>OU895877.1:10000000-20000000 GCA_917627325.4 Chironomus riparius | reverse complement strand
TCAATTTCGTTTGTAAAGAACCTTTATCGCTTATAGGCACTAGACTAGACTCACAATCCAGTTTAATTTTATCAAATGTTTTGTTAACCATCGAAAATCTATGCAAAAAATAACTAATTATTGATTTACCATCTCATTAAATGAATAACTAGTTCATAATAAACTTTTCACAGTGAAATTGGCTTTCATGACCACAAAAATCTATCCGTTCTTTCTGTTTTCAATCTATTTTTAGCTAGATGCGGCGAGAGAAAACAAAAATTTGCATCATAATGGGATTTTATTATTATTATTTTCTCATTTTCCACAAAAAAACATACATAATCTCGTGGGCATGCAATGAAACAATTAAAATAAATAGAAATAACAGTTTTTGAACATATAAATGAATTAATTTAGTCAGCGTAGCGATTATATTTTTGGCAATAAACATACACAATGCATAATTTCAATTCCATGATGACGATTTAGACTTTTTTTTTATTTACATATCGAAAATTGAGCAATTTTCAATGCAGTCGTTTATGATTTTTGCAAATAAAGGAAGTTTAGTGGTCGCTATTGTGATTTTGGTGTTGATTTAAATGATTAGAACGCAGGTTTTTGTGGTTGTTGGCTTGAATTGAAGGTTAGAGTAGATATTTATGTTTCGCGAAGCTTTAACTCAATTGCTTACTTCATAAACCTAGTTCTGAGCCCTGATTGTACCTTTCGCACCAAAAACCATTGCTACTTCTGTTCAAATCGACTGTCAAGAAACAAATACTAAATTTCACCCAAACCAAAACCAACCAAGTTCAGTTCCACTTCACAGATCGCATAATCCAGCCAGCAAAATTGCAATACTCTCACTAAAACCACACTTTAGTATAATTTTAATGTTTCTCTCTGATTGCCAATAGATATAGAAAGGGAAATTGAACTATGCAATAATAATTTCAAAAATCTATAATGATTTTCGTAGTTCCGCTTTTATTTGAAGCTGTTTAATAAAAACGAACGAGATTTTATTTCTTTTTGCAGAATTTTCTCACGGATGTAATTATTTTATGACTTTATAAAGTTTTACTTCTGCAGTGGAGTAAATGTAGATGTGAAAAATTGAAGGAAGTAAGGAAATTGAGATGCTGAAGGAAGTAAAAAGCTGTTGTTGTTGATTTTTCTTCTGAAAACTTGCATGCATTAATTGAACTCTATGGTTAGAAATTGCTAAGGTGAAATCTGGGATTTTGTAGCTTAATCTAGCAATTAAGAGTGCAAAATGCAACTGGAATCTTAAAATCTTGTTCAAATTTCATTTATTTTAGCTTCATATAACAGAATCTTAACAGATCTTCTTAATACTTCCATTAAACAAACGCATTAGCATTAATAGCTTCTAATGACAAATACAATCAATTTCCAAAAAAATTTGTCCCGTTCAATCTCTTAAGAATCTTTAATAAATAATATCGTAATTATCACCAATTAAAGAGTGGTCGATATCGCACATGGTTTTCATATTCAAGTGACATTCACAAGGTAGCAAAAACAAAATTTTAATTATCACACAATACTGTGTTGGAATGGAAGTTGTCATAAAGTTTTTCGCATTCATTGCTTTCATCACTTCATGTTAGTTGTGATTTTAGTTCTACAAACTTAATTTTGCATAATGAGAATTTTCTCACTTGGCAGTTGATGCTCATTTTCGTGACATTTTCTAACTAGTTATAAGATTGGAAGTTGAAATGAGCTGTGGAAAATGATTGAAAATGGCGCAATTCTTAGTTTAAAGTTGAAGTAGTTCGATGGGGTTTGCTAGAATTGAGCCAAAATGAGTAAACTAGTCTACATTAAATAAAGCTCATTCAAAAGCTTCAACCTAGCCTCTTTCAAAACTGCCACAAACTATTTCACAAAAATAAGCTAAAAAAGATTGAAAATAAAAATAATTATGCAAGTTGAAGACGAAGAAAATTTAATGGAAATGTGCCATTAAAATGAAAATTTCGTTGCCAGCTTTCCTTTTCAGTCTCTTTTTCACCTTTCATTTGTTTATCACAAAATAATTGCTTCAGGGAAATAAAGGTGCTCTTGGCATGTAATGTGTACTTAATTTATTGCCATTGTGTAATTAACAATTTAATTTAATGACGATAATTTTTTTTTCTCTGGATCTTTTTATAACACGAGAGATGTTAGGGAAGTTAATGGCAGTCATGATTATGAGCAATATCACATACATATAATGTGATTTTTATTTTGTGAACAAGTTCATGGAAACACGTGGTCTGATTTATTTTTTGTTTATCACTTTTTGAGCTTTTAATAAATTTATAAGCTTAGGATCTTTAAATCATTGTTTGCTCCGAGCTTAACTTTATAAATCAATTCATAAAACTAGTCATTCGTTTCTAATTGATTGAAATATCCAATTCTGAACTTTCGATATGGAAGATCCACGAAAAAATGGAAACACCAATCCAACGTTAATGATGCAAATTTTTATTTATTAAACATCTTTATGTTTTTACTCTCAAAACATTCACATAAAAGCGTCCTCATAGAGAATCATCATCTCGTCCGTTTATGTATCTTTTGCTGCACGGGAAGACGAGCGAATATTTATCACGATTCAGTCTCGTTCTTCTCTCATTTCAAAAATTTCCTTGCTTTTTTTGCATAGATTTTCCCACTCGAAGGCAACATTTCTTTTTGCTAATTTTATGTAGTAGAGAATTTATGACGAACATAAGAATAAAATTTAAAACTTCGGATGGACTTTCTATTTAATTTTACGAGCTTCACAGTCACTCATTCATTTACACGGATGAGTCAACTTGGCGTTATAGTGTAAGGTGGCGGTTCAGCTTTCTCATTCTCTACCGTGAGTGCACTAGTCGATTTTAATTTATTTATAATATTAATCGGAAAGGACGTTGATGTTGATGACGATGAACTGGGTCTTGTGGCTGTCGATAATTCACTACTTATATTAAAAGCATTATTTGTGGCACCATTAATGGATGGTTGAGCTGGCAGAAAAATATTACTATTTGGTTGTGATAGTTTTAGCAGTGCATTTGGATTTAACTTAATAGCATCATCGTAGCTTGGTGGACTTGACGTCACTTGATCGTAATCTGGAGGTTTCTCGCGTCTCCTCTCGTCTGCAATTGTGATCACATGAATTGGATCATTATTCTGTGAATTAAATAAGAAATAATTATGATTTCATTGCGCTTTAATTAATTTTTTTTTCTGAGTATGTATATGCATTAATTCATTCTATACAGCACATCCTTGTCGAGACAAGCATTCTCATTCACATGTTTTCAATTTATTAAGTCATTAAGGACGAGCTGCTTCTTCTACTTGGCACAATTATCTCTCATTTTTTTTTCTACACCTTATATTCATCTCATCCCCTTTCGCACCTTACAATGGGTTGCTATCTACCGTAATTGTCGGACATTAAAAGCTCTCGTAATGAGACTAAAATGGTGATTTATTTTTTATTTTATTTGTAACTAGAGATGGGATTTTCGTTAAGATTGTTGGGGTGTTTTGTGTAGGTTGATTAATTAGATAGCTGTTTTGAAGGTTTCGTTTGATTATTGAAATAATAAACATTTTATAAAAGTATTGATTGGAAACTTCGAACGTCCTGTTCTAGATTTATTTGACATTAATCCGGTAATATTTTGGAAACCGGTAATTCATCAAAGATGATTCAGTTCTTAAGAGTTTTAAGCCGTTGCCACATATGAATCATTACTCAAAAACTCAACAAACTTCTTGAAAATGTCGCGTTAACTTGACCAATGCCGCAATGTTATGAAATAGTTTAAAAATCTGCAAATGATGTCATATCTAAATGAATGACTTGAAGGTCTTAGAAATGCTCTATTAAAACAACATTCACAACAAGAAACCACAAAAAATAAACACTTTCTGGTCAGAAATACTGCTTATTATTCAGTTTTTTAAAACACGTGGTCAAGAATTATACTTTTCCAGATCTTTCAATTCAATAAGGCACAAAACTACATTAAATCATTTAATTGTTGCTTGCTCCGGGCCAAAATAAAGGAATTTGTTCTGAAATCTTCGTATTTGATTTAATTTAATGGAAAATTTCACCGATAAATTTACGACATGAGAGAATAACCGTTTAAATCCAAAAACCTTGAATTAACTCAGCTTATTCCACGTCTAACAGTTATCAAAAACTATACAATTCATACAAAACCATTCCATATGTAGGATGTTGAACAGAATGAATGAATGCATATGTTGAAAAGGTAGCAGTAACAAGAAGAAGCAAGAGAAAGTAGAAATAGATAGTCATGTAATTACCTCTTCATTCCCATCACTTGTTCTATTTGGTGCTTTCAGCCAACAACACATGGCAGACAGAATTAGTAATGCGCCTCCTGCAAAATGTGTGAGAAAATGTTTAAGTTTTTTTGCTACTGACTTTTCTTTGGGAAAATAATTATTAATTACCTAAAATACAAGCAACTCCAAGATATCTAATTGGTTCTGAATTTGGTGTAGGCTCCGATATGCCCAGCCAATTTATGAGAGCGCCAAGGCATAACAGAATCATTCCATAACCTGTAATGTAAGTTTGCAAAAAATTAAACTTCAATGTAAAAAACAATTATCAAAAAATTAACTTACGGTAAGGCCGCTGCGTTCTTGAATCCTCCATTGTCATAACTATAATGAAACAGAAGAGAAAATAAAAATTAAAATCAGACTTTAGACTACGAAAAATAATGTTAATTAAATGTTTTGTGTCGTCATCATATTTGACACGAGGATCGTGATACGAGCATTATAGAGGCACGAATGCACACTTTTTCGGTGTGTTTCTTAAAAATATCTTCAATAATTAATCGATTATTAGTATTTGCGGAACATATGAGGCAACTTTTGCATCTGTATTTATTATTTTGTCTCTACAAACAAACTTATCGACTGTTTAGCACTTAAGTGTGATATCACGGAAAGTTATTTAAATCGTGATTTGATCTAGTTTATTGTGGATTCAGGTGGAGAGTATTTTTATATCAACCTGAGTTCTTGTGGAATTTTTCTAGAGTTTATAGATTTGATTTATTATTAAGTGGATGCGATGACGAATGAATTTTTTTGTTCTACTTAGTTCCATGCACATAATGTGTATTAGATTCCGATGATACTGATATGAATTTCGTGTGACAAATATGAAAAATGATTGATTTATTTAGATTTATAGGTAAATTACACGCTTGAGTCATTAGAATGTGTTTAGTCGTTAATTGCTCAATTATGAAGGTACTTAAGTGGAGTAATCGAGTGGACTAAATAGAAAAAAATAAATAAGTAATTAGACAGAATTTTTTTCTAGCTCATTAGTTCACTTGGAGACTATATTGTTGTTTAATTAAATAGCTTCTGAGTCCTCTGATTCCTTTGTTAAGTTAATGACCTTTAGTATACAATCTTAGGGACATTGGCAGAAGTGAGTATTAATGTTAAGATATTTGGAGGGAAGGATGCAGAGGCAATGAAGAAAGACAAATGTGATCCGCAAAGCATAGTCTAAGCACCACTAAGCTATGCTTTAATCAAAAGTTAATTTAAGACAAATTTTCTCAAATTTTCCTTTTTGTCACAAGAGTTTTACGGTCAGGAGGAAAAGTTTGTTCAAGGAGATATCCAGCTAAGTACCTTATCAAGACCAATTCTTTTAAAGCTTACAGAATTCAATCAATTAATAATGGACAGCATCAACAATTCACATCAAATTCCATCAACTTTTTCAACCACTCATCCTTCCTTCTTTCTTTCATGCATTGTCCATTTTTCCATTAATTTTTCATTTTGAGAAAATTTTAAGCATCCCCAAACTTTAAAAAAAAAATCCAAAGCATTAAGTTAATTGAAGTTGAAAAGCACACAGAATGAGGAGCTAAAAAAGGAAAGAAATTTAATTTTTGAGCACATAAAAAACTTTTTTTTCCATCTCTATGTGCTCATAAAACTTTCATGCTGAACTGACCCATCTTACATGATAAAAAATACTATAAATTGAAAAGAGCTTAACATGAATGCTTAATTTACACATATTATCAACTTACATACTTTATGTGTGTATTTGCATATCAAAATAAGAAGGATTAATTAATTTTCATGGAAAAAAATTTGTGAAGCATAAATTTCTGTTTGCGTAGATTCAGTTTCAGACATTCCAATGGATTAAGTTTATTATCAGTGTTATTAAAATAATTTTACATTCTAAATGGATATGGAGATTGAGGAAAAAAGGAATTCTTTACATGTCAACTATTTTTAAAAAAATTATATAGAAAATTTATTCATGATAAACTTTGAACTTAGTGATATGTAGAAATGAGATTGGAGATGAAGTAAGGTTGCTGGATGTAGTTAAAGATTGAGTCTGAGCATTTTTGATACATTTTTTTACATATTTTGATTTTTAACATTTTTTTTTTAAAATTTTTATCATTTTTTGAATTTTTAAATTTTTAAATTTTTTTGAATTTTTCAACATTTTAAAAATATTTTTTGAATTTTATCATTTATTTTTTACAAATGTTTGTTTTTTTAAAAGTTTTTAACTTTTGTTTCCTAAACTTAATGTTTTAAAATCGAAAAACAAGCACGAAGTCCAAAATGCATTACAACCCAAATCAACCTCCTCAAACAATTTTTACATCCCGAAAACTTTTTGTCTAATATTTTTATATCACATAAAATAATTTGCATTTGGAATTTCCATAAAAGAATTTCTCTATGTTCATCATATTTATTTTCATACAGAATTTACATCCTGCCTGATACCATCACAACGTATAGGTAAGCTAGTAACTTGTAGGCAATGTAACATATACAGCATGTAGGATACTTTTTTTTTTTAAAAAATAAAACTAGAGTGAGAGATGTTAATGATGTGAAAGAGAAGAGGATTATTGTAAAAAATAGTTTGCTTTTTTTTGTGCTACCATAAGCCTCTTAAAGAGACCTCCTCACTCTACTTTTTAACAAAATGTGTGATGTTGGACAAAACTTTTTTTTTCACATTTACACATTTTTTTTTCGATCCTGGTTATGTTGTTGGATGTTACACATTAAAAATGAGTGGAAGATAAAATGAAAAGTTTTTTTTGAATGTCCTTGTGGAGAGTTTTGAGATAAATTGAATATTTTGTTTTTTAAATTTTAAAATGAAAAAAAAAATTTGATTTTTAAATTATTGAAAGTTTTTAAATTTTAAAACTTTTATTTCAAAAGTTAAATTTATTTTAAAAATGTTTATTTAAAATTATTCCCTTTAATTCTCACATTAATGCCTTATATCAGCATTTTTAATGTATCATTATCCAACCCCCTACAACCTTCCCATCCATCCCCGTCCCTTTTTCCTATCCAACACTCACCATGTAACTTTAAGTTCCTCCTCAGGATAGCTAAATGGTTAAATATCACAATGGCTTTTAATTAAAAAAAAAAAAGAATATTACACAAAAAATAAGTTGTTTTGGGTGGTAAGGGACGGACGAGAAAGAAGATATCCGAGCTATTATGTATTTACATGCTTGATGGTGCCAATGAATATTTAATTATTTCAACCGGTTATCAGACATCCATTTAACATTTTTTCAACATATTTCAGCACACTGCTACTTCCTGAGCCAGCATGTGAGATTCATTAATTTAGCATAAATGTTTCGAGTGATGTTTTTTTGAAAGGATGTGTACTAAGGCAGTTTGGGTGAATTTGAAGAGTGCATGAGAATTTCTTGAATTTAAAGGTGCCTGTGGATTTAAAAATGCCAATTTTATAAAAATTGATTTTAATTTAAAATTTTTCATGAAATTAAATTAAAAATCAAGTTTAAAAACTGCGTTTATGTTTAATCTTCAACTCCAAACAGTTTCTTTCCACCTCAATCTCCAAAAACACTCTTCATCTCTAAATTCTGCAACCAAAAAACATGTGTAGAAATCCACACACAAATTTTTCAACTTTTATTTCATGTGTATCTAAACATTTTGTTATATTTTTATTTCTGCATAGTCTACTATCTCATGAGAATTAACGTTTTTCGACTGCCAATGGATGGGGACATGCTATTTTTACTGTGAGGAAATTTCATATATTCATGGTAAGTTGTTAATTGCACAATAAAAACCCCTGTGTCCGGAAAATTATAGTACACCAGATATATACAAAAACACAAACGTTGGATATACTTTTTTTATGAGATAAAGGAAAGAGAGTTAGAAAAGTTTGAGATAAACAGAAGGCAACAATGTGGACTGGGAAGAAAAATTATGGAATTTTTGGAATTGTAGGAGTAAGTGCAGTTTATGATACTTTTTGAGAACTATCTAGAATATGCTGTCTAGAACCTAGCCAGAGTCATTCCAGTTTGGTGCTTGATTTCTATTCGATTAACTGACGTGTTCTATTCGGGGAGAATTTTGATAAACAAGAAAATCTAGAATAATTTTTTTTCTCAGGTATTGCCAGAGCTCGAAGTCGACTCGACTCCATACAAAATTGCATCGACTTCGAGCTCTAGGTATAGCAAAGAGGTAATAGTTTCTACTTGAAAATCAGAGTTGGGTTTAGGGATAAGTTAACATGGCTTTTGATCAACTGATATTTGTGACTTCTCCAGTATATTTATTCATTTATATGTTTTCATTCCTTGATTTATATTCATCCCTTGCATTTATGAACCTTAAGTTCAATTATTGAACATTAAGTTCAGTTAGTTCTTTTCCTTTGCGACGAAGAGTCGTGAGGTCGACAATTGTAGGTTTTTGCATTTACTTATTCATTAACATTAGTTATATTGTATTTATCACTTTAAAGCGATAAAATCTTACCGCTTTATGCGGAATAGTTTCACAAGTTCACAGAAATAAACGATTGAGAGATTTATTTACGGACTTTTATTTTCATCACGTGAACTATTGATTGGATCTGGTTGATCCCAATATCTCACAGATATTGATTCTTATGATATTGATTAACTCTTTTGGAAGTTTCCATGTTAACACATCAACATAAATTCATTCAAAGCTTCTGTTCAAAACAAAAAAATAATCCAAGTAGATTTTGTGCTGAACTTCTCAACAGTTCGCGAAATCAAGTGGAAAAGTATCTGTAGATCGTAAAAGCATAAGCTCGATTCCTTTTCGAGACAAGCTATTAAAAATAACTTGTTAAATATTTAAAATGAGTTATTTAAGGGTCAAAAGCTCTTGCAGCTAGATTACCAACATTAGTTTTTATGAATATGCAACATGAGCTTTTAAAAAAAATGAAATTTGATGAGTTTTAGTTGAATTTAACGAATCTTTTCCTAGAATCTCATTTGAAAACCTCCTACGAAGAGACATTAAACTCTATAAAATCTTCAATTACTCCTGAATGAAGTTTCACTTCCGATAAAAATTCTAACATATTTCGCTGTTCCAATTTCACATCTCATATCTCATTCAAAGAAAGCATCAAAATATTTTCTTACTTTTCCTCGAAATTCTTTTTGTTATTCCGATGACAAATTAAAATATTTATGTGTGTCGTTCCAGATGTTTTTGTTCTTTTTTTTAGGTGACGATATTACTCCATCATAGACACATACACGTGTTATAATTTTTTACTTTTTTTCTGTGTTGTTCTGTTTGGGGAGAAAATGATTGTACGTGGATAAATGTTGATGTGAGAAACAAGAACAATTAAGCACACTTTTGCTTATTCTTGTTTTTCCTTTACTGAACATAAAAACAACATCAAAATAATGAGATGTGGAACAACAACAACATTTATTTCCATGCAATTGTTACGCAATTTTAATGACATTAAAGAACAATGAAATCTCATTTTTATGTTCGTCACACACAAGTTAACTTTTTTTTTCGTAGATTTTTAATGACAAATCATATTTTATATGGCTCCATTCTCATGCACGTTATATCTATTATTTTATTATGATTGTTATAGATATGAGAGTATCCAAAAAATTGTGTCACATGCGATGATTCTTAGAAAGTTGAGAGTTTTTTATGAGAAAAATTAAAAACGTTTTTTTATCAGATTTTGTGCATAAAATTAACATTCAATTATCATTAAAACTTTTTTTTATTGTTGAAATGGAAATCAAGTCGAAAAAAGAGCAAAAACTCACTACAGCAAATTGGCTGTTCATATTACACAGTAAAAAAAATTACAATTTTAGATCCCCTCCCTCACCCTTTGTTATAATATCATTTTTAGAAACAGAAAATCTCAGCCCCTTCCCTTCTTTTATGTAGTGACGTAAAACATAAACGAACCTTAAGTTGATATTGAATGACATAACGGAGATTCGTGAATTTTACTGTCATACTGTCGATTTATACTGCACATTAAATAAGGTTGGAGAGTGAAATGAAAATTTAAGAAATTGGAATGATTTTAATTAAGGTGGAGTTATGTAATTGAATTCAGGCTTTGTAGAGGCTATGCCAATTAGCGTAAATTATTGTCTTAAGAGGATTTAAATTACGGCTGTAATAATTGGATGAGCTAAATATAAAATGCATTTTAATTAAGTTAAAAAGATGCAAAAAAAACCAATAAAAAAGAAGCGATTATAAGTTTTTTATGTAAGAATTGACTTCATGTCTTGACTATTGCGAATTCAAAATTAAAATGAAATATTCAATCCGATCTTAAATGACTCCCTTTAAAAATTTTAAGAAGGTAGATTTTGGTATTTTAGAAAAATTCAAGCAAATTGAAGAAATTAGCTACTAGTGTGAAATAGCAAGGACTCATCAGAACTTAAACATTTTAAAACAAGTTAACTAATACAATTTAAAAATTTATGTTTTATATAATATCAATTTAATTCACAAATTATGTTTAAGTGCTGTTTTGCTCATACAGACCCCCAAATAACAAGCATTTTCTTAAAATTTTCAAAATAATCTTTATCAACCCCCACACTCATAAAAAAAAATTAACATTTTTCATTGTTATTTCGTTGTAAACCAGATTTAACAATGACATTGTTAAATTTAAATGACGAAAAAAAAAGTTAACAATTTCATCGTTAAAATTATTTTTACAATCAATTAACGATAAGATTGTAACGTAACGATGGTGATTGTTAATTTTACAATGGTCATCGTTAATATTAAATTTTAAATAATTTAACTTTACTTAAGTTTTGAATAATCTTAATTGAATAAAAATTCAGTATGAAAAGTGAGTTTTATTCCTGTGTACTTAAGAACTATAAAAATTTATAAAAAATTGATTTTTTATTAAAAAATGTTGTATTTGAAATAATTTTCGTTAATTAATTTATTTTTCAATACTTTCTATTGATGTTTGACAAAAAGTATAATTAAAATCTTTTTCATTTTCACTATTTATAAAATTTACCTTTTTATTTAAATAATTATTTTGTCACTTGCAAATCAGATAAAAAATTAAGAAATATGATTACGATTAAACAGACGACATTGGAAGTTAAGCAACAAAATTTTATCTTCTTTTTGGATGGGTGACCATTTTTTTCTTCGAAATTTTTTTTTAACAATATGATTGTTAAATTTTACAATTTCATTGTTGACAATTTTTTTTACAATAGTCATTGTTAAAATTAACAATTTCATGGTCAACGCTATTTTAATCATGACATTGTTAAAATTTTCATACAAAGTAACAATGCATTGTTAATTTTTTTTTATCAGTGCAAGAATTCAAATAAACTTCCAAAAAATCATTTTCATTCATTAAAATCTCAAGAAAATTAATCAAAACACTTTAAATCCATCCATTAAAATTCAGAAATTCAATAGCATTAAAATTTAAATCCATCTAAATGAAATTTAATCCCCATTATATCATGAAGGTTTGACTTTAAAGAGACAGAAAAAAAAAATCTTTTCGAAAACGAAAAAAATCTGAATGTGCAAAATCTGAAGGATAGATTATGCACACACAATTCTCCAAATTGTCCGGCTTAAAGAGATAAATTTCACACATGGACACATTTAAGTATCTGAAATTAAACATTATAATGTCCTCCGTATGTCTCTCAACTCACAATTTAAAATCAGACGACGAAAACAATGGGTTTGGGAGTGGGAACGGCAATGAGAGAGTTTATTATGTCATTATAAAAGCAAAAGTTACAATTGAGAATTGTCTATGTGCACATACGTGTCCCTCATAAATCTATAGATTATTATTTCCCTCATATGATGTACAATAAAAGGCATTCATGCAATCTCTGCCGAAAGTTGTAAGAGAGATATTAAAAGCCATACAAAAGAGAAAATCTTATTATTTATTGTTTCCTAATTAAGACATCATAAATGAATTAAGGAATTTTATGGTTCATTGTTCCTTACATCTTTCTCTCTGTGCACATTCTCATTCTCTCTCTTTATATTCATTTCCATTTACATTTCCTTTAAGTTCACAACTTTACACATCAATGAATCAAAAATAAAATTTTTTGAAAGTTAATGGAATGAGGGGTGTGTGTATGTGTGTGCTTATCGTCTGCTATAATTTCAACTTTTATTGTTACAATAAGTCAAAGAAATAAAGAGATTAATACGAATTGGAGAAACGATAGAAAAGATGTCTGAGCTAAGAACTAGGAGCGCAATTTTTTAAGGTTCTCTTGTTTAAATGACTGTAGTTTCATATTAAAAATCTGCTTAAAAATGAACTAATTTATAAAATAACGAATTTTTGAAATGGCGGAATTTTCACACTTCAAAAAGTGTTTTGGCTATTTTTCTTCAATTTTGAATTCAACTGTTAATTTAATCCTTACAATCAACACAAAAAAGTGGCAAAAATCGACACAGAAGCTTACATTCGCCAATATCAAACAACTTCCGCAAAATCCAACCCCAAAAATCTCACAACAAAAAGTCCACCACGTGTTCTGCAAAAACCGGTTAAACAAAATCCACTTTTCTATTGTACTTTTCACATCCACATTATCCATTCACATTACGATGCTCAAAAGAAGAGGAAACTTTTTGTGATGAAATTTATTATGTGACATTCAATTGCCATTATGAGTTTCTTAAGAGCTTTTTATGGATATAAAATCCGTTCGTTTTACACCCACTCAATCTATTCATCTAAATACATTTCTTTTTTATGAAGACATATGCATTGAGTGGAAAGAGTAGAAAGACTCATGAAAAGAGAAGGTCGTTCATAGACAGCTTAGTACACATTTACATTTTCTTTCGCTTTATGATCTTTTTTTGCTTCCTTATTTAATTTCTTTTGCATGCACCGTTAGGTTTATATAGGGGATTACCTTTATGGTTGAGTCCATTATTGTCAGGAGTTTTAAATTGTGAAGAATAAAATTAATTTTTATTGTTGTTTGGAGAAGAGATGACATTGAAATGCAGTAAGGAATTTTAAATTGTCTGCACTTTAAAAAAAATCTTATCTGAATACGTCAAATTCTTTGAAACGCTGGCTACTCTCTCCCGCTCTTTAAACATCTTCTTAGCCATAATTCCAACCAGAGCTAAAAAAAATTTAATTACAGTTTAAGAATGAAAAATTCCGAATGACATTTCGAATCAAATATTCATAAACACATTCCTACAGAGTCATTGCAATCCGACTTAACAACATCAGACAGTACACAGAAAAAAATTACGAGAATAAAAATTTCATTTGCGATATTTTTCACATTTCTACTGAACAGTGCAAAGCATTTTCCGAGAAAGATACATGAAAATTAAATTTTCTAAACAGTAAAAATTCAATTGTAAGAGGAAGTCGGAAAATGTCAAGTGACGATCGTAAAGAACAGAAAAACAGCGAAAATTGAAAAAATTTCCATAACTTTTTTTTACCATCCATCCGATTTTCTGTTTGAGAGGAAAATTGTAACATGAAAATAGCTTTTCTAAAACATCACTCGACTTTCAACTAAATGGCAGTTGGGGGAATGTTCGTAGTACTTAAAAGAGCTTACAACTCTTATTGTTTTTGGGGACATACTTACAAAAGGCCAATTCATGTGTGTCGACGTGGAAAAAGCACAAAAGCAATAAATTATTCAGGTTTTCAATTTCTTTTTTTGTCTATATCTCCTTTCAAGTAGATTAGTATATGCTGCCTTAGAGATATTTACTGAAATTTGACATCAACAACCTTTTGTATCCTCCTACTAATTTATTTAACATTGTGTATTTTGGAACAAGTGATATTTACGAGTTAAATTTTTATTCAATTAAAGAGAAACTTTTTAGAGGTTTTGGAATTTGTTATTCATTGTGATTGTAAGTGCCATAGCTTATATACTCTAAATATTGATTTACTAATGTCAATATTTGGCTAATTTTAAGTTATAAAGGTTATCTAAGCTGTTTTCCAAAAAACACGTAGTTTTCTCCAACTCAAAAAGTTTTTCTTTTAGTTTTTGGATATAGAAGAATAAAATTTTGGCTTCTTGATCAAATTGTGAAGAAAAAGATGGCAAAATTTTATTATAAATACTCCAAAGATTTTAAACTTTTCAAATCTTTTATAATATTGCTTTTAAATTTAACACATAAGTTCAAAGTTATGCAAAAATGCTCTAACCCTTTTCAAACTAATACATTTAACTTAAGGCTTTGCTCGCTCTTCAAAATAATTAATTACATAGTTTCATGCAAGTTTCATGTAAAACAATTTTCTCTCAGCAAAATCTCACATATCAATTTAACATGAGGTCAACAAGATACTCTATCCGCCCAATCATACATCTATAAAGTCCTTTTTACTTGATTAGAATAAAATTTAATCTCAATATTACACGACTTCAACTTCCTGACCCGCACAATGTCAACATGAAGTAAAAGTCAAGTCAAGTGCATATAATTAATTTGCATGACTGGGAGAGTCAAGTGAGTAAGTACAGAGTGTACATGTATATCACATAAAACTACATTTATTATCACTATAGTTATTTTAAATTGAAATTTAATGGCAGCAAAAGCAGAAAAAAAGGTTGACACTGTCTGTTAAGTTGTAAAGGAGGAAGAAAACATCGCTCATTATAATTGAAATCATTTAACATCTGTTATTAATAACACGAATCATTTATATTGTAATGAAATGTGTCATATAATACCGTATAGATGAGGAAGTGAAGATTCTCAATAGATTTTTTTTTTCGAGTGGGAAAAACGAAGTCAACGATGGTCATTTAGCTGGAAGTTAAGTGATGAGTACAATAGTTCTTGAGAGTATTTACAGAAGAAAGGTAACTCTTCCGTATGAAATGACGTAAATCACAATGATTTGACACTTTAAGGTAAGAATGATCATAATTGAGTGCTGGTATGAATAGACTTTGTGATTTGTGTTATCAGTTAAGTAGTTGCTGTTGACATAGTCTGGATATGATGAAATTTTAGGAACTATTTAGTTTAGTGGGCATTGCAAGCTTAAATACTTCTTCCCATTTGGGTAATATTAAGAAAGTCCGTAACAGGAGTGATTAGGAATAGGTTTCTAGACAATCCTTTATTATCTGTTTCTATGCTACCAACCCTAGTCACACACCTCTTATCTTGCTCATTCAATTCCCAAGAAAAAAATCTCCAACTTCGCATCCGTTCAATAATTCTTTTAATAAATCAATCAGAATTCACTCGATGAAAGGCTTCAAATTAGATCATTTCATTCATGGCCTTTTATGACTATTGTCACATGCTCTTACATCAAACGCCTTTTAACTAAAGCTCTCCTACGCCATCAATCAAACTCTACTTTTTCTTCATTGATTACTTCTTGTTTATGTGTGGGCCTTTCGATTTCTAGTCGTTCTTAATTTAATGAAATTGATCGCTGTTGAAAGGGTTTTATGGACAATTTTCTTTTAATATTTAATGTCAAATGTCTTGCGTCATTTAAGAGACATTAAGCACTACGCAAATTACTATAATATTAATGAGTTTATTTATAACATCAACAACAGCAATTGATTATAATACTTTAGATGTTAAAATTAGACGTAAATTGTAATGAAGATGGCTCATTTGCATTTGAAAAGGCTTGAAATCCTTAAGTGAGATTGACATCTAAATGTAATGTGATGCTAATTTTTATTTCATATTCTTAATTTATTAGCATTATCTGGTTATAGGATGAGTGGCATTTACTATTGAATTCCGTTGATGATTTGTTTGAGAGATAGAAATTATCAAGGGTCAGACACTCCAACAGAATTGTAAGGATTGTACAATCCTTACAATCCTTCCATACGAATTGTGAGGATTATACAATCCTTACAATCCCTACAATCCTTTTCATATAAGGATTGTAAGGATTGTACAATTCCTACAATCTTTCTATATGAGGATTGGAAGGATTGTACAATCCTTACTAAACAAAAAATAATGTCCATTTATTTTTAAAAAATAAGATAAAATACAAAAAATGAAGAAAGTCAGAAATTTCTTTGAAAACAATTATATTTAAAATGCAATAATTTACCGTGAATCAATTCGAATGATTATTTATACATTTCAACTCATTAAAAAGTTGTAAAAAGTATAATTTTTACACTTGTGAACAGGGTGAGTGATTTAAATCAAAAATCAAATTCAAAATCTTTTTGCAATGATTTTTAAAAGAGATTTTGATTTAAATCATTTTTGTATGGGGATTTTTTTTTTGGGATTTTGATTTAAATCTATTGTATGGAAGATTTTATTGGGATTTAAAAATCCCTCCATGTAAAATTTTTGTATTCAATTTCTCAAATTATTTTTCAAATCAACAGTTTTCAGTTGCAGTTCCTAAAGTAAGAATGAAGTTGATCATTTTTTGGCCAGAATCTTGCAACTGGATCTTTTAGATCCAAGCAGTTCTTAAAGAAAGGTTACAGCAACCAATGGTTCCATGCTGTTTGACTGAAACGAAATCCAATTCGTGATTTTTTATCTTCTGTGCCTTGATGAACGAAAGGAACCGGCCATTTCGCCAAAATTTTTTGATTTCAAGAGGTGAATCCTTGATGAAAAAGCAACAAAAAACAATTTTTTTGTGGATGTAAAAGAACTAGGTGTAATAAAAGATATTTAAGTTTTTTAAAGGATTTAAAGCAGGTAAATCCTCATAAGAAGTAAGATCCAGGCATGCTTGATGAAGTCCAGTTATTTATATGCAAGCAGCAAGGCACAGAAGATTAAAAATCACAAATTGGATTTCGTTTAAGTCAAACAGCATGGAACCATTGCTGTAACCATTAATTAAGAAATATTTGGATCTAAAAGATCCAGTTGCAAGATTCAGGCCAAAAAAGGATCAACTGCATTCTTACTTATTAGGAACTGCAACTGAAAACTGTTGATTTGAAAAATAATTTGAGAAATTGAAAACAAAAATCTTACATTGAGGGATTTTAAAATCCCAATAAAATCTTTCATGCAAGAGATTTAAATCAAAATCCAAAAAAAAAATCCCTTTGAAAAAATGATTTAAATCAAAATTCTTTTTTAAAATCATTGCAAAAAGATTTTGAATTTGATTTTTGATTTAAATCACCCTCGTTTAGGGTGACCATCTGCGTAGTTTTACAACGGACAGAATTGATATATCAAGCTTATTTCGTTCTTTAAATTCAAGCAAATAAATTTTTAATATTAAATTAATATTTTTTCTCTAATAATCAATGAAAAACATTTTTAAATGTTCCATACATTTATTTCATCCTTACAATCTTTATATGGAAAGGATTGTAAGAATTACAATCCCTACAATCCTTTCCATATAAGGATTGTACGGATTACAATCCCTACAATCCTTCTCATATAAAGATTGTAAGGATTGTAAGGATTGTACAATCTTTACAATTCTTCCATATGGATTGTGAAGAAATGTACAATCTTTACAATTCTGTTGGAGTGTCTGACCCTTGGAAATTATACGGATAAACTTGGAGTCGTGAAGTCATAGAACTATGCAGTTTTAAATTCAGAGGCAAAAGCTATGACATTATTTTGGTTTACAAACCTGACTTAAGGGATTAAGCTTTGATTAATTAAGAACTTGATTTTGATATTTAAGCAATTTTAATTTGAACAACTTCTTGAGAATTGGATCCGAATTCACAACTTTACTTTTAATTTTAAAAATATGAACTTTTCACACCCATACGAGACAGCAAAGCTTGTTTGTATACAAACATTTTTTGTTTTTAAACAACTTACTGTTAAGTTTGTAAATTTAATAAAAAAAAATATCTGATGCTCTCTGAGAGTGCTACTGTGTATAAATGTTTGTATTTATGATAATTTTAACCTTAAACTTAGTAAATTTATGAATACAAAAAAAAAACAAAGTTTAATTGACTAACATTTCTGAAATAAAATATGAAATCTGATTTGATTTCACTCTGTGCCCTTCCTCTACTTATATCTATGCCCCTTAAATGCTCTTTTGTGTAAGATATGAATTTATTAAGATAAAAAAGTTGAGAGCACGGGCACTTGGTGTGGCATTTAAAAGCTAGAAATGCAAAATCAATGATGAAAAATACACCAGCAGAAAAGTAGTCACTTTGCAGGCAGAAAGAAAAAATATTGAAAAAATTAGCGATTAATTTTTAATGTTAAACTGAGAATTAC
Organism: Chironomus riparius; assembly: GCA_917627325.4. Taxonomy (NCBI): domain Eukaryota; kingdom Metazoa; phylum Arthropoda; class Insecta; order Diptera; family Chironomidae; genus Chironomus; species Chironomus riparius. The sequence continues at coordinate 19,981,331 of OU895877.1, read as the reverse complement.
AATAGAATAACATGTATGGAATATGAAGAAACACACATTTCAGCGTCAAAATTATTGGTGAAGAGGAAATCACAGTATGAAGTTTAACCTACAAAATAACAATGTTGGGATTTTGCGAAAAAAAAAGAAAATCGTTAATTCAATTTTGTATATTTATGGATTTTAGAGTGGTTAATGAGCGGTGCAGTGTTATGTGATAAAATAGATATAATTTAGTTGAAGAAATTTCGGTTCTTTTATGACAATGATTAGGTTTGAATGGTTAATGAACATTGTGAATTAACAATATTGACTATCTTTTGAAAAACAATTTAAGATGTTTGAAAATTCTGTCATCTTAGAGTGAATTCGAAAATTCTGTCATCTCAGATTATGTTCGAAAATTTTATTTGTTCAGATTAAGTTTGAGAATTCTGTAATTTAAGATTAAGTTCGAAAATTCTATTTGTTTAATTTAATTTTGAGAATTCTGTCATCTCAGAGTCATTCTCAGTATTATCTCATTTCAGAATTCAATCAACTCAGAACAAATTTAATTCTAATTCGATCAATTATTCTTTCATATTTCCAATAATTCTTACAAACTATAAATCAATTCCGACCTTTGATCAGCTAAACCACGAGCAATCAAACAAGTTTTACAATCATTAATTATGTTCTTCCGTGTATGTTGAAACCTTTTATGATACCAAAATAAAGCTTACATAGCTTCTATCTAAATTCCAAATATCAATAAATTCGCCGTATCAGCTATCATAATTTTATTTCTGTTTACTTGTTCATGCGACATCCAAAATATTGAATTATTCACGCTCTTTTTCAAAAATAAAAATTCAATTGAAAAGAAATAAGAATTAGCCTTGTTCAAGATCAAAAACGAAGGTCATTGTCTCGTCACATGTATGTTACTCTCAAAAATTATTTGTCGTACAAGCAATGACAAACGAAAAATGTGTGAGGAACAAAAAGAAGCTCAACACACGTTTCAGTGAATGAATCCAAATTGCCTTTTTTTTTTGCTTCTTTATCTTCAAGCTACTCATCATTCATTTGAAGTGATACCCTACAATTGCCAAGTATAATGTGTATAATTGCAAATGAATATGAGATATTTGAGCACTTTACTGTAAACATAACATAACCGTGTTCTTTACGGTACATGAATCTCTCTCGCAAAAAAAAACAATGTGTGCGCTTCAGTCTCTTAAAAGATTACAGACACGAAAAAATAAGAAGAAGTTAAAATTGAAATTGAGAAAATAAACAATAAAGGAAATGAACAGAAGTTATTGAAGCGATACTTGGATGAGTTTACAAATACTCGGAAGAATTATTCATTTTATGGGGTAATTTGTGAGAATTGTAAGTTAAAGGCTGTGCAGTGATTTTTGTGTTCGAAGCGCAGATGGTCTAGTGATGAATATTAAGTATATCTTTGCTGCTTCTGTGTAGGAACTGTATAGCAACAGTTTGAGATTTGATTGCTAGACTGATTATTAATAGATATAGTTTTAGAAAAGTAATTTCTAGCGCACCATGACGATAATATTTTCAAAATTGTATTATTTCTATTGACATGTATAAAGTAGGGTAAGGTATCTAGAATATAAAGTGTTGATCAGAAGAGTTATAGTAACTAAATCACTGTCTTTTAAAATTTCACAAAAAAAGATTTATTTTAATTATTTCTCAAGAAGCTATAAACTTTGAAACCTAGCAACTATATTCAATAAGCTCATCAAAGAAAGGATTAATTTTCTCAAAAAATTTGTTAAAACTTGACTTTTTTTTTGTAAAACCTTATTTAAAGATCCAAGTCAACAATCATTATCTTGAGTTTGCCTTTCTTTTCCCCATTCCCCGCACCATTTGTCATTTTATAAATTTCACACAGCAGATTCTCAGAGTCATATTTCTCAATACACAAATACACAAGGAGTAGATTAAAATGTACAAAAAAAGTAAGAAGCTATGAAGCCGCAAAAGAACAACCGAATGAATTGATGAGGAACGATGGTAGAATAGATTCAATGCCTGTCATTCAATGTTGTTCAGCAATAATGATGACATTTGAGCTTTGAGCTCATTATTATTATCTCTCATAATGCTGTGACTTGTTGATGGGGTTGGTTGGTTGGCTGATGTTGGAAAAGCCCACAAAATTTATCATCATGTTACATAACAATGTTCTTCCAACTTGTCTGTGTGTAATAAAAGTCGATGTTGTCAGTTCCTCTCTTTCATGAGAAGCTTTCAATGTTGTGTATATCAGTGAATAGAATTGTGTGTGTGTGTGTGTGTTTTTGCGAAAAATCTGTCATCCATGAAGCTTATTAATCATCTTTACATTTGATATGAACATGATGATGTGTTTTTGAGGGAAAAAATCTATACATGGATGATGAATGCACGAGGAATTGTGGGTAGAGATTACAGGTATGAAAAGAGAACATGTGATAATTCGAGGAATAATATTTTCTGTCTTTTGATGGATGGATGGGTGTTTTGATGACTTTTCCAAACAATTTTTAAATGCAATTATTGGCAACTAGATTATTAAAGCTCTAGATATCGATTTATAGATTAAAATGTTCTAACGCGAATATAATTCTAGTACTTAATTTTTTTTCTCATCTCGTTTGCTAATTTAGAGTTTAATGACATATGACGTATCAATATTTTATTTGTTAACAAGTTAATATGTACAAAAAAGTGGCAAGCATTTAACTGAAACAATTTTGAGTTGCTAAGGTTAGCGGTTGTTTTAAAATAATCAAATTTTAAAGAGGTAAATATGATACAACCACGTGGTTTTGCCAGTTTGAAGGATTTTCTACTTACAAAATGAAATTACTTATTTAAATTTAGTAATTATGATTGATAACAGATTTTTGGAGGATTCTTAACAGTTTTTATTTTGAGACCACTCGGTTTGAGCTATTTTTTTTATTATTTTCTGATTTAAACTATAAAAGCAATCTTATGAATGACAATTCACCCTAAATAATGGTCATTGTCCTTAGTAAAGTAGAATTCAATTCAAGAAATCTTCAATAAACTTCGAAGCCCTTCAAACTCTTTAAAAAAACTTTTTACACCACAATTTCCCTTTCAAAACATATAACTCAACCTACAGTATAGCAAAAAGTTGTTTATTTTTAAACATTTTTGCAAAAGATATCTAAAACAAAGACATAGAAATGATGATAAATGATATTTTGAGATATAGGTTTCAGCTTTTGAAATTCTTTTCTCGTTTCCATTCAAGACATTATTTTCGTTCTCCTGTTCGTCTTATTTTATAAAATATTAAATTGAAGCTGATTGAATGATAGGAGAAACAGCAAAATATGTCGAATGATATGAAAAAAATCAGTAAATAAATAAGTAGAAAAAAAATGTTTTGTTTTGTCTTTTGGAAAGCTTCTTAAGATTAGATACCGTTTCAATTGAACGGTGGAGTCTGTTTTTGCAATAATATGAGTTTGCTGGTTTCGTGGGTTGACTTCTGGAATTAGTGAACACATTTTTGATTTCAATTTTAAGCACAGTTTTCTCATAAATCAAGAATTACTTTTCTGGTAAAATTTAAAACGCTGACTTACTTTAAAGTTACAAATTAAAGTGAAGACTCAATTTTGATTCCAATTTAAAGCGACGATTTACTTTAAAGTCAATTTTGAAGCGATGACTTAATCTGAATTGAACTTAAAACTGCGCTTCATAATCTTTTAAATTTTTTTGAAAATTCTCCAACTTTTTATCTTTATTTCTACAGAATTACATTGAATCATCATCAACTCTTTACAAAAGATGCTTAAGCATGTTGAAAGATATTTTTAGATTATTTTTTTCTTTCCTTTTCGTCTCCGCTTCGCTTCCATGACTAATTGAAATTCTGGAGAAAGTCAATTTTGCTTTCAGTCAGTGCCACTTTGCCACACATAAAAAATTATCGTGCAAAAAAAAAAACAAAATCATTCGTCCCACAAAATAAAACAAGACAACAAGCCGTTCATTCTATTGTTTTAGACAATCAAATTGGGTCACATGATATTCTCGTAAGGTGCTATTGACACGATCCATACACACAAATATGAGTAATTGAATGAATGAAGTTGAATTTACATTCTGAGTAAATAAGAAAATTATTTTCTTTCAACACGCTTGTTTACTTTCCTTATTATTATTATCATCATTACTATTTTCTGGCAACAATTGAGCTTGTTTTGCGAATAAAATATGGTTTTATCTTCTCCATTCATTATTATCACTTTTATTGCTGTAGGAGTGATACTATCCCATTATCTTGATATTTTTTACGATCCCGTGGGTAATTACTTTTTTAAGCAAATGGTTTATTAATATTTTTTGTAGCTAATGTTCTGTAACAAAGCTTGTGTCAGCTATTAATATGTGTGGATGACAATGAAATGATATCCGGACGTCTCAATTATTTGAGAGGCTTTTTTGGAGTTTTATATTGAATTGGGAAATTTTTTGAATTATTAAATAGATGTGTAGTAGTTATTTGTGTATATTTATTTCTTTCTCTGAAAAATCAAACTGAAAATATGGAGAAGAATGATATTTGAACCTTGGAGGGTACTCAACATAATAAACCTTACTAATATGAACTTTATCAACAAAAAAAAAATCAAATTTAAAATCACTCCAGATCCAATTAAATCCCATCCATCTCCAAACAAACATTGATTCACTTTTAAAAATAAAAAATCTCAAAATGATTACTTAAACTCAACAAATATGACTAATTGCTCCCTGTTCTTCGAACACTTACTCAACTGGGATAAAACAAAGCAAAAGTAATGCAGTAAATTTCATGACAGTGACCATTATATGAGTCATCGAGGCATCGATTCATTTAAGAAACAAAAATAAAAACACAGCAAAAAAATTTGAGACACGTGCAGACAAAGACTTGATGTTTTGCAATGTGACCAATTCAAATTGAATTAAAGATCGTCAAAATAAAAACATGTTTGAAAAAAAAATTGGATTTTAAATTAATTGGATGGAGCAAACAAGGAAGAAAGAGTTAAGTCTTGAATTATGAGATTTATGTGCTGTCACGATGTTAGCGATTGATTTAAAATTGAGTACAAATATTGACTAGTATTAGATCAGAAGAGTTGCAAGAGAAAAGTGAATGGGTTTACGTACCGGACAGTTATTAAGATAACCTCAGACAACTGCACCTTAATCTTGTGCACAAATTAAATCATACATAAAAGTTATTTCTATGAATTTGAATCAGTTTATGAATTAATCCCCAATCAAGCATCATTAGCTGGTTCTTTAAACACATGAACAAATATTGTTATATCATGAGTAAGTTCATTGCCTGCTGAATATTCTGATCAAATTAAATCCAAGGTCAACGATTTATTCATTCTATTTTTGTCTTGTGTACCCCAATTTAAACTTCTATCCTTATTAGACTAATTATTCTAGTCACATTATGGCAAACTGACGTTCCTACATTCCTTATTTAATTAATTTCACATTTACATGCTTATCCTGTTTAAGCAGCCATCGACCATATTGCTTCCTTCTTGTGACATAAATAAAAATTGTTATTTTATAAACACAAGCTATAAGTTTATAGCACACCTTTAACAAGCTACAAATTAAGCACAAAGAAAAGCAGAATAATTAAACAATTTTAAGACTTCCCAATATCGTCCACCTACAAAAGAATCATTCGATAGATGCATGCTTAAAGATTTTTTGTTTTTTGATGCGAGAATTAAGTCAAATTATTTTAAGCTTCCTATATTGACTAATATGATATTAAGAAATGACCGAAAATACAGTAAGCAAACGATTTGAAGATAATTTTACGAAATAAAATTTTTCGTTGACGAGATTTTGTACAATATACTATAAACATTTAAGTTTGCTGATATTTTATAGCTTTTGAAAGTTTTTTAATTATTTTTTTCATATTTTTTGTTGTTTAAAAATCAAAAATAGTTTTTCAAAATTTTTTCAAAAAATTGAGAATTGACAATTTCAAATTAAGATTCTGTTAAACTTTCACAACTCTCCCCGGAGACGCGCTCCATATCCTCAAGTATTCCACTAATAAAAAAATCTCTAATTCATTTCTAAAAATCTCCAAAAAAACCACCAAAACTTCATCAGTTCGCTTTAATTCGCTTTACTCATTTACTCACAACAGAATAAAAAACAACCGGTAAATTAAGTGAATAATTTCACATTGCTATGTAATACCGCTAACTGTTATTACTTCAGTGTTATTACCAAAATGAAAATGAATTTAATTCATTTAATCAAATTAAATCACTCAAAATATTTTCACTTAATTTTTATTTTCGTATGAAAAATTGGACGACGGAATTGGATTAAAAGAAATTAATGGGAATTAATGTAATTTGTCATGTGAGGCATTGAAAGGTCCGTGTATTAAATTATTGGGTTAAGTCTTTGTGATTGATATTGAGGCGCGTGATTGATTGATTCTGGGGTTTGATTCTCAATATTATTATTTATTTATTATTTGATTTTTATATTATTATGCGGACCCCTAGATTAATGATCAATAACCCCTATAAAATGAAGCTACATATTTCCATAAAACCTCAATTTATTGCAAATATTATGAAATTTTAACTCTAAATTGACGTCACCATTCAATTCCATTTCAAGAGATCCCGGTAGCAAAAGTTTACGAAACCAAGCATATCCTAACAAAGCTCAACAACAACAATCGACAAGATAAATAATGCAGCTGAGAAGCAAAACGAGTGACGTTATGAATTTTATCACGATCCATATCAAATGAACTCGTCACATTCATTCATTATGACTTTTGCTTCAAACGAGTCAAAACCGGCTTTGCTGAGCTCACTTTGAGAAATTCTAGTATGTTTACTTATTTATTTAATACTTGTTCCATATTATAGATAATTAAATTCAGAGATGTAGGAAGTGTTATATGAGCAATTACCCTCATTCTGTAATGTTTGCAATCTGCTGTATTGTTAATGGCTTTTTAAGCATATATGTTTACTTTTCTGGCGCTTAGCAGGGTAGACTTTTTGTGCTTGTGCACTAGACTTTGTTCTAATGTACTTTCTCGGATTATTTTAGTTCTCATGATATTTCAAGTTGACTTAAGTAGCTTCCATGTTTCTTGTCTAAATATCTACTATGCACTTTAATTTGACTTAATTCTTATTTATTAAATTTTAATTTAGTGTTTACATCTTGATTTATTGGGTTAGAATTTTAAAAAGTTGTTTTTGACAGCTAGTGTGTAATTTTATGGGTTTAAACATCTCGAGTAAATGTGCTCCGACCTAAAGTTTGTAAATATGTGATTTGAATTGATGTTTTGATGATTTAAGGTTGAGTTTTGAATGTATGAAATTACGAAGTGGAGGATCCACGAAAAAAATATGGAATCCAATAGAAATGATGTGTCAAATTTAAAAAAAGCATATATTTCATTAAGCTGGAATTTTAGTTTAATATCAATGTAAAAGTGGAGTAATCCAAGGTCATTGAATCTAACAAGATCAAATAAGAATGGCATTTTTGGTCTAAAATTTAATTTTAAAATTATTAATCACTTTTGCTCCAATAATTCAACATAGATTTCATCAAAATATTCACCATTCAACATTTCATTTAAAACTTATTAAAACCGAAAAATTCCATACGAGAAATCCACAGAAAAACGGATGCAATCCATCTTCACTTTTGGTATACTTTCATCAACTATTTTTTTAAAAACAATATAATAAAGGCCAAAACTCGCAATCACAAAGAAATTAGCATTAAATATTACACAAATAAGCACAGTATTTATTAACATCTGTACGATTATTTCAAGTCAGTAAGTCGAAATGTGCTCTTAAAAGCCTCTCTTATTCTCCAGAAACAAAAAAAAATATAATACGTGTATAATTTGCCACATGAAGCGTAAAGGAAACCTGCAAAATTTTAATTTATTATTATTACTTTCTGCATAAATGATCGACATCTGTGCGTCGCAAAAGGGAAGAATATGAAAATTTCTCATATCGAAATATGAAATCTGTCACTAACAATTCACTAACGCCTTATGGGCTTTAAACATTTATTTATTTTTTTTGCGGTTTTTGCTAAAGTTGACTAACTTTACTCGATAAAGGTGAACATGAAATGAGTCACGATATAAAATTTTCATACATATGAATAGTATTATTGCCTCTCGATCGAACAAAAATGCTTTCCGGCAACGACATGAGGCAAGATTACCGTTTATTCAGCCTTTGTATGTGACTCACAATAATCAGTTTAAACGTAGTGTACCGCTTCTGGCGCCTCAAACTTTATGCTAATGTTGGTATCATGAATACAAAATTTTTATTATTTTTTTGCCACTGTTTTGTAACAATCAAGGGGAGGATGCACTTTGCTTCTTTCTCTTATTTTTATTCAGGTCAAAAAGATTACGAGAAGTGATGAGAAAGTGCCATTAGAGAAAGTTTAAGGATGAATGAAACTGAAATTTTGAAGACTAAACATGTGTTTGATTCCAGTAGTTTTTTTTTTCAATGACAAACTACTTTTTTACCGTTCGCGAGACATGTGTTGGCTCTTTTTTTTCGTATGTTAGTGTCAACGTCATGAAATATCTTGACGATATTAAATATAGAAATATATTTGCTTGTAAAACTTATTTTTTTGAGCTCTGCTGACATTTGAATGTTGATTAAATAGTAGAATTTTAAATGTTCATATGTTTTTAAGCAAGAGAGAGCTACTAAAGTTGATTGGTATTTTCCAGTTAACAAGAAGAATTTCAGAAAAATCCTCAGAAAGCCCCAAAAATACAAGTTTTTCATGCACTGATAACATGTGTTTTTGGCATTTGAATGGTCTTTAAACTGGCTGGATATCAAGAACCTTCTTAAATACGTGGGTTCAAATCTCATTAAACAGTTAAAACAAAAGTATAGCCTAAAAGCGTGAACAAAAGCTATGATTAAATTCGAATGCAACATTTAAACATTATGACATTTTAAGTATAAGATCAAGATTACATCATTAGACATTCTATAAACGGCTACTTATATCAACTGGAAGACAACATAATAGGTAATTTTTCTTATCGTTTTGTCTTCCCCTTGTACTTCTAGGGAGACAAAATTCAGTCTCTTCCTTATACGATTTTTCATTCGTATCCTTCAAAATTTCGGTTTGCACTCCTGCTTAAAACATCTCATACAAAAGAGGACATTAAATTACCCAACTGTTTATAGAAGCCCTAAAAGTAATCAGATTGAAAAAAATTCTAGAAATGATCCATCCAAAAATAAACAAAATCAAGGTCCTGCCCTCCTAGATGTGTAATAACCTTTAAAAAATCAAAACAGTTGCAACTATAAATTAGTTTTATAACCAATTTAACTGCCAAGACAGAAATAGAAGCGACAAATCACTTGCAAATATTTTAAATCTATTGCCAGACATTCAGACTATCAAAAATATTGCACTTGAGGTAGCAACCAAAAGTTTGTCTATTTATACTGCCTGATTATCAAACTAGACAGATATTATTATAGGTTAACGATCGAATATCGTGACAGTGCTCCACAATAAAATATTCATAAGAGCACACACCTCTTTTAACCTTTTTTGATCCAGATATAAGTAGAGTGCCTACCCTTGTTATAGATATAAATCTATGTTGTAAGTTTGTATAACATATAAAACTAAAGATGCTTATTTTCAATGTTAACTTACACAATTTTTTTTTCACTCAGTTAAAATATATTTTTTTGGTATATTTACATAGCACGTTATCACTTCTTGATGCTTATTCAGTGTCCAGTAAACACATAAAAATATGTAAATCTAACAAAAGTTTTTTATTTCTGGAAAAATTATGCAAATTTTAATCGCTGTTTAATAACAAAGCATCACTACGTGAGTAGATTTTTTTTCACACTTAATTTTATTTTTTTTTATCAGCACTTGCTTGCTTAAATTCACAGATTCACACCAATATCCACACACGAAGCTTCTTAGAAGGTCTTCGTTTTTATCAAATCGAGTTTGTAGAGTACACACGGTACATATGTAAACATAAGAAGACGTTGAAACTGGGTCATCGAAAGTTCATGCCACACAAATCATAAAATTTATTTTTTTAAATGTAAATGGCAACAGTTGCAGACGAGGTTTTATTCTCAATTTTTATATACTTTTTGGAACTGATTCTCGTGAACAAAATTCAAGGTGCCTTGAAATTTTTTTTTTATTTGTCAGCGCCTGGCTTGAAAAACTTCTCTCACAAAAAGTCAAAATTAATATTTTTTCAAGCGATTGCGCGATTTACGACAACTGCTGTTGAATGAGCGACGAGCGAAAAAGAACTGATCGTATGAAACACATTTATGATCACTTTTACAGTTGTTTTTATTTCTCTTCATTTTTTTTCTTCTGTGTACGAGCTATTAAACTCATAGAGCTTGCTTATTTGTGTACTTTTTCTGCTCAGCTCTCTCAATTTTTTTTCTTGTAATTTTTTCATAAGCACTTTTACTGTTGTGTACGGTTCTATATTGCTTATTCTGATATTAAATATTAATGTGAGAAAATAACAACAGAGAAGTAATTTTAGATCCTTTGAGTGGGGTATGGACGCATTTGTATGGACCTTGAGAGAATTTTAATCAACTTGACGATAAACTTGAGAGAATTTTGATCAACTTGATAAAGTTTAAGTCAACTTGACAGAGGTTTGATCAACTTGATATAGTTTGATCAACTTGATAGAGTTGTTATAAACTTGAAAAAGTTTTAGTCAACTTGATAGAGTTTTGATCAACTTGATAGAGTTTTAATCAACTTGATAGAGTTCTAATCAACTTGATAGAGTTCTAATCAACTTGATAGAGTTTTGATCAACTTGATATAGTTTTTTTCAACTTGATAGAGTTGATGCAATTTGAGATAAATTTATTTAATAGACAAAATGAGTCAAAGTCACTTAATTTCAAGCTATATTCTAAAAGAGCACCAATCAAGCTACCAAGAGAGAAATAAAGAGAATTAAAACGCAACATTTAATTCACAGCAATGCTCAACCGTTACAAAACATTAATATCCGAGTAATAATAAACTGTTTCTATTGTCAATAAAGCCACCTCTGCTGGCATTGGCATTGTGTTTTTTGTCTTAAAATAACCCGTACGCTAGAGAATAACCGCTGCTAAAAATATAACTTATTTTTTCTTTAATTCACGACAGCTGATAGAGGTGATTATTTTAATTACTAATATTAAATGAAGAGTTTGTCGCCACGATTTTAATTTTTTTTTGCTAGGAGCTAGCTATATTTTGAGGGGTTTCATTGCTGAGTTTAAAAAAGTTTATTCTTTCAAAAATGTAACTTAATTGATATGTAGGCATCTTAATCTTATTATAATATAAATCTTAATTTGCTGTGGTATCGGTAATAAGTGAAATCTAGGGTATCGAGACAAGTATAGGCGTATCTTCAAGCTTTAAAAAAAGGCTTCTTTAGAAAAACAATGATATGCAATATTTTCTTTTGTAAGAGTTTAAGTTCAATTTCTACCAGAGAGCAAATTCTCATTAATTATAAAAATGTCGTCGATATGGTAAGGATGTTACTTAAAATGTTTCAGCTTTACAAATGATTGAATTTCTCTCGCAAATAATAAAACTTACTAAAGTTAATCCATAAAATAGATCACATGATATTAATCAGAGTTGTCAGATAGGTCCCTTTAGTAAGATGCCTCACCAGAGCATGGTAGCTTTTGCCTTTGTCCAGGCAACATATATGTACAGGAATGTCTAGCCAAAGGCAAAAAAATGTGCCTAGTCGAAGGCAATACCTAGCCAAAAACACTACCTAGAAATAGTCAATATTTTTTGCCTATGCCTGGGCACTGCCTATCCTAGGCAAGCCTTTACCTAGTCAAAACCTTTATTATTAATTTTTCAAACAAAAACAGGCACATGAATAGGGTTACCATCTAATTTTCATGAAAATACAGGACTTTTGGTAAATTTTTTCGAAAAATACAGGACATAGAGTAAAATTCAAAAATTAACGGAAATTTTCGTGAAAAAAAATACAGGACCTGGAACAAAGTTTTCAAATTTATACAGGACAGGGTTTTGAAATACAGGACTGTCCGTTGTAAAACTACGCAGATGGTCACCCTACACATGAATCTAATCTAGGTTTTGCTTAGTCAAAGGCATGACAATTAGACAATTATTAGGGATAGGTATAAGGCTAGAGGGCGCTATATGTCAAAAAAACTCTTAACTGCATTAATTTAAAACCAAAATTAAATCTATTTCTACTCAATTTTAGTTTGCTTTGAAAATAACAATATTCTTCTGCTTAGTGACAACTTCTTTTGCTATAACAAATTTCACCAGTTTTTGAAATATTTCATACCTTTATAAACCTTTCACTTAACTCTCTAGAGTTCTGTGAATTAATAAAATTGAGTGCTTCTGATTAACACTTTTATTAAATTACAACTTTATGTAATCATAAGAAATAGATTGTATCCGTGTCATTGACTCATACAAAATCGTGATTGTATTTCCTTTAAACTTTACTTAATAGATGTAAAAATAGAAAAAAAAACTCGTAATTGAAGGGAACTTTCGAGTCAACAGGTGTCTAAAATTAGTTTAAATTTGGTCGTGAAGTTTTAGTTTTTATGGGGATTTTGACATCTTGATGAATCCCGAATAGCACATATCGGTTAATCGAATAGAAATCTGGCGTCAAGCTGGCATGACTCTGGGATGGTACTGGCTTCGATTTAAATCCAGCACTTAAATCCAGTCGGATTTCTGATCGATTAACCGATTTGTGCCATTCGGCAATAGAATGATCAAATACCCTCAAAAAAGGAATGAATCTTGTTTAAACCGAATCAAAACTTTGAAAATATCTCAAAAATCAAATTTATTATCAACCTTAAAAATTCTCACTTTCTCTAAGGAAATGACCCCTAAAACTTTTCAATTTCACTTTCAAAATCATCTTTTGAAGTTCATTTATATTATTTTTATTACTTCCTTTAATAACACATTGACTCATTCTCTCACTAGAATTCAAATCTACAGACATACAACTCACTCTCATTCTCTCAGTAAACATGCTTGTTGATGCGTTGAATTATTCATTTAAATGTTTTATTTTCGGCACTCATTAAATGCTATTTTCGAGACAATTTTTATATTATAGTAGAGCGACGAATAAAAAAATAAAGTTGGTAGAATTATTCTGAATATTTAATTTTGAGCAGTGATGACACTTTTTTGTGACATAAAAAAATGCAAATGTCAATTTCATGAGATGCCTTCGTCTCGGTTCTTACTCTTACTTGTTTATGGATTTTTTTTTGGTGATGAGTCGCGAAGATGAAATTTATATGAATTATATTTTTTGTGAAATGATTTATCTTCATCTTCATGCTCATTTTTAATAAATTTTGGATCTTTAGAGAATGAAAAGCTATTTTTCAAAAAAGGCTGAAGAAGATTTATTTGGATGTAGATTTGATGACGCGAAGGAATTATTATCCAGGGGGTCTCTAGTGTCTTTGTCTTGACATATTCTTGGGATCTTGCTGTTGCTCACAATCTCAGTCCTAATTTTTTACTAATCTGGAAATCATATGTGAGGGAACTGGGTAAGTCTATGGCTAAAGTTTGACTATAGTTTGGCAGTTTTAGATTTCCTTAAATTATGTTCAAGATCATACGACCCATTTTAGATATGTCAACAAGAACGCAGCTGAACTTTACTGACACAATTTATAAAAACCTTCAAAAACCTTGCAAAAACCACAAAATTGTCATTCAAAACCTCATCTAGATCTCCCCAAAATATTTCAAAACAATAACACAATTAGCTGACATGTGGAGAGGCTAGTTAAGGATTTATTTGTAAATAAAATAAAAAAAGTCTCATAAATTAATCATATGATTGCCTCACAAGAGAATCTCGTTCTTCTTCTTATTAACACAAATATTTTTTGATAAGCGCGAATGTGTCGAAAACAACCTTGATATTGCTCGCACATGCCTCTCTGAAAATAATTTCCTCACTTCATTGTGACGAATAGTAAACAAAAAAAAAATGTGAATTTGAAATTAAAGACAAATTCTTAAAAATGAGAAGAGAATCTCTCAATTGTCACATGACTTGAATCATGTACACGATGTATTTTAGAGCAGTTATCTCATGACGCTGATAATGGATGTCAGGGAAATAATAAAACTGGTGCAATAAAATTGTTCTTGGAATGTTCAGCTATGAATTGTATTTATCATGTGATAAGCGAGATAAGCTTATGAGAGAATGAGCAATTGTTGATGTTTTTTGTGATTTTTTGAGGTGACCCTCTTGTTGTAGATGCTGTTTATAAGAATTAATTGGTCATTGGACTTTTTCAATCTGATAAATTTTTGCGATTAGGAATCATCAAATAAGAGGAGTGTTCTCATCCCTCTCAGGAAAGAATCAATAATCTTGACCATTTTCATGCTCCAAAACACACGTGTTAACTTGATAAAACCATCTCTATTAGCTTAAAAAATTAATAAATCACTGAAAGCATTAGTTTTAATAATTTTCCGTTGAAAACTTATCACATGTCTTCAAGTTATAAAAATATCCAGAAAATTTAATTGACAAGTTAAAAATGATATTTAATTAGCACATTCTGAGCAGATTCAACGTTGTAAACATTTAATTAACAAGTTTATTAATAGAATTCATGTAGATAAGAATTGGAAACTCAATATTTACAAGACTCACTGAAATCAGTCAATTCCATCATCATTGTACCCGTTCTTGTGTAGCTTATATATTCCACTGAAAACCAACAACAGCTTTAACATACAAAATCAATATTTTTGCTAGACAAAAATATTGCGTATAAAAAAGTCTTACGCACTTTATTAAAATCACTTTTTTGAATCAAGTTTTTTTGAATTTTTCAACCAATCTTTGAAATGTTTTGTATTTCTTTTTAGAAAACCTTAAAAAGGCATTTTTGTCGTCTGCTATCCGTCTACAAATAAGTCTCGGTTTATACTAATTAATCAACGCTCTTTAGACAATCAGCAAGATTCATTCTTATCAACCACATTTTAATAACGCAAAAGACACATTTTTTTATAATTATTGTAAACAGAGTTGATGCTTTTTAGCAGCGTGACTTAAAGATCCAGAGGGTTGAAACTTATTTCTATTGAAAAACTCTAGCAAAATCAAAGAATTTTACTTGTCTCATAATTCAAAAGCGATAGGACTGGAGTGGCGGGGGGGTTTAACAATTAAATTAATCAATAAAAAACCAATTTTCAGCCGTTGTAAGGGTTAATAAGTTATAAAGTCAGACAATGAGCTGAAGTAGCTCGGTGGTGAAATGGTTTAGTACTTCGGTACCTAATTGTTGCAATATTGACATAGCGATCATGGGTTCAAGACTCGGGATGGGAAATTTTTTACTTGTCCTTTTTCGAATCATATGGACTAGAGATGAGGCTCAAAGCTTTCGTTTGTTTAAGGCAAAAATGGCATAAGAGGAGTGGTTCGGATTCTACTATAAATTCTTAGCTCTAGGTTTGAGAGGAAGTTCTTGCGAACGAGAGGGTTCCACTATCATTACTATGCACTAACAAAGGAGTATGAGTTTGGCTATTTGTTTAGGTTTTATATCACTAGGTTTAACTTATAGTAGAGTCTCATGATCTAGCATTAAACATGTCATAAAGTATGACGTAAAAATCACAGTTCAGGGTCATTTATTCAGGATGGGTCTATAAAAATATCATACCAGATGGAACACCAACTCTGCGTTCATCACAACAATAAAAATAAATTAAGAATATTTATAAAGCAACTAAAACACACACATTTGCATTAATAATCAGGCACATTAGTAATTTTCGAGATCAGTGAATCTTTGTTCTTGCGAAGTCAATGATTTCGTGATTTCTTCAACTGCTCTTATCAGTTAAATAACTGTGACTATTATTTCATTATTGTGCGACATAATATAAAGGCGTGAGGTCAGACACTCTTAATGAGATTCGCGCGAATGTTGATTGAAGACGAAAGTGTAACGATGATTTATTAAGTTTGCAAACTAGAAAGAGGGCAGTTGTGAGTTATTGAGAAGTTGTTTATATTTTGTAAATATTTAAAGTTGTTTATAAAACATTTGTGTCGTTAGAAAATTATGTCACATGTAAGATGATGACTTTGTTGTCACTTTATATGATAGACAATGTTTTCTATAGAATCAAGAAACTGTTATAGACAAATTTGCATTTGATTATCAAGTTTCTGGTTCAGAGGTTTTTAAACTGGTTGAAAATCAGTTTTACGTTGTAGTAAGATTATTATTTTGGTGTCTATTTTTAGATTTTATCAGCAACAAGAGATAAGATTAGGGTTGAATAAAAATATAGAAGCACAAAAACTTGTTAAATGGACCATTTTGAATTTAATTGCCTTAAAAAATTGTCATTTTATTCAATTGAATATTAAGAATTTTTATTAACCCCTCAAAAATCCTACATAAATCCTTAAACCCAAGAATTTATCTTTTCCTCAAAAATCTCTTTTTCCAAATTCCATTCAATTCCATTTCCACCCCATAGTCACTCATGCAGCTCATCGCGAGAAAAAAGCTTCATTTATTTACAAAGAAACGCAAACCACAAAACTCAATTATTTAATTTTTATTTGATAATTTACAAAGCTCCATCATAATTAAAACAAAAAAAGGAGGGAAAATTCAATTCAGATACAAATTGCTGTACGACAATAAAATGCGGAAAAAGGCGAGAAACGCACGAAGTCAAGAAAAAGAAATCTTGAAAATTGACTTTGCATAATGAGAGACGTGAAGTTGAGAACAAAATGAAATGTTGAGGATTTTTTTTGTGTAATTTTTTTGGGGTTGGGGACGGAAACTTTAAAGAGTTGTGTAATTAAAAGAAGAAAAGAAAAGTGTAGGAAGAATAAGTGGGGGGAGGGTGGGCTCTTGTCTGTAGTCTTCGAAAAAAATTTCGAAATTTTTAAAAATGGAATCTAGTAAAATTATATCAACATTTGGGTATTCTTAGTTTTGTAAAACAAGATTTTAAAATTTTTATCAGATTTTTGGAACAATTTGAGAAAGTTTTCAAAAATTTGATTTTTAAAATTGTGCTGCAAAGTTCCTCAAATTCCAAAACTGTACCCTCATCCTCCTTGAGAGCAAAATATACCCCCATACTTACTACAATGTACATTCTCTGCAGATATTCCACATTGTATGTTCTTCATATTTAAAGAGAAAGAAAAGCAGAAAAAAACTCATGAAACAAATAATGAATAAAAAGACAGAAATGGTTGATGAAAAGGAGGAAGAAAAAGTTTATTTGCTATCTGCGTTACTCCTTCACAAGAGCAAGCAAAACGAAAAGATGTTCCTTTTATTTTCTTAAAGATAAGAAATACAAACGAAATAATTTTTAATTACAAGAAAATTCTATAATGAAAATATTTAATTAGCTATTGCTTCACTTGTTCCAATTCATGTTTAGTCTTCCCCAATTTTTATTTTATTGTTGTGTCTTCCTCCTCGTGATTTTCAAAAATAAAAATTGAATTCAATAAACAAACAATTAAATTAGCATGTCGCTTTTGGTGAGTCGTGATTTCTGTTGTTATTGTTTGGTGGATAAAATTAGAATATTTTTTGTTATCATTTGATGCGGGTGGGGTTATTGACTTTCAGAACTTGGAGGAAGTTTAAATAAACTTTTTCTAAAATTTATGGCATTTGAACTTTAAAAATTGATGAGAATTTAATTTATCAATTATTCAAATTTTAATTGATTTTGATCAGTTTTTGCGACTTTGAGTTTCAAACTTTGTATTTTTGAGTCAATATCTGGAATTTGACCTACATTTGGAAAGACAATGTTTTATTGCTGTTTTTAAATGTTTTGTTTTCAATCATTTTTGGTTTTTGATTATCAGGATGATGATCAAGGGCGCAGCTAAGATGTTTTGTGCTCAAAGTCTTGATTACAATCTCCTTGCTGCTCCACTGTTCATAAAGTTTGAGTTTGAAGTTGCAATTGCCTTTAAAACTCTGTTGCCATGTAAATAATACAATAATAAACTTTTTGTTTCCTATTTCAAGAGTAATTGGGGATCAAAAAGTGCAGAATTGATCAAAATAGTAAAATATTATTTCAAACTGTTTTGAATCCTTGCTTGGGGCTTCCTGTCTATTCAGAATCATGTCAATTCATACTCTAGAGTACAAAACATCAATTTTTTAATTCTATCTAAAGAAACGACCACAGATAACCCTACAAACTGGTCACAGAGACAAAATATAATAAAATAAAATTAAGTAGGGATGTGTTGAAGTTCAATTCCCAATAGAACAAAATAAAACAAACCAATCACAAAGGATCAAACCCAAGTTTTAAGCATTTGAAAACTCTTACCTCTTCATTTGTGCTGCTACACTCAAACACAACAACTTCTTAATAAACAAAATCCCAACTGCTCTAGAAAATTCTATGAATTACCTAAATCCAAGCAACAACTCATGTCACACATCTCCCTCATTACCTCCTTCCTATCCACAAACTCTTCAAAAAGAAAAAGAAAATAAAAGAAAAAATCCACAAAATATTTAATTTAATGAAAAATTCTCTCAATTTATTTCATTTCATTCCAGGAACAAAAAGAAAAATGAAGGATCATGTTCTGTTCATAATCATCATCAAAAGCAGCAGCAGTAAACGATGAGAATCATCCTTCATGTAAGTGAAATAAATGATTATGATTATCAAGAATTATTAATAATTTCAACTCCATTCATCCATCAAGTGCAACTTCTACTTTTAGTTGAAGGGGGAAATTTTTATCCCCTTTTTTTTTTACAGATTTTCATAATTTTTCCCTTTTTCTAAATTTCTATTTCAAGTACACCGAAAGCGAGAGGAAAATCTCATTAAAGCTCATAATTCCTAAACGTACAATTAAGTGTTCCACCGTGAGTTTGTCTGTGGCTTTCATCTAAACCTTTTATTTTATTGTTTCATTTTCACAAAAGAAGAGAAAAATTGTCGACAGGTTTTGCTTAAGATTTCTTATAGTTTAATTATAGTATACCGCATTGAAATGTGCAGAGTTTCTGTTTGAGGTTTTCTCCTCAGTTTCTTTTTGAAGAATTTGTGAGATAAAGGAGGGAAATAGGAAGTAGAAAATGAAAAGGGGAACTGAAATCGAGGTTTGCAGTAACATTTGGAAGAGCATGAAACACCTTCCAGTGGAAATTTTGTGCAGTTTGATTAATATTAAGTTGAGCGTGCGATTTAGGGGTGGAAAAATCATTTTTTAAATTAAATAGTTTTAAAATTTAAAAAAAAAATTAAAATCAATTTAAAAATCTGAAAATAAAATTTCAAATTATTCCTAACCTCCAATATCCACGCTCACATTTATTTTCAATGTTTCCATCCCCTTCATTTTCTCAACCAAACAGCCACCATAAATCATTTCTTAAGTTTTCATACAAAACTGCTAAATACAATTTGCCGGTGTAAATCTATTCCACTTTCATTATTCTTCCTTCTTTCATCCCCACAATTCTTAGTAAGGAAATTAAACATTTTGAAGATTATACATGTGATGCATTTCAATTCAGTTGGAAAAAGGAAAAACTATCAAGTACTTGGAAAAGAAATGAAGCTCTTGTACGTGAAATGGAGGTAAATTAAAGTTTGTTTTTGGTGGATGTACTTGAATGCACGTGAGGAAATTGGATCTTTTGTTGAAAGTTTGGAGATGTTGTCTGTGAAAATTGCATAAAATGGATTTTTAGACTTTCAATTCTTATTTTTGTACTTTTTTGAATTTTCATTTTTTTTAACTTTTACACAAATTTTAGAAAAATAAAAAAAAATTAAAACTTTTTTATGCTTTTTAAATCAAAACTTTTGAATATTTAACATTAATCCAACAATATTTCATAAAACCTCCAACTCCAATCCAATACACAGCCTAAATTACAACCAGAAATTCTGATTTATTACAATATTTATTTTTCTCATTTTCAACATTCCGATACTTCTGTGACAAAAGTAAGCAATAAGTTTCATTTACACGGCACCGGTGAGAAGGCATACTAAGGAAAACTTTATGACACTTCAGAATGTAAAAGAATATAAATGTTATGCAATTAATTATCGAAATTCTCCCCAAAAGAATTTGCGATAAAAAAAAAGTTTTTCAATCAACGGATTTTTTTAAAAAATAAAATCATAAAAAATTGCCTTAACTAGATTAAATTAGACAACAAAGTTTGGAGGCATGTGTTTGTGCATGAGATTCTCTGAACGAGCCATCTATCATCACTTGAACTTTCTATAAATTAATTTAACCCATTTAATGGAAGCGAATCTCAATGATGACGATTATTATGAGGAGGGTGAGAAAGTGAGACATGGATGGGGAAATGGAGAATTTTAAGTGGTGCTGCATCCTTGTGATTAATATTTTATTAATTTTATACGAAATTTTAGCTAATTGTTAAAAAATGATGTACTAGATTGGACTAGATTTGTGTTAAATTAGACTAGATTTGTTCTAGTCAAGAAGAGATTTGCACTAGATTGGACTAGATTTGTTCTAGATTATCCTAGATTAGTTTTAAATTGGACTAGAATTGTACTTGATTGCACTAGATTTGTTCTAGATAGAACGAGATTTGGACTAGATTGAACTAGTTTTATGCAAGATAAGACTAGATTTTTCATTGGACTAAATTTTTATTAGATTAACCTAGAGTTGTACTAGATTTGAACATGATTAATTGATAATTCTTGAATTTTGTACTAGATTTTTAAATTTATGTACTAGATTTTGATGAAAGAATCTACACAATTTTGTATTAAATATTTGAATCTTTCAAAATTATTCTGCAAATTTCTAACGAAATCCCCACAACATCTTCCACTGCTCCATAACTACCTAAATTGAGTTCAATTTGTTAAAAGCTCTTACAGCCTCGAAAAGACAATAGAAAAAAAAATTCTAAAAGACAATAAATGAACAGATGAGGCCTGTTCCATTCATTTTCACCTCGCTTCGAACATAATCTTGACATTAAGTCTGTTGCTTTTTAATTATGGTAAAAATAATATTAATAGTTTCTAATTTAATTTCATGGCGTGAGGAAAGCGAAAGGTGAGAAATAGAAAATTATTTTCTTCATTTATTTCTAGTCTCTTACAAAAATCCTTTGAAATTAATTATCTTTTCTGCCATTGTCGTGCGGCTGCAATAAGCAATATCATTTATGTCATCTCAACGTTTTTAAATTTATTATTTTAAGATTTTTTGCTTTCTTTTGTTTGCTGTTAAGATATTGAGTATGAAAGGTTAAGGGGATTGTAGAGGGGTTCAGGATGGTTAGGGTTTTAAATGAGAGTAGTCTTAGTCCACTGATCCGCTAATCAAAAGATAAAATTAATATAACTTAGAGCACGTTCTAGGAAGGTTCAATTCCTGCAAAAAAAAAAAATCCTCAGAAATGCCTCAGAAAATTGAAAACCTTCAAAGCACTCCCTAAACACCTTTTAGCTATCACTGTGAACTAATAAGCGACAAGGTAAGCAATGTTTGAGGAAGAACGTCTAGAGAATAAATTAAAACTTTCATTCTCATACTACGTTTGATAAATCATAATTCTCTCTCGTTGTGCGGCTCACAGATATTGTAAATCTTGTATTTATAATCTCGTATTTTATAACAATGTTACCTCAATCTTTCCTCCAACTCCGACATAGTCGTTCATCTTTCTTATTTTGTCTATACGAGACTCTCAAATATTTATTCTTCATTTAGACTTGTCATTTTGTTGGATGATGAGATAAAGCTGTTTTGTGGAAATTTTTACACGCGAAGGAAAATTGGAAAATTGCTGAAGCAAAAAATATGTGTTACTGTAGGAATGAATGTTCGTGATGGATCTGATAAGAGAGAAAAAAAATCTTGGTGCGTACGTGTGTACTTGTGTCAAAAAAGATTTTTTAAATTAATTTCTGTTTCTTTGAAGAGGAGGTTTTGAGCGGTTGTATGAATTTTTGAGAAAAATTGTCCATCAAGCTTGTTATTTTGCGTCATGTGTTAAGCTTAGTCAATTGATATTCCATTATAAGGTTTTAAGCCATGAAAGGATAGTCAGATGGGGTTTGGGGCTTTGACGGAAAATGTCTTGAATCTTCTAGCTAGCTCAACTTGAGTTTCAATTTTAAGTTTTGTAAACCTTTGTTCGACAATTCAAATAAAAGCTTTCAATCCACAACAAACTTCAAAACTTCCCAACTCGTACCCGAAAATTCCCCCTTCTTGCTCTAAAATGATAAATGATTAATTTCAATTTCATTTTCACTTGCAACAAAAATTAAGGAAATGCGCTTTTTCAGATATCCACACGAAATTGAGCGAGAGTAATAAATTATGAATCGGTTTTAGTCTGGGGATCTTTGCAACCCCCATTTCAAAAAATTGTTAAATTTACAAATTTTCGTGATTTATCAAAGATTTACTTTCCACTCAGGCGGAAGAAAATTTTGTTCAAGAAGTGCCAAATGTCCACAAATGTTGGAATGCAATAAATCAAAAAGGGAAAATTTTTGTTTAATTTTATAAAATACAGAAAAATAAATAAAAATTTGAGAATGTGACAATGAGAAAAGCATTTATCAAAATACAATTTTTGGAGGAGATTTTTAAAGTTTTTAATATGTTTTGAGGCACAGATTTTGTGATTTTCAAGAATTTAATAACTTTTCAAATTTATAAAACTTTTAAAACTCAAAAAAATATAATAACTTCAATACAATTTTTTCTAACTCCTTCCACTTCTTTATTGATTCCACCACCTTCCATACCTCCTTAAACAAACTCTTAAAAATTCATGACAAACTTAAGTCAAACAAAAACCATCGACCTCAAAAAATTGTTCTTTCTCATTAAACTTTTCGATTCTTATCGATAATTTTCAACTATCACATATTTTTCCTCGACATAAGTGGAACTAATTTAGCCACAATGTATGTTTTGAAGTAAAATTGTTAATATGTGCGACACACGAGTCAAAGGAAAAGTTTTGGTTTTGAAGTAAAAGGGGTATGCAGCTTAAAGGAATGCTTGGTTGAGAAAATGAAATATATCAAGCAAGCAAACCAGTAAGTAAGTGAATCCTAATTAGCTAGGAAGCTAGGAAGCTAGTAAGCTAGCAACTTACTGTTTTGCTAGATTCTAGTAAACTAGTAACCTTCTAGGACTAGTAAACAAGCCTGAAAGCCAGCTAACATCTAGCAAAGCATTCCCTTCCCCTTTAATTCTTCCAATATCATAAATTGTTAACT
This sequence comes from Chironomus riparius, assembly GCA_917627325.4. Taxonomy (NCBI): domain Eukaryota; kingdom Metazoa; phylum Arthropoda; class Insecta; order Diptera; family Chironomidae; genus Chironomus; species Chironomus riparius. The sequence continues at coordinate 19,957,832 of OU895877.1, read as the reverse complement.
TTACTTACCAGTTATTTCATGTGCTGTGTTCATTCGACTTATTGTGTCTTTAAAAATTTAATTAAAAAAAGTTAATGCCACGAGTCAAATGGAATCGTGCTAAATTCACACAGAAACTTTCTAGAAAAAAAAATCTTTTTTCTTGTTTCCAATAAACACAATGTATCCCCAACTCTCCTCGTTAGAGTCGTAAATAATTGATACTAGTTAACAATATCACAACTATCGTCACAGTCACTTGACAACTCTCAATGTATTTCTCATTCCGACAACGAGCTCCGTCATAAAGCTTAATATTGTCGATGTACGGAAACAATTGCTTGCTATTGTTTTTATTAATAATTTCTTCTTCGTCACTTTATCTTTTATTATTGATTATTATAGCACTTTTTGGCGCTTCCTTGCTATCGACGACACTAGACACAATTGAGAGATGACTTTTTTTATTTTACTTTTGTTTGTTTTCACAATCAGCAATCAAGTGCAATGAAATAAATGCTCTTCAATTGAAGTAGCGGGGCTTCTTGTTATATCATATGCTGCTTCCCTGCAGTGTTGTTGTTTGATTTAGTTTTTAATGTTCTTGAGTTCGAGTTGTTTTTTATTTTTATTTTTTAAGGGGTTTCTAAATGGTGTTGACTGGGTTTTTAAATTTTTGTGAATATATTTTTAAAAAAATTTTTGAATTTAAATTTAAAAAAAATATTTTTCAATAATTGTTTTAAGTTTTTATAATTTTAAATCGATTTTTTTATGTTTTTAAACTTTTTTAAAGACATTAAATGTTTTTAAATTTTTAATTCTGTTTCAGTTTTAAATTTTTTTTATTTTTATTAAAAAGCTTCCTTACTTTTTTTTATTTTTTATAATTTTTTTTAAATTGTTTTTAATTTGTATAGTTTTAAAATCGTTTTTTATCACAAAATATTTTAAAATGTTCTTTAAATTTATAATTCTGTTTTATTTTGAAAAACTTTTATTAAATTGTTTAGAATCTTTTTAAATTTTTAAAAATCAAATTCAAAGTTTAAAATTTGAAAAGTAATTATTTTTATTTGTTTATAGTCACCTTGAACTTTTCACATTCAAATTTTTCAATTTTGGTAAGTTTATAAATTTTTAAATAATATTACGAAAACTTATTAATAAATTATAAAAGCCTTGATAATGAAATACGTTATTATCAAAGTATTACAGGCTGTATTTAAAATGAGTAACGTATGAAACTTTAATTACGTCCATAGTAGATTTTATGACAATGATGCTACTATTTTAATTTATTTAGAAATTCAAAATGTTTTAAAATTCTGAATAAGCACTCAAATTTGTCTTTCACATTTACTCTTTGACTTCCAATAAACATCTGATTATCCAAAACTATATTTTTAACTCAGGAATTCCACAACTTTCCACAATTTGAATCAATTATAAATAATTAAAATCCTTGCGATTATACAATTGTCCAGATTAACAATCTATTACATCACTAGAGTTCTCAACCATTCAATAAACTTTTTTCACGACACTTGGCAACATCCAGCTCCAATTAGTTGTAAATGAATAAAAAAAAAACGATTGCATTGAAAACGACACGATTTATGCTTGCAATTTTAATCCATCGTATCTCATGGTTAAGTCCATTTTGTGCTTCTCTTGCCCATGAATTTTTCATACATGCACCACATCCATAGAGCTATTGATTTTCCTACCCCGTTAGCTTAACTGCTCCGATCGTCATTGAAAATAAATGCGATTATGACAATTGAGGTTATTGAGGATTTTCCACTTTTATCTTCACAAATTAATTCGTTCTGACTATAAATATATAAATAAGATTATAAACGGTTATACAATTTGTTTATTGCGATGAACAAACAATATTTATCACGATTATGCAATAACTTGAATTTTTTCTCTATCTATTGACAAACTCAATTGATTCGCGTCTGACTTGACCGAGCGATAAATGAAAACTATTAATTTCTATATAGCTGCATGATTGCCATATTTCAAGCTATCCTTTATTCACAAAGTAATTACAATGTAATTTGTCTTATGCATATATGTGTCGTTCTATTTCGTTCTCTATTCAACCCCCTTACTTTTGTTACTATATTACCATTCACATACAGTCATGAACTACTTTACTTTTATTATCATATATGTGACTTTTTTTCTATCATATTTGTGTATCGGTTCGGGTTAAAAAATAGAGAAAAAAAATATTATGAGAATGTATAGAAAGAGTTCAGAAAAGTGCTATGGTTTGGATGTTTGTAATCATAACAGAAATACATTAAGTATTGCATCTATCTATACTTGATCTAGGACTCCTGTTGTTAACATAAAGGAAAAAGTATTGGATTGATAATTTACTGGATTCATAGACTCTTTGTTTGTGGTTGCATCCAAAATACGTACAAGCTATGTTCGTTGCACAGACTCAAGAGTCTAGCTATAATTCATGGCAGAAAATACTATTAAGAAGTCATCAAAAGATATATTCTGTGCCAGAGACTCCAAAAATATACCAAGCACACAAACCATAGTAACAGAATTTTTGAAATGAACAACCTGACCTTAGTCCGAATTAAGAAATTATAAAAAGAACCGCCAATGCTCTTCTGGTCTAGTTTTTGGCATTTCAGATGCCAAATTATATACAATACAAAGCATGCAAAAGATTGTATTTTGCTAAAGTATTTTAACCACTTAAAATAAAATTAAGAGCCGTTCACTTATGACGTCCAGAGGGGGTGCGAGAAAAATAGAAATTCCTAGAAATCTATTGTTCTTTTTTTAAAAAAATTACCTTTAATTTCAGACGTCATACGTGAACGATCTTTTAGACAGAAAACAATTTTATCGTTCCTTTTTCAATTTAACATTTTATTTTCTTTATTAATTTTTAACAACATTAATTGGTTGAACCATAATAATTGAGTTTAAAGGATTAGAAAACACATTTTTCTTGTTAATACAACAAAGTAAGAATTGAACTAAAATAATGACAAGGAACATTAATCCTACAACTACAAATAATCGAAGATATTCATGCGTTGAATTGCATGTTTTTAAAAATACTTTAAAATTTACTTTATTATTAAATAAAAGATATTTTTCGCAATATATAAGCCAGTAAATTTTAATTTCATCCATGTATTCTATGTATAACCCATTAGGTGCAAGAAATATTCTTTTTCGTTCAGAATGCATAAAATAAAATCTAGCTTTATAATTTAGTACTTGATTTTTACATTCAAAGACATCATTAAGTAGTTTACTTATATCGATTTCGTGAATAAAAAATAATTTGTTGCATAAAGATCCTCTACTGTCAACAAAGTTAATCGGAAAGTTCCAAAATTTATGATTTAGTTTAAATGTTACATTTCTAATGTCACTCGTTTTTATCCTTACTTTATCAACTTTATCGAAATCTTCCATGATAATGTAATCGTCAGCACGAAAAGGCAATGGAAAGATGTCATCATTTAATAAATTCAGCTTGTAAGTTGCGATTCTAAATTGTCCTTTATTCTCAATTGATGTTATGTTGAGAATTGAATTGATTTTATATCCAAAGATTTGATGAATCAATAAGAGTACAACTGTAGCTTTATAAGACATCATTTAAGTTCTTTGCTTGAGCTTTCGATTGATTGTGGCAAAAACCAGGAAATGAGAATAGTCAATGTTGAGGTAATCAACTTTATTTCAATCCTTATTTAAGAGATGGACAAACTTTTTTGTCTAGCAACTTGAACTACTTTTCAACTTAAACTTTAATAAAAGATGAAAAAAAAATGGTTGTTTGAGCACCACTTGTTTTGTTTTTTAATACGATTTCTTGAAATAGTTTATTAAGTTGTTAATATTCAATTAGCTTCAAACTATTAATACTAAATGAAGAATTTAATTCCAAGGATTGATTATTTGTGATTTATTTACTGAAAAAGCTATGAAAATATAAAGCTTATTAGCAGACATAACACGAGTCAAATGTCGATGCTCCAAAATTATGAAAATTGTGTTTTAATAATCGACTTTTAAAGACTGTCGTAATTTCTAAACTGTTGCGATAAAGACTTGACCAAAGAGTAGTTTGAGGTCATTAACAAAGAACTACTTCTGCATTTTCCTTTAACTGATTCCAGCGGTCTATTTAGTCTTTTTTATGATTGAAGTATTAAATCAACAACGCTTATGATTTGTTTAACATCGACAAATCTCCAAAGACTCAAATAAAGCAAAAATCTAATTTCTACTTTTGAAAAGCATTGAAAATTCTTACAGGTCTAGCAATAATGACAGAATTTAAAGCCCTTTGAAAAAAAATATCTGAGTAATATTCTTGATTAATAGCATGAAATATAATTTGAACCACAACAACATAAATTATCACAATGGCAATCACAATAACCAAATAAAATCTTCCAGGAATCGAATAACATTTCTTTAGAAATTCTCTAAAATTCCTCTCATTGTTCATCAATTGTAATTTCGAATGTGTGACCAGCCAATAAGTACTTATTTCATCGAAAAATTCCAATTTTGAATAACTTGATGTATTAAAAAAAAATCTGGATGTGTAATTAAATTGATAGAATTGACTTTTGTAGCCTTTGACTGGATCATAACACTGAAAAACGGTATTCAGGACTTCATCAAAGTTGATCTCGATAAATTGAAAAAAATTCCGGCACAACTTTACTGTAAAATTATTACGACTCTCTGTCAAGTTCCAAGCATTATCACCAATTTTTATTGTCACAAATTTCACAAAATTAAACTTGATTTTATTCAAACTTGTTCCAAACACATCTTCAACAATCATGAAGTCGTCGTTACCAAATGGAAGTCGAAACATGTCATTTATGAGGAAGCTTGTCTTATAAGTTGCAAAAACCATTCCTCCTTTGTTTTCAATCGTTGATAAATTAAGGAATAAATTTGTTTTAAATCCATGAATTTCTTGGATTAATAAAATGATGAAAGTAATTCCAGCTTTACAAAACATCCTTTAAGGTCTTCTTGCTTTAAAGAGAATACCGATAAATGAATCCATTACAGAATGGATAAATCAGTTTTTGGAAATTTTTAAGGAAACAAAAATTAAGTTATTAAGTTTAGATTTAACCTAAATATAATATGTCTGCAAATAAAATTAAAATCTTATTTATAATGTCTTAATTTTTAGAATAAGAAGTTTTTTAACAGCATTTTGTAATTGATAGAGTCTTCCTATGCAATTGTCAATAACAAAGCCTGCCCATGCTGCAAAAGGTCTATCGAGGAGATCGGTCAAAGGGTATGGTACTGATGAAATGATCAAAATTGATCAAAAATGATCAAAAATTATCAAAAATGATCAAAAATGATCAAAATGTAATTCTTCAGTTCCACACCTTTGGATTGGTCCTGTCACAACTTTATTAGAGAAGCTTATTACAACATATTGAATTTTTTTGAATTTCTAGTGATTTTAACTTAGCTCGTTAAATTCGAAATACTAAAGATTTTAACCTTAAAACATTTCAAACTTATAGAGGTACCCAGTCACGTAGAGGTCACCTGGTCAAAAAGAGAACTGCCTTTTAACGTAGAGAGCTTCCTGGTGTGACATAGAGAGCTACCTAGTAACATAGAGACCATTTTGTCACAAAACCTTAGACCATCTAGTCTTGTGAACGAAACCTAAGCGTATTTGTCAAAAATGCGCTACATGCACAATCAAACCAGCTCCTCTCCTTCATAATCATTAGGCCATATCCTTTCCCACACAAATATATTCATAATAAATATAGATATTAAGTTGTGAGTGTATTAAGCGTGTCTATTGAGAAAGGACATTCACATGTAAATTTCCGCTCAGTTCTCGGCTCTCACATAAATTCTCCTATGAATAATTACTACAACAAGTTCGTGTATAGTCAGTTGCGGCTATTTAATATTTAAAGACTTTCTATTTTTAACTTTGATTACTGTTTTCATTTAAAGCTTTTAAGAACTTTTTTGAGTGACGTCGAACAGATTTCATAATCAGTGTTGATGTCACAGTGAACAATGACGAAAGTTACTTTAAATGTTGATGATGTAAATGCGTAGCCTCACAAGTGGTGAACGATATTATTTTGAGAAAATTATTGTTGCGGGTTGTTGAAATATTAAAGTGAAATTAACGTCATAGATGATATAATTTAAAATTCTGTTGACTAAGAATTTTAAGGTGTTGTTGAATGGGCGCATAGTCTCGATTATACTTGAAAGATGGTATGGAGCTTTTCTTTTGGATATTGGCAATTGGTAGCCAGTGATAAAGCTAGCTTTATGTCATCTAAAGGCCGAAATAAGAAAACAAGTAAGTTCATAGCTATTGTGTTGTTTTTAAATTTTTTATTACAGAATAATCATTTAAGATATTCTATTTATATGTTTTTAAAGAATATTGCAAAACTAATGACACGTTATGATGCTCAGCCAAGGATGCAAAACTGTTCAATCACATTTTAATTAGTTCCAAATCTTTGATCTAAATACAAATTGTCTTTTAGTCATCGCTTTTGCTTGGAAATAGATTTTCATAATTTTCAAAGCATTGCTTGAACTCCGACCTCAAGAGTTCTTTAGAATCAGAATAATCATGTACATTCTTATCAGCACAGACATTTCTAAGCACATACAATTCATTAAGTCCCGTGTTATCTAATAATTTTTCATCAATCGCAATAATTTGATTTGTATATAAATACATGCTTTGTAAGTTCGGTAAAATACCAAACCAGTCGGAATGAATGACTTTAAATTTGTTTTGATTCAATCCAATTTCTTTTAAATTTGTGAAGGAATTGAATATATTTGCTGGAAGTTCTTCAAATTGATTGTCGTCTAAATTTAAATATTCTAGATTTTCAAGCGGTTCTAGTAATTTAGGATTTAAAGTTGTTAACAAATTTGAATTTAATGCAATCGTCCTTAAATTTTTTAATGGCTTAAAAATATTTTTTGGAAGGTCTATGAACTTATTTACACTAAGCCACAAATTTTCTAGTTTGTGTTGATTCTTGAAAATATTTTCAGGCAGTGATGACAAATTTGTAACTTTAATTTGAAGTTTTTTCAGCTCCAAGTTTTCAATAAAAGAATTTTCATCAATTCTGTTTAACATGTTGTTGGCATATATGTCTAAAATCGTTATATTTTTACAATTCTCGAATGCTTTGTCGTCAATTGTCTGCAATCCAGCACTATGAATATTTAAAGTGTTAAGATTTTTGAATTTTTCACAAATTATTGATGGAAATATTGGAGTTATGGGAATCATTCTTATTGAAATGAATTGAACATCATCATCAGATTTTTCAGGCAAATGCGTTCCAGTCACGTCAGTAAAGTTGTCAAGTCCATTTGGATTGTAGATTGCTAACCAACAGGTATACTCATTTGAAAGGCTCACAAAGTATTCACAATCTATAAATTCATCCTGACCGAAAATTGCAGAGAAATTCACGAAAATTGTTAAAATCCAAAAAACTTTTGAAACCATTTTAATTACTTTAATAAAACACTTGTTGTTATTGAATGAATTTTAAAATATCTTGTATTGTCTTTTATACATTAATTCTTATCAGTATTATTTTCACCATTTTATCAGAATTTCAGTCGCAATAATTCTGATAAATTTGATAAAACTTGGTAAATATTTGTTTTGTTTTCAACAGGAAGTGATTGTTGCGAAAAATAACTTGAGTCATTTAAAGTAGGCTACAACTTAACTGAAGTCATTTACAACTTCTATAACTGTCAAAACAATATAGCTTATCTCTATAAAAAAGAATTTTAAACGCAATTCTCCAAAAATGTTTTCATGAAATACATGCGATGGTGGTGTAATGGTCAGCATTGTTGCCTTCCAAGCAGTAGATCCGGGTTCAATTCCCGGCCATCGCAAATTTTTTTGGCACTTTTTTGAATTTCTTTGAAACTTTTATAATTAAATTGAATTTTAATTTTTTTCTCAATATAAATTAATAAAAAGTTTTTATTTTTTTATATTTTAAAAGTCCAGATTTAATTTTTTGTAACCTTTTTTATGGATTTATTACTTTTAAAAGGATATTTAATTTAATTGAAAAATATGTCAACGATAACAAAGCTTCATGATTTTTCAATTTAAATTTAACAAAATGCACATTTTATCCCTCATATAAATATAAAAATTGCGTTCCTATCTTCTTCTTGTTCACAGTCGAATATGAAAATATATTTTTATCAGTTTAATCCATTTGTTTTTGCCTCTACGACGATTGGAGAATGATTTTGTGTCGATTGGCGATTGTTTTTAATTGAGCAACAAGGAAGTCACTAATCACTGATTTCTAAACCTTTTAATACAAAAGACATTTTTGAGTTAAACTTGAATGAAGTTATGAACCAATCATAAATTTTAATATTTATTTTAAAACTATTAAATTCCAAAATTTTAAAAATAGTAATAATTTTTTTTTGTTTTTTTAAAATTTTTTTAAATGTTTTAGAAAACAGCTGTGCAAGTAGTTGTAAAAAAGTATTGTGGATCTTTTTTTAAAATAATCAATTAGATATTAAAGAGAAGTAGAGTTTAGTTGGAACTAAATGTGAGTTTCTGATGCTTTATATATTTTTTTATAGTAGACTTACTTGTTGAATCTGTCTTAAAAGCACCCATTTTTGAACTTGAACAAAAACTTGGCATACTTTTGGAGCTATTTGTTTTTTGACTCGCATTTTGTTGTTAAAAACTACTGATCGCTGCATCAAAAATGCGGTGAAGTCCTCGATCAATAACACGAGGACTTTTTTATTTTTTTTTATGCTCAAGGAGGTAATATTGTAGCCAGTAAAAATTATTGCACTTCCATTGTGCCAAGCTTTAAAGTTTTATTATTAATTATATTTTTTTTCAAATTTATTTTAGTAAAATGTCAGAAGAAAGACCTGAAGCTGTAATGCTATCAAATAATCGACGGTGGAATATTAGTTCCATTACACTGCTTGTTGCTGTTATTAGTGTTGCTTTATACCAATTAAGTTCAGGTTTTTTTGAGAAAAATTTTGAAAAAAGTTCAGAACTTAAGTCGAAAGAAATTAAGTCAATCAAAGAACCATCAAAACTTAAGTACATCCTCTACGATGGCCTCAACAGAAGTGATATTTTAATAACAGTTGACAGAGTTTTAAGCCGATTGGGACTAGAAAAGATTGAAGTCAGTAATCCATCAAATTTACCAAATGATTGGAATCTATTGTGGACTTTTTATTATCACGAATCTCTAAATGAATTTATAAATTGGTCGGACATAAAGCATCACCAAAAAGTCAATCATTTTTCTGGCAATTACATGCTAGTGTCTAAAAGCTTTTTAACAACGCATGGTAATTTTGATTTTATACCAAAAGGATTTTTAAATTCTGAGGATGTCCAAAAATATGCCACAGCTCATCCGAATAAAAGATTTGTAATTAAATTAAAGTCTAGTCGAGGCGTTAAGCTCATCGAACCTTCAGAAATGAATTTTTCTCAAAAATCATCAGACTATTTTGCACAAGAATTTATTGATGATCCACTTTTGTGGAATGGATATAAATTTGACTTTAATATTTTTGTGGTCATTACATCAGTTAATCCATTAAGAGTTTATTACTACAAAAAAAATGTTTTCTTAAGATTCTGCCTCAAACCCTATAGCACAGCAAACATTAGTGATATTGATGCTTACGTTATTGGAACTGATCATATTGCATGTCAATCTTTTCCATATGTAAAAGCGTATGTTGAAGCTGGATATACCTATAAGGATGCATTTGAAGGTTTCATAAAAGAAATTGGAGGTGATATCGATCAAGTTTGGAAACAGGTTGAAAATGTAATAAGAAGCACTGTGCTGATCAAGGAGAAGTATATGATTAATGGGGTAAATTGATCCTAAACGTTGAGTTTCTAAATGTTGACCAGTTTTTGATAATTTCTCATCCTTCATTTTAGATAAACCGACTTAAAGCTTCAAAAAATTCATTCTTTGAACTTTATCGCTTTGACATGATTTTAGATAAAAACCTCAAGCTTTATTTAATGGAAGTTAATATGAGTCCATGCACAGTTCCCGTTACAGATAGAATGCATAATAAATTAATGTATGAGCATCTTATGTTTAATTTATTTACTCTGATTGGAATTGGAACAGCTTATGAAAAAGAAAGCTTTCAATTTCCTAACTATGATGTCGAATCGATGGTTGCTTATCATGATGCAATAACAGTCAAACCTAAAACATGCTTGAGCTCATCCTGTAATGCTAACTGTACGAGTGATGCTTGTAAATTTTGCTGGAACTGCTTATCTGAAGATTATAGAATTGAAATGATTCAAGCACTACAGGAACAAATGAATCGAGGATATTTCACGAGAGTATTTCCAGTTCAAAAAGAGGATATTAAGGAAGATCTATGGAAAGACATTACACATTTGAATAAATTTTATATCGAGTGGTTTCAAGAAATGTGTAAGAAAAACAAACAATTTTGTTAAAACAAATTTATTCAAAATCTAATAAATTTTTACGTTTGTGCACATCTTTAATCTTAGACTCACATGTTAGACTTGACTAACTTTTCAATTTGGATGAAATCGTTAAAGGGTTGTGACAATAAAGAAGATTAAGATGAAATATCAGTCGATTTTTACTTTAATTTGTGTAACAAAATAAGAAAAGCTTGGACGAAACTTGAATATTGTAAGTCGACATTATTGCGAAGTTCTCATTTTGATAAGATACAACTTACTAGTGCATATGCTTCAGAGTCAATACAAGGTGGGATTGTAGAGTCTAAAAATATGTTTTCATGTAGTTCAGTCGAAAGACGCATAAAATTCTTCATTGTTAACCTAAATGTTTTTAAATATGATCTGGTATCGAAGGTCAAAATATTAGGTAATATATATTATTTTAAATAGATAGTAATAGTAATAGATTATAAAGCTATGAGCTTAGTTTTCAAATTCTTTAAATAATTTTACTTTATCAATCAAATCATATTTCACCTTCGTAATATTGAATTAAATATTCTAGATTATGAATTCAAAATTATAAAATCTTTTTTAATTTCCTGTTTTTCAATTCCTTTTTTTATCTCACAAAATAATATTTCTGTACTCGCTTTCAATTTATTATTTTTTTCTTATTCAAGTGCGATGAGCAAAATCATAAAAATAATTAAAACATTCCTTTTTGTTTTTGGTGGAATTTAAATGGAACGATGGGGAAGCTTTGTGCCTAAAATATTTATTGAAGAGTGGATGATAAAATCCAGGCACGGAAACCAGCCACCTTACTGCTAAATACTGCTAAACTCCATCTCTGAATATGAAATATCGCCAAATACAGCCTAGTTTTCGAGTCTGAGATAAAATGTTTTAGTTTTAGAAGATACACAATTCTCGAACTACTGATGACCTCCTCCTAGTCCACCCTATCACCCTTTTACTCCAATATTGAAACTTTTCGAGATTAAGAGCTATACAGTCTCATTATGAGATGATAAAAAGAACTTATTTAACGTTACTTAATCTGCAAACGAACCCTCAAATCATAAAGATTAAAAACGAACCTAAAATGATTGAAAACAAATTATTAGAAAAATATTTAAAATTAGCTCTTCAATTTCCTGTTCGTATCGTTTCTTCGGAGGTATTTGTTTATTGACTTGAAGATCCTTTTGAGCACTCAGCATTCCGTTTTAAAAAGAGATTACAATATCAAAAAAAGCTCAAAATTTATTAACTTTTTTTTTCTTTTGTTAAAATCTTTTTATTTCAATCTCCACTCAACACACAAAATAGAAGCTTTAATGTTTATATTACATTTTTTTATTCTATTTTTTAGTCTGTTATTGCTGGTGATTCTGTTCAAATAATCTCATCACTCTCATTTCATTCGAAAGGAAGGAGAGAGGAAAAATACCTTTTTAATATCATTTCTTATTTCTTATTCATTCATTTTTGTTTTTTTTTTCAGTAAGATGATGAAAGCTGCGGTAGTTTTTGTTTGATAAGCACTAAGCGCATTTTTCGGGTCTGAAAATCTTAATTGTTTGTTGACCTGCTTCACTGTCTTCAAGAAAGCGAAATCTACGACTTAAATAAACTAATCTCTGCAAAATGGATCCCTCTCCTTAATGTCCCGAACTGGTAGAAGGTCTCGAAGGATAGTGCTGTCTTTAGATGATCTCTAAACACGGCAATGGGTCCACGTGCACCCCAGCTAAGGAAGTAAGTAAGTAAGTGTTCTCTCTCCTGATTGTCAAAAAGTCTAAAATCAAAAAACTTAAAATTTCCTAACACAGTCAAAGTATCAAACAGTCCCCTTTTTCCTACACAACATCCAGCTAACCAGCCAGAATGAGAAGAAAATTTAATGAATTTCTCCTCAAACGATTTTCCACAACATTTTTTCCTCATCTTCTACATAGCTAGTGATGATATTTCTCCCACTTCGTTACGTCTTTAATATCTGTCTTTTTCCTCTTCTTTTGTTTTAAAAGATAAAATATCATCATTATGAGCTTATAACTGATTCCATTAAAAAACATTGAAATGGTAGGAAGACGAAAAAGAAAATTATTATAGAGAAGGAAAAATGAAAGAAAATTGTCGTAGGATAAAAAGGCAAGATGAAAAAATTGATAAAAATGAAAAGGATATTAATTTATAAATATAGAAAAAATATTTTTTGATGAAATTATTAAAGATTGTTGGATATTCTGTGATGTATGAAAAAATTAAATCAAACTTATCAAACGAATCTAAAGCAACGTCTTAAATCACCAATAAAAATTAAAACGACGACTTAGTAATTAGTAAAACTGAGAGTAAAGTAACGACTTAAAGCGATTCCTTTTGGATTGAAGAGACTAAAAGCGATGACTTTACAAAATAAAAAAAAACCTTATCAGAACTTAAAGCGACGACTTTTTGATCAATGACACTCAAAGCGACGACTTTTCGATCAATGACACTCAAAGCGACGATTTTTCGATAAGTGAGACTTAAAGCGACGACTTTACAGAATCAAATTTTTATCGGAACTTAATTGTATGTTTACAATTCCATAAATTCCTCTATTTTCATCCTTTAGAAAATTAAAATTCTATAAACACTTGATAACGATCCAACAGGCTACTCGACAAGATTTTGTAATTGACTGATTCATTTACCTTATCTCCATCATTTTACATCCTCATATACACATCTGCTTATGTTCTCATCTACACACATTTCATTTCCAACAATTTATTGTTGATACCACTGACTGCCTTTTCCCATTGTTGCCTTTATGTCCACTTGCGAGAGTTTTAATTGAATTTTTCTGCGTTTGCTTTCTCATTTTTTTGCATACGTTTTAAAATTGTACATGATCCAATGACTGAAATGAAAACAAAAGGGACATAAAAGGAGGAAAAGTTGGAGAATTTGTGAAAGGCAATTGAAGGATTTTGGCGCTTAAAGCGCTGCTTTAAAGTTGTTATTTGAAAATTTCCAGACAAATTGATGATTATTCTTTGCAAAAAAATCAACACTCATCTCCTGCCTTCTTGCTTTAATTGAAAATCCCTCATCCGTTTATTCATCAATTTATTGATTTTAATTTTTTCAAATTTTCATCCTGTTCGCATTCAGCACACAAACATATTGTTCAAATGTGACATATAAAGTCACTGTAATTATATTTTTGTGGATTAACTTCTCATGTTCATGTTAAATACAATTTTCAATAAATGTTTATGTTGTAACGACAAAATGAGTGCGGGAAAGGCTATTTTTATTTGTGTTCCTGCAAAACATAAAATTGAAATGAAATTTTTTCACAAAAATTACATTTGTGGGCAGTTTTTTGTCGTGTTTATCGAATGTATCGCATTCATGTACGGTGATAATTTTTCCTCCTTGTTTTTTGATACATTATGAACATGAGATGGATGTCCACAAAATGAATAGTGATGCATTTGTTGTATTCGGATTGAGTGCAGTCTTTGGCAGTCTGACTAAAAATAGACTTATTTCAACTTCCACGCAAAACGTGTAAGTTATAAGTTTCACGAAACACACACTTTTTTTAATACAGCCTGATTAACAGCCTCATTTTCAAAAATCTCAAAGCATACCAAAATGTGTGTATTAAGAGGCCGGATTTTTCTGTACATAAACTTTTACATTTGGACATCATCTATGCCTTCAAAATGCCAAAAAACGTCTTTTTTGGGTCTACAAATTTGGTGATCAGAGTCATAGCCGAGCCATAAGGGTCTCGGAAAATAATTCTTTTGCCATTTGATCACACAACATAAGCAATTAAGAGGATCAAATGTCATTTTTCAAAATTCTGAAGTTTTCAGTAGTTTTGAAGCTGTCAAAGTTGGGAAACCTAGAAAAAATGGTCATTTTCTTAAAAATTTTGCGGCACCAGACTTTTTTTCAAACTGGATATTATATTGAGTTCTATCTTATATTCCTCAGCAAGAGCTTTGCAAAAATACCCCATATGACTATATTTTGACTTTACCATGACTTGCTATAGCCTCTTGCAAATCGAAAAAATAGATTTTATATCTACATTAGCATTCCTTATCATTTACAATAACTAGATATGTTCAAAAAATATCGATTTTATATCTATATTAGCATTTATTATCATTTATAATACCTAGATATGTTAACTGTCACGCAAAAGCGTGTAAGTTATTAGTTTCACGAAAAACACACTTTTTTTAATACAGCCAGAAGGACTCATTTTCAAAAATCTCAAAGGGTACCAAAATGTGTGTAATAGGAGACCGGATTTTTCTGTATATAAACTTTTACAATTGGACATCATTTTAATATTTAATATTTTCAGTTTTAATATTTAATTATATTTTCCTGACTACTTTACTTAAAATTCAGTTTGAGATGTTTGTAACTGTTCAATGTTTGTGAAAGGATACTTTTGATGGGAGTCTTAGCTGTAGGAAAGGGAGTGGACGAGCTGTGCTCCACTTCACTCCGCTCCATTGCACATTGTTCGCTCCGCTCAGCAATGTTCCATTTCACTTCGTTGTGACATTGAGAGCATCTGTCAACATCTGAGTTCGATCTTTTCGAGAAATTTGACAACTATTTTGTTATCTAACATAAGTCAAGCGTGGAAGTTCGTGGTTTTCTACGTAAGTCGTGTTTTTTGAAATTTGAACTTAGGGCGACGACTTATTTTGAGTTTATTTAGACTTAAAGCGAGGACTTATTTAAAAGTTTTGATCTTAAATCAACGACTTATTCTAAGTTTATGAACTGAAAGCTACGACTTAATCTGAAAAGTTTGAACTGAAAGCGACGACTTAATCTGAGTGTAAGAACTGAAAGCTACGACTTATTTTGAGCTTATCAATTAAAACTCAAAAAATGCACTAAACTACGTTGTGTCCCCAAAAACGATAAATCTTGCATACTCATCCCCAAAAAAATGTTCGTCCAACAATAATTTAATTTTTTTTAAAAATTGTCAGTTTTAATAACACCACAGATTAATGTCGCACGTACTCAATTCCAATTCAATGCATCCCAATATAAAACTGGATCATGTTGAATTATGGGAATTAATGTTTCATGTTGCTTAATTGACGGTAGCGATTAATTGATGATGACAAATTGTGGAATGAAATTAAAATTATTTTTATGGTGTTGTGTGTGACTGTATACAGCATGTATGTGCCATGGTACGGTGGAAAAAATATTTATTTATTGTCCTCGTAATATATATAGTTTGTGGTTGTAAATAAATTTAATTTTTGGATAGAGCCGAAAAATTGATAAAAGTTTGAAGGAATTGAGTTGGATTTTAGGGCAAATGTGGAGTTTTGTGATGCAATTCATCTAATCTGGCGTATATAAAGTTGAAAAAAATTAAAAAATATTTTTTTACCAACCTGTCCCAACTTTACAGCATATTCGAAAACACACAAATGCTTTAATTTAAAACAAATTGAATTTTCATCTCGCAATATTTAAAAAATTATTATAAACTCAAAAAAAAAAACAAATTATGTGTGTGGTCTAGTTCATGTGGTAAACTGACAAATGATTATGCTCCAAAAAATTCAATTCAATCTATTTTTAAAAGGATTAATATTGAAGCATACATGGGACATGCATTTATGGGATGACACAAAGCAGGAAAAAAAAGATAAAAATTTATCAATTTTGATGTTAGTTAAAAAAATCGATGGATTTTTAATTGGATATAAATTGACTTTATGATGATGTAATTTTCATGCATGAAACACCTCACTAGATCTATTCATTATTTATTTGTGGAGTGGGATAGAAAAGAGAGCTGATTCCAGAACCTCCAAGTTAATTCCCATCATATCCCACTTATACCTTCCATAACTTACGATAATTCACTTTATGCATATGAATTTACACAGTATAAATAACTCCATAAAAAACTTCATAAAACAGACAAGCCATCCAGAAAAGGATGAAAAAAAAATTTATCGAGCAATAATCAAATTATCGACTTCCAATTTGTGTCATAAAAATTGATGTTTAATGAAATGAGCAGCTATGCTGTGTATATTAAGAATGGAAAAAAAATGGCTGTAATTTAACATGTTTTAATAACAGCAACAACATAAATCCATTTACATAGACATGATGACAGTTTTCATCATCAATGGTAATTATGATCCATCGTAGCATCCAAAATCCAATCTACTCAAATATTATCAATATTCATTGACTATTTATTCGGCTTTTGTGTTATGTGCGAGGTTGATGGGATGTGCAATATGAAGATTTTGTGAGAATTTTGAGTTTTTTTTGAAATTTTAAAAATTCAAAAGTTTTTAAAATTTCATTAAATTAGAAATTAAAACCTAAAAGTATTTAATCTACTTTGCACTTCCAAAAACCATTATCCCAAATACCAAAAAATACAGCATAAATCCACCACAAGGACACTATCATTTAGATTGCCTCTGTCGTGTGATGTGAAACATCAAACAGTAAATTTAATTAACCAACAAAATATTTATCCCCAATTATTCTGTTCACTGAACTTTCAACAGAGAGAAATTGATTTAACATCATACATGAGAGGATATGATGATGATAATTATGAGTAGAGAAGTTGGAGAAGTGGCAAATTGAGAGTGAGGAACAAGTGACAATAGAAAATGTAGCAAAAATCATGCAAATTAGCTTTTGTACTTTTCTGCATAAATAATTTGATGAGCATGGCTGTTGTTGCAGGATATTAATAAAATTATGAAGGTTTTGGAGTTGGATTCGGTGAATTTATGTCTTATGTCTTAGATTTTTGGTGAGATTTAAGACGCACTTTTAGGAAAGCCTAAGTTAAAAATGTTCAGTGGCTTAGTGGTTTAGTAGTTTAAAAATTAAATATATTGATATGTAAACAATGATCTTGAGTTCGAGACCTAGTGGGATGTTTTCAAATCTATCCTTTAAGAAATTATGTAAGTTAAGCTCTGTAGAACCGTGTAGAACCTATTAACATTCCTATCTACACAACAAAGTAAAATAACCATCCAAAAAATCATTCCGAACATTTTTCCAATGAAGCATTAACAATTTATTCCTCATGTAATAATCCAGACATTTCACATTGAAAGTAATTGTGGATAATTACAGTAAAATAGCATTCAAAAGGAAATAATAGTGCAATATAGATTTGATAAATTATGGAAGACCTGTCACTTCTTCGAATGTGATTAAGGGAAATCAATAAGCTATTTATAGAAATTGTAATACGATGTGCATTATGTAGTTTGTAAATAAATAAAGACATGAATGCAAAAATTGATTTTTCTTACATTCTTGGGTTTTATTTTGAGCAAGGTTTGCTATTGAAGATTTGTACTCATTTTATGAATCTAGTTCTAAAGATTGGCTGGTATGCTGGATGTGGAATTGCCAATCTTTGGTATTCAACGTCAGTGGCAAAGTATACAAGAACTTTGATGATTTTTTTAATGCAACTTGCGGCTAAAATCACGACTAGCTACATCCAAAATACAATAGCTCATTGTGAATTACTTCTTTGCATTAGAAAGAGTGATTCAAACTTCAAAATCAGCTAAAAGCACATTAAACCTCAAATTGACAAACTGCAATCTCGACATCATCTCTTAAAATCCAGCAGAATCAAAAAGTCCTGCTGTGAAAATATTTTTCCAATTAATTGACATGAAATTGAATGGAAAAAATTGAATTATTTTTCCACTCTTTATGTTTCATGCATAACATCATGCATGGACTAAATTACATTCTGAAAAGGGAGACTGCCGAGATGTCTCCATAACAACATTGAATCCATGCAGCCACTTTGATTGTCTAATAAATGCTTTGACAACATATGTAGTTGTCCATGTATAATGAAAATTCCATAGCTTCTTTTTGGTATGCAGAAAGTTTATTAATTTATCGCAGCTATGTCATGATGAATTTTTAATTAAGAGGATTTTTACATCCAATTTTCAATTTAATTCGATTTTTTACTCACATGAAAGGGAAATGGATATTGATGAACATGTTGGATCTATTATCAGTCAGATTCAGCTTTAATTTTTTGTGTTTTTCAATACATCTGTGGTGATTACAGCTTTGTGAAAGGGATCTATTGAAAAAATTGTAGGGCAGTTGATAATGTTGTGGGAATTTCGTGTGAAAAAAACATTTTTAATTTTTTAACCATTTTAATTTTCTTAAGCTTGATAATTTAATTGTATTTAAAATTTTAATGAATACAAAAATTTCAATTTCTGACCAAAATCTCTTCAAGGGTGTCCAATCGATGATGTATTAAAATCCATTTCCATCCACAACATTCCCACAATTGTGAAATTCTGTATTGATAACGAATATAGGTTTCGAGTGGATGGATTATGATGCATCATCAATTGTAATGAAAGGCTTCACATGATTTTTTTTTCTCTTCTTTTCATTGTTATCTCATCGCTCATTGTTCATTATGAACTGAATAAAAATTCCTTCATTTTGTATTGAAAAGGATTTTCATTGTTGATCAGTATTGTTTGATATCCTTTTTAAACGAGGTATCTAAATGGATATAAATGAAGAAAAGTTGAAGCCACTTTGCCTTAAAACTAGATTTTTAACTATAAACTTTTTGAATTGGTTTTAAAATTTAAATTTTTTAAAAAAATGTTTCAAAATTTTAAAATTTATTGTAATTTACAAGCGCTTCTACCGAAAAGCTTCAACCTACAACTTTTAACCACTTCAACAAGCTCATTATTCTAATTCGATTCTATACAAATTTACCTCCTCTTATCAATTTCAAAAGAAAATTCAAATCACGTCATTCAAGTGAAATTCACGTTGCCAAGCACATTATCCGTATCTTGATGTACCATTTTTTATCGGCTTTAGAAGCATATAATGATTTATAAATAAAATCTAGACGAGTCAGTAATTTTATTTCTTTATTTTTTTTATTCATTCAGCTTTTATTTCTTTTATGGATGAAATTTAAATTGTTAAGGCTTTCTTTTCCCAATTATGTGGAGCGTTAAGTTGTGGTTAGGATTAAGATTAAGGATAATTTTGTGAATTTTTCAAATGTTATTTTAGGTTATTACTGGTTATTACATGATTTTATTGGTTATTAGTGTAAGTGCATCAACCCCATTTTAAATTGCCAACGACTCTTACCCAAACCACACAAAAATTCTCGTGTTCACCCTTATTTATACTGCAAATTGCAGTACAAGTCAAAATATATCCAATATCCGCGGTAAGCAATTAAACCCCTTTTTTCCTAACTCATCTAATGCAACAATCCACAACAGCACAAAAAAATCCATTTACGTCAATAAACATCACTTCTCATTAAATTTATTGACTTCTTAAATGCATGAAATTCCTACACAGGAGAAATGTTTTAATGATTTTGTTGTTGCTTTCATTGTGTTTTTGAGAATTAAGTTAATTCGATGTCTGACAATTGTAATCATCAAAGCTGGAAGTAGATGAAATTTTGTGCGGATTCGAGTCGACTCGAAGTTGGAGAGCATGGTTAATCATAGAGGAAGCATTCGATTTTAGTTTTGTCATAGATGAGACACAACTATGAATTATAAGTTAAAATCGGAACATGAAAAAGTCGAATTCCAAATATCGAAACACGAAAAATTCGAATTCCAAAAATCCAGGGGTTGACAATTTCAATTTTCATCTTTCTTCATCTTTTTTCATCAATTCATACAAAAAATTCATCTCCCTTCATCATTTTCATCTTTAAGAATTTCACGTTTTATTTGGTTTGTGAAGTATATAATTTCATACAAATTACCTTAAAAAATCATTTTTACAAAAATATTTATGAAAAATCGCTTTTCACATCACAACCAAGAAAATCTAGTCGAAAAATGACTTTTCCAAGAGTTTTTCCATCTCATGTAAGAAAATCTAGTCGAAAAATGACTTTTCCAAGGGATTTCTCATCTCATGTAAGAAAATCTAGTCGTAAAATGACTTTTGCAAGGGTTTTCTCATCGCATGTGAGAAAATCTAGTCGAAAAATGACTTTTCCAGGGGTTTTCTCATCTCATCTAAGAAAATCTAGTCGAAAAATGACTTTTCCAAGGGTTTTCTCATCTCATCTAAGAAAATCTAGTCGAAAAATGACTTTTGCAAGGGAATTCTCATCTCATGCAAGAAAATCTAGTCGAAAAAAGACTTTTCTCACCTCATGTAAGGAAATCGAGACGAAAAGTGACTTTTCCAGGGGTTTTCTCATCTCATGTAAGGAAATCTAGTCGAAAAATGACTTTTGCAAGGGTTTTCTCATCTCATCTAAGAAAATCTAGTCGAAAAATGACTTTTGCAAGGGAATTCTCATCTCATGCAAGAAAATCTAGTCGAAAAAAGACTTTTCTCACCTCATGTAAGAAAATCTAGTCGAAAAATGACTTTTCCAAGGGTTTTCTCATCTCATGTAAGAAAATCTAGTCGAAAAATGACTTTTGCAAGGGTTTTCTCATCTCATCTAAGAAAATCTAGTCGAAAAATGACTTTTGCAAGGGTTATCTCATCTCATGTAAGGAAATCTAGTCGAAAAATGACTTTTCTCACCTTATGTAAGGAAATCTAGTCGAAAAATGACTTTTCCAAGGGTTTTTTCATCTCATGTAAGAAATTCTAGTCGAAAAATGACTTTTGCAAGGGTTTTCTCATCTCATCTAAGAAAATCTAGTCGAAAAAGGCCTTTGTCAAGGGTTTTCTCATCTCATGTAAGGAAATCGAGACGAAAAATGACTTTTCTCACCTCATATAAGAAAATCTAGTCGAAAAATGACTTTACTAAGGGTTTTCTCATCTCATGTAAGAAAATCTAGTCGAAAAATGACTTTTCCAAGGTTTTTTTCATCTCATGTAAGGAAATCTAGTTGAAAAATGATTTTTCCAAGAGTTTTTTCATCTCATATAAGGAAATCTAGTCGAAAAATGACTTTTCCAAGGGATTTCTCATCTCATGTAAGAAAATCTAGTCGAAAAATGACTTTTCCAAGGGATTTCTCATCTCATGTATGAA
The DNA here is from genome assembly GCA_917627325.4 of Chironomus riparius. Taxonomy (NCBI): domain Eukaryota; kingdom Metazoa; phylum Arthropoda; class Insecta; order Diptera; family Chironomidae; genus Chironomus; species Chironomus riparius. The sequence goes on along the minus strand of OU895877.1, from coordinate 19,936,182 downwards.
AATCTAGTCGAAAAATGACTTATCCAAGGGAATTCTCATCTCATGTAAGAAAATCTAGTCGAAAAAAGACTTTTCTCACCTCATGTAAGGAAATCGAGACGAAAAGTGACTTTTCCAAGGGTTTTCTCATCTCATGTAAGAAAATCTAGTCGAAAAATGACTTTTCCAGGGGTTTTCTCATCTCATGTAAGGAAATCTAGTCGAAAAATGACTTTTCCCACCTCATGTAAGAAAATCTAGTCGAAAAATGACTTTTGCAAGGGTTTTCTCATCTCATCTAAGAAAATCTAGTCGAAAAATGACTTTTGCAAGGGTTTTCTCATCTCATGTAAGAAAATCTAGTCGAAAAATGACTTTTGCATGGGTTTTCTCATCTCATCTAAGAAAATCTAGTCGAAAAATGACTTTTGCAAGGGTTTTCTCATCGCATGTAAGAAAATCTAGTCGAAAAATGACTTTTGCAAGGGTTTTCTCATCTCATGTAAGAAAATCTAGTAGAAAAATGACTTTTCCAGGGGTTTTCTCATCTCATCTAAAAAAATCTAGTCGAAAAATGACTTTTGCAAGGGTTTTTTCATCTCATGTAAGGAAATCTAGTCGAAAGATGACTTTTCCGAGGGTTTTTTCATCTCATGTAAGGAAATCGAGACGAAAAATATGCTTTTCTTTGGGATTTTTCACTTTAAATAAAAAAATTAATACAAACATTTATTTTTCCGAAAGATTTTTCACCTTAAAAATGAAAAAATTTGCTTTTTTGAGATATTTTTCATACAAACCGAGCTCACCCAAAAATTTTATCATTTTCATCATTTCTTACAAAAAAATTCATCATTTTTCATCTTTCTTCATCATTTTTCATCTTTTTATACAAACATTTCATTTTAACAATAGGATTAAGAAATTTTTCATCAAGATGAAATCGTGTCAACCCCTGGCCAAAAATTGACAGACGAAAAAATTCGAGTCATTAAAGTTGAAACTCAAACACTTTGAAATCCAAAATAATCCAATTCAATTCACAACTTCTGTTTGTCGGCCTCTTTTCTATAGAAAAGATCACAGGACTCACCTCGCGAAGGTCAACAGAACGAGTCCCTGGTTAATGATCAATTTTTGGTCGAATTCCTCAGCGATACGCTCCTTCTTAAATCAAACAACTTTCGTTAGACGACTTAGTTGCAACTAGCAGGATAGCAAAGTTTTATCAACTATGACAAAAACTGCTAGTTAAACACATCACCGGGTTACATTAAATGCCGTAATGCATCTATCATTAAGGGTGTGCGACCCATCTGGAAGCGCCTCTATAAAGATCAATGCCGCCGTTAGTCAACAAATTTCAATACCACTGGCCTTTACGTCCCCTCCAAACCAACAAGAACAAGCTGTAACACCGTACGGCATGGCTTGGAGTCATGAATGGTGGGCTCACGTTCAGGATTTAATGGGCAAAGATTTTATTATGACTTTCAGCGGCCCGGAAGTATTTGTTGTGAATAAGTTGGAAATATTCACGAAATACAAAGTAAAGTAATTTAAGCTGAAAAAGAAAGATTAGTAGCAGCAAAGAACAGACGGACAGATTGACAAGAATGAGTTTTTTTTTGGACAGCCCACCCTCAACCCCCTCTTAAGTTATTCCCAAAAAGTTAAAAAAACCTTTTTAAAGAGGATAAGCCTCGTTCGAGAAAAAAATTAAAAGCAAAAACTCGAACGCGCCATTGAAATTATTCAGTCCAGGTAACAATAAAAAAACCTCCCAGGATCCCAAAGAACATTAAAAAAACTCATCTAGTCGCTACCCCTTAGTAATTACAAAGCAAGTCCCCCCCTCTACATTAAAACAATCGACTAGATGCCTCCCCTTACAAAAAAAGATCCCCTTACAGATTGAAAATTTCTATACCCCCTCCCTTACTTTAAAATAATAGGTCGACACCCTCCCATCAAATTAGTGGCAAACTTTCAAACATGAAAAAAGCCGAGTTGCCCATTTGCGAAAAGATTTCACTGACCTTTTCAAGAAATGCTTCTCTTTCTTTTTGTTTGGAGCTTCTTCCATTGGTCGATGTTCATCCATTCCAATGCTCTCGATTGTATCTGCTTCAGATTGCTGATAAGTCCTTCTGACTTTCTCCTCGACTTTAAGTTCAACTTCAGTGACTATGTCAAAAACGCTTGGAGAATCATCGACAATGATATCACAGTCATGAACTTCGACTTTAATGACTATAGCTTCATCACTGACTGGATGATCGATAATAATGTCGCAGTCTTGAATTTCAATGACGATATTTTCATCACTGACTGGATGATCGTTCGGAATACACGAAATGATATACTAAAAAATAAAAATAAAGAGACATGGTTAGTGCTGAGCAATTGGACAAAAACAGCGTTGGAAATGTAAGACAAATTCTCCGATACATGACATACAATTAAAATGAACGGTTTGACAAAAATTAAGGTATTCAAATTTAGATTTTAAAAATGCAAGTGTGGTTTACATTTTAAGGAAGAATGTATGAATGGGAAACAATGACAGTTAAAAGTGAAACTTGTATCAAATTCCACAAAAATTTGTATGAAAGGAGGTGGGGCTTAGAGCAGAATGACAGAAAGCAAGAAAGAAAGACGAAGGTTTTTAAATACAAATCGGATGAAAGGAGAAAACCAAAATTACGAAACTTTATAAGTAAATTAATTCCTTACCTTTTCATTTACTGAATCCCAAAAAGCATTCATCCGAATCTTTAATGTTGGCAGCAATGTAAGACACTCGTTGAGTTTCTCGCGAGCATTCACAAGACCATCATATTTAGACCAAACGTGAAAGAATGTCAGCAAATCATTTTTGACTTCATGAGGACTATTCTCGAACACTTTCAGCAAGTTGATCAACTTAATTCCAAGCACAGGACTAGCAGAATCCTAAAAAATAAATAAAAATAATAATTTGTAAGTTTTATGTGATAGCAAAAATATCTCTAATCCACATTAAAGAAAGCACATGATTATACACAGAACAGATGGTGGGTTTAAAATGAAAGACATGTAGCCAATATTCCTCGAATCAGAATTCAAGTCAGTCGCAAATAATAATAAAAATCATATAGAACATTAAAAAGCGGTTACGGACTAGTCAAGATGAAGAATATTGCTCAGTCCAAGAATTTAATCATATATATATAAAGTCAAGAGTACATAACACTCAACTAATGGAACCAAAACGAATGTTGGTTCATATTAAAGTCCGAAAATGGGTTTTAATTTATTTTGATTGCTGCGAAGGCAACAATAACTAGACTTCCTTATTGATAGAAATACACGAAAAACTTGAAAAGCACAGAAAGGAATCATGATCGAAAAACGCAACATTGACAAACTATGGAAAGGCATGTGAATAAATTTATGACAAAGTAATGACTTCAGTGGAAACACAAAAGGTTCCAAAATTTAAACAGTTTGTGATGAAAATGACATTTTTTAACAATTGATCTGACAAACATTACAAATAATATGCAGCTTAATATACAGGAAGACAACATCAAGTAACCATTCAAAAGCATCAAACTGTAAAGGTGTATTGACAGAACCAATATAACACTCAACAGTTTTGAATCACTTTCGACACAAAACTGAACTTAACTTTTAAGAACGTCGCATACAAGGTTAGACAAAGCTTCAAAACAATTAAAATGCTTTCAAAGACGAGGATTATTATAAACAGGAAGACGCTAATTTAACTCAATTATGACCTAATTACTTTATAAAATAACTATTGAGCTTTACACTGAACAAGAAGGTTGCATTCAAAAATGTAATGAATTGGATATTCCCGTGAACCATTGGTGATTGAAGCTTAATGCATATTCACAATGTAAATGGTATAAAAGTAAATAAAGTTTGCAAAATATAAAGGAAATTTTAAAGAGATCGAACGGAAGTTAAGGTTTTAGTCTAAGACAATGAAGGTAAACGTTTTAAAGAATGAATCTTGTGACTTATTGGCTTCAAGTATGACATTTTAAAGAGAGCAGGAGTGTTGAAAAAGAAATGAAAATTTTAATAACTTACAATTAAATCACAGCTGCTGACAAGTGCGATACTCGTCTTGACATAGTCCAAGAGGTAAACCACGCATGAATTCGTCTTGAAATGTTCCATTCATGGTCTAAAAAGAGTAATAATGAAACATGAATTATTATTTTTGATATTTTAAGTGGGATTTTAAAGTTAATTTGAGTTTGAAGAAATTAAGGAAGCAAGATTAAGGCACAAAAGATCTGAGGAGAGAGGAAAAGAGTTTTGAACATCAAAAGGTACAACATTAAGATCATAGAGCATCTTATTAAAGAGTAATGGACCTAGATTGCTGCCTTGTATTACGCCATTCAGTATGAGACCTGTAATACCTTTGGCATGTGAAATTATGTCAAACTGGAAGCGATTCATCAGGTAATGAGAAATGAGCTTTTAAGCAATGCCTCTGATTCACAAGTTTTGAATTTTATTAAGGAATGACTTGTGGCTCATCTTGTTAAATACAAATTCTACTAAAACCTTACAAATTAACAAGGAATTGTACGGTTCCTATCTGCGCACAGGTGCCTGTATCAAACCCTTAGAAAGAAACTTATTTTAATGTTCATTACAAATTGGAAGTGAAACCATCTTTGAGATCAAATACTTCACAAATCTTGAAAGCAATAATTCAGCAGATGAAAACGCACTGAAGGACCTAAACACGCGAATTCAAAAAACGAGGTCAGCCACAAGTCTACGTTAAAGTCTTTTTGATATCCAGAAGTTAAGGCATAAAATAAAAAGCTTTTTGAAAGTCAGGTCAATAAGACATTAACAAGGAGATGAAGATGAAAAATTACCACTGAATTGGAAAAATAATTCACAAGAAAAAAAGAACAGAGTGCAAGTTTGTTGCAAAATAAAATAAATTCAGATCACTTACCTCAACACAAATGATCAGTTGATCACAGTTTTGAAGACTTGTCTTCATTATGATTCGATGCACATTCTTCCAAAGAAATTGTTGAATGAAAAAAATTTTTTTTCAAAGCTTACTGGGACACTTTTCTTCGCAGTTTTCAATATGAAAAGTCAAGATTAATTCTTTACTGAATTTCCACGCATTTACTGCTTTAAATCTTTTGTAACGGAAATTCATACATTGACATGAGATACGATACATCGATAATTGACTTTTTGGAACCAACAGCTAACATGAGCAATTTGTGTCGTAACTTGCCAAAATCGTTCTTGTCTTCCAATTGTATTATATTTCAGGTATGCAGGTAGATTTCTTTATTTTTCAGTTGCTTTTTTTCCATAGTATTGACTTTATTGGACCTCCTTCTTTCTGATTGCTGAATTTATGCTTATGCTAATCCATGTTATTTTTTAAAACCATCATTAATAAATGGAAACGGATGTCAAACCATTGGCACAATACTATAAAAGACATCCAATATAGAACTGGTTATGCTCAACTAGGTGGAACTTCCAAAAACAATTTTTTTATGCTTTTTTAACAGTTTTGGGAATGAGGCAAAAGCAAGCACTTCCAATAATTCATGAACTGATTTTTGGTGGCAACTTTGTCATTCATGCTTCAAATCATCAAGGAAACATGAAAAATAAGGAGTATCAAGCAGTTCCTCTGGATATTTTTCAAAAACCTGCAAAATTTCGATGAAATGTATGAAAAAGTCGGATCAATGCAATAATTTTGAACGGAACTCTCAAAGTAAGCTCTACATACTGTCCCGCCGATGATTTATGTGACCAACTGACTAGGCTTTCGATGAAAATGCCTCTTATGTTATGTAATTTCTTTAATAACGATATCACACAGTCTACAAATTAACTACTTGTTTATTTCAATCCATCCAACCACTTCACAATAAAGTTTTCATAAATAAGTCACTAAAAATCAATGTTTTTTCCTATCCTACATCATCCGATTGTCTTTATTGTACATAAGAATAAGAAGTCAGTAAAAATAAATAAAAAGAAAGAATTCATCAATTTTTCATTTCGTCTTCTTTTTATTCACTTCCTTATTCTTCCTCAATATGTGATGGCAATCGATACACAAAGCATCATCAGTCAGCATCTGGCAATTCAATTACTGGATGTATTATGTAGAAAAAGACTGAATCCAATGTGATGCCAAATTAAGGCGAAAAAAAAGTCTTGTTTCTTACCATAAAACATGTCGATTGATGTGTAATTCCATTTCATCGCATTGTGTTGTTCTATTTCTTCCCATCACTGAACAAGGCAGTCAATGAACGAGCATCATATTGAGAGAGATTTTTTGTGTGAGGAAGTCGTTTATGTGATTGCTTCATATCTTGTATGTCTACCATCCTCATCATCATCATCATAGTCGAGAATAATCAGAAAAGTGTGAGAAATTGGATGTTCTGTCGCACAATCCAATGTAAAAATCACACCATAAAAATTGTTTCGTCGAGGACCAATTTTCCGACATTTCTTTACAAATCGCTAACGGGCACCAGATGTTTTGGCATCTTACAATAAGAATAAAAGAGGAGAAATAATATTACAACATGAAAATGGGAAATTGTACACACACAAAAAATGGATGTATGGAAAAAAGCATTTTGGCAGTAACGTCAACGGATGTGGAGGATTAATGTTGCTGCTTTTTTCTTGTTTGCTCTTGATTTTTTCATCTGCCAAGGAAAAAAAAGTTTCACTTCTTATTTGAGATGCTTTGTACTTTCGTTTGCCATGAAAAGAAGTAAAATAAGGAAAATTGTTCGAAAGATTCAATTGACTTGCTTGAAATTTGACTGAAAAGCTAAGCAACGACTATAATTCTTGGTCTGAAGACAAATTTAACTCAGGTTAGGTATAAGCTTGAAGCAATGACTTAAATTGAGAAGAAACTTGAAGCGAAGACTTCATTTGAGTTCAGACTTGAAGCAACGACTTGGTTTGACTACAATATTCAAGCAACGACTTCATTTGAGTCCAAACTTAAGGCAAATACTTAATTCAACCACAAACTTCAAGCAACGACTTCATTTGAATTCAGACTTGAAGCAACGAATTGGTTTGACTACAATATTCAAGCAACGACTTCGTTTGAGTTCAGACTTGAAGTAACGGCTTCATTTGAGTTCAGACCTGAAGAAACAACTTTATTTGAGTTCAGACTTGAAGCAACGGCTTCATTAGAGTTCAGACTTAAAGTAACGACTTCATTTGAATTCAGACTTGAAGCAACGACTTCATTTGAGTTCAGACTTAATGTATCGACTTTGTTTGACTACAATACTCAAGCAACGACTTCATTTGAGTCCGAACTTGAGGCAACTACTTAATTCAACCACAAACTTGAAACAACGACTTCATTTGAGTTCAGACTTGAAGCAACGACTTCATTTGAGTTCATACTTGAAGCAACGACTTTATTTGAGTTCAGACTTAAAGTAACGACTACGTTTGAAAACAAAACTCAAGCAACGACTTCATTTGAGTCCAAACTTGAGGCAACTAATTAATTCAACCACAAACTTGAAGCAACGACTTCATTTGAGTTCAGACTTCAAGCAACGACTTCATTTGAGTTCAGACATAATGTAACGACTTTGTTTGACTACAATACTCAAGCAACGACTTCCTTTGAGTCCGAACTTGAGGCATCTACTTAATTCAACCACAAACTTGAAGTAACGACTTCATTTGAGTCCAAACTTGAAGAAACGACTTCATTTGAATTCAGACTTGAAGCAACGACTTCATTTGAGTTCAGACTTGAAGTAACGACTTCAATTGAAAAGAAACTTGACACAACGATTTCATTTGAGTTCAGACTTGGAGCAACGACTTCAATTGAAAAGAAACTTGACACAACGGCTTCATTTGAGTTCAGACTTGAAGCAACGACTTCATTAGATTTCAGACTTAAAGTAACGACTTCGTTTGAGTTCATACTTGAAGCAACGACTTCATTTGAGTTCAGACTTAATGTAACGACTTTGTTTGACAACAATACTCAAGCAACGACTTCATTTGAGTCCGAACTTGAGGCAACTTTTTAATTCAACCACAAACTTGAAGCAACGACTTCATTTGAGTCCAAACTTGAGGCAACTACTTAATTCAACCACAAACTTGAAGTAACGACTTCATTTGAGTCCAAACTTGAAGAAACGACTTCATTTGAATTCAGACTTGAAGCAACGACTTCATTTGAGTTCAGACTTGAAGTAACGACTTCAATTGAAAAGAAACTTGACACAACGATTTCATTTGAGTTCAGACTTGGAGCAACGACTTCAATTGAAAAGAAACTTGACACAACGGCTTCATTTGAGTTCAGACTTGAAGCAACGACTTCATTAGATTTCAGACTTAAAGTAACGACTTCGTTTGAGTTCATACTTGAAGCAACGACTTCATTTGAGTTCAGACTTAATGTAACGACTTTGTTTGACAACAATACTCAAGCAACGACTTCATTTGAGTCCAAACTTGAGGCAACTACTTAGTTCAACCACAAACTTGAAGCAACGACTTCATTTGAGTTCAGACTTGAATCAACGACTTCAACTGAAAAGAAACTTGACACAACGACTTCATTTGAGTTCAGAATTTAAGCAACGACTTCATTTGAGTTCAGACTTTAAACAACGACTTTAATTGAAAAGAAACTTGACACAACGACTTCATTTGAGTTCAGACTTGAAGCAACGACTTTATTTGAGTTCAGACTTGAAGTAACGACTTCATTTGAATTCATACTTGAAGTAACGACTTCATTTGAGTCCAAACCAGAAGCAACGACTTAGTTTGACTACAATGTTCAAGCAACGACTTCATTTGAATTCAGACTTGAAGTAACGACTTCATTTGATAGCAACGACTTAGTTCGACTACAATGTTCAAGCAACGACTTCATTCGAATTCAGACTTAAAGTAACGACTTCGTTTGACTACAATATTCAAGCAACGACTTCATTTGAGTCCGAACTTGAGGCAACTACTTAATTCAACCACAAACTTGAAGCAACGACTTCATTTGAGTTCAGACTATAAGCAACGACTTCATTTGAGTTCAGACTTTAAACAACGACTTCAATTGAAAAGAAACTTGACACAACGACTTCATTTGAGTTCAGACTTGAAGCAACGACTTTATTTGAGTTCAGACTTGAATCAACGACTTCAACTGAAAAGAAACTTGACACAACGACTTCATTTGAGTTCAGACTTGAAGCAACGACTTCAACTGAAAAGAAACTTGACACAACGACTTCATTTGTGTTCAGACTTGAAGCAACGACTTTATTTGAGTTCAGACTTGAAGTAACGACTTCATTTGAATTCAGACTTGAAGTAACGACTTCATTTGAGTCCAAACCAGAAGCAACGACTTAGTTTGACTACAATGTTCAAGCAACGACTTCATTTGAATTCAGACTTGAAGTAACGACTTCATTTGATAGCAACGACTTAGTTCGACTACAATGTTCAAGCAACGACTTCATTCGAATTCAGACTTAAAGTAACGACTTCGTTTGACTACAATATTCAAGCAACGACTTCATTTGAGTCCGAACTTGAGGCAACTACTTAATTCAACCACAAACTTGAAGCAACGACTTCATTTGAGTTCAGACTATAAGCAACGACTTCATTTGAGTTCAGACTTTAAACAACGACTTCAATTGAAAAGAAACTTGACACAACGACTTCATTTGAGTTCAGACTTGAAGCAACGACTTTATTTGAGTTCAGACTTGAATCAACGACTTCAACTGAAAAGAAACTTGACACAACGACTTCATTTGAGTTCAGACTTTAAGCAACGACTTCATTTGAGTTCAGACTTGAAGCAACGACTTCAACTGAAAAGAAACTTGACACAACGACTTCATTTGTGTTCAGACTTGAAGCAACGACTTTATTTGAGTTCAGACTTGAAGTAACGACTTCATTTGAATTCAGACTTGAAGTAACGACTTCATTTGAGTCCAAACCAGAAGCAACGACTTAGTTCGACTACAATATTCAAGCAACGACTTCATTTGAGTCCGAACTTGATGCAACTACTTAATTCAACCACAAACTTGAAGCAACGACTTCATTTGAGTTCATACTTGAAGCAACGACTTCATTAGAGTTCATACTTAAAGCAACGACTTTATTTGAGTTCAGACTTCAAGCAACGACTTTATATGAGTTCAGACTTAAAGTATCGACTTCATTTGAATTCAGACTTGAAGCAACGACTTCATTTGAGTTCAGACTTAATGTATCGACTTTGTTTGACTACAATACTCAAGCAACGACTTCATTTGAGTCCGAACTTGAGGCAACTACTGAATTCAACCACAAACTTGAAGCAACGACTTCATTTGAATTCATACTTGAAGCAACGACTTCATTAGAGTTCATACTTAAAGCAATGACTTCATTTGAGTTCAGACTTCAACCAACGACTTTATATGAGTTCAGACTTAAAGGAACGACTTCATTTGAATTCAGACTTGAAGCAACGACTTCATTTGAGTTCAGACTTAATGTATCGACTTTGTTTGACTACAATACTCAAGCAACGACTTCATTTGAGTCCGAACTTGAGGCAACTACTTAATTCAACCACAAATTTGAAGCAACGACTTCATTTGAGTTCATACTTGAAGCAACGACTTCATTAGAGTTCATACTTAAAGCAACGACTTCATTTGAGTTCGACTTTAAGCAACGACTTTATATGAGTTCAGACTTAAAGGAACGACTTCATTTGAATTCAGACTTGAAGCAACGACTTCATTTGAGTTCAGACTTAATGTATCGACTTTGTTTGACTACAATACTCAAGCAACGACTTCATTTGAGTCAGAACTTGAGGCAACTACTTAATTCAACCACAAATTTGAAGCAACGACTTCATTTGAGTTCAGACTTGAAGAAACGACTTCATTTGAGTTCAAACTTGAAGCAACGACTTCAACTGAAAAGAAACTTGACACAACGACTTCATTTGAGTTCAGACTATAAGCAACGACTTCATTTGAGTTCAGACTTTAAACAACGACTTCAATTGAAAAGAAACTTGACACAACGACTTCATTTGAGTTCAGACTTGAAGCAACGACTTTATTTGAGTTCAGACTTGAAGTAACGACTTCATTTGAATTCAGACTTGAAGTAACGACTTCATTTGAGTCCAAACCAGAAGCAACGACTTAGTTCGACTACAATATTCAAGCAACGACTTCATTTGAGTTTAAACTTATACTTACTTACTAAGCAACGTTATTTTGAGTCTCACAAAATTTGCCATCTACATTCACACAAGTCCCCAACCGCCATCAAGTAAAAAAAACGTGAGAGAAAAGGAAATTCCATCAAATCAATATGTGTATTGAAATATATCGAAATTAGAAAGGACGAAAAGCATGAAGAAGAAATGAAAATACAAAAGTAAAAACTTTCTACATGAAGTAATTTACTGAACGAGGCATGAAAATAGGAAATCAAATAGAACTGGGAAAAAAATGTCGATGCAGAAAACAACAATGAAGACACAAGACAAATCAAATCGTTCAATTTCCTGCACGCACATTTAATTCAATGGCAAAAGAAATGAACGGAAATTTTTTTTTGGGCGCCTTAAAAATTATGTGGGTGGAGAGTTTGGCTGAATAATGGCAGTTCTTTTGGGAGCACAAAAGAAATTGGATAAAAAGTAGACAAAGTTTAGTTTAGAATTTATTGAAGGGTGTTGCCTGTGATTTTTAGTCTGAATTATGTTGACGTGCTTTAAGGAATGATTTGATTTTTTGAAGCGTCGCTTTACTTAATTTTCAAGATGGAAAGCGACGACTTAAGATTTAAATTAATGAATCAGTTGAATTTACATGCATAATGCGACTAATCATAAAGCAACGACTATTGAATTCATTCCAGAAGATTCGCTGTATTTCCTCGACTTAACTCACAAGCATGCCTGCCAAACTTCCTTCCCTATTCACAACTGCTTCAACAACAAAATGTGTCTCTAATGTATGTTTGCATTTCTTATAAAGAATGATTTACAAAGGCATTAAGAAGTTCTTGTGAGAATCTATAGAAAGTTTCTGTATAGGGGAATGTTAAAAAAGAAGAAACTGTTGTGGCAAGCATGAAATATTGTGTGTATACGCGTTCTTTATTGAATGCTTTGCATCTATATGTGTTGGTGACATTAGTAATGTACCGGAAACTTTTGAACATTAGCGTTTGCTGAAATGTTTTATGGATATTTTTCTTACCTTTATTTTCCATCAATTTAAATCCTTTATGCTTAACGTCCATAAAGATTCATAGCTGGAATCGACTTAAAAATGCACATTGAATGTTTAATGGGAATCTCACCATGAATTTTGTTCTTCTTTTGCTGTTTTTTTGGCACCCTGAGATTTAAGGAATGGAAATTCACACTCATGTGAAAGGGGAGAAGTTTAGGATGTGATGATAAATTGCTTTTTTTATTTCTAGTTCTGAAATTTTGGCGAGGGTTATAATATGACGATAGAGTGAGAGGTGCAGGAGGTTTCATTTGTCTTTTGGTGGTTAAAATCAGATTTTTGTCTGATTTGGATCAAATAGTTAAGGAAACAAGTTTCTAAGGCTACCCTAGGTCCAGTCACAGTTACACTCTATTCATACATAAGATAAGGTTGCTGTCCATCGATTCTAAGACTGGATATCCCAATAAAAGAGAGATTATTAGAGAAAAGGGGTGACAAAGAGGTGTTGCTGAAATAAAAATCTGTTGATATTCCTAAACTGAATATCCTAAATCCCAGTTTTTCATTTTTCCAAAAAATGCGCTCTAGCCACAAAACTCAAACTACCCCAAAACTTGACCTATTTTTATCGCGCGCACTTCGCTAGCCTTTCAATATGTTACGAGTAACAATAATTCATGTATAAATGTATGAAAATGTAATTTCCGTCTCGACCAATGTAATAAATCATTCAAAAATTGAGCAAAAAACGTGCAAAATTCACAAATTATCGATATGTTCACTTCCAACAGTCGTGGATAAATTTATTCTATTTTTCACACAATTTATTTAACGTCAAATTTCAAGATTTAAATTTTCAACATTTATTGACGTGTTATGTGTTGCAGATGTCGAAGGGGCAGCGTCGTCATAAAAATAGTCAATTTGCTTCTTCGGTGCTGTTTTCCATTTCTTAGCTTTTGCTGAATCGCTGTACATTTGTTGTCGCCATGCTTCAGCCTTTTGAGCCATTTTTTTGATTCTTTCATTGCTGACTTTTGGAGTTTTTAGTGCTTTCCGAGCTAGTCTGTCAACTTCAGCTTCTTCTAAAGCTTCCATCAGTATATCAAGGCTGTCTTTATATTGATTTAAATTTCCAATTGGAATTTTTGATGGCAAACGTTCTTTTAAGCTGCTTTCCAGTGACTCTTTAATCAAATCCTTCAATTTTTCACTGTTGATTTGTGCGATGACTTTCTCTTGACCTCCTTGTTGCCTTGTGTATCCGGATCTTCCTAATCCACCATCAATCACAGTCGTTTTATTGATGTTTGAGCTTTGTGCTTCTTGATGAAAATCGTTCATAATTTCAAGGACACGCAATGTTGTCTCTAAGCATTGAATTTGATCCATACTATCCATTCTATCAGCAAAGACTTCATAGCCTAATTCGATGAGGAATGATGTCAATTTAATGTATGTATTGCAGATGTCTTTTAATTCGTCTTGGATTTGTGATTCTGCCATTTTTTGCTGTGGATTTATTGATGTTAATTTGATGAGGAACTTGATTGAAGCTTGACTGTGTCGAGTAACTGAAGATTTTGAATTTTTTTGGCACAGAAAATTTTTAAATGATAAACTTCAGAAGTTAAAATTTGAAGGTTGAAAATACAAAGATAGCTGCGATACTTTTTTACGATTTTTATTTCAATGATTTTAAGTTATGAAAGCACTTCCTGCTTTGTACTTAATCCTCTTCTTTAGGTCGCATCTTCAGCTTTCTCGTATAAGTCTTGAATACAACTTTTCTCACTGGAATCTCAACATCTTTACCCAATCTTGCACGACCTACAACAGCTGGTCGATAACGCATTGGATGATGACAAATTGGTGCTGCACGAGGAAAGCATTTGCCACCTCGACATGGATAGAATTTGCTGCACTTTTTGAATTTTTTGTTGGATTGGAAGTTTTGCAAAACTGTGACATTGTTGAATTGATTCTGTTGGTAGAATAGTTCATGACCGTCTTGTTTTGGAGTCTCGAGGTATTGCTTCATCCAGGCATTTTGCATTTTAAAGTGAATTTTCTTCATGAATTTCTCTTTGTCGAGGCAAATGTTTGAGCACATGATGAGGTGCTGATGGATGTTAAGGAGAAGTTAATCTTGTTGATACGATGAATTTTGAAGGTTCCTGGATATTATTTTCGATTAATTTAGATGTCACTTAAGTTGATACTGATAATTTTGATGTTTGTGAATTTTTTGATTGGACAATTGAAAAAAAATTTCAAAGCTTTCTTAGGGTGGGGTTAGAAAACGTTTTGCAAGTACCTAAAACCTATGAATGCATTATCAAAACTCTCAAAAATTTGATGCTGGGTTATAAGTCCAGAGATTATAAGTACAGAAAATCAAAGTGACTAAAGGTTTATAAGTCCACATACAAATTGCAACTTAACTTAAAAACCTCACGTGCAGTTTTTAAGTCGAGGTACAAATACAGCTGGAATTATAAACTGCACGAGAGGTTTTTAAGTCCAGGTACATTTTATATCTGGACTTATAAACCTTACGTGTGGTTTATAATTCCAGAAAATTTATAAATTTTGCTTATAATCTCCAAGTGCGATTATAAGTCCAGATACATTTTTCTGGGCTTATAGTCCTTGTAAATTATTTGAAACTTATTTAACTTATTATAAATTTTTTTCTTTAAGGCTACACATGAATTTTTGAAAACTTCACACAAAGAATTCACATTTGATAATTTTTTTCAAAGAAACTTTGTGTGAGTATACTAATATTTATACAAAACAGTTTTAAATATCTAAAGCTAGAAATGTATTCTATATGTCGTCAGACCCAAATTTTATAAATTTGGTTCTACATTCAAAAACAACGTGACTTGAAATTTTGTCGAAAAAAATAATTTTTATTAATTCAGTAATGTGTGACCATGTTTTATTTGTATTTGTTTTAAGTACTAGAATATTTATGCAAAGTTTCAATTCATTTGGATAAACCCTCGAAGAAAAAAGTGACAAAATTTATTTTGACTAGGGTCGCCTCTAGTCCAAAATTGAAATTGTATTTCCTACTTGGTTCTTTGCTCAAAAAATTTTTAGGATGTTTTATTTGTATTTGTTTTAAGCATTAAAATATTTATGCAAAGTTTCAATTCATTTGGACAAACCCTCGAAGAAAAAAGTGACAAAATTTATTTTGACTAGGGTCGCCCCTAGTCCAAAATTGAAAATTGATTTTCTATGGTGTACTTTGGTCAAAAAAATTTTTTGGATGTTTTATTTGAATTGACATATTTCTGACATAAATCACATACCAATATTACTTTTTGTAATGCATTGCTTAGAAAAAATCGAAATCTGAAATTTCGACTACCCCATCTGAATTTTGTTCATACTCTTCACTCTGGAAACCAAAAAACAAATTCTTTATCTTAAAACACTTGACAAAATAGCGACATAATTCAGGATTAATTACTTTTTAATAATATTTTAACATTTACGAGAAAATGTGGTTCAAATAAGTGTGAAGTATGGCCGAGATTTGGACCAAAATCAGCTATACTGGTTCATAGTGTTCCCGAGGGTGACAAAATTCACGCCCACCCTTCAAACTTATGCTGAGCAAATCTTGGTCTATCCATAAGACTTTTGATGGTACGGTGTGAATATATCCGCATTGGGTTTCTACCCGATACACTGGTTTGAACTTAAGAGGACTTAAATTAATTTTGAACTTAAATCAATGACTTTTGTCAATTTTGAACTTTATGCGACGATTTTTTAAAACTCAATGCGTATAATAATATATGAAACTCAGTATACTCAATGTTTGAAAGTTTAAGCTTACCGAAAAATTTATTTCATCCAAAGTTTAATTTTATAAAAATCAAAATAACCTCTGGTTTTTAAAAAACGAAAAAAAGAAGATTTTTTGCTTTTTCTGAACCAACGGCTGTTCCTACCTTGCCCAAAAACAATCCAGCTCTTCTATAGAGCAGCACGGTTCAAATGCAAAAAACTAGAAGTCTCTACAATGTCTCGTTATTGAGATTTCTTGCTGATTAACTTGCTTGTTGTAAGGCACTTAAGTTCAATAACAGAGAGTTAATAAAGAAAAAAATTTATAATAAGTTAAATAAGTTTCAAATAATTTTCAAGGATTATAAGCCCAGAAAAATGTATCTGGACTTATAATCGCACTTGGAGATTATAAGTAAAATTTATAAATTTTCTGGAATTATAAACCGCACGTAAGGTTTATAAGTCCAGATATAAAATGTACCTGGACTTAAAAACCTCTCGTGCAGTTTATAATTCCAGCTGTATTTTTACCTCGACTTAAAAACTGCACGTGAGGTTTTTAAGTTCAGTTGCAATTTGTATCTGGACTTATAAACCTTTAGTCACTTTGATTTTCTGGACTTATAATTTTCTGTGCATGATTTTTGTATCTGGACTTATAATCTCTGGACTTATAACCCAGCATCAAAAATTTTAATTCATTTCTAAACCTCCTTTACTAAGCTACAACCCAAACATAACCTCCAAAAAAATTTTAATCTACATTGCCAATAAATTTCGAACTTTAATTTGATTCACTAGCTTATCATTGCACAAGACTTTCTCATCAAATTCCAAATGGACATTAATTCTCATGGATCCATCATTTGCTTCCTCAAAATAGGCATATGGCTTGATTTTTGGATATTTTTGATTCTCATCGACTTGAATCGGAATGACAATATTTCGTTCGATTCTTCCAATTTTAGGTGGCTGCTGTTGCTTGATGAATGTCTCGTTATTAACAATCACTTCTGATGGATATTCGAAAAAGGAATCCTTAATGTCACCATCCTCATCTCTAATGACTGGATCGAACATGTTGTTGAGGTTCTGCTTAGGCATCGTCTGCTCAACCTTATTAGCTTTTTCTCGTTGCTTCATTCTGATCTTTTTCTTGCTTTGAAGTTCCAACAGTTGTTTGGAAATTTCGTTATCAAATTTCTTTAGGCAGTCACTTGAGGATCTAGAAGTTGAATGCATTTTGTCCAAATTGTAAGTTTTGTTCCTAATTTCATCAATTTTAATGCTCAAATTGTTCATGTGGTCATAAATATCCTTAAATGCATTGTTGTCGTCTGTTGATGGACTATGTCTTGCTGGAAATGTTCTAGCTCTGACTGGATTTGGATGTTGTTGGATTAGATTTGGATGTTGATTAACTGAATATGGCTTGACTGGATTTGGTTGATGACTGAATGTGTTTGGCTGTTGTTTGACCAAATTTGGATGATGCCTGAATGTGTTTGGCTGTTGCTTGATTGGAATTGGATTTGGATGATGTCTGACTGTATTTGGCTGTTGTTTGACTGGATTTTGATTGATCAGATTTGGATGAGGCTTGACGTATGTCTGATTAAGCAAGATTTCATTAACAGGACCTCTTTTAGGTGTACTGTGACTAACTGTGTCACGTCCATTGCTTTGCTCAAAGTATGCAGCACTTGGAAATTGAGCCTTCGAGTTCCTTATAAACTCTCCATGTTCATTCAAAACTCTCTGAACCTGATCAACCTTATCCAAATATTTTGGATTATTTTTCACATAATTCAGTCCAGCACGAATAAGAATAAATATGTAATGGATATACTCATGCATCAGCATTCGATCGTAGCAGTTTCCAATCATTGGATTCGCCCTTTGGTTATTTTTAATCATCTTAATTTTTTGATGATGACAATCAAGTTTCTTTAGGTACGATTCATGTGCTGCTGAATAAGCAAATCCCAGCTCAATTAAACTTCTTGTTTGCTCAAAAAAGTCGTCTAGAATTCGCGTCTGTTGGCTCGAGATGAAATCCATTTTAATTGTTTGTTGATTTGCAATAAAGTTTAATGAAAACAAGAATTAAAAGATTTTTATGGAAATTGCTATGATTTTTGATGAATACGAAAAGTTTTAATACTTTACACAGCATGTGAATCTATCAGTATAAGAGGAAGGATTCAATAGTCAAGGAGTTTGAACAAAAACTCACTAATATAACAAGAAGTTCCATTGAGTGCCTTAGAAATGCAAAAAAAATATGTTTGAAAGCTTTTAAGTCACAACTGCAGCACTATTAGATTATCTGTGCTGTTTATGCCTGAAAATAAAAATTCTAAAT
The DNA here is from genome assembly GCA_917627325.4 of Chironomus riparius. Lineage (NCBI taxonomy): Eukaryota > Metazoa > Arthropoda > Insecta > Diptera > Chironomidae > Chironomus > Chironomus riparius. The sequence goes on along the minus strand of OU895877.1, from coordinate 19,917,708 downwards.
CCATCTTAAAACACAAAAGACTTCAAATTTTCACATCATATTAAATTTTATTAATTTAATCCCCAACATCCCTCAAACAGCTCTCATAAGATCATACTTCCCAGGTACAATCTGTGACAAGTTCCTCTTCGATACAGTAATCAATGAATTACTCAAATTATCAACATCAGTAAAGCTTTCAACAATGTCAATAATCCTCTCATAGTCATCAATTGACAAATTATGATCACATTGGATTCTCCTCATCTGTGACTGATCATGCTTGCTTGGCAAAATAACTTGAAATGATAGTTCTGGATTCTTTTGTTTAGCAGCTCCTGACTTGAATGGTGTTGATGTTGGAACAGTGCCTTGTTGGAGACGAGAAATACCTAAAAATGCATTCGGAGTTCCACTTGCATCTTGTCTGGTGCTTGAATGCTCAGGTTGTGCACTTTGTGGAGTTTGTAGATCGTAATGTGATTTGCTTGTGACTTTTTGTGGTGTCTGTAACTGCTTTTGAGGAGTTTGTTGTCGATTCTGTGCACTTTGAGGTCTTTTCGGTGACTGATGAACTTTTGAGGAACTTGCTGTGTCAAAATATTCTGAAGCTTCATTTCCAGCTGGATGATCTTCACTTAACATTCTTGAAACTGCTGTCTTTTGTCTAACAATTGATGTTCTTGGTCTTGGTCTTGGTGGAACTGTGTATGATGGTTGAAGTTTTGGCTTGACATTTTTACATTTTCTAGCATCTCGAATTGCTGCCAAAAGAAGGTTCTTTATGCTGTCATGTCTTGTAAATTGCCAGTTCCTGCATAACAATTCCAAACATCTTCTTAACGTTTTTTCATTTATTTCAACATGTTTCGTTGAAATGTTGTCAACTCGAGCATTAGAATTTTCACGGGACATCTTCAAGGTGCTTATAAACGGAAGAATTTAGAAATAAAAAAAATATTTTTCAAATCGTTCAAATAGAATGAAAAATTGAGGAAGAAAAAGTACAAAGATCACTAAAGTTTTCCAATTTTTATTGCAGTTAAAAAAGTTGTGGTTATAGTTTTGGTGAATTGCTAGTGTCAAGCGATGAGAACTTAAGCGAAAATGATTTAGGAACTGCGAATCAAAATGACAATGTATCTTCTAGCTCTCAACATATCAAGGTAAGTTCAAGGTAATAAAGATCGAGAGTAGGTTTGCAATAGAAGTAATTCGAGGAAACCTGAAGCCAAAGAGTGACTAAACCTATATCCCACAAGATAAAGTCAACAACATTCCTCAAATCCTCCTTAAAAATAACCGAGTAACTCAATATCATGCTTGACTAGATTCTCGTCTAGTTTTCCAAACTTCCAAAGCACATTCATCGTCTCCACTTTTGTCAAATTGTCATTTGCTCGCATGTGACATGAAACTGATAAAAAATATTTTATTTCCATTTCTTATTTTACTTCTTCTTGTACTTCTTTTGAACAGTCACAAAAAAAAAATTAAAATAAGTAAAAAGTTCTTCTTTTTCCCATTGAAAAAACAAAAGGAGCAACGATTCCTTCGAGCATAGAAAGACACCAAGAAGTAAAATACGTAAAAAGGAACCCAGAATGAGGAATGAAGATGGTAAACTGAATCTCATTAACATTTAAATGATTTCATTTATGGTTTATATAGGAAAATGAATTAGATTTCTATGTGGAAACTCATGGGAGTGCTTAAAGACGGTGACGTCATGCATGAGGAACTTGAGTAAATTTTCTACGAGAGATGGGAATGAAAAGTTTCTTTTAAATTGCTAATGAAGCTGAAAATAGCGAAAGTTTTCATCGGCACTGAAAGATAAGTTCGAGCTCATCATTTCAGATGCTGGAAGTTCTGTTCGTTTTGCTGGATGCAGATGACAAAGTTTTGGAAAGTCTATGTTTCATTAGAGTAAATTTATGCTGTGGTTTATGAGGTCAGAATGTCGCTTTTTAGGAAGCAGTGATATTGAAGCAAATGTGGCTAAGCAGTTCAAAATTCAAAATTAAAGCGATGCTTCATTTTTAAGTTCAAATGTAAAGCGATGATTTAATTTGAAATTTAAAATGTAAAGCGTCGATTAAATTCGAAATTGGGATTCAAAGCGACGATTTAGTTCAAAATTTTGATTTAAATGCGACGATTTAAAATAAACTTTGAACGTAAAGCGACGATTTTGTTCAAAATTCAAATGTAAAGCGAAGATTTAAATTAAATTTTAAATGTAAAGCGACGATTTAGATTCAAATTTAAAATAATAATTTAATTTAACTAAAAGTTTAAATTAAAGCCACAAATGTACTTAAATTGATCTACTAAGCACCACTCTCATCCCCCAAAAAATTCTAAAACTCATTTAATTCCCATTTTTCATCCATTGACGACAGTAAATTAAAATTTTTCGTATTTTTTTGTTCTTCTGGTGTCTTCAAAACTTTTTCTAGCAATTTAATTTGCATTTATTTCAACAATTTGTAATGAGTCGAGATTATTTCATTTAGAACAAAAAGGAAGCAAGTCTGTAGAGACAAAAAAACAATAAAATTCAGGAACAAAATTAAGTATCGTGTAACGAATGAAATGAATATGTGTATTTTATTAATTCAATAGGATGTTCAAGTCACGTTCGGTCCTTAAACAAGCAGAAAAAAAGTGAAATAAAAGTCTGAAATCGATTAAGAGACATAAAATATTTTTATTTGTCCCAAATGTGTCATTACAAATAACGAAAAATGTAGGAAGAAATGTAACAGATTTGACCTAGATGTAAAGTGGAAGTGACGTTCTCTACGAGTACAGGAAATATTTGTTTGATAAATCTTCTTCATCTTCTTCCTTATTAGATTCTATTTGCTACGGAATCGAAAGTTATTTTTTTGTTGCTACTTTTGTTGTTCAAGTTGGGGGGACAAGGAAGTCACTTTCCTTATTCGGACAAGATTTATGTGAAAGAAATTGAAAGACAAAAAGGAGGAAATTTAATTTTGTTCTTTATACTAAGCTCATCCTCTCCTATCAGCATTCAACAATAGTCAAAACAAAGCAAAAAGAAAGTATAGGAGTTGACTTGGTTTAGGAATGTGAGGCGCAAAATAATAACTTTAGGAAATGTGTCTCTGTAAAGTCTTTTTGGTTTGAACTGGATGATACTTATCTAAAGGCTGTCTTTTATATCTAATAGGATCCCTTTTCTCTAATCATGGTCAATTCTTACTTATATATTCTTACTTATAGAGCCCAAAAAACCACCCGAAAGGTGCCGCTTAGTCAAGCCGTTTTTTCAATTGGTAAAGCAAACCGCACAAAGCCAAAGGTGCCAATTTCATGAAGTCTCGAAAATTATATTAAAACTAGTCCTTAGATCGATGAAGAAAGTTTAGAGCATTCAAAATGAGTTCAAAAATATCATTAAGACCCTCAGCTATTCAAATCATCTAAAACTCAAGCTATATCCCTCGAAATCTCAGCCTGTCTAGCGTCAAATATTAAAATGCTGTTAAGGGAAATCCAATTGAAGACAAAATCTTTATAAAATAGCAAAAATCAGAAGTGACTGATTCTTATGGACGAAGATATGAAGAGTTTGTTATTTAAAGAGTAAGAAGACGACGAGAAAAGAAGCAACAAAACGGCAATAATAAAAATAAAAATGAATCGAGAGTCGTAGAAAACAGAAAAGCTGTTTATGGGTAATGAATTTTTTATAACATTCTCTCAGGCGATTCTTTATTTCCATTCATTCATTCCTTCCTATCTCTTTTGCAATTTTCATAGCTCTCTGCTCTGTTCATCGTCATATGATTGCGATATTTACAGTGAAAGTTATTGGTCGTAGAGAATTGAGTTTGAGACATGAAGAAGTATCCACATGGGCGACATAAATCTTTTCTAATTGGTCACATTAAGCATTAAGTGGCATTTTATTTGACTTTGGGATGAAATTTTTTTTTTATTTGGCACCAAATATCTTTGACATTTATATGCATGTATGTTTATGTGGATGTTGTGGCAGTTACTTTAATTCTTTATAATTTAATCACACAAAAATCAATCACAGAGTTAGTTGATCAGGGAGCTGAAGGTGGAGGAGATTAGGTTAGGTTTGTCAGATTCATTTTTGATTATTAAGTGATTTTTAATATTTTTCAATTTAATTTTTCTTGAAAAAATTTTCCAATTTTATTTAAATTTTTTTTCAAAGTTTTTCAATTTTTTTTTATTTTTCAATTTTTTTTAAAAATTTAAATTTTTTTTTAAAATTTAAAATTTTTTCTACTTTAATATTTTTTTTCATAATTCTAGAAGCAAGCTTAATCCTAACAAAATCCCCACAGCATAATTCCAACATTGATTTTTATGTAATTTCATTATCTTTCTGTATTCCTCTTTTATATTTTTTATATTGCTCGTTTAAGTGCAAACTTTATGTAATTAATTATCAGTGGCAATCGTTAAACATAAAAAAAAACTTATAAAAAAGTGGAATGAGATAGAAAAAGAAGGCATTAAAAGGCAGCCTAACAAGCAGCAAAAAGCAAAAGAATTGCAATTAAAATTCCGTTTATTGTAAAATCGATCGAACAACTAATGAGAATTTATATGTGCTGGATTTTTTTTGTGTGTTAGGATTGAGCGATAAAAGTGATTGCAAAATATTTAACGATGGATTTTTTTTGCAATCGTTTTGTTTTTTGGATTTTTTTTTGTCGATTTGGAATGAGTTGTGGGTGTCTAGACAGGCAAGGCAGTAGGTAAGCCAGCATCATAATTTAAGATTGTTTAAGAAAAAAATGAAAATTTCAAATTTTTGATTTAATGTTAAAATTTTTATTAAAGATTTTAATTTTTTTTTCAAATTTTTGATTTAATTTTAAAAAAGGTTATGATTTTTAAGAATTTTAAAAAATTAAAAAGCCAATCTTAAAAATAATTAAGATTCAACTTTGTTTAAATTGTCTTAAGAAGACCTAAACCTCAAAAAGTTTGAATCATTGCGCCAAAAAATTCAAATTTAATTTTTTACTTATTTAAAATAAAACACAAAATATTTCTTGTAAGAAGCAAAATTTTCAGCTTTGGCGTCATAAAAAAATTCTCCTGCAATACACTTAATGTGTAGGAAATTCATATATTTCTTCATATATGTAGGTAAGCAACAAAAATAATAAGAATAAAAAAGTTAAGAACAAAAAAGAAATGTAAGAGATAAGAATTTGAAAAAACCACAAGAAGTCTAACAGTGTTCGTTGCTTCTCTTTATGATTTATGGATTGCAATATGAATCAAGTTATGAGAGAGCGCATCTTTCACAGGTAAATGACTAGATTCATTATACTGCAGTTATCTAAAGTGCGTATTCACTTAGTAGAGTTTGTTTTTCAATTTACAATTGTTATTTTGGTGAAACTAGAAGCTTTTGACAGAGACAGTATTACACTTAGTATTGGTAATTGGCAAGCTATAGCCAGCGATAGAGTCAGCTTCTTGCGCCATCTAATGAAGGCTATGGATCACAATTGATTTGTACGACCAGATAAGTAAGTAAGGAAGTATTAAAGCGGCACTATTTTCAGTGCGTCTGAGTTTTGAAGCAGAAGCCGGGACGTAAAAAAGCTCGGAATTGAAAATCAGAATAAATTATGCATAAAACTGATTGCGAATGGAGAAGAGTAACTTATATAGCTTTTAAAAACCTGCAAATACTTTTTAAAAATCATCTGACCTTTAAAATTCGAACCATTCTCCTTGAATTACCATCCACTTCACTAAATCCATTCACATTGTTAATAATATCCTACAAAATTTGATTAAAATGTTAAGAACAACAAGAGCAGTTTATCATAAAATTCGAGAATTATTTAAATTCCTCCTTATTTATTTCAAAAGCACACGAGTTAGAATTTCAATAATTTATTCAACAATTTTTTTATTCCATTCCGTCATACACGAGGTTTAAGACTTTATTTCATCATTCGAGGCTTCATTAAAAATTCTTTTATAGAAATTCAATATTGTTGCCGTTCCTCAAATTTCATTTCATTTATTCACACTTGCAATTTTTTCATACTTTTATCAAAAAAAAAAAATTCATTTATGGTTTTGTGCTTAATTCCTTTATTTTTATTTATTTCTTCGCCTTTTTTTGTGCTCTAACTTTAATTTCTGTTCTTCTTATTGCATTTATTGTTCTTATTTCTTCTGTCCTTCTTCTTCATCCACTTCAATATTTCAAGTCGTTAATTAATGTTTTAAGCGATTTTCATTATCTTTCATTTATGTCGTAATGTTCTCTATGTTTTATTCCCCCTTTTTGCCTCCTCCTGTACTCGATGAATTGATATCGAAAAGAAAAAAAATGTTAATGGATTTAAGTTAAATAATGATTAAAGGAAGTTGGTGAGCAGTGGGTGCAGTGGGTTGAAGCAGTAGGAGAAGTTAAATTCTTAAGAACTTAAAGATGACTCAGCTTTTCTAGGTTCTAAACTTGGTAAAAGGAATTTCTTGTAACTAAGTGAGTGCTGAATATGAAGACACAAAGTAAAAAGTGAATAGAATAGAGAATAAGTTGAACTGCATATTGGTGAATTTGCTAGTACAATAAAAAGGCTTTTGTGGGCGAGAGCAGCATGATTAAAATCTTAAAAAACACTTTTCAAAAACAAAAATAAGTTCGATTCCTACTGAAACTCACTTCACCAAAAAAAAATGTTCAATAATCACGCTCGACCAGACTAAACATGACCAAACATTCAAATCTATTTAAATTATCTTTGGTTGTGCCAACAAGAAGTTTCGTTCATGATAATTACATGATGATCATCTAGTGCATCAGCTCCATCCTTTCATACAAGACTTCATAGACAAAAAGAACTATTAACACCAGCACTTAGTATCCTTTCTGAACCCCCCACACACGCACACTCAAAAGTAACAGTTGAAACAAGTAGAAACGAAAAAACCCATAAATAAAAATCCCAAAAATCCACTGAAAGAAAAGAATCTTGACATTCCGATGCAGCGCACAAGTGTAACATTTTCATTTATTTTTCTCCTTTCTCCCCTCTCGTAGAAATAAAAATATTATTGCAAATATAATAATAATATAAAAATTTACGTACATTTTATGTGCTTTTAATATCATCACAAAAGACGAGTGATATCTTTTAACGCACAGCATGCATTTTATTCCTCACATGGTATACTAAGTGAGATGCTGATGGCGTGGAAGGAGGAAAATTTACTTCGTTATGAAGGAAAACAGTTGGTTGAATGGGGATTTTGCTGACTTAAAGTTAAACATTTGAGATGTTGGATGGTAAAAGTTGAAATTTGAAAATTTTTGAGGTTATGTTCAAAATTATAAATTTAAAAATTTTTGAGGTTATGTTCAAAATTTTAATTTGAAACCTACATTATCAAAAACTCACAAAAATCTGCAAAATCTATATTTTCGCATCTACAATTCTAGGTACACCCCCACCCCCCCCCCCCCCCCCCATAAATATCAAACAAACGCGACACAATGAAGTCGAAAAAGAAAATTCACTTTCACAATTTTTCTTCTTATTTTCATTGAGAAAACACTTAAATTCACACACACGTCGGCTTTTTTTTTCCATGTTAAACGAATTTATGCTTTTTGATTCTAAAACATAAACATAAATATGTGAACGAATGTTCATGAAAATGTTAATAAAAGATTTACATTTACTTTCTCTCTTTTTTTTATTGCCTTCTTTTTAACTTCCCTTTTTAAGGAAGTAAGTTTTGGTATGAGAAATTGCCTCAAGTGGCATCAAGTATGGTAGGTGCTTATGTTTTCCATTTATATCAAAAAAATGTGAAAAGTATAAAGGTATGGAAAGTAATGTAGGAATGTGGGAAGCTGCTGTGCATTATCATCCCTCACACTACTTTCTAACACGTTCAACAATTCACATTTCTTGATGGAGTTTTGGAGCTTCATTTTTGAGGGAATGGAGTTGTGGTTTGTCTTTTGAATGGGAAATTTTGAAGGAATACTAATGGATTTAGTAGTACTAATGAGGGTCTCAAAGACTTGCTAAGCTTAGTCAGAACTAATATTTTAAAGTCATTGGTATCTTATGTTGACCAAATCTGGCTCGATCTTCTTTATTAGAGCTATAAATCCCTACTATAAATATAAATACGTTAATGCGAGAATATGTTCAAAATTCAATTAATATAGTCATAGACAACTAGCTCAAGAAGTATCTTGGTGAACGTGACTGTATACATTAAAATCTGCTAGAATAAAGTTATGGGAACCTCTTGCAGTACGAATCTCGTCGAATTTACAAGAATTTTGTGAAATAGACCACATCCTTGTCGAACCTTATAGAATATACATCTAGTTAAACAAAAACCTGATCATACCTCATAGAATAAAGGCAAAAGCTAAATCAAGATGAAATCTGACAAAATCCGACATATATTGTAGAATATAGCCGCTGATACTGAGATAAAACAGTATAAAATTAAATCTAATAGAGTCTAGTCAAAGGTATTAAGAGTCTATTAAAATTTGTAAATTATAGACTCAAGGATATCTTGCTCTGATAGAATCTGGTCAAATCTGTTTAAATCTGGTTCATTATATTTAAAATCTAAGAACCTAAGCTTGAACTAGCTTCAAATCACTTAAAAATGCGCTCCATACCAAAAGTCACCCCAAAAAATTGTTCAATTTATTTTTTTTCTTCTAATCCATTCACTCCTCCATCACAAACAAACACCACATGCTCGAAAAAATATTTATTTTATTGAAGTAAGATGTAAGCAAATAATAAGCCATGAGTGAGATAGGGGTTGATGCATGCCTTCTTTCATTGTTGTTAAATTCCGCCACATAATAATAATAACATGAAGTAAGCCGAAATAACAATAAGACTTTCTTCTCTCTTCTCTGTGTACGTAAAAAAAATTAATGCATTCAACTGTTGTTATTTTCATGCCTAATAAAATATATGAGCAGGAATTATGTGAAAATTTAATGAAAATTTATTCATTTTTTGAATGCGAAATGAGACGTTAAAAAATTGAATTGTTGTGGGATCTTTATTAAAAATAAATGAAACTTTGAAGAGTATCAAAAAGGAACATGACTAAAATTGGAAGGCACTTGGTACAAATTTTAACATTTTCTATTTTTAAACAATTAAAAATGTGGATTAAATATTTTTTCTGCGTAAAGCTCAACGTTTTTGATTACTTTATCCTATTCCTATCATTTTTCCAAGTAATCAGAACATTCAACCAAGAAGCCGATAATATTCAACGATAGCAAAAATTGTATAAAATCGAATGCACTAAATTGCATGCTTATCAGTTGATAGTGAGTGAAAGATTGTGTGAACTAAAATGAATAAAATTTTAATTTATATGTTTTTGCTAAGTTCAAATTCAGTTTTATGTCAAAATGAGTTCATAAGCTGTTCTTACTAATATTGACAATCAAAATGGAACCACGAGCACTCCAGCAGTATGAAATGATTTGTTGACATGACTCGAAAGTTTTGAAAGTCGCCTCTATATTATTGGTTTTTTTCTTACCGGTTGTAAACATTTTTCACTTAAAAGTATAACTTGATTTAAGTACTTTACTGTTCTATCCATTTCCTAGTAATCAGAATCTCTGATAATGAAATTGATTGAAAAAATCCATTTGAAAGCACTGCTTATCAGTTCTTTAAGAGCTCTAAGGTTTAGAACTGATTTTTTAAGGTTATTTCCAATTTTATGAATTGATTCCGCCTAATTAATTGTTAATCTACGTTAAAGATTGACATTATTTTTTTCTTTTTTTCACTTTAAGTGTTCAAGTTCCAATTTGCTGAATTTGACATAATCTGTGAAAGCCCTTAAGGGCATGTCGCTAAAGATAAAGAAAATTATATAAAACAAGTCGGTTAAGCTAAAATGCATTCATTTAAAAAAGTTTCAAGTTAAAAATAGTGTTCAAAATCTCACCAAATTTTTCACGAGCAAAAATTTTTGTGAGCAAATTTTTTTAAAAATCTCACGAGCAAATTTTTCGTGAGCGGCTCACGAAAATTTTGCTCGTGAGATTTTCAGCTCGCGAGCTGAATTTTGCTCACGAAATTGCTCACGTGAGCCTACGTGAGCAAATTGTGACGTAATTTTTCAAAAAATTTCTATGAATAAATTTGTATGAAATTTCTTGTTATGGGATGGTTCTTCAGAATGGATGAAGCTTTTGCCAGTGACTTTTCATGACTTTGCTGGATAATTTTGAGTATGCAGGACCTTCTTGTTCCTGAATCTTGACTTGTTGCTTGGATTTTTCCTTAGTTTTGCTTAGAATCATTTCCAAAATCATAGGAGCCAATGATGGAAATAGATGTCAAAACATTCTTACAATACTTTTGAGACATCTCATATGGAACTGGTCATGTCCAACTGGGTGGAACTGCCGAAAAAATTTTTTTTTATTTTTCTATGCTTTACAGACACTTTTGGGCAGGGGTTGGAACCAAGCACTTCCGTTACTTCCAGGTCCAATTTTCAGTGCTTACTATGTCAAGGAGGTTTCGAAACATCAGGAAAACACAAAACTTTCAAAATATTCAGCAGTTCCTTCGAATATTCTTCAATAAACCGCAAGATTTTGTGAAAATGTATGGAAATTTTATACAAATGCAATATTTCACAAAGGAACTGCTTTCTAATTTGAAAGCTTTGTGTTTTCCTGATGTTTCGAAACCTTCTTGACATAGTAAGCACCTAAAATTGGACCTGGAAGTAAAGGAAGTGCTTGGTTCCAACCCCTGCCCAAAAGTGTCTGTAAAGCATAGAAAAATAAAAAAAAATTTTTTCGGCAGTTCCACCCAGTTGGACATGACCAGTTCCATATGAGATGTCTCAAAAGTATTGTAAGAATGTTTTGACATCTATTTCCATCATTGGCTCCTATGATTTTGGAAATGATTCTAAGCAAAACTAAGGAAAAATCCAAGCAACAAGTCAAGATTCAGGAACAAGAAGGTCCTGCATACTCAAAATTATCCAGCAAAGTCATGAAAAGTCACTGGCAAAAGCTTCATCCATTCTGAAGAACCATCCCATAACAAGAAATTTCATACAAATTTATTCATAGAAATTTTTTGAAAAATTACGTCACAATTTGCTCACGTAGGCTCACGTGAGCAATTTCGTGAGCAAAATTCAGCTCGCGAGCTGAAAATCTCACGAGCAAAATTTTCGTGAGCCGCTCACGAAAAATTTGCTCGTGAGATTTTTAAAAAAATTTGCTCACAAAAATTTTTGCTCGTGAAAAATTTGGTGAGATTTTGAACACTAGTTAAAAATTGAATCAAAAAGAGAAAATGAAGTTAATATTATTTTTGATTATTCTGGCAAATTTCTATATGATTTCTGGTCAGAACATATTCATTAATTGTCGATACGTGGAGATTGATCCGGATAAAAAATACACTTGCGATTTTACTATTAATAATCCATATGGATTTGACAATTTTACTGACATTCCTGGAGAACATTTACCTGGAAAGTCTGACAAAGATGTTGCATCAGTTGAGTATCACTTTCGTCGTTTTGATTTCTCTACAAATATTCCATCAATAATTTGTCGAAAGTTTCCAAATCTTATACATCTATTCATGTTTAGTGTTGGAATTGAGAAAATTGATGAATTTGAGCTTAGAGATTGCAAAAATATTACTTTTCTTTTGATGGGATCGAACAATATTACCTCAATTGCTGAAAATGCTTTTGTTGAAAATACAAAACTGACGATTTTTATGATTCACGAAGAACCAATTAAGACACTTCCTGAAAATCTCTTCGAAAAACAACATAAACTTGAATATCTAATTTTGGCTGATAACAATTTTGATGACCTCCCAGAAAATATATTTCGTTCATTAAAATATCTCAAATTCTTTGTGTTTTGGAAAAATGGAATTAAAAATTTGAAGCTTGAATGGTTCCATCCATTAGAAAATGTCGAAGAGTTATGGCTAAATTCGAATTATTTTGGTGACATTCCGAAAAATATTTTTACTCATTTAAGTAATTTAACTGATCTTGAAATGCTTGATACAGGCGTTAGTGTGATTCACTCAGACTCTTTCGGAATTCATCCAAATTTGACTAGAATGTTCTTCAATAACAATTTAATTTATGCCATCGATGAGAAATTTTTCGATAATGTCAATCCAAATGTTGAAGCAGATTTTAGGAGGAATATTTGTACCAATCGACGTGCAGTTGGCATTAAAGAAGTTAAAAAAGAGTTTCGGCAATGTTTCGACAATTATAAAAAGTTATCAGGTAAGAATAATTTGTTAAAGTTGAACATGATGTGAATGATCTTTAATATTTAACAAATTTTTTTTTGCATTAAATCATCCGAAATTAGAGTCGTCAATTGATCATCCGATCAAAAAAATGACGAATGCTATGAACAGCAATATCAGACCTGATCAAAGGAACATCAAACTTGAAAATATAATCAAGCAGTTGAGACAAAGAATAAAGTTTTAAAATGTAAATGCCATCAAATTAAATGCATAAAGTAGCTTTGATAACTGATAACGAAAAAAATCTATAATAATAATAATTCGATTTGATTCAAGGCGTGGAAACTATCCCAAATATCCCATTTATCCCATATATCCCAAAAATATTCAAAATAATCCCTGAGCCTGTATGCATTAGAATTGAGATATCCAATAATATCCTGAAATTACACGTCCAATACACTAAGGATACGTTGGGATATCTTTATTATCGTGCATACAGGCTCAGGGATTATTTTGAATATTTTTGGGATATGTGGGATAAATATGATATTTGGGATAGTTTCCACGCTTTGATTTGATTTGATTTGATTTTGAACAAAGTACTTCTTCAAACCTAGGATTCTCAGTATTGTACGTTGATACAAATTGCTCCCAACTTAAACTGCCAAAAACATTTCACTAATTAAGCAAATTCTTTGATCGTCGTCGATCTTTGAAATTTCCTTGAAACAAATTTGGTGACTTCAAACAATACTCTAGCTGTGACATATTCATTATGTTCACTTTATAAAGCATTTCAAATTTAATTAAAAAGTATTGTATGAATTCGTATAAAAAGCTGAAAATTCATCGGTTAGCAAGTCAAATCAGATTGAAAAATTATCAAAAATGAATTTAATTGGAATATTTGTGTTGCTTGTTAAATTTTATGAAGTTATATGTAAAATAGATGATATTAGCTGCAATTATAAATATACTGAAAAAGGCAGCTACTATTGTGATTTAGTGATCAACAATCCATCAGGACTTAATAATTTTTCCGACATTAAAGGGCAACATCAGCCTAACGACAATGACGATGATGTTCGAGGTGTTTGGCATTATGAAGAGTCAAGCAGCACAAGTTTAAATGTTCCATCGGTGTTGTGTAAAAAGTTTAGAGATTTAAAGTACATCAGTTTATTTAAACTTGGTATTAGTAGAATTGATGATTTCTCATTCAGTGGATGTAAAAGACTTTTGGACGTGCAATTGCATCACAATAACTTGAAAGTAATTTCAAATAACTCTTTCGCTAATAACCCAAACCTAATGTTGATACAAATAACCATGAACAGCCACTTAAAAACCTTGCCAGAAAGTCTTTTTAAAAATCAAAATAGACTCGTATCACTTGCCTTGGATCACAATAAATTAAGCTCTCTTCCTGAGAATATTTTTAAAGGACTAAGAGCAATCAAAAACCTCTTTTTAAATAACAACGATTTACATACATTAAAACCAGAATGGTTCAGTAGCCTCATAACTTTAGAAACATTATTAATTCAAGTCAATCCAATTCAATTCCTGCCTAGGAATGTATTTAGACCATTAAAGAATCTGGTTGAGTTAAAGTTGTATCGGACAGACATTAGGGTTCTGGATTCAAACTCATTTGGGCGTCATCCACAATTGAAATTTCTTAATGTGCATGGAAACCGTATTTTTGCCGTCGACGATCTTCTTTTTAACAATGTTTTTCATGATATTGAGCTGGAGTTTAAGGACAATTCTTGTGCCGATAAAGTGATTAAAGGAGCCCAATTAATTAAGGAAGCTTTATTTACGTGCATTACAAACTTTAAACAATCATTAGAAGGTAATTTTTTTCAATTTTTTTTTATTTTGAAAAGCTAGTCTAAATAGCTAGTTTGATTAGCTAGTGCGGGTAGCTAGTATGAATAGTTAATGTGAATAGCTAGTGTGAATACCTAGTGTGAGTTCGAGAATGAATCTCATTTTCATTCCCGAATAGCACAAGTCGGTTAATAAGGTGCGCAGCCGGGTGGGGGGGGGGGGGGGGCTATTCGGGAATGACAATGAGATTCAATATCGAACTTGGATTTGGGGGACAAATCCCCCAACGTAAACAAATTTCTTTATTTTGCTAGAGTTTTTATGAAAAAATCAAAAAAATCCCCCCCTTAAATTTTTCATGCAAAAATTTTTTTTCCTTCCTCTTCAATTTCCTGGCTAAGCCCCCGCGGTTAATCGAAAAGAAATCTTGCGCAAACGCTTCAATTTAAATTCAGCACCATGGGGTCACACCGCCTAGGTGCTAGATTTTTGATCGATTAACCGAATTGTGCCGTTCGGAATTATGCAAGGAAAAAAAAATTTCTTTGAACTTTTACAAAGTCCTAAACTCTCCCACCTCTAAAAAGCTTTTGAAGCCTTTTCTGAATTTCAAATTTTTTTCTTACTAGTTTGCCGCCGAGAAATAGCAACGCTCAATTTAACTTCATCGAATCACGATTTACTTAGAAGTTTTGATCATGCTCGAGCCAGTGATATGATCATCAGGGTTGGGAATGAAATTGAACAACTCAGAATAGATAATAATAAGTTAAAAGCTATTTATAAGCCTGATCAAAGCATTGGTGATAGTCAAAATGATGAAAAGCAGTCTGTTGACAAGGAATCGGAGAATTAAGGCCAAATTTTAATTTGTTTTAAAAAGATAATAAATGATGAAATTGAAGTCGCAATAATAATAACACAATTTGCTCCAAAAAATAATTATTTACTGGTTTCTACTAATTTTAATCAATTTAATAAAATAAACATCACTAAAATTTCACACAAAATTAAAATTCCTCAAATTTTCCCCTCTCAAACCACAAAAGAGCATCTCAAAAACTATTCCTGATTAAATTTTACCCGCGAGCTATTTTTGTTGTTTTTACTTAACTAGTTCCACAAAAATATGTTTTATATTCATTCATCATCACAAGAATGTATCATAACAACAAAAACTATCGTGAATCATGGACAGCATAACAATTAATTCGTTTATCAGCCTTTTTGTGATAGGATTATGACTTCGGGGGATGGCAGTGGGGAAAAGAGATGGAAATAAAATTTAACTAACGTGTTATTTGGGTTATTAATTAGCATTTGTTCTCGTTTACTTCTTTTTTGTGGGGAATTAAGAGGCAAGGGGCAGTAACATTATTTGCATCATATTTAAACGTTTTTTTGGAACATTCAAACTCTGCTGCATCATTTTTAAACTTTCTGCTTCATTTATGAACTTTCTGCATCATTTTTGATATCTGCATCACTTTCGGACTTTCTGTATCACTCTCGAACTTTTGCATCATTGTCGAAATTTCTGCATCATTGTCGAAATTTCTGCATCACTTTCGGAATTTGTGTATCATTTTCGAATTTTCGCATCATTTTCGAACTTTCGAATCATTTTCGAATTTTCGCATCATTGTCGAATTTTCTGCATCATTTTTTAACTCTGGAATCATTCTTGATATTTCTGCATCATTTTTGATTTTTTGCATCTTTTTCGAAGCTATTGAATAAGTCAGTAATTCAAGCTCTTTCTTTATTCTAGAGACATTAATTCCAATGCCAGTTGCCCACCCCTTTGCGTTATCATCAAACACATCATTCCCCTTTTTTATACCGACAATGTTGTGTCTCACTGCCTTAAGGTGAATGAGTTTTAGCTTCATTAGGATTTATTTTCTGTGTGCAAAAATTTCCATTCTTCTCATACAGAACCCGCTCACTCTTTCTCTGCATACCTGTCGCTGCAAGTAATATCCAAAGTAATTTAAAATTCAGGTGAGTGATAAGCTCATAAATTCCCATTTTTCTTTCCCTATGTTCATCAATTTTAATTTTCTTACGTGTATGTTGATACTTCTTTCATGTCATAACAGCATCGCGAACAATGAAGGAACTTGTGCTTAACAATTATCGTTGATCATAATCATATCGAGCATGCAGCATCTTACAATCTAACTTTTTTCGAATCGTATTAAGAAAAAAACCGAAATTGCGTCCAGCACTTTCATATTATGTCAAAAAATCGTTTATTAAACATAATTTTTGGTCTCATTCGAAGTTAAGGGGTTGTTCATGAATGATGTATAGTAGGATATTGCATTTTTGGATCATTTTATCCTGTATTCGCTAAAAATAAAGGTGTTTTTGGACGAAAATGACGGACAAATTCAAGTGATAGTGCCAAAATAGAACTATGTCAATTTAACAAAACCAGGTGCCTGAATGATGATTATAAAGTATATTATATAGCAAACAGCATTCAACTTAAGAAAATCTCATCGGCAACTCAATGACAGCTTGATTATCACTGCTGAATGGGATCAATTGCTTTTAGTGTCAAATTATTGACATCATTACTGAACGATCCCGTATATTCAGTAGATATAACCGCTTATGATGAAAAATGATGATTTGACTCTTTATTGCTTTATTCCTTTATTTTTTCGTTATTTTTCACTTCACGCAACATATTAAAAATGTATGCAAAAATCTGAATAGAATTGTGGATAGAAAATTTGAAGGAAAATGAGGTTTTTGAGGTAGGTGAAGGGGGGGGGGGGGGGGAGAATAACTTTTGATTTCGAGGGAAAGTTAAGAATACTAGACAAATTTGGACTTTGGGTTGGCTGTATTCAGCTATCAAGATTTCATGGTACTTAAATGACCCAAGCTCAAGATCTAAATTTTTTTAGACCAGGAAAGAACCAGCAAATGTAAGCAGAAATCAAGCACTTACTTACTTACTTTACTAACTTGGCTGAGGCGCATAGGGCCCATTACCGCGTTCAGAAATCGTTTAAAGACAGCCCTGTCATTCGAGAACTGCTACTTTTGGATATTAAGGACTCAAGTGTCCTTTTCAACACATCAAGGTATTATTTGGACTTCCTCTAAATCTCTTGTCACCCACAAAGTCTGCAACTAAGAAATCAAGCAAAAAACACCTTTATTATCCCAATAATGACTCAATCCACTCTAAAATCTTGGCTTTGTAGATCCAAACCTCATAAAACCTCAACAAAATCACACCCTTATCCAACCACAACCCTAACATCATCTTCAAAACTCTTCCTTAATAAAAATTCACAATCTACTTCAGGGAATAACAAAGGAGCATTGCACACATCCACACTAAAAAATGCAGCAAATCTCAATTTTTTTCTAATACATAATCTAAGCGAGAATTTATGTTTTTATGCATGTATGTTTGTGCAATTTATTTATAACTTTATGCAATTTTGAGGAAAAACACAAGAACACCGCAATTGATATGAATGAACCAAGCCAAAAGGGGGGCGAAAAACAGAAGAGAATCAGATTATGAATTTTTTAAACTCATTTCTTATGTGTGATATTGTTGATATTGCATCATAAATCATTCCAGACTCCTTTTTTTAATGCTATGAATTTTTAATTTCTGTACTTCTTCAACTTTGTCGATATGCATGCAATGATGATTTATGTCCTCGATATCGCAAATCACTTGCATTTTTCATACTCTCTGTTTTTCTGCGGTTGAAGACATTTAGTGGCATGAGATTCCATCGACTTCTTTTTTTTTGTGTGACACATTTGTTCAAACGGAATTGGAAAAATAACAAGAAAAATAAAGTCTGGAAAATGAAAAATGTTACAATTGTAAAGCAAATATTGACATCAATTTTTCTTTCTTATAGAAACTAGTGAATGAGTTGGAATGTCGTGTTTAAGGTGAATGTATTTAAAGCGCATTTTGTAAGGATATGTGAAGGAGTCACCCTAAGATTTTGATATGTTGAGAGGAGTGAAATCAGCACTTAAGCTCTCCTACAAATGACTAGTTTTGATATTTTAAGATGAGCTTCATGATTTGACCTGAAATGTTATATCAAATTATTTTGTATTGAGTCAGTTGCTTATTACAGGGAAAGTAATGATTTCAGGATGTAAGTTTAGCATCAGACACAATTAAATTTTTTTTTAAAAAATCTGACTCAAATAATATTTGGAGGAGCATCTAATTAACTTCTGGTTGGGTTTGGCTTGCAATACTCTGCTCCTTCCTTAACCTTTTAAAAAAATGTTAACATTGGAGAAGTAGGAAGAAAAGATGAGGAGGAATAAAGTAGTCGGCATAATTAGGAATTATATGAGCTGTACCAGGAGGGTGATAAAGTAAAGGTGCTGCGAATAAATCGATTGAGATGGGCTGTGCATGTAAACAGACGCCCAGAAGGCTCATCAGTGCTGAAAGTAACGACATCTGAATTTTTGGATGGCAAGAGATCTCGAGGTAGATCAAAGAACTCATGGAATGGCTGTGTAAGTAACGATGCAAATGTGCTAAGAACTAGAAACTTACAGAAGTTGTTTAAGGAAAGAGCCAGTTTTAGACGAACTCTGAATGCAGCAATGTGCTCACGTGCACCTTAACCAAGAAAGTAAGTAAGTAAGGAAGAAATCAAGAGCTAATTAGTCTTTCATATCAAGAATAAGTTTCCGTAAACCTAGAAAATCAATTTTTTTGAACTTCAAAGAGTCCAACTTAGTCAAACCACGACTACAAACACCCTTTAATACTATAACATCTATAAAAATATGGTAACAAATGATATTTATCTATATTAAATAGAAGGTACACAAATATAACACAGAAGATATGTCTTAGCGTGGAGATACAGATGGAGGAAGATTGTAAATGTGTAAATAATGCTGCTTGCCATTATTTTAAGGATTTTTTATATATCTTCCTTTTTAAGTATGAAAATTTTCTTCTTTTCAGTTTTATTCTATGAATTTATCCAGTTGGGAAGATCCAGTTTTTATGATTTGGTAAAGGAAAAGGCTTGTAGTGTGGTTTTTAAAAATCTTTTCAATAAAATGTAAAACGAAAACTGAAATTTGATTTTTTTTAATTTTTCCAAAAAGCAAAATATTTTTTTTTCGAACATTTATAGGATATTGCTGGATGATCATCAAAAATTTTCAAAGTTATGAATTAGTTTTCCTAGTTGTTTAATTTTTTTGAATTTTTCCCCGCCTGGTTTTCACCATAAAATAACTCAGCACATGACAATAGTTTTTTTTTTAAAAAAAATTACGAATGAGCATGTACGCTTCAAGATTACAAACATGAAATGAAAAAAATATTCCAAACATGAACATTCTATCCATTGAAGCATGTAAATCATAAAAAAAGTGAGAAGCTCTCTATAATAATTTTTTTGATGCTGTGTTCCGCTATTCTTTATTTCAGATCATAACTGACTTTATTACTCTGAAACTATGAGCAGCTCAACTGCATTTCATGCTGTCATGGAAATTTCCTTAAAGCGATGTGGAAAAAAAAAGTTTTTTTTGTGATGAAACATGATTGTGGGGGAACTTTAAATATTTGCTTTTGTATTTAAGGATTAATAGTTTATTATTTGACCTTGTGCCTAGTTCCGGATTGAGAGACAGCAGCAGACCCTCTTTATGCCCCTTTCATATTAACTTTTAAACCAATAAAGCCTTTAAATTCTCTCGAATATCAACTTGTACCCAACCCAGCACTCCAAAACTACCTTAGTGCATCCAAATGTCCCCAAATCAAGAGCTCGCACACCTTCCATCTCCCCCACTGTGAATAAGTAATCCTAAATTTATGATTCCTTAATGTAACGACTCTCACTCGTTATTTGAGACTTATTTTATCCCCCTTTTTTCATTATTGGCTTTCTTTTTCGATCGCATCATGAAAAATACTTTGTGGATGCTAAAAAAAATCTATTCAATGCAGGCGGCTTTTTTACTTCAATTCACGAATATCTCATAAAATTACTATTCACATTCGATGGAATATGTTGGATGAATTTTAACAGAATTCAATGGAGAAAATATATAAAAAAGGACTTTTCTTGCATCTCTTTGTGGAGATTTTATTGAGGAGATTGCGGAGAAGTTGAGCTTGATTTGCTGTCAGATTGTCTTGCAATCATGTTTTTTGATGTTGAAATCTAAAGCAATGACTCATATTTAAATGAAAGTTGAAGCGACAACTTTTTTTGGGCAAAAAAAATGAGACATCAACACATTTTGGTTAAAAAATGAAGTATCGACTCATTTTTGACTAAAGTAAGAAGCAAAATATAAAGCAATGACTAATTTTAAAATTAATTCTGAAGCAACGACTCATTTTGTGTTAAAATCTAAAGCATTCGAGATTAAATATAAAGTAACGATTAATTTTGAGATAAAATATGAAGCAACGACTTTTTTGAGTAAAGAAATATAAAGCAACGACTCATTTTGAGATAAAGCTTAAGCAACGACCTTTTCAGTCAATGCGCTTTAGTTCCTCTTAAAATTCCCTTCCTATTTATAACTAGTCAAAAATCTACTTTGAGGGAGAACAGCAGAAAAATTCCAATCGCATCGAAGGGAGCCGTGCATAAAACTAAGGTAAAAAGTACTCAAATCGTACGTCGGAGCAATTTACACATACACCCCGGGTGGACACAGCCAGTTAAAGTCCATTATTGGACAATCATTTAACAGTCTTTTAACTTGTCGAAATATATACGATATAGAGAACTATACGTTAACTGGACTTTAACTGGACATTCATGCTAATCAATCAAGTGTTCGAAACTCAAAAATAATTTTCCTTACTTTTTTGACCATATACTTCACAAGCGCTTACAGAAATCACTTATATAAGTTCCACCAAAATTTGTATGAAACTTTTAAGTAAATATAATTGTTTCACGCGCAAGTGTTCGAGACTCAATTTTTACTAGAGATTTTTCATAAGTGATAGTGTACTTTAATTAATTAATTACACTAATACAATAATAAAATTTTACAAAAGAAAAAAATATGGAGAAAAAGACACGTGTTATTTATTTTATTTCAATTTTTTTTTTAACTGGACATTAACTAGACATATTTGCAATTCCTATGTCCAGTTAAATGGAAAGCGCAAAATATGTCATTAGTCGTCCCTAAGTCTAGTTGCAAAGGCACGTCAATGGATACTTACTCGCCGTGAAAAGGCAAGTCAATGGCAAGCTTTTAACTAGTACTTTGTCCACTCGGGCACATAACACATTCTTGTTATTTTTTGCGGTAGAAAGAACCGAACCATTTAAGTATCACTATATCACCCCAGGTGTTCTTTTATGAACTGTCTTGTGCCTGCAAACCATCATAAAATGCAAAAATGTGTAATCAACATCAACATCAAAAATCATTTTTTTTCGTTCTCTTTGCGAAGCAGTTTGTGCTGTAACACCTTTTTGTGGTAAATGGACTTTATTGTACATTCGTTTCCTTATGCTTGACTAACTTTTTTTTCTCTTCTCTGTTTCCTCCTGTTTATGCTGCTTTTATTGTTGAGATAAATTATTCATGATGTCGTTAAATACATTTCTATTTATTATAAATGATGATAAAAATCAGTAAGTTGAATGTGGCTTGCAAACTGTCAAAGTCATATTAACTGCTGGTTTAGAATTCTATTTTGTATCTGTTGTTGTTTTCTTGAAGGATGAAATGACAATTTGGATGGATAGAAATGGAGAAAGGTAATGGGGGTGGTTATAAGACTAATTTTTGAGGTTATGCTGCTTAAAAATTATGAATTGTTGAGGTTGAAGTGCTGGAAGTTTGCTTTTTCTACAGATTTTGATGTTAATCCAAAAATGACAAAGACAAAAACTAATCTGTGAAAAATGATGTACAATAGTCGGTTTTTGGGGCTCTGCGTGGTATCCAACATAGTCACCACCAAGTTTTATTCACAGGCAACAGTTTAGTGCTCCAATTTTTAATCTTTGTGACTAAGTTTTTCAAGGTAGCCTTAAAAACGGTCTCAGAATTCATATGAGGTTTCTAAGACTACCTTAGCGGCCCTTAATCAGATGGTTAAGTTACAAAATTTGAACATTCCTTGACAACTCCCCTGATCAGACCTTTTTAAGACTGTTTGATCTATCTTGATGTCAAGAAAGTAAAATTCGTGATTTTGGTTCAGACATAGTTTCTGTATTGACAACATGACACCTTACATCATCTTCTTCCTTATTCTCCACAACTTGGCCCCACAACAGTACATAAAGAGCTCCCATCACTCAAACATTCACAGCAACCAATTTATTTATATCACATTCCAAGATAAATATGCTCATGACAATTGAAAGAAGTTGAGGAAGAGAAATAAGCATTAAGTACAAACAAACAATATTGATATTGATATCCTCAAATGTCAATAATTCTCAATACATTACCGTCGATTTGTCAAATGAAAAAGAAGGAAAATAAATGAAGAGGATGAGTAAGTTGAGTATGAAAGTGGAACTGATTGATTGTTGACTTGATTCCATTTTGTTGATGGATTCGTAATAGTTTTGTGGGGATGTGACTGATTTGGAAGAGGGGTTGTGTGGTGGATTTTAGAATAAGTAGTAAAGTTGTTCTAGCCTCAAAATTCAAACAAATTTATTTAATTTTAAAATCAACAAACGATCAGCAAAATCTCAAAATTTTCCACAAGATTTACTTAGGAGGAGTGGCATCAATTCTAATAAATTTCTCGAATTCCTTTTCCAACCAACCACACATTAAGAAAATCAATAAATTGCATCAAATCCGCTACACTAAATTCAAATAAATTGCATTCATTTTTCGAGTCCAACCTTTTTCATGTTTGCTGAATTTCATTCCATAAAATTATTTCTTAGAAATTGCGTAACAGTTTTTAATTCTGTCATGTGCAGTCGCATCCGATTCTCAAATAATAAAATAGTTACAATATCAGCAAAAATATTTCGAGTGCCAATTTTGATTTTCCACGCATCATTAAATGACAGTCAGGCAATAGATGAGTCCTTTCTATTCAATTCCATGACGGATTGAAGAGTTTTGTTGCTGTATGTGTGAAAAAAATCGCAGCTGCCAAAATTCAAGCATTTATGATTTTTGGAAGGAAAAAATTAATTATTTTTCAATCGATGAGCATCTTGTGTGTGTGTTTTGATGCTGTTTATATGATCTTTTGTGTGGTATTGAAAAATAAGAATTCTAAATATGACAGGATTTTTGAGTTTATCATAAAAAATGATGGATGGTAATCCAAGATATGGGTTGATAAAAATAAAGATATAAGTAAATTAATATTATAGCGATGAAGTTTATTTGAATTACCCGAGCGGCACAATTTGACGATGACGATCAAATGATCGTCATATGAGCGTCTTCGTCATGACGATGATGATTGTACGACGATTTTTTTTTTCTAAAATATTATGACGATCATATGACGATCAAATGAAAGTCATGAATGGCGATAATTTTTGATTTTCTTCCAATTTCGATTGTATGTTTTGCTTAAACTTTTTTCTTTAAACTGTTTTTGCACTGTATAAACTGATAATTATTTTCTGAATGGTATTTCGAAGATTGAACAAAATTTTTTGTTGAATTATTTTTTCGAGATTTTGTAAATGAGCTTTCATTCAACGTATGCTCACTGATTTCTAACGAATTTTGAATGCAAAAATAGATATGCTTATCATCAAAATGATCTTCAAAATGATTGCAAAATTTGACATAAAATTATCAATGGTAATCAAAGTTACCATTTTTTTAAATTCACACCATTTTCACGTGTGAATCTATTGGTTTTGTTCAGATTGAAAAATAAGTTTTTAGAATTTTGTGAGGATATGGAGCAAGATAGCTTAAAATGTTCAGAGATGAACAGTTTGTGCCTGGAATTTCACATCACTTTCAAAAAACAGATTTCAAATTGGTTGTGGCATTGCTGAGAAAATCGCAAAATACGCTTTCTGTAAGCAAGCAAACAAGCAAACAAGCAAACAAGCAAGAAATCTCAATAACGAGACATCGTAGAGACTTCTAGTTTTTTACATTTGATCCGTGCTGCTCTATACAAGAGCTGTATTGTTTTTAGGCAAGGTAGGAACAGCCGTTGCTTCAGAAAAACAAAAAACTTTCCTTTCTTATGAATTTTTCAAAACAAAAGTTCACTGTGATTTTTAAAATATATAGTATACTAATGTTTGGGATATTCGTCAAACTTTATAGCTTCAAACTTATACTAAGCGAAGCTCAGCTGACTCGATAGCTTTATAACTTCAAACTTATGCTGAGCGAAGTTGACTTATCAAGCTTCATACATTCATACTTATGATGGGCAAATCTTGGTCTATCCATAAGACTTTGATAGTACGGTGTGAATATAATCCGCATTGGGTTTCTACCCGATACACTAGTTTGGGTGAAAATTTTGTTTTCTTCATTTGTGTTCGAAAAGTTGAAGTGAGAAGAAGGAAAATTATATTCAATCCTTTTTAAAAGTTTTTAAGCTGATTTACCTGGAACTTACAGCTCAGCGGAAGATGCTTCAACAGCCGTCAAAATTTATTTAAATCGACGAAGAGAAAATCAAGCAAAGCAATTGAAGTTGACTAATCAAAACCGATTTAACGACGAGGAAAATCAAGAAAATGAGTGAAAAAATCAAGAATATCAATACTCTATCATTATTAATTTATCATTATTATCAAGCCATTGTTATTATCATTAATCCTAAATCATTATATTATTATGTTGTATGTTAAATGTAATGGCCTATGTTTATAATTTAAAATATATATAATTAAGAGTTATTCTACACAAATTAACACGTTTTTCGTTAAATTTTAAAAAATTATTTCAGTCAAAATTCAGCATATATATCACGGTTTATGCTCGTCGTCTCGCCATAGTAATTTTGTCATTTGATCGTCATATGATCATCAATTGACGTTTTCATTTGATCGTCGAGTGACGAATTTTTCGTCAAATGACCATCATATGGGGTCATAAATCGAATCGAGACGATGTCGTGATGACGTCTTATCATCATATGACGATCATATGATCGTCATTCATGACGTCTTTATGACGATGACGGCTGTCATATGACAATCATATGACCGTCATATGACGCTTGTGTGCCGCTCGGGTTAGTTTCACCATCAATTAAGAGTTAAAAAGTTATGGCTTTGTGTATTATAACTTATCAAAGAATAGAGGTTAACAGTGATAATAAAATAATTTGAAAAAATATAAGAACTACAATAACGGTTCACAAGTTTATTGTAAAAAAACATGAACGATTAGTTAAAATACTCATAATTAACTGCAAGCACAAGGACGATTAGTCAGTTCAAATACTTTATTTTGAAGCTCCTCGATTGCAGATGCAAATGTTTTATCTCGATTGTTTAAAATCTCTATTTCGTCTTCGATTTCACAAACCCTTTCATCAATATTTTCATCACTGCACTTTGGAGGTGTACTATTATCGGTTGTTGTATCTTGTTCTGTTGATTGCGAAGTTGTTTGTGACGTAGAAGATGTCGTAGTTGATGTCGTGAATGTGATGCTTGTTGAGAATGTTGTAGAAGGGGTGCTTGTATGTGTAACTGTCGTGGTTGTTGGAATGGTGGTAGATTCTTTTTTAAAAAATATCATTTTTATTTAGTCGATAAATATCATTTAAATTTGCAACTTTACCTGTCACATGTTCATCGAAATTTTCAAAACATTCACTTAGAATTATCTGCATTGAGTATCTATATGTTGAATTATCGAAGATGTTTTCTTTCGAGCAATTATTTCCAATCATATTAAGACTAATCACCCCAGTTTTAGTAACAAAGTTTCTATCGATCGCATTGATTTTATTATTATCAAATCTAACATTTTTTAAGTTTGATAAATTTCCAAATGAATTTGAGTAAATAACTTTAAGGCTGTTGTTATATAAGTAAAGTGTGTTTAAGCTTTCCAATGAACTAAAAGCATTAACTGGAAGCTCTTTAATTTGATTGTCATGCAAATATAATGTTGTTATATTTTTCAAAGATTTAAATGAATCAGTATGTAAAATTGAAATTTTATTTCTTTGTAAATCTAAATGTTCTAAATTGATCATTGGTTCAAAAACTTTAGCTGGAAGCTCCACAATCTTGTTGTCGTACAAATATAATTTATTTAAGTTTATTAAGGAATTAAATGAATCAGCATTGAGATTGTAAATATTATTATTTTGCAAATTAAGATCAATTAAGTTTCCTAATGACTCGAATGTACTAGCTGTGATTTCCTCAATTAGATTATTTTGTAGATACAAAGAAGTAAGATTAATCAAAGGACTAAATGATTGTGGATTAAGAACCGATATACTATTGTTATACAAATTCAACGTTAATAAACTTTTAAGAGGCTCGAACCATTTAACGTTGACAAATGTTAAACTATTGTTAGACAAATCTAATTGTTCTAAATTGCTTAAAGATTCAAAAATATTTTCCGGTAAATCAACCAACTTATTATCATTGAGTGTTAGCACTTTCAAATTAGTCAAACCAGAAAAAAAGTTATTTGACCAAGAACCTAATTCATTTTTACACAAATGTAAATCTTTTAGATTTATACTTTTGCTGAATGGCATTTCATCGCTTCCAGTAATTTTATTTTCACATAAGTTCAAATACGTCAAATTAGTACACTTTTCAAATGGAATTTCAACCCCAAAAAAGTTGATGTTTTTAATTCCAAGGTTAATTAACTCCATTCGATCAAGATTTATAAACCGATCACAAAGTATTCTTGGAATTATTGTTGAATTCCAATAAACATTTGAGTATTTATTAACTATTTTCACATCTTTATCATATATATTAGAATAATGTGTTCCGTTGATCGTGTAAAAATTGTTAAGTCCTCTTGGATTATAAATTTTTAAATTACATTCATATGGATAACTATATCTATATCTATAGCTACACTCCAACACTTCATTCTGACCAAAAACTTCAGTAAAGTTTATTAAAGATGCACAAATCAAAAAAATTCCTTTGGAATTCATTCTGCCTGAAACCTTAACTCAATTAATATTTTATTTGAAATGTTTAATAAATTAATAATTCCTCGTTCTTTTATAGATTATAATTTTGCTAATCTTTCAGAAATAAATTTCAATTACAATATTGCATTTATGAGAGGTGGCAATAATATTTTATCAAATGCTTACATCCGTTTAAAAATGTGAAGCACAATTTCAAATTCCAAGTTTAGATAATATATACTTAGACATCAAAATCTTGGCATCTCAAATATTTTGCTAAAATGATTAACTGATATCTGCAAGAAAGTAAACAAACAATGAAAGCCACTTAAAACTTTATATGATCAGATCTTATCCATTTATATATAATTTTATATAGGTATTAGAGTTTTAGTTCACTTTGAAAATTCAAATTCATTCCACGTAAATTTATTATAATTTTACGATGTTTTTCCCCAAACCAATTTTAAACTATTCCTATTGCAGTATTACCAATTTTTAACGCATTTTTGAAAACTTGTTTTCGAAAAGGAAGCTTACTAATGACATCCTAAAGAGTTTGGGTTTATTTAAGGGCAATTCTTTGGATGACTCTTGGAAAATTTTCAGCAAAAAATCGAAGTTATTTGGATTCTTCAGACAATAACTCGATGACAGAAATCGGAATTTTCAATTTTCACCATCCGAAGAATCGAAAATTAGAGAAAACTATTGATATCCACATTGAATAACTTTTACTGAGTTATAGAACAGGCAAAAATCTTTAATTAAGTTGCTTTTCCATATGCTTTAAGTTATAATTATTGAAATATTTCAATTCTTTGAAAAATTTCCTTGTGTCATCGAGTTATAAAAAAGCTTTTTTTTGTCTTCATCCGTGAAAAAATACAAAATTTTCAAACATATTTTTTCAATTTTTCACTTAATTTGGGTGAGTTGTAACATTTCAATAGATCACTTGTAAACATTTAATTATGCTTAATGATCTACGAAAATCAGCAAGAAAAGAACTGTAGAAATTCCTGGAATTCCATTGTTCTTTTTTGAAAAATGACCGTAAATATCGGACGTCATAAGTGAACGACCCCTTATAAGCTGCAATTGTAATTTTATTGAAAGTAAAAATAAAAAAAAAACAGTTTTTCAAAAACATTTTAAGCTTTAAATTGTTTTATTCAAATTTCTGGTTGATTTTGTAAGTTTCATTTTTAATCATCATAACTATTATCATTGCATCCTTCTGGTAAATTTGAATCAAGTGTTGCAAGGTGTTACGTTAGTTGTTGTTACTGTTTAGATGAGAAGAGCAAAGCTGAAAACTGCTTAATAAAAATTTTATAAACTTACCTACCCCAATATTTTCATAATTTTCAATACAGTCCGCAAGAATCACACGCATTGAGAATCGCGATGTTGAATTATCAAAAATATGTTCATTTGCGCACAAGTTTCTGGTCATATTCAAATACATAACACCAGTTATGTTGAAAAAGTAAGGATCAAAAGCATTAATCTTATTGTTGTCAAATCGAACTGTTCTGAGATTTGGCATATTAGCAAATGCATCTGAATGAATAACTTCAAATGTGTTGTTATGCAAATGAAGTGTATGTAAGTTTTGAAAGAAGTTAAAAGCCTTTTCTGGTAGATTCTTGAGAGAGTTCTCATTTAGATACAGATAATATATTGGAACAGCTACATCAAAACTAACGACTGTTGTTATTTTATTTCGTTGTAAATGTAAAGTTTCTAACTTCTTAAGGTGTTGAAACAACTGAAGTTTTAAAGTCACGATCTTATTATTGTTTAAATTTAACATCTTTAGATTTTCTAATGGTTTAAATAAGTCCAATGATAAACTAACAATTTGATTGCCATCAAGCCGTAATGTTGTCAAGTTATAAAGATTAATAAACGCATAATCTGAAATATTCTTTATACCGTTGTCAAACAAATTTAATTCTTGTAGTTTTGTACTCGCAACAAATGAATTTTCAGGGATTTCAGTTATATTGTTTCTACACAATTCGATAAACAAAATATTAGCGCACTTTTTAAATGAAATATCATTCTCCATATTAAGATATTCAATTCCTAAATCACATAATGACACTCTTTGTAAATTATAAAACTTTTCACAAATTATCGTTGGTACAACCGTAGTTTTTGACCCAGACAAGTTGTTTACCGTGGTAACATGGGCATCAGTATAAGAAGTTGTAATATGTGTGCCATTTATCGTATGGAAATTGTTGACACCTCGAGGGTTGTAAATTGTAAAATCACAATAATACAAGCTACTATAAAGTCTATAAGCACATCTAGCAAATTCATTTTGACCGAGAATCAAGTTAGAATTGGTCATTAACATAAGAACTGCTGCAAAGATCTTCATTTTGATTCAATTTTGAACACAAAACTTAACACAATAAACACAAAAACTTAACACAAAACTTGCTATCACTTACTTCAAGTATAACAATTTATTGATTAATTTACGCCAATTATTATCTTTTCTTACAAAGTTCATTTATTATATAACGGGGAAGCACAATTTAAAGTTCATGCCCATAAAATTTGATAATGAAATTTACAATTGTATTAATCAACCAAATTGTTTGTTAACAAGGTCTATTTAAAATTTTATCAATTGCCCTTGAAAGATATTCTCTTGAAAACTTTATATATCAACAATTTCTCCGAAATGATCAATCTTTAAAGTGGGTTAAATTATAAAATATTCGTGACACTTTTAAGAATGTAGATGACTTTCAAAAGTTCCGATAAGTTAATAAAAAAACAGAAAATGCGATTGTAGAATGCCAAAATTTAACTTTATTTATTGATTCTTACTTTAGCAAAACTAGTTTCAGAATTATGGATATAGAATTACCAAAGACTTAGATACAAACCATAAGTTGTTTTAGAAATTCTTATTAATTCACCCGTCATGATTTCTATTCTTATGCTCTTTGTTTAAATACTGAGAATATAATAACAAATAGTTCAGTCTAGTTTTCTAACGCGAACTATTGACATTAAGTTATTTTTAATCTTAATCTTGTGCATTTTAATAGAAAATTTATTATTTTTGAAATTTTAAGAAATTATAAAAATGAAAGTTTATTATTTTGTTGTTTTAATTATTTTTATTGGATTAATAAACTGTAAGTTTGTAAAATAAAAAAAAATCAATTAAACCACATCATTACCATCATCTAGATTATGTAACATATATCTTAAAATAATACAATTTGTAGACAACCGTGCAAATGCTAAAGAACGCATTGAAGATCAGCTTATACTTTTAAATCCGGCACAGCAAAAGTTCAACAGCTGCATTCCTGGTACAAGGTGGAAACAAGGATGCAACTGGTGCTTCTGTTCTTCAGTTGGAAGAACTTTATGTGCAAAGAAGGGATGTCAGACATAAAACAAGATTTTATAATAAATTAATGAGTTAATTGAATAAATTAATTTAAGAATTTAAAAATTTTAAATATTTAAATCAAAGCGTGGAAACTATCCCAAATATCATATTTATCCCACATATCCCAAAAATATCACAATTGATCTGTACGGCCAGCGAAGTAAGTAAGTATCCCAAAAATATTCAAAAACTTCCTGAGCATGTATGCACGATAATAAAGATATCCCAACTTATCCTCAGTGTATTGGACGTGCAATTTCAGAATATGATGGGATATCTCAATTCTATTGCATACAGGCTCAGGAATTATTTTGAATATTTTTGAGATATATGGGATAAATGGAATATTTGGGATAGTTTTCACACCTTGATTTAAATAAATAAAACAGCTCTTTTTTGTTCAACACGGAGGCTATCAAGTAAAATAAATTTGGATGAATAAAACTGTTTTTTGATGTTTCAGTGAAATAATTTTAAAACTTGCTGATACTAATTATATAGTCAAAATCACACCTGGTAGATTTTGGCTAAGGTAATGCTATTATCGCATCACTTTATACTTTGTTTCAAAATTAAATGATTAATTTAAACTTCTGGATAATTCTAATCAAGAGCGCAGCCAAAGAGGGTTTTGAGGGTCAACCCCCTCCCACCCTTCCCTCTGTTTTCTAGGGTTTTTGGACGAAAAAATCCCAAACCTCCTGTCCCCTTCAAAACGATTCTGACTACTATCCTAATTCTAATAATTCAGTGTAACAGAATTCATAAACATGATGAAAATCTTCGTTTATATAAACAATTTTTGAAAATTTATATTATTGATGAAATCCGTAAAACTGATTTTTTCAATCTGAACAATAACAATACATTCACACGTAAATAAGGTATAAATAAAATAATTGTTAATATTTCTAAAAACGGCACATTGTGAAACTTCTTGGCTTTAATAGATGCTACATTTGAGGATGGTGGACGAGTTATTAGCTTAAAAGCCAAAACTATTTATTAGACGTGATTTACGAAGATGATTAAGGAAACAAGTTATCAACCCAGCTAAAACAGAATGAAAACTCTGATAATCTGCAAAAATTGTTCATCAGAATATTCATCAGAATATGAAGATTCAGATATAAATGAAGAGATTGAAATTAAAAACACTAATATTAGTAATAGAATAAATTAAAGTTTATAAATATAAAAATTTGAAATTAAAATATTTGAATAAATTACATAAAAATTTATAAACATGAACATGGTCGATTTTTCAATTCATCAATTTGACTTTGCATATTCTCAAACATTGATGCAAAAACTTTATTTTGATTCTCCAGCTCCAAATTTTTCTTCATTAAATCTTCAACATTTTCAGTCAACTTATTGTTATTATCTTCCAGCTCACAGATCCTTGCATCTACATTTCCACCAATGCATCCTGGTGGTAAATTTGGATTAGCTGTTGTCGATGTTATTGAGCTTATTGTGGTCGTTGTTTCTGTGAATATGTTATTATTTATTTAAAATTGATCTTTACATTTAATAATAATAATAATAATAATTTGTATTGTATGATGTCGTTCACATTTGATGTATTAAAACATTATTAATTATTAGAATCAATTTACTGTTTAAAGCAAGTTTAAATATCACAAAACCTTAGCAACCTTAAATGATGGACATCATTAGTGAATGACCCCTATCTTTCTTAAGTAATAAACTAAATGCATACTTACGTCCTACCAAATTCGCATAATTATCAAAACACTCTGATAAGATAATCCTCATTGAGTACCTCGTAGCTGAATTATCAATAACTGTCTCATTCACACAAAAGTTATCAGTCAATGAAAGCTGTATTGCACCAGTATTGTCGATAAGATTCTCGTCTATCGCCTCAAGTTGACAATTGATTAGTGAAAAATATTTTAGTTTTGGTAAATATCCGAATGGATCGGAGTGCAAAATCGTGAGGTTATTATTGGACAATGTGATCGTCTCTAAATCAGTCAACTCACGGAAGAGATCAGCTGGGAGATCCACAATTAAATTGCTTTCTAGGTATAGATTTTTCAAGCTTATTAATGTGTCAAACCATTTGTAGTTTGGAGTTACAATGAAATTTTCTAGGGTTCGCCAACATGACATGCACATGCATGTGCATGTTAAAATATGCGCATACATGTGCATGCATGCGCATGTACATGCGCATGTAGATAATAACAGAGAGTTAACAGCATTTTATGTTTCTTTTATTATTATGAATAATAAAAAAAGATTTATAACACATTAATAGTTAATGACAAAAACTGTTATATAAACTATATTCTAATGTTATACTGGGCGTTATAATTTGAATGTTTCAATTATTTTAGCAAAAATAATGACTATTCATATTAACAAAAATAATAATCAAACGTTAAACGTTAACCTAATCATCAATTAGTTCCTCACATTCCATTTCACTTAGAAAAGCTCCATCCTCTGCAATGTAATCGTTTTTATCAAACGTATCTAAGAGTAAACTATTTGTGTATATAAAAACAAGGTTTTTTCCTCGTTCATTTGTTAATCTATTCCTTAATCGCGAATGTATGAATCCAATTGTGACCACACTCTTTCTACAGTAGCTGAAGAACAAATCATATCACTAATCGGCTGTGCTATTTTGGATAGTTCTGGATACTTTTCCTTTCCAATGCTATTTCAATAGTTTCTTGCTGACATTTTAAACAAGAAATCTCTTTTTTTCTGCGGAAGCATGGACATTTCTTCAACAAACGATATGATTTGTTCTTGTGCCTTACAGCAATTTCCGAAGATAAGCCACATGAAAACTCCTCTACCGAACTCATAATGTCAATTTTATCGTCCTAAAAAAAATATCCTGTCGCAGCATGTCTAGGAGTCAATAAGTATGCTAATCCCATACTAGATGTGTACAAAAAGTTGAGTCTGTTCTTTATTTTCACCTGAATATCCACATTGCCTTCAAACTTCTGGTACATATCTCTAAAGTAATGATAAACGGATGGAAGAGGTACATCGTCTCCCTCAAGCTTTCCAATGACATTTGTTTGGGTATTAGATTTCTTTTATAAATGAGGCTAACTTGGTCCAAAAAATGATGATTTGACTAAGTCAAGCGCTACTTTACTGGTTGATTTTAGACTAATTTCTTAAGATCAATAAATGAAGTGGAAATAAAAAAAATCAGAATTTGCAACGAATAATTTGTTTTTAAATCCTCCGCAAAAATTTATTATTCAAATATTTAAAAAAACGGTTTTTTTTCTTCTAAGAGCACATGTTTCATATTAATATCAATTAGTATTATGAGAAAAATTTGAAAAATAAAATAAAATTCATATTTTGATAGTAAAAAGTGTAAATTTAATTCTTGTAGTTTTGTACTCGCAACAAATGAATTTTCAGGGATTTCAGTTATATTGTTTCTACACAATTCGATAAACAAAATATTAGCGCACTTTTTAAATGAAATATCATTCTCCATATTAAGATATTCAATTCCTAAATCACATAATGACACTCTTTGTAAATTATAAAACTTTTCACAAATTATCGTTGGTACAACCGTAGTTTTTGACCCAGACAAGTTGTTTACCGTGGTAACATGGGCATCAGTATAAGAAGTTGTAATATGTGTGCCATTTATCGTATGGAAATTGTTGACACCTCGAGGGTTGTAAATTGTAAAATCACAATAATACAAGCTACTATAAAGTCTATAAGCACATCTAGCAAATTCATTTTGACCGAGAATCAAGTTAGAATTGGTCATTAACATAAGAACTGCTGCAAAGATCTTCATTTTGATTCAATTTTGAACACAAAACTTAACACAATAAACACAAAAACTTAACACAAAACTTGCTATCACTTACTTCAAGTATAACAATTTATTGATTAATTTACGCCAATTATTATCTTTTCTTACAAAGTTCATTTATTATATAACGGGGAAGCACAATTTAAAGTTCATGCCCATAAAATTTGATAATGAAATTTACAATTGTATTAATCAACCAAATTGTTTGTTAACAAGGTCTATTTAAAATTTTATCAATTGCCCTTGAAAGATATTCTCTTGAAAACTTTATATATCAACAATTTCTCCGAAATGATCAATCTTTAAAGTGGGTTAAATTATAAAATATTCGTGACACTTTTAAGAATGTAGATGACTTTCAAAAGTTCCGATAAGTTAATAAAAAAACAGAAAATGCGATTGTAGAATGCCAAAATTTAACTTTATTTATTGATTCTTACTTTAGCAAAACTAGTTTCAGAATTATGGATATAGAATTACCAAAGACTTAGATACAAACCATAAGTTGTTTTAGAAATTCTTATTAATTCACCCGTCATGATTTCTATTCTTATGCTCTTTGTTTAAATACTGAGAATATAATAACAAATAGTTCAGTCTAGTTTTCTAACGCGAACTATTGACATTAAGTTATTTTTAATCTTAATCTTGTGCATTTTAATAGAAAATTTATTATTTTTGAAATTTTAAGAAATTATAAAAATGAAAGTTTATTATTTTGTTGTTTTAATTATTTTTATTGGATTAATAAACTGTAAGTTTGTAAAATAAAAAAAAATCAATTAAACCACATCATTACCATCATCTAGATTATGTAACATATATCTTAAAATAATACAATTTGTAGACAACCGTGCAAATGCTAAAGAACGCATTGAAGATCAGCTTATACTTTTAAATCCGGCACAGCAAAAGTTCAACAGCTGCATTCCTGGTACAAGGTGGAAACAAGGATGCAACTGGTGCTTCTGTTCTTCAGTTGGAAGAACTTTATGTGCAAAGAAGGGATGTCAGACATAAAACAAGATTTTATAATAAATTAATGAGTTAATTGAATAAATTAATTTAAGAATTTAAAAATTTTAAATATTTAAATCAAAGCGTGGAAACTATCCCAAAAATTATATTTATCCCTTATATCCCAAAAATATCACAATTGATCTGTACGGCCAGCGAAGTAAGTAAGTATCCCAAAAATATTCAAAAACTTCCTGAGCATGTATGCACGATAATAAAGATATCCCAACTTATCCTCAGTGTATTGGACGTGCAATTTCAGAATATGATGGGATATCTCAATTCTATTGCATACAGGCTCAGGAATTATTTTGAATATTTTTGAGATATATGGGATAAATGGAATATTTGGGATAGTTTTCACACCTTGATTTAAATAAATAAAACAGCTCTTTTTTGTTCAACACGGAGGCTATCAAGTAAAATAAATTTGGATGAATAAAACTGTTTTTTGATGTTTCAGTGAAATAATTTTAAAACTTGCTGATACTAATTATATAGTCAAAATCACACCTGGTAGATTTTGGCTAAGGTAATGCTATTATCGCATCACTTTATACTTTGTTTCAAAATTAAATGATTAATTTAAACTTCTGGATAATTCTAATCAAGAGCGCAGCCAAAGAGGGTTTTGAGGGTCAACCCCCTCCCACCCTTCCCTCTGTTTTCTAGGGTTTTTGGACGAAAAAATCCCAAACCTCCTGTCCCCTTCAAAACGATTCTGACTACTATCCTAATTCTAATAATTCAGTGTAACAGAATTCATAAACATGATGAAAATCTTCGTTTATATAAACAATTTTTGAAAATTTATATTATTGATGAAATCCGTAAAACTGATTTTTTCAATCTGAACAATAACAATACATTCACACGTAAATAAGGTATAAATAAAATAATTGTTAATATTTCTAAAAACGGCACATTGTGAAACTTCTTGGCTTTAATAGATGCTACATTTGAGGATGGTGGACGAGTTATTAGCTTAAAAGCCAAAACTATTTATTAGACGTGATTTACGAAGATGATTAAGGAAACAAGTTATCAACCCAGCTAAAACAGAATGAAAACTCTGATAATCTGCAAAAATTGTTCATCAGAATATTCATCAGAATATGAAGATTCAGATATAAATGAAGAGATTGAAATTAAAAACACTAATATTAGTAATAGAATAAATTAAAGTTTATAAATATAAAAATTTGAAATTAAAATATTTGAATAAATTACATAAAAATTTATAAACATGAACATGGTCGATTTTTCAATTCATCAATTTGACTTTGCATATTCTCAAACATTGATGCAAAAACTTTATTTTGATTCTCCAGCTCCAAATTTTTCTTCATTAAATCTTCAACATTTTCAGTCAACTTATTGTTATTATCTTCCAGCTCACAGATCCTTGCATCTACATTTCCACCAATGCATCCTGGTGGTAAATTTGGATTAGCTGTTGTCGATGTTATTGAGCTTATTGTGGTCGTTGTTTCTGTGAATATGTTATTATTTATTTAAAATTGATCTTTACATTTAATAATAATAATAATAATAATTTGTATTGTATGATGTCGTTCACATTTGATGTATTAAAACATTATTAATTATTAGAATCAATTTACTGTTTAAAGCAAGTTTAAATATCACAAAACCTTAGCAACCTTAAATGATGGACATCATTAGTGAATGACCCCTATCTTTCTTAAGTAATAAACTAAATGCATACTTACGTCCTACCAAATTCGCATAATTATCAAAACACTCTGATAAGATAATCCTCATTGAGTACCTCGTAGCTGAATTATCAATAACTGTCTCATTCACACAAAAGTTATCAGTCAATGAAAGCTGTATTGCACCAGTATTGTCGATAAGATTCTCGTCTATCGCCTCAAGTTGACAATTGATTAGTGAAAAATATTTTAGTTTTGGTAAATATCCGAATGGATCGGAGTGCAAAATCGTGAGGTTATTATTGGACAATGTGATCGTCTCTAAATCAGTCAACTCACGGAAGAGATCAGCTGGGAGATCCACAATTAAATTGCTTTCTAGGTATAGATTTTTCAAGCTTATTAATGTGTCAAACCATTTGTAGTTTGGAGTTACAATGAAATTTTCTTGTAAGTTTAAAGTTTGAAGTCGTTTGAGGTATCTGAACAGGTTGGTTGGTAGAGTGGCAAATTTATTTTGATGAAGATAGAGCCTCTCTAGATTTATCAGGTTGTAGAACACAGTTTCAGGTAATGTCGACAGGTTTAAGTTCCATAAACGTAGTTCTAGTAGACCAGGATTATTAATGAAGGATCGCTCATCAATTTGACCGATATCATCATTGCATACCTCAATATAAGACGTTAAACTGCAATATGCAAATGAGCTAACATCTTCGATTAAAATATTTTTAATTCCGACATTATTCATTGTTATCTTTTGCACATTTCTGAACTTAGCACAAATAATTGAGGGGATATTAGGAGACAATGAACCAGCGACACTAGTTACACTTAGCACAAGATTGTCATTCTTTCCTGACAAATGATTTCCACCGATGTTTGCAAAGTTATTGAGTCCTCTGGTGTTGTTAAGTTTAAGGTTACATGTGTACACACTACTGACTAATGCATACGTGCATGTCATGCTTTCACCTTGACCAAAAATCTCGGTGAAATTAGCAAAAACTAAGAAAATCACAAAAATAATTTTAAAAAACATTTTAAAAATGCAGCACAATTTGGTAGATTTATTTTAACTGAATGAATGTCAAGAACATTTACTCGATTATATACAAAATCTTTAAAGTACTAATTTCCTCATTTGCTGTGACTTCATCTCTTTTATTTATAATAAGTTATCAAACTTCTTTATCTAAATGGGGCAATTGCACAAAATTCACACTTAAAATTTCTTTTTTAATCGAGGAAATGCGACTTAAGTAGTCATAAAGATAACAAAGTCAAGGTGACTGATAATTATTTTTATTGTATTTTGCCGTATTTTGCAATGTTATTGTTATGTGTGGTTAAAAGTAATAACAATTTTTATCACATGAGATAATGGCTATCAGAAGTAAACACTTCCGTTTATTGGTGGTTTAAACTGGTTTTTGCTAGTTGATTAAATAATAAAAGTAATTAAACCAGGATATTCGCAGATAGTATTCAAAATAAGCGTTTATAAATTAAGAACATCAGGCACACGAACACGGCCGATTTGTCAGCACAGTAATTTGATCCTGTAGCTGTTGAACTGTTTCATTTATAACAATATTTTGATTCTTTAAATTCACAATTTCCTGGATGAAGCTTTCAAAATTCGAAGACAATTGTTGACTCTTATCTTCAAGTTTACAGATTCTTGGACTTTCATTTCCACCAACGCATCCTGATGGCAATGTTGTTGTAGAGAATGTTGTTGTAGGCACAGTTGTAATAGGATTCATTGTAGTTGTTGTTTCTGTTAGAATATTTGAGAATTAAAGTCACTCAGATAAACTCAAAGTTTGAGGCTTGCTAAGACTGTGTATGACTAAACTCAACAAAACCTTAGTAAGGTTAGATTTGAACATTTACTTACGTCCCATAAATTTTGCATAATTCCTGAAACAATCGGCTAAAATAATCCTCATTGAGTACCTCGAACCTGATAAATCAGTGATCACTTCATTAACACAAGTATTATTTGTAAGTGATATTTGCGTAGTTCCAGTATTATCGATAAGATTCTCATCAATTGCCTTAAGTTGACAATTTATAGCTTGGATTGTCTTTAATTTTGGTAGAACTCCAAATGGATCAGAGTGTAAGATTGTCAAATTATTACCAGACATTGAAATGTAAATTAAGTCTGTTAATGAGCTAAACACATCAGTCGGGAGGTCCTCAATCAAATTATTATCAATGTAAAAGGAATTTAAGCTTATAAGGGTGTCGAACCATTTGTAATTTGGGGTCACAATAAAATTATCACTAAGATTTAAAATTAAGAGCCTCTTAAGGTACCTAAATAAGTTATTAGGTAAGCTTGTAAAGTTGTTCTTATGTAAATGTAATTTTTGTAGGTTTATTAAATTATGAAACACTTTTTCTGGCAAATTAGTCAGCCCGAGATTCCAAAGCTTTAATTCTAATAGACCAACGTTATACATGAAGGATCTCTCATCTATTTCACTAATTTTATTGTTACAGATCTCAATAGTAGTTGTTGTGTTGCAATAAGTAAATGAGCTCAATCCATCAATCAAAAAACTTTTAATTCCAACGTTGTTCATCGAAATCATTTGAAGGCCTCTAAACTTATTACATATTATTGATGGAATATTTGGAGACACAGAACCAGCGACACTAGTGACACTTAAAACATAGTTGTCATTTCTGCCCGATAAATGAGTCCCAGTGATTGTTGCGAAGTTGTTAAGTCCTCTGGTATTGATAAGTTTGAGGTTACATGTGTAGGTACTTCCTACATTTAAGTATGTGCAACTCAAACTTTCACTTTGAGCAAAAATATTGCCAAGATTAATGAAAAATAAAAAAATAATTTTTAAATCCATACTTTGCAGCTAATTCGAGTTGGTGGTTTAATGTTGACTGAATATGTTTAAAACATGCAAAGTGGCTTTTATACAGCAGCTATTTGCTCAAGAGTTATCTTTTCTTATGAATAGGGTGACCATCTGCGTAGTTTTACAACGGACAGTCCTGTATTTCAAAACCCTGTCCTGTATAAATTTGAAAACTTTGTTCCAGGTCCTGTATTTTTTTCACGAAAATTTCCGTTAATTTTCGAATTTTACTATATGTCCTGTATTTTTCGAAAAAATTTACCAAAAGTCCTGTATTTTCATGAAAATTAGATGGTAACCCTACTTATGAATTAAAAAGAATCAAACAGCTTTTATCTATTGAGAGCAGTTTGCACAAATAGTTCGCAAGAAATGACACATTTTACGTTTCTTATCTAAAAAGAAAGTAGCTCAGAAGTGTCTGAAGACACCAATTTATTACGTTTGCGTTAAAGAATAATTGGATCAAACTTATAATATTAATTATAGCAACTTGTATGTCTCCATGGAGGTGTTGTAAAGGAAAAGAGGGAGTGCTGTCTTAGAGTATATTTGGTCCAATTCTTGTTTTATTCTTTGTAAAATACTTGAACAACTGGGAATAATATCATCATGTGATAAACATACTTGAATAATTTTTATTAAATTCATTATCACGTCATTATCTTATATGTGTCACTTAATTGCATAACCTTAAGTAAGTCAAATAATGATAATTTTTTATTGCAGCTAAGTGTTTTTATTAACGTTGCTTCTAGTACAAAAGTTAATGCACAAGTTAACCTTATTGTAAACAATCTAAGAAGATGACTAATGTTTTTATATAATAATCCTTTCTTCCGATTATTCCTAACCACAATCAATGACTCCAAACACATTGAGTATGATCAGTAATCAAAGAATTTCCGAAACATGCCATAATTGCATTCAGAAAACATTTTCCAGCATCTGTTGAATGTGTGAAAGATTAAAAGGAGATTACAGGAAAGAATTTCATATTTTTTTTAATCCCAAACCTAATAAAATGACAAAAGCATGGTCGGTTCTTGAATATGACATAGAAGAAGACGAGAATAAGCAAAAAAAAAGGAAAATAATTTTTTTTGTTCATTGTTGTTTGATGTTTGAAGTGTTTCATGTGTGTCTTCATAATCTTCTTATTTCTTGTGGTTTTCAAATTCATTTTCTGCATGAATATTTTTCCTCCTTTGGTTTGAGGTTGTTTTGTGAGTTAAGATATGAGCAAGCAAATACTTAATAGGCTGATGAGGGTATGTATTGACAAAAATTGAAATATAATTCAAATTAATAATAAAGATTCACAATTATTTGATTTTAAGCTACATCAAGTGACAATTCAGCCTAGATTCTCAAAAATTTCCATCATAACCCTTACAAAACTTGAGACAAATCACCATAAAATTGCAAAACATTGCCAATAAAAAAAGAACAACATCCGACGACTGAAACTTAATCTGAAAAAAAGAAAGAAAAAAAAATCATAAAAATAAAAAACAATTGTTCATTCTGATTTTATTGCCTAAAATTTTCATCCATTTCGTCATTAAACTGATCTCAACATCATAAAAAAGTAAGACTGATGAATTTACACTTGACATAAAACAAATCGTTTGGGGATTAGCCAGTGAATGAGATGGGATGATTAGACACTCGATGAGATAAATGATCATTAAAAGATTTTCATTTTTATGACTCAAACCCGTTGCCTAATTGCCCTGAAATTTTTTTTTTTGAGAGTTTTTGTGATTATGTTGATGCTGATGTCTTTTTGCTTGATGTAAGAAGTTGATTAAAGTTGATGGTTCACGTGTGGGGGTTGTGCAGAATCTAATTAAATGTTTTAGGAGTTTCATCGGATTTTTGACAAAATTTTAACAGATTATTGATGAAATTCACAGCGGACATTGATTAAATTTTAGCAAAATCAGGCTGAATTTTTGAAGATTTCTGACAGATTTCTAGTGTTTTTTGAAGCTTTCTAGCAGATTTCTGACAGGTTTTGCAGATTTTTGATAGATTTCTACTCAATTCCTGAAAATTTTCTAGCGGATTTTCGACAGATTTCTAGCTAATTTCTTCAGTTTTGTGGATTTCTTACAGATTTCTACCGGATTTTTGACAGATTACTACCGGATTTTTGACAAATTTTTAACTGATTTCTGGCTAATTTCTAGCGGATTTTTGACAGATTTTTAACGAATTTTTGACAGGTTACTAGCGGATTTTTAAAAAATGTTCCTAATGTCCACCTCATTATAGCATTAGCACTATTAAAATTAAACAACAAACATTCATTTTCAAAAAAACATTTTTATTGAGCTTTATTTTTATTTTTACACCTTTTTACTCAATTCTTTTTTCCTTTCAATACAGCTCGAAGGCTAAATTATGTATCTAAATTTTATTGTTATTCTAAGAGCTTCATATATACAAAAAAGGACGGTCGTTATTTACAGGGAAATAATTTTCATTAATTTCAATTATTTTTATATACTTTACAATTTTATTGCTGTTGATATTCACTTTTTTTCTTCGTTTTGGGACATAAAAATAAAAATAGTATGAATTAAGTATTCAGGAAGTGAAGAATAAATTGTCATTAAAATGTGATGAAATGTTTATTTTTGGCAGATGGGGTATTAAAGGAGGTCATAAATGGTCGATTGTTTTTAAAAATTTAGATTCTAGTTGTAAGATATATTTTAAAATTTTTTAAAAATTCTAATTTGGAGCATTTTAAAATTTTTATAAACAAAAATGAAAAAAATATTTTAATCATTTAAAAATCAGCAATAGATTTTTTAAACCAAAGAAATTTAAGTTTAAATTTCATATTCACACAAAATTTTCAATTTTTGTGAATATATTTTAACTTTAAAGTTAAGTTAAAAGTTACAAATTTTATTTAAATTTTTTTTTATTTTTAAATTGAATTGAATTGAAAGATCAAATTTATTTTATTTAAAAAAAAATAAATTTAATTTTTTTTTATTTGAAAATTTATGATAAAAAACTTTAAGTTTTTAAGTTAAATTTGTAAGTTTTAAAACCATTTATGACCCCAAAAAAAACCCTTTTTCAATTCGACCATTAATTCCAAAAACTCTTTCAACAATTATCAACAAAGCCATTTCGAAAATTTATTCCATACATTACTTCCATTAATTCATCAAATAACCATTTTTAATTAATTTTTCATCATTTACTCTTCATCAACCCAATAATAATTTTAAATTCACTGTAATAAAAAATTCCATTTTACATCATTTTTTTTATATTTTAATTTTTAATTCATTCATTCTCACTTTCTGTGTCGCACATTCACATTCATTCATTCAGTTAAAATTCAATTAACGCTCTTTATCTGTGTATAGAATAATTTATGTGACATTTGCTGCCATCAGTTTTTGATATTTACTTTTTTTTAAAAAATAAA
Source organism: Chironomus riparius (assembly GCA_917627325.4). Lineage (NCBI taxonomy): Eukaryota > Metazoa > Arthropoda > Insecta > Diptera > Chironomidae > Chironomus > Chironomus riparius. Next base: position 19,874,150 of record OU895877.1, on the reverse strand, counting down.
AATAATATGCTTGTAAGCCAATGAGCACTCATTTTATGAATTTCTCGACTAGAAATTGAGCAATTTTTTTCAATAATAAAAAAGACATGAAAATGATCAAATTGATTAATTTTTTAAATATTTTTTTTCTACGACATTCGCTTCACTTTTAATAAATTTCACATATTCTATTTACAAATAGTTTCATTTTTTGTAGAAAAAAATTTCAACTTATCGACCCTTATTTCCTCTTGTCACTATGTATATATTCATATGATTTATTGAGTAATTAATATGTCTCATAAATCACTTTTAGAAAATAATTGATAAGATGGAGTTGCGTTAATAGCGTTTGAGTGAGTTTCGGTTTGCTTTTACTTAGTTGTGAAACTCTAAGATTCTATTTGATTCTTTTTTGTCGTATGTAGAAGATGAAATAAATATTATTGTTGGTGACAGAGAGGTTGTGACTTTTTTTTTTGCTGTGAATTCGGAAGTTCAAAGTGATTTTTCTGAGAGATAATTTATGATGCAGAAATGTGAAGCAGTTTTTTGTTGATTTTTCTTGGTCATTGGCATCCGTTTTGATGGAAAAATTAAAGTTTTAGAGCAGTGATTAGCAATCTGGGTTTTGGACACAAGCCTAGTGAACTACCTATGTGTTGCGGCACACTAGTTTGAAAAATCGAGAAATCTTACAAACTTGGTTTTGGTTATGGCTTGCTACCAACAAAAATGTGCCTTGGCACAAAAAAGGTTGTCTACCCAAAGGGAATAGTCAGCAATAGTGGGAGGGAGCAATTTTTTATATGGAAAATTTATGCGGGAGTTTGGGATTTGTAGTAATTTTTATGAAAACCCTAGCAAAATGTAGAAAGTTCTGTTATCACGCGCCTTCTCAAAGGGGGCTACGCGCCTGTGCTTACTTCTGTACTAGATTTGTCACTAGTCTTAAATTGGTGTCGATAAAGGATTTTTATTCAAGGGCTGTTCATAAATGACACACAGAAGTTGGAGGGGGGTCTGAAGTTTGTAACTGCAAAATTGGCCTGAGCATGACTAAACTCCATATTTTTGAGAAATACCAGAAAATTTACTTTAACGTTGTACTTTGGTTTTTCGACACTTTCGTAGAACGATCTGAGTAAATCCAGATGTAAGAGGTAAACCTCTGATATCGTCCCTTTACCATATAGCTTTATTTGCCACAATTTCATTGCATCATCTCTCCTTGAAAACAAATTAAAAGCCATTTCCAGATTTAACTTTATGAAAACGCTCTTTAATTAGCATTGAATAATTTCCCCTCCACCTCATAGATTCCACAATTCATCAGCAAATCTCTTCTCAATGTCCATAATTCTCCATTATTCAGAAACAGCAATATTTTCCTCATCATGATTATTATTTCAATTTTCTTTTTATTTAATGAGATTTCAATTGCGAAAGCACGCTGAAGCAACATCTCAGTAGATAATGCATCCCGCTTATAGCATTTTTATAAAATATTTATAGTATCAGAAATGAACATAAAGAACGCATTGTGCTTGCATTCATTCACTGTGGTTGAACAAGCACAAGGAAAAATCAAGAACAAAGCCATTTAAAATGTGGATGGAAACGGGGGAGTGGGGGAAATAATTAGTGTCGAATTACATTAATTAGGTTTCTATAGAATGAGAAAAGAAGTAGAAGAAAAAAAAATGGCAACAGAAATAAATGAAAGAAATGAAAAAAAGCTTTTTTATGTTGTTAAGCTCCTTTTGCTGTGTTTTTTTTTTCTTCTTTCTCAACTCTACATACATATTGACGTGGAGATTAAAAGTTTTGTTGCTTCTCATTTAAGTCACTAAGACACATAATAGGTAAGGAAGATGCTTGTTGGGATGAATTAATATTTGAGCGCATTTGTTGCATGGATGACTTTATGTGTATTATTATGAACTCTTCTAAATCTCCATGGCACATGCACGCAGTTTTTTCTGTCCATAAGCCAATTATTCTCCTCAGCAACGGCCACAACAGTCAACAAAACCGACTCCATGACCCAATTTTCCATGCAAAAAAATTCACTCAACAATTTAATTCCCTTTCACATTTTGTTCAGGTTCTCTCCAAGTTTCCTTTCTTCTCCGCACAATCCTTTTCATTCTACACATTCTCAGGAAAATCTTTTGAGCTCATGTAGCTCATTATACTATGATTTCCATCATAAATAAATTCTTTATTATCATCGTCGTCATCAACATCATTACGATCAGGTTCATTAGTCATTGTAGCGCTTCCATTCATATGATTATGCAATTGATTCTCATAAATATTAAAATTATGTTGACTCCAATTTATGGAGCCACTCTGTGTCGACTGCGGCGTATGTGATTGTTGTGATGAATTCGAATGTGGACCAATTTGATTTATTTCACCAACTTTCACATACAACTGCTCATTTGGACTATTACTAAAATAATTTCGTATGCTTTGCGGCTTCATCAGCTTCAGTCGATTGCGTTTGTTTGAGGACATTTTAATGCCATTCGGTTGGTGCTGATTAAACATATTTGGCATCATTGTGTTGGCCATGCGATTCTCAACAATATTTATTTTATTATTACTATTATTATTATTATTGCAATATGATTCTGAATGTATACTTCTATTGTAATTATTAGTATTGCTGTTGTTGTTATTATTATTGCCATTTTGCATCATAGCAACAGCATTTGCAGCATTTGGATAGATGTCTGTTTTGTAAAACATATTGTTGAAACGATGTGAATCATTTGAAGCGAGTTTTGAGCTGCCAATTAATGTTGTTGTAGCATATGGAGCAGGCGATTGCTGGCCACTTTGATATGATGACACTTCAGCATAATCTGCCGGATAGTCTGTGTATTCTCCCATGAATCTATATATATATTTTTAAAACAATAAGAGAGAAATTATTTTCGTGTTATTGGCAATGAGTCAAAAAAAAGAAACAGAAAAAAAATGTTGAAAATTTAATGAACAGTCGAGTGAATTGTTCGAGTACAGAAGCTTTATGTTATACACACATAATAAAATAATCATTGACTATCATCCAAATTCTATTGGATTTTCAAAATGTTTTTATTACATTTTGTTCAATCTGTTAACTGTGCTTTGGAATGGATTGTTTGATGATGATTAAAATTGCACTTTTGAAATATTTGTTGAATTTTTGAATTTGAAATGGAAGTTAAGCAAATAGTTGGTAGGGGTATTGTTCTATAAGCTTAGAGGTGATGTGGATAGTGGAATTGATACAGATTGACGATATTACTAAACATGACAGAAATAAGTAAACAAATGCACATAAAAACTGATAGTCATCGAGACAGACAGTTAAATGCTTTCAAACTCTGCTTTAACTTCCAAGATAATGTGCTAATATCACTCAACAATATCCATATACCCTCAATTTAACCCCCCTCGAAAAAATAAATACATCCAATTCTTTTCATCTATATAATCATCTAGAGCTTTCCTCATTCGCATAAAAAGCGTTAACAATTTTTTAATACACATCGAAAAAAAAATCTTCTCCAACATCGCTTCATAAATCGTTTTAATATTTAATAAAGTTCACTTTTATGTTCATCATTGAGCGAAATAAAAAATATTCTCACATATTCAACAACAATGAAAATGAATGAAAAAAATATCCTACCGAGCTCTCGCAGTCGATTCTTCATCGACCGGAAGTGTCGTTGTTGTTGTTGACGTACAAACTGGAGCATAATCTGCAATAAGACTCCCCTTCGATCGAGGATTTGAACGCCATATGATTCCGGATGGATCTAACCAATACCCATCGTTGCCTCCAGGCACATTTTGTATTTTTACAGCACCACCAGCTGCTGGTCCTTTTTATTCATTGAAATTAAAGAAGAGAAATGTTCTATTTTTAAATTCAATTTCTTATTTGAAATAACAACTCTTATGCTGGTTGAAAATTAAATTTCCGGAAAGTCACTTAAATCAACAAGTCAAAAGGAGAAGAAGTTTAGTCTGGGATATAAAAATAATTCTTCTGTCGAAATGGAAATATGGAGCAAAAATGTAGAGTAAAACTTGTTGTTATCTCATTTACCCAAAAAATACTGAGCTAGTTTCTCTTACCACAGAACGAGAGGAGAAAATCAATATTTAAATAGAAATCAGAGATGTATAAATGGAAGTTTATCATGTATTTTTGAGGATGATGTGGTTTTGATTTTAAATAAGGCTGTAAAAGGCGATATTCTTGAAAGATTTTATAAGAATTTCTTAATAAAATTATATAATTATTTTTTAATAATTTTAGAACCGCCATTTCGAAATTTTTTCCATTTCGAAAAGTTTTTTTTGATTTTTTACGTTAAATAAACTTATTTTGTGCAAAACTTTGATTCAGTCTTGTTGAAAAAAGTGGCAGAAGTTAAGTCTTACTTATTTCATGTATCTCAAACCAATCTCAAACATGTAGATTAAGAAAAGTCGTCGATAATTTATTTAAGTGGACCACGTGGTTTGACAAAATTGATTTCCAATGAACTTTTTTAGATTTATTTTACATGGTTAAATTTTTTGATGTTTGCTCTAAACACTCTTCATTACCCCAATACCCACTTCATAGTTCCAAATTGATAGAAAAAAAACTTTTTATCCTGTTTTTTCAAACTCAAATTAAACTTCGTCAAAGCAAAGATAAATAAAAATCATAGAAAATGAGAATGTACACAAGTTTGCATGCATACAAATGTCAAATAGAAGGCAATGCACAGCTCATACATAATTACTATGATGAATTTCAAACTTTCTCATGCCGGAAATTGCAAATGAATAAAAAGCTCCATTTTAGTATTTATTTTGCTTTCATGTTTGTTTACCTGCGAGACCATTGAATGCAGATTGCTTCATGAGCATATGCTTTCGTTTTATGAACACCATGATGCCAAACGATAGCATCATAATGACTAAAATTGTTCCCAAGAGTATGATGAACCAAGGTTGTGTGAGAAAGTCATCCATGTGATCATTATTTAATGGGAAACGATAAGTAAACGATGTATCGAGTCGTTTTGTAATTGGATCAAGTCGTAAAATTGCCGGTGTGCTGTAAGGTCCTATACCAATTCGATTGATGGCCGCAACACTCACGGTATACGTAACACCTTCCGTTAAATTTGCTAGCATTATTGATGAGCTCGCTGAGTCAATTGTTATGTTTGTGAGAATTTTGGAGATATTCTCATAAATATTCACGCCACGTACAATCACATTGTAAGATTTTAGTACACCATTATAAAATTTGGCAGGTGGTGCTCTCCATTTAATGTAAACTGTCGATTCGTTGAGCAATTTTGCTTCCATATTTGATGGCGGCTCACTTGGAACTGAATTGTTTTTTTTTTTTGGGAGGTAGAATAAGAATAATTGCGTGTAAGCTTCCCAAAAAAGGAACTCATATTTAAATAATTGTGAAAAAATACTCACCATCCTCAAGCGTTCGAGCTGTTCGTGAATTTGATGGTTTGCCTTCAACAGCCTTGTAGAAAGGCACAATAAAAAATTCATACGTGGTAAATTTCTGTAATCCGCTAATTTTACATGATGATGCTCCACTGCCTGCATTTAAAACAGTCAGCATTTTGTATGATGATGGTTGATGTTCATTACTATCATCGATGTTGCGCGCATAAATGTAAAATCCTTCAACATATTTTCCATTTATTATCTTTTTTTATGATGAGGAATTGCAAGCATGGCACAAAAAATATAAAATAAAATAATTTTTTTGCATGAATTAAATATTTAAATTACGTGACTGGTGCTGGATGAGAAATCATCTTTTATACTGTACATAAATGTGTATGAAATACTCTCTTACCTCCCACAATAATTTCATACTTGTTGAATCAACAGATGTGGCATTAATTAGCTCAACAACATCTCCCGACAGTAGACTTGCTCGTGCCTCACTTAGATCCAAATCTGTATTCATTTCATCCTATGAGGGTACGTATGTAAATGATTAATTTAATTTGTAAAATGAAATGGAAGGAAAAAAAAGGAAATTTTATGCCTTTTGATGTTTCTGTACAATTTTTTTTTAGCTGCTCAGAGGAAAGATGAAAAAAGCTGCGGCGGAAGGAGCACAAAAAAAAGTAATGAGCGTGAATAAAGTGAAAAATTGAATGAACTGGTTTCGTTTCGACTCAGCTGGGATTCGAAAAAAAATGGGCTTCATTGTAATGAAAACTTTTACGTTCAGCTCATCAGATTTTCGGAAAAGAACAATGGATTGGTGAGCACACATCCGGAGGATTTGAATGAAACAAAGAAACTTGGATGTGGCTTTAATGAATGCTAAATTAATGATGATGCTGAAGGCATTGGAGAGTGAATTTGATTTTTATATGCTTATAGGAATTGAGGTGATGCCAGGGGTACTTGATTTTTTTAATTTGCTTGTGTTGTATATAGCATAGTTGCTATATTTTTTTTGTACAAGCAGAACATTCTCTTATTCCAAATTGGGACATCATTAATGAATAGTCCCATTCAAACTCGTCCTGCTCTAACTTGACAAAATCGAGTCAAACCCCATTTAAATATTAAAGTAAGATTGTCTGTGATTGTTTTTCCTAGACGAAGTTACCTGATTTTGTATCAGTGGTTCTAAAACTGAGTGTTACAGCACTTTAGTGTACTGAGATTTAAAGTTTCAATATATAGAGCTAATCTACTTCATAACTCCTAAAATAAGCCAAAATATGACTGACTTGGACTCAAGTGTGCTTCTTAATCAGTGGTTCTTAAACTTTGTGCCGCGGCACTCTAGACTGCCCGTATCAAGGTCAGGTTTTATGACTTTAAAATAGTTGTGAAAATCATTTACTTTGCTGCGAGACTATTCAGGTGTGCCACGAAAACTTTTAAGTTGAAAAATGTACCGTGGAGTAAAAAAGGTTCGAGAATCACTGTTCTAATTCATCAAAATGTGGAGGAGTGTGTTGAGTTCACTGGCTTTACTACACATTGCATGAAATCACTAAACTGAAGCTTATTTGATGTTTATTCGGCTCTTCAAATTCCCTTATTAGACATTAACATCTAAATCTATGTAGGTCAGTCGGAAAATTCTTCAATTTTAATTTTTTTCCATCAAATTATGTAAAGAATTTTTGACTATTGATCTCTAATCTTATCCTTAAATTCTATCATCCTTATTAAAATCTTAAAATTCCAGTCTTTTCAATTTTTATTGTTTCGATATTTTCCTATATCCAACAGTCCCCCCACAACGCATCCAGATTCTTATGATGAAATTAATATTTTAAATTATTGTTGTCGTTGCTCATTATTCTTATCCATTCATCCACTGCCTTTTTTATTCCTATTTATACCGTAAGTAATCTATCGATTAAGAATCTTGAAAGATTCTGCCTTCATCGCCATCCTATTGTTATCATTTCTATCCCTTTCCTTCCTCACACCAAAGTCTATCCTTAGTCCATTGTTTTCCTTTTTTTAATTCATGAGATTTTTTTATCATCCCCTTTTTGCTTATGCATTCAGGCTGGAAAATTGTTACAATTAAGAAAATAATTTAATTAAATTACAGTTATTCATAACTGAATTGTGACTATAAAGCAGACTTGATGGGATACTTTTTGATACACACACAAAAAAATGATGAATAACTGAAATATAAGAGCACAACAGAAGAGAAATTCTTTTGTATTTGGAAGTACGACAGGCTGAGGGGGCCTTCATTGTTTTTTTGTGCTTCAAGTTGCTTGAAAACTTGTCGTTTCTATTTATATTGTCGTCGTGCTGAGGGTGAAAAATTATTTTTTTGTTTTCTTGCAGGAAGGGTAACAAATTGTTTTTCATTATCAACGATAAAATAAAGAAGAAATTTCATATTGACCATGAGAAGCTCGTGAAGGATTAATAGCCATGATTAGGAGTTGTGGATGAGATTATGAATATTTTGGGTAATTAAAATTAGTGTAATTGGATTTTGATAATTTTTTTGAGGGTTTTGGAATTTTAGAGAAGGTTCAAGTGTTGTTTGATAAATTGCGAGAAGGGGCTGTTCTTAATCTGACAACTTGAGCTTAGTCCTTGTGTTACGTAATGTCATAATCATTCCATGTTCTTAAGCAACTTTATGTGTCTTTTAAAACCCAAACTGCACATAAGCAACATAAACCAATTTGTGACTTAAACTGCATTAGGACATGAACAACTCTTAAGTTAGGGTCGTAGCTTTAAAGTTTTCATTATCTTATTTAATAAAAATTTTGTAGGGACGCTTGCGACTTGATAACTTCACCAGCTAGACTATAATGCTTAAGTGAATCAGCTTAAAGATTTCGGTAATCCAGCTGCCACATTTAAGAACTCCTTTACCTTAAGTAGCTACTAAAATGACAAGGCTGAAAAAATCTCTTAAATTTGCTTTGATGAACTGTGGACAGCAAGAGAAAGTCTTGTCACTGACAGAAAATTAAGAAGAAGATTACAGAAAAAGGACACAAGAAGGACTTAAACAGCGACTAAGATAAATGACTTTTTGTATCAGTAAGTAGCTCGATTCCCAAACTTTTTTCTGTGCTTCTCCACAAAAATTCACGTTTTTTGCTTCTCAAAAAAGAAGAAGCAGCAGCTACGAAAGTAATTAAATGCAAAGTCTTCTTTCCATGACTTTTTTTTTGTTTGTTTCTTTCCATCATCATACACATTTAAAAATAAGAATTGTATCTTACCACTCCAATTGTAATTGGTTCCGACAATTGACTCGGTCCTGAAACGCCATGAGAATTTTCAGCACGTACAGCAAAATAATAAGAAGCACCGCTCGTTAATCCAATAATTTTGTACGTTGTATTTTGTATTCGATTGGCAACTTGCACCCAACCATCTGTCGAGTTTCTGGCAAACATTTCGAGCGTGTATCCGAGTAAGCTGGAAGCACCAATTGCATTGCTTCGGATCCATGATAATGTTATGCTTGTGTCAGTCTTTTCAATTATTTGTGGCTTGCCTTTTAAGGTGGGAATGAAAAGAGAAAGAGAATTTTAATTATTTTTAAATATTTTCAATTTTTGTGAGGCATGAGGGGTGAACCTGTTGGAATTAAAGCTTGAAAAAGGGGCGTAGTCAACAAAATGAGGAACAGTATAGATCCAAGGGTGGGTTTCTAGCATTTTTGGTCTGTTACTAGGGTTGGGTACCTATGTTAATCTTATAAACTGACTCTAGACATTCCTTAAAATTACTAGCTTTCTGCCAAGCTCACTATGCGTAAGCAACCTTAAACAAAGTTAAAAATTTCCACAACTGATCCATAAAACTTCTCAATCCTTTCTCAACAAAAGTAATTTTTACCAATTTTTCCTCTCCATCCATCGACCATAAAACATTGATTTTCCAACAAGCAAAGAATAACATACAACCCGAAAAAACAAGTAATGAAAAGAAACAACCAAACTGATATGAATGAACGAAATAAAAATAAAGAAAAAAAAGTTCATTTTTTTGTTGCCTCAACTGAGGTCGTGTAATTAACTGAAAACTTTTTCACGTGTATTTTCCTTTACTTCCACTCAATGTATATATTTTCTCTCTGTTGGTTGTCTTAAACTTTGAGCTTTTCTTTTCTTTTTACAGTTTTTTTTTACATAACGAGATCTATTTTTGTTTTGTGAGTTTCTCATTTTCATTTCTGGAGGGTATCAAAAGTACGAAAAAAATGAAAATGAAGCGAAAAAAATACACAAAGAAATTCTTTCATAATGAAAAACCGGAAAAGTTGGAATAATTTGTAGGAAATTGATGGATTTTAGGCGAATATTTGGGGAAATTAAAAAAAAAAGTTTAGGAAAAGTGAGCAAAACTGAGCAAAACTGAGCAACTTTGAGCAAAACTTAGTCATTTTTACGAAAAAGTGAGCAATTCTAAACAGAACTGAGCAATTTTTTACGAAAAGTGAGCAACTCTAAGTAGAACTGAGCAATTTTTTACGAAACAATCAGACAATCAGTCATTATACCGTCAACACCCCAATTATCTTCCCATCATTAGCTAAAGAACATCAGCCACAACACAAAAAATACAGCAAACTATATTTTCAATTAATTACATTTTTTTCATGGAAGAAGAAAGAAAGAAAATGAAAGAAGAAAAGTTTTCATAAAGAAGGTGAAATGAATGAAAATCATTAGGAAATGGAAATGAAAAAAAAATAAGCAAGAAAGAAAAAAAAGTTTGTTTTGTCGATTGAATTTAGAAAGTTCTGATTCTCTACTTTTCCATACCTGGTTGGCCGGGGAACGTCGATAGTTCAGGTGCTCGGAAGAACTTGATATTTGGATTTGTTGGATTTTCAATTTTCAGGAACCCACTCCATGTTGATTTTCCACTTTTGCTGCTTGCTACGCACGTATAAAGTCCAATATCGTCATTTTTATTCAATTCTGTTATTGTCAGCAATCCATTGTCCTCAATTGTAATTTTATCAGATTGAGCAACTGGAATTCCATCCTTATACCAGCTTATAACTGGCTTTGGTGTTCCAATAGCTCGACATGGCAACGATGCAACAGATTTAATCGGTAATGTTTGATTCACAGGTCCTTGAATGATTTGTGGAGGTGGTGAATCATCTTGAAGATTAACTGACAAAACAACTCTTGTGCTGACACTTCCAACACTATTTACAGCACTGCACACAACAACCTTTCCATTATCACTTCTGTCAATCTCATTAATTGATAAAAGACTGCCTCCATCGGCTGTTAATGTTGCTTCACTTTTTTTAAGCTTCATTCCTGGTAAGATGAGCGATCGATTACCTTCGATTGTCCAGAATAAAGTTGGCTCTGGATATCCGGTCGCTTGACATTCAAAAATGACTTCACTTCCTAGTTCTCCAATTTGTGACTTTGGACGTAGTGTGAATGATGGTGGTGCTGCAAAAATATTAATTATAGAATTATAGATTTATTTTGAAAATTAAATTTTTTAAGGGTATTTTTAAAACTTAAAATTTAAAGGTTTCATAAAATTTAAATTATATTTTAAAATTTAAGTTTTTAAAGTTTTTAAAAACTTAAATTTATAACAAAATTATAAATTTTGAATCTAATTAAAACGCTGTTTTTTTAAAAAAATCAAAACACAAATGAATTAAATTAAACTTGATACAACTAGTAAGACATTAGCCACAGTTAGGAAGTGAGGTTTCGCTGGTCAACTTTGAACTACTTAAGTGATTACTCAAACGAAGAACATAAGTGCGTAATTTTGACTCATTTAGTAAAAATTCCGATTTATTCAATATGATTCATTGATCGTAGTTTGCATACTAAGTTGACAATTAAGTCAAACAAATTGATGAATTAATCAAATATTATAATTTTGTTATGCCAACAAATCAAAAATCAATTTTTATAATAAAAAAGTTGGGCTTGATTTTGCTAGGGTATTCAGGGGCATCCTATCAAAGAAATAAAATCTGATGAAAAATAAAATTTATCTTAGACTAGAGTAAGGTACCCCTTGTAGCCTTATAAACTAGCCCCTAATTATTTGCATAACCCAATGTTTACCTCCTATGTAATTGATAAACATTGAATTTATCAGATAGTAATTTTGCTAATTAATTTTAATGATTTAATTAATTAATTTCAATTGGTAATTAGGTAAAAAGATTATTGCGCACTATAAAACGTCGTAAAATTGGAAATTTAATCACAAAATTCAGCAATCGTTTGAAGACAAAAGTAAATTTTCAAGAAGAATAAAACTAATCGAAGAAAAATATGAAAAGCATTCATAGTCGACAAGAATATCTCGTTAAAGTGAATCCAGATGATGAGGTTGTGATCTCAGGTGTTGCTGGAAGATTTCCAAAGTCACACAATGTAGCAGAACTTAACCACAACCTGCTTAATAAAATAGACATGGTTCAACCCAGCAAATCAAGATTTAAATATCAAAATGACGATATTCCGGGTTGTAATGGATTCACTTGCAATCTTGACAAGTTTGATGCCAACTTTTTCTCGCTTAATAGTCGTTCGGCTATGTTCACAGATCCACAGCAAAGAATACTTCAAGAACATGCTTACGAAGCTATTTTAGATGCTGGAATGTGTCCAAAACAATTTCGTGGAAGTAGAACTGGTGTCTTCATTGGATGCTGTACGGTTGAGGCCGATGATTACTTACTTTACAATGACATTTCAAAAGATGGCATGGGAATGCTTGGGTCTGCTCGTTCTTTGCTGGCCAATAGAATTTCATTTTCGTTGGATCTAAAAGGTCCATCATTGCTGGTTGATACAGCTTGCAGTAGCTCCGGTTATGCTTTAGACTTAGCTTATAGTGCTATTTGTAGTGGCAAATGTGAAGCTGCTATTGTTGGCGGATGTAATATTATTACTGGTGAGTCGTCATCAGTTCAATTTGCACGGTAAGTTTTTCTTAAATATGGTTGATTTAAGGATCCAAAAATAATTCGTTTCTTTTCAATTCTAGATTAGGAGTGCTCGCCATGGACGGAGTTTGTAATCCATTTGATGACTCTGCACATGGTTATGTTCGTTCAGAGTCAGTCAATACGATATTCTTACAAAAAAGAAAGGATGCAAAACGAGTTTATGCTACTGTGCTTCATTCCAAAACAAATGTCGATGGATTTAAGAACGAAGGCCTTTCATTTCCTTCAGCAGCATTACAAGCTAAGTTATTTGAAGATCTTTATCAAGAAATCGGAATTCATCCAAAAACTGTTGATTACATTGAATGCCATGGTACGGGAACGCGAATTGGAGATCCAGAAGAATGCATGTCGATTGACAAAGTGTTTTGTGCTGATCGTAAGGAACCACTGTTAATTGGATCAATGAAATCAAATATGGGCCATGCAGAAGCTGCTGCATTTAGCTCTTCAGTTATTAAATCTATTTTGATTTTTGAAAATGGAAAAATTCATCCAATGCTTAATTTAAAAAAAGTTCGACAAGACATTCCATCACTAGTTGCTGGACGAATCAAGCCAGTTACAGAATTACAAGATTTTAAAGGAAGCTTGATTGGTGTCAATAGCTTTGGTTTTGGTGGTGCAAATTCTCACATTTTATTGCAAAAGCATTCAAAAGATAAAGTTAATAACGGAATTCCAACAGATGACATTCCAAGACTATTATTTTGGTCAGGCAGAACTGAAGAAGCATTAAATACAATATTTGATAGTGTCACAAAGAATCCACTTGATGCTGAATATATTGCACTTCTTCAAAACACTCAAGTTTCAACTCAATCATCTAATACTTATCGTGGATATGCATTATTTGAACAAGAACCTGATTTGTCAAATGCAACTTGCATTGAACGTCATATTGACAACTTTGCTGAAGAAAAAAGACCAATAGTTTGGATGTTTAGTGGAATGGGATCTCAATGGCCAGGCATGGGCGCTGATTTGATGAAGATTCCAATTTTTGAGAACTCTATCCGAAGATGTCATGATATCCTTGCCAAAAAAGGACTTGACTTAATCAAAATCATTACATCAGATGATCCAACAATATTTGACAATATCTTGCACTCATTTGTTGGCATATCTGCAATTCAAATTGGTTTGACAAATGTTTTAAAAGCAGTCGGACTGGAACCAGATTATATCATTGGACATTCATTTGGTGAACTTGGTTGTGCATATGCAGACAATTGCTTTACGGAAGAGGAAATAATTTTGTCTTCATACTGGCGCGGACTTGTATCCATTCAAACAAAAACTATTTTCGGATCAATGGCTGCCGTTGGAATTGGACATAAAGAAATAAAATCATTGCTTATGGATGGAATTGAAATTGCTTGTCACAATAGTTCGGACTCGTGCACGATTTCAGGACCAGCTGAGATTGTTGCTAAATTTATCGAAGAGCTAAAGGAACAAAATATTTTTGCAAAGGAAGTTCAATGTTCAAATATTGCGTACCATAGCTCACACATAGCTGATTTAGGTACAAAGTTAAAAAAATCATTAAAGTTAACAATTCCAATGCCTAAAAAACGTTCAGAGAAATGGATTTCAACAAGCGTACCAAAAAGTGAGTGGAACTCAATCGAAGGCAAATATTCATCAGATCAATATCATACAAATAATTTGTTAAATCCAGTACTGTTTGAAGAAGGTTGTGAGGATCTTCCAAAGAATGCTCTTACTATTGAAATTGCACCTCATGGCTTGATGCAAGCGATTATGAAACGAACTTTACCTGATGGAATGCATTTCAGTCTGACTAATCGTAAGAGTAATGAAAGTTCAATGCTTCTTTATAGAACACTTGGAAAGCTTTTCGAAAATGGCATTGATTTAGATCTAAGCAAGTTATATCCACCAATTGAATTTCCAGTTTCTCGAGGAACTCCAATGATTGCACCGTCAATAAAATGGAATCATGAAGAAACATATCTGGTATCAACATATGGTGGCAAAACCTTTAATGAAAAAGTGTTTGACTTGTCAGATCCAGAATTTGAATTCATCTCAGGACATGAGGTCAATGGAAATGTTATATTTCCAGCTACAGGATATTTATATTTAGCATGGAAAACTCTTGCTTGTCAATTAAGAGAAAATTTTTCAACTTTTGATGTTGAGTTTGAAGATGTCAAATTTATTCGAGCATATCAGATTCATAGTGATCAAGATCAAAAATTAACAGTGCTGTTGCAGCCTGAAACTGGTCATTTTCAAGTTAGTGAAAATAATTTAACACTTGTCACTGGAATTGTTCGTCCTTGTAATAATTCTGAATTAACTGAAATTGAAGCTTTGGAACCAAATGATGATATTGAGGAGCTTGAACCTGCTGATTTCTATAAGGAACTTCGTCTCCGAGGTTACCATCACAAAAACTTATTCAGATCAGTTGTTTCAGCGAAAATGGATGGTTCAAGTGGAAAACTTAAATGGCAATCAAATTGGGTAGCATTCCTCGATTGTATACTTCAAGTCCGTGGTATTTCAATGGATACAAGATCACTAACACTTCCGATTGGCATTAAAAAAGTTATCATTAAAATTAATGAACATCAGAAATTAATATCAGAACTTGGTGAGAATCCTGTCCTTGAAGTAAAATACTGTCCAGATTTGAAAATCATTCAATGCGGTGGTGTAGAAATTGGTGATATCATGGGACAAACCGTTAGTCGACGATCTCCAAAAGGAATTCCAGTTCTAGAAAGTTATCAATTTGTTCCTCACTTTCCAACACCGTACTTTTCAAAAATAGACATTGGAAAATTTTGTGTTCAGTTGGCAATTGAAAATCATCTTACTGGTAAAGTTTCGTGCATCGAAATCGACATGAACGATGATAAAGAGCCATTGTGTGAATATTTTGGAAGAGCTTTGAATGATCTTCCTCTTGTTACAGCAGAATTAAACTATTTAACATCGAAAGAGATTGAAATCTTCCAAACAACTGTGTCCAATACAGAATTGTCAGCATTTAGTAATCAGACATTTGTAATTAAGTCTAATTGCTTATTTGATGCTGATTTCTTGGAGACTGTCAAGAAATACATTAGTGAGAATTCTTATATAATTTCGAGGGAATCAAAGGATCGTGAAATCTATGACGATTATGAAGGATCTCAAGATTTTAAAATAGTCGCTATCATTCCAACTGAAATTGACATTTTGGTGATGATGCAGTACAAAAAGGTCCCGCTTCCATGTCCAACATCGATTATCAAAATTACAAATACTGATCGCAATTATTCGTGGCTTGATATTTTAAAGAAAACATCGAAAACGGAACCAACATTAGTTTATGCTGAAAAAGAAAGTCAATCAGGAATTTTAGGACTTGTTAATTGCATCAGAAAGGAACCAAGTGGAAATAGTTTACGTTGTATTTTTATCGATGATGAATCAGCACCTCCATTTAATATTGATGATCCATTTTATAAAGCACAGCTTAATAAAGATTTAGCTGTAAATGTTTACCGAAACGGTAAATGGGGAAGCTATAAACACTTCCTTGTCAATCCTAATTATGAAATCTTGCCACAAAAGGATCCCTGTTTTGCCAATAGTTTGGTTAAAGGTGATCTATCTTCAATTAAATGGCTTCAAAGTCCAATCTTCAAGGATTCTGATAACATTGTCAAGGTTCAATATGCTTCATTGAATTTTAAAGATGTCATGTTGGCAACAGGAAAATTATCAATAGACACCGTGAGTGAGAACAGAATGGATTTAATGTGTGTGATGGGCCTTGAATATGCTGGAATAACAAATGCAGGACGTCGTATTATGGGAATGAAAATGTCTGGTGCTATGGCAACTCATATTTACCCAGAAAAATTCTCATGGGAAGTTCCTGATCATTGGACACTTGAAGAAGCTGTAACAGTTCCATGTGTTTATTGTACTGTTTATGCTGCTTTCTTCATTGTAACCAAAATCAAGAAAGGAAAATCAATTTTAATACATGCCGGCTCAGGTGGTGTTGGATTGGCAGCTATTCGAGTAGCATTTGCTTATGGTTTAGAAGTATTTACAACAGTTAGTACAGAAGAAAAGAAAATCTATCTTCTGCAAGAGTTTCCTGATTTAAAACGAGAAAATATTGGAAATTCTCGTAACACATCATTTGAAAGCATGATCAAGAAGCGAACTCGAGGAAAAGGAGTAGATTATGTGCTGAATTCACTGTCTGAAGAAAAATTGGCAGCATCTATTCGGTGTTTAGGTAGAGGTGGAAAGTTCTTAGAAATTGGTAAATTCGATATGGCTAATGACAATAAATTAAGTCTTGGAGACTTCTTAAGAGAACTAACATTCCACGCTATTTTCCTTGATGGCATGTATCATGCATCAGATGAAGAAAAACTGCTCTTAAAAAAACTTATGGATGGTGACATAGCAAGAGGAATAATCAAACCATTGAAAACAAATGTTTTTGATGCCGATAAAGTTGAAAATGCATTCCGGCTCCTAGCAAGTGGCAAGCACATAGGAAAAGTTGTTCTAAAGATTCGTGAAGATGCACATGATAGTGTAACATTACCGATATCAGTGCTACCTAGAGTTTATTGCAATCCAGATCATTCTTACATTATTTGTGGTGGTTTAGGAGGTTTTGGTTTGGAACTTGCTGACTGGTTGATATTGAGAGGCTGCAAAAAACTAATTTTAAGTACAAGCCGAGGAATAACGAAGCAATATCAAGTTTTTCGTATTAAAATTTGGGAATCATATGACGTAAAAGTTCAGGTCAATAAGTCAGACATTACCACAAGAGAAGGATGTGAACTTTTGATGAATGATGCTCTCAAGCTTGGTACAATCGGAGGAATATTTAATTTAGCACTTCAATTACGTGATTGTATTTTGGAAAATCAGACAGTCACTTCATTTGACGAATGTATGGCACCAAAGGCATATGCAACCAAATTCTTAGATGATATCTCGAGAAAAATGTGTCCATCCTTGCAGTATTTTGTTATATTCTCAAGTGTTTCTTGTGGACGTGGAAATGCAGGTCAAAGCAATTATGGTATGGCTAATTCTGTAATGGAAAGATTGATAGAGGAACGACTTAAGCTTGGATTACCAGCAAAAGCCATTCAATGGGGTGCAATAGGTGAAGTTGGAGTTGTTGCCGACTTGCAAGAAAATAATATTGATATGGAAATTGGAGGAACATTATTTCAAAGAATATCTTCATGTTTAGAAGTACTTGACACTTTAATAACTGTGGAGAATCCAATTGTTGCAAGCATGGTTGTTGCTGAGAAAAGAGTCAAAACATCTGGAAAATATAGCATCATTGAGATGCTCATGAAAATTATGTCAATAAAAGATATGAAATCTGTCTCAATGGAAACAAAACTTTCAGAACTTGGGATGGATTCATTAATGACAGTCGAAATTTCACAAACTTTAGAACGAGATTTTAACATCATATTGACATCAACGCAACTACGTTCGATGACAGTTGCTCAATTAAAAGCCCTTGAGAATGCTGACGGTGAAGAGATTCCAAAAACAGTTAAAACTAATTTAGAGTTTTTTGTAAAGAATTTGGGAGATGAAAGTACAAGTCACTTTACAATAATGAAGCTTAATGATCAAATAGATGATAACAATACGAAAGCATTATTATTCCCTGGAATTGAAGGTTCAGTTGGAAGTTTCTTCAATTTTAGAAATGGAATTAAATTTTATTTTATTTCTAGGTGTTGGTGGGAAAATGTACAAAGATCTTGCAATGGAAATTAAACACCCAACTTATTTGCTTCAATGTATGAATATTTGGAATATTAGTGACATCAATGAGATGAGTGCAGCTTTAATTGAGGTATATTTGATAAAAAAACAATTGAAAATTGATTTTAATTTTGAGTTTTTAATTTAGGATGTTACAAAATTGTACGCAAATGACTCAACATTCTTGTTTATTGGATATTCTTATGGATCAATGTTTGCATTAAAACTAGCTAAAGTTTTAGAAAATTTAGGAAAAACAGGAAATGTAATCATTGTTGATGGCTCTCCTAGATTAGCCAAAAAAATGATCAATGAGATGGTTCCAGAATCAGAAAATAAAGAGCAAATAATCGAAGAACTAGTTATTAGTCTAAGCTTAAATCTAAGCTTCCCGAATGACATTAGCAACCGTAAAAAATTGATTTTAGCTGAGCCAATTTGGGCTGCGAAATTGGAAAAGTTTGATGAGTTGTATCATAATTTTGACATCTATTCCAAAGAATTTCTATTCAAAATGGCAACAATGTTAAGGAACCGTATAAAGGCAGTATATTATTTATCATTGGATGATTTTTCGATCATAAAATCACCGATAAAATTAGTGAAGCCAATTAATGAACTTGTATTCAATGAAGATCATGATTATGGCTTAAAATCATTTTCAGAAAATGACATTGAAGTGACAATTCTTGAAGGAAATCATGAAACAATCTTAGAACATCCAGAATTATCTAATATTATTAATTCTATTTTTTAAATCAACAATAATTAAGTGAGCTGAAGTGGCTCGGTGGCGGAATGGTTTAGTACTTCGGTACCTAATTATTGCAATACTGACACAGCGATCATGGGTTCGAGACTCGGCGGGCGAAAATTATCACTTGTCTTTTTTCGAATCATATGTACTGGAAATGAGGCTCACAGCCTTCCTTTGTAGGCTACAGGCAGAAATGTCATCAGAAGAACCACTCCTCTCTCACTGTAAACTGTAGGTCTAGGTTTGAGTGCAGTGGTTTGGCGAACCCTTTCTTGTTAAAATATCATTAGCTTTGTAACGTATACAACACGCAGCTATGGGATCTTTAAGGTCTGAATGCTAAAGTTTTTTTTAAATCAACAATATTGCATTTAACTTGAATTTTAGAAGTTTTACTCCTTTTTTAAAAAATGTGTTCTCTGCGTTTGAAAATGTAATAAATTATTTATTCAAAGTTTTTGTTTTGTTTAAAGAACCTTCACAAAACTACAGACCCCCCTCTCCCTAAATACTAGACGTCATTTATGAACGACCAAAAAATAAAATTTGAAACTGCAAAAATAATACTTACAATAAACAAGCAGCATTCCACTGGCCACAATCGTACCAACAGCATTGTCTGCCTCACAACTATACTCTCCAATATCGTCCATAGTAATGTTATCAATTTTCAAACTTCTATCTTCAAGTATGTGAACTCGACCTGTGAATACATAAACACACATGTAATGAAATATTTATCAATTAAATTTATGTATGCATTTATGTACAGTCATTGACATTGGAATTTAAACTATGGAATTTATGCATCCAATCTTAATTAAAATTTCCTCATTACTTAATGATTTTGGACATACACAATGAGATTATGTTAAACTTGATATGTGGAATTAAATAATCTTATGAGGATTATAATAATAATAATAATTAAACAGGATAAAGTGAAATGAGTTGATTGTAATTATGTGGAGAATTGGGTTCTCGGGGGTTTGGATGATTGAATTTTGGAGGCAATTTGTTTTTGATTCCTCAAAAAGGAGTTTACAGAACCACCCGAAACTTCTTAAATGATGAAAAAAAAAAATTAAAATTCTTTAAAAAACGAAATAGCCATTCGGAAAACATCTTAATTTCTGTCGTTTGGGATTCGAACCACTGTCTTCTACACTAAAGTACGTTCAGGATTCGAACTAATGACTTGAGACCACAATCACGTTGCTCAACTGTTTGAGCTATTTAAACTACTAAAACCATATAAAAGATTTGAAATTTTGTCAAATTTAAACTATGAGTTGAGAAAGTCTAATTGGCTGTTCACTTATGACTTCCGAAATTAATGAATATTTTTCAAAAAGAACAATGGATTTCCTGGAATTTCAATTGTTCTTTTATTGCTGGAACCCCTTCCGTCCCTAGACGTTATAAGTGAACGGCCCCTTGAACTATAATCGAAAGTTCTAATATTCTCCAACTTCAGAACCTCTAAAACCAATTTGCGTAACTAAATGCGTGCTGTTAAATTTATTAAACCTATAATCATAAGTTACACATTAAGCAACATAAAGTCTCATTAAATTTCACCCAATATATGTATGTCGATTGTATTTACAACAAATGAATGCGGTAAGAGAGGTCAAAAACGAGAGAAAGAGAAGCCAAGCTTGTTATGTGCATGTTTTTATATGCCTTAGATGTGTAGCATGGATAAAATAAATATGCAACTTTATGTATGTAATTTACATACAATGATTCCTGTGTACTTGAAAATTAATTAGATTGAGTGAATTGTAGGCTGCTTGACTGTACAATTTTTGCAACTTGCTGTGCATACACACATTCGCTGCATAGCTTGTTTGTGTATGCTGTATTAAATTACAGATATTCAATATGCACAAAAACCAAAACGAGTCTCTTACCTAAAGGCATGTTTCCACCTGATGCCGTACGACGCCATAAAACATCAGGTAATGGCTCACCGCCCACACGACATTGAAATATGACAGAACTGCCGGTGACTGCTGTTTGATTTTGAGGTCCACGGATTAGGAATGGCTTGACTGTTGAGGAATTGAAGATAATTCATTAAAAAATAACGGCCTTTTCATATTCAAATTTCAAAATGTCATTTAATCATTATTGCCATCAAAAAGCACATCCACACAAAACCAAACCCACCCAAAATTTGTCTCACACAACACAATCTCTCAATACACCACAAGTGCAATTACCCAGCAATTCCAGCTGACCAAAACAATCCCATAACATTCAGTAACAATTTGTAAAATTGAGAAAATAATAAAAATTCTTACCATGAACTTTTAGGAAGGCAATTGTCGATTCTCGCACTCCAACAATGTTCTTTGCAATGCACTGATATCGACCATCATCCGATTGTCGAGCATCTTGTATTAATAAATTGCCGCCGTCCACAATGCGAACTCTGTTTTCAAGACAACAATATAAGAAATTAAGAACAAGAAGAATAGAAGAGATTTTATTTTGATGATATGATGTAACAATATTGAGTATGTTTATATGTTCTCTTTTATATAAAAAGATAAAAAAGGATTTTCTGTAACTGGGCATTGTAGAAAATATTGGTAAGTAAGAATGGCATTTTTGGGTAGATATGCACGAGGCGCATTTTTCTGTTTTGACGCTTTTGATTTCATTATTAGTAGCAAAAAGAGACACTCTTAACTGATTAATTGAAAACTAATAATGCTTAGTTCATAAACAAGTTTAGATTTAAATTTATTTGATAATTTTAGTTTTTTGTCCACTTCGAAAAGTTTTTTGATTAAGGATTGAAACTTTTTGACTTTCTTACCATAATTCTTGTGCTAATTATCTAGAAAAAAGTGGCAACCGTAAAATACTTAAGAATTAAGACCAAAATATGATTAAACTAAGGTTAAAAAACTGTATTTATTTATTAAAAGACAAAATGACAACTCGCCATGACAGAAAATCCAGCTACAAATCTTCTTATCTAAATTGATTTCATTATATTATTTTTCATGTACAACTACGACCAGCACAATGATTACATTCTTGGATCGTCGGTAATAAATGAAAAGAAGATTTCTTTTTCTTCTCTTAAAAACACGAAGAGAAACAAGAAAATTCCTTTACCTTTTCGAGCCAGTCAAATCCATTGTTTGTCCATTCTTTCTCCACGATATAATCGGCTCAGGACTTCCCTTTGGCGGACCGCATTCTAGCATTGCCGTTTCACCTTGAGCAACTCGAGTATTTTGCGGATCGAGACGAAATTCATCTCGAAGAACTGAAAGGAAAGTAATAAAAAGACGAGGAAATAAATTAATGAGGAAATCATTTTTATGATGATGGAGGCCACTTAGTACAAGAAGCTTTCATTTCCTAACCCCCACCCACACGACTACTCCCTCGTTTAGTCTTTCACAATCTCTTTTTATCAAATTATGAATAACAATGAAAATCATAATAAAATAAAATTATGTTTATAAATCACGGAATATCCTTATCATGTTCTCCTTTATTCCCATATTTTTCCTCAACTTTATTTTTATTTTCTCATTGCTTTATTCAATTTGCGAAAAAAAAATGTGAATAGGAAGTTGTGTACGAATAAGGAGGAGGAAATTTATTCAGTGGCTTTTTACATCATCTCTTTTCCTCCTCCCGTGCCATTTACTCCTGCTTTATTGCAATAGGAAATTTCCTATTATTATATTTCATTATATACGGTAAATATCGATTACCACGATAAAGCTTTCATGAAGCTCACTCTTTCTTTCATGTTTGTCTGAAGCGTGTTCTTGAGTTGATGATGTCGATGTGGACAACTTGATTCGGTTTGTCTAGACAGTGTGATGAGTTAATTGGCGTTTTTGAATTGAAAGCAATTATTTGTTGTGACCAGCGACTTCGACTGTTAAATGGTTATGATTGAGGCGTGATGGCAAGTGAATATTGTTAAATGTAACAAACACTAAGCCTAAACACAGCTGTATGGAACCCAACTTTGAATGCGCTTAGACCTTAAAGTATCACCAAACTTAATTCATCTATTTCTTCATGCTATGTATGCCATGTCATGTAATAAAATATAAGTAATGTAATGTATGAAATGAGCATGAAAAGAAGCAGAAAAAACAAAAGCTGTTTTTTTGGGAAGGAGAAATTTGTTGAGATATAATTTGATAATAATATTAATCCAGCATTGAATATTTCCCATTCTTTTCTATGTTTTGTTACAGGCAATAGACTCGATTTTCTTTTTCCGCTATTTTTCTCTGATTTCAATTCCAAGTTGGCATGCGAAAAGGAAAGGATTTTCATTTCTTCTTCTTTATTATAGTATTATTTATCAAGAACAGAATACGAAAGAATATGGATTGATTTTGAAGGTTTTCTATGTCTTATCTTTGGATTTCTGAGATTTTTTTCTGATGAGTAAATGTTTGTACTCTGTCTGTTAAGATTGTGAACTAAAGTTATGAGTTAGAGCTTTTAACACTGACATTTTGAGGCTGAGCAACGTTAAAGCTGAGAAACGTTATGAATGAGATCTTACTAAGGCTGAAAAATATTGAGAAGATGCGTCACTAAGGCTGATAAATATTAAGGCTGTGCGTTTCTTACTTTGAGCAACTAATAATGTGCGTTAATAAGGCTGAGAAACTAAAGATGAGCGTTCCTAAGGCTAAGCGTTCCTAAGACTGAGCAACTATGGATATGCGTTACTAAGGCTGAGCAACTATGGATATGTGTTACTAAGGCTGAACAACTAAGGCTGTGCGTTCCTAAGGCTGTGCAACATCAAGGCTGTGCATTCTTAAAGCTGAGCATTTATATAATCAAATGTCCTTAATACTAAGCTTTAACGTAGTTGGATAAGCTTTATTTAAAATGAAAGTCGTAATTTAGTCATTAAATTAGACCATCTTACACATCCAGTAGAAGCGTTCAAAACCAATCCTTATCTAATCAGGACTCTCCTATTTCTATTTATAAATTTCCACAAGTTCAGCTGAGCGTGAAATCAACGTCATTATTATTGTAATGATATTGTGGATTTGTGGTAACAAGCAAAGCATGGCAGAGGAAAAAGAACGTAAAAGAGAGAAAAAAAATCCATATTGAATTCATTGATTGATTGCGGCTTATCATATGATGAATGTGAATCATAAATTCATAACATATTTTATGGATAATGTGTACACATGTAGTGTGAGATGATTCATATAACTCGATCTCGCTTATCTATTTCTGTCTATGTGATACGGTAAAATTATTTATTTTTTTATTTTGCTATCCTGTTCAATCCATTCAACTGCAATTGAAACTTTTTTCATCTGTATGTGCTATTGGTTGGTGGAAATTGATACATATGAGTGAATTGAGAGTTTTTTTGTTGCTGTTTGAGTTGTTGGTGGATGATACAGGTAGATTTAGTAGAATCTTTAAGGATGTTTATTGATTTTCTTAAGTTTTCTTAAAGTTTCTTCAATTTTCCCGCCAAAATTACACACCTTCCCACCTTCCAAAAGGGTATCGTCTACAAATTTGCAAACAGAACTCTTGAACAAACTTATTTTTCCAAAAATATATCCAACATCAAAACCTAAGAAGAAGACACAGAAAAACTTATTTCCAATGTATAATGTGACTGTATATGAGCTTGTACAAATCTTTACAAGACACAGCATCAAAAATTGAGAAGAAGATGAAGAAAAACTTATAAATGTGACGTAAATCTTTTGGGTATTTGTGATGGTTGTTAATAACGTCTGTGATTGAGAAACTGAGTGAAATCGGTGAAATCATAATTTTTATACGGAGTTCTGAGTCTGTTTGTGTTTTGTGATTGAGTTTTGGAGGCTTAGTGGGAGTCTCAGCACATGAACTTTTTGTATAAACGGAATCTTAAATTCGATGAGGGATTAAAAACCTTTAAACATACTTAACAATTCTATCACGACAAGACCTCCGCATATCTTTCATTCTGTAGTCGCTTTAATAGTTTAAGATGGGGCTTTAGTGAGAATCGAACCTTGGTCCTCATGAAAGAGGGTTCCAGATATCCGTTCTATTGCTCAGCAATAAAAACCTTATTTACGAACTGGCCTAATCTTCTTCATATGGCTTAATACCCTAGGTTCTATTTGGCTCAGACAACACATCTCTAGCTTCACCAAATCCCCACATTTTCTTATTCCACTCATTTTTCTTCCAACATCTTCAAACTTTTCTTCTCATATGTTATTCTCTTCATCCCACTCAACCTCTTAATAGTTCTCTAACTGAATAAATTCATTCATAATTCAACTCAAGACGTGTGTTTATTTTGTGTGAGGATTTATTCCTAGCAAATGGCAAACTTTTAAATTAAAATGTTTTAATTTGCGCTGGCTTTTTTGGTGAAACAAAAAATATTAATAATTATTTTCATTTCTGTTTCTAAAATATTATTTTTTACACAGTTTGTTGGGCAAATTATTGTAAAATGTTACGGAAAATTAGGTTTTTAGAGTGTTTGAAGTTTTTTCTTGGAAATTTTAATGAAATTATTTTGAGCTTTTTAAAAAATTTAAGAAAATGAAAAAATAGCTTGTTGTGCTGCCATTACATCCCTAATTAATAGTTTTGATTTGTACCACCATCCAATCTCAATTGAGCTTTGAAGTAAAAATTCAGCAATCTAATATTATTCCCGCCAAAAATTCAATCAATTTCAGTTCAAATTTTGACTTCCTGCACCTCAACATAACCTCCAATATTCACCCAAAATCCACCTTACCCATCAATTCATCCATCTGCTGCCACTAGAACATAAATTAATGAATTTATTCACCCGTACACCACTCAATCTATACCAAAATCACCTTGACTCATCAAATCAAATAGCCTGTATTTGTAAGTTATGGGAAATGTAATGAAGACAAAAACCACAAAAATTTAATACATTTTAGTACACCGAAGAAGACTCTGAGTGTGAGAGATTAAAGTTCTCTGTCTGACCGCAAAATTCAAAGAACTTCGACATTTTGAGAAAATATTTTTAGACAGAATGTTAATTAACTCAATGCTGTAAATTGAGATGATTGTTTGTTGGGAGTTGAACTAGAGGGTGGGGTTTAATGGTTTAGAAGGCTTCAAGAGCAGATTTTTTACGAGTTTCAATAAGTTTTTTTTTACAAAACTTTAAAACCGCGCTATTTTAAAATTTTAAACTTTTTTAAACAATTTTTGACAATTTTGAAACTCTATCCCAGCAGCTGTCAATCACCTCAAAATATTCTCCCCAACCGCTCGCCATTTAATAGTCCTGAACTCCCTCAAAAGCACTTTTGACTATATTTATGCTTATTATAAAACATTATTCATATGAATGAAGTTTTTAATTTAAAACTTTTCTACTAAATGTTGCTGAATGTTTTTCTACCATTGCCATAAATTTTATGAAAATTAAATTAAACATGAAAATGCAACATTCAAATATGTTCATACATATGCTTATGCTAGTTTATGCTACACAGTGACTGTTAATAATAATAAAGTTGTTTCTACTTGTCTTGTTCTTTGGATTTAGAAGGTGGATTTATGGAGGAGGAAAGAAAGGTTTTTGGAGGTGTGGATGGGGAACGACTTTAGGTTTGAGTTCTTTAGAAGAAGTTTTAAAACATTTTTAATAAAAATATAAATAAATATTGTTTTGAAAATTCAAAAAATAAAATTTATTATGAAATTTAAAAAGTGAAAAATATAAAAATTTTTGAAAAAATTCAAAAATGTCTGGAAAATTTTTAAAAAGTTCAAGAAGTCTCGAAAATTTCTTAAAATAATTAAAAAAGTTTAACCAATTTTTGAATAAAACTTAAAAATTTTAAACAAAGTTTTTTGAAAAAATTACAAAAATTTGAAATTTTAAAAAAATAAATATCTTAAAAAACAGAAAAATTTGAAAAGTTTATTTTTGTAAATTTTCTTACTTGTTTAAAAATATCCTAACACGCGCTAATCTGTGTTCAAAAATAAATCCTCAACTTTTCTATATCTACGAACTAATTTTTCATCTCCCGCACATGATAATAATTCCTTCCTAATGTACATTTATTTATTTATTTGCTCCAAGTATTTTTCTTACCTCAACTCATACTAAAAATGACGATCTCAATTACGCTCATCTAGCAACTTTTACATTTCATCTTCTTATTCTTAATTCTCGCCTTTTCTCATCTCATCTTTCTTATTTCGCTTATTCTTTGTGAAAAAAATAAGAAATTCTTACTTACTTATTAACCGCACTAAACTTTTGTGGTTTCCTTATTACAATATTTCTCATAACTTAACTAATATGTACGTGTATCATAAATAAATGTGAACAGACGTATAAATTTATCTCGTATGAATATTATGTATTTAGACTAAGAACAATATGTGGATGAATAATATTCAGTCTTATGGCAGCAAGTTGCAAATTAAAATATAGCGAAATAAGTTTTTGAAGAAATTTTTCTAGGTTAAGTGAAATTTAGAACGCATTTGTTGAAGTTTTACTGGATATCATCATTAATTATCGCTTCCTGCTTTAACGATTCAAAAAATTGATGACCATTTTCATACGTGTTAATTACGTATTCACACTAGATAAGTAAAAAGAGGAGGGGAGAGGGGGTTGGCTAAGTTCTGTAATAGAAAAAAAGACTCAATGTCTGTCTTAAAAATTAGAAATAAAAATTGATACTAATAAATATCCTTTAAACTTTACTGAATACACACTTTGTGTCTTTAATTTTTAACAAAATAATTAAAATGGTTAAATAAGCCAGAATTACGCAAGTATCAATTTTAAGCAGTTTAAATTTTATGGATGAATTTATAAACGATCGGGCTTGAATCCCGCAATTTACTGATAGTCGTTCTAAATTGGCTTTTCAAAAAAAAAAAACCTTTCATTTTATAGCCTTGTTCTCACTCAAACTGCTCTTATTTACCTTATTCTGCTATCCGAAATTTCCAGCTTCAAAAACATTATTAAAGTGTAGGACGGAATGTTTCCATCTTTAAGGTTAACTTCGTAATTAAATTATATGATTCACTGGATAGATCCAAATTCACTCGTAATTTATACACAATATAAATATGAGAATACGTTTATAGTCATGAGACAGTAAATACTCTCCGCATATCAACATTTATCTCCATCATATACATTTAATTGCTATGTGCCCCGAAAGAAAATATCCCCAAAAAATGAGTAAGAACATTTACTTGAGGCCTTTATTTTAATGCCAAACCTTAACTCACACTTTTGTTGAGAGTTTTAATGATTTCCTCTGAAATATCATCGTCTTAATAATCATAATTATTATTGTTTTGTGCTTTCTTATGCTTGATAAATATGAAATATGAAGAATTAATCCAAAGGAACAGATTAAGATGTATCGTCTTGACTTAATTCCCTCAAGTACCTGCTGCATTATTAGATTATTTTTCATCTATATAAATAGAGATGTGAATGGAGGCCAATTTAAGGAATCATATGGGTTTTTTGTGATGCCAAGGGGTGGTAACATTGTGACTTCAAATAATTTGCAGATTTCAACTTGCTTGAATCGAAAAATCTTCCAAGTTTCTTGGTACTTTCTTCAAAAACTCACACATAAACAGTTCCCACCCTTATATATCCCCTACTTCCACTCATCATCTTCAAAATTGTGTTTATAACATTTAATGCCAATGCTAATCCTATGAATGATAAACATAATGGGATTTATAGTCGCAAACACAGAAACAGGAAGGAGGAAAAAATTTCTTAGCACTTTTTTGTTCGTAGTGTAAATGGAAAAATACGTGCACAGCTCTTGAAGTTAAGCCGTGCTACTTTTCGTGTCGTTTTCTTTCTTATTCATTTATTATCATTGTTGCCCTGCTTTAAAACATCTTCTTGTTCTTTGTGAGTTTTTTTTGATGTAATTTGGGTGTACTTTGGAGGAGATGGTAAGGAGAAAATATAAACATTTTGTCTGGAATTTAGATAGCACCTTAAGTAATATTTTTGTCATTTTAATGAACAGTGAAATGTTCAGAAAATAAGAACAAAATGTGGAAAGCTAGATTATTATATTAGATAATTCTAGGATCAGTATGGGTTCGATTCCTAGAATTTACAAAAACTTATTCAACTCTCAATTCACCATTTTTTTCAATTTCTATGGATAATTCAGAGAAAGATTCCCACTTGCTATCTTCTCATAATTCTAAGTCAACAACCTCAATTTCTAAATGCGCTCTATTTCCTTCAATGTCTCCTAATCTTAGTTGACCATCCTTTTTGTAGTCTACTTCATAAGATTTTCTCACTTTGAGCTCAAAATACAGAAACAAAAAAAAGAATAATAATTTTTTGATGGAAGGAGGGACGAAACGATACAAGTCAAGGTGTATGAATGTAATAACTTCACGAAGCATTAAAGAGGACGTCTTAACGTATTTTCTAGATTGCAACCAAACACCTAAACCACTTAAAAAGTTTCTTGTCTTGACGCCATACATATTGTCTCGTTCCATCTTTTGTCATTTGTTGTTTTATGATCATAAATCCCTATAGGATAACAAAGTTTGTCTTCTTCTTATTTTCGACTGCTCTTGTTGTTGTCCAAGCGGAAAAATTAGAACGACAGAGACTTTACTTTTTTGCCACTCTTAAGTGTGTCAATTTTAATAAAAGTCACCTGATACCTTAATCATAAATTACATTGTCACATAATTTTTTTTCCACCGTGCTCTTCTCGTCTCTGGCTTACGTTTCTTGCTGCTTGTTATTTTTTTGAAACTGGTATTGTTGTGATGTGCGTAATTGCGATGGCACATTAAAAAAGTATTTGTCTTTCTCGTCAAAATAACGAAGGAATATTGTTTAAATTTTTACACTTGAAGTCTGCTTAAAAATAGTTTTAGGCGCATTTTTCTTTTGGCTTACTTAATATGTTTGAGCTCCAACTGTGTTAACTTGGGGAGCCTGGAATGGATGAGACATTCTTAGTGCTAAAGTAACTTAACAGCTACAACTGTAATTATTTCTCATATTTTAGCAGTAAATTTTGATAAATCTTTGACATTGCAAGGTAAAGGTGTCGATGGAGGTCAGAGTCGTAGCTTAGGTTGTCAACCTCACCTACCCCCCCCCCCTTATTTTTGAAAATTTTCTTAAATATGCTAGGGTTTTTTGAGAAAAGATCCAATCTCTCTACCCTCCACCTTCAAATGTCCTTACCACAAAATTTAAACTTCCAAAAAAAATTTTTGCTACACCTCTGGTGTATCCTCTGGATGAACAAAAAATAATTTTTATTCCTTCTTTAATTTCCTTGGAAATAAAAAAAAAATTAAAATGATTATTTATATTGGAATTGAAAGTTATCAAAAGAAGCAGTCTCGAGAATTCCTCCTGTCTTTTTGCTATTTTCACTATGAAGATGTTTGTCTTTAGTTGAGAGTTATTTTGACTTTAATGGAGGATTTTTGATGGAAGAAGATGAACACTTTGAGTAGGAAGATTTTCCAGAAACTTTTGGGAGCAATTAACTTGATTATTGGCGTGGGATTGTGAATTGCTTATAAAATAAGTTTACTAAAGGTCAATATTATTGATGGAATATTTTTAGTCTCGAGCTGAACTTAATAAAATGTCAGACAAAAGCATAATAATTCTTGGAATCATTCGTCATATTTTTTCGATTTGTTGGTAGCAATTGATCTATAGTTAACTACTTTATTTAATTCAAGGTAATTTCTGCAGACAGCAGATGATAATTAAGGATTTTTTTAAATAATATAATAAATGTTGACTTCCATAACTGTTTTGTAACCTCAACAACTTCTTACACATTTGAAAAAAAGTCTATCTTAAATTTTTCTGCTCTAGCAAAGGAACATTACAAAACCTTTCACCTACCAGCACAACAAATGAAAAATCAATCGATTTTTACCATTAGAACGAAAAATCATTAAAAAAGCCGGAGAGAATTTAAATTGAAGAAATTTATTTCTCGTCGATAAAATATCATCGATACCTTGCAAATTGCATTCTCAGATTGATTTATAACTACAACAACATCATCAGTAGAACAGCAAAACTATTTACCTTTCCCATCAATATCATTGCAAGCTACAATTTATGGATCTAAAATGTGTTTAATATTATATCATTGCGAAAATTACGATGATGTTGATGATGATGGTGGAAGGCAGTCATGGTAGTCGATGGATGTAGTGTGAAAATAGGAAGCGTATAAAAATAAATTAAATTGATATTTTTTCCACTCCATCGTATTTTTTCCTCCTTTTTTTGAACATATTTCATTGATGGGTGCGAAAAGGCAATACTTTCTCATATAATATTACTCCTTTAAGTCAGAAAAAGTCAGTAAAGTCACAAAAGAGATTGCGAGAATGAGGGTAATAGAATAAAAGGGTCAAAAAGGGTTAAAAAGTGTATCGAAAGTGTTGAAATGGTGTCTAATCGATTATTTGAGCGCATTTTTTGTTCGGGGATGTCGAGTTTTGTGAGATAAATAATAAATTGAAGAATGCTCAGCCTCAATCATGCTCAGCTTTAGTCAAGTTTAGTCTTAGAAATGCTCAGCTTTAGTCAAGTTTAGTCTTAGCAATGCTCAGCTTTAATCAAGCGCAGCCTTAACTATGCTCTGCTTTAAGCACGCTCAGCCTTAACCATGCTCAGCTTTACAAATGCTCAGCCTTAACAATGCTCAGCTTTAAGCATGCTCAGCCTCAACAATGCTCAGCTTTAAGAACGCTCAGCCTTAACAATGCTCAGCCTTAAAAATGCTTTATTTCGCTGAGTTTTAATAACGCTCAGATTTATTAAGAATTTCAAGCTTATAAACTCCCCTTATTCCTTCTCGGGTCACCAAGACATTCCATGTACAATCTTATTCATTTTCCCAATTTCCAGAACAATTTCAACTTTACCTTCTACAAATCCCATTCAATTGAATATAAAATAATTTTTCAACTTACCGGCAACCTGTAATGTCGCATTACGACTTTTTGCCACACCAAGTTCATTTTTCGCCTCACACCAATAAACGCCAGCATCACTCTCACGACGTGAATGAACGACTTTAAGGAAGAACAAGTCACCAGTTGGAAGAAACATTTGATGTGATCCCGGTTCTATTTTTAATGGATAACCGTCTTTATACCATTCAATGACGGGCGACGGGGAACCTTCAGCCTTGCACTTCAATGTTACGGGATCATGTTTCGGCACGACTGCATCCATTGGATGCTCAATAATTTTTGGCGGCTCTAGTGCTGAAATAAGAATAATGAAAAATAAAGAATTTTAATGAATGTGAAAAATTTCATTGCCTGGAAGTTAAACAAAAATTTCTACATGTTGAAATGAAAATGAAAAAAATTCATAAATTTTCAAAGGACTTAGAAAAGATAGCAATAAAAATAAGCAGAAGATTGTTTAAAAGTTTGAACTTCTTTTTGGGGATGTGGGGCTGTTTTTGAAACTTTTGTCTTTTTGATATGAAAAGAACGTTTAAGTTCAAAGACGCTCAACTGAGAAGACGATCAGCTTTAAAGAAGCTCAGCTGTAAAGACGCTCAGTTTTTAAGAAGCTCAGCTTTAAAGAATCATCTCAGCTTTAAAGAATCTCAGCTTTAAAGAAGCTCAGCTGTAAAGACGCTCAGCTTTTAAGAAGTTCAGCTTTAAAGAAGCTCAGCTTTAAAGAAGCTCAGTTTTAAAGAATCTCAGCTTTAAAGAAGCTCAGCTTTAAAGAAGCTCAGCTTTAAAGAAGCTCAGCTTTAAAGAAGTTCAGCGTTAAAGAAGCTCAGCTTTAAAGAATCTCAGCTTTAAAGAAGCTCAGCTTTAAAGAAGCTCAGCTTTAAAGAAGCTCAGCTTTAAAGAAGCTCAACTTTACAACGCTCAGCAATAAAAGTGTTCAGCTCAAAGAATATTCAGCCAAAAAGACGCGCAGCTTGAAATAAGCTCAGCTTGAAAGACGCTCATTATAAATAACTCAAAATGCGTTTCATATTTCTTCAAATTCAACATGTTCTTCTTGTTTCTTATGTCACAGAGACCAAACTTCTGCCTCTGTCTCTATCACTTTAATAAAAATGAAAGAAAAATAAGAAGCAACATCGAAGAGCTGAAAATGAAAATTTTTCTTTCCCTTTTTTGGATGCTTTCTGCTTGGATTTAAATCGACAAACATTTTTTTTATGAAGATAGATGGTGAACGAGATGAAGAAAGTGAATGAGCAAGAGAAGATACAGAAGGAATAAAATATGAAATGTGAAAAGTCTCAAGGCACATTAAAATGTTTATGAAAAAAATTCTTTAAAGCAAAAACTTTTTTCATTCAGTTCCACAAAATGTTGTAAAAGACATAAAATTTAAGCACTAAATTACATGGCTTGATGGCGCATATTTAGATCAATTTGGATACTTTTATTAGTTTGATTTGGGGATTTTTCGATATTGATATTTTTTACTGGGGTTTTTTTTGGGGGGAGTGGATTTGGGAAGCAGATTATTTAAAGTTGTAGACCATAAAATGTGTTCAAGGGTGCAAATCCATTTTAATTATCGTTATTTAAATGATTTGTAACAAAAACAATCCACAGCCTCACCTAGTAGTTACAAGCCCACCTTTAAATTCTATTTCTAAGGAATATATCGAAAAACCAGAGATCGAAGCCAATTTTTTCGGCTTAACTCAATTTTTTATTTTTTTGATAGAAAAAAGCCATTTGACACCCATTTCAAGTATTTAAATTGAACTTTACATGCTTTACTATGATTCTGTGTAATATTTTGTCAGCATGTAGCTATAGTGAGCTCAGAAAAGAGCACAATTTCATGCAAAAATTTCCAAATAGCATCATATAAAATTTTATTGTGACTCGTCCCTCATCTTTTATTTATGAAAAAATAATTTTATGTGAGAAAAGTTTTTTAATAGACGAAGTAAAGTCCCCTCAAGTGATGCTTACTTTCCCAAACAGCTGACAGGAATATTAGAAGAAAATTGAAAATATTTCATTTTTGCGATTTTTATTGCAAACAAAAACTTTTTAAAATTTCTCAATTAAATCAACGCAGATCCATAAAAAATCATCTCTGCTATTTCCGGAATCAAAAGCAAAAAAAAAAACACCGCAAATTCAATCTGATCTGCCTTCAAACGATGATGATCGCATTCCATTCTTACATCAAAAACAATTCGCAATCTTTCATCGCAAACACTTTATTTATTTAAAATTATGAGGAAATTAGAGCAATAAAAATGAGTCGAAGTAATAAAAAATATACTTGAAGACATAATGAGTGAATAATTAAATAAATCGTCAATTCTTTCTGTGAGTTCGAAAAAAGTAGGTCAGACGAAATGTGACAAACAGACAAATTAGGAGCAGAAAATTGCGATGAAATTGGAGAAAAATATTTTTTTTACAGCATGAAAAGAAAAGTTTAAACTTGAATGTTTTACGATGTCGTTGGAACATATGTTTCTTAAATTATACAAAAATATACGCGAATGTGTCTTTACGGTTGAAGTCTTTAGGGGAATTTTGTGTGGATTTTTTTTGGCAAGCATTGTTAAAGGTTTTACTTCACTTTTGTAAAAATGTTTTGAATTTAAGGATATGAAGCACTTAAACTAAGTGTCACTGGAGCTGAGCGTCACTAAAGCTGAGCATCACTAAAACTGAACATCGCTAAAACTGAGCATCACTGAAGCTTAATTTAAAATTCAGTGCCACTATAGTTGAGTTTCACTAAACCTAAGTTGCACTAAAGCTGAGCTACGATAAAAATTGAGCATCACTAAAGCTGAGCGTGACAAAAACTGAACATCACTAAAGCTGAGCATCACTAAAACTGAGCGTCACAAAATCTGAGCGTCACTAAAGCTGAGCACAACTAAAGCTGAGAATCACCGAGCATCTTACAGACTGATTCTAACTGTCAATAAATTGATTCGTTCATCATCCACCACTCCATCAAACATTCTTCCAAAATCGTCTCAAGAGACCTCAAAACAAACTTTATTGTATCAAAAAGTCGATTCTGTTTAACAAGAGAAGAAAAAAAAAATCTTGTTCACATGGAAAATTGAATCACGGAATAGACACGAACATACGCACATACTCATACACTCATAAATGTCATCTCATATTTCAAATCTTTTAAAGCCCTCTAAAATTTCATTGCTGCTATTGAAACTTAAATATAATATTTTATTATAGTGGAGCAACGAGTTTGATATTAAGGTTATCGCTATTGGGGCACATAAAATTACACTTAAATCTTTTTTGTTGTGTTGATTATTTTTAAAAAAAATTATTTATGTTTTCAAAATTGATTTCAACTTTTTTTTTCGGTAACATAGAAAAGAAATCTTTATATAATTTTCGGTGTGGTCTGTATTTGGGATTTTTTGTGGTGATAGGAAAGTGTCTGATTGTCAGATTTATTGCTTTTATAATGAAATTTTGTAAATTATGTGTTTGTTGTTGATTAAAATGATTAGAAATGAGATTTGACTGGTTTTTAATATATCTAAGGTATATTAAAAATGTATTAAGCTCCACGGATGCCTGATCGTAGCTTGAAGTATGTTTTATATAAGCTGGACGTAGCTAAGGCTATGCTTGATCTTAGCGAACGCTATGCATCGCTACAACTAATCATAGCTACGATTATGAGTAATATATGCTAAATCTACTTTAAGCGTACTTTTTTGGTACATCCCTAATGTACATAAGCTTAGTGCGCTCGCTACTCAACTTAAGCTCTAAACATTTCCGCCTTGTACTCGCTTTTGTCGGTAAAAGATATTTTTTTATGTCTAAACGAAACACAAAAACCCATTATGAAGATAATTTAGTCATTTTCTACGTGAATTATGATAACTGCAGAGCTCAAAGGGGAAAAGAAATTTATTTTTTTATATATTTTTGTGTGTAAATACTTTTGTGCATTTGCTTAGAAGCGACCAGGAAGTGTAGCGAGATATTTTTATTATTCCGTGAAAATTGCATGTTCAACATTCATTTTTGAGCTTTAAGCATAGAAATATGCAAATTTAATATTCTTTTCTTTCAAGTACAATAGTTTTTTTAAAAAGAAATTCTATTTTTATTTTATTTGGGTTCCATTGTTTTTCAGTAGCTCTTCCGACCAACTTGAAACTACTAAATGGTAGCTGTAGATGTCAAGTAGATGAAAAATTCTGGCAGAATATTTTTTATGTAGTAATGAGAGCAAGAATCAGCGATGGGACTTGTTTCTTGAATAAATTAAGGTGGTTAGCTGTAGTGTGGACTAATTTGTTGAGGTTTGGTCTATTTTTATGCTGAATGTTGTAAATGTTACTTTTGGATCTTTGCCTAAGCGTTTTTGTGGCTGAACATTCTTGAGGCTTAGCGTTCTTGTGGCTGAGCGTTTTTGTGGCTGAACATTCTTGAGGCTTAGCGTTCTTGTGGCTGAGCGTTCTTGTAGCTGAGCATTCTTGTAGCTGAGTGTTCTTGTGGCTGAGTATTATTAAGGCTGACCGTCACTATAGCAAAGCTTTCTTGTCGCTGAGCGTTCTCGTGGCTGAGCAATATTAAGACTGACCGTCACTATAGCAAAGCTTTCTTGTCGCTGAGCGTTCACTTAACTGACAGTTTCTATAGCTGAGTGTAATTCTGGCTGAGCGTTTATTGTGGCTGATAATCAAACTGCTCAAAAACTGCGCTATAGACATCACATTAAAGCTTCCCTTACTTGTCACCACTTTTTCTTAGAAAAACTGAAAACTACTAAAAAGCGGAAAGCACAAAAATTTTCATTTTAAACATTTTCTGTTGTATTTTCAAAAGACCAGCTTGACACATTATTTTATTACAATAATGTAAGAAATAAAATTCAGACAATGACTAGGGGTGACTGCTACTGCTACTGCTGCTTCATTTCCCTCGAAAGGGCAATAACTATAAATTTGTCGGTTATTTATTTGCACAACAACTGATTTTTAAATGCTTTTTATTATTATTTTCATTCATATTTCTTCTTGTTTTTTGTATAACAATACGCAATAAGACGTTTAAGTTATAGTTTTGTAATGTCAGCTATTAAGTGGATGGTTTGTTGTGAGAATTGGCTCGATTTGTTAAGGATTTTGCTGTTTTGGGGTTTGCTTGGTGGTTTGTCGATGATATTGCTTTAGAGTCTAAAAAGGAAAGCTACTTGTCCTTATTTCATCCTCAAGACTATCAGTGTTGTCAATACTTCCAAAAACTCGGAACAATTTCGACCAGAAAAAAACCCAAAAATATCAAAGTTCCATCCAAAACTTTCATTACAAATAAAAATATTCATTCCATCCCCATAATAGCTCCAAATAGTCGACGAGAACAAAATAAGAAATTTTCTTCGCTTAAAAAATTCAATTAAGATTTTATTTCGATGATACGACAACAAAAGGAATTTGTGAACTTGCTTTCAACATTCTCTTCTGGATGTGTCTCTATCGTCTATTCTAATATTGTCATGTGCAATGAAAATTATTGAGAAAATCAATTGGGAACAGCAGCAGCAGAAAGGAAAGTCAATGAAGCATTAAATTCTTATCTTGATCGTTCAGCGGCGATTGAATGCTTTCTTCTGTGATTTTGTATTTTGGAGGAGGATGTTAGGATGCTGATTATGTACGGGGGTAAAGAGGGAAGATTAACTAGATTTTTGTCCAATCGGCTGAAATTCAAGATGTGCGACTTTAAGGCTATGCACCTTTCACACTGTGCATCTTTCAAGCTGTGCGTTTCCGAGCTGTGCGTCTTTTGAACTGTGAGTCCTTCGAGCTGCGCGTTCATCATTTAAGTGTGTTTTCTAAGCTGTTCGTCTTTAAAGCTGTGCATCTTTCACGCTGTGCATCTCTCACGCTGTGCTTATTTCGAGCTGTGCGTCCTTCGAGCTGCGCGTCTTTTAAGCTATATGTATTTCAATCTGTGTGTATTAAAGCTGTGCGCATTTAAAGCTGTGCGTCTTTTATGCGGTGCATCTCTTATGCTGTGCGTCTTTTATGCTATGCGTCTTTTATGCTGTGCGTCATTTATGCTGTGCATCTTATATGCTGTGCGTCTTTTATGTTGTGCGTCTTATGAGCTGTGCGTGTTTAAAGCTACGCATTTAATGGCTGTGCGTTTGTATGTATGTGTTTAATTTTAAAACTAAATATTCCTCAACAAATGCACCGTAAACCTCCTCAAATCCACTCAACAAACTTTTCTACTTGCACCATAAAATTCTGCACAATATGGATCATTCAAGATAAGTTTCAAAATATATTGAATAGAGTTGTTTGTCCACCGATATCAAATTTCACATCTCACTGTCCCAAGCAATCTCATTCTTTCTTCTTCTTCCCGTTCCGTTCCTTTTCCTTCTTAATAATTCTCAAGAAATATGAAATTTAATTCAACGTACATCAAGCACAATTATTGTTATTGAGTAATTCTATCCGAAATTCCTGTTTTTCTCTTCTATTAATGTTTCTGCTGATGCTGTTGTGTGTGACCATAGCTAATAATAATTTTTATTGCTCTCATTTTACTTGCGATGAACGTTCGTACCGGAAAGATTAACAGAATGAAGAGAAAAATATATATTCTTTGTAAAATTGCTGTTATTATTTTTGTTGATCTTTGTAGATGGATTCGGTAGCAAATTCTTTTTGTTGTTGCTGTTATTTAACACATATTGGAAATGGGAAAGTCCACATGTGTGAGTCAGAAACATGGAAGTTGGTAAGTCTTCTTTGTGTTAAATGTTTAAAAGAAATTCAATAGAGAATTTACTATGGATTTGTGTAAAGTTTGAGTTCTAAAACTTGGTTAATAATATTTTAGTACCTTCGTCGAAAAAACAGTTTTAGTCTGATTTAGATTTGATCCGAAAAGCTCATACACCCAAAATAAAGGAGATATTCTAATGAATTTTTATTTATAGGTTTAAAATGACTTTTTGCAACATTTTATTAAAGTAAAATATTGACTAATTTGAAAACTTCTTTAATATCATGAAAAAATGCAGGTTCAAATCCTCAAAATATATTCAGTATTAAAGGGATTGATTTCCTACATATAAAAGCGCAAGATGCCGTAAGGAAGTCATCCAGATGCTAGCATATCTTTGTATACCTAGCAAAGGAGGCATATTCTGTGCCAAAGACCTCAAAACTACACCCAACACACGAACCGAGCTTCGTAACTAGAACGGTGAAATGGAAAAAGAGCTTTGAAAATTAGACATGGCCTGGGATTGAACCCAGGACCTTTGGCACAGAAGGCCAACGTTCTACCATTTAAGCCACTGATGCCATTTCACCGCTTTAATTAAGCTTAAACAAGAAACTTTTATTTTTGTTCTTTAAAGATGTGGAACTGATTATAATGATCAAAAATTATTGTTTTATTCAGCACAACAAGCAATTAAACTCCTTAAAGAATTTCCCATCTTCATTCCAATCAAAAAAGTACAGAGCAACAATCAAGAAAGAAGGAAGAATAAGCAACACCGAAAAAAGGAACCAGACCACTTTATTTTTTTTTATGAAATATGATATTTATGTTCATCATAAGTCTAATTAACGTCATTGCAAATCTTTTTGTTTTCTTTTTCCGAAAAAAAAAACTGTTCTTCATCTCAGCAAGCAGGCAGGCTGAGAAGGGAAGGCACAGATCCAGAAGATTTCAATTTCGTTAAAAGAAAATTTGCCAAGAATTGTGAATAAAGGAATAATAATTTTGACAATGCATTACGTCTAATAAAAATTATTTTTTGATATTACACATGGCCCGTCCCTCTTGCTTCCCTGTGATATGGCTTATTAATTTCATTTTTCTTCCTTTTTTACCTTCTTTTTCGTTCTGTGTTCTTATTTATTGTTGGACAGTTAAGTGAAAATTGTTGTTGTAATCAACATTTTATGGCCATTTATGCGTAATTGAAAGTGAAAATTGAGAGAATTGCGAAAATTGCACAGTTGTAATAAGTTCTTGTGGTGATTTTGTGGGGGAATCTTTAATTTTTATAAGTTGAAGTAAATGTTTTGAAAATTATTAAAAAAAATAATTTTTTTAAATTCTTGATTTTTTGGATTTTTTTTTTAAAAATCTCAAAAAACTCTGAAAATCTTGAAATTTCCATTTTTTGTAATAAAACATAATAACATATTTAACTCAAATCACAATCATAATAGCACGTGTAATCATAAAAATTTATTTTATATCAGCACATAAAGTTATTAAAAATAATTTCTTAATTTTCTGCTTTCCACATTTATTCGCCACATGATGGAAATAACAATTAAATAATTTTTTTTGCTGATTTCAAATTATTAATTATTTTTTATGCTTGTTAATTTTTTAAAAAATTTTTAAGGTGTCATTAAATTTGTAAAAACAGATATAAACATCAATAAAGCATTTTATGATCATAACGATGAATTTCGATTGATTTGCTGGGTTTTGCAGGGCGCTAATAAAGTCGTTAATTTCTTTATGTGATTTCTGATAGATTTTATCATTAATAATGGGGGTTTGGATCATCATATGTTTATAGACATGAGACTTTAATACTGATTAGTTATTAATAAATACGATATTAAAAAAGAGAAATTGGCATAAAATCGTTGATTGATTGAAAGGTTTAATCTTTATTGGTCTTGATCAAAGAAGTTTTACGTCCCAAAAGGAGGGGAGAGGGGGGTCCAGAAAATTTGGCGGGTCACAAATTATATTCTTTTAGAAATATCAATCTCAACTCGTTCTTGACCATCTCAGAACTCTGCTTGTTAAGCTTACGTAGAATAAAACCAATTCATCAGCATGTTCGATGCTCCTTCTCCCTTAATTCTCTCATAAAACTGCAAAAATCATCCGAAAATTTACTTCAATTGATAAAACAATTTACCATCAATTTGTAATTCCACATAATAATTTATCGATATAACTACGCAGTAGTTCAGGAATGAAATAAAACTCATTCGCAAATCTTGAGCAATTTTGAAGCAATCAGCTGAAACTACAGCAATGACTGGTAATGACTTAATTTGAATACATTTACCAAACTGATCTAGATAAGTTCTGTTCAGCTTCAGGAATATTTTTTAACATAAGCAAACAATGAACAATACATCCAAGATGACTTTTAAGCATCGATATCAAAATATTTTGATAAAAATCGCCTCCAAGATACACAAGACTAGCCGTTCCCAACTTTCTCAATCATTTATTCATTCAAATTATTTTATTAACAACAAACAAGAAAACTTAATAATGCAAATAAAGCCAAAACAGAATAGAAATGA
The DNA here is from genome assembly GCA_917627325.4 of Chironomus riparius. Taxonomy (NCBI): domain Eukaryota; kingdom Metazoa; phylum Arthropoda; class Insecta; order Diptera; family Chironomidae; genus Chironomus; species Chironomus riparius. Next base: position 19,832,716 of record OU895877.1, on the reverse strand, counting down.
AAATTTTAATAGCTCATTTCATGAATAAATATATATCTATATCAAGTGAATATAAAAATCAGTTGAACTAAGCGAGGGAGGCGATTGCAGTGCAAACAAGAAGGAGAAAAGGGGAATTGGTTGTGATTTTCCCAACAAAAATTACAATAATAAATAACAAGCAATGAGGGGCCTGAGTATTTGGGTTTAAAGCGCATATTTATCTAATAGTTTGTGATAGTGAAAACTTACAGTCTGACAGCAAATTGACAAACTGACAGACTGACAGCAAATTGACAGACTGGCAACAAAATTGATGGACTTACAGCAAACTCTTAGACTCACAGTAAACCAACAGACTGATAGCAAATTGACCGACTACCAGTAAACTGACAGCAAAATGATAGACTTACAGCAAACCTAAAAATTGAAAGCAGACTGGCAAGAAAGAACATCCAGACAACATTTGTACAATCACGACTGCACCCCTTTAAAAAGTGCTCAAAATAAGTCAGTGAAAGATTTTCTTATTGGGTTGTAGAAGCGGTATGAAGGGCTCTTGGCATGATATTTGATCAATAGCGAGCGAGCCATTAAATTTAATTTATTCCAATAAAATGCCAACAAATCGCTCATACAAAATGCTGCTTGCTGTTTTGCAGAGAGCAAGCAAGAAAAAAAATTATTGAAAAGAAAGAAGAAAACGAAACCAGACATTCCGTTAAGAGGAGAGTTTTATGGACGTTGTCGAGTGCTTGATGATGTACGAGCATGTAAAGAAGAAGAATACATTTTTTTTGATAAAAAATTCTTCCATCTCATATACGCATTTCTCTCTAAATGGATGTTTCATAAATATTTTTTCAAATTTTTTTTGCATGCAACTTCTTTTTCTTGTTGACGGAATTTTTCCTTTATATTGGATTGAAGATTATTTTTGTGATACATGACCGCAGTATGTCCTGCAGATGTATCTGGATGGAATATGAAGAGTTTATGTAGTGATGTTGTGTATCTTTATTGATTTGTGAGATTTTGACTGATTGAGGAAGAAAGAAAGCTTGTTTAAGTATGCAGACGGAGGTCAAGCATGTTGAGGACATTGACTGAGAGTTGTATGCTTTTACATCTTGTTGAGATTATTCAATTCGTGTCTGATATTCCACAAAAAAAGTTAATATTCACTAATGGATTAAAGGAGAGGGGAGGGGGGGGGGGGGTAGGTTGGTTTGAAAATCCGATTTTTTTTAATGAACTTAGTCTTTGAAAATCTGATTGCTTAGGGTCATCTACATATGGATATTACTGAGTACAGCCGGATGCGATGCAAAAACTCAATCTTAAAGTAAAGATTCCACACTTCCCCTTTAACTCAACGAACGATACTTTTATTGCCTTTATCATTTTATCAAATTCATAATTTCTGTATCTATTTACCTCGCGACTCTACAGCAAGTCACATAAAAAAGAATATTTCCATAGACATTCTGCATAAATTTGAATGTTTCATACACAAAAATAAAAAAAAATTCAAATTCGCATATTTTATCATCAAATTTGTATATCACTATGGGGCAAAATGAAAAAAAAAGGGACTTTCACTTTGAAAAATGGACTTTTCCGATTTACACTTTTTGGGTGATTTTTTCTTGTAGAGGACATAAAAGTAGATAGAAATGCCAAATTTCAGGTCATTTGGTGCTGATTTCGCGATTCTAGAGCTGTTTGAAGTTGAAAACTAGTGAAAATTCTGGTTTTTTCATACCATGTTTGAACCGGGAAATATCTTAACTGGTTTAAGATATTGCAAAACGGTTTTCAGTTCCTATTAGTAGTATATAAGAGCTTTATTTTGACATATAACAAAGTTTAGGTTCTGAATGTTTTCGTGCCATTATGGTAGAACATATGTGAAAATTTCAGGAAAATTATCTTCAAACAAGCCGCAACTATCATAAATGAAGAGTTTCCAGGCAAGTAAAAACGCAGTTTTGTAGCCCCATATATCTAGTTTTCAAAACTGTATAAACTTTGAAAAAGTAAGCTAACGTAATTGAGTTATGTTGATTTTAGTAGGTCGTTGAGTATTTGGCCAAAAACTAATAATTCTTTTAAAAATACGAAAACATAGTTTTAAAAATAGTTTTTTGGTGTTTTCTTATGAAAAATAACAATTTAAATGATTTTGTGAAGAAAATTTTTCAAAAACTTCAAAATCTTTCGAGATATAGGGGGTATGTGCTCTCCATCGATTTGGCCATTTGTCACCCTACTTAAACCACTATAACTTTTTTTTGAAAAAATATTTTTTAATTCTGTTTTCGGATTATTGTAGCCTAATGTAATACCTATCCAACGATATATAATACTTGCTAGTTAACTTAGTTATATATTTTACCTCTAGTCAAACTTAAATAAATGCGCTCAGTTCCACTTGTCATTCAACAATCATTTGCAAATTTGTCTTCAGCATTCCACATCATAACTTATTTTGTCATTACCACCATGAAGGCATTGAAAAACTAAAGACAACTCATGCCACGAGACGAGATAATTTTTTCTGAATTTCATTTTTATGCTTCTCTCTGACTTATTTTAACAATGAAATTGAACACGACATTGTACAGCATTTAATGAGAATTGTATGCTGTAAAGTAAATATTATGCGACAAGAAAGAATTTTTTTTTATATTTCAATGAATATCTTTCTATTTACGGACATTGGGAGACACACTAAATAAAGTCAACAGAAATTCCTTCATTTAAAAGTGAGAAATGAGTGTTGTGTGAGGCATTGGTGATAAGTTTGAGGCTGCAATGAGTTTAAGGTGCATTTGGCTTCATCTGCAGAATTACATGGAATTCAATGGATTTATAAAAAGTCATCATAACATAGGAATCGTACTTGTGACTCAAAAAATATGTGGATAGTAAAAATGTGCATGAATTGTCCTGACCACCGTTAGGTTTAAGTGACCTTAATCAATGTTGTAATGACAGATCTTAAATGATTATCAAGAAAGGAGCCAGAAATTTTATCGAAGAGGGGGTCAAGACTATCAAGAGTCTCTTGTCAACGGTCATCATTGATGACTCATCCTTTCTCCATCTCCTTTATCCTAGGTACAGTCGAGTTTTATAAATTTTTTAATTATTTCTTAAAATCCGGGAGAAAGTTCAAATTTCTAGGCCCACAACCAATCCAGCCAACTCCACACATTTTGATCCAAAAATCCTGCTAACCTCACAAAAGAAGTCAAGAAGCCCAAACCAAAGTCAGTTAGATACAATAAAGATTACTTTTTCTCTCTCATTTTTATACATTTTATTCATCTTTTATATATATGATTATTTTTTGTATTCATTCAGCATGAAGCATACTCGACATATTCCTTTGTGACCATTCTATGAAATCTGTCTACATCTAAAATTGTTTAATATGTCACAATATCTACTTTTACTTCTATGGTTGGATTGAGAATTGCTACGGCTTGATATAACAAAACTGTACATGGCAACTCCCCAAATTGCATTGGATATTCTGTGGGATTTTAAGTTATTTCTTTCTGTTGTTGTGTATGAGGATATCTTTTTTGTGTAAAATGTTTATAAACTCATGTTTATCGAGTGATATATTGTGTGAAATTTTGTGATTCAATGGAATTTCTTGTGGTGCAGTCTTCCTTCTTTTTTTGTGAGGTTTGTTGTTGATTGTGCCAACAAAGCAAATGAAAAATTATTTTGTAGACAAATTTATGCTTATAAAAAATTCAAATGAAATGAGATTTGTTGTCAAAAAGTATGAACTTGTTGATAAGGCTTTTTGTTGATTGCGATGAATGGAATGAAAAGTTATTTTTTGAGGATTTAATAGAATATTAATTATCAAGCAAATTGAGCTGTTGGGTCGAAAAGTGGTAAAGGTGATATAAGCATATCTGCCAGGTTGAGATTAGGGTATACATGGCCAAATGTTTAAGGTTCTGATCACAAATCAATAGTATTTTTTTTTGAGGAAGGAAGTTCAATTCTCATTAGGGGACGTTCAATTATGACGTCCTAAATTAACGGTCATTTTTCAAAAACGAACAATGGATTTTCCGGAATTTCTATTGTTCTTTTCTTGCTAACCCCCCCCCCCCCCTGGACCTCATAAGTGAACGTTCCTTTAGAGTTATGACCAGTATTTTTATAACATATTCTAAAACTATACTAATTTAGAGACTATTATCGATAGCTGAGTCGGATTTTTCGAGAAATGTTCGATTTAACTTATATTGTAGCTTACTCTGAGTTATCGTCAACTATAGTTGAAAATTTCATTAATTTCTCCCAATTTGTCAATATGTATTCTGTTGAATATTGTTGTTATTAATTACCAAATTATAGATTTTTCAAGCATATCTTGAATCCTTGGAGTTGAGTTAAATGTTAATTTAGTCATATTTGATTTTTATACATTCCTTAATTATAGGACACTGATTTTTGAATCTAGTATACTCCTGCTAGTCGTTAAAATTCAGTTTTAGAGGAAGGTTTAAACAAAAATAGATGGTCAGCTTAGTAAACTCCTATCCGACCCATTCTCGTTGCCACTGTATTTTCTCAAAGTTTATTAACCAAAATTCAACAAAATCCTTTTGAAAACATCCTCGAAAACCACATAAAAATTGCACACAATAAAAATCATCACGCCAAACACTGTGCATAAAAGTTCCACCAACACACGAAATAAAATTCCAACCACAAAGGTTGCCAGCACAACATTGAAAGATAAAAATTAAGGTAGATAAACACACACGTAGAGGATTTCAGTTTGAAAGGGATGAGAAATTAATTATCATTGCGTATTTAGAATTGTTTGTTTTGAGTTCTTCAAAAAGCGAGAGCCAAAAAAAAAAAGAAACAACAACGATGAAGTTTAAGGTAGGAATAAAAGGCAATTGAAAAAATAAAATACTTGAGAAGTACAGAACAGAAAAATGAGATAATAAACAAACGTATGTGTACATAAATATATTATATGTGAGATAGCCACCATATGATAAACATATTTAAGCAAGTGAAGAGGAAAAAAATTCTTTATGCGGTTGAATCGTCAAGTAATGTAAGCAAGAGAGGCACTAGAAGTGGAGGAGAAAGGGAAGATGTATATAATTGACCTCATTAAATTTTCATGATCGCTTCAAAGGATTCCTCCAACAGGGAGAAATGAAATAATGCTGAGTGAGTGAATAAGAAACAAAAAAAAATGTAATGATACAAACTGTAGGAATTAAAATATGTACCGAGATACATTTTTAGCATGGTTTTTAGGAAGACTGTTAAATGGTTTGACAAGCTTGATTGATTTTGGTTTTCTAAGCTGCGCTTTAACTTTAATTTGATGTTAAATTGTCAATTTCAGTTCAATTGGAGATCAAATCGTTGACTTAAGTTCAATTTGAGATCAAATCTTCGATTTAAGTTTAATTTGAGATAAAATCGTCGAAATTAAGTTCAATTTGAGATCAAATCGTCGATTTAAGTTCAATTTGAGATAAAATCGTCGATTTAGGTTCAATTTGAGATAAAATCTTCGATTTAAGTTCAATTTGAGATCAAATCGTCGATTTAAGTTTAATTTGAGATAAAATCGTCGACTTAAGTTCAATTTGAGATCAAATCATTGATTAAAGTTCAATTTGAGATCAAATCGTCGACTTAAGTTCAATTTGAAATCAAATCGTCGATTTAAGTTCAATTTGAGATCAAATCATCGATTTAGGTTCAATTTGAGATCAAATCGTCGTTCAAATTGAGATTCTTTTTTCATTTAAGTTCCATTTGAGATCATATCGTTGACTTAAGTTCAATTTGAGATGGAATCGTCGATTTAAGTTCAATTTGAGATAAAATTGTCGATTTAAGTTCAGTTTGAGATCAAATCGTCGATTCAAGTTCAATTTGAGATAGAATCATCGATTGAAGTTCAATTTGAGATAAAATCGTCGATTTAAGTTCAATTTGAGATAACATCTTCGATTTAAGTTCAATTTGAGATCAAATCGTCATTCAAATTGAGATTCTTTTTTCATTTAAGTTCCATTTGAGATCATATCGTTGACTTAAGTTCAATTTGAGATGGAATCGTCGATTTAAGTTCAATTTGAGATGGAATCGTCGATTTAAGTTCAATTTGATTTTAAATCGTCGATTTAACTTAAATTTGAAATCAAATCGTTTATTTAAGTTCAATTAAAATACTATTTGAAACCATAAATCTCAACAAAATCCAAAGTGCGTTTCAACATCAATCATAAGCCATCCAAATTCAACTTCCATCTCCATTTTTATTCCCTTTTTTCCTCTCATTCATTTTTATTCACTGTATCTCTGCAAGAGTAGCATAAATTGAAATTGAAATGAAATGTTTATTTAACAGATGAATAAATTTTGATTACTTATATCTTGTATCTCGTTCATGTCGAGGTTGACGATAGTGGCTTGTTGATTTGTCTTGTTTTTTCTTAACGTGTCTATTTTTTTCTGTTGTGTCCGTCTCCTTCCAATTCATTGCACGATGGTATTATGAAATAATAAAGGCAGCAGTTTTTATTTATATATTTTTTATAATGTTAATTTGAATTGACGTAAGGTCTTGTTAAGTTTGTTAATTCATCTTTATCGCTTATCTTCTTTTTTCTTTTAGTTACACTTTATGCTACCGTAAAATTTCTTGTCATTTTTTATGTCCTCAACTCAGCGAAGATGAAGGAAAAGAAATGACAACAACAACGAGACGAGCAAGTCTCAAGTGTCTTAAGTATGTTGAAAAATAATCGACATGGGGCTTCATTTTAATTATCAATTCAAGTGGCTCATTTTCTCGTTTTATTTCAATGTTTATCTGGGATGAAGTTAAGGGAACATAGCCCTTGAGATGTATCTCCGCTTTATTTTTGGTTGTAAATAAGTCGTTGCTTCATGTTTCGACTTTAAATAAATCGTTGCATTGTGTTTTAACTTTAAATAGGTCACCGCTTTGTGTTTCAGTTTCAAATAAGTCATTGCGTTATATTTTAATTAAGAATAAGTTGACGCTTTAATTTTTAACACAAAATTAGTCATTGCTTCATGTTTTTACACTGAATAAGTCGTCGCTGCATATTTTAAGCATTTATATTGTAGTGACTCCCAATAAAGCACCGCTTAGAAATCAATTAAGGAATCAGAACCCCTTGAGATCAATTGTGTTGAACAAACCCAGCAAAATTCAACCCAAGGGACACGAAATAATTGCCGTTAAAGGTTCAACAAGTTGAAATGAAAATATTTGATTTCTTTCAATTTTCTTCGTCTCTTGTTTCTTGTCTATTCCTGTGTATAAATTTACAGAGAATATAAAAAAAAACCTTTCCTTTCTTGAAACTTGTTTGCTCAGTGTCAATACAAATTTTGTTGAGCCAAGTTTCAATGTTTAAGGTGGCTCTAAAACGCAGCTCAAATTATAGATCAATAATAAGATAGACTGACGAAATGCATGCCCTGACACCCCTTTAAAAAATCATTAAAAAACAAATTTCAAACCATAGCTAGTTAAAGTGCCAGTAAAAGAAGATAAAAAAGTTCCCAATGTTGCGCATGAAGTGCTTCACGAATGATAATTAAACATCGTTAAGTAAAATAATAAGGCAAAATGAATATTTAGACTATAATTGAATTTGTGGTCACAGTTGAAACTGAAAATAATTGTTCGGCAACGCACATAAAAAAATTATAGATTTGGACATAAATTGAGTGAACACAGTGTTTGGAAAGACGGGTTTTATTATAAACAATCTGAAATTAGATTTTTTTCTCTCCTTGTTGGATGAATAATAAAAATTCAAGGGTGGAGTAGTTTGTGGTTATAAGGAGGGATATGGTGTTATACTGTGTGAAGTTTACTGTGGGAAATTTTACTTTTAACCTAGAAGCGATCGCTAGTTATGCTTTGAAAGATTTATAACACAGGTAGATTACTTTTATTAGTCTAGGTGGGTCTAAGTAGGTCTAGTTAGGTCTAGACTGGTCTGAGAAGCTCTAGGTAGGTCTAAGTAGGACTCTGGATTGATCTTGATAGGTTTAGCTAGCTCTAGGTTGGTCAAGATAGGTTTATGGAGGTCTTGGTAGGTCTAGGTAGGTCTAAGTAAGTCTAGGTTGGTCTAGGTAGGTCTAGATAAGTCTATGTAGGTCTATGCAGGTCTAGATAGGTCAAGATAAGTCTATGTAAGTCTAGGTAGGTTTAGGTAAGTCTAGGTTGGTCTAGGTTGGTCAAGATAGATCTAGGTGATACCAATTTAGAAGCAATAGCAAAAGCTAATCAATTACATGACAACTCCGTAAATAAATCTAACCTTAAAATCTCTACAGAACCCTGATCTATCTGGAAAGCTTTCTTTATATTGTGATGACATTACACTCGTTAATGTTGGTAATGATCCAATGGAATTAAAAAGCAACATAGAACATGACTTACGGAAAATAGAAGAATGGTTAATGTTAAATAGATTAGTACCAAACGCGGATAAAACTAAGTACATTTTATTTCATAATAAAAAGAAATTCGAGAACTTTACAGGCGCATCATTAAATATTCGATTCTCTGGGAAAACAATAGAACGAGTTGAGAACGTTAAAGTTCTAGGACTTATTATCGACGAAACTCTTTCATTCAAACCACACATTCAATCAATTAAAGATCAAGTCATATCATTTTCGTATGCTACGAAAAGAATAAGACATTTAATTTCGGATAAAACGGCAATCGACTTATATTACGCGCATGTACAATCTCGCCTCATATATATGAGCTCGATATGGTCTTCTGCTGCTAATTACAATATAAATTCCCTCGAGGTTGCTCAAAGAAAGTCGCTTAGAATATTATTAAACAAGAGTTGGTACTGCAGTAAATCAGAACTATACAGCATACGAATACTCCCATTGTCGACATTATATCAAGTGAATATATGCATTCAGATCTTTAAAATAATCAGCAATATGCTAGTGAATAATATAATAATTCAAACTGCTGATCAAAGACATGGTCATCATACAAGAGCAAGAAAAAATTTCATTGTTCCAATGTCTCGCACACAGCTAGGAAGTCAAAACTTTTATATAAGAGGTCTGGCATTGTATAATTCGCTTGATCAGAGAATCCGAAATACTTTTTCGTTTAGCTTATTTAAATCTCGAATAAAAGAATACTTCTATGAAGGCTACAGTGATGCAATTAGGTAAATTAAAATTAAGTTTAATATGAATACAGCACTTTGTCACCAATTTTGATTAATATATCTGTAACACAACCGTAAGGTTATTTACAAATAAAATGAAATATAAAAAAAAAAAAAAAAAAAACCCACAAATCACTAAGTTCCACCCCTTGTCAAGCTACATAATTTTTATTCTTGTGATCAAACAGAAATGGGATACTTTTATGATGTTTTCATGCCACCCATTTCTATTCTTTTGATCTTTTTTAAACAATTTTTTTTGATATGCAATGAACACACACACACACGCATCACCATAATGAGAATAAGTAGAAAGACAGAAATGGAAAGGGATGTGTTTGGTTTGTAATTAAATTTATTTTTCAGCCTCTTTACGAGATATTTAAACAACATTTCATTTGTTTTACTTTTTTGAGACTTTTTTTTTTCGCTTCTCATTCCTCAATTGCTTTCTTGTTGGGTTAGGACAGTTTGGACGGTTTGGAGCATTTCTATCATCAATCTTTGGAGGTAAGTTGAGGTTTGAGTTTGAGTTTTGGAGAGAATGATTCTTAGAAATTTATTTATTTAGTTTTTTGGACTTTTGTGTATTTAAGAAAATGCTGTGGCGTGCAAGGGGTACGCTTGGGTATCGTTTGATAATTTTTTTAAAAAAAATTGCTTATTATTCATCACACAACATAGGGGTTGTTTACTTATTAAGTAACGCTTTGAAGGGGGAGGAGGTCGAAGAATTTGTTACAGTTGAAACAAAAGAAACTTTTTTTCCATACAAACTTTGTTACCAGGGGGAAAGGGTCTAAAAAGTCGATTTTTCACGTTAAAAAATAATTAAACGACATGAACGGCGTGAATCCATAGCAAAATTGAAAGATTATTAACAATATTTTTATGTTAAATTTTAACATATATATGTTCGAATATATTCGAATATTTGCCCAACCCTATGTTAAAATTTTTTTTCGTAATTTACTTTAAAATAATTTTAAACATTTCTAAAAACTGCCAGAAAAAAATAATTTTCCTCATTTTATGCCTCGAAAACTTTTTTTTCCCCTTTCAATACTTTTACTTTTTCCCCATTTTAACAAATTTCTTATTGTTGATGTTTCAGCCACAAGACACACAAAACAAAAAGGAACGAAAAAGCAAAAAAAAAATTCTTGAGACCTTTCTTAAACACTTTCGGGCTTCCAAAAGCAGCCAGAATGGATAAAATTTCAAGTGGATATATTCATTACTTAATAAAAATTAATGTGAGATAATTTTTCAAAGTTGAACCTACCATGAACAGCACAAAGGAGAATTGCTAATATAGTAATGTAAATTTCCATCCGTTTGCAGTTGTGCATCTTATTAATTTCTTCACTGACTCATCAACATCATCATTAAAATATAATAAAATAATTTTTCTTTTGCGAAATAAATTTCCGTCTTGTGCGTCAACGACTGAGCAGCTTCTTGTGCTTACGAAGAGGAAAAAATCTTAAATGTCTCATCAAATGATTAAACTAAAATAAATTTTATTTCTGTTAATATTTTCACAGCTACATAATTCTTATGATGATTTGTAAGTGCTCCCAATTTTTCATCTCTTTTTTTTCACTTCTATTTATTTTTTTATTTTATTTTTCTATAAACACATTCGATACGTTGACAATTTCTTCCTCAGACTAATTCTCACACGCACATTTCTATGTGATGATCATCAAAGCATTTTCTCGTTTAGCACTTGCGAGTTTATTCAATCTTTTTTTTTCACATCACTTTTCTTATAACAACGAAATCTTCACAGTTGATTCATAATTTTTTCTTTTCTAAAAAGAGTTTCACTTTTTTTTCCTATGGGAAATGAACTGATGATTGAGTTGTTGGGTGATTTGGGAATTTAGATTTAGGATAATTTTTTTTTGGGAAATGAAGTTAATTGATTAGAGTTCATTAAGTTTGATTTGATCAATTATCGTTGATTTTGAAGGGGTTTTAACATTTTATTTGGTTTGAAGAGTTGGGAATTTTTGAAAAATTATAAATTTTGACTCTTTTTTGATGTTTTGAAATTTGCTTTATTTTTTAAAGTTTGAACTTAATAAGGATCCTTTACATTACGTTATGACAGGGGCGTAGCCAGGGGGGGGGGGGGGGGGCATATGGGGCCCGGCCCCCCCCCCCTACGAAAATCTGATAATTGTTTTATTAAGTATGTATAGAGAAGAACCAGTTAATGTAGAGGAAGTGATGAAAGAAATGTCAAAATCAGCACGAAAAATTAAATTTAATGTTTGAATAATGAATTATATATTTAAACTTATGAAGAATGAATATAGATTTAAGGATACAAAATAACGGTTTTTTAATTTTCGAAAATGGCCCCCCCCCCTTAAAAATTTTCTGGCTACGCCCCTGCGTTATGACCACCTGCTGTTGGGTTTACAGAGGACAGTTCTCTTATTTTATATTTTAACCAAGTGGAGAGATTAGTCCATAAAGCGTTTGAATTGGTCTATAGTCGGGATGTACTTTTTTAATGTTTAGAACAATTTCTGTTGAGCCTTATAGTAAAGAACTTATTCCAATACAAAGTAACATGAGCATGTTTAAATCAAAATCAGACAAGGTTCCAGCTCAAATACTAATGAAGTCAGTTAATCAGACATAAATCCTCATTCTTTCACACATTTTCCTTTGTGTTAAGACTCAGATAAATACAAGAAATTAAAGAAATATTAAAAAATGTGCAATTTTTGTGTAATAAAAAGGAGGTTAAATTTAGAGAACTTTCTCGAATTGACTTCATATATTTCGGAGTCAAATTCGAGTCAAATCGACTTGAGTCGACTTCGAGTAAACTCGGTAGTTTTTTTTGTATGAAGAAGTTGTCTCAAGTCGAGTTGACTCGGAAAAAAATTAAGTCAACTCAAGAAAAGTCGAGTCAACTCGAAAAAACCAGAGTCGACTTGAGTCAACTCGAGTTGACTTCGCATTCTGATATTGAGTAAAGTAAGGCCAATCAAACACATAGCTCTCAAATAATTTAATTATTCTAGCAACATAATTTTGTATTTTAAAAAACAATTTCTATTATTTGCTATTTAACAGTAAGCATACAGCCATCCCATTTAAACATCTAACTGTTTTGATGTTTCCGTAATCAAAACATCCTAGCCGACAGGTAAAGATTATGCCTGTCAATCACTGTAACCCTGAAAATTCTGAGGACATTTTTAAAATAAATCAATATTTATTCTTCATAAATTTTTTGCTTTCTTTGATTATTACAAAGTATGTCCGGCAAATATTCCCAATATACCAAAAAAATCACCACTTATAAAAATGCGTCTCAAAAATATCTGTCTATAAAAAAAAGTTTATCATCATCCACTTCAAAAATTTCCAAGAAAAGAAACAAAAATGAAAAGTTATTTATTTCCCCTTGATGAGTTTATACAAATCGGATATGAGCTGAGATGAAGGAAAAAATGTAAACGAGATGAAAATTCATGCGGAGCCAAATGACAATAACAAATTAACGAGTGTGGCAGTTTATTTAATATCATTAGTAATTTGTATTTCACACCGAAAAAAAAACTTCTTGCTGTGTCCCAAATGTTTCATTTTTCTTCTTCTTATTGTGTGAATTAATAACCCTTTTTAAAGTTTATGTTCAATATCCACAAAAAAATGTGAAACATATTAAGTCGATTATTTTGTATGACGATGATGAGATGCGTGTGGGGGGAAGCGGCGATCTTTACACTTCTTTTTTTACCGACAGTAAATTTATTTTTCACGAGCAAATTTTTCTTTTATTTTTTTTTAAAACAAAAAAAAAAGATTAAATGAATGAGGAGAAATAAATAGAATAGAAAATGAGAAGATAAACCGCACTCAAAATTTATCAACACTTAATAATCCATCAACTGAGACCTTTTTCTTCTCTTTCTTAAATTATTTTGAAGTTTTTTTCTTCTTTTTTGTGAATTTTTGATTTGAGATTGAAAATTTATTTGCGATGATTAAATGGGAATTTTTTTTATTTTGAGAAAGAAGATTTTTTTTATTTGAAAGAAAAATTAGCACCATTGAAAATTAATTTAATGGACAGACCACAATTTATACATGAAAGAAAGCCTCAATATTGAGTGATTTTATGAGTTTAAACACGTTTAGAATTAAATTACAATTTAATTCATTAAACTTTTATAAAACCTTAAATTCTGACCATATAAGAGTAAAAAAGACATGGAAGGAACGAATTAGATGTCCAGAAATAACAGTAACTCTTAATTTTGTGTTTAAACTTTAAATTGTTCAAGTAGTGATTTTTACATTTGAGTTTTAATTTCATAATAACGCATTAAATGATTATTTTAAAATAAAATGTATTTTAATAAAACTATTTTACAATTTTGCAACAATAAAGGTTTTTGTTCTTAAACCGTAGACTCCTTAAACGCATCTAGTGAAGACCAAAATCTCTAATTTGGAGACCAAACGAATTTAAATCCTCTATTTAATTTAAAAATATATTGTTTTTTAAGAGATTCTGATTTGATTCTTCAAATAAAGTAGCAATTGATTTTGATAATGATAGCATTGCTATCCAAATATATTGACAAAATAATCTCTAAGCCTGTATGGATTAAAATTAAGAAATCCCAACGGATCCTTAGTATATTGGACATATAATCTTGGGATTCAATGGAATATCTAAGTTTTAATGCAAACAAGCTCAGGGATTATTTTTCTTTTTGGTGTAGAAAGTAAAACGTAACTTGAGTCGTGATTCTTTTTAGATAATAAATCTCTGTTCTATTAATTTGAATTAAATTTAATCTAATCATTAGTAATTTTTGAAACTAATCTCTAAATTATTATAATCATGAAAAATGTTGAAAAACAAAATTCACAAAATATTTCTTCCGGATCCAGAACTTCATCTTGCGCTTATCAGTTGCAAATTTATTTGTTTTTCAATTTTTCAAATTTTTTCTTGATTTTATCGCTTCTGAGCTTATGTCGTCAAACTTCAACATTCATTTTTTGCACAATTAATTAGGTTTTGAACTTTCTTCAACGTTTAATTTTCTCAATTTAATTATAAAACGATCTAAATCATCAAAAAACTTCAAAACTTAATTTTATACATTTTGAAAATTCATCTGATTTTTAACCCTAGTAACCAAAAGGTAGATCAATGTATTCCATGAGAATCTTCCATGGATGATACATATGTATTATCCATGTATTATCCATCGGAAGATGATGTCCTATGAAAATGGAAGATAAATGGACAATGCAATAAGACATCAATGTAATACATCAAAGGAATACAAATGGAAAACAAATGGATTACTTTTTTTGCATAAAAACACGTGCTAAATTCCACGTGTTCTTTTGTAGTTTTCATTTATTTGTGTAAATTATTGTAAAAGTATTAGTGTGTACTTAATTAAAGTACACTAACACTACGAAAAAGAACAAAAAGGACTTAATTTAATTAAGTCGCATACTGATGAACGCCCAAGACTCGCACACAAACCTGAGGAAGATAAATAATTAATTGAAAGCCCCATACAAATTTAGAGAGAACTTATAATAGTGATTTCTTCGAGCAATTGTGAAGTATATCGCAAATGCCAAATTTAGAACAAATATTATTTTCCTGCAAAAAAATATTTTTTTTTGATGATTTTTCATAGGATTTGATCCTAAGCAGGCTCATGTAATACTTCGATGGAACACTTTTGTTACATGTTTGTAAAACAAATATTTTACATATAATAAATAATGATACATTTGATCTTCCATCGACGTCGAAGGAAGATTATATGGAACATTTTGGTTACTAGGGAAAAGGTTTAATTTTTCAAGTTTAAGTTCAAACAATTCTGCGTAAAGGTAAACTAATCTCCTAATTAATAACAAAACTTGTTCTAAATTTCCAAATACTTTATTTACGCAATTTTTGACTCAATCAACTTGTTATTCTTCAACACTTCACATTTTTGTAACATTTTAATATTCTTTGGCAAAAAAAAAATGTTTTCATAAAAAATTCACAACTCTTCTTAACATCCTCAACCTTCAACTTCATTTCCCAAAAATTTCCTGTTAATCATTTCCAACTTTACATAATAATAATTTGAAGCACAAAACTCTTCAAGAAAAAATAAAATCACCTCTCAAAAAAATTAAAACAAAAAAAAAAATCCATCACAATCTTTTCGAGATTTATAATTTTCGTAAATTTTTTGCTTTTTAGAAATATTTTTGCGAGCAAAAAAATCGCTTTGATGTTCTTCCGCCGTTAACTCGCGTTAGACTGAAACTTGCAACATTCAGAAACTGTGACTAGGAAAATCAGAAAATTAATAACAAGATAGAAAATGTAGAAATGAAACATTTAAGAAAATGCGCAGAATCAAACGAAAAAGTCGGAAAAGAAAATTTTCTTTGAGATTTGAGAGAATTTTTATTATTTTATTTTGTTTTGATTGTTTTGTTGGGAAGAAAAGCACGTGGCGGGATTTTGATGACAAAACAATGTTTGAATAAAACATTGAAATGAAAATGAAAGTTGGAATGAGGAATTGAATCAGGCTGTGAGGAAAATTTTTGGAAAGAAAATGTGTTGAAATAGTCAGAATTGTGTCATTTGCTGATTTTTATTTTTTTTAAAGAGATTAAAGAAATATTAAAATTAATTTGAAAGATAAAAAAGTTTTAAATTAAAAATATTGAAAAATTTAAAAAATACGATTTTAAATATTTAAAATTTATTTGATTTTTTTGGGTTTTTTTTATTAATTATTTAAAATTTATTTTTAAAAAATCAAGCATTTAAAAATTAAATTCAAATTTTAAATAATCTATTAAAAATCAAATTTTATTTCAATGGATTTATTTCAAATATTCCTAACCTATTTTAATACCAATTTTCTTTCAACTCATCAAAAAAGAAAAAAAAAATCACCATAAAAATTGATAAAAATCACAATTTCCCCCTCTGACAAACATCAACAGCTCTTTTCCTTATATTTGCGTTTTGATTTCGATCGAAATTAATAAAAAATGATGTTTCTCGTGGCCAAATGACGATGACTAATTGATTAATTACTTCATCTCACTTCGAATAATAAACACAATAAAGGAAGAAAAAAAAACAAGGAAAATGAAAAATTTCTTTGTGGTTCTTTTTTCTGGGGGGAAAAATTAATGACATACTTCACATCATCAATAAAGAGTGCTGCTTGAATTTTCGGGGAGGTCAAGTGGCTTTAACTGTGTGACTTTGATCATTCATCGAATAATTTGTTTAGTGTGTCAAAAGTTTTTCTAGCTTTGATGTCGGATTTATGGACTCACTTTGGGTGCTTGTTGATGAATTGTGTGATGATACCCAAACCTGGGGTTGCTGTCAAGGATTTTTATGTAATTTTTACTGGAAATTGATGTGATTTTTGCTAACTTATTGTTAAAGTGCTGGTTAAAAATTGATCAATTTTTCATTCAAAATTCTGAATAATTAGAAACATTAGGAAAATTTATAAATTTTCCATTAAGTTAAAATTTTAATTTATGATTAGCTTGAACTTTATAGATTCTTAAGAACACTTAAAAGCGCTTAATTCATCCAACTATTCATTTAAATCTCCAATAATTCCTACTTCTTCATCCACCCATTCTCTATTCTCCCTGAAATTCTAATTCAAATTGTCAAAATCAGATATTTTCATTCGCTATACCAACAAAATTGCTCGTTGATATACTCGAAAAATATTTTTTTTTCCTTCGAAAACCAAACCAAAACAAAGCAAGAGAAAAAGACTTGATTAATGCGTTTTTCGGTTGATTTTTTCCATATCGATTTTACAGTTCACTACTATGTATGTAAGTTTAAATACATATTGATGGTTCCTTGAATAATTTGAGGGAATAGAAGCATTTGAGGGGGTTTGATTGAAGGTAAAATAATGAGTTGTATGAAATATTTGGGCGCTTTATAGTTTTAGACAAAAATAAAGAGTCTTCTGGGGTCTGAATGCATCTGACAGTAATCAAGGAAATAAGAAACAAATTTACAAGGTATACTTAAAGCTAATAAAGACAACCTAGTCATTATTGATAGTAAAATTACGAATTTACCTGCAACTTCACAATGCACCCTTACTTCAACCCCTCAACTCCACACACCCACTCCATTAAAAAGTCCAAAAAAGTAATAAATGTTTTTTGAAAATCAATGAAAATGTTGATTTGCCACGAATAAGGAAGAAAATAATACAAAATAAATAAATTGATGTTGTAAAGTAGGAAATTTTTGGGTAATAAATTTTTGGTGAATATGGATTCATGTGAATATGTATGTGCGGTTATAAAATATATTCCACTCTATCTCTTCCTTCCTTCAATAAAAATTGGCTCTTTAACTTCAATTCAGGAACAATATAAAGCCGCAGTAGAAACTAAAGTTAACTCTCATATAAGTATTGAATGGAGGGTTATAGGGTGCATAAGATATGATGTTGTTGTTGTTGTCGTTATATTAGAGTTCAATTGATCGTAAGATGGGTTACGATAAGAAACAGAAAAGTATAAATTTTATTGGGAATATTTCCTTTTCGATTGCGTGTGCTCACCCTCGATACTTTTAAGGAAGAAAGGAAGTTTTTTTTTGAGGAAGTTGGAATGTCATTTTCGAAAGGAAGAGCACTTAATTTAGGGATTTTTGATTATGCTTTGACTATTATGAGTTGAGTTAAGTTGAGTCAAATATAGTCGAAAAGAGCCAAATGAAATTGAATAGAGTCGAATAGAGTCTAATACAGTCGAATAGAGTCAAATAGAGTCTAATACAGTCGAATAGAGTCAAATAGAATCTAATAGAGTCGACTAGAGTCGAATAGAGTCGACTAGAGTCGAATATAGTTGACTTGAGTCGACTAGAGTCGAATATAGTCGACTAGAGTCGAATAGAGTCGACTAGAGTCGACTAAAGTCATCTAGAGTCAAATAAAGTCGAATAAAGACAAAAGTTGTGTAGAATTATTCATCATTGAAATTGTTGAATGCAAGCTTTGAATTTTGTTGTCATGAAAACTTTTGAATTTTAATTCCAGACCCTGACAGAAACATCCAGACAAACAGAATCCCCAAAAATTCCCCTTTCAACTCACAAATCCCGCACAGAGAAAAAAAAAATCTACAAAGTCATCAACTTTTTTCTCTCTCTCTTATTTTTTATTATTTTTATTTCTATCCTCCACGAACGCAAATAAATTGAGCTAAATATGGATATACGTATGAGAACATTTCAATGCTGGTTTTGGGTTCATGCAAAAGGATGATGAAGTATAGTCGAATGAATTTTATCTAAAAAAAAGAGACTCAACAAAAGAAAAGAAAAAACCCTTTTTATGTAATACGAAAATTTTATTATCAATCTTGTGGACTTGAATTCGTTCGTGTCCTTGCCAACGACTTGAAATTGCGATGTAGATGTGGAAAAAGGAAAGAATTTTTCGAGACATTTGTTACATCTTGTGGAATGAATGAGTTTGAATTTAAAAGGATGAAAAACAACAAGATTGGAGAGAAGAAAAGAGGAAGTAACTTGATAGACATGATTAGGCATAAACATCACATTCGAGAATATTTGGAAAATTTTGCATTTATTTGTGATTTGAGGATGAAAATTATGAGGGTACTGTGTATGTTAATTTGAGGTGGGGGCGTATTTGCAGATTTAATTTTGAAACATTTCGAGAATTTAGGAAATTTAAAAATAAATTGTTTGAAAAGAATATTAAGCGGGTTTTAAATTCAAATTTTAGCGAACGAATTGATGAAACTTTAGATCCCCACTCGAGGTTAAAATTAATTATTAACTGAACATTGATTTTGCATATATTTCATCTTCAGACTTGTGGACTTGATTTAAAAAAATTTGAGTCAGTTGGCTTCGATGTTAAAGCTGATTGAGTATAGTAGCATATAGGCGAATCTATCGTTGAAAAAGAAAGATTCTTGTGGCCGAGTGTTAAGGTAAAAGACAGAAATTGTTTCTTTTGTGAGGGTGTAAGTTCGATTCTCACCCTAAACCGATTTTTAATGAATATAGAGACTAACCCTATAATGATCAAACTTACTCTATATGCTAGGTTTTCAACACTATGTGTCAACCAACCTTTGAAGTTCAACTTAATTCATTTATTATCTTTAATAAATCACCTTTAAAGACTCAAGTAAACTTAATTTATAAAATTAAATCCATTCAATAAATTAATTAAACTACCGAAAACTTCCCATCAACTCTCAAACATCGGAAGTAGTGCACTACAAGCTCTTTACTACTTCTCCTTCATCGGTGCATCTCTTGATAATGGCAACCAATTTTCATGATCTACATCATGTTATGTTTTACAGCAACTTTCTCATAATTTTCTCTCTCTTGCCAAAAAAAAAAACATTTGCTGTTCAGCACTCACGTCCATTTATCCATTTTTATGTATCAAAGAGCTTATAGTAAAAGTGAAGTGAAGCTGAACTTAACAGAGCAGCAAAATTCGTCCATATATGCACAACATTACAGGTTTTTCAGCCAGAAAAAGAGCATCTCATATTAAATAAGTTTTTTCTCTGTTTCCATTCTTCTTACTTTTCTGAAAAAAAAAAAACTGGCAGTGCTGCATGTCGAAAATATGATGGGGAATGGAGAAAGCAATTTAGCTCTACTTAAGAACTTTTGCTGATGCTTCACTTTACTATCCTTAGTCGTATATATCTATTTGTGCATGTATCTCTCAATGGTTCTCATTTTTTTGGACTTTTATATCGCTCTTATGACTTTATTTGTTTATGTTTTCCATTTTCCTGATCTTTTTTCTTTGCTGAGGTGGGATATATTGAGTGGAAAATGAGTTATGGGCTGGAAAATGCCTTGGTGTCTGCTTAATGGGTAGTTCTGGTGCAAATGTCTTGTAAATTATAGGAGTGTGTCAATAGTCGTGTAATTTACACCATTCCGGGTCATGAGTACCATTAATTGCATAATTTACACGATTCTTGGTCATGAGTGTCAAAAGTCATACAATTAACACCACTCCTAGCCCAAATAGTCAATGTAACCAAAATCTCCATGATTGATGACCAAAATTGTCAATAGTCGCACAAATTTCACTATTATTGACCACAAAACTTTGAGAAACTGCGCTTCTGATCCTCATTCTTCATAGCCATATCCTCCTCAATAGTCTTGATTCTCATTTTATGGCAAATTGTGAGGAGATTCACAAACTATAAATGCAATGAGAAAGTTTGTTCCGTCTTCCTACATCCTTACATGTAGAAACTACAAAAAGCAGAAAGTTGAATCGTAAATTTTCTCACCACGATGGAATATTTTATATGCCAGTGTGAGACACAAAAGTTCTTTTTTTTTTGGAAACATCCGCGTGTACTTGGAAAGAAGAAACCGAGGAAATTCTTGGCACTTTAAGACATTTTTGCTGTAACTAATTCAATTTATTAATGCGTCTAAGAAACATTTTTTTGTTGCGGATAAAATGTCACAGCAGTTGGAGAATGGAATGGAAAGAAGTTGAGTTGTAGGGAGATTGTTGGGGTTTTGGTTACTAAAGCGTCTTTGAACGTTCGTTTTGGATTAATAGGTATTTATTTTGAGATAAATGGTCTTATGTGGGAGCTAATAGCTACTAGCTATCTATAGTAGGATTTATGATCGAACACTGCGTAGAAAAATTGAAAAATAAAGACACCAATTCAGTATGAATCTAGTGTTCCACTATTAATACTAACCTCAAACTAGCTCAACCAGCCTGACCAAAATAATTCAAATTGAATTAAATTTTAAATGTCAACTTCTCAAAATCACCCAAAATGCATCCCTTTCTATTTCTATTTCCAACCACATTTCATTCAAAACACTGCATTCATTCATTTAGAGCAAAAAAATGTGAACAGTCTGCACCGAGTTCTATGTAAATAGTCACGTTAAGTAGTCAGTGCAATTTAATATTCGCAATATGGGAAATAAATTTATTAAATTTCATTTTGATCCTTTTTCATTGTACAAAATCCCATACAATTGGAAATATAATACACAGCAGTAGCAGAAGTAGGGGGCGCAGACAATGTGTCTGAG
This sequence comes from Chironomus riparius, assembly GCA_917627325.4. NCBI lineage: Eukaryota > Metazoa > Arthropoda > Insecta > Diptera > Chironomidae > Chironomus > Chironomus riparius. The sequence continues at coordinate 19,811,308 of OU895877.1, read as the reverse complement.
AAGCAACAAGCAGTAACAATTTTATGAGATTAGCATAAAGTTTCAATGGATTCTCTTTCATCATTACATCCCATCAATTCTAAATGATCCGGATAAACTGTTTTAATGGACTTCAATATTTTTTTTGCTGTCATGAAATTTAATAAAATTTTTCTCGTGTTGGATGGAATGGATGATGTCGTTTTAGGAATGGCAAAAAATTATTTTTTTGTGATTTGAGACTTCATTTGAGATTATAATTGCTTTATTGCCTGGAAATCTGTTAAAACTCTTGTATCTGTAATATCTTTTTTTGGGAGAAATTTTTAGTATTGTTGTGGATAAATATGGAGTGTTGACCCTTGTGGTTATTTTGTCAGGTTTTCAGAATTTTTGATTTAATTAATTATTTTCAATAAAAGTTCGAATTTCAATTTTTTTGGAAAATTTAAACCTATTCATATGGATGTGTTGAAAAGAACGCTAGAGTCATTAAAATCGCGAAATGTCAGAAGATTTCAAAGGCTAGAACAGTCTTTAGGCGATCCTTAAGCGCGGTAATGGACCCACGTGCGCCCCAGCCAAGGAACTAAGTAAGTTTCGCATTTAATGAGAGTAATACGAGTAAGTGTATTCATCAGTCCACTGCACTCAAAGCTTGACCTACAATTTTAAGTCGGATTGTAACCACTCTTTTGATGTCAATACTGAATGCAGTCTACAAAGGAATGCTATGAACCTGATTTCTAAGGCATATGATTCTAAAAAGGACAAATGAAAAATTTCCAATTCCGAGTTTCGAACCCATGATCGCTGTGTCGTTATTTCAATCACTAGTATCCGAAACACTGAAACATTCTACCACCAAGCCACTTCAGCTTGCTAAAATGCAATCAAATTAAACTCAATAATATCATCCTAAGGAACATCAATCCAAACTAGAAATACGATAACAATTTTACTAGGTGAGGGTGAGTTGAACAAAAAACCCAGTTGTAAGCCTCATCTGAATTGTCAAAATTTACTCTTCACAATTTTAATTTGCTTTGTTGAGCAAAAAAAAGAAAAGATTCGAGAGCACATTTGTTAAATATTTTTTCACCCCCTCTCCTATCCCAAAACAAAAATTCTAAAAGAGTGAAATGATGAAATAATGATCACTGCCACAAAAGAAGAAAGGAAAAAAAGTGAAAAATTCAGACAAGGAATTTGTTCACTAAGCTAATTAATTTCACTTTTAGGAGAGAATTAGAAGGATAGGAGGTAAAAATATTTAAACAACCCCTCTTACTTCTATTGACATCTATTACCCCCTATCCTTTCCTGCTATTTTACTCTTAATTCATAATGTATATGTGTAAAATATTTTAATAAAACTATATGCGTAATTTAAAATGAAAATTGTCACGCTACATGCACTCAAGATGGTTATTTAAAACTATAAAAATCTCAGCAGTTGCACAGTTAACACCCATCGGCTTAAATAAGCAACTGTCTCGATTTTCAAATAGTTTCAATTTTTATTTATGTTTATTCTTTTAGATTGCAATAATTTTAAAATATTGCTGGAGGAGATTTTTGTATTAAATTTTAAATTTATAGGATTTTAATATTGCATTTTATGGATTTATACAAAAGTGGATTACAATTGGGTCATATTTTGACTGAATTAGGTTAGTTTAAGATTTTGCTATTGTTAATACAGATGTTTGGAATCATTAGTAACCAAAGTAAGTGTAATGGCAGATTCGGATTCTAGAGTGGATGTTAGAAGAGCTGGCTATAGGTTTGGAGCAGAGCTCGAAGTCGATAAAATTTGTATGGATTCGATGCTGCCATGCAAAATCGATGAAAATCTCGAGTCGACTTCGAGCTATAGTTTGGACTAATAGTAAGTGCAAGAAGCTGGTTAAAGGTTTAAAGTCGATGTTTATCAAAGATAAATACACAGATCTGGCCAAGATTTTTAAAAAGAGTTATGAGAGCCTGTAACCTACTCTAGAATGCTTCCTTAGTCAAAGTTTAATTTCAAGGTTCAGTTCAAAGTGTAGTACATCGATTTTGAATCCAAGGGTGCCAAGTAATCGCAGTGCCGCTATTGCTATTAGCAAAACCCTACATTACATTATATTCTATTCTAAGGGTACCATGAGTAGCTCTAGAAAACGTTTTCTGGTAAATACTCAGGTAATATTATTACTTCTTACTGTTTGGTTGCAGTTATGTAAGGTTAGGTATCCCAAATCAACTCTATTCATAAATTGACTACAAAGCTATCAAACATGTATCAAGAAAATATAGCTTTTCATTTAGGTACCCCTCAAACCATTTCTAGAGATTATTAACCTCAACTAACCCTTACTTATCACACTTTTTATTAAAAAAAAATCATATCCATTGTAAAATCCCGTTCTCTTTTTGTTATTTAAACTATTCAAATATTGTTCATATAAACGACATTATTACCTACAACTATCTCCTTTATTATTCAACGTCATTATTATTGTTATGCTCATCTTTATTGTTGTAATGTAAACAGAACAAGTTTTTTTAATAACAATGAACAGACTGAGTAGAATGAGAAGTTTTATCCTTTGACTTCTGTATTTTTCATTATAACTGCCTTAACTTCGTCATCGTCAACAGAGTAGCTCAGGCACAAGCAGTTTCTTATGGCATATGCACGGGTAAAAATGAGAGAACTTCAAGTCAATAAATTCTTCAAATGTTTATCCAAAGATTAATTTATGACATAAAAGAGATTTAAAAAATGTCTTTCCAAAGAATTATGAGATTTTTTTTAACCATAAAAAAGTCGAAAAAAGTAGGGAGAGAAAAAAATTATTGTGCAATGTTTATGACTTGAGTCAATAGTGAGAAGTCATGCTTTGAGGCATGCAAACAATTTTAATGAAAAATTATTGAATTGTGTGACTTTTTTGTGAGTTTTGAGCATGAATTGTTGAGTTTTTGTAGTTTTATGCATGATGCGTGAAATAAAGATGTTTAAGTTGATAATGGCATGACATATTATGTACTAGAGGAATGCTTACGGTACTTGAATGGTAATTAGTTGAAGTTGTTGATTAGTATGAAGTATTTGGGATGCTTTTTGTGTGAAAAATTAATGCTTTGTAAGAGGTTAGCGTCTTTTTGTTAGACTGAGCTACAATTTTGATTTCATTTTATGTAAAAAAATTTACTGCGCACAAAATTGGCGCATAAATTAACTGCGCACAATATTAGCGCAAAAATTTACTGCGCAAAATATTGGCGCATAAATTACTGCGCACCAATATAGTGCGCCATATTAAGAATTTACTGCACACCGTTTTAGTGCGTCATATAAGAAATTACGCATTTGCAGAGCTGTGTTAAAAAGTTGAAAGTCAAAAACTTAAAGACAATTGAAGCAAGTGTCAGCTCAATAACAATAAAGAAAGAAATCATCATTCTGACCATATGTCATCCAGAAACAAACTCTTCAATCAATACCATTTTTTTCCCAGTTATTTTCTTCTCCATTACCAAATCCAAATAATCACATGCATACCATCCGAATGAGCAACTCACCATAGCCAGTAAATAACAACTCATCACTCATTTTTCCCCGAAATAAAGAAAATAATCATTTAGAAAAAAACAAAATTATATAAATTTTTGTGCTAGAAGGAAACCATATGTGTTGATGTTTATTGTGATGATCTCGCGATGAATGGATGGAATCGAGTCGCTGCAACTTCCAAAAAGAAAAGAAAAACATAAGAACTCGCAGAAAGAATTTGGAATTGTTTATTAGTCTTTCATAAATTAAAGAGAAATATTTACACAATGCTGCTGCATTGAAAGGGAAAAAAAGGAGTGAAGAATAATAAGAAGACTAAGAATTCATGTTCATATCAGCCATCAGAATGCCATAAATATATTTATGAAACATTATAATATTATTTTTGACAATAAACAACAGCCGAACATGCTTCAACAATTTACATACTCTCTCGTAAGTCTCGAGAATTGCTGAAGATCGAGGAGAATTTTTTTACTTTTTTCTCAAACATTTGTTCATTGAAAATTGAACAATGAAGGTTTTTTGTTATTCACGAATTTTTGAAAGATGAAAAAGCAAAAAAAATATATATATTATATTCACAAGTGTTTATGGAATGGAAACTTAGACAGGGGAGCTAATATTAAACGGGTCTTATTTCTTTTGTGATTGTTTGAGAAATTGCAAGAAATTTGTTAGATTTTAGCAAATGTTTTGGATATAATTGGGATGATGTGTGTAAAATGGCAACTATTCACTGTGGTATTCTTAAGCCTGTGATTTGTGCTAAGTGGAATTTTACTTGAGGTAATAGTCAAGATTGTCAAAAAGGTTGGAGCAGAATCACTTATGTTGAACACTAATACAATTGAGTTTCTCAAGCTGAGCGTTATTCCAGATGAACGTTAATCAAGCTAAGCGTTACTCAAGCTAACCGTTACTCAAGCTGAGCGTAACCTAAGCTGAGCGTTACTCAAGCTGAGCGTTCCTTAATCCGAGCGTTACTCAAATTTAGCGTCACTATTGCCGCAAATTATCCAAGCTGAGCGTCATTAGGGTTGAGGGCTACTCTAGTTAAACGTTACAAAGGCTGAGAGGTTCTCAAGCTGAACAACACTAAAGATGAGAGGTTCTCAAGCTGAACAACACTAAAGATGAGAGGTTCTCAAGCTGAGCGTCATTTTAGTTGTGAGTTCCTCAACTGAGCGTCATTTTAGTTGAGAATTTTTCGAGTTGAGCATCACTACAGTCGAGAGTTTCTTAAGCTGAGCGTCATTTTAGTTGAAAGTTACACCATTAAAGCTAATCAGTTATAGAATCTAAAAAATATTCACAATATCCTTCAAAATTATGAAAAATGCGCCACAAATCACTCAACCCTAGCCTCTATTTCCTATTTTTTCAAACTCCTTCTGCTCTCAATTGTTTTTATTACTTTGAAGACTTTGAAAAATTTAGTTTTTCTTCTTAACATTCTTTGCGAATGCATCCTGAAAAAACACTCGACGAGAACGAGTGAAACATTATATCGAGTGGAAATCTCTTCAGTGCTGTTTATGTAAATAAAAAATTTATAAATATATGCACATGTATGTAAATATGAAAAGAAGTAAAAAGGGTTAAAAATTGCGCCGATGTTTGACTTTTGGGTTTAGAAATGGAAAAAAGAAATAATTTAAATGATGTAGAAAATAAGATTTTTATTTATTTAATGAATGATGAAGGATTGAAATGAATGTCAGAGATGAAGTGGAAATTCAAAGAAATTTGGTTGTTTTAAAAGGATTTGAAAAGAGAAAATTAATTAAAATGATTTTTAAGAAAAAAAGAAATTGAATTTTATGGGCTGTTAAATTGATGGATTTTTGATTTAAAATCCAATTTGAAGGTCAATATGCAAAAAATTGAATTCATTTTAAAAATCAAATTTTAAACAATTTAAATCTGCAAACTTTACAAAATTTTTTAAAATTGAATTTCAAATTTAATTTTTCCATTCAATTTATTTCAAACATTTTTAACCCTTTCATATCCAGCAAACAAAGCAAAAAGTATTTCATGTCCATTAATTGAATATTTCATACAATTTTTATTACTAAAGAGCTATAGATTGGAATTTGATAAGGCAATAAAGCACATTTCCTGGTCATAGACAATCAATTACACAAGCGAGTCAGTCAACAATTTAATTAAATCTGCTTAAATTCCAATCAATCACATTTGTTTATTGCCAATCCCCTTCCTGTGTCTCCTCTGTTTATGATAGTTTCTTTTTGCTATTGTGTTGAAAAATGTGAAAGAATGTTGAGAAGATGTGAATTATTGTAGATTTGTCTGGATAGGAATGGGATTTATTTTTGAAGTGTTGGGACGCTAAGTAGGATTAGGACAAATTCCTCTAACTTATCGTGACTCTTTAGTACCAAAAACCCTTACTGTGGAGTCTGAGTAGAGTGGTATTGAGCCATATATAGGCGAATTTGCCTGTTCGGCCTCTATGGCGCGAGTGGTTAAGCATTAGACCGGATATCTGTAACCCTCTTTTGTGATGACGTGGTTTCGATTCCCACCAGAGACTGATCGCTCAATTATTATGTAGAGTGATGTTGATATGACAAGGATCCGCACAATGCTCAATGTAGTGACACTTACTATCTATATTACAATAAGAAAAGACTAGAAATTTGTCAGTAGAAAGAAAAATTATTTATGCATCTTAACATGCTGTATCTCCAAGTTAATTACCTTAAAAATCAACCTCAGTGACAATATTTAATAACCATCATCCACAAATGCGCTCAAAATCACGTAAAATCCATAAAAAAAAAATCCATAAATATTTCTCTCATCTTACATCGCAAATACACTAACGCCCTTTCATAAAGCAAATATAATTATTTCAAATCATCGTCATCATCAACATCATCAAAAGAGTTAAAAAAAATTACATTTAATCAATATTTGACCGTACTTAACATCTTCATCATAAATTAGACGTCTCAGAAATGAGAAAAAAAATCTTCATCCATAACTCATTCATCATAAAATGTCTTCAAAGAGTGACATTGTACGGTCTTGCAAGCAAATAGAATGTCTCCGATGAGCAAATATGAAAGAAATAATGTAAAATGAGGAGGTAAATATTTAATCTTCGAAGACTATTTTTTTGTTCACGCAAAAATGACAAGTCTTTGAGAGTCAAGTCAATCTTTATGTTTGCGGTATAAGATGAATGGAAATGAATGGAGGAAGTTTAAAGACTAATAGAAATAAAATAAAATTTTCTATTTGTAGTTAATTAATTCATAAAATGGAAACGAGCATGTCAAAAAATAGATGACAAATTTTTTCAGAGTAAATATTTTTTAATGAATTTCAAATTCCATATTTAAGCTCATAATTATCATCGATTTGACATGAAATATTCAACCTTTTGTGATGTGATTATAAATTCAATTGCTCGATGAGATGCGACTCGGATTATTAATTAGTTATGAATATTTTATTGATTGATAATTGGAATATTTATTTGACATATGATTATTGTGGATATTCTTGGAACGATTGCTGTTGGGGAATTATTGTAAAATAGCTATTGGATATAAATTAATTTAGATTATGTTTTGAATTGCTGAGGTTTTGTGTGAAAGAATAATGTAAACTGTAAACTGTCTATATTTAGGGATATTCAGACTTCCTCCATATGCTTATGTGTCCAAACTTCCAACTTTCTACTAAAATCTCTACTCTAATCCCACAATTTTCTAATCCATTCTCCTCAGCTTTATTACAAGCACAATCCATCTCAAGCACCACAGAGACTTAATCCACATACATACATAAACTCTCTCTGCCTTCAACACAGCTCAAAATATCGCATTGCAAATATTTATTTCAGCCTAGAGTGAAAAATCCATTTTTATAAGAAAAAGAGATGAAAATTATGTTAATAGCATGACAGATGGAATGTCCATCAATGGCTGCCTCACAGAAATTAAAATTCATCACAAGAAAAAATTTCACTCTGCACACATTTTGCATGTCAATTCCAGATGCTTTTCAGCTTCTAAATGAAAATAATATTTTTTTTATTGAAAGCGCAAAGAATGAAATGAGAAAGGAAGGAAACTTTTTTTTTGAGATGAGATATAGAGAAGAAGGCACATCATGAGATGTCGAACAGAACACCAGTTGATGTTAAAATCGTGCATTTGAAAATTTCTTCGGGGGACTTTAGACTTCTCTTTTTTTTACAGGAATGGTATATAATTAATCTTAATTCATTCTCTATATCGTAAAGTATAAAAAAATTATCTCAACATTGATACTTTCTGTCTCTCTATCTCTCTCATCCTTCTGCTGCTGTTCCTTCTCATGTTATTTTATGTACTGCATATTCTGGTATTGTCTCGAAGGGATAATCTTACCGATAAGTTATAATTTTTTTGTGCTTATATTCAAGTGATCGAGTTTGGGAGATTGATAAGAAATGGAAATGTCGGGATATTGGGGCGCATTTATGAGATTTGCTTCAATGCTGTACATTCTTTGCATCAGTTTCACTTTATTCTTTGCTTTAATTCTCCAACATTATTTGCTTCAGTTTAGCATCATTCTTTGCTTCAATTCTGCATCATTATTTGCTTCAGTTTAGCATCATTCATTGCTTCAATTCTGCATCAATTTCACCTTATTCTTTGCTTTAATTCTCCAACATTATTTGCTTCAGTTTAGCATCATTCTTTGCTTCAATTCTGCATCATTATTTGCTTCAGTTTAGCATCATTGTTTGCTTCAATTGTGCATCATTATTTGCTTCAGTTTAGCATCATTCATTGCTTCAATTTTGCAGCATTATTTGCTCCAGTTTAGCATCATTCTTTGCTTCAATTCTCCATCATTATTTGCTTCAGTTTCACTTTATTCTTTGCTTCAATTCTGCATCATTATTTGGTTCAGTTTAGCGTCATTCTTTGCTTCAATTCTGCATCATTCTTAGCAACAGTTTCACATAATTTCTTGATTACCTAGTAAATCTATTAAGCACACTAGGCATAACTGTATTCATGTTTCTCAAATCTCAACATAGCGAAATTCAATCTTTCTAAATTCTTCCGCAATTTCTCTTAATTCAGTCAGTAGACCATGAAAGTTTCTGCCTCCAAGATTACCAACTAAAAAGCCATCAACTATCCAGCAGAACCTCAATTCTATTTCCCACTTATAAAGACCGCTCTAAGACAACATACATTCAAATCAATTACAGCAAGATTTACACATAACAAAGTATATTTCAGAGTCAGACAGATAAAAAGCAACACAAACAACTGCAATAGCTGGAAGGTTTAAAAAAATGTAGGAACAAGAAAAAAGCGAAAGACAAGAGCAAAAATGCAGAATTATGATGATGAATCAATACTATAATGTAGTATGTCTTCTGTTCTACATCTCTGTCTCTCTCATACTATTTATGTCCGTTGCCTGCCTTTAATCTTCTGTTCTGTTACAGATTCTTTCGCTTCATGTTTTTATTATCCCTTACTTCAAAACACAGAAAAGCTGCATACATTTTTAATGTTTTTAATTGAAATAGCTTCAGGGTGACGATGTATGCAATAACAATTGCAGTCTTGTAAGCCATAACAATGCCAAAAAATATTGTTTTATGTGTACGAGTAGGAAGAAGATAACAAAAAGTGTAATTTTTTTTGCATCTTCATCATAATTTGCTTATCGTGATCTCTCGTCAGAACTTTATTTTTGTGTTTTGAGGCACACATCAAAATTTCATGAAATCAAAAATATTGAGTAGATTGGTTTGAGGGAGATGATTCGGGATCAATGAACTAGAGTCGTAGTCTTAGAGTCTGAATTAAATGAAGAAGAATCGAAAATGATGCGAAATGTGAAGCAGAAATGATGCAAAAATTGATGAAGAAGTGAAGCAAAAAATAAATCAGAAGTGATGCAGAAAAGTTGAAAGAGAAGTGATGCAGAAAAGTTGAAAGAGAAGTGATGCAGAAAAGTTGAAAGAGAAGTGATGCCGAAAAGTTGAAAGAGAAGTGATGCAGAGAAATGATGCAATAATTGAAGCAAAAAATGATGCGAAAAGATCAAAAATGAAGCAAATCTAAATTTAAGACAAATATTATTAGAAATCCAATAAAACTTAAAAATAAGACAGCCTAAAACCCACATCATTTTCCAACTTATCTCCAACAAAAATTGCACCTTTGCAAATTTAATCAAATCATCGTCGTTAATGAATGAAGAAGACTCAAAAAACACAGATTTTTTTTTTCATGTTCAAAATGCTGATTTTATACAAAACTAAACCTCCGAGAAAAATATTGAATTATGGGGTTGCTGTGCATAATTTCATTATGATAACATCGACAATCGACATTTTTTTCAACATTTTCGATTGCATGATTGACGTTAAGGATTTTCTTTCCAGCAATATTTTGCATTTTTTAAAGACAATGAGGGGTAAAAATGTTCAATTTATCGGATTGAGTTTAGTGACTGTGAAGAGCAAATAGTTTTCAGGTTATGTTGATGAAGAGTGTATTGATTTTTTGGTAATAAGGGGTCAATGGATGGTACTTGATAGAATAAAAACCTCAGATATTTATGAGTTTGTAAGGAAGTCCTTAGTTCGATCAGTAAATTGTCCGATGAAGCCTTCAAACTTCTATGGGTCATTCAACTCGTCGTTAGAGATGCGATGGAGTTTTCGGTTGGGACAACAAATCTACATCATCTCTAAAAGAGCCTTAATAAAATTTTGGACCATTGGTGGACCTCATTTACGAATGATCCTTCAAATCTCCATCTATCCCCCTTATTTCATCTAAAAGTGAAGGAGTTTTCAATATTTTCAAGAGGAAATGAACCATTGACGGCAATTAAATTTATTTTCAATCTCAATATTTCCCTCCTTCCTTTCTTTTCTCACTGCCCGACCATTTTCACTTTCTATAGATTTTTTTTTTCGCCCTTCACAATCAATTTTTTAAATTCCAGTTGAATGACATTGAGTGCAGCGAGAAAAAAGAATTTTTTAATTCAATATTCAACTTGACTTTTTCAAGACTTTACACGAAGGAGCGACTGGCAGTGCTGATATAAATATATATATTTTTTATCCCATTCGTCAGTCTCACACTCATTAGACACATGAAGAAGTAATGCATCAAAATATAGAAAAAGAGAATTTTATTGAGATTGATTGCATTTCCGATTACGTGGCAGCTGATTGATCATTCTCACAAATTGAAATATAATCTCGTTGCCAAATGTCAGTTTAAAAAAATAAAATAAGAGTGAAATAATGCAGAAATTAGTCACATTAAATATAAAACAAATTTAAGTGATGAGAGAGTTAGAGAGGAAAGTGGTGAGGTTTATGGTGGAATTTGGTGGATGCGGCGCTTTTTTGACTCTATATCAGTGTTGTCCAAACTTTTAGAGCCACGGCACACCTTAGACGAAAGCCATGACCAAAGTCGTACACAAAGTCACGGCTCGTATCATTTTCAAAAATTTTCTCCGGCACATTAGTGTGCCGCGGCACACAGTTTGGACAACACTGCTCTATATTGACATGATAAACTATAAAGAGTCAATATTAGGAAATTTATATATGATCGACAAGAGAGACTATTAAGGATATAAATAAGAAACTAGATAAGATCGACATGGAGAACCCTATAAGGTCTTATTAGATACTATATAGGGTCGACATATAAGCTATTATGACGGTTGAAATAAAAGACAGTAAGGTTGAATGAGAGACTCTACTCTATCTACATGGGAGACCATATAGGTTCGATATGGAAGACCATATAAGTCGACATGGGAAGCATATAATAGCAAATAAATAATCTTAATTAATGCACAACTCGGTCTCTAATTTCTAATAAGCATATTTAACCTCAAACATGAACAAAACCCAAAACCTCTCTTAAAAATCCACAAAATATGTAAAACTATTTCTTAAACGACATCAAACCAACAATATACTAACTGCATTTCTACCCAATAATTTATTCATGAGCATATAACATGCAAAATATTTTTTCTTCACCTCTTTCTGCTCACAAAGCTAAGAAACGAACTCAAAAGACGATAAAGAACTGCTTACAGAATGAGTAATGCGAATTCAATTCACAGTTTTTTTGCGCCCTTACTTTATTTTATATTTTATCAGACAAACAAAATCTCTAAAGTGACTAATGCGCTTAACCATCTCTTACTCTTTCCCTCATTTCACTGAATAAGTGATGATGATGAAGAGAAGAAATCCTTTAAAATGAAAATTTTCTTAATGTATGTCAGTATATGTGTGGCAACTGGCAATGACTTGAATTCATTCGTACACATATATCGACCGTATGATCATCCAATTTAGTTGTCAAATGCAAACATTATACAGCAGAAACTCACTCGTTTTATTTTTACGGGATTTTAATCTGATTTTCTCATGAATCTCACATATAATAAAGCCGGCATTAAAAGAGAAGCTCCTACTTCTTCAATTTTATGCATTTTTAAGCGGAAAATGTGTTAATTAAGAATCGAAATGAAGAACAAGTTTGTGATAGGAATAGGGTATGGATATAATGTGAGATGGATGATGATGACTCATCTTTTTTTTTACATTCTTGAAGTCATTTGGTTAGTGAATTTTGTGGAAATTGGGTTAATGCAAAAGGATTTTTGGATGAGATATCTTTTGATTAATTGAGTTAGGTGTGTGATTTAGATTCGGTATGTAGAAGATGATATGAAGGTTGTGATAGATGGGGATTAAAAATATCTTTGCATTTGATTCGTGTCCGAGTAGCACATTATTGTCTACAGCAATCGTGAATTTATTGTTGGAATACTTAATCGTCAATTATACAGCAAAAAATTATCAGTTCTGGGAAGTACTTATAGATTAATACCAATAAAACAAAAATAAGTCCTCATTGATAAAGAAAATTGTATAAAATTGCGAAAAATGGAGTTCATTTATTCAGTTAAGATAAAGTATTCAAGTGAAAATCAGTGCAAAGTCGAAATGGATCGGAAAATTCTGTTTCTTGTTTTCATTATTTTGATGAATTTTCATACTGCCTGTTCTCAAATACTAGCTTGTGGATATAGAAATTACAGCACCTTTGGCTACACTTGTGATCTTCTTTTATATAATCCAACTGGTGCCTACAATTTTTCAAGGATTAGTGGAACACATTTGCCTGGAAAGACAAATGATGATGTTAGATTGGTTACCAAAACTTCCGATTCAAATTCAACAAACGTTCCGTCAATAATCTGTGACACTTTTAAAAATGCAATATGGATAGAACTTAACACAATGGGCATTGAATATTTTGATGAAAATACATTTCAAAATTGCAAGAAACTTGAATATTTGGATTTAAACTTTAATAAAATCACAAAAATTGATGAAAAATCGTTCAATGAAAATTTAGAACTCCGAGAATTACATCTATACAAAAGTCGATTGACAACATTACCAGAAAATATCTTTGCAAACCAGCACAAAATTATAACTTTAGATTTAAGGTTAAATCAAATTGCAGATCTACCGAGAAATATTTTTAAGACAATAAAACATGTATCAATACTTTACTTAAGTGACAACAAGCTCAAAGTTTTTCATGCATTTGGATTTTCTTCAAATTTAACTACGGTTCATCTTCAAAACAACCAAATTGAGGCATTTGATCAAAACTTTATTGACGATACAGGAGTTAATTTATTAGATATGACAAATAATTCTTGTGCAAATGTTAAAATAAATGACTCCTCACCTTCACGACTACAAATGAGAATGCTGCTAGTTAAATGCTTTGATAATTATTTGAATTTAGTCCAAGGTAAAATTTTAAAATTTGTCCCTTAATTCTTTATAAAACAATTTTTAATCTTCAACTAATTCACAGACACAACAACAACAATATCAGTCACAACTTCAACAACTGAAATAACTTTACCACCAGAATGTAGTGATGAAGATTTAGACGAAAGGGTCTGCAGACTTGAGATTGAGAATAAAGAATTGAAACTTAATTTAGAATCCCAATCCAAAGATTCGAAAGCTTTGGCTGCAGCACTTGATGAATTGGAGACAAGAATGACGGAAATGGAAAATCGACCTTGTTCATGTGTTTAATTGTTTGATTTGCTTTAATAAATGATTTAAATAAAATGTTATGCACTGGCTTAATTTATTTCAGAGACAAGTCAGTAAAATAGTCTTCCCCATTAGATTTTGCTACAAGCCATCCAAGTAAAATATAAAAAAAATCAGTAAAGGAATGAAGAACATGAAAAATTATTTTTTCGTGAATTTGACGTAAAATTGGCAAATGCATGTTGTTCCATACTGAAAAGTCGCTAATAGGGCTGTCAAAATGCAAAATTTTCATCTACTATGCAATCAAATGCATAGAAGCTTCTCAATTACTAAGCACCAAACAAAAATGCTATCGAACCTATTCCTTGCGTTTATCAGGACTAGATACAGATGTCATTCTCTGAATTAAACTATATTAAATCAGTTTTCAACCTGTTCTCCTCGAATCATCATCAAAAAAACTTCATCCATACTTGAACTTATCACAAAATCGCAACAGCATGACTCACTGCAAGTCAATAAGTTCAATGCTAATCAAAACCACTTAATTTATAGCTGATAAGACTTGCTCGGTAATAAAAAAATTGTAGTCAAATCGAAAACAAATCGTAAAATCCGTTGGAAAAAAATATAAAAATTGAAGAATACAAAAGCAGAGTCTAGATTGGGTGTGTTCATATCATGTTGAGATTTATTCAGTTTTTACTTACCTAACGCACTACCGAGCAGTGTAATAATGACTATAAATACAATATCCAATTTCATTTTATTGGTTTTTTTTGCTTCTTATTTCTTTCAAGTTCTCTTTGTTCTTTATTTCCTCGACTTTAGTCAGAAAATTATCATCACGTTTTTAGAAATCATCACATAAGGGCAATAAATTTCATTCTATAAAAATTCTCCATGCTTATCATGACGTCCATATGCCAAGGACATTCCTTTATCTTTATCACTTTCAGCGACATTATGTCCATGTCTATTTTTAGTTCAATTTAACGTTTAAATGATGCATTTCATGATTTCTTCTGTCCCATGTCCCTTATTCCTTTAAACTCTACACTGCACGCTTATTACACACAACAAATGTTTCACTCAAAATATCATGAATCACATTATTAACAGAGAAAAAAAAAAGGTTCAAGGATCTCCAAATGGAATAAGTTTTTTTAATGCCTTTTCTGTTCTTCTTGCTGTTATTCTTGTTTATCTTACGACAATTTTCTAGTTCTATTTTAAGCTGGTATTGTTGTACGGCTGTTAAAGATATGAAATTATTTTGTTGGATATATATCTGGAAATAGAAGAGAAAATGTTGGGTTGATTTAATTAATTTGATTAATGAAGGAAGCATTTAAGAGTTTTTTGAGCAGAAATAAAGGCTTTAAAATTGAGAGGGAATGAGAATGGAAAGGATTTCAAGGTGAAATGTTGATAATTTGAATATTTTAAAATTCATGAACGAAACTGATTGTTTTTGGTATTATTTGCATATTAAGTTGTATGGCAAATTTTGTTATAATTACTAGAATCTATATAAAATAGAAAGGAATCTGTATAATCTTAAAGTGGACGCCCATGAATGATTTGAAGTCTGGTATGCCCTAATTATAGCTTAGTCATACTCTGAAATCTTAATCCGATCGGCACACATTGAAATGTTTGCAACCCGGCAACCCGGTTGATAGTATAATTAGAACCAAGTGACAGCCGCTTTTAAGCAACTTTCAACTAGGTGTCAAGTAGTTGCCGTAAATCGCAAAATATAGTATAAAATTTCGTTACTTGCTCAAGGTGCTCCAGGTAACTCAATACACAGACCCTTGTTCTAGATATGCTCTAAATTTTCCCTCAGTTCCAAACATACTAAATAGAGATATGTTATAAGACTAGGTCTGCTTGTTCATTTAAAAAAATTCATAACAACATGAATTAAACAAAAATCTTCAAAAACTTTATTTTCAAATTATTACTCGTCACTACAACCAGTTCCAGCCATGATACAGATCACATTTTGATTGGATGTTCAACAAACTTAAATTAATGAGAATCTTAAAATTCTTCAGTCGAAATTTGTCAAATAAAATTCCATCCTTAATCCAATAACTCACAACAATCTCAAGGACAATATCAGTCCACCTCAAACAAACATTTTTCATTCCTTTCCAAATAAAGAAAAAACTTTTTTTTATCACCAATAGAAATCATCTGCTTCCCCGCACAGACGAAAGAAATTGAAAGAATTTTTAAGATACCCGGAATGCTAAATAAAATTAATAGTTTTATTGGTTTTAAACACGAGACAGCTGGAAATCTATTAATTTTCATATCTGCATTTTTATGGTCCCTCGAAAAAAAAAACACACGAAATAGAGAAAAGGAAGAACAAGAAGAATAAGAACGTGTGTGCTTCTCGACAGTTAAAAAAATATAAATGAAGAAATAAATAAATTTCACAACTTTGGTGTTCCTCATGTGAGTAAAGCAAGTTCGGACTGTCGGTGAATGTAAGTGAGAATAAGACATGGAAAAAAATAATTTATTAGAAAGGTATATAGCTTATATCTACATCATACACCCATATTAGACAATATATTGCTGTCTATCCTTTATTAATATTTTTTCATTCATCTTCATCCATATATGCAGTATTAATAGAATGTTTTTGAATGTGCTGTGGATAGTGGTTCTCGATGAGATAGTTTTTAGATAGGAATTAACATAATTGATGGAGTTTTTGGAATTAGTTTTGTTTTAATAAAAATAAAGATTGAGATTTAGATGAAGTTGAGTCTGAAATTGCACAATTTATATACGTTTTGATCTACAGCACACAATATGAATAAATATGAATCAACAGCGCATAAGATGAATAAATTAAAATCTACAGCGCATAATATGAATGAATTTGGATCTAAAACACATAATTTGAATTTTAAGCGCATTAAAAGAACGAGTTTGGATCTAAAGCGCATAATATGAATAAATTTGAATCTACAGCACATAATATGAATAAATGTCAATCTAAAGCGCATAATCTGAATGAATTTGGATCTAAAACACATAATTTGAATTTTAAGCGCATTATAAGAACGAGTTTGGATCTAAAGCACATAATATGAATAAATTTGAATCTACAGCGCATAATCTGAATGAATTCAGATCTAAAACACATAATTTGAATTTTAAGCGCATTATAAGAACGAGTTTAGATCTAAAGCGCATAATATGAATAAATGTGAATCTAAAGCGCATAATCTGAATGAATTTGGATCTAAAACGCATAATTTGAATTTTAAGTGCATCATAAGAACGAGTTTGGATCTAAAGCACATAATATGAATAAATGTGAATATACAGCGCATAATCTGAATGAATTTGGATCTAAAACACATAATTTGAATTTTAAGCGCATTATAAGAACGAGTTTGGATCTAAAGTACATAATACGAATAAATTTAAATCTACAGCGCATAATCTGAATGAATTTGGATCTAAAACACATAATTTGAATTTTAAGGTCATTATAAGAACGAGTTTGGATCTAAAGCGCACAATATAATATATTTAACGCATAATCTGAACTAATTTGTATCAAAAGCGCATAATCTGAACGAGTTTACATCTAGAGTGAACAATATGAATAAATTTAAATCAACAGAACATATTCTGAATGAGTTTAGATAAAAAGCGTGTTTACAGATCTAAAGTTGCACTATCAATGTAACTTTAGACCTCAAGCCCATTTTCTACGATAATTTGTGTTTAATCCACAAGAATTTGTATCTAAGGCGCATAGTATACATTAACTTGAGTCAAGAGCGCTTAATCTGTTAAAAGGAGAACTTGCACAATACAAATGAATGAAATTAGGTAAAAAGTCGCTTACAACCCTTAAAAACCAATATGACTTCGAACCTCCAAACCTCAATCATCCACCGTCTGCTATTTATATTTGTGTTCAATAATTTCATTAGCATTATAATTAATTAATTTATATATTCTCTCCTTCTTCCTCGAAAAACGTCAAATTTGGATGAACCAAAAATAAAAAAAAATCTTCACACTTTTAAGTGGATGAATAAAAAATTATTCCCTCTAATTTTCAATTCACTCCTCCCGTGTGATCTTAACCGACTTCTCAAAAACTGAAACTTTTATTCGGCTATTAACATTCTTGAATGATTTAATTTTCTCAAATTTCTTTTGTTCTAAAAGAGCGGCATATACCGAAAATTTATATATATACATATTGGAAATACATACATAATGAAACCGCCGGTGATGTGATAGACAGGCATGAGAGAATATCAAAAAATAAGAGATGAGGTAGAGTGGAAGAGTTGCAGTTGAATGAGATTGCTTGAAATGTTAAAGCGCATTTGTTGGATGATTTTAAAGATCTTAGTAGAGTTAATTAAAATTAGATTTTTAAAAATCATAATAAAATTAAGAATATTAAAAATAAAAAAATTATACTAAAATGAAGAAGTTTAAAAAGAAATTATTTTAAAAATTGAAAAAAATTAAAATAATTTTGAATTGTATTAGCTGCTTTTAAGAGTAATTTTGAGGAATCTTAATCAAATTCAGCAGTTTCCAACTCAATTTTCCTATATTACGCATTATAATTCTCAAATTACAGACAAACCGAAGCTAGTTCCTCACCAAATCTCTAATCTCTATTTCTAAATCAAAAAAACAAAAAGAGCGAACCTAAATAGAAGAAGACAACCGAAGACCATAGAAAGAGAAAGACAAGAAGAAGATCTTGATCGATATTGTAACAAATTTGAAGGAATTCTTTTGTGATGATGAGAGAAACATATGAGAAAATAATAGATAAAGATCTCGGGATCGATGATGATGGTTTCTGTTCGACAAAGACTCCTTCTTCAAAATTAATTCAAGAAGAATAAAAAAATTGAATCTCATTTAAACTTATTTATTTTTGTTGCTGCTTCTTTTATTTTTGATTCCTACTCAACCTTTTAAATCACATTTGTGAAGATTCTCATCTTTATTTTTATATAATTTTTTTATTCTTTATTGGCTTTATGAATTCGATTGTGAATTTTATTTTTGTTTGACAAAAAAAAAGTTAAAAAAAAGTTTGGAAATTTTGTAGGAGTTTGAGGTTATTGGATGTGGAGTTTTGGTCACATTTGGGCGCATTTTTTTATTTCAATCGATTAAAAATAATAATAGTGGATTTAAAAATGCTGTTTAAAATGTAACAAGCCTTGTAAGTTTCTAGGGCTACCTAGAGCTTAAAATCAACGAGATTTAGATAAAAATTCAACCGTTACTTAGGTATGGTATGGTAAAAACTAGATTTAGGGACCGTTATCTTAACTGGGTTAGATTAAAACCAACAAAATAATTTTGGGTCCTAATCCAACGCCAAATATTGCCTTGATTAACGCAATTTTAAGCTAAGAAACAGAACTTAAATTAGTCACAATGTCCGAATATCTAAAAATCACAAAAAGCCATCAATAAACTTTCAATTTAGTCCCAATAGCCTCACAAAAACCAATTCCAATCTCATCTCAAAAATCTGCTTACTCTCCAATAAACCCAGCAAAAATAAAATCAAAAGAAGTCCATCAGCATATCCACCCACATACAACACTTCACAAAATAAAAAAAAATTCTACCATAAAAATTATTACAAAACTTCTCATCTGGCGAGTTCCAATTCAAAAGCGCTGAATTAATTTTTATTCTTGACATATTTTCATCTCAAAAATTGGTCAATTAAAATGCTTCTAGATCAACAATCGGCAGTTCCAATAAATTTTATCTTTATTGACACCTCTCGACATTATTTGCATATTTTGCCGTTCATTTAAGTCGAAGTAAATTTTCATCTATTTCTATATTTCGTCTCGAATTGAGTCAATTACTACTCGACGTCTACATTCGTGAATAAATATTATGTGTGGTGAGCGGAGGAAGAAGCAAGACGAAGAATGAAGCACACGCGGTGTAAGAATCAACAAACCGCGACGCTTTTAAAGTGAGTGAAATAAAAAAAAAATATTTAAATTGATATCATAAATAATCCTAAACAGTGATTTCAATTTAAATGGAAGAAAATTTCACATAATTTTTCTCTCTCTTTCTCGTTCCTGCCTTCCATAATGACGATAATGGATTTTGAGTGTCAAATTGTATGGGAGAGTTGGCGCGCATTTATTGATAAAGAAGTTCGTTTTTTGTTATAAAGCTATTTAGAGTTCGACGAACACGTCCGGAAACAAGGAAGATAAATTCAAATTACAAGTTTTAAGACAAATAAAGTGAAGATTTTTTTTGGGGAGAATAAAAAAAAAACTGAGAATTAAGTACGGAAGCACTTCAGTTTTGAGGAATTGAGAGCAATAAAAATTATGAATGCATTAAAATGTTTTTTAATAAATCGATGAAATTGTTTATAAAAAGTTTTTGAATTTATACAATTGAGAGTTTGGTCATCATTCTAACATTAAGCATGGATCGAAACGTTTTCTTATTACAAACTTAGTTTTAATTTTTGTGGATTTGAAAGTCAATAGTTTTCATTAAGTAAGATTGTTCTTAAGAATTATCCGAACAATTTCTGATTAAATTGAGATTAGAAGGTTAAAAATAGCTTTAACCGATTATTTATAGGTTGTCCAACGTCGCACTTTTGAATCCCTAATAGCACAAGTCGATTAATCAATAGAAATCCAGCATCTCGCTGGCTTCGATTTAAATGCAGCTTCATGCCAGAGTCACACCGGCTTAGTGCCAGATTTCTTACCGATTAACCGACTTGTGCCATTCAGGAGCAGGACATTTACTCTTTTTTGAAAACAGACCCGCTTAAAATCCTTAATGTCCCGCTTTATTGATCCTATTTTTCTTGGAAAATGTTTTGGTCTGTCACGTTTTTTGACCAAAAATCGGCATAAACCGTTGAATAGCCAATTATAAATGGATCCTGATACTACATTCAGCCGCATTCAGTATCAAGTGTAGCAACCCTAGTAAGTCTCTTGATTTTAACCTTGTTGTTTGTACCAAATTACTCTTAAAAGTCATCATAAGCTAGATATCATCCAATCTTACTTCTTTAATAATGAACTACCATCATAATTCCAGTCAAGAATTCTTAATAAGTCTTATAATTTCACCATTCACTTGATCTCAAAATTGTTTACCCTCTTGCAACCTGTACAAACTTTGAAATATACTCAGAACGCTCATCAATTTTTCAAAATGTTCAGTACATCAACTCAACTCAGAAAAGTAAGCAAACAGAACGCGCTGACTAAAACCTTCACTTTTTTATCAGAATAATGCACTACAACAAAAAAAAACAAAAGTCAAGAAAAAATTCTTCTTCAAACTTTTCGTGACAACAACAAAAAAAATGTAAAGAAATAAAATAAAAATTATTGTCATCGTAAATAACTTTTAAGTTAGTAGAAATGAGTAGAAAAAATATTTATTTTAAAGTGCAAGCACTTTTATGCATCGCTGTTAAGTTGATGACTATAAGACACATTCAATTGCACTTTGCGACGACGAAAGCATCTCGCTAAACTGTCAACTTTTGTGCATTGTTATTTATACACTTCAGAAAATTTTTATTTCTTTTTTTTTATTTCACTTCTATTTGCTCTTCTTATTCACTTATTTTGTTGAAGGAACGAGAGTCTGTTGTTATATAGCATTAGGATGGATGATGTTAATCGGCTGTGCATTTTTTCGTGTGTGAGGCAGAGCACAATTAACGAAAATAAGAGAAGGAAATTCTTCTTTTTTGTGGGTTTTTTATTAATAGACGATTTGCGGCACACACAAGATCTCACTCATTGCAGAAAATATTTTAATCGAAGATCTTTTTGGGGTTGTGTTGGAGATTGAGGGGGACAGTTTGGGCAGTTTGGCTTATGAACTATGATGCTTTGGTGATGTGGCAAAAATCAAACGAGGTTTTTTTTTGGGGGGAGGGGGGTGATCCAAAGCGTATCAAAATATTGAAGACTATTTAGCAGAGGGCGAAGTCGACTCGGATTTTGTATGGAAAAGTCGACTTGAGTTCACTCGACTTCATACAAATTTCGAGTCGACTTCGCCCTCTGCTATTTAGTCTATATAACTTTTTTTTTTTTTTTTTTTTAAATTAAACTTTTTATTTATTTACATTTAAATTTAAGTATGTACAAAGTTTCTATACATTTTGTTGCTTTTTGTTTTAAGGTTTCAGGCATTCAATTTGCCTTTTGTCTCTTAATTTTGATTTCATTTACGGATTTTACTTTGTTTTGTTTTTCATTTGATTTATTCGGTGTTTTGAGATGCAAGACGACTGTTGAAGTTCTCTTGCAACTTTCCGACGTAGTCTTCGATGGACGGTATTTTCGCTTCTGTATGAAGATCGGTGATCCTTTCATATCTTGTTTTATTGAGAACAATTCTCAAGAATTTGTTTTGCAGTACTTGAAGTTTTTGAAGATGGGTTTTTGCCATGCTTCCAAACGCTGGACAACCATATGTGAATATTGGTCTGATGGCTAGTTTGTAGATGAGAAGTTTGTTTCGTACGTCGAGTTGTGAGTTCCTGCTGATGAGCGGATAAAGCTGTCTTAATGCGGTGTGAGCCCTATTGGTCACATACTCCACATGCGGCTTTAATGTCACTCTCTTGTCGATCACCATTCCCAGATATTTAGCTTCTGTTTCCCATTTGATGTTTTCGTTGAGAAATTTGATGTTATTTCCTGGTAGTTGCCTGGAGTGCCTGTTTGTGATGAATAAGGCTTGAGTCTTCTGTTTGTTGAGGTTGATCTTCCATTTGTTCATGTATTGTTGAACTTTTCTTCCTGTGTGCTGTAGATGTGTCACAATATCGGCCGAGTTCTCTGCAGAATGATACAGTGCTGTATCATCTGCGAAAAGACCGATGTTGTTGGTTGTCTCTCTTACAACATCATACGTGAAGATGTTGTAGAGAGTTGGTGAAAGCACTGCTCCTTGTGGCACTCCGAATTTGATTACCTTGATTTCTGAGAACTGACCTTTAATAAAAACTGCGAAAGATCTTTCACTGAGGAAAGATCTTACAGTTTTTATAAGTGGCAGTGGAAATCTCAGTTTGAGCATTTTGTACAAGAGTCCGTTATGCCAGACTCTGTCAAATGCTTTTTCTACATCCAGGAAGATCATGCCTGTTGACTTTTTGTTGTTTAAGTTTTCTTTTGCTGATTTGATCACTTTGATGAGCTGGTGAGATGTTGATCTTCCAGTCCGAAAGCCGCACTGCTGGTTTGGGATGATGTTGTTATCCTCAAGATGATCGTTGATTCTATTCAGTAATACTCTCTCCAGTATTTTGCTTATTGAGCTGAGTAGACTTATTGGCCTGTAGCTGCTTAGCTCATTTGCTGGTTTTCCAGGTTTTGGAATAGGAATCACTTTTGCATGTTTCCAAACTTTGGGGAAGTGGTTGAGTTTCAGACACGAATTGATGATGAATTTCAAGTATTCGAAACCTTTTTCAGGAAGATTTTTGATGAGTATGTTGTTGACTTCATCTAGTCCCGGAGCTTTTGGATTTTTCAGATTTCTTATGATGCTCACGATTTCGTTTACATCTGTTAGTTCTGGATTCTCATCATTGTCTTGTTCCAATGCTTCTTTGACTGTGTTGTTTACTTCCTGTGTATGTTGTGGATCGTTTTGTTCCAGAGGATTTTCGTGAGCTTCACGAAAATACTCGCTGAGTGCGCTGGCTTTTTCTTTGTTGGTGATGAACGTTTTACCCAGATTTGTCAATGGAGGCATTGTTTTTGAACCTTTTTTGCAAAATTTTGCTATTCTCCAAACTGTTTGGTTTGACGGTTGAATCTCTGAGAGACGCTTATTCCAGTTTTTGTTTTTGAGTTCTTTAATTTTCTCATTGATGACTCTCTGCAGATAATTCAATTCAGATTTGAGTTGATTATCTCTGCTTCTCTGCCATCTTCGACGAAGACTCCTTTTTGTGTTGATTAGATCTTTAATCTCCGGTGTGAGTTTAGTTGATTCGAACTTGATCTTTTTCATTTTTACACTTGAGTTCCTCGCTTCCATGATGAGTTCAGAGAGAATCTTAATGTGATTCTCGATCTCATCTGTTGTATTGCAAGAATTTTCTCCAATGTTGTCTTCAATGCGGCGTGAAATTTGTGCTTTGAACTTTTTCCAGTTTGCGTTTTTGTAGTCATATCTGTAGACTGTATTTTCAGTTCTGTCGATTTTTGATGTTTTGATTTGGAAATACACAGCGCAGTGATCACTCATTGCCTCTGTGCATTGAAGTTCTGTTGTTTCGAGGTTGGAATTCGAGAGCATCAGGTCAATTGTTGACACTGATTTGTTTCGATCTTCTGGGTAGTACGTTGGCGAGTCAGGAAAGTAGATCATGAACTCTCCTGACATTTCCTGAAGAATATTTCCTGATTTATTTGCAACGTTGCAGTTCCATTCTCGATGTTTTGCATTGAAGTCTCCACAGATGTAGTAATTTCCTCTCAGATTTGTTATTTTGTTGATGTCATCTCTCAGATGTTGATCTATTTCCCCTCCTTTGCTTCCTCCTGGGAGATAGACTGAGAGGATGTGACAACTATCCGTGTCATTGATGAAGACTTTGATTCCAATGCATTCCATTAGTTTTGTGTTGTAGCTTGGTTGAAGCTGATGTTTTAGATTTCTTTTGACGATGATTGCAACACCACCCTTTGGTCTATCCACGCGATCCAATCGATGAATTACGTAGTCTGGATGCGAGTCAATTTTTGAGTTTGGTTTTAGGAATGTTTCTGAGATGCAAGCAACATCGACGTTTTGCTTGCTTAGGTAGTCGAGAAATGCTAACATTTTGTCAGTGAGGCCGTTAGCATTCCAGTAGAGGACGTTGATACTTTGTTGTCTACAATCCATTATTGTATGCGGTGTTTTTGGCACTTGAGCCGATTGCTTGGAGTATTTCGTCGATGAACTCTGGATTTTTGGCGATTAATTTGAGAAGCTCGCTGATAAGGTACTTGCACTTTGATTCCTCTATTTCTGAGATGTTTTTATCTCTTGTGCTGGTGCTTTGAGCTTGTTGATTAGTTGTTATGTTTCGATTCACTACCTCAACACTGAATGAAGGTTCTGGGAAGACTTCATTCGAGGTCTGACTTGTTGCACTGATGTCTTCTGAGTCCATAAGCTCAACGTCTTGCTTTGGTTTTTGATGTTGCTTGTTATTAATGCGCTCGTTTTGCTTTTTTCTTTGATTCTTTTTCCAATGTTTTCCTCTTTCTTTATTGTTTTGTTGGTTGTTCAAGTTATTTTTATTTCCCTGATTTGAGGGTTTGTGATTTGGAGGAGGATTTGTGTTCCTTGGTTTGTGGTTGACTGGAACTTGTTTTTGATGAACAGGCTTTTGTGTACCAGATGTTGATGGTTCCATATACTCCTTTCTCCATTGAGGTTTTGGTGCATGTTGGACGTTTCTGGTTGATCTCTCAGGACGATGCGGTGTTGGAGGATTGTTTCTCCGTTGTCCATATGAATAATGGCCTGCTGTTTTGTTTTGATTTTGGTTGTTTCCATTCTGTGATTTTGATTTCCATTTTTCAATTATTTCTTGTCTGGTTTTACAACCTGTGAAAATTGCTGTATGTTTTTCACCGCAGAAGAAACATTTGAGTTTTCCGAGTGGAACCTTGTTGGTCTCTTTCGATATGTACTGGCACGTTTTCGAGTCATGTTGCTCAGAGCATCTGAAGCAAACGGACGGTTTGTTACAACCGTTTTGTCCATGACCAAACTGCAGACATTTCGAACATTGAGATGGTCCAGCTTGTCTATTTTTGTAGTCAGCCCATTTAATTTTGAAACTGCTGACAATTTTGATTTTTCTGAGGAATTCCAGGAAATTTCCACCTTGTTCTACATCTTTTTTGAAGTACACGAGGTAGTTCTGGTCGTCGTCTTGTTCGTGTCTTTTGTGTTTCATTGTCATTTTGACAATTTTTACTGGTGTGATTTTTACGGTTTGAAGTTCCTTCTCCAATTCACTGATTTCCATATCTGGGAGTCCATAGAGTACGTACTTCTTCAGTGGTTCTTGGCTGGAGTATGTGTGGAAGTGGTGCTTTTTGTCTTTGAGTAGTTGGATGAATTTCTCGTAGTAATCCCAACTCTCCGTTGTTACCGTTTTTGTTCCTTGTTTGCCCTTTTTGGTCTCAATTAAGAAACTTCCAGGTTGATTGTTTATTTCATTCGTCAATCTCTTGATTTCACCAGCTCCTCCTGTGCTGATGACAATTGGAGGTGGTTTTGATTTTTGTTGAGATTTGTTGTTGTTGCTTTCCGTGTTTACGGAAATTGTCTTTTGTTGCTCTGATGTTTTGCTGTTTTCTCCCCAGTACGAAGAAGTTGTCGATCTTTTTTTCTCCTGTTCTGGTGAACCAAATAGATACGGTACTCCAGAAGACGAAGCTTTCTTCACTGGTGGGAGTACGAACAGTGGTTTGTTCCCATCTTTTGGTTTGCTTTCGTTTGCTACTCTTTTTAAAAGAGCGTTGGGAACTATCACTTCTCGAGGGCGTTTTTCTGCTTTACTTGCTTCATTGAGAAACTTCTTTATTGATATTTGTTTTTTTGGTTTGAGATTTGTCATCTCAATGTCGGCTGCTTGTGAAACATCTTCACTGAAAATTTCCTCAATATTGAGAATTGTCACTGAAGATGAATGTTGTTGTTGAGAACTATTAAGTCCATGCTGATTTTGAGAAAGATTTTCTTCGTTGTTGGTAGTTTTTGGTGATGCTACCATTTTGATGTTTTGAGAATCAAACTGAGATTTTGAAACTTTTTGCAAACAAAAAGCTTCTCAGGTAGTCTCTGTTTTGTTTCTTTTGAGATTTTTGAATAATTTGCGGAGCGATTTGTAAACACGTCTGTTCACGTTGAGATCTAGTTTGCAACTCAGTCTATATAACGATTTGAGGAGTTTCCTTAATTTCTAATTTTTGTGGCAATTCCTCAAAAATGCGCATTTTACACTCAACATCTATCATCTCATAAGCTTCAAAACAATTCACATATCTCTCTATTTCCCTTTCACACATCCCTCTCCATCTCACTCCCTCACTTAATTTTGCTAATTTTCTGTATCAAATAAATTACGCTTTCGAGACACATTTGAGTTTCTATTGAGGCTTCTTGTGTCACTTTTTTTTGCCTTACGTCGTTTGTTTCTTG
Source organism: Chironomus riparius (assembly GCA_917627325.4). Taxonomy (NCBI): domain Eukaryota; kingdom Metazoa; phylum Arthropoda; class Insecta; order Diptera; family Chironomidae; genus Chironomus; species Chironomus riparius. The sequence continues at coordinate 19,784,360 of OU895877.1, read as the reverse complement.
ATTGTTTGAAATTTCGCGTAACGAAAAATTGAGTTTTTGTTTGCGTTTGAACGATTTATAGACGAGTGTGAATGAACGATTAAGGATTGTTTGATGTTTAATAATGAGTTTGTTTGCTCTCGTGAGTCAGGCTTGTGTTGATTGAGTGAGATCTTGATGGGAAATTTTGTGTTTATGAGAAATAATTGAATAATTGTTTTTTTTAATTATCATTTTTTTAATTTTTTAAGTGGGTCTAGGCTCATTAAAGGGGTTCTCTAGATTTTTATGGAAGGCTAAAATATTCATTTTTTAATTATTTTGAATTTTAAAAAAGGTTTGGACTTTCTTGAATTTTTTTGGATCCTCATGAGTTGCATTGAACCCTTTTTGTATTTGCTTAGATCTTCATGGACCTTCTTGGACCTCATTAAGACACTCCAATGATGCAAGTTAATGAATTTTGGAAAAAAAATTATTTATATTGAATAAAATATTTTAAAATATTAACAAATCAATTTTTTTGCATTAATTTGAGTTTAAAGTAGAATTTTTTTTCTATTTTTTAAAGAAATTCGCAAAATAATTTCATATTTTCTTAATATACAAAATTTTTCTTTAAAATATTCAAAAAAATCTCCAGATAATCAGCCAAAAAACATCCAATAATAATCACCATTTAAGCAGGTGTCAATGTACTAATACCTCAGCTAAGAATTTTTATTTCATGATAAAAGAAATCACCAAAAAAAAATAATATTTAAAAATAACTCCTGATTCAGCAAGAATTGTCTCCCCAAAAGCCAATAAAGACCGATAATACCTTTAAAACTAACGACAACTCTCAAGAAGAAGCATCAACTCGTTAGCGATAAATTATTCTTCATCGCACATTTCTCTTCTTCCACAGCAGCTCAAAAGAAGTTGAATAAAAAAATTCTACAAATGTAAAAAATTCTTTCAAACACTCAATAATTTATATTTGAGAAAATACCGCTAAATATTTATTCGTAAAATGTCCAAGACTTTTGGTCAGCAGATAATTAAATTAATCCCATTAAGCACACTCATTTGAATTCATTACAATTTTTCAAATCTGTTGTTTCTCTTCTCATCTTCTGTTTTGATTTTAATATTCACACATATCGAATGTCTCAAAGGTACGATTTTTTGGAGACACGGCAAGTCTGTGATGCACGAAAATACGATCGTCTTTTGGGACTCAATTTTAATCTAATTTTCGTTTGATTTGTGAGCTTTGAAATGATGTTGGTGGCTTTTGGCACTTGATTTGTGTGTTTTTGAATGTTTAGGATTAATTTTCAATGAAATGTGAAATTTGTTATTTTTTATTTGGCTTAAGTGGGGTGGATGGGGTCATAAAATTAAGGATTATGGATGTCAAGAATTTTTTTTGAGGTTATGTTTTGGACATCAATTAGAATGAAGTAGATTTGTTTAAAAATTACCTCAAAAATATTTTTAAAATTCTCACAAAACTTCACAAAAAATCATTTCATATTTTTTCACATTTAAAAATTATTTTCTCAATAATAAAAAAATTCTATAAAATAAATATTCTTTCATCACATTCAATGTACGTAAAACAATAATTTTCTCGACTACGAATATCCGTTCGCGTGTTAAATGGCAACTGGATGAAAAGGATTACATCGTAACGACATCAACGTCCGCGATAAAACTAAATTCAGAAATTGCATGCGATGTGAAAATTGAATCACAGACAGATTTTTTTTTCTGCTGTTGTTCAATTTCCCTCTACTGTGATTCGGGCTGATTGTTAAGAGAATGAACATTTTTTTTAATGCTGAGTGAAATAAAAGTAATCGTTCGTTGAATGTGGAATGGATTGGTAAATGGGATAAGAAATTGAGAGAATATGTTGATGAGAGGATCTTTTTTTGTGTGAGAGGAGATTTTGGTTTGTTTTGAAACATTGTGCAACATTGAGTAACGAATTTCAGACTGTTTTTAATGCTGAAATGCATTTTTGACTGTTTTAATGCAGTTTACAATGGTTTAATGTTATCTGGAATGTTTGGTGTAGTTTTTTGAATGTTTTTGATAATATTTGAATAAAGTGATCATTTTAAGGGCTTGGTCAGTGTTTCTCAAACTTTTTTTTCGTGCACGGCACCTTTTTTTTATATTAAAACTTTTTGCGCCACGTTAAATGATTTTCGTAATCTTTTTGAAGTCATAAAACATGACAATTTTAGCAATCAAATTTTTTTGCGGCACACCTGGAATTTTTTACGGAACCTTAGAGTGTTCCGCGATGCATAGTTTGAGAACCGCTAATAATACTTGCGTACGCGCTTGTCCCTACAAAAAAAAAAAAAAAACAAAAAAAAAATAATCAAGGCAGATTGGAGCCAACCTTTTTTGTGACACGGCACATTTGGTAGTAAGCCATGACCAAAACTGCTCACAGCATACGGTTCGTGTCATATTCCAAATTATTTCTTGACACATTAGCCATCACTGGACTATGGTTTAGCCACAGTCAAGGTTTTCTAGAGCTTTGATCTTCTAACTGACGACCTGGATTTTTTGTGTACCGTGAACATCTAAATACCATCTACGACCCCCTCAAGGCTTTAAATAGCCCTGAATTAAAATTGTTTACATTCAACCCCCTTCTCAGTTTCACAGGTGACCTCCTGCAAATATTATTTTAAAATATTTCATATTTACGATCACAACAAATCCTCTGAATGCATTCAATGAAATTTCTTACACTTTGATCTCCCATACCTCGAATGCTGTCTTTATTTCATAAACAAAACTAATTTATTTATCTAATTAACGCCTTTAGCCTTCAGATAATCCATTAATTACTAAACAGATCCATTTTGTCAATCCCTAATAATCATAATTAAAGGCACACAAATGAGCTAATGAAGAAGAAAAAAATTAAACAAAATATTCTCATCGACCTCATGCAAAGTCAAAACAACACACATCCAAGCATGTTAAAGACAAAAAAAAATAAATTTATTGCATTTTGACTTCTGTGCGACACAAACGGCATCTTTAACTGCCTACAGAGTGATTAAGATAAATGAAATTTTTTATTTTTCTTGAGTATTTGTTGATAGTTTCATTTAACTAAAATAGCCATTGCATATTGTATGTCATATAAGTTTTATGCGCAAATAATAGTTTTATGGCCGATTCATTATCTCACGCAGAGAAAAAAAGAACTGAACAAGAAGAATGGAACTGAAACGAGAAGGGAAATAAATCGACATGCTATAAAAAAGCGCAGTAAAAAAATCTTTTCTACGGTTGAGTTAGAATTTATTCTTTGCCGAATTTATTTTTATAGCCGGCATTCAGTTTTAGGGGAGAGGAAGGAAATTAGACATAATTGGAATTGATAGAGATGATGAAAGAACTGAGCGCAGTTTCGGATGAGTTTTTATTAGGTGATAAATTTTTTTTTGAGAATATTTAAATGAATGAAGGCACAGATGGAATCAGACACAGCATAAAGGATTTTCAGCTAAAATAATGCTCAGTTTGAATGCTGCTCAGCCTTAACAGATCTCCTTTTGCTGTCAGCATTTAGAATTAATGAGCATTTATTGTTGATCAGCTATTATGAAGCTCAGCTTAATTGATGCTCAACCAAAATGAAGCTCAGCTTGAATAATGCATAGCTATAAGAACGCTCAGCTACAAGAACATTTAGCTATAAGTTCAGCTCAGCTTGAATGATTCTCAGCTTTAATGATGCTCAGCTTTAGCGATGCTCAGCTTTAGCGATGCTCAGCTTGAATGATTCTCAGCTTTAATGATGCTCAGCTTTAGCGATGCTCAGCTTTAGCGATGCTCAGCTTTAGCGATGCTCAGCTTTAGCGATGCTCAGCTTGAATGATGCTTTAGTGATGTTCAGATTCAATGATGCTCAGCTTTAGTGATGTTCAGATTTAGCTATGCTCACCTTTAATGATGCTCAGCTTCAATGATGTTCAGCTTTAGCGATGCACAGCTTTAATGATGCTCAGCTTTAATGATGCTTACCTTCAATGATGCTCAGCTTCAGTAAAGTTCAGCTTTAGTTATGCTCGGCTTTAGCTATGCTCAGCTTTAATGATGCTCAGCTTTAGAACGAATAATAATTTTGCAAAAAAGTCATGTCAATCAGACAAAATTCAATAATTCCACCCATTTCCCATGCCAAAAATAATTCTGTGTAAAAATTACGATCACAAAGAAGAATAGATTTATAAGTCGAGAGCACATCGTGTCATCTCCAATTTAATTTTTTTTATGAATGATGATGACGATAATAATAACAATTTTTTTTTCATCTCCTTCGTTGTGTTAAAACATAATAAATGATTGTGCTTCTACATTCCAGATGCAGCTACAACAGTATACCTCCCCTTTTTCTTCTATTATTCACTATTTTTCAATATTAAGCGTAAACATAAAAACATTTTTTGTCTTGTTTCTTTATTTTTTTTTTTCAATTCATTGAGAATATGGGAGATGAGATTCAATGCAAGGGACATTTTAACCACTTTTTTTGTAGACAATTGCATTGTTGACTCTCTCTCGTACTTTTTATTTAATTTAATAATTTTTATTGTATTTTAGAAAATTATTTTTATAGCTTCGAAGAATGATGAGCTTGTATGATGAAAAGAAGAAGAAGGAAGATGCACCTTTATGAGATGAAATATGTTTTAGCAAGCAACACACATGAAGATTCTTTATGTGTCACGAATCACTGACTTTTTAATGAAAAGGCTCTTGATGTTAAATCCCACAGAAAATTTTTGCATTTTTTTGTGAAATAAAAGTTTTGTAAAAAGAGTTTTTTGAGATGAGCGAGTTTGGTGCGTACGTTTTGTGGTTTGAAAGAGTTTGAGCGTCTTTGTTCATGACACAAAGATCGAAACTCAACTATTCATGATTGTCAGTGATACTTACTGTTTATTGAAGCCATTGCTAGCTTTTCATTTACATATCTAATTTTCTTCTTATTCGACTAAGATTATAGCAAGCAGGGTCAATAGTGCACTATCCCATTCTTAAGCTCACTTATCACAAGTCTTTCCAGTCTGTCGATGACTTTATCCTTCAATTTCTTTGCTCGTTGGTTTATTTGCTCGTCTATCTTCCCATTTATTAAACTAGCTCATTTAATATGGTAATTAATAGGCCTAGCACCTACTTATAAATGAGAATTCACAACTTATCCTCACAAAATGCAAACAGTTTCCATAAAACCTGCATATATTCCATGAAAAACAGCCTCTGCTGCTTACCTCATCAAGAAATTGACTCAGACAGCAGAAAAATTTAAAAAATCCTCATTCTTATGCAAAAAATGCACTCACAAAATGAACATTCTTTCCCCGCCGTTTCTTTTGTGTCTTTCTCATAAAGCAAAAAAGAAAAGAAATAAGAAGACTGATGTGCCTTAGAAATTCACAGATGCATTTCATGACAATAATATATGTCAAGTTAATAATTTGTGAAGTGTTAATGAACATGATGCACAGCAGTTGTAAACACATCACAAGGAAAATGAACTTTATTTTTTAAAATGCAAGCGAGACTTAAAATGTGTTTCTCATTCCTATGTACATACTCATCATATATATAAGTATGCAACAAATTTAAAAAAAAATGTGGATGCCATCAAAATCATTTCTTCTTTTGTCGCACATTTTAAAATCTTGTTCATATGTGTTGTGTACTGTCGCAACGTGAATTTGTTGTGTTATTAATTGGGTGGTCATACACACGCACATCTGCGACCAGGCACAGAATATAAAATTTGTTGAGAAAGAATAAGAAAAATTATTTTTTGATGATCTTTCATGTTCGTCGTTAAACATTCTCATTTTTTACAGTCATAAAATTATTTCGTATAAATTTATCACATTAATTAAACGAAATCAAAATCGAGTGTGAGTGAAATTAATTTTCTGGCTAATCCGTTTTCTTTTAAATATTCGTGGACATTTAATCCAGCCAAAATGATTTGTTGGATGAAGATAGATTTATGACGTTGATCAGCGATGTTAGGAGTGAAATGAAGGAATGAGAAGTCATGGTTGGATTTATTTGCGAAAGATTTTTGGCTGATTTGAATGATTTACGAATTTTACCTTTGCTGGAAGTGAGTTGGGGCTAAACATGTTGTCTTTTTAATGAGAGTTTTGCTTTTTATTTGGATCTGAGATATTTATTGAGGTATTTTGTTAACATGCTTCGTGTTTTTGTCTTTATCTATTGAAGGAACTAGTTCCATTCTTGTTTTTGGTGATTAAAAGTGTTTGTGACTCGTTATTGTAACCTTATAAATCAAGAATTTGGTTTAACGGACAATTTGAATTTGAATTTTAGGATAAAAAGTGCTGCATCTTTTGAAGCAAAAATTATTTTATCTTTTCTTAAATTCGACAAAAATTTGGCTTGCAGAGGTTATAATTTGATGAATTTGAAGAGTTTAGCAGCAACCTAAGACTACAATGGATCAAATGAAATCAAACGTGCCTCAAAACTTACAATATTAATCAAGATTTTATAGATTTTATCAAACTTTAAGAATCTCTAATTTCGTCAACTTAAAAAACATTAAAACTTTAACTTTCTCAAATTAAATAAGCATCCAATCTGTTCCCAATTGCAAAATCTCATAAACTTCCTCACAATCATCAACCATATTCACCAAACACACCCACTCATAAGTAAATTTCTACACATATTAAAATAAGCTTTGTTTACATCTACCTCAAGTACATCTTCAACTTCCTCAAACTCATTTTGAATAAAATTAGCATGAACTGCTTTTGACATGACAACGAATGACAAAGAAGAAGCAATGAAAGGCACTTATGACGAGATCAATCTGTTGCTCTTAAGGAGAATAAAAAAAAATAAACTTTTTCTCTCTTCTCTTTTAATAAGAGATAAATAAAAGGCACTTAAGTGCATTCTTAATTAGACGGCAATCATGGCAATCATCATCATGAAGTTCATTCGTCATCAGGAAAGGCTTTTGAGTGGAATTTTTGCTGTTTTCTTTGGAATCTTGTGGTGAATTTTGTCAGAATTAAGCTTGAAGATTATATTACAGCATCCCGTCATACAAACTTATAAAACATTACCAACCTTGACACAAGAGATTCTGACAAAATTCCCTCAGCATCAATCCCCATTTAAATGCCTGCCTGCTCATGTCTAAACTCACAAAACAACCTCAAACAAAAGTATGAAAAAATTCATGCAGAAAATGAATTTGAAAACCACAAGAAATAAGAAGATTATGAAGACACACATGAAACACTTCAAACATCAAACAACAATGAACAAAAAAAAATTCTTTTCCTTTTTTTTGCTTATTCTCGTCTTCTTCCGTGTCATATTCAAGAACCGACCATGCTTTTGTCATTTTTATTAGGTTTGGGATTAAAAAAAATATGAAATTCTTTCCTGTAATCTCCTTTTAATCTTTCACACATTCAACAGATGCTGGAGAATGTTTTCTGAATGGGATTATGGCATGTTTTGAAAATTCATTGATTACTGATCATACTCAATGTGTTTGGAGTCATCGATTGTGGTTAGGTCTGATCGGAAGAAAGGATTATTAAATTTGTTGTTGCTGATGATCTTTTTAAATGAATTGTGTCAAGATCAGTCATTATGCAGGTCATTATGATGGGTAGGTTTGTGAGGTTTTGTGAAGATTGGAAGGAAGAAATGGAATGTAGATTTTTATTGTGGTTATTTATTCTGCACAAAAGCTTATATATTAATTATTACTATTGTGGTAGGATTTTCGAGGATATCCAACTTAGAATGGCTCCAATGGTATTATTAACAAGTCAGAAAGTCACCAAACATAGTTTGGAAAACTTCATTCTAGGATGTACATTAAAATCCGTCCTCTGATTCAAAAACAAAGGCTTCCAAAACTTGTTTAATTATTATAATCAGCAATTTTGAAAAAGTTTTTATATTTTAACTGTAGATCTACTTGCTTACTATGTGAACCTTTTATAGCACTATTTATTGCACTTACGATAAGATAACTGCTAACTTGTTTACAACCTAGTTCCCTAGAAAATACTGTTATCAAAATGATAACACATTTCACATCCAGTGGTAAAAGTAAACAACTTTTGTGTGAGTCATTGTTTATAGTCATTTAAGGTTATTAATAAATGATGTTTCATAAGAGTTATAAAGGTTGTTCTAAAAATTGACCATTGATTTCTAACATATCTCTTTTAAAGTCTCGTTGTTCTCAAAAAGAAGTAATGAATACAAAGCATGTTACTAGTTTCTTTTCACAAACACTTCAAAAATATCACACCGATTTCTTATCAATTTGGCATCATAAGTGTACAAACTCTCTCAAGTATTTACCCGAAAACCTTGATTGTTGCAGGTAATAATTTTATTGTTTTAACCGCGAGATGTGATTCATTTGTAGTTTTGTTTTTGAAACTTGCAATGCGCAGTAATGAATAAAGTATAAAAGCAAAGAAAACAAGAGATTTCTTCAATTATTTATAAAACTGTGCAAAAGTAAAGTTCAACTCAGATTTGCTAGTAAAAAGTGCGATATGAATGCTAAGTTCTTGCTAATATTTTTGTCAAGTGCATGCTGTGTTTATGGACAAAATGAAGCCGCAATCTGTACTAAATTTTGGAATAATTCATACTACGGCTACACTTGTGATTTAACGATTATCAATCCGAATGGTCTTAACAACTTTAATGAAATAAGTGGACAGCATTTGAATGGGAAATCAAACGAAGATGTTTTTTATATATATTCTTACAATTCAGGAGCAAATTCGACAAATATTCCATCAGTGATTTGCCAACAGTTTCCAAATTTAGACCGGATCCAAATTCAGCGTTTTGGAATTCGAGCCGTCGACGACTATTCCTTTAGTAACTGCAAAAAAATTCAGTACATTTACATTAATGAAAATTATATCAGTCAAATTCATGAAAATTCATTTCAAAATAATCCAGATCTACTTCGACTGTCCTTACAATATAATCAAATAGCAGTTCTGCCTGAAAAACTATTTATTAATTTAAATAAGCTCCAGATGCTTGATCTTGGACAGAACCGAATTAGTACATTGCCAACAACCGCATTCAACACATTAATAAGCTTAGATTTCTTATTATTAAATAATAATTTGCTTACAAATCTTCCAGCAAATGTTTTTAATGCATTAAAAAATATGACAATGATCTATTTAGATAGTAACAAACTTGATGTCATCCATGCATTTCCATTCGGAGTATTGCCAAAATTAAAAACCGCGAATCTGCATAGCAATAAAATATATGCAATTGATGAAAAGTTTATTGACAATACAAGCATTAACTTAATTAACATGCCTGGTAATATTTGTGCTGACAAAAGGATTGAAGATCTAACAACAAGATATGTTTTGAGGAGAGAATTGAAGCAGTGCTTTGATAATTATAAGATTACTTTTGGCTAATCGTTATTGTCTTTAAGCATAGAACAACAAAGCTATAAATAATTTGAGAATAAGTTAAACGGTCTTTAAATAGCAATACGCTGATGGACCATAATAAAGTTAATTAAGAAGAAGGAAAAGTTTAAATTAATTTTAAAATTATAAAAAATATTTTTGTGTTATGAATAAATAGAGAAATTAGAAAAAATAACAAATCTATAAAATTTACTTGATCTAAGGGTGTATTCTATAAAGGCAAGTTCCAATATTTTATTAAAAGCTGGGACGAGAAAATAAGTCACAAATTCCTCGACTCCATACCACTTGAATATCATAACAAACTCTTGGGAACCACCTTTTTAAATATAATCTTAAAGTGGATCTTATCAGGAACCTGTTTAAGAAAGGGTTTTAGGAGTTTAAACATCATAAGAGATGCAATTAATTAAATTAAAATCTTAAATGAAAATTCAAAAATTTATCTTATTACATATGAAGTAATCCTTAATCTTAAACCCTTGTTTTAAACCTGATGAAATGTTTAAATGATCACAAATATTCAAAAAATTATCAAAAATAATCAAAATGTAATTCATCAGTTCTGCACGCTTGTATCAAGTTGAAATAAACCTCAAAAAAAAACAATTGTTGAAATGATAAAAAATGATCAAAATCCGATTGATCAGTTTCAAATTATTATAAAAACCAATTTGTACCATGTGTCATTTATGCTGAAAAAACTCCAAAACAACCAACATACTTACTTCGGGAGCCGTACAGATCTATTGTGTACAATATTCTTCTTTAAATGCATCTGAAATCGGCTCTATCGATTCAAGTAGTATTCTTCTAGGGTTTTCAATCGCAGGATTGAACTGATTACTTAATCCTTGGTTTGATCCCGGTATACACACATTTCAATCCCGGGATTGAAAACCCTATATACTACTAAAGTATAGAATTTAAAGTACCAAACCCTTTAGAAATACAGTTTTTAGAATTATCCCTATAAGAATTTAAACGACTTGGAAAAGAATGAGTTTAATGTTTATTAAAATCAAAGAAGTTACTCATCACTTAAATTTGTTTGATCAAAAAAAAAATGAAACTTTATCTTAGAAAACTTCAGTCAGCATTCCTGGGTCTTAAGCAGTTTAAAGCAGTTGATTATCAGTATTAATGGCAATAAAAAAAACAAATTTTATAAAATAAAAGGTATAAAACGAAATGTTAGCTATAAAAGATTATTCATTGTGCTGAAAAGTTAAGTGAACTAATTAAGCTTTGTGCAATAAATTGAAATGAATTTAAAAGTTTTGGTTTGTGTTTTTGCATTCATGTTTGTGTCAAATTTATCTTTTGTTTGTGGACAAAATGAAGCTTTAAGCTGTAATTATTCGAATTCATCATCTGGTTATAGCTGCGGCCTTAAAATCATTAATCCGAATGGATTTAACAATTTTACTGGAATTAACGGAACGCACTTAATTGGCATGACTGATATCGATGTTCTTCATGTTTACAAATCTTTATCAAATACCTTAAACATTCCATCAATAATTTGTGAAACATTTCAAAATACTCAGACGATTGAATTGACTGCCAGCGGTATTCAAATAATCGATGAAGATTCTTTCCAAAAGTGCACAAAGCTTCAATTTTTGGACCTTAAAAACAACAAAATAAGGCAATTTCACAAAAATGCATTTAAAGAAAATTCAGAACTGGCGTATTTACTTCTTTGGTACAATCAAATAACTGAGCTCCCTGAAGATCCATTCTCTAATCTACAAAAACTTGTCCGTCTTGACTTTGAATTAAATCAAATAACCAATCTTCCTGAAAATATTTTCAACCCTTTAACTGGATTAAGCATATTGTATTTAGAGAGAAATTTGATTGAAGTTCTGCCAAGAAATATTTTCAGTTCACTTCAAAATATGTCAACTCTTGTGATGCATAACAACAAGCTTAAAATTCTCCATTCTGATTCATTTGGACACCTACCAAAATTAGATGAAGTACATATGTACAGCAATCAGATTGATGCAATTGATGAACGGTTAATTAACAATACAGGAATAAACAGCTTTAATTTGCAATCCAACTTATGTGTAAGTAAAGACATTACCGATAATTCTGTGACAAGAGAATCTATGAGAGCTGATTTAAAGCTGTGCTTTGAAAACTATGATAGGATAATGTCAGGTAAGTGTATTTTATGAGGTACATAGTATTTTACTTTACTTTATTTCATAATATGCATTTAGGATGTGCTGACGGAAATATTGACGAAAGAGTCTGTAAATTAGAAGGCAAGCATGAAGAAGTTATAAAAGATATAAAAGCTCTCACTGAAGAGAATGAACAAATGCGTTTGGAAATCAATAACCTTGCAAAAGAAAAACAGGAACTAGAGGAAAATATATTGACACAGAATAAAATTTTTATTGCGGCTATTACTGAATTGGAACATCAAATGTTTGAGTTGAAAGGATGTGGATGTGGATGTCAGTAGTAATTTATTTAAAGATTTTTTTGGAAAGGACCAAAAATAGTCAACATGTGATTTTAATTTAATATAAAGTTGGTAACAAATACTTCAAAAAAGCTATGTATTATCTTATCAAATTTAAAATGCAATAAAGATTATTTTTGTTTCAATAATATAAATATAGGGCTGTTCATAAATGACGTCAATTAAAAAGACTAGATTTTTAGACTCTTTATGGATCAAGAAAATATTCTTTTATATGAGCTTCCAGACCACCTTCCCACCTTAATGTTAGACGTCATTTATGAACAGCCCCTACATTTTAAAAACAGCATAATGCAACAATAGGAAGAAAAAAATTAATCATTCATTATTTTCATGAAGAAAACTCAACATGAAAAATGAATTAATCCAGAACATCCCACAAAAAAACCAGCAAAATACGCAAATAGTTGCTGTTGCATCAAAAATCACCCTAATTTTTATTTCCATTTCTACATACCCAAAAAAAATTCAATTGAATTCATTTCCCATCTCAATTTATCTCTCGATATTTTTATATTCGGAACTTAAATAAACTTAAAATTAATTCTATTTTGTTTGTGTTTAGGACATCAGGTAATGCAAAAAAGGGAGGAAAGAAATTGAATAAAATTGCATAATTATGAATTTGATTCTTATTTTTTTTTTTGAGGTTTATAGTTTTCGTGGCTAGTATGTTGTATCGATTTCAGATTGGGGTAGTTCCGATATTTCGTAATACAATGAATGAGTACTAGAGCGTAGTCAGAAGAATTCCTGCGAAATATTCAATTACCAGCCCTTATTTATCAATTTTTGACGAACCAGAAATCCTATTTTATTCTCATTTTTCAATTCCACACAAAAGATCATAAAAACAGCATCAAAACACACACACGAGATGCTCATCGATCGTAAAATAATTAATTTTTTCCTTCCAAAAATCATAAATGCGTGAATTTTGGCAGCTGCGATTTTTCTACACAAACAGCAACAGAACTCTTCAATGCGTCACAGAATTGAATAGAAAGAGCTCATCCATTGCCTGATTGTCATTTAATGATGCGTGGAAAATCAAAATTGGCACTCGAAATAATGTTTTTTTGCTGATATTGTAACTATTTTATTATTTGAGAATCAGATGCGACTGCACATGACAGAATTAAAAACTGTTGCGCAATTTCTAAGAATTCATTTTATGGAATGAAATTCAGCAAACATGAAAGAGGTTGGACCGGAAAAATGAATGCAATTTATTTGAATTTGAAATTTATTTTGGTTTTTTTTGAAAGGGAAAAGATTTTGTAGCGAATTTGATGCAATTTATTGATTTTCTAAATCTGTTGAGTTGAAGAAGGAAGTTAAGAAATTTATTGAAGATGATGCCACTCCTCCTTGAGAAAACATTAAAGCAAGAAAGTGGAAATAAAAATTAAATATCATCAAAAGTCAATTGGTAGATACGTTCTGAATCTTTGGCTTGAAGTTGATTGGAATCTTTTATTAAATAGACTCAATATCGTTTAAATGTCCTAAACAAGATCAGCCTCTGAATGAACATAATTGATAACATCAAGAATCAGCTACAAGTGCTTCCAAATTATTTAAAGAAAATTCATAAATTTATGATTTAAATGATTGGGATTGAATATGTCAAGCCTGTTTATTTAGCAAATTGAAGATATATATTTACGCAATTTTGCTGTTCATTCTTTCCCCTTGGGAATGTTTTGTCAGAATTTTAAATTTTTGTCTGACTTCCTTGCTGTATTAAGTCACATTAGTAGATTTTAAACTTAAGTTTAGTTTTTGATATTCAATGGGATTCTTAAAGTATGCTTGTGAGTCAATTATGACACCATTGAGCATGCTATCTATTTGCTAAGATTAATTTGGAGGTCACTTTAATGAGAACTTAACATTTTATACTCTTAAGCAGTGATGTGCCTGCTCTAAACTCAACAAAAGCACCACGATATCCCTTCAAAATCAATCCAAAGGAAGTATAACGTCAACAGTTGACAAATGGATTGGTAATGGATTGTGAATTATTGACATTTCAGAATCAATATCAATTGTATTTTGCTCCTCTTAAAGGCTCTCTTTTTCAACATATTTATTACCATCATTTATATGGTGCACATAAAGTATGAATTTTATGTTGAATCATGTAGAAAATGGAAATGTGTTAAGTTGTCATTCATATCGAGTTGACTTGACAGCTTTGTTTTAGCTTCTGATTGAATTTTTTGTATTCTTTGTGGTTTGAATAAAGTGAGAGTTTTATTTCAGATTTTATTAGAGGAAACGACAAAAAAGTGGGGTGAGGGGCATAAAAATTGAAATTTAAAGAATTTAAAATTTAAGAATTAAAAACAGTCAAAATCAATTCAAATCATCTATTTTTTCAACAAGACCAGTGCTTCTCTAATTATGCTACACAACACACTCATGTGTCACAAAAACCTTCAAGATTGTTGTGATTTTTGTGGGGACATACAAAACTTTTACTGAACTGTGTCACGGTTCACATTAGACTAGTTTCAAGCATTAAACTCTTTTCTAAACCTTAATGGATTTATTCAGGTCCTCTCTGACTCTACTTTTGAGGATCAATTCTATTATTGATTTTTAAGAGGCAATGAGTAAGTTATGAAGTCAAAATGATTAAAATATATTTGAAATATCCACTGATGAGTTCCTGACTCAATTCCCCAACTCCCTGACTCCCAATTTCTTCAAACAAAAAATAATAAGAACATCCAAAATACATTAATCCACTAATTGATATTGCATTTCTTCAACTATTTCCGTGTATCTTCATTAATCATTCCATAAAATAGACAAAAAAAAACTATGTCAAAGGTAAGAAAAATGAGAGCAAAAGTTCCAAAAAAATATCTTTTTGTTCTTATCAATCAATTACATGAACTGTCAAGAAAAAATTCATCCATGGTTAAAAGTAATCTATTTCCTTGTTTCACGAACAATTCAAAAGGTTTTTTTTTTGGGAAGAAGTGAAAACTTTGCTTTTTACCTGGAAAACAGAAGTAAAACTTTTTTTTTTGATGGACATTGGATGGTGAAAAATGAGCTGTGTCATAGTTCAAATCATGCTCAATTTACGTCCATTTATACTTAATCAACATCACTCTTAGTCAACTAAAAATGATACAGACACAAAAATATATATATCTAAAAATAAGTACGAACGGAAAAAGGATATAAAAGTGACATGAGAAAAATTCCATAAAATTAAACATTTTCGGCATGGAATCAGAACTCATAATCGGATTTAGAGAATGAATTTTTTATTTTCATGCTTTAAAATGCGCCTGTATGCACTTGACGTTCCCATGGAGAATTGTGACAAGTGTTTCATATCATTTCGAAAGGAGATTAAAAGTGTGACTCATTTTATATTATTTATTTGTTAGCTGAGAATTTTGAGAGACTGAGAGAAGGAAGGGGTTATGATGTTCTGGATTGGCTGCATGTCTGAATATCTACGCCGAGATTCTATCTGATGCCTCAAATTGACACTGTTTGCTTTTCAAAATTCGGTACGCAGGTGGGAGCGGGGGTCCAAAATGAAATTCGAATCCCGTCCTTAAAAACGGGGACTCTTTTGGAAGTCGGACATTTATCAATTGTGATTGGTAGAGGGAGCAACAGGGAACAGGGTTTAGGTTTATGCAAAGTGTGCTGGTTTAGGACAGTGTTGTTCAAACTTATTGGGCCACAGCACACAATATTTTTAAGCCATGACCAAACTTGCACACAGCATTCGTGTCATTTCCAAAAAATCTACGGCACACACTTTGGACAACACTATTCCTTAAATCATAGACTCCGAGACAATCAGAAAAACGTTTGGATGGATGCATGATCAGCCTGACGAATGACTATAAATTGATAGTCAGTAATTCAGTATATCCGAATGAAATAAATGTTTCTAAAAAATAGACAACTATGAGAAAAATGCGCATCTTCCTACCTTAACCACTTCAAAACCCTAACTTCCCCCATCATCCTCAATACATGCGCATCCAATAACTGTAGCAAGTGCAAAGACTCTTAAAATTATTTCAAATTTTCTGGTTTTTATCTCAATTGTAGTGGAAAATTTTAAAGTTTTCCTTCCCGTGGCAATGAATTTTAAATATAAATTTTATATAAAATATAGATATTAAGAATTGAACCCCTTTATTGCCATCAGCGATGCACGTGCTTGTCTCTATCACCTAACTTTGCATCTTTTCCTTCTTTTTCTAATAAATTGTCATCCCTCTATAATTTCTATATTGAGCTGGTCGGCTTTTTTAGATGTTCTTATTTTCTTTAGTTTTAAAATGACTTGCATGAATCACACAGCATTGAATAATGTGGAATAAAAGAGGCAAGTCTTTATAAAAATAAAGTATATTTCTTTGATCATCAGACAAGACCTTAATGTGCAATATAAAATTAAAATATAACGCATGAGTTGAGTGGAATTTTCGCTCCTTTTACTCTTTAATGATTATTATCTCACTCGTGTCCTCATGCTGAATTATTGTCATTGTATCTAAAGAAACATTTGTAATTAATGTTTCATGTCTTTTTTTAAATAGAAAAATTGTTGCAAGTCATTTTTCGGATTGCGTTGCATATCTTGTCATATATTGAGATATTTTCCATTTGTCATCTTGTCGCTGAATGTGTGATAACATCCACTACGCTCCGAGTAGATTAGAATGAAGCATTCCCGCAAATAATGGGAAAACCCCTTTCTTTTATCATCATTTGTTATGTAAATTATTATTATTATTTGGTACGTAGTGGATGGGAGGTGATGTGTGTTGGTTTACGAGATGGTGGTAACTATTGTTTGGATTGTCTATTGATAATAAAGCTGAAATGAGGGAAATTTAATAGAAAGTCATTCTGAAAGTGAAGCTGCGACTTATTTAAAAGAGATTTTGAAAGCAACGACTTATTAAGACTGAATTCTGAAAGCAATGACTTACTTAAAGTGAATTCTTAAAAGCGACGACTTATTTGGATTGCATTTTTAAAGCAATTATTTACTATGGTTGATTCTTAAAGCGATAACTTAGGAGATTTGATTCTTAGAGTTACTAAGCTTGGTTATTAAAGTATCAGGGTTGATTCTTAAAGCAGTTACTTACTAAGTTTGGTTCCACTCTTAAAATGACGACTTATTAAGTCAAGTTTCATTCTTAAAGCTAGGATTGATTCTTAAAGCGGCGACTTTCTAAGTTTGGTTTTACTCTTAAAGTGACGACTTACTAAGTTTGGTTTCATTCTTAAATCTAGGGTTGATTCTTAAAGCGGCGACTTACTAAGTTTGGTTCCACTCTTAAAGTGACGACTTATTATGTTAAGTGTCATTCTTAAAGCTAGGGTTGATTCTTAAAGCGGCGACTTTCTAAGTTTGGTTTTACTCTTAAAGTGACGACTTACTAAGTTTGGTTTCATTCTTAAATCTAGGGTTGATTCTTAAAGCGGCGACTTACTAAGTTTGGTTCCACTCTTAAAGTGACGACTTATTAAGTTAAGTTTCATTCTTAAAGCTAGGGTTGATTCTTAAAGCGGCGACTTACTAAGTTTGGTTCCACTCTTAAAGTGACGACTTATTATGTTAAGTGTCATTCTTAAAGCTAGGGTTGATTCTTAAAGCGGCGACTTTCTAAGTTTGGTTTTACTCTTAAAGTGACGACTTACTAAGTTTGGTTTCATTCTTAAATCTAGGGTTGATTCTTAAAGCGGCGACTTACTAAGTTTGATTTCACTCTTAAAGTGACGACTTACTAAGTTTGATTTCATTCTTAAAGCGACAACTTACTAGGTTTGATATGATTCTTAAAGCGACAACTTGTCACTTATTATTAAAGTGACGACTCACTTAACGCAAATCATTAAAGCAACACTTCATTTCCACATCCAATTCAAATTGTAAAATCATCATTAAAAATTTTAAAATCTACATCCCGCTTATCATTCAATCCAAAACACAATAACTAACCCTCCTTACATCATTTTTGATTATTTATGCCTCAAAGGCACAAAATGACTCTCTTTCTTCTAGTTCTCATTTATGCAAATATTCATTGGGGAGTGTAACATTGTGTTTGACAAATAATAGCAATGGTCGCGTGTCACAGCGATGACTTTCGCATCAATGTGCGACATAAATGATGATTTATTGCGCGTACTTTTTAATTTTTTATTTCTCCCACTTCTTGTCATCTAAAAAAATTTACTTCAATTGATTGTTTGGTTGAATGAAAACATGTTAATTATTTTCTGTTGACGGATCTTTGAGATGTCATTGTTGTCATCATCATTAATGTTTTTATTTCTGCGAGATATCGAGGAACTATGATGGTTCTGGGATGATGTGAAATGGATTTAGTGGAGAGTTCTTGAGCATCTTTTGAGTTTGTGCCGTCAATAATCAGTTAATAAGGTATCAGCAATGGCATAGCTGAGGACGAGGGTGAAGATTTTAAACCAAAGCTTTTAGAAAAATGAGAAGGAGTCGTAAACAAAAATTAAGAAGGTGATAAAAACCAAAACAACGCTTATTATTAATTATATCCACAAAATTGGACTCAGATAATATTCCAGAAAACTTAGTTCTGTATTTTCATCCCAGCAACTCCTTTTTGTCGCTCGAAAGTCACTTTGTCATATTTTGAAGCAACAAACTTGTCCCAAAATTCAAAAATAAATTAAAAATGTCGACATCAAAGAACAAAACAACAAAATTCATTATGTGCTGAAAGATTATGCAAAAAGAGCAATAACTCATTCATATCTTCACACCATGCA
Organism: Chironomus riparius; assembly: GCA_917627325.4. Classification (NCBI taxonomy): domain Eukaryota; kingdom Metazoa; phylum Arthropoda; class Insecta; order Diptera; family Chironomidae; genus Chironomus; species Chironomus riparius. The sequence continues at coordinate 19,765,529 of OU895877.1, read as the reverse complement.
TGCATCCTTTTGTGTTTGTGCATCCGGAGAAAGATTCACCATCTGAAGAAATATGAGAGGACATTCAACAAATGTTGCAATCGGACCTGAGAAAATTAACAGTTTTAAATAAGAAATAAAACTAAGTCAGAACATGTGTCTTGCTGTAGAGGATGAACTTAATTTATTAAAGAATAGAAAAAAAATCCTTAAAAAGGACATAAAAAATAATTGCGGCAGGTTAAGAAAATATTGCCTTCCATTCAAGCAGGTAAAAATAAACTTCCGTTCAACAATATTAATCTAGCAACAAAGGCCATAAAAGGATACAATTTTAACACATTTTCCATTTCAGGATGATTTTTGGAGTTGAAAATTAGAGTTAAAATTAATAACAGATTTTCAAGAAATCAATTTCCAACTGTTGCCACTCGACTATTGAGTTAATTATATAGTCTGCTCGATTACAACTTTCTCACTCACTTGATCCCCTTCTTCTTTGAATGATGAAGCATATCTAAATAATTGATTCAATTTTTCTACAGCATAATTTGTCAGCAGATTTCTCATCCCACTGCTGTTCATTCTCATCCCTTAACTTTTGATTTGTCACGTTGAATTATTTTAATTATGACTGAAAAATCGTTTGTCAGCGAGATGATTTTTCTCTCTCAATTTCTTTCAATGAAAACTTTTTTTGAGGTTGATGCACGGATGAATTTTTGGAAGAAATTAGGGGATGACTTTTAATTTAATTTGAGTGATTTTTTAAGAATTTTTGGAGGGAATTTTGTGTGTTGGAGTTTTTGATTAAGGCCTACAGAACCTTGATTTCACTGAAAAATGGGAATATTAATTATTGAGTCAATTTGTTTGCTCTTCAAATGACAAGTTTTAGGGATTCCTAATTATAATAAAGTTGAAGGGCTCAGTTTTTTGAGTTGTAGGCACTGCAAATGTAAATCAACTGTACCAGACTCTTTAGACCTACAGTTTACAGTGGCCGAGGTCTTTCTGGGGTAGGAAGATATTTAATGTATTAAAACATGAAGATTAATGAAATTTATTCTAAAACTGGGGTAGAGTGCCTTGGGTAGCACTAGAAACTGGCTCCAAATCTGATATAATCAAGCAGCTATTGATAGAAAGTGGCTGGTAAGAGTGAAGTAAAGGAAGATTAGATTATTAAAATCTAGACCTACAGTTTGAAATGGGATTCAAGCCACTCTTTTAACAACATTACGGTCTGTAGCTTACTACGAGACTCTTTGAGATTTAAACCATGGATACTTGAATCAAATAAGCACAACCAACTACTGGTCATCATAAAAATGTGTATGGAACAAATAACGAAGAAAGAAACAAATGCACTACTGATACACTTCGCGCAACTAATAAATCAACTTAGATAACGAAAATTCCTGTATAAAATGCTAGACCCAACAATTAGTCGATCAAAAAAAAAAAAATAGTGCAAGTAAAGCTGCGACCTCTGATGGCTTCCTTATGTAATAAAACACAAATTCCTAAAGGACCAAAAATTATTTACACTCCAAGTGCTGTTTCTAGATTCATCTAGTTTCCAACTGCATCTCAAATAGCAAAGAACAGCACAAAAATTTCTGTGTGGTCAAAAAAAAGTTCTCACATGAATACTTCAAGCAACATAAAATTGCATCATCTGAAATTCTAAATTTAAATAAATGCAGTCATAAAAAGAGATCTCTTTTTGTAGATGTGTGAAAATATGCAGGAACTGATGACACATGAATGTACATTTTTGTTTATTTTATCTAAATTTAAGTGTTTGCTTACTTGATGTAGACAAAAAATGAAATAAATTTATTCTTGATATTTTGCTGATAGAATTTACGTGACGAAATGAACATGAACATTTAGATAAGAAACTGTTGAAACTATGCAACAGTGGATTTTTTTTATGTTCGATCGTGTGGATTAAGTGAAAATTGATTTTTTTTGTCGGATTTTTATTGATAAGTGAGAATGGTGGAAATTTGTGAATTTTAAAATTAATTTAAAGATCTTGAATATTAAGTGACATCTAGTAATGCTTTAAGGTCGTCTGGAGATAACATATGAGTTGAAAGTGATGAGACTAGTGCAGGAAATATGACCAGTAAAGTAAAAAAAATCATATTCAAAATACAATCTCAATCCTGTGAGCTCATAGCGACAATATTTGCATTAAAAAATCATTAAAAGATTACAAGACATTAAACACTAATTTACAAATTAAATTAAAAATTAAAATTCTCAATTTTAATCATCAGTTTCTGATTAAAAAAGTTCCAATAATATCACAACTTAAATTCCCTCAAAAATCTTACATAACCCTCACCTCTCTGGCTTAATCCAACAATAAAAAAATTAACCAATTCCAACTCATTTTAATTTTAATCCAACAACTGTCTTAAAACTCAATAAAAATTTCATGTTTAAACATAAAATCTTTAACTTCATTCAACAACTGTCATTGGCAGTGTTGTAAGATTTGCAATAATACAAATTTACATACAACTGAAAATTTATTCATTTTTACATTTTATTGCTGCTCTGCACTAAGCGGGATTGTTCATTTCAAAGAAGAAATGGAATTTAAAAAAACTCACAAGAGTAAAATGTGCAGAACAACAACTGCTTAAGAAAAATAAAGAGTAGTTGATTTGTGGTGAATGAATTAGTGGTTTTGAAAAGGTATTGTGTGCAGTTTGTCTTGGAATGTGTCTAATATGATCTTAAAATCTACATGAATTCTTGAACTAATGACAAAAATTGATCGTCTTGATGGAAGTTGAGTCCACTTTATACAAAAAATCGAGAATCTATTGTGAATAGTATCCTTAATGGGGCCATCAAGATTTGATAGTCTAGAAGTAGAATCTATAAGTTTCAAGGAACATGAGTAAGTTGAGGTTAGTGATGGCTGGGAATTGGGTTTAAACCCAATCGGAGTCTTATCATGTACCAAGTTTGACTACGTTTTAAAGCAGAGCTGATAATCCACTCATATGCAGTCTATTTTGCCTAGATTTACCACAAACAAGGATAAAAAGGAGGCGTAGAAACTACAGCATATAAAGAAAGGTAACTTATTGTCAATTAAACTAGAAAAAGACATACTTAACATCAACATTGACTAATATTCTTATTAAGAACTAGTCGAAACTCCAAAAACTCCAAAATTTAAATAAATAATCAGATTCAATTAAATTAATTTATAGAAGCTTAAATGCCTAAAATATTCAAATTATTCAATCAAACACCTAAGCTTCTCTTCATCTACCAATTATCATCAGGAAATCATTCTTAAAATTGTTTTCTAATTTGTCAGAACATCTCGAATCTCTTGAAATCACCAAACTATTTTTGGCACTTTATAAGCCATTGACCATCATTTCTTTTCTACCAATAAATTCGCTATTCAAATTAAAATTTAAATCTACCAAGTTTCCTACTTATAAGATTTTTTTATTCCTCTGCCGGCTATCACGTTTTACAAGCAGCATCGAGTCTACAAAAAAGTTGAGAAGAATGAAAAAAGAAAAAAAAATTTAAACATTTACCAAAAAAAAAAAACAAAGTGGATTTGGCTTATTGCAAATTGGCACAAGCAGAAATTATACATGACAGCTTTATGGCGAAAAATGAGAGAAAAAAAAGAGTTTTTCGTGTTTCTGAATGCCTACACATCAGCAATACGGCTGTCAACGTCGTACATAAAGCGTCGAGTTTAGTGTCAATATAAAGATAAAATTATTCCCATTTTTATAGAATATGATTGATAAAAATATTAAGTGGATATAAATTACGCATTAATCTCGCTGCGACTCTATGAGTCAAGTCGTGAATGTTCATTAAAATAATATTTCCATGTCATATTCAAAATTTCTTCTTATTTCTCAAAACTTTTTATCTTCACACAAGCTCTTTTTCGTTCTGGAGGTTTTAATTGAGTTAAGTTAAGATATCACAGCAGCAACAGAGGATGGATGAAGTAAAAAGAATAGAAAGGGAATGGAGAGAATGAAATGAAGAAAAAAAAATATCACAATAAACTGTTAAATTATAAGTAGGTGTGTGAGAAGGTAATATACAATTGTGATGAGGGAATGGAAACTGGTCTTAGAGTTAATATTCTTTGTTAAGCTTAATTTTTGCAGAATATTAACACATGCAGCATTTTTGTATCGTTAGAACTTCAAGTACGGATTATACAAGCTTTGACTTTCAGTTTTAACAACAAAATAAGTCAGAAAGGAAAGACAATTATGTAATACAAAATTGAGAGCCACAGGTTCGATTCCTATACTAGAACCTCTAAGCTAATATTAAATAGAGCTTCAACCCGCTAACAATTGCGCTTAGTAGCACAAGTAATCAATTAAGTACTACAAGACGAATAACTTACTACGGTATGCAATCCAACTAGTGTTTCTCAAACTTCTTTCGGTCCATGGCACACTTTTCTAGAAGTCGAAACATGAGAATATGATCAGTTTGAGCTATGAAATTTTTTCGCAGCACAACTAGAATTTTATTATGGTACACAGTTTGACAACCTCTGATCTATGCATATAGGCATATGTAGAGTGGGCAAATGTCACTGGGCAAGTGTCGGTAACCCATCTAAACCCCTCAGCATTGCCCAAAGCATAACGTTTGGTATACACAAGTGTAAACACAAATAGTAAGATTAAGTGAAAATTGACAAATCTACCACAGACCCATTCAGGTAAACCCTAGATTTTTATTTTAATAATTCACGCTTTTATCCAAGAAACTGTCCAGGAGTGACTAAAGTGAATTTTAGGCTGAATTCTGGATTTTCCAGGGCAACCCTAGTCACATACAAATTTAATGCATCCATCAAAGTTAAATGTATCGAATTTCAATTCCAAAATTGGTTGACTGACACAAGAGTAGGTGATTAAAGTAGCTCTAGAATCAAATCATGATAGACCATTAAAAGAAAAGACAAACGCTTAGTTTATGACGCCAAAAATTAAAAATTCATTCAATATCCACAAGCGCCTGAGTTTTCAATCCCTCAATCCACCACATCAAGAGATAAAAATTACTCAAACCGGGCAATGAAAAATGTAATCTCATTAAAAGGCGTCGAATAAAAAGAGCGATAGTAATAATATTATTAAGCATATAAAGAACAAAAAAAAAATATAAAAGATTTCAAGAGAAGAACAAGAATTGAACGAACGTAACAAAAAGATTTCTTTAATCCGAATGTTGATTTGACACATACATAGGAACATGAGTTGTACATTCATAAAAAAATATAAAAAAAAAATCCACTCGACGAATTTAATAAAGGAAACGCATTCGAATATCAATAATAAAAAAGTGAGAGAGAAAAGGTTTTGGTAATTTTTTAGGGTTTTTTTTATGGGAATAAAAATTACCATTTCAAAGCTCAATTCAATCGACTTTTATAGTCGTCCGACTTTTGTGTCTTGCCTTATAATATTAAAAGTCATCTTAATTAGTTTTCATTTGTGATGCGCCTTCATGTAATAGATTGAATAGATATCGAATGATTCGATTGGAGATAAATGACATGAACGCATCTTTTGGGTGTGATGGAAATTAGAGACGAATTATCTTTTGTGGGATGCTGATGGAATATGGATCAATAATGTTTGAGGTTATTTGAATTTAATTGATTCTAAGAAATTGAATTCAAATTGGGGTACTTTTTTGAGAATATCAGATTCAGCAGGACTGCATCAACTCTTGATAAGTCCTTATGTTGACTTTTCCAAGCTTAGAGTGTTCAAAAGAAGCGCATTTCCTGTTTCTTTATTTTATTCAAATTTTCATGAAACTTTTACAAGAATCTTCAACACAAAGTCGTTGTCGTAGCTCTACGCTCCCTATTAGGAACTAATATAACAATATGATCATCATCTCCATCATTTTGCTCTCTTATAGCTGTCCTGATTCTCCAGTTTGAACGAATGATCTCTTCAAATTGTCGGACTCCATCTCTAAGATTCACAAAGTGCTCAAAACATAGCTCAAAGAATGACAGCAATGAAAAGCCCAAAAATAATGAAATCAATCCTCCAACTTCAGCAATAAAATTTTCGAATTGATAAGTTGCGAATTTTGTTGTTTCTGTGACTTGAGCGACTAAAAATTGTATTTCTATGGTGCCATAAGAGACATTCTCACTGAAGAAAATGAAAATAATTTTAATAAATTTAAATACAAGATTTTTTTAATTATGATTAATTACTCATCGTAGTCATTTCGATCGAATGTATATTCGTTGACGATGTTGTACTTGATTTCAGCACAGGTGTGCAGGCAATTGCATGGAAATTCTGGATATTCTGCTTTATTGCTAGGTTCCGTATAGTATTTTCTTGGCCATCTGTTGTAGATAATTGAATAGCATGTCCAGTCATTAATTTGGCAAACTTTCATGTCGCTTGTTCTGGGTGCAAAAAATGCTACACAGCCACACTTAGCGTAAGTATAATTGGCAATGCATTCCTGTATGCAGTTCGTCATTGTGTATGATTTAAAAAATCGCAATTTCCTCTCATTTTCATTGAAGCAGCCTCGTTGTTTTAGCGGAAATACTTTAAAAGAATTATCGATGCTTTTGACTGTTGCTGTGATGCTCAAATGCTTGTGCTTCTTGGTCTCTAGATTTGTTGAAATGTGAGTATTTGTTGGATATTCGTTTGGCAAGTGAGGGATTATCATGAATCCTCGAGAACGTTCCTCACATAAATTCTGATCTTCACTCTTGTTAAGCTTGACTTTTAAACGTAATTCTTGTACAACATTGGATCTTAAAGGATTGACAAGTTCTTCATCAGTTAAATACTTCCTTTCCATCGTCCATTTCATCTCTGGATTTGAATTTAAGGCTGAATTGTAAGAGTAAACATCTCTGCTAGTGTCTTGGTTCAATAATAAATTTTCATCGAGCATGTTGAATGTGAAGCAGTTTCCCTTTGGTGTTAAAATATTTGTAAATAATTCTTCACAGCTTTTTGCGTCATCCAGAGCTGTACATTCTTTAAAAATGTCATTAATTTGCGGCGATATTTTCTTCATGACTGCAACTACGTCTTCATTAAAATATTTCTCATTTGGATTTTTCTCGAGATCCAGCACAAGGTCATTACAAACTTGACTTGATACAGCTAATGACATCTGATCTTCATTACTTAGTGCTGTATTTTCAGAACGAATCTTTGTCAGATTTAAAAATTCACTTTTCACTACTTGTGGTGGACAAATTGTAATTGCTGGGAACGGAATCTCATGTCGATTGATGTAGATCTCATTGATTAATATTTCTGGCTTAATTTTGAACTTAATATAGCACTCATGGATGTAATGAGACAATCCATAAATTAATCCACACAGCACAATCACAAAGATGAATTTTGCACGTCTTGATCCTTTTCTTTTAAGTACCGAAATTAAGCGATAACTTTTGACCATTTCTGTCGTATTTATTTTTATTTATTTAAGATTTTTTATGGTAATCGTTGTTGCTTGATGTTTTGAAATAATTTAATGAATATAAAATTAGAGGTAAGGAAAAGAAGATGCATTTAAAACTAATAAAAAACGAGTAAGAAGTGCCTTTGGGTGTGATTTTATTTTAAGAATAAATGGTCAGGAAGGTAAATTAAAATATGGGTCTACAAAAAATACCGTGGTCCACTAGCAGCCATTTAGGATAAAGTCTAAATCCTGGCGTTTGGGGAACCCATTAAAAATGCAAAAACCTTATTTAAAAATTGGACATTTACTTCCTAGATATGTATATTAACTAGCTTGGATTAGATTAGAGCTAGATTGACCAGCTTGAAGCTCGATTGACTAGATTGGTGGTACCTTCAGTGACTAGTTTGGAGACTGCTTGATTGACTAGCTTAGAACTCAATCGACTAGCTTGAAACCAGCAAGATTGACTAGCTTAGATCTCGATTGACTAGCTTGCATCTCGAATGATTAGCTTGAAGCTAGATTGACTAGCTTGGAGCTCGATTAACTAGGTTGGAGCTCGTTGACTAGCTTGGTGCATGATTGACTAGCTTGGTGATACCTTGAATGAGTAGTTGGAGCCAGCTAGATTTACAAGCTTAGAACTCAATCGACTACCTTGAATCTTGCAAGATTGACCAGTTTGGATTTAGATTGACTAGTTCGGATCTCGATTGATTAGCTTGAAGCTAGATTGACTAGATTGGAACGGATTAGAACTTGCTTGACTTGCTTTATTAAAATTAGATTAACTAGCTTTAAGCCAGATTGACTTTTTGGACAGTCAGATACAAATCAGTTTCGCTCAATCCACGGCCAAAGTGTGATCAATGTCCATTATAAACAAGCATATGTAAAATGTATATTAATATCCAATAAAAAAAAATCTCGAGACGAGGAAATCTCGTTGATGCGAGAACACCAAAGACGATTACGACGTATAGAGACATTTGCAATAAATGCAGCAGGAATAGATTTCATCTACATGATTATCATCGTGAAGTGATCACACGTGTTGATGACTGACGAGAATGAGACGAGAGTACAAAAAAAATGAGAATAAAATAATAAAATTATTTACTGGAAGGAGTGCACGAATGAGAAAAATATTCTTTGATGTGCGACATCAATTCGTATGAGTCGTATTTAATTAAAGTCGCAAATGCTGACAGAAAGATCCTTATCGACCATTTTCTCATAATTCTTTCTCCCTCAGCTTTGTGCATTAAATTTTTTATTTTATTTTCTGCAAAATTCTTTTTAAAATCTTCAATTTTATTTTTTCACTGTTGATGCTTTTCATCTCTTCTGAGTGACATCATGTCATTTCACATATTTTATTGTGGATGTGAGCTATAAAAAAATGTTGAAATTACAGATAAATTGAAAGCTATCTTCACATCACATTTTGCAATGATTAATTTAGCAAATGAATTTTATATCACACATTTTTGATCTGTCATTAACCAAATTAAATGTGTGTATTTTTTGCTGTGTGTTTAATTAATGAAGGAGAAGTTGGAGATGGGATTGGCAGTTTTAAAAACTTTATAAGCGCAGTTTTGGATGTTTCTATACGACTTCAATGCAATGAGCAATTAGGCCACACTTAAACTACCTAAATTGAACAAATTATTTTATTTCATAACTTATAGACGCTCAACGACTAGTTTAGGATCTAAATTCTAATTTATCCCCTTCATTATTAAAATGTTGACACATTAAACTATCCAATAAAAATAAATAATTCCACCTGTGCAGCTCAAAACATTCAAAAATATTGAACCAATCAAAAAGAAACAAACAGTCACATTGACATTATAAATTTCATTTACAATTTTCTGACTGCTCGGCGTCATATAAAAATACAACATAAGACTTACAAAATAAATGGAGATGAAGACTCATGTAAATGTGAGTTATGATAAGATTAGATTTCTTTTACGAGCATCGAGCAAAAAAAAAATTTAATTAACACACAGGTTGTGGAGTTCATACAAAATACATATCAAGATCAACGGCATTTTTCAACATACGAGACCAAGTGTTTAGTTCCAATGCACCTGCCTAACATATGAAACAAGACATTATCTCGTCATTAAGACTTAGAAATAGAAAATGACAGTCATAAAGCTAAAGCGATTATTAACATTTAAGAATAAAATAAATTAAATATTTCGTTCATCATATCTAAGTCTTGAGTCTTGATCCCCATCAGGCGTTCTAATGAAATAAACTCAGAAATATTAAGCTGAGCCGAAAAATGGGGGTCGATTAGATATTATGGAACGCTGTACAACCTCCTCATCCATAAAAAGAAGTAATATTATAGATGCCATGAGTTTGAGTAAGTAGGAAGCAATGGGGAACTCAGTAGCATTACGTAACATCCACACGACCCCTGAGAGTGGAGAGATTTGTGTTTCGACAATGAAACACATGTCAGTGTGCAATATGGTATGACTAAGACGAGAGAAAGAAACGGCAATAAAATTAATGTTCATGGATTAGTTACTTCAGAACTCCCCGCTCATGTCGCTTCCTTATGTGTATATGTGTCTTAATCTTCATTGATGATGAAATGAAAGAAGTCTCTTTCCTGGAAGTGGGTAAAGATTGGAAAGAAGATGTCACGGAAGTTGAATATTTCTTCTTTATGCGAGAGACTTACTGAAATATTTATGGAGATTCTCGACTCGTTCTTGTGTTGTTTGATGAAAATTTCTGTTTTTATGGTGTTTTAAGATGAATTAGCATTGAAGATACTGTCATGTCGTGCAGATTAGTAGCATGAAAAAAAGGTTATGAAACCTTTGCACCTTTAATTTACAGCAGTGTCAGATGTAACGCTAATTTTGATCCGCTGGTCATCCATTATTAATATTTTAATTCTCTTCTTTTGTTGTCTCGGTTTGCGACCTTTCTTGAAGGTATGAAATTTGCATTATAATCTAAATAAGATAAATGTTACATGATGTTTTTATCACGAGACATCACGGGCTATCTTGTGCTTATGATCTTGTCCTTAATGACAAGTTGAGGGAGACATTTCTTGGTTGAAAATGCCTGAGCTGAAAGAATGGTTCAATTGTATGCTTTAAAATGGGATTGTTAAGATGCTGAGTAATATTAAGAAGCATTAGCTCTGGTTCCATTGCCATTTGAAGTCAAACCTTTTTTCCATCGAGGAATTTCTTAATTTGTTTTTTTTTTCTTGTGAAATTTACTCACTGTTCCCTCGCTGATCACCAAAATTTTCGGTCCATACTTAAGAAGTTTTAGCTCCGTCCGTATAGAGTGACCGTGAGTTGGTAAATGAGGTCCAAGTTTCAAGATATGATTAAAGGAGCAAAGAAATAAAAGGAACAAACGAACATATTTAGGTACGAGAAGTAGGGGAAGGGTGGGTACCAATTTTTGGTAGACATCACTTGAGAACCTCTATTTAACAAGCTATCATACCTTCACATTTTATCCCTAATAGTATGCCTGATGCGTGACTTCTTCACTGCATTATTACCCAATTATTATGAACTTTATTTGTTCAACTTACAAGCGTGGTGGGAGAAAATGTTTTGTCATGTATTTTGCTACTTAGCAACCTTAAAGCTATCTTTTTGTTGTCTCTACTAAGACTTTGTTTTCATTCAACCATTCATAGAATATCAGAGCAATTTTCAAAGGATTTTGTCAATACTAAAATAACATATAGCGTTCATGGCATCAAAGACCCCTAAAATCCTTGAACAATCTAAAGAATTACCCCAAGAAAATCCTCACAATTCTCAAAAAAGAAAGCAAACATCTTTCTCGAAAGATGTCCCAAAACGGAAATAAATTCTCCAAAAAACAAACCCAAAAGCATCAGCCAATTTCCATAAACGAAGAGAATCTTTTTTATTTTGGAAATGACAAAAAGGATTATTCAGCTTCAATTCCAGTTTATTCCGTTCATGTATGTAAATGATACATATAAATAACTCCACTAAATATCACCAAGTGCCGTGCATGCAAGAGAGAAAGAGAGAGAGAGCGAGAGCCATAAAAAGAAAGGCAACGAAATGTAACGTTAATCCTAAATATGGCCTTGGAAAAATTTAAAAGAATGATTTTTTTCGTGCAGAGCGGAGTAGTAGCAAAGCAGGAGTCATAAAAACTCATCTCCGTGCTTGTTATTTCCATTCTCGGGGATAGAATGAAGTAGTGAGACTGCGCGAATACAAGTTGTGGTAAGTGAATGAAAAGAGGATATTTTACGAAATAAAAAGCACAAAATTGACGATTTTCACTTGTCGTTCAGCTGGAGATAGAAGCAAGATTCAGTTCCTACAAAAAAGTCGTCTTTTTCGTTTGATTTTTATTATAAAAAAATTAAATTTAATGTAGTTTTCATCAACTTTTTATCAACTTTTAATTTAAATTCATAGCAATAAAGTGAATGAATAGTTCAAAATGACGAAAGTGAATGTGATTTTAATGTTGATAATGATTAATTCCTATACAAAGATTTCTGGCGCCCAAAGTCTCGATGTAATCGATTTTGAGATGTGAGTACAGCTCCTCGACGACATGATTTTGATGCCAAAAAAAGAACTCTACAGCATTAAAGATGAGTGAAAAATAAAATTTTAATTTTTATTTCTCTTCTATTGTCAAGGGTTCAACAATTGTCTAAACAAATTGGCGGAAAGTTGTTGGATATTGCAGAAACAGTAACGAAAAGATCCGAAGTGCAAGAGGTAAGGATGCAATTGGACAATTTTGTAAGCACGTTTTATGTGCATTATTTTTCGCGCGCTGACTTCTATGTCTATTCTGTAAATGTACTTTCATTTCTCTACTTTTTGTCCGACTATTCATGTTCCTCACACTGTGTCTTTTTAATTAGATATATCAATTATTTACGTTGCGTGTCCTACAAAATGAAATTAGAACTTCAGGTGGATAAATTAATATACAAAAAAAGTTCAAGAGTGGCATTTTATAGAGCTGAATATAGTTAGGTGCGTGAAATTGGACTACGTTTTCAAGTGCACAGTAATGTTGAGTGGCTCATAAAATAGCAAACAGTGGCTGCTTCTAGATAATCATTATCGTGTATTTTTATCATCCAACTTTCACTTTTTATCTTTATAGCTTTCGTATCTTGATTAAGTATTGCTATTTTTACAGAATACTCAATCAAATTGACAGTTAATGAGCTTAATTTTAATCTCATTTGCGAGTTTAGCTAGATAAATTGATATCAAGTGGCTAATTTAAGAATTTTATGAGGTGCGGGGGTGCATCTACAACCGTTGTAAATTAGACGGGACAATTCTAGGGCTAATTGGAGGTTGATAGGATTTTTTTAAGCTAGAGCCAACTTGAGCTCTCATACTCTTTAATATACTTATTATATTAGCACTCTTTCCAGCATACGCGCTTGCTAAATAAAGAAAAACATCAGTTTGTACTTTGAATCTTGAATTTCTTCCATTACTCTGCTTTAACCTATTTAAAGTTCAAAATAAGAACTCACCAAGATGCGATAGTCGCCCTTTCAACTAGACTTTACGTCAACTCAACTCGTGTAAGCAGTTTTAAAATAAATGATGTTTGAGATCAGATGCTACCTAACTGAAAACTTGGTTCGAGCTAGAAAACCAATTTTGTATTGATCTATAAAATTTCACTTATGCTACCACGTGGTTAAAAACTTTTTACGCAAATATTTCGACAAACAAGAATGACTCATTCATAAACTTTATATTTTTGAACTCGTGCCATGAAGTGGATGCGGAAATAATCAATAATTCTGCTTGGAACAGCATCTGTTAAAAAATATATCGTAAAAACTTTTTGAAGTGGGAGGAAGTCAGACATTTTGAATTTTTAAAATTAAGCTTTTTTGCCACATTTACAACAATACTCGAGGCTTAGAATATTTAAGACATTTTAAAATTAATCAGTTTTATAATAAGTAATTAACATTGTCAATAAAATATCCCATAAAAAATTGAAAGTCGATTCTCCTGAATATTTGAAAAGCGCTCTTTCTCAAGATCTCTAAACTGAGTAGCATATCCACCCTTTTACTCATTCAAAAATACATTTTCAAGCGAGTAGATTCTGAAAAATTGTTCAATGACGTCACAGTGAGAATGTGAGTGAATATGAAAATGAAAAGAGAGAAAATGAGTAAAAAGGCAGAATGGAAAAAAGAAAACATAGCCAAAAGGGAAGCAAGCGATATGAAAATGTGTAAATGCCCCGGTTGTAGTAGTGAATGAATGACTCGCTACTCTGTTGAATCTATCATATGTTCAATGACGTCAGTATTGGAGTACAACAACAGTTCATCATATGACAAATAGCCATGTATATTCAACTAGTTGTTTACATTTCTCTCATTCCATGCAGAGCTTTTCGCAAGCAAAAGTCGTGAGCAAAAATGGAAAGAAAATTGTCGAGGAAATTGCCAAAGATTTACATTCATTACTTCATTTAAGGATAGAAGCCGTGAAGGTGAGTCATCGTTTGTATTAACAAATTACGTCATTTCCAACCGGATTTTTCATTTCCTTTTTTATTGTCTCTTTTGCAGAGAATAGCATTGGAGGTTCAAAAGATGCCAAAAGTTTCAGACAACGCGACAATGTACGCTAATTATACATTCCGTAATATACGGAAGCGTGATAAGCACAAAAAGCAAATTGATGAGGAAAGAGATGCTAGAAATTTGCGTCTTGAACAAATGTCACAGGAGCCAAATTACACGAAAAAGAAAAAGCCAAATTTTGATGCTCCAGTTTGTATTAAATCAGACATTAAAGATCTAGATGGTGATGGAGAGGATGACGATGATGATGATGAGAAAATTTCAACATTTAGTGAAGATGTGGATATCAAGTCTAAAGAAGCTGGTGTTTTTGTACCACTCGATGTTTATGATAAAGGTAGAAATTGATGATTTTGTTATTGATCGATTAGTATCTTATTGCTAGTCAATTTTCGTAGAATTGTTGTTGAATGGATTATTGATGGATTTATGAGAATAGAATAATCAATATCGAATTTTTTTGGGTGTATTGTTTTAGGTCTGTAGATTTATTTTTATTTTGAGCTTAATGCGTCAAGACATTGAATTAAATTGAATTAATAATCTGTTTTTCTGTGAAAAATGATATCTTACGTGAGGCACATTATGCTGAGGATGTAAATAAACAGAATTACAATTGAAGCTGATGTTGTGCCGAATTTAGACTGATTTTGTGAGAATCGGGTCTACTGAGTTCTACTAGATCTTAGTTTTAGTTCTGTCACATGATTTAAATTTTACTGGATCTTCGTTTTTAGTTCCTTTTAACTCAATTTGAACTGAATCTATGTATTTGGTAACAGAGAGTAACGTTGACTTCAGCAATACAATTTATTACTGCTTGTCAATGACTTTTGATCAATGTCACTCTGACACCAAACAACTTACCTGTTTCTGGCTATCCGTCGTACACTTTCACTTTTACAAATAGCAACTTACTTTTCGATTTATAATCAAAAATCATTAAATTTAAGCATGAACTGCCTAAATACCTCAATTTAATCGTTGTAAGTCAAAGCTGCTTTACTCCAAGGTCAAAAAAGCTAAGACTCATTTCCAAGAACCGGAAAAATTTCAAGGATAATTTGCTTACAGCCAACGGAAATTAGTAATTTCCGTTCATTAAGTTTAAAAGAAAACAGTTGAGTAACAGAATTAAATGCCGCAAGATATAAGATACGGAAAATTCATACAAACAGAGTTAATCCTCAGTTCCTCATTCCATATCCAAATCATTTCTATTTCAACAGCAATAATGAAAATTTCACTTCTTCTTCCCAAATTTCCTATAGACACAGGGGGAAAATAACTTGGTGTGAAACGTGTACGCCAAAAATTTCACAAAAATGACGTGAAATTTCACACCATTTCACGCCAATGGTGTGAAATTTCACGTCATTTCACGCCAATTTCACGCCAGTGGTGTGAAATTTCACGCCAAAGTCGTGAAAATTTTAATCAAAAAAAAAATAATTAACAGTCTTTTTTTTTAATATTTTATAGAAATTGACATACTTTTAAATTTATTTAAAATTATTATAATGTTTTAATTTTTTTTTAAGTAAACTAAGGAACCTTTGAGTAATTGAAGTTCCTGACAAATCACATTTGTTCAGCATCTTTGGAAGCTTTATCTAAAACAGGAGTGTTTTGTATTTTCCCGAAAAGCAAAATAACGAAAAACAATTTTCAAATTTACGAATGTTCATTTTTACGAAAATTTTTATGGTAAAAACCAGAGATCGAAGCCAATTTTTTCGGCTTAACTCAATTTTTGATTTTTTTGATAGAAAAAAGCCATTTGACACCCATTTCAAGTATTTAAATTGAACTTTACATGCTTTACTATGATTCTGTGTAATATTTTGTCAGCATGTAGCTATAGTGAGCTCAGAATTTCAATTTAGCCGATTTTAAGCCGATCGGCTTAAATTTCGGCTTAACATTCTTCAACTTGAAATTCTGAGCTTCCTATAGCTACATGCTGACAAAATATTACACAGAATCATAGTAAAGTATGTAAAGTTCAATTTAAATACTTGAAATGGGTGTTAAATGGCTTTTTTCTTTCAAAAAAATCAAAAATTGAGTTAAGCCGAAAAAATCGGCTTCGATCTCTGGTAAAAACGTATAGGATATAATTTGAATCTCAAAAAACCGTTGGATAAAATCAAATATTGAGACAGTTAAAAGTAATTTAATCATTTAAATGCGATTAGATATGATAAAATAATTATTAAAAGATGAAGGATTAATAGAACTGAAAAAAAGATTTGCATTTATTTAAATGTGAAATATTTTTTCTATAAAAATTTTATTTTGCTATAAAATTTTCTCATGGAATTACCCAGAGGTCGAACTTGGTGAACCAAGTTCGCTTCGCTAAAAATTCAACTTGCCAAAGTTGAACTGTAGCGAGAAAAAAATTTTTCTTTTCGCCTTAGCGAACTATAGCGAACTCAATTTTATTTTTTTCGCTTTAGCGAACTATTAGCGAACTTGATTTTTCAAACTTCGCTATAGCGAACTATTGGCGAACTATAATTTTTTGCAATTTTGTATGAAATTACATACTTCACAAACGCAATCAGACATCTCTTTATATGAAGCCAAAAATTTTTTTCTAGTTCGCCAATAGTTCGCTATAGCGAACTTTGAAAAATTAAGTTCGCTAAAGCGAAAAAAATAAAATTGAGTTCGCTATAGTTCGCCAAGGCGAAAAGAAAAAAAAATTTTCTCGCTACAGGTCGACTTTAGCAAGTTGAATTTTTAGCGAAGCGAACTCGCTAAAAACTCGCTTCGCTATGCTCGCTTCGACCTCTGGAATTACCCATAAAACAAGAAAAAATATTACACATTTAAATAAATGCAATTCTTTTTGTAGTTCTATTAATCCTTCATCTTATAATAATTATTATATCATATCTATTCGCATTTAAATGATGAAATTGATGTAAATTGTCTTTTAATGTTTGATTTAACCAACGGTTTTTTGAGATTCAAATTATATCCTATAAGTTTTTACCATAAAAATTTTCGTAAAAATGAACATTCGTAAATTTGTAATTCGTAATAACGGTTATTCGTTATTTTGCTTTTCGGGAAAATACAAAACACTCCTAAAACAGTCTTGCATTCTTCAATTGATGGATAGTATACAGGAACATCATTCGAAATCAAACTATCAGATTTGATCTTTTCGTTCTCAGGCAAAACAAAGTTTTCTCGCAAATCAAACGCAATATCATGAGGAATTTGAATTCTATTGATTTTCTCGAGAACTTCTAGAGAGCTAAAATCAATATTCATAAACACTAAACTCATTAGTCTTAAACTTTTACCCAATCTTTTGTAGTTCACATCTGAGTGTTAGAATTGTAAAAAATCAGCTTATTTTATCAAAATTTAATGATTTTTTTTAAAAAAAATTGTTTGTTTATGTTTAAAAACACGATTAAACAAAAACAATACTTACTTTTGGGCATTGTAATGCAGCTTAAATGTTTAAAGCTCACAATTGTGTGTAGCTAATGAGTTGTAGGTGATCTTTTAAATCACAGAATAACTTGTCAATGTAAACAAACCTGAGGAAAATTTTTAAATTTGACCGTTATGAAAAATGTTTTTCAAAAAACCATCAATTAAACTATTTTAATTTTAACTAACGAAGACAAGTTTTGTAGGATTTTAAAAGAAAATTATTACGAAGATTTAAAAAACCAACAGTATGTTGAAAATTCGAATTTTGAAGGATAAGGACTTGGTGGCACATGAAAATTATAACTAGTCATATAAAAAGACAAGTAGACCATTAAACTGTCTATAAAACTATCTTAGGTTTACTTATTTAAATTAAAAAAGTTTTTTTTCAAACCTTAATGGTTAATGGAATATTAAATGAAAGGTTTTCTGGTCGTAAAAAAAATCACTAAATGTATTTTAATTTTTTTTTATATTGGCGTGAAAAATGTATGCTATTTCACGTCAGTGGTGTGAAATTTCACGCCATTTCACGCCAGTTTCACGCCAGTGGTGTGAAATTTCACTCCATTTCACGCCAGTGGTGTGAAATTTCACAACTCTGGTGTGAAATGGCGTACACGTTTCACACCAAGTTATTTTCCCCCTGTATAGACATCAACATAACGAAAATAATTCATCGCTCAAGATCCATCGACAAAGCATTTGAGGCAAATTACAAGGACGACCCAACAATTGGATGGCAATATTTTTGCAATTCATCGGGTCTCTTTCGTCACTATCCAGCAACAAGTTGGGACTTTTATCCTATGAATATTTATGACTGTCGAATGAGACATTGGTTCACAAATGCTGCGACATCATCAAAAGATATTATAATTCTGATTGAACAGTCTGGTTCGATGGTCGGCACACGACTCGATATAGCCATTGATGTCGTGAGAAATATCCTTGATACATTAACAATCAATGATTTTGTTAATGTATTCTCATTCAATGATACAATACGACCGATTATTGAGTGCAGAAACATCAGTGACAAATTAATTCAAGCAACGAGCTCGAATATATTCGAATTGAAGCAAGCGCTGGGAAATATAGAAGCTGAAGATCAAACGGATCTAGCTGAAGCACTCAATCATACATTTAAATTGCTAAGTGAGACACGAGAGAAAGGGTCGCATTGTAATCAGGCAATTATGTTGATTACAGATGGCATGGAATATAATGAGACAATTCAGACAATTTTCAAGTCAAATAATTGGGATAAAGGAAATCCCGTACGAGTATTTAGCTACTTAATTGGTGAGATGATACCAGAGCATGATTATGAGCAGGTTAAGCTCATGGCATGTGAGAATCGTGGCTATTATGTGCAAATCGATACGAAGACAGAAACACGTGAACAAGTTTTGAAATATTTGCCAGTTATGGCGAGACCATTAGCATTAAATAGAACACAAAATCCAATTATATGGTCAGCTGTTTATGCTGATATTATGGTAAGATTGAATATAAAGTTTTATCTATGTCAAGCTATGATTAGCGCGGTTTTCTGGTGGTGGGATTTTTGTTGGATGATCCTGATTAAAGAAAAGGCAACAGTGGCCATAATGTTAGGAGATTTGACAGATCTAATGATCTCGAGTTCAATTCCTAGTGTGGTAAATTTTTCATTAATGAATGGACGTCTAAATCCGGCTTCTGGAGCCACTCTGGTAGGATTTTCCTAAGAGCCCAAGAAACTAGCTTTTAAAAAATTTCTTCATTGAGAAAACTGCGCTCAAAAAAAGAAACTTTTCTACAACCTTCTCACAAAAACTTTTCCGTCACACTTCTAATTTATTTGTCCTAATTCCTTAACTTCTAACTTTTCTATCTCCAAAAACATTAGGACGCATATAGAATAACAAATTATGATTGGAATTGCAAACAAAGAGATATGCAACGTGCTAGGATGGTCGATTACTTGAAATTTTATCAGTATTATCCATGTATCAGAGAAGATGACGACGATGAGGATCCACCGCATCGAAAATATGTCTTTATGACAACAGTAGCAATGCCAGCATTTGAACAAGATAGCAAATCGGTGAGAATAGCCTTAATTTATCACATAACACATGACAAACTTTGTCATCAAAATCACAAAACTAATGTCCATGTAATTTGTTTGGATTTTTCTTCTTTTTCCTATCGACATTATGTCATTTAGTCATCACTTCATGGAGTTGTTGGTATTGATGTGCCTTTATATGAATTCGAAAGACTGTTTCAACAATTCCGTCTGGGCGTAAATGGATATGCATTTGTAATAGACGAAAATGGACACATTTTTGCGCATCCAGATTTTCGACCATTTGTAAGTATTTTATGGGGGATTAGTGAGGAAGTGAGGAATCTCAAACTATCTTTAATTTCCTTTATTCCAATTTCACACCAGTTTCAACATGAGCTTCTTAAACCGTCATTTAATTCTGTCGATATGGTTGAAGTTGAGCTGATTGATGATAGCAAGGGTGTCAGAGACTACAATCCTGAACTGTTAGCTGTAAGTAATGCTGCCTTCTTCCTTCATGTTTATTATGATTGATTAAGAACTTTTCATCTTCTTTATTATTCATTCAATAAAATCTTTTTCTTATTCATTCATATTTAGATGAGAAAATCAATGATTGATAGCAACTCGGGCTCAAATATTCTGCCAATCGTTCAGCATTATGATGATATGGTAAGTTGTTATGAATAGATAATAGAGATTGTTGGTGAGACAGGCATGTGAGGAGGGTGTCTTAATAAGATGTTACGACGAAGAATAGAGTCTAGTAGCTAGAATTAGATTCAAATCTAGTCAATTTTTAAATAAACTTAAGAAGTCAATAAAATGCCAATACATCCCCCTCATATGTTACTCGGGAAACATTAAAAAACAAAAGTTTTAAGTAATTTTACTAACAAATAAAATTTCCTGCCAATTTTATAATTTTACTTCTATTCCTCATTTCCATATCCACCCCAACTCTCTCCAATCATTAAGCGTCGAGCCATGAGATTCAACCGTCATTACTACTGGAAGAAAATCGATCAAACACCATTTACAGTTGTCGTGACATTTCCTGGTGACGCACAAAATCAAATTCAAATTCCCGAGCATGAAGCAAACGCAATGAAAGGAAGTAAATTGTTATCGAAATATTTTCAAGGCAACTATCGATTACATCCGGACTGGATTTATTGTCGAACGTTGAAGAAGAATTTTGAGGATATAAAATTGGGTCGAATTGATCCAGATGATTGTGAGATGTCACCTGAGGAGGAGCTTGAATATTACTTTGAGAAATTTGACAAAAGTGGATGGAAATGGAAGACAACAAGGAATGAAAAGGGAGCTTACAAATGTGACCAGAGGCTTGTACAGGCATTGATGTACGATGCAAAAGCCACCGTAAATTTTCCGAATGAGCCTTCGAAAAAGTCAAATGACTTTAGGACAATTTTTAAGAAATACAAGCTTTATTCCTCTTTCATATCCACCCACAGTGGACTTTTAAGATTCAAAATTTTCGAAGATGACGAGCTTGAGAATAAAAAACTCAGTGAAGAGTTTGGAAATAGCTTTAAAAACTCAATCGATGAGGATTGGTATAAGCATACCGTAGAATTTAATCGGCATGAAAAGTCAGACAAAAAAAGTTTCATCTATTCACTGCCATTTGATGCTCAATATCAAGATAGACCATTAATCACAGTCACATCGACTGTCTATGCTACCGATGGAGATGAAAATGCTCCAGTTGCGGTTGTGGGCTTTCAGTTTCCACATGAGGAGCTTGAGAATTTATTTGGTGATAAGGTAAGGGTGGTTAGATGAGAATATTTATATGAAATTTTATTGGAACTATTATTGCATGCATTTTCTATTGACCTAGAATCGTGTATAAAGTACGACTATTGGTATTTAATGTACTTTTATGATCGAAATCTCTAACAAGGCATGAATTTTAAGTTTAAATGAAATTTTGGTCAATAATCACGCACAAAACAAGACTATGGACATTAAAGTACGTTTATTGTTCAAAATCGTACGTAAAACACGACTATTGACATTAATTTAAAATCTTATAACATTTTTTACTCCCTTTCAATCCACAGTGTGCCCCACACGTCGAGCAAACATGTTACATCCTCGACCCAAATGCCTACATCATTGCTGACTCGAGACGTGAGCATAAAGGAAAATTTTTCGGATCCGTCGAAAATAAATTAATGAAAACTTTATGGGACGATAATATCTACAAATTTGTGACAGTTTACGATTATCAGGGTGTATGCTACGAAGATCGCAATGTGGAATATGAATTATTAATGAATATTGTATCGAGTGCAACAACAATATTTTGGCATCCACTAAAACATTTATGGACGACATTCATAGCTTTATTAATCTCGTTAAAAACTTTAATTGTTTATGCCGCCAGACAGTCTTATATACCCAATCGTAAGTTCATTTGATGCATTATAATTGTAATTTTGGTTTTGGGGAAAATTTATTATTATTTGGGGATTAGTTGGTCACTCAAGCTGAGCGTCTTTTAAATTAAGTATTACTGAAGCTGAGCGTTACTCAAGCTAAGCGTTACTTCGGCTATGCATTCCTCAAGCTATGTGTTACTCAAGCTGAGCGTTTTTTAAATTTAGTATTACTGAAGCTGAGCGTTACTCAAGCTATGTGTTACTCAGTCTGTGCGATTCTAAAGCTATGCGTGACTAAAGCTATAAGCTACTCAGGCTATGCGTTACTCAAGTTCAGAGTTACTCATCCTATGCGTTACACAAGTTGAGCGTTACTCAAGCTGAGCGTATTCAAGCTATGCGGTACTTAAATTGATCGTTACTCAAGCTGGGTGCCATTCAAACAATGCGTTACTTAAGCAAAGCTCTAGTTAATCTGAGTTTCTCTAGCATTACCATAGCTAAGCATTACGTGAGCTAAGCGAAACTTATTCTTATTTTTTTTATTCCCATTGTCAGTTATGTATCCAGACCCTCAGTATTATTACGAAGACGATAAGTCATCATTCTGTCCATATTTTGAAGATGGCTCCTTCCAAAGATGCCTAGCGGAAAAAGGTGTAACCGAGAAGGACAATTCAACCGATGAGTATGAAGAGTGCTTAAAGAATTTTACAAAACGTCACGACAAATGCAGAGACGGATTGCTATGGTCGGAATTCATCCGCAAGCGACATCTTAACAGAACGCGACCAATAAAATGTGATAAATTTAATCAAGTATTTGTGTTGAATTTAGATGCAAGCAATTTTAGTCGGCCTTATAATAAATGTGAGAGACCATTTGTCGTTCAACGTATAGCCAATAGCAATTTAATTTTATTGATTAAAAAGAGTGAATGTGAAAGAAATGGTCAACCTTTTGAGTTTTTTGACGAGCCATCGAATGTATCAAATTATACTGGTATGGCGGGATTATTCTGCGAAAAATTGCAATCGTCTCTGTATAGGAAGCACTCGAGGTCATGCTTTACTCATCATGTTAATGTAAGTAGCTATTTTGTTGACTTTAGATGTCTTGGTATAAGATTGGTGAGTTTGTTAAGCCTGGTCAGTTGCTACAGAGCCAATGATTACGAAGACATCTCAAATCCTCCATTTTAACTTTAGACAAACTTTTAATCAAAAACTCTTTAATTTCGTTCAATACAGGAACCAAAACAAAAAGATAAGGAAGATCGAACATTCTGCGGACGCGCAAATCGTATAGAAATGCAAGGAAAAATTGTAATAATAATTTCGTTAATCTTAATGATGCTCAAACTTTTATAAACAAAGGAACTAACTTAATGCTGAATATTTATTATCGAAGACGATTTATAGGAAACCAAAAATTTCTGTTTTTTTTTTTTTAAATTGAAGGTGAAGAAGGGTTTAAATATTAAAACAAAAATTTTTTTTTTTAAAATATTCGAACTTTAAAATTAACAAAAAAGTTAAAATATGAATTAAATCCAAAATTGTGGAACTGAATCCAAGATTGTGCAATTGATCCGAATGACACACGGCGTAAAACTAACGTAATTTCACCAAATCCGGTGTATTGTCGTGTTTATACTGTCCTTGAGCGACATTTTAACTAGTTTTACACCCTGTGTCTTTCAGGTCGGTCTTTCAGGATTAAAATGAACAAAAATGATCAAATCTGTTTTTTCAGTTCCATACTTTTAATAAAATCCATCCTTCTTCTCCTGCATCCTCGTAATAACTAGCTCATAAGTTCACTTGAATCTATTCTCATGAAAATATATTTCAAAATACCTAAACTTTATGCCAATGAAAAAAAAAAATAACTTAAAAATGATAAAAAGTGCCAATAATGATTTACAATCATCAAAAAAAAAGTATGAAGAAAGTTTTAATTTACTATGAACTTATTGTAAACTTTACTAAATGATATAAAGAACATTTTTTCGTATTTATTATGCAGTACAAAAAGGAGTTACTATGAGACGAATGAAACAAAGAACAAATTTGAAGCTTAAATAAAATTTCAGATCAGCATTTGAGATTAATTCGAATTTTTAAAGAATTGAAAATTTAAATTGTAGATTTTTGAATTATATTAAAATCACTTAAATCAAAAAAATTAAACAAATTTTTTCCAAAAATAATCAAAACAAAAATTTTCAAAATTTAAAAAAATCAAATTTTAAAATCTTTTAATATTTTAAATTGAAACTCAAAATAGTTCCTAATTAATTTTGTTTAAAAACCAGATCAAATGCTGATAAAAAATGTAGATAGATTTAAATGTGTTCAATCTCATTTCAAATGAGCATTTTGCCCTCGATTCTCAAGGTATTATAGATGAAGAGTTTTTTTTTTCATATTTCTTACTCTAAAACTAAAACTATTACTACTCAAAAATTTAACAAAGGAAACTTACTCTCTTGAAGTGACATAATGACACTTACAATCAAATACAGTTGCTTTTTAGTAAAAGTAGTCGAATGACTGTCGCAGATGTGGTTTGATACACTGCGTAGATTCTAGTGACTATCAATTCAACCAAATCTGTGACAGTCATTTTATTACTTCAAATCAACAAATGCTTAAAAATAATGAACTATGCAAAAATATGTTTAAAAAATAAAAATACATTTAAGATTAAATCACGATATTTTTGCATGAAAAATCAAAATTTTATTTAAATTTTTTTAAAAATTAAATTCTAATTCACATTTAAACATTTTTATATTGCACAATTAGCACCGTTATCGTTAAGTTTTAATCAGTTTTAATTATTAGAAGTTGAAGATAATTTTAAGCATTTTTAATGATAAGGTCCCGGGTGGACACAGCCAGTTAAAGTCCATTATTGGACAATCATTTAACAGTCTTTTAACTTGTCGAAATATATACGATATAGAGAACTATACGTTAACTAGACTTTAACTGGACATTCATGCTAATCAATCAAGTGTTCGAAACTCAAAAATAATTTTCCTTACTTTTTTGACCATATACTTCACAAGCGCTTACAGAAATCACTTATATAAGGTCCACCAAAATTTGTATGAAACTTTTAAGTAAATATAATTGTTTCACGCGCAAGTGTTCGAGACTCAATTTTTACTAGAGATTTTTCATAAGTGATAGTGTACTTTAATTAATTAATTACACTAATACAATAATAAAATTTTACAAAAGAAAAAAATATGGAGAAAAAGACACGTGTTATTTATTTTATTTCGATTTTTTTGTAACTGGACATTAACTAGACATATTTGCAATTCCTATGTCCAGTTAAATGGAAAGCGCAAAATATGTCATTAGTCGTCCCTAAGTCTAGTTGCAAAGGCACGTCAATGGATACTTACTCGCCGTGAAAAGGCAAGTCAATGGCAAGCTTTTAACTAGTACTTTGTCCACTCGGGGGTTTGCTGGATAGCAAAATTTTGTATCGCAACTTTCAATGAAAGACTCAAAAATGTAGATTTTAAAGGGGTTTTGTCTTAGTGAGATTTTTTGAAATTATCTAAAATATTTTGAATAATTTCTAAAATTCAGGGCACTACATTTAAAGTTTTAAATAATTTTTCAATGAAAAGTTTGAATTTTTAAAAATTTTATAAAAAAACGAATAATTTCTAATTAGCATTTTCAAATATTTAAAATTAAATTTAAAATATCGAAATAATTTAAAATTGCAAAAATTCAAAATTTTACATTCCATTAAAAATCTATACATTTTTGAGCAATTCACTAGATTTTTTACAATTTAATAAATGTAAGTTGCTGCTCTCTACCTTAATATATATTGAAAAATGACAAGCTTTTTACTCCGTGATTCTACATTTAAGAGTAGATAAAATAATTTAAAATTCATAAAATTTAAGAATAAAGAAAATTTTTTGAAATTTTTTAAAAAAAAACCGACAAAAAACTCAACTTATGCACTTTCCTAAAAAGAGAGAAAAAAATTAAATTTAAAATTTATTCAAAAAAAATATTGCACTGTGTCTTAATGAAAGAAAAAAAAATCTTTATAATGTATTGTAGTTGAGGAGATAAAAATTTATGCAATCTTTAATGAAATGAAAGTTTATTGCCAAACGCTTTTATTCGCTATTTGTGAAAACATTTTTTGCCTTTTTAAAATTAAAATTAAGAAAAATTTATGAAGAAAAAAATAATAAAAATGACGAGAAAAAAATAAATAAAAAGTTTTAAGTGTTTTAATTTTTAAATATTTTCATTTAAGTTCAAACTATTCAAAGAAAATATGAACGGCCCCTTTATGATCCCTTAGTTCCAATCTCATACAAAACTTTCACAAGTTTCCATTCAAAAATCAACATCAACATCTTGTCTCAATTTTATTGATTTTTTACAACATTTCGATATAAATTACAGGTTCTATTTATCTTCTAATGAAGCTATTTTCAAAATCTGATTGTCATAGCAATAAAAAGAGTAAAGAAAGAGTCTCGAAGGGAGAAAAATAACAATAATGATGCATCTTAGTCTCATAAAAGACAGCAAGACATCAATGCAGAGTGTCATAAAACCCTTACGAACATAAAGTTTATAGTTTTATTACACTTTAGGTGATAATAATGGCTCGATTGTTCCGAAAGACATAAGAATGCAATGTGCTCCACTCCCGTGTCTCTCCGAGACAGTAAATTAATTTACTTCTTCAAGAATTTCCAATTTTCTATTAACATTTTTTTACTTTGACAGTTTTATACGTGAAACATAAACAATTTGACAAATTTTGACGCATGCAATCTCAACGAGACTAATTGAATTTTTTTTTTCTCATCTTTGACTCGTATTTGCTTTTTCTTATTTCACGTTAATTTTGAGAATTTAATGACTTTTTGATGGCGGTTTTCGAGACAGATTTTTTAATGAATTTTAAAACTTTTATACTAAACCTAAGAGTGGGTTCTTAGGACTGTCTGCAGGACACACAGTCAAATTACGCCCTGCGTAGCTCTTAAACCGGACTTAGATGTGCTTTGAAGAAAATTGAGGTTAGAGTTCATTTGTCAAACAACCAGAGCAGAGACAAAGGCACAAAAAGGTCTTTAAGTCTTGTAAAATGATTAATAGGATTCCCTGAATAGACTAGCTTCGAGAATAAATTGACAAAATTATGATTAAGCTGTTGAACCTAGCCTTGCCTTAGATTTAACCCAAAACCTTCGACACTTCTTCTTAATCAATGCTGCTTGTAAAGTTCCATATCAAACGCGCTAATTTCTCCAATATTCAATAACCCCTCTTTAATTTCTCATTTTCACTTTAATTTCCATTATAATAGTTAAAGAAAAATTTTAATTTTCTTTCACTATTCACCAAGAATCGAGTCACAAATGAAAAAATATTTCTTTCACTCACATTTTCCAAATGCATTTCGAAATTTTTCCGGTTCAATTTAGCTTATTTAACTTTCTAGTTTTTATAGTCTATGGGAATATAAAGATAGTGAATAAATGAAAAGATTTGTAAACAATTTTTTTTGAACTGTATTTCGAAGAAAATAAAATTGAAAGCGATGAAGATGTGAGAATGAAAATTATTTCTCATCCTGTTGATAATTTATGATGATGGAATTTTAATTTCGAGTAGTTTTTCATCCATTTAAGGCAGGGGAAATGAAGATTTTTCTTATTTAAGGTGAATTTGATATTTGAGGTGGTTTGTTCGGTAAGATGAATGAGAATGGTTAATTGCGCAACTGAATTTAATATTAAAAGTAAAGAGATGAACTTGTTTGCTGAACAACATGTCTGTGAACAT
This sequence comes from Chironomus riparius, assembly GCA_917627325.4. Taxonomy (NCBI): domain Eukaryota; kingdom Metazoa; phylum Arthropoda; class Insecta; order Diptera; family Chironomidae; genus Chironomus; species Chironomus riparius. Next base: position 19,737,617 of record OU895877.1, on the reverse strand, counting down.
AATATTGAAGTCCTAGGTTCGATTCCTAATTTGTTTAAAGTTTAAGTATTTTATTCATGTAATAGTAGAATTAATCTTTTGCATTCAAATTGCATTATAAAGTTAATTTTTTGGTCTTAACTTGTATCCTTTTATTGTGCAAAGCTATCATGTCGTGGAGGTCAAGAATAAATCGTTTTAAAGTGAACTGCAGCGTCGTGAAATATGAAATCACCAAAATTGACTAAAGTTATCTTTAAATTCATTACTAAGCAATTCCAAAAGACTTCTTCTTTTCAAAGGAACACCAACTCCTCAAATCTCATTCACTTCATTCACATCTTCCACATTACACATTAATGAGCTGATTCTTTCAATCAAAAATAGGTCACATTACGATTTCAGTAATGTTTTTCTTCTACTAGTTTTCCACTCTTGATACATCATCAAACTAATTTAGTTGAAACTTTCTATCATCATCATATGATTGCTACATGCTACATATCCAGTTTACATTACCTTCATATGATCTACATTGAAGAAATGTATCGAAAATAAACAGCAAAAGATTCTTCATCTTCTTTTCATCTTCTCGTCATTTCCCATTGCCATAAAATGAATATTTCGGTTATGAGATGAAAGAAAAATTAAACAAAATAATAAAAATAAAAAAGTCTTTGACTTCTTCTTAGTTTTTCATGTGAAAATCGTTGAGAAAGGAAAATGTTTAGAAACATAAATTCAATGATGCATAAAGTTTTTCCCGATCTCCATCAATTGACTCAAATTGTGGAGCAGAAGCAGCAGTATAGGAATAAAAAAAGTTTTCATTTCAATTACATGGTTGAGCAATTCTTTATTACACTTTTATGTGAATATGTGGAAAATCCACGAGCATTTCCAATCAATCGTCTGTCTCTCGTGCGGTGGACGAAAGACTAATTTTTGTGCTGACTCAAAATTTATATATTGGCTGCTGTAGGGGTTCTTTTATGTAGATTGCTAAATTTAAGTGTGGATTAAGTCTGTTTTGATCTTATGTAAGCATGCTGAATTGTTATTGATCTTTAGATTTTGAAATCTATTACCTGCTTTAGAAGCCATGCTGATGAATTTTGATGGATGACCTTCATCTATTTAACGACACGTTAAAACATATGTTTTGCTGTCAAGTAGTTTAAAAGTAACGGTCCAAATGATAGGGTGCTCCAAGGAGCTTTTGAAATCTGCCCTAGGCTCTATTAAGGTTATTGATGTCACATTGTGCTGCTCGGGTTTAGTAAACTCCCTTTTGGAGACATCAAACCAGCAGTCAAAGTCTTCCTACCCCAATAATCCGAAGCAATTGGAATGAAGGAACTGCTAGAAATCAGCCTTTATCATCATTCAGCTAATGTGCCAAGTCTAAGTTTTACACAAACACTTCCATCTATTAGTTCTTCACCCATTCAAACAAATTTACTCGCTACTCGAAACAAATAAATCTGTAAGTTTACCCTACACATCAACAAGACAAAAAAAGCAGTAGCAGGAGAGAGAAAAAACCGAAGAGTTTATGTAACTTTTTGCAAATAAAGTGGACAATGGACAATGTCAAGATAAATTAATAGCGCACACATGAGCATTTGTATGTGGACATGGGTTAAGTTTTTAGCGAGATTTTTAAAATGAAATGTGTTGTGATGGAGTCAGTTTGTCTTTTATGCATTTGCCTGCTGTTATGCATTAAAACAGTTCCAGAGATAGTTTCATTTTTATATGAGGTGAGGTCGTAAGTGTAAGTTTATGGATTTAAAGGCTGATAATCAGACGAAGTGTGCAGAAGTCGTTTCTCGTCAATACCCACCCAATGCCATCTGCTGTCAGCAGCTAAAGACAACCGAACCTTGATTATTAAAAACAAGGATAGTCAGAGACAGCTGATCTCCAACTCTGCTAGATAAACAGTATGGAGACAAGCTAGTCTCTTGAGCCTCAACAAGATAGAGAATATCATAGAGAAATTGGATACTATTACCAATCTGACATGTACATGACATGTACATAAATCAACTTACCTTTACAATAGCTTGTTAAATCGATCGTCTAGGTTCGACTTTTTGGATCGTGATTGACCTTAAATATAGCTTCTTCTTCCAATCGATCCTCTCCCATCGTCTTCCTAACTTGCCGCATGTCACACAAAATTTTTATACGGTTGCTGTTTTGTCCAACATGTGTAAAACTGTGTATAGTTCATTTTTTTGCTGTCGTAATTTCCATTTTTTGCACCATTGAGTTCATAAATTTTAGCATTCGCGCATTTTTTTACGGCATCAAAATTTCAAATTTTTATTCTCATTCACGACTGCATGTGTTAAATTTCCTATAAAAAAAAGAATCTTTAATTTAATGTTAAAAAATCAGCTTTAAGAATAAAAGCAAATAAAATTTCACGCACTGACAATAAACCTCAATATTTCCCTGTCAGATTTTTAATTAAATCCAAATATTTTCATATCGGCTATTAGGGATGCGTTCCGATCAATCTCTCTGCTGCTGTGTTAATAAACAAATATTTTTTCAAGTTCACAATTTTTTTTATGACCTTCGATATTGACTGAAAAATGTGTTGCATAAAATATTTTTTTTATGCTTCTGGGAATCGAAATGTGCCACCCTCAATGGATTTTGTTCCTGTATGCATCTCTCACCCTCACTTCTATATTTATTTTCATGCGTATGATGATGATCAATATTTGCTGGATGCATAGATTATTTCACCCTGTAATAATAAGTAAGAGTAGCAATGATGCAATGTTTAGAGTCGGGAGAAGAATGTATGTTAGTAGAGTATTACAATTCTTTTATGACCCTGATCTATTGATTAGTTATTTCTTCTCTATTCATTCTGTAGACTAAGTGGATGAACTGCAGGGTTCTGGATGATTAGATGTGTAGAATGCAGCTTCATTTTAGATTTTGAGGTTAGTTTGGAGCGCATTTTTGGTTTGCTTTGTGTGATTTTGATGAGTTCGGGTCAGTTGTGAGTAAATACACTAGCTAATTGATGAGTTTTGTTTTGAGTAATTATTGATGAACATTTTGATGCTAGTTACTTTTTATCTAGTTAAACAAGTGCTTTCAGGGTTAACGTCAGAATTCGAAGTCAATTGTGGAGCCTTCAGTTGATGTCAGCTTAGGCTTGAGTCAGGCTCGTAGCCAGAATCTCCTTACATCAACATAAATTACATGATTTTGCTAAGGTTTTTATAAAAAATAAGAAAGTTTGTCATCAGAGACAGGAGTTGTTTTTAATGAATGGTTAGTAACAAATTAGACTTCCATAATATTTCAATTCTTTTCCATAAATTCTAGCTAAAACTATCCCAAAAACTTGTGCATGATGCACAACTCATATGGACATTAAAAAATAAACAAAAATTCATAAATTGCTATCTGTAACTGAAAAACACAATGCACTTCCTTAATCCCTGTATTCGTCATTAGAGCATTGCGTAATTGATGCACAAAACCTTTTTTTCTCCTTTCTTCTTTCTCTCGATATTTTTTCTTTTCTCTGTGTGTGTATGTCGATTCCAATCAACGACATTAAGAACCCTCGCAATTCGAACAATAGATAATTTAATGATCATCTCATGCGACAGAAAAAATATTCATGGAAATTTATATACTTTTTTCCAATGATTTTTTTATCTTTTTAATGAAACAAAAAAAAGAAGAGAATTACACAGAAAATTCCAATTATTTTTCTGTTTTATGTTAGCATAGTTAGGGGTATGCAGGATGGTTGATTTGTTCGTAATGTCTGTATTGTGTAAATGATTCTAATGGTTTTGGTGAATTGATGATGCAATTTTTTATGTGTAAAGAATATTTTGGTGAGATTTGCATTTAATGTCTGGAATAACCGCTTTGGATTGTCTAAATTCACATATAAGATGCTAATTGAAGCTCCTTAACATCTAAAGAATCGAACCAATATTCTCAAAAGAGGTTATCTTAGACTAGTCAGTTGAAATTTCCTGCCACTCAGCCACCGAAATACTTGCCACAATAAGCCTATTCTTCACAAACAAACAACCAGTTCCATCACGAGTGCAAGGCCTGTGCACTACAGTACCAGATAAAATCTACACTTTTTTTGTCATAAACAGAATCTCACAGGATTTATTGCCTTCTTCAAATCGCAAGCTTAATGTATTTCAGATTCAATTTGATGTCAACTTCCAAAATATGTTATCAATCATTATTTGGCCTTATCTCCTTCCTTCTTTACTTCTTCTTTCAATCTACAATCCATGATGCAGTCCACAAACACACTACAACTGCGCTCATTACCTCATCATAACTCATTTCGTCCACATCCAACTGATTTCCTTTTATTTCATCTATGACGGTAGAATAAATCATTTTATCCGCATGTAATTCCAGCTATTGTTCTTCAAAGTGTGCCACTTATCATCATTTTAAAAATCAATTTCGAGTGCATTTCGTACGAGAATGGCACTATAAACCGATTTAAAATTCCTGATTGTCTACACAAGTAAAGCAAATAAATTTCACTTTTATGCCCCGTCATAGTGAGCAGATTCTTATCATATTCGGAACATGTTTCAAACTTTTGCATTGCTTGGCTCGTAAAATATCTTATTAAAATATCCAATACATCCCCGGAACAACCGCAGTCAAGCCTCTCAATATTCAAATGAAATAGCTGCGAAAGAAAATTTATTTCCAAAGTTATCGCATTAAATCCAATTTCATCGGAACTGAAAAGAAAAATAAAATTGCCATTTTATTTATTTATTGAAGTTTGTGACAGGATTTTTCGATTTCCTTACCAAAAAATGCGATTCTATTTTTGTTGAAAGTGGCGTCATTGAATGAATATTAAGAGATTTTGAGGGTGTTGGGGCTGAAACGAGAGAATCATGAGAGGCAACAGCAGCAGAGTTAAATGGGTCATTAGGTTAAAGGTTTATTGCTTATGTTAACAAGAACTTTTCTTCTTTGTTGCAGTTCATGATTCTACATTTTTTTTTATTGTTGATATATTGGCACTTGAGCATTGATTTGGTTCGTGATTTTAGCTGGAATGAGATTTAAAAAAGATTTTGAGATTTGAAACTTTAGTCAATACACTATGGAGCAAAATTGAAAAAAAAGGGACTTTCACTTTGATTTTGGGACTTTTTCGAACAGGGGGAAAATAACTTGGTGTGAAACGTGTACGCCATTTCACACCAGAGTTGTGAAATTTCACACCACTGGCGTGAAATGGAGTGAAATTTCACACCACTGGCGTGAAACTGGCGTGAAATGGCGTGAAATTTCACACCACTGACGTGAAATAGCATACATTTTTCACGCCAATATAAAAAAAAATTAAAATACATTTAGTGATTTTTTTTACGACCAGAAAACCTTTCATTTAATATTCCATTAACCATTAAGGTTTGAAAAAAAACTTTTTTAATTTAAATAAGTAAACCTAAGATAGTTTTATAGACAGTTTAATGGTCTACTTGTCTTTTTATATGACTAGTTATAATTTTCATGTGCCACCAAGTCCTTATCCTTCAAAATTCGAATTTTCAACATACTGTTGGTTTTTTAAATCTTCGTAATAATTTTCTTTTAAAATCCTACAAAACTTGTCTTCGTTAGTTAAAATTAAAATAGTTTAATTGATGGTTTTTTGAAAAACATTTTTCATAACGGTCAAATTTAAAAATTTTCCTCAGGTTTGTTTACATTGACAAGTTATTCTGTGATTTAAAAGATCACCTACAACTCATTAGCTACACACAATTGTGAGCTTTAAACATTTAAGCTGCATTACAATGCCCAAAAGTAAGTATTGTTTTTGTTTAATCGTGTTTTTAAACATAAACAAACAATTTTTTTTAAAAAAAATCATTAAATTTTGATAAAATAAGCTGATTTTTTACAATTCTAACACTCAGATGTGAACTACAAAAGATTGGGTAAAAGTTTAAGACTAATGAGTTTAGTGTTTATGAATATTGATTTTAGCTCTCTAGAAGTTCTCGAGAAAATCAATAGAATTCAAATTCCTCATGATATTGCGTTTGATTTGCGAGAAAACTTTGTTTTGCCTGAGAACGAAAAGATCAAATCTGATAGTTTGATTTCGAATGATGTTCCTGTATACTATCCATCAATTGAAGAATGCAAGACTGTTTTAGGAGTGTTTTGTATTTTCCCGAAAAGCAAAATAACGAATAACCGTTATTACGAATTACAAATTTACGAATGTTCATTTTTACGAAAATTTTTATGGTAAAAACTTATAGGATATAATTTGAATCTCAAAAAACCGTTGGTTAAATCAAACATTAAAAGACAATTTACATCAATTTCATCATTTAAATGCGAATAGATATGATATAATAATTATTATAAGATGAAGGATTAATAGAACTACAAAAAGAATTGCATTTATTTAAATGTGTAATATTTTTTCTTGTTTTATGGGTAATTCCAGAGGTCGAAGCGAGCATAGCGAAGCGAGTTTTTAGCGAGTTCGCTTCGCTAAAAATTCAACTTGCTAAAGTCGACCTGTAGCGAGAAAATTTTTTTTTCTTTTCGCCTTGGCGAACTATAGCGAACTCAATTTTATTTTTTTCGCTTTAGCGAACTTAATTTTTCAAAGTTCGCTATAGCGAACTATTGGCGAACTAGAAAAAAATTTTTGGCTTCATATAAAGAGATGTCTGATTGCGTTTGTGAAGTATGTAATTTCATACAAAATTGCAAAAAATTATAGTTCGCCAATAGTTCGCTATAGCGAAGTTTGAAAAATCAAGTTCGCTAATAGTTCGCTAAAGCGAAAAAAATAAAATTGAGTTCGCTATAGTTCGCTAAGGCGAAAAGAAAAATTTTTTTCTCGCTACAGTTCAACTTTGGCAAGTTGAATTTTTAGCGAAGCGAACTTGGTTCACCAAGTTCGACCTCTGGGTAATTCCATGAGAAAATTTTATAGCAAAATAAAATTTTTATAGAAAAAATATTTCACATTTAAATAAATGCAAATCTTTTTTTCAGTTCTATTAATCCTTCATCTTTTAATAATTATTTTATCATATCTAATCGCATTTAAATGATTAAATTACTTTTAACTGTCTCAATATTTGATTTTATCCAACGGTTTTTTGAGATTCAAATTATATCCTATACGTTTTTACCAGAGATCGAAGCCGATTTTTTCGGCTTAACTCAATTTTTGATTTTTTTGAAAGAAAAAAGCCATTTAACACCCATTTCAAGTATTTAAATTGAACTTTACATACTTTACTATGATTCTGTGTAATATTTTGTCAGCATGTAGCTATAGGAAGCTCAGAATTTCAAGTTGAAGAATGTTAAGCCGAAATTTAAGCCGATCGGCTTAAAATCGGCTAAATTGAAATTCTGAGCTCACTATAGCTACATGCTGACAAAATATTACACAGAATCATAGTAAAGCATGTAAAGTTCAATTTAAATACTTGAAATGGGTGTCAAATGGCTTTTTTCTATCAAAAAAATCAAAAATTGAGTTAAGCCGAAAAAATTGGCTTCGATCTCTGGTTTTTACCATAAAAATTTTCGTAAAAATGAACATTCGTAAATTTGAAAATTGTTTTTCGTTATTTTGCTTTTCGGGAAAATACAAAACACTCCTGTTTTAGATAAAGCTTCCAAAGATGCTGAACAAATGTGATTTGTCAGGAACTTCAATTACTCAAAGGTTCCTTAGTTTACTTAAAAAAAAATTAAAACATTATAATAATTTTAAATAAATTTAAAAGTATGTCAATTTCTATAAAATATTAAAAAAAAAGACTGTTAATTATTTTTTTTTTGATTAAAATTTTCACGACTTTGGCGTGAAATTTCACACCACTGGCGTGAAATTGGCGTGAAATGACGTGAAATTTCACACCATTGGCGTGAAATGGTGTGAAATTTCACGTCATTTTTGTGAAATTTTTGGCGTACACGTTTCACACCAAGTTATTTTCCCCCTGTTTTCGAATTACAAACTCAGGTGGATTTTTAAATCTAAAGTTCCTAATGATTATTGAAGATATTAAAAAACGGTTTTCAGTTCCTAATAGTAGTATATGAGAGCTTTATTTTGATATTCCACAGAGATTTTAACTTTGTAGTTTTGGTACCGCTATTGTAGGATATGTAAGAAAAACAGTGGAAAAATATCTTCAAACGTACCGCAAGTATCTTAGATCGCCGAATAGTAGGAGGTAGAACCACACCAGCATGTAGCCCTTGACTTATAGTTTTCAGAACTGTATAAACTTTGTCCAATATATCTGGCCAATAAAAAGTTATAGCGATTTTAGTGAGTCGTTGAATATTTAGCCAAAAACTCAAATGTTTTATAAAAAATACAAATCAATAAAAGCAAATTCGTTTTTTCATGTTTTCTACTCATAAATATTGTTAAAAAACAAACAGTAAAGAAATTTTTTCAAAAAGTTCAAAATTTGATGAGATATTGGGTACATTTGATATCTGACGACTTGTACGCTTTTCTCATCACTCAAACTACCACAACTTTTGTTTACCTAAATATTTTTCAGTTCTGTTTTCGGTTTATTATAGCTTAAGTCAATACCTTTTTAATGATGTATAATACTTGATGGTTGATTTTGATCTTGGTCATGAATATGAGCCTTGTTTGTAAGCGACCCTAAAATAGAAAAATCTCAAAAACGTCATTTCTAGAAATACCACTTAGAAACAAATTTAAGTATTGGTTTGTGGTTTTTCATGATGATTTTCGATAGTTATGACTATTAAAACTCAAAAATTTGCATTTCACAAAGTTTTTGCTATCTCAGGTAGCTTCTAAGGTACGACCCTAGTAGACAATATTGGGTCTGAAAATCTCAAATTTTTGATTATTTTTCAGAGTTTTTTTGATTGATATTTCATAATCGAACATATTTGAGTCAAAATACATTATTTTTAAATAGTTTTGATGGGTAAATTCTTGATTTTGGCTATTTTGTTAAAGTTCAGCTTGTGTCGGTCACATTCAAACCACTCCCATGACTGCTATAACAAAGTTTCATGCAAGTTTTCTACATCATTTTAAAGGTATTGATTTAAGCTAGCAAAAATCGAAAACAAATTGCAAAAATATTATTTCTGAAAAAAGTTTTAGTCATTTGAGTAGATCGAAATGCATATAGAACCTCAATCAGCATAGGTAAAAAATACAAAAGTTGAAAATTCCATACTTTTTTTCTCAAACTCAATGTATTTTCTAATTAGGATAGTATGTTATGACTTTTCAAATTCTTTTTTTTTGAGATTTTCAATAAAATTTACTATATGCTATATGCATTTCGATCTACTCAAATGACTAAAACTTTTTTCAGAAATAATATTTTTGCAATTTGTTTTCGATTTTTGCTAGCTTAAATCAATACCTTTAAAATGATGTAGAAAACTTGCATGAAACTTTGTTATAGCAGTCATGGGAGTGGTTTGAATGTGACCGACACAAGCTGAACTTTAACAAAATAGCCAAAATCAAGAATTTACCCATCAAAACTATTTAAAAATAATGTATTTTGACTCAAATATGTTCGATTATGAAATATCAATCAAAAAAACTCTGAAAAATAATCAAAAATTTGAGATTTTCAGACCCAATATTGTCTACTAGGGTCGTACCTTAGAAGCTACCTGAGATAGCAAAAACTTTGTGAAATGCAAATTTTTGAGTTTTAATAGTCATAACTATCATAGGTCATCATGAAAAACCACAACCAATACTTAAATTTGTTTCTAAGTGGTATTTCTAGAAATGACGTTTTTGAGATTTTTCTAGTTTAGGGTCGCTTACAAACAAGGCTCATATTCATGACCAAGATCAAAATCAACCATCAAGTATTATACATCATTAAAAAGGTATTGACTTAAGCTATAATAAACCGAAAACAAAACTGAAAAATATTTAGGTAAACAAAAGTTGTGGTAGTTTGAGTGATGAGAAAAGCATACAAGTCGTCAGATATCAAATGTACCCAATATCTTATCAAATTTTGAACTTTTTGAAAAAATTTCTTTACTGTTTGTTTTCTAACAGTATGTATGACTAGAAAACATGAAAAAACTTATTTGTATTCATTGATTTGCATTTTTTATAAGACATTTTAATTTTTGGCTAAATATTCAACGACTCACTAAAATCGCTGTAACTTTTTATTGGCCAGATATATTGGACAATGTTTATACAGTTCTGAAAACTACAAGTCAAGGGCTACATGCTGGTGTGATTGTACCCCCTACTACTCGGCGATCTAAGATACTTGCGGCACGTTTGAAGATATTTTTCCACTGTTTTTCTTACATATCCTACAATAGCGGTACCAAAACTACAAAGTTAAAATCTCTGTGGAATATCAAAATAAAGCTCTCATATACTACTATTAGGAACTGAAAACCGTTTTTTAATATCTTCAATAATCATTAGGAACTTTAGATTTAAAAATCCACCTGAGTTTGTAATTCGAAAAAGTCCCAAAATCAAAGTGAAAGTCCCTTTTTTTTCAATTTTGTCCCATAGTGCAATAATCGTATATTTTTCTATGTTATCGCTTATCGTACATAAAATGTGATGATGGCAATGTTTTGTGACTTACTGAAGATTTATTTTTTTTTTAAAAAAAGCTTTGAGAATTGAGTGGAATATTAAGGCAGTATTTGAATAAGTCATTGGATTTTATGGATTTACTGATAACGAGCATGAAAAAGCAAGCTTGAAGTTAAAAATGCTTTAAGCAGGGATTCACATTGAATGAACCCGAAAGGCAACAGAGGACCTTTAAGCGCTGCAGTTGCATCCTTAACCAAAAAATCAGCATGCAATAAAAAAGACATCTTTAAAATCGTCCCATATGAAGACGCGTTCTTGGTGCTGGAGGGCAATTCTTTGGATGAGTGGAATTTGAAAAAAATGAGCTTTCATAATCCAATGTCAATGAGTTTTGTGTCAATAAAATGTTTTCTTTAATTTCATGTTACTGTGAAGGCAAAATAAGCCAAAACTTTCGTAGATCATTAAGCATAATTAATTCTTTACAAGTGATCTATTGAAATGTTACAACTCAATAAAATTTTGATTTTTTGCTGAAAATTTTCCAAAAGTCATCCATAGAATATCTGTGGAGAGTAATCAAACTTCCATGACTTCAAAAATCCCTTTGCCTTAATAACAACAAGCTTCAACTTATCACAATCATAATCATCATCAAAGGTTCCAAATGCATACTTCATTTTTTCAAAAGATTCATTCAACTCAGCATGATTTCCTGCAATATATCCAATAGTCTTCAACGATTTCGGTGCTAGTGTCATTATTAGTTCCATCATACCCGAGCGGCACAAAGGCTCCATTTGTCTTCCATATGGAAGCTATACGGAGCCTCCACGTTCCACCCTCCATTTTAAAATCATCCGAAAACCTTACTATCTTGGAACCTTGACGGAGCCAAAGCTCCGAAAATCTTCCCTGGGACGTGCATTTATTAACACCAAATGGAAGTCATACGGAGGTTTTGATGGAGGATGGAGGATCCATTTGTGGTAGTCAAACGGAGGTTTAATGGAAGTTTTTTTCAAAGGATTTTTGGTACGATTTTCCACGTGTTTTTCTATGTTTCGCAATTTTTATATCAAGATTTTAAGCTGTATTAGTGGACTTAATTAAAGTACACTAACACCATTGAAAAATTTACAACTTAATTTAATTAAGTCGCAACCACAGCAATTTCTAAGTCTCGATCACACGCGTGAGAAACATAAGAAATTATTAAAAATTTTCATACAAATTAAACGACCCCATATAATAGTGATTTCTGCATGCGCTTGTGAAGTATGTAATTTCATACAAAATCACAAAAAATTATCCTTTTTTGCTTTTTTAAAGCTTGAAATGAAGCAATATGATTCAGTAAAGCTTTTCGACAATATTTCAATCCATTACAGTAAGATCTGACCTCTGTCTTTTAAAAATTCAAAAGCACGAGTTTTTCGGTATTTGATTTAAGAAAAAGCGGAGTTCATATGGAATCCAAATGGAATCAATATGAAGGATGAAAAAATAAGCCTCCATTTACTTTCCACATAGTGGAGGTGGCTTTCATATGGATTCCATATGGAGACCACCCTCCACCTTGTGCCGCTCGGGATATGGACATTGTCCATCCTTTTTTGAATATTATCGAGGTAGAGATGCTCAAGATTCGGCATTAATGGCATTAAATATTGCATTTTCAGCGGCATTGGTTTAAAAATCTGGCAGATCTTAATGTTCGGGTTTGGTCGAATTTTAGGCAATTTTGGTGCATTCAGCCACATGGTGTTTAATCCTAAAAATGTCAATTTCGGTAAGTCTTTAAGCAATGACACCAAAATGGAATCAGGAACTGGCGAATCGTACAAAACTGTTGTTAAGGAACCAGCTTGTGACTTTAGAAAGTTGATCATTACTTCTTCTTCGTGTGGCAGAATCGCTGCCTTTAAAAGGTATGAAAATGTATCAAGCTTGAATTTATATTTGGAATAATCTTCATCAATAATCTCCATGACAGCATTATCAGCATTAAAATCGTGAATGAATAATCTCTTCAAATCAGAATTCTTCCTAAGATAATCAATCATTATATCCACAAAACCTTTGTCCAAACAATCCTTTGCGATCCATTCTAGTTCCGGGATTTTTGTTAATTTTGATAAAATTCCATTCTTGTAGATTTTTTGAGATTCAACTAACAAACGCTTTACATTTGGAAGTTCCATGTCAAAATTTTCAATGTCATACGAAATCGACCCCGAAGAGCACAACACGGCAAATAAAATCACAGGTTGGTCGTACGACCGACGTTTACGTCAAATAAATACGGCACCGTAGCGGCACCACGAAAACTACCCTAACGCTGACCTTAAGACGGTACAAAAATGTAAATGCCGTGAAAAAACCTTGAAAATTATTTTGAACGGTTCACCGCAAAATAGAAATTTGCGGCGACTCAACGGCAACGTAGCGACTAATCATAAAATGCACCAAAAACACATTGTTTTAAGAAGTCTGATCGCGAATGTCGTCTTTTATCTTTCATTTAAGTTGTGGCACGTAAAGTATTAATTAAAGTGATTTTTTCTGGACATTATAACATTTCAAACGTAAATAACTCAGGGAAAGTACTTAATGTGAGTATTTTTGCTTAAATTCGCTTTAAAACATTAAATTTATTGAGTACCACCAGGACGCCGTAGATTTATGATTTACGGCAAATTTTTCTATGAAAATTCATTTTTTTATTTTACAGTCTGAGATTGTTAACTATTTCACAAATTGCAACAACTTTACAACATTCAGCTAACGATAGTGCAGAACGATAGTGCAGATAAATTTGTAAGTCAATCACTTATTATATTTTTTAGATTCTTACTAATTTCAACATATTCACAGCATTCCATGGTTAGGACGTTTCAAGTATAGAGCTGGATCTATAAAGTGTTGTCAACTAAGTCATAAATTATCACAAGAATTCGGAAAACCGTGAGCGAGACTTTATTCTAAGTAAGTCATTTTACATATTTTCGTAAAAACATACATTTTAAGTTGGGTTAGCATTTCAGAAAAAAATATCAAAATAAATAATTTTATTTCATTATATGAAAACATTAACAAAAGATAAACATAATTTGGAATGTGGAAGGTGGTCTAAAATATTGATATTTTTGGTCAACGGATCAAAATATTTTGAATTTAAGACTGATAACATCTCACTAATACAACCAAAACCCATGATTTAATCATGTATATTAGATGAATTTTAAGCTATTATCTATGTTTAAGAGCCTTAAGAGGCTGTATTAAGAGTAATTTCTTGTAATTTCCAATTTGAATTTTGGTTTTGTTTGTGAACAAACAAATCAAAACCGTGAAATTTAATTTTTTTGAAACAGTTAAAAAATATTAGACACATTTTTGTTAATTTTAGTGTATTTTCGCAGTAATTTATATAACTTTATATACCCAAAGAAAACAGCATAAAATTTTTGACCTGAACAATTAATTCTAAGGAAAAAGAGATTTGTTTTAAAGTACTTTATCTAATCTTGTGTTATTAATATAGAAAATAATTATTATTTCTGTGCATCAACACGAAAATAGTAAACAAACAGAAATTTAATATAATTTCAGTAAATTAAATCCAGTGCATATAAATAAAGATTTGTTTTTTTTCCAAATAGAAAACATCTTCCCAGTCAAAAAAATTTGTGAGTTATAGACATAAGAAATTAGTATAGTCATTAATCTATAGATTTAGCAAAAGTTTTGTAAAGAATGGGGAAAACAGATTTAGTTCATTTATCTAATAATTAATAATTAATTTTTAAACGACCAATGCTCATTGCAATGTACATTGCAATATCTTCACATTTCAACCGTTATCAACAGAATATTTTAAATACTGTTAATATTTTTACAATATTTAAATAATAATATTAGTACACTCATATTCCACTCTTAATAATAATTATAGAAGAGAATTTTTGGCTTACTATTAGCTTTGTAACAAGTGAAATTTGTAAATTGAAAAATTGATCGTATCTTCTTGTTATCAAATTATTTTTAGACCCCCTCCCCCCGTCCTACTAGTTGCTTAAAGTTTCTCTTCTCAGAACTTCAGTCTATCATTTTGTTACGGTAAACCATATTGAAATTTGTGTGTTTTTGCACTTGAAAATTTCATTTGCTTATAATTTTTTAATGTCTTACTTTTGTTGGAATTTTCATTTTTTAATACTTTTTGATAGGTATGCTTCCTATTGGAAGAGAAATTTGACATTTTTGGTCAAATGTTGAAATTTGTGCGTTTTTTGACAGCAAGGATTGACAAATTTTCAATTTTAAACTGTTAATTATTTATCATTTTTTGGAGCTTCAATCGTAATTCTTGTGAAGGAACACCATTAAATTAACTTCAAACCAAATTAAAATTAATCAACTGATTTGAATCAAATTTTTTACTTAATAAAATTTGCAACCTTCAAGATTTAAGCCAAAAAAATCGGCTTCGATCTCTGGAAAATTCTGAAACTTATACGAGTTATTAGCATTTATATAAGTAATGAGTGTGCAAAATTTGAAAGCTTTTCATAGAGTCGTTGCTGAGAAAAATGAAAAACATTAAAATTTTGCATACATAAAATGCGTTTTTTACATAAAGTGACTAAGGTGCGCGCAGTTCGTTTAGACGCACTTAATTTTTTTCAAATTTTCCTTTAATAAACACTATTAAGACAAAAACTATTTTATGTGTTTATAGCTATGACCAATTAGGTTATAAATATAATAAAAGTACCTGACTAAATGCTTTGCTTAAGTAATTAAAATAATTTTTTCAAAAATTACAACAACAAAGTGCGCAGTTCGTTTAGACGCACTTTGAAAAATCTAAAATTTTGTCTTATTTACGTTTCGTAGAAAACTTAATCGTTTCTAATATTAATCTATCAACAAAAACGAGTAATTACTGAGGGTTTTAGAATTTTCCATCAAGTTTTTCCAGAGATTTTCCTTCATTAAAGTTTTCATGTTGCAAAAATTTTGATAAATTATTTATCCAATAATTTTGCGTTAAATTATTATTCTTTTAACTGATTTCCATAGATAATTGTCCATAATATTAGAAAATTAACAGATATTTAAGCTTTCTTCTAAGTATAAGGCGAAAATATGTGAAAAATATAATTATGGTGAAAAATTTCCACCACTCTCATAGATTAATCAACAAATTTTGACAAAACTGTAGATACCATAATAAATTTGAATAGACCAGCTTATTTATCGTATTAAACTTAGTTAAAAACAGAAAACTGCACAGCTCTATGGCTAATGGAACTTGAAAATTTTACTGAAAAATTAAGTTGTGGTGAAAAAATTTCACCATAGAAAAATAAAATTTTAAAAAACGTTGTTTTCGGCAATTGTTTCATTTAAATTAGGTTGTAAAAGTGTTTCTGTCTCAAAATTAATCAATTTAAAACATGAATTAAAACCTTAGACATAGTTTTTTTAAAATTTTATTTTTCTATGGTGAATTTTTTCACCACAACTTAATTTTTCAGTAAAATTTTCAAGTTCCATTAGCCATAGAGCTGTGCAGTTTTCTGTTTTTAACTAAGTTTAATACGATAAATAAGCTGGTCTATTCAAATTTATTATGGTATCTACAGTTTTGTCAAAATTTGTTGATTAATCTATGAGAGTGGTGGAAATTTTTCACCATAATTATATTTTTCACATATTTTCGCCTTATACTTAGAAGAAAGCTTAAATATCTGTTAATTTTCTAATATTATGGACAATTATCTATGGAAATCAGTTAAAAGAATAATAATTTAACGCAAAATTATTGGATAAATAATTTATCAAAATTTTTGCAACATGAAAACTTTAATGAAGGAAAATCTCTGGAAAAACTTGATGGAAAATTCTAAAACCCTCAGTAATTACTCGTTTTTGTTGATAGATTAATATTAGAAACGATTAAGTTTTCTACGAAACGTAAATAAGACAAAATTTTAGATTTTTCAAAGTGCGTCTAAACGAACTGCGCACTTTGTTGTTGTAATTTTTGAAAAAATTATTTTAATTACTTAAGCAAAGCATTTAGTCAGGTACTTTTATTATATTTATAACCTAATTGGTCATAGCTATAAACACATAAAATAGTTTTTGTCTTAATAGTGTTTATTAAAGGAAAATTTGAAAAAAATTAAGTGCGTCTAAACGAACTGCGCGCACCTTATATTTCTTGCAAATTTTCAAAACTTTTCCAGTCATCATATTGGAAATTTGATAAGCTTTCCAAAAATATATAACTTTAATAGGTTTAATGAAAAAATTAGGGAGAAATTTGGAAAATATAAAAATTTCTAATTATGTGCCCACTCACTTTAATAGCAATTAATTTCATTCATTTAAACCTCTAAAAACATGAATTTAATACGTTAATAATTATTGTTGTTGACAAAATTTCTCAGTGCCATCTACGATCAACAGCGCACAAATTTCAACATTCAAAAACAAGATATTTTAAAATTAATTTTTAAAGCACTTCCATAAAATGGAATACATGGCATTTTTAGGCTAATTTCTTTTTTTTGGTGAGCATACAAATTTCAACATGGTCTATCCTATTGATTTGTTGATATTTTTTTTTGATTTTTTGTGTTTTTCATTCTTATATTGTATGATGATTTTTGTAGGGATTCGTCCATGAACGCTACTGATAAATTTCTTATCCCTTATTATTGATATGACACAGATAGTTGGAATGGGCAGAAAAAAGAAATCAATATCAACAGTAACATATAAAAATTTCAAAAAAAGATATTTTTTAAAAAGAAAATTTGATAATATCGATAATATCACAATAGTTGATCATGAAAATTCCATAGAAAGTGAACCAGATGAGTTCGTATTAAATGAAACTAGTGACAAAAAACCTCAAGATGAAAATGATCAGTCACTTAATTTGAATTATTGCTATGATGAACAGTCTATGTGTGATCACGACCAATCAATTGAAACAAATGAAAATAGTAACTTAATTAATTTTGATCACATGATAATGGATAATAATCATTTTGAATTTGAACAAGACAATACGAATAACGCCCATAATCAGTTATCAGACTTACAAGAAAATGAATTGTATACTTTTGACCCACCAACAGTCAAAAGATTGAGTAAAATTGAGGATATTGTGACCACTAAACACATAGCTCAAGGATTACAAAAAATTGCAGTTCATAAAAATATAGAAAGAAACACTCTCTCAGATATTTTAAAACTCCTTAATCCAATATTTCCTAAGCTTCCCGTTGACTACAGATCGTTACTTTTAACGCCTAGAACAACAGATTTGACAATAGTTTTACCCGGTAGATACGTTCATATTGGATTGAAGTTTGGACTTGAAGGCACATTACGGAATCGAAATTTTACAAGCCCACAAATAGAACTTAATGTTTTTGTAGATGGAGTAAATTTTTTTACCGATTCTAAAGAAAAATGCTTCTGGACAGTTTTAGCAGACATAAATTCAGTACAAAATTCAATAATCCCAGTTGGTTTATATCATGGGGAGTCTAAACCTGAAAACTTTGACGATCTTTTAAGGCCATTCGTAGAGGAGGCACAGTTTTTAATCGAATTCGGAGTCGAAATAGATGGCATAAAAAGGAAAATTAGCATTAAAAACTTTTTATTAGATGCTCCAGCGAGATCAGCAGTTTGTGGTACAAAAGCACATAATGCTTATGAGTCATGTCCCAAATGTTTATGTAAAGGTAGTTTTGAAAATAGAAGAATGATTTTTGAACATACAGATTCTCTTAAGAGATCAGATGAAAGTTTTTCTAATAGAGATCAACCTGATTTTCACCATAGAAGTACAATTGTTGAAGAAAAGTTACATCTGAAAATGATAAGCCAGTTCCCTTTAGACTTTCTCCATGTTGTCCTTCATGGATGTGTAAAAAGATTATTAAATTCATTGCTAGGAAATAAAAAACCTAAGTTTCCACATTCACGTGAGAAAATATCTAAAATTCTTAAACTCATTGAAACCACTACACCTAGCGAAATTCATAGACCATGTCGAGATATACATGATATTTTGAGCTATAAAGGACATGAATTGAGAGTTTTTCTATTAAAAATAGCACCACTTGTTCTAAAAAATAGTATTCCACTGGATTATTATCAACACTTTATGTTACTAACATGCTCCTTTACGATTCTTTGTGATCCAGATTTTTGTATTAAACTTAATAGAACTGCACACAACATGCTTATTGCATTTATAGAGAACATTAATATTTTATACGAAGAAAGATTGTGTGTCCCGATGGTTCACCAAACTATGCATATGGCTGACGAAGTCCTTACTCAAAATGCTCCTTGTGACAATTTTTGTACTTGGAGATTCGAAAGTTATTTAACTCCGTTAAAAGATTTTATTCACTCAAAAAATAAGCCACTTTCCCAAATTTATAAAAGAGTTTATGAATTTTTCGCATGCCCAATTGATGACAAAAAAAAAGTAGACAAATCAGGAACTAATTTCGTCTACTTTCAAAATGTTAGAATAGATTCAAAATCTTGTAAGGACCGCTTTTTTCTTACAAAGGAAAAAAGAGTAATAGTCATTTTAAAAATCATTTCATGTATAAATTACAAATTCATTTGTAGAGAAATCAAAATTTTAGACGATTTCTTCAAAATTCCAATTAATGCTACAAAACTTAATTATTTTTTTTGTTCTCCTACATATGTATCTCAAAAATATACCATTAATATTAAAGAAATAGAACGTAAGCTGTTTTATATGCCTTTTGAAGATAATATGTTTTTTGCACCACTAAAAAAATTTGAATAAAGATGTACAAAATGTTAAAGGATTATGAATAAAGTTTTAATTTTTTTAATTTCGGATTTTAAATAGGATCATTTTGTAATGCATAATGAAGGATATCATGTTGTGAAAAACAATATTAACGCTTACTATATAGTTTGCTGCAAATGGATGGCAAAATTTAAAGATGATCCAAACAGTTTTACATATTATCCACCATCTGCTACACATTATCAAAGTCTAAAGAAACAAGTTGAAGCAGCTCCTGATTGGGATTTCGAACAAGTGAAAATAATGCTCGCTAATGTTCAAAGTAAGTCTTAATTCAGTTAACAGTTTTTATTAACTTCTTGCGTGTTTCATGTGATAATTAACAAACTATGATAGAAAAAAAAATTGTTTAAAATTCCATTCATAACTTAACAAATTAATATTCTTTATTTCTTTCTAATATCTAGACTTGGCTGAAGCAAATAGATATATTACAGTACATACAAAGCACATTGATTCAGAGGCGTCTGAGAATGAGGAAAGAATGAAATCGTATAAGAGAAAGCATCCAGTTGCTGGCATCTTGAATTTGGATTTCAATAATATGATAACTCAAGAAGTATGTTATGTAAATTTTTCTTCAATTCTATTTGAAATACCGATGTTTTCTTTTTCTTAGTTCAATTTAAGTCACAACAAAAAGTTGAAAACGCTTGCTCCAATTCACGAAGAAGGTAGCATGGAAAGCGACGACGAGGGAAACAGTGCCATGATCAAAGACTCTAAGACTACAAAAGAATCAGTAAGCTATAATTATTCATTTAATGAAGACAACAGTAGCAAAAGCAATCACGTGGAAATAGAACAACTTCAAGACGTTCAAATTGAGCAGGTATAAATTTTATAAAATTTGACCCTTAAAAAAAACCAAATAATATTTTGACTGAAAATTATGCAGAGTTACATAATTGTATTTACAAACATTTCTTTTTAATGTTTTTTTTAGATGGTAAATTTACAAGAATTTATGGAGCTTAAGAATGATATACGTCAGATAAAGGAAAATCAAGCTTTAATGATGGAAAGGCAGAATTCCTTTTTTTTATCTGTGAAAAGTGATTTCCAGTTTTTGACCGAAAAAGTTGCACGCATTGCTAGTGGATCAGTGACTGTTGAAAATTCACCTAGGCCGAAACCAATCACTAATAAAAATGAACTAATCAAAATGGAAAGCAATATGATTACAATGACAGAAGAATTTTTCATTGAATATCAAAAGATTGTGAGTATGACTTCTTTTATTTGAATTTGAAAACTGATTACCTATATTTTTATGCAGAAATCAATTTGCCTTATTATTATTAAACTTGATGTATATCTTCCTCTGAGTTCTTAATATTTCTTATAATATGTTTTAGGTGGCATGGTTCGCTATTAACATTTCCAAGCCAAATAATGGTTTTGGAAAACAAAATGGGCTTGTTGCTGGTCTGTTAAAAGTTTATTTCGACGCTGAATTTGTAAGAAAAATTGGTTGGACCAGCATTAAAGGTAAATTTACAAATAAAGTGATTAGTCAGTTACTAATTTTTGTTTATAGGCAGGATTCCGTTTGAAGACTACAAAGGGCATCATAAATTTGCACTTGATGTTTGCAACAAAAATACACCGGGGTTATTCAGTAACGTAGATGAGTCTGGAGAGGCATGCCATGAATTTTTCAAGCGTTTGCACGAGACTAAGAGGCCTGGGAAGAAAGGTACATCAGCAGTAATGGAAGAAGTCGAAGTTAATTCTTAAATAAATCGTTTCCTTATCCATATTTCTCTATTTTCGTTTTGAAAGACCTTTAAACTTATTTCCTGAATAAAAATAAATTACAATTGTTATAACTACTTAAATATTGGTATTTTATGAAACATTTTTTTTTCAGTCCTGAAACCGCCGTATGTGGTTTTAAATAATAACCGTGAAGTCAACGTTAAAGCGCCGCAATATTATTTTAAAACGCCGTCGTCTCATATAATTTTTTTGCCGTGATGTTGCCGTCTGGGTTGTTCTACGTTGTCAAAATTACTTACAAGCGGTGGCGTGACGTCGACAAAAATGGGGCGAAAAGAGGTTCTACGTAGCCTTTACGGTGGTACAGCGGCAAATTTACGCTTTTGCATTGACTTCACGGCAACGTAGTGTAGTTTTTTGACGGTTTTAAATACGGCTTGACATAAATTTGTTGCCTTCACGGTGCCATAACGTCCACCATGTGCTATTCGGGGACAGGTCCTTAATATTTGGAAAGTGCTTTAAAAACCCCACATAATGTTCCGGATTGCAAGAAAACACGATAGTCTGAAAGTCACGCTTGCTTTTAAGTGCTTTAGCTACATCTGAATTGGAAAACTTGTAGATTTTTAATTTGATCTTTTCCATGCAGACTTTCGAGTGTCCAATAGCTTCGTACCAAACTTTGTTGACCAAAGATGCTTTGAGAATTGTGTCTGCGCTGAATTCCTTGATAATTTTATCAACGATCAGTTGTGGGAAGATTTTGAATGGATCTGTTGATGGCTCATATTCAACTGGATGTGCTTGATCACTTGAATCGTTGACTTTCAAATCAGCAAAACTTTCTCGAATTTCTGATTCTGATGCTTCTACACTATTTTTCTAGAAAGGAAACAGTTAGACAGCTTCTAGGACTATTTAATAGCACTAATCTTACCTTTCCATTGACTGAATCAGCTGATGTGACAGTTGTATCTGCATTTTTCTCGACTCGATTCATGTTTATGGCTACTGGATCTACTTTAATAAATACTAGAGGTGAGTAACTGATGATTCAATAACTCAATATGCTGTCTAGAACTTCCTTAAATGCAATATCTTAAAATAACATAAATCTAATCTACTTACATGTAATCTGAATGAAATTTGTTCTTAAATCATGAACACTTAATGAAATAATCTAAAATTGTAGAATAACTTAGGGGCCGTTCACTTATTACGTTACGCAAAAAAACGACTTTCCGTTACAAAAGATTTAAAGCAGTAAATGCGTGGAAATTCAGTAAAGAATTAATCTTGACTTTTCATATTGAAAACTGTTAAGAAAAGTGTCCCAGTAAGCTTTGAAAAAAATTTTTTGCATTCAACAATTTTCATTGGAAGAGTGTGCATCGAAAAATTTTCAACAAATTTTCTTCAACGAAAATTAATCAGCAGCAAGTTTCAAGATTTAAGGAACAACATTCTATCAAGGAATTTTCGTCAACATTTTATAAAGCAGAAGCGAAACATTTTCGTTAACTGATTCAGCATAATGAAGACAAGTCTTCAAAACTGTGATCAAATGATCATTTGTGTTGAAGTAAGTGATCTGAATTTATTTTATTTTGCAACAAACTTGCACTCTGTTCTTTTTTTCTGTGAATTATTTTTGCCAATTCAGTGGTAATTTTTCATCTTCATCTCCTTGTTAATGTCTTATTGACCTGACTTTCAAAAAGCTTTTTATTTTATTCCTTAATATCTGGATATCAAATAGACTTTAACGTAGACTTGTGGCTGACCTCGTTTTTTGAATTCGCGTGTTTACGTCCTTCAGTGCGTTTCCATCTGCTGAATTATTGCTTTCAAGATTTGTGAAGTATTTGATCTCAAAGTTGGTTTCACTTCCAATTTGTAATGAACATTAAAATAAGTTTCTTTCTAAGGGTTTGATACAGGCACCTGTGCACGGATAGGAACCATACAATTCCTTGTTAAGTTGTAAGGTTTTAGTAGAATTTGTATTTAACAAGATGAGCCACAAGTCATTCCTTAATAAAATTCAAAACTTGTGAATCAGAGGCATTGCTTTAAGGGTAATTCCATGAGAAATTTTTGTAAAAAATTTACTTAAAATTGATTTTTTTCATATTTAGGCTTTACAAAAGTTAATAAGATTTTCACAGTGCATGTAAAAAGTCATATGGTATATGATTTGACATTAATTTTCTATCTAAAGTGGTTAATTCGTCCAAAAAATTGATTCCATGAGCGTTACTTGGTAACGCTATAAATGTTACCAAGTAACGCTATAAAATATAATTTTTTGGACGAATTAACCACTTTAGATAGAAAATTAATGTCAAATCATATACCATATGACTTTTTACATGTCCTGTGGAAATCTTATTAACTTTTGTAAAGCCTAAGGATGAAAAAAATCAATTTAAAGAAAATTTTATAGCAAAATTATAGCATGGAATTACCCTTAAAGCTCATTTCTCATTACCTGATGAATCGCTTCCAGTTTGACATAATTTCACATGCCAAAGGTATTACAGGTCTCATACTGAATGGCGTAATACAAGGCAGCAATCTAGGTCCATTGCTCTTTAATAAGATGCTCTATGATCTAAAATTTGTACATTTTGATGTTCAAAACTTCCTCTCTCCTCAAATCTTTTGTGCTTTAATCTTGCTTCCTTAATTTCTTCAAACTTAAATTAACTTTATAATCCCACTTAAAATGTTTAATTATTATTATTATTATTATTTTTATTATATTCGTATCTCATTATTACTCCTTTTAGACCATGAATTGAACATTTCAAGACGATTTCATGCGTGGTTTACCTCTTGGACTATGTCAAGACGAGTATCGCACTTGTCAGCAGTTCTGTTATTTAATTGTAAGTTATTAAAATCTTCATTTCTTTTTCAACTCTCCTGCTCTCTCTAAAATGTCATACTTGTAGCCAATAAGTCACAAGATTCATTCTTTAAAACTTTTAACCTTCATTGTCTTAGACTAAAAAATTAACTTCCGTTCGATATATTTAAAATTTCCTTTATATTTTACAAACTTTATTTACTTTTATACCATTTACATTGTGAATATGCATTAAGCTTCAATCACCAATGGTTCAAGGGAATATCCAATGCATTAAATTTTTGAATGCAACGTTCTTGTTCAGTGTAAAGCTCAATAGTTATTTTATAAAGTAATTAGGTCATAATTGAGTTAAATTAGCGTCTTCCTGTTTATAATAATCCTCGTCTTTGAAAGCATTTTAATTGTTTTGAAGCTTTGTCTAACCTTGTTTGCGACGTTCTTAAAAGTTAAAAGAACTTAAAAGTTTTTGTCAGATCAATTGTTAAAAAATGTCATTTTCATCACAAATTGTTTAAATTTTGGAACCTTTTGTGTTTCCACTGAAGTCATTACTTTGTCATAAATTTATTCACATGCCTTTCCATAGTTTGTCAATGTTGCGTTTTTCGATCATGATTCCTTTCTGTGCTTTTCAAGTTTTTCGTGTATTTCTATCAATAAGGAAGTCTAGTCATTGTTGCCTTCGCAGCAATTAAAATAAATTTTAACCCATTTTCGGACTTTAATATGAACCAACATTCGTTTTGGTTCCATTAGTTGAGTGTTATGTACTCTTGACTTTATATATATGTGATTAAATTCTTGGATTGAGCAATATTCTTCATCTTGACTAGTCCGTAACCGCTTTTTAATGTTCTATATGATTTTTATTATTATTTGCGACTGACTTGAATTCTGATTCGAGGATTATTGGCTACATGTCTTTCATTTTAAACCCACCATCTGTTCTGTATAATCATGTGCTTTTCCTCTTTAATTTGGATTAGAGATATTTTTGCTATCACATAAAACTTAAAAATTATTATTTTTATTTATTTTTTAGGATTCTGCTAGTCCTGTGCTTGGAATTAAGTTGATCAACTTGCTGAAAGTGTTCGAGAATAGTCCTCGTGAAGTCAAAAATGATTTGCTGACATTCTTTCACGTTTGGTCTAAATATGATGGTCTTGTGAATGCTCGCGAGAAACTCAACGAGTGTCTTACATTGCTGCCAACATTAAAGATTCGGATGAATGCTTTTTGGGATTCAGTAAATGAAAAGGTAAGGAATTAATTTACTTATAAAGTTTCGTAATTTTGGTTTTCTCCTTTCGTCCGATTTGTTTATAAAAACTTTCATCTTTCTTTCTTGCTTTCTGTCATTCTGCTCTAAGCCCCACCTCCTTTCATACAAATTTTTGTGGAATTTGATACAAGTTTCACTTTTAACTGTCATTGTTTCCCATTCATACATTCTTCCTTAAAATGTAAAAATGTCTTGTTTAGATTTCCCATAAGTGGATGTCAGTTGCATTTAAACCACACTTGCATTTTTAAAATCTAAATTTGAATACCTTAATTTTTGTCAAACCGTTCATTTTAATTGTATGTCATGTATCGGAGAATTTGTCTTACATTTCCAACGCTGTTTTTGTCCAATTGCTCAGCACTAACCATGTCTCTTTATTTTTATTTTTTAGTATATCATTTCGTGTATTCCGAACGATCATCCAGTCAGTGATGAAAATATCGTCATTGAAATTCAAGACTGCGACATTATTATCGATCATCCAGTCAGTGATGAAGCTTTAGTCATTAAAGTCGAAGTTCATGACTGTGATATCATTGTCGATGATTCTCCAAGCGTTTTTGACATAGTCACTGAAGTCAAACTTAAAGTCGAGGAGAAAGTCAGAAGGACTTATCAGCAATCGGAAGCAGATACAATCGAGAGCATTGGAATGGATGAACATCGACCAATGGAAGAAGCTCCAAACAAAAAGAAAGAGAAGCATTTCTTGAAAAGGTCAGTGAAATCTTTTCGCAAATGGGCAACTCGGCTTGTTTCATGTTTGAAAGTTTGCCACTAATTTGATGGGAGGGTGTCGACCGATTATTTTAAAGTAAGGGAGGGGGTATAGAAATTTTCAATCTGTAAGGGGATCTTTTTTTGTAAGGGGAGGCATCTAGTCGATTGTTTTAATGTAGAGGGGGGACTTGCTTTGTAATTACTAAGGGGTAGCGACTAGATGAGTTTTTTTAATGTTCTTTGGGATCCTGGGAGGTTTTTTTATTGTTACCTGGACTGAATAATTTCAATGGCGCGTTCGAGTTTTTGCTTTTAATTTTTTTCTCGAACGAGGCTTATCCTCTTTAAAAAGGTTTTTTTTTTAACTTTTTTGGAATAACTTAAGAGGGGGTTGAGGGTGGGCTGTCCAAAAAAAAACTCATTCTTGTCAATCTGTCCGTCTGTTCTTTGCTGCTACTAATCTTTCTTTTTCAGCTTAAATTACTTTACTTTGTATTTCGTGAATATTTCCAACTCATTCACAACAAATACTTCCGGGCCGCTGAAAGTCATAATAAAATCTTTGCTCAATAAATCCTGAACGTGAGCCCACCATTCATGACTCCAAGCCATGCCGTACGGTGTTACAGCTTGTTCTTGTTGGTTTGGAGGGGACGTAAAGGCCAGTGGTATTGAAATTTGTTGACTAACGGCGGCATTGATCTTTATAGAGGCGCTTCCAGATGGGTCGCACACCCTTAATGATAGATGCATCACGGCATATAATGTAACCCGGTGATGTGTTTAACTAGCAGTTTTTGTCATAGTTGATAAAACTTGGCTATCCTGCTAGTTGCAACTAAGTCGTCTAACGAAAGTTGTTTGATTTAAGAAGGAGCGTATCGCTGAGGAATTCGACCAAAAATTGATCATTAACCAGGGACTCGTTCTGTTGACCTTCGCGAGGTAAGTCCTGTGATCTTTTCTATTTCGGTAGAAAAGAGGCCGACAAACAGAAGTTGTGAATTGAATTGGATTATTTTGGATTTCAAAGTGTTTGAGTTTCAACTTTAATGACTCGAATTTTTTCGTCTGTCAATTTTTGGCCAGGGGTTGACACGATTTCATCTTGATGAAAAATTTCTTAATCCTATTGTTAAAATGAAATTTTTGTATAAAAAGATGAAAAATGATGAAGAAAGATGAAAAACGATGAATTTTTTTTGTATGAAATGATGAAAATGATAAAATTTTCGGGTGAGCTCGGTTTGTATAAAAAAAATCTCGAAAAAGCAAATTCTTTCATTTTTAAGGTGAAAAATCTTTCGGAAAAATAAATGTTTGAATTAATTTTTTTATTTAAAGTGAAAAAACCCCAAAGAAAAGCATGTTTTTCGTCTTGATTTCCTTACATGAGATGAAAAAACCATCGAAAAAGTCATTTTTCGACTAGATTTTCTTAGATGAGATGAAAAAACCCTTGGAAAAGTCATTTTTCGACTAGATTTCCTTACATGAGGTGAGAAAAGTCATTTTTCGACTAGATTTCCTTACATGCGATGAGAAAACCCTTGCAAAAGTCATTTTTCGACTAGATTTTCTTAGATGAGATGAGAAAACCCTTGCAAAAGTCATTTTTCGACTAGATTTTCTTACACGAGATGAGAAAACCCTTGAAAAAGTCATTTTTCGACTAGATTTCCTTACATGAGATGAGAAAACCCTTGCAAAAGTCATTTTTCGACTAGATTTTCTTACATGAGGTGAGAAAAGTCATTATTCGACTAGATTTCCTTACATGAGATGAAAAAACCCTTGGAAAAATCATTTTTCGACTAGATTTCCTTACATGAGATGAAAAAACCCTTGGAAAAGTCATTTTCGACTAGATTTCCTTACATGAGATGAGAAAACCCTTGGAAAAGTCATTTTTCGATTAGATTTCCTTACATGAGATGAGAAAACCCTTGGAAAAGTCATTTTCGACTAGATTTCCTTACATGAGATGAGAAAACCCTTGGAAAAGTCATTTTCGGCAAGATTTCCTTACATAAGATGAAAAAACCCTTGGAAAAGTCATTTTTCGACTAGATTTTCTTACATGAGATGGAAAAAACCCTTGGAAAAGTCATTTTTCGACTAGATTTCCTTACATGAGATGAGAAAACCCTTGGAAAAGTCATTTTTCGTCTCGATTTCCTTACATGAGATGAGAAAAGTCATTTTTCGACTAGATTTTCTTAGATGAGATGAGAAAACCCTTGCAAAAGTCATTTTTCGACTAGATTTTCTTGGTTGTGATGTGAAAAGCGATTTTTCATAAATATTTTTGTAAAAATGATTTTTTAAGGTAATTTGTATGAAATTATATACTTCACAAACCAAATAAAACGTGAAATTCTCAAAGATGAAAATGATGAAGGAAGATGAATTTTTTGTATGAATTGAAGAAAAAAGATGAAGAAAGATGAAAATTGAAATTTTTTGTATGGAAAGATGAAAAAAGATGAAAAGATGAAATCGTGTCAACCCCTGGATTTTTGGAATTCGACTTTTTCATGTTCCGATTTTAACTTATAATTCATAGTTGTGTCTCATCTATGACAAAACTAAAATCGAACGCTTCCTTTATCATTAACCAAGCTCTGTAGACTCCGAGTCGACTCGACTCCGCACAAAATTTCATCTACTTCCAGCTTTGATGATTACAATTGTCAGGCATCGAATTAACTTGATTCTCAAAAACACAATGAAAGCAACAAAAAAATCATTAAAACATTTCTGGGGCCGTTCACTTATTACGTTACGCAAAAAAACGACTTTTTTCAACCCCCCACCCCCCCTCCCCCCCCCCCCTTCCCCTTGTTACAATATGTTACAACTCACAACCCCCCCCCCGCATTTTGAAAACTTGTTTTCGAAAAGGAAGCTTAATAATGCACTTTGTTCGTTCGTTCGTTTGCTCGACTGGGTAAGCATAAAAACTTTTTAACCAGACATCGTAGAGAGCTCAGGGTTGTTTTATTAGCTCCGTTACTATTGTTTATTGTCCGATCGAACAGTTAAAAGTCTTGAAACAGTATATTTATGCTATAATTAATGAATTTTTGTTTTGTTTTTAGTGTAACCTGCTCAAATTTTATTTTACCTCTATAATTTCAACATTACCTCTATAATTTCAAATTTTTTCTAGCCGTTGTAAAATTTCAAATTTTAAAAAACTTTTAAATGATAAACCCTTTCTGTATGGAAATTCATTGCAACGAATTATTAATTATACTACAATTAATGTTTTTGTTGTGCAATTTTTGGCGGGAAAACTTCAAATTATTTATTAAGCATTAGAAAATTTGAATTCCAAAAAACCGTTAAATGATAAAACCTTTCTGTATGGAAATTCATTGCAACAAATTATTAATTATAGTATAGTTATTGTTTTTGAAGTGCAACTTTTAGCGGAAAAATTTCAAATTATTTTTTGACCGTTAAATAATAAAGCCTTTCTATATAAGCATTCATTGTAATTATTTGCTAATTGCACTAAAATTAAAGATCTTCTAATCTTCTAATGATCTGTAAATGAACGCAAAATAAATATATAATCAAGTACTGATCGCTTCGTCAAAAATGCGCTGAAGTCCCTCGATCAATAACACGAGGACTTTTGTAATTTTTTTAATGAACTTTAGTGAACTTTAGAACGTTACATACTTCTTGACACCCCCCCCCCCCCCCCTAAAATGCGAACGTAATAAGTGAATAATGAAATCACAGAATTAATGAAATACTGAATTACAGGTTGTTTACAGAATTAAACGAACTTTCGTAATTCAAATTATTTCTAAGGTGATATAAAGATCCGTTGAATTAATGGTTATTGAAGTTTAATTAAATTGCTATTTTAATTGTAAAACGCATAAATATATATCGGAAGAGCATCGTGTGTACATTCACCAATTCAATTTAAATAAAATTAGATACGTCAAAAATTAACACTAATGCTGAAAATCCAAAAACAAATCTACAAAAATCCATTAAGCTACATGTCAAAAGGTTGATTAATGGGACTTAAAATTTCAATGAATTTTACTGAGACATTCCTGAACTTCATTGCCATTCATCAAATCATTCTCAAACTCATTGAGATCTGTTTTTATAACCCTTTGATCCATCACACTGAAAATACATAAAAATTCATTTCCATCCTACACGAAAAATAAATTTCCCTTTAAATATTACACGACATTAAGACGAAATAAAACTTTTTTATTTTCTTGTTAGTAACATTGATTAAATTCCATCCATGAGACCTATTCCAAGTCATTTTGAATTATGAATAGATTAAAATGATAGTGACATATGTTTTGAAATTCCGATTAACACTTCTATACGGCACAAATTGAGTCTTTAGACATTAATTTTGTTTGTTTTTATATTTTTCAACTCGTCTTGTTTTGTTTCTTACACGAGCATCTCATATATATATGTAGTCTATTTTTGAACAAATCACATTCGATTTCCTTTTTTTCTTGAACGATTTTTCTTGCGTGCTTGAATTTTTGGCGAGATGCTTAACATGATCATGCAGTTTGGGACAAAGTCCATGCATTTAAGAAAATGTGAAGTGAACGACCTCTAAAATTTTGAATTCTATCGAAATTGTGTGGTTTTGAATCAGGACAGAAAAGAAATTGTAAGGTTTTGAAACCACAATAAGAATTTGTAAGGTCAGTTTTCTCCCAACCTCCGAATGAGGAGGTTGTGGAATTGTGCAATACTTCAAAATTAATTAATTACGCGTAGGAATAAGTCACAAACCTACGGGAACTGTCTTTAAATTAACAAAGAACAAAGATACCAAGGAGAAAACTCAGCAAAGTCGCGATTTAATTAAATTTTGGATATAAATTGAAATTGGAAAAAAAATGTGCAAATCTTGCACATAATCTAGATAAATCACGATCGGCGGCAGTTGTGAGGAGAATCATCTGTTTCACGTGGGTTTTTTGTGTTTTACCAACAATCGTGGACAAGAAGGTTCTATCATAACCATAACCTAGTCATTGAATATTATTGAAATACAACAGATTATCGCCAATTGTGAATAGAATTTGTCACGCGATGGGATTTGTGTGTTTCCCATATATCGCGGGCAAGTTCTATCAATAAATTGGTGCTGACTGGATTTCAACAAATCAACATTGACAAACAGGAATCGATCATCTCGGAATACAGCAGAACATATTAATTACAATGACAGATCACAATCGAGACATAACAAAAATTTGAATCTATTTGGAATATCACAAGTTGAATTACAAGAAGGACTGTCAAGGGATCTGGATCATCGACAACTGAAGATGGAATTTTTTGCCTAGCGATGGTTTTTTGTTGTTTTGACTTATCGCGGCATGTTTTCTGTCAACCATTTGGAGTTGACTGGATTTTATTGATTGTTCTTTGTGTATATTTGTAAATTAAACTACCTGGAATTGTGAACGGTCTTTAAATAGCAATAAGCTGATGGACCATAATAAAGTTAATTAAGAAGAAGAAGAAGAGTTTGTAAGGTTTTTAATCTGTAAAAAGAATTTTTAAGGGTTTTAAATAATTTTCACGATTGAAAGATTAAATAAAACCCAGATTTAATTGAATTAAGCACGTTGAGCTTGTTTAAAACATAATATAGACAAATCGCATCTAAAGACATTATTTATCAAGATATCGATCATAAAAATATTTGATTAAACTTAAAAAGAGAAGAATAAAACATATTTTTGTACCATCAAATGGAATTACTATTGGTTGGAGTCAGCAACACATAATTAGTCCTGAAAATTCTACATGACTCAAAACATTGATAAAAGAATATCAGTTTAACTTACGGACAGAGAAGTTGAAGATAAGATGATATGTCTTTTGCTGTAACTAAAGCTGCACAATAGAACCAACCTAAAGTGACCAAGTATGTAGTCAACGAATCCACAACAACAATTATAGCAGTTCTATACTCAAACAAGAAGTCAACCCTAGAATAAAATTTTAAAAAATCCTAAAATCCATTTTCAAAATAATGTCATCAAATCCAATAAAATTCGCTCCATTAACTCAGTCCCCACAAATAACCTCAACTTCTATTCTCATTCCATCATACAGTGGCACTTAAGTGGATTGTAAAAAATGAGAATTTTCACTTTTTTCTCGAGACACGATGAGCCAACAACAAACAAACATTTTTCTTTTCTATTTTGTCTCTCCTTCATTCTTCACTAGCATCGAATGTTTGACGATTGAGTGCCACTGCGAGTGAGCGAAAAGATAAAAGAAGAATGAAGAAGCAAAAGTTGAAAATATTTTTTCTATTGAAATTGAAATTGAATAGGACATGAAAAAATCCAGAGCAACATAAATCACACGAATTTGTGGATATACGTTGTGTACATAAAAATAAAATAAAATGTCAAATGCCATTGAGAAAATAAGTGAAACAAAAGGCCGTTTGCTTCGTCTATGAAAGAATAAAGTTATCAATCAATTAACTTTTTTTTTGAAATGTCAGACGAGTACGAATGATACGTATACTGCTGCTGCTTTTTTTTGCGGAAGAGAAAAGATCGAAAGTGAGGAGTGAGTGAAAAGAAAATAATATGGGTCGATTGAGCTGTCAAGTTAAGGTGATTTTATTATACATCTCGTCCATGTGATTTGTTATTTGTAGGACATATACAAAATAGAAATCTATTATGTCGTGCGATCAGGAGATGGGAGACTTTAAAGCTTATTTGTGGAGGTGGAGTTGACAGGAAATTGTCGCGGAATTTCTTTTTTGGAGAGTTGGAGATGCTGGAGAGAAATTGGATTTATAACATTTTTATACTTTATGTGGATTTTCGAGGAAGGTTGAATGCGATATTGCAGAGTTTTATGCCTTTTAAGGGAATTGTGTCTTGAAATCGGTCATGTTTTGTTCTTGAATGGCTGTATTTATTATTGACAGAAGCAGCCTAAAGAATGCATTTCTGAAGAACTGCTCAAGAATTCTTATCCAATTGACGATGTGTCGATGTGTCGACAATGTCTCCAACTAGAATTTGGGTTTGAGGTATTAAAGCGTTACGCATTACTGCCTCATTCTATGTGTTGATTCAGAGCTGTAGCAACAAGCACCTGGTTCCTGGTGCTTGTTGCTACAGAGCCTCATTCTATGTGTTGAGGACTAAGTTTTGAAAAAACTAACATTATAGATCATTACAAAATGCAAAAAAAAAATGTGTTTCCAAATTCACACCAAAATTTTTTTTTAAATTTTCCACCTTTTTAATGATTTATGAAAAATTATCAAAATAAAATAAACTATGAACGTTCAGGGGGGGGTTGTGAGTTGTAATATATTGTAACAAGGGGAGGGGGTGAAAAAAGTCGTTTTTTTGTGTAACGTAATAAGTGAACGTCGCTAAATAGTAATTCGTTGTTTTGAAATATTCAGAATCTAGTACAATCGACAGTTCGAACACTGAATAGGGTTACCATCTAATTTTCATGAAAATACAGGACTTTTGCTAAATTTTTTCAAAAAATACAGGACATAGAGTAAAATTGGAAAATTAACGGAAATTTTCGTGAAAAAAATACAGGACCTGGAACAAAGTTTTCAAATTTATACAGGACAGGGTTTTGAAATACAGGACTGTCCGTTGTAAAACTACGCAGATGGTCACCCTAACACTGATCAGCTATGGTCAGGTGACAAGTTCAGATTACATAAGCAATTGTCAATTCAATTAATTTTCAATCATACCTAATCACCAAAATCAGGCTAGCTAATATGTCCACCAAAAATCCCAACTTTTAGGACATTCTCCACAACAACCTCAATCTCATTCAAAAAAAGGCTCACATCAAGCAATTCCAAATCCCCCCGTAAATTTATCTTCAACAACTCATTCTATTTGCATAAACAACATCAGATTTTTTTCTGCTTCCATATCACTTTCCCCAACATCATCACATGATGTATTAGCGAGATGACTGAAGCTTAGCAATCTTAAAATTGTCTACGGAATGAAAAATGTCAGCAATTTCATTTTAAAAGAGAGAGAGAGAAAAAAAAACGGATTCAATGTATTTTACCGCTATGTAGATGTAATACAGGCATAGAGAATGTGTGTACAGTAAGCGAGAAGTTGGAGAAAGAAAATAAAAATGGAAGGAATAAAAGGAAGGAAGGTATCATTAGGCAAACAAAAGTCACGTAATTCGCGTTATAGACTTTCAAATTCCTTAGATTTGTATTATTGGTTTTCCATAATGCAATAAGATTTTTTCTAACTCAACGGAAGTAAGTACGAGAGGCACTGTGAGTGAGAAACAGTGGTGTCGATTGTTTGATGATAAAGACAGTGAGTTTAAGTGTTTTGTGGTTGACTTTTGAACATTTGTAGCCAAAGTGGTGATCTGTCCATACTTACTTCCTTACTTGCTGTAACCATGTTCCAAAATGGAACTTAGGTTACATTAAAAGGCCTTTCATCTGACTCGGTTGCTGGTCACCTAGTTTAAACAATTTGTTTGTCCGCACATTAAGTTGACATTCTTTCATCACTGTTCTAAGCCTGGACGTCTTTGAAGCTCCTGGGCGTCTTTTCCCTTGCGGATTCCAACCAAGGACAGTGTAACAAACGTGATCTGTCCATGACTATTGACAATTCCTAAACCAATGAGCTGTACCTGACCCTCAAAAGCATCACAAGACCTTAGAACAGTAATAGATAACCTATATGCCGCGAAAAAATATGATAAAGTTCACGAATAGAATGCCGTGCGATTCTAGTCACGGCTTACAGTTAAAGTGTGCCGTGGTTTAAAAATGTTGCCCACCACTGCCCTACAAGACAAAACTGAAGCCCCATCGACATCAACCACTCCTGCATCCACCAGACAAACTTCAAACATTACCGCATTTCCTCAAAAAAGTATCCGCTCTGCTTAAAAACATATTCTTACATCTCCTTCGCCTTCATCCGGCATCATCCTGTTGAAAATGTTGCTATTAGTATTCACGACATGTTTACAAACTCCAAACGATAAAGCCAAACGATTCTTCGAAAGCAGCACAATGTTCCGATTTTTATTTGACTTAAAAACAATCCCCCCAGTTCAGTCATCATAGTACATGATGTTCTTTTTCCATTTCGTCTCTCTCCAAATTCGTCTTATTTCTTTCGATTTAAAATTCTAAAGACGAGGGATATTTGCCAATACTATTTGTGCTGTTGCTGATTCCTTCTATCTCGCTATGAAAAGGAAATGAAGGAAGAAAAATGCGAAACGCGACGCTATCACATTAAATCCAATTTTGATCTGATTTCATTTTATTTATTTATGATACTTTACAGTGTGACGAGAAAATGTTTTTTTTTGGTTTCTTTTGGGATTGTGGGGGTTTTTTGGTTGATTGGATTAGCAAGGTTTAGGGAATATTTGGGTCAAAAGTGGTAAGCTGGATACGGTTTTGTGAGTTGAGGGCCATTAGATAGCTTTGAATATTTTTGGTCAATAGTGGCACACAATACACGACTTTGGTCAACAGTGGCACACACTACAGTACTCTTGGTGAATTTATAGTCAATAGTAGCACACAGTACACGACTTTGAGGATTTATAACCTAAAATAATTCCCAAAAGAGTTCATCAAACCATCGCAGACTTCGATCCATCAAAACCCCTATCAAGCATCTCTACATAGTTATTTGTAAAGCAGATATCGATGTTCTGAATTTCAACAACAAGTCATTGCCTTTTCACTTCACATACATGCCAAAAAGCTGTAGAAACAGAACAGAAACAGAAGAGAAATGTTAATGGATCATGTTCAGTCAGCAAGACCTACAATTGTTTAATGATATCATCTCATACATGATATGAGAAAATAATCTATACGAGCATGTAATATGTGAATGAAGAAAATGAGAGAAAATCCCTTTTGGCGATGACGATCCGAATGAGTTGTTTGTACATCGCACATGTTCATCGAATGTCTTTAAGATACATGCTAGTCGATCAAAAGTAATTCAGTTCTGTGATCCATCCATCATGTTTTATTTTTTCTTGTGCTTGGCATGTCTCACTGGCGTGTCTCTATCTCGCTTCTCATTGCTTTCATCAGTCACATGTTTATAATGTGTTCTTTAGCTCAGCGACATAATGCGACGAAAGATATGGTAGAGGAGCTGAAAAATGCAAAAAAGCATATCGTCATCTTTCACATTTAATTTTTCATTTTATTATTTTTTGTTAAATTATAAAAGTTTTTAATTTTACAGAAAGGAGAGAAAATGCAGTAAAGTGAATAAATATTTTTTAAATGGAGATGAAAATATTGTCAGCGATGTGAATAAATTAGGGCGTTTAATGCTGATGAGAAAATATTTTTTATGGTTTTGAGGTTAAAATGCGTCTTATACACTGACTTGCTAGCTTTTCTACTTTAGCAGTTCTTTCTAAAATTGATTAAAATTCATAAATTCGATAAAATTCATGAAAATTAAAAATAAAAAAATTAAAGTTGAAAATTAAAAAAGCGCTCCATGCATAATTTTGCAGTGACTTTGTTACTTGAATTTTCAAAAACTGGCAAAAATTTAAATTTTGTACTAAGAAATTTGAAAAATTCAAAACAGTTGAAATTTGTTGCAATTTTTTAAAAGCGCTTTATCGTCTATCCTTCAGTGATTTTGCTACTTGAGCTTAAAAATTTAACCGAAATTCTCACTTCGCGAAAACCGCGCTTATAATCCACGCACAAAAATTCCCCAACTTATCTCATGGCACATGCCACAAAAATGTTTCATAAATTTGCCGCTATTGGTCGCACTCTTAGCGGTCTTTCTATCTTTTCAACATAGAAAATGCCTTTGATGTTTATTCTGTTCCTTTATATATTTCATTGTCACATACAATTTCAACATTTACATTAAATTAAACCAACATGTAATTGAATTATATGTGTTTTAATTCTTTATTCCAACACAATAACAACAACAGCAACAACGTCAACAGAATTTATTATAAAAGAAATTTAAAAATAAATATAAATCGAAATAGAAAGGAAGATTAAAGTTGTACAAATTTACATTACAATAGGTGACTAGCAATTGCGCAGCTATCTAAACAACTTCGCGGTGTTTATTTCTGTGTTCTGTGTCATAATGCTGGATGTAAAAAAAGGAGAAAGGAAAGCAGGGACAGACAGTGGATAAGAGG
The DNA here is from genome assembly GCA_917627325.4 of Chironomus riparius. Classification (NCBI taxonomy): domain Eukaryota; kingdom Metazoa; phylum Arthropoda; class Insecta; order Diptera; family Chironomidae; genus Chironomus; species Chironomus riparius. Next base: position 19,700,260 of record OU895877.1, on the reverse strand, counting down.
ATAGTTGATAAGTCATATAAATCACAATCAGCAACAACAATTTAGGAAAACAAGTTGTATCGCATTGAAAATGGGTTTGTTGTAGAAAGAGCGCATGTAACAGCTTGTGTGGATGAAATCATAAACTGAATGATGCAAAGATTTAAAACTTTACGAACTTAGTAAAGTATAACTTTTAGAAAATGAACTTAACGCACAGCTTTAAAAATATGCAATCTTACTGACGTACAGCTTTGATAACATAAGAACTTAGTGACGCACAGCTTTAATAGTAAACAAATTTAGTGACGCACAGCTTAAAAAACATAAGAACTTAGCGACGCACAGCTTTAAAAATGTAAAAATTTGATGCCGCACAGATTTAACAAAATGAAACTTGAAAACATACAAACTTAATGATGCACAGCATTATCAAAATAATTCTAAGTGCCGCACAGCTTCAGCAACTCGTGATCATAGTAACGCAAAGCATTTACAGCATACAAAGATAATGACGCTCAGCTTTAAAAATACTAAAACTATTTGATGCTCAGCTTTAACAATCCAATAATTATTTTGAAAATCTACGGACAAATTGTCAAAATCTTTAACTTTATTTTATAAAATACAGGATCATCCCTATTCCTATGCGATCACATAACACAATTCATTGAACAATATAAAGCGCATCATGTTGAAGCGACATAATATTATACCGTTGTCTTTGCTGTAAATTTATGCTCTCGAATTGTATGTTGATTGCAACAATGTGAATAATTAAAAAATTTTATGTTTATCTCTTCACTTTGTGTGTCGCTTCTTTTATTACTGTTTTGCTCTGAATGATGTTAAAAAGGTTTTGAACTGGATTAAGATAGAAAATTGTTGAAATTTTGTCTCTTAGATTTGGAAAATTCTGGAAAAATTTGAATTTCAATTTTTTTAAAAAAAATCTTTTAACCTTCACAATATTTATTCAATCTCTCATCGTCAATTCTCTCAATTGATAATGCACTCTTTTCCCTTCTTTTTCTATCCCAAAAATATCGCTGATGACAAATTCAATCATCAGCTTACTAAACATTTTATGCGATGTGCGTTCTTACTCATCACCAACAAATCAAGAAAAAAGGCAGCAACATGTGATGCATGAATCTTACTGTAACATGTAGGAAAGTCACCCCTTGCATTGTGCCATAAATAACAAACGCAATGAATTCAATTTTCATGTTTTCCAGCTCAACTAATCGAAATGTTCTTGCTTAGATGAGGAAGTTTTTTTATTTAATATTTTTTTTTGTCGCATGATTGGAGAAAATTTCTTTGTGATGAAAATGAATTTTCTTGGTTTTTTGGCGATATCATAAATTTTTGAGGCGATAAAATAATGATGTGATGGAAGACGGAAGATATTGAGAGAATGATCAAAGAATAGAATTAGAAATAGGATAAAAAAGTTTGTCGATGAAAAGGCGCTCAGTTTTAAGACGCTTAGCTTTAAGACGCTCAGCTTTAAGACGCTCAGCTTTAGAAAACTCTGCTTTAAGGCATTCAGCTTTAAGACGCTTTACTTTAAAACGCACAGGTTTAAGACGCTCAGCTTTATGTTACTCAACTTTAATACGCCCAGCTTTAATGCAGTTCGGTTTAAGACGCTCAGTTTAATGGTAGTCAGCTTAAAAACACTCAACTTTAAGACGCCCAGCTTTAATGCGATAAGCTTAAAGACGCTCAGTTTTGTGGTGCTCAGCTTTAATGCGGTTAGATTTAAGACGCTCAGCTTTGTGACGCTCAGCTTAAAACACTCAAATTTAAGACATGAAAGAGCAACACCATGTAAACAAATCATCTATTTGAACCTCACTGTTGCTTGGCTCACTGCAAAAGAAGGTTTAGTTTTCAAGAACCATTTAAATACGAAAATACTGAATGTGCAATGCTTTAAATAAGATTCCTTAGTCAATGAATAGCTAGCTCTGTATTAGGTAATTTGTGGAATTATAAAGCTTGAAGCTAGATCTTTCTGGATTAGTGGCTGTATAGCAATGATGTTTCAAATGGTTCTGATCAACCTCAAAAATAGAATTTAATATCTTATGTAGGAATATAACAGGAACAGTACATGGCAAACGAATACAAAATTTAATTTGAAGTTTATTCAAGAAATTTTATTTAAACAACTTAAGTCGTAAAACAATTTTAGTCCTGACACATAAACATACTAAGACAGACCCTATTCCTAGCAACATCATACAATTTCTGCTGAAAAAAAATCTTCCCTTCCCATTTCCTGTTTCATCTATTCACAATTTTTATTTATTTTTTTTTTCTATTTTTCTATAAATTTCTAAATAGCTACTTACGTAGTCATCAACTTGCGACAATGTATGCTCTCGATAATAATATTTTTTTTACAATGCTCTGCATTTACAGTCATTAAATTATTTAATTATAATAATTTACATATATGAACATACTTAGTGGAAAATAACATGATGTGGAAATAAAATTTTTTTTTTATATTTTATTCCTCTTCATTGTTGGGCCTGACTGGCTGTTGTTTTTTCCATTAATCCATGGATAATTGAAAAATTATAAATTGTTTGTATGGAAAAATTGATTGAAAAATTTACGCTTTAATGAAATTATGTCTCCTCATCCATATTTTTTATATTTTTATATTCCTTCTATTTATAGAGATATGAGTGCATACATTAAGGAAATATAGTCATGGAATAAAATATTTAAATTATTAAAAGTGTGAATTTTCAAATGAAAAAAACAGGAACTGGGATAAAAAAATGAATTTTGAGTGCTTGTTGGACATAAATCATGTTGATTTACTGACATAATTGATAGTTTTTTTTAAAGTTGAATTAGAATTTATTTATCTTTTTTAATTTCGGTCAATTATGACATAAAGTAAAGATATTAATGCAAAAAAATCTACAAATTTTAATAAACTTCATGAATTATTCTCTTTGTGGATTTATTTATCATAAAATATTTTGCAAAAATTCCTTAAATCCTTTAGTCAAAAGATAATTCAAAAGAATATTCATAAAGTTCATTTCAATATCTTGTTTGAAATTTGGAGCAGATGAAATTAAAGCTTTTGTATTGTGCTGGATTATGTAATTTTTATTGAGGAATTGTAAAAAGATAAATTTTTGTTCTATGCATTTTAATCTCGGGTGTACATTTCTTACATTTTATATGATAGAGCTTGCAAATTGAAACCTTAAAGTTGAGATTTTTTGAAATATGAATCAGTTTGTAGTCTGTTGATAAAAGCTGGATTGCACTTGGTTTTACCAATCTATTAGCTTATCAAGGAGACGAAAGTGGCTCTAGCCCCGGATTTCAAGTAAAAATTTATTAAAAACCTTAATATTTATTGTTGAGTGGGATCCAACGTTAAGTCCTATTTCAGAAGCATTTTAAGTTGATTCATGAATCATGGTTGATTTGTAAAGGTTCAGTTCACTTATTACGTAGTTTTAAGCTAGGAAGATTGGAGAGAATTAACGACTTTAGAAGATATTAAGCAAAGGATTTTTTCGTCTAAAACAGCATTGTTCAAACTTTTTGAGCCATGGCACACCTTAGGGGTAAGCCATTACCGATGTCGCTCACAACAGTCGGCTCGTGACATTTCCAAAAAAAATCTACGGCACACATTCTACTGACAAAGCTTCTCTAAAATGTGGTTTTTTGCCGAACGTAAAGAGTGAACAGCATTCAAGCCACTAAAATTAGTGATTTTGATACAACATAAGGCGATTTTGGGATATTAAAATATTTTTAAATGTTTTATTGACTTTATTAAGCAAAATTTACCGACTTATACATGAAAAGTGCATTATTTATTTTCTTCTAAATCTTATTTTCTGAATTATTACATCCTTAATTAGCACAATAGCTTCAATTAACTCAAACCATGTCCTTTTCAAACATTTCATTCTTATTACTTCAATAGAGTTCCTAGTAAGACTTCAAACTAAGAATTTGTTATTGTTCAATGATAAAAGCAAAAATTTTCTTATTTTTGAAACTTTTTAAAAAATATTCCTGCTGATATCTTTTGATATTAATCCTATTGAACCAAAAACATGTCTATAATTTCAAAGGACAATTCGATACACTATAAACATAAAGATTAGGTAAAATAAAATAAAAATTAGAATTTATCTCAATGATACCTTCATTAATTTAACTGACCTGTAATCAAATAATTACTCAATCCTTTCTATCCCAAATAAAACTCGTCGTCTTTCAAAAAGACCTATGAGAAATTAAGAGATAAATTTCATAAAAAGTCATAAAACCCACGAAAAAAGAAGAAGAATAAAAACTAAGAAAATATACAAAGCATAAAATAACATAACACAACGAACCGCTAAATTGTTTATGCTGCTCATCATACACTCATTCATTTACAACAGTTTTTTTAATGTTGTTGTTATTCTTCTCTCGATATATGTTTTTCAACTCCATTCTGTTTTGTTTTTTCGGGATCGATTCACACGTAAATGTGAATTTGATAATTGTAGCCTGTGTGAAACACATCCGTCTCTTGCACTCTTGTTATTTACTGCATAAGTATATTATTAAAATTTTTTGTTGTTGTTGTTCAATATTCTGGAACTACATTAATATTTCAAAAACTTAACCATCCGATCCAAAAATCAAAAAAGAAAATTACTGCAACCTTTGCAATAATTATTAAATTTTCATTAGGCCACAAAATTTGAACCATTCAGCTCCAAAACTGAACCAATTGAACCCTAGAATCTAAATTGAATATTACTGCATCCTTTGCAATGATTATTAAATATTCATTTGGCCACAAAATTTGAACATGATATCTTCTGAAGCTGCGTAAAGTCCTCTCAAGCTTCGAGTTTTCTACTCAAGTTGCATAAAACCATGTCAAGTTTTGTGAAATCTTCTTAAGTTGCTGCAAAAACTGCGCTTTTAATTTCAATTCTCGATTTTAATTTCACAACTTTTCTTACAATGTTTATGTCGGTCCCGTTCGTTTGTTGTTACTTTTTTCTGTTCGTTCAAAAGAAACAAAATTATAACGCCATATAACTTGATTCAAGATTTTTTCCACTCATTTTTTTTGTACCAGTCCGACAACAAATATCCCTCAATGATATTCCAAAAGGAATTTTTTTTCAAGATTTTTATTGTGGACTCATTAAAGCCACACTTCTTTTTCTCATACAGAAAAAATTTGTTTTTGACTTTCTCGATGATAATTCAATTCGACACGATAGTATTGATAGTGAAGTTTTTATGACTCTTTTTGTGACTGTGTTGCATTTGATTTTTAAAAAATTCCTAGTTTCAGAATAAAGGGTACTTATAACAAATTGTTTGTCTCGTAGGAATTTCCAACATCCCTCATTGTGTCGGAAGATCTCACTTACATGCACAAAATCCTAAACTACACATAACATTAAGATAAAATATAAAAATCAGATATAGAGATGCAATAAATTGTTTTTCTCATTTAAGATATTTTACATCTCCATCATCTCTCTTATGTAAGATGCAGACAATTTAATGAATTAAGCATAGATAATTGTTGAACAAGGCATAAAAAAGATATATTCCTGGTATGGTCTTATTGTTTGTTATGTCTCTAAATCTCTAACATGCTTTAAACATAAATTTTAAGGGAATCATCAATGAAAATAGGAAATATTCATCTTATGCATGCCATTACTTGATGATATTGTTTTGCTTGATGGTCTGTAGTGTGGATTTTAAAAATTGTGTGTGAGGTTAGAGGATTTATATCAACTTGAGAATATTACGATCGACTAGAGCGAGTTTTTTTTTAAAATCAAATTAAGAGAATTAAGATCAACTTGAGAGTTTTTTTTTTATCAAGTTGAGAGGATTTTGATCAACTTGAAATGGTTTTTTTTTATCAAGTTGAGAGGATTAAGATCAAATCGAGAGGATTTAGATAAACTTGTTAAGATTTAGATCAACTTGAGAGGATTTAGATCAACTTGAGAGAGTCAAGATCAACTTGAGAGGATTTTAATTAATTTGAGAGGATTTTAATCAACTTTAAAAACCTTAAATCAATTTGTGAGATATTAGATTAACTTGACAGAAGTTAGACCAACTTGAAAGGATTTGGGAGGGTGTTTTTAATAAGGTTAAAATAATTAAAATAAACTTGAGAGAATTAATATCAATTTGAGAGAACTTGATCAACTTGAGGAGCTTCTGATCAACTTAGAAGCATTTATATCAACTTGAGACGATTTAGATCAACTTGAGAGGGTTTAAATCAACTTGAGAGAATTAACATCAACTTAATAGGATTTTAATTAACTTGAGAGGATATAATCATCTTGAGATTTGGATAAACTCAACTTAAGGATTCACATTATAGATTAAAAATTTCATCAACTAACTGCAACGAGCTACCCTGCCTAGTATAATAGCCCTCAGGGTTCTAAAATAGATGAAGAAAAATTAACTCAGAACAACTCAAAAAATATTCCTTAGGATTAGGATTAATGATACATTTGTGGTTAATATGGTGTTAACTATTTCCATTTTTCGAAGAAGTAAAAATTTATTTTTACGTTTCAATTAACAACAAAAACAAATTGAAAATTAATTGGGTGAGCAGGAAATGGTTCATTCATGTCTCTCTCGTGAGTCTTAAGCACTCTGATGGTCCATAAAAATTCTAATTTTAGACGCAAAGAAACCCCAAAATGCAACAATTCATATTCGTTTCCCGATTCTCGACAGCAGCACGTGTTTGTTGATCGTTATCGACTGCATACGCATTGCACTCGTATTAATAACCAATACTGTACAGGCGAGAAGGGATAATTTTCATATGGAGGGTAACAAATACCCCCTTCGACTTTAAAATCACGACAGTAAATCTTTCATTTTCTTTCTATTTCTTTGGTGACAATACGGAAAACCTTAAATTGATGTCCTCGTGCGCACGACTTTATTTGTAATTTAATATTTTTAAACTGATGACATTACTCTTGCGGCTGCTGTTGGTTGAGGATGATTTTGATAAGAAAATTATGGAATAAGAAATTTTCCAGCTATTTTAAATGTTTATTTTTAAGGATTCTATGTCCAAGTAGTACATTGATTTTGATTGAAAGGCTTCCGTAACGAATTTTTATAGGATTTGACTCTCAACCATATCTTAACCTCGGTACATAATGTTTTGGCGCCAAAATCATTGCTATACTTCACGGGATTAGCACTCAAATAATATTTCTTAGAAATAATGAATTCTGTCTGTGCTCTGACCATCTCTCCACAAGATCTTCCATAAATTTGTGCCATAACCTAACTTTTTCAAATAAAATTTTACATTATCGCTATCAAACTCATTGCATGCTTCTTAACATCACATTGCGCTATAAAATCTCACGCCAATAAATCTTCTGTTCCCGATTTTCTTTCTCGTAAATCTCTCCATCCATTCACTTCACTCTATTCCTCATCATATCCAATCCCTGCGGTAAGAAATTTTGAATGAAATGAATTAAGATAATTTATAGTCGCCACGTAGTAGAAATGAATAAAATGAGAGAAGAAAAAAAGACTTTATTACCTGGTGAAAACATCATTGTTGTCAAGACATTTGACAGATTTAAGTCGCGGAAGCTGTAAAGATGGAAGGTTTCTTTCTTACTTGAAGGAAGCCACAAAAGAATAAAGGAGAAAAAAAATTAAATTATGGGATCATTAATTTAAATTTCTTTTCTTTTTTGCAGCGATTTTGCTTTTGTGGATGAAGGAGAGGTGTAATGAAAAACAAGTGAGGAAAAATTTCTGGTCTTAATTGGTTAGAGCGCATTTTTAATTCATTTGAATGAAGTTTAGTGGATAATTTAATTTTTAAAATTTAAATCCTTTTTCATTTTAACGGATTTAAATTTTTTAAACATACCAGAAAATTTCAGAAATTATACAAAGTAATTCATTCATCATCTCCATATTTAGATTTGAAACTTAAAATTATCTGCAATTCTACATTTACAAATAAAGAAAATCTATTTTCCCGCTTAAAAACGACGGCATCGGCTTAGTTCTTTTAAATTTTCCATCAAAAATATCATTTAAGTTTGGATATATCGTCCCAAAATGCTCCATCGCTCAATATTCAAAACAAACTTAAAAATAATAGCAAAAGTGGAACTCAACGCCGCCACAAAATCTACTTTTAATGTTTTTTTTCTTCACTTCTTTTGCACAAAAATCTCAAAAGATTGATGACTTAAAAAAATATTTTTTCCTTCTTATTCCTTCAGATCTTTGACATTATTGACAAGAATGAGTGTCAAAGAATAAGATGAAGGGGGGAACGAGTGTAAGTGAGTAAGTCAGCAATAGCACGAGTAATTTTAACAAATCGTATTGTGAATATTAATAATGAAAATGAGAAGAAAGTTTATTTTTAGTAACAATACGTCTCAGTGGCATAAAATGTGGTAGAATAAAATAAAATTTTCGGTTTTTGAATAATTGACAGCGGTGCTCGTAAATTCATTTGCGTCGTTCATTTTTGATTGAGTAAATGAGACGAAAAGTTTTAAAAAGTGTTGAGCAATTTAAGATTAAGAATGTTGATGAATGGATTAGATATTGTCGTTGTGACAGGTAGAGCAGGGGTATTGGGAAGCTTATGTACTTTGCTCATTTTTAATTGGGAGTAATTCGATTATTACGTAAATAAATGTAAATTATAAGAAATTTTGCAGCTGAGCGTTTTCACATCTGAGCGTATCTTCAGCTGGACATTCTTAAGGCTATGCGTTTTAAGGCTGAGCTTTCTTATGACTGAGCGTGCTTTTAGCTGAGCGTTCTTCCGGCTGAGCGTTTTTCCAGCTGAGCATTCTCAGAGTTGAGGGTTTCGATAGCGAATTACTTTTTAATGTACATAGTTGAGTCGAGAAAATATTTAAACTTTGATTATGATACAAAAAATAAGTTTGATTCCTCCTTTACAGAACATACTTATTAAATTCCCCCGCAAATTCTGACATCCAATTTTTGCACATCCAGCTCCGAGCCCCTCCTTGACAAAAAACCCACTCGAAAATTAAAAATTATTTATTTATAAAAATAAAATTGCAATAAAAACAGCCGAAATGAGGAAAAATTTTCATAGACCGCAATTATTTCCTTCTCATTATTCTTCCGTTCAAGTATCCACTTCCACTTCAATTGCTCCCTCGACGACTCCAATTCTTTTACAGGAGATGAAGAAGAAAGAAGTGTACAACCGTCAATGAAAGCAAGCTAATTAAGTAATCTCACCAATGCTCAATTATATTAAAAGAAAACTCCAATCAATTCCAGCTCATTAATTTTTCTCATAAAAAACCGTAGTGAGAGAATGGAGATAGAAAAGGAAGGAAAGGAAATAAAAAAGAAATAATTTAAATTTTTCTTTCTTTTTTACTTTTTACTTACAGGAGGAATAAATAAATAAAAAGGCGAATAAAAAGAAAGTTGGAAGGGTTTAATGGATAGTTGGTGATTGATGATAAGATGGAGAATTGATGGCTTTTTTGTTGAATGGATAAAATGGGTGTAGGAAATAAAGAGTTTTATGAAGTTCGCGGTTATATTGAGAATTTATTGCATTTTATACGACCACAAAATTATTTTCAATCATTAAAACTGAGCGTTTTTAAGTCTTTGCGTCAGTAAGGCTGAAAATTCTTAAGTCTATGCGTTATTAAGGCTTGACATTCTTAAGTCTGTGCTTCATTCAGCCTGAGCATTTTCAAGTCTTTGCGTTATTAAAGCTGAAAGTTCTTAATTCTGTGCGTCATTTAGGCTGAGCATTCTTAAATCTATGCGTCATTTAAGCTATGCATTTTTAAGTCTGTGCGGCATTTTTAGGCTAAGCGTCACTAAGGCCATATATAATCAAAACTGTAATTTTCCAATTTCCAAAAATATCAACTGAAATAAAAATTTTATGGAGTTTAAAAAAAATCTGAAACAAAATTAGCTGCTTCTGCTTAAATAAGAACAAGCTCTAAATTACATAATTAATAAGACAAGTATATTTTCATTATTTTTATATCTCGAATAATTTCTTTTATCTTTCTTTTCAGCTCGAGAAATAAATTCATAAATTCTATTCTTTTATTACACAAATTCATAAGGATGTATTTACACATATCTAGAAAAAAAGGAAAGGTTTCACTTAAATGCCTAAACTATACAATAAAATAAAAGTAGATAGAGGGGGGATTTAATCACAGTTAAGCGTTTTTGTGTCAGTCTCATGAACTTTCTGACTATCATCATTTTGATGCTGTTGTTGATGTTGCTGTTGATCCTGCCGATGCAAATGGTTCTCATAAATGTTGAAATTCTGTGGATTCCATGTGTATGATGAGCTATTCTGCATTTGCGGTTGCATGTGACCTTGCTGCTCCATTGCATTTAGATCACCAACTTTTACATACAATTGCTCACCTTGCATGCCCAAATTTATACGAAAATTTTGTGGCTTCATCAGCTTCAGTCGATTACTTTTATTTGAGTTAAATTTTGTGCAATTTTGTTGTTGTTGATGTTGCTGATTATACATATTTGGCATCATTGTATTAGCCATGCGATTCTCCACAATATTAACTTTATTTGAGCCATTATTTGTATATGATTCGGAATGGAGACTCCTATTATAGTTATTATTATTATTATTAGTACAATTTTGCATCGGTGGATATACGTCTGTGGTGTAGAACATATTAAAGCGTTGTGGATCGCTGCTTATAATTTTTGAATTTCCAATTAATGTAGCCGTCGCATACGGCGATGGAGAGGGTTGTGCACTACGACATGATGTTGATGACACTTCTGCATATTCAGCTGGACCTTCAGAATATACTGCCATGTATCTGTGGACGAGCGAAAAATATTTATAAATAAATTAATTATAATTTATTATGAAAATGCTTTTAAGTTTCATGTTTTTTTTCTGTGGTTTGCAAAAAAATGTACTTGATGTTGTGGAGAAAAAAATTGCAAGTAAGAAAGTCATGAATGAAGTTGATGAAAAAAGGCGCATTTAGAGAGTTTCAAATTTCAATTCTTAAAGTTGACAGTTTAAATAATTTGAGATGTTTTTCGAAAATGTTATTACCAAAGATGAATTTCACAATAACGGACTATTTATTTTTGAATTTAAATCCACGTGATTTTTGCTCCACCTCGAAAAGTATTTTGCTAATATTTCTTAATTAAACCTGTATATAGCCATAAAAATTATTAAGTTATAATGCAAAAAGTAGCAAGAGTTAACTAAATCATATTAGATTTGCAAATCCTTTTAAAATCATAATAATTTTCAATTTTTTCATATTTTTCAATTAATTTTACCAAACTAGCAACTCAATTTGAGAGCAATTTAACATTCGCAAAAAAGCATTCCTCGCTAAAAAATGCATTACGTAATAAAAATATTCTCAACATCACGAAAAAAAAGTCATCGGAAATTAATAAATTTATGGGCAGCACAAATAGTAATTGAATTTCCATTACGACCTTCTCATCGACGATTTTTTTCTCAATTCAACAATTTTTTTTGCAATTCACAAATTTAAATTAAATTGAATAAAAAACACTCACCGATTTCGAGAGTCATCATCGATCGTGATACTATTGGATGAAGGCAGAGCTGTACACATGGGCGAATAGTCGGGAATGTGAGAATCTTTAACATGATTTGATTTCCATATTGTACCCGATGGATCCATCCAATAGCTATTATTCACTTTTGTTGAACCGAAACTTGATGGTAATCCAAGTGATGATTGTTTTGACATGATGTGTTTTCGTTTAATGTACACCATGACGCCAAATGAGAGCATTATAATGACTAATATCGTACCCAATAAGATAATGAACCATGGTTGTGTCAAGAAGTCATTCAAGTGCTCATTGTGGAGTGGGAATCGGTATGAAAATGACGTATCCAATTTTTTCGTTGTTGGATCAAGTCGCATGATGATTGGCATTCCAAATGGACCTAATCCAGCATTTGTCATTGCTGCTACACTCACTGTATACGTTACACCTTCTGTTAAATTTGCAAGCATGATTGATGAACGTGTAGCTTCAATTGTAAGATTTGTAAGAACCTTTGAGATATTCTCATAAATATTCACGCCACGTACAATCACGTTGTAAGATTTTAGTACACCATTATAAAATTTGGCAGGTGGTGCTCTCCATTTTACGTAAACTGTCGATGTGTTGAGCAATTTTGCTTCCATATTTGATGGTGCTTCACTCGGAACTGTTGAGTAAAAGAATATTTTATTAGAATTGTATTATAAGTAGTGTGAGGCACTTCCATTTCCACAAAGGAAGTAGAGTAAAAATTTAAATAATTCAAAAAACAAACTCACCATCCTCAAGCGTTCGAGTGATTCGTGAATTTGATGGCTTGCCTTCAACAGCCTTGTAGAAAGGTACAATGAAGAACTCATATGTGGTAAATTTTTGTAATCCGTCAATTTTACATGATGATGCTCCACTGCCTGCATTTAGAACTGTCAACATTCTGTATGATGGTTGACTTTCATTATCTAATGAATTTTCATCGATATTACGAGCGTAGATGTAGAAGCCTTCGACATATCTTCCATTTATGATCTGTGAAAATAGAGGAAAAGTTTTAGTAATTTGCATTTTTTTTGTAGGAACATTTTAGAGGTTCTGAAATTGTCTAAATTTAACGGTTTTTGAAATTTGAAAATTTTAACTCAGCCACGTGTTTTTTTCATCCTCAACTCAAAAAGTTTTTGTATTTATAATTTAACTGTTGAGCTTATTTTATGCAAAAAAATGTTATATTCTTGTTCAAAAAAGTGGCAAGAGCTAAATAAACAACTGGTAAACAACAATTTGGTTTAATTTTTACAAATCATCAAAGAAAAATCATTTTATTGTTTATTTTGAAGCAAATTTCACACAGCATTATCAAATTTCCGAGAAAAAAAATACCAAGTAAATATCAGAACCTCTACAAATATGCCTTTCGCTCAGGTAAAGAACACGAAACAAGAGAAGATTGTATAATACACATTCATATACTCACATCCCACGTTAATTTTGTCGCTGTTGATTCAACAGATGTAGCATTTGTCAATTCAATAACATCACCAGATAACAAACTTGCTCTTGCCTCGCTCAAATCCAAGTTTGAATTTGTGTCATCCTATTGTATGGGAAGGAACAGACGAGAGAAAAAAAGATAATAATTATAGTCCTTATTCATCAATTTCTTTTACTTTATACGACTTACCACTCCTAATGTAACTGGCTCTGACAATTGACTCGGTCCCGACACTCCATGTGAATTTTCAGCACGTACAGCAAAATAGTAAGTCATACCACTCCTTAATCCTTCAATTTTATACGATGTCTCTTGAATACGATTCGCAACTTCTACCCAAGTTTCTGTTAAATTTCTCGAAAACATTTCAATTTTGTAACCGATAACACTTGATGCACCGAAGGCGTTACTCGGTATCCATGTTAATTTAACGCTATTGTCAGTCTTCTCGAGTATCAGAGGACGACCTGGTTGACCTGGCAATGTTGATGGTTCGGGTGCACGATAGAATTTTATGTTTGGATTTGTTGGCACTTCAATTCTCAAAAATCCACTCCATGTCGATTTACCACTTTTGCTGCTAGCTACGCACGTATAAAGTCCAATATCGTCATTTTTATTCAATTCTGTTATTGTCAGCAATCCATTGTCCTCAATAGTGATTTTATCAGACTGAACAACTGGGATGCCATCCTTATACCAGCTTATAACTGGCTTTGGTGTTCCAATAGCTCGACATGGCAACGATGCAACAGATTTAATCGGTAATGTTTGATTCACAGGTCCTTGAATGATTTGTGGAGGTGGTGAATCATCTTGAAGATTAACTGACAAAACAACTCTTGTGCTGACACTACCAACACTATTTACAGCACTGCACACAACAACCTTTCCATTATCACTTCTGTCAATCTCATCTATTGATAAAATACTGCCTCCATCAGCTGTCAATGATGCTTCCATTTTCTTTGATTTCATTCCCGGTAAGATGAGCGATCGATTACCCTCAATTGTCCAAAATAATGTCGGTTCAGGATATCCGGTCGCTTGACATTCAAATATGACTTCACTTCCTAACTCACCGATTTGTGATTTTGGACGTATTGTGAACGATGGCGGTGCTATATTGTGAATAATAATTATATTGTTATCGAGAACAATGAAGCTATCTGATTGTATATACTTACAATGTACGAGAAGCATTCCAGCGGCGACAATTGCACCAACGCCATTGTCAGCTTCACATATATATTCGCCAACATCTTCCATCGTTATATTATCAATTTTTAAGCTTCTATCTTCGAGTATGTGAACGCGATCTGCATTTTTTGTGTATGTCAGCAATGAGAATATGTGGAATAAAGAAAAAGAGAATCAATTTAATGCTTTTTATTATTTTCTATATATGCCATGACTATATATGTATGTTATGTGACATGCAATTGTTGTAATTTGTATATTCATGAATGTATAATAATTGAATTGAATTGACTTGACTTGACTGACTTGACTTATTGTCATGTGTGACAATCTAATCATTTAATAATTCATGTCCTTTATACAATTTGATATGAATTTGTTGATATAAATCACTGAACTGATGAAGGCCAATGATGTTATCTGTATTATGTCGATTGTGCAGATGCTTATGTGATGAAATTGGAAGTAAATTGATGAAATGAATTTGATACGGTTGTTGGAAATTGGAGTTATTTGAATCATTAAGTGAAAGATTCTGCAAATTTTGGTTATTTGCAAGGATTGGAATAAATGAATGGTTTGGAATTACTTTCCATTAAAGCAACTTTTCATTGGAAGGACTGGAAACATTGAGGCTTCTTTATTTTGGAAGGACTGGAAGGATTGTGACTAGTTTCCATTAGAAGGACTGGAAGGATTTACATTTTTTTATATTGGAAGGAATGGAAGCATTGAGACTAGTTTCCATTGGAAGGACTGGAAGGATTGAGACTTCTTTCTATTAGAAGGAATGGAAGGATTGAGGCCCTTTTTTCATTGGAATAATTAAAACATCTTTCCAGTGGAACTGAGAATTCTTCCAGTAAAAGAATTTAATCAATTCTCATTCCCTGTTACCTCCCACTCCCATTCTAAAATTTCCATTAAATCAACAAAATATTTCATGGATGTTCATGATACAATTTCAACTTGTCCACATTTAATGCACATATTGCATTCCTTTTCAACATCATGACACTATAAATATGTAAGTAGAGTACCAGATAGTGACAGAGAGTCTCATCTGAATAATTTTGCATTTCAAAAATTGTTCCTCATTGCATATTGTGTATGCACAATTACAAATTCATTACAGCATTATATGTATTTGCACATGCACAAAATAACATGTCACGCTTGTTATCGTTATTTCTATTTTATATATTTTTAAATGCTGAGGAGATTCATAAATTTACATACAATGATGTTTTAACTCTACGCCCCGTAACATTGTGAGGGAATTTAATTAGATCGACATTATGCAATGAATATATGTGTTAAAAAGACATAACATGCATGTCTCATACATACTCGACATTTTCATAATATTGAATAGAATTGTCTCTTACCTAAAGGCATATTTCCACCTGATGCCGTACGACGCCATAGTACGTCAGGTAATGGTTCACCACCTACTCTACATTGAAAGATAACGGAACTTCCAGTTACTGTCGTTTGATTTTGTGGACCACGTATGAGAAATGGCTTAACTGTAATATGAAAAACAGAAGATTGGATATAAGAGGTGTCATGAGACATACGGATATAAATTTTATTTTAGGAATATGTCAATAACTTACCCATAACCTTTAGAACTGCAACGGCTGATTCACGTACACCTACAGCATTTTTGGCTATACACTGATAACGTCCATCGTCCGATTGTTGAACATTTTGAATGACTAAATTACCACCATCGGCAATACGAATTCTGTAAAATGAAAAGAATAAGTCCATGAATTTATGTAAAAGTTTCTGAGGATGTAAAATATTTTAAAATGATGGAAAATATGCTCTTTACATGTAAGCATAATGGATTTACAGCATGAAAAGGAATATTAAATTAAATTGAATTGAAAAAGCTAAAAATTGTTGGGAATGGGTAGAATGAGAGAGAAAAAGACTTGCATGCATGAGAGAGCATAAATGAAATGAATGAAAAGGCTTTGAAATAATTAAAAGGCTTATCAATGGACATAAAGTCTACATAATGAATGTGTATATAGAAAATAGATAGTAAAACAGGGAGAAAATCGCTGTTGATGAGAGTTTTATGCTGCACGTTGTTGATAGATAATGATTTTCATTAAAGGATCATTAAAGAGGAATGGATGTGAGAGTTTTAATTAAATTTAAGTAATTTAGGTCTTGAGTGCGTATTATGTACAAGAATTTTCAGATAATGCACTTTTTGAAAAAGTAATGATGCAAATGAAGATGAATTTGCTTATTAATGCTTTGTGCCAGACTTTTACTAAACGAACAATTAAAATTTTCAAAGATTGAAGCTAATCTGCAAGTTTAATGGAAATACAAACTTTAAAACGCGCATTATCAAAAGGAAATTCCTTTAACACTTAAAAATTGAACTAAAAGTCTTCTCAATCTCGGTAAATTCCTCCAAAAAACTTTCATTCCACCCACTTTAAAACTTATCATATTACAATGCAAATTTCTCAATCTTAATTAATACTCCTCCAGCTTCGCATTTAGTCACAATCCCCCTTTCTTCATTTTCTACTACACAATCAACAGAACTGAACGAATAACAGAATCAGAAGCACTATCAAGTAAGGAAGCATGAAAAAAGTAGAACATTTTTGCATTTGGGTATAGCATGAAGAGGAAAATTAATTTCTCAAATGCTCTTTACTTCGATGCACAAACGGCAATGGCTATTGATAGCTGAATATGAAACTACAGTTTTTACTCCTTTCCTCATTCTATTTTTCAACATAGTCATCGTCATTGTCGGATGATGGGAGGAGAGAGATTTTAAATTCCGGAATATTTTTTTACTTGAAAATTGTTGATGAAGAAGAGTTAAGGTGAGGATTGGCTTGATGCCTGTTACTGGGTTTTAATAGACTGCGATCTTTAGTGATTGAAAAGATCTGTTGCATACTTCATAAAAGTGTAAGCATTTAATGAAGTATTGAATATTATCAAATACTTTAAGAATTCAAGTAAAAAATGCGCTCTTTGTACCATCTTCCAGTGACTTCCTTACTTGTTCCTTTTTTCGACTAGTTTTTCCTCTCACTCTCATTCCACATTTTGTCGATAAACTGAGAATAAAGTTTTTCTCCATTCCGGACAACTCGGTGCATATCTTTTATTCTTCATTCTTCGTATACAATAATATTTTTTTGCATGCACAAAAAAACTTAAATCCATTGAAATTTATTTCACCGAATACGAGAATCGGAATGAGTAAATTCACATTCATATAATTATGGCATGAATGCATAAATATAATAGAATATAAAAAAACGAAAATTGATTTCCATACCTTTTCAGACCTGTTAAGTCCATCGTCTGTCCATTCTTTCTCCATGAAATTATTGGCTCAGGATTACCACGCGGTGGACCACATTCCAGCATGACTGTTTCACCATGAGCGGCATTCGTGTCTTGTGGCTCTAAACGAAATTCATCGCGTAATGTTGCAACTCTCAATGTTGCATTACGACTTCTCGCCATTCCAAGCTCATTTCTCGCCTCGCACCAATAAATTCCTCCATCTGATTCACGACGTGTATATGTTACAGATAATAGAAGTAAATCACCGGTTGGCAAAAGCATTTGCCGCGATGGATCAATGGTCAGCCTCTTGCCATCTTTAAACCATTCAATTTTTGGGTCAGGCGAGCCTTCTGCTTTACAGTGTAATGTGTATGGCGTGTTTCTTGGCACAATGCTATCGTGTGGATGCTCGATTATTGTCGGTGCCTCTAGTGCTGTTTATAGAAATAGAAGAAAAAAATAAGAAGGAGGAAATTACATTAAAAATTGGAATCGCATTTCTTCATTGAATATACATAAAATTGTGTTTTGTGGAATAGATTGGAATTGGAGATTATTGAATGGAGAGAGAGCTCTTCCCATTATAGAGACCGTGTATTATTATTGCTCCAAGACTGCTCTTTTTATTGTGAGTATAAGTACTCATGACCAGATATATTGTGTCTCAGCTATCTTCGCATCTTTGGTATCTATTCTTTAAGCGTTTTGTTTTATATTATGGGGAAGGAGCTAGGTAAGGTGTGGACTATAGAGTGACCAGTTGTCAATGATTTTGATTAGGAAACTTTAACGACATTAATAGATTTTGTCAGAATTTTATCCGATTTTACCAGACAAGAACTGTCAGAATATTCCCTGAATTAGCTCGATATTCTACTAAACTATCCAAAATGCGCCTTATTCCCCAATGCCTCCAAACTCTCTATTTCTATGAAAAATTATTGTACAATTTATTCGCAAAACACACAACAATGCCCTGTAGATTTATTTGCGTATTTTCTGGTAGATTACATTTCTTTCTCTCTCTTTTCTTATTATTATTATGGATATGGATTTACTTATATGTACATTTAATTCTTTTCTTTTCTTCGCTTCTTTTTTGCCTTTTATATTTTTCTCCTCTTCTTCTCCTACTTGCTTTCTTGTTGTTATGTGAAACTGATCTTATCTTAACTACTGACTGGCTCCAAATACAAATCATAAACATATTTTTTACATTCATTTTTCTTATTCTTTTTTTTTCTGTTGTTGTTGGAGATGAGAAAAGCGATGGCAAAAAAATCAGCGAAATTGGATAAGAAAGGAAAATTTAACGGATATTTATTGGAGTTTTTACTGTTGATCAAGATTGTCGAGAATTCTAGGAATGTAATGGTTTGAAACTTCTGGGTAATTCCATGAGTGAAAAAAATTTTGTTGCACCAATTTTTCAAAAATATTTCCTTAACTAAGAACTTTGTACTCCAAATTGTAACTTTATTATGTTTATTAACACAATATTTATCTCCATATGTGAGAATTTCACATCAGAAATATGTCTAATTTTTATTTTTTTAATAAAAGTAAAATTAATCGGTCAAGTTTTCGAAAAATCGTTTTCTAAACATTTCCTAATATTTATTTAAATACACACTTCTATGTTCCAAAGTTACTTTTAACATATTAGATATTAGCCAGGCTTTTGTTTTATGTATAATTTGCATTCCTTAATGCTGTAATTAAGAAGAAAAACCAAAAACACTAGCATTAATCGGTCAATTTTTGACCGATTATTGCAAAACAGAACACTGAAAAAATTTCAAATTCACAAAAACCGTTAGACTTTCTTGATTTTACTTGTAAGTTTATTAGATTTATTTGATTTAATGGAGCAAATAACTCAAGTTTCAAAACATTAAAGATCATATATATTTGTACCATCTCTCTTTGATGATATTGCGGCTAATTCACTTGTAAAAACAACAAAACGTTAAGAAATTATAACGGTTTTGGGAAATTTGAATTTTTACAAGTAGAGAAATATTGTATAGTGCTTTTTCACAGTTCTCATTACTCATGGAATTACCCTTCTGTGGTCTACAATTGGTGTGCTGCAGGGCAATTTTTCAGAAGTCAATGTATTGTGTAGGTTAGATTGAGGTTAGGTAAGATTTGAGAAAATTATTCGGAATTTTGTGAATTTGAGATGAATTGTTTGAAATTTTGCAGGGTTGTTAGGTGACAGTTGGAGGTCAAGTTACTGATTTTAAACATGATCTATATTCTGAGGTGTCTTAAATATTTTTGCAGATTTTTCATAAAGCTAACAATCTATATTAATTTTCAAATCTAATCCAATCCAATTAAATCCATATAAATACAACCCCCAACCCCATTCATCACATAACCCACATAAATCCTCAATCCCACATCTACATCTCCACCATATCCAATAAAAATATGTTCATTTAATATACTCCATATCGCATATGAACATCCATTCATTCATACATTCATTTATTTCATGGGTATGGGGAAAGCCGTCTCGCTTCAATATTCGCTTGATTAGATAACGTCAGTTGAAGCATAAAAACAAGGCAGCAAATTTTTTTCTTCATTCATCTTTCGCATCTCTGATGACTGTTAATGAAGCGCAAAATGTTTATTGCCGAAAAGAAAAATAAAAGTTTTTTGTGTGTTTTTTTCCGTTGAATCATCAACTATTTTTTTTTTTTATCAGACATGAGAGGATGAAAGTCAGCGGGTTAGGAGCGATAAATGGATTTAAGTTTGACTTGGGCAGTTGCGTATGAGAGTCTTTTAGGAGCTATTCGCTTAGTTTGATCTATATATGGAGGAGGTGAGGTGAATTAGAGCTAGTTGACCCTAAAGACAGCTCAAAAATTGTGGAAGTCCAACAGAGTTTAAAAATCATATTCATGATTGACATCATCTACCAACAACCCCTTTAATTCCTCAAAAAAGTTAATATTTCATTATTAAAAAATGCATATCAAAGTAACTTCAACAAAAGACATCACCGTCTGTCAGCTCAACAAGGAGGGTGCCTCCTTTTTCATAAAAAAAACTAACTATATAGTCAAATTAAACGGAAACATTTGATAGATAAAAATCAGACTTTTTTGTTCATACGTATTAATAAGTAAAAAAGTGTTGGTTCATTGTAATGCTAATGGAATCGATTCATACACTCATATTGCTGCCCCCACAATTGCAGTGTAAAATATGACAAGTTAACAAATGGTTTTAACAGATCTATTCATGAATGTGTCCCGTCCACTCTAATCTAATAAGACATAATATATAATATTACATTTTTTTTCAACTAATTATGTGCTATTATTCATACACGTATAACTCGAATTTATCCTAATCTTGATGTAATTTTTACTTCCATCTATGTGTATGGCTATTAAATGTGTCAATAGTTGTTTAAGTCGATTAGGTTTTATTTTTATATTTCATTTTGTTTCTTGTTGAAAAAGACGAATAACAAAAAATTATTATTGAAGTTGCTTTATTACTTTAATTCATTCACAGGAAACTTTTTATAAGAATTCTATTTATTTTTCAACTCTGAATAGATCGTAATAATTGTAATTATGAGTGAATTATGGTATTGAATAATATTAAGGCTGGTTAAAGGAAGTGCTGTGTGATGTTGGGGGTTGGTTTATTAAGGTGCTGTATTTAGGGGGTTTGATGTTGAATTTAAATCAAGGGTTCATTCAGTTTTGATGTCTTTCTTTGAAGGAGGGGAAGCAAAAAATTATTTCCCTATTAAATTTCACTAAAGAAGCCCCCAACTTCCATAAAAACTATCCAAGTTACCTCAACCTATCCACAAACCCCCCAAACAACCTTCATTGACGTCTACAAAAAATTATGAATAACTTCTGATTCATATTGATCAAATACAATGAATTTTATTTTATTTTTCATTTGTCCATCATCATCATAGACCATCAATCTACCTATCTATCTTGATATACATTTTTATTCCCTTGATGTCGGCATTTTTAACATTTTATGAATGTATGTTTTTGGGGGTTTATGGATGAATTTTTATTATATTCTGAATATATATTTTGAAGGATTAGATGAAGAAGTTGAGATATACGGGATATGTTCTTGAAGAATGTTTTTTTAGCCTTTCAATCAAATGTTATGCTCGCAATAAAAATTGAATCAATTATTTAAACTGTGTGGCATAATTGAAATATCATTTTAATGGATTTTGAATATTTATTGGGATTTGTAAGGTGGAGAAATCGTGAATTTGTTAAATTTGAAGTTTATGGGAATTTTTATTAGGGGAATAGTGTCGGATTTGATGGGTAATTAGTCATGAATATTGGAAGTTTTTTGATTTTCTAGGTTAGGTTTATTTATGAATTTTGAATGATTTTTGTGTCTGATTTAAAAGGATACTTTCTAAAATTGACCAATTTCCTTAAATTTGAAAAGTTTAACGCCTGCCATTCAGCAAACAATGCTCATAAACACCCTTAAAACACCTACAAAATTAATTCATCAGGAACAAAGCAGAAATGTCCGAAGCCTCAAGACAATACCAATCAAAAATCTCCTCATTCACCATTAATTACATTGATTGCTTCAAAAGCTTCAATCATAATTAAAAATTACTTTCTCACTGTGTATAAATTAACATTCATGACATAAATACCGTTTCAAACTGGTGAAAAGTAAGCGCTTTTAAAAATATTTTAATTCTCATACACATCAACATTTTTTAGATAATCTTTCAATCATATCACTTGATATCTTCTGAAATATGCTGAACTTGGGTATTTTTTTATTATTCGTTATTAGTCATAATGCAATGTATACATACATAATGCTGTGTAGAGAGGTTTGAGTATTTTTTTGGATTTTTAATGAGAAGATTGAAAGTGATTGGGAGAGGAATTGATGTAAGCGTGTCTTTCGCTAGTTAAAAAATTAAAATTTTGTTTTTCTTCTAAAATATTTTTCGTAGTTTTTGAGGCAGTTTATTTTACATTCTAGAAGAAGCTTTTCTAGCAGTTTAAAATATTCTATTAATTGGAAGCTATTATAACAGTTTGAAGCTGTTCTAGTGATTGGCAGTTATTCTAGTAGTTATTCTAGCAGTTTCGAGCTATTCTAGCAGTTTGAAGCTATTCTAGCAGTTTAAAGCTATTCAAGCAATTTGAAACTATTCTAGTAGTTTGCAGTTATTCTAGAAATTTCAAGCTATTCTGGTAGTTTGAACCTATTCTAGCAGTTTAAAGCTATTCAAGCAGTTTGAAGATATTCTAGCATTTTCAAGCTATTGTAGCAGTTTGAAACTATTCTAGCAGTTTGAGGATATTCTTGCAGTTTAAAGCTATTCTGGCAGTTTGAACCTATTCTAGCAGTTTAAAGCTATTCTAGCAGTTTGAAGCTATTCTAGTAATTATTGAGTATTTGCAGTAGTGAACGAAATTTCTTAAAACTTTTCCTTCACAAATCATTCCTCAAAAACCACACTCAACTCTAATATTCAATTTTAATGCGCGCACGGCACAAGAAAAAAAAATTGTCGAACGATGACGAGGTCAAATGATGAAGAATTATGCTTGGTAATCGTTTTCTAGGAATTTTACTTGTTCATTTCTATTTTCTCTTTCATTCCACAGCCACAAAAGCAAATGAGAAGTAAAACGAATGAAGAAGAAGAAAGAGAGCTTTACGATTTATTGCCATCAATAAAACTTCCAAATCATTCAAATCTAATCAAAAAGTCACTTGTTGAAGATCTCAACCGGCTCACTCTCACCCAGTTGTATCGATATTAAGCCGCACAGCTAATACAAATTTTTTTGTTACTGTATTATTGGATGTAATAAATCAGACCTTATAATTTATTGAATGTCTCATTCCCAGAACCTGATTCCTTTCTTTTCTTCCACTTTTGCTTATTACCTGCACCTTCTTTTTTATTGTCTATCAAGTTCTGTGTATCTCCTTGTGCCATTGTGTGGAGTCTCGTTCTGAGAAAATTCGCTTGAATTTATTAATTCCATGTGATTTAGATTTAATCAACAAATTTGCTACACAAACAGTTTGACTTTTATCATCTAAACTAGATGATTTGTACGCATAAATTTTTCGAGAGAATGTTTGCTGAACATGTCATATCAAGTTATGAAGCTTAAGTGGATCGTGTTAATTGGAAATAAAAAATGGATTTTTGAGTGAGTTGGTGGATGAAGTTGAGTGACAGTTTAGAGAATGATGAAATTTAAGAGTTCAAGGGGTCAGTTTTGGTAGGATTAACTAGACTGTGAGTGGGTCGTAGCATTGATTGGTAAAAAAACTCAGAAAAAAATAAAAATTCTGATAAATCACTTTAAAATCTTATTTTATCAATTACTTCACATTCAACAGCATCAATTAGTGAGACATAAAGTCTAGCCATTAATTTTCCCTAATTATCATAGTCTCAAATTCATCCCACAATATTAATTTACTGAAAATTTGATATCACGTCAATTTTCACCATAGATATCAGATTCCAAAAATATTAAAGCTTTACGTGCTAATTTGCACAGACTATCAAAATAATTAATTAATTAATTATCTTCAAAACGTTCAATAATTAAATTACGAATATAGATCATAAATTTTGTGAAGCAGATTACAGTTCAAACAATTAATATCGAATGATATTGATGACATTTGATGATAAGGAATTACGCAAACATTGTATGTCTATACATAATGTCATAATGAACCTACGGATATATTTTGTGTTTGAACAATGAAATTCTTGGTAAGTTATTCAATTATTCAAACATGTGTGCTGACGGAATTTTCTTTTTTGATGATGTTTGGAGGCTTAAATTCTATGCAGAATGTAATCAGCTTAGAGGTTTTTGGTAAAAGATTAGATAATGAATTTTAAGGAGGACCCGAGGTACCTAGTGTAGATAGAGGTTGATTAGGTATATAGTAAGGTTAGGATAAAGCTAGAGCAAGGCTTGGTTAGTGCCCAAGATAGCCAAATAGTTCAAAATAGCTGTCTATAGTACCCTCAAAGGAATGCCAATAATACACAAATTAACCCAGAAAATCCATCAATTCTCACTCAAAACAATCGACGTCCAATTCTCAGCACACAATCAACTCAATACAGCATAAAAATAGACACAGAAAATTAAGAAAAACTCATCTATTCATAAAAAAGAATTTGTCGCTATTCATTTCGCATCAAAATTTCGACAGTCTGAACTCCTACACAATCAATCATTCGCCGTCATTTGAGTGGCAAAACAAAACAAAACAAGAGTCAAAGATTCTGGCTGACTGTAAATGAAGAGACGTTTTCTTTTGATTATGAAAGTCATTTCCACTTAGTTTTAAAATACAAAAGAGAAATATCTAAATTTATAACTATTCACATCATGTGTATGTCGTTATTTCATTTATTAAAGACTTTACAGTTAAACATCCTCCCCATAATAAATACTCATTGATGCAAAAATTTAAAAAAGATGAAGAAATGAGAACAGACGGACGTGAATGAAGTAAATAAAGTGATATTTTCGTTTGGGATTTGCTGGATTTGAGATGCGGATGGAAGGAAATGATTGGAAAATTTTTACTTTATTTTCAAAAGTTTGACCAAACACGCTTGGGTTTCCTCCTTAAAAATCATCCCTAATAGCCATCATCTATTAATTACTATCAATTCTATTCATTCCTAATGATCCATCCTCCTAATCCCAACCAACATAATGCATTCAAATTCTCAGCAAACAATAATTTCTTTACATTATAAAAAATCTCGTGCCGCTATAAAAAAAATCATATTTTTTTCCTGCATTAATTGACATCCTCATAAGTCACACAATCTGACATTTTTTTTTGCCAGATTGGGCGTCCCAAACAATATAAAAAGTATTCACGAGAGATGAAAAAAAAAAAAATGATTTTTAATGTTTCATTGTTGATTGAGTTCCTTTTTGCATGGCACACATTCACAAAAAAATAAGAAAAACATTTTTTTTAATGGCACGTTTGGGAAATTGCGACATGTACATATTCATAAGGAATAAAGGTACAATAGTTTCAAATAGCTTATTATTTTTAATGATTTCTGCGACTTTTGTTGAACTGAGTAGTTCCCCTCACCCCTCGATTCATAATTAAATGCAATTTTTTTCTCTCTCTCTTTCGTGTTTTGTTGTTGTTGCTTCTATTGCCGCTATTGTGAAATAAGGAAGAATTTGGAAGGAACAACTGCTGCGAAAAATTCCATGATGAATTGAAATGCGTATAAAAAATATTGTCAACCCTGAATTTTGATGACTATCCTTATGGGAATTTTAGATTGATTTTTATGAAATTTTCAGTATTTTAGCTAAAAAAACTAGATTTTTGAAACTTTGAAAAAAGTTTTAATTGTTAAAAAACATTTCATTTCTTAAAAATTATTTATTTTACATTTTTTTAAGTTTAAATTTTAAATTTTGAAAGCAAAAAAAAATAATTTTAAATATTGAAAGAAATAATAAAAATTGATGGATTTATTAGATTTACAATTTTTAATTTTTTTCATTTTTGTCAAAATTTTAAAATTAAAAACTTTTTTTTGTAATTTTGCCAAAAATTATCAAATTATCCCTCCTAAAATCCTGACAAAATCACCCTACTAAGTTACATCAATTCTCATTTTTCTACTCATTTACTTCTTTTTTATCTCCTAAATCGACGTAGCGCATAAAAAAAAATATAATTTTTTTATGTCGAAGGCTGTGTACAGTTCCGATGATCATGACAATAGACTTTTTTTATGTTGGTTTCCTATGGATTACAATACCATTAAAAAAAATCGACAATGAAATCAATAGTTTGAAAATGTAGACAGAAAATTGCAATTATTTTGTAAGTCGAGATGACTAGCTGTTAATTATAGACTGTAATGATGATAATTACACGGAATGAAAGAAGATTTTAATCTTAAAAGATTTGAAATTAATAAGCTTAGAATATCAAAGGAATTTTGTGTTTATTTTGGGTAATGAGACATTATTATGAAGTATTTTGCAATAAATTTGCTTGAACAACTATTGAGAATTTTAATTGAGGATTAATCGATATTTCAACAAGGTATTAGATGGCAAAATTATAGGGGATAATCAGTTTAAGTTTGTCGTGTGGTAGGATATCATATAACATAGAATATGTGCAGATGTGCTTAAAATTTGAAGTAAAAATAAATCAAATCTATTCAACAATTTAGACTTAGTCAAAATGCCATGTGCCTGCCAACTAAGAACACTCAAAAATTACCACAACAATTACCGATTAATATCCCCATCAAAGTCCATAATCCCCATCCAAGTCAACTTAATATTCACAACTTAATACTCCCTGAATTTTTCCCATAAAATTTCATCATAAAAATTCCGCCTTGATTAATTCAACGCCATTAAAATATCTCATTTTGTGATTAATTTGTAAAGAATAAATAGAGATATCCATGACATATAATGACTCTTTAAGAAGACAGTCGAGAGACAATAAAAAAATATAGAAATGAACATGTTCAGAAAAT
The DNA here is from genome assembly GCA_917627325.4 of Chironomus riparius. Classification (NCBI taxonomy): domain Eukaryota; kingdom Metazoa; phylum Arthropoda; class Insecta; order Diptera; family Chironomidae; genus Chironomus; species Chironomus riparius. The sequence continues at coordinate 19,672,997 of OU895877.1, read as the reverse complement.
CATCATAATTCTCCACACATCAGCGGTCAGCGAAAGTGCAGTGTGTGGTTATAAATCAATTTTTAATGCTTTACGATGAGACGAGTTTTGGCCGTAAAAACAGAAAATAAATTAAAGGAAGAAAAGAAAGTATGAAGAGTAGAATGAATCTTGGGAAGTAGTGAATGAATGGAAAGAGTTGGAGAGGTGTGGGAACTTTTAAGGTTAACTTCAACTTAAAATAGTAATTTTCAAATATCGAAAGTGAAATATTCGAATTTCGAAAGTGAGATATTCGAATTTCGAAAGTGAAATATTCGAATTTCGAAAGTGAAATATTTGAATTTCGAAAGTGAAATATTTGAATTTCGAAAGTGAAATATTTGAATTTCGAAAGTGAAATATTTGAATTTCGAAAGTGAAATATTCAAATTTTGAAAGTGAAATATTTGAAATTCAAAAGTAATATTTTTAAACTTCATTTAAGCTTTATGACTTAATATTTTGTATAATAGTTTCCAACAAGATTCCCATCCCATGCAATAGAATTTTACGCTTCAAGAATTTTTTTCTAATTAAAAAACTCCAAAAAAAAAAAGAAATTGTGAAGTTTTCTTCTACATCCGAGTCAAGACCATTACTAGCCTCTCATACCCAGAAACAAAAAAAATATTCATAGATCATAATAAATAATTATAATTATTATTTTATGGTCATATGTATAGAACAAGCAGGAATTATAGTTTGTTGGGAAATGAATGGGAGGATTAAAAATAAATTAATTTTTTTTTTCATCATAATCTACAAGAGATGAATGTGAGACTTACCTAGAATACAACTGCACAGACATTGTAGAACGATAATCAGGAAAATATCCAATTTCACATTCAGATTCATCTTCATCCTTGCTTAATTATATTCACACAAAATATACACTAAAATTATTATTATTTTTTACGTTTCAGCAGTTTCTTGTGAACTTTTTTATTATTTTTTTTTCAGATCCTTTAATCACTTCACCATGTTAAAAATATTTTTTTTTGTTAAAGTCCCGTCCTTGACTCAAAACATTTGTGCATTAACATCAAGGAAATTTGTCGTTTTCATTTATGCATGTAATTTTCTCCGTAAGACACACGAACAGGCTGCAGAATTTCCTTTTCTTAACATATGCAATTCTTGTTCGTTTAATGACTTTATGACTTTGCCTACTGATTCTTGAGATTAGTTTATGGCTCGTCCTTGTTTCTTCTTCGAATATTCTTTCATTGACTTAAAGGAAATGGATGTCCTTGTCCCTAATTTCTTTCAATTCTTCCTTTTTTCTAATAAATTTCTATGATCATTGACTTTAATTGCCTGTTATTGCTTTTACACGAGTCAGAATGCTTATTGCTTTATTGCTCACGTTTTCCACTTACAAATTTAATTTCATTGATGAGCGTATGGACGATTCTGAAGTCTTTAAGTTGAATTTATTCTATGAATTGAATTTTTTCTGTAGTTTCTTTCGTTAAATTCCTCAATATTTGGATTCTCTCGGCTTATTCTTATTCGATTTTGGTGCTATTCAATATTTCTTTGTAAGTTATTATCCAATTTTGAATATTTTACTTCTTATTCTTCTAATCGCACCTTCTTTTTTTCTTTTTGAAATTATCTACGCACACTTTATTTGGTATTCGTACGATTAATTAATTAATGTAATTTTCTAAGTCGTTTCCTATTCTCATTCAATTCTTATTAAACATTCATAAGCTGCATTTCCTTACTGAGTATGTTTTTATTGAGATATTACACAATTGTAGCTTGTTAAATTCGACACATTAAGATGTTGAATTAAATTAATTGAAATCTTTTTTTTTTGAAGTCGATTTGATGAACTTTTCACAATTTTTTCACTCTCAAATAATTTTTCCTTCAATTTAAAACTCTCAAAATTTCCCATAAAAAATTGAAGTCTTCATCCATAAAACGATGGGAATTAATTAAATTAAATTCTCTTATTCACACTAGTCGCCCTTTTTGAAATGTTAATTTTTTATTCAGCTCCTTTCTTATTTTTTTTTTGTCTATAAGAATTTTTTTATTGCCTCTCCGTCCACATATGTTTTTGTTGTGTACCGTACAAGAGGAAGGTAATGAGTGAATGAGTCGAGATCTAGGCGATAACTGGTTTATGTTGCTTCTTCTTCTTCTTCTTCTCTTCGTCGCTTTTTTTCTCTTTTTTCACTCTTTTTTATGTGCAAAGGAAGAATTCACTTGTTGCTTCTTTTTTTTTGCAGCTTATCTTGCAGTTAATGCTTGATTATTTTCGTGCGTTGGTGACTCCCACAATGGATATTGAGTACCCGACAGTCTTGATTATTTTTGTATATTCGAATAAATTCTTAAATTTTGTTTATTCAAAAAATTCTTTAATTTATTATCGCTTCGGACCAAATGACTTGATTCTTCTCGATTTAAGACGTTCGTTATCAACAAAAATAATGACTTTTTTTTCTTTGGGGTCGGTTAATGTGTGTCGCTTTTGAATAAATAAATAAAGCGAGTGTCATTGACAGAAAAATATCATGTGGAACACTTTAATTCAATTTTGTAGTCACTTGAGATTGTTCTTTGTATGATTATTATGAAAATTTTGTGTTAATCTCTTTGTTGATATTAAATAGATTTGAGATTTTAAGGCTGTAAGTAATAGTTTGGCGTTTAATTTGAGTTATTGGTTTGCGGGGTTTTTTTGAGCGGGGTTCTTTGAAGTTTTTGACAACAATTTCTTTAGTATTTGCCGAATTTCGCGTTAATTTTCTGACTATGAATGACTTTTATAGCTTTGAACTATTTTAACTTCGATTTACGCAATTTTAGTAGTTTTATGAATTTTTCTAGATTTTTAAATAAAAATTTAAAAATTATTTATCATCAAAATTCAGAATTTTCAATATTTAATTTCCGCGAATTGCTCATCAAAAGCTTGTCGTCTTTCCAAAGCAAATAATCCTCAGTCTTTCACAATAAAACATAAAAAAAAATCTTTTTTCACTTATTTTTTATTTTCATACATATATTTTCATGTAGGAAGTCTCTTTTGTGTCAGTTTAACTTGCTATTCTATTAATTCACTATGTCAAACATCACATTAAATCATCTAAATACACACATATAACTTGAATAATTATTACACTTAAAATGAGCATTCTCATCTCAAACAGTCGTTCATTTAAATGAAAGTTAATTAGATTATTGTGTGTATGCAATTTCTATGAGCATCCAAAAGGATTCTATTTTTTTATCAATGGGTATTTTTATTTTAAATTCACAAAAAAGTTTCTTATTGTCTTCGAATTTTATTCACTCTGATGATTTTCAATGTCTCAACCCTAAAAAATATTTTTTTTTCGATAAATCTCGGAGCACTCCGTAATTCGATATATGTCTATGTCTATATAGTCCCTTCTGTATTTTTTCACGTGCAATTGTGCTACAGAGGAGCAGTAAAATGTGCTTCTGTCCTCAACGAATGATCCGATGAAACTGAATTATCCAAAATATTATGGAACGGAAAACGAAACAGTTCGTGGCAGGACGAAGAAATGTGAGAAATGACTGAAATTCTCTCATGATTCTCGTCTCTCTGAGAGCGGCAGCATTTCATTGTTGAATGCTTTAAACAGATGATTTTACATTTGAATATAATTTCAGAGACATTAACATTGAAATGAATAAAGCAACATTTCCGACTGATGTTGATGAATAGAAATGAAATGAAATGTAAGTGATATATTGAGTATGGAAATTTATGGCGATTCACAATTGAGATTTATTGAGGAAGAATTTTTCCGACATGAGATTTAATGTCTTCTTCTACTTCTTATTCAGATTTTTATTTGTGAATCTTTTGAAGCTTAATTTGGAGATTTTTTGGATGACATAAACGATTCACAGACAAACTTTTATAAGGTTTGCGCATAAGTTTAATGGACTAGGCGCATTTTTGACAGGAACTGTTGTATTGGGAATTGACAACGGGTATCTTAGTGATAAGGCCAGCTTCAGGGGCCATTTAGTAAAAGCCATAGTTTGCGATATTGAACCTCATTAAAACGAGTTGCTCGGGTATAGCCTTAATCCATTCAAATAACATTCAATAAACCAACCTAATTTTTTATTCACGATAAGGCATAACAACGAATAGTTTTCACGATTATATATTTTACAGATATCTAATAGACTTTTGTGTGAACTGCTTCTCTTCATTTTCTTTCCTTTCCTTCCTTCTATCCTCTGCAAAAATATTTGCCATATCTCAATAGAATGTTGATTTATGACTCTTTGCAATCTAAATTTGCTTAAGATTCACATTAAGTTTGAAATCCATTAGCGAAATGTTGTTTACACGAAAATTTTATCAATGAACTTGACTCATTTTTCATGCGAATGAGAATTTTTTTTTGAGTTGAAATTAAGATTTTTATGGAAATGAATGATTCGAGTGGTGGACTCACAATGTCTTTTTGGCGAAAAAGTTTATTTTTTGATTTAAACAGTTCCAGAAACTATTGAAAATTTACTTTAAGAAAAATCATATCATTAACCCCTTTGAAATTACATGACACAAAGCTCACCAGACATGACAGATATCACAGCTCCAAATTTTTATCTATTGTTCGAAAGTAGAATTTCCTCTTATCTTCATTTGAAAAACCATAGTTACAAATTTACAAGCTAATTTTCCAATTATAAACATCAATCAAGACTCAAAACTCTTTCAAACAAATTCAAAACCTTCAAATCTAAATTTTCAAATTTTACCACGAGTTCCAAGCCATTTCGTTGATATCTTATCACCTGAGGTAGTGTCGACACAATAAAAGTAAATTAAGATAAGAGCCCAATAGAGATTTGAGAAGTGCCGCTTTCACGTTTCTGTCTAACTCATTCAATTATTGAAAAATATGTTTTGAGGTGTGACTGTGCAGAAATTCGTTTTATCATTTAAAGTATTTTGAAGCGAAATGAAATGTATTTAAGTTTCTGAAATGATTTTTTTTTTGAAAATGGAAAAGAAATTGATTTTTGAAATAGTTTTGAGATCGAATGTTAAGAATGTGTCTCATAATTTTTTGATTTATCATTAATTAATTCGATATTTTAAAAAGTTGAAATGAATAAAAAAATTCCAAAAGTTGAGGTCATTTTATGTTTTAAATTTTATGTATTCCTGTTAATTTAACAGTGAAAAGCCTTAAACATTCGGGTTCCCAAAAATCCTTTAAGTCATTCCGACTTCCAACTATAACCCCATCAAAATAACTTTTCAAACTACAATAAAAACAAATCCTTCCATCCAACTAAGCAACAAAAATTTAAATGTCAAAATATTTCCATCCCAAACTTTTTCATCACTAATTAAAGCAAGCCTTAAGAATCTCCAAACAGCAATTCACAAAATCCAACAAAAGACTTAACAACAAGAAGAAGGAAACCCTTCAAGTCGTCAAAAAAATTGACACTTAAAAGTTAAAATTTATGTTAATTATAATCTTCGACCACCCAACACATTGCAAAAGTTGCTATTTAGAGCTGTGACTGAGACAAAAGATGGATGGAATAACATTTGACAAAAATAACATGTGCAAACAATTATTGAGTCTGAAAATGCTGTGATGATGCTAGATTGTGACATTAGCAGAAATGTTTTAGAATGTTTAATGGTCTGTAAAGTGATCAGATTGGGAGGTTTGAGATTGGGTTTGATGGACTGAAACAAGATGTTTCAGTTCAATTCTACTTTAAAATATTAAATACAAACTGATGAGTTTTTCAAATTTTTTGAAGATTCAAAATGACCGAAATATTTAAAGTTTTAGCTGTTATTAATTTAATGAAGATAAGCTTGAAATTTTGTAGATGCTATTAAAGTCTTGCCACGTTTTTGCTTAACTTTAGATTAAATCGATTCCTCAAAATCAAATATTGACAGAATTAATCAAGAAAAAGTTTTTGAGATGAGAAAAATTTCTTTAGAACAAAAATTTTAAAATTCAAAGAACCGTTTCTTCTTTAATTTTAATTTTATTCTTTTATATTATAATGAAAAAAGGAAACAAGAATCAACCAAGAAATTCGCTCTATCTCCATTGAAACCAATAGAGACTTTTTACTTCCAAACAAAATATCCACTTCCATCAATGACTGCAAACAACAGTCAAGTAGATGAGGAAGTTTGCAAACTGAAACGAGAGAGATTATCAAATGGATCATTGGCTTCTTTCCGCCAATGTAATTTGCATCCATCTGCTGCCGATGCTCGTGCTTTCTCTAATTTCAAAAATTTCTCAAGTTTCATCAATAATATTTTTCACACATTTATTTTTCTTTTTGTTTGAGTTGTGAAGAATTTTTTAACGCATTTTTATAGAATTCTTTTTCGGGTTGAATTTATAGTTCATGCTTGAAAGTTTCATTCATAATTTTTACGTAAAACTTTCCGTTAAAAAGGTAAGAAAAAGGAGCACAAGAAAGAATTATGACAATCTCATGTGTAAGAGGCCTTCTTCATAATTTTTTCCTCATAATCGAATAGAAAAAGAATTTCATTCATTCATTTCGACCAAATCCATTCAATTGAGAATGGGCTATAAAAATTCCTTGTGTTGTTACATAGAAAATTGTATCATTAATAAAATCGTATATTTCGTTATTAAGAAGATGAGAATGGAACGAAAGTAGAAGATTTTTTTTAGGGCAGAATTCATTCCAACAATTTATTACCTTCTCGACGTACGATTTAAGATTTTATGTCCCCAAAAAAGGAATCCTGCATGATCATCATCGACTTCTATGTTGCACAATGGTGGACCCTTGCGGGGAATTTGGAATAAAAGATAAGTTCTTAAAATTTATTAAATTAATAACCAATATTTTAAATTACATCATGTAATGTCGTGAGCGCTAGAGTCTTGAATATCCCGAACTGGCAGAAGGTGTCTAAGAATAGAGCTGTCTTTGGACGTTCTCTAAGCGAGGCAATGGGCTCACGTGCTCTCCAGCTAAGAAAGTAATTATAGTAAAGTAATTAAGTAATATTGTGAGCATTTTCGATTTCTTGTCATATCGACACACTATGGAATGGATTAAGAGATCAGTCTCAAGTGGGAATCGAACCTCATTAAAGTAGCTCACAAATATCTAAACTGTTGCCTAGCATCTCAGAGACCTTACTCTTATAATGGCAAAATCGTCTACATATGGCTCAAAATCCCAGATTCTAATCGTTCCAAATTTGAAATTTTTGAACTTATTTTAATGTGCAAGATTAATTCCCAAAAAATCTGACAAAATTGTCACAGCACCAGAAATTTGTTCTCGTTCATGAGACACATTAAGATTAGTTACAGTCTTGAAACTCTTCTTCTACTTCTTCTTCTTCTTCTTCTTCTTCTTTATTCCCATTCACAGTCATATGTATATCCATAAATGTATGTATAGATCTTTAACAAAAGAGTCAATGCCATATACAGCAACAAAATAATGATTTCTTGTGTCCTTTTTCGCATTTTTAGAATAGAATATTTTTTCTTCGTATTATTTTTTATTTTATTTTTAAATAAATTCAATGTCGTAACGAGGCAAAAAGGCAGCACAATTGTTGTTCAAGAATGAGAAATGAGGAGAAATACATGCATGGAAAGAAAAAGTAAGAAGTATCGATAGTAATACATATCGAAGGTCAAAGATTATTTCTTCTTGCTGCTTCTCTTTTGTGTATTGTGATAGTTAATGCGATTTACTACGGGATGGATATGAGGTGTGTGTCTTGTAATTATTATGCATCATGATGTAGATGAATGATATGAAGGAAAAAGGTGAAATATGCAAACTTAGAGATTTTATTTTTCTTTAGAATATTATCAAGGTTAGAAATAAAGATTAAGATGATGCGTGCCGAATTCTATGGAATCTGAGGGTATTTGATGGTTTCTGAGAAAATTTGAAATTCATGTAAATATTTTGCAGAAGGTCTTGAACTTTTAAAAATTATCTGATACGATTTGATGTGGTCTTTGATTTAACTTTTTTGTTCAAAAAGTTATAATATTTAAAAATAAGAAATAATAATTTAAGAATTAAAATTTGTTATGCAACTCTCAAGCAGGGTGGTCCACAGATACACCAATGAAAATTAAAATTAATAATGAATGTGATAAAAGTTATAATTAAATGAATAGTTCAGCGTTACGAAAGGATAGTTGATCAAAAGTGTGATGCATTGCATAACTGTGTGAGGTTGATATCATGAATCAGAATTATTAGATTTCGCTAGGTTAGGCTCATTTAATTGAGATCTTTTGTAGTTCTCTTAAACGAAGTTTTCTAATCCAACATGAAGAGTTCACATCAGCTGTTAAAGACTACATAAATCTAACCTACGGATAGGTACAGAAATAAACTAAGAATCAGTTGATGCCAAATTGTCAGTGGATAAACTAGCGGCATCTAACGGAACCTACAAATCCCCCTACGTCAACAGAAATTTCATTTTGCTAGGGTTTTTTATGAAAAAATCTTGAAAATCCCTTCTTACCCTTAAATTGTCCAAACAAAATTTTTTTTTTATCTCTCCCCTCCCTTCGAATTCTTAGCTAGGCTCCTGTTGTACAGTAAGATAAAGCAGTGACTGGCAACATTTTTGGAGGTCAGACCTTAGCGATAAAACTTGTTTTTAATTAGAAACATTTTAAAGATCATCACAGTTAATCACTGATGCATGACCAGTGAAATAAAAAAAGACACGCTCGCTTATCAAATTGCTTATAAGATGGATTCTAAGACTTTGATGTTGAGAAGTCAGCGGAAACAGGTTCTCAGATCGAGTTGAAACTTTGTCAGAATTACGTCCATTTACGTCCCATATTTAAATATTTTCGTCCTACTTTCTATAACTGGATATACCAATTTAAATTTTTTATTTGAATATAATGGCCATAAAGTTTAATATTTTAAGAATCTGTTCTATACCTTTCATGTCTATTTTACGGTCTAAAGAACTCTTCAGTTAACTAAGTAATTCCTTGAATATTTTTCACCTAGCTGCATATTCTGCATTAAAAAATACTCTGCATTATTCACTAATCTCTAATCCATATATTCTCATATCAAAAACGAGCTACTCAACTGAAAAATTCTCAACTTTTTCAATTTCTTTTCATTTCTCATTCTATTTTTTGTGTTGTTCAAGTAAAACGCATGTATTATTTTGTTACTTACTCTTGAAACTCACAAAAAAAGAAGAAGAATTAAAGAAATTGAAAGAATCTACACAAAAAAGCATTAAAGAGTATGAAAGAATATTTTATATGATCAAGGCAAGCAAAAAAACTGTTTCTCATGGACATATACTCAATATTATACTTTTTTTTTCCCATAGCGCAAATTCTAAAGAAATCCTCTTCTGACTAAAAATAAAGGTCCAGAGAAAAAAAAAAGTTGACACAAAAGGGAGAAAAAAAAGAGATTCTCATTGTGTTTTGCAAGGCAATTTTTTATGTTTTGTCAAAGAAAGAAACCTGCTCTGTCAATCATCACCATTGGATATACAAACAATGCGGTCAGGTAATCCCAATGTGTCCCACTATGCATGTAATCTTGCCTCAATGTCTGTCACAATCAGCGCCAAAAATTCTACCCACAAAAACGATTTTTTCCCTCGTTAAAAACTTTGTTACCCTGCGAAAAAATAAAATCTTGTCGACGACGCGTGTGCATGCAATAAAAATCAGTGGATTGAATGTTGATTGCATTTTATTTTTTACTTTCCGTTGATGACGTCGATGATGATTATTGCAAACACTCTCAATTTCACATTGAGATTAAATGGATTATAAATGTTTGTGCGAACGTTGTTATTTTTGTTGTACACACCGGGTTGAAATGGATTTATCTGGAAGGGGAATTGATGTTGCTCAAACTGTGACTGTTTGTCACAATTTGTGCATTTTGTGATGCAATTGAATTTTGCATGCAGAAAGGAAGCTGTTTGGTTGGAGGTTTTGAGTTACCAGGTTTTTTGGATTCAAGGCTTTGCTGTATTGTTATTGGTCAGTAGGTCTGTTTATTATCAATCTTAACATTAATCTTAGCTAAGAAGTGTCAAAGCTGTAAATTAGTAAAGCTAAGTGTTGTTTAAGCTGAGCGTCGTTAAAGCTGAGCGTCGTTAAAGCTGAGCGTCGTTAAAGCTGTGCGTTTTTAAAGTCGAACATTGTTAAAGCTGAGCATTTCTAAAGCTGAGCATTGCAAAGGCTAAATATTGTTAAAGCTGAGCGTATATGAAGCTGAGAATCATTCCAACAATGCATACTCGTTGATGAAGCAAGTAAACAACAATATCTGTAAATCATATATTAAATGAACAGCCAAACAAATCCATTCCTAAATTAAATCAACAGCCTATTAACACAGTGTAATATTTACAAATCATATTATTATTATTATCCACAAACTTAACAAACTACTTTCCCACAAAAATCACGTAAAAATGCGCTTAATCCATACAAAAAATTCCCATCATTCTCATCCAGCACCATCATTAATAGAAGGAAATCTCTTTTGGCAACAAAAGGCATTAACACAGTCTGTATTTGTGAAACTGTATGCCAAATGGATCATTAAATATATTTTTTCATTGCTTCCATCGAATGTATTGAATTACATTTTTGTAAATTATTTCGGCACGCGACTTCTCATCGACAACTTATTGTGCAATCCGGCCGATGGGGGAAATTTCATCGCCAATTAAATTTTTTTTTAATATTTTCATCACTTGAGGAATTATTATTTATGATTATAATTTATTTCCATCCAGCATATATGTGATGCTATTTGTGGATAGAATAAAAAGTCATTAAAAGGGCTTGATGCCTGTAGTGGTTGACCGAGAACTATTATAAATTGTTGCCAACATTCAATTAGAACGCGCATTTGTTTAATTTATGCTGGTATATATATTCACATTTTTGTGGACTTGTAAGCATGTGGAATTGTTATTGTGTTCAGCTAACACCATGCCATCTAGATTTTATGAATACTGATACTGTATGGAAGATGAATTGATGGGATTTCGGGAAGTAGTAGGTTTTTGGATAGAACGCATATATTTAAGGCTTAGAGACACAAAATAGGTTTTAGCAAGGAATAGAAAAGTTCAAAATTCAATTAAAGTTAAAGATTTTGTTTTAAAATAAAAAAAAAAATCCAATAAGACAAACCGAAAACATTCTAAAATCCATCAAAATTCCAATTCAACATCAAACGAGCACAGCACCCAAAATAATTCTTAACTTTCTCTTTCTTCTTGTTCTTCTCTTCGATTCCATCGGCCGACTCTATTATTAATTTACTTGTATACAAATTTTGAAGTGCACATGCTTACCCAATAGTTTTTAAAAAAAAATGAAAAAAATTCATTCAATCATTCAATATCTCACCAGATGATGATGATTATTCGGAATGATTATCAGAATATTTTAAAAAAATCTTTAGAAAAAATTATTCATTGTACATACGGAGAATAAAAGAACCAATTTTGAATGGGGTAAGAAAGAAACTCAAGGAATTATTGCGCAACAATTGAGATTAAAACGATAAGCAACACAAAAAAATATTTTAGAGCGTGTGGAATTTTAATAAATTTTGTTAGACAGCGGGGTGCCGGTTAAATTGCTCAAAATCATCAAATACGTAATTTATGGAATCTATTTTTTATTGAAGGGTAATGATCGTTGATTCCTCAAAAAAAAAAAATTCTTAAAGTCATAAAATTTTATCAACAACTTGTCATTCCAATAAAAATTGCATTAATTTCTGCTGATGATGCTGCAAAAAATTGGAGATTTAAGGAAATTCAATAAAATTGCAATCAAAAAATTGTCAGCATTTGAAATTTTGTTGCATGGGGTTCGATTTTGTATTGAATTTTAATTTTGATGACGGCTTTGAAAATATTACTGAATGCAAAAAATTGAAATTCATTTGATTTTGATTGAGTATTTATTGGAATTTATTGACGCGAATGAAGATAATGATGATATGAGTAACTAGAGGCTATTTATGAGTTTCTGAAGTTAGGAATGTAGAACTGATTCTAGGATCGAGAATTGTGATAAATGTACAGGAAGAGTTTAGTATCAAGAAACCAACTACTCGGTAGAATCAGTTGTTATCCTTACAGATGCATCCATGAGTGTCTTTTGGGGTCAAAACTTCTCTGCTTTCGTTTAGTTTATAAATTAATCATAATTTTTTGAACCTTACCTCCAAAATTTTCCATCAAAGCAAAACATAAAAACTTATCAACCCCCTCCCCCTCCCCCATTCTTCCGTTATATTTAAAAATATTAATTTGTATCTATTTGCCAATAAGGCTACACTGTGTGAGTCAAAAGAATAGGAAAACATTAATCATTTTGAATTTTTTTAAAATTAAGAGAAAGTTAAAAGTCATTAAAATCAACTTTTGTTTGTATTTCTTCGCTCATTGTGACTTTAGCAAATCAACTTTGACCTCAAGCAGGAAGTAATGAAATTCAAAACAATAAATGAAAGAGGTGCGCTTTGTTGAAATTTATAATAAAATTTTCTGCAAACAGTTTTTGAAATAAAATTTCTGTCAAATAAATCTGTGATTACCTAAAAGGTTATTCACGTCCTTTAAACACATCAGCTTTTCTACACATCATCTTGCTAAAAAAATCATCATTGAGTGTCAGTAAGCTTTAGGCTTCCCTGATACCTGATACATGAGCTTCCCTTGCAGAGAAACATTTTAAAATAATTCTTAATTTTTTACCACCAAAAATTTAAATTCTTGATTGTCACGCATATAAAACAGTAAAAGAAAAAAAAATTTGCCGAGAATGGTTGCAAATGATCACTGGAGACACACCTCATCTCTTTTCAATTTAAATTGATGCTTCTTCAATTTTTGACAGCGACAAAAAATATTCAAATTGATTTTTTTTTCAACTTCGGTGACGATAAAAAAATATTTATGGACATTTATTGGTGAATAAATTGATTGCTAAGTGAGTAAAGCCATTGAGATTCTGTTTCGATTCTGGATGGATTGCGAGTAGGAATTTGCAGAAAATTGTTGGATTTGGTTTTAAGTTAGGTATTTACTTTGAGAATAAAATAAGGCATTGACTTAATAATAAAATTAGCACAAAGCCCCGATTTATTTTTGAGCCAAAATAAAGCCACGACTTATAACTGACTTTAAAATGAAGCAACGACACAGATTTACAATTAAAATAAAGCAAAGACTTATTTTCAAATGCTCAAATAAAGCGTCGACTTAATAATCAGGTAAAAACATATCGACGACTTAATTATGAGAGAAAAGTAAAGCGACGAACTATTTTTATCAAAATAATAGTTTAACGACTTACATTTTAAACTCAAAAGAAGCAACGACTTTTTAAAATAATGCAATAACCTGCAAATTACTTCATTGTAAGACTAGAATATAGCTTAACGTTGTAATATGAAACTGATACCCAAAGCCCCTAGCTCATCCTAGTTCATCTGAATAAATTAAAATAAAAAATTATGATTTATATTCCTTAAATCCAAGGGTTTAAGGAACTTAATCAACTAAATTTAAACCTCTATTCAAGAAAACTAAATAAATTTAATAATTTTTCTTCCCTCTCATTAACCCGCCACTTACTGAAATAACAGTAATTTGAAGCCCTTCAATAAATTACAAAATAAAAGTACAGCGGCTGTGTCAACTTTTATCGTTGAAATTAAAAAAATGTTTAAATTAACTATTATGACCTTGAATATGCAAATTAACATCGAAAAAAAATATCCCTCATGCATTTTAATCTGTCACATCCACAATGTTGTATACACGCATGTATCAGCTCACTTAATATTTATGTGAATATGCAAATTAAAAGATTTCTCGTTTTGCTTTAAAAATGGCACCATCTGTGATTAATGAAAATTTTATTTTTACTTTGAATGATCAAGTAAAACATTTGTGTAACTTGTAATTATGTTTTAATGAAGAATTCTATTGCATTGATCGGGCATCAGCAACTGCTGTGCGTTTGCCATGTTTTTGTAATATATTTTTTCATTCGTAATTTTAGAGTTTTTTGGTGAGGAAAATTGGAGGTAACAATTGGATTTGGAAGGATGCAGATTGTCTGAGGTATCGTTGGACTAGCGCTAGAGTTGGAAATCGAACGTGAGCTAATTCTTCCACAATCAACTACCCTAAATGGATTTTTCAAGTGGAATCACACAAGGTTTTTTATAAATAAATAAAACCTATAAAACTAGAAGATCCAATGCTGCACCAGTTTGGCTCACAGTTAATGACTGTTTAGCGAATAAGAATTTGCCAGACAACAGCACAGTTTTACATTAGAACTACTATCTGTAGCCTACAAAGCTGTGCACATTCCAGTTCATCTAATTCGAAAAAGAACAATTTGAAAATTTTTATGCCGGGTCTCGAACCTATGATCGCTGTGTCGGCATTGCAATAATTTGGTATTGAGTACTAAACCATTTAGCCATCGAGACTTTGCTTCTTACTTTACATGGCTCACAATTTATTAACCTTCCTCAAAAAACTGCGCCTAATCCCAACAACATCTTACAATAATTTCAAAAATACATTTTCAATATTATTAAAGCACTGCAAATTTATTTATTGGCCGAATAAATTTCAAAATCACGATGCGATTTTCATGTTCCAAAAAAATACACATTTTAAACAACAACAAATGCCAATAATTCACTTCTCTCATTTTGATCCTTTTCTCTTTTACTCTTTTGTTATGTCCTTGATGGGCGCAATAAAGCACAATAGAACCCTCATCTTATCCATTATTATGTGTATATATGTGCTTCACATGACACCCGTTGTGTGTTGTTTCAAAAACTTCAATTGTAAAGAATCGATATGTAATTGAAAAATAATGAGAAATTCTTGAGGCAACAACCCTTCGTGGAAGTGCCAGTGGCCATTGCAGAGCAACAAAAAAAAATCTCAAAAAAATTTATTCTATATTTTATTTTTCAAAAAAAAAAAGAAAAACTTAAACAATAGTTGACAGTATGTAAGCGATAAACATGTCGAGTGTCCAGTTAGTTCCAATTGAGAGCATTATAATTGACATTATTCATCACATTCGTCCGGTTCGCATTTGTCGTTTGACCAGAGTATAAAAATTAAGTTGTGAAAAAATATTAAATTATCGCTAAGGGACGCTGATGCGACTCAAAAATGTGTCATAAATTCCTGTTAATTGGCTCAATGACTCTCGTCAAATAATTTACTTTTTTAATTATCGAGTGGACATCTTTTGTGAGTTGGAAATTTAAGTTTCTGATTGGAGAGGATTATTGAGCGCATTTTTAAATCATTTTGAAAATTTAAGTTTTAAAGGTTGCATAAATTTTGAATTTTTAAAGGTTAAAAATTTTGAACTTTTTAAGGTTTCCAAAATTTTAAATTTTAATGGTAGGAAAAATTGAAATTTATATGGTTGTAAAAATTCAAAATTTAACGATTTCCTAAGATTCAAATTTGAACGGTTTCCTAAAATTCAAATTTTAATAGATTTAAGAATTTTAAAATTGATCGATTTTAAAAAGTTTTATAATTTTAGAATATTTTTAAAATTAGCCAAAAGAAGACAAAATGTCAAAACTGAAAGAACACATTTGAAACTTCTAAAAACTAGCAAAAAATTAATAAATTACTGATATTTATGGATGCTCGAAAAAACAGTCAAATCGTACCTAGCTTGGGTCAAGTCATAATTTTAATTAAGTTATTGCTGCTATTGTCGACCCATGTTTAACTTCTTCAATATTTAGAGTGAATAAAAATTGTCAGTCTTTGAGTCTTCAAAGAATTTCTTTCAACTTACGCACTGCTTGCGAATAAAAATAGACACAAAAGAAAGAAAAACTTGAAAATTCAAAAAACGACAAAAAAAGCAATCACATTAATGACATTATGGCATTTCTATTTTAACTAAATTAAATGGCATTTTCATGCCCTTTGACCTCCCTCCTTAAAAATTTTATTTTCTTGACTTTGTTTGTTTGCAAATAAAAAGAAGGAAAAAAAAATCTTTGATTACAAATTAATTAAATTATTTTGCCTTCCCTGTCGTGAAATGAATGAGCAAAGGAAGAAATTTGTCTGTCTTTTGTGTGACTTTTTTCTGGATCTTTTGTGATTTCAAACACATTAAGTCGCAATGATGAAGTTTAGTTCAATTAAATCAAAGAAATACACACACGAAGGAATTCTGGGGAGTTGTTTTGATCATTTTGATGGAACTGGGAGTGGATTAGACGTTAGGAAATTTAAAAAAAAAGTTTAAATTAAATTCGAGATGGACAAAACTTTTTTTTTAAATAACTAGGAATTGAACCTTTGATTTTCTGTAATTTCTTTCAATATTCAATTTTACTATTTACAAAATTCAGCAAAAATTCCTTTTTGTTCCAGTCATAAATGTCATTCTCAAATATTCAATCAATTGCCATCCAACAGTAAATTGATCCCATCCCAAAATATCCCTAAAATGCTTCTTAGAAGAGCAACAAAATTCTTCTCATGATTCAATTAGATACAGATTAACATTCCATTTTAAAGAAAATAAGAGAAAATATTTTGGGACAAGAATGGAAAATTTTTCATCCATTCAAATTGAGACAAGCACAAATTTATGAAATATTAACAGAAAATAATAATAATAATTTTTGTTTCATTGCCTTAAGGGCGAATTAAACTTATGTCTAAAGATTTGAAGAAAATAAAAATGGATGGAGGAAATGGTGTGTATGGCGCGGAACGAATACAATAAGATAAGTGGGAGTAGAGAGGGTGAAGAATGTAAATTGAGTTCAGTCATGCAGTTTCTGATACACAAAATCTCTCTTTGATATTCATATTCATAATCGACTTTTGCTATTAGAAATTTTTTGCTTTTTGAGAGGATCTGGTGGTGATTTTTCAGGAATTGAGTGGGTTTGGTGATGGTTTGACTGGATTGACTGGATTTAAAACTTTTCCTTGAACTTTTTCTTCATGTGTCTTTTGTCTAGTCTCTAGTCCAGAGTCTCTAGTCTCTTGTCTCTAGTATCTAGTCTCTAGTCTCTAGTCTTTAGTTTCTAGTCTCTAGTCTCTAGTCTCTAGTCTCTAGTCTCTAGTCTCTAGTCTCTAGTCTATAGTCTCTAGTCTATAGTCTCTAGTCTCTAGTCTCTAGTCTCTAGTCTCTAGTCTTTAGTCTTTAGTCTCTAGTCTCTAGTCTCTAGTCTCTAGTCTCTAGTCTCTAGTCTCTAGTCTCTAGTCTCTAGTCTCTAGTCTCTAGTCTCTAGTCTCTAGTCTATAGTACTAGTCTCTTGTCTCTAGTCTCTGCATTATGCATTACATTACAAAGAAACTTTTCATTAATTCTCTAGTCTCTAGTCTCTAGTCTCTAGTCTCTAGTCTCTAGTCTCTAGTCTCTAGTCTCTAGTCATTAGTCTCTAGTCTCTAGTCTCTAGTCTCTAGTCTCTAGTCTATAGTCTCTAGTCTCTAGTCTCTAGTCTCTAGTCTCTAGTCTCTAGTCTATAGTCTCTAGTCTCTAGTCTCTAGTCTTTAGTCTCTAGTCTCTAGTCTCTAGTCTCTAGTCTTTAGTCTTTAGTCTCTAGTCTCTAGTCTCTAGTCTCTAGTCTATAGTCTCTAGTCTCTATTCTCCAAATGCGTCACTTAACCTCAATCTCAACAAATTCCAGTTTAAATTTACTTATTCAATATTAAACAATTTCATTAAATCTCAAAGGGTCCTCATTGTTTCTATCGTCACAACAAATTAAATTTTTGTTCCTTCTAATTCAATTCTTTCCTCATTTTTAAAAAAGAAAAACATAAATTTAAATAAATTCGCATCGACAATTGTGAACAATGAAGAGGTCCTTGTTACCATTTAAAATTATTCATCTGATTTATGGACGATAATTAGCATCGCAAATGCAATTTTTGCACTCGATTTACTTACAAACACATTAGATTGCCATTCATCTATCTTAATATTGATAATTTTCCATGATGACACGAAAATAAATTTCGAACATAAAAATAAAATTCAATCATTTAACTGGCATTTAACAAAGCGTTAAGTCAAGAAGAAAACTTGTGTGATAAAAAGATTTTTTTTTGCTGCAGCACTTTATTGGCATCGAACAGGAAAGAATGAATGATGAGAAAAAGGGGACTTAAAATGAAGGGAATGTCATCAAAGAAGGGGGAATGAAAAGAATTTTTTCTCTGAATTGATTTTTAGTACCGAGGATTTTTCTTTGACAAAAGACATATCACATTGTTGGGTTCATAAAGTGAAATTACTTAATATCTTTAATATATCATAATAACAACAAACATAACCTAACACGATAAAGGAAGACTGGATATCGATTGAATGATTATGGATAAAGTTATGTGTTAGATATTAGAATTGAAGATTTGAGGCTGTTGCTAGAAGAGATGAGCGCAGATTTCTCAGAGGTAGATTGTTCCGTAAACCTTAAGGCAAACCCGTTGGTTAATTCATAGTCTAACTTAGAGAATCTAAGAGTTAATGAGAGCATCTGAGAGTAAATGAGAGAAAAAATGAGAAAGCCTGAGAATAAATTGAGAGAGGCTGAGAGAAAATTGAGAGAGTCTGAGAAAAAAATATAGAGAATCTGAGAATAAATTGAGAGAATCCTAGAAAAATCGAGAAAATCTGAGAATAAATTGAGAGAATTCGAGAGGTTATGAGAATAAATTGAGAAAGTTTGAGAGATAATTGAGAGACCCTGTAAAATAAATCGAGGAAAAAAAATTGAGAGAATCTAAAAGAAAACTAAAAGTCTGATAAAAATTGAGAGAATCTTATCAATTTTTTTTTTTCAAAAGTCTGCAAAATAATCTCACTAAAATTCCAAAAAGCCAAAATCCCAACTTTTCAACTTCAACGATGCCCAATTCGGTGTTAATAATGTTAATGCATTTTCCTATTCACCGTTCATCCTTCCACCAACCAACCAACCAACCAAAAATTTCCTAACATGTCTTGATCACTATCAATTATGATTAAAAATCATCCCTCATTTATTTCTCATTCAATACAATTTTTTTCGCTCCTTTCTTTTTTTTCCATGCCTTTCAATTTCATCCACATGGCACTTTCATATTCATGTGTCATTTCAGACGATGCTGGATATGAATGAATTGAATTGAAGTCACATGTGTCCTTATTCTCAATGAAATTGATTTCTTCTTTTGACTTTTTATTCACGTTTCATTCAATCATGATGATTAAAAAATTTTTTTGGGTTCTTTTGTGACTGATTTTTGAGGGTTTTAAGGGATGAATGGGATGTGTATTGATTTTTTGACCAAGCGGTCATAAAAATTGAATGATTTGGAAGAATTTTGATAAATTTTTAAAAGAATTATTCAAAAATAAATGTTATTTAAAAAATGCGCTCTATATCTTTAATACAAAGGTCCTTTCAATTTGTTTCTTTCAACAATGTTAGAATATTTCATTCTTGATTTCAACTCTTTCACAAAAAAAAACTTATCCTTTGTATGCTCAAAATGTGAAAGGATCACCAACGAGATTTATAGTAAAATATTCAATAAATAATAAAAGACACTTGTGACTGACGTATATCTATCCATCTACTTCCATCCATAATAATATATGAATAATAATATTCCATAATTAATTTAAATCTTTCTTTTTTGTACCTACATTACAATTTATTTATTTGTAAGATTTTTATCCTCAATTTCCGTTTTTTGAGTTTAAAATCTGAAAGGAAGAAAATTATTCATTCACAAGTGTGTCGTTTCCTGTGTGCTGTGTGGATAAAAATCTTTAACATAATAATTTTCAGAAGAAATATTAATCAAGAAGGATCTGTGAGCATATTGAGTTGAGTATGAGGGGTCTTAGTTAGGCATCAATTATTAGTGAAATTAATGAAGAAGTTAAAAATACATTATTCATTGCATTCAAGTGCTCTCTTTTATTTTTGAGTTCTATAGTCGAACCGTAATGTGTAATTATGTGTTATATTACATAATATTTAAAACTACAACTCAATCTTGAATCAATGATTTAGTTTTGAGTCAATTTTAAAGCGATGACTTAATTTTGAATCAATCTTAGAGTGAAGACTTACATAGCTTTAAGTAAATTTTAAAGCGATGCTTTAGTTTGGGTGATTATTGAAGCAACGACTTAGTTTTGAGTCAATTTTAAAGCTATGACTTAATTTTGAGTAAGTTTTAAATCCAATACTTGATTTTGAGTAAGTTTTAAAGCAACGACTTAGTTTCGAGTCAATCTTGAAATAACGACTTATTTTAAACAAAACGATCATTTACGGTTCGAATATTTCAACAAATTCAACCCCCTTCAGCTCCCATTCTGAATGAAATTAAAATTCATTATTACATTTTAATCCTCTATTCTCTCAACTGCCTCTTATGACTGCCTACAACTGCGACGGGTGTACTTGAAAAATGCCGTGAACTTGGTAATATTTATTACGTGATAGGTGAAGTTTTTGAGGAATTCTTTTGAACATTTGTACTTGAAATTCAGTAGCGGAATTAAATTTTTTTAAAAATCATTTTCTAAGAATTTAAACTAAGTTATACTCTGATTGATTGGAGGATGTTGAGAATTTATGGTTGAGATTTTGTTCTTGAGCACTTGAAATAAATATTTTAAAATGTGTGTGCATTATTCATCTTGATCCTTGGACCCTTTAAGTATTTTTTTGACATTCTAATGACTTTTTTTGAGGGTTTTCCACTTAAATATTGCAGTTTTGAATTTTTGAGAAATTTTATCAGATTTTATTTAAATTTCTTATTTAAAAAATTGTGACATTTTTGAAAAGGTTGAGCAAGTGGTAAACTACTTATGGATTAATGCTTTTAAAATCCTCAAAATTGTTTAGTCCTTTTTTAGAATTAATAAAAACTATTTAAAAATTTTCTTTGAAGAAATACAAAGCTTTATGGTATTTAATAAAATTTAATACTAAACTGTTGCCATAGAAAGTCATCAAATACGGGGTTCCTCTAAAGAAGTTTAATTACACAAAGGAAATCCGCTCACAAATCCTCGAAACCATAAATTCATATATCCTTCCAACCCCATATGCAAAAAAAAGAATTTAATTCAAAATAAATCTCCAATTTATCTCAACAATTTTCAATTCCAAAATAAACCTCTTCAGTCCTTTTAAAATAAACAAATATGCAATATTTCATCATTAAAGTATAAAAGAAAATTCGACAATCATAGAGTCATAACCAACGGCAACAGGCGTGTGTTGTTGCCATTACTTGCAATTACTAATGTCACCATGTTCACACCCTCAAGCGAAATTATTATTTTTGATCGTCAGACCGTCAATGATGAAGAATCAGAGAAGCCTAAGCTAAAGTTGATAGTCGACGACTTATTTAAGCATTGAAGCTACGTTTTAAGAAAAAGTCTCGACTTACTTAGAGTTGAGAATAAAGTGACGACTTGCCTAGAGTTAAAAGGAAATCAACGACTTATTTTAACAAGAGGATAAAGCAACGACTTACTTTGAGTTGACAATTAAGCATCGATTCATTTTAGGTCGAGAATAAATCGACGACTTGCCTAGAGTCAAAAGAAAATTAACGACTTATTTTAACTAGAGAATAAAGCAACGACTTACTTTAAATTGACAATTAAGCATCGACTCACATTAGGTCGAGAATAAAGTGGCGACTTACTTTGAGTTGAAATAATAACTCGACTTCCTTTAATTTAAAAGTAATGCATCAAAATCCATTAAATATTGACTCCATTACGGTCTGAATCTATTAATAAATTCTAAACTGCTCTGCATCCCATTCAGCAACAGTCTCTAAAATGTATCAAATTTTTTTAAAAATAAGTTCTAATTTGAGGGTTGAAAATTTTGTGACAAATGCAGAGAATTACTTTTAAAAGAAATCCTTTTTTCGCAGCTGATGCCCCTTATTAATGCACTCCTAGATGACTCGATAAATTTTTTCTCTCATTCCCGACATTAACTTTACCTATTAATTATGCCATCATAGTATTAATTCGACATCAAAAGGAAATAACAGCATAAGCATTCATTTTAATGTCAAAAAAGAGCGACATTCACGCAATCGTTGCGTCGATGTTGTGCGGTGAGCTCAATAGGAAAGAACAAAAAAAAGTTGAAAGGAATGCGCCTTAAAATGCATAATGTGTAATATTAAAATTCAAAAACATGCAAGTCACTTAAAAGAATGTTCACAGAAAAATCCTTTTTCCAAAGCCGAAAATTAAATTGAATTAAACATTTTTTTTTTCGTTGAACGCTGCTTTTAAGAAGTCATTGTGTGACAATGTATGGAGCGGACGATAAAACAAAAAGTGGAAGAAAGGTAAAGGAAAAAGAGAGGGAAAGTGAAGTTTGGTTAAGAAATTTGTGAATTAATTGAATATTGAATTTAGAGCGCATTTTTGGGGGGTTTGAAGATAAATTGTCATATTGTAGATCAACTTTGAAGTAAGTTGTCGGTTTATTTCTCAAAATTTGAATTGGATCTTCATTTTATTGCCTCAATTTAGCTTTTAGTCGTCACATTGTTGCCTTAACTTTGCTGTAAGTCGTCGCTCTTTTCGCTCATCTTTGCTGTAAGTCGTCGCTTTATTGCGTCAATGTTGTATTAAGTCGTCGTTCTTTTGATTCAACTTTGAATTAAGTCGTCGCTCTATTGACTTCAATTTTGAATTAAGTCGTCGCTTTATCGCCTCAATGTTAAAATAAGTTGCTGCTTAATTTTCTCAATGTTGAATTAAGTCGTCGCTCTGGTTCCTCAAAGTCGATATAAGTCGTCGCTTTAATCTTTAAAGAAGAATTGTAAAACACGAATCTATTTTTCAAAATTTTGCAACTTAACTCCACATCATAAAAACAAGAGACAAATCCAATCAACATTTTCACAACAAGGCTTCTGTTTTACATTCGTTTACAACTCATCATTTGTCTTACTCATGTGTACCGTCTAGACAAAACAAAACTACCTAACACATCCTTTTACCCGAAAAAACTGCATCCTCAAAAAATATATGAAAAGGAATTTGTAATTTAGAGGAAACACGTGTCAGTAGTTTATATGGTTAAGGGAATATTGATGTTATCAATTCACAAAAGGGTGTTTGCTGCAATTTTTACTCTTTTCATGATAAAAAAAATTTCGAATGCAATGAGGCATGGAAAATTAAATTGCGTTGTTCTTATCAGAAACTTTTCTGCATTTAATGGAAATTTCGTTGCCTTAGACATTAAAAAAAATTCTAAAATCCACCCTTCAATCAAGTCCCAAAAAATATTCCATAATCCAAAAGTAATTCTAATCATAGCTCATTGACATAAAGCACTTGTCTCCATGGCTGCATGCAGCAATAAATAAAATATATTTTGTACGTACATCGATAGTAAATTAGCTGGAATCCGATTACTAAACAACTGAAGTAGCAAATGTCTTAAAAAATCATTTTTACTTTGAAATGTGATCTCGCATCGACCCCAGGTTCATTTTTAGAACTTTATTTATTTTCTTACATGAGCTCGTATGTCTACTTATGTTTGCGTGTTTGTAATACAAAAAAACAAAATAGGAGAGAGAATGAGATGAGAATTAACGATGAATTTCTAGAAGTAAGCAAATGATTTTTTTTTGTAAGAGGAAGTTGGAATCAGGGAGAGATTTGGACAGAAGCGCATTTATGATTTTTCATTGAAGGTAAGTTTGAACCATTAGCGTGTCCAAGGAGTTTAGCAAGATCTACTTTTGGTGAGCAATAACTAAAGGATTTCAAGTGGAATTCGAATTTAAATGACATGAAGTGCTGGGATTTTTGAGATTGAAGCCAAGTGTATGCGACTTGGTATTTAGTTTATTTCTGGAGGTTTTAATTTTTATGAATAAAATGGATCCCCTCGTCAAGAAGTCAAATCTCTTGCTAATCCATTTTGGGAATGATATAACTGCAATATGAAGTGCAGCATGGATTAAGCTGAAGACTTCAGCTTAAAACTTTTTGTGTGAATAAATCCTAAATCTCAGGTTTTTGCAAGAAGATTCTCTTCCTTAATATACTTCCGTCAGGCGGTTTTTAATGGACTTTCGACAGCTATTTACAGTGTAAATAAAAATTACTTAAGTTAAGTATCCCAATATACTAGCATCTGGATGATTTCATTACAGCATCTTACGCACACGGATTGTGACTAGGAACATTGCAGGTAAATCCGGTCTTTAGTCTTAATCGTGTCTTTACACTATAAACTGTATGTCTAATGGGCGTGGTACAATAGATTTTGTTCTAATTTGAATCGCAGTGCCTCCAGCTCAAAAGGCTGGACCCTCTCAATGCTTTACTTAACTTAAGTATCCCAGATTAACATAGAAACCAGACATTCGCCTATAGCTATTGAAAACAAGATGCTAACTCAAGTCATCAAGACAAAGTGAACCTCCAAACAAGCTCATCTTCTTACCTACTAGAATATTACTTATATTGTGTGTAAAACGAACCTCACTTCATTTTATGAATCATTTAAGAACGTTGAGACCCAAAACAGAAGTTGAATAGAATAGAATTAAAGTCACTAATATGTCATTTAAGAAGATTTAAAAAAAAATGCATTTGATTCATTTTTAATTAAAAATATTTTTCTTTCTTTTATGGAATTATCTCTAGGCTACTAAAGTTATTCATAAATTTTTATTTTTAAGTTTTGATCATGCTTATCTTATAAATCAAAACTACAATCACTATCTGAATAATTCCTAAAATAGTCATAATGACAAACAAGAAATGATATCGTAACTTAAAATGATTCGACATTTGCTCATTTTTTGATATTTTATCCATAACTTCAATCATTGGCGATAACATTTTTTGCTTTTGAGTATTAAGATTCCGAATTTTTCTCTCAAATGGCTCGTAATGTGAAAAATTTGATTTTTTGAAATCTCTTTCTAGATTATTAAGTTTTTGGAAGATTATTGAAATGTCCTTAACTTTTAAATTTTTCATTTCAACATCTAAACTTTTAATTATACTGTTCAAATGTGAAAAATCTTTTCGATTACAATTGGGTTTAATGTTAAAAATTAGAACTTTAGTATTATGTGTGCTGTTTGTTTTTCCACTACTTCCACATTTACAATTGAAGAAAACAAGTGAATGCAAATCAAATAAATAACCAAAGACATTCCAACCAATGTGAATAAGTGGGTTTGCATCAAATGATATGGATTTTAATTTAGAGTTGTACATGAATAAATCATCTTCTAGAACCTCAATTTCGTTTCCAAAAAAATCAATATTTGTTAAATTTGGAAACGGTTTGAAGTCATCTCGTTGAATGTATTTCAATCCATTTTGAATTATAAATATTCCAATTAAGTTCTTGAAAAATCTTTCAATGCCGCGAAGTAAGTAAACTGTTGTCTTATTGCTTGCATAAAAGCACATCTCATCGCTGTTACTTCTATGTTTCATGTGATCACCTGAAATATTTGTGATGGTTGCTAAATCATATGAAGTTATATTCAGGATATTTTGAACTTCACAACTGTATCCTTCACTTAAACTCCAGTAGCTTACATTTGTGAATTTACATTGAATGTTTATAGGCGATATGATGTGTAAAAAATATGAAACTTGAATTATGATGATTCTAGAATTATGAATTTTCACTTATGAAACTGTTTAAATTTATGATTTTACTTACATAATTACTGAGTGCTTCATCTTTGAAATTTACATGCTACTGAAAATAATTTTTCAAAATATAGCTCATTTACAATACAGTGTGTTGTGAGCAAATGATGATCTATTGTGATCCAGAGCTGTGCTAGAGTGATTTGCGGACAATAAAATTTCAACGAGTGAAGATGCTCCAGACCACTGCACTCAAATTTAGACCTACGATTATTAATTTTAATTTATTAATATTCTTCTTTTTTATCTTCTTCTTTTGATATTACCTAGGCGTGGAAACTCAAGATTAATCCTGAAAAATCCCAAAAATCCCAAAAAAATCCCTGAGCCAATAATCATGAAAATGTGAAATCCCTTTTAAATCCCTGATGCATTTGATGAATAACTTCAGGATTTAAAAGGGATTTTACATTTTCATGTTTATTGGCTCAGGGATTTTTTACGATTTTTGAGATTTTTCAGGATTGATCCTGAGTTTGCACGCCTTGGATATTACTGGGGAAGAAGCCTAAGACATTACTGTCTATAGCCTACAAAGAGACTCTCTTAAGAACATTCGAGTTCATATGGTTCAAAACAGGACAGTTAAAAAAACTTCTAGACCAGTCTCGAACCCTCCGATCGCTGTGTCGGTATTGACATAATTAGCTAATAATAATAATGTGTGAAGAGCCCAGCCTTTCAGCTGGAGGCACTGCGATTCAAATTAGAACAGAATCTATTGTACCACACCCTTTAGACCTACAGTTTATAGTGGGATCCGAACCACTTGCAAATTAAACATAATTAGCTACTGCAGGACTAAACCATTCCGCCACCGAGACACTTTAGCTTCCGAGTAAATGATGATCAAACGTTAAATAAATAAAAAAGAACTGATTAAATCAGAGTTGGAACCACAACTTATTTTAAATCGAAAAAATTTTCAAAATATTCGCTTTCAACTTTAAAAAACCGCAATATAACAGCTGAGCAGTTCTATTAGTAATATTTAAAATATTTATGAGGAGGCTGACCATCTCCTTGGTTTTTCAAAGGACAGTTCTCTATTTTTTTTCATTTTTCAAAAATAAAACTTTTTTATTCTATTTTAATTCGTCATAAAAACGACTAAAATTGGTAGATAAGTGAGATGTCCTCTATTTTACCTTTAAGACTTCTTTATTTCCAAAAACATCAGGTCATTCTATTTATGAGTAATTTTTTGTCATGCCTACATTTTAGTACAAAGATTTGTATTGACAACTTTATCATGATCAACTTATTATTTATGCATGTTCTTTAACTAGGCCGAATTATTAGAATTAGACTCAAAATTACCTAAATGATTAGAAGCCATAATCCCACAATAAGGAAAAATAACAATAGAATTTTAATTCCGCAAACTGCATCATCCTCCCCCAACCTATCTTAATAATCCTTGATTAAAAATCTCGACAATTCATCAAAAATACTTGAAATATCCTCAAACAATCGAAAATAAATCTGACAAAAAAGGAACAGATCCATCATTTGCCGTATCATGCGTGGGTGCTGGGAATCAGATTATGAGAAATTTAATTCTAATGAATACGGAGAATTATTTTTAAGTGATATCAGACACACTCAAAATTACTCGCATTACAATTCATCATTACTAATAGCATTTAATGCGATTGAGAGACTACTTTTGTTCCTTTTCTTCGTCGATGATCAACCGGAAAATATCATCAATTTAATGGAATCAAATGAGATGAAATTGAAATTGGTTCTTTGTTGTGTCTTTTTTCATTATTCATATTTTTTGGGATTTATTTGTTGTATTTATGAATTTATGATGGAGAGGGACTTAATGGCATACATAAGAGTATTATTATGAAAACCCAGTGCATTGTCCCTCATGTTCTTATGCTGAGTGCATTTAATAAAGGATGGGAATTAACTTTTCTATTTCTTCTGAAATGGAATTGATTTTATGGTCCATTAATGAGAAACTTAAATAAATGAAAGTTAACTGCAGGTGTATCTAATGATAACTGGAAGATCTAGTCCTAGTGTTCCTTTAATATAAGTGATTCCTTAAATTAATGCTTTGCTCAGTCACCAAGAATATACCAACTTCGCCTTTTTGAGCGGGACTGTCCCACATTTTTAATATCCTTACTTCTTACTTCCTTGGCTTGGGCACACGTAGGCCCATTGCCGCGCTTAGAGATCGTCTGAAGACAGTTCTATCCTTAGAAACCTTCTGCCAGTTTGGGATATTAAGGACTCTAGCGTCCTTTTCAACACATCAAATACACGAGATCTTCGGTCTTCCTCGTTATCTCTTGCCATCTATAAAGTCTGATACTGTCACTTTTAGTACTGGGGCATCTTGTAAGCGTCTGAACGCATGTCTATCCCATCACAAGCTAATATCCTCAATGTTTAAAAGTTTAGTCTGTTCCGCTTCTCCAGAACTGAAATCGGGACATATCCCATTTTTTGATCATAAATCGGCAAAAACCGATGGATAGCCTATGCCAAGAATATCAATAATTTACAAAAATTCAAAAACTTAATTTTTGTGACTCTCAAAGGCACACATTAAAATTGATTAAAATGTTGTCCACAACCCACCAAGAGTATATCTTATTTAATTCCAAGCAGTAGCTGATTGGTTTTAGCAACTGCTAAACATCCTCTTAGATGAAGCAGCTTAGTGGCTACCGCTTGATTCTGTCAATCGGGATAACGAAATGTGTATATCATTTATTAAACACCACTCTCGGTTAGCCATAAAAAACTGATAAGCTACGGAAAATTCATTGATTTATTTGTTAAAAATAACAAAGTAAACAAACACTTGAGCTGACTTGGGCTTAAATTGGAATTACTTAAAGATTAATTTTTAACTACCTATAGCAAACAGCTCACACCCAATAAAATACTTGACTGAGATTTCATTTTTAAACACCTGTGATTGATATTGGGAAAGTACTTGAGATTAGTGATGATAAAACTTTGATAAAGGTGCTATTTTTTCAAAGGATAGGAGCAGGTTAGGTCAACTGGTTAATAAGAATTAAGCAACCCAATATTAATTTTTCATAAATGATCTCCAGCCACCTAATACCATGTGATCCTGATTTCTCATTAATCCTTCGGTACTTAGAATGTAACTCGTGCAAAATTTATAAATTATAAATTAATTAAACTTTACTCTTTTGTAAAAACGCACGTTTTATTCAAACATTTATTTATATTTCTTATCTTTAAGTACTACAGTATTAAGTTAAACCTTATAAAAGCTGATAAATTTTTAACAATTTTTTCCCACCAGCGTCATGCTTATCTTATGACCTGACATTTAATTTTTGGACAAAAACATTATTTCAATTTATTGTTAATAAAAATTCTTAGTTTAAATTCCCCTGCTAGGAAACAATGCATTGTAATTACGAATACAAATATTCAGCTCAGCTCGCATGGCCGATCGTGTGATTGAATTGTCTGTTATACTCCTGCTTGAACAAATGTTCCCAATTGTAGATAAGAAACTTACACCTGTAAAGTCAATTAATTGTTCATCGATTGCGTCGATTCTATTACCACTCAAATTAATTGATCTTAAAATTGGCAAATTTTCAAAGGAACGTCCGTGGACTACTGTTAAATCATTGTTTTGGATAGTAAACCATGTCAAGCTGCTGAGTGGTGTGAAAACATTATTTGGTAGATCCGAGATGAAGTTATTAGTCAGGACCAAATTTGTCAATCTCGGAAGATTAGCAAACCACTCAGGCCTGAGGCTTCTAATTTGATTGGTACGGATGTCAAGTTCATTTAAATTTTGAAGCGGACTGAAGATGTTAGCTGGAAGATCTGCGATTCTGTTCTGCATTAACCATAAAGTTACTAATCTGGCTTGACCTTGGAAGACATTTTCAGGCAGCGTTGTGATTGGATTGTTGTACAAATATAAAGTTTGTAGCTCTGTGTTCCTTACAAATGCACGCTCACTTACTGTGGTGATTTGATTGTTGAATAAATCCAGGAAGGTAAGAGATGCACAATTCTCGAATGAAAAATCATCGACTCTTTGAATTCCAATGCCGGATATTGCAATGTGACGTAAATTTCTGTATGTTTGACAAAGGATTGATGGAAGATTTGTGCTATTTGAACCTGGCCGGATGAGGACTGCTTGAACATCATTATCTGTCAGAGGTGGCACATGCATTCCAATCACTGTGTCAAAGTTATTAAGTCCATCAGGATTAACAATCAACAGACTGCAGGTGTAGCCATGAAAAGTGTTGCTGAATGAACAACTTAACTGACCATTAATCACACTTGAACTTATCGCAAAGATAAACTAGTAATGAAGCCGATCACGCTTCATGGGAATATTCACACAATCCTATAGAACTCTCCATGTATTGTTCAGAAAATCTTGAAAAATCTTCTCTCAATAAAATGTAAGACTTAATATCAACATTTTGCTGCATTATCAACAAAGTATACCACGCATTAGGAACACGTTTTATAACGAAAATCATGATTCAAAAATTTGCCAATTTTTAAAAGTATAAATATGAAAAATACGACTTATGTAGAAAGCCATTAACTTTCACACTTAGTAAACGATAGATTATAAAATTGAAAAATCACTCAAATTAATGCTCCGCAGTCAGTCTCTTATGTAGATCAGACTTCAACATAGGTTACAGTCTTGAAAAGTTTTGCAACTTGTGTGCTCCGTTTCGTTCAACTGTTTATAGATTACAGGTTTATAGGTTAACCAAGATCCAGTAAAGTTTTAAGCATGTCCGAAACTTAAAACCAAGATCCAGTAAAGTTTTAAGCATGTCTTAACTTAAAACCAAGATCCAGTTAAGTTTTAAGCATGTCTGAAACTTAAAATCAAGATCCAGTAAAGTTTTAAGCATGTCTAAACTTAAAACCAAGTTCCAGTAAAATTTTAAGCATGTCTGAAACTTAAAACCAAGATCCAGTTAAGTTTTAAGCATGTCCGAAACTTAAAACCAAGATCCAGTAAAGTTATAGGCATGTCCGAAACTTAAAACCAAGATCCAGTAAAGTTTTAAGCATGTCTAAACTTAAAACCAAGATCCAGTAAAGTTTTAAGCATGTCTGAAACTTAAAACCAAGATCCAGTTAAGTTTTAAGCATGTCCGAAACTTAAAACCAAGATCTAGTAAAGTTATAGGCATGTCCGAAACTTAAAACCAAGATCCAGTAAAGTTTTAAGCATGTCTGAAACTTAAAACCAAGATCCAGTAAAGTTTTAAGCATGTCTGAAACTTAAAACCAAGATCCAGTTAAGTTTTAAGCATGTCCGAAACTTAAAACCAAGATCCAGTAAAGTTATAGGCATGTCCGAAACTTAAAACCAAGATCCAGTAAAGTTTTAAGCATGTCTAAACTTAAAACCAAGATCAAGTAAAGTTTTAAGCATGTCTGAAACTTAAAACCAAGATCCAGTTAAGTTTTAAGCATGTCTTAACTTAAAACCAAGATCCAGTAAAGTTTTAAGCATGTCTGAAACTTATAACCAAGATCCAGTAAAGTTTTAAGCATGTCTGAAACTTAAAACCAAGATCCAGTTAAGTTTTAAGCATATCCGAAACTTAAAACCAAGATCCAGTAAAGTTATAGGCATGTCCGAAACTTAAAACCAAGATCCAGTTAAGTTTTAAGCATGTCCGAAACTTAAAACCAAGATCCAGTAAAGTTATAGGCATGTCTGAAACTTAAAACCAAGATCCAGTAAAGTTTTAAGCATGTCTGAAACTTAAAACCAAGATCCAGTAAAGTTTTAAGCATGTCCGAAACTTAAAACCAAGATCCAGTAAAGTTTTAAGCATGTCTGAAACTTAAAATCAAGATCCAGTAAAGTTTGAGAAAAAGTACAAGTGGGCTTTGACAATTTCAATTTGAATTTTTTTTATAATTAAGAAATAAGAAAAAGATATAAGTAGGCTTTGACAATTACAATTTCAATCAATTTTATAATTAAGATAAGAAAAAGTTCGTAGTGAACTTTGAAAATTTGTTGAAAGTGAAAAATCATTGTGGAAAATTAATTCAATTATTTCACACGTATTTAACACACTTTCACAGACATTGTGAAAGTAAAATTGAAATTGTGCTGTCGTTGGAAATAAGATCCAGTAAGTATAAGCCTGTTTGAAACAAAGACAAAATAATCGAGCAGGAAAAAAATTAAGAATCATACCAAAAAAAAAAAATTCCAATTGCAAAAAAAAATATTTTCATTATGATACAAATGAAGTTTGTATTTAAAGACATAGATACAGTATGCTGAAGGAACTTGCTAGTTCCAACATTTTTTTACATACATTTAACTTAATGCATACTGTCACAACCATTTTATTGATATCACACTTATACCAACAAATATTTTCTGTTGTATGAATGTAAACAAATGTGTTTTGGAATAATCGGTTATAATTTGCCAAAAAATGATAGTTTTTTGCATCTTGTGCCTCACTGGAAGCATCTTATGACTCCAAAAACTATACAGCAAATCTATGACCCAATATCTATCAGATAAAAGTAACATTAAGGCTTGATATTGAGTTTAAATTGAGTTATCGCTCCGAATAACTAACTAACTAACTAACTAACAGAATGCCTTTTTTGGCGATTTCGCGGAACTGGAAGCACGAAATAAGATGCAGTTTTTACCATTCGATAGGTATTTCGAGGCACAGACTTTTACATATCAGACTTATGGAGTGATTCGGTAAGACTGAAGCAGCAAGTTAAAAAAACTGATTTTCTGTAAAACCAAAAACAATATATTCACAAAAATTGAAAATTTTGTGTGAATATGAAATACTCAATATCACTTTAGAGTTCATTATGATAACTCAACTCAATGGCTTTAACTTGACTGAATGAATTTAAAAAAGCTGTTTCTTGTTATATACAATTTTATTTTATCAACAGCTGGATTATTTGATTTGGTTCTTAATCTTCAGCTTTTGTGATAATGAAAAGGATAAATGTGACGGTTTCTGAAAGTCCAATTTTAATTGACACCAAAAGCTTGTGATCTTAGCTGATTTCAGTGTTGGTAGAAGCATAACTATAAATTTTTAAAAATTAACTAGGTTCATCAAATTCGTAGGCAATGAATATTAAGAAGATGATTTGCCAATAAAGTGTTTATACAAACCAAGCAATCTAGACAGGAGATTGATCTGTAATATTTGAACGGGAGGAGGGGGTGTATTGGAATTTTTTCACAAAGCTCCTATATTTGTGATAATGGAAGGGATTTGACTCTTACCTACTCTCCATAGTTACACATAATTACCTGCATCGAATCAAAACATAAGCTCATCTATGTGTAACCAATAAAGCAACACTGACTGGTCTTTCACAAGTATTTAAACCCTATTTCTGATAAGATAACAATTAATAAGTTATTGGAAAATCCCAAACATAATAAACATTTAAATTTAAGTCCCGCATAATTTTATTTTTTGTTTCTTATCAATTTTTGTCTTTATCTTATCAAATATTATATAAAGAATCAATTTGATTAGGAAAAATTAAATATGAGCGTTCAGAAGGTAATAAGTTCATACCCAACGATGTGAGGGGGGGGGGGGGTTGGTGGTCTAATGGTGCTACCAACTAACATATTAATCATTTATTCTCAAAGTTTTTTTTTAAGCAAATTTAAAGAAATTAATTTTTATTCAGAATTAAGATTTTTGAAACAGTTAACATTTACAAGCATTAATTTATTTAATTGCCAGATGCCATATTATTAAAATTATCAAAACATGTTCTTAATTCTGTTCTCAGAACATCACTTGAAATTGAATTGTCAAATATATTCTTGTCTGCACACAAATTTCCTATCATATTAAGTTGCTTCACTGTTGTATTATCAAGAATACTTTCATCAATTGCATCAATTTGATTATTGTTAAGATCAATGATCCACAAGTTTTGTAAAGATCCAAAAGAATTAAATTGAATAGTTTTAAGATAATTGAATCCTAAAGTAAGTTGATACAATTTAACTATCGGGCTGAACATATTTTCTGGAAGATGCTGAATCTTATTATTATCAAAGTATAAATATTGCAAATCTTTATTATTTTCAAACCATTCGATTCTTAAGTTTTCAATTTGGTTGTCGGCTAGTAGCAAGTTAGTCAAATTTGTCAGTGGTCTAAAGATGTTAATTGGCAAATCGACAATCATATTCTTTGTCAGGTACAAATACTCAATTGTAGTGTGTTGGAAGATATTCTCTGGTAATGTTGTTAGTGTATTTCCGGATAAAAACAAGACTCGTAGCCAGGAATTACTGCTGAATACGGCTTCATTTATTATACTGATGTTATTATGAAGAAGATACAAAATAGAAAGATCAGGACAATCTTTAAAGGAGTAATCATCAAGTCTTTGAATATTAATTCTATGAAAATCAATTGATCTCAATCTTCTAAATTTTTCGCATATTATTGATGGAATGTTTAATGTATTTGAACCAAAAACACTAAGCATATAAGTTACATCGTTATCAGTATAGCCTGGTAAATGCTCTCCTTCAATGTTGTCAAAGTTGTTAAGTCCGTCTGGATTGTGAATTGTTAGATTGCATGCATAGGTATTAAAATGCATATTATATGCACAACTTAGCTGTCCAAAAATCACATTATGATTCATCATTAAGATGAAAATTGTCAAAATTACTTTTAAATTCATTTTTGTTTCACTTTTGTCACTTCACTTTCAATTCACTTACTTGAATGGATGAATTTGAGGAAGTTGGTCTTTATTTTATACGAATTTTGGCGCAAATAATCAATTAAGATTATTCGTAGCTTTTCTCAGAAAACTCAGGTGATTGATTATAAATTTCCTATTACAACGGATGAAAGTTGTAAAAGTCAGTCTTTAATGAAAGTATTGAAATAATAAAGAATCTTTTTGATAAGAGTTCTTGTGAAAATTATAAATAAGTATTCTGCTGATACCAATGAATTGCACTTGTGATGAATTTTAACCTTTTGATTATTAATATTAAAGCAGTGGTTTAATTATGAAAGATTAGTTGACTCCAATGCAAAAGATTCCCTTACATAAGTCTGCGAAATTAGATAATCAGCCAAATAAATTAGCATGGATGACTTTGAATGACATAGACTTGCTTTTAGAGATCTGCATTGAAGGTCCAAAAGCTTCTATGTAGCTGGTTTATCAGACCATTATTTTCTAAAGCTGATTAGCGTTTGA
Organism: Chironomus riparius; assembly: GCA_917627325.4. Classification (NCBI taxonomy): domain Eukaryota; kingdom Metazoa; phylum Arthropoda; class Insecta; order Diptera; family Chironomidae; genus Chironomus; species Chironomus riparius. Next base: position 19,637,874 of record OU895877.1, on the reverse strand, counting down.
ATTTTAAATTACTATTTTAAAAAGTCAATGACTTTGTTCTTATCTAGCCATAAAGTTTTGATATCGTGTTGGTTTGCGAATACATTCTCAAATGATACTGATTATTATTAAAGTACAAGACATCAAGTTGTTGGAGCATTAGACATCCAATGATAAAAAAAATCGCAAATTCTTTTAATTCCTTGATTAAAATCAAGAAAAGCACCTTCTTCATCAGAATATAATAAACCATCTACAATATTAGTGAGCTGAGGTGGCTCAGTGGCGGAATGGTTTAGTACTTCGGTACCTAATTATTGCAATACCGACACAGCGATCATGGGTTCGAGACTCGGCATGGGAAAATTGTTTTCACTTGTCCTTTCTCGAATCATATCTTCCTGATCTTGTATGCTACAGGCAGAAATGTCATCAGAGGAGTGGTTCGGATCTCACTGTAAACTGTAGGTCTAGGTTTGAGTGCAGTGGTCTGGCGAACCCTCTCTCGTTAAACTATCATTAGCCTTTTAACGCATAAAAAACGCGCAGCTATGGGATCTTTAAGGTCATAATGCTAAAGTTTAGTTATTTTATTTTTTTATCTACAATATAAACACCAAATCCCCTCCCAGACTCTAGAACGGAAGCCGCATGAAGCTATTTGTGAAGTCGTGTGAAGCCAATAATTTGGGGATTGTTGACAAGGTGAGTATCAGGTGTGGAGTAAGGTAGGTCCAAATTTGAAAGGTTTGTGAAGCCACGTGAAGTTTTGTGGTAAGATTGGCCTTAAAATCATTAAGGTTGTATGCGTCTTACAGTTATTTACAAAATAGTAATCAAATTCAAACCCTGATAACGAAAGCCACGGGCGCTCCCAAGTAGCCTAGTTCAATAATAATGATGCATTGACATTTAAAGCTTAGAGATGAGCTGAGGATCTCAAAAATTTATATAATTGAAAAATAATTTACATTTTTGCTGCTTTTCGCTAAATTCATTCATCATTTTATTGATATTCAAAATATATTCAAAATAAGAAATGGTTTAATTTTAATACTTTATTATGTGTTTATTCCCCTTTAAAAAATTATGCTCACTTTGTAGTTGTAGGATGTTACTTTAGCTTCTAGCCTTTAAATACCCTTAGATAGTCCTAATTCAAGTAAGCAGACATTTTTGAATACACATGAGTAAAATACAAATCATTCACTCACCTGACATAGTCGTCTGGAAGTTATTAAAGCATTCTCTTAGATCAGCTCTCATAATATCTCTTGAAATTGATGGATCAAAGATGTCCTTATTAGCACAGAAATTTCCACGCATATCAATTCGACTAATATCAGTATTATTAATAAAATTCTCATCAATGGCATTTATTGCATTAAAAGTGACGTCAGCAAATACTAAATTTGGTAGAAATCCAAAGGAATCTGCACGAATCGTTGTCAAACTGTTACCACTTGACAAAAAAGAATTTAAAGATTTCAACTCATTGAATGCATTTTTTGGAAAATCAGAAATTAAATTATATTGAATGTTAAGGCTCCGTAAATTTTGGAGATATTTGAACCAATCAGGTGTGATAGTACGAAACTGATTAAATCCTATATCCAAATTTACTAATCCTGTTAGTGGCCAAAATATTTGTAATGGAAAATCATCAAACCCATTTGAATCTAACCATAAAGTGTTCAATTTTTGTTGATGTTGGAAAACATTTTCAGGCAATGTTGTTAATTGATTCCTTAATAAGTATAAAGTATGAAGATTAACATTTCTTTGAAATGCATTTTCATGAATCGTGCTGACAAAATTACCAGCAAGAGTCAAAAAAGTCAATGCAGTGCATCCAGCGAAGGAGTAATCATCAACATTAAATATTGTAATCGATTGAAGCTCAATGTGTTCCACATTCATAAACTTTGAACATATTATTGATGGGATGTTCGGTGTATTTGATCCAGCAGCTCGTACTACCCGGAGAACATCACTATCAGTATAGCCAGAAACATGAGTGCCGTTAATGTTTACAAAAATGTTGAGGCCAAATGGATTATTGATGGTTAAGTTGCAAGTATATCCACTAGGCAATACGACATAATTGCAACTTAATCGACCGAATATGGCATCAAAATTTATCGCGACGATAAGAAATGAGAAAATTGACTTCAAATTCATTTCAACTAAGAGTTTAAACTTGATTTGACAATTTCACTTCTACTGTTTGAACTCTGAGATTGTGTATCACTTTTTATATGAAAAGTCTTATCGGAATGATTATTTTACCACATGTGCGATATCTTGCAGATTTATTATGACTTATTAGCTGTCAAAACTAAGTAGAAATCAATTTTAAGCTATCTGACATTGCAAATCGAATGCACCAAATTTAACTGGTTTGTTCTTGACTCTTTGAGAATCGTACAATTCCTTAGATACGCTTACGCTCCTTTTTAAATCATACATCTTGTTGTAACGCATTGTTAACAACTCATTGCAACTAAAAGTTTTGCCAACGATGTCAACCAACTGTTAATTGAACAACATTACCCGATTACATAATCATGCCGTAATGTGTCACCCCATTGAAGGTGTGTGACCCATCTGGAAGCGCCTCTATAAAGATCAATGCCAACCGAATATCAAAAATGCAAGCACCCGAAAAAAAATTGGGAAGAACAGTGGGGCGTTTTCTCCTTTAAAAGTTACAGAAATAAAAATGAACCTGTAAAAAAAATTATCTTAATTTTAGATTGTTTTGTAAAATTTTCGTCATCTGATACCGATTGATCCTAGAAACTGTGGTGAGAGGCTACATCGTCGTCATATTCTCGTGAAATCCTTCTGTGCTCCGTCTGTAATGCATGCATACTCATAAAGTATTCAGGGATAAATTTCTTGATCGTTTGAAGCAAAAATACAGACAAGTAAAATTAATTCTTCCTTACAGAGTTAAAGAATTCTTCAACCAAGCTCACCATTTGTGTTGATGAATTTAATCAAAATTTTATTGAGTCAGAAGTGCAAAAAAAATCACAATTGGAATCAACTGGATGACAGTGTCTTGCATACACATCTGGAAGTTTTCATGTTCTGAAGTCACAGCTATTTTTTCAGAATGTTTAAAATTCTTATTGATAGATTAATTCCAACCGGAGTGATGAAGTATCTGATTGAAAATCATTACACACGAAGGTGGAAATTTGAGAGATTTGAAGAGGGTCCAAAAGTTTTGAGCATTTATGATCTTATTTTTGGGTTTAACATATGGCTTGGCTCGTGCTTTATTTCGTGTTTGGCATTTATTCTCGAGCAAGCAGCAAGATTTAAGAAAATACCAAGAAAAGTTAAGTTCGCAAAAATTCATCCTATAAAATCTGAAGAGCTATTTAAGGATATTCACCAATGTGATGATACTTCAGAATGTTTGGCATCCTATCAAAGGAAAAATCTACTTGAATCAACTTATTAGTTTCAAATTCAAATCTTGGCAAGGAAATAATTGCATTGACACTAGTCGACGGTTCTCAGCATGCAGTTTAAGAATTTGATTAGTTAAACTTTATTGAAATGGATATCTACTATTAGAGAACAATCTCGAGTGAACTTACTTGCTCTTTGAATTTTTTTTATGTTTTTATGATCTAACAACTTAACAATTAAAAATAGTAAATTAAAAACAAACCCCTGAACAAACCTCAAAATACAATTGTCGAATTTTAACAATTTTTGATTTTATCTCAAATTGTTAATTAAACACGTGGAATTGAACTACAAATACTGCCATTGATTTTCATGTCAAATTCTTAATTATGTTACAATCCTTTACAATAAAATATTCATGAACAAAAAAATTATATTACAAAGAATCAATATACTCAGTTGCGCCGTTTGCTCAAAGATTTCAAGATCTACTAAAGTTCTGAGTTGAAATATGAAAATTTTATGGATTTTAATTTTAAGTTTCAAATTTTATCTAAGTTTTTGCGATAATTTCGTAAATAATTTAGATCCAAATGTGAAGATAATCTCAAAAGTTCTACATGACGTGGTGGATGAATTTCTGATTAATGAAAATATTCGATTTGATATTAAAATCTTAAACAACATTTCGCAATTGCAGCAGGACATTCTAACAGATTTTATGTCAAATATTAATGGAAAATTTAGCAATAATCTTACTTTTAAAGATTTTTCACTGGAAACAAGGAATACTGCACTTCGCTTATCTAATATTTTTGTTATTGAATCAATTGAAGACGTTCCTGATATTGGCAGTTTTCATTATGTTATCCGATATCCTAATCAGCCTATTAAATATTTTTTTCTCACTTCGTTCTTAACATTTGATCAACTAGCAGACTCGTGGATCTGCAAATATTCTCAACATGCAACATTAGATTCAGGCTTTCCTATTTTATATTCCTACTTCATTACTAATGAGGTGGATACAGTCACATTATCAACAATTGAATGGTTTAGTTCCTACAAATGTCAGGGACCTTATTTAAATAAACTTAACACATTTAACAAGAAAACAATGAAGTGGAGTTCAAATCTCAAAAACTATGAGAAATTCTTAAATTATCACGGATGTGAATTAGTGTTTATGCTTCCAGCAGTATCGGAAGAAGGTATCAATTATCATCCGTCAGGATATTCAGTATTGTATGAAGAATCTTCAGAAGTAAAAGTTTTAATATCTGGAATATCGCCAATTATTTTTGAAATTTCATCAATGCATCATAACTTTACAGCAAGTTATCAGCCAGTTATAATGGATTTTGAATTTTTCACTAATTATTTAACGCAACCAATCACACGGATACCTATTAAAGGTAAGAAGTGCGCGCGAAAACGCAAGACGTAATTTCTGTATACATCTCCTTTGCATAATCTTTAATACAACCTAGTATATAAGTTCTAATATAGAAGTATACTGAGAGCCTAGCTCTTGATGATGTTGAAATGTATGAGAATTTGGATTAATGTGAATTTATTAAATATCTTTAACAGACATTATAAAGGAACCCGATGTTTATTTCGAAATTATGAGCTTCAACTATGCATACCATCAAAATGTTCTATATTCTCATGTTATTTTAAACCTTAATGTTCGAATGTTTGTCACACCCGGTGAAAAATACACAGCATATGAGAAATTGTTCTTGCCATTTGATCTTGAAACTTGGATTTTTTTAATTGCTACTTTTGTTATGACATTTTTATCAATTTTCATCGTCAATCGATTGTCAAAATCAACACAAAATTTAATTTATGGCAACAAAGTTGAGACACCAATTTGGAATGTCGTGAGAATATTTTTTGGAATTTCTCAAACGAAATTGCCTAATAAGAACTTTCCACGGTTCATTCTGATCATGTTCATCTACTTCTGCTTGATATTTCGGACTTGTTTTCAAAGTAAATTCTTTGAGTTCATGACCAGTGAGCCAAGACAACCACCACCAAGAACTTTTGAAGACTTGATTAAAAGAATGTATAAAGTCTATTCAACAGTTGGAAATGTTGCATATTTTACCAAAGAAATGGAGTCTGACAGAAATCATCAATCTAAAAATCAGTATGTATTTATAGATTTCATGAACTTGAGTATTCTAAGTGACACGACAGTGGATATATCAGTAATTTAACAGTATTATTTTTATTATTAAATAGGCTTATCATCGAAGTAATTGACCCAGCAAGATTCAGAAAAATGTTTCTTGAACAGTCTCAGAATGTTACAGCTAGAATTGGCCTATGTGTAGATGAACTTTTTCAGAACATAATTGAATCAAGTGTACAGAAAAATCATGACTGGAATCAACTAAAAGACACTGTGCTACACACAATGCATGAAGCTTTCTTTTTTAACGGCTACAATCACTTTTTAAGAATGTTTGATAAGGATATAAAAAATTTGATTTCAACAGGAATTATGAAATATTTGATCGAAACTCATTATACTAAAAAGCAGACATTTCAGAAATTTAAAGTAGGCCCAAAAGTTTTAAATGTTGATGATCTTCTATTTGGTTTTAAGATTTGGTTAGGATGTTGTTTAGGATCATTCTTGACATTTGTAGCTGAACAAATCTCAAGATTAACTATTCTGAATAAGAAATATCGAAGAATAAAATATCAAAAAGTATCTCCAATTCCGTTGGATAATATCTTAATTCACACGCAGCATATTAAGTTGAAAACAGAATTGCTAAAAAAGTTCAGGGTAAAATCATTCAAAATTGATGACGTTTGTAGCACAAGAAGGACACCTTCTCTTCGAAATATAATTGAAGACGAATCAACTGACAACATCCAAAAGATTTCAGATTTTGATGAGTAATGTGTTGTACCATCAAAAGAAACACAGCATGTTAAGAAAGAATTAAGTTATAACTTTGAGTTTTGGCGCAAATATTGTAAATTTGATGATAATTTATATTTAAAACTTATTCAAGCCATATCCGAATAATACAATTCAGTTAATCAAATAGAAATCTGGCGCCAAGCTAAAGTGACTCTAGCATAGTGCTGGTTTCGATTCAAATCTAGCACCATGCCAGAGTCACTTTAGCTTGGAGCCAGATTTCTATTCGATTAACCAACTTGCGTCATTCAGGATAGTGTTTTCTTCCTGCCCCAACTTAATTATTAACAAGTAAACGGCTTCACATATTAAGAATATTTTGTGTCAGGCGATGTTCTATATTTAAGTTTTTATCTCAAAATATGTATCAAAAAAAAAACATTAATTTTCTTTTAACAAGAATGGTAAAAAATAAGAATTTATCAAGTTATAAGACACGTCTCAAACATGTCAGTCACTATTGAATTTTTAAGTTGGAAAGACGTATCTTTAAAGCAAAATAAAATGAAATTTTGGATGATTTTAAGTTTTCGAATTAATTTAATTTTTTGTGAAAATTTTGTGAATAGCATAAACTCAAATGTGACGATAATCTCAAAAGTTCTTTACGACGTCGTTGATGAATTTCTCATTAAAGAAAATATTTGATTTAATATTTTAATCACTAACAGAACATCGCAACTTCAAGAGGATATTATAACTGATTTTATGTCAAAAATCGAAGCTAAAACAAGCTTTTATTTAAAATTTTATGATTTTTCGGTTAAGAGAAAGAATTCTTCACTAAATCTATCAAATATTTTTGTTCTTAGGTCTTTAGAAGACATTTTGTATATTGACGAAACTTATAACATCGTTCGATATTCAAATCAAGCAATTAAATATTTTGTTCTGGTTCCATTTTTCACATTAGACCAGCTTAAAGCATCATGGATAATTAGGTATAAAAAAGAAATCACAGTAAATTCTCGCTCAATTCTTATTTATTCATACTTCATAACAAATGAGATTGATACAGTCACACTTTCCACCATTGAATGGTTCAGCCCTTATAGATGTAATGCTCCATACTTAAGTACACTTAACATATTTAACAAAGAGTTTATGGAATGGTCAACAAAACTTATAAATTATGAAAAGTTCTTGAATTATCATGGATGTGAATTAGTCATGATGCTGCCAGCAATTGAATATATAAATTATTACGCTAGTGGATATATTTTAGTAAATCGTGTTACTCAAAAATTGACAGCTAATGGAATATCACCTGCTATTTTTCGCATTTCTGCAAAATTTAATAATTTTATTCCAATATTCCAACCAGTTTCAATGGAAGATGGATTTGACTTTTATTCGTCTGAAAATGTTGAATTTGTTGATAGCATTGGTAACATTATGATCCACTTCATTCTTACGATTAATTTAATATTAATTCTCAATTTTCCTCTTCTTACAGATAATATGAAAATTCCGAATGTTTATTTTGAAGTCATGAGTTTAAATTATGCAAATAGTGATCAACATAAAATGTCAGATGTCATTGAGAACTTAAACATTGGGATAGTTTTTACTCCTGCTGAAAAATATACACCATATGAAAAGTTTATGCTTCCATTTGACTTAGAGACATGGATTTTTTTGACAATTACTTTTATTTTTACAATTCTGTCAATAATTGTTGTAAATCATCTGTCGAAGTCCGCTCAATCGCTTGTCTATGGACACAAAGTTGATACGCCTATTTGGAATGTTGTCAGCATCTTCTTTGGAATTTCTCAGACAAAATTGCCAAATAAGAACTTTCCAAGGTTCATTTTGGTCATGTTCATCTACTTTTGTTTGATTTTTCGAACGTGTTTTCAAAGTAAATTCTTTGAGTTTTTGACTAGTGAGCCGAGACGAGATCCACCAAAAACAATTGAAGATCTTATTAATAGAAAGTATAAAACATTTGCAACAAAAGCAAACCTTAAATTTTATCGCACTGAAGATCCATTGTATCAACGGTAAATTAACTTTTGAAATATAGAAAGATGATCAAGATTAAAGTTTGGCTACTTTTCTGATTAATTTATACATTTTTTTGCGCATTTTTGAAACTTGTTTCTAAAAGGTAGCTTAATAATACACTATGTTCGGCTGTTCGTGTCTAGAAAAACTTTTTAACCAGACATCGTAGAGAGCTCGGGTTTGTTTTATTAGCTCAGTTCTATCGAGTTATTGGTCGGACGAACAGTTAAAAGTCTCAAACAGTGTATTTATACTATAATTAATGATTTTTTTATTTCATATGGAAAACACGTTCATATGAATTCTGGTGCGTTCAGAAATTTGAATTAATTTCTACCGTTAAAAAATCTGTAATCAAGATGCGTTCAGAAATTCGAATTTTTTTAACCAGTAAATGATAAACCTTTTTTATGGAAATTATTAATTTTAGTATAATTAATGTTTTTATAGTGCAACTTTAAGCGGGAAAATTTTTAAATATTTATTCACCGTTAGAAAATTTGAAGTTCAAAAAACCGTTAAATGATAAAGACTGTCTATATGGACATTTATTGTAATTATTTGTTAATTACATTAAAATTAATAATCTTCTAATCTTCTCATGATCTGTAAATGAACGCAAAATAATTACATAATCAAATACTGATCGCTTACACAAAAATGCGCTTAAGTCCCTCGATCAATAACACGAGGACTTCTGTAATTTTTTTTCATTCCTCTTATTTAGACTCAACATTCAAGAAGTTGATCCGATCAAGTTCAACGAAATATTTTTAACGCAATCACAAAATGTTTCAGCAAAATTTGCTCTCTGCGTCGATGAGCTTTTTCAGAATTTAATTGAGTATTATCATCGAAAGAATCATGATTGGAATGAGCTAAAAGACGTTGTGATGCACAGAATGCATGAAGTTTTTCTTTTTTGGGGATATAGCTATTATTTCAGAATGTTTAATGTATTGATTAAAAGACTTATTTCTACGGGAATTATGGGACACTTGGTTAAGATTCATTTCAATAGGAAGTGGAAGTTTGAAAAGGATATTAAAGGTCCTGATATCTTAAAAGTTGATGATCTTCTGTTTGGTTTTAATATCTGGCTGGGATGCTGTTTGATATCATTATTTGCTTTTGTCTGTGAAAAAGTATTTAGGATGTTGATGCCAATCAAGGAATCTAGAAATGTAAAGTTTCAGAAAGTTGTCCCGATAACATTGACTGATGATGTATTAAATATGGCTAAATTAAGGTTAAATGCAGGTTTAATCAAAACATTTAGAGTAAAATCATTGTGCGCTGAGAATATTGACAAATTTGATGAATTTTTAGAGGACAAAATATCGATACAAAAAACAACTGGTTCTGATTATAATTACATATCTGATGTTATAAAAGCTAAGAGTGTTAAATGATTTGAAAAGTAAAGATTTTTTGATGCGATTATCCACATTTAAGTTTACTCAACACATTCAGCAAGAAGTCTACGAAATTGAAAATAAAAGATAAAAGACTTTAGTAAACTCAAGTCGTTTTTGAGCTTTGGAAGTCCTTTAATTTAGAATTTAATATTTATAAAATTAAATTTGAGAGCTAATCTCTTGACATAATCAAAACCTATTTCAAATACTATAAAGCATTTTCTTCAATGCTCTATTAAAAGATAATCAATGAGAGCTAACAATTTTTCAATATTTGTATCATTAACTTGGACCTTCGTGTGAATTTGAACATATCTTGTGAAATTGATAATTTTTAAATTAAATATTTATAAAACCTTAGTTCAAGATCCAATTTAAATTTTTGGATTTCAGTGTGTAATTCAACTCTAAATTGAGAATACGTTTCTCTTTTTTTAAAATGAAAGTTTTGTGGATTTTAAGTGTTTTAAATTTATTTTTTTATTTAATTTTTTGTAAATATTTCGAGAATAATTTAAACCCAAATGTGACGATAATCTCAAAAGTTCTGCATGACGTGGTGGATGAGTTTCTGATTAAAGAAAATATACGATTTAATATTAAAATCTTCAGTAAAATTTCACAATTAAATCAGGACATCCTAAATGACTTTATGTCAAACATCAATGAGAAATTTAACTATTTTCTTACATTCGATGAGATGAAGGGAATCCAGTGTCCATTAACTTTATCAAATATTTTTGCAATTAGATCATTGGAAGATCTTGTTTCTATAACCTTAATCAATTATGTAGTTCGATATCCAAATCAGCCAATAAAATATTTCATCCTCACTCCATTCTTCACTTTTGAGCAACTCAAATCATCATGGATAATTAGAAATGATGAAGATGTCGATGTTTATTCAGGAACATTAATTTTTTATTCGTATTTCATAACAAATGAGGTTGATACAGTCACATTATCATCTTTTGAACTGTTCAGTTCATTTGGATGTAAGCGTCCGTATTTAAAGAAATTAAATACATTCAACAAGTCGTCATTAAAATGGACGAAAATACTGAAAAATTACGAAAAATTCTTAAATTTTCATGAATGTGAATTGGTTTTTATGCTCCCGGCAGTCAATTGGGATGGATCGAATTATCATTTTTCTGGATATTCATTAGTAAAAATCGATAACTCAGGATTTGATGTTCGTGGAATTGCTCCAGCACTTTTTGAAATATCATCAAAAATTCATAATTTTAAGCCAAATTATCAACCAGTTGCAATGAATTATGGATTTTTTGAAACTTATTTAAATCAGTCGATTGAAATGATTTATATTAATGGTAATTATTCAGGCGCAATTAAGCTTAAGTTTTGTGTCTGTTCAGACTGAACACTTACTTACTTCCTTACTTACTTCGATGACCTTACAGATTAGTTGTGATACATGGCCTCCCTCAGATGCCACCTAAAACTGGCTCTATCGCTGGCTTTCGATTGCCAATTTCCTATACCAAATGCAATACTGTCCTTATCAACAGCCTCTTTCCATGAGTTCTTTGGTCTTCCACATGCTCTTTTTCCATCAGACTGAACACAGTCAAGAGAATTAAGTGGAGCCAGATAGAGGTTGGGGTGGAATCTTAATTAATGAAATTTCAATAAAATCTCATTCCAGACATTGCAAAATTTCCTGATGTATATTTTGAAGCCATGAGTTTACATTATGCAGCAAAACTACATATCTTATCATCTCATGTTTTTGAGAACACTCAGATCCGAATCTTTGTCACTCCAGCTGAAATATACACGCCATACGAAAAATTCTTCCTTCCGTTTGACTCAGAAACTTGGATCCTTTTAACATTTACATTTGCATTGACATTTTTATCAATTTTTATCGTCAATCGACTGTCAAAGTCAGCTCGAAATATTGTTTATGGACACAAAGTTGATACACCGATATGGAATGTAATTAGCATCTTTTTCGGAATTTCACAGACACGATTGCCGAGCAAAAATTTCCCAAGATTTATTCTCATCATGTTCATTTACTTCTGTTTGATTTTTCGAACGTGTTTTCAAAGTAAATTCTTTGAGTTTATGACGAGTGAGCCTAGACAAGCCCCACCTAGGACAGTAGATGATGTAATAATAAGAAATTATAGTATAATTTCTACAATTGGAAATGCAGAATTTTATAGCATAGAAGCTGCAACAGATGATAAAAGGGGTGATCTAATGTTTGTATCGATTTAATTTCTAAATTATTAAATATCATTAATTAAAATAAAATTTGTTTCTAGCTATCTTTATTTTAAAATAGTTGATCCAAAAAGCTTTAAAGATTTATTTTTGACACAATCTCAAAATGTTTCCGCCAAACTTGCCCTTTGTGTCGATGAATTGTTTCAAAATATAATTGAAAAAGATTCGAAGCGAAATTATGATTGGAATCAGCTCAAAAACTTTGCTTTATACACAACACATGAAGTTTTCGTCTACAGAAGTCACAGCTATTTCTTGCGAATGATTGATACTCTCATTAATGACTTAATTCCAACTGGAATAATGAAATATTTAGTCGAAAATCATTTTAATAAGAAATGGAAATTTGAGATGGTCGATGAAGGTCCAAAAGTTTTGAACCTTGACAATCTCTTTTTTGGCTTCAACATCTGGTTAGGATGTTGTTTAATATCTTTTATGTCCTTAATAATTGAATTAGTTGTTGGATTAATAATTCCAGTAAGATATGAATATGAAAAAAGTAGAAAAATTAAATTTAAGAAGGTCTCTCCAATGCCATTAGATAATATCGAAGTTCACATGCGTCCCATCAAGTTGAGATCTGAATTGATCAAAATATTTAGAATACAGTCATTAAAAGATGAAAATTTTCACATTTCATTGTTGATTGGAGATATTATTGAACAAGTATCGACACTCAGATCTGAAATATAGATGTTATATCAGTTTTATAGATCTACTAATGTGATATTAGTAATGTCAGGTTTTAATAAAACCCAGAGGGCGAAGTCGACTCGGATTTTGTATGGAAAAGTCGACTTGAGTTCACTCGACTTCATACAAATTTCGAGTCGACTTCGCCCTCTGATAAAACCTGATTTAGTGGATGTCATCTAAATGACAATAGTTAAAAATAAAGAATTAAATGTTTCTTCGTTATCAGACAATTGTATCAGTCACATGAACCAGATGAATTGTTTTTAAACATAAGTTTGGTGCAAGGACGATAGCTAGGGGGATTGTGGGAGGGTTTGGGGTCAAAACTCCTCTATTTTCAGAAAATTTACAATTAATATTATTAGAATTTTTAAGATCCGAACCCAAAAAAGCGTTGTAAAATGTAAAAAAAAAGCACACAATTCCCTGATTTAGCGTCATTCAAAACTGACGTTCAAGATTGACGGGGAAGTGGGGTCTAGAATTTTGTAACAGCTCAAACAAAGGAAACTGGAGGGAGGGGTTTTAAAAATCATGTTTATTGACGACTGTCATATGACTTGTTTTTAAACAACAGCATCAAGATCGAATAAAATGTTGTAGCGCAGAAATTTACAATTTAGTTTTATTGACCACTTCCATTCCTTCAATCACTTGTCGACGCCCATATGTCAGGAAGTGTGTTATTGTCTACAAGTATTTATATGTAGTTTTATCAGAACATACATTAGATTATTAATCTTTGAGCTTGTAAATATTATTAAAATAAAATACAGAAAAAAACAAGAAGTCAAGTGAGTCAACATTTGAATTTCAATTAAGTAGGATGAAGTTTTTCCGGGTTCTTATTTTTATTGTATTTAATTTCCTCGACTTAGATTATTGCAATCAATTTGATTACAGTTATTACGAAGATGTGGCAGTTAACTCGCACGTTTTGTCTGATATTGTGAATGAATTTATATTCAAAGAAAACATCAAGTTCGATATACTCTTCTTTAATCATATATCGCAGCTTCAAAAAGACATCCTAACAGATTTTATGTCAAAAATCAATGGAAACTTAAGTTATCAAGTAAAGTCGTACAATCTTGTTGCAAGGCATGTACGATTACTTCACGGATCAAACATATTTGCAATAAAATCACTCGATGACTTTGCATACATTGAATCATTTCTCAAAATTATTCGATATCAAAATCAGCCAATTAAGTACTTCATTCTTGTTCCAAACTTGACATTTAAAGAGTTACAGATGTCGAACATTTACAAAACATATCAAAGCTTGACAGTTCACTCTAACTCGGCATTTCATTATTCCTACTTTATTACAAATGAGATGGATACAGTTACACTTTCGACAGTTGAATGGTTTAGTCCTCACGGATGTAATATTCCATATCTAAGCATAATTAACAATTACAATAAGAAGTCTAGAACATGGTCCTCAAAACTGAAGAATTATGAAAAATTCTTGAACTATCATGGATGTGAATTGGTTATGATGCTCCCAACTATGAAAAATGACAGAACAATTGAGAATGTTTGTGGATTTTCTGTTGTAAATGATGATAAAACTGATTTTGATATTATTGGCATAACCCCAGCTATATTTGGGATTTCTTCCAAATTTTACAACTATAATCCTACATTTCAGCCAGTTAGAATAGATTACCATTGGTTTGAATCGATCAAACCACGACGTGGGAAGATAATAGAAATAAATGGTAAGGATACTGAAGGATATTTTTATTTGCTACGCAACACGATGAATTATGGTTTTTGAACCCCTGACATCTTCTGAAAGCTTAGTAAATATATTTTGTTGCTCAGATTTAAATCATAAGTTGGCATTGCTAATGGTTGTGCTTAAATGATTGCTGATAATCCTATCTTCACTTAATATCGTTACGAAATAATTTAATCGGTTGTTTTTAATCCTTTATTTAACTTTACCTTCTCCTTTATATTTTCTAAAGGCACATCAATAGTTCCTGACGTTTATTTTCAAATCCAAAGCTTGCATATCTCAAATTCTTTAACAACACGAACATCCCACGTCATTGAAAACCTAAATGCTCGCATGTTTGTAACTCCAGCCGAAAAATATACAGCATATGAGAAGTTTTTCTTACCATTTGACTTGGAAACTTGGATATTTCTGACAATTACATTCTTTTCAACATTTTTGTTAATTTTCATCGTTAACCGATTATCAAAATCAGCTCGAAGTCTTGTTTATGGACATAAAGTTGAAACGCCTATTTGGAATGTCATAAGAATATTTTTTGGAATTTCCCAGACGAAGTTGCCAAGTCAGAACTTTCCAAGATTTATTTTAATCATGTTCATCTCCTTCTGCTTGATATTTCGAACATGCTTTCAAAGTAAATTCTTTGAATTCATGACAAGTGAGCCGAGACGAGACCCACCAAGGACAATCGAAGATGTTATTGAAAGAAACTATTCTGTAGTGTCTACAAAAGGATTTCATGCATTTTCAAGCCGTATAGATCAATTATGGCAATGGTATGTAAACTAAGGTCTACAAGGTGGTCAAGGAGGTTTAATTCAATTAAGTGATTAAATATTCTTCTTAATTTTAAGGCAAAACATCACCCAAATCTCACTGTTTGACTTCAAGAAAGCATTTTTGACACAATCACAGAATGTGACAGCCAAGCTTGCTCTTTGTGTCGATGAGTTTAATCTTAATTTTATTGAATCGGAAATAAAAAGAAATAATGATTGGAATCAACTGGACGACAGTGTTCTTTATACACATCAGGAAGTTTTCATGTTCTGGAGTCACAGCTACTACTTTAGAATGTATAAAATGCTAATTGATAGTCTCATACCAACTGGAATCATGAAATATTTGGTCGATACTTATTACACTAAAAAGTTACAATTTGAAAAATTTGACGAAGGTCCGAAAGTTTTGAGCGTTGATGATCTTCTTTTTGGCTTTAAAATTTGGCTTGGATGTTGTTTGATTTCAGTTTTGTCATTTGTAGCTGAAATTTTATATCAAATTATTTTAAAACCTAGAAAAATAGAGTTTTATAAGGTTCATCCAATAGAACTTCAGCTGATGCAAACAGAATTAAATGCAGAATTGAGGGGAAAATTTAAAGTTAAATCTGCAAATTCTTTAATTCCATTTAGTGGAGCAGTTTTTGAGTCAGACTAAGGATTCAGGGTGTTTTGGTGTTTAATGGTGTATGAGGGTTTAAGTTGGGGTGTGCAAGAGCTTTGTTGAAGGGGGTGCTGAAATTTTTTGGGAGGTAAATCGTTAAATTACAAATCGAAAAACTCATTGTAATAAATTATTAATTATACTATAATTAATGTTTTTGTAGTGCAACTTTTAGCGGGAAAGCTTTCAAAAACTTACTGACCGTTAGAAAATTTCTCAAAAAACCGTTAAATGATAATCCTTTCTGTATGGAAATTCATTGTAACAAATTATTAATTATACTATAATTAATGTTTTTGTAGTGCAACTTTTAGCGGGAAAATTTCAAATTATTTTTTGACCGTTAAATAATAAAGCCTTTCTATATAAGCATTTATTGTAATTATTTGTTAATTACACTTAAATTTTTGATCTTCTGATCTTTTAATGATCTATAAATGAACGCAAAATAATTAGATAATCAAATACTGATCGCTAACACAAAAATGCGCTGAAGTCCCTCGATATATAACACGAGGACTTTTGCCAATTTTTAATCATACTGCTTTTCAAGCAAAGGTCTTTAAACCATTTATCAATATGATATTTACAAATTTCTTATCGATTCTTCGCAGTTTCTTATCTTAATGGGAGTTTCCTAATATTGAAAGTAAAGATAATATTGTTATGAGTCATTCCCTAGTTCCTTGGCGTAAACCTAGTAATGGTCGTTATGAATCATATTGGAATCATGAGAAGCAACCTTTAAAATAAGACAATCGCTTATAAAGCTTTTCAATTACTGATTACACCAAAACAACCTGTTCAAATGATTTGTTTACTTATGTCCTGTCACGAAAGCACACCGTAAAAGAAAACTCAACAATTGACTGATTACTTATCACCTGCGAATGATAAGTTCTCTTACATCTGTCATAAAAACAACGCGAAAATGAATCATGCGGGAATCAAGTGCTTTCTTTTTTGAAAATCATCGTACGATTGCGTTCAATAAGCAATAATTCTTATCATTTGGAATTTGGACACTTTTTTGCGAATAGAAATTTCTAGTTCAAATTTTTTTATCACTTACGTGCATTAATCACATCACGCGGTTAACAGCTTATGGGGCAAAATAAACTACTTAAAGTGTGATAAGAAAAACTGTATAAAAACAAGCTTAATGCTTACCAAAAGCATCCATTCATACAATAGTCGTCAAACACAAACTAATAAAGTAAAAATGAGTTTTAAAGTCTTCATTTTAATATCCTTTTTATCAATCAATATCCACTCAATTCTTGGACAGCAAGGGAAGGTTAGATGCTTGTTTCAAGACAGCATAGAACACGGCTACACGTGTGTTTTAGAATTAATGAAAAGTGATAGTGTCAATGACGATGTTGAAGGAGTTCATTTGCCTGGAAAGACTGACGAAGATGTGAGGAGAGTGGAAGGCAACTGGCAAGATCTAGTCAACATTCCACCTTTAATTTGCAATGTATACATCAACACAGAGGATATCGACCTTAACAGCTGCTTAATTGAGAGAGTAACTGAAAGTTCCTTCAAAGGATGCAAGAAATTGAAGTCCCTAAAACTCGAGAGGAACCACATCACACAAATTGATGAAAACTCATTCTTAGAGAATCCAGAGCTAGAAAATATTGAGCTGTGGTCGAATCAATTGACAACCTTACCTGGAAATTTATTTATCAACCAAAAAAAGTTGCAAAACTTAGCTATTGACAGCAATAGAATTGTCAACTTACCCAACAACATATTCAAATCTCTGAGAAGCCTGAAGACGATCAACTTAAGTGAAAATAGAATTCCGGCACTTAATCATGCATGGTTCGAGACACTTGATAATTTGGAGAATCTCTATCTTCATTTCAATCAAATTGAAGACCTTCCAGTAGGAATCTTCACGCACATGAGCAAATTGACACAATTCTCCATCTACTCCAACAGACTTAGGGTCATCCACTCACATTCCTTTGGTCTTCATCCTACTCTGCAATTTGCTTGGCTCCAGATGAATCAAATTGAAGCCATCGATGAGAAATTCATCCTTAATACAAGTGTCAGTGAGATTAGTATGAATTTCAATGTGTGTGCTCATGGGTCGATTGTGGACAATTCATTTTCGAGGGTTATCATGAGGATTGCGTTGAGGACATGCTTCGAGAATTATGAAAAGTTGATGGCTGGTCCTCTGACGAAGCTGTTGATAGATCGTGATTTATCTTCAAAAGTTAATGTTTAAGTTGATTATTTTTGAGTAATTTGTTGATAAGGTTATCAGCTTCATAAGTAAAGTATTGCTATAGAAATAAGGGCAACTATTTATTGATCGTGTTAACAGCCATTATAATTAGACACTTAGTAGACTATGCTTCTTTTTTACTCAAGACTCTGGGGTAGATTGCTCGATATACATCTAAACCTACCTTTGATTATACTTCATAGTATATAACTGTGGAGGTGGAGTAATACATCGAAAAACGCACGTAAATTGTTAATTAAGTATAAATAATTTTTTGAACCATACTAAGAGTCAAAAATTAAATTATTTTTAATACAAAAATTTAAATTCTTTATTAAAATGAAACATATTTAAATCATTTTATCACCTCTAATTCCAGCTCCAACACCGACATCCTACCCAAGAAACAAAATTCAATTATTTACATTAAAACATTTTCATTCACTTAATTCACATTTGCCTACATTCTTATTTATCTGTCTTAATCATCTGCCATAAATCACCGCAGCGGAGGAAATGAAAATTTAAAAAAATCAGAGAATCTCTTTCAACTTCTACATCCACAAAACTTTCTCTTTTCCTTTCACTTACATAATTAACTTTCCATTTATTTTATTTTTTTCATCTTCATGCCAAGACTTTTCATCTTTGACTTTTTTTTTTATAAAAAAGGAAGTTAATTCTTAAAAAAATATCAAAGACGAATGGAAAATGTTTATCGACAAACTAGGATCACATTTTCGAATTAAATTTATGGCGCTTAACGATAATTTTATTCGCAATGAAATTTAATCTGAGAAAGGAAGTTGAAAATGTATGTTTGGGGGTCGTTGGAAGTGGGGAAAGACGGTTGATAAGATTAACTTTAAAGAAGTTTAGCATGAGAAATAAGACGCACAGCTTCAAAAGAATTATTGCTGGAGACGAAAGACTAACAGCCAAAGAAGAAGATCAGCTACATATAAAGAAGCTCAGCCTTAAAGAATCTCAGCCTTATAGAAGCTCAGCCTTAAAAAAGCTCAGCCTTAGAGAAGCTCAGCTTTAAAAAAGCTCAGCCTTAGAGAAGCTCAGCTTTAAAGAAGCTCAGCCTTAAAGAAGCTCAGTCTTAAAAAAGCTTATCCTTAAAAGAAGCTCAGTCTTAAAGAAGCTCAGCCTTATAGAAGCTCAGCCTTAAAAGAAGCTCACTCTAAAAAACTCAGCCTTAAAAGAAGCTCAGCTTTAAAGAAGCTCAACCTTAACGAAGCTCAAACCTTAACGAAGGTTAACCCCTAAAAAAGCTCAGCCTTAAAGAAGCTCAGTCTTAAAGAAGAAGCGCATCCTTAAAAGCAGCTTAGTCTTAGAGCTCAGTTTGAGAAAAATGACGAGCAAACTAAATTGAAGATCAGCCTAAGAAAAAAACGTATAGCTTTAAGTGCAGCTCAGTCGGAGAAATAAGACGCACAGTCTAAAAAATCATAAGACGCACAACTTAAGACATAAGATGCTTAGCTTTAAGATGCATAGCTTTAGGATAAGCACAGCTTGAAACACAATTATCCGCCAGCCAGACACCAAATTTCCCATAAACCACCTCGAAAAAAAAACCAACAAACCTAGAACGAGATAAATAAAGTTCGGCACATTTTTTTGTGTGAATTTTCCGGAAGGAAAAAGCATTTGTGCTTATTTATGTACATACATTGGTGATTTCTTCTCTTTAGGGTGAAACTTTTTTACAGCAAAGAAAAAAAAATTCTTTTCACACAAAATTCCTTCCTGAACATGTCGATAAAGAAAAACGAGAAAATAAAGAAGAGAAAGATTGTTATCAATTCCATCTTGATACATTAAGGAGGAAAACGAACGAAAATTCAATTCACAATTGAGTGTAAATGCGGGTGAAGAATTCAATTTTCAAAATAACATTTTCATTTACTTTTTATCGGAATTTTCATTCCTTTTTGCCTTACTTTCTTCTTGAGATTTTCTTTATTCATTTAGAGATTAGAAAGATGGAGCACAAATGTTTTACGATGCGACATTTTTAGATTATTTTTATTTTATTTTTATTTTTTACAAAGAAAACTTAAGTAATGAGATGAACAATTTTTAAAAGCAGTTGCCAGTCAAAACTGGCTACTTCCATGGTTGGGGTCATTTTTAAATAGGAGAGAGTTGTGCTCGGGGACCGAACTTAGTTCACAATGCTGAATTGATCACTTTTTGAAATATTAAATTAAGATTATAAATTGCAATTTATTAAGAGGTTGCAGATGGTTCGGATCCCACTATAAACTGTAGGTCTAAAGGGTGTGGTACAATAGATTCTGTTCTAATTTGAATCGGAGTGCCTCCAGCTGAAAAGCTGGGCCCTTCACACATTATTATATTATTAAGAGGTTATTTCCTACAAAAGTACTTCAGATGATAAAGTCGTCCGTAATAAAAATTGTATAAAACTAGTGTTGGGCAAATATTCGAATATATTCGAATATATTCGAATATGAACAAAAAAATATTCGAATATATTCGAATATATATTCGAATATTAGAAATTCAAAAATGAAAAAATACGTTATTTGTTGATTAGAATTTTTCAACTTGCCTGTAATTTGTAAATGATAAACAATTCATATATGAGAATTAAAGACATTAAATTGTTAAATATGCTATAATTAATGATTTTTAGTGTATCCTTTGGCAAAAAGCTTTCAAAAACTTACTGACCGTTAGAAAATTTGAATCTCAAAAGACCGTTAAATGAAAAACTTTTTCTATATGGAAATTCATTGGAACAAATTATGTAATTATACTATAACTAATGTTTTCGTAGTGCAACTTTTAGCAGGAAAATTTTCAAATATTTATTGACCGTTAAAATTTTTTAAAAGGCGACTTCAAATATTCTTTGATATCAAATTTTTTCAATTGAAAAAATCATGTTAAACAATTACTAAAATAGATCTAATTTTAATGGAAAAGCAATGGAAGTACTTTCTTTAGCCAAATTCGTCGATATTTTAGTTGTAAGTTATTTAATTAATTGTTAAACATTTATTAAAAAAAAATCACGATTAATAACGGTTATTTTTTGAATTATGTATATTCGAATATATATTCGAATATATGCGCACATTTATGTGCGCACATTATATTCGAATATATTCGAATACGATTCTGCCCAACCCTATATAAAACCCAAGAACACTTTAATAATTTTGTAAGTTATAAAAAAGTGGCCAAGTTGTAGCTAAAGAGTTGATAACAATTTTAGTAGAACACATTTAACTGACAAAAATGATAATGATTTTAATTATATATGTATATGCGTATACCAAAAACATTTCAAAGGGGGGGGGGGTCCGGATTCCATCGAACCCCCTTAGCTAGGTTCCTGTTAAAATCTGTTAAAAAAATGAACCTGACCTGATATTTACAAAGGAGGAGTAACTTAATTCGTAACTTCCTTTCGTTAAAAGACATTTATTTATCAGGATTGAGTAATGCACAATAAATATTTTCATGATAAAGTCATCAGTAAAGATAATGAAATGTGTATAAAGCCAAAAAATTCATAAAGTTCAGTCCAATTTCATAGCTTCCATGAGTTTAATCATTATGCTGTCAATTTTTTGTTTGTTGTTAAATTTTGAAATAATTAGTGCTCAGTTATTGAGTTGTAGTTATAGGAATGATATTAGTCGAGGATACATATGCGATCTTATGATTCAAAATATAAATGGTGTCAACAACTTTACACGAGTAAGTGGAGCGCATTTAATTGACAAAAGCAATGACGATGTTCAACAAATTTTAAGAGCTACTGGATCAAAAACCATAAACATTCCATCAATAATTTGTGAAACATTCCAAAACGCAACATTGATTAATTTACAGCAACTTGAAATACAAAAGGTGGATGAATACTCGTTTAAATCCTGCAAGAAACTAACATCTTTAATTTTAAAAGATAATAAAATCACGAAAATTAATGAAAATTCATTCAGTGAAAATTTGAAGCTTCAAACTTTATCTCTGCAGAACAATCAGTTGACAACTTTACCAGAAAATCTTTTCATCAATCAACAAAATTTAAATGAACTAGATTTGGGAACCAACCGAATTCAGCAATTGAAGATTAAATGGTTTCAAAGTCTTCAAAATTTGAATATTCTGTTATTAGATGCAAATCAAATCGAAGAACTTCCAAAAGATACTTTCAGTTCCTTAACATCTTTATCAAGCATTTGGATAAGCAGCAATAATCTCAAAGTCATTCATTCAGATTCTTTTGGATTTTTACCAAACTTAACTGACGTTTATTTATCACAAAATCAAATAAATGCAATTGATGAAGGATTCACTGCTTACACTGGAGTACAGCGGTTGGAAATGATTGGAAATCTTTGTTCAAATGACTTTATTGAAGACAATTCATCATCAATACAATTAATGAGAAGAGCACTACAAACATGCGTTGAAAATTATAAAGTCTTGCACGGAGAGAATGTTAATTGGTGCAAAACTGTTAAGCCAGTTCGTGGTAATTTTTGGAGAAAATTACTAAGCTACTTTACTAAGTAAGCTGTGCGAAAATGATTGATTATTGAGGTACTAAACCACTTCAAATCTTGATGAAATGTAAACATAAGTTTATGTTAAAATAAAAATAAAGTTTTTATTGAGGAAATGGGAAATATAGATAACATTTGATAATTTTTATTTGGACTTAATACGTAAGCCAAGAATACTTAATAATTAATTTCCTTTGTTTAAAAAATATTGAAATAAGAATTAAGAAAATATAAATCTTAAACTTTAAAAACAATAATCTTTTCTTTAAAAATTACCTTAACTCTAGCATGCAAGAATCACATTAATGCTATGCAATTGCGTTCAATAATGTCATAATACCCAGACTTACGCCACCTTATATTCGAAAAAATTCGAAATGTCTTCGAAATTAATGTCGAAAACTTCGAAATTTGAGACGAAAATTTGAATTTTTATTGACCGTTAAGAAAAATGTAAACAAATCAAAAAATTTAAAATCAAAATCAATGATTTAAGCTTCTTTTAACAATGATTTAACTAAATTAACATAATCTTAATTATGTTTCATCACTATTAAATAGTTCACATTAGAAAAAAGAGCTTCAATTAACAATTAATTAAGAAATTTATAATTCGTGAAAAAATTCACTAACACATTTACAACTTTTGTTTACTTTTGATATTTTTGTTCTGAAAATTTTTAAAATCACCAATTCTTGCATTTACTTAAGCATTTTCAGATCAAAAACATTAAAAATATGTCAAAGATTATTTATTTTAAAGAACTAAACAGTTAAAAGCTTCGAATTGTGTTGAATAAAGTTTTTTTCCAACGGTTAAAAAAGATTCAAAATATTTAAAAAAAATCGGTAAAACTTCTGTAACTGACAATTTTTAACGTGACGTTAGTCTGATAATACCCAAAACTTTATGCATCCAATATCCACTTCCAACCTTAAGGTGAGAAAAATAAAACTCAAATTAGCATAAAAAGAAGATTTTCTGCTAGTTACAAAAAAGTTCGATTATTAAAAACTTTCTCTATATCCAATTGATTTCCTTTCTATCCTAACTGCTTACTCTTTAGAGAGAAAATATTTTTATAAATACATAAGTTTGATATAATGTTAGAAGTTAGAAGTTGAAAGTTTTTCATGACAATGCAATCTGATAACTCTTACAATTTAATGCATATCGAAAAGTCCTTAAAAAGTGAGCAAATGGGAGGAGTTAGAGGCTATTAGATGTAAAAGAATTGCACAACTTTCCGGTGTGCATTCAACAACTTTAGTCATTAGAAAAGTTTTTTTTTCGTAGTTTTTCTAGATTTTTTTCTTTTTTGATGTCAAGAAAAAAATTCTTTTTGCGGATTTTTTTAATAAAAGAAAAGTGTTGATCAAAAGAGTGTTTGTTTAGTGGCGGAGCGACTTTAAATCTTACATTCTTCTGGCTGTGCATCAGAAAAGCTGTGCATGTTTTAGAATAAGCGTTATTAAAGCTGTGCATTCTTCAAATAGTGCGTAATTAAAGCTGTAAATTCTTCAGGCTGAGCGCCACTAAAGCTGTGCATTTTCCAGGCTGAGCAGCATTAAAAAGCTGTGCGTTCTTTAGTCTAAGCGTCATCAAAGTTGTGCATTCTTCAAACAGTGCATAATTAAAGCTGTAAATTCTTCAGGCTGAGCGCCAATAAAGCTGTGCATTTTCCAGGCTGAGCAGCAATAAAAAGCTGTGCGTTCTCCAGTCTAAGCGTCATCAAAGTTGTGCATTCTTCAAGCAGTGTGTAATTAAAGCTGTAAATTCTTTAGGCTGAGCTCCACTAAAGCTCTGTATATTAAGGCTGAGCGTCATTATAAGTTAGACATTCTTCAAAAATGCGCCAATTTCTCAAGCACTTAACACTCTACCTCTACTTCTCACTTACCCAAGGTAAAGGAAAAACTTATTAAAACAAGATTAAGCTTTACATCTCGTTCCAATAACATAAGGAAGAAAAAAGATTTTCCATTCAGCTTTTGTCCAGAGTAAGTTCCAGCATGTACACATGAAATGGCTTAAAGTTATGCTGTGAATCAATAATAAAAAATATTCTTCACATGTGCATTGAGATGTAAGAAAAATTATGCTAACTAGATAGAGATTGCAGTGCATTGCAATTATCCATAAGAAAAGTATGGAAAATATTTCAAAAAAAATTTATTTTTCTTCTTCGAGAATATTTTCCGTTGAATAAACAGATTGTCTTCATTGTTATTTTTATTCTATAGGACGATGAAGACAATGTAGATGTTTATTGGGGAAGTAGGGATGAAAATGAAGAGTTTTGGAGCGAATTTGTAGAGAAACTTTTGGATCTCTTTAAGCCTGTGTTCTTCAAAATCTCAAACACCCTGCAGCAAATTTAATCTTTTAATCACTAAGTAGGTCTACAAAAAGCTTTAATAGTACCGTCACTATGGATTTTTGTGTCGAAGTCAGTATTGTAGCATTTATGTTGAGAATTTTGGGCTATGCTTGTGTGTCACAAAATCATGGCAACAACATTAGAATGATTTCCTTTACGAATCTTAATCACAGACACATATACTAGCCAAGACAATCCACACTATATCACTTCACACTTCGTCAATATTCAGTACAAATAAAAACATTTTACTCATTCATGAATTTGTGTTCAGAAACGTTCGAATGCTATTTCCATACAAGTATAGTACAAGAATTTTGCATGCATAAAATGAACTTCAATATTATCTCAAACTTTTTCACTCAATTTGTTTTTCTTCGTCTTATTTCATTCATGTATGAATGTTTGTATGTTGAAGTCCCTTGTGTGGATTTTTGTCAAAATTTTTGTAGGATTTTTAGCGCCCCCAACCTCCTCTTTGCACGAAAATTGCACAAAATTCTTAAATTCCATAAAAGAATCCATTATTAAAATGGATTTAGCATACATTCTCTTTTAAACTAATAATATAAGAATACTTTAAATAAGCACGTCTTTTGTATGTTGTTGAAATCTGCATAATTTACCCCAAAATCATCACAAGGGATCCCCCAACACCCCAGATAGACAACTCACATGATATATGTGCCATGAAAATGATTCCATTTTTATGTCTTTGTTGAAAATTGAACCAATGATGTGATATGACTATTTAAATGATGAAATTATTTTGTTCTTCCTTATGACATGCCTGAATGAAGATGAAATCGACATCAAAAAAAAAAGATGAAATGTTCAATTTTGTTGCTATCAAAATAAAATGTAAATTTGTGTGTTTAGGATTGTTTTTTGAGAATTAAATTGGAATGAAAAATTTGATAAATTGAAGTATTGATTGAAAAGATATTGAGCTAAGTTTCATTAAAATTCTAGATTGATCAGGGATGTAGCCAGGAATTGGAAAGCGAGAGATGACAAAAATTTAATGGGGAGTGTAGTTTTGGGAGTTATCATAATATCCATAAAGCTAGATGAATAAATTTTTATTGACGATGTAGGTTTTTTTCCCCAAATCTCCCCCCCCCCCCCCCCCCCCACCTGACTAGGTGCTTGTTTTTAATAGAATTGTCTTTAAATTATAGAAAAATTTATGTACAACTGTATTCCACTTACTATGTGCAGCTTTGTGTATACTTCAAGTATTCAATTCTTTATTCACTATTCAACTTTCTAGTTTTCAAATGTCCATCCGAAATTATCCATTCGTAATTGTTCCACACACAATCAACTTCAAATTGCTTGTCCGACTGATAAAATTTTTATCGAATTATTTAAGATTTTTATTATTATATGTCAAAGTTGAAAACCATTTAAGAATTTTTGCTACTAAAGTGGTTCAGAATTTGAAATTCAGATTGTTGTCAGCATTTAAAGAAGAAACATCGATCCAAAGAAATTTATAAAATATTTATTAGATTAAAATTATGTTTTTTTTGTAAGCTAAGTTTTAATGTTTGATTTAAAGTTTTGCTTATTTTTTAAAAATATTTCAGATTAGCAGTCCTATCGATCTTTACAGTCACTGCCTCTTTAAATATTGATTGTAATTATGACAACATAAATTATTGGGTTGCTGGCACAATTTACAGCTGTGAATTGAGAAGTACAACGACAATTTTATCAGTAGGAGCCATCATTGAATCTGCAAGTGGACAGCATAAAGATTATAGAAGCAACAGAAATATTCTTGGATTAAAAGTAGAAAATGCTAACATTTATTACTTTCCAAATGGATTGAACAAATTTTTCAATAATTTAAAATTATTCTGGATAGAAAGATCCAATTTAAAAGAAATTCGTCAAAGCGACTTGATTCAGTGTCCAAACTTACAATATCTGTTTTTAGGACACAACGACATCGAAATTCTTGAAGAGGATCTTTTTAAATTTCACCCCAACATGAAAGCTATTTCATTCTGGAATTGTAAAATTTTTCATATTGATTCAAATATTTTTGATAAGTTATCAAACTTAATAGAACTATGGTTGTCAAAGAACCGATGCATTGATATGAGAAGTAATCCAAACGCTCTTAGTGATGTGATTAATGAAGCTAAAATGGAATGCATAAGTTTTTAATACTTAAATTTAAAAGCGAAATTTGAAAGCTTGAGATTAGAAGTTGATTTTATGAAAGAAAGTTGTGGACAATAAAGTTGAGAATGTTAAAGGTTTCAAGTCTGTGGCGTTGCTATGGATTTTTTGATTTATGATATTTCAAAAAATCTAAAAATAAATTGTTTTTTTTTTTTACTGAACCTTACAACTAAGCTACTTCTTACTGATTATATATCAATCAAAAAATATTGAGAATCCGAATTGTTATTCTCATTGATTCTCTTTGTCATCAAATTGAGATTCGCAGAGAATAAAGATGTTTCTCTATGAAACGAACAATTATGTACAATAAAATTTACATTTTTTTCATTTTCAGCAGACTAAAGTCGAATTTTAAAATGAAAGTTCTTTTGTAAGTATTTTAATAAATTTTTAAAAACTTAGAATTAACTTTTAAGAATTTCAGCATGCTGCTTTTTACAATCCTTAGCCCAACATCATCAATTAACATTGAATGTAATTACGATTTAAGAGATTTCTATATAATTGGCTCAAGTTACACTTGTCATGTAAAAATCAACACATACATTATATCACCAGATTCAGTGGACATTTTTTCAGCTAAAGGCACTCATAAAAATGAAAAAAATGACCATTCAGTAGTCGCAATCAAAGCTGAAAATTCAAAGTTTTTATATTTTCCACATGGCTTGAAGAAAATTTTCAAAAAATTGAAGCTAATTTGGATTGAAACTTGTCAAATGAAGGAAATTCATCAGACAGACTTAATGCTCTATCCTGATTTAGAAATATTGTGTGTTGGTGGCAATGACATACAAGTTCTTGATGAAGATTTATTTAAATACAATCTTGAACTGAAAGTGTTTTCATGCTGGTACTGCAACATATTTCATGTTGATCCAAAGGTTTTTGATAATTTGCCAAAATTAACTGACATTTGGTTTGTTGTGAATCAGTGCATTGACAAGAAAAGTGATGGTACTTCGGTGTATGTTAATGATATGATTGGTGCAATTAAGGATAAATGTATGAGTCCTTCGTTTTTAATGCTAAAGCAGAAATTTGATGATTTTGAGGAAGTACACAGAAATTTATCGAGTGAAAGATTTAATGATAAATTAGAAGTGCTTGAAAAGGAATTAAAAACTTCAAAATTCTACAACTTTCCCTCATTAAAGAAGAAAATTGAAGAATTTAAGGATCAAAACATTCAAAACACATGCAAGACTGATAAATTGGAGACTAACAGCTTTAAATCTGAAGGAATGACAGCTTTGAACATGAAAATCAATGACATTGAAAGCGATTTAAAGGTTTCAATGATTGACACATCAAGAAACGTTGAATACTTAGTGAAGAATCTACAGACATCCCATGAAGAGGAACTGACAGCATTGAAAGACAAAATTGAAGATCTGAGGTCCTCAAATGAGAATATGGCAAGAAAAATTGACAAAATGTCAAATAAATTGGAAAAGTTGACTGAAGTTTTGGAGAAAATCGACGAGAAAGTAAGCAAATTTGTGCAACATTAAAGCCATGACATTGAAAGAGAGAGGGTGGGGGGGGGGGGGGGCAAAATACAATTTTTGAGTGATTTTTTTAAAACATGATTAAGATGGCCTCAAAATAATAATTTTCGACTGACATCATTTGTAATTGTATCCATAAATTCTAGAAAATAAATTAGATTTCAACCAAAACCACTCAAAACACCTTTAAATAATAGCACTTAACAAAGACAATCTATTGAAGCTCCTCTCAATGCACTATCCATATACCAGCATGCCACAGTCTTATTTGTAAAGCAACAATCCATTCTTTCCCATTAAATTATGCAATTGTTACAGCAAACAATGTATGAAGTTTGCCATAAAGTCATGTAGAATTCTATTCTATTTAAGGTTATCTGTATCTTCTATTTTATTACTGTTTTTTTTATGCAACTCATTGCTGGTCATTCTATGCAGGGCACATCTGCTGTTCCTCTTAATTTTATTATTTTTGCATGAAACTTTTTGTTGCTTTGCCTTTTTTGTGTACTAAATAGGTAAATGATTGTTTTTGGGGTCACTTGTGTTATCATTGTTTTTTTTTGGGTATGTATGAAATAGAATGGATTGCTATTGAAATTTAAGTGGTTTTGTTGTTTCTTTTGGTGAAAATGAGAATGGATGGATTTATGGCGCAAAGTTGAGAGTTTAGAATTTTTGTATAAGCTATTGATTCTCAACTAGAGCTTGATTGAGTTAGAATGAACATGTTTTATGATTTTTTATGTTAATTATTTGAGTACGAAGCTACAAAGAACACTGATTTGCCTTGTAGGAAGGTTCGGACCTCTCCATGGCTATTTTTTGATACTAAAAGAAAAAATTCAAATGACATAAATGCTTAAATTTCATTATAGCTTTAGAACCTGTTCAGACATGTTTTTACATCAGAATCAGTAAAGTTTCCTTCAATTCTTTTATTCTTAAGCAAACTTCATCTAAAAAAATTTAATAAACAATAACTTCGGCATGTTTAAGGAATTCAAATCTAATTTTTACAAGCACAATAATCTCTCTCTAGCTTCCTCAAGCAAAAAATCTTTCAATTCTTAACTATTCTAATAAAAGACACTCATCCTATTCTACATCCAAAAGAACTCATTAAACTGTAAAGAAGGCGTGATAATCTATAAAAATCTAGATCAAATATGAACAATCTATGCCTAATAACCCCTCCTTAAAATCAGAATATTCGCAAAAAAATACTTTCCATTAAAACTCCCAAAAAAACTTGCAAAAAAATGTTATTTTTTGCGATAATCCTTATCCTATTGTCCTTTATTGCTAAATCTGTATAGAATTACACATTATTATGGACCAAAGAATGCACAGCTAATGATTCTTGTGTTATGCATGGTAAAAATATCTTTTTATCTTTCTTTTGTTTATTTATCTCTTTTCGGCATGATCACAGTTCAATGTTATGTATACATACACATAAGGTCATACAACAAAGGGAAATGAAATAAATGAGATGCGCGGCAAAAAAGGTTTATTTTTGAAGTAGAAATGGAAATGTTGTTTTGGAAGTGAAAATAGAATCGGAAGATTTAAATTGGAAGAATTTCTAAGCAAAAGGAATGAGATTGTGAGTTTGGAATATGTCAACTGGTTTGCAATTTTAGGGTAGCTCTAGTCAGACTCATTTATATGGGTATGAGTATGGTCTAACGTAAGGTAAGGTTTAAAAATAGTCAATGGTATGTATTGGTGTACATTTAAGCATTTAATCTAGTTTGGACTTTTGTATATACACTAAGGTCTTATGCTTTATCCTAGACTTATTATCTGTCTTGATCCTTAAGTTGTGATCTATTTGTAGCTGTTACACTACATTTAATACCGACGCCATTTTGAATTCCAAGGGGTATAAAACTACTCCAAAACTGTTTTAGCTTTTACTTTGATGTTTTTTGATCAAATGATCTTGAGTTTGATATCTAGCTTCTATGGTAATGCATGCCTTTCGATTGACTGGTCCAAAAAATTACTAAAAATTCTTAAAGCCTTTAGAACAATTCCAATATTATGTAGAAAATGTTCAAATTAGTAAATTTCAATAGAAATAATAGCTAATAATTCATAGAAATTGTCATACTTTGAACCACCAGATACCCTTGAATTCCCCTCACAAAAACATCCAGAAAAAACTTTTATCTCATAAAAGGAAATTAAACAGAAATGAA
This sequence comes from Chironomus riparius, assembly GCA_917627325.4. Taxonomy (NCBI): domain Eukaryota; kingdom Metazoa; phylum Arthropoda; class Insecta; order Diptera; family Chironomidae; genus Chironomus; species Chironomus riparius. The sequence continues at coordinate 19,606,835 of OU895877.1, read as the reverse complement.
AGCAAGAAGAAAACAATAAAATCCCTAAAATAGCAAACAAATCGTCATCATTCATTGCACATTTTTCCATTTCACATCTTCAAATGTTTTCATTGCATTCAGACTGTGAAATGAGGAACTGCTCATCTCTGCTTATTTCGATTATTTTAGGAGATGAGAAGTGGCATCTAAAATAACATATCGAAACACGTGTTCATGATCTTTATCAAAGAAAGAAATGAGAGAAGAATTAAATGACTGGATGAATTAGAATGTTGTTGCATGACATTGCGTACGAGAGGAAACAAGAAAAAGAAAGGAAAGACGTAAAAATATTTTTATGGCGCAATTATTTTCTTTAAATTTTGATGTGAGGATTTTAAAACAAATTCCCGTAAAAAAGGTATGGATAATGTTTTGACAGATTTTATGAGGATTTTCATGTGAATTGAAAGTCTTAAATTTGTAATTTAAAAGATATAAAAATTATATTTGAATGGAATGGAATTTTATGGATGAAAATCTATCTTTATGGACTGTTCAAGAAATTAGCAACTTTTTATTGCCAAGTGTCGTTAAAAGTGATGCAATAAAATTTTGGTAATTCATTTTGAAGTTTAGTTTGACAATTTTATGACGATTTTTAATGTTTTAGTTTTGATGCATCTAGTTTTTAAGGATAATTATAGTTTTATATTTGCTATGCTGATATCATGAAACATTACAAATCACAGATTTTAAGTTTTTTTGATCCATTGTTCTGGAACTGACTCTCAGAAACAAAGATTCTGAACAAAAAAAAAGAAATTAATCTCAAAAAAATTACAAACATCCAAAGATCATTGCCCTCTAAACCAACTATCAAAACCATTCTATCGATAAATCAGCAGATGATTCCCTCCATCCATATCATTACCTACAGCTACCAGTAAAATATTCCAAATATGCAATCTGCAGACTATTAACAAATGCAACATTCAGCTTCGAAAAATTTTAACAAAAGAAAAAAAAATTGACGCGTGTTTTTATTTCATTTTCAATTTTCATTATCTTCTCGTTTCAATTTGATTTAGATCCCTGCCTAACTACTTTTTGTTCTTTTTCCGATATGGCATGTAGTTTTAATGGTAGAAACAAAAGAAGATATAGAATCTCATCGATCACTCGTAGTTTTTTTTGGGATTTTTGTTTGTTAATGAATGGATGGATGGAAGGGAATGAGAAGTAAGGAAATCTTAATTTCAAGACTAACGCGCATTTTTTTAAATTTAAATTTAAAAGATTTGCGATTTTATTTTAAAAATTAAAATTATAAGCTTAATTAAAATCAAATTTAATTTATAAATGTTGAATAATTTTTTTTTTGGAACCAAACATTTTAATTTCAGTTTTAAACGAGTTAAAAATATAAAATTTGATTTTAAAAAAATGTTAAAAATCAAAAAATTAATTTTTTAAAGTATTTAATAATTTAAAAATCAAAAATCTTTATTTTTAAATAAAGCATCCCACGTAACCATAAGTCGACGAATGGAAGATTTTATGTATTACATCAAAATCTTCCATGTATGTTCCATATGTACATTCCATGTATCGTACATTGGACATTATGCTAATATGAAAAGGGACGATTTTTAGTCGATTTTACGTCGATTTCACGTCGATTATTTTTTTGAACCAAAATCAAATTTTTTTTGACCGTTACAATATAAAAACCGATTAACGGAAAAATTTTGAATTTTTTTTACATGAAAATATTTTTTGTTAATTATACTATAATTTGTAGACAAAATCCAAAAAAATCAATTAAGGATTTTGTCTTTGAAAAAAAGAGTCGAAGTCTTCATTTAAATGAATGATTCGCTTGAAATTAATTTAATTAATTAATCACACTTTGTATGAAAATTTGGCTATGCCTTATATAAGTGATTTCTGATTGCACTTGTGAAGTATATAGCGGCTCAAGAAAAACGAATATAATGGATGAAAAATCGACGTCTATTGGATCATCCAAAAAATTGTACATTTAAGTCGATTTTTTCATTGACGGCGATTTTGGTTACGTGGGATTAAGGTCAAAATGCCACAAAAAACATTAAAATTTCTAAAATCCAACAACAGCTACCGATAAAAACTTTTAAGTAGCTGTTTGACGCATGCATGTGTCGACCTTTTAATTTTCCATTTACAAAAATCTTAAATACGAGAAGATAAACATGAAGATTAGTCTTGAGTTAGTTATGTTTATCCAGGAGCATTTAAAAGATTTTTTACTTTTTTTCATCTCTTTAACGAAAATTTATTTCTTCGTCTAATTAATGGTCGTAAATTTTCGTACCTAATATTTCTTTCCAGTTGTCTGGACACATTTTTTTGGGATCTTCTTCTTTTGTGGATATTCAGTCGAGCATAAAACTTTTTATCAATGTCATTATCTGTTTTCAATATGCACGAATTAAATCTTTTTCTTGTTGAAATTTTTAAAGTTTTTCTGTGAGCTATGCTGGGATGAATGGAATTAAATCTAGAATTTAAACTTCTGTTTTTGCTGATTAAAGATGTGAAATTTTTAAGAGGCTAGGGGTGCACTCGGAAGAATTATTTGACTAATATTTCGATTTTTTTAAATAGGTTTGCAAACAAAATTTGATAAATTATGTTAAAATACGAGCGATCATCTGAAATATTGCAGAATTTCAACCAATATGAAGTTCTTTTGGTTTTGGATCCCACCTTAGGCTGACTAGGCTTTATTGGATTGAAAATCGAATACCATTTTCTGGGGTTTATAAAAAAATTGATTCAGCTCTTTTTGTAGACAATTTCGTAACAATACAACAAAAATATCTTCCGAGTGTAACGCAAACCTTTAATTTCATGAGTAATTTTATCTTTTTATTCTAATTTTTTTCTCTTTCTTGACATTCTCATTCTGATTAGGCGCCCGCATCATCACCAACATGAACTTCATTACAAGCATAAAAAGATGCAAGAATTCGAATTGATATCCTTTTTAACATAATTTCTATGAATCTAAACAGCCTCAGCTTGTTTGTTATTTATCTTATGTAGACATATTTAGATATACTCACAAGAGCATTAAATAAGAATAGAAATTTTGTAATTTATGAGTCTCCAATAGCGTCATTCAAAGTGAGAAGAAAAGAGAGTTTGTATTGTATTTAGTTTAGAATGTTGGAATAAAATAGGAATTTAGAATTTAAAATTGTATGGAGGCATTGAAATGTGGCACGATTAAATGGCATTAGGTAGATTTGTTTGTTCTTGCTTTCTTGATTTTTGGTGCATATGGAGTTTAGGGGGTTCTTAGTTGAAAAGGATTTGGTTTTGAAAATTAAAAAAATTATAAAATTTAAAATTTGATAAAGATTCAAAATTTATAAAAATCAAAATTAGATAAAATTGAAAATTTAATAAAGTTTAAAATTTAATAAAATTCAAAATTTTACAAAATTTAAAATTTATTAAAATTCAAAGTTAATAAAAATCAAAATTTGTTTATATTTAAAACTTATAAAAAATTAAAAGACATGAAAATTTTAATAAATTTCATATTTTAAACTAAAATATCTTTCAAATTCTCACCATCCTTCAACCCTAATCAACTCAATAAACAATAGAGACCCCCAAAAACATTCCATCCACAACGCCATCAAATCCATTTCATTGTTAAAATTTTGTTTTTGTTGTTAAAAAGAAAATTAGCTTCAGGGAACCTTTTAAATCTCCTCAATAGTCAACAGCATTCAATTTGAAAATGAAAACAAAATAAAAGAAGTTGAAGAAAAAATTAGAAATTGTGCAAGTAAGTGGCTCTCTCATTCTCATATCAATTTTTATTCTTGAAAACTTCTTGCTGTTTGTTTTGATAGTTCGGTACGATTGTTACCTTAAGGATTTATTATTAGCCCTTTTTTCGTAATGCTTCACCGGGCAACGATAAAGATATCCTTTTTTGATGTTTATGACGATGATTATCTCAAGTGCTTGATTTTGTACTTGTAAAAAAATAATTTTGAACTGTGCCTTTGAAATGTTTTTAAAGGATTTTGAGTCAGATCTTGGGATTTTAAGGTTATGCTATGTCCAACTGTCTGCAAATTCAGACAGTTTTATGTTTAAGAGATTAAAACTACGTCATCACAAACAAGAGCGTTCCGAAAATTAGAGATAAAAAATTCAAAATTAAAAAGAGCCACTAGACGGGAGGGAATCGACCATTTTCATACAATTGCCTTGTCAGTTGACCATATTTTTGCCACAGTTTGGCTTTAAATGTTCCAACTTAAAAGTCTTTTAATCTGAAAGTTGATTAGATAAGTGAATACTTGAATAGGTTAATTGCTTTATTTAATAAATTTGCTAAAATCAATAAATGTATCACTAGGTGAGTCGTGCTGACAATACACTGATAAATTATAACTTTAAAAAAATTACTAAAGTAATTAATAAAATTTGTAAAAAAAAATGCAAAAATCTTAAATTAAAAAATGCGCCTTATCCTCATCCTTAACCTCAAATAATTTTTTTCAAATTTTCTAAATCCATCTCACTCTTCTCCTCTTTTCTATTCCAAATCAATGTGAAAGAGTGAAGAGATTTATGATTTTTATCACAAACAAAACAATACTTTTCAACAACAATTCCTTTTATGATGCTTTATTACGTTGTATACTTCATGAATAGAAAAAAAAAGCAAAATTTTTTGGCATCGCACAAAAGCGACAAAACAAAAACTAAAAATCTATTTTATTCTATTGTTCTCAAGTTTTAGCTTAGAAAAATAAATTTTTTGATAGTTTTTTGAAGGATAGATTGATGTCTGCCAAAAAATAAAACCAACAGTTCATCAAACTAGCAGAAATAGACATGGAAAGTGAGGGATGAATGATGATTATGATGATCGTAAAAAATGAAGTTATTTTCTGAAAATAAGTAAATAAAATCTTAGGCATTAATAAGCGTTATGGGCAATTTGATGGATAAATGAGATGGAATATTTCATTGGAAATTAGGATTTTGAAAGGGAATTTTTCTCGCTATTTTTTGCGCATAGGATTTGGAGTTGAATGGGATTTGATGAGGCGGTTGTTAAGTATTTTTTTGGCAAGATATTGATTAAGTTGTGTAAATTTACTATCACTTTTTTAAAAAAATATTCATTTTTTCAATTTTCTTAAAACGGTTTTGTTAAAAAATAAAAAATTTATTTCTAAAATTTTAAAAAATCATAAAACTACTAGAAAAATCTCAAAAATATTTTAAATTTCAAAACCAATTTAAAAATCTTATAGTTTTCTCGAAATTTTAACAATTTAATTTAATTAATGCAATCTTTTTTTGTTCCCATTTCTTTGAATTTTTTCCCAAGAATATGCTTTCTCGATTTCTCGGTCTCGACTTATTCTCGAGATTGATACCAAGACTTCCCAGGAATTCCAGGGTCTCGACTTCAGTATCGGGAAAGCATACCCAAGAATTTGAAGAGTACGGACCACTTTTTACCTCCGCCAGTTCCTCCTTTGAATTATGGTATTGTGTATCTGCAAAAAAACTTAAAAAAATGAAAAATTATAATTCAAAACAAACAGCCACAACTTAATACAATAACCACAAATTTCTGAGGAAATAAAAAACAATATCATGTTCATAAAAAATCAAAGTTATTTACTGCAAATTGTAATTCCAACTCATTTATAAAACATGAGATGATAAATTTGTCTATTAAGCTATCTATTGTCTTAAGACAATCTCATTTATATCTAAAAATAAGACTAAGAAGAATGAACGAGATTACTATATCATAAGAAATGGTTATTTCATGCATGCGACGTTCATAAAATAATGTTTTTGGCTGAAAACCCTGCGTACAGATCCTAAATAAAGACGACTGCATGAAAAAAAAAATTGGGTAAATGTAACAGCATAATAATCAACGATATGTTTAGAATGAAAATCCACCCTCATTCATCTCGTCGTCATATTTAATGGTAACACATGTTTTTGTGCTATTCAACATAAATTTCTTATGATTGCTATTTGACGGAGAAATTAGGGATGAGATGCAAGATCGAAGATGAAAATGTTTAAAAGAACCTGCAAAATAATTTTGAGTAGAGTTGAAGATTTCTTGTCAATTTTAATAATTAATAATTTATAAAAAATATGAAAATGATTTTCTAATGCCAAAATCTCAACTCTCCCTACAAAAACTAGCCCCTTAAATCTCAGATCTACCCTCCACTATCCATTCCAATCTTACGACTTAAAGTACCATTTACATCACATGCACTTAAAGTTATGCTCCGTACTTACAGTAATAAATAGCATTTCAGTGCAGAGAGTAGAGTTTTATGACTTTAATCTTTACGTCTTGATCAGAACGATGAATTTTCACTGTTTTTGTTCGACAATTGCTGAGCAGGTGTAAATTTATATTTTTAATGGACGTCATTTGTGAACTCTTTTTCAATTGAATCCTTATAATTATATTTATCAAAATCTTATCTTATGATTAATTTGGAGATTTTGCAGTAAATAATTTTTATAAATAAGGAAAAGTAGTAAACACTTGATAATAATTAAAAACAATAAATTTAAAAATAAACACAATATCGATAATTGATAAAGAAATTGTATAAAATCAAATATTATTGCCTCAAGCAGTCAGTTAATAAAAATCAATAAAAGTGAATATTCAACAATTAGTGCAAAATGAATTTGAAAAGTTTATTTTCATTGTTAATATTTTTGGTGAATTATTATATAACAAGTGGTCAAGAAATCAAGTGTGATTATAAAGATATTAGTCGCGGCTATACTTGTGACATGTTTATCTACAACCTTAATGGTTTGAACAACTTTACAGAAATTACTGGAACTCATTTAGATGGCTTTAATGATGATGATGTTCGAGAAGTTGATACATTTTATACTTCACAAACCACGAATGTACCAGCAATCATTTGTGAGACATTCCAACAAGTCACATTCATTGATTTAGCTCATGGCATTGAATATATTGATGAAAATTCTTTCAAGTTGTGTAAAAATCTTCAGAATTTAATTTTGAGATATAACAAAATATCAACAATCGATGTAAATGCATTCATTAATAACGTTAATCTTCAGGAATTAGATTTGGCTGATAATAAGTTGACAACTTTACCAGAAAATGTTTTTATAAACCAACACAATTTAAACTCGTTGACGCTTGCAGATAACGAGATTTTTGACCTACCAGAAAATATTTTTAATCCATTGGTGAATTTAGGAGGGCTACGAATGGAAGCAAATCAAATTAAAGTGCTCAAACACCAGTGGTTTAAAAATCTTATAAATTTAAGTGGTTTGCATTTGACGAGGAACCCAATTGAAGAGTTGCCAAAAAATATTTTCAGTCCTCTTAAAAATTTAAAACACTTAAGATGCTTTGGTAATCGGCTTACAGTCATACACTCGGATTCTTTAGGACTATTACCAAACTTAACTTGGGTGGATTTCTCATCTAATCAAATAGATGCAATGGATGAAAAAATCATCGACAATATTGGGATAGGAACTTTAGTTTTTTATAACAACGCATGTGCAAATACTGAAGTTAGGTTTGACTTTTCTGAATCCAGGGAAACATTGAGATCCAGATTTAGGAAATGTTTCAACAATTATATTGACTTATATCCTGGTAAGACAAATTTTAGTTTTCAAACCTTCAATATTTTTTAATATTTTAATTTTTTAAAATCCTGTTCATCTTATAGAACCCATTTCAAAGGCTCTGGTCGAAGATGTCTACTGATGCGTTTGTCAAAGTGGTTGCATACTTTTGAAATGAAAAAAAAAACATCAAATGCATTTTATTTTTATCAACATTTTTGAAATAATAAAAAAATGATTTTTTAAATAAAAAAATTTTAAAATCTTTTATTTTTTGTATTTTTATATGATTTTAAAACATTTTCTTAATATCTATTAAGTCAAATGACTTTTGAGAAAAAGTGAATTTTTGTTTCCTTATCTCAATTTCAAAAGAAGGACAGAATAAACATAAAAAAAGTAAAGTCCATTAAATCTATTATCTGGCGTGAGATGTTAATTTAATTAAACTTTGTATCTATTTCAATTCCCTTTTATTTTTCTTGTTCTGAGACTGTAAAATAATTCTGAGATAAGTGCTAGTTTTGTACAATTTTAAGGCGTCAAATAAATTAGTTGGTGTCTATGTGGAATTGTTTTATTGATGCAGGCACTAATTGTTTTGAAGACGCAATGTCTGTAAGGCTTTAATGGTATCTTAGGATTTTTAATTTGATATCATGCCTTTTGAAATGGAATAAAATGAGCTTAAAAATTTAAAAATAAATAATTTCTAAATTCAAATTTTTATAATTTTATTTATTTTAAATTTTTCAATTTCTAGAAAATTTTAATTCTTTTATTTTCTTAATTTCTTTTTGAATTTTCAATTTCTTGTAATTTTTGAATTTTTTTAAAATATAAATGGAAAGTTTGAATAAAATTGAATTATTTTTTTTTAAAAAAAGACGATTTAAATTTCAAACAAAATTTAAAAAAAAATTGTATTTTTCTCTCTGTGTTTCAAACCTTTCCCCCAAAAAATCCATCACATCACTAAACAGATGCAAAAATTGAATACATAAATCCTTCCAACATGATAACAAACATCACAAAAAGAACATTCTCAATCTGATACGTGTTCAATTTTTGTAAAGTTATAAAAAGCAGCTCTTACATTTCGTCAAGAAATAAATTTAAAAAAAAAAACTTTTCTTTGTCACGTTTTTGTCGCAAAAAAGAGTGAAAAAAAATATTGAAATTGAATCGAAAAAGTTGAAAAATCAATTTAAAAACTATAAATTCCATGTCAATTGCAATTGGATTAAGGGAAGTATGAATTATTCTCTGACTTTTTGGATCAATTGGGGGTGTGCAGCCCTAATGGGAGGTTTTTGATGAATTTTTTGAGGGTCTTATGCTGTAAATGTGGATGCTATGTCTTTACAATTAAGAATCTTTACATTAATTGACCTAAATCTCTTTAAAATGCCCAAATCTATCCTCCAAATGCATCCCCGAAGTACCACTTCATCACTCGCCATCCCCAAAAATCACATACACATTTCTTTACGAAATTTATCATTCTAAAACATAAGAAATGATCCAAGTCAAGTATCTCGCTCGCTAGTATCATCTACATCTGCTGCCGAACGTGATTATTATGAAGATAGATTCATAAAGTGCCTAAAATGTGCCTCGCATTAAATCTTTTACTTTCTCATTCAATATGTGCCGTCTTATCATCAAGCCTAATGCTACATTTCTCATATATTGATAACAAAACGATTCATCATGAACAGCATGTTGAAAATTCATTAAGGATATTCGGATGAAATTGTTTTCATTTCTTTTGCTTGCTCCATTTGTGGCAATGACAAATTACTGTTGGAGATTCGCATAGAATTTTTTTTTCTTCGGTTCTTTTAGTTCTTGCGGATCCTTTTTGTTGTTTGGGGATGAATTTGAAATTTATTCTTCATAATTTGGGGATATTTCTAATCCTCATACCAATTGAGAAGTTCCACTGTCCACTAAAATGAGAAGAGATGGAGAATAAAGTTAGATGTTGTGACATCATAAGTCTTAAGAGGATAGAAAGCACATATTTGAGAAAGTGGATCTTAATTCAGTTAAATTAAGATTTATTTTAATTGATGACGCCCTGCTTTAGGTTTACTGATGCTCACCTTTAAGAAATGATGCTCAACTTTAAGTAATGATGCTCAGCTTTAAGAAATTATGATCAACTTTAAGAAATAATGCTCAGCTTTAAGTAATGATGCTCAGCTTTTAGTAATGATGCTCAGCTTTAAAAAAATTATGATCAACTTTAAGAAATAATGCTCAGCTTTAAGTAATGGTGCTCAGCTTTTAGTAATGCGGCTCAGCTTTAAGTAATGGTGCTCAGATTTAAGAAATAATGCTCAGCTTTAAGAAATAATGCTCAGCTTTAAGAAATAATGCTCAGATTTAAGAAATAATGCTCAGCTTAAAAAAATAATGCTCAGCTTTAAGAAATGATGCTTAGCTTTAAGTAATGTGGCTGAGCTAAAGGTAATGATGCTCAGCTTTAAGTAATGATACACACCAGACAAATTGATTTTAAACCTACCAAAATGTAGCAAATCCTTTTTCAAAACATAAAAAAACAATCTCTTCCTTTTCTTCCAACTGACGAAAATTGAGGATAACAAAAAATGACCAGTCGTTAATACTCGAAATGTGCCCCCATCTAAAAAATAAATAAATTTCATCTTCCCCCTTTTCATTTTTAATAGATTTTCATTTCCAAACATCTGGTGACTCCATTTAATGCCATTTGAACTCGTTCATTTTTTTCATCTCTTCCTCTTGTGCCAAACTCATGAAGATTGAGGAGCACGAAAACTTTCTTCTTTTTTTTTTGCCTTTTATTTAATATTCGATTTGGAGTTTTTTCTTCGTTTACGATAATGCGACATGCGGAAAAATGAGAGATAAAAAAGTTACGTTTTTGATTAAATTTCTTTTCGATAAATTTTGGGTTTGCACTTTTGTGGGGTGTGGGAACTATTTTAATATAAAAGCAAACTGATTTTGATCTGACTGACTGTCAGGTGGAGTAAAGAATATTAAAATTTTAAAAAACTCATAATTAATGTTTAATAAAATTACAAAATGTTTTTAAACAGCTCTTTAGAGCCTTTGCTACTTGCCATCTTGTTCATTTCAATATTTCCTCAACTGCACCCGCAAAGACACACACACACACAAATATGACAACAACAAAAAATTGTCCAAATTTTATTATGAAAATCAAAACAAGAAAAAATTCCAATCACGAATGAAAATAAAAAATTCATATTGACCAGCTGTGGACAAGGAAGCAATAAATGTTAATGTTCATCTGCCAGTGGACTTCTTATTTTTCTATCAACATCGATTTTGTTGATGATGATGATGAAGGCATTCATGTAATGACACAATACGCATTATGTCTCCAGAATAAATATGTAAAATTGTTTGGAGATTTTTCTATTCATAAAAATTAATGTCTCGTAATGTTCCCTAAACTGTAACAGACTCAAAAGAGAAGCAAATGTCTAGAAAGTTGGAAAAGAATCTTTAACTTTAGTAATTGAGGAATAAAAAAAAGTTTTCTTCTTGTTTGTTTGAAATTCGAAGCCAAAAAATGAGAAAAGTAGTTGAATCTCAGTATGATAGTTTGTGGCTCTTCTTCTTACTGTTTCCTCATTTTTCCATAGTTTAATTCAGATTTTGAACTTATTTTAGTATTGGTGTCACAGAAGTTTTATGACTTTTTCTTGGCAAATGTACCTTTTGTGATATGATTCTTTAGTAGATGGCAAATTAATGGAATCTATATCTAGTATAGAGGTTATTGTGGATTTAAGATTTTTAAGGTTAGGTCCTACTTATGTAGCTTTTCTATTGTAATGTCATTTTTTCTATTTTTTTTTTTTTTTGAAAACATCTCATCTCATCTCTTTCTGCTACACATGGGCGAATCTACAAGAAAAGGGGAGGAAGGATAGCTTAATTTCAAAACACATCTCGAATAATTTCTAGCTGAGTCCTCCAATTTTCAAAATATTACGCATCAATAATTGCAAATCTATCCACAATTAGCTTTATTCCATCCACATTTATGATTCTTAAATAACTTTAATATTGTGACTCATTTTTTGTTTTAATCACTCGCGAGGGGTCTTGTGTCGTTAATGATAAGCCATTCGCATTAAAGCACGTGAAAAATAACTCATTCTGATTTTTGTTTATTTTTATCGTATTTCAGTAATCCTTCCTGCTATAAAAATACTCAAAAAGAACGAAAATAAATTAATATTGATAATAAGCAGTATAAAATTAAATTGAGGAACTTACTTACTTACTTCGATGACTGTACAAATCAATTGTGATCCATGACCTCCCTCAGATGCCGTCTAAAACTGGCTTATCGCTGGCTATAGCTTGCCAATTTCCTATACCAAATCTCTATCAACAACCTATTTCCATGAGTTCTTCGGCCTTCCAAGTGCTTTTTTTCATCCACAAAGTCTGACTTAAAGACCTTACTTAATGGAGATTCCACAGGTCTCTTCATAATTTTCAAATTTATACAGGACAGGGTTTTGAAATACAGGGCTGTCCGTTGTAAAACTACGCAGATGATCACCCTACTTATATATGATTAGTTTGGCATGTCTCGAGATTTACCTTGACAAATTGAGGAGCTAAAACGTAAAATTCTTGAATTGAGTAATCGTCCATGTGATTGTACTTGAAAATTAAATTTGTACAGTTTTGTTAAACGATTTAATAAAGGATATCTTTTTAAAGTGGAATTATGAGTCACTTTTGATTAAAACTTTTAACAAAACACTTGCAAAATTAAAGCGTGTAATAATGACAATCAGTTTACAAAAGATTAAATTGATAAGGAAATAATATAAAGTCATTGAAAATTTTTACCTTTTACTTAGTCATTATAAAAATATAGTCTTGAAAGCATTTATGATGGACAATATAATTTCAATTTTCATAGTTTTGTTAAATTTAATTTTAAGTTTTGGACAAAAATTAAGTTGCACTTATGCAAATAATGAAGAATTTGAATATTCTTGCTACATGACAATCCAAAATCCGGATGGACTCAACAACTTTACAGACATCAGTGGTGAGCATTTAGCTGGAAGATCAGATTATGATGTACAAAATATAATCAGAACAATTTCCTCAAAATCCATTAACGTTCCATCAATAATTTGTAATAAATTTCAAAACACAAAAACCTTTGCTTTTGGTAGCATTGGAGTTGAAAGAGTTGATGAGAATACTTTTGATGGCTGTAAGGAATTAACTCGCTTATGGCTTTATGATAACAAAATTTCTTATTTGCCAAAAAATATCTTCGATCCACTGGTAAATTTGGAAGATTTGGCTATAAGTAATAATAAAATTTCAAGTATTTCCATCGAATGGTTTACAAATTTAGTAAATTTAGAAGTTTTGTATCTTCACAACAATCAAATTGAAGATATTCCAAAAAAAGTTTTCCGTTCCTTAAAACAATTATCCAAACTTTATCTTACCTCAAATAATTTAAAAGTAATTCATTCTGAATCATTTGGAATGTTGCCCAATTTAAAAGAAATTTATATTTATATCAATCAAATTAATGCAATTGATGAAAGGATGATTGATCTTACTGGTGTTGAGATAATTGACATGAATGATAATGTTTGTGCAAGTGGTAGAATTATTGATGATTCAGCTACGCGACAATCAATGAGAAATGCACTACAAAGGTGTTTTGACAATTACAAAGCTTTATTTCCTGGTAAGTATTTCATATTAATCTCTCTTGGCTACACTTTAGCATTACTAGCTTAAATGTTGTCACCAAGAGGATCAAGTGAAGTTTTAATAAAACCTTTGCTTTGTAGAAGATATTAAATAGTTTTTTTTATTCATATTTAAAATAGAGACCACAACAAATCCAATTGCAACATCATTTCAAACCATAAATGGAGAGTCAAATCTACCAAAAGGATGTTTTGATAGCTATTCAGATGAAAAAGGCTGCAGTTTACAAGTTGAAAATGAAAGACTCTCAAAATAAGTTGATCGATAAACTTAAGAATCAATCTAAAACCTACAAAGCATCTATCGAGAAACTGGACAATAAAATTCTAGAGTTGAGTTCTCGTCCATGTGCTTTATAAGTTATTAACCTATTGTCAATTTTTTAATCATTTTTATCTAGTAAAACGTAGTAAAAAGAAAGCAAATCGTTGAATTTTAATCTTTATTGATAAAAAATTATCAGTCTGATAAAGAAAATCGTACAAAACAAAAATAAAGATAGTCATAATTTCAGTTTCTAAAGTAAATTATGTGTCAGAAAATTCTTCTCTCAGTCTTGTCAATTTTAATTTATTTGATCTTAATCAATGGTCAGGAGTTAACATGTGACTTTAACATTGATGCATTTGGATACTCTTGTAACCTCAAAATACAAAACCCAAATGAATTGAACAACTTCACAGTAATCAATGGAACACATTTGGAAGGAAAGACTAATGAGAATGTTGAATACATATCCTGCTACTATCCATCAAAATCAAAAAATTGGCCAGCAATAATTTGTGAAAAATTCATAAACACCACGAGGATAGACATTGATACAGTTGGAATTGAAAATTTAGATCGAAACTCCTTTGTAAACTGCAAGAAACTTGAAATTTTACATTTTTGGAACAATCAAGTTATTGAGCTTCATGAAAAAACTTTTATGGATAATCTGGAACTTCAACATTTACATCTTGTGAACAATAAACTGTCAATTATACCAAAAGACGTATTTTCAAATCAACAAAAGCTAATAACTTTACAAATGCACAGAAATAACATTTCAGATTTGGGATCGACTCTTAATTATCTGATTAATTTGAAGGAACTAGCTTTAAGTTTCAACGAAATTTCAAATTTTAATAGTCAATGGTTTAAAAATTTAGTAAATTTGAATGTTTTATATTTAAATGACAATCATATAGAGCAACTTCCTCGCGATGCATTCAGTTCTTTGAAAAATTTGACAAGTCTTTCGTTGCACAGAAATAAGCTGAAAGTTATTCATGCTTATTCATTTGGGACGCTGCCAAATTTAATTACTATCAATTTTCATGGTAATGAAGTCGATGCATTAGATGAGATGTTTATTGATAACACTGGTGTTCTTAATATGGATATTAGGAATAATATATGTGCTGATCGAAATATTACGGATGTTACAATTTCAAGAGAATCCATGAGAGCTATATTAGAGACGTGTTTTTTTAACTATCGGATTTTATTTCCAGGTTAGTAAAAGATAAATTTCTGAATCACCTAGCCTGACTCTGGTATGGTGCTGGACTCAAATCTAATTATTTAACAATTATTGAACTTAATAAAATAAATAAATTTATTCAACATTTAAAACATAGAACCTATAACATCAACTACAATAACCACATCATCTCCATCAACTTTAGTTCCTGGTTGCATTGGCGGTAATATAGATCAAAGAATCTGCGTAATTGAAGGTACAACCCAAGAATTTAAAGATGATATCAACTTTTTGAAAACTCAGAATCAAAAACTTGAAAATAATCTAGAAGAACAAAGTATAAAGATATACGATCTTCAAGATGAAAATGAAAGACTTTTTAAGTTAACTGAAGTGATGGGAGAGATGATTGAGGATCTTGTTAAAGGACAAAATGAAATGCGTGAGAATATAGAGAATCAATCTCAATATTTCAGTGCTTCGATTGAAGAATTAAAGAATCAAATGCTCGAGCTCTCGTCTCGTCCCTGTGCATGCCGTTAAAAAGCTTTGTGAACAGTTTTATAAAATTTAAAAGAATCAATAAATAAAA
Organism: Chironomus riparius; assembly: GCA_917627325.4. Classification (NCBI taxonomy): domain Eukaryota; kingdom Metazoa; phylum Arthropoda; class Insecta; order Diptera; family Chironomidae; genus Chironomus; species Chironomus riparius. The sequence goes on along the minus strand of OU895877.1, from coordinate 19,591,335 downwards.
ATAAAAAATTTGACCAAATTAAATAATTTTGCAGAACACAAGATCAAGTAGCAAAAATTAAAATAATATCAGTCAAGTGGGGAGAAGTGTTCGTGACAAAAAAGCACAATGCAATGATTCATAGGTAAGTTTCAGATCTTTTACATAATTGCTTTGAAAAACCAAGTTATGACCACAAAACCTGCATTGGATGTGCTTCTGATATGACTCGAAAACCAAGGCTATTGTGTGATTGTGATACAATTAGAAGCGTAGCCAGAAATTTTCTTAATAGTGGCCCCAAAGAATTGCTTTTGTCATAGCTAATTAGTTATTGCTTCAAAATCATCAACTGATTTAGCATAACGTGTGTTAGTTTTAAATTCTTGTAAGCAGCGGGGGTATCCACCCCCTGGATAAAATGGATTAGTAGATTTTTTGCTTCTGTTTTACAATCCTCCAAAAATTCATCCCTTGAACTAGTTTACATAAAAATCTACTTATCCCAAATAACACAATTCGGTTAATCGAACAGAAATCAGGCACTAAGCTGGCATGACTCTAGCATGGTGCTAGCTTCGATTTAAATTCAGCAACACGCCAGAGTCACACCGGCATGGTATAGGATTTCTAATCGATTAACCAACTTGTGCAATTCGGGCAAAAACTGATCCAAAAGAGAAATTGCTTCATCCAATCATTACTTTATTCAAGATTAATTCTTCGTTCCATTTCGAAAATTAAATATCAAATCATCAAGCGAGAAACTTTAAAAACTTAAAAATGACGCAAGCGAGAAAATAAAACTTTTCAATTCCAACAAAAAGAACAAAATTAAAATTTTATAATGCATTTCAATTTTTCAATGTCGCAACCCTCACCAGATAAAAATAAAGTTTTAATTCAACAGCAGTTAAGAGAGAAAAATGAAAATGAGTCGTTAAAAGTCATTGAATAGCTGTTTAATTAAAGTGAATTACAGAAAATTCAATGAAATCGACAACATCGTAAGTGAGACAGTAAAGGGAAACATTTGTCGAGTGAATTGTGTGATATTGATGACACTTTTGATCATTCATGCATGAAATAATTTCTATCCATTGGATGTGCCCTAATGTGTTTTATTGACAAATGTAAAACATTCGGAAATATAAAAATTTGTTAAAATTTCTTAATTCTGTTGACTGAAATGATCATGCTGGAGTGGCTTGATCGCATTGTGAGGTAATTAATATTGTTGGGAATTGATGTGTATTTGGGGTGTCTGGTGACTTGACAATAATTTTTTTTGAGGACATTCGAGTAAATTTTCGATAGGTTGTGTTAATTGTGATCGGAGTTGAATTTGCAATATGGAATAAAATTGATAATTTGTTGGCTTTGTGTTGCCACGTGGAAATTGTTATTTTATGAGACGTATTCAGAGTTTATTTTTCTCATGCAAGGGACTTATGGCTCTTAATTTTTTTTCAATTTTTTTTGTAAATTTACTTTTGAATGATAACATAATATTTTAAAATCTATTCTAAATCACCTTCTCATGCTACTTTAATAACTCCTTTGGTATGTGACATCAGTATGCAAAATGTTATCTGAGGTAAATGCTATTTGCTTGGTTTTCTCCAATTGAGCCTGGCTGCATACTCGTTTTCTATTACATTATGTAATGCATTGAGCATTTTGGGAATCCTTGCCATATCTACAGCACTCTTTATAATGATTGAAAGGTCCAAACTATCGTGGGAATCAAACCCAAGTTTCAACAAAAGAGGTTTACAGATATCCAATATGTTGCCTAACCACTCGCACTACAGAAGCCTAAATGTCGCACTGGTTGATTCGCATCCATATGTCTCGATACTTTCAATGCTGAAAAATGGTTTTCAGGTTCCACTCAAGTTCCACGTGGCAAATATACAGTCACAAAATGTTATAAACACTTTCTCAGTTACTTTTAATCACCACAGCCAGCATTAGCTGTTTGTAAGCTTCAGATATTGATATTCTTTTACTTAGGAGTACTAAGTGCTGTAAAAAGGTTGTAAAAGTAAAGTTTTTTCTCAAAGGCTGTCAGAAATCAGCCAGCAAAGGGTTATGATATAAAAAATCACCTCTTATTTTTTTAAGAAAAAAATGCTCAAATTCAAAAGATTATTTAAAACGGCTAGAGCTTGATATTTTCACTTCGTTCTGAAAATTCTAGCAGAAGCATTAAAAGTTGACAAGCTATAGCTAACAATAGAACCACCTTTAAGCTTCATCTAAGATAAGACATAGTTGATAATAAATTAGCTTATCGACCAAATTAATCATGGAATCAGTAAAATTAAAGTTATCAACCAGTAGCCCAATAAAGACTAGACACCATACTCATTCATCCCTAAAAGTAGCTCATTCACCAAAAATTCAAATTACCATCCCATTAACAAGTGAAATCATGTGTAATTAAAATGTGAAGTCATTGATTAATTTAATTAAAATTCATCTATCCTAAAAGTGATGATGAATGAAAATTTCACGCAACAAATCATGTGAAAAATTGTCTCTCACCCAATTTAATCGATGGACATTCAAATCCAGTCAGTCAGCAACTAGAAATCGATGATTGAGCAGAAAATAATGACTCGAGCCAAAACGAACAAAATTTTTTGTAACTTTCTTTTAAGGACAAAGACACAGTTTATTCGTTAGGCTTAAGTTATTCGATCTCTGCTGTATGATTTCTCAGACTTGATGATTCCTTAGAAGTTCCAACATAAATTTTCCACTTTATTTTATTATTTCCACTTCAAGATCCACTTGATAACACTTTGAGCACTAGACTGAAACTGATCGTTTGACGACAGACTTTATGTTCCACATCATCATCATCGTATGCAAAGTAAAGTCGATTCCATCCAATTGCACGAATAGAAAAAAAAAGTTTTTCGATATCTGTTTTTTTGTTTACACATTTTAAGTAGATATTGTCACTGCCATTATTACTGATGTGGCTTAAATGTAAGGTAGCATAATAAAAAGAATGAAAATGATGTGGAAACTGTTACTTTTGTGTTTGTCAGTTCCTTTGTTTGCTCCATATAATAGAATATTAGTGGGGTAATAAGGCTTTTATAATATTCTTTTTTTCTTAGACTGATATGAATGTATAATGAGTAGTTCGGATATAATACATTGACAAGTCTCGTTTTTTTTTCTATTTCCTAATTATTTCTAAGGTGTTGGAATGTTTGGAGGATTTACACAGGCTGAATTACAGCGGAAATAATTCCTATGTCATTATACAGTCATTTTAGTTTAAGAATACTAGAACAGAGACCAGAATAGAGATTAGACTCCTCCCCACCTGTCAAAAAATGTTAGCTGATAATAATTTTCTCCAGACTCTCTCCCCTCCCCCCCCCCCCCCCTTTTTTCTTTTTGGAATAATGACAAGTTTTGTAAAAAAAAAATCCAACCGTGAACCTTTACATCACAGAAGATAAAATTTGATATCTTTAAGTTGCAAGATATAGGTTTGAGCATAATTAATGCTGTGAACCAGATTGCATATTAATGATCAATAGCCAAAATTGAATAACATCCTTGGTAGCTTAGTAGCATTGATCCAACATAAATCCTTAATTTCCATATCGCAAGTTCGATTCCCAATGAATTTAATAATCCTTTTAAAATGAGATTCACATCCTCCATCATCTGATCATTCTCATTTCATTCGAATTAAAATGAGTCAATTGTTCATCATCATCATCCAATTCAATATGATACATTTTCTGATATTCACACGAGAACGATTAGTGATCGAAGACATCCAATTGAAATATGATGACTTGCAATAATTTTCCGTAGCTATTTTGTATCTTTCGACCCAAGGAATAAGAATTGTATGAACATATTTTGATCGGAATTTATCGATAAATCTTTGAGAAAGAATGCGTGTGTTCTGAAGAATTTATAATCCTGAAAGGAGAGGTCTGAAGCAGATGTGGGAATTGATTGATCTTGATATCATTGGCTTAGGAACATAAATATTTTAAATTTTATTATGATGATCTCATCATGTTAGGCAAGAAAAAGTACCTAATCGTGCTTATGTAATGTGATTATTTTATATGTAATTTAAAAGATGAGCGTATTCCTTAGTGGCTAAAGTCAATATCAAGATATGAACGTTTCTTGAGGATAGTTTATACTCACAACGTCCCAAAAAGTTTAATCAGATCGAAAATGATATAGTTTGACCTTAATTAGACTCAAATTGCTGAATAACCTGTAAAAGAACCGATTTGCAGCACTTAATTTGAACCAATTTCTGACAACGCCACTACCACAGCTTTCCTCTACTGATAATAACGGTGCTAATGATAGTAAGGCACCTACATTCAAGATTGTCAGACCATACAGCCAATTGACACCAAATTTGACCATCAGACCACAACTGTTTTTTTCGATTCTTACTTTTAACTCTAAAAGTCTAGAAAAAAATTTGCGGTTTGTTACGAAATCGTCACCAACACAGTCATAATGTAATGCAATGTGAAATTATTCACCTCAAAGTTCACTGATAACGCGAGTCACGATTCCTTGCAATTGAAAATAAATGTATGCGCTGAAAAAAAGTATTACAGAAATCGTGATTGAGTTATAAAAGATTAAAATTGACTGTCATTGTAATGATTACTGTTGGAGGACGATTAAAAAGAGGGTGACAATTAGAACTGGAGTTAAGTTCGGAATATTGATTCTGGGATCTAGATTTGGTTTTTATTGGAGAATCTGTGTAAATTTTGATTTCGGTTAACCATTGCTTTCATCCAAATAGCTCAATACTTGCAAATTTATAGTGCGTCTGGAAATGTGTCTGATGTTATATTCTAAATAAATGTTGATATTGGAAATGGTCCATAAACCCGAAAATATTAGGCATTAATCATGGGCCAACAATTCAACATGTGAGACTTTTTCGAGACTTTTAATCGGGCCTGTAACATGCGTATCCCCAGCATATATCTCATGCTTCAGTATCAAGGATTGAGCGAACTATGCTTGACATTTTGTATGTTTCAAGAAAGACTTTGGCTTCCTAAATTGCCATCTAAAGCTTTCTCAAACAGCACAAGCCGGTAAATCGAATTTTGCTAGAAGTTTTATGAAAAAATCATAAAATCCCCCCCTCTGAATATTCCATATAAATTGTTTGTCCCCCCCCCCCCCCTCTTAAAATTCCTAGCTACGCCCCTGGGTATGTGACCTAGTTTGGTGAGGGCTCATTCATATAAAACATCTAATTTCACTTCGATTACATCATTCAATAAAAATTCTCCGGATTGTCATCACACTCAACCTCCCGGCACCAAAATACAAACAAAAATTTCCAATTCCATCATCCATATTGAAATTCTTGTTTACTCTAATTCGAGCAAGAAGTTGCGACTTAAAAAAATATCTTTGTCATTCAATATTTTTCACCTGTTTTAACAAACCATTAATTTATGTCGCTTCTATTCGAGTAGCAAAGGAGGTGGAAGAAATGAAATAATTTCGTCTTTAACGACACTCATTTCTATTCAATAGTCATAAACATGTATGTGGCTATGTATGCTTTATTGTTCCTATTGCAAACAATATTTTGGTGCTGTTTATCCATCAATTGAATTTAAAAATATCAAAACTTAAGTTCTTGAAAATTGATGATGAAAATTTCTCAGAATTTTACTTTTTTGCGATGCTACAAAAGAGGACATTTGAAGTTAAAAATAAATAACTGAAATGGATATGCCACATTAAATGGCCATTTGATGCACATTTTTTTCTATTCTTGTGTGACTTTTTTTTTTGTTGTTGTCTTCTGTTTTCATTGTTGCGATCAGAACAATCGAAAATGAGCTCTCGAAGGTGTCAATTCTTTTCACATTTCAATGGGATGGCAAATATAAATCATTTTGTGGAATAAGATTCCATTTTTTTGATATTTCACTTTTTAAGGGGATGAAAAGAATTTTTTTGAACACCTTTTGAAGAATTTTAAAAATATAGAAAAAAATTATTTCATGATGCAACGGAATTTTTTTGTTAAATCGAATCTTATTGTTGACAATTTATTGGAATTTTTGGTATATTAATCATGTCATTTGAAAAATTAATCAATGTTCTATAAAGATACATTGAGAAATATTTAATGAATGACTTACAGAAATTTTTTAACTCCTTTTTATAGAGTTTTAATAAAGGACATTTTACTAAATAGTTTGTGACTAGTAAGGTATCATAGGGTGGTATTGTTAGCATTAACAAATACATGATCTGTTTCTCAAAGAATTGGGTAAATTTGTACATAATACAAAGACATTTATAATCCTTTTAAGATACAAATAAAAACGCAAGATGCATGATGATGAACAAAAAAAAATATGATTAATATTCATTTTTATTTGATATGAAGGCATCTTTAATGCCATGTTGTTAGTTTTAGACTAGACAAATTCTGAAATATTCAGGGGAGCCAGTTTCTAGAGCTACCCGGGGCAGGTTGAGGTAAAAAAGAGTAAGGTTACCCTAGAAAGCGTAGGAAAGGACACTAGTAGCCCTAGAAACTGACTCCAGATGTGAACCTGATTGAATTAAGAATGGTTTTTAAACACTTTGGCTTTTTGCTTGGAGAAAAGCATATGAAAATAAAGATCTGATAGCTGGCTATCAGGAGACCTGAAGAAGCTCCAATTAACAAGATCTTTAAGTCTCATTTTGTAGACGCAAAGAGAATGCGCGGACGACCAAAGAATTCCTGGAAGGAAGCTGTTGACAGAGATAGCATAGCATTTGGTACGCAAACTAAGGAAGGCTATGGATCACAATTGATCTGTAAAGCCAGCGATGTTTGTATGTATGATAGCTGGCTTGCACATGAGAGGTTTCTTTTGAAAGATGAAATTAGATAAGCATAAGGGACATCATTGGTTTGATTTTTCAGTGAACAGTATATTAATTCGTTCTTAAATGAATTAAAATCCTCGAAATTAAGGTCATCCTTTTTTTATTTTTTGAAAATTGCTAGAAGAAATGCTTTGATGAAGTAAAAATGGCAAAGATCGAGATAACTCCAAATTCAACATGAAGATATCAAAATACATTCTTGATGATCCTTATCCTCAGATATTTAACTTCTGTTTCCGAATTAAAGACCTCCTGTAAGCAAATACCCTTAAATATCACTGGCTTAAATTCAAATTCCTTTCATGATACTAAAACCTTAAACATCACCTAATCACATGATTCTGTATCAATAAATTCAATATTTTGTTGAAATTTTTCATTCCAACCATCAACTTCTCCTCAGATGATATTAATATTTACACAATTGTGTATGCAGCAATATGAAGGGTAAATTGAGGACAAATTTGTTTCAAAATTATATTCCAAAGTCTATTTACTTGCTTAATATTTAAAAGTTCTGGAAAAAAAATATTTTTTCGATCAACTCTATAAACAATAATTAAGAAACGTGTCGTCTTACATCTTCTAGGTGGTATATTTTAAAGGCTGTGGAAAATATGGATGCTGATGTAAGAATCTGGGAAATAATTTCGAAATTCTGGGATTTCAAATTCATTTAATTTTGCAACATTTCTTGAAAAAATAGAAAACAAAGTTTTTAAGTAAATCCTTGACCTTTTCGAAGATATCCATTCTTCAAAATCTCATCTATAAGTTCATTATTTTGTGATTAAGCCATATGAACCTCCTTCAAGTCCCTCATTGTCCCCCAAAAGAATTACCAACAAAATATTCATCAAAAGCAAATTTCAAGGAACCTCCATTATACTCCCATCATCTAAACGAAGGCATTGAAAGTCATCAAGTATGAAGTTCTTGTCAATTATTTCAATGACATCAGTACAATTCGAACGACATCAATAATCCATTAGAAATGCATTCTTAAGCATTTTTGCCATTGATTCTTGGACATTTTAACAAGAAATTCTATTCAATATTTGCAGGAATTAAGAGAAATGTGTAGCACAAGAATGACTATAAATCCTACGATACTCTTAAATGTGAAAATGGATTTTTGTGACTGCCACAAAAAAAAAGAAATGAAAAATTTTAGTCAATAAAACCATTTGAAACACTTTATTAAAAAATAATTTAATAGCATTTCTATTCAATATCATTGTGACATTGTTCAAACAGAAGGTACTCGAAAAAGGAATTGAAAATCTCTTTTGTTGTTATCATCACCTGCGCCCGGCAAACATAAATTTTTCTCTATATGCTCTGTTCTTTCATTTTCTACACTTTTGTCCTTTTTTTACGCCAAAAAATTCTTACACACTCTTTTGACATTTCTTCTTCTTCGAGTTTGTTGCGATTAGATGAAGATTGTAAGTTGAGGATTAATCGTGATGTTAATCGGATGAAGCGATTTTTTGTAAAATTTTTGTTTATTTGCAAACCTAGTCGAAGAAAACACGAACTTAGTCGAAGAAAATCTGAACTTATTCGAAGCAAATCCGAACTTAGTCGAAGAAAATTCGAACTTAGTCGAAGATAACACGAACTTAGCCGAGGAAAACACGAACTTAGTCGAAGAAAATCCGAACTTAGTCGAAGATAACACGAACTTAGTCGAAGATAACACAAACTTAGTCGAAGAAAATCCGAAATTAGTCGAGGATAACACGAACTTAGTCGAAGAAAATCCGAACTTAGTCGAGGAAAACACGAACTTAGTCGAAGATAACACGAACTTAGTCGAAGAAAATCCGAACTTAGTCGAGAAAAACACGAACTTAGTCGAAGAAAATCTGAACTTAGTCGAAGACAACACGAACTTAGTCGAAGAAAATCCGAACTTAGTCGAGGTAAACACGAACTTAGTCGAAGAAAATCTGAACTTAGTTGAAGACAACACGAACTTAGTCGAAGAAAATCCGAACTTAGTCGAAGACAAAACGAACTTAGTCGAAGATTATTCGAACTTAGACGAACGAAAATAATAATTTTACAGGAGTCGTACCGGAATTGAATTTGAAATAAAACAGACAACCAGTCAAAAACAATCAACTCACATAAACTCCCACCCCTACCTATCCTAGAAACCATTGCTCAATTCCTATCACAAAAAAATCGTATTCACATGGCAACCGAAAAATATCCAAACAAAGGAAGCATCAACTCGAGCAGAGCGCATTAAAAAGTGTCTTTTCTTATTTAAAAAAATTTATTCTCTTTCTTAAGCCGACATTTGACACAAAATAAAGGAAACAAAAAATTAAGAAAAAAGTGCTGCCACTCGAAAAGAAACTATTGAAAAATCATTAAAGACGAAGATACCGACAGAAGTGCAAATAAAAGGAGCTCTCAAGTGTGAAAAATCATCATGAATGCCAAGATCGATTTTATTGAGGATATTCATATGCGTTACAGTAGCTTGGAGATCGATTTAGATAAAAAATTAAAGTCAATGTGAGTTTGAAGTTTTGATTGGATTGTTGATGAATAGAGGGAAGATGATTTGGTGGATGTTATTGTGGTGATTTCGTCAGAGTTTCAGTTGATGTTTGTGGATTATTAGAAAATTAATATTGGTGCAGTAGCTAGAATGTCTAGTCTGATTTGATCTGGTACTTTTTCATTGGGTTATCCATGCAACTCAGTCAATGTAGCTTCTGAATTTGGCGAAATCAGCTCGCTCCCTACCATTACCCTTAATCATCCCAAGACCTCTCCTAAATCAATTAATACAAAATCCAAACAAAAACTCAAAACCATTAAAATCAAAATTTTCCAGTGAAGAAGCAGAAACGAATTTAGACGAGCAGTTCGACACATCAGATGCCAATACTGAAACTAATGAATTAGACTCATATCCACAGACACTAAACGAGGCGAGGAAACGAAATAAGAAAATTATTGAAGTATGCTGTAAAATTAGGCACATCCACCCTCCCTGAATAATTTTTATGATTAATTCTATTTGTGTGGTTTGTTTTTTTCGTCAGGATTTGGAGAAAGCAAAGGCACGGTTGCGGATGAGAGTTATGTTTTCACCATTGGATGAGATACACGAAAAGGCAGAAAATAATTATTTTGCGGCAATTCAAACTCCTTTAAAGAAGAAATATGGACCAATTTTTGTGTGAGACATTTTGCAGCTGAGACAATAAATTTACAATTAGTTCTGCTCCCTTTTTCTAATAAGTGTGACACTTTTCTGTAACGGATTTCAAAATTTTGAAAGTTTCTTTTAAGTTTAAAAAATAAAAATCCGGTATTTTTACAACAGATTTGAAATGTCGGAATTTCATTAGCAAAAACTGATCTTTGAACCTTACGGAAAGGTATTCAGTTGTGATCGTCATTAACGAAAATGAAATTAGACAATCAACGTTGTATGAATGTAGGTTGTGTGCGTTTTTGACTGCTTTAAAGGCACTTGATGTGCTCTTTGGTTGTTTAATAAATTTTTAAAGGTCATTTTAGTAAGAAGCAAATGAAATTGTACTGCAGACTTCCAATGATGTTATGTTAAATCATTTCTACGATTGCGATAATTTTAATATTTTTCTACAATAGGACTTAAAAATTTCAGAGTTAAGTGAATACAACGACATAGTGTTGATGCTTGGTCAGAATTTTGTCGTATGACTATCAGCTGATTGAATTTTGTTATGAAATTGATTAAATCAAAGGAATCAATCATGAAAGGTAATTTTATGAATGGCAACATGTTAAGTTTTGATGCTTAAGTAGACGTTTTAAATTTGAACACCCCCCCTCCAAATTTTGCCCTTTTTATTGTGAGGTTTAACGGGTTTTTGTAGAATTTGGCACTTCTCGATACGACACGCTAGCAATTGATTACTTCAGTTTGAAGTTTGTTTAGTATGAGTCTAATATTAGAACAGTAATCAGTAATAAACCTAGTAGCATAAGGTGCCATTCTTTCTTTGTACAGGTTCACATTAGATTCCAAATGCATCAATACCCTACAGAACGCTTCAAGTACTACAGCTCTAGTTCCAGCCACCTAATTCAAATCTGTTAATTAAGTTTAGCGAACCTTTAAAGTAGCTGACTCATAATCAAAACCGTAGATCAAGATAACGTCAGAATGCTCAGTGATTTTGAAAAGTGCAAACTTCAAACATGATTTTTTTAAGGTTTTAGATAACGTGATAGCTATAAATGGTAATGGTGATACATATATTAGCAATATGAGTCCAAATGACTGGCGATTAATCTGAACTTTTGTACTTTTTTGTTTCACGATCGAGCTGTGAGCAATTTATTGCATCAAAGATGTCGTTAATTGCTTGGTTCGGTCTCTAGGGCTGCCTTAATAATATTCTACATAGAATCCTAAAATAAGTTGTGTCTTAAAGAATGATAGAATTAAACCAATTGATTCTGCTGAAATTATGTAAAGTTTGATTTAAATTCTCCAATTTTCATTGAAATACTTCAGTTTTATTTCTATTTATTCATACTTTTCGTTTCATTTTGTTCAATATTTATAAAAATAAATTAAAATTTTTCACTTATGGTAACTACCCGATGCTTATTTTAAAACAAAGATATAAATTTTAAAAAAAATAAAACTTAATTAAAATTCATGAATTTAATTCATTTTTGATTTTTTGCGCTCTTTATAGTTTTATGTAGATTTGATCTAGAGGCGTAGTTGAGACAGTTGTTAAAAAATAGTTTTAAATTTAATGTTAAATAAACACAAAATTCTTAGTGTCAAAACTAATCCAACCCCCCTAAGAATGCTCTGTTTGAACCTTAATTAAAATTAAATAAAAGAAAAAAATTAAAATTTTTGTCAAAAATAATAAAAATCTTTAAAGTTCTTTTTAAAAAAGCTATAATTTTCACTAATTAATCAATAATATCTTTCGATAACTCCGTAAGCCCCAAATTATTTTAGAATCGTCAAATGTTCAACTTTAAACTGATTTACATACTTAACATAAATAAATAAGGAAGTCCCACTAACCACATGCATAACTAAGTTCCTATTTTACAACAAATTTGAATATTTTTTCATTTGTTTGATTTTCAATTTAATAAGTAGAAAAAAAAATTTGAATTGGTAATAAATTAGGCATAAGAAATTTCTAATTTCAAATCAATTGACTTTGTTGTTTATCACACAGCAACAGGTAATCGTGCGATATATATTTTGAATGTGCTTGATTTACATATTAAGGTAGCGACCTTTGGAACGAGAATTTTGTTGTCAAAAGAATTAAAAATTCTGACAAAATCTCCACAAAGGATTAAAGCGTGCAAATCGTAAATTTTATTTTCTAATAACCTGCTATATCCGCACACTATACTGTCTATGACATCAAAAAGTCACCAACAATTTCACTGACTCGTTCTGGATGCACCAAGTGAACATGATGAGTTCCTTCAACTTCCTCATAAACAACACGTTTAGCACCTTCGCGCATTTTATCGATAACTTTTGGATAGACTGTTGGATCACCAAAGCACATGCCAGGATTAGCGCGAATGTTGAGAACCTCACATTGAACTTGTGAAGCATAAATCAGAACTTGTTCCTCATTAAACATTCCCATCATGCTGACTTTCAGTCTGAGATCACGAGAAAAGTGAAATCCATTTTTGTGCATATGCTCTGGTGCTGGTGCCATTCCACGTTTCATAAGAATTTTACAAGACTCGAGATCAACTGATCCTTGATAAGCATCCAGCACGAGATCAATCATATCTTCATATTTATAGCAAGGCGTTTTAGATTCCGGTAAAGTTTCATAAGTCAACATTTTGTCAATACAGTCGCCAGTCTTTGATGCCAATTGGACTTGATCACGGACCGTCGGTCCAGCAATATCAAATGAGATAAATTTTGCAGTATCTTCAGGAAAGCATGCAGCATACATAAAGCTTAAGGCACCGCCAAGTGAATGTCCCATAAGTGTGATATTAGACCACTTATGATACTTGACAATACGACGAATCAGCGTTATTCCATCCCAAAATAAAAAGTATTGCATGCCTTTTGGATAATGTGAACTCTTGCCATGACCTACGATTAAAATCACAATAAAATCATTTTTCGACATATTTTTAAGTTATTTTTACCCGGCAAATCAATTGCAAGTATTGGTATATCTTTTGGAAGTAATGGAATGAGTTTGTCGAATGTTCCACAATTGTCTTGCCATCCATGAATTGCTATAATGGGTTGACGAAATCTTGTGCCCCACCATTTACCTGGAAAATAAGAAATGATTTTTAAATTAGATTATTTTTATTGGCAGTGGATTTGCATAAGGAATTTTTTGTTGGATTTGTGACGTATGTTTTTCGTATTGATTGGTGTAATGTTGTTGGAATTTGGGTATGAGGGAGTCTTGAGGATTTTTTTTGTGGATATTAAGGAATGATATTGCACAATTAATTTGAAGACTGTCAAGACTGGTTTTACCAAAAAATATTGATTTTTGTCATTAGAGTGTTTTTAATTACTTTATAATTTAATTTATTAATTTTGCTGCCATTCTTCGCAAGCAGAGCTCGAAGTGGACTCGAGATTTTCATCAATTTTGTATGGCGGAATGGACTCCGAGACTCGACTGCATACAAAATTTCATCGACTACGAGCTTTGTTTACAAGCAAACCTAGTGAAACTATTTAATAAAGCATAGTGAACCTGATTGGCCTTAAGGTGTATCCTGTTAACTTAGAAGCTAGTCCCTAGCTAGATGCTTAAGATTGTCCAAAGTAATAAGACACCACATTCCATTGTATCATAAGAGACATATGTAATCCTAGTCTAGCATCTGTTTATGATTCCCAATAAAACCTAAGCAAAATTTTCCTTAAGATATTCAATTTTATTTTAAAACCCTAATCAATTTGCAAATTCCATAATTTGGTTGCAAATATTTTGAATATTTATTTTTAAAGCCGGCCTCAAGAATTCGCAAACAAATTCAAAAAAAATTGTTTTCGCCAAATTAATTTCCTTCAAAAATTATTCAACAATGCAGACAATTATTCAATTAAATTTTTCTCTCTATTCCCATTCAGTATACATGTGCTTCAATCGCTCTGACGTCACGATCAGCTGAGCTTATGAAATCTGTGTAGTCATACTTTCATGCATTAGAAATCAAGGTTGATTTCCATGTTTTGTTAAACTATTTGATATTGATTTAAAGCATTGATTATGCAATATTTACCTGACACAGTTCCCCATGGCATAGGAATATCATAGTCTACCCATTCTCTCGCCTCAACTCCATTCATTCCATCTGCAAAAAAATTGATTTTGGATTGAGAATATTTTGCAGGACAAAACTTTTGTTAACTTACTTTCGACTGTCTGTTCTTCCATTTCATATTTTGTTCCGTTTGAAATCTTTGCTGTTGACATTTTGGGAGAATATCTACAATTTAATTGCCCGGAGTTCACAAATTTATTATAATTGTCTGCTTCCTATTCAACAGACATCAATTGCAGAACTGATTTTTATTTGTGTATCCAATGCCGATGAGGATTTTTTTCTGTGGAATTTAATTTTGATTTTTTTGAAAATTTGAAAAATGTTAAATTTAATTTGAGAGAATTTTTTGAAAATCAATTATTGATCTTTTGTGGATTTAATCATTGAATTACTGAGAGTTTGAACAATTGATAACCAGTTAATCTGACGCTTTAACATAAAATTAAGAAGATAAAATTTCCTTCCAAAGAAATAAAATGTTGACTTTAATTTTAAAATAAACTTTTTATTCAATTGAAGTTAAAACGATTTGATATATGATCGTATGCCTTATCGTGTTTAAGTCTCAAAGTTACAAAACATGCTTCAAATACTAAATCACGAGTGATTTCAAATTAACCGAAATTTTTATCATCAGCATCATCATCATTTTATCTTCAATTTCTTCATCTAATAATACAAAATTCTTTAAAAATTAAAATTTCATCATTTCGCGTAACTTTTACAGACAAACTCAGATTTTTCATGCCTTCGAGCACCAAACATTGTCAATAATTTATAGCGATTTTAAGTTCAACGATGAAAGATTCTATAAATTATACCACAGAACCCTTTTTATGACGCCATAAAACTTTATTTTTTTCTCAATTCCGCTTGTACGCAGCTCAAGAAATCATGTGCTATAAAGCATCAATTCTGCATTATCAACAACGTCAAAAATTAAGTAAATTCAGAAGCTCACATTTTCTGTCTATTTCCTAACAGATGGCAGCACGTCCAATAGACGCTATGATTCATGTGGCTTCATTTGAAATTCTCGATTATTATTTTTAACTCAATGAATTTTTCATAATTAAACACCACGCAAAGTTCAAGTATCCGAGAAGCACTTGTTGTTGAACATTCTGATTAAATTATGGACAGACCAGAAATAAAAATGCTTCAAAGTTACAAAAGGCATCAAAAATTGGAAGGGAATTTTTTTATGATTGAGAAAAATAATTCTCGGTAAAAATTATCACGAACTGATGTAATAAGTTGGAGATTTGCTTTCGTGTATTTTCTTTTCTTTTAGTTTTAGCTTCTTGTCGTGGATGAATGGGATGAGTTTGGAGGGTGCATTTTGGGTTCAGAGAATTTTAGATTAAGAGTTTCGTGAATTTTTGCAATTTTTTATATCATTTTGAAGCATTTTTCCTAATTGTATTATTGCTCACATTTGATGATGTTCCTAACTCAGAATATTGTCATATCTTCACCAAAGTCGTCAGGAAAAGAGAAAAGAAGCTCCATTGCTGGTCTAGAAATTGAAAAATGGCTTCATCATCGCGGCTTTTAATCATGTCGTTAAGGTTCTTTATTTCAACCTCATGACACTTTTTGGATACAATAAAATACACGTGTTGTCACTCAGCAACAGCATGTTAAACAAATGCAAGTTCTTCTTCTAAAATGCGTCATAATCATCACATCACCTCAACAACGATTCCATCATCCTCAAACTCGTTACTTTAAATAAAATACAACTCATTGGGAAATATATAAAGCAACAAATATGCTAAAATACACAAGAAATAATAAAATTAAGTTCCATAGCCGACTGAACACAGTTGTAAACTTATCGTACGTATGACTAAGCTTTTCTTCGCTATTTCTTCTTCTTCATCCTCCGCAGTTCTTTTCATTTAAAGCCGAATGCGGGAAAGAAATGGAAATTGAAGATCGTTGACTTTCTCACACATGAAATGAAAACTATAAATGATGTGCTGGAATGATCATGGCTAATTAGCACAATAATACTTACTAGAATCGTCAACAAACAAGCACGTATGTTATGATGCTCAATTTTGAATTCAAGGAACGATAATAAAATTAAGTTGAAGGAATTTTAATGCAAAATTCGCGATTTTTGTGCATGGCAACATTTTTTTTGTTGGATTTGCATTTTTTTTTTGTTAGCAGCATTTGACTGAGCGATCGAAATTGAGCTATTAATGAGTTAAAATATTTTTTTTGCGATATTTTAGCAAGCTAATGACCTATTTTATTTTTTTTTGTCGATATATGGGTGAAGTTCTACGATTAAATAATTTTATGTTACGTATTTTTAGACTAGACTGTTGAAATTAGATTATGTAATATAAAGGCTCATGCAAATATGTGTGGCAAGGGATAATTGTTGAAGAAACGAGAAGCTGCACTGAAAATTTGAAGCTAGACTCTTTAAATTTTGGAGTTTTGCTTTAAAAATGAAGCGTGACGTCTAAAATTGTAAAGCTTTGTGGCAAAAATTAAGCGAAGCGTCTAAAATTTTGAAATTTTGTTGCATTAAATGAGTCGTAGCTTTAGAAATTTGAAAGCTTTACTGTAAATATACAGCAAAGCTTTCAAAAAGATAAAGCAAAAATTAAGCTTGACTTTCAAAAATTAAAAAGAATTGCAACAAAAATAAAGCATGGCTTTAAAAATTAATATTCGTTTTAAATCTACGAAGCAACGCTTCAAAAAATTAAAATATGAAAATTTTCTCACATTCTAAAATTTTAAAAAGAAAAACTCACCTAAAACATATTTTTTTATTTTCTTTTTTTTTGGAAAAAACAAAATTCTTTTATTTCAATTAATTAATTAATTAATTACTTTAATTATTATTCTGTAAATCTTTTGCATTATAACTCCGTTTTATAAAACACAAAAGATTCGTTTTTTTAATTTATTTTCTATTTTTTTATTTTTCATTTTTCGAAATTATAAAAAAAAGTTCTTTTTTTCATTTCATTTTCATTTACTCATTTTTTAAGAATTTTTTTTCATTTATTTAAGTTTTGTTTGGACAAAAACAAAATGATAATAATTACAAAAAGAAAGTCGTATATGTGTGTGTGATTTTTTTTCATATTTTTTTTATTTAATTACTTTGTGTTTTTTTTAATATTAACTGCTAAATCGAATGGAAAAAAATTAAGAAATTATAAAAAAATCCGTTTTACCGACACGGAAGTTATTTTTTCGTCCCGCTCGGAAGTTTTTTAAAAAAAATTTTGTCAGATAAGAAGTAAATTTTACAATTTTACAACACCATTTTCTAAAAAGACAAGACAAAATGAAGAAATTTTACAATATTTTTCTTTACTTATTTCAATAATGTTTTGCATTCTGAGGTCGTTTCCATGCTGTAACTGGTTGTTTTTTTTTCTGTGTATATGTGTGGCTGTATCTATTCCCTTATTTTGATGGTTGGTTGAAATGAAATAATTTTTGTTTTTTAAAAAAATTTCAGCAAAATAAAGATCACAAAGTCGGACGATGCCCAATTATTATCTAATGACTGCTGCTTCGAGGTGTTCATGCTGCATATGGAGAATGGATCTTTTTGTGTTGGGGGCACAAGAGATTGATTGAGATGGCGAATGAGGTTGGTTTTTTAATGATTTTTTTTATTAAATTATTTTCAATTTTTTTTGTTGTTTTTGTGAGCGACTTTGACTGAAGAATTTTTCTGCCGTTTTTTTGTTTTGTAGGTTTTTTGTCTCGATAATCATATGAGTAATAATTAAATGTCTAAAAGATTTTAATTCTTTTTTTTTCTTTATAAATCTTTTAAATGAAAATCTATTGGAAATTTATTTATCTCAAAACACAAGATTTTTTGTAATTTTTTATGATTTTTTTCATCTATGAAATATCTGGTGGATTTTCTTAAAATGGAATTTTTAAACGATTTTTTTGTAGATTTGAAGGAGAAATGGGTGGAACTAGCGTTATTCTAACTTAAAGTAAGAAATTTCTTTATGAATCTTTTGAAAAATTGATTTTTTTTAATGATTTGAGTTACTTTGTCTCATGGAGAGTGATTTTAGAGCCTACAAGGGGGTATTAGGGGGGAGTGGATGTCAATTCAGTCTAGAATACTCCACTAAGAGCCCCCTAAGTCCATCAGCAATCTAATTTATTGCTCCTCGTTAAGATTCTTATTTTTTAAAAATTTTCACTTATTTTTGAGTGGTTTGTCTCGTGAAAAAGGGATTTGAGAGCCTACAAGGGGATATTAGTAGGGAGTGGATGTCGATTCAGTCTAGAATACTCCACTAAGAGCCTCCTAAGTCCATCAGCAATCTAATTTATTGCTCCTCGTTAAGATTCTTATTTTTAAAAATTTTCACTTATTTTTGAGTAGTTTGTCTCGTGAAGAAAGTGATTTTAGAGCCTACAAGGGGATATTAGGAGGGAGTGGATGTCAATTCAGCCCTAAGACTCGAATACTCCACTAAGAGCCTCCTAAGTCCAGCAGCAATCTAATTTATTGCTCCTCGTTAAGATTCTTATTTTTTAAAAATTTTCACTTATTTTTGAGAAGTTTTTCTCGTGAAAAAAGGGATTTGAGAGCCTACAAGGGGATATTAGGAGGGAGTGGATGTCGATTCAGTCTAGAATACTCCACTAAGAGCCCCCTAAGTCCATCAGCAATCTAATTTATTGCTCCTCGTTAAGATTCTTATTTTTAAAAATTTTCAACACTCGAAATTTGAATTTTAATGTTAAAAAAAATTCTTTTTTCACGCAAAAAATTTTCCCTTTTTAAATAAAAATCATATTTTCTTAAGATTCTCAAAAAAAAAGTCTCACTTTTGGTCCCCACAATCGTGTCTCTTTCGTAAATGCAAACACAATCGCGAGAACCGATCAGAAAAACAATTTTTCCCATCCATTTTTCGCATCAATTCCACAAAAAAATGTGAACTTACAAAAGAAAAGTTTTACATTAAATTATTACCATTGATTTCATATTTCTTGTGTTTTTCTTTTTCTCTTACATTTTTTTCATCGTGTTTTTTTTTTTCTTCTTTTTTGTTTTATCTTAAATATATATTAATTTAAAACTTTTATAATATATATTTTTTTGTTTTTTGTGTATTTTTTTACCATTTTTTTCCTTACTTAGCAATAATAATGATGTAACACACTATTACTTTTCCATCTTTAAAATTAATATTTGTAGTCTATTTTAATCATTATTTTAATATTAGGTTTTTTGAAGTGTTTTTTTTTGTGATTTTTTTTTATTCTTTTAAGATTTCTTCAGTCACTGCACATTTACAAAAGGTGAAGTTTTGTCGATTATGCGTCATCCTCCTCTTCTTCTTCGCCGTCCTCTGCAAAAAGTTATTGGAAATTGAGAGAAAAGAAAAATTTGTGTTAATTTTTGATTAGAATTTTATAATATTTTTAGGTTATGTTTTGAAGATTTTAATAGTTTTGCCCTTTAACATTAAATTATTTTAAGATAATTCAAAATCCAATTATTAATTCATTTAGAATTTTTTTAAAATTTAAGATTCAAAATCTTATCTTTTTTGGAAATTCTAATTATTAAACCTTATTTAATTTATGACAAATTAAGTAATTTGAATCATTTGAATTAAAGACCGATACACTTTATTAGCAGAGTAATGCTAGATACCTAAATTGCAACTTTATCTTGATTAAAATTCATCAAATTACTTGAAAAACCTTTCCTAAATCTTCAAAAACATATTTTTATAAACAGATTTAAATCTTTGGATCCTTACCTTCACCATCCTCATCACCATCTTCCTCTTCTTCATCTTCACCATCAATTTCTTCGCCCTCTGCAAAAATTAAATAGAAAAAAAAAACAAAAATTAATTTTAAATTCAACAATAAATTAAATTTCAAATAAAACCCAGAAATGAGCCAAAGTGCTTACCGTAATTTAGCTCATATTCCTCATCTTCACCTTCATCTCCTTCATCCTCAACATCATCCTCGTCATCGGCTCCATTTTCGTCCTTCTTCGACTTTTTGGCTTGCTCGGGTTTCTTATCCTACAAAGACATAAGTAAAAAGTTGTAAATATTAGTAAAAAGAATTACATTTTTATTTTGTTGTTTGTATATTAAGTTTGATAAAGCACGCGGCAGTCGATGAAAAAAAAATTCACGTGTTTATTTTTCCCTCGCTAACTTAGAATTATTTTAAGGTGGAATGGTGAGATATAGGCGGTAGGGAAAGTTGCGTGGGAATAATACCAATAAATGAATGTTCCTTATCAATTTCCTTATCAATAATATTAATATTATTTTCTATCCGTTACACATGTTTACACGCTTCCTTCATATTAACATAGACTCGTATTTATACACATTAAGACATGCAAAGGCAGACGCTATTTTTATGTGTGGAAATTTAATGAACTCTAGTTTGAGAATAATATGATGAGTCAGGTTGAAATAAATGAAGAAAATAAAATATGAGAATCGGGCATAAATAGAATTCGAGTATCAAATTGAAACATTTTTTTTAATTTGAAAAAATGACCGTTAAATTGCTGTCTCTAAGAGAATTCTGTCTACTGGGACATGTAAAATGGTTTATATTTAGACTTTTACAAAGAACATTTAGTCGGAAATTGTGTTTGAATAAGGAGAAATTGTTTGTGTTCTTTGGAACTGATTGAAAGGTTGAAGTTGGATGTTTTTTTTATGGAAAAGTTTGTAGAATGGCTTGGCACTTGATTCTACAGTATCGACAATTTTTAAATATTTTTTTACTCAATGTTAAAACATAATTGCTGTGTACTAGATTCAAAGCATGCCTATAAATCAATGTGTGTATAGCAGATTAAAGATTATAAAGCATGTCTGCTCACAAAGCGTCATAAGCCCTTTGAACTGCTTGTCTTAAGCACAACACATTGAAAAATAACGAGAATATTAAGTCAAATTTTTGTGGTTGACAGTAATTGTCAATATTAAGCATTGTTCTTGAAATGTTTGAAGAATTTTGTGGTTTTTTGAGGTATTTTTGATTTTATAAGTATGCTAAATGATGCTTGGGGTACAAATTGCATAGTATGCTCACTAAGTAAGCCTGTCTTCTAGTTGAGAAAATATTGAATGACTTTGGACTTCAAACAGATAGTTTTGCCCTGATTTTGACCTTTCTTAGTCGGATTGACCTAGTTTGCTACATTGTGGCCAATTTAATCTACAGATACGAATAATGTGCTTATCAGGATTCCAATTTGCCGAAAATTAATTATGTATTAACGGTCTATAGTGTCTAATAACTAGATTTGATTAAATTTAATGAAAATACTAAGCATCAGCAGTTCAAATCCTACCGTTCTTGACGCATATTATGTTCCTAAACTCTTAATCAACCTTAAATTATATGAATTAACTTCGGAGGGATTAAATCTCCCACAATTTTCATTTAACTTCAATCATTTAAGCTCCAACTTTATCAAAAACCCGCCAAAATTCCCACCATAATTGACATAACAGTCATCATCACGCATCAAACATTTCCATTCCCATTCCCATCCAACAAACAATATTTGAAATCCAACGTATTTCCAACAACTTCAATAACGAAGCAAAAAAAAAGAAGTCTTCATGTCAAGCACACAAAAGCAGTTCGTTGATAATCGGTAAAAACAGAACATAGCATAGCCAAAAGAGAGAGAAGTAAAAAAAGCTTCTCATAAAAAGAATTGTTATGTGTTTTCATCCCAACATTCCTAGAGGTCGTTCCATTCATATCGAACGTAAAAAACCACTTCCTTCATCGATTTACTCCGAAAAAAGAGAGAGAAAGAAAAAAATGAAATATAATAAAATGTGTGTACAGAAGAGGAAGACAAAAAAAAAGTAAAATAAGTAGGGATAGATATTTGCGCCATTAAAAAGACACACGAGTGTGGCAATGGGATGAAAAGAAGAAGGATTATTACATAAAGTTAAAGTTAGGGAAGGAAAAGACACATGTCTCATTTTCGTTACATGCGTATTGTGCATATGTGTGTGAGCAACAAAGAATTACAAAAACTGCATCAGGCTTGCTTTTTTTCCGCTTAACAAAAAAATTAAAAATTTTTCCATGACATCTGCATTTTTATAATTCCTTTTTTTTTTTGGTTCAGGGTGACTATATAGACGCACACCGTGCATATGCCGTGTGTTAAAAATTTACAATCTTACTAATACAGATGCAAAAAGTAAAGTTTGTAAGAATTACAAGAATTTATTAATGAGAAGTGGTTTTAATGATTACGAATGGGCTTGCTTCGCTTCCATGAGCAGCATAGCACATAAAAATAACCGAAGACATAGTCGCCCAACTCTACATCAACGGTTTTAGGCTTTATTTTTCATCATCGTTCGGCTGCTTCAACACATACAAATGAATATGGGAAGCCGCTGCTGCTTTTTTACAGCAATAAAATCGGTTTTTTGCCTGCCTTTTGCCTTTAGTTTTTTTTTCTTCCCAAAATGAAATATATAGAATATTTTATCTTATTCATATATTCTGGCTTCGGCAGGGAATTTTTTTTTCGAGTTCTACATTTTGATTGTATTAGTCCGGCATATGCGTCGTTCTATACACAATTAACATGTCCCCGTGTGCGCGTCACTACTTTCGTGTGTCACTTCTTTTCCCACCATTTTTTATAATTTCAATGTCTTACAATCGAATTTTTAATAATTTTTTAAGGGTTTCAATTTAAAAAAATTCAATTAATTTATGATGAAAAAAATTAACGAACTTTTGATTGATGTCGAATAAGAACAAGAAAGAAGAATTTACACGAGTTTGTAGTGTAACTGCTAGAAAACTAACACAACTTAGAAAAAATATATGAATGTGTATGTTGTTTACATGTGTTATAATGACGCCAACGCCAAGCGCAAAAAAGCGTAAATTTTTCAGTTAGAAAAAAATATTATTTTTTCATTCTTTTTAAAATCTCTTTTTCTGATTCGGGTTTCATGTTTCTCGGGTTTTTGTGTAGTGTTCTGTATGGGGGTTCTCGTGAATGGAAAGTTTTTTTTTCTTTGCGCGCTCAAACGGAAGTTTAAGAAACATGGATGGAGGATGGAAGAATTTTTTTCTTCTTTTTTTCGCTTTGCAGGGATTGTTGAGTTTGCATGTTGAAAATGGAACTGTTTTATGGATTTTTAAGACGCTATGGGATGGCTGGGATTTTTAAAGAATTTTTGGTATAGCTTTCTCTATTTTTACAATTTTAAAACTTAATTTGTTTGTTTGAACATTTTTAAAAAAGATTTAAATTTTCTAAAGTTTAAATTTAAGTTTTCAGAATTAAAATTTGGCATTTTAAAAATCTATACTTTTTAAAAAATAAATTTTAAAATTTTTTCAGGTTAACTTAATGAATTTCAATTAAATTTGCACTTTTAAAACTTGCAAAGTTAAACTCATTTTCAAAAATTTAAATTATTAATTTTAAAATTCAATTTAATTCATTGAAATATTAATTGATGTTTTCAAAATTTTTCTTTAACTTGTAAAATTAAATTTGATGTACCAAAAAAATTTAAACTTCAAAAAATCAAAGTAGAATCCCTTAAAATCTCTAAAACTATGCTTTTATTACAAAAATTCAGTTAAATAGTTGTTTTTGTAATTTTAAAGAATTTTAAAATAGAAATTTGAGAATAAAACTATAAATAAATTTTCATTAATTCAATGCTTTACAGTTTGAAAAGCATAATAAAGCTAAGTTTGCTTATTCAAGTGTTTGTAGCGGTTTAATAAACTAATTTTAGAAAGTTTTTCTATTTTAAAATCATAATTATTTAAGGTTTATAAATTAAATACTCAGAATTAAAACATACAAAAAAACCTACTTTAAAACCGCTTAGTGACTCAATAAAGCCAATCAGAATTATAAATAAAAATTATTTATAAAAAGAATTTTTTAAAATCTTTCTAAAATATTCCGCTTTTTTCCACACAAGCAAGTCTCGACAAATTTTGTTTACCTTCTTTTTCGAACCGAAGAATGCAAAAATTCGAACTCAGAAAAATGTTCGCAATTCCTTTCATTCATCGGTTCCCGAATGCACTTCCCTCCAAAAAAAAAATCCCAACTTTCTCTTCCTATATCAACTGTTTATTACATCAAGTATCTCATAACCCCCTCATTTTAACGCCACAAAACAAAATCTCCACAACATCACCATTTACCATTTTTAAAGTTCACATAAAAAAAAGTTATAACAATATCGTTATCGTCATTGAATCATCATCATCATCTCAAAATATGCCCAAGCAACTATTACAGTTGCAATAGTGAAAATAACAGAAAATAAACTTCAATCTATTCAGCCATGTTATGTTAACTACACAAAAACTACAAGAAAAAAGTGTGTATAATAATAAAATATAAAATAAAAATGAGTTTGATTATCAAACAGAAATGAATGTATGTATACAGCAATATAGCCCCGATGCCCAAGCATCATTGACTTGATTTTGAAATGTATTAACACAAACAACCAAGGTCGTTGTATAGTAAATTAGTTTTTATAGTTTACTGGAGATTTTGTGTGAAAGTTTCGAGGGATTTATGGGATATTAAGGATTATTTGATTATAATAGCTTGTATGACGAAATAGATAAGATTATAAGAGGTGTATGACCTGAATTCTACATCAATCTAGAAAAATAACTCCAAATTTACTCAAATTTCTCATAACTGTAACCTCAGCTTATTACTAAGTGCATAAACCTCGCTTTCCATCAATGATACCCACTATAATACATAAAACTCAATACAACAAACTTAACTTCCCAACACAAAAGTCCCAGAAGCCGATCATGTATACACATATATCGAA
Source organism: Chironomus riparius (assembly GCA_917627325.4). NCBI lineage: Eukaryota > Metazoa > Arthropoda > Insecta > Diptera > Chironomidae > Chironomus > Chironomus riparius. The sequence goes on along the minus strand of OU895877.1, from coordinate 19,566,205 downwards.
AGTCGGCATTTTTTTGCATTTCCCCCAAAGTCATCAAGAAGCGGGAAAAAATATAAATATAATTTTCAGGCGCGCAAAGTAAAAATGATAAAGCCATCAGCCTCAATCGAGTCAATTCCTCAAAAAAATTATTGCTCGCATCCCAAACCAAGCAAGACTCGAGTGCTTTATAACACGATTTAAACGAGTGAAAAGAAATAAAGCGACGCCATAGCTGTTTACATCTACAAATGAGAATATCTGTGTATTTATTTGTTATAGACATAGATGTATGTGATATTGTGTGTATTATACCGGCGAAATGAAATGAAAAAAATAACAGAGTGTATCTTTTTTTTTTGTGGATTCTACGGGGGGAAATTTTTCTTGTATACGTGAAAAATGTAGCACATTTTTCCTGATCGGTTTTCTTTTTCCACTTCTCTTCTTCATTCGGGCTTTTTTTTTTCTTTCTTTTATTTTCTGCTTAATATGAAATAATATGGAATATGTGTATATGGAGAGAGTGAGTGAGAGAGAGAGAGTGAGGAGTACACAAAATAAAAAAAAGGAAGAATAAGAACAGAAATTTTGTACAGTAGGAAAAAAATGGAGGGATGATGACTGATGACGATGATGATGATGATGCTTTCGATTATTATTAAGAAAATATATGTATATATGTAATAATAAAGTCTCTATCTATCTGTATAATATGGAAGTGATGCCGACGCTGCCTTTTTTGAGAAAATTTTTTTGTATTAATGGCAGGCATGCATCATCATCATGGAGTCCCCTTTCCGAATGTTGAGTGCTAATCAATAACTTATACTTTTTTTTCCCTCCCAATTATCCCAAGATATTCTTATGAATTATACTCACTTCGGCAGCTCGCTTTGTTCCTTTGACTTCTTTCGTCTCTGTCTTTTCTTCTGCTGCTGCTTCAACTGTGACTGGTTCTTGTTCTGTACTCATGATGCTTGTGTTGTTTTTTTTTTTATTTAATAAATTGAAACTATTTAAAATAAGTTATGAATGTGACTTAAAATTTGCTTAATGCTCCTTATTGATTATAAATCCTTCTTAGTTTATGTGTTATTATTTTTTTGTATCTTATTTAATTGAACCTTTTCTTTACTTTTTAGGTTTTAAAGAAAAAATGGCTTAATTAGATTTCTTTTTAAAATTTTTTTTCCACTCGATCTGAACTCGTCGATGGTTGAAAATACAATGAATGCTTCGCTTAGCTTGTATGCAGTCGTAAGTTTTTGATGCGGTGTAATTTTGGCCACATTATTGGCTGGGCAAATTACTTTTATTCGTTTTTAATGAATCCCGTTCAGGTAGAAAGGAAATTTAAATTTTAAAATTTATTAAATTAATTTTATTAATTTTTCGAGTTTTTATTTTAATTATTTTCTTTAATTTTGTCATATGCGTTTTATAAAAAGCTGGTTCCATGAGTACGATTTGAATTGCCAGCAATGCTGAAGGTCTATTTTAAGATTGTATTTGTGCGTTTGGGGTGATTTGAATTTTTCATGACCGTTAATTTTAATTTTGTATTATTTTTGTGATTACGAATTAAAAGCTTCGAATTTTCAATAAAATATTTTTCAAGGTTTCAATTTTTTATAATTTTAAAAAACTAATTTATCCAGGAATTATAATAAATCATGTAAAACATTAATTGACATCCCGCTAATTCAAGTCAACCCAAACAATCCAAGCAGGTGTCACAAATTCCTCAAAAAAAGTTTTAAAGCTTTTCATATACTGAAATGTTTTATAGACGCTTTCAAGAGATGGCGCTGTAAATGTGGTCAAACCTTCTAGAAGGAGTTTGATAGCTTTTGAGAAAAGTTGATTAAAAATTCGTTACGAAAAAATTTGAATTATTTATGTTCACAAAGTTTTTAATTAAATGTCGTTAAATTAAATTTTGAATTATTTTGCTAGTCTTAAAGTTTAAAAAGTTTTTGATTTTAATTTCTATGCTTTTTTAAAATGAAAAAGTTTAATTTATTGAATTCAAAATATTTAACTGATTTTTGGATGTTGGGATAGATTTTGGGATCACAATAGATGCTTCACCAAAAGTTTAAATTTTTATATTTTTTACTGAATCAGAAATTAATTTTTTCAAAGTCCAATCTGAATTTTTTTTAAAATATTGGATGAAATGAATCATTGATCCCTTTTTATCATAATTTCAAAGAAATAATTCTTAATTTTACAACAAAATCCAAGAAAAAAAATCAAAGTTTTATTAATAACAAGCATTCCGATCAATAATCATTTAATTGGTTCAAAAACACACAGAATCAAGTGTCAACCAACTTTGATTAAGCGAAAAATCAATACTGATGAAAAATTAATTAGTCATTTCCCGAAAGGATTATGAAGTTTTGTATAAACCAATCGCGTTTTCACGCACTTCATATTTATTCATTGCAACAGTTGGCTCGTGTAAGAAGAAGACATTTGCATAATTTAAGAACTCTTTAGACATCCTCCATGCAAATTCTAAGAATAGAACATGTAAAATATCAACAGAAAAATTCGTTGCTCTAGAAGAACCTTCGATGCTCATTTACAGTGAAATTCAAATGAATTTCATAAGAGGTAGTTAGAAAATATGTATTTATTTTAAAGAAAGGATCTGTTTACCTGTGATACATATCCAGCATATTAAAAACATTCATTTCATACCTGCTTGTTATTTTAAAAATTATAAATTCACAAAAAAAAATTAAAATCTTATAAGAATGCATTTTAATACTTGAAAACAAGAATACTGATATTTTTAATGTTAAAAGATGCTCAGGCAGTTTAATAAAGATGATATCAGACATACCGAGAATAGCTCAATACAATTAGCAACAAACAAAGGTCACGATTTATTATTTCTGCTTACGACAATTAATTAAATATTCAGTCAAAATGTCAAGCAACGTCTATATTTCTTTTATTATGACCATAGAAACAAGTCAAATGATGTGTGACAGCAAGTATTGCATTGTTCTTGATGTTGCTGTATTAAAATAGCTTATCTTTTAAAGTGGCTTCAATAATCTTAAATAAACATCGAAATGATCAAAACTAATTCTCAAAATTAAAATGAATAATAATGTGTGAAGGGCCCAGCCTTTCAGTTGGAGGCACTGCGATTCAATTTGTAAATAGTCAATTGTACGATACCCTTTAGAACTACAGTTTATAGTGGGATCCGAACCACTTGCAAGTTCTGCACATTGTAAAAGACACGAGTGTGTCTATAGACCTGATGTACCCTACAATGTATCTAGTCTCAATTCATGTGTTCAAGATGCTGTAAGGAAGTCATCCACATGCTAGTATATCCTTTTATACCTAGCAAAGGAGGCAGATTCTGTGCCAAAGGCTTCAAAACTACACCCAGCACACGAGCCGAGCTTTGTAACAAGAACGGTGAAATGGAAAATGAACTTTGTAAATTAGACATGGCCTGCGATTGAACTCAGGACCTTTGGGCTTGACGCTCTACAATTTAGACCATTAATGCCATTTAAATTAAAGTGAAGGAACAATGGAAATTTTCTCAATAATTATTTTGAAACATAAAAAACCTCCCAAATCAGATCAGGCTCCAGACAAAAACCCAGTGACTTTTTTTTTGAACTTTCTCCAAACGTCTCTGAATTTTTCAAACATCCACCCTCGTATCCAAAAGCTCTAACAGCAACCCCAATGTCAACAAGTTGAATCATCGAAAAAAAGCTCCAACAACCAGACTTGCGTATTTCTTAATATCGATTTTCGATCTCGACGAAGCAAGAAAAACTTTTTTTTTACCTTCATTTGATATCCAGTTTCATCTCTCGTCATCCTCGAGTTTTTTCCTCATTTTTTAGAGTCATTTGTTCCCGCACACTTTCCACATTTTTTCCTCCACAACAAAATTCACAACCAAATGTCAAAAATTATTTTTGATCATTTATTTAATTTCACCCAATAAGTTTTTGGAATATTTGAGAAATAAAAAAAAAAATAATTTTTTATAAAGCACAGCATAAAAAAAAGTCCGAAGAGGAAATTTTATTTCTTAACAAGTGCGAATAAAAAGTGAAAAAAATATATACGAGAAGTTCAAGTTTATCAGGGAAAGTGAACGAAGCGAAAATAGAAAAGCTGTTTAGGAAACATTCAACAGATTTTTTGCGTCAGAAATTTTCCTTCGGTAATAAAAATTAATTTTGTGAAATTTAACATTTTATTTTAAAATTTATTGTGTTGGGTATTTCTATAGTGAGTGTTCTGAGCGATAAAATCGTGTCCACCATATCACAAGAAAGTGAAATTGTGATAGCAGGTATGTTGTGAAATATTTTTTTTATTCTTTACTGAATGTGAAAAAAGAAGAGAAAAAGTTCAACAGGTTGATGTTTTTTATTTTTTTCGGATATGGAAGTTTTTATTTTGATTTTTGTGGTTTTTCTTTGTTTTGTTTTTATTAAATTATTTTTATGATTTTTGAACTTTTATTCGAATTTTTGGTTTTTTTTGTGAATTTGTCAGATATAGTCTTAAAAATTGAAAAAATTTCAATCAATTTTTTCACGAATGACTAGTTTTTTGTTCTATTTTTAGATCATTTTATTTCTTGGAAGTTATGCGTTCTTTTGTGAAAACGTAGACAATTGTAAATGTCAGGGTAAATGTTTTTGGGATTTTTTTAAATTTGATAAGATTTAAAATTAAATTTTTAACTTTAAATCTTTAAAGTTAAAAGTATTTTCAAAAAAAAATAATTCAAAAAAGATCTTAAAAGTTCGATTATTAACAATTTTGTACTTGTTGATTAATTTCAAGATTTATTTGAATATAAAAATGAATCTTTTTTAAATAAAATCACTTTTGATTTTTTTTTTGTTTAAAAAGTTTTGTCAAATTTATGCTTTTAAAAATTTAATTTATAATCTATCGAACATTTGTTACAAAGTTTAAAAGAAAAACAGAATTGTTTTGTAATATTCAATTTCGATTCAATAAAAATTTCAAATTTCAAAAGTTTTTGAATTAATTTAAGTTCAACAATTTAAAATATTATTTTTCAATATTTTGGTAAAAATAATAGTCAAAAATACTTAGATAAAATCAAAAGTTTTCCCTGAATCATTTTGATGAACTAGATTTCAAAATATAATTTTTTTAAATATTTTATTTTTTAAAATTGCAAAAAAAATTTCTTTTTTCATTTTTCATTTTCAAATAAAAAAAAAGGTTCTATTTTTTAAGACTTAATAAAATGTCCATTCCTCCCTAGTAGAAATGCCGGATCTCCAGTCTGGTGTTTATCCAATCGGTACCGATTCACTTTCACAAGAAGAGTCTGAGTCGATATTTGAGAACAAGACAGGATTGGCAGAAGATCTTAAGTTTCTTGCATCGATGCCAGAGTTATGTGACATAACATTTCTTGTTGGTGAAACAAGAGAGCCTGTTTGTGCTGTAAAGGTAAATAAAACAGCTGAAAATGAGGAAAATTTGGGTCGATACGCACACATACAGAATTACAGAGTTGTAGGTGGAAGACCTTGACATACTTTTCTGTTTATACATTCAACAGATTTCTTGTGAATAAATTTAGCTCTGTTTTTGTTTTGAGAGGATTCTTGAGCTTTTCTGTTTGTCGGTTGTTGACTAAAAATTACCATATTTCGCTGAAACTTAACATCGACAACCGCGAGCGATTTAACATCGACAGTGATTTAATTTGAATTTTTAAGCAAATTTTCATGTTGTTTTCTTCTCGCTGAAGTTAAAAGAGTAAAAACAATTTACCACATGAGATTTTCTATTTGAAAATTGGTGAATTGAAAACAGCGGGGAGTGAGGTTGGGTGCGTAATGATGGGAATTTAATATGAATAATTTTTAAAATCAAAAATCATAAAAAAACTTAAAAACTTTAAATTTCCCATCCACAGGCAATCCTGGCAGCTCGATCAAGAATTTTCTACAAACTGCTTTATCAACAACAAGCCTCACCACAGCGAAAAAATCCACAACCACCACCAGTACGTGAAAATAAGCTCCGTCTCTTCCTAAAACGATCATCAGAGCCACTATTGAACCTACAAAATGAATCACAAAAGGTAAACAATTTATTTAATATCAATTTCCAAGCCACAATCATTTCCATTATTGAGTTTGCCATGAGTTGTGCTATTTATAGCCCCATTACCCAACCTCCCCTATTCGTTATATTTCCTCCATTTATGTGTGACTTTATTGAAAAGAAATTGAGTGTGTCTCATAAGATGATGACATGAGCGTCAAACAATGTTGGATGTACTGCAATAAATAATAATTTACCCGTTCTATACCGTTGTGTGTACAACACGATAGAAAATTAAATTGTTAAGGATGGGGAAGTTCAAGGACTTACAGGAAATGAGGAAAAATTTATTGTTGTTTGTTATTTTCTTCTTGAGCATGCTTGCAATAGAAAGGATGAAAATAACATTGAAACTAGGTGATGAATGTGTATACAGGAGGAGAAAGTTTCTCTCTTGATGCTGTTTTCAGTGAAACAAGTACAAAAAATTATTATCCTTGTTGTGGCTTTATGAAGATTTTTGAAGGGAATTAAAACTTTTTTGATGTATATTTTTGATGTTTTTGTGGAACTGACATGATTCACAAAACATGAGAGATTTAAAAAAATTATTCTGATTTGAGAAATTTTTTTGAGGAATATTTTTGCATTTTATCACAAACTTTGCTTAAAAGACGATTGGCAATGTTATTTTCAAAAATATTCAAAGTCAATGACTCAATTCCAACCATAACATTTGTTTTCATGCCTTCGCAGAAAAAAATGTGAACAATATTCTTTCAAATCCACAACAATTGCATTTCAAGACTCACAAAATTTAATACACTTACCCAAAATCTTCAGCCATCCCCTGAGATAAAAAGCTCTCGTCAAGTACCAAAAAAAAAGTTAACTCGATGGTCCTTCAACCATTATCCTAAGATACCTCTCAAGACTTTATTCTCTTTGATACACAAAAGACACGAAGAAGAATAAAGGATAATAAAAGAATTGACTCACTTCAGAGTATTTTGTCAAATATTTGTGCTTACTTGCCACAAACTCATGATTTTTTGGGGTTTACTTAATGTTGCAAAGTTGAATTGAAGTGATTTGATTGCGAAGTGATCTTGTTCATAGGAATTCAAGAAGTAGGAATGCTTAATCAGGTTTAAAGCTAAAGGGGGCCTAACCATCCTCCCTTATCATGTCTGGTACATCATTGAGCATTTTAAATGTTGAAATCACTAAATGTCAGCTAATCAAGAAGATCACTTTAATAATTGAGCAACAAAAGCTCTTAAAACTTCAACAAACAACAAATATTGTTCCTCTAACATCAAAACAATCCTTAATTTTCCCTTTAATATTGCAGTACATCACTCAAGTGTGTCACTCACTCACATCATGTTCCATTTTCTTCATCCTCATGTGAATCGTTAAGCAATCAACATTTTAAACAATAAAATATCGTCCTTTGAAGTTCCACATCGAGTCTAAATTATTGTAGCTAAAATAATGAATCTCAATTTGATGAATTTAATTTTATTCCTCACATGTTCATCACACACTTATACATCTTCATATCATGACGGAAGAGAGAACGTCAATTTACGTGAATTGCCTCTCATCCTAATTGCCATTGTTGGAAAGAGATTTTTCGAATTCTTTAGCGCTATTTTTGGGTTGGATTATGAGCCACAGTTTGGATTTTATTGATTCTTTGTAAGCTGTTTCGAATTTAGATGTCTTTTCAGGTCTTCGCTATAGATCATATCATATAGATCGACTAGTGATCAATTAATTCGAAATTAATAAAACATAATCGAATAGAAATTCGGCACCCAGCCGGTATGACTCTTACATGTTGCTGGCTTCGATTTAAATCCAGCAGCAAGAGTCACACTGGCTTGATGCCGAATTTTTGATCGATTAACCGACTCGTGCCATTCGGGATAATGTTGATAATCAAGCTGAACCTAAAGCAGACTTAGGGAATCGAGATTTGCTAGTTTAATAACTAGCATAGATTATGTCTGGTTGTCTGGTTGTTAGTGTCAAAACAACATCTAAGTTAAACAACATTTTAAAACAATACTAGCAACTGCAAAGCAAGGATGTTGAACATTAGGAACTTAAAATGAAATAGGTTCCTTAATTTGGCACATATTTAATATGCTTAATATTACGACCTTAGTTATTCCACTTTAGCTATGTATCTCTCAAAAGCTACTCATTTTCAACCCAAAATGCGCTCTAATCATCCCCATTCAATAACCATTAACCTCATCTCATGTATGACTTCACAAAGATTTCTTTTTCCTCCCCTTTTTCCATTTCCCTGACGAATTTAAAACACATTAAATGGAAATTGAGAACGATGCCGCGTTAAAAATCCTCACCGACTTTTAAACTACGCACATGAAATTCTTTTTTTGTTGTTGTATTAATTCTGACGTCAAAATCAAAACAAAATTCTTCTTTTTCTTTCTTTTTGTTTTTATAAAAAAAAAAAAAATTGGAAAATTGTAAAATAATTTTCGCGTATGAAAAATTAATTCAGAGAACTTTAATATCGCAACAAACTCTCATGCCAACGATTTTTGAGGTAATTTAAAATTCAAAATTCTTCAAATATTTTTTCCTATCTGTAGAATTTGAAAGTTTTTCTTATGATTCCGTCTTTATTGCTTGAAATTGCGTAGTTTGTTGACAATTACGAAAAATTCCGTAGTTATGGAGATGTTCCGGAATCTTGAATGCTATTTTTGAGTCCTTGAGGGTATTGAAATGGTAGATTGAAATTATAATGAGAAAGTTTAGGCGGGAAATTGATTTATTTTGTAGAATTTTGAAGAGATTTGTAATATTTCAAGAACAACGAGCTTTAGAGGCGTAGTCAGAAGTTTTTAGAATGGAGGAAAAAAGGAGAAGGAGGTGTGTTATATCTATTAGACTTTCCTAAGACTTTCCAGGTTTTAGGGTCAACAATTTATATCCGAATAATTTTTTTATTAAAATTCAAGAGAGGAGGAGAGGAGGGGGGGGGGGGCTTGGTGAAGTACCTCGTACCTCAGTGAAGTGATAAGCTTCTTACATTCACTGCTTGAACAATCCAACAAGGACTCAAAACTTTCATTCAATGATGCAAATAACAAAACTAATAGCAAGACAAGCTCATCGGAACTTCTCATTTCCTTACTTTTATATTTTTATCTTACCAACTCTCTTCAATTTTTTATATTAAATTAAAACCATGTTTTTTTAAATTTTTTCAATAATATATTTTTAATACTGATAATAAAAAGTACGTATTTTGCATACATAAGACTTTGAAGCATGCCGTCTCTCCTTATTGCTGTTCATGACTCTTCATAGCACAAAGTAGATTAAATGAGCTCTTTCTGTCTCTCACTTACCGAGTATATCCTTTTAAGATTTCATCAACATCATCATCATTTTATCATTATCATGTTCTATCACTCGTAGAGCTTTCACTTACTTATTTAGTTTGTTCTGTTATGAATGCCTTTTCTTCCTTCTTTCGTTGATGTTTCTTTTTTTTAATGATTAAACAAATTATTCTAAGATTAATAATCATAGTTGTGGATTGTCAGCTGGCTGAACTGCTTTTTTGTTTTATATTAAAAGCAATTTCAACTTTTGATCACTTTTGAAAATATTTTAAAAACTCAAAAGCATTATTTTTCTCGTTGAACTTATTTTTTAAAATGCTTAAAAACAGTTTTCAAATTTTAAAAAACTTCAATAATTCTTTCAAATTTAAATTTAAAAATTAATTTAGAATTCATGCTTAATTTTTAAGCAATTGCCTAAGGCACGAAGCCAAGGGCGATTTGGTTGACAAATAAAAAAAATCGTCAATAAAATCTTAAAAATATTTCACACAAGATTTTATGCAAAAAAACATTTTTTGTGACCCCCCTTCAATTTCCTGGCTACGCCCCTGAATCGTTCTATTTGCTACTACATTAGTAATCTCTCATAATAATGCTGAGTGGGTTGAAGGATTTTATTCACTTTTTTTTATTTCAATGTCTTCTTCATAAGAATTGTTTTCAATTTTTTTCATTTTACGTAATAAGAAAAGTGTTTGCTTGTGGGACTTAAACATGTTATTGCGATGCTTTTACGTCAAAAATTTATTTTATGAAAATATTTTTTTTCTCTTTCTTGTCATAATTTTTTGGCATTTAAAAAACAGTGAGAATTTTTTTCCGAGTAAAATTTGAAATTGAAAATATTTTGATGAGAATTTTTGTATTTTTTTATTTTGAGAAAATAAATTAAAATTGATATTGACGTGAATTTTTAAACTTTTGAAAAATTTTAATTAAAAAATTATTTGAATTATTGATTTTTATTCATAAAATGACAGCAATCGATTATTTAAAACTCTGATGATTATTCAACATCCAGATAAAAGATTGCTTTCAAGTGTAAAATTTATTCAATTCATAAATGAATAAATTATCGATAATAATCACTTTATGATGACAATCAAGTATTTAAGTTAAGTGCGCAATTATTCATGATGTCTAATGTTTAAGGAATGAGGGAAGCAGGAAGGCTTCTAGGCTTGTTAAATGGTTGCTATTGATGGGTAAAATTGTTCAAATTTCTAAAGTGTTAAGGATTTTTAAGCCTAGCAAATTAAAAAAAATATTTTAATTGGATAGGTTTTAACCTTTATCATGGGCTTTATACTCAAGTTGGAGCCCAAAATTCTAATGTTAATATCGACTTCACTTGTCTATAAACCTCGAATGTCACTAAAATATTCATCAAGGCATTAAAAAAATAATTAATTGATGCTTAATGTTATATTTGAAAGCTTTGCTGGTTGTTATTTAATCTTTTATTAAGTATCTAGCTTGAAATGCTGTTCAATTACTACTTTTTAGACTTATCTTAAATTAAGAAAGAGAAAATCTCGACACAAATTTCAATTAGAATTAAAACAAAAAATTAATATTGGAGCTTAATGTAATTATTTTATTTTTAAGGTGTCTAAGTCTGTGGGATTCTCAATTTTTAATAAAATAATTGCAACAAAAGAAGTACAAATACAAGGGGTCCTTGATTTGAAAATGTGTGTTTTTGATTCAGTAAATCCAGTTCCAGGACCACATTTTTTAATGATTTCACTTTTGCGTAAGAATATTCTGACAAAAAATGTTAAAATGTTTGGTAATTTCTAAATTTTATTGGGTCAAGGTTGTCTTCATGAAGTCAAAAATCCTGCAAAAAGCAACCCCCCCAAGCAAATTAACTCAAAATCTGATTAATTTAAAAAAAATAAATTAAATAAAAGTTCGTTGATTATCCACAGCATTAAGGTTTTTAAAAAGTCTCTCAATCAAGCCTCAATCAATTTATTGATTTTTCTCCGTCAATAATTAATTAAGTAATTTATTTATTTTGAATATTAATAGCTGACAATTTAAGCAACAACGTTGTGTGAAAAATTATGTTGTGGATGTTCTCAATGGTGTTTACATATCTGGTTTAATGATTTAATTAAAATTAATTGAATTTATCGAAACCAATTTTATGTGGTCGATGATGTGGAGAAGTTTCCATTTTCAAGGATGATTTTAGTATGATGATGTCATATTTTTGTTGGTTGTGGTGTTGTACGAATGTTTGGGGGATTAAAGGGAAAAGTTTTGAAAGGATTTAGATTTAATTTGTCTTTAGAATAATTTAAATTATTATGAAGCTCATTTAAGAATTACTTAAGTGTAATAATGAGTTGCTTGAATGACGTTCAGCTTGAGTAATCTCAGCTTGACTGAGGCTCAGCTTACTAGAAGCTCAGCATATTTGTCGCTCAGCCTAACAAACGCTGAGCTTAACTGACGTTTAGTTTAACTGACGCTCAGTTTAAATGCAGCTCAGCTTAAACAATGATTGGTTTTACTGATACTTGGCTTAACTGACACTCAGCTTAACTAACGCTCAAGACTAACGCACAGCTTAATTGACGCACAACTTAACTGATGCACAGCTAAGTGACACGCACCTTAATTGACGCACAGCTTAACTGACGCACAACTTAAACAATTGACCAATTTGATCCAAAGACTCAAATTAAAAGTTTTAATTAACATTTTTGAAAAATTCTCATCAAAGCCTAATCAAAAGCACACCAATAAAACCTATTTCTTTAAAATTCTTGTTGTTGTTTCAAAAATTTCCTATAAACAAGCAAAACTTTTCTTCTTTTAAAATTTGTACGAAAACCAAACTTTACAATCTTTTGAATATTTCCATATTTTGATACATAAAAAAATTTTGTAGGCAAGTGCTTTCATTTTCAGCAAATGAAAAACTTTTCTTTTAAATAAGAAGATTTAATAGGGAAACAATTTCATTTTCGTTAAATTTAAACTTTTTTTCCTGCTCCTCATTTTTGACTTATTTCAATGATGATTTACAGAATATTTTCTTCTCAGTCCTTTAATTAGATTTTCTTTAAAGGTAGATATAGCTAAAATCAAGGCAATTGATGCATTGAAAATGAAAAACGGAAACTCACTTGGGAAATTTGCCGCTCATTTTCTGAGGAAAAATACTGTTTAAAATAAATTGGAGAATTTTTCGGTTCGTGACTTTTTCATCATTTGAAAAATTAGGAAGTCTTTAAAGTTTACTTCTCAAATTAATGCAATTATAAAGAATGTTATTTTTAGGCAGAAAATGTCCTTTGGGGCATTTTAAATGAGTTTTTATTTGACGAATTTATTTTAAGGCTGTATGTCATTATGATTGGGTGTCATTAATCTGTTCGTCATTAATGTTGGGTGTCATTAAGCTGTGCATCATTAAGGTTGTGCGTTATTAAGGTTGGGTGTCATTAAGGATTCGTGTCATCACCATGTTAAGGCTACGCGTCGAACAAGATGTGCAATATTTTTCCATAAAAAATGTCTCAAAAAATCAGTCTATAATAACTCACTTCCATCACAACAGCCCACTATCTATATTTGAAACTCAACGAAAACAAAATTATTTTATAAAATCACGTTAAGCGACGATGCCAAAGGTTCACACAATCTCAGAAGTGTAAGGGCGGCAAAAAAATATTTTGTAGACAAACTTTTTTGATTAGCGTAATTTACCATGGTGATAATTTACTGTGTAAATAATTAAAATAAAGACTGCTCGTCACCATCAAGATGGATTGAATTTTCAATCGTGTAATAAGAGAGCCTAAAATTGGAGATGATAGAAAAAATGGCTAATAATTGATGGACGCTTTTTAAAGCATTTCTCGTAAAAGTTCGATGTCTTCTAATTATTAGATTAATAGATTAATTAATTAAATGACAGGTTTGGGGGATAGGTTTTCATTAATATTCTCATCTATCAAAGATTGTTTACTCTTAATTTATTATGATACAGATAAGGTAGATGTTGGGTTTAATTGGAGGGAAAAATATGCTTTGAAAGGTGAGATTTTTTTGAGGGAGTAAGAAGAGTTCTAAATGGAAGGTCTTGCAACTTTAGATGAATTGAGTGATTAAAGCTATTCATAGAGCTAGTAATATGAAGATCAGTCTTTAGATCCAATTAAATTTCATTAAGTAAATTTAAAGAGTTGAGAAACTAAAGCTATTAAAGTTGCTATGCTCTTGATCAGTTGAAACTCATGAATACTTAATGACGAACCTTGCACATTGTGGTGTCTGAGCAGAGTAAAATCTGGGGTATGGAACCATATATAGGCGAATCTGCAGTGCAAAAGTGAGGCCTCTGTGGCCGAGTGGTTAAGCTACAGACCGAAAATCTGTATCAATATTTTGTGAGTAGGTGGGTTCGATTCCCACCAGAAAACAATCTCTCAATCCATTTTATAGAGTGTTTAGAAATGACAAGGTAGCGCACAATGCTCATGGCATTGCACACATAAAAACAAATGAACAGAACTAAGCTAGAGCTTTCATTTTATCAAAAACTCTTGACCATTATAAATAAAACTGCCTAGTGATACCATCAAAACAGCTTCTTTGTAGCTAAGCTACCGAATTTCCAATCTAGACAACCTCTTGGTTTCTAGCAAATTGCCTTAAAGCGCTTATGCAACTCGAGTACAACAAATTCCAACGAACACAACAGCATCAAGTTCAACCTGTTGATACACTCAAAGCAAAATTCAATCACAAATTTGACATCAATCTGTAATAAAAAATCAGATCTTTAAAATTAAATTTCTTATATTCCTCGCTTCTTCAGCTCCACAAAGAATCAGAATGCTGATTTATTTATTCAAAGCATCCAAAGGAATCCAATTTATATCAAAGAATCAATCTACAGCATAATCCACAACAAGTAGAGTTCAATTTTCAAATATTTGTCAATCTTTATAAGCTTTTTTATATTTTTCTTGGCTATTTTCTTCTTCTTCGTCGTTGCTGATTTGTATTTATCAACATTTTTTTATGACTTTTCATTCATTTTTCTTTCCAATTGAAAATAAATGTAAAATTTGCAGCCCGGTTGTCAGACTCATCAAACACTAATAATAGAAGAATTTGAACCAGGTTTGTATCACGTTCGTGTGTATTAACAAGCATATTGATTAAATTTTGATACAACTGAGTTGTTCTGGTATTTTTTTGAATGCAATAACGATGGCAGGGATGGGGTTCTAGATAAATTTTTATAATGAAGCGTTAAAACAGACTTTAAAATATTCAAATATTTTTTGACAGTCAATATATTCAAATAATTTTTGAAAGTTAAAAATTTATTTAACTTTTAATCGTTAAACGTTTAATAAAAATCTATTTAACCCTCTAAATTCTACATATTCCCTAATACACACCTGAAAAATCTTTCAAACATTAAAATAACTTTTTCTCACATTTCATTCAATCATCTTTTTCATCATCATCATGTTCTGCACATTCTCAACTAACATAAAAGACGTCTTTCGTCAAATGATTGAATATGTTCACACGGGGAACGTTACGTTACAACCAAGGACATTACTCGGTGTTATGAATGCAGCTGACTATTATGGATTGGAGGAGTTGAAGCGTGCATGTAATGGATTTGTACAACAGGGATGCATAACAGTTGATACTGTCTGTGCGTTACTTAGTTCAGCTGAGAAATATATTCAGTATAAATGTACAAAGTCGCTGGTGCAGAAAGTGTTGGAGTTTGTTGATGAGCACGGTAAGGAGTTGGGGGTGGCTACAGATACTTTATTTTTAAATCAACAAATAGCTTACAAAATATCAAATTAAATCAATATTTCACTCAACAGGAACGGAAGTCCTTAATCTTGGGTCATTTACCTTATTACCACAACATGTTGTTCGCCTGATATTAGGTAATTTCCGATATAAAATTGAGAACAAAATTGTTTTCGTATGTCTAATGAAATAAATGAATTTTTCCAAACAACAGCAAGAGAGGAGCTGCGGGCCGAAGAATTTACGAAATTTCAAGCTGCGCTGATGTGGAGTAAAAAGTATAATGACTATAATCCGGTGAGTATTGAAGGATGTGAGGGGGAAATGGGGGTTGAATGTGATTGTCAGTTCGAGACTTGAGTTCGATTCTTATCAGTTGTATATCCATCTGCATCTGATTTTTACAATCAAAGGAGGTCTGACACTTTCTGACATCTGCATGCCTGAGTTACTTGGTGACGAAGAAGCGAGGGGTTCAAAACTTCAATTTATAAACTCACCCCTGATCAAAATGACTTTGATTAATACAATCCGCACGACAGTAATGTCAATCAGCTACAAAATTCTAAAACCCTCAACTCCACATCTAATCTAATCACTAATCAAAAAAAAATCATTCATTTCCCCTTTCTAATTTTAGGGTACTAATTTGAAGGATATCATGGGCACCTTTTTACCAAACATCGCCTTCCATAAAATACCTGCAAATGTACTGATGCGAGAAATTTATCCGCTCAATGTTGTACCTTACACCATCATCATGAATGCGTAAGAATCACCAAAAAACCAACAAAATATATAAATTTTCTCTTCCTTCTTTATAGCGACATCCAAATTAGTTTGGCATTTACGTCATGAAATATTTTGATATAAAATGACTATTAATGACATGGCAGTGCTTAGTGTTGAGCAAAAAAAGGGGACAACTGAGGATTAGATGAGACAATGTTGTTGCTAATTAAATTCATGAAAGGATAATGCTCGTTTGATTGACTCATAAATGAAGGTTTTTCATTGTCAGACTTTACTTGATGTGTGCTTTAAATAACTTTTTTTATTTTCTATGAAAAAGTTCAGACAAGGACAATGAAATGATGTAACATTGTTTATGACAGCGTGGATTTTATAGTTTTATAAAGTTTCAATTAAATTGTTTAATTAAAATGATGTGTTGATACTAGCTGTGCTGTATATGAGCTATTGGCGTCTGGGTATTTTTAGGAATTTAAAGGAGGTAGCTTTATGGAATTAGAGCTTTAATTTTCACTCTAGGGTTTAACGCCTTATACAGGTGAAACTGCAATTCCGACAGTTTGAGTTCTGTGCTTGCTTGTTTGAGCAAATGGACGAGAAATGTTTGAAATTATTTCTGTTATGAGGACATGGGTTCAATTCCTACGAAAGCTTACTATCATAATTAGTAATCAGGGCACGAATATGCTAACAATATAACATATTTCAAGTAACTGTCTGTAGCAATGTTGAATCTTAGTCAAATCAGAGTTTATTCTGCAATTTCTTATAATTAGTTTTGCTTTGAATGTCAAGTATCTTATAAGCATTATTTGTGCTCTGAATCTCAGTAACACAGCAGTTATTGGCGATCAAGGCCGTAGCTACAAGAGTATAACTTACCAAAGCTTAAATATTGATATTAAAGGACGCAAATTGAATATTAGGAGAATTCATGCTCGATATTAATTATTACTCATGGTGCCAAAAAATCCTTTCGTCAACATCTATAAGCATCATTGCCAAATCATTCTAATAAGAGCATAAGACATAACATATCTTGTGAATGTGGTAAATTAGGTCTCCAAAATTCTCTTACCTCCAATCAATTTTTATGTAAACTGTCATAAATTATCTTAACTACCTTCCAAAATCTGCAGCAAATAATCCAAAAAGTCCAGGTTCCGGATTGTTCCAGACACACCACAATAATTGCATCTAATCATTTCCATACAGCAACATCACCTCCGTCGGTTCCATAAACAATTTAAAAACATTGTTTTTATGTGCAAAAAAATTATTAACCCATAAAAATTTCTTTTTTTCCTTTTCTTTTTATGTTTCGATCCTGGCCCGCCCCTGAAAAAAAAAATTTTGTCACTCCATTAAAAATCCTTTACTACCTGAAAACAATGTTATAAAAATAAAATAAATTTGAGTAGTTTGGCATATCAGGTATATTCATGAACAGAATTATTTTTGTTAAATTTATTCGATAAAATCACAAACTCTAATTTATTTCCATTTTGCATTTGAAAAAAAGGCAGACCCAACAAGTAGTAAGTCGCTTTATTATACCTTAATTAATTTTAATATGACTAAAGTACCTATAAATAATTTTAGTCGACCAACAAGACCTCTCTCCCAACAACAATCGAATAAAAAAGTCTCAGGGTCGTTCGATGTCAATCCAAAGTTCCGACAATGGTTCAAATATTACACTACTTTCGAGTGGAAGCAGCGGAGAGCACTAACATTAACTAGACATAGCTTTAAACGTTCAAATAGGTGATGTTATTCTTTGATCGAGATATATTTATTTATCTAATGGATATATATATTGATAATGATATTGTAAGTGACTAAAAGAAGACACAAGTGTTATCTATTTCATACTTTGTAAAGACAAGTTCATAATTGAGAAGAAATGGAAGTTATGGAAATGTGGGAAAAAATATTTTTTGATAGTTCAATAATCAGAGTGGAAGATTTGACAGAGCAGAAGTCAAGGTCAGTGTTATTTCCATAGAAAACTGCAAAATCATTAACGTGAAACCTAGATTTGATAATGGAATTGTTTGTTGACTTATTGTATACTCTTTAGACTACTTTTTAAAGAAACTTTCACGAAATAAACCTAAACGAAATGTTAAAATGAGAACTTTAGAAAAAAAGCTATGACAATTTATTGGATATAAACTATTAAAAAGTTAAGGCAAAAGTTATGTTGTAGAAATGTTCTTTTGTGTGTAAAAATGGAGTAACAAATTGTTTTGGAGGTTTTTGAATTTTTTTCTAGAATTTTGACTTTTTAAAAAACTTTTCAATTTTGAAAAATAAATCATTTAAATTTTGAAAATCGATAAACATTTCAACATTGAAAATCAAAAATCATTTCAATTTTGTAAAACAAACAATTTTTAAGTTTTATATATTGGAAAATTAAATGCAAATTAAATGGAAAGCTATTTTAAAAATGATAATTTAAGATTTTCTCAATTTCCAAATTTTTTTTAAAACGTTTTAATAATTTTTGAATTGTTTATTAATATTCCTTAAAATCAAATTTAATAGATGATTTAAAAACAATTTATATTTTTGACTTAAAACTTCAGAAACGTTTAAAAATGGTTAAAAAATTAAAGACCTAAATTTCAAAAATCTTCAAATCAAATTAACTTTAAGCCTGTAAATTAATATTTTTGGAACTATGAAATGTTTCTAAATTAAATGTAAAAAATAATTAAAAACAAGCCAAAATAACTAAACGCATTCAAAAAGTTATCATTTTAAATTTTTAAATTTTATTTAAAAAACTAGACAATATCCACAATAAAGTTCTGAAAACAGAAAAACTGGAAAAAAATATAAAAAAAAATAATTTTAAGAATGTTTTAATTTTTTAAAAATTAATCAGGCATATAATCTAAGGTACAGGATTTAAAATACAGGACATTTAAAATGAGAAGACATGAAATTTTTGAAAAGTAAGCCAAATTTTAATTTAGACACTTTTAATGCAACTTTAATATTTTTTTAAATACACAGAAGCTGAAATAGAAGAATTATGAAGTTGAATTTTTAACCTTCAAAATAAGTTGATACAAAAATCAACTCATATTGCTAAATTGAAAAATTTTTAAAATGTTTTTAAAATTTCAAAACTTAACTCTTTTTCATATTCAGAAGAAAATCATAAATAAAAAGAATTTTAATGAATTGAATTTTCCCTTTTAAATTTGAAACATTTTTTTGCTGTGAAAAGCCATTAAAGAAACCTCAATTCGTAAATGTAGAGTCAGATCTTTGATTTTCTAACTTCAAATTTATGTAAAAGTATTTAAGAAGTTTTCAATTAAACCTGCAGAAAGTTCTGATAGAACTCTTAAAATATTCAATAACGTAAATATTTAAGATCGTAGACAAAAAAAAAGTTTTTTTTATAGATAATTAATACAAAACTATTGATTTGTCAATATCCGAAGTTATCTTAAGTTTGGTGTTATTTTGGAAAAAAAAACTTCGATAAGTTTGAGAATAGTTTGAGAATATGTTACAGCCAAAGTTATAAGTTTTAAGATTGAAATCATCGCAAAGTAAACTTTAATACTGATTGTTTTAATCTAGTAATTAAAATGAATTAAATTACCGAAAATATTACTTTTAAATTGAAACTAAGCAAAATCAGAATTCCTTCTGCGTTTATTTTCTGCCATTAAAACTGTAACCTAAAAATGATAAATGTAAGAAAAAACTGATAATAATTGTAAGAATTATCAATGCAAAAATTAAAAAAATTCTGAAAGTCGAGATTAGTGGAGCTAATTTATTGTTTTAAACTTATTTCGAAAAAGGCGATAGAGGATGTAAAGTTTAAAATTTGAATAATTCAATGATCTTAAACCTTTTTTTCGCGTTTCATAATTTTTCTCATGGCATAAAAATATACAAAATTTAAAAGAAAATCATTAATTTTTTGATTCTATCAAAAAAAAAATTCGATTTTCAAAAAAATGTTTTAAAGTTTTCAATTTTTTACTTATCATATCTACCCACAGACTCTATTGCCAAAAAGAAATTAAACTACTGAGATGAAAAAACTGAAGAAGAAAACTGAAAAAAAAACATTTTTTAAGGATATTGTGTAGTTTGACATATACAGATAAATATATATACATAATAATTATATAGAATATACACTAAAAAAGATGAAAAAAATTAAAATAAATATTTCGTGACAAAATGAATAAAAAAAAAGTTCCACGAAAAGCTGGATTAGGGGCCGTTTATATTTGTAATAGCTTCAATGTAGTCAAATTGATGAAAAAAAAAATAATAAAGTAAATTTAAAGACAGATGAGTTTATGTAGTAAAAAGGTGAATTTATGTGTTTTATTGACTTTATTTCTTAACTTAATTTCTCATAAATGATTTTTCCCACAGCATCAATTTAAAAATCTGCTCACATTTCAATTCATTAAAGTAAAATTAAAATGAAAAAAAAAATCCCATTTAATATACTCACGTCTCCATCTCATGTGTACATACGAGCAAGTTGCAATCGATTAAAAATGCAAAAGCCTGAGCAACTGAAATGAAAAGAATCTACAATAAACACGTTTCCGCTTAATCTTTTTCCCATCTCAATTAATTATTTTTCACTTTATACTTAACAGTGCTTGTAGTTACAAGCTTAATTGTGAAATGACAATAGCTAAGCAATTGTACGGTAGTTAACTGAGACATGCTTGCGTGTAAATTGATACCGATCATGAGGCAATCAATAAATTGTGAGATGCAGGCGTTTTGAGATGTCTTTCGAGAATATAAGGAGGTTTGGGTGGCTGTCTCCCTTAAAATACACTCTAGATAGTAAAAGCTTAAGATAAAAGGTCTCAAATTTGTCAAAAATCTTTCATTTTTGTCACAAAGCTCACAAACTTGCCAGAAAGCTTTCAACTTGGTCAACATCTCTTAATCCTGTCAAAAAGCTCGTAAGCCTTTAAAAAAGCTCTCAAAAATTGTAAAAAACTCTTACTAGTGTCAAAAGCTCTCATTTATGAAAAAAGGTTTTTACTTTTTCAAAAAGCTCCCATTCTTATCAAAAAGCTCTCATTTATGTCAGAAAGCTCTTATATTTTTTCAAAAAGCTCGCATTTTTGTCAGAAAGCTCCTGTATTTTTTCAAAAAGCTCGCATTCTTGTCAAAAAGCTCTAAAATTTCTCATTCTTGTCGATAAGCTTTAAGTTTTCTTAAAAAGTTCTTTTTCTTATCATAAAGCTATCAATTTAAACACAAATCCTCAATCTTTAAAAATGCGCCTATTACACTTAAATACCTCAATCTTATCATCTCAACTTGCCCACATTTTTAACTCAAAGTATCATTTTCCCTCCATCTCGTTCACCAATCGAATAGACTCGAGAAATACGCTTTACCGACGTGTAATTTATTGAATGGCACTTAATTGCAAACCTCAAATCGTAATTCATTTGCACAATTTACGCTTAGTTGTGTCTATCGATGTTGTTAAGTGTTTTGATTTGAATTAATAATTAGGTAATTATTATTGAATGTAATCTTATGCAAATCACTTATTAACGTGTAGCTTATGCACATTGATCAAATCAGCAATTTACTTTGATAGATTGACTTGTTGAATGATGGATGGCTGATGAACTGATGGTGATTATTGAAAATTGAGGTCGTTCATAAATGACGTTCTAGACTTCTAACCCAAAATATTGTAAAAATTACTTTGAATTTTTGAATTCTGTCTCAAAAATTCAAGTAAAACTAAATTCATTTATCAAGGCTTTATGAAGCTGTTCATTTATTAAGTGACGCTTTAAGTAGAAAGAGAAATATTTTTCATAGAAAATTTATGACAAATTTGGGAGAATCGAAATTGACAAAACCAAATAATATTTGAGAATTTTTCTTTTGTATTGACATCTCTACTTATGCCTACTTATGCTACGGTTTCTAAAGATTTATTTTAGGTCAACTAGCGACTTTGGAAATTCCCAAACATTGGGTTTTTTGTCTAATGGTATTAAAAGTAAATTTTAAAATAAATTGTATGAAAAAATCAACATAATTGTTTAGTTCTAATTGGATTTTTGTGCTGTAAAGATGAAGTGGAATATATTTTTATTAGTAAGTTGATATAAAGTTTTTAAACAGTTGAAGATTCAATCTTTATTGACCAATAAGGGTGCGGAACTGACCTAAATGATCAGAATCACAGTTCCGTACCCTTGATCTCCTTGTTGCAAAATTGTCTTTCCTTTGTATTCATCTTTTGGTAACTGTAGGGGTTTGATACTACACAAATGAATAACGGCTATCGACAATTTATATATTGGTTATGTAAGAATAATCGAAGAGAGGAAGATAAACAAACAGAATAATAAAATATAGTTTAGTAAAGAATAATCACTGTTTAATTGGATAAAGACTCTATAAAATTGGCGCTGCGACTAGAGGAACTTAAGGTGAGCGTAGGAAATATCGAGTACATCGATATAAATGGTATATTCATGTTTTTTTTAAAAAAAAAAAAATGAAGTTGAATTTTATTTGTATGAAGAAAAAAAAATGGCAGCCGTGAAAGACGTGGCATGTAAATGTAGGCAATGGTTCGATTCGTTGCAAAATAGAAAAGGCAATGGTTAAATTCGTTGCAGTATGCATAGGCAATGGTTCGATTCGTTGCAAAATGAATAGGCAATGGTTAAATTCGTTGCAGGATGAATAGGCAATGGTTCGATTCGTTGCAAAATGAAAAGGCAATGGTTAAATTCGTTGCATTATGTTTAAGGCAATGGTTAAATTCGTTGCAGGATAAGAAATTGAGAGTTGATTTAAGATAATGTCCAAGATTAATAGATTGACTTATTGTGTGTTTTGTATCCATTGCAGACATGGAGTTGCATTTGAGCGCACAGATAATCCCTAAGTTCAACAGTAGTGGATCGTTGAGTGGACATGCTTTGTATAACGAATGGTTGGAATGGAAAGCTGCATTTGAGATCTGGGCTGAAGCGATGGAATTAAATTCGCAAGCTAAGAAATTTAATTGGCTGTTAGCCACTGGAGGAAGAGAAATCCAAAGAATCTATAGTTCTACACCTAAATCAGAGGATGAGATTCACGAGCTGAAGATACCGTTAATTGAGATTCCGCAGTATAACAATGCAATTGCTCGATTAGATTCGTATTTCCAAGCCAAATCTAATCCGCAGCTAGAACGACAGATTTTGAGTGAGATAAAGCAGCATAAGGATGAGTCGTTTAATGCATTTGTGGTACGATTGAGAACACAAGCTGTTCGTTGTGGGTTTCAAGAACAGAGAGCTGACGAAGAGGTTTTCTTTCAAATCATGCAGGGGGCTAAAAGTGAGAAAGTAAAACAATATGCAGCGACAGAAAGTGGAAAAACAGTTGAGAATTTGATATCTTATGCAATCAATGATGAAATAAAGCAACAACAGCATCATCGTATTTTAACTGGAAGTGAAGGTGTTGGAAATAATGATGGAAATGAAAGTGTCCATGATCAAGTGATAAATGCATTGAAGGGATTTTCAAAACCAAAAGTTTTTAAGGGACAAACAAAAGGAGATGCTCAAAAATGTTACAAGTGCGGCTCTGCCAAACATCTGGGTGGCATGCGTTGTCCAGCAAATAACGTGGCTTGTCATAATTGCAACAAAACAGGACATTTTGCTCGTGTTTGTCGTATGAAACGTAGGCCAGGTAGCCAGAGATCGGTTGAATACCAGAAAAAGGGAACCATCAGTCAAATTTCTCATGAGGATTGGGATATTGAAATGCCAACGTTGCCAAAGGTATAAGATGTGTTACTATATGATCGAAAAAATATGAATAAAATAATCCATTTCATGGAGGTTTAAAGAGGTATGCTTATCGTATTTATTTTTATTTTTTATTCGTAGAGTGGAAATAAGGCTGAAATATATGCAAATATTGGTGGAAGCAATTTGCTATGTTTGATAGACTCAGGCTCGCCCATTAATACGGTGACAGAAAAAGATTTTCTTACATTACTGAAAAGAAAAGCTAATTTATATGATCTGAGCTATAATGTCAAGGACAAATTCACGGGATATGGAAATGACCAAATGCTAACGTGCATTGCAAAATTTGTAGCATTAGTGAGAATATCAAAGGACAGACCGCAACATCATGAAGAATTTTTTGTGATTAAAAATGCAGGAAGATCATTGTTGTCTAGAGTGACATCGGAGAAATTATGCATTTTAAGAACGGGATTAGAAGTTAATAGCATCGAAAAAATTCAAGAATTCCCCAAAATTCCGAATATTAAAGTAAAATTAATCATAGACGAAAGTGTTGTGCCGAAACAGAAAACATTCAATTGTATTCCCAGAGCGCAAGAAGAGCGAGTGATTCAGATCTTGGAAAGAATGGAAAGAGAGGGAATCATTGAGAAAGTGGATGGATATTCAGAGTGGATTTCACCTTTAATAGTGGTACCAAAAGGAATTAATGACATTCGATGCTGTGTGGATATGAGAGAGCCAAATGTAGCCATAAAAAGAGTGGTGTTTCCGATCCCTACTTTAGAATTTATTTTATGCAGACTAAGGAACTGTGCCATATTTTCGAAGGTTGACATTAAGAGTGCATATCATCACGTTTCGCTGGATGAGAGTTCGAGATATGTAACAGCATTTATGACACATAAAGGTGTTATGCAGTTCACTCGCCTTACCTTTGGATTGTGTAGTGCACCTGAAATATTTCAGAAAATAATGAGTCAATTGATTGTAGGAATAGAAGGAACTTTCTGTTTCATGGACGATATAATAATTGCAGGACAAACGGAAGAGGAACATGATGCTCGACTTGGACGAGTAATGGAGATATTACGTGAAAATAATTTGACACTAAACCGAGAAAAGTGCGAGTTCAAGTTGCGTCAAATCGATTTTTTAGGATTAACAATCAGTAAGAATGTGGTACGACCATCACAAGCAAAGATAGAAGCAGTTAAAAAGTTTTCCAGGCCGAAATCGATTGAAGAAGTCAGAAGTTTCTTGGGATTGGTGAATTATTTAGGAAAATTCATACCTAATTTATCAAATCTGAGTGAACCACTTATGACGATAGTCCGAGATAAAGTAATGCTGTGGGAAGAAGCACAACAGATATCATTTGAGAAATTAAAACAGGTTTTATGCGCAAAAGTGTTGCAATTGGGAATCTTTGATGCTGGTCATGAGACAATAGTCTACACAGATGCTTCGCCGACGGGTTTGGGCGGTGTTTTGGTCCAGAAAAGCGGTACAACAAGTCGTATAATTGAATTTGCAGCAAAAACATTAACAGCTACGGAAAGGAGATATCCTCAAGCGCAAAGAGAAGCATTAGCAGCAGTGTGGGCTGTGGAAAAGTTTTATTATTACTTATCGGGAATTAAGTTTACTTTGTGTACAGATTATCGGGCGTTGCAATTCATTTTTAAAGGTGCGTTTCGCATTAACAAGAGAGCGGTATCGAGAGCAGAATCGTGGGCTTTGCGCTTACAACATTATGATTTCGATATCAAGTATATTCCTGGAAAAGACAATATTTCGGATCCCTTATCTCGTTTATATGAAGGCACTGACAAGGCATTTAAAGAGGAACCATGTGTATTTGTTTGTAATATCGAAAAGTGGGACAATGCAATTTCGTTGGAACAAATTGCGAAAGAGACTGGAGCGGATGAGGAATTAAGCGAGATAATCCGAGCAATCGAAAGTGATGATTGGATGAAGGTGGCAGCAAAATATAGAGCCATGCGTGGTGAAATGAGCATGGTTAATGGAATTTTGTATAAAGACGCACAGATTATCATACCTGAGGCGTTGAGAGAAAAAGCATTAGAATATGCACATAAAGGACATCCAGGAGAGGTAACAATGAAAAGACTGCTTCGAGAGAGAGTATGGTGGCCTGGAATATCAATAGATATTCATAAAAGTATTAAAAAGTGTTTAGGATGTGCTCTTGTTTCTCGTCCGAATCAGCCATTACCACTTTCAAGAACTAAGATCCCTGAAGAGGCTTGGGTGGATATTGCAGTTGACTTTTTCCATGCGGGACCATTAGGAGAGCTACTTGTAGCAGTTGATTATTACAGCCGTTATGCAGTGACTAGAAGAATGAATGGCACAGATGCTGATAAGACCATTAAGTGTTTAGAGGAGATTTTTCGTGTATTCGGAAGACCATCTTCTTTAAGATGCGATAATGGACCACCATATTCAAGCAATAAATTTACTGAATATTGTAAATCCCAAGCGATTGAATTGATCAAAATTCCCCCACATCAACCTCAATGTAATGGTTTAGTCGAACGTTTTAATAAAAATTTAAAACGAATTTTGCAAATTGGCAATGCTATGAAAGAAAAATTAGCTGAAACATTAGAGGACTTCGTCGAGATTTATAACAAGCGGCCATGTTCGGTAACTAATCTTTCACCATTTGAAATGATGTTCAAAAGAAAAGCTCGTCATTTGTTACCTTTGGGATTAATTGATAACTATTGGACAGAAGCGGAGGCAAGAGAGAAAGATGCAGTAGAAAAGCTAAAAGGAAAATTGTATGCAGATAGAAAAAGAAGGGCTACGGAATCTGAAATAAAGGTGGGAGATCACGTAATGATTAAGGACGTAAGAGTAGGAACTAAGCTGCAATGCCGATTTGTAAATAAAAAGTATGAAGTAATTGACAGAAAATTTGCTGTATTGACATTAAAAGATGCAGAGGGAGGTGAATGCAAGAGACACGTTGATCATGCGAGAATATGGCCAGATAATGAAAAGGAGCAAATAACGAAGGATGGAAGCTTGGAAATCGAGGAAACTATTCAGAAGAAAAAGAGATGTATCCAAAAACCTACTCGCTATTTATAGAGAAATAAAGGATTTTGAAGGGTGTTTTTTTTTTATATTCATTTAATTTTAAATTTTAAATAACTTTTATATTAATCTAATTTTTTTTTTTAGCTTAGGGTAGGATGTAGGGGTTTGATACTACACAAATGAATAACGGCTATCGACAATTTATATATTGGTTATGTAAGAATAATCGAAGAGAGGAAGATAAACAAACAGAATAATAAAATATAGTTTAGTAAAGAATAATCACTGTTTAATTGGATAAAGACTCTATAGTAACGTGTCCCCCCCCCCTTGTTTCTCCAATTCTTGTGCCTTTACTGGCTCCTCCTAGTAATAACATTCAAACAAATCATAGTCAAATAAACTATTCTACAGATTCTTGGTACTCAATTTCTTCTGGCTTTTTCATTCAAATTAACCATGCCATCCAGTTTGAATAAAAACAGCAGCAACATCTGTGAATCAGATTCAAAGTGCAAACAAAATGAATATTGTAACGACAAAACTCAAAAATGTATTATCGGATGTCGACTTGATAGAAATTGTGGCCAAAATAAGTATTGTGATGAAGACAGAAGGATGTGTACGAGTGGATGTTATGATAACAGGGATTGTGACATGAATGAGATTTGTGATATTAATTCAAAAATGTGCATCTTTAAACTTTCAGCTCGATCTCCTTTTTTCGATGCACCTGTCCAAACATCAACTGATTTTGTAACTCCGCAGAAGCGAGTTATTAGTCTTGCTGCGTTTTTTGTGCTGACAAGATTGGCTAATCATGAAAATTCTACTGATAATAATGAAAAGAAATAGGGGTCGTTTACTTATGACGTCCAATATTTAGGAGGATAGGGGGGTGAAAAAAATTATGTTTTTCGATGAAAGTCTTAAGTGAACGGCCACATAGCTAATGTAAATATTTATTTAAATCAGATGCTGGATTAGGAATTAAAACTTCGTCATTTGGAGAATCAGCTGCTCAAAATCGTTTATGCTGTGATCAGTCAACAGTAGTGCTATGTGCACTATTTACTAGTCTAATAAGTAAATCAACATAGAGTCTTGGTGTATAATCTTGTTCATTCTTTAAATTGGAGCAATTTTTAATAAAATTAAAACGATGAAACTAGTGTATCGGGTAGAAACCCAATGCGGAGATATTCACACCGTACCATCAAAAGTCTTATGGATAGACCAAGATTTGCGAGGGGCGACCCTAGTCAAAATCAATTTTGTCACTTTTTTCTTCGAGGGTTTATCCAAATGAATTGAAACTTTGCATAAATATTTTAGTGCTTAAAACAAATACAAATAAAACATCTTAAAATTTTTTTGAGCAAAGAACCAAGTAGGAAATATATTTTCAATTGTGAACTTGGGACAGGTCTAGTCAAAATCTAGTTTTTCACTTTTTTTTTCTTCTATAGAGCAGCACGGATCAAATGTAAAAAACTACAAGTCTCTACAATGTCTCGTTATTGATTTCTTATCAATGATTTTCTTAGCAATGCCATAACCAATTTGAAATCTGTTTTTTGAAAATGATGTAAAATTTTAGGCACAAACTTTTCATCTCTGAACATTTTAAGCTATCTTGCTCCATATTCTCATAAAATTCAAAAAACTGATTTTTCAATCTGAACAAAACCAATAGATTCACACGTGAAAACGGTGTGAATATAATAATTAATTTTTGAAGCTTCAATGCTATAGAAAGACAATTAAGCCCCCTAAACCCTCTGGCAATATTCCTGTCATACATATCAATTTTCCTCACAACTCAAATCAATAGCTTAACAAGCAAAGCAATAAAAAAGGCGAGAAAAAGGAAAGCCTAATGAATACTTTTAGATATTTAATTATATTGTGACTTTTCCGTGTTGCATTTCAATTGGCAATAACTTTTTTTTTCATTTCTTTTAATTTCTCTCATTCTTTGAATTTTTAATTTTACAGTGTTTTTATACAGCATGACGTTGAAAGTAAAGGAAACATTGTGATTAAGATATATTACTTCTTACACAGCGCCTCATTACGTACATACACAATGCATTGATGCTTATTAACACGCTAAGGTAATATATCTAAGGAACATTTATTACTTGCACCTTTAATTTATAGTTTTAAGCGCCTCTTTTGCCATTGAGCGTGTGGGGGGTGTTGAGGGGGCTGGATGGTCAGAAAGTTAAATTAAATTTATACTTAGTCTAAATCTCTAAAATATTTTCAACTTTTTAAATTTTTTTTTAAAATTTTTCTTTATTTTTGATTTTTTTTAATTTCATTTTATAATTCAAATTAATCTAATTAATAGAATCCTATATTTAAAGATTTTCAGCCACTTTTTCCACCACATTCCACCCATTTTTATGATTATGGATGAAAATTATATGCTTGCAAAATATTCAGTTTTAACTTAAAGGCAACTCAAGCCACTCAATTGCAATTTGTATCACGCAAATTGTAATCACGCATATTTGATGAAATATCCATATAATTATCATTTTTCGCATAAATTTCGCATTTAACTTCACATTTTATGTATGTGATTAACGTTAATAACAACATAGCGAGGCATACAATTTATATGTTTATGGACGTACATGTATGTTGATAGTGCATTCAAGCATTACAGCTTGTCATAATTGACATGCCGCGCTGTTTATAAGTGCTTGGCTTTTCTTTGCTTGAGATGAGAACATGAAAGTAGATCGTGGTAAAGAGTTTTAGCTGGTTTCTGTGGATGAAGTGCTGATTTTGAGGTTATGTGACTGACTGACAATTTGAAGCAAGGTTGAACTATAAACTCTCAAGTTAAGGATCAAAATAGTTTAAATCTGTTTACAAAAAATATAAAATTGAGGTTAAGATGTGAAAACAAGTAAGAAACTCCCAAAAATGCGCTTTAGTTACTTTCTACAAACTTTTACATCATCAATAACTCCAACTTACAAGAGATGGCAAAAAAGAAAAATAAAGCAGCGCGATCTCACGAAAATCGCAATATCATTTCATTAGTCACAGCAAATATTTATTAACAAGCATATTCGCAAATTGACATGACAGCACGGTGCGCGAAGTTGAATATAAAAAGTTGTGGTGTGTAATGTCAATTCAACAATGATTTAAGTCGTAAATTAACAACAAGCTGTTTACAAGCTTTCATAATATGCAACAACAAATTTATTTAAGTCTGATATGTCGTCTCTCCATCTCACTTACTTATTTACTCTCACCGACATGGTAAGTTATTTATTATTATTATAGAAAAATTCATTATTAATGAAACATTTTCATTAAGTTTCGCATGCAATTGTAAATTTTTTTATTGCTCATCTTCTTCAGCATTTCATCGGATGTATGGAATTTTCTCTTCTATGAGAATTACAAATTAAGTGGCACAAGGAGTATGTTTAATTTTAACAACAGCAAGTGAAACATGCAAGTTCGAGTTAATATTTATGAAAATTTTTTTATGTAGCTTTAATTACGCAACAATGTTGCTGAAGAATTATTAATGTGCAAATTTTGGATCTCTTCCTTCAGGTGATATTTATTTATTTATTTTTTAATGGATGGGTTGCTTCATGTCGGATGGCAGTCAGTTTTGGTTGACACGTTTTGACACGTTTAGACACGTCTTGAAGTTTTGGGCTGTTGGAAGCAAATTAGCTTACAAAGTAAAGTCGTTGCTTTGAAATTGACTCAAAACTAAGTCGTCGCTTTAAAATTGATTCAAAATAAAATCGGCGCTTCAATGTTGACTCAAAACGAAATCGTTGCTTCAAAATTTACTCAGAAAGAAGTCGGTGCTTTAAAGATGATTCAAAACTAATTCGTTGCTTCACAATTGACCAAAAACTAAGTCGATGCTTCAAATTTTACTCAAAACTAAGTCGATGCTTCAAATTTTACTCAAAACTAAGTCGTAGCTTTAAAATTGATTATAAACTAAGTCGTTGCTTCAAATTTTACTCAAAATTAAGTCGTTGCTTTAAAGATGATTCAAAACAAAGTCGTTGCTTCATAATTGACCAAAAACTAAGTCGATGCTTCAAATTTTGCTTAAAACTAAGTCGTAGCTTTAAAATTGATTAAAAGAAAAGTCGTTCTTTTAAAATTAACTCAAAATTAGGTTGATACTTTAAACTTAAAGAACAGCTGCTAAACCCCAATGGCATGTCAATAACCCCTCAATTTAATTATCAAGAATTTATAATGTCTCCATATTTTCCCGAAAAATATATTTATATCCAATTCTTGCAACTCTGTTGAGCACAACGACGGCACACAAAACGAGTGGCATAAAATTTATTCGAAAATAGCGTGATAATTTGCAATATTTATATAAACAGTATGAGAAGTCTGACACGTTACTTTATAATCAATGATTTTTACGAGCTATTCACTTGAGATAGAAACATTGGCAGCAAAAAAAAATGCTTTGGTAGGCAAAACAGTGTCGGCATTTTTTTCATAATAATAAAGGCAGTATGAATAAGAAGTAGGTAAATAAGAAAGTTCAAGACACGAAGAATATTAAAATTGTTGGCATCGGGAGACTTCATTTAAAAGAGCATAAAAAACTGAGATGAGGAGAGTGGTCTGCGTTGTGTATAGCAATAAAATAATTATCACTGAAGTCTGCAAGGAGATATTGAGGTGTTGGGAATGTCTGCGATTAGGATGAAGCGTCACTTTGTGATTTCGAATCGTAACTTTGATTAAAATGAGGCATTGCTTTGAACAAATTAAAGCGTCGCTTCAATAAATATCAAACTTCTCGCAAAAAACTTCTTCATTCCTCACTAGATTCTTAAGTTGCATTCTTTATGCGCATTCTATCTCTTGTTTTATTGTGTTTTGCAATTGCATTCCTGATATTTACTTTGATGATAATTAAAGTTACGCTTAAGTGTACTCAGTCATGTGAATTAACATCTTTTGTGCGTTTCAGGGGTGACGTATGTAAAATATTTAAGCTTATTATTGAGTATGGGGTCATTAATTAGTATTTTATGATGCATATGGTGCAACATTGTAGGTAATACGTTTTTGATATGTCTGGAGATAATTTGCAAGGTTTTATTAGCTATCGTGTGAAGATTTGATGATAAAGTTTGATGCAGGGGTACATGTTGGTGTGTTTGAGGCTTAAAATTTAATTTAATAAATTTAAAATTCTAACTTGCATGGGTAGATGAGTGTCTAGATAGGCAATTGGCTCTGGGGCTATAGGTTGACTCCCAATCCTTGACTGCCACAATGATCAACATCCTTAACCTATTATTGACTTTTAGTCTTTCCACATAAATTACCCCTTTATGATCACTCCACACACCCCTTCACATTAATTTTATTACTTTTTTCTTCACCAACCGATTGTCATAAATTAAACAGCCGACAAGTCACAAATGAAATGCTTCTTGTATTCTTTTTAATACCTCAATTGCAATTCTTTTATTCTCGCTTTCTTGCACTTTTTTTTTATCCGTTGTCTGTACTCACATTGTGCAGTCACATTGTAAAATACTTAAACTAAATTGTTGTATTTTGTGCATGTTAATTATGAATGGTTCAGTTGTCTTACAAAATGCAAGACTTTTACTTCTTCTTCTTCTTCTTCTTGACTTGTTTTGTTTGTATTTTTTTCCCTTTTCATTCTGTTCTGTTCACAACTTTTTGTAGCTTGTTGGTTGATAACTTTTGCTCTTTTGAATTGTTTTATTGTCAGATTGTATTTGTTGCGATTGTGTTGGATGTCAGAGGAAGTAATGATTGAAAGTATTGAGCAGTTCTGATAAAATTAAGTAAACATTTACATTTTTTGGTTCAGGCTTAACTAGACTTATCCTTGTTTTAAAAGCAAGCTGAACTTGTTACATGCCTAAATGGATTGAAGCTTTCGGATACCTAGTTTGACTGAACCTATCCTATTCTTAAACAGACCAAACTTTTCCCATTTATAGTTTGACTGAACCTATCTCATTCCTAGTTTAACTAAACGTTTTCCATTCTTAGTTGACCTGGACTTATCCACTACTTAGTTTAACTGGACTTATCTTATACTAAGCTTAACTGAACTTATCCCATTCCTCGTTTGACTGAAATTATCCCGCTTCTGACTTTACTGGGCATATCCTTTTCATTATTTTACTGAATTTGTGTCGTTTCTAGCTTAACTGAATTAATCCTAATCTTAGCTTAGCTAAACTTTTTCCATTCCTAATTAAACTGATCTTATCCTGTTCATAACTAAATTGAACTTATCCCATTCCTCGTTTAACTTAAGTTATCCCATTCTTAGCTTAGCTAAACTTATTTCATTCCCAGTATGAATAAGATTATCCTGTTTCTATTTAAACTTTCCATATCATATTTATAATTTAACTGCACTTATCTTGTTACTTATTAAACTTATCTTATCCTATTCATAACTTAACTAAACTTATCCCATTCTTAGTTTGTTTGAATCATTGCAAAAATAATTCATAATTCTCATTTTCAAATTTTCTTCTGAATCTCGAGTCAAAAAATAAAAAAAAGTTTTCCAACCCAATCCCCTTCATATCTGCTTGACCATGCAATAATAAAAAGAAGTAACACATTCACAAAAAAAAATAAAATAAAAAGCACAACGATTCAAGTTGTCGCTAATAAATTATCCACTGTCCACACTTGGCAATTTATGAGGCTATTAATTTTCTCAACAAGATTTCCTCTGTCATGTGAAGTATGTGACTGTCCTGTCTCTCCATCTCGCTCACTCGATTCATTTTCAGCATATCTTCATGAATTTATCAAAAACATTTTATCATTCTCACTTTCCTTTCAGCAATTTTTTTTTCTGTGTCGTTTCCTTGAGAATTCTCAGCTTTATGCTATATGCTGTTGTGTGTAAAATGACAACAAGTTAGCAATCAGTTCTTCATTTTCTTCTTATTCCTTATGCCATGTCTTGTCTTCCTCCTTCATCAACTCTCTTGATAGTCCACATAATATATGGATAAAGTGAGATGAAACGATACATGCTGTAATAATTTATGTCTTTAATTAATTACTTTTACACACTTTTTTAAATGACTAGAGGCGACAAAGTTCCGTGAAGCTTCTTTTGTATCGTGATTATAGTTGAGATTGGAGGTTTGAGGATACGTAGCTGGAAGGAGGGCAATTTATCATTATCATAGTTTCTGATCTGGAGGTGTGAGGTGCTCATTAGCTCTAAGGGATTATTCACTGATGGTGCTGCATACTGAATTATTAGAAGGTTTTAATATGGAAGTACATAGTTTAGCAATTTTAATAGTAAAGTTTAATGCTCTTGTTTAGTTTTTGTTCCAGTTTTTGAAAGTTCAGCGACATCGCTTGTCTGTTTTTGATTAGGTTTCATTATCTAGGATCGAGCCCGGGTCGTTTAGGTTGGTTGACCAACACTTTAACCACTACGACACTGCTGCTTTTCGCTGCTTTTGATTAGCTTTGGTTATCATTGAGTTTACGCATCCTGTATTGATATTAAACTGCATACATTGGAACATTAGAGTGTCGATCTTCAGATAACTTAGGTGCTAACTTCGAGGTATTGATCTGGGTCAGCTGGGAGATTAAATGACTCCTTTAATAGATTATCCTATGATATGTAATCATTCTGAGCAGGATTGAGTATTAAACATCAAGAATCCTCGAATACCGGCCCTTTAGCTACTTCTTAAATTAAATTGTGATTAATCACAATTTTATGGATGTTGTGACAAATCTAACACACAATGTTGCACACTACATTAAGTATGGACCAAAGCTATATACGCTGGGTGTCAGAAGGTGTATTATTTATTAAAATAATTCAAACTCGATGGAAATCGATCACGTACCGCTGACAAAACTGACTCGTTGACAACAGAAATCTTCAGTTGATTCATGAAATAGCTAAACTCAGTTCTGGTCCATATAAAACCGCTTTTACTACAAATCTTACACTCCTACTTGTAAATCTACAACCTTTTCAACCAATACATTGCGTCCACTTTTTCCTAATGATCTAGATCACACAGATCAGCATACCTACTCGACATTTCATTTGACAAGAATCCCCACAACACAAAAAAAGCGATACCTCATTAAAGCCCCAAAGCGGACATTCATTAAACGAGTTAAACACAACATCCATTCATACATACATGCATATCCATTCAAAACATGATGAGAAAGGTAAGGAAACGAGACTTTAAGATGTCGTAAAAGTGTCAATGACAAAAAAGATTGCAAATGCAAAAGAGAATTAAAGTAAGGTAAATACCTATATATAAAAAACGAGTGAGATGTCATTAAGAAAAACTCTGTTAATCACATTTTGAATGACTTTATCTAAAGCTTATGATCAGCAGCTTGTAACATTGTGCTGTTATTTACACTGCGACGTGTCGCTTTTGTGGATTGCAAATTTTTATTTCTTTTTAACAACAAAAAATGTGTGAATGTAGATATAAATGGGAGAGGAACTGCAATTTATGGATGATTATGGCAATGACTTTACATGATTTTATCGCTTTGGTATTTTGTTGTTTTTCTTATGAATTGATTGTTGATAAAAAAAAAGTTATTTTAAAGGTTCGGTCTGAGTCAGCAACATTGTCAGCTTAAGATAATATAATATGAAATAAATGTTTCGAGTCATTGCTGAGTAATTAAGTCATTAAAGTCTCTGTGTGGAATGTTGTTGACCACCGAGTTTTTGATATCTTTTATGTGATTAATTTATGTAATTTTCATTAAAAGATGGAGTTGAATGTCATTTCAGATTGCTTGGAATGGTTTGAAATGGAAAGGAAAATTGACAATGTTTGGTTGAGTTTTACAGCACAGAGATTTCATGAGATCATCCAGATGAAACGCTTTTCTTTAGAAATTGTGCTCAGCTTTAGGAATCATACCTAGCTTCAAGAATGATGCTCAGCTTAAGGAATGTTGTTCAGTTTCAAGAATGATGCTCAGCTTCAAGAATGATGCTCGGCTTCAAGAATGATGCCCAGCTTCAAGAATGATGCTCAGCTTCAAGAATGATGCTCATCTTAAGGAATGTTGTTTAGTTTCAGGAATGATACTCAGCTTCAAGAATGATGATCAGCTTCAAGAATGATGCTCAGCTTCAAGAATGATGCTCAGCTTCAAGAATGATGCTCAGCTTTAAGAAAGACGCTCAGCTTTAAAGAAATCTTTAAAAAATCTTCACGATGATCAGATTAAATAAAATTCATTGATTAAAAATCCCTCATCTTGACAACACAGCCATATCACCATTTCCTCTTGTTAATCCCATTCCTTAGTTCTTACAAAACAACATCAATCTCAGCAATAATTTTCTTTTATCTCGTCGCATTTTTACAAATAACTTTCCTCACATCATCCGCGTGTTTTGTAATTTATAGACATTTTTCAGCCATAAACAACGCAATAACATGAGCTAATATACATGAAATAGCCTGAAATGAAAATTAAAATAACTTCTTTGACACGTCAATAAGCAATCTCTTTCAGTTGATTACATTTTCGTGCCCAACTCAGTGCTCATAAATTTATCTTAAAGGCCGTTTTTGTGACTTTTGATTTCAGATGAGTGGGTTTTTTGAGGTGAATGAGAGGATATATATGATGTTTTGTCGGATTGACTTTCTTTCAGATGCCATGAAGCTCTTTATGGCTCAGAGTTACTAAAGCTGAGCATCATTATGGCTGAGTGTTACTAAAACTGAGCATCTTTATGGCTGAGCGTTACTAAAGCTGAGCATCCTTGTCGCTAAGCGTTACTAAAGCTGAGCAACCTTTTGGCTGAGCGTTATTAAAGCTGAGGATTCTTAAAGCTGAACATTACTGAGATGTGCATTCTAATGGCTAAGCATTACTAGGGATGTGCATCCTCATGCCTGAGCGTTCCTAAAACTGAGCATCTTTATGGCTGAGCGTTACTAAAGCTGAGCATCCTTGTCGCTAAGCGTTACTAAAGCTGAGCAACCTTATGGCTGAGCGTTATTAAAGCTGAGGATTCTTAAAGCTGAAAATTGCTGAGATGTGCATTCTAATGGCTAAGCATTACTAGAGATGTGCATCCTCATGCCTGAGCGTTCCTAAAACTGAGCATCTTTATGGCTGAGCGTTACTAAAGCTGAGCATCCTTGTCGCTAAGCGTTACTAAAGCTGAGCAACCTTGTGGCTGAGCGTTACTAAAGTTGAAGATTCTTAAAACTGAGCATTACTGAGATGTGCATCCTTATGACTGAGCGTTACTAAAACTGAGCATCTTTATGGCTGAGCGTTACTAAACCTGAGCATCTCTTAAGCTGAGCTTTACTAGAGCTTTGCATTGTTCTTGCTGAACATTACTAAAGCTGAGCATCATTATAGCTAAGCGTTACTAAAGCTAAGTATTCTAAAAGATGAATGCGCTCTATCCATCAACTAAAAGTAATTTTACAAATCTCAAACACTGCTTTTAAAATGATCAGAATGTTGTGTATGTCTGTGACAAGATACTTTATGAGAATATATCACGGACTAAAGGAAAGATGCGAAGAAGAGAAAATAAATAGATCAATTAACATTCACAGCAAGCTATTAGTTTACAAAGCCATTTAAATAGCTACCACTTGTGCTTAATGAATGTTTGTCTTCTTTCATGTGATGCTTAAGAAGAAGTTCTGTATTTTGTGGCTGACATTTGAATTTATCATCCAATCATCTACCGAGTAGGTGATATTTATTTTATTATAATAAAATGCAACAATTTAGATAATTTGTTGTGAGAGATTTGTCTTAATCTGAGAAAAGGGGTCTATTTTTGGGGACATTTAGATATAAATCGATACAAACTTCCTGCATGGACCCCCAACATTTTCATATAAATTTAATAACAAATTTGTCACGATGAAAAAAATATCAAAAGAAAATGAAAAATTCAGGGTTGAGCTAGAAAAAAAGTAATTTCTATTTTTAAATTGACACTAATTTTATCATTAAGCCATTTAAACTGTTAATGTGTTATGTCGAAATTTTTTCTAGACTTATTTCCATTTGATTCATGAATCATGAGTCTTGTGTGGGGTATATAAAATATTTGGTGAGCATTTATTGTGACAGATGAATAATTAGAGTTGTGACAATGGGTTATTTAAACTTAAGCGTGATTTGATGATGTGTATGGGGCTTAGGATGTCGAGAGTATGGTTTTATTTATAGCTTTTCATGTTCCTGCCTAATTGCAAGGTCCAAACTCTGAATAAAAGTTATGAGTTGCGAGTAGAGGGTCTGCAACATCAGCTACATCCTAATCCTACCTTTAAAGGCCATTCCAAATGATCCTTAATGATTCAAATCAAATTTCACTTCTGTAGTCAAAATATCCATAACCTCGAAAACTTCTCGAACAAAACTTGTCCTCAAATCCTTATTTAAATGCATGACAAAACACTTTTCTGACTAAATTCATCTGATTAAACATTATTGAAATTTAAAACGCGCCGCAAATGAAACGATCGAAAAAAGACAATTGAAACTTCTTAATAGACGACTCAATTGATAGATTTGAATTAAAAACTTAATTTTTATTTGATCAAGTTTTTTTCGGTAAAATATTCTTACTCAAAGTACTAAATTATTGACATGCATACAATAAATGGCTTCAATGAGAACAGAAATAATTAAATAAATAATTATTTTTGATGATTAATAGAACAAATAAACAGAACCGATGTATCGAGTTTTTAAAAAAAAAGTGTCAAGTCATTAAAGTTTTTGTAGTTTATGGATATTTGATAAAAGGGATGTGGATGTAAGTTCTAGGGTTTCAGATGATTCAATGGATTTTATCATCGATCAGGATCGCAGTGCCTTCAACGTGTAGTAACACATTACTTAGCTGCAACCATGCATTATTTTTAAGGTTTCAAACCCCCCCCCCCCTCCTCCCCCCTCTTAGAATTGTGTTAATTTATATTGTTTATTAGCTAAGCTCCTCATGTTGTGAAATAGCATCAGTGGACTAAGTTGTAGAGCGATGGCTTTACGATCCAAAGGTCGTGAGTTCAATCCCAGGTCAAGTAAAGTTTTCAAAGCTCTTTTTCCGTGTCACTAATCTAGTTATGAAGCTCAATTCATGTCTTAGATGTAGTTTTGAGATCTTTGGCACATAGTCGTTCACCTTTGGACTCGTGTCTTTGCAATATGCACAGCTTATTAGTCTTAAGAGATCAGTGAAATTTCTAGACGTTTCTAGAAGGATGCCACGTAGCAAAAAACAATTATTATTAATTCAACCTAAACTGTTTATCCATCCAAATGTTTTTTTCAGACATTAATATATCTCCAAATGCCACAATTTTATCAACCCTATATTCACGTAAGTAGGATTAAAACTAGCAAGTCATCATGATGCTCGTTTATTGAGTATTTACCTACAATTAATTAAACGCCGATAAATTTAAACAAATGTTTCAATAAATTATTGTGATGAAACTTTTCTCAGCTCTGAAAATTATTTCGATGAAAAATTTAATTTACGTCTTTTCTTTAAGCTTCAAATTGAGAGATGAATTAAAATTTTGTTTTGTCATTGTTTTATTAAGTGTCACAAATAAATACAAGAATAAAAATATGAATATTTTGTTTTTAAATATTTAATGAGGTTTAATAAAGTTGTAGAAAAATATTTGATAAAAAAAATCTAACCTGAAAAATTTTATGTTTAACTTAAATAAAATCAAATTTAGCCTCAAATCCTAAAGTTTAACCTCAAAAAAT
Source organism: Chironomus riparius (assembly GCA_917627325.4). NCBI lineage: Eukaryota > Metazoa > Arthropoda > Insecta > Diptera > Chironomidae > Chironomus > Chironomus riparius. The sequence goes on along the minus strand of OU895877.1, from coordinate 19,526,454 downwards.
TCTAAAATTAAAAAAAAACATTCATTTTAAAACAAATTTGAATTTTTGAAATTCTAACCTCAAATTTTTTATTTTTAAATGTTAAACTTTTAAATTCAAAAATTCAATTTTTAACTTCCTAACCTCAAATCGTGGTCATATTCAATTTTCAATAAATTTACCCAAACCCACTCAATTCCCAAATAATAATTCTTATAAAAATGTCACCAACTACAAAGCACTCCGTTCATTCCACCTAATCTACCATGAATTTTAATTTCCATGCCCCATAAACAACGCATCTCAACGAGCATTGCATAAAACAACATAAAGTCTTTCAAGATTAAATTACAATTTACTGTACTCGTGTCACATCCACACAAAGTAAATGCACATCTTTATGTTTTTAAAATAAAATATTCTCATTTTAGATGACGATAGAAGTTTATAAAAAAATGCGACACAGCACATTATTGTTTGTGATGTTGTCACCTGAGAAGATAGAGAAACATAAATTTATTATACGAGCAGCTGTTCTTGTTTGAATCTTTCTTTCTTTTCTTTTTTTTTGAAAATTGTGTGTGCTTGCGGCTGTCACAACTCTTATTTTCTTGAAAATTTTCTGCTTATTTAGCTGAAAGGATTTGTGGGAAATTTGATTGAAATTTTAAGATTTTACAAATTTGAATTTTTCAGAGCCGTCAAAATTTGAATTCTTAAGAGTCGTTACAATTTAAGTTTTTTAGAGTCGTTATAATTTGAATTTTTCAGACTCATTACTACTTAAATTTGTTAGAATCGTTTAAATTTGATATTTTCAGAGTCGTTAAAATTTGAATTTTTGAGAGTCGTTAAAATTTGAATTATTCAGAGTCGTTACAATTTAAGTTTTTTAGAGTCGTTAAAATTTGAATTTTTCGTTTAAAGTTGAAATTTTAGGAGTTGTTAAAATTTGAATTTTTGAGAGTCGTTAAATTATGAAATAAAGAAGAAACATTTAGGTGCCAATTTTAAGGATTCGTGCCAACTCTCACCAAGTCAGCATCATTTAAAACATTATTTTTCTTTCAGAACTAAACAAATATAATAATTCACCTCCTTTATTCATTTTTATGTTGTTTTAAGCATCTAAAGAGAAGACAGTCATGCATACACAGTAAAAAAATGAGAGAAAAGGTTAAATGTTTACATTTCAGTCGAGATTTATGCTTAGTTGACTTAAAGCCATTCATACCTCACTTAATTGTGATTTAAATGTGAAATTTGTGAATCATTATTTGCCTGCCATCCAACCATCGTACTATTTAAACGTTTGTTGAGTGATTAAGTAGAATAAAATTTACAACATAAGACACCGCATTTATAACTCGAATTGTCATAATATTTCTTATTTGAGCTTTTCTTCCTCTCATGACTGAAGAATAATTTTTAATTTCTTTTGCTTCAATTTTTATAATTATGGATATGAAATGAAATATTTTATGAGTGCGATTTTAACTGAAAGAAAAACAAGAAAAATTTTAAATTTTCTTAAACTTGAAAAAATATTAAATGTTTTAAAAAAATGTGTCCGTAATTAAACATCACTCATTCTTTCATGACATCTAGAAACGCCTCCTTATTCACACGAGAAAATAAACTCAAAAATTTTATTGCAGACATCAGCATGGCATGACAGTCAACAGCAATTCAAAGTGGCAATAAATAATTAACTTTATATTCATTCTTGTAGAAAATAAATTAATGAGTTAATGAAGACCAGAAGTTGAGCATACAAATGAAATATTGTCATGTGACTTAATATTTTCAGCTTCAGCTTTGATGATTTTTACTCTCGTTGACATTTTTATAATTATTGCATTATAAAAATCTATCAAAAGAATTTTAAATGGCGATTTTTATGTTAATTTATGAGACTTTTGGCTGTTAATGCTGTTGTGAAAAATTATTTCATATTTTATGGATTTTAGGTGAATTTTTAATGATTTTTGCGAATCATGAAAATTTGCGTCGATTAAAAATTGCCAGCTTTTGATTTTGACATTCAAAAATACAAACATTCAATTCTACATCACAATTTACCCAGGCTCGGAATCTAGGAAATATTTTAAAATGTTATTTGGGAGTATTTGGCGATTTAGCGTCTAGTTTCCGAGCCTAGCAATTTACAAGCTATCACAAAATGCAATTACATTTAAAACAAATATTTTAACAGCATTTTCCTCTCAGCACTTGTTCATCACACATGAATTACAGATCACATAAAGTTCTCGACAGTCAAACAACATTTAAAAGTATCATAATAATAAAAAATGCATTAATGAATACATAAAATTGTAATTACTTGATATCTTTCTTTTTGGTATGTGAAAGTGGGAATAAAAAAATAAATTTGAGAAAATTTAGAAGATTAATGAAGATGGGATGAAGACATTAGCTGCGGAGAAATATTTTTTATATTTTAGAGATTTTGTTTAAAAATTGAAGTTTGAAAAGATTAAGAATATGAAACTCTTAGTTCAAAAACCTTAGTTTTTAAGGTTTTTAAATTTTTAAAAATCGAACATAGTTAAAAACGTCAATTTTAAAAAAAATCATAAAATTTTCTTCAAACTGATAAATTAAAAGTAAATTTTTAAAATTTCTTTAAATTTATTTTTAAATTTTTCATATTCACACAAAATTTTCAATTTTTATGAATATATTTAACAATTTATTTTGTAAAATCTTGACCTCAAAAGTATTTGTTATTTTTAAAAAATTATGAGACATTTCAATCAATTAAGTCACAAATTATCTCTTCATATCTCTCACATCCAATTCCAATAAATTCTATCCTCACTCAGCAAAGCTGTCAATTGTCGGTTTTGTTTTTGTTTCTGTTGATACTTAAACGTGATACTTTACATATTTTCTCAAATTTATGTTCATAATTAAATGAAAATTTATCGTCTCGAAAATATGTGAAATTAATTTTCATTTTCTCATCTCGAGCATTTCAGATTTATTTGAATTTTTTGGCTGCATGAGGAAAAATTTTTAAAGGGGATTTTAAAATGCCATAAATTCACTAGCTTGTGACTTCTTTCCTCTCGCTCGGAATAATATTTTTTCTTTCTTCAATCTTGTCAGCACAACCATAAATATTCAGCTTAATTTTCTAACATCAAGCTGAATAAGATTCACAAAAACACAAAAACTTTTCATTCTTAAGCACTGATTTTCCTCTAAATTGTTACATCAAGATTTATAATTACAATTATTTGAATAGTTATTGGTTTGAATCTTCGTTGTTAAACATGAGAATTAAAATAGCTCAGTCGATTAATCGTTGAGTCGTTTAAGGTAGTTTTTTTTAAATTATTATCTGTGTGATGACTTTAAAGCAAGAGATGGCGAAAGGGAGGCTTTGTTTATGACAATTTTGCTTATATGACTCAATTAAACTCTTTGTTTGAATAAAACTTTATCAGTTCTGTTAAAAAAACTGTCAAATATGCTTTTAAACTGTAAAACATAAAGAGCCCCTCTACCTTCAAAATAACAAAAACTATCAAACACACAAAACTCTCTTAATTAACTCAAATAATGTTATTACAGAGTTCATTAAGACCATGTCTCAAATATGTTGTATTTACAGCCAAGATATATAGATGTGCTCATACAAAAATATCGCAGTTTTTAAACGTCAAAAATTTGAATTTTCTAAAAACACTAACACTATAAAAGAAAATTTTCAATTTTTGTTTTGCAAAATTTTCAACTTTCTGTTAAGTTTTGTTGATACAGGAGTATTGCAAATGCTTTGCTATAATTTAAAGAAACTGACTTAAGACAAATGTTGCTGCATCTGTCGATATTTAAATGAAAACTTGAAAATAGAAAATTTTAAAAATTTTTGTTTGTATAAGTACACAAAAAATAGTATGGTCGAGTATGGTCAAGTATACTCTGTATGAGCTCATCTATATATCTTGTTTACAGCATTCCCCAAACAGCACGACACAGCACATAAATGACAAAATGTAAATTCCAATTTTAAACAAGATGTGACATAAATTAATTTGTTGATGAAAATAACATAAATTTGTCTATAAATGTCATGTCTGCATCGTAATCTATTGGATTTTAAATTGGTTGCTTTTAAGTGCATTTAAAGATTTCTAGTTTGAGTCTCAAAAGTGATTTTTGAGGTATTTTGAAATGGGATTAAGAGATTGAAGAGAATTTATGGGTTTTGTGATTGATTTTTTAAAAGAATTGAGTGACAGGGATCTTGTAAGTGACTTAATATGTATTTGAATTAACTCGAAAGAATTTTAAGGAACTTGAGATAAGCTTAATCAACTTCATAGTTTGATACTGATTTTAAGAGGTCCTTAATCAACTTGAGAAATTTGTGATCAGCTTGAAGGATTTGTGATCAACTTAAAGGTATGTGTTCAACTTGAAAGGTTTGTGATCAACTTGAGAGGTTTATTAACAACTTGAAAGGGTTGTGATCAACTTGAAAGGTTTGTGATCAACTTGAGATTTTCTCGAACAACTTGAGATTTTCTCGATCAACTATAGAGGTTTGTGACCAACTTGAGAAGTTTATGAACAACTTGAAAGGGTTGTGATCAACTTGAAAGGTTTGTGATCAACTTGAGATTTTCTCGAACAACTTGAGATTTTCTCGATCAACTTGAGAGGTTTGTGACCAACTTGAGAGGTTTGTGAACAACTTGAAAGAGTTGTGATCAACTTGAAAGGGTTGTGATCAACTTGAAAGGGTTGTGATCAACTTGAAAGGGTTGTGATCAACTTGAGATTTTCTCGATCAACTTGAGAGGTTTGTGATCAACTTGAGAAGCTTGTGATCATCTTGAGAGTTTCATGATAAATTCGAGAGTTTTATGATCGACTTTATGATCAGCTTGCAACCATTTTCAGTAAAAGTCACTAATATCAATGACCCCCAACATCTTATCATCTTACTAAATAATTTCATTTCCCACAATAAAGCCAACAAATCACAATTAAATACCCGAACAAATTCAATGCCAAGAGATCACTTTAGAATAAATTTGTTAAAGAAATTCTCGTGAAAAACAAAATATCTCATGTTGTTGCTGTCTAAGACAAACATGCCAGTATGCCTAAGAGGCATTCTTTCCTTTAACTCGCTCTTATCAAAAATCTCATTAATAAATAAACAGCGTGTGCGAATGAAGATGAGAAAGAGGAGAAGGAACACACATTTGTGATTATTATCATGGATAATGTGTTTTATATTGTGTTTAAAGAGCTGTTTTGTGTCTCCTCGCCTTTCTTATTGCATTATTTGTACATTGTCTGATTTGTCTCCACATTCTCTTATTGTTATTTCCTTGTTCTTACTTATAGATGCAAAAAGGGAGAGGAATCTTATGGATTTTAAAGGTTTTATGGATAATTTTTCCTTGGCATTATTTTGTTAGAATTTTTGAATGATATTTTTGATTCTGCAAGGGTTTTGGGGGATCAAATGACGTTTATGATGAAGACACCGTCTTACAACTTACACTGCTAATACTGGTAGACCCCAACATGGCAACACCCAGTGTTGTTCCTTTTTGACATGAATTCACTGTAAATTGCACCCCCCCCCCTCCTCCTCCCTTCTTCCTTTCAATCCCTAAAAGCTATGATATTCTTGTCAATTTTTTGATCCAATCTCATTCCTTTATTCTCAACATAATCCCAACAATAATTTACAAATAATGTGAATAGTGCCTTGAGACTCATCTTTATTTTTAAATGCTCAATATCTCAACAATTTACTTTTATTCTCTTTTTCATCTTTAAACAATTGTTTTTTTTCACATTTTTTTACTGGAACAATAAAAACTTAAAGAGCATAAACATGACCGAAGAAAAAGTTCAACAAAGTTGCCAACTTACTGATGATTCTGTTGAGATAAAAAAGCGACTTTTTTTTCGTGTTGTTTCATTTATTTTTTATTGGCTAAGAGATTATTGGTGATGATGATCTGAATTAAGGGATTCTGAGAGACCGTTTGAGGAAGAATTTTGTTTGGACCTCCTTGCGAAAATGTCTGGCTCGAGCTGATATTGAAAAACCCCAAAAAATAATAGTTTCAACCGAAAAACCTATCAAATAATCGCATTTAAAAATTTCTCCAATCTTGACACATTAAAAAGTATCTTCTTCCTTCCCATATTTCCACTTCCAACAGTTCCTCTTTTATTTTTTTTCTTCACTACATTATATTATTTAATATTCTGGCTTTCGTATGAAAAATGCTATCTTTACTGTCATCAGACATCGCTGCCGTGATTTATTAAGCCCCACTCGTGAAACGGGTTTAAATTCATTCGAAAAAATTTTCTACTAAAGTCGATTGCATGAGCAAGTAAGATGGAAATACACCAAAAGTGAGTGAGATGGAGAGTTTGAAAAAAAGATTGCAGATAGTGTAAAAGGAAATAAAGATGGGCTCGAAGGCCTTTATAATTTGTATGTGAATCATAATTCATCGTCTTGTGAGTCGCCACCTTTAAGCTACATCGCCCATATTCATGTCACGTTTATTCATGCTTGCATACAGTTAAACGAAGTAAGTAAGTAAGGAAGGAAAAGGAAGAATGTTGAATTATTGCTTGTTGTTGCTACCTTTCAAGATGCACATTATAATCTGACACGATATTTAGTTTTTAATGAAAATGAGAAAATTTATGGAATCGCTGGGATGATGGAGGAAATATGAAATAAATTTTTATTAAATAAATCAAATTTCTTTCTTGTTTTTGTGCTTCGTTTTGCCGACACTCAATAATGCTCTTGTTAAAAAATTTGCGCTGATATGGCGTGAGTTTGGAAGGACTTATTGAAGTTTTTGTTTTAAGGACGCATTTTTTATTTATTTAAGTTCAGAGGTTTAGGCAAGAGGATTATGTATTTAGTGTACTGGGCTTCTAATATGACATGTGCAAACAGTCGAGCAACAAAAATGATAAGTCCCTGTTTAAGGAAGTGAGCTAGCCTTGGTGGTAGCACTGTCAGCAATGCACATGATTGATAGCAATAGAAAGTCACCTCACGTCAGTTGGAACCTGTTTGTCACTCCAGTGCAGTAGTTTGGCGCATCCTCACTCGTTAAACTTCCACCAGCTGTTAATCGCCCTAGCGCACCTCTGGATCAGAATTTATCTTCATAGACGAATTTTTGTTTGTCACTCAAGATACTTTCAGACTATGCTGCACCAAAATGCCTCCAAACTTCATTAGTTCCTTAATAAAATCAGCTAATTCCAAATAATTTTACTTTATTTATTTACTTTTCTCCCTCTTTTCACTCACTCACACAGAAAAAAGGCACTGTCGACGAGCGGTGCCTCTCTTTCATGCTTTATTAGCTTATTTTGTTTATTTCGTTGTTAAAGCTGTCAAGTAAACTGACAGTCTGGTTTTCAACTTGTCTTATTTGCTTGTTTTGCCGCTGCTGCCTTACTTGTTCCCATTTTTACTTATTTATTTTTTTTTCGTTCGCTTCCTCGAGACTCTTTTTACTTCTTCTTGTTCTTCACATTTCATTGATTTCTTTCTTCTCTGCCCGCGATTATAAGTAAGTTCGGCATGTTTCTATGTCTGCCATAAACATAATAATAACACAATTCCATAAATACACACGGAGAAGGCAGTAATTTTTATTTAATGACATGTGATATATGGTCGGATATTGTTGAATGTTTAATATAATAAAATATTGTGCATGTTTAATTTATATCAGCAGTCGCAGTGAATAAATTTAAGTGAATAACATGCGTGAAAACAATTTTTTATGCATTTTTAATTTTTTTTTTCTTTTCGATTAGCCTTAGCTTCTGGTTGACTGGGGGTCGGTTTGGGTGATTTTTAAGGCTACTTTGAAATTATAACGAGTACTTAAAGCGAGACATGGGTGTGTTGATGTAAACACATAACCTCAGAACTATAAATGTTGATCTCACCTGGCTTGTCCAGCACATATCCACCCAAAACCTAAAAAATCGCTCCATTCCAACACCCAATCCATTCAATTATCTCAACTTACTTCCATTCCACCATATTGCTTGCCCTCTCACATGCAATCATTTGCATATTTATATGTTATTTGGTGCTGTTGTCGCATATTGTGAGCCATGACAGCCATCAACTTACTAGGTTACTTGATTCTCGCTCACAATTTATTCTCTCGTGTGTTTATTAAGAAGATTTATTAATTCATTCAATGCGATTTTTACTTTGATGGTGGAACTGCTTTATTTTATTATTTTTTCTGATGTTGTTTATTTACTGCTGGTATTGGATATGGCAGAATAAAATATGAGGCTAGTTAATATGTGGATATTGAGACTACTGGAAGAAATTATGTGGGTCATTTTTAATGCGAATATTGTGTTGATTTTCAAGGAGCTGTCAGAATTCAAGCTGAGATTTATGGCTTGGATGGTTGATAAAGGTTTTTATGAATTTGGTACGGAGAGGGAAATTTGAGAGAATAAAAGAAAACTTGAGAGAATATGAGAGAAAATTGAGAACATTTGAGAGAAATTTTGAGAGAATAAGAGAAAAATTGAGAGAATATGAGAGAAAATTGAGAGATTCTGAAAGACAATTGAGAACATCTGAGAGTAAATTGAGAGAAATAAAAGAAAAATTGAGAGAATACGAGAGAAATTTGAGAGAATATGAGAGAAATTTGAGAGAATATGATCGACAAGAGAGTGACATTAAAGCCGCATGTGGAGTATGTGACTAATAGGGCTCACACCGCATTAAGACAGCTTTATCCGCTCATCAGCAGGAACTCACAACTCGACGTACGAAACAAACTTCTCATCTACAAGCTAGCCATCAGACCAATATTCACATATGGTTGTCCAGCGTTTGGAAGCATGGCAAAAACCCATCTTCAAAAACTTCAAGTACTGCAAAACAAATTCTTGAGAATTGTTCTCAATAAAACAAGATATGAAAGGATCACCGATCTTCATACAGAAGCGAAAATACCGTCCATCGAAGACTACGTCGGAAAGTTGCAAGCGAACTTCAACAGTCGTCTTGCATCTCAAAACACCGAATAAATCAAATGAAATACAAAAGAAAGTAAAATCCGTAAATGAAATCAAAATTAAGAGACAAAAGGCAAATTAAATGCCTGAAACCTTAAAACAAAAAGCAACAAAATGTATAGAAACTTTGTACATACTTAAATTTAAATGTAAATAAATAAAAAGTTTAATTTAAAAAAAAAAAAAAAATGAGAGAATATGAGAGAGAATTGAGAACATTTGAGAGTAAATTGAGAGAATCTGAAAGACAATTGAGAGAACCCGAATGAAAGCTAAGATATCAAACTGACTTAATCCACGGTTTCACAACACACAACAGCACACAACCTACCACATTCCCATCAGTAATCCCCTCATCATTCCACCACTAAAAAGCTTCCATAAATCAATATTTTACTACCAAATTTTATTATTTCAACATTCAATTTTTTACCCATATTTAAAGTTTATCGCAAGCCTGTCTTCATAAAACACTGAAAAAAGCCTTTTTGATTCAATAAACTCAATACACAAAAATGTCAATAATATTTCACGATTATGTCAGTCGACTCAACCTAAACAAAATGCTTATCGCTATTCATAAATGAAAAGAAAAAAAACTATTTAAACGAGACAGCGAGAATAACAGTTGACAGTTTGAACTTCTGAATGAATGCAAAAAAAATGTGGAGATTTTTTTTTCATACGCTAATGCCGCTTGCGGGCCACATCATAAATTATTTCTCATTTCAAATATAAATAATTTTTTATATATTCATTCTATGGCAAGTAATGATAATAATTTTTTCATTCTTCATATCTAACATGATTTACAGCGACGGCCTGTCAGATAGCGATTTTTTATGACTTTATATTATATGCATGCAAAAATTAATGTGAATATTGAGATGGCTGTGGTGACATGAGCGCTTATTTTTGGGGAATTTCAGCTTGGAAAGAAGCAAATGTTTGAGCACTATTGACGGACGAGATTTTAAGTTGAACGGATGCTCAGCTGCAGCAACGCTCAGCTAGAAACACGCTTAGCTAGAAAGACATTCAGCCTAAACAACGCATAGCTTTAACGACGTTTAACTTGAATGACATTCAGCTTAAATTACGCTCAGCTTGAATTACGCTCAGCTTTAACGACGCTTAGCTTTAACGACGTTTAATATGAATGACATTCAGCTTGAATTGCGCTTAGCTTTAACGACGCTCAACTTAAATGACATTAAGCTTAAATGACGCTCAGCTTGAATTACGCTCAGCATTAACGATGCTTAAATTTAACGACGTTTAACTTCATAATGTTCAGCTTTAATGCCGCTGAGCTTAAATGTCGCTGAACTTGAATGACGCTCGGCTTGAATGACACTCTGTAATGACGATGATAAAATAAACCCTTCATTCATCTCAAATAGACAAAGTTAGCTTAACAAAATCCCAATACCCTTCCACAAAACATGCACTTGAAAAAGAGACATGAACAAGAGAGATGAAAATATTATTGGATGTGGAATATATAATAAAAAAATGGAAAGAAAAGAGTCACAAAAGCAAATGTGGATGTTATAATGTTGATATGTTCTGTTGTCAGCAAATGCTGTGCAATTGTCAAGAGATTTCATCCCGATCATAAATTATTAAATGTCAATTATGTTGAAGATATTTTTTTCTTTCCTCCACTTTTCCTCTTTTTTTTCATTCTGAATTGTTCTTGTTTGTTGCTGTGTTGGATGTTTTGGTGGATAGTTGAGGATTCAAGGGATTTTTAAAAGAGTTTTACAGAATTTTGGAACTTTTTGTGGTTTTAAGAAGTTTCAGGGCATAAAAGACTAGTTTTAAATTCTTTTAAATTCTAGCAATTAATTTGAGTAGGTTTAATAATACTGAAGCAATAAAATTATATTTTGACAAAAAAAAAACAAATTTTTACTTTATTTAAAACAAATTTCCTAACGGCGCCTTTAAACCTATTAATTGTTTGTATTTCACAGTCTTATTTCACGACAGCTCGTTCATATGACTTAAATTATTTTTCAACATGTGTTTATCCGTATTGTTTAACTGTTTTCATCAAAGACGCATGACCATGTCTATCTGTGAATTTATAATTATAAAATTTCTATTTTTTAATGAGTCATTTTTGTTAAATTCTTCAAAACTTTGGATGTCATTCAGGTGTCTGTTTTGCGGCTCTTCTAACAATGTTGATATCTTTCAATTCAAAGGCAAATTTTCATTTAAGCTATAAAACTCTCATTTTTTGATTAAGGACTAATGATTGGCTATCAAAAGATTTGTCTGAATATGGACTTTATTTTTTTAATACTATCGATTTTTTAGCATAAAAGAGTGTGAAAATAGTAGACAAAAACATGCAAAGGTACTGACTTTGTTGCCTTTGTATGTTTTTTTGCTCCTATTTTAATCAGGTTTTGAGTAAAAAGAAATTTCTGTCATACGCTTAGTATGTTTTATCACATAGAACTAAAAGAAACAACAAGTAACTAGTAACATCATCTATCTAATACTGTGACTCTTAATTTAATACAGAATTTACACTTAATACATTGCCATGTTTATATCACATGGAATTTTCTTGCCAATCAAAAATCATTTTAGCTGAAATTCTAAATTAAGAGCAAAAAAACAACTTGATGTCAGCTTGGAGTCAGTTGGAGGGTTGCAGCAGGCAAATGTTTTAATATGTTCAAAGGAAGGAGTCCAACTTCAATTTATTTGCTTATTGAATATAAAAAAATATTAGCTTCTAAAATGATCCATCAATACAGATTTTTTTTGAAGAGTCCCCCCCCCCCACTTTACCCCCAAAATAAATGCATAGTCTTTCATAAATCTCTAAGTTGGATTTTAGAAATGGTGGTAAAAAAAAATTCAATAACAACCAATACCAACAGTAAATGCGCCTCTAACATCTGAGAATCAAATATTTAACTCTTTACAATCGTTTGAATCTCTACGTCTTAATAACAAACAGTTCAGTAAAAACTAATAATTTAAAAGAATCACTTCAAATTGCTTTGATAATAATTTTAATAAAATATGTTTATCTTCGTCAATCCTGCACAGACTAATCCTACACAGTCCAGCTTTGAAACCAACAATCACATAAATTCAAATTCCAAAGATGAACTTCAACTAGTGGCTAGTGAACAAAAAGGATTTTTAAGTTTTATATTCAAGATTAAGATGCCGATAGTAACAACAGCTTTGTCTTGTGAATTAGAGTATGGAACTCGAATATTTGCATGGTTTCAATTTGTTACTAATTGTTTCGTTGCTTTATTGCATTTAATGTTTCTGATGCTTGAGAATGAACAATGTGAGTTGGTTTTAAATATTAAGTTTTAATTAATTTTACTCAAATATTTTTTAGTTTATCGATGTCTGCATTTTGTAATATTTACCATCTCTGCTTATTTCGCATGGCAACTAATATCTGGAATTAATTCGGTAAGGTTAAAATGAAAATCATTTCAAGACCAGAAAATCCTGATTAACAATAAATTTTTTTCTTGTATATTTTTCAGAAAAACTCAGCAAAAATCAATAAGTATCCCGAGTAGCACCAACAACAACAACTGGTTTTACGTCGACGTCAAGGCACCATCAAGTGGAAAAAAGCACGTCACGCCGCAAATTTACCGTTGTGGCAACGCAAAGGCTTCTTCACGCACGATTTCGCCCCATTATTTCATTGTTCAAATGGGGCGAAATCGTGCGTGTAGATGCCTTAGCGTTGCCATAACGGTAAATTTGCGGCGTGACGTGCTTTTTTCCACTTGATGGTGTTTTGACGTCGACGTAAAACCAGTTGTTGTTGTTGGTGCTACTCGGGTATCTAGTCGTTAGCTTCTTCATCACAATAGTGGTGCTTATAACAGGAGTAGCTTTTTTAAAGCCATTGCACATCATTGAAATTTGTTGGAATATTTTTGTATTTATTCATGCATATTCGTTGTTTTTAAAGATCGTTAAGGACGCAATTACTGGTGGAATTTGAAAAATTTTATAATTTTAAATCTGGACTTGATGCATCCATGATGCAATAGATTCGATAATGAGCCAATTAAAGACATCATAAATGATTTTTATTTTGCTAAATATCTCCCAGGATATCTCCATAGTAATTTCTAATTTGTTTGTTTATCACAGATGACATCAGGATGCTTGTTAAGAATAATAAAAAAAACTTTTCAATAAAAATAAGAAAACTATTTATAAACGATTTCTTCAAACTTATTTCTAAGATTTTTTTTTATCTTTTTAATGCACTTTGTTTGGGTTTTTACTCAAGTCATTCATTTTAAGGTTCATAGTTAAGTTTACAGTTTGTATTAAAAATTTTACATTATTTATCGACTTCTTTTAGTCAACAGCATTACTAAGATGCGCTCTAGTTTACCTTTAATTAAGAAATTTTGATACTCATCCTGAAAAGTCCTTATTTTTCCCATTATAAAAAACATGTCGAATGATGATTTTATCAATCAGTTTAGTGCAGTTTAGTATTCATTCGCTAGTCACTAGTGACACTGCTGCAAATATTAAAGAGCAAAGAAAGCAGATCTTGCAAATTTTTCTTGCAAAAAAATTCTAATTATTAATGTTTTTCTTCATTAACGAAATCACAATTTCAATGGCCAGTGAGGAGTCAAGTTTCATTGATTTAATTTCTAAGTTAAATCTTCCAATAGTTGAGAAAGCTTGTGGTCGCGAACTGGATCAAGGAAATTTAATTTTAGGCTGGTTTCAGCTTATTTGCTACTGTTTCAATGCTGTTCTAAACCTTTTATACTTTATTGCTGTGCAATCAACTTTGGCAAAATGTGAGGATTTTAAAAAATCTGTCAAGTTAAATTTTAAATTGTAATTTATTTAACTTTAGTGGTTGCATTCATGGATTCTGCTGTGTTCATCGTTTTTGCTTATTTTGTTCGAGAGTTTATCATTGGAATCAAATTGGTAAGTGATTTAGAAAAAATAAAAAACGTTCAAAACATTTAAAGCTTATTTCTAATTGCAGAAAAATTCTTCAAAAATAAAGCAGTATTTAGTTGCTAGCTGTGTTGTGATAATTTACTTGATCGTCACAGGATTAGCATTTTTTCAGTCCACGAATATTGTTTTAGTTTGCTACAATGCTTTTACATTCGTACATGCATACTCGCTTTACTTGAAGCTTACTAAAACCAAAATTGATTCTGTCTTAGATTTTTTTTTTTAATTTAAAGAATTTGGTGTTTAATATTTATGATAAGAAATAAAAATTATACGTGTTGTAAAACTGGAAAAATGTTGATTTTTTAAATTTTTACATTTGTTGGGTAAGATGCGTCTGAGAAATCAAAGAAAGAGCTTAGCACTTTGAACTGGAGGCACTACGATTTAAATTGGTACAGAATCTATTGTACCATAACCTTTAGACTTACAGTTTTATAGTTGAAATCCAAACCATTTACAAGCTATGTACATTATGAAATATATGAGTATGTCTTAAGACCTGATGTACCCTGCAATGTAAGATGCAAGATTCCGTAATGAAATCATCCAGATGCTACATATCCAAGTATATCTCGCAAACAAGACATGTTATATGCCGAAGACTGCAAAACTTCACCCAATATATGAACCGAGCTTCGTAACTGGAACGGTGAAATGGAAAAAAGCTTCTAAAGCTTGTCTTGGTCTAGGATTGAACCTAGGACGTTTGGGTCGTAAAACCAACCACTTAGGTCACTGATACCGTTTTCTTATACTCTAGCTTCGTTGAATGAAGTTTATTTCATTTATTATCTAGGTAAGTACTTTAAAGTGTTCAAGTGACTGTAATAATGTTTTAATCTCAATTTATTTTTAGATTAAAGAAAATAAATCAAAGAAAAGAGGAGACTTTCATAATAGGACACAAAATGGCTAGTTCTGTTTATATAAACGGATTTATTTACACAATTTGAACTTTAAATCTTCGGAATTCACTAAAATTTATCTTCGTTCTGAACGTAATTCTCGGGTGCCCCTATTTGAAAAAAAAAATCAATCTAGTCTATAAATATCAGTAAAATAGGTACACAAAGTCTGTAAAATATTATACAACCCCCAGTTATTAAATCATACCATTAATGCTCAGTAATCTAGTATTAATAATGATGATATCTATCATCATGACACAAAACTGTCACATCGAAGCAAATAATCTCATATTTGTGTATATCCAGTGTCACAAAAAGACAATAAAGTGTGAAAAGAAACCAAACAAATAAATTTACGAGCCTTAGCGCTTGATAAACAGCTAATATCAAATTTGGCTTGATTATCTGCCATAATAAACATAATGTATATTAGAGAAACTGTCCGAAAAATTGTTGAAAATTGAATAAAGAGCGATTCGAGACAATATAAAAATTGAGCCTCATTATTTATTCCTGTGTCGTGTCTTTTTTGTCGAATATATATTGTGAATACGATTGCAGTATATGGCAAAACTATTTTCGTTTCTAATGACATGACAAGGTTAATTTAGCGCAGTTTTCTCGGGAATTGAGTTACTCTTGACCTTTAAATTGGCTAAATTAGCGAGATTTTATAAGATTGGAATATTTTTTGAGCTTTGGAAGCAAAGCAAGGGTTCTGGTTGATTGTAGAGGACGGGCTAAGGGTACCGTCGATTTTGTACAACCACAGCCTCTAATAAGCACAGTTTAGACTAATTGAACTGTTTTGTGACTCCAAGTTTTGATGCTTCATGTGATTTTACATCTCTTACCTCAAAAGCTAGTGCATCCTAACCCCAAAAAATAAAAACCAGCTAATGTCATGTACAATCCTTCACCAAAACTTTAAAAATCTCACTAACCACTCAAAACCCGCTCAATTCATCTACTTGTACAATTTCTGATAATTTTTTTTCCTGTTGTTTATTTGCTGCTGTTTGCTCGCTTGCCTCCCGTAATCAATAATTTATGTCACGTTCGATCCATTGTTTGCGGTATTATAATCAGTATCACATGAAATTTTTTTTCCATCTCTTTCTCATTTTCTTATTTGGCTTTACTGCTTTTCGACATTTTTTTTCTCCAGCATAATTTATAGGATAAGTGGAGATTTGAGCATTTTATTTGTAATTTAAGTTGTCTGAAAAATGTCTTTTAAAAGTTTTATTTTTTTTCGCTGAACGTGTGTGCGGCGATAAAGTTTCTTACTGTCTGTTTTAGGTGTAAATTATTGTTTTTAAATTGTTTTAGAGGTTATTTTAATAACATTAAAAGCATTTATTTCATGAAATATTACTTTACGACTATGATGGTGGTGCTGTAAATGCTATCGTGCGCAGAGCTTGCTGGCATTTTTGAAGTCGGAATGATTAATGGATTATTTTTAATGATTGAGTTGATTTTGTGATAATTTTGAGTTTGTAGGCTATTTAGACCTTAGGTATGAGTTTATCAATTCCAAAGGTTTTTTATCCAAATGTGTAAAAGTGCATGCATGTCCAACAGACCATTCCTAATAACTGACATCATTTTAATACGACTCCAATGTCAAAAAAGCAACAATGTTGGTTAAATTGTTTGATTTTGAGACATCTAACCTCTTAACATTCCAAGATCTTTAACAGATTCATAAAAAAAAAAAACAATTTATGGTCCACAGCAGAGTTGAGAATTGGGAATTGGTTCAGATTGTTGTCTTTAAATCTCAAAAATGTTGGAATCTTGTGTCTTTTTCGACTCAATTGCAGAGATGTCGTCATAGTATCAATGTGAGTCAATTATCTGAATTTCAGACCCCAACTGTGTTGGTAATTTGCTAAATTAGAATTCTTACGAATAAATTGACAGATTCTAGCCTAAGAAAATAATATTAAGCATCTTTTAACCAAATATCATGAACCAAACCTCAACCCTGATCCAAAAAACATTCCAAACACTCAGAAGCACCTGAACAACATCTCAACAGCCCGCAAAAAAATTTATCACATTTAAATTTTACCTCTGTTCTCTCCTCCAAGCCTTAATTTTTTCTTATTCTTCTTGCCATCTTCTTATCATGCTCTTAACTTCTCATTCCTTTGTGGTCTCTCATGACTGCTAAATATTGATATCCATAACCATTTGTATTTATTAGCTGTGATAAATGTGCAATATTTTTTACTCAGCCATATAAATGAGTGTCTTTTCTGTGCTGAGGCTCTTTTCGGATGTCGGAATATTTGTGGATATCATAATAATAATAATAATAATGAACAGCCAAGGCAGATGAGGAACAAAAAAGTAAGAAATATTGAAACGGTAGAATGAATGTATAATCACATAAAAGGCGTCATTAATTAATTTGTGAAGAAAAAGAGAAGAATTAAAAGAAATTTGCTGAAAAAGTAAGGAAGACATTGAGTTTTTAGACATAAAGCGCATTTTTATGCAAATTTCATTCAATATATTTAAATCTGACCTTCAACAAGCCATAAAATTATTCAAAAATTTTCTCTTTCCATCCATAAATCTAATCCGTACCCAAATTAACACACATTATTCCAAAATCAGCTAAAAGATGCCGAAATGATCGAAAATAACATTGGATAAAATGAGAAATATTATCCGCATAAATAAAGACGAAGGAAAGATGATGAAGTGCTTTATGAGAAAAGTCCAATTTATTACCTCACATAAAGATAAATAAGGAGGGTTTTGGGGTTCAAAAGAAAAGATTATTTGGTAACGTCTATGATGGAATGAATCACAATACTGTCGATACTTCATAAGCTGTGATCGTAAAAATTCATCATTATTCGACACACAATGTGATGGATTTATTTTATTATTTGATGTGAAACTTGTTGCCCCTCCCTTTTCGCAGATAAGCACTAATCTTCAGGAGCGTAATCAAGAGTTTAGCTTAAGCAGGAGTGCTGCTTGTAATATCTCTCTAGACCCCAAAAAATAGTTCATCTATTCTACAACTCTAGAAGAAGATGCCTTCAGTAGCCCCAGAAACCGACCCCTAGCTACACCCCTGCTAATCTCTTTCCACTCAACCGCTCAGCTGTTATTCATCAAAAATGAGTTAAAAGATTAAAAATCAATAAATGAGCCATATTAAGACAAGCTACTTAAGTAGATTTTCATCTACTCGATTTTGACACTTCTCTTAAGCTTGTAATTTATAGCTGCGATTGCAAAAAAATGAGACATCATAAAAAAAAATATTTTTAAGTGCCTCGCCACACATTTCAATTCAATTTGTCAGCTTTTTAACAAGATGTGACTTTGAAGTAAGCAGTTAGAGACTGGCGGATTAGAGACACAAAAAAGAACTAAGAAACTATTTGTAGCTCTTTTGTTACGAGACTTAAAGGTGTGGATGTGATTTTTGGATTGGATAAAAATTTATGAAAGTTGCTGCTGGAATTTTTGGGTGATTTGTCATGTTTCTTGTTAAAATTTTAAGTTAAGACAGTAAAATATTAAGTTACTAGTAAGTCATCCTTGGGATACCCAAGATAAAATTCCTGAAGTTTAATTATTCATCTAGAAATCCAGCCAACCATCAATCTGATCAGACAATCATTCAGACAAGCCTGAGAACTTCCACAAACCCATCGACATTCCATAAATATAATTAATGATGTGTCACAAATCTAAACTTCCAATTATCTCCAAACTAACCTCAAAACATCAACTAATTACTTCAAACTACGCAGCATTAAGATTTATGTCATAACAACCGCTTTTCGCAATAAAATTCACAGCCTCTGCAAATTAATAGAATCAATAAATTCAAATTGCCTCAAAAAAAAAAAATTTTTTTTTCTGTCGCTATGACAAATTGCGCGAGTCTAATCGAGTGTAAATTTTATTCGAAAAATCGTCATTAAATTGTCCGAAAAACAAATTTATTTTATTATTATTTTTTCGTTCTATTGCCCTCGACTCGACTTGAGGACGGAAAGCGAAATCGAATGAAGCAATAAAAATATGACAAAGGCAATTAATTTAGTCAATTGCTGCTACGCTTAGTGGGTGAGCCAGTGTCGGATCGAATGTTGAGTAAAGTACTCACATACATAATAATTTCATTTTTTATCGTTGGGTTTTAGTTACACATTAAAGATTGAGATTGTTGAATATGGGTGGAATGGATGTTGTTGGAATTGGGGAATTGGATTCATAAGATAAATGTTATAATAGGTTTGAGTGGGAGACAAGTGAATCTTACTTACTTACTTCTTTCTGGGGTGCACGTCGGCCCATTGCTGCGTTCAGAGATCGTCTAAAGACAGCTCTATCCTCCAAAACCTTCTGCCAGTTCGGGATATTAAGGACTCTAGCGAGCGAATCTAGAGTTCTTTATATTGTGAGGTTCATCGAACTTCATATGGCTAAATCATTTAATGTCATCGAGCGTAGCAATTAAATAGTAGCAATCAACCAATAACATACATACGTAGAAACTAAACGAGCACAAGAGCCAGCAAATAACGGATTAGAACATTGTCTTATAGAATTGAGTCGAGCTTACTTGTAAAATGTCCTGGATTCAGTCTTAAACACTGTTTAGTTGAAATCTCATTGTATTTTTGCCAATCAAGTCAAGAAGCTCATTTCTTGTCTTTAAGAATCGAACTTACGCTCTCACAAAATAGGACACTGCTGATTTCAAGTCTGCTGCCAAACCACTAGCCACAGCGACAGTATGAAGATGGATTCATCTTCACATGACTCGAAAAAAAGATCCAACGAACATCAGAAGATTAAAATACCATAGATGGAGTCAGCAATCATCAATCGAATAGCTTGAAACTTATCATATCCGAACAATATAAGAAAATTCCACAGCTCCAAATTCCATCATAATCAAGTCAACCGAAACATCCGCCCTGCTTAGAAAAATGATTTATGATGACTCAATATTACGACAACTGGATTGGCTTTTTATTACCTTGTCGATGCAGTTCGTGTTGTGTTTAATAAATTAAGCGCGTATATATACACGTGAGAGCAAAGCTTACAAATAGCAAAAGAGAGGAGAAATAATAATTGAGATAATTAATTATAAAGCGCTTGAGCTTGATAGGAGTCTAATGAGCGTTACATTTCAATGTTTTTATTTTATAATCTACGTATCTCTGCTGAATATTTATACATCTCAACTGAATGATTTATGAAATCTGCGCTAATAAAAAAATAATACATAAATGTATTTATATGAATGTTCATAGCAATAAATTAACTTTTGAAGTCTATAAATCGTGAAATAAATTGTAATTTGTATGTCGATGATGTCACAAATGTATAAAGTTTCCTTCTACGGGGCTTGAGGCGATGTAGACTTTTTTTTCTGTCTCATATAACGGGCAACTGTTTCTGCTTTTTTTTCTGTCGTCTGTTTTTCCATTTAAAATGTTGTAATGACGATAAAAATCACATTAAATGACTGGTAGAATTAAGCAAACGAGGAAGCTGACTTAAAAATGTCTTTTCAATATGAAATTTGATGGGATCTGCGGTGGGATGTCAATTTTAATTGCCAAATATGTTTGATCAGGTTCTTTTGATATTGATTTTTGCTTTTATGTTGGAAAGGAAATGTAAATTGAATTTATTTTTATTTAAATTTTGGTAATTTTTGGTTGATATTGAAATGGATGGGCTAAGAGGTCATGTCTATATTTATTTTGGGACCTCCCAAAGTTTGAGACTTTGTGGCACGTGAACATAAAAGAAAATCAAAATTTTGAAACAAAAAGAAGTGGAAAGATTAGAAAATCTCTATTTTGAAGTTTGAGTGTCCTCAAATGTTCTCTAGTGTCATTCAGGTATTACTGGATACAGAATTAATCCAAGCATCCCTTCCGATACCCACTAATTTCATCAACAAACTCTCCGTTGCTATGGAAACAAAACTGCTTCTCTGGACTGTCATCAAGCCTCCGTCAGTTGAAAAATATAAACTATTAAATCAATCTTCTACTTCAGTTAACTAGAATTAGCAGCACTAATAAAAAATTTCATCACCAGCAATAAATCATCATGCAAAGTCTACAATTATCTGTTTTACGATTTCCATTTATTATTATTTCTTTTTTGTAATACCTCAATGTACATTTGATTACTTTAATAACTTAATATGCATTTACGTAATTAGCAAATGTTTAAGTCTTTTTTATTCAGCTTTCAATAATTTTTTTTACTGCACGTAATAATGGATTTTAAACGAGCAGATTTCAAAGGTGCTGAATCATGATTATTGGTACTTGTTTATGGACTAAATCGTTATTTTTTGTGATGAAAGGTTAATTGATGTTTTTTAATAATGGGGATAAAATGGTAATTATTGGATTTATTGAATGAGGTTTGATGTATTTTGATGGTGGATTTTGAATTGGTACAAATAAGTAATAGAACCTCCTTTCCCAGGTGTAAACAGATCGAGCTTAGGGAGTCAATATCTATATCGATGGGAAAATTTAATTCAAGTGTGCGGAACTGATGAAATGATGGTTAACAATTATCAAAATTATCAGTTTTGCACCCGTGTTGTAATAACTATTGTAGCTTGAAAGTCTTAAAAAAGGAGAAGGGGGGGGGGGGGTTTGATCTGGGACTTTTTTTTCTCAAAAAACGGGAATTATGATCTTCCATTCTACACCCCGTTGCTTGTTCTTCGCTGCTATTTCTCACTGCATTATTTGGACACAAAAATCCAGCAAATCATCATTCCTTGATGCAGGGGGTCATTTTTCGAGCTTTAACACTGCAAAATTAAATTTCTTGTTAACTTTTTAATAATTTTATGTCAGTCATAAATAAGTTTTACTGCCCATAACAACATCAACATCCAAATACGGACAGCTCAAGCCAAACAAACAATTAAAATCAAACAATACATCACTTCAAACTTACATTTCAAATTATTCCTCTTCAAACCAAACTTACAAAAAAAAGAAAAAAAAATGTTAATTTAAATCCGCGGTTGCAACGTGAGTTCGCAAATCGAACATGTTGTGTGAGCTTGTTCAATTACTTATTTCTTCTTATTACCCCCACAAAATGAAATAAACTCTATTTCAAACCCATTTCAAGTGGCATAAAATTTGTATTTTATTTATTTTCGACAATATATTACGTCTCATTTATGTAGATGTAGTTTAGTATGGAATAAAATAAAAATATAAATTAGCATTTAACTAACCACATTTGCTAATGGAATTTTTGACTTCAAAATGAGAAATGCCGACAGTAATGACGATGAAACAAGAAGGAAAAAAATAATGTGAAGCGAAAATTACTGAAAGTGTCGTTTTGAGAGGTTTCAGAAAGTTTTGATGGTAAATATTTTTTTTTGTTGGGAGACTTAGTGGCGGGAATGTGATTTTCGAAAGGGATTTAAAATTACAAAAATTGTTGCTCATAAAAAAACTCTTGAATTCAGGAGTTGTCATTTAACGTTTTTCTTGATATTTAAAAGTATTTTTCATTTAACTGTTTTTTTAAGAGTTGCGATACAGGTTGCCTGTCCCAGGCACAGGTGATAGATTTGTCACAGATATTGTCTGTGGAATAAGTCAAAGCAAGGGCGTAGCCAGGAATTTTAAAAGGGGGGGTTTTTCATAAAAACCTTGGAAAAATAAAGAATTTTTATTTGCGTTGGGGGAATTGTCCCACAAATCCTTCCCCTGGCTACGTCTGAGTCAAAGTCTATTTCTAAGTGTGGACTAATTTTGTAATAAGAAAAGGAATTGTTTACAAGTATAGATTAATTTTGAAATAAGGCAAAGGCTTTTTACAGAAATTGCATATAAAAATTCTATTGGGTGGAATTTTAAAATTCCAAATTAATTTTTCACATGCAGATTTAAATCAAATTTAATAAAAAATCACTTCGGTAAAACGATTTAAATCAAAATCCTTACTTCATTTATACGAATAGCACTAAAAGTAAAAATATTATTTTAAAAATCTTTTCTAGAAAAGTATAAATATAAATAAAATAAACATAAAAGTTGAGAAATAATTTAAAAAAAGTCCAAAATTTAAAAAATAATTTTTTTCAAATAAACCCAATAAATTAAAATGTATTAAAATGTATTAAAAAAAATCATCAAACCATTTCACATTAACAATTCCCTTTAAATCACCATCCCTGTTAGTCTCAAAGCACATGCTGAAAATAAAATTAAGTAGCCAACCTGAAAAATATGACGACAAGTTGTTTTGTACAACTTTTTTTATGTAAAGTGAATGAAATAAAACAATAGCAAATTAAGATTAATAAAATGTTCATTTTCATATATTTTCTATTATTTGCTTCTTAACAATCCTCGTTTTTTGGTATAACTATATACATTATACAAGTTATATTATACAATAAAAAAATAGAAAGAATTAAAAGTGAAATAAAATTATAATAAACAACAAATTAATGAATCATTAAATGCTACAGAAAAAAATAGGGAGAGGAAAATTAATTTTTTTATGAATTAAAATGTTACCTTTGCGGTGGTTTTGGATTGATTTTTTGAAAAATCTGAAAAAATTTCAATGTTTTAGATCTTTTTTTTACATCAATTTTTCTGTTTTTTTAAATTTGTTTGAAAATTATTTTAAATTCTTTTGTTTTAATTTTTTTTTCAATTTTGATATTTCTAGAATTCCAAAAATTTCTAAAAACTAGTTTTCAAAAATTCTGTCAAAACCCCGCACATGGGACACAAGACAATAAAATTTATGTTTCAAAAAATTAATTTATGGTCATTAAAATTAGAATAACAAGAACATTTTCCTTGTAATGTCATTTACTCGATTCTCATTTTTTTGGGTGATTTAAATTTAAATTTTAATTTACATTTTCTTCATTCTCACTTTGGCGACCTTTCATTTTATAAAAACATTAAAAAAGAGGAAAAAAAAATAAAATTGTCAATTTTTTTTCTTTTTCAGTAAATCGTATTTTCATTAATTTCAAGGGTAATTAAAATTATTTGAGGCAAACAAAAAATAATTTTTGTGTGTAAAACAAAGAGTTAATTTTAAACATTTTTTTTCTACATCGCAAATTTTCTTTGAGAATTTTTATGGCTTTCAACAGACTGTAAAATTTTTCAGAAATGAGTTTTTGATTGCCGATTTGAGTTATTGAGGTTATGTCATGGGAATAATCATAAAGAGGAGTTTAAAAAATTTAGTGAAGCTAGTTTGGGTCTCTTAAGATTGTTGCTAAAAGCTTCTTATTTGAGTATTCGAGTGGGAGTAAGTTTTTGAGGTTGTATGTTACGATAACACTTTAATGGCTTGAAAACTTACTCTAGCTTCTCAAATATTATTAAAAATAACTTCTTTACTATCAATTTAGCAAAAAGAATTCTTAAATCTGGCTAAACAGCTATATTCTATAAGATATTATAGTTGGGGGCAAGGCTAGGTGCCCATTAGAGGCGTACCCAGGATGTCATAGAGAGGAGAAATTTTTTTGTATGGATTTTTAGGATTATTTCATAATAACCCTAGAAAAATAGAAAAATTTCTGTTGACGTAGGGGTATTTGGCCAAAATCACCCCTCCCTGGCTACGTGCCTTTGTTCAACTAATCATCATTTCTTCAAAATTATAAAGACAGATTCCTCCTCCCCAAAGAATTTCCGATTTTTTCAACAATTTTTCTAACCCAAACTTATTCATCTGATTCAACATCACCAACAATCAAGAGTAAAGATTCATTTTCGCCTAAAAAATATTACTTCCATACTCAAAGCGTGATTTTCTCTCATTTCTTTTTAAAAAATTTATAAAGTTTTTTTTTTACTTTAGTTAATTAATTATATACACATGTCAAGCTGTTGTCAGCAAAAATGCAATTCACTGCTACCGACTGAGCGTGAAACATATAAACATACAGTAAATTTTTACACAAACACAGCAAGATTCATACTGCCAACTGTCATGTCTTGTCATCACCTCTCTCTTTCTCTCCCATCCACATGTAGTTTTATGGCTGTAAATTGGACGAACTCATTCGTGGATAGAGAGCAGCATATGGTGAGAAATATTGAGCAAGTGATGGATGAGGTGGAAGAAGTCCAGCGAGTGATGAAGCGCCAGGCGGTGGAAGAAGTGGATTTTTACTGTACGGATGATAGCGAGCACTTGACAGGGGACTCAAGGGTGGTGTTGGATATGTTCGGGGAAATGCAGCGAGTAATGAGTTTGTTGATGCGGATGAGGCATTGAGGAGGGCATCTGGAATTGCATTTCCTGTGTGCTCAGCTCTGAGATGTTGAAATAGGTCATCTGATGCAGAGAATCTTTTGCCACAATAGCTTGAGTCTGTTCCTACCCAGTTGCAGCTGTAAGGAAAGAAATTTCTAATTAATTTACAGTGATTCTGCTTATTTTTCGGATAGTTCCTCAAAATTTTCATCAAATCGTCAAGTCAAATTCTGAATAGTAGTCCATAGTAACCAATTTACTCAAAACAAAGGAGGAAGGAAGGTTTAATAAGTTACAAAACTCAACTTACACATACGGCATTTGAGAAGCAGCAGCAAGTTGAGCTAATTGTGCATGATAAGCCATCGCAGCAGCAGGATTGGAAGCCATAGCCTTACTCATTGAATGATCGCATGTACATCCAGGTGGACATGCACTTCCAGCACCATTTTTTCCAGCCATCATATGTGATCCTAAACTACATCCCGTACAATATGGATCCCTACACATTCCCATCATCATATCCGCAGCACTTGATGCTGCCTTCATCCTAGCATAGTTAAGATATGGATTGAGTGCAGCAGCTTTTAACATTGACTGATGTTGTGCTATGAGATCCATTGGATTTGCATAAGGCCCAGGAGCATAAGGATATCCGTTGAGATAAGGCATCGTTGTATATGGACTAGCAGCTGCTAAGCTCCTCAGTGCTGCAATATCCTTATCTATATGAGATTTCTGTTGCTGAGCTTCTGCGGATGTTGGTGTTGTTGACTTGAGTGAGGCACTTGATGAATTTGAATTTGATTTCTCATTTGTCGTCTTTGGCGATGCCGATGGAGGTGACTTTCTCGTATGCTGTGAACTTGTACTTGCTGTTGATTCGCATCGTTCAATGCCATTCGAATGCGGCGATGTTATCACTTTTGCATTTACATTTGCTGCTTTAAGTCGACTCGCTACTCGTAAATCATCTGGCATATCATTGTCTCGCACACTCGACTCGTATGGCTTGAAACTTGACTTAAAGTCACTCGGTGAGCTGCCATTAAGACTTCCGCTTGGTGACGTTGAAACTTTGTCTCGCATTTTGTTGCTTTTCTCAATATTTGCAAGTAATTTTGGATTTGGTGTTGCATCGGAGCCTATTGCACTACATGTCTGTGCTAGCAGGGCTAATGGACTTGACTTTGTGTCAAACTGTAAAGAGAAAGACAGAAATAAGAAAATTAATTTAAATTAATTAATTAACGACAATTAATTGTGAGATTTGCTGTAAACTATGCAATTGCTGTTAATTAACCTGAGCCATAAATTTTATTTCTTGATAGTTTTGTTGCTGCTGTTACTGTATTCTGTTTAGTGATTATTTTAAATAAATTGTTTGTAATCCTTTTTACAGGTTCTTATTTTTGCATGAGAAGTATTGCTTGTAATTCTAGCTGAATTAAGGTTAGACTAGCTGAATTGAATTTAGACTAGGTGAATTGAGGTTGATCTAGCTGAATTGGAATTAATTTAACTGAATTGGAAATTTATGAGTTAAATTGGAACATTTTGAGCTCAATTAAGGTTATACCAACTGAATTGAGGTTAGACTATCTGAATGAAAGTTAATCTAGCTGAATTGGTACATTTATGTTAGCTGAACTGAGACTAGCTGAATTGAGGTTAAATTAGCAGAATTGAAGTTAATCTAGCTGAATTGAAACGTTATGAGCTGAATTGGAATATGCTGAGCTAAATTAGGGTAATACCAGCTAAATTAGACTAGCTGCATGAAAGTTAATCTAGCTGAATTGGAACATTATGAGCTTAATTTAAGGATTCTAGCAGAATTAAGGTTAGACTAGCTGAATTGAGGTTTGATAAACGGAATTCCGATTAAACTGGCTAAATATTAGAAAATTAAAGTACCTTTCCCTTTATCTCATCCAGTCTCAATAGTCAAAATAAATTTAAAATTATTGCCGCAATTTCAAGTGTTAAATTTCAACAATTCTTCCTTCACTCCCAAAACAATAAATGGTTCATTAAAATTACGCAATAAATTTTATTTTCAATACTCCTTTTAGTGCCACTGCTGCCATTATTGTCATTATTATTATTATTATTAACAAAAAACACACAGAACAATTTTTCTGTATTAGCATTAAATTACCCAAAGGAGAAAGAAGGCATTGCACATATATAAAGCATGAGAGAGAGAGAAGAAAATAAGTTTTATGTAGCAATTTACGGTTGTGCTACTAACAATGATAATAAATTACGCGTAATGTTGGAAGTGGTAGAAGTGGTGTTAGCCTCAGTACAGAAAAAATAAAATTTATTATATTAAAATGTTAAATTCAATGACAATTTTTATTGCCCTCCTTGCAGTCCCTGCCCTTGGTTGTGGCATTCCTTTAAGGAAAAAGAATTTTGGGTTTCTTTTCTTATGTGATATTTAAGGAGGTTCTAGATATATGAGGAAGAATAAATGCTTTTTGCAAGAAATTTTTAAGACTTGAGGTAGACTAGAGCGCATTTCGGATGAAGTAACGTGAAATTTTGGCTCCTATTGATGTTGTCGGTCGACTTTTTGTTCAAATGTATTATTTATGAGTTAATAATGAAACAGTGTCTTCTAAAAGTTTAGAAATTGTTCAAATAATGAACAAATATTGCGAGTAAGAAAGTCACAGACAGTTTGCGCATAGAGCGCATTTTCCAGATTCATGTCAATAGATAATCTTCATAAAGTTTTGACTGATTTGTCAATTTATTTATCAAGTTACACAATTCATCATGGAATGGTTCATTTTATCAAGTTTTAGCAATATCTTCCTCCTAAGGATTATTATCATCTGTTCCTATTACGTAACTCATTAATGCTCCTTGATATCCCAAGAAAAAATGACTCAAATTCAACCCATTCACCCAAAACAACAAGCCATTAAGGCAAGGCTAAATGGCAATAAATTTTAATTGAATTGCTTTTTAAATGGATATATGGGGGGGACATTGTGACATAGCTGTATGTGATATTAATGCAGGTCTTTGTCAGTAAGTTTAAGCAATAAATTTTCATCCCTATAACTGAAAATTGCTGTTACTGCTCTTTTCTCATCTGCAAAAAAAAATAATAATAATGAGATTTATGTTTGTGTGTATGGACACTCATTGCCGGTGTATATTACAAACACAAGCCTAAAGTAGTAAGAAGAAGAAAACACTTTTTTTAAAATTTATGATGCAAAACAGACAGTTTATAATTCATAAGTCATATTTTACAAGCTTATGTTCTCACTTGAATCTTGTTATATACTCAATTTCCTATCTCACTGACTTTATAATGTGAATATATGCATATGTGCTCAGGTTAACGAGTAATGATGAATGACTGAGCCATAAATTTTTTGATTTTTAATGGCAATAAATTAAAATTCAACCCAAGATGTGCGATGTGTATCACTATTATTTATTGGCTTTATTATTGAGAGACTTCAATTAATAATTAAAAAGTCGTATGAATAGAAATCATCCTAGTGTTGGAACTTAGTGCGTTTTACTAAGATTAGGGAATCTTTAATGCGTTGCATCGAATTTGAATTTAAGCGTTGCTTTAAGTTTAACTTTAAAGTGGTACTTTATGATTGGCTTCAAAGTGTTGTGCTAGGATTGATTTTAAAGTGTTGCTTTATGATTGATTTTAAAGCTTTGCTTTATGATTGACTTAAAAGTGTTACTATATGTTTGCTTTTAAAGTGTTGCTTTATGGTTAACTTTAAAGCGTTGTTTTATGTTTGACTTTAAAGCGTTACTTTAGGTTTGACTTTAAAGCGTTGCTTTATGTTTGACTTTAAAGTGTTGCTTTCAGTTTATTTTTTAAAGCAAGACTTTGCCCTTAGTACTGAAAATCGCGCTTAAAAAGCAGACCTCATAACGAAATACATCGCAAGGCCATTAGAGGTTGAAGCAGTAAAAAAACGTTATTGCTTATTGCTTAAAGTATCTGATGAGAGAAAATGAAATAAAAAGATTTTTTTATTGGGAAATAAATCATTGAAATTTGATTGAAATTGACACCGAATGAGATACGGTTGAAATGTTTTATTTATTTTGTAAAATTTTTCTTCTTTTTTTTTGGAAAATGATTGTGGATATTTTAAATGAATAGAACGGATTAAAGAATAGTTTTGTAGTTTTGGTGGATCAAGTTAAATTTTGACAAAATTTCGATAAGAATTTTTTAAAAGGTAAAAGCGCACCCAAGATTTTTTATGAAGCTGTCACTAAATCACCATGTTCTATCTTGTCCTAAGTTAGTAATTGACCCACAATTATTTATTGTAAGCACAATTGTAATAGATAAATTAACCATGATAATCTGAGTTGAATAGAATCGTAATTAAACGAGTTACATTTTAACTTTAAAGCTTAGGTTCGAGTCTTAACAATCAAAAACAGTTTTAGAACTTTGAATTCAGAAGTATTTTTATATTTTTTTACTCTTTAATCTTATTACAATTTTTTTAATTCCTTTAAAAATTTTAACTTCCTAGATTCCGACTTTACTCGTTCCCTCGTTCCTTGTCTTTATCTCCATGTATTTTCTTACTTAATTTAAAAATAAATTTACAACATAACAATAAATTACAATTTCATTTTTTTTCCTTCCTTTTAAGTACAAAAATTCTTTTACTTTTTTTTTATTTTGCTTTCTTAAAAACTGCATAAACAGCATGAAATAAATAATGCTTTATAGTCATTCACATAAGCAACAACATTAAAGAGAATAAACGAAAAAAAAATAACAGCATAAGAAACACTGAGTGAGAGAAGGTAATAAAGATAAGTTAAGGTTACTTAAATGTGTCTTGCTTTTATGCTTATTTATGTTGTACGAAAAAAGGGCAAGGAATGGTTACTTTATGCTGATTATTATGTTGAGATAATTTTTATTTTGTTTCATTTGCAGGGAAATTTTCCATTGTTGAACTTTTTTTATGGGTTTATGGGAGAATGATGAGGTTGGAATGGAGGAACTCGTCAAGCAGAGCTGATGCGATGTGGTAGTTTTGTGGATTTTTGGGATGTTTTACATTCAATTGGGGTTCATTATTAAGTGATGTCTACGAAAAAGGGCTTCTTACACTATCCTGGATCTGATATTATGGACGGGGTCATTCATTCACTTTAGAATGATGATTTTATGACAGGAAAGGTGCTTATGAGGATGTATTAAGATCTGCAAGAATTTAAAAAAAAATCTCAAACTTAGTTGAGATAGTCGGACATGTTAAAAAAGAATTGAAAATAAAAGTTTGGACCTTTTTGACCTCTTTGCTAAGTCTAAGACCCCTAGAAAGTATAATTGCTATCTCTTGGGCATTTTTTTATAGAAAACAGATCACTTCTTTGCCTTACCAGAATATCTTTAACAACCTCAGTCCCCAATAAATGCGCTACATACCCACCTTAATCCCAACTTTCTACTCTAACTTTCCCAATTCTCAACTTTTTATTTTTCCTTCCTTAAAAAAGCAGTTCAAAATATAATAAAAATTTATGAATCTAATTGATTTTATTTATGGCTTTTTGTCGAATGATTTATTGTTTAATTATCATCATTTACTGTTCTATCTCTCTCATCCTTTCCCCCTTTTGGTTGTTATTTTATTGCATAAGTTTTCTATCGCCATCTCACTTTAACGGACTCGATTTTTTTTATTCTTTATAGTTTTTGGTTCTTATTCATAAATTTAAACGAAATGATTAAGTGAATTGAAATGAAATCAACATACAGAGTAATGGATTGCTGAGGAGAGGAATGGTGAAGGGAATGAAAAATGGGATGACCCTTAGGTGAGGTGTTGAATGGATTGTAATAAATTGCAATGTTTAAAGAAAATATAAGTTTAAGTTCATATTTTGCGAAAATTTATTAAAAATATAATATTTCATTATTGGCATGAACTTTAAATGATGAAATTAAATTTGTGCAAAATATGAGTCGTCAAGGTTTAAATCCTTCAAAACATTCAGTAAAAATTTGGAGTTTTTGTAAAAACAGCTATTCATTTTTTTTGATAATTTATAAGATGGAAGTTTTTCCACATTCAAAAACATTGTTATTTTTTAAAAAAAATATTTGGTTGCAAAACTATCACTTTAATGAAAATGTAAGTGTCGAAAAATATAAATATTTTTTTAAAAACCGCTAAAAAAAGGTTTAATAGATTTTTATGTCCATTAGCTTTATTTTTTTTCCATTTTGCTAAAATTCATAAATTGAAAAAATATTTAAAATAATTCACCAAAAATTTTTTTAAAAAAAGTCCCGCAAGGAACGAATGAAGAAGATTGAGCATAAAAAGTGCATGTTCCGTTTCAATATTTCTTATTTTAAAACTCGAAAGAAGGCCGAGAATAAAAGAAAAATTGCCGAAAAAAAAGAGCTGAGAATGGAAGGAGGAAAGAAGATTAATGGAATCAAATGAATTAATAAATTAAGAAAACGAGCAAGAGAGACGCAAAAAGGAATTAAAATGCAAAGTTGAAGTCATTTTTTATGTTTGTTTATTTCTTACATACAAAAAAGAAATATAAGCACAGGAATTTTCTTTTATGGAAGTTCAAAGGGGAAAATGAAATTAATGGAGGTAAAAAAAATTGCAAATTGTAGGTTTTTAAAGGGTTGATAAAATCATTAACAATTACTTGTTTATGCAATCAGGCCCTTTTGGCAATAAATATTCTTCAAGTTCCTTTACTAAGCATCATGTTGAGACTTGTAGGATGACATTGTAATTTTGGAAGTGTATTTGGCTTGGCAAATTTATGATTTAGGATGGAATTTTTTTTTGACAGTTTTAGAATTTTTGGAAGAGTTTTGAGTTCAAATCTCGCTAAAGAATTTTTGTTAAGCTTTTAAAAGTTTTACGTTTAAAATTAACAAAATATTAGATTTTTAACCTTCAACACCCCCCCCCCCCCCTCTGCCCTTTGTCATCTCCCAAATCTCAATTTTATCGCTGAATTCAAAAAATATAAACAGTTTAATTTCTCACAAATTATTTTGCCTCTTAAACAAAAAAAAACAATTCAATTTACTTAACAAGTCCCATAAAATCTCAAAATTTATTGACTTAACGAACAATTCGTTAATTAGTAATGCAATTCATTTGAGACTTATTGAAATTTAAAACAGCTTTTATTTAATTATCCACACAATTTTCCAAGACTTTTCAATAATTCAACATTTTTATTGTTTCTCTCAAAGGTGATATTAAATCGGTTTATTGTGATTTTTTTTCCTATTCACAATTTAAGTGCTTAAAATTTCAATTAACATTTTTTGTTGATCAATTTGAGCATATATGGAATCTTGATAAAGCTAATGTTGGATACTAGAAAAAGTTTAGGAGAAATCAGTTATTTTGCTTTGTACAGACCTTATTTTGACTCAATAGAGCAAGTCTAGACTCCTCAGAGTCTCTATAAATTCCTCCGAGCCTTGAAAAAATGAACATCGCTTTGACAAAATTTACATAGCATTAAAAAACTACTGAGAGCTTTGTCAGGCTTTTCAGTGATTTAACAGACTTCATGAAGCTTTGACAGACTCGTTGAATCCTTATTAGATCCTTAAAGCCTTAGCAAACACTTCAAATCTTGTCCAAACCATTTACAGTTTTTATGAATCTTTGATACACTTCACAAAGCTTTAACAGACTCCTAAATACTCGTATAGACACTTTCAAGCCCTTATAGACACCCTAAAGCTTCTGTAGGCTCCTATTGGCCTTTAAAATCCCCTTAAAGTCTTTATAGATACACCAAGATCCAAATAAAACCATCAAAATAAACATTAAAATCCAAAAAAGCAAAGGTCAAGATAAATTAATACATATTCCACCCTACCTCGATCGTCCAGTCCTTAACCCTCCCTTCGATATTAAAAAAATTTATAACGTAAATATGCCAATTGTCATAATTAACAATTATATAAATTAAAAAACACAGCATCGAGAAAACAAGCAGAAAAGGCACAAACGAGATTGAAACATTACATTTAATTTATTTTGATTATCTCTTTTTTTGTTTCATATTTCACAATTTTTTTTTATTCACCCGACAATTAAATTGTGTACAATGAAATACAATCAGACAGGCCACACTATTCATCTCATTGTTGAGTTTGTGTGTTGTCTTATTGTTCGCATCAATTAACAGCTTTACAATATTTTATCCACAATAATTGGAAAGCTATAAAGCAATAATGGTAATTAATTGACTTTGACTTGTGTTTTGTTTTTAGTGAGCTGAGATTTGAAGAATTGAGAATGGGCTGTGGAGTCGCAGTTTGTCTTATTGAGTGCAATGGATTTTTCAATGCGTTATTTCTTCTAGCTGACTTTCAGGCCATTCGTTTCTCAGACTGAGCTTCAGCCTATTTATTTCTAAAGCTGAGCCTCAGTTTACGCGTTCCTCAAGCTGAGCTTCAGTCTACACATTTCTCGAGCTGAGCAACAATCCATTACTTTCTCAGGCGGAGCTTCAGCCTATTTATTTCTAAAGCTGAGCGTCAGTTTACGCGTTTCTCAAGCTGAGCTTCAGTCTACACGTTTCTAGAGCTGAGCAACAATCTAATTTCTCAGACTGAGCTTCAGTCTACACGTTTCTCGAGCTGATCAACAATCTAATTTCTCAGGCTGAGCTTCAGTTTACGCGTTTCTCGAGCTTAGCAGCAATCCATGCATTTCTAAGCATTTATCAGCCTGAGTTTCATTCCATGCATTTCTCACGCAGTCATTAGATGCATTTTCACTGTATTGCGTTCAAGCCCCCATAACCTCAAAAACATCCTACTTTTTCCGTTATTTTTCTTTCCTCTTTTAAACATTTTTATTTTCTTCTTCGTGATTTTTCTCTTCAATTTATTATTAATTAACATCACCATTATATTAAAAGCAATTGGCATTTGGCAGTGTAAAACGAAAGAGGGAAAAACGATGTAGAAAGAGAGAAAAATTCAAACTAATTAAAAGCATTACGAGTGGGTTTAAATCACATTTTGTGAAGGCTTGCCGGCATATACAAGTTATACAAGACGGCAAATAAGTACAAAGCATGCGATTATATCTCAATTTACGTGAATTAAGAGAATCATTCATTTCTCAAAACGTCACTTGACGCTTATGAAGCACTTTTTTCATTATTTATGAAACAATTTTTTTAATCATCAACAATCAGACTCTCGACTCGCGATAGTTTTTTTTTTACTT
This sequence comes from Chironomus riparius, assembly GCA_917627325.4. Lineage (NCBI taxonomy): Eukaryota > Metazoa > Arthropoda > Insecta > Diptera > Chironomidae > Chironomus > Chironomus riparius. The sequence goes on along the minus strand of OU895877.1, from coordinate 19,491,896 downwards.
TTGTGCGCGCACGTCGAGACGATTGTCGGTGATTTGTATGGCGATTGGAGTAACTGATCTTGCAGAACATTATCGCTTTTTGCTTCTTTTGATTTGTGGAAATTTAAGATTTGTTTTGTCGTGACACGTAGAGAAAATTTTTAAAGTTGAACATTATTAAGATTAAAAGTTGCTTGAACCGACAGTTTCTCAAGCTGAACGTCTTTTTAACTAAGTGTCTCAAAAGCGAAACATCTCTGTGATGAAGCATATCTCATGCTGAGTATGCCTCAATCTGAGCGTCCTTCAAACTAAGCGTCTTTCAAGCTGAGCGTCACTCAAGCTGAGCATCCCTCAAACCGAGCGTCTCTCAAGCTGAGAAGATCCTAAAGCTGAGCGTCTCTCAAGCTAAGCGTTTTTAAAGCTAGGCGTTTTTATAGCTAAGCGTCTTTCGAGCTAAGCGTCTTGCATTAAGTAAAAATTTACAATATTTAAAAAAAACTTCCTTTCAGTGAAAACCACATACCACAAAACCAGAATAAATAGCCCCAAACTAGACAGCTCACTTGAAATGAGTAATGATCTCCACAACTCTAGAAAGAAGTGCGAGAGATAGACTTAAATTGATGAAATAAAAGTCATAAGAAAAACAACTGTCTGTAAAAAGAATCGCTCAAAAGTTGTTTTAAAGTAATTGCGAATATTTTCAATTATTGTTATTATTATTTTATATATGCCCGCATTTATTGCCTTTTGATATTGATTGACGTATCAATAGATTGAATATTGAAATAGTCAGCAATCCGATACACACACAAGGCATTTGCGGCAATTGAATTAGACTAAACTGAGCAGATTTTCTCGAGATGAATTAACCGATAAAATTCTGATTTTAAATTACTTTGCAAGATTGTTGTGTGCGGTGAATGTTAATGTAAAGTAAGTGTTGGATTTGAGCGGCTTTTTAATGGTTTTGGGATTGAGTTTCGTTGGTGGTTATTTGATGAGAGAATGTTGAACTATTTGATAAATTGTATTAACTTAGAGCTACTTTTGAGGTTATATAGGGTCTACATCGTCGAAAAAGTGTAAGATTTAGTTGAATCTATAGACAAGTCTAAGGTAGAGTCTCTTGAGTCAAAGTGTAATGATATTTGTCACTTCAGTATATTATTGAGAAGATACATGTGTCTAAAATGGCTAGTGAGAGTCACTAAAGCCTATAGAGCAGTTTAAAAGCTCTCCAAATATTAATTAATTTAATCCCTCAGCAAGACAATAACTTCATCTCACAAAACACTCTACAATCCCTAAGCCTCTATAATCTCATCCAACTCACTAATTAAGCGAACATTCTACGACATTTATAGCATAATTCATAATGAATTTATTAAACTTAATCCTTCCAATAACTGGCACCATTTATTTCCTTCACCATCAGTCTTATGCCTTTACATCGACATTTTACAATAAAAGCAATTAAACTTAAACCATGTGGCGCATGTTGTCAATAATTCAACAACAAAAGATGAATTTTTTTATGTTTTAAAACTTCTTTTTTTTGTGTTTGATTCATGCTGCCGCGCTGCTCTTTCTTGCTGTTGTGTATGTATAAAATTCATTTCATCGATTTGTTTATTATTGTTATTGTTGAATATTGAAAAGAGCTTTGAGCGCCGATATTTCGACGATATTTTAATATTTTTTTATTTAACAAATTGAAAGAGGATGAACAAAAAAAAATATTCTCATATTTAAATCCAATATGTCGAAAATGATAAAATATGAGCCATTAATTTTGACATTAAGCCATGGATTCACGGTAATAGTAATACATTTTTATGTAGTCAATCGGTAAATTTATCGCTCTCTTTTCTCGTGGATTTTGTTTTGTGTTTTTCCTTTTTGTTATCAAGCGGTGATGCTCTTTTAAGAATAATTTTGTTATTTTGGTTTGGTCAGGTTGTTGAGCTGCATTTTGTCTTTGACAGTGGTAATGCAAAACAATCTTTGTATGTTTCAATAATTTATATTCCTAAATGAATTTAAACGCTTTCGTAAGGTGCTAGTAGATTAATTGATAGTTCCTGATAATGGCAAGGACATAACAAGAAGTGAGAAAGTTTGAATTTTTGAAAAGTGACCTTGAACCCTCTTTTTGTCTTTGAACCTTAATTTTGTAACTTTTCATGATCTTTTATATTATTAATGTTGAACAAAGAAATGTAAGAAAAGGTGTTGAATGATCACAGCCAGGATAGCTATATAGAGCGTTATGGACCTGAACTTTCAATTATTACAGCTAAGCCGATATGACAGAATGATAAGAAAGGTGTTGCTTTCGTCATTGTCATTGGACATGAGTTCAATTCCTTCTTGAAGCTTATTATTCAACTATGGAAAAATGTAATGTCAATTTGACAATAGTCTGCCTAAGTGCATAGTCAAATACTGGTTATCGGTGTCAAAAGTGCTCAGAGTCAGAGAGCATAGGATTCTTACGAATTCCTCTCTGAAAAATTGATACTTTCATCCAAAGATTTAAATAACATTAAATTATATCATTTTAATCAATCCTCACAAAACCCTGCAATTTGAAATAGAATAAAGCATTTTATGCAACATAGTAACAAGATTCCTTCTCATTAGAACTTTTCTCATGCAATATTTTATTCATCAACATTTAATATTAAGAACAGCTTATCCACAATTATTGTGTAGGTTGAAAATAAACTATCGACTCAATTCACTGCATAATTAATTGAATAGTCAATGTAAGCTAGAAAATGCGCCTTATACCTCAAGCTGTCACTTGACTAACAACTTTCTGCAAACTATTGACTCACTAAATAAAAGAATCAACTAAGTTCCTAGTCAACAACGTCAGCAAACATCCACACGTGATAAAAAAAATCAAGTTCTTAAACAATCTTAAATATTTGATGGTGGAAGATTGCATTTAAGATAAGAGCGAAAAAAAAGTAAATGAAATTTCACCATCCAAGCCTCTTATCATCATCATTATTGCCATTTGTTAAAACAATAAGTCACAACGAGACACACACAACGAATAAAACGAGGAGACAACAAACGATAAGAATTAATGTAAATTATTATGATGTGTAATTTGAGGCTATAAATTAAGATATATTCCAAGTTCCACTCCATTCATCCAGCTTCAGTTCAATTTTAAGAGGCTATAAGCCGTATAATATGGCGATGGTAGCACATAAATTTTCAGTTTAATATTTATTAATGTGTTCGGTTGTGGATTAAAAATGTTAATTTACGACTTTAAAGATCTTCATGATGTTTTTGGTGCTTGGGGATTTTTGGAGAAGGAATGTTTTTTTTGGGGGGAATTTTTGAGGCAGTTTGTCTTCTTTTTTGAGAACTTTATTGGCTTTAGTTTCTGTATGGATGCGGTATAGAAGACCTGCAGAATTAGGCCAAACTTAATATTACATGGCTTTTTTTAAAAAAAAAATGATATGGTTTTTTTTGGAATCGACTCTTTAGCCCTCCCTCCTCTCATACAAAATGATTCCTGAGAAGAAGAATAGAGGCAGTGGTGGTTAATAGGTAGGATGACCATCTGCTTGGTTTTTCAGAGAAGTATTTTGTTCATTTTACAAAAATAAAATAGTTTTGTTTTGTTCTAATTTGTCCAGATACCAATAAAATTGGGAGACGTTGAATGTCTTCTATTTTACTTTCAATTCCTCTATTTTTTGAAATCATGCAGGTTCGACCAATTATCGAGACTTAAATCATGCGCTCAAAACCCAATCCAACTTAAAAACCACCAAAATCCAAGTCACTAAATGTTTTTTGCTTGCTCGTTGGTTGTTGCTGTTAAGATTAATGTGAGATCCCTCTCCCAATGGCGTCTTAGCTCTCTTTTAATTTATTTTCTGTGTCATTTTGTGAATCGTTTTATTTAATTCGTTACGAATAATGATGAACACGCGATCCTTGTGTTGAAATCTGGATGAAAATAGTTTTTAATGGTGTCCAGCAGCAGCGTGGCTATATTTTCTACAGGGGGCAGTCAAAATATTTTTGCCGAAAAATTCTAGCAGCTTTAATAATGTAGGATCATAGCCTAGCATTTTGAGGGGGTCTTTGTTTTTAAAGTAGGTTTGGATTTTCTTTTTATTAATTATCAATTTTTAAAAATAGTTTCTAATATTTTTCTAAACAATTTTAAAAAGAGGGCCCTTGTACAGTCTTAAGCATGCCTTTGTCACACCCCAGAAGTCTCAAACAGTTGAAAAATATTAGGAAAACCCCCTTAAAACCTTCAAAAAATTCAAACTAAGTCCAATTTATTTGATAAGCACCTTAAATGCACACCATTTAATACCCGAAAAGAGCTGAAAATTATTCAAACAATATATTTAATTTAATAGATTCTAAGAAGTCATTTTTATGATAATTAATGGACGATTAAGTTTTCATAGATGACAAAAAAAAAGTTACGAAAAAATATTTTTTTGTCATCTTAATTGTAATTTACTGCTTTTAATTTTGTGTTATCTGTGGATTTAAAAGTCGTCTTCTTTTTATACCAAACATTTTTTTGTGTGTCTTCACTGTCGCCTTTGAGTGATTTATTGAAAACTAATCTGACAATATTGAAGATAATGTTTGGAAATGAATTAAGTTTCCATCGAAAGATTAATTTTGAAACATTTTTTTCGGTGCTCTTTTAAGTTTTTTTTTGTGTATTCTGTTTGTGATATTTAAAGTGAATTTTGTGTTTAACGGAATTATCAGAAGCTGAGCTGTCGTGTTGATGGATTTTTTTTTTTGGTGAAATCGTTAATGATTAATTTTGGGGTTTTGTGCAGAAAGAAATGTTAAAATTATGGCTTCGAATTGAATTATTTTTATCACATCCACTCTCCACAAATTCAACTCACTCAAGTCATTCCAATAAACTATAATTAAAAGCACATTTTCATGCAAAAATGTGTCAAAAGATTAAAAAAATAATTTTAATCCGATTATAATTGTGTTTTTATTAATTCCATTAATTAAGGCTATTGAAAGTATTTCAAATGAAATTATTGCAGTTTTTAAAATTAAAATTGAATTCAACATCGACACGATAAAATTATTTAAATCCACTTTTTATGATAATCTAGAAAAATATGCGGCTTTTAAGACACTAAATAATGATTATCGTCAGAATATTTGTTGAAATTGTTCTAATTGAGTGGATTATTGAGAATAAATATCAGAATTATGTCACATGGTTAGTGTGGAATTGAATATTGAGTTAGAATGAGAATTTTTAATGGGGGAGTTACAGTTTCCGGATTTATTGCTTGAGAATGCTGGGATTACTAGGTATTAAGAGTTGATTGGAGTAGCTATTAGAGTTGATAAGGACAAGCTAGTAAAGACGAAGTCTACGATATGATCTGAAATTTATTGAGGATTAGGTTGACCCCCTTCCTCCTCTGACATCCCCGTTGGTCCTCAAGTATTATTTAAGTTTTTGTTGGTTCAGTGAACTATTTTAATAGTTTCAAGCTATAAAACCTCAGATAGATTCTCCCATGCTGATCTTATAACTATGCAAAAATCTGCACGCATCAAATCTCTACAAATAAAATACCAAAAATTATTATCCACCTAGAAAAATGCCATCATGATTATTATCGTCAATCCAATAATTTTCACCCATTAAAAAAATCTCCTCATTAAAAATTCAAACCGCTCCCAAAAAAATTAGCAAAATTTCTCAATATTAATAAAATAATCCTAAATTCCATTCATTCCCATCGAAGTCGTTAAAATTTAATTTATATTTTTTGAAATAAGACACTTCACATCACTTTAAGCAATTAATGTAATAAACATGTGATTAAGTGACACAATGAATAATAAAAGAAGGGAATGTCAAGCGCAACAGTGACAGCACCGATGATGATCATGACAATTAAATTCAAAAAGAAGATTTTTCAACTCATTTTGAGACTTAAAATATATAAACAAATAAGCTGAGAAACATGATATATTGTCTTGTGACTACCAACAATTTCTCTTCTGATATTCATTTCGGGTGTTTACATTATACGATTATACACGATATGTGATGACTGTTGGGGACACTTGGAATATTAAAATACTCAAGTAGAGTGAGGGAACATGCGAGAATGAGGCTTGTAAGCGCTTTAATGTAGCTTTATATTAGACTGAGGAGTTAAATGTGGTTTGTAGGGGACAATCACATCATCCTTCTAGCTATAGAATATTTTATGGGTGTGTGATAAGGTCTAACGGCACAGTTAAAGTATAGAATAGAATTTATCACAAAATGTCGATCAACAAGACTGCTGTGCATTAAGAAGTGCTTAACTAGAAAATTACTGGGGGCCAACTGTAGAGCAAGAAGATTGATACACAATTAGACGAAGATAAAAGACAGCTGGACAGACATACAGACAGAAAAAGCTCAAACATTACCGACCATTCCTCAAAAAATGCACGCACAAAAAAAAGAATGTCACAAAAATACTAATGAATAAATGACTGACAAAGTGAAGAAGGCAGTAAAAGTTAATTGATTGCACACACAGCTCAAAACATACAGCACATAGTAGACAAACAGCGACAACGACAAGGCAGGAGCGATGAGAAGAATTTATGTAACATTAGTATGCATATGACATTATACATATTTCAAATATATTTTATGGGCTCTTGTCACACAAACATTTGCTATCCCATTCATCTTATTCTCGTTTTTATTTTCACATTTTTTTTATTTCTTTTATTTTCCTCATTCAGTTGCTCGATTGCTTCTACTTGCTTTGACTTTTTTTTTCTGTGTCTCTTTCTCACTCGGCTGTTTCTGAATAGAATTAATGAGGAATTTTACAGGAGTTGATCGTGTTAATGAGTTTATTTTTGGGCGGAATGGAAAATTTATTGTGAAATCTGTTTTTTTTTGTGGAACTTTGGCTAGTTGGATTAATGAATGAGGTTGGAGATTTAAATTTTTTTGATGACCTGGCTTAGCTGCTTTGTGAATTAAATCGAAAAATTTGATAATGTGTTTAATTTTAAGAAATGATTGAGGGACCATCTTCTGATGGGAATTGAACCCATCATTGAAGTTGTTCGATTTGTTATTTAACTACTTAATTAAGAAGTGTTATTATCCTAATGGAAGACTAAGCTACAAATAAGCTCGATATTCTAGATTTTGCTCAGACTTCAAACTGATTGAGGTCCTAAAAGAGGTTTTCAGCCTCTTCCTGATGTAAAAGAACATGAAACAATAACTAAATGCTTCCTAACCTCACTTTACTTCCAATAAACCCTTCAGCAGCTCACAACTTTATTCAAATTATTCTTCTGTAATTTATATGTTTCTGCCACCAACACCAAATTCATGCAGTCTATATTGTACAATAAACTGACACATAAACTTTTTTTATATTTAAATTCTTTTATTTTGAAAAGTGCTTCTTGAATTTATTTTGTTTTGTTTTCGTTTCTTTTCAAATTCAAATGTTTGTTCCTCTTTGACTGCTCTTTTGTAACAAAAATAAATTTCAATTATTAATTCAGAAGACGATTTCGCTTATGAATAATTAAAAAAATATTTAATATTTTGTATTTGAGTGGAAGTTCGTGGGTACTAGGAGATAGGGACGCTACAGTACTGCAAACTTAAATTTATTTTCGTGTTTTTTAAATAATCGAATTTTAAAAAATATTAAAATAGACAAAATTTCAGACAAATTGACCCTATAAATTCCAATTTAATCCTTTTGAACCCCTTAACCCACCTCAATCGAACAGACAAATATCCACAAAAAATTATAAAACCTAAAAGCATTTTAAGGTGGATATAACAATCGAGACTATTGACTTTCCCAGTCATCGTGCATTGACATCTATTAAAATATGCAAATACTACCATCGCTGCTATTATTGTTACCACTTTGTGCTCATTATTATGATAATGTAGTATTAAATCCATTGATTGAAGACAAACATTTACCATATGAGCATTTAAGTCACATTTCATGTCAATTATTATTCACGAATCTATTACTGCCTTCACTGTTTGTGATGAAATAACACACAGGAAGGCGTTGTCTCTCTTTTCTTTTGTTTGAATGACGTGAAAGTGATAGTTTATGGGTAAATTGAGTATTTTTAATGGCACTAGATATTGATATACGTGAAGATTTGACTTGGATGGGTGAGTTTTTGAGTTGAATGTGAGAATAATGGATATTTTGGAGGTTAGCTTTTTGATAGGTTCATTTCTAGAATTTAGAGAAACTAAAATATTGACAAACGTTATAATAACTTGAGCTTTATTGAAGCTGAGCGTCATTTAAGCTGAGCGTCATTGCAGATGAGCGTTATTGAATCTGAGCGTTATTCAAGCTGAGCGTCATTCACGCAAAGCGTTATTGTAGCTGAGCGTCATTTAAGCTGAGCGTCATTCAAACTGAGCGTCATTGAAGCTGAGCGTCATTGAAGCTGAGTGTTATTGAAGCTGAGCGTTATTGAAGCTGAATTTTATTAAATTTGAGCGTTATTGAAGCTAAACGTTACTAAAGCTGAGCGTTATTGAAACTAAGCGTAGCTAGTCTAACATAGCTGACATTCATTGAAATTTAATTCCACTAAGGCTAGACGGCACTAAGGCTGAGCACCACCAAATCTGAACATCATTGAACCTCAAAGTCGATAAGTAAAAACATTAATTACTTGCCACGAACATTTTATTCTGATCTTATTTAACTTATTAACATTCCTCTCATCACATCCTACCCATTCCCAGGAACTATCAAAATATTCCCCATCAAATAAACTTTTCACATTTCTTTGATGTCTCCCCATAAATTCATACCTAACGACCTTAAATAAAATTATTATGGCACATTAAGCTAGCTCAACCATAAATATCAAAACACTAATTTAATAAATAAATTAAGCAAAAGAAGCTGCTCGTACTCGAAAGTTTTATTTTGTCATCCGAAAAGAATTTTTTTTTCTCATTCATTTAAAAATAGACACAAAAATTATTTTCACCAATAATTTTCCCATTATCAACACATTTTTCTTTCCACGCCACAAAAAAAAAACAAATAACTTATGTCGTTTACAACAAAAATATTCTTTAGTTAATAAATTTAATTTTCTTCTCATTTTGAGCAAATCGGCATGAAGAATAAGCAACAGAAGCTTAAGCTTTGAGAAGCGACATGAAAATTCATTGACGACGACAGCCATTAATAACGCATGGTTGTCAAGTGGAAAATTGTTTTCGTTTCATCATTTCAGTTTGATGTTCAGATGTACAGACGATGATGATGATGACTGAAGGGAAATGTATTGGAAAAAGTAAGAATTTATATAATGTATTAAAATTGAGTGAGGAAGGATAGGTTTAAGATAAAAGCGATTGTTTACATGAGAATTTTGATTTATATTTGTTTATTCAGAAAGCTCAGCTCGAAAAGAAGTTTCTCAGCTTTAAGAGAAGTTGCTTAGCTTCAAGAGTAGTGGCTACGTTTCAAGAGAAGTTGCTCAGCTTTAAAAGAAGTTGCTCAGCTTTAAGAGAAGTTGCTCAGCTTTAAGAGAAGTTACTCAGCTTTAGGAGAAGATGCTCAGCTTTAAGAGAAGGTACTAAGCTTAAAGAGTAGTGGCTACGCTCAAAGAGAAGTTGCTCAGCTTTAAGAGAAGCTGCTCAGCTTCAAGAGAAGTTGCTCAGCTTTGGGAGTAGTGGCTACACTCCAAGAGAAGTCGCTCAGCTTTAAGAGAAGTTGCTCAGCTTCAAGAGTAGCCTATCAGCTCCAATCGAAGTTGCTCAGCTTTGAGAGAAGTCCCATAGCTTTTAGAAAACCACTCAACTCCAAGAGAAGTAGTTTAGCTTTAGGAGAAGTTGCTCAGCTCCAAAAGAAGTCACTCAGTTTCAATAGAAGTCGCTAAGCTTCAAATAAAGACATTAAAATAACATTAAATCAATTCCTACACAACATAATCTAAAAACTCAATGCTTGACTATCAAGCTGTATAAACATGTCAACATAGATCCAATTTTCTAGACATTTTAACTACAAATCTCATTCAACCTTTTTTTTCTCAAAAACCCAGTTCATCATTTCATTCAAAGGATTTGTTTTCCATTCCCTTTTATGAAATGCCGAAACAGAAGCAAATAAGGCATAAAGAGAGCTAAGAAAAAATAAGAGTCTCAATTGACGATCCATTAACGATTTCAATTTTGTGTTTATTCACATTTTAAACATGTTTATGTACACACATAAATATTAAAACAGAGAGATATACCGAAAAATTCGAATGTGAGAGGGGAGCACAAGGCAAAAGAAATGAAAATGACTGTGAGATGAGGCACACAATTCGGTTGAATGCTGAAAAGTGTTATGAGAAAGGCGGCAAAATTGCCTTTAATCCTTAACGGCAAATGTGCCATAAATTAAACTGTCTCTCTTTTCTCGTTTTGCTCTCGTTTCGTTTCATTTACAATTTCATATGACTGCTGTTTCTGCTCCTCCGATGCACATCTCATTTATTTTTCTTTCATTTCTTTATGTTGCGCTTTCGATCTTTCTTAATAGAATGAATGTTCGTGTCTGAATGCAAAAGATTATTTCTGTTTTTAAGGGGGCATACAGACATATTTTTTTTTGTGTGTGAGCTGGAATTGAAAGATCATGTATGTTTAATGAGATGAAATTATCATAATCGGGGTGAAAAATGTGGTCAATTCTGAAATAAATGTTTGGAATTGGCTTTTTGGTAAAATTACTTTTTGAGGGTTTTGTGGAATTTTTGTTTTGTGTTTTTTGCATTGAAAATAATTTATTTTGGTGCTGTTGATGCCGATTTTATGATATAGCATCATTAATTAAGCTAAGTCTCATAGTTTCTCAAGAAATGAACCAAGCCCGAATAGCACAAGCCGAAAAATCGTGTAGAAATTCGGCATGACTCTGGAATGATGCTGGCTTCGATATAAATCTAACACCATGCCAAAGTCACACTGGTTTGGTGCCGGATTTCTGATCGATTTACCGACTTGTGTTATTCGGGATAGCTCAACATCCAAAACCAACCCGATTCTCTGATGCTCTCTACCATGTTCAATGACTTCCATTTTCTTAATCATTCCACACGAAAATAAAAGAAGCACCTCAGTAAAACATATCAATTTATATCCAACGATATCCATTAAAATACAAAGTATATTTTGATCACCTCAAAGATTTTTAAGATTTCCTTTAATTAAATTTAACCTAATGGAATTAACCAGAATACACTTCTTTGGAGACTACTTGTTTATCTGACATTTGTGATTATAATGAATGTTATTTTCAGCATGTTGACAATTTTATCATTTAGGATAATTAATTTTGATTTTTATCGTTCTGAACTGACATCGACCCAGTGAATAAAGTTTGATATAGTCAATAAGCTCCAAAGATCTGTCCAAAGCTACATTAAGCAGATCAGTATTGAACGAATGTTGGCTAGATACTCATGCAGAGCTAACAATAGAGTCAGATATTTTGTCATAGACTCTGCAATGGGATATAGGATGAGTCAATTAGTGACCAATAGTGGCTAAGTTCGGATGAGTTCAAGTCAACCCCCATTTAGTTCGAATCGTGTTCTATTCTAGCATTTTAAAGACATTATTACGGATTTGTCACATATCCGAAAGGCACACAGTGCATATAATAGATCTTTATAAGGTCCATAATTGCTTGTATTATTCGAAACATAAAGTTTGCTCAAATTCTGAAGAGTAGATAGGTGCGACTCATCAGATATTCTACAAACCAACTCCCATACCATCAGCCCAACATGCTCCAAACATCACTTGTTATCTGGGACATCAGCTGTCATTATCATGCACGAAACACAAACAAAAGCCTAATTTTATGATAAAATTTAAAAGGAGCACACAAGAAACTGTCAGATGCCAATTTAGTCTTCATATTTATGATAATTGAAGTCACTTAGTTCAATAAACGACAACGTTTCAAAGAGAAAATCTTCTTTTAAGGAAAGACAAAGATTATCATCAAATATTGTTTATGTGACTGCTGCCTTTGAACTTATTTGGCTGAGGATTTAATTGTTGTGTTGCTTGTGGGTTTTGGTGGAATTTGATAAAGATTTTTAAAATAAATTATTTTGAATTTTTTAATTGAAAATTGTTCTTTAGAGACTTTAGACAATTTCAAACTTGATGCCACCCATACAAGTCAACAAGTCTCTAAACAAGCCACTTATAAGTCACGTCTAATGAGGGTCACCAAAAATCAAAAAATCAAAAAAAAAATCTCTTTAACAATATCAATAACTCCAACATCTTCATGAATAAAATCTCAATTTCTTCAAGTCCATTAACCCGTCACAGCAGCTTTTATGTCTCAAATATTGAGCGACAAATTAATTTCTATCAAATTGTTAATTGCTTTTTTATGATGATGCTTTAAAATTTTTTTTTATTTTCTAATTTTCATCAAAATCTAATTTATAAAAATGATTCTCACGACATCAAATTAATTTTTTTGAGACAGCAAAAATAATTTTTTATAAAAAAATAAAAGCTAGAAAGATGAATAAAGGAGAAAAAAAAAATTGTCAACAGAGTCTACAAGAAGAAGCGACATCATCACCATTTATTTGAACAGAAATCACAAAGAAGACAAGAAGCCATCGATAAATGGCAATTTTTAAAAGATGAAACGTAATGGCACCGCTAACAGACGCACAAAAACACAACAATTTCCGTCAATTTAGTTGAGAGAGAATAAAAATACATAAGAAATTATGCGTCATAAATTTCACGGTGAATGGGTATGAGTGAGATGCGGAAGGAAAGATTGACAGGGATTTTTTAAGGGTTTAAAGCGCATTTTTTCGAAGTCCCTAGTTTTAATGAAATGATATTCAGTTTTTATAATCATTAAAATAACACTCAGCCTTCAAAATAACTGAGGTGACGCTCAGCTTTCAAAATTACTGATATGACGCTCAGCCTTCAAAATGATTAATATGACGCTCGGCCTTCAAATTGACTGATATTACGCTCAGCTCTCAAAATTACTGATATTAAGCTCAGCTTTCAAAATTATTGATGTGACGCACAGCCTTCAAAATGACAGATATTACGCTCAGCTTTCAAAATGACTGATATGACGCTCAGCATTTAAAATGGCCGAGGTAAAGCTCAGTCAAAAAGCTTAGATTTGAAAATTTATTTTTAATGACGCTCAGCCTTGAAAACATATTGAAAGACGCTCAGCTTCGTAAATGATATAAAAAACAATTCGAATTAGCTCACAGACAAAACAAACCCATTGCCAAACAACCAACCCTCCAAAAATCCCCTTATCACTCAAAATCAAGCTAATCCAATAATTGAAAGACAAAAAACCACTGCCGACGCACAAAAAAGCTAAAAGATTGTCGCACAAGTCTACATTTAATAGCAATAATCGAATGAAAATGCTGCCATGCTATTGATATGTTTACAGTTTTTGAAGACCAGAAGAAAAGAAAAGCAGCGACAGAAAAAAAAGTCGGTCATGAGTGAAAAAGAAGAAATTTCTTTATTTTATCTCCAAACACACATACTTTGAAGGCGAAAAAAAAAAGATATAAAAATAAATATAAAAAAATTAATTGAAAAATTATTCATGAGATTACTTATTTACTTTACTTAGTGGATATTAAAGCTATTAAGGGATTGTTTATAGCCATCGACGATGTATTAAAATTAATTTATGGCCACATTACAATGTTGATCTTGTATTCAATTCAATAAGTTTCATGTAAATGATAATGGAATAGATGGGGAAAATGAAGAAGAAGAAAGAAGAAAAAATAAAATTTATCTTTTATGGAATTTTAAGACGAGATTGAAAATTGAAAAAAAAAATATGAAGAAATTATTCAAAAGATTACAGCATTAAAATTTATAACCGTCAAATGATATTTAAATTTATTAGAATGAAAATTAAATGCGTAAATGAAGGAATTTTAAATATTTTAAAATGCAAAATATGGCTTGAATAAATAACTGAAGCAATTTATCATGGAAGTTGGTTCAGATTCAAATTTATGGATTGAATTTTCAAGTTGAATCTTTAAATACGACGGAAATGCGCCAAGTGATGAATTGGAAATTTGCATCTACTGAATCATTTGAAAATAACAACTATGAAATGCAGAAAATTTGAAATAAAATATTCAAAATTTAAATGGGAAATTGCAATGTTACTATTGGAATCCTTAACATGCAAACTTTTAGCTGAATCTATGTTAAGTTCGATGTAAGAACAAACGGAAAAGGCTCAGCTAGAAGAATAATTATCTGAAGCGACGCTCAGCTAGAGACACGCTTAGCTGAAGATACGCTCAGCTGAAGAGACGATCAGAAGAAGAGACGCACAGCCAGAAGAGGCACTCAGCTAGAAAAATGTTCAACTGAAGATACGCTCAGCTGAAGAGACATTCAGCCAGAAGAGACACTCAGCTAGAGAGATGCTCAGCTGAAGAGATGCTCAGCTAGAGAGACGCTCAGCTAAATAGACGCACAGCTGAAAAGACACTCAGCTAAATATACGCTCAGCTTAAGAGCTGATGAGAGACTTAGCTGAATAAACGATTAGCTAAAAGAACGTTCGGCTGGAATGATGCTAAGCTAGAAAAACATTCAGCTTTTATTTGAAGTTATTCTCATTTGAATGAAGCTGAGAAGCTAATAGATTTTAAATATATCCTTAAATAAAACCTCTCTCTTTAACACACTCCATACCATAATAAAGTCAATAATTACCTAGCCTCAAATTAGTACTGCCTACCCCAATCTGAGATTCCATCTCAACATTTCAATCCAACAGAATTATCCACATCAAAATCCAATTAATATCCAATAATAAAGGTTATACCCCCATTAATCCAGTTTAACGGTCATTTTTCAGTACAGAACCATTAATTTTATTTCAAATTATCTCCATTAAAATCCCTCGTCATGAAACAAGCGCATGGAAAAAAAATATACCAAAAATTTACGACTTAAGCTTCTAAGTTTACTCAATCAACAAATCACTGAAACAGATCAAGTAGCTCATTATGGATTGTAAACTATCTCTAATTGAATGCCATAAAAAATTGTAAATCAATATTCATTATATAAGCTTGAATATCCATAAATCCATAAAATTTGCCATAAATAAAACTGCGCATAGAAATTCGAATTTGATATTTTAGATGTGAAACAGGAAATGACCATTCGATTCCCACGTACATAGCTTTATAGCTCTATCAGTTGCTAATTTTCAACTTCGTTACATTGAAACATAGAGAATGCGCATGAAATTGTGTTAAATTTATGGTAATAGTTGTAATTTACACACGGGTCATGCATGCATATTAAAGGTACTTAACAAATTTATGACAAGCTGTTTATGCTGTAAACGGTTTCAGGTACTTGGCAACATAAATCTCTCTCTCGATTTTAACATTTTTTACTTCAACTTGCATTTATAATTTAATGTAGGTTAGCTGAGGTAAGAACTGTTAAGGGGCCGTTCACTTATGACGTCCGACATTTATGGGGGAAGGGGGGGTGGGTCCAGGATTTTGTGACAGTTCAAACAATGGAAATTTTTTTCTTTAGAATTTTTGTGACAGAGGGGGGGGGGGGGGGAGGGGGTCAAAAAATCAGGTTTTTTGATGGACGTCATAAGTGAACGACCCCTAAGGATGAATGCCATCTGAGCGTTTTGGCTATTTTGGAGGGTGTAGTATGAGTTTTTGAAATTTTTAAGTTAAGGCTCTAAGCTCAAGATTTGTCGCTTTGAGGGGTCATTGCAATTAAGAACTTAATCTTTGGCTCATTTGACTAAATGCGCCTTAACCCCAAAAAAGCTTCCTTACTTGCCATCCAAGTCAACCATGTAAAATTTCATTTCACAATTTTCGAAATCTCAATTTTTTTTACAGATACAATTTTTATTTTCACAAGCAAATCATTAACCCCATCCGTATGCAGCACGAAAACGGCTTATTAACATGAATAATTTATAAAATGTCACAATTAATCACAAAAAAATAACATTCACAAGTATAGAGGAGAGAAAGATACATGAACCGCAAGCGAGAAAATATAAGACAGTCATAAAAACTAGTTGATAAGTTATTATAGCCAATATATCATTTTAAGTTTTTATGGCTCCGTAACTATTTTATAAATCTACATACATATGCATGAGTTGGAGCTGTATGAGAGCTAGTGAATTATGAGGACAAGAATCTGGAAGCTGTGAGAGGATGGAGGGATGGGGATGGAAACATTTTGGGTTGAGTTGAGTCAATTATCTTAAAATCTGGTTCAGTGGACTCTAAGCTCATCTAGTTTTAGTCAGAATACCTTCAAATATATGCTTAACCTAGTTGCAATATCCATCTTACTACTGTAATCGTGTTCATGCCATAAAGACGCCTTTAAAGATGTCAGTACCACTTCATGTTGGTCAAGTGATATTGTTTGTATTGACAGATCAACACCAGGGGACCCTTAAGACACCACATCACTCGCTGAGGTTCAGATACCAACAACCTCAAAAAGTTCCCACTCCCAGCACGACAAACATCGTAGAATCGAGAAAAATGAGCTGTTTATGAGCACTCTAAATACAACAGAATGGATATACATGAAATTTATTGATATTTTAATTTTCCCCTTCTTTTCAGCTATCTTTATTATAAATATACTGTGTGGCATAGCAGGCATGCATACAAGATTTATGAGGCACACGAAGGAAAACGAAAAACTATATTTTATGAGATATTTTTGTATCTGTAGTAAAATAATAAATTTATATTTTTTTTTTCTAGTTTTTAAAGAAAATTTATTAACGGATTTTGTAGATTTTTTAATGACTTCTTTGCTGTTTAGAGCTGCTTAAATGTTTAATTAAATTCTCAAAAGTGTTTTATTAATTTTTTTTTGTTGATGGCCATAAAAAACTTTTGTGAAGGATTTTATGAAAGTTTTATTTTGAGCTTGATAATTTATGGGTTTTATGGTGGATGGGAAACTGTTTGTAGATTAACATTTTCGACTGGACAATTTAATGAGATTGAGAAGATAAAGTTGCCAGCATAAATGTTTGAGTGACTTTTAGACACGATCATAAATTTGGATCTGAAAATGTGTTGTAGATGGTGATATAAGTGAGATGATGATCTTGGCGTATCGAGTTTCAGTGCTTGTTGTGCAGGATATGCTTTCATTTTGGACTCCAGAGGGAGTTTGACTATCTAGTTCGGAGTATTTCATGTCACATGTCAGAGGACAGGGAATAATAAGAATCAAGTCAACTACTAATAGGTCCGCAATTCTGTCATTGAACTAAACCTCCTACAATCCTCTAAAACTCAACACCATTGTCACATCTAGCAAATTCCCATACAAAATCCCATTCACAACTGCCTCTTACTCATCAAATTGTTCCGACATGTACATCCAAAATAAATTGTATAATCCACACAACATGTACAAAGCACTAAATAATATTTATTTCATCTTTTTTTTATTTCATGTACAAAATGACTAACTGGCTGTAAATGTTAACTGTCATAAATTACGACATTTTTCACAATTAATTTAAACAGCAATTTAAAAATGAGTAACTGAGTAAGTGAATGAGTAATAAAATTACACAAAAAAAAATATGAAAACGACGAAACTGAGGAGATGAAAAATTATTGCCATTATTATTGTTATTGTTGCTATTATTCTTATTATTGAATGCTCTTTGTGTTATTTTCACTTCAAAAGACATTAAATATGACATGATATGTGTGTACATGTGAATTTATAACTCACTCGTATTTTTTCTTTCTTCAACTTCATTTTTATTATTTTCATTTACATTCACAACATCATAAATTATAGTGGAAGTTTTTGTTTGAAGGAATAAATATTGAAACACGAAGAATTAAATTGCTTGACTGACGTTCAGCTTTACTAAAGTTCTTCTTGACTATCGCTCAACTTGACTTACGATTAGCTTGACTGACGCTGAGCTTGACTTATGCTTAGCTTGACTAACGCTCAATTTGATCAACATTCAGCTTGACCAACGATCAGCTTGATCAGTGATTAGCTTGACTGATGCTCAGATTGACTAACGTTCAGCTTGACTGTCGCTCATCTTGAGTATTGCTCAACTTGATTTACACTCAAATTGAATAACACTCAGCTTGACTAAGGCTCAGCTTGACAAACGCTCAGCTTGACCAACGCTCAGCTTGACCAATGCCCAGCTTGACCAACGTTCAGCTTGATCAATGCTTTGCTTGATTGATGCTCAGATTGACTATGGCTTAACATCACTATCGCTCAACTTGACTATAGCTCAGCTTAACTTACGCTCAGCTTGATTAACACTCAGATAGACTGTAGTCGTGCATGACTTTTGCTTAGCTTGACATTGCTTGAGCATTGCTCAAGTTAACCAACATTTAGCTTGATCAAAGCAATTTTATGACTAATTTCAATTTCTTACCCAATCAGCCACCAAAATAATCCCCTCCATCTCCACAAAAATCCAGCTAAAATGTACACGAAACTAAATGTGATGATTTATGGAATTAGTTTCCGTTTAGCTCTCATTTCATTCCAACTTCTCTCAACTCCGTGTTCAGATTTCATTTAAAAATCTTAAATCACTTGGTGCCGGGGGGTATCATTATGAAATGTATATAGAAACATTCATAATTTTTACTTCTCTTCTCTTCAGTTGTAATATTAAGAAATTGCTTCGCATAAATAAAGAGGTTGTGGCAGCAGTGGAAAGGAATGAAAAAAAATAATATATATTTCTTTATGATTTATGACATGAAATGTGTTTGATCATTGAAAGGCAACAACAAATAACGATGACTTTAATGAATGTGAATATATAATTTTTTTGTTGAGAAGATAAATGAATTAGAGCGACGACGAGGCAACAGATGTAAAGATTAACACACACTGATTTAGACATGCAGGAATTATAAATTATTAGTTTTTTTGAGGATTTTTCTTATTTTAAATCTCTCTTTTCAAGGAAGCAATACGGATGTGTGGGATGAAAATTGCCGGGAATATTTTGATATTTTTAAGTCAGTTATAAAGCAATTTGTTTGATTTTGATGTGGCTTTGGGACTAATTAACGAGCTTTTGAAAGGAAAATTATTTTGTTGATGATATTTTTTGATCATATTTACGCCGTCGTTTGACTTTGTGGCGTTTTTGACTTAATTGCTTCGTGGTTGATAAATGTTTTGATGGAAGAAGATGAGAAGAAGTTATTAGGCATCATTTTTAAATTAGCGTGAATTAATTTCTCAGTTGGGTCATTATGATGTAAATTATATTTTTCCTTATTTTTCGTGTCATTATTTGAAGATTATGTTTTTATAAATTGACAATTTAAACTCATTGACAGCAAATTTGATCATAGAAATAATGACTACACTTGACGCTCAGCCAGAAAAATAACAGCTTTACTTGAAACTCAGCCGGAGAGAAAGCTGCTCAAATAACACTGCCAGAGAGAATGTTACTCAATTAATGCTCAGCCAGAGAGAACTTTACTCAATTAACACTCAGCCAGAGAGAATGTTGCTCAATTAACGCTCAGCCAGAAAATTTTTTCCCAATTGCCGCTTAGCTAGAGAGAAAGCTGCTTTATTGACGCTCAGCCAGAGAGAAAATTGCTCAATTGGCACAATTGACGCTCAGCTATAGAGAAATTATTCAAATCGATACTTAGCAAGAAAATAAAATATTGCTCAGCTTAAAATAATCTTTAAAATTAAAAACTAACCCAATATTAATAAATTAGAATCTAAACCAATAAAATCTGACACACAAAAAATGCCGCAAAAAATAAAAGCCACCTCTAATAATCTAGTAGCTATTAACTTCTAAAAAAATAAGTCAGGTGTTGAAATTTGCATATGATCTTTAATTTACTCGAATTCACACCTGACACATTTCTGCAACATTGTTTTAAATTTTTCCTCAATAAAATCTTGCAGGAATAGCGTCAATATTGTAACAAAAATCTTAAATGAGCTACAAAATCCTGATCTTAATGTGACTTGACATTGCACAAGCAGAAAATTTCTATTTTTCATTTCTTTTTTAAATTTAATTAATTTATTTCATTTTTCACATTTAAAAATAAGAAAAAGTCATTTTTACATTTGTTAGCATTTCATCCTAATTAGTCGCCACACACAAGACAAAAGACGATGAAAAAAAATGCGAGAACAATTTAAATAAATTTTTATATATTTTCTTAATTATATGCACTCATAAATTAGATAAAACTATCAAGATATGGCAAAACATTAAAATCTTAAATGAATTGACATCGGTTCCATCGCGACATATGTGGAAAAAAAGTTATAATCAAGAATAATTGTCCAATTCCATTAGTAATCCGACACATTTTGATATTCCAATTTTTTTGCTGATTAAAATCAAATCGTTTCAATATTTTTTTGCTTCTTTCCTCCTTTCCTTTCCTGCTCCTCCCTGAAGCTGTGTTAAAATAAAACTTTTTAAACGTCCTCATTAATTATTCGAAATCTCTTTTTCATTTCGCCTCACTCAATTTATATTAAAGCTATGGATACGGATATTTTTTTTAACGTATGGATAAATTTGCGCTGCCGAATGTGTGGAGTTGGAAGTAGAAAATGGTTAAGATCTTGAATTTTTAAGATTTTTGAGCGCTGTTTAAAGATTTTCGAAGATTTTTGGAAGAATTATTTGAAAATTCAATACTTAATTAGATTTTAATTCATTTTTATAAATGTATTCACCCAAATAGTTTCCATTTCATCCAAGTCAAATTGTTAAGCAAAAGGCTGTTCTCTAATAATGCTTATGTCTATACTTCGACTTAAAAACTAGTTCCTGTCCATATTAGCTATAGCTCAGCTATACTCCAAAATATATCTCCTAGAAATTCCATCTTACACTTGAAAGTATGACCTTAATTTCCAAATAATTTCTGCAAAAATAATTGACGATAAGAAATGAAGGCTGATCTGAATATTCCATTTTAATAAAACATCATTTACAAAAAACTTCAAAATAAATCATTGTTAAAATACTGCACAAGAAAAATTAAACAAAGAAAATTCCTATGTACAATACATGACTGCTGTAGGCTTCCGAATTAGCAACAGTGTCTGCAACTTAATAGACTCATAAATTGCTGAGGAGATTTATATCCGGAATCAGAATTATAAGTAGTAAAATGCAAACAAATTGAACAGCGCTGAATTTAAAGAATTCAACATTGGATCAATAAGGGAGTAATACAGGCCAGTTTGAGGTCGATCTAGTCCTGAATTTGGTAAATTGAGCTTCATGCAAGTCTCACGCGAGCTTAATGCCACCTTCGCTAGGGAATTTCATAGATTCAAATATCATTTTGTGGTTGTGACGTTAAAAAGAGGACCAAACAAGGATTTTGAACTCTGGCGACTTGGAAAAAGTTAAGAATTCCCATACAAAGTAGCACATAATTTTAATTTAACGAGAAATACCTTTGCAAACCCTCTGTTTTTTGGCACAGACACCAATTGACGTAAGTTAACTCTACTATTTGATTCAACTAAGCCCAACTGACGACCAGTCACAATTTTGACTGGATGTCTTTAGTTCAACTTCATAAAATAATCCTATTCAAAATTAATACCTAAAAGTGGCCATTATTATTACACATGTCTTATCTTAATGCATCCTAAAGTCTCTTACCTAAAAATTTTAAAATCCCAAATAAATTTCCCACAAAAACTCAAAAACGTAAAAAAATTAAAATGCATCAAATTTACATACAGATAGACTTATTATGATAATCGATACACAAACAGTAAAGCAGTCACTCAAAACAAAACGTATAGCTCCTCACTCTATCCACAAATGCTTTTTGAAAAATTGCCGAACAACCTCTCCATTTCATTAAAGTCAATTTTTCACGATTTGTGAGCGATATACATAAATATATAATTTTTTTTAAAATGCGCGAGAAAAAAAAAATCTTTAATATGAATGTAAAGTGATCAAAGCAAATCACCATGTAAATTTATATTATAATTAATTAATGCCTCGACCAAACGAGGCAAGAAAATGAACAAGCAATCAGACACTGGCGGACAGGCAGAGAGACAATCAGTAATGCCTTTTTATTCAGCTCAGCAGTCTTAATTTAATGCCATAAAATTAATCACAGATTTTTTTTTCGCTTGCCTTCCATTTGCTTTAATCTCGACTGCTACGTGTTTTCAAACGCTTTATTATTATTGATATTATTGCTTATTATTGCAACATGTTCCGACATTACTCTCGTTAATTATTATGATATTCAATTATTGGCTGTTTGACTTGCGAAATTTAGTAGCTGGAAATGAGCTTGTGATGGAAATGAGGGGTTTGGAAGTGAAGTTGTTGGACTTTCAGGGGTTGGGTAAGGAGTGTTGGGGTGTCTTAGACTAGTTGATTTGAAATTTCAATTTTATAATCTTAAATTTAACGTTTTTCAAAATTTTGATGACTTTTTTACAAAAATTGAAAAAATTCTTAAAATTATATAAAATTGAAAAAAATAAGTTTTTACAAAACTCAAACGACCTCCCCAAAGAAGGCTCTTTACCCACCCAATCCTTCAATAAATCAAATTATCTCGACTCATTCCTCAATCTGTATAACTTAAAACAATAAATATTATGTATGGACGAGATGCAATGTGTTATTATAATGAGAGATATTTCATTCACTATAATTTATAGCATAAAAATAACTAGCAACTTTGTGAATTAATTATTATTAATTATAATTGATGATTATTGCATGAAATTTCTTATTTTACTCATTTATGACTTCAGACTAGCTTGTTTATTTGAACATTAAATATAACATTAATTAATGGATGATTTTGAAATTTGCATGATGAAAATGTGGATTGATGGATTGATTTGAAGCAAAGGGTTGGTAACTTTTGTGATTTTTTTAAAAAAAACTTTTAAATAGAATTCAAGTTTTAAAAATGTTTTTGAATTTTTTTAAAAAAAATTGAATTTAAAACAAATTCAAAAAACAATTTTTTACTTTAAAAAATTCAATTAAATCATATATAATTCTCAAAATCAATTACAAAGTTGTACCACAATTTTAACAAACCAAGCCAAATAACCCCACAGCCACGGAAGTAATTCATTAAATAAAATTAAAATCGAAAACCGTAAGACAGTTACAAAATGTTAAAATATTCAAGCAATCAAGTTGAATTAATTTATTGATTGACTAATTAACAATTTTAATTCATTCATAATTTATTTACAAATTCACAACAAACATTTGACGTTGACAAGCTAAAAACACATTCGAATAATATGAAAATTGGCATTTTAAATTCATCGATGACATTATTTACGAAAATGTGTGGAATGAGTCGAATAAGAGTCCCTTGTGCAGAATTTTGAACAGTTTCAATTTTGATAAAAAATCAAGTTTTTATTATTTTAATTTTTTTGAATTTTTTAAAATATTTTAAATTAAATTTGAATTTTCTTAATTTAATTTAAATTTTCAAAACCATTTAAAATTTTCTAAAATCATTCCAAATTTTCAAAAATGATTTTAAACGTTTTAAAATATTTTCTCAATTTTTTAACCTCAAAACCTAGCTTCGACTCAATTTTCACTGACAAAATCCCCCTAAGGCCACTAATATCCCCATTCATTTAATTCAGATCTCTCATAGATAGATACATTTAAATTAATTTATGATCCAACATTTCCATTTCAATTAATCTCCACACAAATGTCAATAATTTATTCACATCATTTATATCCACTTAAAATTAATCTAATTTCAATTTTTTTTTTCGTAGCATGAAAAGCGCTCGAAAATGTCATAAATAATATTTTTGTGTGCACATTTTACGCCTACTCGTGAGCATTTTGTGTCTCTGGTTAATTTGTGTTTGCTGTTATTTATAATTCAGCCAGTCAATAATTGCGGTGCTTTGGTAAATTTTTTATAATGAATATTAGCAGTTTGTAATTATCGACTGTGTCGACAATTAATTTAGATGAATATAATGAGATATTTTGCACTGAGTGTGATGCATAGTAATGAAAATTATTGCACTGAATAGCGATGAGGTATCATTTAGGGCAACTTTGAGGGTATGCAACTGCAAAGAACTCTTTTTTAAATATGTTGAGCCTCAAGAAGGTATTTTTTTGTCATTTATGATGTAAGTCTCCATAAAAAGCTAGCGTGGCACCCTAGACCCCCTCCAAATGCCCACATTAACAGTATCCCTCCTAATATTACTTCTCCAGAACTTCATTAGCACCATCTACACCAAAAATTAATTTACAATCCCTAATTATTCCATTTATTTCTCCATTAATGACTTATAACTACATTTTAATGCTTAATTTCTTCATATCAAATTTATTGTGCTCCATAATAAACCAAAAACGAGGCCCACATTAAAGTATGAAATATGGAATATACAATGTCTGTTTATATTTACTCATGAAGCATTTAGAGCAACATTTTTTTTGCATTATTAATTTATGGAAACAGATTTTTGACAGCAAACATGGTTAATAAATAATATGAGGCAGTATTAAAAAAATTTATGGTGTACTTTTAGAGGTGGCTGGCATATTGATAGGGGGAGAATGAAGGCTCTGACTATAGCAGAATCAGGCGCATTGGCATTGACTGTTGTATGTTTGTTTTGTGTGAACTGTTCCAATCTTTTCTAGGAAAGAATTATGGATTGCTGGGTGGTTGATGTGGAAGTTAAGAAACATGTTGGTATTGTTTTTGATTTGTCCGATTAAGTTCATATGTTTCTGAAGCTACGCTTCATCGTGTTGCACGGAAACTGAGGCTTAACTGAAGTAGAACTGTAGCTGAGGCTTAGCTGAAGTAGAACTGTAGCTGAGGCTGAACTGAAGCTGAATTGTAGCTGAAGCTAAACTGAAGCTGAGCTAAAGCTAAAGCTGAACTGAAGCTGAGCTAAAGCTAAGGCTGAACTGAAGCTGAGCGAGAGCTGAAGATTAAATGAAGCAGAACTGTAGCTGAGATTGAACTGAAACTGAACTGTAGCTGAGGCTGAACTGAAGCTGAACTGTAGCTGATGCTGAACTGAAAATGAACTGAAGCTGAATTGTAGCTGAGGCTGAAGCTGAATTGTAGCTGAGGCTGAACTGAAGCTAAGCCAAAGCTAAGGCTGAACTGAAGCTGTGCTAAAGCATAACTAATGCTGAACAGAAACTAAACCTGATCCGATGCTTAGCGTAAGCTGAACTGAAACTGAGGAGAAACTGAGTGGAAACTTAGGAGAAGCTAAAAAGAAGCTTAGCTGAAGCTTATCAAAAGATGAGCTTCACTTGAGTGCCAATATGAAGACAATAGCATCTGAAAATGAGCTACCACTTTGTCTAATTTAACGGTCAAAAGTTCATGAAATATGCGTCTAATTCCAACAATCCCCAAACCCCACAACAACCAACTTCCAGAAATAAAATTAAACTCACATGAATCTCTCAACCCAAAAGTTCTCTAGGCAAAATCAGAAACCAAATGAGGAAGAGAAAGAGAAAGAGAAGGAGAGATATATCATGCGATATAAAGTGTGAGGAGGCATAAAGAGCAGTGGAAAGGCAACAACATTATTATTTTTTATGGCCATCATAAATTATGTTTATAAATTTTCCGTTGTCGAGGCGAGAGTGAGCAGTAGGATGAGAAATTGTGGCTATAATGTTTCATATTTCTCTCTCCATCTCTCTCCCCTTTTACTGGCCATTTATGTTTGCATTTTGCCTCATTCAGTGTTATTGCGATAATGTCTCATCTCCCATTCTTTATTCTCAGCTCTTTTTTTGTTGTGCTTGCTTCTTATTCCTCATTTTTTATATGTGCATCATATATAACACATTGTAATATAAATAATGGTCGTTGCCGGATCATAAATAAGTGTTTATGAGGAAAACGGCGGCTGAGCTGAAATTCTTTTTTGATATCATTGCTTTCTGTATTCACACCGGATTGTTCATGGTTTTATTAAGAAAATGCTTGAATAAAACAGAATCTAACAATAGCTTGTAATTATAAGCAGGCACAAGGACGAGTTGTCCATATTAAAAATTGGTTCTTTAATTCTTCAAGCTCCTTTTGTAGCTCTTCAGTTGTGGTTTGAAGTTTCTGATTCTCATCCTGAACATCAGCAATCAGTAACACTTGATTTTCTAAATCTTCTCGCAAATCTTCATTTTCTTTTAATAGGTTTTCAATATCTTCCTGCATGTGTTGCTTATTTTCTGTAAGAATATCAATTTTATCTTCCAATTCTTGATTCCAATCTTCAAGTTTACAGACTCTATCGTCTAAGTTTCCATCAATACAACCTGGTGAAAAGGTGGGATCAGTGGTTGTGTCTATTGTCGTTGTTTCATCTGCATTAATGAATATTATTTAATAAAGGATCATAAAGGATTATTTTAATACGAGAAGTCATGAGACTTAATAGAATTTAGAACATTCTTTCTTGTCAACCCTAATCTTCTCTCCCAAGGATGTAGAACCAAGGATGTGAACGGCCCACTTATTACGTTACGCAAAAAAACGTTCATAATTTATTTTATTTTGATAATTTTTACAAGTTTTTTAGAACGTTACATACTTCTTGACGACCCCCCCCCCCTCCCCTCCTAAAATGCGAACGTAATAAGTGAACAGCCCCTTATTGAAACGATCAAAAATGAACGAAACTTGATTGATCAAGACCAAACTTTTGATCCCCCTCCAAACACAAAAGACCATCGGCACAAACTTACAATCTAAGGCTTAACATTTAAATTCTTACCAGGATACAAAAGTTTATAATTTTCAAAGCACTTCTGCAAAGCGTTCCTCATAACATCCCTCGAAGTTGAATTATCAGTGATATTGACATTAGCACATGTGTTGTTCCTCATATCAATATAAGTAACGCCAGTATTATTAATAAGTCTTTCATCGATGGCATCAATTTGATTATTGGTAAGATAAATATGAGTTAAGTTTAGTAAATATCCAAACGATTCAGAATGAATTTCTTTAAGCTTATTATGTTCTAAATAAATTATTTTTAAACTTTTTAATGAACTGAAGATGTTATTGGGTAATTCTTTGAGCTCATTTGCGCTTAAAGCAAGCATTTTTAAATTAACCATGTTGTTGAATGCATTTGGTGGCAGACTTTCAATTTGATTTACGGCTATCCAAAGGTCTTCTAATTTTGTAAGATTTCGGAACCAATTCCTTTTCATCACCTTAATTTGGTTTGACCAAAGGTCTAATTGAAGGAGATTGTGGAGTGGAAGAAAAATATCATCTCCTAGATCAGAAATTTCATTATTATTAAGCCATAAGTACATTAATTTATTTTGATTTCTGAAAACATTTTCGTGTAACGATTTTATGCGATTATTCCAAGCACTAATAAGGCGAAGTTCAGGATTCCCAACAAATGCGTCTTCGTCAATCTCCATGCTATCTCTTTGAAATAAATTATTAAGGTATATTTCAATTTTTTTGAGCTTGCTACAATATCGAAATGAATCCTTGATAGATTTGATAACAGTTTCTGTTATGAAAACTTCAGTGGGGTTTTGAAATGTCTCACAGACTATTGGCGGAGGTGTTGTTGTATTTTTAAGAGAACCATACGCAACTTTTGTGACGTCTTCATTAGTCATCTCAGGTAAATGTGTTCCTGTAATCTCGGTAAAATTAGCAAGTCCATTTGGATTATCTACTTTAAGAAAGCAAGAGTAAACAGATTGATGACCAATGCTAAATGAACAATTAAGCTTTTGTCCACAGGCTTGATGGTAACTTATTGAAATAAATATTATCAGAGCAGCAAATTTTGAATCCATTATTAAAAGTCGAATTGAATTCGATTACTGAAATATTGTTGAATTTTCCATCAGTTTTATAAGTCTTTCGTCGTTATCAATGTTCAGGTTTTTTAATTAACCTTTCTGAGAACTGATTTGGATCTTTATTGAACAATTGGGGGGTTCACTTATAGATGCTTAAAAATAGGTAATAAATGATGTTTAAAGCAATTGAAAAAAATTTATAATTATTTTAAATATTTTATCTGAACTGATAAGTCAATTAATTCCCTTACATTTAGAGGACAGATAAGGTCAAACTCAGAAAGACACAAATAATAAATATGACCCCAATGAAGATTTTTCAGTAACACCCCTCGGGGTCGTTCACGTATGACGTCCGATATTAATGGTAATTTTTCAAAAAAAGAACATTGGAATTCCAGGAATTTTTTTGGTTCTTTTCTTGCAGACCCCCCCCCCCCCCCCACCTTCCAATCTCCTGCACGTCCTAAAGGAACAGCCCCCTATCAAAAATCCAATAGCTCAAAACGATGACCTTGATTACACTAAAATCACAAATAATCACCTCAATCTAAGCTTTCACTAAATTTAATCAGCCATAACCCCTTCAAAGCTTTACGCTAATCGGCATTTTATTGATCACAGTCATAAATTTCAATTTAAATTCCCCGCAAGTATCCATCATATCAGCACATTACATAAATTATAATACAACAAACTTTTCAGCAACAATAAAAAACTAATTTTAGTGCTCATTGTATGCCAAGAGTCGTAAAAAAAAACACGGCAACAATAGACATATCCAGCAGTCCATTATTATTCACCGTGTCCATAGACTCAAATAATTTTTCATTTCTCGCTTAATTTTTTTATGTAATCCACAGTCAATTCACAACAAAAGGCATTCAATCATTCATGCATTGAATGGTCAATAATGTTGGTCAATTTAGTCATTAGAGAAGGTTAACAAATGATTAAGCTACCGTATAGGATGGATAGACAATAGATATTTTATACTAAATATTATTAATTTTCCGTGATTATGTTTTTTGTGTGCTTTTTGTGGTCGTTTGTTTTTGGGTCATGAATAGACGATTTCCTGGTATTTCTGAGAGATTGTTTAGGCTGGGATTGAAGCTTCTCAGAAGTGAAATTTGAATGAAATATGAACTGGTTAATGCTTTTGTGACTAAAGATTCGATAGCTGCATCACTTTCTTAATTTAGTTGGTGGTAGGCGCGTAACCAGAGGGGGGGGGGGGGGGATTTTGGGGACAAATCAAACCAGACGTTAACAGAAATTTCTTCATTTTGCTAGGAGTTTTATGAAAAAATCATAAAAATCCCCCCTTCCCTCTGGATTCCCCCCCCCCCTCCCTCTCTTCAAATTCCTGGCTACGCTCCTGGTTGGTGGTCAACTATGAACAGCTGTGGAGTCAGAACTGACAGTGTTTTGATCAAAGGCCTACTTACCTTTATGCCATCTTACCATTGTAAAGGTAAGGGGTCGTTCACTTATGACGTTCATCAAAAAATCTGATTTTGGACCCTGTCACAAAAATTCTATAAAAAAATTTCCATTGTTTGAACTGTCAAAAAATCCTAGACCCCCCCCCCCCCAAAAGTCGGACGTCATAAGTGAACGGCCACTAACGCTTATTTGGATAATTAGTCAAACAACAGACCAAAAATTGGTTACCCTAGCTTACAAAGACATGAGTCCATGAATCGCATTAGATACCAATGTTTCAATCAGTACAAATAAATGACTCATATAATTTACAAATCTCCACACTTTCAAATTAAATAATCAATACTAATTCCCAAAAGAAAACCCCCAATCCAAAAATCAGTAGTCAATCAAAAGTTCAAAACTCATTCATCGTCTTCAGCGCCAGCCGTTCCATTCAAACATAACAAATGACTTTGTATCACAAAAGTGGCAATAATATATTATTAAAATTGGGTTTTAAAAATCCACAAGCTAAAGAAAAACAACTTTTTAAGGTAAATAATGAAGATTGAACATTCATAAATGATGATATGTTAAAAAGTAGTCACACACAGCACATTCGATCGTCATTAATCATTTAGTTTCGATTCATTTATTTTTCACGTCTTTCACTTTTTTTTTTGTGGAATGACAGTTAATGGCAGTCACACAGTGATTAAGGAATTGGCATTGATGTATTTGTGATGAATTGATGGAAGGTTCGAAGATTTGTTAAAGAAATGTGGAAAGAAGATTAAATTTTATGCAATTGGAGGCTATTGTTGGGTAATTTGGGGATTGTTGATGTGGATTGAATCCATGATCAGTTTAAGATCTGGATGCTGAGGCTGTGGTGTTCTAGGATTAAGTTTATACCAATAATTGAGTTTTGACTCTAGCAAGGAACATTTTTCTGCAGTGTGAGGTGCATTATCGACTATTGTAACCCTCAAGGATTCTAAGTCTCTTAAAAATTAAATGCCCATCCTTCAAATTCTCACAAAAGAACAACTATAGGAAATCGATAAGCCATCGACAACCTTTCACTAACCTTAAAACTACAAACCATTCCAAAATTATTTACAGCTCTTATGCACGACACTAAGCGAATCTAATCCTGATGTTTTCTTGCTGATTGATTAAAAATCTTTTTTTATGATCGTTAATTAATTTTTTTTCACAGTCTTTGAGCCTTTTTAAATGCAAAATTGAAAGATTTGCATTGCCAATGAGTGACTGGTGTGGCTGTTGATGATTTATTTTGAGTATTGCCATAAATTAGTCACTTCTCTTGACTTAATCTAACAAGAAAATTTGCATATTATGAGGAAATATTGTGAAATGTTCAAGATTGGTTTACAAAAAATTCAAATTAGATGCAAAATTTATTATTTTACTATTCAGACAATAAATTACTCATTGACGTTTTATCGATAATTTATGATCGGTTAATTTATTAGATAACTCGACCATAACAATTTTTTTGCATAAGATATAGATTAGTTTCATTAAATATCGCATATCTTATCGAAAACGGATTTTTATAGCTTTTAAGTTTTACAAATTAATAATTTATTTATGGCACGGGTTTCTTGAAATGCATTATTGATATAGATATTGAGGAATATTGAGGTTATTATGCGAATTAATTAGAGCAGCGAAGCATGTTGTTGGAGCTCTTCTAGGTTCATATTAGGAGATCTTAAGGTTTGAAATGTAGGTCTTATCAGGGTCAACATTAAGGTTACTTTAAAATTTACATTAAGGATTCGTTAGGAGCCTTTTTAGGAGCAACATTAAGTTTCCATGAAAGACTTATTTTGGAAGACATGAGGCTGAAATGATTGGCTGAAGATTGCCAACATGCGACCCTCTTTAAGATTGACATAGGGAACTTTCTGTGTTCTTTTATAGAATCAACATTTGGGGGTCTTAAAAAGTTGACCTAATTAACAGAGTAGGTAGGATATTAGGGGATCTTAAGAGGTCTCATGATTGGTTCCGTAGAATTGACATTAAGAATCTTTTGAGGTCGACATGAGAGACTCTTAGGTTCGGTATTAGCCACTTATTGTAGCTGACCCAAGAGATTATTTAAGTTCCAACTCTTAGGTGCGAGCATGAAATATTCTAAAGTTTAACTCTTTTCAGAGTTTGAAGTCGAATCGAGATTTTCATCGATTTTGTAAGGCGGAGTTGACTCCATCCAAAATTTCATCAACTTCGAGATCTGTTTTTTTTTTTGGGTTCAAAACGACATAAGACACTCTTGATGATTATTATGATGGACTGTTTACATGGGAATTATTGGAATTTAGAGTTGTAGCTTCTATGCCAATATGATGTACTTCTACTACTAAGTAGACTTAAAAAACTCTCTAGAGATTAGATGCAGATCAAAAAGACGATAAATCTCACAATCCCATAAATACATTCATCATTAAAACAACTCCAGCCTGCATCACTGCATCATAATCTCAATAATTCACCCATAAATCCTCCCATCATCAGCATACAATTTACATATTAAATAACATAAATTTATTGCCAATAATTCATTACACAACTCCCAGCGAGCAATACAACACAAAAAAAAAAAGAAATTTTTGTTCATGCTTAATTTTCAAATTACAATAAAATCAAGCTGCAATTTTTTTTCTGCCTCTCCATGCAATTTCCTTTCCCTTTAGCAGCTCTCTCACATTTCTTTAATACCTTAAATAATTCACTTCCATGAATTTCTCACATGAATGTGCAAAAAGTAAAATTTAAATGAAGTAGGCATGAATTATGAAGCATAACAAATAAGGTGCAATAATTCACTTTTCTGACTTGCTTTTTTTTTGTTCATGTTTTTTATGCAGTTAATGCATTGGCGAATAATTTATCGTCTTTTGTGAGGCAATGGAGAGATTCTATGCTGTGCAATTAGAAATGCCTTTTTTGGAGTTACTTTAAATGATTTCAATGGCGGGAAAATAGCTGAGAATTTATTGCGAATAATGCAGGCTTCTGAATTGATTTCTAGTTCTTGGTATTTTGGTGTTTTTGCATGTTTGCATCGGAAATGATGCATGGGAATTTAATCAAGTTGTAGCTAAATTTAGATTAATGCTGAATTTTATGAGTTCTAAGAATTATGAGAATTTCAAGTGGTCGGCAGAGTTCGATGTCAATTAAGATTTTAAATTCTAGTCTAGTCGACCTTACTTATACAAAATCTTCGAAAATTTTGGTATTCAAAGGAAGAACTCGGCTTCCTGGATTGATTTTGTGAATTGTGCATCTTACACAGAGGCTGTTAAGTTCAATGGTTCAATTTCATATCCTTTGGTTCATCGCCGACTCCTTCAAATCAAGTTTTATTAATACTAATGCTTTATAAAGTCCCACGCAGCTCAAGACCCTCTTCGCCTCTTTACTTTATACTCCACACATCTATAAAATTCACTTAAACAACTGAAAAATTCCTAAAGCACCCAATATCGAATAAGGGAAATTCCAAACATTCTCATATCTTGTTAATATCTCTATTGACGTTATTTCACTGTCATTCTGACAATGTGTTAATAATTATTTGCTGATAAAAAGCCTGTCGAGTTAAATTTGACAACTTGACACACTCTTGATACTTCTTATCAATATTTTGGTATCAAATTTCGCATTAAAATGAAAATGTAGGTTGCACGTTTTCGATGAAAAATGTCATGTGATACACGTGTGGTTGATGTTTGGTGGATTAAAAATTGTTTTAGAGGATATGTGATGGAATTTTATCGGGGGGTGTTGATGGACATTTTGAGGTTATGATTTAACAATGTAAAATTTATAAATCACCTCAAAACATAGAACAAGCTGTCTAAAATTGAATCGAATAATCAATCAATGAAACCTTCCCACAACATCCCCTCCATACCCCCTTTTCACATTCAACATTAAACTTGCAAATTCTCTCCAAACTGCATTCATCATAAATCTTTCACAAAATGTTCAATAAATTTTAATTCAATAATCTTTTCATTTCATAAATCCTCTCTCAACTCTTTCATGAATTATTCATCGAATTTGTCTGAGTTAGACGATAAAAATAAGAAATAAAATCAATAAAAATATTTGCATCATATTGCAACATCATCGGCTGTTTTCACACCCTTTTAATTATCTCGTTATTTAACCTATAAAATATGATTGCATTTAGGACATGACACGAGAAAAAAAATGGCTGATAAATATTGAAGGAAATACCGAAATGAGTAAATTTTCAGTATTTTTTTTTTGTGTATGATAAATTTATTATAATGAATAAATATTAAAAAATACACATTTTATGCAAATTAAGTGCTTTGCTTATATTTTCACAACTCCGCACATTACAGCTCTTACTTTTAACCGGATTTAAGGATCGTAAAATGAATAATAAACATTTGTATATTGCCAGATTGTCTAGGTTTGATGTAAAATAGCTTTAAGTTGAGCTTTCCTTAAGCTGAACAAATTTTAAAGCTGAGTGTTACTCAAGCAGAGCATCTTCAAAGCTGAGCGTTACTCAAGCAGAGCATCTTCAAAGCTGAGCGTTACTCAAACTGAGCATCTTCAAAGCTGAGCGTTACTCAATGAGCATATTTAAAGCTGCACGTTACTCAAGCTAAGCATCTTAACGCTGAGCGTTACTTAAACAGTACATATTTAAAGCTGAGCGTTACTTAAGTGGTGTATATTTAAAGCTGTGCTTTAATTACGCTGTGCATTTTGAAAGCTGAGTGTTACTCAAGCTATGATAAGCGTTGCTCATGCTAAAGCTGACCATAATCAAGATTTACAACTTTAAAGCTAACCATTACTGAAGCTGCGCAACTTTGAAGCTGAGCGATATTGAAGCTGTGCAACTTTAACTTTTTGTCTTTCTCAAGCCTGGCACTCTTAAAGCTAAACGTCACTAAAGCTATTCAACCTTGAAGCTGAGCGTTCCTTGAACTAAGCAGTATCAAACCCCAATTTAGACGACCCCCAGAAAATGCGCTTTAAATCGATCAAAAAAATCACAAACTCACAGCAATAATTCTTTCCTTTCCACATTCGCTCCCTGCTTGCTCGCTATGGCTGTTATATATTCACATATATAATAATTTATGTATGCCATATTTTGTAGCAGCTCTGAACTGCCATTATAAAAACATGAACTTTATGTTTATTCGAAAGCCATAATTTTAACGATAATAACATTTAATGTGACATATTCAACGGAATAAAACATAAAATATATTATAATAAAATTATACTGGAGAATGGATTGGATTGGAATGAGTTAAGTGAGTTTGAAAGTTATATATTGATTAATAAAAATGTGAAAATTTTTCATATTAAAAATAAATATTTAGTAGAGAAAACGATGGAGAATGAAAGAGAGATCGAGTGACATAAATTAAATATTAAAATCATTTTTATAATCCGAAATGTAGGCAACACAGAAAAGAGATATCTTTCGTTTTATGAGCAGTTTATATCAACCAGTAGAGGTTTCAAGTGTCATACTTGTCACAAGTCAAATGTAATATGGGGATTAAGTTAATTGAATTGGCAATGCGAAATGTCCTTTTTGTAATAACGATTATTGGATATGTGTGAAGTGAATGGTTGTCGGCTTTTAAGGATTTTAGGAAGTGGTTTAGAGCGTATGATAAAAGTGATTGTTAGCATCTATCAGATTAAGTGACACACAGCAAGAACAAAAATTTAATAGATTTAGTAACTCACAGTGGTGAAATGACGTATAATTCAGAGGGAAGGGGGGGATTTTTATAATTTTTTCATAAAACTCCTAGCAAAATAAAGAAATTTCTGTAAACGTCGAGGGATTTATCTCCAAACCTCCCCCCCCCCCCCCTGGCTAAACACCTGGCCTGAATAATGCTTCAGTGGTTCTGCTTCAATGCAGCTTAGCCATAGGAATTCTCAGCTATAGTGTGTAAAACAGCCAGAGAAATGCTTAGCTTCAGCGTTCCATAGCCTGAAGAATTCAAAACTCAAGTAACGTTCAGCTTTAAAAATTCTAAGCTTTAATTACACACAGCTTGAAATACGCTCAGCTTTAATTTCATACAGCTTGAAAGATGCTCAGCTTTAAAGATGCACTGCTAGAAAGATGTTCAGCTTTAATTACGTACAGCTTGAAAGACGTTCTGCTTTGATTCCATACAGCTAAAAAGATGCACAGCTTTAAAAATGCACAGCTTGAAAGATGCTCAGCTTTATTGACGCATAACTTGAGTGGTGCTCAACTTTATTGATGAAAAGCTATAAGATGTTCATTTTAAATGACGCACAGCCAAACGAATGCTTTAATAATCCATTTAGTCTGCAACATCCATTTAAAAATCAGAAATTCTCAAACCCTGAATCCTGAACCATAAACAAATCAGACAACAAAAGCATTCAATGATACATTTCATTGAAGAAGCTTAAAAGCAACTTAAAAGTTTATTTTTCTCACTCTTTTTTAAATTTTAAATAAACATCAATGACAACCGATTGTCAATTGACTGTCGTATTTTGTAATTCATATTAATTTTTATTTCCATTTTCTTCTCACACCGTATATCCCACAATATCAATTCCACTCATTCTTTTTTTTATTAATTAAGATTGAAAATAGTTTTAATGATTTTATATATTTCATTTCTTCATTTCAATCTGTTGTCTTTTAGCTTTTAATTCCATATCGATCGTTAATGTTAAAATGTTGTATAACAAGGTATTTAAAATGTATTTAAGTGGAAGAGTTGATTTCATTAATATATTATATGAGATGTGGTTGGCAATAAAAAATTGTTAAATAAATAAATAAAATTGAGAAGAGTAAAATGTGGATTGAATGAACTTGTCATAAGATTGCGTTTTAATTTTATGGTTATGGATAGAGTTTTGCTGAAAACATGAATCGGAAGGGATAAATTAGTGGTGGTTAAGATGTTTTGTGTATGGGATTAAGAGGAACTGCTTGGAAAAGCATACAAAAAACACGATTCTTATACTTTTAAGTCAATGATGGTGTGCAAGTGGTACTGAGCACACGATTTTTATCGACAATATCCAAACGACCTTTAGACGTCATCTAGCCAATAAGTCTCTGTCACATCCTCAAAAAAACCAATAAAAACTTACAAAATTTGACACCTCGAATAACATTTCGACATCCCTTGTGAATGTGTCTTGACACACCCAAAAAAGTTTCTCATTATCATTTAATTTTAGAGGCTATAAACATTTTTGTGATAGACAAAAATTAAATTTTTTTGATTGCAAAATGTCAAAAAATCCTATAAATAAAAGAAAAACAAGAAATCGATAGTAAAATTTAATCCACATGATGATAATTGATACATCGATTTACATTTTCGATTGATTTATATCAAGTCATTAAAGATATACGCTTAATTGTGATTTTGAGACGTCGATCGGAGACTTAAATAACTTAATTAGAATATTTTTTAACGGAAATTTTAATTTATTTTCTGTTTTTCTTTTCCGCTCCCCATCAATAATGACTGCGAGGCACTACTTTTATTATCGATTTGTGATTTGAATTTTATGTGATTTTATGTTTGATTTTTTTAACTCTTAATCTCTCTTGTGGGAATTTTTTTCAGTCGCATTTTGTTACTCGCACAGGTACTTTTTAGAAGACATAAAGTTTTACTGCTTCACTGTGTCGCTTTAATTTGAATATTATACTCGGTATTTTATCTCTATTTTAGTGCACAGGTTGGAATATTGAATAGTGGGATTTATTTCACACTTTGTCGGCGATTGTGAGTTAAATTTATCGTTTTTTAAGGGTTCTTGGTACATCTCGGTGGTTTTTAAATGCTGAACGATTCATTCACGAAACAAGCTTTTAATCCAAAATGAAGTTTTTTATCTAAAGCTGAGCGTTTCATCAGAGCTGAGCATTTTATCTGTATTTGAGCGTTTTACCTTAAGCTGAGCGTTTTACCTAAAGTTGAGCGTCTAATCTAAGGCTGGGCGTTTTATCTAAAGCTGAGCATTTCATCTATAATAGAACGTTTTATCTAAAGCTGAGCGTTTTCCCTAAAGCTGAGCGTTTTAATTAAATCTAAGCGTTTTACCTAATGTTGAGCGTCTAATTTAAGGCTGAGCGTTTAAGCTAAGGCTAGTCGTTTTATCTAAAGCTGAGCGTTTTACCTAAAGCTGAGCGTTTAACCTAAAGCTGAGCGTCTAATCTAAGGCTGGGCGTTTTATCTAAAGCTGAGCATTTCATCTATAATAGAACGTTTTATCTAAAACTGAGCGTTTTACCTAAAGCTGAGCGTTTAAGCTAAGGCTGAGCGTTTAAGCTAAGGCTGGTCGTTTTATCTAAAGCTGAGCGTATTGTCCAAAGCTAATCGTTTTATCTAAAGCTGTGCGTTTCATCTAAAGCCAAGCATTTTATCTACAGCTTTACATTTTGTCCCAAGCTGAACGTTTTATCCAAATATTACGTTTTACTTAAGCCAGAGCGTTACATTTAAGCGTGATCATTTTATCCAAAACTGAGCGATTTGTCGAAGCTTAATCAATATAACAATGCGTTCTATCCCATTACCAACCCCAACCACATTTCATACTCATTTTATTATTTGCTTCAGTCCGACAACTATTTAATTTAAATATTATTATTTTATTGACTTTGAAGTATAGAATTTACATAGGCACTAACATATACACACAAGCTGTGCGCATAGTTTATGACTTTATGATAATAGCGTAATATATAAGCGCGTACGTAATATCACAAGACTACTAATTTTACTTCATAAAGATTTATTGCCGAAACAACAGTCACATGTGAATTTTTTTTTATTGAGTCATAAAATAATTTTTATTGAATAAAATTGGATAGATTCCTTTGTGGATTGAGAATTGGGGGGCTATGTTATTCCATTGTGTATTATTACAATAAAATTGATTTTGAAGAATCTATTAGATATCTTAATAAGCTTCAATCGATCAAATTAGTGTCCATTTTACCTTAAATACTAATTTTATATCGATTTTATGCTTCTCCATAAGTTACTATACACATTCGATAATTACAAAATTTTCCAATCTAATTTTACATTCACGACTGTCATTTGTCCATTTGCTGCATTTTGTTGTTTTTGCGGTCGTGTGTATGCCTTTTGTGACTTTCAATTAATTTTCTATTCACATTCAGATCGCATTTATGTCGATGTTCATATGACAAAATAAAATCAATATTAATTAAAGTGGCTTAATCTAGTGCCTGTCTAATGCCTTCAGTCCTCAGACACGTAGCATATTATGAATGCCTCCTAATCTCAATTATTTCTACCATTTGATTCATTTGACACTTTTAACAACAATGGTTCGGATGGTTTTATTCTTGGCGGATGTTTATGTAAGCTACTATAGATGAAGGAGTCTTCAGTTTGTCTTGGATGAATTGATAGGAAAATTAAAAAAAAAATAAACAAGCTGAGCGTCATTAAGGCTGAGCATGATTGAGGCTGAGCGTCATTAAGGCTGAGCATCATTAAAACTTAGCATCATTAAGGCTAAGCGTCATTTTGCCACAGCGTCATTACGGCTGAGAGCCATTCAGGCTGTGCATAATTAAGACTGGGCGTCACTAGGAACAAGCATCATTAAAGCTGAGCGGCTAGCAAAGCTGAACGTTTTTAAATCCAGAATGACCCAAAATAACCATAAAAAGGATGTTTAATACAATCGTACATAATGCACCAGCTTCTCTACACGCAAACAAAACTGCGCGACTTTCAACCCACATCCAAGTCCTTCTATCATGATTACTGTTTCGTTTGAATGCTCACAATGCTAAATGTCAAGACACCGAAAATGTAAATGCATGAATAATTGATCAGACACAACATCACTCGAATGTGCGTGATATTAGTGCCTTCGTTTAAAAAAAGAAACATTTAATGGGCCAATTTTCGTGATCAACAAATAAATAAAATTTCATGACATGCGAGTCGCATACATGCATTGCGGGGAGTCGTGGAGAACAATTTTTTTTGCTGTAAAATTACTCGTGGTGGAGCAGTGAGAGATGTAGACAGACATAAATTGACTTATGATGTGAGAATCAATATTTTTTTTATATTCGCTGTCTGCTCATAATTGCAGTCAATTGTGAAATTCATAGGTTCGATTACTTATGCCAGACGCGCAGCATGACAAAAACGCACAATCAATGAGAGTCGAAATTAATTTTTCAATTCAGTAGACACTTGACATGGTATGAAATGGGGAATAGGGGAACTGAATTATTTGTCAATTTGGTGAAGGGGAATCGAAATTGAATTTTTTTGATATGGAGTGATGTGGTGTTGATTGGTTTGAGTGATGTTGATTGGTGATTAGAGGTCATTTAGATTGAGATGATTGAAGTGAGCCACGTGGTGCAGTTTTTGGAGGGTATTTGGTTCACTTTTAGTCACTCACTTTTAGTTCAAGTTGCTCACTTTTGGTTCAAGTTCCTCACTTTTGGTTCAAGTTGCTCACTATTGGTTCAAGTTGCTCACTATTGGTTCAAGTAGCTCACTTTTAGTTCAAGTAGTTCACTTTCAAGTTCAAGTAGCTCACTTTTAGTTCAAGTAGCTCACTTTTAGTTCAAGTCGCTTGGTTTAAAGGTCGAAGATGATCAATTAGTTTACGATTTCCTAGCTCAGACATGCATTTGATCCCAGACATCCCATAACTTCCCCTCTTTTTTAAAAATATCAAAAAAAAAAATAATCAATACCAATCACGAAAATTACTTCATGAATACGCCACACTTGAGTAGCTGTCAAGCATGTCTCTCTCTCTCTTTTTATAAAAATTTGTAATTAATTGGTTTGATGAATGAGCAGCAGTAGACAGTTAGCAATTGTTATACGAACAATTCACTTCATATACAATTTTTCATGGCGCAGGCATCTCAACAGGTTGCCATTGTATATAACAAAATAATAATAATAATAATAATAAATTTTTTGATTGACAACTTACTGATGCGGCCGTGGGCGATAAATAATCTGGGCTGATGTAATGATTTTGATTGTTATTGTTATTGTTCACTGAACTCAACATTTCTGACATTTTCATAATTTTTTTTTATTACTGTATCGCTTATCACTTCTTCTTACTTTAATACTTTTGACAGGCTTGTTACTTTTATTAATAATTTTTTTTTTCTTTGCGATTTTATTTTTAATTTTTTTTATGATTGATTGACTTTTTTCACACTTTTTAAAGGCGATATGGAAATGAATTTTTATTTTAATCACTTTGTTGTTTTGCGGCCCTCTTTTGTGGGCTGATTATTGATTAACTTTTCACTAAATTGATTCCACTTCACTTTTTTGTTAAATGATTAGATCTCATGCCACGTGTGATTTATTGGAACTGGATTTTAGGGGCACTTGAAGCCTTTTTTATTGACGGCTTTTCACTTGTCAATTTGAGAGGTTTTAAGATTATCAACTTTGATATTTGGGTTTTTACGGTGTACTTGTAGCTTTATTCCTTGTTGTATTTCACTTTCAAGTTTTATTTTGACTTTATCTGACAAGAAAAGAATTGAAATTTAATTTATGATCTTTTGTCGCCACTTGTGTTGTTTTATAATTATGGAATTTAGACTTGGTCATTAGAATGATCAATCAAGTCGGATTAATAACAAAAGAAGGCAAAATTGATGCTGGTTTACTTTTATTCTAAATGATTAGAATTCAAGGGGCTTAAAAGCTTTTTGTCAAGCAATGAATCTCAGAATTGATATCAAAAATTCAAGACAGTTCCAAAGCTGTCAATGCTGATTATCAATATTTATTAAGAGCTTTGGGGGATTGATTTTGAGCAGCTACATCTGTTAAAAGTCCAGTTTAGGTTTACTTTAATATGTTATTTTAAATTTCAGTGGTCCTAGAATGTGTCTTATGTACCCCTAAAAAGGACGTATGTGCTTTTTATTGAAAGTTCTCATTTTAAAGGACCAGACATAACATTTGATAAACCAGCAGCAACTCCATCCACACAATGTCAAAAACTGAGCCTTCATGAGTAAAATTTGAAGACTTTAGTACGAACAACAAAAGAAATGCTGCATTTTTGCCTTTAAATATGTTTATTATAAAATTATGTTTTTAATTATTATTATTTGAACTTATTTACATTTATTATCTTAATTGAGATAGTATAATAGCCCAGCTGAGCTGCAAGGCTCTCTTAACATCAAACCATTCAAATAACCTCC
Source organism: Chironomus riparius (assembly GCA_917627325.4). NCBI lineage: Eukaryota > Metazoa > Arthropoda > Insecta > Diptera > Chironomidae > Chironomus > Chironomus riparius. Next base: position 19,450,121 of record OU895877.1, on the reverse strand, counting down.
AACAAGAACAAACAAGCAATCTAAAAATCCACAAAATAATTCATAATTCCATCCACATTTCAAAAAATTCACAGAAAAATTAATGACCAAACAACACTCGATAATTAATCGAGTTAATCAATCATATTCAAAAATCTATTGCAATTTGTTCGCAAAAACACACCTTCTGTCAGGTTCTACAGCAATTTTTGCCTACAATAATTTATCAAATTTTATTTTTTATGTATTTATTTTTTTTTTGAAAAGGCTCAGACAAATAAATTATTTTTTAAAAGGCTTAGAGAATGTATTGTAAAGGCTTAATTAATCTTAATAAAATTGGAATGTATTAATTTTTATTCGTGGCGGTTGAGGGATTAGTGAGAGGTTCTTTTATTGGAATTCGGATGTAGATTGCTGTTGATTTTTGAGGAGGGTTGGAAGGGGACTTATTAAAATTGGATATTATTAAAATTTTGATAGTGAAACTAAATTAAACAAGTTTATAGCTTTGCTGTCTTTTAAAAATTTGTTTTTATTTTATTTGGAATTATTTTTATTTTCAGTTTTTTTCAATGTTTTTTTCTTCACTTTTTCAATTTTTAATTGAAATTCTCAAAAATGTTCATAATTATTCAACAATTCCCAGCACATTTTATCATCATTATCACAATTAAATTCACAGTTTCTCATTCCTCTAGTTCCATTTTCATCTCTTACCCAAAACCAAAAATAGGAATTAAAATTCAACTCCATAATATTCTAATAATTATGCTAATCTCTGCTCTAATCTTCCACAATATGTGCCCGAATGTTGAAAATAATAATTTTTTTTCTCAATAAATATTCCACTTATAATCCAATGCGAGCATCAACGAAACAATTCGAAAAATTATCGGCTATGGTAATTCTGCCTTAATTATGTTCACTTTATTATAATTTTAATTTTTTCATGTGGCTACATGCATAATAATGTGCAGCTTAATCCTTTATTGTTGTTCGTTTGTCACTTTTCACATAATCCCAAACCGCAGAATTTCATAATCCACTGGCATTTCGGTGGGAATTTTTTCTGGTCTCGTTTATTTATTTTCACGATTTTTTCATATTAATCCGAAAGCAGAATAAATATTGTGAAAAATAAAATTTTATTTTAATTAATTTTAAAAACAAGAAGCTCAAAAATTGATGTTTTTATGCTGATAATTAACATTCTCACATTCATATAATTTCTGTTTACGATATTTTTGCGCTTTTTTCTATTGTGGAGTGTGAGGCTAGTTGCGACATTTTGGGGGGAGATTATTTGAAAATTATACTAAAACTTAGAGTTGTGCTAGCTAATTATGCGGCATTTTGAGAATCATAGTCGATGTTTTATGCTAATTTAATTGATTATATTTGAATGTTTACAGGAATAGAAGCAGGATTGTTCTTGTGTCATCGAAATTTCTTCATATTTTATTCTTAGAAAGCTAAAGCATTTTATTTTTGTCATAGACTGGTTTTAAATAATAAGACACATTATCTTCTCAAATGTAGTGAAGACATTCTTTGATCTGAATGAACAACGGCAAGAGAACATTTCGATGCCACGAATTTTGATTCTTGGGGCGAAAGAAAGGGGCAGGGGTGGTTTATGAACTCGTGTTTTTAAATCATTCACCATTTAAGACCTACAGCCTTAAGCATGCTATAATAAAAATTAGAATGATGTAATAAAGCTTATGTTTCTGAAATTTTGACGATTCTTGTTGAATCTTGTAAAGAGTCATTCACTTATGACGTTCATCAAAAAACATAATTTTTAGACCACCTCCCCCTGTCACAAAATTTATATGGAAAAAAATTTGTTTTTTGAGCTGTCACAAAATCCTAGACCCCTCCATAAATTGCGGATGTCACAAGTGAACGAACTTCAAGGAAGATGGTAAAAAGACATTGCAATGGGAATAATTTTCCAACAAATCAATGTTTTGCAGTGTGATGCATTTGCTATGATCATCATAGTTGGAGGAGGGTGAAGAGATCCTTTTCAATCGATTATTTAATAATTTTTGAAATTTTAAAATTGAATTTTTGTATGACAAGATGGGAAAAACTCTAAAATCAAGCTTTTTATCAGAACAATATTTAGAGATCCATTCTCGATCAAAGGATTAAGAATGCCTGTCGCCCGGAGCCGAACTATTTTATGCTCGCAATAAAATGGAATTTTGGAGATTTTTTTACAGCCCCCTTCTTGCTACTCTTCTGTTTTTTATACAAAAATAAAATAGTTAAATTATACCTGAATGTAGCTCCAAAACTTAAAAAACTCTGTTAGATTCATCAATAACAGCTTCAAATCTAGAAATTTCTATCCTAGCACTTATGTATGTCAAGAGCTTTAAGCAGCTTCACGCTTTACCAATTTAGAATTCTGAACTGAAAACAAAAATAATCATCATGTCCATCGATTAGTTCCATAGCGGGTCATAAGAAAAACATTTTAATCCCCAACAGAATTACTGATTACTCCAAAACAAGACAGCAACAACAACAACAACAACAACAAAGTTCAAATGCGCTAAATCCGCAAACAAAAATCAACAAAAGCAGAACATTTTTTTTTCACTCATAAATTTTCATTTTTTCTACCTCTTTTAATCTTATTTATGTGCATACATAAATCCAAAAGAATTATCGACTGACAGCACAATTTTGCTACTTTGTAGGAATAAAAAAAAATATTTTATGTGCTTCACTGCATTCTTCTCACTTTATATCTTATGTGTGCCTACTGTTTGTCTATCATAAATTAATTCGATGATGTGCACAGAAAAATTAATTGCTTCATAATTTTTTCAGTCACTTCCCTTTTTGCTTGTCAATTTTTTAAAATTTTATTATTTTTTATATTGAAAAATTATCACTTTTTTTCTTTATTATGCAGCATTTCTTTGTGTCGACTCATTCGGCATGTAAAAATGACACAAACAGTAATTTAATAATTACTCAATTCATATCCAACCGATTCTCGGCCGACGACATTTATAATTATTTTTTTTTTTTTGAAACAAAAATAAAGACGGGTTGCGAGAATAAAAATTTATTATTAAGTGTTTACGTTAATACAGTTTGACAGCAACTGACTCAAGCATTTGTTATTTTTTTTTCATTCATTCATTTCTCTCGTGTTTCGTATTTGAAGACAAAATAAAATAATTTTTTTTCTGTTGAGTTGTGCAATTTTTCTGTGCTTTTTAGGTACTCTCTCGGCATGTTGGAGAGTTGTTCGAATTTCGAAAATGGGAGAGAATTTGGGAGTTTTTGAGAAGATTTTGAGATATTTTCTCATTTTTACTTACATATGCTTCGGTTTTGTGCTCATTTGCTCACTGAATCTTAAATTTATTCCCATTTTGAATTGAGCATTAGCTCCTGATGTCTCCTCATTCGGAATTAATTCTCATTTAATGAATTTTTCATTCTCATTTGATTTTTTGATGTCTATGGCTATGAGCTTGACAATAATAAAGCTAGTTTAGAATATTTTAAAGATATCATTCCTTTACTTTGATATTCAATCCATTTCGTTCGTTAAGAGGGAAAATTCTTTGTAGTTTCAGAAAGCAGACTTATTAAATCGTTCAAACTGTTTAAACCAAAGCTCGAAGTCGATGAAATTTTGTACAGATTCGAGTCTACTTGGAGTCGACTCTGCCATACAAAAACGATGAAAATCTCGAGTCTACTTCGAGTTCTGGTTTAAATATATCAGAACATATCAAAAATGAATTAAAATTAAAAATTTTATGAGCCCCCTTAAAAACACCAAGAAAAACTAAGACTTTTTAACATTAATTTCTGATAGTGACAAAAAATATGACGGCTACTGTTTTGCCTTCGTATTAAACCAATCGTGATTGCTCGGAAAATGATTCAGAGTGTTATTAAATAATTAATTGATAGCTGATTTGAGTTTGTTCAAAAATGATAACAATCAACAGCTTGAAATTTTACAACTCGTACCCACCTCCGTCACAAAATTTTATTTTTGTATTCACACAGCTTCAATTTTTATTCACCTTCTTAAATATTGGACATCATTTATGAACGACATTATTGGAATTAGCTTTAGTTGCAAGAACATGGCCGACTTGCTAATTCTTCAATCCTTTTTTCTAATTCTTCAATAGCAGCTGAATGATTTTTGAAATTTTGCTCATTTAAAATACTTTGATTCTTTACTTCAATGTTAAAAATATCTTGATTGCTAAAGTTTTCCTTAAATTCCTCATTTGTAGCTTCAAGCCTGCAAACTCTTTCATCTAAGTTCCCTTCGATACATCCAGTTAAGTGCCTTGCTGGTCGAATAGGTAAGGCGCTTGGCTCAAATTTGGGATGGTAACTCGAAGGTCGTCGGTTCGAATCCAGCCATTTCCAAATTTGTTCTTTTTCGGAAGTTTAGATACTTCGACTGCTTAATGTACGAGATCAAGCCATAATTGGGCATTTGGGCAACGTTGGATTAAGGAACGGGTCAGGAACTTGAAGTGTAGCGGGAGAAATAGGAACGAGAGCTACAAGATTACCCACGAATGGAATATTGATAGAACGGACCTGAAAAGTATCACGTAACGCCTACAGAAGATCGAAACGAGAGCCTTAGTTTATTTGAAACCTAGATATGAAGATTAGAAGTTTGATCCTACATAATACTAATTCATATGTATACAAATACAAAAGTGTAAAATGTGAATTATTTCCGGACAGTATGTCGTCAATAAATGCAATAAAGTGCAATTAAAATGAAAAAAAAAAAGTTCCCTTCGATACATCCTGGAGGTAAAGTTAAAGCAGTTGTTGTTGATTCTGTGGTAGTTGAGACTGTTGTTGGAGCAGTTGTTGATTCTGTAATAATTGCAAAAATATTATTTTTTTATTAAAAATAAAATTTGTAAAATATGAAAGAAGGTTTGTGCTTACCTGGCGGTAAATTACCGTAATTTGAAAAGCAATTCAAAAGTTTCATTCTCATATCTAATCTTAAAGATGTACGGTCAGTAATAACAAAATTTGCACATGAATTATTTCTCATATCTAAAGTAACAACTCCAGTGTCATCAATTAAGTCTTGATCAAACGCATCAATTTGATTATTTTGCAAATTAACTGTGATTAATTTTGGTAAAACACCAAATGAGTGGATGACTTTGAGTTTGTTGTTGTTAAGATCAATCTTTGGAAGCTGTTTTGATGAGCTTATAAAATTTCTTGGAAGTTCATCAATTTGATTGTATTGTAATTGTAAAATTAATAACTTTTCTAAAGATTCGAATGAATCATAATAAATTCTTGATATATTATTAGATGATAAATACAGTTCACTTAAACTAATTAATGATTTAAACGTCTTCGGTAGAAGTTCTTCAATCTGATTTTTAAACAAATCCAATGTCTTTAAATTGATAAGTGGACTAAAGATATCTGGCTGAATTTCCTCAATTTGGTTATGGTCTAAATATAATGACGTCAAATGAACTAAGGACTCAAATGATTTTGGAACTAATTTGATAATTTTATTGTAATTAAAGTTTAATGTCACTAAATTATTTAAAGAGCTAAAAGTCTCAGGTTGAACTTCCTCAACTAGATTATAATGTAAATATAAAGATTTTAAGTTAATCAGCGAGTTAAAAGTCAAAGGTAGAATCTCTTCTATTTGATTATTGCTCAAATTTAAAATCTCCAAACTTTGTAAATGAGAGCTAAACATATCCCATGGTAGTGTTAAAGCCTCGTTTATGTGAGACGAAGGATGAACGGAGAATAAATAAGGTGGAAGTGTTGTTAAAAGATTGTTGTTTAAGTACAAGTACTTAAGACTTTTGCATCCCCAAAATGTATTTTCATCTAGTCTGCTAATTCTTATTGATTGTAAATCAAACCAGATTGCATTTTGGAATGTTTCGCAGATGATGTACGGCACATTTGTAGTATTAGAATTATCGCTTCTTTTAATGAATCGAACATCTTGATCAGTCTTTCCAGTGAAATGTGATCCTAAGACTCTTGAAAAGTTATAGTTTCCAGTTGGGTTGAGAATATAAATGTCACAAGTGTAGCCGTAAGTACTATCATTTCGAAACGTACAGTATAATATCTGTGCAGAAGTAGTGTAGAAGATTATAACACATACACACACAAAATATATAAATTTTAAACTCATTGCATTTGAGTTAAGTTTGATTACTTTATTTTGACTGAATAAATCATAAAATTATTGCTCGACTTTATACGATTTTCTTTATCAACTGAAATTATTTTTACTTTAATATCACAAAATCTTAAGTATTTCTCAGAACTGATTAATTTTTTTTGCAACAAGAAAAGCACATCTGATTGCATCATATTATTATAGCTAGGTACTTAAAAGTAAGTCTGATAATGTCAAATATGAATGAGCACATTTGAATGAGCACATTTGAATGTCATTTACTAAAAGGACTATTTGGTCATTCAAAAATGATGATTATCATCCTGATAAAAAGAGAATCCTTGCCCTACTTGAAGAATATTGACTTTAATAAGTTCTCGATTACATAATAAACTAGTTTCTCAACTTAAAAATTCCAATCTATTGAAAAAAATTCTCTCTCCATCCTTTAGTCCCATCCATAAGACAAACTTTTTTGTTTCATCGCCAAACAACACAAAAAGACACCCTCAATTAGTATCACTTATCAAATGAATATTTTCTTCTTCTTCTCAAACTCATTTTCTACCCACAATATCATGGAAATGATGTTGATGATGATAATATTATCTCATTTTGAGTACAACTCACACCTCAACCACTTGCCTCACTTCCTCATTCATTCTCATTTATTATGTTGATGATAATGATTAATCTCATTTTTTGGAGTATGAATCATGCGCATTCAATGAGTTTATTTATTTATTACGTCAAAAATCAAAAGAATGAGCTAAGAAGATTGATTTGATGTTTTGGGGTTTATTGGTGGAAAAAAGAAGATGGGGATGCTTTGAGAGCAGGTGGGTTATGGTAAGGAATGCAAAAATACTAGAATTATTTCAGCTGGTTGAGCTAACAGCATAGTCTAGCTTGTTCATATTCAGTTGAGCTAGTTATTGCTCAGCAAAGCTCATTTTCTCTTAAATTTGCTCACTTTTGAGGTCATGGATGCTGATGAGAGTTGATAGTTTTTTTAACCGAGCCTGATTGGCTCAGCCGAACGTTCTTGCTATTTTGAAAACCTTCCTGTGGCTAAATAGAGCTTTTTGTTGATCAGTTAAGCTTATTCTTAACTTAGATCAAGAATAATCAAATTATGTTATGATCAAAATACCCCCCCCCCCCTCCCCTTCCCCAAATGTGTAAATCCTCACAAAATTATAAAAAACCCAAAACCCAAAGCAATTCCCATCCAAATTTTCTTCATCATCATCCATTTCCTCGTCTAATTTGATTTTCAAGATTCATTAGCCATGCTTGATGTCGTCAAGAAAAGAACTTGTTCTACTCACTACAACGTCTTAAAAACGAACGGAAAAAGAAATCGAGAGAATGAGAAATGTGTCATCAACAGTCGACAACATCTCATTGTGAACTCTCACACACAGTGTCACATAGAACGAGTCAAACAATGATAAATGATTTTTAATTAATGACAATGAATCCTTCTTCTTCTTTTGACTGCTTTCCTTCAAGACATGGCATTTTAGATGGATAGACAGATAGGATTGGTGAATAATAGATTGAATGTGATTGATATGATGGAAATGGGGTTGAGTTGAGAGATGGAATGAGACAAAAATGTTCAGATTGAGAAATGAGAAAAGGAAAATGAAAAAGGAAATGTCGATGGTATTATGTTTTTTTGTAGTTTTGTGACTTGATGTTTAGACTTTAATGATATTTATTTGTTATTTGGAATATTTTTAGTGTATTTGAGGTGGGAAGGTCATTGGTGAGGAGAGAAATGATTTTTGGGATTTGATTATTGAAGAATTTTTGCTGGTTTTGATTCTTTTGAGTAGATTTTGGGCAAATTAATTCATTTAAAGCAGTGTTGGGCAAACTTTTTTGAGCTACGGCACACCTTAGGAGTATGCCATTACCAAAGTCGCACACAGCCTGCGGCTCGCGTCATTTACAAAAACTTTCTACGGCACACTAGTGTGCCGTGGCACACAGTTTGAACAACACTGATTCAAAGTTTAACCCGGTACTTTGGTGGTTGCAAAGCACGCCTCTTGACCTGTTGGCTTGATACTATAGCTTTAGAGTCTTTTAAACATCTTAGCTGATTCTGATCCTGTGAACCAAGAAAACATTAAATTTAGTTCCAAATTCAATCAAATTAATTCTATTAATCCTTCCAAACCACACCTCTATATCCATATCATCATCTTCATAATGTCACAATCTGTATCCCCATCCCAATCATCCAGCACAACCCCCAATTTCACTGTCAATCTGTCTAAGAAACATAACTAATGACTGATAATGATGATATAACGATTCTTTCTCTTCCATAAATTTATCATCAGAAAAGCTTCTTAATGACATGAAAATAAAAAAAAATCTTAGCGAATTAAACGAAGAAAAATGAAAATTTTGTCTTTCCATTCTTAATCTTTCAAGTGCCACATCTTAAATTTTCATTTCATCTTTCTCAGATTTTCTCCTTCAGCACAGAAACATGACATGAAATGAGATTGAAATCTCAGTTTATTTTTTTTTTGGAAATTTATCATCATTAACTGCACTGTCATTCATCCTCTTTGTGTACCAACATCAACCCTTCCATTCTATGTGTTGGTGAAGATATACAATTTTTTGGTGTGTATGAACGATGAGCTGAGGAGTAAGAAGGAGGAAGGTGAAGACATAGACATGACATTTCATATCCCGCCTCATACTATATATCTTACTTCATAAAAAAAGAAGAGAACAGCAGCAGCAGCGAGTGACATTTTCTCATTCCCAAATGACAGTGAAAAATAGAAGAAATGAAAAATACTTTTTTTTTTCATCTAAAAAGTGTTGCTTATGCTGACAAAAAGGAGGGACTAAGGAGGTTGATTTGGATGTTGTTTGGGAATTGGTGGAACTTAATGGGTTATCTAGGTCAAATTTTTTAAGATAAACAAAGAGTCTTGATCTAGCTGATTATTTTATGTTACAACGGGACCCCCTACCCATGCCGAGTAAGGTTACCAAGTCCACCCTAACCCAATTCCACCTTAAACATCCTTATTATTAACCTCTTTTGATCTCCTTCTTCCAACCCATTCCCTTTAAAAACAAACAAAAAGGGAAAGAAAAGTGTCAAAAAAGAAGGCAAAAAGAAATTTGCTGAAGACAAAAGACAATAAACGACCTTCTGGTCGAGTGATAATGGCAAAGAAAGAGAAAAAATTAGTTCACTTAAATATGAAAAAAATAAATCAATGTCAAAGTGACTATGCATAAAAGTAGCAATGGAGGTGGAGGGTGGCATGAATGATGACATGGCAAAAAAGTTAAAATAAAATGTGAAAATATGTTTTTTGGACATTTTAAGACATTTTTGAATGTAAATATTTTTTTATTACAATATTACTGGGGGTCGTCAATTTAAAAAATTTTAAAATCCAGGACCCCCAATAAAACTTATGTTTAAGCGATTCACAAATGCTTCTCAATTCTTTAAGCAACTCAGTCAATAATTAAAAACACAACCAAGGACAAGTAAACGAGACCACATTGAATCCAACAACTGTCCAATTGTGATCAATAATACGACTGCTACCACTGCATCCAGTCTGTGAAAATACTCGGCACTGAAATAAATTGCTGGTTGTGTATGCAATTGTGAATGGTCCCAAAGAAGTAGGATTGCTGTGTGTGCATGCTTGACTTGATCCGAAATGTGTAGTGCATTGATTGCCTGATCGGCAAAGCTGTAACATTCCACTGCTTCTGTCTGGATGAGGGATGCATGCTTGTGTGTAGATAAATGACATGACGCAGATTAAAATTATTATTTTCATGTTTTTAAACATTTTGCTGGAACTTTTGTTGCCACAATTAAGGAAGTCACTTGGTTTAAACTTGAAAATTTACTAAGGAATGATTTGAAATTTGCTAGGTTTTATACTGCATTTTTTATCATGAAAGTGAAGGTGATTTGCTTAAATCCAATTCTTGGTAGAAATTAATGCTAAGTCTGAGAACATCAACTAATATTCTTTTTAAAAAAAGTCCCCTTTTCCGCACTTAAGAGTTATAAATTAAGCTATCAAAAGCTTTGCTGGGTTTGTTGTTAAAATTGTGCTGTTTTTAAATTAATCTTATCTCTGTGGAATTTAATCGAATTAATGCAATTGAGCTCTGGAATGTCATGCAATAATATCGTGAATTTTATCAGCTGTTTATAATATGTTGCATAATAGAGTGACTTGATTATTTTTTTAATCTTTCCAGTTCATTTAGATTAAACTTTAATCTCGGGCAGAGTTGAAGTTTTTGGTTTTAAGGAATAAGTTGATGGAGTTGAATCTTTGTAGCAGCATTTAAGAGTGTTTAAAATTCTAAGAATTGAAGATCTTTGGCATACATGATCTGCAGGATCCTTAAAATGCTTTCCCTATAACATCTGTAAATATTCTTTTAAAATCAGCAATCAATCCTGAAAAGAAACCCTAACTCTGGCTTAATCTATTTACTTTAAGGGTTCATTCACAAGTGATATCAATTAATTTTATAGTTTTTGAATCTTCAATTGTAATAGTATTTTTAAAAAATTATAACACAACATCTAACCCTATTCTAACCTCCAAACATATTACATCATTTCTAAATATCCCTTAAATATTAACCAACTGACCTTATTTCAATCTTATCATAAAATTTTGCACCAGTTTGATAAGACATGGGAAAATAAAAGTAAGCACGAGTTTGAACCATAAACTCAGTGCTATAAAATTGTGTCTTGAAATGGATATAAAAATATTTTTGTTACTTTTCATCGTTTTGGTGAAATCTCAATCAATTTATAGTCAAAGCATCTCATGCAACTATGCTGAGACTGTCAACGGCTACACATGTCAGGCAACAATCAATAATCAAAATGGTTTTGATAATATAACATCAATTGGTGGACAACATCTTGCAAATAAAGGCGATGGTGATGTTCGATCTATCATAAGTTCCGGGCCTACATCTCTAAATATTCCAAGGATATTTTGCGATAAATTTGTTAATTTAGAATCAGTTTATTTCCTGCTATTCAACATTGAACGAATTGATATGAATTCATTCTGGAACTGCAAGAATTTAATTACTTTGGACCTCCACATGAATCAAATAGCAGTTGTCGATCAGGTGGCATTTGTTAATGCTATCAAGTTAACCAGGTTAGATCTTCGTCAAAACAGAATCACCGATTTACCAGGAATTGTATTCTGGAGCTCAAGCAACTTAACAATTCTTAATTTAGAAGGAAATCTGCTGTCAACACTTAATCCCAACTTGTTCACTAGACTTCCTAGCTTGAGATATCTTTACATGCAAAGCAATCAAATTGAGGTCCTTCCTGATGGAATCTTTGCAAATTTAACTCGCTTGGTGCACATCGACTTAGATAATAATAAACTTAAAGTCATTCGTGCTGATTCCTTCGGTATCCTTCCAAGATTAAGTGTCACATCATTCCAAAATAATCAAATTGACGCAATTGACGAACGTTTTGTAGACAGTACTGGTGTTACTAGTTTTGACATGAAGGGAAATGTATGTGCGGATGTTAATGTTATGGATACAACGGAATTTAAACAAGTAATGAGGTCTGAATTAAGACAGTGCTTTAATAATTATGTTGAATTTAGTGGTAAGTAATATTAAGTGATACTGTGGTTCAGAGAGTGGCGTTGTCAAGATTTTTTGGATGGGGGAGCCTTTGTGACCAATATTTGTACTGAATATCTTGAGCTTCAGGGTTGTCTAAGTACTTCAGGGCGCTCTGGAAATCTTTATTCCCCATACTTAATTGTTTACTTCCTTGGCTGGGGCGCACTTGGGCCCATTGCCGCATTCAGCAATCGTCTAAAGACAGCTCTATACTTCGAGACCTTCTCACAGTTATAAATATTGAGAACTCTAGCATGGTTATCAACACATCAACCTTTACATACATTAACATAAATACCATTTAATCCCTACAGATCATAACAACACTATAGACTGCACCTTTATGCAAACTGAGTTTGGTTACACATGTCGAGCATCAATCAACAATCCAAGTGGACTCAACAACTTTACAACAATCAATGGAGTGCATCAGCCAGGCTTTGATGATTCGAGAGTGCAAGCTATCCTCGGAATGACAACAGTATCCCCAAACATCCCTAGGATATTTTGTGATAGATTCTCTAATGTTGAGACAATCTTTTATATTCAACTGAGCATTAGAAATGTGGGACCTGATTCATTCTGGAACTGCAACAGGCTATTGGAATTAAACATTTGGGTAAATCAAATTCAGAATATTGATGTTACCACCTTCTTTTATAGTACAACATTGAGGAGACTTGATATGCGACAGAGTAGAATTTCTAACATACCTAGAATTCTGCTGTGGCCATTAACTGCGATGACTAGTCTAAATTTAGAGCAAAATGACCTGACTACTCTTGATCCAGACTGGTTTTTGAGGCAATGGAACTTGACTTCATTGAACCTTCAATTTAACCGAATTGAAGAACTTCCAAGAGCAGTGTTTGGGAGCATGACAGCTTTAGAGCAACTCGTAATGAACAACAATAGACTAAGAGTGATTGACTCAAATTCATTTGGAATTCATTCAATGCTGACCAACGCATCGTTTGTGAATAATCAAATTTATGCCATTGATGAGAGATTTATAGACAACACAGCAATAACCAGCATTGATCTAAGAGGAAATTTGTGTATTAATTTAAATATTATTGACCAATCACCTAATAGGTACCTGATGCGGGCAGCATTAAGTGATTGTTTCCAGAATTATGTGAATTTTTTTCCGGGTAAGTAGCTTTTGATGATACTGAATATTAAGAAGGTAAATGGGGGGGGGGGGGGGGGCTATTGTTTTGCTTTAGAACATTGTTGTCCAAACTTTGTAAGCCACGGCACATCTAAGGAGTAAGTCATGACCAAAGTTGCACAAAGCATGCATCCAAAAAAATTTTACGGCTGCCGCGGCACAAACACTAAGAACCAAGGTCAATGTAAAATGATTTTGTGATAAAAAAGGGGATGGAGGGGGCAGGGAGGGACCATAGAGAGTGGTTGGTGACGTAAAAAAATAATTTATCTTTATCTAATCAATTCATTAAACTCAAAACAGAAACAACAACTTCAACAACGACACAGTCAACAACTACAACTCCACAATGTCCTATTGGAAACTTAGATGAACGAGTTTGTTTGCTAGAATTTGAAAATCAAGATTTGCGAAAGAGAATTGAGGCATTAGAAAGAAGAAAGGATGAACTTTAAACACAGGTCGTCAAACAAGATCAATAGATTCAATATTAATAAAATAACAAGATTGTACTTCAAAATTGTATAGTTTGAGTAAATCAAATATTGAAAATAAAATAAATCAAGTATCAAATTAATTTTTCATCACATACTTCCAACTTCCTTTCATTTCATCATCTGATTAATCTCATTTTTCCATTATAACAAGTCACACAAGGAACAAATGTTGCAGTATTATTATGTGGGATATTAACAATATCATGTGTATGTGTCGCATCTATTCACCAAAAATAAAAAAAGAGAGAGAAAATTTTTGTTTGTTAGGCAACACTATTCATCCATTCATATCATTACAATAGTAAAACATGGATGTTAGTAAGCAAGAAGTGATAAATCAGTTGAGAAACGAGGGTTTGAAAGGATACAATAAATCATTTATAACATTTCTCTCGGCTTTTTTTTCCCTGTCAGGATGCTTGTGGATGTCCAGTTTGTGTCCTTGTAATGATTTTATAAGAAAAAACAGATGAAAATTTTTTTTTAAAAAAATAATAAAAGTAGGATAAATTGAAGGAGTAAAAAGGTAGTCACTCGGGACCGACCGACACGCATTTTCCCGGCACAGAATTCGAGGAGAAAATAAAATCTAAAAATTGAAAACATTTAAAAAATAACGGTAAAAAAATAATTGAAAAATATCGGTCGAAAAGTATTTGAAAAGCAACGGATACATTCAAAACAAAATCCTAATAACCTTCCTGTGCTCCAATTCAGGGGCGTAGCCAGAAAATTTTTAAGGGGGGGGGCCCATTTTCGAAAATTAAAAACCGCTATTTTGTATCCTTAAATCTATATTCATTCTTCATAAGTTTAAATATTTAATTCATTATTCATAGATTAAATTTAATTTTTCGTGCTGATTTTGACATTTCTTTCATTACTTCCTCTACATTAACTGGTTCTTCTCTATAAATACTTAATAAAACAATTATCAGATTTTCGTAGGGGGTCCCGGACCCCCTATGGCCCTCCCCCCTGGCTACGCCCCTGCTCCAATTTTTCTGATTTTTTGGCCAGCGCCTGCCAGACTCAGCACACATATTATAAGCCAGAAGCCGCATCAAAAAAGCTTAAAATTAAGGAGGAGATAGCTGGACAGACAAACAAACGGACACACAAGCATACGGACTTGATAAGAAAATGCGCTATAAAGTTAAAAAAATTAAAATTTTAAGAATAAAAATTTAAAAAAAAAAATAAAAAATCGTTCCAAAATCACCACAAGAGACATCTCCTCACAATCATTCTTTCCCTAAGTCATTCTACTCATCTGCTGTTGCTCTCCTACTCCCTTTTACACATCTTCTTCCTTCCTTTTGTCTTTCAATCTTTCTATCTTAAATAAAACATGTTCAATGTTGTGTATCTGAAGACCATTAGTATGATATTATTCATCCTTACATTTATCGAAAAATGTTCACATTTGTGAGATGAAATTCGGGTCATTTATTTGACATGGTGTGCTTAAGATCAATGAGTGAGGAGGACCTGGGGATTAATATTGATGAGATGTCAGGAAACTTTTGATTTTAAGCAATTTTTCATCAATTTTAAGAGGTTTTATGAAGGTCAGAAATTTAAATTTATTATCTGTGAAATAATTTACATTTTTTTCGCAAAATTTCTGGCACTTATCAAGCAAATTATCACTTCAAAAAATTCTTCAAATCTCTCGTCACTCCGTCATCTTCAATTACCTAAATTACAAATTTTTCCTCATCTCATCCCACTCATAAATTCCATTTTTATTTCTCAACTCATTTCATTGAGTATTGCAGATCATCAATTCACAGATTATCCAGCATGAAGACCCTCCAAAAAATAAATTTATTTTCATCTTTTTTTCTCTCATTTCATTGATTTTTATTTCATTAAGCTCTCAATAATTTACTTTACTTCATTGAATATTGATGCGACCACTCAACGAAAGCACTGAGATGCCTCTTGAATGGAATCATCAGTTATGTTATGTTATTGTGTACGGCTTGTTTGAGTTAATAGAGATCTCATGAGAGCAATTTTTCGAATGTGCATTGAATAAGAATGTTGACTAAAATATTATATTGTTGGATGTTGGATGAAAATCATCACATAATTATTTCATGACATTTTTTGAGGGGTTGATGGAATAAAGGAAATGTAAGGATGCAGTCATTTTGTCTTTTGGTGTGTAATCTGATTAAATTGGTGATTCATAGAATGATGAATGAACTGAATTGCATGAGGATGGCTTAAGACTTAACCATCACGATAATGTTTACTCAAAAATAAGTCGTCGCTTGAAAATTGGCTCAATAATAAGTCGTTGCTTTAAGATTGACTTAAAACTATGTCACTGCTTTAAGATTGACTCAAAACGAAGTCATTGCTTTCAGATTGACTCAAAATTAAGTCATTGCTTTAATATTGACTCAAAATTAAGTCATTGATTTAAGAGTGACTCAAAATTACGTCATTGCTTTAAGATTGACTCAAAATTTAGTCATTGTTATAAGATTGACTCAAAACTAAGTCATTGATTTAATATTGACTCAATAATAAGTCGTCGCTTTAATATTGACTTAAAATTAAGTAATTGCTTTAAGATTGATTCAAAACGAAGTCGTCGCTTTAAGGTTGACTCAAAATTAAGTCATTGCTTTAAGATTGACTCAAAATTAAGTCATTGCTTTAAGATTGACTCAAAACTAAGTCATTGCTTTAAGATTGACTCAAAACTAAGCCATTGCTTTAAGATTGACTCAAAATTAAGTAATTGCACCCCTACAAAATATTCAAATACTTTTATACCCCTCAAATACTATCCCTATAAGCTGAAGATTTTCCCTACACACTTATTGTCAATATGAACTCATAAATTTTTGATTTCAATTTTTTCCTGTACAAAATTTAACAGACGCAGAAGTGTCGCAAATGTTAAAACATTTTAGTAAGATACGAAAATTGTCTTTATGGTGGCAATAATTCACTATTTGCTTCTTATTTGTATGTAATGTCTCACATATTATCCATAAATATGGCTATTGCATAAGTGAATAAGGATATTATATGAATGTTTCAGTAAGGGCTGACTTGTAAGAATTTTTCTGAGGGGAGATTGCATATAATTTGGAATTGTGAAGGCAGTTTTGGAGAAATTTGGCATAATGGACTGAGAATTAAATAGATTTATGTACGATACATGTGCAAAAAATCTTAAATTTTGATCATTTGTTTTTAATGGAAGATTTTGAAGAATATGCGTTAAAATGGTAGTTTTACGAGTTTTACTAAGAAAGGAGAATCGAAAGGAATAGGGATGATTGGGGACTTGGTCATAACAGATGCAAGCTCAAATCAAGCAAGCATTAAATTTTAAAGTTTTACAGCTTAATTTCTCCTTGGACATGCCAGGACATAACTCTCAAAAGTAATCAAAAATTCTGACACACTTTCACTCAACAATTCCAAGATTCCAAATCCAAAAGAATCAATCTTTAGAAATTCTTTCTTTACATCAGTCAAATCCATTTAAACTTCAAATCTTCTTCAATTGAAAAAAAAGTTTTTAAATGAAAAGAAAAAAAAAGATCAAAGTCAAAGGGACCGCAAAATGTAATCATACACGCGTATATACACACATAAATAAATAACAAGTAAATTTTCATGATCATCCTCAATTGATCTCCATTCATTAGATATATTTCTTTTATTTCAAATGATCTGTGAGGGAAAATTAAAAGAATTAAAATTTAGTGAAAAAAAAACTATTTTGATGGTGAATTTTTTTGAGTGATTTTTGGGAATTTTTTTGGGGTATGGAGCGCATTTTTTGATGGTTTTCGAAAAAATTGAGTTATGCAAAGATTATCATGCTTCAAAATTCTTTTTCTAAATCTAAACCTAAATTCAGCCAGCCACCCTAAAACTCCACAAACCAACCAATTTAATCTAATCTAAGTTTTAAGAAAAAAAAATCTTGATTGAAATTTCAAAAGAGATGAAGTTGAAAAGAAATTGAATATTGGAATGTTTATTTGATGTGAGAATCGTGTGAAGTTCAGAGCAGTTAATAGACAGCACAGCATTCATTGAAATAGACAGATCTTAATTACATGGCAATCATCATAGTCTTTTAAATGCTAATTCATTTCTTCTTCTTTCTCTTTCATTTCTTTGTATTTTTTATTTGAGTTAAGTGAAGAGATGATGATGGATGAGGTGGTTGGTGGATGGTAGAGGTTTGGGTGGTTGGCTGGCTGGCTGGGGGTCTCCTAAAAACTTTCTTAAAAATTGAAAAATATTATGTTGCACTTTAGGCATTGTTTATCAATGACGTCATTCAAAATCGTGATCGCGAGATCCCGTACCCCCTCCCTCTAAATGTAATGAACCTCAATAATGTGAAAGGGTTCCAGCCAAGCGATGTGAACGACATACGATGACCTGGAGGCACTGCGATCCTCATCGATAATAGAATAAAGCTTCACAATTTCAAAATATTTTAGATTTCATCTTAAAAATTAAATTAACTTAAAATAAACTAAAAATGCGCCGTAAATTAAAATTATCAAATAAATCTCCCAACGTCCTCACTATTTAAATGAAATAAAAGAGATAATAATGCTGTTGTATGATGATGATGATGCTGGTTAATTTAATCGACACCACAAACATCAGTAACTGCCGCCACACAATTCCGGCAGTAAGTAAAAGTTTTTTTTTTAATTCACAAAAAAAAAAGAGAATTAAATGAAGATGTAAGAAATTTTTCATTTGCTTCTTTTAATTTAAGCTTGTCGAGCAGCTCTCTCTCACACATTATACACTGACATACCCGCAGGCGTTTCTTTTTCGAGAAAGAAAAAAAATAATTCAAATGATGAAAAAAATGTAAACACGAAAGCGACTTCAAAAACCTTTTTTTTTATTATGCAGAAGTGATGAAATATTTTTGACATGCGATGATTAATAAAAAGGCCCCGAGAATTGTTAATTTATGAATTTATAACTAGAAACAACACACAAATTGTATGTGCACACCCGCACACACTTTTTCTGAGCTGTATAATTTCCCTATCTCATAATTCTTATTATACTTGTTCATATGAGCTGCCATGTCGATGTGGATATACATGCTTATAAATTTGACAAATTGTTTTATTCTTTTCTTGTTGATAATGCGGCATGACTGTATTGTTGAGTTTTATTGTGACAAATAAATTAAAATTTTTTTAAGTACGATTGTTGACACATTATTGGAAGTCTAAAGCGCATTTGCTTGGTATTTTACGAGTATTTATCGATGCACTAATGACAGCTCAACCTACTGCAATTATCTTTGATTTTTTATCAGTTTCAAAACGGAAGTTTAATGTTTACAAAAGATAAAGATTAATCCATGGATTATTCAGTGCAAAATTAATTTCCTGAAGTCTGTTTTGAGTCTGAGTGTGATAAAAACTTATCAATAAATTTATTGATTGTGGAAAAATTGTATAAAATCAATTGCATTCACTATTTAAGTCGTTAGTTGTTTTTAAAAGAGTCTATAAGCAAAATGATTCTGAAACTTGTGATTTTTATCATTTTTGCGAATTTAAACTCAAGCCTCGGTCAGGTTTTAAGTTGTAGTTACAGGATTGACAATAATGGTTATACTTGTGATTTAACGATTCAAAATCCAAATGGATTGAATAATTTTGGATCAATTGGAGGAACTCATTTGTCTGGAAGGACTGATAATGATGTTCGAAGAATTTTAAATGTATCTGGATCTAACACAACAAATATTCCGTCAATACTTTGTGATAAATTTCAAAGTGTGACTGGTGTTTATTTGAATGAAATTGGAATTCAAACTGTTGATGAAAAGGCATTCAAGAACTGTAAAAAGCTTCTTTATTTGTATTTGGATTACAATAAAATTACAAAAGTGGATGAAAAGGCGTTGAATGAAAATACCGAAATTGTATTTTTGAAATTTTCTCATAATCAGCTGACGGGGTTGCCAGAAAACGTCTTTAAAAGTCAACAAAAATTAAATACTTTGAGTTTAGGCTTGAACAAAATTTCTGACTTGCCTGAAAAAATTTTTTCGTCTCTTAAAATGTTGTCTTATTTGGATCTTCAACATAATCAAATAAAAAACTTAAAAATTAATTGGTTTCTTCAACTCGAGAATTTAAATACTTTGGTAATAGGTGGTAATCAAATTGAGGAACTGCCAAGAAATATTTTCATGTCATTAAAAAAATTGGAATATATTCATATATACTCAAATAAGTTTAAAGTTATTCATTCTGGTTCATTTCGAGGTTTATCTAATCTTAAAAATATAATCCTTTATAAAAACCAAATTCAAGCTATTGATGAAGAGTTCATTGATACCACTGGAGTACAAAGGATAGACATGAGTAATAATTTTTGTTTAAATCAAAGTATTTTTGATAATTCAACCACAAAAATGCCAATGAGATTAGCATTACAGACTTGCTTTAAAAATTTTGACGATTTAATTCCATGTAAGAGGATTCATGTGACTTTTTAAAATAATTTTAATTAATTAATTTTTCTATTAAAAACCACAGCAAGAATAAGTAAACTTGAAGAGGACTTAAATAATGTCGCCTTAGATTTTCAAAATCAAAATCAGCAATTAACTTCAACTATAAATAAGCTTCAACTCACAGTCAACAATCTTACAGCTGAAAATATCAAAATTCGTTCAGAAATGAAAAACATCACTAAAGTAAATGAGGCAATCCAGTCAGATTTAGAAAATTTTATTACTCTTGTGGATACAATTTCGAAAGACCAAAGTTCACTTAAAAATGAGGTTAAGAATCAAACTTTAATAATAACTGCTCTGATGGATGAAAATAAAAATCAATGCTCAATAATCAGAGATCAAGGATTAACAATCGAAAATCAGGGAGAACAAATTACAAACCTTCAAGAGGAAAATCAACAGCTGCGAGCAATAACCAAAGAATTGCAAGAAAGTTTAGAAGAACAAGCCAAAAATTTTGAAGAATTAAAACATTTGGTTTATGAGCTATCAAGTCGCCCGTGTGCTTGCAAGTAATTTATAAACTAATTAATAATTATTTCAATCAATATCTTTTTGGGTATTGATTATTTGTGTAAGTTCCAAAAATTAACCTTTGATAATATTGAACTAATTGTATATATTAAAATCAAAAGAATTTTATATGAATAAACATCACAAAAATTAATTAATCAGATTCTGTCTAGCTGAATATAAAATCTATGATATTTTAACTTGGACAAACGAGTCTTCTCAGCCCATTTCTTTATCTTCATAACTAAGGTCTTCAAAATTTTATGTTCCTCTATTTGATTGAGAATTGGTGTGCCTTAGAGATCACAAAAATAAGAAACTCGAATGGAAGAAGTCGGATAAACCAACGTGTGCCAGTTTAACAAAAAATACAAATTATATTAAAAAGTTCAACAAAAACTTATGCAGATGGTGCAAATTCAATTTCGACACTTTCCGAAGTGCTAGAGGTATTAAAATATTTATGTTCGAAATTTTCAAATTCGCAAAAACCGTTGACATTTTTTTCCTGACTTGCAACGAATTTTCGAATGCATTACTAAGCATTTAGCTATGTTATGATTAAAAATCATTAAGGAGCCGTTCACTTATTACGTTCGCATTTTAGGGGGGAGGGGGGGTTTGAAAAATTGTAATAAAATGTAACATTGGGGGGGGGGGGGTCAAGAAGTATGTAACGTTCTAACTGTCGTATGTCTTTTTTTAAAATAAGTTCACGCAAACAATTTGTTTACAAATTCACACCTTATTTAAATTTTCCACCTTTTTAATGATAAAATAAATTATGTACGTTCAGGGGGGGGGGGGGTTGTGAGTTGTAACATATTGTAACAAGGGTGGAAAGGGGGTTGAAAAAGGTCGTTTTTTGCGTAACATAATAAGTGAACGGCTCTTAATCAACAAACAGAATTAGTAAATTTACACTCAATCAAGCATTTTTTAAGATTTTGACTTTTCGAATTTTTCGAAAAAGGGGGATTAAATTTCGAATTTTGTATGGCAGACAGACAAATAAGCAATTTTTGTGTTGGCTTTCATTTAAATCTAGCAACATGCCAGAGTCACACTAGCTCAGTGATGGATTTCAAATCGATTAATCGACTTGTGCCATTCGGGCTATATAATTGAGATAAGAATAAAAATTCAACAAATAATTTCATATTTATCGACTCAATAACGAATAACCAGCTGGACATACAAAGTGTCAACTTCAGCTACCATTTATCTCAATAAACCAGCTCTATCAACTATCCCTTTAAACATCCAACTCAAAAAACACCACAAACTCTAAATAATTCAAAGCATATGCACACGCACAAATGTTAATACATTTCATGACAATTAAACACAACTCACAGTTAAAATTCTGACAACAAAAAAAAATAATAAAAATATAAACGATAATATTTCATAATTGATCCAATCATTGAGCGTAACAAATTCATGTATAATTTATAATTTATATTGCCTTTGTCATGGTGACTTTGTGTTGTTGTTGAAGACGAGAGAGCGAGAGGAACACATGAAATATGATGTTAATATATTTGAATTAAGTGTAATAATAATAACATAAGCAAATATGATTCCATTGTCTATTGACTCCATTGTGTCTGAGTTCTGTGACATGAGAATGGAAAAAATGACAATTTTGTGATAATTGGATAGTTTTTCACTCTTCCGACCATGACGTGACTGATATTAATTTTTTTTTGAGTTTTTTTAAGGATCAAGAAAAAGGGAGAAAGTGAAGCAATAAATTAGGGACACAAAAAATATAGGCAGGAATTTTTTTTATGTCCATTACAAATTTTTTTATCCTTCACACTTTGAAATGCAAGGCGAAATTTTTGTGTGAAGCTAATGTCATGGTTAATTTATGAAGCATGGATTTATTTTTTTTAATTTTTTTTACAGTAAGTCAATAAATCAAGTGACAATGACATTAAGGAACAGTAGTGTAAGAGAATTTGTTTTAAATATGATTTTTTATGCTGGTTTTTTTTTTTTGTTGGGTGATTTGAGGGTAATGGAATTATTGTTAGATGTCCATCTGTAATTTTTTTGTGATTTTATTAAATAGGTTTGTTTACTAACGACGTCCACATTTGAGGAAGACTGTTTAGGCTTTGTATGATCACTAGGTATAAGAGTAGCCAAGAGGGTTCAATCCTTACCTCCTCCGCAAGACTTATAGGAAATAACGTGAAACTTGTTTAGAATCTGCACTCTTTCAAAAATAAGCCTTTATCAAGAGCGATCAATAATTAATTTTTTTAAATTACGTCATTTGTGTACAACTCCCAAACCTAGTGAGTAGCGAAATGTATATTATAAGTTTGATTGAATAGACCTTATTTCGCAGAATTAACTTTTTGACTGTTTTTTAAAATGATTATAATGATTTTCTCAGAGACTTAAATAATTTGTTATAAAAAAATTCATTTAATCTTGCACACAAATTCTATACAATTAGCCATCGATGAACCTATAATAAAGTTACTCCATAACATATAATTTGCTAAATTGCATGAATTTGGAAGTCTGAAGATGTTGATGATTAACAGAAATAAGAGAATTATCAGAGAAAGCGAGTCAATTTTTGAAATAAAGATCATCCTCCAAATGAAAATTGCATGTATTCAAGCTCAAAAAGCGGTTGCTCGGGATAGGCTTAACTCTTGATTTCCTGGGCAATCGGTCCAAAAGCAAGCTTGTGAATGCTTTAAAAATAGAAACAACATTGATATTAGGTACATTCTAGTAACATATCAGAGACATTCTAGTGATATATCAGGGACAACTACATCAAAATGTTTAATCTATAGCAGTAGTGGACAACCTTTTTTGTGAAACGACAAACATTGATGTTGCGCCATGAACGAACCTATACACGTTAAACGGTTCACTGAATTTCTTAAATTTTTTCGCGGCACATGGGTTGGCCATCACTGATCGAAACCAAAGGAATAAATATTTAAATCTAATTTTTAACACAAAATTCCTCAAAAACAACATTGCATCATTTAGCTGCTCATAATTTCCATCAAAAAAACCATCTAAACTCACACCAATTAACTTCCCATAATCACCTCCATTATAAACTAAAATAGACATCTCCGCTACTGCTTTTCCGACTAAACAAGCATTAAATCACAAACATGCAAGCGTAATCAACGAAACAACATCTTCACACGCTATAACTTAAAAATTTTCATAGAAGTAGCGAAAAAAAATAATAATTTTTTTTCTGGTCTTAATGAGATTAAAATTGAGTTATTGCAGAATCACATCCCACGTAACCAAAATCCCATAGATGGACGATACATGTATTACGCGAAAATATTCCATGTATAGTCCATGCGTATCATCCATGGATGATACATGGAACGATATTGTCCTATGGAGATGGATGATATAATGGACGATTTTGGGGACGTTCCATGTATAGTACATTGATGTAATACATTTGTGCGATTTTGTGTACTATACATGTTTAGTCGATTGATGTAATACATTTGTACTATCTTGTGTACTATGAATGGATTGAAACGCCTGAAATAAAAAATGCTGGATTTTTATTAATTAATGCACATATTTATGATTAAAGTTTAACTACTTTATGTTAAACTCTTTATTTATTAAAAATTAATATTATTTTAAACTCACAACACTCAAAGAGGCCAATTTACACCTAGAAAAAATTTATCACTGTAACTCAAAAAATTAATAATTTCCTGAAAAATTGTAAATTTTTACTTTATTATACCTAAAGGTAGACAGAAAAGAAACAAGAAAGACAAAGATTAAAATATTAGATGTTTAAAACATCGTAGACACTTTACACTTTAAAAATTAATATTTTGTTCTTACCTTATTAATCGATGTTTTACTATATTCCCTATAATTACTCACCGTACAATATTTCTTGGTCCATTTAATTATTTAAGCATCTAAATTGTACGTTTAAATTAAATTTTCACTTCACAACAATTTTGAAAACACATTTTTCATAATGTAAACAAATAACTTAAAAAAATAAAATGCAGCAAAAAATGTTCTTAATTGTCTGAATGGCAAAATTTTTAAGGTGCTACATAGATGTATTACTCATGGACTATACATGGATATTCCATGTATGTAATACATAAATGATACATTATGTACTGTTTTGGGGAAAGTACATAAATATTCCATCTATGTAAATGGAAAATGTGTGGAACACTTTGGTTACGTGGGATTAATGTGGAATTTTTCTTGTTCATGCTTTGACGACTAAGCCTGTAAAATGTGTATAATCTGCATTAATTTGTGGCCCATTAAAAAATATCACATTATTTATTTTGCTCATTGCTGTCATAATAGCTTAAATGAGCATTTCATTTTGTATCTCTTTTTTCTTGGGGTTGAGTGTACTGAGAATTAATGAATTTTAATATTATTGTCTGGTTTGATTTGATTTTTGATGTAGACATGCTAATGAATTTTTTAATGAATATTTTGCATCATTAATGCGTGATTCTAAAGAACGGCTCTAGCATCTTGCCTTAGTTTTGAGAGAGAACGTTTGAGTTTAGGGTCTGATCTACTAGGATGTACCTTAAGACATACCTTTAGTGTGCCTCGATGGATAGGCCGAGATGTGACCAAGGGATACTCTAGCAACTTAAGCTTTAAGAAATCAGCATCAGATACACACTGATGTAACACTACGCATAGTTTGGAATTGACCGTAAATTATACTGTCACGCAACTCTTAAAACAGCTTTTAAAAACTCAAACAAATCCAATTTTCCTATCCACAATCCACAAGAACAGAAATCAATACCTGTCAATACCAACTCGAACATCTTTTCAACAGTTCCATTATTCCATTTTTCATTATAACATTTTTATATCCATTATTTATTACAGTAGGAATTTAATAATCGTAGATCATCAACATAAGAATGAAATGTGCTCACTGTTAAAAGCTTATAGTTCATCCTTATTCATAATAACCCCAAAACCGAACATATATTCGGTACATAAAGTACGACGATGAGAATGAAAAGAGCAATCGACAGAAAAATTATTGTAAGTACAAAATGAATCCATAAATCCTTTTATGCTTCTTTTGCCATTTCTTGAGCTCGTACAGAAAGAAAGAATTATTAAAAATCGAGATTTACGAGAACATTTCGAGGTTGAAAAAGTAAAAGGAAAGGGGAAATAAAATAAGAAATATTGAGCATGCAATGGGTGATTATAGCAAAAGGCAATTGGAAGTTGTTGGTAAAAAGATGTACATAAGAAAAAGCGATAAAAGATAATAAAATTGAACATTATAGGGGCAACCCATAAAGTAAAATTTTTCACCACTATAACATTTATTTTTTTGAGGATGTATGAGGCTAGGGGTTCAGTAAATGGGAGTTGAGAGTGAATTATGGACTATTTTGGGTGATTTACTGATAGGATTTTTTGGAAATAGTTTTCGTGGAATGTGTGCTATGTTGAACATGTGTTGTCAGTTGAGTGATCTTGAGGCTGAGCGATCTTGAAGCTGAGCGTTCCTGTGGAAGAGAATTGTTCAAGCTGATCGTTCTTCAAGCTGAGCTTTCTTAATGCTGAGCATTTTTCAATCTGAGCGTTATTGGGGCTGAGCGTTTTCAAGCTGAGCCTTATTGATGCTAATCGTTATTCAAGCTGAACGTACTTCCAGCTGAGTGTTATTAAAGCTGAGCGTACTTAAAACTGAGAGTTTTTGAAGCTGAGCGTTATTTAAGCTAAGCATTTTTCAGGCTGAACATCACTTAAGCTACTTCTTGGATGCCTAGATATTATCCATACTTTATGAAAGTCAAGCTCATCTTAAGCCACCTCAACTCATTCAACCTACCCAATATCAAAACACCAATCTCAATAATTCAACATTTATTATATTTATTTCATATGAAGTTAGATAAAATCGTTTAGTTTAGTTCCTCATTCTTAATCTCATTCCAATTGCGCCAACATAAAGGAGGAGATTTTTATTCTTTTATATATAGATATAAAGGCAAAATATATAAACTTAATGGTTTATACTTTAATTCTCGTTCCTCCTTTGATAAATGGCATATGAATTGCGATAAATTATTTTTCACTGCTGGCTGCTGTTGATGCTCTCCTTTTTATTAGTATTTCATTTTTTTTTTCGGGTAAATTTATTTTACTTTTTTATGGGAATGACTTTACACATGCATTAACAATTTTTTTTTAAAAAAAAAAGAGAACTGAGGTTAAGTGTTAAATGAGGCATGATTGAGATCACTTTGGCTGACTTTGATATGCTTTATGTATTTAATACTAAACGTATTTCAAATTGCACTTCTCTCAAGAAAAGCGTCATTCAAGCTGTTTGTCTTTAAATCTTAACGTATTTGCAGCTGAGCTTCATTTAAGGAAAGAAAGATTCAAGCTGAGTGTCTTTTAAGCTATACGTCATTCAAGCTGAGCGTCTTTTGAGCTATATGTTAATATATCTGAGCGTCTTTTAATCTATGTGTCGTTCAAGCTGAGCGTTTTTGCACTGTGTGTCCTTCACGCTAAGCTTTTTTAAGCTGTGCGTCCTTCAAGCTAAGCGTCTTTAATCTATGCGTCATTCAAGCGGAGTGTATTTTGTGCCATAAGTTATTTAGAAGTAAACTAAGGCTGAAAATCACTAAAGCTGAAAATCACTTAAGCTGAATATCATTCCAACTGAGTGTCCTTTAAGCTGAGCAATTCTCAGCCTCAAAGATATTCCTGCCGAGCATTAGTTATTGCCAATCATCTTCAAAGATAATCATTTATATCTAGAAATTTAAAAGCAAACAAAATGCGTCTCAAATCACCCTAATCCCAAAAAAAACAAACACCTATCAAAATGATTTTAATATATATGACGATATAATAATAAATTTTTATTCGACGATGAGCATATGAACAATATTATTGTATGCAGAACTAAATTTATGATCATTGAACGGAAGGAAAATATGGTTATTTTTTGTGTGCACAAGAGGAGTTTCAGTAATCAATTTATTGATTTTACTTTTATAAAAATACACATAAAAAGAATAAATTTTTTGATATATATTTTTTTGATTACTCGGTGGGGTTGAGATAAATTTCATAATGATTTGTTAGTTCATTCCGATGACATGAATGAGACCTTTTAATGAGGTAATAAAATTTTTTTCTGTTGTTTGAGATTTTCCTTCAGTTTCTCTCGACTCTACTCGATCGTAAATATTTTCGCTAATCATTAATGTGCATTTTAATGGAAATGGAGTGATAATAAATTTTATTTATGAGACACTAAGGGAAATAATTTTTATGTGTTTTTTTTTTTCCTGAAACGGAACTTTTTTTGACAATGACGTGGCTTCGAGCTATGGTAAATTAAGTTTCGGTTCCTTACGATAAATAAATCATTTTTGAATTTGCTATTAAATATTATTTAGGAGATTTTTATTGATTTTTTTTTGGTATTTTCTTAAGGCTGATTTCCGATTTTGACCTTTGGTAGATGAAATTTGATAGTGAAGAGTTTCGGAGATGATTTCATAGACAATCATGGAATTTTCGATGCAAACTATCAGAAATTTGTCATGACATTTAATATCTTTTATGATAAATTAATCCTATTAGTCATCTAAGATGTCCATAATATTGATTGCTGATCATTATGAATGTTTGTTTTGATACAACTAGGAATTAAAGTTTCTGATGCATAGAATAATTTTTTACGTGGGAATCTATTAGATTTTTAAACGTTTGAAAAAGAAATTTTTCCCTAGTAACCAAAATCGTCCATACGTATTGCATTAACCTTCCTTAGGAACATCAATATAATACATATGGACGATTATGGTTATTAGGGTTATAAAATATTATTTTGTACATTGATAGACATATGCTTAGGCAGTCCATTAATTTTAACAGATTTTTGGTCAAAAAGCGAGATTTGTCTCGATTTCAGCTTTGAAAAGCAGGATAAACCAAATCTCAAGTATTTTCCAAAAAAATAGGTTCAAAAAAGCGGAACGTTAAAGAGTTTAGGAGGTAGTGTCCCGCTCAAAAATACGCAGTTGGATTTTATACTATGAGCACCATTAGGATAGTAGCATAGTACTAGAGAGACATACTCGAGAAAGTCAAATTGATCTAAAATTCTTGATTAATTTATTCGATCCTCATTTGGTTTGACGAAGCTATACCTTACTATAACTTACTCTAGGTTTATTCTAGGTTAACCCTACAAAATTAAATAAATATGATCACCACGCCACTATAACGCTCAATAAGCACTATGATAAATAATCTAAAAACTCTGAAATCATTATCCATTAGCCTTGAGCTTTCAAACTCAAAACTACAAAATTTGTCATCACCAATCCCACAAAATAAAGTAATAGCTTCTGCCAGAAAAAAAATTATCACATGCTCAAAGTAGAATATTATTTTGTTGCTAGAGCGTAAACACCAACTACTGTCAAGTTTTGTCAGAAAATTGATATTTTAATCAAAATTTATTGTCCATAAATGATTTTTTTATTGTCACATAGGTATTAGTCATTCAAGTTACCAAAACTCATCATTTTGATGTTCTCGATTTTATTTTTGAGTGCTTAGGAGGGGGACTCTTGTGGTAAAATTTGCTGTAAGTTTGAATTTAAAAATTTATTCAATTCTTAGATTTTTATAAGTTATAATTCAAGTTTATTGTATTTATAGAAGCACAGAATGTATAGCTTAATTTATAAATGTAAATTAATAAGCATTTTTGAGATTTTTTCTAGGTTTTAAAAAGTTTCGACCTAGTATCCTAGTAAACTGTAGTGCCTTGCTCATTCTATACAACTTAAATAAAGTGAGCTTGACTGGTAGCTATGGAACTAAAGAAGGAATTGTCAACAAAGGTGTAGCAAAGAGAAAGGGCAACGTAGACTTATGCTTCAGACTAAAAGTGACTTAAAAGACACTTTAACAATTTGGACCCAAAAAATTAAAAATGTTGGAATTTTCTCTAAATTAGTCTTGCTTACAATTCCATGACCCCCCTTAATCCATGCCATAACTTTCAGGATTTGCCAACATCAAGAATAATCTTCCATAAAAATTCCGTTCCGGATTGTCACTCAAAAATTACCGAGAAATAAAAAAATAAAAATCAGAAACATGATGAAAATTAACTAATAAAATAAATCAATAAATCATCACAAATGTGTCATCATTTATATTATTTTATTAACAAGCATTCATAATTTACATATTTGACCTCATTTGTGTATGCTGACTCTTGTTTTTCATTTTTCTATATAAATTTTCTTCCATCGTCATCATGACTTGATATTATGTGGATATTCAATCTACATTGATTGGAGTTCTCTTTCAAAACTACAACTTTATTGTGTCTCATGTCATTAAATTCATATCTGATTGTTTATTATCACTTCATCTCAATCAATATTGAATTGAGAATGATTATTTATGACACAATCTGACAAGAGTTTTTAATGAAGACAGCAAAAATGAGAGGAATGGAATGAAATGATGAAGAGGAAGGAAGTATGGGAGTGAAGTTGTGGGGGTGTTTGGGGCGCAGTTTGGAATTTTATGAGCATTTTAAGAGGATTAGCTTTACTGTGTGTGTTTTATAATCTTTTTGTTCAGTCAAACGCTAGTATAAAGTGGATACAGTGATAAAGCTTATTGACATAAGATGGGGGGAGAAAGTCGATGACATAAAAACAACTTGATTTTATTTTGAGTTTTAGCAAACATTAGGAATTGCTCACTTAAAATGTCAAGCAACTTAAAGACGTCTTGAATCATGTTTTGAGTTCGTAAGAGAAGGTTTGAGCTGATTTTCTTGAGATTTTTTAAGAAATAGTTGAAACTAATCCGATCTCAACCGGCTAACAACGAATATGAGCTTTATTCTTAATGCTATATAGGGGAACTCTGCTTTAGTCATAGTCTTACTTGATTTCTATTCTAGGGTGTCAAACAGGCGCGTAGCTAGGAGGGTCTTGTATCTCTCTTAAGCATTTTAGGCCGTGCTCTTGCTGCGGTTCAAAACGTTCAAGGGGGGGGGGGGGGCAAGACCCTCCAGGCTACACGCCTGGTGTCAAAAATTTGGCTAGAGAAGGCTAGCCTTGATACATTTTTTTTTTTTTTTTTTAAATTAAACTTTTTATTTATTTACATTTAAATTTAAGTATGTACAAAGTTTCTATACATTATGTTGCTTTTTGTTTTAAGGTTTCAGGCATTCAATTTGCCTTTTGTCTCTTAATTTTGATTTCATTTACGGATTTTACTTTCTTTTGTATTTCATTTGATTTATTCGGTGTTTTGAGATGCAAGACGACTGTTGAAGTTCGCTTGCAACTTTCCGACGTAGTCTTCGATGGACGGTATTTTCGCTTCTGTATGAAGATCGGTGATCCTTTCATATCTTGTTTTATTGAGAACAATTCTCAAGAATTTGTTTTGCAGTACTTGAAGTTTTTGAAGATGGGTTTTTGCCATGCTTCCAAACGCTGGACAACCATATGTGAATATTGGTCTGATGGCTAGCTTGTAGATGAGAAGTTTGTTTCGTACGTCGAGTTGTGAGTTCCTGCTGATGAGCGGATAAAGCTGTCTTAATGCGGTGTGAGCCCTATTGGTCACAAACTCCACATGCGGCTTTAATGTCACTCTCTTGTCGATCACCATTCCCAGATATTTAGCTTCTGTTTCCCATTTGATGTTTTCGTTGAGAAATTTGATGTTATTTCCTGGTAGTTGCCTGGAGTGCCTGTTTGTGATGAATAAGGCTTGAGTCTTCTGTTTGTTGAGGTTGATCTTCCATTTGTTCATGTATTGTTGAACTTTTCTTCCTGTGTGCTGTAGATGTGTCACAATATCGGCCGAGTTCTCTGCAGAATGATACAGTGCTGTATCATCTGCGAAAAGACCGATGTTGTTGGTTGTCTCTCTTACAACATCATACGTGAAGATACAACATCTGTTAGTTCTGGATTCTCATCATTGTCTTGTTCCAATGCTTCTTTGACTGTGTTGTTTACTTCCTGTGTATGTTGTGGATCGTTTTGTTCCAGAGGATTTTCGTGAGCTTCACGAAAATACTCGCTGAGTGCGCTGGCTTTTTCTTTGTTGGTGATGAACGTTTTACCCAGATTTGTCAATGGAGGCATTGTTTCTAGCCTTGATACAATTTCTGACCTATATGGTGTATCCTATTCCAATCCGAATCAAAACCGTTTCTTTTGTAAGCTCAAAACTCAAATCGTTGTCACAAAGGATGAAATTATAAAAAAGTTTGAACAAGCTTAAGACAAACTGCATCAAAAATTAATCATCATGTCCCCTATTTGATTTTGTACCTCTTAAAAAAAATAAATATATTATTCTCAATTTGATACACACAGTCATTCATTTAATTTTAATAATTTCTTCTCGTTTCGCTTGAATAAAAAGAGTTGTTAAAATTCCAATCGACATCAAACAAATTGATATATTCATAAATACTCAAATTTATCTCCCATTCATATTAAAATAAAGAATAAAAATGAAATATAAAAAAAATTGTATTTTGATTGAAATATATACGGGTACATTGCAATAACGAATGACTCGTTTGATGAGACGAACAAGCAGTAGACAAGATGTATGAAGAAATATCGTTATTTTTATTATGATTTATCAATTTAAAATTTATGATAATTGGGAACTCACATGTGTCTATGCGCATAAATTTTACTTTGAATAAAATTCATTAAGATTTGCCGCTTTATTTGTATTATTTATGTCTCTTTTGAATATAAAATTTATTCTGGATTTAAAATGTTTTGCAATGAAGATTTTATTCTCAAAATTAATGGGACGATTTTTGATGGGAATGGAAGAAGATGTTGCAGAAATTTATGTGCATTTTTTGTGAGAGACATTAAGGTGTGGTTGAAATAAGGGGATTAAAGATTAGATGCAGATCAATTGTGATTCAGAGAAGCGCTAGGGTGTATCGCAGCTAATGAGAGTTTATTAGTGAAGATGCTCCAAACCACAGCACTCAAACCTAGCATTCATAGCAGAATCCTAGCCACTTCTTTGATAACATTTCTGTCTGTAGCCTCAAAAGGAAGGCTGTGAGCCTCATTTTAAGTATAAACGATTCAAAAAGGACATTTAAAAAATTCCTATACCCAGTCTCAAACCCATGAGCTCACTTACTCAATGTTCTAGAATAAAATTAAAATTTTAAACCCAACTCCCGTAATTCATCCCAAATTCACAATCCAATCGCAAAATAAATAACAAATTAAACTTAAAGTCCACGATTATTAAAATATTTCTCATTTTTATATTCCATTTTTTAAAAATAAACCAAACAAATAAATCGATCGCCAGGTGGTTATCGACTAAATAAGAGGCAATATTTTTTAATGTGTTTTATTTTTATATTCTCTTCAAATTTGTATGATTTTGGAGAAAAGGATGTAAAAACTAACAAAGAATAATAATAAAAACTTGAATTGAAGTTTGGTCATTTTTGAATAGATGCGCATTTTATTGCAACTTATAAGGCGGTTGAATGAAATGATGTATCTCCTTAAATTTGGCTATTCAATTTCAATTTATTCATCATAAATTGTGGAACAGTGTTACTAAACCTTTAAGAACTACAATTCTATCGTTAATATTAAAAATTCTTAAATCTATATTATGGACGCTAGTTCTGTGTATAGCGTATAATCTTCACTAAGCAGTTGTGTGTCCGGCAGCCAATTAAAAACTGTTCATAGATCTTAGAACTAGTGTTCATGTCGGCTTTCGTTCCAATTTTCAGTAGGTAACAATGTCTCCAGGTCCGTTCTAGTAAAAGCCCTACATAGTGAATTTACGGCTCTCTTATCTTTCTCATTCTGTCTAAATAATTTTTCACCCGTTCCTTCATCTCACATCGAATAATTCTTAGTTTTACATCTTAAACTGCTGCACCTATTGAAAACTAGTTTAGCCATTAGCAATTCTCCATCCAATTTTAATTACCTTTTACAACCTTTTACACTCTACATAATAATCTTTAAGATCATAAATTATAAGCTTTATCAATGTTCATACAAATTTGTCTTTGACCAGATTTGGCATTGATCAAGCAAACTCTTTCCATTGCAAAGGCTCAAATAAGAAAAAGGCAAAAAAAAAATACTTTTACAAAGGCAAAAACTTGAGCTTTTAATTAATTAAATTGTCAACGCTTAGGTTCACATTTTTAAAGTCAATTGCCAGGTATCAATTATGAGGAGAAGTGAGTTACAACCTGAAAAGTATAGAATGGAAAGATATCTTAATTTAAGATTGTTAAACATCAGACTTACTCATCCCCGCAATGTTTATGCCTAAAACCCCAATATTCATTTATTACACCTTCATAAGACCTATCATTCCTCAAGACAAATCGATAACCTTTAAATTCCAATCATCTCAAAAAATCCTGCTCCAAAAAAGAAACCCAAAAATGTATGACAATAAATTTACGTAGAAAACTGTTGAGACAATTTAAGAATCATTTAAAATGTAATTTTTCTCCTCATAAAAAAAATTGAAATAAAAGAAACCAAATGAAGCACACAAAGAATTCGAAAAGAAGCCACAGGAGACTCACAAAAAAGTGCACTGCAGAGGTCCAATCACAGCAACAAAGCAGATCTATAAATTGACTCAAAAACTCCATAAAAATTAATTTTTCAAACAAATAAAGGATCGAATGTGCCTCACACAACCATATGCCATGTCATGTGTGTAACAAGATAATTTATAACTTCCAAAAACATTAGTTAACGATTGTCGATGTGTAAATTAATATTTAATATTCTCATGTATGTTTATGACAGCAGTAAGGACCTCAAGTAGTCCTTTATGCCTGTCAATCATCATTAAATTATCTAAAATGAATTCTGGAAATGAAAATAAAGTTTCATATTTTTAAGGCGTCTAGTTACACAAATTGCCATTAAAAAATTTATTTTGAAGTCTAAATTTACAGCATATTCACAACATTAGACATGAAAAATGAACATAAATTCACGCTTAAGTGAGTGGAAGTCATAAATTATATTGGAGACTGAATGTAGGCTAGTTTGAAGTCTGAGTCGTTTTTTTCGGTTATAAATCAATTAGTTTATTGCTGATTTGGGATTAGGATGGATTATTTAGTGTTGTTTGTAATGGCTCGTCTGAGCAAAGATGTCGGAAATGTCAATTTTTAAGGTTATCAGTATGGATGTTAAGATTACACAATGCAAATAGCTTAAACTAGTTTAGAATTAATATAAATAATGAATTATCTTCAACATTATGAAGCTTCATAACCTAACAAGTAAAAGGACGAGTTGAGAAGATCAAGATTTTATTCTCTAGCTCCTTAAGAGAAGTTGTAAAGAATTGAGATTGATTTTCTAGTTTCTCTTGTAGCTTCTCAGTTGTTGATCGAAGTTGTTGGTTTTCTTCTTGTATTTCAGCTACTATTGACTTTTGATCCTTAAGTTCTTCGTTAATTTTCTCATTTTGCCTGCTTAGGTCAATGA
Organism: Chironomus riparius; assembly: GCA_917627325.4. Classification (NCBI taxonomy): domain Eukaryota; kingdom Metazoa; phylum Arthropoda; class Insecta; order Diptera; family Chironomidae; genus Chironomus; species Chironomus riparius. The sequence continues at coordinate 19,414,900 of OU895877.1, read as the reverse complement.
TATTGTCCTGCATTCCTTCCTTTTCTTCACGAAGATTGTCCATATTATCTTGCATTTTATTAATTAGATCCTCAAGTTTACAGATTCTTTCATCTATATTTCCTTTAGTACATGCTGGAGCTGTTGTAGTTGATAGCTCGTTGATTAAAGTTGTTGTTTCTATTTAATTAAAATAACGTTAAATTGACTTTTACTAGTGTTTTAATTTATTTGAAATCTTACCTAAAATCTTTATTTCATAATTTTCTAAACAATTATTTAGTTTTGTTCTCATTGTTTCTTTTGTGGCTGTATAATCACTAATTAATTCGTTTGAACAATTGTTATTCATCATATTTAAATTCTTTATAGGAATCTTGTTAATGAATCCTTCATCAATTGCATTGATTTGATTAAAAGAAAAATTCACATCAGTTAAATTTGGCGAAATACCAAAAGATTCATGTTTTATGACTGTCAAATTGTTATATTGCAATTCTATCTGCATTACATTTGATAATGAATTAAAAATGTTATCAGGAAGTTCATCAATCTGAATCATAAACATGAATAAAGTTTCTAAACTCGGAAGATCTTCAAACCATTCAACTTTTAGTGTTTTTAATTGATTTCGACTTAAATTTAAGTAAGTTAAATTTTTTAACGAATTAAAAAGACTTTTTGGGAAGTCAGTTAAGTTATTTATATCAAAGTTCAATATATTAAGCTTTTGTAGATTTAAGAAGATATTTTCAGATAACGTTGATAGTTGATTTTCATTAAGAATTAAAGTTGTTAACTCAGAATTGTGAATAAATGATTTTTCATCAATTTTTGAAATTTTATTAGATTGCAAATTTAAAATTGCTAGATTTTCACAATTTTTGAATGAATTTTCGTCAATATTTTCAATTCCTACGTCACTAAGTTGAATCCTAATTAAATTTTTGAATGTATCACAAATTATTGATGGAATGTTAGAAGAGTAAGATCCAGGAACTGATAAAATAGTTTGAACATTATCGTTTGTCATCCTAGACAAATGTTTCCCACTTATATCTGTGAAATTATTCAGTCCATATGGATTTTGAATTGTAAGATTACAACTGTAATTATTAATGCTATCATTTATGTAAATACAACTTAATTCTTGACAATAACTTGAATTTAAAATTACAAAAATGATTAATATTTTCTTCATTTTGATTGGCTTGATTAATTTTTTATGACTGAATGCATTGAAAAAAATGTTTGTGTTTTTATACATCTAGCTCTTATCGGTTAATTGATAAGAATATAGGAAGCAATGTTTCGTCATTTCTTTGTTTTTATTGTTGCAAAATTCATTTAACATTTTATTTCTTCAGAAAAGAACTGATTTGTGGAAATTCATGTTTTATGTGGGATTGTTGACCGGTGTTGGGCATTAAAAATTGATTGACTTTTTTGACATCAATTAAGGAGTTGTTTGTGAATAACTTCCATCAACAAACCATATTTTAGGACCCCTTCATTGGATAGATGAAAAATTTATATGAGAAAAAAATTTCCATTGTTTGAACAGTCATTAAACTAAAGACTCCTACCTTCCACCCCTACCCCCTTAAATGTTTAACATGATTTTAATGACCTTTAACGGTTAACGACCATAATTTATTTTACATAACATTACCTATTTAGGTGTCTCGATATTAGTAAAGTTGAAGTCAGATTAAAAAACCTTACTTTTGATAGTCACCACATTTAAATCGAACCACCTAATTCAGTGTTTCTCAAGTATTTTAGGTCGCGGAGCATTAAATCATCCATTTTCACGTCACGAAGGCAAATATTATTGACACTTCTTAGATTTTCTCAAGGAAATTTAAAGCTCAGCTGGAGATTGTTTGAGAAACACTTCCATAGTTCAAAGTATTCATAAAAAGATCTCAGATTATAGTTGACTTCACAAATTCATGGATTCTGCAATTCTAAATACGATAAAATTTTAAGTTAACATCCACAAATCCCATCCCCAACCAACTATGAAATACAACTCTAAACAAACTCATAATTTTACTTGTAAAAGTCATAAAAAAAATTTATTTTATTTCAACACAAGCTCTAATTTAGACAGCAGCACATTACATACGAAAAAAAAATTGCCATAATAAATTAAAACTGTAACATTTTCAGTTTCCCAGAAATGGCTACATGTTATGGCAATAATAGTTAAGAGATTGTAAAAAAATAATATTTTAAAGCATATGTACACATGTTTCCACATTTGTGTGTCATAAATTATCCTCTCACTTAATTCTCATTTAACAAAACTTGAGTTTTAAAATGCATAAATAAAGAGGGTATGGAGATGATGAGTAGACAGGCTATAATGAACAGCATTAAAGAGTCGTTGGACATTAACATTTTTAAGGTTCATTTCCATATTGACTTAGTTTTTTTAGGTTCTTTTGTTATTTGAGAAAGGAAGAAGGAACTGAGATTTATGATGTTTTAAGTTGATTCCTTCGTTTTTTGACCTGATAATTTCATGGTTTTTTTTTGTGAACGTTTGAAAGTTGATTTTATATATTGCAGAAGATGTTAGATAAATTGATGATTTACTGCTGCATGGATTGTTGAAGATTATAATCTGCGAGAGCCTTGAATCAAACCCTACATCATATTCTATTCTATTCTAATGTCTTAGCTCAGTGGCGTAGCCAGGAAAAGGACAAAAAAAATTTATATGAAAAATACAGATGGTAGGGGGGGGGGGGGGGTGGATTGAGGAATTTTTGAAATGATTTTCATAAAACTCCTAGCAAAATAAAGAAATTTCTGTTAACGTCGGGGGATTTGTCCTCAAACCCCCCACCCCCTGGTTACGCGCCTTTCTTAGCTTTATTTTAAAAATGCATCGCAATTTTATTTCTTTATTCAAACTTTATAAAGTTGTACAAATCGAAGTTTACTAGCCAACATTCAGTAAATTTAATTGATTCTGCAACGATTGAATTGCAATGGTCAGGACATCAATCTGTGCTTGTAATTTAACATTATTTGATGAAATAGCTTTTGATAATTCTTGGCTATCATTCTCCAATTTACAAATCCTGCCATTAGTGTCTCCGAGGGTGCATCCTAAAGTTTATAAGCAGTAAAATTAAAAGAAAATGAATTAAGATTTATCAAATTAAAATCAAAAGACAAAAATTCTTACCAGCATCAAATGCACGATAGTTTTCGATACATTCTTCCAAATTTTCAACGGAGAGACTTTGATCGCTAGGAACTAAAGTGCACCAATTGTTTCCAAAAGCTGAACTATCGAATTTTAAACTATTTAATAAGTTTTCGTCGATCGCGTTAAGATGATTATTAAAGAAATTGTAATCATTTAATTTTGACAAATTACCAAACGACTTAGCGCTGAGAACTTTGAGCTTATTATAAGTCATTGACAACAACCTAAGATTCTTTATAGAACTGAATGCATTTTCCGGAATTTCCTCAATTTCATTAAAATCTAATCTCAATTCTTCAAGTTTTACTAAAGGTTGGAACCATTCAGCTTTTAGGATCTTAAAACTATTTTTTTGTAGGCTCAAAAATTTCAATTTTCTGCTTGCATTTGAGAATATATTATTCGGCATGGTTGACAATTCCGCATCGTCAATAATCAAACTTTCAAGTATCAGGTTTTCTTTAAATGCATTTCTGTCGATTCTTTTGACCATCGTGTACATTATGCTTAACTTTGTGAGATTTTTACAATGCGCGAATGAATAGTCATCGATTCTTTCAATCCCACTTGATTCAAAGCTAGCACGTTGGATGTTATTAAACTTTTCACAAATTATTGCTGGAATATTTGTTGTGATTGATCTGTGAACATTGACAACTTTAACATCACTGTCAGATTTTCCATCAATGTGATCACCACTAATTTCTGTGAAATTATTAAGCCCATTTGGATTTTGGATGATCAATTCACAGTTGTAGCCGGAGATGTCTTCAAAATATCTGCAACTTAATCCTTCAGTTTGAGAGAAGATCGATTGAGAATTTATCGACAAAGTTAAAACAACTAATAATATTTTTAGGTACATTTTGAAACTTATAAAGTCTTCTTGTGACTGGATAGATGTGCAAAATATTCAAATATTTTATATCATTTTCTTATCAAAAATCTCAACTTTTATTGATGTTGTTTTTGCGAATATGACGTTTTATTTTAAGAGTAAATACCAATGATACTGAGAATTGTTGTGAATGTTGAATAGTTCATATGAAAGGAGACAGTGTAAGTATAAAAATGTGTGTTTTGGTTCGTACTCTACTTGAACTGGAAGATTAACTTACTTACTTATTTACTTCGATGGCCTTACAGATCAATTGTGATCCATGGCCTACCTCAGATGCCGACTAAAACTGGCTCTATCGCTGATTACCGCTTGTCAATTTCCTATACCAAATGCAATCCAGCCTCTTTCCATGAGTTCTTTGGTCTTCAACGTGCTCTTTTTCCATTAACAAATTCCGACTTAAAGACCTTACTTAATGGAGCTTGCACAGGTCTCCTCATAACATGTCCAGCCCATCAGCGAGCTTGACTTTAATACTTTTAATGACATCAGCCAGATGGAAGACTTATTTGGTGTTGTCAAAATATTCAAACAAACCCATCCAAAACATAATCCCGAATGGCTCAAATTGGTTAATCCGGCACCAAACTGTTGTGATTCTGGCATGGTACTGGATTTGGTTTGAGGATAGCATCATGCCAGAGTCATGTCGGCTTTTCGCCAGACTTCTATTCAATTAACCGACTTGTGCTTTTAGGAAATCTGTGCTCGATTTTCTAATCTTACCTGAGTTGATATCATTCTTTTTTTCATGAAGAAGCTAGGGTGTTCCGGATAGTCCTATAAACCGACTGACGACTTTTACAAAAAAAAAATTTATTTGCTCAAGGGGAAAACAACATGATTGGGAAAAAGTTTTGTTGTAAAATTTCATGAGATTTTGTAGTTTTCATTTTAGAACTCAGTTTTTATGGAAAATAGCGAAAAAAGAAAAAAACTAGTCTAGAATTTCCTTTCAACAATGTTTCCCTTGAAACTGTTTCCCCCTTTAAATCGTCAGTTTGCAAGATAAATAAGTAATCGCACTGTGTATTTATATTATGTCTCGTGATGAGATTGTTGATTTTCCAGAGCATTTTCTTATCAAAATTATCGCGAAATTTGTTATCTGTGTCTTTATGTTGGCTCAAAATTCAAATGCAAAATTAAAGATTTACTTTCAAAATTCTTTAATGATGACACACATTTTTTTATTCATTAAGTTTCAGTTAATTACATGAACATGGTCGTGTCGACAAAACAAGAATTTTATCTTCCAAATTCTTAACTTCAGTTTTGACAAAATTACTGAGACTCTCAACTCTAAATTCTAATATGTCTTTATCCCTCTTGATTTGTTGATTTTCTTTGTTCAATAATTCTGCGATTTCCTCTATTTTTTTAACTTTATTCTCAAGATTAGCATTTATTTCAATCTGATTGTCTAAATCTTTCCTCAATATAGAAATAATCTCATTAAGTGAAATGATTTCATTTTTATTTTCAGTAACTTGACTTTGTTGATCCTCTAAACTTCTTAACATTCCATTTTGATTTTTTGTTAAATTTTCCATTTTTTCTTCGATTTCATTAAAGATTGTTTCATATTCTTCGAATTTTTCTTCAACTTTACAGATTCTTTCAATCCAGTTCTCATTAGTACATCCAGGCGGTAAAGTTGATGAACTAGTGGGTAAAGTTGAGGATTGGGTTGTTGTCGAATCAGTCGTTATTGTTGTTGGCAAAGTTGTCATTTCTGTAAATTTAATTACATTGGATTACTTTACTTTAGGAATTATTATCATATCTAGATGAACAATGATAGCTTTTCAAACAAGCCCTGTTCATTAATGACTTCTCACCTGACATAGCTTTATAATTCTCAAAACAAGTCTTAAATCCAGTCATCATTAGTTCCTTGGATGTTGAATTATCACTTATTGTCACTTTAGCACATACGTTATATTCCATATCAATCGTACTTGCTCCAGTATTGAATATAAATTGAACATCAATCGCATTTATTTTGTTGCTGTAAAAGCTTATTCTGGGTGCGCTTATCAAAATTCCAAATGAATCAGCATGTATGACTGTTAGCTTGTTGTGAATTAATCCAATATAAGTGATATTCTTAAGTGGATTGAATACTTTTTTTGGTAGCGTCTCAATTAGATTTGTTGATAGATCCAAAAATGTCAGCATTCCTAGAGTCTCAAACCATTCAGGCTTAACATCAACAAGTTCACTTCTTTTAATATGAAGTTTATCCAAGATGATCAGTGGCTTAAAGGCATATTTGTGAATGTCAATGAAGGGATTACCCTCGAGCGATAGCCATTCTAATTTTTGTTGATTAAGGAACACGTTTTCTGGCAACATCTTGATGTTATTGCCTTGCAAAGCTAAATAATAAAGTTTTGGATTTTCAGCAAATGCATTTTCGTGAATATAGGAAATATTATTTCCCCACAAAAATATATAAATCAACCCTTTGCAGCTCCTAAATGAATAATCATCAACTCTTTCAAGACCAATTTGATTCAGACCGATTCTATAAATATTTTTAAAAGTCTCACAAATTATCTGCGGGACATTTGTAGAATGTGATCCAAATACTGTAAAAACTTCGCTAAAAACGTCGTTCTGTCGAGCTGGACCAGTAATTTCGTTAAAGCTGTTTAATCCATTTGGATTGAAAATTGTAAGATTAGCAGAACAAACTGTTGGATAACGGCATGTAAAATCACAATTTAAAATCTCATCTTGACACAAAACTCCACACAAATGTAGGAACACAATTACTAATGTTAAAATAAACTTTGTTCCCATTGCACGTCTTAACTGAACGACTTTTGAAGTATCAATGAATCAGTTTTAAGTGTTGTCAAGTTTTATATTACTTCCTTATCAATATTTCTTTTTATTTTGATTGGAAAGTCAACAGACAATGATAAGCTAACGTATAATAGCACTGTTTGTGCCAGAAAGACATACTTGAAATACTGGAAAAATTATTTATTAAGATACAAAATTAACAAAAATGCAAAAATGCAAAAAAGGTTTGAATTAAAAGCAAAATGCTTTTCAAAATCAACAGTTCTGAATTAAATTCTATAAAATTTCTATTAGATTGGAATGTCTAGTCAAAACTCAATTGCTTGTTCCTTTATTATTGCTCAACTCTTCCTGCAATCCAGCAATTATTGCTTCAAGTGAGGCAATTTTATTTTGATTCTCTAAAATCAAGTTGAGATGTTCCTTTAAAATGACTTTAATCTTTTCCTGATCTGTTGATAAATTTATAATATTTTCCCCGAATTCTTCAAAGTTGTTTTCAAATTCATCAATATTATCTTCAATTGTGCAAATTCTTGTTGTCCAATTATCACTAGAGCAGCTTGATGAAGTTGAAGTTGATGGAATAACTGTTGTAGATCGGGATGTTGTTGAAGAAATGGTAGTTACAGTTGTTGGGATGGTTGAAGTTTCTATAATAAAATTATATTCAATTTTTGTGAAGCTACCCCTAGCAAGACTAACTAGCAAATTGCTAGTCTTTCTATTTTACTACTTGCAATTTACTAGTAATTATTAAAACAACTTACTGTTAGAAAATTCCACTCGCTATTTACTAGCAAATTACTAGCAAATTACCATGTAAAATGTTTGATCAAATCTTCTTAAGTTCGAATCCTACGAAAAATCATCAAAAAAAGAATTTTTTGCGTCAAAAAAAATTTTGTTCTAAATTTGGCATTTGCCATATACTTCACAAGAGCGCGCAGAAATCACCTTTATAAGGTCGATCCAAATTTGCATATGACTTTCAATTAATTATTTATCTTCCTCAGGTTTGCGTGCGAGTCATGGGCGTTCATCAGTGTTCGACTTAATTAAATTAAGTCTTTTGTTTTTTATCATAGTGCTAGTGTACTTTAATTAACTTAATAAGTACACACTAATACTTTTACAATAATTTACACAAATAAAAAAAATCAAAAGAACACGTGGAAATCAACGGTTATATTCATTTAATTTTTTTACAAATTTGCTAGTAAATTACTAGTTAAATTGTAAGCGAATTGACTAGTCAATTAGCAAGTGAAAATGCGGGTCTTTGGCGATGATTTGAACTTGGATTTTGACTAGTAAATAGCAAGTAGCAAATGGAAAGTTATCAAGTGAATTACTAGGAAATTACTAGTAAATTTCTGCTAGGATACATTTTATCAGAGTAGCTAAGTTGTTTTTAATCTAAGAACAGCTTTAACTAGTGATCTTTTAATTTAATGTTAGCAATTGAACTATTAAGTTGACCTTATAAACCTGACTAAGTTTATGAAAATCATCAAATAACTCACGTCCTAAAGCTTTATAGTTATAAAAACATTTCCTAAATCCAGTCTTCATAAGATTCTTTGATGTCGAACTATCACTGATTGAAACATTCGCACATACATTTTTCTGCATGTATATTACGCTTGCATTAGTATTGAATATAAATTGAATATCAATCGCATTGATTTGATTGTTGTAAAAGTCAATTTTGGGTGCGCTTATCAAAATCCCAAACGAATCGGCATGAATGACTGTTAGCTTGTTGTCTCTTAACCCAATAAATGTGACGCTCTTTAAAGGTTCAAATACCTTACTCGGTAAATTCTCAATTCGATTTGATTCATAAGATAAATCCAAATATCTTAATAATCCTAGAGTCTCGAACCATTCAGGTTTAACATCAATTATTTGATCATTTTTGAGATAAAGAACTTCTAAGTTAATCAATGATTTGAAGAGATATTTTGGGATGTCAGTAAATGGATTATTTTCCAATGACAATGATTCTAACTTCTGTTGATTTAAGAATAAATTCTCTGGCAAGGTTTTAAGTTTATTTTCATATAAAGCTAATTGAATAAGCTTAGGATTTTCAGAAAATGCATTTTCATCAATATATGAAATGTTATTCCCCCACAAAAATATAAAAGTCAGTTCCTTACAGCTCCTAAATGAATAGTCGTCAATTCTTTCAAGACTCATCTGAGCTAAGCCAATTTTAGAAAGTTTCTTGAATGTCTCGCAAATCAACTGTGGAACATTTACGGAATACGATCCTGAGACTGAATAAAGTTCTGTTAAAAGATCATCCTGTCGAGTTGGTCCAGTAATTTCTGTAAAGTTGTTTAATCCATTTGGATTAAAAATTGTTAAATTTCCATTGCATGCTGTTGGTACCCAACATATAAAATCACACCGTAAAACCTCATTCTGACACAAAACTCCGTTCGAATATAATAAATAAATGAAAATTGACAAAATTATTTTCAAACGCATTGCACTGTTTAACTGAATGACACTTAAGTTATAATGAATCAGTTTTAAGTACCGGTGAGCTTTATAGTACTTTTCTTATCGATATTATTTCAAGTTTTCTATAAAATTGCTTGTCTGTCATCGGAAACGTATAAACAATGATAAGCGGATAAAGGTTTTCCAATTAATCAAGGTGTTTTAAAAATATTATTGGTATATTCTCAGAGGACATTGTAAAAAATCATGATGATGAGTTTAAATCAAAAATTTTATTATATCAGCTTTAATTGGTTTGTTATTGAAGTGATAAAATATAATGACAACTCTGTGATCCACTATCGATACAATATAAAACTTTACGATTGAGTTTTTGTTATAAGTTTGGTTATAGAAATGATTGTGTAATATCAAATCGTATCGTAATCTGAAGATTTTGTTGCTAATCAACTTGTTCATAACGAGTTTGAAAAGTGGTGAAATGTCATCAGTGTCCTAAGTGGAAGAGCGTTCGCCTTAAGTGCCAAAGGTTCTGGGTTCAATCCCAGGTCAACTTAACCGTTCTAGTTACAAAGTTTGGTTCGTGTGTTGGGTGTAGTTTTGAGGTCTTCGGCACATAACGTGTCTCCTTTACTAGGTATACTAGAATACACTAGGATGATTCATTCAAGGATGTGATACTGATGAAATTATCAAAAATGATCAAAATGTAATTCTTCAGTTCCACACCCTTGGATTCATTACAGCATCTTGCACACACGAATTGTGACGAAGGACATTGAAGGGTACATCAGGTATTTGGACTTACTCGTGACTTTGCAATGTGCAGAGTTTGCAAGTGGTTCGGAGTCCACTATAAACTGTAGGTCTTAAGGGTATCGTGCAATAGAGACTGTTCCTATTTTAATCGCAGTGCCTCCAGCTCAAAAGGTTGGGCCCTCTACATGCTTTACCTTTTTTTTTGAGGAGCTTGAAAATTGATTTAAAATTATTTTAAAAAAAAATTCAATAATTAATTGTGCAGTAGTTTTTAATTAATTACAAAAATCTACACATGTCTATATCAGCGAGAGAACTTTGCATATTAGTTGAAGACCTGCTTCAACAATCTCTCAACTGAAGCTACAATTGCTTTAAATTGTTCCTCTAACCCTAGTAACCAAAAGGTAGATCAATGTATTCCATGAGAATCTTCCATGGATGATACATATGTATTATCCATCGGAAGATGATGTCCTATGAAAATGAAAGATAAATGGACAATGCAATAAGACATCAATGTAATACATCAAAGGAATACAAATGGAAAACAAATGGATTACTTTTTTTGAATAAAACACGTGTTAAATTCCACGTGTTATTTTGTATTTTTCATTTATTTGTGTAATTTTTTGTAAAAGTATTAGTGTGTACTTAATTAAAGTACACTAACACTACGAAAAAGAACAAAAGGACTTAATTTAATTAAGTCGCATACTGATGAACGATTTTTGATGATATTTCATAGGATTTGATCCTAAGCAGGCTCGGGTAATACTTCGATGGAACACTTCTGTTACATATTTGTAAAACAAATATTTTCCATATAATTATAATATAATATATAACGAAGGAAGATTATATGGAACATTTTGGTTACTAAGGAAAGTCTTCTGATTTTCCAGATATTTCTGCATCTCATAAATGATCGGTTGCATCCTCATATTTTCATCTTTTAACTTTGTTGATAAAGATAACTGTAGTTTTCATCAACTTCTTCCTTATTTGCCTCAAGTTTGCAGACACGTTGATCAAGATTACCGATTGGACAGGCTGTAATAAATTAATAAATTTGATATATGTTTATTTAAAGGTCGGATGCTCATCACATACCTGGCACTAAAAGCTCATAATTATCAAAGCACATCTCCACGAATATCCACCATAAGCAGGCAAGGTATAGGCACAATCCAATATTTCATTTTGACCAAAAATCACTTGGAGGTTCACGAAAAGTAGCAAAACTTTAAAACTTATCATTTCTTTGCCGGTTAAAAGCTATAGCAGCTACAAAGCTAATGCAACTATAAAGTTCAAGACTGAATAGCTTAAAATCAGCTGATGCTAGTTAATATAGTGCTTTCTTATCATTACTTTCTGAGATTAGATTGTAAAATGTTAAATATTTGAACAGTTAACAAATTTAATTTCTTCAAGCAATAACAAGTTCAAGGTTAGACTTATGAATTAAATTAAGGCGCGTGTCTAAAGGTGGGACTTGCGTAATTTATTCCCTCTAAGGTTTAAAACGCGGTGAAATGGCATGAAGCGTTGGCCTTACGAGCCAAATGTTCTGGGTTCAATCCCAGTTCAAGTCAAGTTTAAGAAGCTCTTTTTCCGTTTCACCGTTCTAGTTACGAAGCTCGGTTTGTGTGTTGGGTGTAGTTTTGAAAGGTTTTGAGGTCTTCGGCACATAACGTGTCTTCTTTGATAGGTTTACTAGGATATAATAGTACCTGGATGATTTTATTACAGCATCTTGCACAAACAAATTGTGACTAGGGACATTGTATGGTATATCAGGTATTTAGACTTACTAGTGTCTTTGCAAGTTGCAGAACTTGTAAGTGGTTCAATTTCCACTATAAACTGTAGATTTAAAGGGTATCGTACAATAGATTCTGTTGTAATTTGAGGTTAAGGTTTAAAAACTTTATTCTGTTAGAGATCATTCACTTATTACCTCCGAAATTTAGGAGTAGAGGAGTCTAGGATTTTATGACAGGTGGATTGAGGTTTAAAAATCATGTTTTTTGATGGGCGTCATTAGGATCTTTTTTGAAAATTTCAAAAACCTCCCTCTCCAAAATAATCTCACTTAAATAGCCTTGAAAATCAACTCTCAAAAATTTTCTTAACTTTTATGTGGCACCTGCCCTATTACTATAGACAAAAAAGTTTAAAGATTTTTTTAAATTTATTATATTATTATGTAAAGCAAAATATAAGCATTTACTCTTAACTCATAATTTTTCGTACTTTAATGAATTTATTCAATTGAGTTCCTTAAAAATAAATTGATTTTAGCCACAAGAAACACATGACATTAATTCTCTAACTTGACTTTGTAGATTTTGAAGCTCTGTTGTCAGACTCACAATATTATTTTGGAAATTGTTCTGCATAACTACTTTATCCTTCAAAATAGCATCGATTGTGGTTTGCATATTACTAGTTACATTTTTAAGTTGTTGATTCTCTGCCTTAATTTCATCAATTAAATTATCTTTAACATCTGAACTAGCTTGAAGATCGAAAACTTTATTTTGCAGCCTTCTGATTTCTTCTTGGTTATTTGCACTAAGTAGATATTGATTCTTCCAGTCTGCTGTTATTTGGTCATTAGATGATGTAAGGTTTTCAACTTTACATTCCAATAAAAAGACTCTATTTTCAATATTTTCTGTAGATGGGTTTAAGGTTGACCCTTCTTGTGTGGTTAATGAAGGATTTGAAATTTCAGTTGTTGTTGAAGGTTTTCCTGTTGATGCAAGGAAAATAAATCAAAAATATTCAAAAATCAATAATTTAAAGTTGTACAAACCAATAAATGTGTAATAATTTTCGATGCATCCCTTTAGTGCCGTCCTCATTATGACTCTGTAAACTGTGGTATCACTAATTCTCTTTTCTCCACAAATATTAGACTGCAAATCAATCGATGAAGGTCCAACATTATAAATAAATTGTTCGTCAACAGCATAAATCTTATTGGAATATAAATCAATGTTCGGGGAACTCAGCAAATATCCAAAAGAGTCAGCATAAAGAACTTTAAATTTGTTGTATCTTAAAGAGATGTAAGTGATATTGACAAGCTTGTTGAATATATTTTTGGGAAGCTTTTCAATTAGATTTGACTGTAGATCCAATGTCTTTAGCATTCCAAGGGTTTCGAACCATTCAGGTTTTGCTGTAGTCAACTGTAAGTTTCTTAGGTACAATGACTTTAAATTTATCAATGGTCGAAATATGTTATTTTGTAAATTTAACAGGAGATTGTTGTCAAGCTGTAAATTTTCCAATTTTTCTTGATTTACGAATAAATTATCAGGCAAGGTCGTCAACTTATTTGAAGTAAGTGACAACGATTGAAGCAACAAATTTTCAGAAAATGATTTTTCGTGAACTTCAGTGATTTTATTTCCATAAAGGTAGATGAAGGTGATATTTTTACATCCTCTGAATGAATAATCGTCGATTCTTTCAACTCCCATTGACTGAAGGTCAATTGTTGTAGCACTTTTATATTTTTCACAAATTATACTCGGAATATTTGTAGAAACTGATTTAGCTGCACGATAAACGTATTTGACATCATCATCACCCTTTCCAGTCATGTGATCTACATCAGTTATGTCATTAAAATTATTCAAACCATTTGGATTATTGACTGTCAGGTACGCGCACAAATAAGTATATGAAGTTGTGTAATTTGCACTTAAAATTTCACTTTGTGCAAGAATCGAACAGCAATTAATCGACAAAATTAAAATTGAAAGACAAACTTTAAAGTTCATCTTGTTTTTTTGTGGAAATCTTTATCTACACCTTTGTCTTCTTAAATGGATAATAAGAAAATAGAGCAGACGATTTTAGTTTTTATAATGTTTGTTATCAAAACTGCTAAAGTTTTATGATTGTTGATGTTTACTGAAAAATACTATAAATTTTAGGTTACGCTAAGTTTCTAAAATGGAGTGGTTTACGTAAAGTTGGCGAATAATATAAGTAAAGCTCTGGAATATTCAAGGTGTGGAAGCTATCCGAAATATCTGAAATATCCCAAAAATTTCTAAAATAATCCCTAAGCCTGTATGAACGATAATTAAGATATCCCATCCTATAATTTAACAAATAATTTTAGGATTCGATGAGATATCTCAATATTAATAAATAAAGGAGACAGGGATTATTTTGGAAATTTTTGGGAGATCTGGGAGATTTGAGATAGTATCCACGCCTAGGAAATATTTGTATAAATGTCCAAGATATGAATAAATTTTTTTTAAGTTTATAAAAATATTAAGGGAAACCAGAGACATAGCCAGAATAAAAGTCTAAAAGAGGAGCTCTTAAAATATTTTTCTTCGCTTGTAAAGTATTAGTGCTAGTTTAGTGGGGGGGTTGTCCAGTCATAATTTTAAATATTCAAATAAATAATTAAAACAAAATATTTAAAACAAACTTTATTAAAACAAAATTTACTGTCTTAAAACCTCTGACTTTATTAGCTTCACAATCTTTATAGTAATTATTTAAAAAGCAATCAATTACATGTACAAGAACGTGACAACAAGAAGTTAATATTAGCTTGCATGTTTTGAATCTCAGCATTTATATCATTGTTATTGCTAGATGACTGAAATTGTTTTATTTCTTCTCTTATCGCAGCAATTGACGCATCTTTTTCATCTAAGCTGATTTGTTGTTGACTGACAGTTGCTTTAAGATCTTTGATATCATTTTCATTTTTGGTGATGCGATCTCGTTGATAGTTTATTAAGTCGAATGCATTTTGAACAATGCTAGTAAGATTTCCTTCGACTGCTCTAATTTTGACTTTTATGTCGCAGAGTTCAGCTGTAGGATCTGCAATATTACATGATGGTGGTGGCATTGTGGTAGTGGTAGCTGTAAAGGTATTAAAAATATGAGTTCAAGATATTGTTGGCTACACTAATGATACTTACTACTCTTTATAGTCTCAAAATTGTCGAAACACACTTGAAGACCTTGTTTGATTATTGTTTTATTACCATTATATGCATTAACATTAGAACACAAATTAGTCTGCATCATTAAAGTTATTAATGGTGAATTATCAATGAATTTTTCATCAATTGCACTGATTTGATTTGATCTAAGATCAACATAAGTTAGCTTGTGAATCAGTCCAAAAAAGTTTGAATTTATAATTTTGAGTTTATTGCTAGTTAAGTAAAGTGAAGCTAGATTTTCAAGTGCAATAAAAATATAAACTGGCAGTACTTCTATTTGATTTGACTGCAAATCTAGTGTTTTGAGCATTCCGAGAGTTTCAAACCATTCTGATTTAATTGTCGTCAACTGCATGTTCCTCAAGTACAAATATTTCAAACTTATTAATGGTCGAAATATGTAATTCGGTATATTTAACAGGAGATTGCCATCAAGCTGTAAATTTTCCAACCTTTGTTGATTTACAAATAAGTTTTCAGGAAGAGTCGTCAATTTATTGTTCGACAACGACAACGTTTGAAGCATAAAGTTCTCAGCAAATGATTTTTCGTGTATTGTTGCTATTTTATTGCCATAAAGGTAAATGCCAGTGACATTTTTGCATCCATTAAAAGAATAATCATCGATCCTTTCAAATCCAATCAACTGTAGATCAATATTTATGGCATTTTTATATTTTTGACAAATTATACTAGGAATATTTGTAGAAACTGTTTTAGTCATACGATTAATTACTCTGACGTCATTATCGCTTTTCCCAATCATGTGATCCATGCCAATTATCTCATTAAAATTATTTAATCCATTTGGATTGTTTATTGTGAGGTGAGCGTAGTAATAGTCGTATAAAAGTGTATAATTTGCACTTATGTATTCACTTTGTGCAAGAGTTGAGGAAACATTTATTAAAAATATTAAAATTGGAAGAAAGAATTTTAAGTTCATCATTTTTATCTTGACTAAACGCCTCCGTACAACTTGATAAAAACTATTAAACTAAAGAAGCTAACCCAAAGTTTTATACAAGTTTTAAAACAATACCAGCAATATACTAAAATTGTTCAAATGTTTGCTGTAAAAATATGATAAGTTATGATTTAAAAGATATAGAAACTTTGTTTGATAACAACAAGAAGTATTTTTTAAATTAAATTTTAAAATAATTAAGACAAATTGAAGTAGTAAGGCGCAATACTTACCTGAAAATCATTGGTTAGAGACTCGTGATGGGAAGCAAGTTTATCGTTCATCTTTTTTCAAATCAAATATACTGAAAATAAAACTTACATTTAGGTAATATGGGAATCTGCCTGCTGTAGAGTGGGTTGGATCATCTCATATATCGTAATTCTAGGTCTTAGTACAGAAATCAGGCAAATCCGCACTAGTTAAACTCTTATCAACTGTGAACCGCATTTATGTAGCTATAGATCAAAAGTTAAAGAGGTTTTGAGGAACCCAACGTTAAAAACAGTTGATACTGTGTGGCTGAAGTAAGTCTTCATGGTATCTCAAATCGATACTTCCCAACTGTAATAACTGTTAATATGTTCGCATGTTTTGGGGATGGAGATCTAAAAGTTTTAACCCTTCAAACGAACTCATTATCATTTTAGGGGGAGAAGTGAGGGAGGGAGGGGGGGAGGGTTAAAAGTCGATTTTTGCGCAATGTTAAAAGTGAACAAACTCATATTCATTTATGTTTTAAAAAATTAATTGTGCTGTTTATCAAAAAGTTTATAAGCTAAATCAAATATTTATCTTTTTCCAGACTTCTATGTAAACTTAATATAAATTTGCACAGATAATAAGTTTCAACAAACGGTAGTTTTTTTTCTAAGAAGCAGTAAACTTTGTTCAAATAACGGGTTTAAATATCTTCTTCTGCATCTACAAAACCAAAAATTCGATCGAGACAAAAGATTAAAACTCAAAAACAATTTCATTTGAAATATGAAAACCACAACGAAATTTATTCTTCCAAAAATTATTGCATTTTCATTTAATAAAACAAAAAGGAGCATAATTTGATTTATGTTTATGCGGCATCATCAATAAAAAAAGAATAAATTCGGTGCATTTTGGATGATTGTGAAGGAACAAAAGCCGATTGTTTAGATTTCAGACAAAATAAATTTTTAGACGAAAAAATATGCGACAATTTAGAATTTTTATGCTGCATTTTTAGACACAATTCTCGAAAAATAAAAATCTTCTATCTCATTAAAAAACATTTTGAAGGTTTTTTTTTATTTTTTATTTTTCTTAAATTCAATGCTAATTTTTATTTTAATCAACTGTCAATTCACGTCTCGCAGTCATCGCATTTGCTTGTATTTTTTTCGTTAATCGACTCGAATTGTCGGCAAAAATCAACTGCAAAAAACAGAAAGAATAAAATTCAGATAAATGGATGGAGGGAGAAGGAGATGCTTGAGATTGACAGATGTCAATTTAAAATGAACAAAATAAATTTTTTATTGTCGTCATTGTGTTGACTTTAAAGCATTTCTTTTCTTTTTTTGTTCGATGATCGTCAACGGAACAGAAAATTAATTCGAGAGGTTCGCAAAAAAAAGTTCAGCATGAAAGATTGAGGAGGAGATGGAATTGGATGAATTTTTAGAAGTAAATTATTGAAAATTTATTGATTTTCAGAGAATTAAGTTTAAATCTCAAAACTTTTTAAATATTTAAAAAAAGGAAAAATTTTAAAAAGCTTATAAAATTGGAAAAAAATTAAAAAGTTTAAAAATTCAAAAACCTAATTTGAATAAATTTTTATCTGAAATCTGAATTTTTTTTTTCATTTTTTAAAATAATTCAGAAGCATAAAAATTTATTTTTCCTGTAATTACTGGATTTCTATCCTCAATTCATACACGCTCATTCCTCACATCAATCCATTCAACAAAAACACAAATAAAAAGTTCAAATTCTCATTCAATTCTTTATCCGTCATCATCTTCCACCTATAAATAACTTTTCGTCTCTCTTCCTTTTTCGGTCGATCATCAAACACACAAAAAAAAGACACAAAAAGAATATTTTGACGGTTGTTTATTTGACATTGCAATATCTACTTCTGGCAGTCATCAATCGAGTGATTGAATGGATTTTTTTGTGAAGTTTTTTTTTTGGGTTCCTTGTGAGGATTTTGGCGTGAATTTTGTAGAAATTGAGGATTTTTGCAAGGTTAATTTGGAGAAAAATTGAGAACTTTAGTGCCAAAAATTCAAAGATTGAAGAAATTCACTTCATAACCCCCACAAGGACACCCTTGTTAAAAACTTTCAATCCCAAAAACAGCAAAAATTGCAATTATCGTCGATGAAATGACTCGGAACGCATACAAAAAAGATGCCTTTTTATGGAACAAGTAAGTTGAGGTAAATTTATGTCTTGTAGAATTTTAAGACATGGATTATCCTTTAATTTATATTTTTCCGCTACTTGATTAAATAAAATTGCAACAAAAAATAAGCAACAACTCAAAATATATGAGAAGCAGAAGGCATTTGTTGAAGGAACATAATTAAGATGAAAAATAGCCTGGAGAAATTTTAAAGTTCAGTAATCGAATTTATAAGAAATTTTTCGTGAGATGCACAACTGCTTGAGGGCACCCGGCAGATTTTGAGTGAAAAAATAATTTTTTGGCGCCTCGAAAATATTTCAATCTTAATTTTTTTGGGTCATGAAGCCTATAATTAGTGAATTTTGGAGGATGAACCGATCATTTGCGTGGCGATGATGATTATTTCTTGAAATTATGGATAAACATTTTAATTTCTGGGCGGGAGCTGGTCATTATTGGATTGAGTTAAATGATTTCGAGTGAAAAATGTTTTGGGGTCATTAATCATTCTTGATGGGAATTGTTTGGGAGGATTTAATGATTATTGGAATCTTTTGATAATTTTTAAGGAGAAATTAGCCATAAAAATATTTTAAATATAAATTTTTTATAAAGCGACTTCAGGGCACCTCATGATACCCCCTTACCCCTCAATTTTTCCTTATCAAAATTGTTTCAGTTCCAGACGACACAACCAACCAATCCAATAAATAAAACCAGTTCAATCCCAACAAAAATAAAAGACTTGCAAATAATTGAATGAAATAAAATCAAGCAAATCAGCAGCAGCAGTAGCAAGTCAGTCCATTCATTCATCTCATGTTGCTCATTATTTCCATGAAATGACAACACAAAAAAAAAATGCAGCAATGACAGCACAACGATTGACGACATTTTACAGAAAAGAGACAGGAATAAAATTTATTAAAAAAAATCAAACTTTTGCCGATGTCAAACACAGAAAAGATGTATGTGAAGTCAGTGAAAACGATGAGGTAAAAGAAACCCGGCAGCAATCACTCGTTAGCTCATCAACATAACATAATAAAATTTTTAAGAAGTCTCATTCATTTGAACAACGAAACAAATAAAAAATGAGAATAAAACGTAGCATAGAGACACAATGAAAGGGAAAAGTAAGTATGTGAGGGGGATGGGTGGGGTTTGAGCGCATTGATTGAGAAGTGAATGAAGTTGAATTAAAATGAAACCAAATCTGATCGAAATTGAACCAAATTTAAGCGAAATTGAACCAAAGCTGAGCGAAATTGAACCAAAACTGCACAAAATTTAACCAAAACGTATCAAAATGAACCAAACTAATTGAAATAGAAATAAAACTGATCAGAATTCAGCTTGAACTGATCATAATTGAATCAAACTGATCCAAAACGGAGCAAATTTAACAAATCAAAATCTAAGTCAGTTTCTTGAGACATCAAAAAACTCCCAAAGTGATATTTACTTTACACCCCCAAACTGCTTATATCCCTCGCCACAGCTTCCCCAAACAACCGCTAACACTAAAAAGCTGTATAATGACAACAAATATTTTTTAATCGGCTTAAACTTGACATGAGACAAAAAAGCAGCAGCAACAACAGCAGCGGTTAAAGCTTCTTATTTTGTTTTACTCCTTTTTTTTTCATTCTGTTATCTCAAAACTGTCACTCATTCATCTCACATTATTCGACATATGATGACTATAGACAGACAGTCTTTCATCACTCATTTTTCCCTTTTCTTCTCTTTGCTTCTTTTGAAGTTTTTTTTGTGCTGCAGCATTTGCTTCCCTTTTTTATTTCAATTTGCTGCTGTTTTTTTGTTTGTTTGATTCTCATTTGATTTTTGTCTCTTTGACTTTTGCGTTTGTTTTATTTTGAAATGAATGAATGTGCATCGTTATGTTGATGCTGCTTATTTTGATTTGACTGAGTGAATTCTTTGATTTTGGTGGATTTTGGCATAGAGATTGTAACTCAATAGAATGAAATGTTTTAAAAAATTAATTTATTTTGGAAAAATTTTGAAAAAAAATATTTAAAATTTGTATGAAAATGAAAAAAAAATAATGAAAGCTTAAAATGTTTTTGAAAAATTTAAAAGGTTAGAAATAAAAATTGAAGAAACGTAATAAGTTAAACATAGAAATAACAAAAAATTTTAAATTTAAAAAGTTGAAGAAAAATATCTCAAACATTCACAAAACTTAATTAAAAAGTCACCACTCATTGCATCCTTACTCCTTAAATTTCCAAAAACATCGCAATTTAAAATTTATCCAGCTTTGATTTTATTCCTCCTTTTTTAAACTTTTGCATTTCTCTTTTTTTTCCTTTTCGTTCAATTCCATTCTTTGATTTCACATTTTACATCTCATCAGCAATCAATTTCATTCACATCCATCAATCCTTTGTAGAATAAACTCGTACATATATGTATATGCACTGCACTCACATGTCATTGGAATCACATTCGTTTGACTTTTTTTTACGATTGAAAGACACACGAAAAATAAGTTTTTGCATTTCATTTCCTTTTTTTGTTTAATCGATTTTTTTAAGCTGCGAGATAAGTGAAAATTTATTGTTGTGTTTCTGAGATTTTGGAGCAACTTTTGAAATTTAACAATGAATTTTGATTTTTTTTGGTTCAGCAAGTTAGATTTGAAATAAATGTTGACAAATTATTTGAATTATATTAATAAGTTTTATATTTTTTGAATAAAAAATCATTTTAAGATTTTTTTTCAAAAAATAAACATAAAAACTATCCAAAAACTCTTAAAAATAATTTTTCAATTCAATAATTGAGCCAATCATGCTTCTCATCCTCATCACCATCGTTTCACAGTTTTAAAAAATATTCCAATCGAATAAACAATAAAAAGTGTCTAAAAGAGAGATAATAAAATAGAAACTGCATGAAATTCGTTTTGATTTTCAATTAAATCAAAAAAAAAAGAAAACATAAAAAGTTTTCGGAATAAAACAGACAAAAATTAACTTTTTATTTATTTTCAATTTATTCGTGATAAAAAAATTCCCAAATAGCCGAAAGCTACAAAAAAATTCACCAAACGTTAGTCTAAATTAAGGCGCATCCAAAGCGTTTCACAAAATAAGGGAAAATTGCATCCCCTGAATCGATAGGAGAACTAGAATGTGTAAATTGAATTTGTAGTTTGAACTCTAGATACTTCAAAAAATCAGGGGGGGGGGGGGGGGAGGGTCGGTTTATAGGTTCTTGTATGAAAAATAATATTGTTCTAGATACTTAAAATTCTTTTAAATATCGAAATCACAGACTCCTTAAACCCCTACATGCATACATTTCTACATAAAAAAAAATTCTAAACTCAAAAAATTGCAAAAAAAATAACATTTAAAGCGATAAATCAACAGCAAATAACAGTAGTGGCGGTAAAAGGCAATGCAGAGCAAAAAATAATGTCAATAAATAAAAAATCCATGAAGAGCATCAGCAGCATCAATGGAAGAAGAAACAAGAAAAATGAATGAATGGAGATGGAGGAAGAAGGACAGAATAAAAAATTATTTCACTATTTCTCCGAGACAAGCAATTTATTGGAAACAACACAGTGTATACAAAAACAATGTGAAGAGAAAAAAGAAGATGAGAACTTTTTTTTTGTCATGTCTGTTCTACGAAGAGATGTGAAGTAGCAACAGAAGCATCATCAATAGAATTGAAATCAGATTATAATGGAAACATCTTTTTATCATTCATTCCAGAAACGTGCATTGAGAGGATGAAGGGCAAGATGTGGGAACATTTGAAGATTTTTTTAATGCTGAATATCCAATAACTGAGCTTTTTAAAGCTGAGCGTTACTACATTAAGCTTTCTTGAGCTGAGCGTTATTATATTGAACTTTCTCTAGCTGAGCGTTGTTATGTCGAGCTTCTTAAAGCTGAGCGTTTCAATATTAAAGCTTCTAAAGCTGAGTGTTATTATATTAAACTCTTTTCAACTGAGCGTTATTACATTGAGCTTTTCCGATCTAAACGGTTGAGCTTTCTAAAGCTAAGCTTCACAACTTTGGTTTTCTCAAGCTTAGCGTTTCAATATAAGCTTTTTCAAGCTGAGCGTTACTAAATTAAGCTTTCTTGAGCTGAGCGTTGGTATATTGAACTTTCTCTAGCTGAGCGTTGTTATGTCGAGCTTATTATGTTATGAGCTGAGCCTTATTATGTTGAGCTTTCTAAAGCTAAGTGTCACAATTTTTGATTTTTTACAAGCTTAGCGCCATAATGGTTAGCTCTTCAAAGCTAAGTGACAGAAAATGAGCAAATTTCTTAAAAATTAAAACAGTTTCCCATCCCCAGACACGATCTATATTTTTCTTTTGCTTAAAACGACACAGAAAAAGCAAACAGAAATGATAAAAGAAAAATTGTCATGCATTGATTCATTGAGCTTCTTCATGCATTTCGTTTGAGAATTATAGCAACATGTTGATGGATTGTCAATAGAATTAATGATTGCAATTTTTTTCTTTCTTTCTCATCCACGTCTCCCTTTTTCGTGTTTGTTTGTCTCTCAAATTACTGTATATCTAACTTATAAGTTAGATGTGCTGATATGAATTTTAAAATGGAAACATAAAGCAAAAGAGAAATAATATTGTTGATGAAAATAAAGATTGAATGGTATCGGAAAAATGTGATTGATTTATTTATGTGATATTCAATGAGAATTAAATTGGAATTTAAATTAGTTTGACTTGATTTTATGTTCATTTGAGATTTAGTTGCATTATTTATATTTGTTTTGTTGGAGTTGATTGGAGTTCGTGCTGATTTGGATTAATGGTAATTGAATAAAGTCTTATTTTACATGCGGATGTGATTGTCCTCATTACTAAGAAGCTCCAAAAAAGTTTGCCTGCCTCTCGTCACTTCCCATCCCCTAAAATATGCTTCACTAATTTATAACCTCCAAAACCCCTCAAAACTACCACAATTCTTATTGAATTCCGCTCAATCTAGCAACTGTTCACATCTAACCATTACCTTCTCACCCAAACCTATCGATCAACATTAATAGAAGTAATCAATGTATAAATTGATTTTGTAGCTGTAAACTTTCATGTCTACATTAATGGATATATCCGTGCTTTTATATTTATTGATTCGCATTTATTAACCTGACATAAAAGAAATGCTGGTGATTACAGGAGGCAGTAAAGTTAATGTGGAGACTAAGCTGACTAGAGGCATAACTTGCTATAGACATGGAGCATAGGCGACTCTTCCAGTGTAAGATTAAGCTTTTCTGTGGTCGAGTGGTTAAGCAACAGACTGGATTCCGAATATCTTATTTCAAGGAAAAGTAGGTTCGATTCTCACCATAAACAGATCTTTCATTTATTACACAAAGAGCACAACAGCGTGGAGTCAGCATGGTACCGACCTTACCTACATTTAACGCAAATTCAACCTGTTTCCAGATTGTTCACCTTCTCTACACTTTACGTACCTTAAGGGGCAATAACCATGACTATCATGTTGATTAGAGGTACTACATGTTGTCTTTCCGCTTGCCAACCTCTCTCACCATCAACCAGCATCACCATTCACTTCACCTTTCATGCATACGCATTAAAAATTAATGCCAATCGTATGATTAATGAGAGTCATAAACATAAAGCGATAACAGAAACATCACTCATGACACATTGACATTTTCCAGTTAGTCTCATGTAAATTCTTTACGATCATCAACATCATCAAGTTGTAGATAATAAATTATCTTTTATTATGGCATCAAAGATGAACAGCTAATCATTCCCCTCTCGTCTTCCTCTCAATGTTTTATGATCATGCTAAATGCTAATCGTAATTCAAAGTCTAAACATTTCATTATAAACATTTCAACATGTCTTCTCTTCTGTCTGTTCCCTTTCTCTTCTTCACTTTTTTATGTACTTTGTTTTAAGACAGTAGAGGTGATTTTGATTGATTTATCACACTGACCTCGTTCAGACTTTTACATCATTAAAATTGTGATTTTTTTGAGAATTAATGAGTTTTGAGTGATAGTTTTGATTTGTTGAGATCTTTGTGGGACAAGGGAGATAGAGGGGCTGTTGAGAACTTGCCTCTCTCAGTTTCGAATAACTTCTTAGGTAGAAAAAATGCCGACAAACAGAAGTTGTAAATTGAATTGGATAGTTTTGGAGTTTGAGTTTTTTGTTTTTTCAATTTTTGAAACTCGAACTTTTCGAATTTAAATTAAAATGAATGAAATTTCGAACATGAAGATATTTTTCCCTTCCTTCCTCATTTTATGCTTCATCAAATTTTACCTTCTTACTAAATCAATTCTTCAATAAACCACGATCACCGCATCATTAAATAATTTGCTAACAAGATCTCCAACTAATTTCCAAGCAATACGCCATAAAATTCATTTACAAGCAGGCAGGAGGAAAAAAATTGATGAAAATAATAAAAATAAATCTTTCAGGTTTATATTTCATAGCCATCGGGGATGATGATGATGCTGATGATGATGTTGTTGAAGTAAATGGCGTAAAAAAGCAGTAAAGCAACTCATTGAATGCAACTTTGTATTTGGACAAGTTAAATAAATTATGACTCACTTTCTCGTTCTTGTTTATGGACTTTTGATATTCTTTTTATGGGATTTTATATGATTATTATTATTAATGCTATTTTTGTGCGGTTGCAGTGCTGATGATTGACAAGGCGTAACAGGAAAGTTTTTATTAAAAGAGATAATTGACAAGTGGACTGTAAGTGGATAAATTTTATATTTTAAATTGAGACAATTGTGATTGAGTCTGAGACGTCGTTCAGACTGGATGGATTTGACTTTTTTAATGACCCACTTAAAGAAAGTGAATTAATTTTAAAGCTTTGACTTATTTTGAGACAAATTTGAAGCGATGAATCGCATTCGAAATAAATTTGAAGCGTTGTTTAACATTCGAATTAAATTTGAAGCGTTGACTTTCATTCGAATTAAATTTAAAGCATTGACTTTCATTTGAATTAAATTTGAAGCGTTGACTTTCATTCAAATTAAATTTGAAGCGTTGACTTTCATTCGAATTAAATTTGAAGCTTTGACTTTCTTTCGAATTAAATTTGAAGCGTTTGCTCACTTTTTAAGTCAAACTTGAGCGTTGACTTAAGTTATGAGTCATATTTAAGAGCGCTGACACTCGTTTGACTTTACATTAATCCTTTACTACCTTTACTACCTTTAGTACCTAATCATCTTTATTCCATAAACATACAAAGTAGAAAATGTCATATTTAACAGCAATTTTTTTTACTACCAAAGCCCCATTATCGCTATCCATAATAATAAAAACGATAAACAGAAACAAAAAAAAAACGTCTTTTTATATCCACTTACACATCCCACATCTACTCGCTCTTAATTCACACACGAAATGTAATAAAAATAGCAAAAACAAAATTAAACTGATGTTGATCTGTCGCAAGTTAATTAGATTTCATCAAGTTTGATTTTTATGAAGTCTTACGCGACATTGCCGCCTGTCTCTGATGATTTATTCATCCATCAATTTTCCATCTCATTTCGATTCTCCGCTGTGAAATGTGTTTATAGAAAATTGCGCGCTTTTATAAAATTTTTCATCGTCTCATTCTTCAATTGCTATCTTTCCTCCTCTCTTTCTCGAGCGTTGAACGCTTCACATTTCAAAATGTAATTGGTAAATCCATCAATTCCAACTTTATTTAATGCAATGTAATGAAAACGACATGAACGATAATGATACATATCGAAGACGACGTGTATACGACATGCACAAAATAATAAAAGTAAGCGAATGAGATTGACTTGAATTGAAATGAAAAAAATGAGGGAAGTTTGAGGGGTTTTGTGATACTTTGTGTATTAAGAGCGCATGTTTTTGATGGAAATTTTAATTTTTTTTTTTATGATTAATATTTAATGCTATTTTAGTCAAAGATTCGGAGTAGGGATGCATCAAGAAACCTAATAAAGGGTCCTAGGATATGTAATAGATTATAAATCACATTTGAAGCTAGTGTAGAGGTATGAGCTAAGGCAACTCTCAATACTACTGCTTGCGTAGACACCATGCTGCACCCAATTGCATATAAAAAGCTTAAAACCTTTGGATTTAGGTTTACTCTACACTAAATTAATGCATACCCTTGTGTAAACCTGAGGATACTTATCTGCAATATTACATGTAAATTTATATGCAGCCATCCAAAGTGCTCTCCTCTAATCACACCTTCATCAATGCCTCACGTCAATAAAAATTGATTTTAATAAAAATAAAATAAAAAGCTCTCTTTTTTTCTTCGTTTTCTTCTTCTTATTCTTCTCATTCAGACATTTCACAGTCATTTCTTGATTGTCGACATTTTGACAGTAGAAGAAACATTAAATTGACAAGGCAACGGTTATGATCTGACAGTAAACCTTTAATTGATATAGATTGAAATATGGACGTAATACGAATTGTTGCTTTTATAGACGTGGACAGGCATTAATACGGTGTAATTCCCAGTTCAATTTGAGACTTTGTTGGCAAGCGCGGTGTTGATTAAGATTCTTTTGTAGTTGTTATTTAGATTTAAAGACCACGTTTAAATAAAAATTGTTTAAAATCATCTTTAATTGTAGGAAATAGGATGAGTAGATAAAGGTTAATCAAACCCCTCTATTGCTTCAAATTTCACACAACGAAACTTCCTCAGCAACGAAAAAAGAAGAAAACACAACACAATTTTTTTTATTACTAGCGATAAACATGCAATGATCAATAGTACAATAAATATCCACAATAGTAGAATGAAAATGTAATTTATTGCACTTGTAAACAGCACATGAAATTTATGGCTCAGTTAAATGAATTTTCAATTGAATGATGGGCCTATTGATGATGATGATGATGGAGGGGCAGGTTCAATACAATAATTTAAATGGCAAGAAGAAAGAATGGCAATTATTGCCGATTGCAATTGAGAAGCGAAAGAATTGAAATTTATGGCTGAGGCAAGTTTTTTTTTTCTCTCTCTTCTACTTTGATTTGATTTATGAAATTGATTGATTTGCTATAAATCACTTGTGATATTAAATCATTCTTTCAATTTATTATTCCGCTTTTTTATGTTACTATTGTTATTGCTGTTGGTTATTTCTGTATCATGACTTTTGCAATTAAAGCTTTTATTATTTTTTGAATTTTATCATTTTTTTGATGGTTTTGATTTGTTGTTATTGAATAGAATTTTGATTGGGGAGTTGTGGAATGTGGAATGTGATGTTGAAATTTCGAATTATTTGTTAGAAAAAAATAAGCGATTTATACTAATTTGGGTAAAAGATCTACAAAAATAAGCAAACTGAGCAAACAAAACTACTTAAATAATTAAAAACTAGCAAAATTGAGCAACAAATCTTCAAAAGTGAGCTAAACTGAGCAACAAATTTCCAAAGGTAAGCAAAACTCTGCGACAAATTTCAAAAGTGAGCTGAACTGAGCAACAAATTTTAAAGGGTGAGCGAAACTGAGCAACAAATTTTAAAGGGTGAGTAAAACTTAGCAACAAATTTCCAAAGTAAGCTTAACCAAGCAACATATTTCCAAAGTTAAGCAAAACTGGGCAAAAAAATTTCGAAAGTTTTCTAAACAGAGCAACAAATTTCAAAGGGTGAGCAAAACTGAGCAAAAAATGTTCAAAAATGTTGAGCAAAAATGAGCAACAATTTCAAAGTAAGCTAAACTGAGCAACAGCTCTACAAAAGTAATCGAAACGGACCAAATACATATCCCAACCTCTGTCAAAGCATTGACACCATGACACTCATTGTCACATCTCATTATCCAATCAAGAAGTGCTGTAAACTTTACGACAATTCCCTCGATAAACTCACCACAGTTACAAGCCATTCACACACCATATAATATGCAAATTTCGTCCATTAAATAGCGACAAAATAACAGAAAAAAAAAACAATTTTATGAGACACATTTGTGTGCAACGGTCTACGTGCTGCACTTCTAATAAAAAATAATATACTTAAATGCATTACATTGTTTCTAATGAAATGAAATACCATTAATTAATAATGTAGCTAGATCGACTCGATTCAGGTAAATCGATTGAATTTAATTAAAGTCTAATTAAGTCATGCAAAAAATAAGTTTCGCGTTTTCCAAGAAAAATATAAAATTATTCTCACTTAATTGTAGATTATTGAGTAAATTATTGCTTAAGTTTTTTAAGCGTGATTTTTACACATAAATTGACATGATTATTGGTGTTTCTACTTCATAATTTAAAATACTTAATTTAATTATGCGTAATTGAAAATTATAGGTGATTCGTAATTAGCATATGTGGGTTGATCGGGTACTGATTGCTAGCTTGTTGTGGTGCTTTAGGGGGATTGTTTGTTGGTTGATTGGCTGGATTCTAATTTGAAGTTTTATGTAAGAGGCTCTTGTGGGTCAATATAAAGGATTATTTGAGAATTGAGACGCTTATTGAGGATTACAAGAGGAACTTTAGAAAATGAAAGGTTTTTTGGGGTCGACATGAAAAACTTTTACTAATTCAGCTTTTAAAACCAAATGCAGGACTGACTTGAATCGATATAAAAGACCTATTCAGGTTGAAGTAAGGGATGCTTTGAAGATCGTCCTGAAAGACCAGTGAGACTTGATTGAGAAATATTAGGTTTTAATATAAATGGTAACTGAAGGTCGTCATGAGAAGCTCTATCAGGCTAACGTTTAATTAAATTGATATTTGGTCATACATTTATGATTTTTGTGGGTCTTTCTGTAGAAGTCTTTGAGGTCGATTTAAAAATCTCTTCAATTATCCTTAGAAACCCATTCGTGCTTAATATGAGGACTTTTAGATGATATCTTAAAGGTCCTTATAGGTCGCCATAAGTGACTATTTAGAATCCAATTCCAATTATTATAAAGAATCCAATTCCCGAAACATAACCCAAAAATTCAATTGGAAAATCTCACAAGGATTAAGATGTGCAATGTTAGCAAAATAGACACGCAAAATCCCTATTAAGTCATCACCATCATCAAGCCATTTGTTAATTACACCCTTTAAAAAGGAATTTTAATGAAATAAAAGAAAAAAAAAGACAACAAGAAGTAATGAAAGCTAGCAACAAAGTCTCTTAAATTAACACTTGCCATAAAAATCTCATTAATCGGGAATAAAATTTTATATATCCATGGTAGTTAAAAATACAATAAATACACATGGATTCATGTACCCGAAGCGCAAGAAAAATAAGAGGAGATAAAAATGTGTACAACGTAAACATATTGAAACTAATCGTTTAATCGCTTACAACAAATTTATCTCTCGATTTCCATTCAATTCAGACACTGTGCACCGTACAACAATATAAAAATGTAAGAAGAAAATTTATTGGAACTGCAGAGAGAGCTTCACGATCGTTTCTCGTACAATTTTTTTCAATTTCATGACACATATTGTCGCTATTAATTGCTATATGTGTTTTTTTTTTCTTCACAACAAAACCATTCGATAATTTATGATGCAATATTATTTTCTATGAAATTTATGATCCCCCTTTTTTGTAGTTTGAATTATGAGGAAACTGGTGCGGTTCATTAGGTTAGTGTTTTGTCTGTCTGGAGTTTGTTGGTGCTTATCTGGCTTGATCAAAGTTAAAATTGAAATAATGATTAATTTTGAATTTACAAATTTAGCAAAGACTAAGTTTAGGTTCAAAAGTGAAGCGACGACTCTTTTGAGGTTCAAAAATGAAGCAATGACTCATTTAAGAGTCAAAAAGTGAAGCTACGATTCATTTTAGAGTCAAAGTTAAAGCAATGATTTACTTAAGAGTCAAAAGTAAAGCAACGATTCATTCTAGAGTCAAAGTGTGAAGCGATGATTTAATTCAAGAGTCAAAAAGTGAAGCAAGTTTATCTTAGAGTCAAAAATAAAGCAACGACTTATTAAAAATATAAGAATAATGCAACGACTTATTTTGAGTCAAAAAGTGAAGAAACGATTTATTTTAAAGTTGAGAATAAAGCAACGATTCACTTATAAATCTAAAATGGAGCCAACAGCTCAATTATTCACATATCATCCTGAAAAATGCGTTTTAACCACCTCAAAATCCCAAACCCATAAATTCTCATCAATTTTTTCCTCTACCAGTGCATGCAGTTCATGCGAAACGAGAGAAAAAAAGGCAATAGCATCAGAAGCAGCAGCATGAAAGAATGGGAAAGAAAGGAGAGCAAAGGTAAAAAGCGATAAAAATAAAATTTATGTTCAATATTTTTTTGTTCCATTCTGTGTATTTTTTTTTTCTATTAAATAATTTATCGCCTCTTTTGGCCTCAACAACAGCACACACACACAAAAAGCAGAGAGAGACAGAGTGAAACTTTAATTCTTGGGATGTCTCGGAAGGGCAATTTCTGCCGCATCTTGTGTTGCTGTTATTACAATTGAATGTTGTTTATCTTGCCGATAATTATTTCACATCTTCAGCACATCATGTGTCATTTTAGATTCTTTTAGGGCTTTCTTATTCTTTTCGAATGAAATTTTTTATTTATTGGATGAGCTTTGTGTGTGTCTTAAGAAAATAAATAAATAAATGATGAAGTTTATGGAGTTGTAATGGTTGGATAGGATTTAGGAGGGATGATGCTGAAGGTAAGATCAGGCTAGACAGTTATTTGAGGGCAAAATAAATTGAAACTTGAGTCAAAAATGATGTAAATCTTCTGAATTTCGGACACAACGTTGATTGTGTCTATTGGACAAGTTTGGACTCTAATAATCATGATACATTCAAACTTAATTTATCATTTTAATAACAATCGAATGAATATTCGATTCCATCAAAAACCAACAACATCACAACGTAGTCACTCGATAATCAACCATAAAGCACCCCAAAACATGGACAAAATGCCAATTTGCAAAATCATTATCCATCTCAAATTGCAAATACTAAAATAAATGATTTATAAAATTTCTAATGTTTAAAAGTCCTATTCATCGAAGTGAAATCCGAAGGACATCCATGCACACAATTGAGACAATCGACAATGGATAGATGAATGGTAAATAAATAATAAATGGATTTGTAAAATTTCCAAAACTACGAGGGGGCTCCTTGCCGAGTGATATATTGACATTCTCTCTTTTTTCGACCTGTATGTATGTGTCATTGCATTTATTTCGTACCGACATGTCACTTTGTCATGGCACTTAATGTGTGCCTTTGCCGAAAATGACCAAACAATTGCACAGCAAAAAACATTCTTCCAGGTAATATTTTTTCTTTCTTCCTTCGTCTTTTGTTTTGCTACAGAAAATTGAAAAAAAAAATAAAATAAAAATAAAGTAGTCAATATTTCAAACATTTTGAACAATGACACACATAAACACACAATGTGCAATATACGATTAATGTTCGTTGAAAGAAAATATGGTTGGATATTAAGTTTTGGGATGATTGAGGTAGTTTACTGATATTTTGGCTTAAGGTTGGTGTATGAAAATTGTTTAGCTGTGAGTTATCATTGCTAGGTGATGTTACTGCTATATTTCCTTTTAATTGATCGATGCTTCAGCCATGCGTCACTATAGCTGAGCTTTGCTTCAGCCATGCGTCAATACAGCTAAGCATTTCTTAAACCATGCGTCAACACAGCTAAACATTGCTTAAACCATGTTTTAATACAGCTGATTGAAGCTTCTGAGCCATGCGTCATTACAGCTGAGCGTTTTTTCAGCCATGCGTCAATACAGATAAGCGTTTCTTCAGCCACGCGTAATCTCAGCTGAACGGTTCTTATGCAAAGCGTCATCCCAGTTGAATTAAATATCCTTAAGACGTCATATCTAATCCATCAAGAAATGCGCCTTATCCATCTAATTCACACCTTTAACTCAGAACGAACACCTCTTGTTCGGCAAAAAAAACAACAAATCAATTGATGATGAATTATGTATATTGTAAATAAATTTTCTTTCTATTTTATATGTTTGTCAGAGACTTAATTTATTAGCTTTATTCTTTTTCCATTCTTTATTCCTTCAGATCTCTATTACTATTATTATGTTTGACACATGAAAGGATGTTTTAATGTATTTAGAATGATATACTGTCATTCTAACGCTCTATGGGGTAGAAATTTCAGCTTTTTTTCCATGTAAAATAACAAAATATTTATTTCTTTTCCTTCACAGAAAAATTTGTTGAATGATTTGTTGTTGGTGGTAATTGGATGATTGGATAGAAGTTTTTAGATAAATATTTTTAAATGGATGATGTTATTGTAAAATTAATGGATATTTTTTGGAAGGTTTTCAGTTGTGTGGGGTCAATTTTAAAAATTTATTAATTGATGACTCACATTCTGTCAAAATTCTAAAACATTATGTACATCAAATAAATTCAACTCTCCATCAAAATGATAAAAAGCAAGTAAACTACAGACAAAACTTATCTGCATCAATTCCAACGCAATGATCAAAGTGAAAAAAGGTTAAAATTCCATCAAATTCAATTTTCACATCATCATTTTCTTCTCTTGTTTCTCATTTAGCTAATAAACTTCATATGAAGAACTCTCACTTGTGAAAGATGAAAAAGTAAGTTGAAAGGAAAATTGATGTTAGTTTTGTGGATGACAGCGCAGGAATATTGGTTGAAGATGTCAAAACTCATAAAATGAATTAAAGAGCTCAAAAATGACGCGTTGTCTGAGCAGCATTGTTTTTGACTTGCTGAGCAACAAGAGTTCTAACCATACAGTTAGGTTTACATGTGGATGACAAGACTAGATAGCTGTGAAATGTCAGATAGGGCTTATCTGCATCTGGTGGATTGTTATTCCATAAGAATATCGTTTACGTTTAATATAAAATTATAAAAAATAATGTTAATCCGAAGGATTATTCTCAAGATACATATAGACTTCGCGAGGCAAGCGATCTTCTGGAATGTCCAAGGAAATAGGACTAGGGGCCGACGGAGAATTACTTGGCGTACAACTGTTGAACAGGAGGCAGAACAACAGAACAAGAAGCTGCAGGAAATAGCAGCTTTGGCCCAGAATCGAGTGCGATTCAAATGCTTTGTGGACGCCCTACGCTTCATAGTGGAGCAATAGGAACCCATCATCATCATCATTCTTAAGATATGGCTATGAAAACCATGTATGGAGCTGGACATTTTTCGAATGATAGATTGATTGTTATGACTTAGAACTGAACAGTTTTGTAATGATTAATTCAAAATCTTAAGAAAGAGGCATGAGAAGTTGGTCCTAAACCTAATCATAAACTCTATTTGATGACTCTTACCTTAGCCATCCTAGATGGACTAAATGAATGATTTTCAGTCTCAATTTTCACTCAGAAACCCGCTCAAACATAAAGAAGAAGAAAAGTATTTGATGCCTTTTAATATTATTTGTGTGAATGAAAGAAAAACATTAACAAGAACAAGTGAGCTCACTGGCAGAGAGCAGATCTAGAAAAAAAATACATTGAATAAGAAGATCAAAACGAAAGAGAGAAGAGATCAAAGAAGAAAATTTCCTGGAAGCGACAGTTGAAATAGCATCGTCGACAGGCATTTTAATTTCTTGAACGACTTGTTAAAGTCGACTTGAAATTGATATTTTTATGACTAAGACATGCCTCATAATATCATCATCTTGACTCTGTTTCTTCATGTATAATGTGTTGTATGTTTATATTTATTATATCACACATCCATTCACATCCCTATAAATAATGTCAGAGCTATTATTGCTTCGTTCTGCTGTTCCACATTTGAATATGAAATAATAAATATTTTTCTTTAATGAAAATTATGAAGTCAAAGAGATTGCGCCGACATATGACGAAATATTTTACAATTTTAATCATTTTTTGGCTTTGTTGAATCTGCTTGGTGGGGGTCGAGTATAAACAATATTTTGTGCAATTCTGATAAAAAGATCTTGTCAACTTTTGATGTCAATTTTAAGTTAAATTGAATCCTTTTAAATCCTAAGCTTCGAGTAAATTGACATAGTGGCATTCGAGGCATGGTGCTGGCTTCGATTTAAATTCAGTATATTGACAATGTCATACCAGCTTGGTTCCGGTTTCTGATCGATTAACCGACTTGTGTCATTCGGGTAAGTTGAGAAAGGAAAGTTGTTCTTTATCAATGTATATGGCGCAATAAGACGATCCAAAGCATATTCTGGATTTTTTTTAGAAGACTATGTTTTGGATACAAATGAACCTCATCTCATTCTTAAATTTTTTATAGCTTATAGCTTTTGTGATCAATTCAGTACTCACCAGAGCTCGAAGTCGATAGGGTTCGAGTCGTCTCAACATTTTTCGAGTCGATTTCGAGCTCTGGTGCTCACTGTTTTCTAGTGTTACTTAAATTTTCTATCCATCCTTGAATAATATATATTTCCATCCAAAAATTTAATATCCATTTTCAAGTCTTGAATTCATCCCAAAATACATTATCAACCCAGACAAACTGAATTCTCTTATCTCAACTTCAATAAACCTTACAAACTTAAAACTCATTATTTATATCCACAATTCTAACTGTCGACTGTCGGCACATATTAAATAAAATAAAACAAAGAGACATGAGAGAGAAAAATGTTAATTTTAATCATCACATGGCGGTGGCATAAGAATAATTCCTACTAAATGTGTGTGGATGTTAATGTCGAAAAATTAACAGAGTGAAAAGAATTAAAAAGAAAAAATCATTAGATGATGATGAAAATTAGGAGGAGCAGAGGATTATTGAATTCATAGGCTGTCTTTGTGATTACTGCTCGGAAATGAAACAGCTATAGTTTTATTAGGGAGCAAGGGAGTGGAACTGATCAATTAGGTTTTAATGCTCTAAGCTTCCCATAATGTGAAAATTTCAGTCACTTGCAACTTCCTCCCCCCCCCCCCTTTCTTGATCTTTCCCTTCATAAAAACAAATCTCTTCGCCCTTAAGGCATCTAAGGCTATGGAATCTTTAACCATTTGTATGAGACGCCAGGCGTTGACATTAAGATTAAAAGAGAGTGCTTCTTTATGCTACCAAAAACGTCTAAAGTTTTTCCTTGACTTCTTGATTCATTCCTATTATATGGAAGTTATTTTAAAATCTTTGCCAGAAACCCTTAAATCACAAAATCAAGAAATCCTTTATTTAAAATTATTAACACTATTCCCAACCAATAGCTATACTTAAAACCTTTCTTATTCTGTTTCACTTTGATCTCCGGCCTGGCAATAAATTTTTATATTTTCCTACATCCTAATTTCTTCTCGAAATCAACTCACAATGTTTCGCATTTTGTATATTTTTATTAAAATGAATGTGAAAAGAAAAGAAAAGAAAAAATATAATAAATGACCCCATGACGACCCTGAATTAATTGTAGTCATTAATTTTATTTATTTCGGAAAAAGGAAAAGAGAACTTTTTTTTTGTTTTATTTCTGTTGTTGCTTCTTCTTATTGCCGTAATTCTTTCACTTCAATGGATAAAAGTAATAAAGATATATGATGGAAATTTAGAATGAACATGAATTATGTCAGTTGCATAATTAAATGGATGAGTAATTTTTCTAAGAGGAATTGAGCTTAATGAAATGGAAGTGATGAAATATGAGAAATAATCTTTTTAATTTTTAAAAGTTTAAGGAATAAAATTTCTTTTAATTTTGAATATTAGTTCAGATGGAAAATTTGGTATGGTGAAATTACAGCCTGAAAAACTATTAAAGGAGAAATGAATTTAGTCACCTGGATGAAAATTATTAACATAATAAATAATCAAAGTTTGGTTATTTAAACTCTCTTTTGGTTTGGCTCTTAAAGCCAACGCTCTACCACTTAGGCAACTGATGTCATACTTTAAAATTCTGTTAATCTCAGCAACATCCTCAACAAATCCACGTCTGCATTTCCTTCTTTCCAACAAAAAAATATTTACGATCCCACTTAATGCCATTGTACATGATATTAAATTAATAAATATAAGAAAGCAATAACTTTACATTCACATGTATTTTTATTATTATTTTCATGTGAAGAGAAAATGTGTGCACTTTCCATACATATCTCTCCCTTGAGGATCTTACCGTTGATGCCTAAAGGCAAACGGAGAGAAAATGTATGGATTGAGGTAAGTAGTTAAGAAGACGAAGAAGTTTTAAGGAATATTTTTAAACGATTTATCTCTTAATGTGTTTTAAGTTTCTTTTTTTTTTGCAGGAAATTGAAAGGATGGAAGCTGAGATTGATGGTTTCGTCTATTTTGAAGCTTAGGGAATGTACCAGCTTTATAATAAAAATCGAATTAAGTCGTTGCATTATTAGATTCTTATCAAATCATTGCTTTAATTTTGAATTTGCTTTAAACTTAATTCTTGGCAAGCCGTCGCTTTAAATTTAATTCTTGGGAAGTCGTCGCTTTATACTTAATTATTGACAAGTCGTCGCTTTTAACTTAATTCTTGGCAATATTTGGAATTGAAAAAGGTCTTAAAATTTATTAAAAAGGACCTTAATAAAGATAATTGAGAAGAAGAAGTAATTCTTGGCAAGTCGTCGCTTTTAACATAATTCTTGGCCAGTCGTCGCTTTAAACTTTATTCTAGACAAGTTGTCGCTTTAAAATTAATTCTTGGGAAGTCGTCGCTTTAAACTTAATTCTTGGTAAGTCGTCGCTTTAAACTTGATTCTTTACAAGTCATCGCTTTAAACTTGACTCATGTTAAAGCGTCGCTGTATGCTTGTATCTTAGTATTTCAACACTCTTACAAAGACCTTGATTACAACTATAACATCCCTGATCAAAAAACATAAATCCAATATCACATCCAATAATATCAACTTTATTAATTCCCATAATTTCTGCAATATCTTACATCGAACAAATTCTTCTCCTTGCTTGACTCATTTCATTATCTTTATGCTATATAGATACATGAAAGCGAGCATGTGAAGTCAAAACTTTCAACAACCCTGGTATAATAATATAACTTTATGTGTAGTGCTGTCGAGAAAATGATAATAACGACAGCATACTTAACGTTTAACTGCATGGGGTTTACAATTAGGTAATTTATCTCCTCAACTTTTGCTTTTTGTTCATTTTCTTTCTTTATTTCATTTTACAACCGCATATACAGCATTGCCTTTTCATGCTCGCTTGGTGCTCTTAGCAATTTTTTTTCTCTTTTATGCTTCTCTTTCTTGTCAATTCCACCAACTTCATCTTCTTCTTGCTGATTCACTTTGGTGTTTAGTTCCATAATGCGATGATATGAGAAGTGTTTTGTAATAGCTTTTTGGAACAACGGATTGCGGTATGTGAAGATGGTAATTGGAACTTGATGAAAGCGCATTTTTTACTTTAAATTAATTGTTTGCCATGCAAATTTTTTAAATTGCTGGATGAGTGATGTTATTGATGCTACTGCTAGTAAAAGATGAAGTCTTTGTTTAGGTACGACGAGGTAGACTTTGTTGGGTATTTTGGAAATATGAATTATTTATTCACATGTGATTAGTAGGATGATTTACAAATGAAATCAAACAATGACTGCCCATAAAACCCGGTTTTTGATTATTGGTTCTTAGCTCTTGGTTCTTGGTTCTTAGTTCTTGGTACTTGGTGCTTGATTATTCGTTTTTGGTTCTTAATTGTTGACTTTTGGTTCTTGGTTCTTGGTTCATGATTCTTGGTACTTGGCAAGGGTCAGACACTCCAACAGAATTGTAAAGATTGTACATTTCTTCACAATCCATATGGAAGAATTGTAAAGATTGTACAATCCTTACAATCCTTACAATCTTTATATGAGAAGGATTGTAGGGATTGTAATCCGTACAATCCTTATATGGAAAGGATTGTAGGGATTGTAATTCTTACAATCCTTTCCATATAAAGATTGTAAGGATGAAATAAATGTATGGAACATTTAAAAATGTTTTTCATTGATTATTAGAGAAAAAATATTAATTTAATATTAAAAATTTATTTGCTTGAATTTAAAGAACG
The DNA here is from genome assembly GCA_917627325.4 of Chironomus riparius. Lineage (NCBI taxonomy): Eukaryota > Metazoa > Arthropoda > Insecta > Diptera > Chironomidae > Chironomus > Chironomus riparius. The sequence continues at coordinate 19,376,257 of OU895877.1, read as the reverse complement.
AAATAAGCTTGATATATCAATTCTGTCCGTTGTAAAACTACGCAGATGGTCACCCTAAACGAGGGTGATTTAAATCAAAAATCAAATTCAAAATCTTTTTGCAATGATTTTAAAAAAGAATTTTGATTTAAATCATTTTTTCAAAGGGATTTTTTTTTTGGATTTTGATTTAAATCTCTTGCATGAAAGATTTTATTGGGATTTTAAAATCCCTCAATGTAAGATTTTTGTTTTCAATTTCTCAAATTATTTTTCAAATCAACAGTTTTCAGTTGCAGTTCCTAATAAGTAAGAATGCAGTTGATCCTTTTTTGGCCTGAATCTTGCAACTGGATCTTTTAGATCCAAATATTTCTTAATTAATGGTTACAGCAATGGTTCCATGCTGTTTGACTTAAACGAAATCCAATTTGTGATTTTTAATCTTCTGTGCCTTGCTGCTTGCATATAAATAACTGGACTTCATCAAGCATGCCTGGATCCTACTTCTTATGAGGATTTACCTGCTTTAAATCCTTTAAAAAACTTAAATATCTTTTATTACACCTAGTTCCTTTACATCCACAAAAAAATTGTTTTTTGTTGCTTTTTCATCAAGGATTCACCTCTTGAAATCAAAAAATTTTGGCGAAATGGCCGGTTCCTTTCGTACATCAAGGCACAGAAGATAAAAATCACGAATTGGATTTCGTTTCAGTCAAACAGCATGGAACCATTGGTTGCTGTAACCTTTCTTTAAGAACTGCTTGGATCTAAAAGATCCAGTTGCAAGATTCTGGCCAAAAAATGATCAACTTCATTCTTACTTTAGGAACTGCAACTGAAAACTGTTGATTTGAAAAATAATTTGAGAAATTGAATACAAAAATTTTACATGGAGGGATTTTTAAATCCCAATAAAATCTTCCATACAATAGATTTAAATCAAAATCCCAAAAAAAAAATCCCCATACAAAAATGATTTAAATCAAAATCTCTTTTAAAAATCATTGCAAAAAGATTTTGAATTTGATTTTTGATTTAAATCACTCACCCTGTTCACAAGTGTAAAAATTATACTTTTTACAACTTTTTAATGAGTTGAAATGTATAAATAATCATTCGAATTGATTCACGGTAAATTATTGCATTTTAAATATAATTGTTTTCAAAGAAATTTCTGACTTTCTTCATTTTTTGTATTTTATCTTATTTTTTAAAAATAAATGGACATTATTTTTTGTTTAGTAAGGATTGTACAATCCTTCCAATCCTCATATAGAAAGATTGTAGGAATTGTACAATCCTTACAATCCTTATATGAAAAGGATTGTAGGGATTGTAAGGATTGTATAATCCTCACAATTCGTATGGAAGGATTGTAAGGATTGTACAATCCTTACAATTCTGTTGGAGTGTCTGACCCTTGGTACTTGGTTCTCGGTTCTTGTTTCTTGGTTCTTGGTTCGTTCTTGGTTCTTGGTTCTTGGTTTGGTTCTTGGTTCTTGGTTCTTGGTTCTTGGTTCTTGGTACTTGGTTCTCGGTTCTTGTTTCTTGGTTCTTGGTTCGTTCTTGGTTCTTGGTTCTTAGTTCCTGGTGTTTGGTTCTTGATTCTTGGTTTTGGTTTTTGATTAACTAATTACAATAGCTTTATGCATTATTACAAACAGATTTTGACGATTTATTGCATAACACATGATTCATAGCATAAAAACTATATCATAAATTAAACAACCCATTAAACGTCACATAACACATCCTCAACCCAAAACCACCCCCTCCCCTCACCTAAACCATTCTATTGCATCTTGCAATCATTCATTTATCTATGCCAGTTTAGTGTACACAACCATAAAATATGTGTGTGTATACAAAATATCTGAGCATAAAAACAAACGTATGTACAAACAACATATATGTCAATGGCTGTACATACGCGAGCGAGCTAGTGCGAGCATACTGCGCTTGTATGAAACAAACAGCAATGAAAAATATTGCGCTCGACATAAAAAACAATAAATTAAAACAAATTATACGTTTTGCCGACATTCAACTCAGGACATAAATTGCCAAATGCGAAAGTTGTAGAGAAGCAATGGCTATGGCTGTATAATAAAAAGGGAAAGAAGAAGAAGAAGATTGCGAGGAAAAAAAATGGGCAAGTTAAAATATATGACCAGCGAAGGTTAGAGTTATAGCTTGCAATTTTTATCAATACTTTTCCATTGCCATTCTGCGAGAATTGGTTTGACTGTAGAGTGGGATGTCCATAGGTTGGGATTTTTTTGGAAGGTATGATCAATTCAAGCAAAGTTAAATGAGCTTTATCCTAGTCTATCGAAGTGAATCGAGCTTTTTTCAGGTCGAGCGAAGTAAGTTGAGCTTTTTAATGGCGTTTGGAGTGAACTGAACTTTATTTAAGTCTAGAAAATTCAGATGAGCTTTTCAAATCAAGAATTTACTTTAATCTTGAAGAATCCACATGAATGGACACCCTACAGCTGGCAGATGCTTGCATCTACAAACACACTTACTCGGTATCACCGCTGTTAAATGGGTGTCGAGTCAAGTAAGTCTTCGCGCATACTCGCATTGCAAAAAACTGCTCATATATTGCAATATCATTTAAGATATCGTTTATATGCTCATAAAGTAATAAAGATATTTTTTTTACTCTTCTGGCCCCGGTGTTGTTGCTGTTGTTCTGTGCACACATGAATGGAAATAAATTAATTTGTTAAATGGGATTTTTTATTCCTCTCTTTTTGCACTTTTTTATTGCCTTTTCATTTGATTTCTTCTTATATGCTTGGCTGTTTTGTTGGTGAAGATTTATAAGCGTAGTTCTGCTATCATTATTGCCATTATTATTGTTATTATTATTGCTTAATATTTATTTTGTTCATTATTAAAATGTCTAAAGATGAAATTAATGGATGTTGTGTGGAATTTTAAGTGAAGCGATGAGATAATGACATTCATGGCTGTGTTTGTTTAGACTTTAGATATTTAATTATTATTTTGGGATGTGATTTTTTTTAGCAACAGCTGACTGCTGTTGATACAATTTGACAATATTATAGGAAAATGTTATGAAATCACCCAAAGGGCTGTTCACTTATGACGTCCAGCTCCTTACATAAAATGGGGGTAAGCTAGAAAAAACAATAAAAATTCCAGGATATATTTTGTTCTTTTTTTAAAAATTACCGTTATTTTCTGTTGTCACATGTGAACGACCCCCAATACCTTCAATACAAAAGATAGTAAAAATAAATTTCATCTAAAAAAATTGAATTTATTATGTTAATTTAAGAGACATGAACACCTATGAGTTGTACTTATAAGAAGCTGATTTTCTTTGAATTTTGTGGTACAATATTATAATTTTCCTGATATAATTTAAACCTTCTTGAATCTTGGTTAAAAGTCTGTTCTTATAACTCATCTATTTTACTCTCCAGAGCCTCAATTCTTTTTTGCAAACGGTGATTTTCTAATTCTAGAAAACAAACTCGATCATCTAAATCGCCAACATTACATTGTGGAACTGAGGTTGTTGATTGTGTCGTTGTTGAAGTTGTCGTTTCTGTTGAATTTTGAAAAAATATATAAATTTTATTTAAAGATTAGATAAAATTAGGAGATTTTCAATAGCATCTCAACCCCTTCCCCCTTCCCCCTTCCTCCCTTGCCAACTTAAAAGTTGCACATTATTTTTTAAAAATTCTAAAAACTTTACCACATTTGTCAACATTCCATGGCACCTAAAGCTACTTACCCAGATACAAATCCGCATATTTCTGAAAGCAATTTTTCAATTCTGCTCTCATCGAGTCCCTGTTTGGTGAATTGTCAAAAATGTTTGTATTTGCACAGATATTTCCTCTCATATCAATATTAATAAGCCCAGTGTTGTCTATAAATCTCTCATCGATGGCATAAATTTGATTATTCACAAAAGATGCGTTGGTCAGCATTGAGTGAATTCCAAAAGAATTAGAATGAATAACTCCGAGTCTATTGTAGTTCATCACAAGTTGTTCTAAAGCTGTCATGTTCTTAAAGACTTCCTTTGGAAGTTCTTCAATTTTATTAAATTGAAGGTTCAAGTAAGTCAAGTTCGATTGCTTCAAAAACCAGTCAGGATCTAGGATCGTTAGGTTATTTTGCTCTAAATTTAAACTCGTCATTTCAGTCAATGGCCACAGCAGGTTTCTAGGTATGTTAGAAATTCTACTTTGTCGCATGTCAAGTCTCTTTAATTGTTGACTATAAAAGAAGGTGGAATTATCAATGTCCTGAATTTGATTTACCCAAATGTTCAAGTCCAATAGCTTGCTGCAACTCCAAAATGAATTAGGTCCCACATTTTTGATACTCAATTGAATATAATAAATTGTCTCAACATTTGATAATTTATCGCAGAATATCCTAGGGATGTTTGGGGATACAGTTGTCATTGCGATTATAGCTTTTACATTCGAATCATTAAAGCCTGGATGATGCACTCCTCTGATTGTCGTGAAACCGTTGAATCCACTTGGATTGTAGATTGATGCTCGACATGTGTAGCCATATTCAGTTTGCATAAAGGTGCAGTCTATAGTATTGTTGTGGTCTGTAGGGATTAAATAAAGTTTGTAGCTTTTGAACGAACTAAGAAACCAATTCTCACCTGGATATAAATCGTTGAACTTCTTAAAGCAATTTTGTAGCGCTGATCGCATTGCTGTTCTTGGAATAGAAGTATCGACGATGTCTTGATTTGCACATATATTGTTAAGCATGTTTAAATTTTGGACTCCAGTGTTATTAATGAACATTTCATCAATCGCTTCAATTTGATTATTTTGAAATTGGATTGTTTTAAGATTAGAAACCCCTTTAAATGGATCTGAAGGTATTACTTTAAGCTTATTGTTGCCTAAATACAACGTATTCAAATTTTTCATTGGTATGAAAATGTCTTTTGGAAGCTCTTCGATGAGGTTACTGCTCAAATATATGGTAAGTAAACTAGTTAATGGTAAAAACCATTCAGCTCGTAGGTCTTTCAATATATTGCTTTCTAAGTGCAATATAGTCAAATTTTGGAGTGAATTGAAAATATTTTTTGGCAAATCTGATAAAGGAATTGAGCACAAACGCAATTCAGTAAGTTTATGTTGATTTATAAATAAATTTTCAGCTACCTCGGTTATTTGATTAACATTAAACGTAATAAAAAGTAGATCTACATTTTCAACGAATGCGTTTTCATCAATTTTAGATATTCTATTACTTTGTAACCATAAATTTTTAAGCTTTGTACAATTTTTGAATGCTTTTTCATCTATAATTTGAATACCATTTGAACCAAACTCAATTTTAAGTAAGTTTGGAAATGTGTCACAAATAATTGACGGAACATTAGTTGTGGATCCTGAACTAGAAATATACTGAACATCATTGTCAGTCTTTCCAGTTAAATGCGTCCCACCAATTGATGTAAAATTGTTGAATCCATTTGGGTTTTGAATCGTCAAGCTGCAAGTGTATGCTGTTGAACCACTGTAGGTACAATTTAAACTTTGACCAAAATTTGAGCGAAAATTTATTAACACAATTGACAAGAAAAATTTAATTCTCATTTTAACACTTCACTCGTTGTAGGATTAGCACTTATTACTTAATGTTTATTTGCCACTGAATGATGCTACTTAAATTTTCATTCTTTTTATACAAGCCTTTATCACCTAAAATTATTTTAAGCTTATCATAACCTTTTAAGCATTTCGAAGAAATAATAAATTAATAATTTGATAAATTTAAGGTTAATTAATTTTCAATTTGGGGGAATCACCAAAGATCATCTAAGTGTATGTATTAAAGAATGCTCCTTATAGTATACCGTTCAATAAAACTCTCAAGTCATAAACACTTTAAGATAAATTCAAGCATTTAAACACATTTTACTCAAAGTTTAACTTCCACGCTTTGATCTTGATTTTATTTAAAAAAAACTTTATATTTTATTTCTGCATTTCTTTGATTTACAATTTTAAGAGGGCTAGCGCCAGCGGCTATTACAACTTAATTATAGATTTGGAATATTTTATTGATGATGACACCCAAAGTTATTTGATTATTCTTGTCCTCAACGGACAATTGGTCTTTTTACAGACATATTTTGTCCTCAATGGACGATTGTGTATTTGCAACTCTGCACAATTGCATTGACACAAGGTATATTAATGCAAAGTACCTAGCCACAGGTTGCACGTCTCAAATCATGCAAACCGAATTGATTCGAGCCACGACTAGAACAGCAAAAGAAGCACTTAAATTCGATTAGACATTATCTCGGATCGAACCCGGGTCGATAAGGTTGGTTTGCCAACACTCTAACCACTACGCCACTGTTGCTTTTTCGCTGCTGCCTTGATATTGAACAAATGAAAAAAAATCTACTTTTGATTAATTCTAGCAACCTCAATTCCGATGTGAGGTGAGCTATGGCAATTCGCAGCTAATGAGAGTTTAATGAGTGAGGATACGCTAAACACTACACACAATTCTGGACCTACAATTTACAGTGGAATCTGAAATACTCTTTGATGACATTACTGTCAGTAGCTTACAAAGGAAAGCTGTGAGCTTCATTTGCAGTACATAGGGTTCGAAAAACAATTCCGAGACTTGAACCCATGATCGCTGTGTCGTTTTTGCAAACATTAGGTATCGAAGTATTAAACCATTTCGCCTCCAAGCAACTTAAGTTCACCTCTTTTCGTACTCAAACAGTGTTAAAATCATTCACGCAATATTGGATCTAATTGATAATTTCATCTCCAAATAAATAATTCGCACAAAATAATTTTTAAAAATCTAGATTATGCGAGTCCGCCTTTTTTATCGTTTTCATTACAACTGTTGTCTTGATTTTAGAATTAACAAAATCTTCCAACCGTCACCAAGTGAAAATATCTTCATTTTAACATCCTAGACGTTCATCTTACTTTAAATAAATTTTAAAAGCACTTCATCCCCCTTTTGTCACTTCAAAGGCACTTATTCAATGTGAAAATTTCAATAAATCACCTCTCATTCTTCTACTTCCCCTATAATCTTTAATAAGACGCACGAAAGGTATGCTGGCAAAGAGCATCAGCATCAGCAGCAGCAGTCAAATGTGAAAGGCAAAAGGATATGTTTAACAAATTATTTTTGTGTGTGCTCCATAAATAATAAAAGAAAGATTTTTTTTCTTTGTAATGCTATAAATTTACTTTTTCTTCCTTTTTTATGACACCGAGAAAAGAGAGAAGAAAGGATGCACAAGCAGTACACAATAAAATATGGGGAGGTAAAGTATCATCATAAATCTTTCACAATTCATCAAAGGGACGTTGCATGAAAGCGTTTAAGGTACACATGAATTGTACTTTTTTTTTGCTATAAATGAATTGTAAATGGCCTTAACAATTGAAAATGGCATGGGAAAAAGTAAAGAATAGAGCGCATTTTTTTTTAAATTTAATAGAATTTGATATCCCCTTAATATTTTAATAGCATTGAAGCAACAGTTTTACTGCTGTTAATTAATTTGACTTATCTGCAATTAGGAAGTGACATTTTATATGACACTGATAAAGTACTGTCTCCTTGTGTCTTCCATAAAATATATTGAGGATCCATTTATTGAGGAATTAAACAGAACAATAAATATTTATTGTATGTCTTATTATTTTATTAGATACACCTAATTATGTTTTATGGATATAATATTGCATGGTTAAGTGGTTTGTTTACGTTAATGTCTAATATAAAGCTATAAGACAATTAATTGCCAACTGTTTGCTTCAATAAATTTTATAAAAAGATTAAAATTATGACATAGTAAATTCTGGTTTGATAACGCACTTGTGAGCTTAAGTGGCTTGATAGCTTAATGATTAAGTGCTTTCGAGTGGCATTTTTAAGTCACCGCCTTAACATAAAAAAGAAAGAGAGATGAAGGTGGCCTGACAGCACCATGATGTTCTTCTCCAGGCTAATTTTCAGCTGTATGCCGCTCGAATTTGTGATTGTCGGTCAAATTGATGCTATTGTTGGTGGATTAGGACCTCCTGTTCAGTTTTGATACCTAGCACTTGACTTCAAAAATGGTGGACCTAATCTTCGCAATTTGGAATCAAAGGCACTAGTTTTTGAATCTGGTCGAAGGCAACTTTGTATCATCACTGCTCCTGTTTTCTTAAATTTGATCCAAAATAAGAAGAATATTTGTAGGAATATTTGAAATTGCTAATTTGAAGTTCTACAAAAACCTCTAGTTTCGCATTTAAGAAAGGCACTACCTAGTCAGTATATCAGTTGATCTAAAATCTAAGATCCTAATCTCGAAAGCGATCATCTTAGACAAACCATCCACTACATCTCTTCTTATTTTCCTCAAAACAACAATCCCAAAAAATGGCATGACAAAAATTTTCATCAAAGAAAAAAACATTTCTTTGGATGTTCATTCGAAAAAAATCTCAAACATTATTTTTGCCTCCTTCTTGTTATTTATGGTTCCTTTTAACAATAGAGTGAGGGTGAATTGCAGGAAATAGACCATTAAGTGTTTATTTGAAAATAGATAAGAATACTTTAAAAATAGCATTTTGATGAATGACTTTTGAGTGAAAATAGAAATATTTTTTTTTATTTTGTAAATATTTGCTTGTCATATCAGCAAGGTTCAGAGAGGAAGAGTATTTGAGGGAGGCTTATTTGTAGACTGTCAGGTTGATTTGTGCTTGACTGGGAATTTTTTTCGGGGATTATTTGTGATTTTTTGTGGATTTGTGGCTCAGTTTTTAAGATAAAATGGTGAGATTCTTCATATTTAATTTATTAAATTATTCAAACCTTTAAAAGCAATAAAAAATTCAAATTAATTCATTCAATTTCATCCACTTCCAACAATCCATCGACAAACAGAGCCATGACTTATTTACCTTCCGTCTCATAAAACATTTACATAATTTATTGATATATCTTTTCTATTTTTTCACATTCTTCTTCTTTTAAATGCTGGTTTCCATTTCAAAATGCATTCAACTGCATCAAAATCAACACAATAATCACCAGTCAGTAGCTTTCAACATCAAAGATGTGAAATTAAATATAAAGATGGAAATGAGGAGAAAAATAAATGAATTGAAATGAAATCTATTTAATTTTTCATCATCATTTCAGTAGCAGATCGGAGCTGCAACAGCATAAAATACCCATTTTCAGTTTAAATGAGTCGGATTAGTTCAAACGGATGGAGGAAGAAGTAAAGAATTGGTTTTAGAATTAAAGCCGTGGTTAAGACGCATTAGATGCTTTTAAAATTGAAAAATAATTCACAAATGTTCCAATTTTGATAAATTAAAATATTTTAATTTGAAAATTCAAACTAAATTTATTAAAATTCAAAATAAGTTTTAAAGGTTAAAATTAATTTTTAAAATTCAAACAAATTTTCAAAATAAATCTTTAAAATTAAAAATATGTTTTAAATTTAAAAATCAATTTTTGAAAATTAACATAAAATTTCAAAATTAAAAGAAAATTCAAAAAAGTTCACAAAAGTTAAAAATAAATTTTTACAATTTCTAAAAGCATGGCCCAAATCCAAACTGCACCATAAACCACCTCCAACCCTGAAATCCCAACTTAACTAGCAATTTCAAAGCAGAGTCAACAAACATCTCAAATTTTATTTGCCTTTGCCTCTTCAATCAAAAATTCATTTTACAGTCTGTCTGAGAAAAGCCTTTCAACATATACATTTCAAAAGTTCTATCACGATCATCATGGGTGGCTTATGTATCTATATCATATGTCATTCCATATTTATAAATTTCATGAAAAACTCTCGTGAAAAATCATGCAAAAATTCTCACTCTCAACTTGACTTTCACGCTCGTCAAAAAAAATATTTCAATGGTGGATTTTTCGCTCTAACGCATGCTTTTTATTGGCAGATTCATCAACAAGAGCCATCATGGAAATTTTTTTCCGTTTTGGCACATGCATGAAACTATGTTTTTGACTTTCAATGCTCACTGCTGATATATTATTCGAAGAGAATTTCTCTCATTTTCGAAAAGTCTCTCGCGAGAGGATTTTTTTATGCTCTCGGAAATGTTCTCCTGTTGCTTCATTTTCGAAAAAATTACAAAAACATTTTCTCACATTTTGTTGCACAAGTGAGCACTGCTCTCAGTTCGAGAGTTGACTTCGTACTTGTTAGACGTGGAAAACTTCTAGTCCGATTTTTTCCCAGTGATTCAAGAAAAGAAGAATAATAAATAAATTGGATTTATTTGGAAAAAAATAGTAAAAGATCCAAAAGGTGAAGAAAAAAATTGGAAAATCTCTTAATTTATGGATTATAAAATTATAAAAAATAAATTCAACATCACGAATAATTTTTTCGTGAAAATAATAATTTTTTAAAAAATTAAAAATTTGTGAAATTTCTAAAATTATGATTCAAAAAAATTCAAGGATTAAAAAAACTGTGGAATAAAAATTATTCAAAGGAGAATCGACCAAAAATAAACCAGCATCGGATTATAAAAAAATATTCTCTGGATTAAAACAATTCATCGGATTTTTAAAAATAATAATCAAGTGAAAAAATCAACTTTATATTTATAAAAAAAAATTTAAATGATTTAAAAAAATCTACAAAAGTATTTTATAATTTTCGTCGACCAAAAAAAACTTTCAATCATAAAAATATAAATTTTCAACTCGAATAAGTGAAAAACCAAAAGTTTGAGACAATTTTTTTATAAATCGCAAATGGTTGTGCTTGAAGGAGCGAACACGACTGTACCAATGCTCACTATAGGAAATAATCAATATTTACAGCCAGATTATATGTCACCCGGCAACTCAGCGACGGTAAGGGAATTTTTAAAAGTGAATTATTGAAAATGAAAAAAAAAATCGAAAAAATTTAAAAAACTGATTAAAGAAAAATTAACACTGTTAAAGAATTAAAAAATAAAAAATAAAACAATTATTAAAATAGTGAAATGTTTTAAAAAAAATCAATTCACTCTTATAAATTAAAAAAAATGTTCTTACAAATTGTCAAAAGTAAAAAATTTACCCTTTATAAAACAAAAAAAAAAGAAAAACCTATGAAAATTTTAAATGAACATAAAATAGACCAACAAATTTCAAAATTTGAATAAATTGAATAAAAATGATTTTCCAAAAAAAAAATAAAATTAAATGTTTTTAAAACAAACTCAACATTTGAACCTATTTTTTTACAAAATAAATTTATTTCTTCAATTTTTCTCAAATTTTCAACATTTTTTTCGAAATTCATGTTAAATTTAACTTTGTAATCTCAACTGAAACGTGGTGTAAAGTAGAAAAAAAATTCCATAAGATTGATTCAATTTTAAAAAAATATCAGCTTAATCTATCAAAGTTTTGACATCTGCCTGTCATAACATATTTCATATTTTTCCATAACAAATTTCAAAACAATTGTTTTTAAATTCGTTCAATTTTTCAATAATTAAAAAAATCACTTCTTATAAAAAAAATCAATTTACATTTTGAATAATTTAAATTTTTCTATTTTTTCCAACAGATGGACTCCAAGAAGAGCCCCCTCGCCCTTCTGGCTCAAACATGCTCCCAAATCGGAGCCGATTCAAATAACGTAAAATCCCTCGTATCATCACCATCATCAGCCTCATCAGGATTAGATAAATCGAAAAAAATGGATAATTCCCAACAACCACAAAAACACCATCAACAACAACAACAACAACAAATTCAGCCGACGGCACAAAAAATGGATAAAATAAATGACCTAAGTTTTAAGCCATACGAGGTGAACGTGTTGAGTCGTAAAAATCTAAATGGCGATGACATGCATCGTCCATTATCCAAAGCGAGTAGTGTTGATGATAATTTGAGTGATGAGAGTAATAAATCAAATGCTAAAAAGGATATAATGTATAATAATTCACGTGTATCGTCACGCAATAGTAACCGCGAATCGCCTGCCAGTGTTAACAGTAATAATAATAACAATAATAATAGCATTGATAATAAAAACCATAATATTATCGAGAATGATAGTGAAAAAAGTGAATTAAATAAATCACCGAGTCTGTCACAAAAGGAGTCACCCGGTGGACTTTCTTCACGATCAGCATTGGATTTACTTCAATCACAGCAAAAGGATTTGGGAATGTACAAAGCCGGTTTCAATCCATTTTATCCATCTGGCATTGATCCAACGAATCCAGCATTTAGATCATCATTTACTAGTGCTTTATCACAACATCATGCATCAATGTTGGCAGCAGCTGCTGCATCAGGATATCCACAAAATGCAGCTAATCCATACTTGAGCTATGCACGGATAAAGACACCGACTGGTGGCGAAGCTCTTGTGCCAGTCTGCAAAGATCCATACTGCACAGGCTGTCAATATTCAGCACATAATCAACAAATGCTTATGGGTGTTCCATGTCCTGCCGGTTGTACGCAATGTGAGCAACAAAAGTATGGCTTAGCTATGGCCATGTCATCACTACCTCCAAATCATCCATTTGCACAAATGTCAAAACCATTTGCATGTAATTGGCTCCTGCCGGATGGATATTGCGGACGAAGATATTCAACAACAGACGAGCTGATTCAGCATATGAAGACACACTCACCAAATCTTTCAGATCCAGCAACAGCTGCAAGTATATTAGCAGCACAACAGTCAGCTGCATCCCTCATGCCACCGCTATTTTTCCCACCTGGTTTACACAGGAGTGCTGCTGGCGCATATCCACCAAGTACCTCACCACTTAGTCCATTATCAGCGTCACGTTATCATCCATACGCAAAGCCTGGATCTTTACAGTCAGCTGGAAATCCATATAGCTCATTTAATCCCGCATTATCGGCATATTATCCACCATATTCATGGATGACACCATCACAAAGACTAGGTGCCGCAGCCGCTGCAGCCGCACATCCATAACAATAAAATTAAGCTTCTCAGATGCTTTTATTCGTGTAAATTTATTTCTCAACAAAAAATATATATGATAATTTCGTGTGTGTGTGTCGCGCAAGCTGAAAATACTGTGATAAATTCATACATAAAATAATGAAGAATAATTAACTACAGAAAAAAATTGAGAGATTAAAATTAGCTGATTATTATTATTATTATTACTACTATTCTTATTACTACTTATTATTATTATTACAATTAATTAATTAATTGATGATAAACTATGAGAGCGAGACAAAAGCAACAAAATATTATGTGAAAATTTTTTTTTGGTGTTAAAAAAAGTGACAATGCGAAGTAATTTGTTGTGTGATCGTAAAGTACCTACTGTATGGAGGATAGATGGATTAAAAAGAGGAATTAAAAGTGAGAGAGAATTAAATGAAGTTTAAACAAAAGAGGATTTTTTTTGTGAGGTGCAAAAAATTACTTTTGAATCCATTGAGAAAAAATTTGTTCTCATGATTTTTGATGATTTTCGTGAATTTTACATGTTTTTTATTTGGATTTTTTTTTTCTGTGGATTATTTGAAAAATTTTTGGTACTTTTTGATTGAAGGATTTAGTTTTTATCAGACCCCCTCTCTTCCCCCCTCTTAAAAACGTAAAGCATGGGGAGGGCCTTGCCTTTTGAGCTGGATTAGAACAGAATCTATTGAACCACAACCCCTACCCTTCTTGCTAGCAAAATTGATCATAAAAAGCGCTAGTCTAGGGTTGAGTTATATAAAATCAGGCAACTTCTTAGTAGGTTTTGAGATATTGCTGTTAATTAGTGACTTTTGGTCCCTTTTTATACACTTTAAGGTTCGATAATGGATCTAGACCTTTGAAAAACCCTAAATTTGCAATTTTGTGAGCTATTTATTGATAAAGGCTGATTTTGTAATGCTATAGCCGAAAGTAATCTATAAGTTTTATAACAAAACATACAAATTGTCCTGAAAACATAGAAGTCAGGACTAAATCATGAATAAAGAGGTTAGCATTAGCCACCTTAGCACCATAGTAAGACCATCAAAAGCAGGTCATAGAAAATCATTCATAAAATGACTATGTCACTTTTATGACCATCTAGAATGATTGATTCTTGATAATCAATTAATCCAAAATCCTAAGAAAACATAATTTTATTTAAAAATTCACCGAATATCCATCTATAAAAATTCACAAAAAATCTATAAACCCTAAGACACCTCACACTACACACCACAACAGCCTTCATTAATCCACATATCCTCCATCTCATGTAAAAGAGAAAGAAAACCAAGTTTATGCTTAAAAACTCACACAATATCACTACTCATGGATATAAATTACATATAAATTATAATGTGGATGAAAAATCTTTAATTTTTTTTAAAAAAAATTCTATAAAACTTATGTTTTTACTTTCTTATGTTTTCATGTTTCCTTATGTGAATTAATTACGATCATTATTAGGATGAAAAGAAATTTTTTCGAATGAAAGATATCATTTTTTTTTTGGTAATGAAATAAAAGGCCGAGAATAATGAAAATGAATGAGCTTTGTAATGAAAACGAATTGATATTTGAATATAAAAGGCAGTTATGCTTGTTAAGAGAATTGAGTTGAGAAGAACAAATTGAGAGATGAAAAATGTAAAATGAAATTAAATGCGTGAAGATGATGTTGAAGGAAAAGCGAGAAGAGAAAAAAAAATAAATCAAGAAGAAGAAAGTTTTTGAATTGATATTTTTTGAGTTTTTTTTTTGGGATGATAAAGAAATTTCCTGGGCAAGGATGAAGAAGGTCAATATTTGGGGGCTGTTAAAAAATTTGGACGAAACCGATTAAATCTATTTTGAAGTTGATCTGAAGGTTTTAAGGTTTTTTGTAGATTAATTCTTTTAGGGTGATGTAAATCTTGTTATTTATATTATCTAGGAACCCCCTACACTTCTATCGAACCCCTAAGTTCGAGATTAGGGGTTGATATGACTCAAGGTCGTGTATTCTTAACGATTCTGAACCAAAATTGTGCGTTCTTAATGAACTTAGCCTATTAATTTTTCATCATTTAAAATCAAAGTGACAACTTGATGGTCTGATAGACATAAATGCTTAAAAAAGTACCCAATTTTTAATTTTAAACCCCCTTTTGATGACTCTTAGAACCCAAAACCTAACCAACTCTTAAAGCTACCGGAAATTCCACATCAAAAAATCCCAAAAAATTACCAGCAAAAATCTAATTTAACAATCAAGTAAATCCAGTTAATATAATAAAACCAAAAGGGATAAAAAGGCATTAAGCCCACAAGCTGCGTCCATAGAAAATCAAGAATTTATACGTACAAAAAAAAAATTATTTTTTAATCTTCTCAATTTTCATTAACAAAAGAATTCTCAGCTCGAATTCCAGTGCTCAATTTAATTCGCAATGTTTTTCTCTCTCTTACAATTTCATGTCTCTCACTCTCTCTCTCTCTCACTTCCATTTCTTCTTTATTCTGTTCATTCTGTGCTGTTGTAAAGACATAAATCATCCTTAAAAGTTTAATTTGAAAATGAAACATGTTATGATTTATTTCGTGTAATAAATAATCTTGGAGATTTAGTATATTAAAAAAGAGAGCATTTCCCTTGTGTGTTATTTATTAGCAGTCAGCAGTCGGCAGTCGACCCGATCCATTTTTATATATTTTTGCCGCTCATTTTTATTTTTTCAGGTTTTTGTTCTTTCTTTTCCTTTACAGCTTATTGTTCATGTCTAAATGGGTATGAAAAAATAATTCTTTCAGTTCTTGTTCTTTGCCTTACAATTTTATTTTAGCAACATTTTTGTTAAGCAGTGAAAAGGAACTGAGTTGAATTTAGTAATAATAAGTGACGTCGGGTCGATGTTGATTCACACATTGTTCATCAAAAAAATGTTTATTTGATGCGCATCATGCATGGTAATTGACCTGAATTTGAGTTTTATTACTTTTTACAGGAACTGATGGAATATGGTTGAGGTTATATGAATGGATACGTAGGTAAATGATATGCTGAATTAATGTTTTGGATGTTTGGATGAGAATGAGAACAAAGGAGTGAAGCTATGAGTAATTTATTTAAGTTTCGTGTGAAATGAGTTCGATGGTTAGGATGTCTATTGGTGCTGACTTATGACCATTCGAGTTTCTTTTCTAGAATTTTAGATTTTTAGCTTATTCAAATGATTCAAACTCAAATTCCTGTAATTTTTTTCTCAGAAAACCAATGCAGATTGAAGAATTTTTCTAGGTTTAGGTAGGTAGACTAGACCAGACTTTAGTTTGAGGCAGTTTTGACCTCAAAACCCCCTTACCGGATACAAATTCTAAACCCGCATGTTGAAGTATCATTTCAATCACTCATAAGATTATCATTTTGACAGTTGACAAATTTTTGAATGTTGTTGAGACTCGAACCTAGGATTATGACATTTGAAATTATAGTTTTTATGTCCTTAGGTACTTTACCACTTTGCTCTTGAGCTACTTCAGCTAGTTTTCTCAAAGTATCTAAGCAACACTATATTAATTTCTTGTTTTGAGTAATTTAAACCAGAGCTCGAAGTCGATGAAATTTTGTAGGGAGTCAAATCGACTCCGCCCTACAAAATCGATGAAAATCTTGAGTCTACTTCGAGCTCTGAAAAAAACTAAAATTATTCACCAAAATTAAGCTATCCTTTTAAAAACTAATCTAAAATTTAAAACAAAAACCTCTGAATCGATTTAAAAGCCCCATCCCATTTCCTGTCAACACAATCCTTCCACTTTCACACAATAAATAAATTAGAGCATATTGTTGAGAATCTACAACCATAATTATTATCGCACACATCCACATCCATTTATAAACATATTTCAGCACACAAATAATAACAGAAAAA
Organism: Chironomus riparius; assembly: GCA_917627325.4. NCBI lineage: Eukaryota > Metazoa > Arthropoda > Insecta > Diptera > Chironomidae > Chironomus > Chironomus riparius. The sequence goes on along the minus strand of OU895877.1, from coordinate 19,359,319 downwards.
ATAATGAAAAAGAAAAACACATTCATTCAGTTCCAGAACTGTCAAGTAAGCTGTCAAGAATGGTAATAATACCTGTCACAAATCATCAACAACGAAACGTACAGTAAGACTAGAATTTAATGCGCATGAGAAAAAGAAAAGACATTATGAAAAGATAAATATCATAATTTTCCCTTCAACTCACATCAAGTCAGCCCTATATCATCCCATGAATTGATATGAAATGAAAAGTAATGAAATCTTCTTCTTTTGAGACGTACATCAAGTGTGAGTGAGGATAATGTAAAGGAAGAAACCGCAACGTAGAGAGAGAGAAAAAAATATTAAATCTCATTTAAGTCATCACCGTTCAACATGTTTTCTGCTTCTTATTACCTTTAAAAAATGATTTTCTTTTCATCTTTTAATCCCCTTTCAATCACTTACTTACTTACTTAACATCTCATGCACATCCAAACACATGTATGTTATACTTAAATATATTTATTATATTGGAGAAAGGTAATAGGTACAATAATGACAGCATAAATGCACTTATATAGACGTTAAAGGGTCGAGCTCATTCAATGCTTGTTAAACAACAGTACAAACAGCATTAAATAAAATGATTTTTCGATATAATTTTTATTGTGAAAAAATAAGGATGAGTTTCGAGAATGTTGGATGTGACTTGTGATGGAAATTTGTTGGGGAATAGAGCGCATTTGGATGTAGATTTAGGATTTTATGGTCTTTTATATGATATTCAGATTCTTCTACAATTCTGGATGGTTCTACAGATCCATGGTGATCCTAGGTACCTCTTAGATTTTAGCTATAATTAGTCATGTCGAGAGGTATCGTCTGCACATTCCTTACTTCAAACTTCCTATGTTAAGGTGAACGTGGGCCCATTGCCGCGATTGGAGATCGTCTAAATACTAGGGGTCCTCGATTTGAGTAGGTGTTTTGTTCCAGAAAAATCCTATTCAAATCGAATCTACTCAAATCGAGGACCCATAGTACAGCTCTTTCCTTTAAAACCTTCTTCTAGTTCGCTAAAGTGGCTAGTTTAATAGAATATAATGTTTTAAGCTAGTATCTAGGCACCAAGCTACCATATCGTACCTTGTGGGATACGCCCTTATCAAAAACGCTAGTTTATCACATTAATCATACTTTTGCTATCTCAAAAAATAGCCGATTACGTCCATAGAACGAATTGTTAACAAACTTTTGTGTTAAGCTTAACATGGACTAAGCAAGATCAAACATAAAAACCAATGAATCCTGATACATCCCGACAAACTGACCTCACATCATCATCAAAACTTTCCAGAATATCAGCTAAAAATTGTTAAATTGAATTTTCAGTCACTTTAGACAGCTAATGACGTTGCATGCACTCCAACTTTGATTGTTGCCTTCAACATTTTTTTCTTTCTTCTTCTTCTTCTTTTTAATATTTTTTTCTCTCTCATTTATTTCAAAATGAAAATTGCATTGAAAATTATTCTGCCATGAAGAAATCAAATTACAAAAACTGTCAGTTTCAATTGAAATGCAAGACATATTTATCATATTTTTATATTCATTCTCTGCTGTCTCAATTTATTTACGTATTTTTTTTTTTGTATTCCATTCTTCGCTGTTTTGCCATCTCTCTCACTTATTTTGCATGCCAATTTTTCATTTCAATTTTTTTTCTTCTGTTGTTGAATAATTCAATTTTTTCATTCAACAATCGATAGCTTTTGTCACAGAATTGTAAAATATTTTTATTCAATTTTTTTTTGTATTTTCATTCACGTTTTTGTGTCGTTTTGTTTTGGACTTTTTTGATGGAAAATTGTGACGTGAAATGACTTTATTGCATTTTTGATGCGTGATTGTAAATTGATTTGAAACATTTTTGTGTGAAATTGAAGAGCTAGTGACATTTGGCGCCAATTTAAATAAATGTTAACATTTTTTTTATTTCTATAAAAATTGAATCTTAAATTAAAATTAAATATTAAAAACCTTATGAATTGAAAATATAAAATTGAAAAAAACATATTAAAAATTTAAAATTTAAAAGAAATTAAATTTGAAAATTTAAAATATGAATATGAAAAAAATACATATGAATTTTAAAATTAAGAACATCCCCTAAATGCGCCTTTAACCACCATATCTATTGCATCCCTTAACTCATTAAAATAATGGACAGACAACTTGTTTATTTATGAAATTTTTCGCAGTGTGTGAATTTACAAGAATCAAACGTGACATGTACACAACATCATAACATGGATATAAAGTAGAGAACATAATAAAAGTATTATATGAACACTGGAGTGTGAAAGAAGAGCAATTGATACGTTAATATGATGATGACAGTCAATTTTAAGTAATTGAATGTTCAGCAATTTTGTCATGTTTTTCGAATATTGTATTAGGTTTCTGTACTTTTGTGGAAGTTTTGGGGATAAGGATGTAGGTTGGATTTTAAATTTATGTTTTAAATCAAAGGTTAGAGCCTAAATTTGCACAGAAATAAAACAAAGCCTAAAATAATTTTTAATCGTCACTTCAAGTTCAAATTTCATTTAAATCGTCGCATAAAGTTCAAAATTGACAAAAGTCATTGATTTAAGTACAAAATTAATTTAAGTCCTCTTTTCAAGTTCAAAGTTGTTCAAAAGTCGTCACCTTAATTTCAAATTTATCATAAGTTGTCGCTTAAAGTTCAAAAAACGATTTAGTCATCGCTCATCGCAACAAGTTCAAATTTCGTCTAAGTCGTCGCTTCGTTTACAAATTTCACTTAAGTCGTTGCGTTAAGTTCAAAATAAATTTAAATAAAAATAATTCAAACTTGACTAAAGTCATCGCTTTAAGTTCAAATTATTTTATGTGATCTTTTCAAGTTCAAAGTTGATCAAAGTCGTCACTTTAATTTCAGTTTTTTCTCAAGTCATCGATTTAAGTTCAAACTAGTGTATCGGGTAGAAACCCAATGTGGATATATTCACACCGCACCATCAAAAGTCTTATGGATAGACCAAGATTTACTCAGCATAAGTTTGAAGGGTGAGCGTGAAGTACGGCCGAGACCCATATCGACACAGTTCAAAAGTTATACCTAATTTATGTCATAATTATGCCAGCTACAAAAACACTTAGTTTGAATTTTGTAACCCTCGGGAACACTATGAACCAGTATAGCTGATTTTGGTCCAAATCTCGGCCATACTTTACACTTATTTGAACCACATTTTTTCGTAAATGTTAAAATATTATTAAAAAGTAATTGAATGATTCTGGGGAAAAATGTCGTAATTGCATTTTGTTCTTTTACTTGTTATAACTCTAAAACTATACAAGATAACATAGACATATTATATATTGTTGGAATTGACATCCAAAGAGCTATTTAATTATGCTATTTTTGAACCGGTTCAATCGGTTTAAACGGTTCAAAAACTAGTTCAAAGTTGAAAAACTAAGAAATTGAATAACTTTTTCAATACTTAATCAAAGGCTTTGCTTTTTAGCTCGTTTTGTAGCCTTTAAAAATGCTCACAACTTGTTGGAGCTAGATTTTTGATTATCGACCTGTGACGTCATTTATGAGCTTTTTATGTTGAAACTTTGACAGCTTATTTCTCAGCAGCTACACATGATACAATAACGATATATACCTTAAAAATTTTTAATTTTCTTACAAATTAATGAACATTAATAATTTGTGGGATTTGTGAATAAGTTTTGTCAAAAAATGATAAAACCTTAAAACATTAGAATGTTTTGAACACTATTTTACCTTTATTTGATACTCATCTTTCAAATACGGAAAAAATTCTTATTGCATTAAAAAAGCTTTTAATTTCCTTTAAAATAATATATAACATGCTTGGGGTTTATCAGTAAATGACGTCTAAAATTTTTTTTATTGTTTTCTAATGATTTTTGTACCTTTTTCCATTTAGTTTTAGTCTTCTATTCCACTTTCTCCTATTTTTTCACATTTTTCATCGAAATAAAAGTAAATATTGCCATTTCATCAAAAAATACAAATGATTTTTTAAATGTGCATTCAACTATTTGTTATTGAAGTTTTGCTACTTAATAAAACATTAATATTTTTGGATAAAATGGCAATATTATATTATTATATATAATCCCACAAATTATTAATGTTCATTAATTTGTAAGAAAATTAAAAATTTTTAAGGTATATATCGTTATTGTATCATGTGTAGCTGCTGAGAAATAAGCTGTCAAAGTTTCAACATAAAAAGCTCATTAATGACGTCACAGGTCGATAATCAAAAATCTAGCTCCAACAAGTTGTGAGCATTTTTAAAGGCTACAAAACGAGCTAAAAGCAAAGCCTTTGATTAAGTATTGAAAAAGTTATTCAATTTCTTAATTTTTCAACTTTGAACTAGTTTTTGAACCGTTTAAACCGATTGAACCGGTTCAAAAATAGCATAATTAAATAGCTCTTTGGATGTCAATTCCAACAATATATAATATGTTTATGTTATCTTCTATAGTTTTAGAGTTATAACAAGTAAAAGAACAAAATGCAATTACGACATTTTTCCCCAGACACTATGGGGCAAAATGAAAAAAAAAGGGACTTTCACTTTGAAAAATGGACTTTTCCGATTTACACTTTTTGGGTGATTTTTTCTTGTAGAGGACATAAAAGTAGATAGAAATGCCAAATTTCAGGTCATTTGGTGCTGATTTCGCGATTCTAGAGCTGTTTGAAGTTGAAAACTAGTGAAAATTCTGGTTTTTTCATACCATGTTTGAACCGGGAAATATCTTAACTGGTTTAAGATATTGCAAAACGGTTTTCAGTTCCTATTAGTAGTATATAAGAGCTTTATTTTGACATATAACAAAGTTTAGGTTCTGAATGTTTTCGTGCCATTATGGTAGAACATATGTGAAAATTTCAGGAAAATTATCTTCAAACAAGCCGCAACTATCATAAATGAAGAGTTTCCAGGCAAGTAAAAACGCAGTTTTGTAGCCCCATATATCTAGTTTTCAAAACTGTATAAACTTTGAAAAAGTAAGCTAACGTAATTGAGTTATGTTGATTTTAGTAGGTCGTTGAGTATTTGGCCAAAAACTAATAATTCTTTTAAAAATACGAAAACATAGTTTTAAAAATAGTTTTTTGGTGTTTTCTTATGAAAAATAACAATTTAAATGATTTTGTGAAGAAAATTTTTCAAAAACTTCAAAATCTTTCGAGATATAGGGGGTATGTGCTCTCCATCGATTTGGCCATTTGTCACCATACTTAAACCACTATAACTTTTTTTTGAAAAAATATTTTTTAATTCTGTTTTCGGATTATTGTAGCCTAATGTAATACCTATCCAACGATATATAATACTTGCTAGTTAACTTAGTCCTGGTTATTTATAGGGCTGTTGATTGTGACATACGCAGTTTTTGAAATATTCCCAAAAATTGCATTTTCAAAAATACCACTTTTAAGCAATCTCGAGTATTTTTTGGACTTTTTTAAGAAATGTTAAGTCTGAAAAAAGCTATTATCATTAGAGTAATAAAAAAAATACTCTGATACGCAACTATAATAGGTAAAATTAATAAAGTTTAATTTTTAGTTTAATGAAATTTTGTTTATTTGTCAAGAAATTTAATTTACATTTTTTTATCATATTTAATGAAATTTATTTATTCATTCGTTGTTTGCTTCTTCAGAATATTCATGGTCTTGTCCTTCGGAATAATCATAGTTTTCTGCTTGGGAAAAGTCATAACCTTCTCCTTCTGGCTCAATCAATTCAATTTCTTCCTCATCTTTTTCCTCATTTTCTGTTTGTTGCTCAGGTGTTTCACCTTCTTCTTGGACATTTTTTCTCATTAACCTTTTATTTATTACATCCATATATTTTTTTATTATTACTGGATCAGAACTGTAGAGTCTTCTATGTATAACATCCGTAAAACTGTGTATTCTTGAAGTTTTTCTGGCACGTAGTTCTCTATCTTGTCTGAGATATTTGTTTTGTGACTCCCCGGCTTCTTCACTCATTCTTCCTAGAGGTAATGGTAAGGCTTCCATGTAGTGTTTTGCATGAGCAAGTGCTCTGTGAAGTGTTACTGGTATTTTGAACCAACTATATGTTGTCAAAAACATTCTGTATGTTTCTTTACAGTACCTATCAAATTCATCTAGATCATCAACTGGTTCTAAACTTCGAATTTGGTTTAGCACATAGCATATACGTTTAATTATTTCTTCATTAAGATATAGAGTTTTAGCTAGAAGCTCTGGATTTTCAAGAACTTTTCTTGCAACGTTTCCTGTATCTGATGATCCAGCTCCCCCTTGTCTTGGTTCGAGTACACGAACATTAAATGCATCCCACATTGCTTGCTTTATTCTAGCCTTTTCAACATCTAAAACAATCTGTTCCTCTTCAGTTATCTCCAGCCAGTGTTTTTGAACATATTGTTTATATGACAAATCATATAGAGTCGTGAGTACGTTCATTGATGTATGAAGTGGCTGAGTGTTGAAATACAAGTGTTCTTTAACAAATTTTCTGTGTGTTTTTTCGAATCTTCCATTATCAAGATTATTTATGTCACTCATCTCGTTTGGTCCAGATCTACAAAGCTGACATCTGCAATATCCTGATGTTTCTGTAAGGTCTGTGTAAACTTTTCCATCTAACATTGTGGGGTAGAATTTGTACGTAATTTCCAAAAGCATGTCTTCACATATGAATCTCTGTGGTTCAAGTTTTGATATTTGATTTTTTATATCTTCATATATCCTTCTAACATTTACTCTGGTTTCTTTGGCATGTTCAAGTTGTATTGGTCGTACTGAGTATACAGATTGACTGTTTTCGTTGTCCCATAAGCAGATATAATTTCCGTTTTCGTCTTCATGTCGTAGTTGCTGAACACTCATACTAACTGTCAATAGTGATTTGTCTTCTATAATTTCATTATTAGTCGTTTGATTCGGTTGTGTTCTATCTCGTTCTTGATTTCTTGAATTTGTTTTTCCTTGGTTATACTGTGACTGTCCTGTTGTTCCGTCCATCCCCCATGTGACGATCATTTCTGCATGAATAACTTTTGGAGTTGATTCTGAAGGTAATATTTTGATTTTGTCGTATATTTCTGAATTGTGTGCTTCAATAACTCTTTTTGTGGTGAGTTGTGTCAAATTTTTTAGTGGAATAACGGCTCTTGTATCGGTGACCGTTATGTCATCAGGATAGCATTGTTTCTCTAACCTCAACAATTTTTTAGCTGTCGGTAAAACGTTTTCGCATTCCAGTTTCAGGACTTGTCGAATATTGTTGTACTGATTTCGAGATAAATTGTTAAAGGCTTTTACACCTAGAGCTACATGTATATCTAGTTGTTTAGGTTTTGATGTAGTTTTTTCTGGAAGATCCTCTCCTTTTTGGCACGCCTTAATAAATTCTTTTAACATTTTAGCTCCTTCTACTTTTCCTTCTTCTTTAGAAAGGCGAAGTGCCAAGTGAAGAACTGATAACAATGATCCTTTTGCTTCTTTTAAACTGATATCTAATTCGTCCACTCTTCTACGTCGATGCTTATCGCTTGTTAGTTGTTCAAATGATTTCCTCTTGATGCCCTTGCTGGATGAAGGCTCTATGTCATGGACGATGTATTCAATCTCATCCATATCTTCATCTGTGTCAGTAACATTTTCTGCTTCATATATAGATTCTTCCTCAAAAAGAATCCCTCCACTAGATTCGCTGAAGTATCGTGAGTCAACTTCAAATTCCTCTTCATAGAAATCTGCATGATCTCTTAATGCATTATTCCAATTTGACTGATTACAAAACATTTTTATTTGACTTCAGCTTGTTTAATTTATTAATTAAACTTGGTTTCTGTGATTCCGCTAATTCTCTCCCATGAATTTCTTCTATTACTGCCAAACAGTACGTGTGCTGTGTTGCAAGATTTAACGTTTTGTCGCGAAGAATTTCACAGAGTGTTTTCTTCGTAAGTGTTGAATTTTGGTTCATTTTTGAAAGTGACTTGTTCAATGAAGTTCAAAACTGATATGATGTGTAGAGAGAATTTCACGAGTATATATATAAAATAGTTTCAAAACTGAGATTTTCACACCTGATAGTGACTACCAAGGGTACTTTACAAAGTTGTTAACTAGGGAAGTAAAAAGTTTCTAAATTTAATTTTTTGGCTTTATAATCTCATAAATGTCATAAATAAACATAAAAAAGTTCTAAAAAAATACTCGAGATTGCTTAAAAGTGGTATTTTTGAAAATGCAATTTTTGGGAATATTTCAAAAACTGCGTATGTCACAATCAACAGCCCTATAAATAACCAGGACTAAGTTAACTAGCAAGTATTATATATCGTTGGATAGGTATTACATTAGGCTACAATAATCCGAAAACAGAATTAAAAAATATTTTTTCAAAAAAAAGTTATAGTGGTTTAAGTAGGGTGACAAATGGCCAAATCGATGGAGAGCACATACCCCCTATATCTCGAAAGATTTTGAAGTTTTTGAAAAATTTTCTTCACAAAATCATTTAAATTGTTATTTTTCATAAGAAAACACCAAAAAACTATTTTTAAAACTATGTTTTCGTATTTTTAAAAGAATTATTAGTTTTTGGCCAAATACTCAACGACCTACTAAAATCAACATAACTCAATTACGTTAGCTTACTTTTTCAAAGTTTATACAGTTTTGAAAACTAGATATATGGGGCTACAAAACTGCGTTTTTACTTGCCTGGAAACTCTTCATTTATGATAGTTGCGGCTTGTTTGAAGATAATTTTCCTGAAATTTTCACATATGTTCTACCATAATGGCACGAAAACATTCAGAACCTAAACTTTGTTATATGTCAAAATAAAGCTCTTATATACTACTAATAGGAACTGAAAACCGTTTTGCAATATCTTAAACCAGTTAAGATATTTCCCGGTTCAAACATGGTATGAAAAAACCAGAATTTTCACTAGTTTTCAACTTCAAACAGCTCTAGAATCGCGAAATCAGCACCAAATGACCTGAAATTTGGCATTTCTATCTACTTTTATGTCCTCTACAAGAAAAAATCACCCAAAAAGTGTAAATCGGAAAAGTCCATTTTTCAAAGTGAAAGTCCCTTTTTTTTTCATTTTGCCCCATAGTGCCAGAATCATTCAATTAATCCTGAATTATGTCGCTATTTTGTCAAGAGTTTTAAGATAAAGAATTTTTTTTGGTTTCCACAGTGAAGAGTATGAACAAAATTCAGATGGGTAGTCGAAATTTTAGATTTCGTTTTTTTTAAGCTATGCATTACAAAAAGTAATATTGGTATGTGATTTATGTCAGAAATATGTCAATTCAAATAAAACATCCAAAAAATTATTTTGACAAAAGTACACCATAGAAAATCAATTTTCAATTTTGGACTAGGGGCGACCCTAGTCAAAATCAATTTTGTCACTTTTTTCTTTGAGGGTTTATCCAAATGGATTGAAACTTTGCATAAATATTCTAGTGCTTAAAACAAATACAAATAAAACATCTTAAAATTTTTTAAAGCAAAGAACCAAGTAGGAAATACATTTTCTATTTTGGACTAGGGGCGACCCTAGTCAAAATCAATTTTGTCACTTTTTTCTTCGAGGGTTTATCCAAATGGATCGAAACTTTGCACAAATATTCTAGTGCTTAAAACAAATACAAATAAAACATCCTAATTTCTTTGAGCAAAGAACCAAGTAGGAAATAAATTTTCAATTTTGGACTAGGGGCGACCCTAGTCAAAATCAATTTTGTCACTTTTTTCTTCGAGGGTTTATCCAAATGGATTGAAACTTTGCACAAATATTCTAGTGCTTAAAGAAAATTTATAAAATTTGGGTCTGACGACATATAGAATACATTTCTAGCTTTAGATATTTAAAACTGTTTTGTATAAATATTAGTATACTCACACAAAGTTTCACTGTATTTGGATAAACCTTCGAAGAAAAAAGTGACAAAATTGATTTTGACTAGGGTCGCCCTAGTCCAAAATTTAAAATGTATTTCCTTCTTGGTTCTTTGCTCAAAAAATTTTTTTCATCCAAAGTTTAATTTAAAAAAAATCACAGTGAACTTTTAATTTGAAAAATTAGCAATGCCGGAACTAATTTGAAACCTGTTTTTTGCAAAAGATGTGAAATTCAAGGCACAAACTTTTCATCTCTGAACATTTTAAGCTATCTTGCTCCATATCCTCACAAAATTCTAAAAACTGATTTTTCAATCTGAACAAAACCAATAGTTTCACACGTGAAAACGGTGTGAATATAAAAATTATTTAAGTCATCGCTTCGAGTTCAAATTTCACCTTAGTCATTGCTTTAGTTCAAAATAAATTAATCTCAATTTAATTCTCTTAAAGTTCAAAATTAAAAAGAGTCGTCGCTTTAAGTTTTAAATTGACTCGAATCGTCGCTTTATGTTCAAAATTGACTCGATTCATCACTTTAAGTTCAAAATTTACTAAAGTCATCGCTTTAAGTTCAAAATTTACTAAAGTCATCGCTTTAAGTTCAAACTTGACTTTTAGCTGCATCATTTGACACAAAGTATCATTTTTAACCCCTCCAATAGCATCTCTAATCCTTTCTATTTAACATTGTTCCATAAAATTTCCATTTCATTCAACCCACATCAAAACATTCCCACACAACAGCAAGGAAACTGTCAAAATAAATGCTCATCAAGTCACAAAATTCCTCATTATCCTAATTATCGCTCGACATCCATAAACATTCTTTCCCATTAAATGATCACAAAATGTCACAAAATAGACTATAAATAGCTGCCTAATAAACAAACAAATAAATTCCCATGGAAATAATCGATATGAAAAATAATTTCTTCACCCAATAAAATTTTCATTCTCGTTCGAGTGGCACGAAAAATAAACAAGAAGTAAAGAATTTCTTTATGGCACTTCTTCCCCTTCTATTTTTTTCATGTGCTTTGTGGAATTTCATTTATTTATTATTTTCATCGTCATTATATATCACATCATATCTCTATCTTTCGGTGCCGTGAAGGAAAATATCCTTGAATGTCATAGTAAATTAAACAATAATAAGAAGAAATTGTTTGAGGAATTGAGAAAGGTATAAGAAAATGTCAAAAGGGAAGTACACAAAAATCATCAACAATTCAGACAATAAATGCTATTTTTTGCTTTCAGAAAATAATAAAATAAAAGGAACTTTGAAGATGAGAAATGGAACCTTCATCATTTGAGAGTTTAATGCCGACACAAACATCTCATCGTACTTTATATACAAAACTGCACAATCTACCGAGTTTTGGATGGGAAATGAAATATTGAATTTATTTATTTTTGTGAAAAGAGCTACTGAGCGGTAAAATGGTAAAGATATGAATAGTTAAGAAGAAGGATATAAAGTTTGAGAATTGTTTAAGGTTTAAAGACGCAGTTTTGTGACTGGTTATTAGAAATATTAGTGAATGGAAGGATGTTGTCAGTTATTGATAAGGAGTTTTAGTCAATAATTATTTAATATAGCAGCAAAATGCCCGAATGGCACAAGTCGGTTAATTAATCAGAAATTCGGCACCAAGCTGGTGTGACCCTGGCATGGTGCTGGATTTAAACTGAAGCCAGCACCATGCTAGAGTCATATCGGTTGGGCACCGGATTTCTATTCGATTAACCGACTTGTGCCATTCGGGATGGATTTGACGTAACAGCATCTTTCACCACATGATTTTGGATGCACAAAAATTAAGGAACCAGGAAAGGAACATAATTTGACTGCCAGGGATTCACTGTTTTGCTTAAAATGAAACACAGGCATAGCTACATAACCTAAGCAGCCAAATTGTATTTCTTAAGCTGTTCCCTTTTAATTAAGGAGCCGGTTTTTATAGCTTTTTAGGTTAACTTAGTCTAAAATTGAATATCGAGGAACTACACTTTAAAATATAAATTAAAATTGGTGTGACTCACAACATGTTATCCGGTTCGAAAGTAGCTCCAGTATATCCTACGAACGCAGTTAGATTAAACCAACAAAAAATGGGAGAGGCTAGGATGTACTAGCACTAGCACAGGCATTCAATCAAAGCATTTTATGACAGCGAAATGTTGCCGATTCTCCAGTTTGAGTTTCTCATCAAAATAAATTCCATCAAAAAAAATGCACCAAACTCATCCCTTAAATCTCATTAAAATTCAGTTCCATTTTAAACAGCAATGACAGCATAAAGTGCACAGAGTAATAGTCTATAGAAAAAAAAAGAAGAATAAGAAAAGAAGTAAAGAGCAAGGAAGGAAAGATGATATTTTCATTTCACGGGTTTTATTCCTTCAATTTCACTCTAACTCAATTTTATCCTTAGCTGCTTTTTTTTGTCACATTTTATTATTTCTTGTCATTATTACAGCTCCTTCCTCTTTATTCTATTTTTTTGTGTGCGTCTGTCTGTTTGAAAGATGAACAGTTTAATATGTAACCGTAATTTACTTTGACATTTGCCTTCTTCTTAGTGCCGCTCTTTTTCTGAGGGCCGTCCCATTGTTAATGACTTCGACTAATCTTCGCACCATAAATTTTTATGGTTACAAGGCAATAATTTGAAATTATTCATTCTGACTTTTACTTAATGAACTACATGCGTGAAAATTTTTTGAGAACTGATTTTTTTTTTGATGATTTTCAACAGCCGGAACGAGAAGGAATTTTCTCTTGTTTTTTGCTGTGGTTGAGATTTTTTTCTGGCAGCTGAAAAATTTCACTTTTGAAGGTCAGACAAATTTGCATGGTTAATTTTAAGTTAATTTATTTTTTGTGGGTCTTTTCAGATGTTTAAAGACTAAAATGGACTATCTATCATACAAACTACTTTCCCCTACTGACCTAAACCTAGCAATTTCATACATCTATCATCATCAAGCATCCATACCCCATCCTAGACTCATAAAAGACATTCCATTCTCAACACAAAAGTCAAAGAGAAGAGTCACTTGAATGGAATTCATGCATGCAAGCACAGAAAATGAGATAAATGTAGGAAGTTGTCATCACATGTTGTGAGATGTCATTGAACATTTTTTTAGTCTTCTTTCTCTGTGCACATATTTTTTTGTTTGAAGGAACACATAAAAATTTATTTTATGGAATTTTCAGAGAAAAGATAGGAAAAAAGTTGGTGATGCTAGTTTTGTAGTTTTTATGAACAATTTGACGCTTAAGTGTGCAGATCAAGTGAATTTAATGGATATCAAAGTTTTTATTTCTAGGTGCGGATTTTTTGAGCTACCTGGTGAATTTGGTACTTGGGGACACAATGTAGCTTCTTTAATTGTTAAAACAATCATCCCACCAAGAGCCGAGAGCCGTTTAATTATTACGTAACGCTTTTAGGGAAGAGGGAGGTCTGAGATTTTGTGATAGTTCAAACAAAAGATTTTTTTTTTCATTTCAAATTTTGTGACGAAGACATGACCTACTAAAGGTTAGACTCTACATGAGGCTCTCCCAGACAAAACCATAACATCCAAATTCAGCGTTTTTTTGTGACAATGGAGTCTAAAATAGTGAAAGAACCAGAATGGTGTGCGTAGGGGGAAGGGATACAGCCTTAAGACAAAAATAATTCAAAAGCCACTAAATACTTAGAAAATGCGTTTAAAGCATCTGACACGAATTCCTCCCCATACTTGCTATCTCATCTTATCCTCATGCCTCTCAATCCTATTTTTTTAAAAAAAAATCTTTCCAGTTGTTAAACAAGGCAACATAGTTATTTGCAGTAATTTTCTTCCAGATTATTATTGTGTTGTTGAATTTACATATGTTTTTATTGTCATCGCACATATGTTGAATAGACAAAGATAGAGATAGAAAGAGACTCGCACGGAGCACCATATGTGGCCAGAATTATGTGTGACACATTTAATAATAACATGATATTAAAATTTTATGTGGAACGAACACAAGTTTTTTGCATTTTTTTAAGGGATTTAAAAAATTGTGTAAATTTGTCAGCATGAAAAATTGTGAATTAAAATATTTTTGTGTAGTTTTGAGGACATCAATTACAATTGAGCATTATGATGATGCTGTAAATTTTGGGGGATTATGATTCAGTATGCATGAACTTTAGGGTCTAAATGTAAATTTTTCAAAATATTTCTTCCAATTTACTGCAATTTACTCAAATTTCTCAACCTAAGTGCAGCACTTCAAAGAATAAATGAAAAGCTCAACATCAAGAAGAAGTCCCGATGAATTTTACATATGTACAAATGTCTTGCAGACACGACAAGATGGAATATTAACTCATTCTTTTTTTAATTCCCCTCATTTTCATATTATATGAATTGATATGATAATTTTTAATGCAAATTTTTTTCAATTGTAAAATGCGAAAACTGTAGAAACCCTTAAAGTGAATCTTGTTCGTATTTGAAGGCTCTGAAGCAGGGGCGTGGGTCCGGGACCCCCTACGAAAATCTGAAAATTGTTTTATTAAGTATTTATAGAGAAGAACCAGTTAATGAAGAGGAAGTGATGAAAGAAATGTCAAAATCATCACGAAAAATTAAATTTAATGTATGAATAATGAATTAAATATTTAAAGTTTGTTAAAGTTTAAATTTTAAACTTATGAAGAATGAATATAGATTTAACGATATAAAATAACGGTTTTTTAATTTTCGAAAATGGATCCCCCCTTAAAAATATCTGCTCTCAAGGCATGGACCAGATGAAAACTTAAAATTTTTTTTGATCGAGCGATTTTGCTACGCAATTAAAGAGGACTCGTAGACTTATCCTAAAGGTTAAATCATAGGTTTTGAGTGTTCTTTCCTTGGTTAAGAAAGTGAGACATTTTTAGGAAAGGAGGAGCAGTTGCCACAGCTTAAACAATGTTTATTGCTTCAAAAAACTATCGAAGAACCTCTAAACCTCAGTTAAATGAGTGAACCTACAATAATTCAAAATCAAATACATAGCTCCCATCTCAGACCACCCCAGTAAAATTCCAATCACCAAACTAAAATTCCACAGTCATCAAACCAAAAGTCACGTCACAAATTCTTTACATTCCCATCTCCATAAAACTTCCAACTCAATTTCCAACTAAGGAACATAAAAAAATCTCTTTTTTCCCATGCAAAACCTGAAACAAAAGACAAGTTTTTAAAATAAGAAGAAGCTGACAATGCATATGCATGTAAGTCAACGATACTTGCTTTACATCAACTCATCTAATTATCTTACAAATTGACTCAGTCATACACTTGAATAAAAGCGACACGAAGAAAAATAATAATAATGAGGCGTAAGAAGAAAAATGAGTTAAATTAAATAAAGAAGTTACAATGAAGGAGTTAATAATGATGTGATGAGTGGGTTTAGGGGTTCTGATTAATCGTTGGAATTGGGAGTTTGATGTTGATGTGGATTAAAATTTAAATTAATTAATTTTGGCATTCTTATCACTTTACGAGTCTCATTTGGTACCAATCACATTAAACGACATCTAGACCACATCAACAATTATCCTGGATATATTTCAAAAATTTTGCTCAGCGTTAGACTTCCACTTACACATATAAATACTAAAACTCACAAAGAAATGTCCACAAAGCTTTAAAAACAGTCCATCAAACTAAAAACACAAAGAATTAAAAAAAAAAAATAATTCAAGATTATAAAAATTACACAAAAGTCCAAGCAAAACCAACCGCAAAGCTCATCTTTTACATTTTTATATATTTTTCATGTTGTCAGTAGTCATTTCTTTTAATATACAACACGATGTCTACCTGTCAAGTCTTTAATGTTAATTCTTCTTCTTTACTATGCCTTTTCATTATTATTATTATTTCGGAAATATATTTATTTATATATTGTACATTAAATAACGTCTTAACAACCACAGACAGATTCAGATTCTTTTTCCATTGCCGCAAAAATCGGTGGAAAGAGAAGAAAGAGAAAGAGAATTGAAGGCATGGGCATGCAATGGATGGGTACTTGTGAAAGTTGTTTGAAATTAAAAAGAGTCATGTTTTGAAGTTTTTGAGTATGGAGCATATCCCAATCTAGACCATGACCCTCTTAAAAAATTTTTTGTTCTTGTTAATTGCTAAGTGATTCGGATTCCACTATAAATTGTAGGTCAAATTAAAGTAAAGGATGTGGTACAATAGAATCATCCGACTTGTTCCATTCGGGTAATCGATCAGTAATCCGGCAACAAGTCAGTGTGACTCTTGCATGGTGCTGGATTTAAACCGGATCCAGCACGATGCAAGAGTCATTCTGGATTTGCGCCAGTTTTTTATTCGGTCAACCAACTTATGCTATTCGGGTCAGTTCTAATTTGAATCGCATTGCCTCCAACTCAAAAGGATGGTCCTTTCCATGCTTTATCTTAATTGTCAAGTCCATTATTTTCAATTTTTTCGACTACGAACACTTCACATTACACACATCAACTTGTCGCGGATCAAAGTTTGAGAATAACTGCCTTGGATGGTGCCAAGAACTTTCTTTTACAATTAGTTCCAAAAATATCATTCAAATTAAATCAATAATAAGTTTTCATGTGCCCATCCCTTGTCTCACTATACCAGAATGAAAATAAAGATTTGTGCGCGTTGAGTATAAATTATAATGTCGTTTTTATGTTCAAACATATTTCACGATCTTGTTTTTCAATTTTTTTGTTCCTCTCTTCTTTCTCAACATTTATTTTCGATGGCAAAGAATTCTTCGACTGTCATGGACAGGCAATTTTCTGTATGGTGTATGCGGCTCACGAGGTCTTTCAACACCGTTTAAAAGCCACAAAAATGAAAATTTATTAAGAATTGATGTGAATTGTGAATAAGTGCGGACATGTAAGATATATGTTTGGATTTTGAGGTGTAGAATGGTTATGAACTTCCACACCAGTTTTTTTTGACTAAAACGACTAAAACTGAATTTTTAATTAAAACAACTTTAATTTAATGGCTTGACAAGTTTTATTACTATTTTATTACAAAATACAGCAGTCTCTATCTTTAACCGTCACTCTTGTTTTGAAATAGCATTTGCAATAAGGAGGGCTCCATTGATCAGGTTTTCCATCACTGTCACATGGTGGACATAGTGTAAACGTACCCTTTATTTGATCCCACATATCATCCCACCATCCTCTGTAAGACATATCCATCGTATAATCATCTTCGTATAATTCGTCTTCGACCACTTGAGCAGCTATTAGAATTACAGTAAGCACAAGAAAAAATAATTCAAACTTCATTTTACGAAAGTTTTTATGGACTGAAATAAATGTTTGATTTAATTCTATTTAATGGTTTATAAGTTGCAGGCTAAATTGATTTAATGGCTGTCAATATTGAAGTTTTTTGATTGTTTTATAATATTTTTGATTTGCTTTTTTGAGAATTCTAGGAGTTTCAAGTTTGAATTAATATAATTTTACTGAAATCGATAAGAAGGGTCTGGTAGACTTGATTCCTTAATTCAGCATTATTTTGAGTTTAATTGAGCAAAATTGTCAGATGAGGTTAGGAATGTCTAGACACTAGTCTAAATATTTTCACAAATCCACCTCCCACCTACAAAATAATAATCCCACATGAATAGCTAAATCAAGTCTAAGCCCTCAAAACTCAAGAACATAATAAGTAATCTCTCTTACCGTCTCAAATAAGAAGAAATAATAACAATAATAAATAATAAAAAAAAATCTAAGTGAAATTTTTCATCTCTTTTTATTTAAAAGCAGACACGCTGCTCAAGTTCTGATCGTATTATGTTCACATTTGCTAAGTTAAACATCTTTTTTTTTTGTTGTTGAAAAAGCAACACGACTAATTTATCTTGCTCTTTAATTTCATTTATTATTTTTTAAAGTAAGTTTCGGGCATTCATAAATTCTTTTTTTTTCGTTCCTTCTTTTCTGTAGTGTTTTTGTTTTGTTTTGACGAGTTATTTTCATCTTTAAGAAGTTGGTTTAACAAGAAAAAAAGAATTAAAAATAAGTGAGAAAAACAACAAGAACAGAAAAGACGATCTCGTTGAGGTCTGCTGAAACATAAATTAGAGCTGCTAAATTGTTTGATGTTTAAAAGAAATTTGTGGGAATGAGACGTGCTCATGTGAGTGTTGGGGTGACTAGTTATTTTAGAGAGAATCATTAGATTTTGAAATGATAGGAAAATAGTTGTATAGTCAAAAATTAGTTGGGAAAGAGGAGGGGTCTAGATTTTTTTTATAACAATTTTAAAGAACCTTTTAAACACAGATTTCAATTATAAAGACTAATCACATCCACCTAGCCTCTCCTTAGTTAAACCTATGTGCTCTAGCAGTTGAAATTTCAGATTTTATAGTATTTTAATAACCTTATATAAATATATAATACAACAAACATACAAATCAATCAATATCGAGTTTGACAGCCATTAAAATTAATTTTTCTCAATTAAAAGTCAAAAATTAAATTTTTCTTTCTCAGTCACAATAAACCCCTCAAACAATGAAGTTAACATTGATCCTCTTAGTCCTAAAATTCACTTTAATTACGTCCAAAAATGTATATCACGATTTTGATAGCTATCCTCCATGGGAAGATGAGATCATTGTTCGAAGGAACTGGTTGACTGATAATTTGGGACCTATTGGAGAATACTTTGCAAAATGCCCATCTTGTATAAACTCTGTGCCTGTTTTATCTAGTCCTCCGAATTGTAAATGTTATTTTAAAACGAAGATAACAGAGAATGATAAAATGTGCTGCATTCGATGAAGTATTTGATAAAAATGTTCAATAATAAGTTTTCAAAAATATTTGTTGTATTGTTTAAATTCTTTAAATTGTAGTTTTGGGGTTAATTATAAATGATGTCAATTTTTTGGGACTCCTTTTTGTAAAATAAATCTATTTAAATTTATTCAACCAGCCTCCAGGTAATATCCCTTACCAATCGTTTCTAAATGATTTAAATGCCAAGATATCATGCCGTACCATCCCATACGTAATTACACATTTCACTTTAAATTAAACCTCCGATGATTGATTTGTGGCCAAACGCATCACTCATTCTTCTTTGACTTCACATAACAATTTTTTTTCCATCTTCATCTTAGTTTTCAAAAAGGTAAGAAAGCATAGCAAAAAATGGCAACTGATGAGTTGAAGAGACGAGAGAGAAAAACAGTTTGACAGTTGACGTTAATGATTATTTTCGTCTGTCCTGCATGTCTTCTCTTTTGAGCTTCTCCTGTCTGTCAGATGAAATATTTTTATGTACAAAGGGATGAACTTGGGTGTGTTTGTTCAAATAATGTCAGAAAATAAGAAATATTAAGACGCTGTTTGCTGTCGTCGGTGGATTGTGATGGAGATCTGATGGCTTAATGGATGAGTTTTAAGGTTGATGAGGCGTCAAGGATGATAATGGGCAATGAAAATAGCAATTTAAGGATTAGTCTTGGTTGATAATCTTTTATTTTGTTCTTTTTCAATTCTTTCATGTTTTTTAAATGACTTAGATTTTTTTTAAAGTTTTAAATTTTTTAAGTGGTGTTGGAGCGGTTTTAAGCCTTTTATATGTAAATCTGTCAGTGCCAGAATAAGACCTCTGTGGCATGGTGGTTAGACAATTGAGTAGAAGTCTGGAAACTTATTTTATGTTCAGTTGAGGTTTGATTCCTACCAGAAGCTGATGTTTTAATCATTACAGTTGTATTTTCAGAGAAACATAGATTAAGTGTCACTAATAAGACAATTAACCATAGAGTCGAATAGCTCCCGATAGATTAGTGATAACATCGTGCTTCCAAAAGCTACAGATCTTAAGTTGAAGTCCCAATTGAGGTCTGTTATTCAGAACTATAATTTTTCTGTTGCTCAACTCGAATTTCCTATGCTAAATGTTTTAATGCATTCCAATATAAATTTTTACAAACATCCAAACATTTTCAAAGAAAATTACTCAACATTGAATGATGTAGACTGAATTGATGCCTTCATTAACTTCCATCAATTCTCATCAACCAAGCATCTCTCAATTCTAATCCAAAACGTCCACACAATCTGAAACTTTTCTCATCAATTTATCAATCCATCCATCATCTGCACTTTTATTCCATCAATTATCGTCTTTCTCAACATTTCATTCACTTTTCAAAAAAAATAAGAGTCACTAGACAATCCAATCTTGATGCGGTCAGATGTGTCTCCTGATTGACTTTAAAATTTCACATCCTAATCCTTACATTTTGACATGTCAATTAGGGGATCTTTTTTTTTGAAATTCTTGACATATTTTTCTATCCTTCATCTGATGTCTTTCTCTTGCTATTGTTCCTTTTTATTATCATTCATACCCTTAAAAAAATAATAAAGAAGATCAGCTCAACCCTATCGACACAAAAAAACAAACCACAAATATCTGAGAGCCATCATTATGCGTGCATACGTCTCATTTTTCTGTCTACTTAATGTTATTGTTATTATTATTATTATTTTTAACAGTACAATGAAAGGATCAACTGAAGATTTTTGTCTTCTTTTCGTTCCCATCAATCATAAAAAAGCTGTAAAGTGATAATCTCGTTTTGCCTTTTTTTCTTGTCTTTCTTTCTTATTTCATAAAGAATAAGCAAACAATCAACTGACAAGAAATCTTAACGAAAATAACACCACACACAGGCTGGTATTTTGTATGCTAAACTGAGGTTCCTTGGGATGATTTCTTAAAGAAATGCTGATGATGACTGTGTTAAGTAGAAGAATGTTAAGTTTTGGCATCAAGATTCATTGATAATCAATCTACATGGAGGGATAGGGAGGGATAGAGAGGGATAGGGAGGGATAGGGAGGGATAGGGAGGGATAGGGAGGGATAGGGAGGGATAGGGAGGGATAGGGAGGGATAGGGAGGGATAGGGAGGGATAGAGAGGGATAGGGAGGGATAGGGAGGGATAGGGAGGGATAGGGAGGGATAGGGAGGGATAGGGAGGGATAGGGAGGGATAGGGAGGGATAGGGAGGGATAGGGAGGGATAGGGAGGGATAGGGAGGGATAGGGAGGGATAGGGAGGGATAGGGAGGGATAGGGAGGGATAGGGAGGGATAGGGAGGGATAGGGAGGGATAGGGAGGGATAGGGAGGGATAGGGAGGGATAGGGAGGGATAGGGAGGGATAAGGAGGGATAGGGAGGGATAGGGAGGGATAGGGAGGGTCAGTAAGATTTAGGAAGGAGCTCACATAAAGACTTAAGAAAAGAAGACTAAAATTCATGAACATTTTGCCTTAATACTCCCTAAAAAAAGCCAAATTTGCTAATTTATTCAAAATTCTTAAAACACTCAATCCATAAAGAAGACAAAGACACAGCAAGAAATCTACATTTTCTAGTATTTTACCTACATAAGTACCTCCAATTGTCTAAATAAATAAGATTTTTCCTGAAATCAATGAAAACAGTAATTACGAAAATCACTCATCCAAATATATTCTAGACAACATTCATCCCTAATCTGATCCCCTTCCATCAAACTACTTCTTATCCCATTCAAAACTTAAAAAAATCCAATTTTCGCTTATCTGACAATAATCCTCACAAAATCTTCCAAAGGGATCAATACTTGAGTTTGCGGAACAAAGTCTGAGTGAGATAGGACGATAATTCCTATTGAAGGCAAAAAAAAAACAGAAGAAAAGAAGAAAAAAATGTAAAGTAGGTCGACACATAGCTGTCGGTTTTTCTGTTTGACATGACGACAGGCACAACACAGTATATGCTATAGCATTGAGTTGAAAAAAAAAGTGACATGAGGAACGGATTGAGGGGGGAATTGTCAATCAAATTTTGAAATGAACGAAACGAGAGAATTTGCAGACATTGAAAGAAACAAAAATGACATGTGAGTGACACGTAACACGATTTTAATTGCCCTTCCCAACACTTATGTTTGCTGTTTTGAGCGAGCACATAAATTCTCTTACTTAACTTTGACTTTGATGAACGCATATTATTACTTTTTGTGACGTCATTTTGGTAAGGAAGTGAATTTGCGGATTTTAAGCGACTTTTTAGGGGCAACTTAAGAGAAGATAAATAACTTAAGTAAAAATTGATCAAATTGAAACTACTTGACTGGTTATTGAACAACTTGACTGGATATTGAGCAACTTGAATGAAAATGGAGCAACTTGATTAATTTTAGAGCAACTTGACTTGAGTAAGTAACAAATTTTTGGACACATTGACAAACACAAAGTCTCACCCTCATTCATCGGCACATAATCCCATCAAAAAACCAATTTCATAAAATCCACATCAAGCAAATCACACCGATGAATGGCAACATAAATACACAATTTTCTACACACATCAGACATCAAATAAACACATAAACACCAGCTGTCAGAAAATATAATTGTAAAATTTATTGAATAACAACCGGAGGCCCGAAAAAAGTGCCGTTTAAATATGAAACACATAACTATGTGTAAAGACTTTAAAATATTGCAATGTCGACGGCAATTTAAAAAAAATTCTTTTTAAAAATGCGAAAATTAAATTTCATGTGCAATTTTTCTATTTTGTTGAGGGACAGTTTCTGGTGAATTATGAGTTGATTGGTTAACTTGAGCGCGGTTTTCATGTGGAAGATTAGGTTGATTTTGAGTTTATGGGAGGCTTTGATGAGAATTTTGTTACATTTTGAGGTTATGTCTTAATTAAGTATGATCAAGACTTCAAAAAAATAATTTCAAAATATTCTTATGCGAAAAACGAGCTAGTATTGGCGTTCTAACCTCAAAAATGTCAATATTTAAAAATTATAACCTAAAACTTCAAGATGTCACTCAAACTTATTAGGAAGAATCAAAATCTCAAAAGCTCAAGTTAAAACTAATTTCCTCACCCTAATAACCGCGCTAATACCCCCACACCATCATACCTCACACATCTCTTTGTCGCTACGTGTCTCTTTCATTTGATATGACAAGCTAATAATAAAAACATTAATATCAATAATAGCATTAACTTCATTTCTTGTTTGAGGTTTTTTTGCGCACATTTAACTTGTTTTATTTCCTCTCTTTTCGATTACTTCATGTGATTTATCATCTGATGTGTGATTCATATTTCTACAGACGATACGAGTGTGAAGGGGAATGAGACAGAATAAATTATTTTGATTTACTGATGCAATCGGATGCCGGTGTTGAAAATTGTCAATATAATGACAAAGGTTCATTTTTGTCAAATGTTCAATTTGAGTAATTCAATTGAATTTAAAAACATCAAAAAAGGTTAGAAATGAAGAGTGTAATTAGGGCAATTTGAATGGCAGTTGTTTGGTTTGATGAACCCGAAATATAAATTGAATTTGTGCTATTATTTGGATTTGTGAGAATTGAAAATTATTGGCAATTTAGAGTAGACGTACAAAGATGTGTACAAATTCAATTTGCAAATGTTTAATGCACAAAGCGACGAAAAATTGGCTAAATTGATCCTTTAAGACATCAATTATAAAGCACGCACAACTGTTAAGTTGCACTGCCCAAAGGATGTACAGTTTTAACTTCGCAAAGCGATTAAGGCAAATAATCCTTAGAACGCACAGCTTTAACAGAGACAGTAAAATTTAAACACAGCTAAAAGGACGCACAGCTAAAAAGTCGCTCATCTATAATGACGCACAGCTATAAAGCTGCACAGCAATACTGATAAAGACGCGTAGCTAAAATGAAGCAAAACTATAACGACGCATCCTTATAGACGCACAGCTTTAAAGACGTACAGATTTAAAGACGCACAGCTTTAAAGACGCACAGCCGAATAGACGCACAATTATAGACGTATTAAGAAAGTATAGATTTTGGGTTGTAAAACGTTAAGGTTATACAGCCTTAACGACTTTTAGCTTCAAAGACGCACAGCTTTAAGGATTCTAATTCACAAATCGATTAAAAATTCACATTATCCACTGTAAAATCAACAAAAATTCCATTATCCAGTCCACATAAGCACCAATTTCCTTTCCTAAATGCAAAAAGGGCATCATCGATATCATTTTTCACAATTCTCCTCGCTTATTATTGAGCCTATCCATAAATCTCACACATAACAATAAATAATCGCTCCTTTTATACATTTTTTTACCAGCTAAAATGAGAAATAAAATAAATTTCATTTTTGACAGCGAATAAAAGGGGTTGACTTTACCATGCATTATACATGGATGTAGTGCATTTATAATAAAAAATGAAATAAAAGCAATATTCATATATCATTTATGCATTACAACAGAATAGGCAGGCAAATAAATGGCTATAGTCTCATTCAGATCGTATACACAACAATACATAAAAAACACACAATTTATAACGAACCGTAAATGATGAAATGTCAACATTAACAATTTAGTACGTAGCTACTGTTAACTGGTTGATTTTATTATATTTAAATTATGCGATTTTTTTTATTATTTTTTTTTGTTCCTAGCCGTGTTTATGGAGAATGTTTTTAAACTCGATTTGCTGCGTGTCTGCTATATTTTTATGAATGTAAATATATTAGCTTTTTAGGGGTTTTAGGAGAATAGACAAGGATGGTATTGACTGATGTTGAACTTTTTAGATGTGAATTTTCAATGCTCAGATTTATAAACAAAAAGACTCAATGACGCACAGCGTTAAAGACGCATGGACGCAATGACGCTCAGCTTTAAATACTCATGAGCTCAATAGCGCTCAGGCTCATAAATAAAAGAACTTAATCACGCATAGCCTTAAAAACTTATAAACTTACTGACGCTCAGCCTCAAAAATAAACGGAGTCAATGACGCACATCATTAAAACACATGAATGCAATGACGCTCAGCTTTTAAGACGTATGGACTCAACGGCGCTCAGTTTTATAGACGCATTGACTCAATGACGCTCAGACTTAAAACGAAAATGACTCAATAACGCATAGCCTAATAGATGTATGAACTCAATGACGCTGAGCCTTAAAGCATGGACCCAAGACATCATAACTTTAATGACGTTCAGCCTTAATGACGCATAGTCCTAATGAAACATAGTCTAAAGAATGTCAAAACTTAAGGATCATCATAAAAATACATGAAAGAAGCATAATTTCATGACCAAATATCATTTAAAAGTGTAAATAATCAAGATTCTAATTGCCGAGTAACCCCATAAAATAGCCATATGCAAAAATAAAAAGCAATATCTTGAAATTTAATCCACTTTTCAATCTAAAATCACCGTGAGAACC
The DNA here is from genome assembly GCA_917627325.4 of Chironomus riparius. Lineage (NCBI taxonomy): Eukaryota > Metazoa > Arthropoda > Insecta > Diptera > Chironomidae > Chironomus > Chironomus riparius. The sequence goes on along the minus strand of OU895877.1, from coordinate 19,333,958 downwards.
TTATCACATTTAAAAAAATCTACCTTTAACCCTTTCGAGAATCCAGAACCTCTAAATCCAAAATTTAAATTAAATATGTAAAAAGAACTAAAGCGAGGGAAATGGAAATTGAAAAAAAAAGTACAGTAAAGAAGATATGACGAGTAGTAGAATGGAAACGAGTTTTTAATATGCGGATTTATTCAATCCATCCATTCAACCATCCATCTACATAATGATTATGTGAAGCAATTTGACTTACAATCTTTCTTCCATCGTTACTTAGCCATACGTAAATGTGATGTGTGTAATGTGTTCATGCAATTGTAAATTTTAACTTTTATTGGATTTTCTGGGACAATGAATGTAAAGCAACATGACAGACAACCCGACAAACATAAAATGATTGATATTTGATCTCATCATAATGTATAGCACAATATAAAATGGTAAGTCGGATTTGAGTTATGGTGTGTGCTGGAGTGAGGTGATTTATTGCGCATTTATGTAAATTTAAGCAGTTTGATTTGGTTTTGATGGGATGGTTGACTATATCAATTTATCAGCTTGATGCGTAGCTTAAGTGTCACACGCTTAGTCTTAGAATACCATTGACTTGATGCTCAGACTTGATACTCAGACTAAGCTAAGCTCAGACTTGATACTCAGCCTAAGCTAAGCTCAGACTTGATACTCAGCCTAAGCTAAGCTCAGACTTGATACTCAGCCTGAACAACGCTCAGCCTGAACAACGCCCAGACTTGACGCTCAGCCTAAACAACGCTTAGACTTGACATTCAGCCTGAACAATACTTAGACTTGACGCTCTGCATGAAGAAGACATAGACTTAGCTTTCAACTTAATATGTGGCTTAACATGTGACTACATATGCAACATCCAACAAAACAAACTGCTTTCAATATTCCCATTAAACATGGCTCAATCTAAAAGCTTATTAAATGCCACAAGAAATAATAACAACAATAAAAGTATGAATATGAGAAGTGGCATGACATGTTGGTAGGTAGCATTTGACACTAACAAGAGGATTTAAAATCTTTTTTTATTCTTCCCCATTTCACTCTTTATTCCATTCTCATCATAATCATCGTCATCATCATCAGGCAACCGAAATGTCAGACATTTCATGCATTTTAATGTGTGTTATATATTTTGAAAAGAACTGTTGAACTGTCATCATGCTGTACATGTACTGACGAACTCATTTCTACATTTTGATATTTAGGTCTTTTCCCATCATAATCATCATCATGATGTCAGAATGTGTTGATTGCTTGATTGAAATCTGAAACCTTTTTCTCTCGTCATTTTTTTGACAATTTCAATCTTCATTTTACCTCGTTCATCATTTTTTATATGTGCGTTGTGCAATATTAGCCAATTTTAGTAACAAATCTATAGAAATTGATTTCAAATCTGTAATAAAATTTGGAAATATCATCATCATGATTGTTGCTATTATTTGAAGTTTTTTTCTCATCCATTTTCTGTCAGATGAATAAAATGTAAAGCAGGAAGACATGGGAAATATGACAGCAGTTCGAAAGGATTTTTTTTTTTCTACATGATTTATTCGAGTAATTGATTTTGAGATTTTAGATTTATTTTGTATGGAGAATAGACAGGAATAGACAACTTAGAAGAGATTTATTGGATCAAATGTTTCAAATTAAAGATTAATTCAAGGATTTTGATTGATTGATTGGGTATTTGATACTAAGGCTGAGCGTTCTCAAGTTCAAGCGTCACTCAAGCTGAACGTTTCAAGTCCAAGAGTTACTTAAGCTGAGCGTTCTCAAGTTCAAGCGTCACTCAAGCTGAACGTTCTCAAGTTCAAGCGATACTCAAGCTGATCATTTTCAAGTTCAAACGTTTCTCAAGCTGAGCGTTTTCAAATTCACGAGTTACCTAAGCTGAACGTTCTCAAGTTCAGGCGTTACTTAAGCTGAGCGTTATCAAGTTCAGGCGTTACTTAAGCTGAGCGTTCTCAAGTTCATGTGTTACTTAAGCTGAGCGTTATCAAGTCCATGCTTTATTCATGCTGAACGTTTTTATGTCCAAGCGTTACTCAAGCTGAGCGTTTTCAAGTTTAAACGTTGCTCAAGCTGAGAGTATTTAAGTTCATGTTTTTCTCAAGCTGAACGTTATTAAGTCCATGCATAACTCAAGCTGAGCTTAAATAACACTTAACACTGCTCAAGCTGAATGTAAATGATTCCATGCCTAACTCAAGCTCAATATATTAGAACAAATTGAAATCTCAGCAAAAATTTAATCCCATCACTTGACCATGGCTTGACTCATATCAGCATCAACCTATATATTTCTCTTACTAACCATAATAAATGTACAACCAGCAAATATTTTGAGTACGGTTTGCTAAAAGGAAAGTTTGCAAATAAAACTTTATTATTAATATATTAAGAAGGGCTAACGAAAATAAAAGTTACATAATTGAACATTTTTGGAACTTCTCGGAAGTGGCTGAGGGATGAAAAAAAGGTTTCTTGTTAAGATTTTTAGTTTTTCATGCCTCAGATGATTTGAGTTTATAATAAAAATGTTTTCTTTAAAGAAAGTTTGTTTAAAATTAAGAATTTTTGTGTTGATGCTAATGCAGATTGGAATTAAAAATTGATGAGGACTTGAAGGAGTGACTGGATAGTTTTGTGAATGAGGAGTCTTACTAGAAGAGCTGAAAAATTAAAGTTAAATGAAGATGAGTGTTAAAAAATAAAAACATGACAAATTTGGATCAAAGTCTCAATACCCTCACCCATATGTTTATGTCTCAATCACATCCACCAAGGCAACAACTCATCTCAAGTCTCAAAGACCTCTTTATCAGAAAAGAAAATTTAATTAACATCAACAAAATGCAAGACATCTTCTACTCATATAATATGACATAAGTGATTTCCTATGTCAGTATATCATCTCTTCTTTTTCCGTTCTTCCTTTTCACATCAATTTCATCGTCTGTAAGTAGCACAAAGTAGACAGGCATATCAAGGCATATTCAATTTAGTGCTGTGTGAAATTTTTATATTATATCATTTGGATGTTCTTGTGGTGAATTTTGTGGGGTTCTTGAATTGTAAGAAACTAGATTAAGATTTATTGTTTGCATTTACTAAATGTTTTGGTGCCTGAATGTTGTTTAAACGGGTTTAGTGATCATGAGGTAGTATAGACGGCATTTGATAGAATTTAAATCATTTGCATCAACAATTATGTTAACATTTTGAGGACTGTTTTTGGGCTAACCTCGTGCCTTGTTTTATTTATGAGATATATTTATTATGTTACCCTAAGTAGCCCCAGGAACCTGCTCCAGCTTCTCAAATGATAGCCTTCTCATTATCTAACTCGTCTTCTTAAAGTGACTTGACATATTCCAAGCAGCGCTCCAAAAAGAAGACAAACGAGCGCTCACTTAATAGGTCTTACTGGGCAACAAACCCTGTGTGGAAAGATTAAGCGTCAAGGTACATAGGTTTTCGTGTTACTTTACCCATTTTCTTACCATAGAGCAGTGTTGTCGAAACATTTTGAGCCACGGCACACTTGAGGGGTAAAACATGACCAAAGTCGCACATAGAATGCGGCTTGCGTCATTTCCAAAAATTTATACGGCACACACACACACACACAAGTGTTTCACGGCACACAGTTTGTACAACACTGCCAAAGAACGTAGTAAAATTCTGACAAAATTCACCATACTAGAATTTATTATGAGAAAAGGAAGTGCCACTGACTGCCATAACAACAAACATTTTACCATCATCGCCGTCATTCAATTTCATTTCAGTGTTCTTTTATTTCTTCTTCAAGTGCCACAGAAGATTCTTGTCATCTTTTCTTCTTTTCATTTCTTTTTAAATACATTTTTCGTATTAAAATGTACAAAACAGAGGAAGGCTTGATGTGGCGTGTCTGACAGAAGAGCAATGAATATTTTTGCTGTTGATGTTCACGGAAGAAGAAAACAAGAAAAGACACACAAAAAAGGGAGTGTTAATTATTTAAAGACTGCGAAATGTAATTAGTCGTCAAATTAATATTTTTTTTTTCATGTTCAGAAAATGAGAATTCTTATTTTTGTTTTTGGTGACTGAAATGATGAGAGGAAGGAGGTAAGTGATGCTAATTTTTGTTCATTTCAAGTCAGCCTGCAAACTAATATTTTTTTTTGTTCAAGATGAAGATAATGCCTTGAAGTTGATGACAAAGCGGTAATTGCTCTGTTTTGTGCACACACAAAAAAAAGATGAAATTTGATACAAAAAGTAAAAGAAATTTCTCACTGACGTGCATGTCGCGACAATGCCACTTAAAATAAATATATCTCTTCTCTTTTAAACAGTTTAATGAGCCATCAAATTTGTTTAGCGCATCTTTTTTCAAGAAAGAAAGGGATGGAATGGCAAAGAAGAATTTGTCGCATGTGTTTTGGATCAGATGAATGAATTTTTGTGGAAGGGAATTTTGATGGGAATTTGAGGATAGAGTAAGTTTTAAAGGATGGACTAAATAGCTAATTTTTCGAAAAAATCTTAAGCTGTTTAAGGCTTTACAGCAATTTTGTAATGTTTAGACGTTTCAATTTGGAGCTACAATATAACGATCCAGCAAGATTTAAGTCACGTCCAGGACAACAATTCAAACACATTTCACTTCTTAGATATACTTCCTTCAGATTTGCTTTAAAAGCCTGTCTTACAGTTCCTGAAAATAAGAAGTTGGAACTGATTTAAAAAGAAGAAAAAAATTGGCATGAAAAATTATATTTTTTAATTGCTTACTTATTTTACTTCCTTGGCTGAGCGCACGTGGGCCCATTGCCACACTTAGAGATCATCTCAAGACAGCTCTATCGTTTGAAACCTTCTGTCAGTTCAGGATATTATGAACATTAGCGTCCTTTTCAACACATCCAATCTACGAAATCTTCTGTCTTCCTCGTGATCTCTTGCCATTTATAAATTTTTGAAGTTTTTGGTATTGACACCAGAAATTAATTTTAGCTACATAACGACGGTAATTAAAATCCAACAACGAAAAAATTAGATGAAGTTATCCACAAATCAGCACGACTCTGTCTTATATTAAGACTTACACGTGTCGAATGGTTTTCTGAATACAACCAGCAATAAAGCCAATTTCAGATCCAATCGAATAGAAGTTATGGATCAATATTGATCTATTCTGCTATGAAAATAGTTGAGAAATTATTCGGCCCTTGATACCATCCACATGTCGCATTTTACCTCAGAAACAATCATTTTACATTAAGTTTGCATACCCTAAGCATTCGTCTTATCCTTAAAGATCTCACAACATCATCCTTACTCATTCCTGTTTCCTCATCTTGATCCTTCTTATTCATCATCATCACTCATATCTCATGTTACATTCTAGTTAAGATTTCAGACCAAATAATAAGACGAAGAATTATCTTATCTTGATGTAAAGGAATTTTTTTTACAATAAGTGTTGTGCATGTAAAACCTGACAATCTGTTATCTACCGTAAATCTTCATGTTCAAGTTGTTTACTTGTTCATTTTAATTTCTTTATAAATGCTTAAGAGACATCCACACACAAAAAAATAAATATAGTAATAATAAATAAGAAGACATGTTCTTACACATATCAAATTGCATCCCTTTTTTTCATGTCGATGAAGAAAATTTTCTCATTCTTAACAAGATTTATGAGCAGCAGTGATGATGACGATGATGTGAATGGAGACGATAAAGATGGGAAGGAATGAGATAAGAGAGAGTAAAAATATTGATTGAAATTTTGACAATTGTTGTCATGCTACAAGATAATAGAAAATAAATTAAGATAGGATAAAAATTATGGTCTGGTGATGTGATATGGAATGTCAAGATGGAAGGTTGCTTTTTATTTATAAATTATGGGTTCTTTGTGTCGTTATTTATGTGTTCATTAAGATTCTCAATTACCTGTTAGGGTCTTATATGGTAAGAGTTATCTGTTCATTAAAATCTCTTTTGGAAAATTCTTTAATTTCATTGGTAAAGTGATAAGTTGAAGGCTTAGGATGATAAATGATTTATTAAGGTGTTTCTTTGGTTTAATCAGGTTATTAAATTTATTGATTAAATGATCATTTCGACAGAGTGCTTAAGGACCAGCTTAATCTGAATATAAAGCCATAGCATCAGGCGCGTAGCCAGGGAGGATTTGGGGGACAAATCCCTCGACGTTAATAGAAATTTCTTCATTTTGCTAGGAATTTTATGAAAAAATCAAAAAATTCACCCCCCCCCTCTGAATTTTCCATATAAAATTTTTTTGAACCCCCCACCCCCCCTCTCCAAATTTCTGGCTACGCCCCTGCACAGCATGAATGCTAATGTAACTTTGAACTGTCAGTTTTCTACTCTCAGAAAAGACTCTTTTGATGACAATGCTGCCTGTAGTTTACAAAAGAAGGCTGTGATCATCATTTTCGGTACATGTGGTTTGAAAAAAAAGGCGAATAGTTTTTCATGCTGAGACTCCAACCCATGATCGCTGTGTCAGTTTTGCAATAGTTAAGTACCGAAGTACTAAACCATTCCACCATCGAGCCACTTCAGCTCATTAACAAAAGCTATTATTGCTGGATGGTAACTAGATGCAAATGTTTTTACGCTCATTGTTTCAAAACCTAATCTGCCAATCCTCCTTGCCTTGCTACGTCTCTATTATTCCAAAAGTTCCTAGTCAAGTTTATAGAATCAATGTCATAATTTTCGAGGATCATATCAAGTCGCCATGTTAGAGACAAAACCATCTTAGAGAAGTCGAGTTGACATGAAGCCACGGCAGCAGATTTTAAGCTGCATAAAACTACATTTTCCCCAGTATGATTCTTAAGTTTATTCCTAATCAACGTCACTCCAAACACATGTCTGGCAATTGTAACATTAATCCACCGAAAAAAATTTTCTTGTACCAATAAAACATTTAGTTGACTTTCATGCCAAGAACATTCAGTGTTGATACATTTCATTAAGTATATCTTAACATGATACGACGACCTCAAAAACTTATCACTCATGTGATATGATAATAAAAAGTTATTAACAATAACAAGGAAATCAAGTGAGTGAGACAGCAGAACAGCACATATGAGGAGAGGAAATCACCAACAATATCAGCAGCAGCAGCACGAAGAGAAAAAATTGAGCAATAAGTTAGTAAACGGAGCGAGTGAGATGGAGAGACTTAAAATGGGGTGAAAAAGTCATAAATTATATTATGAGACAAGCAAATGAAATATATTATGGCTCACAAGCACAAAACTTGAGCTTTATGCTCATATAAACATAAAATATATGTGTATGTACGTATGTATAATATGAGTATGAAAAGAAATATGTTTATTTTATTTCATTTCATTTTTTTTTCTTTATTTTGCCTCCTTACTCTTCATCCTTCCCTTTACTCACTAGACATATACACAGCTCTGAGCTCAGTGTAATAAATTATTTTGTTCTGTTCCATTCCATTCCTTCGTTCCTTCTTTTTTTTTAATACTGTACACTTTTTTATTATTGTTATTACTATGATTTATGTCGCTGTTTTGCCTCTTGCTTCACCTCATACCTCTGACTGTTCTCGTTCTGCTCTCATTCTCTTCTTTTCATGCTTTTCATGTTCCTTTCATCTTGTGCTGAATTTTTTCTTTTTATTGCAATTTCGGCTGAATTTCTGAAAGAATTGAATTACTGCTGTGATGCTGGACAGTTTTTTTTTGTGTGTTTGCCTTTTTGCTTATTTCAAATATTATTTTTTGTGGATGTTCATTTAACATTGTTATTGTGAATAACTTTCGTTGGACGTTACAATTGGAGGGGAAGTGGAATGAGAGTCTGTGATGTCAAGGATGTTTACGGGAAAGTAAACATGAGTATTGTTAATGATAATGTTGTTTGGGGATTTTGAGACTTATATGAGATGGTTGAGGGTATTTTGTGTCGATTTGTAATGAATTGTAAGTACAAAGTTGTTGATTTGATGGTTTATTAATGTTGAGGATGATAAAGATGTAGGATATTGAATTATATGTTATTAAGTTAATTATTGATTCTCATTTTCGGTTGCTAATATTCACTGCTATTCACATGCCATGATTTAGTCATCCAAGAGTCTTAGGTATATTAAGGTGCATCAGTAACTAGAATACAGTGAACCAATGCCTATTTGACTTAATTGACTATTGACTATTCAGATCAATTGGAACCAGAGGATGCTAAGGCAAACCACTGCACTCAAGCCTAGACCAACAATTTGTAGTGGGATCCGAAACACTCCTTTGATGACATTTTTGCCTGTAGCCTACAAAGGAAGGCTGTGAGCCTCATTTCCAGTTCATATAATTCGAAAAAGGACAAGTGAAAAATTTCTAATGCCCAGTTTCGAACCCATGATCGCTGTGTCGGTATTGCAATAATTTGGTACCCAAGTACTAAACCATTCTTCCACCGAGCCACTTCAGCTCACTACAAAGATTGACTAATCTCCAATAAATCATAAAACAAATTCCAGCATGGACACTCAGTGTATTCCAAAAATCATTGGAAATAGTCATCAAAAATTCCCAAAAAAAAATTTAATTACAGCCACAAAGGATCATGTTGAACAACAGTCATCAATCTTTGTCCTTCTACATATAAATTCCCATTGTCATCCCTTCCCCTTCGTCTCCATATCCCACTCATATGATTGCCTAACTCTTGTTATTTGCTTCATACTCATTGTCATCTCATATCATGTCATACACCAAGTCCCCCCACAAAAAAATATAATTTTCGTCTACCATATATAAATAAATAAATGAACATTCTGGCTCTTTTCCCATTCATATCACTTTACCCCATTATTTTCATCCTGCTGCTGCTGCCTCTTCGTTGTGTTTTCATGTTGTCAGTTTTGTATTATGAAGTAATTATGTGTCGGATTTAGTTGCTCAAATGTTTTATGGCATTAAAATTATGCATATGACGATAAATTTTTATTCCCTTATTTTTTTGTTAATGCTGTCTTCTCATCCTCCTCATTATGAGTACAAATACTGGCAATTCTTAACATTTATAATAATGCTTTATGGAAAACCCGAAAAACCAAATGCTGGCATGACTAGTTGAAAATTAAGTCTTGCTTTATTGTCCTGTCTCTGTGTGCATGTATTTGAGAATGTTGTTTCAATTTAAATGCGAATTAAATTATAATCAGACATGGCGAATGACAATGCTAATTATGTTTCATTCTTGATGTGTATGTATACATATGTGATTGTTAAATGGTTGTTCAGGGATTTAGGATGAGTAGGGATTTTGGATTGTTTTAGATTCTTCAAATTTTAAGTTAAATGTTGGCATTTATGAGTTTTTGAGTATGCTAAACCAATTCAACTGATGACTTACGTGCAATAAGTCAAGATCTTATTATTTTAAATAAAAATTAGTAGGTTTTAACATAGCTCGAAGTCGATAGGGTTCAAATCGACTAGAGTTAACTCCACTCGACTCAAAATCGAGTCAACTCAGCTTTTCTCGGATCGACTTCGAGCTCTGTGTTTAAGGACTCAAAAAGTGGATTTTAGGTGTTCTATAAACCTAGAGTGATGACCACTCTATGTGCCGTAGCACACTAGTGTGAAAAGTCTTCATGTCAATAAAGAAAAAGTAAAGTTTCGGTCATGACTTACCATCAAGGTGTGCCGTGGCACTAAAAAAGGTTGTCAACTTCTGGTATATACAATAGTCATACCAAGACTCTAGACTATAGCCTAAGCTAGATTCATAGGATTTCTTTAGCTGTACCACAAGAGTATTCCTAAGGTTTCAACAGACAAATCTGAGCAGCCGGCTCTATAGACCAATAATAACTGAAATGATACTCAGACCAAGCTCAGACTTCAAAATTACCCCAAATCTCATGTAATCCATTCCAAACAGCTCTATCAAAAGGAACAAACTTCCATAAAGATTCTCAACATGAAATAAATCCTCCAAATGTTAAGCCCCTGCAAATGAAAATTTCCTCTTGCATCAAGAACCTTAAAAAATTTAATGCGGTTGGCTTAAAACTTCACATTCACAATGAGCACTTAAATTGTTCCTAATATAACACAGTGACTGAAAGAAACGAGTTAAAAAAGGAAGCAAAATTAATGAAATATGATAATTTTTTGACATTCTTGCTATTGTCGAGGTAGCAAGAGAACTTAAACAAAGTTATTATTTTTCATTCACTCATGTTCGTGCAAAATTTGCATTTTTTTGAAATTTATTAAATTTATTTCCTTCTTGTTGCTATTGCATGGCTCAAAGGGGGAACTGAGAAACAAGACAAAAAAAAAGAATTTATTTTATTATTAAAAAATAAAATTTCATAATAAAGTAAGCGTAATGAGATTCTTATAATTTAAGACAAGGGGCCAAAAATAACACTCGGAGGGAAAATTGCAGACAACCAACAGAGCTCATTTTTCAAAATGATTCATTAGCTTTTTATTCATTCGTTAATGAGAAAATTTCCTTCATAAATTTTCAGCTATTTTTTTTTGAGAAATGATGATAGCAGTGACTGTGAAAATTTGACATTGATGGTGAATTTATAATTATTTTGATTTAGTATAATACAATTGAGTGAGGGGTGAGGTTGAAAAAATAGCGTGGAATTTGAAATAAATATCGTAAAAAATGTGTGAGATATTTTCATGGAGTATTAGACAGAGCTCGGAATCAATGTAATTTTGTATGGAGTTGAGTCGAATCTGCCATATAAATTCAAGGCGTGGAAACTATCCGAAATATCCCATTTGTCCCATATATTCCAAAAATATTCAAAATAATCCCTGAGTATTAGAATTGAGATATCCCATCATATCCTGAAATTACACGTTCAATACACTAAGGATACGTTGGGATATCTTTATTATCGTGCACACATGCTCAGGAATTTTTTTGAATATTTTTGGGATATGTGGGATAAATATGATATTTGGGATAGTTTCCACGCAATGTATAAAATTGAGTCAACTTTGTGCTCAGGTATTGGCTAAGCTTCGCCTCCTCACACTTAGATCTACTATGACTCGACTTGACTCAAAACCGAGTTTTGCTATAATCTATTTGAAAATTATGTCCATGAAAAATATGCTTTAATTTGAAAAGTATTTTAATATTGGTATTTTCATCAAACTCAGCCTTTTCTTTCTTATCTATTCCTCAGTTCCTTAAATTAAAAAGCTATTTTAATTGCTTGCTCTCCTCACCATCAACAAGCCACTACACAATTGAAAACTTATTCTAATTTTTATTTTCTGGTAAAAATTCAACAACTTTTTTTGCTCTGGCTAATTATTTTATCCTCAATCCAATTAAAAATGATTAAGTTTTTGAGTTCAAAAACAAACACCAGAAAAAAGTTGTGATAAAGCTTTGAGAAACGGAAATGTTGAAATGTTTTGCTTTGTGTCAAAAGTTGAGTTAAAACATGTTGAAAGTTATTTTTTTAAGAATTTTGATTTTCAAAAATTTTAAAGTTAAAAATGTTGATAGAAAAAAAATCAACTGATCAAGAAATTAACATCATCGTGGTTGTGAGGTTCGACGTCCTTTGCAGATTTTTTTTTTCCATTTTATTCAATGATGTTGAAAATCTTATCATAGGAGGACCAACTTCTTCTTCCAAATATTCATGTGAAAAAAATTCGATAAATTCTTTTCAACAATCCTGGCTTATTCATTCAAAATATCGAAAACTACGAGTTGAACGCTCCCAAAACAGTTTTAAATCTCAAAGATATTAATCAAAAGAATGCATAAAATTTGATTTTCAAGCAAATCAATCAATAATCACGAAGATCATTAATCTTATTCACTCATTGTCAACAAACAAAAGAGATCTAAATTCAATATAATAATTTAGTTCCTAAAAAGTTTCATTTTCATTCAACAATCATCCGAAAATAGCTTACAAATCATAGAAACACAACCAAAAAAAGCTTTAAATTAATTTTTTTGACAGCAGTCAAATTCATGCTTTAGTATCATGTGTATAGGAGGCAATTTACAATACAAATGAAAACTAATTTCTCAACGATTAAGCACCACACATTCATGTTAATTTATAATTTATGCCTTTCTGACCATGACATGATGTGTCAAAAGAAGACAAAACGGAGCATAAAAGAGTTGAAAATGAAAATCACGTGCAATAACAATCAAAATGAAATAAATAAACTCGTTTAAAAAAACCTCCGACAATTTTTATATCATTCAACTTCTTTTATTATTCTTTTTTTTCTGTTTCTCATTTTTCTTTCATTTCCATTTTCATAAAGCTAAAAGGCAGCAGATTAAAGCGATAAACTGTGAAATGTTTTATTAAACTGATCATTTCATAATAACATAAATAAATTTTTCATTTTCACTTTTCTTTACAACTGAGAATGCTTTCTTGTGTGGTGCTGTGGATTCTAAGTTGAAGGGGGGTCATAGGCGCTCAGTTTGTCTGAGAATTGAGTTAAGGTTTGAAGTGACGACTCATTTTGAATCTATAATTAAAGTAGTGCCTCACTTTGAGTCAATAATTGAAGTGGCGACTTATTAAAGCCGTCTATTCTATTCTAAAGCGACGACTCAATTCGAGCCAATAATTGAAACAACGACTCATTTCAAGTCAATAATTGAATCGACGACTCATTTCAAGCAAATAATTGAAGCAACGACTCATTTTGAACCTATAATTAAAGTGACGACTCAATTCAAGTCAATAATTGAAGCGACAACCAGTGTTGCAAATGTAGATGTCTATACTAGATGAAGAATGTAGATTCTTCAATAGTTTTTGTCTAGCTAAGAAACTTTCTTCATAAAGATCGATTCTTCATGTAGAAAGAAAAAAACCATCTACATGTAGATTGTGCACTATGGGGCAAAATGAAAAAAAAAGGGACTTTCACTTTGAAAAATGGACTTTTCCGATTTACACTTTTTGGGTGATTTTTTCTTGTAGAGGACATAAAAGTAGATAGAAATGCCAAATTTCAGGTCATTTGGTGCTGATTTCGCGATTCTAGAGCTGTTTGAAGTTGAAAACTAGTGAAAATTCTGGTTTTTTCATACCATGTTTGAACCGGGAAATATCTTAACTGGTTTAAGATATTGCAAAACGGTTTTCAGTTCCTATTAGTAGTATATAAGAGCTTTATTTTGACATATAACAAAGTTTAGGTTCTGAATGTTTTCGTGCCATTATGGTAGAACATATGTGAAAATTTCAGGAAAATTATCTTCAAACAAGCCGCAACTATCATAAATGAAGAGTTTCCAGGCAAGTAAAAACGCAGTTTTGTAGCCCCATATATCTAGTTTTCAAAACTGTATAAACTTTGAAAAAGTAAGCTAACGTAATTGAGTTATGTTGATTTTAGTAGGTCGTTGAGTATTTGGCCAAAAACTAATAATTCTTTTAAAAATACGAAAACATAGTTTTAAAAATAGTTTTTTGGTGTTTTCTTATGAAAAATAACAATTTAAATGATTTTGTGAAGAAAATTTTTCAAAAACTTCAAAATCTTTCGAGATATAGGGGGTATGTGCTCTCCATCGATTTGGCCATTTGTCACCCTACTTAAACCACTATAACTTTTTTTTGAAAAAATATTTTTTAATTCTGTTTTCGGATTATTGTAGCCTAATGTAATACCTATCCAACGATATATAATACTTGCTAGTTAACTTAGTCCTGGTTATTTATAGGGCTGTTGATTGTGACATACGCAGTTTTTGAAATATTCCCAAAAATTGCATTTTCAAAAATACCACTTTTAAGCAATCTCGAGTATTTTTTTAGAACTTTTTTATGTTTATTTATGACATTTATGAGATTATAAAGCCAAAAAATTAAATTTAGAAACTTTTTACTTCCCTAGTTAACAACTTTGTAAAGTACCCTTGGTAGTCACTATCAGGTGTGAAAATCTCAGTTTTGAAACTATTTTATATATATACTCGTGAAATTCTCTCTACACATCATATCAGTTTTGAACTTCATTGAACAAGTCACTTTCAAAAATGAACCAAAATTCAACACTTACGAAGAAAACACTCTGTGAAATTCTTCGCGACAAAACGTTAAATCTTGCAACACAGCACACGTACTGTTTGGCAGTAATAGAAGAAATTCATGGGAGAGAATTAGCGGAATCACAGAAACCAAGTTTAATTAATAAATTAAACAAGCTGAAGTCAAATAAAAATGTTTTGTAATCAGTCAAATTGGAATAATGCATTAAGAGATCATGCAGATTTCTATGAAGAGGAATTTGAAGTTGACTCACGATACTTCAGCGAATCTAGTGGAGGGATTCTTTTTGAGGAAGAATCTATATATGAAGCAGAAAATGTTACTGACACAGATGAAGATATGGATGAGATTGAATACATCGTCCATGACATAGAGCCTTCATCCAGCAAGGGCATCAAGAGGAAATCATTTGAACAACTAACAAGCGATAAGCATCGACGTAGAAGAGTGGACGAATTAGATATCAGTTTAAAAGAAGCAAAAGGATCATTGTTATCAGTTCTTCACTTGGCACTTCGCCTTTCTAAAGAAGAAGGAAAAGTAGAAGGAGCTAAAATGTTAAAAGAATTTATTAAGGCGTGCCAAAAAGGAGAGGATCTTCCAGAAAAAACTACATCAAAACCTAAACAACTAGATATACATGTAGCTCTAGGTGTAAAAGCCTTTAACAATTTATCTCGAAATCAGTACAACAATATTCGACAAGTCCTGAAACTGGAATGCGAAAACGTTTTACCGACAGCTAAAAAATTGTTGAGGTTAGAGAAACAATGCTATCCTGATGACATAACGGTCACCGATACAAGAGCCGTTATTCCACTAAAAAATTTGACACAACTCACCACAAAAAGAGTTATTGAAGCACACAATTCAGAAATATACGACAAAATCAAAATATTACCTTCAGAATCAACTCCAAAAGTTATTCATGCAGAAATGATCGTCACATGGGGGATGGACGGAACAACAGGACAGTCACAGTATAACCAAGGAAAAACAAATTCAAGAAATCAAGAACGAGATAGAACACAACCGAATCAAACGACTAATAATGAAATTATAGAAGACAAATCACTATTGACAGTTAGTATGAGTGTTCAGCAACTACGACATGAAGACGAAAACGGAAATTATATCTGCTTATGGGACAACGAAAACAGTCAATCTGTATACTCAGTACGACCAATACAACTTGAACATGCCAAAGAAACCAGAGTAAATGTTAGAAGGATATATGAAGATATAAAAAATCAAATATCAAAACTTGAACCACAGAGATTCATATGTGAAGACATGCTTTTGGAAATTACGTACAAATTCTACCCCACAATGTTAGATGGAAAAGTTTACACAGACCTTACAGAAACATCAGGATATTGCAGATGTCAGCTTTGTAGATCTGGACCAAACGAGATGAGTGACATAAATAATCTTGATAATGGAAGATTCGAAAAAACACACAGAAAATTTGTTAAAGAACACTTGTATTTCAACACTCAGCCACTTCATACATCAATGAACGTACTCACGACTCTATATGATTTGTCATATAAACAATATGTTCAAAAACACTGGCTGGAGATAACTGAAGAGGAACAGATTGTTTTAGATGTTGAAAAGGCTAGAATAAAGCAAGCAATGTGGGATGCATTTAATGTTCGTGTACTCGAACCAAGACAAGGGGGAGCTGGATCATCAGATACAGGAAACGTTGCAAGAAAAGTTCTTGAAAATCCAGAGCTTCTAGCTAAAACTCTATATCTTAATGAAGAAATAATTAAACGTATATGCTATGTGCTAAACCAAATTCGAAGTTTAGAACCAGTTGATGATCTAGATGAATTTGATAGGTACTGTAAAGAAACATACAGAATGTTTTTGACAACATATAGTTGGTTCAAAATACCAGTAACACTTCACAGAGCACTTGCTCATGCAAAACACTACATGGAAGCCTTACCATTACCTCTAGGAAGAATGAGTGAAGAAGCCGGGGAGTCACAAAACAAATATCTCAGACAAGATAGAGAACTACGTGCCAGAAAAACTTCAAGAATACACAGTTTTACGGATGTTATACATAGAAGACTCTACAGTTCTGATCCAGTAATAATAAAAAAATATATGGATGTAATAAATAAAAGGTTAATGAGAAAAAATGTCCAAGAAGAAGGTGAAACACCTGAGCAACAAACAGAAAATGAGGAAAAAGATGAGGAAGAAATTGAATTGATTGAGCCAGAAGGAGAAGGTTATGACTTTTCCCAAGCAGAAAACTATGATTATTCCGAAGGACAAGACCATGAATATTCTGAAGAAGCAAACAACGAATGAATAAATAAATTTCATTAAATATGATAAAAAAATGTAAATTAAATTTCTTGACAAATAAACAAAATTTCATTAAACTAAAAATTAAACTTTATTAATTTTACCTATTATAGTTGCGTATCAGAGTATTTTTTTTATTACTCTAATGATAATAGCTTTTTTCAGACTTAACATTTCTTAAAAAAGTCCAAAAAATACTCGAGATTGCTTAAAAGTGGTATTTTTGAAAATGCAATTTTTGGGAATATTTCAAAAACTGCGTATGTCACAATCAACAGCCCTATAAATAACCAGGACTAAGTTAACTAGCAAGTATTATATATCGTTGGATAGGTATTACATTAGGCTACAATAATCCGAAAACAGAATTAAAAAATATTTTTTCAAAAAAAAGTTATAGTGGTTTAAGTAGGGTGACAAATGGCCAAATCGATGGAGAGCACATACCCCCTATATCTCGAAAGATTTTGAAGTTTTTGAAAAATTTTCTTCACAAAATCATTTAAATTGTTATTTTTCATAAGAAAACACCAAAAAACTATTTTTAAAACTATGTTTTCGTATTTTTAAAAGAATTATTAGTTTTTGGCCAAATACTCAACGACCTACTAAAATCAACATAACTCAATTACGTTAGCTTACTTTTTCAAAGTTTATACAGTTTTGAAAACTAGATATATGGGGCTACAAAACTGCGTTTTTACTTGCCTGGAAACTCTTCATTTATGATAGTTGCGGCTTGTTTGAAGATAATTTTCCTGAAATTTTCACATATGTTCTACCATAATGGCACGAAAACATTCAGAACCTAAACTTTGTTATATGTCAAAATAAAGCTCTTATATACTACTAATAGGAACTGAAAACCGTTTTGCAATATCTTAAACCAGTTAAGATATTTCCCGGTTCAAACATGGTATGAAAAAACCAGAATTTTCACTAGTTTTCAACTTCAAACAGCTCTAGAATCGCGAAATCAGCCCCAAATGACCTGAAATTTGGCATTTCTATCTACTTTTATGTCCTCTACAAGAAAAAATCACCCAAAAAGTGTAAATCGGAAAAGTCCATTTTTCAAAGTGAAAGTCCCTTTTTTTTTCATTTTGCCCCATAGTGTTGTGTCTACATGTAGAATCTGTCTACATGTAGAATCTGTCTACATGTAGATTCGATGTAGATGTCTATAATTCTACATTTTTTCCAGGTCTACATCAGAGAAGAATGTAGAATCGTAGACATCTACATTAAATCTACATGTAGACAGATTCTACATGTAGACACAATCTACATGTAGATGGTTTTTTTCTTTCTACATGTAGAATCGATTTTATGAAGAAATTTCTGTCTCAGAATTTATCTGATTCAGACAAATGGCCAGAATGCAACACTGGCGACAACTTATTTCAAGCAAATAATTGAGGCAATGACTCATTTCAAGTCAATAAATGAAGCAACGACTCATGTCAGCCAATGATTAAAGCGACGACGCACTTTAGGCTTTAAATTAAAGCAACGACTTAGTTTTTGTATGATTAATTTTGAATGTTTTGGAAAATGCGCTTCAATCGATCATGAGTAACCATATCATTCCTAGTTCACTTTATTTCTCTTTCTTCTTCAACTCGACATTTTTCATTTCATAATTTCCGAATGACGAGAACTCATTAATAATAACGAGAGCGAATAAAGGCAGTCGAGAAAAGAAAGAAAGAAAAAAAGAATTTTGAAAAATGTTTTCGCTTTGTAAGTCTCCATCAATATGTCAGCTTCAATTTCTACTTTTGATAAATGTTTGATCATTTTTCATCGTGGCGAATGTGTCAAACAGAATGAGAATGAGAAAAGGAGAAGGAAGGAAGAAAAAAAAATTGAAGAAATAATTTAAACAGAGATGTAGTTTGTGATGTGTCAAATGGATGAAAGATATATTGAGGAAATGTGTGAGTGAATGCGAGTCTTTGCAAAATTGCTTGTTTGAAAAGAAGACTGAAAATAAGCACGTTTGATGACAATAAAGGTTTTTGTGAATTAATTTTTATTTTTATTTGAGGCGCATTTTTTTTTTGTTCTAGCTGTGGTGGTCAATGTCTGCCTTTTTTTGCATGAATTGATGTGTCCGGTCTGTGATTTATTTGATGAGCTTGCAAATTTACTAATGCAATACGAATTCTACTCAATAAATTGTAATAAATGTGGGTCATTTAGATTGAATTTTATTGATTATTGATGACGTATTTATATTGACATTTCAAGTTTATAGCTTGGAACATGCTTTGAAGTTTCAAGGAGTAGAATTGATTATTTTCAAATTGTTTGGTTTGTTTGTGGGTTATTTGAGTTTCTAATAATCTTTAATTAGTATAAACTGGGTCGGTCTTAATAGGATTGTAGGAAAGGATTAATCTAAGCGTTCCCTAATCAGATGTGTAAGTGTGCCGCGGCACACAGTTTGGACAACACTGTATTATATCATTAAGTACCTTTATAGGGTTAGGGACCTTTACATACCTATTCTTTCACAGCAAAACTATAGATAGCAGAGTGTACTTCATAGCCTTTCAATTTAAGACTAGGGACGCCCGGGAAGACTAAGCTTTACTTCAGCAATGGATCCTTTTGTGATCTAGCCGAAGAAGGAGGTAAGCGTCCTAATAATCCGAGAGCAATAAAAAAAAAAAAAATCCAAAAGATTAAGTAAAATAAATGTAAATTCATCAAAAATCCAACATCAACTTTCGCACCCAGCCAATATCAAATTACAAAGCAAAATCTTTCACAAATCTAAATCACAAAAATCATCGCCAAATCCCAAAATTCGCACTGTCAAAACTTCAACCATCACAATCATGAACTATTTGCTCAACCAAATCTCATTCATCAAAAAAGATTCCTTGAACTATCAACAAACAAATAAACTTAAAAGTCCATTCAAACAGCATGATGAGTCACAATCCATCTTCTCTGTGAGCTGAATCGCCATCAATCATTTTCTTGCAGTAGAAAAAGAAAAATGTTTCGAGGTCACACAAGCAGACAATCAAGCAAAAATAATAAGAAGAGAATCTCAAACAGAGAAAAAAAGTCTTGTGATTCAGTTAAAAAATAAGGTAAATAATGACAGTGGAATTGACATCAATAAAGAATTGAATCAGTATGATCAGATCAGATCGATAATTAAAAATCATTAATCGTCTTTGTTGGTGGCTGAAAATGAAATGTTAAAAAATGATGTCTGTCTCATTGCAACACAAAATCGATTTATCAAAAAGGAATTGAAAAGAAAAAAATAAGAAGAAGATGTAATAAAGTTTTTATTTCGCATTTCCATCTCTTTCAACGTTTATTCTGTCTGTTGAAAATGAAATTAAAATTTCAAAATATTTCAATTAAAAGTAAACTTCTTTTTATTTACTGAGCGGATGGAGATGACTCAGGGGGATTGATGTGATTGGTCGTATTATGTCTGATTTGGATGCGTGATGGACATAATTGGGTTAGAGGTTTATGTTGAGAAGTTATGGATTAAGGTGTGACTTCCCATCTCCTCTCGACTAGTCTTGACTCAGAGTGCTGCTCCTGGTAAGTAATAAATGAAATTTTGTTGTGTAGATAAAGTATCTGACCGAATAGCACAAGTCGGTTAATAGAATTTAAATCTGGAACCAAGCCAGAGTTACCCCAGCTTGGTGCCTGATTCCTATTCGATTAATCGACTTGTGTTATTCGGGATAGTTATAAAGAAGCTATAGCTATGGTTCCAGCCCTCTTCCTGATGATCGCTATGACTACTAGCTTGTGTATCTAGCTCAAAACCGTCAATTCTATTTTAGTCCTTAGTACCTAAAAAGGTTTAATGAGGACCCCCCCCCCCCCCCTCAATCCCTCCCCCTTTCTTCAGATTGGTTTTATCCGAGAGCTTAACTATAACTTACTTCAAAAAAAATTCTAGTCAAGCCGATGACAAGACTATAAATTCCCTCGTGCTATCAAGAAAACAGCGCTTCCAACCATCACAATTCAATCAAAATCACTTCTTAATATGCTGTATTTCCTGACGTCTCTTTCATTTTATTTCAATTTTTTAATTCTGAAAAGAAGAAAATTTATACACCACACAGTGAATTTAAAATGAATTAGCGT
Source organism: Chironomus riparius (assembly GCA_917627325.4). Classification (NCBI taxonomy): domain Eukaryota; kingdom Metazoa; phylum Arthropoda; class Insecta; order Diptera; family Chironomidae; genus Chironomus; species Chironomus riparius. The sequence continues at coordinate 19,313,362 of OU895877.1, read as the reverse complement.
AGACAGGGGAGGTGACACATAACTGAAATGACACAACAAATGTTTCTTTTAGCTATTTACATTCGACACTAAATCTCGCCCATAAATTACACTTTATGGCTGAATTCTCTCTCTTTTCATGCGAGGCACTGTGTGTATTTTTCAATTTAATTTATATTATATTTTTTGCGCGACTGACTGTTGTTTGTATCTCTCCACTCCGCACGTCAACAGTGAATATATATAAATGTTTTTTGTGAGTTAAAGAATAAGAATAAAAATAGCAAAATAACACACAATTTTTGTGTCATAAATAAATTTATTTCAAATTAGTATTTAACTTTATTGCATTGACGATATATGAAAGGAGTAAGACGTGAGCAGGGAGAGTGATGGAGACATAAAGACACACACACGGGCACTAAATGTATGCCACTTTGCCACCCGTCGCGTAATTTTTCATATAAATTTATGTATAAATATTTATACACATATCACAGTGGATAGAACGGCGAATGTCAATGTAATGCTCTTCATTATAACTCATTGGGATTTAGTAAGGTAGTTTAGCAGCAGGAATTTTGTATTTTTAAAAGGATTATTGGAGAAGATTTATTGGAATTGAATTTATGTGACTTATTTATTTAATTTAATTTTTTTTTAAAAAAGAATTGAAAATTATAAAAATTCAAAACTTAATATTTAAAAAAAAATTTAAATAAAAAAAACAAAAAAATATAAAATTAATGCGCCTTACCCCCAAACTTGATCAAATATCCCCAAACATAACTCATTACTAACTTCAACTCCAATAATAATTTCCTTCATAACTCTCTAAATTTCATATTTATTTTCCTCATGCCTCGACAACTGCAACAACATCAGCGGTGGCAAACAGCAGCAAGCATTTAAAAGACATTCATTGAAGTTTTATTTATAATAATGAAAAAAAAAAGCAGTACATGTTGTTATGTGGCGACACCAATTACTTATTATGACGTTTATGTGCCTCCTCACTTAATAAAAATAATAAAAGAATAATAAATAATAATAAACTTTTTTGAGTTTTGTTTTATTTTCGTCTGTTTAGCTTGTTGATGTGCTTGTGGTTCCTTGTGAGGATTTTGTAGTGGGTTTAATATTTTATGGTTTAAAGTAGACTTAGGTGGATCAAGTGGGTTCAAAAGAGTCAATCAAAATATTTAAAAAAATTCGGATATCCCAAAAAGTTTGATAGTCTTGGTCAGAAAATTCTCTGACTTTACAATTAAGACCAAATCAGTTTTTAGTCAGCTAAGATTTTAAATGGATTTAAAACATTTTTTTGGTGTAGCTGAACATTTTTCTAGACATTCATAATCACTCTATGTTTAACATTCCATCAAGGGAAGAGTATCTGACCCTCTTAATCCCCTTCACTATATTCAATCTGAGGAAGTTTTATTCTATATTAATGAATATGTAAAATATGAAGATGTAATGTCGTAAGCATTAAACGAATCTTCGTCATATCTAAACACTCTATATAATTGATTGAACGATCAATCTCTAATGGGAATCGAACCCACATACTCGCAACAGAATGATGCAAATTTTTTGTCTGTTGCCTAATCGCTCGGACACATAGATCTTATTCTCGCATTAGCAGATTCGTCTATATATCGTTCAATACCCCAAATTTCACTCTATTCAGACACCACACTAAGGAACTGGTGCAAAAAACTCAAAATGATTAAAAATCTGCTTTGGTATCCAAATTACATCAATTAAGATTCAATCCTTATCACCAAGCCTCTTACAATAATTGAATCGCCAATAATCTTTTTAAAAAATCCCTCCAAAATAACCACAAGAGTCATCCAACCCATTAGAACAAAGGAAGTTTTTGTCTTTACCACAAAAAAAAAATATTATTTTATTCAACTCACATGGGAGGAATTTCTTGCTGATTGTTATGAATTATTTATGGACTTAAAACAGAATGAAACTGAATTAATTGTTCAGTCGAAAAAAATATGTTGTAACTTCATTTTGTAAACGGAATGAAAATTACTTTTACGCTCCATGAGACTTTTTTTTCCCTACAGTCATTCAACTACTGACTGACTTGAGCATATCGACGATATGTTTATTAACTGAATGAGTTGAATTTTAAAAATTAAAAATTGAGAATAATTAATCGACTTTAACATGTGGATAGTAATTAATATGATTTTCTTTTTTTTCAGGAATAATCACATTGAGATTGAAAATTTATGAGCATAAAAGTGCTCTGATGGGAGTGACCAGTGTGTGGAGATTTGGATTAAGAAATTTATTGGGCATAAAATTTGAATTTTTGATTAAGACATTTGCATTTTTATGGTGTATTTTTTATCTAGATCGATAAAATAAGTTTTTTTAAATGCAATTTTAGATAAGCTTTGCAAAAGATTTTAATGGTGTCGTAAAAGTGTTATTTGTAGGTTAGTTTGGAAATGTTTTCTTTTTGTGGATTTAATATTGAGTTTCTATGGAACCCCATTGACTTAGTTTATAGATTGAGTTTGTTGACTTGATTTTAATTTTATATACATTCAAAACTGATGTTCATTAAGAAAATGGAGCAGAAAGGTTGGTGAGGAGTGAAGTGCCTTACTGGTCGAATAGGTTAGACATTTGGTCTCAAATTTGGTATGGTAACTCGAAAGTCGTCGGTTCGAATCCAGTTATTTCCAAATTTGTTCTTTTTCAGAAGATTAGATACTTCGACTTTTTAATGAATGGACAACGTTGGATTAAGGAAAGGCTCTCGAACTTGAAGTGTAGCGCGAGAAGTAAAACATTCTAAAGTATAAGTTCGTTTCTTACCCAAAGTGTGACTAGTAATCTAGAAAAATTCATTAAACAAAAACTTATAAAAACTCATAAACCTACAAAAGCTCATGTTTGCTCATAAAATTAACTCCCATTCCCACCTAATTCACAGCCAGTCCATTAAAAATTTTATTAATTAATACAAAATTCGACTCTTCAAATCGATTAAATTCCCATGAATTTCAACAGCCTTTGAAAAATAGCCAAAAAAGCTCTTAAATCCACCCAATAAATGTCACTAATTAAGAAGACTTATAAATTATTTTATTAACTCTTTTAAGTTTCTAAAAAAGATGTCAAACTTGTCATCTTTCAGCTAATTTAACTAATTTTATTGGCAAAAATTTTTTAATGACCCAACTCATTTGTCTGCAAAACAAGACTTCCTGCAAAAGTCAAATAAATTATTTGATGATTAAAAAAGTTTTTGGAATTCCACACAAAAGAATATTCCTTAATTAGTGTTGATAACATCATGCGGGATGGCAAAAGAGAAACAATTTAATTTTAATTTACTGTTGATAATTATCGAGATATCTTAGCGAGACTTATGGTCGTAAAAATAATAAAATTATTAATGGAGATTATCTTCATTTAAAATAATCTCCTTTGATGTGACAATAGATAAAAAAATTTGTTGAAAAAATTAATGTTAATAAAAATGCAGTAAAAATATGAAAATTATTTATTTTTTTCTGTTTGCCTCTCCGCTTGGCGCCGGCTGTAAAAATTCAAATTTAATAAAATCATTTATTGCATCTCAAATATATTAATTTATATTAAGAAAAATGTGATGTCTTTAACGTATCAGAACATATGAAAAGATAGAAATAAGCTTGAAGTTTTATTAAGAGTGGGTTTTGTAGCGCTTAAATTTTGAAAATTTAAGCAAATCAATTTTTTAAAAATTAATAAACATTTCAAAATTTAAAAGATTGAAATACAAAAACTAGAAAATAACTGAGTATTGAATTTAAATTTTGCAAAATTTTAAAAACTGAAATCTAGAATAATCAAATTTTTAACAAAAAATAAACCTAAAAATAAAAAATTCAAAAATTCAAAAATTCAAAAATTCAAAAATTTTAAAAACTATAATTTTATCAAAAAAAATTAAATCTGATTTTTAAAAAATATTAAAAACTGATTTTTCAAATCTTTAATAATCTAGTTCACTGTTTTCAAAAAATTTTTTGATCCTCGGCACATTTTTAAACATAAAAATTTAAATGATTTTCACGACTTTTTTGCTGCGACACACAGTATGAGAACCACAGATACAGTTTATTAAATTCTCAATATAATTATAAACTCAGACAAACCGCTACTTTACCTTACCCAGCCCAATAGCTCAAAAAAAGCTTACAATCATAAAAAATCAGTGAGACATCATCAACAGCAGCGAACAACAACATTAAAATGTTAAGAAATTAATAATAAGTTTAAATTTATCATCACATTAGCAAAAAAAAAGCTGATTTTCATCTATGTACATTTGCCTTTGACACACCTTACCCACAAATCAGCCCACCTGCTGTGATTGTGGCTGTTTGAACAAGCAATATTTTTTTAATGATGTTTTATTTTTGAACTTGAGTAGATTGTAGATGACGGGTACCGTTTTTGAATGGTGATGGAAGGGGGTTCTTGGAAGGTAGAAAATGCAGATTAGAAGAAAGTTTCGATGAGAAAGTCAGGTGTAGATTGTGAGGAGGCTGATTTTGATTATAGAAGTAGAGTTGGTTCAAAAATGGTGTGATAGGCATCTTGATTTTAATTTATTATCGACAATGTGCTCTTAGTTTTTTGTACTTTACACCATTTTGGTAAAGTAAAATACTAAATTTCAATAAAAGTCATCAAAAATTGTAAGTTGCACACCACTATTGACATCAATATTCTAAAAATTAAGACAAATAACAACATTTTAAGCCCACACAACTTATATCCCCTAATTACAAATTCAACATCAATAATGCAAATATCATCGATAATTTAAAACTTTGAATTTTTTGCTATCTCTTTCAAAAAATCGCTTCTCAACCTTCATAAGCCTTAGCAAGTTTGCAAACTTCTTTATTATTTATCCCCCCAACTGCGTTTTTGACTGTTTGCACAAGCGATATTAAATGATAATTTTTCTACATACTCACATAATAAATGTTAAATATGAGTAATAAATTCATCTAGTCATCGCACAATTAATTATTATCTCTCTTCTGTGTTGTGTCATGTCATATGAAAATAAATGAATTATTGGACGTCGTTGGTGTGTCACAAAAAAATTTATTTAACTATCAAACAATGTAATTCACTCAACTCTCCATTTATATAAATTATTTTTACAGTCACACATTTTTTTTTTGGGTCTTCGGTCTTATGATGAAAAATTATCCATCCATAAAATTATCATTGATTATTGTGGCTTTTATGGTTGACTGTTATTACAATGCATGGATGTGACATCCAGTGAGAAGAGAAATTGGCATCGGAGTTGGGATTTTTGAGATTCTTTGTGGTTGGAACTTTTTGTCAAGTATTTGAGGTTTGGGGTGAGATTGGATGAATGGGATTTTGATGACTTCATGATATAATGTGATTGGACACCACAACGTGGTATGCTGTACACGACTTTGAAGTTTTTGGTGATATTTTGGACGAAATGGTACGCAATGGACGGTTGTTGACACTTAGTCAACATGTTAGGCATTGATCTAACAACAATTGTGTGCTTTTCACGGTTTTTCAATAAATTATTTGAATTTAACTGCTTTGGACATTCAAGTTCGTTCGAATGGACGACTCAGACCACCAAAAACCAAAAATCTAGAACCTCCAACTCTGTCATGAGACAATAAAAAAAAATACTTTATAAAAAAAACTTTTTAAAAAAACTACGTTTTTCGCGTAGACTAAAAAGTAGAAAATAACTTTTATTCTTGGTTGTAAAGAATTTGGTTTTAAATTTTCAGATTATATTTAATAAATTTTTATATCCTAGTCAATATTGTTCACAAAGTTTCGAATAAGTGCATTTTGATCTTATCGTATAACTCAACAACTTAAAAACGTGGGCGCATTATAAGAGGAGAAATAAGTTTATGTGAAATCAATACTTTATGATAAACTTAAATTAATGCGCCCACGTTTTTAAGTTGTTGAGTTATACGATAAGATCAAAATGCACTTATTCGAAACTTTGTGAACAATATTGACTAGGATATAAAAATTTATTAAATATAATCTGAAAATTTAAAACCAAATTCTTTACAACCAAGAATAAAAGTTATTTTCTACTTTTTAGTCTACGCGAAAAACGTAGTTTTTTTAAAAAGTTTTTTTTATAAAGTATTTTATTTTCAACTTTTTAGTCTTATTCTAATGAAATAGAGAAATAAAGATTATAGGGGGTTCATAGGTTACAGGTGTGTTGAACTTCACTTCGTTGCACTTCGTTACGTTCAACTGTTTATAGATTACAGTAGGTTTATAGGTTACAGGTGTGTTGAACTTCACTTCGTTGCACTTCGTTACGTTCAACTGTTTATAGATTACAGTAGGTTTATAGGTTACAGGTGTGTTGAACTTCACTTCGTTGCACTTCGTTACGTTCAACTGTTTATAGATTACAGTAGGTTCATAGGTTACAGGTGTGTTGAACTTCACTTCGTTGCACTTCGTTACGTTCAACTGTTTATAGATTACAGTAGGTTCATAGGTTACAGGTGTGTTGAACTTCACTTCGTTGCACTTCGTTACGTTCAACTGTTTATAGATTACAGTAGGTTTATAGGTTACAGGTGTGTTGAACTTCACTTCGTTACGTTCAACTGTTTATAGATTACAGTAGGTTTATAGGTTACAGGTGTGTTGAACTTCACTTCGTTGCACTTCGTTACGTTCAACTGTTTATAGATTACAGTAGGTTTATAGGTTACAGGTGTGTTGAACTTCACTTCGTTGCACTTCGTTACGTTCAACTGTTTATAGATTACAGTAGGTTTATAGGTTACAGGTGTGTTGAACTTCACTTCGTTGCACTTCGTTACGTTCAACTGTTTATAGATTACAGTAGGTTCATAGGTTACAGGTGTGTTGAACTCCACTTCGTTGCACTTCGTTACGTTCAACTGTTTATAAATTACAGTAGGTTTATAGGTTACAGGTGTGTTGAACTTCACTTCGTTGCACTTCGTTACGTTCAACTGTTTATAGATTACAGTAGGTTCATAGGTTACAGGTGTGTTGAACTTCACTTCGTTGCACTTCGTTACGTTCAACTGTTTATAGATTACAGTAGGTTCATAGGTTACAGGTGTGTTGAACTCCACTTCGTTGCACTTCGTTACGTTCAACTGTTTATAAATTACAGTAGGTTTATAGGTTACACGTGTGTTGAACTTCACTTCGTTGCACTTCGTTACGTTCAACTGTTTATAGATTACAGTAGGTTCATAGGTTACAGGTGTGTTGAACTTCACTTCGTTGCACTTCGTTACGTTCAACTGTTTATAGATTACAGTAGGTTCATAGGTTACAGGTGTGTTGAACTTCACTTCGTTGCACTTCGTTACGTTCAACTGTTTATAGATTACAGTAGGTTTATAGGTTACAGGTGTGTTGAACTTCACTTCGTTACGTTCAACTGTTTATAGATTACAGTAGGTTTATAGGTTACAGGTGTGTTGAACTTCACTTCGTTGCACTTCGTTACGTTCAACTGTTTATAGATTACAGTAGGTTTATAGGTTACAGGTGTGTTGAACTTCACTTCGTTGCACTTCGTTACGTTCAACTGTTTATAGATTACAGTAGGTTTATAGGTTACAGGTGTGTTGAACTTCACTTCGTTGCACTTCGTTACGTTCAACTGTTTATAGATTACAGTAGGTTCATAGGTTACAGGTGTGTTGAACTCCACTTCGTTGCACTTCGTTACGTTCAACTGTTTATAAATTACAGTAGGTTTATAGGTTACAGGTGTGTTGAACTTCACTTCGTTGCACTTCGTTACGTTCAACTGTTTATAGATTACAGTAGGTTCATAGGTTACAGGTGTGTTGAACTCCACTTCGTTGCACTTCGTTACGTTCAACTGTTTATAGATTACAGTAGGTTTATAGGTTACAGGTGTGTTGAACTTCACTTCGTTGCACTTCGTTACGTTCAACTGTTTATAGATTACAGTAGGTTTATAGGTTACAGGTGTGTTGAACTTCACTTCGTTGCACTTCGTTACGTTCAACTGTTTATAGATTACAGTAGGTTCATAGGTTACAGGTGTGTTGAACTCCACTTCGTTTCACTTCGTTACGTTCAACTGTTTATAGATTACAGTAGGTTTATAGGTTACAGGTGTGTTGAACTTCACTTCGTTGCACTTCGTTACGTTCAACTGTTTATAGATTACAGTAGGTTTATAGGTTACAGGTGTGTTGAACTTCACTTCGTTGCACTTCGTTACGTTCAACTGTTTATAGATTACAGTAGGTTCATAGGTTACAGGTGTGTTGAACTTCACTTCGTTGCACTTCGTTACGTTCAACTGTTTATAGATTACAGTAGGTTTATAGGTTACAGGTGTGTTGAACTTCACTTCGTTGCACTTCGTTACGTTCAACTGTTTATAGATTACAGTAGGTTCATAGGTTACAGGTGTGTTGAACTCCACTTCGTTGCACTTCGTTACGTTCAACTGTTTATAAATTACAGTAGGTTTATAGGTTACAGGTGTGTTGAACTCCACTTCGTTGCACTTCGTTACGTTCAACTGTTTATAGATTACAGTAGGTTCATAGGTTACAGGTGTGTTGAACTCCACTTCGTTGCACTTCGTTACGTTCAACTGTTTATAGATTACAGTAGGTTTATAGGTTACAGGTGTGTTGAACTCCACTTCGTTTCACTTCGTTACGTTCAACTGTTTATAAATTACCAGTTTTCAATGGGAAATTAGTAACGACTTTCAAAACTTTTCATTCGTTTTATAAAATTTAATTTTTTTAAAGCATTCATTAGTAAAGTACATTAAAAATCACTCGTAAAGATTTTGTGTTTATCTGTACCATTTCTACTTCATAACGTGTGGATTCTTACTATAAAGATGCAAATCACATATGTAACGTATTTATAACGGATTTTCAAATTTAAATTCAATGAATATCATTTATATGTTATGAAAAAATACGTCAAGCCGTTAATAAAAAGAAAAGTCAATTTAATTAAGTTGGTGAAGTGTTATAAATAATGCAATACATTTAAAACAGCATAAATTTATGCTCAAACTATGTGTGTTAAATGCACATCGCATATTAATAGTTATTTTGCATTAATTCGTAACGGACTTGTGCTTAACGGTTTTTTTGAAAATTCAAATTTTCACTTACGAATATTCATGAAAAAATTACACGTCAATTTTTTTGTCTTACCAGAATATCTTTAGCTGCTCAAATTTATGGTATAATTAATAATTAGTAATATTAATTAAACTATAATGAATCATATAAATGACTTTAGAGCATCACATGTATAATATTTAATACAAATCAAAATTTTATATCATTGACATTGGATTTTTTCCCATATAAAAAAGTTTTACATAAATTGTACTATAATTAAGCATTTTTGTGTTTCCAAAGTGTTAAAATATTGTATTGTCACCGGGAATACGTGTGCATTAAAAATTTTAGCTCGATTGGAGCAGTAGAAGTGGTCGAAAAATCGATTACAAGATTTGCCCTCGACAAACAGATAAACAGATAAACAGATAAGAAAGCAAGTTAAGAAAAACGTAGTAATAAATATGAATACATTTACAATAAAAAAATATAAAAATCACTATCCAGCTGTTAAACAATCAAACAGTGTCACCGATATATTTATGCATATAAAACGGCTACAATACATGATACTGATGCTTCTGACTGTGTAGATTGTGACTCGAGACACCAATTACATTATTTTCTCTGACTTAATATGGATGGATAATATTATTATGATATCGTAAAAATGTGTCATCATTTTTGTTTGCTTTCTTTTGTGTCTTGAGTGTCTTGATCATTAAATTGTTGTATTTAAAGGATGTGTTGAGTGGAATTAGGGTTTTGACAGAACAGAGACTTCTGGATTGTCTTTAAGGGTTTTGAAATATTTGGAAACATTAAATTAAATTTGAATTTCAAAAGTTGTAAATCTTATTTTCGAAAGGAAAAAAAAACAATATCAAATGTTTAAAATTCGAATTTAAAAGTAAAAAATTTAAGTTTGAAAGTGAAAATTTTGAGTTCAAAAGTAAAATATCCCGAGTATAATATTGAAAAATTATTTTCCAAAAATTTTTACTATAAATTGGAATGTTAAATGGTTAAAGTCAAAACTTTAATTTCGAAAGTTAAAACTTTTAATTTCGAAAGTTAAAACATTTAATTTCGAAAGTAAAAACTTTAATTTCGAAAGTTAAAACTTAAATTTCGAAATTTAAAACTTAAATTTCGAAATTTAAAACTTTTAATTTCGAAAGTTAAAACTTTAATTTCGAAAGTTAAAACTTCAATTCCGAAAGTTAAAACTTTAACTTCGAAAATTAAAACTTCAATTTCGAAAGTAATAACATTAATTTCCATGTTTAAATTCACTTTTAAAGTTCCATTTTCAATTTCGAATATTAAATTGTTATTATATGCGTTCTAGAATCCCATTTATAGAATCTCAAATCCTCACATTTTTCTCACTTTCCTCTTTTCTTTGAGCATCTCATCAGATGATAATAATAATATGTTTAAATAAACTTCGCCAAGACCGCAGGTGGGAGGTGACAATTTCTCTTGATTTCAAAAAGACAAAGAACACACTGAAGACAAAAAAAAAGATTTTTTTTATTCATTCCGTTGTCGTTACATTTTATGAAAATCACTACACGCCAGAGATATATAGATATACATGAACATAGAGACAGGAAAGACAATAGCACATTACGAGTCAAGAATGATACAACGGCAGCAGTTGCTGTTTACAACATGAAATATTTGTGCCTATTGAATAACAAAAAAAAATAATAACAAATTCAGATGAATTTTTATTCACTTTGTTTTCTGTGTCATCGGCGCTGTGAGGTTGGTGATAATGAATATAAATGAAGGGAGTGTGTTGGTGGTATGATGGAACGTGAAGATTGTAAGAATTTGAAAGCTAGATGAGTTGTGTGTTGTGAATAATTATTTTATTAGGTGGATATTGAAATGTTGACTCTTAGTGGCTATTAAAGGCTTTGTAGGAACATCAAGTCAGTTTTGCCAAACTGGTTTGAATTAAGATTTAAGTCAAATATACTGTCAAATTTTCACATTTCAATTTAAGATTCAAATCCTTCCTTTTCTAAAATAACATTTAATTTCCATAATAATGGTAATTTTGAACGTTAAAAATTCAAATAAAATTTTAACTCTCAATTTTAAAAAAATATTTTTTTAAATCCAGTAAAATTCTCCACATTTTACATAATCAGAAAAACTTTTTTTTTTCAATTTATTTAAATTTTTCTCGATCCCCAAGCCCCGATAACACTTCCAGTTGTCATCATTATTTGAACTACACGTTCTATGCTGTTGGAAGAAAAAGAATTAATTTACTCTGAAACCGCAGTCAATGCCTTTACATATGACATAGAGAGACAAAAAGTCATTTAGATGTGTGAAGATAGAATATAAAAAAATTCTCATTAACAATTTTATAAATGATGCATCATTTACATTAAACGACACGATATTCATTTGGAAATGATTTGCTGATCAAATGATTACCAGAAAGTTGTAAATTAATTCTTTTCATTTTGTTTTTTTTTGTCGTTCTATGAGACAGAGTTGGTGCTGTAGACAATGAAGCATGATAATCTTCTAGATATATTGATGTCTTGCTGGCCTGCTTTCTCTAGAATCTTATCATTCGATTGTCAATCATCAGGATTCTCAGACCATCAGATTCTTAGAATTCGTCTGTAGCATCTGTTAACCAAAACTTGTAGCTTACATTTGACTTCGTTGGTGACAAGCCATGTTTCACAGCTATATAGAAGCACTTTTAAACAGTTTTCATGACCAATGCTTCGCTTACTACGCTATGAACACTAAGTAATACGCCACAGATCAAAATGTTATTTATAGATTTCTAGTTTTCCTCTACTTCTCCCTATTATCCTTTAGGTTGTTGCTACGCTTTATTACAATATTAAATGTTGATATAGGGCCAGTTGACTAGCATCAATTCAACCACTGCCTTCAACATGGTAGGATTAAGAATCCCTAAATGTCACATTTCGAGTGATTTTTATAGGAAACCAATTCATAAAGCTTAAATAATTCTACCTAATTCACCAACCCTGCAACACAACAAATCATTTATTTTCCAGACTTCAAAATCCATATCAACACACACGTGTGTTTCCATATATTCTTATTGTATATTGTATATTTGAATAGATGCATTCATTAATGATTAAGTGATAAATGACAGTTGAAACACGACACAAATGGATTTTTATTATCCACAGGCAGGCATAGACCGGTGAAAATTTATTTTTGTTAAATTAAATGATGTTGATTAAAAAAAAAAACAAAGCCCAAGAACTCTAATGTTGCCCCAGCGCTAAGGTGCAAAATTGAAAAAAAAGGGTCACTTCACTTGAAAATGGGAATGTTTTGAATTAGGTTCCCGGGGTATATTTTCTTGAAGAGGACATGCTAGCTAGCAGGTCTTTTGGACTTTCTTTTCCCCGCCCCTCCCTTAATTCCACTATAGAGCATGAAGTAAAGGCTTCAGTATTACTATAGTAATGACAGTCTCCTCTCATGATCATAATATTTCATTAAAACTACCACCATCAATAGAAATAAGACATTCAATGGCAAAAAAAAGGAAGAATAATGGCCCGCAATAATTCAGTTGTGCTTCCAAAAAGCCATCAGCCATGAGTGAGACACAAGAGTGAGTGAGATGGAAGAGTAGAAGAAAGAAATTTATGGCATTTAATAAGCATCGTTCTCATATTATTAAATGGCAAGCACAAGACCATTAATCTGACAGTAAAAATATACATACACACACATATACACACATATTCTATCATCATGGCAGTGCCACACAATTTGTGGAATGAGACTTGAGAATGAAAAAGATAATTTATATTTAAAATATATTACACTTAATACTTCATGTCAACATTGTTTAGTTTACTGTGCTGTGCTGTTCTGCTGCTGTTACAATGGAAATTCTCATTTTTTGTGTACAATCTCATACTTCAGCTCTTTCTACTGATGCTTTTATATCTTTCATGTAGCATAACTCTAGCTTATATCTTGTTTGTTGTTAGGGGTTCTGTAGCCTGTAAAATTCGATTATTGTAAAAGTAGCAAAGCATTGAGAGAACTTTTTGAAGGGTTTCTGACAAGTTCTGGGTTCAAATCCTTGCCAGGTAAAAATAAAACATGTTGTTTAATTCACCAAACCATTTACTAAGTTAAGAATTAAAATTTAAGACTTGGGGCATTGCTTTGGATCATTAACGCACTAGCAAGAGTTCTGAGCTCTAAATGAGGCTTGATTTGAATGAAACAAAAAGATTTGACTCGTATCGAGAGGTTGGATCCCCCTTCTATACTACATCTCTACCTAGGAACGAGTTTCTCTAGACACATAACTTATAAAGCACTGGCCTAAATCAATCCACATCCCTTCTTCAGTTCCCCTATTCCATACAACAATATATCACAAAATCCTTCCAGAAAAATTTTCATCCCCAACTTCACTTCTTCTAATGTGCATGGATAATGCATCTTAACTAACATTTCAACAGCTTTTACTCTTTCCTTTTCTCCCCAGCTGCCCTGTCTTGTTCCACCGACAACTACCATGATTGCCATGGCAAACACATTCATTATGACATTTCACATTTATGATGTACAATGAGTGAGAATGCTCAAATGATAAATGATGCAAGAGGATGTATAAAATGTGTTTTTTGTGCTTATATGTGTGTTTGTTGAATAAAATTATGGAAATGATCCTTAATGGATGAAAATGGGTTTCAAGGAGGATTTTTTGATTAAATTTCAAGTTTTTTGATGGATTTATTATGAATTTTTCAAAAATCAGCTGAAGGATCATTCATTAATGATTTAAATATAGAATTAAGATCTCCGAACCCCATTTTATGCTGTTAATGTAATAAAATTACTATGTAGTATTGCAAACCCCATTTCTCCTCAATATTGAATGATATTAATAGCTAATCCCCATTAGCAAGTGTGAAAAACAATTTCGCAAGCATTCAACTAAAACCCGTTCATAATGTTTGCCTTAATTAACTCATTTCATTCATTCAAAATCAATTAAAATCATTTCAAAACAACAAATTCCGTCAAACTCAATAAATCTCTCACATCCGACATAATAACAGATTTTTTTTTTTTTTGCGTTCGATATTACTTTTTAAAAAAACGCCTTGCTCATTTCCATAATTGTAGATATCAATTAATTCACAATATAAATAACTTTCAATGCCACAATTAATTACCTTTCATTCGAAAATGACAATTTACAATATTTATTTTTTAAAGAACTTCATAAATAAGAAAATTGACATGATTGTATGAAGGCGTTACACGGGCTGTCGGTTGATTTCAATGAGATTGCCGCGAGAGGTGAGCTTGGACTATTTAGCTATTTTGTGGAATTTTGTATGCTTGCTGAAAGGTTAGCTTCAAGTTGATACCTAGTATACATATAGTCATATATTAAGGTAGTTCTTAGTTCATCGAGGTCCACACTACCCGAAAAAAAATACTGAAGAGCCTTAGAACTTGTAGCGGTGTTGGGGGTTCAATAGAGGAAAATGGTGTAGTTGGAACTGGATTCATAACTCTTGGTTGTTCTGTATGAAAGTCTAGCTCTTTATATGGGTCGAAAATTTGAACTAATGGAATCACAATAGGTCGAAAGCCATTCACAGATGAATTAAAAACTCTATAAACCGACAATGACTGCACTAATCTAGGGTTTTCACACGAAATTCTTCCAATGTCTAGTTCTAAATATGTGAAATGTCTATGAAAAAGATCATGTGTCTGAAAACTCATGTGGTCTTCATTTATTTTTCAATTTTAGTGCCAATTTCAGCACCTTTGGCTATGCCTTTAATCTAAATAAACAATAAATGTATATATATACTATATTTGAACTAAATATGAACTATTGCAATTTATTTATTGCCATTAATTTGGAATTATAGATTCACAAAATAAATTCGATGTATATTTCTTGAATGATGATAGTAAACTACCTCTTTCCGTTTCCCCTATCCTCTTTAGTGTGACGTCGCCTTATCACAGGCACGGCTACAAACTGCAAACTAAAAACCTAAAGGCTCTGCTCCTAAAAGTCACCCATTTGACTTCCTTACTTTCCAAATCTCTCTCAAATCCATCTTAATAAAAGCAAAAGAAAATAAAAACATCACCAAAGTAACAACAACAACAGTCGAACGAAGACATCAGCAGAATCAGAAGCAGCATTTACAATTCATGTGGATGTATTTTCCTCTTCTTGAACAATTTTTCCTCCTCCGTTTTGGGGATTATAGAGATGTTATATACAATATCCCAGCAATTTTCTCCACGTCCAATTTGTGTCAGTCGCAGCAAGAACAACAGCAAGATATTGCTATAAGTTTTGTTGTATGTGTAGACATCCGTAAAGGCGTTTAGCTCTCATTTCATGTTGTTATTTTGATTTTTATTAATAATCTGTAGACGTGTGTATTGCCATACCGTATATCGAGGCTTATTCATGTCATGTTAAATGACTCGGGTGCCGGCATATGTCTCTCTCCCACCTCCTTCAATTTAATTCTCTCTTTTTTTTCCATCTCATTCGCTTTTTCGGGGCATCGACATATCAAGTTGAGATCAAAATTAATTGTTTTGACACATGTTTTGCTTGGGCTCTGTGCCTTGTTGTACGATTTTTCTTCTTAATTTTTTGTTGTTGCCTGTCATGGTGCTCGTAATGCTTTGGTATGTTATCGATTTCTGTCTTTTAACTTAGACTTTTGACTCTTGTAATGGCACGTTGACAATTAACAAGGCTTTTTCAAGTCAATCAAGCATTTTTTTTGATGGATTTTGGATGTTGTGGAATTTTTTTGAGGATGAGAGATGGAATAAGGGCTGATTTTGAGATGGTGATGCTTATTATGAGTTGGTGTAGTATTAATGCAGGGCTATTGTAGAGACCTTGTCGAACATTTACCATACTGACTTTAAAACAGCCCCAACACCATTTTAGAGCGCAAGTTTACTGCCACACCTGCGGATCACATCAAATCCATGATTATGCAAGCACCTCCAACCAAGCCCCTTTCTAGAACAGAACAAAAATGAAGAAAAAGAATTAAAACTGTCATCAATTCCATGTTCGTCCCACGAATGTTGATGACATATTAATTTCTTTTTATGTACACATGCATATCTCTCTTCCTTATCTTCATTCCTTTACCTTTTCATGCAGTCAGCAGTAAATGTTCACTTTGTGTGTGCCTTGACACCTATTTTTTTCGTCTCTCATTCTGTGTTCTGAAGTTCATGTCAAGTTTATAAAAAAAAAAAAAATTGTGTGTTCTTTGCAAATGCCATGACTTGGATGAGTTTTTCGTTTTGTTCAGCCGTTCTTGGATGTTATTAATGCTACATGAAAAATTAAGGTAAGAAGAAATTGTGGAACATGAAACTTGAGGACAGGGGTTGAAGATGTTTGTTTATTTGGGGATACTTTGATCACACTTTTGGATTTGGGGCTTTGTTGAGGAGTAAAAGGTACAACAAGCTTGACATATATAGGCTGTTCAACTGCGCACTTTTGAGCGGGGCAGTTCTGCTTTTCAAACAATGTCTCGCTTAAAATCCTTAACGGCACGCTTTTTTGAACCTATTTTTCTAGGAAAATGCTTGCATAAAATGAACCTAAATGGTATTTGAACCACTTAATTGACTCAAATTTTATGTGAAGTATTCAACACGTGACAGCAATCCTTTATGTTCAGTATTAAAAGTTTGAATTCGACAATTTGCCACACAAGGACTTGAACCCAGGATCATAAAGTTGACTGCAATGTTCCGACCCTCAAACTACTAAAGCACAACACCTCCAACACCCCTGGACCTATCTGACAAAAAAAATTATCCATTCACTCCCATCTACATACAATCTTTCGCTCTTTTTCGGGTGTAACTGTCGACAAGCAAGTAGCAAGGCACAAGCAATATTATGTGAACATATAAAAAATGTCATTTTTCATATCACAAGAAAACAACGAGCGACATTATCATGACATATCATCATTACAGAATGACAACATTTTTTCTGCTTCTTTTCTTTTTCCATTTTCATATTTTTTTTTTGTGCTGCTGCTGCTGCTCATTCCTCCTCGTTATTGTTGTTCGTGTGTATGAATGTACATGTTGGATGGAAGATATATGTTTATACATTTTATTACAGCATGTGAAATGACAAGTGTCTTTTGCCTCATGTTCTGCATGAACTGATTAATTTTTTTTTTGAAAAATGAAAGTAATGTTTTGGGGGCTTTTAACGGACGTAAATATGCATTTAAAAAATTAATTAATATAAAATATTTAAATTTGAATAAAAGAATCAACAAATTACAAAACAGCAGCTCACAATTCCACAAATATTCAATAAAAATCTCAGTTCATAATCTCAATTAAAATAATCATAATAACACCTCACAAAATGCAAAACAAAGGCCTCGAAAATGCTAAAATGTTGCAAACTTTATTATCATTATTTTATGAAATTTATAGTCGATTGAGTCAATCAAGCTTGAAAATTTATGGCGCAAGTGAAAATGTTAACGATTTCTAATGACTGCTTGATTAACTGCGACATTTACGGTTGCAATTAGCTTTAAGTACAATAATTTACTATTTTTCAGCATATTGCAGCTAGATTCTTTTTTGTTTGAATTTATTTTTGTAGTTAGCGTGGATTTTGTGGAATTGAAAGCTTTTTGTGGCTTGAAATTTTTTAAAACTTGCTCATTAAAGATTCAGATGGGTAGCAAAAGCCGATGTCTAACGCTTGATGTCTAAACTAGTTAAAACTAGTCTTTTAAAGTGTCTTTCGAGATTCCTTGTTAAGAGCCTAAGGCAGGCATATAGTATAACCATAGCGTAGCCAGAATTTGAAGAGTGGGAACAAAAACAATTTTTATATGGAAAATATAAGGGAGAGAGGGGGTTATTTTTAAGGATTCTTTCATAACTCCCCTCCCTTCTGACTACGCACGTGAGTAAAGCAAAAAAGATGAACCTACATTAAATGCCGATAATCGAAGTTTCGACAACAAGACCAAATATTATGCACTACTTAATCAGCCATGCAATCCTTTTAATCTCAAACTTTCCTCCTTCTACTTCCATGTAATTATCAATGTCCAAAATATATAAAATATAAATGTAATATTCTGTTGTTATTATTATACACATAACCATAAATTAAACTTTTTATTGCTTCCATTTTAATGTTGTTAACAAACAGCACAAAACATCGGTCGAGTGAGTGTAAAAAAAGAGTTTTCAAAACAACAATTAAGCTGTCTCTTAAATTATTTCATGTATTGTGTATAATGTAATTTATTTATATGCATTTTAATGCAATTACTTCATTGTCATCATTCATCATTAAATTATCATTTGCACCTTTTGATATAATTGCGTAATATAATGGAATTTAATTTATTAATTATTTTTTTGGATGGAGAGGATGTGTCGGGATGGTTTTTGAGGGATCAAGGGATGAAATTTTTAATTTTTTACATTTTTTTAATTTTTTGCATTTTTAATTGAAGTTTTGTATTTCTTTAATTTTTTTAAATTTAAAATAATTTGATTTTTTTAACTTTTGTATTTTTTGATTTTTTTTAAACATATTATAATTTTTGCAGTTTTTGAAATTTTTTGAAGGTTTTGAAAATTATTGAAAGTTTTCTAGTTTTAATATTTTTTTTTAAATAATTGAAAATTATTTTATATTTTGATATTTCTTTTAATTTTTTTTTTGTATTATTAAAAACTAAAACTAGTTCTCCAACCCCTGCATCCCGTTGAAAAATTGGTGTCATTTAATAAACAAAAAAATCATCGCGCGGTACCTCTTTTTTCCTCTGCAATTTTTATTGCATTTCATTTTTCTCTCTCAAAGAATTCCTTTTATTTTCAGCTTTTGCTTGCAATTTTTTTACTTAAGCAGTAAAAAATGTAAATGAAAATAAATTTACCGAAGCATTTACAGCTGATGTGCGGTTAAATTTATGACCGAAATGTTATTTAATGATCAGAAAATATTATTTAACAACTATAAATACATGTATATGCATATAAAAATTACAAGCTCTCGACATTTTTGACAGCAATGCAAATTTACGATTGTAAAATCATTATTAACGATCAGGTAATGTGGAAAGAGTGAGAGAGTTACGGCAATTACATTCATCAAGTGTGCAGTCAGAAAGTTTTTGTTTAATTCGTTATTTTTTGGGATTTTCGCTAAGGTTTTGGACACTTTGGGTGATTTTTTTATATTTATTTCAAATTTGACATTTTTATAAATTGAACAAATAAAACAAAATTTTACAATTGAAAATTTTATAATGTTTTAAAAACTTAAAATTTTAAAAATTTAAAAAAATTAAATTATAAGCAATAATGCGCCCAAAACTCACTCCCCAACAGCCCTCGACAAACTCAAATTTTAATTTTCCTGTTCGCTTAAACTTTTTGTTTTCGCTGTGTGCATAATATTAATTTACCATCCATTCATTCATTCATTCATATTCACATTTATTATTTTCTGCACTCTGCACCTGAGCATTTTTGTGGCTTTTATTTTTTTTACCATTTTCTTCATATTCCTCTTAAAAACTCCGCTAAACTGCAATTTAGACTTTTATTTTACATAAAAATTTATTTTATTAGCGCATTCTGTGTTGAAATAAATTTTAATCTGAATGGATTGTGTATGGCTTTTTGGTGATGGTTATGAATAGCTTTATGGAAATTTTGTGGACGTTTATGAGCTTTAAAATAAATAATGGAATATTTTTTGGAAGTAAATTATCGATTTCGGAGGATATTGGGGTTATTAAATATATGAGACTTTGTGGCTACGCATAAGTGATGGTTGATGATGATTGCGGATATAAATATGTGGATTTAAGCTGTTTTGTGGTTGTGTGAGTAGTTTTTAGGATTACATGTGTGATGTTTTGTCCGATGTGTTATGATTCATTGCTGTAGAGCTACTTGGGAGGTTCTGGTAGATCAAATTTGAGCATTTCAAACAATAGCTTGTAATTTTATTGCTGATTACCACTTTTTAGCTAAGTCTTAGTTAATAGTTTCGACGGTTTCGACAATTAAGGTAAGTTCGATAGTTAAGCAAAGAGTGCGACTGTAAGAGCGTCAGTGGGGATGAAGGGTGGCTTCAAAATTTAATTTTATGATGGACGTTATGAAAAACATCTTAAAAACTAGTTTTTGAGCTACCAGAGTCACTCTACTCTAGTCCTTCATTTATTTTATCATAACCCATAATGTGGTACAATTTCTGCCATATGGTACCCCGGATAAACCAAGAATCTGTACCCAGAACTTACAAATTATACCAAACTATTTAAAAACCCTTAAAAACTGCAAACTTATTAAAAATTTACATCACAAACATTACAAACGACACTTTGAACATTTTCTCTATTAAACTTCTCTACAAAGCTCTCCTTAACCATTTGTGCATGCTTCATCATGCAGTGAAGGCATTTAAATTAATTATTAGTCTCTACATGGCACAATGCAAATTGTTTGTTTAGTTTATTTACACTGTAATGAGAATTAGTGTCGAAACAGCTGCTTTGTTTTACTTGAAGTAATAGTTTTAATAATCGCTTGAATAATTTAGAGAAATAGAAATCATGCATGTACATGCCAACATCTCATTTTCATCTATTTGAGACCAACTTGAACTACGGCGCTCCTTTTATGACCACTCACATTTTTAATTTTTCTTAATTCCACAGCTCTATGTTTTGTCGGACTTAATGTATGCTTTTAAAAATATTGAAACTAATAAGTGGAGAATAAAATACTTTTCAAACGGATTATTGATGGGATAATTATCTTCCATGAGCTGAAGATGTTAAGGTTCGTTGTGACTAAGTCCATTTTGTAAAGTAAGTCGACACTTTATTTTCCTTGAAAATTGATTCAAGTCGTCGCTTTATTCTGACAAAAATATTGAACTAGAAAATAAGTCGGTGCTTTATATTGACTTAATGTCTATTTAATCGGCGCTTTGAACTGACTCAATGTCCATTAAGTCGTTGCTTTACTTTGACTTAATGTCTATTAAATCGTCTCTTTATCTTGACTCAATATCGATTAAGTTGTCGCTTTAATTTGAAAGAATGTTGATTACATCGTCACTTTATTTTGAATCATTGTTCATTAAGTCGTCGCTTTATTTTGAATCATTGTTCATTAAGTCGACGCTTAATTTTGGTTTAAATTAAACCAAGTCGTTTCATTACCTTTCCTCAAATTAGCTATTGCTAATTTTGAAATTAACTTCAAAATCAATCATAATTTACGTTGCCAAAATATTACTCATAATTACATCATGCAACCTAAAAAAGTCATCACTTTCGCCACATGTTAATCATCCCATCAAATTATCGCAGCATTTAGAAAGTCAACTACCGATAATTATCTACAAAATAATTGCACGATAATCTCTCAACAAAAGAAGAGATTTTTAGCCACAAGCAACACAAGCCACGTTCGTACGCTATCCATTTTCATCATAATCACATAAAAAAAAACTACTATTAACGATCGGACGTTGAAAAGTCATAAGACATCAATCAAATTTAAACGAATGAGCAAGTCATGTGTCAGTTTATTCAAAAAACTAATTAATTATAATTTTTTTTCCTTCACAAAGCCAAGTAAACAAGTTGTTTTGTGATGGACGAGAAGAAGTGAGCCATGCATAAGTTGAAAATCTCAGTGGAATTTTTAAAATAATAAATTAATGTAATGTATTGATTACATCATGCATTAAATAAAGAGAGAGAATGAATTGAGTGTGTAATGAGGTAGCCACTGATTTGCCACTGACGGCGTGCCGATAATTACATCAATTTTCTGATAAATTCTTTTGTGTTGTTTTTTGTTCGTACATTGAATGAGGCACTTGTACAACGTGTAGACCCACTTGAAAATGAAGTAATATTTTATTGTCATTCAATCACCTTTAAAAATACTTGAAATGACTGTGATTTGTTTCTAATTTCAGCTTTGTTGTTAAGATTGATTAATTGAATGAGAGCTCTTGAGTTTGACGTGGTGAAATAAAAGGTTTTTAACTGAAGATTATTGAGTGTATATTTGAAGGGGTTGAGTAATTGAGATGTTATTGGCTTTTTGGGGATTAGGACTTCTGCTAAACATGTTTAAGCTATTCTGGTAAATAATTGAGAATGATTTTTGAATCGATTTAATTTTTAATTGCTGAATGTAATCAATAAATGTAGGATGCGGGTGTGGATGGATCATAATACTCTACTCTGACAAAACCTTGTAATAGCAATAGTAAGGAAGGTCAAGAATAACCAATTTTTATCTCGCTGGGCAGGAGGCTGGTAAAAGGCTGTTAATCCGAACTCAGAGAGGGCTGAGAACTCCACGACTTATCATTTAAGTACCTTAGTTTCCTCTAAACGAGAATGTATGGTCATTGTCAAGATGATCTAGGTCACTAATTCTTAAAAATCAAATAGGAACAAAGAAATTATTGTTTTATTTTTAAATCACTCTTATCAATTAGATTGCAATAAATCAGAGGTGTCCAACCATTTTTGTATCACGGCACATATAGTGCTAAGCCATAACTAAAACTACAAACAGAACATGGGTCGTAAGATATTCAAAAATAAAATTCACGGCACACTAGTACGTCGCGGCACACGGGTTAGCTATAATTGTATAAAGTAATCTTTTTGATAATAAAAACCTTATAAATTAAGTTACAACCTATTAAAACCAAGTCATTTTAAATTAAAAGTTTCTTGATACGCAATATTGAAAATGAAATTAAAAGTTTTGTTATCGACATTTATATTTGTGCTTAAATTCTCCTCAATAGTCTCACAAGTCGAGTTTTTTATCTGTTTCTATCATTTGAGCAGTTCTGGATATGCATGTGAATTAGAATTTTTTAATCCAAATGGATTGAATAACTTTGAAGACATAGATGGGATGCATTTACCAGGTTTTACTGACAGTGATGTTGTTGAATTGAATTTATTCGTAAGGACAAATTCTCCCAACATTCCAGCTATAATTTGTCAAAAGTTCAGGAATCTTCGTTTTGTAAATCTTGGTCAAAATACATTTCAAAGAGTTGATGACTATTCCTTCAGCAATTGCACTTCCTTGAGTTTCTTAATTTTGCAAGACAATGAAATAAGCTTTATTAATGAAAGAGCATTTATTAGGAACTCAGAACTTCGTACTTTGCACATGAGCTTCAATCTTATTAAAGCATTGCCAGAAAATCTATTTCAAAATCAAATAAATCTTGATTTTATAGATTTCAATAATAATTTAATTTCGCAACTGCCAACAAGCATTTTCAAAAGTCTCAAAAAACTTACTCATTGGAATTTTGGTTTCAACCAGCTTAGCAGTCCTCGTCACGAATGGTTTGAAAATCTTCAAAGTTTAGAAACTTTATATTATCATTACAATAGTATTGCTGAACTCCCAAGAAATATCTTTAGTCGGCTCTTAAACGTCAAACAAATTGAACTGTATGGAAATAATTTGAAAATGATTCACGCAGATTCTTTTGGATTTTTACCAACTTTGCAATCCTTAAATCTATTCTTCAACAATATTAATGCATTTGATGGGAACCTTATTGATTACACTGGAATCACTGATGTTGATTTAACACTTAACTTGTGCGCAAACAGATTAATTCAGGATTCGTCAGCCACAAGAGCTATAATGAGAGCTGAACTATCACAATGCATTAGAAATTATGATAATATTATGTCAGGTAAGCTAGCCATAATTTAAAATTGACCACATTTTTGATTCACGCTAATATTAACAGTTTGCCGCCAAAATTCAAAAGAAGCATTCGAAGTATCATCAATTGACAATAATAAAGAGGAATGTTCAGCCAAAGATCAACAGATTCGGAAATTAGAAGCTGAGGTCAAAATCTTGCGTAATGTAAATTTAAAACTTGTAAATGACAAAGAGAAGAAATTTTAAGGAATAAAAGTTGAACATGTGATGCATACTAATTCATGTTTTAAAATTTTGTTGACGCTATTAAATTGCTTGGATATTAAAACATTACCCTTAACTAGCGTGACCAGATATTTTTTGAAAAAATAGTGGACCTGAAAGTAAAATAGAGGACATCCTACGTGTTTACCAATTTTATTCATTTTCTGGACGAATTAGAACAAAACAAAACTATTTTATTTTTGAAAAATTAAGACTGTCCCCTTAAAAGCCAAGCAGTAGGTCAGCCCACCCTTAACCTACATTTTATTTGCTACATACATTTTCAAGTAGCCCCAATGTCTTTAATTCTGTGTCATAACAGTCAATGCTATGAAAACCAAAGCCAGAATTTTTAAATAGGGTACAAGAGGATGTACCCGTACTCCTCAGAACCCCATTGACTATGCCCCCCGTTATATCCCACCATAAACATTAATATCCATTCCAATTCATATCATTACCCTCTAACCAGCTCACAATATGCTTCCCGTCAAATTCCTCAGCAAACAAACAAAAAAAAATTCTTTCTTTCCTGTGACGACTGTAAATAATTTTTTTTGTGTACGTCAATCGAGCCAAAAAAAAAAAAAAATTTGTTATTCGTTTCTGTCGTACGTAGTCGATGTGAAGGCAAACGAAAAAGAAGAAGGAAAAGATTGTAAGAATGAATGATTGATTTACAAGTCATCCATTTCAAATGTCACATTTTGAATTATTATTGTGACTGAATTGATTTCTTCCACGTTTTTTTTTTTTTGTTGAAGAGCTCTCATTTCTTCATTTATTTTCGACAGTAATAAAATATGACTTTAAGTTCACTTCTTCATATTTTTCATATATAAATGTTCTTCGAGTATGTGTGGTGATTCCAATGTGAATGATTATGAACACGTGTTTTATGAGAGACTTAAAAAAATATCACACACATTTTTTCAATGATTTATGATGCGCCACTCATAAGCTGCCTTTTTTGAGTAGTCATTTTAATCTGATTAGAGGAATAAAGACAGTTGGTGTTCATACTATGACGGGGTGACGTTAATGTGAATTTGTGTTGGTTTGATTGGCAGTTGCAGGGTGGACATTTGAAAACATTTTGGGTTTTTTTGGAGGACATCCTGGTTCCTTCTTTAGCATATCTTGGATCAATCTTGAGGTATGTCTTGATACTATCTTGAGGTATGTCCTGATTCTACCTTTAGGTATAACATGAGTTAATCCCTGAGTTCATATGTAACCCGAAAAGAACATAGCGTAAAAATGGCTGTTAATCTAGTGTCCAGGACGGCTTGAACATGACATCGCACCGGATTTCACCAAATGCTGATTGACATCCATTTTTACACAGTGTGCCTTCCGTGCAAGTCCATCCAAAGGCAATCTGTAGATATATCTTGGCTCAATCTATATCATTGTCCTTGGTCCTTCATTAAGGACATTCCAGGTACCTTCTGAGTCCATCTTCAGATATATGTTGAATCTATCCTAAAAAATGTCCAAATATCATTGTTTGATGGGCCTTGGGTACATCTTAAGGTTCCTCCTTACTCTGTCTTTTGACACCATCTTCAAATATATCTTAGCATCATGTTAAGATATTTAAATGACCACCTCCTTAAACATTTGCTACTTAAATCCCTAGACAGGAACTCAAATGCCCCGAAGAAACTGCGCCACTAACAGCCAACCTCCAATATCCCCTCGGCATCCACTTACTCATTTCAACACTGTTTACATTTCATATTTAAATTATTTATGACTTAAGTCTGCCTTCGCCTTCATGTGCTGCTACTACACATAATATATGTTCACATTCAGTTGATTTTTGAATACATGGATGAAAATTAAAATCAATTAAGCAGTAAAATCATCAGTAACAGAAGTTTGAGTAACGAGGATTATAAATTATGAAAATAATATTTTTTTTATTATCCGAGAATTAATTTTTTTCCTTCATAATTCTAACTGCTGTAAATTTCAATTTAATTTAGGAGCACATTGAGTTGAAATTTTTATGACATCTTGAAATATTTTTAATGTTAATTTGGTGTTTTTCTATTTTTTTAAGTAAAGAGGATTAATTTGAATGATTTGTGGAGCACATAAAGCTATGACATGAATTTAGACATGTTTATTGTTGTCTAATGTTTATAGATTTTGAATGTTTATGTGACTTTATTTTTTAATGATGATAAAGGTTTTGTGATTAGGTTTATGTGAATCTGGGGTGTTTATATGAACCAGATTAAGGGCTAGAGTTAAACGGAAATGACATTGAATTAAAATTTCAAATAATTTGAGCAGAACTTGAACAATTCTTAAAAAAAATTATGTCAAAATGATCCACCCCCCCCCCCTCCTTCCCGTCTCTAATCATCACAAAACACACAACCACACGCAGTATAAGATCACGCAAAAGATCCACGAAAATATGAATAAGAAGAGATAAGAAATCACTCATTCATAATAAATCATTGTCAAAATAAATGCTAGAAGCAGCATGCATCTCCAACAATGTCATCATTTCATAATTTGTCATGACACTGCCTGTCAATCTTCAACATAAATAACTTTCTTATTCTTGTTATTATTTTCCTTTTCATTGTTGTTCATGAATAAGTTATACAGAGTGAAGAATTTAGGAATGAAAGGAAGAAGTAAGAAAGTGTGTAGAATTTATGGTTGGTTTAGAGCGCATTTTTGTGTTGAAATTGTGGTTTATGTGAGGAAAGGATTGATAAGGCCTTATTGTGTTAGCAATGACGTCAGCTTTAATAATTTTCAATCTAATAATCCCCACAAATATTCACAAAACAAACCAGACAACCCAGACAACCAGACAAAAATCCACTTACTCAAATAAATCATCACAATACGACTCCCCAAAAAAAGAAAGAACCAGAAATCTAAAGATGAAAATCACGAAATGAAAAAATATAGAAATGAACATTAAGCCTGTCATCAATAAAATATGACCCAAATAAAATCAATTTTCAACGAACATTTATTATGAATAACCAACACATCGAGATTTTCCCTCGTTCAAGTAAGAAAGAAAGAGAGAATGACTAAGATTAGGAAATCAATCGTCTATCCATATCATATAAAAAAAAATATATAAAAAGAGACTCATTCAAATGACGGCGGCATGTCGAAATGATGGAATGAAGAATTAAGTATGTTAGTGTTAAAATGCTACATTGAAAATTAATCTACATCAATTAATCATTCGCTTTTTTTGAAAGCCTATCGATAACAAATGCCACATAATTCATGCTTGTTATACTGTGAAGAAATAGAGTTTATAGATGTATGAAGCTCAATTTGTATCAGTTGGTGCAGTCTGTCAGTCCTGCTGGTTGTAAAACTATAACCTCACCATGCTGTCAATAGTTCAGGTTATAAGTCCATCAGGCTTTCAGTCTATCAGCTTGTTAATCTGTTAATCCGTCAAACAGTCAGGTTTGCTCATCAGCTCAATAAAATGCGTTTTAACCACAGCCCCCAACAATCATTCCTACTTGTTTTCATATTTTTAAAGCAAAAAGCTGCCAAGCTAATGAGACATGCGACGTGAGAGACCGAAAGCAAGAGATTAAATTCGTTTATGCGGTTTGATTTGGTTTTCATTATAAAAATAAACAAGAAAACTGCCACTGACAGTTGAAAAATTGAAGACTTTTAACCGATATCTTTAAGTGGATTTCCTATCGCGGGGGGATTTAAAAAATATTAACGAAAATAAATAAAAACTCGATGAGATTTTTTTTTTGTCTGTCATTTTCGATTATTATTTTGTCGTAAAACTTGAGATAAGGTGAATAATGGGAACTAACTGAGAACTTAATGCCCTTTGATGGATTTGCTGTGTATTTTATGTGTCGAATGTCTTGATAAGAGGATTTGAGTTGTTTATGAAAAAAAATAAATAAATTATTGAAATAAAATTTGGTCGTATAAATTTGTTGAAATTTGATGACATTATTGATTCATTGCATTTTAAGCTAAAGTTAAGAAAGTTCTCGATCAATTTTTAATAAGGTTTAGTGAATGTAGTATTGACGGTTGTAATGGAGCTGCTTAATTAATTGAGGATTATTTGTGATTAACTTGTTAAACATTGAAAAATTGTGATTAGGTGTAATTTCAGTGTTGCTAATTGAATTATTAAAGTCACAAGTCTAAGGATCCAGTCAGATCTAGTATTTATAGCTTCAACCATCAAACCAGGTTGGGGCCGTTGATTTATTAGCTAACACAAATAAATGACTTGTGCTCTAAGCGCTGTAAAAAAGTTTAAAGAAAAAAAATTGTTTTGTTTGAACTGCATCAAAATCTTAGAACCCCCTTCCACCCTTAAATACTTGACGTAATGAGTGAACGGTCCCTTACAGGGGCGTAGCCAGGGGGGGGGGGCATAGGGGGCCCGGGCCCCCCCTACGAAAATCTGATAATTGTTTTATTAAGTATTTATAGAGAAGAACCAGTTAATGTAGAGGAAGTGATGAAAGAAATGTCAAAATCAGCACGAACTAGTGTATCGGGTAGAAACCCAATGCGGATTATATTCACACCGTACTATCATAAGTCTTATGGATAGACCAAGATTTGCCCATCATAAGTATGAAGGTATGAAGCTTGATAAGTCAACTAAGCTTCGCTCAGCATAAGTTTAAAGCTATAAAGCTATCGCGTAAGCTGAGCTACGCTCAGCATAAGTTTGAAGATATGAAGCTAGAGAGGCAGTGGAGCTTCGCTCAGCATAAGTTGAAGTTATAAAGCTATCGCGTAAGCTGAGCTACGCTCAGCATAAGTTTGAAGATATGAAGCTAGAGAGGCAGCTGAGCTTCGCTCAGCATAAGTTTGAAGTTATAAAGCTATCGCGTAAGCTGAGCTACGCTCAGCATAAGTTTGAAGATATGAAGCTAGAGAGGCAGCTGAACTTCGCTCAGCATAAGTTTGAAGTTATAAAGCTATCGCGTAAGCTGAGCTACGCTCAGCATAAGTTTGAAGATATAAAGCTAGAGTGTCAGCTGAGCTACGCTCAGCATAAGTTTGAAGATATGAAGCTAGAGAGGCAGTGGAGCTTCGCTCAGCATAAGTTGAAGTTATAAAGCTATCGCGTAAGCTGAGCTACGCTCAGCATAAGTTTGAAGATATAAAGCTATCGAGTCAGCTGAGCTACGCTCAACATAAGTTTGAAGGTATAAAGCTTGACGAATATGCCAAATATTCTTTAAAAGTTTTTTAAAAAAAATTTTCATCCAAAGTTGAATTTTATAAAAATCACAGTCAACTTTTGTTTTAAAAAATTCGTAAGAAAGGAAAGTTTTTTGCCATTTCTGAAGCAACGGCTGTTCCTACCTTGCCCAAAAACAATACAGCTCTTCTATAGAGCAGCACGGATCAAATGTAAAAAACTAGAAGTCTCTACGATGTCTCGTTATTGAGATTTCTTGCTGATTAACTTGCTTGCTTGCTTGCTTGCTTGTTTGCTTACAGAAAGCGTATTTTGCGATTTTCTCAGCAATGCCACAACCAATTTGAAATCTGTTTTTTGAAAATGATGTAAAATTTCAGGCACAAACTTTTCTTCTTGCCCTTTTATAACCAATTTTGCTTTGTTTTCTCACAAAATGCGAAAAACTGATTTTTCAATCTGAACAAAACCAATAGATTCACACGTGAAAACGGTGTGAATATAATAATTAAATTTAATGTATGAATAATGAATTAAATATTTAAACTTATGAAGAATGAATGTAGATTTAAGGATACAATATTACGGTTTTTTTAATTTTCGAAAATGGGCCCCCCCCCTTAAAAATTTTCTGGCTACGCCCCTGGTCCCTTAGCAGCTGCTTCTTTGGCTATTTAGAGTCACTCCTTTGTCACAATCAAATCTTATTCATACTTCAAAGTATAGTTATTCATTTTGGAATTCTAAAGCACCTCTCAGAAATACAGCACTAAGATGGTATGACTCTGGCATGGTACTGGATTCAAATGGAAATTAACACCATGCCAGAGTCATGCTAGCTGGGCATTTATTTTTTTTTTTCGATGAATCGACTTATGCTATTCGAGGTTGTAACAACGTTTGATGGAGAACAGCCCAATTACTCACATCCTATCCTAGCAATGCCTAAGATACCCATTCAAACTATGCGAGTCACAGGACACTTAATTATTCCCTTAAAAATCTGTAAATTCACAGTCGCCACAAAACTCCATCAAAAAAAGTAATTTCCACATGCGATTTATCAAGCCTCGAATTAAATTCACTTTGTTCCCTCATCGATTCCAGTTTTTGATCCCTCATAAATCGATTTGACGTAAAAATCCACACACAAAAATATGAATCATCAATCATAAGTACTAAGCCACAGCAAAGAGTACTTAAAGTAATGACTATAAATTATTATTTTTCTCTTTTTTGTGAAATCAAACAAGTGATTAAGACAGTCATTTGAAGTGGCTTAGTCTTAGTCTTGATATCAATCAATTTTTATTGATAAAAGAGCTTTGTGTGGCACATGTGATGAAATATTTTTTAATTACTTGGCAGGTACTTGAAGATATTGCTTAATTGAAATTGACATGTGCTTGAAATTTTTAAGTGGATTTTGTGGCGGAGAGAGATTTCTTTGATGTGGAGATGGCAAATTGATTTTTTCAGGGCTTGAAGGTTATTTTTGGAAATTTATTAAATTTTTGAAAGAAAATTTGGGGGGTCTTTGGTTTAAAAAATTGAGGTTATGTTGAAAATTTTAATTAAATTCATCAAAAACTAGAAAATGATAATTTTCACCCCATTTTCAACCACATCAACATTTCATTCATATCCGACAAAATTGGTTCCAAAATTTCAATCAACTTCATTTGCCTCACAAATTGCCAAATAAAATATGTCAATATATCAAATAACCATTTGTCAATTTAAATCTAAAATTCATTCCGATCTCAATAATTTATTTTCTTCTTGCCACTTATCACAGAATTGACATACAAGAAAATTAATGTCAATATCATGCTTTAATTAACAAAAAAATATTTCAATACTTAAATTATATATTTTTTTGATCTTGAAATACAAAAATGGTTTTGATTGAATGATGTAGCGGAATCGTTGATGGATGATTGATTTGGATATGATTTGATTAGTTTCGGTTGAGTATGAGATTGATGTGTGAATTTATAGCTTTTTTAGGTTAGATCAGGGTTCTGATGGAGTTTTCGTGGAAATCAAAGGGGTTGATGGTGGAATATGCATAGAAAAAGAAGAATTAAGGAGGTCATATGAAGATATGACAAACCCGAGTGGGATGAAACCAATTAGTAGTGAAAATCAATAGAACTCTTATGAATCTAAACCCCCTAAAAGACACAACATAATCATAAATCTCCAGCTTATACTCATTACAGCACAACTTATTACCACACATTAAATCATCCAAAATTCACGCAATATCATCAAAAATAATCCAGCAAAAAAAAACAAGCAATCAAAAAATTTGAGATAATGCTGAAAAATTTATAGAAAAATATCAATCATCTGTTCATTCATCATCCTCATCCATTTCGTACCGAGTAAAATAAAATAATAATTTTTTTGCTGTCATTTCCCATTCCATCAACTGTTATATTATTATATTACCTACCTATATCTCTGTCCGATGCCATTTACCATCATCAAACCATCATATCGTATTGCCGTCACTTAAGCAAATTAAATAATAAATTATTCACTATGAAAAATCACTTTATTTAGTCACTCTCGAGGCGTTCTATCTCACTCACTCATCGTTTATTCAATGGTTGTTCTTTTATTATGATGAAAAGGGGGGACATTTTGGACGTGGGATGGTTGATTGTGGATAGATATTGTGTCTGGTTGTCAGGTGATTTTTGATGTCATATTCTTGGTTAAATTTGATGAAATTTTACTAGAATTTGATGAATCTTTCAAATTTTATAATAAATTGGGGGGGGGGGGTACACGTGGGACCAAAAGGACACCAAAGTTCAAAAATTATAAGCATCCCCGAAAAATGCGCCTAATCACCCAATCACCCGCAACAAACATGACAATCATCCCTGCCAATTTTTCCATACCGACAGAAATCTATCTTAACAGCTATGTGTGTGCCTGTTTCATGAAAATGTTTTGAAATCTTGTTAATAATCTTTTTTGATAAATTGCTGACAGGATCAGTGTCAAACTAATGACTGTAGCTGTCTCACTCAATGAATGGCAGCGGCAGTCAGTAACAACAGCAAGAAACACAATAAATCGAGATTTTATGTGTGTGCGCATATACTCAAACAGACACGACATTTAGTCATTCAACTAGCTGACATATTGTGGCTTTCAATTTTATGTGTACATAAAATACATTCAATCTTTCTATTTTCATTTCTCCTTGCTTCGTCCCAGTATTTTCATTCTAGTGTGCGCGCTGACATGTCATTTATCATCTTTTTTTGCTCCTTTTCGTTTCAATCTGCACGACTCACACCATTTGACGTTGAACTGAGCTAGAGGCATGGAAATATTAAACACAATCTTTTATACGTCTTTATAAGGAAGAAGATTCGTCCTTGTGGTGATTATTGAGTTGAAACTGGTCTGAACACTCTAAAAAAGTTTTTAATTTTCTTAAAAAAGCTCTCAGTTCTCTCAATTCCCTTAAAAAACTCTCAATTTTCTCAGAAAGCTCTCAATTCTCTCAGAAAGCTCTCAACTCTCTCAGAATGCTCTTAATTCTCTTAAAAAGCTGTTAATTCTCTCAGAAAGCTCTCAATTCTTTTAAAAATGCTCTCGGTTCTCTTAGAAAGCTCTCAATTCTCTCAGAGATCTCTCAATTCTCTCAGAAAGCTCTCAATTCTCTCAGAAAGCTCTCAATTTCCTCAGAATGATCTTAATTCTCTTAAAAAGCTCTTAATTCTCTCAGAAAGCTCTCAATTCTTTCAAAAAGGCTCTCGCTTCTCTTAGAAAGCGCTCAATTCTCACACAAACCTCTTTATTTTCTCAATTCCCTCAAAAAGCTCTCAATTCTCTCAAAAGGGCTCTCAACTCTCTAAGAAAGCTCTCAATTCTCTCATAAAGCTTTCAATTCTCTCAGATTGCTCTTAATTCTCTTAAAAAGTTCTCAATTCTCTCAGAAAGCTCTTAATTCTTTCAAAAAGGCTCTCGTTTCTCTCCGAAAGCTCTCAATTCTCTCAGAAAGCTCTCAATTCCTTCAAAAAGCCCTCAATTCTCTAGTAAGGGCTCTCAACTCTCAAAAAGCTCTCCATTCTCTCAAAAAGCTCTCAATTATCACAAGAAGCTTTCAAAATTTAAATTCTGATCAAAACTCTCACAAAGGACCTCAACAAAAATCCAACACTAAAATCTAACTCCTGCGAGTAACAGAAGCGAGCGAAAGACTCAAAGTATAAAATTTATGTCAGGCATGTCTGTAGAAATAAACATTTATATGAATGGCATTTGGGGAGGCATGGAAGGAGGGCATCATAGGCAACATAAGCTTGAAAAAAGAGCTCAAGAATGAGGAAGAAAATGTCTTGAA
Source organism: Chironomus riparius (assembly GCA_917627325.4). Classification (NCBI taxonomy): domain Eukaryota; kingdom Metazoa; phylum Arthropoda; class Insecta; order Diptera; family Chironomidae; genus Chironomus; species Chironomus riparius. The sequence continues at coordinate 19,279,533 of OU895877.1, read as the reverse complement.
ATGTTGAAGAAAATGAGCCATCATTTATTCCGACAGCATTCTATGCTATTGCTAACAGCAACGACAGTGACAGTAGATAGATGAATGAATGGTTGATGATGAATAGATGGATGGATAGACAGATTTTTTGCGGTATTTTAGGTATTTTTTAATATATTTTGCACATACACGTGTGGATGTTGAGGCATGTGTATTTATAGGATAAGTCAGACACAGTCATGAAAAAAAAATGTAATAATGTTGAATGATGAAGGATATGTAGATGAAGTTGGAAGGTGGTTGTGGATAAAGTTAGAGCAGACTGTCAAGGAATTATTGATGGTAGATTTTGTAAGTTTGATGTCTCGAAGTTTGGGGTGTTGGATCGATATTCAAACTGATGTCAAACAATTAATAGGAATTATTTTTGAAGTATTACACAACTCAGGACCCCCACATGCCCTTAAAACTTAAAATTTGAGATAATAATTTAATGATCCCTCAAAAATCCAAAAACTGAAGAAAAAGTCAAAATTCCTAGTAAAATAATTGATTTCTCTAATCGATTAATCCCCAAAATTCATTCTTGTTTCAATTCTCCCGACCAAATCAATCATCAAATTAAATTAATTTCAATTAATCTCCCCGAAAAAAACACAAACACAGCTGCCATAAAATAATTCATTATACATCAATCACTTTTGTGTTGATCACATCACATCACTCGCTAATCAATTGCATACGTTACCATATGTTGGGATTTTTTTTTATCTAAATCTAAATTTATTCATTTTATGGAATTTGATTTGCTGTTTTGATTTTTTTTTGTGGTATCTTTTGTATAGTTGCATGCTAAGTTTGGGTTAAATTTACAATTTTTTTTGGCATCAATCGCCATTAGATAATAAAATTCCTATTCAAATGATCCTCTAAAGCCTCCTTAATGAATTTTAAACCATTTTATGAACCAAAAACCCGATCATAGTCCTCTGGAAGCCTAAGCAGGAGGAAAGTTTCCCCATTTTCTAATAAAACACCAAAAACTTATTGGATTTGAACAATATAAAATTCACAACTAATTCCAAATAATTTAAAAAATGCTGATAAGTTTTCCTCATGATTCCAAAAAATGCGCTCCATCCAACCAATCTCCATGACTTCCCAACTTGTCCAACTTCTCATCTCATTCAATTTATTTTTCACTTTATTTTTCTTCCATGTCGCTTTATTTTCATCACAGCGTGTGACTGATGGATCCGTTGAAAAAGGTGACATTATTGACTTCCACATGTACAATCAATGAACGTACGTCTACCTTTATGCTCATAGCAAATTCAAACTCTTGTGACAACTGACAATGTCTAACATTTTAAATTTTTTAATTTTCTCTTCTTTCCTCCTATACTTCCTCTTTTATTATTTATCTGTCACGATATTGTGTTGGCTTGAATGCATAAATAGATTTAGATAAATGACATGTTGAAGTTGTGTGTATTTTGGATATGGAGACATAACTACATACAGCAAACAGCAGCAAATACAAATTTATTAAAATGACAGCAGCAACCGAGAGAAGAATAAGAAAGCAAACGACAAGAATATATTTTTCTGTGTAAATTGGACGTTGAAAGACGAAAATGAAGTAGAGAAAAAACTAATCAATCAATATTAAGAACTTATCATCGTTCATAGTCACGAAAATGTGACACGACTGTCACCACAAAATTTATTTTTATAAATGCCATGCTATCATGCTGTGTAGATAGACACTGTAGGGGTCTTTGGACGAGTACTTGGATGAATTATTCTGGAGGGTAACGGACATCTTTGGATTATTATGTGGTTTTGTGGGGTAGATTTGTGTTAATTTAAGATTACTCTCTTACTTACTTCGACGATCTTACATCAATTGTGATCCATGGCAGTCCTCAGATACCACCTAGAACTGGCTCTATCGTTGGCTATCACTTACCAATAATTTAAGATTATACAGTTAAAACCACAATTATGCTGAATTCAAAGGTCTCATATTTTTCTTAAGAATTTTTTGAGCTGCCTAGAGGCTCCTAAACTACACCATACAGCCATTGAGATTGTTTCAATCCTTTTTTAAGGTTTCAATATTATTGTGACCCTAGCTTTCTCTCGCATAATATGCTACTGAGTATTTTTGTCATAAATATGCAATTAAATAAGCTCAGAACACTCTCAACAGTATTCCTATGTCCAGCACATACCTTTAAATCTTCGATTCATCCATTCCCTCATCCAATCCTCAAATAATCAAAGAATTAGACCAAACATCTACACAGCAATGTCCCAACAATATCAACTCACCACCTACAGTCCACAAAACATCATCAAATACACAAACAAAAACGTTTATGCTGATGACAGTCCGCAAATGATACGAGACGTTAATTAAGTTTCCATCCACATTGTGTATACATTCTGTTCTTACGAGCTTAAATGTTCATGTGTCAAGATGAAAAGTGCGCAAAATAACAGAAAATGGATATGCGGAGAGAAATGAGAGTGATACATAGATTTGTGCGGCGGCATGTAATTTTTGTGATTTTACCTTGCTTAGTAGGTATTAATTTTCCTTTAAGCTCCCCGTCTGCTGAGTTTTGTATGAGTATTCTCATTTATCAACTCATGCATTTTATTCTCGGTGTGATAAAAAAAGGTATGTTTATTTTTTGGGGAGTGAGGTTAGGGATTGTGGAAATTAGGACTGCACTGTCCAGATTTACATTTTACATGTTAAACTTAAATACATATTTACATGGATTAATATTATTGTGAACTCAAGTATCCGATTTTCAACTCAAGATTTTGAATTAATCAGGCTCTGATTTTGATCTTTTGTGGTCGCGAAGTGATACTATTCAGATTTGTTCTGATTATGTTCCATTCTTGTAGCTCCCGTTCCTATTTGTCTCGTTTTATGTAACGTTTCTGATTCGTTTCTTAATCAACTGTTATCCAGAGGGCTGACTATTGCTTGATCTCATACATTGAGCAGTTGAAGCATTTAACAACAAATTTAGAAATGACATGATTCGAATCGACAACCTACCAAGCTTAGCGACTTGGTTACTACCCAACAGAAGCACTTAACTGCTTTGATTCACGTTTTCTTATAACTATGTATGCCAAATAAAATACTTCCAATATACTTAAAACAGATGCACCAAAAAATAGTCCAACGATTCCTCCAAATTGCACTGGAAATAAATAATTTTAAAAAAATATTACTGATTAGACTCAGGATACCTCTGCTCACCAATAAGATCCAATCTGTCCATAACAACACGTCTGATGTACCTAAGCGTTGGATCCAAAACTTTAATCTTCAAAATTGTAATGTCGCGATTTTTATCATTTTTTACTTCAAGTTCAGTTATTCCAATTTTAACAATTTCCATATTGATGCATGTTGGAACCAAGCAGTCACTCAAATGTTCTATGACATAATTTTTAGATTTTATGGATATTAAATCTTTATCATTGAGGGTTTGCAGGCATTCAAATTGACTGACATTGCATGCTTGTAAGTTTTGATTCATTAAATATCCAAATGGAAATGTGCAATTACATATTTTTAATTCATTTTCTGCACGTTTTATGAATCGACATAAGTTAGTGTTGAATGGCATGTTGAATGGAGCTATTCGCTCATATGGAAATCGACACTCACGTTGTTCTAAGGATTCAAATTTGACATCATCGCGATTATGAAATTCTACAGTTTTAATCAAATATTCATTTAATTTTCCATTCTTGCTATCAAAAAGATCTGCATCATGTGGCATCTCTTCAGGTGAATGGATGAAAAGTCTGTATTTATAAAAGTCTGATTCTTTTAAATGAATTTCTAGTGATTTTTCTCTTCGATCACTGCTTAAATATTTTAATGGTAAGCTACCAAAGTCTTCATAATTCTCTTGACTATTGTAAGTTTTTGAATAAAGGCTGTTAGTCGTAAAACAAATTTCATGCTTATAATTGATACGTTCAAAAATGTCAGAGCAGTTAACTTCATCACTCAGGAAATAAACTGAATCCATAAATTCATGACATAATTTCGGTAAGAAATGATTTTGAATTAATTTCATGTCTACACCACAAGTATCGTTCATATCAAAGCATCTATCAAGAGAAATACTATCCATTGGATGATCATAGTTCAAAAATAAAATACTTTGAAGCACTCGAAAATGTCTTATACTAAGTTTTGATTTTGAACCATCAAGACGAACAAAACTGTCACCAAAAAATTGTTTAAATGGCGATGTCGATCTGCCTTTACCCAAACATATTGATACGGCTGGAAATGAATTATTCCAATCTAAATAATTTGTATCCAAACTTAAACTTGTTGATTGAAATCCTTTTTCAAAACTACGTCTTAATATTATCACCATAATCACAAACGATAGTCCAATAAAAAATGACCAAAATATTTTTGCAAAGATCTTCTTCCACCCTATTTTTGTCTCATCAACGAGATATTTCAATCCATGAAGCGATGTTGATTTTAGAAAATATGAAAATTTTTCAACCATTTTGAATTGCTTTGTCTGATTTAGTTGAGGTTTTACGCTTTACTGATTCGTAATCGTGCGAGTTTTCCAAAAACAATGGCACTTGATGAATAAATAATTAGATTTGTAGATCAAAGGAGAGATAGTCATGCATATCAAGAAATATAAGACAAGTATTGATTTAGAGTGCAAGGAAAATCTGCGGACTTTTGCATAATTAATGTATTTTTAAGCGCATTTTTGAAACTTGTTGATAAAAGGTAGCTTAATAATGCACTTTGTTCGGCTGCTCGTTCGGGGGAAGAAAAACTTTTTAACCAGACATCGTAGAGAGCTCGGTTTTGTTTTATTTGCTCAGTTCTATCGAGTTATTGGCCGATGGAACAGTTAAAAGTCTTAAAACAGTGTATTTATACTTTAATTGATGAATTTTTTATTTCATACGAAAAACACGTACGTTCAGAAATTTGAATTATTTTCTACAGTTGGTCGCCTGGTGTATCGGGTAGAAACCCAATGCGTGCAATAGGCTATTCTTCGCTGGCTTGATAGGTTAGAAAAAGAGCTCGAAGTTGACTCGAGATTTTCATCGATTTTGTATCGCGGAGTCGACAAATTTACATCGACTTCGAGCTCTGGGTAAAACCCTATTTAAATAAGTTTATCAATTTTAGATTCTGTCGTTTCAACATTTATAACTTCCATATTAATACATGTTAGCACCAAACAGTCACTTTATTGTTTCAAACACACTCCAACGTCCCAATCCCCTTCGCACTTTACCATGAAAATTTACAGGTATAAAGAACACAAACAGCATTTGTAATTTGCCATTTGCCTCAACATAACATCCATACATACATAATTAAGTTTGCAAAAATTGGGGGAAGTGGTAAAAACTGGATTAAATGCTTTACTCACATACGCCAATTAGGTTTTGTAGACATGCCATACTGTATAATTCAGGTTGAATTTTCAATTTTTCTTCTTGTTTGTGAAAAATTTATTCTGCTTTATGCTGAATAAGAAGGAGAAAGAAAAATTGTGAAATTTTTTTTAATCACATGTAGAATGACTCACACACACACACACACACACACGTTTTGATTCTTTCATTAAGTTCTCATGTGCTTCTTGTGAGGTAATGAAAAACTTTTTTACATTAATTTCAGCACGTGTGGGTTGTTTTTTGGGAGAACTCTTGTTTCATGTCAGGTGATAATTTTGATTGAGGATAGATAAATGAAGTTTTTGAGGATTTTACTTTCTTTTTGATGTCAATTTTTTAACGATATTTTTGGCATAATATCAATTTACCAGCTTACATAAACCCTCAGGGGCGTGGTCAGGATTTTTCAAGGGGGGGGTTCCCAAAAAATTTTTAATTTCCAAAATCAATAAAACTTTCTTTACTGTTTTTGCTTTTATCTTTTCTTAATTAACTGCGATTTAAAGTTTAACTGCCCGGGCACCTAAGGACCCTTCAGCTTCGCCCCTGCGAACCCTACTCCCCTCAAAATTAACTCCAAGCCATTAAATTGCAATGAAGCATTAAATTATCATTAAAAATGTACTTAATTGAATTAGAATCATTTCATGGATTTATGTCGACATTAAAATGATTTGACAGTTTGACTTCTTTAAACCCCACGATCATGGTAGCAAATCATACACCTCCACGGACATTCATTCATTCCTACGGCAAGAAATTAATAGAAAAATAATCGCATAACAAGTTTTGGTCTCTAGTTTTACCTCCTTTCCCTCCTTTACCCACTTTTCAGCACATAGGTTGATCTTCACTGCTTTTTCACACTCATTTGTCAATGACAAAGATTTGTCGAGGAGACAGAACCTCTTTGGCTACATCCCTGACACTAGGCTACTCCTCTCCTACGAAAACCATTCACTTATGAGTCTCACAACATCACTAGACTCTCAAATACCTTCAATCCTCTTCAGACTAAGCATGATTCACTCTCATTTTCAACAAAATCCTATCCAAGGGAATCTGAGTCATGTGTAAGTAAAAATAAATTAAAAGTAATTTTTTTCAGCTCATGCATACCTTCTATCTAAAAGCTAAAAATATATGAGACGAGAGTAAATGAGATGGAGAATTATTTATGGTTAATTACCTTGTGCTATATATTCTATTTAACAAATTACTAAAGCCACATTTTGCGGTTATAAATGGAAGGGTTTTGGTGGGAGGAGAGCAAATGTGGGTGAAATATTTTCAGTAATTTACACAAATTTATATTCTTTCATACATTCCACATAAAGCATGGATAAGAGACGGGATAAAAAGCTGTAAAATGTGATGAAATGAGAATAATTTTTTATGCTTTCTTGTTGTTGAGTGTTTTAGCAGTTTATGCTGCTTCACTTAATGTCTTTAACCATTTTTCCGATGGAAATATGTTATTTTGGGAGTTTTATGTGCAATGTATGCAACCTACAACTTTAACAGTCAATTTAACTTTGAATATAATTTTCGAAAAATTCGAATTTTAAGGAACCGTTAAATTTTGAATTTTTAAGATCTGTTAAATTTCAAATCTTCAATTTCCGTTAAATCCTCAAACTATATTTATCAAAAACTTTCCACATCCATGAACTCAACTTCCCATCAATTACATCCAACCCTCTTGCATCTCACTCCCCATCAACCCATATATTATAGTGTGTGGAGAGATAAATGACTGAATTTATGTTTTTGTTTTATACCATGCAATAAATTCATAATATGAGCAATTTTTTTCCACTGCTGCTTCCTTAATGGAATTTTCCTCTCTCTTACTCAGTTATGTGCTGCTCTTTTCTTTCTTGTTTGGCTTACACATTCTACATTGCACATTATGGCTCACAAACTAAACATGTTAAGTTATATGTTGAAGTTTTCCTAAATGGATGGATAAAGGAAGAAGAATGCAAGGGGTGGATGGACATTTTTTTGGTTGGCAGCATGAAGCTAATTTTTATGAAAGTTAAATAATTGAGGGACAAAACTGGGGGGCTAAGGTTGAGGTATGCTGGAATATAAGTCCAGGTACAAATACAGCTGGAGTTATAAACTGCACGTGAGATTTTTTAGTTCAAGTGCAATTTTTATCTAGACTTGTCAAGCTCTAGTGGCTTTTGTTTCTGAATCTATAACCCAGCATCAGATTGGGGGAGGGATAAGAATTAGAAAGGGTAAGTCTTGCCTAATTACCTAAATCAGGGGGGCTTAACCTAATGTTAAGGCTTATAAATGTGCCAATCTCTATAATTGCTCAAAGATATACTCCAGAGCCTAGTTTTTAGGCAACAGATTTATGCACTAATTCAATACACACCCAACCATAGTTTCAAGTCAAACTGCATGTTTCATCTCCTTAAATATCGTCTAGCATCTTCTAGCATCTTCTAGCATCTCCTACATCCATGTCCTTACTGTATATGATTCAAAAAGTTAGCTAGTTCCTAACCCCTGATCTCCCCTTTTCATCTCATAAACTAGAGAGAGTGAAGAAGTAAAATTGTATATTTGTAGAAACAGAAAGAAATGAGATGGTATGGCGGCAATACTTCTTATGCCTTAATACTTACTATAACATTATATTATGTGCTCTATGCGAAACAGCAAAGTATCAAGAAAAAGCAAAAAAAAATTCTCTCGGGGCATAAATTAAATTGATGGCACCCATTTCTACAGTCATACATACACATATATACAGCGAGAAGCATTAAAGAGAAATTTATTGAGTTTGGATGGCAAACGACTTAATACAAAATATCTCTTGTGCTTGTTTCTTATTCGTGCATATCTGTTTTCGCTCGTTTATGCGAATAAGGAGAATAATGGATGGTTAGAGTATAAGATGAGAAGAAATTGAATTGGATTTTTCTAAATTCTAACTCTGTGGACAAGTTGAGAATGAATTTAAATTGGATTTGGTTTACTTGTTGTGTGAAATAAATAAATTGTTTTTTCTGGTGACAAATGGTCATGTCATGGGGTGTCAGTTACATGAGATATGTTAATATGGATTATATAGAATGTGATAAATGTGTTGATTTAGAATTTTGGTCTCGATATGATTAAATTGACTAAAATGGTTAACTTGTAGCGATAGTCACTTTACATCTTAGTGGTTGTCATGAGGTATTATTTTACCTACTCGAATGAGACAGGGCTTTGAAAATAAAAGTACCAGGGGCGTAGCCAGGAACTTGAAGAGGAGGGAAAAAAATATGGAAAATTTAGGAGGGGGGGGGGGGGGGGGTTATAAAATCCTAGTAAAATGAAAAAAATTCTCTTAGTGTAGAGGAGTTTGTCACCCTAGAAGCACTTAATCGGCAAGAGGCTGATTTTAGGTTCTAATCGAATCTGACTTTTCGACAGCTTCACACTGGCCTGGTAGAACTTTTTTCTGACCTTTATATTCCGTGTGCTATTAATGTTGGATTAAATAGAGGCTAATTATGGATGCACTTAAGGATGAGTATTTAAATTTTCACAGTGTCTCCTTTATAGCTCTCATTGAAGTTTCCTGAATATTTTTATAAATCCGCAAAAGAAAAACCCAACCTCAGACCTCAAAATACCCCACTCAACCCCACAACTATAGCAAAGCGCGCTCAAAAAAACATTAAAGACAATAAATTTTTTCATATTTTTTTCTCTCCTCGTTACTCAATTTTTTATGGCTTTTTATGATATTATTATTTCTTTTCTTGTTTTATTCTCGCCGCAAGTTTCCATTTCATCATTGTTCCTTCTTCATCCTCCTTTCATTTATTTCCTCTTCTTATTCACATCTATTATTTGATATATTTTTCATTTCAGATGATGCCATTACTAAGATGTCATTAAATTAAATGCAATAACAGTTTCTAGTTGATGATAAATTGAATTTTGAAGATATTATATGAGTGAGAAAGGGTTTTGTGGCTAGAGCGCATTTTTGTAATAAAATGGGGACTATGATATGGACAATAAAGCCCCCCACACCTTTCAGAATAAAGACTTTAAAGGATCGATTAAAAGCCTATCCGAACAACCTCGCCTGTGGGGTGGCAGCCCCACATTCAGGTTAGCGGTACAAAGAAAGCAACAATAAACTCTCCCCTCCTGCTCATCGTATTGGAGCAGATATGTAAGTAGCTACTTCTGTAGCCATCCGAACTGCATAAGCTCAAATACAATGATTTTTTTATCAAGATGCCAAATCTCTTTAACCATTTTCCCCACTTTAAAAAAAAGCATCAAGAATTCCATACAGTTACATTTATTACATTTGATATCATACATCTTTGATTCCTAATTGCCTTACAACGATTTTCATTTCACTCCTTTCTTCCGTCTTCTCTCTGTTGCTGCTATTTTCCTCGTGGCTGCTTACCCAAGAATTTATGAGACACACATACAGCATATTGGAAAGCAAGGAAGAGAATACGAATAGATTTGTGACTATATGCGGTTAGGAAAATAATCTTTTCGTGCTCTATTGAACTTCTTCCATTGTTTGGCTTCTCATTCTTGTTATTTTGTAGCTAATATGTTCAAATTTTATGGGAGTTTAAGGAATAAAACTCGTGAGACCACGGGGAGGAATTGTGCACATAAGTTAGAATTTGTACTTTTGTCGGTGCTTTTTAGAAGAAAAAGAGGAAAATTTATTTATTGGCAGCATTTCTTGGCGTACATTTTTCGGGAAGTGGTTTTGTAGATGTTTTTTTGTTTCATTGTTTTGGGGTGATTTGCAGAGATCGAAGCCGATTTTTTCGGCTTAACTCAATTTTTGATTTTTTTGATAGAAAAAAGCCATTTAACACCCATTTCAAGTATTTAAATTGAACTTTACATGCTTTACTATGATTCTGTGTAATATTTTGTCAGCATGTAGCTATGGGAAGCTCAGAATTTCAAATTAGCCGATTTTAAGCCGATCGGCTTAAATTTCGGCTTAACATTCTTTAACTTGAAATTCTGAGCTTCCTATAGCTACATGCTGACAAAATATTTCGCAGAATCATAGTAAAGGATGTAAAGTTCAATTTAAATACTTGAAATGGGTGTTAAATGGCTTTTTTCTATCAAAAAAATCAAACATTGAGTTAAGCCGAAAAAATCGGCTTCGATCTCTGGTGATTTGTAATTGGAAGTTATGAAAGTGTCTGGATCGTTTTGTTGTGCGTGTTTGTTTGAGGTTAGGGGTACATACATTATTTTTAATAGGTTAGGATATAAATTCATTGCATAATAGGTTGAGCGGAGTCAGAATAGGTCTAGGATGGAAGTTATGGGTCAAGTAGAGTCAGAATAGGTTGGGTGAAGTCAAAAACAGTCATAACAAGTCTTAGTAGATAACGCAAGTCAGAATTCAAACAGTTTTTGAATGATTTTAGTGATTTTTGTCATTTTAAAGATTTTAGTTTCTTAAAACGAGTCTAGTTGAACCCGGGATGTAGCGAGGGTGATACTAAGTTACCTTGGAACCATCCACCCCTCCCCATTTCATTCAAAGTCGAAATTAAAAGTGTTCAGTTGACACAAACTAAGTCAAAGTCGAACCAAGTTTAAAAATTTATACAATAAACTCATACGTCTTCCAGTCAGCACATAATGACATTGTCTAAAATCACACACACGCAAATTCTTCATGATTATTCATCTAAAACTCAATTTTTCCCATCCCAAAAAAAGTCCCACCATTAATCATCCAAAAACAACTTCCTCCTAAATAGCACAAATTCCACTCAATCATAAATATCATCATGATAATAATCTCATTAATCTGACAATTTTAAATTGAAAAATCACAAAAGCAGAATGCACATCATTCAATCTGTTTATGTGGGGCTGTGTATCGGAGGTACAACAAAAACAACATCAGCAGCAGTTGAGTAAAAACATCAATTCATCACAAATCAATCGACGTGAAAAATAATATTTATGAACTGCAAACATATTTAGAGCTGTCTGTATTCCTTCCCATTATTTATTGTTATTTTTTAAGCAATTTTGATCAAAAATTGAGGTTTTTGGAGTCTGTTTGGTTTGCTGGGTGTAGACTTGACTTGGACTGAGTTGGTTCAACCTGTTCTGAATCTGCATGAGTTATTTTAGCTTGTTTTGATCTGATTTTACAGCGATTCACTCATTTTATATAGTGTGAGCTGCTTTAGCGAATTTAAATAATTTTCACCAATCACCTTCGTCCCTCATCTTCGCCACAGACACATTTTGACCATAGATAACCCTATCTGATTCTTAAGCAGTCACACAATGCGCTCAAAGCCTTAAATTCCTAATTTGATTGCAAATTTTCTCCAACTTGCGCACACAAAACAAAATTTCTGACTTTGACTGAAACAGCACAGAAAAAAAAACATTTTTCTCCTTCACGTTATTATTATTATTTTTATTCCGTACATACAACAAACCAAACCCAACAATCCATCATTTTTCAATCCATCATAATGAATTATAATATATTATTCGAGTAAACTTGACAGAAATGATTGTTGAAGAAATTATTTTCACTCGTTGAGTGAGACGACAAGCGAAATATGGTGAGATATCATGATGACAATGATGTGGAATGAGTGGTGGAATGGATGAAGAAAATGAGTTTTTTGAGAGCTTCTTGGCTTGCTTATTTGAATGAAAGGCATCGAATTTTGTTTGGAATTATTAAATTTGGTGATTGAAACCGTCTATGTGACATGACCCATTATTTTCATTAATTTGATTATTTTTGAATCATTATTTAACCTTTTTTGATCATTTTAATAAGTTCCACATCCTTGAACATACCCGAAATGAAGAAATAAATTCCAGCAATCAACTGAAACTGACTAAATATGATATTGATATGAAGGAGCTACCAAAAATTCTATAAAAATCCAATAAAACAGAAACGATGAAAATGTCTGATTATGTCAGCAAACGACAGTAAAAAAAGTTTTTCTTTTGTATTTTCATTTTGTTTGAACAAGTGTCGTTCATCTACATATCAAAAAAGTCATAAAGTCAGAGGCAATAATAAGACTAGAACGATATTTGTGACTGAATATTTATTGATTTTTTTCTTTGTAAAATTGAGCAGGTTTACAATTTAACTCTTTATTTAAAATTAATTGACTTAATCATAATAATGTGAGAGGGATTCAGCCTGGCGGTGTGTTACTACACGTTGCGATATGCTGAAGGCACTGCGATCCTGATCGATGATAGAATCTATTGTACCGACTTAATCATAGATTGACGAGATATTTTTTGACATAATTCTAGACAAATTATAACAAAACAAATTAATTTAATAGAGGGGAGGGCTGTCCTCTGAAAAACCAAGCAGATGGACAGCCTACTTAATCATCATAAGCAGCATAAGAATTAATACAATTTAAAAGAACGAGCTTTTGATAAATCAATTTTCACGGCAGTCTTAGTAGTAGATAGTGGATACTGCATACTTTCTGACGGATCTGTTCGACTTGGGAACTGAAATTGAAACGGAAATCATTTTTAAAAAACAGACTTTAATTACCGCAATAATTGGATATTGAACAATTGATTTGTATCTTCAATAAAATGATTTAAATCAATTTTCAAAAATTTCATTAAGGCTATATAAGCATCAGAGAAGCATTCAGACTATTATTTCAGTTTATATTTCTGCTAATAAATTAAGCAATGATTTTGCTCTTCGTTATTTTTATATCCTTACAGATGATAAATTTCATTGACGCTAAAAATTATTTAACAGTTGATGACGGTAATATGACAATTTTTAAAAAATAATCTTAGTTCCCAATTTCACATCCAAACTCATTCATAGAACTTAAGGACTGTGCGAAAACTGATGATCATTTGGTTGATTGGAGTGACTACAACCTAGTTGCAATAAATGATACACTTACAGTTGTTAATGGAAGCGTTACATTTCTCAGAGATGTAATTAGTCCTTGGTCGGCACATTTTTACGCTGAACGATATGAACGTGGTCAATGGTTAATGCAAGGATATGTTCAAAAACTTCAAGACTTGTGCACGGAGTTGCACAATCAACTTCAACCTTGGTATAAAAAATTTAAAGACTTTGACACTTGTCCAATTCCAAAAGGTGTAAGTATGACATAAATTTCTTGTTCTTAGGACATCGCGAGGCATAGCTTGATTATCAGTAGGTCAAGGGTGCAGAACTGATGAAATGATCAAAATTGATCAAGTTTTGCACCCTTGCATTAGCTTTTAGTAATTCTATCCTTAATTTTATCAAAAGCTAGCTTAACTATTAACTCGACAAATTTTATACAATCCTTATAATCAATTATTTACAATAGACTAAATGGGTCTTCAACATGGTTCCAATTGAAATGGTCAATAAAGTTCAATATTTGCCTCCACATTATGCAGGAAGATGGCGAATTATTTTTGATACAAAGTATTTTGAAAATGGAGTTGAAAAGCGCGAATGTAAAATGGGATTTGGTAATTTATTTGTTGAATGACAATTTGCTTGAGCTTCAATCAACTTTTCAACCGGCAATAATAAACTTAATGTCTTTGAAATAAAGTTACATTGTGATTTAATAAGAAGATTTTATTTTGGTTTCAGCGATCGTTTATCAACATTTTTTCCAAGGCGTGGAAACTATCCCAAATATCCCATATATCCCAAAAATATTCAAAATAATGCCTGAGCCTGTATGCATTAGAATTGAGATATCCCATCATATCCTGAAATTACACGTCCAATACACTAAGGATACATTTTTGGGATATGTGGGATAAATATGATATTTGGGGTAGTTTCCACGCCTTGATTTTTTCAGAATATTTTACGAAAATTTAATTATTTTCTAAAATTCGATTGATTTACTATCTAAGGGTATGATATTTTCAAGAAACTTCTGATCTTAGTGATAAAGTCAGATGAGAAGTAATTTGTTGTCAAAAATTAATTTTTAATTAATTTCAAAAAAATTATCAATAGAATAATAATGAATTTTGCTGGACTGCCGTGCCTTGCCATCCTTATATCCTCTTAATTTTATCATCATAACATTACAACTTAGTTTTATATTTTTATAACTTTGGTCCTGTTTCAACAAAAACATCTGCGAATCCAATTTTGCATTCGTGCATGTCAATTCCATCAACATCAAACATTCCATCAATAAATAAACGCCATTGTCCCATGTAATGACTAGGAATTGCTGCTAAGACTGCTGGTGAAAACTCAATTGGAACCATATCGAATTTAAATTCATACTGAAAAGTATTTAAAAATTAATTGAGTGGTAAAAAAGTTTTTTAAAATTAATAATTTGAGGGTCATTGATAAATGACGTCGCATAATGAATAAATTTTCAGAAGAGAAATATTTTTTATTCTAGTGATGAGCAACTTATGTCCCGCAGCACAAACGTATGTAGCCTCACTGTGAGTGGTTTTAACTTGACTTAATGTATGTATGTATGTATGTATGTATGTATGATTTATTAAACCTTTTCGGTCATTGAATTTAATTTCTTTTTTCTCTCTTCTCTCCTTTAGAAAAAATACAAGGTGGGTTTACCACAACTATCTAAGACTTTACCGAGTCTACAATATGAACAGAAAATCAACCAAAGTTTGACAAAGATAAGTCAAAGAAATCAGGCCCAGATTACGTTCAGAATAATTTTCATTGCTTTAATTCATTACTTAAAACTGCAGTAATTTATGCCTCAAACTCACATCAAAAGACTTTTGCCTCACTAATGTGCCATTAATCCTAAGCAACCAATTTGATTTTAAAACTAGGGTAAAATGAAGTTATAGAGCAACTTACACCAACTGGAATCGGACATGCTGAATAATCTTTTGTAACATAATACGATGGTGATGTTGGATTATGCATTTCTGTACAAAAGTCTTTATAATCTTTTGTGTAAGCCTGCAACAACCATTTTCCTCGTTCATAATGTTCAGTATGAGCATGAATGAACCATGGACTTGTGATTTCCTTCATTACTTTTATGGAACCATTGACAAATGTGTGAGTGTCGTTTTCAGGAATCATGTGAAAATTTGAGTAGTCATAAAGATGTAAGTCTTTTCCAGGTGGAGCACAGTTTTCTAATCCTACGAAAAAATTTGTATTTTAATAATTTTAAGTTGGAATTGTTTAAATTTTCACTTACGATCATCAATTATAACATAAGTTCTAGCATGAACCAATATTATTAATTGCCATGACATCACAAAAATGCAGCAGAAATTCATTGTTTTCGAAATTAAGTATAAATTGTTTGTGAGCCACCGATTGCGTTGTCATCATATTTATACCAGCAGATGAATTTCTAAATCGAGATGTTAATTGGAACATTAAAAATTTAACACTTGTAATTTTCACTCGTTTTTGCAATAATGCGAATGACTTCAAATATTATCGAAAAGTCATGAACTATTACGTGTGGCAAATGACTGCTGCAAGCCACTGCAAGCATTTTCTCAAACTTTTTAAGTCTGATCGACATTTTCAATTTTTTGAAACATTTCAATTTCTTGAACTTAAAGTAAATTGGCAAAATAGTTCAAGTGTTGATCATAAATCTAAGACAATTCTTAGGCTAGAAACTTTTTCGAAGTCCTAGTTTGAGAACCTCTGGTTAAGGTATAGATAATGAAAAAGATACGGTGATTATTGCCCTAATCAATTGCCATCAATGACATCTGAAACGTGTCATCAAAAATTAAAGATTTATTTGATTCATGATGAATCGGAAATAGCAGTAACACATGTTCATACTTATTACTCTTCCTCACTTTCAGCATATTTTTCTATTAGGAAATGACCCTATTGTTCATAATTAGTGTCAGTATTACTATCTCCTTCATTCTTTTGTAAACAAGAGTAATTTTTTCGATAAATTTTTAATACAAATTTAAGTTTATTGTCATAACTTTTGCAAGTTTTGACATTTTGAGCTGAAATTTAGAATAAAGCTCCTTTGGCTGTTCTTAAAAATGGAACCGACGCCATTTTAAATTTTAAGGGATAGAACCATCTCTAGCCTTGAAGAGAGTACAACATAATATCATTCAAGATTATAATATGATTTGCGAAATAGTCTGAAAAATATAGATTTGAATTTGAATGATTCACGATAGCTAGTTTGATAAAATTGATCAATAGTTAGGATGTCCATCGATTATTGCTGATTTTTGGTGTCATGTCCTGAAATCAGCTCTGAAAAAGCGAGACAAACCAAATTTTAAAGCATTTTCCAAGAAAAATTGGTTCGAAAAAGTGGAATATTAAGGATTTTAGGCGAAACTTTGATCAAAAAGCTGGGCTTCTCAAAAGTGTGCAATTGGACAGCCTATCAAAAGTGAACATGAAGATATTTCAAAGCTCAGAGCTTTTCAAAGTCTTTAATGCGATGAGTTTAAACTTCTTAATGAAAGTTTGAAGATTTAAACTAATGAATGGCATTAACTTTGATTGCATTGTCGAAAAGGTGATCTGACATTGTTAATAAAAAATTTGCAATTTTCAAAAAAAAAAGTTTCGGGGGTTCACAATCGCACTGTAAATTATAATTAGTTTGCTAAAGCTTCATTGATTGTCAGCTTTTCATTCACATTGATGTGTTTTTAAAGTTAGATAATTCATAATTGATTTTTGTGACACTCTATGGGGGTCGATTTTAAATTCTGTAACAGTAATAATTTTAATTTTTGGTCTAAGGGTTCATTTACTCATTACGCTATGCAATAAAATTGCTTTTTAGAACCCCCTCTCCCCTAAAAAAGAGAATGTAATATGTGATTATCTCCGAATCTTCTTTGTGTATAACATTTCAGTTTCTATTGTAATTAAAACAATAACGAAACATCCGAACGACTCCAACTTTAATTAAGATTAAAACGTTCATTGTTTTCAATTTTTTGAAAAATACAATTTTTTTGAGAACTCAAATTTGATTAAGATTACAATATATAAGTGCATACTTTAATTATATCATTTTCACTTCATTTTCAAATGTAAAGTGACATTTTTGAAATAAAAATCCAAAATAATTTTTAAATTTTAATTTCAAGAAAATTAAACCTTAAAAATGTGGGTCCAATATTTCCTGTTATTGCTTACCAATCTAGTAATTACAATTAATGCTAGAACATATGTAATAATTGACGAAAGTAAGTTAAAATTTTAAAATCTTCATAATTTATAATTTTCATAATTTTTCCATTTCTAGAAATTGAAAAGTGTGTTGTCGAAGGTTATGACCCAAATTTTGAAATTTATGATATTTCCGGCCTTAAAATTATTCCTGAAAATGACACGCATACGTTTATCAATGGAAAAATGATACAACGTGTGGAAGTAAAAAGTCCTTGGGCATTACATGTCCATATGGAGCACTACGATCGAGGAGAGTGGCTCCTTCAGGCTTTTTCAAAAAACTTTACTGACTTTTGTCCTGAATTTAAAAGTCCAATTCAACCGTGGTATTATGCAACAAAGCATTTAAAAGGCTGTCCAACACCAGTTGGGGTATGTTGAGAACTTTCAATAGTAACTTAATTTATAATCAAAAAGGATTTATCTTTTTAGCATGTTCATGAATTTAATATGATTCCTTTGGAGTTATCTGAATATTTACTGAAAGCCATTCCACCACATTACATGGGAAAATGGAGGTCTGTTATTCATAGAGGAATGAAAGTTAACGGTGTTGATCAACTTGAATGTTTAAGAGTTTATGCTCATGTTTATATTGAATAAAGGTTATTTACTTTAGGTTTATTTTTGTAAAAATATTTAAATTTCATTAAATTTTTATTAATAATTATTGCGTAAACAAGGAAGATTTTGGACCCTCAGCGATCAGTACTAGCAAGTCAATACGAATCAATGAGCAAATTATAGAAGCAAGACTCTAGTCTTGGCAGTGATGCCCAACCTTTTTTGAGCTATGTCACACTTGGTTGTATGCCATGACCAAAACCACACACCGCATACGGTTTTAAACATTATTAATTCCCAATTAAATAACTTTGATCAGTTTTGACTTCAATTACATTTCAATTAAAATCAGTTTCGATTACATTGATTAAATTGTTTTTTATCATAATCGTGCTCATTGAAACACTAATTAAATGACTACAAACTGTTCAAATTACTTTTGACAAAATGTAACTTTTTTATCATCATTTTTCTACATTACATAAATACTTAATTAATAGGGTATATAAAGCTTGAAGGATTTAAATTTTTTATATTTCGATTTCTAATTTTAGAAGTGCCTTACATAACGTTGTTAAGTAAATTTGTTGATTATTTAAAAGTAAAAAAAATGAGAACCGGATTGCTTTTTGTAATATTTATAAAAATATTCATTCTTGTTTTTGCAAAAACTTATATTATAATTGATGAAAGTAAGTTAAGATCAGCAGGTTGAAGAGGGGTTTAGGTTTAAAACTCAGCCTCAGAGCTTGAAGTTGGCAATATTTTGTCCTGAGTCAATTCAAATTCTTTGTTCAATTTACTAGGAGTTTTTGATGAATTTTTTTGTACACCCTCCCCCCTTTAACCCCCCCCCCCCCCCTCCTCTAGAATATGAATTTTTCACTCTTGGAACTGAAGATCCAAAATACGACCTTTTCGATGCATCGAATTTTGAAATAATTCCTGAGAACGACACACACACTTTTCTCAACGGTTCATTAAAAGTACTTGTGGATATAACCAGTCCATGGTTTCTTCATACGCATCTAGAGCATCTTACGCAAGGAAAGTGGCTTCTTCAAGCGTTTACAAAAAATATATCAGACTTTTGTCCAGAGTTGAAGAGTCCATTGCAGCCATGGTATTATGCAACGAAAAACTTGAAAGGATGCCCAGTTCCAGCTGGAGTAAGTTATTTTAGACATTATTAATTATGACTTATCTAAATTATTTTTCTAGCATGTTTGGGAGCTTAACATGATTCCGCTTGAATTAACTGAAATGCTTATGAAAGCTATTCCATCACATTACGTTGGAAGATGGAGAGCTGTTATCAATAGAAAATTTATGGTCGACGGCGTGTAGATGATGGATTGTGCAAGATTTTATGCTGATGTCCACGTGGAATAAGATTTAAGAAAAATGTTTTAAAATATGTAAAGTTTGAACAATAATTGAATTCTATTTCGTTCCAATAAACTTATTTTGACAATAAGATTCAAAATCTGTCTCTTTTACTAATGCCGTCACTAAACAGACTGGGTTTCTGCATCTGACTTCTATGAGGACGTGAGTTCGATTCTCACAGATCGACCTCTTATACCATTACATAAAGTATTTTCGATATGGCAAGGATTCGTTCATTTCTCACGACTTTACTATAGTTTAACATTTACCAAATGCTGCACGTCATTTTTGAACAACCCCCTATCTAAAATAAATCACATCATTAATTACAAAAAACGTCATTACATGATTAAATCTGCAAGGTTCTATTTACACCTTAGTTTCAGTTATTATTGAGTAGTTAGTCATTCATATTTTTGAAGAGTAGCTTTAATATGGTCAACTTAATATCACCATTTTTGTTATTACAGCTTATTATCATAATTTCTGCCAAAACGTACATTATTGTTGACGAAAGTAAGAATCATAATTTGATTGCATTTGACTAGTTTAATGATTAAAGTCTTTCAGAAATCGAGAGATGTATCGTTGATGGCTACGACAATGACTTTGAGACTTTCGATTACTCAAAATTCCAAATTATTCCTGAAAATGATACACATACTTTTGTTATGGTTCATTGGAAGCTCTCATTGAAATCAAGACACCTTGGTACATGCATGTACAGACTGAACATTACGAGCGTGGGCAATGGCTGGTTCAAGCTTATTCAAAAACATTTAATGATTTTTGTCCGGAAATTAAAAATCCACTCCAGGTTTGGTATTATTTGATGAAGGATGTTAAAGGATGTGTAGTTCTTAAAGGGGTAATATGATTAGTTTATTAATATTTTAATTAATGATTATTGTAATTCATTATATAAATAATTTGCAGGAAATGTATGAATTTGACATGCAAGCAATATCGTTTCCAGATAAGCTTTTAAATGCAATACCAAATCATTATACAGGCAAATGGAGATGTGTGGTTCATTCAGCATTTAATGTTAATGGAGAAAAGAAGATGGACTGCAAAAGGTATTTTGCAAATGTGTACATCGAGTAGATGTTACAATAATTTTATTTGAAATTAAAATGTTAATTTGTAATCCAGAAAATAAGGAATTAAATTCATTCCAACTTGATTGGTTCAACCCCAAAAAAGCTTTAAAGTGAAGTCTTTATCAAAATTTAAATTATCTTTCCTGTCAATATTATGACTGATATCTCAAAGTACCGGAAGTAATTAAACTGCTATTTATAAATTAAACTAGATTGTTGGAATCTTCAATCAGTTGTTGATTTTTACAGTTAATTTATGAAGTTGATTTTATTGATCAGTTGTAAACACTTATGAAGGACAGTGTTAAGCTTTATCGTTTAAGAAAATGATTAATTTTAAGGTTTTGCTTTTATTATTGCAGCTAAGCATTATAATTTCTGCCAAGACATATGTTATTATTGACGAAAGTAAGAATACGTAAAGTCTGAATTTTTAAATAAAATAATTTTTGAACCTTAGTAATATTTATTTCATTATTCTAGAACAAGAACGTTGTGTAGTCGATGGCTACGACAATGATTTTGAGACCTTTGATTATTCAAATTTTCATATCATTCCGGAAAATGACACACATACATTCATTAATGGATCCTTGAAAGCTCTTCTAGACATCAAAACTCCTTGGTACATTCATGTCCATACTGAACATTACGAACGTGGCAAATGGTTACTTCAAGCTTTTACAAGAACCTACAAAGACTTTTGTCCTGAATTTAAAAATTCTCTCCAAGTTTGGTACTACATTACTAAGAATTATAAAGGATGTGTGATTCCAAAAGGGGTAAATTTATTGATTTTAAATTTTAATGATGATTTATAATTAATTTTGCGCAGAATATCTTTGAATATGATATGATATCATTGAGCTTTGATGAGGTCCTGTTGAGGGCTATCCCAAATCATTACGTTGGAAAGTGGAGAGCTGTGGTTCATGGAATGTTTACTGTTGATGGTGTTGAGAAGTTGGACTGCAAGAGATATTATGCAAATGTTTATATTGAATAAAGAAGATTTGAATAAACCGATCTAACTGGGGATTGGGGGGCATCAATTAAGAGTTTTGTGATCTCTATGAATTTTGAAAACTCAGCTTGTTAAAAAAAGTCATAATCTCAATCCAAATATATCCAAAGCTATTAAAATTCAAATTTTTATTCAATCACAAAAAAACTAATTCAATTCAAAAACAAACAAAAACTAATAAAAATGACCAAATCAATAACTTGATGAAAACATCAAGACAAAGAAAAGAAATTAACAGCATCAGATTAAGACAAGCCAATTAACTCAAAACACACAGTATGTCCCCATGAAGACTTTTTCATTTATATTTTTATTTCATTTTATTGCGACATCAATTGCCTTTTAACTCACAGAATAACATTCACTCACTATCTCTCATACCATAAAATGAATTTTAATGACATCGGCATGAATGGCGATAAAAATCAGTCATTAATTTATATCCATTATAAAAGCTGAATGTATAAATGACATAAATTAAAAATGAGTTGAGAGATATTGGGGCTTTGTGGAGATGATGTGGCGCATTTTTTGGATTTATGTGAGCTAGTTTGTGACTTTGGGGATTTCCTCGAGTTTATTGATATTTTGTAGACTCTTCTTAAGCTATATAGTATCTTTTCGATTTTACTTGAGCTAGCTTGTATCTTTTTGACTCTAATCAGACTTTGCTAGTGTCTTTAGGACACTAATCAGACTTGCTAGTGTCTTTTAGATCTTTCTCGTGCTCACTAGTATCTTTTGGACTCTACTCGAGCTAGCTAGTGTCTTCAGGACTCTAATTGGGGGAGCTAGTGTCTTTTTGACTCAAACAAATGTCAACTAGAGTTTATTCAAGCTAGCTAGAGTCTCTAAGACTCTACTCGGGCTAGCTTGTGTCAATTAGACTTAGTTCAAGCTAGTTTAAACTTTATGTACTCTCATTAAGTTACCAAACTTGATAAACAACACCTTAACTCGACAAACTGCCTCTTAATCTTCAAAATTTTAACAAAAAAAGTATCCACCAATAATACAGAACTGTAGACAAGCATCAAGAGAATGAGCAACAGAGAGAGGTATTTAATATTTTAATTACAGTAAAAATGCATTTAACATTTAACAATGTTGTCATTTATAGCGTTGAATTGAAGTAAATGAGCTGACATTTATATATTTTTTTCATTTTCATTTTACACACACTTGACGCAGCAGCAACAGCAATTGTAGGATCTCACTTTTTTTTCATTATTTTTAAAATATAAACTGTCATCGTTATTTTGTTGTTGATGAGTTGCTGGAATGACTCTTTCTCAACGGTAAGTTTTGTGAGTTTTTTTGCGAGACTTGAAAATGAACAAAATTATGAAAAATTGAAGAAAAATTTTAAGTGCTGACATGTTGAGGAGAAAATGATGTCTATGAGATGGGATTACATGCAATTGATGTGGTAATTAGCATCAATTTGTCATTAATTTGAGATATTTATTGTTGAAAGAAATGAGAGGTCGATAATTTTTGTTATTTTATGTGGATTAGATAATTTGTCGTGAGACGCAGGATCTAGCTTTGGGGAAAAGAAAGGGGCAGTAAACATTTGACAATGGCTTATAACAAGCCCCACACCTCAGTTCACTAGAAACGAACCCCTAATCCCTCTTAATCGGCTCCTTTGACCCACCTAAAAAGTATGTCAACTACAAAGCAACAAAGTATCAAATGACATGCAAATTAATAGACTCTTTTCATATCTTACAGCCTTAATTGAATCCCATTATTCAACAGAATTCTCACATACCGCTATCAACAAACAGAAGTAAATGAAACCAACACT
Source organism: Chironomus riparius (assembly GCA_917627325.4). Taxonomy (NCBI): domain Eukaryota; kingdom Metazoa; phylum Arthropoda; class Insecta; order Diptera; family Chironomidae; genus Chironomus; species Chironomus riparius. The sequence continues at coordinate 19,255,942 of OU895877.1, read as the reverse complement.
CAACGACTATCATCGATATTTAATACAATGTATGTCCATCCACGATTTATCTTGACCTATAATATTACAGAATTATCTCAACAACAATGTCTATCTAATCTTTAAACCATACAAGACTCCTGCAACAATGTAGATTACATGCAGACACGATCGTTAGTGCCATATCAATGGACAATTTATAACAACAATGCTTATTGTCGGATTAACTGAATTAAACATAAAATGTATGAAAAAAGTATCAACATAAAAATTACAGACATTAATAATTTTCAATTTTTATGCATGTCCAATTTTTCAGTGACTTTCTACGGCTTGTGTGGAATGATAATGTGGGATTCGAGTAGTTTTAAGCTTTAGAAAAATTAAAAAAAATGTATGAAATGAAAATAAATTGTTGAGAGGTTCTGGATGACATTGGACCCCCTTCTGACTACATATCAGCTCTTTGGATAGAAATTGGTGATTTTGGAGGAGCTTCAATCGTTATAAACCAGATAACTTAAGAGGTTTGACTATTAATCCTTAAAACTTCCATTTTCTATCGTCAAATTAAATTGTTGAACTTGCTTCAAGCCTCCCAATCCCACAAAACCTCAATTTCACCAAAACCAATCCCATTTCACACAACAAAAAAAGTGTATGGAGATGTTTACAAGAACGCGAGACTGTGCTGTAAATGCAAGAAGAAAGGCAATAAATTACAAAACACATTTGCTAATTATTTGCGATTTGTTTATCTCATCTACAAGCTATAAACTACAGCAATTCACTTTTTTTCTTGCATGTGAAACTGTAAAAGAAAATTTTATTTAATTCGTTATGGTGAATGAGAGGAGGCTGAACTGTTGGTAAAGTGAGATAGAGACAGAATATAAATTACAGAGTCATGAACAAGATAAATACAAGACAGTTTATGATAATTTTCTGGTATTTTATTACCACGTTTTTCTTAACTTGCTTTCTTGTCTTTCTGTCTTTCTGTTTGTCTTGGTCAAATCTTGCAATCAATTTTTCGACCACTTCTACTGCTCCAATCGAGCTCATTTTTTTTATTCACACGTATTCCCGGTGACAATACAATATTTTAACACATTGGAACCACAAAAATGCTTAATTATAGTACAATTTTAATAAAACTTTTTTATTTGGGAGAAAAATCCAATGTCAATGATATGAAATTTTGATTTGTTTAAAATATTATACTTGTGATGCTCTAAAGTCATTTATATGATTCATTATAGTTTAATTAATATTACTAATTATTAATTATACCATAAATTTGAGCAGCTAAAGATATTCTGGTAAGACAAAAAAATTGACATGTAATTTTTTCATGAATATTCGTAAGTGAAAATTTGAATTTTCAAAAAAACCGTTAAGCACAAGTCCGTTACGAATTTATGCAAAATAACTATTAATATGCGATGTGCATTTAGCACACATTGATTGAGTATAAATTTATGCTGTTTTAAATGTATTGCATTATTTATAACACTTCACCAACTTAATTAAATTGACTTTTCTTTTTATTAATGGCTTGACGTATTTTTGCATAACATATGAATGATATTCATTGAATTTAAATTTGAAAATCCGTTATAAATACGTTACATATAGATTTGATTTGCATCTTTATGTTAAGAATCCACACGTTATGTAGTAGGAATGGTTCGGATAAACACAAAATCTTTACGAGTGATTTTTAATGTACTTTACTAATGAATGCTTTAAAAAAATTAAATTTTATAAAACGAATGAAAAATTTTGAAAGTCGTTACTAATTTCCCATTGAAAACTGGTAATTTATAAACAGTTGAACGTAACGGAGTGAAACGAAGTTGAGTTCAACACACCAGTAACCTATGAACCTACTGTAATCTATAAACAGTTGAACGTAACGAAGTGCAACGAAGTGGAGTTCAACACACCTGTAACCTATAAACCCACTGTAATCTTTAAACAGTTGAACGTAACGAAGTGCAACGAAGTGAAGTTCAACACACCTGTAACCTATAAACCCACTGTAATCTTTAAACAGTTGAACGTAACGAAGTGCAACGAAGTGAAGTTCAACACACCTGTAACCTATAAACCTACTGTAATCTATAAACAGTTGAACGTAACGAAGTGCAACGAAGTGAAGTTCAACACACCTGTAACCTATAAACCTACTGTAATCTATAAATAGTTGAACGTAACGAAGTGCAACGAAGTGGAGTTCAACACACCTGTAACCTATGAACCTACTGTAATCTATAAACAGTTGAACGTAACGAAGTACAACGAAGTGGAGTTCAACACACCTGTAACCTATGAACCTACTGTAATCTTTAAACAGTTGAACGTAACGAAGTGCAACGAAGTGGAGTTCAACACACCTGTAACCTATGAACCTACTGTAATCTATAAACAGTTGAACGTAACGAAGTGCAACGAAGTGGAGTTCAACACACCTGTAACCTATAAACCCACTGTAATCTTTAAACAGTTGAACGTAACGAAGTGCAACGAAGTGAAGTTCAACACACCTGTAACCTATGAACCTACTGTAATCTATAAACAGTTGAACGTAACGAAGTGCAACGAAGTGAAGTTCAACACACCTGTAACCTATAAACCTACTGTAATCTATAAACAGTTGAACGTAACGAAGTGCAACGAAGTGAAGTTCAACACACCTGTAACCTATAAACCTACTGTAATCTATAAACAGTTGAACGTAACGAAGTGCAACGAAGTGGAGTTCAACACACCTGTAACCTATAAACCCACTGTAATCTTTAAACAGTTGAACGTAACGAAGTGCAACGAAGTGGAGTTCAACACACCAGTAACCTATGAACCTACTGTAATCTATAAACAGTTGAACGTAACGAAGTGCAACGAAGTGGAGTTCAACACACCTGTAACCTATAAACCCACTGTAATCTTTAAACAGTTGAACGTAACGAAGTGCAACGAAGTGAAATTCAACACACCTGTAACCTATGAACCTACTGTAATCTATAAACAGTTGAACGTAACGAAGTGCAACGAAGTGAAGTTCAACACACCTGTAACCTATAAACCTACTGTAATCTATAAACAGTTGAACGTAACGAAGTGCAACGAAGTGAAGTTCAACACACCAGTAACCTATGAACCTACTGTAATCTATAAACAGTTGAACGTAACGAAGTGAAGTTCAACACACCTGTAACCTATAAACCCCCTATAATCTTTATTTCTCTATTTCATTAGAATAAGACTAAAAAGTAGAAAATAAAATACTTTATAAAAAAACTTTTTAAAAAAACTACGTTTTTCGCGTATACTAAAAAGTAGAAAATAACTTTTTTTCTTGGTTGTAAAGAATTTGGTTTTAAATTTTCAGATTATATTTAATAAATTTTTATATCCTAGTCAATATTGTTCACAAAGTTTCGAATAAGTGCACTTTGATCTTATCGTATAACTCAACAACTTAAAAACGTGGGCGCATTAATTTAAGTTTATCATAAAGTATTGATTTCACATAAACTTATTTCTCCTCTTATAATGCGCCCACGTTTTTAAGTTGTTGAGTTATACGATAAGATCAAAGTGCACTTATTCGAAACTTTGTGAACAATATTGACTAGGATATAAAAATTTATTAAATATAATCTGAAAATTTAAAACCAAATTCTTTACAACCAAGAAAAAAAGTTATTTTCTACTTTTTAGTCTACGCGAAAAACGTAGTTTTTTTAAAAAGTTTTTTTATAAAGTATTTTATATTTAACTTTGTTTATTTGAAATGGTGAAATTTGTTTTCAATTCTTATTTTGAATTTTTTAAAAATATGAATAACTTTTTGGTTTGGTATTTAATGTAATGAGAATAATTGGCATAAAATGCATTGACAAATCTCTTATTAATCAGCAGGGACCTTTGTACGAAACCTAATGATATCAACGACTTCGTATGTAATGAGTCAGTATGATCAGTCTCTAGTGAGATTCGAACCCATGTCCTTACATGTGAGAGACTTTCATATAAACACTCTGATATATAGCCACTAAACCATAATGACCCTGCTCAAGTACGGAAGGTTTTAGGTAAAATCTCAATTGTATGGGATCGTATTTCGGTTTTTTTATCGCATGATTAAAGCAAAGCAATTTATTATAGACTGATTTTACTAAAGTCCGAAACCACCAATAAATAATTATTAAATACTTAAAATTTCACTCGCAAGGTCCGAATCCCTTTAAACCAGTTAAGCGAATTGAAACTCTGCAGCACTTTAAAAACATAAATTCAAAATTGATACAAATCGTTGTGCAATAACTCACCAATCAATAACTAATCCTCTTCCTTCTTATCCCTTCCATCTTTCCATACTTCTCAATATTACAACAATTGTTTCATCACTTGATTTATGGCAAACAATGTCAATTTTTATCAGTTCCTAATTTCTCTCCATCCTTCTTCACTTTATCATTCTCATTCATTTCAATCCACTTCCATTTTTCTTCATTCTCAAAACTTTAACGTCACCCCATCTGTTATCCTGAATGTCTTCGCTAAAAATACTTTTTCCTCAATAAAGATCTTCATAAAAATTCTTTCATCCATTCTATAGTAAAATGTGATACTATTCAATAAGTAAGTAAGCATTAAACAATATCAGAAGTGGAGAATGATAAATGCGCTACGGGTCAAGACGGCAAGAGTCGAAAAGATGAATGACTTTAGATGTTGGAAATAAATTTTCTCTTCCCTTTCCCTTTTGGCACATTCTGCAAAATTTCCTTCTTACTTCTTTTTTTTCAGCGCTATGTCTTATTTTCATCTCCTTACGGCAAATTTCTTTCGTTTCCCTTCCTCGATGAAACTATTCCCGTGCAACAATAATTTATATCCATGACGTCTTTTTTTTCATTCATCTCTTGCTTTGGACTTTTAGCGGGGGTTTAAAATTGAATTGAGAGGTTTTTTTTTTGGATCGCAAGATTATATTGAAATTTTTGATAAGAGTTGGTTTAAAGATGCAGATAGTCTTGTGGCTGAGCGTATTTCTAGCTATGTGTTTTTATGGCTGAGCTTACTAAGCATCTTTCTGATTAATAGTCTTGAGAGTCTTTCTAGCCGATCCTCTTTCAAGCTGTGCGTCTTTTAAGCTTATCGTCTTTCAAGCTGAACATTTTTTTGCGTGAGCGTTTTTGTTGCTGAGCGTTTTTCCAGTTAAGCGTCTTTCTAGCTGAGCGTTTTTGCTGCTGAGCGTCTCGAGCATTTTTCTGATTAATCATCCTCAGAGTCTTTCAACTGGAGCGTCTTTCTAGCTGAGCATTTTTCTGGCTGAGCATTTTTCTGGCTGAGCATTTTTCTGGCTGAGCGTTTTTCAAGCTAAGCGTTATTCAAGCTGAGCATTTTTGCTGCTGAGCGTATTGTACATTTTCTGATTAATCAATTTGAGAGTCTTTCAAACTAAGTGTCTTTCAAGCTGAGCATTTTTCTGGCTGAGCGTTTTTCAAGCTAAGCGTTTTTCTAGCTGAGCGTTTTTACTGCTGAGCGTCTTGAAAATTTTTCTGAGTGATCATCCTGAGATTTTTTCAACCTGAGCGTCTTTCAAGCTGAGCGTAATTTGTCCTGGTGTAAACCAATTTAGCTAAACTTCTACTTTTCAAACAAATTCTATCTTTTGATCTCAAACTAATGCGTTTCTACCTATAACCCCATTTTCAACTTCCTTTGTTGTTCCTTCTCCAATCTTTCTTTTCCGCCTTAAAGCATTTTCATTTTTGTTTTCCTTACATCTTCTTCATCCTCATCTGACTTCTCATGTGTATTCTCGATGCTCCTATAAATTTTACATGTGCGCTTGTCTGGCAGTGTCTGGAGATTTTATGTCATGGCATGGAAAAAAATTTGCTGGAATTTCACGTTTGTAAGTAATAGCACTTAGCACATGTAAATCCAAGCGTTTACTGTTCTTTTGTACATGTTCATGGATATTTGCAATAAATTTTTTAATTAAATTCTCTTATTTTTTTGTTATTCGTAAGATTTATGAGATCAGTTCTTTCTCCGTTTAAGGATTTTTTTTGTACTTTTTCGTGAAGTCTCACTTAACAATGAATTGCGAATCATTGGGGAGAAATGTTCATTTGCAAATTGCGGAACTTTTTTCTTCGTTTTTAAGAGATTTTACTGCTTTTGTGGGTTTACTTTGGGTAGATTATAAAGAAAAATTTTATATTTTTTAATAGTTCACAAATAAATTGCAAAACATGAGTCATTGTGTCTGAAGATTATCAAATTAAGTCATCGCTTTATTCCAAACTCGAATTAAGTCATCGCTTTAAATCAGCAATAATTCAAAACCTTTATCAGAAATCTTTAATTTCATAAATCTCAACTCTAGCACCATTAAATGGAAGATGAGTAACGAGCACAAAATAGAATAAAACAGAACATAGTACAACACAAGGCACAAGAAAGATGGAAGGTTATTTGAAATGTGAGATGCACCATATATCACTAAAACAAAAGCAATTTACTATATTGTGGTGTCATAAAACACTTCTATCACCTCACCCATTCACCTACCGTTTTCTTATTTCTTGATGTGCACATTTGTATCTTGCTTTACCCTCACCTCAAATGGCACACAGTAGCAGCATCGTATTATGATATGAAGAGTAAAAGTTGAAGTGAAAAAAAATGTAAATAAATAAATAAATATAATAAAATTGTAAGGAGGAATCATTTATTTCTCGTCTCGAATGTAATGTGATTCTGCCTGAAAGGAAACTGACAAGTAGGGTTTTCAATCCCGGGATCCCGGATCCCGGGATCCCGCGTTTTTTTTGGTCCCGTAATACCGGTATTGAAAACAGCTTCAATCCCGGTATTACGGGATTGAGTAAGTAGTTAAAATTTTTTAAAAAATTCTTAAATTTTGTAAAAAAATTCGTTCGCAAGAAATACAAATAGTTCTCATATTCATGACCAAGATCAAAGTCAACCATCAAGTATTATACATCATTAGAAAGGTTCTGACTTAAGCTATAATAAACTGGAAACAAAATTAAAAAATAGTTTGTTTTGTAAGAGTACTAGTGGTTTGAGTGATGAGAAAAGCATACAAGTCGTCAGATATCAAATGTACCCAATATCTCATCAAATTTTGAACTTTTTGAAAAAAATTTCTTCACCATTTGTTTTGTAACAGTATTTATGATTAGAAAACATGAAAAAACTTATTTGTATTCATTGATTTATATTTTTTATAAGCAATTTTAGTTTTTGGTTAAATATTCATCGACTCACTAAAATCGCTATAACTTTTTAATGCAGAACTATATTGGACAAAGTTCATACAGTTCTGAAAACTACAAGTCAAGGGCTACAGGGTGGGATTCTACCCCCTACTATTCTGCGATCTAAGATACTTGCGGCACATGTGAAGATATTTTTCCACTGTTTTTCTTACATATCCTACCATAGCGGTACCAAAACTACAAAGTTAAAATCTTTGTGGAATATCAAAATGAAGCTCTCATATATTACTATTAGGAACTGAAAACCGTTTTTCAATATCTTTAATAATCATAAGGAACTTTAGATTTGAAAAGGGCATGAAAAAATCAGAATTTTCACTCATTTTCAACTTTAAACATTCACAAAATCGCAGGAACAGCACCAAATGACTTGAAATTTGGCATAGAAGTCTATTTTTATGTCCTATACAAGAAAAAATCCACTTGAGTTTGTAATTCGAAAAAGTCCCAAAATCAAAGTGAAAGTCCCCTTTTTTTCAATTTTGCCCCATAGTGTACTTTCCAAAATGAAAACCTTATTTTAAGATTATTAGTACTTAATTTTCTTTTTTTTGCTTAATCATTAACAATAAACATACATAGAACAAATATAAAATAAGAATTTTTCTCTCAAACTAAGATTTTATGTTTTATTTATTGAAAATTTTAAGGCTTCTTTAATAATCTCTTAATCCCGGGATTCCCCGGGATCCCGGGATCGAGAATTTTCAATCCCGTAATCCCGGTATTGAAAATTTGGACCGGGATTGAAAACCCTACTGACAAGTGTGTTTGAATGGAATGAAGGAGAGATGCTTTGATGGTAAGTAGTTGATGTGAATTGGAGCGCATTTTAAGGGAAAAGTGATTTAATGACTGTGCATGTTGGGGGGGGGGTAGCAAGAAAAGAACAATAGAAAGTCCTAGAAATCCATTGTTCTGAAAAGTGACCGTTAAATTCGGACGTCATAAGTGAACGACAGGAGCGTAGCCAGGAATTTGAAGCGGGGGGGGGGGGGGGCGTCACAAAAAAAATTTATATGAAAAATTCATAGTGAGGAAAGATTTTTATTATTTTTTCATAAAACTCCTAGCAAATTGAAGAAATTTCTGTTAACGTCGGGGGATTTGTCTCCAACCCCCCCTTTCCTGGCTACGCGTCTGGTGAACGACCTAAGGTTTCCTGGTGTTTCCATCAAATTTCATCCAGAAACACTCAAATTTTACGTTGTGACCACATTTCTGTCTAATAATAAGCAATTAACGAATAGAATGCCCAATAAGTAGCATCAGCACCCAAACAATATATCAACAATCAAATCAACACCCAAAACCACATCTCATTTCACCAAAAATCACGCTCCAAACAAAGAAACAAGAACAAGAAGAAGAAATGAATTAAATTATCTGACAATAAATTTCATTTTCACATACATGCACTCATTATTCATTCTCATGTGTACTTCTTTTTTATTTCGTTTTCATCTCACTCAGAACATCAGAGAGTTGTCGGCAGCAGAGACGAATGAATATTTTTTTTATATCTCCTCTGCCTGTGCTGTATATGAGCTTAGAGTAAAAATGAAAACACAGAGACTGAAAGGAAAAAGGAAGGAGAAAGAATGGGAAACAGAGTGAAATACTGCACACATAAAATACCTATTTAGGTGGAAAAATACGGCGATAATTTATGGTTTAGCCATATATCACGCAAGACCATATTTTTTACTCTCTCCCTCTCTCACTCTGTCGACTGTGATGATGCTGAAGATGCTGTATAGCTTGTTGTTATTACACCGGATAATGCTTGCACATTCATATGTACAATTTTTTTCGGCGGTTGTTTACTTGTCAAATTCTCGTTCAGTCACGCAATGGAATGAGGGTGGGATGTATGCAGAGATACGTGCAAATATTTTTTTTATTTTTCATTGCAGAATCATTTTTTTCGTTTCCTTCCTTGCTAAACGCAAATATATTCTCTTTTTTTATTCCTCTATTGCATGGCAGAGTCAAGACCAAAGTTAAAGAGTTATTTATGATGCGCCATAGATTATCTTCATTTTATGCTATTTTTCTCTGGTGTTGGAAACGATTTATTGCTTTAGGGGTTCTGGATTGGAGGTGATAAGAGGTTTCGGGATGTTGTTGGGATTTGTCGGATTTTTAACATTTTTGAGGTTAGAATTTTGCAGTCAACTCGACTTGAGTCCGGTTCTAAAGCTATTAGGCCTTACGATTTCATTGGAAATATGACTTCAAATTCCAAAGACCTAACATCCAGGAGCCCCTAAAAAGCAGCATTACACACAGAAAATATATTTCCTCTACCTATTATTTTATGTGTTATTTCTTCTACTTGATGCTCTTATTTTATGTTCTCATCACAAACATATCCCGTATGTACAATGAAAATTGTAAATGATGATGAGCTTTGCCATGCTTCGCTCTAACTTAAATGATTTATGAAACATATTTATTTCATCTCTGTGTTGTTGCCTTTTTTTTCGGGGAGGTAAAAAATGATTTTTTGTGTGATGCTTGCAAAAAGTATATTTTATTATTACGGAGATGATGACGACGACTAATCATCATACTTTATAATTTTTAATGTGCATCTCCAAATCACTCTGTGCGCTTCTTCGCAGTCGACGATTTATTTTTATGGATGGCAACTCTTATTTTATGATTGATGGATGTGATGATGGCACATCAATTTTAGAGCTGTGCATATCATTTATTTTTTGAGACGAATGTATTTAGGTTGATGCTTGTTATGATCATCAATGATATGTTTTCTCAAGCTTATATTTAATTAGCTTGGTTTTATTTCAACGAATTTTCATAATTAGATGTTTTAAAGATTTCGAATTTGACTTAAGCTAATGAATTATGATGAATAAATTACAGCCATTTATGACTTTTGTAAATTATATATGCAGTCTTTTAGAAAGTGTATGAGTGATGATTTATGGGTGCTGCTTAACCGATTTACATGAATATTTTTGACTAATTTTATGGATGTTTTTCAACGAGTGTGAGTTAAAGATGGGAACTGTAATCAGTTATGTTGAGTTGATTTGGGAGCTTCAATTTTATCCAAAAAATATTTAAATTTTATTTCTAATTCTTCAGAGTGGCATGATGAACTAAACCAATTATTTGTCATGAAACAACTGTCTTAGAGCTGCTGGGGTACACACAAGCTACAGACATGCTGGATTTAAATCAAAGCTAATAGCACAAGTCGGTTCATTGAATGAAAATCCGGCTCCCAGCCGGCATGACTCTAGTATGGTGCTGGTTTTGAATTAAATCTAGCACCATGCCAGAGTCACACCTGCTTAGTGCCAGATTTTTGATCTTTTAACCGACTTGTGCTATTCGGGATGCTGATTTGAGGTCTAAGTTGTTTCAAATTAAAAAATTCAACTTCCTGGATTATGGGATCTATGGCTTTTTGATCATAGAGTCCGAAGTTAAGACCTCCACTTGCTATGACTGTGGCAAGACATAGACAGATTAGTTTCTAGTCGGAATCGAACCTACGTCTTCAAAAATGAGAGTGTTTTACACAATTTTCGAATTGATGCTTAACCAATATCAGCATCACATGCATTATCAATAAGACTTTGTTTTCTCCAACACCACAGAAGCCAGAGATATAGTAAGCAGTTTAATCCTTTAATCATAAAATTTACACAAAAGTTATTAACAAAACCACACCAGAAAACCTTCAATCCTTTCACTCCACTCTAAAATAAGCACAAAAACCATAGAAAAAGTAGAAATGAAAAACTTCCAGCGATCAAAGATAAGAAATCCCTTTCATTTAATATTAAGCATAAACCAACAACATTTTCTTGTTCATACATAAGCTGCCCCCCATTCCCGGCTGTGTCTAATGTGTATCAAGTATTATTAACCTTTTTTCCTCATTTCCTTCTCAGACATTCAGTTGAAGGTGGTGTGAAAAGGATAAAAAGGGATATCAAAACCACATTATTATGTATCTTATACGCACAACATAATAATGTCCTTCCCTAAAAAATGCCTGTATACATTGTCGACTCAGATAGGGAGTTGTAGCATGGATTTTAATCGAGTCAACAGGCCATAATCATTTATTATTTTCACTTGCTTATTTATTCGAAGGAAGTTGTGACCGTTTTTATTTCATTCTATGTTACAAGTCATGAACGATACTAAATACTTGCTAAAGATAACACAGCACACAAAAAATAGCTTAAGTCGTAACATTTATTCGCAAATTATGAACCAAAATTTTGCGTTTCTATCAGCAACAGTCGATCTTTTGTTTGTGAAAATTTATTTTCTTTTGACTCGATGGAAGTGGAAATGGTGTGTATTTATGCTTTGGTTTGGACTTGGATGAAAAATGGTTGTGGACTTTCTGAGAATATTTATTTCATGTCACAACATGGAATTAATTGCATGCAATGGTAAGTGAAGGATGAATGGGGGTCGATTGAAAATTAGGGGGTTTTTACAACGGAGGTGCTAATAAATCTTGGAAAGAAGCTGTTGACAGAGACAGTGTTGCATTCGGTATTAGTAAATGGCAAAAGAGAGCAAACGATAGAGCCAGCTTCAGTCGCTTTCTAAGGGAGACCATGGATCACAATTGATCTGGACGGCCAGCCAAGAAAGTAAGTTAGAACAACGAATGTGGCTATTGGATTTGGAACTGTCATTAATTTTAATAAAATGAATAATATCATGGATTGTCATGCATTTCAAGACCTCATTAGGGGTTCATTCAGAACTATTTTTTAAGGGGGGCTTTTTGAATCTTTTGGGGTTTGTTCTCATCAACTAAAAGAGTTTTATGCTTTAATTTATACTCCAATGCCACTAGATATACCTCAAAATGCTTAACATCACTAATAAATGACCCCAAATGAGAGTGTAAGTTGTCGTACAATTTTTACGATTTATTTCAGGCGCTATAAATTAAAATTATTGAATTAGATCCGAAAAGCTCACATCACTAATCTGTTACAGAACTCTTCAAGACCTTCCTTGAAGCTCCAATTAAAATTTATATCATTTCCTTCACACATACATCACATTTGTCTTCTATATCGCAATTCAAAAATTCATTTCAATTACAATTCACAATAAAATGAGCGCCAAGTTAAAAGGAAAATAATGTCAGAATAAAGTAATATTGGAGTCTTTATGCTACTTGCAATAAAATATATCTTAAGATGAATGGATGTGTGATATGTGTGAGATAAATTGAAAGTCATAAATTTTCTTTGCCACTGCTCGCTTTTATTTCTTTTTAGCTTGAAGACAATACTTTTATCTTATTTTTTTGCTATATCCCCTCAATGCCATCATGAGGGAATTTGAGTGGAATGAGCAAGGGTCAGACACTCCAACAGAATTTTAAGGATTGTACAATCCTTACAATCCTTTCATACGAATTGTGAGGATTGTACAATCCTTACAATCCCTACAATCCTTTTCATATAAGGATTGTAAGGATTGTACAATTCCTAAAATCTTTCTATATGAGGATTGTAAGGATTGTACAATCCTTACTAAACAAAAAATAATGTCCATTTATTTTTAAAAAATAAAATAAAATACGAAAAATGAAGAAAGTCAGAAATTTCTTTAAAAACAATTATATTTAAAATGCAATAATTTACCGTGAATCAATTCGAATGATTATTTATACATTTCAACTCATTAAAAAGGTGTAAAAAGTATAATTTTTACACCTGTGAACAGGGTGAGTGATTTAAATCAAAAATCAAAATCTTTTTGCAATGATTTTTAAAAGAAATTTTGATTTAAATCATTTTTGTATGGGGATTTTTTTTTTTGGGATTTTGATTTAAATCTCTTGTATGAACGATTTTATTGGGATTTTAAAATCCCTCGATGTAAAATTTTTGTATTCAATTTTTCAAATTATTTTTCAAATCAACAGTTTTCAGTTGCAGTTCCTAAAGTAAGAATGCAGTTGATCATTTTTTGGCCAGAATCTTGCAACTGGATCTTTTAGATCCAAGCAGTTCTTAAAGAAAGGTTACAGCAACCAATGGTTCCATGCTGTTTGACTGAAACGAAATCCAATTCGTGATTTTTTATCTTCTGTGACTTGATGTACGAAAGGAACCGGCCATTTCCGCAAAAAAATTTTGATTTCAAGAGGTGAATCCTTGATGAAAATTCAACAAAAAAAAATTTTTTTTGTGGATGTAAAGGAACTAGGCAGTTCAAGTGCCTATTCTTGCTTATGACTCATTAAACTAATGTGGTGTAATAAAATATATTTAAGTTTTTTAAAGGATTTAAAGCATGTAAATCCTCATATAAAGGAAGATCCAGGCATGCTTGATGAAGTCCAGTTGTTTATATGCAAGCAGCAAGGCACAGAAGATAAAAAATCACAAATTGGATTTCGTTTAAGTCAAACAGCATGGAACCATTGCTGTAACCATTAATTAAGAAATATTTGGATCTAAAAGATCCAGTTGCAAGATTCAGCCCAAAAAAGGATCAACTGCATTCTTACTTATTAGGAACTGCAACTGAAAACTGTTGATTTGAAAAATAAATTGAAAAATTGAAAACAAAAATCTTACATGGAGGGATTTTAAAATCCCAATAAAATCTTTCATACAAGAGATTTAAATCAACCTTTAAAATTATTGCAAAAAGATTTTGATTTTGATTTTTGATTTAAATCACCCTGGTTTAGGGCGTCCGACCATCTGCGTAGTTTTACAACGGACAGAATTGATATATCAAGTTTATTTCGTTCTTTAAATTCAAACAAATAAATTTTTAATATTAAATTAATATTTCTTCTCTAATAACCAATGAAAAACATTTTTAAATGTTCCATACATTTATTTCATCCTTACAATCTTTATATGGAAAGGATTGTAAGAATTACAATCTTTACAATCCTTTCCATATAAGGATTGTACGGATTACAATCCCTACAATCCTTCTCATATAAAGATTGTAAGGATTGTAAGGATTGTACAATCTTTACAATTCTTCCATATGGATTGTGAAGAATTGTACAATCTTTACAATTCTGTTGGAGTGTCTGACCCTTGGGAATGAGAGCTGCACATATGTCGTACGATGTAAAAGTATTTGTGAGGACGAAACTCAATAAATTTTCTTATACAAGACGAGGATACAAAAAAAAATAAATGAATTGTCAGCCATGGCGAGAATGAAATATGAATCGAGCAGCATTGCTTGATGATCCCGAACGAGAATTTTGCTTAGCCAAAAAAAAGAAGACATTCACAGTTGTTTCGGTTCTGTGGATAATAAACTGCTCAAATTTATATTTTTGGCTCAAGGAATTAAGATAAGATGAAATAAAATAAATTTAACAAAAGAGCTGTTATCGCGAAATAAAAATCTGCAGAAAATGTTTTTTGATATTTTTTTGACCCAATGATCGTTAAATGAATTAATAAACTCATTATTTGGACATTTTAAGAGTTTCTTATTTTTAAAAGAGTAAATTTTTTGCTTTAGTCGCATCTTGGGTGTATGTTGGAGTGCAAACTATATTTTTACCTCGTGGAATTTAGCGGCTTTTCGCTGATTTTGATTTTCGCTGATTTTTCAGTCAAGTCAACTCGACTTTTTAAAAATTCGCTGATTTTAATTTTTCGCTGATTTTTAAGTGATTTTTCGCTGATTTTAAAGTGGTTTTCGCTGATTTTTTAAATTAAAATTTCGCTGTTATTTTAATTAAAAATCGCTGATTTTTCGACAAATTTCACTGATTTTTCGTAAAAAATTCGCTGATATTTCACAAAAATTTTAATGTTTTTTCTAAATCTCTTAATGCAATCTTTTTTTGAATCAGTGAAATTGATAAAAAAAAATAAACAGTTTGATAGTATTGCGATCCTTGTCAAAAGAAAACTTAAACATTGGCTTGAACCAAGCTACAATAAAAAACTAATGGAATGCATTGGAATCAAAGTGTTCAGCAATTTAACAACTAGTTATCACATCCGCTCAGTCTAACTCACAGGAGCAAGCGCAGGAATAGAAATAAATGTACATTTAAATCAACAAAGATGATAGGAAACTTCTACATCTGTGGTGCCTTCAACACAAAACATCGAGATTGAAAATGCATCAGAGATTTAACCATCAAACCAAACGGCGAATAGCAAATTATTGAATGATAAGAATCCAGAATTAACAGCTGAGAACAAGTTTGTGAGCATCATAAGAAATCTGAAAAATCCTAAAGCTCCGGGACTAGATGAAGCCAACAACATACTCATTAAAAAGCTTCCTGAAAAAGCTTTCGAATCCTTAAAGTTCATCATCAATTCGTATCTCAAACTTAATTACTTCCTCAAAATTTGCGCGCTACTGTTCCTCGTTTTCTATTCAATCTTTTTGTAAAAGGAAAAATTATAGTCAAAACCAGCGGAATTCACGAAAGTTACATCTACTGTAAGTCCAGCTAAGCACTTGTCTAAGCAATAAACACCATCTGTATTCACTAGCTAGATGTTATTTATACACATTAAACTACAACTGTAAATTACAGCTGTAATTTGATTTTTACGTAACGACGTAAGTACATCTGTAATCTACAGCTGTAATTTTAGTACATCTGTAATTTGATGCTAAATAGTATAGGGTCAATCAGCAAAATTTTGATAAAAAATCAGTGAAATTTTGATAAAAAAATCAGCGAAATTTTAACTTTACAAAATCAGCGAAATTTTGATAAAAAAAATCAGCGAAAAATCACTCAAAAATCAGCGAAAAATAAAAACCAGCGAATTTTTAAAAAAGTCGAGTTGACTTGATTAAAAAATCAGCGAAAATCAAAATCTGCGAAAAGCCGCTAAAATATATTGAGTATATTTTTGAGTATTTTTTGAACTTACTTCCTTAACTACTTACTTCGATGACCTTACAAATCAGTTGTGATCAATGGCCTTCCTCAAATGTAGCCTAATACTGGCTGCATAGCTGTCTACCGACTTCCAATTTCCTATGCCAAATGCAATACTGTCTAACCAGTCCAGCTCTCTCTTTAGGTTGCTTAGCTTGAATTTAAGGATATCGGCTTGTTAAGCCAATGCACCATGTAGAAACTAGAGCCTCATTTGATTCCGCCCCACTATGTGACTTAGATTGACGGCTTCCACCGCGAGAAAGTAAGGTTGGCACATGGCGATGTTAAGCTAGGTCGAGCGAGTAGTTACATATATTGTGCGTTCACCGCCTTTTAGAAATCAGCAATGAAGAATACAATTAATTGACATGGCACAGGTGCCAATGACACAACTGCCACATTTGTAAAAAATGAAGTTCAGAGAACAATATCGCAACCTTGTCAAACGGGACATTTGGTGATCAGGATTGTAAGAAGAGCTGGTTGGTTTTAAGTCCACCATCCCTCAAAACTGCAATCTTCATTCTTCAAAAAAAAAAATATATAAAAACGGACAGCATGATAATGATTCCAAATTTCGATATTTAGGGCAATTAAATATTCATCCAATAAATTTAAAAACATATTTGAAGAAAAATTGATAAAATCTCTAGCCAATGCAAATTTATCACCTGATTTTGAATTAATAATAAATGAAAATCAAGCACAAACTTAACCTTTTTAATAATTTATTGAACAATCAGCTCGTATCTTATCAAACCTCCAAAAAAAAATCAGATCCCACTTCCTCCATAAATCCTCAAAAAATTCCCATCGTTTAAAAACAACTCAGCCCCTCGACACCAAAAAACATTCCATTTATATCTCATTTAACATCGAAGAGTCCACAAAAATAAAATAAATTTAATATGCTCCGAAAACATCGATAAGAATTAAAGTAAAGAAATTTATGATCATAATATAGAATGTGATGGGAGCCCCAAATGAGTAGAAATTTATGAGACTATTCTGATCATCACAAATTAACGTGATATTTTATCTCAAATGATTTTCAATTCCCAGATCCATGACTTAAGAAAATGCCCACATAATTATAATATCTCTTAAAATTCAGAAAAAAGAGTTGAAGAAGAAATGAAATCAGCGATTAACAAAACACCGATCGATGAACGAGGAACAAGAAGAAGAAGAATGTTCAGGTAATAAGCGACTCAGGCGCTTCCCAAAATAATTTACGACCGACTTTCATCGGAATATTATTAAAATTAATTTCTTCTTTTTTCAGTGCTTCTTTATCTTACTGGAAATTGAGTGTGTATGGGCTTTAAGACGCAAGTGACTGAGTGTGTTCTTATCTTTGATCTTGTTGAATTATGGACATATAATAAATGGTGAGCCACATGAGATCTCTTAGTCTCTATCTTCAGCTTGATCATCACAATAAATTAAGGCACACAACATCACATAATCATAATATTATTCTTTTTTGTTTTGATATGGGTATTAGTGGTAATAATATTGCAGGAATATTTTAGGTTCGCATATTATTGATACATAGACACAGAGTTATGGAGTCTTATGGTGGTTCATTCCAACTTGCCCTGGAAGTCTTCAATTTGACTAAATTCTCGATACGTTTTTGTAACCCCCTGCTTGCCTTGCAAAATTATATTATCTAGGACCTAGTTTTGTTCAAACTGTGTGCCGCGGAACTCTAGTGTGCCGTAGAAACTTTTTGAAACTGATACGAGCCGGATACTGTGTGCGACTTTGGTCATGGCTTACCCTTCAGGTGTGCCGTGTCAAATAAAAGTTTGGACAACACTAATCTAGATACTTCTTGTTCATTTTTTAACAGGATCTAGACCAGTGTTCCTCAAACTTATTTTTGGTTGCAGAGCATCCGTTTACATTTTTGCGCAACTCTGGCAACCACTATTTAAACATTTGAGATTTTCTAGTGGAAAAGTAAAGCTCCATGGAGTATAGTTTGAGAAACACTGATCTAGACATAATTCTGCGTGGCCATCATATCATACATAGCAAGGACGTAGCCAGGAGCTTAAAGGAGACATTAAAAAATTTTAGATAGGAGATTTTTGTGAATTCTTCATAAAAACCCTAGCAAAATGAAGAAATTTCTGATTAAAAACGAAGACAAATCCACCCCCTTGGCTACGCGCCTGATACATACAAGTCATTACCCTTTCTGAGTAGCTCAAAAATGCATTTGATATCAAAAAAGCTAATCTTTCTTAAGAAACTGATTAAAATCTTCACAAATGAAAAAAAAATGTTATTCCCCAGAATTAATAATAGAATGTGAAGTACAAAAAATTAATCTTTACACTGGAAATGAAAATCTTCAAGATAATACAATAAGTTGCCAAATTAATATCACAAAGATAATAACATTTCTATAAAGTGCACCAAATATCGATGCATTACTTCAGTTGGAAAAGATTAATTTATAAAATCAGAATGAATTTAAAATCAAGTTTATTGCTTTTTATATTTGCAGTATATTTGCATGTAAGCTACAGCGAAGGTATATTTTGCAGCTATAGCGACATTAGTATGAATGCTTACTATTGTGATCTGACAATACAAAATCCAAATGGACTTAACAATTTCACTGAAATCAGAGGAACACATTCACCAGGAAGAGAAAATGAAGACGTAACTTCAATAATTCGAACTTCATCATCAATAAGCACAAATTTTCCATCAATAATTTGCAATACATTTCCAAACGAACAAACATTAAAGGCATTGTCGATTGGCATTGAAAGAATTGATGAGGATTCTTTCAAGAATTGCAGGAATCTTGATTTTTTGGACTTGAGTGGTAACAGAATCTTTGAAATACATGAGAAGTCATTCAGTGAAAATAAGAGACTAAATTCTTTATTATTAATGGAAAACATGTTAACAACATTACCGGAAACTATATTTCTGAATCAATTTAATTTAGGCATATTAGTTATAAGCAGCAATAACTTCACAGACTTGCCTCTTAAAATTTCTGCTACTTTAAAAAATTTGGTTAGATTAGACATGGGAGATTGTCAGCTTCATCAACTTAGAGTCGAGTGGTTCAGGAATTTATTAAATTTACAAATATTACAGCTGCCATCGAATCAATTTGAAGATTTTCCACATAATGTCTTTAATCCTATTCGTGAATTGCTTGAGCTTGATTTGGATTTTAATCAGCTTAAGGTTATTCATTCCGATTGGTTTGGCATTTTACCAAATTTCCGTATCTTACATCTTCGTGCAAATCAGATTAATGCAGTTGATGAAAGATTTATAGACAACAATTATATCGTATCTTTAGGAATGCTTAATAATCTTTGTTTAAACGATATTATCACTGACTTTACATCTTCGAAATTGGAGATGAGAGCTGCGCTGCAAACATGCTTTAAAAATTTTTCAATATAATATAATTTTTTATGGTCACTGAATTGATAATAAGTTAAGAGAGTTGGAATATTAGACAATGTTAACAACAAGTTAATAATATCAAAGCTCTAAGCTTTAATAAGCCTTAAAAGGAAAATAAACAACAATTAAAGGAACAGATTAACAGCAATCGAAGATTAGCACAAGTCGATTAATCGAAAAGAAATCCGGCATGATTCTGGAATGATGCTGGCTTCAATTTTAATCCATTCCCATGCAAAAGCCACACCAGCTTGGTGCCGGATTTCAGATCGATTAACCGACTTGTGTCATTCGAATATATGTATTTAAATCATCATCTAATTATTAATCTTGTCAATTAATTTTTAAGCTAACCCTAATTAATTATAAAGAGAGTTCATACGTTTTAATCTAGTGGTTTAATTGCAAAACCTTGATAACAAATTCTAAGTAATTTAAGATAATTTATAAATAAAACGATTGTCGACTTTTCAATTTTATGGTCCATTGTCCAAATGATATCAAAACAGGAAATAAAAATTACAAAATTGATAAAGAGCGTTCAAGCCCCGAGTTGATAATACTTACTTACTTTACATTACTTTCTTGACTGGGGCGCACTTGAGTCCATTGATGCGTTCATAGATCGCCTAAAGACAGCTTTATCTTTCGAAACTTTCTGCCATTTTGGGTTATTAAGGACTGTTGATAATAAATTTTTTTCATAATAATGAGGACGTAATGTGGACTTGATTCTGGCAAAGTTTCAAAGTGATTGGACACTTCATGCCATCGGACTTCAATCACACGATGGGTGCAAAATAAAATCTTAAGGATATCATCACATTATTTACTAAATATTTCAAAACTACACCAATAGCAATAATCTCTGCTTCTATAACAGTTTAATTATTAGCTGATTATTAGCAAGATTTGATCTAGGATTGAATTTAATCATTTGTTATTTCAAATTTAAAACTAATTTAACACTAAGCAGACGTTGGTAGAGCCCTTACAGTAATAAATAAAGTTGCACATTTGATAGAGTCATAACAATGATTTGTTAAGTTGCACAATTGATACCGCAAAGATAAGAACATTTGTATAAAAGCACCAAATATCGACACATTTCTCCAGTCACAAGAAGAGAATTTGGTGATTTCAAAATGAATTCAACATCAAGTTTATTGTTATTATTAATTACAACATCTCTACATGCAAGCTTTGGCCAAAATTTATTTTGTTACTATAGAATCATTAATCCGTTTGCATATGTTTGCGATCTATTAATTCAAAATCCAAATGGATATAACAACTTCACAGAAATCAGAGGAACACATTTACCTGTAAGATGGAATGAGGACGTTACAACAATACTAAGAGCTACATCATCAATAAGTATAAATGCTCCGTCGATAATTTGTAATACTTTTATAAATGCACGAGACTTAGACTTATTTGGCATTGGTATTGAAAGAATTAACGAAGATTCATTCAGAAATTGTCGGAATCTTAGGCAATTAGAATTGGGTGGAAACAAAATTGTTGAAATAGAAGAAAGGTCATTTAGTAATAATCCATTGCTAGATAACCTGTCTTTACAAGGCAATAGATTAACAACTTTACCAGCAAATATCTTTGTAAATCAACGAAGTCTAAACTTCTTATCATTAAGCCGCAACATCATCACCGACTTACCAAAAAATATTTTTGCTCCTTTGTTAAATTTACAAGAGCTTAATCTAGATTTCAACCAATTCGAAGTAATTCATTCTCACTGGTTCGGCAAATTATCAACTCTCAATTTCGTACATTTTCGTTCTAATCAAATTATTGCTGTTGATGAAAGATTCATTGACAACACCGGAGTTTATTGGTTGGGAATGTTCCATAATATTTGCATAAATCAAATTGTTTTAGATCTTTCAGCTAAAAGACAGCAAATGAGAGCGGCACTGCAAATTTGCGTTAAAAATTATCAAGATATAAGTGGTAAGTAAGGTTAATTTATTTTGGAATGCATCATTTTCCATTATGACAATCCTTCCTGTAAATTCAATGTTGTAGTAATGAGATGACTTTGAGGTCTAGTCAGGGGTGTCCAAAAAATTTTTTGTGTTTAAAAATCAATAAAACCTTCTCTATTTGATTATCAAAAGCTAATTTTATGGTTCTTGCTTTAAAACCAATTAGCTTTTGCTATTTAATTGAGATTTAAATTTTTAAAAAATTTCAAAAAAATTGTAAATAAATTTCATTCTCAAAGGGGGTGCCCGGGTACCTTAGGACCCCCCTGGCTACACCCTTGGATCTAGTCACTTAGTTTAATAAGACACAAGTTTTGTCACACGAAGAACTAATTTTAAAATTCTCCAATTTTTCATTTCAACAATTTGTGGCGTGCATTAGGATGTACTCTAGGAAATTTGGATGAAAGAGTTTGTAAACTTGAGGATGAAAATGAACAACAGCAAATAAAAATTGACAATCTTCAGAAGGCTGTTGATGAGCTGTTAAATCGCAATTGTACATGTGCCTAAACCTTAATCATCTTCATTTAGATCTGTGAATGCAGACTTATTATTTCCTATTCACGTTTATTTGGACTTAACTTTCTAATTTGAATTCGCGAAATAAATGTTCATATTTTAAATCCACAAATTTTTATATGAATTTTATTCCAGTGGCTTAATTACAAAACCTCGATAACAAATTCTTAGTAATTTAAGCTTAATATCATTTACACAGAAAGCATTATGGACTTTTCGATTTTATTATCCATTAATATAATGTTCAATTGATATCAAAACAGCAAATAAAAGTTATGAAACTGATAAAGAGAGTTTAACCCCAGTGTTGATGATACAATGTGCTGTGAAACTTTATTAATTATGAGATTTCAAAAAGGATGGATTTTTTGTATTTTTCAAAGTCATTCAGATCAATTAACTTCTAAACCTAGTTAAGAAGACGCTAACAAGACAAAATCAGAAATAAACTTAGACCTTGTGTTCTCTGTAGTTGAGCAGATATCGCTAGAGTCATAAAAATAAGACAATAAGTTGCACAATTGATATCGCAAAGATAAGAACATTTGTATAAAAAACACTAAATATCGACATATTTCTTCAGTCAGAAGAAGTTAATTTAGTGAAATTGAAATGAATTCAAAGTCAAGTTTATTGTTTTTATTAATTGCAGTATTTCTGCATGAAAGCCACGGTCAAGATTTATTGTGTTACTTTAGAAGCACGGGTCCGTTTTCATACGTCTGTGATCTATTAATTCAAAATCCAACTGGATTTAACAATTTCACGCAAATCAGAGGAACGCATTTACCAGGAAGAGGAAATGAACACGTTACATCAGTTTTAAGAGTTTCATCATCTATAAGCACAAATATTCCATCAATTATCTGTAATTCTTTTATAAATGCACGAGACATTGATTTATTTAGCATTGGTATTGAAAGAATTAACGAAGATTCATTCAGGAATTGCACGAGTCTGACAAATTTAAACTTGGGTGGAAACAACATCGTTGAAATAGAAGAAAGGTCATTTAGTAACAATCTATTGCTAGATATCTTATCTTTACCAGGGAATAGATTAACAACTTTACCAGCAAATATTTTTGCAAATCAGCGTTTACTGCATGCATTAATATTGAGCCGCAATAGTCTCACTGAGTTACCAAATAATATTTTTGCTCCTTTAACAGATTTAATTGAGCTTAATTTAGACTTCAATCAACTTGGAGTGGTTCATTCTCACTGGTTTGGTAATCTCCCAACTCTTAGTTTCGTACATCTTCGGGAAAATCAAATTAATTCTGTCGATGAAAGATTTATTGACAACACAGGAGTTTATTGGTTGGGAATGCTAAGTAATATTTGTATAAATCAACTTGTTATGGATATTACAGCTACAAGACAGCAAATGAGAACGGCACTGCGAGTTTGTTTTGAAAATTATCAAGATACGAGTGGTGAGTAAGGTTGATTTATTTAGGAAACAGACAATGAGTAGGCTCATTGGGACCGTTACATACTGAAGTGTATGTTAATTAGGGCTACCATCTAATTTTCATGAAAATACAGGACTTTTGGTAAATTTTTTCGAAAAATACAGGACATAGAGTAAAATTCGAAAATTAACGGAAATTTTCGTGAAAAAAATACAGGACCTGGAACAAAGTTTTCAAATTTATACAGGACAGGGTTTTGAAATACAGGACTGTCCGTTGTAAAACTACGCAGATGGTCACCCTAATGTTAATGAGTACTGTACGCTACCAGTGAGTATACTCATTGTCTGTTACGAAATAGATCATTTTGAAACACAACAGGATTCCATTTCAAATGCTTAATTGTCAAGTATTGATGCATCATATTTATATTCAACTATTTGTTGTTTCTATTAGGATGTACTCCTGGAAATTTAGATGAAAGAGTTTGTAAACTTGAGAATGAAAATGCACAACAACAAATGGAGATTGACGAACTAAAGAAGGCTGTTCAAGAACTGTTAAATCGCAATTGTACATCCACTTAAATTAAAAGATTGAACACTGATCAATGTCGCCTTTTGCGACTTCAGTTATGGTTCACCCCTAAGGTGTGTCGTGGCTCAAATAGATTGGACAACACTGATTTATATACCATGTGAAATAAATTGGAACACAATAAATTTACCACTACGTTGTATCTCACAACATAGAACAAAAAAAAAGTGTTTACTACTTTTATTGATTTTTGCAATAATTACATTTTAAGTGTCCTTACGTGCCAAAGGTTATGGGTTCAGTCCCACACAAAGCCAAGTTTTAGAAGCTTTGGTTCCATTTCACCGTTCTAGTTATAAAGATCGGTTCGTATGTTGAGAGTAGTTTTCAGTTCTTTTAGCACATAACGTGTCTTTTTTGCTAGGTATACTAGGATAAACTAGTACCTGGATGATTTCGTTACAGCATCTTGCGCACACAAGTTGTGACTAGGTACAATGCAGGGTACATCACATCTTTAGAAGTACTTGTGTCTTTGCAATGTGCAGAGCTTGCAAGTGGTTCGGAATGTCTCCAGATCAAAAAGTTGGGCCTTCTCCATGCCTTACCTTTTATAATACATCCTAAATCAACATTGATAATCATAAAATTTATCTTTATTTATTTTTTTTCTCAAGGTCCTCCTCAATACCCCTCGCCTATAAGAATTGTTGTAGGCATTTTGAAAAAATCTTAAATCTACGATCCCCTCATACAAAAAAAAAAATCCATCTTCACCTCTG
The DNA here is from genome assembly GCA_917627325.4 of Chironomus riparius. Taxonomy (NCBI): domain Eukaryota; kingdom Metazoa; phylum Arthropoda; class Insecta; order Diptera; family Chironomidae; genus Chironomus; species Chironomus riparius. The sequence goes on along the minus strand of OU895877.1, from coordinate 19,231,004 downwards.
ATTATTGCCATCAACATCGACGATCACAGACAAAAATTCTGTCGATAACATAAATTGTCCTCTCATTTCATATTCTGATCAAATCGGTGAAGATATCATTAGGAGGTATTTTTATGGCCATATTGAATTAATTGATTTAAATCTTTAAGTCTGTGACTTAAAACAGCTACGCACGAATGTTTTTGTGCTTTTTTTTTCATTCCATGGCGCTTGAACTGTTATCTTAAGTAAACAAATCAAGCTCGTCGTCGAGATTTCAACTTAATTTATTGGATGGAAAAAAATCGTCGTCTTGTTTCACTTCCTTTCACTCATTAATTGAGAATATCGTGAGGCCATTAGGTGCTTGCTCTCAAATTACAAACTTATTCGCTTTAACCAATTGACATTATCATAATTATCTTCTCTTATTTCGAGATTTTTAAAAATTGGATTTAAATGAACAGAAAAAAAGTTTTGGTCAATAAAAATAAATTTTCAAATTTGTGGTATCAATATCACATGTGCCATTTAGATATGGAATTATTTGTTTAATTTGAATGGTTAATTTTTGGGTATTTTTCATGCCTCGCTGAGATAATTGCTGGTTTGGTTCAATATATTGTGAATATTTACACAAATTGAGGTTTCAAATATTTTTAAAGATTTAATAAAAATAAATCGTCGCTTCAGACTTGAATCCAATTAATTTGCTGTCCTTTCTTTCCTAATAAGTTGTAGCTATAGATATCTGATTTTTAACAGATCTAAGCGAAGTTGACTGCTGCCCCCTCTCATTCTTCCTTAATCTTATCGCCTAAAAAAGTCATAAAACTTTACAAAAAAATCATAACCCCAAAGAAATTCTTATCTCGAGCAAAGTTTTATGACCCAAAATCACAGTTCAGTTCGCCTTAATCGGCTATAAAGCTAGTCTACTCTATTTAACTATGATAAATATGTTTTCATGAAATTATCATGACAGAAAGAAATATTAACGAAAATTTACAATTTTCCGGTTTATTTTTATTTTTTTTTGCGTAAATAAGAAAGTTATCCATTGACCCGACACCAACAAGAACTCATTTCCTTTTCGACAATCATAAAAAGTAAAAGTGGAAATGAAAATGAAATGAAGATATTGTGATTGCTGTAGGAATGGATTGATCTTCCATGCGAGCAGAAGTTTTTTTTTTATTAAGCTATAAACATGAACATGGACTTGTTGACAATATAAAGACTTGATCCTTTAGTTTCTCTAAGGAAAAGACTATAAGCTTCTATTGGATTCTTCAAATTTTTTTTTTTATTCTTGATCTCAGCAATTATAGCATCCTGATTTTCAATCCTTTTTGAATTTTGTGATTGCAAAATAAAACCTACATTGACAAAAAATGACATTCATCAAAAGTAGAATTGTCCCTTATCTGTATAGATTCCTAGACAAGAAAAATTAAGAATAAACTTAAAAACTCCCAAAATTATTATTCCCAGATTCTCTAAAAGAATTTAATTTTGAGAGGTTCAATGTGCACATTAGTGTTAATTTCATTATTGTGTAGTTTAATGACTTAATAGATAAGATATTGTTTTGGTGAATTTTTATTAAAGGTTTGATAACTTAGGTCACACACTTATTTTGTCACATTGTTTTTCAATGATGTAAAATAGCACAAAAAATACTTTTTGCCTCCCCCTTCCTCCTACCTTTTTACAAAATATGCATGAATTTTTTTTTCTTTCTTTAGAAGGTCACAATATCATAGACCTCACTTCAACTACCCCCCCCCCCCCCCCCCCCCTATTAAAAGTGAACGTAATAAATGAACGACTGCTTATATATATTTTGCTGGAATTGCTCTTTAGTTAAGCAGACTGATGATCTGAATTTTCACTAACCGATCCTGTTAAATAAGAAAAAGGATTGTTTTAATTTAAAAAAAAAATACAATTTAAGGCATATAAACAGGACATTAAAGGTTTTGGGACGTCATTTAACCAAATCATTTAGTTCAGTTAAGCGGACGTTTCAAGAACTCTTGGAAAGACGCTGTTGACAGAGACAGTATTGCAATTAATATGGGTAATTGGCAAACAGTAGCCAGCGATAGAGCAAGCTTCAGGCACCATCTAAGGGAAGCCTTTTTATCACAATTGATCTGTACGGCTAGCGAAGTAAGTAAGTATTAAGTTAAAACCCTTTAAATCCCTTCTACAGCCCTAACCAAACCTTCAAGTGCTCACCAGGATACAAAATTTCAAAATTCGCAAAACAATGTTCCAAGTTTCTTCTTAACATTTGTCTTGTTGGACTCCAATCCACAACATTGAAATCAGCACAGACATTGTTACTCATGTCCATCATCTGTACTGCCGTATTGTCAATAAATTTCTCATCAACAGCATTAATTTGGTTTGAAACAATGCTGAATGTTGTAAATTTTGGTAAAACTCCAAACCAGTGTGAATGAATAATATTGAGGTTATTTTCATCTAATCGAAGCATTTGTAGTTCAGATAAGGAGCTAAATATGTTTGCTGGAAGAGCATGAATTTTATTTCCGGATAGGTCCAAGGAAACCAAGCTGCTTAGAGAATCAAAAATACCAGAAATAGGATTTAAGAATAAATTATGATTAAGACCTAAACCTGGTAGTTCAGGTAATGCTCGAAACCATTCAGTACGAAGATTTGAAATTCTATTAAAAGCTAAATCAACATGCTTTAAATTAATCATAGGATTAAAAAAATTTGGTGGAAGATCCGCGATTTCATTCGAGTCCAAAAATAAATCTTGTAAATTTATAAATCTTTCAAATGTCACAGTCAATAAGCTTGATAGTTTATTCCTTGTTAAGCCTAGTGTCGTTAAACTGGTCAATGGATGGAAAATGTTTGTTGAAAGTGCTGCGATTCTATTATTAGTAAGCCACAAGGCCTCTAATCTGTTGAAGTTTTCAAACCATCTGCTTCTAAGGTTGACGATCAGGTTGCCTTCCAGTTGCAAAAATGTCAAACTTAATAATGGATCAAAAATATTATCAGGCAGGTCTGTAATCCTGTTGAAATCAAGCCGCAATCTCTTCAACTTTTGTTGACTCTTAAAGACATTTACAGGCAGTGTTGAAAGCTCATTGAACCAAAGTTCCAAATTTTGAAGCTCAGTGTTCTCGACGAATGAATTTTCATCAACTTCGGTGATGTTGTTGCCATAAACATTCAAATGTGTTAATGCTCTGCAACCTCTGACCGAATAATCATGAATTTTCTGAATCCTCATGCTCAATAGTTGAATTCTATTTGTATTTCTGAAGGTCTCACATATTATTGACGGAATATTGGATGAGCTCGAGAACGGTGCTTCAAAAACTGTCACTACATCATCGTTTGCCATTCCAGGAAGATGAGTGCCTACAATTCTTGCAAAGTTGTTAAGTCCATTAGGATTTGCCATTGACAAAAAGCAAGTGTAACCATTATTTGCATTATTGAAGAATTGACACGAAATTTCTTGACCATAAACCAACTTGGAGTTTAACAAGAGAATTGACAACAAAATAAGAACTTTTTGACACATTTTATGTAGCTAAATTTAACTTGCTAGCTTTGATATTACTGATCTTATTTGATTTATTTTCCATCATTTTTATACAATTTTCTTTATCATTTACTTCAATTTATACTTAGTGATTCTGTTAGCTTTATTGTTTTAAAAAATAAAATCGTTTGTGGCTGCATCAAAGGAGAAATTTAATCGTTCATAAGTAATGTTGATTAATTAGAATTTGATGTGTCAAAGTTATCAACACCTTTTTTAACAATGATTTGTTAAGGTTGCGAGTTAAAATAATCTTAAGATAAGTTTGATATCAGTTCTTCTTAAAAGTCGTTTATGTGATATGATTGATTTTTAAGAAGAAATGGAAGTTTAAGACTTCTTAACACAAGAGCTAGTATCAAGAGTAAAGAAAAAATATTTGAAAGCTTCAATAATCTGAATAGCGAAAAGCACAAGTCTGTTAATCGACTGTTAATGACTCTGTCATGGTGCTGTCTTCGATTTAAATCCAGCATCATGATAGAGTCACATAAGCTTGGTGCCGAATTTCTGATCGATTAACCGACTTGTGCCATTTGGGTAACTTATCGACTTTACATTTATTAGCTTCTACAAGGACGATCGATCAGTTCTTGCACTAGCTTCTGCAGTTCTTCAACAGCTGCTTGCAAATGTTCGATCTTTTCTTGCTGAGCTTGATTTTTGTCTTCAATTAAGCAGACTCGTTCGTCCCAATTTCCACCGACACAACCTAGAAAAAGTCATTAATGTCAGGTAAATTAATGAACGTCATTTAAACCAGCGATGACTAACCCATGCACCACAGGCCACTAGTGTGACTCGAGAAATTTATAAAATTCCACGTACCGTTTGCCGTGTTCGGTTTTGGTCATGGCTTATCATGAAGGTGTGTCGTGGCACAAAAAAGGTTGGACACCACTGATTTAAATGATCTTTTACTCAACCCATCAAGTACTCACCAGGATTCAAATTTTCATAATTTTCGAAGCATTTTTGCAAACCATTTCTTATTAATTGCCTAGAATCTGAATAATCAAAAACTCCAAAGTTTGCACATATGTTATTCATCATATCAATTCCAGATATCCTAGAATTATCAATTAATTTTTCGTCAAATGCATCAATTTGATTGTTTGAAGCGGTAAAGTATGCAAAATTTGGTAAAACTCCAAACGAATCAGAATGAATGATTTTAAGGTTATTTGCATTCAATCTAATCACCTCGATGTTGATCAATGAGCTGAAAATGTTGCTCGGAAGATCTTCAATATCATTCACTTCAAGGGTCAAAAACTCCAAATTTTGGAGCGGTGTGAAAATTTCAGCAGATAGTTCCGATATTTCATTTTCATATAAACCCAAATATTCTAAATTGGACAAAGGTTTGAACCATTCAGCACGAAGATTTGATAGTTTATTGGTTCCCAAGTCTAGTTCCTTTAAATTGGTCATAGAGTTGAAGAAATTTAATGGCAGATCTTCAAGTTCATTTATATCCAGCCACAGATCCTCTAAATTCATAAACTGTTCAAACATCTCGGTCGTCAGGTTTGATAGCATATTAAAGCTTAAACCTAGTGACTTTAAATTAATTAATGGATGAAACACATTTGTAGAAAGTTCTTCTATCCGATTGTAAAACAGCCACAAAGTTTCTAGTCTCTCAAAGTTTTCAAACCATTTAATTTTAAGGTCCTTGATCAGATTACTTTCCATCCCCCAAAATGTCAGATTCCTTAAAGGAACGAATATGTTATCAGGCAGATCTGTGATTCTATTGAAATCAAGCCGTAATCTAATCAACTTTTGTTGATTCCTGAAGACATTTTCAGGTAGTGTTGGAAGCTCATTAAACCAAAGTTCCAAAAATTGAAGTTCAGTATTTTCGATGAATGCATTTTCATCAACTTCTGTGATGTTGTTGTGGTTAACGTGGATGTGTGTCAGATGCTTGCAGCTCTTATAGGAATAGTCGTGAATTCTCTTAACCCCAAGTCTTGTTAATGTACTGCTTGTTGTATTTGGGAAGATCTCGCAAATGATTGATGGAATGTTTGGTGAATTCGATCCAGAATTCATAGAACTTACAGTAATAGATGCTACATCCTCGTTTGTCATATTAGCCATGTGAGTGCCATTGATATGAGTGAAGTTGTTCAACCCATCAGGATTTATTATTGTTAATTGACAAGTGTAGCCACTGGAATGACTTATCAAGTAATCGCACCAAAGAGTTTGACCGAAGATTAGCTGGCAATTCAACAGAAGTATTGACAACAAAACTATAATTTTCGGAGCCATTTTATAATTTTTTAATATCCCAAATGATGCAATCTAAACTTTATTCGGTAGCTTTTATATCACTGAATTGATTTGCTTTATTTTGTTGGACTTTTATACAATTTTCTTTATCATTATTTTTATTTTATACATTTGTCATCATTAGAAGCTGTTTTTTGCACCTTATTACATTTAAAATGGAATCACTTGTTGCCATATCCAAAAAGAAATTTAATCCTATTTAATTATTATTTATTTAATGTGCTTAAGTTATCAAAACGACAATCAGTAGTGATTATTTTACTCACTTCCTAAAATAAGCTTTAGATAAGGTTTACTGATTCACAAATTTATTTTAGCAGATATAGTATTGAGTGAGTCTGGTTTTATGGCATCACAATAATACACAAAAGATATAAAAATATAAAATAACATCCAGCTAGCCTGATTCATTTTCTGCTGCAAGGACAGTTCATCAAGTCTTCAACTAACTTCTGCAATTCTTTAACATCTTCTTGTAAGTTTTTAATCATCGCATGCTGATGCTGGACTTCGTCTTCAATTGTACAGACTCTTTCGTCTAAATTCCCATCGATACATCCTTATTAATTAGAAAGAGTAATATTATTGGTCAGTCACTAGTGATGTCTGACATTTTAAGCAGTGCTACTGTGCAACTATCTTAAATGGCATACTAGTATGCCTTCAAAGGTGAATTATATTCAAAAATTTTAATTAACACTTATTTTATGAAGTCCTATTAAAGGCAGGCGCGTAGCCAGGAAGGTCTTGTCTACCTCTTAAGCGTTTTAGGCCGTGCTCTTGCTGCGGTTCAAAACGTTTAAGGGGGGATAAGGCCCTCCTGGCTATGCGCCTGATTAGGGGTGTTGACAGGAATTTGAAGGTTTAAGAGAGGGAGGGCGGATTTTTTATGAAAACCCTAGCATGTTAAGAAATATCTGTTGACGACAATTGTCACTCAAATCCCTTCCTCAAGCTAAGTGCCTTAGCTTCCAAAACGCACCTAATACTCACCAGGATTAGAATCTTCAAAATTTGCAAAGCACTTTTGTAAGGCATTCCTCATCGGTTGCCTTAATACAGACTCATCAAAAATAGCAAAGTCAGCACATATGTTGCCTGTCATATCTAAGAGCTGCAAACCAGTGTTGTCAATAAATCTCTCATCAAAAGCATCGATTTGATTTTGTGCAGCAGTAAGTGCCCAAAAATTTTCCGAAACTCCAAACCAATTAGAGTTTATGACTCTTAGATTATTTGCATCCAATGTAATTCCTCCTAATTTTGTCATTGAGTTAAAAATGTTACTTGGAAGATCTTCAATTTTATTTTGAAATAAAGACAAAATCTCTAAATTTTTGAGAGGTGTGAAGACGTCAGCAGTTAATTCCTTAATTTCATTGTTTGATAATCCTAAATACTGCAAATTAGACATTGATTTGAACCATTCTGGGCGAAGATTTGAAAATTTATTAATAGCTAGTTCTAGACCTTGCAAGCTGGTCATAGAGTTGAAAAAATTAATGGGCAAATCCTCAAGTTCATTTTCATGCAGCCACAATTCTTCTAAATTCACAAACTGTTCAAACATCTCCGTCGTCAGGTTTGATAACTTGTTCATACTCAAACCCAACCAAACCAAATTAGATAATGGTAAAAAAGCATTTTCTGGAATTTCTTCGATCCTGTTATAGGAAAGAATTAAAAAGCTAAGATTATTAAAGTTTTCAAACCACTTGATGTTGAGGTCCTTGATCAGGTTCCCTTCCAAACCCAAATATGACAAATTTTTTAAAGGCGCGAAAATATTTTCTGGCAAGTCAACAATGTTTGTGTGTTCTAGCCGAAGTCTAATAAGGTTATGTTGACTTGTGAAGACATTTTCAGGTAATGTTGTCAATTCGTTGATCCGAAGTTCCAGAAACTCAAGTTCAGTATTTTCGATAAATGCATTTTCATCAACTTCTGTGATGTTGTTGCCATTTACGTTTATAAATGTTAATTTTTTGCAGCTTTTAAAGGAATAATCATGAATCTTCTCAACTCCAATGAATGAAAAATCAATCAAGGCTATATTCATAAAAGTATCACATATAATTGATGGGATGTTTGATGAAATCGATTCAAAGGAGTTCCTGTCTACTCTAATTACATCCTCATTGGTCATTCCAGGTAAATGAGTGCCGCTAATTTGAGTAAAATTGTTGTAACCATTTGGATTTACTATTGTCAATTGGCACACGTAGTTCCTAGCTGAACCAGTGAAGACACACCTGAGTTCTTGACTGTAGATCGACAGACAATTCAACAACAGAATTGTCACCAAAAGTATTAATTGATTAACCATTTTATGTGCAGTTTTAAATCAATTTCGTAGCTTTTAAATCACTGAATAGATTTGATTTATTCTGCTGTACTTTTATACAGGTTTTCTTTATCAATTGACTTTATTTTGTAGATTGTGTTCATTTGAAGGGGAATTTTTAACCTTTAAATATAACTTGTTTCCGTTGAAACCATTCATTTATGACGTTCATTACAAGTTATATTCTCAAACCCAGCTAATATAACTAGTTTAAAATAAAATTAAATTAATAATCAACTACAATTCCCCTTCATAAAGCATAACGTAATTTGCTGGATGTATGTGACGACCCCTTTAGACCCTCCTAAACGTGACTTCACAAATGAATGACTCCTCATCAAATAAGAAATTTAATCTTATTTAAGAAGTGTTGATTAATTTGAGCATGCTTTATTTAAGCCACCAAAACAATAATCAGAAATAATTGTTGATAACTTGCGATATGAAGTTAAGCTGATAATTTTTCGTGATTAATTAGCAATCTAATTTTAACGGGTTTTCGTGAATGTGAATTTGTTAAAGAAGATAAAGATGGAGTTATCATTTTATCATTAAGTAAAACAGTAAAACAAATCAATGCAGACGAAGTTGGGAAAATGAAATGGAGCTGGATTAGCCATATATTAAGAAAAGACCATACAAACATCGCGAGGCAAGCGATCTTCTGGAATGTCCAAAGAAATAGGACTAGGGCCGAACAACAGAACAAGAAGCTGCAGGAAATGGTAGCTTTGGCCCAGAATCGAGTGCGATTCAAATGCTTTGTGGACGCCCTACGCTTCATAGTGGAGCAATAGGAACCCATCATCAAAACAGTGAGCTTCGGCAGGTCTCTCGGTATGTACCTATATTTCCCCCTATCCTAGGTACACCCTAGTGAATACGTTATTGTAAAACTAAGATAAAAGCTGAGGGTGGTGTACACCAAGAAACCCGCCTTTGGTAAATATGAAAGAGCAGTATGTGTATAATGATGATTTTAAACAAGTTTCTTAATCCAACGTTGACTAAATCCTCAGATTAAATATAAATTTTCGAGGCACAAGATCTTGAACAGAATCTTTGTTGATCCATCGGTCACTTTAAGAATTGATTAAAGAAAACTCTCAAAAAAATCCATAAAAATATTCAAACCCAAACTCGACCAAATTGCATGCACAGAAGTCACAAAGAAAAACTTTATTGTCATTGACTATTTTCGACTATCATCAAGAAGTGACCATAAAAGAAAGTCATTTACTTTCCATTTGTATAGTTTTTTTTTCTATCGTTTTCTGTTGGAGAATTGTGACATTTATGAAGCTCATACTTGCCATTTTATAGCTGAACTCACAATCTAATTCATACAATGTCTTCTTACATCCCACAAAATCTCCAACTCATCCTTCTATGCAGTATCTATATGTATAAGAAATATAATCAAATTGATGTCGAAAGGAAATGATCTCATAAAATTTGATGGTGCTGTCATCATGTAATCATGCGGAAAAATTGACTACAAATAAAAAAGGAGTAATTTTTAGTTTATTGTAAGATGAAGGAAACTCTTAAAGTGTGTGTACGGTTAGGGGTTGCTGATGATGGTATGGGATTGGCACATTACAAAATACTGTAAAGAGATTACGAGAAGGAAAGAATAAAAAAAGGAGATTGTTGATGGTGGAAAATTTTGTTGGATGATTAAATGACGTTCACAGCTATCGATATGTAGCTTTTAGGTGACTTTTTTGGTGTTGATTATTTTTCACTTCTAGAGGTGAATAGATTGATTCAAAGTGATTTTTAGAATTCTAGGAATGAGTCGTCGCTTTAATCATTGAGTCTGCAAAAAAGTCGACGCTTTAAACATTGATTTTGTGACTAAGTCGTCGCTTTTAACATAGAGTTTATGACTAAGTCGTCGCTTAAAAAATTGAGCTTGTCACTAAAGCGTCGCTTTAAACATTGAATTTTGATTAATTCGTCGCTTTGAACTTAGTTTACTTAGAAAGTTCTTATTTTCACTCTATCAATAAACCAAAATCCAACAACCATCCATGCATAATGCCCATGAACTCATATAATCTCTTTTAACATTTTTTTAACCCTTCTTTTGGGACATTGAAAATGATTCAGATTTAAATTCCTTCCTTTTTCAACCCTATCAACTTCTCTTTATACATTCTTTTCACTCTTCTTTAGACATCTTAACCAGCAATTTTCTGCAAACATGAAACCATAGTCATGATATGAAATCTGCTGACTATGCTAAGGTATGTGTGCAGGGAGGCACAAAAATGCTATTTTTTGGTTATTTAATGGCATTAAGAATATTTTTAACTCATAAGCATGGCTGAACGCACAATTGTGACTGTATTGAGTGAAATAAATTATAAAACGCTTGAGATAATTTTCTTTTTTAGAAGAAGCAGCAGCCATAATGCTCGTTATAATTTTACTTGGATGTAATAAAGAGGAAGTTGTAAAATTTTTGGGTTTAGTAGGCAATAGAGCGCACTTTTGGTAGTTCTGTTGGCAAAATTGTCATCTTTTCTATCATAATTCAAGACACTCTCGTAAAAAAAATGAACAAACCTACAAAAGACACCCCAACTACTCAGCAAACCACCTCATAAACTTCAGCACATATCTCAACCAACTTACTTTCGCACAAAGTCGTTAAGATTAGAGCAATGAGCACTTTCCATAGAGTCATTTATGAAATATATAATGTTTATAAGGTGTGTAAACGATGACAACGATATGTGTCGTATATACGTATAATGCTTTACATCCATTAAGATTTTTACTTTCAATGTGGAAGGAGGTTGAGTAAAAAATGACATCCGAAATGTGATAATGACTACGCTCGTGGATGTTCTTTAACAGTCTTCTTTCCTTTCTCTTTTTTTTTTTGTCGTTTTATGAAAATTTATTTTGATGGGATTTTATGGTTATGTGTTGGGTGGATGGATGTTGATGTGATGAAGTTGGCTGTGGATGTTTGGGGATTTTGAGACTTTATTGGCGAGTAGAGCTTGGCAAAATAAGACTCACTAGAGTAGAGCTGGGCAAAATAAGACTCACTAGAGTAGAGCTGGGCAAAATAAGATTCACTAGAGTAGAGCTGGGCAAAATAAGACTCACTAGAGTAAAGCTGGGCAAAAAAGACTCACTAGAGTAGAGCTGGGCACAAATAAGACGCACTAGAGTAGAGCTGGGCACAAATAAGACTCACTTGAGTAGAGCTGGGCACAAATAAGACTCACTAGAGTAGAGCTGGACAAAATAAGTTTCACTAGAGTGGAGCTGGGCAAAATAAGACGCACTAGAGTGGATCTGGGCACAAATAAGACTCACTAGAGTAGAGCTGGGCACAATTAAACTCACTAGAGTAGAGCGGGGCACAAACAAGACTCACTAGAGTAGAGCTGGGCACAAATAAGACTCTTTAGCGTAGAGCCAGGAAAAAGTTAATTTCTTCAGTAATTTTATATACTCTGGGTCCTCTGGGAAACAACATTGAGTCTGAAAACCAATAAGAACATGTCAAAAATTCAAAAAAAAAATCAATTAAAGCCACAATGACAGAAAATAATACAAAAAAAACTTCAAAATTTCCAACATGTCAAGAAATTGTCATAAACAAATTAGAACTCACTTCAATGTTGCTGCAAATCTAGAAAAATAAGGATAAGATGACATGGATGATGAAGACAAATATGCTCGTCATTCTCATATTTCACCGCATTATTATAATATTTTTTTCTGTCATATTTCATCGCATCGAGATGTTGAAAAAAGAAAGAAATATGAAAAATAAAGCTAAATTCATAAAATATTTTTGAATGTGGCAGATGAGAAACGAAGCGAGACTTGTCACATGGAATTTCAACAACGAAATTTTCATAATCGTACGAATGAAATATGACAGCAAAATCACATTACATCAGCGAGACATCGAGATATTTGATTTTTATTAGCTTTCAATTATGCAAAGTTGAAATTTTATACTTTTTTTTCTATGCTGTCATTTTATAACATTTATTAAAATGGAATGAGATGGATGATTATGCTTGTTTATTTTGCTTTGTGTCTTCTCTTCACATTTACGAGTAGACAAACAGTTTTAACAGAAATTCTAACAAAATAAACTGAAGGAACCATGTCATCTTGTGTTATTTCTGGCGCTCGTTAGAAATTCATTTTTTTGTTTGCTTTCTTATTTTTTTTAGAGGGAGCTCAAACAATTTTCGAGCATTTTTTAAGATTTAACTGTTGACATAAGAACGACTTCTTGACCAACTTAGAATGTGGAATTATTTCGAGATATAATTTTCTAGCTTTGTTAAAGAATCTCTTTGTAAAGAAGTATTTGACATCCTTCTTTAGGTTTGTTGATTTTTGTGGAATAATATTCTTGATTTTATCTTAGCTTTAATAAGGGGAAAACAGCTTGATGGTAAAAAATGTGTCTTAGAAAAAATCTTACTTTGTCTTGATATAAAATTGCTGAAAATTGTAAGAGCTATCAATTTTTTATCCTATAATATTGATCTCTTCTTGGCTGGACTGAAATAAAATCTGGAATATTGAGTCATATAAAGTGAGTTAAACCAAATGCAGAAATAAAACGTCGTTGGCAGAGTTGACTCCAAAAAAATTATAAAAATTGGACAGAAAGCGAGTTCAAATCCAATCACAAAAAATACAGAAAATATAAATAAATCACAGCTTCATAATTCATACCCCCCCCCCCCTTCCCCCAAACTCCATCTTTAGTATCGTCCTTAACATACTCGATAACTCTCAACATGGAGAACTCTGTTTTGTTTATTTTAAAAAATTTGTAAAGGTTCTAAAATCAATATTTGTAAAATGCACTCTTAATAATATTTGACTGGCAGGATCATCTCAAAAAAATCATAAAATTAAAATTTTTATGGAAAAATAAATATATTCTTCAAATAACAAATTTCAGCATGTAGGTGGTCTTCATAAACACTTGTAAGAAATGTATTTTTGGATAATTCAAAAATAATTTTGAATTTATCCTAGTTTGTCATTATCTGCTGGATCAAGGGCCGGATTTTAAAGCTATTCGAGACAATATTTTCTAATAAAGTCGAATTTGCCGTCAATCTGTGTGCCACGGCACACTAGTGTCTGGAATAAATTTTTAAGAAATGACACGAGCTGAACGATATGTGCGACTTTAGTCATGGCTTATCTCTAAGGTGTGCCATGGCTCAAAAGTTTTGAGAACACTGCGTATAAAGTGAAACATTCCCTCAACTATAGAAAAGGGAAGCGTTAGAAAGCAGCTTCTGAGCTAGATTTTCCAAAAAAAAAATTTAAATGACATTGTCTGACGTCCTATTTTTTGATTGAGTTAAATGATGACTAAGGTACTACAAACAAATATCTCAAATTTCGTCAAATTTCACAACAACTTCTTCGTCACATCAAACTCAAAAACTTTCATCTCAAATACCTCAAAATTAAATCTCGCGATATTTCTTATCCACATTGTCTATGCGCTAAAATATCTCAAATTTACAAAGAATTGACATCAAAAAAACTTCACATTACTCTCGAGTAATTTGATATGTGCACTTTTTTTATTATCTCACAGCTCTTTTTATTGCCTTCATCTTTTAGGACGCACGTGAAATTTCATCAACAGCAACAAAAAACACGTAAGTCATTCTGAAGATTCAAATGACATGAAATGAAAAATAAAACTAGAAGTGACTTTGCCTGTTACATGATCCATCACCATTAATGTCGTGTCGCATTTGCTTTGCTGTCATCAAACGTAAAGAAGAGCTGAGAATGAGAAGAATTGTGGAAGAATGGATTGGGGCTTGGGTGTAGTGAAATGAAAGGATGATAAAGTGACTTCTTAAATAACTAAATCTCTTCCTCTTCACTGACCGTCTCGGAACTGTCAGATAATGTTCTTATTCGCTTATTCTTGGTCTGTGCTTCTTTTCTCGGTGGTTTTAATGCATGAATTAACGAAAGTTTTTTTTTGTGGTTTAAGAGGTGTTGTGAGGGTCAGCAAAAGCTAATTTTGATATAATTGATTTTTGAAAGTTTTTGAATTTTTAATTTAAAAAAAACGAATTCCCGAAAACTTTTGAATTTTAATAAAACTTGAACTTTAAAAATATTTGAATTGAAAATATTAATTTTAAAATTATTTTAATTTAAAAATTTTCAAATCAGCTCAAATCTCAATCTATCAAGTTTCCAACCCTGAATTTCATCTTCCATACCGCAGTAAAAACAAGACAGTAAATTGCTTCTTTAAAAATTAACTGAAAAAATATAAATATATCCACAATATGTGAAAAAGAATTAAAATGAGATATCTGGTGAGTCAAAATAAGACAGCTAAGTGATTAAACATTACCTTCTTCTCATGTCTGCTTTGTCTTCTCCTTTTCATCTTTTTCTACATTCTTTATTTTTTTGTTATTTTTAAAAATAAAAAATTGTGAAAATAAATAAAAGAGAGAGCGGAGTTGGTAAGTAAATAACATGAAGAAGTTCTTGTTTCAAATAACAACAGACGATTAACACATCCAACTCGTTAGAGCCATCAAAACCATATCTTTTTTTCATCCATCTACCGCACATATATAATAATTTATTTAAGTTTCTTTTAGGGCGTTTAAAATGTGATTGTTTTTGGACTTAGTCAGGATGATTTTTTCAAAGATCAGATTTATTTTTGGCTATTAATTTTTAAACGTGAATTTTTTTATACTTTTTAATATTTAAATTCGGCTTATTTTGAATTATAAATTTTAAAAACTTAGAAAATTAAAATTAAAAAATAATATAAAATTTTAAGATTCTTAAATTTGAAAAAATTTAAAAATCAGAATTTTAAGTTTTCTAAATTTGAAAAAAATTAAAAATTGGAATTTTAATTTTTCTAAATTTAAAAATATTGAAAAATTTGAAGTTAAAAAAAATTAAAGTTGAAAAATTTGAATTGTAATAAAACTGATTTTTTAAAAAAATCACGAATTTTAAAAAAAATCAAATTTTATTTATAAAACAAATTGCCAATAAGATCAGCCGAATCTCATCCCAATAGAACCCTCACTCATAAATCAAGCATTTCTTTCTTAATATTTTTTATTGTTCACCCCTCAAACCAAGAAGAAAGAGTGATGATGATGATGCAGTCCCGAACATATCCATACATCTATCCATTAATTCTCATATATTGAAATGAAGAATGATTAATTCAGGTTAAGAGATTCAAACGTCTTTAATAAATTAGACTCAATTTATTTTATTTTCTCTCCTTTTTTCTTCATGCTCGCTGACTCCTTCTTGTGCTGTTGTTTCGGGGTGCTTCTTTTGAAAAGATGAATGTGTGTATTTTTATCCATTAAATATTCCTTTCACATGTTTAACCTATAAGAGCTTATTTTGTGTGTGATTTCTTTTTGGATGAGAAAAATGACTTCACTTTTATTTTATTCTTGCTCCTTTTATGACTGCTCTTCTAGATATTGATGGTGATGGTGGGTGTTGAAGGTATTTTGTAGAACAGTTTGACTGTTTGTAATGTGGTAGACAGTCCCAAAAGATGATCAAAAATGACATATATAATGTTGATGTTTAAAGTGACTAGGTTTTTAAAAATTATAGGTTTTAGTCTCATCTTTGTAGCACTGAGGAGGATAACGTTGGGGTTTGCAGAAGATTAAAGTTGATAATTGGAAAACTTAGAGTTTGCTGGTGATCCATGCATGAGTATGTAAGATCCCCAACCCAAGTCCCCAAAAAGCAATGTATCCCTGTCTTAGGTATGTGTAGGATGAGAAATCTGACTCCTAAACCTCAAAAAACCAAAAATGCGCTTATATTTTCCTCAATAAGTTCCTACTATTTTCGTATTCATCTTCTCTCAAGATTCATTCTTTTCACTCTTCAGTCTTTTTCTCCATCACATCTCATCTTGTCTTGCTCACTTCTGCCTTTCCAAAGATTCTTTTTCTCCATTTTTTTCCATTCTTATTTTTTTGTGCTCTCAGCAATAGACAAATAGACAGTCGTGATTGATGGTCGCATCATGCATCACAACTTGGAGCTGAAATGAATGTACGAATGGATGGATATTAATATACATAGAGCTTGAATAAAAAAAGGGGGGAAAATGAGACTTTCAGAATCTGCTGAAATATGCTCGACTTTTTTTTCATCTCCTTCTTCTCATTTGAAATAGATGGCTATAATAATATCACAAGAAATTGAAAGAAATGATAATTTATAATCACGTTGAGTGCTTTTTTTCCTCTCCTCACTGTATGTGGATTTATATTCTATGCTCTATAAATTGCATCAGATATATCATTGTCTTTGGTCGGTGATTATAACAGCTGTTTGTTAAATAGTTTACGTTTTATCAATTAGACTCTCGTTTTATTTCATTTGGCTCTTTATTTTGTTGTGTTTCTGTTTAGTAAAATTGTGGGTTGTGGAAATTAATTGACGGTATTTAATTTATGCTTGCTACTTAACGGATATGTGAATGGTTTTGGGGATTTATTTTGGGATTTTGAGTTGCTACTGATAAGATCTTCAACTTTATATGCAAAATCTGGAAGATTTTCACTACTAATTGCATCGCATTGCCTTAAGCTTAAAAGCATGAGAAAAGACTTTGTGTCCCTCGATGAAAAAAAATCTGAACCCTCAGAAATTCATTATTCCACCTCCAAAACTCAATGCCACAATTCCCTCTATCGAACACTTGAATTTCCTCAACTTTCAATTTTAATTTTATTTTCTTCTTTGTCATTCCACCTTCATTATCGACATCAATCAACACATTGACTCTACACTTATTTTTTTCATCATAATGATTACTAATTATTGCTCAGCATTTCCTCAATTACCTATCAGTGGGCAGCGGAGTGAGTGATTTGTAAGTCGATTCGTTTCAGATTTGATAGTCATAGCGATTAAGTTGATCAATGTTTGGGTTGTTGTAAGAATTTTGGTGGAGTTTTAGAGGAGAATTAAGGCAGATACAGATGTGGAGAGTACTAAAAGTTAAGGCAGATACAAGAAGAGTCAGAGATGAAGGTTTGACTTAGTGGAGTAGTCATCTTCATCTGGAATAGCTTGACTTAGTGGCCTTAGTCAACCAATAAAAAATTGCCCAAAATTCTATCCAGAGGCATCAAAGTGTATTGAAGAAACTAGTCAATTTTTGGCTTCGTCTCAGTTGATCTATTGCCGTGACCCCATTCCTTAACTATAACTGGTGCTTACAAGTGAAGTTAAGGGAATCAAAAGGGTCAAAAATATTTAAAGAGGCACTATACATTTTTTTTCAAACTTCTACAATTTTGATGAACAGAACTGAAAATCAATTTCTCACCAAGAACTGTCCAAAAACCATTAAAAAATTCCTCCACAAAAATTCCCTACAAAGATCATCACCGACAAAGAAACACAGCAACAAGAAGAAGTGAAAATCAGCGGTTTCATCACGAAAAATGAATCAGCAGCTGTGCTCTCCAGCACAAAAGTACCTTTTAATTTCATTTAAACTTCACACACCGAAAAAAAAAGTAAGTTTCATGTTGAGATTAAAAGCAATGAAAATTACCAATATTGAAATGACTAAACAGTTTTTCATAAAATCCATCCATCTATTTTAGATGGAGCTACCTCCTGCTCACTTACTCATCGTATTATTATTGTTATTATTATGTGTTTTTTGCCTGCCTGCCTGACTGACTTGATAGGTGATCTGTCTGGCAGTGATAAATTGTTTCAAGTTTGTTATTTTTTTTCTTCTCCTCTGCATCCATCTCTTCTCTTTTTGCCTTCTTCTTCTCATTCTTAATCGTCATTCATGTCTTGTTATTTGAAATTTTCTTTCTCTCTTTATTTTCATTTATCTTTATAGATTGAATTTTTTAGGGGATCCATGGATGAGCAGGTTGTCGGAAAATCATCAAAGTTTCTAGATTCTTGTTTGAGCTGGTGTTGATTTGTAGGAAAAAGGTTTAGAACCTTGGTCCCTAATTCCTATGAACTTACAAAATAGTTAAAAGTTTGAGACTAGATTGTGTATCATTTAGACTAGAAACCCAGCACTTTAGATTATTATGTTGGCAGCAGACAAGAATTATTAGTCTAAACCAGTGTTGTCCAAACTTCTTTCAGCCACTGCCCACTTTAACTTGTGTTATTTTTTCACGGCACACCTATAAATTTTTCTTTTAAAATCAGCATTTATCTACGGCACACCTAAGGATGTCCTACGGCACACAGTTTGGACCACACTTGTCTAAAGATTGATTCGAACCCTACTAAAACCGTTAATACAGGAAACTTTGAGCCGGTGCTTTGAATTATTTATTAAACGTCAAAAAGGATCAAGTTGGTGATTATCTGAGGATGTCTATAGGTAAGTTAAAGTTTACACCAAGATGAAATCCTATTCAGGGTTTACAGTATAAGATTATGCCTTTGAGGGCCATACCATTTACATAAACTCATAGTTTACCATTGGTTGAAACCCTTTTAAAGTCAGTGACTCTCAACTCTGTGGCGCGGCTTAGTAGTCTTCGAAGTGACCATTAAACGTCATGATTTGCAATAGCATGACCCAAGCTATTATTAGCACCAGTTAAAAAAATCTGCACGTCTAAAAAAAAAATATCCCGACATGACTAAACCCCCATGATGACAACCCAAGTCAATATGCATCACATAAAAAATACATATATCTCATGTATATATATTTTATTTCTGTTAACGTCATGCTATTGAATAGGTGGTGTCAATCAAACCAAAGAAGGAAAGTCTACTAGTCATCTCTGATAGAATAAGACCGAATAATAGCATCAACAATAAGAAATCAAGCAAACATATTTTCATCATTGTCGGGCTTTTAATCTTCATGCGATTCATTCTTCACATTTCAACTTGCTCTTGCCATAATTTCTGCTGTGCTGTGCCACACTGAGCGATATTTTTTTCTTCTTCATCATTATTATACATATTTGATAGATATCCCAAGCAGTTTAATGTATACATGCCGATTATTCAGCACTGTTAAGGCATTGTTGATTATATTGAATGTCTGAAAATTGATGGGTGTGCCGAAAAAAAAATCATTTTTTTAATGCATGCTAAACAAATTTTCTGACTGTTTTGTGCTTACAGCTATGAACACATTAACGATTGATGATTACACTTGAGATTTGATGTGGATAGGAAGGAAAGGCATACTGAGAGATGCTTGAGAAGGAAGAATTTTATGAGATGATAATGATGATGTATTGATGTTATTGTTGGATGCTTTATCTAATCGATCGGATGTTGAAGGATTAGATTTATTGAAAATGGAAGGAAATTTTTGATTACTTTTTTTGGGGGGCTATGAGTCTGATTTTTGGATGTGTGAGGAGGATTTTTGTGATCTTGCTTTGTTCAAATGTGATGTTTTTGTCTTATTGAACAAGTTTGAACTTACATTGAAGCAACCATTAACGTCTGTGTGTCTTTTTGTCCAGCATTTAAGCAACTATTAAGTTTTGTGTGTCCTTCTTCCTCAAATAATGCACAGAAGATCCAAATTCTTTTATCATCATCATAGGACGAGAATTATACAAAATTGCATCATTGTTTGCTTTTACACTAACTTTATTAAAACTAGGAAAGTACCCCGACTAGCTCAACGGAAAAAAATGAATTTCAAAAAATAATTTTACAAAAAAAATAAATTTCACAAAAAAAATTGATTTTCACAAAAAAAATGAATTTCACAATAATAAAAATAAATTTAAATTTTATTTTTCAAGGTATCCTCATAATCAAAGCGCGGTATGCAGCATAATCCTGTTTTTGTGTGTACAGGTTTTTCAGCTAAACATTCTTCAAAAAGAACAAAACGCTGATTTTCCTCTTGGTCGGCACAGCAACAATGAACTTCATATGCTTTAGCTGTTCCACATGTAGGGCACGCCAACATAATTGATTCTCGTCTAAATGATGATCCTCTGGTGATTAAAATGATTTGTAAGATGAGTAGTGTAAAAACTAGCTTCATTGTTCTTTTAAGTGGAAGTTATTTAAATTAAGAATGATTTTAAAAATTTAATTTATTGAAAATATTATTTCAACTGTTGTCAATCTTATCGGTCAGACTTTAAAGAATTATAAAACTGAAACATTTGCGAAATTTTGTTTATTTTAATTTTTAAATTTTTTCAAATGAGAAGTAAATCGAATTATAAAATCAATTCTATTCACAGCTGTCAAACAAGTTTTTAATTATTGTTTCAAAATATTATTTTTTAATTTGATTTAAAAATTTCTGTTTTAGAATAATTTGCAATTAATTAATAATAATGTGTGAAGGGCTCAGCCTTTCAGCTAAAGCCACGATTCAATCATATAATTTGATAAAATCGATAAAAAAAATTTTATATATTTTAATTTCGGAATTTTTTAAACATCATTTTCATGATAAGCACTGAAACGCAAGTCTTACTAGATTTCGGCACTTAATTCATATTTAATCTTAAAATGAACTCAACTTTCCATAACTTTACTGATATTTTCATTCTTAATTTTTTGATTATTTAAAATTATTTTCAATATTTTATTTTTCAAAAAATTGTAAATTGTAAAAATCTTGTAATTTTTTGAACTTTTTCTAATTTTTTTTAACTCATCTTTTTGAGCACTAAGACCCTAACTCATTTAATAATCGCAGCAAAATCCCTTTTCGTCTTTTCGAGGTTGTTTAACAATGTCACATTTGATTGATTCACCGGCTTTTTCGAAGCAGCAACAAGATTGTTCAATTCCACCTACTCCGCATTGAGGACAATACGTTGCCCAACCATCAGATGAGCTCAATCCATTTGTAAGTAATACAAATTGCAAGACAAGTAAAATAAAAACAAGCTTCATGGCGAGCTTAAGTAAATTTTCTAATTGAAAAAAACAAAGTTTTGCTGGTTTAAATTTATAGCTTTAATTTGGGAAAAGTAATAAAATGTGTGACAAATTTTTAATTATTTTAAACAAGTTTTGCGAACTTGAAACTAATTTTACGATTTACTGATTTCAACTTTGTTGTTTCAGAGGAAAAAGGTAAGGGAAGAAGGGGGGGGGGGGGGGGGTTATGGTGAATTAAAAAGAAAGTCAATCTGAAATATTTCTCAAAAATTTGAAAATTTTATTCAATTCTTCTATTGTAAGTCATAATAATTACAGCAGAATCCATCCTTCATTCTGATTGGAATGTGCATTTTATCACATCTTTTGAATTTTTCAATTATTCGCACACAGCAACAATGGTTCTTCTGTCGTTCTGCATAACATGGAGGACAATACAAGCTTGATATTTTTTTTCTTAAAACTTTCACTTCTTCTGCTAAGTCTTCATCTGAGTCGTATGTTGTATAATCGTCGAATTCGTCTTCAAAAGCTCCATTTGTGATTAGAATTAGTTGTAAGACAAAAAAAATGAAAACTAGCTTCATGGTTCACTAGAGACGATAAGTTGATTGTTGAAAATATTTGTTTTTTCAATTTATTTAAACTCATTTCACAATGATTGGTGGAAAAAATTTGGCATCTAATTTAAAATTATTTTTTAATTATTTTAAACAAGTTTTAAAAATTATTATTTATTTTTTGAGAAAACTTAAACTTAAAACTAAAATATCCAAGAGTGGATCAAGAATCAGTAAATTGCTACATCCTCATCCTCCATCTATGACCTTCCCCACAATTTTTTTTTTCATTACACAGAGTAGATAAAGCAGCATTATCGATTCATCATTGACTGTCAATTTATCACCTCAGAAAGTTGTCATATTGAGGCAATTTTTTCCATTCAACTTCGATCACTTCCATGAAAAATGAGCAAACGAGAGAAGAAGAGTTGAAAGAAGTCACGAGGAATCGTTTACAACATTTTCATCCTTATCATCCATTCATCTTCCAGTGCTACATGCCTTCCCATTTTTCTTTTTTTTCACACTCATCTCATTTAAGGACGGATGGGGGGGATGAAGGCTGTGTACTGTCGACGTTTGGCAGCGATAGTCATCAATTTTCCATGTCTTCTTATTTCTTTTCCCTCCGTGTCAGTTTATTTTTTACAGCACAGCATCAGTACTGAAAAGAAAATCTCATTCTCATTTTGAGTGTTCTTGTAAGACGGCGTGTATATAGCTCATGACACTTAGGTGACGTCTACAATTTATTGAATCAATATTGATACTCGAGTCATTAATCATCGAGAATGAATGGAAACAGCAGCAGCAGTTGAATGAGATGAAATAATTCTTGTACAATTTTTTACTTTCTTTTTTGTTGGATGTTGATGCTGTTTAACTTGGTGATGAAAGTCGTTGGTTAGAAATGACTTTTAAGATTTGAGTGCTAGACTAATAAAGGAGCAAGGGTGTCACTAATGTTTAATAGGAAGTCGAGTTTGATTGGAATCGAACTCATTTCCTCATTAGAGATGATATTTCTTATCCCAGTCGGAGAACTAAGCTACTAAGCTACCGTGGAACTTGCTTCACTTAAGTTTTAACCATATAACCAGTTTCATGGCGATCCTCGTGCTTAAGGTTATCAATTTTGGTTATTCTGAGAATAGTGACCATCCGCAATTGGTAGCTACACTACAAAGCAAGCAAAACCTTAGTAGAACCGGAATAGAACCCAAAGCAGCAACAGCCAATGATTCAAAAATCAGCAAACCAAGTCTCTCTTTAATCTTTCACTTTCAGTAAGAATATGAAGCCAACTAATGGCTTATGGCAATTTAAGATGAGGAAAACAGTATACAGCCATCACTCAAAATGGCAGAAAAATAGCATGAAAAGAGTGAAAATCAATTAATCTTCCTACATGCCAAAAATCATTAATTCTTATTTTTTTCTTAAACGAGAAAATTTTTTTTCATCACATTTTTTTTGCAAAGTCAATATGAAGTTAAGAAATTGATGAGAATTAAAGGTTAATGACTATAGAGCTGCTTTTTCAATGGCTTTTTTAAGCGGTTATTAAAATTTTTAAGATTTGTTGTTTATTGGGTAACTTAATAATTAGGTCCAAGTGCAGGAAAGTTCATAAAAAAATTCAAATTGTTTTTAAAATTGCATCCTTAATTCCAAAAATTCAGCAAAACTAGCTAATCTTCATTTTCTGGTGTCAATAAGACCCCCTAAAATTTTCATCTTCCTTTCATCTCATCTCATTCATGACAGATATTGGCTCAAAGATGATTTTGTGGTTATTTTTTGTTACTTCACAATTTCTCATTTTGACAAGTCATCCTCAAGTAACCATTAACATCCGTAAATAAATAAAGAGAAGGAAAGATGAAAGGAATGAGGATGCTGCTCCATTACCAAAAATCGGCACAAGAAAAAAGAGACAAATAATGGATGAATAATAAAATAAATTTTGCTGTGTGTGAAGACAGAAAAGTTAATAATTCATGTTCATTCGTTCTAATGGCAATTCAGTCATTCAGGGTGACGTGACCATTTGCTCAACATCATAAATTATATTTTTGCCAATTTAAGACGATGTTTTATCGAAGTTGAGGCTTGTTTTGTGCAAATTGTCGTAGATCTTTGAAAATTATGAAGAAAAAAAATTAAAATGATTTTTAAAATATTTAATATACTTACTTTCTTTGCTGGGACGCACGTGAACCCATTGCCGCGCTAAGAGATTGTCTAAAGACTGTTTTAACCTTTGAAACATTTAATTTGCCAACCTGCGCTTCTTGTCCATTTATACTCAAATCCTTCCAAAACTTCTTCCTCAACATTAACACAACAGAAAGAATTGATGATGAGTTTCATGATTCTTCAGTATTTTATTCCATGTCATGCTTTTCAATTGTTCTTAACGTGATATTTACAAACATTCACATCAAAAGCGACTCAATTTTCTGTTAAGACCCCTAACCTATTCACTCGAAACCTGAACATCAATCACTCTTAATATTTCTTATTTTTTTTTTCTTCCTCACCGAAAGATTAATTTTTCATCGATTCCTTCAGTCTCGGTTAATTAATAATTCGAACACATTATAAAGGATTATCGACAACCGTTAAATAAATCTCTCCTGTTTTGTTCCTTTTTTGGTTGATTATTTTTTGAGGCGTTTGAGTTTGATTAATGAATTGAGGTGCTTAGTTTGATGAAATTTCGGGGTTCCCTAGTTAAGGGTGTATTCTAAACCAATAAGTGAGGAAGGCCTGTAGATGGGCATGAGATAAGATTGATAACAACTTAAAATGAAGGTATGGCAGACTTCTTCTATTAAAAATCCAAATAAAAATATATTAAAATCAATTTCAATTCCTCATCAACCTCGAAAACTCAATCAGACGACCTCCTCCATTCTATCTGCCCCACAATCAATTTCATAAAATCAACACAAAATTGCATCAAGCACTATGAAACGAAAAATGTCATCAAAGAAATTGACAAATGAAGCAATAAATAACATTTGCAGTTGTCCGTACAACATTTAAACTTGTCACATTTTCAATTTATTATTTAATTTGACATGCAATCGATAATCATAAAATTCACTCGACGTGTTTATTCATTTCAATGATAAAGTAAAATATATTCAAGTTGATTAATCGACACGCAATTTCGATTCTGATATCGGGAATATTTTTTGTTGTTTATCTTTTAATCTAGAAGGTTTGTGGTTGTTAAAGGGTGGAGTGTCATAGACGAGGGAATGATTAAATGTTTAATTGCTGGCTATTCTTAAATATTGACTTATGGCATTTTTTGTGAGTTTAGTGTCTTCAACCTTGAAAGCAAGGTAGTGAGCTAGGATAAGGATGCTAGTGATCTAAAAAAGTAAAATGTTCCTAATTAATGTGCCTAGCTTCACTGTTATTCCACCAATCTTTTGTATTTCACGTCTAGTGCTATTAATTAATAAAGTTCCTGATAACCTGTCTAGCTTGCATCTAATTTAAATAAGTCATTTTTGCAGGTTTTAACAAATTAAATCCTGGATCATGTCACCATCAGTATATTGCAATATCCTTAAAAATCAATGAATAGACCTCCAAATCTCACAAACAAAAAATTAAATTTCCTCCTAAAAACATCAAATCGTCATCAATCAAGCATACCAAAAATAAATTAGAAAGAGGAAGGATTTACGACATTTAAGAACTACTTAATGAGTCTTAAAATTAATTTAACATTCTCTAGCTTGCTCACTCAGAAAAGAAATTATTCAAACGTGACTTTTCAGAACGGAAATCACATAAAATAAATTAAAATGAAATCCACTGGAACCGCCCAAATCATCGTCATGTTCAATTGTCATTTCTTTTTGAAATTTGTCATATTTGTTGAGTGAGAATTTTGTAGTAAATTTTAACGATTATTAAGAAGCGACAGCGACACGGCAGCAACTGAAAAGTGTCAAGTGGTAGGCGGCACTGACAACAAAAAAAGTATATAATTTTTGTGTCTACGTCGACCCCTTTTATGATTCGAAAATTAAAATCGTGCTCAAATTTACTGTAAAGATTCAACGCACTTGTGACTAGACAGACTAAACAATGGCTCTTATGTATATGTCTATAATGAAAAGATTTGGATGCCGATTGAAGAGTGAAACATTAATCATTTCATTGTCGCTCATTCTTGTCTTCTTTTCTATCATTTATATTTTTATTTTTCAGCTTGTCGTCTTCTTTGCATGCTTTATTCTTTATTTTTTTCTCTTATTTCAATTTACATCTGCTTTCATTCACTTATACAATTTGACAGCTAATGTATTTTCGCTGTTCATATGTCGACTTTGAAGTGATTTAAATGCGACAATGCTAATGATGTATTAACACGTCTATTTTTCTTGATTCTCTTCTTTGCAGCTTTATTTGCTTTATTTTATTTGACGCAGCTCATTACGTTCTTTTGATTTATTTCTATAAGTTTAATGGTTTTGAGGTAGTTTTTGCAATTGTTTTTTTTATATAAAATGAATGTCAACTGCTTTTGATTTAGTTAAATTGATTTATTTTTGACATACTGCCCAATTGAAGCTCTAAGATCTCAATTATGATTCATGCCCTCCCTTAGAAGTCCCCTAAAACTAGCTCTTTCGTTGGCTACCATCTATCAATTGCCGATACCAAGCGCTATACTGTCTCTATCAACAGTCTTTTTCCATGAGTCAATCCTTGGTCAAACCATATTACTATGCACGCTAAAATACAAATATGCTGAAATTTATTAACTGATATCATGCCTGTAACTTTGTGAGCATTGTGAAAACCCTTGTCAGATCAACCTCACTCTATATAATGATAGAGAGATCAGTTTTTGGTGAGAATCAAACTCACGTCCTCACAATAGAGAATTACAGATATTTAGTCTGTTGCCACTCGCGCCACTGTGGTCTCACTCTCACAATGGTAGATTCGCCTATATATGGCTAGATACCTTCTGTTATACTCTACTCCGACATCACAATGCATTAGGATAGACTCATTATTAACCTCAAAGTGATATAATTCATTTTTATTTCAATCTATTTTAATGACTTAATTACCATCATTTCTCCCCTTATCAATTTACTACCACACACCACTTCATTATTAATTTCTCACAACTCAATAGACCCCATTCAGCTTTATTTAACCTTTTACAGTCATCTCATCAACATCAACTTAAGCGACAACTTCAAGAATAAACAGAAAGCAAAGCCAAATGACTGAAAAGAATCTCTTCAACTTTAGAATATGTTAGCCTCAAGTGACTGCTCATGACTAGGAAAAAAACTACACTTCATTGTCTCTCTTGAGAGAATCAAGCATGAACAGCTATGATGATGATGATGATGTCGATCACTCGAGTGCTCAATGTGCTTGTCTTTGAATTGTAAATTGATGAAGTAAATGAATCGATTCTCAATATTATTTCTTGTGTCTGAAGTTGATGAAGAAATAGAGAACATCAATGAGCCACTCAAACTCAACATCCATCAACGCCGCCACGCCACAGATAATAAAAGACTCTTGTTTTCTTCTTCATTTCCTTCTTCACATCTTTCTTAAGTATCCGAAGCACTTTATTTATAAAACAATTTTCATCATCATTCGATCGATTGCTCTGACACAAGTACACAACGATGTACGGTAGCTTCATTGCTGTCAAGATGAATGAATCGTTGCTTTAGATTCTTTTGTCGTTGTCCAATTGGGATGATGGTGGAGTTCTTATTATTTTGATGTATGAAGATAAAGATTTCAGCATTTTTTTAGGGTTAGGGTTTGACAAGTCTTACATTGGCTGGTGATTTATGCAGTTTTTGGGATCTTAGTGATGTGCTGATTAATATTTTAGATTGTTCGATTTTAAAAAGATATCGAAAACTACAAAAACAATTTTTAAGGAAGCTTGTACTTGTTATTCGATTTTACTTAGGCTTTCATGGCTCACGTCTTTAATTAAGGACGTCACTATAATCTTAAATTAGTTGAACCACACAGCTTGGAGTCTAGAACCTCCGATTAAGTCTTAACCATTTCTTTTGAGCTGAATTCTCATGTAAATCCACTTAATTAATTAAAGTATGTTTTGCTAAAGACAGCTACAGACTGTTGAGGACTAGTTTTCGTGTCTAACCTATTGTGTACTCTTACTATACAAGAATATACTCTAAAAATCACCCTGAAAGACTAATCTGAAACAGCTAAACCAGCTCTTCTCACATCAGATCCCAAAAATGCGCTTTTATCAATCTTTAAACTCCACAATTCAGTCCATGAAATTCTCTATTCTTTACCGCATATAAACCTCATTCACAATTTAATTCATGAATTAAATTAATTCAATTTTCATTCTATTAAGATTCTTTATATCCACGATCATCCACAAATTGAACAATCCATTTTTCTCCATTCAATCTCTTCGCATTCGATTGTCGATCAGACTCAAATTGATTGAATGATAATTGGAAAATTGGTAAATGATGAACGAAGAAATTCTTCTCATCTCTCCCATCAATGTTGATCTTTGACTTCCTTTTATGATTGATGGCTCTTTTTTCTTCATTTCTTTCATTCACTCGTTGTAATAAATTAAATGGGGGAATGAGAAGGATGAAAAGAGAAGGAACTTTGATGAATGCCGATTGATTTTTTCAAGATTTATGCTCATTAATGATAGATTGAAATAATTTTTTCTTCATGTTACTTACTGTAAATTAAAACTGAAGTGAGGGGAGATTTTAATTTCTTTTAAGGTAGATTGAACAGCAGTGAGAGTTCTGTTTTGAGATATTAATGATCGATGAGGGACGGAATTTATTCTTATTTTGTTTTGTTTTATTTTCTGTTAAGGGATTTGTGATATGAATTTACAATTATTTCGATAGAAGTGCACTTGATTGATTTTCTTTTGTAAAAAGGCTGTTGATATATTTTGATAATAAGCAAAAGAAGAAGACCTATTAATTTAGATTGTCATACTTTATTGTTATAATCTTCAATTAATTAGACCTTTTGTGCAGAAATGATATGAACCCGAGCGGCACAATTGAAAAATGATCAAAAAATCACTACGTGGCGGAACATTCACGGAATTCCATTGTTCTTTTTTGAAAAATAGCTGTTAATATCGGACGTCATAAGTAAACGACGACTTTTTTATTTACGTCTATTTCGCGACTTCATAGCTACAAAGTAAATAACTCAACTATTTACATTTATAAGATTATAAGAAAATCATCGACAATTTTAGTAAAACAATATTTTTTTTAAAAAAAAATTAAATATCGCCACGAGAGCTAATGAAAGAAAAAAGTTCCTCAACTTGATCACGCAATTCCTCAATTGCAGCAGAAAATTTTTCTTCCAAATCTTGCTTTTCTCCAATAATTTTGTCAATTTCTTCAGCTAGCTCTTGGTTTTGTTCTGTCAAATTTTCAACATCTGCTTCTAAATCTTCAGTTGTTGAAATTAAATATTGAATTTGGCTTTGTAGGTCTTCTAGTTTACTGTTGAATCCGTCATTGTCATCTTCAAGCTTGCAGATCCTTTTGTTTAAATTTGTACTGTTGCATCCTGAGTTTGAGGGTGATTCAGTTGTTGTATCAGGAGTTGTGGTTTCTAAAGAATAAAACAAATCATTATTTAAATGATTCGACTATTAAAACTGGAGAAGGAGAATTACTAAAATAGGGACCTTAAAGGCAGATTCCAAAACAAATCCCTCAAGCCCCCCTTGGTCCTGGTCCCATGGAATCTGGCTACTCACCATAAGCAAATTCTTGATTATATTTATTAAAACAATTTTGAAGTCCACTTCTCAAAAGTGCTCTCGAAGCTGAGTTATCAGTGATAACAAAGTTTGCACACAAGTTTCCACCAAAAGAGAATCTATTCACACCGGTATTGTCAATAAGCTTTTCATCAACAGCTTGAAGTTGATTATCTGAAAGCTCAATTTCTGTCAAATTTGGTAAAAATCCTAACGAATGAATAACTTTCAACTTATTGTAGCTTAATGAAAGTGTTGATAAGCTTTTCAAATGTCTAAAAACATTTTTTGGAAGTTCCTCAATTTGTGTGGATTGTAAATACAAATATTTAATACTTTTAAGGTTCTCAAATGAATCATCGGTGATGTTTCTGATTCGATTGCCACGCAAATCTAAATTATTTAAACTTTTCAACGGTGCAAACTCCTTTTTTGGGAAGGAAGTAAAGTAGTTGTTATCAAGCCACAAGGTAATTAAATTTTGTTGATTTAAAAACACATTTTCTGGCAATTCCGACAGTTGGTTTTGATAAAGATACAAAGTTGCTAGTCCTTGATTATTTTCGAAAGCTTTTTCATCAATTCTGGAAATTTTGTTGTTATATAAATCCAAAGCTTGAAGCTCATGACAATCTTTAAATGCATTTTCATCGACGTGTTGGATTCCCATTG
This sequence comes from Chironomus riparius, assembly GCA_917627325.4. NCBI lineage: Eukaryota > Metazoa > Arthropoda > Insecta > Diptera > Chironomidae > Chironomus > Chironomus riparius. Next base: position 19,200,792 of record OU895877.1, on the reverse strand, counting down.
ATCTTAGCTCAATGCTTGTTAAATTTTTGAACGTTTTGCAGATAAACGATGGAACAATTGTAGTAAAAGATGCAGAATTGGAAGTTATGTACTTTACATCGTTGTTAGTCTTTCCAGACAAATGTCGTCCACTGATTCTCTTGAAATTATTAAGTCCAGTTGGATTGGTAATTGTCAAATTGCAGGCATAGCCATAATATTGCTTATCATAGTAAGTACAACTTAATTGACTATAAATTCCACAAACAGTAGTCAAAAATATAAAAACTGACACTTTTATTCCCGTCTTCATTTTAGGTATGAACTTGAAACTTCTCTGGATGCACTTTACTGACTGGAATATTGATTCGAAATTTAGTTTAATTTTATATAATTTTTTTTATCAATATAAATTGATAAAATCATTTGAATTAACACTTTTAATTATGACGTTAACTACTTCAAGTCTAGGGTTGTCGGAAGCTTTGATAACTATCTTTAATATAAGTTTTCTGATGCTTCCAAGAATCAATTTCAAGTGCAAATGTGCAATCAGTTGATGTCTTGCTGTAGTCGACTTTGTGTTACACTTGACTTTGTGTCTACCTTTGAACTGAAAAGTATCACGTCACTGCGACAGAAGATTGAAACGAGAGCCTGTTTATATTAAAAACCTAGATTTTATGATTAGAAGCTTGATCCTACATAATATAGTTCATATGTATTTAAACACAAATATGTAAGATGTGAATTATTACTGAACTATTTTATTCTCTGGAATTCTTGAAATATGAGCTGTAATTTAATAATGATTCTTGTGAAATTTTGGGATAGGGTTAAAAATTTATTCTATTGAAAATTAAAAGAGGGGGGGTTCTCAAAAAATCCTAGCAAATTGAAGAAATGGAGATATTAAATAGTTTGTAGTGAATTAATAATTTAATTTAATTGATGACATTCACAAGGACGAGCCATCAAATCAAGGACTTGATTGTGAAGTTCTTCGTAGCCAGACGATTGATTGTTGACAAACACTTTCAACTCATTAATCAATGCGTGAAGTTTTTCAATTTCTTCTTGGTTTTCAGCCATTAAAATACTTTTGTCTGAACTTTCTAGCATGAAAGCTTCCATTTTTGCTTCAAAGGTATCGCGATGTTTTTGATTTTCTGTACTAAAAGAAGTGAAATTTTTGCTAAGAACTTTCTGGTCAATAGTAAGTTTTTCAACTGATAAATGCAATCCTTGAGTGTCTAGTTTTAATGTTTTGATTTCTTTGATTAGTTGATCAGCTTGGGATACAATTTGATTGGTTTGATTGTCAATTTTCTGGAAAGAAGCGAGAGTCTTCTCGTTTTCACCTTCAAGTTTGCACATTCTTGCGTCTAAATTTCCACTAATGCATCCTGTCAATCAAATATCATCAAATAAGTCTTACTTTTACATTCAAAGGTTATATTCTATAAAAATCATCATGAAACCAAGTCCAAATTCTACTGCATTAAGCCATCAAACTTACCAAAAACAGTAATTTCATAATTGTCAAAGCACTTCCCCATTGTAGTCCGCATAGATTCTTTATCAGTTGAATTATCAAAAATGTTAACATTGGCACACAAATTATTAAACATATCCAAAGTATGAACCTTAGTATTATCAATAATCTTTTCGTAAAATCCATTAATTACATTATTTTGAAGGTAGATGTGAGTAAGACTCGGTAGAATTCCAAAAGAATCAGAGTGAATGATTTTAAGGTTGTTGCGAATCAAGCTGATTTTTGTTACTTTTTTCAACGAATTAAAAGCATTCACCGGAAGTTGCTCAATTTTATTGCCTTCCAAGTACAATGTGAGTAAATTTCCCAATGTCTTGAACCAGTCAGGCAAGATACTTGTGATTTTATTGTTGCTCATCCTTAGAACTTGTAAATTATTCAGTGATTTGAAGATGTTTGATGGCAGAGACTCTATCAAATTGTCGTCTAGGTTCAAATCTTTTAATGCTTTTGTTTCATTGAAAATATTTTGTGGTAGCTGTGTTAGCTTGTTATTGTTAAGCTTTAATGTAGTCAATTTTTTAAGTTTTCCAAAAACACTTTCCGGCAATGTCGATAGCTGATTGGAGTATAAAAGCAATGTCCGCATATCCAAGTTATAGATGAATGACATTTCATTGATATCGGTGATTTTGTTGTTGTCTAAGTCCAAATATTGAAGATTTTTGCAGCTTCTAAGAGCGAAGTAATCAATAAACTTAATTCCGATTGAACTTAAGTTAATCCAGATGTTATTGTAAAATTTATTGCAAATTACAGCGGGAAAGTTTATTGAGTAAGAACCTGACATAACAATTGTGGCTTGAACATTTCCATCACCTCTAAACCATGAATGCCATCCAACAATGTCTGTAAAGTTGTTCTGTCCATTTGGATTGTGAATTTTAAAGTCACACATGTATCCATAAAAATTGTCAGTTCTATAGTTGCAAACAGAAAATGCAGTTTGAATTAAACTTAGTAGAACTATTAAAATAAGAACATAAACTTTTAGTTCCATTTTGATTTTTGTAAGATTTGAATTCAAGGTGAAGACTTTCTTACGACTGAATGATAATTAAGAAGTTTAAACTGATTTTATACATGTTTAGAGCTATTGAAATTTTATAATTTTTTCGTAGAAATGATTTAAGAATTTTTTTTTGTGATAATTGCTATTGTAATCATAGATAACAATAACTAGATATATGGGGCTGTTCATAAATGACATTACTCAGAAAATGCATCGAATCGTGTGACAAAATTTTGAATCGTTTAAAAACTCCAGAACCCACTGCTCCCCAAAACCCGAATGGCACAAGTCAGGCACGTAGCCAGGGGGGGTGGGGGGGAGATTTGGGGGACAAATCCCCCAACGTAAACAGAAATTTCTTTATTTTGCTAGGGTTTTTATGAATCCATTTTTCCACCAAAAAAAATATTTGTCCCCCTATTCAAATTTTTGGCTACGCCCCTGGAACAAGTCGAAGGATTTTAAATGAAGCCAGAACCACGCCAGAGTTTTGCCAGCTTGGCGCTGGATTTCAGATCAATAAACCAACTTATGCCATTCTGGAAAGTTCAACGTCATTTATGATCAAATCAAAGAACATTTTGTATGATTCCGATTAAAATTGAAGTCAATTTGTAGGTTCTTCCCCAGAGTCAATAAAATAATTTTAATTATGAGTGTTTCGAACTGAGGCTTATTCTGGGAATGTGAAGCTAGTGAAATAAAATTAAGTTGTGCAAGCTAAGGTTGTCTACAAACTAGTAAGACGTCAATAGCTTTGTTGAACATAAAATTCAAAATTAATAAGTAGCTTTATATGTCAAAATTTCAAATTGTTCAAAAAATAATAAATTACTATTGGGGGGGGGGGGGGGGGGGAAGGGGGGGGCATTAATGACATTTTCTAAATCAAAACTCTTAAATTTTATTAAATGTTAATTTAAAAATATTAAAAATTAAAAAAAAAAACATAATGTCTGTTTTTATATCTTTACAATTTAAGTCTACAATATGATAAATTTCGCTATAATAAAAAAATAAAAAAAAAATGAATCGCTCATTTACCGAGCCTAATTTTTTATTCCCATATTTTTGTTTCCCTCGTCGGTGAGAATGAAGAGGAAAAAAAAATTACGAAAATTACAATAATTAATCATTTTTCTCTTCTCATTCACCCATCCATACTAGCTCTGCTGTGTTGTTTCACAAAATCCAATATATACAGTCGCAGTCAGCGCTATGGCAAAAGTTATACACACCGACAAAAATATATAATAAATTTATTAACAGCATAAAAACCTACATCTATATGTATATACACAACATAAATTGTAATATTAATAATGAAAAGGCAGTGAAGAGAAATAAAGCAAAACAGAGCAGAATGAGTGAGATTTATTATAATAAATTGTTTGTGATAAATGAGTTGAGATATTTATTTCATTCAGCCATTTTTTTAACTGCCTCACTCTTATTCTTCTCACTCATTTACCAATTGCTGCTATTTTTCCTGTTTAGTGTGAAGGCAAATTATGGCAAGTAAGAAAGTAATTGATTGATATAGAGGTTCAGTAGACATGATACTTTGAATGGTAATTGTTATATGTGCTCGGGTTGATTTGTGTGATTTAATTTTGGACATCAATATGGGTTACTTGTTGCTTTTGATCGACATCAGTGTCCAGTTAACTCTTTTTTCTAATGAAATCTTTTTTAAAGTATCAATAAAGTATCATAAAATTATTTTTGAGGTTAATTAAGGTTTTGAAGTCAACATAGTACCGATAGAAGAACCTAAGACATGCTTTTTCAGGGTCATATTTGTTGGTACTAGGGTAGGTATTATACTTAAAAACGGTGATGGTCAACCCATGTGCCGCGGTACAGTAGTGTGCTATAAAAAATTGGAATATCCTACAAACTGTTTGTGTAGTGTTGTGTAGTGTTGTGTAGTGTTGTGTAGTGTTGTGTAGTGTTGTGTAGTGTTGTGTAGTGTTGTGTAGTGTTGTGTAGTGTTGTGTAGTGTTGTGTAGTGTTGTGTAGTGTTGTGTAGTGTTGTGTAGTGTTGTGTAGTGTTGTGTAGTGTTGTGTAGTGTTGTGTAGTGTTGTGTAGTGCTGTGTAGTGTTGTGTAGTGTTGTGTAGTGTTGTGTAGTGTTGTGTAGTGTTGTGTAGTGTTGTGTAGTGTTGTGTAGTGTTGTGTAGTGTTGTGTAGTGTTGTGCAGTGTTGTGTAGTGTTGTGTACTGTTTTAGTCATGACTTATCACCAAGTGTGCAAAAAAGGTTTGACACCACTGCTATAGATATTGACACTGAATTTCGGTTCTATGGTAGTAACCACGTACTAGTGACAAATTCTCCTTTAAACTCTAGTGAATTAATTTATTCAATTGAAGTTGGTTAAGCTTTGATCCTTCAATCAACTGAATACAAATTCTACGAATAAAACGGTCGAGGTTATGTCTTAAAATAACCCAACACTTCCTCTGAATGCTTCAAATAATCACAACATTCCCAGACTCAATATAACCCCTAATCCAACTCCACTCGATAGACATGAGAAGAGAGTCAAGATACAGCATAATAAATTGAAAATCATTAACGTAAAATAACACAGCAAAACGTCAGGCAACGGGCGATTGATGAGTTTATGTACGTTACGATGAGATGAGAGTGCGATAGCGTGAAATGAAGCGAAATTCATGATTTATGTGATTTGTAAATGCTGATTAAATTATTACTATTATACGTTTTATTTTCATCATCATTATCGTCATCAATTGTAAGAACTTTATAATAATGCAAAGTAGTTACTCAATATTGACTGCGTTCTTCATTCCTTCATTCTCAACTTTGATTTATTAATGAATGATGATTTTAATATTCTGCTTCATAAGGCGCGTCATGAATTGATAATTTATCATTTTTTTGTGGATAGATAATGGAGTTCAATAAATTTATTAAAATGATGATATCTGCAAAATGTACATTTATTATTAGAAAAATATGTACAGTTGGGGTTGGATATGATGGGAGGTCTGTGATAAGTTTGGGATGTCTGGGCCTTGAACCAAACTTAAGTAAGGCATCTGTCGAACGTGTTAGATAAAGGGGTTCGGTCTTGTGACTCGATAGGTATCTTCTTGGGATCCGACTTTAAATCAAAAATTTGAATTCGATCCCTCCACTTTCTGATAGCACTCGAACCTACAGGACCTCTGGCAATATTAAAGAGAATCAGCCGGATCGGTTAGGGCTCGTTCACTTGTGACGTCGAACATTTAGGGAAGAGGTAAAAAAATTTGTGACACATTGTGACAGAGGAGGGAGGAGGGTCAGAAAATTTGGTTTTTTGATGGACATCATTAGAATCATTAAAATTCATATAAAACATTCAAACAATATATAGTCAAGACTTTAATAACCCCAATTTATAGACATCCCACTGTACATGCTAATAAATCCCAAAGAAAAATGAAAACCGATCTTTTTCAAATAATTTTTGAAACTAAACGGAGAGTGAGAGCGCAGCATGAAAATAAAGAAGACAATCACTATATTTTCCATTCGCGCTCAAATGTTGATGATGATGATATATTCAGCATGTAATCAGCACATCATGTAAAATCACATAATATCAAGTTTGAATAATTATGGTAATTTATCATATTTTTCCTCTTCTTGCTTTCGCTTGCCTTTTTTGCTGCTCTGCAGTATGGTAATAATCTAGAAATATGGATGTACACAACATTCATCTTATTAATAATAATATACATCATATAAATCAGTGTTGCTCAAACTTTTTTGAGCCACGGCACACCTTAGGAGTGAGCCATTACCAAAGTCGCAAACAGCATATGGCTCGCGTCATTTACAAAAATTTTCTACGACACACCAGTGTGCCGCGACACACTGTTTGGACAACACTGATATAAATATTGCTAGTGAGGCAATTTCAGTCTTTTTAAGGAAAATATTTGGGAGGGTGTGGGGGGTGTATAATAAAAATAATTTGTAAGTTTAAATATGACCTCAAAGGGGGGTCTAGGATTTTTTTTCTCAATTTTAAAATTGATTTATTTTAAGTTATAATTTTAATTGCAGCTTAAACCTCCTTAGCTACCCCCATATCAGCTGGGACATCTAGCTAATTTTTGTCGACAAAATAATTTTTGAAGATCAAAAAAATTTGATTTAAAAAAAAATCTTTTAAAAAATTGCTTTCCACAAAAAAAATTTTATTGCCTGCCAAATTTAATCCATGTCAAAAAAAAAATCTGTAAATCATTTTATTCCAAACAAAATACATAGCCACCATCAAGTCAATCCATCAACGTCGTTTAAGTTATGATGAATTAGTTATTTATTTATAACATTATTTTGTTTGTACAAACAAACAATTTGAACAACAATATTTCATGCCACATACGCGCATATTCAGTTACAGGAACAGCAATCATAACTCATTCGCTCACTGTAAATTTCACTCTCGATTTGAACTCACTCTCAATTTTTCTTTCTTTCTTGTAATGTTCCTAAATAATGATTTCGAAAAAGTTATTATTTTGTAAATATGAAGAAAGCAAATTGATGGGTTTTTGAATGAGTTGACGTTTCAGAATCGATTGATTGATGAGCTGAATGAATAATTTTTAATATTTTTTTGGTTGTTTGTATGTAAATAATGTAAATCGTGATAAAAATAATTATTATTATGATATTGATGAATATAAATGAGGATTATCGATGGTGGTGGGTTGGATGGATGATTTTGAACTCAAATTTGAATTTTTTCAACAATTTAAAAAAAGGTTTTGTAAGATTTAGTGTCAAATTGATACACACTTACTGTGATAGTGATAAGCAAGTCAAATCTCGCTCAAAGATGCGGAACTGATCAAAAATGATCAAAAAAAATTATTAAAAATCATCGAAATTGATCAAAATCTGTTCCGCACCCGTGATCTCGCCAAAAAAATCAATATCTTTGACATATTCTATTGCTATTATTCCTTGATACCCCTTGACACCATAAATAATCAATTCCTCAATTTTTGTATCAGCAAAATGACTTCAAAAAAAATTCCTTCAATTCAAGCAAGTGTCAAAATAAGCAAAAGCATTCAACTTCCTCAAATCAAATTTCACATCGGAATTTCCATTGCAAAAATATTTCAAACAATAAACTTCGTTGCATTCCACAAAATTATAAAAAAAATTTATCGATCAATTCCTTTCAATTCTTCTTCCTACAATTTGAGTCGTTTCGACATCAATCAAAAAAAAAATTCATTCAAACGGAAATCGATGAGACAGCATCAACAGACGTACACAAAGTAAAAATAATGAAAATATTAACACATCATTCAAAAAGAAAAAAACTAAAGAAAAGTAATCAATAACATGAATCGGAGATTCTTGGGAGGAAAGATGAAGAAGAAAAATGATTGAATGATGAAAATATAATTAAATGAAAGAGAAAAAATTAAAACTATCGACATTAAGAGAAGATTGTGAGGACAGTAATGAAAGGGGGGAGAATGAGAAATTAATTCATTTTTTCTGTTCATTCTTTTTTTCAAGCATAATTTGCTGCTGTTTTGTGAGATATAATTTACTACCTTATAACTAATGATAATTAATTTCTTCCATTGGAAGCTGATTTTGGTGATGATTATGAGTTATTTTGTGGCAGTTTGTTCTTTTTTTGGGAACAAAGCAGGGTCATAGTTATAAATTCAGAGAGGGGGTCAAAAAACTTTTGTTTGGAGAAGTCGTTCACTTATGACTTTCCAAATCAACGGTTATTTTTCAATTTATATTGTTTTTTTACTGACTTTTATTTTTTTAACCCCCCCCCCCCCCTCCCCTCTGAACGGTCACTTAAGGTTTATTAATAAAAACCCGAGCAAAATTAAGAAACACCTTATAACCAAGTGGACGTCCCCCAAATTCCATACAAAATTGTTTTAGAGGGATATCCGGAGACCCCATTGGACCCCCTCCCCATAGGCGTAGCAAGGAATTTGAAGAGAGAAAAAAAAAATTATATGGAAAAATTCAGAGGGAAGGGGGGATTTTTATGATTTTTTCATAAAACTCCTAGCAAAATGAAGAAATTTCTGTTAACCTCGGGGGAATTTGTCCACCCTCCCTGGTTACGCGCCTGCCCCTCCCCCTTGACCACGCCCTTGCCCTACGCGCCTTTATTAAGTTGTTCAAATCTTGCAGTTTTTCATAATTGAAGTGCATTTTTATTTTAAAAGATAATCCAAACTTTTAAATTATCCAGAAATATTTCCAAAATCCAGTCAATTAGCCAAATGCGCTTCAACTTCCATTAAAATTACGCTCCTAACTCAATCTATTCTCAGATTTTATTAATGACTTTCGACATCAATCTTCAAATGAGATTTTTTTTCCTTCTGTTGCTGATGCTATTCATTAAAATCTTCAGACACTCATTCTATTCTTTCCTTTTTTGTTTGTGTCTCATTTCTCGTTACCCTTGTTTTGTTGATACGCTATTTGATTAAATTATAGATCGGCAAATATAATAAATATTAATCTTGTTTTTTTTTTAGTCCTGTTTTGACAGAAGAAATCTTCTCCTTCTAAGTTTTTGGGTGAAAAATAATTAAGAGATAAATGACAGACTGGAAAAATAATAAATTTAAGATATAATTTTATGGTTTGGTGATTTAGACTTGATAGAGGAGATGAAAAGGACAAGGAACAGATTGGATTCCAAAATAAAATTTGTAAAGTTTTAAAAAATATCAGAAATTTAAAAAAAATACCAAAAACTCATCAGACACTCTTAAAAGTCAATGACTTACCTAATAGTCTAATCAAAATATGCAAATTTCATCAAAAAAAATTCCCTCACACCACGATTTATCACTTCATAAAATCACACACGTAGCTGTAGAAAAAAAAATATTTCACAATCTAACAACGCCAAACATTCATATCAATATCATTAACATAAATTTTTTATTCAAAAACATCAAAAGAGCGAAAGATAGACAGCAAATTATTAAAATTCATCATTCAATCAATTATTTCAGTGAAAATAAATATATCTCTAGTATCATATACGACGAATACTGAAATGAAATAACATGTTATTATGAGCGAAAAGAGCAGAAGCAGTAAATCATGGCAGCAAAAAATATGTTTAATATATATGAATGAGAAATCAGTCAAAAATGAGAAGTTGAGTGAGGTAAATGCAGTTAGTGAATAGGAATTTAAAGCGCATGGCTCTAGATATGATTGATTTTTAAAAAAAAAACGTTTAGCTACAACAATGCTCAGCCACAATAATGCTCAGCCACAAAAATGCTCAGCCTCAATAATGCTCAGCCACAGCAATGCTCAACCACAACAATGCATAGCCGCAATAATTTACAGTCACAACAATGATGCTATCTATATAGAATGATATCAGGCACAGAAAGCAAAGCTCAGAAAACGCTCAGCTCAAGAACGCGCAGTTCAAGAAACGCTCAGCACAACAATGCTCAGTTTCAAGAATGATATCAGGCACAGCTAAGGAAACGCTCAGCTCAAGAACGCTCAGTTCAAGAAACACTCAGCTCGAGAAACGATCAGCTCAAGAAACGGTCAGCCATAAGAATGCTCAGCCATAGGAACGCTCAGCAATAGGAACGCTTAGCCATAGAAACGCTTAGCTAAAGAAACGCCACAACAATGCTGAGCCTCAAGAATGATTTCAGGCACAGACAGACACAGCTCAGGAAACGCTCAAGGAACACTCAGCTCAAATTCGCTCAATTCAAGAAACACTCAGCACAAGAACGATCAGATCAAGAAACGCTCAGCACAAGAACGATCAGTTCAAGAAACGCTCAGCCCAAAAAACGCTCAGCTCGAGAAACGATCAGTTCAAAAAAGGATCAGTTCAAGAAACACTCAGCTCAAGAAACGCTCAGCCATAGGAACGCTCAGCAATAGAAACGCTAAATTAAAGAAATTCTTATTTAAAGAAACGAGTCAAAAGTTTAATATACAGTAAGTTTTGTGACACCTAGACAATCTATCAACAATCACCAATAACGAAACAAAACTAGCATATAAAAGTGAAATAAAAAATGAACATTAACGATATGTCAGAAGGCCTGAGAAGTCATTAATCATGCAATAGCGACAGTTTGACACAACGATCACAATATAAAAATAAAGAATGAGCGGAAAAGAAGAGGAAAAAAGAGCTTTTGACATGTTTCATGAGGGGTAATAATAACGGCAACAGCAATAATAATACCAACAACTAATATTTCATGACATACAATGACATATGAAATATGTTTTAAATGCCTTTAAATCAAATGTTTGCTCATTGTTATTAATGTGATTCTTATGACAAGTTTGAGCACTCTATCTCACTCAAGTTTCGCATTTTTTTGCTGCTTGCTGCTTGTTGTGTGTTGATTATTATATGGAAATGATTTTGTATGTCGGCATGTCTTGTCATGTTGACGAAAAGTAAAAGGAAATAATTTATTGACTATGAAAAATTACTTTTTGCCTTTTGTTGTGGATTTTTTGGTGATTTTTAGATTTTGATAAGGATAGGGAATGATTATGCTGAATACTTTGAACTTCGTTGTGTGTCAATTGCTTTTGAACGTGGGAAAATTGAGGAAGTGTCTTTGAAAAGGTCCTAATTTGTGTTTTGGAGCAGGGTTGGATATAGGTTAAATTCCAAGCAGTCCTGTAAGCTCATAGCTTTTAATTGACTCTGTCCTTCCTTAAACACCCATTCAGCGTAGTGAGGAATTTTACTCTAATTAAGCTTCAAGCTTTCACTAAGCCGGTCGCTATTAATATTTTCATCTTAATGGGACTTGGATGTAGAACAAAATCCAAGTATTCGTGTCCAAAAATTCACAAAATCTCCAATCTAATTTTCCCATTACTGTCCACGTCAATCATTCAAAAACTAATAATCACTTTATTTATTCATATTTACTCAGGCAAAAAATAATTAAAACATTTTCAATTCCAACATGACAATCGCACCAACAACAACAACACGAGTGACTACAACAATAATTATAATTAATTTTAATTTTAATCGTGATCGCATGACAAGATATGCGTGTATGAGACCTTTTTAAGCAACAACAGAGCCATGTCAGTGAGTTGATTATAGCCGCAGGTAACATAATGAAATACGAGAAAGGCACAGACACAGAAAAAAAATCTCATTTTCGCTTTAGTTTTAAAAACAAAATTAGAAATGACGTGTGAAAATTTTAATTTTACAGCTCATTGGTAAATGGACAGGCACAGTCAACCGCTCGCCGACAAAATTGCAAATTGACAATTTCGAAAATTACAAAAATGTCTTTTACAGTTTATAAAATTGGGGAGTTGGCTGTTGCTACATAATTTGCTACTGTCAATTTCGTGTGTGTCGACTACAATCACCTTTCAATTACAATTTAAACTCCGACCTTTTTTTTGTGCTCGACATCGTCGGCATCACAACCGTATTGAAATGTATTCATTCATGCTGTTGCTGTTGACTTTTTTGCTCCTTTCTTGATTTTGTTTGTGAAATGGGGAAAGTTTTTGGTTTTCGGAATGAAAGTGTTCAAATGGCAAGTTTGAATGAGAATCGGTTAGGGTTTTGTGGCGCATTTATTAAACATTCGTTAAAATTTAAAAAAATGTGAAATAAAATTTGCAGCATAGACAAAATGCATCCCAAAATCTTTTATGACCCCTAAAACAACATCCTAATGTAAAATCGATTCAACTCTTTCTCGAAATTTAACATGTAGATTAGACTAAAATCTCCACATAAAATCACTAATGCAGAAAAAAGGGGGAGGCAAAATATATATTTTCTACAATTTAATTGTGTTGCTTTTAATTAGAATTTTCTGTGATAGCTGTAAATGGAATGAAAATTGGAATTTTGTGTGGTAATGCAATTGTTTGAATGCGATAAGGATTCGATTGAATATTTAATTTGCCCGAGTTTGTGTGTGTTTTGACTTTTTGGGTGGATTTAGGATTGAAAGGAAATATTTGAATAAAAATTTCATTTTTGATGATTTTATTTTTAAAAAAAAAAATTAGATTTTTTAAAATTTTATTCTAATTTAATCAATTTAAATTTTGTGATAATTGTTGAAATTAACAACTTGTCGAGCTCATCTGAAAGCCACACTAACGAGGTGTAATTCTTTTAAAATTAATGATATCAAAATTATTTCAATTTAAAATGACAATACATATTTATGGTCAACAACCAGCAACATCATTTGGGATAATTTAAGATTTTAATAGACTTTAATTTAATCCGCTTCTTCAGTTTTAATTTTCTTTTCATCCTTAAAATTAAGTATAAATATTCGTAATTCCATATTCTCGTACTTTCGTAACCATTAAATCGGTTGAATGTAAATTTGAGGTCGAATTTTCATCTTGGATTTTTTTAATGTTGTGTTTAAAAAATAAATAAAATAAATAAATTTTCCACAATTATGTTTTGTGGGTTTTCCTTTATAAATGCTATTGGTTGCATGATTTCATACAATTGTTGGACTAGGGGTCCTCGATTTAAGGAGACTACTTGTGAGATTCAACTTGAGTAAAGAAAACTAATAAAAAGATATTTTTTTTATAATTTTATTTCCAAAAATTCATTTTAATGGACATTTTTAACACAAAAAGTAAAAAGTTTGATCAGAACCGGATTTTTCTGGAACAAAACGCCTACTCAAGTCGAGTATTCCCAGAACAACGCTTTCTCAAAATCCTCGTTCCTTAATAGTTTAAGGATCCCTAGATTAATCGGAACCGAGATTCACCGGGATATCTCAAGCACCGGGATATCATACCAAGTACTGATTTTTATACTTTTTTCTTTTTTTAAAAAAAAAACAACTGAGAACGGTAATCAATTATGACTCATAAAAGGATTTGAACCTGTATAAAATTTATATTTCTTGAAAATTGATCAAAACCAATTCAGATCTTAGCTGTGGAAATTTAATAAAGCTTTTGCGCTACTTGAATCACCTTAATCCACCATTTCACAAACTTTTCATCTCGTGGATTTTCCTTTTTAAGTGAAAAATGCTTTGCGGGATTTTTGCCAATATTGAGGTTCATTAAATTTATTTTCCTTTGTGTTTTTTTGCTCTCCGTTAATTTTTGCGCATTTTTGTTCATTTTATTTTTCAGGTTGACCAATTTTGTGGTTCATTTGGTTTTATCTTTGATTTCATTTCATTATTTCATACATCACCAAACACAACATTTTTTTATTGTTCTTATATTATCGCTCAGTGGCTCGTTAATCGAGTCATTTCTAGGCAATTCACGATATGCATACATAACACAAAATTATTACATAAGATCGCAAACGTTGGATAAAAAAAAAATGAAATAATAGGAAATAAGAAATGGAGAATTTATTGACGTGAAACATGACCATTTTTGAGTGAGTGAATGGCCTAAAATTAACGTTTTTTGGCGATTCTGTCGCATGACAAATGATATTTTAACATTGATAAGCATCTATGCATAATATTTCATGGCCAAATTATGCTCGATTGCTTGAAAGGAGGTTGGCAAAAATATGGCGAATAATTTTAATTTTCTTTGGACTTTTTTTTTTGCTGATATGCATCAATGTCACAAGGAACTTTGCTAATGAATAATTCAATTCAATACACACAAAATTATAATGAAGGGAAAATTTTGATAAAGTAGAAATTAATTTTTTTTGCGGCTGAAAATTATTCCATAATTATGGGGAATTTCATTAGAATTTCAGCAAATTGTCTTATGAATTATAATCAACTGGGTAATTGAGTAGGTTGGTGTTTTAATTGCTTAATTCTTTTTGAAGTGAATGCTTTCGGGTTGGCATTCAAGTTAAAGAAGAAGTATGGTAAGTTAAAATGTGAATTTTTGAAAAGGATGGCATCAGAAGCTGAGCTGATTCCGAAACAAAACTCGATCTTAACTAAAGCTGAACTGAAGCCAAGGCATGGAAACTATCCCAAATAACATATTTATCCCACATATCCCAAAAATATTTAAAAAATTCCTGAGCATGTATGCACAATAAAAAAGATATCCAGACGTATCCATAGTGTATTTTACGTGTAATTTCAGGATATGATGGGATATCTCAATTCTAATGCATACAGGCTCGGGGATTATTTTGAATATTTTTGGGATATACATATGAGATATTCGAGATAGTTTCCACGCCTTGACTGAAGCTGAACTGATCTTGAAGCAGAACTTATACTTAAACTTGAAGCTGCGCTGAAAGTTGAGCATAATTTAAAGCTAATCTGAACCTGAAGCTGAGCTGAACTTGAAGCTGTGCTGAACTTTAAGTTGAGCTAAACTTAAAGCTGAACCTGAAGCTGAACTGATCTTTGAAGCTGAGCTGAACCAAAAGATGAGCAGAACTTGAAACTGAACCTGAAGCTAAACTGAGCTGAACTTGAAACTAAGCTAATTTTTAGCTCAATAGAAGTTCACAGAAACTTTTGCACAAATTTTTATCTCCTCCAATTCAAGGTTCATATCGATTTTCCATCATAAACTATACAACTGATAATCATCCCATAATTTACCTTTAAATTTCAGCTACTATTTCACATCATATAAAATTTAATTACACATATCATCAACTCCTAACATGATATCACAAATTAAGCAGCCTTAAAATGATAATTAATTAAATTTTCATATGAAACTGTCATAACTTTAGACATTAACGACTTCTACGCTCTCTTTTCATTGCCTTGTCAAAAGTGCTGTTGTGCGAACTTTTCCTATATCCTTAATACCCCACAACAATAATGTGTGTGTATTCATGTCTTCGGAAACAACAATGCTGAAAATATTATGATAATAAAACCTCATAAAAGTGTGTGTGTTAATAATTTATTTTCATTATTTATGGACTTACACACACATTTTACCTCATTCCAGCCAGCTGTAATTTATTTTTTTCATTCTCAACAAAAACAGCACAAAATATATAAAATAAGGCAGAAGAATAAAGGTAGAAAGAAAGCCTCAAAGTATGTAATTTCTGAGATGATAGATGGCAACAAATCACGTCATTATATGGCTCACGCTAACCATTCTCCACAAAAATAAATTTTGTTACTGTTTACTCTGTTTTGGTTCTTGCTGTAAATGCTCAGTTTTTGGCATTTGGAGAGTAAAATAATGAAGTAAGTGATTAACAGTGACTAAATTAGAGGAGGTTTGTTGTGACTGGACTGAGGCTGTGCTGTTTCTGAGCTGGAGCTTAACTAAAGCTGAACTGAAGCTAAGACTAAGGCAGAGCTGAAGTTGAACTGAGGCTTATCCAAGTCGAAGCTGAGACTGAACTGAAGCTATGCTGAAGCTGAACTAAGGATGCACTGACACTTAACAGAAGCTGAACTGAGTCTTAACTCAGTCAGAGTTGAGAATGAACTGAAGCTGAATTGAGGCTGAGCTGAAACTGAGCTGATGCTGCTCTGACACTTAACATAAGCTGAACTGAAGCTGAACTGAGGATGCGCTGACACTTAACGGAAGCTGAACTGAGGCTTAATTAAGTCAGAGTTGAGAATGAACTGAAGCTTAATTGAGGCTGAGCTGAAGTTGAATTGAGGCCGAGGTGAATCTGAGCTGAGGCTGAGCTGAAGTTGGTCTGACATTTAACAGAACCTGAGCTGAGACTGAACTAAAACTGACCTTAAGTAGAGAATCCTACAACTATTAAGAGTTAAACGTATCTGATCAAAGCATTTACAATCCAAATTAGGTCATAACAATAATCGACCCATAAAAAACTGCGTCAAACTTCCAATCTTTCCCACCTGTCAACCTTTTAAACTTACATTTCTCGTTTGCCTCTCTGTAGCACGAGAACTTTTTGTGCTCTTCCTGAAACAAGCAACACAGAAAAATGCCAAATCTCTGACAGTAACAAGAACAGCAACAGCAGGGTGTTTTTTTTTGTGTGAAGAAAAACAAAGCAAAATTTCTGACAGAGGGCTTCGAATGAAAAAGAGAAATGCCGCGACTGCTATAATGTATGGCAGTAAATTTATTTATACATAGAGTTCTTTTTTTTGGGAAGCAAACGAAAGGAGCGATAACAATGAGTTGATGCTATCAGGAAATTTGTCGGAAAATATGAGTATGGGAAAATTTATGGCTCTTGAATGGTGGTCGTAAATAACATGCGGAAGTTGAGAACATTTTGAGGAAAGTTTAGGGGGTGCATTTTGGGTCAGTGGATATAGGGTTGTAGATTTTGAGGTCTTTTAAATTAGAGTAGTGATACTCATTCTAATGATCTTCACTGATTGACTCAAAACAAACTTACAACTGCGTTTACAAGCCTTACTTCCGATCAAACAGCACCCAACACTGCCAGACAATTTAATTCCATTACCTTTTCCGCCAACATTTTCTGCTGCATAAGCTTTTTCTCCACATTTTAACTGAACAAACAAAACAATTTATCGCACTCACAAAAAAGCCTTTTTTTTTGCTAGGAATGGAAAAAAATAATCGAGAATGAGAAAAATAAGGAAGGAAGAAGTGAATAGAACTGGCAGGATAATGACAAACAAACAGACACACTCTGACATGTCAGACAGATAGGAGCACATAATATGTTATCATGTTGACAAGCGGAATATACAGAATGAAGAAGTTTTTTTTTCTGCAACGGATGGAAAATGGAAGAAGATAAATGGAAATTTTGTGAGGTGAAAATTGGGACATGAGTCAAGGAGGTCGGCTGTTGGTGTGACAAGTTTTTTGAGGAGTGGGTTTAATTTTGAGTTTTTGAAGTTTTGATGAGCATTTTTAATGTGTTGTGATAGCTGAAGGCAGTGCTGTTCATGTTTGTAGAGAATTTGATGTGCTGGGTCGGTTATTGCTGCATATTTTAGTGTAACTTAAACTGTTTTAATAGGTCTTTGAATAATGGAGAGAATAGCTTGTCGTTATTGAGCGAAACAAATGAATAAGTCATCGGCACGGATCCTTTAAGGATGCATCGTTGAACATCTTATTGACACTATATGCAGCCTACTTGGCATGGAATATCTGTGTGGCTTATCATTGGCAATCATTAGAGCTGCTCTGGATTAGACCTCGATGCAAACTTGAATGAATCTAGTTACAGTTTGCATGCACATTATAATGTTTGGAAATCATCCAGATGCTGATATACTTGCATACCTAACTGAAGAGGCACATTGCATACAAATTTGTTCATAACAACATCTAGAAAAGCAATGCAAAATAATGTTTTTCAAGCTTCTAACGGCTTCTAGTGGCTTCTAGTAAAAGTAAGCAGTATAAAATTTCCGAACTTTTGATCCAAACAATTGAAAGACATTAATTGAGTTTTTAACAAGAGTTCTAACTCATTGCTTGGTCAATTACACAGAGTCTAAACCCCTTAAGCTGAATGATAAGTTAAGCAATGCCATAAATCATCATTGTATCTTAACAGCGCAATAATTTTAGTTGAAAAGGTTTTGTAGATTGAGAAATCAAGTTTTTTAAGTACTTGACGAATTTTTCTAAGATAACTGGAATGAAGTTCTCTAAAAATTATTTTCAAATTTGAGGTTCAATTTCAGAATTATAGCTTTAAAAGTTAAAATTTTTATAAAAAAATTAAAAAATTCTATGATTTCAAATAGACACGAGACGTAGTCGTTTAAGGTCAAAAACCCCTTCATTGAGATTTAAATTTAAAAAAATTACGTTTATTCCTCTCATTCCAATCATCATCACAACAGCTCTCTCTGTAATAATCCTGCGATGTCAAGTAAACTGAACAAGTAACAAATCTAAGTGTCACTTCATCTGACATCCGATGTCATGAAAACGAATAGAATTTTATTTTTTATTTTTGTAGAGCTACAAAAAATTTCTATTTTGTTCCTGCAAGACAAGAAAAAAATAGTCACTCAAAAATAATTTTTTTGTGAATAAATTATCATCGCCGTTATGATTTCTTCTGCTTTCATTTTCAGTTCTTTTGTATGTTTGGGACATAAATTAAACTTGTGCATTGTGTCAACAGCAGATTTTTGTCTCTGTCTCTTGTTTTTGTTCTTCTGTCGTTGGCGTTGCTGTTCTGAGTCACAGCATAAAAAAATTATTTGTGGCCACAATTTTTGTTGATGATTAAAAGACACAACAGAACATTCATCATGCTATGCAGACATGATAAAATATTCTTTTTGGCTTGTAGAAGTGAAAAATAAATTCCAGCATATAATAAATATTTTAATTCAGCTGCTTCGTGTCATGTTTTATGGTTGATGGCTGTTGCATTTATTGTTGTTTATGATGTAATTATCTGCAATCACGTGTTTTTTTTGGGATGACTTGATAATAATGATGATGTTGGTAAGAAGCTATTGTAATGATAAAGACTTGAATTTCTAGTAGAACCTTAAAATCATTTAAGTGATTTAAGGAGTTGTTCACTGATGTAGCTCTTCATTAAACGCGAGATGAAAGTCTGAAGACTTGTGGCATGTTTGTTAAACAAATTAAATTTTTTGGAAATGAAAATTCAGATCTTCCCAATAGAACCTGGTGTCCTTAATCTATAGAAGACAGAAAAAAACTGATTTTGAATGGAACTGATGCTTACTTACTTACTTCCTTAGCTGGGGCGCAAGGGGGCCCATTGCCGCGTTCAGAGATCGTCTAAAGACAGCTCTATCCTTTGAGACCTTCTGCCTGTTCGGGATATTAAAGACTATAGCGTCCTTTTCAACACATCCAATCCAGTTATTCTTTGATCTTCCTCCAGATCTCTTACCATCTATAAAGTCTGCAACAGTCACTCTAAATACTGAGGCATCTTGTGGACGTCTGAACACATGTCCAGCCCATCTCAAGCGATTTGCAAGGAGAAACGTAATAATATTGGAATTACCGAAATTGATGCTTAAAAATGATTTCCCGTCAACATTGAATTCTATTAATTTACGACATCCACTTAGTAACTCAAAATAATCCCCAAAGGATCCAGCAATAAAAAAAACTCCACATTTTATGTTGCAAAATCATAACAATAATTCAATCTGCATGATAAAGTACCAACTGCTGCACTTCTTCATCCATGTCATCCCATACACAAAATTAACCACTTTTATCATCACATCTGAGTTTGAGAGTGAAAAAAAGGGAACTTCTTCAGCTACCATTCATCTCCATTTAATATCTTTTCTACCAATTTCATTTCACTTTAGTACGAACATTTATCTGATATCTCCTCATTCAGAACGACATCAGGCAAAATATAATATTTCTTTATGTACATAAAAATTGTATTAAAAAAATGTATTATTGAACCATTTATCATTTTTATGTACAAACCAGGATCGTTAAAAAAATTTATATCTGTTAATAAATTATTGTTTGCCAAGGCATTATCATCATTTTCATGCTCTTATATATTTATTTCTATCTCTCGCTCACTTACTCGGTCGATCTTGGTTCTATTAATGTTGATGGTATTTTGTTTGGCTTTATGGGATGTGCAGGAGAATTGATGGAGTTCTGGGATATTTAAGGAATTTCTTTTGGAAGTTTTGAGATGATTTAATTGAGATTTTCAGAAAGTTGGCTTGACGAAGTAGATGCAGGGGTTTGATACTATTACTTGATTCCTTAGTAGCCAGAATACTTTAGAATATTCATGTAAAGACGGTGGTCGTGTAGCCAGAGAAGGTTTATTTGTTATAATCAACACAACTTCTTAATTCCTGTCGACAACCTCACAAACACATTAAGTCCACCAACTCTTTTCAATAATAACTCAAAAAAAAGATAATTACGTTTCAAGGCAAAGGTCACGAAAAGTTTAAAGCCAATAAATTTCTCCACAGCCATAACGGATATCCATGAGAGTTTTTTTTGTAGCACATATGTCTTGTAACTTTAGAAACGACAGCTATGGCAAGTGAAAGAAAGCAAAAATAAGTTCTGTAAATTTTCTTTTTGCCAGAAGCAATAAAGGAAGAATAAAAAAAAACAAAGAAAAAATTGCTCAACTGCAATGAAGGAGAAGAAAAAATTGTTATTTGTGGTAATAAATTTCCGCTGTTCATTTTTCACTGCTCGTTTTTTTTTTGGAAAGAAATGAGGAAGATTTGTGATGAGTTGAGGGGGTTCTTCTAAGGTCTTAATAGGAGTGTAACCAGGAATTTTTCAAATATTTTAATTATAAAAATAGATTTTATTTTAATTGGTAATTTGTACCGACAAAAGGGTGCATTTTGGACTCGTTTCGACAAACTAAGATCCGCTTTTTTTTTCATTTAAAAGCTTTTAAGCCTTTATTGGAATTATTAACAGATAATAAAACTGCTTTGATCAACTTGATACGATTTGAACGCATTAGAACTTAAGTGGATTCACTTTTGTTCTCTTAGACCTCCTTGGAGCTACATTGACTAAACTGGACTGACTTAAACTTAGCTGGAATCGCCTAGACTCTGTAACACACTTGAAACTGCTTGAAACCATTTAAAAACATTTAAAACCACTAAGACTCACCACCATCCCCACCCCCATCTTTACCTCCCATCCATTCTTTTTTTAAAAACACGTAAAGTCATTTGAAACTTTTTAAAAGTTCGACCAGGTTTGAGTTCAAGCAATTTTCCTCATCACAACCTAGAACCCTCCACTGCAAAACAATAAATCCATAAAAATACAACATGCACATTTGCCAATACATTCATTCCCTCCCTCTCGAACTTCTTAAACGAATTGCTGTGCAAAAAATTCATCGTTGAGACACACGAAAGCCAAAAAAAACAATAACATTGCACATTGAAAAATACACAACTCAATGTACATCCACATGAATCGGATATTCATGGTCATATGAGAAGGATAAATGACCGAAGTAATACAAAATGTCTGAGTGTGAATAATTTTTCATTCAACAGCAATTTTTCTTTTTTTTACTCGTTCACTTATTTTTATTCAATTCGGAATGCATGCAATGAGCAAATACATTTATCCATCCATATTGCGATAGTTCCATGAAAAATAAAAATATATTACAAACCATTTTCATTCTATGGCAAATGCAATTGTGTATCTATTGCGCTACATGACTACAACTATTTGAAATGAAAGTTCCATCGCCTATAAATTGTTTTATTTTTTGGGTGAATTTTTTTTATACATTTTTTATCGATGCTCGTCTCTAGACCAATTTTTTTCGTCAGCACCAAATGCAGATGTTATTTATGCAAGTTCTAGTTGTTGATGTTGTTGTTTTGCGTATTAATAAATTTTAAGGACTGACATGGGATATAAATTTTGTGCTTTTGGAAATATGATTGTTGTGGATTTTTTTTTAAACTTATTTTGAATGCTTTGCGATGTTTTTGTAAGAAGCGATCTGCTGCCCTGCATTTTGTGGCTTAAAATGATAATATTTTAATGTGTTGTTTGATATTTTTTGAGATTGTTAAGATCCAAACTGGATAAGGTTGTCAACAATAAAATTAGCAATTGAACTTACGACTGCTGTCCGGATTGTGGGTTGATCCATGATATTCATGCATTTTTCAGTTCCACAACAAGCTGGTTCCAAGTTTTCATACACGAGATATAAGTTTTGTACAACACAAAACCATTGTATTAGAAATACTCTCTCAAAACATCTGCAGGACACAATTCAAGAAGTCAAATTAAAATTTTATCCTTCAATAAATCAATAACCCCCAATTCACCGAATCTACAAGCCAATACATCTTCGTCATCACCATTATCAATCCATTTGTCTGTCACATCAAACACAAAGAAGGAAAACAATTTTATAAAGAAGTGAGAAAGGCTGAAAATGTCACATAGAGAACTGACAACACAAACAAGTCCATTTTGTTCCATTCAAGCACACAAGCAGTAGACATCTAAGAACCCTAATTTGAAATTGATAGTTTGTGACATATCGGTCAGTATAACAGAGGCATGTTTAGATCATTGTAGCCTTTAGCTTCTGTCAACGATGTCATTTCTTTTTCTGTTTGTGGATGTGGACATAAATTGTGCTTTATCTTCTGTCTATCCTCACATCACATCATATTACCCTTCAGCATGAATGATGAGGGAATCATTTTTTTACGAAAAATTACCTTTCGGACTGTGTCATGGGATACGTTTGTGATATTTGTAGATGAGTGATAGAAAAAGATTTTAAATTTTTAATAAAGATAAAGGTTTTGTCATCTTTTGATTTAATTGGTAATAAATATTAAGTTTTTATGGAGTTTGGAATGAAAAAGAGTTCCAACTTTGTGATCGCGTATTTAAGACTGAGTTGCAATCTTGATAGAATTGAAGTCGTTTTGCTAAAATCTAATATTGAAAGTGCGCTATCCTCTGTTGATTCTTTCAAGCACAAAATCATCGCTATATCTTATCTTTCAAGTGAAGTGAAGTATCAAAAAAAACATGATTTGGATTATTTTTAAGTCATTTTCTTGTCAACAAACCATAAACTTATCAATTGGTGCTGTTCATAGCTTAGTCATCAAAATATGTTTTGTTTTGACTCTAAAAGTGGACAGAACGATTATTTGCTTGAGAGCTGCATAAAAAAGAAAGGACCTTGCGTATGTTACCAGCCATTAGTTTAAAGGGTCGTTACAGGGGCGTAGTAAGGCAAAGGAGAAGGGCGGGTTGTTGTATGACTCGACACCCCCTTAGTGATTGCATTTGAAGCCATTTATTTAAATACTTTAATTTGCCATTTTATATTATAGTACATGGAAATTAATCTGTGACTAGGGTAGGGTGCCACGGGTGGATCTAGAAACCGGTCTAGAAACCAGGATTACGAAGTTTACATCAAATATATAACACTCATTCATCTTTGATTAAATATTTGACGACTTATCCTAATGGCTCACTAAGTTCCTTAACGCATACCTTAAATCTACATAATTTTAATAAATTCTCAGAATTTTCCACAAAAGTTTTAGGTAATAAATTAAAAATTAATTTACAAATTTTTTTCCATTTGAGATGATAACATTTAAGATTTTAGAGCCTACAGCTGCTTAGTATTTTTCGTAGCATTAAAAAAAAGTATTTCCTGAATTATGATATCAAAAAAAATTCTCTTAAGGGGCTGTTCACTTATTACGTAACGCGAAAAAATGACTTTTTAGACCCCCCCCCCCCCCCCTTGTAACAAAATTTGTATGAAAAAAAAATTTCCTTGTTTGAACCGTAACAAAATCTTAGACCCCCCTCCCCCCCTAAAAGCGTTACGTAATAAGTGAATGGCCCCTAACCTTTATCATCTTTTCTGACTGATTTTACACTTCAGTGGATTTCCTCTCTGTTTATGTAAATTTACTTTTTTTTTTGTTTCATGACTAAGAACCTCAGTTTTTGCAGCATTTAAATCAAAAGTTGAATTTTAAATATTTTTTGTTAAGTGCTTAAAAATTTCTCATAAATAAATCTTTTAATCCATTCCTTCCTTCATGCTTCCCTCAATTCTTATAATCATTCACCCGTTAACAGAAGTTTGAGTGAAAATCTTGCATAACTTATTAAGATATTTACAAAAAATCCCTCAAGCATCTCACATGATGAATGCTACTTTTCCTTATTTATTCATGTTCACATCAAGGGATGCAGTCATGTGTTAAAATTGATCAAACGATTTTCTTTATATTTATCTAATTAGAAAGGTAAGAGAAGATGTGACGTGATGTGTGCTGGTATGGGAATAGGTTTCTAGTCAGAAGCGTAGCTAGGGGGTTATTAAGGATTTGGGGGGTCAAATGTACAACAATTGACTTTTGTTTTTTTAGCAATTTTGTGGCTTTGATTCCTCTCCTGTCTCAACATAAATTCCTATTGAACTAAAGTTGACATTATTTCTCATTTTAAGAACTTATTTCAAGCTTAAAGACAACAAATTTGCTTTAGCCGTCAGGCATAAGTGCAGCAAACTCCATTCTTCCTTAATTCTTCCTAAAACCCTGCTAAATACTTACCAACAAATTATTTAAGACACTCAAATGTAACAACAAATTAAGATTGATTGACGGAAAAATTTTGAAGCCATAAAAATTTTCTTCAGTAAATCAAAAGTTTTTAATTCTCTTTTTTTACTGCTTGCTAAAACCTCAAAGCCGAATTTTAATTGAATTAAAAATTTTCTAAATCAATGAACATTAGACATCAAAACTGTTAATTTTGCCTGGATGTGTGAATGGTTCAGTTTTTGGTAAATT
This sequence comes from Chironomus riparius, assembly GCA_917627325.4. Classification (NCBI taxonomy): domain Eukaryota; kingdom Metazoa; phylum Arthropoda; class Insecta; order Diptera; family Chironomidae; genus Chironomus; species Chironomus riparius. The sequence continues at coordinate 19,175,944 of OU895877.1, read as the reverse complement.
TAATGGAATTGTTTTGATTCAATTATGGTGGGTTGGATGGGGTCGTGGAAGATGGATAATTGGATAATTTTGATGAAAGGGAAAGTAATGAATCGAAGCATTGCTAAAAGGAGATGGATTTCCAATTTAATTATCATTAACTTAAACTTTCTAAATTTTGATAACACAATGAAAATTTCTGTCACAAATTGTTTATTACAAAATTTTTGAATAATTCCTTTAAGAACTATGCTTTCTCGCTATCGGGATCGGGATCGGGATTTCCCGGGATTTACCGATCCCGATCAATCCCGGGATCCCTAAATTTTTGGGATCGGGATTGAAAATCCCGGTTTTTTAATTTAGGAAATTATTGATGTTTTAGAACCTGCTAAATACGCGACAGAAGAATTATTGCGTAAATCAGACGATTTATTAATTGCTGAAGGAACAATTAACTTTTTGCTAGACGAATTGTTGCTACAAGGAACATTATTGTCTCAAAAGGTTTACGATATGAATTGCGCTCGCATAGGTGCACGAAGAAATGGAACATTAATTGACTTAATACTTTACCTCAATATATTTCTTTAGACAAGCATTTTAAATCGTCAACAAAAGCTGCAATACATAAACTTGGCAATGACTTATTGAAGAAGTATTTTGTCAAAAACTCTACAAATGGAGCTATGGAAGCTTCAACATCCAGTGCAAATCAAATCCAACCGTCAAACATTTCTATTCGAGATAGACTGAAACTAAGCATATTTGAATATACATCATTAACAACAGATGCAGCAGCAACAGAATCAAATAACTTGAAAAGAGAGTTTAATTGGTATGACAAAAAAAAGAAGAGAACCGTTTTGTTAGATCAACTTTACGATGCATTGATAACAATGCAGCCGACCTCAACTCAAAGCGAACGAAATTTCTCTATTAGTAACAACATTCTTACAAAACAAAGAAAACGTTTACTTGACAAGAACCTAAATGCAATTGCATTTGTTAAAAGTTTTTTCATTAATGCTTAATTTTTATTATTATATTCACACCGTTTTCTATAACCTTTAAACTTACATCTTTATCAACATTTATTTTCTATTTTTGTTTATGTTCACATTTTTCAAAGGAAACATGGATTAAAACATCTACCTTGTAACACATAAATTATAACTAATTAATTAAGGAATAAATGACCGTATAAGTAGCAAAAAAATATACAATTTTTTTTGGAAAAAAAAGCAGAAAAATGCTGTTTTTTAAATTTTTTTACATATTCGGGATTCCCGGGATTTCCCGGGAAATCCCGAAAAATTTCAATCCCGATCCCGATCCCGAAAATTTGTCGGGACCGGGATTTCGAGAAAGCATATTAAGAACTTAATATTTGAAAAGTTGTTATAACTCATAAAAAATAAGTTTATTGTAAATATTCATTTTATGAAACAAGTAGCGACATCTTACAGATTTGATGTTCAAAAATGTTCAAATGTTTTTTGATTCAAAACTATTGAAGTGTTTCCCAAATCCAAAAGAAAGTCAAGTAAAATGTTCAAGTCAAATTGAATGATTTTTTAAATAAATTCACAACGGGTTTTGTGACAATCTAAAATTGATTACTATAACTGAGCATAAAAAGACAGTTGATATTATATTACGGGTTTATATTAAAATTTTAATAAAACTTTTAAGTTCCTATTAATTTACTGTAACTTTTATTTATTAGGTTTCTATTTAATTTTCTCAAATTTAACTTAAGTTCCCTTTAGTCACTCGAATGTTAAGCAGAGAGAAATTCAAGGTAGCAAGTAATATCTAGGCAAATTTGTCAGAACCAAAATAAAAACTCTGTGGCTTCTGAGTTATTGAGCAACAGACTTAATATCTGAAATATTATTTCTTCAGAACATGGGTTCCAATCCCACTTTAATAAGATCTCTCAATCATTATGTAGAAGAGTGCTGTTTAATTTCCCCAATATTGAAGGCAATCATTGTCTTCAAGTTTATTTCCAATTTTCAGCCAATTAAATCCTCATGTCACTTTTGCAATAAAACAATCTACAATGTATACACTTACTTATTCATTTAACTGCCATTTTGCATAAGTTCATATTTCATAAGTTTATTGAGTCATTTTCACAACCCATTTCATTCAGCACGACACAAATAAAAAACCAGTCCACACGTGACTCTCAACATAATCGTTCATGAATTATTTCTTTACTGATGAGAATTTTGCGATAATCTTTCAAACATTTATGTCATTTAAGGTGAAATGCATGTGATGTGATGAAAATCATTTGCTTATTAAAATATCAAAAGAACGCATGTAGTTGTACAATTAAATGTCAATGTCAATCGGATGTTGGTTGGAAGGAGAAAGGGATGTGGAGACCATGAAAAAGGGGGTTGGTTGCAAGTGACGTTCACAAAAAAATTTATTTTTAAACATAAACTCCAACAGTGTCTAGAATAGTGGTTCAAAAACATTTAAGGACCAGTTACTCTTGCTCACTTAGTTATGGTTGAACCCAAGATTGTGTTTCATTGAATTTGATCCTCGAATTTTACTGCAAATGCCATGTATTTGTGATGACAAGTGTGTCACGAGACAATGTTTAATTAACACTGATTTACACTAAAACAGCTTCAAAAAAATGATAAATTTCGAACATGTTACTGCAAAATGATGATTGGAGTTAAGCTAAAGGAGACTCTGAAAATAAATTTTGATTCTGCATACTTAGACCTTATGTAAGTTTTTTTATAAATTTAATATCGGAACAAGTTTTTAGACTCCAAGATGAGCAATTTCATTAGAATTTTCCTAAAACATTTCAAAAATATTTATGAAAGTTAAAATCACTTAAATATATCATTGTCCACATACCTTACTTCCTCTGCATGTTGTAAAATTCTATTTTTCTAGAAATGTTTATCCTCAAGAATTCCTATCTCAAAAAATATATTTTACGTCAACCGCATGACAATCATAAAATTCCCAAAAACACATTTACTCCCTATGACATTCAATTCAGTACTAACCGATCTTTTCTCACTGTTCAAACTTCCTGAACCTCGATGATAGCATGCGCACTCGCCGACAAATGATAAATCTCCGTTTTAACATCTTCTAACCTTCTTATAATAAGTTTATTATTCTGTTTCGTCGATTTTATTCATGAGTGTGTTTATTCATAAAATGAAAAGATTTTCCCTCGACTTTCTCTTCTTCTTCCTGTTTCCTATTCGATTTGCTTTATGTGTTCTTGCATTGAAAATGAGTTGGATAAGGCTGGGGTGAAAGGGGATATTTTTTGAGAAATTTTGATATTGTGGGGTTAATTTTAAATTGATTAATTGAGTTTAGAAAAATGAAAAAATTTAAAATTAATTTTTAAAAATTGAAAAATTATTATTATTATTATTATTTATTCAATTAGTTTGAGAAATTGATTTCTAAAGAATAAAAGTTTAAATTAAAAATTAAATTTGGAAGAATTAATAAAAAAATTTGATCAACGAAAAAAAATTAAAAAATGAAATTTTTTAATATCGAAAATGATATTTTTTAAATCAAAATTTAAATTTTTTAAAATCAAAAATTGAAATTTTTTAAAATAAAAATTAAAATTTTTTAAAACCAAAACTGAAGTTCTTAAAAATCAAAATTTAAAATTTATAAAAATTAACCTAATATGCCTCCAAAAAATCAAACACAAAGAGCTATCCAAGCTAATGAATAGCAAATAATTGAATTCATTCCCTCCTCACCCACTTGCACTAAAGACATGAACCAAGAAAACTTTATTTCTCTCATTCTATTCTCATTTTAATTTCCATTCGAAATTTTCTGTGTGCATAAAAATATAGTTTGTGGATCATAATCGCTGAAAACATAAGAATGCCTTTTTTAATTGAATAGAAGATGAAAAAGAGAAGCAGAAAGAAAAACCTTATTGTGGTTGTCGTTATTTTCATTTTCTTCATTTAATAATTTTTGCTGCTTTTTTCGAGTTTAGTGGTTTTTTTGAGGAATGTTGACGGAGGCGCTGGAGGTTCAGTTTGGGCTATGATTGAAGATTTAAGAGAGTTTCTCATTCCAGCATCTACAGAAGAGAAGTGTGAAGAGTTTCTTAGCTGGAATTATTTTAAGGAGGTGCCAAATTATTGACCTACACTTAGGCAACAAACACCATTGCTACATCTCAAACCAAAAGCATCACAGCGTAAGGAAATAGCTATTCTGGTCCAAGGACTATATTTATAATTTATTTAAAGCTTACATCCTCTCCCTTCTTTAGCTCCGCGTCTTGAATTTCTCAATTTTTAAGTTGAAACAATGCGCCTACAAACCATCAAGCACCCCTGACATTCCCAACTTATTCTACCATGCCATGCTCCTCTCAACTTTTGCTTTGCTTTGCTATTGTTGAGGGCGCGCTGGAATAATTTAATGTATTAATTTTGATATTTTTATTTTCGTTGAAGCAAGCAAAGAAGCTTGGTCTTATGGTTCCATCTTCTTCTGCTCTTCATATTCTATCTTTTTGATATTTCTGATTTTCATTTTTAGCTTTTTGCTTTGGTTAGACACATATTTATAAACATCTACAACAAAAAGAAATAAAATAAAAGTTAGAAAATGAGTGAGTGAGAAAGAAAGAGAGAAATATTAAATAAATAGAATTGGGTCACTATTTGCATCCGGCATTTGTCGAATGAGGAGAGAGGAGGAGGAAAAATAGCAGAATGAAGAGAAATTTTTTGCTGATGCGGTTGTTTTCGTTTTGGTGGAATATTAAATTCTTGGCCTTGCAGCTATGGTGAAGGCTTGAATTAGATAGAAGATTTTTCATCACTTCTCTTTTGCATATTTTCAAGGTTTAAGGAAATATCTTGTTAGCTTAAATCGTTGCAGAAATAATTGAGCACATGTGGATTTTAAGGGTTGGAGAAAATTTAATAACTCTATAGGATGGAGGCGGGGTTGAAATATGTGAGAAATAAATGATATTGGAGGTCTGAAGACACATAAATTGATGATCATCTAGTAAAGCAGGTTAAAAGTTTCTACTAAAATTTGAAAATTCAAATAAAGATTAGTTGAATTTTTCAGAAAAGACATTTATCTAGAGATTCAAAAACAATATTAGACAATTTTTTTTGACCTTACTTAACTCTTTTCATGGCTAAACTAGCTTTAACATTGAGTCTGTAAATGCCCGAATGGTAGAAGTCGATTAATTGATCAGAAATCCGGCACCAATCTGGTGTGACTCTGACATGATGCTGGGTTTTAATCAAAGCAAATGATTTTTAATAAACAATAATCCTAAAATTACATCCCTCTGTATTTGTTGTAAGTAAACATAATTGCAAAATGGCCATAAGATATTAAATTAAATTAGAAACTTTCTGTAAACACTTAAATGAACAAACTTGGTTTTAGTAAACAAATATTTGCAAATTTATGGAATATTAAATGTATATCCGTTGGCCAATTCTTTTGAATTGAGAATATTATGATTAAGTTTAAAGCTGTTTAAATTCAAAATTTCTTTGACAAAAATTGAAAGTCTCAAAAAACCAAATCCCTTCCCCACCTCTTCCATCCATCTCCATCAGTTAACTCAAAACTTGAAGCAATTGATGCTCTTTTGCAGCTTCAATCTCATCACAAAATCAGCATCAATTATTCATTCCTCTTAGTCGATAATCACAAAAATGCAATCACAATTCCTCTTATCTAAACAAAAGATTCAACAAAATCCATTCATTTCCACATCCATATCCTCCACTACATTTATACACCAAATTAAATTCACATTATTGAATTTTATGAGAATCAAAAAAAAAAGAAGAAAGTAAGGAAAACAAACTCTAAGAATAAAAGAGAAAAATCCATTTTGCAATCTTGTGTAAATGTTTGTCTTATTTCTCTCAATTGCAATATCCACACATGAATGTAAGTACATCCTTATGCTATTATATTTGAAAGTCCATTTGGATTCATAGTCGCCATTTACAACCCCAAATGCATGCCATTGTTCTTATTTTCTTATTGAATTTTCGGACGTAAAGATGCAGCAACAAAGGAAACTTGTCGATTCTTGAGAATGTGTGGAGTCTTTTGTTTAGAGAGAGAATCTGTTATTGTTATTGGAATTGATTGCGACTGGAATGAGTTTTGGTTTTGAAATTTTAGTTTTTTTCTTTCACAAATTCTTACTGCATCGACTTTTAAAAAAAATCTTTTAAAATTATGAAAATTCAAAAAATTCAAAAATTCAAAAATTCAAGAATTAAAAAAATTCATTAAAATAAAATAAATTCAGAACTTAAAACAATTCAAAAATAAAAAAATTCAAATATTTTTAAAAAATTCAAAACTTTTCAAAAATTTCAAAAAAAAAATTCGAAAAATTCAAAAATTCAAAAATTAAAAAAATTCATAATTTTAATAAAAAATCAAAATTTTTTAAATTTTAGAGGTTTAATAAAATCAATAGCATTTTTTCCAATCACAAACTCCACATCAAGCACTTTATTCACTGATAAAAAAGTCATATAAGTCACACAAAAATAGCAAAAAAAATAGTCATCAATTTTTCATAGCACAATAAAGTTAATCACCCAACAATTCAATACACACTCGTTGACGGCTAATTGAGATTTCAATCACATTTAAGTTCAGCATGTAAAACACACACAGCAGCTGATTAATATCAATTATTGCATTATTATTTAATTGAATGTTCGAATATTTGTTTATTTGTGTTTGGTCATCGAATGCAGTCGGTGATTACATGAATGTAGGCTAGATAACTTGTGGAATGAGAGATTTTTTGATGAGCATGGAGTTGGAAATTAAAGACTTGATTTTTTACGTCAATTGTTTGTGTTCTGAATTTTTATTCATAATGACACTGTATTAAGCTTCAAACATGTCACCATACGCTCGTCTACATTCCTTCAGAATTTTTCCATTGACTTCAAATTCTGATGCAAAAGTTGCTCTCCAACGTCCCATATAATAAGAGGGAATTGAGTTAAGCATCATTTGATTGAACGTTATTGGAATCATGTTGAATTCCCAGAACTCCTGATGATAAAATGGCATAATTCATTCTCTCCTTATGCACAATGCTTTAAATCACTTACCCCACCTTCCATAGGACATCCAGCAACATCCTTAAAAACATCATAAACAGGTTCCATTGGACTCTTTATACTTGTACAAACATCTTTGTATTTTCTATTAATAGCCTGAACATGCCATTGACCACGTTCATATCTTTCAAATATTAATGAGCCTATCCATGGGGCTCGCAAAGGCCTGATAAACTTCCATTTTCCATTGAGAAATGTGTGAGTGTCATTTTCAGGAATTAGTTTGAGTTCGGAAAAGTCAGAAACATTGGCGATTTCATTTTGAGGTGTGCAATCTTCAAGGACTGAAAAATATTTGTAATTAATTGAATTTAGTTGAGGAGCATGGTTAATCTCTTACTTTGGTCAGGAATGATAATGACCCTAGCTGATACTAGAAATAAATATCCTAATAAGCAAGACGGAATTATAAATAAAAACTTCATGATTCGATTGATTTGGCAAACTAATGTGAAATTTTTTTTTGATTTCAATTTTATAGCTTTAATTTAGATGCTAATTGATTTAATTTAGTATTGATTACATTTTGATTGTTAATGACTTTTAAGGTGTGAATCAATTTTTTGTGATTTAGATTTGCTGAGCAAAACAATGTTAACATTTTATGTTGATACCATGCTTCGTCCTCATCAATGAGCTCTTGTTGCGAGTCAATACAGTCATTCGTTTTGACAAGAGATTTTTTTATAAAAATGCTAGCAAAATGAAGAAGTTTTTGATGACGAAGGGGTATTTGAAAGCAGACCCCCCTCCCCTTGGCTACGCGCCTGTAAAAATCTTAAGTGTATTTTACCAAATTTAAATTTTAGAGAACGGGCTGATTAAGGCACCCTAAAGAAGGACAATTTCTAAATTCTTATTAAAAGAGTTTCTGATCCTAACCCATCTGTAAAACCAGTGAGAACAAAACCAAATAGCAGTTTATGTTACATCAACTTTTATTTTGAACAAATCATTTTTCTATATAATCTTATTCTTCATACACATCAGCATAAACTCTTTTGCATTCAATAAGTACCTTAGCACCATCACCTTCAAATTCTGAGTAAAACGTTGCACGCCATCTGCCCACGTAATGTGGAGGAATTGTGTTTAATAAAAATTCTGGGAATGTTATTGGAACCATATCGAAATCCCATGCACTCTATAAAATCAATGTAAGTAAATTGTTGTTGAAATTTTAATGAAATTATGGCTTACTCCAGCAGGCATTGGACATCCAGCAACATGCTTAAAGATGTCATAAACAGGCTCTGTAGGTCTATGTAAAGTTGGACAAATGTCTGTGTAGTTTCGATTAAAAGCTTGAACTAGCCACTGTCCACGTTCATATCTTTCAGTTATCAATGCTCCTGGCCATGGAATATTTAATGGCTTGCTAAATTTCCACTTTCCATTAGCAAACGTGTGAGTGTCATTTTCAGGAATTAATTCAAATTCTGAAAAGTCAAAAATCCCAGCATATTGATCTTCCGGCGCACAATCTTCAAAAACTGTAAAATCAATTGGATTTTTTTGGAATTGTTTAATATTTGCCTTAATTAATTTTACTTTGGTCAGGAACGATGAGCACTCGCGCAAAAGTGGCAAAAACACATACAGTTAAGAGAAATGAGATAATATTAAGGAATTTATGGTTCATTTTCGGTAAACTTTCAAGCTAAACTAATTCAAAAATTTAAATCACACTTCAATTTATACGAGCATTTTAATTAAAAATCAAGATAAATATTTTTGATTAAAAGCTTCTCTGTTTGATATGATCAATTGCAGTTGATTGGGCCGTTAAGTATTGAGTTGTACAATTTGAACAAATAGTGACTGTGACGAACAAGAGGTCTATGTCACTTATTCTACATTATCTAAACTAATTTTACTTCAGCATTACATTTCAAATTTTAGCAAAAATGAGGTGATCAGTTCCTCTTGACCACGACAATGAGAATCGGCATGAAATCCCCCCAAAAAGCTTCTTTCCAAACAAAATTCTCAAGCATTATTTACAGAAAAACTTCATTAAGTTCTTTATTGTAATTATTCCTCAAAAACATCAGCATAACCTCTTTTACAATCCTTAACTTTCTCGCCGTTAATTTTAAAATCACTGGTGAATATGGCTCGCCAACGTCCAACATAATGCGGAGGAATCGTGCTCAAAATTGATTTCGAAAAGATTATTGGCTTCATGTCAAATATCCATGTGGACTAAAATTTAAATAACATTTATGTCAAATTATTAAATGTTGAAATATTTGAATTCTACCCCTTTCTCAGCAGGACATCCAGTCATGTCCTTAGTAAATTCATAAAATGGCTCAAGTGGATTATGAAATGTCGCACAAATATCAGAATATTGCCTGCTAAATGCCTGCATAAGCCACTCGCCACGAACATATTTTTCAGTTGTCATACTTCCACGCCATGGACTCGCCAATCGATGTAGAAATTTCCAAGATCCATTTGTGAAGGTGTGCGTGTCATTGACCGGAACTAGTTTAAAGTTTGAGAAGTCAAATACTCTTGCATTTTCTGATCCTACAGTGCAGTCCTCGAATTCTGTGGATTGAATTTTTGAAGACTTGTTTAATTTATTTTTAATTAAAAAATTAAGCAACTCTATTGCTTAAAGTCACGCGTCCCAACAACTCACAATTAAGGATTTAGCACTGAATTGAATTCAGAATGTGTAAATTTTATGAATTAGTCTTCTGTGGCAAAAAATCTTGTTAGGCCCCTGGACCCCCCCCCCCCCTTCCCTTCCCCCCTCTCTCTATAAACCAAGAATATTCAAGTAAATAAAGATTAAATAACTCACTTTGATCAGGAATAATAACCACTTTTGCTTCCAGCATTAAAATTATTATCATAGCAACAAAAAGTCTAGTCAAGCAGACATTTAATAAGGTTTTTATTCCGTTCATGAACAAGCTTTCTTATAGACAAGAACTCCTAAAAGCTTACCTATTTATAGTAGCATCAAATTTAAATTTTTTATAATTGTTAATACTTAGTAGCAATCAATTAACATCAATAACGACTATCAACAAGATTTGTAGATTAATTTTCAACAAATAAGCTCTGTAATTGATGTTTAAAAGGTTCATCAATTACTTAATGATTTAATTCAATGAATATAAATTTTTCTGTTACAAAACGTACACACTTTTAGACTTTCCATGCAGGGGTGTAGCATTATTGAAAAAAATTCTGCCTTGTTACGGTTAAAAAGGCATAAAATTCAGAATCACTAAAATACAATAAAATCCATTACCAAACATAATTAACCTCACAAAATGATCAACATGTAAATAATTTCGTCATAATTAGCATCAAAACATTTCTAAAATCAATCAACAAGTCTCAAATTACTCGCAGCATCATCATCAAAACATCAGCATGTAAATGTGAGAAATTATTGATGATAAAATGAATGTCAAATGCAATTTATTTGCTATCAAACATTACGATTTAATTGCATTCTCATTATACATTTTCTATTATTTGCTTATAAATTTTACATGAACTCACATCAATTGAATTCAGTATTAATTTTGATTTTAAAGAGCATGCAACATATGGAATTTTTGAAGCTGTCAATTTTGATTGCACAATTGATTTGTGGAGTTTGTGGAAAGGTTGTAATTATTCCTGATACAAGTAAGTTAATTGGCCATAAATTATTGTCGCAATGATGAGTGATGCAATGATTTATTGCGCGGCACTTGAAGTTGTACGACATTTGATTGAAATGTAAAGTGAGCGAGGATAATTAAGATTTAATGGGTTTACTCAAAGGGATGGCAGTTCAAAACCTTAAAAAGGAATTCATCTAGAAACTTCAAACTCTAAAATCTAAAATCCTCTCTAATTTCTATACAGAACTTGAAGACTGCACAAACTCCACTGAAGCAGCGAACATTTTTGATTTTTCTCAAATCGACTTAATACCAGAAACTGATGAGCATGTTTATATAAATGGAACATGGAAATTTTTAAAAGAACTTAAAAAACCATGGAAAGCTCATTTGCAGCTAGAAAGGTATAATCGAGGAGAGTGGCTTGTTCAAGCTTTAGACAAAGATTATGATGATTTCTGTGAACCGCTTCATAGAATTACTGAGCCATGGTATTACGCATTTGAAGGCAAAGAATCATGTCCAGTACCTGCTGGAGTAAGTAAAATGTTGAGCATAATTTTTTAAAATAAGATATAACTTTAATCATTTCAGACTGAATGGTTTTTCGACCATGTTTTAATTAAATTCCCTGAGGCACTTTTAGATGCAGTTCCATCTCACTATATGGGACGCTGGCGTTTCGTAATGATTGCAATTTTTGATGAAGACGATGGAAGCTCAAAAAAAGATTGTAAAAGAGTTTATGCAGATGTCTATGAAGTTTAACAAATTATACTTTTTTTCTGTTTTTAAATCTTTAATGTCGATTACAAATAAAATTGAAAATAACAGAGCTTTAAGAGGCCGTTCACTTATGACGTCCAAAATTAACGGTAATTTTCAAAAAACAACAAACGATTTTCAGGAATTTCTATTGATCTTTTCTTGCTTACTCACCCCCCCCCCCCCCTCCCTCCCCCCTCCTAGACGTCATATGTGAACAGTCCCTACTTCTTCATTCACTAATGACATATATTCTATTTTAATCAAAGTTGTGATCTAAATTTGACTATTATGAACGTTGAATAATAATTTTGTTTGAAATTTTCATCAAAATAATAAACTGATAAAAAAAGATTGTTTGTTATTAACGACTTAATTAATGCAAATATAAATTTCACAAATAAGCATAAAATTTATTGGAATTCCATTCTCGCAAATGCATAGCTGTGTTGAACTATACATAATAGCCATGAAGAAGTTAATTTTTGTTTCTGCTACATTTTTCATAGCCTCTGGAAAAGTCATAATAGTTGTAGATCAAAGTAAGTCCTTAACTGTACAGATACGTGGTCATGAGGTTTATAAGGATTCAGATCAGGAGGGTCTTACTCACTTGCTTGCCTTACTCACATGTCCGTAATGATGAAAAGTGATCCATAGCTTCCAATTAATTTCGCTTAAAACTGGACCTCCTGACTACTTGATTTTTAAATTTATTTAAATCATAATTTTTCTCAATTCAGAAATGGAAAGATGTTCAACGTTTGATGAATTGCCTTTCAATGATCTATCAGGGCTTGAATTCATACCAGTAAATGACACACATACATTAGTAAATGGAACATGGAATTTTATGAAGGACCTCAAAAGTCCATGGCCAGTTCATTTCTTTGCTGAGCATTAGGTACAAGGCCAATGGCTAGTACAGGCTTACGATAGGCACTACAAAGATTTTTGTGATTCATTGAAAAATCCAATTGAGCCATGGTACTTTATGTTCAAAGATAAAAAAGGTTGTCCTATAAAGGCTGGTGTAAGTTAAGTTAATTCGTGCATAGAATTCAATAATGCAAAAAAATTAATATTTTCAGAAAAAATGGATTTTTAATATGATGCCGATATAGTTTTCACCAATGCTACTGAACAACATACCACGTCATTATATGGGACGTTGGCGATTCACGACTAACACTAAAATTATGGAAAATGGAGTTTTAAAAAGTGAATGCACAAGAGGATTTGGAGATATTTATGAAGACTAAATCAAATATGATTTAAAGTAGATTTTTCATTAAATTAAGCGTTTGAATTTCAAACATTTTTGAACGAATTTTGACAGGATTTCAGAAAAATCTAATATCAAGACTTAAACCAAGGCTTGGAAACTAGGAGGTATACCACAAAATACCCCCAAGGTCCATAAAAATACCTCCAAATACCGCCTTAAATCATATGAAATACCGCCTTTAAAATCAAGGGTGTGGTACTGATGAAATGATCAAAAATGATCAAAAAATGATCAAAAATGATCAAAAAAGATCCACACCCTTGTTTAAAATACCGCCTTGTTTCCGAGCATAGACTTAAACCCCTTCCTCTCGTATGAAGTACAAACAATTCTGAGGAAATTCTTAAAAAGTCTCAGGCAATCAAGAAAATGCTTTATTCAAAAAAAAACCCTTGGGAAACTCCTTGTCTAAGCTGCGTCGCAGATTAAAAATTTTCAAACAAATTCAGAGACAACTTCGTGATTTTGGAACATTTTGGCCTCAAAATCGATGTTTTCAGCAATATTCTACAAAGTTACAAAATGTCAAACACATAAATCACCTAAAGTTTGCTTATCAATGTGATTTAGATGCAAATCATCGATTAATATTGCATATAATTGACAAAAAATGTTAAATATGACAGGTATAAATTGATCAGTAATTGCCATAAATTCGTCAAAGTAATTTAATAGTGTGTATTGATCAACAACATCAAAACAACACAGTAAAGTAGTTCAAATGTTAAAAATATTGTCAATTTTGTTTGTAGTTTTTATGGTCCAGGCAAAAGTGTTATTTGTCACCGACCCAAGTATGATCACACATAGCTGTAAAACTAATTAATTTACTATAAATCTTCTTCCAGAAATCGAATGCTGCATAAAAACCGACAGATCAACAGTCAATGATCTTTCAGAGTTAGAATTGATTCCAGAAAATGACACCACGACATTTATAAATGGTTCTTGGAAGTTTACAGCAGCAGTTGCAAGTCCATGGCCAATGCATATTTTTGCTGAGCATTATATTCGTGGAGAGTGGCTGATTCAAGCTTATGATCGACATTATAAAGATTTTTGTGATGCAATTAAAAATCCCGTTGAACCTTGGTATTATGCGACTAAGGATTTGAAACAATGTCCGATACCAGCAGAAGTAAGTGGAAATTTAATGTGTAGCTGAGCATTAGCATCGATTTATCAGTCAAGAATTAAAAAAACGAACATTCTTTTCTCAGACAGTGTGGTTCTTTGACATGGTTCCAATAAAGTGGCCCAAATCACTTTTAAATGCTATTCCACCTCACTATATGGGAAGATGGAGGATATCTTATGATGGAGAATATAAGGAAGCAGATGGAACTATTAGAAAAGATTGTCAACGTGGATATGGTGATGCTTTTATTGACTAAGTTGAATTATTTTTTGGATTTTGAATAAAAAAGAGTTGGAGCGCCTAATTCATTTAATAAACTGCAAACTGTGTATTACTTTTAAAGTACATTAAGAATAATGCGGAACTGTAAATAAAATTCAATGAAAAAGAGCAAAAAGTTTTGATTCTTAAGTTTTTTTTAATTCTCATTTTTTTGGTAATTTTATTTACAGACATAATTCATAAGCATGTCTTTATACAATCCAATATTCAATTAATCCATTTAAAATGCGGTCGGTTATGATTGGACGTTTTGGTTTCAAGTCATTTTAAAAATGTGAAAATCTATTGTTTTACAAAACTGTTACGATAATTTAAAGTTGCAGTTATTGACAGAGCAGCATATTGGAATAAGGTGGATGGAAGTCATTAAGAAATTATCGTAATTTATGGAGAAATGTAATGATTTTCACATTTATAGAATGAGGAAGTAAGGATAGTTTAAAGTAGATTAATCTTAGTAAAGGAGTGGAAAGAGCAGTTCTGAATGGCAGGAGGTTTCAGGTTCAATTCTCAGTAATTAATTAAAATTTAATACCAGTTTTGTTCTTTCTCGTATCTTGAGTCATATGAACCATCATCTTCTTGTCCATAATGTCCGTGATGTGATTGTTGTGCCTTAGCTTCAGCAACAAGAGCAAAGTGCTTTGCCTTCTCGTGTTTGACTTCTGGGGTTTCGACTGGGACACCATTGTGGATTGTTGGATAATGATATGGTCCGGTATAAACATTTTGTGATTTCCATTCATCATGAGCTTGAGCATAATGAACTGGTGCATAGTGAGCTGGAGCGTAGTGTGCACCGCTGTGGGAAAGTTTGGATTTAGCATCAGCAACTAATGAGAAATGGACAGCTTTAGCATGTTGAACTTCAGCAGTGTCGACTGGAACTCCGTTAACTGGTAATGGTGCTGCTTCATGTGCATAATGATTGTAGTGAGCTGAAACAATTGGGGCAGCATGATGGTTATCTTTCCATGCCAATTCTGGGTGATAGACCAATGGATTAGCTGGTAAGCCTTGGAGAGCACGTTGGTGAGCAGCAAAGTGGAGAGCTTTTTCATGTTGAACTTCTGGTGTGTCGACTGGTCCATAAGCTGATCGTTTATGATGATGATGTAATCTTGCCTTAGCTTCAGCATGAGCGGCAAAGTGAGCATGTTCAGCAGCAAGAACTTCATAAGTTTTTGATGGAGCAACTGGAGCATAAGCTGGGATATCCCAATGAGCATGATGAGCGATTACTGGAGCAACAGCATGAACTGGTGCTGGGCCTTTTGGTAAATTTGTTGCTGAAACAACTTGGAAACCGTGATGTGGATCAGCTACATATTTTACTGATTGAACATGACCATGAGCATCTACATATGAATATCCACCGTGGAGTGATCCATCATGTGATTTTGATTCATGCTTGGTGCTAAGTGGATCTGAATAACCATATCTAATTATTGGAAAGAAAGAAGATGATTATTTTAAAGAATTTGAAAATTAGTAATTTAAATTCTGAACTTACGAGTATCCACCAAGTCCGTCTTGAGCTTGATATTGAGTTGAAATTGCGCCATATAAGCTTGCAGAGCAAGAGGCGACGAACAATGTTGCAATTACCTATGAATTATATTTTCACATTAGTCGATCGATATTTTTTTTTTATGTAAGAATGTGAATAAAATTTTTGTTATTCATTTAAAGCAATGCAAATCATGTTATTAAATTGCGCAATTTTCTCTTATATTTCAATTTTTTTTCTTTTCTTTTCTGCTTGCGGTTTGCACAAGAATTGAAACTTCATATGATTGCAAATATGTATCTTGTTTTTTTCGAAATTTGAAATTAATGAAGGCTGGGGGGGATTTTTATTTTTTCAACTGGACCCTCTAAAGGTTTTGGGATCTTAATAAAGAAATTTTTTTAGAGAGTAAGGGGCAACCCCCCCCCCCCCCTCTCCTGCTCATGCCCCTGATTAAAATTCTTTTTATTGAAAAAACACTAACGATTGTTTCTTTTTGCTCATACAGGTGAAACTTTTCGCTTATTAAATTGCTCGAGTTTACGCTTCATTTATAATGGCTAGCTATTATTTTGTTGCACTCAGTTATTTCCTAATTTTTTAATTTTAATTGATTTCTCTTTAATTGCTTGCAAAATTACTCTTATTCACTTGTTATGTTATGTAAAAAAATTAGATCCCCCCCCCCCCCTATTTTTTTAAATATTTTTCCTTTGTTCTTTGTTTTAACAGTTTCAAATTCCTAAAACCCCACAGCGAATGCTTTAAATAAGCATTAATATTCACAAAACTGTAAATGACCTTAACAATCACTTTAATTATTTATCACTTGATTCTTTGTATACTTACGAATGCTTTCATTTTAAGTATTATTTTTTTGAAGATTTAAAATTTTAAAAGAATAGAAAAGTGGAAACTAAAAAAGAATGCTGCAGAAACCTCCTAGTGGATACTAAGACTGTTTCAAACTGTGATTCAAACATACCAATCCACTAGCTTTTATACGAAAGCAAAACAACAGTTTTTAATTTTCTACAAAATTAATAATACAGACAGTGCAATTCAGAGTAAGCAAGCAGGTAAGTAGGGGCAAGTGAGAAAAGAAAGAAGTAGTATAGAAGTGGTCATTCGTAACCGATGGAAGTGCATTTATTTCATAAAGAATTCGAGTAGAAAATATAATTTCAGATAAGTTGTAAAATATTCAAAAAATAACGGTATTTAATTGCACAATTTAAGATAAAAACATTGAGATATGGAAATTGAAAAAAAAGCAGTGAGATTTTTTATAAAGGTGCAGCAACAAAAAGTCAAAAATTCAGGAAAATATAGCATTACTGGCAGACAGACAGACAAAAAGCGGACTGAAGCATCACATGTGCTAAAAAAATTAAAAGCAATCCAAATGTAGTTATTAACTTTATTGCTAAATTGAGCTGGAAAAAATGAAAATTGATCCAAAAAAGAAAACGATTCTGGAGGGACTCGAACCCCCAATCTTCGGATTCGAAGTCCGACGCGGTAGCCATTTCGCCACAGAACCGATTTTGATTGATGTGTAAGGATAGAAAAAAAAGCATTGATAAAATACAAATGACTTTATGAATTATTTACAATTTGGGGGTTGTTTCTAAATGATGTCAAATTTTAAAATAGTAATTAAATTGTCATTGAGAGGAAAGAGAAGTGAAAATATCAAATATCGAGTTGAAGCAACACATAAATTGGGCTATGCTCTTTTATAAATGTGAAATGCAGGAGCTCAGAAGACTTTTTTTCAGGAGGGGGGGGGGGGGGGGGGGTGATAAGTTTTAAACGTTTTTTATAAGAAAAATCTAAAGCAATTTAATGAACAAAAACCCTAGCAAATTGAAGAATTTTTGCCCAAAGAGGGGGGGGGGGCTTTTGTCTAATGATAATAGCAGCAAAAAGATCAAATGGCTTTATTGGAAGTCTTCATTGAAACAAGACAAATCAAACAATTTCATCTTTTTTCTCATAAATATCTTAATCAATAATTTAATTTCACTTGAGTCAAACTTTAAAAGCAGAAAAAGAGCATTAAAAGCACAAAAAGATTTCTAGTTTCATTTAAATTTCATTTGTTGATTTCTTCTTCAACTAGAAAAGAGAAAGCCAAAATGGCGCTGAAATGAAAAAAAAAAAAAAAAAAAAAAAAAAATCTAGAAAAAGTTTCTCATCTTTTTAACATTTTTTTATCTCGAAGCTAATCCATTTTAAAATGATTATAAATTTGTGAATTTAGACGTAGTGCAAACGAACTTTATGTTCATATAAAAACCTTATTAAATAGTTTAAGGAGAGAATATTTCCTTTTTTTGTGGTGAAAAAGTAAGTTTGGAAGTTACCAAATCAGGTGTTTTTAGCGAATTTTTTAAAAATATTTTAAAATCTATGATTTATAAATTGAAAAAAAAATATATTACATTGGAATTTTAAAATTTGAAAATGTAAAAAATTTAAAATTCAAAATATTCAACATTCAAAAATTAAAAGAAATTAAAAATTTGAGCTTCAAACCCAAACTGAATAAAAAGAGTCTCAAAGCTCAAACAAGCTTCATCCCTCCTAATTCTCTCTCACACAAATCGAGCATCTCATAAGAAGTTAAGATTTATGGCAATTCGAAATAATCTTCTTTTTCCACTTAAAAGTGTTCATTCTCATACTTCAAGACAAGAAAAGAGCATGAGAACAGCCATTAGATGAAGTAGAAATAATAAATGAATAAATGAGAAAAAAAAACTTATCGATTTAAAGTTTAAGTTTTTTTTAAGGGCTGGCGGTTATTTGAGAAGAGCAAAAAGATATTTTTAATAATTCGGAGTCTTTTCTGTTTTAATGATAATTTTGTTTTACACTTTAAGTTTTGTGTCTTAGACTTGATTTTATAGACATTTATTTTCAGCTTCATTAATTTCATGTCCAAACGAAGACCAAGGCCAAAGCTAATAGGTGGGGGGTTGAGTAAATGGGTCAAATTACTCCTCCAAATAATAATATATCAATTAAAGTTTAATTAAATAATTTTACTTCATTTCAATTGCTTGATATTTAGGTCATATTTTCTTTTTTTGAATGAGCTTTTTCTTATGAAATCAATATGAATGAAATCTTAACAAATATTATTTCAAAAGCTTATTTCTGAACCAATTAAGTTTGCTCTTTCATAAAAGTAAGTTTCACAAATAATAATTTAAATTTCTAA
Organism: Chironomus riparius; assembly: GCA_917627325.4. Classification (NCBI taxonomy): domain Eukaryota; kingdom Metazoa; phylum Arthropoda; class Insecta; order Diptera; family Chironomidae; genus Chironomus; species Chironomus riparius. Next base: position 19,156,940 of record OU895877.1, on the reverse strand, counting down.
TTTAATTATTTATACTAAAATGGAACTTATTTATGACTCAGTTTCAATTAAATTATTTATCAAAGACAATTCATCTGAATGGAATGAGAGTCAGGTGTTTTACGGAAAAGGTGAGTTTATTGATAAGAGCATCAAAACATGTTTGTCATAAAAAAAGATCCCCGGTTTGATAACCTCATTTCTGTTTTTTTTTCCAATTTTTAATTATTCAGGTTATTATTATTATTATTATTATTATATTTATTAAAACTTTCAAGAGCCAGAGCTTTGTCATGACTTTGTTACAATATTATTATATTTAATTGATAAGTTCCAATGATTTAATAAAAAATCTTTGAAGGAACTTATGAAATATAAAACGGTATTTTACGATTCAAAAAACTTAACAGTTGTTAACGGTTGTTCTTAATTCAAAATAAAGTTCAAAAATTGATCATTCGTTTGTAAACAGAAAATTTGTGGAGAACTTAACCTAAATTGGATAAACTCTAGGATTTCAGGATGAGACTAGTGTGGTGCTAGCTTGGAATCAGATTAGCTTTTTAACAAAGATTTAGGTAAGAATAAATCACGCAAACCTTAGTTTTTACTACTCGATTTCTTGCAATTCAAGAACTCAACTCTGGAGCTCAAAAGAGGATCAAAAACCAAAATCTAGCAAATAATGATGTATCAAATATTCAGACAGACTGTAAATGTATCCTCGTGTCAATAATTCGGTCGTGAATTTTACAAAAATATTTAAACAGATGAATAAGCTACGCACCTACATATTTTGTCGCTATTTCATTCCTATTCTCTTTTTTGTTGTTGTTGTAGGCTTCAATATCATCATTATTAATATTTTATAAATTTGTATAAATTTTGAGATGACTTTATCAAGTACTTCAGTTTTATTTTAGTATCACTTAGAAAAGGTTGTGAAATAATTTAGAATCTCCATTTTAGGAGTAAATAATAATTATTGTGAATTTAAATTATTTATTTTAAAAAAGCCTTCATCAAAAGTTTTAAAAGTCGATCAATAAATTAGTCTAAAATTTTTATTACCAAAAAATAAATTCTTAAAAAAATGTGGGAAATTTTAATATTTTTCTCAATATCTCTGCCATTCCCATCACACTCTTATTCCATATATCAAGATTCTTACTCATCGTGGGCATCAAAATATTACATAAATTTTAAAAACTCTACTGAACCTCCACCATCTAATGCCTATCAACATAACATAGATTTAATCAATGAACACAATTCAAAAGATGATGATTTTGAAGCTGGACTTAACAAGTTTTCCTACTTATCAACTGAACAATTTGTTGACAATTTTTGTGGAACTGTTTTGCCAAAAAAGTTATTATTAAGTAATCCAAAATTATTATCAGCACGTAAACTTAATAACTTTGATGAAGAAGATTTGCCAGAATCAATAAGTTGGAAAGAATTTGCATCTCCATCAAGAGATCAAGGAGATGAATGTGGATCGTGTTGGGCATTCTCAGTAATGGCATTGATCGGTAAGTTAATATTTATTTCATAATAAATTGATTCTTCTCTAATTTCTTTTTAGAAACCCAAAATAGAATCAGAAACTACATGTGGAATAAATCTTTAGCGCCACAATATCTTGTTGATTGTCATAAAAAGAAAGATAAATGTAGAGGCGAGTGGCCAGCTGATGCACTAAGTGAGGAAGCAAATATTTTTATCATATTAGATTTTTTAAGGTTACCTGCTGAGATAAATCTCTAAAGTTAATTTTGTATGCTACATTGTTTTAAAAATGAAGTAAAATAGTAGCTTCAGGTCACCTGTAGATTAGTCGATTCAATACTTCTCCACTTAAGCCTTACATGGACTTGCTGCCACTGTTTTGAAACTTTTCTGCATCATGTGTTTTCCAGTAGCTTAATCAAGCTTAATTTTCATGTATAATTAAAATTAATACAAGTAGACCACTAATATAATTTTTTGGCTCCATCCTAGTTAAGTCTCAACCTAGCTGCAGACCTTCATTTCAAAATAACTACTTTATAATTATCAATTAATTACTTTTCAGGATTCCTCAAATTTAAATCCCGCAATCAAGCACCAACTGAAGAGGATTATCCCTATACTGGCGAAGAAGATGATTGCGAGAGTCATGGAGTTCCAAAAGTTCCACTTAATATTAAAAATATCTACGATTATGACATCGAGGCTGATGAAAATAAATTGAAATATCATTTAGCAAATTATGGGCCAATAATCATCGCAATGAATGTCGACAGGAACTCTGGATTGTTTCAGCATTATAAGAAAGGTGTTTTTTATGATGAAGGATGCATAAAGTCTGATAAAGATTGTAAAACTATCAACCATAGTATGCTGCTGCTTGGATATGGAATTACTGAGGATAGCAAGAGGAAGCCTTACTTTTTGGTTCAAAATTCTTGGGTAAGATCATTTTAAATCAACGGTACGAATGGTTACTAGTGGCTAAGGTTGACTGTGACTCATTACTACGACATAATATCTGTTGACCAGAGATCGAAGCCGATTTTTTCGGCTTAACTCAATTTTTGATTTTTTTGATAAAAAAAATCAAGTTAAAGAATGTTAAGCCGAAATTTAAGCCGATCGGCTTAAAATCGGCTAAATTGAAATTCAGAGCTTACTATAGCTACATGCTGAAAAAATATTTCACAGAATCATAGTAAAGCATGTAAAGTTCAATTTAAATACTTAAAATGGGTGTTAAATGGCTTTTTTCTATCAAAATAATCAAAAATTGAGTTAAGCCGAAAAAATCGGCTTCGATCTCTGCTGTTGACCTTCTTTGAAGTTGATTCTGATTTTAACGAGTCAAATCAGTGTTTTTATAGCACCTTAGTATAAGCAATAGTGATCAAACCCTTATTATTTGAGCTTCTTCAGTGACTTATATATTTTTTTTGAATTGTAGGGCTCAGACTGGGGTGAAGATGGCTTCATCAGAATGGCTATGGGTAGAAGCAATAATTGCAATATTGCTTGTTATGCAATTTACGTAGACTACAGCTAGTAATCAGCTTTAAATAATTATCATTTTTGAATTTTATAAATTATGTGAAATATATTTTATATTAAGTTTAAAGATCAAAGCATTACAGAAAGCTGACCATAAACTAAAATCAAAAAGTTAATTAAATTCCAGCAAATTAAAAAACAATATTTTTTCAATTTTCATGCTCCAATTTTTATGTTTCAAAAACACAAAATTATTTTTAAATCAATTACCATAATTCACAGCAGAACGAGAATTTTTTTTTTTCATCGTCATGCACCCTCAACAAAGTTCTTGCATGTAGCAGAAGGCATGCAAAGATCAGCATAAAAAAAAATCGTTGTTTGCACATGAAAAATATCCATCATGCACTTCAGCTTACTTCATTCTTTTTTTTTGTGTTGTCTTTTTTGAGGGATAATGGATGTGGTTGTTGAAGATTTGTCTGATTGTCAGCCTGGAAGTGAGATTAAATCAGTTTTAATAGTTTGGAATGAGGATAGCTGTAGATGGTTACGCTTCTGGTGTCAACAGATGACCAGGTGATGGTTCTTAATAACCAAACCTTAAAATCAAGTCAAGTAGGTTGTAAAAGACTTGAATGTCTCAAATGTTAATAAACCAGAGCTAGAAGTCGATACAGTTCCTGTTTGAAGTTGAATAGACTCAACGATGTCGTCTTCGTCTCATGCTCTTTATTTACTGTTGAGCTAATGGAGTAGAGAGGAACCATATCATTCCTAAGTGGTTTGCAAGTGGTTCGGATCCCACTATAAACTGTAGATCTAAAGGGTGTGGTACAAAAGATTCTGTTCTAATTTTAATATCAGTGCCTCCAGCTGAAAGGCTGGGCCCTTCACATATTATTATTATACCATTCCCAAACACGAGTATACATAACTTAAGTGTTACTTAAACTCACTGCTCAGATCATCATCAAAACTGCGCTGCAATCTATTTTAAACCCTTTTAATCGACATCAAATCCTCAAAAAAAAAACACACTATCTCTAAAAAGAACTAGCAACAGCAGCAAGTGATGATAAAACAGCACAAAAAAACACCTCTCCTACTTCCTCATTCTCCTACATATTTTTTTTTAATTTTATCTCAATCGCTTATGTTCGTGACTTGAAAAGATTACAACACAAACAATTCATGGAAGTGAGAAGGATTTCACTTCCATAATCCATCATTATTTCTACATTCATTTATTTCTGCTCTCTCCATATAAACATATAGACACACGCTAGCTCGACTTGCTTGTGCAGACAAGCTTATCATCAAGCTTCTCCTTTCTCATCTCCACTTCCTTTTCTTCTTTGCATGCATTCAATAGCAATAATAATAAAGGGAAGCAACAACAACAGCAACAGCAACAAAAGACGAATGAACGACGATGAGAAAATTTCATGTGGCATGGCTTGATGGAAAAAAATAAATAAATAAGTAAAGAAAGAAGTATAAAACATGCTATGAACTATTCATTATCACGATTCACGATAGTTTGCTAGTTTGTTTAGGTTTATATTTTTTTCTGGCATCTCTCGTGCTTTCATGGTAATGGAAAAAAGACGAGAAAAAAATTATCAGAGTCATCAAGGAGGAAAGGAATGTGAGACAGGACAGCGGTTGTTTTGGTTGGTTAGAGGATTTTTTTTTTCAATGTTTGATTTATGGAATGTGTGAAGGGGAATTTTGGTTTATTTTTTAATTAAGTCTGAGCTGTTGATTATGCATTTATCTGAGACAGACGGGATTTGATATGGATGTGTCTATATAAGAGAGTAACGAGGGGTTTTCAGGATCAGTAAATTTTCTTTGACAAGTGTAGACCATAATTTTTGAATTTTGTGTCCACTCGTGATTTCAGGGCAGACGTCTTATTTTGATAGCTATTCAGATGAGGTATGAAACCCTCCTTTAAAAATGTCTACAGAATATATTGTGAATACCGATGCACGCTATATAAAGCAAAGTCCTATAAACCCAAACCTGAGGACGTCCGATAAACACATGGAATTCTATCAGCTCCTATGACATACACTTGTCATATCCAATAAGACTAAAATAAACCTAAAAAACTAGAACTCGATTAAAGGTCGTTCACTTATTACGTCCAACATTTAGGGGGGAGGGGGGTCAAAAAAATTGAGACAAATTGTGACAGGGGATAGAGGGGGCTCTGAAAATTAGGTTTTGTCATAATTGAACGGCCCTTATCAAATCCAACAATTTGATTCACACTTATTAAAATTTCACTATCTTAACAAGCTAATCAAACTCTTTCCATAACTTATTCAGTCTACAAAAAAGCTACATAAATCCAATAAAATCAACAGCACGTGAAAGTTATGAAAATTATTCACAAAACCCTTCTTTTATGCTTTGCACTTCAATTAATAAGAATGAAAAATCTCATCCATAACGTGCATGAATGGAAAGAATTTATTTTTCCTCTTACAAATAAAAGAGAGCTAAGAATGTGAGGTAAAAAAATAACAGAAATTAATTAATTACATTCCATCTAGCCACCATATTTCTCCACCTTATTCAATGCTCGAGTTAAACCAACATTTACAAATCACAAAACGGTCAGTAATCGATTGTGCGTTGCCAATGTTAACAAAGCGTAAAACACCTACGGTGAGAAAAATCTACCGTGATAATTTTTAACATAGTTTTTGGGGGTAAAGGGGCTTTTTGGATGGTAACTTGCTTGGCAGTTTTGGTAATGATTCGAGATTTAATGGCAAAGCCTTAGCAAAAGAGGTCTTTAAATTTTACATTTGTGTATTTATTCTGTTCCCAAACCCAAGTGACTTCATTTCTTTTGTTGCTTCGTAAATACAACAGTCACTTCTCAATAAATCCATCAATAAAATGCGCCTTAGTGCTAATAATTTTCAACACTATCCCCCACTCCTAACTGAGGTTCATTCTTTATTTCTTCCTCATTTCTCTGTTTCCTTCAAACACCTACTTACATTTTCCTCGCATTTGATTTATTTAATCAGAATATCATGGCATGAACGGATAGCGTGCTTGATATTTGAACTAGAAATTGAAATGAAATAATTCTTTAGAAGTGGAATGAAAAATAAACCAAATCTGTGTGCTTTACGGAGTGATGGATGTGGATAAAATGAATTTTAAAAGGAAAGTTTGCATAGATGAATTTGGAATTTTTTGGAAGAGTCTAGAATGAGTTTTGTTTGATGATTCTAAAGGTTATTATTTGGGGATTAATCTATGATATTCTGATTCTCATCCAGGGCGGAAATAAAGCGCCAAATCTTTACTACGAACTTGACATTGCTGTAAGGGCACTGAATACAGAAATACAACTCTAAATATGTTTAATTCGGTCAAAGAGGATTTGGGGGCATATCCCACTTCGTCATTAGATTTTTTTTTCATTTTGCTAGGGATTTTATGAAAAATTTGCAAAAATCCACCCCCTTACCCCCCCCCCCCCCTTCCCCCTAAAATTTTTCCTTCCAAAAAAAATGTTTTTTTACATCCCCCCTCACTCCCTTTTAAACTCCAGGGGTGGGTTTCTCAGTAAACACCTACACCTAAACTTACACCAACACTTGCACCTGGTGTATGCACTGGTGTATACACTAATGTATCCCCTTGGGTAGGCGTAGGTGTAAGTGTAGATGTAGGTGCATGCCGAGAAACCCACCCCTGGCTGCACTCCTGTTCGATAGTGATTATTAACAAACTATAAGCGCCCTACAACCTTTAAATCGCATTAAACGCCTTCACATTCATCCACATCTTAATAAATGTCTCATTAAATTATACTCAAAATATTTGTCTATCCCACACACAACACCTAAATCATTCCATTGAACTTGTCTTTATGTTTCTCACAGATTATTCACATCTCATCTATTAGTCTTCAATTTAGACGAGTAAAAAGTATTTGTGAGATTCACGTGAAAGATAATATCGCTAATTAATCATCAAAGTGATGTACTTGAGAGTGCTGTGATATTAATTTTCATAGCTGTGTTTTTGGAGAATTTTCAGCTAATTGTGGATTTTTCTTTATGTAGCAGTTTTGATCCAATTTCATAATTTTAAATTTATTTGAATTAAAATTGAATTTTTAAAAATAATTTTTCAAAAACTTACCAAATTTGCAAACCTAACTTGCCGTCTCCCATCCACTTCATAATCCTCCAAAGATGAATCGCCCATTAATTTTCCTTAAAAAAATGTCTCAATAGTTCAACGAATCGATACATCACAAAGTCATACGGTAAACATCAAATTACATTAATTGAGACATTTAATTCTAAATAAATTTGAACAAATTGTTGCGATCAAAATGATTGATATGCTGTAGATTGGCAGCATCAACAGTTTTCGTGCTGCTTCTCCCTTCACAGAGAATGAGGAGCAAAGTTTAATAAGCTTGTGTGCATGCATGACTAAAGCATAATTTTTCAAGAAGTTTTGAGTGAGTGGGGTGGTGGATGTGGGGCTGAAAATCACGATCATATTTCTTCCACCTCATATATGGCTCTTAAGAACCCTCACATGGGAGCTATATTGAAGTATATTATTCATTTTTTTTTTGTTCTCTCCTCACATGAGGAGCTAAGTAGGGGATGTGTGGAGGTTAAGTTGCATTTTATGAATGCCTTCTGATGCTCTCTAGATTCTTACAGTTTTAGATTTTTTTTTCCTCACAAATCATAGAAATTATGACGTGACACCACACATGCACAACCCCTTTTTATTCATGCTCCAATAAAAGAAGAAATTTTTCTCCATCTTTGTCTAGATGCTCCTTTCTAAATCAATTGTGTGTGAGCAATTTATCAAATTTATGAAAACACTTAATTTTTTACAATAAAAGAAATTTTGTTCCTTCTTCTGCTTTTGTTTTACTTTCGTGTAAGACTTTTCAAGGGAAAATTGAATGTGAAGGGAGAAAATTTTCATGGTGAGCTTCATTCTTCTTGTTAACTCTTGAAGATTGGCAATGAAAGAGAATTTTTGGATTTCAATGTTTTTGAATAATGAAGAGTTAAATTCATTTTAATTTAGATTTTTAAAATGGTTGGAATTTTTTTTTGCTTTTTGAGCTTAGTTTATTTATTTGAATGGGGTCAAAACTGATGTCCAATAGAGGCGAAAAAAAAATTTGAAGCTAGGAGTTTTATGTGGTTTTCTAGCAATTTCAGTATTATTTTTAAATTTTTTTTGAAACCCTCTTCGACAGTTCTGAACCCGTTCGACTATTTCTGAACCCCTTTGACATTTCTGAACCCCCCCTTCAACATATTTGAATCTTTACGTCAAATGTGGAAGCCCTTTGACCTTTTAGGATCATGTTTGACCAATTTAGAACATCTTTGAACTATTTGGACCCTATTGAACCTATTTGCACTGCGTTAGACCTACTTAAACTCTTTTAAACCTTTGTAGATCATCTTGGAACCTTTTGGACCACCATTGACTCTCATGTGTCCACTTTTAAAGCAAAAAATTGGAGTGTTATGCTTAAATTAATAATAATAATAATAATAATAATAATAAATTTTAATTTTACAACACTTGCCAGGCCAGCTTGTACATTAATTCAATGCAAATACAATGAAAGCTATTTAAAATAATTTTTTTTGCTAAAGCTATTCTTGAAACATTTAAAGTTTTATTATAAAAATTTTGATTGTTTGTTACAAAAATAATTTAATTTATAAAATTTAAAATCTACATTATTATTGTGGCATTATATTAATTGATTTATTTGAAAATTTTACCTAATTAATTTCGAAGGTTGTTACTACTTTTAATGGTATGTTAAGAGGATTAAGCTTAAAAGTGAAATTAAAATCTGTTCATAAATAAACTATTTCTGTTCACTATACAATTGTTTAAAAATAATTCACATTAGGTTTCACATCTACTGGAAATAATTCCTCAATTCCATGGCAATAAACCTCAAACTTTAATATTATTACACAAAACAATCCATTTTTCATCTTCCTTTATGACCGAATTCATCATAATATTCATTCTAATATGTAAGCATAGATAAACATAAATTCAACGTCGATGAGATTGGGGCATGATGTAGCATAATGTGTCATTCATTTTTACAGCACACAAAAAAAAGTCCCCATGCTATTTGCCATTTGTCAATTTCTACGCTACCATCATTGGAATTGCTTTATACACATCATGTATCATAGATTATTGTGTGTGAAAGTTATCGATATTTTGTGTGATTTGTTCGGAGTTAGTTGTCTTTGACTTGAATGTTTCAGAGAGTTGGGAGAAGATGTGGGATTTCAATTCAGGGATTTTTGAAGTTTTTGGGGACTTCCTGTCTCTGTTTTGGGGTCCCAGTACTATTTTCCTTGCCTCTACACTAGTCACAATCGAACTTTTTACGTTTCTACAAGATGGTATTACGAAAGCCTTACAAATTGGCCTTCTATCCCTACATTCTTGAAATTATGGCTCCTTACACGCCAACTTCATATAAATACTCCCAAAAAAATCCATCTTTTTACTCCAATTTCTAAACCCCTAAAAATATTCAATAATTAAATCCTCAATCATATGAATCACGTCACTCATCCGATGCCATTGAAACTCGTACATTGTTTTTCATTGATAGAAAAAATTATTCACAACTCGGTCTGTGGGGATGCCACACAAAATATCACATCACAGATAAAATAATTTTACAAAAATTAATTTCAAAACAGAAAATGCCTTGAAGGTTATGACTTTCACAAATCTCCGCTGTTTGTTTTGGAATTTATAATCGTTTGAAATAGAACGACGCACTTTTGCTAACACAATCTAGTCAATCTGTACAAATATTTGGAAACATTATTTTTTATTCCAGTGTGTGTTTAAATTGTCGAGTGCGCGAATGTAATATAAATTTTCTGATGGCTGATGGTGGATTATTTTTATGATTTACTGCTTAAAATTGTGGAGTAATGTGAGGATGTGAGGATATAAATTTGCTTTTAAAAATGGGTGATTTTGAGGTAGATTTTTTTTCACTACAATATCTGGGATTTGAAGGTATTGATGCTTGAAAATGAAATCTAGAAAAAAATCTAGGTCGTATTTAAATTTATTGTAGTTTTCTGAGTCTGATCTAGTACAATAATACTTCACTGAACATAAAAGTAGACGATTCCTCTTTAAAAATGTAATTGCTTATTTCAATAAATCTAGTCGCTCTTTAGAAAATCTAGTACTTCATTCTAAAATTCTAGTACCCAATTTAAAATTCTAGTATTTGATTTTAAAATCTAGTATATTTTGTAGAAACTCAGAATTACAGTCACATAGAATCACACATATTCAATAGAATTAATCCTAACCCGCTATCTCCAATTCCCACAGCTGTATCCATCTGCTATAAAATTCAACAACCATCCTTAAAGCACATGGCCATGAAATCAAAAAGTTAGATAAACGTGCACAAAACTGCACTCACATGTGCAATAAAATTTGAAATATTCAAAACAATCATCATCATTACAAAGTGAATGAAAAAAATAAAAATAGTTGTGGTAGATAACATGCGCACTTTTGAACACCCGAAGCTCACTTTTGCATCGTACTCACGTTTTTAGCGCATTTTTGTATACTTGTATACAAAAAGGTAGCTTAATCATGCACTATGTTCGGCTGGTCGGCTGGTCGGCCGCTAAGAAAAACTTTTAATCTAGACATCGTAGAGAGTTCTAGTTTTTTGCATTAGTTCCGTTATATCGAGTTATTGGCCTGCCGGACATTTAAAAATCTTAAAACAGTGTTTTTATGCTATAATTAATGAATTTTCTAAAAAAATTAGAATTCTACACTTCGAACTTCTACACTATCCGAACATTTGATGGGAACTTCTACACTGTCAGACTAATAATTTGAATTTCAAAAAACCGTTAAATTACCAAGCCTTTTTATATGAAATTTTTTTTTGCAACAGACTGTTATTTATACTATAATTAATGCTTTTACTGCAATTTTTGGCAACATACTTTCAAATGCATACGACCTTTACAAAATTTGAACTTCAGAAAACCGTTAAATGATAAACAATTTATATAGGAGAATGAAAGATATTAAATTGATAAATATACTTTAATTAATGATTTTTTGTATATCTTTTAGCGGGAGCTTTCAAAAACTTTCTGACCGTTACAAAATTTGAATCTCAAAAAATCGTTAAATGATAAACAATTTATATATGAGAATGAAAGATATTAAATTGATAAATATACTTTAATTAATGATTTTTTGTATATCTTTTAGCGGGAGCTTTCAAAAACTTTCTGACCGTTACAAAATTTGAATCTCAAAAAATCGTTGAATGATAAACAATTTATATATGAGAATGAAAGATATTAAATTGTTAAATTTACTATAATTAATGATTTTTTGTGTATCTTTTGGCGGGAAGCTTTCAGAAACTTACTGACCGTTAGAAAATTTGAATCTCAAATAATAAGTAATGTTTTCGTAGTGCAACTTTTAGCGGGAAAATTTCAAATTGTTTATTTACCGTTAAATAATAAAGCCTTTATATATAAGCATTCATTATAAATATTTGCTAATTGATGATCTTCTAATGATCTGTAAATGAACGCAAAATAAATAGATAATCATATACTGATCGCTAACACAAAAATGCGCTTAAGTCCCTCGATCAATAACACGAGGACTTCTGTAATTTTTTTTAATAACAGAGACAATCAACATCAGTTACTCTAAAAGTTTTGTAATGAAATTCATTCTCTATTTTAGTTTGGAATTGTTTGATATCAGCATCATCTTGCATTCTCTCACTTTTAATGGTTGGATAAACTACACGCTTATTCATTAAATCACGGACAATGGTGAGAGTGAAATAAACCGTGGGTGAAAGCGACAAAATTTTTAATGCAATGATGCTGGATGAGGAGATGCTTATAGAGGGAAAGAAAATACAGTGCTGTGTTGCAAATGATTTCAATTATCACTCCTTTTTCAAATTGTTTGTATAATTTAGTTAAAAATCTAGTACAATCCAGTCTGCTCCAAATGCCTAGTACAATCCATTCAAAAGTCCAGTACAATCTAGTTAGAATTCTAGTACAATCCATTTTAAAATCTGGTAAAATCAATTTAATAAATCTAGTACAATCTATTAAAATCCAACCTGCAACATATATTTAGTACAATCTTGTCAAATTTAATCAAAAAATCTAGTACAATCCAATCAAAACCTAGTACAGTCAATTCAAAACCTAGTGCAATTAAGTCAAAAAATCTAGTACAATTTAGCCAAAAATCTAGTACAATCTAGTCAAAACCTATTACAATCAAGTCAAAAATCTAGTACATGTTATTCAACTCATCCTGTCCTTCCCCTCACATTCCACTTGCGAAAGTCAACCTTCAACCACTTTTATTCGAATAGTTCATACAACATCACACCACTTTATGCTGCTCAAAAAAAACATTTTTTTTGCCATACAGCGAATTTTTATGTTATTCATGAATGTCTACATGTACAGGAAATATAATATAAAAGCACAACGGAATGAGAAGTAGCATAACGAAGGTCGTTTTATGTACGGGAGCATAAATGTTGGGAGGTCAAAATAAAAGAGAAGAGATTACGCTGATTAGCTATAAATTAATTACAAAACATGCTGGGAATTTATAACAAGATATTGCATTAAATTGTATTAAAAGCATTGATTACACTCCACTGTCTCTGGCTTTATCCTCAACTCACACTCCCTCGGTTTCGAGTGTCTATGTACATTAATTCGATGATGCTAATTACCATTTATTGCTGTTTCTGCTCGTAGTTGGTGCTGTCACATCTTTTTATTATTCATTGGTTTAACAATATTGGAAATTGGTTTTAAAAACTCTACGACTGGAAAGTTAATTAATTTTATTTATTGACATAACTTTTTTGTGCTGAATTATTTAATGCAATTTAGTGGAAACTTGTAGATTATGTTGAGCATGAAATTTGTAGGATTATCTAAATCAGTGTTGTCTAAACTGTGTGTCGCGGCACGCTAGTATGATGTAGATTTTTTGAAAATGACACGAGTTGCATGCTGTTTGCGACTTTGTTAATGGCTTACCCCTAAGATGTGCCGCGGTTAAAAAAGGTTGGACAATACTGATCTCAATAAAAAAATTCAATTATTTGGTAAGAGATTCTTGGAGGTAAGAATCAATATCTGGACCAAAAGTATCATGCTAGAAACAATGCTTTAAGTTGATAATAAAAAAATTGCAAAACTTTGTTTTAAACTTCAAAAAATTACATTTTAGCAGTTAATTAAAACTCCTCCCCCATAAAGGCACATCCATCATCCCTTATCACCAACCGAAAATTCCATTAAAAATTCCTTTCGCAAAAACTTTTCAAGTGTCACAAGACCAGAAAGAATTTTAATAAAATTAAAAGTTAAAAGCCTCAAAAAACTGATAAAAGGCAATGCAATGTCATGTTACTGCACTTTCCTATCTCTCCAAATTTCATATGTCTCTCCTCAAAAGACATTAAAACTCACTAGCATCAGAGAATCATGAAAATAAAGAAGAGTAATCCAAGTAGTGGTTACAAAATAAATTATAGGTTTCATGTTGAGTATGCCTTTGAATGTTTGAGCTTATTTTTTTGAAAAATGTCTTTAAATTGAGGATTTGAGGGATATGAGGAGTGAAATTGATGGTTTGTCTTGAAGGGTTGATTAAGTGTTGAGTAACAATTTCAGGATTGATTTTTAAATCTTCCTGGAATCTTGCTGTGAATGGCATCTTTAAAATTGTCTGGATATCGACTTCAAGAAGGTCAAGACATCAACCTCAGAGGCTTTTGATTATTGACTTCAAAAGAATGTGTATATTAACTCATGGAGCACTGATTCATGCACAACATTGAAAAGATATTGAATAATTCTTTAAAATGCGTTCCTATCCTTCACATCCCCAATTCTTTCCAATCCCAATACATTTTAATTTATCCCATCACAATATACCAGCAACAGTAACTGCAATAATCAGGCTAGGTCATGGTAAAACTCTCTGTGCTTTCGAAAATGAAAAAGGGAGATCAAAAGAGTTGCTAAAGGTTCAATGTCAAATGGATGCATAAATAGAAAATTGAGACACAAAATGACTTTATAACCACACTTGACCTTTTCTCTTTCTGCTCTTTATCCTTCCATTATTTATATTTCCCCTTTTTTGCCTTCATTGAGGCTTAGTTCCTTCATTTATTGCATAGTCATTCGCATTAGACAATTACCTCACACTGGAAGAATTTTCTGTTACCAAACATCCTTTCCGTTCTCCTCCCTTCTACCTCGACAACACATTTTCATTATCATCATCACTTCTCAGACTTGTTGATGAAAGCTTAATTATTCATGACTTTTTTTTAAAGGTAAAGTGAAGATGAGACAGATGAAAATGCTCTAGAGTAAGTAGAAAAGGTTGTTTTTTGATTGTTGTGACTTTTGGATATTAGGGTGGATGATGAAGTTGATATTGTCAAAATATTGTCAATTCTCTATTAGATTAAATAGTTTATGAAGCTTGTTGAGCTTACTGACACTTGTAATAACCTCAAAATTGAGAATTGAAGTTGATATTTCATTACAAATGTGTGTTTTGGGACTTGAACCTTCAACAAGTGTGTTGAGTGACTATAAATGACCATCATGGGTGTTTTCCAGATGATTTTTGTGGCTAAAATACCCTCTATACCAAAATGTCACCCAAACTGTCCACAATCATCTAATAAAATTCAGCATATCCTTAACAAACTTGCTCACAAATAAAAATTGTTGAGTAAAAAGTTTTTAAAAAGTCATTTAAAATGTCACCGATTTTTTCACAACTTTTACTTCATCCTCTCGTCTTTATTACCATCCAGAAAAATAAGGAACAAGAAACTTTAAAAAACTAAAGTTTTATTTATTTCCACTTCTGCAAGCTGACAGTAAATTTCAACATTCAAATAAATTTTATTTTTAAATAAAAATGCTTAGCACGAGAAAACTTGAGAGAATAAATTGTGTGGAAAGTAAAGCGGCAATAAAAAATGTTTATGTACTCACTTTATCTTCTCCTGATGCTGTATGTGCTTCCTTAAATTTTTTTGTTGAATGAGAAATGGTGGCATATGAGGAAGTGATCTTTACCTTGATTTACTTTCTTTAAGGTGAGAAAGTTGAAGTTGAGAGTGAAAGATTGTGGGAAAAAATAGGTGAAAATGATGATGATGTGAAATGTGAAGATGTTGGGTAAATGAAGCAATTAAGGCAATAGTGGAGGGCACAGCGTGAGCACAGCACCAACATTTCTATTCTTTGAATTTATTGTGGGTTCAGGATAGGATCGGGAGCCTAAATTCGTCCCAAACCGACACTACAGCAGCCTCTTACTGATCATTCGGTATTTGGGTGCACTTACAGTCACTTTCCACTTATATCTCCAAATCCACAGCTTATTACCAAAATTAACTCTAGTTCCCACATCAGAATCGTAATCAAATCCAACTTCGACTAATTAACAATACCAGAAAGCTGCCATTAAGATTTAATTACATTTTAATATCAAAGATATCAAGTCACTAAATTAAAAGCTAAATTACTAGTGAAATAGCTTGTTGATTATCCTCATTGTGACTCGAAAATTCCCTTAAAAATAAACTTTTACATTCAAAATACACATTCCTTAAATGCCCCACTGCCATTATTATTTGTATCCAGAGCATTTTCCTCATTCATGCTTACTCAATGCTCATATATTTTACTTCTCCTTCTTCTTCTTCTTCCTCCATGCCTAGTTATAACTGTATATATTTTTATATTATACATTCATTGTTGCTTTAAACGACATCACGAAAGTCAAGTCTATGAATTTAAATTGTCAAATTAACGAGATCGCTTGCTGTGCTGTAAGGAGAAGGGGAACATAGACATTGCCTTGAATTTTTGTTTCTTTTTTTTGGAGTTTGATGTCTTTTGAATGAAGATATAGAGGAGATTCCCAACCTTTGAATGCAGATTCCTGTCTTGGATTCTAAGCAATAAAAACAAGCAGCAGAGGTAAAGCCAGAAAGGAAAGTCTCAAAAATCCCAGCAATTTCAGTTCTTCTCAAAATTTGTTTCTCGACACACAAATGTGGTCCTTTCGATGTCACTAAATGTAGATAGAACTAGAAAAGTGGTTAACTGTGTCACGGTCCTAAAAGTTTGAGAATCCCTGATCTACTTACTAACATCTTCATTATCCAAATCTCATCCACAAAAATATCGACTTTAAATACATTAAAATAATAAAACAGTAAAGTTAAATTCAATTCCAACTTGATGATTATCAATTTAATCTAATAATTCTTCTTACCAACAATACAATCCGAAAAGAAAACACAGACACGCGCATCAAATGACTTTCCTTTCCATTTATCCCATTGTGATACCGAAAGCAAAATTGTTATTCAATGGAAATTTCAATAAGAAAAACAGCTCGCGTATGGAGCACAAATCTTAAATTTATTTGCCATATATCACTTTATAGATTACATTAGAGAGCCATTAAGGTAAATAATTGATTAGAAATGAGGAGGAAGGAAATGGAAGTGACTTTAGTGACCTGTGAATGAAAATTTCCTTCTCGTGATTTTTTATTTTATTATCCGAATGTTAATTAAAATTTGAGTCTCGTGTCTCATTCCATAATCTTCATAATTATCATCATCATTAGCTGTGCTTCCTGCACCCTCTACATCCTAATTTTTGGATACACTTATACACATAAACAATTGTATGTGTGTGTGTTTGTAAAAGTCATGAAAACGTCTTTGACATCAATAAAAAGAAATTATCAGGGAGCAAAAATCTGATGTGGCAATAATGGAGATTAAACATAATCTTGTCATGTCTTTTCTCCTTCCGTTTACAGATTTTTTTTTGCTTCTCAACTTTTTTCTCCTTTATTTTATTTGGTGTTTTATGTTCGTCTTAAATTCTTTGCTCATTCAGTGTAACTGATAAATTGTCTGTCAAGAGGCATGATCTTCCTGGATGTAGAAAAAGCATTTGACAGAGTCTGGCATAACGGACTCTTGTACAAAATGCTCAAACTGAGATTTCCACTGCCACTTATAAAAACTGTAAGATCTTTCCTCAGTGAAAGATCTTTCGCAGTTTTTATTAAAGGTCAGTTCTCAGAAATCAAGGTAATCAAATTCGGAGTGCCACAAGGAGCAGTGCTTTCACCAACTCTCTACAACATCTTCACGTATGATGTTGTAAGAGAGACAACCAACAACATCGGTCTTTTCGCAGATGATACAGCACTGTATCATTCTGCAGAGAACTCGGCTGATATTGTGACACATCTACAGCACACAGGAAGAAAAGTTCAACAATACATGAACAAATGGAAGATCAACCTCAACAAACAGAAGACTCAAGCCTTATTCATCACAAACAGGCACTCCAGGCAACTACCAGGAAATAACATCAAATTTCTCAACGAAAACATCAAATGGGAAACAGAAGCTAAATATCTGGGAATGGTGATCGACAAGAGAGTGACATTAAAGCCGCATGTGGAGTATGTGACCAATAGGGCTCACACCGCATTAAGACAGCTTTATCCGCTCATCAGCAGGAACTCACAACTCGACGTACGAAACAAACTTCTCATCTACAAGCTAGCCATCAGACCAATATTCACATATGGTTGTCCAGCGTTTGGAAGCATGGCAAAAACCCATCTTCAAAAACTTCAAGTACTGCAAAACAAATTCTTGAGAATTGTTCTCAATAAAACAAGATATGAAAGGATCACCGATCTTCATACAGAAGCGAAAATACCGTCCATCGAAGACTACGTCGGAAAGTTGCAAGCGAACTTCAACAGTCGTCTTGCATCTCAAAACACCGAATAAATCAAATGAAATACAAAAGAAAGTAAAATCCGTAAATGAAATCAAAAATTAAGAGACAAAAGGCAAATTGAATGCCTGAAACCTTAAAAAACAAAAAGCAACAAAATGTATAGAAACTTTGTACATACTTAAATTTAAATGTAAATAAATAAAAAGTTTAATTTAAAAAAAGAAAAAAAAGATAAATTGTCTTATTTTGAGCATTTTAGGTATTCAGAGGACAGGAAGAGGTGGTTTGACATGAAATCAACTTTTTGCATCCTACCTTTACTTAGACGCTTTGTTCTCAAAAAGAGAGCTTCAAAAATTCAATTTATGATAAGACTGGATTTGAACCGTTGACTGATGTTCTGAGACTGAATTGATGCTGAATGTTAAGACGACTGGTCCACAAAGATAAGCTGCATTTGTGATTCAGAAGGCAATTCTTATGGGAAAAACAGAAACCTAGCCACGGTGTTATTTTATCTGCTGGAGGATCACATTTAAAGATTTGCGAGAAATTAGACCTGAAAACAAATTCTAGGAATAATTAAAGTACCCTTTTCGAGTCACAATCAATTTGTTTTTTAAATCCACGATAGCTATGAAAAATTACAATATTAAGGGCACCTGTGGCAGTAGTTATCATGGTTTTAGGGACTAAACATGAATCTCTTCACATGGCTTCACAAACTGATACACAAAATTCTATAAATACGCCACCAAATTGTAAGCTACACATTTCTTTACGAATGACTTCAAATGGCTTCCGTTCTTCTGTCAAGGAGTGGATTGGGTGTTTATATTAAAGATTAGGGTACCATGGGTACCTCATGAAATTGACCCTAAGAATTCTTAAACTATGTGGCACTCTAGCATACAATATGGAAGTGATTTAATGTAACAGAACCTCCTTACTCCCTTCAAGTTGCAAAACATTTATAAAACTCCATAGTCCATAAGTCCATAAGTCTTAGTGAAACAATCCAAAAAAGACAATATAATTTGTTATCCATTCAAAAATGCTTTACATTCCATACAAACTGAATTTTTCTAACTTCTTTAAACATTCTCAAGCACAGAAATAATTTTCTTTTCCCTTTTATGGCCTTCCTGCTCTGTTTGTCATGTAATAAAATAAATTTTTTCACGAATAAACTCGCGAGTTTAATAATTGTTAAGCTTGTGTATTACATTTAATTATACTAACTTCTAATTTAATTTCTAAAATTATTGCAGAGACACAGACAAAAAAAAATCTTTTTAATTAAATTAAATTTTGAGTCGTCAATAATTTTTCATCGCTATTAAAAGTGGGTCAAAAAAATTGCTTCTGATAACAGCTCTGAAATGAGTCAATTTCATTTATATATTTTTTTTTTGCTCTTTTCATTAAATCGTTTAAAAAATGCTGAAGTGGTCCACCGCACACGTATTAAAATATGATTTAATCATATTAATGAATATGATTCATGGCGGTATTCAGTGCCGTTTTATCAACTCGATTGTGCTGTTGACAAGAAAAATTAAAACAAATTTTTGATATTTTTTTTCTGGTGAGTTAAAGAGGATCCAATTTAATTATGAAAATCTCGACAGCTTTTTTTAACGAATTGAGTGTGTTGGAAGTGATCTAGTGTTTTGATATTTGAAGCTTTAAACTGAAAAGTGGAAAAATCCCTGGCTAGACAACATTTAATAAAATTACCAACTTATCAACTCATCGTTTTGGTTTTTGAGGTTTCACTTACAGTGACAAATTTTACACACATTGAAAATAATTAAAGCTGTAATTTTATTAATTCAATTTTTGTGAATTTTCTTTTTTATTGTCGTTTTTAAAAAATAATTTTGCAAACCTAATAACTTTTTTCTACTATTGAAATTTGAAAAGTTTTTTTAAAAAGCTTTATTTTGCTTCAATAATTCAAAAATTGGATCTTTTTCAATCAATTGCTTCATTTTTCATTTGAGAATCTGATTTCATGAAGTGTTCCTATATATGTACAGCTAAAGCCAATCAATTTTTCATTTCTAAGCACAATATTGCATTTTAAGTTTTATTCCATTCCAGAGTTGAGAAAGCGGATATTTTTAAAAAAATATTATTTTAAATATTTGCGGTTGATCAAGTAACATTTTGTGATTGACTAGTGTAGTAATGAATTTAGCAGCCTCAATGGTCTTGAATAAAATGATGCACGTGGGCCCATTACCACATTCAGAGTTCGTCTAAAACTGGCTCTATATTTACACAACTTTTGCCAGTTTCTAATTTCTAGCACATTAGCATCGTTGCTTACACAGCCATTCCACGAGTTCTTTGGTCTACCTCGAGATCTCTTACCATCCAAAAATTCAGCTGCTGTTACTTTCAGCACTGATGAGCCTTCTGGTTGTCTGTTTACATGCACATCACCTTCACTATATCAACTTACTGATAAAGCTCATATAATTCCTCATTATGCCAACTTCTGTATTCCTCCATATCTTTTATAGGGCCATAAATTGTTCTCAACACTCGCCTCTCAAAGACACCAAGAGATTCTTCATCAGTGACCGTTGTATTCCAGGTCTCAGATCTATATAACACAATCACTCTAATCAACGTCTTTTATAAGTTTTTCTTCGTGCCTCTTGACAAACTTTTGGATGATACGACTAGACACTGAAAATTATACAGGCATTGCAACTAAATAAGAGCTAATGATCTGCATTGAATGTTTTTTTAAGACTGTTCTGCGTTTTTTTCTTTGTATTCTTTATCTCAAATTCCAAACTACGACTCTGGAGTAAATGAAAAATTTAAGATGATTTTATCTTATTCTTCCTGAGTTAACCTTAAAAATCGATTCACTTATGACGTTCATTAAGACTAGAGGTCAATTTTTCATCAATTATTGAACTTGATTTAAACTTTTTCTACTCCTTTCTGAGCCCAAGTATGACAAACATATAAAATGGAACAACCCTGACACATCTACAATTCAATTCAAAAAAAAGCACAACAAAGCAGCTTTCTTGTTTTAAAAAATGAACAACAGCAAAATAAAAATCCAGCGCAACAATAACATTAGGAACGCTGCATAAGGAATTTGTTCTGAGCATCATTCAATATGTTTTGTTGTTGTGAAATGGACTGAATTGTAGTTTCGCCAAAAATTATATTTTTAAGCCTTTTGTAATATCCAAAATTGAAAGGTAAAGTTTGAGAATTAGAGTAGAAACTGATTCAGAATCATGCAAAAAAAATTGATTTTAGAATTTTTTTAGACAATGCCTTAATTTTTTGGAGCTGGATAAAAAAAATTCTATTCTCAAAAATAAGACAAAGCTCTATTATCAAAAAATTAGTAGTCCAAAAACCAATCAAGTTGAAATCACATTCAAAACCAGTTCAATCAATTAAATTCTAAATGAAGCAACTCACCTGGAAGTTCACAAAACATTTCCCAAAGTTTCAATTCCCAGATCAAATCCAATTCAACATGAACGAAAAATCGATCATGCGGAATCCTTTCAACTGCCACGATTTTCATACTTTTATTCCACCATGCATTTACATATTCTACGGTACTTAATAGTCCACGGAACAAATGGACAGAGGTGTAGTCTGGGGAAGGTTAGATGATCATGTGCATCCACCATTTTCTCCTTATTTCTAAAATGTTCAGTCCATATAACCCCAACCCTTCTAAAATTTTGACTATGATACCCGCACGTAAGTAAACTAAGTCCATCAAAAATATCCACACACAAGCTACATGCAAAGCAGCAGCAAAAAAAAAACTGCTGTAAAATCGATAAAATTCTAATTTAATTAAATTATGTAACAAATTCGAATCGTCGTTGTCGCTCTCACTTGACAATGCTCATAAGTCATTTAGAATTACATTGTCGTGCTGGTTAGATCAAAATCATTTCACATTTCGCATTATAAAGACATAAAATAAAAAAAAAAAAAATTTGAGGGATTTTTTATGTGAAATTTTAAGGCAATAAAAAAAAGAGCTTATTTTGTTGAGAACGGGAGTCTTTAGATACGCAAGACGTGGTGGCTTATCGTTTTGGATATTGCGTTACAATAAAAATAAAAGAACTTAAACATCAAAATGGTGAAAGATGATGCAGAAACAGCCGCTTTGAAGACGGAGCTCAATGAGCTTATCGAAAAGTCAAAGGAAGAGTCAAAAAAGCAGGCGGATTGTAAATTAGCAGAGAAATGTGGAGACATGGGCGCGGTACCAAAATGTCATTTGTCGACGAAGAAAACGCTCAAAGGACACATCAATAAAGTTAATTCTGTTCATTTTGCTGGTGATTCGAGGTTTAGTTTTTTTCGTTTTTTTTTGTGTTCTAATTTCTGTTTTTGTGGTTGACTTGTGTGAGTTTTTCGGAGATGGATTTATTTGTGAATCTTTTGAGTTAAGCTAAGTTGAGATTTAATTGTGCTTATTCAGGAATATAACTACAGTGCTTAACAAGCCTTGTGTTGCCTCTTATGTGTTACTCATATATGACATCTATCAAAAAATGGAATTTCATAGTGCTACAAACCTACATGTCCATTTTGTTCTTGAATTTTGAACTTAATGGATCATAAAATCTTTAAATGATGCCAAAAAAGTGTATCAACAGTTTCTAATTTGATTTGGTTGTTTTTCGCATATTCAAAAATTTTTGGAGCACCAGTCTTTGGAAGTACTATAGGGGGAGGGGAGGTCCTCAACTGAATTTGCTAACAAAATAAATAATCTTCTTAAAAATTTTGTAAAAAGAGGGTATGGGGGTGGTAGGGTCGAAAAATCTCGTTTCTAATAGACACTATTAAGAAAAAGCTCGAGAAAGTTTATAAAAATGTATGTGCACCCCCTCCCTCTCTCTATATCGATTAATTTATGACTATGCACTTTATCAGCTTTTTAGCTCCAAAGTTCAAGAGCAGAAGTTGAATGGCTTTAAACCCCATTTTTTAATAAATATTACTTATGAACAACCACTTTAAACATTTACAAAAATCCCATAAATGTCGCAATTCACCCTAATTAGCTTATATACAATACATTCTTCCAAGAAAATCACCAAAATTAGCAACAAGTTTTAATTCAATTATACAAAAATATTCTTACCAACCTCAGATACTGCGTCTCAGGCTCGCTCGATGGTAAACTCATAATATGGGACACATGGACAGGCAACAAAGTTCAAGTAATTCCCCTACGTTCGTCATGGGTCATGTCAGTCGCATATTCAGTCTCAGGAAATTATGTCGCATGCGGTGGAATGGATAACATGTGCACGATATACGATGTCAATAATCGTGATGCAAGTGGATGTGCCAAAATAGTTCGCGAATTAGCTGGCTATGAAGGATTCTTAAGTTCATGTCGATTCATTGACGACAGCCACATCCTAACCGGATCCGGTGACATGAAATTATGCGTTTGGGATTTAGAAGCTGGCAAAAAAACATCGGAAGTGGCAGCACATGGTGGCGATGTCGTATCGCTTTCACTCTCTCCCGATGGCAATCAATTTGTAACTGGTTCAGTTGATCGAACATGCAAGCTATGGGATGTACGTGATTGCAAACAAATACAAACATTTTTCGGTCATACATCTGATGTCAATAGGTGAGTAGCCTGCTTCCATTTCAGCGACGATGATGATGATGATGATGGCCCATTTCCTGTATAATTCAATTAACAACATCTGTCGCATGAAATGAAAGCAACATAAATTTAATTCTCATACGTGGACGAGAAGCTGCTCTACTTAATTTCTATTTCCTCATTCCACTTTGTCACTCTTATTTTGTATTTTTATTACTTCACACTAGTGTTACTTTCCATCCAAGTGGATATGCCTTTGCAACAGCTTCCGAGGATAAAACTGCTCGTCTCTTCGACATTCGTTCAGATCAGGTAAATAAATTAAATGGATATTGGATATGGCTATTATGTTTTGTTGTTGTGGCTTGTGCTATTTTTATAGTGATTATTTGGGATGTGGGACTGTTCACTAATGACTTATAGCATTAAGAAGGGGGTTATGAGATATTGTAGCTCCTCAAAAATCAGTATAGTATGCTACTTGGTGACAAGTGGGGAGGTTGTCTAATAATCCGATTTTTTGATAGACATGATAAGTGGATTGTCCCAAAGATATTAAATTCAGGAATAAAATTGGGAATATAGGATGATTTTTTTCGTGACTAAGGTTATAATAGGCATAAAAGTTGGATGCCGCTGATGTTTGTGGAGCAATTCACTTAAAAATTAAATAATCATTTAGAATGGAGCAGAAGGTCTAGTCTAAAACCTCAATTTTACTTCAGACAACTCTTACAAATAACAGGACTACATACAAAAAGTTACGGTGACATATGTCTCATGATGGCGTATTAACAGTAAATAGTAGACCTAGACAGCTCATGTTGCTTTATGTTTAGCAAGGAACTACAAAACTGATGTAGAAGGCCCAAATCGTTACTTAAAGAAGATCACATCCCTTATCTGCCACTATTGACACCGACCTCCATTTTAAATACATCCTCAAAATTATTTTCATTTAAACAATCACTTTTATCCTCCCAACACAAGCATGAACTCCACACATATTCAAAAATATCCACCATAACTTCAATATCCAATTATCAGGCAAAACAAGAAAACATTTTTCCAATTATAATACTTTTGTGCTGATTATACCATGCAACCAATTGAAATAATAGGCATAATATAAGTATGTTCTACAGAAGCATGAACCTTAATTGAATTGTTCATTCTCTAACCTTTTGTCGACAACAGTTTGTTAAACTTTTTCTTTTTACCTTTTTGCTGTTGCTGCTTTACACTCCATAAATTTTTGTATCACCTGAAATTTTTTTATTTATTTACTTTTAAACAGCAAATTGGACATTATGAGCCACCTAATAAGACTTCTGGTTTCACATCCTGTGGTAAGTAATAAAATGATTTTTTGAGGTTAGGTGAATTTTAAAATATTCCCTCTAAATTCCTCAAGAACCCTCAAACACTCAATTTAAATTGCCACTACAAAAGCTTTTAATTTTCATTTCAACAGCTCTTTCACTAAGTGGACGAATGCTTCTCTGCGGCTCAGACGATAACAATATTCACATATGGGATACAATGACGGCTCAGCACAACTCAACGCTTGGTGGTCATGATAACCGTGTAACATCAATTTGTATGGCACCAAATGGAATGGCACTCGTCTCATCGAGCTGGGATCAAGCTGTTCGTGTTTGGGTTTAAAAAACTCGAAAGTTTCAAGCATTTTTTTTTACATTCATGCTGCGTGCTTTTTCCACCATTTGAAAATACTTTTTATTTGCTACTGCTACAACTGAGAGAAATTGATGACTACATTTTTTTTTGTCTGGTGCGTGGAAAGAGTGAGCGAGCGATGAATTGCAATTGCGAAAAAAAGGCACTTAATTAAATTAAAAAAGATTAAACATTTATGTTTCCTACAACATTTTTATTTTTTTCGTTCGTACGTTCGATTGGAACGACCTCAATCCAATTTTCAATTTTCAATAGCTTTTTTATTTGGAATTTTTTTACACATGCAGACACATGTGAATTTTTTGAGTGGAAGGGTAGGAAAATTGAGGAATTTTGTCAGAATTTTTAAAGATTTTAAAAATTTTATTTATTTTTTAATTTTTTAAAATTCAATTTTGAAATACAAAAATCAGACAATTTTTCTACAAGAATTCCAAAAAACCACTCAAAAAATATTAAAAATCCTCATTGTAATTTCGAATTAAAATTAATACTCACTGAAATATCTTCACAAGCATCTCCCATGTCCCATTCTACAAGAAACCAAAAATCATTCCAGCAAAAAACCAACTCCATTTAAAAAATTACCATCGATATTGCCATTTTACTACTACTTTATATACAAATAAATCGATAATTGAGTGGATTTCATTAATTGGCTTATTGTGTTGCTCGAAGCCAATATCTCTGTCGATGTTTTTATTTATAAATAAATATTTTAACTCACTGATACTGATATAACATGGCATTTTACAGAATTATTATATGAATGTCATTATTATAATAATGATGTCTTTATTCCGAAATGATAATGATGATGATTTTTCCTTTGTAATCATTTTATGTTTAATTTTATTGCAGTTATTGAATAAAATTATGATCATTTGGTAGAATAATAAAAATATTCATCACAAAAAAGGAGATTTTGAGCTTTTTTTTGAAGTTTGGTTGCCTTGATAGAGTTTTTTAGAGCTTTTATAGACTCAACAGAGATTAGACAGACATAGCAAAGCCTAGACAGTTTTAGCAGATCTTTGGAAGACTTTAAAGATCATGAACAGATTTAATTGATTCTTAACTGACTTAATAGAGTCTCAACATATGTAACAGAGCCTTAACAGAGTGTTAAAAGACTTAGTAGAGCCTTAATGTGCATTGGCAAATTTTATAGACTGGAACAGAGCTTCACTGACTAAATAGAACTTTAACAGACTTAAAAAAAGCCTTAAAAGAGCTATCAATACCTTGGTATATTTAACAGAGCCTTGACAAACTTAGCAAAGCTTTTTTGGAATTGACAGAGGCTTGATAGACTTAATAGAGCCTTAACTAAATTAACAGAATCTTGAAAAATTTAACAGAGCCTTAATAGGCTTTAATAATCTTAAACAGACTGAACATAGCCTCGACAGACTTCACAGATCCTTGACAGACTTAACAAAGCTTTGTTAAAATTGACAGAGTCTTGACAGACTTAATAGAGCCTGAATAAATTAACAGAGCCTTAATAGGCTTCACAGTTCCTTAACAGAGTCTTGGCAGAGCCTAAACAGACTTAATAGAATCCTGACAGACTTAGCAGAATCAACAAAGTTTTAAGACACCAAATCCAAATATTCCACAAGGGTTTAAAATCTATGTTAAACATTCAAATTTGACGCACAAAAACACCCGCAAACATTCACACCTCTGCAATAGTTATTAATCATAAATTAATCCACAAAATTCCAATTCAATTATCGTTTAATTAATTCCGTGTAACATTTCACAGCGAATTTCAATCAATTTTGTTAAAAATTCATTAATAATTTTAATTGCGAATATTCATCAAAAAAAATATTATTTCCATTATTAATCATCCAATTTCCATAATCTCCAACATCCAACATGATTGCAAATGTTTTTCTGTGTGGGCATCATGAATCATGGTAAATGCATAGCCAGAGCAGTTGCAAATAATTTTGTTGAATGACAAAAATTAATTAATCAATTTAATGCAAAATAATTTTCTTCATCTCACATATAATGAAGTGCCTTTCGTTGTTGTTTGTCTAATAAATTCACTTCTAATTATCCTCTCAGTTACACAGATTGTGTCCCATCGTCATCATCATTATTCATTTAACCGAAAATGCAAAGTGATGGAGAAAGACGAGAGGATGGGAGATGTTGATGAAGTTTTATGTATTATTGGACGGTTTTTGAAGATTAGAGCGTCTATAATGTTTAGTCTATAGTGTCTTAGTGTTTGTCTAGTTTACAGGTCAGTAAGGTCATAGCTAAAGACATGGCTTGAGACTAGCCACAAATTAAGCATTTTCCAGGATTAAGTCAAAAACCAAACCTCGTTTAATGATGATTATTGGCAAACCTAGTAGGAATAGGGTTTTGATACAGGCAAAACATAGCTTTGTTAAAAAACCTTATAAATTATCAAGGCTTCGTACGGTTCTCACCTGTGCACAGGTGCCTGTTTCGCAACGCTGTCTAGTACTTCATCAATAGTTTGCTATTTTAAACCTATCCCTCGATTAAGTCATTGAGGAGCATGTTCTAGCACCCTGAAACAGCACACAAACTAAGAACTCAACTGTTTTTCTTTGATTTAAATTTTATTTACATATTTTACACTACAGAGTTGCCAATCAGTCTTCAACAAATAACATTCTTAGTAGGTAGTCCTTTCCTAATTCTAATTCTGTCACCAAGTTCTACTCTATTATGCTTTTGATGTATTATCAAATGCTTTTCAAGATGATCAGAGCGAACGAAGCCACCTCCACAGATCTTGCAGATGTGATCCTTGATTTCTTCGTGAGTCTTAAAATGTCTCTTTAAGTCGACTTTGTTGTTGTAAGACTTTACACATTTTGAGCATCTGAATGGCTTGTCACCTAAGTGCTTTTCCATGTGATGGTTAAGTAATTCTTGTGATGGATATTTCTTTCCACACTTTGTGCATTTGAAGTTCCTGTTTCCAGTGTGAACGATGTTCATGTGCTGTGTTAAGTGACAGCGTAGGTTGAAAGTTCTTGGGCACATTTGACATTGAATCTTTGATTTTGGTTGTTCTTCTTTTATCATCATTTGTGCTGGTTGTTGTAAAATTCTTTGCTGATGTTGGATATGAACAGCAGGCTTGACATAAACTAGTGGTTGGGCTTGAACAATTGGCCGGGAGAATTGTGGAACTTGAACCATTGGCTCTGAAAATTGTGGAACTTGTTTAATTGCCTGTGATTTTGGAACTACGTTGCTTGGCATATTCTTGAAGAATGGCTCACTGCTTGCAATCAGATCTGTCAATATATCTTCAACGGTTGAGAACTGTTTTACTTTTTCGATTGGTGTGTCATCGTCGTCAAAGTTGAAGTTCTCGTAAAAATCTTTTGCTGTTTTTTCAGACTCAAGCATGAATATTTGATCATCAATTGCATGCAAGATTTCAATATCTTCTTGTGTAAGCTCAGTAATTGAACTGACATCTTGTCGAACGTCAGACTGGTTATACCAGGGACTTGTCATTACTTCCTGCTTAACAACTTGAGGAATTCTTATTACTTCCTGCTTAACAACTTGAGGAACTCTTTTTACTTCCTGCTTAACTTGGAATATGTCAGTAATTTTTCTGACCTCTTGCTTCACATTGAAGCTTAAACCATGCTTGACTTCATTCTTTCTGACATATTTTCTTTTCTGGTTGACTTTCTTTCCACGTCGTTCCATCCCCAAAGCACGTTGATGCTTCTTTGTATTCTGATGTCTACGCAAATAAGCGATTGATGGAAAGTCAAGTGAGCACGATTCACAGTAGTAAATTA
Organism: Chironomus riparius; assembly: GCA_917627325.4. Classification (NCBI taxonomy): domain Eukaryota; kingdom Metazoa; phylum Arthropoda; class Insecta; order Diptera; family Chironomidae; genus Chironomus; species Chironomus riparius. The sequence continues at coordinate 19,127,838 of OU895877.1, read as the reverse complement.
TGTCTCCTGATGCATTTTTGTACTCAATGTGATTTTCTTGTTGTGGATATTTTACATCCTCGTCGTCTTCAAAAATTTCTTCCTCAATGAGGTCGTCTGGATTAAAATCGTTGTTGTCTTCATATATTATTTCTTCGGGATTATGAGGAACTTGATATGCAATTGACACAACACTTTTGTTCATGTCATCTGATTTTACTGGAACTTCAAATACGAAAACTTCGTCCTGTTCCATTTCCTCTCTGGATCTTTTGACGGGTTGAATGTTTTGTTGAGTTTGTTGATCAACTGATTGATTTGATTCTGGTACATAAAGGTCGTGACTTGTGAAATGATTTTCTTCTAAGTTAAAGTCGAATCTAACGGTTTCCCAGTCGAAATCCATTATTTATGTTTTTTACCAATTTGTATTGTTCAATAGGATTTGAACCTTATTTAATTATTAAACTTTTAATATTTTAAAAACTTTAAGTTTTAAGATTTTTTGTAGAATGTTGTTATCGCTTAGACTTTCAGTTGCTGAATATTGGTAATTAAAAATATCCGGATAATTTATACCTGAATTTTGAGAATTTCAACGAATTATTGAAGTTAAAATTTGAAAACAAAAACAACCGAAAATGAGATTTCTTGAAACTTTGTTCAAAAATTGTAATTTGCAAAACAAAGATAAATTTTTGCTTAATTGGAATTGCATAGTTGAGTTAATAAACAATTTTTGAGTTTAAATTTATAACAATATCAAATAGTTGCAGAGATATAGCCTAAAGAAGTTGATAGAAGCTTACTATACGCCTAATAAGAAAGGAGAATCAACTGTCCTGCCTTAAAAATGCACATTTTGATAGCCTAGCTAATGCCGTTAAAAAATCGACCAACAAATAATAACATTCGCCATAGACAAAAAGTCCCAACACATCTACATACCCACATCCACATCAACACCAAACACTGTCACAAAGTGGTTAATTGATTAATTTTTAATGACTTTATTAGAGACAAATATTTTATCATTCTTCATATGTCTTGCGTCACATGGCATTATCAGTAAGATAGAGCGAATGGGAATAATTTTGGACATTGTTTGTGGCTTGCACGTTAGACAAACTTTTTTTCTCTCCCGTTCAACTATCCACTTTCATGACATAAACCTCAGTCTTGTTAATCCTTTTCATCACGGTTGAGTGACTCTAAATGCATGAATTATTCATACATGAGACATAATCTTGTTAAATTTTCATGGAAATTTGAACTGATTTTTTTTATGGTAATTTAAATTTTCATAACTGAGATTCAATTGGAAATTGTTTGATTATTGTTGAGGTTCATTGAAGGATTTTGTGGACTGATTGAAATGAAAATAGAAAAGATAAATGTAACTTGATATAGCCAATTATTAAGCCTGACGTAATTTTGTAGATAGACTTCAAATCCACTTGAAATTTTACAATTTTGCCATGATATTCTTCAATTTATTTATTTCATTTAGAATATATAGAAAAATCTTCAGATTTGATCCTTAAGATACACAAGAAAAATATGTGGGACTCAATGGGGATTGTTTTGATATTCCGTGATGCTTAAATTGCAAGGTCAGAAACCACCCCACCCAGCCTTGACTTTACGAAGCTTCCACAGCTTACTTAAGGAAACCAACCACCCACCCCTCCTTTTATCTCCCAACAAAGACTCAAAACTAAGATAAAGAAGTAAGACATGAAAATTTGTTATGCATGATTTTCGATGGGCCTCAACGATATTTATATTATGCTTTCATGTCATTCACATAAGCACATACAAATGTATGTAAATCTATGGATAAATTTATTTATTTTTGTATCTTTTTTGGGATCTTATGAAAAAATCTTTTCATGTCTTTTGTCTTATTCTTCTCTTAAAGAGATGGATTTTTAGAGATTTCTGAAATGAAGAAGGGTTTTTGAATTGTAAATTATTAAAGTACAAGCATGTATGTCACTTTTTTGATGTTGCTTAAGTTTTAGCAGATTTTTGAAATGTTTTTGCAATAGGAACATGTTAAGTGAGTGACCTGGTGTGGTTTAAAGGCTCGATAATAAGTTCGAATCTCAACATATTAGTTTCTGTAATTATATAAGTAAACTATAATTTTATTAAAATGATAACAATCATTAAACGATAATAAATTACATCCTCATTTGGTTAAAAAAGTTAAAAAGGACTACCACCGAAAAAAATTATAAAATGACATAGCTTTTACTATTTCAGTTTGATAAAAAAAATAATCTACTTGCAAGCACATGGACGGTTTGATAGCTCATAAACTAAATGTTTTAAGTCTTCTAAGTTATCCTGTAATTCTGTAATTTTTGATCCTTGACTTTCAATTATTGACCCTTGACTCTCAATTATCAATCCTTGATTTTCTACTAATAAATCTAATTCTTCAATTAATGTTCCTTGAGCCTCATTTTCCTTGACAAGGGCAACAATTTGATCCTTTATTTCTGCTGCTCCTTCGTGAAGTTGCTGGTTTTCATTTTGAATGTCAGCAATTATTAATCCTTGATCTTTGATGATTGAGCTTTGATTTCTATTCTCATTTGTTAGATCATTAATTTGAGCCTCCAAAATAGCGGTTTTGTTTATGAGAATTTTCTGATTTTCCTCAATTTTCCTACCATTATCATCAACATCTGAACGAAGCTCCTGATTCTGATCTTTCAATTCTTGAGTAATGCTAGTAAGTCTTTGATTTTCGTTTTTGATTTCAGTGATGACTAAAGTTTGATTCATTACCTCATTTTTAAGTGTACTTTGGTCCCTAGAGATTGTGTCCACGCGGGTGTTTAGATTGGCTACATCTGTTCGGATTGCTTCATTTCCTTTCGTAATGTTTTGCATTTCTGAGCGGATTTTGATATTTTCTGCAGTGAGGTTGTTAACCTTGACTTGAAGTTGATTTGTTGTTGCAGTTAATTGCTGATTTTGATCTTCAAATTCGGAAACAATAAACGAAAGCTCCTCTTCAAGTTTGCGGACTCTTGCTATTGTGTTTGAAAAGTAGTTTTAATTTTTATTGTTAAGTTCAAATTAATTTTAATTTATTCCTACCTGGAAGCAAATCGTCGAATTTTTTAAAACAGTTCAGCAATGCTAATCTCATTGACATTCTTGAGGTTGAATTATCGAAGATATTTTGATTAGCACAAAGATTGTTTGTTATGTCTAACCTTTGTACTCCAGTATTATCAATAACCTTTTCATCAATCGCTTCAATTTGGTTTTGTTGAAGGTATATTGTTTTAAGTTTAAATAAACTTCGAAATGGATCAGATTGAGTAATTTTCAGCTTGTTATTGTGTAAATAAATAACATTTAAAGCTTTTAGTGGCATAAAAATATTTCTTGGAAGTTCTTCAATTTGATTGTTGTCCAGCCACAAAGTTTGTAGCTTATCAAGTGATAAAAACCACTCAACTCTTGGATTTTTCAGCTGGTTACTCTCAAGATCCAAAGTTATCAATTGTGAAGTGAATTAAAAATATTTTTTGGCAAGTCAGGAAGTTTGTTGATATATAAGCCCAAATAGGTTAAGTTGTGTAGATTTTTAAAGGTATTTTCAGATAACTCCGATATCTGATTGATGGAAAGTTGCAAAGTTAAAAGCTCCAAGTTTTCAATGAATGCCTTTTCATCTATTTTTGTGATTCTATTGCCACTTAAAACCAAAAATATAATCTTTTTACAATTTTTAAATGCTTTATCATCAATCGTTTTAATTCCAACTGAATATAATTCAACGTTAATAGAATTTTGAAATTTGTCACAAATTATTGACGGAACATTTGTTGTATTAGAACCAATTAATCCTAAAACTCTCCGAACATCATTGTTTGTTTTTCCTGTTAAATGAGTTCCACCAATCGATGCAAAATTGTTTAATCCATTTGGATTTTGAATTGTCAAATCACAAGTATATCCGTAAGTGTCATTATTTCTGTAATTACAACTCAAAAATTGACCGAGACTGGGCCGAAAATTCACCAAAATAATTAAAATCACAAGTTTAAGAATCATTTTGTTTACAACTTATAAACTTTTCAACTTCAACTGTTGATTAATTGGCTGTTAAAACTTGATTTTATACAATTTTCGTCTGCAATAAAAGTCTATTTTGGTATTCTGATAAACTTAATTAATAACATGTTCATAGTAATAAAAAAGTAAAATAAGATAAGTGTAATTATACACAACAAAACGAGAACCATTCCTAAATACCATCCAAAAATTAAGGTTGCTTTTTATAAATAACAATAAAATTCGAAAAAAATTCCTTTTTATAAAACGTCTTAAAACACCTGCAAAATTTAAATTTAAGTATATACAAGTTTTTTTTTAAATTTTGTTGCTTTTGATTTTTTAAGGTTTCAGGAATTCACTTTGCCTGTCCTGAAACATCATTTACGAACGAAATTTTAATTAATATTTTATTATATTAATATGTTCGGTGCTTTCCCAATTTTATTTTTATAACACTCTCAAGTGCTTTATGACTTTACTACTTACTTCTTACTTCCTTAGCTGGGGCGCACGTGGTGCAGCTCTTCTGCCAGTTCGGGATATTAAGGACTCAAGCGTTATTTTCAACACATCCAATCCACGAGATCGTCGTTCTTCCTGGGGATCTCTTGCCATCCATAAAGTCTGGCTTTATGACTTTAGCCAATTTATAGATGAATTTGCCAGTTCAAGAGTAAGGTTTTTATGGTTAATTGGTACGTTCTAATCTAACTATAGGTCGATTTCGTAAGTATTAGCCTAATTTGCAAACCAATACTTTTCCTCTCACGCATTGTATTTAAAACACAATAATTCTCAGTGAATGACCTGTAACTCCTCACAAAAAATGCCTCCCCACATTAGAGACCAATAATAATCGATAATTGAAAATATTGTTTGCTTTACGTAGATTAATATTCATGAATGTCCATTTATTTTCCATGTGAATTTATGGAGATTATTCATTAAACTAATTGAAGCAAAAATATGATTTGCATATTTAATGATCCTAGTAACTAGCATTAAATTTATTGACAGCAAAATTTATTCATTTTAACATCTTTTTGTGTCCTTCAAAATTATTTGAACTTTTCTTGGCATCAAAATTTAACGTATTGAGCAATAGGACTTAAAAAATCAAAAAATCTTAATAAAAAGCTGCAAAATTCATTAAAAATCAACAAAAATAATTTATTTCAAACCTCATCAAGAATCCCAATTTTTTGACTGATTCAGCAATCATCCTAACAAGAAATCATAAGATCCAGCATATAAATCAACAAATTATCCTCTTAATGGCATCCCAAAAACCACTCAACAGCTTCATTTGGTTCCATAAAAAAGTTTGTCAAGATTATCAATTCATGAAGTCAGAAGATGAAAATTATACGAAATTAAGTGCCCCAAAGCTCGCATCAATGTCGTCGTATCATTGGAGTCACATGAGTGATGTTGAAAAGCAGCCGTATGTGGAGGCAGCAAAAACAAATCAAATTGGAAAAATAACAAATTCTGACATTTCTTATGTCAAATAAAAAAATTATTATTTATGAAATTCAAAACAAAAATCTTCAAATTTTATCATCTTTTATAAGTGCTTAATGTTTATGTAGGTGATGTACCCTTATCAGAATTTTTTTTAATGCCACTTCAATGGCATGACAAAATATCTTCTTACACAATCAATAAGGATTATCTTTTTGATATAAACATTAATCGGTTTTTGAAAGATCTGTAAGTAAATCGTATTTTTATAAAGTATTTTGAGCTTTATTGGCAAGGGATGGGATCTTTTTTGTCAGTGGTTGTTTAAATCACTTGCTCTTTATATTGATTTATTTAATAACTTTGTTATCAACTTCAAAACTCAGTGTGTGCATTCCTCAAACCTGAGACCTCAAAACCTTACTCTAATCAATTCCAAAACTCGTTGAAACTTCTTTATTTAGAACTTTGCATCCTTTGTCATGGTCTTTGGATCACTTGTAGCTTAAAACCTGCTCGCCATGAGTGAAACCTCAAAACCGATTTTCTATGCTTGCAAAAATCATCTGAATAAAATCCTCAAATCAAGTTTCAAATAATATCCCAAATTCCCTACAATTTATACTCAATATTTTCACAATCAACTCCAAACACCCTTCAAATCAGCATCTTGAAATCTTCTTGATCAACAAACCTTATCATAGCTTTTTTACCCTTTAACTCACAATCACCCCCAAAAAAATAGTACCAGAAAAAAACATCGAAATGAAAACTGTTGGTTATGGCAATTTCACAGTAAGAGATAATAAATCAACAGAAGTATTATTGGAACATATGTAAGACATGACATTATAAGCATCAGAATCAAAATTTCACTTTTTTTTCCTCTTCCTCCTACTCGATTTTCTCGTTGCTCCTGATCTTTTTTGGATTATTATGAATGTTTTTTTGTTGTTATCCATTTTATGCTGAGGATTTTGAATGTGGAAAGGATGGAAGTTAAGAAGCGTCGGTTTGTCGGGGATCTGACTTGGATGGTTTGACTAGATGAGATTTAAATTGATTAAGAAAGTTGAATGACAGAAGAATCTTAGTTTTATGAGGCATGTGTCCTGGAAAATATTAACGGATCCATTTTTCAAGTAACCGAGAAACTGATTCTTACAGCACACCTTTGTTAAATCATTATTCTTCCTTCTTGAATCCCCTATACCAGTGTTTCTCAAACTTTGCTTCACGAAGCTTTTCTGTTCCACGAAAAAAATCTAGATTTGTTAAAAGTGGTTGCCAGCGTGGCAAGGAAACATGAACGGATGATTTACTGTTTCAATGCCTAAAAGTTTGAGAAACACTGCCTTACACCCAGGCTGACCATCTGCTTGGGTTTTCAGTGGACAGTCTTCTATTTTTTTTTTCATTTTCAAAAATAAAATAGATTTGTTTTGTTTGTAATTCGTCCCAGAAAACGAATAAAATTGGTAGATACGTGGAATGTCCTCTACTTTACTTTAAGGTGCTCTATTTTAATAAAAAAATGTCTGGTCATTTTACCTTTACTCTAAGAAACGACTCTGATCTTAAAAGAAAACCGCAAAATAAACATCATTAGCTTTAATTAGATTATTGAAGTGTCATGCAGTTTAAAAACCTTAATTGTAGTGCGTTTTATCGGTGAACTTATCATTACATGTTGAAAACCCTTGTTGCTGAGTAGCATGGCAACATATTTGAAGATTTTAGCCAGAGTTGCGATACAGGCAGTGCCTATTAACAGGTAAGTGACAGGTGATTACCTGTGACAGATCGCAACTCTGATTTCAGCATCTTAGTTCTACAAGCATGTGCTCAATTCCCAACCAAAAATTGATGTTCCTAATGTATGATTCAATAATTGCAAATCTTCAAATAACAGCATCACCACCTGATCGTTTAACATCGCTACAAACATTATCATACCTCAATGCCTTTTTATCTTCCTTCCTGACATTTGAAACACAAAAAAAATATTCTCCTCAATTCGACAGAGCACAAAACATATATTTTTGTGAAGCATATGGAAAGCAGATTAAATTAAATCGAGTGTTTGTTTTTTATATTCACTCTTGATTGATTTTTAAATTGACTCTTATGCACGACACATATATACTCGACATCAAGCCCCAAAAAAAAAGTCAGTTGAGTTGAACAAAAAAAAAGTTGTGTTATTATTTGATTTATTGGTTGACATACGGCATATATGGCATAATAACTATTGGCATATGCGAGCTCATAAAATTGTGTGAGGAAATGTACAGGACGAAAGTTGACACTCAAAACGATAGTAAAATGACTTTTATTTTAGTGTGGAAAAATTAATTGATTGTGAAATTGAAAAAAAAGCTTCAATTGGGAAGGACAATAAAAGAATTTAAATTGAAATATAATTCGAGATTTCCGGGTCATGCAAACGATGAAGCTCAGCATTTTTATTTGATGTTTAAAAATTCAGGAAGCTCATTTATTGAGACAATAGTAAAAATTTCAAAATGAACATTTGCAGCTTTATTTATTTAAATCACAATAAATTCTATTAATTCAATCAGCTCATTTAGTTGTCACAAAATCCAATAAATAATTTCAAAAAATTCAACAAGTTTTGACATGAAAATATTTTTCAATTTATTCGCTAAATCAACCTCAACCACCTCTCACAAAACACACCAGAAACTAGTAATCATCCAATGCACAAACATAAACGGATCAGTTTTAATATTGGTTTGAAAATTTTACTTCATTAATGCTCATGATAATGATGCTGCATATTTTCCAACCTGTTATTAAACCGGCGAGTGTTCATGAGCTTTTATGAGTAAATGTGTGGCTTTTAAGTTCATAAAATGAATTAATTACTAAAATCATTCGTGTTATAAAATTTTACGTTGTGTAAATATTTTCAGATTAGAGTAAAGCTTTGAAATGAATAATTTTCATAGTGATATTCTCTGTGCGATATGAAGTTCAGGTCAAAATCTAAAGCAACGACTTAGTTTTAAACATATTTCAAAGCAATGACTTATTTTCAGTTTTTTTTAAAGTAGCGACTGTATTTCAGTTAAATTCTAAACGACGACTTATTTTTAAACATATTTCAAAGCAATGGCTCAGTTTCAGTTTAATTATAAATCAACGACTTATTTTTAAACATATTTCAAAGCAATGACTCATTTCTGATCAAAGTCTGAAGCAACGACTTATTTTTAGACATATATCAAAGCAATGACTCATTTCTGATCAAAGTCTGAAGCACCGACTCAGTTTCAGTTAAATTGTAAAGCAACGACTCATATTTTAAAGCATCGCTTCATAATCATTGTCCCTCAATAAAAAATCAAATTGTTTTAATCATTTTAATTTAAAATTGCAGCTCGTAATATCCGCGATTTTCGCAACTCAATTCATATCGCAACTTTACATCACACATAGCAACATCCACGCCATATAAACCAACATTCCACTGTCACAGCTACTGTTTTTGTGTACACAAGTATGAAAGGTAAACTAATATCAGAGAGAGAGAATCTAATAAAGTTACTGTTTACACATTTTACATGTTGATATTTATTCAACTTCAAATAAGCCTCATTTTCATCAACATTAGATGTTATTTATATTATTATTACTCTCTATGACTCAATATTCTTCCCTTTTATGCTTGAAAATAGCTTTACAGAATGAGCTGGAAGGGGAGAAAAAAAATAGACAGAAATTTTCAGAATGCTGCCTAAAATAAATATTAAATTTATGTGTAACCAATATATATGTATAGATAGAAATTTTTTGATCATTCCATTCTAAACTGCTTTTTGTGATGATGTTGTTAATGAAATATTTTACAGAAGGATGAGATTATTTTTTTTTGAACTCATTTGACACTGGAAAATATTTTGTATGACAGGGTTTGGGAGGATTTATGATGTATTTAACTCAGTTTGTCTGCGATTTGTTTGAGAAATTCATTTTTAAAACCATTTGAACGACCTAATATAGTTTTTTAAAACAAAGCTCCAATCTAAGTAGCTTTTTAAAGTGCTGCTTCAATTTATGTAGCTTTTTAAAGCAATGCTTCAATTAAAGTAGCTTTTTAAAGTAATGCTTTAATTTAAAAAGCTTTCAATTGGTACGATTCAATTAATGAAGCTTTCAAATGCAACGCCTTAGTAAATAAATTTTTCTAAAGCAACACTTGAATTTTAAAATATTTCTAAAGCGGCGCCTCGATTAATAAACTTTCAAATTCAATGCTCCAATTTAGGAAGCTATCAAAAGCAACGATTTAATTTAGGAAGCTTTCGCAAGCAACGCCTCAATATAATAAAGCTTTTCTAAAGCAACGCCTCAGCTAATGAAGCTTTCTTAAGCAACGCATCAATTTTGAATGAGCTTTTTCTAACTCTAACCCCTGAAATCACAGCATTCCCTAACTTCTCTTTTATCCAACACCATCCTAATAATATTATGTCACACTACTATCCTATTATAGATTTTAAAGCAAAAGCAAAAATTTTGTCAGCACAAAAAAATGCTTGTGTGAATATCCTCAGCATTTTCACTCGTTTTTCAATCTACACATTTTAATTATGATTCAAAAGAGGATTGACTTTATGGTCGAGATGCCACATGAAAGGGAAAATTTCATCATAATAAAAAAAAAGCCTTTTTTTTGTTGCTCACATCAAGTTGAATGATGTGTCAGAGAATTTTTCTATTTAAAAAGAAATATTTTTTTGTAGATGTTTATGGATTTATGTTTTGTAGTTTGACATATGTTGGAATTTTATGATGAGTTTACAATCGGATCAGTGAGTATTCAAAGAATTTAATTAGCTTCAGACGACAAAAAGATGAAATTCAGTTATGAATAAAAAGTTTGCTTTTGAGGTGAATTAAATTTAACTTTTGAAGTTTTTTGTAAAGCTTTAAATATTTTCTTGAGGAAATTAAAGATGAATAAAGTCTCGAATTCATCGTTGCAAAAGAAAAATCACCTCACTTCCCCCTCAATAAGCTCCGGCTAATATCAACATCAGTTGCTTACTTTACCGCAATTTCAATTTATGAATTCAATTTTAATTTACTTAATAACATTTATTTAATCAGACAAATTGAAAAGCGAATGTTCCATTGAGCTGAATTCGTACGTACAGAATGTGTACATCTATGAGTGTGGATGTACGAAAACTATTTCTTCAATTGCAGGGTAATTTTGTTTGCTATATGCTTCTTCCCTTTAAATCTTTGCCTTCATTATATGGTGACGCCAGTGGGGAGGTTCTAGTCGAAAATCAATAAAGTTTTTCAATGCTTTCTTGCTTATGGCGTACTTAGAATCATTGTCAATCATGAATTTTTACTCTATTTTGCGATTAATTGGTATTTATTGACTTGATTATGCTTAACGAACTGGGCCTTGATTTTAAATGAAACAATTTCCATCAATATTGAACAGTGGCTTATCTTAGCCAGAGCGGATCTAATCTTGATGGCCCAATATGGGGGATCTGAACTGGATGATTTACTAACTCAATCTCATTTCTGAATAGCACACGTCAATTAATCGAATAAAAATCTGGCACCAAGCTATCGTAACTCTAGCATAATGCTGGATTTGATTTGAATCCAGCACCATTCCAGAGTCATGCAGGCTTGGTGCTGGATTTCTATTCTTCTATTCGATAACATAGAAGCCTCAACAGCAACTCCCCACCAGATCAATCCAAAAATATCGACAATCCCAAAGTAGTTGATTTCAATAAGAAGAAGAAAAAAATTCTCAATTCTTAAGTGAAATCGATATTAAAGAACATCCAATAGTACATTCATATAAAGAGTATATAGACATCTCATCTCATATTATAAGATGAATATATCGAATGATAATAAAACATTGGTCATAATGGGACTTTATGCTTGCTTTCTTGCTGTCTTACGAAATGAGTGAAGCATATACAGTAAAAATAGGAATTGGATATAAAGAGGGGCTGGTTGGAATGAGTTGAGCAGTTGAATGAATAATTTATCAAGATTTTGCCGTATATAAATGCATTCATTAAGAATGTATCTCATCGAATTGTCTCTCCATCTCACTTACTCATTCAGATCAAGAGTTTTTATAGTTGAAAGGGAGCTGCTTCTTGTACTTCTTTTTGTCAAGCTTGTATATACATACATGACCCTCTCATAAATATTTTATTGACGCAAATGATGAAATGCTCTTATTGGCGATGCCTTAATATATTCATACACATTATTGACAATGTACGATACTGAATATACACCAAAAAGTTTTTTTGGGAATGGAAAAAGACTTTATTTACTCTTTAGGTCAATCGATTCTCTTGACATTCTCTGATGGCTCTCGAGTTTCCTTTTTTATTGCAATATTTGTCACAATTTCATGAAATTCTTATGTCTATTGATTGTCATCTTATCTATCATATCATCTTGATTATTCTATGATATGGATAAATATGATAAACATTTATGAGGGAGGGGGTGTAGTTTTTGGATGAGAAATGGCAATTGAAGGATGAGTTTGAGTGTCATAAGCGCAGTATTTGGGATGCAGTGACTTTATTGTCCATTAAGGAACAGATTTAGACCTGAAACCTTCCCGAATGGCACAAATCGGGAAAAGCCAAATCAAGTCGGTGTGATTCTGGTATGGTGCTGGATTAAGATCAAAGCTAGCATCATGCCAGAGTCATCACGGCTTGCCTCCGAATTTCTATTCGATTGACTGACTTGTGCTATAAGAGCTTGACTGATTATACATAGTTAAGGCTATGCACTACTAGCTTTTCCAACTTAAATGAAATTTTGACTGACCCCAATCAAACCCACAATCCTAGATTATCAAAAAATGCTGTCAAATGACTCAACCAAAAATCTGTTTCCACTTTCTCCACCATAAAGATTTCCCACTCGACACACAAAAATGAAGCTATAAAAGGCTAAAGATAAACATTACAGTTGAAAAAGACAAACAATCAATTTGTGCCTTGTTATATGCCACTTCACATTGATATGATACTTCTCAAAAAAGAGATATACATATAAATACCATGTAAAAAGCCATATTGCCTCACTTTTGTGTATCTATAAGTATTCAATAGAAAATATCATGAGACATGAATAACATTTCCAAAAGTCTCTCACTCCCACATGTCAATATTTGTCACAATTTTCATTTTGTTAAATGGAAATCAGAATGATTCTCATCCTTACTGACTGAATAAGTCAATAGAATGGAAAGAGAAAAGAATTGTCGTTAAATTGATTGCATAAAATTTTAGTTTCTTGTGTCTTGATGCTGTTGGGGAGACAAGGAGACTTTTCTTGTACAATTGCCATGATGAATTGTTATTGTTACAGAAAGTATCATTGTCAGTCTGGCTGCTGCTTTATTGTCATTGCAAGTAAATGCTTTGGAACTTTTTATTGCAGTTTTGGATGCATATTGGTTAAGTTGTGGTGGTGTATGGACTGTTAAAGGTCAGATATGGCTGATTATTTTTAATTTGATAGCTTTTATTAGATTTGAAGTTGAATTGACGAATTTCATGAAATTTCGACTTGAAAGCTACAGTTTTTCTGAGATTTGAACATGAAGTAATGACTTTAGTAAAATTCTGAACCACAACCGTCGATTTAAATTGATTTTCTAGTGAAATAAATTTAAAATTCAATAATTTTCATTTTTTAAATATTTTATTAAAATTACAAATTTAACAATCAGTCTTAATTATTCCTTATAACTCATCACTCAAATTTTTATGAAAACAAAATTCAACAAACTCAAACCCTACAAAATTTACTTTTAGAGAATCGAGAATCTCCTTACAATTATGAACAATATAATTACAAACTTTGATGGTCTTCTCATCAGTGTCAATCAAAATCTTGAAGAATTTATGGTTCTTCGAGACAATTTCATCATCATCCATTTTGTAGTTGCGATTGAAGTTTCTTAAATGTCTGAACTTGAAGGTCTTCAAGTTTCTGAACATGTTCAAGTTCTTCACAATATAAATTAAGTCTGATGATTTCTTGATTCTCTTGATTGTAATGTGCTCAACATTTTGAACGTTGCTAGCAAATCTTCGCCAAAGATTCTCAAAGTAGATCCTTGAAACCTTTTGAATTGTCAAGTTTTTTAGATTAGGAAGTTCAAGGTTGATCAAGAATGTACAATTAAGGTGCTGAATATCCAGTGTTGCCAATTTATCAAAACGACCTACAGCTTCGTTGAATTTGACACATTTTAAGGTTTCTAAGTTTGGAAATCTTGAAAATACTTTTTGGGTATTGACTCCCAATTCAAACTTATCCTCATAAACTCTTACTGAATCTCGTCGGTAATGTTGATAAAAGTCTGAGAAGATCGGTGCTCCGTAATATGGATCAAGTGTCAGCTTCTTCAAATTCTTCAAATCTCCAAAGATGACATCAAAAACTTCCTGTCCTGGTGTGTACTCAAGATCTAGTTCCTCTAAACTTTCAGCTTGTGATTGAAGGAACTTCGTGTAGTTGAAGAATCCATAATTATTGTAGTAACTCAATCTGAAGCTTTTAAGTCTAAATTTCACTTCTGAGAAGATGTCGCGTACTGGAAAAGTGATGAAGCCACTGAATGATCTATTTGAAAGATTCAGTTCCTTTAACTTATTTTGTTGAACGACAAAGTCAGTCAGCAGGTCCTGATTTTGAGCGTCATCTCCATAAACAATCAATTTGTCTAAGTTTGTTACATTCTTTGTTCCTTCCATGAAGTCTTTCAAGTCGTTTTGATTAATTTTCAAATACTTCAACTTTGTCAGCGTTGCCAAATTTTCCTCAGTTGGAATATTGTCATCATCAGTACAGTATCGCCCGACAGCAAAGTCTAAAGAGTTGTAACTCAAACTCTCTAAATTTGGCATCTGATTAAGGATGAATTTAAGGTGTTTTCTGTCTTGACATCCAATGTCGAGGACTAAATGACGGATGAACTTTCCTCGTTGTTGGAGAAAATCAATAGCTTCATACCATTCGAAATCTAGCTTGACTAGAAACCTTTTCATTATTTCAGGTGTTGTGAAGATGAAATCACGAACTTCTTGGGATACAAGCATGCAGGATTTGATGTCGTTGGTATCGTCTAGGTATGACATGATGTTGGCGATTATTTCTGTTGGAATGGTGACTTGTTGGTCTGTGGTAATGTCGTTGTTCTGGATTTTCAGAAAGTTAAATATTTGGTCAATTTACTTGGACAGTTCTAGTGCTATCTTGGTTTATAGTCGTTAGATACACGCTATATTTGGTCAATACTTACATTTTCATCCTCAAGAATTGTTGAAATCTTGCGAATTTTGCTTATCATATTCATTTCAAAATCAGATTCTCTTGCTCTTTTAGACATGATGATAGTATTTTGAATTGTTTTAATTTGACTTTGTTAAAATGTTACCAAAAACTTTGATTTTTTTTTAAAAACCTTCTTTAAACTTTTATAATTTAACTTTTATAATTTAAATTTTATATTTAAACTTTAGTTTGCTTAATAGCTGGTAATGTTGACGATTAGATTGTCAAATTGATTATGATTATGTAACAATATGAGATTTCGTATTTATACAATTAAAATTTGAGATTTTTAAGAACCTATAAAAACTTTTTTAAAACTAAAGTAAGTCAACTGGTAGTTTATATGTTGCACAATAACAATTAATTAAAACGGTCTTAATTTTTATTTTCTATAGTGTCCAAATGTATTTTATAAGATTCAAAAACTATTTTGTTTTAAAGTCTCATTAAACAATGATTAGCTAAACATTAAAAGTGTGTTACATATCAGGGATCTTAAAAAAAGCCCCTATTCTTAATACCCCTCCCTGCCTCATTTTCGAAGCCATCCCTCATTTGAAGTCTTCTTCATCCTCTTAGAAAATTCCAAGCCTCTCTAACATTTCAACTTCCTCCAAGCATGCCCACAACCAACATTTGTTTTGGAGAACTTTACAATTGTCTACACAAAGCTTCAGCTCTAAAGTCAGTGAGTAATTAAATTGGTTGTTTATATAATAAAAGATAAAAAGATAATAATTAAAGCATTAAAAGTTATTTAAAAATTTTCTTGAATTTTAAACTCAAATTTATTAATTTCCATGAACGCTAAAAACTTTATTATCAAATCTCAACGAAGCTGACTTCGTAAAATGCAGTCAAATTATGACGAAACAAAAAGACTCATATGAATGTATGTAAAAAGTTTTAACTAGTGTAGCATCCCGTCAAGAATGATGGGCAAAATTTTGTTTTTAAATAAATAGATGTTTCTATTGGGATTATTTGATTAGTTTAAGTGGAGACTAACAAATTACTCTTAAAAGATCTTATAGCAAAGTATTTTGAAATTTAATAATTAAAAAATAATTTTTAAAAATTTCACAAAAGTTTTCAAGTGTCCAATTTAAAAACTCTTTTTAAATCTCTTCAAAGAAATTAAAAAAAAAATTAAACATTTTTTATGAGTGTTTAGTAAGTTTAATTTAATTCAATTCTTATCAGAAATGTTTTTAAACTTCATTCCATTAAAAAAAATGAACCATCTGTCTCTTATTTACAAGCTAGATTTCTTATCAATGAATTTTTAAGCGTAAACAAAATTATTTCGATTCTTCTGTCTTTTTGAGAGCATTCATTGAAGAGACGTCTTAAAGGCAAGTCACTTTTTGATAAAGTGAAAATTATTTGCATTTAATTTCTAAAAAATTAAAATTCGCAAAATGTGTTCAAACAATCCCGAAAATTTGTGCAAAACGGCATCAATTTTAACAACATTTTTCTACTTTTTGGCATTCCTGACACCATGTATACATCAAGCAATAGCTGACAAATTTCCAGTAATTGAAGGCACATGTGTCTTCAGTTATGTAGAAAATTTAGGCTACACATGCCATCTTCACAATACAACCATCTCTAATCCAACTGACGTGCTAGAAATTGTTGGAAATCACTTAGAAAACCACACAGATGCAGATGTCCAAAGTGTCAGAACCTTGGGTAGCGACATTCGACACTTTAATGGAGAAATTCTAAGAAAATTCAAAAATTTGAAGAATTTCAATTTATTCAGTTCAAATTTGCTGACAATCAACACAAATGCATTCGAATTTTGTCCTCAATTGAAACAGCTTAATATTTTGAGCTACAAACTCACAGAACTTCCAAATCAGATGCTAAAAAATTGTGAGAATTTAAAATCAATAATTTTCAACTTCGAATTATTGCGAGAAATTCCAGAAGATCTTTTTGGATCGACGAAAAATTTGGAAGATTTTTACGTTCAAGGAAAAGGCTTGACAACAGTGCCTGAAAAGCTGATGTGGAATATGCACAAATTAAAGGGTTTTGACGTGTCGCTTAATCCAATTCAACAACTGAGTCGCTATTTGCTGATGTATGCTGAAAATTTGGAAAGTTTTGGAGTTACTCTAGAAAATTTCAATGACCAACAAACACTTGTTGATGTCCTCAATGTTCATTCAAATTTAAAGCGATTGTATCTTCGTAGCAGCAAATTTAAAATCTTCAAATTTGATTTTTTGTCAAACTTTCAAAAGCTTGAAACTTTGTACATTTCATCGTGGAATTATAATTTGACTCAAATTCCATGGAAGTTACTTCCAAGTTCATTAACTGACTTAGAACTTTTCAAAATTGGTGAAGAAATTCCTGAGGATGCATTCAGTCATCTTGTGAATTTAAAATCTCTAGAATTGTCTGGTTTGGGGATTGAGAACCTCCACAAAGACACATTTAAGCCACTGTCAAATTTAGAGGAGCTTGAAGTCACAGAAACTAGCATAAAAACCCTCCATCCTGAATTATTCATCAACCAAGGCAATCTCAGCAACTTAAGACTCACCAGTAACAAAATTGAAGAACTTCCTACTGGAATATTCGCCCCACTTGTTAATATTGGAATTAAGCATGAAGTTCATGGCATTATATTGTGGTACAATAAAATTCAACGACTTAATGCCAATGCTTTTGGTCAACATCCACATCTATGGTATATTCAGTTCTCGTCGAATCAAATTAATGAAATTGAGAGAGGAATTTTTGGAAAATTCCATTCAAATTTGAAGTGTGCTGATTTTAGTTCCAATAAGTGCATTGATGAAACTTTCGATAATGCGACTGATTTGGATGGAAATGAGAGTTTTAGATTGTGCTTTGAGAATTGGGAAGAAACGGCAAAAACTACAACAACAGAAGAGGTTCCAATGATAGCAACAACACATGACGGATGTGGATATAATTTTAGGAAATTTGAGATTTTTTTGTTAATTTTTGGTGGAGTTTTAGTAAATTTTAACAATTAATTTCTTAATATTTTTCACATTTTAAAATAACTTCAGACATAACTATGCCTCTTGTCAAACCTATCAATAAAACTTCCCAAATGTGATTTATCCAAACTTATCATTACGATTTTTAATTCGTATTCCAAATTAAATTACCAAAAATACCCTCAATCATACCAATTAACCTCTTTGAACGTTCAATAAAATTAGTTATCACAAAAAAATGTTCATTCAAAATCTTCACATCGATTCTGCTCTAGAGTCAGTGAGTGATTGAATTGGATGTTTATATACTAAATGATAAAAAGATAATTAAAGAATCAAAAGTTATTTAAAAATTTCTTGAACCTTTAATTTATTAATTTCCTAAAACTTCTCCTTTTAAGAATCTGAAATTGCATTTATGATACATAAATCAAAGATTACTTCCTGCTCATATAATTACTTTCTTCTTGCTAATCACACGAAATTTTTCTTTAATTTTCCTGACCTACAAAAACTTTTTCATTCTTAAGTTTTGTTATTTGAAATAGAAAATTCTGGAAAGTAAGTTTTGGGAACTTAAAAATAAAGCGCATCTAGAGCATGCAATTACTAAAATCCTCCATTAACCTAATGTTTAACTAAGCCAGTAAACTATAACTTAGTCCATAAAGCTATGACCCCAAAAAATCCGCACATTTCCTCCAAAAAATTTCTTCATTTTCAACTTCAAACGCTAATTTCCTCATATCGCAAAAGAAATTATAAGCCAACAAGTACCTTCCACTTTACCAGCCATTAAATTCATACTCAGCATATTTAATATTCCACAATGTACATATTTATTATGCTTATTTGACTTAAAAAAAATTTCTTCTTTCTCATTCGTTTGCAAGGAAATTACCCCTCCAGACTTCAAAGTAGATATTACCTTTTACACGGCATATAGATAGCAGTGAATAACATAGATCATGTCAGGTTTAAAGTGTGTATGTTCAGCATAAAGTGCTTTTTTGCTGTACACTGAGAGGGAAAATTTTGTATTTTTGTTGAATTTGAGGATGAGTATCAATAATGCAGAATATTATTACAATTAAGTGAACATATTGTTAGAGTATTAGACACTCGGTCATGAGGTGTAGCTGATAAAATTTACAGCAACTCAACCCCTGTTCTAAACTTCTTTAACTACACTATTATCTTGATCCAACATAAAGCCTGGACATTGAAGAACCTAGATTACAAACCGCATCTGAATAAGGATGATCAGTTCCGAACTCTTGCTTCTAAGCTATAAGGAGAGATGGGTGGTGTGAAAGATCTCGTTTTTTGATAAACTTCATGAGTCATGAATCGACCTTAACATCTTAACACCAAGGAATTACGTAGGTTGGTCAACACTCTATGACCACTCGCGTTTATTCGCTGCTGCCAAGGGTCTATAAAACTTACTTACTTCCTTGGCTGGGGCACAAGTGGGCCCATTGCCCCGTTCAGAGATCGTCTAAAGACAGCTCTATCCTTCGAGACCTTCTGCCAGTTCAGGATATTTAGGACTCTAGCGTCCTTATCAACACATCCAATCCAGAAGGATCTATAATAAATCAATAAAAATAATCAAATATCAAATATTAATTTATAAAAAAAGTTTTAGGGCCTTAGGGATCGTTTACTTATGACGTCCGAAATTAACGGTCATATTTCAAAAAAGAACAATGGATTTCCAGGAATTTCTATTGTTCATTTCTTGCTGAACCCCCCCCCCCCCCTTGGACGTCATAAGTGAACGGCCCCTTACGTATATTTATTACATCGAAAATAATCAGAGTATTCATCAAGAATGCGGAACTAGTAAACTACTTTTTGATCATTTTTGCATCATTTTTTTATCATTTCATCAGTTCCTCACCCTTGGTCTGTCTCATCAATTCCTTGTAAGATAAACCAAACTTTAACTTAAGTGTAAAATCATTAAATGAATGAGATTCAAGTTAAATGTGTCGTGGTCTAAACAGCACCACTTCCATAAAGCCACAATAAAACAATTTCATCCTCTGAGTGTAGATGAGTCAAAAATTAACTACTCAACTCAATGAATAAAGAAAGCCAATAAAAACTAACATATTGAAAAATCCAAAAGGTTGAATCCTTTAGAGTCAAAAGTGAACTTTACATCTCAACCATTAAAAACGTTAAAAAGAAGGGAGGAATAAAAAAAACTTTTTTTTTTCAAATTCCCGAACAGAGCAAAAACTTTTCTTCCATTCTTTCAATTTCAACAAGCTGTAAAACTTTTTCATGAGCTTGATTGAGCGTGGAGAAGTTGAAGCATTTAAAAAAAATTTTCATCATCGTCGACAAGACAGCTCCGTGAATGAGGAAAAGGAAAGAAACTTCTTTTGACTTCTCAGCAAACTCGATTATATAGTCAAAGCTTACAATTTTTTATAACATGATAATTTTCAACTTGCCAGTCAATTAAACTTGCTACCCCACGTCTCCTCATTATTCCTTCTTTTTTTTCTCCTTCCTATTTCTTATTTCTTATTTTTTGTGTGTGCGAATATATGTTAAGTACAAATATAGGTAAATGTGAAGTGGAAAAGGAAATTTAACTTCATTTACCACGTTGATTTTATGTGCTGTTGTTGTTTTAATGTGTTAAATGTTAAATCGATGAAAATCATGGCAAACAGGGAAGTTAGTAAAGTACTGCTTATTAAGTTAAGATTGTCAGAAACAGCATATGGAGTAAGATTATTGTGTAACAAAAGTTTAAGAATCTGCAACATTTGGTCAAGACATTGTAGTAGTTTGTGAATAGTTTCAGCTTTTGGAGTAAGTTTACAATAAAATTAGAACAGCTGCAACTAGCTACAATAAGCATGTCAATCTATAAAATCATTTATGTATCGAGGCTATTGGTCCCAACTACCAATACTCATCTTCACCTGTACCCAATTTTTTAAAAGAATCCTGAATCCTTCAAATGCTTTAAATCTTGAATTGACGAAATTCTTAATGACTAGGCTGTCGATCGCTTTTTATTAAAAAAGCTGGTCATGTCCCGATTTAAGTTTAAAAAAAGTGGTACAGATGAATGTTCAAAAAAGTTTCTGTCCTGCTTTAAAGTGCGCAGCTGGTCAGCCTATTAACCCGAATAGCACAAGTCGGCTAACCAAATAGAATCCTAATCAAATTAACCGACGTGTGCCATTCAGATAATGACAATCTTTAACAAAGTTAAAATTGCCTAAAAAACGTCGAATAAATGAGAATAATCTTGAAGTTGATTAAGTGGAGATAAGGAAGACTACATGAACTTTAAGTCGACTCAAATCGAGTCAAAAAACATCCAGTGTCTAGGTTCTCAACACACTGTCTATTTAACCAGCTTGTTTCCAACATCTGAATTGTGCCTTTCCAAATACTAAACTGCAAATCAATCTAAATCGACAAACTGAAGCATTCTTCACCCCATTTTACTCTCAAATCATATCCACTCAATAATAAGTGTGCTTAAAGGGGGAAAAAAAATCCAAAGTTAAGAGAGCAAAAAAAATTGACTCACTAAAGTCACGGAATGCCACAAAAAAAGGTTTTCAAGATTTTCATCAAATTAATCCAAACAAAACATTTCATTTTTTCAGTCTACAACAAGACGGGAGTCAGTCAATTTTTTTTCAGCCCCATCCACAATTTTTTACAGCTAGCTCTATGTGTGTGTATATTATTCTAATTCGTTATACAAATGAAGGGTGAATTATGATTGAAGGCAGCTGAAAATGAGAAAATGAAGAAGGAAATAATTTTTTTTCCAGACCGTGGATTTCATTCTTTTTTTTTGAGATATATAAAAAAAGAAAGCATAAGCTTGTCTTGTCTTGTCTTAAATTACAACAATTTAAAGTTTCATCTGTGCGAGCCTTTGCCTTCGTCTTCATTCATTGCCGCTGCAATGTTGAGGTTTTCTCATTAAATTTTATTTCTTCTTCTTTTTTAGCTGGCTTGGTTATGAGATGAAATATACGACTTGCTACTACACACATATACTCACTTACTTACCATGAAAATGTGATGGAATTAGACAAGAAGACTAAAAAAGAAGATTTTTTTTTTTCATTAAAGTTTCTTTTGTTATTGTGAGCGTGGTTAATGTGAGAGGAAGTGTAGTGAAGCTCTTTTTCAGAAACAACTTAGGCTGGCACATGATAGTTCAAGCTCGTGGTTACCATTTAGCTTTCTGTGCTCAGAAAATGGACTTTAAATCAGGGGCTTAGCCAGAAATGGCAGCAAAGAAATTTAGGAGGCGGGGTTGGATTTTTAAGGAAGTTTTCATAAAAACCCTAGCAAAATGAAGGAATTTCTGTGGACGCAGGGAAATTTGTTGCCTGAAACCCCCCCACCCCTTGGTTACGAGCCTGCCATAAATCCTGATTCACTCAAGAGATACCAAAAATTATCATTATCTTCATGGAACCTTATCAAATCCATACCCTGACCTAAAAATTGATAAGACAAAAATATTCAGTCTATCCAAGAAATCAGTTCAGTTTTAAAATCTGTCACGAGTCGAGCAAAAATGAAGATTTTTGTGATAATTTTTACTTTACTTAATTTACAGTCAATTTATGCACAATTCGATGAGTATTTAGACTGTAGCTTTAGATTTGATTACCAATCAAGATACCTCGTACATTTGAAGCTTAGTAATCCATACGGTCGGAATGATTTTAATGAAATAAATGGGACACATTTGGATGGATTTAGTGATGACGATGTTCAAGTTATTGACAATGGAAAATATTCATTTTCTAAAAATATTCCATCAATTTTATGCAGTCAGTTCAAAAATACTCAAGAAATCAACTATCTAGGAATGTTGGTACAGAATGTTAATCAAGATGCATTCACAGATTGTGTGCATTTACTTAAATTGACGATCATGGACGGTCAATTCACGGAGTTACCTGAAAATTTGTTTTTCACTAATATTGAGCTACAATATATAGCTATAGTGTCGTTTAAGCTAGCTTCATTACCTCAAAATATTTTCATTAATCAACAATTTTTAGAAATCTTGAACTTGGGCTACAACCAGATCTCAGACATGCCAGAAAATATCTTCAAATCACTAAGGAAGTTGCGACAGTTATATCTTTCTGGCAATAAATTCACCGACTTAAAGGTTGAATGGTTTGAGTCACTAGAAAATTTAGAATCTTTGTTCCTTGACAACAATGAAATCCAAGACCTTCCAGTCAATGCTTTTAAACATCTCACAAGTCTAATAGAAGTGCATTTACACAAAAACAGACTTAAAGTCGTCTACTCAGATTCCTTTAATACTCTAATCAGATTAAAGACAATCAGGCTCGATGAAAATGAAATAATAGCTGTGGATAAGAAGCTAATTGATAATACACGTGTAAATTCCATTGATATGACGATGAACTTCTGTGCTGATAAGATTATTGCTGATAATACGGTGATGCGACTGACGATGAAAATGGAATTGGCGCAATGTTTTAAACATTTTGAGAATTTAATTGAAGGTGAGATTTATTTTAATTATCTTCATAATAGTGGTTCTAAAACTATGTTCTCCGGCACATTAGTGTCAAATAGGTCATGAAAATCATTTAATGGGCAGCAAGGCTATTCAGGTGTGGAGCGAAACTATTTTTGTAAAAATGTGCTGAGGACCAAAAAAGTTTGAGAAACACTGATTTGCATAAAGTCCGAACTGGAAAAAAATTGGCTGATTCAGTGTGTTGTAGGGGAATTTTTAATAATTTGGAAGAGGGGACACAAATGTTTTTTTGTGTATTGAAAAATTTGAGGAGGGGGGGGGGGGTATTTTTATGATTTTTGAAAACCCTTGCAAAATTAAATACGGGGATTTGTCACTTAAACCCTGGCTCCGCGCTTGGTGAGTAGCACGACAAAAAGTTTGAGAAACACTACTTTAGGTTACAGTGAGTCAAGATTTAATACACTTTAGCAGAATTCTATAAAGTCTTTATTTTGAATTGGCAGCAAACGGACCCATTCATATTTGATCATTTAATTTCAGAGTATTGATGTGGAGCATACAGAAGGAACCTAGGCTTAAGGCAACATACTAAACCGTTAAATAACTTTTTATGTAACATCAAACTTTAAGTTTGCATCAATTTAATAAAATAAAGTTATACAATATCAATATGTAGTTCCACGCTAATTCATCCTTACCCTCAAACTATTCTAATCTTAAAAAATCTTTTCCTTGAACCTCCTCGCAACATCACTTCCACCCCTCCTCACCATCGACACGTATCAAAAAAGAAACAGAAACTAGAGCAAGATTTTCCCTTTAACTTTCAAATTTGTTTCTAAAACACCACAAACAGCACAGCACACACAAAAAAAAATAATAATAGAGAAATAAAAGAAGTAAAATAAGAAGAAAAATGAAAATGAAGAGAAAGTAAGCATGCAGTTGGTCTTATCTGAATGGATGTAGAGGCACAAAACGTAAGCAAGGTGTAAATTATGTGTTGTTTCTTTAATCAGACGCTTCTGGCATTTTCATACACGTGAAAAATATTTTTGCCTTTCCGGTTGATGCCGTGGCATAAAAATTAATGACATGATGCGGTCGCTTCCACAAAATTTCTTGAAGCATTCTTGTCTCTACAGAAAAACTTTAAAGTTCTTCTTCTTTTCACACATTACGGAGAATAAAAAGCAGTAAACAAAAAAAAATCATCGCTATTGTCACACTGTGCTAGATGCATGCATAGAGATATGTACAGTTTCAAGATAGCGACACCATGAGATAATAAAAATAGGAGAAGATTCTCAAATAGAGACTGTAAGGAGGAAGTGAATAAATTTCCTGCAATGCAATTGAAATAGAGCAGTGAATATCTTTTCATATACTATTGTGGCTTCTCACACTCATGTGGCACTTTTTCGTTGTATTAGGGGTTCTAATCGTATGCAGGATGGTATGCTGTGGATGACTTTTTGGCGAATGTGTTCAAGATAGTGCACTGGATATGACTTTCAAAAACCTGTGTTGAAAATGGTGCACAGCACACGAATTTTGGCATCACTTCTTCAAAATAACGTGCAGCACACGACTATTACTATCAGTAACTGAATACAACAAACGATACACGATTTATAACATCCGCAACTACTTCATTTGATCCAGAACACCCAAAAAAAAAAGATTCCCGACACAAACCCCAAATCTCACCATGCATGCTTGCAACTACGAAATATTTACATATGCAGCATATAAATCATATTGTTTAATGCTATGCAGATTCTTTTCTATTTGGACATTCAGACGCCAAATTGACTGAAAATATTTTATTCTTATTTGTTTCTTCAATAAACATCTTTCAATTACTTACTGTGAGTGAGAAAAGAACTTGAAACTTTCTTTTAAGCTCAATTGAATTTTTTTTTTCTGTGCTTTCATATTTTTTTCTTGAACAGTTTTATTTCCTCTTTGAGTGATAAAGAGAGAGGAATGGCTATTTTGCATAAGTTATTTGATGATTGAAGTTTTGTAATAAGTATTGGAAATGTAAATAACTTTGATTCAAGGCGTGGAAACTATCCCACATATCCCAAAAATATTCAAAATAATCCCTGAGCATGTATGCACGATAATAAAGATATCCCAAAGTATCCTTAGTGTATTGGACGTGTAATTTAGGGATATGATGGGATATCTCAATTCTAATGCATACAGACTCAGGGATTATTTTGAATATTTTTGGGATATATGGGATAAATGGGATATTTGGGATAGTTTCCACGCCTTGCTTTGATTGCTGTAAAGGGTTCGATAAATGTTTTTTGTTGATTTTGTGACTGTTCATGTGTTAAGTTTGAAGCTAGTGATTTCAATGATTAAGCTATGTCTGTTTATTAATGAAGATTGAAGCTGTCAAGATGTAATTAACTTATTGAGCCTCGCACGATGTGTGAGAACCAAAGCTGTTAAGGACAAAATTAAACATGGTATCTGTAAAACAAGCAAAAGTGCTTTAATAACTCAATTGGCAAGGTACAGGTCACAAAATATGATGTTGAATTTGGGCTCTCGGCTTCAAATCCCACCACCAGTTTAGTGATTTTTCAGAAGTTTCGATACTTCGGCTTCTTAGGTGCAGCAGTTTAAGACATAAAACTATGATTAGAAATATTAAAAGCTTGCTTATAGTATTAAGGCAGTAAGTAAATAATATTAAGTTACGAAAATCGTTTCAAAAAAGGCATCGTCTATCTTAAAATGATTAAAAGTGCTGATATAACTCGGAACATATGAAAAAGTATGCATAAAATTTTAAATCGTATTTAAACAATATTTAAAGTGCTTACATGATCATAATGATGATGAGCGAAACACTAAAGTTTCCTAATTTAATTAAAATTTCTTGCTTCAACTGCATCCCGATCAATATAAGGCACTTCAAAAATGTAATTTTTTCCTTACTTAGCTATGTACCTGGGATTCAAGATAATGATTCTTTGTTTAAAGGCTTAATGCCTTCATTTAATCATACACATCTCGGATCCTTACTGCTTACATCATCCAAAATCCTCACACATTATTCATTATAATAAATTTCCATGAATAAGCTTAACAAACTTACTTTTATTTAAAAAGTAAACTGAATAAATGAAGAAATTAACGAACAAAAGGAAGTTTATTACTTTCTCTCCCAGCACATACGATACAGTGTGTATCTTGCTTATATATGCTGACTTTATGACTTTATGGAGTAGCATAATTTTTCATGTACACATGTTTGATGGAAAAATTAATAAAATTAAACATTTTCAGCATCATGATACTCAAGTCCTTTATTATGTATGTCAATCTTTTATTCAGCTTATGAAGTTATTTTAAATTTAATTTCGTTACTTTTGCTGCTGCTGATTTTGTTATGGAAATCTTTTTTTTTATTTTTGTGTCGTATGCGGATGGATTTTTTGAGGGTAGCAAAAATTTTTCATGTGAAGAATTTCATGTCATTGGATATGCATGGATGCTGTCCAAAATTAAGACTGGCTGTGATGAAGAAATGGGAACTGAATGGAGAGAAGCAAGCAATGGATTAGAATAAAACTTAATTTGATGGTCTGTCTGGACTAATGGAAGCTGGAGTTAAGTGTTTAAGGTAATTGGACTAAAATTGGTTTAACTTTGCTGAATTTCGAACTTGGACAAGCTGTGCATTTTCTAGAATAATTTAAAACCGAAGAATTTCTCAATTTTGACACCAAGTCACTTATTCTGATTGTTGTAAACTTAGCGTAACCAACCCTTGCAATGAATCCTCAAAAATACAAAATATCTTCCAAAAGAAAAATTCTCAACTCCACTGGACCAAATCAGCATCATTGTCAAAAAAGAAAGCGCAATAAGTAAGGCACAAAAAGAAAAAAGTGTTGACAAAGTTGTGAAGCATGATTTCCTATTTCCTGTTTCCGGCTTCTCACATTTGACAAAAAAAAAATCTTTATTTCTCTCATTCACAGCCTTTTTTTTAGAAAATAAAAATTGAGAATCTTGTATTGTTCTTCTTATAGCTACTAAGTTGGCATGAATTTCTGGTTCCAATTGAGAATTGTTTTGTTAACTTTTTTCTGCGTCGTGGGTTTTTTGGAGAATGTGATGGGGGAATTTAAAATTAATGTAGATTATTGTAGATATGGCTCAAAGAGCATATCTGTAGTTGATAAGCCTGAACTTAGGGCTCGCGTTGATTTGGTTATATGTGTATAACGGATAGCCGAAATGTGATAAGTATCTTGGTGACCGAGTGGTAGGGATCCCTGATCGAGTGGCCAGAGATCGCCTCTTTTAAGGTCGTGTGTTTGATTCCCATCGAGCGTAGCTATTTTTGATTCGGAAACCCACTCAATATTTCAGAAATGTCTTTAAAGATTGAACAAAAATTGGAGTTTTATTTCAAAATTCAAAAACATTTAACTACAGTAAACAGCCACAGCACCTTGATAAATTCCATCAATTCACCTTTGAATCGCCAGCAATCTCCTTGATTTCCAAACTTCAAACTTATTCTTTTAAGCTGAAAAATCAATTTCCTGTAACTTTTTAAAATGATCAAAAGTTTACACCTTTGTGACTTTGTGTACATTACAACTATCAGTCTCACAAATCTTAATCAACAACTTTATCTTCCAATTTTTTTTCTTGCTTCTTGGCATGTGCATGTTATTCATTCACATCACACGTTTCAAAAATTTCACATAATTAAATTTAGTCGAGGGAATAGAAAGGATAAACTTTCGTCTTAGTTTAATAACTCAAATAAAAAGTAGAGTAATGGGAATGTCTCATTTTCGTTTTATTTCAGACGAGTGCAGACGTTTTCATTAAATGACATTTTTTGAAGATCCAGAGGAGTTCTCGAAGAGGCATTTCGTGTAGAAATTCAATGGTTCCTTTGCAAAACTGTGCTGCTAGAGCATGGCTTAGAAGCAATTTGAAACTTATATTCAGAGAACCAAGAGCTAGTCAAACCCAACCAAATAGAAACTGCTGGAACACAAGCAAGTCAGACTCTTCAACAAGGCATTTTTTGGATCTTAATTGAGTCAAACCAGCTAACGAGATGACTAGTATGATCCAAAGTAATCGAAAACAGTTTTTAAAACTGAATAGAGTCAAATTGACCGATCGAATCCAATTATAGATAGATAAACAGGGTCATACTTCCGAAAAAAAACCACTTAAGTATAAAAAGGTTCAAAAAATTGCCTTAAAATCGAACCCAATCCATAATGAATGACTTCTGAGATTCATTTCTAAAAAATCATTCCTTAAACATCGACAGCACCAAAAGTACATCCAACCCTCCCCAAAGAACAAAAACTCAACTCAACAAACACAAGAAAAAGACAATGAAAAAGTTTTCCAATAAAACACCAACTTTTTTTTTCATCTTATTTATCTTTCATGGCAATGATACATAAAAAGTGGCAGCATATTTGACACATAACCGTGTGCCATCCACTAACCACATCCTGACCATCCAGAATGTCTTGAAGGAAGATGAAAATTGGCAAATGTGTGACGTGTCGTGTAGAATAAAAATGAAATAATCGACATCGAAGATGATAATCCTCAGCAATTAGTGTCAAATTGATTTTCACTCGAATTCATTTAAAATGGCAGGGAAAAGATTTTTGTCAGTGGATGAAGTGCATTTTTACAAATATCAACCCCCCCCCCCCCTCTCCGCTTCCTACTTCATTGTATCTAATTCTATTATATTGTGGGCTGACAGACTGAAAAACTGAAAAACTGACAGACTGACAGACTCACAGCATCACGTACTCACAGATGCACAATTTTTCAGACTGATAAACATTTGAACTATCGAACAGACATACAGTCAAACCACTGACAACAGCAACTTTACCAAAAACAAATTACGCTAAAAATGACACGGAAAAGCAATAAGGAGGATGAACTAGTAAAGTTGTAGACGAAAATAAATCTTGCATGTTCCTTTTCCTCAATTTTTTTTTTCTATAACCTCAAAGAATAAGCAACGCAAGCAGTAGCAGCATCAACAGCATATTAGATGTAGCATGTTCTATTCAACCACAATCATACACACATACATAGAATATTACAATGGAATATAAATGGTTTTTATTAAAGCAATAAATCATATTTTGTTCAGCCAATGAATAGTGGTGGAAGGTGTTGGATGGATGGGGGGGGAAAATAAAGAAATTTTTTGGGGCCAGTCATGGCATTCAATTTTTACTTCAAATGTAATTTACTTTCTCACACCTTTGCTCTGATTTTTCTTTCAGTTTTGTATCTTGTGTTGTATCTTTTGTGTACACAAAATGTTCTTCCTGTTTGTTCATATGGTAAAGGGTAAAGTTTTAGGTAAGTTTTTGTTGTAGTGGAAATAGTTTTGATACTTTTTTAAAGAGTTGATAATAGTTTAGGAACTTGGATGTTTATTTTTTGTTAACTTATAATTATCAAGGAATTCAATCATGTTTTCAAACCCGAAGATTTAGAACTGATCATTTTGATTAGTTGATTGGTACTCGGTTTTTGATTTTCCAATGAACGGCTTCAATAACCCCTCCGAACTTTACCTTCTCTTAAAAGTCTTTTAAGATCATCAATCAGTCATATTGGCTGTGTTCATCAGAGGAAGGGGATGGGGTGAGAAGAATGGTTCCCTTTCTCTTGCTCTACCCGACTCTTCATCCAAAGTTGGATTCTCTTATGAAAGAGAATCTATTGAAGACTATGGATTATTTTAATTTTTGATGTCGGGACTCTATTGAAGCCTGTAAACTGTGCTGACCATTTTTGAACTTGATGGAACTTGACCCATGTCCTTAGTGCTGATTTTCCAGTGGAATGTTGAACAAATAACATCACATATCTAGGAAAATCTGTCAGCTTAGGATCATGGCCTTTGGAGCTGATTAGCTAGACAACATACCAAAAATAAGCCAGCTTAAGATCAGGGTCTTTGGAGCTGATTAGCTAGACAACATACCAAAAATCCACTTTCCAAAGGTTCGAGTCCCACTCATTAGAAATTAGATTCCTCTACATTAAGTCATAGATATGATCACTGTCCTGTTATTAATTCAAAAAAAAAAGTCATTACTTAATATCCTCTACCCTTTACTTCTGGCAGACCACTCGACAATTTTAACTAGACTTACTTCCAAAAAAAAAAGTATCTCACACAAAACCATAAATAAAATTTTTCTCACAATAAACTACAAAGATTCATGACAAAAAATGCAAATATTCAAAAACGAGCAGCATAATCGTCTCCACATGTTGTGAATAAATGGGTGTTCTGATAATAAAGAATATCCTCATTCCATTAAATAATATTATTTATTTTAAGGGAGATGGAGAGAGAGAGAACGAGAGATAAACAAATGAATTCATAAACTGTAATTTCCCTCCGACAATGAAATAAATGAACATAATACGGAAATAAGGCATTATCGATAACGAGCATCAAATGAAAAAAAGAATGGATGTCAGGCTGTAGCAACAACGAAAAAAAAAAATTGGCACAAAGTAGAGTGAGATGGAGATGGAGATGATAAATCATTCACCGCATCTAACAATGGCAGGCAGGCAGTCACATATGCTCTTTTCATCATCAAATGATTTTTCATTATCATTTTGATTAGAGTAAGGAGAATCAACAAAAGAAATGCACAGAGGATGGGTTAGGAGTTTATTATGAATGAATGAGGAAAAATGAATCAATTTTGCGTAATTGCTTGCATCACGGAAATATAATTTTTGCGTTTATGAGAGAAATGTTTTTGGGGAAATGGATGATTGAAGATGTAAGCTTGGAGGAACTTGAAGTTTTGTAGTTCAGAGGTGTAGCTTTAGACTAGTTGTTCGTTAAACTCTGAAGTAGAGAATTCCTTGGAGTGTTCAGGAGCAAGCTAAGGTTTTCTTATTGTTTATCTGATGTTGTATCTAAAATCATATCCTAAGCTACATCTTAGAATAAGCACTACCTAGACATTGCTTAAATTTCAAACAAAGAAAGCTTTATCATCTGACTAGGGTTCTCTAAGGTTCACCAAAGCCTAATCGACTCCGAGCATCATAAGCATTAGTAGTTCACATGTTCTCGTTCACTGTTCCCGACTCAAAAACACCAAACGACTATAAACTTTTCAAAAACAATTTTATCATCACGGTCATGTCCATATCAGATAATTCATCGGATTAATTTAATTAGATTTTTATCTTGAAAATTTCCAATACCCAAAAGTCTTTTACTGATAAAAAAGTTAACGTCAAAAATTTTAATTCTTTATTTTGAAGTCCATTTAGTTGAGTTTCAAGCTTCAGTGAAAAATGTTTGTTAAAATTTTGTCGCTTATCTTGGTTGCTACCGCTGTTAATGGAGTTGGTATGTTTAATTTTGGGATTTTTTTGGCTTTTAAACCAGGTCAAAGTTTAAAAGCTATTACGAACTACATGATAAATTAAGACCAGAGTTGTTAAGTTACTTTTTGATCAGCTTCATAAATCAGGTGTTTGCCAGTAAACTCTGGGAAGTTGCCGCTGCTTTTGTCAATTTTCAATTGAATTCGCTTCCTTTATTTATAGCCATTGATCCCTTTATTATCGGAGGCACACCAGCACAACTAGGTCAAGTGCCATTTCAAGCATCCCTTCGTGCCTGGGGCACAACGTTTCACTTTGCTGGAGGAGCTTTAATTAGCAATCGATGGATTCTTACTGTTGCACACAAGGTTTCAGGACGTGCTGATAATTCGATTGAAATCGTTTTCGGGGCTGTATTGCTTACAGCTAGTGGAACAAGCAGACGAAGTGACAGAATTTTCACCCATCCTGAATTCAGCTTTGAGACAATGGCTAATGAGTGAGTATCAATGTTATCCAAGAGTATAATATGAGCAGTGTTGTTGTCCAATCAGGTCAAATTGTCACATCTTGAACTTCTTTACTCAATTTTCAGTATCGCATGCGTCAGAACAGGAACTTCAGTGCCACTTGGACAAACTATTCAACCTATTTTTATGCTCGGTTCTGTAGTAACGGATGTTGGACTTACATCTCAGGTAAGATATCCTTTTAACTTTATATTTGATAAGGGGTTGTTCAAAAATGATGTCAATCAAAAAATCATATTTTTTGACTCCCTTCTTCTCATTGTCATAAAATATTCATGCATGAATTGTTTTGTATGTGTCAATAGTCGACACCAAAATTCCTCCCTAAGAAATATGACATCATTTATGAACGACCCCATAGTGTAACTTGAAACTTCTCCTCTTAGGTCAGCGGCTTTGGTGCAACAGACCCCAACAAAGGTGAAAATGCTGACACTCTTATGGTCTTGACTGTCCAAACAACATCAAATGCTATTTGCATGCATGCTCATGGTGCCTCAAGAATCACTGATGGTCACATTTGCACAATTGGCTTCCAATCAAACACTGGATTCTGTACAACAGATGTCGGTTCTCCTTTGATTCATAATGCAAATCTTATTGGTATTGCTTCATGGCATCCACTTCCATGCGGTCTTGATGGATATCCAGTGAGTTTTCGAAAATGTTTGATTAAATTTTTAATAATATTTTAATCATCAATTTTAGGACGTCTATTCGAGAATTTCGATGTATCGTAGCTGGATTGCTGAAATAACCGGCGTGTAAATTTATTTTGAGAATATTTAATTTCCATTAAGAAATATTCCCGCAAAACTATAAATTGATTTTGACATTCATTAGAGAATAAATGAGCAGACAAAATAAACAGAATTTCAATCAACAAATTTCCTAAAAGCATTTTCAGAATATAATAATTTTGAAAAGTACGGAAAATGGATGTGCGATTAAAATTTTAATCCACTCAATATCAAATATTGCAAATATAAATAATAACTTACTAGCATCCTCTACAAATCTACCTAATATTTTATGTTAATATACACACTATCAAATAAATTGATAACATCAGCATTAAATATGCTGCCTGTGTGCCTTTCTCTCATCTCGTCTATGAAAGATTAAAATTCCTGACCTAGCAGTTCAATAAAGATAAAAATAAAATAAGTAGATTTTATATATAAAAAAGAAGTATATTCTGAGAGAGTCAGTCGATAGAGTAAAAGTGAGTAAAATTCAGATTTAAGCAGCTATAAGTGAAGAGCACAATCATGCATGAAGCCAACTGAATATTAAGCTACATAGATAGAGATTCTGACGATGATAATAGAGGTTCAATGTTAGAGATGATTTATAGAGAAAAGTTTTTGATGTCCTTGTAATTTGTAGATATTAGAATATGTTGGGTATGGATTATTTAAATTATGAGTCTGTAGCTCTTGAATTAATTTATCCTTGAGATATAGTTTGCAAACTAAATAAGAATGCTATGAATAAAAGATCAAGAAAAATCAATACTAAAGGGTTCAGTCTTTCAAGCTTTTCATGACTTAGATTCACTCATTTGTAAAGCAAAGACCTATTCTGACTCAATTATAAAGTGACGACTTAATCTATCTTAGTTATGAAGCGACGATTTAATCTAAGTCAATTATGAAGCGATGACTTAATCCACCTTATTGTGAAGCGACAACTTAAACTTATTCAATTATGAAGCGACGATCTAATGTGGCTTGATTTTAAAGCGGAGATTTATTCTGACTTATAAATGAAGCGATGACTTAATCTAGCTTATTAATGAAATGACGATTTAGTTCAACTCAACAATAAGGCATCGATTTAACTTAGATGCCCCAGGTTTTACAGGTGCAACTTAGTCTGAGTGAATAACTTTACAGCGATTAAGCCCTCAAAATCCCGTCCAAAAGAACCCCCAAACTAAAACTTTCATTTTAAACCACAACCGTGTTGAAAAAATCTCATAAATGGCCCCTCGTTTATCTTTAATCCTTTTTAAAGCACCACACTATCTCTCAATGTGTCTGATTTGCTCGCTCCACATGCTATACAATCACGTTCCGACTGTATTGGTGAATGGCAATGAACCACTTAAGATCCCTTTAACTTAAATTAATCCGAAATGCAATTTTTTATATCGAACGAGTCAGAGCAGTACACGAAAAAAAAAATCGAAGGATTTCTGGTCTTAATAAAAACATCGCCAAAGTTAATAAAATTTTATTGGCAATCGATTTTTTATATTTTTTTAGTCTCCTTCTCCAGCCTCTCTCAACATGCACACGAGGAAATTTCGAGATCAATTCGAATGTATAAATTATTTATTTCATCCTTTTATTATTATTACCGGATCAAAAATTTAAGGCAAAAATAAGAAGAGCAAAAAAATGGATTTGAGTGGATTGGGTTTTTTTTCTGTACAATGTTGCTAAAGACTAAGTGGAAAATGAAGAGGGTGGATGGAGAAGAGGACGATAGCGCTTATCAAATATTTATTCTGACACGTTTTAGAGACGAAATGTAATTTTTATTGAATCCAGTGGAGTGTGTGCGCTAGTGTGATGTCAATAAAGGGGATATAAAAAATTAAGGGGGAAAGAAGGGCATTTTCCAGTGGGGAGAATTGTAAAGCGACGACTTAAAGTCAAACCGCAAAGCGATGAGAACCAATAAAGCATTGAAGCGGCAAAAGAGTCAAGCTTTAAAGCGACGACTTAGAGAAAACGATTGAAAGCGATGACTTAGAATTAAGGATTGAAGCAACGACTTGGAGACAAGAACTAAAGCGACGATTTCCAGTCAAACTCTAAAGCGACGGTTCAAA
Source organism: Chironomus riparius (assembly GCA_917627325.4). Lineage (NCBI taxonomy): Eukaryota > Metazoa > Arthropoda > Insecta > Diptera > Chironomidae > Chironomus > Chironomus riparius. The sequence goes on along the minus strand of OU895877.1, from coordinate 19,092,621 downwards.
ACCAAATCATAAAGCGGCGAGTTAGAGTCAAACTTTAAAGCAACGATTTGGAAACTAGAACTAAAGCGACGATTTTGAAACTAGAACTAAAGCGATGACTTAGAGAAAAGCCATAAAGCGGCGACTAAAAGTCAAGCCTTAAATCGACGACTTACACCCACAAAATCAATTTTCCAAACAACCTCAAATTTTCCCCTCCAGCAAATCGCCGGTCTTAAAATTACATGTAACCGTGTAACATAAGAAGCAATTCACCCAATATCATCATCCACATCTTCGACTGTACACCACATACCGATATAGCAATAATAAAAGTGATAAAAATAATTTAAGGAAATAAAAAATTGATGTGAAAGTTGCGGACTTGCCATATTATTGAGATGAAGATGTTCGAGTGAGGGAAAGTAAGTGAATTTATGGAAGGGTCCGGAAATCATGACAAAATATTTATCAAATCGATATTATTATTGAGTATTATAAAATTGTGATCTGTGAGTTTTGTTCGTCCTTTCCTTCTTTGATTTCTGATGCGAGGATTAAATTTGACAATTTTTTAATAAAAGTAATATTTTTGGTTGTTATTCTTTTATTGTTTAGATAAGATTTTCAATTTTTATTGAATTTTAAAAGATGTTTGAATTCATCAGCTATGGAATTATGGCTAGGTAACAATACGACGAAATTACTAAATATGGTAAAATTTACATTGCCCTTTAAAAGTCATTTAAAATATTAATTTACTTCAAATTTATTGCAAACACTTACAATTGTCATAAATATTCGTTTTTGGGAAGAACCAAAGTTATTTTTGGTGTCCATTAAAGATAAACGATTAACACAAGAATTCACCTTTTACTAAGTGTTTGATTAATGTAATCAACATTCATTTATTACGTAACGCAAAAAAAATCTTTTAAGACCCCCCTCCCCCCTTGTCACAAAATTTCTTTTGTTTTAACTATCACAAAATCCCAGACCCTCTCCCGATATGCAATAAAATGTTTAATTCAAGGAAAGAAGTGAGAACGGTTTTCTATTTAAGGGATTAATATGTATTCACAATAGTTTTTGACTAACGCAGCGCTCAACACTCACCCGTGAATTTATCCCCGTCATCAAGAGATGCAATTATTAAGAACTGATGCGAAAAAGAACACTTCACTGATAACGAAAATTGTATAAAATCATGTGTTAACTGCATATTAAGTAACAGTTCAAGTTGAAAAGTTTATTAGTAAAAAATGATTTACAAACTTGTGATTTTGATTATTTTTGTGAATTTTCGTTCAAGTCTCGGTCAATTTTTGAGTTGTAGTTACAGAAATAATGACACTTACGGATATACTTGTGATTTGACAATTCAAAATCCAAATGGATTGAACAATTTTGCATCGAATTGCATTTCATGGTGGAACTCATTTAACAGGAAAAACAAACAATGATGTTCAGAGAATATTAAGAGCAACTGGTTCTTCTACAAATGTTCCGTCAATAATTTGTGATAAATTTCAAAGCGTGACTAGAATTTATCTGTATGACATGGGAATTCAAACCATTGATGAAAAGGCGTTTAAGAATTGTAAAAAGCTTCAATATTTGTATTTAAATAGCAACAGAATCACAGAAATTCATGAAAATGCATTTGTCGAATATTTGGAGCTTTTGCGTTTGTATCTTATGATGAATCAGATATCGGAATTATCAGCAAATGTCTTTAGAAATCTACAAAAATTAACGTATTTGGGTTTACATGCCAACAAGTTTTCTGATTTGCCGCAAAACATTTTTTATTCACTTTACAATTTGAAAACCTTGAATCTGGAGAGTAACCAGTTGAAAACACCAAGAGTTGAGTGGTTTCTATCACTTGAAAATTTACAAATTTTGTGGCTGAACAGTAATCAAATTGAAGAGCTCCCAAGAAATATTTTTATTCCACTGAAAAACTTAAATTCGCTATTTTTATACTTCAATAAGCTTAAGGTGATTCATTCTGATCCTTTTCGAGGTCTATTAAATCTAAAATCAGTAGAACTCTACAACAATCAAATTGAAGCGATTGATGAAAGATTCATTGATAATACTGGAGTACAGTCATTAACTGCGTTCAACAATTTTTGTGTAAATCAAGCCATTTTTGACTATATAACTTCAAGAATGACAATGAGGTTAGCTTTACAAAACTGTTTTAAAAACTTTGACAATTTGCTACCAGGTAATAAAAGTTAAAATTTAATTAATTGATAAAAGTAAAGCATTTAATTTTTCATTGATGAAAACACTAGCAAGGATCAGTAAACTTGAAAAAGCAGACGTAGAATTTAATACAAAAATTCAAACAATTCAAAATGAAAATCAGCAATTAATTACAACAACAAATCAACTCCAAGTCAAACTAAACAATATTACAGCAGAAAATATCAAAATCCGCTCAGAAATGCAAAATATTACCAAAGGAAATGAAGCAATCCGAACAGATGTAGCTAATTTGAACACCCGCGTGGATACAATCTCTAGAGACCAAAGTACACTTAAAAATGAGGTAAAAAATCAAACTTTAATCATCACTTCTCTCATTCATGACAACAAAAATCAAAGCTCAGTAATCAGAGATCAAGGATTAATAATTGCTGAAATACAAGATGAAAATCAACAACTTAAAGAAGGAGCCGTGAAATTGCAGGATCAAATTGAGGCTCAAGGAACAGTAATTGAAGAATTAGATTCATTTGTAGAAAATCAAGGGTCAAAAATTACAGAATTACAGGACAATTTAGAAGAATTGAAGTATTTGGTTTATGAGCTATCAAATCGTCCTTGTGCCTGCAAGAAAATTATTTTAATTTCTTTAAAATAGGAAGAAATATGCCAGTTTATTAATTTTTACGGTGGTGGTGAATTGACAATTTTATAAGAGTAAGAATTTGTTGTTATTTAATTCAAAATAATTGTTGTAAAATCGTTTTAATAAAACTTTATTTTATCTTTATTATAATTTTATATTGAAAATTAAAACTTGTTAAGCCACAATTCGACCTTGAAGCTAATATCAAATGAGGAATAATGCGATAATTTGCAGTTAACAAATCAATTAGCCACTTCGCATTCAACCTTCTTATCTGAATCTAAGATAATAACTTCATTTTGCTCTATATGAACAATAAAATTATAAAACACTCAAAAATAAATCTACGTGCAAAAGTCCCCAAATATAGGTAGACAAAATGACAGAAAAAAATAAGTCAGGAAATAAAAAATAAGAAGTTTTCAAAAAAAAAAAAATAAATCAAAAAGGTCACAAAAAGGAAGGAAACTTTTTTTCATTCTTTTCAGAAGCGGATCACTCAATGTAGTTGTAAGCTTCAATAAATTTAACAATTTTTTTTATTGTTATTTACAATTTTATTGGCAAGACGATCCCAATTATATATTTTTTTTTTCATCATCTTCTTCCTCAATAAATATCCATGCATGTTGATTTCAAAGCCAATTAAAAATAAAAATTTATCCAGATACGAGAAATTGAGATTGAGTTAACAAGATGATGGGACATGAGCATGTATCGCATCAATTGTTATTGATTTTATGTTGATTTTGCTAGTGAAATTTACACTTGATTGACTTCGAAATTCTCATGATTGAAAAAAAAAGGATTTTTTTTTTTATTGTTGACTTAACATTTTTCAATTGATTTCAACTTTGTGGTACAAAAGCATCCAATTATTTTAAATATTTGAATTTTTTGGACTGAAAAATGACCATCGTAGATTTACTAAGAAAATTATATCAAATAAAAAAGTTTTTGAAGCATATTTTATGGCACTTGCTGTTAGTGAACTTAATAAATCTAGATTTAATAAAAGAATGGTTTCATTTTATGAATTTGAATGATGATGCTAAGTGGATGTTGCAGCTGAAATTTGAGAAATTATTTTCATTGCCCGTCTTATTTTGAGTGTTGAAGCTTCTTTTGTAATTCATTGAAGTTGGTACTTTATGTAAAGAGTCAATATTACACACTTTTTAAATTTAATATGAGCTAAGACCCCCTTCTTAGCTACATTACAAAATTGCTATACGTAAAATTGATACCAATCGTTTTGAGTCTCCCTTTGCCATTTAGGGGCAAATTTAATATAATTGGTGGTCAGTAATCTTTTCAAAAAAAATTCTGATCACACCAATGCCAGTCTTAAATTACATTATTCACTATATAAACCAGGGACGTAGCCAAGAATTTGAAGGGGGGACAAAAAATTTCTTTCATATTGAATAATTTTGGGAGGTTTTTTAGGATTTTTTATAAAATCCTATCAAAATGAAGAAACTTTTGATAACAAAGGGGAATTTTTTTGTCCCCACATCTCACCCTCCTTGGCTACGTGCCTGATAAAAAAAACTAAAACTACTGAGGTATCGGAACAGAATGGAATCTAGGTAATTGAGTGACATGTAGGCAAATCCACCAGTGCAAAACGAGGACTTTGTTGCCGAGGGTGATTAGGCAACAGACCGAATATCTTTAACCCTCTTTTAAGAAGATATGGGTTCGATTCCACACAAAGACCAATCTATCAATCCATTCCAACACTCTATGTCTATTTCACAAGGATTCACACAATGCGCACGAGATAAAAATACATGAAAATTATTTAAAAAAATTTTAAATACCCAAAAACAATTTAAATTTCCTCACACAACATTAAATACACATTCAAAACTTTCAAAGTCTTTCCCCAACATCATCATCAGTATCATTTCAATTGATTTAATCTTCAATATCGTGTCAATATAAAATAAAGATTGAATGAGACAGACTAACATAAAAGGTTCATTCACAACTTGATATCACACACAAATTGATCTCAATTTCAATCTCATAAAATCCTTTTTAATGTCGTCTCACATATGTTGATTGTATGGAAATTTTTTTGAAATGGATATGAGGAGGAGGTTGTCCTTTGTGGAGAATTTTGGGGATTTTTATGAATTTTTGTTTTTAAGTTTTTTCAATATTTTTTGTTTTTTAAGTTTTGCTAAGTTTTATAAAAATTTGCTCCGTTTTTTTTTGTAGAAATTCGTAAGATTTTATAGAAATTTCTCAAAATTTCATCCCAATGGATCCTCACAATCATATCATCTGTAAATAAAGTCAGAAAAAGTTTCAAAAAAAAATCAAAAAATCAAAAGAGATAAAAAAAATTATTCACATTCAGACACAAGCAAGAAGATTCATGAAAATTGAAAATGAATAGAATGAATTTCTAAATGTTGTGCTACATGTTTTGATACAAAATATCATCATCATCATCAAGATAGTCGGTTGTATACATAAAATATGAAATTATGATTGAGCATGTTGACAACAACATTTAACTTTTCTAATTGAATGCTTTTGATACGACGACAGATGTATTTATGTTTCATATTCACAAATTGATTTTATATTGAAAATCAGAAGCATGAATTTGTCTTTGAAAATATTTTATGGGTATGTAGGAAGGGATCGGTGTGTGGAGGTGGAATGGATATTGACAAAGTTGGGATTTGTGAGTGGGTTTTGAGCAGGAAATGAATTGATTCAGTTGAAAGTCGTGTGCTGCATGAAATGTGGCTAAAATTAACATTTGAAAATTTTCTAGACTTTTAGGTTCAATCTTTAAAAAAATAAAAAGTTTTCAAATTTAATTTAAAATTTAAACTCCTTTTGAAACCCTCCAAATTACCAGAAAACATACTCCCTCCCACCAATCCTACACACCCTTTTGTCTCCTTATTATAAAATCATAACTTTATTTACAAATTCCTAAATTGAAATGAATATTAATTTATTTACAAAATGATGAAATTTCATAATGCGATAAATGATTTAAAGTCTCAACTGAAACTCTTTCTCTCGACAAGCTTCAAAATCTTTGATTTAGATATGAATTTATTTATGATTTTGTATTTTGTAGAGAGTATGAAATATAGAAGATGGTGGGATATGGATTGAAATTGATATTATTGTAAATGTTTCTGACTTGGCATTTTTGAAGAAAATTTTATATCGAAATCATCCAAAGCAATTTTAAAGCTAGTTAAAGTCAGTTCAAAGTCAGTTCAAAGCTACTTTAAAGCCAGTTCACAGCGAATTCAATTTTAAAGCTAGTTCAAAGCAAATTCAAAAGGAGTTCAAAGCCATTCTAAAGCAAGCTCAAAATCATTTCAAAGCAAATTCAAATCAGGTTCAAAACCAGAATTCAAAGTAAGTTCAAAGCAAGTTCGAAATCAGTTCAAAGCGAGTTCAAAGTATGTTCAAATTCAGTTCAAAGTCAGTTCAAAATCAGTCCAAAGTGAAATCAAAGCAAGTTCAAAGCCAGTTCAAAGCTAGTTTAACTTATAAATTAACTTTCTTTTCAAAATTTACCAAAGTTAATAAAACCCGACCTAATCCACATCACCATTCAATATCATCACCAAACCCCTTTTCTCCTTCCCAATTCATGAAAGCAACTAAATTTATGTATTGTTGTCTAAATCATCAAGCATAAAAGTCAAATCTGATTTGTATTCAAATCAATCATGAAACTTGTACGACAACATGAGGAAGGCAATGAAGCAATGTGAAATATTTTCTAAAATGTACATACATAACAAAACAGATATAGCTTTTTGAGACAGAATATAATTTTCTCAATGAGATGGAGTCGGATGGGAATGGGGATTATTTTGATGTGAAGATAAGGAGTTGTTGGGTTTTGATTTAAGATTTAATGTTGAAAAGAAGAGGAAAAATGTTAAATGGGAGGTGACCTGAAAATGAGCAGATGAAAATATCATCTTTTGCAATTTAGTGATGTATGACATGAAAAACGAACGAGACAGGATAAATTAATTGATATTGTTTAGTCAATAGGGCAATAAAGATGAAGAATGAATGAAAAAAGTATTTTCCATATTGAGATTGAAATGCTCGATGGGTGTGAAATTTATTCATGAATTGACAACAAGCAATGTCAAAGTTTTTTTTACAAAGAATTTTATGGGAAAAATTGTTCATTTTATTAAGTGCACCTGGATTTATTGGCTTTTTTGTGAATTGCAATTGAATATTTATGACAAAAGTTTAAATCGAAAATTTTTATTATGGGCCAAATTAGCTTTTTGACTTATTTTCAAAAATTTAAAATAGTTTTACAAAAATTAAAAAATAAGAATTTAATTTTTTAAAATAATTCAACATTAGAGGTTATTAAAAAAATTATGTAATAAATCTTTAAAATAACACTTAAAAATAATTTAAATTTAGAAATAATCAAAACATAAGATTTGATTTCGACCTAAACAATCAAAACTTATTTTGACCAGAAAAAAATAAAAACAATCTCATTCGAGTAAAATCTCAAATTTTGGTATAAATAATCCGGATATTTCCAAAAATAATCATTCAGTATCTGAAACGCTAAGTGAAAACAACAACAAAACAAAAATCTCAAAATTCAAAGTTATTAAAAAACTTTAAGCAAATATACAAAAAGTTCAAATCTAAAATAAATTTCAAACTAAGAAAATAATTCAAACAACAAGAGTAAAATCTTCAAAAATGGAAATCGATTGGCAAAACGTAACTTTCGAGTTTGGAGCAGAAGATTTCCTACAAACTACCAGCGAGATAATTGCTCCGACAATGGTTCAAAAACCTCAGCAGAGCAACAACTTACCCAAAAGATCCAGAAAAGAAATGGAAGAATTTATCGTTCAAGTTCCCCAAAAAGTAGAGGAACTTGGAGAGTTCTTGATGTTTCCTCAAGATGACAGTCAATATTTTGAAGACAACGAGGATGTAATATATCCTACACAAAACGAACATATTGAAATTAAAGAAACAACCGGAAAAGTAATTTTCTACTGTGAGTCATGCTCACTCGACTTTCCGTCAATTGCATACTTCAAGAGACATCAGAATACAAAAAAGCATCAACGTGCACTAAGAATGGAACAACAAGGAAAGAAAGTAAACCAGAAAAAGCAATACGTAAGAAGGAATTCAGTAAACACTAGAACCATTCAAGTTAAACGAGAAGTTTGTCAGATAAAGCAAGAAGAAATGGGAATTCCTGATGTATATCAGACAACGAACAACCAGTTCGCGAATGCAGCTTCAATCACCGACCTAACATCAGAAGAAATATCAATCTTACACACGATCGACGACCAATTAATGAAAATCGAATCAGAAAATACAGCCAAGGACTTCTACGAAAACTTCAATTTCGACCTGGACATTGAAAATGAACCTGCAGCAAAGATTCAAAAGATGTCAACAATTGAAGAAATAATGGCAGATCTGTGTGCAAGCAGTGTAGCCTTCCGTAAAGAACAAGCTCAACAAAAGCTTCGTCATCCACTTTTTGAAGTTCAACAACAGCCAATTGTTCAAGTACAGCAACAACAACAAGTGAAAGTCCAGAAAATAACACAAAAGGTGCAAATTAAGGAAGAACAGTCAAAGATTCAATGCCAAATGTGTCCAAGAGCATTCAACCTTCGCTGTCACTTAACGCAGCACATGAACATCGTTCACTCAGGAAACAGGAACTTCAAATGCACAAAGTGTGGAAAGAAATATCCATCACAAGAATTACTTAATCAGCATATGGAGAAGCACTTAGGTGACAAGCCATTCAGATGCTCAAAATGTGTAAAGTCTTACAACAACAAAGTCGACTTAAAGAGACATTTTAAGACTCACGAAGAAATCAGGGACTACATCTGCAATATGTGTGGAGGTGGATTCGTTCGCTCTGATCATCTCGAAAAGCATTTGTTGGTTCATCAGAGACAAATCGAAGATGGCAGACTCGTAAAAAGAAGAGGACCAGCAGTTAAGAGCAAAGTCTTTTAAGGACTGAGGGGCAAGAAGGGGACAAATGTTGTTTAAACTGTAAATAAAAATAAATTAAAAAAAAAACTTAAAATTGTTGTGCTTAGTATTCAGCTTTTGTATTCCAGAAATTCGGTGACACTTCCTTCATATTCTCATATTCCGATAGTATTCCTAGAATAACAGCACCCCTAATTAACTCACCTCAATTACTTTATTATCCACTTCCTTCAATACATCCCCCATCTTCATCCATAAGCTGCTCATTTGTCCAACAAATAAAGGAAAAATGAGTAAAAATAAAAGAACACTTTACCGATTTCATGCTGAGTGAGAGATTGTGTCTGATATGAAAATAAAGAAGAGAAAAGGAACTGGAGGGAGGAAATGAACAACAAGAAAAATCGTACAACTGCCGTCAGTGAGTAAATGTAAAAACAAAGGAGCGTGGAATGGGAAGAAAGAAAACGTATAATGCATGCTGTTACTTAGCGCAATATTTTACTTTGCTTAGTTTTGTTTAATTTTTCCAGAAACAAATTTGTTTATAGTAAATATTTATGAGGGGAATTTGGAAGTTGTGTAAGATTTTTAATCAGACACAACATAGCATAGTGGCAGTTTCTTACTTGACTGGTTATTTGGGAGTTAATTGTGTTGTACTTATCGGTTGTTTCTCCGATCATGTTTCTCCGACACTATGATCAACATATCCAAGAGCAAGTCCTTGAGAACGAGTAGACTAGAAGTAGATTTAGACCAAGAACCCAAAATAAAGTGAGTGTCTTAGGTGTAATCCAGTAGTACTCAAAATCCTAGTAGTGGGTCATCGAAACAACAGAAACCCACGGGATAAAACTCACGAATTGAAAACCCACGCCTTATGAGGGTTCCCGAGGGTTTTAACGTGGGTTTTTAAAATAAAATGTTTCAAAAACCTTTGTGAGTTTTCCCGTGGGTTTGGTCTGCGGGTTCCAGTTGTGTCGATGATCAAGAATCCAAAATCCTAATCTAGTTCGTAATAAATTTAAAGTGGAATAAGGCCTTAAGTATTAAGGAGAACAGACCAGTTTTATACCAAAAGACCTGCAGCTAAGAAAGTATATTCTTTAGAATAAACTGAGCTATCGACTCCAAAAACTCAATATTTTAAAGAATCAGTTAAAAGAATTAATCCACTATTGTTTCCAAAAAAATATCTCATTCTCAACTCAATACATGAAAATATTGTGAATCCCCTAACCTCAATCAGTACAAAACACAATAAGAATGAGTTAAACTGCCGCCAAAATGTCTACTCACCACGCCTTCAATCGACTTTTAGTAAAATTTATAGATTAAAAAAGATGAGAATAGGATGTCTTGACTTAATTTATAATTTTTTGATTTCCTTATGCAAACTCGCTATTGTTGTGGATTGTATATTGTGCCTTTATTCCAATCGCAACCATAATTTTCAATATTTTTTTCTCTTTTTTGTGGGATGTTAAAAAAGTGTTTTTGGCAAATTACAAAAAGCACTCAAAAAGATTTCAGCTTAATAAATATTTGATATATGTGCAATAAATTGATATAGCATATTGAGCCACACTGCTGTTCATCCCTATTGTTGTTGAAATTTATGAGTCGGCTGTAGAAGGAGGGATAATATTGAAATTACATTTGGCGCACTTCGGAAATATGCAAAATACTGCAAGAATGCATTTAAAGTTATGATTTTGAATTTTTTTTTGTGCCAAAGCGAGTTAATATTGAGGATTGTTCAGGAGTTGCGTACCTGAAGGAGGTGTGAATGAGTAAAATAGACAAAAATTACATTAAATGTGATTATATATAATTATACCCCCTACCCCTGCTTGGGCGCTAAGAGAATTGCCTTTGGAGGGCCCAATGAAGCCTCTCCTGCTCATTCTATAACCCTGATTCCTTAAAAGTGTGTCAAACCACAAGAAATCATCAAAATCTTAAAATCCATCGTCCTCAACCCCATCCAGACTTCCATCAGCACAAAACAAATTTCCCTCAGACCAAACTAAAATAATTTCAATAATATTTGCCCATAACAAATAGTCTGTTTAATTTGCATGTTCATAACACGATAATATCTCCATAATTGTGTAATTAAATTAATAACATTCAGATCAGTTTAAGAAAATCTTAAAGCCAAATTTAATTTTCTCGATACAACTTGAATACGAGAATGCCAGACGACCAAATTACATTCCTTAATGAAAAAGCAGAACAAGAAAACTTACGTAAAATCAACAAAGCGAGCCTACAAGTCGAGTCGAGAGAAATTAAAATATCGATTGAGTTCTTGCCATTTACACTAAATACATAATGTACATTAGAATATGTATACGTTGAATGTTAAGGCAATATTATGCAATATAAAGGCATTGCTCCCAACATCACATCATCATCTCTCACTTCCCTTTCTAAAATAAGTTTGTTGTTGGCTATCTGGATTAGAAGGTTGGAGTGGCTAGAGCGCATTTTAGGGAATTTTTGAGAACTTAATTGAATGTACACTTTAAGATGATTTGGGAGTTGGACCTTGATTCCTTCCAAGGCTATTTCTCCTTTCATTTGATGACTGGACGTCATTTAATGCAAAAATTCTCTCCTCTCCTCGTTTGATCCCAAACAAAACTGATAAGACTTATTAAAAATGATAGTCAGTCTTCAAAATCAAGTGCGTGAAAGCTGTTTATATGTTTGTTACTGTGCTTTAGAAGCTGATAATTTATTAAAATAAATTTTGAATTGTGCGATCATGTGCTAAAGTAAATATTTGTTTAAAAATTATTTGTGAGATAATCTAACATTATATTGACTTGGAGCTAATCTGAGCCTAAGCATTACTTAACTGGTTTGAGCAGTTCTGGCTTTGAGCCTGGATCGAATTCTAATCTTGAAGTCGGTTTCTAGGGCACCCTTAAATAAAATTTATCTTTGATTAAGGTTGGGTGCCTCGAGTAGCTCTACAAACTGACATCATGTTGGTTTATCCAGCCCATACCTGACAAATCGACTAAATCCTTACTCTTGCAGGGACCCTGAAATCATATTAAGTACCGCTAAACCAAATCAACAAAATCTTCAGTTTTATAGATGGTCTCTTTTATGGTTTAACGATTTAAGGCTTTTCTATTACCCAAAATGCCAAAACCAACCCTTTGCATACAAACCAATTTATGCTCCCTTAAAAATAATATTTTTTTCTCATTCATTTGCACATACACAATAGAGAGAAAATAGTAGGAGAGCACAGTAGCCCATATCCATAATTTACCTTCTCATGAAAACGTAAATGAGTCATTAGAATAAATTAAGAAGTTGAATAAGTTGCAGAAAAAGGCTTTTTGCAGTTCTCTCTCTACTTTTTCATTCATTGAATGTAATTTCCATTGAAAGTACTTAATTTGTGCTTTAAGACTTTCTCCATTCATTTACTTTTGATTGTGTGGAGATTTTTTTTTTTGAGGAATGAAAATTTGTAAGGAAATTTTATGTTTTGGTTTTTAATCAGGTTAGCTTGATTCTTTTATATTTCTGAGAGTAACTCCTTGGGTTTGATCGCTTCCTCTGGTCCTTTGGTTGTATCAATAATTGTTATGGATTTCAAGAATTGGACTTGATCCAAGCATCGCTCAGCACTATCCTAATTCCCAACAACTTTGTGGAACCAAGTTTGGTTCTAAATTGACACTGAAATTCGACTTTATACAAGCCTAAAGTTTGCTTGTTCCATTTATTTATAACATGTGCCATTCGGGTTTATTCACACTTCTTACAACTATCCTTCAACTATACTCAAAACATCATGCAATGTAAAACAAATTGAATTAACAAAAGAATTCTTCTTCCATTCGTATGGTCATGAGTGGCAGACTAGCAAGGATTTTATTTATTTTTTCGAAGATGGTTGAGTAAACTCATAAAACAATGAGTATGCAATTATGATTGGCATGATTTGTAGAACCATGCATGTCATGGATTATTGTGAGGTTGAGGTTGATCAGTTGGTGGATGTTTATGAAAATGAGGTTTGGGCTTAGATTGTTGAAATATAAATTTTTGAAATCTTGACAAAATGGAAGGGACTCAATCACCTAAAATCCCTATAAATGGTTATGGTACCAAGACTAGGTTCCCTCATTGCTCCTCTACTACAAACATCCCGTTCTAAAGGATCCTCAATTTACAGAATGTCACTAAGATTCATTGACACCTTACATGAGGAACGAGAGAGCATCAAGGAACGAGAGGACCTTCTTAGGTCTAAAACAATTAACCTAGTTCATTAAGAGCATCCAAACCTAGTCTTTAAAAAAGTTATTTTTTTTTGCATTATTACTCACCATATAAGCATCAATTCAATTCATGCCAACAATATTATTCCCAACTCCTCCTTGAAATATCCTTCTCCATCCTGTATTGTGTGCACTTCACAACATTCCGTGTCAGAAAGCACTTGAGCTTGAAAACGAATTGTAATAGGATACAATTTTCATTACTATTTATGTACAATATTCACATAAATGATAAAAAATAATTTTTTCCTACTTTTCTCTTTTTTTTTTTGCTCGTAAAAAATTAAGTTCAACGAATAAATTGTAAGGGAAATGATTTTGCTTTGTTTGGATGTAAACATAATCCTGATTCTATTTTTTTTTTTTGCGAAATAGGAAAGAGTAAATCAAAATGAATAAGGAGAATTTTATTGGAAGAAATGTTAAACAGTTGCAAATTAAGTTTAATTAAGAATGTTTGTTAATTAGGATTTAAAAGGTTTTAGATTTACGAGTTTGTTTAATGGATTTGATTAGCTAGTCATAATATATGGATATTCTGAAAAATACAAGGAGAAGTTTAATGGTCGTGACGTGTATAAGCACTTACCTTACTTTACTGGCCTTATAGATCAATTAAGATCCATAGCTTTGCTTAGTCGTCATCTAAAACTAGCTCAACTGCTGGCTACCGTCTTCCAATTTTTGATTCCAAGTATGACGTGTATATTCTAAGTTACTAGGGCCGCATCGAAAATGAATTCTACGTCATCGGAGACCACTTTTTCTTATTTTTCATTAATTTTCTCCATTAAAGTATTTTATATTTTTAAATAGTTTTATAGAACTCGCCGAGACAAAGATTTTAATAACAAATTTAAGTATGTACAATGTCTAGTTTCTTCTGTAGAGGCATTCGAATATCCTCCGATGAAGTAAAATCCCGAAAATTCGAATGGGTATTTTGAGTAGACAAGACCTCTCATATCTTTTTAATTTAAAGCTTAAACTTAAATATTTCTGCACCAATTTGTGCAAGTTCATCTAGTTGTTCATTCAAATTATCATTTTAAACAATAAAATGATTGGAAGTTACTTAAATTAATACTTTAAATTTCAAAATCTTGTAACGATTGTCATTTTTTTGAATTTTCTTGTGTCGGTGAAACAATTTTTTGTCAACAAAAAAAAATTTCTTTCGAAAATTGCTGCAAACATGCTTAAAACCTTAAGTTGCCAATGATTAAAGGCCAGGAGTATGTTTTTTATGTTCCAATTTGTGTGGCAAAAGCGTTAAAGTTAGGAATCGATGTGTTTTAATAGGATTTTCAGATATTAGATTTTTGCAAATATTCTCAAAAATGCGGGAAATTTTAGGAAATTTTTGGATTTTTTTAAACCGTTTCTTTTCAAATGTGAAGAGGTCTGAAGCTGCGGATTTAAAATATTAAAATTAGGGGTCGTTCATTTATGACGTCCATGAGGGGGGAGGGGGGGGGGGTAGCAAGAAAAGATCAATTCCTTAAAATTCATTGTTCTTTTTTGTAAAATGACTGGTAATTTCGGTCGTCATAATTGAACGACCGCTTACTTCATTTTTAATTCAATAAAACACAAGTCAATTTATTTACAGTTTATACGTTTGAATTTAATACTCTTATCAAACAAAAACTATAAATCAGACATTTAATAATCATTGCTGCTCACTTTAACGTAATTATCAAAGCACAGCTTTAAACTAAACATGAGAGAGCTTCTCTCAATCGCATTATCATAAGAAGTCTCACCAGAGCATCCATTATCAGCCATTGCAATGAATTTTGTTCCACATTTCTCAATAAACAGTCTCTGAATTGCAGTTATTCGATTATATTGCAGACTTACGGCTTCCAGGTTGGGTAAAACTCCGAATGAGTCAAATTTGATGATTTGTAGTTGATTGTGATCCAGTGTGATGCTCTGAAGATTTTTGAGAGGAATGAAAATGTCTTTTGGAAGTTGGGAAATTCTATTCCAACTTAGGTCCAAAAATTCTAAACTTTCAAGTGACTGGAACCATTGAATTATTAAATGCGTGATTTTGCTGCGTTTGAATTCAAATCTCTTCAATTTTTTCAATGGTTCAAAAGTATTGTCAGGCAACTTGAATGCACTGTTCATCACCAACATTAAAGTCTCTAAATTATGCTGTCTTGAGAATATATTTTCAGGCAGTGATGTTGCTTTGGAGATCTCTAAATTCCTCAAATTATGATTCATACTGAAAGTATTATTATCAATCTTGGTAGTCATCTTCAGATCCAGAATTAAACTTGAAAGATTTTTGCAATCTTTAAAGGAGTTTTTGTCCAACTTTTTGATGCTACTTCGAGTAAAATCCATAGATTCTATGTTCTTGAATTTTTGACATATTCTTGATGGAATGTATGACAGCTTTGGCTGAAAGTTACCGACAATCCTCTTGACATTGTCATCTCCATATCCACCTAAATGTGAACCGTTTAATCTGATGAAATTGTTGAGCTGATTTGGATTTTTGATGGTCAATAAGCATGAATACTTAGAAACTACAATTATGTAGTCACAACTTAGAATATCAAGTTGAGCAAAAGCTGTTGTCATTATTGTAAGAATTAAATATAAATTTAGAATCATTTTAAAATTATTTTTATTCACTCAGCACAATCAACAGACAGTTAAAGATTAAAATGTGATTTTACTGTGAATAAATAATAGGTCGTTCATCAATGATGTCTAACCTTTGAGAAGAGAGGGGGGGGGGGGGGGGGAGGAAGGAGATAAGGTCAGTGGCTGTTTGACACTTTTATTGAAATTAAAAGTTTTGTAAGTTGAAGATGAATGGTAAGAGCTTAAAATTCCGTTTCTTGATGGACATTATTTATTAACAAACCCTATTAATTAATTTTTTTTGCAAGATTATAAAACAAAAATGTGACTATCAGCAAGTTTTATTACTTTAGAAATTATTTCCGTTATCGCTACAATTTAATTCAATCTTGTGTTTGTGAAGAATGATTTTATTGGTCCAACTTCAAATTCTTAAAATGCTTTGGAGTGGTGAAAGAGTAAAATTTGGCGAATCATATGTAGACGAATCTACCAGAAATAGAAAAAGGCCTGAGTGGTTAAACTAGAGACCGGATATCTTTTACTTTCTGTTGTGAGGACGTTGGTTCGATTCTCATCAGAGACCGATATTTCAATCATTATAAAGAATGTTGTCGATATGATAATGATTCGCACATTGCTCACGACATTTTAACCGTCAAATAAAATTATTAGGTTAATCATGATTGTCTCTTCTTCTAATTTTGTTGCTTAAATTATTAAGCTTGTTCTTTAACTCTTCATTTTCTTTCATTAGCATATCAATTTTTACGTCCATTAGTTGTAAGATTTTCTGCTGTTGCTGAACTTCTTGATTTTGTAATAAGACTTTATTTTGTAAGGTCTCGAGCATGATTTCAAGAGCTTTATTTTCTATTGTGCTACTTTGTCTATAGAGTTTTCCTAAGAAAAAAGTTTAAAAATTTCATAATTTAAGTAAAAATTTCAAAAATGTTCCTTACTGTTCTGAATTTTTTTATAGTTTGTAATGCACTTGTGTAACTCCAAAAACAATGCATCTCTTGTAGTTGAATTGTCGAAAAAGTCTGAGCTATAGCATTTATTTCCAATCAACTTTATGTCTTCTAATCCAGTATTGTCTATTAATTGTTCATCAATTGCATTTATTTCATTGTCTTGCAAATAAATGGTTGTAAGCTTGGGCAAAGTCCCGAATGAATTAGAATAAATTATTTTTAAAAAATTCTCGCCTAATTCAATTATTTCTAAGCTTATTAATGATGCGAAAATATCTTTTGGAAGTTCTCGAATTTTATTTCCATTTAAATACAATTTTTTTAAGTTTTTCTTGTTTACGAACCATTTTTGACGTAGATTCAGAATTTGATTGTGCGATAAACTCAAATTCTGCAATTTTTCAAGAGATTCAAAAATATTTTCTGATAAGTCAAATATTTCATTAGAATTCAATGACAGAACTTCTAAATTTTGATTGGTTAAAAAAAGACTTTCTGGCCAACCTATTTTATTTTTCAGTTCTAAAATTTGAAGGTTTTCAAAGCCGTTAAAAGTGTTATTATTAATTTTGTCCATAGAATTTAATGAAATCGCCATTGATGAAAGATTTTGGAAATTTTTTAAAGTTTCTAATCCAGCTTTTAAGAATCTATGGGAAATATACTTATATCCATGAAGAAAATCAATATTCTGAAGGTTCTTAAATTTTTCACAAATTATTTTAGGGAAGTTTTCAGAATCAATATCCCAACCAACAATTCTATGCACTTTTTCATCTGAATATCCATTTAAATGTGTTCCACTGATGCCTTGAATATCGTCAGATCCATAAAGATTTTCAATTTTAAGAAGACATTCATAGTTAAACTGATTATTTTTTCGGTATGAGCAACTTATGCCTTGCTTCCATGTTAAACATGATTGAATATTTATAATAATGAATGTTAATATCAGCACCAATTTAAAATCCATTTTGACAACTTGAAGTTTAAAATTCAACTGAGTGGTCGTACTTATTTAAGTAAGTTGCTGATAATAGCAGTTATAAATAAACTCACTGATAGCTTTAATTCAGAAGGTCATTGTCGAGCACCAAATGTATAAAATGTTGACTCTACATAGCATGCTGGCTGGATGGCAGGTCGTTTAAATCTTAATATTGGAAGTAAATAAAGACTTCTTTTTTTCGCTTTTGATAACTGCTGTTTTTTTTAAAGTAATTGAACGTTTTTAATTAGTAAAACTCATTACTTTTGCTCAATTTACTTAAATTTTCTTATTTTATTGGAATAACACATTTTTATAAAACGCCAAACTTTGAATCTATGAAATTTAATTTTCAAAAAACCATTACAGGAAAATAGCTTTAATTTAGTAAAGTATGAAATAATAGAATTTATTCCATCTTCAAATCTTCGTCCGCAGAAGGGACGATGGCTAGTTCTTGAATCTTGGTCCTTAACAGATCATTTTCATTGGCAAGAATCTCAATTTTTGTGTCTATAGATTCCAAATGTTGTTGTTGATTTTCTTGTTTTTGTGAAAATTTCTCGATTTGGTCTTTAAATTGATCTGTTAATATTTTTAATTGATTTAAAATTTGGAGCATAATGTTATCGCTTCTGTGACCTTCACATTCTGGGATGTCACTGTTTCTGTAGAGTCTTCCTGTAAAAAAAGGCATTGATATTGTCAGTGGCGTAGAAAGAATAAAGCATAGTTTATAAATATTTTTCTTGCATTTATCTAAGACGGAGTTCAAACAGATCTAGCGATATTAATTTAATGAATTTTTTAAAAATTTACTCACTGTTTTGAATAATTTTGAAATTTGTATAGCAATTTTGTAACTCCAAAAATAATGCATCTTTTGTAGTTGAGTTGTCGAAAAAAATTGAGTCGTAGCATTTATTTCCAGATAAATTTATGTCTGCTATTCCAGTATTATCAATCAATTGCTCATCAATTGCATTTATACGATTGAAGCTCAAATCCAAAGTTGATAGTTTTGGTAAAATGCCGAATGAGTTTGAGTTGATAATTTTAATTCTATTATTTCTTAACTTGATTGTCTCCAAACTTGTTAATGCTGTGAAGATATCTTTTGGTAATTCAATAATTTGGTTTGCATATAAATTCAAACTTTTCAATCTTTTCATATTGGCAAACCACTTGAGTTGAAGATTCTGGATTTTATTGGTGGACAAATCCAGTTCTTGTAAATTTTCCTGCGATTGAAAAATATTTGCTGGCAAGTCTAAAATATAATTTTCATTCAAAGATAAAACTTTTAGATTTTGATTGGTGATAAATAGATTTTCTGGCCATTCAATTTTATTCTTAAGTTCTAACATTTGAAGTTTATCTAAACCGCTGAAAATACATTCATTGACTTTTTTCATGTAATCAAATGAAATCGACATTGATGATAGATTTTTGCAGTTTTTTAAAGTTTCAAAACCCGATTGAAAATTATTTCTGTAGAAAAACTTAATTTTTTGAATGTTCTTAAATTTTTCACATATTATTTTTGGGACATTTTTAGAATCTATATCCAAACTTTCAATCTCATGAACATTTTCATCTGAATATTCTTTTAAATGAGTGCCACTGATATTTCGGAAATCATCAGATTCATTTGGATTTGTTATTGAAAGCTGACATTGATAGGACATTAAATCACTATTGAGCTGGTATTTGCAGCGTATTTTTTTAACATTTGTTGAACATGATTGAGTATTAAAGAGAACAATTAATATTAGCACCAATTTTAAATTCATCTTAATGTCATGAAACTTAATTGTCAACTGAATTCTTTCCGACTTGTCATTTAGATTTCATTTATTTACGACAACTTGATTTGTTGGCTGATAATAGGAAATATAAATAAACGCACAGATAGCTTTAGTTCAGAAGGTCATTGTGGATTATTAAAAACCAAAATTCTTTATCATAAACTAAAGAATTGCCTATTCAACCTCTCAATTTCAATATAAAACACAGTGATTATTCAGCATTGCTGTTAATTAATGTAAAAATTCACTCATAACTTAATTTTAAAATCAAACAATTCTTCCACGTATGAAAACAATGCAAATAAAATAAAAAAATAAATTTCCATTTCTCGTCCATAATAAGGAACATTTTTTTTTTGTTTGCGTGCTCAAAAAGTCAACAAGAAAAATCCGATTTTTTTATGTGTTGAAAGCAATTTTTTAACAAGTCCATAAAAAGCATTTTTTATTTTATTATAAAAAAATATAAAAAAAATATTTTCAATTCCTTTCATTTACATCAAATTCAAATGTGTAAACTCGCAATTCTTGAATAAATATTTGAGTACAAAATGTTACAAATCTATCATCATATTTTAATTCTCTTATTAAATGCTTTTGGTGGTGAAAACATTTTCTGCTGAACTCTCATTTGGTCTGGCTTGTTTGTTTTGTTGTGAAATTGAGAGGAATTTTGGAAGTAAGGGGAGGGGATACTTGGAGCTTAGGGATTAAGATGGTTTGATGATTTTTTGTGTGTAAATTTTTCGAATTTTTTAATTGAAACTTTTGGGAATGCATCGATGTTACAGATCAATTGGCACTATATTGATGTTGATTTAATTGAAAATTACAAATTCTGCAAAAATTACAATTTTTTATAAATCATACTACACCCATGACTCCTCACCCACACTCTCCCAATTCCTCCAAAAAAATAAACATCAACTCCATGCAAGAATTCGACGTCAAATAAATTTCAATGGCTCAAGAAGGTAAGCAAAAAAAATTAATAATAAAAGAAGCTCCTGTAACTATTAACAAGAAATGCCCCATTACACCATCTCAAACTGCCTCTTCTTCCAACAATCTTAAATCGTCGACAAAATTTCTTTTAAACGAGATTTTTTTTGTAAGCTGAATGGAATGCAAATTACCGTCAGCGTTGGAGTTTCAATCCATAAATTATTTTCATATGAAAGTGAAAAAGCCATTGAAGAAGGGCATAAACAGTAACAGTTTTACATCTGCCTTGCTTGTCGAATTTTTTTGGATCCCTTGTGGAAGTTTTGGTTGTGTTTTTGCTTGGTTTTGGCTATGGCTGGATTTTAAGGGGTTCGTATTCTTTAGTAGGGATTAGAATTTGGACCTGTTGGTTTTAGTCGAGGGGAAGATAAACTCTGAGAAATACAACAAGACATGCCCTTGGAGTGTATAGGATCAATGCTATAAACATAGGGAGAATCATATAATAATCCAACCTTTCTTAAAAAATAGCTCAACGCTCTGTTGTAAGCAAGGCCCCTTAAATCATTAGAGACAAAATTCAGAATTCAGAAACAAATAGTTTCTGACCCATTAGACAGTTATGGAGTCCCTCAGAACTCCTGCAGTTAGCTTCAAACCAAAATTTCTCCAAAGAAATCCGACAAAATATCCCTAGTATCTTCCATTCCCTCCCATCCCATTTCCATCCATAGAATTAGCCATATAAAAATTTAATTTTATGATCACATCATAAATACCTTTTCCACCATCATCGTCGTGTATCTCCATCACATTCTCACCCTTAGTTTTGTTGCCAAATTGCCCTCTTACACGCAGTAATGAATAATTTTCATTTTTCTCTTTCCTTCCTTACTCACTTTCTGTATGTGTTGCTGGTGCTTTCTTTTGTAAATTTATAAGAGGAAAATACCACCGCATCCTCATCGACTTTCCTTTTTAATTTTTTTGTTAAGTTAGTTGAGCTGGTTTATGGGGAAGATGTGAAGATTTGGAGGTGATATGGACGAGACTGGATTTTTTTTGTTTGCTTGAAATTAAGCGAATTTTTATTTTTTGTCTGAAATTAAAGTTTTCAAAAGAATTTAAGTTAACGATAACGTTAAGGGGCAAACATTTATGGAGGTTTTGCAGATTTTTGAGATTTTTTTTAAACCTAGAAAATTAAAGACATTTTTCCAAAAAGGGAAAGGGTCGGTTATTAATTAAAAAACCTTAGCTACGCCCCTGCGTAAAATCAAGGTTATAATTTGGCAAGGCTTTCTGTTCCAAGTCCAGGTTCTTATCAACCCTCCTCCTCACTCTGCTTCACCGCTCAATCAAGGAGTGTCGAAATCTTTAAACCTCTAAAAACAGTGCCTAGTCTACCAACAATCAGAACTTTTCTTAACAATGTTTTTCCTCTCATAACATGAAAGGGAAATTAAATGCTGTTAAGTGTAAACGGTGAAAAGAACTTTGTAGGTGCGAGTTCGTTAATTAATTTTTTTTCATTCTCATTTAACTTCCTTCTTCATTTTTATGACCTTTTATGGGAAACGTGTTTGTCTCGTTTATGAAAGTTTTCAGCCAAACTGAAAACATTTTTTTTTTTCATTTGTTTTAAAATTAAATTAAAAGAGTATTTGAGAGATTTAGTTGCATGTGAGATAAAATGAAAGATGAATGAATTATGGAACTGATGGGACAGTTTGATTGTATCCGTCGGTTATTGAGGACTTATCACCAAGGATGAAGCTCAGATCAAGCCTATTAATTGTGATAAAATAAGATCAAAAGTCATTTGATTAGTTCAGATTAGCACTCTTGTCTGGGTTGATCACTTCTCCTACCAAAAATATTCATCAATTCAAGAACAACAATCAACCCCATTTCAAAAGACAAACGTTTTATCACAAAACACAAAACCTTTACAACCAATTAACCCAAAATTAGACATCAGTGATTAAACATTTAATTACTACAAATCCCATTCAAATCCTGCCTTTTAAAAAATCTCATTCATACAAATGAACAGCAAAAGATTCCCTAATTAACACTAAAAATTCTTTCTTCATTTCCTAATTATTATCATCATCCTGTGTATTATTCATAACTTCAATTACATGCACATCACATTAAATGTAACGATAATAAATCCACTTCGTTGTAAATGAGGCAATAAATGTGAGAAGATAATAGCCCGTCATGTCGTGACATCAAAAGAAAGAAACAATTTTTTTTCGTGTATTTTTTTATGTGCATTTCTCTCCCAAAAGGAGAATAAAGATAAGGAAGAATAAGTGAAATGCGAAATGAATGCTGAATTGAAAATGAAAGAATGGGAGAGAAAAGTAAGCAAAAAGTAATTGAATTAAGTGTACAGGAACAATATAATATGAAGGTAAATAATAAATGATCAAGTGGAACGGAGAATGAAGGAGGATTGTTAGGTAAACAAGATGAACAATGCACATCAGATTGTGGTTAAGGATCATTCGGTTATATCAGTGTTGTCCAAACAGTACGCCGCAAAAAAAGTCAGGAAATGCCACGAACTTAATAATGTGTGCGGTTTTGGTCGTAGCCTACGACTAAGGTGTAGTGTCAATATGATAATTTCATTTTTAATGCAGCTTGAATAGGAGCAAAATTCTTCTTTGATACCCTAAAGACGCTTGAGCAAAGTAGGGTTGCGTGAGATTAGCGAATTTTTCTGTTTACACTAGTAATTCTAAAATCATGCACCTTAAAACACTCCTAAGTATATCAGGAGTAATAACTAACTAAAATTCGGCCTGTTTCACTAAATTGGATTATCCTCGATTTCGAACTATCCACTTCAGTTTTTTGTAAATATCTTAAACTTTATGGGAGGTGTGGTATTTCTAATATTGGATTATAAAAGAGTGAACTATGCATGAAATTTCTGTATGCTTTAAACTTTTGATTTTCGGTAAGAAGTATTAATCATTCAATTTTCTAGCCAAATCTAGTAAATTATTATAATTATAATTTATTTGTCGACGTTACCGTCCGGAAGAATTAGGTATATATACATGTTTTTTTTACTTTTTACATTGATTAGTGATACATTTCATATCACTATGGGTGACGTAGAATCAAGCTTCTAATCTTCAAATCTAGGTTTCAACTAAACTAAGGCTCTCGTTTCAATCTTCTGTGGGCGTGACGTGATACATTTCAGGTCCGTTCTGACAATATTTCATTATAAGGTAATCTTGTAGCTCTCGTTCCTATTTCTCCCGCTACACTTCAAGTTCCTGATCCGTTCCTTAATCCAACGTTGCCCAAAATGCCCAATTATGGCTTGACTCGTACATTAAGCAGTCGAAGTATCTAAACTTCTGAAAAAGAACAAATTTGGAAATGGCTGGATTCGAACCGACGACCTTCGAGTTACCATACCAAATTTGAGCCAAGCGCCTTACCTATTCGACCAGCAAGGCACTTAACTGCTTTAAAAATTAACTTCGATTTTTGCTATAATTCTCAAACTAATGAAGATATAAAAATTTTAAGTATATATTGATTTAAGGAGCAAAGTACTCTAACTAGATCACACATTAGATCTCTTAATAACCTTAAGCGTCTGGAGAAATTTCCACAAAACTGAAATGGATAATCCGAAATCGAGGATAATCCACTTTAGTGAAACAGGCCGAATATTCTCGAGAATCGTCAAAAGTGTTAGATTTCTGATTTCTTCAAAAATTTTGATTCTTCCAACAAACAACATTTAAAATCTATTTTAGAAGTTTAATCAAAGCATCGAAATCTCAATAAATAAACCAAATGTATACAAATCCTATCAAAACATTCATATCGCAATCCCGAATAGCACAAGTGGGCAAAACGAATAGAAATGCGGCACCAAGCTGAAGTGACTCTGACATGGTGCTTGATTCAATTTAAATCCAATACCATGACAGATTACCATGCCGAATTTCTACTCGATTAACCGACTTGTGCTATTCGGGAATGCAAACACGGTCCACAATTTTCACAAGCGACCACATTTTCCATATAACATTGAAATTGAAAACACAAATAAAGTAATAAAAAAATTTAAATCATAAACATGCATACACTCTGCATATTAGAAGCACCTGAAGAAGGCGATGAATTGAGCAATTTCAATTTCAACAACAGCAAAAAAAAAATAAAAAGGAAGAGAAAAGTGAGCTGAGAAGCGATTCGGTGAAGCGCGTTGAGGCATAAATGGAAAATCGGTTTTCGGTTATAATAAAATAACACTTTTCTTAACAACATAACGAACATTGTTTATTCTTTTCTTGTGAATCTCTTTTGTGAAAAAATCGTTTTACACACAGTTGAAGTCGTCTTCCTTTTAAGCGGTATTAAGTGCGCATGCTATCCATTGCCGAGGACGAAGAGCCAACGAATGCAACGAACTTTTCCCACAACATCAAAAAGAGATTTCCCTCTGATGATTTCATTCAGTTTCTTCGTTCAGTTCCGTGCGATGAGAATGATGAGAACATTTTACAATTTTTTAATTTATTTAATTTGTTGTTGAGTTTCTTAAGAAATTTTAAGAAGAACGTTTTGAGAAAGTCGAGGAGTTAAAATTAAAATTTTACCGAAATTTCGATAATCGCGAGAAGAATTTTTGAAATTATGGAAAATAATAAAAAATAGTGAAAATATACAAATTTGCTCAACATTGAGAATTATTAACGATCCGGAAGTCTAGTAAAGTGAATAAGATGCACAAAATAACAAAAGATTCAAGTTGAAATTTCATTGAATATAAAATAATAAACAAGGAAACTAGAAAATGTGTTATCATCACCGGAAGTTAAATGATAATGTAAATTATTAATTCTGATCACATATTCTGATCAATTGCAGAGCACTAGTCATATGTTGAAGTGAAATAATAAAGTCACTAAACTTTAGTGAATTAATCAAGTGAAATTCAAGAAATTTTTAATTTTGATTAAATCTGAAATCCAGATTTTGAATACTTAAATTGGCAGCAAATAGTGTAAGAAATTTGAAAACAATGTTTATAAAGTGTGAAATAATTTTAAGTGATTCAAATTTAAAGGGAAACATTTGTAATTGATCATTTTTAAATCGTTAAAATATAAATGATTTTTAAATGAAACTTTTAAAATTGAGAATAAATCTATCTTTAATCATTTTAAATTAGCTCTTAATAATGTTCCCGCAATTAGTAAAATAATTAAAAAGCTTTAAAAAAATTATACAAATAATTTAAAAACTTTCTAAAATTTTGAAATATCCAATTAATAATAATTACTTCTTAGAACTTTAAAATTTAAGATTTTGTCAAGAAATAGGTTATAATTCAAAGTTTGGACTTGTTTGAATTCACTGTGCGGAAGTTATAATTGGATGTTGATAATTTTTTGCTGATTTTTCAACATATTTGGTCGTTTTTGGTCATTATTGATAATTTTTCATCATGTCTGATCATTTTGATCAGTTTAACATCTTTGATTTGAATTCTAAGTTGACTATTAATTAATGAATTTAAAAATAATATTCACCTACGCTTAAAAATAACAAAAATAAATTTATTAAATTTTTGTTATCCATCTTCCGTTAAACATCAAATTTTTTAAAATAATCAAAATTTTTTAATTGATTTGAAATAATTTCAAATTATAAGTTTGATGAATACTTTTCTAATAATAAGTTTAAATTTTTTTAAAATCAACCAAAAAATATTAGATGCTGTAAATCTTAGAACACTTATTAAGAACTCCATCAAATTTCACTCACAAAAGTTCTTCCAAACAACTGCCAAAATAAAACATATTAATCACCAATTTAAAATATTCCAAAAAATCCCAAACTTCAAAAAAAAATTAAACAAAAGAAAATTTTCAAAAAATAAAATTTTCCTTTCACAAAAGAAGATGACGACAAAAAAAAGAAAGAATTTGTAATTCAAAAAGGATTTTCAATTAAGAAAATTTTCATGCAAGACCGGAAATAAAACAAAGGAAGAAGGGGCGGCAGAGGAAATATCTCAATAAGAATAAAATGAATTGAGTGTGAAAAAAACATAAAACAATTTTCGTCATTAAAAATTATAAATAGACACAAAAGACCGCACTTGGAATAAAATGAAAGTCGCGATAATAAGGAAGTGAAAATCGGCGACCGCAACTATCAACAAAAAGAAAACGTTTTTTTGTTGAGAATTGTTTGGAGCTGTGTGGGGCGAGGGGAGGACTGAGAAGTCAAGTCAATTAACGAAATTGAAATTAAAGGGATATTCGGTCGTAGGCACTGAAACGTGAAACTTAGCTAACGGAAATCATAAAAAACCTTGGTCGAAGTGGAAAAGGAAAAGAATTTATAAGGAACAAGAGGGAAAATTTTAGATGTTGGGGTATAAGGCGCATAATTTATGAAATTATCACAAATAGAAGAATTATGGATATAAAAGGCTGTTTTGCTGGAATTAGCATTTCCAATCCAAACTAAGATCTGAGATTCTTTAAAAGTTTTGCAGCACACAACCCGACTTCCCTTAGAATTCAAGAACATTCAAATCCAGCCAGTAGAACCACAAACCTGCCTCAAATAATCCACCAAAGTATTCTTCATTCTTATTAAAAGATTAGAACTCATCAAATCTACCTCCTTCCCCCTTCCAAATCTACCCCTATCATAATCTCCCAATCCAACTCCCCTTCCTTTTATCACTCGACAACAAAATTGACTTTCGTATGTTAAAGAGAAGAAGAAGTCATGACACACACACACACACACACAGAAGTCAACAAGAAAAACAACAAATTTTCATCCACTTCCACTTTTCGCCACTTTTATGGATAAGTGAGATTCGTGACATCAAGCAATAAAGAATACATTTCTCATTCCATACTAGTTATCTATGTATTACTGGAACGTCTCATCGTTCTTTACTTCTTTTCTGTTGGAAACTCTTTTTTCTTTGTTGATGGAATTAAGGGAGAGATATTTGATCATTTTTGGTGATTGGCTGGATTATATGGATTTATAAAATTGTGGTAAAGATGATAGGATTCGAACTTGTGTGATTTAACCGGTGACTACGATGTGTTAATCATGTCGCAGCACTCAAACGTTGATTTACTGCATTGGAATCCTGCCCATCATTCCGTCTTATTTCAATACATCGTCGAATTTCTTGAGCTACCCGGGATAGCTACCCTCCTTACAGTCAAATTTTGTCTATTTCCTAATGTAAGGGACAATAATTTTCATTCATAAAGGAGGTAGACCTAAGAAGATTCGAGTCCTACCTCGTTCTGTTGGCGCTTAAATAAAAGAAAACTAAATAAACTTGGTAAAGTCTTCCTTAAGTTCAGCAAAACTTCAATCTTCAACTCCTGAGTATTGACTAGGGTCATTTCAAGTATTCTAGTCACTTTAACTATTGATTCTCCATTATCTGCCATCTGTTTGCTAAACATATGCGTCCCAACCCCTTTCTAAAGTCCCATTAAAGCATAACAACTTCCACATTACTCCTTAAACTTGTTGTGGTAAAAGATATCTAATAAAATAGCACACAGAGAGAAAGTAGACGAGAAGAAGCAGCTTTACGTGAACACAAAATTGTTCTACTTTTTTTCACGTCCAAAAGATGATGAAAAGAGAAGTAAAGTTGTAAAAAAAAGAACTAGTGAAACAAAAAACAAGTTGCTGTGTATTGTCTGAATGTGATTTAATCTGATAAGCTCTCTCTCTCTCCATAAAGACAGGACAGACGGAAAGTGCAAATAATCTCCACAAAGAAACAATTTTTAAGAATAGAAAAAAAATAAGGTGAAGAACTAATCAAAAGGGAAATGATGATAATTTTTTTTGGTGCTCGAGCGTCTGATTATGGAAATTTGAAAAGAATAAGTTTTGTGAGTAAAGAATTGAGATTTTGTGAAGTGGATAAAGTTGTTGTTTTTAAGATTTGCCGCAAACAAAAGAGTTGTGACTTGATAAAGAATAGAAAAATTTTTGAAAAGGATGTGAGAAAAATGTTTGAATTTATAAAGTTGGTCGTTTAATTTATGAGATGTTTAGGATTTTTATGAGATTATTAAGATGTTATTTTTTAAGTAAGGGATTTCGTATCTGAAGGAATTTATTGAGCAAAATTCAATTGTTTTGAAGATAAGACTAATCCTGAGTTTGTTTTTAATTCTTTGTCATAATTTGGCATAGTTCACAAGTGAAAATTCTTTTTTAACTGAGTGCTACAAGCTTCCTCTCATTAGCTGCGAAATGTCCAACCGCACATCTGGATCACAATTCACCTAAAATGATTTATTTTTCACAAGTTTTCAATCATGAAAAATTGCTTTTTTCAAAGTGTCACAAAATCGTAGACCCATCTTCTTATATGGAACCAAAAATTAAAGATTGAAAACTAAAAAACCCTTGCATTTAAGATTAAAGCCTGACGTGGTTCACTTATGACGTCCCAAATTAATAGTCATTTAAAAAATAATGGATTTTCAGGAATTTCCATTGTTCTTTTCTTGCAGACCTCCCCCCTTTTCCTTAGACATCATAAGTGAAGTAGTTTGGGTGTTTTATTTTATTTTTTGTTGCATAAGATTTGGAGTTTATATGGTTTATATATGCACTATGCAGGATCACTACGTTCAATTTCATATGAAGTTGATTTAGTTCTCAAAGGCTGCACCGACGATCCATTAAGCCAGAACATTAGTGAGCTATCTAAACTAGACATAAATGCGTTCAGTTCTTGCTTTCAGGCTAGGGTTTCCAAAATTCCCGAAAACGGGAATTACATAAAGGCAAACTTAAATGATGTCTATCAAATATGTATTCAATTCGATTCAATTCACGTGAAATAATTTATTTAAATAAAAGTGCAACTTCGTGTCAGATTTATTTCTCAGACTGATAATTAAACATCATTTATGTCCGACTCCAATAAAGATAAATTGTGGGAATGGCCCATCTTTTTGAGCTGGAGGTACTTTGATTCAAAAGTCAATGCTTGATTGCAAATTTTCCCTTTAAATCATCATAATATATAATTTTAAAATTTTAAAAATTCTGGGGGTCCTCGATTTAAATATATTTTGTTACATTAAAATCCTGTTCAAATCAAAGACCCTCAGCACTTAAAAATTAAAAACTTCCCACACTAAAAGCCTTAATTATTAAATATCCAACAGGAAAAAAAAATCATTTAAGTCATAATCCACAAAAAGCCTCCTCAACGCCTCGTACAATGTTGAGTGTTATTTAGTGCTCTTTAATAATAAATAAAAACTTTCATAATTCTTTACTTCCTATCATCACACTAACAATAAAACGAATATAAATGTATTTATTGCCACACCATCATCAGCATCAATTTTCAACAATTGAACGTGAACTCAATTTAGTGCATGTGAGAAAAATATAAAAAAAATTTATACTGTTGTGCCACTTACATACAAACACACACCATCCAGGATTCTTACGATATATATATTTTTTTTATAAATAT
Organism: Chironomus riparius; assembly: GCA_917627325.4. Taxonomy (NCBI): domain Eukaryota; kingdom Metazoa; phylum Arthropoda; class Insecta; order Diptera; family Chironomidae; genus Chironomus; species Chironomus riparius. Next base: position 19,062,564 of record OU895877.1, on the reverse strand, counting down.
TAAATGTTTTAGTACATGAATGCTTACAGTGTGTTAAAAAAAGTGCTGTTGCAGTTTTAACGACTTATAAAAATCGCATTAAAACAAGAGTTTGGTGATTCTCTGCTTTTTTTTTTGCTGTTAAGCAGAAAGAAAAAGTGAAATTAAAGTGAATTGAGAAAATTGCCGTAGGAAGGAAGGAAAAATTTAATAACAAATGCCATGATTTTTGCTTTCATTTTAATCATATCCAATTGTTGTGTTGTTATAAACAGTTCCATTCAGTCAAATGAAGGTGAGTGTCCTTTTAAATTTAATTTGGATATTTTATTTTATTTTTTTTTGGATGGGACAGGATAAGAGAGAGACAGATTTATGAAATTTAATTTTATGTAAATGAAGAATTGAAGCAAATTGAAGGTTTTAATAGAAAATTGTTACAAATTTAGCTTTGCATCCCAGACACGCTAATAAAAAGTATTCATTACTAATCAAGTTTAACTTTTGCAAGGAATCTACATCCACACACAAGTTTCTTATTTTCATGTCAAGATCTTTGACAAGATCTCTTGAGCATTGCCTGAAGGTCTTTAAGTGACTTTTATGTCTATTAATTTTTGATACAATCCTTGTCATATTGACAACAAGAGATCGTTGTTCTGGTAGGAATAGAACTCACATTTCTCAACACAGAGCTAGGTTTACAGATATCCGACCTTACTACAACAAACCTATTCTATCATTTGTAGAAAACAGGCTGAGCTGTCTATCTTTCTTTATTAACAGCGATTGCTCATAGGACCCTTTATAGACTTAGAGCTATTTTCTCCTTAAATTCCACTTTGATTGTGTAGAATTGGTCTTTCAGTCTTTATCAAAATACTCCTCAAAATAAGCAATTCCAATTATTTTTTAAATTTTAATTCTTTATTTATTTAAATTCTGAATTACAATTTACTTATAAGTCTTCTACATGTCTTTTCAAATGATGCCCAAGGTTGTGGAACTGAAGAATTACATTCTGATCATTTTTGATAATTTTTGGATCATTTTTGATCATTTCATCAGTACCACACCCTTGATGATGCCTACAGTCTGACACTGATCACATTCGTTGATTTTTATTGTGCGTCTTTTCATGTCTTACTAAATTCCTCTTCCAATCAAACTTTTTGCCACATGTTTTACACTCAAATGATTTTGGATTTTCATGTTTCTTGCTGATATGGTCCTTTAGATTTTTATTATTTTTGAAAGTTTTTCCACAGATTTTACAGTTGAATTTCTCGTTAAATTTTAGTTGAATTTTATAGTGTTTTGTCTTGTTGTGTTGATTTAATGTTTGCAGTTTCGAACTTACTTTGCATTGAATTCGCGGTTGATGAATTTTCATGTGGTTTGTGTGTGAATTATCTTCAAATTTGATAATATCTTCCTGTAAATTGTCTTTTTCATTTTTTGGTTCCAATTTTAAATTATCTTCATTAATGAATAAATTGTCATTTTCAAATTCCGGTTCCAATTTAATTGACACATTCGAAGAATTACCAAGTGTTCTTCCGAATATTTTTAATGCTAGTTCAGGAAATTTTATTAAATCTTCAAACACTAAATCTGAATAATCCATTTTAGGAGAGAATGATTTGATGATATTGCGTCGATCTTAGCTTATGAACTTGTTGTTATCGAATGATGAAAGCACTGATCTCGTTCAGGTATTTATACAACAAAAAAAATAAAAAGTTTTTAAACAAATTAAATAAATTTGAGAATTAAGCTTTAAACTTTTGGGTCGATTGCGGATTTTGCAATGTTGAATATGACTAATTTCGATACTCCTGATCTCAATTCCCGAAAAACACAATGTTTTCTTTACAAACTAAAATAATTGACTTTAATTTCTTAAAAGTTGCAGCAATCAGCTATAATAATCTACGAAGACCAAATTTTAATTCTGCTGATTATTTTCGATTATTTTTAATGAACTACAATGCAGTTCCAGAACATTTTAATCTTCATAATTTCATCCAACAGAGAAGCAAAATGATTTCAGCAATGATTTATTCAACATCGACCATCAATTGAATTTATTGTCATTTGATTTACGGAATCAACGAACTTTTTTTTAATATAATTTATGATATTTATTCGTGGATGAAAATGTAATTTGTAGAGTTAAAAAATGCTGCATTTTCAGCACAAAAAAAACTCATTTTAAACATCAAGCTTGACTTATTGCAGATATCATTTTAAGTTCCACAAAAATCAACTGAAATTTGATTCTGCATTTTTCTGATTGAAAATTTTAAATGCCATCCCGAACAAAAAATTAAATTAAATGAAAATTTATACCAAAAAATATCTTATTTCCTTTTTGTTCGAGTTTTTCACTGCTCTTTGCCCTCAAGTCATGTTGCATAATCGACACGCACATTAAAATTCATTTAATGTCAATTTAAGAGCAATTTTTTTTATCGCTCAACTGTTCACACTGACCGCTGTTCTTGCTGCAAACATTTTTTTTAAACCTCGACTCCCGTCTTTCGGGATATGAAATCTGATATGAATTTTAAAATAAAACTTTTTTTACGAGTGGATTATTTGTGTGTTTTTGTGGTTTGGAGGAATTTAGGGATGAATTTTAATGGTCGTTAAATGGTGGGAATAATTAGGGAAGATGGGGATTTTTGAAGAGATGTCTTTCTATTATTCCATTTTTTTAACAAATCTTGATGAGACTGTAGTACGCTGGATATGCTGCGATATCCAGAATATGCTAAACATCTCCTTTTTTGTTGGGGGAATCTTTAATTTTTCTGAGGTCTTAATCTTGACAAAGAAAAGAAAGGCAGGAGGGGGGGGGGGGTTGGAGATTTTAAAATTCCAATGACTAAACGAGAAAAGCACTTGTTCTCGAAAGTTTACAAAAAAATTCATTCTTGAGTTACTAAACGATTTGACAAAATCTGATATATCAAACATGATCGTAATCTTTACCTCTCACCCCCCCCCCCCCCCCCCTCAATCTGAATGCAGTAAGTCGCAATTCTATTTTTAAGTTTGTTTCCTAAATTTTTAAAAGATTCTAAAATTTAAATTAAGAAATCTTCAAAGCAATTAATCTCAACGGAATTAAGCCACGAATTAACAAGATATTAACCTTCATTAACAGTACAATTTATTTTTAGGTCTACTATCAAAATTCATTAATAATAAATGTCTTAAAGCAGTCTCTGAATGTGGTTTTTACAAACTTTAAACTTCATTTTCCGTAAAAATAAGTCAATAAACTGAAATTTCTTCAAGCATTCAATTAATGAACCTAATTAAATATTTTGTGCAAGCAGAAATAATAAATCCAATCCTACACCTTTTACAAATGTTCAATACAATTTCAAAAAAGGCACGTTTCGAAAAACTATATAACTTTTTTAAAAAAAGTTGCAATTTTCGTTCCTTCGACAATTCCAAAAAAAAACTTTTCTTTGCAAAACTCAGCACAGACGCAGTCACAATGGCACAGCATGAAGTAAATTTCATTGATAATAAAAAATAGCAGCAAAAAAAAAGTTTTCATTCTCGATGATTTTTTGTGTCTGATAAAAATTCAATTTTCACAAAACCGGCGGCACAAAAAAAAAGAAGGAAGAAGTTCTGCTGCATGTCGTCTCATCATCATCGCAAACAATGTGTAATAAATGCGCTAATTTAGAGTCTCATTTACGATAATGCGAGAAATTTTTCGAGCACATTTGTGGAAGTGCATGAGTTTGAAAATGACAGCAGTTCTTACATGAAAAAAAAAATTCTTTTGCGTCTTCTTTTGCAAATATTTTTCATTTCAATTACAAGATTGAATAAATTTGCTGGATCAAGCATTCCAATTGACCTCCCATTTTATGTACTTTTCGTGTCCATATTTACTTACTCTTTTTTCTGTTCTTTTGAAAAATTCAAATGAAAATACTGACTTTATTGGATATGTAAAGAGTTGAAAGGGCAACAGAAGTCAAGTTTGAAAGACATTTGTGAATGGGATGTAGTTAAATGGAGAATTTATAACGTACAATATTCATTTATTGGATGCTGTTGATCTCTTACTGACATGAAGAGACACTTTATAGATTAAAAATAGATTGATTTGAATGTTGAGGGATACTTGACACTGGTATCAGTGCTGGATTATCTAATAAGGACTTTATTGGATACTATGATAGATAATCTATGCAATCGGAAAATTTGGACTAAGTTCAATTTTTAGTTAAGGAGCTTGACATCTCTACAGCCCTCTTTAGACTATTCCACTGACTCAACTCTAGTCCGAACCCTTATCGACTACGAGTCCTGATTAAACTCATTGCACGAATGACTATGCTTCTTATTGTTAAATTTAAATTGAGCTGAAGTGGTTCTGTGGCGGAATGGTTTAGTACTTCGATACCTGATTATTACAAAACCAACACAGCGATCATGAGTTCGAGACTCGACACGTGAAATGTTTTGCTTATTCTTTTTCGCATTTTTATGTACTAGAAATTAAGTTCATATCCTTCCTTTGTAGGCTATAGGCAGCAATGTCATTAAAGGATTAGTTTGGATCTTACTTTAAAGTGTAGGTTAAGCTCACTCGTTAAACTCCCATTAGCTGTGAATCGACCTAGTGCACCTTTGAATCGGAATTGATCTGAATAGCCAAAAGTTTTTGCTTTATTGTAAAATTGCTTGTATCACCTGAGCTACTCACATGATTTATTAATATGCTAATCAATAATTCTAAAGTTTTAAAGCATATCTCACAAATATTCATATTTCTTGTTTTACCTCTGCTGAAATCAGAGCAGCCAAATCATCACCAAATCAATATCATCTTTCCCAAATAATCATGCAAATAAATATTTCAAAAAGGTTCTTTCTTTACCAATACTTGATGTTACCTTAAAGTCACAAAAGGAAAAAAAAAATATTTTTTGAAGAGTAAAATGAGAATTATTCATGCGAATATTTTACTTCCTTCAGTAAGAGAAGTAAAATTTTTTCAAGAGTATTCAGGAGATTCTCACATGAAAGAATCCGTATTTATATAGTAATGTCGTCATATGGAAAAAAATGAGTGAAAAAATCTCTTTTTTTGGTTTCTGATTTCAAACATTTACTGCTGTTGTTGTCTATCCTTAAAGTCGTCATCATGTTGTGTCTCTCAGTGACAAAGGTGAAATTTAATGCGACATTTATGATTTCATTACATTCATCCACAGTTACCTAGTGACATTGAAATGTTAAAAATTTCACTTCTTGATTGCTTCTTCATGAAACGGAAATATATTGTTACATTTGCGTAATGCAGTAATGGAATTAGCGAATTAAATTACAGAAGAAAAAAAATCTTGAATTTAATTACGTGTGCTGTAATGGAACGCGTGCTCTTGCTTTTCCAAGAACATTAAACTCGTGGCATTCTTTTGTTCTGTAATTTCTAGTCTGGTTTAGTTTTAGATTTAATTTTAAGATCTTTTGATGAATTTCGATATTAAAGGTGGGAACTATGGAAGGTGGGGGTGTTAATGAGAAAATTTTAATTAATTCCTAGAATATTTGTAATTTAAGTATCTAAAACATTTGACAAGTTACATTTTTGATTATTTGAATATAATTATAAAGTTTATAAAAAGAGATACTTTAAGTTTCACTATTAGTATCGTGTACTCAATGAAATTCATAAGATTCGAACCTTAAAACTAGTTTAGCATGCTGCTACAAATATCTTGATAACCATCAAACAGGCTTTAATAATGCAAGTCTACATTATTGTGACGCGTTGCCGTTAATTTAATGATTTGATAAAGTCTTGAAGGCTATGTTGTGCCAAATAGGCATACCACTGAGTCTTATTTTTAGCAACATGTTCAAAATAAATTCTTCGGTGTTCGATTGCAAACCTTAAGACAAAGGAGATTTGTCACCCCCCCCCCCCCCCCTACGCGCCTGGATTAATCATATAAATTTGTTCAATTATGACATACTAGATTGATAGACTAGCTATGCTAGCGCGGACTATATATTAAGATATCAAGGGACGCTACGAAAGAGCTTCTACAGTGATGGTTTAAAAAAGGTAAAGCATGAAAATGACTTTTGAGCTTTTGAGCTGAAGGCACTGCGATTTCTACCAACAGATGATAGTGGAATCCGAACCACTTGCAGTGGTTTAACTTTAAAGTCAGGATAGTGCACATGATTAGGTTGCTTTCCTCACACATGGAAAAATTTCAATCTTTAATAGCTTTGCCAGAAAAAATCTCTGACCTAGCCCCCTTCCCTCCTAAATCATTCCTAACGAGATCACAAATTGGTCCAAGATAGATCAATATTGTCATAGGTATTTTTTATTAAATAAATTAAATCACAATAAATTTCACAATGGATATTTAACAAATTCCTAAAATCCGATCCCTTTAATCCTTTAAAATACAAAAAGTAAACTCAAAACTTTTCCTGCTTAACATTAAATAAATTCACCTCGAGAGGAAAATTCTCTTCGTTCAGATTTGTTTAATGATTTAAAATTTATATACAAAAAAACTTCTTCTTGCTGCCGTTTTCTTCTTTATTTACCAAAACAAGAACTTTTGTATTTGTATCAAAAGGATTAATTTAGAGATGCAAAAGTTGGGGAAAAATCGAAAATTGCAACTGCTTAAAAAAGTGTTTGTTTCTCTGTTGTTATTTGAATAACGAGCGGAAAACGGAGTCGATGAGACAGAAAATTGTTCAGAGGGAGAGAAAATTCATGAAGCAAGTTGGAACAAGTTTCTGGAAATCTAGGATGAGCTTTTGTCCTCTGTGGTCCTGATAGTTTGAGCTTTAAATGAAACTGCATTCTAAATCAACCTCCTCCCTAGTTCAAGAATCAATTCTCATCAACTCATTTTCATTCATTAACAACTCCCCCCCCCCCCCCTACCCTCCACTCCCTCAAAATTCCCCTCCCTTGACAAAATGCAAAAATCACGTCTTAATTTGATCCAAAAATAAAAGCACTTTAAAAAATCTACACAAAAATAAAAAAGAGGGGATTAAAAGGCATCAACAGCAAAAGAGAAACTTTTTTTTTATTATTTTTTCGTAATAGGAATTATAACAATATGCGATAGTTTGAAGCCAAAAGCTATTAAATTAACATATTTATGAAGATTATGGTGATTTTTTTCCATTGAAATAAATTCTTTTTTTCCCCTTCTGTATTTTGTTGTTGAATAAATATCCATGAATAACCGGAAGGACACTGACTCTCATTAAATTTTACTCGGTCCGATCGATAATCGGGGGACAATGGCTGAGAGGATGTTGAGTGTAAATTGATAACTTTAATTAAATTTTGATTGGAATGAATAAAGGATTGGGCAAGTGCAAGTGTTGGTGATCAGGGGTCGAGGTAGGGAGAGGCGAAAAGGGATGGATCTAGAACCTTTCGACTGGTGAGGTGCTGTAAGAAAATTTTAGACTTTTTAAAACAAATTACTATCATAATGAGGATGTTGACAACCATGGCTATGAATGTCGGACCTGAAATAAGTGCATAATAATTGATGCAGTTCCTTGACTCTTTAGGAATATATTTTGCAAATTTAATTATATAAATATATTAAGGAACAGAATTTGGTGCAGAAAGTTTAAAATAAGTTATCTTCTGTCATACAAGCCACTTCAGCCTCTTCTTGCATATCATCATGCCCCCCCCCCCTACCCCATCTGCCTTATCCCCAACCAGCATTTTCACATCATTCACACCAGCCCATCAAACTTAATTTAAGCGAATTTCGAAAATTGATATTTTAATAAAATTTGATGATAATGGCGAGGTTAATAAGTTAAGTCAATAAGCACACGATTCCATGTGAGCATAATTGACCTGCTTTTTTTCATTATACTTCATAATGAGAATAATTAATTGGACAATTTGGGAAAAGAGAGTGTGTACAACATTTTTTTTTGTATTATTTAATTTTTTGCATAGCCTCATGTGGCAGAGATTTATATACAAATTAATTTATGCTTATGAGGAAAAAATTGTGGGATGAGGTCGGTGGGGTGCTTTTTATCAGTTGATATGGGTCAGTGAAAAAAAGGTTTTTACACCAAAAATTAAGCTGATGTTAAATAAAAATTGACACGCTTGTTGTGCTGCAATTTTAAAGTGATAGTTCAGTAGGTCAGATGATGTAATGAAGTATTTGGGGATTGTGAATTGGATGGAATTAAAGCTGTGGTTTTGAATTGATTATTTAATGGATTTTGGTTTTAAGGACATAAATTAAAGATTCTCAAGACATCTTCTGCATTATACCAAAAAATATCAGTTTCATAATTTCACCTCCAAAAGTCAATGTCCCGTCTCTACCCTGAATTTCATTATAATTAGAACAAATCTTGGTAAATAAAATGAAGGAAAATGGAAAACTTTTGTAACTATCAACTTTCTCATTAAATTATTTATTCTTTCGTTTAATCCATTTTCCGACGAAACTGCAAAGATTTTTCTTTAGTTTTCTGTAAATAATACTGCATAAATGCAACAGTTAAGGAAAGTTTAAAGGTGGAATTGTCTAAGGTGCATTTATGGAGGTATTGTCAGGGGATCACATTGTGGTTTTGGTTTTAGGATGTAGAAAACTATTTTGAGACTTGACAAAGTTTTCAGTGATGCAAAGGCACAGTGAATTGGAGATGGATCTGGACCATCCAACGGAGAAGAAAGTGCAGTTTTAAAATTTTTTAATTTTGTAAAACCACTTAGTTTTTCGGGGGTTGGTTTCTAGATCTCTCCAGGGCACCCCACCCTAGTCTCAGAATTTTCCTCAGTCCCTTAAATTCTGGATATGTCTGAGGATATTCTGATCCCCAGACTTATTGGATAGTATTTGAAGAAATAGATTCACTATGTTCTTCAGATATGAACTTAAAAAAAGCCAAAATCATTCAAATTCATTCAAAAACCACATCTTACAGTGCAAACCACCAACATTCAACTCCAAACCTCAAATATAAATGCATTTTAAAAAGCTGTAAGTAAGCAAAAAAAAACCATTCTTTCTTTTCTAATTTCCCAGGAATAAAAGACGAAAAATAAAACTTTATTCTGGTCCTCATTTCATGCACATTGAAGAGTTCCTTTCAATTCATTCGACAAGAAAAATGAAAACGGAAGAAAAGTGGAAAGTTTAAGTATCATGAGTCCTGAGTTGTAGATATTATCAGAAGAACTAAAAGTTGCATCTCGGAATCACATTGTTGACATACAAAAAAAATGCACAAAAAGCGAAAAATTTCATTTCCAAGTTTTTCATTTTCTTTTGTAAGAAAAATTTTTGTTAAAAGAGCAGAAATGCGATGGAACTGACTTTGAAAATTGACATAATTTTGAAGGAAACGAGGATGGGATCTTGACAATAGTTGAGATAAGGAATTTGTTCAATTGATATTGTCGTTTTAAGATTTGCTGTGGATGAAGATTTTGAAGGTTTTTTGGAAAGAGTTTTGAGATTTATTGATTGTTTCCTTTGTCAAACTTGAACTTGACATTGTTGGAATGTCCTTTGAGTCCTTGAAAATGAATTGAGCTGATCGACATCTAAATGTGTGACAAATCAAACTTAGTTTTTCTACAACGGGAAATATGTAGTATTTTGTTGAAATAATAAGTAAATGTAAAAGAGGCAGGAGCACTTAGGGTACATCCAAGAAATAAGTTCATGTTAAAGTGCGCTGTGAAGCTTTTGCGGTGACTTGTAAGCGCTGTGACATGTCTTAAAATCAGTTGATGTTATTGCTAGGACCAATCTTTACACTACAGTTTGAGTAATCTAATCCACCAAGCGCCAAGCTCATATTTATAAATAAGCCGAATAGCATAACTCGATTAATCGAATAGAAAACCGGCACCAAGCCTGTGTGATTCTGGATCTAAATCAAAGCCAGTGTAGCAACAGGTAGCAAGAACCAGGAATTCAGGCGCTGGCTCCTGGTTCTTGCTACTTTTTGTCACACCAGGATCATGCCAGAGTCATACTGGCTTGGTGCTTGATTTGTGATTCATCAACCAACTTGTGCTTCGACTTAGATCCAGCACCATGCTAGAGTCATGGTTGATTTGCCGACTTGTGCTATTCGAGACTATCAATCATTTCAGCAACATTAGACTTAATTGATCGAGATAAATGCGCTTATAATCAATAAAATCTACTAAACTTCACATAACGTCCTTAACTGTGACAGTATCCCTATCATCATCAGCACTACTTCGAAATTGAAAAAAAATGAAGAAATAAATTGAATATTTCGTGAATGCTTTCAATTCATTCCTGACTCTCTCTCTCTTATTCTATTTTTATAAATTTTTATTTCATGCACAACTTTTTCATGCACCTTTTTTTTGCAGCATAAAAATGTGCTGCTTAAAATATTCTCTGTTATTCATCACTATCCCTATTTTTTTTCTCATCCACAGCAGCAGAACATCCAAATGAAACAAACTCGTATATTCAGGACAGAGGTGAGCAACTGCTATTCAAATAATGATGAAAGATTGAAATGAAAACTTACAAGCTGAATGAGTGACTGAATGAATGGTTGAATAAAAAAAATTTGTTAAACATTTTTCTTTTATTTTTTTCTCTCCCTTTTTTTTGTTCCTTGGTGTTCAGGAACAAGAAAAAATTTCATTTCAGCTTTCAATTTTTTTTTCATTCCGAATGATTACATGAAAGATTTTTCCTCCTCAACGCTTGGCTCTATTGTGTTTGCTGACATTTTTTTGTCGTCAGTTTTATTGAGACAAAGTTCAAGTTAACAATGAATGTTGAAGGTTGTTAAGAAGTTAATTTCATGTTCAATCTTTAGTGAATGAATGGGGAAAATGGAGATGAATTGTTCTTGAAATAGTCAATTAGTTTTGATGGTTCTTGATTAATTTTGATAGAATTTTTAAGAGAATAATGGAAATTTAATTTAAAAATGAAGATTGAATTTTTTTTAAATAATTTTTGATATTACAGTTGGCTCCAGGGGTGCTTCTTAGGCTACCCTACGCTACTATGAGTCATATTTTGGTTTTCCTTCAAGTTTTGTAAACTAATTCTTGATTCTAGAGCAAACTGCTCAAAGAAGCTCTAAAAATTAGTCCCTGAAAGGGCTTGCTGAAAGGGCTTGCTGCACACCATTCTTCAAACACAACAAAACTCGTGCTCCAAATATTCTTTGGATACCCCAAACTTAAAGTCCATACACCACTAGCTTCATCCTACAAACCCCTTTTAAATTCACTTTAAAAATTCTTTCCCAAACTTAATCACACACCTCAACATCAAAAGCTGTGCATATCTTACCATTTTTTAAAAGCAAGCTTAACAAAGTACCTGAAGCACTTAAACCACAAAAGCAGCAAGTATTAAGAAGTACATTAAAAATTTAATTTTTAAGCAAAAACATCCTCTTTTATGTACTCAAATTTTTTTTACTTCTTGTTCATTTCCATGATTTTTATTATGCAATTCTCGCACGAGAAAACAATTTTGAGCATGCAAAAAATGAGAAAGTTAGAATTTTTGGGGTGAGACTATGAATTGGCGCATTTTTGAGCAATAATTTAATTTTTTTTGTGATCGAGCTAGGATTTTGATACTTTTTAAGAGCTTCTAATGGCTATTTTACTATGCTAATCATAAAATATTAATTGTATCTAAAGAAACCAAAGTACAATCATCCAGAAAAAAATCAAATTCACCTTTAAAACTCAGTTCTTATTAAGACAACATGCCATCTCCTTAACCTTCATCTGTACCCCAATCATGCACATCACAAAAGAGCAAATATTCACAAAAGTTCAGCACAATGAAAAATAAAAGAGCAAGAAATACAACAAATGAGATATTTAGTCGTAATTTCAACCTTAAGACTTGCAACTTTCAAGTTTTCTTCCGCTTTCATAAACATCATGAGCAACAGAGCAGATAAACTTTAAATAAATTTCATTATAAGATGATTAAATTGAGTGAAATGGGTTGAATGATTTTTTTGTGGGTTTCAGGATATATTTTATAGTCTTAGTCCAATGTTTCTGGTTTCTAGTCTGTGGTAAAGGGTTGTTTGTAAATTTTGTGATGCCCAAAATTATCATTTTTGTATTTCTTTCTTGTAAATGACTAATTATTTCATAAAACTGTGTAAAATAACTTCCTACTTATTCCTCCTCCTTTGTAACCTGGAACTTCAATCTTGGAAGTAAACTGATTTCCATAAGACTGCAATATACCCCCAAAGGACCCTCATCAGACTCTAACACACCCCAACTAGGCTCTTGGCTCCATTCCAGCCCATTACAATCCACAACTTAAATAATCACAATTTACACAACAACCATTAAATGACTATCGAACATCCAACAAACAAAATGCAACGGGTGATAAAAAATTAAAATGATAGTTTTATTCTGTATGTCTTACTGAAGCTGCTCGCTGCTATTCAAGCTATAAAATAACAGAAAAATAAAAATGTATAATAAAAAAATACTAGGAACGAGATGGAAAGAGAGTGAGATTATTTTGTGTGTGCATATAAACAAGGCAAAAATTTATGTATGAGAGAGAAAGAAAGCGGTTGCCATGCCGTATGTTTGTACATTGAACATGCATTTTAGCTATATAAAAAAGTTCTCAATGTTAACCCCTGCTTTTGACCCCATTCTATGGAACAAATGATGAAAGTGCATTTATGTATGAAATAGTTTTGTTGTGGAATGTAAAAGGGGATAGGCAGGATATTATTGAGTGAAAAACTGTGATTTAATTCGAATTGTTGCTCATTTTTTGCAGTAATTTTGACTAGATTTTATTAATTTCAGCTAATGTTTAATTATTTGGACTAGATTTGACAAATGTTGGACTAGACTAGACTTGTGTGTACTAGTATCTAGTTCTAGTATGGATAAAACGTTTTAGACTAGATTTGATTTATCTCGAGAATTTTCGTCTGCTATGAACTAGATTTAACTAATTTGGACTAGGTTTATTGCATTTATTGACGGCTCATCTGATTTGGACTAGATTCAACTTATTTAGACTAGATTAAACTGACTTGGACTAGATTAAACTGTTTTGGGCTAGACTGAACTAATTTTGACGAGATTAAACTAATTTGGACTAGATTAAATTAACTTAGACTAGAATAAACTAAATTAGGCTAAATTCATTTGATTTGAACTAGATTATGCTGTTTTGGACTAGATTTAAGCAATTTTAATTAAATTTACAGTTTATGAGTAGATTTGATTGGATGTAACCTAAATTTCCTTTATTAAAAGTATCTACAATTACATCCCGATTCAAAAAAAACCTAACCTTAAATTTCCTACTTGACCTTTTTCACATTTCTATTTAAAAAGTTCACAAAACATAAACATTATTTCACAAAATGTGAATCGTATTTATAATATAAATGCACATAAAATCGTGTGTGAATGCTCTCATATGTACTACGTGTGTATTGTTGCGGTTTTCATGGTGAATGAGGAATAAAAAAAAATCTTGAATATTTTTTTTTTCCACTGAAACACAAAAATTATAAGCTCACATTATTTCAAAATGAATTAAATTGATTTAAATGTTTTTATTTATGTTGTATGCAATCGGAGATTTTTTTTTTTAATGCTGTAGTAAGTGTGTGTTAGTGCGGTGCCGCTTGTGTGACTTTATCATGAAATGAAAATGAGAAGGAAAACTAGTGGAAAATAGAATGTGAATGTTTGTGAATAGAATAATGAATTTTAGATAAGTGGAAAATTGGAATTAAAGTACTGTTTTGCTGTTTTTGTTTGGATTTTTTATTTGTGGGGTTATGAAGAAGAGTTCAAGGTTTGTTGAAGGATTTTGTATTGAAGTTTCGATTGAACTTGGATAGCTGAGCACCGGTAAAACCAAATTTGTTAAAAAGCCGACCAAAATGTTGCGCTGTCAAAAGGACATTTCTATGTAGCCAAAACCCAGTTGCTGATCATATTTTGAAATTTCAGCAAACAAATTCTTCAAAAATTTCAACACGTCTGTCCTCGATTTTTCATCATTTGCCCCTTACCAAAAAGAAATTCCATCTAAATAGCGAAAAAAATCGATTTCCCAGCAATAAAAACAAAATTGACCATTTCTAATGCAAAATTCCTTTGAAAAAATTTCCTATTCTCACTCTATAAATTACTTTTACATTTCCACTAGTCGCTAAAATGCCACTGGACATCTATCTGCACCCAACTTTTTTTTTTATTTTCATGAATGAACTCGTGAATGAAGAGAGACAATTTTCATTTATTTTATTTATTCTTTTTTTTTTCAGCTAAATTCAACATGACAAAAATATTTTTATTCATTTAATTTTTTTCTCTTCTTCTTTCCTTTTTGTGCTTTTTTGGAAATCATTCGAAAAACAACAACCTGCCGTGGACAACGCATTGACATGCAATACAACACGAAATACTGTTTAAATGGAAAATTCGATGAATATATAAAAACATAAAATAAAATTATCTAGACATTCCGAAGTTCGGAGAGCCGATACAGAATCAGACGATAGCTGTGGGCAGAGAAGCTGTTTTTAGTTGTGTAGTTGATAATTTACAGACATATAAAGTAAGTTCTCTATTTTAATGATGATGTCTTGATTATTTTTGGAATATATGAATTAATTTGATGATAATTATATTGGTTTTGTGGATGCTAGCATATCCCTGAGCTTTAGAAACTGAAAAACAAAACTAAAATTTTCCTTGCAGGACCCCCCCCCCCCTCCTGCCTCCCTGTCCTCTCCCTATCTTACATGTCTCAAAGCCTTACTTCTTAATTATTGTCTAGTTTCCATCACTAATCTAGCATTGTATTAAGATCAACTGAATATCCAACATACTTTTATCTACATCTCTTTAACAATTGAGTGCTGTTCCAACTTAACAAGTCAATAAAACTGATAAAAATATCTTATAATCCAATATACTTACATATCAATTCAAATTAAAAGCCAAACTCAACACAAACTCGAAATTCTCTACAACAATTGTGAGCTTACAATGAAAGGTCATGCTGAATTCAATCCAATGAAAATATTTAAATGACTTTTTGTTCCACATTTAATAAAACTCACTTTAGTGCTCATAAATCCTCGTTTAATATTCATCATATTTAATTGTTAAATTCATACACATGTTCATTACATTATTATAATAGCATTGCGGTATTATCGACGTGGTAACATAATGAATTAATCTTATTTCTCAAAAAGTGGTTTCTGTGAGAGAATTTTGTGGAAGAGATTTACATAGTTGGTGAATAGGTTGAATTGATATTTTATTAAGTTGAGGAATAATTTTGGAAAGTTATGTATATCATTTTAAAATATTCAGAATGATTTTCATAAATAGCTTTATTAAGGTAGTAAGATTACATCCGAACCCTGACGTCCAAACATCCAGAGAGAGGCTAGTTGAGTTTAGTAATACGAAGGGCTTAAGAGTACAGCAAGACAAAAATGTTTGGAAGATTTAAAACATCATTTAGTCCTTATAGTCTTGATTGTTTTTAATTCTAACAAGATGAAAGTCTGCATCCTATCAGGCACTACTTAACCATGCTGCCTCAAATCATTGTGATCAAGAAACTCGAATTTTCTCTATTATGCTTGAGTTGCTATATATCTTAGTCTCTAGGTTGATTTATAGTTCGTCGCAAGTTTGCCCTTTAGTGTTTAATAAAGAGCCTTAGGTTCTTAACCGTATGAATTATAAAACACAGTTCTTTAGCCTAAGATCAACATAAAATCTAGCACTCAGTCTTTTAAATCTCAAAATTATATTTTTAACAATATCAATTACAACAACAAAGAATCAATCAATTTTCATAACTCAATCAGTAAAACCCGATCCATATCTCCATGTCATTATTCCTATTCTGACGCATTCATTACACAACCGACATCAGACAACTACAAAACCAGTAAATTATCTTGATGAAGTATTAATTTCACTTTAATCAGAAAATCAAATTAATTATCCTTACCAATTGTGTGGTTGAGTAACTGAATTGAAGGGACAAAAAAATTCATTTATCTCGTTCATTGGAATTCCAATGAACATTTCATCAACAGATTGCGTGGCTGAAAGTAGATACACAAACAATATTATCGATTCAAACTCACATTATCACAAAGAATCATCGGATGACAGTGTCACATGTTGAGAATCGAGCATGGGTGCTGCGAATACGAGATGTCAAGGAATCTGATAAGGGATGGTAAGGAATATTGAGAACTGAATGCTGTTTTTTGTTGACTTTTTTTAAATGATTTTGTGGAAGAGATAAAATTTTATCTGATTGAATGTTTCTTCTTTCTTGTTATTTCGTTGTGATGTCTGAACAGGTACATGTGTCAGGTGAGTTTAAAGGGGAAAGACTATAATTTGATGAAGTTTTTGATTTGGGATTCGGTAGACTCGAGTAGGTCATTCAGTCTTTTTGTGTAGATAAAATATAGGCTAAGATTGTGATTAGTGTTGACCTTAGTAGAACTCTATCTCGCATTATGAGTGGGTACCACAAAGTTATACCTTGGTCTACTTCCCTAAAATAAACATCAAGAACTTCATTTCAAATGACCAAAAATAAAAGCTATTCTAATATCCTAAAATTTGTATCCAAACAGATCAATACTGATCCCATGAAGAATCAAGTGGGCTACCTCAATGTTGTGGGTGAGTAAATTGATTAAAATGAGGCAAAAAAAAATATTTCTTAGATTAAGAAAAACAAGTACAAGAGTCTAAGAAGACAATGATGATGACAATGTTGTTTTAGATATTGAAACTTATGTGGTGATTTTCTTAAAGTGAAAATTTAAGAGATGGTGAAAATTATTCAAAAGGGGGCTTTTCATAAATGACGTCCGTCACAAACGAAATTTTAAGACCTCCTTCCCCTTACTTCTTGTCCAAAATTTGTGTGAATAACATTGAATTTTGTTTGCAATCCAATCAATTTCCATGGATTGAATCCTTCAGTTGCTACAAGAATCCATTAAGGGGACGTTCACTTATTACGGAACACAAACCTTTTAACCCCCTTCCCCCCCAACCTTGTAAGAAAATTTGTATGGAAAAATTTTTTTTTTGTTTGAACCGTAAAAATATTTTAACTCCCCCCCTCCCCCCTCCCTCTTGAACCGTTACGTAATAAATGAACGGCCCCATACCAAAACTCAAAGAAATATTATCTTAGCATTGCGATAAGAATATCACTTGTTAATAAATCTTATTTTTTAAAAGTGCTTCAAAATCACCAATAAATAAAAATCTCTTTAAAGAAGTTTAAAGCTATCCAAAACTCGTCGTCATCATCACATTAAAGCACTTAGATTCTTCGCCACAGTAATAAATTAAAATGCCCTAAATGACGTTAATGAATCTCATTTCTCACGTCACATAATGAAAGTAAATATTCAATTTCATTTCATTGAAACATTTTTTTTTTTCATCATCACAATTCTTTGCTGCTGGATCTACTGTTGCTGCTTCTTCGTCCACAATGTGTATATAATTTGTCATCGACACATTCACAGTGCCCCCAGACATCTTAGACTATCCAACAAGTACTGATATGGTGGTGCGAGAAGGGAGCAACGTGACACTCAAATGTGCAGCCCGAGGCTCACCACAACCAAATATCACTTGGAGACGAGAGGGCGGTGAATCAATTGCCATAAGTGGACAACGTGAAGGTAAAATTGAAAATTGAAATTTTGATCAAACTGACGATGAGACTTTCCCACAAAATTTTCACACACACACACAAACACATTCAAATTCTTAATTAATGATTTCATTTTGTTCGATTTTCTATGTCGTTTGTTGCACTCAGTCTCTTTCTGTGCTCGAAAATCGAAAGTTTATTGCTGAAATGTCTGGCTGACAAGATTATTATTAGGGTAATTCCATGAGTGAAAAAAATTTTGGTGCTCCAATTTTTCAAAAATATTTCCTTAACTAAGAACTTTGTACTCCAAATTGTAACTTTATTATGTTTATTAACACAATATTTATCTCCATATGTGAGAATTTCAAATCAGAAATATGTCTAATTCTTGTTTTTTTAATAAAAGTAAAATTAATCGGTCAAGTTTTCGAAAAATCGTTTTCTAAACATTTCCTAATATTTACTTAAATACACACTTCTATGTTCCAAAGTTACTTTTAACATGTTAGATATTAGCCAGGCTTTTGTTTTATGTATAATTTGCATTCCTTAATGCTTTAATTAAGAAGAAAAACCAAAAAAATTAGCATTAATCGGTCAATTTTTGACCGATTATTGCAAAACAGAACACTGAAAAAATTTCAAATTCACAAAAACCATTAGATTTTCTTGATTTTACTTGTAAGTTTATTACATTTATTTGATTTAATTGAGCAAGTAACTAAAGTTTCAAAACATTAAAGATCATGTATATTTGAACCATCTCTCTTTGATGAAATTGCGGCTAATTCACTCGAATAAACAACAAAACGTTTAGAAATTATAACGGTTTTGGGAAATTTGAATTTTTACAAGTAGAGAAATATTG
Organism: Chironomus riparius; assembly: GCA_917627325.4. Classification (NCBI taxonomy): domain Eukaryota; kingdom Metazoa; phylum Arthropoda; class Insecta; order Diptera; family Chironomidae; genus Chironomus; species Chironomus riparius. The sequence goes on along the minus strand of OU895877.1, from coordinate 19,043,937 downwards.
CATAGTGCTTTTTCACAGTTCCCATTACTCATGGAATTACCCATTAGTTTTTGTGGAAGAAAGAGAAAAGTATCGATTTCGAACTTGTTGAAAGTAAATTGAGTAGGAAGATAGAAATTAATTTTTGGAACGCAATTCGACATGATGGGGACATAAAGTTGTGGAGATTATTTGAGTACTTATAGTTTTTTATTGACTTTGCATGTGATACTTTGTAGGGTGGAAAGTTTTATATTAGAGTAAGGCTTGTATATGGTCAGCAAAGGTTAATTTACTATTGAAAGACATATTTTAAAGCTATAAAAACTCTGGTTCTTTGAAGATTAATTTGACAATTATTTTTCAAAAACTGAGAGCTAGCAGAGACAATTAATACCGGGGAGGGTTTTAACCAGAAAAAAATCAGGATGGTCTAAATAGTTTTGTTTGTAAACTTTTAAATTCCGACTCCCCTCAGGGGGAGTCCCTGTAACCTCTTGTACCTCAGTTTGTCATTATTTAAAAAACGAATTGTTAGGTCTAACACTCTAGAATCTAATCTTAGTCTAGAACAAAACCCTAGTCTAGTATCAAACCTTCGTCTAGAACCAAACCCTAGTCTAGAGCCAAACCCTAGTCTAGAACCAAACCCCAGTCTAAAACCAAACCTTAGTCTAGAACCAAACCTTAGTCTAGTACCTAATCTTAGTCTAGAACCGAACCTTAGTCTAGAACCAAACTCTAGTCTAGAACCAAACCCTAGTCTAAAACCAAACCCTAGTCTAGAACCAAACCCTAGTCTAGAACCAAACCCTAGTCTAGAACTTAACCCTAGTCTTGAACTAAACCTTAGTCTAGAACCAAACCCTAGTCTAGAACCAAACCCTAGTCTAGAACCAAACCCTAGTCTAGAAACAAACCCTAGTCTAAAATCAAACCCTAGTCTAGAACCAAACTTTAATGTAGAACCAAGCGCTAGTCTAGAACCAATTCTAGTCTAGAACCAAACCCTAGTCTAGAGCCAAACCCTAGTCTCGAATCAAACCCTAGTCTAGTACCAAACCTTCGTCTAGTACCAAACCTTTGTCTAGAACCAAACCCTAGTCTAGAGCCAAACCCTAGTCTAGAACCAAACATTAGTCTAGAACCAAACCCTAGTCTAGTATCAATCCTTCGTCTAGAACCAAACCTGAGTCTAGAACCTAACCCTAGTCTAGAACCGAACCCTAGTCTAGAACCAAACCCTAGTCTAGAACCAAACCCTAATCTAGAACCAAACCCTAGTCTAAAACCAAACGCTAGTCTAAAACCAAACCCTAGTCTAGAACCAAACCCTAGTCTAGAACTTAACCCTAGTCTTGAACTAAACCTTAGTCTAGAACCAAACCCTAGTCTAGAACCAAACCCTAGTCTAGAACCAAACCCTAGTCTAGAACCAAACCCTAGTCTAAAACCAAACCCTAGTCTAGAACCAAACTTTAATGTAGAACCAAGCGCTAGTCTAGAACCAATTCTAGTCTAGAACCTAACCTTAGTCTAGAACCAAACCCTAGTCTAGAACCAAACCCTAGTCTAGAACCAAACCCTAGTCTAGAACCAAACCCTAGTCTAAAATCAAACCCTAGTCTAGAACCAAACTTTAATGTAGAACCAAGCGCTAGTCTAGAACCAATTCTAGTCTAGAACCTAACCCTAGTCTTGAACTAAACCTTAGTCTTTAACCTAACCCTATCTAAAACCTTTCTCTAAGATTATAGAATCTTCGGAGCATGTATTACTATAGGCTCAATTTGGTGGAGATGATTATTTTTCTAAACAATTGCCCTATTTATTTTAAATCTTTCTAGTTACATTCTAAAACAGCGTTCAATTTATTTACCAAACTAAATCAAAACCTTCCTCTACTGCATATCCAATTTTCTGCTTCTTCATTTCGGAAATTATTTTAAATTTTTTTTCTCTGCTTATTGCACCACATAGCCATAGACATACACACAGATAAACCGTACACAAAAAGAGAGCTTTCAGAATGAGACTATGAACTTGATAAAACACCATCACTTGTTAAAAGCTTGAATAAGAGCCAACAAAAAGAGCTGAAAAATTCAATCAATCATGATGCCATTAATTGGAACATCTTGATTTCACAAACAAACGTGTCTAAATTTGCTTTTAATTCCAATCCTCTTTTTACCTTCCTCTCTTCCTGTATTTTTAACACGTTCATGCATCCGGTAAATGGACAACAACAACAACAACAACCAGTGGTTACCTTTAATGGATCAATATTAAACATATCTCGCGTTAATCGCTTACATATGGGCGCCTACTTGTGTATAGCCTCGGTAAATACTAACATGAGATTTTTAATTGCTGATAGGACATACAGAACATACTTTAACTGCTGTTCTTCTTTGTTCTCTGTACTTTAACATTGCTAAATGACTTAATATCGCATTTTTTTTATTTCTTTACATGCCGTTCGTCTATAGAATGGAATCCCGCCAACAGTTTCCAAAAGGGTGATGTTGATTGTTCATTGTAAGTATATACTTGAACTTTTTTTCATGTTCTGATTTTTTCTTTGCTTTTACAATACTTTTAAGAGGAAAATTATACTCGTAAGAAAAAAAGAGCAGATTGTATGATTGTAAAGATGTACTAGAGGTTCCATTAATGATTGAATCTGCCAGGCAATCGACTAGATCAAGGTTTAATTCTAACTTGACATAAACAAATGAACAATTATTGTACGAAAGTAAGCCTTGACTCAGCCAAGCTTATGAGTCTAATTAGCTTTAATCTAGTCAACTTATGAGCTTAATAAGTCAAGACCTGGTCAAACCTTTGAAGCTACTCAGTCTAGATTTAGTCAAATCTTTAAGTCTCACTAATGTAGACCTAAGCAAGCCTATTACCCGACCAGGTTTAGTCAAAGTCAAGCATATATGGCAACTAGCCACAACTCAAGCTCTAGGAAGCTTCATTCTAAAAAGCACCGATGAAATCAGTGCCAAAAAATCAATAAAACCCCTAATCTGCTCCACATAGTACAAAACTTCTGTTTGACATTAACTTAAGGACACACTGACTACAGACACGCTGACCTAAATTCAATTCTTTCCTTTTGGTACAGATAAAAATAAATGGAATTGAAATATCAGCAAAAAAATTTTGTTCTTTCAACTTTTAGTTTTTGTTCATTTTTAAATATAAAAAGGAGTCAAAGAAAAAGTTTTTAAAAAAAGCTATTCAAGAGCAATCTTTTTTTGCACCTCATAAAGAGAGCTTTTAGTGTTTTTGAGTTTTATTTGTGGAGGAAGTGCTTATATTTATATTTTTGATATCGATTGAAAAAGTTGTTTGTAAGTGCTGAGAAAATTTGGTTTTGCGATGAGAAGTTTATGGATTTTTGTTAAATTCATTATAAATGTTTTTAAGGGATTAGTGGTCTAAGTGTTATAGCGTCAAACTAATGAGTCAAAGGTCGTGGGTTCGATCCCAAGTCAAATCAATATATCTTTATGTTTCATTTTCAAGATCTGTTATATTTTTTTAAAGTGGATATCTTCCCTGCCTTACATTAACATCCATTTAATTTTAAAACTATAATTTGGCCAAAAAATGAAACCCCAAAAATTATTTCAGTTTTAGAAGAATTCATTTACTATATAACCCCTCATTTTTAAGAAATTAAAGTCACTTTATCACTTCTCCAACAAAATTTAATTCCAGCAACCCCCAACAAATTCACTTTAACTCACAATACACACTACCCCTTACTGCCCACATAAACCCAAACAACATTATTCACTCCGTTTTTGCATAAACATTCTCAATTCACAAAATATAAACATAAAAGTTGCTACGAATAAAAAAATAAAAATATAAAATACGACATGAAGGTGTTGTGATCAATGTTCTTCTTTCCATATAATCTACAGCACTTTGAAGATTGTTGATAGAGTGGAATATAAAGTTCATGTTCTCGTACAATCTATTTTTTATGTATAACTTCAAACGCTTTCACACTTTTGCCTTGCTATGGAGAAAAAAATTTTTTTCGTATTTAAAAAATGGTAATTTTATGCACAATACCGCATACTCACTACAATTTTTCTCACTTCTCTAGGAGGATATAGACATACACATACGTAAAGTAAAATAAATACAAAGGATGGTAGGGAAAATTTGCTTTTAAAATGAATTTAAAGAAGTAAGGCATTGATTTTTTGAATAGTCAAGCATTTTTAAGTGTTTTTTGGGAGTCAAAGTTGTTCAAGTTGAATCAAAATAAGTCAAGTTGAATCAAAAATAAGTCAAGGAGAATCAAAAATAAATCAAGTTGAAACTTTGTTGAAACACATAAACATAAAGAAAACATAAATAAGTCAAGTTAAGGCATGAATAAGTCAAGTTGAAACATAAAAAGTCAAGTTGAGTCAAAGTAAATCAAGCAGAGTAATCAATATATCAAGTGTGAGTCAAAATAAGTCAAGTGGAGAAAAAAAAAGTCAAGTTAAATAAAAACCGATCAAGTTGAGTAAAAACATATCAAGTTGCGTCAAAATAGATCAAAAATAGATCAATCAGAATTTGAACAGAATATATCAATTTCAGCGTGAATGAATAAAACACGTAAGATTCATAAATAAATTATTCGAGTCCCCAGACAAAATGAAAACCCTAAAATTCAATTTCTCAACAATCAGCACAAGAAAAATAACACAAAACACTTGAACAGCAATTCGGGAATGAGTGAAAAAAATTTCATGCAATAAAAAACGATAATCGAATAAAGATAAACATATAACTTATTTTAAACTCACAACAGACGTACTTGAACGATGCTTAAAAGCTTCACTTTCACTGTTCACTTGCCTCTTTTATCCCCAGCTACATTTTATGCAACTCACAAAATAGATTTCAAATGAGAATAAAAAGTTGGTTGAAAGTGTTTCAGTTTGCAATCATGCAAGAAATTTAATATAGTCTGAGGTTTGAGAATGAATTGAAAGTGGAGTAGGGAATGAATGTTTGTAGAAGTAAGGACGGTTGAGAAAAAAGAATAGTTCTTATTTAGATTAGAAATTATTGATAATGATGTTGATGCTATGGGAGTAAAGAGGAATAAGTTGTTGAATTGGGATGTTGACATTCAAAATAAAGTTTCACAATTTAAACGGATTTTCGAAAAAATTAAATTTCAAAAAATTAAATATTTAAAAAATATTGATCATGAATTTTAAAATATATCAAAATTTTTTAAAGTTTATATTTTTAAAACTTGGTTTATTTTTTCATTTTAATTGCACTTTATTGCATTTATTGACGACATACTGTCCGGTAATAATTCACATTTTACACTTTTGTATTTGTATATATATGAATTAATATTATGTAGGATCAAACTTCTAATCTTCAAATCTAGGTTTCAAATAAACTAAGGCTCTCGTTTCGATCTTCTTTAGGCGTGACGTGATACTTTTCAGGTCCGTTCTAACAATATTCCATTCGTAGGTAATCTTGTAGCTCACGTTCCTATTTCTCCCGCTAAACTTCAAGTTCCTGACCCGTTCCTTAATCCAACGTTGCCCAAATGCCCAATTATGACCTGATCTCCTAGCAGTCGAAGTATCTAAACTTCCGAAAAAGAACAAATTTGGAAATGGCTGGATTCGAACCGACGGCCTTCGAGTTACCATCCCAAATTTGAGCCAAGCGCCTTACCTATTCGACCAGCAAGGCACTTAACTGCTTAAATTGAATAAATTTGTAAAAATTTAATTTTTGAGTCTACAATAATTCCTTAATAATTAAAACCTACGTAAAAATTTTCCTCATGAAACATTTTAATTTTACATCAAATAACCGAAATAACAAGCACTTGATAGTTGTTTACATTCCATCCCACAAGTATAATAATAAATAAATAAATAATCCCCCACATACATAGTTAAATTCAGCAATTGAATTGTTTGGTTGCAGAATAAAATATTATTGTTGGTATTATTTTCGAGTAAAACAATTTTTGGCGTTTGGTGTAGCTTACAGTTTACAAAAAGTATGTAAAGTTAAATAAAATATTAAAAGAAAATAAATTGCATTATTATTGCTTTGGTTTTTAAATTAAATGAGAAGTTTTAAGTGTAGTTTTTGAATAATTTATGAAAATATTCAATGTCAATTAAATTCAGTTAAGATCAATTTTCAATTTTTTTACTGGTCACTAGAGTTGAATTGATCTAATCAGTATTCGAAATTGCCGTTTATTGCATCACAGAATACATCTTTTGGGGATTGTTTGGATGTTACGTAACCTAGAAACAAATTACCCCGATCATCACACAATTAAATGTTTGCATCCGGCAGCTGGGTTGAAAGTATAATTAGGACTGCTTATAAGCCATTTCCAACTGGATGCCGCTTGGTTCTAATTAAACTATCAACTTAGCTCCTTATGGCAAACATTTCAATGAATTTTAATTTGTGCCGATCGGGTACCTAAACCATAGTTGTAAGAGACATTTTTCAAAGTAGTAGAACACATCCAAACATCCCATCACATTCACAGTTCATCTCAATTTACTAATAAAAACAATAAAAATATTCATAAATGCACGCATAAAAACACATCCAATAAAATGTTCGAACATTTTATTTACAGCAATTTTTACGTCCACAATATCAATTTTTTTTTAACAAATTCTCAATTTTCCGTTTAAATAAAAATAAAAATAAACTATATCCAAACATTCCATTTGATACGGATCGTAATTGACTCACTATGGAGTTCTGGGAATGCAATTGTTGTGGAAAAAGTATGGAAATTTTTATTCAGGGTTGATAGGTAAGGGGATAGCTATTGAAATTTTGAGAAGAACAGCTCAAAAGATCGTGTATGAAAGGCATCCAACCCAAGAATGAAAAATCGATGTCCCAAATTATTTTTAATAAACTCAAAACTTAACTATGACTAGAGTTGGTGTCACATGATACCCAGATAAACAAGCCCCAGAAAGATTCAACCTTCTCAACCTAGAACTTAGATAGAGAACAGTCCTTAATTTTGAGAAGATGGTCAGCATATCCTTACCTAGACAAAACGACCATCCATTAACCACGAAACCTCAAAAAGCACTTAAATTCCCCCCAAACAAAAGTAAAATGAAAACTGCACACAAAAGTTCCACGTACTCGAGCAACAAAGCGGATGTTTTTGTTCAATTCACAGCAAAAAAATCCCCTTTTTCATTCGAAACTCATGCACACCATCCACTACATATGTTTTTATTTCATTGCACAATTTTTTAAATAACTGTACCCGAGCATAAAAAAGGAACGGCGTCATGGGAATTAATTCATGTAAAACATTTCGATAATTGAACAAACATTTGATGCTGTATAATTGCATTGAATGCGCAATTCTTTATCGTTGTATCATAAAAAGCGGCACATTGCGGCGAGAAAATATTTGTTTTTAATTTTTTTGTTTTCAATGTCAACCGAGTGAATAAATTGGAATTGAAATTTGAGAGGCTTGTGAGGTTTTGTGATTTAATGAGACGTCTAGGGAGTCTTGAAATATAAGAATCTAGATAGGCTATCAAAAGAGGTAAAGGAAGTTAAAATCTCGCCACTGTAGATTCAATTTTATATTAAAAATTGCTCTAGACACTTCCAAACTTTGCTCTTAATTAATGTAAAATTTTAAGTATATTCAAAGAAACGAAAACCTGGGGATAGGATAGGGCTACCATCTAATTTTCATGAAAATACAGGACTTTTGGTAAATTTTTTCGAAAAATAAAGGACATAGAGTAAAATTCGAAAATTAACGGAAATTTTCGTGAAAAAAATACAGGACCTGGAACAAAATTTTCAAATTTATACAGGACAGGGTTTTGAAATACAGGACTGTCCGTTGTAAAACTACGCAGATGGTCACCCTAGGATAGGACGAATCGAGAGGTGCCTAAGGGTTTTAAGAACTTGAGGTACATTAATAGCTGGGCTCCTTAGTCTATTCGAAAGTCATGCTGATTTGTTGAAAAAATCAATGTAAAATCGGTAAAATCATAGAATTGCTTTAAAGTTGAAAAAAATAATGACAAGCAGCATCAGCCCACAACAACACACCCACAATCACTTCCAGTATCAACAAATCTCCTGTAATAGTTTTCCAATTTAGCAATTCAATTCTAGACACAAGCATCAAGTCACAATAAAGCTCTACAAAGTTTGAACTATGGCAAAGATATTTTACCTCTAATTAAGTCTTTGCTATTCATTTCAGTAATTAGGAAAATTAATTTTGTCACGGTGCTTCTACTTAAAAATCAGAGACGAAAAAGAAGAAAGCATATAAATCTTTTAGTGAGAAATGGCATTTAAAAGACTAGGTTTTGAAACTAAGTGAACAGCAATGTAAGCATCAATTAGTGGTGTTAAGCTAACGTTGTAGACAGGAAAATCAATTATTTTATCATGATTCAATATTCTTAAGAAATCAATTATAAGCAGAGGGACATTAAGTTCATCAGCTCTTCCCACGATTTGTCTTTTATCTTTAAAGTATTAACTGTCTGTTAAATGCTAGATTCATATAATAATTTCATCAACTTACTAAGAAAACCCTATCCGAATTAACTTAACCACTAGTTACCATGCAAGCTATTTAAAAATCAGAACCTCAATTCCTAGTCAAAAGTCAGTCTTCCTTCTTTTTCTAAATTCCTTCAAATTTATTTGCTTCATCTTCAACTTTTTTTCTACGTCATACAAGACTCTACAAATAGCAAAAAATAGAATGAAAAACTCCCACAGAAAATAAAGAAAGCAACACACAAAAAAAAAAATAAATAAATAAATATTTTCGTTTCTATGGCAAGTGCATGAAGGAATTGAGATGCTTTTGTGGACGGAAAAAAATAAGAAAAAGAATTGAAATTGAAATGTTAAGAAATTAAATTCAATTTTGAATGTTTGTGGAATTTTATTCATTTCAGATGGAACAAAGCAATAAGAGCCATGCACTACATGAAGCTTTTGTGCATTGTCTGTGCATTATTTTTGGCATTCGTTACACAAAAATAAAAATAAGGAAATATTTTTTTTTGCTGATTTTTTTCTCTCAATTTCTCGATTGTAAATTTTTCCTTTTATTAAATTTTTTTATGCTTTTATCTCACAGTTCCGCCCATGTTGATGATACAAAATCAATTGGTTGGCAGTGCGATTGGGCAAAAAATAATGCTCGAGTGCCAATCCGAAGCCTATCCCAAATCGATCAATTATTGGATGAAAAATGAGACGATCATCACGAAAGGTAAGTGTGAGGATTTTTTTCTCATCGGATAAATGTAAGAAAATTTTTGTTTACAGGTGTGCGTGCCTTTTATTGAACGGCTTATTGCGTGCTGGCATGAAAATTACTTTTATTTTATCCATGAATGCTTACTTTTTCTACCTTTTTTTGAGATGAGAATTTCTTTTATTATTAGAATTTCATTTGAGTTGAAATGAGGAAGAAAAAGTTCAACAAGTTGAATGAGATGGCAAAAAATGTTTGTTTTGAGATGATGATGGATTTTGGGATTGTTTTGTGGTTTATTTAATTTTGTTTTAGGACTGAGTTCCTTTTTTTAATTTTTAAAGGGCTGTGTTTTTAACCCCCCTCCCCCCTCCTCTTCTATTGACATTCTTAATTTAAAAAAATTAAAATTTATAGCAAAAGATTATGTCTTCAAAAATTCTTTGAAGGCTTCTTTTTTACAATAAACCACTCAATTTCAAAAATGGGCATACTTTAACTGAACCCCAGCAACACATACCCCATCCCTGCCCCATTCTATCAAAATTCTTTCAATTTACACATAAATTGAATAACGAACCAACAAATGGAAAAAATAAAATAAAAAATTCTTAACCATGCCACAGCAGAAAATTCATTCTTACAACAAAAAAAAAATCTCATTGAACAACTGGTAACGACCGAATCAGAATAAATCAAGCAAATATTTTGAAAAGTCATTTAAAGATATTTCACTTGGAAAGAAAATTTTCATCTTTTTGCTCATTTCAATTTTGTTCGAATATTTGAATGCTGGATGTAATGAAGTGGAAAGAAAAAGAAAATTGAAGAATATGAAAAAATTGATTTAACCTTTTTGGTTTTTATTTGTGATTATTAAGGATTTGGGGTGTGTTTTGGACGGGTTTTATAAAATTTTTGGTCAGTGGTGTGGTTGGTGCTTAGATTCTAAATTATTTTCGCCAAATTTTTTCAACCTTTAGCTCACTTCCTAAAGCGGGCCTCCTCCCTAATGCTTGCTGATTTATGCTTTTTACGAGACTTTTACTCTCGGAATTTTTCCAAAAAATCCTAGCACTTCACTTTTTGCATCAAACTTGGACTGATCGAAATTGGATTCCAAGTTTGATGACAGGAAGTGCCAGATTTTTTTTTTTATATTCACACCGTTTTCACGTGTGAATCTATTGGTTTTGTTCAGATTGAAAAATCAGTTTTTCGCATTTTGTGAGAAAACAAAGCAAAATTGGTTATAAAAGGGCAAGAAGAAAAGTTTGTGCCTGAAATTTTACATCATTTTCAAAAAACAGATTTCAAATTGGTTGTGGCATTGCTGAGAAAATCGCAAAATACGCTTTCTGTAAGCAAACAAGCAAGCAAGCAAGCAAGCAAGCAAGCAAGCAAGCAAGCAAGCAAGCAAGTTAATCAGCAAGAAATCTCAATAACGAGACATCGTAGAGACTTCTAGTTTTTTACATTTGATCCGTGCTACTCTATAGAAGAGCTGTATAGTTTTTGGGCAAGGTAGGAACAGCCGTTGCTTCAGAAATGGCAAAAAACTTTCCTTTCTTACGAATTTTTTAAAACAAAAGTTGACTGTGATTTTTATAAAATTCAACTTTGGATGAAAATTTTTTTTAAAAAACTTTTAAAGAATATTTGGCATATTCGTCAAGCTTTATACCTTCAAACTTATGCTGAGCGTAGCTCAGCTGACTCGATAGCTTTGTATCTTCAAACTTATGCTGAGCGTAGCTCAGCTTACGCGATAGCTTTATAACTTCAACTTATGCTGAGCGAAGCTCCTCTGCCTCTCTAATTTCATATCTTCAAACTTATGCTGAGCGTAGCTCAGCTGACACTCTAGCTTTATATCTTCAAACTTATGCTGAGCGTAGCTCAGCTTACGCGATAGCTTTATAACTTCAAACTTATGCTGAGCGAAGCTTAGCTGCCTCTCTAGCTTCATATCTTCAAACTTATGCTGAGCGGAGCTCAGCTTACGCGATAGCTTTATAACTTCAAACTTATGCTGAGCGAAGCTTAGTTGACTTATCAAGCTTCATACCTTCATACTTATGATGGGCAAATCTTGGTCTATTCATAAGACTTATGATAGTACGGTGTGAATATAATCCGCATTGGGTTTCTACCCGATACACTAGTTTGATTTTTGGGATTAATCCCGAGTGTATACGTCTTAGTTTCTTTCATTATGGACCAAATTCTGACCCCCCCTTCCCTACCTCTCCGGCACTCACTTAAAAATTTTCATTATCCGTCAATTACATAAAATCAAATTTCAATCACTAACCCATAAAATACGTCCGCAAACACCCCAATTTAAAGCATCTAACCACAAGCTACACAGAAAAATTTAAAGACTTTTTTAATAATTTTATGATCTATAATATTTATGAATTATAACATCCAATAACAGTAATAATAACAGCCAAGCAATAAACATTTTATCGACTTTCATGAAAAGGAATTTGCCTCAAAAAAAGTATTCTCAATGGTCCATTATATTTGCTCAATGGGTGTTCATAGGAAAATTTATTAATGCAATTTAAATTCTATTTTTTTGAAAAACTTTTAAGCCCTTTTTACACGCTTTTATTTAACTCACTCTGTTATTCTCTTATTTTTTGTTTTACAGGAAAGCGATTTGAGCCGGTGGAAACGGAGAACGCTTACAAAGTTATCATGAAATTGACAATTAATTCAGTTGGTCAAAATGATTTTGGCGCTTATAAGTGCGTCAGTAAAAATTCACTCGGTGACACTGATGGAACAATCAAACTCTATCGTAAGTAGATTTTTTTAATTTTTTTTTGAACATTTTAAAAACAAGCTTACTTACTTACTTCGCTGGTCGTACAGATCAATTGTGATCCATGACCTCCCTTAGTTGACGCCTATAACTAGTTCTATCGCTGGCTACCGTCTGCCAATTTCCAATACCAAGCGCTATACTGTCTCTATCAACAGCTTCCTTCCACGAGTTCTTTGGCCGCCCACGTGATCTCTTGCCATCTACGAAGTCAGATTTAAAGACCTTATTTAATGGAGCTTCCACAGGTCTCCTTATAATATGTCCAGCCCATCGGAGCCTGTTTACTTTAATCCTTTTCACTATATCAGCCTCCTTAAAAACAAGCAAAATTATTAAAAATGACTTTGGTCGAAAATATTAAGTAGAGATCCACACAAATAAAATTTTATGTTAATAAATCTTCGAAAATATTAAGAGTTGAATGTGAAGCTTCAGTAGATAAATTGCATTGAAAGCTCATGCAATGAACTTTTATGACCAAAAAATTGATTTAAGATCTCTGAAAAGTGCACCTGAAGTGATGTGATAAAGTACATACATAGTTTTGGGAACTAAGGATGGAAAAATTGCTGGAAGTTATATTGATTTTTGTAAATTTGTGGCAATAACAGTTTTGATTAGACAATGATTTTAAAGTCAGGAATAATTATTGTTATTATTATTGCGGACGCGTAACCAGGGGGGGGGGGGCTTGGGTGACAAACCCCCCTACATTAACAGAAATTTCTTCAATTTTTCTAGGGTTTGTATTAAAACATCTTAAAAATCCTTAATGTTTATAAATGATCACTAAACCGATGTTTATTTGGAACACTATGTTCAATAAAGCTAGCTTCATGTCAATCTGAACTGCCTGTGTCTGTAGCTGTGAACTATGAAATCTAATATAAATTCTATAGTTTTGAGTAACTGTCTAAATTGTTTAAAGCTTCCTATTTCATATTCACATTTAAAGCTTAATAACATAAACTCAGCACATGATTTTCTCTAATTGAGCACACATAAAAAATCTTAAAATCCTTTCTTTCCCAAGAAAAATCAAAGTCAATAAATTTCACATGCATAAAAATTTATTAAATCAAGACTGAGAATTTTCTACTTGAAAAACAATTGAAATTCCCATCCACCGATTATTTGATCATTATGAGATATAAAATACACACATTTAGTGCTTAAACATTATGCTTTGCATAATATGCAAAATTTAAATCTAAAATGCCTTTTGGGAAATTTTTTTCACTCCCTTTTTTTGTCTATTGCAGTCAGTTCTACCTTATTTTTCACATTATAATCATCATAAGACATGAATAATGCTATTATACCATTCAACAAATGCTCCATTGCTTCCCCACAATTTTCTTATATGTCGGATTTTCTTTCATCGTCTTACAATTTCATATATGTTCGAGATGGTGTGGAACATAAGCACAGATTCAATGATTTTTTTCTCTTCTTTTTATGCATTTATGTTATTGGAGGTGACGAGATTTTTTGGGGTTATGGTTGAATTGTTCGTTTGACTGACTGGATTTTAATCATTTCACTATGGGGCAAAATGAAAAAAAAAGGGACTTTCACTTTGAAAAATGGACTTTTCCGATTTACACTTTTTGGGTGATTTTTTCTTGTAGAGGACATAAAAGTAGATAGAAATGCCAAATTTCAGGTCATTTGGTGCTGATTTCGCGATTCTAGAGCTGTTTGAAGTTGAAAACTAGTGAAAATTCTGGTTTTTTCATACCATGTTTGAACCGGGAAATATCTTAACTGGTTTAAGATATTGCAAAACGGTTTTCAGTTCCTATTAGTAGTATATAAGAGCTTTATTTTGACATATAACAAAGTTTAGGTTCTGAATGTTTTCGTGCCATTATGGTAGAACATATGTGAAAATTTCAGGAAAATTATCTTCAAACAAGCCACAACTATCATAAATGAAGAGTTTCCAGGCAAGTAAAAACGCAGTTTTGTAGCCCCATATATCTAGTTTTCAAAACTGTATAAACTTTGAAAAAGTAAGCTAACGTAATTGAGTTATGTTGATTTTAGTAGGTCGTTGAGTATTTGGCCAAAAACTAATAATTCTTTTAAAAATACGAAAACATAGTTTTAAAAATAGTTTTTTGGTGTTTTCTTATGAAAAATAACAATTTAAATGATTTTGTGAAGAAAATTTTTCAAAAACTTCAAAATCTTTCGAGATATAGGGGGTATGTGCTCTCCATCGATTTGGCCATTTGTCACCCTACTTAAACCACTATAACTTTTTTTTGAAAAAATATTTTTTAATTCTGTTTTCGGATTATTGTAGCCTAATGTAATACCTATCCAACGATATATAATACTTGCTAGTTAACTTAGTCCTGGTTATTTATAGGGCTGTTGATTGTGACATACGCAGTTTTTGAAATATTCCCAAAAATTGCATTTTCAAAAATACCACTTTTAAGCAATCTCGAGTATTTTTTGGACTTTTTTAAGAAATGTTAAGTCTGAAAAAAGCTATTATCATTAGAGTAATAAAAAAAATACTCTGATACGCAACTATAATAGGTAAAATTAATAAAGTTTAATTTTTAGTTTAATGAAATTTTGTTTATTTGTCAAGAAATTTAATTTACATTTTTTTATCATATTTAATGAAATTTATTTATTCATTCGTTGTTTGCTTCTTCAGAATATTCATGGTCTTGTCCTTCGGAATAATCATAGTTTTCTGCTTGGGAAAAGTCATAACCTTCTCCTTCTGGCTCAATCAATTCAATTTCTTCCTCATCTTTTTCCTCATTTTCTGTTTGTTGCTCAGGTGTTTCACCTTCTTCTTGGACATTTTTTCTCATTAACCTTTTATTTATTACATCCATATATTTTTTTATTATTACTGGATCAGAACTGTAGAGTCTTCTATGTATAACATCCGTAAAACTGTGTATTCTTGAAGTTTTTCTGGCACGTAGTTCTCTATCTTGTCTGAGATATTTGTTTTGTGACTCCCCGGCTTCTTCACTCATTCTTCCTAGAGGTAATGGTAAGGCTTCCATGTAGTGTTTTGCATGAGCAAGTGCTCTGTGAAGTGTTACTGGTATTTTGAACCAACTATATGTTGTCAAAAACATTCTGTATGTTTCTTTACAGTACCTATCAAATTCATCTAGATCATCAACTGGTTCTAAACTTCGAATTTGGTTTAGCACATAGCATATACGTTTAATTATTTCTTCATTAAGATATAGAGTTTTAGCTAGAAGCTCTGGATTTTCAAGAACTTTTCTTGCAACGTTTCCTGTATCTGATGATCCAGCTCCCCCTTGTCTTGGTTCGAGTACACGAACATTAAATGCATCCCACATTGCTTGCTTTATTCTAGCCTTTTCAACATCTAAAACAATCTGTTCCTCTTCAGTTATCTCCAGCCAGTGTTTTTGAACATATTGTTTATATGACAAATCATATAGAGTCGTGAGTACGTTCATTGATGTATGAAGTGGCTGAGTGTTGAAATACAAGTGTTCTTTAACAAATTTTCTGTGTGTTTTTTCGAATCTTCCATTATCAAGATTATTTATGTCACTCATCTCGTTTGGTCCAGATCTACAAAGCTGACATCTGCAATATCCTGATGTTTCTGTAAGGTCTGTGTAAACTTTTCCATCTAACATTGTGGGGTAGAATTTGTACGTAATTTCCAAAAGCATGTCTTCACATATGAATCTCTGTGGTTCAAGTTTTGATATTTGATTTTTTATATCTTCATATATCCTTCTAACATTTACTCTGGTTTCTTTGGCATGTTCAAGTTGTATTGGTCGTACTGAGTATACAGATTGACTGTTTTCGTTGTCCCATAAGCAGATATAATTTCCGTTTTCGTCTTCATGTCGTAGTTGCTGAACACTCATACTAACTGTCAATAGTGATTTGTCTTCTATAATTTCATTATTAGTCGTTTGATTCGGTTGTGTTCTATCTCGTTCTTGATTTCTTGAATTTGTTTTTCCTTGGTTATACTGTGACTGTCCTGTTGTTCCGTCCATCCCCCATGTGACGATCATTTCTGCATGAATAACTTTTGGAGTTGATTCTGAAGGTAATATTTTGATTTTGTCGTATATTTCTGAATTGTGTGCTTCAATAACTCTTTTTGTGGTGAGTTGTGTCAAATTTTTTAGTGGAATAACGGCTCTTGTATCGGTGACCGTTATGTCATCAGGATAGCATTGTTTCTCTAACCTCAACAATTTTTTAGCTGTCGGTAAAACGTTTTCGCATTCCAGTTTCAGGACTTGTCGAATATTGTTGTACTGATTTCGAGATAAATTGTTAAAGGCTTTTACACCTAGAGCTACATGTATATCTAGTTGTTTAGGTTTTGATGTAGTTTTTTCTGGAAGATCCTCTCCTTTTTGGCACGCCTTAATAAATTCTTTTAACATTTTAGCTCCTTCTACTTTTCCTTCTTCTTTAGAAAGGCGAAGTGCCAAGTGAAGAACTGATAACAATGATCCTTTTGCTTCTTTTAAACTGATATCTAATTCGTCCACTCTTCTACGTCGATGCTTATCGCTTGTTAGTTGTTCAAATGATTTCCTCTTGATGCCCTTGCTGGATGAAGGCTCTATGTCATGGACGATGTATTCAATCTCATCCATATCTTCATCTGTGTCAGTAACATTTTCTGCTTCATATATAGATTCTTCCTCAAAAAGAATCCCTCCACTAGATTCGCTGAAGTATCGTGAGTCAACTTCAAATTCCTCTTCATAGAAATCTGCATGATCTCTTAATGCATTATTCCAATTTGACTGATTACAAAACATTTTTGACTTTGACTTCAGCTTGTTTAATTTATTAATTAAACTTGGTTTCTGTGATTCCGCTAATTCTCTCCCATGAATTTCTTCTATTACTGCCAAACAGTACGTGTGCTGTGTTGCAAGATTTAACGTTTTGTCGCGAAGAATTTCACAGAGTGTTTTCTTCGTAAGTGTTGAATTTTGGTTCATTTTTGAAAGTGACTTGTTCAATGAAGTTCAAAACTGATATGATGTGTAGAGAGAATTTCACGAGTATATATATAAAATAGTTTCAAAACTGAGATTTTCACACCTGATAGTGACTACCAAGGGTACTTTACAAAGTTGTTAACTAGGGAAGTAAAAAGTTTCTAAATTTAATTTTTTGGCTTTATAATCTCATAAATGTCATAAATAAACATAAAAAAGTTCTAAAAAAATACTCGAGATTGCTTAAAAGTGGTATTTTTGAAAATGCAATTTTTGGGAATATTTCAAAAACTGCGTATGTCACAATCAACAGCCCTATAAATAACCAGGACTAAGTTAACTAGCAAGTATTATATATCGTTGGATAGGTATTACATTAGGCTACAATAATCCGAAAACAGAATTAAAAAATATTTTTTCAAAAAAAAGTTATAGTGGTTTAAGTAGGGTGACAAATGGCCAAATCGATGGAGAGCACATACCCCCTATATCTCGAAAGATTTTGAAGTTTTTGAAAAATTTTCTTCACAAAATCATTTAAATTGTTATTTTTCATAAGAAAACACCAAAAAACTATTTTTAAAACTATGTTTTCGTATTTTTAAAAGAATTATTAGTTTTTGGCCAAATACTCAACGACCTACTAAAATCAACATAACTCAATTACGTTAGCTTACTTTTTCAAAGTTTATACAGTTTTGAAAACTAGATATATGGGGCTACAAAACTGCGTTTTTACTTGCCTGGAAACTCTTCATTTATGATAGTTGCGGCTTGTTTGAAGATAATTTTCCTGAAATTTTCACATATGTTCTACCATAATGGCACGAAAACATTCAGAACCTAAACTTTGTTATATGTCAAAATAAAGCTCTTATATACTACTAATAGGAACTGAAAACCGTTTTGCAATATCTTAAACCAGTTAAGATATTTCCCGGTTCAAACATGGTATGAAAAAACCAGAATTTTCACTAGTTTTCAACTTCAAACAGCTCTAGAATCGCGAAATCAGCACCAAATGACCTGAAATTTGGCATTTCTATCTACTTTTATGTCCTCTACAAGAAAAAATCACCCAAAAAGTGTAAATCGGAAAAGTCCATTTTTCAAAGTGAAAGTCCCTTTTTTTTTCATTTTGCCCCATAGTGCATTTACTTAAAAGTTACTCAAATATTCTATGAATCCTATGAAAATAGCACTTAAATCCTATAAATTAATCCAACATCAATTTCTTTTTTAATCACAAAATAACCCTGAATTGCACCCCACAATACCCTGCTCCCCAATAAATCCCTTTCATTTTCTATTCACTACTTCTATTGCTGCTCTTGCTACCACTCCAAAATGAAAGAAAATACATAAAAAATTATTTTTCAATATTTGCTTTCTTAAAATCCTCTCTGCTTTCTTTTCCTTCCTTTTATAATGGCACCACACATATTCACATTTCTTTTCATTTCTTCTCTAGCTTTTATTCCTTATTCTTTCATTTCCTTGCATTTACGAACTTTACTCGTTCCAGAAATTTGATTTTATTTTAGCTAAATGAGCTTAAAATATTTTTTGTAAGGTGGGGAAGGAAATTTTTGGGAGGAGGGGGTAGGAACGGGAAGCGCATCTGGTTAGGTTAGTGTTCTTCATACTGATTTGTCATTAAAACCTTTGTCAATTTCTAGAGCTCCACATATCACCTTACCCAAAATATTAAAAATCGATGTCTTTCAATTTGGAATTAATAATTTCCTTGGCTGAGGCACAAATTGTCCTAATGTCGCGTTAGGAGGTTGCCTAAAGAGTGCTGGATTCCTCGATACCTTCTGTATTAAGGACTTTAGCGCCCGTAACCTCACGTAAAATCCAGGTATTCTTTGGTCTTTCTCTAGATTTCTTGCCATCCACAACGTCTGCAACTGTCATTCTAAGTACGCAGGCGTTTTGTGAGTGTTAGTACTTTGGAATAAAGTGTGAAAATTAAAGGTACTTTGGGTAGTCTTAAGGGTTTATGGACCAGGCATATTTCAAGAGAATAGAGGACATCGAAATGAGAATCAGGTTTAATTCGACGAATTGAAATAAAATAAATTTAAAATACATTTTTGAAAAAGGGGAAAAAAAGAGAACTTTCCGGTGGTCCTTAAGCACCCTAAGTGAGTCACGTCAGCCTTAATTAAACCACAATGATTGTAAGCACAGGAGTTTGAGTTTTGAAGAGTTTTGAGCACATACAGTACCCAAACTAGCTACTCCTAGTTCATTATTCAATAACTAATCCACTCTTTTGCCTAGACAAGATCGAATCGGACAAATCGAACTCCAATAACCTCTTCAAATCCTCCTTTTATGTAAATAGCAAGGAAATAAAGAGTAAGAGAAGAAATAGCTGTTAGCACACAAAACACACAAGAAACTGAAGCACACATAAGAAAAAAAATGTGAAATAATAAAATTATATTTATATGTAAATTTTGCACAATTTTTGCTGACTCCCGTTTGAGCGCTTTTCATTCAACATCATTATATTTTTATACATGACTTGTTCCTCATCGGATTTTTTTTTTCGATTTTGTGTGGAAAGAAAAGAAGTGAAGAAAAATCTGAAAATGAAATAAAAGAATTTTCCCCTACTTGTACCTTTATTTCTTTTCTATTTTTTATGCTTGAAATTGGAATTTTTTTGAAATTATTTATTTGTGAATGAGCATATGAGGTATTTTTTCTGTGATATTTTGAGAATTTTTTTCAGAATTTATAAATTTTGTTCTAGGAAAGATTTTTGGAATTGAAAAATTGGCAGTTTTGAAGGGGTTTAAAGGATTTTTTTGAAAATTAATTGGCTGAGACTAGTTTTTAATAATTTAAAATAATTTGATATTTTTTTGAAATTATAAATTAAATAAAGCGCACATGCAGCTACTAAGAATCCCCCAAAAATCAACAGCATTCATTCTGTAAATATCTCACCTTAATTCCATCCATAAAACAAACAAAGCTAATCAAAAACCCAAACAAATCTCCATAACGAATTCATTTCCTCATATTAATGTCAAAATTTCATGTTAATTTTCATCCTCTACCAAATTTATGTCAAGCCATTACAATTGACGCCATCGTCATGAATGCATGAACTCCTATGTCATTTCAATTCCGCAATTCAGTGATGAATATTTGAAATAAATTTTTTTTATCATCCTCTACAGCATCAAACATCAAATATGAATTTTTCAAGTTCAACTGTCCATAACTCTCATTTCGCTTCTGCCACCAGCATCATCATAACGATGATTATTTGCATAGTGCAGTAATTTCATTTTCATCTTTTTTTTTATTATCCTTACCAACTCTATAGAAATTAATCAAATTTCTAAAAAAAATGTTGAGTAGCAAAGATGCGAGGAGGAAATTCGATCATCGTCAACAATAAAATTTACTCATGTGTCATATTGCAATAAAAAAAGAACATTGGAATAAAATTTTTAATTTTTTTTTTTGAATCAATCCATTCCACATAGTTCCGATTCAGACGTCTAACATTATGTAGTAGATGTGCCAACTGTAGCATGAATTGAATACAATTTTTTTTTCTCCATGGGGTTTTTGTGGTTTCGCACATGTTTAATTGTAAATTGTGATGTTGTGTTGTGTAAACTTAGGTTTAGTGGAAATGGAACAGAAAACATAGTTTTGGAATTGACCAGGATGAAAATGATAAAATTTAATTTTGAGGAAAATTTCTGTTATTTTGTGTCAGGTTTTTTAAATAAGTTTATATTTGAAATTTAAGGGGTTAGCTAAAATGTTTTCGATGCCAGGGGTAAAGGTTAATTTTTTTTGGATATACTGAAAAATTAATGAAGGCTTAGGATTTATTTTCTCAAAAAAAAACCATATCAAATTGAAAGGAGTTTCCAAAAAATGGGGGGTGGGGGGGTCATCAACTCCATTCCGCCTTCTATAAACATGCCTCTAATAGATATAATCAAATTTAGTCTAGCATATATCAGAAGCGGAGCAAGGAATTTTTTGAGGCTTTACATTTTGAACTTTTTGAATGAAAAACTTTGGGGGGGGGGGGGGGGGTTAGAAATCCATATAAGTTCCCCCTCTTGGTGACGCCATTGAAATATAGTTTTGACATTTCAGAATCATTACGGAAAGTTTTATTAATGGGACCCGGTGCACCAAATTCGTAGCTACCTCCCCCCTCCCTTTCTCACTACCCCTCTCTCTCTCTAATGAAGAACCTATAATTTAGTTTGAACCCGTTTTAAGTTGCAAAAACCTTAAAACCCAAATCAGATTAAAATTTCAACTATTTAAGCTTAAAACCTCCAATCCAACAACATCCATGTCCATTTTCAAAAAAGACTCACCATCCGACAAATGAATTTCAATTGATTTGATTTTGATCTGAATTGAGTTTTATGTAAACAGACATATACATGCACAACTACAGAGTAGTTCAATTGAATGAAGATTATGTTGATGAGGATGATGATGATCGGGATTTGTGTGGTGTTGCTGGATCAAGCAACTTTCTGAACTTTTGCTACCACATATAATCCACCAAAAATTGATTTTGTCGTCTGACTTTTTCAGTCACAACAACAAAAAGATTCAGTTAACAGAAAATTTCTTTTTAATTCAATTTTTCCCATTATTTCCTCTTCTTTATTCTTTTTATCGTTAGACATACCGCAAGCAACATTGCAAACAACACTTCCGCCAACAACAACGACTACCCGAATGGTGACTACGACAGCTGTACATCCTAATATGATTGGTAAGCATTAAAAGTACTTCATATGTGTTCATATTCTCAATTTTCCTACACTGTTATGCTGTTATGCTCTATATATTCATGATATGTGCATGATACTTCCATGTTATGCATTCATATGAAAAATAAATTTTTTATCATCTTTATTTTTGCTCTTGTTTAATTTTATGTTGTTGGATGTCATGGTCATTGCCTTATGCGAAGTGAATAAACAATTGAGGAATGACTAGTTTTTGTCTGTCGATTTTTTTTTTTGTTGCATGCATGCGTTTATTGTTATTTTTTCGGGTGAAATTTTAATGCTTCTTGTGAAAATAAAATAAAGTGGAGTAGTCTGCTGGTTGGTTTGGGGGCTGCTTAATATTATGGATGATTATTTTGACTAAGATTATTGGTGCGACAAGAGGATGGAAACAAGTATGGGCTAGTCAATATACCATAGGACAGTGTTGTCCAAACTTTTGAGCAATGGCACACATTGATAGTAAGCCATGACCAATATTGCACAGGACGTGGGGTTTGTTGTGTTTTCAAAAGTTTTCTGCGGCACTTTAGTGTGTCGCGGCACATAGTTTCGAGAACATTCGATCTTCTATCGCAATTATAGTCTTACAAACTTATGTGACTATAGTTTTCCTAGCTTTTAGCCTAGCTTGCAACATAGCGGTCCATATGACTTTGGGTTGAACCGGTTTGATCTAGAGCTGTGCCACGGTACACTGGTTTGCCTTTTCTGGTGTGCCACGAAAAATTTTAACTGTAGAAATATGCCGTGAACCGAAAAATTTTGATAAACAGTTATGTAGAGTATAGAGTATAGAGTATAGAGTATTTTGAATCGCAGTGCCTCCAGCTGAAAGGCTGGGCCCTTCACACATTATATTATGTAGAGTATAACGAGGAAAACTAAGTGTTCAAAAGCTGCAACCTGGTGCGATAGATGTGATCTAGTGTTGCCAAGTATAAAGTCTAATTAACATTTGTAAATTTTGATTCCATTAGCGTCTTAGTTTAACCGTAGAATCCCATCAATTTCTACCCTCTGGTCCGTTTCAACAAGATTTACTTCTGATTTGAGTTTAGTCTAAAATAAACTTAAATACTAAGTATAGAAATTCATTATTTAAACCTCAGAATCTCCGAAATTTTCAAAATTCTTTAAGTTTTAAAAACAATAAAATTTAATAACACAAAATTTCCATAAAGAACAAATATCAATTTTCTGGATGAATTCAAAATAATTCCAATCTTCAGATCAGTATCGATTACATACACTCATCAAATTCTATCTTAAAATTTTATTAAATTTCTTGAGAAATTTCAATGTAAAATCAATCACTCGAGAATTTCAATTTTCAATATGTCTGTAAAAATTATAAAATATCAAGGACTCAATTTTATAGCCTCAAAAATCAAACAAATTTGAGTTAAAATTGCAAATTCTAAACAACATCAACTGCACAATCTGCAATCATAAAAACATCCTCAACATCAAGGCACCATCTTCTTATCATTAACATCACAAATAAAGTATCACAAATGCATGATTCGAATCCATTGACCCAAAAAAACTGAGTCAAGAGTTCAATTCAACCGACTTTAAATAAACATTTCCATCTGTATTTATTTCCCTGCATCATTTTACATTTTTTTTTTTTTTTAAATTAAACTTTTTATTTATTTACATTTAAATTTAAGTATGTACAAAGTTTCTATACATTTTGTTGCTTTTTGTTTTAAGGTTTCAGGCATTCAATTTGCCTTTTGTCTCTTAATTTTGATTTCATTTACGGATTTTACTTTCTTTTGTATTTCATTTGATTTATTCGGTGTTTTGAGATGCAAGACGACTGTTGAAGTTCGCTTGCAACTTTCCGACGTAGTCTTCGATGGACGGTATTTTCGCTTCTGTATGAAGATCGGTGATCCTTTCATATCTTGTTTTATTGAGAACAATTCTCAAGAATTTGTTTTGCAGTACTTGAAGTTTTTGAAGATGGGTTTTTGCCATGCTTCCAAACGCTGGACAACCATATGTGAATATTGGTCTGATGGCTAGCTTGTAGATGAGAAGTTTGTTTCGTACGTCGAGTTGTGAGTTCCTGCTGATGAGCGGATAAAGCTGTCTTAATGCGGTGTGAGCCCTATTGGTCACATACTCCACATGCGGCTTTAATGTCACTCTCTTGTCGATCACCATTCCCAGACATCATTTTACAGATCTTT
The DNA here is from genome assembly GCA_917627325.4 of Chironomus riparius. NCBI lineage: Eukaryota > Metazoa > Arthropoda > Insecta > Diptera > Chironomidae > Chironomus > Chironomus riparius. The sequence continues at coordinate 19,019,800 of OU895877.1, read as the reverse complement.
GAGTAATTTTAATAAGGGGAGTGAATTTGGAAGGGAAAAAAAGTTGTGGATACCAAGTTGAAAACTTTTGAGAACATATGTTGGGATATAGAGCGCTTTTTGAAGGTTTAAGTGATATGTATAGTATGAAATACTAGTAGGATATCCAGGAATAAATGAGATCAAAATAAACAAAAAAAAATCGCCATTTTGGATTCCGTCATCTATAATATAAACACCCCATTCCCTCCCTGACTCTAAAACCGAAGCCATGTGAAGCCATTTGTGAAGTCGTGTAAAGCCAATGATTTAGGGACATGTGTAAGTGGTCCATGGTGGTAGGGAAGCTTGTATATTGTATGAAGTCATTTGAAGTTATGTGGAATGACTCTAAAAACATTGAGGTTATATTCGTCTTACAGTTATTTACAGTTTCGATTTTGCCTCTATCCTGCGTCCAAGTAAGCAAGTTATGAATTAGTCGTTAAGTTGCAAAGTTGAAGCTATTGACAAGCTTGTTTTTTGCAGTGACTTATCAAGATTATTCGTAGGATCTTTATGTTGCCTTTGAAATGATTTTGCTCAAGTAATTCATAATAACTGAAGAGGAGGGAGTCTCTGAGCTCGGTTTCAATCGGCACATGCAGGACCATACTCAAGTCGAGAATAAACTTTGTCTATACCGGATAACATTATAGGACACCATAGTGAACCACAAAGACTAGCGCATATATTAAGACAATAATCAGCTAATCAACCAGTTTGTCATCACACAACTTTGTAATATTGTGACATCGCACAAACCTGACATTATTCCTTTTGTATTGAATTCCATTGAAAAAAATTGATGAAGTTGTGCTATAAAAAAAGTCAAGGGAAAGCTTATTTTTCTCTCTTTTGCATGTTTTTTTACAAAATGTATCATTATATGCTGCTGCACATGCTTCAAATTCTACAATAAATATTATTCGCTTATTTTGTCATTTGCTTAATTTGATGTTGTGGTTTAGAAGACATACTCGAGTATGGATTTTTTTTTCTTGATAGTTTTTGATGCTTAATGAATATAAAATAGCTTTATTTCTTTAATCATATGAACTTATTAGTCAGAAAGTTTACAAATTTTTAAACAATTAAAGTAGTAAAGTCTTTAGAATTCACATTTTTGCACGTTTATATTCCTTAATCCTGTAGCTTTTAATTCCACTTTATTAATTTTATCACTTCTATTAATCCAAAACCTTGTAAATACACATCAACTAACACTTATCATCTCACTTGTTTCCATCCACCTTCTCTTCTTCCTTTTTCTTCTTTCTCTTCTTCTTTTGTATATTTTGTAGAGAAATCAAATCACAAAACACGCGAAGAGTATTTAACACATAAAAATGGAGGGACATCAAATAATAATAATAATCGGAATTCAGACACCAGAGACAGGGGTATTAATGTCATTGACGTTACATTTAATTTACATTTTTTTTTTTGCTCGCTAACTGATTCTATTAAAATATTCGATCGCTTACATTTTTATTCCTTTCTCGTGGCTATGGCTCATCTGTGAGTTTATAGATGGCTGGCATTGATAATTCGTCGGGATGTCGACGTCTATTTTTGGATACTTGTTTTGAGGAAATTGGGAATGAAAAAAATCACTTTGGGATGGAATTGGAACTGATTTTTAACAAAATACTTTTGATGATGCAAAAAGGAACATTTATAGGATTAAGCTGCAAAAAGGTTAACAGCACATAGCGTTCCCAAGCGGTCACCCATCTAAGTACTAACTATGCTCGACGTTGCTTAACTTCAGTGATCGGACGAGAACTGGTGCATTCAACGTGATATGGTCGTTAACTGAAGAAACTTTTGCTGCTTGCTTTATTTAAAATAATTTTTTTGTGATTCTTTATTTATTTAAATTTCCTTTAAAGAGGACCAAGTAAACTGTAATTGCTTCATGCTATTGCTAATCAACAGATTTTCATGACTTTGTGATATTTAAATAGAGCAAGCAGCAAATCATTCTCCAGTTAACGACCATATCACGTTGAAAGCACCAGTTCTCGTCCGATCACTGAAGTTAAGCAACGTCGAGCATAGTTAGTACTTAGATGGGTGACCGCTTGGGAACGCTATGTGCTGTTAACGTTTTTGCTTTTCTTTTCATTTTTCCTAATTGTTGATAAAATATATAAAGTTTATAGGTTCGCAATACATTTACATACCAAAGTCCCATATAGTCTAGTGGTTTAGGATTTCACGCTCTCACCGTGACGACCCGGGTTCGAATCCCGGTATGGGAATATAATTTTTTTGCAATTTTACATTTCAACTAAAGTTTTTGAACTTTATTGAAAATCAATAAATTTATAGTACATTTTTTTTTTTTTCGTTGAAAAAAAAAGCTTTCTAGCCAAAAAATGGAACTTGATTCCATTCATTTTTGTCTTTTTCTCTTCTTTTCATTCTACCTAAGAATAAATTCGATTAGCTCTCTTAGCTTTCATTTCTTCTTCATTACACAAATTTAATTAAATTCGTGGTCTATTCTTGGTAGGCAAAAGGAAGATAAATATGTTAATATTCTCTAAAGCCGCACATTAATATGAAAATTGAGCCGGAATCGATGGTTTATAAAATAAAACGAAAGAATGAGATTCATAACTTTGAAGTTAAAGACGTTAAACGATTATTGGTCTTAAAATCATCAATCATTTTCGATTCAAATGAAATTTAGGAATTTAATAAGCAAAACATAAAAATTCTTGAAATCTGAGTTAATTGGAATTTGCATTATTTAATATTAAAATGCACTCTATTGAGTATCGGAGTAGGGGTTCTTGTATTTTTGTAGGGGGGTTATCATATGAACATTTCAGTTGTTTTTGAAAATTCCTTACAATAATTTCTAAGAAAAATTGTTGTTTTCTAACATTTGAGCATAATTTAATATTTGCTATCTATGGGGTCGTCCACAAATGATGTCTAACATTTAAGATGACGAAAATTTTGAAATGTGATATTTTTGAGTTTGGTCTTAAATGCTTTTGACTTTAAACTTTGGATTTGTTGCTGAAGCTCAAAACTCAATGTAGATTGACTATACTTTAATGCAACCCATAGCCTCTAAAAAACCATTATTACCTTCTTTTTCTGCTATATAGCAAATCTCATAATTATAAAGTCCTATAAAGTCTTGTGTGGGACTCATCAAAATTACGGTTGGTAGGAAAAACCAGACCTAATAGTGATCCATACAATCTCAGCGCAATGTGCCTTTCCTTACAGAGCATTCCAAAAAGTCGGGAATTTTTCCGCACCAGCGACGAAAAAAAAATGCCGAATAAATAATCAAACTAAATTAACATTACTTCCTTCATCTTCAATTCCGTCTTGTAAAAATCCCAGCACGTAAAAGTTCTTTCGTCCATTCTTATCTCATTCACATTCTTAATTTGAGTCAAATTTTATTCCATCCACTCAATATTCACATCGAATATCATAATAATCATGATCAGTTTCTCTCTCAATTCGTTTTTGTGTGTGTAATAAAATTCACAATGTCATCTTATCCACTATAACTTTTATTCTTATGCCTCACTGTCGACAAATGTTTTAAGCACTTAATTGTAATCATCATTATATTCCGTACTCAATGCTGATTATTGTACATGAATTTATACATATTTTTTTCTTGTGCTGGTCTTTATGCGGCCTGTACATAAATGGAATCTAATTATGCAATCAACTAACGTCCTTACTATTGCACTTCTGTCTTTCCATTTCATGTCATACACGTTTTGAAGTTTATGCTTACATCCATTCTTGGCTCTCATTTTTTAGAGCTGAAGATGAAGATGAAATTGAACATTATTAGAAACTTGTTAGCAATAAAATCGGAAGAGAATTTTTATTTTTCATGGATGTATGTGGGGATATAAAATTTGAGTAATAAACATAAAGTTTAGTAGATCATTAGTGAGGGATGATATCGATTGGTGGAGCTTCGATTTTTTTGGGTAGTTTTGTGGGATGGCTTGTTTTTGGATTGAAGATTAGCGATTTGGAAATTATTTGTGATGCTTACTTACTTGTTTTTGGGAATAATAAAGCTTTAAAGATTCATAATCTAACTTAGTGGCTGTATTCAGCTTAAACTATAAATTGTAGATGACGAATTTCAAGGAGATGAGAAAAGCATCAACAGAAAAAAAACTCTCAATTAAAGCTATAATTCAGCCATTGGCTGCAAATTTGAAAAAAAACTGCCACAAAAGTCAAATCATACCAAATTGAATTATTGTCCTCGAAAACATAGCCTTTAGACTCTCATAGCATTCAATGTCCCACTTAAAGCCCAACCTGTTGTATATTTTTCACAAAAAATTTGTTTTCACTCAAAACAGCTCAAAACTTTTTTTTAACTTTATGTTTTTCTCTTTTTCTTCTGTTTCATTTCAGATCATCGCCACCAAAGTGAAAGTATATCAAGCACAGAAGTACAGAAGATGAAGGAGAACGAGATAGCTTCATCAACAAGTCGGCTGTCGTCACAGACATTAGCAGCATTAATTTATTCACTTTTATGTTATTGTTGCTTACAGATTTATCTTCATTGAGTTTTCTTATTGATTTGTTTATTTGTTATGAGAAATGAAGGAAGTAGGATGAAATTTTTTATAGAACAAATGCTTATGACGAATTTTTAATATTTTTTTAAAAATTAAGAAAAGAAAATGTAAAATTTTTGGAAGCTTTTATGGAATCTTTTATGTTTTTAATATGTGTTGAGTGTACAATAAATTTTGTTTGGTTAAACTAGCATAAAGAAGTTCCTGCAGACGAATTTATACAATAATAGAAATGAAAGCGAAGATTTTTGAAGTTCAAAAAATAATAGTCATGACTTGAGGACTCTGAACGAATCAAAAAATTAAAACACAGTTAAAAAATGAAATTATAAAATCTTAATTTAACTTTTGAACATTGAATTGATTTTGACATTTAAAAAATTTTGTTTTTGAAAATTATTGAGTTATAAAAATTGGTAATTTTTTTTTTCAATGAAATTTGAATTTTTCTGCTTTTCAATTATCTGAAACTCAAATTCAGTTAAAGAGTCCAAAAGTCATCGGAAAAGCAATAAAAATAATTTTAATTTTTTAATAATTTAAACAACAAAAAGTTTTTAATCATCAAATTAAATTTCAATAAAAGTGCACAAATTTATAATTTTGAATTTAATCGATTTTTAATTGAAAAAGTACTTTTGATCGAGGATTGAAAATTATTAAATTAGAAGAAAGAAATCATGTCTACGACTTATTAAAGTACAATTTTAAAAATTTGCTCCATTTGAAATTCAACTTTTAAGTTGCACAGAAAGAAAAAAATCTTAATTTAAAATATTTTTGTAAATTTGTTTCTGTTACAAAGAAGTAAATATAAAGTTAAAGATGTTAAAAATATAAGAAAAAGAAATATACTCGCTCAATCAATGAATGAAAAATTATAAAATGAAAAAGAAAATATTATAAATAAAATAAAAATTGTATAAAACTTGCATAAAAATAAATGAATATTGATAAACTAAATGAATAAAATAAAGTTGTAAATTACAAAAAAAAAGATTAATGAAAAATAAATAAAAATAAGGGGAAAAGTCCTGGGAAATATGAAAAAAAAACTTTGTTTGGCTTAAAGGAAAATTGTTTTGAATTTTGAAATTAAAATTATTTTCAGGAATGTTGATGTGTTAAAATGGAGCTCAGAAGGGTGTCCTGCAGCATGCAATCGAATATTGGAATTTTTTTTAAACTAATAATCAAAAACATCACGTCCGATGAGAAATAACCCTCCCCCCCCCTCTTCAACGAATAGAATTAACTTTCATTTCAGAAGATTCAAATATATTTAATTTATTAGATTGTTTTTAATAGATTAAAATCAATTCGGATTAAAAAAGAAATAAAACTACAATTTTCAAAGGAAGTCACCATCAAAAGCTAATTAATTGCCTTTGTCAAATTATGGCTCATTAAATAAATAAAGAATTAACTTTGCTTTATAATTTAATTAATTCAATTTCTTCATTTTTGTTTAAAAACGAAAAAAAGACGTTGAAATCTTATTTGTGGTAAACGAACGATGAAATTAAGTTGAATAATCTTTTAATGGAAATTTTATTTTGTTGGAATTGATTAAATTATGAAAAATAATTGAGGTTTTAAAACTGAAAAAAATTTAAAATTATTATCGAATTTATAAATTTTTTATAAACTTTGAGATTTAAGAAAAATAAGTAAAATTCAGAAAATTAATATTTGATGACATCTGGTAAATCATTTTATAATCTTAGGACCAAGGCCTTTCACTTCCTACATTACAGTGGGTGTTGGGGGGGGGGGGGGGGGGGGGGGGTATCAGGAGATTTAAAACAATAAAATTTCTTATAATCCCATTGCATTTTGAAAAAAATCTGTTTTTCCATTTACAGTAGAATTACGAAAAGCTTTTAGCCAAGACACATTAAATTTAAGATTTTCCTGAATTTTCTTTTAAGACACTTTATTTTTTCGTGAGCTTTCAATATTTGAACTTTTCAAGTACGTTGCAGAAAATTCTACTTCCTGCAAGATTAACTTTAAAATGAAGGATTTATGTTTTGGATTCAAGGATTTAAACAACAAATTGCAAAACTCGAGACTCTTTGAGTTATATTAAATTTTATTCGTGTCAGAGTAAGTTCTACCAAGTTTCCTTTGAGACTTCACAATTTTTAAAATATTTTACTCCTGAAATAAGTTAAAACAATAAAAATTTAATCACAAAAATTCAATAATTTCATAAAATTTTCCGAATTTTTTTATCAATTTTTATTATTTGTTATACTTTCTTCTTCGTCTATTTGGGTAATATTTTCATCATTTTTAATACATGTTACAAAATTTATTTACGATTTCAATTCTTGAAAAATTTTGACAAATTTTCAAAGATTTTATTTTTTTCAATGAAAATTTATCAAAATTTTTTGACATTCATTAAAATAAATTACACAACTTTACAATAAATATTTATTTTAATATTTTAATATTAATTGTTTGTTAAAATTTAAGGATGATTCATAAAATGCCAGCTTCATTTTAATGAGCTCTTTTCTTATGCAGAACAACTTATGCTACAAAACTTGAAATTAAGGATTTATTTTGACTTGATAATTTGGAGTCGAACTTGGAGTTCTCATAAAAAGAGAAAGTAATAGCTATCTGGTCTGTTGCTTAACTTATACTTGCTTAGAGTCGCTTAGAACTGGTCCTGTAGATATTCTAAGCTCTTCTTTACTCAGCCTTAACATTATTGGAGATTAAGTTGTCGTACTGAACTTCTAAAACTCTTTTGGTTACATTCATGCTCAAAACACTCATAATTGAGAAGAAGCAGGACAATAACTCCTAGTCATGCATACAACTGGCTATTGACATAATCTAAATCATCCAAAAGAATTCTACTTACAATTTTTAAATACTTTTATTATCTTACAAGCATTAAAGCTTTTATTCACGTATATTGCGCCTCATATCTGTCATTTTAAGCAATATCTTAAATATATTTCATTATTCCTGATAAGACAACAACAATTTGACCTCATTTTTAGGACTCTTTTGGGAATTTTTTTAAGGGTTATCATAAGCAGTCTTATTTAAATCAATTTTAAGGATTTACAATAAATTTTAAAATTATTTTCGAATATTAAAACTAAAATTTACATTAATTGCTGTCTGGTTTTAAATTTTTCATATTCCAAATACTCCCCGCATCCATAAGCTAATAAATATTCAACAAATTACAATGTATCAACTATCTCAATTAATTAATTATTCGGTTTTATTCACATTGAAATGAAATTAATTTGTAAAAGGTTCTAATCTCATTCATCTTCATGTCACTTTCGGCATTTATATTTCATTCAACATTTACAGTAGATTATTAATAACTTTATTAAAATAATTACATTTTTTTTTTATTTCTCTGTATTTTTAATAATTGAGTAAATATTTAAACTAGGATCAATTAACAACATCGGTTTTATGGTTTTAAAAATAAAAGATTAAAATGAAAAGCAAATAAATGTTTTTGAAATTTATAATTTAGTTGCGATGATTCATTAGAAGCGTGTAAAATTAAGTTTTGAATAACTTTTGAAGAAAAAAATACAAAATTTAAATTGGACTTGATTTAACTCTGTACAAATTTGATTTGAAATAAACTGACTCGAATTCTCTTGATTTGACTCAAGTTGAAACAAGATGACTCAAGTTGAATGGAAATGTTTCAAGTTGAATCAAGATGACTCAAGTTGAAACAAGATGACTCAAGTTGAATCGAGAAGACTCAAGTTGAATCAAGATGAATCAAGTTGAATCGAGATGAATCAAGTTGAATCGATATGACTCAAGTTAAAACAAGATGACTCAAGTTTAATCAAATTGAAGCAAGTTTACTCGATTTGACATAAGTTAAATCGAGACGACTCAAGTTGAATCGTTTTGAATCAAGTTGAATCGAGTTGTTTTGAACCAAATCGACTTTAAGCTCTGGATTTTTATGCAAAATATTTTAAATCCAAAATGATGTTCAAATGGTTTTTCCGTTGTTTGTTGTTTTGTAAAAATTAACAAATGCATCGTGGATATTAATTAACATTCTTACAATCTAACTTAAACATTTAACCATTATATCTTATCCGCTCTTACTCAATAAAATGATAAGTTTAAATATTTTCATTTTTTACTATTAAATTCTTTCATTTTGTTGTAATCTAACATAATTCAATTTCTTAAAAATTAATTATAATTTTTTTAATACTATTTTCTTTGCGGAATATTATATTCAGTTTTTACGTCTTGAGTAGCATGAAAGATTTTTGTAAATACCCTCAAATTATTCATTTTAATAAATAAAAGCAGCATTGGTCCAAATAGCAGAAGTTGGTTAATCCAATAGTAATCCGGCATGATTCTGGCATGGTGCTGGCTTCGATTTGAATCCAGAATCATTCCAAATTTACGTCAAAAATGTCAGTGTCCCGCATTTTTATATATGTTTGGCCTTTTTTGTTTTAAAATGGATAATCGTACTTAAGGACCGTCTCTATACCGACAGCCACCAGATCTCTTAAACTCCGAAAAGAAACACAGCAAAAAAATTCAATAAAAATTTAAATTTGTCTCCAAAAAACAATGAAACCAATTATGTACGTCCGTCATTTTATAAAATCCTTTCATGTCACTCAAAACTACCTTCCATTTTTTTTTTCAACCTTATATTTCTTACAATAGCTACATAACATTCTCTATAAATTGATATTTAATTAATTAATATTTTCTATATCATCAGTTGAGCAAATACATTACAAGAGAAGCAATCGATATTGATGTAAGGATGACTTGATAATGACAAGCAACAGACATCGAACATGAATAGTCGTAAGTGTCATCGGGATTTCCGATCATCAGCTCTAAAAAAATAGAAAATTTAATTTAAATAAAAAAGATTTAATTTGAAACTTTTTTCCATTTATTTAATACCTTTCCGTTTATTTGATCCTTCCGGATCGTCTTCAATGTTGTTCGACTCTATCTGACTATTGAATTTTTTGTGTTTGGCTGGAAAAAATTATATAAATTGTAAAATTATGAGAAGTTGATATTGTTACAGTAATTCAAAACTTGAGGATTAGGCATCATGCACACTACTAAGTAAGAATAAGATAAGATTTATTATGAAGGAAACTTTAGAGGAGAGTTGAAGATTTGCTGAATTAAAAATTTATTTAATTTATTATTGAAGTTTACTTTAGACTGCTTTGAATCGAGGATCAGGAAGGTAGCTACATATTTTTAAAAACCTAGGAAATTGGGGAGCTACATTTGGTATGAGCAGAGACTAGATTCTTACCGAAACCCTCCCCCCCCCCCCTCACCAACCACTGTTGTTTAAAATCATTCAAATTTCACAGTTTTACTTCTATTATTATTATTATTATTATTATTATTATTTTTATTCAATTATTATTTTCAAGAAGGAAAAGCCACCTGAAAAGTATTTAAACTATTTCAAGCGGCATAAAAACCTTCATTACTCATTACTTAACATTTAAAAGAGTTAATATAAGTTCAATGATATAAAAGAATATCGGTAAAGAACTTAATACTAACGGAAACATTATTTAAAGCTTTAATGGTTTTATCATATTTGAAATTTGGTGTACTAGAGAAGTGATTGTGTCTCTGCTATAGTTTTCTAAAGTTATGTAACGTTGTTCTAAAACGACATCCTAAACACCTTTGTGCCAAACTACAAACCATCAACTTATCCCTAGCAACCAGAAAACCTAAAACAGAACTTCTACACTAAAAATACACCTACAAGTAGAAATTCTTCTGATTTACCTTTCTTACCTTTTCTTCGTCTTCCTTCCAACCAATTATTGTAATTGCCATCATCATGTGGAAGTTCTACAAAGAAATTATTGTCAAATAAAAGTTTTGAAATTAGAATTTTGATTAACCAGCCCATCCATCCACCCTCCAAATTATACTCAACTGTAAAGTTTAATAGTTCCGTCAGTTTCACCAAGTGAATTCTTCGCGACACACATATAACTGCCAAAATCACTCTGACTTACTGACTTTATCGTTAAGTTCATGTGCACCTTGTACGCATTGTCCTTGATTGATGTCTCAAATTTTCCACCTGCAAAAAGAAATAAAAAATATAAAAAAAAAATTCACATGCATCTAAAATGACAGCAGTTAAACGGAACAGACACGCGAAAATTGAAATGTTTAAATTGTGAATATAAAATTTATTTAAAATATAAAATGTTATGGAAATAAGGTTAGTAGATGTGCTTAAACTGATGATTGAATATTAACCAAATAATAATGGCAGTCGTTGAGGTGAAATTGCAATGGGATTTCCACAAACATTGTTGTTGACGATACTGTCCTTGCTGAGTTTCATTGCGATGATCATAAAAAGTAATATACGGAGTGTTAAGAGATAGAAAAATATTGAAGCAAGTAAGGAATGCAGGTGGAATTCAAGGATTAGAGCGCATTTTGAAGGGGGTTTAATATTTTTATTCATCTTAATATTGAGTGTTTTAACTCTTATTCTGGATAGTTCTGAAACCTAGCAAAGATGGAGAGAACCAACTCCTTACTCTACAATTTTTGTAAACATAAAAGTAACTAGATCCCAGTTTTGGAACCCATTCATGTCCTTATCTGATGTTTTAAGTGCCCATGCACCTGTCTTCTCCCCAAAATAGACAACATAGTTTTAGCCCTTCACTGCAACCATCTTTATGCATCAACCCCCCTCGAAAACTTTAAGAAAATTCACCAAAATAAAAAATCATACACCAAAGTACACACAAACCCAACAGTATCAGCAAAAACAACCAATTCTCACGAGTCCAATTGAAGCAGCGGTGGATGGTGTGTGACTTGAGCTGCTGCCGATACTTTTGGTCCTGATGTTTATTTTATTTTTCGTGCCGTTGCTCTGAAGATAAATAGATGTGGAGATATAAACATGAACACATAGACTCATATGCTCATGTGTATATGAATAATATTTATTCTATTTAGTCTAAATTCTGTTCTCTTTAGAGCTATTATGCTAATTTTGACAATGAAAACTTTTTAGAATTGAATTGAAATTTGAAAATTTATTTTATGATGTGCAGATATGGAATAAAGTTTTAATTTGGTAGTGGATTTATGTGGTGACGCAAATGTTAAAGGATGTTTGTGAGAGCTGAAGCGTCAAATTCCTTTAAAATTAGTCTTTAAGTTAAGGAGTCGTTCATAAATGATGAGCAATTTGTAAAGAAGGTGGGGGACGGTATCTGTTGAATGCATGCAAAACATTTGTTTAAGGGGCTACAATTTTTTGGTAGACGTAACTTATAACGACATTCAAATAAGAATCAACTCTTTTCATGTCATATCCACCCTCAAGACACCAAAATTACTTAAAATATAAATTTCATGGTTGAATGACACACACACAAAAAACAACAAAAGCCGGACAATTTTCATGTCTTTTCCAATCCTTTTGTTCAATACTTATTTACATGAACTGATTATTACCGATATATTCATTCATTTGAATTGTCTCAGTCTATCCCAATACATTGTGTGAAGCTTAAATTGAAAGAAAATAAAAGCTGAAGAAAAGTATCAAATTTCCAATGTCTTTTATTTCTTGCTCCACTTTTGTGGTTGGTGAGAAAAAATATATAAAAAAGGCGCATAAAGGGAATGAAAGGAATAAGAAGGAAGTAGCATTCTTAATAGCATTTGTGGTGACATAAGAAAATGAGCATGTGGATGAAGAAGTGGAAAAAAATCAATTTTCAATTCCAATTTTGCATGTTTTTGCTTGTTTAAAGAGATGTTGAGTTCATTGCTGGTTCTGATAGAAAAAAAACTGATTAAAAATGGGTTTAAAGTCAAGAATGGAATCAGGGAAGCTTCCTTTTGGATATGTTCCTAGTAAATAGTGTACATACAATAAATTTGATCGAGATTTACATTTAAAATTCACAAAATGAACTAATTTTGAAAATTTTATTGACTTATCTTGAATCTTAATCGCAATTATTTTCAAAATTGATACACAATATCAAAATTCAACTACATATCCTCCTATTATTCCCACTTCCACTGCAATTTATCTCAATATCTTAATCAAAACACTCTTATTAAATATCAAACTTCCTATTGAGATCCCTAATCCTATTATTGTCATTCTAATTTGTTAAATATCAATTAAATTTATAAACAGACACAAATAAAGGACATGAAAATTCTTCAAAAACTTGTATCAATTCAATCAGGAACAAATTTAATTCAATTGTTTCAATTTATCATTCTATGAGCACTCGTACACAAATTGGTCATTATAATTTTCCTAACAACTGAACTTCACACTTGTCCATTGAATCTATTCATTTAATAAATGTCCAAAAAATTATTTAATATGACTAAGTGAAGCGACGAGCAGGGACGAAAATTGATTGGAAAATTTTCATAAAATTTATTTTCAAATGAATGAATTATGAGGAATAAAGTTTTAAATGTGGAAGGAAAGAAGCTCAACTGAGTGAGACATTTTAATTGAATTGATAATGTTATGGAAGTTTAGAGCCACAAAATGTGGATCTCGATGGTCACTAAAATTAGATTAACGAGTAAAGAGCCCTAAACATGCCTGACATTACATTTAAACTATTCCTTATTAAACTGAATTGAAGATGTTCCGTATCTAATTTCATGCATAACAATAACTTACCTTGCGGCACTATTTCTCCTTTCTCCCTCATAAAATAATTGATAGATTTCGGATACGCTTCCGAATGGCACTCGAGTGTGACTTTTTGTCCTTCATAGGCTCCCACTAGTTGATTAGCTATTAAAAAGTAAGAAGAATAAATGATTAGGTCATGTATGCACTATCTCCAATCATTACAGTTCCTATGATTCTATCTAAGCCTGATTTTGAACAAAAGTAGCCATTTAAACACGCTAAAAACACAAAACCTAGTAAAGTAGTTGTTAATTTCACTTAGCTTCTTACAAATCCGAATGGCACAAGTCGGTTAATCGATCAGAAATCCGGCACCAAGCTAGTGTGAATCTGGCATGGTGCTGAATTTAAATCGAAGCCAGCACAATGCAAGAGTCATTCCGACTAAGCGCAGGATTTCTATTCGATTAACCGACTTGTGCCATTCGAGAAATTGAATCTAAAACGTCAATTTTTATTCAATAATCTAATTGAACTGCTCATAATCACTTCATTACAACTCATAATGACTCATGTCTACTAAAATAACAATCCCAACCACAGACTAAAATACCATTGATTTAGAAAATGACAGTTTAAATACCTTATGCGTCACTCAAACTACTAATAATAAATTAATTAACTTACCAACAGATATCATCGGTGGAACTATAAATAAGAACAAAAGGAAAGAAGATTGAGATGAGAGAATCAACAAGAGCATTACAATATTTGTAATTAAAAGATTATATGAAGCATGTTCACATCATAACAATAATATAAATTTCAATTAAGATTATTTAAATGCAAATTACGTACAATGTACAATGAGTGTGATCCTTTTAGACACCGAGGGTGGAACGCCATTAGATGCAATGCACAAATATGCTAAGCATTGATGTAAAAATAACAAAAAGAGAACTTTTTTAGAAAATTCCACAGTTTATTGAATCGGAAATTATTTAGGGGATATATGGATATGGATATAAAAGGATGAAATTGTCATCGATTGTTGTTGTTGTTTTTTCGGGGAAGAATGACAATGAATCGAATAAATGCAGTCTGTGTACTTACATCCCATATGCAGACGATTAACTCGGGGAATGTTCAGTGTTGCGCCTTCTACTGTAAGCACTATTCATCGATTATTTTTTTATGGTGATGATAATGGTGATGGTGGACATCCGTTTCGAGTGTTTTTAATTGAGTCGTGAACGAAAAAATGAGAAAATATGAGATTTAATTATTATGGACCCGGATAAATACTTTATAATTAACGGAAGTTTTAAACTAGGTCTTAAAGCGGCGACTTAAGAATTTGAAAATTTTAAACGATGAAAAATTGAAGCTATGACTTAAACTCAAAAAATAAAAGCTCCGACTTAAACTCAAAAAATTAAAGCAACGGCTTAAAGTTCAAATAATTAAAGCTACGACTTAAAAATAAAAATTTAAGCTACGACTTAGTGTTCAAATTTTAAATCGACACCTTAAAGTTCAATAACAAAATCAACAGCTTAAATTCAAAAATTAAAGCTGCGACTCAAAAAAATTAAAAGCCAGAGCGTCGATTAAAAATTAAGGCGTTGACTTAAAATACAAAACTAAATCAATTTTAGCTACTAAACCATTGAAAAAGCTCATCAATCCTTCAATTTGCCACGCTACTTCCAAACACAAAACTTCAAATCGATCCATCTTCATTTTTTTTCCAGCCACTAAATCAACAACAAAGTTCGCCTTTTCATCGCCCTCTATTCAATTCATATCAATTCATTTGTTCGTAACACAGAACATATTACTCAGCCATCCATTCATTGACTTTTCTCACCCACATACAGCCATATATTCAATTTTCATAACTTTCTATTGTTCAATACGATTTCCTAGCTATTCTTCTTGTATTACATCGTGAAATATATCAGGTGGCAGCAATAAATAGGATAGATAGTGCCATAACAAATTGAATCTTAATCATATTTGATTTTATTTTTCCGTAACGGGATATAAAAACGTCATGGTAAAGTGAATATTAATAGACAATGAATCTGATATGGTGTGGAATTATTATTGCTATTATCATCGCTGTTTGCTGTTGTTATTGTTATGCTGTTATTTTGTTTTATAGAATTTTCAATGGTGCGAAGCTCTTTTTTGGGGGGTTTTGTAAAGATTTTTAAGGGCTTTTTGGGTTGGATTGAATTTTAAATTTACGAGACACTTTTTTAATTTTCAAAAAATTATCTCAGCTATAACGTCCCCTTTTGAGTCCAAGGGAAGGTTTAAAATGGTTCATAGCCAAAAACCTGATAGTCCACATCTTTCTAAACGAGCTATTCCTGTCATGAACTGCTAAAAAGCTCTCAATCTAACCCATCTGATTCTCAGCTTGTTATTCATTCCAGTGTCTTAAGCCGTAGCATTTCCACTTCTAAAATTTGAGTTGGTTGGTTTAAAAAAATTTAAATAAACAGAAATTTTTTTTCAAACACCCCCCCCCCTCTCCTCCCCTTCCTTGCATGCATTTAGATACGCCATTAATTCATCTCCAATTTAATTGATATTGAATATTACAACAGAAAAAAATGTTCTGAATTTATAGCTCAATTTTCATTCGTTTTCACTTGATATTGTTGTTTAGTGAAGAAAATTTCCTCCCTTGATTCCAATAAGCAGTCTGAAAAACAATCTTTTCCCTTCGTGGGCTTTTTTCATTACACACCAAAACAAAAATTGGAATAAAGTTCATTTCGTCGTTGTAATATTGTTAATTTTTGTGTCTTTTTGTGCCAATCTCCATAATTTTTTTTTGCTTCTACGTTCTTTTGCTTTTTGGATTCCTCAACATTTTCATTTCTTTTTGTTGGTTGGGCGAAGAAAATTTGCTTTTAACTCGACTGTCAATAATGCTGATATGTTTTAGTCTAGCGAGTAGACCTTAGGATTATTTTGGACAAAATGTTTAATTTTATTTAAAAAAATCGAGACTTTAATTTTCAACGGGGTTTAAAAATTTAAATTCAACGGTTTTTGAATTCAAATTTTAACGGTTTTTGAAATTTTGAATTGAACGATTTTGAAAAAATCTGAATTTTTTTAATAAATTCGTTTAATTTTCAACTAATTCTGACAAAATTTCCCACAACACTCAATTTACCTTAACCTTAATTTTTCCTAGTAAGTCTCAAAGAAAAACTTGATGAAAACAAAAGAAAGTCAGCATGCGACCGACAACGATGACGATGATAATAATGACGATTTGACGAGTAAAAGCAACTAGAAGACGTAAAATGAATATAAAAACGTTAAATGAAGTCATTTCCTCTTATCATTGACATCAACAGGAGACTCCTTTGTCATGCACACTTGAGAGTCTATAATTAGTAAACAATGGGAAATGGATAGGTATGTACACGAATAAAAGGGGTGGAAAATGAGTTTGATTTTGATTGGAATTTTTGAGGTTATGGAGAAGAATTTTTTTGAGGTTGGAATCACCTGCTTAGTGAATCTCTACAGTTTAAGAGTCAATTCTCAGGTATTTTAATTAAAATCTCCAATGAACCCACCAACCAAAGCTCCAGCCCCTTTGAATATTAACAGTGCCTGTTCACAACCACAACATGATAATAGCATAGCAGAATTGTAATTGTAAGACTTAATTATTGCTTATGTTTTAATGATAATTCAATGAAATCAAACCTTAAATAAGCCTCTAATGAGGCACAAAAGTTGATTTTTATTATTTCTGTATCATTTATTATTAGTTGCGTTGATGTGTAATTAAGGAATTTAATTGATCGCTCGATTTTGTACAGCAATGAAATAATTTAATTACTATGTTTTAGTTGGATGAGGAGGTGAAGTTGGGAATTATTATTAGGGACCAAAGAAAAAAAAACATGATTGGAAATTGATACCAATTTTGAACAATTCTTGAGGGGACAATATTTTGATGGGAAATTTTTTTAAAGAGAAGTAAGTGAAAATCTGGAGGAAATCAATAGAAAATTGTTAAAAAAAATTATCAATATTTTTTCCCATTAAGTTGTTCTCCCCTTTGAAAAAATGTAAATTGATGATGCATAAAATTTCCACCATGTTGTATGCCCCTTGTGTGGGACTGTTACTTGTTTAAAACCTGGTCCATTTTTTTGCTAAACTTACTTGATTATGCCAGAATCCAGCACATAGATTCAAACTATAAGCACATCTACTAAGTCTCCCAAATCCCTAACCCTTCATAAATACTTGTCATGTCTTAAAGCAGTTAACCCACCACACTCATCAAAACCAGACTAACCCATCTTTTTAAACTTCCACCCCAACCAAAACCAATAGACATCTCGAGACCATAAATATATTCATGAGCATTGTTCACACACAAGCTGAAGAAATAAAAATAAAAACAATTCAAATTGTATCAAAATCACATAAAAATAACGATCGAAATGTCGTAAAAGTTTGTTTTTTTGTGTCGCTCCTTTACGTGCGTATTGAAAATTGTATGTTCGACTGCTCCTTTTGTGCTTTAACACAATTGGTTTTTCCTTTTCAATTTCTGATGTCTTTTTTCTCCTCTTCTGCTTCTGTTGCCAAACATACGCCACTTTTCCCAAGACAAAAATTCATTTTCATATTGTGTGTGGTTAACGCACACATAGTTTCTGTGGAACCGGTGAAAAGGGAAAGGAAAAAAAATCAAGGCAGCAGTAAAAATAGAAGGGAAAATGAAAATTTGCTTATGTCTCATTTCTTTTCATTTATTCTTTTATTATGATAGTTTTGCTGTGTTTTTATATATTTAGTGCTAGTTATTTTGGAAGGTTTGGAGGAGGTGGAAGAAGAATAGCAAAATATGTTAACTATTTTTCGGCTCATGACCTTTTTATTGCTTTTTTTGGAAAGAAATGATCGAAAAATATGAAATGTTGGTTGAATGATTTTGAAGAAAGAATTGTTGAATGCTGAATTTAAGCATTATAACCTCAATTTTTGGAGTCTTAACCTCAAATTTTGATCATTAAAGTTAATTATCTTTCGACTAATCATCGACCTAGCATATTTATGTTGAATGGCACTAAAAAGTAACGACATTGTGATATCTTTAGATGAGAAATGCTAAGTAATTCCAAAACTGCGGTTAATTAAAGACTAGTCTGACTCTAGAATCTAAACAGCACTGTCGTCAGTATTGCTCAAATCATTGTCATGTCGACAACACTCTTTGTAATGATTGAGAGATCTGCTTCTGATAGGAATCGAACTAACATCCTTTCAAAGCTTAGGTTACAGACATCCAGTATGTTGTTTAACCATTCAGCCATAGATGTCTTAGAGAGTTCAGTATGAACTAGCAAATTCACCTACATTTCGGAATAAATTTTGAATTTTACTCTACTAAGGCATCTACCAAGGATATCTCTAGTATACGTGCCACCCATTTATGCTTACTTCTATGCCTCTTCCAAATACCTCACATGACTCAAAAATAAACAATTCACATCCAATAATGTCCATCACGATCAACTTGCTGGCAATAAATTTTTACGAGTGTAATAATAAAAAGATCTGACACTTGAAGTATCGACAAGACCAAGAAAAGAACCTTCTGACCCACAAAAAAATTGAGATGAAATAAAACATAAAAAAAATATTGAGCATTTTCTCCATTTTACGATAGCAAAAATGCATAAAACTTAAACTAATTTTCTATTGCCAGTTCTGAAAATTGGAAGAAACAAAATAAAATTCAATAAGCTCTGAAATATTGTTTATTATGAGCAGCAAGCAGAGTACAAAAAAGGGGGAACTTTTATTGAATTAATAAAAACGAGACAGCACAGACAGCGTTGTGACACATAATGGGCATTTAAATATTAATTTGGAAACATTTCAATTTTATAATTGCATTTGATTTGCATTAGGCATTAGCATATGCCAAAATAGCATATATTGTGCGAAGAAGACATTGAGTCAATTTTATAGTGATTATTTATGAGATTTTATTGAGTTTCGGTTCAGTATATGAGCAATATAAAGAGTTTGGGTAAGAATTTTGCTGACTGTCTTAGATATTTTTGTATGGACGACCTCAAATGACCATGAATCGCAAGATCCTTCAAAAAATGCGCTTTATGCTTCCATTTAATATGAATTTGCTACTCGTTCAGTTCTTAAGCTACGACACAACTCAAGTTCTACAAAAGTCAGGATAACGATTCATGCAATCCTTCAAAAATGCGCTTTACACTACCTTCTAGCATGATTTCTCTACTTGCCAAACCCTCCATCCAAACTAATCCATTTGACTTCATATATTGACACAATAAAATTGCAATTGCCATTCCGAATGCCAAATATCTCATTACATTTCACTAAAAGATCTAATTACTAAAAATCCTGCGGGATTTTATGTTCATTGAAAGACGTATAAAGTGGAAGCAGCACAGAAGCTTGAAATAAAAAATTCAAATGAATTCAATTTTCTAAATGGATATACAAATGCTGTGTATTGGCCATCATAAAAATTGAGAAAAAAAAAATATCATTTTTAATCTATAAAAAGAAAAGAGATGAGAAAAAAAAATTGTTGATGCTTTTTTTATGCAGCGATGGTTGAGGTATAGACTGAAAGTTCGAGGTTTTCTGTAGGATTTGGAATTTTTTTTTCGTTGAATCGGAAGAAGTTTTTTGGAAGAAAATATTTTTATGGAAGTTCATTAGATTAATAAGATTATTATTGATTATTTAATGGGTATTTTTTTCAGAAAAAGGTTAATGTGCTTCAGTGATTCATAGATTTAATTGTTAAATTACAGTTTTTGATATTAGAAGCTAAAAGACGTCTCAATTCGTGGGTTCGAATATCAGGACTGTATAGCGTCATATCAATAGGAAAAATACGAATCGCAGAACAAGCATTAGCGCAAAGGTTACGATGATTGTCTCCTACTCAGGAGACTCGGGTTCAAGTCCTGTGAGTAAAAGTAGTCATAATTAAGTCTGATCCAATTACTTCTCAATTATTTTGTACTTCTCAATTTGTTTGAATACGTGAACTTTAAATAAATTCTAGTCGACTTCTAGCTTAGCTTTAAGTTTGTTCAGTTCATCTAAATCAAGTGGCTCGTCAAACTCTTCAGTAAGAAATTTTTAGGAATTATTCTTACACTCTTAAAAATGCATAACTAGGACAACTTTATTAAAAGTAACCAAATTCAGACTAACCCCTTCTACAACTACTCCTACACTCGCCTTATCAATCCAATCAATGTAAATCATTCACCTTATTCTCCCCAATTTACAACATACACCATTCAATCATATCAGTCGTCATAAAACACCACTCAACTCACATTCTTCAAATCACCAAAACACTTCAAATTTCTTCCATTAAATCACAACAAACGCTCATTATCTCACACAGTGTAGCCTCAAAAGTCACAACACTTACCTTCACTATCGTTGGCTAGCATAATTTTTTCACCATGCTCTCGCCTCCACGTGATAATAGGTGCCGGGGAGCCAATGGCTGCACATTTTAATGTGACATTACTTCCTTCGCGTACAATCATATCGGTGCTTGTTGGAAAGTCGAGAATGTCAGGTGGCACTGAAAATGTTGTAGATGTAAAAGTTGAAAAAAATTAGGAATGTTAAAGAGTTCCGCCACTGCATAAATCAGCAGTCAATATAGTAATAAGCCGCAAGTTGGGGAAAATTATTATTATTATTGCCTATTTTTTTACACACATTCTTCTGGCTGAAAAGAAAGGAGTAAAGTTCTTTTTATGCCTTCTACATTGTCGGTGGCCTTTTGTGCCTCAATAGAAAAAGCAGCTATTGAAGAAATAAAATGCAAATAATTTAGTTTTTAATATAAATAATTGAATAAGGAAGGAGAACAGGGGATTGTAGGGATTTATGACTAAACTAGTTAAGTCCTGAAAGGTTTATTTGGTTATTCAACTTGAATGGGATTTGATGGGGTTCCAATGTCCATCTGACTGTTAATTAACATTCAATACTTTGAGGTTATGCAAGAATGTAATTAATAACTAAGGGTACTGATAAGGGGAAAACAATATGAAGGGAACAGTTTTGATAGGGAATTTTCTGCTACTTTCAAGCGATTTACCACCATGCTGTTTTCCCCTTGAGTTAAGAAATTGAAAATTCAAGGTTATGTCGACAACATGTTTAATTTTACCAATCAAGTAAGTTCCCCTTTGCCCTTAAGTCATCCCTGTCAACAGGACACCCCCAATACCTCTTAAAATCGCAACTTTCAACTCCTGATGACGACCTTAGTGGTTAATATAACTGCCGATGATAATGGCATGGGGTAGGCAATTTATTTATATCGTGACTTAAAGTTGTTACTAATTTGAATGGAAAAGAAATCTAATAATATACTTTTAGCTCAATATGAATATTTTTCGTCTCTCTTTATTTCAATTTTCCCTTCTCATATTCAGCCTTTGTTTTCTCTTTTGTCTTTAGCACACCACTAGAAAATCGAAAATTGAATTAAAATAGGGAGAAGAAAGAATTTTTTTTATGATGAAATAATCATAAACATTATTTTTTTTTGAATTCACGGATTTATTGATTTAGATGTGAATTGTTGGATGGTGAAGAGGGTGTGAAACCTAATCTATGTGAAATATTTTAAGTGTCGAAATTCTATTTTATATTTTAGGGACTCTGATGAAATTAATTCTTTGGATCAATACATGAATCCTGTGGTATATCCACGGAGGAATGATTGGGTGGTAGATTTTTATCTCCTCACACCCGTCGCTTACCTTCTCGGTAGCATCGTAATATTTGTCACAAAAAGGTTAAATTCGAATTCCTGCAAATTGGAACTAATGAAACCATATCATAGTTCACTTATGACGTCCATCAAAAAAACATAATTTTTAAACCCCTCCCCCCTGTCACAAAACTCTCACAGATGTCAATACTCCTCCCTCCCCTGTTGCAATGTGTCACAAATTTTTAGAGCTCCTCTCCCCCCTAAATGTTGGACGTCATAAGCGATATCTTGACACTTTTACCATAGCTTTCGACCAGTAATTTAATATACTAGGCTCTTAAAAGCTACACTATACCCAATAAGTTTACCAGTATAGTGTTTCATATTTACATCCTCTCCAGATACTAAAATATTTTCTACTGAATTTAATACCCACAAATTAAAGTTATAACCCCTATGCCTCTAACGTCACGACTTCAAAAATAATTGAATTCCTAGAATCAAAAATATAAACTTTTCATTACCTTTATACCATTTTTTCCTTCCATTATAACCTCTACAATTACCACCTTGTAGCAACAAAACTTATCCATGCCATATATATCCACAAACAATGAGGAAATAAAAGTTCTTAGTCGTCAAAAAAAGCAACTTGAAATGTGTGACTACTACTTTTATTTCCACTGTTATTTCAAACTAGCCTAACAAGTGCGGAGAAAATAAATCAGCAATAAATCAGGCAATAAAAAGTCACCGACAGAAAATTGAAAATGACATAGAAAATCACAAGAATTTCATGTGTATTTGTGACCTTTTCCTCTCTGTCGGGGCAGTTGACACACAACTTTGCGGTATAAATTAATCATGAATATAATTTCGAGACGAAAGAAAATTTATTTTACCTACGACATCAAGATAGCCCATTTGACTTTTCATCGGGTCAGTATTGATCTGTAATATAATTGAGTAAAGTTCATTGTCTGAGGACCGGAAGTTTAAAAATTATTGACATCATCTCACCTGGCACATGTACCTTCAATGACAATGAGTTGCGTATGCATGAAATAGTCGAAATGAGGATTAATTTTAATTATATTGTTGGGTTGTTAAGCGAAAATGTGGGTGCATTTTTTGAAGGGTTGAATTAAGATTTTGGACTTTTGGGGTATGCAACTATGATAAAATGTTGCCTTTTGGTTTTAATTTGATAGTTTGATTGGATTGTAATAATATGATTTTTACCACTTATTAAAGATAAGTCTGCTGTGTCAAAGGGGTACACAATAATTAAACTATTCCGTTAAAATTAAAGGGGTACTCAACTACCTTAAATTAAAGTCTGCATGGAATTACGTTATATTTTGATAGAAATAGAGAATATGTTGAGCTTTTGCAGCCATTTGTATGCAAGTGATACTTTTTTTGAGCAAAGGGGGTGTACAACTATTGACTAGACCATAGTTCCAATTTTAATACAAAAAGACTACCTCCTCAAATAACACTCCACACTTTCCAATCAACAACCCTCTCAAAATAAGCAAGCCACCATACCATCCTTTATCCGACTCCCTCACATCCTTCAGTCTCAACTGCCATGTCTTTTTCTCTGTAAAGCTAATTCCAACACGATGATTCTTTGTGATGACATTATTTTGTATTGTTAATATGGTCTGTGTATCAACACGCAACCATGCAACCTGAAACAAAAGAAAAGGAAGAAATATTTTTTTTTAAAAATTTAATTCATTTATGACTGAAGAAACAAAGTGATGGAAAGTTCACAATTCGACAAATCGTAAATCAAAATTACACTTTAGGTCTGACTTATTCGTTTTGTAATGTTTTTCATTCTTAAAGGAAATAAAGAAAATTGTAGAAATTTTTTATAGGCTTGTTCTTGTGTTTTATTAATGTTTTTATTTGAATTTTTTGCTGTTATTGCAAATTTGTAAATGAAGTCTGTAAGGCAGTTTTTTGTCTGGTTTGGCCTTGGATTTATGTATTCTTTAAATGGAACTGCTTGAAAATTGTTCTTTTTGCATCTAAATAAGAATTGAACCCACATCCTGTTCAAAGAGCTTTTTAAGAGATTCTTGATTGATTTCTTTAATACTCAACCTGCAGAGGCCTTCATTCCAGATTGGCAGATTTGTCTACATAAACCTCAACACCCTAGACAGCACTACAACACCACAAAATCCAAAAACTCAATAAAAATCACAAAACCGCAAACAATTTCTTTACCGTCCACAAACACAAGAAAGGCTTCACATTAAAGACACTTTATATTCAATGCGATATGAATTACTGAGACATTTGAATGCATAAATGCGAATTATTTCTAAGACGGATAAACATAAGAAAGTAGAATGGAAAGAACAAGAAGGAAAAAGTACTTAAAAGTGACTAAATACTCGTACAACAAGAAATGGGCAGCTAAGCATGAAATTTTGTTGACGTTTTTATGATGGAAATTGCTAAACATTTCGAAAATAGTAATAATAGAACTTTAAGTTGAGGAGTATTTAGACTTGAGGGTGTTTAAGGCGCATTTTTTGAAATTTCTTTTAAACTGGTTAGACTTCAATCTTGCTATATGCTGGTAATTCTTATATATGGAAGTAAGGTGTCAAAACGTAATGTATGAGAATCTTGATAGAAACTACCACTACCCCCCCCCCCCCCTCCCTTAAATTAATTACATAATTACTAACGATTCTCACACAAAAAAAAAATTATAAATCGTAAATATATCCATGATGAAAAATGTGTTAGGAACCTCACCCCCAAACTGACAGCATGTTCCACCAATTTCGCAAAAATATATCCACAAACCCTTACATCCACATACACTCATAAATTTCCACACCAACCAGAGCCTTTCGTGTTGAGTATTGAAATTCCTGGAGAAATAAATTATGGATTTTGAAATTAGACGTCTTTAAGGTCTCGCATTTTAAGCTTCATAATTCATACGATTTACATTTCTAACTTTACTAGCATTCTTTTAGTTCTTATAAATATAATTTTCGTTCTAATTTTTTCGGATTTATTGTTTATGATGACTCTTATTAAATAGAATTTATTGTAATAAAATGACGATATTAAAGGTAAATACTTACTTTATATGAACCTAGATCTAGCACTTGGCACGTTAATACTGCTTCTCGACCGACTGCCGCTGTCACGTTTGTTATTGGTGCTGAGAATTTCGGATCTGAAATTGAGGAAATGCTTATGATTAATTTTGTATGATTAAAGGATTATGGATTTATAATAAACTGAGTTCATTGATGTATATCTGTAGAAATAAATTCAGAATTTAAGGTTCAAGTTCCAGTGGACATAGCAGATGAAGCTGAACGGGGTCTTGACAATCTTTTTTAATTAGATAAGCCGACATACACACTTCCTATGCCCCTAAAACTATATTTTTTCTATCAGTTACTTCCAAACATTTCTTATGCACCTCCTGCTGTGCAACAAATTTATTAAATAAAGCAGGCAAAATGTGGAGATACATGTGCAGTGAAAGTTTGAATTCCACAAGAATCTGAACCCCAAAAACCCATCAGCTCATAAAAAAATCCAAAAAAACCTCAATAAATCTACTATACATCCTATTATTAATTCAATAACTAACCAATTTTGTAATTATATATCCTAATATTTCTAAAAAAAATCCCATAAACATTTTTATGGTCCAAGAACCATCAATGCCTATCATCTCTCATTTCCATGCAATAATTTTTTTAATTATCCTAAATTCAATTTGCAGTCGAAAAGCCACTCTTACATCCCCCTCCATCCATTCTCTCTTATGCTAAGCATATAATCATGATCGTTATTATGTCTGCTTTTCATCACACACCAAACAAGGAATATCCTCCTATTTTCTGGGTTAAACGCTAGGCAATGTGATAATTAAAATAGCAGCAGCAAATAGTAAGCAGCAGCAGCAGCTTGTTATGTCTGATGTGTCTATTTGTATGTGCGTTTGTGGTTGTATAAAAATAGATACAAAGAGGAAGGAAAAATAAGAATCAAATTGGAAGTAATTACATAATTAAGTAATCTTTTTTAATACTTCAATGTGTGTTTATTGGGTATGGCTGGCTGACTGAATGCATGAGAAATAGAGCATGGAATGAGAAAGTTTTTTTCACTTCTTTTTCGTACCAACGTTTACTCTATAAAACTCAAATATAGGGTAAACACTTTTGAAATTTGCACAACTTTGCACATGAAAATTTCATTTGCTTGAAACTTTTTAACATATTATTTTTAAGGCTTTAAAAAACTTTTGAGCTGTTGAAAATTGTGGAAATTTTCATTTGCAACTTCTTTCTGAAAGCTACGATGGATATTAGCAGAGATATAGGCGTTTTATTTTTGACTTTTGAAATTTGCATGGAAATTTTAAAAATTTGCACAAAAAACTTTTAAAATTTGCACACTTTTTTGAAAGCAATCCATGACAATTTTGTATTTATTTTATGTAAACAATTATTTTTTTTTATTTTTTTGGGAGAAGAAATAATATTTTCATCTGGTAATTTTCAAATCTAATAACAGTTTTACTGATTTCTTATTCTAATATCGTCACATGCATCGTCGTTGAAAATTTATAGGAAAATTGAAGAAAAAATTCAAAAGTCAAGCACAAGAAATCAAAACAGGATCCATTACATGTAAAACTAAAGATCAAGTACTTAAAATGGATATCTCATATTTAAGCTGATTTCATTCCTATCATTCATCATTAAATAAAGACTAATTCTATTTTTAAATTCGCAAATTATTATTTTATTTTAATGCCATTTCTTTGCTTGATCATGGATTTATCCTTTAGAAACAATTTAACACTTGCTCCTTTTAAAATTTGACTTCGTGAATTTCTTGCTTTTTTCAACTCCTTTTTCGGTAAATTTTCAATAACCGATGATTTTTGAATATTTTTCTCAATTTTCCTACAGTCCCATTCATCGCTATATTCATTTCAGGCATAAAACATTAATGTTTTGAATCAGAAAAATTAATGTTTACATCAAAAGAATTAATGTTTACATCGAATTTTTCAATACCTCCTACGCTTAAAACTATGCAAATTTCAAAAGTTTCGACAAATTTTTGTGCAAATTTTAAAAGTTGAAAACAAGCTTTTTTAAAAGTGAGTTTTTGGGCAGTTCCGCATATTCTTTCACAAAAGAAATACTTCCAAAATTTTAAACAACTTAAGAACTACATTTTTTGATATCCAAATATTTGATAAATCCACTGATTGTATCCCAAAACTTAATATTTTGCAAAGTTTCATTTTGTATGAAAAATTGATTGCTGAAGGAATTCATCTTTCTGATGCCTTTAGACAACTTAAAATGGTACAACAACATTTGTACAATAATTATACAAAGATTTTGTGAAGAAAGTATTATCAGAAGTGGATATT
Source organism: Chironomus riparius (assembly GCA_917627325.4). Classification (NCBI taxonomy): domain Eukaryota; kingdom Metazoa; phylum Arthropoda; class Insecta; order Diptera; family Chironomidae; genus Chironomus; species Chironomus riparius. Next base: position 18,992,246 of record OU895877.1, on the reverse strand, counting down.
CTGGGAGAAATTTGTATTTTTTATTTTCATATGAGTGTGCAAATTTCAAAAGTGTGCAATTTTCAAAAGTATTTACCCTACATGTATCAATGGGGAAAAAAATATTTTTACTTCGTCTGAATGCACTCGATGAGAATGAGAGACACAAAACATGATGAAATATCAACATACGCAGGCAATATTTGCAAATAGGTAGGACTAGGGTGAAGATTGATTGAGTTTCTATGAGAGGTTAATCTGGGGACATAGATTCATTTTTGACATTATATAATGCTTTATTGGGTCTCCTCCTAGAATTTATTTCGATTATTTGAGCTTTTAAATTCAAGTTGACAAAAATGACCAATTGTTCACAGAATTAAATTTTATATACCCAAGCCAAGGGTGCGAAACTGATCAAAATGACCAAAAATGATCAAAATTGTTCAAAAAAGATCAAAAACTATCAAAATTGTTCAAAACCTTATTTATCTGTTCCGCACCCTTAACCCAAGCATAATAATCCTTTTTTTAAACTCTTCCTAACTCCACAAAAGTCCATCAAAATAGGAATGTGTATCAGTAACATGTTATTTTCAATTGCAATTCTCACATTCGCATTGATTATTCAAAATGCGTACTTTTGATATTAAATAGTAAAATGTTGAATATTTTTTTTGTTCCTTCCATCTATACAAATTCAAATATCAAACATGAATGTTTTTTCAATGAAATAGTTCAATGAGATGCAAAAGAATAACGAAAATAATGTTGAGATAGATAATATAAAAAGAATTTAAAATATTCAGTAGTGATGGATAGAATGTATTGGGGTAATTTGGATATTTGATGGAAGAATTTTTGAGTTGTTTTAAATTAGTGACCTTACATAGACTCCTATCATAGAGTGGACTGATGAAACTTAATTATTACATTTGAGGAACAAGTTATTGAATATTCGTAGATAAATTGCATTTTTCTATCGCCTTGTTTTGAATAGGAATCGAACTCAGCTTCACAAGGGTTTCAATCACATAATCTTAACACTGAGCTACCAGGTATATCTGCGAAACTTAGCGAAATGTCACTTAATACTTTTTTCTGCCGTGCAATCATTACACCTCCTTGCTTTCTCTCTTAATTCTGTAAATCCTTATTTTTGATGACCAAGAACTAAATAATTTGAAGTTAAGCGTATATAATTGTACTACAGACGAGTCTTGATGTAACAAGGAAATCCATCCAGGGCTTTAGTCCAGGTCACCTCTTACTTAGACATCTGGTAGACAATGACCATTATTTTATCACTACTCCTCTCCCTCAGATCATCCTTCTGTTGAAAAGAAGTATTTGTAAGCCCAAAAGCACCGACAATCCACTTTAAAATCCTAAAAGCCTCTAAAAGCATTTTTATTCTCTCAAAAATCATCAAACAGAAAAAAAGAATTGCAATTTCACTATCAATTACAATCCGGCATAAATAATGTGATTAAAGAAACAATCCAACCACCCCCTCATCTCACCTAACAGCGTGCCCCATTTGAATCCACGAGAGAGAAAAAAAATTCAATTCCAAACATTTTTTTTTTATCAACAATCCATCAAGTTTGGAAGAAACAAACAAAGAACGAAGGCAGAGCGAGTGAGATGGAGACACAATAGCTGAATAACATAGCAATGAGCATAGAGCATGGAGAGTTAATGGAAAATTTTGTAGGTATGCATATCTCGAGAATGTAATTAAACCAAAAAACATTATAAAACAAACATGCAATTCAGATATTTGTTGTGTGATGCAAAAACATATTCACTAACACACACACATGACGTGCATGAGTGGAACATTGATGGACTGAAGAGGCTCGCGAGTCGTGAATGAAAGAGAACTATAAGTACATTTAGTGTACTTTTAATTCATCGAACATGCATGTATATATTTATTTTTTATTTGTATTTTCTGACCATGATTGGAAAATTGTTTCGAGTACGACTCGAACTCAATTCGGTATGTGATGTGTGTCTCTCGTTTACATGCCAGGCTTGTTGGAGAACAAAAAAAAACAATCGAACGACAACAAATATAACTAATTTCAATTTTAAATTATTTAAATTGAGAGAGAGCGAGAAGTGGATGAAAAATTGAAAATATAAAAATTGGTTTTCGGTGTTCATTTCAACATCGGTTGTACTAAAGTTGTACTTGCTACAGTTTTTGTTGGGAAATTGGGAACGATTGGAAATAAAGCAAGATGTCTTGATATGAAACTGGAGTTTCAATCGTAAAGTATGGACAGTTCGGAGTGTTAGGGCTCAGATGAGTTCATGCTCAGATTTCCGACTAAGGTTTAAGATCCAAGCGTGTGGATCGAATCAGCAACAGCTTTTGATTATTTAATCATTTTCGCGCTCTTGGAAAAATCTAATTCTTCACTGAAAGAATCCACATAATACCCCTTAGTCCCCCTCCCTCCCTATTTATTGTCCACTACCAATACACTAAAGACTTATCAAGTTTCTTATAATGTTTAATCATAAGATTATCTTTAAGAACAAATGCGCGTTCACAGTTCTTTTAACAAAATCATTTCCCAACTTTACTATTTTTTTTTGCGGTGAATAACAAAAATTAATTTTTCATCGCATGTGGTTAAAAATTGAATGTAACTGTTGATATCATTTAAAGTTATCTACACTTTCTAATAAATTGTTAAATTAAGTTAAGCTTTAATTGATAAAAAAAATACTTTATAAAAAAAACTTTTTAAAAAACTACGTTTTTCGCGTAGACTAAAAAGTAGAAAATAACTTTTATTCTTGGTTGTAAAGAATTTGGTTTTAAATTTTCAGATTATATTTAATAAATTTTTATATCCTAGTCAATATTGTTCACAAAGTTTCGAATAAGTGCACTTTGATCTTATCGTATAACTCAACAACTTAAAAACGTGGGCGCATTAATTTAAGTTTATCATAAAGTATTGATTTCACATAAACTTATTTCTCCTCTTATAATGCGCCCACGTTTTTAAGTTGTTGAGTTATACGATAAGATCAAAGTGCACTTATTCGAAACTTTGTGAACAATATTGACTAGGATATAAAAATTTATTAAATATAATCTGAAAATTTAAAACCAAATTCTTTACAACCAAGAATAAAAGTTATTTTCTACTTTTTAGTCTACGCGAAAAACGTAGTTTTTTAAAAAGTTTTTTTTATAAAGTATTTTATTTTCTACTTTTTAGTCTTATTCTAATGAAATAGAGAAATAAAGATTATAGGGGGTTTATAGGTTACAGGTGTGTTGAACTCCACTTCGTTGCACTTCGTTACGTTCAACTGTTTATAGATTACAGTAGGTTTATAGGTTACAGGTGTGTTGAACTTCACTTCGTTGCACTTCGTTACGTTCAACTGTTTATAGATTACAGTAGGTTTATAGGTTACAGGTGTGTTGAACTTCACTTCGTTGCACTTCGTTACGTTCAACTGTTTATAGATTACAGTAGGTTCATAGGTTACAGGTGTGTTGAACTCCACTTCGTTGCGCTTCGTTACGTTCAACTGTTTATAGATTAGAGTAGGTTTATAGGTTACAGGTGTGTTGAACTTCACTTCGTTGCACTTCGTTACGTTCAACTGTTTATAGATCACAGGAGGTTTATAGGTTACAGGTGTGTTGAACTTCACTTCGTTGCACTTCGTTACGTTCAACTGTTTATAGATTACATTAGGTTTATAGGTTACAGGTGTGTTGAACTTCACTTCGCTGCACTTCGTTACGTTCAACTGTTTATAGATTACAGTAGGTTTATAGGTTACAGGTGTGTTGAACTTCACTTCGTTGCACTTCGTTACGTTCAACTGTTTATAGATTACAGTAGGTTTATAGGTTACAGGTGTGTTGAACTTCACTTCGTTGCACTTCGTTACGTTCAACTGTTTATAGATTACAGTAGGTTCATAGGTTACAGGTGTGTTGAACTCCACTTCGTTGCACTTCGTTACGTTCAACTGTTTATAGATTAGAGTAGGTTTATAGGTTACAGGTGTGTTGAACTTCACTTCGTTGCACTTCGTTACGTTCAACTGTTTATAGATCACAGTAGGTTTATAGGTTACAGGTGTGTTGAACTTCACTTCGTTGCACTTCGTTACGTTCAACTGTTTATAGATTACATTAGGTTTATAGGTTACAGGTGTGTTGAACTTCACTTCGCTGCACTTCGTTACGTTCAACTGTTTATAGATTACAGTAGGTTTATAGGTTACAGGTGTGTTGAACTTCACTTCGTTGCACTTCGTTACGTTCAACTGTTTATAGATTACAGTAGGTTTATAGGTTACAGGTGTGTTGAACTTCACTTCGTTGCACTTCGTTACGTTCAACTGTTTATAGATTACAGTAGGTTTATAGGTTACAGGTGTGTTGAACTTCACTTCGTTGCACTTCGTTACGTTCAACTGTTTATAGATTACAGTAGGTTCATAGGTTACAGGTGTGTTGAACTCCACTTCGTTGCGCTTCGTTACGTTCAACTGTTTATAGATTAGAGTAGGTTTATAGGTTACAGGTGTGTTGAACTTCACTTCGTTGCACTTCGTTACGTTCAACTGTTTATAGATTACATTAGGTTTATAGGTTACAGGTGTGTTGAACTTCACTTCGCTGCACTTCGTTACGTTCAACTGTTTATAGATTACAGTAGGTTTATAGGTTACAGGTGTGTTGAACTTCACTTCGTTGCACTTCGTTACGTTCAACTGTTTATAGATTACAGTAGGTTTATAGGTTACAGGTGTGTTGAACTTCACTTCGTTGCACTTCGTTACGTTCAACTGTTTATAGATTACAGTAGGTTCATAGGTTACAGGTGTGTTGAACTCCACTTCGTTGCACTTCGTTACGTTCAACTGTTTATAGATCACAGTAGGTTTATAGGTTACAGGTGTGTTGAACTTCACTTCGTTGCACTTCGTTACGTTCAACTGTTTATAGATTACATTAGGTTTATAGGTTACAGGTGTGTTGAACTTCACTTCGCTGCACTTCGTTACGTTCAACTGTTTATAGATTACAGTAGGTTTATAGGTTACAGGTGTGTTGAACTTCACTTCGTTGCACTTCGTTACGTTCAACTGTTTATAGATTACAGTAGGTTTACAGGTTACAGGTGTGTTGAACTTCACTTCGTTGCACTTCGTTACGTTCAACTGTTTATAGATCACAGGAGGTTTATAGGTTACAGGTGTGTTGAACTTCACTTCTTTGCACTTCGTTACGTTCAACTGTTTATAGATTACAGTAGGTTCATAGGTTACAGGTGTGTTGAACTCCACTTCGTTGCGCTTCGTTACGTTCAACTGTTTATAGATCACAGTAGGTTTATAGGTTACAGGTGTGTTGAACTTCACTTCGTTGCGTTCAACTGTTTATAAATTCCCAGTTTTCAATGGGAAATTAGTAACGACTTTCAAAATTTTTCATTCGTTTTATAAAATATAATTTTTTTAAAGCATTCATTAGTAAAGTACATTAAAAATCACTCGTAAAGATTTTGTGTTTATCTGTACCATTTCTACTTCATAACGTGTGGATTCTTAACATAAAGATGCAAATCACATATGTAACGTATTTATAACGGATTTTCAAATTTAAATTCAATGAATATCATTTATATGTTATGCAAAAATACGTCAAACCGTTAATAAAAAGAAAAGTCAATTTAATTAAGTTGGTGAAGTGTTATAAATAATGCAATACATTTAAAACAGCATAAATTTATGCTCAAACTATGTGTGCTAAATGCACATCGCATATTAATAGTTATTTTGCATTAATTCGTAACGGACTTGTGCTTAACGGTTTTTTTGAAAATTCAAATTTTCACTTACGAATATTCATGAAAAAATTACATGTCAATTTTTTTGTCTTACCAGAATATCTTTAGCTGCTCAAATTTATGGTATAATTAATAATTAGTAATATTAATTAAACTATAATGAATCATATAAATGACTTTAGAGCATCACAAGTATAATATTTAATACAAATCAAAATTTTATATCATTGACATTGGATTTTTTCCCATATAAAAAAGTTTTACATAAATTGTACTATAATTAAGCATTTTTGTGTTTCCAAAGTGTTAAAATATTGTATTGTCACCGGGAATACATGTGCATTAAAAATTTGAGCTCGATTGGAGCAGTAGAAGTGGTCGAAAAATTGATCGCAAGATTTGAAATTTTTTGCAAACAAACAAACAAACAAACAAACAAACAAACAAACAAACAAACAAACAAACAAACAAACAAGAAAGCAAGTTAAGAAAAACGTAGTAAAATATTATCAAGAACTATTTGGAAGGCATTAGCTGACAAAAGTAAAAACTGAACTTGATTTGATAATTCGAGAAAGTAAACTGTAAAGAAAAAGTTTTAAATCAAAGTTAAAAAAAAAAACTTACAAACTTGTCATAATTTTCAGCTAGTTTTCCTTAATTATACGCTAATTAAATTGACAAACTTTGTTTCTCTCTTTGAACTTGTTTAAAAACAAAATAATTAATAATTTCCTGCTTAAATGTAGATTGTTAAGGCGTGGGTAAGGAAGGGGCTGCTATACTGGTAAATAATTTTGATTAGTTGATAATTATAAAGTTTAATGTGAATAATTAAGAGATTTTGACAAATTTATTATTTTTAAGTTTTTTGGAAAAATTACAAAAATTTTAAAATCGAAATATTGAAAAAAATTATAAAATTTTAAAATCAAAAGAATTAAAAAATTATAAAATTTTAAAATCAAAAAAAAATCAAAAATTGAAAAAATAATAAAATTTTAAAATCAAAAGGTTGAAAATAATTAAACTTAAAAAAATCAATTAAAAGGCTATTAATTAAACTAGTAACATTTAAAATAAGTAAAATCAATTAACGTTAAAATTATAAAAAGTCAAAGAATAAAGTAACAACAAAAAATGATAAACTTCACAAAAGTGTCTTCTTAAATCTTCAATAATTTCCCATCCTTCCTCAAACAAATTTCATTAACCTTTGAACTTCACAAAACATATGCTCAATTCACCACACATCCGCTATTTATTGAATATTTAAATGCATTCTGTTAATTTAATATGCCAAATCTAAAATTACTTGATATTTATAGCAATTATTACAACATTGTTGGACAGTTGTGAGCTTTAATTATGCAAATGACTTCCTTTTGACACGAGAATGCAAATTATTTTCATCCTGCATGAGCCTTCAATTTGTAATTTAATAATCTAATTTGGAGTTTATTGAAAAGTTTTCGGATAACATTTTTAAAAAAAGAAATTTTGAAATTTGTTTTTTTTTTAAAAAAAATTTCAAAATTATTTTTTTCAAAAAATTTCAAAAATTGAATTGTTCAAAACTTTCAAAAATTAAACTCTTTAAGTTTTGAAAAATTTAAATTTTTAAAATTATTTTTTCAAACCTCCAAAAAAAAACCTAAAAAAATTACTTCTCATATTTTTTTTGCAATATGTTAAATGCAAAATAACAATTATGATTCTCATATGCCAGTGTAATATTTCAATAACATTAATTCACTCGTATATCGATATTTATGCGGGGCAATAATATGAGTGGAAAAGTGAACGAAATTCATATTTTTATTGCAACATGTAATAAAATAGATTTAATGCACTTCCCTTTTCACTCGCTCATTCACAAGCAATGGTTGATGGTACTTATGTTTATGGATGTATATAGTTAATGAAAATTGTTTGTTAAGGTTTTTTGACTTTTAATTGATTTGCCTTTATTTGTTGGAAAAACACATGTGAATTATGTAAAGTTACTTTCTATCATTGATAAATATCCTGACTTACCAGTGTTCAAACTTAAGTTGTCATTACAACAAGCTATCCATAGCTTTATCCTTATTATAAACTTATACGTTAAATTTATCTTGCTGAAACTATTTTTAAAGTAACAACAACCTTTCATTTAACCAGCATTTGATCTAGAAAGCGTCAGCTCAGGCGTTTTCTAAGAAATGCTAAGCATCATTTCTAGCTCCCAGATCTACCAGGAGAATCCTAAGGCAGAAATTAATTTCAATGATCTACAATGGGTAAAAATTAAAATTAATTTGTGACTAGAAAAGCTCCTTGTCGCAGAACAGTGATGAAAGACTGCCAGCTAATTTGCAGACAAAGAATTTGTATAAGGGGTCGTTCACTTATGACGTCCGAATTTAACGGTCATTTTTCATAAAAGAAAAATGGATTTCCAGGAATTTCTATTGTACCCTAAACTAGGTGACAAGACTAGCAACAGAGTCAGATGGAAAACCTTTTGTTGTAATCTAAGCTCCACATAGGAACATGGTAAGTGTAAGGAAGAAAATAAGAAAAATGTGCCCCGAGTAGACCTAGAAACTAGGCCAAAATTTGCTGATTTGGTAATCACCCCCCCACAAAAAAAACTTGTGCACCCTTTATTATTCTTTTGTAACCCCTCACCTTAAAGTCTTGTCATACTGAGCCAGCACCCTGACACTAGTACTTTATTTCCATATAATATCTCACACTATCATTACTTATATCCATTTTATTTCTCACCGACATAAATCAAACATCAAAAAAAAAAATAAAAGTTCTTCAAACTTAAAAAAATGTTTCTTCTATCTCACCTGAAACTTCCGATGAAACGGCACTCAAAGCGATATGCAGATATGAGTTGAAAATCAAAATTACAACTCTTAGCTTAAAAAACATTTTAAATTACTACACTTTTGCAGTTGCAAGAATCGCTTTCGTTGTGTTTTAAAATTCATAGAAAAGTTTTTTTATATATTTGCTGGAAATTCTTCAACTTCTTTCTATGCTGCTTTGCTTTATTTTTTCTCTTTCTACATTGAAAAGTTGAATGAAAATGGTATTTTAAGTGTATTATTATTGAAATATACTTTTCTGCACATTCGTGGGTTGCATTGCCTCTGTTTTTTTTTTTGTTCTCTATTTGAAAAAAGCACTTAACACGCAAACGGCAAAATTCCACTATTTTTTGTTCTATTTCACTTCACTATGTGCCTTATTTTGACTTTCATGAGCACTACACAACACATGATGATGGTTCAAGTGGATTTCATTGATGGGTGTACGTACTTTTGCTGGAAATCAATCAGCTTTTTTTTACGGATGAGGCACTCTGGAAAATTAAAGATGGAATTTTTTTAAGGTTTTTTTTTGGTTCTTGTAGAGATTTTAGATGGATTTTGTTTAAAATAACGTAAGCGCTCATTTAAATCATTCTGGTCGAACTTATTGTAATTAAGTTATCAAGTGTCAAATTTCCTAAACTTCAGTTATCTCAAACCAAGTTAAGTGACTAAATAACCTAGAAAATTTTTCACAAGTTTCGCATTTTTTTTCAAACAACAAAATCCACTTCAATATGCATTAAGCTAGTTCAATTGAATTTGCACATAAATGCAATTCTTTTTGTTATTTCTGAGAGGATACCTATTTTTTATGATTTTTATTGTTCTTTGAACTTGCAATTTTTTTCAATATATGTAGAATGGATTTGGATCAAGAACCTCTTTAAAAGTCCTTAAATGAAGTTGATATTGTTCTCTGCTACCTTTTCAAATCTATTATCATAAACTTTTCATAGATTTTTCCAGAAACCTTTAACAAATTTCCATCAACAAAAAAAAATAGCCACCAATAAATGGCAAAAAACATTATCACATCCAAAACGTAATATTTCAACTTATTCTGTCCCTTTTTCCATCAATTTTTCATTCAGTTACAAAATTCCTATTAATTTTTTATTGCATTTTTATTTCATAAACATCGAACATGTGCTTTTTCACTCACACGTTCCACTACTTTTCGATTTTTTTTTGTTTTTGCTCCTTTTTTACGACTTCTTTTCTTCTTTTTAGAAAAAAAAATTATTTAGTGAGAATTTACAGCACCATAAAATGTATTTCTAAGCCACAACAAGAAGGAAGAATAAGGAGTCGTTCGAATATTATGTAATGTTAAATACAAGGCAGGATCAACTTAATTTTTGAAGGGTTTCGAACGTATGTGATCTGGTTTGAACAAGCCTTGTCCACTTTAACGAAATGTGGGAGACAGGCGCGTAGCCAGAAGGTGGATTTGGGTGACAATTCCCCCTTGTCTTGAGAAATTTCTTCATTTTGCTAGAGTTGTTATGAAAAACTCAACCCCCCACCCTAAAAGTTTTCCATGTCCCCCCTCTTCAAATTCCTGGCTACGCCCCTGGTGGGAGTTGTGCTCCTTCCCAGCTAGCGGTTCAGTATGTCAAAAAAATTAAGTCTAATTGATCATTCTTACATAAAATTGAACAAAGCTGAGAGTAAGGAAAAGGCATTGATCATACTTAAACCAGAATCCAAACAAGTTCTTCAATTTTCTTTCAATTTTTAACTCAAACGAGTAAGAGGAAGTCTATTTTGTACGTCACACGAGTTCTAAATGAACCCAACAGCGATGATGGTGATGATGTTGGTTATTATTGCTGTATTGTCTTATAAGAAGAACTTTTGAGCAAGGAAATAAGATCACATTTTTAACAATTGGATAAACTAATCCAATAATAGTTTTGTTCAACTGAAGATGCACCAGGAAGTGGATTTGTATGCTTCATCATGAATTCTTGTTATTAAGATAAAAAAAAAAGTGGAACAGAAATTCCATTGTTATGTCATTTTGGTTGTTTATCAGATCAACTGTAAATTTAACTTTTAATAATTCATAAATAAAACTGAACTTAGGACAACGAACAAGTTTGGGAACTAATAAATTATAAATTATCTTCGCATGAAAATTCTCAACTAAACTGTCGACACACATCAAGTTGACCGACACACTTCCAAAAAAACAAATAATTCTTAATTTTATAGACTTTTCAATTGACTTCTTCATCCAGCACTTTATCATGAAAATAATTCATTCTCAATTCCATCTTATTTGGTCATACACAAAAGCGATAAAAAGCATCGAGCACACTTTTATTTATACATATTTGATTACTCTCTTCATGTTCTCCACTCAATTTCAATTTGGTACATAAAAATATTTATTTATACATCCACATCCTTTTCATTCGGTTAGCAAATTGGAAGAATGTCGTAAAGCTTGAACTCAATTGATGTGTTATAGACAAAAAATTATTTTTTTTTTGATCTTATTTCTTGAGTTTTAATGCATTTTTCATTGGCATCGTTTAAAATTTAAAGACGGAGGTAAAAGTGAATGAGATGGAGATAGGTTTTGAGGTAAATAATTGTTTGATGATAAGATGTTAAGGAACACTCAAAGAAAATGATTGTTTATCAAAAAAACACACCAACTGCTATCCTAAACCTAACCTAGATTTAACCTAGAATTAACCTAGACCTAACCTATACCAAACCTTCATATTACCTAAACCAAACTCTCAATTAACCTACACAAAACCTATACCTAACCTACACCTACTTGTATTGCAGTTCGTATTTATGAAATTTAAAAACATGTAAAACATATTTGGAATTGAAAATTGTCTTAAAATTTATTAAAAAAGGACCTTAATAAAGATAACTAAGAAGAAGAACCTACACCTCCTTTCACGTAAACATAATAGGATAGATGTGGATGTATACCGAGCAAACCATACTTACTTATCCTTTAGTGTAACCATAAACCTTAGAAAATATTAACAACGAAAGTTTGTCATCAACCTCTGTTTTAGTAGATTTGACAATTTTAAGTTTCTCAACCCACGTGAACCTTTATCAAGATTTTTGTAAATGTCAACAAAGTCTTATCAATTTCCAACACATGTTATTTGGTGCACATGTCGCTAATTTATTGATAAAACTATCCAAAACAACTCAAACTGAATTAAAAAATGTATAAAAACATTTAAAAATATTTTCAGTCTCATTTGAGTCGTCAAAGTGTTTAAAAATGGACACAAAGAATGTTTTCATACTTTTAATAACCCTAACAATTCTGACCTCAAGCTTTAGTCAACGAGAATTCATAGGCTGTAATTATTTTCATACTGGACTGCACTACACCTGTCAACTACGACTTCATAATCCAAATGGATTAAATAACTTTGTAAGAATTGAAGGAAATCATATGTTTGGAATGATAAACGAGGATGTAACTCAAGTTTACATATTTTCCGATTCCAACTCAACGATTATTCCAGCAGTGATTTGTGATACATTTAGGAATGTCGTGAGCTTTATGATTCAATCATTAGGAGTTCGGGAAGTTGACAGATTTGCCTTTAGAAATTGCAGACAGCTTAGAACTCTAGACTTTCAAGAACACAGTTTGCATGATGAAAATTTCATTGAAGAACGAGCTTTTCAAGAAAACACAGAACTGATTCACTTGACATTGCTTGGACTTCAGTTTGCGACACTGCCTGAAGGTCTCTTCGTTTATCCAAGCAAATTGGAACTTTTACATCTGGAAGGCAACAGATTCTCTAACCTGCCACAAAATATTTTTGCACCACTGACAAATTTGAAAATCTTAGCGTTTGGCAGTAATAACTTGAAAGTCATTAGAACTGAATTGATTGAAATGCTGGTGAATTTGGAAGTAATATATTTAAACTTGAATCACATCCAGGAACTTCCGATGAATTTATTCAGCACAATGAGGAATTTAAGGACAATTTCTTTGGGTCACAACATGTTGACTGTCATTCACTCCGAATCTTTTGGATTTTTGCCAAACTTAACTGAACTATTTTTAACCAATAACCAAATTAATGCTTTCGATGAGAAATTGCTTTATGATACTGAATTGACGGATGTCAGGATGACTGGAAATATCTGTGCTAATGAAGATTTTAGAGACACAAGTGAATCGAGAGATATTTTGAGAACTGGATTGCAGAGATGCTTTGAAAATTATAAATATTATTAGTTTTTGAGGAGTGCAGCCAATGGAAGGTAATTCAAAAATTTAATGCTTCAAATTCTTTCAAACAACTTTCTAAAATATTCAGTAAAGTTTTCAAAATTGATCATTTATAGACTTAATAATAATAATGTGTAAAGGACCCAGCCTTTCATCTGGAGGCACTGCGATTTAACTTTAAAGACTTAACATTAATTTAAAAAATTTTAAAAATATTCTAAAGTCTCAAATATGTTTTAAATCAAGAACTGGTTCTGATTGGACATTTGGACAATTTTTTTAATTACGTTTCTCGTTTTATCAGATAAATTCGTATTTGTGTTTTAGTTTATTACAACTTTTAGAGTCCTGAATTTATAGTTTGAACTCAATTTTCAAAGATTTCACAAAAACTTAATGATGATTTTTTTAACTTTGATTTAAATTGAAAAGATTTTTAGACTTTTGAATACATCTTCAAAAATCTGTCTAAATTAAACTTTAAAATAGGTTTTTTAAGTTAACAGATCTAAGCTAAAATAGTTCGAAAACACTGATTTCAATCCAGAAAATTCAATTATTTGATATTAACTAGTTTAAAAATTTCTTTTTAATAATTTTAAATTTTGAATATTTTTTTCAAATTTCGATTCTTTTGGAATTTTGCAACTGTGTTCTATAATTCCTAGCTTCGAACTTTTATAATGAACTTAGAAATTTTAGATCGAGTTTCGTAATATTGAACACATAAATAAAAAAAATTCAAAAATTAGCATTTAGAAAAATAGTCATTGATTTGTATTAATTAATGTATATGCTTCAATTTGAAGTTTTTAAAAAGATTAATTTTTGCCAACGATCAAAATGTTCCTCATTTTTCTCTGAGTGAAATCCTCTCAAAATCATATCAATTTGAAGTCCAATAAAAACAAAATTTTCTCGTATTTATCACCACTTCCGTATTTATTTTTATAAAGCAAAGATAAATCATCGCTGGAAGTAAACTTTGTTCACATTCTCATCACATAAATCCCATCATCATCAACAACATTTTTTTCAGCTTTTTTTAATGCTCACATTTTTTCTCACTTTCACTTTACACTGATAAGGAAGAATTGAGATAAAGTGAAGGAAACGAACCTCTTTTTTTATAGACTTTTTTTTATTATCTTGTGCCTTCAACTGCAATTAAATTCTTTTGAAAATCACTTTAATTTTTAAATTTAATATTTTTAAAATTCCAAAAATTGTTTTCACTTTCACAAAAATGTTCAACCGGACCCGAAAAAAATATATTGTCTTCAATTGCTTCCGATCGCAATAACATTCAAACGCAAACTATCGCGCTCAACTAGAATAAAAAATTTCTGAGAAAATTCGTCCTACACAGAAAATAATTTTTTTTCCTTTTTTCCTCATCGTCAAGTCGAGTTTAACTCAATTCAATGCTGCAAAAATATTGAAGTGTTTGAAACAACAAATGAAAAAAAAATCAAATTTGTGTACTGCTTTGTGCTGATACTGAATGAATGAAGCAACTTTACCATGCCGAGAGCATGTTAATGTTCGATGTTATTGGTGCTATTGACATGCGCAACTGATTGGTGATAAATAATTCTGCGAATCTTGTAAATTCATTCATATGTTTAGTCGTGAATTGAATGTTGTGGGGATATGCTGTGTGATGATTTGGCTAGATGAAAATTTGGACGGAATTTTTCTTGTGTTTTTATTTGTTAAATGAATTTTTAATTGAGTTTTATTGAAAAACTATTTAATTGAATGTTGGGTCTTAATTTTGCTGGAATTTTGACTGTTTATTTTTAACATTATTAAATTAACTATAACCTAGCTAGGCTTAGATTTAAATTCAAGCCATATTCTTTTGGAATGTATGCGATGCATTACGATTTACAACAAACAATTTAGGTTTTTCCAAGCAATCGGCTTTAGACTCGCTTATTAATGACAGTTTTTTATAAATGATATTTTAAAATTCTTGATCTTGGATCAACCCCCCCCCCCCCCTCCCTCCTTCCCCTACCTCCAATCCTAAAATTAGGAGCTCAGCTTAAAATAAAGATCATTTGTAAATGCAATGCAAAACCTTGTTCTGTGGTTTAGTACCAAATATATAAACGCAGATAAAGCTCGTTAAAAACCATAAAGGAACTGATCAAAATGATCAAACAATAATTAAAATATGAACTGTTGCCAATCTTACTAGTTCTCCCCCAAGTTAACTTAGCTCTTGCATAAGCAAGGCTTATATGCCAAATTTTGAAAGACTATAAACTCTGTATGAAATGCCATACATTCATAGACTAGACCTAAATTAGATCAATTTATCAGTCTGTATAATTTCTTACAGCCTTGCCTCTCCTCCGACCATTCAATTCCTTCTAAATTACCCCATAAAAAAATAATCCCATAAAGTAAATAAAATAATCACAAAGTTTCATTTTCAAAAACTAGCTTCCTGATTTGTGTGTACGTCTAATTTCAATCAATTCATTGGCATATCCTCTCCTCCTTTTTTTCAATGCCCGCATTAAAATTTTATATTTTTCACAACAACAAAACACGAAACATGAATTTGCAGTTTTTGAAGAAAAAAAAATCATTGATTTTTTTGTTTGTTTTATAAATTATTTTGCTTTTGCTTTTTAAATTGATTTTGTTTACTTTTTTTGAGGCATTTCATGTTGAAAAACTTAACAAGTAAATTGCTTACTTATCCAATTTCTTCGATTTTTAACATTTCATCAATTTTGACTTTGAAATTCTTGAATTGACGTGGAATTTTTCTTGTTGATTTTGATATTTTGATTTAAATTGGGGAGGGATGTCTTGTTAAATGATGATTGAATTAAAGCAATTTATGTGTTTTTGGTATTTTTATATTTCAATAGTTTTTATTTGATTTTAGCAGATTTGATGGATATTTTGATTTACATTTGGCTTCAATTCATAAATTGTTGAGTATTTTCTAAGATCATGATCAGTTAATTGAGTTCCGTTATTTAACACTTCAATTAAGATAATGAATAGCAATTAATTACGGAAATTTTAAAAGATAAAAGCTATCATATTCACACAAAATTTTCAATTTTTGTGAATATGTTTTGTCTTCAAATGAGTTTATTTACTTATTTCGTCCAAAAATTAGAACATGGGCAGTTTTGAAACTATAAATAACTTTAATGGCGATTGAAAACAAAAGAAAGTCATTTATTGGTAGGGTGACCATCTGCGTAGTTTTACAACGGACAGTCCTGTATTTCAAAACCCTGTCCTGTATAAATTTGAAAACTTTGTTCCAGGTCCTGTATTTTTTTCACGAAAATTTCCGTTAATTTTCAAATTTTACTCTATGTCCTGTATTTTTCGAAAAAATTTACCAAAAGTCCTGTATTTTCAGGAAAATTAGATGGTAACCCTATTTATTGGAGGATTAGTATAGCCAGAAATGGTCCAAAGGAGTCAAGTAATGTTGGAATGTTAGGACTCTATCGGAATAGCCAGTGTCAAGACTATCGTTCCACACCTTTCAGGTTAAAGTTTATAAGCGAATAGAATCCTTGCTAAAGTTTCTAGACATGGCTCCAAACCAGTGTTTCTCAAACTTTTTTGGTCCACGGCACATTTTTAATTGATTTCCCTGATCTTTTTGAAGTCATAAAACACTATTGTGCCGTGGCACATAGTTTGAGAACCACTGCTCAAAAGAATTATTGGTCTCATAAGGTTATAAACCTTTTATCCAATTATATGGTGACAGGTAGGAAGGTCCACAACCCTATTTTCAACCATTATTACTTATAAACAACCACAAATCCAAAATCCATCCAAAAAATATCATTTCAAGCGTGCCATTACTTCATTTGCCAACAACAATCACCTCTCATTTATCAATTAATTATTGACAGTAATAGACACATAGAGCACAATTCATTCTCGACTCTAATATCCAGCCCATATTCAGAAAATCAACCATAGATATTGTACATCTTGCCTGTGTGTGAAAATGATAAGTGAGGCATAGTCATTTATTACATTACTATTTAATAATTGTTCGATGTCACGCAGAGATTTTTCAGGCTTTGATTATTGCCAGTATGAATATTAGTTCCTAAATAATAACAGCGATTTCAGTAAATGTTGAAATATTGGAAATAAATCTTTTACGCAATGTCATTCATTATGTAAGGTAATTAGAATTATGGAGTGAAAAAGTAGAAAGAAGCACAAAATGTTTTTTGGGTCGTGAGAAAATGGACATTAAAAGATGATTATCGAGTGCTTAATGGTGAGGGATCTTTGACCGTTGCTCGAATGGATTAAAAATGAAAATGACAAGTGAGAAATTATTGGATAAGGTGAAAAAGGAGGAAGGAACTTTTGTTTCTGGTCGATTTGGTAATAGGATTATAGAATTTTTAAGGATGTTGTTTTTGGATGGATATTTGGAGGGCTTTTATTGATTGGAATTTATAATAAAGTATTTTGTCATTATAAACTTAAGAGCACAATAACTCTGTGGCTCATTGGTTTAGGTCATTGTTACTCAAAAGAGGAACATAAACTCAGCATTCCTAGGTTCGAAACTCGACAAAAAAATGGTTCAAACATTGTACTCAAACAAGATTGCAGCTAGTTTCTTAATCAGCTCCCTGAATCCTTTAATTCCTCCTCTTCAGCTTCCTCCACTATCTCAAATCCTCAACTTAATGCCGTGGTTTCAAAAAACTGATTCAAATTCACATTCGCTTCAAAAATCGTATTAAAGTGTAATTAAGAATCCCTCATGCATTAAGTTATAGGATTAAAATTCATCATCTTTATAGTATTGTATGTAAACAGCTCGTGTGCTCATCAGACACCTCAAAAAGCAATTTTTCAGACATAAAAAATTTATTTAAAGCTCAAAACTTAATTTACTGTACGACTGAGCTTATCACAAATCGTTTTTGCTGGTGGAAATATATGTATGAAAAAATTATTAAACTAAATAGGAAGGCATTAAGTATCGTACAAATTACTTTTAACATCGTCGTCAGTGTTGTTGTCGTGCGACAAATCTCTTTAGTAATTAAATTTATTCATTCGCAACAAATATGTGAACTTGTGAGTGTGTTTGTGTGATTGTGTTCATCTATGCTAATATTCTTGCTGTTATTTTTATTATTTATGTGTGTACATTAAAAGTTTACATGCTTGTATCAAGATCTAGAAGAAATTCTTTTTTATGAAAAATATTTTGAAGTAAGTAAGAGAGTTATTGAGAATGAGAGAATAAAGCGCGTTTGAAAGAATTGTGGATTGATTTTTTAAAAATTGTACAAAGCAAAGAAAATATCAAATCTTTTCAGATTTCAATCACATTTTAATCATTGTCGCCATTTTTTCCTATTTAGTGCCATTTGTATACTATTTGGAGTATGTTGTGCTGAGCAGACCTTAGTTAAGCTTGTTAAACCCCAACTTTTACTTGTATGTCGAATAGGGTGGCTTGAGAAACTTCTAAATCTTCATCAATTCCTGACCAACTGACTTAAATCACTCATTTATTCAAAATATCATGCTTTAAACATCACAATGGGAATAAGAACGAGTGAGTGGAGATGAAAATACTGTGATTTCATGTAAATGATTTGATTTTTATTGTTTTCATTTATATTGAACATGACTTTTTTTTTTTTTTTTTTAAATTAAACTTTTTATTTATTTACATTTAAATTTAAGTATGTACAAAGTTTCTATACATTTTGTTGCTTTTTGTTTTAAGGTTTCAGGCATTCAATTTGCCTTTTGTCTCTTAATTTTGATTTCCTTTACGGATTTTACTTTCTTTTGTATTTCATTTGATTTATTCGGTGTTTTGAGATGCAAGACGACTGTTGAAGTTCGCTTGCAACTTTCCGACGTAGTCTTCGATGGACGGTATTTTCGCTTCTGTATGAAGATCGGTGATCCTTTCATATCTTGTTTTATTGAGAACAATTCTCAAGAATTTGTTTTGCAGTACTTGAAGTTTTTGAAGATGGGTTTTTGCCATGCTTCCAAATGCTGGACAACCATATGTGAATATTGGTCTGATGGCTAGCTTGTAGATGAGAAGTTTGTTTCGTACGTCGAGTTGTGAGTTCCTGCTGATGAGCGGATAAAGCTGTCTTAATGCGGTGTGAGCCCTATTGGTCACATACTCCACATGCGGCTTTAATGTCACTCTCTTGTCGATCACCATTCCCAGATATTTAGCTTGTGTTTCCCATTTGATGTTTTCGTTGAGAAATTTGATGTTATTTCCTGGTAGTTGCCTGGAGTGCCTGTTTGTGATGAATAAGGCTTGAGTCTTCTGTTTGTTGAGGTTGATCTTCCATTTGTTCATGTATTGTTGAACTTTTCTTCCTGTGTGCTGTAGATGTGTCACAATATCGGCCGAGTTCTCTGCAGAATGATACAGTGCTGTATCATCTGCGAAAAGACCGATGTTGTTGGTTGTCTCTCTTACAACATCATACGTGAAGATGTTGTAGAGAGTTGGTGAAAGCACTGCTCCTTGTGGCACTCCGAATTTGATTACCTTGATTTCTGAGAACTGACCTTTAATAAAAACTGCGAAAGATCTTTCACTGAGGAAAGATCTTACAGTTTTTATAAGTGGCAGTGGAAATCTCAGTTTGAGCATTTTGTACAAGAGTCCGTTATGCCAGACTCTGTCAAATGCTTTTTCTACATCCAGGAAGATCATGCCTGTTGACTTTTTGTTGTTTAAGTTTTCTTTTGCTGATTTGATCACTTTGATGAGCTGGTGAGATGTTGATCTTCCAGTCCGGAAGCCGCACTGCTGGTTTGGGATGATGTTGTTATCCTCAAGATGATCGTTGATTCTGTTCAGTAATACTCTCTCCAGTATTTTGCTTATTGAGCTGAGTAGACTTATTGGCCTGTAGCTGCTTAGCTCATTTGCTGGTTTTCCAGGTTTTGGAATAGGAATCACTTTTGCATGTTTCCAAACTTTGGGGAAGTGGTTGAGTTTCAGACACGAATTGATGATGAATTTCAAGTATTCGAAACCTTTTTCAGGAAGATTTTTGATGAGTATGTTGTTGACTTCATCTAGTCCCGGAGCTTTTGGATTTTTCAGATTTCTTATGATGCTCACGATTTCGTTTACATCTGTTAGTTCTGGATTCTCATCATTGTCTTGTTCCAATGCTTCTTTGACTGTGTTGTTTACTTCCTGTGTATGTTGTGGATCGTTTTGTTCCAGAGGATTTTCGTGAGCTTCACGAAAATACTCGCTGAGTGCGCTGGCTTTTTCTTTGTTGGTGATGAACGTTTTACCCAGATTTGTCAATGGAGGCATTGTTTTTGAACCTTTTTTGCAAAATTTTGCTATTCTCCAAACTGTTTGGTTTGACGGTTGAATCTCTGAGAGAAGCTTATTCCAGTTTTTGTTTTTGAGTTCTTTAATTTTCTCATTGATGACTCTCTGCAGATAATTCAATTCAGATTTGAGTTGATTATCTCTGCTTCTCTGCCATCTTCGACGAAGACTCCTTTTTGTGTTGATTAGATCTTTAATCTCCGGTGTGAGTTTAGTTGATTCGAACTTGATCTTTTTCATTTTTACACTTGAGTTCCTCGCTTCCATGATGAGTTCAGAGAGAATCTTAATGTGATTCTCGATCTCATCTGTTGTATTGCAAGAATTTTCTCCAATGTTGTCTTCAATGCGGCGTGAAATTTGTGCTTTGAATTTTTTCCAGTTTGCGTTTTTGTAGTCATATCTGTAGACTGTATTTTCAGTTCTGTCGATTTTTGATGTTTTGATTTGGAAATACACAGCGCAGTGATCACTCATTGCCTCTGTGCATTGAAGTTCTGTTGTTTCGAGGTTGGAATTCGAGAGCATCAGGTCAATTGTTGACACTGATTTGTTTCGATCTTCTGGGTAGTACGTTGGCGAGTCAGGAAAGTAGATCATGAACTCTCCTGACATTTCCTGAAGAATATTTCCTGATTTATTTGCAACGTTGCAGTTCCATTCTCGATGTTTTGCATTGAAGTCTCCACAGATGTAGTAATTTCCTCTCAGATTTGTTATTTTGTTGATGTCATCTCTCAGATGTAGATCTATTTCCCCTCCTTTGCTTCCTCCTGGGAGATAGACTGAGAGGATGTGACAACTATCCGTGTCATTGATGAAGACTTTGATTCCAATGCATTCCATTAGTTTTGTGTTGTAGCTTGGTTGAAGCTGATGTTTTAGATTTCTTTTGACGATGATTGCAACACCACCCTTTGGTCTATCCACGCGATCCAATCGATGAATTACGTAGTCTGGATGCGAGTCAATTTTTGAGTTTGGTTTTAGGAATGTTTCTGAGATGCAAGCAACATCGACGTTTTGCTTGCTTAGGTAGTCGAGAAATGCTAACATTTTGTCAGTGAGGCCGTTAGCATTCCAGTAGAGGACGTTGATACTTTGTTGTCTACAATCCATTATTGTATGCGGTGTTTTTGGCACTTGAGCCGATTGCTTGGAGTATTTCGTCGATGAACTCTGGATTTTTGGCGATTAATTTGAGAAGCTCGCTGATAAGGTACTTGCACTTTGATTCCTCTATTTCTGAGATGTTTTTATCTCTTGTGCTGGTGCTTTGAGCTTGTTGATTAGTTGTTATGTTTCGATTCACTACCTCAACACTGAATGAAGGTTCTGGGAAGACTTCATTCGAGGTCTGACTTGTTGCACTGATGTCTTCTGAGTCCATAAGCTCAACATCTTGTTTTGGTTTTTGATGTTGATTGTTATTAATGCGCTCGTTTTGCTTTTTTCTTTGATTCTTTTTCCAATGTTTTCCTCTTTCTTTATTGTTTTGTTGGTTGTTCAAGTTATTTTTATTTCCCTGATTTGAGGGTTTGTGATTTGGAGGAGGATTTGTGTTCCTTGGTTTGTGGTTGACTGGAACTTGTTTTTGATGAACAGGCTTTTGTGTACCAGATGTTGATGGTTCCACATTATTCTTTCTCCATTGAGGTTTTGGTGCATGTTGGACGTTTCTGGTTGATCTCTCAGGACGATGCGGTGTTGGAGGATTGTTTCTCCGTTGTCCATATGAATAATGGCCTGCTGTTTTGTTTTGATTTTGGTTGTTTCCATTCTGTGATTTTGATTTCCATTTTTCAATTATTTCTTGTCTGGTTTTACAACCTGTGAAAATTGCTGTATGTTTTTCACCGCAGAAGAAACATTTGAGTTTTCCGAGTGGAACCTTGTTGGTCTCTTTCGATATGTACTGGCACGTTTTCGAGTCATGTTGCTCAGAGCATCTGAAGCAAACGGACGGTTTGTTACAACCGTTTTGTCCATGACCAAACTGCAGACATTTCGAACATTGAGATGGTCCAGCTTGTCTATTTTTGTAGTCAGCCCATTTAATTTTGAAACTGCTGACAATTTTGATTTTTCTGAGGAATTCCAGGAAATTTCCACCTTGTTCTACATCTTTTTTGAAGTACACGAGGTAGTTCTGGTCGTCGTCTTGTTCGTGTCTTTTGTGTTTCATTGTCATTTTGACAATTTTTACTGGTGTGATTTTTACGGTTTGAAGTTCCTTCTCCAACTCACTGATTTCCATATCTGGGAGTCTATAGAGTACGTACTTCTTCAGTGGTTCTTGGCTGGAGTATGTGTGGAAGTGATGCTTTTTGTCTTTGAGTAGTTGGATGAATTTCTCGTAGTAATCCCAACTCTCCGTTGTTACCGTTTTTGTTCCTTGTTTGCCCTTTTTGGTCTCAATTAAGAAACTTCCAGGTTGATTGTTTATTTCATTCGTCAATCTCTTGATTTCACCAGCTCCTCCTGTGTTGATGACAATTGGAGGTGGTTTTGATTTTTGTTGAGATTTGTTGTTGTTGCTTTCCGTGTTTACGGAAATTGTCTTTTGTTGCTCTGATGTTTTGCTGTTTTCTCCCCAGTACGAAGAAGTTGTCGATCTTTTTTTCTCCTGTTCTGGTGAACCAAATAGATACGGTACTCCAGAAGACGAAGCTTTCTTCACTGGTGGGAGTACGAACAGTGGTTTGTTCCCATCTTTTGGTTTGCTTTCGTTTGCTACTCTTTTTAAAAGAGCGTTGGGAACTATCACTTCTCGAGGGCGTTTTTCTGCTTTACTTGCTTCATTGAGAAACTTCTTTATTGATATTTGTTTTTTTGGTTTGAGATTTGTCATCTCAATGTCGGCTGCTTGTGAAACATCTTCACTGTAAATTTCCTCAATATTGAGAATTGTCACTGAAGATGAATGTTGTTGTTGAGAACTATTAAGTCCATGCTGATTTTGAGAAAGATTTTCTTCGTTGTTGGTAGTTTTTGGTGATGCTACCATTTTGATGTTTTGAGAATCAAACTGAGATTTTGAAACTTTTTGCAAACAAAAAGTTTCTCAGGTAGTCTCTGTTTTGTTTCTTTTGAGATTTTTGAATAATTTGCGGAGCGATTTGTAAACACGTCTGTTCACGTTGAGATCTAGTTTGCAACTGATATTGAACATGACATTTATTTATATTTTTTGTCACGAGAGAAATTTAAAAAAAAATTTCACATTTTAGATTGAAAGTTTATTAAGTGCGTTTTAATTAATAGATAAGTTTTTGCTCTAAACATTTTCAAAAGGAACTGAGTGGTTTAATAAAGTCATTGGATTGTTTCTTTTGAATATGAGCCAGTTCACTTAATAAATAATATTTCTCATGTTTTGTAAGATTTCAAATCTTTTAAAAAACTGATTTTAAATTGTTAATATTGATGGTTCCCGGTTCACATAAACGGGAAATCAAGAAAGCCTAGTTACGTAATAAGCAACTCCCATCTCCTTCAATGAGGCTTCTAGCTTTTATCACATGATACTGAACTTTGATGTTTGAAAAAAAAACCAAGCGAGAGTATATAACTATGTTGAAGAATAATTATTTTATTTTTGAGGACAAATAAGTCGGTAAACATTGTCAAAAGAAGCGATAAAAAAACTTTTGATAGTATTCTAAGAAAAGCATATTTTGAGGAATATAAAAATTACAATAACCAAGATGATATAAACTTATAAGATAACATAGTTTCAATTGATATAAAAATTAAATAAATGAAATTGTTAAGGCTTGAACAAGATTTCATTCATTATATGAAAAGATGAAATCGGATCAAACACGAAAAATGTGTCCAAGCTTTGACTTTCTTTTGATTAAAACTAATTTCCCTTCGTTCATTGAACGATGAATACTTTATCTAGATTAGAACTAATTTCCTTCGTACAATGAAAGATGAATACTTTATCTAGATTAGAACTAATTTCCTTCGTTCAATGAACGATGAATACTTTATCTATATTAGAACTTATTTCCTTCGTTCAATGAACGATGAATACTTTATCTATATTAGAACTTATTTCCTTCGTTCAATGAACGATGAATACTTTATCTATATTAGAACTAATTTCCTTCGTTCAATGAACGATGAATACTTTATCGAGATTAGAACTAATTTCCTTCGTTCAATGAACGATAAATACTTTATCTATATTAGAACTAATTTCCTTCGTTCAATGAACGATGAATACTTTATCTATATTAGAACTTATTTCCTTCGTTCAATGAACGATGAATACTTTATCTATATTAGAACTAATTTCCTTCGTTCAATGAACGATGAATACTTTATCGAGATTAGAACTAATTTCCTTCGTTCAATGAACGATGAATACTTTATCCAAATTAGAACTTATTTCCTTCGTTCAATGAACGTTGAATACTTTATCTATATTAGAACTAATTTCCTTCGTTCAATGAACGATGAATACTTTATCTAGATTAGAACTAATTTCCTTCGTTCAATGAACGATGAATACTTTATCGAGATTAGAACTAATTTCCTTCGTTCAATGAACGATGAATACTTTATCTAAATTAGAACTTATTTCCTTCGTTCAATGAACGTTGAATACTTTATCTATATTAGAACTAATTTCCTTCGTTCAATGAACGATGAATACTTTATCTAGATTAGAACTAATTTCCTTCGTTCAATGAACGATAAATACTTTATCTATATTAGAACTAATTTCCTTCGTTCAATGAACGATGAATACTTTATCTATATTAGAACTTATTTCCTTCGTTCAATGAACGATGAATACTTTATCTATATTAGAACTAATTTCCTTCGTTCAATGAACGATGAATACTTTATCGAGATTAGAACTAATTTCCTTCGTTCAATGAACGATGAATACTTTATCTAGATTAGAACTAATTTCCTTCGTTCAATGAACGATGAATACTTTATCGAGATTAGAACTAATTTCCTTCGTTCAATGAACGATGAATACTTTATCTAAATTAGAACTTATTTCCTTCGTTCAATGAACGTTGAATACTTTATCTATATTAGAACTAATTTCCTTCGTTCAATGAACGATGAATACTTTATCTATATTAGAACTAATTTCCTTCGTTCAATGAATGATGAATACTTTATCTAAATTAGAACTTATTTCCTTCGTTCAATGAACGATGAATACTTTATCTAGATTAGAACTAATTTCCTTCGTTTAATGAACGATGAATACTTTATCTAGATTAGAACTAATTTCCTTCGTTCAATGAACGATGAATACTTTATCTAGATTAGAACTTATTTCCTTCGTTCAATGAACGATGAATACTTTATCTAGATTAAAACTAATTTTGATTCATTCAGTGAATTCGTTGTATATTAGAAATAGTTTGATGAAAGGATAAAATCGGATGAATCGTGTCCATGCCTTGGGAATCGTTGAGAGATGTTTTTAACCACCAGCGATTTTAGACACAAAACACTAAGGTCAAAAAAAAAAAAAAAAAAAAAAAAAAAAAAAAAAAAAAAAAAAAAAAAAAAAAAAAAAAAAAAAAAAAAAAAAAAAAAAAAATTCCTTATTTTTTTATATAAAGCTACCATCATGCTTCGTCTTGAGAAAACTGAAAACTAATAAAGATGATTTTCTTATCATTTATTGCAATAGCTAGTTTCACTCATAAAAAAATAAAACCATTTGATAAGCTGAGTTTTATAAATTCACAAATCTTTGACATTCTCATCTAGTTTTAAGCATTCATTGCGATCAGTGAAAATATCAAAACTTGAGATGTATTTTAAAAATATCCAATCAGTTTTAATTCTTGTGGCAGTTTTCCAAGGAATATATTGCCAGAATGACTTTATAAACTGTACTTATAGTGATCCTTATAACTATCGTTGTGAACTTATGATTAATAATACGCAAGGCTCAAATGATTTTGAGAATATTTCAGGAAGTCATATCGAGAATCAAACTGATAACGATGTTCATTACTTAGGCTGTCAGTACAATATTATATCTACAAACGTCCCTTCAGTGATATGTCAAAAATTCAAAAACATTTTTGATATGCAATTTTATTATGTTGGAATAGAAAGAATTGACAGCTATTCATTTAAAGGATGTGAAAATCTTTTGAATTTGCATCTTTTTTACAATCAGATCTCCACGATCGATGAACAAGCTTTTGCAAGCAACCATAAGCTTCAATATTTGGACTTATCGCAGAATAGAATATCAGCTCTGCCTGAAAACTTATTTATGAATCAACAGAATTTGATAAAATTGAACTTTTATTCTAACCAACTCTTTGACATACCAGGGAACGTTTTCAAGCCATTAACAAATCTCACTCATTTGTTTCTATCGGAGAACTACATGAAAAACATAAATCCTGAATGGTTTAAAACTTTGGAATCGTTGATTCATCTTGACTTATCAAATTCAAATCTAACAGAAGAGCTTCCAAGAAATCTTTTTGGATCTTTGAAAAAGATAAATTACATTGAATTCAGATCCAGTAAAATTAGAGTCCTCCATGCCGACACCTTTGGTGAATCATTATCTATACAAAATCTTGATCTTGGATCTAATAGAATATATGCAATGGACGAAAAATTTATTGACAATACTGGACCAACGTATTTTGATATTTATGGAAATATCTGTGTTGATATCTCAATCAGTGATAGTTCAATGACAAGAAAGGATATGAAAGAAGCTCTAAAGGATTGCTTTTTATTTTATAAGATGCTAATTGGTAAGTCTATAGATAATGTATCTTAAATTAAGCTTTGTTGAAACAGATTGTTGGAATGCGTTTGTGTAGATTGAAATCTGTAGTTCTTATGAAGGCGACTAACAAGGCATGTGTAGACGATTGGTTAAACACAAGAACTAAAATAAGCAAGACTTTCTTGTTTGGGTTCCAATCCTACCAGAAACCGATATGCATTAAATGTATGTCGTTGATTCTGATCGTGGTGTTTTTTGACCAGGTATAAATGTTGTTTAGATCTTCAAATAAGTTTTCCCTTATTTTTGACTTTTATTGTAAGCTACCGGCTAGTTTAGAATGTCACAAAGTATTGTCTTAAATGTCGTAAGGAAATTATGTTAAGAATTAAATTCATCTGATTAATTTCTACAGAAAATAATCTATCAACAATTGAATCATCAGTTCAATCAACAACTTCATCTGGTTTAAATGGGAAAATCCAAACGATTGAAGACGAAGTAAGAAATCTTACAAAAATCAACGAAGAAATTATTGAAAACTGGAAGATCCAATATGTAGCAACGGCAGATAATAAAGAGCAAATAGCTAAATTGCAGGCACTCAGCATTGATTTAAAGAATGAGATGCAAGAAATAAAAGGTTCAATAGATGCACTATGGGCCAGAAATGGAAAATTTTTCCAAAAATTATTTCTACAACTTATATGATAGTCCTTATTCTGTCCTACATTTACGTCCTTAAAACTTTGCCTAAGTCGACAGCATGTCCGAGATATGGCACTTCAAAGTTGGTCAGACGACCATTTTCACGTTACATTGAAAATGCTCTCACCAGTCACTGGATGAATGAATCTCCTTCAATTTTTTTTTGGTAATAGCTTTAAATAGTTCCTTCATTTTAAGGTATAAACAATTGCAAAAAACTTTGGAAAATTTTGTGAAAAACTTGATTTTTCTCAAAAACCACGTGTTCGTCATACTTCCGTTTGTGTAGGTCTTCACAAGCACAACCAAAGTTACTAATTTCTTTTTTATATTAAAGATTACATCAAAAGCTATAACTTTTGCATACATGTCGTATAATTTTAACAAAGTTTTGGTAGTGAAAAAAATTTTTTTTATAAAAAAAACACCAATTTTTTGACAAAAATCGCTGTAGTGCTCCAGGGATACCCATGGTAGTGGAATTTTATTTCACATTTAGAAAGCTCTCTGAATATGCTATCAATTAATGCAGTAAAATGAACAAGTGTTCTCTTGGCAAAGAGCACTTTTTTGACTCTGAAAGTCGTATGTCGAGCAAGGTCAAAAAAGAAAAATAATCATAAAAATTTCAGTTTTAAGTAAAATTTAATTTTTTTAAGTTAGATTGATAGATCTTTTTAAAACGCGTCTTTTGAGTATAAATATGTCATAGTTTTGTCAAGTTTCATGATCAGTTTTTTAAAAAAATAGTTTTTTTCAAAAAAAAACTTGAAAAATAAAGTATTTGACTTTAGAATTTCATAAAATGCATTCTTTTTAACATTTTTTTCACTATTTTGTCTAGTTTTGCTCCTCGTTTTTTCCTAAACATAAATCAATAAGAACTTAACATAATTGAAGCCATTTGGAGGTTAAATTGAGTTAAAAATCGTTTAAAATTTTTGTATTTCTTAAATAGTTCTTTACACAAGTATCTAAGATATAAAGTGTTGCATAGTTTTGAAAAGGTATTAAAATTTCCAATATGTTAACATGAAAATTTTAGGAAAATTTTCAAGTAATATAGTCAATTTGGGTAAAAAACGCATTTTATA
This sequence comes from Chironomus riparius, assembly GCA_917627325.4. NCBI lineage: Eukaryota > Metazoa > Arthropoda > Insecta > Diptera > Chironomidae > Chironomus > Chironomus riparius. Next base: position 18,963,392 of record OU895877.1, on the reverse strand, counting down.
TATGCTAGTTTTTAATGTTTTTCGTTTTTCTCAGCAAAGACTTTATGAAAAACTCTCAAAGTTTGCACACTTATTTGTTATATAAATGTTAATGACTCGTATAAGTTTTGGAATTTTCTATTGAGTTTTTCATGAGTTCTCCAAATCTGAAATTTTCAATATTAAAAATCCTTTTTTCTCAATAATTCCGATTTTTTATTTATAAATAAATATCTTATTATGTTTCATTTTACAATATCTTTTCATTGATATGTAACAATCTACGAAAAAAATAAGACTAGCGAGGAATCAATAAAAAAAGTGTCAAAAATTTATGAAAATTCTACGCTATTTTAATTTTTTATCCTTTTCTGGTTAATTTTATTAAGTTTTGTAAGAGTATTATACCTTTTTGCAAATTTATAGCTTAAGACTTTCATCTGCTTTCATCCACTAAAATTCGTATGAGTTTACGATAAGCACAACTGAAGTTAAATAAGCTTCACGTTGGCGACAAAAGACAGTTCCATATGAAGAAAACCAGATATTAATTTTAATGCTATTTGAGCTATAATATTAAACTTTTTCATTTAGTTTTGTTATAAATGTTTCATGTATTTAATAGCAGCCTGAAGATTTAATTTAAAGCTTTTAAATAATTTGATTTTAAAAAATTCAAAATTTTTGGTTGCGCCAACGTGAAGCTTATTTAACTTCAGTTGTGCTTATCGTTGACTCATACGAATTTTAATGGATGAAAGCAGATGAAAGTCTTAAGCTATAAATTTGCAAAAAGGTATAACACTCTTACAAAACTTAATAAAATTAACCAGAAAATGCTAAAAAATTAAAATAGCGTAGAATTTTCATAAATTTTTGACACTTTTTTTTATTGATTTCTCGCTAGTCTTATTTTTTTCGTAGATTGTTACATATCAATGAAAAGATATTGAAAAATGAAACAAAATAAGATATTTATTTATAAATAAAAAATCGGAATTATTGAGAAAAAAGGATTTTTAATATTGAAAATTTCAGATTTGGAGAACTCATGAAAAACTCAATAGAAAATTCCAAAACTTATACGAGTCATTAACATTTATATAACAAATAAGTGTGCAAACTTTGAGAGTTTTTCATAAAGTCTTTGCTGAGAAAAACGAAAAACATTAAAAACTAGCATATATAAAATGCGTTTTTTACCCAAATTGACTATATTACTTGAAAATTTTCCTAAAATTTTCATGTTAACATATTGGAAATTTTAATACCTTTTCAAAACTATGCAACACTTTATATCTTAGATACTTGTGTAAAGAACTATTTAAGAAATACAAAAATTTTAAACGATTTTTAACTCAATTTAACCTCCAAATGGCTTCAATTATGTTAAGTTCTTATTGATTTATGTTTAGGAAAAAACGAGGAGCAAAACTAGACAAAATAGTGAAAAAAATGTTAAAAAGAATGCATTTTATGAAATTCTAAAGTCAAATACTTTATTTTTCAAGTTTTTTTTTGAAAAAAACTATTTTTTTAAAAAACTGATCATGAAACTTGACAAAACTATGACATATTTATACTCAAAAGACGCGTTTTAAAAAGATCTATCAATCTAACTTAAAAAAATTAAATTTTACTTAAAACTGAAATTTTTATGATTATTTTTCTTTTTTGACCTTGCTCGACATACGACTTTCAGAGTCAAAAAAGTGCTCTTTGCCAAGAGAACACTTGTTCATTTTACTGCATTAATTGATAGCATATCCAGAGAGCTTTCTAAATGTGAAATAAAATTCCACTACCATGGGTATCCCTGGAGCACTACAGCGATTTTTGTCAAAAAATTGGTGTTTTTTTTATAAAAAAAATTTTTTTCACTACCAAAACTTTGTTAAAATTATACGACATGTATGCAAAAGTTATAGCTTTTGATGTAATCTTTAACATAAAAAAGAAATTAGTAACTTTGGTTGTGCTTGTGAAGACCTACACAAACGGAAGTATGACGAACACGTGGTTTTTGAGAAAAATCAAGTTTTTCACAAAATTTTCCAAAGTTTTTTGCAATTGTTTATACCTTAAAATGAAGGAACTATTTAAAGCTATTACCAAAAAAAAATTGAAGGAGATTCATCCATCCAGTGACTGGTGAGAGCATTTTCAATGTAACGTGAAAATGGTCGTCTGACCAACTTTGAAGTGCCATATCTCGGACACGCTGTCGACTTGGGCAAAGTTTTAAGAACGTAAATGTAGGGCAGAATAAGGACTTTCATATAAGCTGTAGAAATAATTTTTGGAAAAATTTTCCATTTCTGGCCCATAGTGAGATGAAGTCAACGGGAAAATTGAAGGAGGTGTTAAGAGTAAGGACCAGGGACTGCAAAGTGTTCGGAATAATTATGTTTCAATTAATTTTAGTGGAAATTATCCTATTAATGGAACTAATTGATGATTTTGTTTTAAATGTGAATACGTAGGTGTTGGAATTTCAGGGATATAATCTGTAAAATCATTCTTATTTTAATGAAATTTTTACAATTTAATAATTTTACTGAGCAACTCGATTTTTCATAGTATTTTAAGTTTCACTTCTTTTTTACACAGCATTCAAAAATCAAAAAATTAATAACTATTCAATTTTTCACCTCTAAAACTGTATCAACACAGACATAATCCATATGACAATAACTTTTTTATAATGCATAAAAATTGTTATAAACGCAAGCAGTTAAAAAATATTGTGAATATTATCACAGTTGCATGGCATGCATCAATATTTGTGCAGTCTTTTATTTGCATACCTTCACTGTCTATACTGGATTTTTTTATAAAATAAAAATTATAAATATATTTGAGCGAAAACAGAAAATAATCCGCAATTGATAATTAAAAAAGTATATGAAGGCGGATTTGTTTTGTTACTATCGTGGACTATATAAGGGTTGAGGATTAATTTTCAGGAAAAATTGATTTTTTTTTAATTAATGCACAACAAATTTCACTTTAGACTCCAAACCATGGTCAATCATATTAACAGTGAGTCATTTTGCAGGATATAGATTGGTACACGCTACATTCCTGCTCCCCACCATAAACAATATTTTTGGCCTCAAATAGTAGTAAGCCATACTTAAGAGACCTCATAAATGCGCCATATCCTATCACCCGCACAATACTTCCTTCCTTACAAACTCACACATCATTTTCAATTTTTATCGACATTTGAGAATGTGTGTGAAAAAAAAATTTAATTTCTCGCCTCACTTATCTCCCAATTGTTTTCATATTTATACACGCTACGCGATAATCTGTGCCTAAATGATAATTTTTTTTCCATTCCGCAATATTTTTATTAAAATTTTTTTTCTCACACACATTCTTCGAATCATGTCAAATGTTATTCAACCATCGAGTATGGAAAATTGTTCACGCTCTTTGACATTCTCAGCGGGTTTGAGAAATTTTATCGATAATTTGTAATAATTGGAAAATTATTGTGCATACTTGGGAAATTGCTGTAAGGATTAGTAATGATAGCGTTGATAAGAATATCAATAGGAATGATGCTATCGATGGTAATATTGTTTCATTTCACGCGTTGGAAGATATTGGAAGTTGGGAGCTATTCTGATGGAAAAATTTAAAATTTTTGAAAAAGACGCTATTTAGGGGACGCAAAAGTTGTGTAAAGGGTGCTAAGTGCTCTTGACCATATCAAAAATTGTCGATTCCTTTCAGTTCGGACTTCTTAATTGTGAGATAAGAATTAATTAAATTTACAGACCCTTCCATGCCATTCCAGTTAAAATAACCAGCAAATTTTTTACAAATCCACAACAAATTATCAAGAAAAACATTCATTCAACTTCCCTCACATTAAAGACTAGTCTTTGCCATACGACCTAATTTCATTGTCAAGCCTACATACCGAGAAATATGAGGCATGACGAAAAGAATTTACAAACAAAACTCAAAAATCGATTTTTTGTTTGTTTCAAAAATAAAACTTTAAAATTCATGAAAACTTTATTTTTTTAAAATTATGAGAGAGAAAATTGAAAATTCACGTGCAGTCGAAAACACACGTGCTGTTGTCGTAGAATCGGAAAATTTACATAAAAATTGTTTTTTTTTTTTTATTTCTAAAATAATTTTTTATTTCAGGCATGCGCAGGTGATGTAATTCATAGAAATTTGAAGCACGAGAGAACGAATCGGGTTCTTCTTATTTTGTTTTGAATTTACAGAAAAAAATGCATTAAAAATTAGCAAAAATTGAAATTTTTAAAGCATCAAAGCGGAAGAGAATTGACAACGAAGATGCGCCACAACAATCAGGGAAAAAAATCATACACAAAAAGTTTAAAGACACAAAAGCTTCATTACACAAACATTTGTATGCATGTAAGCAATTTAATTCCGCAAATGAGTTTTTTTTTCATTCAAAGAATTTTTTTACCTCGAAACAATTAAGTCGGTTGAGAATCACGCTTTGTTTATTAATTATGACGGAGAAGAAGGGAGAAAAAAAAATGTTTATGAGGAAGAAATTGAGTGAACAGAAGTACGGCAAACATTGTCTCGTAAACAAAGGAAGCACGATGATGCTTTGTGATGATAAGCAACAATGCTGGAGTCTAGAGCGGGAAGTTTTTTGAGATTTTGGAGGGAATTTTCGAGATAATTTAAATTTATGATGCTTTAGTTTCAATTTTAGAATTTTTGGTTATTTTCGGTTCAATTTTTTAGATTTTTGCATTTCTTTTGCATCAATTATGTGGAACTCTGCATCCGTTTTAAAGATTTTTGCATCAATTTTGTAGTTTTTGTTGTAAAATTTGCTACAATTTTTCAAATATTTTGCATCAATTTTATAAAATTTTGCATCCGTTTTGTGAGTTTTTGCATCAACTTCATAATTTTTTGCATCAATTTTGTAGTTTTTACCAGTTTTTACGTTAATTTTTCAGATTATCGCATCAATGTTGTAAATTCTGCATCAGTTTTGTAAGTTTTTGCATCAATTTCATAATTTTTGCATCAACTTTGTAGATTTTCGCATCAATTTTGTAGATTTTTGGATCAATTTTTAAAATTTTTGCTTAAATTTTATGATGTCTCTTAACATAATCAACCCCAGATCTTCAAACCGATTTCATCCTTACAACAATTCTTTAAAAATCACAAAGAAGCACTTCTTCATGCTCAACTGCTTCAATGTTCTCAAATGCATTGTTTTCCCACCTTACAAACTGTAAATCCCATTCATACACAGACACATAAATTCATCATGGAAATCACTTCTTGATTTACATTATAATTGCATGTAATCTCTTCTCTATTTCCTCACTCATCCTTTATTCAATTTTATTTACTTTTCTAACAATTCAAAAAATCATTTGATGTAATATGAGATATAGAGTTAGATTCATTACACAGAGCACATGTTCTTCATTATTTCATTTATTTTATCATCATCATAGTTATTGTTACTGTTTATTGAGAAGGGGGATATAAAAATTACTGCTGTGGATTAAAGTGAATTAAAACTAGGGTGACCATTTAATTTTTATGAAAATACAGGACATTTGATAAATTTCCTAAAAAATACAGGACACAAAGGAAAATTTGAAAATTAACGGAAATTTTCGTGAAAAAAATACAGGACCTGGAACAAAATTTTCAAATTTATACAGGACAGGGTTTTGAAATACAGGACTGTCCGTTGTAAAACTACGCAGATGGTCACCCTAATTAAAACTGTTTGAATTGGATGAGTTTTTAATTACAATGGATTTTGAAGAGAAAAATTGATTAGTCTGGATTTGTGTAATTTGCTTTCAATTATGATCTATCAATGAGAGTTAAATGGGATCGTAATTAATAATTTTTCAAGATAAAATACTTGAAGTGGTGGAATTGAGTTTCAGTAATTGCTGGAAGGCTCAAACTTTTGCAAAAAAAAATGAATAAACTTTAAAATCATTAATCTTACTTAGTAGCGCTTAAACTAGCTTGATCGTTCACTACAGCAACCGATATCAAGTACAATATTGATCACACAACTAACGACTATAGAGTGGTGAAATAGCATCAGTAGCCTTAATAGTAGAGCGTTGGCCTTACGTGCCAAAGGTCCTGGGTTCAATCCCAGGCCATGTCTAATTTTCAAAGCTCTTTTTCCATTTCACCGTTCTAGTTACGAAGCTCAGTTCGCGTGCTGGGTGTAGTATTAATGTCTTTGGCACAGAATGTGCCTCCTTTGCTAGGTATACAAGGATATACTAGCATCTGGATGACTTCCTTACGGCATCTTGCGCACATGAATTGTGACTAGGTACATTGCAGGGTACATCAGGTCTTATGACGTACTCGTGTCTTTGCAATGTGCAGAGCTTGTAAGTGGTTCGGATCCCACTATAAACTGTAGGTCTAGAGGGTGTGGTACAATATATTCTGTTTTAATTTGAATCGCAGTGCTTCCAGCTGAAAGACTGGGCCCTTCACACATTATTAACGACCATAGACTCACATCAACAATCCTAGTTTTCAACCCTAAATTCTTAAGAAATTCCTCAAATTCTTCCTATTCACTCCTCTACACCTTTCTTTAACCAAAACACATTGACCATCAACCCCACACAAAAAAATACAACTCAAGTAAATTCCCACAAACTTAACAACCTTCCTCTTCATTATTCTTCTTCATTTCAATGCATAAAAATTTTTCACATCCATTTTAAAATGAGGAAATAATTTATTTAAAACAATATGCAAATTTTTCCGGTAAGAGGAATAAAAGCGACCGCAAAAAGAGCATTTAAGTGGTAGACTAATGTTAATGTTATTGAAGGGTCTTCATTCACCTTCTACCTTATTTTTCTTGTGTCTATTCATTGTTGTACGTTTTAGTCTTGTACTTATTTCTTTCATTATGCACGTGCGAAAGTCAAAGTTGAATTAAATTATTGAGAGGGTAAATAGCGAAAGCTGCTCGTTAAGTTTGGAGATTTAAATCATATAAAAATTTTTAAAAGATGCAAAAACTTGCAAAAAGATGCAAAAAACTTACAAAAGATGCAGAAATCTACAAACGGATGCAGAATCCAACAAAAAAATGCTGAAACTTACAACAAGATGCAGAAAGTTACAAAAAGATGCAGGAAGTTACAAATAGATGCAAAACTTGCAAAAAGATGCTGAAACTTACAAGAAGATGCAAAAACATACAAATAGATGCAAAAACCAACAAAAAAGCAGAAACCTACAAAAAGATGCAGAAACCAACAAAAAGATGCAAAACCTACAAAAAGATACAATAATTAAAAAATATTTTCAGAATTGTGACTCAAATTTTGAAAATTATAAAGCATCTTAAAACATAAAGCAAAACTTAGTAAGACATGTGAATTTTCTATGTGTAATAATTCTTAAATGGATGTGAAAAATATGCAAATTTTTAAGTTTTCTTCTCTTCTTGGCCTTTTATTTATGTTTAATGCATTAAAAAAATTAGAACGTCAAAATATTTTGCTGCCTCTATATTAGCATGTGTGTTAGTGTGAAAATTATTTTTCTACAGTCATACACACACATATAGTTTGTATGAGAAACAATGGAAAAGAACATAATTGGATTAATTACGGCATTTAAATCATATCAGTTGATATAAATCACATAATCCTTCATTACATTACGCTGTGTAAAACAAAAACATTGCTGATATCGAGTATGTGTTGAGAAATTTTTACACGCTTTTTATTGAGTTGCTCTGTTGGTTTCTTTGTATGTCACGTTCAAATCTTGCAATCGATTTTTCGACCACTTCTATTGCTCCAATCGAGCTCAAATTTTGTATACACACGTATTCCCGGTGACAATACAATATTTTAACACTTTAGAACCACACAAATACTTAATTATAGTACAATTTTAATAAAACTTTTTTATATGGGAAAAAAATCCAATGTCAATGATATAAAATTTTGATTTGTTTAAAATATTATACTTGAAATGCTCAAAAGTAATTTATATGATTCACTATAGTTTAATTAATATTACTAATTATTAATAATACTAATAATTGGAGAAGCTGAAGATTTTCTGGGAGGATGAAAAAATTGACAAGTAATTTTTTCATGAATATCCGTAAGTGAAAATTTGAATTTTCAAAAAAAACCGTTAATCACAAGTCCGTTACGAATTAATGCAAAATAACTTTCAATATGTGATGTGCATTTAGCACACATAATTTGAGCATAAACGTATGCTGTTTTAAATGTATTACAATATTTATAGCACTTCACCAATTTAATTAAATTGACTTCTATTTATTATCGGCTTAACGTAATTTTGCATAACATATGAATGACATTCATTGAATTTAAATTTGAAAAATCCGTTATAAATACGTTACATATAGATGTGATTTGCATCTTTATGTTAAGAATCCACACGTTATGTAATAGGAATGGTACGGATAAACACAAAATCTTTACGATTGATTTTTAATGTTTTTTACTCATGAATGTTTTAAAAAACACAGAAAACGCACATAATTGAAGTTCAGGACATTTTTTGGAAGAGTTTTATGTGTTTCCAGGTATGACTTAAATTATAAAAACGAATGAAAAATCCTGACAGTCGTTACTAATTACCCATTAAAAAATGGGAATATATTAAAAGTTGAACGAAACGAAGTGGAGTTGAATTTGAATTGTTGTGGTCGAAATTCGATTAAAAGATTGAGACTAAAAAGGAGCAAATAAAAAAATGTTAAAAAAAACTTTTTAAAAAACACGCTTTTATCAAAAAGACTAAAAATCAAAAAGTTCAAAATAAAATAAGGTCACACTTTTAGCGAATCAGGATTTTAAAAATTTTCTTGTGACAACTAGAAATGTAACATAAATTTTTTTCAAAATATTGTGATTAAGTCCAAGAACACAATGACTCAAAAAGCGTGGGGCTTTGAGATTTGACGCTTCTCTTACTTAAGAACTTAGTTGAACTAAGAAATGCATCCTTAAATTACGCCCCACGCTTATAGAGTCATTGTGTTCTTGGACTTAATCACAATATTTTGAAAAAAATTTATGTTACATTTCTAGTTGTCACAAGAAAATTTTTAAAATCCTGATTCGCTAAAAGTGTGACCTTATTTTATTTTGAACTTTTTGATTTTTAGTCTTTTTGATAAAAGCGTGTTTTTTAAAAAGTTTTTTCTTTATGGATTGAGTGTGTGGTTGGGGTAGAATTATGTATTCAGGAAAAATGAACACTCAGAAAATTTAAAAAAAAATCTTCAAAATTGACTTAATGTTTTATGCATGAAAAATTAAATTCACTTTACATAAATAGTAATAATCTAATGTATTTAACAGTTTTAAACTAAAATACAATAAAGAATCAGTTTAAATAAAAAAAAAAATTTTTGAAAAAAATACAGAAGGGGAGAAGGGAGGGGGGGGGTGGTTAAATGCAAAATTTCTTTTTTAAATTCTAAAAGCCATTTAAATTCGAAAGGATTTGTTTTTAAAAATTCCCACAGTGTAAAAAAGCAGCACATAGTTGATGAATAACTTACTTAATTTAAATGTATCAAAAATTTTTGCATACACAAATTGTGTGGATTTTAAATTAATATAATATAAAGTTTTTAATCTCTTTGCGGCTTCGCTGTATGTTTCTCAGCTCGAATGAATTTTAGTTTAAAATCTTTATTATGAAAATTTCGTTATTCATACTTTTCGTTATTCATACTTATTATAATGTGCATAAGAATAACAATTAAATTTGTCAAATTAATTAAATTTATGAAATTTCAAAAGTTCGATCAGATTCTCGATTCTAGCTGGATTAAGAAAAATAAGCAGGAAGATTTTAATACATTTCGATTATGAATTTTGATCTTGTGAAAAGCTTCTGATTCTTAGAACGATAGCTTTAAATTTATATTTTTTACTTACAATAAACCTTTGAGGTGAAAAATCTGATCTCACAGAGGTGTTGAACTGCAGCTGCTAAATGTAGATTACAGTTTACATACAGGACTTCACTTTTGTGATTCTTTGTTTTATTTGAAATAGGGTTTGATAAGGAAATCCTTATCATAGTTTCACAAATAGTAGTTTTGACATTCTCAATCGAATAAAAATCCAGTACCAAGCTGGCGTAAGTTTGGCTTGGTGCTGGATTCGATTTATGTCCAGTATCATGCCAGAATCACACCAGCATGTGCTTTTCGGGCATTTTCCCAAAAGAAATATTCATCGGATTTCAAATTTATTTGGAATTTTATCAAGTCAGTCTATTTTTTCCATTTAATTCAAACTGATGGGTTTCCCTTGGTTCGCTATGAACATAATAACGAATTTTCAGTTATTTCCAAAATACCAATAAAAGTTCTTTCAATCAAAAATCTTCACGAGCTTTATATTAAATTCAATTTCCTTGAAACATTTTAATCCTTTTTCAAAACATTTCATTTCCATATGTTAAGCATAACGATGAAATTTTATGTTACATAAATACCACCTACGTATGTAAACTTACTTTTATGTTAATGTTAATTAAATTTTATGTTTAAAATTACTATTTTTATGTTGCATAAAAAAGTTAAATCAGTTCAAAGCAGTTTGAAGAAGTTGAAAAAAAAGAAGAAAATTTTCATGTTAACATAAAGTTTATTTAATATTTTTTAATTGCTTGTAATTTAATGTTAAGGAAGGAAAGTAATGATTTGTATTTTAATTATGACACGAAAAGCTTTGAACAGCAAAGAAATCAGAGAATTTTAAGTTCCAGAAATCAGACATCAAAATTTTATTGGCCAAAATGTATTCAGTTCATCACTTTATCCCAAATTTATTCACTATAAACTCTAGCTTCGTCGATAACACCTTCTTTGTGTATTCTTGAAGATCCGGACTTAAATAAACAGCAACGATAAAAATAAGCAAGACTGGAATAATCAGCATATCAGCAAGTTTGATGGCAACCTTCAGTAGCAGATAAGTTAAAGCAATTAAGCACAACAGAACAATCACAAACTTTGTGTCCACTTTTACGATGTCTTTGAGTATTTTTGAGAAATCCATTTTCTTCTTAAAGTTGAAAATTTTGAGGCTTTGAAGGAACTCGGATGGATAAGAAATTTTGAAAGTTTGGAATTAATTAAGTTTGAGCTTCAGAAATGATGTGAATAATTTTGAAAATCCAATGTTGGCTGCAATTTAAAATGACATTTTTAAGAAAAACTTGAAGATTTTCAATAATTTTTATAATTTTAAAATTAATTGACATCTTTTAAAGCACTGTTAATGGCCTTAGCTACTTAAAGTAAACCACAAAATTAAATTTAAGCTTCATGTGGCTTTAAATGACTCTCAAATGGATTCGTATGTCATTTTGGGCAGGATTTCGAACAATATGTGAACAAACTCCTTACAATGGGACTATAAACAAGATCACTACACCTGAAATTAGATAAAAGACGCCTAAAACTGAGGAACTTACTATAATAATAAATTAAACACAAAGTACAAACTAATTACTTAACCCTCGGCATCCACAATCTTTCCTACATCGCTTCCATAGACAAAATTTACATAAAAACTCAAAAAGGAAGCGCAAAATTATGAGCAACACTTTTTCATTTTCATTTTCCTCTTCAAAAAATTTACAAGCAATGAACAATTTTTTTCTTACCTTGTACTACATATCCATATCATGAAGATTATCTTCACCTCAGGAAACCCCAAAACAGAAAAAGAAGCAAAAAGGAACATAACGATAAGTGTAAAATAATCACGTAAAACATTTAAATACTAAGCCTCTCATGAGAAAAATATGAGAGATGAGAATTGTAAGGTATGGAAAAGGAATTTGGATTAGGGGTTGCTTGAGGATTTGAATATTTGGAAGTGCTCGAAATAATGGTTTTTCGGAATGGCTAAAATGACTGAATTCTCCAGAATAAAGTCATTTTAAAATCATATTAATACTTGATTGGCACTTATAAAATCATAGAGACTCATATCTAAGGCTACTTGAAGCACCTACCCTGGTAGCTTTTTAATTCTCGATACCCTCCTCCGCAAGTGGTTTGGATCCCACTATAAACTGTCGGTTTAAAGGGTGTGGTACAATAGATTCTTTACAAACTGGATCGTAGTGCCTCCAACTGATAGGCTGGGACCTTCAAACATTACCATTAATATTATATTGCGATAACCTCTTCGGTACCCAGACCCTCTTTGACTGAATATTATATTGGAAAAAAAAACAAATTTATAAATTGAAAATTAATGAGATTAAAAGCACCATAAAAACCTAGGCCCGCCTTTTTAATTTTCATGGTTCAACAGTTAAATTTCCAATAATGGTCTTGACAAGAAATGCAATTCCGAACCTACCCTTGATTCGAAAATCTATAAAGCACTCAAATTAAACTATGACTTAACAAAAACACTTAAGCAGCTCTTAAAACCAACTCTCATTCAGAGCCTTGAGTATTTAACACAAAATATTGAATCCCCTAAACTCACTACCAGCCTCTCAAAAAGATCATAAAATCAAGAAAATTATATGCTTATGTAGCAATTTTTGTAAGACAAATAATGAACGGTACTGAAAGAAGAAGGAGTGAATATAAATCGAATTGTTGAATAAATTGTTTGGGTAAATCTGATGGTCGTGACTTGAAAGTCTGATGCACTTGATGCTGTGAAAAGAAATGATTAAATGAAGATTTTCGAGTGAGGCACGCGAGCTTAAAAGGATTTTTATATGGTATCAAAATGATAATGTAATAATGGTGGGAAAATATTGCCACAACGGCTCAATATGAATCCATAATTTGCTACTTGCTCCCCCTTCACAATATAATAATCGTAAATTTGTCATTTATATTCAAATAAATTTATTTATTCAATATTCAAAGACGCTATGAAGCATAAAAGATCCCCTCTTTTTGATGCTCATTTTCTTTTCGTTTTTACAGCACAGCATGAGCAACTTGATTACGTCCATGAACTTTTGAAGTCGCATTAACACACAGTCACTTGAGATGAAAAGAGGAATATTTTTTAAAAAAAAAATTCTTTTTTTCGGCAGTCACTTAAATTAATTAACTTATGTCTATGATAAATGTTTGTAAATAAATGATCATAGAAAATAGTAACGAGAAAATATGGACGAAAATTAATGAATGTAACTCGTCATAATTAATTAAGTTGTAAATTTCTATAAAAGAGCTTGAGAGGATAGTGAGATGATGATGATAATTGAATTGAAGCTGTTTCTGACGGTTGGTTGGAATTTAAGGATTTTAATTTTAAGATTTTTTGTTTTTGGTGAGTTTTAGTTGTAAACTCACTTCTGTGATTAGTTTTGGTTGTATACTCACCACTGAGGTGAGTTTCAAATGAAGTCTCACCACTGAGGTGAGTTTCAAATGAAGTCTCACCACTGAGGTGAGTTTCAAATAAAGTCTCACCATTGAGGTGAGTTTCAGCTAAGGTCTCACAACTAAGGTGAGTTTCAGTTAAACTCTTACCACTGAGGTGAGTTTCAGTTAAACTATCACCACTAAGGTGAATTTTGTATTTATACTCACCACTAATATGAACTTTTGTTCCATACTCACCATTGATTTTGGTTTTGGCTGAATACTCACCACTGAGGTGAGTTTCAAATAAGGTTTCACCACTAAGGGAGTTTCAGTAAAGCTCTTACTACTGAAGTGAGTTTTTATTTGTATACTCACCACTAAGGTGAATTTTGTTTTTATACTCACCACTAATGTAAATTTTTGTTGCATACTCACCACTGCTATTAGTTTTGGCTGAAAACTCACCGCTGAGGTGAATTATTGCTGTTAACTCACCACTTATGTAACATTTTATTGTTATTAAATTTGAATCCTATTCTTAAACCCAGCAGCCAAAATCCCAAAACGCCTCATCAATATTTGAATAAACATTTTCATACACATTTATACATCAACAAACAGACTCTATACAAAAAATAACTTCCTCAACATCTATCTCCCATAAACAAAAATATGAAAAATGATTCAGTGTTTCACACCAGCAAATAATATTTAATATTATTCCGAAATAAAAATGAGATCCAAATAGGAACAGAGGAAAGAAAAATTCATGATTAATTTTGGAAGCAGAAATTTTTATTTACAAAATAACAAGTAGGAAAAAAATAGAAAATGTAAAGAGAAACATGAATAAAATGTATTCAGCATTGGTGTATTATGTAAATGTTTATCATCACGTAAATGAAATAACTAGTAAGCAGCATTCAAAGTCTGTGTCCATACACTAAAATTTTATATGTTCTGTGGATGGTTTTTATGTTTTTTTTTTTTTTGGAATGCAAAAAGGTAAGCGGGATGATTTAATTATGACGTCTAATGTTCAAGATCGAGTCGAAAAGGGAGGGGGGTGGTCTCGTATAATAAAGAAAGTATGGAATTAAGTTAAAGAATAAGCACGACTTAAGATCCAGTAGAAAATTTCATAGAGGTAGGGTGACCATCTGCGTAGTTTTACAACCGACAGTCCTGTATTTCAAAACCCTGTCCTGTACAGTGTTGCATTCTGGCCATTTGTCTGGATCAGATAAATTCTGAGACAGAAATTTCTTCAAAAAGATCGATTATACATGAAGATAGAAAATCTAATCTACACAAAGATTATTTCTACATAAAGATTCTGTCTACATAAAGATTCGATATAGATGTCTACAATTCTACATTCTTCTCTGATGTAGACATGGAAAAAATGTAGAATTGTAGACATCTACATCGAATCTTTATGTAGACAGAATCTTTATGTAGAAATAATCTTTGTGTAGATTAAATTTTCTATCTTCATGTAGAATCGATCTTTATGAAGAACGTTTCTTAGCTAGACAAAAACTATTGAAGAATCTCCATTCTTCATCTAGTGTAGACATCTACATTTGCAACACTGGTCCTGTATAAATTTGAAAATTTTGTTCCAGGTCCTTTATTTTTTTCACGAAAGTTTCCGCTAATTTTCAAATTTTCCTTTGTGTCCTGTATTTTTTAGGAAATTTATCAAATGTCCTGTATTTTCATAAAAATTAGATGGTCACCCTACATAGAGGTCATAACTAAATACACTGTGGAATATGTTAAAAGAAACTTCCTCGCAGGAATCGAACCCACGTTTTCTAGTAAGTCTGATCTGTTGCTTAACCTGTTTGCCATAGAAGACTTACTTTTGAACAGACAGATTCAACTTTGTTTAGCTCGATATCCCAGATTTTACCCTCATCAGATGCCACATACCAGAAAAAAAGTCATATCAAGTAAGACGTAATTCATAAACAACCTTCAAAGCAAAAAAAGTATTTTTCGCCGAAATTATTGTATAGGGAATACCATTAATGGTTACAAGCTACTAAACTCAATAATTTCTATGGAATCAAATCTCCCCGACTATTGAAAAGAAAAAAAAGTAAACATCTAAATAAAGAAAGGAAACAGAAAAAATTCTAGTCTTATTGTTGTGCGTTACTCCCACCAATTAATATTCATTTCCTTGACCATTAACAGACCTTATTATAATTACAATCAATAAGTGATTGTACATGCTTTTTTTTTGGTGCCAACACAAAAAGAAAGGAACAAAAAAAACAAACATTTGAATGAATAAAGTACACGGAAATAGAAATTATAATTTTTAGATTCCTTGCCATTCATTAATTTCTGTTATTTTAGACGATTGTGAGTGTAAATATACGGATGTATATTTGTGTGTGTGGGTGTCAGGAAAAGTGGCATTAGAAATTTATCATAATCGTAGATTTCACGCGAAATCCACATTAGGAAATGTTGCACACTCATAGTTTTTGCCCTTTATGTCTTATGAGTTGGGGGCACGAGAACACAAAGTTATGAATTTTTTGTTGGGCATGAGGAGGAAAATTTTTGATTTGTTTGTGAAATTAGCTTGAAAAACTTTTTTGATTATAGGTTTTAGGAAACAAAATTTTGTGGAAAATTGAATTTTTCTGTTGAATAAAAATTAATATTTGATTCCTTTATGTCTAGTTATGTTGATAGTTTTTGTAACAAAATGTTGAGGTTATGTGTTATTATTGACTAGATTGATCTAGATATTCAGTTATTTGAAGTGGCTAGGTGGATTAGCATCTAGCTTTCTAATTATTTCAAAAGTCAAGGGTTCAAAACTCAACAAAAGTTTTCTTTAATTTCGAATAAAACACAGATTTTCATTGTGGGGCTACAGGACGATATAACACCAAAGGATGGAAATGAATCCTTCCTTTCTTTCATGTGCATCACTTCTAGTTCAGACAAAATCCAGATAACAAATTTATTGGTAATAACATTGTCGATTAATTATGAAGATAATGAGAAAAGGTTCCTGCTGAGCTTTGCATTCCTACACAATGCAATGATTCGAAGGCACTGCAAAATTCAAACAGATTCTTTTGTTCCCCTTTGCTCCAATGCGCCCTTCTTTGTCAATATTAAATCACTAGTTTAACAAATTTAATAACAACAAAAATTAGCATTTTATATAGTAAAATCCAGTGACCTGAACTCCCCCCATACTTCCTATCCAGAAAATTCTTCATTTACTTCCTTACTCTCCATAATTTTCGACAACACTAAGCTGAAAAGAAAGGGAAAACAAACAAGTCAACGAGAAAAATGTGTGAAAGTTGTCAAGTTGTAAGATTTGTCGTTTGTGATATTTTTTCAAAGTAGTAAGGAATACATTAATTAGTTTATTTGATGGATTTATTAATTCATTTAGACATAACTTCAAAATTCATTAATCATTCTTTTAGGGTCGTTTGCATTAAAAACCAATTTCTAATCCAGAAAATTTTCTTTTCCATTCACAAACATAAAAATCGATTTTTATGAGCAAAATAAGAAACGGAACCGCAAAAAAAGTGTGTCAAAATTCAATTGTGAATGGAAAATTGTAATTTCCATCAGATAAAGTTCACCGCTAATTGAAATATGGCTTGAGCTAATTAGAATTGATAATTATGAATGATAATTAATGCAATTAATGTTGTTATGTGCGATAACTGGAATTGGTATTGTGTTTATACTTTTTGATTCTTTAAGTGGTACTTTTGGAAATGTATAAAATTGAAGGGGGTTGTTGGGAAATGTTCTGCTTTTAATTGGCTTTGTTCTGATAGATTTGATGTTAAATTCATCAATTGATCCTATCAATACAATTCAATCGAATTTAAAAAATGATTCAATTTAAACTCAATTTTTTCCGAACGAAACCTTAAAACTATTCTCAAAAGAATTCAAAAGCTTTCAAAACTAATTAAATTAATTTTCAATTTTTTTACCCATTTAATTCCACTTCAATCACAGGCACGAAAGAGAAAAACCTCAAAAATTTTCATTCCGCGATTTAACACAACATAAACAGCACGCATCATGTATCAACATTGTCGCATGCCAGGAGACAAACATACAAAAAAATCACACAAAATAAATGTGAGTCAATATTTTCCTCTATCATCTCTCCACTGACATATGTAGTAGGACATATGAAAAAAAAAATTGAATTTCAATATGTGAACGAGTTGAGTCGATTTTAATTCAATCAATATTCTGATTCATTCGCACACATATGAGAAAAGTTTTTTTTTCTTGTTTTGTTTTGAATTGGGAAATAGAAAAAGCTCTAAACTTGAAAATTTGTTTCGTTCTTTTGGTTTTTTATGAGTTTAAAGCTTGTTTCAAAGAAAAATGTCATTTAACTTTTATTTTGTTCAATTATCCGACCATAAAATTCTCAATATTGAATTTCAACTATTATTAATTACTTAAGTATCTTCAATATGATTTAATTTGATGCTTGCTACTTTTTTTACAATATTTTGTCAAAAAATACCGAACAGTTTAAGCTTAATCGATGTAAATAATGAAGAAAAACTTTCCGAGATGGATGGATCAATAAGTTCGGATTAAATTTTTCTCCAAAATAAAACCGAAGTTTTTTAAAAAATTAAACAAAATTTTAATAATAAAGATAAAAATGCGTCAATTCTACCTCCAAAACTTTTTTCCTTACTCTCTCCATTTAACCTACACATCACGTACGTTGTGCCGTTGACGATAAAAAAGAGTGCTTTTTGAATATCATGACACATAGAAATTGAGACAATACAAATGTTCATATTGACACAATAAAGAAGGAGGAAGGAAGAGGGAAAAATAGAGGAAGTGAAAAAAAAGTTGTGAATGTGAAATTTCAATTAATGTTCGCAACAGTTTGATAAATTTGAGCTCTTTTATTGCTGTTGAATTCTACCTTTTTTTGTTGTAGTATGTTTATGATACAGATGTGAGTTGAAGTATATTTGAATGACAATTTTTGAATTGTTAAATGAATTTTTATGCTGAATGGTTTTAAGGTTAAATTGATATTTAGAGGATGAGGCTAAGGTTGAAGATTTTGATTGTTTGGGTGAATCCAAGCTGATTTTTGAAGAGGGATGTGAATTTAATAACTGACTTTTGCCATAATTACTTAAATCTTTAATTCTAACCTTAAAGTCTTTTATTCATAATTTAAACAACATATTGCATCTTTAAAATCTACAACTTCCATTTAATTATCCTATACGTTTCCTTTAATTTCCTCCAAAATGCAACTCTATCCGGATACAAGTCCACTTTCGCCTCAAGCAGTGTTCTTGCATTTCCATTCTCATTTCCTATTCTCATGTAGTTTAGTGGAAACTTTGATGCCGATGGCCAAAATTGGTCCGAATGTATTGATGGATTTATATGTCCATTATTTGGATTTCTGTGAACAAAGGATATATTTCATGTACATTCAAACTTTATCAACAATTTTCTCACCCCGTCGTAGCAAAATTTGCCCACAAATGTGGCATTATTCGATGTAATGCTCTATCAAAATCTGTTGGAATTGATGTATAGAAGTTGTTGTTCTCATACAATGGAAAAAGACTCAACAGTTCATCCATATGGCAAGTTCCATAGAATTTCTGTCGTCCGAACACTTCAGTATGGCTTGCAGCTCCTTTGTGGGAATATAAGTAGATGTAGGTGTTGTTTAATGTGCTATTTTGGAAACGGTAATTAAGGACGTCAAACATCCCGAAGTAACCACCACCATCTGTGAAGAGCTGTTGAGTTTGATGAGGAAATTTAAATTAGCAAATTAGATTCAGGTCATGTTGTTTAATCAGTGGTGAAGCAAGGAAACCAACTCATTCATGCGGGACGTCATAAGATGATGCTTCAAATGGTCTTTTAAAGTCCTTACCACCAGTGGATTCTAACCTTTACTTACATTCGTTATATTGTCGATTCTCTTCAAATTCATATCTTCATTATTAAAATAAAAGTCTTTTATTTCAGCTGTAATTTCTTCCTGCTCAACTTTATCTAAGTGATCATATCCAGTATATTTTGGGAGTCTATCATTCCATTCAATCATTTTAATGCCATCGTCTGAATATAAATTGACAGTAATCATTGCACCTTCTTCACTATTAATTCCAACCAACCAAGGAATTTCTTTTGCACGTTGATTATAGGTAAAGGATTTTGATGTTATGAACGGTTCTTCTGTAGTTTGGGATACATTTTCCATTACTGGTAGATAGGGTGTTGAGTATTCAAGAAAATGCGACTAGAATATAAGGTTTAAGTACATCCCCTTAAAAGTAACTTTGAAGCAACTCACAAACAATTCAATCAATGTATTAGCAAGGTCCTTCACATCCTTTTCCCTTAAGCATTCAACAATGAGCTTTGTATCTATTACATTCGTGCAATTCAGATGTTCAGCAACTTTAATAGCTCTTTCCCTTGCAACGCCAGAAAAGTCTGGATCAGCCCAGAAATTTTGCAAAGTTCCTGATTGGGAAATTCCCCGATGAAATAGATTCTGTGACATTTGTGAGATCATGTGATAGTTTACACATACTCCACCCGACTGGAAATGAATATTATAAATGTTTAATGTTAAGATGCAGAATAATGAACTCACCGATTCTCCAAATAAAGTCACAGAATCCCTATCACCTCCAAAATCTTCAATATTCTCATTTACCCATTTTAATATAGCAACTTGATCTTTCAATCCATAATTTCCAGGCATATTTTCATCTTCTGTTGACAAGAACCCAAAAATACTCAGTCTATAGTTTCCAGTCACAAGAATGACATCTGTATCCAAAAAATAATCTGGTCCAAATTCACTAATCCCCCCATGACCAGTAATTAAACTTCCACCATGAATCCAAACCATGACTGGGAATTTTTTGTGTCTTTCATGAAGTCGGTGCTCTGGTGCATAAACATTAAGGTACAGACAATCTTCTTGACCTTCAAAATCGCCAGTCTGAAAATGTAATTGTGCACATTTTGGCGGTTCATTTTGTGTTGAAAGAGTTTCTGGTTTCCAAGATTTCTTCGGCTGTGGTGGACGAAATCTTAAGTCACTGACTGGTGGCTCTGCATAAGGAATTCCCATAAATGCTCGAATCGTCCGACCCGTATCTGACTTCATGTATCGTCCAAGAACAGCTCCATTTGTTGTATTCACTAATAAATCCTCGGATTGCCTTGCAGCTATCAAATTCACATGAAGAATGAAAAAGATTAAAATTCCGTACGATTCTGTCAACTTCATGACTACAACTGAGTTGGTTTTTATCAAAAAATTTGCTTTTCGTGAGTATTTTGTAATCTGAGCATAAAGGTTATCGCATAATAAGTGATGAATTAGTTGTATTTCTCACATCTGCTGCTATTCGCGTTGATTAGGTTCAAGAATTTCAATTTGTAGCTTGACTTGCACGCGTGATTGTAAAGACGAAGTTTGAATTATTTTGTACGTAGTCAAATGATTCACTGAGTTGTAAATTGCTAATAGTAAGTCTGTTTATAGTTGCTTATATTCAAAAATTGATAAGTTTGAATCTTAGATGATTTTCAAATTTTAAAATCCTTACATTATTATAATTGAATTATTCTAACTTCACTGCACTTTTGTTTTGAGTTTTAGAAAGTTTATTAATAAATTAAAATTTTATCACTAGATTTTCAGTTTCTTTGGTATTATTTCATGAACTTTGGAAAGTTCTTTTGAGTTTTTACTTTGGGATCACATAAAAATTTAAAAAGCTTATTATTACAAGAATTCACAAATACAAATCGTGACTGAACCGACTTAACACTAAAAACCTGACTGCACTTGTAATTATTTGTGCATCTTCTTTTATAGTTTTTATGGAATCATAAACAGCAGCATTTATTACTTCTGAGTAAACTGTGCAAAACCGATCAATGTCTCGATCAAGTTCAAGATTTATTATATTTTTATTGTAAGTTATAAAAACATGTGATTTCAATCATATATCAAAGAGGTTTTTTAAGAGCCTTGCTGTATGTGTGGATCAACTCAACTTTTAGTAGAGAAGAATATTTCCAAAGATATATTGGATTTGAGCCTAATAACACTCTTCTAGCTTGAATCTTGTCTCAAAACAAAGATTTTTTAAAGGTAACTTAATTCAATTAAAAATCAATGAGTTAAACTGAACCTTGTTAAGGGTTTAAAATTTTCGACTTCAATTGAATCAAAAACTTTGGTTTTTGTAGATTTTGGTTTGCAAGTATGTTATAAATTTACTATAAAAAAGTCTTTTTGAAGTTTTTGTCTGATCAGGCAGTTAGATGATGATTTTATTATTCATGCTTACAAGTTCTCAACTATAACTTTCCTATGTTTTTCATAGACACATATTTATCTAAAAACAATCAAAAAATCAGCATGTCTCAATAATCTACATGTCATTTAAATAACGAGTACTTTTCATTTTTATACCTCGACATAATATCCACAATTTATATGAATTATTAAGCAATTGCAAGTACACATGTAATTTAATGACGCAAAAAAAACTGTATCAAACAACCAAACTGCACTAAAGGTAATGAAAAAAACATTTCAAGTTCATAGACTGTCTGTTGCAAGTACTTCTATTTTTTTCCGCATGAATGTTCAAAAGAATATTGTGCGTACGGAAATGGAAGCACGTATTGTTGAGTTTTAATAATTAACTTTGTACGTAATTAAACCATTATAAAGTTATTAAAGTGCAATTTTAAAAATTTTTCTTTCCAATCATGAATTTTTGTTTTCAGTCTTTCGTGATCTTTTTTCTGTTATTCAGGCTGATCTTCAAATTTGCGCTAATGATTCAAAAAAGCAGCAAGCTTGCATGTTGAGTTTCGAACCTATAAACAATAAATCTAGTGTGTAGTTTACAGTTACTGAAGTGCTAGGTATTGAGTTAATTTAACCTCTTTAAGCTTGTCAACTACTAGCTCGAATAGCACAAGTCGGATAATCGAGACGACGCGGGGTTGACTTGAGGGTTTATCTTGATTAATCGACTTGTGCTACCCGGGTATTCTAAAATGCCAACGCACCCAAATCAAAACCTCATCAAAAACTCCAAACTTTTCCAATTAACCTCAAAAATTGCTCAAACTTAAATTTTTTTCAACAATTAGTAAATTCACAAATGAAGAAATAATTACGAAAAAATTACCCCCAAAAAGGCATTACATCCAAAATAAATCCCCAATAAACATAATTTTGCGTGAAAAGTTTATGCAAATTACAACAAGAAGTATCCATTTTCATGATGACACGTGAAGGCCACAAATAAAGGTAAGGCAAAAGTTTCCGTTGTTCAAAGAAAATTAAATTCAACTTAAAATTTGCATTTTGTACCTTAATGTTGAGTCTAATTGATTCCACATTAATGTCTTGTGGGTTGTCGTTTATGGTTTTCTTATTCAAATTTTCAGTCAACTTTAAGCAAGAACAAAAAACTTTCATTCATAAAATTCTTTCGTAAATTAATTGATCGCTGCCGTTGTGTATTCTTTGCAACTTGCTGTTCAAGTTTTATTTAACTATTTATTTTTTTGTTGTTTTTCAAGTTTTTTCACATTAGGTAGATGTATTAAACCAAGATGAAAACAATCATCAATCTTGTATGAAAATAGACGAAGAAGAAAATAAGTCGAATTTTTTGGCTTTGAAGCGGAAATTTTATACGTCGAATGGAAGCGATGAATGTTAAGAAAGAAAGAAAAAAAACATAAATTGAATGTGAAAGTTTTGAGTTTTGATGATTAAATTAAAAGTGAAAATTGATGTTGATTCTTTAAAGTGCTGATTAAAGGATCTTATCGATTTATTTCAGAGTCTTATATATGCTGCATTTAGTTATCACGTTTGAATGTTTGGCGGAAGAAAAAGAATTGTGTGAACAAAATCTACTTTCTAATTGAAATCTAGCCCACTTCCTTAAAAAGAGGGAACTGATTTACGATTAACAGGCGAAGATGAACCCACAAAACATTTAAAAAAATCCCAACCAACTTAGAATCATTTGGCAGCATAAAAATCCCCAAACTCTGTGTTCATTCGCATGGATATTATTGGCAAAAAGACTTGCTGTTTATTTTAAATATCTTTTTCTCCAATATGAATATTTATACTGTAAGTAAATAATAAATAAATAAGCAAATATTTCCATAGTTTTATGTTCAATGTTTTTGTTTACATATGGAAATTCTCTTCCTTAATATAGTAAAATCAGTAAACTGCCAAAATTGATGATGTTTATTCGAAAAATATTGCTATATTACAGTAATAAAAAGACAGCAATGAAAATGAGTAAGAAATGTGTTGTAAGTGAGTTGTATTGAGTCCTTTTTACATTATGATAAATTTTTTGAATTCATTCATGAAGCAATTGCAATTAGTTCCTTAGCAAACTAGCAAAGTTTTTTGTCCTTTAACGGTTTTTAAAATTCAAATTTTATACCGGTTTTATACATTTGAAATTATCCCGCCATTTTTATATTATTTACGTGAGATAATATAATTAACAATTCTTTTTTAACCAAATAAATTAATTGTCACAACAAGAAACTCTTGAATTCAAAAGAATTTTTTATTCAACGGTTTTTTGAAATTTAAATTTTTAACGGTAAAAATAAATTTAAATTTCTGAACATACCTTGAGCAATTTTTAAAGCGGTAGAAAATATTCAAATTTTTAAACGTACTCATCACGTGGTTTATGAAATAAAAAAATCATTAATTATAGTATAAATGCGCTGTTTCAAGACTTTTTACTATTCGATGGGCCGATAAATCAAAAGTAACGGAGCTAATAAAACAAACGCGAGCTCTCTACGATGTCTGGTTAAAAAGTTTTTCTTCGCCCGAACGAGCAGCCGAACGAACGAACGAACGATTAAATTAAATTGGCTTTTAATAATCGAAAAGAGAAGGTTTCATCAAATTTTTTGGCACCCCCTTTGTAAAATACTGGCTACGCCCCTGACTTTTATCAATCAGGTATAATCAATGATATAAAAACAGAAATTTGGATTGTAAAGTTAAACTTTTTTAACTAGTTATTTTCAAAACAGCCAATCTGACAAAATTGACTTAAAAACTCGATTATTACAATCAATATATCCTTTAAAATAAGCATAAACAAAAATGTAAATTGAGACTTTGAAGGAAAAATTTTCCGTTTTTGAAAGTAAAGCAAAATGAAAGGAAAATTTTAGCTGAAGAAATAAATCGAACGCCAGCCTTTGAGACTAGACACAGTAATTTTTTTTTTTTCATTTCTTCAAAACCAAACTTTCTTCTCCTTCAAGCATATATGCGGCCGTAACTGTCTTCTTACATGCAAATGCATAACTTTGCATGACTCGTGTTTTGCATTTTTTAAGGCTCTTTATTTGTTGAAATGGCTATTCATTGTAATCCTATTTTGTTGCTTATTATTTTTGGCTTTGTTCACTTTTCGCTAGGATTATAATATTCATAAATATTATGGTCAGAAGCCGTACATGAAAAATATTAGTGTTTTTGCAATAAACATAAGGAAGGAATAGTCGAGGAAATATGTGGTGTATGAAGAATATGAAAAAATTGAGTTGAGAAACTACTTATTGTTGGATTTCGAAATATGAATGGAATTTGATTTGAATTTGTGAAGGCTTTTCTTTTGGTTTGGTTTGTATCATTTTAATATTGCATTCTTTGTGCTTTTAACCCAGATTGGAGGAAATTGAAAATTACAGATTATGAGATTATTTTATTACTTTCTGATCAATGGGATGGTTGGAATAAATGTTGATGAAGTTTTGATTTGAATTGAGAAAGGATTTTGTTTTTTTTTTTATTTGAATTGAAATTGGATTCTGTTCTTTTTGCGGAAATTCGAATTTTTTAAAACAGAAACAACATTTTTGTTATAAAAGTCAAATAAATGAAGCTCAAGATCAAATAAGAAATTCTTAATCCCAATCCAATGATGTTAAATAATGTTTATCTTCCATTACAAAATGTCTGCTGACTCAAAAAAAAAATCATAGCACTTTCAAGTAGTTATTGCATTCCTGGGACATCCACAAAAAACCATCATCACTACACAAAAAAGGAAAGGCTTTAGTTGTACATCCATAAAATAAACATTTATTCAATTATTATCACCTTTTCATTCAAACATTCACATTTCATAATTTTCTTTTATTTTTTTTTTACATTCTGTCGCATTATTATGACTTGCATTAAAGTCAGAAGAAAATGTGAATGGAACATGAAACGGAATCGAGTGAGTTGAAAAAATATGGAGAATTAAAATGAACAAACACAAACTGTGAATAATGCTTTAATGTGATTTATGAGTAATATAATAATTATTTTATTACTTATAGTTTTTTCTGAAAAGTCTTTGACTGTTGATTTGCGATGTGGAACTGTGAAAATGGTTTGAAATGCACAATGCAAATATTAAGTGGATGGAATTAGAAGGTATGATTTAAAAATCAAGGTAAGTAGACTGAAATGATTGCATTTGAACCAGTTTGAAGTCGGAAATGTTTGATGTTTGAGATTGTCAAAGGAAATTGGATTAAGATTTTTTAGGAGTGAAATACAAACTTTTTAAACATTAAAAAGAGGACTTGGTCTTTGATTTGTAACTCTCTTGTGGGCTTTATCAAATATGAATGCAAAACCATGATAAATTAAGTTTTGAAGAGCTGTGCATACATATAGGGCAAGATCAGAAAAAAAGGGAATAAATATTCAAATTCAGATTTCTCTGCTTTTAATAACTTAATTAATATGATTCCTTCACTACATGATAGCTAATAATAGTAGGTTTCTTTTTAACATTAATTTTTCAAAATGGCGACTTATTAAGTTAGTTTAATTAACAAATTAATATTTCAAATCGATTTTTCTTTGAAAAGAAAGCAAGATAAATGTTTGGAAGCTTGACAAAAGTTGTAGAGCTTGCTTTTTTCTATCATATGATCAAAATAGATTTGATTAAAAATGAGTTATTTTAATTAAATTAACTGAAAACCAAATTGAATGTAAAATAAGTTTTTAAATCAAAACTATTAACCTTAATCGGTCAAGAACAATTACTTGATATCTAAAGAGTCTTTTACTATTTAATTTACATTCGAAAAAGGCTTAAAAGTAAGTTAAATTAACTATATAAACAATGAAATTTAAGTTGAGCAACAAATTTTGCTCTTATTTGCTCACAAATTTATAATTTTAAAAACTGTTACAAAATTTTTGGTCAAATTTTTTACTATAATTTAATTTTCTCTGCTTGTCTTGAACAAAAAGTAATATTTCTTTTGCAATATGATAAACATTGTTAAATTCTATAGTTTGAAATGAAAAAATCAGGAGACGAATAACACAGCAATGACTTATGACTAGTTTTGTAAAACTCATCATAACTTGGTTAATTATAGTAGAATTGAAAATTTTCTCTCACAAACTTAAAGAAAATTACATATGTAACCTTTTTTGTAAAGAAAGATAGTTCCTAAACTATTTCCTTCATATCAGAATTTCAGCTTCAACATTTTAAAGCTGAATTAAGCTAACTTACAAATCCACCATTTTGTATATTTTAGACAAAACTTTTAATGATCTGATTACTTAATTATCTGGTGAAAAAATCGTTATGATTAATGAAGTATTCGCAGAGATATTACATTTGCAACATGGTGTAAAATCGAATTTCCTCAAAATTGTTCGTGACGCTTAGCACTTTAAATTAATTTTTAATTATAATACAATGTCTAAGAGATACTTGTTATACACCAAAATATAGGTCTTGGCAAGGACTTTAAGAAAAACACAAGTCTTAAATACATTTTTCGCATTATTGATTCAAAAATTGTAAATTATTGTTAAGCGTCACGAACAATTCATTTTTGATCTTGCCCTATAGCATCTTAAACATAGTGCATGATTCTCTAAATGTTACATACATACGTTTTATGTGCATAAAATATTAATAAATGATAAAAATAAGAAAATTTTAACGGAATTTTTCGATTTGAATTTTTGCATTAATAATGTGAAAAATTTATGGAATTTGATATTATGGGATTTCATCATGACTTAAATTTTAATCCTAGCGTTTATGGATGGAGATAAAAAATATATGGCATTAAAAACTTATAGTAAAGGCAATGCAGAATATGTCCTGAAAACTTCAGATTTTTTTGATTAACCAAAATAAGAGAAAAATGAATTTTTTCATATCCGTACTCACTCGTTACAAGTTCATTTGTTATTAATAGATGATTATTCATAAAAATATTTGATGAAAACAAAAAACCTGGCTTTCACTACTTTCTCTTGAGGATATTAGATGATTGGAAGTTCCAAAAATTTTTAGAATGCTCTAGTATTGTTAAGAAAATAAAAATCTACAAGTCTATATACAATATGTATAGTCAAAGTCAAAATTGAGGAAGATTTTTGTAAATTTTTCTAAAGTGTCTCATTTCAATTTCCACCTCAAAAATCATATTTTGTAAATAACTTTAAACTGCTACATTTTCAGTCAGTACATTGTTCCTGTACTTAAGTTATTTTTTAAAGTCCTTTCCAATGATATACAACAAGTAAGGCTTAATCTTTCATTTGTAAGACTTTCACATAAAAAACATGGGTGTCTCATTTCAATTTCCACCAGTGTATGTCAATGTTTAATCTAATTACAACAATTGACATTTGTAAATAAAATCATTTAAACTTTTGAATTTTTAAGTTTTATACTTGTTGAATTGTTGATGTGGATTGTCAAAGAGTCAAACATAGTCAAGAGCGTTGAGTAGCTTATAAGCATACAGCAAACGTTAAACACATGCTTGTTGACTCCAAAATCATATGAGAAAGATCAATATTTCCTTATTTTACAAAATGGGTTAAACTTCTTTTGATCATTGAAATTAAGGTTTTAAGTCCAATGGCGTGTAATCTGAAATTAATCCAATTTCCCCAGGCTTCGTTCCTGTCAATTACAATGTATTCCTAAAGTTACACTTAAATTCCACATATTTATTCTAATTATTAGACTAGATTCTTCAAAAAAATTTTACATATGCACAATCCGTTGACCAGCATCAAAAATTACTTTCACAAAAGTCTAAGCTTAACCAACATAGATTCATGTAAAACCATCTTTACATCAGCTTACACTACTAAACTAGAAACATAAAAACAAGTCAAATAAGTGAATTCGTTTCAATAAAAAAAAAGGAACTGCACGACAAAACGAGAAGAAAAAGAAACAATCAGGAAAATAAAATCTAAATAAAAAGAGAAAGAGACGAGAACAAAAAAAAGGCAGCCACAACGACAGTGCTGTTGTTGTTTTTATTTATTTCACACCTTTAGTGCCTTTTTGTCACTCACTGAACATGCGATAACATGAGAAACGACAAATTTTATATGTATATACACATATAGATGACAAATAAGGTTCTTTTAAATTCAATTATGTATGCAAGTACAATAATCAGATCCTTTAAAAATGCTAGCAATTTCTTTCAAAGCTGACAAAAGGAACTCGGTGGAAAAGATGTTAAAGGAGCGATAAAATTGGAATAAGTTGTTGAAGGTTTGTCTTTGAAGTTGCAGTGTTCGTTTTGATTTTATGTTTTAGTTTGAGATCTGCGTCTGGACATTAAGAGGTTATGAGAATAAAGTAAGTTGATTAAGTATTCTGAGCATAGACAGTACAATTTAATCCAAGAGTTTACAAATAAGCTATTCTTCTCTAAATACTAGTTAAAGCAACTGATCCTGATAAATATGTCCATATAAGGTATTAAGTAGTTTAGCAATTAAGGCTATAACTTAAAAGATCAAGTAAGCTCTTAACGTGAAGGAGTTTTAAGCGATTTCTACAAAACTTAACCTCAAAATGCGTCCTATTCTTCAAAATCTTCCAAACTCCATCTCGAAAGAACGAAAAAACTTTTTATTATGCAATTTTTTCGCACAGTTTTTCTTGCTGCCTTCTTCTCCTTCTCAATTTCCATTTCCTGATTGTAAAAGGAAATGAAAATTGTCAAATAAGGCAACTCAAAGAAGTGTGAGAGGTGTTGAAATCGAGATGTGTGTAGAGAATTGTGACAAGTCATAACCATGCCATTTCTCTGGCTAATAAAACTTGTAAGAAAGGAAAAAGATTGAGGCAGCAAAAAAAAAAAGATATTTGACGACAGTCTATCTACGCATTGAATGAAATTTACCAGAAAACCCTATGTCTTTAATTTTCCAAATATTCAAGACGGAGAGAATGATAAGGAAATAAAAAGGGGCAAGTGATATAAAATGAAGACATGTACACATTTCTCATGTGAATGCGTAGGAGAATAAAAATAATAAAATAAAAATGAGAGAGGCAAGGACTCGAGAAGAAATTTACTTTTTGCTTTCTGTCTCATGAGATTTGGCAATTTTGTTTTGTGCAATTTCTTGTGAGAGACGAGATTGTTGTGGATGAAGAAAATCAAATGAATTTTTCAGGGTTAATGCAATTATGTGAATTTTTTGACAAATTGGGTTTGTAGATTAAAGATTGCACTTAGAAGATTAGTTTCAAAGGAGATTCCTTTCAATTAATTGATAGTGTCATATTCATCTTGGAATGTACACAAGAAATAGAACAGCAACTATAGGAGATAAAGATTTGCATAGAGATTCCGATTTGTCAGAACTTTAACTAATGAATACTTTAAAAACACGACTTACGTAGAAAGTCACTAGCTTTCGCATTTGACTTATGTTAGAATACAGTTCTTTTATATATATCACAAAACTAAAATTAGTGTATCGGGTAAACCCAATGTGGATATATTCACATCGTACCATCAAAAGTCTTATGGATGGACCAAGATTTGCTTAGCATATGTTTGCAAGTATAAAGCTTGGTAAGTTTGAAAGTTTAAAGCTATCGAGTCAGCTGAGCTACGCTTAGCATAAGTTTGAAGGTTAAAAAAAATTTTCATCCAAAGTTGAATTTTATAAAAATCACAGAGAACTTTTGTTTTGAAAAATTCGTAAGAAAGGAAAGTTTTTTGCTTTTTCTGAAGCAACGGCTATTCCTACCTTGCCCAAAAACAATACAGCTCTTCTATAGAGCAGCATGGATCAAATGTAGAAAACCAGAAGTCTTTACAATGTCTCGTTATTCAGAGTTCTTGCTGATTAACTTGCATGCTTGTTTGCTTGCTTACAGAAAGCGTATTTTGTGATTTTCTAAGCAATGCCAAATTGAAATCTTATTTTTTGCAGAAGATGTGAATTTTTAAACACAAACTTTTCTTCTGGAACCTTTTATAACCAATTTTGCTTCGTTTTCTCAAAAATGCGAAAACTGATTTTTCAATCTGAACAAAACCAATAGAATTGCAAGAGAACGTAAACCAACGTAAATACGGTGTAAATATTCCAAATAATTTCAATACAATAAATAAGTAAAGATTAATGATGGAGATCAAGCACTAGTTAATCCGTGTTACTGGATTAAGACCAGCTACTATCAACAAAAAAATTATATCATTTTTTTCTATCAATTATAAACGGTTTTAGCTATTTGAATGCATTTTTGACAATTTGGGAACATTTTGAGCAAATAAGGAAAAATACATAAAATTAAACCCTCAAATCCGGTTTAAAATTATTCAAGATTGACATAAATATTTCTTAAACCCACTCAAAACCAAATAAAATGAAAATCTTTTAATGATCGATTATTCTCCATTTAATTACCTTTAATTTAAGATATCACACGGAAAAAATGGATTTGAAAATTAAAAGATATTACTGATTTAATTTTTAATCCATTAGATTTGTTAATAATCCACCAGATTAAACATAATTTTCACTAAATCTCGAGAACTAAGACGATTCACGCAAAGCGCTTAAATTTCCGCCCCACTAAACCTATGAAGCTTTCTATTGATATTGATTTTGAGTTGCGAGCTGTAGGTTGGGTGAAAAATTTTAAACCATTTTTGATTTCGTAATGAATATATAGTATATAATGAGTATCATTGGATAGGTCTTTTAAAGTATAAAATCGATATTTTTTTGAAAATAGCCTACTGTGATCGAAACCAAAAATGCTTTAAATTGCATTTTAAAACATATCTAGTCATTATAAATGATAATAAATGCTAATATAGATATAAAATCGATATTTTTTTGAAAATAGCCTACTATGATCAAAACCAAAAATGCTTTAAATTGCATTTTAAAACATATCTAGGTATTATGAATGATTAAGAATGCTAATATAGATATAAAATCGATATTTTTTTGAAAATAGCCTACTATGATCAAAACCAAAAATGCTTTAAATTGCATTTTAAAACATATCTAGGCATTATAAATGATAATAAATGCTAATATAGATATAAAATCGATATTTTTTTGAAAATAGCCTACTATGATCAAAACCAAAAATGCTTTAAATTGCATTTTAAAACATATCTAGGTATTATGAATGATTAAGAATGCTAATATAGATATAAAATCGATATTTTTTTGAAAATAGCCTACTATGATCAAAACCAAAAATGCTTTAAATTGCATTTCAAAACATATCTAGGCATTATAAATGATAATAAATGCTAATATAGATATAAAATCGATATTTTTTTGAAAATAGCCTGCTATGATCAAAACCAAATATGCTTTAAATTGCATTTTTAAACATATCTGGGTATTATAAATGATTAAGAATAATCATATTGATATAAAATCGATATTTTTTTGAAAATAGCCTACTATGATCAAAACCAAAAATGCTTTAAATTGCATTATAAAACATATCTAGGTATTATGAATGATTAAGAATGCTAATATAGATATAAAATCGATATTTTTTTGAAAATAGCCTACTATGATCAAAACCAAAAATGCTTTAAATTGCATTTTAAAACATATCTAGTCATTATAAATGACAATAAATGCTAATATAGATATAAAATCGATATTTTTTTGAAAATAGCCTACTATGATCAAAACCAAAAATGCTTTAAATTGCATTTTAAAACATATCATAACAGGTATTATGAATGATTAAGAATGCTAATATAGATATAAAATCGATATTTTTTTGAAAATAGGCTACTATGATCAAAACCAAAAATGCTTTAAATTGCATTTTAAAACATATCTAGGCATTATAAATGATAATAAATGCTAATATAGATATAAAATCGATATTTTTTTGAAAATAGCCTGCTATGATCAAAACCAAATATGCTTTAAATTGCATTTTAAAACATATCAAGGTATTATGAATGATTAAGAATGCTAATATAGATATAAAATCGATATTTTTTTGAAAATAGCCTACTATGATCAAAACCAAAAATGCTTTAAATTGCATTTTAAAACATATCAAGGTATTATGAATGATTAAGAATGCTAATATAGATATAAAATCGATATTTTTTTGAAAATAGCCTACTATGATCAAAACCAAAAATGCTTTAAATTGCATTTTAAAACATATCAAGGTATTATGAATGATTAAGAATGCTAATATAGATATAAAATCGATATTTTTTTGAAAATAGCCTACTATGATCAAAACCAAAAATGCTTTAAATTGCATTTTAAAACATATCTAGGTATTATGAATGATTAAGAATGCTAATATAGATATAAAATCGATATTTTTTTGAAAATAGCCTACTATGATCAAAACCAAAAATGCTTTAAATTGCATTTTAAAACATATCTAGGCATTATAAATGATAATAAATGCTAATATAGATATAAAATCGATATTTTTTTGAAAATAGCCTGCTATGATCAAAACCAAATATGCTTTAAATTGCATTTTAAAACATATCAAGGTATTATGAATGATTAAGAATGCTAATATAGATATAAAATCGATATTTTTTTGAAAATAGCCTACTATGATCAAAACCAAAAATGCTTTAAATTGCATTTTAAAACATATCTAGGCATTATAAATGATTAAGAATGCTAATATAGATATAAAATCGATATTTTTTTGAAAATAGCCTACTATGATCGAAACCAAAAATGCTTTAAATTGCATTTTTAAACATATCCAAATATTATGAATGATTAAGAATGCTAATATAGATATAAAATCGATATTTTTTTGAATTGTTTTTTCGCTCTAATGGATCAGGACAAGCCAAAAATTATGATTTTGGTATCAATCGATTCTTGAGAAGATGTAAAACATCTTCCGTGTTCCACGCAGAAGCTAAAAGATAATTTTCAGAGTTTACACCAAAAAGTTCAATTCAAAAAAAATACCTCAAAACTGAACAACGAAGTTAAAATGCATCCTGAAAAATTCAACAAAACTTAGCTCAGTACTTTAAACCTCTAATCAAAAATCATATGAACATTGAATAAACATTTTGAACGAACATTCACATGTGTGAAGATTAAAGTACTCAATTAATTATAGTGTGGTTGAGTAGTAATCGATACAACCAATGAATACATTTTGGAATTTGTGTTCTCATTTGAGATTATCTTCATGGTTGTGTTTTAATGTTTTATTCCTGTTTTTGTTGTTCGACGCATTTTGTATTTTGATTCTCGATTGATTTGAGATTTGTGTTGTTGGATAGGCTTTAAAGTTGGTTTTAAGGATTCTATCCTTTTTAAAGACATTATAAATTGCTTCATTTGAGTATTGATTCTACCCTTTTGTATCAATCCTAAAAGATAATAAGCTTTAAAATTTCCTCATTTCAGACCTTTTGAATGATTTTTAAATTTATAATCCACTTTCCCATCCACACGCATCCCTTTTACAATTTATCACAATATCGATCTGAAGATGTCGAGACAGAAAAAATGACACAGAAACATCAATAATACTCTCAAAACTGTAAATAATTCACATTGAAAATTTTTTCCATAAATAAAATGAAAAATCGATGGATTTATTTTTTGCAGTGACATGTGCGCTGGTTCCCAAGCTTTTTTAAACCAGTCATTGATTTTTTATTTTTATTATTTACTCCTGCTTTATTTTTGGATTTTCTATTGTGTATTAAAGTATGATGGTTATATATTGCTTTGTTGGTTTAGTCTGGATTTGTTTTGATTGGATTTTTGAGAGAATTTGATGATCTTTTGATCTAGATCTGTAGTTTAATGTTTGATCTGAATCATTTTAAATTGTATCAGGCACGAAATCGTTGTTCAGTATTTGACCATTCAGAATCTAGTATTTCTTTTAACTTAGATCGAATTCTGAAAATTTGAACCACTTTAAAAAGTTAAATCAACCTTCAACAACTTCGAGGACAGGTGCTGTTTTACTTATCAGCAGCTGTTACAGAAGATATTAAAAATTTCAGTATGAAATTCACAATCAAACTCTTTAGATTCATTCAATTTAAATCGAAATTCAACAAAACCCTCAAAATCATGATTCATGGCTTTCAAATCCATACTGAATCGTGTGCAAAAAGTTCATTAGCATCACCACTCTATAAATTTTACCCTGTCTTCATTCCATTTCCTCACATCAACATTCTTTCAAAGGGAAACATCATCAGATGTATCATAATTCATATCTCATACCAAACTTGCTCCCATTACAGCTGTATAATTCCTACAAATATCAAAATGACTTCGCAAATTCCTCAATCTAATTCTCAATTCCATCAATATCTCATTGTTCTCTATTTTTTCTCACCATTCCATTGACTCGATAGTATTACAACAAAAACAACAATTTTGACAATTTACAACCGCTAAAGCCAAAGAGTCAATTGACACGATAACTGACAATTGGACATAGACGAGTATATATGTCTACAAACACATCCGATATGCATTAGATGTAGGATTAATGGAGAGAAAATGCATTCGAAAGACTCTTTGCCATTTTTTTAAACTCGAAATACATATCGTGTAGTTCTGTTGTTTGTACAACATGTATAGCAATAAGTAGAAGGCAAATAGTACAATATATACAGACCATAGTTATTTTCATTGATATCCATCTGATGATTGCATTGTTTGATTTACAACATTGTGAATTGAATGTCCGCAAATTGATGGCGCTTGTCAATGTAGTAGTTGTTGTATTTATTGAGGAACAAGCTACTTTTTGCAGACAGGAAATTATTCTTTTGATTAATGGATGATTATCGATTTTTAACGAAAGCTTTTTTCTTTTTTTTGTATTTTCAATATTTAGGTTCGATTGCAATAGGGGATGATATAAGATCTTTGAACCCCTCCCACCTAAAAGTTCGACATTATTTATGAACGACCCCGAACATTTTACTCAAAAGAAAAACCTGAATGATTTAATATTGTGAACTGAAAAATGACCCAAAATATAGAATAAGAATCTATAATTAATCGAAGTTCAACTTTGATAGACACTTTTGATTTCGTTCAATTCAAAATCTAGACAGCAACTAATTCAAATTTATACAATTTTTGTACATATTATGAATAAGTCAATTATTGTTTTTATCATCAGCAATTAAATTCAATTTGACTTGTAGAATTCGATTGAAAAATATACAAAATTAAGCTGATTGTTTAGAAAATGAAAGTAAATTATGTAACGGTATCTACAACTCTTTCCTCTTCTCATCTTTTGTAAATGATACTGATCGAAAACTTAATTTGTGACAATAACCTAAAATTAAACTTTCATTCCAACTATTAAATCTAATCTCTTCAACATTTATCTACAATAAAATCCAAACAAAAGCACACATATGCATCGGTTATTAATTAGGATCAATAATTCGATTGATTATTTTTTTTTCTCATTTGCAAATTGAAAGTGAACTCTGTCAATGAACCCGAAACAAAACTCATAATTGCCTATAAATAAACTGCATAAAAGGGTAATAAACTTGACCATTATAATCATTTATGAACAAATATTTTTTCTCTTCTCAATTCAATTAAATTGCATTGCGAGACTTTTTTTTAATGAGAGCAAAAAAGCTATGAGAAAATTGTTGTTTTCGTTGGCTTGAGGCGATTCATGCTCAAGAGTTTAAAACTAGCATGTGATATGAAAATATAAAGCAACAGCAACAACCGCGAATCGCATGCATTGTATTGTTTGAGAACTAAATACTTAAATTGACATATCTGCAAGCTGGAAGATGCACTTAATTAAAAACTTTTTGAAATGACTTGAGTAAGAATAATTAAGGAATTGTAGTCGTGCATATCTAACTTAAAATATGTGCAATATCATTTGATTTAAGCAGAATTTTAAAAATGAGTTAATTGTATGAAAATAGTTGAGGATGAAATTATATGAAATTATGTGGGTGTCAGGTGGGGGGGTGGGGACAAAGTGGGTGTCGATATATTTTGTGAAGCCAATGTGGATGGGGGCAAGGGCGGTGTCAGGTATGTTTTGTGAAGCCAATTATGTGAGGGGTGCTGACAAGGTGGGTGTCAGTTGGGGGTCCAAATTTGAGGGGGTTTGTGGAAAAAGTTTGGTGTCAGGAATATTTTGTGAAGCCATATAAAATTTTGTGAAGCCATGTGAAGTTTTGTGAAGCCATGCGAAGCTTTGTGAAAAGACATGGTGGGTTTCGGGAGAATTAAAGTTTCAGTGGGATTAAGGGGTTCCGAGTTTGAGGGGGTTTGTGAAGCCATTTATAAAATTTTTGTGGGATTGAGTCCGAGTTTGAGGATGTTTGTGAAGTCACGTGAAGTTTTGTGTAGCTATTTATAAAGTTTTTGCGGGATTAAGGAAGTACGAGTTTGAGGGAGTTTGTGAAGCGAGTTATAAAGTTTTAGTGGGATTAAGAGGGTTCGAGTTCGAGGGGGTTTGTGAAGCCCTGTGAAGTTTTGTGAAGCCATTTATATAATTTTTGTGGGATTAAGGAAATCCGAGTTTGAGGGGGTTGTGAGGCCATGTGAAGTTTTGTGGTAGGATTGACCTTAAAAAAATTATGGTTATTTGCGTCTTACAGTTATTTACATAATAGTAATCAAATTTTAACCCTGATAAGAGGCGCCACGGGCGCTTCCGGATAGCCTAGTTTTAAAATAAAAATTAATTACCATTTTTTTTAATTCCAAAACTTTCATCAACTTAGTCGCCAACTTCTGCCTAAACTCTATACTCTAGTTCCTACCATAACCAATCACATCCATAATATCTGTAAAAAAATCCATTATATTTAAAAAGTAAGTCGAGTCATTATGCGCGTGGGAAAATTTTTCCATGCAATCAGCTGTTTTATAAATGAAGATGATGGAAATAAATAGCTTTTCAACCTCGAAACGAATGAAGAGACACAAAAAAATTGCATAATTAATTAAATTAAAGGATTTTCCATTTCCTGCTTGATGAATTTTCACCCTAAATTTACATAAAAAGCAATAGAAGATTTTTAAGTGACAAACTTTATTTGCTTAACTTTTGTTTTTTTGTGTGACCAATTGTGATTATGTTGAAAGAATTAAAAAGAGGAGATAATAGAAATTAGGAAAAGACGGCCAATTTGTTCCATGAGAGAAACGAAACCTGTGCCTAATAATTATTATTAAAATTATAGCTTGAAAAGTTCCCTTAAACATTAAAATCCGATTTAATTATCATCATCTTCAATCTTTGGAGCGAGGTAGTAACGGATGTATCCCAAGTCTGGAATCTGATATTCAACTACTAAAGGTACATCCGGAGACATGCTCAAACACACTTGTGCTGATAATGGTGTTGCTTTTGTAAAGGAATTTAAATACTGACATGCAAATGTTAAAGATACAGGCTCTTGCATTTCAATTGTCACAGCTTCATCTTCCTTATCTACTGATGATGTTTGGGAAAGCTTAATGTTTGCTGTTCCTGAATCTCCACTTGATGAGAAACGGACGCCTTCCTTTGTACACATTACTGTCACTGAGTCACCAAATTGAGTCAAATCACGACAAATACGAGCAAATTCATGTGCTGGCATACGAACAACGCATGCATAATCAGTCTCTGGAATTCCCAAGTGCTCCTGGTCTAAATTCATAAGCTTCATCTCATAATCGGACATCTGTGGAATAAGTAACACAATTAAATGTTAGTCACTGGATCTTACTGGTTCTCAAAAAATACAGCTTGGATAATTACCTTTTCCTGATTCTGTGACTCGAACATGAATGTAACCGTATCGGCATTATCTTGAGCTTTGATTGTCACTGTATCATTATTGTTAGCACATTTAAGGATTTTAGCCATATTAGCAAGATTCATTCCTAAAGATAAGTTACGATCGCATCTGTATTTATCGAAGCCATCAGATCGTAAGTTGAGTGATACTAATGAGACATGAGAGTTGTCCATAGCTTGCAGCTGGATGTTTAAAGGCGGTAAACGGAAGTTGAGCAGATGTCCAAAATATGTGTAATTTTATTAAATTTACCTGAATACCAGAGTCAGAGCAGTCGAAAATAGCTTCATTGAGTAAATCTTTAATGGAATCGAGGACTTTTTTGAGTGTTCCTGAACTGACTAAACGTGCTTCAAACATTTTGTTCGGCTTTTTGTTGACTTTTTCTGTAATTTACACAATTTAATGAAATTAATATAATTACACTTAATTATTGACGTTCTTGATGATTAAACACTATTTTAAGGTTTTAATAACTTACACAGAATAATAAATTAATTTAATTCAACAGAATAAGGCTCTAATTAAGCTTTTTAAAGATCTAGGCTTTGCTGTCGATTGTTTGAATGTGTGTGTGTGTTTTGGAGGGAAGCAATTTTATTATAACAGTTTTTTGAATATCAAACAGCCGTTAATTTACCACTTGATTTATTGCATCATGTGCTCTTGTATTTAGTTTTTTTGCTATAAAACCCTATTAATTTCATACTGAGTTGATGCAGATGTCAATTTTAAAGAGACTTTAAGCTTGAAATTAATTTTTATAATCAGTCAGATTCCAACAGACAAATAATTTTCAAAAACTGTTCGAAAGGTTTTAAGGCAAATATATGTTTTCCCGCCAAAACACAGCACTTACACTTTTCGCTCAGAACATCAACAAACAAAAAATATAATTTAATTAATTTACAAGCCATTATATAGTTTTATACAGTTCAAGTTTCATTAAGTATTGTCAAAAATGGATGTCGCTGATAGTCATGCAGGACGTTTGTTAGTAAAGGACGACGTAGCACTTAGATGCCAAAAATTGTTTGCTGATTTCCTAGACGAGTAAGTTACTCAACGAATTTTGATTGTTGAATATCCTTAATTACCCTGCTATTTCTCATAAACCCTGATATAGATTCAAAGAGGATGGCGAGGTTAAATATTTACGTGGAGCAATGGAACTGACAAATCCAGATCGATTTACTCTTGAGGTTAATTTTGAGGATGTAGAAAGATACAATCAGTATTTATCCACGGCAATCATTGAAGAATACTACCGGTAAGTCCAGCAATCTACCCATCAATCTATAATGGCACTAAATAAGTATGATTTCCTTCCAGAATTTATCCATTCCTGTGTCAAGCAGTCTCAAACTTTGTCAAAGACCGAACAGAAGCCAAAAAAGCTAAGGAATGTTACATCTCATTTACGGATGTTCCTACACGCCACAGAGTTCGAGAGCTAACAACAGTCAAAATTGGAACTCTTATTCGTATTTCTGGACAAGTCGTTCGTACACATCCAGTTCATCCAGAACTTGTTATGGGCACTTTTATGTGCATGGATTGTCAGACAGAGATCCGTGATGTTGAGCAACAATTTAAGTTTACAAATCCCTCAATTTGTCGTAATCCAGTTTGTAGTAACCGTCGTAGATTCATGTTGGAAGTAGACAAAAGTCTCTTTGTGGATTTCCAAAAAATCAGAATCCAAGAAACACAGGCAGAATTGCCCCGTGGTGCTATCCCTCGTTCTGTTGAGATTATTTTACGTGCTGAAAATGTCGAGACTGTCCAAGCTGGTGATCGTTATGATTTTACAGGAACTCTTATTGTCGTTCCTGATATTGGTTCCATTCAGCTTCCAGGCGCTAAAGCTGATGTTCGTTCTCATCATAAACAAGGCGATAATTCAGGTCAAGGAGTTCGTGGATTAAAATCTCTCGGAGTAAGAGAACTTAATTATCGTATGGCATTTTTGGCATGCACAGTTCAAGCTACATCTTCTAGATTCGGTGGACATGATGTTCCAATGAATGAAGTCACTGCTGAAGATATGAAGGCACGAATGACAGAAGATGAATGGAATAAAGTCTATGAAATGTCACGCGACTCAAAATTATACTCGAATCTCATGAATAGCTTATTTCCATCGATTTACGGAAATGATGAAGTCAAACGTGGAGTACTGCTGCAATTATTTGGTGGCGTTGGAAAGACAACACATGAGAAAACAGCACTTCGTGGTGATATTAATGTTTGTATTGTCGGCGATCCATCAACAGCAAAATCACAACTTTTAAAGCAAGTCGCTGACTTTTCACCGCGTGCTGTCTACACGTCAGGCAAAGCATCATCTGCTGCTGGTCTTACAGCTGCTGTTGTACGTGACGAAGAAAGTTTCGACTTTGTTATTGAAGCTGGTGCCTTAATGCTTGCTGATAATGGAATTTGTTGTATTGATGAATTTGACAAAATGGATCCACGCGATCAGGTCGCAATTCATGAAGCTATGGAACAACAGACAATTTCTATAGCCAAAGCAGGTGTTCGTGCCACACTTAATGCTCGTACATCAATTTTAGCAGCTGCAAATCCAATTAATGGACGTTATGATCGTTCAAAGTCACTCCAACAGAATATTATGCTCTCTGCGCCAATTATGTCACGTTTTGACTTGTTCTTCATTCTTGTGGATGAGTGTAATGAGGTCGTTGACTATGCTATTGCCAAAAAAATTATCGATCTTCATACAAATGCAATACAGACAGTAATCGAACAAGTTTATCAGCGTGAAGATGTTTTACGATACATAAGCTTTGCCAGACAATTCAAGCCAATGATTTCAAAGGAATCGATGAAGTTACTCATTGAAAATTATGGACATTTACGTCAACGTGAAATTGGATCAAGCGGTAAGAGCACATGGAGAATAACGGTCCGTCAATTAGAAAGTATGATTCGTCTTAGTGAGGCACAAGCTAAAATGGAATGTTCTGGTGAAGTTTTACCTCGTCACGTAACTGAAGCTTATCGTTTGCTATCTAAATCCATTATTCGTGTTGAACAGCCAGACATACATCTTGGTGATGATGATGAGAACAATATGGAAGTGGATGAAGTACCTGAAAATGGAAATAATGAAAATGGCAATGAAAATGAACAAGAACAGCAAGTAACAAAGAAAACATTCTCGTTGACATTCGATGAATATAAGAACCTATCAAATATGTTGATTCTGCATTTACGTGATGAGGAAATGAAATGTATAGCACAAGGAACAGACACAGAAGGCATTAAAAAGAGTGAATTAGTTCAATGGTATTTGGAACAGATTCAAGACTTGCTGGAATCGGAAGATGATTTAATTGAGAGAAAAATTCTTGTTGAGAGATTAATTGAGCGACTTATTACACATGATCAAGTCTTGATTCCACTTAGAACGACTGAATTAAAGCACAGAGGAAAGGATCATACGCAGACACAGGAACAACAAACAGAAGAGCAGGAAGATGCAAATGATCCATTTTTGATGGTCCATCCAAATTATGTTATTGATAAATAAGTTCTGTTAAGTTTTCTCGTTAAATCAGCATCTAAGGATGTTTTTTAAGTCCCACGGGATCATCATCTCACACATTTCATAGATTTTTAAGCACTTTTCGTTAATTTAAATCCAAAAGTACAATAGTTTCAAAGTTTTCTTGTTTAAGCACTTTAAGGTTCATTAATTCTGTTTTATTTGTAATAAAAACAAACATTTAGAAATAAGAACCAATTTGTTGATTTTTATCTATACTTTACTACTCTACAAAACTGAAGACGCATAGTTTTGAAAACACTGTAAAAGATGAAGAGAACCATCTTACATTGTACAGCATCAAATCCAACTGCATTTCGATTTATTTTCTCAATGAGATATTTATTCCTTTACTTTTCTCATAGACAGAATCATTCTCAGACTACATCTTCAATTATTCATTGAAGAATGCTCAACTTCATTAATGCCATTAAAGATTCTCAACGTACGTTTTGAGATTAACCGTTAAGTGTTAAATAAATGAAGTCAATACTTACTCAATTAAAACTGATGGAGTTATTCACTTTTCTTGTTATTTACAGTTCTTTAAACTTTAAAATCCTTTTTACAAAACATTTATATTGAATAATTCAAGAAATAAATAAACCTCAGCAAGCAAAATTCCAATTACTTTTTCAACAATCAACGAACGATTATTTCGAAAAGTTTTTCAATCGAAAATTCAACAAAAATTTAATAAAACGATTCCAGCAAAGAAGATTTCATCAGTATCAAGACTTAAAACCAAAATAAAAGTGAAGACGATCTCAACAAGGATGTCTCCTGTTCCATTATCGTCATGAAAAAATGTTCCAGCCAGAAAATATTCTGCAACAAGAATTTCATTAGCTTTAGTGCCTGCCAAAAAGATTTTAGGAAGCTCAACGATTCAAGCCCAAGGGTGTGGTACTGATGAAATGATCAAAAAAGATCAAAAATGATCAAAATTGATCAAAATGTAATTCTTCAGTTTCACACCCAACAAGATGAATTCGGTAGTAGGATCCACAGCAAGGACGAATCTATTGCATTCAAAAAATAAATCTTCAGCAAGTTTCTAAGCAACAGCAACGTCACAATCAGCAAGAATAAACAATAATGGTTCCAGAAATGATATCCTCAATGAAGATTCCAGCACGAAAAATGTCAGATGTGAAAGTTTCACATTGCAAAGATTCAAGGAATGTCAAACATAGTTTCAACGATTCCACCAAGCAAGATAAAGATTTTTTAAAGATTCCTATTTTCTTGCTATATTCATACATTCTCAAAATAATTGTAAAATTATTACACTTTTACTTGCACTTACTTGAAAACTTGACGGGTAACATTTGTGAGTCAAAATAGCAGTGGTTCCATCATTAAAAGTGTCAGCACAAATATGGCTTTAAGGAAGGTTGGTGATTTCAGCAAGAATGATGTTTCGAGAGTATGCAGTACTCTTAGTGCAAATTTGGATTCAGGAAAGGCTAGTGCCAATTCTTCCACTCAAAAATCAAACTAGTAAGCGCAAGAAGCTATCATTTTCTGATGTATTAAGGTCAGTGACAACTTTATTCTCCTCCATTCGTAAAGGAATAACAAAATGCTATTGGACACGTTAAATCCCTAAGAATTCAATTAGGAACTCTGCGGGGTGAAATTTTTTATATAAAAATCACAGAAAATTCACACGTTTTCTTCGAATGAGGCTTACCCTTTTAAAATAGGTTCATTTTTGGTGAATGACATCATTTCTGTCAATCCATCCGTCCGTTTGATGCCCTTAACAATTTATTCCTTTTCATACGAAGTCATAGCTAAAATCAGGACCAATAAAGCC
Source organism: Chironomus riparius (assembly GCA_917627325.4). Taxonomy (NCBI): domain Eukaryota; kingdom Metazoa; phylum Arthropoda; class Insecta; order Diptera; family Chironomidae; genus Chironomus; species Chironomus riparius. The sequence continues at coordinate 18,919,379 of OU895877.1, read as the reverse complement.
CCCAACTTCATGAGTACGCATACATCACAGATGGAACACAGATGAATTTGACGACGATATAGCCTCTCACCACAGTTTCAAGGATCAAACGACATCAGATGACGAATGATTCACAAGGCAAGCAATTAAACTTATACAATCTCAACGAGCGATGCAAAGTTCCATGTTCTTTCCATGTTCCATGACTTAAAAAGAAGAAAATGCCTCACCGTCCTGCCCAATTTTTTTTGTCCTTACAGTGCTTATGTTTTGGGCAAAATAGAAAAATCAAACTTTGACATACGATAGGGATGCAGGCATTAAATTTAAACACTAATGTGAGTAAATTGTAACGTCACATGCGAAATTTTCCATTATCGGTTCCAGGACGATAAAATGAATTGGTACAAATTTTTTTCAAACTTGGTATTTTAAGCCTTTGAAGATTGGCATCAAGAAAAATATTTACAAATCTGATCTTAAACGTATTTTTAAAAATATTCAAAAACTGTTATAAATTTTAAAACTGAAATTTTCGTTTATAATATATTGAAACAAATGTAGCGAAAATCGAAAAAAAATTAATTGCTTCACTCAATTCTACAGAAAAAATGGTTCAAAATACTCATGCCTGACCAATTAAATATATGCAAATACATTCAGTTCGACTCGCTATCGACTGTTCAATATTGATTACTTTTTCGTGAGTAAGTGAGAGATAAGTAAAGTTTTCAGTGGAACTCACTTAAAACACAAAAATAAAGCTTAAAGTCTTGTTGATTCATTTTCTAAGTGATTATTTTTAATTAATAATTGAGATTCTTTCAAGATGATTTTATGATCAGTGTTAGTTGGAAAATACAACACAAGCATTGAGTATTTGTTACCTTTTTAAGATCGAGAAAAAAAAGCAGTAAAATCTTTAATTTTTAAAACAAATAAATTTGCCGGTTTCAAAAAGGGTAAAAGTGTACTTTAGGGCGGGGGGGCAATATATGAAAAAAAGTTTTATTATTCTTTTAAGTTTAAAATGCTGTAAATGTGTAGGAAATAGTAAAAAAAATAGTTAATTTAAGTGATTTTGAGTGAAATTTGACAAAAAAAAATTTTTTTGAAATTATTGCAAATTTTTTAAGTTTTAGTAGTTTTTCTTGCATTTTTTTATGTTTTTAATGCAGAAATACTATAAGTATTTTCGGACCTTTTGTCGAAGAAATCATTATAGTCTTACGTAAAATCAGTTTTCTTGGACCTTTTGTCTAAAGGATCATTAAAGTCTTGCGTAAAATCAGTTTTCTCGGACATTTTGTCTCAGGGATCATTATAGTCTTACGCTAGATCAGTATTTTTGGTTTTTAAAAATTTAAAATTATATTTAAAGTTTATCAATTCCTTCTCGGATTCTTCACTATTTGATTCAACTTTAGGCTCCCAAATCTTAAAAAGGTGAAAAATTTCAAAATTTTTTTTGCCAAATTTCACTCAAAATTACTCAATTTTAATATTTTTAATATAATTTTTTCATTTTCTACTCATTTGCATCAATTTTAGTTTAAAAATAATAAAAAAAATTCATATATTGCCCCCCCCCCCCCCCCCCTTAAGTACACTTCAGCCTCAAAAAGTTCAGATTCTAAAAATTCTAAATCAGAAATTTCCGATAAAAAATCAAAACAAAAACTGGAGCAGAATAATTAAATCAATTAAATAATTATCAAAGCTGCCCGAAAATCAAAACTGGAAGTAAAACACAATCGTAAGTGGTCGTTATCACATTTATATTAATGAGAGAGTCAATCAGAACATTTATTCTCTCAGTATTTAAAAAAAGTTCTTATTAGAAGAGCGAAATTTTAATTTTTTGTTGATTAATGTTATTTATTCGTCTACTCATATCAACTTCTAGCCTGTGTCTGATTACAAAACATTCTCAGTTGCATTTAATTTGCTCGATTGTGACGTTTATGATGAGATTTATGTAGTGAAACCTAATTAAACTATTTGTACTTAATACTCAAAATTAAACGGATCTGAATTTCCAAAATGATCAGGAGACGACTGGATATACTGTTTTATATTGTGATATTTTTCACAATGTTTGTGGTTTTTACTAAAATAAGGGAGTCGTCACTTCGTAAGTAAAATAGTTTAATTCACTGTATTACAATTTATTGGCTGCAGTTTTTTCATTTTCGATTAGGGATTTCAATACCGGACCAAAATTTCAAAGGGATTACGGTATTGGAAATTGATGATCTTGAGATCCCAGGTTCAAACCAGGGTTTAGATTTGGTTCAGAATGTGGTGTAAAATCGAGTTTAACATGTTCAAAATAGGAGCTTTCAGCTACAAATTAGGTGTATTTATCATTAAAAAATTTTTAAGTTGAAAACTAAGACAGAAAGTCAAAGTTTTTCCATATAAATCTATATTTCCTTGTCTTGTCTTGTCAGACCTTTTTAACTTTACATTGAAAGCTTTTGTCAATTTTTATAAAGATTATCTTTTAGCTTTTTATATCAAAAATGATTTAAAATTTTCCGTAAAAATTTGATTTTTTTTGTCGAGCTATTTTGACTTTTCTTCTGTAAAAACTTTTGTTTTATAAAAACTTTTAAAACTTTTGTTTTATAAAAAATCAATATCTATAATTTTTAATTCAAATAATAGATTTTATCGCAGCTTTATTAGAGATGAATTCGAATGATCATAAAATCTATTTAAAATTCAAAATTTTTCAAATTTTTAGAAATTGCAATGGGCATGTCACTAGACTTTTTTCAACACTTTGAAAAGAAAACTAAGTTAAAAAGAAATCCTAAATTATTTGGCAAAAACATGATGATTATTATTATTGTACACTTTAATATTAACAAGATCTGTGAGAAATTCTAAGGATATCTTGATCCCGTAATTCCAGGATTGAAGCTTTTCTGATCATGGGATTGCGGTATTCAAAAATCGGTTCGGACCCCGGGATCCCGGTATTGAAATCCCTATTTTCGATCATCCAGATTAAAATCAATTTCAATAAATCATCATCAGATCTATTTCTGTACACTGAAATTTGTGAGAACGTGGATTTATTACGTGTTCAATCATCTTTGTTATCTCACATTTTGCCAAAGAACCTTGAATTTGTGTGGTTGAAGAGAGTCTGCCGATGATAAGATGAGAATTTAAATTGAATTATATTTATTGTATTACCTTTAATATTTTTTGGCAATAGCTTGCTTTATTAGCTGGACATCAGTGTTATGAATCCAAAAAGTTCAATTAGTCTTTTTAAATCATGTAGTTGCTCAAAAATCAAGCTATTCTTGCCAAATTTGCTTCAATTTATTTTTTAACGGACTTTTTAATGCTAAACGCTGAACTGAGTTGAGATGAACATTGGATTACTGAATGATTGGTTCATTTTTGGACCGTTCAATTTAAGAAAGATCGTTAAGTTCAGTTTAGTTTAATTGTTGATCTTTAAATAGTTCAAATTATTAATGATTGTTAAATTATGTAATGACAATTTATTTTAATCCGATAGATTTATTTTTAATCCGGTAGATATATTTTAAATCTTAAAAAACTTAATCTTAAATTTCAAATGTTTAAATATAAATCCTTTTGTCGGCAAAGTTAATTTAAAACCAACAAAACTTTATAGCCCCACTAGCCCACATAATTTATGACTCATAAACAATTTCTTCATAATTAATTGTAGATAACTTCCAGAATCAAAACTCAGACTTCAATGAAAATGACACAGCACTAGAATTTAATACTGACAATGCAAAAATATCAAAGCAACAACAACAGCCAAAGTCAGTTCCACTGAAAAAACTATTGGCAATGAAAAACGTGGAGCAAAAGATTCTAAACGAAAAAAAGTACGGGCCAGTGACTAAAGAGACTATTTTTATCACAATCCAAGTCCACAATCGGATAGAATACTTAAAATATTTAATTGACAGTTTCCGTAATGCAAAGGACATTGATAAGGCACTGCTAATATTTTCTCATGACGTCTATGAAAATAATATTAATGAGTTAATTCAGAATATTGATTTCGCGATGGTCATGCAAATATTTTATCCATACTCAATTCAATTATATCCAAATGTATTTCCTGGAACAGATCCGAGAGATTGTGGACGCGATATTGGCAAAGAGAAAGCAATTGAGACTGATTGTTTTAATTTACAATATCCAGATACGTATGGACATTATAGGGAATCAAAATATACTCAAATGAAGCATCACTGGTGGTGGAAGCTGAATAGAATTTTTGATGAATTAAAAGTCACAAAGGAGCTGAAAAATTTCATCTTATTGCTGGTCGAAGAGGATCATTATGTAGCACCAGACTTTATATACATTTATAAGCGTATGCAAAGGTCCTTACATCTTGAATGTCCAAAATGCAACATAATTGCACTTGGCACTTACTCACAAACGCTAGACTCGATGTCCTACAATCAAATTGAAATTGCTCCATGGACAACAAATCTTCATAATATGGGAATGGCATTTAATAAAACAACGTGGCTTAAAATACGCAATTGTGCTGAATATTTTTGTACTTATGATGAATACAATTATGACTTTAGTCTGCAGAACATCAACAGAAAATGCCTTAAAGAGAAACTTTTTACAGCACTGATTCGCGGTCCACGAATCTATCATGTAGGCGAGTGTGGGATTCACCACGCAAAAACAAACTGTGATGTCGATAATACCATTAAACGTATTGATATGGACATAAAGTCAGCACAAAGGGATAGAATTTTATTTCCAGAAGACTTGGAAATTGTCAGTACAAATCTGAGACATCCAACAAATCCATTAATTAATAATGGCGGGTGGGCAGATAAACGCGATCATTGTTTGTGCCTTGAAATGACGGCAAACAAAAAGAATGATGAGTGCCATAAAATTTTTCCAGCTACTAATGACATAAATGATTTATGAGATTGTTAATTAAGTGTACTTAATCATGTTCAAGTACTTTTTTTTAATGCAATAAAATAATTTATTGTAATGATGAAGGTGTGTAAATAAACTGTAAATGCATGATAAACAAGATTGATTTTTTAACAGTCAAAAATTATTTGAATTACTAGCGAACTTTTTATTGTAAAATTATAAGAGTTTTTGAATTTCTTATGACCGTTAATTCTGTTATTATTTGTGACACTAAGTTTGACTTTATTGTCTCGTCTTGTTTAGCTTTACAGATTATTATTTAAATATAAAGTATATTCAGTTATTATTTTTCAGATCAACTTAAATTATTTAACAAGTTTATAAAAAAAAAAACAGAATTAAATGTAACATCGAAATAAAGTAATTTCAATAAGATAGCTTCAATTTTATAACTGCCATAAGAGTGTGCAGGCCATACTTTAATGTCAACTTTAAGACAAAATTGATTGCCATTCAAATTTATCGTCAGGAAATATGAACGTATATGAAACTTCTTTGTGCATTAACTTTAAAGTTAAAGACTTATCACTTAATTAGGGTTACCATCTAATTTTCATGAAAATACAGGACATTTGGTAAATTTTTTCGAAAAATACAGGACATAGAGTAAAATTCGAAAATTAACGGAAATTTTCATGAAAAAAATACAGGACCAAGAACAAAATTTAAAAATTTATACAAGACAGTCTTGAAAAATACAGGACTGGCCGTTGAAAAACTACGCAGATGGTCACCCTACACTTAATGAGCATACCTCCAACATGCTGTAGTCAGCAACTTCCTCTACAATTTTTAAATACTTCAATAATTCACACTTCATCAGTTCATTCACAACGTCTTGCGTGATATTTAAAACATTATTAATTTCAAAATGCTTCAAAGTTGCTGAGTGACGACGAATAAAATCATTGAAAAGGTTCATGTCAGAAATATTATCAACAACCAGTTCCTTAAGTTTAGGGAAGTCAATCTCTGAACTGACAATTTCTTGTTAAAAAATCTAATCATGCACGATATTTTAGACCTGTAAGTTATATTTAAAGTTGCTTCACATTTAAATATAACTTCAATTATGGATAATATGTGGACCAAAAGTTCAAAAAAATGAACTTAAAGTCATCTATATTCTGCTTTTTATTGACCAAAATTAACAAATTAGACAACAAAAAGCTTTTATTCTTTGTACACGTTCATCTGAAATATATAATTTGCTTACGCAAAAATAACCAACAAAAGAAACTTACATCCCTATCGTGTATTTGGCTTTAATGATCAGCGAACATCCCTAAAGATAATATTGTGTGATATTGACACATAATGACGACATTTTACAAACTACACCTACGTTGCTATATTTAATAATGGACATATTAAGCTTCAATCTATTCAATATTCGTAATTATTGAGTAAATAATGAAAATTCATCAATTAAGGAATCAATCTGCACAAATCACTTGTTGCTTCATCATTTTCTCGCATTCAACAATTTGATTTTTCACAAATTTCCCCTTAATCCAATCTAGTACGTCGTGGAAAAATGTCAAAATGAAAAGCAGTATGAAGTAGAATTTTTCATTCATTTTCCATTATAAATATAACGTGTTGCAAGCACTTTGAAGGCAGAAGTGTTTATCTGTTGGTTCTGAAAAGGTAAAAGAAATAAGCTTAAGAAAGAAATAATATCTGTGGATTAAAATAGAAAAAATTATTCATTTGGAAATAATTTAATCAAAGTGAAGTTCTTTTCAATAAAAATCTGTGGATAATTCAATTTATATTTTTTGAAGATCATTAAAATAGTTTTTTTTTGAATTTTCTCAACCACGATTTTAATTACTAATCAAGTAAAATTAATTTTTATAGCTCATCAGCACTGAAGTGAAAGTTTTAAAAAAACATTTTCTGTGTTTATCGATAATTGAAATTTCCTTGTGAACGCAGTGAGGAACTTAGTTCTGTTGGTTTTTGTGGATTTACACAGAAAACTTTTCTCAGAAAAATAAATCAAAAGTTCGGTCAAAAAAGAGAGAAAAAAAAATTCTCAAACTTAAAAACTACAGAAATAATCAACAGTAATTGATTGGTGAGTATGATTTTGAATTGTAACTTAAACTTTAGTTAATGGAAATAATGAGAATCTTGTGACTAGATAAGAACTCATCATTGTGTTGTTCTATTGATCAAATTTTGATAGTTTTAATAGAAGAGCAAATGCTTTGTAAAATCAAACGTGAGCTTATTGTTTAAACTAGGTTCATTCATGGACGAATGAACATTTTGAAAAGTTAAATTCCTAAATAATCCAAATTTTGGTTAAAAACTGAGATCTACTCGAACTTATATCAAAGATGCTTATAGACTCGGAATCTGAAGGCTTTATTACTTTCTTAAATAATCATACTTAAGTATACTGTCGCAGATTAAACGCAAATATCCAACAATCTAAATAACCCCAACAAGTGTCAATTTTATGGCTATTTTTTACCTTCAAAAGTGGCAATTTTACGACTCTTAAACAACTGATGAGCCATAAAGTTTCCACAAATTAGAAATTTAGATTAAAGCTAGAAAATAATGAACAAAAATAATGAATAAATGACAGCTTGAATTTCCAAAAATTTCTGTAGGAAGATTTGATTCACATTTACAGACGCTTCATAAAAACATCCATTAATTACTCTTGAAGCTACTTTCAAGAATGATAATTAAGATTTTTAATTATAAAGTATCATTACAAATGATCTAGTCATAAAAGCAATTGAATGTGACGACCGAAATTTCATTTAAGGCTTTGTTCATAAATGACGTCTCTTAATAATTGGGAATATTAAATTTTTATTTTTAAAATAAAATATTTCCAAATTTAAAGTTCTACAAAATCATGCTGAATATTATTAAGTAACAAACCCTTAATAAGAGCGATTGTAAATTCCACAAATGTTCACTAAAGCATGTAAATTACATAAACCATTTTATTCAAAGGTTGAAGAAAATAGGAAGCTTTAAATGCTTTCCTACATTGAGCTGTTTAATTCTCAGAGAACCTTTTGTATATGAATCGGTGAATGAAGTTGATTGAATGATGGAAATACGACATAATCCATGCAGCAATAGAATTTATGTTTAACTATGAAACAAGCTTGTCGGTTTGAAGAATTTATTGATTTGCGGGAGATCTAAATAAAGTTTTCTAGATTTAGATCTTCTGGATGTTTCTTTTTTGCAGATTATTTTATTGTTTATTATAATCCGGGCAATAAAATAGAAACAACAAATTTTACGTGTTTGAGCGTTCATTATTTTGAATGAAAAGCTTTTCTGCATTTTTTGGCGTTTACTAGAAAATAAGTCATGCATAATAGCTGTTATTAGATGTTTACTAATAAAGTCAAATTCAGTAACAATTCAAAAAGTATAAAATAAAGAGTTTAATCTTAATTTCAAGACAAACTTACTATGAACTATGACATTTATCTCGAACAATAAATGTCATAAAGTCTCATAGATCCTTCCTCCTTTAGTGGTTTCTAATTAGCAAGAAGGAAAAAAAAGTATTATTTTTTATACCTTTTTTCCATCTCAAAGGGATTAAAAAATCGGAAAAGTTTTGATTTTGTAGAGAAAAAAAATAAAGAAAGAAATTAATTTATATTCTGTTGAGGTAGCATTTCAATGCGATATTCCCAAAGATATTTTGTTTCAGCTCCTAATTTAATTAAAAAATATTCTACCTTTTTTTGTGATTTAAGAATGAGCTATCTAAATATTTGAAAATAAAGAGTTGAGTTTGGTTGCTGGAGAGATTTCTAGATATTTCAAGTAAAGATAGATATAATGACGTATATTTTCGAACCAGATTGTTTTAAGTTGGTAAACGAATTAGAGACACTTGATCAATCTCTAGAACATCTTGTTCTAGAACACAAAACTAAGATGACGTTCCCCGAAAACTAGTTTAAATTTGATTTTATTGGAAGCGTCGTCTTTGTTAAATGTTCTAATATCTGGCCCAATACAAAACTTCATATTAGAATCAGATGACGTTTAAGATTATGTAAGATATCTCCACGCGTAGATCTTCATTCGAAAACTTTCATACACGTCAATTAACAATAACAATTGAACTCAAAATAATAGATTTCAACAAAAACAACCTCAAAGAAAATGCGTCACTATTCCTTTCATCCACATTTGCCTCCCACTTGCTGTTGCCTCAACATATTTTGCTTTTTCTTATTCTTCATGAATATAATGGCATAATGAAAAGAAAGAAAGTTTTACTCTTGATTAATTTCCATACTTTTCAAATAATGCAGATATGAAAGGGAAAATCTCAGAGGCATCTTGCATAGAAATAAATGTCATCACAGAAGAGAACTAAATGCATGAAACTGCTGCTACTTTTTTTTGCTTTCTTCAAAGAAAATGTTTTTTTTAAGAACTTTTTTTTCAAACTTTGCATTTTCTTTATAATTGTTGTGAAAAATTTTTCTATCCACAAACATCAGGTGAAGGAATCCCTTTGTGAGTATTTTGCAAGTTCGTTCACTGAAGTGTGTGTGTATGTTGAAAAAATGTTCATTTGGTTTTAAGAAGCTTTAAAGAAATTAAATTAAAGAAAATCTAATGTTTTCGAGAATAAAAAGAGTTTTTCTAGCCTTCAGCAAGAACTAGATGCTCCACAATACATTTATTTGAGTTTTTGATGTCAACATCCGTTTTTTCAGTAGATTATTCAGAAAGCTGATAAAGCATTAAGCTTAAATAGGTTTCGATGTTTTTTCTTTTGCTAGGCTCATTGATTTACTTTAAAAAGTAAACAGGCAATTTTTTCTGTCGTAAAATATTAGCGAAAAAAGTAGCTGGAAGCAACGATATGATTCGATAAGCTGAAACAACCAACTACAACAAGATTTTGTTCTAAAAAATCTTCCATAATATTCTAAAACGTCCATACCTTGACTTCTTTACATCACAAACTCACAAACAAGCTTTACGTGACAAAAATAATTTTAATTTCTAGCGCAAAAACTATAAAAATCTTAAAATCCAACAGATTTATAATACCAATTCATTAGAGAATAAAGGTAACATTTTGTTAAGATTAAGAATTTCTCATGAGTATTTTGAATCATTTCGCTGCTTATTGAAAACTTTAGTTTTAAAACTCGTGTAACAAGTACTTTTATTGATGGCATAATTGCGTCATTAGAGGATGTTTAACAAGAAGAATTGGTTTCAAAGTTTATTGTTGAAAGCGTAAAGAGTTTTTGAACCTTTGGCAATTTGTAGTTGGATGCTTGATTTGTGAAACAATTTTTAACCAGATTATGGATTACGCGGATAATAAAATGCTTTTAAATATCCTTAATCGGTAATCACCAAGAAGTTTGATTCGAGTATCAATAAAGTTTACTTGATAGCTTAAACATTTAAGCTATTAAAGAGGATTCCTCTAGAAATTAAAGTATTGATAACATTTGTAAACATTTCTCAACAAAACTCGCATCTATATAAATGCACATAATGCAGCATTGCTCATACACAACATTTCACGACATTTTCTTTTAAAACAAAAACTTCAACGACAACAGATGTAAAATAAAATCTCATAATATGTAATTCTACTATTTGGAATCATATAAACAACGTTGCTTGAAGCTCTTTAGTTCTCTAATTATTTAAACTTTACTCTGCTTTTTTTCATAAAGTACAATTTTGTCATGTAAAAAGTGACTCAAAAGTTACTTCCAGTGACTTCTTTATGAAACATTTTTCATTCGTAATTTATGTCATAAAAATTTTCTAATGATAAATAAAGTAACATGGTTTATTAACAATACGATAAGTCACAATGTATGTTATTAAAATATTTCTGCGAGGAAGGTTTAAGTTCTTTAAGGTTATGTTCTTTATAGTAACGAGGAAAGTTGAGCGACGACCTACACGTTTATTAAGCTTGCTATTTAGAATTTTCAATGAGAGATATTTTATGAAGTTTTAATAGTCCTTAAGGCAAATTCAAATCAGATAAGCTACTCATTTACTGCGATGGTTGAAAAATAAAACCAAAATTAATCCTTTATTTCCTTTTGAGTCGAAACCTCACTCAATCGTTCACAAAAGTTTACAATGAGCATGAATATCTAATTCATTACCAAAATCCAACACTTATCAATTGACCAAAGCTGATTGTCATTATAATCCAGCAAAATCGGCCATAAATTGCATCACAAAATCATTTAATAAATTTCCTATGCACATTTTCAACAATTAGCATTAAAATCATTATATTAATAATCCAATTTAAATGATTATCACAAAACGATGGAAATTTGTATCGATTTGCATTCAATGAGCAACAATTGGACGGCTTTTATAGCTGAAATAGTAGCTTCCACCTTTTCTATTTAGAGCAATTAATTTAATCATTTGAAAAAAGAGCTTTGAATTTGTTTTAAAATATTCAATGAAGCAGATTAAAATAAGCTCAGTGCCTTAACGTTAACAATTCGATTCAAATGAACGTTTCTCAATAGATTTGAACTTTATCGAGGCATAAAATCCTATTCGTCCTAGTCTATGATTAAGCTAGTCTGCTTTTGTTGTTTATTTTATTATAAAAAATTGATAAAAGATAAAGTTCATTTATTTAGATAAATTGATAAGAGATTAATCTTAATTATATTTTACTTTCAGTTATTTTCTTAAAAAAAATTAAAGAAAGACTTTTTTGAATAGATTTCGATTTCTAAATCATACAACATCATCTTAATAGAACAAAAGAATCAAATTGAATTAAATATATCTTAAAACTGACATAAGGTGCTGCAAATACATCAATCAGGATAAAATTGAATAGCAATCTTGCAATGTCCTTGCTCCAAAAAGCACAATAAGATTTGCCTTAATATTCAAAATGAGAAATTGGGAAGTTCTGTCTATTAATAGCATTTCCTTTAATTTATGAATAGGAAGTATCCAAATAGATTGAAATATAATTGATGAACACTTCACGTGATGTTTCTTCGGCAATCAATGTGACTTGTCAGAAAATCTAGTACATTATCACAACTATCAATGTGGGATTTTAATATTTTAGAATTGATTCTTATTCCCTTTAGTCGTGTCAGTCAATTACTAAATTCTAATACTTCATCGTCGAACAAATATATGAAAAGGTTTCACAATATTAAAATCGCAAAAAAATACCCAAAACTGCCCAACTCAAAAAAATTCATACAAATGATCCATCAACTATTTTTGAATTCAAAAACATTTGTTTTCCTAGTCAAATTTCATTTATCAGCCTAATTTTATCAGATACTTAAGAGACCGACAGCTGAGAACAAAACTCGCATTACCCATATCACCTCTAATTTCATATTCTGAAAAACTGGCATTGAAAATTTTGTTTTACACTAATTTACTATTTTAATGCTAATTCCGCTATTTTCATGTTAATGCAATTCACCGAGGAAATTTTTTTGTGTGGATCTAATTTTGTTTATTGCTTATGACACTTTTCTATAATGCCTGTGAACAATAGTGATGAAAAAAGGACACATTCTAATCTGCATTACAATTGCTATACATTTTTGAAAAACATTCTCATTTATTGCTAAAATATTTGCTTTAAACATCAACTTTAAGAACTAAAAACTTCCAGACGCGATAAAAATGCGGAGGCAATGACCATAATTACAAAAATGATAAATTGAAACTCAACATATGATCCATTATCAAATGGTGCTTAAATAAATAAATTAATGACCAAACCAAATGCTTTTGTAGCAAATGCCTCTTACTTTCATATCCAATTGAGTGTGGGGAGCGAATGAAGACCACAATTTATTAATCTGTTGCAGCTCATTAAATTGATTATGCTACCACGCTTAAGTACGATTATAATGCAGAGTTTTTATGGAAGAATCTCTTTGTTGTAGGCTTCTTTTAAAGACAACAAAGAAGAATGCTATATTGATGATACTATGGCGAATTGAAAACTCATATAGTAGACTCTTTAAGTTTGTTGATTAAGCTTGATTTGATTTGTTTATTTATTGCCACTTTTTTGAAGCAGAAATCAATTAAAAACACTTATTTTGATTACATTTTTGTATTGAAAATGACAAAATTAAATTCGAAGTGGAAAAAAATTTTAAAGACGCCATTTTGAAAATCAAATTTCCGATAGTTTGTGCAATTGTTCAATTCAGTAAAGTTGTTTAAAAATTCAAAATGTTGTCATGATTACCTATAAATAGAGATTTCAAATGAGAAAAGCAATCTCGAAGAACATTCTTAACCAAAAAATGCCCTTTAACAACTACCCTCAACATTTTCCCTACCAGTTCTGTTTTAAATTTACATTGTATGTTTTTATTATTTCCGTTGAGATACTTTTAATGCAATATGATACACCTGTGGTCAATTAAAATATTAATAAAAAGAAGCCACTTACTCATTTATTCATATTCTCTCTCTCCTACGCTTTCAGTTTTTTCTTATTATTTATCACAAATGAATCATGTTAATATACTTTATGAAAATGAAAATAATTGACGGTTAACACAATAATTGATGTCAAAATTACTGGCGGGTTTATATACAATAAACAAAAATAATTATGGCTAAGTGGGAATTTTAATATTAATGATTGATATTCTGAATTTTAATGTTCCTCTTGGGTTTGATTCAAAAAATATTCAAAATTTAAATGTTGCGTCTAGGATTTCTAGCATTCATCAACAAGAACATATTCAAATATTAAACATTCTGCCTTAAAAAATTACCGATTGTATCCTTTTCAACACACTAAGTGACCTTAATTGAAAATTTTAATCAATTTTCTGCAAGCTTAATTTATGTAAAATAAAATCGGAAGCAGTCAACACACATTCCTATCTATTTTGCGTAACATTCAAATTTTATCTCCCCAAAATCAACCCCCGCAATAAAACCAAAATCTAAACATAATTCTACCATCAATGACGATAATCTCTAGACTCAGTGTATATCCAAAAGTAGAATAACATCACGTAATCTTCATTCCTGTGGTCATTAAAGTTAGATCGTTTCTAAATCTAAAGCTAAAGCAACTAGTTTTATTTCATCAATGAATAGAGTCACAGATATGACGTAGAAGAACGTTGCTTTATGAATGAGTGAATAACGTAGTTGATAGTCTTTATGTCAATAGAATCACGCCTGATCAATTTGAGGACTTTAATGTATACTTTTATTTTGATAGGCAACAAAGCCTGGTTTAAATGAAATTCAATTATTGAAACTTTTTACGATGCGCTTTCGATTACGCAAATAAATATGCAGAAGTAACTTTGCATTTGAATTTGATATGCACTAATTACTAAAAAAGTTTTTCCTGAAGTTTTCAACGTGCATTGTCACTCGACGAGTACGCAACATGTCAATTTCAGATTAAATTTTATCATCATTCACACGCTTTAACTCGTGGACTTCATTTGCGGGAATGGAGTCGACATAATCCCTGTCAAGTTGATTCAGTTGATATGTATGTGGAGGTACTAAAAGTTTTTCTATGAATTTTTCTTCTACTGCTTGATTAAGTATCGAATTTGATTATTTTGGGAGAGTTTAAATGAACGATGGTGTTGGAATTGCTCTTGATTAAATTACGAAAGCAATTATATGCAGATTGTTAAACATCCTTGAATTTAGCAATCCAAATTTCCTTTTGTTTAACTTACTGCTAATAAATTTTTAATTTTATTATGTTGAGAATCATGAGTAATTATAAGGAAGGGTGAAAGCTGTTTTTGGATATCTTCCGGTGTAGAATTAGCTAGTAAGGGATGTCTATATGTATAAAATAGTCGGTTTTGGGACTGTATGCAATTTTTAGAAACTTAACCAAGATAAGAATTTTTTGAGGTTAGTGATTAGAATTTTTGAGGAAACCAAACCAGAAAAAAGTACATGACGCAAAGTTATAAGCCCACGACGTCATAGAAAAGAAAGAATATATTAACAGGCCCTCAAGCAAAATGGTTCTTTCTACTAATTCTATATCTGTTGACAAAATTACTTATAAATATCTTGGTATTTCTAAAAGTCAAGATGATTAAAAGATCCGGAAAAGGTTACAAAAAATTAATAATTCATGTACGACCGTTGATCCAGTACAAATTTGCTTGATCTTTCCGTAATTTTAATGACTCAAATACAAACAGAAAGTTCAGAAAACTCATAATCGTAATAATTATCAGCAGGATGTCTATAATTTTTATTCCCAACTTTCCTGGTTGTCATGACTTCATCCATGTGGATAAATTATGCAATTTTCATCCAATAACAATTTTATGAAAACATTCAGATGCAGCCACAGAAAAATTACGTAAAAAGATTCCATAACTCGATTCCAAATGAAAATTTCATATTGAGATCAAAAGGACAGTAAGTGCCACATTTGTTGTTAAGTAATTACAGAGCTGCGGACGTTTCATTTAATAATCCACCCAAGATTCATAATGTCTAAATAAAAAGAAAATGAAAAAAAAAATTCGAGGCATCATATGAGTGCCTGAAAAGATTTGTAGGATAATCTACTTATGTTTATCATTCCAAAAATACATAATTTGTGATGTTTGGAGCACGAAAAGAAATTTTATGATACATATCTCATGAGTCTGCTGTGCACACACAGATGTAGAGTAAATGTTGACCATTATTAGTCATACAAGGACATCATTATTAGGGCATTTTCGGAATCTGTGTTATTTAGATAAAGAGAAGTGATAATGAAGCTATTTGTAGATAAACACATGATTATGCTTTAAGGATTGCAATGCCGCAAGCAAAAATCAACAAAGTGTATGGTATATGTGTGAAATTTAGTAGCTGGAGCAATAGCTATGGCTTATGGGCAAGGGCTTCTGTTTTATTTATTAAATACAAGATTTCAACCAGTCGCAGTCTTCTCCGAGATCGAAATCATGTCAACAAATCCAAAATTAAGTCTTAGAACGATGAAATAGGGAAATGATGGAATTAATGTAGGGAGTTCATCAATTGCACTAATGAAACTGCAAATCATCTGTTTGTAAACAAGACGTACATAATCATTTCGTCTACTGCACTTTATTGACTGCCGTTAGCAATTATCTCTTCAAATATGTCAAATTTCTACTTCATATGTTAAAATTCCATCTTTTATTTAGATTTTTGATGGAAATTGCTTCAATTCCAAAAAGCTTCAATAGAGGAAGTTCATTTGATGCAAATTAAATTGTTAGGAAATTGCTTTTAACACTTATCGATTAAATCTCACTTTCAATTTATTTTATTTGATTCTGCTCGAGGATATTTGCTTGTGATGGTTGATTGAAGCACGAGTTAATTAATTTATACCTGATTTTAATTGATTTCTACGAAATTTACAATGTTCAAGCTCGATTTGCTGCTTACTATTCAAATTTTGTAAATATTCAAGTTTTTTGAGGTTTTTATGACCTTTTTTGAATGTTTCATCTTTTTACACAATTTAGCATAGCTGGGCAGATTAATTTAAAAATTATCATTTGCATCCAATAACAACCAAGATGTCAAAAACCAAAAAAAAATTTGATTTTATAATTTTTCATTTAATAATTTTATTTTCTTGGAATTAATTCGTCACGAAGATAGAAACAAACTTTTGTGTAAACAAGACGAGAGCATCATGAATTCTTAAAAGGCCTTGCATATTATTCTCATAAAAGTAATTAAAAAGCAATTGTTCTTTTGTTTGATCAACATTTTGTTTTTCACTTAAATCTTACAAAACAGCACGCTTGATATCTCGTTAGAAGAAGAAAATCTCCCGAGAGACATTTTTTTTTTGTGAATGGGTGTTGTTAAGCATTTAGGATGACAAAGAATTTACAATAGACTTTGATGCTGTGTAGCTATTGTGAGGAAGGGGTTGTTTTTTGTTGGATATTTTAATTCACGTGGAATACGATGTGATTCTTACAGCATGTGACATGCATGTGAATCTAAATCATTAAAGTTTTGCACCTGAAAAGATTAGAATTTATAATTGGATTACATACAAAAGAATAGATTAGCACTTATTCCAGAAAAGAAACATATTCAACAATTCATTTTATTCTACTTAATGACATAATCTCAACATTGTGTGAAGTAAATAGCTTTAAGCTTTCAAAGTAAAATCATGTGAGTGGGATTTTGAATGACAAAGTTAACGCTCTTTACATAAGTTGCCTTAAGTTTCATATTCATATTGAACTGGAACTGGATTTATTTAGATTTTTTTCTGCTCACAATTGTCTTTTTAGATAATTAAAGATTGAAGACTATTAAATGCTTAAGGGAAGATTTTAAATGTCATGAAATTAATTATACTATTAAATCAATTAATTTGGCTTAATTTTTTATTCTTGAAACTGCCTTTAAGTCCCAAACAATTTCCGACATCAAATTCAATTCCATCTTCTTCCCACACTTTATCTTAATTTTTCCATCTCTGAAAATGACGTTTTAAAACAATTTCAATAACATTTTTTTGACATATTTTTATGAAACAGATTTGAACACTGCTTGCAAGACTTACAAGAGACTCAATTTCAAATTCCAGCCATTTTAAATTACATTTGCCAAATTCATTCATCATTTTCAATTTCGCAATGCTTTCGCTTTCGTAATAATCCTTAAACAATTTTTTATGCCTCTTTCAGACAGACTTGTTAGTATTTACATCCATTACGTTTGGTAAATAAAGAAGAAAAATTGTCTTTTGCGGTCACAGATTTATTTTGAACGTTTCCTGGAAAATTAATTATTTTGTTTTATTTTGTTGATTTTGAGGAACGTCCTGTTTAATTTGTGAATATTTTTAGTAATTTTGAATGGAACTTTTTTCAATTGACTTTTGAGGTTGTTAAAAACTCAAATATTTAAGTAAATGCTTCCCAGGAACTAAGTAAACTGTTGAAAATAAGGATGCTTGCATATTTTTTACGTTTTAAGACTTTTGCGTTTTTAAATCAATTTAACCTACAAACTGACATTTAAAGTTCAATTTGTTCTAATAGTAACCAATTTATTCGGTTACAACTTTGTGACTTCTTATTCTCTAATTTAAGCAATGCAATTTAAGGTAAAACAATCTCAACTTTTCATGGTGAGAACTAAAGCATATGACATGTGGTAATAAAACCTTATTAATTTTGGATGTTTTTGTTCATGTAATAAGCAGTTATCAGACTTTAAAAGGTCAATCATTATCCTTGGCTATGAATATAGTCATAAGGGCTTTTTAAATTTTGATAACTTGTGACATTTTAAATTCCATGTCTTATTTTGCTCAAAATCTTTAAAACTTAATTATATTTTGAATTATTAAAGCTGATCTTTTTCACAATTAGCATTGTTTGAAGAATAAAACTTTGTAGAACCTTAACACTCATTAATTCTGCCAAAACAATTGCTGTTTTTGATATCTTTAAGAATGTCATTTATTTTGCTACATATCAATGAACAGCAATCATAAAATCAAGTTTAACATTCATCGTGTCTTTAATTTTTTAATTTTGACCATTTTCATTATTGTGAGCAAAAGTTCCAATTTTTATCACTTTATTAACTTTGTGAAAAATTTCATACAATTTAAGCCAGTCGTAAGCAACTTAACTCTAGATTATTTTCCGAAATTTGCTTCAACAATCTTTTCAACTTCCAAACGAAGAAATTGAATTTTTCACATGTCCATAAAAAATTTTACGATTATTTAAAGCACATGATTCATAATTTATATGCCAATAATATTTTACATTTACAGTCTTGATTTGACATTCATTTTTTAAAAAAAAATATGTCTTACATGGATGTCAACTCAACATTGAATATTGTATAGTTTCCGGAAGAACTTGAATCCAAGTTTCTAACATCAATAAAAATGACAGTTTAAAGCAACATATTTCTGTAACTAATCAATTTTCTAAGAATTATTCTTAATTTAGAAAATTTGTAACTTCATCACTTACAGCTTCAAGCTATTTAATCCAATTAATTTTCATTCCAAACTTAATTTGTCACTGAAAACGTTTAAAATTAATTCCGTATTTTCATCATTAATCACAATTCTGCCTTCACATCAAGTAAAAACATTAAATAATCCTCTGAATAATTTTTATCATTTGTCTGCCACAAAAAGAGTTCAAAAGTTTCATACATGAAAAGCTCTTCAATAAAGTTTACAAAAAAGGAGGGATTAAACCTTTATACTAGATTCAACATCGACAGTTGTAAGCTTTTTGTTTTTAAACCCCATGTTTCAACAAGCTGCAAGCAAAACTTTCACTCTCTTATCAGTCATTTTTGTGGCTCAAACCCTTATAAAAGGAAGTCGATGAATTGTTAGATTTGAGGGGATTTATAGCGCAGATTAAAAGGTTTTGAGTGTCAATCAGGTATTTGGGTTGAAAAGTAGGGATTCTGGTCTCTAAACCTTCTTAGTGGCTTCTCCTGCTGTACATGCCTTGAATGAGCCTTCTTCAACTTAGGTTGTTGATGTTATATCGAAAAAATCTCTTTAAAATTACAAAAAACCACAAATTGTTAACTGATCAAATTTTTCTTTGCTCATCTTTAAGAAATTTCGAAACATTTTTATTTATGTGGTCTTAAAGATCACATAAAACTTTGAACATCCACCACAGACTTCTTTTTACTATAAAAATTTTTAACCACAAAACCAACTTTCTTTGACACAAATATGCAAAAAAAGTTACAATCATAAAAGCATGTCTCCTTTTCATAAAACACACATGATAAAGATGAATGTGCTCACATAAAGTCTGTGAAAATTCACCAAAAAGCAAACAAAAACTTTTGACTCTCAATGGACAAATGATATGCTGAAGAAGGTCAGAATATTTAAAAACTTTTTTTTTTCACCAGATTTTCTATTGTTTGTGGGATGGATGTAATGTTAAAAGCATGTCAAGTCATAGAGTGAATTAAACATTATCTATTCAGAATGGATATGGATATTACATACAATAATTCCAGTTTGTAAATCTCTTTATAGACAGTTTGTTGTAGATAAGTTTAGACTGGAGAATTTTAAGTTTTGAAAACGGAAATCAGAGGTAGACGTGGCTTTGAAATAGAAATGAAATGCCACGGAATTTTTAAAGGAGTTTTTAAGTATGACGTCAAATCTTTTAAGGGTTAGGAGAGGTCTAGTTATATATGGAAATACTAGAGTAAAAATATAAAGCATTTATGTTGCATACAAGGAGAAAAGAATGTTCTGGTTAAATAGGTCAGTGTTATGAAATCTGTTCATTCATAAGCATCATAGCATATTTATAGATTCATAAATTAATGAAATGTTAAGAAGAAGAACAATAAACTTATTGAAACGTAATAGACATGTTTAATGCAGGTAAATGTTTGTCCTTTAAGTGCTATGAATAAAAATGTCGCTTATATACGTCATAATCTGAATAACAAAGCAAAGTATGAGATGCATCAGACGCAAATAAAGTATAAATTTAATCGAATATTTCAAATGTAACAGTTTTATCGTTTTATTGAATGCAGTAATACATGATAAATGGAGGCATTGAAATAAAATTGTGATAATCAATCAAATAATTGCAATTGGTTTCATTATGGGTCTGTAAAAGCATCTTGAAATCATATTACTTGTGATCGATGGTCTCCTTCAGATGCTGCTTAAATCTGGCTCTATCGCTTGCTACCGCTTGTCAATTTACTATACCAAATACAATACTGGTCTTGCCCATGCTCTCTTGCCATCTACAAAGTCTGTTTTGAAGATCTTAAGCAATAGAGCTTCCACAGGTCTCCTTATAACATGCCCAGCACATCGAAGCTTATTTACTTTGATTCTTTTAATGATTCCTAATTCACCAGATTCTTCTGTAAAAAGCTGATACAGCTCTGCATTGCTCTTGCATTTCAAAAGATTTGTTTCCTTTTTAGGTCCAAAGATGCCTCTAAGGAATCATATTAGCCTTAATAAATTAAAGAATTGGATTAGTCTTAAAATTCTGCATTAATCTCCTATAAACTACCTCTGCAAATGACCCTTTATGAACTCACAAACCTTAAAAAAAAAAACAAATTCGTAATTAAACTTCTTCAATTTCCAATAAAACTTTCTCCTCCAAAATGTTTTTATTTCCCTGTTTTCCACTATGTAGTGTTGAATATCGAGCAACAAGTGGAGAAAATGTTAAAAAATATTGAGGGAAACAGCATAGTCAACAATAATTTCGTGGAAGTAAATGGCAATAAAGTGAAAGTACAGATGTAGTAAAGCATATAAATGTCACAAACATAGTCATCGTCACATGTAAATATTTGAAGTCACATTTTTAATGGTTTGTGCAAATATGTGATGATGTAACTTTTATCGAAAAACTGAAATTAATTTCCTCATGTTCTACTTTGAAATGAAATGAGTTTGACAGTTGCGACCTTTTGGATCAATATTATTCATATTTGAGCGTTTCATCAGTGAAATTGATATGAATATTCATGTGAATGGTTATTTTTTAGCAGTATTAGGTCCTCAGAGGACCAGATTTACTAGGACAGATCTAAACATTCTTACATTAGCTCCAACCCTCACCAAGCTAAGCCTAAATAAGCTTCCCACTCCAACTTAAGCCCAAATATCTCTTTTACCAACTTATTCGTCCTTCACTTCATTTTCCGATCAACATCAATTTTGTTGTTGTTCATCCGTAAATATTTGCTTAATATTCATCAATTGTTTGACGGACGGAACATTTACAAAATTAATTTCAACATTCATAAAAATTAATTGTTATGATAATAAGGCGATTACGCTTGAAGGTGTCTCACCCATTACATAATCCATTAATCATCAATTGAGCATTAATTTCCAAAAAATTGTAAGAGAATTATGAAGTGTTAATCAAATATCATTTTTCATTATTCTTTGAGCGGCATGAAAATGATGAGATTAATTACTGACTGTAATTTAATATGTTTGATGAAACCGATAAAATATTTAAATGAAGTTTGATGGAAAATTCTTTATTCATTAATTTTTTTATATACAGAAGTTTGAACAGCTTTTGATATTAACAGGATGATCAAAGAGCTTGAAGGATTTTACTTAAAAACTTGTTGAATGCTTTTGATCAGAATAATGTTGATGACGCAACTCCAAACGTCATAAAATCAAAGATAGCAAAAAGGGTCAAATTGTTGACATTTTTAAATCGAGTGTAAAAGTTTGTGCGGCTTCAGGTGACAATGATTGAAACTTTGTTGTCTTTGATTTGTCCTTTATTGAAACAATTTACTTTCTTAGCAACTTACTTACTTGCTAGTCTTTAGGACATTAAATTTATGTTTTGAACTTTAGGATATCTCAAATTTTACTATTCACATCAGACATCAGAGATTCCAAAAAAATTATTCACGTTTTTCATCTGCACATCATATTCAGATTTATTCTTATCCCAACATAAGCAACTTTATAAACGCACGACATATGACACAATTTTTCCGAATATTTTATTATTGTTTTTTCCAAAGAAATACTTTTTTATATTCTGGGTCAATATCACACATGTTGGTGATGCTCAGTGATACCAGTATAACATTATGTAAATTAATCGCTATTTAAAGTTTTTATTCAAAATTTATTTGCAAATATTGTTGTCAAGCACGTGGAATTAAAGGCTGATAGTTTTTTTGTTTGTGAATTTTTATTTTTAAATTTATGTTTTTCAATCTTTCTGGAGTTTAATGCTAACAAATTCATGAAATTTGGATTCATTTTTTTAAAATGTTTAAGTTGCAGAATTGAATTTTCCGATAAAATTGCGAGATTTTCACCACTTTCGTAAAACCTCTATTTCGATATAAATAATCAAATTCAAGAATTCATCCTTAAAATCACATTCAATCTCCTGGTTAAAACATTGTTTAAAAAATCAATTAAGCATAAATTAAATGAATGAGATTAAAAAGCAAATGAATTGATAATTACCTGTCACTAGTCAACCAATTCGAATTTATAATGGAATTATCACACAACGATTTCTTTTTTCAATTTCTTCATCTCCTCTTGACCAAGTGACATCGAGATTCAATATCAACCTTAATTTATTCTTCTTTTTTACTGCAATTTCCCTTTTCAATTTCCATTTTTATATCTTTTCTCGAGTTATTGGAGAGATTGTCGCGAGATTATAAAGAGCGTGATTGGTAATTTTATTGCTGGACTTTTATTTAGTTGACATTTTATCTAAATTATGAATCTAGAGATTCTGAGGATTTATGTGGATGATTTTGATTTTAAAAAAATTTCATTTGAAGGTTTAGAGACATTTCTACGGAGATTCTTAAATATTTTCTTACAAAATTTGAAATTAAAGCTTATTTTACAATTCAGATCAATGCTGTTCATTAACCTCAATTTTTTTCCCATCAAGAATAAAAAAAACTTGAATAAATCCCAATCATCTAGCCTGAATTTTAAAATTCTCAAAACACAATATTTTTATTATAAATATATACATCTTTACTATTAAAGCCTATCTTTTTGTGTGCTAATTAACCATCAACATCCGCTCAGCACAAAATCTTAACAATCTGTTGCTTGATTAAAAGATAATATTATTGAAGTATTGATTGGATTTGTTAATTTTAATGAAAATTTTAATAAATTTTGACTAGCCTGGAGATGTTGGATTAACAAGAAGGAAGCTTACACAATTATCTTTTCTATAATGTGGGTGAATTTCAAAAGTTGTTCATTATCGGCAAATTTCGTAAAAAAAAAATTAGAATTCATTAAACTCTCCATCGAGGTCAAAATGTGAGCTTTTATAAATATCAATTTACAACATGCATTTTCGTGAAACTGATGCTCATTAATCTATTTCAAAAAAGCAAAGAAAACCTAAATACAGGACAACAATGGTTAGCAAAAATTATTTATCGATATTTAAATAGACACGCAACATTATTTGAAATTTATGGTTCTCATTTTTCCATTCCAGCACATTCTAATAACCTTGGATTAATTTTCAATTCTCTTCATTCTAATTACAGACTCTCTTTTATTCGTTTAATTAATAAAATCACAATAGAAAAAAATATAATCATGAATCAACTTGGTTTGGTAGCTATCAGTCTAGTTTTGGTTGTGTCATCATATGACGTCATTACTTCCGCAGCACCAGCTAGCGATGACTGTAAGTTTAAACCAAAATTATCTCAATTGACTAATTTTAATGATTTTTCTTTGTCTCTTCCGTGTAGCTTCAGTGAAAGCCTTCTACGAATATTTGCTTAATAGAGAATATGCCGAGCCATTATCCCTCGATCATACTATGGAACGTAAAGGTGTAAGGTCACCATCAATGAGATTGCGTTTTGGTAGACGAAGCGATCCGGATGTCCCATTAAGGGTATGTAATTTACTCATTACTTTATATCAATTAAGCGCGTTTTCTTGATTGAGGAAATTTTTCGATGCTACATGAGCGGTAATAATGTTTAAATTGAAGAGGGAGCTTCTATTGCTTTGTTATTAACGTTAACGAATGTGATGGTGACATGACAGTCTTGAGGATTGATATATTAAGCAACAACATGTCGCTTTCTAGGCAATCTGAATCTTATATGTCTATCGACATTAGTCTTGAATCTCTACGCTAGCTCCTTAATGTATGCTCGATGATTGTAGAGTAAAAACCTGTCCCAAATGAAGAACAAACTTGAGTAAAACGCGCTAATCCATAATATTAATCCCAAACTCATTCACCTGTTCATTAAAGTTGAAATAATTTTTTTCCCTCACTTTTTATTTTCATTCTCGTGTAACGAATACATCGAATATCCATTTTCTAAAAACAGGATAATGAAATCGATAATGAAATTGAGCAGAAATCAATTAGATCACCATCAATGCGACTGAGATTCGGAAGAAGAAATGATCCATTAATGTCGTTACTTAATGAGGTAAATTTCCTGTGCTTTATTGTCTGTCTTATAATAAGCAATTTTAATTGTGATTTTATTTAACAGGAGGCGATGCTTTACGGTAATGAACCACTCAGTAGAAAGGCACAAAGAACGCCATCAGTACGTCTCCGCTTTGGTAAACGCGACTCCTCCATGCTTGACAATGAAGTAAGTGCATGTTTCATGAATATTTAATTTTAAATGCATGCAGTTAATTTTATGACTCAAAACTTTTCCATTGCATATTTATGGGTGTTGATGAAAAATATGAAAATGTTGATGTTGGCAAAATCAAGCAATAAAAAACTTTTTTCTACTTCTTAAAGAGTTAAGAGATTGTCAACGTGGGAAATTGTCCAATGTTCATTTAGTATGGAAAGTTTATCTCTCCTTTATTTGATTAAATTGTGAACTTTTACTGGTTTAGAAGCTTGTTTTGTAGAAGATTGTATGGATGGAATCAGTGGCGTGATGAATACAGCAGTAACATTCGGTTCTAAAAAGAAGAACAAGAAATTAATGTTGAAACTTAAAATGTCTTACTAATAACTTAAAATTTGCACAGAATTTGAGAAATTTGTGCACTGCCAATTAACTACAATACTATTCCATCCATACATCCTACACTTCCATATCTGTGAACGTGTGTTTGCATTGTTCTAATGAAATGAAGGTGCAACGATAAATATAAGCAGGAGAAGCATAATTGTATGATAAGGACAGATAAGTTTTAGCTTAAATTACAATTTAAACAACAGTTTTTCATTTAAGTTGAGATTTTCTAGAGAAACTTATGAATTTTAAATGAATCTGATGGACTTTTATTGGATAAAGTTGGAGAAATTGCACTTCTGAAAGATTTTTTATTGCAAAAGGAAAAGTTTTAAATGTTGAATTTTATGTTGGGGGTGTTTACAAATGATGTCTATTATTGATGGGGTAAAGGTAGGATCTGATAAAAATTGGATCAACATCTAATCGACTAAACGACGTATTTTGTGAACAACCCCTTCATAGCTTGCCTTATGTACTACGCAATATCTAAACAATCTCTTATTGCCAAAGGAAAAATAATTATTTATTTTCTAAAATTCTCCTCCTTAAACTCAGGTAAACGATCAAAATCGAGCTGACGAAACCAATTAAGAAGCATTATCATCAACAATACAATCACCCAACTTTCTCGCATCCTGGCTTAAGTTCTCAAAACTCATATTCTCAAAAAACACAAGGAAATTAAAAACAATTAAAGCAAATTAGTAAAATAGAAAAAAAAGAACAGAACAAAAAAACTATGTGAATGCATGAAGAAAACGAGAAATAACATCAACAGCAGCAGCAGCTCGTCGTCATGTGAATTATTCTATTAATTTATGCTCTTCATTCTGTTTTGTTGCTGTCGGTAAAATTTATGTTCCATTTTGGTGCTTAACATGTACATGGGGAATATGCAAATGTAATTAATACCTTTAAGCTGAACAATCATACACAATGCAGCTTACAGGAAGTTCCTTTTAAGTTTGTTATTTAAGTTTTTTTAAAAAAAAGTTTTTAATTCCGTTTTTGTAAAAAAATAAGAAAATTTTCGTTTGTAATTAATGCTTGTTAAGAACAAGAGTATTTAAAAGAGCATAAGTCAATTGTTAGGGTGAAATTTAACAGTTGTGTCACAGCACAAGTGCAAGAGTAAACATTTTACATGATTTTAAATGCTAATTCGTTATTTTAAGTGAAAACATTTAAGATTAAGGACTCTAAATTACAGTTGCTATCAATGGATAATACAAAAACTTCCTGGAGGCTTTGAACTACTAGAAAAACATATTCAAAATGTTCTGTGATCTGGTGCTTTGATTAGAGTTGTAGGACATGCAACCAACATCATTATCTGAGTTTCCTTAAGAATGTTTAAAGAATTATCTCGAAGTTTGAGATTTAAACGTTTACAGAACTAAAAACATACTTCCGAGATGTGAGTTCAAACTAATTTATGATAAGAAACTATATAAGATTGAGGAGTAAAAGATGAACTTAAATCAAAAATGAGGAATTCTGTAGCTGTCTGATAAATATTTCAGAAAACTTAATAAAATTAAAATAAAAAACTTAAAATTAAAATTTTAAAAAATCATTCAAGAAATTTTCCATTGAACTTTTACTTTCTTTTTAAATTTGGTTTTAGAAATATTTTCAAGGTTGTTTATAAAGACGCATGATACATCCTAAGTATTTTCATACCAGACTACCGCAAATTTTTGATTTGAATTTATTAAGTCGCTTGTGGTTTTAAAGGTAGACAGAAAATTTCAACCATTTTTGATTGTTTTAAGTTACACGAAATACTTTTTAGACTAAAGGCGTTTTAGTAAACACGTTGAAAATTAAATACTTGTGCAGCAGAGCTGATAATGATGATGTTTTTTTGGGTTGTTCTGCCTTGGGTAAATGAGGAATTTTGTGATTAACAATCAACCCGCTAGATTCCGAAATTTGTGTTTTAGAAGCTGTATGTCAATAATCAAGTATGGAGTCATTGTGGTTAGATTTATTGAAAGTTTTAAAGTTTAATTGCTAAAGTATTAAATTGACATGTTCAAGAATTCGTTAACATTAGTTTTCTGATTGAGTTCACAAATGGGATATCTATCATAAGCCAGCAAAGAGTCCGAAATTTTAAAACTGCTCTCAGTTTGTAAAGAACTATGACACAACTGCTGAATAAAGCCATTACAAAAATTACACATGCAAACAGGAATAAATGTTATTAACACTTAACAATTTACAATTTCCTAAATACCGCAAAGTTTAATTAAAAGACATCTTCAACATTCACACATCATAAAAAGTTCTTTGTAATTCTTTATAATAATAATGAATAAAATGAATGGAAAATGAAAAAAAAAATAAAAATTCTCTCTCTCGTAAAATGTAAAGTTATAAAAAATATATATCCACATTGAAATTAAAGCTTTTCTCTCAGTTTTTGCCCATCAATCAAGCATTTCTGAAAACATGGAATTAATTAATTTAAAGTAAGAGAAATTCTTCTAAATGTGCTTTGAAGTAAGAAACTTTATCAATATTTAAAAAAATGAAATTCTCCTAATATGACAGTATTAGGAACAGAAAATGATGAAAATTAAGAAAATTGTGTGGAAAACAATTAATTCGTAAGTGCAACTCTATTTTCAATCATAGAACAACAAAAAATAAATTATATGAAAAGTAACATGGAATTGTGAGGGTTGTCACATGGTGGCTGGTAAGTTCAATTGGAAGTTCTTTAACAACTCAAAGTTTAAACAAAATTGATTATTTTCTTAAGTTTAAAGATATAAATTTTTTTTTTATTAGCAATTTTCAACAATTTTTTTGGATGTAAAATCTTTCAGAAGTTTCCGGCATTAAAATCAAACATAATCTTTTGAAAAAATAAGTTTATAGTACACAAAATGAACTAGATTAAAATCTTTTATTTTGTATAATTTTCTTTGATTCCTAGTCATAGAATCTTACCAGTTTATAGTTCGATATGATACAGCGCTATCTTGACAACCTCCACAAAGTTCATATGTTGCTCGAAACAGTTCCTTTTTCGTAAGGAAAAAGATCTAATATGCAAAAAAAATATTGTATAAATTAAAGTTTTTAATGTTCACAAATCTTTTTTCCCTTAAAAAATGCGCTCAATACAAGCAAAAAAATTAAATTTCCTCTATTTCCAAAATTTTAATAAAACAAATATTTAAAGGATTCTCTTCTTGGCAACAAAAATATTTATAAATTCCCATGTTATTGTCTCTGAAATGAAAGAAAAAAAAATTAAAATGCACTGAGAAAGTTTATATATTATTCAATATAAATACACAATTTTAATGTACATACAATGAGACATTCATGAAATTATTATAACTATGTATCGTTAAATAAAAATATGAAAATATTACAACAACATGCATCAATTAGTTAATAATAATTATATTAATGAAAATAACAATTATGAAATAAAGGATAATTTGAGATGAATATGAAAAAATGAAAAAGAATTGATTTTTAATTGACTTTTCTTATTTTCAGGTTTCCGTTTATTAATGCTTAAAATATTCAAAACTAAATAGATACAATTGGTGTTACAATGATTGATAAAGTACGATATTAGTGTAAAACATTGCAGATCTTAAAGTTAAACCGATTTGAACGAATTCGAGTTGATTTTAACTATGTTAACTTGAATATTTTACTGATTGAAGTCAGATATCTCTTCTAACATCGTCGAACTTAGTGAAAACTTACAACAATTGAGCTATAAAATAGATATTATCTTCAAATTCCATACAATTGTATCAAATCTTATAAAAAGACCAAGAAGTAATTAAGAAAACTTATCCGAATTTATTCAACATACGTCATCACACCCAATATATCCATCATTAAAGCTTCCATAAAACAAATATTAAGTCCTAAATATTTGACATAGAAACAAATTTCTTCAATAATTTGTCAGTAAATCCTCATCATTTATCAATGTATGTAAAGAAATTATCAAGATGAGTAATTTCCATAGAATATTAAGCAACAAATTTTTGACACTTCTGTTTGATTAATTTAAAGAAAGTTTGATGAATGAGTTTTTGAGAAAAAGGTGCGAGAAATTATTGCTTTAAACTTATTCTTTCGAGTTGAATTTACCTTTGAACATCCAATTTTCATCATATAATTTTCAAGCAATTGAATTATCTCAACTTGTGGTCGTGAAGATTAATTTATCAACCCCACACAATATAGCGGTTGGTAAGATGTTAATTATCTTTAATCATCAATTTAGTCTAGCCACAAAGTAATTATTGAAAAGAGAGTGATGCTAACCCTTTTACCTCACTTGATAGAGTTAAGTGCCTATGAGATTTTCTTATTACTACTTGAGTCTAATTGAGGATGTGGTGAGTTTAGGTTAGCTGCTTTGAGGGTTTACCCGAGCCACAAATGAATTCATTTGAAAAATTCATTAAAATTAAAAGAATTTTCCGATTAAGTTTCAGATTTGTCAATTCAATCTTAGCTATAACTACATTCTGGGGACTATTCAAATCAGCATTACAAAATGAGTCTCTTTTAGGAAACAAACCCACATCTTTAACAAAGAATGAGTTATGCTGACAGTCTTACTGATCAATGGTGCCATACTCATGCACCTGCAGTATCGGCTGAATAAGCCACACTCTTCTTTGAAACCATATCTTTGTGCTGGTTTATAAAAATGACATAAATTGAAAATTTCCATCCATTTAATTTAATAAAACACGTTGTCAGTCCCACCTGATTAAAACATTTCTTAAATAAGTTACGTGAAATAATCTCTTCGGCAAGTTCATTGACATTTAAATGATTCATTATTGCGCTCTTTACGGTCACGCGATAACCTCAAACAAAATCATCTCAGGTGCTTCTCAAGTGATTTTAAAGGTTTTAAATCTCAGTCACATGCTTCATAATATCAAAATGTGAATGAAATCTGTTGTATTAGAATAGGAGCAGAGATGAAAAAAACAAAAGAAGCGTCATTAAAAAATGTAATTTGAATTCACGAAAATAGACAACAACAAAAAAGGAACCAAATGAAAAAGTTTTAATAATGCTCTTGAGACTAAATTAACATTTATGAATAAGGATATAATGTCTTGTTAAGTATAAAGAAATCTGCGTTGGCTGCAAAAAGAAATTATTCATCCTTTTTGTGGCTGTAAGGAATTTTTTTTGGGATTCTCTTTTAAATGGAATTTGTATTATTTTTGAATGAAATTGTAGGGAGAAACGGGAAAAATTAAAAGATTTTGTGTAGAATAGATTCAAGAAATGTCAATTAGACTGAAAAATAATGAATTTGCACTTTTTTAAAAACAAACAGCAGGGGCGTTGCCAGGAATTTGAAAAGGGGGGACAAAAAAATTTTTTATCGAAAATTCAGAGAAATTTCTGTTAATGTCGGGAGATTTGTTTCCCAAATTCCCCCCTGGTTACGCGCCAGACAAACAGTAAACACACAAATCAATTTTAAAGTCATTTGATTTAATATCAAAATTCACGCAAAACAGCATGAACCTGCTTGATTAATTTCAATTTTTGAAAAACTCAAATCGATATGCTAAGCCTTAAAATCATTAAAGTTTAACGTATTAATTTTTGAATTTTTAACACACTATCAATTAATTTATCTTTTTAAGGCTGCATTTCCATAAACAAATTACGAAACTTTATTGTTCCAATGTAGAACACTAGTTGATTACAAGATGTAGGGTCAGCTAATGCCAAATGCAAATTCTCATGAGAATTTCACTAGACACATGTTCAGCATACCATTCGGTTAACAAAACTTTTTAAATTTTTTTTTTCCTATTTACAGCAAGTAAAACTGCAAGAAAACAGCATCATAAAAAACTGTAAAAGACACAAAATCGACAATAAATGTTTTGTCCAATGACAGCATGCTGCATGGCTCAAACTTAATTCTTTGATGCAGAAACTGCATCTGCAAGCCTTCGATGAATCCTGTGTAGGATTTATACTTTTGCGAATAAGTTGACAATTTTGTTTCGATCATTTTAAACTGTTGATTTGAGAAAAATGTTGTTTTGAGTTATAAAAAAGCTTCTGTGAGCCCAAGAATGGCATTCTTATGCTTACCTTGTTCGTACAATTTTGGCAGAAAGATGATATTAAAAAATTGGTGACTAAAGGCATTAAAACGTAAAAAAATGGCTCAAAATGCATATTATTTGTGAATATATGAATGACTAAGAAATGTCCAGACGATATGACAGAGATGATTATGCTCATTGCATACATAATCATTTGAAATCCAAAGATTTTCTCAATTTTCTTTGACATCATCCATAAATTTGTCAGAATTTGTTGAAACACGATAAAATTATCCTCTGACAAGACATTATAGTTTAGTAAGTGCTGTAAACGATCAGTGATTATGTAGACATAAATGGAAAATTTTATCAAAGACAATTGAGTGCAAATCACAATAAATGTAATTGCAGCTGAATAATAATCAGGACTATGTCGAATTAGCGGTGATTTTCGAAACATACGAAGTATGATTATGACGACGAATGATGTAAAGCTACCAAAAATTATGTTTTTAAATTTGTTAAATCGTTTGGTTTCAATGGAGATGTTCAGGAACTTTGTCATTAATTCATCAATTGTATTTAGAGCTTTCCAAAATTTCCAGTCTGTTTGTCTATACTTAAAACTCAGCATCAATGTCATTACACCATAAGGATAAAACCACCATATCAAGCACACCTTTAAGTAGTTTTCTCGGAAAATCAATTTTTGCGAAGTCAACAAATAATGAATCAATGTTATTATAAGGATTAACCATTTTATTAAGTACTGAACATAGCCCAAATACGCAAAAAATTTTGTCCGTCTCGAATCAAATTTCGATTTTTTTAAATCAACAAAATAATGTCCGAAAATTTGAAAAAACTCAATACAGGAATAATTTGAGTCAGTTTTTGCTGCCATTTTAGTAACTTTGTGTGCAAACTCTTTAGTTTTGTGAATATGACTGTGCTGGTAGCCTGACTTACTAATATAAATCAAAATCAATTTTAATATTGCATCAAATCACGTCCAATGCATTTACACAATATTAACTTTTAAACCTCCATTTAAATATTTGATATCAGTGATAAATGAGCACTTATCAAAATGGAATTTCAAGACCCTTAAATGATTTTACCGTGAAAACATATCATAAATTAAATTTTATATATAAATTGATTAATTAGCGGACGTTTACTAATTATGTAACGCAGAAAACTGGATTTTTAGACCCCCTGCCTCCGTTGTTACAAAAAGCATTACCTAATAAGCAAACGGCCTTTTATAGAGTGGATGAAATATTAAAAATTACGCGTGTATCAAAGAGTCAAGATTAAGTAATCCAACAAAACATATTCGAATGACGCAAAATAATAAAACTCGTGCATCAATTACAAGTCTTTCACATAATAAGTAAGTTATAATTGGACAAACTTCAAATCTAGTTTTATTTTTTCTTTAAATGGTGATTGTAGAAGTTCGATACATTCAAGTGAAAACAAACAGTTTCAATCCGTCACTAACCATTAACAATTTCTGTAGACATATTGTTATTAAGTAAAGTACAACTGCTTTTATGATATGACAACATAATAAATAAAGGAACTTTTATTGCCACTTAAAGTTATGTATGTAGAATGACTTGACTTCTCATTTTTCTGGGAAAAATGTAAAAAAAGCTATAACTTTGTTGATTTTCATAAAAAATGAGTTTTATTTGTCTAAAATTATTGATTTGTGTTGGTTTTTAAAATTTTTAAAATTTAAAAGTTTTTAAAACTTAGACTTGACTAAGACCGAGTAATCTTTCATAATTCAGAAGACTTTTTGTAGAATTTATCTTAACTTATATCATCCATCACTAGCGATCCTTTAACATCCACATGACTCAATTGTGTAAGTTAAAATTAAACGAAATGACCATTCGATAGCATCTTTGTCAGTTTTGTATCAAATTACTGCTCTTTATATGCTCATTCATTACTTCCATGATATCTATTTATAAAGTATTATGACAAAAATGCCACAGTCAAGCCACATCAAATGCAATTTGAGAAGGGAAGTGATGTTTTGATAGTGATAATAATTACACAACACATAGACTTTATTAATATACTCAAACAGTAATTATCTTCCGTTTTATAACAATTTAATTTATTTTTACTACTTGGAAATTAACATTGTTGATATTAGGATGGATGTTTAGTGATATTTTTATAGAATAGGATGCATGTTGGCGATGTAAATTGAAAATGAATTGTTAAGAATTAAAAATCATATTTTTGACATTATTTAAAATTTATTTCATACTTGTTGTAGAGTGAAACCTAGTTAAGCTTCAACATCAAATTATGAAACTATGAGATAAATAATAATTATTATATTACTAATCAATATTGAAAATAATTGAAATATTTTTGAAAACTTTTTATTAAAATCATTAAAATGTAAAATTGCTTTATTATCTTCTAAATTACTATTCAAAAACAGAGTTCATTTTCATGTTAATTAATGTTTAACTTATTTGATCAATGATTATGATAATCATTAATTTTCAAAATATTAATTGAAATTACTTTATTGACATGCTAAAATAATTGTTAAAATTTCCATTTATAGCACAATTAATTTAATTGTGCTCTTAAAATTAGAAGCGTTTTTAACAATTTTAAAAATATCTGGCACGAAGGATTAAGTGGAAGATAATCTGTTACTAGATACATGCCTACACAATTTAGGTTCAACATAACTAGGAGCTTCGTAACCAAACAAGACATTAGCCAGAGGAGTTCAGATCCACTCCATTTAAAAAAATAAAATGAGCATAATTCTAAAAAAACAACAACCAATAAAAACTAGTAAAGAAAAACGCTTACTTTGTACGCGTCCGTAACACACTTTTGATGCTATTTTAATACTCAGACAGATCAGTTGTCATAAACAATTCCACATAACAACACTGACTTCTCAACAATTGTCAATCACATTGAATTGTGCATGACTTTTTTTTAGATATACAGATATGTAGGGTTACCATCTAATTTTCATGAAAATACAGGACTTTTGGTAAATTTTTTCGAAAAATACAGGACATAGAGTAAAATTCGAAAATTAACGGAAATTTTCGTGAAAAAAATACAGGACGTGGAACAAAGTTTTCAAATTTATACAGGACAGGGTTTTGAAATACAGGACTGTCCGTTGTAAAACTACGCAGATGGTCACCCTACAGATATGTTATATATTAAATTTATAGATTTTAAATTATATAAGTGAAACTTGTACTGTTGATATTGATCCTCAACAGTAACAGAAATAAATATAGTATTTCCGAATCATTATATCTAAAATGTATTATATTAGTGAGATTTCAATAATTTTTGATATTTATGAAAATGATTAAATCAAAAGCGAAATCATAAAAACCATCGATTAACATCAACTGCATTATTCGGTTCAAAAAGTAATAAACTAGTGACTGATGATGAAGGTTGATTTCATTTTTGCTCTTTTTCAGTGGTATGGCATTTGACCTTAAACATGAAGAAAAACAAGCGCTAACGAAATAAGGGAATATAAACAATTGACTAGGCTTCGAATGCCAAAACCTTTGATGCTTATTTGGTGCTAGATGCCAGTTCTAAAGCGACTGAAATCTTCTTATCAACAATATTAATTGATTTTTCATTCATTTATGATTTATAAATTATTAAGTTCTTTTAATTCACACCTATAATGTAAATCCGTGCCTCAACTTCACTTTAGCACAAATTTTGAACTCATCATGTGCAGAAAAATCTGAAGGAGTCACAAATGTTCGTCATAAAATGTCTAATAATCAATTTCAATTTTACACAACATTTTCAGATCTTTTGAGTAATTCTCACATGAAAAAACTTACTCAGCATGTGACTTAAGTCTATGAAATGCTTTCTTTATCCATTCACAATAGAAGAGGATGTTAAAAAAATTTGTTGTCATATCCATCAATTTTTGTGATGTAAATTTGTCAATTATTGTTAAAATCATAGTGAATACATTCAGTATAGGATGTTCAAGTCTAATGTACCTATGTAAGTAATTAAATTCAGCCAAACATCGTCAATGATGCATGCACAACATGAACTAAGTCAGTATACATAAATTGTATAACAATTCTCATTTTCTAGTTGCATAACCTGAAAGAAAATCTACATGCTTTCTGTTGCTGACACTCATAATGACACATATATGATTAAATAATGTGCAATTGTCATCAGTTGTGTATTCATGGATTGAATAGTGGATGATAATGTGAAGATATTCATCAATTTACAATAGGCAAATGATATTCAGTTAATAGAAAAAAAACGCGGTTGCTATACTGACGTAAGGATTAAATGCAGTTGCGTAAGCTAATAGATTGTCTTTCTTTTGTTGGATGTCGTTACTGGCAAACTGTTGAATTTTTGGAATTATTTTCAATTATTTTATTTATGTTGCCTGAATGACTGCTTAAAATTAAAAAATCTCAACAATTTTTGAAGATTCTATAAATACTCCTCTGGCATCTGATGCCACATTCAATAATAATAATAATAATAATTTATTACCAAAAGGTATTTTGTATACATATAAAATAATTGAAGCTAATTTGACA
Source organism: Chironomus riparius (assembly GCA_917627325.4). Classification (NCBI taxonomy): domain Eukaryota; kingdom Metazoa; phylum Arthropoda; class Insecta; order Diptera; family Chironomidae; genus Chironomus; species Chironomus riparius. Next base: position 18,883,138 of record OU895877.1, on the reverse strand, counting down.
ATTTGCAAGTTTTTAAATTTTGTTTCTTTTCAATGGGATTTGCACAACAGTTTTTCGCCAGAGCTTAAATGAATTATCGTGACTTTATCCTTACGATAGCCGTGTTGTAGCGCTTTAGCATTGGCGCCATCATAAAGTACATTCTTAGCAGAGCTCAAAAATTATTAGACGTCTAGTTTGTGTCACTAGATCCCAAATATCATGAACTTCATCAATAATAAGTCTCACACGTCATTTTCACTAATTTATTCCAAATATCAACCGTAAAAGTCTCGAGAACTTCATGTTAGTAATTTTTTTATTCGATTTAAATAACTATAATTGTAGATAACAAATGTTCCCATACCAAGCGCGTCACCAGCACAATAAAATATTCTCCTTGGATTTGTCAATTGATTTAAATTCCAAAAGTTTCTTCATTTCCGACAAATTCTAATTAGTTTAATTAAATTAATTATTAAATTTGTTATAATATGGTTGAAATTACAGGTTGGCGAAGTTTAGATTAATTTTTTTTTTCGATACGATGCTAGGATTCAAATTATTAGGAGAATGGTTTTGAAAAATTGCTGGGTTTTTTTTAATAAATTAAGAGCAGTTGAGAAATTGATTTTTTCAAAAACTTAAGTAAATCGTGGCTAATTATGAACTATAGCCTGAAAGGTACTAATCGCACTGTCTAGGAACGCAGCCGGAAAATTTTGAATGTATTCAATAAAACAATCGTCAAGCCCCGTTTGAATATACTATGCACCCCTCCTCCTCCACTAAAGTCAATAAATTCCCAAATATTAATATTGTTTACCAAAACTTCTCAACCAAATCCACTTCAATATCTTTTAAATGTTCTCCAGCAAATAAATCCAATCCACATCTAGTTCCACAAAATAAAAAACTACCTCCAAGAAACATATGAACAGATCTCTTTGTAACACATGGTTGAGCAATATTTCATGGAACAATAAATTTTGATTAATCGATAAGAGATAGGGATATATGAATATACTGAGACATATCCACAACCCTTTTTTCCATCTCATCATATTTTCCATTTTATCGCCATTCATTAATGAAAAAAAAAAATATTTTAAAAAAATTATTCATTCAGGAAAGGTTGGAGAGAAAAAAATTATTGATTATGGTTGGATGTTGAGTTATATTTGTAAAATATTCATGGGGAAATTTATTGTAAAGGTCGTCAAGTTAATAACAGGTTTAAATTTGTTACAATACTTTTAAATCATTTAAAATTTTATTGATTAATAGTTTCTCAATTATAAGAACTTTACTAAAAGATCCACAGAGCTGTTTAATGGTCCAAAACTAACATTTAGCATATAATTGCCGCGGCAGACTTAGATATGAATATCCAGTGTTGAAAATCTGTAAAATTAAAAAATCAATATTAAATGGAAAGCTACCCCAAATGGCCGGTGTGACTCTGGCATGGTGCTGGATTTAAATCGAAGCCAGCACCATGCCAAAATCATTTCAGCTTGGTGCCTGATTTATTTTCGATTAACCGATCTGTGCTATTCGGGTACTACTGAAATTAATCACAAATATAGTTTGAGACTTTATTTGAGGATTTAACAAAAAACACAAATTTATAAAAATTGATTGAGAATCTTACTGTGCATATCTATCACCCCATGTCCTCTTCTTCAAATGTTAGGTTGCATTAGTAATTATTATTATTTTATTTAGTCTGTCTCAATTTTTGGTTTTCAGCTTAAGTTATGTTTTCATCAAAGAATAAAATATGAGACGACACCGCATTAAGCAGTTGAACATTTAAATATATGATTTTTACAAAAAAATATCAATACTGGTCCAATTGGGTTATATATATGATAATCGGATAGAATCACTATTCGATTTAAATTGACGTATTTTTGAAATTTGAATTTTTAACGGCTGGTTTTTTTAAATATTAAGTTCTAATTTTTTTAGTACACAATGTTTGTAAACAACAGATAAATTATTAACGAGACAGGTTTTCATATTTCGGTGATTTCAAAGTAATTAAGCTGCTGACGATGCGATTTCACGATATCTTCCTTGTTTTGTGTTGTTCAGAATCAAGCAGTAAGTCGATTTTTTTCAATAAATAAATTTTTAATTGAGATTTGAATATTTTTAGATTTCTCAAATCTGTCAATTCCTTACTGAGTTGATTGTAAAGCCTGACGCCCAAATAGCTTATGTCAAGACCAAGACAATTCTTTTTCTTAAATCTACAAGCTACAACTTCTCCAGAGGATCTTGTGATGCTGTCTGTAATGTCAAAATTTAAGAGCTCTGGCTTATCCAAGAGAAGAGATTTTTTTATGTAGACAATCATCATATAGTAAATGACTCCAATTACTGGTAAGGTATTAGGCATATAAGTCTTAAATAAGTCCAATGTTGAATGCTGAGTGTCCAGATTGAATATATTTTTTATACATCTATTTTGCAATACTTGTAGACGGGATGTTTGATCAGCATTAAACTTTGCATAAATAGCAGCACAGTAATAAAGATGAGACATAAAGTGGCCGTTGAAGAAGTCGATAAGCATTTGACGAGGTAAGTGATGTTTGATTATTGATAAAACTCTGCATACTTGAGTCAATTTGTTAATTAAGCTATCAAATTGCTCTTTTAAGGTGAATTTTTCATCGATAATTACTCCAAGAAACTTATGGCTGCTTACTCTCTCGATATTCACTGCATTATCTATCTTTAGTTCCATTAATTCATTTTTTGCCAATCCAGTATTTCCCATAATCATAAACTTTGTTTTTGAGAAATTCAGTAGTAAACCGCAGCTATTAAAGTGAGAAGCCATCAATGAAATATCATTTGCTACTTCCAATAATGTTGAATTAATGTCTGCTTTTTTACAGCTTTTGTAGATCGTATTATCATCAGCGAATTTTATACGAAATGATGAGATGTCAGGAGAATCGAAGAGGATGACATTAAAAAGATGTGGTCCGAGAATAGAACCTTGAGCAACTCCATCTTTATTAGTTACTATTGTGCTTATGGCTGTTCCGATTCTCACCGCTTGTGTGCGATTATTAAAATAAGATTTCAATAAATCTAGTGCGTGACCTTTTACACCTAGGTAAGACAACTTTTCCAACAAAATATTACGGTCTAAAGTATCGAATGCTGATGTTAAATCCATAAAAACTGTAATGACACATTCATTTTTGTCGAGGAAGTTCAAAATATCGTGACTAAATTTCTGAATGGCATCACTTGTTCCAATTCCTTTTTTATATCCATACTGCTCACAGTCGTTAATTCCAGTGATATCCATAAAATCTTGTAGCCTGTCAAGTATTATACGTTCAACAATTTTATTGATAACTGGGAGTAACGCGATGGGTCGATAATTTTTAATCTCGTTAACATCTCCTTTCTTGTAAACTGGAACAATTGTTGCATATTTTAGAGCGTCTGGATATTCGCTATCTTTGAATATTTTGTTGATAACAATTGTTAATGGAATTATCAGTTCTTCTTTCAATTGCTTGATAATCTTTGGTGGAATAGAATCACTTCCAGCTGATTTTTTTTCATTTAAGGTATTCAATATGTTCATGATTTCCTCTTCTGATACGATATCAAAAAAAATGCAGTCATCAATGATTGGTCCATTGTATTCAATTGCATGTGATGTATGAGGAATTTCCATCAGAAATTTATCATTGAAAATTTCTGAGATTTCCATCGGATCACTAATTATGCCATTTTGTGTATTCAAAACTATGTCACTATGCTTTTTATTTTTACCAAGAATTTCATTAATTAGCTTCCATGAGTTCTTCTCATTACATTTTATTGCATTTGTGTAGAATCTGTTTGATGCCTCAATGCAATGTGTATTAATCAAATTTTTTAAGTCATTCAGTTTACATTTAAGTTTATTTGTTGGCTTGTTTAATTTCTCTAATTTTTTCGTCTTTTTAAGGATGTTATTTGCTTTGTTGTGAAGGACATGATATCTTATGTCAGCCCATGGAGGAGCAATGACTGAACTTTTTATGTTGACCACTGATGATTTAGTAGAGCTCTCCATTGCAGATTGAATTGCGCCCACCAAATAATCATAACTTTCGTTCGCGGGTAGGTCGTTCAACATGTTTTCATCACATACAAAATCACCTCTTAGTTTCTCATAATTACACATTTTCCTCATAATGATTTTATTTTCTGTTTTAGGTGGTTTTGTGCTGATAAATGAGAGAATTAGATTATGATCTGAGCCCAAAAGTTCAGATGATGTCAGTGAATGGATCGATTTATTTGCTGGAGCATTCAATGTTATAAAATAATCTATCAGTGTATTGCTTGCGTTTCGTGTGACAGCTTCATTTCGAATTACTCCCCCGTAGCTACTAATGACATCAAAAAATCTTACGCTGACATTGTCTTGATTAAATTTGTTCACATTCATGTCACCAGTTATTATGGAAAAATCATCAGTTGTACAGAGATCTTCAAATCTTTCTAAGAAGAGATTAAATGGTGCATTTGGTGGTCTGTAAACTGCGTGTATTTTCGTTTTAACATCATCTAAGAGAAGCTCTAAGGATAAGTATTCAATAAAATTAAGATTCTCATTATTTATCATTTTAGCTTGGTATTTTTTGTGCAAATAAGTGACGATTCCACCACCAGATTTTCCATTCCTACAGCATGAGTACAGCCTGAAACCGTTAAGATTGTAAAGATTAAATTTTTCATAGCTGTCGATCCAGCTCTCCGTTAAAATAATCATGTCTATGTTTCTGCTCACGAGTCCCGCAATCTGCTTTTTAAAGTTCTAGGTAGTGTAATTGACTATGATTTTTAAGTTTATTGAGCTACCCTCCTTACTTTTAACTATACACCAAACTTAACCACATCATACTAGACATTATGTTTCTCAAGTTCAAAGCAATTCTTTAAAACAACGCCCCTCTTTTATCACCCTAATAAAATAAATCTTTACCGTTTTAAACGTTCATGACAGATCTCAACAAATCCATATCCACTAATGTCCTTCGGACTTTGCGACATCCTCATAATCAACACAACAATTTTCTTAACCTTCAAATCCTTAATTGAATTCCAATTTGCGTCATAAATTTCATTGCTAATATTTGTGCTAGAATCAATCAACTTCTGTCCATGGTAGCATAATAAATAGATTTGAAGGAATATTAAGACCAGTACACCGCTATAAATTAAAATTTGTGTAGGATCATCAAGAACCACAAGTTGAAAGCAGATAAGACATAAGACAAATGAACCATACGAGAAATTAATGAGTAGAACTGATGAGAAAATTGATTCCAAGAGGTTGCTTGCTTCTATTAATTTTACATGTTGATGGACGACTTGTTTAACATCATCAATTTTGACATTTGAATCGTCCAAGATGGTTTTGAATCTTTTACCGCACTATGGGGCAAAATGAAAAAAAAAGGGACTTTCACTTTGAAAAATGGACTTTTCCGATTTACACTTTTTGGGTGATTTTTTCTTGTAGAGGACATAAAAGTAGATAGAAATGCCAAATTTCAGGTCATTTGGTGCTGATTTCGCGATTCTAGAGCTGTTTGAAGTTGAAAACTAGTGAAAATTCTGGTTTTTTCATACCATGTTTGAACCGGGAAATATCTTAACTGGTTTAAGATATTGCAAAACGGTTTTCAGTTCCTATTAGTAGTATATAAGAGCTTTATTTTGACATATAACAAAGTTTAGGTTCTGAATGTTTTCGTGCCATTATGGTAGAACATATGTGAAAATTTCAGGAAAATTATCTTCAAACAAGCCGCAACTATCATAAATGAAGAGTTTCCAGGCAAGTAAAAACGCAGTTTTGTAGCCCCATATATCTAGTTTTCAAAACTGTATAAACTTTGAAAAAGTAAGCTAACGTAATTGAGTTATGTTGATTTTAGTAGGTCGTTGAGTATTTGGCCAAAAACTAATAATTCTTTTAAAAATACGAAAACATAGTTTTAAAAATAGTTTTTTGGTGTTTTCTTATGAAAAATAACAATTTAAATGATTTTGTGAAGAAAATTTTTCAAAAACTTCAAAATCTTTCGAGATATAGGGGGTATGTGCTCTCCATCGATTTGGCCATTTGTCACCCTACTTAAACCACTATAACTTTTTTTTGAAAAAATATTTTTTAATTCTGTTTTCGGATTATTGTAGCCTAATGTAATACCTATCCAACGATATATAATACTTGCTAGTTAACTTAGTCCTGGTTATTTATAGGGCTGTTGATTGTGACATACGCAGTTTTTGAAAAATTCCCAAAAATTGCATTTTCAAAAATACCACTTTTAAGCAATCTCGAGTATTTTTTGGACTTTTTTAAGAAATGTTAAGTCTGAAAAAAGCTATTATCATTAGAGTAATAAAAAAAATACTCTGATACGCAACTATAATAGGTAAAATTAATAAAGTTTAATTTTTAGTTTAATGAAATTTTGTTTATTTGTCAAGAAATTTAATTTACATTTTTTTATCATATTTAATGAAATTTATTTATTCATTCGTTGTTTGCTTCTTCAGAATATTCATGGTCTTGTCCTTCGGAATAATCATAGTTTTCTGCTTGGGAAAAGTCATAACCTTCTCCTTCTGGCTCAATCAATTCAATTTCTTCCTCATCTTTTTCCTCATTTTCTGTTTGTTGCTCAGGTGTTTCACCTTCTTCTTGGACATTTTTTCTCATTAACCTTTTATTTATTACATCCATATATTTTTTTATTATTACTGGATCAGAACTGTAGAGTCTTCTATGTATAACATCCGTAAAACTGTGTATTCTTGAAGTTTTTCTGGCACGTAGTTCTCTATCTTGTCTGAGATATTTGTTTTGTGACTCCCCGGCTTCTTCACTCATTCTTCCTAGAGGTAATGGTAAGGCTTCCATGTAGTGTTTTGCATGAGCAAGTGCTCTGTGAAGTGTTACTGGTATTTTGAACCAACTATATGTTGTCAAAAACATTCTGTATGTTTCTTTACAGTACCTATCAAATTCATCTAGATCATCAACTGGTTCTAAACTTCGAATTTGGTTTAGCACATAGCATATACGTTTAATTATTTCTTCATTAAGATATAGAGTTTTAGCTAGAAGCTCTGGATTTTCAAGAACTTTTCTTGCAACGTTTCCTGTATCTGATGATCCAGCTCCCCCTTGTCTTGGTTCGAGTACACGAACATTAAATGCATCCCACATTGCTTGCTTTATTCTAGCCTTTTCAACATCTAAAACAATCTGTTCCTCTTCAGTTATCTCCAGCCAGTGTTTTTGAACATATTGTTTATATGACAAATCATATAGAGTCGTGAGTACGTTCATTGATGTATGAAGTGGCTGAGTGTTGAAATACAAGTGTTCTTTAACAAATTTTCTGTGTGTTTTTTCGAATCTTCCATTATCAAGATTATTTATGTCACTCATCTCGTTTGGTCCAGATCTACAAAGCTGACATCTGCAATATCCTGATGTTTCTGTAAGGTCTGTGTAAACTTTTCCATCTAACATTGTGGGGTAGAATTTGTACGTAATTTCCAAAAGCATGTCTTCACATATGAATCTCTGTGGTTCAAGTTTTGATATTTGATTTTTTATATCTTCATATATCCTTCTAACATTTACTCTGGTTTCTTTGGCATGTTCAAGTTGTATTGGTCGTACTGAGTATACAGATTGACTGTTTTCGTTGTCCCATAAGCAGATATAATTTCCGTTTTCGTCTTCATGTCGTAGTTGCTGAACACTCATACTAACTGTCAATAGTGATTTGTCTTCTATAATTTCATTATTAGTCGTTTGATTCGGTTGTGTTCTATCTCGTTCTTGATTTCTTGAATTTGTTTTTCCTTGGTTATACTGTGACTGTCCTGTTGTTCCGTCCATCCCCCATGTGACGATCATTTCTGCATGAATAACTTTTGGAGTTGATTCTGAAGGTAATATTTTGATTTTGTCGTATATTTCTGAATTGTGTGCTTCAATAACTCTTTTTGTGGTGAGTTGTGTCAAATTTTTTAGTGGAATAACGGCTCTTGTATCGGTGACCGTTATGTCATCAGGATAGCATTGTTTCTCTAACCTCAACAATTTTTTAGCTGTCGGTAAAACGTTTTCGCATTCCAGTTTCAGGACTTGTCGAATATTGTTGTACTGATTTCGAGATAAATTGTTAAAGGCTTTTACACCTAGAGCTACATGTATATCTAGTTGTTTAGGTTTTGATGTAGTTTTTTCTGGAAGATCCTCTCCTTTTTGGCACGCCTTAATAAATTCTTTTAACATTTTAGCTCCTTCTACTTTTCCTTCTTCTTTAGAAAGGCGAAGTGCCAAGTGAAGAACTGATAACAATGATCCTTTTGCTTCTTTTAAACTGATATCTAATTCGTCCACTCTTCTACGTCGATGCTTATCGCTTGTTAGTTGTTCAAATGATTTCCTCTTGATGCCCTTGCTGGATGAAGGCTCTATGTCATGGACGATGTATTCAATCTCATCCATATCTTCATCTGTGTCAGTAACATTTTCTGCTTCATATATAGATTCTTCCTCAAAAAGAATCCCTCCACTAGATTCGCTGAAGTATCGTGAGTCAACTTCAAATTCCTCTTCATAGAAATCTGCATGATCTCTTAATGCATTATTCCAATTTGACTGATTACAAAACATTTTTGACTTTGACTTCAGCTTGTTTAATTTATTAATTAAACTTGGTTTCTGTGATTCCGCTAATTCTCTCCCATGAATTTCTTCTATTACTGCCTAACAGTACGTGTGCTGTGTTGCAAGATTTAACGTTTTGTCGCGAAGAATTTCACAGAGTGTTTTCTTCGTAAGTGTTGAATTTTGGTTCATTTTTGAAAGTGACTTGTTCAATGAAGTTCAAAACTGATATGATGTGTAGAGAGAATTTCACGAGTATATATATAAAATAGTTTCAAAACTGAGATTTTCACACCTGATAGTGACTACCAAGGGTACTTTACAAAGTTGTTAACTAGGGAAGTAAAAAGTTTCTAAATTTAATTTTTTGGCTTTATAATCTCATAAATGTCATAAATAAACATAAAAAAGTTCTAAAAAAATACTCGAGATTGCTTAAAAGTGGTATTTTTGAAAATGCAATTTTTGGGAATTTTTCAAAAACTGCGTATGTCACAATCAACAGCCCTATAAATAACCAGGACTAAGTTAACTAGCAAGTATTATATATCGTTGGATAGGTATTACATTAGGCTACAATAATCCGAAAACAGAATTAAAAAATATTTTTTCAAAAAAAAGTTATAGTGGTTTAAGTAGGGTGACAAATGGCCAAATCGATGGAGAGCACATACCCCCTATATCTCGAAAGATTTTGAAGTTTTTGAAAAATTTTCTTCACAAAATCATTTAAATTGTTATTTTTCATAAGAAAACACCAAAAAACTATTTTTAAAACTATGTTTTCGTATTTTTAAAAGAATTATTAGTTTTTGGCCAAATACTCAACGACCTACTAAAATCAACATAACTCAATTACGTTAGCTTACTTTTTCAAAGTTTATACAGTTTTGAAAACTAGATATATGGGGCTACAAAACTGCGTTTTTACTTGCCTGGAAACTCTTCATTTATGATAGTTGCGGCTTGTTTGAAGATAATTTTCCTGAAATTTTCACATATGTTCTACCATAATGGCACGAAAACATTCAGAACCTAAACTTTGTTATATGTCAAAATAAAGCTCTTATATACTACTAATAGGAACTGAAAACCGTTTTGCAATATCTTAAACCAGTTAAGATATTTCCCGGTTCAAACATGGTATGAAAAAACCAGAATTTTCACTAGTTTTCAACTTCAAACAGCTCTAGAATCGCGAAATCAGCACCAAATGACCTGAAATTTGGCATTTCTATCTACTTTTATGTCCTCTACAAGAAAAAATCACCCAAAAAGTGTAAATCGGAAAAGTCCATTTTTCAAAGTGAAAGTCCCTTTTTTTTTCATTTTGCCCCATAGTGTACCGACAATATCGAAATTCATTGATAAAATTATGATGAATGAGTAAAGGATCCAATCACCAATGTAAAGAGCTGTTGAGCTCATATAGGCACTGTAAGTCATGCAGCAACATGCTATAATATAGTTCAAGCCAGTTGTGTGGTCAAATGGAATCCAAATTTCTACTCGAAAATATTTTGTGCCATTTTCCATGTAGCTTTTAACGAAGTCTAAGACTGCAAAAATTAAGGTAAGAATGCATAATAATCCATAAGAGATTTCTCGTTTAATTAACACTTTATGGTACTTTTTAACATTGTACATTGCTTGTTCCTGATTAGTCTTTGGAAAAACTCCATCCAGGAGGTTCAGAAATTTTTGAAGCTGCTCTTTTTTAAAACAAATCATTAGGAATCTATAGACTAAGAACATGTTGTTACAAACATTCGGCATTGTTCGCAGAACTAATTTTGGATCATCCAAATGAAGTATAAAGTACATCCCGTATAAAAAAGTCGATGTAATTAGTATAAATACACAGAACACAAAGTAGATTTTCCTAAGAATTTTCCTTATTTTTCTCCTATTTGTGATGTCCTCAATTTCATCCTTTTTCCATTCAAATCCAGTCATTTTTAAAACACCCATTGGGAGCATGTAGAAATCTTCTAGTGATAGGATGTTAAGATTAATTCCAAATATTTTTAGGATGCTATAGGCAATTAGTGATATTTTCTTTCCGCGATATCTTATGCCTGTGAACATTGTGAAAGCTTTTTGTTGACTGTAAACTTTCTTCTGACATTAATTTGAGTTTTTTTTTAAAATAATAAAATATTTATGTAATTTACATGTTAATTAAAATTTAAAGAGAATTGTTTTCAGGGGTTATTCAAAAATGACGTCAATTAAAACTTAAAGTTGTCTTAAGATGTATCTAGGGGAATGGGTTAGCGTCAAGTGTCTATAAACATTTTTAGCGAAATTTTGAAACTTGTTTCGAAAAGGGAGCTTAATAGTTCACTTTGTTCGTTCGTTCGGGCGGAGAAAAACTTTTTAACTAGACATCGTAGAGAGTTCTAGTTTGTTTTATTAGCTCAGGTTCATTGTTTCATTTTCAGGAATCGCATTTAAAAGTCTTGAAACAGTGTTTTTTGTACTATAATTAAAGATTTTTATATTTCATATGAAAAAACACGTGATGAGAGCGTTTAGAAATTCGAATTTATTTCTACCGTTGAAAAATTTTGAATCTCAAAAAACCATTAAATTACAAAGCCTTTTTATTTGAAAATTTTTTGCAACAGACTGTTATTCATACTATAATTAATGCTTTTACTGTAATTTTTGGCAAGATACTTTCAAATGCATACGGCCGTTACAAAATTTGAACTTCAGAAAACCATTAAATGATAAACAGTTTTACTAATATTTTACTACTGAATCCATGTTAATTAACCAGTCAAATACTGATCGCTGCGTCAAAAATGCGCTGAAATCCCTTGATCAATAACACGAGGACTTTTGAAATCTTTTTAAATTTATTAAGGTTGTTTAAAAAATAAATCTGAAAATACGACAAAATATGTTTTACAATACCTCTCTGTCTCGTAATTGATATAATTTTCAATAAAATATCTACATAGGATACAATATGTCCTGAAAAAAAATCAAAAAACCTAATTCACAAATTTTCCTAAAGAATTTATTAATTAATTTATATTTACGAAGAGTAATTATAATTACTAATACTAATTACATTCAAATATTGAACTCGGTTACTGGCACTGATGGATGTCGATCCTGTTGTTTTGTAAAGTATACACAATTTGTTGATTGTTCTATATATCATATAAATATAAAGATATTATTAGATACAAATGGTATGTTATGAATTAATAAATGTCATTATCTTTAATTTTAAATATTTAAACTAGATTTTCAGTTCTATTTATGGAAGTTTCAATTACTACCGATAATTAAAAAATATCTTTTAGACCCTTTGTCATTTCATCAATTAAAACATAAGAAATTAAAATTTAAATCTTTAAAGATCTGCGTCACATCCCCCCTCATAAGTAAGCCCTGACTCACCTTTCTCTTGAACAAAATAAATATGCTTGGGAAAAACATAACTGTACAGCACATAAAAAGCTATGAGTATGCAGATGAGAAGAAATGCTATTGATGATAAGACCACTATAAGTACTGTAGAAATTTCTGGCTCGACTGGTTTTTCTGCCATCACTAAGTGCCTGCATATGATAAAAAAAATTAAGATTATTTTTAAAAAATTTTGTTTTCATTGTCAAGAATTGACAGTGTTGTTATCTAATGCTTGGTAATGCTTGGGAATGTTATCTAGAGTTTAACATATAGAAAACATATAGATTAGGGATGAAAGGAGACAAATAGGGCCTCTAGACACCACGAAGTAAGATCAAAAATCCAATGAAAAGATGATTTTAAAACAATCAATAGAGTTGTAAAATTCGCCTTGCTAATGACAACAATGTATCACTAAAAATAAGGTCTATTGAGTTTAGATCCTCTGTATACTTCTATAAATAATATTAACAACACTGTCATACAAACATCCCAGCACAATTCCTCAAAGTAGGAGAACAAAAAGGCAGCAGTTAAAAATTATTTTTACCTCGTTGACTCTTCGAAAATGTCACTTATTGTCACTTCCTCCTCCGTCGTTGTCTCCAGCATTGTCGTAGTTTCAACTTTTGTCGTTTCTGTCACCACCTCCGTAGTTGTCTCAATCATTGTACTCGTAATCATTTCAGTTGTTGATTCATCATCAAAATTATTAAAATCAAAATTCTCAACACAATCATCATGTAGCCACATATATCCCTCGCTACAATTCTTTATGCACTCATTGTCCGCTATCATATAAAAATTTTCATGACAAATGCATCCGTCGGTAGTACAAACTCCGTTCATGCATGGCGGATCGCACATTGCAACACATGTACAGTTGCGATTATCTAAAAATTTGTAACCCGGATAGCATTCACAAATATTTGGTCCTATACAATCGCCATTAATGCAATCATGTCCATCTTCAAATGAGCAAATTGGCATGCATGTTGACGTCTCGATTGATAATTTATAATCTGGTGGACATACGCATTGATCCTCTAAACATTTGCCGTTAATGCACTTTTTATGGCAAATTTTAGAACACTTGCCGTTGTACATTTCATATCCATAATTGCATATGCATGTTGCATTTTTATTACAGCTTCCATTCGTGCATGTTCGACGGCAATCTCTAAGATCCTTGATCACATTAGCCTCGAAACATTCATTTGGTATTAAATATTTCTTAAAGTTCTCGTGACATTGACAAAGGTTTGGTTTTACGCAGTTGCCATTAATACAGGCAGGAACACATTGTGGCATACAAGTTCCATTTGAATTTTTTTCATATCCTTCATTACATTCGCAATTGTTTGGTCCAACACAATTTCCATTCCTACAATTATTGCACATCGCTTCACATTCAAATTCTGATATTTGTTTGAATCCTTCATGACATCGGCACTTACTGGGTGCGAAGCAATAAGCATTTATACAATCAAAATCTTCCTCGGTAAATGAACAGATTGGCTCACAATGTGTCTCGTTGGTTTTCTTGTAATCTCTTTTACATGTACAATGATTTGGTTCTGAACATTCCATATTGACACCACATGGATGATCACATGTTGGCATGCAGTTGTACTCGCTGATTTTATGGTAGCCTGTATTGCACTGGCACTAAAATTGAAAGAGAAAACAAAATTGTCATTAGATAAGAAGTTGTTTAAATGTGACAACGGTTGGGATTTCAGAAAGTCCTACAAATCAATGTTGGGGCAGCACAAAACTCTGTACGAGCTCATTAGCATTGTTGAAGTGTTCGATAGCTCACTTTTGAAGATCAGCATTTAGAAGTAATTAAACTAAAGTTCTTGCGAATCAGATATAGTGTGACCTTAACATTTGGTATCAAAAGTCTCACTCTTGAACATTCGCTTAAAAATAGCTCGATGCTTGAGATTTTACTATTTCTGTAACAATACCATAAATCGTTATCTACAGTGATTCCCATTAAAATAACTTTCCTGGAAATTCACAATCACAAAATTCTTGCTATCTTTAAAGTTCTCCGTATTAATTATTTCAAATCATGCTTTGTATAACGGAAACGCAAGCTTGGGCAAGCTTAAAGTCAACAATATTGTTACTCAAAATATTAAATTTGCACAAGATTTCATTCACTTCAATTTATTTTCATAGACATTTTTCAATAAACTTTATTGATCTCTAATGAAAATTTAGTCGGCAATTTTCATAGTGAAGCCACTTTGACACAATGTTTACATTCCAATTATTTCATCATAAATCTCACAAATGAATCAATAAAAATGCACGGAAAATTCAATGAATGAAAAATTATTTTTCTCTCACACAGCAATTTTCCTTCCTACTTCTATTTGCACAAAAGCAATAAAAACAGCAAATAATGCCAGCTGTCATTCAGCTGTGAGATAAATTTTTCCGACTCTCTCATAAATTTATTGAACTGTATACTCACCGTATTATTTCCAATACAATAGCTATTCACACAATTTACTCTCCCACAATCGGGTTCACATTTATCGGCTTTCTTGATGAAGCCCTTACAGCATCCTTGAATGCTTTTGTTGATCCAGTAAGGTGTTGATAAATTTGTTACGACTAATTGTCTGAGAGAAATGAAAGATATAGACGAAAATGAGATTCAATGAATTGTTTATTTTTAAAAAGGGAATTTAATTTGGTAGTAAAAAAGTGCCGTAAATCATTCTCACAAATTTGTAACCTTCAGTCATCTGCTGACTAGTTTTGCTAGTGTATAAACAATGAGTTTATGAACTGAATGAACTTAGATTTTATGAAGTTACCTGATGGTGAGCTTAATTGTTTGAAAATTGAGTCAAAGGATTCGAACTAATTTAAATAAAGATCAAAATTTAATTGCTTTAAAGACGGCTCATATTATGTCTTTTTCGTATATTTGTAGCCTCTTGTAATGTCATGAACATTGTACGATTGTAGAGTGAGAAAACGGTCGTTTGAAGGATTTGAACTCACGATCTTATAAGGTTGAGACTTAACAACTAAAGCACAAATTTTAGTTTTGAAACAGAATTTAAATTTTAGACGCAATTTCAAAACTATTATGAAATCAAGGCAGGATTGACTCTGAAAAATCAATAACAAAACCTAAAACATCCCTGAGCCAGTCAATAAACATGAAAATGTGAAATTCCTTTTAAATCCCTGATGCATTTGATGAATAATTGTATCATGTTTATTGGCTGGCTCAGGGATTGTTTAGGATTGGGATTTCATTCAAAAATATAGAACAATTCTCTGAATAGCCATGCAAACCTTCGGTTTGTAGAGAATTTGACCAACACCAGAAAACAAATTAAAATTGAGTCTCCTATTTTTTTTTTTGAAAATAAATCAATTTCGGCCATTCTCAAATGTTCACAAAATACTTTTAAAATATTTTCCGTTAATATTTCATTTTATGTCTCATAAAAATTTGAATGTGAATTCAAATATTGGAATTATTCTTAATTTTAATAGGGCTCGTCGAAATTAAATTAAGAGCTAGTTTCTGTGAAAACAAATTAATTTTCATCATTAGATAAGTTTCTAAATGATCATTCTGATATAGATCACTCATAAGATGAATATAGGCAGAATAATTTGTCCTAAATAGATAGCATGAGCTCAACATCGACAATTTCTCACTCGAGCTTCCTTAAATCGTTAAAATTAATTTAATAACCAAACGTTTCAATCTTTTTTGACTTTGATAACAAATCAAGCTAGCATCAATAAAATCCAATCCTAAACTTACGGTATGATGACCTCACAAATTCCAAAATCCAATGCAAATGCATAATTTCGAATGTTAACTAAGAAGATCAATATAATACTAAAAGATTTCGTTTTCATCCTATGAAAAAGATTCATCTACAATAATTTAAAAAAAATACTACAGTTTAACTATCGGACATCTCGCAAGAAACTGAAAAGCTGAAAAGATTTTTTTGTTTCAATTTTGAGATTTTTAATTTTAAATCCGAGAGAAAAGATGAGAGCAAAAAAAATGTTAAAGAGAAATTGTTGTTGATATTGGAAATTAGTTCTGTTTTGACAATTTGAAGTTCCAGAGATGAAGTCATAAATAAATGACAGCTGATAATTAGTTGAGTCATGTGCGTCTCTGCACTCTCGTACCAACAAGTCTCTGTTGTAATTTCTTATCAACTTTTTTTTCTTCCGCTTTCATTTGTTGTTTTTGTTTTCATTTCCATTTTTAAACAGAACAGCATTAATGACAAATCATTTTGGAACTAATTCTACTCGGAGCTTGTCTTTGATGTGGGCTTGAAGGAAAGTTAATTATTTTTATGGATAATTATTTTCTTTACTCTGTTCTGTCTGTGAATGAATCGTGTTATAGATGTGAAAACTAAAGTACATTTTTTGGGGGGTTTATGTGGTGAATAAACTTCATGGGGCTTGCTTGTTATGTCTGTCTGTTAGATTTGGATACTGCAAATTTTTAATTGGAATTTACGGGATTATTGTAAATATTGCAGATGATTTTCAAGGAATTTCTGACTAGTATTGACTTTCTTTGTGATTCGGCAAATTAAATCATCAATTTAATGGAAAAAGTCATAAAACTAAAGAAAGTGGAGCTGTGTAAGATATGGCCTAGGGAAAGTGTAAGCAAATATTTGTCAGATCAGGATCTAATCAAAAGTGTCGAATGATTAATATTATTTAAGCTCTTCGCATCGAAGTCATTTTCATTAACTTCTTAAACTTCTTAAAAGACTGAAAATACAGAACTAATGATGAATTTGAATCCGATATTTGTGAAACCATCCAATCAAATTTTAAAGCCACAAATTTTTTTCACAATCTTAAGAATCTAAATCAAAATCCCCAAAAAAATAACTCATGCGTCAAAATAATTCCATTAAAACTTCAAAAGAACCCCAAACAGAACTATCACACATTAAAGAGTATCTCAATACAAAAAAAAATGAACATTTCATTCATATTTAATGAGCTCTTATTCCAGTAAAAAGGTTAATTTGCTCATCCAAACAAATCTTCGTGCCCCAGTAACCAAACGTAGAACGTTCTTTCTCGCAGATAATCTTTCTCTTTATATTCTAGTAAAAAACTGGTTTAACTATAGCTGAGAAAAACCAATAAAAAAATGCATTAGGTACAAACTTTATCTTTTAAACAGGTTTTTAGCTAGCTTCAATAACCTAGCTAAAGAATATCTAAATACTATCTTCTTTTACAATAGCCTTTACAATTCTTCATTTTCCTAGCAATTAGCTAACTTTTCCTAGCTAGCTAAAAGTAAGTCTTTTAAAACAAGATTTTGACTAAAATATAATAAATGAGTTTTTTCAGATAGTTAAAAGAAAGTTAATTACTAATTGCGATTAGAATTTTCCAATTGCTCATGCTCATATTCATAAAAATGTTAATCGAGGTTTGACTTTTAAGAAGTGAACACGTTGTTAGTTGTAGTTGAATAAAAAAACATCATTTTAAAAACTTTAGTAATTTAAAGTGCTTAGTTGTAATGGGTAAGTACAAACTTAATCAAGAATTAACAAAGAGTGGACGATATAAAAGAAAAAAATTAATTATTCTCATTTTCCAATTATGCTAATGATTCGTTATTTGAAAATTTCATATTATATAACTTAATTTCTATTTTAATTTAGCATACTGAGCAGTCCTGCCCTAATACTTTCAGTACATCTACAACCAATCAACAAGAAATCCCGCAATCCGACCTAGTTGACAACAATTTATCTTCAATCAAGCAACAAGAAGTTCCACAAAACTCCCAAAACATAAATTGTTTTGATTCAGGTATCAACGCTGATTCACCGCGTTACGTATTAGTGGAAGAAGTCGCATTGAAGGTAATATTTTATCAAATTTTGCTACATAAATCAAGATATATAGATGGGCTCATACAGAGTATACTTGACCATACTCGACCATATTATTTTTTGTGTACTTATACAAACAAAAATTTTTAAAATTTTCTATTTTCAAGTTTTCATTTAAATATCGGCAGATGCAACAACATTTGACTTTAGTCAGTTACTTTTAATTATAGCAAAGCATTTGCAATACTCCTGTATCAACAAAACTTAACAGAAAGTTGAAAATTTTGCAAAACAAAAATTGAAAATTTTCTTTTATAGTGTTAGTGTTTTTAGAATATTCAAATTTTTGACGTTTAAAAACTGCGATATTTTTGTATGAGCACATCTATATATCTTGACATAAATAATAAGGTTTTAATTCAATAATTTTATTTCTGTAGATTATCATTCAATCTCTTGATGAACTTAAGCTAGCTGTCAAGATATTGACAGATACTATTATGAGTGGAAATCTGGATTTAAGCAACAATATCCTGACTAAATGAAAAAGATGAGTTGGGGTTTGAAGAACGGTGTTCCGAGAGGAGAACAAATCTGCTTGATTGATTGGCCAAAAATCACGGAACTAATGCGTGAAGTTTTATCAAAAACAAATGGAAAAGGAGAAGTTATTGTTGTTGAAGATAGCAAATTGCGTTTGTCAATCCAAGGAGTCTTCAAGAACCATATACACAAAAAATCTTAATTATGTGATCTCTTATTGTTAATTCTTTATATATTTACAATTAATCCATTAAACACTCGTTCATTTAGTACGTTCAGGGGGGGGGGGGGGATTAAATAAGATCTGAACAATTGAAATTCGTGGAATTCGAACGAATTATAGATTTAAACGAATTATAGAAATAACATAAATAAAAGAAACAAAAGAAATATCAAAAACACCTAAATTTTGAAGAATTTTTCAATCTTTTTTTATTTTCAGTTTTACAATTAATGTGAATTTAAAGACAAAAGCAGGAGTAACGCAGAATTATATCAGCTTTTCAATGAAGCTGATATCGTACGACGAATCAAAGTCAACAGACTCCGTTGGGCTGGACATGTCGTTAGGAGACCTGTTGAAGCTCCCATTAATAAAGTCTTTAAGAATGTTTTTGTAGATGGCAAAAGAACACGCGGGCGACCCAAGAACTCTTGGAAAGAAGCTGTTGACAGAGACAGTATTGCATTTGGTATGGTTAATTGGCAAACGGAAGCCAGCGACAGAGTCAGCTTCAGGCGCCATCTAAGGGAGGCCATGGATCACAATTGATCTGTACGGCCAGCGAAGTAAAGTAAGTAAGTGAATTTAAAGTATGATATTAAAAAGCTATATGTATAGTGTAAAAAGATTGGTATTTGTATATTGTAAGAAGATAGCTATTTATGTAATGTTAGAAGACAGTAACTATTAGATAGCTAGATGCATGGTTCAAAAAGTTAATAAAAAGCTGGTTGAATAATTAAAATGTAGCTAGTTAAAAGACAGCTTAAAGACAGTCTGTAGACTAGTTGCAGTAGACTGTCTAATAGGGGCGGACGTCGCAACTCTGTGTCTAGACATAAAAGTTAGTTTTAAACTAGTATATAGAGAATTCGTAGCTAACTGTGGATTCGCTATATAATAGATTTTGGTCACTGGGGGTGATTTTATTCAATTTCGTAAATGAGCAAAAAATTAATGATTTTTTAGCTAGTAGAAATAGCAATCAGTCCGCATTTGTAAGTAGGAAAAATGAAAACTCAATTTTCTCTCGGTTTACAGAAATAAATCAGTTCGTATTTCCGAAAAAAGTTAAAAAAAAATTAATTTTTGAAGGTCGACTGGATCAAAGGTTCAGGAAATGAGGAATTATATGGGTTAATTATTGGTAGACATTATGTGGGAGAATTTGCTGAGTGTTCTTTTGATTGACATCAGGTAAATGATGAAGTCATCGTGGGTAAATGAAATTTAGGAGTTTGTCAAAATGTCAGCAGATAAAAGTGTCAAAAAGTTTTCCATTAATTTTTGAGCATAAATTCAACACAGAACCTTCTTATTATTAATAAATCAAACTCAAAATTCCTCAGTCAACAAACATCTCTACATATCCATTAAAAAATTGATTCTCATACATAAAATTATTAATTACTCTCGATGTAACATCAAAATGGAAATGAAAATTTCATTATCATAACAAAAAGTCAAATATTAATCCCACGAGAGGCTGTAAAAAATCAATCAACAAGTTCGAAGTTGAATGTATTGCAAAAGCGACCAAAAGGCAACAACATTATTAATTAAATCGATTCTTTAGAATGATTTTGTCAGAATTTCTTAAATGTTTTTGAAAAGAAAAAAACGATCTTTTTTAAATTTGAATTTTCAACAAACTTTTAAATATTATTGAATTTTATCACTTTTCCAGAAATGTAATTTTTTCCATTTTCCCCCTAAATATTAAATTTCAACCAGCAAAAAAAAAAATCTGACAAAATCTTCCTTGCATCTCAAAACAGTTTGAAAAGAAAAACAGAACTCTGTTTATTTAATAATGTTTGACCATCTGACATAGGTCTGAATATTTTCTTTTTTTCTTCTTCTTTCTCTTCTTCATAATATTTACACTTAGCTCAAGAAAAAGAAGGAAAACTGACTCCGAAATGATTAAAAATGATTGCAAGTCATGTGTAGTTTAATTAAACTTTTTATTGATCTTTTTCCGAATCGATGACACGAGATGTCAAACATTCGTGATGTGCGTGGTTTTAGATACAACATTTAGTACTTGATACACTTATTTCCACTCTTGAATCTTCGATCTTTGACGTAGCCTGAAAACAGATATAGAAATTAGTGAGAATTGTTTATTTTTGAGGGAATTATAGACGCATTTTGAGGTTAATTATTTAAAGATTGAAATTTTTTTGATAATTTTAGGAAAAAAAAATGCATTAATATCATTGGAATGAACTCTTGCCACGACGTAGTCTTGGAATATATCAATAAATTTGGAAATTAAGGCTTTACTGCGAATTTGAATTGAAAAAGCTTTTTGATGTGAGAAATTTTTAAAACAATTTTAGCCATTTTTAAATTCAAATTTCAAAAAGCCGTTAGAACAAAATGTTATGTTACATCGGAATCACATTTTGAAATCAAAGATCAAAACCATAAAATTAAATCCTAAAAGCAAAAATCTCTCTATTCCTATATCATCTAAAATCATGTGCTGCCAACAGCACCTATTACTCTTATAATTTGTATAACTCTATAAATAATTCCCATTCAAATTTTAGTAAAAATAGCAACAACTAACCAGCGTAACATAAACACATATTCGGACCGGAACATATGCCATTTTCACATGTTGGATTACACGTGGGAACACATCGATACGAGTCAGTCGCGTCCTTGACATAGCCTTTATTGCACGTACATTGATTTGGTCTGCAATAATAATAAATAAGTGAGAATAGTTTTATGGCTAATTGTGATATCAATATACCCAGTGCATTTTCCATTCAAACATTTCTTGTCACATTTTGGTGAGCAAAATTTACGGTTTGGTTCAGAAAAGTAGCCAGGATTGCAGTCACAGGTTCCATCGGGGTTGCAGACTCCATTTTCACAACCTAGAAATTAATTTTAACGATCAGAAAAAATAAAAATTTCAATATGTAGTTAAATGCCACTTCCAGTACATACCAATAGGGCATGTAACTTTACATTCTCCAGCCTCAGTCCTTACATAATCAGGATAGCAAGTGCATGTTTCAGGTGCCGTACATATTCCATTCACGCATTCCTTGCTACAAATCGGCAAACATTTTCTAAAAATATGCTTATTTCGCTGATAGCCGTCACAGCAAGTTTGAATTCGCGATAAACTCGGGTCAGACTTGCGGAATTAATAAATAATAAAAACGTACAAATTAATGTGAAATGAAAAAAAAGAAAAGTTTTTGTGGGTTTTGTGTCAGGTTGTTTGTTCTGTGTCAATTAATTTTAATTTACAGGAATTGGATTGAGGTAATTTAAACTTACTCCATTACCATGAGCATGAATGTTGTTTGTCAGTGATGCGGTCCTTTTTTTAAAAATAAAAAAAAAATTAAAATTTATTTATGAAATTATTTTACATCCTCTTCCATAACTTACGGCACTTCCTTAACACAAACTCCACTCGGCATCGAGCTCAATGTCTTGTTAATAAATTTATCCAATGATGGCTTTGAAACATTCAATGGTCTTGTCGTCGTCATCGGAATCCAAGTGCTTTGATTTTTTTGCTGATCCCCATGGTCATGCATAGACATATTGAGTTGTGGATATATATTTTGATATCTCCAATCCTCACCCCTCTCGATGTCTTGCAAATGTTGCGTGGAATTTATCAAATGACTCACGTCAACATGTTGACAGCTGACGATAGTGATTGCGAGAAGCGCTAAGCCGATTATTGTCTTTGAATCCATTCCGATTGACATTGAAATGAAAACTGAATGAGAGAATTTCTATTTTGTAGTTTCTAGCTTGTGCTGATTACAATTGCTGTGATCTCAAAATGAGAATTTACTGGAGATGACTAATTTTAGTTGCTTATGAGATTTATTTTAAAATAAAGTACAAAAGGTACGAAAAGATGAAGATAAGAAGCGCTGTTTTGAATATATTTCGCAACAGTTGTGACAAACTTTAGGACAGAATAGCTGCTAAGTTGACACTGAGACTTAGAGTTGCACTAACAGCACCATGATGTCTTTATTATACCACTTTCAATGCCGTATGCAATATAGCCACATGATGACTTATTTAAACACAAACCAAAATTAAACACGAGTCAAAATTGGTCAAAATTTAAGTATCATGAACTAAGAACCAGAGCTAGAAGTAAATGAAATTTTGAAAACGATGAAACAAAATCGATGAAAATCTCGAATCGACTTCGAGCTCTGCTAAGAACAAAGAACCAAGATTCAACAGTTGAGTCAAATGTTCTGTTGTTACATTCAGAATGTCACTTTTGCGAAATATGAAATTTTTAGACTATGATCCATTGTGCTGTATTACTTAGTTGACAATTCCGAACTCCTAATTCTAGTAAACTCCTAATTTCCTTTAGCTGAAGACACTATGTAAAAATATATTTAATCTTACTCTTAAGACCTACGAATAACAAAGGATTGAAGTAATTTGAACTTAAAATCTTTTATACCAAGCTACCAGGCCTAAATTGTAATCAAGTATTGTCATAAATTTGACGTAAGAAGAGCAAGATGTGTAGGAATCTAATTATAAAGCTATACAGCATTTAGTAAAATAAATTATATAAGTTGCATAACCTACAAAACATGAATGACGAGTAAGTATTATAGAATATTTTGAGTATCACGTATACAATTTCTGTCGTTAAGTAACGTAATTTTTGTGGCCATAATCATTATTTGGAAATTCAGTGATCTTATGCATCATTGATATCATGGTTTCCATTAAGAAACTCTGTGGATTTAGTGAAAGAATTTGATGCTTTGTGAGTAGTTGATTAGACATTTGATAACTGAACGACCATTATGAACGTTTTAACTCATTTCATTAAGACTTCAAAAACTAGCTAATTTGTTTACAAATAATTTAAATTCTTATTAATTTCTTTAATCTCAATTAATGAGTAAAGCAGAGATGATCAAATGACTTTACTCAATTTCAATTGCTTCCAACTGAGAACAAAAATTAATTAAGAGAGTTGAAAAATTGATTTTTTTTTCTTTTCAATAAATTTCGTATTGAGGCAAGAGTTATCGATCGAGTGTCAATAATCACCCAATTAATTAATTTATCTCATCCGAGACATGATTAATCCATTCCAATTGAATTTCTCGGTAAATAATACAAAAAAAATTTCTTCGCGCTTTCGTCACTTTTTTCTTCTCTTTTGACGCAATGAGCTACAATGTGTGTATGTTTGTTCTGATCTCAGATGTTTTGTTATCGATTATAATTAATGTTTTATGTTAACAAAAGAGAAAACAAATGCTTTTTTATGAATATTTCGGAAATTGCGAATGAAAAGATTCAGCAAACGGGATGTGGGTGATGAATTATTGTTTATTTTTGTAATTTTATTGAATTGGCTTGTGGGAGAGTTTTTCTGATTATGAGATTAGGAGATATTAGGAAGCAATTTAGATGAAATTGATTTGACGCGAAGAATCAGTGATTTAAAGAAAATTTGCAAAAAGTTATGAAAAGTGAAAATAAAAAAAAATATATTGTGAATTGATGTTTTTGAATGTTCTCATAAAAATCTAAGATCGTTTTGAACCCCAACCAGGGTCAATCGATGCTAGTACAGATATCATGATTTTCTTGAAGAGTTAAACAAATTGTCTCGGTCCCAACATTTAAGGATATTCCCAGAATACTAATCTTTAAACAACCACAAGATCTTCAACTTTAAAAGCTTAGAACAATTCCAACCATTCAAAACTCACATATTTATATTCAAAACAAATTTGATCATCAACAGAAAACATTGTGCCATATTCAGCTCAGTTCCAAATTCTTACTATCTTATTTGTAAATATTTGAATAGCCATGCTTGCTTGTTGTTTCATTTCCATCTATCCAAAAGTAAATAACTCTAGCGCGCCAAATAAAAATTGAAGGTAATTTGATTATCATTGAGCTGAATTACTGATTTATTTTTGTAGGCCTGTACATTGTACAAAGAAGAAACTTTTGAAGATAAGAATATAAGAAGTCATATGTATTGTGTGACACTGGGAGGCTGGTTTGCTTTATTTTTGGTTGTGTTGGTCGGATCGAGTATCTGCTTCTCAAAAATAGATTTCTTTATTAAATTTTAAGATGATTATTAGGTTTTTGTGTATAAATAGCAAAACATGTAGCCAGAGAGGGGATCCAAATCCAAAGGAGTCTAGACTCCAGTCATGAAGTTGTTAAAATATTTCAGCTTTAGCAGAGCTCTTTTTTCGAGGTTTAGAACTCTTTCTTGAATAATTTCTTGCTGTAATCCTGAAAGTAGCACCTAATCTTATCATAAACCACTTCAGACTTCTTAGTGGCATTTTGAATTCTTTTGAATCCCCTTTGACTAAGCTTAAAGTTATCAAAACAAATTCAATGGCATCTCAAAACTTGATAATGATCCAAAGTCGTCCAAAAAAATAAATTGTCAAATATTAACAACGAAACTAAACTAAACCGATTTTCTGCCCAGCAGTAACAATTATTTCACGCAGTTACAGAAACCAATCATTATCATTATTATCAACGATTGTCGATTATTTTTGAGTTTATTATACCATTTTAGTCAATAGATTAAAAATAAATATCACAAGGTCATCGACTGGAGAATTTCATTCCAAACTTATTTTACTTCTTGCCTGCACAACACACCCAAAAAATCGTTATCAGATGAGAAGTTCAAACAAAAGATATATCAAGGTATAGCTTGTAGACATTGAAAATTATTATTGCAGTAAAAATTCAAAATTATTGAAGAATAAATCGAAGAAAATATCTCAAAGGAAAGCCGGAAATTAAGAAAAACTAAGTCGCGAACTGACCTTGCACATCGAAAATCGTCATTTGTAGGCCAAGATAAGTTCTTCCTATTTATTTCATTCCTGTATGTTTACAATTTAATTCTTACGCAAAAAAATGAAAATCTTCATATTTTGTCTCTCACATGTGGGCATGTATGTATGCACACAATCATAAGCTATACCTTCTGCGAGCGGATATTGTCTGAGTATTGTTTGAAACTCAAATCGTGAAATAAAAAGAAATAAAAAATAGAATCGACTGTTCTTTATTGTTTGCGAATTGCTTGTTAGTTCGTATAGTTTTTTAAAAACACTCTCATCACTTGCCATTACTACACAAAAGTCCAGAGTGTAAGCAACGCGGTCTTCAAAAACGAAAATATTAAAATCAAAATTCTAAGAAATTAATTAAAACATAATAATGGAATGTGATAAATTAGTAGAAATTCCCGCTAGTGATTGGATTGAATTACGAGACATATTTTTATTGAATTGGCCAGACAATCATGTAGCATGGCATACGATAAATAATTATGTAAATTGGCACCGAAAACAATCGTACATACGGGACTTAAAAATTTATAGTTTAAATAATTCGTGGCGGAGTGATGGAACTTATGTTGTGGTTGTGAGTAAAACTTGTGGACATAAAATAGCATTATAAGTTGGTTGTGGTTCTTGGATTTTGGACTAAGGCGCATTTTCTCACGTTTGCTAGTTTTTGATCAAAACATGTTATTGTAAACTGGATGTGAATTTTTGTTGTTGTTTTTATCATTCGGGTCGATCGTAAATGACGTCAATTGAATTTTTTGAGCACCTTTTCTACTCGAACTCTCAAAATATATTCAAACAAATAAAGTGACTTTCAGCTTAAGATCTAATCAATTTCTTAAGCATAGACGTCATTTGTGAATGAACTTGCAGTAGAACTTTCGAATGTGTCGCATAGGTGTAGTCGAACTAGTGTGCATAATATTTTGATGTCTGATTATGATTATAAAATTATTGTTGAAGTTTTATTTATAAACAAAAGATGTTGCTGATTCATAATTTATGGTTCAAAACTTCAAACGTCAACGTATGCAGTATGCGGCATTTTAAGGGCTTTAACTCAGAAATCAAAATTGTTTTTATTAATTTTATAACATTCGAAGGAGAGAGGGAGGGGGGGGGGGGGCAAAAGGACACTGTTATCCTCAGCTGCTCCCAAAATAATGCATATCATTTAGCAAGTCATTCAACATCAAAGTCCAAAAATAATTTAATCCACAACACCTCCCACACCAACATAAATCCACACCTTACTAATAAAATTAACGAATTTCCAGGATCGATACCAATTATTCATCTATTCCCTTCAATTATCAAACGACAAATTAAAAAGAGCGCTTAGCTTAATAGATTGGACAAACGGATACTTAGTCAGCTCATTTTTAAGACGTCATCGATCAGCTGTTTTGGACATAATCAGTAGTAAAAAATTAAAAGTTGAGACAGAAAAACTCACGTTTTTGTATTACTTGTCCAAAGAGGAAGTAAAAAAGAAGCATTTGGTGTAAGTTCCATTCATGCATCACATGTATTGAGTCACTAATTAGCATTCTTTCTCTTTTGTGTATTTTCCACAGTGCACCGAATGACATCACACTCAAACCTTTGTCTATAGATGAAGCTGAATATGTGAATAATGAATGGCCTAGCAAATGTTCTGGTTCCGATTTTCTTGTTAAAAGACTCATCGATTGGAATCCAAATATAGGAGCCTTTGACGATAACAATGAACTTATGGGATGGTGCATGAGGCTACAATCTGGTCCACTCGGTGGTCTGCAAGTTAACAAAAAATTTATGCGACGTGGCGTTGGCAGCCTTTGTGTACTTGCGATGTGTAAAATACTTGCCAACATTAATTTAGACACATTCGCTCTGGTCGATGAACTCAATTTCAACTCACAAAATATGTTCGTAAAGCTTGGATTTAAACACACAGATGACGCATACTGGCTCAGAACGAAGCCGACGAATGGTAGCAAAATGAATTGGATTGATCAAGAAATTTATTACTAATGTATGATTTAAGTTTGGGGTTCGTTCATAAATGATGTTAAGTTGAGATTGGTATGAATCTACTTCTAAATCTTACTTTTTATACATAGGGTATATATCTGGAGTATACCAGTATTGTATGGATAGCTATAATCCTAGGGTTAGGTGAAGAAGTAGGCTAATATGAAAATTCCAGCTCTTGGAGTTGTGCTGCACATTTAAAAACATAACTGAAAATCTGGTAATATTGAGGCAGGGAAGGAACCAATAAAATGTTAACATGACATCATTTATGAACAACCCTTTAGATTAGATAAAAAAATTGTTACTTGCACTTTGTTTGCATTTTTCATTATTACAAAAATATTTTTGCGGAAGCAAAATTCACTGCTGTAACGATAATAAAATAACTATATTTTCATACTCACATAAAATGATTTCAATGTCATGTTCATTTCTACTTTTCTCTCTCTTTCGCAATCTCCTCGTCGTTCTCTCATTCTCTTCAGCAAATATTAAACTTTAGTGTCTCGCAAGTCGCGTCTTAAGAATGAAGGAAATTTCGCTCGACAATCTTCAAAAATTCGAGGACATATTCAATGTAGATCGTGAAAAACATATGGTGATTCTGCTTACTATAAAGACTTTTGTCTGTCGTTTTGAGAAATTTCCTGAATTGAGGAACAAAGCAAAATTATTTGCGCTGTCGGACGACTGGGAGAATGATGGATATTTCTTTATGACTGTAAGATATTCTTTGTTAGAACTTCTATGATCTAGATTTTATGGGCTGTATTAATAATTTTTCATTTAAATGCACATTTGACATTTTTTGCAAATTAATGGGAATTAATGTTTTGCTGACTAGGAAGTGGAAAATTATTGATTAATTACGTAATTCACCGGGTGTTCTGAGTATTAAGTTCTCATTTATAACCTCTATGGTGAAGAGGAATAGGATTGAATTATTTTTTTCGTAGAATTCATTTTCTTTGGCACGAGAAAATAGCGAGGAAATTTTCCGGGTTCATTTGCTTAAGTCTGCTGACATTTTTTGGGGAATGAAAGACTTTTAGGCTATGTAGAACGTGCAATATGAGAAGAAAAAGTTTGTAGAACTAAAAGTTGACAAATGATTAATTTTGGCATTCATTTACATTGTGTCGGTCGGGACTTAAATTGTGTTGCTCGAGACTGAACTCTCCTTTTTGAATGAAATTAAATAATTTTTTTTTGGCAAATTTGGAGTTGTGTCAACAAATTTTCGAGAATTCCTCAAATCAAGGCTTAAATGTATATGAAACTTCCTAGTTAAAATTGTTTATTTTCACCGGCTTACTCAATATTAACAGGCTGACCATCTTCTTGGTTTTTCAGAAGACTGTCCTCTATTTTTATCATAGGATAACATTAGAGGAACTAGTAGACATTAGAGATGCTCCAAATTTTCTTAAAATATGTCTTGTAGCCCTAAATATAGCACAATAATTAAAATTCCTACATGACTGTTTATACCAAGAAAATATAATTTTAATGAAATGAAGTGTCGGATATCAGCTTACTCAAAACAATTTCATATGTAAACAGTTTTAGATTGGCATATTTTTTACTGCGCTTAAATTCCATGACTTTCGCAAACTAAGTACAATTGAGTAAGTAGACACAAAATTTGTTGAGGTGGTCGCATAATTTTTCAATTGACAAAATTCTATTTTTGGCTTTAAATAAGCGTGACAGTTTATTACACTTAGCTTAAAATATATTGTCAACTATAGAAAAATAGGTCGAACAGGAGAATGGGTGCAAAAATGTTGAGAATGGAATAAAGCAATAAAGAACCAATTAGGATTGTTTTTGAGAAATTTATGATTGATTGCTTAGGGGCCATTCACTTATTACGTAACGCTTTTAGGGGGGGAGGGGGGTCTAAGATTTGGTTACGGTTCAAACAAGGAAATTTTTTTTTTCATACAAATTTTGTTACGAGGGGGGGGGGGGTCTAAAAAGTCATTTTTTCGCGTTACGTAATAAGTGAACAGCCCCTTATGAATCTCCTTAGGAGCGTAGCCAGGAATTTTTGGAGTGACGATTTGATTTGGATTTTATTTCTTTAAAAACTCGATAAAAAGGGGTTTAGAAATCCGTAATCTTCGTACAGATTTGAAGAGCAAAGATTTCTTTAGATGGGGTTCTGGAAATCATGTTTGAGCAACCTTATAGACGCCTTTGAGAAAATTCTTTTTAATCCATCCTGTCAGTTTAAATGCATTTTTATCATTTTGCATACATCTAATAGACTAAAGATTTGAATATAATTTACTTCACCTAATCACCTAAAACCCCTAGTACTTACACCTTTAATTACTGAGTATAAATCAAATTCAGACACGTGTACTCGATATATGCCTTCAAACTTTCTTTCTTGCAGTCTTCTCTCATTTACTAATAATACTCTCAATTTTTTCTTAATATTCTTCCCCACTAAGTTTGTGATCTGGACGGAGCACTTTGTTTTCTTCGATTCCATCAATGACTCAACAGATGTTTTGAAAAATGCTTTACGATCCTTGGACTACAATAATTTAATGTGTTTGTTTTCAATCAGAAATGAATTTCATGACATGGTTTGCGAGTTACGCGATGAACTTGGTTTAAAGCTGCATATTGATGCTGACACGGCATGCTTCTATCTTCCAATGGCTGAATCATTAGCTTTAAAGTATGAGATGCCTCCAAATCTTCATATTAAGGAACTATCAGAAGATAATGTCGAAAAAATAAATTCCGTTTGGCCACATCGATCTGAAGGATCAGAAAGCTTTATTTCATATTCCATCAAATTTCATTTGAACGTTGGATTGTATGATAATGATAACAATCTCGTTGCATGGTGTCTTCGCTATGATAATGGAGCCTTAGGAGTACTTCAAACGGATTCAAACTATTTACGAAAGGGACTTGGAAGTGTTGTTGTTAAAATTTTATCTAAGAAGATTTCGGAAGAGTTTCAATGTGATAATATTGCTTTAGTTGTACAAGAGAATGTAAAGTCGATTAATTTGTTCAATAAGTTGGGATTTAAGAAATTGGAATCGCACACTTGGTATAATTTGATTAGAGCGTAGATTATTAAGAACCATAAGGAAATAAGGAATTATTTTGAAACACAATAGAACGAACAAATTCTTTCTTTAAACTGTTACAAAATTACACCCCCCCCCCCTTCACTCTTAAAGAGTTAACCATTAGCCAATTTGTAATTTAAAATTTTAACAGCTCTTCAAAAATTTAAAAATTTGAAGGGGTATACAACTAAGCAATAATTTAATAACAAAATCGTTGTTTTAAGTCCTTTAATTAATAGAAACGTGTTTTGTTTGAAGAATTATTATATTTAATAGTTGAAGACAAATTTTTTTTCGAGCAATCCTAAAGTAATATTGTTAAAAAAAAGATTCTTTAAAACCAAACCAATTAATACAATTCAATTTTTTCAATCAACATCATCCATTTGTGTATTAAATTTAAAATTGGCTTATAGAGCAGAACAATTAAATTGATCTTAAAATTTATTAAAAAGGACTTTATATTAATAGATTAATAAAGATAATTAAGAAGAACAATTAAATTGAAATAAAATTTAAGAATTGATCTTTCAATCAGACAGTTGTCAACTCGATCATCACCGAGTCAATTAAAACAACCAATGAACTATCTCCTCAATCAATCATATTAAAAGACAAATCAGATGTTTCATTTATTATTGAAAAATCACTTCATTTTATCAATCTTGTTATCGCGAACAATTTGCAATCTATGAAATAATTCAAGTTTTTTATAAGATAAGAAAATTTCTCATTGTTTCTCATATTCAACAGCGTTTCTAATTTTCTAAGTTTCTCATTTTCTCGCAACAACTTGTTAGTAGCTTTCTTGAATTCAAAGTGTAAACATGTCTGATTCACTAGTTGAAGTTTCAACAGAGTCTTTGCCAATTTTAAGAGATGCCTATAAAGTAAATTGGCCAGAGCACATAGTCGCATATAGTTTTCTAGATAAAATGATTAAAAGATTTAAAGAACGTCCAGAACAAAGAGAAATCGTAAAAATTTATTCTATTGGTGAGAAATTAGAACAAGATGCAACGTTCGTTGCTGTCACGGTGAGAGAATTTGATGAATTGTGAGAGAAGAGAAATTTTCATAATTTACAATGTTTTCAGGGCAACGAGAGCGTTTTGCTTGCAACATTGGATTTAACTTTCGAGCGCTTAAACATTGGATTAAAGTGCTTAAACTTTGATGTGAGGAAAGTTTTTCTTTGCGTACGAGAAATTTATCGTGATACATTTACTGAGTTTATTAAAAGTCGGGATTTAAAAATTTTATTTGATGATGCAACGATCATGGTTCATATGAAGCATGAAGATGCAATTAATCTCCAATATGAAATTCCTGAAGGTCTAGTGATACGAAGTCTCTCAACATCAAATGCTGATCATATCAATTCAATATGGCCACACAGATCACCAGGATCTGAAAAATTCATTGAGTATTGCATTGAAATGAATCTTTCTGTTGGACTTTATGATCAAGTTACTGGAGAACTTCTGGCATGGTGTCTTGAGCACGACAATGGAAATCTATTAGCACTTCAAGTTGATCGAAATCATTTGAGGAAAGGATATGCTACCATAGTTACAAAAGCCATTACTAAACTTATTGCACAAGAAAGAGGATTTGATGTTCATACAAATATAGTTGTTGCCAATTTCAAGTCATTGGGATTATTTGAGAAATTATCTTTTAACAAAATTGATAAGAACTTTTGGACTGGTGTTGTTAACAAATGAATAAATTATGAATATGTGATATATTAAAATTGTTCTTATTTTATAAGTCATTGAAATTGTTTGATAAACTTTCATTCAAGAACATCGATACGAATTCATGAATTGTAGTCAAAAAAGGAATTAAAATGTTGTTCGATGTAACCAAATGGGTTTGAACGAGTTTAAGTTTTCATTCAAACTTTGCAAAAATATACTAAATCTCAAAAAACACGGTATTCGACATAATAGGCAATTTTTGACCCACTGAACAATCTTATCTTATTAACGTCTGTTATCAGTAGTCATACTTATTAAAGCAGTTCAGTTTTTCATTAAATGTCAAAGTGCAAGCATGCCAAACACAGAAAATTGTCTTGTCGAGATTCCAGTTGAATACCTTTCACAGTTCAGAGATGCTTATAAAATCAATTGGCCAGAGCACATACTGGCTTTCAGTTTTCTTGATAAAATGATTAAAAGATTTAAGGAACGACCAGAACAAAGAGAAATTGTAAAAATTTATTCTGTTAATGGGAAATTAGAAGAAGATGCAACATTCATTGCTGTTGTTGTAAGTCAAGATTGTAGATATACTTAACGTCTTCATTAACATCAATTAATTCATAGCAAGACTACACAGTTGTAGTCGCGACTCTAGATTTGTCTTTCAATCGATTATCTAGAGGACTGAAAGGACTTAATTTTAAAACAGTCAAGAAGTTTTCTGGTCTTCGAGAAATTTACAAAACTGCAGTACTTGAATTCATCAAAAATGAAGGTTTGATCACCTTAGTTCATAAGGATATGATAATGGTCCACATGAACTGCGAAGATGCTAAAAAACTTAAATATGAAGTTCCTAAAGGGCTTGTAATTCGAGAATTAAACAATTCTGATATCAACAAAGTTAATTCAGTATGGCCAAATAGATACAATGGATCAGAGAAACTCCTTTCATACTGCATCGATACAAACTTCTCTCTTGGTTTGTTTGATAAAAAATCTGGAGAATTGCTAGCTTGGTGCCTTGAAAATGATGTCAACAGTTTGTTCGTTCTTCAAGTCGATGAGAATCATTTGAGGAAAGGATATGCGACAATTATAACAAAAGCTTTGAGTAAATTAATAGCAGATGAAAGAGGATTGGATATTAATGCAAATATAATATGCTCTAATGTTAAGTCTATGGGATTGTTTGAAAAACTTTCTTTTAAAGTGATTGATAATAATTCTTTTGTTATTGTGAGAAATTAAAGAACATGTTTTATGGGCATGTTTAAATTATGTATTTTAGACCTTTTTGTCTAGCTTCTGGTTTATCTATCATGGACACAGGTTTGATTTAATTTCAGTCAGTTAAAAGCTGGCAACTGTTTTAATTTGGAATCTCTCATTTTAAAGGACAGAAGTGATTCTGAGGCTGTTTAACATTCTAACAAGGAAAAGAACAAGACGAAAAATTCTTATCGTTTCAATCAGTGTTGCATTCTGGCCATTTGTCTGAATCAGATAAATTCTGAGACAGAAATTTCTTCATAAAGATCGATTCTATATGAAGATAGAAAATCTAATCTACACAAAGATTATTTCTACATAAAGATTCGATGTAGATGTCTATAATTCTACATTCTTCTCTGATGTAGACCTGGAAAAAATGTAGAATTGTAGACATCTACATCGAATCTTTATGTAGACAGAATCATTATGTAGAAATAATCTTTGTGTAGATTAGATTTTCTATCTTCATGTAGAATCGATCTTTATGAAGAAAGTTTCTTAGCTAGACAAAAACTATTGAAGAATCTACATTCTTCATCTAGTGTAGACATCTACATTTGCAACACTGGTTTCAATATTTCCTATCACAATTTTTCTCATCATGTTATTTTCCTCTTGAATTCCAAAATATTTTTGGCGTCAAATTGTTAAAATTCTTAAAAATGTGCTCTAAAAATGCCAACAGTAAGTGACTACCAGGTCAACGACTTGATAAATTGAATTTTGTAATGTCATTCAAGAAAAAGTGCTCAATATCAAGCTTTTTTATGCTTTACAGACAAAACTTTGAAGGAAATCAATTTCAACTTCCACAGATTCTCAAACATTTTCAGTTTAAATTTTCAAATATTATTTGACTGTTACACAAAAAATCTAATTAAAGAATTAATTAATTAAAACCACGACAGCGTAATTAAGAAAACATTCATCAGCAATGCACTTTTCATTCTCCCCAATTAAATCTTTTTTACATTAAAAAATAACCTTTAGTATTTCATCACTTTCTAAAGCTGTGCCACAATGTCATATCCCACAAAATCTATAATTAATAGCATTCAATTTTCCCTTGTGATGCACGATACATGCATTAGAACTTTTTTGCAAATTATTCATTAGCAACTACAATAACATCTTTGCAACATCTTGCCTTGACAATCAATTTGGTTTCCTCCTTCCATGTCCTTGACCTTAATTTTCATGTTTTTCTTTTACGGGTAAATTTAAATGTTTAATCGGACGAAAAATGCACAATTTTTTAATACGTCATGTCGGAAGAAATTTTACGACGTAGATGGATTCAGTCAGTCGAAACAGGAGGAATATTTAATGAGTAGCACATCAAAATTGTTTTTTGTTAATAATCAATAATTTCAGGATCACATTAAGCATCGATATGGAAAGTCGAAAATGGAAATGATTCTGGTATATAACGTGGTCAGTTATGATTGATCATAGCGCAATTTTTATGATTTCTAGATTAACTGTCACAAACAATTTGAAATATAACGTTCGTAATAATTTTAAAATTTGAAAACACGAGACAACGTTTAGCCAAAAAGACAAACAGACAGAAAAAAATCATTTAATTCTTTCTATAAAAATAAGCTAATAAGCCAACAAGGAGCAATTCTGGCACCGACTCTATGAGAGAAAATCTCAATCTTTTACGTAGTTTCGCGTTTTATTTTTGTACAAAAAATATAAATGACGAGTAAAATAAATATATTATTGATAAATTGAACTCGTTATGACATGACATGAATAAATAACAAGGAGACACTTTACATCACTTTATAATAATAAAATTGATTGTCCTTTGAAAACTTTTGTACAGTGTTGTTATGTGATGACACACTCGTGTGTGGATCACTCACATGCCATCGCGCAATTAAAACATGATAGTTATGTGCACTTTTGTGATTGCATGATGGAATTTAGCTGGATAGTTTAGGATTTTTAAATTAATCTTGTAAGTTGTATGCTATACATAATAGTAGGAAAGTTATCTAGTAATGAAATGAGGCCAAGGATTTCCTATATTAAGCCTTTTTCGAGACAGAAAGATAAACAAAGCAAAATGTTATCAAAGCTGCTAAA
This sequence comes from Chironomus riparius, assembly GCA_917627325.4. Taxonomy (NCBI): domain Eukaryota; kingdom Metazoa; phylum Arthropoda; class Insecta; order Diptera; family Chironomidae; genus Chironomus; species Chironomus riparius. Next base: position 18,847,260 of record OU895877.1, on the reverse strand, counting down.
ATAAGTCTATTATCATACCTTTTTCAACGTGTAGTTACGCATGAAAATAATTTTTTAAGTTTTTTAAATTTACTAAGTTTGACTTGCAAAGAGTTTTAAAAAATTATTTATAAAGGTTATGAATAAATTTCTAGATTTAACTAGACCAAAGTAATATTCTTTGCAAGTTCTCATTCTAAAGATTCATACAACACTCACGAATCTAGGCTATGTTCTCAACTTAATCCTTAAAAGTTACCAAACAACCTACTAGGATTTTAAACAATAAATTTTAATCTTTTTTAAGCGTTTTAAATGCCGTTAAGTAATATTATAAATGGATTATTTGATACATAACCATGAATTGTAAACATTGTAATAGAGTTAATATGTTGGATTTTATTTTAAAGCTAGGTCAGTTACGCATCGTTCAAACAAAGGCTATACATCTTTTAATTTTATCTTGATTGTTTTCGTTTTGTCCCGATTTCAATCCTTAATCTAATGTGGGACAGTTCCATCTAAATTCAACTATTCGTAAAAGATGTTCAAATTTTGATGTTATTTTTTTAAATTAAGATTTTGTGAAAGGAGTTCCTAATCTTAATTTTAGAATTGGCTGATGTCACTTATGAACTTTCTCTAAAGAATTATAAAGAATTTTGTAAAAATAAACACTTTAAAGACATTTCAATCAAAACTGTAGCTAATGTGATTTCTAAAAAGTCCAAATCCTTTCAAATTGCAATAAAAGTCACTCCACTATTAAGTCACAAAAACATCAACAACTCTGCCAAATGCCAAGTTTGATAAAAAATCATCAGTAATTCATAATAAAATCACAAGTTTGCACTCAAATCCATTGCAAATTCGTTGCTTAATTTAAAAGAAAAATAAAAAATCGTCCATCCGATAAATAAATCCATGCATGAGCTACGTAAAGCCTTTCAACAAAGAATCACAAGACAGAATTTTAAATGGATCAAAAAAATTTATATTTTTATATAATCACAACAACTTCTTAATACTATTTTTAAATGCTTGTGTGGAAAACTGAAGTCATATCAAAAGCGAATCCAATTAGCAACTAAATGAGTGCTAAATAATTTCAGATCGGAAGTCACAAGTAATGACTTAGTCAGTCATATATCATCACATGTTCTGACGATATTGACATTGAAATTGCCAAGGTTTTCAGAAGAAATTGTTAAAGGATGGCTGAATTGATTTTTGCGTTGTTATTTGTTGACGAGAAATGGAGCATGACAAGTGAGAATGTGTTGGTGGCAGTGGCTGTGATGATTTACTTTTCTGTTGATCTTCGTTCTTGAAAATGAGTTTGTGGGAAAATTTGATGTCAGGAGAATACATTTCTTGGACTTATTGAACGTTGTTAATGTCAAGTAATTCTTAAAGATGAATAAGATGAAGTTTAGGAAGTTGTGTCCATAGTTTTGATATTTAAAGTTGGTTTCATGATTGCAGTTTGTCTAGAACTTAAATGCTTATTGATAAAATTGAGTTAAGTTGGATGTACTCAAGGGTGTTTTTTGAACAGTGTCTGATTCTTGAATTGAACTTCCTTTACATTAACATCTGAATCGACCACTTTTTCTTACGAAATCCTTCTCTTGGCAAAAACATTAATGTGAATACATAAAGAATAGAAAATATCAAAACGGATCAAAACAAGTCACAAGAACAATATCAATTCTGAGGATATCAGATCTTATTACAATTACATCTAAAGAGATGTTTTCTTCATTATTTATTATTGTATAATTTATATTCATCTTGTTTTTCTCGAGAATTTCTTAAATTTCATAGAAAATTATAAGCAATCAGTAAGTAACCAAAAAGGACATATTAATTAAAATCAGAATAATATATCGGAGAATTCAATTGATTATTAGATCCTTGATGATGTAAATAAAGTTAATTGATTTCTCAGATTTCATATATTTATAGTCTTTTGAGGTTGAAGAATATGATTTAAATTTAGTTTACATTAAGATTAACTAGGATCTAGATTTTAAGGATGGTGGCGGAGAATACAACCTTGCTTCCCCTGCTCTAGAGCTACCGAAATACCATAAAAAGATATTAACATTATTTGATTATAAGCAGTCCACGGACATATCAAAACACTTCAGAAAATTGAATCTGATAGAATTATTTGAGTTCAATTCATTTTGGACCTATGGCAGTTCCAGTTCGATCTCGTACCTGAACATCTCCAAATGTTCAAAAATATATGTAACTAGTGTAGTACCCCGTCAAGCATGACGGGCATTTTTTCTTCTTTTGAAACAGTAAAATTTATATTACGAAATTTATATTACATAAACGATTAATTTCAATTTTATTTTCAAACTTTAAACAGTTTAGATGTTAAAAATTTCTTTATAAACAACATTTTGAGTGAAAATTTTATCATTTTTAAGAAGCTTTCCTTGATATACACCTTGAGCAATGAATATTTTAATGTTATTTTGACTTTCCAAATTAGCACGTCGTTTTTCAATCAATTGCTCTTCCGTTAGTAATGAACTTTTCTGCCTCTTGCGATTTCTATCTAGTTCGCGCTTCCTATTTAGTTCCTCTTCATTAAAACTTCTCTTGTTTCCCATTCTAATTTAAAAAGATATTATGATTAAAATAATATTAATTTTTTTTAATAATGCAACTTACATAAATGGTTAATTTTATAAGCAATTCAAGAAACAAAGAACTGAATTGATCCGTTAAAAAAGAATTTTTGTCTAAAATTTTTGAAATTTAATATTTTGATGTAAATTAAAATGAATTAAATGATCTTACCTGCAAAAATAATGCCGAAACAAAAGATTGGTTATTGATTTAGTACACTATTAGCAATGGTCTAATTGTTTGTCTAAAACGTCATGAAATCAAAAAAAAAGAGTTAAACACTATTTACTGAAAAATTAGGGAGAAAGAAACCCCTTTCTTAAAGGGTTTAAATGTGAAAAATTCAAAAATACATACAAAATTGCATTAAGTTTAGTAATTTTTTCAAGGATTTTCCAAAATGGCGGGAAAATTCAATTATGTTAAGTATTTTTTTCATGGATTTTCCAAAATGGCGGGAAAATTAAGTACAGAAAAGGAGTTGCTTACGTGGATTATCGTCTTGTCAACTCAAGTGACGAAGAGTGAAAGAACTAAAAGTGAAAAAATTTTGCAGAAAATCCTGTGTCAATTATGTTAAGTATTTTTTTCATGGATTTTCAAAAATGGCGGCAAAATTCAATTATGTTAAGTATTTTTTTCATGGATTTTCCAAAATGGCGGGAAAATTAAGTACAGAAAAGGAGTTGCTTACGTGGATTATCGTCTTGTCAACTCAAGTGACGAAGAGTGAAAGAACTAAAAATGAAAAAATTTTGCAGAAAATCCTGTGTCAATTATGTTAAGTATTTTTTTCATGGATTTTCAAAAATGGCGGCAAAATTCAATTATGTTAAGTATTTTTTTCATGGATTTTCCAAAATGGCGGCAAAATTCAATTATGTTAAGTATTTTTTTCATGGATTTTCCAAAATGGCGACAAAATTCAATTATGTTAAGTATTTTTTTCATGGATTTTCCAAAATATTAAGATACAGATTTTGCAGAAAATCCTGTGTCAATTATGTTAAGTATTTTTTTCATGGATTTTCCAAAATGGCGGCAAAATTCAATTATGTTAAGTATTTTTTTCATGGATTTTCCAAAATGGCGGCAAAATTCAATTATGTTAAGTATTTTTTTCATGGATTTTCCAAAATGGCGGGAAAATTAAGTACAGAAAAGGAGTTGCTTACGTGGATTATCGTCTTGTCAACTCAAGTGACGAAGAGTGAAAGAACTAAAAGTGAAAAAATTTTGCAGAAAATCCTGTGTCAATTATGTTAAGTATTTTTTTCATGGATTTTCCAAAATGGCGGCAAAATTAAATTATGTTAAGTATTTTTTTCATGGATTTTCCAAAATGGCGGCAAAATTCAATTATGTTAAGTATTTTTTTCATGGATTTTCCAAAATGGCGACAAAATTCAATTATGTTAAGTATTTTTTTCATGGATTTTCCAAAATATTAAGATACAGTAACATCCAGTAGAAAAATGAGCATCCAGTACCAAAATACAGTCAAACTCAAAACAGTAAATAAGAATCTCAGTTAATGAAGAAAAAAAATCTCAGGTAGGAAAAAGAACATAAACTGTTTTGAAATTCTCAATAACAAAAAATTTTGGAAAAAATGGGTGGCTGAGAGCAAACGATTAAAAAAGTGGGCGTGGCTTAGAGCGGAATGACAGAAAGAAAGAAAGAAAGAAAAATGAAGGTTTTTATATTTATAATTTACAGAGCTGATAAAGTAAATAAAATGTAATTTTGCGGCAGGGTTCTATACAATTCCTCAAAGCTTAGTAGTAAGAGTGTGTGACTAGAAATTGTAAGACTTCAGATTCAACTCCTACTCGATACAAGATTATGAACAGGTTACTTTTGTTGTTAAATATAAAATCTAAATTCTGTACTAAGACAAGTCTTCAGTGACCCTCCACTTCTTCTTAAACATCATCATCAATTACTCAATCCTAAAATTGTCATATCATATTGTAGAAATCAGATTATTAATCTTACCAAATCAACTCTTTAATTGTCAGATCTACCGGAATTTCACCAGACTAGTTTAATTACACCTTAGCCTTAAAAATCATGATTAATCAATTTTAATTCTAGCAAATTTTATTGCGACGTGTCTTTTTTTTCTCCTTTTAAATTTATCAAATTGAATCCCTTAATCCGAAATAATATAATTTGTATTTTTTAATCAAAAAACCCGATGAGCCGAGTGATGAGCTTAAAATCCCGATCCACGTTTTGATGATAATAATGAAAACATTATCGATAACAGCCCGTTGCTTCTCCAAAGAGTCATAAGACAGAATCAGCGTCGATAACAGATAACTGATAACAATCATAGCTGTAAATAAAGTCAAAGTCAATGGCTATGAATGGACTTCCGATAAAATAAATATAATGAAAAATGGATAAAAATAATCTTTACAACGTGACTAAAAAGTGTTTAATGAAAAAGTCATTAACGTTCATTTTTAAGTTTGCTGAAAATTTTGCTTTATCAAAAATTGCTATGGGTAAATAAGTCCACGAAATACTGATTGATGACTTTTTGTGCAGTGGAGTATACTGACTCTGTGTCCTCAAAATACATGCATCGGATGTTTCGTGATGTGTGTTGAGGATTAGAATTTAAAACGAAATTTATGAAGGGTAATGAGTGTCAACTTAGTTGTGGTTGTTGTTATTGAACTTCTATGCTGTTTTAAATTTCTGATATTGAAGATTTTAGACTTTAAGGGTTGTCGATTGGGGAAGGTTAAGGAGTCAAAACACATATTGCTACAACTTGCTAGTATTTAGACTAAAAGAGGTAAATATAAGGAAGAGTTGCGACGACAGGTACCTGTCACAGGCACAAGTGACAGGTCCTGTCAAAAGATCACAGGTGGGCTGTTTTCGTTGACCTGTGACAGATTGCAACTCTGATTTAAGGGAAGAGTGCGGTACTGATGAAATGATCAAAAATAATCAAAAATGGTCAATAATGATCAAAAAATAGTCAAAATGTAGTTTATCAGTTCCGTACCCATGGTTTAATGAGAGGAGAGATGCCATTTTGATTGAGCCATCCAAAAAAGCGAACGTAAAATATCTAAATGACTTCTCTCACAATCTCAGTTTATTTAAAAATCTAAAAACCTTAAATTAAGAGTGTCCACACCTGATTTTTACATTTTTTATTGCTATTGACATACACCCATTAATTTCTTTAAAAAATCATAATTTTTATATAATCTATTTTAAAAGGATCCTTATTCACATTCCTCTACCTAAAATTATGGTTTTCTAAAATAAAAGGGAAGAAAAATGCAAACGTTTCTCAAACATTTCTTGTTCTTAGTACTAAGAATTTAGAGAATACCAAAAGGTTCTGGGTTTAATTGGTTAAAAAATGGTAAGAAAAATTCTACCTGCTTGTCAAAAAGGTCAAAGTCCAAGAATTTTAATTGTGAGGATTTAAAAAACTCCTTTTAGCTGTTTTTATAATAAAAATGGTTGATTTGGCTTCAATTTGACTGAATGTGTATGGATGTGAACTCAAAACAATAATTTAATTAAATTTATGGGTGAAATTGTAGTTGAACCTGCATTTAGCATAGCAAATAGGCCTATAGTCTCACAAAAAGTATTTAAATTATCGCCAAAATATAATTTGACCTAAATAAAGTCCAAAAAAATTTCCTCGTCCTGCGTGGAAGTCATAGTGATGAAAATTTGCATTATCAACTCACAAACATTGTTTACATCATACACATACATACATTCTTATGCATTTCTGCCAACTACTCAGTCATATGTTCGTTTGCTTTGTTTGCAAACTAGAGCATGCGCCAACACGTCCACCGGTGTAAATGTTCGTGTTTTTTTCTTCTTTCCTGATTCTTGAGCTCAGTTTTTCACTACAATCGGTTTTGATTCTTTCAACTCGCTAGACGTGTAATTTACGCTCCCATTTTTTCAACAGAAAAAAAATATTGAAAAAATTTATTTTTTCTTTTATTCTTTGAAATAGCAAAAAAAAGTGGCGGAAAAGGAGAAAATTTTCACTCGACAAAAACGCCCAGAAAATGAATAAGTGTTACCTTAAAATTAAAAAATAAATTATCAAGTGCAATTTTAAGTTTGATTTAAAAATTTTCATTTCGTGAAGTTTTTTTCTTCAATTTTTATTCAAAAAAAAAAATCTTTTAATTTCGTGTGAGACCGAAAATTGATTATTTTTCGCAACATACAAACCAAATGAGAGAAGCAGCAAGGCATCATAATTAAGCTTCAGCATTTTTAACAAAAAGTCGAGACATCAAGGGAAATTTTGCTTCAAGACGAAAAAATTTTCAGCAACAAAAAAAAATATTTTTTTAAAAAAGTCAATAAGGAAATAAATACGACGACATAGCTTTTCTGGCTTCATTTGCCATTTATAAAACAAGGAGCGATTATCTGCGATTGCATAACCACATCATATTTTACACAGCAGTAAAATAATTTCATATAAGAGGAGCGCGACAGTGCCGAGAAATGTATGTATATATAGATTTATTTTTTTTTCATAGAATTTAAAAGAGCGCAACCAGCGCATATTCATAAATATTTTTGTGTGTGACGAGATTCTCGGACGTCTTTATTTCTGTATGAAAAAATTATTAAGGCATTAAAATCAATATGGCAAATGAGAGATTAAATAGAGAGAAAAAAAATTGAGAATATTCCAAGTTGAAGGACATTTTATGTCGATTCCTTTGTTCAGTTAAGAGTAAAGCTTTTCAATTCTAAACTTGAGGATGTTCTTGAAACTTTTTTGTTTGCTTCGAGTTTATAATTTTTGGAAAACTTGGAAGGTTTTAGCTGTTGTTTGCTGTTTGAAGGAGGGTGCATCAATTTTTTGGGTACCAATAATGTTACTAGCTTTTGGATTTCCGATGTCTCGGTTTTGATGATCCTGAAATTGATTTTTTGGATCTAGATTGATTCATAATTATTTGGATCTTCCTTAGATATACTGATAATGTATTTCTTAGAATTTAGTCTTAATTTTAAGCAAGCAGATGGTCTAGTGCCATCTATTAGCAACTGTTTAATTCAAAAATGATATTGGTACCCAAAAGTTTGAAAGAACCTAATTAAATGGCTTGTCGCATATGTCAACAATCAGCAAAAAGTCACTTAATTATAAACAATCTACTGCCAACTCCTCCTTTGTCTTACGAGCAAGATTTAGCTTCCTTAATTCAAAAAACTCTCCTATAACTTCCTCTATCGGTTATCATACCTTGAATAACTGAATCTCATCATAAACTTCCTCAAACACTAAGAAGACAAGACTCTTTTTTCAATCGAGTATAATCAAACTTGCCAAGTTCAAATTGCCTATACTTGTAACTGTAAACATGAAAAGAGATTAAAAAGAAAATTTTCCAACTTTTTAAAAGGAAAATTAAGGAAAAATTTATCACAATGGCAGAAATTCTTTTCTTTTTGTTTTCCAATTCCAATCTCAATTGTTTTTTTGTTGTCGTATCTTCTTGCGCATAGAGGAAGGAATTAATTTTCATTGCATGTTTGAGTATCATGTGAAGTTTAATCGAGTGTTTAACAATTGATATGATTCTAAAACTATGTATTTATGCTTTACATTCAAATCTGAATGGTTATTCTGGAAGACAATGAATGTTGATGCTGTTGCAGGTTATTTAGAGTTGATATTCATAAATTTTTGAAGGATGAGAGATTTTGGATGTGCGATATTCTTTAAATTTATTTTTGGAATGTGGGTGTTTTGTGATTGAGCCTTAAAAAGTGCTAAAGATGAAAGATGAGCTTGATAAATTATTATTATTATTATTATTATTTATTATTATACTTTCTCTTGTTTTAAAGGAAAAAGCCCATAAATTGCACTACATATTAATTCTATTTATATGTTATATGTTTATTCAAGTTGGTATTCACCAAGTTTTTGTAAAATATAGCAATTTTATAAATTATCAATTTTATCAATAAAGGCTACAAAGCTTTTAAATGAGAAAAAAAAACATATCAGTGACAATTGTACAGGCATAAAAAACCTTTACATAATTACATAAAGATAATGAGTTTCAATGATTAAAATAAAATCTTTAAAGAAACTCATAAAAAGGGGATTTTTTATTTATTTATTAGATAATTCTGTCAAAAATTTGTTAAAAGTCTCAAAGGTCGAGTGGCTAAAGTTAATAGTGTTCTATATTAGAACGTCGGTTCGATTCCTTTTAAAGTTCTATCAACAAACGATTAAAGTAAAATTACTTTAATTTTTAAAATCAAATCTAAAGTTATAAATGTTTCCATTTGTGACAATGTATAAACGAACTGCGTGACTTAAGCTATTTCTATTCACAAAAAGACAACTTTTAAAGAAAACTCAGCAATAAAAATTCAATTTAAAATTTAGCTCAGTGTCAATGATTTAAAACAATACTAAAAACTTTAAATGCTTCAAAACCTTTTTAAACTTTATGAACTCTAAATGGATTCGTGATTTGAAGCCTTACTTTAAAGCTGCTTTTAAAGTTCTTTAATAGCTGCTTCATGCTTCATCTATTCTGTATAATGAATTTTTAATTAAATTTTAATGAACTTGCTTCAAAGGAAAAATTTTTTACATTTATTATTATTCCATGGAAAATAGAATGGAACTGATAGCAGATGGCCCAAGCCTGTTAAATAAAAGATAGCAGAGTTTATGGAAAATTTTTAAAAAACTTTTTATGAATCACATCTGAGTTTCCTACATATGTGTATTTACTAAATACGTCATTGTATGTCTATCTATATTCAATTCAAAACCGATATCAGTCACCGAACACTCACACCTAAACATACAAACATTTCCAGTACGATTCGGTAAATAAAAATATGTCTGGTAATCCTTTAAGTAAAATAATGTTGAATTTTTTTTTTTTTTTTTTGATAATTTTCGCTCTTTTTTATCAATTTTGATAAGCAAGGAAATCAATCAAGATAGAAAAAAATTAATTTTGTCTTTTTATGTGACATAATGATTGATTTATGTAGTGAAATGTTGAAGGTTGTGAGTTTTTAAAGGAGTTGGTATATTGAGGAAGGTCTGCAATGTTATTATGGAGTTGTATAATGCTGTATTTAAACATAAATTTGAAGGTTATTGAACTAGTTCTCACAGAAAATGTATTGATCCAAAAGTTTTGTGATAAAACTAGTGAATGTGCTACAAGTCATTCGTACTTGCTGCTCTGTTTAGTTTGATGACGTATTTGTACGTTTTAGGATAATAGCTTGGTCTGAGAGAGTGATTGGTTGTTTAAAAATTCCATTGCTAGCAGAATTTTTTTGAATTGAATTAAAACAAGTAATTAAGTATGATTCATAAAAAGTGAAAAATTGAAGAAAATGAATTGATTTGGAATTATTCCTATTCTTAATGATACAGCACTCATTTCATTAGTCTATATTTTGTCCAATATTTTGATATATGCTACGCCTTATCCTGAATCTTATAATATGCTTCATCCAACATTGTCTTACACAAATCCGTTCACAAATCGAGCTGAAGGCACTGCAATCCGTTCTATACTTTTTAATATACCTTATTTAATATTCTATACTATTTAGTCATACACTATGTATTACATAAACTTACTTCATTAAATTCAAAACCCATCAAACGAAAAGATTTTTCACCGCGATAAGCACAAAAAACTCATTCTTTATGCAATGATGGAAAGTTGGTTGATTCATCAGCTGATTCATTTTCTTTCCATGCTGAATGGAAACATTTTCCATAACCTTTTTTTCCCATCACGTACACTTATTTCCCATTGAGAGATATCTTCAACATCTTTAAAGAATAATTTTCATGATAAGCTTCTTAAAGGAATAAAAAGGCGTTTTATGTTTTATTTTTAAAGCTTTTGTTGGTTCTGAACTTTGAAGATTAGGATTTTATTTATCAAAAATTTGTAAACAAGATTGTTTGAAGGGTTCAATGTGCCGTAAGCATGTCTTTATGGGGATATGTGTTTTCAAAAATTTTGTGTCTATTAATTGATGTGTGGCTTTGTTGACTATTTAAAAATAAATTGAACTCAGTGAGAATCGAACTTGCGTTGTATGAACTGGATGGACTATGGTTCTTTTTGGGTAGTAATTCATATAATTTTTCTATTGAAATCAGGGGCTTAGTTGAAAACACGAATTTCCTTCGGGAGGGTCCTTCTTTCATTTTTAGAAAACCTAGTTAAAAATCAATTAACTTTATGGTAATTCGTTCCTTAAATTATCTTAGATTGAATACAAATGATACAAAAATGTTCATTAAAGCAATAAAACTCATGACATCACTCCGCTTTAAATTCTATCAACAAAATCTACTTCTCGATACACAAAATTTATTTCTAATGAACATTATCTAATAATGATGTCAATGGCACCCGTGAATGTTTATATTTACAAACTACCTCGCACATTTCATCAACAAAAAGAGGAAAAGAGCTTAAAAAATTGGCAATCGCCGTTGCATCGACAATATTTTCCATTCGATAAAAAAAGAATTTTAAATGTGAAGAAGAAAATCTTAAAAATATATTCTGACATGTTAGCTCGTGGCTACTATAAAATATTCGTGTTTAGTCTATTAATTGCGTAGCTAAAATTTTAAAAAAAATTGTGACACTTAAAATTAATTTTTTAATTAAATATGTAAAGTGCGAAAGTACTAATTGGATGTTCTAGAGAAATCGAAGTGGCATTAAAATTTCATTAACAGTCATTCACATTTCATTAGTAATTAGTCGATAATTCTTTTTATGCTCATCACATTCTTTTATTTGCTTCTATGGATATTCATGTTGACATAGAAATCAACACAATTGGGTTGTTGGGGGGTCATTCATCAGGTATGGTTAGGATTTTCTTGGACTGGTACTGATTAAGGTCCCCTCAGGGGTTAAATGATTATCATATCCAAAGTTTTAAAAGACAAATAACCTCCAATTTTTTCACATGACGTCATGCATGAAAAACCTTAAAAATTCTGTTGTTTTAAATTATTTATTTCCCTGTCACCTGAAGCTTATCGTTTATGTTTTATTTATTTTCCCTTCTCGCCGATAAACACAGTTTTTAATAATTGATGGAAAAATAATGAGCTATTGACGAGTGCAATCGTGATAGGTAATCTACTTGTTTTTTGAGTATAAGGCAATAATGGATACATTTTTTTTGTACTACGTCAGGATAATTTTGACAAGTTGATTTAAAATTAAGCTTCAATTATAATTATAGAAAATGAATTTATTATCTTGAAGAATGTCGTTTTTTTGGATTTTTCAGGCTTAATTGTATTGATGTATTACCAAATGAGTACAAACGAGGTTGATTTTTAAGATTGTTACTATTTTAAAGAGCAGAGCAGGTTGTAAATAAAACAATATATTTTTTAATCCAATGCCTTTTGAATACGCATTAGTTCAGCATACTTAAGTCCTATACAGTCAGCATAAATTATTTTTATTCCAATCAAAGTCACTCAAGCTATCTTTAAACCCATTTAATCAACAAAATTATTATTCATCCCACAAAAACCTCTTTTACCTAACCCAACTTCAGTTTATTTCATTCACAAATTCATTACTTATGCTGATTGAAGAATTAATGCACAAGAAAAAAGAAGAATTGATTACAAGCACAAAGCATAAAAGAGCGAACTACTTAAGGAAGCGAGGCTAAAAATAGATGCAATATTGTATATAAAAATAAAAGCCAACGAAAAAAAAAAGATGTAAATGTCAGCCTTTGAAGAGGGAAAAAAAGTACATGCGCTTCCTTTCATCGAACGTGAAAATAATTTTTCATAAAGAAAATTCGGCACTTGCTTGTAATCTGTCATAGTCTGCTTTGTAGGCATTTATCATGATGATGGGGATTTAGTAATGGCGATTCAGTCATGTCATGGCACAAGTTTCTGAGAAATATTTGAGAGTGTCCAACGCTGATCAGAGGTTCCCTTCCTCACTAAAATAGGCTTATGAGTTTCGTTCATATGATATAGCTTTTATAGCTTCAGGTACGGAAAGTTTTGGAGAGATTTAAATTGAAAAATTTCAATGACATTCTGAATGTGAAAATTTGCTGAATCCTAAAAAGACATTTCCCTGAAGCATCATTTCCAAAAAAACGACAGATACTCTCCCCATTTTCATAAATAATAGAAGCTGAGCATGCATTCGAACACAATATTGATCAAATTTTTGATATGCATGCGAATACATTTTGAATCACTGTTTCACATTTGACAATAGTTATGAACAATTCATTCGGATACGAGTCATTTTGTGTTTTTATGCAAATGCTATAAGTTAGAAACAAGAAAGGCATACGCATTGAGCATTTAATATAGTTACTCAAGCCCTCATCTTCATTCCAAGAAAGTCAGAACATCGAATGATTCTTAATTACGTAATTAGCTACATATACTTAAGTTATGCAAGATTTTTTATCCTAGATCAGTGTTGTTCAAACTGTGTGCTACGACACACTGGTGTGCCGTAGAAAAAAAATGGGAAATTACGTGAACCACATGCTGCGTGTGAATTTGATCATGGCTTACCCTTTAAGTTTGCCGTGGCTCAAAAAGTTTGGACAACACTGCCTTAAAGTGATAGTCTCTAGATTGACCAAGGCCTAATGTTGACTAAACCAAACCAGTCTAGATTCATATCTTTCCTAGGCATTAGAATCAACTCTGCGCCTAAATAATCCACCGATAAAACATCAAATGACTTTAGTTCCTTTTTAAATAATATATAAATTCATATCTCGTAGCTATAACAACATTTCTCATGTCAACCATAAAAATCATGATAAGCTCATCATGTCAATCAAAAACAGATCACAAAAAAAAGTTTCAGGACATTTTCTCGCATCAACAATTCGCTTTGAATCCAGTTAATTTTCTGAGAAGGACAAAAAAATCTCTTTGTGGTGTTAAATGGAATTAATTCGAACTAAAGTTTTTCTGTACAATTTACCTAGAATCTTTCGTATCAATTAGGATGTTTGGATAGAATTCGTAAGATGGGGTTCTATAGATATGACTCGAATAGCATATCTGTAGGAGATAGGTGATCTACGGAGGATAAAGTGTGATCTACGGGTACAATTGCTTATGATGAACAGTATTAGATAATCAGCGGGGGGAGCTTTGTATAAGACTGTTGCCCCAGGTCCGGGAAAGCCTAGAAACCAGCATCTGAAATCCCCTACAGCATAATATTGTGCCATGGAATTCTTATTGTACTATGATGCAGATATAATGTTGACTGGCAATAATGAGTGTCACAATTTCAAGTCATTCAACAAAAATCCACAACGTGCTAGTTTTTCTTACTTAAACAAAATAAATTTCCGTTCCGAAAAACATTCCAGTACTAAAATAAAGGAAGGAAATTCTATGAATAAACAGAAATTCAAAATTTTAATATTTATAGTAGGACATGAAACCTGAATTGCTTGAATTCAAAGGTCATTAAACATCGCAAATCGAAATGTTTTTTTAATAAACGAAAAAGAAAAAAATAGGAACAAAAAATGAAAAAGAAAACGCAATTTGGTGGCATTTGGTGATGAAATTTATTTTTCACAAGTTTATTCACCCGACATTTTTTTTTACGTGAATAACTTATTACTTATAATTTGAAATGAAAATGTTTTTCGACACTACATGTGTTTCATGAGACTTATCGTGTAAGTTATAAAAGGTGCTTATTATTAATTTTTTTATTTTTAAACTTTCCAGTCGATCGGATTTGAGTGGGATTTTAAAGCATTTTTAAGTGGGATGGAATGAGTGTTTGAACACGAATTTATTGTAAAGATTTTGTTTAATGAAAAGGGAAAGATTGAAAGGTTTGCAATTTGTTATAAAAGCGGTTGACAGCTTGAGTAGAAAATGTTTCAATTTCTTTTTATGTCATTGTTTCTGAGGAGTTTTATAAGCAAGTTATGCAGGGGTGTGGTTGGATTTTTTTGAGGTAGGGGTGTGAGCACTTGAAGGGGGTGATTTTTATCAAGCTAGCTACAAAAATTCTATCTTGAGCGTTACGATATGTACAAAACTTTATGAACGAAAACTCTTTATGAACTCAATCCAGCTTTAAATGCTCTTTTCGTTCCAAAACTTCCTTAATGCCACTCAAAATTTTATAAATTTCCTCATAAGTTCAATCATTAATTCTAATCTTTTCCGTATGGAAACTTAGAAAACCTCCTTTGTAATCATAACAAAAAATCTTAAAATTATTCAAACATATTAAAACATAAAATAAAAGTTTAATTAAAGCAAATGACACTCTACAATGTTCAATTTCTTTTCTCATTTAAAAAATTGTAGAAAAATTGCAACAATTTAAGTTTCTGCCAGGATTTTTTTTTTCATTTCACATTACGTGATGCAATTCTAACAACAACACATAATTGTCATTGCAATAAATCTTGATTATAAAAGAGAAATTTCTTTCTTCATGATTGTTATCGATTTTACAATGTCAAAGAGAGCTTTTTCTCTATTTTTTTGTTGCTCTCTATTCATGCATACTATAAATGGAGTACATTGAGGATATAGAGAGATATACAAAGAGAATGATAGAGAAGGTAAAATGAAATGATGAGATGCGGATGGCATTTGAAGGTTGGATAAAGCGCATCTGTGCATTTTAAATATGGATTTTGTTTTAAGGTTAAGGATAGTCGAAGTAACCAATTCAATCGAATAAATGTTTGAATTTTATAAAAATTCAAATTTCAAAAAACTTCACTTTAAAAAATATATAAAATTAATAAGTAAACTTAAAACATTAGAATCTAGTAACTCTACAAACCTAGTTCCAGATCATCATAGTCATAATCAAACATCAACTCTACTCGTACTCTATTTTAAAGATACTTCTCAACTGCAGCAACAATGTATGTATAAATATAAAGAGTTTGTAACACAAAGTTTTCAACGAAAGGGTTTAGTGATGTGAACTAGTTGATGTACATCAACATCATTTAAATATTAATGTACTGTGTGCACACGAACTATCATAAATATGCATAAAATCATTATCATCTATTTCAATGAGTTTTAAATAAAAAGTTTTAATGTGGAATGATAAAAGTAATTAAAATGATAAAATTTTCAAGGTTTTAATCAAGGCGTGGAAACTATCCCAAATATCATATTTATCCCACATATCCCAAAAATACTCAAAAAATTCCTGAGCATGTATGCACGATAATAAAGATATCCCAACGTATCCTTAGTGTATTGGACGTGTAATTTCAGGATATGATGGGATATCTCAATTCTAATGCATACAGGCTCTGGGATTATTTTGAATATTTTTTGGATATATGGGATAAATGGGATATTTGGGATAGTTTCCACGCCTTGGTTTTAATGGACGTTAGATGTGTAATAGGTGATTTGATAGGGGTGCTGTCATAAATTTGTCGAAAAATGAATAACTTTTTTTGGGAAGAATAAAATTTAATAATTTAAGAAAATGTAGAAATTAGTCAGTCGAGGAACAGGGAATATGTTTGACACCTGTGTTTTGGGGGTCATTTAAATATTTTAAAACATTTGGAAGTTTATAAACCAGAGCTTTTTATTGTAAAGCAACATTAACATTTTGTCAAACAGTCACAATACGGTGATCTGGTATCCATGTGCTGCTCGGGAACATGATTATTGAGGAGAGGTTGAGTGACACCTTATACAAGTCAAATTTACCCTCTTTTTATTTTTTTGCACTAATATATAGGCTTGAATAGAAAAATCAGCTCTTAAAGTTCATTAGCACATTCAGAGTTTTTCGAAACTGACTTTATCCCTAACCTTACTTCTAGAAGTTACTAATTCCCAGCATATTTGTATTCTTACTCGCACAGCTCCTCAAAGATTTTTAAGTCAATCCTGAGTTCTCTTCCTAGAGTCTTCCTATATCTTAATACAGGAAGGTTGAGGTTGCCAATTTTACACTAAAACCAGCATTTATCTGCAATTGAGAAAATATATATTTTACATAAAGAATTTTAAAACAATGCGCAATAAAGAGAACTATAAAATATCATAAAATATTGTATGCCTGTTATGTAATTTTTCTCATGAAAATTATATGCATACATCCCACAATTTTGCGCATTATCTAAATTGGGATATATTGCACACGTGCCGGTCATTTTAAATATTTAAAAAAATCTAAAAAGATTTGCAAGTGTGCATGAGAATGATCAAATTATGAAGCACTAATTAATCACCTCGTGTCAGCTTTTATTCTATTCTTAAAATTCTATCCATGCACATCATGTCGCTTCAGCTTTCAATTATCTCTTTTCATAAAAATGAAAAATATTATCCTGAAAAAATTTTCAAATTCAGATGATGCAAACATTGTCTTTACATTCGCATCTATTTTGTCATGTCAAGAAAATATCTCATTTCATTGTATCCGATGTGTTAGATACTTTTTGGCAGCACGCGATAAACACGCTAAAATCAAATGCGACATCGGCTTTGAGTCGACAAAAATAAATTTATTTTGGCAAAGCAAGTCTAAGAAGAAGTTTAAAAACTTTTCTTTTATAGCGTGCTGTGGCACGTTTTGCATTTCTTTTTTTGCTCCACGAACGATAAAGACTTTATGAGTAATTTGATGATATTAATATTAATTGTGGACAAGCAATTATCATAACAAATTAAACTGTCATTAAAGTGGAAATGAGAGTGGAAAATGGATTTTGTTTTTTGGTGGTCGATATAAAGTTGGTGTGTTAAAATTAATTTTGCAGCATTAATGATTAATACTGCGAAGAAATTGGATAAAATATTTTTATTAATTGCTTATTAATTGAATTTTTTGCTAATTTATTTAAGCTTTAACGGATTTTATTTGAATTTTTCGCATCATTTTTTGCCTCTTCCTTAATAGATGCAAGTTTTTGTTTGAAAGTGATACAAATTAATTTGCTTCTTTTGATGCGAAAATATATGTTTGCTTCTTTTGATGCGAAAATATAAGTTTTCTTTTTTCACGTGAAAATTTAAGTTTGCTTCTTTTCATGCGAAAACACATTGAAAATTTGCATCTTTCATGTGAAAAGAATAGCCATTTGCATCATTTGAAGCTAATTAGCACTTTTAACTTTAAAAGTTTTAAGCATCATTTAAAGCAGTTTATTATTTTATTCATGCATCTTTTCAGTTCTCTGATGCAAACTTAATACAAAGTTTTAAAATTTAAAAAAAATGCAATTTATAAAATTCAAATCTGTCTAAATCCTTCAACACAATTCAAAATCTCTCGAACTGATTCCACACAATCCAATTTTTTAAAACAATTAGTCAATTTAATTGGATTTTCTTCAAACCTAATTGGATGATTCATTTTCCATTTTCAATGTTTATAAATGCATATTGATTTCTAGGAAAATCTGTGTGCAATATCACGTGGTAATTATATAAAAATTTTCCACTTGCTGAGATCATTCGTTTGAATTTAGAATCAAATAGAAAAGCAGACAAACTTTCTCAATTTCTTAATTAAAAATCTACGACGAAGTTCTTCTTTTCTTTCATGCCTTGCGATTTAAAAGATAAACCTTTTCTAAATATTTATCGCCATTTTATGAATGTTGCGATCATTCTCTCAAACGAAAATAAAAAAAAACTAGGCAAAGCACGTGCTTGCGTAACTTTAAAAAAATGAGGAAATTTAAAAAAGAGATTAACTTGAAATGTTTACACATCTAAACATAAAGAAAATATAGTAAATGTAAAAAAGAAAATTAACTGTCGAATTCCTTCATAGTTTCGCCATTGAAGGTACATTAACGAAGGTTCACCGATCGTCTCGGAACTTTGCCAACAAAAATTGTAATAAATGTGACGTATTAATGTCGAGTAATTAAAATAAATGTTTAGAAAAATTATTAAAAATGTTTTAGAAAGAAAAACTTTGTCGTGAAAACTAGTTTATGGATTAAAAATTATTTATGGTCTACTAATAAGTGGGAGACTCTTGGGATGAATGCCATAAAATATTTTGTAATAATACAGAATTATTTACATTGATTCTTATGGTTCTATGTCTTATGTAATGCAGAATAACCTTCATAATCGCCATAAAAATTGAACAAATATCGCAAATATCCATAAAATCTTCTTCTTTTCTTTATACTCAAGTTCAAGGATAGAATCATATCAACTTGTAGTTTTCCATGTCTAGAGTTGGAATTATAGATATCGAATTATTTGTAGTCGAATCTGCCAATTCAAAGATAAGACCTTTGTAGCTCCTTGGTAAAGGATGATTCCATAATTCTGTAACTTTGTCTGTTCAGAGGACGTGAGTTCGATTCCTGACAGAGGTAGATTTTTCAATCAATACATTAAGTGTTGCCAAAGTTTCGTTCAATGCTCAAGTTCAAATTGCAGTATCAAAACAGGATCTAGTGCAACATATCCTGCTTGTGAGCCATCTTGCTGAAAAATTGCAAGATTAGATGAAGTTCCTAGTCCATCTATATCTATAGGCACACATAATCTAGAATGCTTAAGATCCTTTCCTTTTCTGCTACTTAAATAACAACTCTGTCTTTTCTTCATCAAAAATATAAGCAACCCCCAAACAATAGCTACAACAATGATCTAAAAATTCAATCAAAAAAAATTATTTTACCATCGGTACCTTGACATTGCGATGCCTCAATTCACATGCAAATAAATTTTTTCTGCAATTTCATCATTCTGATCTATTTTTTGCGCTGATTATAGCTCTACAATTTTTGAGAAATCACATGCTATGCAATATTGTATTACAATGTATAGGATTACATACAATTTATTCTTATTAAAAATTTGTAACTGACCCAACGACGATTTGTCAATGATCTAAGCAATTTTTAAGCTTTTAGAATGTCATGATGTGTCTAACGAAGCTAATTAGCTTAAAAGACAATTTTTTCATTGAAAAGATCAGATTTCATTGCATAACTGGGATGACTATTTGGTTGAAATTTAGAGGATGACAGGTGGAGGGGGGCTATACAGCATTAAAGATAGGTGTCAATTTAGGATAAATGATGTCTTTTCTTTAAAAAAAACTTGGGAAATAGTCATAGCCACCCCTTCACCAGCAATTTAAATAAAATTTCCCACTAAGCCTCAAATTGCACAACCAAGTCGAATAGTTTTTCAGCATAATTTTACTTTAAAGTACTCATAAGTACACGTGCAGGTATTTTACCACATTTCTCAAGTACAATAGCATAAGGAAGCCATAGGGAATGAAAGAGAAGAGGAAAAATAAATTATTGCACATTTAAGAGCTCGTGCAATGCTCTTGCTTCATTATCAATTCTCTCCATGCTTTTATAATAATAGAACTTTCTATTCTCTTTTTTATTGCTTATAACAGTGTTGTCCAAACTTTGTGAGCTACGGCCTAGGGGTAGGCGATGACACAAGCTTCACCTGTCATGCAGCTCGTGGCATTTTCAAAAAACACTATGGTACACTTGTGTGCCACAGCACACAGTTTGGACAACACTGGCTTATAATGATGATTTAGCTTTATCGTGATCAGTGACTATTAAAATAAATTATTTGAGAAAGAAAGGAGAACCAAAAAACAAAAATCTGTTCTAATCGCGAATGGGTCGTTTGGATGCTTTTGAAGAAGGCTATTTGAGATTTTATGGTTAGATTTATTTTTGGGTTAATTATTGCCTATAAAGATATGCAAATCGTCATTGATTGAGATGTTTTGGGTGACGTAAAAGAATTATTGCAGTTTCCACTGACCGATTTGGACTGAGGAACACTGATTTTGAGTAAACTCCGGCCACATT
Source organism: Chironomus riparius (assembly GCA_917627325.4). Classification (NCBI taxonomy): domain Eukaryota; kingdom Metazoa; phylum Arthropoda; class Insecta; order Diptera; family Chironomidae; genus Chironomus; species Chironomus riparius. The sequence continues at coordinate 18,826,722 of OU895877.1, read as the reverse complement.
AAGACTAGGCAGGCTATAGTTTGAGCAACTTTTAGTTTAAGACATTTAAAGTTGTGTGAAACTTTATTCAATTTTTTGAGGGGGTGGGGTGGACGGTTGCACAGCTTAATTACTTTCTGACAGATGCTAGTATTTTCTCTTCATTATTTTAAATTCCTCATAATATTTTACGTTCAGGATACATCATCCCCTAGTTTTCAAAAATATCACGCAAAACACTCGTGATCTATCGCATTAAAACTCAATAATCCCAATAAGCTTCCTCATCATGCCTCTTATTACTTTCCAAATTAATAACAGCAATAAAAAATTTAATTGTTTGTGTATCAAATTCAAATTCAATTGTGAAAGGACTTTTAAGAGCCCTCACATTGGCAATATCAATTATGAAAAAAAAGAGAAGTTGTTTCGATTTCCATCTCAGCTATTGATATTTATTTATAGAATTAAAAATCGTTTAAAAAAATGGTGAATGGAAAATTACCAAGATTTTTTGTTTTTGAGGAAAAAGCATGTTTTAATGATGTTATGGATTATTCGCGGGAAGTTAACTGAGTGGAAGCTGTTAATGATTAATGATCTCAATAAAAACAAAGTTTGCTTAATGTAAAGAGAGTAAATTAGTGTGAATTAGGAGCAAATAGAAAGTATTTGGATTTTGAGGTTATGTTGATTTTGTAACCATAGGATGACGTCGGAGTTGACGCATATTGCAGATTGAGGTTGATGGTCACCTGCAGAGATACGAGTGTCAATTGTATTAATGAGTTTTGTGCATATAATGTATAGACATTGGAGATTAGATGGTTGATTATCAGGAAATGAAGGCTTCTGGTAAGTTGTGGTCATTTAAGCATTATTTGCAATTTTTAAAGAGTGAGAGTCGGGACATAGCTTGGTTATGTATTCTGTTGAAATTTCTGAAATGAGAGGGAGGTATGGTGTTGTAGATTTAAATGAAAAATTAGTTTGTGGTGGAAATCGAACCTTCGAAGTCAAGCAAGACTTTTAAAATCCAGCCCAGCTTTTCAGGGGGAGGAAATGCTACTCTTAAACAAAGACCTTACTTCTTAATTACTGTGGATTCTCCTTCATATGACTCAATTCCTCAGACAGCACTTTTTGTTCTTGAATCTCGTCAAAATCCAAAGCAACAGCTTCAAATCCTCACAAACTAATCCATCCGTTGACCGATCAGCTTTAAAAATATCTAAAATAAAAAATCTCTTATATAACAAACACCCACAACCAAAACATCTCGTGAACACATTAACAATGTGGACTTTAAACCGAAAAACATTGGAGGTTCAAGGCGCAGTTTGTCGATCTCATGGCATGCCACATAATGAAAGCATGATAATAAATCACCGAAAATAAAGCGTAGAAAAAGAAAATATTTGTGAAAAAAAAAATTCGTGACTATCCTCACAGAATCTTTATTCACACTTTTGATACATTTACGCACTGTGCCAAGTTTTACCCGACAAATGACAAACACGAAACAAGAAATCTTCTTGGTCCTTGAAATATTTTTGGCTATTTTCTCTTTCATCGTTGACTCGAGATTGTCAGCCGACCAGTCGTTAAACAAATCTTTTTATTCTATTTTCATGCCAAATGTGAAGAAATAAAATCGGCTGCGTCATCGAATGAGATCAACAGCCTAGATATTTATGTGATTTTCGGTAATAATAGATCAACATTAAGTTAAAGAGCCAAAAAAGTAAAGTTTGTTTATAGTTTGGGTGCTAATGTTTTGGGTTTATTTTGTTGAACATTTTTGAATGTTTATAAACAGTTTCTAGCTTTTATTAGGTGGGAATGTAGGAAGTTGATGGTAAATGATGAGCAATGTAAGATTTGTAAAAGTAAAAAGAAGAATTTAATCCAAAATGCGATCAGTCCACAGAACCTTCACTTCTGCATCCGTACTTGGAATGACATCAATTTCCACACACAAAGAGATCCAAAATTAATTTCACTGCCGACACATGAAATCAATTTGTAATTATCGCATCAAGTAAACCCGATGAAAAGACATAAAAATGTGCAAAAAATGAACAGCCAACTGAACGAAGACAATCATTCATTTTCTGACATGTCGTAAGTGCGAATATCTTTATAAATATGTCGTACGACCAGTCGCGCAAAAAACGATAAATACATGTCAGAAGTGTCAAATACGTAATCATATAGTCCAATTTACATTCTTAAAATAGTTTGAAGACAATTTATGGCACAGAAGATTTTCATTGTCAAGTTTATGTTATGGTTTGGGGATATGGGGTTGTAATTTGGATGGCTGACTTAGTTGAAAGCTACGAATAAGTTTTAGAGAACGGCATGGATTATGAAGATTGTGAAAATTCTTTTAAAGCTCTAAATAAAGTTTTTGAATTTTTACAAACTTTAGATATCAAACATTGCCAAACTTTCTTTATCTTAGGTAATTTATTGCGAAAGTCTTTAAAATGGTTCAGAATTGTTTCATAGTTAAGTCTGATTCCTGACAGTCTATCACGTGACATAATTTTATAATCGAAGATTTGTGCCAAGAAAACATTTAAAAAAGACGATTTGATCATTTTTGTGAATTAAACGTTTCATTCAACCACTATTAATGCAAAAGTTTCTTTCTGCTTGCTTCCAAAAATCTGAAATTTTATTGTAAATTAGTGACATACCGAAGAATTTGCATATAAACTTACGTGGTAAGAGAAAGGGAACAATTTATTTAGGGAACACTAGATTAATGATGCAACCATTTCTTAATTCAACTGAACCCCTTGTGAGAGTCAAACGGCTTGTTTTGTCTACTCTGTAATCACTCATATTTAATACTCCTGTTTGTAAATAACTACATTAATAGATATGACTACACGATTAAGCCAAAGATCCTATCTTCAAAGTTATATTGAAATTCATTATTACAGATTGAAATATAAGATCAGAGTTGAAGTTGAGAGTTGATTCATAGCTTTTGACTGAAAATCGAATAATTTCTATTCAAAATGAAACACAAAATTTTTGGTCAAAATAAAGTCCTGCCAAAGAGTGCGTAGTCAAATAGTTTTATAGAACAGAAATTGTATTTGAAATTTTACGAAAAAAAAGTCACATAACTTATGAATGCCTTCTATTAAACATTCTCATAATAAGATTGTAATTCAAAACAATCAACAACAATATTTGGCATCAAATTAATAAACAATTATTAGGTTCCTTTCCGTATAAGCCGTAATCTGATACTCATTGCAAATAAAGGCAAGTCACAAGACTGCACTTAGCGATTAAAATGAAAAAAAAAAATATTTGTTTTTGTCATTTGATCTCAGTTTCATGACATTTCAACTTGTTTTTCTTAAAACTCTCTTTACTTCCCATCTCTGCCGCGTACGTCACACATGAAAAATATTTTTTTTTTCTTCCTCAATTCAATATTTTATTGATCCTTTACGTATGTACACTAATGTTTTATTTTTATTGTCTTTAAACACAAATAGATTCACAACGTCCCGCTTATATTGCCGATAGCCGATCATCAACAAACGTAAATAGAAGAGAAAGAAAAACACTTTTTTTTCCTCTCAAACGTTCGGAAGCAACAGCAGCAGCAAAAAATTTTAAATATAAAAAAATTCGCTGTATATTTTTTTTCGTTATTGCTACGCTTTCCTATTTCCCGCTCAGTCAATAATCGGACGTCAAGCGACAACAATTGGACAACAACAAGGAATATATTTTCTTGAATATATAAACAGCTTGCCATTCGCACTACAGCTTTCAATAATCAATTGAATTTCAATCGTGAACACAGAAGATAAAGCTCCGACTGCTTTAAAAAAGAAAAATGTCAAGAATGAATGGACATCATCATGAAGAAGTGGAAGACAAACTTGTCGAAGTTCCACAGTATAGCTTGATTAAGTTGCGCAATATGTTTAAGGCTAATTGGCCGAAAAACATAACTGCTTATTACTTGATTGAGAATTATATGGAATGGCTCGAGAAGGTCAACAATATCAAGAACTTGAAGATCTATTGCCTTAATGGCGAATGGAGAAAGGATGGAACATTTGTTATCATTGTAAGTTTAGTGATTGTCATTTATTTTTATTTGAGAAAATGTGTGGATTATTTTTTTGGATGCTGATGTGATAAGTGGTCTTTTATTGTCTCAATTTAGAGATTATGGTTAGATTGAGATATTTGATATACTCATTAATTTTTTAAATTGACTAAGCAAATGAGCTGAGAATTCAAGTTTGAAATTTATGATGCCTAAGATGAGTTATCGAGTCATGTTAAAGTGAATTTGCTGGCACATGATTAAGCTACTTTCGCCAGTTGATTGAACAACAATTTCTGATGATCTTTGCAACTTGAGCATGATTTTGATTCCTACCAGAAACTGAGTTTAGAACAGCATATCTAAGATTTAACTGCATAGCTGTGAAGATTAAATTTAAAGATAGGTTGTCGGATCCAAAAAAAACGCCAAAAATCAGACTGACAGGAGTAATTGTTATTGCCTGCTGGAAGTACGTTGCCAACTTGTTATTCTGTAAATTCAAAAATTTACACTCAGAAGTGTTTTCAAGAAAGAGTTAATTCCAAAAATCTACTTTTGGCCGGAAACTTCTTCAATTTTGAATTTTTGTTTGAAAATAATTCCAAAATCTAGCTACAAAACATAAAATTGATAATCTAGGTTTCAAAACTTTTCTAAATCTCTACTTCCAAACATAAAATTCAAAGAATTCGTAATATGTAGTTTCAGTTCTTTTTCAAGTCAAATCATCTTTTTCCACAAATATGATCAAGTTTTAATCTCTGAAAAATCAAAAGAAAATCAAATATTGTGAAATTTCTAATCAATCATCCTTATATCTGGTCACACTTACTAATTTATTTTAAATTATCTCAAAATAAACTTATAAATGAACTTGATCTGTCACCACAAATCAACTGATACTAATCATTTAATTTCACCAAAGAACTCAAATTTTCCGTCAACAAAAATACCTTTTTTTTTGTCTCGTCACAAAATATTTAAATATTGACTCACTAGTCACGTTATTAACAGATATCACGTCATGTCACGATGTTCTAAATTTATTTAACTTTTCGATTAGATCTTAACCACATCGATCTAGTGAAATACAGTTAAATACTACTTAAAGAATTGAACACATTGCACGATATAGATATTTTTGTATTACATTTATTTTTAATGCATTGGGATTAGAAATTTAATTCCCAGAATGAAAATCTTTTACGTCTTATTGCTAGAAGCTTTGAAAGCTTTTCTTGAGGAATTTCTTTAAGTTTGTAATACTATTAGGAATTGTTAAAGTTTTTTTTTTTTTGAATAATTTGAAAATCTCTTAAAAAAAGTTTGATCTTAAAATCAATTTTTGGATATTTAAATTTTTTAAAAATTATTTTTCAATTTTTTAAATATATTATTTTAAATTTATTCGGAATAATGACTCCAAATGGCCAAAACAAAATTTATGATATTATGCTGAATAAGAGCCTTAAAAAATTCATTTTTAATTAAAAATATCATATTTCAACACAAGATAAGCTTTAAGACCCAGAAATCAGAGCTTTAAGCTATGCTATTATGTTTACAATCATGTATGTTTTCAAGGTCAAAGCTTGCAAATACGCAAAAAAACAAACGTAAACAAAATCCTATCAGAACAGAAAGCTGCTTTGAGCTAATAAACATGAATGTAGGCAGATATAGACACAGTCAAGCAGGGGCAGACGAAGAAAACCAGCAGTTATACTTTTAAGGACAACATCAAATAATTATTAATCTTTGTTAAAGCTACATGACTCATCTCCTCCCTAACTTCACCCCTTCTATCATACCAAACATTTGCTGAAGTTCTCAGTGCTGTTTTGGATGCTTTAATTTATTTACGACTCATTTTTTGAAGGATGAAAATTTTTCAATCACAATTTCGGCGCCAATTATCCGTTAAGTGTGCATAATTGACTTTGAGTGTGGTGCTCATTGAGGTATAGAAACGAAAATAGTCAAAAAGAAAATCATGGATGACAGCATTTGCTATCAACAGCTCAAATGAGTGTCTGTGGTGCCATTTTTAGACACATAAGGCTCTTAATTTAGTCACTAAAGTACCTTTCTGAGTCATTATGATCACTTATTCATTTGGTGATGCTTTCAAGTCATAAAAGCTCTCGAATGAACCAAAGAACGTTCAAAAAATACTTTTAAATAAAACAACTATAAATAAACATTGTACGACCAAAACACGACATCCAAAATTAGCCACAGAATTAAAATAAATTAAATTCCATTTCCACTAATCCATTCGAAATTGAAATTTTTCAGGATCGCTATCGCTTATTTATGTATACACTCGATGAAAGCAATAAGAAATTGAAGCGCATTCTTAATTTATTGGATTGGAGCAAAGGTTTTGATGTCTCGTCTGTTTGTCAGCGCCATTTAACTGCTGTTTTGCAAGTCATGGAGAAGAAGCGATTGCCAATTGAGAAGTCATTCATGTTGAATTTCCATTATTTGCCGAAGGAAGAAGCTTTGAAGTTCGATACAGCGTAAGTAGATTATTATTCATATTGGGGTTACGTAAGGGGGTTGTCCTGTCAGAAGTAGGGAAGGGATTTAAATTAGGAGCCATTCAAAAATGACGTCTGTCCAAAAAAATAGCTTTATTCTGAGTCATTCACTTAAAATGACCATATGTGAAGTATCAAATGGATTTAAAAGTCTCCTCCCCGTTATCTTTATAATTGGACGTCATTTATGAACAGCCATTCATCGATCGCAACAAAAGACAAACTTCCAATAACAGAATATCCAAAAGAAATTTATAATTCAACATGATAATACCGAAATCATATCGTATAATTACAGATCACCTGAGGGAATCTATTTAAAGCAATTGGTACCCGCCGATGGTCAGAAAATTAATGATTTATGGCCACATGCACACAATGGATCCTTATACTTTATTCAAAGGTTGATCGAAATGAATTTAAATATTGGTGCTTTCACAAAGGAAGAAGACGAATTGATTGCATGGTGCTTAAGGTATGAGAAACATAAATATTGTATTTATAGATTAATAACTGTCAATATTGTACTTCCAATAGAATCGAAATGGGAAGCTTCGGCAGTCTTCAGGTTGACGAACGTTTCCAACGTCGCGGTCTTGGTTCATTGATGGTTAAGCTCATGTCACGACGTTTAGCAGAACAATCAAAAGACATAACAGCCGGAATTGTCGATTCCAACTACAAGTCACGGCAAATGTTCCAGAAATTGGGATTCAAACACATTGATGATACTCACTGGTTCACAATCGCCCCAACAATTCCACATTATCGATGGGTCGATTAACTTTGCTAAACATTTGCGGAACTCTCTTTCCTTTCATCTATATTTGAGGCTTTTCTTTTTCTTATAGTTTTTAACAAACCTCTTTATATTAGTGATAATTTGAATCAGTTCTTTTAGATCAAATTTTATTGTATTTTTATTAATTTATTTAAAGAGAAAAAGATTATTATTAGGCTGTAAGATACACACACACACACATACACACAAAACTTTATCGTCAAAAATTCATGGAGATTCATAAGCTAGCGAGTGTGATTTTTTGAGATGCAAGATGTAATTCAGAGGGAATTTAACTTCTAAAATGAACTATATAAAATTTATTGTCTAGATGATTCAATGGTAGAATTAATGTCGAACTAATTTTTTTAGTGTAATTTTGTAAAAGTTTCAGTAGTTTGAGGATATTCCTTTTTAACTATTGAATAATTACATGATAAACAACAAAATACACATAAATAAGCGGTAAATTAATATATAAAAAAATTGTTAAAAAAAAGTCTTTAATGTGAACAAAAAAAAAGTTTTTTCCCGCCAAAAAATATTAAATTTCAAAATATTTAAATTCAAAGACAATTTCTACCATTTTTAAAAGATTAATCTAGTATTACATTTGTGAGTTTAAATCGAGATATCTTTCTATAAAAAGTACATTTTCCATTTTAAATTTCATAATTGAATCAAAACCGATTTAATCATGCATTTTTGACGAATCATTTTGTGCTTAAAATTGAGAATTAATGACTTAATATAATAATTAGTAACTAAAGATTTTTGTCTTTTTGAAGACTTATATAGATGATATGATATGAATATATGCGAGTTGTACACTAAAATCAATAAAAAGGCAGTTCAGGGCGATGCAACGATGCCTAAATTGTGAAATTTACGGTGTCGGAGACTGATTTGGAACCTTTTAAAGAACGAAACTGTGGTTCGAAGTTGGATGGCTTCAGTAATCAGGAAATTGAAGAGCCAGTTTTAAGGTAGCTTACAGCAGAGCTTTATTCATAAAGCCTAGCTTGAAGCTAACCTAAAACTAGCTTTTTAACAGTCTAGTTGCTAGGATGGCATTAGGTTTCGCTTCGAAGTGCTTTATATATATAGTGATGCATGATTTTGAAGCTATTTAATCATCTGATTGGTGAAATTTGCCAATGAAATGAAAAATGGCGCCAAAATTGGAAGTGTACTCCTCGAGATTGAGTGTAGTTATGTTCTATGCAACTATGGTAAGCTTCTCAATGAAGCTTCTACTTCAATGACGAGTAGTTTAATTCAATTATGTATTACAACTGATGGCAAACGTGAAAGAATTATAGGATTCACTTCCTATATAATTATTTCTAATTTTGTCACGAAAATAGAAACGCAAATACGGAAATATATGAAGAATTCTTGCCTAATGAGCTTAAAACGAGCCTTAAGCAGCTATTCAGATTATAATGGGAATCCTTACAACTGAATTGGCCTTGAATTGTTTCCTATTTACACCTTTACGTCAAGCAATGAGCAACACTGTAAGTGGTATAGAGCATAACAACATTCAAATAACATTTTAATAATACAGTAGTTTGCACCGTACTGTGAACTTTATAATTATACCTTTTACCTTAAATTTTTTTAGGGACATATTTTGATAGAAGAAAAATTTTATTATTGAATATTTTAGACTAGAAAAGAAAAAAAAAACTTATTTTTATTATTCTTAATTTAATGAAAAAACATAAACAAAAGTGTTAACAAATTTATTAAAATTATAAGTAATTTGCTCAACCTCTTTTTGGTTCAATCCTTTAATAAATTTTAAATTTTGATTTATAATTTTCAAAATTCTAAGAAAAACAAAGTTGGAAAAAAAAAATTTATTGCATCTGAATTTGAAAACCAGATTTAGAAATATCTAGAAAAATGAAAGATGCACACCTAGCGCACCAAAATTATATTTCCCCATAAATCAATGTCTTTTTAAAAAAAAGAGTGCTATGAAATTGTCTTAAAATTACACACACAAAAAAAAGTTTCATAATTAATTAGATTATATCACAGAGTGGCACTTTGTCGCTGTTATTCGTATTAATCAAGAAAAAAAAATTAATTAAAGAATATAGTGATGAATATGATAATGAAAAGTTTTTTTTCTTTTGAGATTTTTTTTTATTAATCGAGCTTGTTTCTTGAGTTGGGAAGAGACTCATTTGATTGGATGATGATATTTACAGGGAATTTTAATAATTCTAACCTAAAGTATTAGACAACTTAATTGAGGGTCTACCAAATGCCATCAGCCAATTTACATAATTATGGTACGACCCTTTCTAATTTTGTCAATTTAAAGCCTTCAATTATTCCCAGCCAAACTGTTTCAAACCATTTCTATCGTTTATCTAACTCAGTGTTTCTCAAACTTTGATCTACGGAGCAACAATGTTCCACAAGTCATCCTAGATGTAGCAGCTAAATGAATAATTTACTGCCCTGCACTCTGAGAAGTTTAAGAAACACTGAAAACAATCCTAACCTCGAAAATCATCCATTAAAATGAGTAATACCGAGCGACATACAGCTGCTCGGATTCCCATCTCAATAAAATGTCGAGAGCTGTCGCGGTCATTCGCATATCATCATATAATCAAAAAACATTCGAGACAAATTTTATTTGTTGTAATCTGCGATATTTTCTTATTCACGGGAAATCCGAATAAAGATCGAACAGCTCTTCGACACGTCGATGTGTATTTTTATTTTATTATTTGAGAAAAAAAATATATATGAAAAAGTAAAAGAAAATCACACGAAAGACTTTGTGCTCTCGCCTTATTCCGTTTGCGAAGTATCTGTCTGTGAATTAGTCTAGAAAAAAGTAATTTAATTCTTTATTCTTTTCTTTCTTTCTTAGTCAACTACCTCTTGATTTATACATTATGAGAGAGTGATTGTTGAATATTTACATATTTCTTATGATTAATCTTGTTATTCAGTCTTATAAATTCATTATGATTGATTACATTCGGAAAAAAAATCTTGATTTGTTGTTGATTAATGATTTTAATGATAATTTTCAATTGTTATAAATTAGTTTTAGTGGACAAATCATGTAAACGATTTAGTGATTGCTGCTATGGAACCAAAATTATTGTCTACTTGAAGTTCTATGGAATATTAAATAATTTAATCGAAAAATTACCTTAAAAATATGAATATTCTAATTCTTGAATGAATTGAGCTCGTTTAAATGAAAATGTTTTAAATTTATTTGTTTACTAAGCACTTAGGTTGATCTGCAGGAGGTTCAAGTTTGTCAAACGATATCAAATATTTTAAATATTGATTAGTTGTTGACTAGAAATGGATTTAGGAATTTTCATTCATACGAGCTTAATTTTTTTATTGCACTTAGTAATTTGAAGTATAGAATTGTAAGTTGAGCACTATTTAATAGCTTCTTTTAATTAGATTTGCAAATAAAATTAGTTTTAAATTAAATATCAACAATCAAGGGTGTCAAACTACGAAAAAAAACCTTTTCACACCCCAAATTCAAACTTCAAAAAGTCCATTAAATTTCAAATATTAGCTTTTTCAAGTGTGTTGGCTTTTAATTGTGCTTAAGTCACAAATATTGTAATGGAAAGTTCGTCGAAAATATTCAAAATAAAATGAGAAAAATGTTTCAAAAATTTGTCCACTAATCCTTAAACAAACAAGACTTCCCAAAATTTAAAAAAATGAAAGTTTTTAAAAATCAAAAAATTTACAATTCAAATTTCATTTAATATTTATAAAAATTTAAATAAAACATAAAATTCAAATAAAAGATCCAAAAAAATGATAATAGATTTCAATAGATGTTGGAAATCCTCAAAAAAAAAAATAAATAATGACATAAGAAATTTAATCTCCCACAAAAAAATATAAAAAAAAAGTTCTATCCGCAGAAATGTCATGTATAAAATATTAATTATTTTAAAAATAATTGATGTTTTTTGAGGAACGAAAATATTTTTGCATTTGATGAACGATAAGCTACTGACGACTCTTTTTTTTATATTCTGTTTCTTGTGATTGTACAAATGATGCTGATGATGATGAATTAATGTGAATGCTAGGTATCAAAGGTTATTAGAGCTCTGTGACTTCAATTAGACACCGTACAACCCTCGACAGCTGGCGTATTAAGTATCAGATTCAGATGTAGGCAGACCAATTTTGTGTCAATCAAAAGATTAATTAGTAATTTACCAGCAATAATGACCTTTGAATTCACCTAGAGCTATGAATTATAATGAAATATGAATTAAAACTTTTAAATCTTTATTATTTTTTAATGTCAAAGAAAAGAGGAAAAAAGTTTTGAAAAAAAAAATATTTCTGTCAAATTTTGATGAAAAAAAAAATCAAAATGTTATTAACAATATTACTTATATATTAGAAGATTGCAAAATATTTAGCAAGTGGGTTGGATGATTGAAAACAAAACTATTAATTGCAAAATAAGGAAAAGAAAAAAAAAGTAATTAAAAAATTTCTGTTGGAAAAACTAAAAAATAAACTTTTTCAATTTATTATTTTGGAGTATTTTCAGGTTGTCTAGCTTTACAGAGGCAATAATAGCTTAGTAAGTGAACAACATGTGAATTGTTTTAATTTAAAATGACCTTTAAAGGCTGAAAATTGCAATTTAATCACGCTTTGTTCGTTCACGTGCTGTTGATTTTTTATCAGCAGTTGATATTGTTCCTTGAATGAGGTTTTGATGTTTTTTTCTTATTATCGATTGAGAGTTGATGAATCATTGTTTGATGAGACAGCTACAGAATTTGTTGATTGATTTATGAGATTTATTAATTGTAAAATTCGTTAAGGTTTTGCTGCAAGTTTGTTCAGTTTTAAAATTTAACAGTTTGTCAATTATTTAACTACTCAACCTAATGAACAAAGAATTGGATTCAAGCATGATTAAGGTATGTCAAGCTCAGATCTAGAATTTTGTGGACTTGGGTTAGGCACCTTGTAATACAGACTATTTTGGAATGATGGCTTGATACATCTAATAAGATCGTACTGATCAAGTCAGAGGATATAGCTTTTTTGATGGATATTTGTGACTGTCGCTGATTTTTAATTTAATTTATTCATCTTAAATTGTGCAACAGTTTTACTAAACCTTTAAGCGCTCCCATTTTATTCTTAATATTAACAATTCTTAAATCTATATTATGTACGCTAGCTCAGTGTGTAGCGAATAGTCTTCACTAAGCAGTTGTATGTCCAGCAACCAATTAAAAACCGTTTTTAGATTTAGAACTAGTGTTCATGTCGGCTCTCGTTCCAATTCTCAGTAGATTACAATGTCTCAGGTCCGATCCAGTAAAAGCCCTCTAGGCACTATGGGTCAAAATTGAAAAAAGAGGGACTTTCACTTTGATTTTGGGAATTTTTCGAATTACGTTCTCAAGTACTAGCTAGGGTGAATTTACGAATCTCGTATCTTTCTCATTCTGCATACAAAATTCTTGACCAGTTCCTACATCTCACATCACATAATTCTTAGTTTAATGTCTTAAACTGCTGCACCTAAGAAGCCAAAGTATAGATACATCTGAAAAATCACTAGGTTGATGGTGGGATTCGAATCCAGCAGTACAAATTTAACACAAACTTTTGTGAACTGCACCTTGCCATCTGAGCTATCGATAGGGTGACCATCTGCGTAGTTTTTCAACGGACAGTCCTGTATTTTTCAAGACTGTCCTATATAAATTTTTAAATTTTGTTCTTGGTCCTGTATTTTTACTTTTCATGAAAATTTCCGTTAATTTTCGAATTTTACTCTATGTCCTGTTTTTTTCGAAACAATTTACCAAATGTCCTGTATTTTCATGAAAATTAGATGGTAACCCTAGCTATCGAGGCACTTTTGCTTCTTTTTTAAAAAATGTGTTTAAGAAGACAGCTAAGTGAATTTCCTGTTTGCTAATTAGGGGCCGTTCATTTATGACGTCCGACAATTAGGGGGGAGGAGGGGCTCTAGGATTTTGTGACAGTTCAAACAATGGAATTTTTTTCTATAGAATTTTTGTGACAAAGGGGGGTGGGGGAGGGGGGTCTTAAAATCTGGTTTTTTGATGGACGTCATAAGTAAACGACCCCTTAGTAATAATGATAATGATAAGTTTCTATTGATCCACTGTGAGTTTAAAGCGTTATTAAAGCTGTTGAACATGTTTCTTTCTCAGGTTATAACAGCTCATTCTGTTTGTTGCTTTGCTACTGCTCAGGCTTCTTCTCCGTGGTTGGAAGAATCAGTTGGGTTTAATGGATGAACGCAATTTCCCCTTGGCTTAAATACAACTGAACGAATGGCTCACTCACTTGTTTTGAATAGCAAAACTGAGTAAACCAATTTTAAAGGTTTTGACTGTCGTAAACAACTTTTTTAACCTCAAAAGTCAATTTAAAATGTTTTTTAACTCCAAAATAAAGATTCTTATTAGCTAAGTAGTTAAATCTATTAATAGAAAATCGAGTTGAGGCAAAATATAATAGCAATAAATTATCCATCAATATACTCAGTATTAATAATTCACGATAACATCCAAATCGCTTTCTAATTCCTTCACATGTTTTGTGAATCTCACATCATTATTCTGCAATTTATCATTCCAATCGATCGACAATCATCAGTTTTAATAAAAGCCGATAGCTTTTATCAAGGTTTTTCCATGTAAATTACATCAAGATTAATGATTTACTATCTGTAATTGTCGATAATAACAGCTGTAGTCGAACAGACACAAATAAATTACTTTTTTTTGCTCACTTTATTAGTTTCATTTGCATTTTCACTTCTACAACAGGGAAAGGATAATTTTGTGATCATAAAATTTACATATTTTTTTTTGTTTTATTTCATTCATAATATAATTTTTTTTTGTTTTAATAATCGTTAATTAACACAGAAGGATTTCATCGTTTTGAACTTAATAACTAAGAATAATAATAAAATAATATTCATAGAATAATAGTTATCTGAAGCCGACTTTCTTTCCAACAATTAATTAGATCCATAGATTAAATTATTCAACATTCCACAAATCTTGCTTTTTTTCAGATTAACAATAAAAAATAAATAAGATGGTGGTGGTGGGTTTGTTAACAAGTGACGTATAGCACCTTAAAGGAGAGTTTTAATTTTTGTAATCGATTTTTCAACCACTTTTACTAATTTAAATATTAAAGATCCCCCAGCTAAGTCAACGTATCCCCCAAACCCCCTTTTAATGATGTCAAGTGTCACAAGTCAAAGACCCACACCACAAAGGAAAACTTCAGTTATTCTGCATTGTTACTTTTTTTAATTCTTTTTTTAAACATTTAATTGCATTTAATTCCTTCTTATCTGAATGTTTTATCGTCCTTAAACATGACTACATAGTACGTACGTTTGGTAGACACTCGAAATTTTTCAAAAAAAAAACTTTTGCTTGATTTTAAAAATCATCCAAGAAGTAAACTTTAAGCCAAATTTATTGTCAACTGAAACGAGAATAAAGAAAATAATTTTGTAGGTCGACTTGCCTTTTGTGGATTGGTTTAAGGTGGGGTTAATGTTATATCTGTGGATTAAAAATAATCCGAGGTTTAAATCCTTGGATTTAAATTTTAATCCACAATTTAAAAAATATTCAAAATATCATATCCAAGGATTTAATTAAAACATCCCCATCCCAAAATAAGCACACGTATCGATTCTTTATCAAATTAATATCAATATCCAAATTATCGTTCCATAGACCCAAAATTAAATCCACTTTCCAACTTTTCCAATCGACCTACTACAGTGCCAGCCTTTTTCATTATAATCCACAAAAATTAAAGGGGGGCCATTTAGAAGTGGAGCTATTCAAAAGAATTACCAGAATTCCTAGCTAATTTAAAAAGTAACACTAGCAAAAAAGTTACAGCATAAATGATCGCAAACATAAGGAAATTACTTCACATTGCTGGATGTTCAGGAATAATTGATGCTACAAAAGACACAACGAATGTCCTTGCTATAGTCAGCCACGAAACTTGTGGCTCAGTACTTAATAATTCATCTGATGCATTCACTAATGGCTCTGTTTCGCTACTTTCTGCATTTTGATTCTCTTCCGTTGGATTTTCAGCATTTTCTGGTCTCTCTTCACCATTTTCTGGTCTTGGAGCTGCTGCTGGTGCCTGTGGTGGTCGATTGACATTATTAAGATTCACACGTGTCGTGTTGTTGTTATTCAAACGATTTTGATTCTGTCTATAGATGTGGTACCTAAAAAGCAATACAAAAGTGGAAATTAATATCACTGACGTGTACTTTTTGCGTCGTTTATTCTCTATTATCATTGATAAGATTATTTTGTGGAAATTTCTTAGTAAAATTTTTATCTCTGGGATTATTTAAGGAACATTGAAAGTTAATTAATAAATTTGCAATTTTAAGCACTCAAATTTATTTTGAATTTTTAACGTTTTTTGATCTCATCTTAGAAAATCTAGTCGAAAAATGACTTTTCCGAGGGTTTTTTCATCTCATCTAAGAAAATCTAGTCGAAAAATGACTTTTCCGTGGGTTTTTCATCTCATCTAAGAAAATCGAGTCGAAAATGACTTTTCCGTGGGTTTTTTCACCTCATCTAAGAAAATCTAGTCGAAAAATGACTTCCGTGGGGTTTTTCATCTCATCTAAGAAAATCTAGTCGAAAAATGACTTTTCCGAGGGTTTTATCACCTCATCTAAGAAAATCTAGTCGAAAAATGACTTTTCCGTGGGTTTTTTCACCTCATCTAAGAAAATCTAGTCGAAAAATGACTTTTCCGTGGGGTTTTTCATCGTAATTAAGGAAATCGAGACGAAAAATATGCTTTTCTTTGGGGTTTTTCACTTTAATTAAAAAAATTAATGCAAACATTTATTTTTCCTAAAGATTTTTCACCTCAAATAAGAAAAATTTGCTTTTTTGAGGTATTTTTCATACAAACCGAGCTCACCCAAAAATTTCATCAATTCATACAAAAATTTCATCTTAACAATAGAATGAAGAAATTTTTCATCAAGATGAAATCGTGTCAACCCCTGGCATAAAGTAAAACCAAAAACAGAAATTAAATCGAATTTTAAGAGAAGATAGGCAAATTGAATGCCTTAAACCCTAAAAATGTACCGAATCAAGTTTCAAAAATGCGTAAAAAATTATTTTTTGAACATAAATACTTTTATCAACTACACTGGTGGAAATTGAAATGAGACACCCATGTTTTTTATGTGAAAGTCTTACAAATGAAAGAATAGGCCTTACTTGTTATATATCATTGGAAAGGATTTTAAAAAATAACTTAGGTACAGGAACAATGTACTGACTAAAAATGTAGCAGTTTAAAGTTATTTACAAAATATGATTTTTGAGGTGGAAATTGAAATGAGACACTTTAGAAAAATTTACAAAAATCTTCCTCAATTTTGACTTTGACTATACATATTGTATATAGACTTGTAGATTTTTACTTTCTTAACAATACTAGAGCATTCTAAATTTTTTTGGAACTTCCAGTCATCTAATATCCTCAAGAGAAAGTAGTAAAAGCCAAGTTTTTTATTTTCATCAAATATTTTTATGAATAATCATCTATTAATAACAAATGAAATCAAAATATGTAGATTTTTAAACGCTCTTTCAGATAAAGAATTGATATTTAGCTCAACATAAGCTTAAATCACAAAAATTAATTAAAATGTATTTCACAAGTGAGTACGAATAGGAAAAAATTAATTTTTCTCTTATTTTGGTCAATCAAAAATATCTGAAGTTTTCAGGACACATTCTGCATTGTTTTTACTATAACTTTTTAATGCCATATATTTTTTATCTCCATCCATAAACGCTGGGGATAACATTTAATTCATGATGAAATCCCAAAATATCATATTCCATAAATTTTTCGCATTATTAATGCAAAAATTCAAATCGAAAAATTCCGGTAAAATTTTCTTATTTTTGTTATTTTTTAACACTTTATGGACATAAAACGTATTTATATAAAACTTATAGAATCATGCGCTATGCTTCAGATATTATGCTATCAAAATAATTTAATTATACTAGGTTTTAGTGTTTTTGTAACGGTCAAAATTTTTGAATTTATTTTTGCATCTTTTTTCTAGCCTAAAATTAATGGTGTAAACAAACAATAATTAAATTGTCCTGATATTATAAGGATACTATAGAATCTGAAACTTAGTGCATGATTCTCTAAATGTTATATACATACGTTTTATGTCCATAAAGTGTTAAAAAATAACAAAAATAAGAAAATTTTACCGGAATTTTTCGATTTGAATTTTTGCATTAATAATGCGAAAAATTTATGGAATATGATATTTTGGGATTTCATCATGAATTAAATGTTATCCCCAGCGTTTATGGATGGAGATAAAAAATATATGGCATTAAAAAGTTATAATAAAAACAATGCAGAATGTGTCCTGAAAACTTCAGATATTTTTGATTGACCAAAATAAGAGAAAAATTAATTTTTTCCTATTCGTACTCACTTGTGAAATACATTTTAATTAATTTTTGTGATTTAAGCTTATGTTGAGCTAAATATCAATTCTTTATCTGAAAGAGCGTTTAAAAATCTACATATTTTGATTTCATTTGTTATTAATAGATGATTATTCATAAAAATATTTGATGAAAATAAAAAACTTGGCTTTTACTACTTTCTCTTGAGGATATTAGATGACTGGAAGTTCCAAAAAAATTTAGAATGCTCTAGTATTGTTAAGAAAGTAAAAATCTACAAGTCTATATACAATATTTATAGTCAAAATTGAGGAAGATTTTTGTAAATTTTTCTAAAGTGTCTCATTTCAATTTCCACCTCAAAAATCATATTTTGTAAATAACTTTAAACTGCTACATTTTTAGTCAGTACATTGTTCCTGTACCTAAGTTATTTTTTAAAATCCTTTCCAATGATATATAACAAGTAAGGCCTAATCTTTCATTTGTAAGACTTTCACATAAAAAACATGGGTGTCTCATTTCAATTTCCACCAGTGTATATATTGGGCAAATATACGAGTGGGCTAAAGTATCAGTGGGCAAATAAATCAATGGGTAAGAGTACCAGTGGGCTAATGTTTCAGTAGGCATAAGTACCAGTGGGAAAATGTCAGTGGGCATATGTAGAGTGGGCAAATGTCGGTAACCCATAGAATCGTTTCCCAATAAAATATATGAAGGCACAAAGTTGATGATGCAATACTTACAAATAAATGGAAATTCCTATGAGAATCACAATAAGACATCTTAATGGCGACGAATAGAAGTACACAAGACACAAGAGAATCAATAGACGAGACATAGAATAGACAATATCAAGCCAGTCGCGATTTTCCTGTTCATCTTGAATAATGTTTGGAAACCTTCTTTGTGGCTCAGCTGCTGCTGGCGGTTGAGGTGCTTGCTCTACTTGTGCTTGTGGCTGCGCTGGAGGTGATGCTGATGCTGTCTGTATTTCAGAATTAGATGATTGAATTGTGGAACTTGTTGGCGATGTTGGAACTATTGTTGGTGCTATGAAAGGCATTTGTGGCTGCATAAAACCAGCAAAATTTGGTGCTTGCTGTGTCTGTTGTTGTTGAACTATATTCATATATTGATTCATGTATTGAGCATAAGCCTGTTGCATCCACGTTTGCATTGCATATTGTTGGGCGAGGACACTGTTAGCATCAAATGGCATATTACCGTAAAAGGCATTATAATAATTACTGGGAATGTTTGTGGTAGCTTGCTGCTGTTGCTCTGGCACTGTTGCAGCAGTTGTTGCTGTATGTCTCTGCCTTAACTCGCTCGTACTCATGTCTGACGATTGTGATTGATTTGACGTGGTATTTATTGATGAATTTTCCTTTAATATCGTTTGTAGTCGTGAACTTGTTTTCGGTGTAAAGACTAAATGGACTGTGTGAGCTTCCTGTCCCTCGTATTCTCGTAGAACGTCCTTTAACACGACAGTGTCGTTTAAAAGTTTTCCAGAATAAATTAATTTTTGCTCCTCAGTGCTCTACAATAATATTAATACAAGAAACGAGAGATAAGAATTTGTATTTTAGTTTCGAGTTTCACGATTTATACACTTGTAACATGATAAGTTGAATATAGAGGAATGTAAGTCATGCATTTAGCTAGTTCATCTTGTCACAAAATAATAGCCGTTAAATTTGGTACAAAAATCAAGTTTTGAAACTTTAACGGTTTAAATATTTTTAAAATTTATAACAGTTTTTAAATAAAATTATAACAGTTTTTGAATTTGAAATGATCGTTAAAATTCAAAACTTATTTAACCGTTAGAAAAACTTTTGGATGTGATGGATTTAGTTTTTCCAAAAAAAAGAATTAAGCATATACGTGTCCAATTACCAGTTAATTATAGCTGTTGCCGTATTAAAAATACATTTAATATTTGACAATTTGTAGAATTAGTTTCCAACACGCAATAAATGATTAAAGAAACACTGATAAACTGAGTTTAATACTAATATTTATCTTTGTGTATGTAGATAGCTTATTTTCTTCTTCTTTTCGTTAATTTAAGTAAATTACTGACTGAGAAAAAATTATAATGATCACAATTTTCACTTTTCATATACTGAGACTATAGACTATAAAATTAGATACACTATACAAATAAATAGTAATAATTTAAAACAAAAACAGACACGAAGAAGAAATTTCCATGAAATCAACAAAAATTGCGGCTCTGAGACTTGAATAATAATTTATTAATGAAGCTCGATTTTCAAGTTATGACTACTTTTTGAGAACATTATATGACTGTATAGACTGATATGAGTTATCAATTGTACAGCTGTATTTAAAAGTTTATACAGCCGTCTGTAACTTAATGTTATTATGAACAGTCTATAGAAAATAAAAACTGACGTGTCTCACTCTCTTTCGTCCAAATAGTCATGAACGAGTTTTAATGATGTGTTGAGAGATTTTTGTTGGGTATTACATCTGATTTGTATCAATATTTACTTTATATTCACATAACTAGGTGCTGGAAATTTCTAGAAATGCTGTGAACAATTGATAAACATCCAGTCAACTGGATCTTTCATATCGTAGATTAATTAATTATTCAATTCAGCACTATTTTTCCTTGTATATCTGTTCTCAAGGTCGTAGAATATCAAATTTATAGATGATGATACAGTAAAGCCGCGAATGACTTACTTTCCGATCGTTTTAATTATGAATAAATTAAATTAGACGTAAAACCTTAATCAACTTACAGTTGGATAAATTTCGCTTAGTTTGCCTTTTAGTTCTTTTATATTCCATGAAGCTTTAGCCAAGATCCTTTTATCCTCAAATTGCTGGACTTTTACTATTAAATTGATCATAGTATCCATTGTTATTGAACTTTTTTCACTTTTTAATTTTTTAATTTTCTTATTTTGGAGCTTTTGGCGATTAAAATTTCACTTCCTTGATGATTCTCTGGTTAATTACAGTCTGATAATGCTTGCTGATGTATTTGATGCTGGATTGTTCCTTTATAAACCGATATTAGCTTAATTATTTCGTTTTTGAAAATTTCATCAGAAAAGAAGGAAAATAATAATAAAAACTCACTCACACAACCATGCAACATTTGTACAACATTGAAGATCCAGGAGAAAATTACATGCCATCGGAATCGAATCCAAGTCAATTATAGTAATTTTCTTGCAGATCAAAAATGTCAACAATGGGTTAGTGCCGCATTAAATAATTAAATTAATCAGTAAATAAGCTTCTTTTTACTACTTTTATAGCTGAAACTACACCAGATGATCCAAGCCTACTCGTAATTTGTGTCGACTCAAATCCATCTCAGGGTATTTTAAGAAGAAATCCAGGTAAAAGATATAAATCCATAACTTACAGCATGAAACGTGAATTAAACTATTTATAGATGCTCTAAACTCAATAATCAACTGTGTGACTGCATTCGGAAATGCTCATTTAATGCATAAACCTCAGAATAAACTGGCTGTATTATCGTGTCATCATAATGGAAGCAAGTTCCTTTATCCATCGCCTGAGAAATCTCTAGAAATACGTCAAATGGATGGACAGTATGAATTCTTTACTTTTGTCGAGAAATCAATCAAGTTCAACCTCTCAGAACTCATCAAAAATGCTCCAAAGATTGTTAATAATGTTGAAAGTATGCTCGCTGGATGTCTTGCCATGGCTTTGTGCTATATCGTTAGAGTAAGTTAAACTTACTGTGTTTTATAATGTACAACCACTAACAAGATTCAATCATTATTTCAGGTCAAAAAGGCTCAGCCAATTGGAACTAATTTAATCTCGAGAATTCTGGTTGTAACTGGAAGTGAAGATTCAGCTCATCAGTATATGACATACATGAATGTCTTCTTTACAGCACAAAAGGAGCGAGTTGTTCTGGATATCTGCACATTAGATAATACTTTAGTTTTACTCCAGCAAGGATGTGATATTACTGGTGGACATGTGAGTAGTCTTTAACTTATTATTGGTGATGGATTTTCAAAACTAGCACTTGTTATGATAAACAGCACGCAAAATATGTACTGTACACCTCCTAATTTCCCATATTATTTTAGTACCTTAAAGTACCTCAACTTGATGGACTTTTACAATACCTGCTGTGGATTTTTCTACCAGAACCATCCATTCGATCGAAATTAGCTTTACCGCCAGCCGTTAAAGTTGATTATCGAGCAGCTTGCTTTTGTCATCGTGAGCTAATTGATATAGGATTTGTCTGTTCTGTTTGTTTAAGTATTTTCTGTAAATTCTCACCTATTTGTACGACATGTTCAACTGTCTTCAAAGTTCCGGTACCAATTAAGCCGAAAAAGAAGAAAATTAAGACATAAATCTTAAGATTTACTGAATAAAAAACGTTTATTGATATTTTTTAAGGAATTTAAAGCACCATTTGTAAAAATTAAGGAATAATTTACAGTTTAGCTTTCATAGTTTTGTAGAGTTCCTTCATTTCACGTCTTAAGATCTTGCCTGTGATATTCTTAGGAATTGCGTCAATAAATTTTACACCACCTCGCAGCCATTTAGGATTGCTGGCATTTTTAGCAACGAAATCTTTAATTTCTTGCTCTGTTAAGTCACTGCCTTCTTCCTTCACAATAAAAGCGAATGGAAGCTCGCCTGCAGCCTCGTCTGGGATTCCAATGACACCAGCATCTCTAATCTTAGCATGAGAAGATAATAAACCTTCTAGCTCAGCTGGAGGAACTTGATATCCTTTGTACTTAATCAATTCCTTGAGTCTGTCAACAATGAAGAATTGATAATCCTCATCATAATACCCTAAATCCCCAGAATGAAGCCATCCATCCTTGTCTATTGTGCTACTTGTTGCTTCTACGTTGTCAATATATCCTTTCATGATAAATGGACCTTTAAAGCACAGCTCACCAACTTTATTTGCACCTAGAATATTTCCGTCTGAGTCAACAACCTTACCGTAAGTTCCTCTTACTAACTGACCGACAGAACCTGGTTTTGCTGTTGCTACATCTGAATAAAGCACACCAAGAGTGGCCTCAGTTTGACCATAAGCTTGTAAAACAATAATTTCGTCATTAAATCGTTTCTTAACTTCCTCTTCAAGTTCTTTTGTTAATGGAGCAGCACCAGAAAATATTAGCTTCAAACTTGACAAGTCATAGTTGCTTAATAATGGTGTTTTTGACAGAAACAGAATGACTGGAGGAGGCACAGTGATTGTCAAAATTTTATATTTCTGTAATATTCAAAATGTCATTAAGAATTTTGTTCTTAAATCTCAAACTACTTACTTCAATACTTTTAAGGTACAACTTGGGTATGAACTTAGCTAAAAATACTTGTGTAAATTCCCGTGTTGTGGTAAATAAAAGTTTTCCCATAAATCCCATAACATGAAACCAAGGTGTGATGTATAAAGCTGTAACATTGCCAAACAATGACTTTCCCAAAGGAACTCTCTCAAGATTAGAAGCAATACAAGCAATTAAGTTGCCATGAGTCAGCTCAACACCTTTAAATTAAAAACAGTATTAACTTTAATATTTGGATTAGGTCAAATTATGAATTAATTAACCTTTTGGAAGTCCAGTTGTTCCGCTCGACATAAAAATTACAGCAACTTGCTCAAAGAGTTTGACAGGTTGTCGAACGAAGGCTTCTACGTTGAAGCTATTGTTACTATACTTATTGAGGAATGTCTTGAATGATATGAGCTTATCGCTGCTAACATTATCGTCGTCTAGTAAGATGACTTGCTTTACAAAGTCAAATTGTTCTAATTTAGGAAGAAGTGCTTTAGTGCTTGATGATATGAAGACAAACTTTGGTTTTGTGATGTTTAAAGTATGTTCAAGTTCACCTATTGAATTAAAAGATTAGTAGATACTTAGTTGAATATGGGCGATTCTCCAGAACGGTGGAATTTTGAAAAATAAGCTTTTTTAATCCAAGGTTATTTGTGTTTGGTTGTTAAAAATCTTCTGGTTAATATCTTTTAAATACATTTGAGTTTTAAATATCAAAACAGTCTCAAATCATCAAAAACAACTACTCTATTAAGTTTCATTAATAGATTTACATAAAAATCAAAGATAAGAGTAGGGGCCATTCACTTATTACGTAACGCATTTAGGGGGGGAGGGGGGTCTAAGATTTTGTTACGGTTCAAACAAGGAAATTTTTTTTTCATACAAATTTTGTTACGAGGGGGGAGGTCTAAAAAGTAATTTTTTTGCGTTACGTAATAAGTGAACAGCCCCGTTTTTTTTTTTTTTTTAGCTTAAAGATGCTCCGTGACATAAAGTTGACGTTCGGAGAATCGATTTTTCTCTTTAATGAAGCTGTTTTTCTTAGATTTTAAGCATAAGTATTATAGAAATGATAATACCCTACCATTTGATATGCATTTCATGATGCAAACATAAGAATTTAATGGATAAATATTGATTCCCCTATTGAATTTTTTGTAAAATTCCTTTTTCGGTCACGGAGCATTTTATCGAAGAATCAAAATATCTCTAGAATTAAGCTAATTAATGGTTGTTACAATAAGTCAACAGATAGATAGTGGAAAAATACATCAGAAGTCCTGAAAACCTAACATCTTTTAGTAGAAAAATCGGTCAAAAAATCAATTTAAAGTTGAAAATTTTTGATTTCCCCTACAGAGAATTGCCCTATATATCCATTGACAATGCTTATGGACGATTCTACGAATGATTTTTTCTACAAATTTGTCTCCAAATCTATATTTCTCTTTATCAGTTGCATTACTCCCCATGTTTCATGTATTTAATAGTAGATTTTACCGAGATCTACATATAGTTCTCACCCAAACATATTAAAAATGGTTAATTAAAGAATTATTTACATTTTACGAAAAATTACTCTGTTTCACACAAATTTTTCGCCCAAATTTCCAAAATGTTTTCATTAATATCTTTAAGGTGGTAAAATTTCCAGTAATACTAAGTATACAAAGTTGTAGCTTAAAGTAAAAGCTTCAAAACGATGTCAAAATCATATTTGTGGAAGCCTTAAATAAGCTGCAATTTGGATTCTACGAAAAATTTCATAAGTGAAACAGAGTAATTTGAAGACAATTCCAAAAAAAACTACCAAATATTAAAATTAAAACCATGAATTTCACAAGCCATAGCTAAGTAATTTGAGTGCAGATGTAATCATAATTCACAGTTTAACCAATAGAAAAGGAAATGAGAATTAGATTTTTGAAAAACTATGCACAAGTGAAAATTAAATAATTAAAAAATTTCATGCAGTTGACACGGATTATTTTCATGAAACCTTTTCGTAGAATTGCCCTTATTAAAGGTTTGATCAAGTTATAATCAAGTTTATCATTTGTGACTTTCGAACAGATATCTTTTTTAAAAGTTTTAGTAATTTGAAAGCTTTTCAATTTGAAAATATCAAATTACTTTCTTTGAAGTTGTCCAGCAAAAAAAAGGTAAACAAAAATAACCTTGAATGTCAAAGAATGTAAACAAAGACAACCTTGAATAAAGCTTAATATTTTTTTCCAGCTAGTTTGAAACAATTCAAAAAAATTAGCAAGCTAAGATAGTTCTCAACTAGAAGTAGCTTTCCCTTAATTATTAGGCATGCATGAATTATTTTGCTAGATTAAAAAGTCACATTATTAATGACTAATATTAATGAACAGCTAGATTATGACAATCTGTGATAAAATTGAAATCCCTTCGTAATAAATTGATAAACTCAACTTAATATGCTTTATCTATAGCCTAGAAAGGTTTTAATTATTTATATCTGTCATCATTTGCTATCGACTGTCAGTTAATATTGTATAATCATTGATTCATCACTTACGTTCTGTGTATGCAAAGTTTGTTGGCGCACAGATTGCATTTAAATAAAGAGTTCCATATGCAATCGCTGCATATTCTAAACGATTCTCAGACAGGATTGAAATAACATCGTTTTGTCGTATTCCAGCATCATAAAGTGCTTTTGCTACCTTTACACTTTGTTCCAAAAGATCATTAAATGTCCATTGTTCTTCTTTAATGCCATCAATCTGTGAAAATCCACAAATTAATAATTTTTGATGATCTGAATAAATATTGACAAACTTACCAATGCAACCTTGTCTCCACCGTCCTTAAAATTATCATAAAGCAATGCACCAACAGTTGGATAATCAAGCGATTCCTCAAAATCACCGCCATAAATAATATTTTGATTATTACTCATTTTTTACAACGAATATGGAACTGCTGTTGAATCGATTAGAGGTCAAAATGAAACTGAGAACATGCGTTAACAAAAAACCTTTGCATATTTATTATAAAAGCCTCAGCTGATTATACAGCGAGAATAACAAAGGTGCTTGTGTTTGTAAACATTAATTTTACTCTCATTATCTATATAAACAATGAAAAACGTGAGAGCCTCTCTCTCGAAGCTCTCTGTATGCTGTTTGATTGCTTTTAAAGTGTTTATTATCTTACTGAGAGTTATTAAGTTTAAGCTAAAGATAATTCTGAATTGAAAAAATTAACTTTACAATCATGAAGTTGTGACCAATACTTTGAAGATTTTTAAAAAACAATAATATAAATTTTATTAATTTGATTATAAACGAACTCTACAACTTAGCTTTCATATTCTTATAAATTTCTCTCATTTCTCGTCTAAGAATTTTTCCGCTTGGATTTTTAGGAATTTCGTGAACAAATTTCACACCACCTCGCAGCCATTTTGGATTGCTGACATTTTTAGCGACGTAATCTTTTACTTCCTGTTCTGTTATTTCAATGTCCTCTTCCTTTACAACAAAAGCGAATGGTAGCTCACCGGCAAGCTCATCTGGAATTCCAATGACTCCAGCATCTCCAATCTTTGGATGTGAGAGTAAAATTCCTTCTAGTTCAGCTGGAGGAACCTGATATCCTTTATATTTGATCAGTTCCTTAAGTCTGTCAACAATGAAAAATTGATAATCCACATCATAATATCCTAAATCACCAGAATGAAGCCAACCATTCGTATCAATTGTGATCGCAGTTGCTTCTGGATTGTTTCGATAACCTCGCATTACTGACGGTCCTTTAAAACATAATTCACCGACCTTGTAAGGACTTGCGCTGTTTCCATTATCATCAATAACTTTCCCATACGTTCCTTTAACTACTTCACCAACTGAGCCTGGTTTTGATGATGCTATTTCACAAAGAACAACAGCAAGTGTAGCCTCAGTTTGACCATAACCTTGCATCACCTTGAGATTATTACCAAATCTTGCTTTTACCTGATCTTCTAATTCTTTTGATAAAGGAGCTGCACCACATATTATGTACCGAAGACTTGACAAGTCATACTTATAAAATAATGGAGATTTAGCCAGGAATACAATAATTGGCGGTGGAATCAACAAGGATACAATATTGTATTTCTATTAATTAAAATAAAAACAAATAATTCGGTTAATTAGGTTGATCGGGAGCGTAGTTGTGAGGAGGGGGATCTATAGAAATATTTCTGACATCCTCGACACTGATTTAAAATTATCGTACCTGAATGCATTCAAGATAGACATCCGGTTCGAATTTGTTTAGGAAGACATAGGTTGCTAAACTGGATGTTGTACACCAAATTTTTCCCATAAATCCCATAGCATGAAACCAAGGCACAACAGATAGTGTATCAAGTTCGCCAAAAAGTTGTTGATTTATCCTCACTCTTCTGAAGTTTTCAACAGCACATGCTATTAGGTTGCCTTGAGAGAGCTCAACTCCTGAAAATTGTTCAAAATTAGTACAAATAAGCCATAAAAATCATAGATGCTCACCTTTTGGTAATCCAGTAGTTCCACTTGACATAAAAATCACAGCAGTTTGATCGAATATTTTTAAAGGCTGTTGCACTATCTTCTCAACGTTCAAATTGTTATTTCCATATTTAGCAATGAAGTTTCTCAAAGTAATTTGTCGACTATCTTCAACTCCACCATCTATTAATATGATGAGCTCAACATAGCTGAGACTTTTGATAACCTTAAGACTTTCTTTGGCTGCTTCAGAAATGAACACATATTTCGGTCTTGAAATGTCCAATGCATGCTTTAGCTCCCCTAGATAGTAAAATTTGTGAATCATTTGTAGACGACTTCTTATCAGTTATTAGACTTATCAACATTTGGTCTATCCCCATTAAATTTTACTTACGTTCTGTGTATGCTATATTTATCGGTGCTATTGTGGCATTTAAAAATAAAGTTCCATATGATATTGCTGCAAATTCAATGCGATTATCAGATAAAATTGAGATGACATCATTTTGACGTATTCCAGATCCATAAAGTGCTTTCGCAGCTTTAGTACTTTCCATCAAAACATCATTGAATGTCCATCTTTGATCTGTTAATCCGTTAATCTAAAATTTTATTGTATTAGAATTTAATCTACTTTAAGATATCTTTTACATACCAATGAAGTTTTGTTCACACCTGATTTTAGACTTTTCACTAACAGATCCCCAAATGTGGCATAATCTAATGAATCTTCTAATTCGCCCATAAAAACTACATTTGGATCGCGTTCCATAACTGTGTTTTTCTTAATGAACTTCCTGATTGTTTATAGACTTAAACACATCTGAGATTACTTTAAATTTTTAAGCATAAACAAGTTGACTGATTAGCAGAATGAGAGAATGAGAATATGTTCTGCTTTCTCTTTGCTTTCTTTGAGCATGAGAACTTTTAGAACCATAGAAATTTTGAAGTGTGTATGAAAAGAAGCAATACTCTGACCTATCAGCGACATCATATCAATGCCCTTAAGACACAGACCTATC
This sequence comes from Chironomus riparius, assembly GCA_917627325.4. Taxonomy (NCBI): domain Eukaryota; kingdom Metazoa; phylum Arthropoda; class Insecta; order Diptera; family Chironomidae; genus Chironomus; species Chironomus riparius. The sequence goes on along the minus strand of OU895877.1, from coordinate 18,797,856 downwards.
AGGATTATCATCATTTACAAATCCTTATAACTAAGCATGAATCCCCAACCTAGGATAAATTGTTGTCTATCGATCCCTGTCGAATTTGGGAAATTGATAAGATATCGCTAGCTTTAGATTCTTATCAAATTAATTAACCAAAAATTTAATCTGAATATATAACAAGATTAGCTTTGTATTAATTATAAACAGCACAAATACACCTTAACCATAATCATTTCTAGATTTTTACAATAATTGAATTTTTCTCAAATTTTGATAATCTTATCATTTTCTCTGAGCGCATCAAAAACACAGCCAGGCTTCCTTTTAAATTTGTTTTACAATTTTGCTGACATATTTTTAAAGTATTCCTTCAATTCCATTCTTAGAATCTTCCCAGTAATGCTCTTTGGGATCTCATCAATAAATTTGACTCCACCTCGAAGCCATTTAGGGTTACTTGCTGTTTTTGTGACAAAATCTTTAACTTCTTGCTCTGTTAGATCACTGCCTTCTTCCTTCACAATAAAAGCGAATGGAAGCTCACCAGCAACCTCGTCTGGAATTCCAATGACACCAGCATCTCTAATCTTTGGATGTGACAGTAAAATTCCTTCTAGCTCAGCTGGTGGAACTTGATATCCTTTGTATTTGATCAGTTCCTTAAGTCTATCAACAATGTAGAATTTGTTATCCTCATCATAATATCCTAAATCACCAGAATGAAGCCATCCATCCTTATCAATTGCACTTGCTGTTGCTTCTGGATTGTCAATATATCCTTTCATAATAAAAGGACCTTTGAAGCACAACTCACCCACTTTATTTGAACCTAAACAGTTTCCATTTAAGTCAATAGTCTTAGCATAAGTTCCTTTACTTAAGAAACCAACATTGCCAGGACTCAAAGGACTGAAATCTGGATTAACAACAAGTGTTGCTTCTGTTTGTCCATAAACCTGACAAACTAAAATTTCGTCATTGAATCTCTTTTTAACTTGTTCTTCAAGCTCTTTTGCTAATGGAGCAGCACCAGAAACTATGACTTGTAAGCTTGACAAGTCATAATTGCTTAGTAATGGTGTTTCACACAGGAAGTGAATAATCGGAGGAGGGACAGTTATTGTCATTATTTTATAATTCTTTAATAAAAGAAAAGGTTCGTCAAAGTTTAAGCATAAATGTTCTTAAAACTTCATATTCTCACCTGAATACACTCAAGATACAATTTCGGTACGAACTTTGCAAAAAATACATGACAGAATTCTCGTGATGAAGTAAATAAAAGTTTTCCTACAAATCCCATCACATGAAACCAAGGTGCAGCGTATAAGGACGTAACATTGCCATATGTTTCTTTCACTGAAGGAATTCTTTCAAGGTTACCCGCAATATAAGCAACCAAATTACCTTGACTCAGCTCAACACCTAGAATAATTTTCATTAAATCTTTAAATTAAGTAATTTGTATTGTGATAACCTTTTGGAAGTCCTGTTGTTCCACTAGACATAAAAATCATAGCTCCTTGATCGAACAGCTTGACAGGCTTCCTCACAAAGGATTCTACATTGAATTTGTTGTTTCCATATTTATGTAAAAATGTCTTATAAGAAATCAGCTTCTCATCATCAACATTGTCTTCATCAAATTGGATGATCCGCTTTACGAAGCTAAACTCTTTAATCTTTGAAAAAAGTTTTTTGGTGCTTGATGATATAAACACGAATTTTGGCTTTGCGATGTTCAAAGTGTGTTCAAGCTCACCTGTTTATAGGGTTGAATTGTTGTTATTATTGAAATTAGTTCATTAAGCGTGGTTTTAATTCCACCTAGTTTTAAACAAATTCTAATCGCTCTTTAGATTTTTATAATTAATTAAAGGACTCTGATTTAACTTACGTTCAGTATAAAGAAAATTTGTAGGTGCACAAATGGCACTCAGGAAAATAGTTCCGTATGCAACTGCTGCATATTCCAGGCGATTCTCCGATAAAACTGAAATGACGTCATTTTGACGTATTCCAGCACCGTAAAGTGATTCTGCTATCTTTACACTTTGTTTTAAAAGTTCATTGAATGTCCATTCTTGTTTCTTAATTGCGTCAATCTAGGAAAATTCAAAAACTAAGGTTTTTGAAGATCTTTAAAGGAGTTCAAACACTTACTAATGAAACCTTGTCTCCTCCATCCTTAAAATTGTCGTAAAGTAATGCACCAACTGTTGGATAATCGAGTGTCTCCTCAAAATCTCCACCACAAATAATATTTGGGTCGTTACTCATTTTTAAATTATTGTAAAATTGCCGATGATTCGATTAGACTTCCAATTTGGAAGGAACAAATTAAACTGAGAGTTGTGCGAATTTTGAGCTGTTATTTTAATACTCTGGACTATGTTTATAGTTTTATAAATTAATTTAAATAAATTTAATTTACATTGATTGTTTTCAGGGGTTTAGAAATAAAGCATATATAAAAATTCCTGTAAAAATTAGAATTTTCGTGGCTTTAAAGAATAGGTTTTGAGTATATAAATTTGTTAAATTGACTTTATTAACATATTTTATATCGTTTTAGAAAACATCTACAACTTAGATTTCATACTTTTGTACAGTTCCTTCATTTCTCGTCTTAAAATCTTTCCGCTTGGATTTTTAGGAATCTCGTCAATAAATTTCACACCACCTCGCAGCCATTTTGGATTGCTTACTGTTTTTGCAACGAAATCTTTGACTTCCTGTCCCGTTAAGTCACCTTCTTTAACAACAAAAGCGAATGGTAGCTCACCGGCAACCTCGTCTGGAATTCCAATGACTCCAGCATCTTTGATTTTCGGATGTGATAGCAAAACTCCTTCTAGCTCAGCTGGTGGAACTTGATATCCTTTGTATTTGATCAGTTCCTTAAGTCTATCAACAATGTAAAATTGATAATCCTCATCATAGTATCCTAAATCACCAGAATGTAGCCAACCTTGCTTATCGATTGTACTTGCTGTTTCGCTAGGATTATTTCTATATCCTATCATAGTCAATGGACCTTTAAAACATAATTCACCAACTTTATAAGGTCCCAAACTTTTTCCATCACCATCAATAACTTTCCCATAAGTTCCCTTGACTAATTCACCAACTGAACCTGGTTTTGCTGATACTACGTCACAAAATAAAACACCAAGTGTTGCTTCCGTTTGTCCATAAGCCTGCATTACAAATATTTCATTGTTGAATCTTTCTCTTACTTGATCTTCAACTTCTCTTGATAGAGGCGCAGCACCACAAACTATTATTTTAAGACTTGATAAATCATATTTACTAAAAAGTGGAGTTTTAGCAAGGAAAATTATGATTGGTGGTGGAATATGTAAGGTCACGATTTTGTATTTCTGGAGATTGGAAGTGGAATTGCTAGAAAATCGGATTAGGATAAAATTTCATATCTACCTCAATGCATCTAAGGTACAACTTAGGTTCAAACTTGTTAAGATACACAAGCGTTAAAGCACTAGATGTCACACATAAAATCTTCCCCATAAATCCCATCGCATGAAACCATGGTGCAACAGACAGCGAGACAAGCTTCTCAAAAAGTTGCAGACCTAGCTTGACTTTTTCAAAGTTTAGAACAGCACATGCGATTAAGTTGCCTTGAGAGAGTTCAACACCTGGAAATTAATGCATAAAATATTTCTTTAATTAACAAATTTCTTCTTGCATGAAAACGACAAATTAAATACAACCTCACCTTTTGGTAAACCAGTAGTTCCACTTGACATAAAGATCACTCCAACTTGCTCAAATATCTTAATTGGCTGCTGAATAAATCTCTCAACATCAAAGTCATTTCTCGCAAATTTATCAATAAAATTATTGTAAGAGATTTGTCGACCATCATCAGCAACATCACCGTCTAATAAGATTATCCTTTGAACATAGCTTAGATTCTTGACTATTTCAAGATCTTCTTGGGCTGCCTTCGATATGATCACATATTTAGGTCTTGTTATGTCAAGTGTATGCTTAAGTTCACCTGTAGAATTTTTTAAAACATTTTTAAACAGTGGAATTGAAAATCGACCCGGCTTTTTAAAATTATTCAATACTTTCTAAAAATTCACCTAGAATAGGTCGAGTTCAATTGCTTTTTCAGCTATCATTATAAATTCAAAATAAACATTGGGTGTAGAATATCACAAAACAAATTAAGTAAAGGGTGTCCATAAATGATGTCTATCAATTCGGAAATTTAGATGAGTTGTTGTCAAATGACGTCTTTCAATAACTGAGTTTAAGATTCCTCTCCTAAGCAGCAAAAAGTTTCCAATTAAAGAGTTGACAACTTGGTGTAGCTTCACATATTATTTTCTAAACGAGTGTGACTGCCAAGACAACTTGGCGTTAGCTACTCTTTATCTTGAACATTTTTAGCTTTCGGATCACCCACAACTGTCACAAAAACTTATTACAAACAATTTTCTTTTTTAACGAAGTGTCACACAGCGGTAGATTGCCCTTAATCATTAAGCTTAGTCATTAATGCTCCTAAACCTTCTCAACAGTCAAAAATCGATGTCATGCGTGACTGACCCTATTGTTTACAATCAAAACTTTGATAATTATTTAAAAAATGTCTTTCATTCATTAAAGATATGTTAACTTATCATTCAAGAACTACTTAATCCTCTAAACTTATCAATAAAACTCTTATCAGTACTTAAGAGATGCTTTAAATAACTCTCACACTTACGTTCCGTGTATGCTATATTTGTAGGTGCTATTGTGGCATTCAAAAACAGAGTTCCATAAGCGAAAGCTGCATATTCAATGCGATTCTCAGAAAGAATTGAGACAACATCATTTTGACGAATTCCAGATCCATAAAGTGCTTTTGCAGCTTTAATACTTTCTCTTAAAATATCATTGAATGTCCACTGCTGTTCTGTTACTCCATCAATCTGAATTAATCTTTAATTATTAAAAATTCACTCAAAAATATTATTTTTCTACCATTGAAATTTTATCACCACCAGCCTTGAGACACTTGACTAGTAAATCCCCAAAAGTTGCATAGTCCAATGATTCATCTAAATCACCTTTATAGACAATATTTGGATCGTTCTCTATTTCCATTATTTAACGTTCTTTATTTACTTTTGAAGCGCTCAAAGACTGAATTAAAACTGAGATAATTTACAGTATTTTTTGGTGTGCGACATAAACAAGCGTACTGATTAGCGGCAGAGAGAAAATTGAGAAGCATTTTAAGTCAGTTTTAACAATTTATTCTCTTTTGAGAGATCTTTAAGTGTATATGGAATTTTAAAATGTTAAACAATATTAACGGGTTTGTAAAATTCAAATTAAAGCTTTTCGATGCACGTTTTTGTGACTTTATCAAGCTTTTGATTTAAAATATGTTTAAATGATGGTTGAGAATAGGGAAGAGTTTTGTTGAATTATGAGTATTTGAGGGTTGCTATTTGTTATACTTGAAGTAGGAGCATTTCTAGAAATTTTTCAATTCTGAAGGTAGCAAATCATCTAAATCTTCTTTGGATTCTCGCACTTGTATCAATAGAAATTCTATTCTACATATTATGGAATAATATCCCCTTGTTTTATCCACCATTAATATACGATTGACATAAATCGTCAAATTCAGGCATAAATTCCTTCATAAAATTTCCCCCAAAACATCTCCAATCACAAAAGAAAAAGTGAAAGTAAAAGGAAATAAAAAATTTATAGAGGAGGTAAATTTTTCAATCGAACAAAAATAAAAGGATAAACTCATGCACATGTGTCTCGTACAATCGTCAATAAATACGCCAATTTCATTGCACGACAATATTTCATCAAGATCCATTCAAGTTAGGGAAGAAATTTACGAAAAACAAGAGAGTAAAATTGATTTTTATGTCCCCAAAAAATATATTCCAAATGTTCTTTATTTATTCATGAATTGTGATGATAACAGCACATAGCTACAGCTACGCATACACACACACGATAAAGTGAAAAATTCGCAATATTTTTTTTATGCAGAAATTATTTTATTGTTCCCGTACGGAAATCAATATCGTTTCAATATTGTTATGTGTTATTTTGATATGTTTGGATGCATAAAGTGGTTGAATATTAAGAGGAAAAAGAGAGTCTCAATTGCATATTGTTGTGCAGTTTATTGACATCTGATTATGGGTGTTTGTGATTATTGCGTTAATTCATTTAAAATGTAATAAAATTGGTTTAATTTAAACTTTTAATTGATTTTGCAATTTTCATGAAAATTTTATCGTCAATGATTTTAATAAAATTGTGATAATGTAAAACAAAGTTTTTGTGGATGAATGGTGTAATTAAAATGTTTTGGAATATTTTAGGTTGTTGACATTTTGATTAAAATTTTTGCACAAAATTCTTTATTCAGACTTTTAACTAGCATGACTATCCGTTTAGGTTTTAGGAAGACATTCTTTCTTCTGCTTGATTTGGTTCTTGCTATAATGTCGTAAGCAGAGTTTTCATCTATCGAGTTTTATTAAAAGACAAAAATCAATCACAGGTATTATCTTTCGAAGGACATCAAAATTTGCCTTTATCAAGGCTTGCCTAGTCAAAGGGAATACCTATTTAACGGCACTGTCTGGAAATAGCAATAGTTTTTGCCTATGCTTAGGCACTGTCTATCGTAGACATTCTTTTTACTAAATAAAACTTATATTAGATTCATGAAAGTGCTTTTTTTGTTTGTGAAAATTTCAGACAAATTAGGCAACTACATAAATTTAAACTGGATTTTGCTTAGTCAAAGGCATGCCTATGATAAACAGTGCCTACGCGTAGAAGAAACCTGTTGACTATTCTAGTGATCATTAATCGAATGGTTGTAATATCGTCAAGCATATAAATAATGATTGGAATTGATGAATGGATTCCAATATGGAAGATTAGTCTCTTGTGAAAATTGAACCCACCTAATCTCTCGGCTACAAAAAGCTTACTCTCGTCCTAGCAAATTCACTTATAAATAGCTTTAAACCACAGAGTCAAATCTATTCCGACATCTTATAGTTTAAACTCTCATCATGTTAAGCTAATGTTGTAATCCAGGCTCGGAAACTAAGCGGTATTTAGTGGTATTTTTTATAAAAAGGCAGTATTTGGGGGTATTTGGCAGTATTTGTATAGAAGTTATAGTCCGAGCCTAGATTATAACACTACATTCAGCCAACAGATGTTTTTTTTTCCAATTCCTTAAAATTAAAAGTTGCCCCGCATTCTTAAAAATTAAAAAATCATGATTATAAAATTAAAGTTTAATCAACAATTCCGGCTATTGATATAAGTTTCAGCAAAACAAAAGCACAAGAAAACTTTCTCATGAATTGCAATAATAAAACTTCTCTTCTTACTTCTCCTGATTGCATTTTGTGATGAGGAAAAACTATTTTTCTGAAATTTATCGCTTCATTTTCTGAATTTACAAACAAACACAAAAAATATAAAGAACTGAAAACTTTTGCACATACAACATGAAATAAGTTGTAAGAGAGTGAAGGAAATCAAAAGCTCATTCAACAATGCAGTGGGCAAAAGTAGGAGAGAATGAATCTCAAAGAACATGAAATTTATGGTGAGGAAAGTGCAATGAAAAATAATTAGATGAATTTTCTTTTAATTAGTTTTTATATCCCATTCTCCCACGAGTGCATCTCCATTTCCCTAGACTTGTAGTCGCCTTATATGCATGCTCACATTTCTCGAGTACAAGCAATATTAGAAAGTTTTTTTTTGTGTATACATTCTGCGAGAAAAGCTCTCCATCTCCATTCATCTCTTTTGCTGTATTCCCATAAAACTTTCTTTTGGTTTTTTCAATTTTTTTTCTTTTTTCATTTTGCTTTGTGCAAAAATATCCCATAAAATTTTTTAATTAGCCATAAATTAAGGACTTTAAACCATCCTTGAAATGAGGGTAAATGAATGAGCAAAATAAAACTGGGTTTTTGGCGGCAAGTGAGCCATAATATTTTAGTGTGAAATCAATTCCTGGTGGGAGTTTTTGTTGATGATGAAATAATATTAAAATGTAATACTTTTAACAGTCTTAACAATCTTGTCGGATTGTTCACATTCTTGTCATTTGTATTTATTTTCATTTATTGATTAAAAATAATGAGTAAAGCAACTCCTTCAAAACCTTTATCCACAATTGTCACCTATCAAATTCCTATCGAAATCAGCATTATAATATATCAAAAACCTTTGGGTAAGCTGCTGATAACGTTACTTACCCGGCAAACCACTGTTTTGTCCTTGAAGCTATTGATAGATTAGTTTAGATACGTATTGTGTGCAATGGCTTAGTATATTCATACATTTTTATCTTGGCTAGGTTTAGGCGATGTCCAAAAAAAAAAAAACAAAAACAACTAAGATGCAGCTAAGCATCTACATGACAACTCAAACTTTATTCTTTATCTTAGAAATTTTTAAATAAGAACTTAATGATATCATGCAGTTTTTATATTGTCAGTACCAGAACATTCCCATAATTATGATATTTTTAAATATTAAGCTAACTTCTATAACAAAGGATGACAATTCAGGACGACTTGCAATAAAGTAAAAATAATTTTGTAATTAGATAAAGTGACCAAAAAATCAACACGACAAAAAAAATAAAACTTTTTCTAAAACTATACAAAAATTATTCATCACTGGCACTTTCTGAGAATTGCTGGAAGGCAGAACAGAAACAAAATTATTTAGTGGTAAAAACTTTTTTTATTTGATTCTTTTTTGCTGCGTAGTGCGGGAATGACGATGAGTATAAGAGTGAAATAAACAGACACCAAAAAGTTTATTTTTGCATTTTAATTAAAAGTATAAATCATTTTGCTTTTGGCTTGAGTGTTTTTTTTTGCTTCTCGGACTTTTGAAAAATTGAGAGAAATTGCACACAAAAAAAATGTTGGGAGGAAAATTGAAACAATTTTTCTCAACTATTGCCATCTAAATTGCATCGTTTACTTTTTGAGAGAGTTTTATTTGATACGCAAATAAAGAAAAAGTTTGTTTAGTTTAAGGCAGTCCCGAGCTTTGCAATTGATGTTGACTTTAAGGAGATTTTGCTAGATTTTTACTGGAAATTATATTTGTGGGCTACAGGCAGTAAATGTAATCAAATGAGTAGTTCGGATCCCACTTTAAACTGTAGGTCTAGGTTTGAGCACAGTGATTTGGCGCGTTCTCATTCGGTCAACTTCCGTTAGCTGCGAATCACCTTAGCGCACCTCTGGATCAAAATTGATCTGAATATGCAAAGGTTTTTTTATAATTAATAAAAGCTCATTCCATCCAAATTGCTTAGTAGCTTAGTTTATTTGAAACCTAAATTTGAAGATTAGAAGTTTGATTCTACATAATATTAATTCATATGTATACAAATACAAAAAGTGTAAAATGTGAATTATTACCGGACAGTATGTCGACAATAAATGCAATAAAGTGCAATTAAAATGAAAAAAAAAAAAGCTTTTAAGAGGCAAAGGTTGCTTATAAGGCTTACCTTGATCTTTAACGAAGAGTTTTCAGTATGGATTTTGATTCTAAGTCCATTCTAGGTGCTCTTTTAAGCTAGTGTATGAACTGATTGTGACTAAGGTTGAGGATCCCTGATAATCCTTATAACTATTGATGTCTCTGTCACCTAATTTGTGTAATATTGTATTTTCATTTACGCTGAATTGAACAGCCTCTGTTTTAAACAGTTTTTAATTAAATTAATTCTTCAATTCTTCAAAATCCATTAAAACTCTTCAAACTTATTACATACTCCTCGGAAAACACGACAGAAAAATTATTTAGGCTAAAAAACCCACTCAAATAAATTAAAAGCATATGAAAAAGTTTTTGTTAAGTTCATGATATGAAACTTACATACTTAAATATACAAAACATAAATACAATATCGATTTTTCCCCAATATATTTGAACATTTTTCAAAAATTCACAAATTTTTCCCTTCAATTCTTTCCTATAGTGACTGTAAGATAGGAAGAAATAAAAAACGGGTAAAAAAAATTACAGCAACAGCAGCTTTTTATTATTTTGACAAAATACACAGAACATTATGCAAATAAAGTTTTTTTTCCTGCGAGAAATTTTCATCGACAAAATATTGTGAATCTATGCAATATATGATGATACATGTGTAGCTGTAAATTTAATTTTTTTTTTCTGGTGGGGTGGCTATCGTGCTGACTGGAGTGAATCTGGGTGGATCAAAGAATATTAAAGATATTGAATTAAGAATTCTTTTTGCAACTTTAAATCATTGTTTTACTAATTTGTCTAAATTCCTGCTAGTTCAGTCATCAACCCCTAAACCGATTGGTCACCCCATCCATTCATAATCAAATCGGAACATGTGTTGAAAAATACTTTTTATCACAATGTGCATACATTGTCGCTCTTTTTTCCCATCCTTTCGACAGATTTATTTGTAACAATACATTGGCTTTGAAATATACCGCGAATTTTGAACGATAAAAAGCCTTTTAATTGTATTTTATGTTAGTGAATTTTTTTAAGCGTAACCGATCGTGATATGTGGATTTATGCTACTCAATGCATTGATTTAATTAAGTTTAGACGTGAAATATTATGTAATTTAGAATTCAGTCATGATTAAAACAATTTTGTTTGATAAAAAAAAATAATTATGAATATTGATGCTGATGAATTGATTATATTGTGGAGCATTTAAGTTGATGCATAATACATTCTATGCTTCATTTGAGATTCATAAAGCACTTGATTTTAAATGAGATTTAAAAAATTAATATTGAGATAAAACATTGATTTTGAAGCATGAATGGTTTCATCATAAACTAACTGGAGCGAAAGGTTAGGGTTAGCTCTGGCAACTAGGTTTCTATTATTAAACCTATAACGTTACATAAATAAACCCTTACAACCTATTGTTAGAAATTTAACGCAAGTTTAAAAGGTTTTGTAAACTTATAAAGACACAGTCAAGTAAAAGAGCATCAACATCATCACTAAAGTCAACCTTAGTCGTTACAATAAATAGAATCACACTTTTATCCAATTTAGACTTCAAACTATTTAATTTCTACAGCAATTCTAATAAAACGCACACCGCAACTGAAATTTATTCTTTTCAAATATTCATAATTAACTAATAAAATCATGCCTGCATGACAAAACATTTAAAATGGCTCTCATTTGCTGCTCCAGAAAGCAGAAAGTCCCAAAAATGCTCATGGAATTTTCATAAACAGCCACATGACTTTTGTTTTAATCCAATATTTTAATGCCAAGATATTCATTTTATTAAAATGTTTGCCTGACTATGCAAAGCATTTAATGAACAATTCCAGTTTAAAAAAAATTCACTCCGTACTCTTGCTGGATATAAATAAATTCACTTACTAAAATAAAAACGAAAATGAAATTGAAAATTTTTCCAGCTTGTTTAATATGCGAGCTGTGCTTTATTATAATCACTTTACCATAATCTCTGCCGAAAATCCAATTTGCAGTTGTTAACCACTGAGCTGTAAAAACGGACTTGACCATTCTTTGCGGAACAGTTTTTATGCTCGGCGTTTCGTTGGGGATTAAAAACTTTAAACAGCTTTCAGCTCATGATTTTTATTGCTTGTTTAATTTTTTAAAGGATTCCTACTTGAATATTTATGAAAATTAATTTGCTTAGGCATTTTTCTGCTTTGATCTGTGCTAAGTGTGCATTTAATTTTCATCATTTGAGCAATTTTCATCGATGCTTTATTTCTATCGTTATCATTAATACATCACTTTTATGAAGTTTGTGCTACGTTTTGAATACTTTTTTAAATGATAAGATAAAAGCTGAATTATTGAGCAGTTTAGAGCTGTTTAAGATAACAAGGTGAACTTATACAAGTATCAGAATTTATTTTTAAACAGAGAGTTTTCAGCCCTAAGTTAATTGGACAATATTGTAAGGATGATCAATGTCTGTATCCGAGTGCGATTAATGATTTTGCCGCATGGGGCTGGTTTCTAGGGATATCCGGGACTCTTAGGGTAGGAATAAATGCACAACATGGGTTATAAATAAAATTGATCAAAGTCTTTGGTAAGTTGCCCTGAGTAGCCCTAGAAACCGGCCCCAAGAGTTGATTTCCTATACCTTTAACTTAAACTTGGTTCCTTAAGTATTACAAAATATACAAACGACACCTAAGAGGTCGTGAGATCCAGCTCTGATCTATTTAGATTTATTTATATACTTAAGTATCTCAAAATTCACCATGCTTATAGCTTTTGTTTCAAAATATTTAACAGTAAAGCTGATTTATTCTAAAATCATAAAATTGCAATCAGCTCCTATTCATTCTAAATTTACATTTGAAAATTTCCCATAGGTTAATAGGAACTCCATAATATTATAATAATTATGCAAATTCTGGCAAACTCACAAAAAATATATTCTAGAAAATTTTACATTGTATGTCAACTGCACAAAAAAGTTCGTGTCCATCTAAACTGATGAAAATTTTATTCTCCAAATTTATTTTTGTAACCATTCAGCATCTCTCTTTCCAAACCGTTGTTTTATACAATGTATAGTAGAAAATTAATAAATCATGATGATTTGTAATTTGAAATGTGTGTGATGATGTGAACCAAAACACCTGCGATGTTTTCCAACTTATTCTTTTCTCAATAGCTTAAAAAAAATTCTGAGATAAAACAAAGGAAACTACTCCTGATTGCTGACGTAGTTTGTGTTGAGGAGGTTGGATAATGTATTATGGAAGAAAAGGGTGTCATTAAGTGGAAAATGATGTTTGAAGTCATAAATAATGCAAAGCTTCTCTCATTTCCAGATCAAATCCATGAATGATAGATAACAACATCCGTCACAGCTCTATTCAGCTCAATTATTCTCCAAAAAAAAGCTTTTATTTTTTCAAAGCATAAAATTCTCGTTCACACTATCGAAATATTCATAATTTCGTCCATGACGTTAATGGTGCGTTTGTGCATTCAAATGCGATAGGATAGATGGTTTCAATAAATTTTTGAAGTAAAAACAAGTTGTAAAGTTTGTTGGAAAAAGTGCATTCGTCAAAATAAATTTAGTTTAGACATTTTTAAATCGTTTTATTGTTTTATTGATGGAATTTTAAAATTTCAAATAATTCAATTCAACCTTGCCAGTTGGGCGGGGGTGTAACGCATCCAACTTTCGTACATGCTCTTAAGCCTGTTGGCGTACAGAAGCAAGTATTGCAGTCTTCCTTCCAGTGTGTATCAGGAACACAATCTTCAGCATTGCAGTCTGAAAGAATCAATTGTATTTTTTTTAAAATGCTTGATGATTTACGTCATCCAAAACGTTATCAATTTATTTTAAAAGGAAATCAAAAAGTTCAAATTTCAAGTCTGTGAAATTGATTAAAAAATGTGAATTGGCACAAAAAGATTAGCTTACAGATGTTTTGCATATAAAAGTCATGATGTCTAGTTAAAAACTAAACGTACGGTCAACTAATGACGAATTTTACATAACCTTCCAAAGATAATCATTAGTTGACTGCATCATTAGCTATTAAATATTGTTCTACTCAGGCTGTTGGTGTGTAGATTTTGTGTAGCCATAAATTTTCAAATAAAAACTTAAATTTCCGAGAAACTCAAATTTTTCAAGGAAGATCCCTAGAAATATATCAAAATGACTCTAATTAACTTACAGCAAACAACTGCAAAGACGACCAACATGATTAACAACATCGATATTTTAAAATTCATTTTTGTAAAAACTGGACTAATATATGCGAGCACAAATAACACCTAATCAGTTAAAAAGACTTGATTAAACTGAACTTCTGACTAAACTCTAAATTCACTTTATCTCGTACAAAATTTAGAGTTGAGATCAGTCAGGCATGACAATCAAGTAGTCTCTCTGGATTAATTTAAAGTTCTTTTATTTTTAAAAAATTTTTTTTTTGAAAATTGACATAAAATAAACTCACTCAAAATAGATCAACCCGCGTTTGATCCCGGAATTACATAAAATTCAATTTCGGAATGAAAAACTTACTGAAAATGCTCTCAGACCAGATCTATGAAAGTTCAATGTTTTTAATGATTTTTTAATTTAATTAAAATTTATTGATAAGTTAAAAAGCCAAAAAAAAATTCTAATCATGGGTTTGTATCAATATTCCGATAAAGACTGGTCTGTTGTTATTTGGTATCAAAACAACGCATCTGTGTACAGATAGGAGCCCCTATTGCGGTACAAAAACATCTGTTGCATTCTATTTCAAAATGTGTTCCTGGTTCACATTTCTTTTCAGTTTCTGCCTTAGCATAATTGCCTGGAATTTTGAAATTTTATTAAAAATAATTAGTATAATACCAAGCCGTTAATTTGCAGCTTGCAGTCAATAGTTAAAGATTTATACTAACATAAAATACCAAAAATGACAAGAAAAGCAATCACAAATTTAAACTTCATTTTTAAAAGGCAAACCGTTGATGAGCGATTGCTTGTTACACACTATTATAAGTTTTAAGTATGACTAAGTAAGTTCTTTCAAAAACCTCTTTTATATTTGTAATTTTAAACCAATTAAGTATTTTACGCTTAATTGTACAAATTTAATTGGTTTTCTTAAGGCTAGTTGCTGGGTTTCGTCAAAACTTAATTATTATTTTGTGAATTTTCAGGTTCTCAATGATTTAAATGAATTACAAAAATAGCAATAAAATGATCACTTTAGCTGGAACTAAAGCTCGAGTTTTTCCGAGTCAATTTCGAGTCGACTCGAGAAAATGAAGTCGACTTAAGAAAAGTTGAGTTGACTCGCTTTTGAGTCGAGTCAACTCGAGTCTACTCGAACCCTATCGAAAAATCGAATTGCTTATTGTTAACTTTGTCTTTCCTGAAATGTAACTCATCAAAAAATCAAGTTAATTTTTAACAAAAAATCAATTTTATTGACAATTTAAGAAATCAAAAAACTATAAACTAAATTTGAATTTCAAATTATATCTGATAATAATTAACATTTAGATGAAATCTTAATAGTCTTATGTTGTTTTAGGACAATTTTTTAATGTGCATATAGCATTCCCTTTTTCTGTACAGAAGCAAACATTGCAATCTCTTTGAAATTCTTTATTCCTTGGCTCACATTTCTCTTCAGCTTTAGCATCCTCTATTTTCTCTCCATTTTCGTCTGCTGCCTCAACAAAATTGCCTGAAATTTCAAATCTCAGTTTAAAAAAATTCTATCATATATTTTAAGCCGGTATAATGCGACTTGAATCTTCAAAAATCTAATCCAAATTTTAATATTTTTATAAAATCACTATTAGTAAAACCTTACAGAAGATTCCAAAAATGACAAGAAAAGTAATCACAAAATTCATCTTCATTTTTACAGGAAATACTGTTGTAAGCTTTTAGTAGTTTTAAGTATGACTAAGTAAACTTGTTTAAACTGACTCTATTATATTTTTGAATTCACAGTATTAGTTTTCTGGAAATAATTAAACTAGTTTATAATTATTAGCGTAGGAATGTTTTGGAATTGTGTTTAAAGAAAAAAAGCTGAAACAAATTTTTAAATTATTTATTATCAGCATGACTAATTTAATTGCTTTTTTGAAGCTTAATAGTTGCTTGAACCATAAAGTAAGCGAAGCTACTCATTAATAGCTAACGCTCAATCAAGACAAACTGCAATTCTCATCACCGTAAAATCTCCTAAAATTGTTTTAGAAAATAGACCAAAAAAGACTCATTTCCATTCAGTGCAGTGCCATAAAGCTTCAAATCATTCATTTCGTGTCTCTTTCCATCACTTTTATTTTCTTGTTTCTAGATCCATATCGAGTGAAATAATTTTCATGAATAAATTGGTAATATACCGCAGACTGAAAAAGGCACATCCTGTTACATCGAAAAGGCATTTATGCTTCCATGAGTAGCACGTTTTTGTGGTTGGCAAATTAAATCAACAACCCAAATATCTACGCATTTTGTAGATATTTATAGCTCCTGTTTTTACTATTTCTTGCACATTTTCATATGAGAAATTTCCTCTTTCTCACTAAAATCGGCGGTTGTGTGTAGGCACAGTAAAAGTGACAGATATCATATTGCATTATGATAGAACATAACACTCACAACCGAAAATACATATCAGTAAAATAAAAAAAGGCATCATCATCATTCGTACATCCAATACGTGCAATTACGAAATGACAATTTTCTGCCATATCGCTTCAAGCCAATGCACATCATTTTTGACACGTTTGCGGTGTGAATTCAATTTTTGTTTGCAATCACAAAGTCATAAAAAATATTTTTTTTTTATATATCCAAAATGTAAATTGAATATGCTATAAAATTGAATTTCGATGATATGCATGCATGTACGGATGATCTTGTACTTGAAATCGATACTTTATGAAGGATTCTAATAGGTTTTTGGTAAAATTTAAGGGATTCGAGTGATGACGAATTATATCGTCTATTAAATCATATTGCTGGGATTTTTGGCTATGCTTTGTGCAATTTTTGATGAAGATTTGGTGTGAATGTGCATTGCTTTATGAAAATGTGACAATATTATTTTTGTGTAGTGATCTTGAGTTAAATACACAACTCGTCTTTCGTTAGCATTTACTCGAAATATGGTCGGTTGTAAGAGGAAGACGGTGGGATGTGTGAAAATTTCAAAAACAAATAAAAAACTTTGACATTAAATTTCTTAAAAAGTTTCTTGATTCACCTCTGTCTGCAAATGAAACTCGCAATTTTAAGCAAGGTATGGAAACTATCGCAAATATCCCCAAAAAAATTCTGAGCATGTATGCTTTAAAATTAAGGTAAAGGTTCTATTAAGGTTCTAAAATTATATATCCAATACACTAAGGATTCCTAGCGATATTTTTATTATCGTGCATCCAGGCTCAAGAATTATTTTAAATATTTTTGGGATATTCGGGGTAGTTTTCAAGCTTTGATTCTAAGTTTAAAGCCTTAAAAACATTAAAGGTTTTTAAAAATATTTTGCAGACATGACAAATGATTTGTGTATCTATTGAAAGTGTTTCACTAATTATGAAGCAGCTGTACGTTTTCTCTAAATCCTCCCAAAATAAAGAGATAATTTTTATATCCCCATCAAAGCTCAAAACTTAATTTAAAATAATTTCCATACCACATTGAAAATAAAATGCCTTAAAGTTCACAGTTCTCATAATTTTATTAAATTCTCCATTTTCATAATGTCGCACAATAATGTCATTTTATTCAATTTTCGGAATTCGATTGAATAAAAGAAAAGTTTTTCAATAAAAATAAATTTTTAATGATTTCAATATAAAGTCGAACTAAAAATTAATATCATTGAATTTATTCAATTTCTTGTTCATTCCCACTTTGAATATAGAAGTTTTTTGTCGAGATTTTCTTATAAACTTCAATTTAAAAAGGAGGATAGTTAAGTATCTGTCGTAATGATGTCATGAAAATATTAAAATCGAAGATTAAAATGCAAGGTTGAGGTACTTTCTAGGGTGTCAGTGGGTTCAAATTCCTTCAACAAGGATACTATGTAATTCTTACTAGACTGAGGCATGTTGACATTGATAGTACACCATAGTAGCTTATATTATTGTGACAATGCTATTTCAATGAACCGTAACGTTAAAGTATTACAAAAATAGCAATTTTTAGACAAATATGCTTCAAATCCACCTCATACCAATAACCTTTTCACATTTAGCGAAATATCCAGTTAACTGTAAGAATCTTGACCACCAAACTCGGTCACACACATAAATTCATGACTTACATCCTTAAGCAAGACCATTAAATCCTACCCCATCTTCATGCTCTTTTTCCTATCGCATTGCAAAAATTCAACATTAAAATTTCTTAATTTATGCATTTTTCCAATTTCTTTTTCTCATTTCTCTATCACTACTTTTCAAATTCCAATTATATTCTTCGTGTTCGAATTGTTATTACAGAGGATTAACTTAGAATATAAACTTTATTGTTTGGCATTTGTTCAAATACTGCTGCAACTAGAAATGTTCATCTCTTTTTATATTTTTCATTTTAACTCATAAAAAATGATTGTTAAAGTTTTTCGAGTAGAACTAAATTTTTTTTCAACTGATTCTATTGCTACTCAACTTTAATCGAAATTACAATGCAATCACATGATTTCATTGTTATCGGATTGTTTTTTAACAAGTTTATTTTAAGTTTGAGTTCATAAAATTGTCGATAAAGGTGATGTTGACTTTTGGTGTGATAAGAAGTGGATATAGCGTCAAGGATAACAGCATGATGGGAAATTTATGGATCAACTTGAATAAATTAATGAAAAGTTCTTGCCTTGAAAGCAATGGTAAAATTCCTATGATGTTGTTTTCCCCCTTAATTTGTAGATTTATTTGAATGAATAATGGACTTAAGCTACAAAAACTACTCAATTTATTTAAAAATAACTAGTATTGTAGCGCTGTAACTAAGCTTTCTCGATTTCTCGGTCTCGACAAATTCTCGAGACCGAGACCGAGACCGAGACTTCCCGGGAATTCCCGGGAAGTCTCGACTTTAAAAACTACTTAAAATTTCGCTGAAAGTAATTAAAAAACACTTAGAACATGTAGATTACGTCTATTTGTTATTGAACTTCTGGATATATTCCTTGTTATGCGATCAGTCAAACTAATTTTATTGTCTTAATACTATTATAAAATATAAAAGAAATACGAAATACGTAATGATAAAAGAAAAGCATAATGATAAGAAAGTGTGTCCCTATTAAAACTATTCTGGGTTTTGGAAATGACTTTTCACAAAAACGATAGCATTTAAGTTTTTGTTAAGCAATCGCTTCCTTTGCTTGGTCAAAACATTATTGCTGATTGAAAAATTACGTTCACTCTGGGTAGATGTTGGTTGAATGCTTAGCAGTGCATTATACAGCTGATTTAATTTTTAGTGATATTAAACCATTAGGAAGCTCAATAATTTGCACCCGAAAAATCCCATACAAAAAGAGAAAAAGTCCCATACCTCCGAAGAGATTGAAGCAAATGAAAATTTCATGTGTGAAAATGCGCAAATTTCAAGGTCATTTACCCTAACTGTAAGATCAACTACAAACTGTGATGGGAAAAATTCTAAAATTATCATTTTTACTTAAATTTTTTTCTTCTCTAGTCTCGGGTCTCGGTCTCGGAAAATTCTCGAGACCGAGACGAGATCGAGACCGAGACTTCCCGGGAAGTCTCGGTCTCGATTTCGTCATCGGGAAAGCATAGCCTGTAACCCACCCTTGCCTAAACCCTACAGATAACAATTAAAACTCCAGAAAATTAAAATAAACTCCCAAAAAATCCTCACACATCCTATCATCCTCATATGCATCCACAACTCTTCTTCTTTTTTATTCAATATAAAAAAAATTCTCTCTAGCATTTTTATTCAAGCTCGCTACATGAGCACATGCATGATGATGAAGTGAGAAGCAAAAAAAAATTATAATGATGTGGATGTTCTGCTTTCATGCCTTCACTCAAATATTTTTTCAACCAGTTATATGCTTAAGTACACATACTTTTCAATCCATAGCGTGCATGATATATGCTGTTCAGTCTCTCTTTTTTTTCTCGATAAAGTTAGGGATTATCTCGCCTGATGATGCTTTATTTATTTACATTCATAAGCTACGTTTATGCTTTTTTAATGTGGATTTTTTTTTTTTGGATGTTATTGAATGGAAGAAAGGTGAAAATTGATCACACAGGTGTGCTTTTTGGTGGAATAATATTTTTCTAATTGAATTGTGAAGTTTTTTGGAATGGATGAAGAATATCAAAAGGTTGATATGAGGATAAGATATCTTTGGTATAAGCTTATAAATTGCATGCTGATGCTTGTTTGTGAGAAATGACTAAGTTGCATTATTAAAGCTGAATTTTAGGGCATTCATAAGATTTATTTTGTTTTCCATACTCGTCGAAGAAGTGTTGAATGTTGTTCATGAGAATATTTGCTGAAACTTATTGTTAAGCATCCAGGAACTATAGCTAATATCAGAGCGTAATCAGAACTATTGATTTAATGAAATTACTGCTTGTATTCAAGGACAGCCATATGCTTTTAGGTTTCTCATGTTGAATCTTGAACCCATTACCAGTGCTGATTAAGTATTAAACCATTAGTCCAGCAAGGCCCCACAGCTTTATACAGTCAGAAAATTAACTTAAAAATGTTTTAGTTCAGAATAGAATATTAATAGATTAAGTGGTTAAAATAATTGATAGAATTAACAATTCTTTAAATCTTTTAAAACAATTAAATCACTATTCAAAATTAATTAACTCCAAAACAAATTCGAAATCACTTCCTTAACCTCCTCATAAAAATCAAAAAGTCCAATAATTAATTAGATTTTACACCAAAAAAATTACATCATTAAATTGCTTTGTAAACCTTTTCCCATCCCTATCTTCTTTACCACTCATAATTCAACATGACAATAATTTTAATTTTAATTAATTTAATGTACATCATCATGAGAGATGCTTACTCAAATGATTATAATGAAGGCAAAAATTTTTTTTTTAAGAATGTCATCTCTCGGAATATTTTGCACACAATGAATACATTAATGTACATGCAATAAAAAATGAAATTTATTCATAAGCATCTTGAATAGAAATTGCAAAGATTTCAAAGAATAAAATTCATTACCAGAAAGAAAAAAAAATGCTTGAGACTATCCAATGCGCATGACAAGTTGAATGTTCAGAGGGGATGGACCCGAAAATCATTCCAATCTGGAAGGGAATCAGGAGAAACTCAACATTCAAGATATAAATTTTTCACTTTAGTGTCCAACGACATTTCATCACGTCGGGGAGCTTGCTGTCTTGATTCACCCTAGGACAGGAAAATTCTCGACAATTTTTTTTATATTTGATGTTGGATTTAACAGTTTTGGAATGTATGTGAACAGCATAATAAATTACTCATGAGGATTAAAATTTTTTCATATTCCTGTGCACAGGCGAATGGATATGTTTCTTACTTTGCATTCATTCGAGGGCAGGAGTGATCAAGGGGATAGAAAGGAATTTTTTTAGAGGAGTTTGACCTCTTTGACTTTAAAGATGTATTAAGGGAAATTCAAGAAACAAGAAGCAAAATTCAAGTATTCAAGTTCAAAATTTGAACACCCCCCCCCCCAAATCCCCCCCCCCCCTATTCGTCTTTTTCGATTCAGTAAATATATAAGCCATCATTCAATGACTCAATTCATTTAATTTTCCACACGATTTTTACGCATCGATAATTTAAACAAATAATTATTATGCTCGAATAAATGCAGAATCAATTGAATGGCATCATCTACATAATCGGATGATATCGTTACCAATGAAAAAATTACTGTATCATGTACACAGTTTGACATTGACAGGCTTAAAAGAAATTTTGTTCGAAATAAGTATTTCTTCAGTTGAATTAGAAGGAAGACTAAGCATGAAGAGATTATGTTTGTTGTCAAATTTGCACATCAATATCAATGCTTGTTAGGATTTTTCGATAATAAAAGACTCAAGTCATATTTATTTGACTCTCTGTTTTTGAAATTTGATATGGGAATTGAATTGAGTTAGTAGGAATCATATATATCTAATTTCAAGATGCAATAAATAAATTAATTGTCATTTCAAGATTTATAATCAATCAAAATTCCTTTGAAATAATATACAGCAATTAAGCCTTTTTGACATCAATTAAATTTTTCTAAGAAAATTGGATTTCCTTTCTTGAAATAAATTATCATATTGATCTTGTTATGTTCTTCTTAGAAGTCTATATTTCAGGAGATTTTGTTCAAAGACCAGACATATTTCTGCGAAATCAGGCATTCACTCAAGTCGATACTTAAAGTCATGCTTTTAGAAATCTTTTATTAAAAGATTTGAAGAAAAAGTCTTAAATGATATTTGTTGAGAAACTTGCACGTGGTGTCTTAGAAATGATCGAATTTATGTTTAAGTTTCAATAAGAGCCTCTCAGGAATATGTGAGCTAATTTAAGGTTGTTTTGTTCTTTAAAAAAATCATTTTAAGATCCTGTTTAAGATTGTATTTCTTGTTATAAATTGGTCCAAAATGCCAGTGGTAGTAGGTTTTATGGCAGATCCACTTCCAGAACTGTGTGCTACTCAATTAGCATTTTATCCATGGAAGATCAAAGGGTTTTATCAGATCTACTTGCAGAGAATGATAAGAGATACGAGAAATCAGATCAAGACCATAAAAGTTTGTCGAGTCTTGATTATTGATTGAATTTAATTATTGATTACCTGATTATATAAAACACCGCGCATCGAACATGCTCAAAATCATTAAATTCAGCATCAAAAGTTCCTCATTTCAGACTCAATTGAATTCAATTCATCAGACATATTCGCATTCCAAATTGAAGTTCAAATTCATTTACCAGTTCAATAACTCCGATAAAATACAAAATCAATTGATAGAAAATTTATTTAATAGCCTTAATGTTCAGTTCATTAGAACACTCAATTATCATATCAAAAAATAGCAGCTTTTCCACTCTCTGATATATTTTCCTTCATTTTTTAAAAAATGACATCAAAAATTATCTGATACTTGAACCGCATAGCTAATGAATCGTTAGTCGTTACCCGTAAAATATGAAATTCATTATAATGGCAATAAAGCGTGGAGGGTTTGGGGAAAGGAAAGAAGAGAGAGTGAGAAAAAATGAGACATAAGCGATAAGGTAATGTGCCTCGAAAAACTGATGACGACAATGTTGTGGAAAATTAATTTTGGTGTGAAAGAGAGGAAGAATTTTGTGGTGCGGGAAATGTTGGATGTTGTTTTTGGAAGCGCATTTTATATTTGCGATGATATGTTTGAGATGAAGTCACCGTATAAGCTTTAGGTCTTAATTTATAACACTTTAACGTTTCAAAATCACTATAATATACCAATAGAGCTTAGATGTAAGCCGTATCCAGTCTAAATTCCCAAAATGAGAATTAGTGTGATGCATGCAAGAAGAGATTAAGATCTTGATTGATATTTTGGACCCTTCTGTAGCCGATTTGTGGATCAAATCTGAGGGAAGCAGGAATCGAACCTTAAGCTACTCGCGGCACTCTAAAGTAGGAATTAATCAGGCTATATGTAGGCGAGCCTGCTAGTGTAAAAGAAAGTTCTCTATGGCACGAGTGGTTAGGTAATACATCGGATATCTGTAGCCCTCATTTGTGAGTACGTGGGTTCGATTCCCACGAGAGACCGATCATGTCAATCGTTGAATAGAGTGTTGTCGACATGGCAAAGATTCATGATACTCA
This sequence comes from Chironomus riparius, assembly GCA_917627325.4. Taxonomy (NCBI): domain Eukaryota; kingdom Metazoa; phylum Arthropoda; class Insecta; order Diptera; family Chironomidae; genus Chironomus; species Chironomus riparius. Next base: position 18,774,406 of record OU895877.1, on the reverse strand, counting down.
CGACATTACAAATTTAAGTATATATCAGAATTTACTCACTGTTCTCGACATGCAACTTTGTTTGTTTGTTTCATGATGCACAATCTATTGCACCTCTATAGTCAAAACTCATTACAGCCAAAAAAGACACTCCAACTGCCTTCACAACTCATCATCCCCAAAATTTCAGCTATAAAATAAAACTTTTCATTCTGTACGGCAAAAGCTTCTGATGATGCATGAAATCTTTCCTAAAATGATGACTTTATAATGTTATCTAATAAATATTCATGAAGTTTGAGTGAGAAAGTGAGTGAAGAATGTGCGAAAGCACTGACGACAACGGATGAGATGAGATGAGTAGAAACATTCGAATTAAAATTGCGGAGCTACAGCGGTGTGGGTAAAAGAGATTAATGAGTTAATTTTATGCGGTGTGATAAAGTTTATGATTGTATGCGGCTTGATATTTTTTTTATTAAATTTGCTATAAATTTTATTGATGAATGAATTATTGCCTGAAAGGAATGACTTGTTATTGTGTGTATCGATAAAAATTTAAATTAAATTCATGACTTTTAATACTGCAATTTCATGCATACGCTTCAATGAATTTTTGCATCCATATATATTGATTATAAAAAACATCTCGCGTGTATGAGAAAAAAAAAATCTTTTCATTTTTTGCTATAAAAAATATTTTTTTTTTAGCCACAAAACTTCTAAAAAAATTTTCATTTATAGCACAACATAGTGAATGGGATTTTTTTAATTCAGATTTATATTTTTGGATTCCATTAATTTTCATTATAATGACATTTAGTGTATTGTTTAACAACGATAGCACCATAGCACATGGCATGTTCTGTATTCACCCACAACTTCTCTCACATTCACTTTTACTTACTCCTCTCGGAAGACTCGCTCTTAATATAAATGTTGAGGTGATACCTACGACATATGTTATGCTTTTCATATACATTTTTTAGTCTTACGTTATTTTTTATAAAATAATATATAATGGTTGCAATGTCATGATATGTGGAAGGAAAATACAATGGAAGACAATATTAAAAGGCATGCTAGAAGCTGCATGGAACTTTATTTTTTTTTTTTTTTTCGAGAGCTGTTGAAATTTTTATTTGGCTTTTCTGAATGAAAAAAACTATTTTTTAATAAAATATTTCAGTTTGTTCATTTTCAATTTTTTTTTATTAAATTGTTGTCTGGATAGTTTTAAAGGTTTAGAAATTTTATGCTCGAATTTGTGGAACAACCTGCTACAACATTTAAGAATTGAGCAGGCTAGCTTTATCATATTTTTGATAGACAATAAACGTGGAATGTGCTTAGAAATCAACATGTAAAGCCTTTAATTGGAGGATGTGAAGCTCATAGATTTCTAGAGCTTGAAATTCGATCCTTACAATTCCTTACAGATTAAAAGATCCATTAGGGGCCATTCACTTATTACGTAACGGTTTTTGGGGGGAGGGGTCTAAGATTTTGTTACGGTTCAAACAAGGAAATTTTTCTTTCATACAAATTTTGTTACGAGGGGGGGGGGGTCTAAGAAGTCATTTTTTCGCGTTACGTAATAAGTGAACAGCCCCTTACGTGATTTCGTTGTTTAAAAACAGCTCTATCGCTGGCTCTCGTTTAATAATATAAGTTTTCAAGTGCAACACTATCTCTATCATCATTCGTTTTCGATGAGTTTTTTTTCATCTCCGTTTACGAGCTCTATGCTGTCAAATTAGTCAAACTACTGCAAAATCATCGACTAGATCGTTCAGATTTAAAGTTTTTAAAATCCAATTAATTTTAATTGAAATCCAAACGACCTTACTTTAAATTATATGAAAGAAATGAAAGTATTTGATGTATGATTTGATGTGAAGATGCCAACAAAAAATGACCCATCTTCCTGCTTCATAAAAATAAGCAAAAAATTAAACTAATTAAAAAAATTTGCTCTCAAGAAGTTGTGCATTTAAAATTCAACTTTAGAGCAGGAAGAAAAAAAACAAAGTTTAATAATTTTTCTTATTCAAGACTTTTTGCATCATTTAAATGAAGAAACTTCATAATTTTAATATCATTCATCTTTAATGCTCTTTTGATGAGAAAGTTTTTATTATAATGCAGGAGTGTAGCTGGATGAATAAAGGAAGGGGTTGAAATTCTACTCTAAATTTCCAAGCAGTTTGTCTTAAGCAGATGCGAACCTTCGAGTCTTAAGCTTTTTAAAAGCTATTACTAATCAATCAGAAGGATAGCTTGGATCAGCTCACTATCTTTGCTGTTATCGTTGACGAGGCATTCCATCGCAATCTTCAGCAAGCCATCTCTTCTTGATTCACCTCCATCAAACAATCTTCAGTTGATTCATAAAGTAAAGCATGAAGAAAGGCAAAGAAATCATCTCACAAGTCTCAGATCTTGGATCAACATTTTTTAATGACCATATTGTATGGCAAAAAAGTATTAAATATCTCCATAGAATGTATTTGCTTATAATTTACAATAAAAGCATCCTTTAAGAGGAAAAGTAGTATGAAATTGAAGTGCCCTTAAGTGCTATAAAAATTCATGTATATAAGCTCCAAGTATCATATGATAACAATTCATTTTTTCCAGTCATAAAAATATGTTGTTGAATGAGATAGGAAGGAATGAAAGAATATTTTTCATTGCCTTTAATGCAGCAGAAGTAAAGAGGATTCTAAATGTCCAACCTTATTCTTTTATTATTCTCTCCTGTATGTCCTTCTCATACCAAAATTTTCGCTGGAAAGAAATTTTTTTTTCTACTATTTTTTTCCATATGCTTCACGATAACAATAGTGAGAAATGTGTCGGAGATACGATCGGACAAAATGGCAATAGAAATGAGAAAGAAGCTTAAGTGTGTCCATAAATAATTTAACACATTTGTTGGCCTTTATCTCTTTCAATTTTTTTTTCGTCACATTGAAACAATTTATGATGAAAGCATATGGCATACATGAGTAAATGGATATGATCATTTGAAGAGGATTATGAGGTGCAAGGTGAACTAAGGTAGTGGAAAAATGTTCGGAATTTTGATGCTTTCTGGATGTGATGTTTGAATTTTGATTTCTAAACTTGAAAAAGCCTCTTGTGGATTCAGTATAGCTTGAACTTAGTACCAAATCAGCACATGGATTTAATCCTGGAGTCTGAGTCCTTAGGTTGGATTATTTTCTTTTAGGAGTCTTCTTGGAATTTACATGACCTATACGACAAAAATATAAGGAGCGATCTCAATTCGCATTTTTATTGATGTTAGCTGAACTTATCCTAAAACAGCAGTTTTAAAGTCAGAGCTTTAGACATCACTGTCTTGAATACATCCTCATCGAAATTCAAAATTTGAGAAAATCTATAAAAAACTCATACAGAATCAAAATCTAGCATAAAACGATAACTTCCCACAACCTCAGACCACCACAATATCTCGAATATTAATGTCAATGGATCCCAATTATTTTTGATGTCAAACCTACATACTCTTTATTAAATTGTCAATAACTTATGCATATGAAAATGAACAATCTTCGTATACACAAGCACGACTCATCGCTCTTAAGTGAGCAATTTTAAATGAAATGAAATGAAAATAGAAGCAGCAAAAGGAACAAGTAGAAAGTTGAGCAACATAAAACTAAAACAAAAACTTTTCTAGCTTGTACACTTTTTCGGTTGTACAATAAAACAAAACTATTCCAACTAATTCCATAGCTATGAAAATAAAACAAATATCAGGTGGCTCGAGGAGCACTAAAATGAAATAAAAAGGAATTTTCGTTCACTCATCTCCATTCCTCTCATTTCACATCACAAGAATTGCCACTTTACGACATTTCTACTCTACCACTTTCATTTTATATTATGTACATCTCCAACTTCTGTCTCGCATTACCGAAGAAATTATTTTTCATTGTATAAATCTACATCCATAAAATGTTCCACAACATAAATCCTAAGATTCCGGGTGGGCGACGAAGATGCTACATACACACAAAAAAAAAATTTCGTGCGGATAGAATAAATGGGATAGAGGAGAAGCTTGAAAAATATAAAAAAAAAGTTTGTCATTCTACCTTTTTGTCTTTATTTGTGCCTCCTCTCATACTTCAAATGAAATAACAACTGTAAAGGATGAAGGTCTCTTATACGACATTGAGACAGGGGATGGAATTTCTTTAATTGAGAGATATTATCGTAAATATTAATTGATATTGTCATTTCTATTTGGGGTGCTCTAATGGGGATGGGATCATTATTTTTATGGCAAGGTGGAATGTTAATATAATTTGGGGAAATTAAGCTTGATTGCGTGTTTGTTTTGGATGTAGTGATTTGGACGTTTTTGTGGATATGGATGGAGTAATAGCATTGGGGAGACTTGAGCATCGGTTGGAGTAAGAATTTTGTTAAAAGAACTTAATATTATAAGTGAATTTTAATTTTTACATTCTTAAATTGCTTTTGAACTTAAGCTACGGCTCTAAACAAAAATTCTGGCATCTAATAGCTCGTTTCTCAGACTAATGACTTGACTAGCTTCTATTAAATTAAATTTCCCAATAAAACCAACAAAATTTCATCCCTTTACAAGTTCCCAACCCCTGTCACATATGATCCCTGAAAATGACAAATGCTTGAGAATATTATCAAGGCATACCTAGTTAGTAAGTTCATCTTGCTTATTATTAGGCAAAATTTCACAGAAATGACATAAATGAAAATTTTCCTAGTTAAAAACTTTCTCTATTGTCATCATCATCATTTTATAGCTCCTTCCCCAGCCTCTTTATAATTCAAAACTTCTCTCTTTTCATGCTTAATGTCATTGTTGCTTGTTATTGCATGAAAAGTTTTTTTTTTCTTTTTTGGGTGAAAATTTCTCCCTGAAGCATTTGGAAAAAATAATTTTCCTTTATTAACCTTTTACCTTAGTAACATTTTTGCTTGTACCAGTCAACCGCAAAAGCCAAATGGAAGCAGAGCAGAGGTTTACTCGACAGAGCGATGGTTTTATCTCTTACAGGTGAAAATTCATTTTAATTCCTTGAAATTTTCACTAAATTGTTATTTCTTTTAAGTTTTTTTTTGGAAAAGTTTTTCGTTTTTTGCCTTAATTTTGTAATTGAGAACGAGAAAATGTTACTTCTTATTCTTATTTGAGGGGTTTGCGGAGATTTTGATGGAGTTTACTGAGTCTAGAGAGTGAAAAGCATGGTATGGTAATGGAGTTGAAACAAATGTTTGTGCTTGATTTTAAGGAATTTTATTAAAAATGAAAGTCAATCTTTTGTTCTGTTTAACGTTTTTGGGATTTGTGTTCCATGAGAGATTTTAAATTTTAGGAATTAGAACTTGGTTTAAGATTAATTTGAATAAGATCATACATTATCAACTTATAATCTCAGCAGGATAATATTAATAATCAAAAATCATAGCCAATGGGGGTTTGTGTCAAATTTCTAATTAAGCACTTTGGTTTAGTGCTTTTTTAAGATGCTACGATACAATCTTGTGTCGCCAAAGTCTTCAGGTGTGTTACGAAACATTTGGCAGATCATCAAACTTAATTAAATCTATGTTATCTCCTTGATACCGTGTAAAGGTGAAGGTGGATGGTAATTCTTTAATTTTAGTAGAAAAGGGGGGGGGGGGGGGGGTCAAGACCAGCCACTTTGAGATTGAAAATTTGAATCATTTTAAAATAAATATTAAAACAGTCCCTCCAAATTCAAACCGCCTTAACTCTAACGAAAATATAATTAAGAATTGGAGAGATCTTAAAGCTCAACCCATAAAACAATTCCTGCCACATAAACAAACCTTATTCTCAACTGTGCATAACCCATGAGAATTCAACGTTGCAATGACTTATTAAACTAAGAGATGCTACATGCTACATAACATAACCTAACCTTTATCACTTGATATTCTGACACTGTGACCACCTCAATAAAGCCATTAGTATGACACTTTTTCATTAAATCTCATCATTTTAAAAGCTTTTCCACAATATAAAAAAGCTCACTTGAGAAAGTCCAATTTTTTTAATTCATGATGCAAATTTTCATTCCATCCTATTCAAGTCAGTTTCTATGTTAAATTCCAAAGAAAACAGCATAATGAAAAGGCGATGGAAAGGCACATCATTCTTTCCACCACCTAATTCTCTGCTCGCTGTCATCTTTTCTTTCCGTTCAATAAAAGCACATGAGTTTTACTTTTTTGTGATGTACAAAAAAAATTCTTTACAAAAAAATATGATTTTTCTTCCCTCCATATTCAGGAACAGAAAGAAGAATTGAAAGCAGCAGCAGAAGTAGAGCATCATATGCTGTAATAAAAAATCATGACGGTGTAACATTCTATATAACAATGAAACATTGTGCTTTAAATATTGTTGCTGTATTTGCCTTGGCTGTACATACTCACACTCACTGTATTTAATGGATTATTTGTGCTCCCTTACTTCCAGTTCCTATGTTGATTAAAATAAAAAATCATCTTGGCAATAAAAACCATTCATTGTACGAGGTATATGAAGCGTTACAGCATTAATATTTCATTATTCTTTATGGTGACATAATGCTTTCTCCTCTTGCCATTCAGAACTGTAAATGCTGCTTGTTTTCACCTCTTATTCTCATACATTTTATTTATTTATTGATTTAATGGTGATTTTCATTTGAATATCAAAATCCACAAGAATTATGGATAAGTCAGTCTCGTGCGAAAAACTTTTTGATCCCATCCCACTGTGAATTTTCGCTTAGAGATCAAAATTGAGTGGATGGAACAGAAGAAGAAATTTTTTTAATGGTAAATCATCCGCTGAATTTGATATTGATGCGATGGAAGTGGTTTTGTGAATTATCGATGAATATTGAATGGATGAGACGCAGTTTCGTCAACAAGATCTATAGAGATTCTTAGTTATTGGTTAATGCTATTAAAGTATGAATACACAGGCTGAGAAAACAATAGCTACAAGCTTAGTTTGCATGCGAGTAAGTGCATGGGCATTATGATGGTCTTAAGCGCCCACAAAAAATGCTGTCCATTACTAAACAGCTTTATCTCAGAGCAGCAGCTAGCATCAGCTATAGTGGACAAAAATCTACAATAAACAGACGATTGTCAACTATGTCTGTGCGTTTTACGAAGGTTCATCGACCGTAACAAAAAAAAATTCCTCAGACACAACATTCAAACCAAGACCGTCAATTTAAAGTTGGACCTAAACTTCTTACCTAATGAAATTACAAATGACAGGATTAAGCTTAATTTCCATTTAAAATAGTTCAAAACTGCGCAGCATTTGAATAATTGCTCATGTCAAGATTTAAACCTACAACTACTGTATTAATCTTGCAATACAACTTGTTAGCTAATACAAAACATGAAACCTATCACGTCATTTCAGCTCACGATATTAACTTCTCGAAAAATTTATATATCAAATAATGATTCCCATCTTTAGCTAGCCATTCACCCAAAACAAATACAAAATCTCAACTTTATACTAAAACCTCGCAAAAGATAAAGAACAGCAAGAAGCGATAAAGTTAATTCGAGCAGATAAATATCAGAAGCAGCAGTTTGAAACAAAATATGAATTAAACATAAAGTAAGAAAGAAGAAAGCATTTAATGCCATTCTTGTGTTGTTCAGCTATAATATGATTCATATCTTCATCCATGAATGCGGAGTGGAACTGTTAAAGGAAGTAAAAAGTTTGATTATTGAAGGATGCGGGAAGGCGATAATGGCGATTTGAATTAGAAATTTGAGCTGAGAGGATTTTGTTGAGTTTTGCTGTAAAAAGTTTTTATTTTTATCGTGCTGAGGATTAGTGAGGATTTACGATGGCAATGACTTGAATCCTCAATTTTCCGTGGTCCACGCGATTTGTTTGAATGTTGAAAAATCTCGACCATATGTTCAAGTGGAATTGCTGCAATACAAATACAAACAATTGTCATTGACAGTAGACAAAAAGTAGGAAAAGTCATAATCGATAGTTCCACATACATCGATATCGGTGACATCTCCAAAAAAAAAACAAAAATGCTGAAAAAAAATCCTCACATATTTATTTGTGACTGTACACGTTCAATAACAAATAAAAGGTAATGCATGGCATCATCCATATGTGAAAATGGAAGCAAGGAAGAACGACAAAAGCATAAAAAGAGGATTATTGATGTGTACATTCAGGAACATAAACATGACAGAAATTCTGATTTTTAGCTTTTCTGCGTTGATGGACTTTTCATTTGATGCTAATTATAGAGCAAAAATGTCAATTAATGGGAACCAATGATGAATGACCTGAGAATTTACATTCATATTTGACTCCCCAACGCAGTTGTGCTTCATCTGCATGATTTTATTTTAAATTGAAGACCAAACAAATGATAAAAAATATGGTAGATTGAACATTATTAAAAACCATTGATAATTGCTGTATTTTTAATCCTTTAATCGACTCATTTTATCTCCTGATTATTTAAATATTATTATGGTGCAATTTATTTCAATAGCATTGAAAAAATTGTCATTAAAAGAACAATCAAAAGTTAATGATTCCGCTGTGACATTTAAAATTGATGGATTTACACTTGTGTGAAAATAAGTTTGTTTCTGTCAAAATGAAGTGCTTGACTAGTTTTTTGAAGCAAGCTCTAAACTTAAGACTTATATCTGGTTTACATGAGCCTCGTCTGGTGATTAATACAGTTTAAGATTCTATAAGACTTCTAAGACACAGCGATCATGGGTTCGAGACTGGGTATGGGAAATTTTTCACTTGTTCTTTTTCGAATCATATGTACTGGAAATGAGGCTCACAGCCTTCCTTTGTAGGCTACAGACAGAAATGTCATCAAAGGAGTGGTTCGGATCCCACTATAAATTGTAGGTCTAGGTTTGAGTGCAGTGGTTTGGCGCATCCTCACTCGTTAAACTCTCATTAGCTGCGAATCGCCCTAGCGCACCTCTGGATCACAATTGATCTGAATAGGTAAAGGTTTTTTTTTTTTTTTTTTTTTTTTTTTTTTTAAGATTCTATAACTGATTTGAAATTCAACGACAAGTCTAATTCCATGCTGTAATTAATTCGAAATAAACTAGTAAAGCTGATTTTTCTAGAAACTTCATTTTGATTTCCATGCAAACTTAATCTCTGATTTAATCAAATAGACACTCTTGGCAATGCATCATCACGTAAGCTTACATCCTGCTAGCTGCACAAAAATATTGGATTACCTACATATTATATGATACTTATTACCCACTCGAATATTGATTTTCATTCACGTTTATATATTTTTAATGAGTAATCATCTGACGTGAACATTAAAAACATTGTAAACATGATCCTCATTGGTGCCATCAAAAACACATAAAAGCACAGCATGCAACACATGTTCCGACATGACAAACGCATGGGAATTGAATGAATGAACAAAAGGATTGTTAATTGATGAATGATAAAGGGAAGTCAGTGAGTCACTGAACAAAACAAATTATGGATTTAAAATTATTCTTCAAATATTAAAATTAAAATCGGAATCAAAATAAAATGTCTAAATACCATTTTCACCGTTACGCCACTCATCCGTGTAATCCACAATTGCTTGATTCGGTTTCTTGATGATTCGATTTTTAACTGAAGTGGAAAATTAAATGAGAAAAAAAGAATTGCTTAAGTATCAAAAGCCTTTGAAGCTGCACATTCCTAAATTGGAACTGAAACATCATGTAACCAATGCTCAACAAGGAACAAGTTTTGCTTTTATCAAAAATGATGCAAAAATAAAATTCTTACTTTTACTTAAAAATGTCAGTTCCGTTGTGAGAGTTGTCGTTGGTGCTGCGATTTCTATCGAGACACAAGAGGCAAAAAGAAAGTAAATGGAAGTAGAAAAGTTTCTTCATTAGTTCCATCTCATTTAATTTTTAAAGTTCCTTAAGAGCACCAACTTACCATCTAATTTGATCGTTCCATCTGCTTTTTTTTTTACCTGAATAAAAAAGTTTCGGGGAAATAAAAGCAGAGAAAAATTAACTTTTTTTTCTGTCTATAAAAATCGATGGAGGAAATGGATGTCCTGCAGCTATAATGTGATGTGGTAATTTTGCTTCTCTTTCTGAACATTCAAGGTAGATTTTCATTTTATATTTAAAGCTTTCAATTTCAGCATTAGGGAATAATGTTTGTAGTAGAAGTTTTAAACTCATGTTTATATGCCTTCAATTCGTGATTTAAAGGGGATATTCAGATGTTGGATAATGTATGGAGTACTTTAAAATGTTCTGCAGGAATTAAACGGATGTCTGTTATTTAAATGTATGTATTGGGGAGTTCAGTGGCTTAGACAGAATTTAAGAAGAGGAATAAATTACAGGAGCAACGTAGATTATTATTTTTCACTAAATTACCTGCCTGGTTACGCATTGATAAGAAGCAATTTGTCAATAACTAAGGAGATTTGTCGCTTTAGTTTCAGAGTTCTCGATTCTGTTCTAATTACTACAATTTACTAGTTAATAACCCCACTGTGACCTATCGTGAAATTATTTCAAAAACTCCTTCAATTTAACTATGAATTTTCTTTAAATTTTTCAATTTGCATCACAGATGTTCATCCATAATAGAATGAAACTTTCTAAACAGCAAGACACAAAAAAAATAAAATAAAACGAAAATCACAGAAAATTTCTTTATTTTATAAATCAAATCACGTTAGAAACTTCCATTGAGAAATAAAATGTACAAAACAGAACGGAACGGAGCCATTGAGTTAGTCTTTAGAACTGAAATGGAGAAAAATACTGAGAAGAATGAATCACGAAACGATGTAAAGTTGTCGAAATTGCAAGTGAATAAACAAGTTAGATGGGGTAGCTAAACAAATTAAACTTAGAAGAATCAAGCAATTCAAAATTAAGTTCATGAAAAAATCTCATTAAGCTGATGTAGTTTTGTGATGAATTTTGCAGAAGTTGATGGTGATTGTTGAGAATTGGATTGTTTTTTGGAGTGAGAAAGGGGTCTTGATTAGAAAATATTGTCAAAAATTGTCTGTTTATTTGTACTTATTAAGTTTTTAATACCAAAGTGATATCTGAGTAGTTGAGCTAGATGTAATCGAATCTGCTAGTTTGCGAGTAGAATCTGAGTAGCTGATTGATTAGTCAGTAAATAGGAAATATGTAAAACGATCTTTTGTGAAGAGCTGGGTTCAATTTCCATCATTAGATGTTCTTTAAGTCTTTATAAAAGTAACAGTAAAGACAGCGATATTAATAAGATTTGAATAATGCTTACAACACCTCGCTTACTTACTTACTTTCCTGAGCAGTACAACATAAATCCTACGGCAACTCCATCGCAGTAATAACATCAGTGAGTAAAATTGATAAGAGGTAACCATAAAGGTTCCATGATACCTGTTATTTGCCCATTTAAATGCCAAAACAAGCCAAAGTGAGGATCATTAGCTTCGTAGATCAATAGTGAACTTGAAGGGCTCATTAAATGATGCATCATGCAGACTAGCAAATGTCATTTATTAATTCTACTGAATTTTTGCATATATCTTCTTTAGAACTATTGATTATTTTATTTGAATTCTGGTATGTAAATTCTGAAAGAATTCATAAAAATTCACAAAGACACCCCAACCTCCTTCAACTCACTCTCACGCCAACCAAAATTATTCCCTTGTCTTTCAAACACAAACAAAAGAAAATTGAGCAGAAGAAAATAAAATATGGAAAGGCTCAATACGTCTCGTTTATGAAAGAATAAAAACGACGAAAGAAAGAGAAAAAAATGGCAGTAAAAATTGCAATAAATCATTTTTCGCTTTTCCTTCTCATTTCCATCGAGCTGAGACATTTACATTGTTATAAGAAAAAGATGAAAAATTATTGCCTCACAATTTATTTTTTAATTGAAGCATATAAATTGATTGCTTTATTCATCGAGCGACCTAATGTTTTATTTTTATGTATTTAAGGATGGAAGAATGGAGATGAAATACATTAAAATATTGCTTGTTTTATTTTTAGGATTGCTTCGAACGTTAATTTTGATTTTTAATGGTTCTTAAAAGGATATTTCGTAAGGTGTTTAGGCTAGGGATGGAAGTCTTTGGGAATATTAGCTCGGAGAATCTAAAGCTTTGTGTAATATAATATAAATTGACCTGGAAATATGATTTAACTTTAAAATTCTAGCAATGTGGTCATTTTCTAGGTATATCGAAAGCACACTAGCCTTTGGATTAAAAATCTATGTACCAAACTTTAGGGCATAACTTGTATTCAACTGTGACTAAGCTTGGCACAACTCGCATCTCTAAAATGGTTCTTGATTATTAGATAGGCATATGAAGAGCACTTATGATTATAATTTATTTTGAGAAAATTTAACCTCAAAACCGACCAGACAATGTGCCTTGATACACTGACTCGAATCCTAAATCAGCATCACCACAATTAACAAGTTTTTCATAGAATTTGACCTATATTCATAATAAATACCAATTCTTGTCAAGCTTCCCACTCCTATCTACTTCCAAATTCCGCAATATCTCAATCTAAATACAACACAAGACAACCTGCCTAAGTCATCGTAAATAACATCATCCGAATTAATTTACCACTCAGGTCACGTTAAAGAGAGGATTTATCGAGTAGAATTCGAATAAAATTTATGAGCCTTTAACATCAAATTTGATGCTGCTGCTGCCACAAAATATTCGGCTATTAAAACTCTTCTCAAAAAATCGTGAGTGGGATGATAGTACACGGATAAAATTTGTGGCATTCATTTAATTATCTTGCGACTTTTTTTATTATTTTTGGTGAAGCGAAAATTCTTGTAAAATTAAATGGCACATTTTTATGACATTCGAGCGATGGAAATGGAATGAAAAATAGAAAATGGAATTTACCACACAGAAAAAAAGAGAGAAACGATAAACTCAACTATTGAGTGATGAAATGCTATTAAGTATGAATAATGTGACAGTTTTATAATGAGATTCTACACAGCAATGTTGATGATATACACAATTCAAAATTCTGACAACGAAGCTGTGCTGACAAAAAAATTTTCGTCATCAACTGAACAATAAAATTTTGTACCATAGAACAACTCTACTGTCTTCTTCATTCTTTCAAACTAACAAATGTTCATCTCGTTAGCAGATACTTAAGTATGAGATATTTTAAAATAAAAGAGTGTGAGGGAAGTTACTTGGTTGAAGGTGGTAGAGGCGCATTCTTTTATTCGGCTGAAGGTTTTCAATTTAACCAATTTAAAAATATTAAATATATTCTTAAAGAGTCTTCAAGTAAAACCCTAATTGAACTCCATACAGAACATCAATTTTAGTCTCTAAGAAGGGTTGCAAAAGGACCCCTTAAGAGTCAAAGAGTCTCAATTACAACCCATAAATGATCTTAATTTGATATTCTTAATGTTTTGAGCTGAGCACCAAAATGACTTAATTTCCTTTTTATAAAGTTCTTGCTTTTACACGACGTAAGAGCTCTTCCCATGAATCTTTAATCCACCCAGCCAAAAAAAGTACAGCAGCTCATCTACCCCACAAACAGTAAAATTCTACAAAATAAACTTCTCTAGCATACACTTCCAAGAAGTAAAAAAGAAGAAGAAGCTAATCGAGCGCCATGTGATGCAACACCTTAAGAGAAACGTGTTAAACATACAGAAATTATTTTCATTTTTATTCTACTTAGCATTATTCGATGATATCCATTCAAGACGTGATTTGAATGGTTATGAAGCATGTGTGAATTAAGAATAAAAAAATCTTTTTGCATCTTTCTTTGTGGATTTTGTTCTCTCTTTTCTAGGATATCTTCATCTTATCAATTTGTGTATGTTTTTCGATGATCTGAAAATAAATAATTCAAAAATGATGGCGAAACAAGATGAGAATTTAAAAACTTTTTTTTTGTTTGCTTTGAAAATTTTCATGTTTTGACAATTTTTTTGTGTGATTTATGTGAGAATTTTTTTTTGAGATTTAAATTTTGAGATATTTTTTTTTGTGGGGAGAAACGAAAATTTGTTTTTGATAGAATTGAATGAGGATGAGAGGATTAAATAATTGTGTATTCAGAATTTGTCTGATAAAAGCTGTCTTTACGTTTGTTTTATCATTTCAGCACAGTAAGTTAAGAAAGATTTTGTGACTTTTGATGCAGAAATTTTTTTGCATCTCTTTTCACTGAACGCACTCTTGACGCAGAAGTTATTTTCGAACATGTTTTACTTATCACGCAGATTTTTTTTGCTGAACACGCTCATTATGCAGTAAGGCTTTTTCGCATCTTTTCATTGAACGTACTCAATTCAAAATTTATATTTTTTATTTATCACTGAACGTACTTATGGCACAGAATTTTTTCACTGAACACACTCATAAAGTAGGAATCTTTTTGCATCTTTTTTATATAATTGTTGCAGAAGTTCAACTGATGCAAATCGAAATTTTCATACTCAAAAAAATATTAAGAACTTACTGTATAATCCAATCAAATCTTTAGCATAAAATCTCATCAAATGTTTACTCAGTGATTCCTAAGAGCATCTTCAATAATCCAAGACATGTATACATAAAATTGATTCAATATTCTAATGTTAAGTTCAGTTGAATTAAGCTCATCTTACACCAACAACAACAGCACAGAGTCGTAAATTTATGTAGATAGAATTATTGAATTGTTTCATGTCGAATAACTTTCTCTCATCTTTTAATATTTTTCCTTCATTTCCAATTCAATCTTTTACATCCTTTCCATGTTTCTTGGATAAGTAAATCTCATGAGAAATCAACTAAACGATAGCATATAATATCTTCAGGAAGTTTTCATCTTTCTTGATGTAAAGCTTGTTGTATTTTCTAACATTCTGCATTATTGCAACAGACGAGAAATATTATGTCTGTCGATTATATGACATAAGTCACAGAAAAGTTCATATTGCATACAGATGAAGGGATTATATTTAGAAATTGTTATTTTTTTGCATGAACAGCTTGCACAACTTACATTTCAATGCCAATAAAAAGGAAAAGTTTTTTTTTGTATGAATTGGAGTTGTTATAGGGTGAGCTATGTGGATGGAGAATTTAATAACTGGTATGTAGGGTGATATGCTTACTTATGATGGATTTATAGGGAGATTTGAATGAAATTATATTAGTTTTGTGGATGAATATAACAGAATTTAATCCTAATGGAGATTTTAATGACTTTTTTGGGTGGGATGATAAGTTGTTGGGATTTTAAGCTTTATTTTTAAAGGTTTGATGTTATTTTATTCTTGAGATAGGAATCATCATTATTTTCATTATTATGAATTTGAACTGGTTTGCGCACATTAAAACTTACTTAGAACCTCATGTAATCCACGTGGTAACCATATGCCATCCACGTGGAAACTATTTGGAAAAAACTGGATTACTAATTCTTGGTTCTGAGCAGTTCATAAGCGCTACGAAATCATTATTTTGCCTTAGAAATCATCAAATCTATCAGAAAAATTCTTAAATCAACTAATCTACCCACAATTCTATTACAGCACCAGATTAATATCCTATCAATATCATCACCAAAATTACAAGCCACATATCTCATTACTTCCTCAAATTACACACAAATTGATATATTATATGTCATCAATAGACTCAAATTTGATCAAATGTCGAATAATATGACAGGAATCAGTGTGTAACAGCATGTAGCTAGATAATACACAACAAGAAAATAAATAGACTAAACTTGTATCAATGTGAAAGAATAACATAATGATTGTCAATAGCTATTGCCAAAAATTAATTATCTGAAAATGAAAAGATAACAAGCTAATGCCAATAAATTGTTCATTAGATATCTATGTATCGTTCTTAACTTTCTGTGCTGACACGTGATTTTATTGATATTGACGTTTAGGTTGGTTCTTGGGTTTTTTGAGTGTTGTGGAAATTTGCTGTTGTGGAAATTTGCTGTTGTGTAATCTAAAAAATTTGAGGAAAGTTTATGATGATATGAATAGCACTGATGAAATTCAAGTTGACTTTCTTTTAACACTGTGTTATTCATGAAACCTTTAAAGTTTTATAGCACCTCTTAGTTCCGTACTAATGTTGCAAAAATATTTTCATCACATTATTTTACAGTCTACAGAAGCTACGCTTTCTTTTGCGAAATAGAATTTTGGAGTAAGTTTAGGCTTGGACTCCAAACTCGGTAGCGTTAATAAATATTTGAATCAAACATGAGCGAAGCTAGGAAGATTTTAATGTGTAAAGACAACCCGTCCACTATGGGGCAAAATTGAAAAAAAGCGGCAATTAAGGAAATTTTTGAACAGTTTAGAACTACGCTTTCAGGGTTATTTTTTCTTGTAGAGGACATCAAAATTGACTTCTATGCCAAATTTCAGGTAATTTGATGCTGTTTTTACAATTCTGTGGCTGTTTGAAGTTGAAAATGAGTGAAAATTTTGATTTTTTCACGTCTGATTTAAACTGTCACATCTTTTTAATAGTTAAAGATAGTTAAGAAACGCTTTTCGGTTTCTAATAGTGTCATGTAAGAGCTTTGTTTTGATAATGTTCAAAATTTGTAATTTTGTAGTTTTGGTACCAGTATGGGAAGAAATGTGTGAAAATTCTATGAAAAATATATTCAAGCATGCCGCAAAGATCTTAAATGGCCACTTTTCAGTCATTTAAGCACATTGTGTTTTAGTCTCTGTCTTCTGGTTTTCAAAAATGTATAAACATCAAAATTTGTATGGTACTTTTTTGAGATAAATTGATTTAAATAAGTAGTAGAATAATTCAACAAAAAATAAAATATCTTATAAAAGTTACGAAACAACAACAAAAAATGAGTTTTGTGTTATTTTTCGATGACAAACAAAGTTTAAAAACAAATTGCGAAGAAATTTTTTCAAAAACTTCAAAATCTGCCGATATATAGGGTACTTTTCATATCTGACGACTTGTATGGTTTTCGCATCACTCAAACTGCTTTTATTTTTGTGTACCTCAATATTTTTTAATTCTGTTTACAGTTTATTGTAGCTTAAGTCTAGACCTTTCTAAGGATTTATAATACTTTGTAGTTTAGTATTATCTTGGTCATGAATTTAGGACTTGTTTGTGAACGACCCTAAACAACAAAAAATCTCAAAAACGTCATTTCTAGAAATATCACTTAGAAACAAAATTAGGTATTGTTTTTAGGTTTTTCATGATGACATATGATATTTATGACTATTAAAACCTTAAAAAAGTGTATTTCATAAATTTTTTTGCGATTTTTGTGTTTTTACCTATTCTGGTTGCGGTTCAGTATGTTTTCTGATTCACTAAAATGACTAGAACTTTTTTCAGAATTAATATTTTTGCAATCTGTTTTCAATTATTGCTAGATTAAATCAATACCTTTAAAATGATGCATAGTCCTTGCATGAAACTTTGTTATTGTTACTTCTTGAGTGCATTGAATGAGACCGACGAAAACTGGTCTTTATTAAAACATTCAAAAATTACATTTTAGCAAACAAAAGTACTTAAAACTTATTTATTTTGGCTCAACTATGTTAAAATATAAAATATAAATCATTAAAAATCTTCAAATTAGTCTAATACTGAAGTAATACTGATCAACTAGATACTACTAGGGTTGAACTTAAACAGGCTACCTGAGATCGCAAAAAGTTTATGAAAGACACTTTTTTAAGTTTTAATAGTCTTAAATATCATATGTCATCATGAAAAACCTAAAAACAATACCTAATTTTGTTTCTAAGTGATATTTCTAGAAATGACGTTTTTGAGATTTTTTGTTGTTTAGGGTCGTTCACAAACAAGTCCTAAATTCATGACCAAGATAATACTAAACGCTTCTAGGTCATCTGGCAGACGGAATTCCTAGGAACTTTTCTTAGGAATTCCTAGAAAGTTTTCTGCGATTTCCTAAAAAAATTCCTTAGACTTCCTATCATTATGGCCCAAACTTCCTTAGTTTTTAAAAGTAATTCCTAGTAAATCTAGGAATTCCTAATTTTTTTAGAAATTCCTAGGAGATATATTTTTTTGTAATAATTGCGATTCGCAAAAATATTTTTTGAAAAATTCCTAAGAAAATTAGGAAGTTGTAGAAATTTCTAGAAACTTCCTAGTAATATTAGGAAATACTAGAAAATCCTAGTCATTCCTAGAACCCTCGTTAGAATAATTATAAAATGTTTATGTTTACTATGATTTCCTAGTATATCATTTGATTTCCTAGGATATTACAGAAAGTTCTTGAAAGGATTTCCCCAAAATCCTAGGAAATACTAGAATTACTTATAATTTCTAGGGTTTATCAGGATTTCTTAGGATTACCTAGAATATTTCAGGCTGTACTAAAGAAATCCCAAAAATTTTGAGAAATATTAGAAAATTCAACCCAAAAACGCCGATGGCTGAACGATTTTTTTAATCATTTTTAAAAATATCTTCTAGCAAAAGCGAGTATGTTATTTGTTTTTGTCAGAATACAATTGACTATATCGCAAAAAGTTTCTATCCAAACAAATTAAGATTTAATAGAATTCTGTACTATTTAGTCCTAATTTACAGCTTCATAACACAGGTGTAAGTTTTTGGGTCTATATGACATGCAGCTGTAAATTGAGGTATGTATTGTTTAGGAAATCGCTTATCTGTACTTAAAACGTGGTGGCTAAAATTGAAGCAAAAATAGAGACTTGTACAGAACTAATTCCGATCGGCATTTTTCTCCAGACTTTTTGTAAAAGGAAATAATATAGTCAAATTTGCAAAAGTTTAATGAACAAGTACCGATAAGCGTACCTAAGCAGTACGCATTATCTTTAATTAAAGCTGCTTGTTATTCAAACTAAAGGTCAAATTTGCAGCTATAATTTAATCCCTACGTATACATTCTTATTTATACGTAAGCCTAAGTATAATAAATTGTAAAATAACTGTTGTATACGTTAACCCATGATCGTTGTGTACTGCAATAATTAGGTATCGAAGTACTAAACAATTCCTACCGAGCTGCTTTAACACATATGCAATTAACAGCTGTGATTTAATATAGCTGTAAGTTAGTGCTGAATAGTATAGGTCATTCATGGCAGCATTTCAAATTTTTGAGAAGAAGTATTTTTATCGCAATTGGAAATATTTGCTTTTACAGTTTTTCGAGAAGCTGTTACAGTTTTTACTGCGTAGAAGTAAAAATTACTTAAGAATTTCTTAAGTTACCTAAGAATTTCTAGGATTTCCTAAGTAAATTCCTAGGAATTTTCTCAAAAATACTTTCGTCGTTAAGGAAAAAGTAGGAAATTTCCTAGGAATTTCTAGGAAATAATTTCGTTTTTCTAGAAATTCCTAGGAAATTAAAGGAAGTCCTAGGAGAATTTTCTACTTTTTCCTTGAAATTCCTACGTAAAGTAACAGGAATTCCAAAGAATTACTTTCTGCCAGGCTTTTAACACCCAATAAATGGTGAAGGATTTCTCGTCATGCAGACCTTGATAAAAAACCTACGATTCTTAGGAATTTCTAAAATGTATAGCAATACCTAAGAATCGCAGAAAATTAATTCTTTTAAAGTTCTTAAAAATTCCTACGATCTTTAGTAATTCCTTAAAATTCATAGTAATTTCTAAGAATTACTATAAGTTCCTAGGAATTTTCTAGGAATTTCTACAACTTCCTAATTTTCTTAGGAATTTTTCAAAAAATATTTTTGCGAATCGCAATTATTACAAAAAAAATATATCTCCTAGGAATTTCTAAAAAAATTAGGAATTCCTAGATTTACTAGGAATTACTTTTAAAAACTAAGGAAGTTTGGGCCATAATGATAGGAAGTCTAAGGAATTTTTTTAGGAAATCGCAGAAAACTTTCTAGGAATTCCTAAGAAAAGTTCCTAGGAATTCCGTCTGCCAGATGATCTTCACCCATACTAAACTACAAAGTATTATATATCCTCAGAAAGGTCTAGACTTAAGCTACAATAAACTGTAAACAGAATTAAAAAAATATTGAGGTACACAAAAATAAAAGCAGTTTGAGTGATGCGAAAACCATACAAGTCGTCAGATATGAAAAGTACCCTATATATCGGCAGATTTTGAAGTTTTTGAAAAAATTTCTTCGCAATTTGTTTTTAAAACATTGTTTGTCATCGAAAAATAACACAAAACTCATTTTTTGTTGTTGTTTCGTAACTTTTATAAGATATTTTATTTTTTGTTGAATTATTCTACTACTTATTTAAATCAATTTATCTCAAAAAAGTACCAAACAAATTTTGATGTTTATACATTTTTGAAAACTAGAAGACAGAGACTAAAACACAATCGGCCTGTTTCACTAAACTGGATTATCCTCGGTTTCGGATTATCCACTTCAGTTTTTTGGAAATATCTCCAGACGCTTAAGGTTATTAAGAGATCTAATGTGTGATCTAGTTAGAGTATTTTGCTACTTAAATTAACATAAACTTAGAATTTTTATATCTTCACTAGTTTGAGAATTATAGCAAATATCGAAGATAATCTACTAGATTTGGCTAGAAAATTGAATAATTAATACTTCTTAACGAAAAGTAAAAGTTTAAAGTATACAGAAATTTCAGGCATACTTCACTCTATTATAATCCAAAATTAGAAATACC
The DNA here is from genome assembly GCA_917627325.4 of Chironomus riparius. Taxonomy (NCBI): domain Eukaryota; kingdom Metazoa; phylum Arthropoda; class Insecta; order Diptera; family Chironomidae; genus Chironomus; species Chironomus riparius. The sequence goes on along the minus strand of OU895877.1, from coordinate 18,753,618 downwards.
ACACCTCCCATAAAGTTTAAGATATTTACAAAAAACTGAAGTGGATAATCCGAAATCGAGGATAATCCACTTTAGTGAAACAGGCCGAATGTGCTTAAATGACTGAAAAGTGGCCATTTAAGATCTTTGCGGCATGCTTGAATATATTTTTCATAGAATTTTCACACATTTCTTCCCATACTGGTACCAAAACTACAAAATTACAAATTTTGTACATTATCAAAACAAAGCTCTTACATGACACTATTAGAAACCGAAAAGCGTTTCTTAATATCTTTAACTATTAAAAAGATGTGACAGTTTAAATCAGACGTGAAAAAATCAAAATTTTCACTCATTTTCAACTTCAAACAGCCACAGAATTGTAAAAACAGCATCAAATGACCTGAAATTCGGCATAGAAGTCAATTTTGATGTCCTCTACAAGAAAAAATAACCCTGAAAGCGTAGTTCTAAACTGTTCAAAAATTTCCTTAATTGCCGCTTTTTTTCAATTTTGCCCCATAGTGCCGTCCCCTCTCTTCACTGGTTTTGCTTCCAAGTGGCTAATCAAAGATCTGAAGGAGTAAGGCTAGCTTTTCAAAATAAGAACCCCCTATGAATCAGCCTTCCAATTATGTAACGACTCTAAGTCAAAAAATCCTTTACCCCTGAGCAGAAAGATGAAGTTCATATTTTAGCTAGCTTGGCCAAACTCATCTATATTATCCAAAATATAGCAAATCAAAAACCTTCCAACATTTGATTACCAAATAAAAATTTTTCATCTCATTTCACATCTAGTCACTTGCCTCTCGCATCAACAAATAATTAATGTCAATAAATGTTTTGTTATTAAGATAAGTGAGAAAGAAAAGCAAAGCAAAGAAGACAGTAAATGTTGTCATTTTGTGGATTATCACATAGAAAATAAACTTTGACAATGATACGCTCTGTTTGATGCCAATCTTAATATCGAAGATAGTAAGAATGGAAATGAAACAGATGTGAAGATAAAATAAAAGAAAGTTGGAGATGGAGGAGGATAAAAAAAAGGATGAAATATTTATGGCTATTATTAGCAGCTCAAAAAGGATGTGATTTTGTACCAAAAGTCATTGTCCCTTAAGTTACGATTCCGATCAAAAACTTTTAGCTAGGGAAACTCGAAAGACAAATAAAGAAATCCGAGCACTAACTTGTCATGACATTTCCTCGTTTTTAACAAAACTTTACTGACTAAAAATCGATCGTAATTCCATAAAACTTTGAAAATTCTTTAAATCACGAATTATTAACAGATTTCTATGGCATTGGAGCATTTTTCACAATTTACGTGCGTAAAGATGACAATTTAAAGCATTGATAGGAAATTATTTATTAAGCACATGATCATCGTTTCATGAGAAAAATTGTTTACCGTTCAATATCCATGCTTTACGTGCCTTGAAAGACTAAAAATTGAAATGTTTTCTCTCAGAGGATTTCAGGACACTCTCTCTGACACGGATTATATATACTTTTTGGAAGCCTTAAAGGCATTAAACTCGGCTGATTAAATAAATAATTTTCGTTCAACGTGTCCATTTTATTGATTTTTTTTAGAAGGGTTTGTGGATTTAAAGTAAAGCTTTTGTGTGGAAAATTTAATTATTAGCTGAGTTTTAGCTGAAGAGCCTGAAAGAGTAATTTTCTGATTACTTTATGGTGAGTTTCTGTCTCAAGCATCAGAGAGCATCAGAGCATCAGCCAAAATTAAGCTTCAAGCCAGTATAACATTTTGTAATGATCAACAGCGACTAGCTTCAAATTTTTTAATTTTAACTTCTCTGAATTCACCGAAAATTCTCAATTTATTCATTACAACACCCCTAGACACCACCCCCCCCCCCCCCCCCCCCATTACTCCTTCTATAATTAAAAGACTTACGATTCCCAAAAAACTTAAACTCCCAAGAATAAGAATAACTTTTTATGTCTTACATACTTAAAAGAATTTTCACAAATTTCCACAATTGCCTCTCATATATTACACTCTTACTTATTTTTATCTCACTATGACACAAAAAATTTTATTTTATTTTTACTTCTTGCTCATTCGAGTGGACATTTTTATCTCTGATTTATTCTTACAATTTTCTTGCCAACTAGCTATAAGTTTTGACTTTAAGTGTAGGAAAAAGAAAATATTTTTTATTGCATTAAAGATAAATGAGTTTCGGTATACAATGTTTATAAATTATGCAATTTTTATCTTCTTTTGGATTCTCTCATGTTGCGCAAGAAATAAAGAATAAGATGGGATGTGTAGTTCTTTTGGGGGTAAAATGAGACATTTATTCTTTATTTACGTTATAGGAAATGGGCAGATTTATTTGTGGAGTCTTGATTTGTGTTAAAAGGTCATTGAATTGTAGATGAAATGGTGTTTGGATTGTAATAGAAATAGGTCTTTATTCTCAAGTCAAATCTTAAAGCGTCGCTTATATACTCTAATCAAATTTGAAATGACGACTTAATATTAGATCAATTTTAAGACGACGACTTTTTTGCTCCCATCAAACTTAATGCAACGACTTAATATCAAATAAAATCTAAAGCAACAACTTTAATACCCAATCAAACTTTAAACCGACGACTTTATCGTAAATCCAACCGAAAGCAACGATCTTAATGCCCAATCAAACTTAAAGCGACGACTTAACTGTTAAATCAATCTTAAAGCGACGACTTTATTCTCCAATTAATATCAAAATTGAAAATTGTAATCTAGCACACTGTTGAAAGCTGCTTCAGACAGATTAATATGATTTTCATCATAAAATGTAATTAAAAATTCATAAACGTCCTGCATATAATTCAGAGATCGAAGCCGATTTTTTCGGCTTAACTCAACTTTTGATTTTTTTGATAGAAAAAAGCTATTTAACACACATTTCAAGTATTTATATTGGACTTTACACGCTTTACTATGATTTTGTGTAATATTTTGTCAGCATGTAGCTATAGTAAGCTCAGAATTTCAAGTTAAACGATGTTAAGCCGAAATTTAAGCCGATCGGCTTAAAATCGGCTAAATTGAAATTCTGAGCTTACTATAGCTACATGCTGACAAAATATTACACAGAATCACAGTAAAGCATATAAAGTTCAATTTAAATACTTAAAATGGTAGTTAAATGGCTCTTTTCTATCAAAAAAATCAAAAATTGAGTTAAGCCGAAAAAATCGGCTTCGATCTCTGATATAATTTGTGACATCCCATCAAAATTAACATTACATCAAATTTAAATTGGCATTGATTTGAAATTTTCAATCTTCATTATTTCGACTACTTTTCATTACACTCAGAATTCATAATGAAAACTTCATTCTCTTTACGAATAAAAATTATGCTAATGCAAATTGCAAATCAATATCCATGAAAATTTTCCACTCAGACTTGAATTTTGTACGCATCGGCACACATTTCACATATGAGATTAAATCATAAATCACATAACAAATTCCGTTAACTTTAAAGATTTATTTAATCCATGAGAATCATTTCGGGGGTGAAAAACAAGTTTTTTTTTCTCTCCTTTTCTTCTTGTTGTTTCCTCGTGTACTGCCTTGTGATGCTATAAGATATATGTGAGAAAATGTAATTTTACATGAAATTGAATCAATTTATCAAATGCTGATACATCTACACGTTCTATCATTTCTCGATCGGAGGTGATTTATACATGCAAAAATTTTCATGTTGTTCTCCACTCCCTACCAACACCCCCATTTTTTGATGTTCTCCCTCTTCTCGGGGTTTTTTGGACTGTTATTTATGTATGTGTTTAAAAAAAGTTTTTCCTTGTTCACCGAGAGAGAGAGAGAGGGAGAGAACATTGGGAGAATCTACAGATGATTTTTGATTCGGATGAGTTCTCATGATTATTGGTTATCGGTTTTGATATTTAATTACTAAGTTTGAGGTTTAAAAATATATATTTTTAACAGTGCTTGGAATCAAAATTAGCTCTTTCGACTTAAGGCAGAGCTTCAAACTTAAGACAGGGCTTCAAACTTTAGGAAAGGCTTAAAACTTTAAGAAGTATTTTAGAGCTTCAGATTTTAAGTCAGAACTTTAGATTTAAATCAGAGCTTTAGATTTAAATCAGAGCTTTAGATTCGAGTCAGAATTTTCAATTTCAGTCAGAGCTTTAGATTTTAGTCAAAGCTTTAGATTTAAGTCAGAGCTTTAGTTTAAGTCAGAGCTTTACATGTAAGTCAGAGCTTTAGATTTAAGTCAGATCTTTTTATTTAAGTCAGAGCTTAAGATTCAAGCCAGAGCTTTAGATTTAAGTCAGAGCGTCAGAGCTGCATTTCTTCAAATTGAAATTCCCTTTCCTGAGCAGCCCATAACACAATCTGAAAGCTACACTCAAAAGTAGGTACATCATTCAACTGCTCGTTCACGTATAACCTATTCATTGATGAAATACATATTTTTAAGGGCAATTTAGAATAATTTATTCCTCTATTTAATGCTGTTGATGATGTTTTTCGATTATTTAGTTTGTCTTAATTGCTTCGAGGCTAACAACAGCACAAAAAAATTAACATCAATTTAATGCATATTAATAATAGAAACGAAATTTATTTCCATCCAACCATGAATCTACCAACGAAATAAAAACAAGCATACAAAAATTCCCTTAACAAATGTGAGGCTCATTCTCATTATTAAGCTGTTAGACGTTGCTGCAATCATTATTACATCTCATTTGTAACATGTTGTTTGTTATATTTATGAACTGACTATTTGTAGTCATTTATAACTTTTCATGCTTCCTTAGCAAAAGACTCATAATGGCTGCTGCTACATATCATATACTTCTTTATTGCCTCGCTGTGCTATACCTATTTATTCTTTTTCTTTTCTCTTGATGACTTTGGCTATTAGTAGTTGATTGATGGCTTAGGAGAGTATATTGGAGTGTTTAATGAGAATTATTTTTGGTTTTATCGGCCACATTGTGGGTGGGAGTTGTGGGAATTATGCTGTGGCTGAGGTTAAGCTTTGGAAACGTTTGAGATTAGATTGAATTTGGATATAAATAGTGAATATGTTTTTGATTGTCTTACAAAGTTATTAATCATCTGATTAGTTATTCCATCTAGAGTTTATTCATTTTGGAATAATTGAATCATCTCAAAAAATGTAAAGTCATCTCAGAAATGAATCATTCATCTCAGTAAAGATTCAGAAATCTTTAAAAAAGATCAGACATATCAGTAAAGGTTCAGTCATCTCAGAAATAAATCGTTCAGCTCAGTAATAGTTAAGTCAACTCAGTGAAGATTTAGTCATCGCAGTAAAGATTTTGTCATCTCAGTAAAGGTTCAGTTATCTCAGTAAAAAACTTCTAGACGAGTCAAATTGGATTTTCATTCGACAATCTCTTCCTTCTTTAAATAATCCATCCGAGACATTATTTCATGCTTTAACTCCAGACAATTGAAGTAACTTTTTCATTCCAAAACAATCGTGAAAATAATTTTCACATCTTTAACATCAGCAGATGACTTATGTAAAGCTACAAATTTTCCAGACAGTAAAATTTCTTTGTGCAAAAAAATTTTCCACTTGAACAAGTTCAAAAAGAATCTTTTTTTTGCAATTCTTTTAGAAATAAAAAATAAAGGAAGGACGATGAGTAGAAGAGGAAAATTTCCACTCGAATGACATCACAGCAGGGCAAAATTCATTATGAAATTGTTGCAATTATAAATTTTTGCTTTATGCTGCCACTGTGGAAAGAAAATAATAATTTTTTGCGCTCTCTTTGCGAACTCTCTATGTGCTCGATAGGAAACTATAAAAATGATTTTTATTGCAGTTGGCTGAAAAGATTTACAGTCCTTTTGGAAGTCATCCAAACGAAGAATAAATGAATGAAGAGGAAAAGGAGAAAAGAAATTGTAAGAGTCGAGGTTAGAGATGGGAAATTAAGATCTTATGTTTTGATACTGAATGCATAAATATTTAATGTGATTTCTGCCGTGCATTGGACATCTCGGTAGCATAGTCTTTGTGATGATTAAGCATTGATGGGGTTGTTGTTGGATTGTCTGACTTGTTCTTGATTTTTTGGTTGTCTTTAAATGAAAACTACTACTTAGAGTAACCATCCACTCATTAGCTACCCTAGTCTTACAGATTTCACTAGAGAAGGACCTATTAGCTCAAAAATTATTTTAGTTGCTTCCAATTCTCATCATTTTGCTCCATAAAATAAAAGCGTCTTTAAAACTTCCAAATTCAATTCAATTCCTAAAGTTCTTCTTTCCAATCTCAAAATACACATGACAATAAATACTTTATTCTATGTATCGTACAAGCATATTGTATGCATATATAAATACACACGAAATTTCTCTCTATAGAAGCATACCAAATAGACAGACATTAAGTACAAGCTATATACTTATGTACTTTATATAGAAAGTGAAATACAAAATAAATGAAGATGAAACCGATAAACAAGAAACCATAATCTCATTTTCATGCATAATCAAACAGGACATGCCGCAGATGTACACAAGCTATTTTTTGAAAGGAAATAAAACGAGAGGAAAATTCAAAGTTTAATTTTGATAATGTTAAAGGCAAATTTTTTGCATTTATTGAAGAGATTTTTGCATAAAATAAAGTAAAGCATGTGATTTTATGGCTAGAGTATGCCTTGAATTAAAGATTCTTGATTTTTAAAAAGATTTGCTTTTGAGTTTTATGACAAAAAATGTCTTTTTTCTTTAATTTAAAATATTGTTAAAGTATAGTATAGTTTTTAAGAAAAATTCTTTAAATTCAAAGTTACAGTAAGTTTTGCTTTTTGTAAAACGCTTCAATTTTTTTTTCTACTTTCATTCAATCAGTTTTAACCTTTTTGTCTTCAATTTAATCAATCTAAAGTTCACATTCATCAATAATTAAAGTACCAGTAAGATGACAACGTTAGCAACTCAATCGTGTGGAAAACCGTGCAACGAAGATGCAGACTTTACAGTAACATTTCTCATCAATTCCTTGACACTTACAAATGAGTCCAAATATTCAGACGATGAAAAACTTCTGACAGTAACATGGGATGGGAATGTCTTTCGGTCAACGGCAAAAGAATCGATGGAAGAATTTAAAGGACGTCGTCAAGTGCTCTACATTCATTGTACTCCAATGCAATTAAATCGAAAATTAAAGTCAAGTCCAATACTCATGAATCTAACAGCATTTTGTGAGGATCTTGGTACGGTGAAATTTCCATTAACCGATTGCTTTTGCGATGCCATTCTCTGCACGGATTTCAACTCTCAAATATTGAAAAATGATTTTAAGTTCGTAAAAGATGCAATTGAGCATGGGGCGATGGATATTGATTTGAAAATTGAGCGAATGGATAATCAACAAAGCATATTTGAAGCTATAAAAAAGACTCAATTGAATGCATCGAAGAGAAATCGAAGGAAGTCAAAAGCACAAAGTGATTCAGATGCTGACGATGAAGATGAAACTTTATGTCAAGTTGACTTTCCATGTCCAAATGATATACCCGAGTACTGCAAAAAGCATCTTGAAATTGGCGAGCATTCCTATCGGATAATTAATGGACATTTGATGAATGTTAAAGACAAGAAAGGATTTTGTGGTGATATTTGTGTTACTGCTATGAAATACTGCAAAGAGGTCGGGAAACAATCAGCACCGAAGAAGAATTCAAGCATTGATTTGCAGAAGTTGTTTAGGAAAAAGACTGAGAATGTCCCGAAGGTTCCGTCAAGAATTTTTGATGATATTTCAAATTGGAAGTTTTGTAAGAAATTGGAGAGTCAAAAGATGAAGGCAGCTGGTGGAAATTTCAATGCTAGAAAGATGTCAAGTGATTGTGCAGCTCAGAAAGGTTTCGTTGAGAAGAAAAAGGCTAAAAATCGAACTCGAAATGCTAAAGTTTGTTGCAAGTAAGTTCCTATTTATTTTTTTGATTTTTAACGAACTTCCAAAATCTGAATTTTTAACGAACTCTGTAAATTTGAATCTTAACGATTTTTTTAAATTTGAATTTTTAACGAACTTTTTAAACTTGAAATATAAATTTTTGAAAACATAAAATATTGAAAATCCTTGTTAAACATCAAAAACTAGCAACTGCAACTCGCTTCTTCCTAGCAAATCTCCATCACCACAGCCATCTTCCAACGATTCATGCAACAATGCACGGACGGAATTCATAAAGCAAATGAAATGCAAAGCTGTGGGAAAATATTCATATGAATTTGGAAATTCATATCCATTTCATCGTTCGTCATGCAGCGTCCCAAATGTTTGTGAAAAAGTCCCAAGTCGAATGGGATGGCGTCACGATAAAGTCGAACTAGATTCAAATCACCACAAAAGCTGGCGTCCTGGTCAAATCAATAAAATCGTGCGAATTTTAATGAAGCATTTTTTGAGGCCATATCCATATGATACAATTTGTGCGCCGAAATTTCCAGAAAAAAGAGACAACAAGGATGAAAAGTGTATTGAAACTTTAAAGCCAACACTTCAAGTATCCAAACAAGATGGAGAAGTTTCAATTTTAATGCGACCTCTAAAAGACAATAAACAGCTTGCGACAGATTGCAATCCTTATTTGAATTGCTCACCATTAAAATTCCTCATAAAGCGACATCCAGATGAGATAAAAATGCATCAGGCACGAAAACTAATGAAATCACGTGGCTTCCAAAAGAAATGCAATTGCAATGACATTAAATTATGCCGTTGCATAAGTAGCATACGGAAAGAAATGTTCAAAGATGAAATGAAAAAAGTTTCACGAGAATTGAATATGAAGACTAAGATGCAATATGAGGATGTTCATGACTCGAGTGACAGTGAAATTGATTTTGAATTTACTCCACCAACCGTTTTGAATTCCATGAATAAATGCAGACCTGATGTTGCACATACGGGTAAGAAATTAAAATTGGAAATGAAATTTATGCAATTTGTGATTTAAAATATTCTTATTTGATGTATTAGGTACTCAATATGAGTTCAAGCATTTCTTAGTGACGAAAAAGGAGAAATCAAAATATTTGGAGACGAATCAGCCTTCGGGATGTGTTGATAAATTAAAAATGAAGAAATGAATTTTTTAAATGTTTTGGGAACTAAACCGTTGTTTGTGGATTTTATTTGGGGACAAGGTTCTAAAAATTCCTTTTCAGACATCTCTAAATTCTCAAGTCAAACTACTGATTTTCAGAGCCTTAAAACGTTATTTTCTTATTTGTTAAATCCCAAACTACAAACCTTTTCTTTTGTGAGAATCAATTTTTAATTCCCAAACGAGATCTGTCTTGTAATCATTCCATTTACACGCTTTTGTTTACAATGGCACCTTCTATTTACCTAAATCATCATCTAAAGTTTAGATTCTTAACAATACCCAATTCTATCAAGCTATATTAATTAAAAACTGATAAGTATGCACACAATAATCAAACATAGAATAACCTCAATTGCATATGGGTAATTCCATGCTATAATTTTGCTATAAAATTTTCTTTAAATTGATTTTTTTCATCCTTAGGCTTTACAAAAGTTAATAAGATTTCCACAGGACATGCTAAAAGCCATAAGGTATGTTATTTGACATTAAAATGTCATCTAAAGTGATTATTAAGTCCAAAAAATTATATTTTATAGCGTTACTTGGTAACATTTATAGCGTTACCAAGTAACGCTCATGGAATCAATTTTTTGGACGAATTAACCACTTTAGATAGAAAATTAATGTCAAATCATATACCATATGACTTTTTACATGCACTGTGAAAATCTTATTAACTTTTGTAAAGCCTAAATATGAAAAAAAATCAATTTTAAGTAAATTTTTTACAAAAATTTCTCATGGAATTACCCATATACACTTACTCAGTCAATGATATTCATTTTCATATCTCTCATCATCATTAGATAGCACAGCAATTGATAAACAGTCCGCATTTATGTATCATCAAATTAATTGCATTCAAGAACCTCTCAAAAACCTCTCTGTTTGGTAAGTTGTAGGAATCAATTTCAAAATTTATTTACAATCTCAAATGTTTTGAACTAGGAGAGTCCTTAACATTATTATATGAAAGTTTTGGTATCTAATATTTCAGCATCAGCTCCAAAACTATAATGAAATTCGAGCGAAATTTAAATACACGTATTTTCATGCATTGACATTTGAGATTGTAGGACGTGAATCTAGAGTAAAAAAATGTTAATAGCGGTTTAGATGAGATAAAAATGTTCATTTCATTGATTCCTTTTGAGTTCTCATTTAATGCTGAAAACAATACAGCAGGCAACATCGATAGCAATCACAATGATGATGAATTTTATAGTTTTATGTGAGCGAACGGCAGCAATAAAGGTTTTTGATTGATGAGCTGATTCATTAGTGGGAATGGAAGCAAATATCGATATCATTCGAATGCTGATTCAATGGCAATAATGTTTAAGTGGATGGACAGAATTAGAAAAAAAATTAGTTGAGGTATACAGAAAATGATTATGAATAATAGATAAAGAGCACCAGCATAATTAGTTCAATTAAGACTTTATTTTATATCCTCTTGTGCTACTCCTGCCCACATTGTACGGCATAAAATCCGTCTGCATTTTCATTTATTGTCCCTATGAGATTTCCGAATAGTTTCATATTCAACTTTTATTGCTTTTTCTTTCTTTTCTTTTCTTTTCTTTTCTTTTAAGTAGAACATTCTCAGACTACATCTTCAATTATTCATGGAACTGCTCACACAAAATTACAAATTTTTTTTTTTTCACCAAAATGAATGCTCAACTCTATGAATGTCCAAAAATCACAAAATTCAAAAGTATAAAAACAAAAACAAATGCATAAAATTCTTAAAATCACAAAAGAAAATATAAAAAATATAAGAAATTAAATTTCCTTGCCCCACCGTCCTGTCCAATTTTTTTTTTGTGCCCTCAAAGTGCTTAGATTTTGGACAAAATTTGGAAATTAAGGAACTTTGAGACGTGGATCATCAATAGAATGGAATGACTTTAACTTAGACATACCAAGTTTTAGCTGACGATCTGATGTGTTAAAAATCTATTTAACTTTAAACGTGTCTTAAATGCTCATTCTTCTCTTAGATTCACTGTTTTAAGTGGCGCATTATGTGAATCAATATTGAGACATTTAAGGAACAGAAATTCATTTCTGATAAGCAACTTTTCTCAATGCATTGATTCATAGGAACTTGAAGCAAAAAAAAAAAAATTTGACTGAATAAGAAATTGGATAAATTATGCAAAAAATCGAAGAATGAAAAAGATTTTTTGCTCCTTTTTATTGCAAATTGATTCAATTTTGAGTATGAAACTTTTTCTGCACTCTTGATTTTCATCGCGGATGAGGTGGAACAACAACTGAGAATGTCAAGATAGAAAAGTTTTTATTGCAATTTTTTTGAAGATTGAAATTTTTTCAGGATTTTAACTTTGCTGAAAATGATTTTTTGGAATTGTTCAATTTATTTGTTGCTTTAAAATGATTTTTTATCTAAATTGGAAGCGTCTGGTATCTCTCATTGTTGACATAGCTAATGTTTTGGATTTAATACTTCTAAGTTGATAATTTAAAACTATTTATCTTGAATTAAGTCACAATCTGACTGGTTCAAGATAAAACAATGTCAGCGGCCCAACACTAAGAATGTTGCACATAACTAAAGCTATTCCATATTCTTGCGCGTTTATAAATTCAGTTTTTAACAAATCAGGCTATTTCATGTCAATACATCTTATTTATTTGATTCCAGATTACAACTTTGTCTTCGGTCTAGAATTTATTGTTTAGTTCCAGATTTATTAAAAGAGGAATCGAGTGCAGCGCTTAGAAGATCCAGTTTCAAAACACTGAAATGCGGATTCATTCCTAGTTCTTCTTGAAAACATCAATACTGTGATTGAACGTAAAATTCAGAAAAAAGTTAATAAAGGTAAAGGAATTGCTAAGCAAATTGATTGATTGCCAACAGCAAACAAAACTTTTTCATTTCGATTTCTTTCGATTTGAAAAAAGAATAAAAATTAACAAGAAATTCAATTAAAGGTGGAAAAGTAAATCAGCATCATTAACAAGCAGAAGCAACAACAACACAAGAAGTTTATGAATAAAATTGTGTAGGAATTGACGAAGAAGTGAATAAAAAAAAGAAATCTTTTCATTTTGAATTGCGAATCTCTGGAGGGAAATAAAAGCAAATGAGAGGATGGAAAAGTAGCTTAATGATGAAAAATTAAAAGACATTATTGAGAGTTGGCAACAATAATAATTAAAACATGGCAATAGAAGCAGAAGCAGCAAGAAGTATTGTGTGGAAATTTTTCCTAATTAACGTAAGTAAGCAGCAATTAATTATCATTACAAGTCATTCACTCATTTCTATTCGATTTAATGAGTTCAAATAAGGATGCTTGATGCTCAAGCTTTCATAATTCTATGGAAATCTAGTGATAAATTCTGTTGAATGGAGTTCCTTCATTTATATCTGTGATGATGTGGGATTTAAGTCATGGATTATTGATTGAGGTCGAATATTGTAGGCTGTACCCTTTCGTGAATTTAAGGCTCGAAACTAATTAATCTTAATAATCAGAACCAGTTTAACTCAAGTTTCTAGGAAATTCTAAGCTTATTCTAGGCTCTTTACCCCAAATTTCACTCAGAAACTACATCATGCACTGCTTCAAAGCACATCTCACATAATTTCTAACTGGGATACAAATAAAGCAGCATAAACTCCTTCAATTCTATTCTTAACATTTTCTAATCTTTAATTTTAAATCAGTTAAATGAAAATAATTTATTGAGCATTTTTGCTTGTTCTCTTAAGTGATTCATGCCAATGGTTTTCTGAGTTTCATGGGATATTCCCAAATGTTTATTGGCAGGTGAGAAATATTTTACAGCATAAACAGCAGCACAAGATTAATATTGCCATAAAATTTTCACATTACATTTACGAATGTTTTGAAAAATAAAACGGAACGATTTTGTTGGAATTAAAATGCCATTTTCGATGTACATGCTCGACGAAGATGGAGGAAGAGATGAAAATGTTCAATAGAATAGAAATGTTTGGTGCTGGTGCTGTTCAATGTGCCATTGTCGATCGGAAGAATGGAAAGAAATATTTGGCAATATGTAAAATGTAGACGAGGAAATTTTCTTTTTTATCCTTTTTTCATCTTCCTTGATGCTGCTTTGAATGGCAACAAAAGCAGTTTTCAGTTCCTTTTTTTCTGAGTACTCACATCGATTATTTTATTTGCTTTTTTGTGATATTTTTGTGGAATTTTATGGGAGATATTTGAGTGGATAGCATCAAATTGAATTAGGGACTTAAAGGTGTTCACTAAACAAGGGTGAGAAATTGATCAAAAGTCAGTTTATCAGTTCCACGCCCTTGGACTTCATACAATAAAGTCCTGAATGCAGAGTTGAGAATTGAAGATAATTAAAGTTGAAATTATAGTTTTATTAAAAAAGCAACGGCTTATTTTGCGTGGTTATAACCTGGAGATTAAAAGTTTAGGTTCAGCCTGAAGCATGAATGAGTAAAGTTGATAATTTCAGAGCATTAACGTAACCAAAACTTAAGATTTTTATTTTGAGAAACAAACGATGTGGATACTCTTAATTCCAGTCGTTCATTTTTTCATTTCTACAAGCAAAAAAAGCCTCAGAGTTAACTTTGCATGAACTGCACATCGCATCCTTAAAAGAGAAATAAATTCACATTTGGTTAATAATTTAATTGCCATTCCGCAGATTTTTTTCATTCTTGTGTTTGTGTTAATTCAATTAGCTTTAATTGCTGACAGTCATGAAAGAATTTTAAGTCTTTTCTTAACTAATTGACCGATTTTGGCAGTGACTTTGAATATATTTTTAATGAGCACTAAACATGAATTGAAATGGAAATTCACTCGCAGTTCTGTGCTGCACAAATCACACAAAAAAATCTTTTTCAATAAAAATCACAACTTTTTCTCATTTAAATTCAATTCAATTAACTTTTTTCATCTTCTGCTGCTTGCTGCTGCCTTTCATGTGCATGTTGTTGGCTTTTGATTGTTGTTCAAGTGAATTTTCATGGAAATTTAAAGAACACAAATAAAAATGAAATTCATTAATTTTGGTGATGCAAAAATATTCAAAAGCATTTCCACTTCTACATCAACATCATCATTGCAATTGCCATCAGTGCTAGTAAGGCATGAGGATTGATGAAGAAAAACATTTGCAATATTATGAATGGAAAATGAGGTCATTGGCAATGAATCAAAATTCATTCGACTTATTTTTTCGTGCATTTCTTTACTTCCACTTCACTGCGCATGTTCTCATGTCAGCTTGGGGAAATTTTCACTTCCAAAATCTCAAAATTTTCAATTCCATTCTTACAAATTAGTGCTGAAAATTCTTTCAAAGTGAAAAGAAATAAGAAATTTTTGGAAAAAAGAAGAAAAATTTACGTCGCGATGATGATGATGATGGATTGCTTTCAAGAGGCTTTTCATCACTGTATGCATGTCAGATTAACAGTATTTGAATGTTCCTGCTTTTATTTTCACTGATGTTCATTTTTTGATGCACGAAAATCGTGAAATGAATTTTTAAATTTGTTTAAGGATTGAAATTTTTGGAGTTGAAATCTTTTGAAGATTTATTGAAGGATTTATGAGGATTGTTGCGTTACTTTAGAGATTTGGTTTAATGACCTGAGAATTTTGAACATAATTGAGATTTTGAAGCTTAACTTTCTAATCTTTCATTATTTTTTTGGAATTAAAATTTAACATTTTTTGTTGAGTTTGATTTAATTTGAAAGGTTTTAAATATCAACTTTGATAACCTTTGCTTCTCAGATCTTCAACTTGTAACAATTTATATTGCAATAGATAACATTAACCTCAAAATTGATGAAATTAAACCAAAATGAAGTTGAATTGTAAAAAATCATTCAAAATTTATTCCAAAAAGTATCGAATATCAAAATTCAAAAGCTACAAAATATTTAAATCCTGTGGTTTTCATTAAAATAATCAAGCGGTGGAACGAATGAATGAAAAAATTTACTCTCATCATTCTCATGATTTCAATATTTTTAATCATTTTGTTGCCATTTCAATGACCATAAATTTGCGTTTTTGATTAAATTCCCATATTTTGATGATATTCATTCAATTTTTGTCATTCTGTATTGCATTTGATGAATGTGAAAAACACACAAATTTAATATTTTAGATTATGATATTCAATCAAAATTGAGTGTAAAAACCGAAACAAACTTAATTTAAAATTTTGAACTTTTTTTTTAACTTTTTAAAATTTGTTCGAATTTTTCAATTTTTTGAACTTTTTTAAAATGATTTTCATCAATTTATTCAGCAAACTAAACAAATGTTTTAAAACAATTTCACACAAAACCAACCTCCTTCAATTTCGTAAAGCTTCTTCTCTTAAAAGTTCCGTCAACATGTTCTGCCAATATTACTTATGTCTGTTGCCTTCTGTTCATGACATATCATCGTGATGCACATGGCGTAAGACATGTTCATTTTGCAATTCACTTCATCCATTCTCCTCACATGACTTCTATCAAATTGACGAAACAAAACAATTGTCCGACTTATGTCTCATAATTCAAATCCAATTTTCTACTATTAAGCAATTCAGTTCCTGTGACTGTGAGAAAAAGGAAATTGAGATATTTCTTCTGCTTCGCCACTCTTTTTATCAATTTTCATACCTTCCTATGTTCCTTTATATTAAACAATTTCACCTTGTTTCCATTCCACCCCATTGAGTCTGAAAATTATGGATGGATATGATCGAATGGAGCACTTTTTACTCCCAGAAGTGAAAGAGGAACGGCAAGGAAGAGAGAGAAAAAAGTAGAACAAGACAAAGACATTATGTTCCTTAAATGTAAAGTGCCTTGTTCCTTCATGTTTTTCCTTCCTTTTCATTTTCTCCGTCTTTGTTATGATACTTGACTGAAAACTTGTTGTTTAAGACAATAAAGGAGTTCAAGTGAAAGGTTGGTGAACGAGATGCCTTGATGGGAATATAAGGAAGTTTTTAATACTTTTATGTGCATGTAAAATTTTAAGTTCTGAGTAATTTTTTGAGGTGATTTTTGAGTGTTAATTACTAAATTGATTTGATTATGATTTGGGTCATGACTTGATGGCATGATGATGAGAAGTTACTGAAGTTTATGGAAGAGAGTTTTGAGGCAAATTTGATAGAAGTTATTGAACGGTGAATAATGAATATGGGAAATTTTGATACAAAACAGTATGAAAGCAATAAAGGAAGCATTTCGCATAAAATACTTACTTTCTGGATTTTTTGGCTCAAGCCCACGAGGGCTCATTGCTTTATCATCTACTTTCAATGCTGAAGAGTCATCTAGACCTATGTTTTCATAATAAGCGCATCCTAAACGATTTATTCGAAGCATCCTCTCTTTATCAAGCATCTCGGAAAGTACATAAAGTGCACCAAATTCTAAGTAAGCACTATTAATTCCTTAAAATGAGATCTAGTAATTTCCAAAACAATCTGTATCCACCATTGTAGTTTAATGAATTTCAATAATTTTAAAACTCACATAACGATGCCCAATGAGATTTTATGTACCAAATCTTTAGCTTCCAATAACTAATGGACATTTCCAATGATGTTTGTCAACCGTTTGGTCAAGATTGTAAGAAAAAGTCCAATTTTAACAGAATTAAAAAATAAATCTTTAAAAAAATCCAAATTCCTACAAATTGACAAACTTCCATCATAAAAACAATCACATACAACCACACACTTTAAATTTAATCTCATCCAATTCTCTCTAGAAAATTAAACTTTACAAACATGTAATTAACTTCTTCCTCACCAAACATTCCCCCCCCCCCCCTCCATCCTTATTCGCATAAAAACTTTTATTTTGTGTCTACAGCTGAACACAATTAAGCTAATTTGCTTATCAAAAAAATATCTCAAATGTTTGTAAGTCTGTTTATTTTAATTGTGTGCCTTCTGTTTAGATGATTTGTAAACTTCTCATGAGTTCATTATTTTAATGCTTTTGTTTGCTTGTTTGATGCTAAGCTTGAGGTTTTATTGTTATGGAAGGAACTTGATACTTTTTGTTGGGTGCTGTAGAAATTTGAAAGGTTTGGGTTTTGACATCCAAAATTTAGAATTTAATAATATCAATTTTTAAGAAATCATAGTTGAATAAGTGATCTTTTAATGTACAAGTAAAGCTTTTATAGCTAAACAGCTCTTCAATCTGTTATTTTCTGACGATGTAAGTTTGATTCTCTCAAGATTTGAAACCCTTCATTATTAAATAGAGGCGCTTAAGCTTCAAATGCTCTTAAATAATTCCATTTCGACACCCACAAAATTAAGATTTTGATACCAATCTACACTAAATTCTTAAGCCTTCAACACCCACACTCCTTTAAAGTACAAGCTCAAAATACTTCACTGAATTAATTTACTTCCCATATGAATCACAACAAAATCCGAAAATACCTTTTATATGTGTGTAAGCGGCTTGATGGGTTTATTTATATTAAATTGTATGTCTCCTAAAGTGCTGTAGATGAAACCGAAAGGAATTGTGTTATAAATTAATGTCATTATCATTATTATTGCTGTTATTCAAATTAATCTGCTTCCTTTCGTTCTGTAAAGATGGAGTTTTGTTGATATTTTATGTATGTGTGCCAATAGTATGGAAAAATAAGATTCTATAAAGTGTGAAAATATTTTAAAATTCACTCTAACGTGCACCTCGAGGTCAGAACCTAATACACAATATTAACTAATACAATATTTCTATAATTTCTGTGATCTTAAAAAATGTTTGAAATTTACTCAGTAGTTATGCACTGACAACGTCTTCTTAGAGAAGAGAGGATGGGTGGTTAGTTGTAATTTTATGATCAGTTGGGTATTAAAGGAAGAATTGAATTCATTGGTGAATGACGCTAAAGGGAACAACTCAACACTAAGTCAAAAAATCCATGACCAAACCCATCAGCACACCTTCCTCTCCACAACTCCATTTATTGCTCATTTTCATATCAATTCAATGTTATCAAATTAACAGGAGACATTATAATTCATTCAACGAGCATATATAAAAGGAAGGAAAACCAGTTCACGTATACATCCACAAAAGACAGGAATGAGTGAGTGAATGAGTGAGCAAGAAGAACAATGAGTTGTTTATGAACGATATGATGTTGATGATGATGACGATATGATTTTTTTATGGTTGTTAAGTAAAGCTTCGTAATATTTGTGTATATACATTCATTACATTCTATTGTTTGTGCTTTTACGGACTGTTCACGTTCCTTTTTTTGCTGTTGTACATTTTGATGACTCAATCTTTGCTTTTATGTTCCACACAGTGATTTTTTCGGTGCTGTCGTATTGTTTAATGTCATTAACATTCATTTATTCATGTTTAAAGGATGGGATATAAAATGGTACGATGGATGTCGGAGGGAAGGGTACATTAAGGATTTAAAAGTTATTGTGGATTTGAAGAAAATCTAGTAAGTTTTTAATTCTAAATTCAGAATCTGAACTTAGCATTGGCGTACTTAACTGCTCTTTACTGCTCTAGTGTTCTAGAGCCCTAGTTGATTAGACATAGTTAACTTTAGTCACCGCCAGGTCACCGTTAATCTCTTCTGTACATTAGACCGTTGGATTGAAAATCAATGAATCAGAATGTCGCTCCATTAGCACACATTGAAATTCATTGAAATTTTTGCCACCCGGCAGCTGGGTTGATAGTATAATTAGAACCAAGTGGCAGCCACGTGGCAACTACTTTGCATCCAGTTGGAAGTTGCTTCCAAGCAACAAGGTGCCGGGTCGCAAACATTTCAATGTGTGCCGATCGGGTCGGATTTAAGTGCAATGTGACTATATCTATAGACAGTTTCCAGAGTTTATAGACAGTTTTCAGGGGCTATGGACAGTTTCAAGACTAGCCTTAGTCCTGAATTCATTGCAGACAGACTGCAATCTTTACATACGCCAGCACTAGACCACTCAGACATTTCGCATTTTATTGTTTACTTACAAAAATATCTCTAAAATTTCCAATATTTTCTATGTCCAGACAGTGAATCTTGCATCCAAAACTATCACTTCCATAAATTATCGACCAACACACACGAAAAAGGACTTTACATCGATATTTTTCCACTTGTACTTTCATTTATTGCCCTCAAAACAGTCATTCACTCGAGAAACACGAAAATTTATCTCAATTAAGTCAAAATTACAACCAATTAATTTCTAATAATTGCTCAGGTTCATTTTGATCCTCCTTCCCGTAATATTTCCACTCATTCTGCTCTCTTTTGCTCTTTTTTTCGAGTAAACATTAAGTGGTTTGTGTAATTAAAATTTATTGCCATCTCGCGTGTGCCGCACATTTTTTCTGTTGTTGCTGAATTGAACGGGAACCAAAAAATTAGTTATTGACTCACACTTCTTTCTTTAATTTGTCTGACATCATTTTGACTTGGCAATTAAATTATTCAGGATGACATGACACTGGAAGTTCGCATTACATCCTGCAATCGTCCGTGAAGGAAATAATTGTAAAAGGAAATATAAAAATGAGATAATCATATTAAAAAAAATCGTGTTAAACTTTTAAGCACCTTGAAGTACGACGATAAAGTACTTCCGTTGTATACTCATAAAGTTTTTATAGCTTCAACAAATTTAAAAGTTTTTATTTTCTCTTTTCACTTTTTTTATACATTTCTTCTCATCTCACTCCCTCTACATCCACTTGCATTTATACTTGACAACTGTGTTAGACTTACGACATTCATAGTTGTCACAAGGAGAGCAAGTCGAGGATGTAAGGTAGAGTTTATGGGATTTTTTTATTAAGTTGAAATTGTGTTAAATTGAGAACTGATGGGTGAGGGTTGACTTTGAACTTGGCTGACTCCCGCAGTTACGATGATTATTGTCTGTTGTGAAAACGACTGTTGCACTTCTTTGTAAGTTGTTGTTATCCATAGAGCAAGATACTCAATTTTGTACGTAAAAAATAAAATAGCTGAAAGGAAGTGGTCCAAGAATTCTCAAATAGCTCTGAACTATGACAACTAGGAAATTCTTGTGATGCTGTTCTCAATGAAAACGAAATCTTTGGATGGTGTGGATTACTCACTTCTTGTGTGACGTGGTTCCTTTGAATAAGGCTGTTATCGCTTTACACAACGACGGAGCTATGTCCAGAAAAAAAAAAAACAATATAGATTGACTAAAAACCTTACATGAAGCGTTGCAGCCTTTCATCACTAGCTTAGTGATGGTTTTCGAATTCCAAACTCAATACATGTAAAGAAAGCAACAACACAAGTTAAACTTGAAAGCAACAACAACCCCTAAACAGCAAAAAAGTAAGTAAGCTATGAATAAGAGCAGCAAAAGGGTGTAAAACTGATAAAATGATCAAAAATGATCAAAATTTAATTTATCAGTTCCGCACCCTTGGAGCAGACACAGTGTAATAATAAATTTTTAGCGCATTTTTGAAACTTGTTTTTGTAAAATTTGAATTTTAAAAAACCGTTAAATGATAAAACTTTTCTGTATGGAAATTCATTGCAACAAATTAATAATTAGATAATCAAATACTGATCGCTATCACAAAAATGCGCTTAAGTCCCTCGATAAATAACACGAGGACTTCTGTAATTTTTTATTTTCAGCTTCTTCTTAAAATAATCACAAAGGTGTTAAAAATATTACAAACTTGTTTCTTCAACTTCCCTTAATTCATCTAATTTATTAAGAAGAAGCTTCTTCAAATTTCTGTTCTTTTCTATCTGAGCTTCTATTTGTTTAATTGTTTCATATTCTATTTGTGCCTCTGTTTTGATTATTTCATCGATTTTTCCGTCACGTGATTCATCTTGTTTCTCAATTTCTTCTGATAAGTCAAGCAGTTCTTCTATATTATCTTCATTCTCTGTTTCACTTAGCTTTAAAGATGCTTGATCCTCTAAAGAAGTAGATGTAGGATTTATTATTGCTAATTTTACTTGTAAACAATCCATTTTAGCGTTAGTAATTCTGTCTTTATGATTTCAATACTGAAATGTTTTCCTTTTTATACAAGATCAGAAATGAAACTGATTCGTTGTCAACAGATGAATCATTCGTTTGAGCGTGAATCTGATGAATAATTTGAATCTTGTGGATTTTTTATTTGCTCTGTTTATTATTATACGTATATTTATTTAAAGATTATGACTTGATCGATGGAATGAATCTTTCAAATTAGTCAGGTTTATATTATTAAGTCAATTGAGTTCATTTATGAGTTGACGAGCACTTATGCTTAAGACTTTGAGTACTAACGAACCCACACTTCATCATCCTAGACGTCATAAATAAATAGCACTTAACTAATTAAAATTTAGAACTGAATTTAGACTGTTAAGCTTCCTTACAATAATATTCCTAGAATCATTACTGCTGTTTATTTCCATTTTCACTGCTCCAATTCTTTTGTTCTCTCTTTCAACTGCTGTTTTGAAGGCTTTTTGCTTTAGTTCTCGTTATTGAGCATCCAACTCGTTCTTTAACTTTATAAGTTCTTGTAATCGTCGCTCTGCGCTGCTTATGGATCTGGAATTTTGTGCTTTTTGCTCTTTAAGTTCCTCCATACTTTTTTTAATGCCTGATTGATTGAATTGTCTATGACTTTTGATTATAATTAATATACAGTAAATTTGCATCTAGTTGATTGCAACTTAGTAATGCTATTGCTTGACTCACAGACAATATGATGACTAAGCATCATATTTCCTACATTACAAACTTTTGTTAAAAAATCACGATTCATAATTTAGATTAAAATAGTGAAAGATTCAAATATACATCTCCAAGGGGAAAATAACATGATGGAAAAAAGTTTTAACCTTAAAATTTGCAACATTTCCCGCCGAATATCCAAGAAAATTATTTAAAAAATTTGTGAAGAACAATTTTACTTATTATGATGTTTTCCCCTTGCACAGCTGCCACACTCAACCAAAGAAACATTAAATACTAAGAATCATCAGCATTAATCATCACTCGTACGCAGTTAAGTGCTAAAAAAATTTATTAAGTATTCCTAAAGACCTGAGTCATTTAAAACAGTCATAAGCGATAAGGTAATGTATCCTAAATGCGATGATAAAATTAATTTTCATTCTTCTAGCCTGTAATATTAATAATATGAAGAGCACTCAGAACTTGTTAATGTGTCGAGATTTCCTCAAAATGCGTGATGACAATTTTATGCTTTTTTTCTCCTCTTCTTCTTTACTTCCCCCAAGTTCTGATAATGTTTTCTTATTTATTCTCATTAAAAGTTGAGTCGAATATGTGAATGTAGGATCAAGGAAGATTAATGGAAGAAGATTTTTCAAAGATTTCTTTTTGCGATTCTTAAGGCAGACAAAAATATTCAAAAATTTTATTTAAAATTTCTCAAGGTCGATTAGCAAGTTCAATGATTTGTTCCTGTAGATTATCAAGAGCTTCTGCCATGTTCTGTTGAAATCCTATTTTTTCCCTTCTTAATACTTCAATTTCGTTCACCAAAATATCCATCATTCAGTTAAGATCGGCAATTTCATTGTTTAAGTTTTCGTCAATTTCATCAAATTGATCTTCAAGTCTGCACACTCTGTTGTCTAAGTTTCCAATGATGCATCCTGGTAGTGGAGGTTGTGTGGTTGAATTTGAAATTGGTGCGGTTGTAGTTGTTTCTGAAACAAAAATTAAAAGCCAATTTAACGATCATTCATAAATGACGTCTTTAAAAAAAGTAGTTCTTAAAGTTCCATTAATGACAATTTATTGAACATGATTGCTTGACATGTTTGCTATATGCGTCCCATTAACTTCTGTAAAGCTGTTTAATCCATTTGGATTGTAAATTTCATATTGTATGTATGTTCGTTGATTGTGAATCCATAATTGCAAAAAATCGTGTGATAAAAATTGAGATTATGAAAGTGTTGGTCGACATGACTTTCAAAATTAAACTTAAATTAGTCATGGTTCTTATAAACGATAACGAAATCGAGGATTGTCTCTTTTTGTGAAACTGGCCGAAGGTTATAAAAATAAGATTTTCGGTTTATATTTTTTTTTGTTAATATTTTTTTGGAATTTTAAAAAAATAATAATAATAATAGTGCTTTTATTTAGTGAATTTTGTTTAGCTACATTTGGAAATATATTTAACTCCAACCTTCAAGGTTTTTAATTTAAATACCGTTTGATTATTAATAAGATTTTGAATGTATGAATTAATTAAATTTGGATGAAAAATGTGGAAAAAAACATCCCATGTTGGAATTTTTTAAAAAAAAGAAACATTTCAATGATTGAATTTTTATCGGCATGCACATGGTCGATTTAGCAATTCGTCGATTTGATCTTGCATTTTATTTATTGTTGTTGTAAAATTCGTACTTTGTTCATGAATATCTTGAATTTCATCCTCTATTCGACACACACGTTCATCTGTATTTCCGCCAATGCATCCTGGAGGTAATGTCAAGGCTGTAGTTGTAGTCTGTTCAATATATGACGTTGTTGTTGATGCTGTTGATGAAATTGTTGTCGTTGTACCTAAAAATATTTATTTGCATTAATAAAATTAATCAAATTAACATAAAAAAAATTTTAACTACCCATTGTTAAATTTTCATAATTTAAAAAGCAAGTTTTCATAGCTAATCTCATGGAGTCTCTTAACATTGTTGTGTCGTTGATTATTTTATTTGCACATGTATTATTAGTCATATCTATTATGCTCACTGTCGTCTTATCAATAATTCTTTCATCAAATGCATCGATTTGATTGTGGTGTAAATAAAGTCCTGTTAATTTTAAATGGACTCCAAAAGAATTTGAATGAATAACACTTAGATTTGTAAAATAAGCATGAAGATTGACTAAATTTGTCAAAGGATTAAAAATATTTTTTGGAAAATTTTGGATTGGATTAAAGTTCAAATACAAATGTTGAACTTTTGAAGCTCCATTAAAAGATTTTTCATCCAACTGTCTGATCTTATTAAAATGAAGATATATATAAATAAGATTTTGGCAGTTTTTAAAAGTATTTTCTCCTATTTGACTTATTTGGCTATTGTATAGATATATATTTGTGATTTTTTTGCAATCAATAAATGAGCTACTATCAAGTTTTTTAATTCCAGATGATTGGAAATCTATATAATCAAGATTTTGAAATTGTTTACAGATTATCGACGGAATATTTGGAGTTACGAATATTTGATCACGAAAAATATATTTAACCAATGCATCGGTTTTTCCTGACAAATGTGTTCCATTTATTGCAGTAAAATTATTAAGTCCGTATGGATTGTAAATTGTTAAATCACAAGAATAAAGGCCATTTGTATGGTTATAATATCTGCATTGCATCATTTCATCTTGACCGTTTATCGAATTCAATTTAACCAAAAATATAAAAATTAAGAAATAAAACTTTTCATCCATTTTTGACTTTTTACTTTCTCGACCTTTAATGAATGACTAAATTTTACTAAAGCTTAATATTTCAATGTTTTCACTGCCTTATCAAAAATAATTTTCTTCGAATTTTGTTAACTTTTTTTATTGAAGGAAATTGATAACTAATTCCTTGCTTCTTAAACTTTTTTATGTCCCAAACCACGTTTCAAATTAATAGTAATTCTTTTATTTAAAATTAAACTTTTATAATTAAAGTTAAAACATAGTTCTTACATTTAATAACTCAAATAGAAGCTATATATTCAGGACTAGAGTAGCTCAATCAGAATAAAAATACCTAAATATAAAAATTATAGAATATAATTTTTCGCTAATCGTTCGCACAGTTTTTGAACCACTGACAAATTATCTTGAGTATTATTAGGGTTAAAAGTAGGGTGACCATCTAATTTTTATGAAAATACAGGACATTTGATAAATTTCCTAAAAAATACAGGACACAAAGGAAAATTTGAAAATTAACAAAAATTTTCGTGAAAAAAATACAGGACCAGGAACAAAATTTTCAAATTTATACAAGACAGGGTTTTGAAATACAGGACTGTCCGTTGTAAAACTACGCAGATGGTCACCCTAGTTAAAAGCTATCAGTTATCAGCACTTAAAATAACAAGTCACAATCTTAAAAGATAAGTTCTAATTTATTTTGTTTAAATGTTATATAATTTCAATCACTTTAAATCATTATTTGCAATCACATGAACGACTTTTTACTTGATTATTATCCCGAATTGCACAGGTCAGTTAATCGATGTCAAATCCGGCGCCAAGCTAGCATGACCCTGGAATGAAGCTGGTTTCGATTTAAAACCAGCACTATGCCAGAGTCATACCGGTTTGGTGCCGGATTTCTGATCGATTAACCGACTTGTGCCATTCGGGTATGTAGATTTCCAAATAATAATTTGTACTAAAAATCGGTCTGGAACGTATAGAATAAACTTGTTCTAAATCATTTAAAGATACAATCAATTTAAATAAGACATTCTTACGTGCCCAAGCAAATAAAATTTCGTGAATAACTCTTTTAGTTCCTTCACAATCAACATCCTTAAAATGAGCAACCTCTTAATTTAATTTTAGTGATTAAATGTCAAACGAACCAAAAATTTCATTAAAGAAAGCCAATTAAGTGCAGCAATTGAACTGCAAAAAGCTAAAAGCAATTTCACTCTCCCAAAAAACGGAATCAGTTTCCATCTGATTACACAAAACAACTATTTGAATGGTGTTATGCTTCTTCTATGATGATTACAAACCAGACATTTACAGCATTTGGTATGGCAAACACCTTCAATGGAACATTACATCAAACATTTATTTTTTCGGATGCAATAAAAACTTTTTTTCATGCTGTATATTTGTTCCTTCTTGTGCTGTTTCCATCTCATTTTTTTATTAAATTCCAAATACAGTTTTAAAATGCAAAATCATGTAAATGCTGGGTTCCATTAAAATTAAATGGATTTTCAGTGTAATTTTATGGCTCATGAAGCAAGTGGTTGGCGAGAGCTTTCCTGAATATGCTTTTGAATGACTTTGTGTCTTGGACGAGTTCTGTTTGGGACGAAGAAGAGCAAAAAGTCAATTTTATTTTGTTTAACTGGATCTTTTTAATAGAAATTCAGCAATTCCAGAAAAAAAATTAAAAATATCCAAGATAATTGGAATTGGAAATAAATAAGTTGCAACATCCATTCTGCTTATTAATAGCTTCCGACTTCCTTTATTTTGTCATAAAAATGTGGTTCATTGCTTTTTATTCAGCATATAATGCACAGACAAGGATCCAGCTTGTCCAATTTGTTGTGTCTTAAGTTTCACATTTTGTTTCTAACAAAGCACAAAATAAGAACAGAAATGACAACAACGAAATACAGTCAATGACAGTAAGACATGCTTAAGTGTGTCCATAAATAATTTAACACATTCGTTGGCCTTTATTGTCCAATTTATGTCGCAACTTATGCCTTTCTACTGTTTTTTGCCCTCGCTGACCGTCTATACATCTTCCTTACTACTCAATTCTCTTCTCCGTCTCGAAAGGTACTCAGGACTGTTAAACCCTCATAAAATTCAAAATTATGTATTCATATGAGTCACTTATGATGCCGTCCATGCCAATTTTTATAAGATTGTAATGCTATTTTGAGAAGGTTCAACTGCCAATGCCTTCCTTTTTATTTTCTACTTTATTTTATATAAAATTGATATTGAAAGGTTCACATAATATTGAATGAGAACGGCGATGGAAGTGCACAAAAGAAAGGAAAATCAATGGAAATTCAATGACAGTTTACCTGAACTTTCATTCCTATTTTTGTCCCCATGTCTTAGTACTTTATGAGTCAACAGATTTCATAAAGTAGTCAAATAGGCAGCATAACATATTCGCATTTAAAATGCCATATGAACTCAATTCCTGCATAATTTTTGATTTTTCTTTCCAGAATCGAAAAAAAGTTTCCGACACCAAATTACTTTAACTTTTATTGCTCTAAAACTGCCATCCATAAAAAGTTCCGCAACATAAATTTCCCTTTCCAAAATGATTCTGTACCCGAAAAAAAAAAAGAAAGTTTTTCATGGTCTCATTTGTAAATCTGTCTGGTTAAATGTTGGCATTTTTCACAGCTTCATCCTGGCTTCCGATTTTTTTTTTTGTAACTTTAAAAACAGCATTTGATTGACAGAGAACAGAAAGCTTGGGTAGACATAAAAAAACCTGAAAAAGATGTCACAGCAGTGGATGAGGGATACTTGAAAAAATATCATCGTATTTGACTTTTTAATGAAGTCGGTGACATTGGCAATGATGACAAAGGAAATTTTTTTTTGTGTGCTGAAAATGAGTCATCAATTTGAATTATTCAATATTTTTTTCCCTTTGAGTTGAACTTACAAAGCCCTATAATTTTATATTGTCTGCTGAAATAAATGATGGATGGATTTTTATTGAAAATTAGAGGAATGAGAGAATGTCCTAGGACAGAAGACAAATAAAAAATTTAAAATTCGGGGTTAGGTCAACACTTTTGGTAAGCTCAAAAACAATCTTTAGCTAATCAGATTAATTGTGATCCAGAAGTGCGCTAGGGCATTTTACAGCTAATAAGAGTTTAACGAGTGAGGTTGCATCAAACCACTGCACTAAAATCTAGACCTACAGTTAACAGTGGGATCTGAACCTTTCCTTTGGTGACATTTCTGTCTGTATCATACAAAGGAAGGCTGTGCGCCTCATTTTCAGTACATATGATTCAAAAAAGGACAAGTGAATAATTTCTCATACCCAGTCTCGAACCTATGATCGCTGTGTCGGTATTACAATAATTAGGTACCAAAGTACAAAACCATTCCGCCATCGAGACACTTCAGCTCAATGGTAAGTTCGACTATTGACTTATTTCATCAACACAAAAGCCAAACTTGAAGAAGAGATCTATGGACAGTCGACAGACACGCAGACTGTTCATAAATGACATTCATTTACAAAATGGGATTAAATTTGCACGAAAAAAGCTTTTTTTTGTATGAATCGTCACAAACCTCCACATCCCCCTCCCTCAAAAATGCTGGACCTTATTGAAGTTAACAACCACTAGTTTTGCTTCGAAAAATTCTCACAGCACATCAGAAACATCCAAGCTTGTTGTAAATGAATAAACAAGTAATTTTACACAATATCAATCAATTTTCATTCACATAATTAAAAGAATTGTGATCCAATGCGGTAATAAATGTTTTGCAATTTTTCTCCAGTTCCCTCCATCAACATTCATTTTTCTCATGAAATAATGAAAAGTATATAAATTGTATAAATGATTGGATATTTTTATTATTTTTACCCTTAATGAAAAAAAAAAAACAACAGCAAAAGAATGAAATGGAAGCAGATGATTTATGATCGTACGTACCTATTCCTGATATTATTTATTTTCATGCTTGCTTGTGACACATTGATCCTTTTTTTTCTCTTCATTCCATTTTTTTACTACCGACTGCACTCACTCGTTTGCTCATTTTTTTTGTGGCTCAAATTGTAATAATTTTTCCCGCTCGTATGAACTATCGTAGATGATGAATAAATGAAAGAAAAATCTCATATGTGAGCATAAAAAAATTATTATTTTTTCATCATTATATTTTTCGATGATGTTTGTTGAATCATTCAGTCTCGTTATTTCCTAGGTGCGATGCGATGCTTTAAGTTCACTTCAAATATTTGTATGCACATGGAATAAAAAAAGGTATTTTGAATGAAAATGGGTTTGGATGTAAAAGAAGGAGGGGGAAAAAAAACTTCTTCAAGTTCATTGAAATGTCATGAATAAAAAATAATCGATGAGCATCGACTGAGAATCTTTAGACGGGGATTATGTAAAGTGCACAGGTATTCATGAACTTTTCATGGGATTATGGCAGTGAATATTTGATTTTTCATATCATGTAGATTTGCTGAATTGATTTCAGCTTCAATAAATTTGAAATGACCAATGATGTTAAGGCAAATGCAATGTTCAGCTCAGAAACTCCTTTAAATCTGAAAATAAATGTCAGATGAAATTTAATGAGATTCTGTATGTTGGAATATTGTCTCATATCCTAACTCTTAAAGCATTGGTCTGACAGGATTGAGAGACCTAAAAATCTTACCCGAATGACACAAATCGGTTAATTGATCAGAAATCTGGCACTAAGCCGGTGTGACTCTGGAATGGTTTTGGTTTTAAATTGATGCCAGAATCATACCTGTTTGGTGCCATTAATGAATCATACCTGCTTGGTGCTGGATTTCTATTCGATTAACCAACTTGTGCTATTCGAGTTACTCTTGTAGTTTACAATTTTACAGACAAGCTGCAGCAGTTGATAACAAAAATTCTCAAAAATACAAATAAACAAACCAAAAATATTAAACCCCACTTACATCAGCTTACAATTCAATACCTAAACATTCATAAACCATCCAGTAAAACCCATTCAAAATAAAACTCACATTCCCTTGACAACACAAATTTTATGGAGCATACAAAAATCCTCTTACCTCAAAAAACTGAAAAAAAAGCTTTACTCGTTTTAAAAATTCATGCATCTTCATTTGAGGAATGTTACGAGCCCAATTTTCATCTCCATCGGGAGGAATGTAGGAAGTGAGAAGCCAAACGTATGGCAATGGCGTAAAAAATACTTTTTTTCATAAACTCAGGAAGAAAAAAATTTTTTTTAACCAAATCATGCAATTTTCCACATCCATCAATCATTTTAAGCCATCTGAATGAAAAGAGAATGAAATTCATCATATTGTTGTTTTATAATCACTGTCAAAAAGGCAGCAGCTATGGAAAGGAATAGGGGAGATTCAGTTATGATGTCTGGCATTTTTAAGGGTGTCTGGAGTTTTACAGAACTTTAGTGAAGAAGATTAAGATGAATTAAGCTAGTAGGGACAGCAATGAAAAAGGATTAAAGTGTTTGGAGATGTCGAGAACTGTAACGAGTTCTTTTAAGCAGGATTAGACTTCAATATTGAGTAGAGAGGGTGCCTGGATCTAGGTAGGACTTTATAAAGTTATTTAGATTTTAATAAAGTTGACTGGTGCTGTTAGAGCTGCAATTACTGAGTCAAACACTGTTCATGCTTTTATGCAGGATGTTGAATGGTTTTGAATCTGTTAAAGACCACAACGAGGACCTAGGTTGATCTGGAGCTATATGATACCCTTAAAATATTTTTTTCTAAAAAAATCATGTGACAAATTCAAAGACTGTGTCAAAAACTCAAAAATATTAATAAACATCATTTATGAACAACCCCAAAGCAGAGCAAGATTAATTTTTATGTTGAAAAGGAAAATTTCATTAAAATTCTTTCGTTCATATCCAAAAAAAAAAGAACTTACAAACAAGAGAGAGTGAGAATAAAAGCCATAAAGAATTGATGTTTGTTTGGTTAGCGACAGTTGTTGGCGGTTGAATGAAAGGACGACGCGAAAAATCTCGAGACTTTAATTAAGAGATACAATCCGCGAAGTGATTTATGTTCCATGCCGAGAGAGCAAGCATAAAAATTGAGAGACGCTCTGTTCCTCTCAGTTAACATAAGATTGCATGAATGAATTTTTTCCAACTACAAGAACTGCAATCGGCACATGAAACATTCCATTCGGCAAACTTCCAAGTCTCATGGAACTGCGCATGTCGACACGATTGATAGAAAAATCATGCTGACTGTTATAAAACGTATACGATCTCTGATAATGGAAAGAAATAAAAGCAAAATGCACTTTTTTTTGTACTCTCCTTCTAGTTCCTGTGTATATACTTTATTCCGCAAGAATAGCATTCGACTTCACATCATCATCATCATCATCCAACAATTCAGTCGTCTAATAGAATTCTATTGAAGCGAAAGTGATTTGATTTTTCGGGATTTTCTCGATACGCGTGGTACGGTCGGAGACAGTGAATATAAAAATATAAAGGATTTGAATACGTGATATAAACTGATAAGAAGTGATTGTGTTTTAGATCCAGTGTTGGTGGATTTTTGTTTTTTAATAATAAAAATAGAATTGATATTTTTTCGAATGAATTGTTGTGACATTAAGAAATTAAATGAGTGGGATTTGTGGATTGCTGATGGCATCGAGTGTGCCTTGTTGTTTAGTGTATTTTAAGATTTGCTGGAGGATCAGTTATCAAAAATCTAGATTTTAAGAGACCTCTTCTTACTCGCCGCGTAATCTTCAATTCAAATGACATATTTTGTAATTTTGAATAGCTTTTGAGCAAATGAGATGAATTTCAGTGCTCAATGCTAATCCTTTCGGATACTGATTGTGTATTAGAGCATTCTAAGTATAATATCCATGATTTGTGAACAAGTTCGTAGCTATCTCAACAAAAAAGCTAGTTCAGCAATATCAAAAATTCCCAAAAAATCATCAATTTCAAAAGGTGTTAACCTAAATGCAAAAAAAGTCCATCACAAAAGAAATTGAACAATAGTTTCATCTTCATTCTACAAATTCCACATCATCATCAATGTCATGTAATGTTTCATAAACAATATAATGAAATATTTTAGTCCGGTTGGAGATTCTCATTGTTAGATAAGAAAATTATTGTGATGATGTAAAATGCTGAAGCTTATTTTCTTAGCAAAGATTATTCAACTATTATTATTGCATTCATAACGTGTCGGATGTAGGAAGTTTATTAACGTGTCTAGGATTTATCTCATAAATTATTCAGATTCAAAATTTTTGATGTTGAGGTGCATTTTAGGGGTGAATATGAGATATTTTTAAGAGAATGCGGCTAGACTTGAAAATTTGTAGTTTGAAGGATGAATTTGAGAATGATAAGAGTTTTGGTTTTTTAATCTATGCTGAAAGTTTGAACTAAATATTAAAATTTTAAGTATTTAATCTTATTATCGTCCATAATTCTGTTTGAATTTTAAAAAAATATAAATTTTTGATAATACTAAGTCGGGCAACGGATTGTTTTTAAGAAGATTGTGCTCCATTTTTGAGTAATTCACAGGAATTCATTCAAAAATATCTAAAATTAGATGCCTAACGATTCAAAAATAGACATGTGATTAAAGCAAGAATCATCATTGAATTCATCTTTTTCAATGGAAACTTTTAATATTATTCTGGTGCAGGAATTGGTTTAAATGATTTATATTAAAATTCAGAAAAATCAAAGTTCCAAAAGAAAATTAATTTAGGGCATTTTTGGACTTCCTTCTTTTAATTTAAGAGATTAATGAAATGAAGAGTAGGAAACTGATTAAACTGGCTTTGATAGTTTATGAATATTCTATCTTCTAAGCATAAAGCATGTACTTAATCATTCTAATTACTTCCACAACCTTAAACCAACTGAAATCTATCAAAATCTTAATTATTAATAAACATTGTCTTGAAAAAATCTCGACAAAAATTAAAAATACTATCAATATTTAAACAGATGTCTCTCAAATGTTAGACATCCCCTTATTTAAATTTCCATTCTCAAAAATCCCCCAAAATACCGATTCAAGAAAATCTCTTACTCTAAAAATGTCAATTCATCAACAATCAAGATGATAAATTACCTCAAACTTTTAATTGAAATTGACTCTTATATTTACTTGATTTGACCTTATCCTAAGTGAATCTGTCAATTACTTTCAACAGCTGCTTTGAAACAAAAAACTTTCTTTCGAAACTTGTGCTACTCTTATCTCGAACGACGAGTGCTTCAACATTGTTTCAAGTTCTTACTTTCACCGTATTACCTTAAGTGCTAATTTCGTCATTAAAAAGTTTTTTCAGCATAATTTTCTCTGAATAACTCAAATGTAATCGGTTTATGACTTCAAATGTGGATGATTTCTAAGGAGTTTTACGAGTAAATCATTCAGTCAATTAAGCTTTTTATGTGGACATGTGTGGAAATAAAAGTTGTGATGAGGGTATTCGTCTTTGACAATAAATCAATCTTTTTTTGCTGAATTGGTTTATTTTTGGATTTGAATGGACAGATTTAGATGGAATTGTCATTTTTCAATGTTAAGGAACATCAACATTTATAATTTTAGTCTGATCTTCTAGATCGTCTGAAGAGGTTCTAGATATTAAAGATTCATATTTTAACTTGATTGTTGAATAAAATTTGAAAAATTTAAATTGATTTAAAGAATATTGAGATGTTCTTGAAATATGTCAAGTGTTTTCAATGAATGGAAATTAATTTCAACTTTGCAATTTTATCGAAAATATGCCATAAAAATATTTCATACTTATCATTTCAAAATTACCAGATCCTCCACGTTTTTATAATTTTCCACAATCCAATCAATCTTAATTTGAAGAGTTTTTTTATTATTTAAAAATAATTCATATTTCTCTGTTTGTTTTCTTTCTTCTCAATGAACGAAGATTAACGCTTTTTAAAAATAAATCTCAACGAAAGAAAAATTTTATAAATTCAAATCCATAATTTTCAAATCAATCATCTTTTGTCACGTGTAATCACTCAACCATGACAAAGAAATCATTTTTGAAAATAGGTTAATTGAAATTTTAGATGATTGTAAGAAATGAATTTGAAGGAAGCGATTTATTTAAGTTTAGAAAAATTTAAAAGGTTTTTAAAAATGTTGGTAGTTTTGTTGTTAATATCATTAAGATAATTCTCGTTAAAATATAGAAATCCTTACGAAAATTTAGTTTTAAGAAAGCTGGTTTGAACGAATTTTGTCTAACTTAACAAGACTACTTAAAAGTATCATTTTATTTTGATAATTTCATCAGCTCCACTCCCTTATTTTCTTTCAAGGCGTATACACTCTTGGGATTAATCTCAGAAAAAAAATTAAGCTAAGATTAAAACTTCTTTAAGTGTTAAGCTGACTTAAATTTAAAACAAGAAATAACAAAAATTTTAAAATCTTAAAAATTCTCAAAACTTTCTCATTTCAACTTAAAGCACCGGAATCATTTTTATTTTAGTCTTTGAACATCATTATCAGGAAATACTCAATTTGACCTTAGATCTTCCATCAATCCAAATACATCATCTTTAATTTAGTCACGTTCCTACTCAATCTCTTTAAAAATATCATTCTCTGATCTCAATTTCAACATTGGCACAGTTCGTCCCATTCGACTTTAAGTCTAAGAAGATTACAGAATTTCCGAACTTTAATTTCGTAAAAAAAGGCAAAATTTCAATTCATTCATAAAATATCATTTTTTTGTTCATAAAAATCCACCACAACGAAAAAAGAAAGTTACAATTCATAAATATTACAGCGAAAACATAATCTGCTGAAAAATATAGAGCACGAAATATTTTGATCAGAAAAAAAAATTGTATGCATATAAAAAAGCTGTAATAAGAGCATATATATATCCATGCGAGGGAAAATTTGCATATTGGTGTGTTGATAAAATATTATATATGATATGAATGTATATGTAAAGCTAACATTAGCATAAATATGTTGTGCATTTTTGAAATTAGCTACAAAATTTCTGCATCAAATGTTCAAAAATGAAAATGTGAAGAAAAAAATGTGAAAAAAAAATATTTTTTGTGTGTTGAATATTAAAATAAATTATTATATGTAGACATATTGGCTTTATAGCTATAGTCAGTTAAAATAAAAATAAAAAATAATACCAGAGCGTGAAAAAAAGATGCTGAAAACCACAAAAAGTGCATCATTGGAACATTAACATGAAGCTAAACGGATATATTTGCATCTATTTGTACGCTCTATACACAAATACAATATCGTCATCATTATCTACGGGTAAGTATCTATGTGATGGGATGGATAAAGAAACGGAAACCACGTTGAGAGCGTTGACAGCTCACAAATGCAATAAGAGAAATAATGGGGGAAACTTATGATGGTACTGTGTGATATATGATGTGGAATTACTAGACATTTAAACAAGCAGTTGTAATGATACTGAGGAAGTATTGTGTGTTTTGTGAAAAATAAAAACGTGTCAGGATAAGGAAACATTTTAAGTTAGAAAGTCATTTATGGAAAGTTGGAATTGTTGAGGCTTTGGAAAGCATTTATGGACAATTTTGGTTTAAGTTTCAGTTCCTTACGCCTTTCTCTCTTCATAGACTTAACACGAATAAACGAGCCCTAGCCAAAATTATTTTGTCAGCTTACTTACGTGCGATTCTTGTGGTGAAACAAAACTTCAGAAAAACTCTTTCTATTGTGAAGACGTAGGTTTGATTCCTATCAGATATCAATCTCTCAATCATTTCTTGTAGATATAACAAAGATTCACAATAGCTCACGACATTACAACTCCCAAAGAACCCTGAATATTTAAATAAGTCTGGTCAACAAACTCCAACAATTATCCAATCACTAGTCAGCCAGTCAATCACTTCACTCACAGTTGTCACAAAATCACACTCTATCGCAAGAAAAAAAGTTGGCAATAAAAAAGTGGGTGAAAAAGCTGTTTACACTTATTTTAGCTTTGTGATAACGACACACGAGCATGGATGGAAAAGACACTCATTCATTCAAAGAAGGCAAGGGAAACGGAATAAGAATAAAAATAAAAATGTTAAAGCACACGCTAAGTGACGTGAAACACATGAAAAAGAGTGAGAAAAAAAAGTGATAAAAAAGTTGTTATTCCACTCACTACGTGCTCTACTGATTGAGGCTTGTACGATGATAATATCAGACGACTTTAATGTAATAAATCTTTTATAATCCTCGTCGTAGATAAGATGCTGCCTCAAGTTTTTCTCGACTTTTACTATCTCTGCTATTGTGTGTGCAATTTGTGCTCAAAATAAAAGCATTAAATGGTGGAGGAAAGGAATCTAAAGCTGTAATTTTGCTCTGATTTCAAACATCTTTATGTGTGATGATGTGGTAATGTTAATTCCACTTGGAAAGTGTTGCTTAAGCTTGTAGATGAGGGTCTGTGAATACGGAATGAGAATGGGGATGTGAAATATGATTTTCGAGAGGAATATAATTTTTTGAACATTTTGCTTTAATAGTGCGCTTAATAATCAAATTTCTATTAAAGAGTGCGTTTTGGAATCAAATTTCAATAAAAGAGTGTGTTTTGTAATCAAATCTCGCTTCAAGAGTGTGTTCAGGAAACAAATCGTGCTTCAAGAGTGTGTTCATTAAACAAATCTCGCTTCGAGAGTGTGTTCAGCAAACAAATTTTGCTTTAATAGTGTGCTTAGTAATCAAATTTCGATTAAAGAGTAAGTTCAGTAAAGAATTTTACTCTCAAAGTATGTTCAGTAAACAAATTTCTTTTCAAAAATGCTCATTAAATACACAAAATTTTACTCCATCATCCCATCCATGAAAAAAGCTTTACCACATCTGGATACATAAAACATTTACTGCTTGAGGATTTTCTGAGGATGAAACAATTATGTTGCGATATAAAGTTGTCTGTTAGCAACACGATCGCAAATTCTTCACCATTTAATTCACATTAATGACTTTAATATGGCACAAATTGGGGGGATTCAGACAAGCTAGTGCTTAAATCAATATTGAAGCTTGTGATGAACATCCATGACAGATTTTTTGATATTAAAAAGTCAAATTTCAATTAAATTCTTTTTTATTCCTATTACTGAATGCTCATTTTTGTTCAAATATTGACACTGAAGTACGAATATTGACATTGTAAGTGAGAAATTGAGATGAAAATGGAATAATTTTCAAAAATGTGGGAGTGATGATGGAAAAAAGTGTTTGAGGATGATTTAAAATTCTTGTGATGTGAAATTAGAAAGTTGAGTATTGAGGGAGTTAAGAGGGATGGAGTGTTAAGTAAAGATTTGAGCTTATGATTGTCTAATTGACTTGTATATTGACTATTCTTAAATTGATATTGCGGAATGATTTCAATACTTCAAGATATATAAATTTTCTTTCTCAATAATTCAAAATCGGCTTAACATTTACTACATGCCAATTAAAAAGTACTTAAAAGATCAAACATAAATCAGCATTAAAAATCAAAAAAGAACTTAAAATTATTAAAAATATAAAATTTCTACCTGTAAATGCAAGAATTAAAAGTTGTTATCGAAAAACTTCAACAAAACTTGTCTTCAATTCAATTAAAATGATTCTCAATCAATTAGTCTTTCCTGAGCTTCTATCCTTATTGTCTCACGTTTCCACTTCCAAAAAGTTTTTTTTCTGTGCTATAATAAAAATTTTACGGTACGAAACGAAAAAGTTGTTTGTTGATGTTTATCGGAAAGTTTTCTTTGACAATATATCTTGGTATCGATTATAAAAGTTTTTATTATATCGGTTTAAATCGCATTCAACTGATGCTATTATGTCGACATTATAGTTTTAAATAGTTTAAAATTGAACGATGAACATGGATTGGAATTGTTGACATGAGAATTGATTGTAATTGATATTGAGTGTTGATGGGGATGTGTTGGTTTGAAAACAAGATTAATTAAAGACATTTTACAGTTTATTATGATTAAATACGATGTTTATTGTTCTACAACTAGAAACAGACTTAATATTTGTATGAAGGGGGCTAACAACTTGCAAGGGGGAAATAAACTAATCATAGTTGCATACATAGTTTGAATATGAAATAACCGTTAATATATTCTGGACTGGGTCAATTAAAATTTTAGCTTGAATTTCTTAAAACTGTAGACAACTTCTCGTTGAATTTAGACCAATACTGTTCGAAACATTATTCGCGATAGAAACTCAAAACTAGAGGAAAATTCAATTTAGAATAAATATAGCCTTATTGCATTTATAACTTACTTATTCATAAATCCACATATCATTTAATAACTAAATTACATTCGAGCTACTCTAACAGTTCATGAAAAACATTTAAAATTAAGTTAACAGTGTGAAAATAGAAGCCAAAAAATCCACAATTTATACATTTTCTTGAACTGCAGCCAATTTATTTATTGCACTTTCCTACCCGTCCACACACACATACTCATTATAATTATAATCATATATAACTTTCATTCCAAAACAGGAAGTAGCGGCAAACAGAAGCTTGAACAACTGGATTCACAAAATAATGGTTTGTATAAATCAAATCGCAAAAAAAAATCATGGCCCATTAAAAATGAAAATGAATGCTTTCAGAAGCCAATTTTCCAAGGTTTGCCGAGCCAATACCCAACATAACTGTGACTGTAGGTAGAGATGCTTTACTGGCGTGTGTCGTGGATAATTTGAAAGGTTATAAGGTATGAAAAATTTCCTTAATTTTGTATATTTTCATTTTATTTCATTATTTTAACCTCCGTCTATTTCCCGTTAGCCAAATTCATTTAGTGAGATTTGCATTAAGCTAATTGCCAACTTTCTCTATTGCCACAAACTCTTCTTCCATTTCCTTTTTGTCCTCCTTCATGTGCTCTTTTTTTTAGTCACACATACATACACTTGCTGAATTCTTTTTCGGATTTTTATCGCTTGATGTTATCCCAAGTTAATGAGATTTGCTCGTGGCCTTCGTTTAAAGTTCTCTTGCTGCTGCTCTCATTTATTTGTTTTCTTTTCAACTTTTCTTTCTATTCGCTTGCAATTTCGACAAATTTATATCGTTTCGTGATTCATTCTTCTCATTCTATCCCCCTTACACTTCATGTCTAGCTTGTTCTGTTCTGTCTATTATTGCTCTAGCAAGTTTCTAACGTGATCTGATTTACCAAAAAGTATTTCTTTTCATTCGTTTCTGTTTTGTTTTGCCATTTTTCCAGCATTTGTTTTGGAGTCTGTTAAATTTATCCTTTTTCAGAGCCATTGGGATGATTATGTTAGAATTTAACGTCAATTTGTGGAGATTTAGTGACGTAGGATCTAGAATATCGAACTTCATGTTTGTGAATGTTGCTAAATAGCTGACAAAGTTTAACATAGATTTGCTAGATGAGTTCGCGTCAAACCACTGTACCACTGCATTCAATCATAGACCTACAATTAATAGTGGGATCCGAACCACTCCTTTGATGACATTTCTGGTTGTAGCCTACAAAGGTCCTTCCTTTGTGAGCCTAATTTGCAGTACATATGATTCGAAAAGGACAAATTTTAAATTTCCCAAACCTAGAATCGAACCCATGATCGTTGTTTCAATATTGCAATAATTAGGCACCAAAGTACTAAATCATTCTGCCACCGAGCCATTTCAGCTCATAAAAAAAGGAAACGTCCTTTCGAAAATCAAATCAGATGGTTAGCCTAACCTTAACATGATCTCTATTTAATATACCGGATCTATCTGCATTTAATAATTTCCATTACACACTTATTCACACCTATTTAATTGTTCCTGCATCAACAAAGCATTTTCTGCTGTTTTCCATTAAGTTCCTTTGAAAACGGCACAAAACAAATCCATTATAATTCAAACAACAAAAAACCTCTTCCAACTGGGTCTGAATACACAACAAAAAAAAACTTAAATTATTTTACTTTCTACTGTACAGAAATTTCCTTTATTATCCATTATACCAAGTTGAAAAATAAAATGAAACACAAAACTCAATCAAGTTTATCGAATTTGCCAATGAATGGCAATTTTCTTCTTCTATAAATTTTATTTTCTTGTAGTTGTTTCATTTCTTTAAGTTACAGACATAATTTCATTTCTCGTTCATTTTCTTTTCTTCTCGTCGACTATTTTAGAAAAGAATTCCAATGGAAATAGTCGGAAGTGTAAATTCCATTTGGTAAAAGAAAATATCTCAATTCGATTTCTTGTGCTGAAAAGTTTAAATTAATGAAATTTCAATGATCGATCAATTCCCGTGGAAATACTTCAAATTCCATTAATGAAATGAATGTAAATGTTAGCTCAATGGACATGTCAAATATTTACTTGACGTTTTCTGTTTAATTTTAGCTCTTTTGTGAAATGAGTCGTTAAAGGGGTGACACAAAGTTTTGTGAAATGTTAATTGGATAATAAAATTTTATTTATTCTGACTACTTTGTGGCGTGACTTGTGTTCGATCTTAAAATAAAAAAAAGTTCTCTGTTTGATTTAAGAATTAAGAAAGAACTTCAGTAAGAATATTGTTGGAAAGATTGAAGATTCTAAATTCGATGTCAAGTTCGTTGATGGCTTCGGTTCAATTGAAAGATAATATATCTCACAGACTGACTCCTAAATTCAGCTTTGAATTGATTCTAGTTAACTTCAACGTCTGATTTCATGTAATTGTACCCGATCGGCACACACATTGAAATGTATGCCACCCAGCGGCCGGGTTGATAGCATAATTAAAACCATGTGTCAATTGGCTGCAACTTGGTTCTAATTATTTTCCTAGCTATTTAAAATTCCCAATATCCTATACATTATTTATTTTTTGTAGCTGAACAACAAAACTTTATCCTTATGTATGACATATTTTAACTAAACTAATAACAATTTCTGCTCTAAGGTTGCATGGGTGCGAGTCGATACACAAACAATTCTGAGTATTCATCACAATGTAATTACACAAAATCCACGAATAATTCTCACACATAACGATCATCGTAGTTGGTATTTGCACATACGAGAAGTTGAGGAGTCTGATCGAGGATGGTATATGTGTCAAGTATGTAGTTTTCGTAACTCAATTGCAGCATAAAATTTTAATGAAATATTTTTTTAACTCAATTCAGGTCAACACAGATCCCATGAGATCGA
This sequence comes from Chironomus riparius, assembly GCA_917627325.4. Taxonomy (NCBI): domain Eukaryota; kingdom Metazoa; phylum Arthropoda; class Insecta; order Diptera; family Chironomidae; genus Chironomus; species Chironomus riparius. The sequence continues at coordinate 18,712,667 of OU895877.1, read as the reverse complement.
GAAAAGGCTACCTTCAAGTTGTTGGTAAATATTGTGACTTTATTAAAAGCACTAGAAAAAAAAACTCAAAACCACAATTCATATTTCCAGTTCCACCAGTCATCATTGAATCATTGACAAGCAATGATTTAGTTGTGAGGGAAGGAACGAATGTAACGCTTCAATGTCGAGCAAAAGGCTTTCCTGAACCATATGTTATGTGGCGACGTGAAGATGGCAATGAGATGTCAATTAATGGTGAAAATGGTAAAAAAAACATAGGAAAACTCTCATCTGTGCTGAAACGTACAGATTTCCCTTGATAAGCATTTTTAACCTTTTTTCCCTCTTTTTTTGCTTCTTTTATTACATTGTATGTTGACGATAATTTAACCGTACTTAAATCTAGTAAATGTTGTTGATGGAGAAATATTGTCAGTAACGAAAGTTAGCAGACTCCATATGGCTGCTTATTTATGTGTAGCATCGAACGGAGTTCCTCCAAGTATCAGCCGGCGTGTGATGCTCAAAGTGCAATGTAAGCTGTTTTTGCTAATTTTATATCCTTTTGGATTATTTTGGGTTACTATTAAGATTCAGGATAGTGCAGGGGGATAACAACTTGATAAAATTTTTTTAAAAAATTTCTAGACATTTTTCAAGACTGGTTGAAATATTTTATTTTACCTTTTAAAATTATTTCTCATCAAGTTGTTCTCCCCCTTGGACAACCCAAGAATTTTCTTATACTTTATCTTGACATTGAGAAATGAGAAGCTTCAGCATTTATTTCACACCAATTCTGTTGCTTCTTTCCTTGTCTTATTAAATTTTCTCATAAATTTCATGCTTCTTCAATTTTTCTTCAAAGTCCCTCCAATGCTATCGATTCCAAATCAATTGGAAGGCGCATATGTAGGGCAAGATGTCATACTTGAGTGTCACACGGAAGCATATCCAGCATCTATCAATTATTGGACTACTGAGAGAGGGGATATGATTATTTCAGGTGAGAGTTTGTTTCTTGTTGAGCATTTTTTTCGTTCATTCAAAATAATCAAATTTTATGACTTTTTTTCTCGAGGCATAAAAAAGTTTTATAAGGGTTGTTCCCAATAGAATCAACCTTCTGGTTATAAATTGATTTTTGGACTTAAAAAGTCTTAAAAGTTTCACTTAAAGCCTCTTTAAAAACCCGAAATTCTTTCACACACCTTCGACTCATTGTTCTTTAAGAAGGGGGACAACAGCATGATGGAAAAACTTATTATTGAAATTTTTTCACAGTATCCAATCGACTTTAAATTAACATCATGATAGAAACTTCGTATCAAAACTATTTTTCCATCAAGCTGTTATCCCCTTCGTCTTTAAGTCACCACAACCACAAAGAACCGCATGATATTGTTTACAAATACGGACAAATACAAATATTTTCATATTATATTTTCATAATATTAATTTTATCCCACATCCACACCTCCAGATACCTCAAGGGCAGGCGACAAATACGAAACAATCTCAACAAATAGCGGCTACAGCAAGTTCATGAAACTCAAAATACGAAATGTTGGTCCAAATGATTTTGGTTTTTATCGTTGTGTCGCGAAAAATTCATTAGGTAAGGAAATGGCAGCAGCGATTATCGATTTTTCCGTTTTCAACTTTAATTTCATGACTTTATTTTTTGTGTATGCCTTGCAGGTGAAACAGATGGAATGATCAAATTAGATGGTAAGTTGGTGCTCTTGCGGAACTTTAAAAATTAAATGAGATGGAACTAATGAAGAAACTTTTCTACTTCCATTTACTTTCTTTTGATAGAAATCGCAGCACCAACGACAACTCTCACAACGGAACTGACATTTTTAAGTAAAAGTAAGAATTTTATTTTTGCATCATTTTTGATAAAAGTAAAACTTGTTCCTTGAGCATCGGTTACATGATGTTTCAGTTCCAATTTAGGAATGTGCAGCTTCAAAGGCTTTTGATACTTAAGCAATTCTTTCTTTCTCATTTAATTTTCCACTTCAGTTAAAAATCGAATCATCAAGAAACCGAATCAAGCAATTGTGGATTACACGGATGAGTGGCGTAACGGTGAAAATGGTATTTAGACATTTTATTTTGATTCCGATTTTAATTTTAATATTTGAAGAATAATTTTAAATCCATAATTTGTCTTGGCTCACTGACTTTCCTTTATCATTCATCAATTAACAATCCTTTTGTTCACTCATTTAATTCCCATGCGTTTGTCATGTCCGAACATGTGTTGCATGCTGTGCTTTTATGTGTTTTTGATGGCACCAACAAGGATCATGTTTACAATGTTTTAATGTTCACGTCAGATGATGTGATATTGCTCATTTCGCTCATTAAAAATATATCTACGTGGACAAAAATCAATATTCGAATGTGAAACATTCAAGTTGGGATGTAGTTTTGGTTTGAAGGATAACGCGCATTTTTGACGCGAGAGGAGGTGTAATGTAGAGCATTCGAATGTGTCTCAATTAGTCACATCAATCTTAAAATGTGCTTTAAAAATCAAGCAAATTAAAGAAATTACCAATCTTTCATTATGACTGCATTTCTATTAAATTAAATCCTTATAACCTCAAAGTTTCAAATGCAAAAAATATCCACAGATTAACCAAAATACATCCAAAAAACACAACTTCTCCGCAAAGCCAGTTAAAAAATACAAAATAAAGTGAGCGCTTAATCGATAACATCAGCAACAGCAGCATCATTATCATTATAGTCTCATTATATTATCCCCATTCATTCACATTTTTTGCACCTATTGAAATAAATTTTAACTACATTATTTATCGATAAAAAAAAATCCAACAGATTATAATGGCGATTATATGCAATCATCACGGTCACCACCATCAATACGACATCCACCTGGTGCTTTCCATAATACCGCTATCGCTTCACGTGTCCTAACAGCTGTCACAAATCGAAATGAAATTTTCATACGTCTCATATCATTAATTAGTTGTACGTTGTTCATTCAATTTTATTTCATGAGATTTATGACAAGTGTAACGGTGAATAGGTGAAAATTAATTATCACATGAATATGAGAAGGATGGTTTTTTGCTCATTAGCGATAAAATATTAAAACAGATTTAAATGAGATTTTTAATCGTTATATAAATATTTTTTTTTGAAAACTTTGTGAAACAAATGGTTGCCGTTGATCGGATAACTTAGGAGGGTGAGTTTGTAAAAATTTGGAATAATTTGATGATCTTTTGATTGCTAAACGAATTCTAAGTTAAAATTTTATTACTGAACGTACTCTCACTTCGAAAAGTGTTTCTGCTATTTTCACGATTAAATCAGTGAAGTTTGTTAACTTTTTGATTATTTCAGTTTTAAAAAAATGGCAAAAATTAAACACAATCCTTTTTTATTCTCAAAAAACTTTAAAATTCCAAATTTTTCACAAAATTACTCTCAAAACTGTACATAATATGATGAAAAAAATCAAAAGTGAACGTGAAATCTTAAAAGTGATGGAATTAAATACATTTTTCCATCACAAAGCCGCTTCAAAGCATAAAAAGTAAAAATTTAATCATTATAAAAAAAAATCTCAAATTGGCATATCAAAATGTAGAAACTTCCTTTTGCATAATTTGAATATGAGAATAAAATTTGTAGCTTACAAACTGAAAAACTAAATTAAATCAAATCATTAGTGAAGCATGGATGAATGGAGACATGAATGAAATGAAGTGAAATTGAAATTGACGCCAAAAAACTAATTTAGTGATAAAAATAAAATTCATTTCAACAGCAACTAACAATAAGATGTAGCATAATCTTGTATATCTATCATCAGAAGGGGAGACAAAAAAAATCAGAAAATGGAAATGAAATTTTCTTTTTTGCTCATATAACAAAATAAAACTATGAGTATGGGAATATATAGAGAACGACAATGATAATAATGCAAGATTTAACAAACTTTATGATGAAAAAAAAACTAAAAGAAATGAAAAAAAAAAAATATGAAGTTGACATTTTTGTGATAAAATCAAGTCGCTGAGCAGCGAATGAATGAAATAAGAATAAAAAGTTCTTCGTTTTTCGTGTTTGAGGACGAAAAAACTAAAAAGAATTCATTTTCTGATTGCTTTTAAGAGCAAGTGTTGCTAACAAAATTTTTGAGAAACTTTTTTCTCGCTGTAAACTTTTTTTAAAAGCAAAATTTGCAGTTCAAAAGTTTTTAATAGTCTGACAGGATATACTAAATCTTAGATTGCAGTGAAGGCCTTGAAAACAGTTTTCTTGTTTTTAAAACAATTTTAATGGTTGTTATTGTTGAAAATTTTAAAAATTTGTAACTGAACGCACTCTTACTTCAAAAAGCTTTTCACTGATTTTAAATAGTAAACTCCTATAATTTGTTAATATTTTGATTGATTTTGGTTTAAAAAAGTGGCAAAACTGTTTGTCAATTATTCAAGAACTACGAAAATTTCAATTTTTTAAGTAATTTATAGAAAAACTTTTCAGACTATTGAAAATTCTTCAATTTTTGGTTTTAAACTAAATCTCAAGCCCCTCATTAAGCATTCTAACTCCCATGCTAACTGTCACTCTACCAAATTAATGTCCATAAAGTCCAAAAGCAAATTAATGCGTCTCCCAAATTTCCATATTGAAATAATAGAAACGAACAAGAAAATTTATAAATGGAAAAAAGAATCATGCATAATTCAAGAATGAGCAGCAACAAAAGAGCATCAAAAAGATTTTTGTAAATAAATTAAATAATAAAGAAAAAAAAATGAGGTTTGTAAATAGAGACAATTGCAGTTCTGTACTATGCAAATAAACAAGAACAAAAGTTATAGTGTTGTGAGATATGATGGATAAGTAAATTGTATGTCAAATGTAATGTGTATATATTCTCAATTACATCTAAGTACATAAAACAATATAAAAAGCATAAAAAGGAAAAATAATGTATAATTTTATGCTTCCGGAATGTGAAACTGTTATTTTTTGTTGATACTCGCTTTTTGTTGATGAAATGTTTGTTGTGTTTTAGTTGAGGGTAGGAAGATTTTTTTCGGAATCATTGGGAAATTTGGAGATGAGAAAAAGCCATGATTTAATAGTGTTTAATCAAGAATTTCATTAGATTTTACAGTTTTAATTTAAAAACTGCTGCTTTATGTTTAAATTTTTTGCTGAACGCACTCTCTCCTCAAAGAGTTTTAGTTGATTTTAAAAGGCTAAAATTGATAATCTCATTGATCATGGTGTTAAAATCAAAAGAAAAAGTTGGCAGGATTCAATCAATATCACATTTTATATCTGTAAGCTCATGTATGATTCAGTTTTAACAATTTTGTAAATAAATAAGTTCAGCACGTGCGTTTTAAATTTTAGTAGTTTTCAAATTCTATAAATCCGTTATTTATAATTTTGAAATTAGATTTTTCTAAATCATGCAACAAAAAAAAACAGAAATAAATATTAATGTTGATTCTAACCTATAAATCTATCAAATTTCTCAATTACTACGGAAAAATACTCCCAAAACTCAATATTTCAAGGTTCTCTCCTCGTTATTTTTCTATACATATGATACGATATGAAAACAATGAATATGATAAATAGATAAATGAATTATATATGTCGCTATGTCGCATATATTGTGGATAAAAATATACATAGATGAAAAATTTACCCAAAGAATTAAACATCCAGCTTATGTTGCTTTCCTTCCTGAGCTAAAAAAAAAACTCGTGAACAAATAAATAAAAATAATGAAAAAATATAGCAAAAATTTATAAAAAATACAACAGCCAATTTATTATGAGTTAAATAAACACAATGTAACCTACAAATATTGATAATGTTATGTATATGTATATCAGAAAACCAGCAGATGAACAATATATTAACAGATAAAAGATAATAATAAAAAATCGGAAGTGATATGAAGATTGTTTGTTTCTCAAAAGCCACTAAGGAAATTGAATGAAGCATCGAAATCTGATCTGATATCAAGGACTTGTTAAGACCTAGACACTAAGAATTCGTACTTACCAGGTGACTTTTTAAGGATTTAGAATAAGTTTTAAGGCTTTGGCATTGAAAAATCTAGAAAATTCAAAAATCCTGAAAAAATCAACTTAAAAAATTTCAATCAAAAATATTTTCAAACAAAAAAATATTTCAAGGGTGAAAAGTCTTTCCTGATTGAATTAACAGTAATCAACATCATTGATGCTATAATATTGGAGATTCAGTTTTTGTTTTGCTTGAAAAAAAAATGAAAGAAAATAAAAAGAGAAATGAAAAAAGTGAACAAAAAAGTTTTATTGAAGATTTTTTTTTATTCTGAGATAGAAATGAACTGTTGCCGATTTATTCAGTCATGCTGTGTACATTCAATAATCCTCTTTTTATGCTTTTGTCGTTCTTCCTTGCTTCCATTTTCACATATGGATGATGCCATGCATTACCTATTATTTTGTTATTGAACGTGTACAGTCACAAATAAATATGTGAGGATTTTTTTTCAGCATTTTTGTTTTTTTTTTTGGAGATGTCACCGATATCGATGTATGTGGAACTATCGATTATGACTTTTCCTACTTTTTGTCTACTGTCAATGACAATTGTTTGCATTTGTTTTACAGTAATTCCACTTAAACATATGGTCGAGATTTTTCTACATTCAAACAAATCGCGTGGACCACGGAAAATTGAGGATTCAAGTCATTGCCATCGTAAATCCTCACTAATCCTCAGAACGATAAAAATAAAAACTTTTTACAGCAAAACTCAACAAAATCCTCTCAGCTCAAATTTCTAATTCAAATCGCCATTATCGCCTCCCCGCATCCTTCAATAATCAAACTTTTTACTTCCTTTAACAGTTCCACTCCGCATTCATGGATGAAGATATGAATCATATTATAGCTGAACAACACAAGAATGGCATTAAATGCTTTCTTCTTCCTTACTTTATGTTTAATTCATATTTTGTTTCAAACTGCTGCTTCTGATATTTATCTGCTCGAATTAACTTTATCGCTTCTTGGTGATTCTGGTGTTTTTGGGAGTTAGCTGATATTTTAGGGGAAAATGTGACTGATTTTATGGTTTCTTAAACTATTAGGTTTATTTTTCAATAGTAAAGTTGTGATCAAAAGCTTGGCTCAAATTTGGTATGGTAAGTCGAAGGTCGTCGTTTCGAATCCAGCCATTTCCAAATTTGTTCTTTTTCAGAAGTTTAGATACTTCGACTGCTTAATGTACGAGATCAAGCCATAATTGGGCATTTTGGGCAACGTTGGATTAAGGAACGGATCAGGAACTTGAAGTGTAGCGGGAGAAAAAGGAACGAAAGCTACAAGATTACCTTATAATGGAATATTGTCAGAACGAACCTGAAATATATCACGTTATGCCCACAGGAGATTGAAACGAGAGCCTGAATTTAATCGAAACCTAGATTTGAAGATTAGAAGCTTGATTCTACGTCACCCATAGTGATATGAAATGTATCACTAATCAATGTAAAAAGTAAAACATGTATAAATACTAATTCTTCCGGACGGTAACGTCGACAAATAAATAATAATAATAAAACATTCTAGAACATCTTGATCAGCAGTCAAACAACATGTCTAAAGCAAGAAGTTTCCATACCCAGTTTCGAATGCGCGATCGCTGTGTCGGTATTGCAATAATTAGGTACCAAAGGACATGAGAAACTTCAGTTCACAAATATCAAGCAATGCCTTCCCAAAAACTGCGTTTTGTCCAATCAATCACATATTCAATCCAAAATCTTATCAACAATTCCCAATGTTCATAAAAATCAAACTCAGTGGATGATTTACTTTTAAAAATGTCCATCTTCACATCTTACATTCCATCATGATCTCCATGAATATATAAAGTGTAAAGAGAAAAGGATCAAAAAGTTTACAACAAGAATAAGTTATGCTACTGATGATGCCTTCCATAATAATTCCTCGATTGCTTGTTTGGTGTTGATTATATGAAGATGATGATGATGATGTTTGGAAGCAAAAAAAAGAAAGAGCAGCAAGCTGGAAGAAAACTTTCTCATTCAGACAATAAGCTTTGTTTGTGCTAGAACTAGGAATCAATGTGGAAATGGCAAAAAGTTTGACTTTTGGCTACAAGAAATTATGAGAAATGATATGATGAAACTTTACAGTCAAGATTTTACTGTTCCGTACAGTAATAATCTTGTAGAAGTATAAATGAACTTTGTGGCTTGAATAATCAACTAAAAATTTTATTAGATTTTGCAGTTCCTACATCACCCAAAAATAGATTCAAGCTAGATAGATTAATGCTCATAGCATTTCCATAATAAACATTGAAAATATCCTTAATGACAATTATTTCAAATGCTCAACTTGGGGGAAAATGGAAGAGCGAACAAAATCATGACAAAGTTTTTTTTTGGGCTATGGCAGCACAAAACCCTCTCACAAATTTATGTTGCGGAACATTTTATGGATGGTTGTCTCATTGCAATAAAAGTTAAAGTTCAAATTTTAAATGATTTTGATTTTTCAGTTCCCATTTTGAGAATGAGAAATGATGCGGAATTAAAATCGTTGAGAATCATTGATGTGACTGGTAAATGACTGGTAAGGAAATGACTTTTTATTTTATTATTTAAGCATCAAATAAGAACTTATAATAATTTAATAACTTCCATGGAACCCTGGCATCAACAAAAACAATTACTTTACTTTACTTCAAAACCTTCTCCACTTCAACTTCTCAAAAAAATCATCTGCATAAAAATCTCATATTCTTCCTTGTATGTTTGATTCTTGTAAGGATGTATGAATAAAAATCTGTTGACTCATAAAGTACAAAGACATGGGGACGAAAAATAGGAATGAATGTTCAGGTAAAATGTCATTGAATTTCCATTGATTTTCCTTTCTTTTGTGCACTTCCATCGCCGTTCTCATTCAATATTATGTGAACCTTTCAATATCAATTTTGTAGAAAATAAAAAGGAAGGCATTGGCAGTTGAACCTTCTCAAAATAGCATTACAATCTTATAAGATTGGCATGGACGGCATCATAAGTGACTCATATGAATACATAATTTTGAATTTTATGAGGGTTTAACAGTCCTGAGTACCTTTCGAGACGGAGAAGAGAATTGAGCAGTAAGGAAGATGTATAGACGGTCAGCGAGGGCAAACAACAGTAGAAAGGCATAAGTTGCGACATAAATTGGACAATAAAGGCCAACAAATGTGTTAAATTATTTATGGACACACTTAAGCATGTCTTACTGTCACTGACTGTATTTCGGTGTTGTCATTTCTGTTTTTATTTTGTGCTTTGTGAGAAACAAAATGCGAAACTTAAGACACAACAAATTGGACAAGCTGGATCCTTGTCTGTGCATTATATGCTGAATAAAAAGCAATGAACCATATTTTTATGACAAAATGAAGGAAGTCGGAAGCTAATAATAAGCAGAATGGATGTTGCAACTTGTTTATTTCCAATTCCAATTATCTTCGAAATTTTTAATTTTTTGCTGGAATTGCTTAATTTCCATTAAAAAGATCCAGTTAAACAAAATAAAATTGGCTTTTTGCTCTTCTTCGTCCCGAACAAAACTCGTCCAAGACACAAAGTCATTCAAAAGCACATTCAGGAAAACTCTCGCCAACCACTTGCTTCATGAGCCATAAAATTACACTGAAAATCCATTTAATTTTAATGGAACCCAGCATTTACATGATTTTGCATTTTAAAATCAAATGCTTGTTTCTGTTTTCATTCCTGGCCTGTAAACACAACGCAATGCAGTCGACAAACAGAAAAAAATTTAATAGCCACTTCACGGAGTAAAAATAGTCACATAAATTTCAAATAAATTAAAAATTCCTCTCCGTAGACAGTCCAAAAAAAATTTTAATCCCCTGATAATTGCACGTAGGTGGACTATAAATTTTAATTAGAAACATTCTCTTAAATGCTAATGATGTCATTGCTCGTTTATCATGAAAAATAAAATAAAATGCAATAATTTGCGTAATGATTTAATATCATAGCTATAGAGGAATTTTTAATGATAAATGTGAAGCATGGTGGAAAATTTTTACAGAATAAATCAAATGTTAGGGGGCAGGGGCGTAGCCAGAAAATTTTTAAGGGGGGGGGGGGCCCATTTTCGAAAATTGAAAAACCGTTATTTTGTATCCTTAAATCTATATTCATTCTTCATAAGTTTGACATTTCTTTCAAACAAATCTATATTCATCACTTCCTCTACATTAACTGGTTCTTCTCTATAAATACTTAATAAAACAATTATCAGATTTTCGTAGGGGGGCCCGGGCCCCCTATGCCCCCCCCCCCCCCCCTCTGGCTACGCCCCTGTTAGGGGGTGTATGAAGAGGTGTAGTGGGAGGAGACGACTGAATAACAGAAGGGCAATCAATAATGCTCCTTGCTACGTCTCTGAATTGCATGAGTATTGTAAGTTACTATGGCTATTTTTAGAGTTCGATAAAAATTAAAATTCTGTGAAGTTATTGCAAAATTTTAATTACATATAATTTTGACCCCCCCCCCCCCCCCCCTTTTGGAAAAAATATTAAATTTCAAGCATAAAAATTAAAACAATTAAAACCAAATTTCTAGCAATTTCACATAAAAAAATCATTCAAATTATCACATTGTGTTTAATTCGTTATTATTATCATTATGGAAATAATCGACGATTATTATTTATGAAATTAAACAACACGATATCACAATAAATAAATGTTGATATGCTACAATTATGGAATCGATGAAATCGATCATTAATAATTGAATGCCTTAATTAGAATTATTAACGTGGAAATATTTGAGAGTGCTTAATGTGGGTATGCTTTGTGTGGTGGAATTTGAAGAATTAAGAATCAAATGAATAGTTCCAACACTGCCCCCTCCCTTCAGTAATGTCTCGTAATTTATAATTTTTATAAATTTTAGAACAAACTCATTTTAAATGCTTGAATTTAAAAAAAGCTCAAAGCGAAAATTCCACAAGAACCACACTCAAATTCAACATCATATCCTCTTAAACAACCAAAACCAAAAATTCCTCACCCAACGTCCCTCAAAAGATCCTTAAGAACTCAAAGTGTCGAAAGGATTTACATAACTAAGGTTAAACATCTTTTTTTTTCTACAGCATCCAACTCCCCGTTACAATACAATTAAATCCCCTAAAGAGATACCAAAGAGTACGAAGAAAAGCAGAAAGAGGCGTTGAAAGAAATCCCAAAGTCTCTCAAATAAGACAAGCATTACAACACAACTTAACAGTAAAACATGGCATTTATCACATGATAACTCTATTTATCCCGATTTAGTCGGAAAGATTAGCATTCATGAGAATGTCGCTTTTTGCTATTGAAAAATGCCGTTGAAGATACAGCAGAAATAAAAACCGGCGAAGATACAGAGCATCCCATTTATTTTTCTCATACATAAATTCAAGATTCAATGGGATGGAATGAAATGACTTTCTTCTTCCTTCTTCTTCACTCTTTGCTCTTTGCCTTTTGTTGTACGATGCAGGCATTCCTCAGTGGAAATGTTTCCCTCATTCACAATAACATATACCATACACACAAGATTGTTAGACATCCAGAGCTAGGATGTGCAATGATTGAGCGAATTTCTAGTTGATTTTGTAGTTGAACTGGTGTATAGATTTTTATTTGGAACTTATGCTGGGATTTGAACTCATTTTACTATGCAAATTAACTTTATTCTTGAAACTATCACTAGAAAGAGACGTCTACAAGGAATATTTCCAGACTAGCTATTAAACCGTCAATACTGTTGGATTCATTCAAGTTCCCACATGACTCTGGAATTTATAAGTCTCTCTGTTGTCCGGAATCCACTCTTGTTAACTCTACATGGCACGCAACCTAACCAAACATTCTATAAAGTGAGATATCTGAGATATAAAGATACATTCTAGACTTCATACAAACTTAAATGAATCGTATTAATTTGAGATTCTTGATTTCCTAAATCGTAGACATTTATGACAATCATTACTTTTGCATGTTTAGGTTTCTGTTCTTTTAGGCCTACAATTTAAATATCTAGGCATTTGAGTGCCATTTTCTTTACCAGAAATGATTGTCTGGCTCAAATTAAATTGTATTCATTTAACCAGCTAAGAGAACAGACAAACTCAAAAACCTCAACGTAGAGTGTAGGGGTTTCACTGGTTTTCAACCCCTGGATTAAAATCTATGTAATCCCGGAATCAGACCCTGTAACAGTCTAAATAGAGTAGCAACAGTCTGATTAGTTAAAAAATCAGATTTCTAGCAGTGTGCAACTCAAAAGCAGGTTTTCAATCAATCTTTACATGAGATTCCTGCAATTCACAATTTTCAAGATTTATCTTACATCCACAAGCAGTCATTCATGTAAAATAGTCTCTATAAAAGTCCATTAACTCTTAAGTGGAAGAAGCAAGTTTCCAAAAAACAAAAATCTTTATATTCTCAAAAAACAGTAGCTTTAAAATTGCATCTAAAGTCAAAAAAAGCACCCCAAGCAATTCCTCTTACATTTTATGCTAAACGTACAAAAAAAGAATCCCATTCAAAAAAAAAATATCGGAAAAGCATTTAAGAAGAAATCTGATAAGCGACGATGAGAAGAAGCAATAGAAAATTGTGTCAATAATTTCTTTCCCTATTACAATAATAATCTGCACATTTTCCTGTCGATATTTACACAAATAAAATTTATTCTGTAAAAGTGAAAGGCATAAATTACATCGAATGCTGAATGAACGATGATTATCTATTATGAGGCAATAATAATGATAATAAAAGGTAAGTTAGTCAAGAATTGATATGAGTGTATCATATAAAGTGTTTATATTATGGATTATTACTATCTAAACGAGATATAGAAGAAGTAAAATCTTTTCACATGTTACACATCCTCAATTTTATCAATATAATAATAATATAATGAAGATGAGATGAGATGAGATGGAAAAGAATTGAGAGTTGGAAAAATTGACTACAACAAGCGATGCGCCATATGTACGATGATATGTCATGAACAGAAGGCACCAGACATAAGTAATATTGGCAGAACATGCTGATAGAATTTCGAGGATTCCGTAAAGAAAAATTGCGAGAAAATGGAAAATAGTTGAGGAAATATCGATCGGAATTTGAGGGAAATTGTTGGAAAATCTAGATCTTGTTTCTTTTAACATTTTAACTTTTCAAAATAATATTAAAAATTTTACTAAGGTTTAAAAATTATTTTAATTTCCCATTTTTCTTAAAACCTTAATTTTCAATAAATATCATAATCCAAAATATTAAATTTGTGTGTTTTTCACATTCATCAAATGCAATACAGAATGACAAAAATTGAATGAATATCATCAAAATATGAGAATATAATCAAAAACGCAAATTTATGGTCATTGAAATGGCAACAAAATGATTAAAATTATTGAAATCATGAGAATGATGAGAGTAAATTTTTTCATTCATTCGTTCCACCGCTTGATTATTTTAATGAAAACCACCGGATTTAAATATTTTGTAGCTTTTGAATTTTGATATTCGATACTTTTTGGGATGAACTTTGAATGATTTTTTTTAAATTTAACTTCAATTTGGTTTAATTTCATCAATTTTGAGGTTAATGTTCTCTGTTGCATTTTAAATTGTAAGAAGTTGAAGATCTGAGAAGCAAAGGTTATCAAAGTTGATATTCAAAACCTGCCAAATTGGATCAAACTCAACAAAAAATGTTAAATATAATTTCCAAAATAATTTTGAAAGATTAGAAAGTTAAGCTTCAAAATCTCAATAATGCTTAAAATTCTCAGGCCATTAAACCAAATCTCAAAAATCCTTCAATAAATCTTCAAAAGATTTCAACTCCAAAAATTTCAATCCTTTAACAAATTTAAAAATTCATTTCACGATTTTCGTGCATCAAAAAATGAGCATCAGTGAAAATAAAAGCAGGAACATTCAAATACTGTTAATCTGACACGCATACAGTGATGAAAAGCCTCTTGAAGGCAATCCATCATCATCATCATTGCGACGTAAATCTTTCCTTCTTATTTCCAAAAATTTCTTCTTTCTTTTCACTTTGAAAGAATTTTCAGCACTAACTTGTGAGAATGGAATTGAAAATTTTGAGATTTTGGAAGTGAAATTTTCCCCAAGCTGACATGAGAACATGCGCAGTGAAGTGGAAGTAAAGAAATGCACGAAAAAATAAGTCGAATGAATTTTGATTCATTGCCAATGACCTCATTTTCCATTCATAATATTGCAAATGTTTTTCTTCATCAATCCTCATGCCTTACTAGCACTGATGGCAATTGCAATGATGATGTTGATGTAGAAGTGGAAATGCTTTTGAATATTTTTGCATCACCAAAATTAATGAATTTCATTTTTATTTGTGTTCTTTAAATTTCCATGAAAATTCACTTGAACAACAATCAAAAGCCAACAACATGCACATGAAAGGCAGCAGCAAGCAGCAGAAGATGAAAAAAGTTAATTGAATTGAATTTAAATGAGAAAAAAGTTGTGATTTTTATTGAAAAAGTTTTTTTTGTGTGATTTGTGCAGCACAGAACTGCGAGTGAATTTCCATTTCAATTCATGTTTAGTGCTCATTAAAAATATATTCAAAGTCACTGCCAAAATCAGTCAATTAGTTAACAAAAAGGCTTAAAATTCCTTCACGACTGTTAGCAATCAAAGCTAATTGAATTAACACAAACACAAGTCATGCTGTATATGAGAATGTGGAAGGAAAAGAGAGAATGAAAAAAATCTGCGGAATGGCAATTAAAATATTAACCAAATGTGAATTTATTTCTCTTTTAAGGATGTGATGTGCAGTTTGAGGTTCATGCAAAGTTAACTCTGAGGCTTTTTTACTTGTAGAAATGAAAAATGAAAGACTGTAATTAAGAGTATCCACATCGTTTGTTTCTCAAAATAAAAATCTTAAGTTTTGGACGTTAATGCTCTAAAATTATCAACATTACCAACTATTGCTTCGGGCTGAACCTAAACTTTTAATCTCATGGTTATAACCACGCAAAATGAGCCGTTGCTTCTTAAATAAAACTACAATTTCAACTTTAATTATCTTCAATTCTCAACTCTGCATTCAGGACTTTGTTGTATGAAGTCCAAGGGCGTGGAACTGATAAACTGACTTTTGATCAATTTCTCATCCTTGTTTAGTGAACACTTTTAAGTCCCTAATTCAATTTGATGGGATCCACTCAAATATCTCCCATAAAATTCCACAAAAATATCACAAAAAAGCAAATAAAATAATCGATGTGAGTACACAGAAAAAAAGGAACTGAAAACTGCTTTTGTTGCCATTCAAAGCAGCATCAAGGAAGATGAAAAAAAGATAAAAAAGTAAGAAAATTTCCTCGTCTACATTTTACATATTGCCAAATATTTCTTTCAATTATTACAATCGACAATGGCACATTGAACAGCAACCATCTTCGTCGAGCATGTACATCGAAAATGGCATTTTAATTCCAACAAAATCGTTCCGTTTTATTTTTCAAAACATTTGTAAATGTAATGTGAAAATTTTATGGCAATATTAATCTTGTGCTGCTGTTTATGCTGTAAAATATTTCTCACCTGCCAATAAACATTTCGGAATATCCCATGAAACTCAGAAAACCATTGGCATGAATCACTTAAGAGAACAAGCAAAAATGCTCAATAAATTATTTTCATTTAACTGATTTGAAATTAAAGATTAGAAAATGTTAAGCATAGAATTGAAGGGGCTTGTGCTGCTTTATTTGTATCCCAGTTAGAAAATTATGTGAGATGTTCTTTGAAGGAGTGCATGATGTGGTTTCTGAGCAGAAATTGGGGTAAAGAGCAATCATGAGATTGCACGTAAGCTTAAAATAGTTGGACTAAATCGAATTTCCGAGAAACTTGAGTTAAACTGGTTCTGATGATTAAGATTAATTAGCTACGAGCCTTAAATTCATGAAAGGCTACAGCCCACAACATTCGACCTAAATCAACAATCCATGACTTAAATCCCACATCATCACAGATATAAATGAAGGAACTCCATTCAACTGAATTTATCACTAGATTTCCACAGAATTATGAAAGCTTTAGCATCAAGCATCCTTATTTGAACTCATTAAATCGAATAGAAATGAGTGAATGACTTGTAATGATAATTAATTGCTGCTTACTTACGTTAATTAGGAAAAATTTCCACACAATACTTCTTGCTGCTTCTGCTTCTATTGCCATGTTTTAATTATTATTGTTGCCAACTCTCAATAATGTCTTTTAATTTTTCATCATTAAGCTACTTTTCCATCCTCTCATTTGCTTTTATTTTCCTCCAGAGATTCGCAATTCAAAATGAAAAGATTTCTTTTTTTTATTCACTTCTTCGTCAATTCCTACACAATTTTATTCATAAACTTCTTGTGTTGTTGTTGCTGCTGCTTGTTAATGATGCTGATTTACTTTTCCACCTTTAATTGAATTTCTTGTTAATTTTTATTCTTTTTTCAAATCGAAAGAAATCGAAATGAAAAAGTTTTGTTTGCTGTTGGCAATCAATCAATTTGCTTAGCAATTCCTTTACCTTTATTAACTTTTTTCTGAATTTTACGTTCAATCACACTATTGATGTTTTCAAGAAGAACTAGGAATGAATCCGCATTTCAGTGTTTTGAAACTGGATCTTCTAAGCGCTGCACTCGATTCCTCTTTTAATAAATCTGGAACTAAACAATAAATTCTAGACCGAAGACAAAGTTGTAATCTGGAATCAAATAAATAAGATGTATTGACATGAAATAGCCTGATTTGTTAAAAACTGAATTTATAAACGCGCAAGAATATGGAATAGCTTTAGTTATGTGCAACATTCTTAGTGTTGGGCCGCTGACATTGTTTTATCTTGAACCAGTCAGATTGTGACTTAATTCAAGATAAATAGTTTTAAATTATCAACTTAAAGAGTATTAAATCCAAAACATTAGCTATGTAAACAATGAGAGATACCAGACGCTTCCAATTTAGATAAAAAATCATTTTAAAGCAACAAATAAATTGAACAATTCCAAAAAATCATTTTCAGCAAAGTTAAAATCCTGAAAAAATTTCAATCTTCAAAAATTGCAATTGCAAAAGTTTCTATCTTGACATTCACAGTTGTTGTTCCACCTCATCCGCGATGAAAATCAAGAGAGCAGAAAAAGTTTCATACTCAAAATTGAATCAATTTGCAATAAAAAGGAGCAAAAAATCTTTTTCATTCTTCGATTTCAGTTTTTGCATAATTTATCCAATTTCTTATTCAGTTAAATTAAATTGTCTTGCTTCAAGTTTTTTTGAATCAATGCATTGAGTAAAGTAGCTTATCAGAAATGAATTTCTGTTCCTTAAATGTCTCAATATTGATTCACATAATGCGCCACTTAAAACAGTGAATCTAAGAGAAGAATGAGCATTTAAGACACGTTTAAAGTTAAATGAATTTTCAGCACATCAGATCGTCAACTAAAACTTTGAAAGTCCTTAAATCATTAAGTTAAAATTTCAAATAAAAACCATATAAAACTTATATCAAATAAATATACCAAGAAAACAATATTGATTCAATCCCAAAATTCATATAAAACATTCATTCAACCCAAAAGCTTCTTGTAGCCGAAATCCAAAATTTTATATATTTCGCTCAGTAAAATCAAATAAATGAGACAAACTTGATGTGATTAAAGAATGCATTTAAGTGATTAAACTTTAGAGAACTGAATTTAGACACAATGAATCAATAATCTGCTTCTTACATCTTAGAACTTGAATTTAATGACTTTGAAACGCCAAAACTTAACAATTTGATGAGAAAGAAAATCATATTTTTAATGTATTTGCGAAGTATGAATAGGAACAGATCTGACGGTTTATGTTTTGAAACTTGAATGGATGAAATTCGAGGACACTCAAAGAGTTTGCAGGAAAAGAAAATGAAGAAATCAGCAATAAAAAAGAAATTGGAAACTATTCGGAAATCTTATTAGGACAATAAATGGCAACGCAGACCGATGCCGAAAAGAGAAATTAAAATAGTCTTAATAGAACTAATTATGCTGGTGCTCTTCATCAATTATTTATAATCATTTCGTGTATATCTCAACTCATTTTATTTTCTAATTCTGTACATCCACTTAAGCATTATTGCCATTAATTCAGCATTCAAATGATATCGATATTTGCTTCCATTCCCACTAATTAATCAGCTCATCAATCAAAAACCTTTATTGCTGCCGTTCGCTCACATAAAACTATAAAATTCATCTACATTGCTATCGATGTTGCCTGCTGTATTGTTTTCAGCATTAAATGAGAACTCAAAAAGAATCAATGAATTGAACATTTTTATCCTCATCTAAACCGCTATTAACATTTTTTTACTCTAAATTCACATCCTTCAATCTCAAATGTCAATGCATGAAAATACGTGTATTTAAATTACGCTCAAATTTCATGATAGTTTTGGAGTTGTTGCTGAAATGGAAGAGAACAAAACTGCTTACATGCTGAAGCTTAGAATAGAAAAGCGTTGTGAACGCTACCCGAGCAGCACATTACAGCATTTTTTTTGTCTTAAGTGATCCATCTTGAAACGTTTGTGTGACAATTTGTTGTAATCAATTTGGCATGCCAACTTGCTGATGAATCCTTTGTGCGACTGTTGTTTTCTTAAATTAGCTTGGTATTCTGACAAAAAAAAAAATACCTATCAATTCATCAGAATTAGCACAACCAAAAAAATTTACATGAGCATTTAAAATTCACAGCCTTCAATTTAATACAAATTCTAAAACTTATATGTTTTTTGGAGGAAACAAGCATAAAAACCATAATTGCTTTTCAAGTATTCACATTTTCATTATTGCCATCAGAAATTAGCAATAGGCTTCATATTACAATACATATTGAATGTGCTTTTGCTATGCTTGGTAATTTGATAATGTTCAGCGAATATTGGAATTTATTGATGAGCGATAAAATTTATTTGAATTAATTTACGATTAAATCGAGAATAGGCGAGATGAAATAAGTTTGAATGAATATTGAGTTTTTTTTTGTTCTGAGCTGTTTTAGGATACGATTATCACATTAAGTGAAATTGGATCAATTTAAGTATATGCGTGTATAGTTTAGGTATGAACCTTAAAAGTGACAGCACAGTGAATTGTCGATTATATTGCAGCCTGTTGCCTTAACTAAGCCTTAATAAGAATTGAGCTTTTATTGCTGTATACTTCGGCCGTAGTACGTAGTTTCAGCTTTTAAAAGTAAGAACTTGTTGGGAAATTGCTTTTAATATAATATTCACTTCAAGTCTTTTACATCCTACTGCAAGTGTGCTCAAATTTTTCAGAATAATCCACAATTAAATAAGCTATTAATACGTTTCCACCTACAATGCATAAATTGACAGAGCAGTAAACATTCGAACACAATTAAGCTCTATTATCCTACAAACAAACTTCAACCGCTGCTAATAAACCAACTCTTCAAAAAGCTTAAGTTTTCTTTAATTTCCATCAGATTCCAAAAACCCACTGCATCTTATTCCTTTTAACATTTTCTGTGTTTATTTTATGTTCATTTGATTGTAATATCTATCAAGATTTACTTACAGCATGAAAGAATATCGATAAAAAGTGGGGAAATAATCAATAAATGACGTGTATTTTTGAAGGTTGTGGTAGTGTAAGTCCTGGGAGTCATCTTTCTTATTTGTAACAGGATTTCTGAGCTTTTATCTTAAGAATCTGACATATTAGAATTGAGGTTATGCTGGAAAATTAAGAATAAATAGAAAATTTTCTCAAAAACTCTGAGAAAGTCCTTATGATTACTTTATGTTCAGTGAAAGATTTCCATTACTTACTTACTTACTGTAATCATGTTCCTATGTGGAGCTTAGGCTACAACAAAAGGTTTTCCATTTGACTCTATTGCCAGCCTTGTCACCTAGTTTGTACATATTCTCTGTCCGCACATTGAGCTGACATTCTTTCATCTTGTTCTGCACCAAGTAGTTTTTGGAGCTCCTTGACGTCTTTTCCCTTGTGGATTCCATCCAAGCGCGGTATAACAAACTTCTATTTCTGTCCCAGCAATGACATCCTCTCTGGTGAAGATTTCCACATGTGCTATTACACGTTTGCACTACTTTACTAGCCAAAATCAGGTTTAGCAATAGCCAAATACAGAAAGAAGCTAGAAGCTAGAAGAAATTCTGTTCTTTACCTAAAATCACATCATCAACGATAATCAATTTACGTCATTTTCGAATGACTCCCAAACAAAAAATGCTTTTCATCGACTTTCACAAAAGATTATTGAAAGTTGATCAGAAAGAAAAATATTTTTACAATTTTTTTTGTATTTTATTCATGACTGAATAAAAGACAAGAAGAAAATATTTTTTCGATTGAAAATCTGCAGTTTTATTCATGCAAAAAATATTTCTCATCTCTTTTCATAATCCCGCATCTTCAAGAGTATTAAGACATCTGTACATAGCAAAAAAAAAAGCTGCAATTTATTAAAGATTTGCGAGAATCATATTTAATTTCCACACGCCAATTTTATTTGGATTATAAAAATATGAAAAAATATTTCTTTTCAATTTCTATTCAGTTTTCTGACATAGCAATGCAACACCACGCTTAATCCAGTGCTCAGGATCAGTATTTGTATTAAGTAGAATAGCTACAACGTAATTTGTCGAATGACCTGTCGTCGATAAAGTTCCTTTGCGTTCAGCTGTCTTATAAAGCGGGGACTTGTACCGCGAACTTTCATTCAAGTCCTTACCAAGAATTGGCTATGTGGGGGAAAGAAAATACCATTAAAGAAGGTCACGTAAGATGATAATTCATTTCAATAAATTGAAAACATGAGTTAAACACATACCAGAAAATGAATACATGGAAAGTCATTAATAATGACTTTTGGCAGCTGCTCACACAATGATTTCTCATTAGTACACCATCTTGCACCTTCAATAAATAATCCATAAATGTAAACACCATCGGGCGGTGGTTCTGAGATTCTAAAATCGAGAAAGAGAAAAAAATATTGAAATTGATAAATGATTTATGTAAATGATTTGGACATGGCATGAGGAGTCGATTTTTTGATGAATTGTTTCTGGTCTTTCTTTGTGAGTCTAGTGATGTAACCGAGGAGGTAGCCATGCTCAGCATTAGTAGAGGAAATTTCCCACAAAATTTTCACTAAGCATGTTGTTTCCATACTCAGTTTCAATTATGAAGCAGAGATTAAAATGTACACAGAGACACAGAAGATCCATAAGCAAACGCAATTTAAATACTCACGAATTTCCATCAAAAACATCCAGCATGCTGAAATCAAACGTCAGTGTATCAATTGGAATTTTAAATTTTCGAGCATAATTTTGCATAGCGCCAGTCAGGAAAGCTTGTGTGAAATAGAATCCCGATAACCAAAAACATTTTGGCTTTCCTTCCTCATACCACGTCTGAAGAAATTTCAATCGTTCAACGAAATCACGGATGTATGCACCGACACTCTTCAAACTTGGATATGATTTTTTCATCCATGCATCAGGTATTTTTCTGACTGTAAATGCTGTTATGATATCCTCGTGATGTGGCGTCATGGCAATCTTGCCAAAAAGTGCGTCTTTAAGTTCACGACAACCTCGTCTGATTTCTGTTAATAAATTATTAAATCTTTCCATCTCCTGCACAAGAACCGTGTTCATCGACTCGTTATAATCAATTGGATATTTCTCGCTTGCTTTCTCAATATCGAAATTCGATGGAAGTTGACTTGTTATGTCACTCAACATGCTCATAATGAGCTTTTCGCCCTCCTTCGATGCCAGTTGTGATCCACCAGCTTGTGTCATTGTTCCATTCATGGCATTAATAAAATCTCTTGATGCATTCAAATCACGTATAATTCCGGCATTTGTATGAAGACCAAATATTTCCGGACTTGGATCATTCGGTATTTTCTCATTGATATGCTTGACAACTTCACGATGCTCCGTACGACGAGGAATAATATATGAACTATCAACATTTGAGAATTTATAGACGGGATCGAGGACGACATTCTCATTAACGAAATCTTTTAAGAGAGTAACTATTGTTCGTCTATCCCATGTGTCTGTAACACGTCCACCGTAATTACATTCACCAGTTAGATATGCAATTGCATCATACTGTATTGTCTCGTATTGATTGAGAAACATTTGCAGTTGCTGGACAGATATTTGAAAATCGGATTCATTAAAGCCATAAAGGATATTCCATCCGAGTGCACCGAATTTTCGTCTCTCTTGAACGAGTGCATGGAAAAAGGATATTCCGTACAGGAGCTTAGTAAATGCACGATCCTTATCAGGACAACCTGAGAATATTAGATTTTTGTAAAAGGATTAGTATTGTGTTTTTTGAGGGAAGTTGAAGAGATATGGATGAGCAATGAATGGAAATTGGTATCGAAATAGGAAGTTTTTAGCTTTGTCATTTATCATTATTGGAAAGGATGTTACTTCTATTTTTATGAACCCTCCCCTTCAACATAACCAAGTCGACAAAGAGCTCTACCTTGAGATTAAGTCTAATCTTGTTAAAAGTAAGCATCCACAAGTGTTAAGCACAACCATTTCATTTACCAGCCATAAAATAAAAAAAAAATCTCCAACAAAAAAAGTAATCCTCAAAAACTAATACATACCAGAATAAAAGGCATCATCGTTCATCGGCTCTGAATTATAAGACCGCAAAAGATTTTTTTGTAAACCCGTTGGCGGTTCATTTGTTATTTTAATGCCATTCTGTAAAATGGCTGTTGGAAAGCATTTCGATGGATATGATGTTAACCACAAACGGAATGTTGAGTCAGTATTAAACATGTCCATATGTTCCCACAAATATTCGAGTGTTGGCATCCACGAATCAGCTAAATGACAATTTTGTAGACATACCCAACCGCCAGACTGTTGTGCTTTCTCAATCATAACACGAGCTTTCTCACCCTGTCCCTGTCCTAAAGACACATATTGGAATGTCTCATCAAACTTTAATTTCTCGGCAAACGAGAGAATCGACTGCATTGGATCAACGCCAGGCGAGAGGATAAATATTAATGGTGTTAAACAGTTTGAATCCTCAAATGATTTTGAAATATCAAATGGAGGTGGCGAGATAAAAGTTTTTCCCATTACACGTTCGATGAAAACCACAACAGCAGCGATAAATCGATCAGGACGAATTGCATTAATGAACAGCAACTTCTCGAATGCTGTCAATATTGTTTCTAAATTTCCTGGCATCATAATCTCTTCAGGCTTCAAATCGTCATAAATTCTCTTCCATTCAATTAAGTCTTCATGAAATCCTCTCACAAATTTTTCTAATGTTACATTCACATCCATCAATTGCAATATGCTATTCCATATTTTATCACTTATCCAATTTGGATCTGGATTTTCAACATCACCGTTCATTTTCATTTTTGTCATTTCACTCTGTTGACCACACAATAAAAATTCCAAATCACTGATCCGCAATTGCTCATTTGATATCATAATTTTTGTCGTGAGGATGAATGAGAATAGAATTTTATCTTTTTCGAATAGGGAACGACACACATTGTTGTATAAATTAATTGTGACAGCATCAATGAGGAATTTCAGACGTTTAACAATGTGCTTGGATTTGCTAGCATTCTCGATGCTAAAAATATACAAGTTCACATACCAACTAAGCGAGAACTGATACATGGGATCTAAATTTGGCAAGTCAGTTATGGAATAATAAATTGTTGCCGCATGTGTTGCCACATGTTTATAGCTCTCACGAAACTTTTCCAATTTTTGTTCCGTCACGATTGACTCCTCTTGCTTTAATTTTATGTCGACTGCAAGTGATTTTGAGCCGTCGAGCATTTTTATTGCCGTTTCGTCTTCTAATATATCGCCAGCTGATTCTGATAATGTCTGTAATATATCGTCCTCAATTTTCCTCAGCATTTGTTGATTTTTTGACTTTTCTCTGATTAAATTCTGTCGTAGTTCCTGCAAATCGGGACGCTCCTTTGCTACAACAATTCCCAATAGCTGATCCTCTAAGCCTTGAAGTGTCAGAGCAAAATTAATGATGCTGACTTTATTAAAAATCTCGGGCAAGTAGTGTGGATTGCGCAATGATGTTGTCATGTACAGACGGAATTTTGATGAAATCTGTAAGACATTGTCGCCCAAATTAATAAACTCAGCATTTCCCTGCATGAATGTTTGACGTGATAGAATTGGATCCAATGGTGCTTCAAGCTCCTCCAATATGTTTTCGATTAAAACAGGCCTACCTTCTTCAATACATGATTCAATTTTCCTCATGTAATCGCTTTGGGTAAATTTAACAACAACAAGCTCATTCTTACGCTCCATTTCCTTAATCCATTTATTGGCTTGATTTTGTGGATCAATAAATAAGGAATATCGAGTTGAATTGTCCATTATGATTGCATTCTCAATGGAGAATATGTCATGTGGTAATCCTGCGATGTTCCAATTCTGTATTTTAATTTCCGATCCCAAAATGGAAACAAAATTAAAAGCCTTTGATTGCGGAATACCTAAATCCAAACACATTTTATGCCACTCATTTACACACTTATTTCGATAATCAGATGTGAGTGGAGATAAGTATGCAATCAGTCCACATGATATTAAAATATCTCCAGGCAAGCAATCGTAAATTAATTGAAGTTCACCAGCTGCGCTTATCCAACGATCTCGTTCACCACCAAGACTTCCAAGAAGGGTTTCAGCTCTTTCAAGTTTCTTACGGCAAACTTCTACTTCATCTTCGACTTGTTGACGACGGAGCATTGCTTCGTCCTGTGAATAGAAATTGTTTGAAGTTAATTAGGTGGATGTGATATAATTTTTGACCCTTCTAACTTGACTCTTGGACATCATAAGTAAAATATCCCAAGGAAAATTTGATAAAAATCTCTAAAGGTTCAAAACAATCTAGATGAACATCTACAATCCCAAAACCACACGAGTCTATAATCCTCATAAAAGCCACACAGCCACAATTACCATAAATTCCCCTGACAAACCAATTTAACCCTCACAAAAAAAAATCAGTTCAGCTTACCAAAGCATTATTCAATTTTATGACACGATTCTCAAGTTGTGCTGCTAATTCCCTTTTTTCCGTCAGCAATGTCATCGTCTCCTCATACTTTCTTTTTGCCTCTTCCAATTTAGCCTTTTTCGGTGCGACAATTTTGGCAACAGCATCATACAAGTCCATAGCAATAATCCATTTACACAAACCCTCAGCAGCACTTGATGCCTTTGCGACAGTTTCAGGCTTAAAATCTTTATGTGGTATGAAATCTTTACGAATTTTCACCATAATTTCAGGCTTGATATTATCCTTATCGTATTCTTTTAACGTCTGCAGAAATTGCATATCGCCAAGTAAGCGCTTTGATGGTCCCCAATAATCTAAAATTTTCTTTCCTGATGTATCAGGAATCTTATCTGGAGCAATGGATTTCATTACACAAACAGCAGCCATAACGAGCTTAACTGTATCGGGTGGATTTTTCATTGATTTTACTAACGTGATATCAGATGGCTTTAATGTATTGAGTGACTGAATTGCATCCTCTAAAATTGGAATGGCACTTGCCAAATCCTTTTCACATTCAGCATTTAATGCCAATGATTCTGCTGCTTGCTTATTTGCAACTAATTCATCACGTTTAACTTGCTCCGATGCTAGTTCCGCTTCAATTGATTCCTTTTCAATTTGTTCCATCATTTGACGTGATTCCTCGGCTAAAACCTTCAATTGCGGCTGTTTTGCCTCCAAATCAATTTGCATTTGTGCGACTGTCTCGGCTGCATCCTTCAATCGATCCAAACCGATGAGATAACGTGCCTTATTATCCATCATTTCCTTTTGTTTGCGCGCAATTAATATGGCAAATGATTTTATAAATTCAAGATAGGATGCTGATGTGAAGTATGTAATGCGACCCGTTTCCCTGTGAAACTTGTCAGACATTTCGAGTGCATTGATGTGAAAATGTTTGAATATCTTGACAACATTCTCTTTTGTATCATCCAGAATGTTCACATCTTTTACATATTTCTGTGCAACCATCTCGAGTGCAGTCTCGGGCCATGAATCATACCAATCTATCGTACAGCAGTTCACAAGTGAAGGATAATGTCGTAATCGTGTACGAAATGATGATCCAATTGGACTAAAGCACAGGATTAAGTGGAGCTTCAATTTACATCTGTTGACGAAATATTGAAAGACTTGAAGTGGCGGTATATCCAAATTACGGTTGCCACCTTGAGCTGCCAATCTAACCATTTCGAGAACCTCTTGCTTCTCATCTATTTGAAATATATTTGGTACTTCACCAAGATTAAGAAGACATTCAATGTCTTGAAGGAACTCTTCCATTTTCATTTGTCCTTCAGTGAATTGAAAGACTGTATCTTTTCCACCACCACCAGCTTCCTTCAACATCATCTTAAGATCATCACGAAACTCATTTAGTCCATAATTTTTCGTTATTTCAGGTTGAAAATGTTTTTGATTTAACATCGCAGCAGCAAGACGTGTCAATGACTGTCTACCCGATCCACCCATGCCAACGAGTAATGCTGAACCACCGGGCATACTGATGATACGACAAATCTTATTTAAATGCTGGAGTGCATAATCAAACAAGACAATATCCATTTTTGCATTGTGTGTCGCATTATATTCCTCGAGACATTGATAAGCGAGCTCACGGAGGGCATTGGCATTTGCTACAATCTCATATTTTCTCTCATCAACCTCTGCATCCATATCAAAATAGCTGCCAAATAGAAGTGAATTCATTTTCTCGCATGTCAATTTTCTATCGTCATCGCCGAGTAAGTCATCAAAAATGTCATCAATCTTATCCTTGAAATGAGCGCGAATGCATTGAGAGATTTTAACGAATGCCTGCTGTCTATCATCAAAATTTGTTAAGCGATCGAAAAATACTCTTGATGTCTCATGACACCAGATTTTCGTAAACATTTTTTTCGAATCTGTTGATTCCTTTCGCAGTAATGCACATCCATTGACGACACGTGAAATGTCACGTAGATTGAACACATAATGTGATTTCGATGGCGTTGGAAGCATTTCATTTATGGCAAAATTATAGATGTCAATTGTTGCATTAACAATATTTGTACAGGATTGGATAACATCTGCCGCATGTCCATTACGTTTATACATGTCTAATAATAATGTTTGAAATATGCGAAAATTTGTCTCGTCCGAGAATAAATTGATAGCAAATATATTAAAATGACATAAAAAGCGCGGATAGACATCTTGCCTCGAACCACCAACAAGTCCACATGCAGCAATAATGAGAATATCATGTAAATAAATTTTTGATGTATCTTTCGAGTCGTACCAATGCTTCTTATCATAATATTGCCGTATCAGCTCAATTGGTGGCTGTGCACCATAAATGTCCTTCGCTGGCATATTCATATCGTCAATAAATAATACACATTTACGTCCTTCCGGCGGTCCAAAACAATTTCCTTTCTTTCCACCCTTAATCAACTTTGATAATATCAACTCTTGCGTCTGATTTGATGTAATTTGTGTCGTAAATGTTACAAAAATTGGAGCATATTTGTCTTCTGGCAATTTCATCATGTTGTTTTGGATGTAAAACGATTTTCCAGTGCCAGTTGGACCCGTCAAAAGAAATGATCGTTGATGTTTGAAATGTAAATTGAATAAATATGAATAGCGTGCTGTATCGATTGTTGGAACTTGCATTGTTGACACACCTAATGTCTCAATTTTCATATTACGTACGAGATCCGGCCAGTATTTCCATACGCCTTTCTGTTTAAATATGTAAACATAATCAATGATTAAGCCTTCCGTTGGTACTGAGACTTCAATCTTTCCAACTTCCCCAGGCAAGGGTGTATTCCAAATCTGTATTTATTGTTTATTGAAAGAAATAAAGAATGGAGGAGAAAAAATACTGAATGAGTAAACAAGATATGATGAAGCTTTTTTTTGAGTTTGTGTGTATACAGTGTGGGATTCTCAGTAGAAATATTTTGTTGTCTTTCGATTAATATTTTCTTGCGAGTTCTGATCGAAATTTACAGTGTTGTAAATCCAGATTAAGATGTGATAAAATGGAATCAGCTAAGCTAGAATCTAATGTAGATTCTTTTCTAATTTAAGGGAGTCAGATTCATACCAAAGTGAAACCTGGATTTCAATTCAAATGTGCAGCTTTTTCATTTTACCGATTTGAAGGCTTGCTAATATCCAAATTACAATTTATTAAGTTATCTGCCTTTAAAATTCAATCCTTTCTTAATTCTCAAAATTAATTCCTCAAATTCTCAATAGACAAGAACAATAAACGAGCACCAAAACTCCCACTAACTTAAAAAAAAAACAAGCACAAGCAAGCAACAAAGACAGATTATTCCTATTATATCCCCTACAATCAGAAAATATTGTTGAAAAGGCACATAAATTTACATATATGCAGTAATAATGTATGAAAAAAAAGACGTTTTCATTTATGATAAACCTGTCAACAATAAATCATTTTGCGGTACAATAAAGAACATAATCGTATACAGCATAAAGAGGGAAATAAAGAGGCAAACTTTTCATCTCCCAACTTTTTTTTTTACCTCACGATAAAATTCATCAAATTTAATTCGTGATTCCGTATTCATGATGCCACTTAAGCCCCACACGACAGCATATGAAATGGCTGCTTGAAACCATGATGTGATAAATTTTGCATATTCATCAGGATTCTCATCAACTGCATCATTCAATAGCATCTCGAAAATCGATAATGTTGTCATGACAATGTTAATGTCGCCGGGCTTCAAAAATTGTTGACAATATTTTCGTATGAATGTTAAACAATCGGGAATTATCCAGCGTAATATTGCCATAATAACTGGCTTGTATTCGTCATTCGACCATACTGGATTGCATTTGTTTAGCCAAGACTGTGTCATTGCTTCCCATCCTATTGATGATGCCTCCATGTAAATCATGCCGCAGCGTGACACCTGAGATTTTTGGAGAACAAAAACTGTTATCAAATATTCAAACTTCGAGTTTAATGAGCTTCAAAATCAAACTTACCGTCGCTGGTGATGCCTGCGCCAAGTCCATAACCTCAAAAATCATCGACATCTCATTTGACATTGTTATAACTTCGCCGGATGTTAAACAAAGCTTTTTATTGTCATCAAGTACCGTATTCATATTCTCAATCCATACAGCATCAACCGGACCATCAAATACAATCCATTTTCTATCGAATGATGAATCATTTGCAAAATTACGAAACATTGTAGCGGCAATGCCATCAATCCACTCATACGTAACTTGATCAAAAGCTCCATACAATTCACCCAATGTTATTGACTTTGGATTGATTGTATCCCATTGGATTTTCTGATAGTATGAACTCTCATCGGGATACATTTCATGTAATCTTGTTAAGCATTCAGCCAATACACGCAATGTACTTGTTTTGCCTGAATACGGCTCTCCAACAAGCATGAAACCGTGACGAACAATCATCATCTCATACGTCTGTATGACTTTTATGAGAAATTCCTTTTTCGGTTGGAGATTTAATTCCTCACATACGACATTAAAAACTTCCGTTAAATGTTGATAATCAGCTTCCGGTAGTGCGACATTTGGAAATAAATCGGAAATAATACCGTTGAATAGTGGAATGTCAAATGATAGAAATTTCGGTAAATTCACATCCAATAAGCTCCGGAGCAGCAGAATATCTTCACGTTCGTCAGGAAACTGCTTCTTTAAATTTCCACATGCTTGCAATACAGTCTTTACCGCTCTCATACCGTAATCGTAATGATTCTGTGAACTCAATTGCTCCGAGCATAAACGGTATGTCGTTACAATTTTAATGGATAATGTTCGTGCATTCACAAAACCGTAGCTGTATAGGGAAATTTCTCCAATCATTGCATAATCTGGCACCATCATTGCAATTGAACGAAATAAAACTTTCAAATTATCTGGTAATTCACTTCTGCCAGCATAGCCTGGATTCATTGTTATGCAGACATAACAGGATGGATTAAGTTTTAATTCAGATCCCTCGAAATTAAATGTCTCGAAATTGCCTCTAATTGCCAGGACAATTAAGAGAATTTGTTGAGCAATTACTGAAAGAACTTCAAGTTCAATGCGATTAAATTCATCGAAACATGCCCAAGCGCCTGAAGATGCGAGTCCTTTGAAAAATTTTCCCATTGATTTGTAATCGAGACCATCCGAACAATTGAAAACTTTACATTGTACAGCTAATGCTTTTGCTAGATCTTTTGTTGTTTCGGTTTTTCCGGTGCCAGCTGGACCTAAAAGCGATAATTAAGAGTGTTGTATTAATCAATCAATCCATCAATGTTGAAATCTGTTTTATTAGCATGTCTATAGTGAGTTTAGCATGAATTTAAGGAGATGTGATGAGTTTGTAGCAGTTTGGAACTGAATTTAATGGGATTTTTTAATTTCAAACTTTAACAGATATCAAATTTTTAAATCTAAAGATTTTTAAAAATTAAAATTTTAACGTTTTTTGAAATTCAAAATATCAACTTTTAAGATCCAAATGCGCCTCAAATATCTACATAAACTAAGTCAGCATCATACTTAATTCTACATACCTTCAGGGGCACCATTCAAATGAAGTTGATAAGCACCCATTAATGTCCGATAACAGCGATCAGTCAATGGTGTTATAACCAAACGATCTGAATTACCCAAATATTCATAGGCATAAGGAACACTAGCATTGATTATTTTGACCCGTACAGCATCATCAATCATGTAATATCTCAATTGAGCTAGCCATTGAAAATCATTCTCCGTTTCTGTATTATGCTTTCTCAAATCCTCAACAACATCCTTAGCATGAACATCAATCACAATAAGTGCACGAATCGTAATACGGGAAAGATTTGTTATGTCCTTGCTTCTTATAAGGGTGACAGTTTCCTCAAGTTGTTGCTGTAAAATGTCAAAATAATCCTTTATGCTTTGCTTCGTTGTAAATATCCTCTCAATCTCAGCTGACCAAAAGATTTGTGAGACGCAGAGCACAACCATACCAGGCCATCGTACCATCCATTCGGAACGTTTTGCTTGCGAGTAATGCTCCATACTTTTTTGAGTTTCATTTCTTATAGCCAACAGCATTTGTTCTTCGGTCTGTAAAAGCCATTTCTCAACACTACCACGTGCATCTTTTGTTGAAATTTTATCTATAAATGTAACTTCTTCTTTCTCTATGCTTATCATTGCTAAGGCTTCCAATAACTCATTGAATTTCAACTTATTAATGCCCTCAAAGCACTTATTAAGATGCGGTTGCACGCGCAATGGATCTTTTGTTTCTGATAGAATCTCCAGCATCTCATCATTTGAAAGAAAGAAGAATCGTGGGAAATACAGTCGCTTCTTCTCCAAATAATTATTTACGCCTGCATTTATATTATCCATCATTCTATTGGCATTCTCCATTGCCTCGAGCAGTCCTGGTTGTGAAGCTGTTTCCATTACGTTCGGCTTTTTTGTTACTGCCTACGATTTTCGGAAATGAAATATTAATAAATTTTTGGATATGAGATATTAATAAATATAAAGGAAGTGTGGAACAAGGGAAATTGTAATGACTGAAACTTATTATCTGATAGATAAAAGATTAAAAGCAAGACAGGAAGAAAATGAACAAAATTGACTGTTAATTCTTTGATTTGAATTTTTCACGCCGTTTTTAATAAATTAATTTTAAAATATTTTCATCAAAAATTGTTGAAATTAAAGATAAATAGACCAATATTAAAGTGTTAATTGATGTCTGAAGCTTTGCTCACACTTTTTTTATACAACCATAATCAATAAATCTATTTAAAACTAAATAATGAATGTAAAATATGGCTCCAAACTTTTTAGGTGGAAATGTAAACAAAACTACATCCAATTATTTCAAATTGAGATAAATGTACAATTATAAATCTTAGCAGGTGCTATTTATTTTCCTGAACTAGAAAAACTCAATGAATCCGAGATGCTTTTACATAGTTCAGACATTACATGACTCTTTAAGCTTTTATTTATCTAAACAAAAAAAAGAATCTTCTTCAGCCAGACAATGAATGACTCAAACAATAACAATCCCTTGATCCCATCTCATCCATTCGCTACCATCAACATAAACAAATGCCATCCCAAAACAACTTTCACTCACCATCATGTACCGCTTATAAATTTGATCAACTTGATTAAACAGTCGTCCCTCCTCCGGCATTTGAGTGACGATATCTTTCGACGAGAAAATTGGCAACAAATGAAGCCAATTTGTTTGAACTTTAATCCACTGCTCGATGGTTGTTTGTACACGAACAAGTTTATCGTACCATTCCTTCACCTCCTGCTCGCTCGGTTTTACAAATGCACTGCCACGCATAGATAAAGTTTTGATGAGATGATCATCGAGGAGGGATTGAACATCTTCAACATTTTTGAGGATTGTTATGTCAGTAGCTTTGAATGTTCCCAATGAGAATTCAACATTGTTCCATTCCTTTATCATTTGAGCGAGATTAAGTTGCAGCTGAAGTTCCTTGCAGGCTCCAATTGATATGATTTCACATTCATCGAGACAACTGAGATTTAAGTTGATGATTTTTCTCAAAGTTGTGCCTGCATCTGGCTCTAAATTCATTCCAGCAACTTGCGACATTTCATCCCAATGACGAGATCGAAGAGCTTCATTACACATAATTGTCACAACATGCACGCCATGCCTAAAGTCTTTAATTGTTTGAATCATTCGAGCGACAATTTTCAATGGTGCTGGAAGCTTCTCGATATCTGGATCCTCCAATTGTCCTTTGAATCTGCATTCGTGATTCTCTGTGTCTGACTTGATTTTGTTGCGATAGAATTTCTGGAACTTTTGGAATTCCTTTAAGAAATTTTCAGTGATATTTTGGACATCCGAAGGTCTCAAGTCTTCAAAACGACCATCCATCCACACATCATACTTCCTGTACCATTTAATACAAAGATGAACAAGCTGCTTAAATGGAATCACAAAATCTTTCATTTCCTCAAGCAGCGTCGAATTGGTTTTTGGAAATTTAAACAGCGATTCCTCCTTAT
This sequence comes from Chironomus riparius, assembly GCA_917627325.4. NCBI lineage: Eukaryota > Metazoa > Arthropoda > Insecta > Diptera > Chironomidae > Chironomus > Chironomus riparius. The sequence goes on along the minus strand of OU895877.1, from coordinate 18,679,215 downwards.
TCAGCCACTTGACATTGTCATCAAAAATCACAAGCTCGTCAGTAAATTTCTGCAAGACTCGGTGGTATTCGTGGAGCTTGTCAGACTCAGTCATGTCATTAATTATTGTCAAATTCGGTGCCAGTTCCTTCAATCTCTCTTGATTCTGTTTTGATACGACAGCAAGCTTCTCTTCAAATTGATACTTCATTGCCTCAAAATTCGATCCACCGAGATCGAAAATCTGTGATGAATTGTTGTGCCAATTCACTGCCTGCCACAGTAGCTCTTTATGTTGTCGATCCATCTCTGTCAATTCGATTAGTTCTCCACTCAATTTTAAAGAATTTCGGATACGTTCACCGAGTTGATCCATTACTGTTTTCTTGACATGAAGCAAGTACTCGCCAGTCTCAAAGAGAGCTTCAGTCGATGATGGAACTTCTAAAGCTCGCTTCTTAATCTCTTCGTATTCATTACAAATGTTCTTAATATCAGCCCTGTGCTTTTCGACAATTTTGTCAGTGATTTTCTTGACGAGTCTTTCGCCCATTCGACGCAATGAGCTGATGGCATCTGACTGGGATATTATAGCTTCATTGAAGTATTCCTTTTGAACGATGACCTTCAATTTAGCGATGAACTTTTTATACTTTACAACTTCCTCGAAAAACTCATCAATTGTCCTGTCAGTCTCTAAATATTCATTGAGTTCATTCATGGCTTGATTTGAACTCAATCCATAAAATTCCATCTGAAATGAACTCAAATAATTTTCCATGGATGCATACGAAAGCTCTAGAGATTCTTGTAGTTTTGTATGTGCGTTCTTAAGTATCCGACTGTTCAATTCAACCTTAATGTTCATCCTCTGTCCATCACAGCTATCGGGATGAACGAGAGCCTCAATTGAGTCTAAATTATTTCCAACATCATTAATAATGTCAATGAAGGCATGATACATGTCATAAATCTCCTCAATCGTTGGACATAAATCAATTTGATTCTCACAAATTGCGATAATCTTAAGGAACGGAATCTCATGACGATTTAAAATGACCTCATTAAGATGCTGAATTGTGCGCATTTTAAGAAGATTTATTTCACGAATTATGAGACCTGTTGCACAGTCCCATGCCTTCTCCCATTGTTTTCTTGACAATCGATATTGTGACTGCTTGCCATAATGCTTTTTTATAATTTTAATGATTTTTGGATACCAAGTTTTCTTGATAAATGCTGAATTCTCAGCTAAATCTTTCTTCGTAAAATCACGTATGTCATGAATACCTAATTGACCCATTGCTCGATATTTCTTGAAATCTATTAATGTCGATGGAAAGTCCATATTTGAATAATAATGAATGCATCTTATGAACGGATAAATTAACATCAAATTTCTCTTAATTCTCTCACGATTCTTTAAGAATGTCTCATAATTTTCGGTCCTACCAAGTCTCTTAAATTGAAAATTATCTCTTGATGGCACCAGATCATCCGGTAATGGCTTCAATAGCTTATTCATGCTAAATGCTTTCATAAGTCGATCATATTCATCATGTACTTCACTCATATATTCATTTACAATCGATGGATATCTGTCACGTAGTCGTTTCGATGAATAGCTTATGATTTTTTGCTCGGTAGATTTTTGCATTTTTGGAATGGGTGTATTGCGTGCATAGAAGCGTAGCTTGTGGATAAAAACGTGGGGATGAACACCAACCAGTGGTCCATTATCTTCTTCCTCTAGATCTGGTGGCTTGCGGCATATTGTGACTTTTGACTGAAATTTTTGGAATTAAATTTGAATTAGGGGCCGTTCACTTATTACGTTCGCATTTTAAGGGGGAGGGGGGGGGGGGGGATTTAAAAATTGTAACAAAATGTAACATAGGGGGGGGGGGGGTCAAAAAGTATGTAACATTCTAACTGTCGTTCGTCTTAAAAAAAGTTCACGAAAAAAATTTGTTTATTCATACCAAACATTTTTTTTAAATTTTTCACCTTTTTAATGATAAAATAAATTATGAACGTTCAGGGGGGGGGGGGGAGGGGTAGTGAGTTGTAACATATTGTTACAAGGGGGGGTGAAAAAAGTCGTTTTTTGCGTAACATAATAAGTGAACGGCCCCTTAAATTCAATTTAAAGGTTGTGGATTCTGAAAAATCATGCAATATCCAGAGCATATTCATCTTAGATACCCAAACTGACCCAAATCTCTATCAATTATCAAAACATGATTAAACCTTACTTTAATAGCACTCAATTCATATCTCGACTGCCTCCGATGACTTCGAATCTCATCAATATTCAATTTTAGCAATGGATTCTTCATATACTTCTCATTATCATATTTATCCAATTTGTCACAAGGCTTATGAAGATTCTTCAAATATTTGCTCATTATTTCCTTTTATTAATTCCACAAAATAATTATTTAAAAATAAAATTTGAATGCTTGTTACGGTTTTAAAATGAAAATTTTTGAAATTTTTTTGTTTACATAGAAAAGCTGTTGTTAATGGAAATGGCATAGATACTATGTTGTCTAGCTACGGCATACCATATGATTTTAGAACGGAATTCCTTTACATTGTGCATGAAATTCCATCAAATGCAACTCTTTTCTCTATGGCAACTTAATATGACATTCCAATGAATACAAATGTTTGTTTTATTATAAACTTTATAACATTCCATTGCAGTCTTGCTTGTTTTTATTAGGATTAGGGGTTGTTGTTTTGCATATGCTTGAAAACCGAATTTAATCTGTGAAACTATAAATTCAATTTTTGACAACCGTTAAAAAAAATTAAATTCTTGAGTAGGTAATTGTAAGAAATTTTAAATTTTAAAATAATGTTTTAAAAATATAATTTTTATAATAACCGTTAAAATTATAAAAAAAATTATAATTTTAAATTTAAAATGACCGTTAGAAATTTATATTTTTAAAACCGTCGGAAATTTGAATTTCTGTAAATACAAAAAACTGAAAACTTTAAATATTTGATAAATCTTAATAACCGACACCATAACATACCCTGGGCTTTAAACAATGCACAATCAAAAGGTCAGAAATCTTGATTGCAACTTATCACACTTGAAACTGATTTGAGGATTTGTAATATACTTAATTATGCCATGAAGCCATTCAAATGATTGAATAACCATAGATTAAGGTTACATAATTGTTTGACTTTGTGTGTGCTGTTTGATGTGTGGCACAATAATTTGTTTGAGTATGAGAATGCAACTAGACATGAGAAAGTTTTAAATCAGGCAATTTATGTCGGTTTTCATTAGATAATTGAATATAAATTAATTAGGTAAAATTTAATTTATTTTTAACACACAGAAACTCATTAAAATTTCATAATGAATAAATTGCTAATAATTCTCTATCTCTATCTCTCTCTCTCTCGTCTAATTCCCATAATAATGAATAATTGGATATAGCGTCATGTCAACAATCTAATCATTTAAAATTAAAATTGTTTAATAAATTTCGTGAAAGCAGCTCATTTAAGCTGGAAATTAAATTTACTCGCAAAAAATTTATACCCACTAATCATCCGGCATTGTAAATGATGATTACAATAAGGAAGATAAATTGTGTGTAAAAAATGATAAATAATCCCAGCAGACAGTGTTTCATCATGTGAAATAAGGGCATCTGAATACTACTTGCTTTATGAGTAAAATGTTGGTTTTAAGCAGAGATCGAAGCCGATTTTTTCGGCTTAACTCAATTTTTGATTTTTTTGATAGAAAAAAGCCATTTGACACCCATTTCAAGTATTTAAATTGAACTTTACATGCTTTACTATGATTCTGTGTAATATTTTGTCAGCATGTAGCTATAGGAAGCTCAGAATTTCAAGTTAAAGAATGTTAAGCCGAAATTTAAGCCGATCGGCTTAAAATCGGCTAAATTGAAATTCTGAGCTCACTATAGCTACATGCTGACAAAATATTTCACAGAATCATAGTAAAGCATGTAAAGTTCAATTTAAATACTTAAAATGGGTGTCAAATGGCTTTTTTCTATCAAAAAAATCAAAAATTGAGTTAAGCCGAAAAAATCGGCTTCGATCTCTGGTTTTAAGTATTCATGTTTGTGATTGTATAGTAATTTATGAAGCTTTTTATAATTTTACAGATTTTTTAATTTAACGGTTATTGAAAATTTGAAATATTAACGGATAATTAAAATTTGAGTTTCTAACGGTTATTTAATATTTGAAATTCTTACTACTAGTTGAACTTTAATTTTCAACGCTAATTTGAAATTCATATTTCAAAATTTCATTCAAAATTGCCGTTTACTTCAAAAAAGGGGAAAAAATTATAAGTTTACAAACATTTTCATACATAATAATCCAACAACATCACACAAATGCGCATTAATCACTCAATTATTCATCCATCATAAAATTTTCAGCAATTTCCATTTTCACCTCATTTTAATCCAAAATAAATGCGAGATGAATTTTTAAATTTCTCATGAGACATCCAACGAAGAAAAGTAATTTACATTTCTCTCGAGATTTTATTTCAATTTTTTCATGTTGAATTGTTAACATTATATTATTTATTTTGGCATTCATTAAGCATTTTGACCTGAAAAAGTATTTATAGCCGGATTGAAAATTTTCATATTTTGCGGCTTATACAAAAAAGCTATAAAATTCATGAATTGTTGCACATCCACAGAAATAAATAAATTTATTGACATAGCATTTTATAATTTTGTTCATTTTGTTGCCTATTCAGTGACCAGAAGTTTGGTTTTTTGATTAAAAATTTCATTTGTCGCATAAATTGTTTTTCAATAAATTTTTTTTGACAATGATTATTGAAGCTTAAAAATCTATTAACTTGTGTGATGTTTTTCAATTTGGTTTCGGTTGGAAATGTTGATTTTTGGGGGATTTTGATGCTCAATGTCAATTTTTATATGATTTCTATACCAAATAGTGATTTAACTTAACTTGACCCAAGAGGATCTAAAATTGCTCGACCCGAGAGGATATAACTAAGTTCGGTCTGAGAAGGTCTGATTTTGCTCGACACAAGATGATTTAACTTTACTCGACCCAAGAGGATCTAATGCAACTCAACCCGAGAGGATCTAACTTAGCTCGATCCGAGAGGAGATAATTAATTTCGAACCGAGAGGATGAAGCTTAGCTTAACTTTATTACAACTTAGAGAACCTAAACTCACAGTCCTCATCTAAATCATCATATTCATTCACAGACCAGTGAAAATTTTCAATCAAAAAATCTCCACAAGCATAATAAAATCCCCAAAATTCAGATTGATTTTTAACACAGAATAGAAATAAAACGATAAAAAGCAAGCAGCACAAAAAATTTGAAGCGGAAAATTGAAAAGAGAAAAGAAAAATTGTTTGAATTATGTGACCAAACGTTGTGCAATAAAAATCTTCATAAATCATTTGTTTTTTTCTCGTTCATTAAACAAAAGAATAATGAAAAAATTATTATTGGCCCACAGAAATTGCGAAAGATTTGTGGCTTCAACTTTTATGTCACAAATGGCTTGATTTTTCCATCCATTAAAGCCATTTGTAGTCAAATAAATTAATAGAACCATAAGACAATCATGATAAGTGACGAGAAAAATAATTAGACAGAAAAGTAAATCCATGTCAATTTCATTCGTCTATTTGACACTTTCTGTACGGCTAAGAAATCTCAGTTGCTTTGTTAGTCTTATCACGTTCTCACTATCCAAAAACGAAAAGTGATTGTGTGTTTGTGTATATGTGTACAAAATAAATGTTGAATAAAATATCCTCAATTTTAGCATGATTTGTCTTAGAGTGTGAGGTAGGAGGATTTAGTGATGAACAGTTTGTCTACTTAATAAGACTTGCGTCTAACAATTAAGCAATAATCATTCTAATAACTTATAGAAATTTAATGTGGTGCCTAAACTGAGTGAAATCTAGGGGAACAAGCTTTATGTATGAGAATATGTTAGTGTGCGAGTAAGGCCTTAGTAATCTAGTTGTTATGCAACAAGGTTTTAATCTGAAAACTTACTTTTTCTCCTTCTTTTACAGAGACGTGGCTTCAGTTCCCACTAGATGTTGATCTCTCAATTATTACAGATTGAAGATATGAAAAGGATTCATACAAGGTTGACTAAATTGGCAGGAGATAAGGCACATTGGTAAATTTGGCTCCTATTACACACTTAAAAAGTTTCGAAATTTGGTGATATTTTGATATTCATTTAAAGGATTCGAACCATAATTCACCATAAGATAGAAATCACAAACAAAATAACTGCAGCTTAACATCTGGGTTGCATATTAACTTATTACATCTTGTCAAAATTGGATATTTTGAAACGCAACTTCTGATTAAAGACAGTGTTTCTCAAACTTTTTTGATCCACGGAACACTTATCTAGTTAAATGTTTTCCCTGCACACCTGTAATTCTTTCACGGCACACTAATGTGCCGCGGCACATAGTTTGAGAACCACTGGGTTAAGAGAATTTGAAATGTCATTTTCTATTCAGCATCAATTAAAATTCCAAATCATTCAACCCTTTCGACTGCACTGAAATGCGTCAATTCTATTGAGTGCACCAAAATACCCATTAACAATATTTTTCATCCAAATTTCTTATTTTATTGAATGTTGATTGTTAAAAGCTAGCAAATAAACGAGAATGAATGGATTTAATGGAGAGCGATAAGAATAAACTATCACAAAATGAATTATTTTGCAATTCTTATCCTTTCTAATAAACATTAAGATAAAAAGAAACTATAGCAATTGCTCGAAGTGAAAACTTTACTTTATTTTTTTGTGTGTACAAAAAAAGAAGTTTTTTCATTCACAATTTTTTTATTTTACTTTTTTTTATATGTAGAGTAAAAGAAAAATTGATTTGCAATATGATGCCTTTCTAAAGCAGTTCTCTTTTTCAATGCTTTTCAATAACCATTTTGAACGTGCCGTGAATCATGAATTATATTACATACAAAATCGGCATGAGAAATGGAAAGGATGAGAATCGTTTGGAATTGGATTAGGGTTCAAGACGCATTTTGGATAATGTTTGATTAATAACTTAAATTAATCTTAATAAATTTTAACAATTCTTAACAAAGAGATTTGAACTGGTTGATCAAGTATGAATCATCTTATGACTTTCAAAAATTGAAAATCTTTCGGACGGACCGTAAAAAAGATAAAACTTACTAAGCGAATATAGGTTCAAAACTTGAGAGATCTGCTTTTTTTGATTCAATAGTAAAGGATTTTTGATTTAATCAAGCAAATCAGGTCCTGATATGAGCTACGACTCTTAAATCGAAAGCTTGTTTGAGTGTTGAGTTCCACGACTTCAATTACTTCAGAATCAAGATTTATTACAAAGTCTGGAACTTATAGCTACAGAAAAGATAAATAAACCTGGTTTTGCTCTAATTTCGAATAAGATTACAGCAACATGAGTCTAATCTGATATTCCTTAATCCAAGAATTGTAACTATAATTTGTAGCCAGTGTTTAAAGACCAAAATCAGTTGACAGCTTCATCTGAGCAAGGTTATAAGCCTACATAAAGTAAAGAACGACTCTTTAAGAGCCATTGATTGACTTTTAAAGCTACGTGATCCTGGAAAACCATTGCCAATAATAGAAACCCTACAAATATTTGTTGTTCTCACATCAAAAAAATTCAGTGTCTATAAAGACAGACACACGCCCACCGACAACATGCTCATTCATTCCTCACAATCCACTGCATTTAAAACGGATTGGCTTTGTTAAAAATGTTTCTCAAAACTTTTCTTTTCGGCATTTTTCACGTTCTTATGATTTCTCTTTTTTCTCCATTCTCAATGCTGCAAGGCTGTAAACGATGACAAATCTTTTGTAAACGAGTCAAAGGAAGACTTTTTCTTCAGCATTACAAATTTGTTTTTTCCCTTTTATTCTGATTTTTGGCTTTTTCCTTTTCTTGTGAAATTTCATATCTTCATCTGCTAATCTCAAATGTAATTTTTGATTCCTAACAAATCGATTTTTCTACTTGCTTTATCTTCCTCATCCTTCCTCCGCCTTTTGTGATTTTTATGTCCTTTTCTTTATTTAGTCTGCTTTCTTTTTGCTTCTTCTTGATCTATTTATTTAGATTTTGACTCAACCCAAATTGGAAATTGTGCTTCAGTACATGCTCATGCTTATGTTATATGAATGAAATTCATAAATTATGCAATTCTATATAACATTCTATCCATCCACTTGAATCCCAAATTAGATGCTATTTAATGTGTTTGTACATATATGAAAAAAATAACGAAGAAAAGCTCAAATGAACTTAAGAAGAAATTGAGGAGCTCAGATTTGAAACGTAAAAAGAGTCTGGAGTATTGCAGGGTTCCTAGGGTGTAATTTCTGACCAGTTGTATAAAGCTTCACATTAATTTTACAGTTTTGATGTACGAGGCCGAAATATGCAGCAAACTATTGAAACCAGCTTTAAAAACCGAGTTGGTTTGACAGTGAAAAAGCACCCAAATTCAACCAGTTATTTAATGTAATCGAACAAGTGTCATTAAAAGGAAGTTGGTCCATACTTTACTTGCCAGGGTTTTCGATTCATTTCCACCAACCAGTTTTAATCTATGCTTAAAAAATATTTCATAAATGCGTCATCATTTTAAGAATTTTATATTAAAATTTAATGAGTTTAAGCTCATTAATGGTAATTAAATTTAAGAATTTATTCAACAGAAATTTAATCTATAAATTATTTAACATAGAACATATCTTAAAAACATTGTAACCATAATCACCCATCAACTTCATGTAACCGTCCATCAATTTCAACGTGTTCACGTGGAGTGAACGTGTACAACAATTTACCATTGCTAATAAGAAAATAAGCAGTTAAGTGCACTTAAGCAGTTAAGTGCCTTGCTGGTCGAATAGGTAAGGCGCTTGGCTCAAATTTGGTATGGTAACTCGAAGGTCGTCGGTTCGAATCCAGCCATTTCCAAATTTGTTTTTTTCCGGAAGTTTAGATACTTCGACTGCTTAATGTAGGAGATCAAGCCATAATTGGGCATTTGGGCAACGTTGGATTAAGGAACGGGTCAGGAACTTGAAGTGTAGCGGGAGAAATAAAATTAATTTGAAACCTAGATTTGAAAATTAGAAGTTTGATCCTACATAATATTAATTCATATGCATACAAATACAAAAGTGTAAAATGTGAATTATTACCGGACAGTATGTCGTCAATAAATGCAATAAAGTGCAATTAAAATGAAAAAAAAGTTGTGCATGTCCATTCCTTCAAATTTCAGACAAAACAGTTTGTATCCAATGAGCAGTTCCTTTCAATGTGTTTCGATAACAGCTACCTTTAAGTCTTTCGGATGATCTTAATAGCTAAAATTACATGAAAAAGTCTTTTAACAAAAATTCAAAATTTTAATGCTTTATAATTGGATTTCTCATACCTAGTTCTCACTGTCAGTGTCTCCAATGCTCTTTTAATCGTTAATAATCGTTGTTATAGTCTAAATGTCAGCAAAATTATTCGTTAAATTCTTCAGTCATCAATTTTTTATTTTTTCACATCTTTCCGTTAAAATGTTATTTACGTATGTGATTTCAAAATCAACTTAGCTAAGACACACACCAATAATATAATCCGTCAAATATTTTAAATTTAAATTTATTTAAATTGCTAATAATTTAAAATGAAAATGTCTGTTGGTTTTAAGATCTTTAACGAGGTGTGGGTGTCAGCTTGGGACGGAAGGCAAGGGAGGTGTCAGGTATATTTTATGAAGTCAATGATTTAAGGAGTGGGATTAAAGGGGTCCGAGTTTGAGGGGGTTGTGAAGCCATGTGAAGTTTTGTGAAGCCATTTATGAATTTTTTGTGGGATTAACGGGGTCTGAGTTTGAGGGGGTTGTGATGCCATGTGAAGTTTTGTGAAGCTATTTATAAAGTTTTTGTAGGGTTAAGGAAGTCCGAGTTTGAGGGGGTTGTGATGCCATGTGAAGTTTTGTGAAGCCATTTATAAAAATTTTGTGGGATAAAGGAAATCCGAGTTTGAGGGGGTTGTAAGGCCATGTGAAGTCTGTGGTAGGATTGACCTTAAAAACATTAGGGTTGTTTGCGTCCTACAGTTATTTAAATAAAATTAATCAAATTTTAACCCTGATAAGAGGCACCACGGGCGCCTCCGGATAGCATAGTAAATGATCAAGAATGCTAATATAGATATTAAATCCATTTTTTTTTTGAAAATAGCCTACTATGATCAAAACCAAAAATGCTTTAAATTGCATTTTAAAACATATCTATGTATTAAAAATGATGAAAAATGCTAATATAGATATAAAATCGATTTTTTTTTGAAAATAGCCTACTATGATCAAAACCAAAAATGCTTTAAATTGCATTTTAAAACATATCTATGTATTAAAAATGATGAAAAATGCTAATATAGATATAAAATCGATTTTTTTTTGAAAATAGCCTACTATGATCAAAACCAAAAATGCTTTAAATTGCATTTTAAAACATATCTAGGTATTATAAATCATGAAAAATGCTAATATAGATATAAAATCGATTTTTTTTTTGAAAATAGCCTACTATGATCAAAACCAAAAATGCTTTAAATTGCATTTTAAAACATATCTATGTATTAAAAATGATGAAAGATGCTAATATAGATATAAAATCGATTTTTTTTTGAAAATAGCCTACTATGATCAAAACCAAAAATGCTTTAAATTGCATTTTAAAACATATCTATGTATTAAAAATGATGAAAAATGCTAATATAGATATAAAATCGATTTTTTTTTGAAAATAGCCTACTATGATCAAAACCAAAAATGCTTTAAATTGCATTTTAAAACATATCTATGTATTAAAAATGATGAAAAATGCTAATATAGATATAAAATCGATTTTTTTTTTGAAAATAGACTACTATGATCAAAACCAAAAATGCTTTAAATTGCATTTTAAAACATATCTATGTATTAAAAATGATGAAAAATGCTAATATAGATATAAAATCGATTTTTTTTTTGAAAATAGCCTACTATGATCAAAACCAAAAATGCTTTAAATTGCATTTTAAAACATATCTATGTATTAAAAATGATGAAAAATGCTAATATAGATATAAAATCGATTTTTTTTTTGAAAATAGCCTACTATGATCAAAACCAAAAATGCTTTAAATTGCATTTTAAAACATATCTATGTATTAAAAATGATGAAAAATGCTAATATAGATATAAAATCGATTTTTTTTTTGAAAATAGCCTACTATGATCAAAACCAAAAATGCTTTAAATTGCATTTTAAAACATATCTAGGTATTATAAATCATGAAAAATGCTAATATAGATATAAAATCGATTTTTTTTTTTGAAAATAGCCTACTATGATCAAAACCAAAAATGCTTTAAATTGCATTTTAAAACATATCTAGGTATTAAAAATGATGAAAAATGCTAATATAGATATAAAATCGATTTTTTTTTGAAAATAGCCTACTATGATCAAAACCAAAAATGCTTTAAATTGCATTTTAAAACATATCTAGGTATTATAAATCATGAAAAATGCTAATATAGATATAAAATCGATTTTTTTTTTTGAAAATAGCCTACTATGATCAAAACCAAAAATGCTTTAAATTGCATTTTAAAACATATCTAGGTATTATAAATCATGAAAAATGCTAATATAGATATAAAATCGATTTTTTTTTTGAAAATAGCCTACTATGATCAAAACCAAAAATGCTTTAAATTGCATTTTAAAACATATCTATGTATTAAAAATGATGAAAAATGCTAATATAGATATAAAATCGATTTTTTTTTTGAAAATAGCCTACTATGATCAAAACCAAAAATGCTTTAAATTGCATTTTAAAACATATCTATGTATTAAAAATGATGAAAAATGCTAATATAGATATAAAATCGATTTTTTTTTTGAAAATAGCCTACTATGATCAAAACCAAAAATGCTTTAAATTGCATTTTAAAACATATCTATGTATTAAAAATGATGAAAAATGCTAATATAGATATAAAATCGATTTTTTTTTTGAAAATAGCCTACTATGATCAAAACCAAAAATGCTTTAAATTGCATTTTAAAACATATCTAGGTATTATAAATCATGAAAAATGCTAATATAGATATAAAATCGATTTTTTTTTTTTTGAAAATAGCCTACTATGATCAAAACCAAAAATGCTTTAAATTGCATTTTAAAACATATCTAGGTATTATAAATCATGAAAAATGCTAATATAGATATAAAATCGATATTTTTTTGAAAATAGCCTACTATGATCAAAACCAAAAACGCTTTAAATTGCATTTTAAAACATATCTGGGTATTATAAATCATGAAAAATGCTAATATAGATATAAAATCGATTTTTTTTTTGAAAATAGCCTACTATGATCAAAACCAAAAATGCTTTAAATTGCATTTTAAAACATATCTAGGTATTATAAATCATGAAAAATGCTAATATAGATATAAAATCGATTTTTTTTTTGAAAATAGCCTACTATGATCAAAACCAAAAATGTTTTAAATTGCATTTTAAAACATATCTGGGTATTATAAATCATGAAAAATGCTAATATAGATATAAAATCGATTTTTTTTTTTGAAAATAGCCTACTATGATCAAAACCAAAAATGCTTTAAATTGCATATTAAAAACAAATCAAGGTATTATAAATCATGAAAAATGCTAATAAAGATATAAAATCGATTTTTTTTGAAAATAGCCTACTATGATCAAAACCTTGGTTACAAGGTGGGGGGCAAGGTCGGTGTCAGGTATTTTTTGTGAAGCCAATGATTTAAGGAGTGTGATTAAAGGTGTCCGAGTTTGAGGGATTTGTGAAGCCATGTGAAGTTCTGTGTTAGGATTGACCTTAAAAATATTAAGGTTATTTGCGTCCTATAGTTGTTTACATAATAGTAATCAAATTTTAACCCTAATAAGAGGCGCCACGGGCGCCTTCGGATAGCCTAGTAATAATAATAATAATAATAACCAATTCATTAAAAATTTTTACATCTATCAATTTACCTAATCATGTTTTACTGCTTACTTATTCATTCCCATGTAACTATGTATCTACCTATATCAGAAAACTTTCAAACAATCAGAAATGCTCGAAGCAAGCAAAAAAAAATATAAAGTAAGTAAGCTATTGCATCTTTTATCAGGAGAGAAAGAAAAGTTTAACATGAATATTTTATAGTTGTGCAGTCGAGAGTGTCAAGTAATGTCCATTTTGTAAAGCTCATAACAATAGCACAAGGTTGATTTACTTTACTTAATGTTGTGGAAATTTGCAAAGGAGACGAAGTGTGGCATAACATTAGCTTAATAAATAGAGACAGAAAGTTCAGGTCAGATATGCTGGGTTGTAGGAATATTGGTACTGAGTAGCATAGCATTAGCTATTGAAAGCACTTTTTAAGCATGGAATGTACTTTGATACTAAATAAATTATTTGTGATTTATTAAAGCGCATTTTGAGAATATAAATGACAATCTCAAAAAATTATACTTCCTAGTTCTTGTTGTAAATGTTGTTATCCCCTTAAAAAACCAAAAGAATTTTAAAATTCTCCGATGAGGGATAGAGACAAATCCTCTAATCTAGCGCCTTATGAGAGTTAAAGCATCGCATAAGTTAAACAAACTGACAGTTGGCAGACACAAGAGTAGTTTAGCTCTGAGAGAACATATTCATTTCATCCTTAAATCCTCAACTATTTCGATGATTTATTGAATTTTTAAGACAAGCCATTTCTTCATGCTACAGCCACACTCTCTTGAAATGTTGACGTACGTATGTGGAATAAGCATCAGATAAAAATTACAGATAGAGAGAATAAAAGTTTCTTTCATGTTTCAATATTGATCATATCAGAAATATGTGTGAATCCAATTTAACATTGAAATTGATTCAATTTATCAATCTCACAAATCTCAGTACTGCTGAATTGTATCATTTTCAATATAACGAAATGATTTATTTTCGTTACATTGTCGCAATTTATTTTCCTCAGCTGCAAAAGTACTTGAAAAAGTTTTTTTTTCTAGATTTTTGCTGAATTTTTTTTACTGGGGTGGGGGGGCTTTTTAAAAGTTGCATGGGCGGGGGATTTTATAGATTTAACAACTGGCTTGTAATTTAAATCGTGTTAGGTTATTATTGTCAACTCTACGGTGGATTTTGGGGGTGTGCTCAAGGTGGTAGCAATATATTGATCTAAAGCACATATGACGCTTCCTATCAAAGCTTTATTAGTGAATTTACACTGTAAATTCTTAAAATAATCACATAAACCCACCCTACATCAGCTCCAACCAATTTATATCAATTTAGAGCCAGTCAAAAAGTTTAAATCATCCCACGACAGTTTCCAACCCCCACAATATCAACTGTGTATGACTGTGAAAATTCTTAAACGCATTTTTCATGATTATAAGGCCGTTGAAAAAGTTTTTAATAACAAACACGAAAAAGAAAACTTTTCATGTCTCATCACAGCAAATTTCGTTTGTTGTATATACATTTCGGAAGATAAAATTCTTCTTTCCGGAACGAAAGAAGAAGTCAAGGAAGAAAAAAAAGTTTAAAAGCGGAAATTCCCACAGCTGGTACTACTGCAATGAGGCACACAATCAAAACTCATCAAGAATTCATTTCAAATTCATTATCAATTATCGCGGTTTTCCTACTTCTTTTCCTCCTTTCATTTACCACCCGCCCACACCTAACATCTCAAACTTTTCGAAAAATGATGAAATGAAACTCAAAGGAGATGGAAAATTTATGCAAATTTATATAGCGACACTGAAAATGTTTTATTCAAATGAATCACGTTCTTGACTTATGAATTGAAATATACTGAAATAGCAAATTTATTCGCAGTTATTTGAATGAGAGAAAATAAATTTTTTTTAACCTCAACAAAAAGTTTGTTTCAAGCTCATAATGCTTGTGATTAAAATTCATTTATGAGGTGCTTTAGGATTTAGTGTATTAAAGGCGCATATGTCTGATAATTTTTGATGAGATTTTGAAATATGAACTTTGGAAAGATGTTGCATAATACTCATAATCACAACATTCTGGGATCGAACCCACCTCATCACAAAAGAGACAGGTTTCAGCATTCTGATCTGGTAAGCAAACTGCTACTTAAGCTACACGTAAGCAGTAAATTGGTAAATTCACATTAAATACTACAGTTCCAGTAACAAGCATTGACTCTCAATTTTTTTTTCCATCCAGAACAATGGGAAAAAATTTATCCAGATGAAATAAGCATCTTGGAGCCAAATTCCTAGCAGTACCCTAATCATAACCGAATTAGGTTAAAGCACAAAGATTGAGAGGCATAGAAGTTATACTTGGTACTAATGTGTTGTTAGACTCAAAGTTAAGAAAGTTGTTTTTTGTAGGTCAAATCAAGCATTTGGCTAATCAAGAGGTTTGAGTTCTAATCCCTGAACTAAAAAATCTGTAGTTTGGTAGCTAACAATTAAGCCACTAAGCCACTTTAAAGAATGAATTACCAGTCTTGCGTAGAATCTCCAAGACAAGGATAACATGACACAATGATGCCGATATGATAATTTAAAAATAACACTAATTGGCAGCATAAATCCCTTGAATCTCAATTGCACATCCTCAACCTCAAAGTCTCATACCAAACATCAGCAACATTTTCTCACAAAAACGGCTGTTAAAATTTTTAATATCTTAATTTTCTACCCATTAAAAAAGTTTATAAATTATTCTGTGTTGAAAATGAGATGAGAAAATGATGGAATGAAAAAAAAGTGTCGTAATTAAGTGCTCGTTGTTCGCATTTTTAATTACAAATTCAATGATGATTCTCTCGATTCATTCATAACTTTTTATCTTCGTCGCCTTGTGCAAATTAATTTTAATTCAACCCCTTAATGAAATAAAATTTACACTTTGATGATGTCTTGTGATATCAATTATTCCATAGCAATATGACAATGCAGAACCTAGTTTAATCTAGTTTGATAATGCAAATTGAACATGAATTTATGATGAAAAATAAATATGAGATGAAAAATAAATTCAAAGAGATTGTTATCATACATTTTAAAAATAAATACTGTCCCACATGACAAAATGTATTTTCATTCATATTTGTATAAGAAAGGCACATACGTACATATGCATATAAAAGGTAAAATGCTGGTTCAGTCTATTTACTCAGACGAAATAATAATTGGCCTGAATAATTTTTTT
The DNA here is from genome assembly GCA_917627325.4 of Chironomus riparius. Classification (NCBI taxonomy): domain Eukaryota; kingdom Metazoa; phylum Arthropoda; class Insecta; order Diptera; family Chironomidae; genus Chironomus; species Chironomus riparius. The sequence continues at coordinate 18,662,855 of OU895877.1, read as the reverse complement.
CTTTATATTCATACGATGAGAAATTTTCAATGGAAATTAAGAAAAGTTATTTGATGCATGAATATCGGGATAATTGGAAATTTGTGCATTCGAAACATTTTACTAACAAGATTTTTTGAAGCATATGAGAGGTTTTTTTAAGGTTAATGGTGCATGAAATATTTTTTTGCAAGTCTTTTAAATAAATTTTTGAACACTAACTGAGAAGTTTTAGATAAAGTTGAAGATGTGATGAATAACTAGCAAATATTAAGTTAAAAACAAGGCGTGGAAACTATCCCAAATATCATATTTATCTCACATGTCCCAAAAATATTCAAAAAAATTCCTGAGCATGTATGCACAATAATAAAGATATCCCAACGCAGGGGCGTAGCCAGAAAATTTTTAAGGGGGGGGGGGCATTTTCGAAAATTAAAAAACCGTTATTTTGTATCCTTAAATCTATATTCATTCTTCATAAGTTTAAATATTTAATTCATTATTCATAATGAATTCCCCTATGGCCCCCCTGGCTACGCCCCTGTCCCAACGTATCCTTAGTGTATTGGACGTTTAATTTCAGGATATAATGGAATATCTCAATTCTAATGCATACAGGCTTAGGGATTATTTTGAATATTTTTGGGATATTTGGGATAGTTTCGACGCCTTGGTTAAAAATATTTTAAATGATAGAATGCAAGTTTTTATGAGTTCAAAGTTTGTTTATACTGGCATCATATCCAAATAGATCATCCCTATGCAGTAGAATAGAGAGTTTAGAGTTATAAAAACCCAAAAAAGTAGAATTAGAAAAGGTCAGTTTTCATTGTAAGCCTTATTAATATTCTCTAGAATGGTGGACCCTAGGCCTAAGAATTTAATATATAAACTCAAGGACGACATAAAACCTAAAATGGAAGCTGCTCCATACCTACAAAATCTGGAGACTGAAACCAGTTTCTAAGGCTTTTTCAAACAACTTTGTAAACAAAGTTGGACTACATTTAGGTTAAAGTGCCCTTTAGTAGACCTGTTTTAATCTTAAGCATTGCAAAAGTTTTGTGCCAAATTTTAATACTTCAATATCGTTAATTGACGAGTCCTCTGAAAAGAGATGTCTAAATTTAAGTTTTTATGATAATCCTCAATTTTTAAGTTATACAATCCACTGATATTTTAACCTCTTCAATTAAAAGCTTTCTCAAACAAAAAATCATTCCCATTTTTTAAAAAGAGAAATGTCATAACTCAAATTAGCAGAAAGCATACCATCGAGACAGTAAATAATTCACTTCAATTCCGCTGCATTTTCATTTGCATTACATTCACTTAAATGGAAATAATTCACTATTGAAATATATTTGAGAGCATTAACATAGAAATTATAACAATGAAAAAGAAAAATTAAAATGCAACTAAAAGAAGAAAAAAACAAAAATTTCCACTTGAATGACATGAAAGATTCCTTTTTGCTCCTTTCCATTTCAATACTCTCGTGTCGGGATGAATTTTTCAATTTTTATGCAGTTATTTTTTTGCTTCAAATGAATGATGTCATTATTAATTTCTTTAGAAGTATTGCAGCATATTCCATAAGCTGTTTGAATAGCTTTTTTTAAAATGACATGGATTGGATATTTTTTTGGATAAGCTCCAAAAATCTATAAAGATCAAGATGGGCGATGTTGAATTTTCTCTCCGTTTTAACACGTTTTAATGGCACGGGTAGATTGAAATGATATGTTGGGAGCCATACAAGCAACTTGACTTCGAAAGAATCAATGTACATCATTTTAGGGAATTTTTGAATTTGCAAAATATTAGATTAACTGGACTAGAAACAAAGTCAGCCATAATGTAATATGAATATCATCTAGATGTAGCCAAAGCTCTATATGGGTTTATGGTTGTGGAGACTAACCAGATAGTCTTTATTTAAGCAACCTAAAATGGTTTATTGATGTCAGCTTTGTGCCCTAATCTAGTACAAGACCAAATTGCCTATTCCATCCTCTCATCAGTTCTACCATTTAGAAAAAACAGGTCCTCGAATAACTTCTAATTAACACATCTGAGTTTGTCAAGATTTTGTTTTTTCCGACAGCATTTTCCTACAATTCAATAAAAAATAGCGCTTTAAAGTTCACAGAAACTCATAAATTTCAATATCTTACTTCCACCAGTTTAAATCTACCTCAATTCCTCATTTTTCCCATGAAGCTTTAACATACAAGCAGACACATGTTGGCTGATGAAATCTACCGAAAAATTCATCATGTCAAGAAAGTGAGTGAAGAAAGGAGAGAAAGAAGAAAAATAAAATCTTGATGCACAACAGCAGTCGGTCATTTGCATCTAAAATTTGATTTCACACCCTTCCCCCCCCCCAAAAAAAAAAATAAAAAAATAAAACCCAAAATACAAAACCGTAATCTCGATGCTTTTTCTCTCAAAGTCTCATGCATAATCAAATAACAAAACCACAACTGTATACATACAAAATAGTTTGTATATGTACATATATTTCTACTAGCTGCAGGATAATGGCTACAAATGCATTCATGAATTTCAACTTTAAAACATTCTTTTTTTTAGAATAAAAAAATATAAACTTTATTGCATCATATCTCAATATGTTAAAATTAAATATGCTTTTGAGCTGTGTTGTAGTCTGGGAGTTTGGTTGAGGCTGATAAAATTTTGAAGCCTTTTAATAAGTCTTATGATTTTGCATGGCAATTCAGTTAATTGACTTTTCTATTTGATTTTGATCTCGTTTGTCTTTACTTTTCTGAGTCGATATTCGGTTAAGTGCTGTCAAGCTACGATAACTTTGTAGGAGACTGAAAGTTGTCATATTCTAACACTTTATAAGCTTTAAATCAATTTAAATTTAAAAATTAATAATATTCAAAAAAACTAAACCTGAACTAGAACAAAAGTAATCCTAAAATGAAATCTTAAATCATATTTTATATTTTATAACGGATCTGTCTACTAATGTGAAACTAACGACGATTAAATTAATATGTTGTAATAAGTTTATTAATCATGGTTAAATAAGTGAGTGTATATTCAAAAATTTTTTTCATTTATATAAGCGCTTAGTTAAGGGAGCTCTCCTCCCTCTTATATATAAAAAAAAAATTAAAAAAAATCCCTTCCTTAAAATAGTTTTTTGACTACGCTCCTGTATATCCTCATTTTATTTAATGATGATTAATCTTAAAATATCAATCACGCGAAAAATGAAATATTACATTTGTTTTTAAAGTTTCATAATTTCAGTAATAATTATTTAATCGGCCTAGAAACATCGCTTAAATAAAAGCAGGCAGAAATGTAAGTATTCTTCGATATTTCCGATCGTTTGAGGTTTTTGATCAAACTTACTTAAAGATACTTAGAATCTACTAATATTTAATTTCAATTAGAGCATGTACAATCAGGACTATTACACTTTGCGTAATCAATGTCTCTTGTCGGGAAAATTGTTTGAAGATGAATTTTTTCCCGCAACTAGTCAGAGTCTTTATAAAAAAGATTCAGAATTTCTACATGGAACAAAAGATCCATATTTCAATGAGTGGTTAAGACCAAAGCAAATTTGTAAGGATCCACAATTTTTCAAAAATGGATTTTCAACAGACGACATAAAACAGGGATACTGCAAAGATTGTTGGTTTCTTGCTGCTATTACTAATTTAACGTCGAATAAAAAAAAATTTTCTGAAGTCGTAAGAGGTGACAATAGTTTCGAGAATAATTATGCTGGAATCTTTCATTTTAAGTATGTATGCTACTATAAATTATTAATTATTAAGTAAAAGAATTAATTTACAGATTTTGGCAGTATGGAGAGTGGATAGATGTTGTTATTGACGATCGCTTGCCAACATTTAAAGCAGCAGATGGAAAAATTAAATTATCATATGCGTCCTCATCAGATCAAGATGAATTCTGGTCAGCTTTATTAGAGAAGGCATTCGCAAAACTTCATGGTAGTTATGAGGCATTAGGAATAAGTGGAACGTACTGTGAAGCAGCAGAAGATATGACTAGTGGTGTCTGTCAAAAATTTTGTTTAAAAGATAAGGAAAACTGCCTTAAATTTCATAAATGCTGTACATACAATTCTATCAATTTCTGCCAGCTTGAGAACTTTTTTAACATGGGAAACTTTATGAGTTGCTTCATTAGATTGCCACAAGAAGCACAAAAAGCACAAAAAGCACAAGAACGCAAAACAAAGGAAAATTTAGTTATGGGGCACTCATTTGCAATAACAAAGATCGCTCGAACAACAAATGGTGATCAACTAATTCAATTGAAAAATCCATGGGTAAGTTAAGAGGTCATTCACAATACATGTCGTACTTTTCTACATAATATAAAAAGTTCAGTGTATAATATTTAATGAAATTTTAACTCTTAATCTCATAAAGGGTCGTTACGAATGGAATGGTGCATGGAGTGATGATTCAGAAACATGGAAAAATACTTCAGAAGCCCTGAAGACAGGACTAGGTTACAAAAACGCTAATGATGGATATTTCTTCATTTCATATGAAGACTTTCATAAGTACTTCGATGTAATTGAAATTTGTTTCTTAAAGTTCCCATATTCGTTACTTAAAGTGGAGAGCCAAATGAAATGTTTCGTATCAATTGCTCGAAAAGATCCAAGATTGTTTCCAATTGATAAAGAAACGACAAATCATTTACTTACTTTTAAATTGAACATAGCTGAGACAATTTGCTTTGAAGATTTCAAAAAAATGATAAATTTTGCTGCTTACCATGGTGAACCAATCATGAAGAAGCAGAACTGTCAAGCTAAGTTTTGTCAACGTTGTCCAAGATTTTATGATCAATGGAATGGTTCTCAAATGGATATTTATCGAATAATTTCACGAGAGGAGGAATTCTACATTCGAATTTACTTTTGTTGTGTTTCTCATAATGACTTAATTATTCTAAAATGTATTGCTGTTCATATCAGAATCATAGGCAATTGTGTTGAATTGTATAAATCAAAATGTACTAAAATTGAGGTTGATTCATATATGACAAGATTAATTAATATAAGAGACAAAGAATTAAATTAAAATTTAAATATCAAAATAAAGTAAAACTAAGTGCGAAAAAACAAAATTAAAAAGTTTCATGAATGTCTTGATTTCAGATTGAATTCTATAACAAAAGTCTACTTTAACTTCTTCACAGCCTTACAGAAGTCAAGTTTCATTATGAAAGAATCCACAAAGCTTGAAATTAAAGCTACAAAATCAATCATCTGCTTCTTTTCAATTTCACCATACCTACATATTCGAGGAATCTCGTGTATATGCTTTTATTTGAATTTCCATGCTCGAAAATGTGGAAGGAGAAACCTATCAGAAAATTGATACTGACATAGAGATAGATATTAACATAAACGGATGCTCGCAATTTTCATTTCTATTGTTCCTAATATAAAATCATTTCTTTTTGCGTAAGTACAAAATGATTTTTTTCATTCGAAAACAGAACCAGAAGATTTTTTTTTTTTCAATGAGAAATCGGAACAGAGAAGAAGTACAGTCAATTTAGAATAAAAAAAAACTTTTTTCGCGTTCTGTTTCCTCTTCGTTGAAAATTAACAAAGAAAAATGAGATGGAGCAAATTTTTTTCGTTCCTTTATTTTCATTTTTTTCCGTCTCAACTTCATATTGAGAAAGCAAATGAGGCAACGACTTGAGGGCAAAATCTCGAGTGAAATATATGCAGAATAAGATTCGGCAATTTACATTGCTTTTTCTGCCTCTTTTTCACTCACTTCATGATACTTCTTTCCCTACAATATAGACAGTTTTTTGAGCGGAAATTTATGGTGAATAATTTTGTTTGTTTTTATTTTGACTGTCTTAGTTGAGTTTATAGTATGTGAATCATATGCTCGTGTGAAGATTAGTCAATTTATTATATTTAAATTTCATTTATTTGTATACATTTTACGTTTTGCTGTTTTAAAATCGTAAAAATACTAATTTCGATATTTAACGCTAGATTTAAGTTTACATGACATGACTAATTATTTTCAATTCCAAAACTAGGTTATTGTTTTGTAGTTATACTCTATTAAACTAAAGTTGGCACTTTTAAGAGCAAATGACTTTAATTTTGTATTGATTCAGTTCAACTCAGCAATCTTAAGCTCAATTCAGCATTAGAAAACGTAAGTAATCGGTATTAACCTCAATTCAGCAGTATTAAGCTCAATTCAGCAATACTAAGCACAATTAACCAATACTAAGCTTGATTCAGAAGGATTAAGCTAAATTCAGCACTATTAAGCTCAATTCAAAATTTATAAGCCCTATATACAGTTCTAATCAGCATTCCTAATTTATATTCAGTGGTTTTAACATCAATTTGGCACTTTTTGGTCCAATTCTTTATAAGACCTTCAAGTACTAAACAGCAAAAGCGCTCTATCTATCATAATACCTAATATGCTTCAATAATCGCGCTCCTCCATCAACCCCTACCACAATCGCTCAAAGTTGTGTTCCTTACAAGAAATTACCTAATTTAAAACTGCTACTCATAAAATAAAATAAAATAAAATAAGAAAAAGTCTCGAGACATACCACAAAGTTATGCCGTTTGCGTGCAAATTTTATTTACTGTTCATTGTTATAGCAAACGAACGCAAGAGAAAGCAAAAAAAAAGTCTCATAAAAAGCAATGATTTCAGATGCTACAAACAATTTTCTGCCTTTTTTCTTCTTTTTCTATTCAAGTTGAATCAAAATTTTACATCATTAAAACTTTTCTGATCAAGTGTGAGGAAGGCAAGAAAGTTCGGAAGAAGTAGAAAAAAGTCTTTTTTTTTACAGAGATAGAAATTACTTAATTATGATGATAACAAGCCAAAAAGGCTCAAGAGGGCAATAAAATTTAATTTAACGAGTCATTGAGCAATTAATATTTTTTTTTTTTGGTCGGAATGCATTACTTGTTAATTGTGTGGGTCATTTGACTCACAGAATGAAATTTATTATAAACTGAGTAATCGTCAGGAGTGAGAAAGGGTAGTAACTACTGTGAGAATTCTAAATAGGAAGTTAGTAATCTGTAATGAATACTATTTGAGGATGTCTTATACAGATTAATCTGATGACGTGGTAGTAGAGATTTTAAAACTTGATTTTTGTATTTGAGTGATGAAAATTGACACATAACATTAACCGCAGTTTTACAAACGATAGAAATGCAATACTATAAAACTATGAATCCACATCAATCAAAATTCCAATTTACATGATTAATATATGACTTAATTTGGAGGATTCAGGCATATTATATTTGAAAAAATTGTCATTTACATGGCATCTACAATAGAAGATATACATATGGATAAATCAAATGACAAAACGGCATCGAGCTCTAATATTGCTTCTTATCACTTTAGTCAATTTAGGCTAACAAAAATTTCCTCAAATTTAACGCATAATAGCATCAAATTAAAAATCATAAATGCTACTTATCTATGACTTTAAAACTTACAATTGAGTCAAAAAAGTGTTTAAAACACAATAAAATGTAATTTTTATTCATAACACTGCAATAAAAAAAAATTTAAAGCGCAATTAAGCTAATAGCAAATAATGACAACCAGTTTTAGATTCATTCAACACTTTCATAAAAAGTTATGAGGTAATATCAAGTTATTTGTATAATAATTTGTTATTATTTCCATTCATTTCTGGTTTGTTGGGTTTCTGTGATTTAAGTTTGAATGTTTGGAGTTACATTTTGGTGATGTTAAGGATTTACATAGGTCAAGCTAGTCGAATAAGTCGATAGTTTGGTCGAGTCAGCAAACTTTTAAACATTAGAAGCCAATATCCCACGATATTCCAACTGAAAAGTCCCATGAATCACAAAAACAGAAGCATAAAACTCATGCGCAGCTGTAAAATTATCAGATCTAATCCCATTTCATCATATCTCAAAAAATGCATTAATAAAATTTCCATCGAATGAATTATTCAACAATTAACTTAAAATTGATGAACTCGATGAGTTGTCGTGTGCCAAATTTATTGATTTTGCATTTAAATATCGCGAGAAACAAGCTCGTGGCAAAGCTGAAATACTTAAAGCATGAATTAAAAATTCATTAGCTTCTTACATCATGATCGACTTTATTGATACTTTAAAGCCAAACGACATTGAGAATTTTAATGTTAAATTATCTACTTTAAATTAAACATGATTACGGGGAATGAATGTATAAAAATATCTTACAAATCTGTTTCAATTCACTTGATTTGCAATTTTGATTTAAATGCTAATTTGGTGCCATGTTTGGATGTTACAAATTTGTATTCTCTTTTATTGAAAATGTTTAATTGACATTCGAATGAAATGGGAACAGATTTTTGTGTGAAAGTAGAGAAAATTTGATATTAACAGCGGATTCAAAAATTTGTGAAAAATTTAACGAATTTTCTAGTTTTGAACTAGCTTTTTAAATAAACAATACTATTTCATTTTATTATTTAAATATTAAGCTTCAGTTTTTTAAATCAGCCAATTTAATCCACTTAAACCAATAACTAGAGCAAAAAGTCATCAGCACAATCACCCGAAAGTATAATTCACTCATAAAAACCCCTTTTTCAATTCTAAAATCGCATTAAAAACTGAACTTTTTTTCTCAGACGCATTTAGTTCTGTTGATGTAACCTTATCAGCATTTCAAATAAGAACAATTTTTATTCAGAATTCAGTGATGAATATTCATTGACTGAGAAGAGAATTTAAAAAAAATTAATCTTCAACTTCTTATCGCATTTTTTCCTAGATTGTTTACAGTAAAAATCATAATAAAAATTAATTTGCTAAGTGAACAATTAGTATGGAATTAAAATAAAGTGATTGGTATTAAGTTGGGTGTTTTTGATGAGCCGTTAAAGAATAATGCCCGAGAATTTGAATTGAATTTTTAAAAGCCGTTAAATTTATTTGGGAATTGTTTGTAAATTCTCGAATTTTATCACATAAAGTTTGAAAGTTTTAAATTTATTTAATTTTAAATCCTCAAATTATAATTAAAATTTGACAAATTTGAAAGTTTTCAAACAATTTCAAGAATCAAAACATAAAACAAAAGAATTTGCATAAAAATCACGAGAGCCCACAGACAAGCTTTATATTCAGTAGTCGACTTTTGTGTTTCAAATCGGTGGAAAGACTTCAAATAATGATGAAAAAAATTTAAAGTGACTAAAATATTAAGGAAACTTAAGATAATTAGTGAATAATCAATTTAAAAATATAATAAACATGAACACAAGAACTTAAAGAACACGAAATGGTTGTGCAAATTCAATAAAGTCGTCAATATTTTAGTGAAATTTAGTAAAAACAAATCAACAATTTTTTTTTCCATCAAACTTCCAGACATGCTCATAAAGTTTTTAAGTGAAAAAACAACATTCATGAAGAGCTGCAGTCAGCTGGTTCGATAAAGAAAAAAAAATTTGATATTTTCTCAAAGTTAAAAATATGTCAAAAGGACAAAGGATTGTTGGTTCAGTGACTTGCTAACGAAATTCATTCAAAAAGTTAATTTTTTAAATTTTTTAAATGCTACAAAATTTATTTTTTAAAGTATAAGAAAAAAAGAGTGTTTTAAAATAAAGTTTTATAAGAAAACTTAATCACAATTCGTTTCTGTCTATCATTGTCGTCTCATTTGTACAAATTAATCGTAATAATATTATAATAGTTGTATACAACATAAGCATAAATAAAAATAAATTAAGTTCATTTTCAATTAAATTGAATGTGGAGGAAAGGAAAAAATGAAATCAAAATGTAGATTGATTGCAATTTGGTTAATGATTTCATTTAATTCATTTATCGAAACTGGTAAGTGATTCATACAAATCGATAGATTGTTTATTTAGTATGTCTGCGTTAACAACAAGTGCAAACATCCAAAAGATTATTTTTTTTCTTTCATGTATAATTGAGGAATAAGTGACACGAATGAAAAAAAAAAGAAATAAAAATGCAAATTGATACGGTCCGCTAATTTGAGCAACACTGAATATGATTCATACTATATACAATGTGTGGTGGTTATTTGGTTCAATTACCTTTAAACTCATAATCCACCAGAAAAACTCTCATTTCCTCCACTTTTGATGGACGTCAGAGTTGTTAACTTGATGAATTTTACTAGCTGTCTATTTTAGATGTTGTTTTGCTAATAGGACGAATAAAAAGATAGATATAGGTCACACTAGCTCCACCTTCCTTCGAATCTGTCTCAGTTCGTATTAATTTATCATCTCCTATTAAGTTTTGTAAACAATAATTTTCGACCTGAGTAAGATTGTACCTTACTATAGGTATTTCACAGATCCCAACCCTGATAGAAATTAAAAAAGAAAATTTCATTTTGATGTGTATTTTTGGTAAATATTCCAAAACTCATCTGATCTCATTTATGCTCATGTTTGAACTTTTTATTTCCTCGACCAACAAAAAAAAAATCTTCTTTTCTATTTCTACGAAATTAAGTGTGAGTGAAGCTAAACATTCGAATGAGGAATGAAAAAGTTAATGAGTCACAATAATACCTGCTTTATGTAATTTCTTGCTAAAAAAACTTTCATGTGTTTTTTTATCAGTATTATCTCGTTCTTTCAACTCCTTCCCTCAAAACAACCCTCATCATAACCAGCATGATTGCCTTTCTTTATTCGCAAATGGAGAAAAAAAATTTGGAGTTTCTTCTTTATACATGTCTCGTCAAGTTCGTTTTCTTTCTTATTTCCTCAACAAAATTTCTGTTTTCTTCTTAATTTAATTAGCGAAATTTTCTATTAAGGCACTGAAGTTTTCAATTCACTTTGACTTGCTAAGTTGGTCTCAATTTAAAAGAAATGAATTAATTTGGATAGATTTTTGTGTTCGAGTGAGCTGGACCATGTCAATAACAAAAGATTGCTTACTTGTGCTACTTAAGACTAAATGAATAATGAAATTAACTTAAGGTTGTTGGCTCAAACTTTTTTAGAAAATCATGACAAAATTTTTTAAATTGAATTTGAGGCTTTTATAAATGTTCTTAAAAAACGGGTGCAAGGCTATTGTTCCAAGTAGCTCACAGTGTGATTTCAACCTTGCGCGTGCAAGTAATAAGTTTCAATTTATTATAACAACAATAGCTATTTCGCATTGTGATTTTTTTTCTTCTCAGAATTGAAGAATGCATTCGATAATATTTAGTTTACTGGATCTCATTTCAAAAGAAGTTTAAACGTTTAATATGTCAAATATGATAGAATGCATCTTGTTTGACTCTAAAATAATATATTCTGATCTTAAATCAAATTGGTTTTTTTCAATTTCAAAGTCACTGTAAACCTTGAAATCAAAATGACTTTGCAATTTACTAATTAAACCTCCAAAATATGATGAATCTTTGAGTTGCTAACTGGATGTTATATTGAAATCATCAAATTCATAATTTATAACAATCAAACCTGTTCCTGTTTGATTAATGATTTGTTAGAGATCAAAGAAGTTTAAAATGTTTCGTTTAGTTGTATGATTTACTTTAATTAATGTTCAAAGAACTTCAGAAAATTAATTAACTTGGAATTTTAAATAAATTTCTAAACAAAAACACGACAGAGTGTGAAACAGTTAAGATTATCTTAAAAAATATATTTCAACACCTTCAGCACTGTCAGTTAATTTAAATTACGAAACACTGTTGAATTAAAACTTTTAATTGCCCAATTTGCAAGCGAAATTCTGAAATCGAAACAAACTTGAATTATGCGTTAAAGCCTCTTAAATTCATACTTCAAAGTGACTTTTTCACAATCATCTTTCTCTATCTCTCTTTTCTTCATTATCTTTCATAATAAAAAGATTTAAAGCGATCCGGTAGTCTTATTATCCATTCATGAAGCCATTAAAATAGAAAATTGTCTACTTACTATTGCTAAATCAAATTATATTGTGTAAACATTTGAGTGCGTTATGCACATGAGAACCGAGATAAGAAAAGAGACAGAAAAAAACGCATTTCAATTCGTTGTCGACGAAGAAAGAAATTCTGTTCTCATTTAAATTTACAGACAGTGAAGAGAAAGAAAAACATACCCCCCACGTATCATATACACAACCGAAATTGTGCATATACATACACTTAGAGAAAGAAGTTATCGAGAGAAAGAGGAAGAAAGGAATGAAAACATCTGATGACAGTGGTGCTATGTGTAGATGAAAAGAACGAATGAACGTTGAATGAGCATGAATTTTATGTCACTTTATGTTTGCCTTGTTCATTTGCAGATTTTAATTTTTTTTTCTACCAATTGAATGTCAATTTTCGGGGGTCGTTCACTTATGAAGTACATCAATTAGGTTAGGATATAGTGTGGATTGTTTGTGTCAAGTAAAGTTTGAATCTTAATAAACATAGCTGCCGTTTAGACAATATATCAGTATTGCCAAAAGAGTTTTATGGGATTTAAGCAAAACCCATTCCAAAAGCTTATAGAAGTTGCTATTAAAAATTGGAAATCTACGGTTCGAGTCTCCCTTTAATTCTAATTATTCAAAATTTAACATAATTCTCTTAACTCAACGGAGATTGCTTTTTGTCTTCGAGTAACTTAAAATCAAACTATTTGATGAATGTCACTAGTGAACAATCCCAAACGAAAACCAGAAAAACAAACTTAAAAAACTAATTTTCAAAAAAAATCTCTCTTATCATTTTAGGATATGTCAAAGAAAATGGTAGGTGTCAAGATCAAATCATAGTATCGCATATACTGTGCACATCAATTTTGTATCCGAACAAAGAATTCTTCAGCAAGGTCATTCTCGTCACGAACAAATTGAAGGTCGTGACTTCAACAAAATATAATTAAAACAGCAATTTGCGGATACAACGAATAAATTTTCATGAAGCTTCAATAACATTAAAAGAGAGAAGTTGGAAATTAATAGCTGAAGTGCATTTTCCATGACATGAATCAGAAATTTTCTGTTTGTTGGTAGCAAAATATTTTGGCAAAAAAAAAATAGTTATTCAGGAAGTTTTGTGTCTGTGTTGTGGTTAAATTCTTGTGAAGTCAGAGGCAAAATAAATTTTTATACAATAAACAATAAGTCTGATGAAATCTATTGAAGTGGTCATGGTCTGGATACAAGTGTCGAGTTAATTTAGTTGAGATTTGATCTTGCTCGAGGAAATTGGATGAAATATTGCAAAATTTAATTTTTGAAAGTTTTGAGCAGTTTTGAGGATATTGTTCTCAGACGATGATGAATATTCGCAATAAAAAATGGTCCTAGATTACTCAATGAAGATCTTTCTTGGAATAAAACAGTTAGGTTAGATCTACGCTAAGATCAACTTTTCGTATGTCAATGGTGCTTAACCTATGCTACGCGCTTCACTACTTGTTGTATCAAAATTCTAAATGTTTAAAATCCACTGTTGAATCAATTAGATTTAAATATTTAAGAATTCATTCTAAACTATGAGTTTAAGGTAGATCGCTTTAAACCCTCCCCGAACCTAAACAAAAAACTTTGCAAAGCAGGTTGACAGAATTGAAAAAAAAATCAAATAACTATGATATGTTTAGTAGCCTTCCAAAAATGTACTTTTAAAGTCATCAATCTCAGTTGCCCAAACTTCAACATCAGCATATACAAATAAACTAAAATTTACATAATCAATAAAACTGTAAGCACACACAGAATCTACTGTACCATAACAACATTTTCAACAACTATCATCAAGCATACCTTTCCGTTCATAACGATTGAACTTGAATTCACTTACATCAGCTGAATGTGTTGCAATAACTTAGGTGCTGGCATTTCAATTAAACAAATATTCTTGAATAAAATCAAAATAATTAGTCATTGTTTTGTGGAAAATGTACTTCAGACTTCTTCCGACATTTGTGAATGACTTTTTGTGCCACTTTTAATTACCTCGCAATTATTTTTGCTGCGGTTACGTAAAAATCTAATTTTGTTTTGATTTTATAACAATTTTTTTTTTCGATTTCGTTTTTCACTTTTTTTTTTCTCGTAGGCAAACGATTGAATGAATACATATCGCATTTTGAGACATTAAATTACGATACAAAACATTTGCATGCTAAGCATAATCGTGCAAAACGTTCCATCGGTGAAGATCAGCATGTTCATTTAAAATTCTCAGCTCATGGTGAAACTTTTCATCTTAGACTTAAACGCGATTTGACTACATTTAGTGATAATTTAGAGGTAGATTGTTTTTGTAAATTCTTTTTTGTGTCCTATTCTTACTTCATTGTGAGATTCTTGTGTGTAAAACATTTCATTAATCTTGATTATATGGATTTATGGATGTACCCATGGAGAGAAGTTTTAATGGTTGAAGATTTGAAGAGTTTTTTTGAATATTTTAAAAATTAAAAAACATTGTCAGGATTAGAAAAAGTTGTCATTTGAACTATATTTAGTCATTAAGTACAACATCTATTGTGTCTAATACATAGTATAAAATTCTTAAGTATTGAACCCAGGTGCATAGCCAAGAGGGTCTTGCTCCCCGCCCTTAAACGTTTTGAACCACAGCGAGAGCACGGCCTAAAATGCTTAAGAGGGGGACAAGACCCACCTAGCTCCGCGCCTGATTGAACCAAATGTGCCTTACATACTTTCTCATTTCCGCACAAAATCTTCACTTTCGATTTTAGCTTCCTTACTTAAATAATAAAAGGTTTATTTACAACTTCCAGTCATGTATTTTCCACTTTACATGAATACATCCATAAATCTTCATCGTCTACTTCAATTGTTCTAATTCTTATCTTCTTTGTCACATGGAAAAAACATCAACAATGTTTTAGATTCATCATACAGAATCAGATGGAAAAGAGAGTATAAGGCTTATAGACACAAGTCACATATATGATGGACATGTACTTGGTGATAAAGACAGTTTCGTTCTTGGTTCCATAAGTGATGGAATATTTCATGGACAGATATTTACATCAAAAGACTCATATTATATTGAGAAAGCTCAATATTATTTTCCAAATCACAGTCACATTGTGGATGGCTTTCATTCAGTCATTTACAAAGATGAGCATGTAAACGATCCATACAGAGATCGACGAACAGTTCATGCAAATGGTTGTGGACTCACAGATGATGTGTCACAATGGATGGATCGAGTACAACATTCACATGATGACGATGATGAGATTGATATAGTACCAATTGAGAATAATGAGAAGGATAAAGTTGATAATAAGACTCACTATTATCAGCATGTAAATAATCGAATTTATGATGATATTGAAAACAACGCCCATCCTCATAAGAAATACTCCAAAGAAGCCAATGCAAGAGTAAAACGTGCAACGTCTCGTTACCAAGAGAAGAATACATGTTCATTATATATTCAAACTGATCCATTAATATGGAGGCATATTCGTGAATCAATACCTGATGTAAGTACCTATAAAATTTCATATAAGCTGAACCTGACTTGAATTATTGCTGTTAAATTGCTGTTTGGGACGTGATTTTGTCAGTATTGCAAATTAATTGGAAATTTGTGGACTTTTCATGGCAGAAAATTTTACTTTGGGGTTGTTTAAGAATGACGTCCATCGTAAATTGAGAATTTTAATACCCATTTTCCGAGCTATAACAAAGTTTAAATATGAAACTGATACACGAAACAGATAAAGATGAAAGATGCACATCATTCACAAACAATCCCTTTAAAATTAAGCGTATATCCAGGATAGCAACCCTTTGTCTGAACACTAATTATCCGTTATGTAGGACAGCAATTTTCTCAATCATAATACAGAACAATCGCTAACAACTAAATTGAAATAAAAGTTTAACAATTTCCCCTTCTTTTCCGTTCATTTCCAGCACAATGATCCAAATCGTGTGAATATAGTCGATGAGAAAACAAAGGAAGAGATTCTATCGCTTGTCGCACATCATGTAGCTGCTGTAAATTTCATATATCGTAATACAAAGTTTGATGGACGAGTTGAGCACAGAAATATACGTTTTGAAGTTCAAAGAATTAAAATTGATGATGATCAAGCATGTAGTCTGTATTATCGCGGTGAACCAAATCAATTTTGTATGGAGAATATTGATGTCTCCAATTTCCTCAATCTTCATTCGCTTGGCAATCATGAACATTTTTGTTTAGCATATGTGTTCACTTATCGGTGAGTATTTGCATATTTAAATGGCTTTTTTTTTTGTGTTGGCTCCGATGTTATCCTAGCTCGTGGATGGAACGAAACGTGATTTCGTTGACGTAATGTGATTATTTATGACAGTTACAAGTGATGCGTATTGAATTGATAATCGACAGTAATGATTGAAAGGGAAATGTGAATGACTTTTTTATGGAATTTAAATTTCAAAAGCTCTTCTTTTGATTAAAATGTCAACCAAATTCGAGCTAGGATTCTTTGTATTGTCGAAAGCATTATGCTAAATACTTGTCATGTCAACAATACTATACGTTATGATTGGAAGCATCCATAGTATGAATTGAGCCTAACTTTAAACAAAATATAGGGTTTTCAGTTCTGGAGCCGGTTTTCTACGGCAACTCTGGGTACTCAAATCAATTTTCATTTATAAACTCAAAATATAGTTCATCGGTTGCTCTCTACTCTAACCTCATTGAGCTTATCTTAAATACTTGACATTTAGCTTCATTGCAATCGATACTTTATTAAACTTTTAACTCATTCCAATGAATCATAAAATATATCCACATTTCTCGTCCTTAAATTACAGAGATTTCACCGGAGGTACTCTCGGTTTGGCGTGGGTTGCTAGTGCATCAGGAGCATCAGGCGGTATTTGTGAGAAATACAAGTCATATACAGAGACAACGAGTCAAGGAATGTATCATAGCACAAAACGTTCTCTCAACACAGGAATAATAACTTTTGTAAATTATAACTCACGTGTTCCTCCTAAAGTCTCACAATTGACACTAGCTCATGAGATTGGACACAATTTTGGATCTCCTCATGATTATCCTGGTAACATACTTAATTTTATTAGACAAATTTTAAGTTTTATTTATTCAATTGCTTATATTTGACAGCCGAATGCCGTCCAGGAGGTCAAGCGGGAAACTACATCATGTTCTCGTCAGCAACAAGCGGTGATCGACCGAATAATAGTAAATTTTCTCAGTGCTCAATCAGAAACATTTCAAATGTACTCGATGCAATCGATGATGCAAAAAAAAGAAATTGCTTTAAAGTCAGTGAAGGGGCATTTTGCGGAAATAAGATTGTTGAAATTGGCGAAGAGTGCGATTGTGGATTTAACGATGAAGAGTGCCGTGACAGATGTTGTTACCCAAGAATCGTATCCGATTACGATTTAAATTTGAATGCATCTGCCAAGGGTTGTAGTCGTCGAGCAAAGACACAGTGCAGTCCAAGTCAAGGACCTTGCTGTGATCCAAATAGTTGTACATTCGTTCCAACCAATAAACATGCCAAGTGTCGTGAGGAGTCGGAATGTTCGTGGAGCTCATGGTGTAATGGAACGTCAAGGTGAGTGTCAATCACATTGACAGATTTAATATTGTTTTAGATTAGATGTTTTACGTATCAAAGTAAATTAAGTTACAGTGGAATCACATGAGGTCAATTAAATCTAGTCTTTGGAAAATGAAAACGTGCACATCGATACTTTTGTTGACATCTTCTGACTAATTTCAATATTATTATTTGTGGAAAATTTCCATCATGAATACCAGTATCGAGTTACGAATATTTAGATAATATTCTTTTAAATTGAGATAGTAATGCCTTCATGTTATGTTGTTCATACTAAGACAAGGAGATTGAGACTTTTGTATCAGATTTCAATTAAGTTTATGTCATGACTTTATTAATTATATTTAAAAGCTTATTTAGAAGTTATGGATGTAAATCTGTAGAAAAGCTACAATTACAAATCCCAATAATTCTTTGAATATGTCCAAAATAAGCAACAGAGATTGCAATCATTTATTAAAGCCAAAATTTCATGTTCATGTCAAGTTTTACAAATTTAATTCAATGAAAATCATCCAATACATCCTTCAGCATCAAAAAGTCAAACAATACCTCATTTATTCAATGAACATACCCCTCCCAAAAAAAATCCCACCCTACAGCTAGACAATATAAAATTGAATTTTATATTAATCACATTTATCTTCTACATTTTTTTACAGTGAATGTCCCGATCCAAAAGCTCGCGAGGATAAGACAAAATGTAATAATGGTACACAATTGTGCATCACGGGAGAATGTACAGGATCAATATGTCTTAGTTGGAATAAAACTGAGTGCTTCCTAACATCATCATCACATACAAAATATGACAAAAGACGTCTCTGTGAGCTTGCATGTCAAGATGGCAATGATCCTTCAACGTGTCGTTCAACGAGTGAATTTGGACATATTTATGGACTGCCAAAGGAGGGTATTAGTTTAAGACCCGGTTCACCGTGCGACAATTTTCAAGGATATTGTGATGTATTTTTAAAGTGCCGAGCTGTCGATGCTGATGGTCCATTAGTCAGACTTAAAAATTTGCTTCTCAACAAAGAGACACTACATACATTGAAGCAATACGTTATAGAGAATTGGATATTTTGTGTTTTCATGGCTATCATATTTTCCATCTTTATGGGCATATTTATTAAATGTTGTGCCGTGCACACGCCAAGTAGTAATCCTAAAAAGCCACCAGCACGTAGAATTAGTGATACTTTAAGGCGACCCATGAATACTTTAAGAAGGATGGTGAGTAGTGGATTTAATAATTATATATTGTAGCGTTATTGTGTGGTTTTCTACATCATGTGGTTAGAAGTTTTTAATGCTTGATGGTTTGACTGAAGCATCGAATATGCTTGTTATCCTTATCAACTTTTCCTTGACCATCTCCGATATTTTTGTATGAAGCTAGTGTTTTTTTCTATGAAAACGGTATTGATTTGAGTAGCACACCATGTCAATGGCAAAATGGTAAAATGGTTCTTCTACGACTTCCAAGTTGCCTATCAAGCCATTTTATAGCCATTGTTTTGATGTACAACTCAGCATATACCCAAAAATGTTCAAAGTGTAGAAAACCACGCAGAAATGAAAATTTCAGATCTGTCAATCAGATAACCCAAGTTTAATTTATTAAACAGACATTTCCAAAAACTATTAACCTCGTGAAAATTCCATAATCAATGACCTAAATGGCAACCTTGACAAGCCTTTTATTAATAACAAATTATTTATTAATTTTTTTCTAGCGACATCCTGCGAACGTTGCACGTTCAATACCACCGCCTGGTCATGGCGAGAGACGAAATAGAAGTCGAAGTGGTGGACAGAACAGACAGCCTGGACAGCAGCGTCAAGCAACAGCGCATCAAGGAGGGTATAATAACAGTGGTCGAGTGCGAGGTCAATGATTATGCTAAATTTCTTGTGAAAATCATAACTGCATTATAATCCTTTTTATGTATTGTTTTGTTCATGAATGCTTTCTATTATTTTATGTACGAAATTATGGTTTTGAAAAAAATTGTTTAACATCTAGCATGTATGTTACTTTAATTTTTGAATTAATGTATTTTATTAATTTTTAATGAGAAGAAAAAATCCTACCTACTTTATTTTTTGGATGAGAATGATTTAATCATAATGCAAAAATTACGGCATAAAACTTTGGCTTCATACTTTCACCATACCATATCATGTATTTTGTTATGTTCACCTATTTCTTTTCTCGCATCTATCATGAAAAACCTTATTTTTCTTTATTTATGATAATATTGAGGTGTGGACAGGGGAGGTTGTTTTGGCGCGAAAATATAATTTTTTGCAAAGTTCTCGAAATAAGCTACAAAGTTGAAATAGTTTAATAACAACCAGATCTATAATATAAATTTAAAATAATTAAAAGCTACAAACTAGCATCACTTTAGACCATTTTTAACGATGTGACCATAAAATCCTTATTATGACATGATCTATACCTGAGATATACTTAGAATATAGACTAGGGTTGACTAGGGTATAGCTAGCATTTGACTAGAGTATTTCTAGAATATTACATAGCCTTTAGGATGAATAATTTCTAAACCAATCAAATTAGACTCCTTAAAAATGTACATTACAACTAGTTTACCCCCTCGGAAACACAAAATAATTGCAAAAGCTTCCAACCAAAGCAACTTTCTCCTGAATCTACTCATTATAAATTTATTATTCACTCACTAACGGAATAAATTTATTATTCTTAATTTATACAGCCGACGCCCCGTTAATTCCAGTACAGGGCTATAGTAGACGTGCGAATGATCCATATGCCGAGGGATATACAGAAAGACAACAACAAAGTTGTGAAATGCAAATACGCTATCCAGCCGCAAGTGCACCACCGCCAAAGGCATGACCGGTATAGGATATTTATCATTTAAATAGAAATTATAATTATTTTATGAATGAATGACAAAGTATAAAATGACTACAAAATAATGTGTATGTGTTTTTTGGGTCCAGTTTAACACAAAGATTTCAATTTTTCTTTCCTTTTTACAACTAAAAACAACGTTCTGTTCCATTCTGACAAACATCTCTGAGTTAATTTAAGTAAGAAGTGTAAATTAAAAATGATATTATGATATGAGATAGTGCAGTGATGATGAATTTTGAATGTTGTAGCTTGATTAATAACAAAAAAGTTTTTTTAATGAGTGTGCAACAAAAAAATTGAAACTAAAGTGAAATGAAAAACTTTTGAGGAATTAATCATATGAATTATAAAATTAATTGGAAAATTAAGTGAAAAACGTGCATGAGAATTGAAATCATATGGTGAGATGTAGTTGACAGTTTTCTTGAATAGTTGATTACGTGCTTTTATCTGTATCTCATAGAGCAGAGGATTTGAATTTAAAATTTAATTTAGTTGAATGGTAATCGAGTTTAGTATGCTCACAATGAATTGGATTGTCGTAGATTGTGAGAATCTGATAAGAAGCATTTCATTTAGATATATGCTCATGAGGATTAGTGACAATTCACTTTTCCTCTGAAGTTAATTATTCACTTCTAAGCTTATACTTCCTTCTATGTGTGTAATTCACATAAAAAATGG
Organism: Chironomus riparius; assembly: GCA_917627325.4. Classification (NCBI taxonomy): domain Eukaryota; kingdom Metazoa; phylum Arthropoda; class Insecta; order Diptera; family Chironomidae; genus Chironomus; species Chironomus riparius. The sequence continues at coordinate 18,641,623 of OU895877.1, read as the reverse complement.
TTAAGTGGTATTCAAAGATTTAGGTTGGAAGAAAGAAAGTCACACTTTAAGATCAGAATTCCTTGGTGTATGTACCTAAGAATGGATTTATTCACTTTCAGTATATTGTAAGTAATATCAACCAAATTTGGAGTTTTATAAAATAAAGAGCAAATCTCAAACAACACGGCGTTATCAGATCACTCCAGATTCTTGATCTCTAATAAATATGGAGGTGTACTGTTGAATAGGTTAAGCTGAAAGGGTTTATTTTCTTTGATTCTTAGTCATTTAAGGTTGCAGACTGCACTCTCAATACAAAGAATCAACAAACAACAAGTTACCTTAACGAGTTTCGAACCCATGACCTTAATGTGGATTTAAAAGTTTTTCAATAACAACGTATTAAACGATTACGCCACCGTACCACTTCAACCTTTTAAATTAATTGAGCAAACGTTAATTAAGCTTCAACATTCAAAATTCTTCATGTCACTCAACCGTATCCTTTCATTATTTTAAACAAAATTATTATTAAAATTTAATCTCATACAAAGGTTAAGTAAATGCATAAAATAAGTGAAAATAATGAGAATCAAACTTTTGTTTACCATAACTCGAAAAGAATTACTACGAAAAAGAAAAAGAGTTAAAAATTAATTAAATTAAAATATATTAAAGATAAATAATTAATAAATTAGAATATTCAACAAAGATTTCAATTAGGAGTTAAACAAAAATTTAATTATTTTATACAAAAGATAAAAAAAATAAACGGAAAAACTTTCATCTCTTTGGTTAAGTTTATTCGCGTGGTGATTTTGAGGTTAGGTTGGAATTTGAGGTTAAGATACTTAGGTTCTAGAGCTAATGTGACTTTTTCTTGGTTATAAATCTCAGAATGGTGATACCATTTTAGCTTCTCGAGCTATTCACTATCAAATTAGCTCCAAAAAGTATCTTCAACCTCTAATAGAACCAACGAATTCCACCAAACTTTAATCCACCGTAATTCACACATTTCCTGCATAAATATTGAAGAAATTCTTATTAAATGACAATTAATTCTTTTGTCCTTATTTCACAAGAACCAACAAATCTGTAAGATACCAGAAAATAAATTATTAGACAAGAAACAAGAAATAAAAGAAAATTAAACAAAACAAAAAATAGAATATTTTTATGAAAAAGAAAAAACAGTCTATAAAGGAATGGAACATTAGAAAAAACAAATGGCATCAATACGCTAAATGTGATAAAAAAAAATTGAATGAATTATTGATAAAAAAATTTATTTTTCTAAAACGTAAAAAAATGGAAAAGAAATTCTCTACTGGAAAAATGGATGAAAAAGAAGTAAAATATTGCTCGAGGTGTGGATGTGTTGGCTTGTTGGATTTCAATTTGGGTACTTAATCGTTTTAAAATTATAAGTTCATATTTTAAGAAAAAATTTGGATTGATAAAATTGATTTCAAATTTAATTCTTTGACAATTGAGTTTGGAATTGTTTACAGTTTTGTTTTTAGAGTTCCAACTTTTGTATCACAAAAACTTGATATTGAAGATATCCAAAAAGTGTTGTACATGTTGAGACCCTTGTCAAAAATTACTTTGGAAGTTCAAATCATAAATTCAATACGAATTTTATTAGTTCTATTTGATTTTTATAAAGAATTCAATAAAATCCGAACAACTTTAAATTTTGATTCTAGTAATTTCGAATAAAGGGGTGCAAAACAAGAAACTATGTGTATTAAAAAGGGTCTACAACTTTGCGATCCATTGGAAATTTTTAATTCAATTGAGAATTTTGTGACTGAGGTTGGAGTAGGTTTGAAAATGAATGAAAATATAACGACCACTTTAGCAAATAGATTTTAAGAAGAGCTCCTGGATGAGCTTTAATAAAAGAAAATTAAAATGATTACCGAATAGATTTTAATTCTTAATGTTTATTTGTGTTTCAAAAATTTTAAATCCAAATTTTGTAAAGAATTACTACATTTAATTACCGATAAATGACATAATTCACTAGGATAATCCTTAAAATCTCAAAATACAGTATTAATCAACCAAATGAAGCCCAACAAGATCAGTTCCCACACCTTGACACCTTTTAGAACCACATTATTCATTTATCTTATGGAAAAAGACTTTTATTTTCTTTTTTCATTGTGAAAAAAAAGACATTCTTTAATCTCAAGTGATTCATATTTCATTTTCTCTGCCTTTTTCTTAGTCAGCGTATATATTTTATGCAAAATGCATGTCTCATTTTAGGAAAGAAAGAATATTTTATTCAATTGACTCAATGCTAGGATGGAATAAATGACTTATGAAAATTTTCCATAAATTTCATTTTCTATGAACATAAAATGCTCAATTTCTTCTTGAGTTAAAATTTTCATTTTGGTAAGCTTAAGTAAATTATTTTTTATCATGCGAATGAGGAAGTTTGGAAGTGATTAGTCGTAAAAAAAGTTGGAAAAAGTTCATTTAATTTGGAATTTTTCATTGTCTTGCTCAGATAGATTTTTATTAGATTTTCGAATGATAATTTATATTTTAAGGTAGCTTCTATGGCCTTTTTGTTTTTTTTTATATATAATTTTAGACTTAGATCTAATTTGAGGTTATTGTTCTAAAAATAAGAACTTTTTGAGTTGAATAACTAGAAATATTTTGAAAATGTTTTAATATTAAAATTTAAATAATGAATTCAAATCTACTTAAATTTTAACTCACTTTCAAATTTCCAAATCGTCAAAACTCATTTCTAAAAAGCTTTTTTGAACATTTTTAATAAATATTCTTTTTTCTCAATACATTTTTGAAATGAATTTAGCGAATTAATGAAACATTTTTTTTAACGAATTGATAATACTGTTGCATAATAAGTAAAAAAGAAGAAATTATTGATGATAACATTATTCAAAATGATGATAGGTAATTGTAATTTGTAAAGTGAATGAAGAATTAAGAAAATCGCGATAAATTTATAAACATTTAAGCATTTAAGTTTACTGTTTTTGCCAAATAATTGTGAATTAATTACAAGTGTAAATTAGCGAACTATAAATTTTAAAATGAGTAAAAAAAGAAGAAAAAAAAACAAAGAATTTGTCATTATAATGAAGAACCGATTATTATATAAATAAAAAGTGAATTCCTTCTAAAAAAATAATGTTTTTTGTTCTGTTTTAATAATATTAGAAGCATTAGTTCTATTTTTGAACATTTTGCTGAGCATGCATTTTTTCAGGTCATTCGGTTTAAAAGCTATCTTTTAAAATTTGAAAATACTGCTTAGTCATTGAAGGATATTGGCTATTTAAATGATTGTGCTGTATTATTTGCGTTAGACTTTCGAATTGTGCTGACTTCAAGACAAAATATTTATATTTATAGTATTTTATAAACCAATCTAAACACCAGAATTCAGTCGATGCTAAACTAGGTCCCTTTAACAAGGATATACTGATTCCTGAGCAAAAAAGCTCATTTTTCAAAACAAATCAAAAATATTTGGAATATCTTCATATTTAGAGGTTAAAAAAAACCTTTTTGAAAGTAAAAAGTAACATCTTTAAACGCAAACTTTAATTTTATTACACTCTACATGTCTTTAACATCCCTTTAAATCCAGCAATAAATCGATTGATTCTTTCAACATTGACTACAAAAAACAGCAACGAAGGAACGACCGAAGGTGGAAGGAAAGGTTGAAAGGTTTTTTTCCTCGTGAATAAACCATTGAATATAAATAAATATTTAAAGTCAAACACTTTCGTGTGCCACCTCGCTTCCTCACATTCACTTTCATTCTAAATGAAGCTTTACCTTTTCTACCCTTTTATCGACAATATGCCTTTATGTTCAGCAATAACATCGTTATAAAGAACCTGCAACAAATGTACATGTTACAAAGCTTTGTGCGAAGTTAATTTCGAGAGTTAAAAAGAAAAAGAAAATCGCACACAAAAGGCAAAGAAAAATTGAAAATTTACTGCATTACGAAAATTGAATTTTTACACTGAATTAATTTTTTCTTCTTCTTTTAGTAACTTTTTATTATTTCCTGGATAAAGTCAAGATATTTATCAACACGTGTAAATACTTCTGGTTCATTTATCGTCTCACAGCTCTCTAAACCTTTACTAACCACACCGACAATTTTCTTTTCACCCCGTCGATAAATTATCAATCCTTGTCCACTATCGCCTTGACAGCTCGACGCTCCAATGCCTTTTCCGCATAAGCACATTGATGAATATTCAGTATAGTTATTTAAAAATAGATTTTGGCATTCCCGGAGTGGTATAATCTCATAGTATGCATAATTAGCGAAATTTGCGGTTGGACCGGCTGTTAGGATTAAAAAAAGAATTTATGAGTCTACATCGTCGTGTAGCTTTTAAACAAAACTTTTTTTTACAGTCTCCAAACTTTCCATAGCCCGCAATAATGCCTCGAAACCCAATATATTCACTCTCCGAGTCATAAATTGTCGGCAGCGCAATAATTTCGAATGCTATAAAAAAATAAACATCGTTTTGCATTAATTATAGTATTTCGTATTAATCTATTAATACTCACTATTATTTAGACTGGCTAACGATCGTCTTAATTTCAATAAAGCTATATCGTTGATAATCTCATTATCATAATCAAACTCCGGATGAATAAAAACATTTTTCACACGAACAATATGATCCAAATCATTTGTCACATTTCCTAAAGATATGATTATTCACGTTTAGCAGGTGGACATTATAATCTTCTCAAACATGACGTAAAAATCATATATGATATCACGATATTAGCAGACAAAGAACTCTTATTAAAAGATTTTAAGCTCAATTGTTATTGAATTAAAATTCTGTTTGCAGAGAAATGCTGACTTGTTGTGATCATTATAGACCGGTTTGTGTTTTTGCTAATTTAGAAGTGAACTGAATTAATAATGAAGTTGGAGATCATCGGAATAATTTTAGAAATTCTTCAGAAATATAATTTAAAACTTAAAGACAAGAATGATTTTGGCGCCAAAAATATAGTTTTAAAGTTAAGGTTTTAAAACATTTCAAATTGATCTACAGATCCTACAGAACAAAAATAAGTACACTGAATTGTCTTTGAGGAGCGAGATTGTCTCACTGATATTGCATCTTCTTGAGGATTAAAATAAAATTTCTTTTTCAGAAAAACAAAAGTTCAATAACCAGAAACGTTAAAATGCATATTATTTTAGGAGGAGCTGACTGATTTAAATAAAGATAACTTAAGATATCATTATTAAAAAGATCTGGAGCCGTACTAAGCTAATGTCTGTGATGAGGTTAATATGACTGCAGATCTACGATAAAGAATTAGGTACGAAGTTCTATACAACATTTAAATATTTTTGCATACAAATAAAACATTGGTCAACTTTATTAAAAATTCATCCCGAATTCGAACTTTATATAGAAAAGGTTTTAATATCATGAAATGAAGTTTTCTATTTCTAGTTGTCAGGTTTTAAGCAGCTAGTAAACCACTGCAGTAGAATAATTAAATAATCACAATAGAAATCTTTGATGAAACTAGATTTTTGACTTCGATGAATAATGGCCAACACCCGGTTTCTTTCTTCTTACTAGATCATTACAAATTCAAATTTTATTTGATCTTTTTTAAAAACAACCAATCTTGTTCAAAATTTTACTAATTTTCTTGTTTTAAAAAGATGACTCATTGAAGTTCATAGCTGAATAAGTTAATATTTTCACTTCAGAAGCTTATTCTAATAAATCACAAATTTCGTGTCTGCTAATATTGTAGATATTATCAGATAAATCATTTATTTACCTATAAACACATCAATCACATCAAATCCATAAACACAATGAGCACTTGTGATAATCCAATAATAATCAACGATACTTCCCGAACACGAATACCCTTTAAGCGTTTTACTATTTTCACGAGCAAAAATTTTCACCGTATGTAATTGCATATTTGCTCGATAATCACTATATGTTCTATAGGCATTAACATTGTCATCCGTATTTCCATTAGTTATTTTAAAAATTGCGTAATTTGCGTGAAAAGTATTCAAAATTATTATTAGAAAATTTAGCACTATGATATTATTCATCGTTAATCGTTGATCGCTCAACAATAACTGAGAGTGAGAATTCTCAATTCAGATGTTTTTAAAAGCTCAAGAACCCAAACGCATTGATAACAAACAAGAGAAGATGTATGTGGACATGAATTTTTTCTTTCTTTTTGTTTAAAATACAACGTGTGTTCTCTCTCGCAGAACACACAGCACAAGAAACAAAAATAATACCGCGGCAAAGAGATGAAGATTACCTCAAACTTGACTCAATGATGATGTCACAAGCACGAGCCATAGAACTGTATAGACATCTAAATGTATACGATAATGATGAAAGTTTTATTCAACTCAAACATCAACTTGTTATGATGATGATACTCAACTCATTTCATGTTAATCTGTTAGTTATATCTTCATTTTAAGATGATTCTATGACTTGTTGTTGAATATTCATAGCCTAATTCTCTATAATTTATTTATTTATTGTGCTATACTTCTTTTAATCTGCTTGCAAACATCAAAGGATTTTTTATTTTTTTTTTTTGTGGTCAATAAAGTGCTTGTGGTAGTATTAAGAACTTGGTTCCAACACAAATTCGAGTATAATTAACTTGAAGATCTACAGATTAATCGTTTCGTTGAACTATCCAGTTCTTTAAAAATATATTGTGAGAAATTTTTTCAAATCTTGATTTTTTTTTTCTTTTGAGTTTCTTTTTCATTGGATATAAGTTTTGATTGGATATCCGTTAAATTTGAAAATCATGCTGTTCTAGATATTAAATATTTGGTGCTGTGCCGTTGAAAGTTATAATTTGAACGTACTTTCTTAAGGTTCGTTTGGGAATATTTAAGCTAGGTATATATTCAAGCTTCCGTTCTTTGCTTTTCTTGAACATTGGTTCTCAAACTGAGTACTCGACATATTAGGAGATTAAGTAAGAAATTTTACAGAAAATCTTTTGATTTCAACCAATTTAAAAGATATCATATTCGATTAGACAATCTCAATTAAGATCGAGACCCCCAAACAACCCTTTTCGATGTCCATAATCCAACACATCCTGGATCACACCATCGAGTCCCTGACCTAACTCAACAATCAAGAACATTGGAAATTCTTCAATATCTGCCAACAATAAAAATTTACATTTCAGGGAAGAAGAAATGAATAATTATCAAATATTAAGGTTCAGAATTAGCAAATTTACGTGCAAAATCTCAGGTGGAACTCTTCTATCATATAAAAAACTGGTAGAAAAATTCCCCAGTGCATTTCGAATATAAGATACACCCTAATAGGCAAAGAGCATGCTCACAAATTTGAGCACACGCAAGAGCATACTCAATTATAGAAATTTATGTGCTCAAATGAACATACTCTCATGAGTACATAATGAGTACAAAAACGTAGTATACTCAGTTGAGTACATTCATTGAGTACGCTCTCTTACATACTCTAAGTACATCAACATGATACAAAAAATTTTCTTTATGTGCTCTCTTGAGTATACTTATTGAGTATGTCCTCTCTCACATTGTGAGTATGACAAATGTGAGTGTAATTTCAAAGACAGTATACTCTCGTCAGTATACTCTTCAAGTGTACTCAAGAGCATATCTTTCTGATAATTCACATTTAAATACATTATGCTCATCTGAGTACACTTTCTGAGTGCACTCTCAAATGTACTCTGAGCACGTCTTTGTAATAAGTTTATGTAAGAAACATTATGCTCATCTGAGTACACTTTCTGAGTGCACTCTCAAATGTACTCTGAGCACGTCTTTGTAATAAGTTTATGTAAGAAACATTATGCTCATCTGAGTACACTTTCTGAGTGCACTCTCAATTGTACTCTGATCACGTCTTTGTAATAAGTTTATGTAAGAAACATTATGCTCATCTGAGTACACTTTCTGAGTGCACTCTCAAATGTACTCTGATCACGTCTTTGTAATAAGTTTATGTAAGAAACATTATGCTCCTCTGAGTACACTTTCTGAGTGCACTCTCAAATATACTCTAAGCACGTCTTTTTTACATGTCACATCCAATTGGATTATACTTAAATTCTCACTCTTAACAAATATTTACTTACAAGAATCTCTAGGTTTAATTTAAAAAAAAAAGTTTATAAATATCAGTTTGAAATCGTTTGTATGCTTCAGCACTGTATTTTTGTATTGGAAAAAAAAATGTCGAAAAATGAAATTTTTGCAATACTTCCTTCCGATGCAGTTTATGACCAAAATTTTGATTGAAACTGATGAGAATCATAATTTAAGACCTTTTGACATCTAAAAATTTTTACTTGGATGCTTCAGTTCCTTTAAATTTTACTTTTTCAATTTCGTTTGTGGAGTACTTGGAAATTTCATCACAGTAAACATTTTTAGGTTTTCACGTGTGAATTTATTGGCTTTGTTCAGATTAAAAAATCAGTTTTTTGAATTTTGTGAGGATATGGAACAAGGTAGCTTAAAATGGTCAGAGATGAAAAGTTTTATGCCTGGAATTTCACATCTTTTGCAAAACACAGATTTCAAATTGATTGCGACATTGCTGAGAAAATCGCAAAATACGCTTTCTGTAAGCAAACAAGCCAGCAAGTTAATCAGCAAGAAACGAGACATCGTAGAGACTTCTAGTTTTTTACATTTGATTCGTGCTGCTCTATAGAAGAGCTGCATTGTTTTTAAGGCAAGGTAGAAACAGCCGTTGCTTCAGAAAAAGCAAAAAACTTTCCTTTCTTACGAATTTTTCAAAACAAAAGTTCACTGTGATTTTTATAAAATTAAACTTTTGATGAAAAAAAAAAAAATTTTAAAAATCTTTCAAAGAATGTTCGTTAAGCTTTAAACCTTCAAACATATGCTGAGCGAAGCTCAGCTGACGCGCTAGCTTCATACCTTCAAACTTATGGATAACTTGGGTTTCTACCCGATACACTAGTTCTTAGCAATTTTTGCTTTATTTTTGCTCCTTAGAATCCAAAATGCCATCGGTTTCACATTAAGAAACAGTCAATTAACCTCTATGCCAAATTACAACTTATAATCTCAAAAAAGTTCAAATTTATAGCTAAAATAAATTATACATAGGTTTCCAACCCTTAGAATCCAAAATGACGTCGGTTATATATTCAGGTTATATACCACTTAACCTACATGCCAAATTTCAGATTAAAAGTTTAAAAGATACAAAAGTTATGGCAAAAAAATAATTTGGTATGAAAAATGTATGGAAAAAAGTGAATAACTCCGTGAAAAGCTCGGAAAACGCGTGGAAAAATATGAAAATGGAAAAATTTATCATAAAACATCATGATCTATCAAAAAAGTGTAAAAAGAATGAAAAAAAAAAGTTACTCACGGTGAGGCCTGAACCCGTGACCAATGAGTTGTGAGAAAATTCACCTTTTTAAGGGCTACGTAAAAATACGTATGTAAAACGTAAGGTAAAATTTCAGAAAAAGTTAATTTAATTAACCTTCCTTTCAGACGGACGGACAAAACGCAAGCAATAGCGTCATTTAAATTTTAAAATTTAAAATCAAAGTTAAATGTGTTATTTGCCAAAAATTTTACTTAAGATAACACAACTCAGTGGAGTAGAGGTAGCAACGCAGAATTTATCTAAGAACACAGCGGTCAGAAGTTCGAATCCCGGTAAGATTTATAAAATTTTCATTAATCATTTCTTCTTTCTTTCTTTCTTTCATAGCTTTGAAAATTAAACAGCATAATAAAAAAAAGTACACATTAATTATGTAAAATAATAGTAAAAAAAAGTTTCAAAAAATAATAATTTTTATTTATTACGTCCTTTAAAGTACACTCAAAGTATACTCTTTTGAGTACATCAATAGTCAGATTAATATGTACTTTTATGAGTATATTAAAAGTATATCAAACTAAGTATGCTCATTTGAGCATATGTTTTATGTGCTTAATTGAGCATAAAGTGTGTCACATGTGACATGACACATAAAAAAATGTTGTATTTCAAGAGTGTGCTCAAAGTATAACTGAGTGAGTATGCTCTGGTGAGTACACTTTTAGGCGTAAAGTAGTGGCACAAACTTTTGTATGAAAGAGCATACTTTTTAGAGTACACTCAGCAAAAATTAGAGTGTGCTCTTTCTGTGCTCTTTGCCAATTAGGGACAGGTATGCAAAATATTTATATTTGGTCATAAAAATGTTAAGCTTGAATAAAATTCTCAGTTGTTATAATTCCTATGTGTCTGATGCAGTAAGCTAGGTCATTCACTACACAAATGTACGTCACATTAAGAATATTATTCGTGATTCAACACTGTCAATATTTTGAATGTTAGTCAATCCGAATACTTAGTAAGTCTTTATTGGCATTACTAAAGAGAATTATTTGAAAATTTGGTGGATTATTTGACTCTAATGAGTAATAGTGATAGAAGAAATTTCAGATGATGGTTGATTCTATTATAAATGGAAACCTTTGTATTGAAATTTCGTCTCTTTAAAATCGAGCATCATTCGTGTTTAATCTTAGTAATTAGAGACTTAAAAAAAAGTTTTAATCCAGCTAAGAAGCGTTAACCCCCATTTAAACCAATTAAAACCTAGTTGTCTAGAATCCCTTGCGAATAGCTCTTGTCAGAATATGTCAGAATCGAAAATTGGCTAACGAACCTAAAATAAGAACAACAAATTGCAGATTCACAATTTACACTTCAAAAAACACAAAGTTTTAACTTCAAACAACCACAAACTTCAATCGTAAACATTCTCTGTGTATTACCTACACCAAATTTCTCGAATCACCAACTTTATCGTAATTTTCTAACCGCAATTTCTCCAATCTATAGCTGCATCTATTGATTTTATATCAAATTAGATTCTATTCAATACTGAAAACCCACAAGGATTAAAACAAATGAATTGATTCATTCAGTTTAATTGTTTTGTTAATTAACTTGACGAATAACTTTTTCATTAAATTGATGAGGGTAATGTAGAGCATTAAAGGTGAATGAAAAATGGAAAATTTGTCATCAAACGAGACGTTTTCTTTAGAATTCAACTAATTGAGTAGGGATGAATAAAGAGGCACTTGAGTTACTTACTTTTGGTATGTTTATGAAATATAAATATTTATTTTAAGGACATTGCATTTCTCGGTCTTTATGCTTTAGGGGATTTCTCAGTTCCAATAGCTTGCCTTTAATGAAGTTTGTTGATGGAACATTCTTTTGGAATGCTTATTAAATTAAATTGAGGATAAAATGTAGATTGCGATTAAGAAAATTAAGGATATGACATTTTTGATGCTAATCTAATAAGCATTTGGATGAATACAGATCACAAGCTAATAATTCCCATTATTTCAGATCATTGAGAAAACAAGTTGATCAAAAACCGCATGTAGCGTACGATTATTGGTATTAAAATACTTAAATTATACAAGAAAGTAAAGAAAATCCTGAAAGTCGTGTTAATTATACGACTATTTGTCAATTTTTGATTTTTAACACATATGAGAGTTATGTTAGAAGGATATGTTCATGTATTAATAATCGTGTGCAACTCAAGGCTAATAATAAAATCAACGAAATGCCACATACCTTAATACGCTCTGGAATTTCTTAAAAATTTGACGAACTCACTTGACAACAAATCCAGCAATAAGCTTGATTCCTCACAACGAAGCCCACATTAACTTGATATATAATCTTCATTTTTCAGTACTCTTTTCTTTATTCTTTATAAATTTCATATGAATTATCATCCAAAATAATAATATTTGCGTATAAATGTGCAGCAGCACTAGACAATCATCTCTAATTCCCGAGCATAAGTGATTGCCATTTCAGCTAATTCAACAGATGGAATCGGCTCCTTTACTTTAGGTCCTTCTTGACTTACAAAGTGATAAAGTCCATCCATTCCGAGAGTCCAATTGCGTTTCTTAGCAAAACTAGTGATGTCGTCCTTGGATGATAAGTTGAGACGTTTGCCGGCTTCCTGGATTGATACTTTCTCATATGCTCGTTCAAGACATGCTCCAATTTCATTTCGTACGGTATCAAGAAGAATGTCGATGAACAGATTGAAACAATCAGCTGGTGAATCATCCTTTGCCTTGAATAACTTATTGTATCTACCTTCCATTAAGCATTGTTCTAATGACAATGGATGTTTAATGAACTTATTTGACTGGATTATTTCGCATGGAAGTAGTTCAAGCTCAGTATGGAATTCAGCAACACGATTTTGAGACAGCAAATAGAGGAGATTTAATCCAAGCAGCTTATACTTGTTTGGTGATTCTGGGATCATGTTTTTGTAGTCATAATAATAGCATTTAAGTTGAGAAATGTATCGCTCGAATGACTGGATATTTTTAACCATCACACTATGTTCAGCACCGATTTCGAGTGTATCACGGGCAACAATCAATTCCTGTTGAGATGCTTGCGAGTCTGTTGTCGGCATATAAGAGATTTGAATGAGACTTATCTGAAGAATAATAAAATTTTATTTTCTAAACAAATGAAATTTTGTACAATTTCTTACTTTAAGTTGTTCCAACAAAGTTCCACACTTTTTCAAGTCACGAGTAGCCTTCCCGAACTCTACTTTAAGCTCTTTAAACAATTGATTAACTTGTCCTAATGTAGCCATTCTATTTAATGCTTAATTTAATTAAAACTTTATTTTTGGATGATTTTCTTATTTTTGCAAATCACGATTATTTTACAAAAATTCTACAAAAACCGTTGTAACCTTTTGTAAAATATCTAATCTTTATTTAAATTTATTCTGTATCAAATAATTGTATTCTGATTGTTTTATTCTTTCTATTGATTTTTAACATCTTTATGGATATTGTTAATTAACGTATATCATTAATTTATAACAAAAGATATTTTCACTGTAACGATTTTGTAAAATTTAAATTGTTGAAACTTTTTAAAATTTTCCCGCGAAAAAGAGCTCAAAGAAGTTTGAATTATAAAAAACCGTTACACTACATTCTAGCAAAATTGGAAAACAGAATAGAACTGATCATTTCAGATGCCTGTACCAGCCTGTACTTGCTGCATTTTAAGTGCGTCAACAGTACTAGTTGAATTATCATCAATAACCATAACTTTATTATTAAAATTTTGGATACATGCTATTTTGGAATCAACAGATGCTCTGATCCAATGCAATTGGCTAAATCGAGATATTGTGGATTCATCCTGTAAAGAAAAGAAGACTGGATAGGAAAGTATTAAGTGCATGTTAATGCATTAGAAGATAGCTAATTTTACTACCTACTCTAAAGTTTTGTGCCAGCGTGGTTGAGTTTTTGTAACTGAAATTTTAGAATACACATGCATTCGCCCTATTTGGTACAAAACCACTCACAGAATTTACACGAAAAGTGTTTACACACGGTTTAGAATCTAAAAACTGAATTAATCTATTCCAAAAGAAGGCAGACGATAGAGGATGTGATTTTAAGTTCTATATTTAACATAACGGCTGTAGAATATTCAAATTTAAAAAGCAACGCTGCAAAACAGAAAGTCGAAGAGTTTCAAACCAAGCCAAAATTTAATTTACTTAAAATTCGTATTTAATCGTGTTTTAGGAGATAGAAGGACATAAAATAGTTAAAAAAGCATTATTATTGAGCAAAGGAAGTGAGAATTAGTGAGAACAGTTGAAAAAATTGTAAGAAAAAGTTTTATTTGAAATTTGTTTAATGTTTACATTTTAAAGAAGTTTAAAATTTAATTCAAGCATTAATGATAGATGAGAATGGGACGTGTAGCGAAGAAGGCACCTGAAACACCTAAAGCTGTTGAGGATTCTCCAGCACAAACAGTCACGCAAACGAGAGCAAAAAGAACGCCAAAGCCAAATCCAAAATATGCAAATGATTCCGTTGTTTTACCACCAAAAATCGAGTCATCAGAATCGAATGGATCTACAGACATTGAAGACAAACTGCCCGAGACAAAGATTGTAAAATCAACAAGAAAGACGATACATAAAATTGAAGAGTCTATAACTAAAGTGAAAGGAGTCACAAAAGGCAGGACAACAACTGTTGTTGTTAAGAAACAAAAAATTGAGTTTGATGACGATGAAAAGACAAAAGATGCTGACGAAGTGATTCCAATTGTGGAATCACCAACACCACCAACAATGCGTACAACAAGATCCGGTAAAACGGAAGATAAAAGTGAAATTAAAGTTGGTGAAGAGTCAGTTGCTATAATTGATGTATCCAGCATCATTGCTAAGAATGCACCAGCAAAGCAAGAGTCACCAAAAGGTAGAGCAGCTGGTCGTAAACGTCAAGCACAAGAAGTTGTTGAAATTAAGGATGAATCACCGAAAAAGAAAAAGGAAGATGATAAGCCATCAATAATTACAGCCAGGAAATCATACATGCCAATGAAAAAGGAAGAAAATGAAGAGGACATAAAGGAGGATGAGGAAGAGCCAGAAATTATTGAAAGTAAAGATATTATTACAGAAACAAAGAAAGAAATTGATGTAAAAACGCCAACAAGTACAATGAAAACTCGTCGCAATGCAACACCATTATCAGCGGAACCAGCTGAAAAGAAGACAAAAATTGAGGACATTAAAGCAGAAGTCATATTAAAGCCATCAATTGAGCCGAAAAAACTTCCAGTTATGCGTAAGGAACAAATAACAAAAGTCTCACCCGTAACTTTACCGACTTCAAAGACCATCAATAATGCTGTTGACTCAGCAATTGAACCAAAACCAGCACCGCGTCTTCTCAACTCAATGATTACACCGAAAAGTGCTAAATTCTCACCAAATGTTAAGCTCGCTGGCGATGGAAGTAACAAAAAAGTCTTTTCAATTGACATGTCTGACGACTCATTGATTGAGAAAAAGGCTGCATTAGCTATTGCTTCATCGCCCGTAAAAAATCCGCCATCAGCTGTAAAGGAAAATATTGCAATTATACCTAAAACACAGCCATCAGTTTTGCTTAAAAATAAGCTCGAATCGGAATTGAATCGAATGAAAGCATCAGCTAATCTAATAAAGCGTCAAATGCTCACAACACCAGCATCACGTCAAGCTCAAGCTCATCAAAATACTTCTGGTGGAATTACAAATGTTACGTCTAGCGGTGCTCGTCGTATAACTAAATTCGAGTCATGGTACGTGATTGATGTTAAGAATAATGATCAATTGATGCCATTTAAACATCATACATCGACATATCCACTCGTGAGAATTGCTAATAAATTAAAGGAAATAGAATTGCCATCAGCAAAATGGGACTATAAAGTGACGCTACAAAGGAAGCAGAACAATAATAATGACGACGATGAGGATGTTTATACTGGCGATGTGCATGATAAGGCAATAGAAGCTGAGAAGCATAATTTTGAGCCCAATTCAATATTATTTAAGAGAAGTTCTCGAGAAAGTAACAAAATTTTAGTCGATCGATCGCTTATGCTTAAAAATAAGATTTATACAGTAACGATGAACGGTAAGCAATGTCATCTTGTTGGTGCACCCGACGACATAAAATCCCTTGAAGATCTTGAGATATTATTAAAAATAGTTGATAATTGTAATATTGCACATTCATGCATAGAGACAGCTTCCTAGAAAAACAAAACAATTTAATTAACCTTTTTTTTGATTATTTTTTTGAAAATGCATATATATAATTATTATTTTGCAGTAACAACATATATTTTTAAAACAATTCAAATTATTATCATCTCGATCATTTAGAAAAAACTTAAATTTTTAAGTTTAAAATTACCTTTTTTTCTTGCTTGACACAAAAACTTTTTTTCTTTTTCTTTTTAAATTATATTCTCTTTCCTTTTTTGAGTCTAGTTGGAATTTTATTCATATTTAATTATTTCACATCGTTAAGAAGTGAGAGAGAGAGAGAAAGAGAAATTCTATAATGTAGAATATATATTAATTAAGTTATACAATCTAAAATTATGCGATGAATCGGTTAGTTTTCTAATTATCTTGTCTTATCTTTCCTTCTATTTTGATTCACATTCATCGCTGCTCTTTTTTCCAATGATCCTTATTAAAAAAACTTTTAAATGTAAAAAATCATGTTTGAAATAAAAGAAATTTATGAAATTTTAAGGAATAAACTTTTTAATGTTTAATTTGTATTTCAACGGATTTATAGAATTTAAATATTCAACGATTTCGTAAGATTCAAATTTTGAGCGGTTCTTATCATTCAAATTTTAACGATTCTTAAGGTTCAAAAATTGAACTTCTTTAAAAATTTGAATTTTTAACGGATTATTTTACTAATCATCAGAAAATCATTAACAAGGCAAGTAATCCACAAATAAATTCCTTCATGACTCAAAACATTCTTATTAAAATTCAATTTTCTCTTTACAGACAAAGCTTCTTCTCATAGAGCCACATGCAACTTTAAAAGATGTAAGTATCCCGATGAATAATGCATAATTTATTAAAAATTCAATATGATGATAATATATTCATGAAATTGATTGATGATGGAACAAAAGACAGAATACAGGCACGATTCAATAAGAGTTGGGTAAATCGATTCGAATGCAATTTTTATGATTCAAACATGCTTGTGCTTTCTGTTCTTTGTTTCTCTCAACATGATCAATATTTAAGTTTTCAATCTGAATTTTATTTCACGCTTTGAAGTTTTAATGAGATTTCTACTGGAAATTTTTATTCATGCCTTTCTTCTTATTTGCTCTTAATTACAGATTCCTTTCATGTGCAAATGCTGAAAGTCACATGCTGAAGTCACATTTCATCAACGTTTTTAAATATTTTATGTTCCATGAATGGTGCACAGGATGTGAACAAGTGTGTATAAAAATAACTAGAGCAGCATTGACAAGGCAGGCAAATCAATTTGTTGAAATTAAAGGCTTTATGAAAAGAAGATGTTAGGCGATTGACTGAAATGTTGTAATATTTTGGAGATGATAGATCTCTAACGAATGAGTTTCAATTACTACACAGCGTCTTAAGAATCCTAATAATAATAGTAATCCTTTATTTGAATGCATGAAATATGTCGGAACAAAAATGTAGATTTTTATATTCACACCGTTTTCACGTGTGAATGTTTTGTTTTTGTTCAGATTGAAAAATCAGTTTTTTGAATTTTGTGAGGATATGGAGCAAGATAGCTTAAAATGTTCAGAGATGAAAAGTTGGTGCCTTGAATTTCACATCTTTTGCAAAAAACAGATTTCAAATTGGTTGTGGCATTGCTGAGAAAATCGCAAAATACGCTTTCTGTAAGCAAACAAGCAAGCAAGTTAATCAGCAAGAAATCTCAATAACGAGACATTGTAGAGACTTCTAGTTTTTTACATTTGATCCGTGCTACTCTATAGTAGAGCTGTATTGATTTTAGGCAAGGTAGGAATAGCCGTTGCTTCAGAAAAAGCAAAATACTTTCCTTCCTTACGAATTTTTCAAATTAAAAGTTCACTGTGATTTTTTTTTTTTTAAACTTTGGATGAAAATTTTTTTTTTGAGAAAAGAACCAAGTAGGAAATACATTTTCAATTTTGGACTAGGGGCGACCCTAGTCAAAATCAATTTTGTCACTTTTTTCTTCGAGGGTTTATCCAAATGGATTGAAACTTTGCATAAATATTTAAATGCTTAAAACAAATACAAATAAAACATCTTAAATTTTTTTGAGCAAAAAACCAAGTAGGAAATACATTTTCAATTTTGGACTAGGGGCGACCCTAGTCAAAATCTATTTTCTCACTTTTTGTCGAGTGTTTATTCAAATGGATTAAAACTTTGCATAAATATTCAAATGCTTAAAAAAATACAAATAAAACATTCTAAAATTTTTTTGAGCAAAGAACCAAGTAGGAAATACATTTTCAATTTTGGACTAGGGGTGACCCTAGTCAAAATCAATTTTGTCACTTTTTTCTTCTAGGGTTTATATAAATGGATTGAAACTTTGCATAAATATTCTGGTGCTTAAAACAAATACAAATAAAACATCCTTAAATTTTTGAGCAAAGAACCAAGTAGGAAATACATTTTCAATTTTGGACTAGGGGCGACCCTAGTCAAAATCTATTTTCTCACTTTTTGTCGAGTGTTTATTCAAATGGATTAAAACTTTGCATAAATATTCAAATGCTTAAAAAAATACAAATAAAACATTCTAAAATTTTTTTGAGCAAAGAACCAAGTAGGAAATTCATTTTCAATTTTGGACTAGGGGTGACCCTAGTCAAAATCAATTTTCTCACTTTTTTCTTCTAGGGTTTATATAAATGGATTGAAACTTTGCATAAATATTCTGGTGCTTAAAACAAATACAAATAAAACATCCTTAAATTTTTGAGCAAAGAACCAAGTAGGAAATACATGTTCAATTTTGGACTAGGGGTGACCCTAGTAAAAATCTATTTTCTCACTTTTTGTCGAGTGTTTATTCAAATGGATTAAAACTTTGCATAAATATTCTAGTGCTTAAAACAAATACAAATAAAACATTCTAAAATTTTTTTGAGCAAAGAACCAAGTAGGAAATACATTTTTAATTTTGGACTAGGGGCGACCCTAGTCAAAATCTATTTTCTCACTTTTTGTCGAGTGTTTATTCAAATAGATTGAAACTTTGCATAAATATTCTAGTGCTTAAAACAAATACAAATAAAGCATCCTAAAATTGTTTTGAGCAAAGAACCAAGAAGGAAATACATTTTCAATTTTGGACTAAAGGTGACCCTAGTCAAAATCAATTTTGTCACTTTTTTCTTCGAGGGTTTATCCAAATGGATTGAAACTTTGCATAAATATTCTAGTGCTTAAAACAAACACAAAAAAAACATCTTAAAAATTTTTTGAGCAAAGAACCAAGTAGGAAATTCATTTTCAATTTTGGACTAGGGGTGACCCTAGTCAAAATCAATTTTGTCACTTTTTTCTTCGAGGGTTTATCCAAATGGATTGAAACTTTGCATAAATATTCTAGTGCTTAAAACAAATACAAATAAAACATCTTAAAATTTTTTTGAGGAAAAAACCAAGTAGGAAATACATTTTCAATTTTGGACTAGGGGCGACCCTAGTCAAAATCTATTTTCTCACTTTTTGTCGAGTGTTTATTCAAATGGATTAAAACTTTGCATAAATATTCAAATGCTTAAAAAAATACAAATAAAACATTCTAAAATTTTTTTGAGCAAAGAACCAAGTAGGAAATACATTTTCAATTTTGGACTAGGGGTGACCCTAGTCAAAATCAATTTTGTCACTTTTTTCTTCGAGGGTTTATCCAAATGAATTGAAACTTTGCATAAATATTCTAGTGCTTAAAACAAATTCAAATAAAACATCTTAAAATTTTTTTGAGCAAAGAACCAAGTAGGAAATTCATTTTCAATTTTGGACTAGGGGTGACCCTAGTCAAAATCAATTTTCTCACTTTTTTCTTCTAGGGTTTATATAAATGGATTGAAACTTTGCATAAATATTCTGGTGCTTAAAACAAATACAAATAAAACATCCTTAAATTTTTGAGCAAAGAACCAAGTAGGAAATACATGTTCAATTTTGGACTAGGGGTGACCCTAGTCAAAATCAATTTTGTCACTTTTTTCTTCGAGGGTTTATCCAAATGGATTGAAACTTTGCATTAATATTTAAATGCTTAAAACAAATACAAATAAAACATCTTAAATTTTTTTGAGCAAAGAACCAAGAAGGAAATACATTTTCAATTTTGGACTAGGGGCGACCCTAGTCAAAATCTATTTTCTCACTTTTTGTCGAGTGTTTATTCAAATGGATTAAAACTTTGCATAAATATTCTAGTGCTTAAAACAAATACAAATAAAGCATCCTAAAATCGTTTTGAGCAAAGAACCAAGAAGGAAATACATTTTCAATTTTGGACTAGGGGTGACCCTAGTCAAAATCAATTTTCTCACTTTTTTCTTCTCGGGTTTATATAAATGGATTGAAACTTTGCATAAATATTCTAGTGCTTAAAACAAATACAAATAAAACATTTTAAAATTTTTTTGAGCAAAGAACCAAGTAGGAAATACATTTTCAATTTTGGACTAGGGGCGACCCTAGTCAAAATCAATTTTGTCACTTTTTTCTTCGAGGGTTTATCCAAATGGATTGAAACTTTGCATAAATATTCTAGTGCTTAAAAAAAATACAAATAAAACATCCTAAAATTTTTTTGAGCAAAGAACCAAGAAGGAAATACATTTTCAATTTTGGACTAGGGGCGACCCTAGTCAAAATCAATTTTGTCACTTTTTTCTTCGAGGGTTTATCCAAATGGATTGAAACTTTGCATAAATATTCTAGTGCTTAAAACAAATACAAATAAAGCATCTTATCATTTTTTTGAGCAAAGAACCAAGTAGGAAATACATTTTCAATTTTGGACTAGGGGCGACCCTAGTCAAAATCTATTTTCTCACTTTTTGTCGAGGGTTTATCCAAATGAATTGAAACTTTGCATAAATATTTTAGTGCTTAAAACAAATACAAATAAAACATCCTAAAATTTTTGAGCAAAGAACCAAGTAGGAAATACATTTTCAATTTTGGACTAGGGGCGACCCTAGTCAAATTCAATTTTGTCACTTTTTTCTTCGAGGGTTTATCCAAATGGATTGAAACTTTGCATAAATATTCTAGTGCTTAAAACAAATACAAATAAAACATTCTAAAATTTTTTTGAGCAAAGAACCAAGTAGGAAACTAGATTTTGGCCAGACCTGTCCCAAGTTCATAATTGAAAATGTATTTCCTCCTTGGTTCTTTGCTCAAAAATTTTAGGATGTTTTATTTGTATTTGTTTTAAGCACTAGAATATTTATGCAAAGTTTCAATCCATTTGGATAAACCCTCGAAGAAAAAAGTGACAAAATTGATTTTGACTAGGGTCACCCCTAGTCCAAAATTGAAAATGTATTTCCTACTTGGTTCTTTGCTCAAAAAAATTTTAAGATGTTTTATTTGTATTTGTTTTAAGCATTAGAATATTGATGCAAAGTTTCAATCCATTTGGATAAACCCTCAAAGAAAAAAGTGACAAAATTGATTTTGACTAGGGTCGCCCCTAGTCCAAAATTGAAAATTGATTTTCTATGGTGTACTTTGGTCAAAAAAATTTTTTGGATGTTTTATTTGAATTGACATAATTCTGACATAAATCACATACCAATATTACTTTTTGTAGTGCATAGCTTAAAAGAAAATCGAAATCTAAAATTTCGACTACCCCATCTGAATTTTGTTCATACTCTTCACTGTGGAAACCAAAAAACAAATTCTGTATCTTAAAACACTTGACAAAATTGCGACATAATTCAGGATTAATCAGCTATACTCGTTCATAGTGTTCCCGAGGGTGACAAACTTCAAACTAAGTGTTTTTGTAGCTGACATAATTATAACATAAATTAGGTATAACTTTTAAACTGTGTCGATATGGGTCTCGGCCGTACTTCATGCCCACCCTTCAAACTTATGCTGAGCAAATCTTGGTCTATCCATAAGACTTTTGATGGTACGGTGTGAATATATCCGCATTGGGTTTCTACCCGATGCACTAGTTTTATATTAACCTCGTCGGTTTTTAATCAAATTTTAAACTGAGATATGATTAGTGATATGACATGATTTAAGCTTTGAAAATTTGAGTTTTGGTTAAAATTTTTTTTTAAAAAGACCAATTAAAACAACAAAGAAAATTTAATAATAATAATAATAATATACATGTATTTACCGACGAGGCTTCGGTAATTTGTGTTTTACTCGAAAACTCAGTGAATCATAATAGAAATTTTCAGTTAAACGGGATATGAAATTTGACATTAATGGGATTTCATGGAAAAAGCTTTGGAGGCAACTTACTGTTTTGGACAGCTCAGTTTTGATGGATTTCAAGTTTTTCCAAGGATACTGTACAAAGAATGCGGTGTCATCAGCATATAAGCAGAGATCTCCCTTTGATGGAATTGGAACATCATTAATGAATAAATTGAACAAGAATCCTAAACTTCAAGCAATCTAAGAATGGTTATTAGCAACAATATTACTAGATATTTGTAACTATATCATTATTTTTCAGCCGCTTACGCTTTCAGCATAGCATTAAGTTAAATTTATAACAAACGAATTGTCAACAACTTTCATTTTAAGCAAAATTGGAAATGAGTTGGTTTTTGATTTTCACACGAGTATTTACAAAGGGCGATGTGTAAATAACTTAAAATTTGTATTCGTTGACTCGACGATTTAAATTAAATTGATTCATCTTTGCACATCGGAAATGTTTTTATTTTATTTTTAACTCAATTCATTTTAAAACGTGTTTGATTACAATCGATTTGTAAACTAAGAGGAGTAAAAAGGTTTTTATTAAGAGACATTGTTTTCAAGGTAAACTTATAAAATGCAATCAATATCTCCTTTAACTTATGGGATCTGACTCAGAAATTGTAAAACCAGAATATCATATTTTTTATCAAAAATATATCATTTAAAGGTCTAATGCAGAATAAGAAGCTTATAAAATAGTAAAATTAGCTAAAAATAGGATAGCACAGTGAGTACCTTACTTTGCAGTTCTCTTAAAAAAAAATTTGGTATTTGTGCATGAAATTGTACAACAAATTCAAAAGCATTACCTTACTAGCTAGAACTAATCTACAGAAATGGCACTTCATAAAAATAATCCTTGGTGGACTGAAAAATATGAAATTTCAAGCTTATGCTGCGCTGGAGGTGTCTCATTTCAGGCAAAGAAAGAAAATAAATTTTTCAATCATGATTTTTTAACAAACGATTTTGTCTCAACTTATAGGGACGGTCTAATGTAATGGAAGATACATTTAAAGTCATACCAAATATCAATGGTTCAAATGTATCGATTTTTGGAATGTTTGATGGACATGCTGGCGAGTTCGCTAGCAAATATGCATGTGATATTATTATGCCGTGCATAAGTGATAAAATAGTAAATGTTATGAACCTTATTGAACAAAGAAATAGCAAATTAAAAGCCCAGAAAAATACCGTAAATGATGTTGAAGAAGAAGAAGAGTCGAATAGTTCTGATTCAGAAGTTTATATTACGCAGGATAATAAGATAAATTATGAATTATTACTTAATGATGAAATCCTTAATGGAGATAAAGTACTAAATGAACGGCTTTCTAAAGCTGCATTATTTTGCGGAACAACTTTTTGCTTAGTTTTAGTCGACATTACAAATAAAATGCTCGTTTGTGCAAACGTGGGAGATTCAAGAGCAGTACTTTGCAATACGAAAGGTTCTGCAGTTCAATTATCATATGATCACAAGCCAAATAATCCTGAAGAGTTGAAAAGAATTCAAGAGAATGGAGGATATGTGACAAATAAAGATGGATGTTGGAGAGTTTCGGATGTTTTGGCTACTTCAAGATCAATAGGCGATTATCCTCTTAAATCAAAAAAAGTTATTACAGCAGTTCCAGATTTTCAAATTATGAAATATAAAGATTTTAAGTATTAATAATTAAAAATCTTTGTTTAAGATCATTGATCTAAATGATTTATTATTTTCAAACAGATTCTTTCCAAAATTTATCATTCTTGCAACGGATGGCGTTTGGGACGTGATATCTAATCAAAGTGCTTGCGATTATGTAAAGGAGAAAATAAAGGAACAACATTGTGGAGCTAAAAGTTTAGTTAAAAATGCATATGCTAGAAAGTCGGAAGATAATATTTCTGCTATTGTCATAAAGTTTATTAAGCCAAAGAAAGTTCATAAAAGATCGAGTTTTGATCCTTACGTCGGCACGTATGAGTGGCTAAGATGATTTAATAAAAATATTCGTTCACTTATGAGCATGATTTATTTTTCAAAACCAAACAATAGAATTTCTTAGATAGAGCTCTTTACCCCCCCCCCCCCCCCTCCCCTTCCCTTCATGTGACTCGATTCATCAATTTATTCAAGAAATTATCAACTTTTAAAAATTGTTAAAATATCAAATTTTCGGTTAAATTCAAAATAAATGCTTTAAACTATCAAAAAATCTGATGATAATAATAAATAATTCGAACCTCCAAAAATCATGAATCTTTCGTCAAAAACTAACGGTTCAATTAATTTTGAAAATTTTGTCGAAAATTTAAACAAGAAAAATACAATTTTTTATCGAACCACTGACTTTGAATTAAATACGATTTGTTATGATATTAATTAATAATAGCGGTGATTATTAAAAACCTATTAAATTTGATATAAAATAATTTAAAAACCTATAAAACCTACCTGGCATAATAACTTCAAAATTATCAAAATGATATAAATTCAAAAACCGAACGACTTTTCAAAATTCAAAATCTAAGCAGGGGAGAATCAACGCTAGGGGAATATCAACTCTGGCAAGTTTTTCTCAAAAGAGATTCACTCTGAATTTTAATATCGCAAAAACTTAATTAATTTGGCAAAAATAGGCAAATATATGGATTGAAGTAGATAATAGACTTACAACTGCCATGAATGTGACTGAAGGATAATTCAAGAGAACCTCAACTAGGGAGTAAAAGTGATTTTTAATTTAAGGCCCTTTCTAGTGTATTTTTTTTTGTGTGTTGATATTAAATTAAATTTCGCATTTATCACATATAAAGTTAATAAATGTGAATAGTAATCTTCATGATTAGATAAGTGAAAAGAAAGCTATTTGTGTTGTGCAAAAGTTCGTAATTTGATCGAATGAAATAGTGCAGAAAAATAAGAAGGAAAAAAAAAACATCCAAGCAGTGAAAAGGATTTCATTTTTTATGGAAAATTAGGAGAAGAAAAAAGAAAGAATATCAGGGAGGAGCATATAGGAGTGAAATACAGAGAACAGTGAAAAAAAAATATAAAAAATATTGTAAAGTTGGAAACCTGAGAATTGTGTGTTTTATGGATGCCGAATTAATTCATTGTCATTTCTATTAGATGTAACTTATAATAAGCATAATTCGGATGTGTTATATGTGTTAAACGATGCACTTGAGTGTAAATTAAAATATATAAATTCAAAAAAGAGAGCATAGAACATCCGGAAGTAGTTTAAGTCATATTTCTATGATAAGCGTTCAATGAACTGAATAAGAAGAATATAGTTATCCAAAAAAGAAAGAAGCAGCATCTATACAATTTAAGAGTATACATAAAATAGTTTTTTTCTTATTACTCTTTCTCTCTCTTCTGCTCTGCCTGCCTGCTGTATAAAACTCACAATACAAGACATTTTACTCCCCCATATCCATTAGAATATTCACATACATCATGTTTCCGTAAGTCGAACGGCTGTTTATTTGTTTTTTTTTTTGTGTCGTAGGGTTTCCAAAAATGGAATTACTCCTGACTGGACTTTCTAGTCACAATTGACCCTGAAAATTGAGTCAGGAAGTTCTTAAAAGACGTGTGTTAAACTTGCATATGTTAAGTTGGTGACATTTTATGGCCATTTAAATGATTTTAAAAGTTTAATTCTTTTTATTGAGGACTGCATAATAGATTTTTAAACCGCTTTTAGGGATTTTAATGTGATTTATTGACAATTGCACATTTTAATAGTTTTTAAAACTTGAATTTAAATAGCTTTGTAAATTTTGAATTCTATCGGTTTTGTAGAATTTAAAATCTAACGGGTTTGTAATTTTTAAAAGTCAAAGTTCAAATTTTGAATTCCAACCAAAAAACAATTCAAATTCTTAAAAGCCGTTAATTCCAACCTTATCAATTAACATCACTAAAATCCTACTAAGTGCAATGATTCACATTTCCTCATGTGATTTCTTATCACCGACTGACTGCATTAAGAATATGATTTTATTATGCAAATATTTTTCGAATTAATCACGTAGAATTCCTGAGTAAATTATTCACCACTGAATGTCCATTCATAAACAAATTAAAAAGTAATTCGCGGAAACGACATTATTTTGGAAACTCTATAATAATAATTTTACTACTTGATATGTCCGTGAATTGATGTTAATTAATTTGATTTCCCTTTTTTTTTCTTCTCCTTCTCACTCACCTACAACTTGCTTACTTACTATCATCATTATTCCATAAACACACAACTTTTATGTGTAAATTGCGACAATCATCAATAATAAAAATAATGAATGAATGAATGAGCAGCGAGCAAAGTATCATTGGGGCACGAGCCTCAGTAATGATCTATGATGAGAATCTCAAGAAATGGATTCCATCAGGCAATTCGAGTGGTCTCAGTAAAGTCCAAATATTTCATCATATACAAAATAATACGTTTCGTGTTGTTGGAAGAAAATTACAAGATCACGAAGTCGTCATAAACTGCTCGATCGTTAAAGGTCTAAAATATAATCAGGCAACGGCAACGTTTCATCAATGGCGCGACTCTAAATATGTATATGGATTAAATTTTTCTAGTCAACAGGATGCTGAGAATTTTGCACGTGCTATGATGCACACATTAGAGGTTTTATGTGGACGAGCTGTGGCTGTGCCGCCAAATACCCAACAGCAAACCTCCCAACCACAAAATCAACAGCAGCAACAACAACAAAATTCATCATATGATGAAGATATGGGATATCGAACGATGACGAGAGAAGATGCCGATATTGTGCTGAATCAACAGCAACAACAGACACAAATTTTGTCACCCCAAACGCCAACTTCACAAACTATTCAACAGCAACAACTACAACAACAAAATATTCAAGGACATCATCGAGCAAGCAGGTAGCTAAAAAATCCAATTTTTATATGATTTTATATTTTTTCGAAAGGGCTTTCGTCTTTAGTAATCAGATAGCTTTTCAGCATAAACATTCGTCATATTTTTCATTTAGTTGTAAATTATAAAAATCACGTCGAGTCATCGGCCAATAATAAAATTAATAATTTCCATTTTTGCTTTCATTTCATATTCTTTGTAGCGCTCCTCAAGCACCACAAATGCCAACGATGTCAGTTATGCCACAGCAACAGCCAATGCAAAATTATCCACAACAATATCCAATTTACGCGACCGGTCAGCCACAAATGAATCAAGTAAATCAAATGAATCTTCAGCAACAGCCACAAAATGGACAAATTTACGTACCGTCTTCAATATCAATTCAAAATTCATTAAATAATGCAGCAAATGTACCAAAACAAGCACCAATACCGCCAATGATGCCACCACAACAAATAACTAATAATAATGGCAACAGTAATAATCCATATGCACATGGAAATCAAATGATGCAGGCACAACAGCCAATGCCAATACCAATACAGCAACAACAAATAATTCCACCAGCACCACAATATATACCAACATTGCAAACACAAACAAGCGTTCCTGCTGCTCCCCCACCTCCTCCTCCTTCTGGATTTGGGAATCCAATACCGCCATGTCCACCTCCAGCACCAATGATGCCGACAAATATAGCACAAGTAGCACCAAATAATGCAATTGTTACGAATATTGCAAATGGAGGCTCTGCACCTCCACCTCCTCCCCCAATGCCAATGAATAGCTCTAAACCAGGAATGGATATGGGATCATTAGCTGCACAGTTACAGCAAGCAAAATTAAAGCGCACTAATGCACCTCCATCAACACAGCCTAATGAAAATAGTGGAAATAGTACATCAAGTAGCGGAAGTGGAGGTGCTGGAAATTATGGAACAATTGGACGAACAGGAGGTGGTGGTGAAATGGCATCTATGATGGATGAAATGGCCAAGACTTTAGCTCGTCGTAGGGAGAGACAGAAGGATTCTGTAAGTTGACTTTTACGACTAGATTTAAATGTTAATTTTTGGCTTAATTAGTGGATTAACTCTTAATCTGGGATAAATCTCTGGATTTAAATTAATCCCAGTGTCCACGCCTTGGATTTAAGTTTAATCTCATTACTAAACTAAAATGTATGCTCAATCCAGACAATTTCTAATGCAATAATTTCATGCATCAGTTAACCCACATACTACACTTAACCTAGTTATAATTATTTAATAAATTCCATATTTGTCTTCATGCACAGAGCACCCAAGACGTCGATAGTGATAAATGGGAAAAGTCCAATACATTACCACATAAGTTGAGTAGCAGTAATTCACAAACACTTCCATCATCGTCATCATCAAATGCAGCATCATCGCTCGCCGACTCACCTCAATCCCGTAAACGTTTCGGCAGTGCCTCTGAAGAGACAATTTTAAAGGTTTGCTAAAAATAAGTTTTTGACTTTTTCTTTCATGCAATTTTTCCTTTTACTCATCATAATAATTATGAATCATTTAATATTCATGTTTTTCCTAATTTTCATCTCTTCTTTCTGTCTATATAGCAAGTAAATGGTGGAGATAGCTTTTCATTGCCACCATCATTTGATATGAAGGCTTTTAAGGCGGATATCCTAAAAGAAATGCGCAGCGAAATTACCAAAGCAAAGAATGAAATCATTGACGGTGAGTATCCAAGACTATAAATTTAATTATATACGTATGATATCGTGTGACGTCACGTTTTTAACACATAAAAATGATTCAACAAAAATCTTCTGTTTATTTCTTGAAACCCACTTTCCGATGATTTCCGTTTGCTGGTGAATAATCGATTTCGATTTCTGCTTTTATTCCATGCTATTTTCATATTAATGTGTAATTGGGGTCTTCGTTTGAGTTCATTTTGACTGAAGGATAAGCAATATTGACTTACCGGCTAAATTTTGAATTTTTACAAAATCGTAACATTTTGAATACTACAAAACCGTTAAATTTTGAATTTTACAAACCAGCTATAGTTTGAATTCTACAAAACCGTTAAATTTTAAATTTTATAACACCGTTAATTTTTGGAAAAAAATTTTTTTTTTAAATTTAACAACCTGCTGCTGCTTTTGTTTACTAGCTCCAAGCTCTACAAAAATTCAAAATATAAATCAATTTAATTCCTTGCGAAAGTCCTTCGAAATTTGACACCAAATCTAGATCTCAGTAGCTTTAAGGACATACATATTTGAGATCAGATCTTAAAGCACAAAAAGTGATTTTAATGAAAAAATTCCCAAGAAATATCAAATTCCTATTGTTTACCGATAAAATGAAAATTTGATTGTCATTGAGTCGCACAAAAATTCTCGCTGTGAATCTCGAGATAATCGATTTGAAAATGTCAATGATAAACTTTCCTGCTAGCCTTGAATACAAGAGGAAGAAAAAACGTGAAAGCTAAACACATTGCATATTTATTCGCCAAAGTAACTTTTATAACTCAATAAAACAAGTTTCATGTAAAAAAAATTGATGATTTAATTTCTTGTGTTACTAGCACAAGGAAAAATTGGAAAATCACTGGGAAATATCGATTTTTCTGGCTATTTCCTAATTAATTTAACGAGTAATTTGTGTCAGGAATTAAAATTAGCAGCAAGTGAACTTTGAATAGAGAAACTGGGTTGTTAGAAAATTGCTTGTATTTACATTTTTCTCATGAATTAGCTTTTTATTCGATGAGTTTTTTGTGGATGATTCATCGATTTAGATGAGTTTTGTTGCTTGTTATATTGATTTTTTCTGGATGAGATTTTAATGTTGGATGATCAAGCTTTTGTCAATTAATTTATTTGAATAAATTGAGTTCTAGGTTTTCAAACTATCAGGACTAGATTTTGAATAATCTGACGTAATTTCATTATTGGAATTTCAACAAACTAGACTATGATGTACTAGAATTTCAATAATTTAATCAAATTTGCACTAAATTTTCAATTATCAGTTCTAGTTTTAAAACTAGAATTATTTAAAATCTAGGGTTTCAAAAGGCTAAGATTTATTTTAGTACTGGATTCTTCAATTGTGTTGCTTTGTTATGTACTAGATTTTTATTCAGTCTGATTAATTTTTGGTACAAGAATAGTACCAGATTAAAGCTTTAATTGAAATCTCAAAAATAGTACTAGATTTTATTCAATTAGATTAGTAAATGTACTAGATTCAAATTATTTTAAATAATTATGTACTAGATTCTTTATTCACCAGATTACGGTTCAAATTGTTTTAAAATTCCTAAACCCTATTAAATCACTCATAAAATAAACTGAATTCAACGCAAAAAACTTAAAAACTCAATAAAACACTCAAAGCTTATCAAATCGATAAATTCAAATGCGCACACAATAGCAATTAAATTAATAAACGACTTTATAACTTAATTTTAACATAATCTAATTTACGATCTGTTTATTATTGAAAAGAAATTTTTTATATTTATTTATTCTCTCGTTTTTTCTCTTTTTTCTTTCTCATTACCATTTTTAGCTATCAAAGTAGAACTTAATCGACGCCGATAAATACTAGTGCTGATTATTTTATATTCATCGATCTACAGTTAATTTTTAATTTCCTATTTCCTTAAAATTAACTACATATTAAAATTTATAAGACGCAGATGGGAGAATTTTTTGTCTTATTGAAGTATTTATACACTTACTATACGCATTTACGAATTGATAACAAAAGAAAATAAGATAAAAAGTTGAATGAATGAAAAACCGCAAGAAAATGACATTATTATCCCGTGACATCCAATTCTAATCAAATTTCTATTTAAATTAAGGTAAATACATTATATACACATAATTATAACTACCTTTAATAATAATTAAAAAAAAATCACAAGAAGAAAACATTCAATATCTAATAATATTGTTTTGGATATGGACGAGTGAGGGGATCATTCATTGATGATGTCTACATTTTTGGGGGTATGAATTGGGTCTTAAGCAGTGACAAATCTAATGCTGGAATGAAAATATTGTGGAAAAAGGGTTTTAAAATTCAATTGTCACAAAACTTCAATTCAAAATATGATTTTTTCAAAAATCTCAGACCCCTCCGTCTCCCCTTAAACTATGTGACATCATAAGTGAATGACTCCTAAATGAGTCATGGCCAATAAAAAGCTATTGTTACAACATAATATTTTATGAGAAAAGTAAAATGAAAAAAGAATATGAAACTTTAGTTACACAACAACACATATACCTAATATACAATGATGAAAAAGTTTTATTTTAATTTACTTCTTTTTCTGTATTTTGATATCCGGCAGTAAAAGAATTTTTTTATATGCATATAATTAAAGTATCTATGATAAATGAACAGATAAAACCTATTTGCAAGTGATTTAAAAACAAAATTTGAGAACTATTATTATTGGATATTAAAGACCTAAGAAAACGGACTTAAGGTGATAAAAAGAAAATTTCTTCAATGCTTGGTCATTTCGATGGTAATGGTTGTCTTGGTTCTGATGTAATTTAACGACCATAAAATATTTTAACTTTTATCTGATGGATTACATTTAAATCCAATAGATTAGTTTTTAATTTTGAGGATTTAAATTCATTGGATTTACCAATGGATCTATATTTGACCTACTAACTTTTAAACCTTATTCTCAAGCTTGAGATCAATTAAAACTACTATTTCTCTCTATGACTTTTTTTGGCAACAATTAAATGGTAATTTTGACCCAATTCCAACCTTACTATACAAAAAAATACAGACTGCCTTCATTTTTGGAAGCATGAACAAAATTTTTTATCGGGATATATCACATAGCATGATTCGAAATTAAGCTTAAATTATTATACCAGACTATTTTTATCGGATACAAGACTGAAAAAAAATTATTTTTAATTGCATGAAATTTTTATACACAAAATTTAGTTTTATATGTTTGCTAGTGATTAATTCTGAATCTCATGATTTATTTGTCGAAATTATCAAAAATATTAATATTAAGGCATGGAAACTATCCCATATGTCCCAAAAATATTAAAAATAATCCCTAAGCCTGTATGCATTTGAATTGAGATATCCCATCATTTTCTGAAATTACACGTCCAATACACTAAGGATATGTTGGGATATCTTTATTATCGTGCATACATGCTCAGGAATTTTCTGAATATTTTTGGGATATGTGGGATAAATATGATATTTGGGATAGTTTCCACGCCTTGATCAAAAAAGAGGAGAAATATACAAGCTGGGGATGAATAATTTTGTAGGTGATTCACTCCTTATAGAGAGATTTGTGAATGTCGAAGATTCATAGTTTTGTGAGTAAACCATATTGGCTAGATCTACGAGGAGAGGACTTTGTCAGTCATCTTTAATATCAAAATAGATTCTCAAATAGAATTAGTACGAGACATTTTGATTTAATTTCTGAAAACCTGAAAAGGTTGAGAACTACTGATTTGGAATCTAAGAATCCAAATAATAATAAAAAGGAGAATAATAATAATAATAATAAGAATGACAAAGTATCAGCTTTAGTCACGACTTGAAGAAAAATAATTCAGACCAAATCGAAAGCTTGTTAAGAAATACATTGACATCATAAATATCAATTCTTATAATTTGGCAGCTGACAATTATAATTAAATCATAATTAACTACAAAAAGACTTGTCAAGGTTAATACTTTGTATCCAGACATGTTTTGATTGAGAGTGAGATTCGTACGCTATTAGAACCTGTTGTAAAAGTATTAAAACTAATTAAACGTGAGCTATTCTACCGAGACAATGTTGATAAAAATAGAATTGATTAGCACTTATGACAGAGGGGTTTATTTAAGGGCTGTTCACAAATGACGACTATCGAGATTTTCAGACCCCCTCCCATTGTCACAAAATTTGTATGAACCGTCGCAAAACTCTTAATATTGAACGTAATTTATGGAGAGCTCTATATCAACTAAGATACCGTTTCAAGAGTTGAGCCCCCCTTCAGTGGGGGTTGAGTTCTGAAGAAAAATAAACATTTTTTGAACTACTTAATAACTGAACATCCCCAGAACTTAATCGACACATCACACAGACACAATACAAAAAATATATCTCATCGCAATGACCAAGCATATGATGACTCTAAAAGAAGAAGAATTTGATATCCATGCAACTTAATCAGTATGAATATTTCTGTTTATATTTCATTTACGATAAAAAAAAATTACATTAAGCAAGAAAAATAGTATTATGACATAATTTCATGGCATTAATTTTCACATTTAATTTTTTTTTTTGCCACGAAGGAATGTTCCATTAATGTTGCTGGTATGGAAAATAAAAGAGAATAGGAGAAAAAATTATTGACATTTTCATAGCAATAGCAACATACACACCTCAAAATTCCTTTTTTTTGAATGTTTGCTTCTTTTTTCCATTAACCATAGAATAGAAAATAGACTTTTTTATTACCATAAACTGATGATTATTTATGTTTCCAATTCTATTGAATATTACTTCTTTTTTTATTAAAAAAAAACTTTTGTAATTCCAAATTTTTCTTTTGTACATGAAATCATTACCTTTAATTAACATTATTATGATATAGAACTCATGCGTTGTATAAAAGAATGTCCTATAATGTTTACCAATATTAATGCAGTTTGTAAGAATGAGTGATCCTTGAATGGCATTTTTTAGAAATTGTTCGAATATCCTCGCGATTTGTTGATGTTTTTTTATGATAAAAGTTCCTTAAAATTTTAATTCTCATTCACGAATTTTTATGGGAATTTAAAGATTTTGAGGAATTTTTATCTTGGAATGTTCTTGGGTTGTTAAGAGGTTAAGTCTAGTGTGAGTAGGGTTCTTGATTCAATTTCATACTGGTTTCACCTTTTTACAACTTAAGATGGAATAGTATTGTTGATGTAAAACTTCTATCGTGCACATTCTCATCTACTTAATCTCGTTAAACGACTAAGTAACGTTTTTGTGACTTAGAGTACATCTTAGGAGTGGATGAAGGTGTGTATGATGGGAATTTTACATAAACATGAGCATATTAAGTTGTGACATTTTGGATTCTTAAACTAGCACATTAATAGTATTACTTTTGGGATTAATCCTCGAGAAATCCGAACACGATATCTCAAAATTTTAAAAGAAGTTATTAAATAATAATTTGGCGCCAAAAATATTTTTCGGATATTAATCCCTTGAAATAGTCAAATCATATTTATGGGAAAAAAAAATTAAAAATATTTTAGCTGGCTAAGCGGGATTTCAGGGAAAGACAACCTCTTTTTGAAAATATTTCTTCAATTTTCTAAGGTTATTATTCAAATATTTTCAGTGATTAAACTTTCTCCTGTTCTTTTACTCAAATTTGAGAATTAGAGTTCTTTGAGAATATCCCGATCAATGTCAATGTTGAACTAGAGTTCATCAAAACTAAACAATTCAAAGTTTAAAAAAATTCCAGTTTGCAATAAAATTCCTATCCAACGAAAGAATCCATAATGTCACTAACCTATGCCATACTAAAGAGAATACTAAGAAATATTTCTACATATTCTTCCATTCTTTTAAGGAATTTCCATTGCAAATAAAAGAAAATGTTTATTTTGTTCATGGAAAATAAAATGAAAAATTGCATGTAAAATAATAAATTTTTCTAGTAAAACGAAAATTGAAACACTTTCTAATCATTAAAAAACAAGTGAAATAATTGTAAACAAGATAACACACACAAAAAAATTGTCTATTCGTGAAATTTCCATTAATTGGGAATGATAATCGTAATTTATTGATTAAATATTAATATTTAAAGAAGTTAAAAACATTGAAAGTGAAATGTAGAAATTACAAAATTGATGAGAAATCCACCCTTAATGCTGAAAAAAAGTAATTAAACAGTAAATTTAATGCACACATGGAAATTTTTTCTTTCTCTTCGTAATTTTACCTCTTTGGAATGATATATGACAAAAAAAAAACTCCTGCAAAATATTATGCAAATTTAATTAATTAAACAAAATGTTGTTCTGCACATGACTGTTTTTAATTATTACCTTTACTTAAATGAAAAAAAAAAATATTGAATAATATAAAGAATCCATAGCTGTGCGACATGAGATTGAGCGGGAAGTCATTTGGATAATGAGCGAATCTAAAATGGAAATTAATGAAGTTTGTTGAGAAGATTTTAAGCGAAATTCTCATTATTTTTAAAATATTAAAATTGGAGAAAACTCACCATTAAATTACCGAGTAGAAAATTAATTATACTAATAAACGTAGGTGGAATTACTAACCACTAAAAAGTGATGATACTCACCACTAGACTACCGAGGAAAATAAATTCATAATCAAGAATTTGAATGGAATTTATAAATTTAGCAAAATTATACAAGTGATCAATCTAAGGTTTTGTTTCTTGAGGTTTTGATTTAAATTTGAAAATTTCTTGATTTTTTTGAAGTTTTGATGGATCAATTCTTCAATCTAATCCACAAAGATCTTGATCTGAGCTTGATATTCTTTCTAATATCAAGCATGGATCTTGTTCTTCGTCGATTAAGGATAATCAAAACATCCAAGAATTGTTCAAAAATTCTTGAATATCAAGTCTGTTAAGGTTTGTTGTTTAGAAGGATAATCATTATTCAGTTGATCCAAGTAACTTAACTTTTAAGTTTGTTAATACGACTTTTAAAACTCCAGAAATAGAAATAAAAACTTTAAAATTTATGATCAGCATGATCATTGGTAATAAGGAAATAGTTTAACTTTACAATTGTAAACGTAAAGATATATTTGATTAAATAATTCAACTTATTCTTTAATATCTTGATTACACTTATCATAATGGTTATTGCATGACTTTAAGCCTGGCTTTTTCGTGATTCTAAGCTTGATATCCTTAAGAATTTAGTCTGGCTTGGATTTGTTCAGGTCTAATCAAGATTTAAACTTCGAAATAATCACAGTAAAGACATTTTAGAGGTCAAGCTCTGATGTAAAGCTTTATAACCCAAATAAAGGATGCAATACAAGCCCTTTAAAAATTAAAAAGAGTATATTACCAAGAAACAGAGCTAAAATTTCAAGAAACAAAACCCCTCATCGTGATATTGTAATCGGTAGGTAGACATTAAAGCTATACAAAATTGAAATGACTGAAAAAACATTGTCTGTGGTACAATGAAGTAGCAGATTTTAATCCAATTAAAGTCTAAATATTTCATAAATTATAACCAAAGTTCATTTTCCTAGAGTGGCAATTTTCACATTCTAAAAGTGTTAAAGGATTGGGATTGTCAACTAGGATATGACAAAATGACTCTAACAAAGCTGACTGCGATGGCTTTTATTTTTACTAAAATACAGGTTTTCCCAACAAACTTCATTCTTCTTTCCTATTTTTTAATCCAATTAATCAATATCCTTTCCCGTTCATTCTCGCTCGTAGCTCAGGAAAAGATAATTGTAGGATGCGAAAAAAAAAATTAAATAAATAAATTGGATCTGAAATTGAAATTACTTTTATATTATAGAAAATTAAAATAAAGCAACAAAAAATGAAGAAAAACCAACTGACATATAAAGTGAGATTTTATTTTAAAAAAATGGATAAAATAAAATAATCTAAATAAAAACGAAAAGAATAATCAGGTATGAATGGATATAAGCAAGAGAAATACTGATGATGATGATGTAATTTAACCTTTAATAAATAAAAAAACAATGATGATGAAATTTTTTGTCCCATTCGATAAATGATAATATGCTAATATTGTATAGAATTTAAATGGCATTTTTCTTATCATTTTTACAAATGAACACGATTTGATATGAAAAAATGAATTTTTTATAAAAACGAGACATAAAAAAAAATACAGTGAAGTCTACTTATCTTTAGTTTATAAGGCGAAATATAAAATAAAATAAAAAATTTAAAAAAATAGAAATGAGAAAATTGATTGAAATAATCAGTTTTTTTCTGTTCGGCGAT
Organism: Chironomus riparius; assembly: GCA_917627325.4. Taxonomy (NCBI): domain Eukaryota; kingdom Metazoa; phylum Arthropoda; class Insecta; order Diptera; family Chironomidae; genus Chironomus; species Chironomus riparius. The sequence continues at coordinate 18,604,651 of OU895877.1, read as the reverse complement.
AAGAGACGATTAAAAATGCATCTAATCAAATTTTCAAGGAAAAATCTAATCAGATGGATGGTGAGCTAGTTCTGTGTGCGTTATAAGAAGAAATGAAAAACTTTTACTGTTTAAGAAACATAAAAAAAAAGTGAACAGAAAAGTATTTTTTTATTTAATTTTAACTTCTTTTTCTACACACAAAGAAGAGTGAATTCCATTCGTGGCGTGTATTTTCTTTAATGGATTCTATGCTATTTATTTGACTTTTATTAGCTTCTAGTCTGTCTGCCACGATAACCAAGGAGTTGTCATGAATGAGCTAATTTTTTAAATCGACTGGGTTTAATGTTTTCAGTCATTCAATTTTTTTGAACACATAAAACAAAATTATAGAGATTATCGTCAGTTAAAGTCATACCAAACACCGTAAAAGATTGTGTTTAAGCAGCTAATTTGGACCTTGAATTACAAGTTAACTCTCATTCAAATAAATTGTAAAAATCGACGAAAATTCCATTTCTTAAAAGTTTTACGGCACTTAAGTTGAAGCACAATATTGTGCAACCTTAAAAGTTGATCTACCCCAGTGATTCTTAAACTGTGTGACGTAAAAATTATGAGAAATGAATTGTTTTATTGATTTTAAAAGAAATCTTCTCGAGTTTTCTAGTCTAAGATTAAACCAAGAATTGTCTCAAACCTAATGACCTAAAGACATTTTTTTATTACCATTGAGTTCAAACTTAACAGTTCCAGAACATAGTTTGCCTTCAGGTATTTAAAATAGGATCAAGTGTATCACGAATCAAAAAAACTTAAGAAACACTGATCTCCCTTAAGATTGTAGCATACCACACCCTTAAACATTCAGCCTATAAATATTTTTGCAACCATTTCCATTCATCGCACTTTAACTGATTACTTACTGAAATCCCAGCCCAGAACAAACAAGTCTTTAGCGAATCTACACAGATAAAATCTGTCTTACCTCTACGAATCAGTCCACTAATCATACAGAAAGTACTCCCCGAATGGGACTCACTCGAACAAATCATTTTAAATACTTGTTTAAATTTTATAAGAGATAAAAAAAAGTTTCTAGTTTAGCTTTCTTATTCTCGAATTTTTATCTTAAAGAAAAAACTGAAAGATGTAAAAGGAGAAAGCATGAAAAAATATAAAATATATAATATATATTGCAAATGCTTCTATCTTATTTTCCGTGTGAGGAAGAGGGAGATGATGACGACAATTTTTTCGATATAAGACATGTTTGGCGTCAATAATAAAACACAAAAAAAAATTAAATGAATATTAAAAAAAGAACTTTGTTGTGCCTTGTGCAATTTTAGATAATCCAAGAAACAAGTAGCAACACATAGACACGAAAAAAAAATATGTTGACGATTGTAAAAATCTCCCTCCTCTAATATTATAACATTGTATTTTTGTTCCATATCGATGCCTGCTTTTATTCTTCTTTTTAGCTGAATAATTTTTTATTTTTGTTTTATTACGAAACAAGAGAAAAAAAAAATCATAAAAGAGCCTCCATCAGACTTTTTACTTTAGCATAATAAATAATTTATCTTTATTTTTTACTTCTTGCTTATTAATTTATGAAAAAAAAGAAACAAAAAAAAATATTGATAGTGCTAATGAAGTAATTATACAATATACTATTGATAAATAAAAATGAATTAAAAAACAAAAAAGTTTCGTTTGTCTTTTGATTAGCATGGTTATTATCACCTTGTGTGGTATTACAGAATGTAACTTACTTCGTTGGCGGGGCAGATCGATTGTGATCCATGGTCTTCGGATGGCACCTGAAGCTGGATTTATCACTTGCCAATTTTCAAAACCAAACTGTCTCTATGACTCTGAACCATACGGACTGTTTCACTAAGGTGGATTATCCTCATTTTAGGATAATTAATTGGTAAATAATAATCAAGCTAGTTTGAGAAAAATCATTTTTCTTGTATAGTGAATATCGCGAATAATCGTATAGTGAATAATCGCTAATTTTAGTATAGGAGCCGTTCACTTATTACGTTACGCAAAAAAACGACTTTTTTCACCCCCCCTCCCCCCTTGTTACAATATGTTACAAATCACACCTCCCCCCCCCCCCCCCCCTAAACGTTCATAATTTATTTTATCATTAAAAAGGTGGAAGATTTAAAAAAATGTTTTTGGTGTGAATTTGTAAACAATTTTTTACAAATCATTCACCCCCCTCCCCCTCATATGCTAAATATGAAGTCATTTAGCATGAAGCACTATTTCTGAGCATTTTCAGTCTTCAGGCACTACGGAACTAGTCGGTTCCTCAAAAAAATTTTTTGTTTCAGGAGGTTATTCCTTGATGAAAATGGAACAAAAAATTTTTTTATGGATGTAACGGAACCAGGCAGTTCCAATGCCTTTGGATCCTCTGTGTTATTTTAAACAATTTGGAACACTTGGTTGCTGAAAATTGCTGAAAAAAAGTTTTTGAAGCATTGTAAGTGATCGGATCTTCATATGCAGCTACATCCAGTCATGAGTGATCATGTCCAGTTACGTGGAAATCCTTTTCTAAAGCCATAATGGCACAGTAAGTGAAAGAATCGCATAATGAACATTTTTCTGTGAAAGTTCTGAAAATCATTGCTTACTTTAACATTTATTGCAAACATTTGGAACCAAAAGATCCAGTAATAAAATGTACAGCAAATGCATGAACATTTTTGTCATCCAGTCATTTCCTCAAATCCATAAACTCTTATTCCTTCATTATCTTCCAAAAATTCTGAACAGAATTGCAACCAAAACATCCAAAATATGCAGCAAGTCATATCAGCAAGAATTATGGAATGATCCTTTCGAGAAATTCAGGCAAAAGTGGCAACTTTTAAAAAAATCGTTGAGAGTTTCAGAGATGAATTTTATATGAAAAGGAATTCAGGGAGTTTTTAAAACTCCAATTCAAAACTCCACTCAATTTTACAGATGAGTTTAAACTCAAATTCATTTTTCAACTCCTTTTGAAAATGAGTTTAAACTCAAATTCATTTTCCAACTCATTTTGAAAAATGAGTTTAAACTCAAACTCAAAAAAAAACTCATTTTGAAAAATGAGTTTAAACTCAAACTCAAAAAAAACTCATTTTCAAAAATGAGTTAAATTCAAATTCATTTTCAAACTCATTTTGCAACGGAATTTTAACTCAAATTCATTTCAAAATTCATTGGAAAATGAGTTTGAATTTGAGTTTTGAGTTAACTCCCCACCCTGAATATAATGGACCATAGGTAGACAAAAGATGTTGACATAAATTTGTGAAAAATAACGGTTGAATTTATTTTTGAATTTTTATACACAATTTTCAGCATTTTGATGCCCCCTGAGTATACAATGCTGGAAAATTTAAAATTTAAACGTTAAATCCTCAATGCTTTAAGCTTTCATCTACTTCAGAATGATTTCTTTAACATCCTTTAACAAACCTAAAATAGAACGAGGTAATATAAGTTAAATAAGTATAACAAAAATAAGACTCTTCACTCATAAAAATAACGGTCGAAAAATATTTACATATTTACACCAAAAAATCGTGCATTATAGCTTAATTACACAACTTATAAAATACTTAATTATATTAAACGATGTATGATTATATATCATAAGTCATACGACAAGAATAATAAGATTTGTTCAATAAAACCTGAAAAAATTAACGAGTACGTTCAGAAAGCGAAATTACAATTCTCTCACTAGCTTCATCTTGTTTAATTATTGTAGATTTGTCAAAAACAAAAATATTTCAAACTGATTTATTTCAAATTGAAATCGTGTATCTCAGAAAATGACAGTTAAATTTTTTTGAACGCGATTAAGTATGCTCAGATTTGCCTACATTTTAAGATTATTATGCCGAGTTATTTCATGTCTGTTTGACAATTTTCTGAACATAACATCACGCTCTCTCTCTCTCACTCTCTTTATTAGTGTGCAAAATTCAATCATTTGAAATCTAAAAGCTAAACGAGAAAGGACATTATAATCGATGCTGTAAAGTCCAAAAAGTGTTTTATTTGTGAAAAAGATCATAAATCATAGTGCTAAGAGGTGAATAAATTGTAATCTAGTTTAGTAATCAATTTAAAGTGAAAAAGAAGTAAAATTTAAAAAATTGCAATTTTTTATAAAAACAAAAAAATATTCAAGATTCTTAATTGAATGTGTTAATTAATGTGTGAATTCGTTTGTGCTCGATGATTTAAGTGACAGATTGTTGTATCAGATAGAGAATAGGAGATGTTATGCATTGGAATTTAGATTTATTTTTGGAATAGACACATAAAAATTAAAAAAATTATATATAAATTTACAAAGCATCCGGTGACTAATATTAGTTGGTTCTTCTCTTTCTCTCTCTCCGTGTGTCACATTAAGCTTGTTGCTTGCTTATTTTGTTTCATTCCAATATCTATATGAAATATTGGAATATTTCTTAAATGAGTAATATACTAAATTTATGAAATTTCAATTTAATAACAAGATCCAGTAACGTCTAGAGCACATCCATTTGTTATACAGCAATCTCATCAATTATTTCATAACATTGCCGAGCATACGAAATAAATCTATAGTGCCAAAAAAACATCACAGGTGTCTAATTAAAAGGCATTATTGTATCTTATTTAGATCGCACGCTTCAGCATCATTACACAGATTATATTAATGTGTTGGTAAAGAGATATATCCATATTCCGGAGAAAGAAAAAAAAAGGAAGAGGAATAAAAAGCTACAAGTTTAAAGCCATTCAGTACTGTGTATTTGTGTGTTATCAAAAAAACGTGCTACAATATATGAGAATAAGCATATAAAAAGAGAGAAAAGCTCACAAGCATAATCAATATCAAGAAAAAAGTTTTTACATAAGTTGAGCATTAATCATAATATTGAATATGGCTGAAGCGGGATCAGACGTATCAAATCCCACATCGAATTCTTATGTCATTCGTGGACAGATATTTGAAGTGGGTCCTCGATACACAAACCTGGCGCATATAGGCGAAGGAGCATATGGAGTTGTTGTGTAAGTAGACTTTTGCTGTTTTTATTATTGGTTCCGTTTGATGTTATGACTAGTGGTTTAAACCTGGATTTACTATTAATCATAAGATTTAAAGCCAGATTAAAATAAATCCCTGGATTAACATTAAATCCTATTGATTAACAAGCTTAATCCTTGTTTTCAAATTAGTTCCAGTTCCAAAAACTCCTGTCATCAACATCATACATCATGTATAACTGCATATATTCATTTATATGATGTCGATATTTATCCTATTGAATTGAGACTGCTGGCTCATATATCAAACACATCATGATTTTAATAAGCGTAAAGAGGAATAATGACTATTATAATTTCTTTGTACTTACTGATTGATATGGTAAACATATTACCCACAGGATTTTAATTTTTTTTTTTTCGATTTATTGAAATTCGATGATTGAGAATGGAATTGGATTATAATTAAGTGACACTTGTATTAATTGTTGCTTAAGAATGATATGGAAACTATTAGCAACATATTGAAAAGAGCTTAATATTTATGTAGAATTTTCTAGTTCATGTCATCAAATGAAAAAAAAATATTTATTCAATTTAGAAAGTTCATAAAATATGAATGGACTAAGCCTTCAATTTATAGATTTGTCCATTTGATTGAATTCATTTAGTTCTTGAAAATATGTCTGTGTTAATCTCCATGTATTGATTTTTATCATTCAATCGAATTCTATCATGCCAATCAATTGCAAGAAAACATTGCAAAATTGAATGAATTACGCATTATTTTGAATTGACAGTCTTCATGTGAACTTGAAATGGAGAATCAAAAATTTATGAAAGCAAACAAATTCGCATTAGTCTGATCATATGAAGTTGATGTATCTTCGGGATGTTTTGTTAAATTTTCGATGTCTAACAAGTGAAATAGAACGAATGTCACTGTCAAAAATGTTTGCAAATTAATTTGGATATGCTTAATTAATAAACGCTCAGCATTTCATTTATTTATTGAAAAATAATTAATATTTGGTCATTCCATTTAATGGAATGTGTTAATAACCTGCAGGATTTTTATCTAGCCACATAAAGCACAACTACTATTTATATCATTGCAAAATAGCGATTTTGCGAATTTTGCGATTTTGCGAATTTTTTGACAAACTCCAAATAGAAATGTTTTAATTAACATACAAAATTACCGCAGTATTCCCAAAATTCTCAAAGCTTTTTCAATCATAATTGTGGGCTGCATTCAAAAATATTCATTATTTAATTTTTTGAACTGTTTATTGACTTAAAACAGAGATGAGAAAAGTCGATTTTGTGTCAGAATACTTTCAAATTTCTTTCTTAAATCATGAATATACATTGAGAGCTGCGACCTCTTTGGTTGTCATTCACAAGTGACGAACGGTAACAGAGCGTCAGATCAGCCTTATATAATTTTCAATTCTCCTCAATCCATCCTTATTTTATGGTTCATCAAGTCAAATATCCTTTTTTGAACGGCATTAATATTTTAATGAATCCTTAAGCAGATTTTAAATTATAAATGTTTCCTCTTTTCTTAGAATTCTCAAAAAGGAGGCCTTTATTGTGAAACATTTGGAAATTTGTGTTGATTTCTCAATTATTCATTTAATTTCTGAATTCATCTCACTTTTCTGTTTTGTAATCTTTTTCTTCTTTTTGTTGTTTCTGAAGTGGGGGAAAAAGAATAGATGAGAAAATATTAAGATGCACGTGATAATTTTGCTTTATTATAGATACGGATATCGATAATTAGTGTCTATAGGTTGAGTCTACTCAAAAATACCCAATCTCGGAAAATTGCTTTGCTTAAAAAGAGAGTAAATTAATGAAAAGATTATGCAACTTTCAATTAAGAATCTTAAAATTAAGGGTGCTTTTATTCATAGATTGCAGTAATTTTTATTGGGGATTTGCTTAACAACAAACACTTCAATTGCTACTGTTTTCATGAACATAATTGCCATTTAAGTGATGCCTTGGTTCTTGTAGTTAATTAGATATAGTAAGAGCTTTCTTAAGTCTCTGTGAAGTATCTCAGGTTGAAATTCCTACCCCGACTTTAAAATCGTTACAGAATAAGCAAACGTCCCAATAAGTAATTCTCACATTTGACATCATTGAAAATAAATTGTTTTCTGTACTTTCAGAACATCCAAAGCTACATGAACCTATTTTCGTATTGTTTGCTTAGCTGAAATGTATTTTGAATTTTTATTGATTCAATATCTGATGATGTCAAATAAAGAAGAAGTTCTCATTCTGTTTTCCTTGATTATTCTATTCTCTTGTGTGTACAATTATGTCAGTGCTTCTCAAACTTTTCTTTGAGATCTAATCCGTACCAAAAAGTCAAATACAATTTACCATAACATCCATTTCTTAAACCTTAGCTCTGATCTCGAAACCTATGAAACATTAGCGTGACACACAGCTTATCAACCCCTGAATTATACTTCCATTCACATATTCGAAGCTTTTCAATTTTGATTAAATCGGAATGTTAAGGATTCCAATTTTAAATTAAATTCTGCAATCAACAAGTGTCTTTACATTCATGTATATGCTTACAGGGATTATTTATCAATCATTTGACATCAATTGAAAATTAATAAGCATTGCTTACAAATTTACGTAAACAACTGTCTATCATTAAGTAAATACAACAATTATATCCGTGCACATGTGTCTGTAAAATTAAATTGATAAGATAAAGTATGGTTGCACATTGCTATCTTGGCAAAAATAAAAGTAATAAAATAATCGTTATATGGAGTGAATTCGTAGACTTTTACTCCAACACAAAGCAGAATTACTCAAAATTTCTATATTCGTCATGAAGTAAAATAGCTTTTGCTAAATAAATACAGAATTAGCAGTAAATCCGTTTAAATGCTGTCATTTTACTGCTGACGTTGATAATAGAAAGACTTAAGACTGATTCTTTTCACGAGAATACTTTTACTTGTTTTAAAAGTGATTATGAGAATGTGAGAATGGTTAAAAAATTTAATGAAATTGACTCGGTCGAGCATGAACTTTTTGAGTGTCCGGCTCACATTAATAAAGGTCCAAAAGTTGAGAAGAATCAACTCAAATCCAATTAAAAGTTAGCAACAAAAATCATCTGACCGAATATCCATTACGTAATAGAATTGATTGAAAAGGAAAGCATGTAACAGTCCTTAGCAACAAGAGTGTCTAAAAATTGTTAAGGTTTATTTATTTGTATGACAAAAATCCTTCTTAGAAACCTTTCCTTTGGTGATTTTCAACTACATCCGGCACATCCCTTAAATACGCTTCTAAACGGACCATTCAAACAATTCCAAATATTTGTATTCAATCGTTCCAAACTCTAGAGAGCATTTTCCAGTTTATTCTCTAAATTAAAACAGCCTATCAACTGCATACCTTCGTAGAATAAATTGATACTGAATTAAAGCGATGAGAGGTATTTTTAATCATTCATTCATTAACATTCCCAACTAGATTTGATCGGTTTACTTTGCTCCAATCATGGAGTGTGGGACGATTATTTGAAAATAATCTGTGCTGAATTTTCCACCTCATTTAATGTTATTGCTAAGCTTTCATCAAAATTCCATTCTAAAATTTGAAATGAAAAGTTTCAAAAACAGAATTTTGAGCAGTACTTGGAAGTTGTTTGGATATTTTGCACGGATCTCTTCTGTCACAAAATTATATTCTGTCTATTATTTGAGAATAAAAGCAACATTTCATAGAATTATTAAAGGGCTTTAAAATTTAATCCACGAGCAATGATTTTTTTTTTTAACTCTCAAGGCTTATAAAATTATATTCTCGTGGCTTATTTTATCTACCAGAATCATCAATAATTTGCTTAATAGATTCATAATGCTGAAGTCATCAGCTTTGAATGAAATCACTTCTGATAAAGGATTAAAAAAAGATTTTAATTTCCACTTGAAATTATTCACATTTTTTTCTGTATAAATAGATTCTTCTCTTATAATTTATTGAACTGTAAACAGAGTATGGGCCTTGACAATTTATCCATGATGACTTTCGCGTTTACACGTTTCTCCAAAGTGATCGCTGGAAGAAGAAAGAGAGCACGTTCAAATTAAAATAACATTGAAAGTAAAAATGTCAAGTTACGAAATGTTTATTGGTTTTTATGTGATTTTTGACGCATTACTCTCGAATGTTTCTATTGTCTCCTATTTTTGGGGTAAGCGAACTGTCATTAATGCAAATGACAGACATTTAACTGCCTTTCTAATTAGTACTGAAATTCAAACTTGCATAGAAATGTTACTTGATTAAAACAGTCCCCTGATTTCAGACCCCTTTAAAATCGATACATGCCTCTTACATTTTACACAAGAAAAAAAAATATATTTCTGGTATTTCAATTTAAAGCGTGTTCGCAAAAAATAGCGCCCTTAAATCCGCTTCAAGACACCAAACCAACAAATGAACCTAGAAATCTTAATTTTGGAAAGATGGCATAAAGATATAACCTCAAAAGTGTGCCATCGACAAAAGAATTTGTTGAATTTTTATATAAATTGTATAAAACAATAACCAATCTACAAGGCAGCATCATTATCTGTCAGTCCGCAGGCCGTACACTCACTCAGTCTTTCACACTCTCAGCTACCCACAGCATCGACAATTTTCCTGCTCTTCAAGCAGCTCAAAGTAGGCACGAGTAAAACGAACAAAGTGAAAAAGAAATAAGCAATTCTTCATGAATCGCGTGTCAAAAATCGAACTTCATTTTTCCTCGCAATAATTTTTCATGCATGCTTTTCATTTGTTCTTATTGAAAAGAAAATATTTACGTGGAATAATCATTTATGCGTACACATGTAGATGTATGTACATTAATGAAAAATTATTATTCTAACCGATAAAATGAAAAACGAGTGAAAAAGAAACTTTAATAATCTTCACGTAAACCTTTCTGACATCCTTCACTTGCTCATGATCCAATGAATAAATTATGATATGACTGTAGCAAGGTTAGGGAAAAAAATAGCTTATCTCATTACCTCGATTGTTATAATCAGCATAATATTTATGCATCATTTGATTTTGCTCATCTCTTTCCTTTCCATCCACTCAAAATATATAATTTCATGCTCTAACGATATTGATAAGATATGAAAAAAGAATCTTATTGTGAATACGATTATGATACATAATACAATAGAAAATGTGAGTTCGTGCATTCAAAGTAATGTCAGATACGGAGAAGAATGATTGGCACTTATTGGTTTAAAAATAAAACTTATGACTCTCTTATTCTCTTGAACCGTTTATGGAAAAAAGGAAAAGAAGATTGAATGGAAATCGATGTGGGGGCAAAAAATGAAAATTCTCTAATAATGCCTGTCATCAATAATACATTTATGTACCGTATCAACCGTGACATTGTTCGTTTAATATTCAATTAAATTTGTACACATATGGGGATCATTTGCTAATGATGTTCTAAAGATATTTAAATTTTAAGAACTTAATGCTCTCGTGCTTTATTGTATTTTCGTCAATCTATGTCATATCGATCAATACAACTCCATAAAACAACAGACATCATAAATGTACGACTTCGAAATAATATTTTTCATAAAGCTCCAATATTGATCCTTAGGGATATTTTTCAGGGATTGCTTTTGCCTGGATTTATGTTTAATGCGTTTTATTGATTTTATTTTTGTACAATATTCAGCTTTATTGTTTTTTGGGTCATGTAATTTGAGATTCAGTTTATTTATAATTTGAGGTTAAAGCTTTTGCACATTAAATAACCATTGTTATGCTTCACTTAGCCACGAAATCTAAATTTAAAACCAAGTATCAAAATATTTACACAAAACAATTTTAAAATTGACGAAATACTTCTTAGGGCTAAATGCATAAACATTTTGTTTTCTTGTCTTCATAAATTTTTCCTCCTTAAGCTCTTCAGATTTTTCCCTCAAGTGACTTCCTTGCTGCTTTTTTACTGCCTTGAATATCTTTCTCTTATTATAATTGATGATGTAAAGTGTAATCATTTGGAAATTCATCATCTACAAACAGCATGGCTTTTCAACGCTCAACGAAACTGATACGCTCTGATGCCGTCTTCCTACCACCCCAGTTTTAAATCCTCATACTTCCGATTTTACATTTACTTAATTTTGCTCTTCATGTTTTACATTGAACATTAAAATAAGTAAAATTTTAGCTAGCTTTTTCTTTTTGGAAAGAATAAGTGAGGTTGTATGCTCACTTTTTTCTTGAATTGAGAATGGAGGAAGAAAAATAGAAGAATTTGAAAGTCAAACAATGGAATTTTCGGATTCTTTTTGATTGATTTTTATTTAACGAAAATCAATAAATTGTTTAAAAAATTCGATTAATTTTAAAATTGTTGAAAGCTTCTGTATTCTTCTTAAAAAAGTTATGTAAATCACAGAAATTAATCAAAGGCTTGTTAAAAGAATCACATGGAAGGGAAGCCTTAAGTTTATTGCAGGAAGAATAGAGTTTCCAATACTGTATTAAGTGCAATAAAATTGCGTTCAATTCCTTCAATATATAAATTTTCATGTCAAGACTACTTATTTGCTTTTCGTCAAGGTTACCTTCCTTCCTTCCTTCCTCGTTAATGTAACATTTTCTTTATGATTTACTCAGCCATTCAGTTGATAAATGATTGAACAATGCTATTATAATTAAATTGCGATTGCCATTTATAAGTTTTTTTTATTGCTCATTCAGAACTCCTTGAATTTATGTGAATTTCTCGTCGCTTTCATCAGAATCAAATCCAATTATGTCATGTAAAAGGAAAATTCCATCGAAATCAACTCAATATTTCCGAAGGGAATATATATATTCATATTTTCATGACAGATGGTCATGCATTGTAAATATCCTAATTGTATGAATTGGTCTGAAAAACAAACCAATGAATGGAATCATTGTTATGGCAAATTTCTGCAGGTCACTGAATCTTCTGTCATAAATATTTTCTTACACGAAAATTCCTTAACGGAGCAATTCAAGAAAGTAAGAATGAAAAAGTGGAAGGGAAGAAAATGTTTATAATTTAATAAAGTTTCACGAGAAACAGGGGGAAAAAAGGTTGACAACAACATTATTATTATATTTTGGAAATAAAGCATTATTTTGATATGAATTGTGCCTCATAAATTCAGTGTTGTTAGCTCTTACTTCTGTTCTTAGATTTCAAAATCTTTGCCTCACCCCGAGGGCTTTCATTTTAATATATTCCGTGATTAAAGTTAGACATTTTGTTCAGTAGCATATTAAAGCTTTACTTTAGGGGTTGTTCATAAATAACGTTCAAAAAATTCCATTTTCAAATCCACCCTTTTTGTCACAAGTTTTGTATGAAAAAAATTTATTATTAAATTTATCCACACAACAACCGTACACACGACTTTTAAAAGGAGTCGTTCATAAATGATGTGAAAATTAAAGAACCAGATAATATTCAAGATAAAAAAAACATCTTACGCTGTGTGCCTTCCCTTGACAACAAAAAATATCATTTGAACATGACAATCTTCAAGATAGCAACACTGTTTATGACAGATTCCTATAAAAAATGTTTTAAGCGATAATCTTTGTGATGTAAATTCCTAATAATTCATGATGGAATGACAAGAGGCAGCGTTTATTTACACAATAATAAGGAAGAAGAAAGCAAAACTGAGCAAAATAAGCAAATGAAAGAGAAAAATCTTAATTAAATATCTCAATAATTTTTGATTTATGTATTCATCATTGAGTCTACATTACTTGGAATCTTGAAGCTAATGATGTTTTCATGAAATTTTAATGGAATGTCAGAAAGCTTCGAATCATATATATTTCCATAAACAGACATGTTTCGGTGAAACAACGCTAATATGTATGTATGTTGTACGAAAAAGGTTTGAATTGAATGAAAATATACAAAACATTCTCCTTTGATGTCTTCTTCCTTACACCTTTTATCCTTCGAGCATGAATATTCAAGACTGTCGTTTCGTTCATGAATTTCATGGAAATATGAAGAAGCTTTTCTTTTTTTGCTTTGAAACTTTTTCTTATCTTCTAAGTTTTGATTGAGAAATTTTTCTTATACTTATTCAATGAATTTTATTCTGCATCGTCATGAAGAGAATTTCCATAATTTTTGTTAAATTTAAATATTTTTTCCTGGGGAGAGAATTATACAAGTTTCATGGGAATTAAGAAACTCAACAGCGCATTTTCCATTTCATTATACGATGTTTGTGGTAAATGTAATTAAATCAAAACGCATTTCAATTTGATTGGAGAGAAAACATCTCCGAGCTGATTTGAATGAAACTTTTGCTGGTTTCTGAAACTACCTGATATGGTTTCTAATTTTATTGCTTATCAATAATTAATGAAGTTATTACATTCGTTCGTCTGAAATATTAAAAATTTTCTTATGTAAAATTTAAATTAATTTCATATCAAATCTCATTCATTTGAGAAATTAACATGAACATAAGAAGCTCCAAATTAATTTGAATTGAGAGCTTAAAATTAAAATATTCTCTTACCATTGAGCTATCTTGATTTGGTAATAAGCTTGACAAAATGTACCAATTAAAACTATGATAATCATTGGTGTGGCTTTTCTTTGGAACATTCAACAACAGATGATTGTTAGGAAGCACTTTCCTTATCCTCCAACACTCAGTATCCAATGATTAAAAGACCAAGATTATCCTTTTAGAATCGAACCTACGTCATAATAAGTGAAAGAGATACAGATTAAAGTTTGTTGTATAAGAATTCACATATATGTAGCTTTTAACATCGCCCACATTCTAGACATGACAACACATTATCGAAATTTTGTTCATGTGAAACTACAATAACATGCAAATTCACCAAAATATTTCATCGAGAAAAGATGCAAAATGTAAATATTTTGAGCCTTTCCGATGTCCATAAAAAAATTAATGATCCGAAGATCAATTTCTACCATTCAGGTGTCAAGGGTGTAAAGTTACAACTTGCAATGTTATTGAATGAAATTTATAAATCATGTTCTTCGAAGCTCATAACAATAAAGGACGAACTGACATAACTGGATGGATATTTGAGACCAAAAAAGTTAGCATAGAAAAGTATAAAATTTTTAACAATAAGCAAAAAAAGGCAATAGAATAGAAACAATAAAAATGTTTCTATCAAAAAAACGATATGAAAAGCAGCTGAAAAAAGAAAAAGAATGTTTTCACTCAAGCTCATGCTGATATTCATTTTCCTTCTTTTTTTCTGCTCTAATATTATCTCAGCAATATGCCTCCAGTCATAAATTATATTTCCCATTCAAGAGATGATTCTCTCATGTGTTTTAAATTCATTCATTCGCTCGTTCATTGAGCGAGAAAAATCAATTTGAAAAAAGTACAAATTGCAAACAATTATAAAAAAAAAAGTTCTTCCTTTCACTGTCGAGAGAGCTCACATGACTAAAATTTGTTTCATAAAATGCTCGGATGTGACGCTATTGTGAGAAATAATATGCTTAATTTGCATATCAAATATAAGCTGTAGTGGTTTTGAGCAACATTATGCGGTTTGAAGCCCCTTTATGTATGTTGTCCTGTACAGCATCATCATTATAAAAGATTAAACAATTCTACAGATACAGGATATGATTTTTTATCTCAAAACCACACACATCTCTGTACCTTCTGTCACTACTTATCATTTCGAAAACTTCATCAGGAATGAATTATAAAATGTCAGACGTCAGCTAGTTCTGGACCCTCTATGCTCTATGGCTTGTCAGAAATACTAATGATTTAGGCTGCTTCGTTACACAAATTAAAATTTTTTTTGTAAAATCTGTAATTATTACAAGAAAACAAAACCTTGAATATTTATTATAAATTGAATGAGTCTCGTGGGCTGTAGGGAATATTTTTCATTCAGTCATTTTTTTGTGCTGTGTACATTAAAAATAGAAAAGAACTTTCTTTTAATGGAAAATTGTTATTTGATACTGAATGGAAGCAATTTGAATTTATTTTCTACGAGCATCTCCTCTCTACGGTATCTTTACATACATACATATGTAACAAAATTCTTAAAAAAATCCCAAGCTGTAATTTTGTCTTTTTCATCATCCCTTTCCACCAAGCTTTTACAGTCAATATAATGTGGAATGTGAAAGGGAAAATGTTGCAGAGTCAGAGATAGCAAGATATACATATTAAACAACAATGAAATGCTTTTCTTTTAAATGTCATTTCATGTTTTTTGTCTATATACCATTCAGTCACAATATTGCCACTCTCTTGTACGAAGTAGGGTCAAGACTCCTCCATCAAGATTGAAATTAGCAGAGGAACCTTTCCAAAAAAATAAAACATATTTAATAAGCCCCCTTGCTATGCCTCTGCCTCTGATTCAAAGCATATGCGTTCAGGGGCGTAGCCAGAAAATTTTTAAGGGGGGGGGGGGCATTTTCGAAAATTGAAAAGCCGTTATTTTGTATCTTTAAATGTATATTCATTCTTCATAAGTTTAAATATTTAATTCATTATTCATACATTAAATTTAATTTTGCTGATTTTGACATTTCTTTCATCACTTCCTCTACATTAACTGGTCCTTCTCTATAAATACTTAATAAAACAATTATCAGATTTTCGTAGGGGGGGCCCGGGCCCGGGCCCCCTATGGTCCCCCCCTGGCTACGCCCCTGTATGCGTGCGTTGATGAATATTAAAGTACTAATATGTAAGCGTCTTGATGCGGTTTGATGGAGGAAAGGGCTTTAAATATTGTTTCTTTTTCTAATTATTTAATCATTCACGTCAGATTTTCAAAAAGAAAGTCGTATGAAACCACAGCTTCAATGCTTATGGATCAAATTTTCACCGTGAAAATTTAATCCTTAAATTTCTGCTCATTTTACATATTCTCGTGTAAGCAGAAATATTTGCTTTTAGTGGCTGCCATATTTGTATGTGTATACATGTCAAAGAATGTTTCGTCCTTATCACTATGAAACTTTATGTAACCATAAAATATGTAAGATATTCTTTCAGATGCTATACATGACAGTTTATATTCTCATAAAATTGATACAATTTGGAAAGCTTTTGAATTCTTCTTGCTGCTAATTAGAAGTGATGGCTTTTAATTTTCTGAAATTTATTTGCTATACTTATGAAAATGATGAAAACATGTTTTGGTTTTTAATGGAAAAGATTTATTTTAATGTATTGTACAGGGGTGGGTAAAAAGTAAACTGTCCTTAACAATTAAATAGAATTTTCTGTCAAATGATTCTAAAATCGTCCTTAAAATGCCTTTCTTGCTGGAAGAGACATAATTGAAAATTTTATTACGGGTGGACTATGATTATTTAGACATAGTTATTTCACAAATAAAAAGTAATTCGGTAACTTTAGTAAAAAATATTCTCAATTCCATTCTAAATGATCAAGCATTCTTTATAGACATCATGCAGTCATTAACATTTCGAACCCCATTTTCCATCGTTTTGTCAGAAACTTAAATTTTTGATCCTGCTGTGAACTATGAAGTGAATTAATAATTTTCTCATTTGCATGTAAAAAGCATTAATATTAAGGTTTAATAGTTGAAAGACTGAAAATACATTATCTAATTAATTAACTTTCCATTTATGAAGTAATAACATTAATGTTATTCCTACTCGACGTATATTATTTTTTCATCATTGTACATGATTGGATATTTTTCATATTCAATTATAAGCTCTTGTCGTAAATGGATATTTGACTATAATTATGATATCACATAAAAACATAATATTCGAAGAAGCGTTACTCAGCAGTAAATTTTATGACAACAGATTAGATTTGATTGAAATATAACATATTGAAACGTTTATTAATTTTGATGCCTGAATAAATCTTTCATATTGAATTTTGAAGATTTCTTCGATTTCTCACAATTTATTGCTTCTTATAAATCTTTCAAGATAGTCTTTGAGCAATGTCGTATCTAAAGAATCACGCCGTATCCTCCCATCTTTTTAAAGTTACGTATTTATTGAAAGAGCTTGTTCTTGAGTTTTTAAAGGTTTTATTGTAGACAATAAATTCATTAAAGCTTTATCTCTACATAAGGTTAAAACTAATTCATACACTTTTCGTTCCTTATGTTGTTATGATTGAAAACGCAATCATTTGGTAAATGTAACATTATTAATTACATTATTGTAATAAAAATAATTAGAGTCTCAAATTCAATATCAATAGACATAGATGCAGTATCTAATAATTCAAAATAAAACCAATTATCAAAGGATATCAAATATATCATGCTAAAAAGTATTGTATCCTTACAATCTTGTTATAATATCCTTCCATATCATGTTTCATAAATACTAAATTTCTATTTAAAGGCAAAGTTGTACAGAACGAATATAAAATAATCCGGATTGGAGCAATCGTGCAATAGATTGTCATCATAGCTTGTTGCACCATAGCAACACTTTACAATCACATAAATAATTGTATCAAAGTAAACCTCTTCAAGCTATCTGACTTTATCTGTTTGAACACTAGGGAAGCATTCATCTTGCGATTATTTTTAATTGAGAAAAATGCTTCATAGTGAGAAAAACTTTTTTTTTTTATTATGACAATAAAAAAATGGCACTAAAGTTAATAAAAATAGATAATTAAATGGGATATTCTCGGATGTTTTTGAATTCGAAAAGCTAAAAATATAACATTTTATTCACAAAGATACAAAAAGGAGAAATTGGATATAAATCACATAGCGAGATTTACCTTTTAACATCCACGAGAAGCAATTGTCAAGTGATAATGCCATTTTAAACCAGCTATATATCCATGAAAAACAAATAAGCTTTCGGCATTCTATATTTCAATTTTTCAAATTCTTTTCTTTCATAACAAATGACATGTCACAGAAGTGATAATTTTTTTCCTCTCTTATTCTGTTGTTTTTATCTGCTTTTTTGCCAAAAGGTGAACATTTGTTTATCAGAAGGATGTAAAGCAGTGGTTCGTAATTTTTTTTTTGTAATCCTGACATATTTAAAAACCAAGTTTTTGACACCTTATAGTCTATGAAAACGCGACGGTAAAAAATGTATCGCAGATCATAGTTTGAGAACAACTGATGTAAAGGGACAGTGTTATTCAAAGAATAAAAATTTCACAGGGTTTATTGATTTTTATGCTTCTGCAAAAAGTTCACCACAAGTTTCATAAAACGATGCCACGATATATATGCTTGACAGAATGAAGATTCACTGCATTTAAAGCATGAATAAAGTGTACTGAAATTTTCAGCATATTTCTTTTCAATGTAAGCATCTCGTTCTTCTAACGGTGTTGTGTGCAAACGAGGGTGAATTTGATATAGTGCTTTGGTGAATATTTGATTGAGTTGCAGCTTGCAACTTTTGAACTTTTGTGCTACAAATAGCAATGAGGATCTTCAACTACTTGACTTATGTAACCTAAGATTTTAATATAGCAATGTACTGACTTAAATGGAAAAATCTCTTAACTGCTACGTAGCTTCACAAATATAGTAGAAAAACTTGCGTGTCGTGAGGGCTAGAATAAAAAGGTAGCTGAACTCTCGTTAGCTGCTCCTTAAGTTTATTACATATTTGTTGCGTTAGGCTGAATATCTACTTCAAGTTCTTAGAGATTTCAATCCTAGCAACTCAAGTTGAATTCAAAAACATCTCAAAGCAGTGAAAAATGCGCACTAAAAGCCCAAATGAATCTCCTTCCTTTCTATGGCATTTCATCCGTGCTTTGCCTTCAAGATAAAAAAATGAAAGGTCTGGTTTGTTGTTATTACAAATATTGCTTTCAACATTTTATAAAAATCTATTATGAATCTAGGTATGAAGGAATGAACGAATGAATTATTTAACAGAAAATTGTGTTATAAAGATTTTTTATTTTGTGTATTGCGAATATAATCAACAGAAATGTTTCATTAAAGTCTATGACAATATTTATTATTTCTTTCTTCTGAATTACATTGCGGAATATAAAGGATACAATAGATTGTATGAGTACGAGAATAAAACTTGATATCGTGCACTATATATTAAAAGCTCTCAACTTTTATTATTTCATCCGTTTATTCTACTCGTCTTTTGTGCGTACTTGTTGGATATTATACTTCATCTGACTTTTTTCATATACTTCATGATATGATTATCATTTTTAATCTAAGCAAGCTTATAGCGAGACTTAAAAGCTTTATAATATCCTTAATGTTTGAAAAACATGAGCTTTTGATGCTTGATCAAAACCATATTGAGACTTGAGGATTAAAAGTTTCATGACAACAAATTTTTGCATAATAAATACAGACTTAGCAATGAATTCTTGTGATGTTCTGCAAATTGTATGTCGCGAATATTTGCATATTAAATGAACATGTAATTCGTGTTTCGACTGTGTTGTTCAGTTGATAATCACACGTTCTGGGTAAAGAGTAATTGAATTTATAATTTAGATGAATTGTCGAGAGATTGTTAATGTTTGAGGTAACAAATTATTTATGATGCTGTTGTTAATTTAGCTATTGAAACTTTTCAACACTTTGTTTTGATGTGAATATTCATTTTATTAGATTTAGACTAAACCGCATACTCTGGATTCTTCGACTTTGCTTCGTGTACAAAATTATAAACTTTATATCTTCAATTTAATGAAATATTGTTAAATTTTCTTAAAAGTCTTATTAAAATTTCAAATTGATAAATAATTCAAAACTTGAAAGTCCGAAAACTTTTATTACAATCCTTCAGGCTAAAAACCTTGCCTTGACAGGCATACGAATTTTTACAAGGCCATATTTCAACCCATAGGGATCATTTATAAATGATGTCAAACGAAAACGAATTTTCTTAAAAAAATATTAGAATTTTAAGAAGTTCTATTTATTTAAACATATTTACTTCACTTGTGAACAAACCTGAAAAAATTCTATACTTTGTGGTTTTCTTCGCAACATCCTCTTCGTCATATTACTTTTGGGTTGTGTTCATGACCAAATGTTATATATTTTATTACCTTTTACCATTAACTTGTACAGCACATATTATACGAGAATGTACAACTATGAAAAGTATCTTTTGACAGGGTTGGAGGATGAAACTCTCAAGAGAGCAACTGTGCTAATATTATATGTGAAAAGCTAGCTCTATGCTCTATTATGAATTTTGTTTAATACAACATTGAAAATTCTAAAGTTTTTTTTTACATTCTCCAATGATTTTCTAGTTTCATTAAATCACATCAGGCACAGAAAAACATTTATAAGACAGCTAGGAGAAAAGATTGGTTTTGACATGCGTAAAAATTGAAAATTCACTCTAGCTTTTAGATAAATTTATCATCTGTTGATAATCATAATTTATGAAATTCTCAAAAAGCACCAGATGTTCTTACATTTCCAATGATTTTCGTCTTGATACTTCAAGCATTTGACATTGTAAATTCAATTTTCCTAACCAATGTTGTCTGATTGTCACCTGCTGTTTTCGTGTCAGTTTAAACATTCAATTGCTGCTTCCCAAACCCTAATTTCATGGATGATAATAAAACTTTACCATTACACTTCAACTTTATGAATAGATGTAGCTTTATCCGTTCATCCATAAATACTTATCCCAATTTTTATGTTCTATTTATTTACAGATCTGCTTATGATACCATCACAAACACAAAAGTTGCCATCAAAAAAATATCACCATTTGAGCACCAGACATACTGTCAGAGAACGTTGAGAGAAATTAAAATTTTGACAAGGTTTAAGCATGAAAATGTAAGTACAAATATATTATCATCAATTCCTTTGTGTCAAAAGAAAATTTATGGCCACCATAATGTGTTTTAATACATCTCTGCCAATAAAAACATTCCCCCATGACCCTTTTTCTTTGTAAAAGCATAATGATCTATTGATAAAAGCTAGTAATAAATGCCAAACAAAATGAAGCAACAGGTTTTAAAGTAGTTGTGGAATGAAAATATAAAACAAAAAATATTAACTAGAGGAAACTTGGGAATTGAATATGGATGATGTGTAAGGATTGATGTTATGAAGGTGTCAAATGATAACTTGTTGCGAGAAAGCAACAACAACAAATTGAATATAAAAGGCATTTGTTGTGCCGTAATAACGACATCATAGGGGGAGTTTGAAAAATTGTAACATAGGGGGGGGGGGGGGGAAATTTTGTTAATAAATTCACACCAAAAACATTTTTTAAATTTTCCACCTTTTTAATGATTTATGAATGTCCAGATCACTTTTGATAGCTAAGCAACACATAGTTTTTGTTATATAAAGTAAATCAACAGAAAACTGGTTTACAAGACTTTAAAATACAATTATAATTTGTGGAAATTTTCAAAATTAAATCAATCATAAGTTTAAAAG
Source organism: Chironomus riparius (assembly GCA_917627325.4). Classification (NCBI taxonomy): domain Eukaryota; kingdom Metazoa; phylum Arthropoda; class Insecta; order Diptera; family Chironomidae; genus Chironomus; species Chironomus riparius. The sequence goes on along the minus strand of OU895877.1, from coordinate 18,583,090 downwards.
TAAATCTCTCTAAATCTGTCATTCATATGATGATTAATATGATCCCATCATTGATATTTACATTCAAAGTTGATTGAATTTTCCAAAATTCGATCGGGCATAATATTTTTCATGACATTTTTGAATTTTCTTCAAAAAAAAACAAATTTTTGCTTTATATCTAAATCCAATAATTCATGAGAAAACTAATAGTATCAATCAAAACATGACCTATTTAGCTGTACAGTATTTTGATGTTTAAGAAAATACAACAGAATATTTTGATGAATTATGAATAAAATTTAAATGTTCTTAATAAATACCTATAAAAAATTATCAAAATAAAATAAATTAAGAACGTTCAGGGGGGGTTGTGAGTTGTAACATATTGTAACAAGGGGGGTGGAAAAAGTCGTTTTTTTGCGTAACGTAATAAGTGAACGGCCCCATATGAATATAACGAAACTTTTTACTTATGTTAGCTACATCCACTGGCGCTTTATTCTCAATTCCTAAAAGAATTTCGTGTGTGCTTTATTTCCGTTTTCAATTCTCTTCTCTCTTTCTCTTTGTTTTTATTTCATTTTACTGGTTTAGACCTTTACTTTTTTACTGTTCCTTTATCCATGCGTACAAAAACAGATGTCTATCGTGCAGCATATGATGTATCAATTCAAAGGAACATGTTATTTTGTGGAAAGAACGAAAAAAAGGAAATTATTGAAAACTTTTTTAATCATTTGATGCGAATCCATGATACAAGCTCCTCTCATGCGAAAGTCAATTTTCTTTATTCCATTATGGTATGTGACTCGCATGTTCTATTAAAGTTAAACGAGGATGAGGCCTGCAGCTATATCTGAAAAAGAAAGGCTAATGCATTTCTGTCTTTATTTATTTAGATTCTCCATTATTTCGACTATTTTATTGGAATTATTTACAAGCTGTTATGGAGCATAGCAACTGAATTCATGACTTACAGAGTTAATGTTCAAAATATCCTTATTATTCACATCATATTTGACCTAATTAAACAACATTGCGATTTTAATGATCCATTATCATAAAATGCAATAAAGGTTGATGTTAATCCAGATAATGTTCATTGTATAAAGTATTTCTCCGAACAAGAAATTTCATATAATGAAGCCTACAACCTTTTCAATCATTTTAAGAAACACCATTTTTCAATAAATTTTGTTACTATCCTGCATTAATTAGATCGTGAATTAAGGATTATTTTTTTATGAAGTCAACCTAACCCGGTTCGGGTTCATCTTCAAAAATTTAAGATTTTTTTTCTGAAAAAGGAAATTGAAAACAATATTCAATAGCCTTGGGACTAACGAATACCATACAAAAGCGCATTACAAGGAAATGTCATAATTTATTCATATCGACACTAAAGTATGGAAAAAAATGCTTTTTTTGCAAGATTCTGGGGAATTTAAACAAAATATATTAAAAATTTAAGAATCCCTTGAAGCAAAAAGTTTTGTTAATGGAATATTTCGTCACACAAAATAATAGTTTTTGCAACAGTTACTATTTAAGAAATTCTGGGGAATTCGAAAAGCTTTGAATTTTAGTATCTTTAAATCATGTCTTATAATGCAGCATGAGCATGTCTTTACTGCATTTGATAGTAAATTCTACTACATTAGCTTATTATATTTTGAATAGATTTCATTTTGTGACTGTGACTCAAACTATACAATGTGTTGTTAGATTTCAAAAAATCAAATCAGTTTCTGATGAATCAAAATCTGATTGTTTGCTACTCGGGTCGGATTAGAGACGCAGCAAAGGATCGGATGTTCATTTATACTTAACTGTCATCTTATGTTCATAAATATTGGTTTTACTAGAACAATAGGATGAGCTCAAGGGGATGGAATTCTTTTTTGTACAAAAATTTTCTCTTGATTCCATTAACAAGAATTTAATGCCTATAAATTTAAGTTTATATTGCGATCCTAATCTGAAAAAGTAAATTTTTAATTCCATAAATTCTAAAATAAAATCACGCATACATTTTTAACTAATTTTAAGATTTCCACCATTAAACCACGAAAAGTAAACAACAAATTACAATTTGGCAAGAAAATATTCACAAAAATACCTTTGTACCAAGAAAATGATGTTTTTTTATGTCTATACAAACACAATGCAATATATTTATACATTATATTGCCTTTTGGCATAGAAGCACAACATTATAGGTGATTTAATTTTTAGGATCATACGAAAATAATAAAAAAAAAAAGCGGAACAAATATGTGTATGAGACGGAGGGAATGAAGGAAATGCTGCCTTTAGGGATCACAAAAAAAATGAAAATTTGTTGCTTTCCATTAGATTTGCAGCAATAAGGCAATTCACATCCTCATTTTATCTTAAATATATAGAACGTTAAGTTTCTGAGGAAGTGAGGAAGAGGAAAAATTAATTAAAGTTAAAAGATGTTTTGAATGTGCCTGTGTAAATGGGAATTCTAAAATTCAAATGGGAGTTATAAATAGTTGAAGCAAATTGCGTCTCCATTTTATGTTCACTAGTCTTATTGTCATTGTGCTATGCTTAATATAGGTCAGAATGGAATTTTCAACATGCACGGAATGCTGTTTTTAATTTCAATAAAATTGTTTAATATGTTGAGGGATGCTGTACAGCAACTATGAAAAATTACAAATTTATGGAGCCCACAGCTTCAATTAAAATGTAATTAATGAACATAATCGTGTTAAGCATTTAATTGTGGTATTGAAAATGATTTTTAAATCAACATGTGGATTTGTGTTTACGATTAAATACAACTTTTTAGCAACCCACGATTTTAACGCTGTTAGATTCTGCTTTAAACAATTCTATTGAATATGTTCATTTTGTATTTATAGAATTGAACATTTTTTTCCATGTAATGCTTGCTGTCGAGAGAATTGCCTCCCATTATTGAAAGCTTTTATGCTTTCTTTAATGTGGCATTTTCATATTTATGTTTGATATCTTTCGAAGCAGTTCTTGTTAGTCGTAGTCCCTCGACTCAAGTTTTGTCAACAAAATATGAGCAAAAAAACGCGAGATAAAGATTTTCATCAATATTTATCTCGGCTGTCGGGCTTTGAGATTTTGGGAGTTTTTTTGAGGAGAGTTCTTTCTTTAAAATAACGTGAATTATAATCTATTCCCCTTCTCATTCCTCTGTTACAAAATGATCATGCAAAAACTATAGTTTTATTTTGAATTTTCGCACAGCGAGTAAAGTCCTTAGCTTCTGACATTTGGACATCATTTATGAAAAAAGCCTAAATTTGTTTCTATCATGAAAATTGAAGATTCAAGGTCTTATTGATATTAAACGTTTAAATTTGAAAATGAACATAAATTATATAAATTCAAGACAACAAACATTTAAGTAAATAAATTCTAAGATATCATTATTTGAACTTATTGTGTTCTATTTGCTTCTCTTAGTAATAAATATTAACATTTTCCATTAAAAGCTTAACATGTGGTTTGCATTCTGAACAAATTCCAATTAGTGTCTAAAACATTACTAAAAATTTTGAGTTAACATATGTCATGGCTCAGCATTGTCTAGGCGTCTATAGTATCCATAAATTTCTGTGTCTATTGTTCCCCAGGCATCTGGGTTAAAGGCTTGCGTCGCGCAGACTATGATTTTGATGTACTCTTTTAGAGCTAAACTGGTTGATTTTAGATGCAGCAGATTAAATCTTTTCATTAGAATAACAAACCTCAATTTTCAATATGGAAGTTCAAAAGAATTCAAAAATATTTTCATCTCAATTTATAAAATTTATATCTAAAATTTGAAGACATTTGTAATATTCCGTCACAAGATTATTCTTAAATTCAAAGAGTTTGAAGGATACAAACATTTTTATTTGATTTGTGAAAAGATTAAATTTGATTTTCAAATTTCAACTCTTTTAAAACATTGCTGAATTGACGCAAAAGTGAAGGAATGAAAAGTTATTAAAAATTTAATATCAATACAGCCAGAGAAGATGAAAGCATTTCTACAGCATTGAATAGAAAAATAATTTTCATTTCGTTGCTTTTATATTTCTATACCTAACTGCATCTGAATATGCTTTTATTCTACATTCATATATGATTTATGTATTATATATTTCATCTTACGCAGCATATTCTTGAAAAGGAAAGATTATTAAAGGTAAACATCGTCCTAAAAATAAGTTTCTACTGAAAAAGTTTCCATATAAATGAAACCGGATCTAATATCAATGGAAATTCTAAAGCGTTTTATTTTCTAAATAAAAATTAAAATACAATTGAATTCTAACACTGCTTCCTTCCTTAATACTCAATTCACCATAGAAATTGAAAATCCTATAGATGTACGAAAGAATTGAATTTCATTTTAAATGCATGAAGAAGATTTTTTCCTTCATTTTATGTTTTCAGTTTTTTATCCATGTCCATTTTTTTGTACATTTTTCTTTGCCTCGCCAATTTTGTCTTATTTGTATGAATTTTAAAGAGGGTATATTGGTGATGAAAATGAATGAATGAAAAGTCTAAAGCTTAATGTTAAAAAATGAAAATTTTCTCATTTTCTTCATTAAGAATAGTCGAGAGAAGAAAGTTTTATTTTTGATGTTAAACAATAGAAACGATTCCGTTTTAGATTATGAAATTTCCTTTACTTTTGCTTCGTCGAGCGTCAACGGCAAAAAAATTTCAATTATACACAACTAATTGAATCACTTTCAAGAATGGATGCTTGACGAAGCATTTAAAACCTCGGAGGGGTTTTGTATGATGACAAAAAGCCTTATGAATCAAGGTCAATGCTGTATCTTTTTTAACGTATTCATTAAGGCACATTTTGAATTATTTATTTTAAAATCCTTAACTGCGCACTGAAATATGTTTTAAGAAATTTTCGTCTTTTTATCAATAAACAAGCAGCAAAATCATCAATTTTTGTACATTTTTAAAAGCATAGTATAACTAGCACATTGATAAACTTTATCATTGAGTCAACAATGCACCTCAATTTCCAATCTAAAAAGGTTTCATAACAAAAAAAGTTCAGTTTTCTATTTCAAACTGTTCCGTACATTGAGCTTTTTCGTGATCACTTACGTTCGGTCAATTCTCTATAGGAAGCATTCGCTGTCGATTGCAAAAAAAAAAATTGCTGAAAATTTAATAAAAGGAAAAAGTCCACCAATTTTTAAAGATGAATATTTTCTCATTTTTTCCAAGATTTTTTGTGATTCTTAAAAAGTTTCCGAAGATATTTTTGGGAGTCATCCATGAGCGAGGTTACCTCTTTTATGGAATTCAAAAATAATGGTCCTGAAAGTATCACGTTATGTCTAGAAGAAAATTTAAACGCAATCTTATTTTACCGATACTTAACAGACTGACGTCACTAGCAAAATATCCCCCCGACGACAGAGAAACCGATTAAAAAGTTTATTTCTTCTTCTCTCCATTAAAATTTAGAATTGACGGATGAGTGAATTAAATGGGTTGAATTTGATACGAAGCAAATAATGATTTTAGGGAGGAATGAGTTGCTAGGGTTGTGGTGCAGAAATCTAGAAGCAAATTTATCACAACGTGATGAAAAATTGGATTTTATACCAACGAAACGAAACGATTTGGTGACATGGCAATTTTTTATTTCGAGCGATTAAGCACATTGCTATTCGCACTGTTTTGTCGTCTAATGCATTGATACCAAAGTTCACTTTAACATTATCGTCATCATTTTGACAAAAATAGAGCGTTGTGAAGGAAAATATCATTGAATGAAGTGAATGAATAAACGTATGAATGGATGCATGAAGACCTTCAAGATTTATGTGCTAAAGAAAGCTTTCAATTACACAAGATTAACTTATTCTGAGATATGTTGTGTATATTGTATTACAGTATGAGGATATTCTTGTCTAAGAACTCTTTAATTACACGAATATGATCTTTGTAAATAGAGCTGATAGATTATTTGTGTGTCATCAGTACGGTTATTCTTGTTTCTACTTCTATAATAGAAATGTCCATCTGTTGGACATGGAAGGATTAAAATGACTGGTTTTATTTATCTCAAATAATGTAAATCTAATTTCCTTGTTAATTACATTTCCTCTTTTTAACATCATCTAAACATACCTAAAGCCATTGAAGGTAAATAAGGATAAACACAATCAAATGTGTTCAAAAAGAAGTGTTTTTAACATTAACTGTACCCAAAAAACAGTGTTTTAACTTCTTATTTGTGTAAATTTGCTTGTTTTAATGAAAAAATATTAATAACTCTTAAGTATTTTGCTTGAAAATAAAATGTCACCTGATGTCACCCCATGTTTATTTTCTTCTTGGTAAAAGCTATATCAATCCAACCAAACTTTTCTTTTCTCGACCTGCAATGCAATGACCTGTTGATTTAATGTCGCGTGTTTCTAACGAGCTTTTGCTTATATGAACATTAAATAAAGCTTTTTAAGTAACAAGGCTGTTATTGCTATAGATTGTTGTGCCTTCTTGAGAATCTTTAGGGAATGAGGCATTGGCAATAATAACCGACAAGCACATTGTGGTCAGGTCGACAAGTTAACGTTGCAAAGGACATGGAAGTGCTGGAAGTTGTTGTCATTCTTTTAATGTAAGGTTTTGAAAAAGTAAAATTTAAAGTGTTTCGTTGAACGTTATGATTTATGAGTTGGATTCTAGTGATTTCCTCACTTTTTGGAAATTTTAAATTAACCGCAAAAATATCGTAATCAAAAAAAGGTTATAAGCCACTGTTTATAAGATTTAAAGCTCAATTCTTAGAAACATCACGCTGTGAAAGAATAAAAATCTTACGAAATATTGATCTTAAATGAAAAAGTGTGAGATGGGTTGTCAGTTGTAACTGACTTTTAATAACTTATCAATTCCCACGCTCATTTCCTAAAAAAAAAAATCTCATCAAAAAAGATTGTTTTTACACGTCATGCCATTAAAGAAATCGTACCAAAAAGCACTTCTTAAAATATAGGTAATGATTCACAAGAATTTTAAAATTTTCATCAATCAATTTTTGTAATGCTGAACATAGTTTGTTAATATAATGATGTCATTTAAACTTTAATCCCCAATTATAATGGCAATCAAACAAACAAATCCCCAAAATTATGCGCATTAAAAATCCCCATTCAGCATGACATTTAAAGCTTGTTAAATCATTAAATATTTTATGTCTAAAAACACGCTTCGGTTGTGTCAAAAAAACTGAAATTTAATACTGATAAGCATTATGATGGCTATGTATAAAGGAGTGCGATAATGTGATGTTGCTGATGATTTTTGCTGTGAACTCAAAGATCCCTAATGACTAGAAATATATTGTCGGCTGTAATTTAATACATTCTGTAGATAATATTCCACAAGTGTGGCAAGTGGGAGTGGGATCAGTCATAAGGAGGAACAAGCATGACTTTTAATCATGAGAAAAGAAAAGTTTTAATGATGATGAAAATTTTTTCTTCATTTTTTCATCTTTCGAATTAGTGCAGAAATGCTGGATTCGAAATAGAAAGCTATTTTTATGCATCTTGCAAATGCCTTGCAGGCTCATTAAACACCAACCGATAAAAAGAGGAAGGAGATAACGTAGAAAATTGCAAGGAAAGAAGAAAGTCATTCAGACATGATTGTTAAATGTATTACCATTAAGCATAATTGATTTTACTTAATTTAATGACTGGCAATGTCAGTTGATTCCATAATATTTTTCAATGAGTCTATTAGGAGTGGAATAGCTCACGAGCGTTAATCAATATTGTCGAAAGATTTTTTTATGACGCTTATCAAAAGTAAATTACATTTATCCGAATTTCCTTATGTTGTGGCTGTTGAGCTGTTTATTCGTGACGTCCATCATTGATGTGATTTTTCAAATGTCACACCAACTTGTTCTTCTAAATATAGTCAGAAATCTGCATTTTACAATGCCTTAGAACGAGAGAAATGTCAAAAGGATTTGATACTTATATCTGAAAGAACCGCAATCCTAGACATCATTATTAAATAAACCCTTAAAAAACTCATCCTCCTTCAGTATTGAAATTTAAGTGAATAAAACATTAAAACGGCAACTCAAGTTTTATGTTCTTGTCGCTATGGATTTTTACGGGTATTTTTTATTCATTCAATGAAAATGTTGATGTACTTATGCATTCAAAATGAATATCTTAATCATCATTCGACAAGAGCCAAAAAAAGTCCTAAGTACTCAATACATCTTTTATGATCTTTTGATTTGAGCAAATGCCACAAATCTTTGATCAAATGCATTTAATTCATTGAGGTTTTGTATGAAAATCCAATATTGGAGTTTGTTGTTGAACTTCTTTACATAATTGGAACGATATTTGAATGTAAACTTTTGAACTTTGAGGTTTATGGCTTTTTGTAGATTGAAAGAGCATTGAGAGAGTATTGATATCAAACCAATTGAATTAGTCCCAAGGAAAGCTCAATGCTTAGGAGTCAACATACTTTGGTATCAAATTTTCTAACACAAGTTATATCACTCACAAGCTTAGATAAGCATTTCCATTATGAATTCTGTGGAAAAGTTGTGCTTTGTATTTTATCTTCAGATGACAAATAAATCTTGTTAAACGTTTCACCGGAATTATTAATGAGTTTACAAAATAAACAATTCTTAAGAAATAATCTTGTCCATGAACTTTTGTTTTGAGAAATTAGCCCTAAAATTGTGTATTCTTCACTCTCCAGGCTATTTTTGTTTTTGGAAGTTTACGTCAATGCATCTAAGCAATAAGTTTTGAACTTTATGTTACAATTAAATGTTATGGTAAGTCGGTTCGTGAGATCTTTTGAAGTCATATTTGTAGAACAATTAAAACCATTACACAATGGTTTAATACTTAAAGTCATGATTACATAAAAATCAGCACATGCTAAGCAGCTTAAAGACATTTAGATCAAAATTCATATATTATGCTTGCCTTCAAAGTATAGAGCAAGAGCATCACTGAAAATGAGCCTGATTAATGAATTAATTAGGTCACAGTGATGAACTTAATATTTTTCACTTAGTTGCATTCACCTTCTACGTACGAAGATTACGTCATGATGAGCTATATCATGAATGATAATTTATCTTCGTCTAAAATAAATATTTTCTCTCTATTTTCATCATCCACAATGTCCTCCCCAACATTGCTTTTATTCGTGATAAAATAACAACTACATTTTATGCTACATGCGAGACAGAAGAAAAAAAGTTCTACAAGACTTGTGTCTCCTAATGAAAGAAAATAAGAAATTGCTTCCGCACATCTTGATATCATTTTATATAATCGTAAGCATATAGAGTATATATAAGCCCAATACACATCGCTGCACGAGTAAAAAGTTAAAAGATATCCATTGACTAGCACCTGTTGCTCCCCATAGTGGTTTTATATATATTTTCATATACTCAATAATTTTCAACCATAATGTTATGATAAAACACATTTCTCCGCTCTTTATTCTCCATTTTTATGTGTGTACCCTTAAGTATATGTGTACATAATGTAGCATGATGCTATTATATTTTAAGTCAACTGTTAAACAAAGGAAAGAAAATGAAAAAGTTGATAATTTAATTTATTCTTCCCCGTATTTATATTTTATAAATTGTATTTTTTCTGTTCTTATATTTTTAGATCATAGACATTAGAGACATACTGCGGGTGCCTAGCATAGAACAAATGAAGGACGTATATATTGTTCAGTGTTTAATGGAGACTGATTTATACAAATTGTTAAAAACACAAGTAAGTTTTTTTAATATTTAACTTTTTTTAAGGTTTTGTGAGAAATTTTCGCATGGAATTTTGAATAAGATTTTAAAATGCTTTAATGCGTTTCTTATCAAGCAAGAAGTTTGTGTAAAGGGGAGAAAAAGTACATTATTGATAGGAAATGAACCATTAGAAGGAAAAACATGAAATTTTAATGCGCTCATTCAGTTGTAAATGATAAATTTATTCCATAAACTTTTATTCTCATTTCCTTCCCATAAAATAATTAAATTGAGTTTAGATCATTTACAATTTTAATTGAATTTGTTTTATTTTTTGTTTTTCTTGGAATAATATGAGTTAATTGTTTTGTTGGGAGATTAAAATGTATCCTTTTGAAAAATTATAAAAGCTTTTCTAGGTTTTAACAGTGATTCACAATTAAATAAATCGTTCAAAAGATCTTTAATTGGACGTTCAGCGAATGTTTAAAAATGTTAATTTGAATAAATTCAAACATTTCAATAACTGGTTCAAACTACGCGTTAAAGGCTTGTCCAATGATATATAAAAATACGTTTATTAAGTTTTAAATAAAGTAATTTAGCTTGTGATCTAAAAATCTCGTTTTTAAGTGAATGTCATTGATGAACCCTTTACAAAATGAAATTGCAGACGTGGCATTTTCACTTTGAATCATTACTTATCTTATTTCATTCGAACTGTAACATGAAATAGGTCGGTAGATTATGTTGGAAGTGTATAGGGGCCGTTCACTTATTACGTTACGCAAAAAAACGACTTTTTTCAACCCCCCCCCCCCTTGCGGCCCCATAGGGATTCGCAATTCTTAAATACTCAATTTTAATTACTTATATCATTAAACTTTAAAATTATTGATCCCTGGTATTAAAATAATCATGTTAAATCCATCTATCATAACAAATGTTCCCAATTTCTAGTCTTATTGACATTTTAAATAATTCATAATTAATCTGAACGATAAAGATACTTCCTGAAAACGACACTGAGGACTCAAAATAAAAACAACTCACTTCAGAACTCATTTAGATTTTCTAATTAAAACAAAACAAGTTGGATATACTATGTATATAAATCGTGCCTTTACAAATTGAAAAAATTGTTCCAACGCGTTGGAAAAATGGTAAACATTTGATAATGAAAAATTTAAGGAATTTTCTTTCATTTTTCATCTGATTTCCATTAAAATATTCTACCAAGGACTTCCCCTGTGTTAAATTTACGAGAATTTACTAAATTATAGAGCTTCAAATGAAATACCAGCAAGACCATAAGGAACAACATAAATTTCCATATTTTGGGTTCATATTAAATACAAAAAAGGACTCCTGCTTTTGAATGATTTAATTTTTGGCTAGAGGGAAAGCATAAAAATGTCGAAAAAAAACTTCCTTGTCGTGTCGTTACATCTGAAAAACAATTTTCCAGCAACGCACAATGATGATGACAAAAAATGATGTTTTTCTTTCTCTTTTCCGCTTTATAATGTTAAAGCACATACCAACAAAAGATTATTCAACATCCCCTCAAAACAAATTTATATGGATTTAGGATATATTCCTCCTGTATGAAATGAAGTAACTCACCTATTGTGACAGTTCCTTCTTTTTCGTCCATTATAGAAAAGAAATTTTTTGGTGTGTTACAGTCATAGCTGTCATGCGAACTTTTTGGATATACAATCAAATAGAAGACCATAAATCTCAATTCTAAATGGACACTTAATCCATTCGTATATACACACGAACACGCTCGAATATTTTTTACTAAGTATGATTGCTCATCTTTGTATTGATTGCTGATTTTATTATTATTGATGCTAGACTTTGTCAGCATGGCTAGATTGTATCTAGGGAGTTCTTTAATTTATAATACTGTAAACATTAAATGTGATGTTCACTAGACTAAATCAGTAGATTTTATCTAGTTTAATTTGAGTGTGCCGCCAAACTAGACTCTGCAGTGTATAGCTTGAGGATGCAATCGTTTATGTGGCCTCCTATAGGAATAAAACTCACATCGTCGGTAAAGTAAAATGTCTTGGAAGGTCCCAATGTTAGCAAAGAGAACAGAGTCAGTTACAAACAAAAAAAATTCAAAGTTTTCGTGCGGTATTTTTTTAAAATTTCAAAATAAGAAAGTCCGTTACTTTTTAATTTTTTAAACTAGCTGTTTTTTAAAGCATAAACATTATAAGCATACAATTTCATCACAGTGATTATCTTAATCATAAAAACTAGTAGGAATGTTCACTAAAATTACAAATTACTTTGAAAAATAATAATTCACAACGAATTTTTTTAAAAATAAGAACTTCGAAGATTCGATTTTCAAAAAATAAGAACCTCAAAAATTCGAAGTTCGAATAATAAGAACTCAAAAATTTCCGTTTGCTAGCATTGGGGAAGGTCTATCCATTGAAGACTTACCAGAAAGACTTTTTGGGTCGATTTCCTTCGATCGTTCCTTAATCATTCTTAAGAATTTAAAAATTTAAAGCTTTACTCACGAACTGGCACGCTTTCTCACTCATAAATTAGCACAATAAGTCATCAAGAGCTTAAAAAGCACCAGTTCATAGCCAGTCGTTCAAACATCTTTTAACAAATAGAAAATGAGTTCTCAGAACATTTAAATGGAAAATTTCAAGCTTTTTCATGTTTATTTCAAGAATCATTAATATACCTTAATATAACAAATATTGAGTCATAACAACCAGTTAATTGCTAGAATTTCTTCCTTATTTTGAAAATTTGGCTCTGTTTTTCCATCAATTTCAATGGAACCGAAGAAAAAAAAATCATCATTACGTCCTCTATTCACATCATGAGAAACATTCTTATGTCAACAAAATGCGAAAAGGAAATATTTTATATTCATGCTTTCCCAAATATTTATTCAGATTTCTGTTAGACTTGATAAAAGTTTTATCTAGCGTGAAAAAAAAGTTAACATTCATTTTCTTATTTTGTTTATTTTGTTCAACAGAGATTGAGTAACGATCACATCTGCTACTTCTTATATCAAATATTGCGAGGTCTCAAATACATACATTCAGCCAATGTTCTTCACAGAGACTTGAAGCCAAGTAATTTGCTGTTGAACACTACATGTGATTTAAAAATGTAAGTTTGAGCATAGATTTAGTAACATTATACGGATGTTGCCGTATTCTATGTGATTTATATGATAAAATTTCCTTTTTATTTCCTTAATCTCATCACAACCTTCTCCCATGTTTAATATTCATCACGCATCGTTCAGATGCGATTTTGGACTCGCAAGAGTAGCTGACCCGGAACACGATCATACTGGATTCTTAACAGAATATGTAGCAACGCGTTGGTATCGTGCTCCGGAAATTATGTTGAATAGTAAAGGATATACAAAGTCTATTGATATTTGGTAAGATGAGGAAGACAAGTTTACATATTTTATCAATTAATTTCTCATTTCCTTAAACTGATGCGCAGGTCTGTCGGCTGTATTCTCGCCGAAATGCTCAGCAATCGTCCAATATTTCCCGGAAAGCATTATTTGGATCAATTGAATCACATATTAGGAGTACTTGGATCACCATCACAAGACGATTTAGATTGCATAGTGAACGAAAAAGCTCGTAGCTATCTCCAGTCATTACCTTTCAAACCGAAAGTACCGTGGAATAAACTCTTCCCTCAAGCTGATCAAAAAGCATTAGACTTGCTTGGCAAAATGTTAACATTTAATCCATACAAAAGGATATCTGTCGAGGAGGCTCTCGCGCATCCATATTTAGAGCAATATTATGATCCAGCTGATGAGGTGAGTTTTTCTGTGACTTTTGAAAAAAAAATATTTTTGTTTACGCTTCATCGGGTGATTGATGTGCTTTTTTATATCGCATTTTTGCATACACAATTTTTCTTTATTCTAACATTTGTTAGTCATTTTGAGATTATCGCGATGCTCGTTGAGTCATTTTTTAAATTAAGTACAATTTTTGAGATGACTTTTAAGCCAAATGTGGAAATTTGCATCAATTGTTTTGAAATGTGTAAGCTAGTCATTCAGTGATGAATTTTACTGGGATTTTTACGTGAATTACACTACTTGTACGTAAAACTTAAACAGAATTCTTGGTGAATTTTAACTGTACGTAAAACTTGTGAGGGAAACTTGTACGTAAATCATGAATTGGAGTTGTTGAATTTAAAATTGTACGTAAAGTAGGTTTAATTTGAAGCTTGCATGCAAAACTTTAACGTAATTTTCAAAGTTGCACTTAAAACTTGAACATAAATTATATTAAATCTTGAAACTTTGGTTGAACAAATGAAAACATTTCATCAAATTTTGCTAAATTTAGTTTGCATATTAATTTTAAACCAATAAACATTTAATTTCATAAAAATTAAATTAGACTTTCGATTTAATTCAAAAGTCGATGTCAACAGCTCCAAGCAATTTCATTCTACTCTCTGCACATAGCTTACTAAAGTTTTGCTACAAACATTGTCAGCTCATTGAACTAAGCATGTTAGTAATGCTACATACAGAATTCCTGCATAAAGCATGTCAGACAGTCAATGAACAGACAGAAAAGTTTTGTAAAGCAACTTCACGTGATTAAACGTCATGAACATTTACATAGAAAATTAACAAATTCATTAATCATTATTAATTATTATTCTTTTCACTTTATTCAATGAATATAGCCTGTTGCTGAAGAGCCTTTCCGCATCGCAATGGAATTGGATGACTTACCAAAGGAAACGTTAAAACAGTTAATTTATGAAGAGACATTGCGTTTTGCTGATTCTAATCACGAGCCTGAAGCTTAAACATCTTATGATCTCACCAAAAAAAAAAAAATATGAAACAAACCATAATGGATATATTAAAACTGAAATGGATAATACAATGGATGTTCATCACATCATTTAGAGAAAAAAATTCACATAATAATGAAAAATGAGTGAAGGGAGAAGAATAAGAAGAAAAATTAATTTTACAAATGGATGGCACTTTTTTATCATCATCAGTCTCTGGATGTACAATTACAATACATTCAAATTAATTTTATTAATTAATAATTCATTTTAAAAAAACAAAGGCATAACATGATAATTGTAAAGAACACAAATTCATTCTTCTTTTTATTGATTAACGCATGTTCAAAAAAAATATATTAAAAAAGTTTTTTAATTCTTGATGTTTGACAAAGAAATTGTAAGAAAAAGCTTCAAGAAAATGGAGTGGGAAAAATTGTTGATATAAATTTTAATCGTGATTGATTATCAGAACGCTAAACGTTCGTAAAAAAACATTTTATTGTAAAAATGCAGGGATTTGCGCTTCAAAAAAAAACTAGTGTTTTAATACTTTTAAAAGTCGATTAAGTCAAAATGATGATAAACGAAAAAAAAAGAAAGAAATTCATTTCATAATTAATAATCTAATTGTAGTTCTTTATGCATTTCAATTTTAATATGTAATTAATTGTCGATGTTTGTTTATTGCATTCAAAAGCAATCTTTCAATTCTATAAAAATGAGAATAATTGAACATTAAAAGCAACATTTTAAAGAAAATGACAAAAGAAAATTTCAAGTTTAGTTTTATTAGAAAAATGGAAGACATCAGCTTACTTAAAAGTTTACATCCATTTTCCATTTGATTTAACGGCTGGAACGTAAAATTGTGAAGCTTTAGGCGCTTATATTTTTTTTCTTTTTGCTACGCAATATTAAACTCTTGTTTTTGAGGAAACTAGGGCTACTGTGCTGGATTATCGTTTATTGTGAACATATGTTGATACTCACCACTATAATACCGAGGAAATGAGCTTTTCGTAGCTTTCATAATCTACTATGCTCACCGTTATACCGAGTAAACATTCTTAATTATGCACAGATGCGCGTTTATTGGGAATAATTCAATGAATTTATTGCAAAAGTAATAATTTTGTGTGGTACACATTGTATCGCACGTGCAAAATATAATTTAGGTACGCAAATTTTCCGTTTCTTGTTCTCGTTTCCCCGATATTTGTCATGGGAAATTCTATTCAAAATCACACAATTTCCCATCATTTCCTCCAAGACGAACCTAATAAACTTTATTGTTTTCACAAAAAATGGCAGAAATTTTTCACCAATTTGATTTACTACCGCTTCTTTAGTAATTGAGACGAAAGTCTGTAGCTGTAAACTTATTTTATGAGATACTGGCTGATGGGTGGGGATCAGAATGATTTTGTAATGAGGTTGGGGGTTGTTTTTTCTTCAAAAATGCTCCGCAAAATTGTCAGAATCTTAGACCAGCTTTGACAAGCATGTGGCATAGCCCATGACGCCACAAGTATCCAATTCAAAAACACTTCACTTATCGACAATAGCAAAACGAGTCGGGAAAGAGGAAAAAGAGAAAGTTTTTAATTTAATAAATTGCTCGTCATGTCTAACTGCCATCCATTCCATCTGAATGCCCATAGCATAAAATAGAAATCCTCATATGACACCTAAATGTCTCACCTACTCTTCATCAAATTCATTTATTTTTTTTCCTACCCAATTTGACATGGAAAATATTTATGCGAGAAACTCCCTGTTGATTCCAATCATTTTAATTTATAGTGTCCAATATGTTATTAATTAATAATAATTTGAAACAATCATGGCATCAGAAATAACACGTGCCAGTATCAATGATGTTACCATCACATTTTATTTTTTTCTTTCTTAATTCTACATCAATATCCACCAACAATTGTCATCAAAATAAAATAAAAATCACATAGGTACATAAAATAAAAGTGAGAAGATAAGGAACAAGAAATTGTAATAAACATGCGAACAAGAGTTGTTTTTAATTAATTATAGTTAATGCTAAGATATTTGAGGTAATGAGAATAATTTTTATGCTCTCACTATCTTAATTTAAAGAGAATCAACACTTATTATCATTGCAGTTTAATAAAATATATTATAAAAAAAAATAGATAACGACAATGAGTGTAAATGGCTTTATTTGTGGATGGTTTTGGTGTACAATAGACCCACCTTTGTGAAATATCAATAAATTTAAGTTTCACAAGCCTTGAAAGAATTTGAATAAATTGTTCGTTATTTTTTACGTACAAGTTGCGAAGTTATTCTTTACGTACGTATTTTGCAAATGAACTTATGTAATTAACTACGTTTTAAAATATACGTACGTAAAACGTCTGCATTTACGTAACAAAATACGTACGTAAATTCAAATTCACAAAACCCGTTAAAATATTATTCATCCAAAAACCAAAAGTATTCACAAATAGACTTCAGTAATTAATTCTAATACATTTTTCCGAAAAACAGACTTAAATGCCATCTCGTCCAATTAAAGCTATTTACGCTCATTGAGCAAACATAAAACAATTTCATGGTGATATGGATTAACGTAAAAAATGAAGTTATAAAAAAATATGAAAAAAAATTGCTAGATAATTTAAGAATATAAAATAAAATAAAAAACATTTGGAATCAGTTCACTCAATTAGTGTGTTGCTGAGGATATAGCTTGTGAATTGTTATGATAATTACTAAAAAAATATTATTAATATATTTTTTTTTTGTTTTTATGCGCTTAATTAAAGTAAATTATAATGTCAATGAATGCAACGTCACTTCCATATCCTCAGTAACACAAGTAATTGCTAGTAGAATAAAAAAATAACGTTGATAGAGAAACAAAGCATAAAACATATGTTGAAGTGAAATTTAAGTAAAAAAATCATTTTTTTGATATGATGATTAATTAATCTATAAAAAAAAAGAAGAAAAAAAATCAATTTAATTAAGCGATAAATGTTATTTCATGCATTTTTATCAATAATAAAAAACATTTTTATTTCTCTGTCTACGTCGTAAGTTTATAATGTTCGCCGATGAATTGTGCAAACAAGAAATTAGATATAAAATATACATTGCAAAAAAACGAGAAGTTAGTGAAATGAGAGATAAATGAGATAGAAACAAATAAAGTATTCACAAAAGTTATTTCAAACTTGTTATTCTTCTTGATAATTAAAATTCATTTTTAATCAGCTTGTCCCCTTCCCCCTCTGTACTTCTGCATAGCATTTAACAATCTACCAAGCTACATTTTCACTTTTTAATGTCAATTTTTCTGATTTAAGAAGTTCGTTTTTTCAAATTTGAATTTCCGCTATTTTTTGAATTCGAATTTTCAGTTGTTTTTCAAATATTATTTGACAGTTAAAAATCGTAATTTAATTTTATTTCCTTTAAAAATTTATTGTATCTTATTTTTATTACTCTTCCTAGTTTAACATTTTTATTGCCTCACATCCACAACAATTTTAAAAAGATATTAAATTAAATTGTTACTAGCCATAGTACTTACTATCTATATTAAATCATCCATATAAAGAAGATATATTACAGTTCAGATGATACACAAACATCTATGGTCTGTCAGGATACATTTACTTGTCGAAAGTATGTTACATGCTTGTTATTTCCCAAAGCAGTAAGAAAAAAAAAAACAGCACATTAAGATGTAAACTATGTCGTTGGTACAATCTTACATAATCCAATTAAATTAATGAGACGTTAACTTTAAGGATGTGGTGTAAATTCCACTGAAATGTTATGAATCTTATTGAGTTACTTTGTTTGTTGTGGCATCAACTATGGATTAAATTATGTAATTGAAAGATGCTTGCATAGTTTAAGGTTATTAATTGGTGTTTTAAGAAATAATTTCTTAATTAATTTATTGTTTAATTCTTTCTTGGAAGACATAGCATGGATTCAAATTAATAGGAATTTAATTATTGGCGCATTGTTTTTAACTAGGCTCTTCTGAGTAATACTGCATATTTCCAAAAGATTTTGCGTTTATTATATGATTTAGCAAGAATCTATCAAGACATTTTAATTGAACCTTTTTCTTATTGACAAAGACACTTTGATCTTTGGTAAAGGCATGAGCTTGAGATTTTTATGTGATATCCGTGCCTTGCCTTTCATACGACAAGCAAATAACCGCAATAATGTGACAGACCATAGATCAAACTTCCATAAATATCAATAAACCTTGAAAAATTATTCCCTGTAGCAATAAATAATTTGATTTACATTTGAAGCTTGTGAGCTGAATTTTAAATTGCCTAAAATTTATTAACCAAAAATTATTCAATTTATGATAATTGATTTGGAGTTTAAGAGCTGTTCATAAATAACGTCTAACATTTAGGGAGCGTCTGGATTGTTTATAATTTTTTTGCTAAGGCAAGCTTTAGAAATCTCATTTTTTGACAGACGTCATTTATGAACAGTCCTTTATTTTCTTAATCAAACATCCAATTTCATTCAGTTCTTCGCATGTGGGCGATGAAGCTCTCAAGTATCATAATGATTGAATGAATTTCGGTCTATAAATTTTAATTGCTAACTGCTAGGTCTAAAATATTTTAATATCAGGAATAGGGTATAATTAAGAAAGTTCTATGTGTGATTTTTTAAAGAAATAAAAAAAACTGTTGAAGAAAATAAAGTTTATTCTTATCTGAAATGATAGTTTTGAGTATGGGTGTATCCTAAAAACAGAAGTGAAGATCGAAAGAGAGTTGACAATTGTAAAAGGTCCTCATCGAACACTTCTGTTATAGGTTGTTATAGAATTTATTGAATAGAATAGGTATAGAGGAAAATAGGCTAGTCTTTCAAAATGATCTCAAGCTTTATTTCCTTTTTACCAGTGATTGAAAGCAGTTTCAAGTTGAGGACTTTTAATATATGTGTTTAATGAAGATAAGTCGTTGTATGGAGGAAAGAAGTTTTTTGAAACATTTCTATTTCCTTTCCAACGTACCAAGATGTTGGCTTGTTCCATTTAGCTTCACCGGTACAAACAGCCTTATTTGTCAGCGTCAAAGGAAAATGAAACGTTAATTCTAAAGTAATCTGTAGATAGCTGCGGATCTTTGTGAAATCTGTTAAAGATCCTGCCTGTGCGTAGAACATAATTAATCTACATTCAGATTTTTCTAGGTCAGTTTTTGTCTTATTCGATGGATTATACTCATAAGCTCGCTTCTTTTAATACAAATAAGCGTGCTTCTTGTCCATTAAGATCAAATATTTTCATTGATATCAACTTTGAATAAGAAAAAGACTCGTGAATTGTAAAAATTGACTACCTGAACGACAACCCTCTCACATGGATACATCCTCTACTTTTAAGAAAGTTCTTTACATTAAATATCCTTTGTAGATGATAAAATCAAAACAAAAAAGTAAAGTTTCACACCCAGGGAATAAATAAAAGTTCTTCTCTTCTCTATCCTTTTATCGATAGCATCTAAAACTGTTAAGGAACTCTTTTTCTCTCTCATTCAAACCAAGATAGAACAGAAAAGTTTCATATGATAAGAAATCCTAGTTACAGAATCCGAATTAACATATATATATGAAAAACAACAAATTTAACAAGTTATAAACCCCAAAATAGACATATTACAATACCTACTTATTATTATCATACAATAAACATTGAAAAAAAAATAGAATGTAGAAAATGAGAACAAAAGAACAATATGAAGACAATTTTTTTGAAACATATTCCGCAACATTGCTTTGTCATGAAATATATTCATTAAAATTTATCACGTGCCATTATTATAACCTAAACGAGAAGAGAGAGAATCAAGAAGATTTTTTTGGGACGAAAATGAAGAAGAAAAATCATTTACAAGAGTGTTTGGATGTTTTGCAGAGCAAACTTTTTATAAACTGCTTTTAAATTTATTAAGATCTAAAAATCACATCTTTTGGTGATAGCTCAAGGATATTTGGTTATTTTAAATGATTAATTCTTGGTTGTGTGACAGTTGTGCGACATTCTTGTGACCATAACCATCAAGGTTAGAAAATTTGCTTTAAAATCAGACAATTAAGATTAAAGGTATGAATTTATATTAATGAATTATTTTCGGCAGCTTAAGACTTGTCTAATTGAATGTTTAAGTTCATGAATCAGTTATTCTTAATTATCTATACCAGTGGCCCTCTCCGTGACACACAACTATGGCGCAACATCTTCTCAGTTTTGTTGCTCCCATTCAGTAAGTGTGGTACGGAGAAACCGTCCCAAGAATCATTGAAACCATATTCCCTATCATACTAGTTAGACTAGAGATTCCCCAATTTTTCTTTCAACTCAAAATAAATTAAATTAAATTTGATCCAACTGTTGCACTTATGTCACATCAACAAAATTTAATTGGAATTTTAACGAATTTTTGAAATAAATTTTAACAAAATTAACCCTCAAAATAATTCTTCGAAATTAATTTTAAATTCTTCATGGCATGCGAAACGAAACAAAGTCTAAAGAAATTTGAGTAACAAAGAAAATTCTCTATAAAGCTTAATGTATTCTCATGAAAAAAAAAATTATAAAAGAGAAAAATAAAAAATTTTTCCCATAGCTATAAAGATGTCAAAAAGGAAATTTTTTTTTGTATTCCATACAAACTTGGATAAAATATACCTAAAGAGTGCCGAAAGCTCTTGTAATTAATGCTATTAAAAGAAAAGAGAAATGGAAATTCTGGTTAATGACTTAACGCAAGAAAAACTTTAATTCATTTAATTATACATTTTAATTTTTTGTTTCTTCTCATTTTTGTTAAAAGGATGGTTCCAAAACAGGCCGTAAAATGTATAACGTAAGTGAATTAATAGACAGAATAACTGGGTTTGCACAAATTTGTACATCAACAATAATGAAAACCTTAATTTTAGATAAAAACTGTTTCCAAATGAACGAAAATTAAAGATTAATCCATAGATAATTTTAAAAAACTAAAAGAAATTATAACGGGGATGTTCATAAATGACGTCTATAATAGAAGAAGATTTTTTTGTCACATTTTAAGTAACCTAAAAGTAAAAACAAATAAGCTATTAAAAACTAAGAGACATCTTAGATATTCAGGTCTGTTTAGATTACAGATTCTGCAGTTTGATTTCAGAATAATAAGATTTGTATAGCGAGAATCTGTCAAGACATTCTGAAAACTAATTGAACCAAAATCCATCGATTTTGTGAAGATCAAATTTTAAGTAAAACTTCATTCAGAACATAAATTTTCTTGTTGTGTTTTGAATTTGCTACTTCCTATTTTTACTCCAGACAAACTTTCTAAATTAGGATTGATTCATCTGGATGTAAAAAGAACTGATTTTATAAAAGATGGACCAAGTCTAAATTATATGAATCTGTTCTAGTCTAGGTAAATTGTATATTTATCAAAGATAGATCCAACTAAGATTTTCTTAAACTTGGCAAACAGTCAGTTTAGATCTAAATTATGGACGTCATTATCGGTAACAACCCCGTGTTAAAAAAAAGGAAGCATTTTTTCTCTTTAAAAATTGAAAGAAAAAAATAAGAAAACTATAATAAATGTTTTAATTAAGTGTATGCTACAAACATTTAAAAGTGATTGAAGAAAGAAAAATCAAATAAAAATGATGAAAAATTCATTAAGCAAAATCAAAAACCTTGCAATTGTTGAAATTTTAATGAAATTTCTCTCAATGAATTGTTGTCTGAATTACTGCATATCCTGTTGTCTGCTTCGTAACTGCTTTAAAAATCTTACACAAACTTAGTAAAGTGAACATTGAATGCAACAAATCTTGCTAAATTATTAATTAAATTGCTGACAACAGCTGTCTGAACTGCTTGGATATTGTATTGTAGGTAAGTGTCGTAAACTTTTCATTTAGACTGTTGAATGCTGTTGATCTATTTGTTGGGTTGAATAATCTTTTTGTGTAGAATCCTTGATTCGGATGTACACTAATTCACTCAAATTCTTATTGAAACTCTTGAAATGACAAATGAAGCTCTTGTTAAGACTAGCAGAACCTCTTCTTACACATTTTATACTTTATATTGAGCTAAGAATCAACAATCATATTCAATTTCATATTAACTGTCTTCAACAAATTTAATGGAAAGAGTTTGATATGACTTGTAAAACTGCTGTCGTTAAGCAACTTTTAAGGAACCAAAATAAAATTTGAACTTTTGATGCTTTTTAAATTTCATTCAATATTTCCTCATAAATTAAACAAATTGATGTTAACATTTTAATGTTCAGATATGAATGGAAATGCCAATTAAATTTTCCTTCCTTTTACATCTTCAATTCTCTTGAGAAATTACGTAAGTGATAATGAACCTTACACAAACCTTTAAGGCATTTAAAAGTCAATAGAATCATCAATCATAGTGCTTGTAGGCTATTATCCATTTAGACCATTGACTAGAAATTTGCTGCATAAATTAGATATTCTATGATGATATCGTAAGTTAATTACCATAAGGCTAGTCAATTACTTCCTCTTATTGTTTATCGGCCACCCACATAATCTAGATTGTAGGATGTCATCCGCATTTTCATGGTGATTTATGCTTTTGTGTGGCAGGAAACAATGGATGACTCAAACTGGAGAGGCTGGATTTTAATTGAGAATCTGAAGGATGGGATTGCTTATCTATGATGTTTGAATGGCTAGCTATGAACTTGGCTGGCTCGTTCTATTAGATCTTAACATTGAAGCACACGAGTTGAAAAATCCCGTGCAGCAACACACAGTTTCAAAAGCATCACAACGTCATGCTGACAAGTGAGGCACAATAACGTATGTTTTTAAGCCAATTTGTTAATGTACAGCACAGGAAAAATCTTAAACCAATCTTTCGCTTATGCCATTGTTTTTCAAACTTTTGGAGCCATGGAACATCTTGATGATAAGCCATAACCGAAGTTGCATACCGCACACGGCTCGTTTCGTTCCCAAAAAAAATTTACAGCACATTAGTTTACATTGGCACACATTTTGGACAACACTGGCTTATGCCAAGGGTGCTGCATTCATAAACTTACTTTTGATTGATGTCAAAAATCATTAGAAGTCAGCTAATTAGTCCTACAACCTTTGATTGAACCTTAAACAATGAAAGTAAAATTTTTTATTTAAGGCAGCAGAATCAATTGACTGACTTTATTATCCATAAAAGTTGTGAACACGTGTAAAAAAATTTATATTGAATTTCCATGTCTTGCGAAAGAAGAGTGCTGCACTTAATCTTGATTATTGTCCATTGTTTGATAAATCCATTTATTCACTAAGAAAATGCTTCCAAAATATTCTGCATAAACAGCATGTCCACATAAATGATCATTATGGGTAACAACACCAAGCAATGTGCCGAATTGAATACTCTCTAGGGGACCTCCAATATCACCTACGAATAAAGTTATGAAACATTTAAAAGTTATAAGACTCTACATCTTAGAAGTTCAGGTAGGGAATCGAAATCTTAACTATAGTTATACTTTAGATCATTTTGAATAGTTCCACACCGTTCGATCTGAATGGTTCTTCTATTTACCTGCACATACACCTTTTAAAGGAGACTTGACGCAGACCTTATTGAGAATTGAAGAACCGTCATTACAATAATCATTAATCAATTCCAGCACAACTCCTCTTAAGATTTCACTAGATTGCGTAGGGTTTTCCGTTTTTCCAAATCCTAAAGCTAATGCACTTCCGCTTTGCTTATACATGCTGGGATTAACAGCTAGTACGATAGCTTGACGCTTGTCATCAAAGATTATTGGATTAACAAGTTTGAGCATTAAAAAGTTGTATTCAGTTGAAGGATTTTCGAGGTCAGTGTAATTTGGATGAATGAATGCTTTAAGCACTTTATGAACCTGACCACCTGATAAACGACGAGACGATCCTGACCGAACACGCATATCTGTTTCTTCTACATCAACCTTACACTGAGCTGCAGAAAGTACCCAAAAATTGCTTATAATAGATCCACCACAGATAAAACGTCTAGTAAAATGTTCCAAAGATACAAAGTATGGAACATTGGTTATATCCATGATTTCGCCTCCGACAATTTTCCCTGACTCAGATCTTGCGAAATTTAATTGAAGACCGAGAATTAAAGTTAAAATAATCGACTTAAGATTCATTTTTTGTTCTTTTTTAACTTAGGTAAGCTGAACTACGATTTTGATAAAGTGAGAGTGGACGATAGCTTTATATACGATTCTAAGTCACTTAGGCTTTTACAGAAAGTGAAACTTGACAGTTTTACAATAGATTGTTCTTCAAATAATTCAAAATTATAGCTTTTCTTATCATTTTTAATAAATTACCCATTGTGCTAGCTTTTAAACTGCATATTAGCTAATATCGATTATGAAATATCCATCAGTTGTGAGTTTACAAAAGAAATAGATTTTAACTTTATTATCCATAAATGTTGTGAATACATTTTATTACAAGAATTCTGATTAAATCAACATTAATTACTACTCAAGACAAGATAAATCCAATTTTTTGCCTCTGAAACTTTTGCAAAAACATCTGGAATTCTAGAATAGTTACATGGCTCGTATCCGAAGCTGCTTACACCAAGTAATGTGCGATATTTAGAGCTTACTAAAGGACCACCTGAATCACCTAAGAGTAAAGAATAAAAATATGGAACAATTTTAAATCTTCAACAATTTAAAGATAGGAAATATTTCATTAAAATTGAATCACATTACCACTACATATGGCTGCATTTTGCCCTTTAGCGCACACCATACTTCGTGTCATCTCTGGATAAATGCTTATGCAGCATGAATCACCAGTTAACTGTAAAACAGTTCCTTTCAAAAACTCATCGGTTTCCATAGGATTTTTAGTTTCCCCAAATCCTGAAGCAAAGACTAGATCGCCTTGCTGATACATATGTGGTTCAGCAAGTTTAATGGGTTGACGATATGCATCAAAATTAATTGGATTTTGAATTTTTAATAGTGCAAAGTCGTAATCAAGGATATCATATGTGATTTCATGATAGTTCGGATGAATAAAGATCTTTATTACTTTATGAACTTCGCCGCCTTTTGAACGAATCGAAGAACCTGATCGTACAAACCATTCTGAAAGATTTACTGTTACACAATGAGCAGCAGTAAGTATCCAAG
Organism: Chironomus riparius; assembly: GCA_917627325.4. NCBI lineage: Eukaryota > Metazoa > Arthropoda > Insecta > Diptera > Chironomidae > Chironomus > Chironomus riparius. Next base: position 18,557,197 of record OU895877.1, on the reverse strand, counting down.
ATTCGCTAAGTATAGAACCGCCACAAAAAAATCCTTTAGTGACATGTTCTAAAGCTACTTGCCATGGTACTTCATTTATCTCAATCCTTTTGCCTCCAAAGATTTTTCCATTTTTTTCAGTCTCAAAGAAGCTTCCGAATCTAAGCTGAAGAGCGAGAAGTAAGTTTAAAAATAATAATTTTAAATCCATTTTATAATCTTTGCTCTGCTGAACTGCATGCTTGAGTAAGTGAGGCTGAAAAGTAACTTTATATATGATTCGACTCATGAGTTCTTAAAGCTATGACTTTAAATAATTTAAAATTATAATTTTTATCAAGATTAATTCTTATAACGATTTACAATGCCTGCCTATTGTGTAACTTTTACTTCCGTATATTTCACTTTTTAATGCTTTCAGTGCCTTAGAAAATATCTTAATCGTGTCTGATATTAAAATAGGAATAAAAAAATCGTTAAATCCATGTCAAAACAAACATGTCATCGACTTGAAAATAAAAGGCAATTTGATGCATAGTCAATGATAAAGACTTCAAAAATATTGTTCCTTAAACTTTAAACACCATGAAAATATCTTCAACATTTTTATGCAAAAATTGTTTATTCTTCTCATTATGTTAACAGCGATTCTATCATAAACAAAAATCAACATGCTCATCAATCAAGTGAACAACAAAACAAGATAAATTAATGACATTTATTATTAGATTTTGTATCGTGTTGTAGGAATGAAAGCTTGTAGATCAAAACATTCGCGTATCCAAATTTCCTTAACAACTTCAGCTTTAAAATTAGTTGGTAACTTCTTGCCTTGCTTCGATATGATGTAGTGTGCCTTCTGTGGATTTTTCGTCACAATACCCAGCATGTGCTTAATATTATCTCTCAATTTGATTGTGTCTGTAGCTGACAGATCCTGATTTAAATAGAATATTTTATCTTTAAATGCTTGACATTCAACAGTTGTAATATCAATGGAACTGACACTATCGTCCTCTGAATAGACATCGGTTTCCATTTCTTTCTTATTGTTGTTCCTCTCATCGATGCTTTCTGGCTTTTGTTGTTGTTGCTGCTCATCCTCAAATCGATTTTTATTGTCATCATCATTGTCTTGTTTGCTGTCCATTTTATCATCCTTAATATTATTATTTTTGTTTGTTTTGTCAACAATTGCCATGTCACTTTCAGAATCGGAATCAATTATAATTTTAGCGTCATTCTTCTGTCCACGACAGTCTACAATCAACATATCGCCATCAGAATCATCCGATTGCTCCATTTTCTCCACTTTTGACTCTGTTGATGACTTTGGTTTGTGCCAGTCACAAAGAATTTCATCTTCACTTTCTGACTTGTTCTTTTCGGTACTATCCAATGCAAATCGTCTCCATGGAATCATTTTCTGCTCAATGAAGCAATTTTCAATCCATTTCTTCGGAATTATTTTGCCTTTTCCTCTCACTTGATTGTATTTTGGAGTGTTGCTGTAGGCACAACTGTAAAATGTAAAGCATTTAAATTAGGAGATAAATAGGACGAATTAAGTGGTATGGAAAATATTTGTATATTCTTCGAATGGCATGAGGAATTGTGCGCATTGTTTTTGGAACTAGACATCATGCAAATTACATGGAATTAATTTATTTTGATTAATCCAAAGATTTATTTTAAATCTAATCTTAAAGCTCAGGATTTATTTAAATCTAGCTCGATTTGTCAAGACTATCAAAATCCCAAACTGAGCACAACTATGCTCCACATTGCAATTAAGCGAGCCAACGAACAGAATAAATTACAGCAATAAATTGTCACTTACATTAAATGAGTACAGGTATCATCCCAATCAGCTTTGTATTTCGCACCCATATCTAACGCCTTTTGACGAATTATGCCACGTTCTGGATTTTGATAACCACTAATTACAAAAGTAACGCCTTCCATGAGCTTATTAAAAGGTCTATATTTAATTTCCTTATTGGTTTTCTTTTGCGTTGAACTGTCTTCATCTTTTAATTTATTTCTTTGAGGACTTGATACCGAAGATCTTTTTCTTTCATCATCATCATTAAGGAATGAAGAAAATTTGGATGTAGATGGTGATGATTTTGTTGGGGTAGGCCTCACTGGATGTTTTTGAGTGGAACTTTTCAGTTCTTTATCTTTTTCGATTTTCTTTTGAAGTTTCTCGTTCGGTTCATCGTCACTGCTATCATAAAATAAACCTTTCGATCGATTACGGTCTTGTTTTACTTTGGCTGTTTTAACATCATCGTCGTCAACCTTTCTACGTTTACTTTCTGACTCAAGTTTTGCCTTTAATTGCTCTTTAATCGAGAATTTTGTGTCGGATTTTGGCGTTACTCTTGAGTTTGTTGAGTGTGGATTATCTTTCTTATTTTTCCACTGTGCAAAAGGTGACGTTTCTTCTTCATCGTCGGAATTTGAGTCTCGGAATCTAAACTTGCCAATTTTTGTTGTAGCTTTTGGAGCTACTTTTGGTGTCTTTTCTTGTGACGGCAACTGGATCTTTGGAATCTTTGACTTTATTGGTGAATCATCATCATCATTTGGTGTTACTTCCTCATTTGTGTGAAGATTAATGAATGACAAGCCATACTGTCTGTGATTATTGAACGGCTGACTGCAAATTATTTTAACAAGATCCCATTGTATATCAGCAACAGCTGGATTAAACAGATCTCGTCCAAACATTCTTACTCCATTTGGATTTCTCTCATTCTTAGCATCAAAAATAGTCATTAGACTTGTGGCTAAGATGATTTCTTCGAATTTTGGAGGCACTAACATTGAATTTCCTACTAATATCTCAATAACTCCTGTAAATTCATTTCCTATGTCTATTTGTGTAAATTTATAAGGCTTATCAAGTTTAAGGATCACGAAGACTGACTTTTCACCTGCCTTCTCGCATTTCCACTTCTTTGTGATTTTTGTTTCTATCAAATTTTTTGCCGGGAAATTCTGAAATATAATTAAACTTTAATAACAACCATAATTAATGATATTTCAATGTAGTTTGACTTACAGGATCTTCACTGCTGAAACTGTGTAATGTAACATTCGTTATTTGTGGCATTTCGTATAATAAATTAAGTTAAAACTGAAATTGTGAAATTTATTTTTGTTTTCAAAAAAGAGGGGAACTCAAATAAAAATCGCAAGAAAACACGTAGCCAACCCCTCAACATCGAAAAAGTAAACAAAAAGATCCAGTGCATCCAAAAATTAAGCATAATCAAGCAAAATGATGGCAGATAAGAAACAAAACGACAACAAGAATGAGAAGAAACGAAAGGAAAGCATTCTAGACTTGTCAAAATACCTGGAAAAGCAGATCCGTGTCAAATTTGCCGGTAAGTTATTTGCTGAATATTTTTTCACGTTTTAAACTCCATAATACTAAATTTAAGGTGGTCGTGAATGCTCAGGAGTGTTGAAAGGCTTTGATCCACTGCTTAATTTGGTCCTCGACAATACTACAGAATATTTGAGAGATCCAGGTAAGAAAATAACAAAAATTTTACCAAAACATCCAGTCAATTATAATCGTTTGCTTTTTTAGATGAGCCATACAAGTTTTCTGAAGACAATAGAAGTCTCGGACTTGTCGTTTGCAGAGGAACCTCCGTTGTATTGATATGCCCACAAGACGGAATGGAAAGCATCTCTAATCCTTTCGTATCACAAGATTAAAATCATGTTTAATTAACTTTAAGTAATTAACATTCTTTATTGCGATAATTTTCATCTTATAAGGTAATAAATAAGTAAATAAGGAAGTAATATTTTTCTCAAAAACATAAAGCTTTAATCTAGTCCTAGTTCATTTCTGATCCAAGGAAATTGCTTTGGACATTCGTTACAAGTTATTAAGTACCGATCTTGTTGAAGTACTCTTGAGTGTAATTTACAGCTGTTTGGGTAGCTACAAGTCTTTTCATTAGGATCTAATTGCTTTGGTGAACATTTCCAAGGTTCAAAGTTGTGTAATTGATTGACTGGTGTTGGATTTCTCATCCATTCAATCGCTTGATTATTTGTCACAAAATAGACATCTGGAAGTTTCTCAAGAAATTGCAAGAACTTGACAAACACATCCATATATTCAGGCTTTTTAAACCATCCAGAATGGAAGTATAAACCTAACGGTGCACGACTTGTTGAATAATGTCTCTTAAAGTTGTGCATAAACATCCTAAACACATCATCACCATTTAAATTCGCTGGACATTGATCAGCATAAACACAAGTACGTCCATCCTCTACTTCTAATTGATTCATTACCATTTCCCAAACACCAGGATAGCTTCTTGATGGACAATTATTATCTCCAAGGCATGCATGTGGAATTTTATAGTCGAGTGTGTATGGCCATAATGGGATATTTGTGAATGGTGCCACAATTGATGAATCATACACAAAACCAAATTCCTTCATCATTAAAAATTGTCGGTTCCATCCGACTTTCAGGAAAGGAACTCTAATTCCTCGAATCTCTTCCATCCTCACATTTGCAAACTTATTAATTATATTAGCTTGTCCAACAAACTCGTCAAAATAATCCTCAATTGTCGCATTATCCCTCCACCAAAATTCAGGTCCACGATGTGTGATTGAATGCAGTGCAATCTCATGATTCTGTTCCCAGAGTTTCTGTATTTTTTGATAATCTGTGTATTGATGGCTGATGAAGAAAGTTCCTCTTATTGGACATCCATTTGGATTCTTTCTCTTATTTGTGAATATTTTATCTTGGTACAAGTTCCAATTTTCCATATTAATTGAGTCATCAAATGTTAAAACAATCATCTGAGGCGTATTAACAGGCTCAAGACCACCAGGAATTTGTGTAGAATCTTTTGAACAGAAACATTCAGGAAGCTGACAGACTGACAAGTCACACTTATCTGCTGCATTTGGGTCATTATTTGGATTGCAATATCCTTCATCACTTCCGTCAGGACAGTCTACACTTCCATCACAGAAATATTCATTTGGTAAGCATGTTCCATCACCGCAACCTAATTGTGCATCGTTAGCACAAGGAGCATCATGTAAAAGAGGCTTTGGAATCTTGGTCTCAGCAGTTACATCACAATTGTCAACATTTGCTTTAAAGTCACTGCAAAGAATGAGAATATGAGGAAATAAAATAGAGAAGGCGTCAAAAATGCAATTGACATACCAGATTTGTCGTGTAACATCAAACAATAATCCCTCGCTGCAACGAAACTCGAATACCTCACCATCGAGACAAAGGAAATATTTTGAACATTCCGAGTATGACCACATTCTGTTAATTGCTCGATGTGGATTTCTAAGAAAAATAAAAATAATGCAATTAACTGTGAATAGAAATGATGGACATTAGCATAAGAAATTGTCTTTCGTACCTATAAAAACGTCCATCATCTAGACATTCAATTGTAGAGTCGCGAAGACTACGCTTAACTAGATTATTTGCGGTGACTGTTGATGAGAAGAGAGAATATATTTTTATGAGAAATGTCTCAGACATAAATTTTGGTTTTATCGTATTATGATCATAATAATAAGCCATAAAAGTGCAATGTGACTAGAGACAGTTTTGTGTCTCACGTTACACACTTTTTTTGTCGCTTTTTTTTGTACGTTACGCAAAAAAAAAACAACTTTTTTCAACCCCCCCCCCCTTTCCCCTTGTTACAATATGTTACAACTCACAACCCCCCCCCCCCCCCCCCTGAACGTTCATAATTTATTTTATCATTAAAAAGGTGGAAAATTTAAAAAAATGTTTTTGGTGTGAATTTTCGTGAACTTTTTTTTAAAAGACAGACGACAGTTGGAACGTTACATACTTCTTGACACCCCCCCCCCCCCCTTATGTTACATTTTGTTACAAATTTTCAAACCCCCCCTCCCCCCTAAAATGCGAACGTAATAAGTGAACGGCCCCTTAACTAATGAAGTATTTAAGTAAATCACTTTATTACAACATTCCACTCTATTTTGGTCATTATATGTTGCTTTTCTCCATCATTTATTATTTGATTATTGACGACAATGAACTTAACATGCGGTTTATCTATAAATACGCTTGCTATTGACGATGTTTTTATTTTTCAATGGAAATTTCTTTTTCTTTCTTGAACAATGAAACTTGCTTCCATTCAACTTGATGCAATTTCATTCACAGAGTCTTTTGCGGAAATTATGAAATTTACTGCTCGCGCTGCTGCATTTAACTCAATTTTAAATTAGGTATGTCAACTCAAATCTCTACGATTTTACATGCTTTTATTTCTGTTTTAAATGAAACTGCAAGTTGATTTTAAAGCATGAATGCGTTTACGCATGCATTTTTGGCCCAAAAACCTTGTTTAATGACTGTATCATTTAAATGCAAAGGAAGGCTTGTTGTTGCTGTTATAGATTTTATTTTCTAGCTGCTGTATATAATTAAGTTGTTTAATTAAACTGAATTAAACTCTTTTGTGCCTTAATTTGGAGATTTTTGTTTTTAAAGGTTACGTCAAATAATTACGCAATAACATTTACGTACGTTAAACAGAACTTAGCTTTTAAAAATCAATCAACTCAAATATGCATACGATATTTAAATGATCAAGTATTAATAAACAACTTTATGTGAATGTTCGCAGATGGGATTTCATTCAAATTTATTGAATTATTGAATCCATAAATTATATCCATCAATATTCCGAGAAAAAGCTCACAAAACGATTTTACTTCACGCATAAAATCATCATCATATTAGCAACGTACATCCACATTATTCATACAATCTTGCTAACATATTCATAAATATTTCGTACAATCTACATCAATACTTAACGCATCGTTGAAATAATTTAATGGCATTTTAAGATAAAAATTAATGCACACCCGACTTCTATTCATTCTTTGCAGCTTGTAGACGTTTTGTCTATTATTTTAATAAACTCAATGCATTTAGCGGAAAAAATTATTAACCGTAAAGAGACAGTAATAGAGAAAAGAATCAGAATAGAAAGTATCTAGTCGAGCGAAATTTTTCTTTTTTATTAAAGAATTTCTTCTGTGCCGACTACCGCAAAAAGGAAGCTTTTTGCTTAAAGATCTTTGTTTCAGTTTACTGTAAACAAGGTTAATGGACATAAAAATGAATAGGTCTCCAAAAAATAAACTCAGTTTGTACAATTACGCACAGTCCGAAGTTTTCATCTCGTGCTTTCTCGTTGAGTAATTGCTGTTTGTGACAAATTAAGCAATGATGGTAAGATTAAGAAATATCCCGAGCTGCACGATATTAATTGGATGTCAGTGAGTTTAGATCTTTGAACTTGGAAGAAAGGTTGACTCGAACTCTTGGTCTTAGAGGTGGATGGAAAATAACAGCCTTTGAAATCACATGGGTAAGACCGTTTCATTTGTCAGGTTTTCGATCAAGTCGTATCTTACTCAAGGAGTTGTTCGTAAATGATGTTGAGCATTTGGAGAGTAAGGGGAAGTCTTTCGTAGCGCGAAAATGAAGGAGGATAGGTTGTTGAGTCTCAACATTCTTTGTTTTTACGTACTTCATTTATGAACGCATTTATAGCTTGAGCTTAATTTGACTCTCATAGTTAGCTTGAGCTTAGCTTAACTCTTATTAGTCTAGGAATAGGTAAACGACTCTTTTCATTAAATTTGCCACAAGTTCAATCAACTTAAATCTACACATTTTCCAGAGTGATCCAATTTAAATTCACTACAACTTTTTCTTGTACTTAATAATCAACTTCCTCAAAACCTTTGCCAAATTCACTCAACAATTGTCTTGAATAATGATTAAAAATATCAACTGATATCCAAAACATGTGCACCTCGGGTCACAATTTACTTTTTCCTTTCATTTAATGAAGATCAGCACTCAGCTTTGTTTTTAGAAAATCGGATGAGAAAACTCATAAAGTAAGTTTCCTGACAGGCAGGCTTTTGAACTATCAAGAGCTGTTTTCTACAACAAGCAATAAAAGTTTCTCTTAAATAGGAAATATAAAACTACTCAAAAGTCCGCATATTGTCATTGATATGCATTGAAATCAATTAGCAATACATTGTGCAACAATAATCAAGAGGTAGCACGCGATAGAATATTAATAATAAAAAAAATATTTTCAAAATAAGCACATTGAACTGCATGTGCCTACGACATTCAATTTTAATCTCTTAAATGTTTTCTTTTTCATTTACCAGCAGTGAAAGTGAAATGAACAAAAATTCCCAGACAAATCAAACGGCTAATTTGATGTAAAACGACACAGTCGGAAGTTCTTCTTCGGTTGAGTTTCATGATTTAAAGCCAAATTAGTTTCATCGATTAGCACTTAATTCAGTCGTTTCTTTTCGATTGCTGTTCTTTTGTCTCTTAATTGTCTCGTTCACAAGACGAGCTTACGATGATGTATTGTTTGTTATCAATTAATCTTATGTTTCAATTAGTTTTAATCCTCAATTTGGTCACGTTTTTCCACTTTCTTTCTTCGCATATATATGGTGCACATGAATACTGACAAAAAAAAAAATAGAAAATTTTGCGACACAACACTACACGGCAAATAAAAAATATTATTATATCCACGCGACTATACGAGAGATGCTAACAGTGTCACGATGCAAGAAGCACTGAAAAGCAAATTTTATGTTTCAATTAAATTTATAGCATTTTTCCGTACTTACTTAAGTCTCTCTTATTTTTTTCAGCCTTTTCTTTTTTTCAAACTCAAGATCTCAAGACATAAGACAGTAGTTGAGCTGCTGCTGCTTCAATTGAGACGTGAAGAGTCGAGAGAAGAAAAAAATTATCTCATGAGCATAATTAACAGCGTACTCAATTAATTTAAGATATTATTCAACATATGTAGTGATGGACAGTGTATGTTTTCAATGCCAATGTCATGTTTGTTGATTAATAAAAGACATGCATGAATATCATCTATGAAGAGAGAGCATAATTACTTGTTATCAATTACGTAAACATGGGGAGGATTGTAGCGTAGTAATAACAATTATCTTGTTAATATTGCGAGATTGGCGGGAATAATTAAATTTTATTTTTATATAATGGGGAAATTTAAATACATTGGACATGCTTAATAGGGGAAATAGGAGGCTGATATAGCTTATGAAATATATTGTTTTGTTGATTTTTTGACATTTACACTCAAAAATATTATTGTTTGGCTTTTGAACTTTACAATTTTATTATCAACTTGATTGTAAAGCTTTTTAAACTTATCAACTTTATTGTAAAGCTTTTTGAACAAAGCAACTTGATTTAAAACTTTTTGAACTTATCAACTTGATTGTTAAGCGTTTTGGACTTATCAACTTGATTGTAAAGCTTTTCGAACAAAGCAACTTGATTTAAAACTTTTTGAACTTATCAACTTGATTGTTAAGCGTTTTGGACTTATCAACTTGATTGTAAAGCTTTTTGAACAAAGCAACTTGATTGAAAACTTTTTGAACTTATCAACTTGATTGATAAGCGTTTTGGACTTATCAACTTGATTGTAAAGATTTCAAACTTATCAACTTAACTCTAAGCTTTTTGAACATAGTAACTTGATATAAAGTTTTTTGAACACATCAACTTGATTGTAAAGCTTTGTGAACTTATCAACTAGATTTTAAAGATATTTTAAGAAAGCAACTTGATTGTAAAGCTTTTTGAACATTTTAACTTGATATAAAGCTTTTTGAACTTAGTAACTTAATACAAAGCGTTTTGAACATAGCAGTTCTATTATAAATTTTTTTTTTTTGATTTTTACAATTTGATAACTTGATTGTTAATAATTTTGAACGTATTAACTTAATTATAAAACTTGTCAGGGGCGTAGCCAAGAATTTGAAGAGGGGGGAAAAAACTTTTTTGTATGGAAAAATTTAAGGGGGGGGGGGGGGGGTATTTTTGTGATTTTTCCATAAAAACCCTAGCAAAATAAATAAATTTATTTATTTACGTTGGGAGATTTTTTCCCAAATACCCCCCCCCCCCCTTGATTTAACTTGATTGAAAACTTTTTGAACTTATAAACTTGATTGTAAACCTTTAACGATTCTTTCCCATATTAAACATCGAAGCGCTTTTGAGCATCTTCGTACAGTCTTTACTCACTGCCGTTTGTTTTGGTTTCTTATTTCTCCTTACTCGCAAGTGATTTTTCTTTTAAGTTGAGTTTTTGTTATTATTACCAATATGTTTAAACGCCTTGCACTGTCATTACCGAAAAGATTGTGTAATCCACAAATTAGGAGGTCATCATATCATTGTCTGGTATCTGTAGATGAGGTAGATGGCATTAGAAATATTGTTTTAGATGATCCAAAAACTAGAAATAGTTTGTCAATGTCGATGATGAGTCAGTTGATTGAGGAAATTAAGAGAGATGAAGATGATAAGGATTTGAGAGTCATTCTTCTGGAATCGACTGGTCCAGTTTTCTCTGCTGGACATAATTTGAAGGAACTTTCACCTGACAAGAGCTACGTAGAGAAGAAAAGTGTTTTTGACAAGTGTCATGAATTGATCAAGTGTATTATTGACTCTCCAGTGCCTGTTGTATGTAAAGTCAATGGATTAGCTGCCGGTAAATCTTAGAAAATTGCGAAAAGTATCAAAGTGCTCTTATTACTATTTTATTTAATAGCTGCCGGATTACAATTGGTCGCTTCGTGTGACATTACTATATGCAGTATAAGTAGTACATTTTCAACACCCGGAAGTTCTTTTGGCATCTTTTGTTCCACACCAGGAATTGCTTTAAGGTAAAATTACAGCTTTAGATAAATCAGTACTTATCTTAATAGCTTTTAATTCCACTAGAGTAATTCCTCGTATGAAATCAAGTTATATGCTTCTTACCGGCTTGCCAATAACATCTGATGAAGCACTGCGTGCAGGATTGGTGAGCAAAGTTGTTCCACGAGAAGAACTTGATGACGAAACGGAAATGATTTGCAATGCAATAAAGTCAAAGTCACGTGCTGTTGTGACACTTGGAAAGAAATTTTATTATGAGCAACTTGGAATGGGATTAAATGAGGCATACAAAGCTGGATCAAAAATAATGGCAGATAATCTGGAACTGTATGATGGCAAAGAAGGAATCAAAAGCTTCATTGAAAAGAGAAAGCCGGTGTGGAAAGACGAATAATTAACATAGATCTTTAATTCGTTATACTTTATAGAAATGATTGCATTTATTAATTGGTTTTTAATGGATTTAAAAAAGTTTTTTTAATTGACTATAAACATAAAATATATCAACAATGAATTATAAGAGAAATAATTAAGACTATTCATATAATTATCAAAATATTTCATCCAGACTTGGCTTTACCACGTCCTCTGTACATCGACATTGATTGTGGTCCCTTCATTATTCGCAGCATCATTTCCCAGCATGTCTTTGCTGGTAAGAGGCTAAAATAATAGATTTAAATTAGTTTTAAATTCTGGTTGGTAGACGCATCGTGGCAGATACATATCCAGACCATCCACTATATTATCTAAGTGGAAATCTAATAGACTTGCCATGACAGCTAGAGAATAATGTTTTTAAAGTAATATTACCATTTAAGCGGAAGCAGAAACCGCACTGAACCAGGTAATGTACAATTTACTTCATTCTTCAACGTTGATTCTACAAGTTGGTCTGCAACATATTTTGCTTCGAGCATTGGAAATAATCGTGGCTAGAAACAGGCAAGAACATTAACATTAACTCAATTTGACTATAGAATCCACATCCAATGTACCTTCACTCCAGAAAACATTCCTGTATTGATATAATAAGGACACACAAGAGTCATTCCAATATACTCATGTCCATGATACTTCAATTCACTGTACAAGCTCTCATGAAAACCCACAGTCGCAAATTTTGTCGCCGAATAGTCTGTGCATGCGTATGTTCCCATTAATCCGGTTACGGAGCTTACTGTAACGATATGTCCACGCTTATCGGCAATCATGTCAGGAAGAAATGCTTTTGCGGTCTACGGATAAAAAGAAGGTGTGAGTTAATTTATGAGAACATTAAAAAGGTACTATAGCTTCCTACCCAATAATGTGAGAGTATATTAACGGCATATGTTGACTCAATTGCTTTGTCTGGAAGATCCAAAAATGGACGGCATGTTACAATACCAGCGTTGTTGACCTTTAAATGGAGCACATTTAATTTGACATAAATTAATGATACTTAAAAATAGGAACTTACCAAAATATCGACCTTTCCAATTTCCTCTTTAACTTTTTTGGCAGCTTCATAAACCTTTTCCCTGTCAGAGATATCAACGATATAAGAAGCACATTCATAGCCTTCCGTTTTCAGGGCATCACATGTTGCGTTAATTGCTGAAAAAAATTACATGAAAATTTAATTAAAAATTTGATATGACATGGGTTGTGGACTAGACTGAGAATAAATTAATTATTTTCGGATGACATTTGATGCCACAAGACATGATAATAATGTCTGTAAATAGTCATGTGAAAGCATTTCCTAACTGTTAATAAAAATGTGACAACATTCAATTAGCAGCTCTAATTTCGTCCATACAAACAACTTATTCGGTATTTTTGAGATCCACAGTAACATGCCGTAGTCTCATTAATGCAAACACACAATTTCTCATAAAAAAGGTGCAAATAAATGGAAATTAGTGGAACCAACATGCTCTAATGGAGAGCAGAAAGTTTATTTACATTTTTCTATGTCTGCGTCTCTGAAATTTGCATAAATTTTTGGCACTTCTCGGAGAATGATGTCAATGAACCAAGATCTTGTGAATGAAGAAGCTATTTATGCTAAACAGATGCCAATATCTTGCTAATTTGATTGGTCTTTATTTTCTTATCAAATGACTCTGAATGTCTTTTTGAATACTTTATTATACAGTCATTTAAGGTGTCAGAAGATGCAGAATTCCGATGTGAATGACTAATTTTGTCATAGATGAATAGACGCGGTAAAAAAGTCAAATACCGACTTAAGATGAAATTGAAAGTTTTTTTGGAAGCGGGTTCAGAAATTGGAACGAAACTTGCCCGAGAACTAAATTGATGATTTTGATTTAATAGATTATTGTAAGATAGAGCAGACGGTTAGCTAGACAGGATCAAATTTGGAGGTTATGAGTACTGTGTCTAATACATAGCAAGCAAAACTTTAAATGGGGTGCGGTTCATCTGGCAGAAACCATGGATTTCCATGTATTTTGAAGGTTCTCTATGATCTATGGATCGTTTGTCAAAGTCTATGATCCGGACTCCTTCACTGTGTATCTTTTAATGACGCTATTTAGGTATAGGAGAAAATGAGTCATTTTACATCAAAGTCACGATAAACTTCCAAAAGAAGCTTTTGAAGGATTGTTTACTTCCTTAAATACCTTGAAAATTAATTTATGCTTAATGTCTATATATATAAATCAAATTATGTTAATCATATTCACACCATGCTTTAAACACGTGTGATACTAAAAGGGAAAGCCTCAATTCAATTATTAATTCGGTTTTCATTGTAATTAGTCATTTTCACATGTTTGGTGAACGAATTTAAATATAGGCAGCATATATTTGTTTAGCATTGCCAGGTCTTTTTTGTATCTTAATGTTCGACTCATTAATCAGTTTGAGTTTCGACTTTAAATTGGAGTTATTAAGACATTTGTTTGTAAATTGACTTGATAGATACTCAAGTAGGAACAAATTAATCTTATCCCGGGTGGACACAGCCAGTTAAAGTCCATTATTGGACAATAATTTAACAGTCTTTTAACTTGCCAAAATTTAAACGACATAGAGAACTCGACGTTAACTAGACTTTAACTGGACATTCATGCTAATCAATCAAGTGCTCGAAACTCAAAAATAATTTTCCTTACTTTTTTGGCCATATACTTCACAAGCGCTTGCAGAAATCACTTATATAAGGTCTACCAAAATTTGTATGAAGCTTTTAAGCAAATATAAATGTTTCACGCGCAAGTGTTCGAGACTCAATGCTTAATAGAGCTTTTTAATAAGTGTTAGTGTACTTTAATTAATTAATTACACTAATACAATAATAATATTTTACATAAGAAAAAAATGGAGAAAAAGACACGTGTTATTTATTTTATTTCGATTTTTTTGTAATTGGACATTAACTAGACATATTTGCAATTCCTATGTCCAGTTAAATGGAAAGCGCAAAATATGTCATTAGTCGTCCCTAAGTCTAGTTGCAAAGGCACGTCAATGGATCCTTACTCGCCATGAATAAACAAGTCAATGGCAAGCTTTTAACTAGTACTTTGTCCACTCGGGTATTTGAATAAAGTTGGTTCTGTAGAATATTAAAGCTTTGGATATTTGCTTGTATCTTTGAAAATATTGGAGGAAAACAGAATATGAAGGTTTATAAGCCATCGAAATGTCGCTTTGATAGATAGGAAAATTTCTGACAGCAATAAAGTAAGATACAAGTAAGATAAAGCTGTAATGCGTCTGTATCTTTCCTTAAACCTTCATTTCAAACTCATTAATTAAAGCAATATCTTCTTTAATTTGTTGCAATTAGGACGAACCATAAACCCATAAAACTCTTTTATTACCTTCTCGATTCACATCCCAAATGACAATCTTTGCATTAAGTTTGGCAAAGTTCAATGCAATATGTCGTCCAACTCCACCACCACCTCCAGTTATAAGAACAACTTGTCCTGTAACGTCCTGCAAAAATAAAAATGTAAATTATTGCAATAAAATTAATTTTAAAGTTTTGAGGATGATATGAAGGCATTATTAAGGCAATATTACAATAAAATTTTATTAAGGGATAGTTATCATGTCTGTTGATTGGTTTCATGTCTGATTTAATAATTTATAACACAAATTAGCTCAAACAAATCATTTGAGTAGCATAAATGTCAATCACAAAAGAAACATTTTAAACTTTATGTCACAGCCGAGTTATTGATCGTTTTTGATCTCGCTTATTAAGTCATTAAAATTTTCTACACATTAAAAATGAAACAAAAAAGACAATTTAAGTTGTAATGTTTAATAATCGATAAATGAGCAGTTTCATGAACGTTGCTGTAAAGAGATTTCCAGTCTCCCAAATATGTACAGAAAGCGTCGCAGCTCATGAGGAAATTTTTAGAAGCATGAATTTTATGTGTTTGAAGTCCGAGATGTGTATGATTGGAATATCCTAACAAGGGTTGCTCATTTATAATCTTTTGGTCAATTTTGCTATCGAATCATCCAGCATATAAAAAATATTTGTTTGTTACTCGGGATTTTCACCTCAAACACATCCACTGAATCATTCATGAATAGCTCATAATATTATGTGTGAAACATTCATAACAGACGTTATTTCTGGAGAAAACCAAGCGAACGTTATTGAGAATTGAATTGTAAGTAAATTTACTTTGATTACAAACAAATATTTAAATATTTATGAGACATTGGCTACATGAGACATACATTTATATTGACTTATTTTTCACGTTTGGGGGGTCGTTAACTTATTAAGTAACACAAAAACTCAATTTTAATAATCTTCTTTCCTAAAAACTTGCAAAAATTGCAAATTTTTTGTCATAAAATCCCAGAATCTTAATTTACGAACATATTAAGGATCGAACCCCATAAAACATTTTAACGTATTTTTAAGTAATTTACGCATTTAAAATCGGTCAATATTGTGTCATAAGTGTTTTTTTTTCTCATCATGAGCCATTCTAATGTGCGAAATAGCAATTGAGTAAATGATCATGATTAATATGTCCAATATACCATTTAAAAGGAAAATACCGACATTATTTTAGAGTCAAAGGCAAACAAATTTGTTTAAAAACAATCTTAAAGCTATTGATAAGCATTTCTAGTCCCCATTTAAATATGTATGGAAAGTTCAAGTTTGTTCATCTCTTTTCCATTATGCTTTACAGATGAAAAACATCTTTAATAATTCGGAAATAAATTCATGCACGATGCGACACCGAACTGTATATGTATGCAAATTTGTAGACATAAAAATATTTTTAAAGGAAATTCCATTATTATGTCATTATACATTCTTTTGTTATTTCTCATTTTTGGGTGTATTTATCGAATCTTCGATAACAATAAATGTTACAATTTTAAAGCTGATTCGACTAAACTTGGAAACAAAAATCCCTTTACAATTAAGATTTATATTTTATTGCTTTTTGATTAAAAAAATCTATTGAGTCACGAAGAAAAGATTATGATCAGAAAAGAGGTTGAAATCATAATTTATGGAGAAAATTTATTGGTTGTAAAAAAGTTTAAAATTTTATTATTGTTGTGGATTTAAATAAGGTTTTTAAAATATAAAACCGTTAGAATTGTAGACTTTGAATTTAAATCCGTTAATTTTGTTGACTTTGGATTTAAATCCGTTAATTTTGTTGACTTTGAATTTAAAACAGTTAATTTTGTAGACTTTGAATTTAGAACCGTTAATTTTGTAGACTTTGAATTTAAAACCGTTGATTTTGTAAAATTTGAATTTTAAACATTTGATCTTGTAAAACTTAAGAAAAGATTGATAATCAAGCATTAAAACTTCGGTTCAATCTTTAAATTCAATATTCCTACACTTTAATCAGGCAATTAAAATAATATTTCGATCCACGTATGAGCTACTTTTAAATTACTAGCAGTCCATTGACCTATTTTCACTTCAACATTATTCATGTCTGTTTTTGTAATTTAAATACAAAATAAACAAATTCCTGTAACTTTAACAGCTTTACGCATCACGAAATTTATTCAAAATTTGAGTTACGATCATCAATATCTTGATCCAATAAAAACTCAGTCAATTAATTTTTTTATGTCTTCCTAAAAATGACAAAAAGCATTTAAGTTTTCAAAACACCCAAAAAAAAAAAACAGGAAAAGTCTGCTTCTAGCTGCCTACAAATTATTTAGCTTTAGAGGGTTCAATCAGAAATTACATCTGGATTTAAGGTTTGGAGAATAACAGCTCGAGATTGTTTAAGAAGCTAAAATAGTACACCATCAGTGGCAGATTAAAAGTCTTAATTTTTAATAGACGTCATTTATAAACAACCCCCAATATTTTTTAATTTGCGAAAACTACGAAAGCAAAAATTAATTTTTGAAAATTATTTGCGGCAAGTACACAATAGCAAATTCTATGCCTGACTAATTAAAAATGACTTTTTATGATGCCTTTGTGTAAAATTGACTGCTGTCTTACCTTGTGAATGAAATGAAATTCACTACTCAATGGAATGTTTCTACAGCAGCCAGAGTCTTTTAAACATTTTTCAATTTCGCACAAATGGTGATGAATGGATGACTTGAAATTCGCATCAATCTCGTGCGAAGTTCGCCGCAGGTTATATTTTTTTGAGCAACTCATTCGATTGTTATCATGTTTCAATCATGTTACATTGAAATGCTTTCAAATGATCACATGCATGGTGTGGAATGTGAAAAAATATTTGAAAATTGTGTTGATGAAAGAGATTGGCTGCTCATCATCATTTATAAGCTGTTGTCTTGAGCGAATGTACTAGATTGATCTGTCAAGTGTTAGATATGATGTTGGTATGTAAGATTTATGTAGATGATGAGTCGTTCTGGGTGGTTTTAGAGTTGAATGGAATCTGTTACAGTTATCCATATCGTAAGCTGATCTATCAATGCTAAAGGACAAACTCTTTCGTAGATTAGTAAGGAAATAGACCGGAACAGCTGTCTCTTTAATGAGGAAATATTTCAGATTCTGAATCTGAATCTTCAAAATCTAGTTTAATTTGTGATAAACTTCAGAACTTAACCTTAATAGTTTTCAAATTTTTGAGGTCTACGCTAAAATAACCAATTTAGGTCAGAAACCAACCAATTCAAACGCAATTAAACAAAATTCCACACATTAATCTCCAAATCACATCTAAAATCCTAAGATTGATAATCAAAAATTCCCCAACAATCACTAACCTCATTGTCCTCGGCCTCTCTTCTCCAATCAACCATTATTTTCAAATCATGAGCGTATCCATGGAAGTAAACAAGCTCATATATGAACAAAGTGAGAGTAGAAAACTTTACATTTCATAAATGGAATTAAAAAGATCATAAACAGCAAAAAAAAACTTTGCCACAATAAGTTCCATTCATACTGTTAATATGCTTGATGGTTGAGGTTACGAAATTTATTACTTTGCAATGGATAGACGAAAAAAAAAGAGTTTTTGCACAAAATAATAATAAAACATCATCATTATGAAGAATGAGAGCCATAAAGGAGGCGTGAAGACATATAATATGTGTTAATGCTTTCATTTGTAGTCAAAATTAGTCATCCGTATGTTTTGGTTAGGCAAATAATCAGCATGATGTGCATTTTTAAGCATTGTCAAAGATATTAAAATTTTTGTAAATTTATCACTCTGTGGAACCGAGTTGCACATTTCAAATTGATCTGTGGAAATTCTTTTGGCTTTGGTGACCTTCACTGATGTGACATGGAAAAGTAGCGTGTCACTCATGAAAGTGAAGTTGCAAAGAGGATCCAGTCCACATCCAATAACTCCTCGGACCACAAATAAAAATGTCATGAGATGTAGGACAATGGGCAATATTTTGTGAGGTTAGGTGTAATTCGTCACTGTGGTTGAATAAAAAAAGCTCTAAAATGCGCATTTTGAATAGTTAAATAAAGTAATTAGATGCTTTTTGTGAGACATTGTCATGAATACTGATTACCTAATATTATGCCAAAGCCAAACATTCAACAACAGTCTTCCGTATGTAGATTTGTGACAAATAAATGTAAGAATAGACAATAATCGAATAGTAAAGTTGTCAATACGGAAAATGAAGATTTCTATTAAGCATTACACGACGAACCCTTTTTAGTTCATTTCACAAATGTTTACTCTAGATGAACGTTGAATGAATTGATCGTAAATCACATATTTGGACAATCAGATAATAGTAAAATATTATTATGAACTTTTATTTATTTTTATTATTTATGAAACCTCAATTCATCATCGTCACATTCATCGATAGCTTCTGCATCTTCTAGGTTTCACAACATGATATGGGAAAGACATAAACATCAAAAGTTTTCAACTAATCGTGATGGTAGACAAATTGAATTTTGTACTGATCAATATCTACTTCGGTTGTTGTGTGACGAGAAAGCTTAGTTGTTGTAGGTTTTGTCATTTTTCTGTTAACAAATTTGTCAAAACATGAAATGTGTTGAATTGTTGGGCATGATAAGATTCTGTTGTATGTTGTTTTAGATATTTTGAAGCGGATTGATTCATATTAGGTGGTCGACATTCAAATTAGTTCAATAAACTGTTAATAAAGTCTAGTCTGATTTTGTATGAAAATGCAACATTTTAAAGATGATAATGGGGATTAAAATTAAAATATTTTTAAATGCCCTGTACAATAAGATAGTATTTTCATAATTAAAATGTCTACAATAGTGTAACACCTAATTTAAGCAAATACAATTTCTAGTAACACGTGTAATAAATTGCTTAACATTGTAATTTTGACGAAGCAGCTAGTAACAATTGTTATCAGTAAAGTACAGCAATAAATCATTAATGGTTTAAAACTATCTGCTTTAGAATCTTTAAATTAAAAAAATTTCTTAAAAATAATAACAAACATTTATAAATTTGAATCTTAAACTGCTTAACCGGAAGAACTAATTCATTATCTATTGGCCATGTATGTCATATTATTTTTTCATGTCACGTATTCATCAGATAAAGATATTTCTGTTTTAAATTTTATCTATTTTCAAGCATCTTAATATGTTCAGTAAAATTAGTTTGAGATCCTTAAATTGCCTATTAACACGTTTATTCATTTTAATTGCAATCACAACTAGGTTATCTCAAAAATCTAGAATCTAATCAACAAAATTAATGAAGATTGTTAAATCCATCTTTCAATGATTCATCCATTCATCCTGTCATAAAAATCACGCATGTTTTTAAATATTGCGCAAAAAGTATGAAAACGCACAAATTTTTGATGTATTAATAAAATATAATTTATTATCGAAATCACATAATTTTCTATCTGTCACCAATTTTGATAATTATTTTGCTTCGTTGTTGTTCAACAAAATTGAATTAAATTAATGTAAAAATGAGATTTATGATACTTTGAAGGATTTTGATTCTCAATTATCGGTCGTAAAACTATTAATTTGCAAATTTTCTTTCCACTCTTCTAAGAGGTTTTAATAATAGCTAGAATAGCCCTTTGAAACCTCAAGAAGTGATAGACACCAATTTGAACTCTTATTTTAATTTTAAAAAACTTGAATCTTAACTATAGTGAAAAAATCAATAAAATGCAACAAAGTAAAGCTCAACGAATGCTATAAATACCTGCCTCTAAATATCTTATTCAAGAGAATTGAGATAAGCTCCAATCAGCTATGAAAACAAACAAAGTAAATTTGTTCATGAAAAACTTACATAATTAACTTCCATTGAATGCAAATTTACGAGACCTCAAGTCGACCACAAAAAAAAAATTAAAAACTAAGATGTAGTTTTTATTCATAACTTGGAAAAATTCAAACTTAAAGAGTTTATTTCAAGAAAGTTAAAGGTTGAACTCAAGAATAATAAGGCTTGAAATTGCTTGATCATTGCGCCAAAAACTTAACATTCATCCCAATTTGCAACCTTTTTAGTTCACCACATTAACAACAATGATCATCAAAGGAACAATTTAGTCAAATGAACAGACACAACCCAATTCCTACCTCCGGGTTCAATGAATTTTAAATAGTTTATAAGTTATTAAATTTGCTTAATTCAAGTCATTAATTTTGTTTGTTTTAAATCGCAACAACTTAATCTCTATATAGTTGTTCATATGAACAAGTGCGGCAATGAGATGCGAAACGCTGAAAGTATCGATGCCGAAATAATATTTTGACAAATTGGTTTCATAAAGAAATTGCAAACTTATTGAACAAGTAAAAATGATTTTTTTTTTTTGAAAGCTGTTTGAATGAAGAAATTTTATTATTTGAAGACACTGTTGACAAATCACTTTTTTGGCATGGATGAGTGGAAACAAAAGCTAAGTGAATATTGTAGTAAGTGTCGTGAAACAATGAATTTCTGCAGATGAAATTCCCCGGCAAAAGTTCAAAAACGTTGATATTTATTTAAGTAAATGAAATTATACAGACATAAAATAATTACAGATGAATGAATCAATGAATGTACTTGATTTTCTCTATTCAATATAATTATACTATGGAATGTCTACATATCAACACATGAGATGAAATGAACGATCTTTTTGACATTCAGGAGTTAGACACCTGTTATGTGTGCTTGCTACACATTGTTCTTGATTATTCAAATCTTTTTGTTTGCAAATTTAATGAATCAGTGAACCCCGAATGATTTCATGTGCTTAACGACGCAGTAATGGCGTAAATATGTTCTCGATACTTAGGCTTAAGTGTCAAGTCGTCGCACTATTTCATGGACACAGAATATTGCCAGAATTTTGTTTATTTTGAACATTTTAAAAGTCCTCAGCAATATTTATCAATTTTTCAGACAGTAAATGCAATGTTAACTGTTGAGTTGATACGAAGTGGAATGTGGGATCTCGAGCCACTTATAGCAAAAGTTGGGATTGTTAGAATAAAACCTATTAGAAATATGACTTTGTTTGATATGATAAGGTTCAAAGCTGATCAAAGCTTAAAGCATTAAAATGATTTCCAAAACTGCATATTGCGCTTCTTTAAAGCTTTAAAATTCAATCAAATTAAATCAAAATTTCACTGCAGCCCAAAAATTTATATCGATCGCATTAAAATGCAAAATAATTGATTCAAATAATGATGATGATACCTTTGGACAGTAATAAACAAATTTATATACGTTTGCCTCAATAATTCATATTAAAACTCACAGGAAAATTATCATTGAAAGTTGTAAAGTAGCACACGAAATAAATGTAAGTTTCTGGTTTATTAACGTCAATTAATTTTGTTAAATGGCGAAGCTTTGTTTAATATACAACTATTTGGATGTAAATTATGAATTTTGAGCCTGCATAATGCACATTTTATATGAATTCTTAGGTAAATCAGATCATAGCTTGTAATTTTATTCTTAAATTCTAAATTTAAATTAAAATACTTCTGAATAAGAAAATTTCAATTGAATATGACTTTAAACAAATCATCCAGTAACACGGTTTTAATCTCCTTTGCTACACAACTGTCTGAGGAGTCCCAACTATTAGATATGCTCCTAACATATCATACAATAATTCGATTGTATTCAAATTTTTCTAAAACATAACTTGAATTAATAAACTATTGATGAACTCATTAGTTTCTGTATATCCACATTTAAAATTCAAAGAAAATTGTTTTTTCAATCAATTTCTAAGAATATTCAATTTTCAGCATGAATACCAATGTTATGCTAATTCACGAATCTTTATTTTTTGTTTTAAACTTTTTTTTTTTTTTTATTTTCATAAGAAACCCTTTAACTCTCGTGTATCCACTTCACTATTATAATTGCTTATTTATACCTTAAATCAAACATCAAAACCACTTAACAATTACATCAAGTAGAATCTTTCATTACCTTCTTATTTCTTAGTCGATCAGGCAACAGCGTCAAAAATATTGTTTCCAATAGGAAATAGAACGATTTGACAGTACACACAAGAATATCCAATAATAGTGTGTAAATATACTCAAGTGGATTTTCATAGATTAGACCAGGCACCATTTTTTCTGTGTATTTATTTTCTTCACTTTTCTTCGTTTCTTCTTCTTTTATTTTACAAATTTTCTCTTTATTTAAATTTGATGAACACGAAAATTACTGGAAGTTTCACTCAATAATCAAATTAATTTTGTGACTTTTCTAGTCCAATGCATTTAAACTTTATTTATTTTTTTTTTGCTAGCTTTACATTCACTTTAATTATTTTATATCCAATGAGGTTGAAGCAAAACAAATTTTCAGACTAAAGTGAAAGAATTTCTAATTCTTTGAACACTGAACACTTGAAAAAAATTGAAGAAACCGTTAAGTTTTCAACTAGCGCAGCAGACGATAACTGTAAGACTGAAAGCATAACATAGAGCTAGATATCGAAGTAATGTACAAGAGGAAGGCAAAAGAAGTCAGTGGCGTTGTTGAAATAAAGAGTTGTGGCAATAAAGCATTGTGTCTCGCCTCTGAACACTCATTTGTACTGTTCATTGCTTACTTTACATGTCGATAATATTGAGAAAGCTGAGAGAATTGAGCATAAATGAGTAAAAATTGATTTTTAAACACAACACGTGGGTAAGAAGTCATGTTAATGAATCATCATCATTAATTTTGATGTTGCAGAAAATTGATGATATTAATGAATTGCAGTAGCATGCAGGAAAGAATACATTTTTTTATGAAATGATTAATGTTGCTTTTTTTTGCATGATCAAATGTCGCAAATTTTAAGTATTGTGTAGGAAAAAAGTGAAATTTTTTTATTATTACTGTTATTATCGTCATTTTCGATGTTGCAATTTTATCAGTCATTTATTGCAATTTGTGTTTGCTGATTGACAAAGTTTAATTAATTTTATGGCATGCTTAGTATTACCGTGCATGATGGCAGGATATTTGATGTCAATTCTGTGACATTAATGAAGATTTGAAGACATTAAAAGTACAAAATATATTTTTTTGTAAATCAAGCATTTGATGTCAGGATGGCAACATCAAAGACACTTTGTTAACTTCTGAATGATTGACTTTTCCAACCAGAATTGTCAATCAGGCACTGTTAATTTTGATTGAACTGATTTTTTAAGAATCTCAGGGCTGTAATAGTGATATTAATTATTTATTCGAATTTTAAAGACCGAGACCCAAATTTTAAAACTTTCTGGGAAATCCGGAAAACTTACTTCTAATCTCTATTCTATGAAATTCTTCTTCTTAATCCCAAAGCTGTTGAAAATAAAAATAATTAAATTTTTCACAAAATCCAATAGCATTTGAGTGGAATCTTCAAGATTTCTGATTAGCTCTCATTTTCATAAGAGCAAGTAAAACTTAATGTCTTGGTTTACTAAAATTCAATTCAAAGATCATTTTGAAAATTTCTTTCTTAATCTTACTTAACCTCAACGGTTTTTAAAAATCTAAAATTGTGTCTGATGTATAAAACTAGTGTGTCTCTGCTAAACGTATAAAACATGCATCAATTTTCTACACAAAAATGCCGAATACATGTTTAACATCTTAAACACTTGTTTGGACTTAATACGTCCAATGTTAACGATAAATACTTCCTCACATAAAATTTTTTTAAAGGTACTTTACATGTAAAGCACGTGTATGACCAAAATCAGTGAATCATTGTTGTTCCTTATGAATTTTGAAATAATCAATGTGTTTGCTGCGCACTGAGCATTGTTGCCAGTTTTTTGTTTACATCCTGCAAAGGATATTTTTCTGGAGAAAGTTCTAGAAATTTATTTCTGTAATTTTTCATAATCTTGGATGTTGAGTCGATTAACTAAGAACAAGTAGACTATCATTCATAGCTCATTAACAAGTTGACAATAAATATTTAATGTCAAGTATAAAGCATTCCTGAAAAGTGTTTACGACTCCTCATAATTATTAAAACAAAACTGTTAAAATGCAAATAAATTTGTACGAGTGTCAGGACAAAGATCATTGATTCTATCTCCAGTTGATCTACGCGAGAACTTTACCTTACTCATTTTTTCTTCTCAATCAATCAAGTGCAAAGCAAAAAAAGCTCGCTCAGAAAGTTTTCTTCTTTCCAACTTCAATGAGAAAATAAGTACATATAGCTATAATAATAAAAAATTGAGCAGCTGAGTATTGGGTTAAGGTTGGATGTGAGCATAATAATATTTTAGAGTTTCAGCGAGCACCGTGCAAAGTTTTTCTTACGAAAAAAAAACACAAAAAAAATCCAAAACATTTCAATTTGAAGCGTTGAAGAGATCGGGTTGAAAGTAATTTTTGCTCCATCGAACAGCGACGATCAACGAATTTATATTTTTTAATTCTGCAATTAAAGTTTTGTTGAAGTGAATTTATATTCGAGGTCTCGCCATAATTTCATTTTGTTTTTTGCTCTCCTCAAACTTCAAATCGTGGATTAACAAGTGTGTGAGGAATTTTGAAACAAAAAATAAAGTCCGACAAGAGAAAAAAAGTGAATTGATTCAGCAAAAAGAAGTTGCGCTGATTATTTGCGAAAGATACTTAAAAGTTGAGTTAATTGAAAAGGACATTGAGGAATAGTGAATAGTTGAAAAATGCGATAAGTTGAATCGTAAGCAAAGAAATATTAGAAATCAAAAGAAAGTGAAAATAGCTGGAAAATTAGTTTAATTTCGTCTTGAAAAAATATAAAATTAGAGAAACAGTGAAAAAAATTGCAGCTATGAAAATGGCACAAACACAGAAGTGGTTATTCTTTGCTGATAGGTTTGAAAATAAAAAGCCATCATCACAGATGTCAAAATTGGATGTTGTGATAGATTTCATCGTTTTTCTTTTGGTATCAGTTGGATATTGTATAGAGGTAAGCTATTGATCGATCAGAACGAGATATTTCAAGGATCATCGCACATTGATGAGCAGGCATATTATAATTCATTACTATACCTTTAAAGGTTGCAAAACGTGTTCAAAAAATATTCAAAAACCTTTTATAGCTAAATTGTCACAAAAATATCTTTGTGGGTTATTCTTAAATGATGTTCAGTATTTCTTGATGATCTGATGTTGTCTTGGATTTCATACAATAGGCTTAAAAAGTAAATTTCTTAACTGACATCATTTAAAGATGACCCCTAGACTAAAACCAGTTATAATATGTTACATCAAATTACAAAATCTTCTTCATTTTATTCAAATATCATTCTATGATGATCTACGGAATGTCATGACTTTAAACTTGGAATTGAAAGTGAAATACAAAACAAATCAATCGCTTCTTTTTTCTTCTACGAGTTTTTTTATGGTTTTAAAATTATAAAATTATAGCATAGACAAGTTGTAGACAAATTTTCTGCTGATGAACAAACAGAGCGCAATATTTTTAAACACTACTGTTTTTTGTTTAATCCAAAGTCGTCTTCAAGGTTTAGTGATTTTAATGAATTTATGACATTCAATTTTTTTGATTCTTTTAAATGACATGAATTGATTTAATTTATATTTTATTGCAAATTGAATAGATATATTCTTCCATTCTTAAAGTTTATTTATATTTCACAAGGAAGATAATCGATTTTGCTTTATCTATTTGCTAAAGATAATATTTTGCAAACTATAAAAATTTAGCAGTAATCATAGTCTATCTATTAGCACTTTCTAAGGTCAGGATTCTTCAAAGAGTTGGTGATGTCTGTTTGCATTGAATTTAAGATGATTTGAAGTATCTTTGGAAGATTCATTGAATGATTGACTGTAAGGAGGTCAATCGTTTTGAAATGGTGATAAGAGATCGTTCTGTTTAAAGCACAGCCGTCTGTAGTTCATATTAATCGATTATTTTCAAAGTAACGTCAAATAGATAAAATCTTCTGAAAGTTTAGTAACGTTAGGGGCCGTTCACTTATAACGTCCGAAATTAACGGTCATTTTTTTAAAAAAGAATTTTGGATTTCCTGGAATTTCTATTGGTCTTTTCATGCCGACTCCTTTGCATCTTTGTTTGATCCTATGATTTTAGCAGCTGTTTGATGATTCTGACCAGATAATATATTGTTTCAAATATATTCCAAAAACATTTATCCATCAATCCGTTCCCAGATCAAGTTTTCATCCACTTTTAATTTGCAGTTTAAGACATCAAGCTATAGCCTTAGGGGCTGTTCACTTATTACGTAACGCGAAAAAATGACTTCTTAGACCCCCCCCCCCCTCGTAACAAAATTTGTATGAAAAAAAAATTTCCTTGTTTGAACCGTAACAAAATCTTAGACCCCCCCCCTCCCCCTAAAAGCGTTACGTAATAAGTGAATGGCCCCTTAGTCAAAACAGACAAATCAAGTAAATATGCATTAAAAATTACGGTCGTTGAATAAAAAAGAAGCAGTTAATTTCGTTTGTAAGATATTTAAGTTCAATTTGCATGCTCTTTAAAAACTCGACATCGCTGTGACTGACTTTCAAACCACTGTGCAAACTCAAATGAACTGACGCATATAAAGTCTCAAAAGTTTCATATTTCTTTGTAACATTTTTTAAATGGAAAGTAAACAAATGACGGAATAAAATTTGCAATAGTCAGTTAAAAAGGGCCAGTTGAAGAAAGCTAATGAAGCTCAATGCTAAGTTATGTAATTTTAATAAATAGGAATTACTTGTATTATGTGTAAGATGCACCGATGCGTTCAGAAATTTTAATCATTTGCAAGCACTGCAAGCCACAACAAATTTCCGTAATTACCCATCACTTGCGAAGTTTTTCATTCTTCTTTTGTGTAATTTGAAAATCGAGGAAATGAAAATAAAGTTCGATTGTTGTAAGCATGATACTAACATACTTCCATACTTCCGCAAACTTTTATAAGCAAAACAGAAGAAATGCGATGTTGAAAATTTTCATTTGAAATTTATGGCTTTTCCCAATCGACAAATCTGCGTAGTTTATGGTTATAAAACAACGTGACAAGATGTAGAGATGAAAAATCGAATTTTAAAGAATAATGCTTCTAGAAAATTGCATAAAATTGCATCTGACAATCATTTTTGCTATAACTGTATATTGCGAAATTCACTTGAAAAAGCTACAAATCACTGAGACTAGTAATTGCATTTCGTGATTGACCAGAAAATTTTAAATTACCGCTAGCGACGTGATTGAAAAAAGGTCTAGGTCAACGGCAATTTTTTTTTTGCTAATTATTAAAGGCGCCAATTGTCTACAAGAGATTGTGAAATGAAATGTAAAAGTTGATTTAGGTATCTGCTTCAGATGAGCTTTTAATTATGAATGATTAAGACAGTCAAACTTGAACAAAATGTCTTTTAAAGGAATCATTTCTAGTTAAATCTAAATTTCATTTAAAGCACAATCTAAACTTCTAGAATCGACAGTAAAAATTTCACAAATTACACTAAATAATCATCTCACGAAAGCAGAAAAGCTGTCTGTCTAGTTAAGCAATAATTTATTCAAACTACAAAAAATCTAGCGAACCGGTTACAACCCTGTATGCAAATTATGTAAAAATTGATGATCTTTGGGATTTTACAAAGAACTTGATCAGATGTATCGCCCTTCAAAATATCCAAAAACATTTCCATAAATAAGGCCATATCTTTCCATATCCTATTCCGTACACAAAAAACTGTAAATTTTGCATCCAAAACGAATTTGCAGTTGAATGACTTCTCTGTTACTTATTTTTACGAACGTAACATGCAAAAAATTGAAGAATGCTGCAAAAAATCAGTCGATACCACGATTTATGTAAATTTTATGCAGCAGATCCATAAAATAAATTTTCTATTGAGCTTGATTTAATTTGCATAATTTTTGGTTTTCTGTCCTTCAACTTGAAAAATAGATGCTAATCCAATCATATAGTCGAAAAGATATTCGTGAATTCTCAATTATTAATAGTAATATGCACTTAGTTAATCCATGCTAATTATTCATCGATTCTTAAACTGCGAATTTAAATCAAAAACTGTTCATACAATGTTAAATTTTATGGCACATTCAACAATGAATTTTATGACTTAAATTATCAATAATTACGTGCTGGAATTAGAAATAAGGCTCATTTCCCTTCTAAAATTAGCATTATATATGTCAAGCAATCGTGTGTGTTGTATGACGTATAAAAAAATCTAAAATTACAGCATTATGCAACGTTAGCAATCTTGGCTTCTCTCGTTTAGTTTCTCTTTCCATTTTCATTGAGAAAAATGTTTTTAACGACCATATTTTTATGAAGCTAAAGCACTTACATCTTTTCATTTTGTCTAATGATGGAATGGGGAAATAATTTTTTTGCTTTCACAATATTTATTGGTAATGTCAGCGAGATTTCAGGTGGTCTCAAAAGTTGAGTATTAAGGCCCTGGCAATAATTACCTTTCAGATTAATTCACCACATCAGCATAATAACAAGTAGACATTTCTGTTAAAATAATTTAAATGCATTGCATTTAATAATTAAGTTAAGAATATTACCAATAATGAACTTTTCGGGCACTGATGCAATTTATTAATGTCTCGAATATCAGCTCGATCTGGTTGAAAAAGGGATTTACATTAATCCCACACCGAAATGAATGATGAAACCTTCCAATGTTGTTCAACTGAAGTGAATGAATTGTGATGACAAGTGGAATCATTTTTCATAGTTCGTCATTGTTCCTTGCGTTTCTGTAGAAGTTTTTAATGCATTTTAAGCATTTTTGGTTCCAGTTGGGTCATTCACTTGTGACATTGACTGCTATAAAGCTATAGTCTTTAAAAAGTTGCACTAGCTTTAAGAAAACTTTAAATTATTCCATTCTCTGTTCAAATAATTCTCTATTCTACTAAGTGCGCCTTGAATCAAACTTTCAACGTTCCTTCTCTACTGCTTTCTCTTTCTAAGTTGTATTTTTCATGCCTTGTTGCCATAAAAGACTAATAGTAAGCAATATATTAAAAAATATATACAAATATTTGCAAGCACATAATAATCAACTTTAAGCATAGGAAAGAAAACAGAAATGTGAAGTAAAGCAAGCAAAAAAAAAAGTGTGGTGCAAGACGAAAATAGAGACTGTAAATGTTTCTTGCATTCTGCTTATTGCATTATTGCATAAAAAAGTCAGAAACCAGTCTCGGTTGCCCCTCTTGCTATTTTATTTAATAGCAAAAAAAATATGTATGTCAGCTTTGTAGATGCATCTTATGTTTCATACTTTTATTTTCATTTAATAATGCAAACTTCAGCTTGGATTTATAAAACAAGACTTTTGAAAAATTTATGATTAACAAAACAAAATTAAAAATCCTTGAGTTAAGCCAAGTTAAGCTTATAGTACGTGATATGAAATGTAAACATTAAACCACGGTGGTGATTATTATTTTAACGTTGATTGTTGATAATCAAGAATTCGGTATTCATCAGAGTCTTTCTATTTTTGTACTAAGTTTGTCATCATTATCATAATAATAAGTACATCAACGGAAGAAGTTCGTTCCGTCTGAGAATTTTTCATATGGTTTGTTTATCGTTCTGCTTGTGAATTTTTTAAATTAAGATTTTTTATCATGTTTTGCTATATTCTGCCATATTATCATCTGCTTACTGCAATTCCTCGACAATTTTGCCACCTACCTCACTTACCATACATATTTAAATATCTCACTTGATGTAACATTAATTTTAAACGTCACTGTCTACTATCAATCAGCAATGACAACATCTTAGGCTGTTTATATACATAAAGAGTAAAAATTATTAGCAGTTATGCCCAAATATTTACCATCGAATGTTATGAAATTCTTCAGAATATTTTTTCTCATAAGGTTTACACTTGAAGATAATTCTTACAAGTCAGATTCTAACTGATTCTCAATGTGAGAAATTACGGAAATATGACAATTGATTATTATTTTCACACATGAGCTTGCTTTCTCACCTTGAGCAGCATTTGATTGGATTTTCCAAACAGCATTTCTAATGTCACTTTTGAGTATGTCAGTAATTGTAAGAAAAATAAGTCAGTGGAAGTTAAGTAAAAAGGTAATGACGTAAATACAAATTTTTCGCAGTATTGCGAATATTAATTTAGATTGATGCTGATTTAGACTTGCGAAATTGAATTTTGTAGCCTGCTGTTTCTTTGAATGCTTTTAATCATTCTTAAATTCACTTGATCAAGTTTAGTATTTCTAGATTAGATTTAAATTATATTTGAATTCAAATGATTGATGCTAATTTATTGGATAGGAAGTTTGGACTTTAAATCCTGTTTTGAGACATATCAGACGTAAACTTGAGGTTGAAATGATGCCATGACGACTGTTTTCAACATTTTCTTCTTTAATGATTATCTGTTCAAACAATTAAGTCTGCTCAATAGCAATTGAAAGTGCAATTCTGTCTGAAGAATCAGCTGTTGTTCTAAGTGCTTTGTTGAATTCACTTTAAAAGTACTTCTAAAACATTTCTGAAATCATCTCTTTTCTTTAAAAGCTAAGAAGTCGCAAGTCAATTGCCATTAATCATACAAAATCAATTATTTTTGCAAATTATTTGTCAGAACTGTGATCCTTTGATATTCGGAACTTGATAAGATTATTATTATTTTTCAGAAGGAGAAGCATCTTGATAAATTTTAATAATGATCATTCCATTGAAAAGGATTGATTAGAACATGACATGCAATTTAGCTCATTGATCTCCTGTATCTTTAAACTTTCAACAAATTTTGATCTTTACGATTGTTAAAAATGATTTGATGATTCCCTCGAGTTAATCATTTCTAACCACATTCAACATTCTGTGTTGTTAACTCAGACTTCCAGATCAGACATAGATCTTTAAATATACGAAGATTTCATCTCAAATAAACTACACGCTGTCTAATCTATAGAATTTTAGTTTAAGACTAGTTTTATCTGTAGCTCCTTCTAAATGAGGTTTAAAGATTGTAAATGAGGATTGCAATGTTAACCTTTGAATGATACCCTTGAAGAAGTAACAAACCACTTAAAATTTCTAACTCTAAAAAACATTCAAGTCTATAAAAGCACAACACAACACATAATTTATTTACAAGAAAAATTGCGTCCATATCATCTCATTGCAAATAATTTAATTGCTTACTTCTTCTTATTTGAGCTGAAAAACTTGCTCAATTTTTTTTCCCCAATTTGTACGCAACCGGAAAACATTATTAAAAAGTCAATATTTCCATAAATTTGGAATTCTTACTCTTTGCACCCGCTCCAATATTAAGATGCTGATAATAACTTTAAATTTTCAAGCGTGGTTTTTTTCATGGTCAACTCAATTCAAAGGCATGTGATGAGAAAATGTGAGATTTTGGAATTAGAAATTGCCGAGAAAAAAAATGAAAAATTGGCTCGTGTGTCTTTCGAACGTCCATTTAAGGAGATTATTTAATTAGTAATAGGATCGCAACATCACTTAATAAAAAATAAAGATAGTGTTAATTAAATGAATTTAATTGATGCACGATTCTCACGTCTGAGAATTCTTTATTTTGTGAGTTCATTATGGTTCTCATGATTTTTCATGTTTTGATTATTTTACCGATGCTTTCGATTATATTGTTTGCATTATCACCGACATCAGTAGCATATTTTAAAATTCATATTGAGTCGATTGTGCTTAAACATTATTGATTAATGACTTTTCAAGTCTTAATTTAATTAAGCTTCAATTAAAGCTTTGATGTTGTCGTTTTAAATTATTTACAATCAACATTATTGCTTTCGCTTCTTCCTTAACTGTTCTGATTTATAGTTTTAAGAACAATGAATATATAATTGAATTTTTTAAACTACTGCCTTAAACTTGAATATGTATATAATCTTCACGTGTCTGGTCAATCATTTCTGGACATAAATATTATGATTTATTTTAATAGGAACGGCTACTTGATGAAACATATTAAAAATCAGTAACAATTACAGCTTTTTTATGTAATTACCGAAATCTTAGTTATTACAAAATTTAATGTTTATAGTTGTTTAAAAGGTTCTGCTTTAATTCTCATAAATTGCCATAATTATTTAATCTTTGTTGAATGAATTAAGTACGAAAAGAGAATCCATTCTTTATAATGTTTATATTCGTGTATTATTGAATTCAATTCTATGTCAAATTAAGGAACTAGAATCTTTTTTTCATTATACATCCCTAACAGACAAAGAGCACGCTCTGAACATGCTTTTTAAAAATCAATTATTTAATTTGATGACGCTAAATTAGCGTACTCTCCCATATAAATGGAGATCGCAGTACGGTACCATAAAAATCACGCTCTCAAGAGTACGCTTTTTTTACTTGCAAGTTTTTCATGCAAGTAAAACTTGAGATCATGATCAAGAACATGTTCAGCTGATCATGCTTTAATTTCACTAATTAAAAAATTTTATGAGCTTGTGATTATGCTATTGATCATGTTTTTCAGAAATTGATATTTTTCTTCTTTTTTGGTGATTGCCGTGATTTGAACCCGAGTCCGCTGTGTTGTGGTATGTCCTAATAACTGTTCATCTTGTCTAATGCCTTCTGAAATTAAATAACTTTCAAATGGCGAAAAGACATATTTAAACTATAGAAAGTCCAAAATAATTTCTTATAATAGTGATTTCTGCTTTCTCTTGTGAAGTATATAGGACCTATACTAGTGATTTCTGCTAGCGCTTGTGAAGTATATAGCAAGGATAATTTGAGCATAATCTCATGAGGATGTCAATGATCATGCTTTTTATATACTCTTTTGATCATGCTCTTGAGAGTATATAAAAGATTATGAAGTAAAAACTTGCATACAAGTTCTTTATAATTAGAAGATGATTGAGTCCGCTATTGAACATGCTCTTTACTGGGATCTTGAGAGGATGTTGAAAAAGCGTATTCTCAACCGTACTCTTGATCAAGAGCATGCTCTTTGTCTGTTAGGGATCATTGACTGTAAAGCCACTACATATCGAATTTGTGGTCAAGACGATGAAAAACATTTTTTTTGCAATACCATAAGATGATTTAAAGATAAATTTATGAAATGACAGAGACTTTAGCTGGTGAAGAAATAATGACAATATTTAGTCATTAGCGATGATTGCACGCAATACAATTTTCCCATTCAGAGACTCTCTTTCCTCAAAAAAAATATATTACATGATGTTTTGCAAGACATCGAGAAATGTCTAAAGCTTATGTACTGGAAAGTGTCATGAAAATGTTGCAAATAGGCATCTTATCGATGTCTTTAAAATTTTTGACACTTGTACTTGGAAACGGCGATTAATCTTTACGACATGTTACAATTATTTTGTAAACATAATAAAAGTACGTGATATCCAGGATGTATTGCATGATGTTTAACATAAAAGACTTTATGAAATGTTCAATTGAATTTCGCTGATGTCAATATTGCGGGGTAAGAGGTTGTGACTTACTGTAAAGATTATAGATAGTTCAATTAGTTTTGTATTTGAGACAAGATTTTTTTCTCAAAAATCCTTTGAATGACTTAGGTTGGTCAAGACTTGGAACTTGCTTTTATCAATCCAAATGATTTGTTTACCGGAAGTTTAACTCTTTAATTAATTTTACTCACATTTCAATTTCTACTTAATATATTCTTGCTAAAACAAACACCTTAGGAAAGTTTTGAAAAATATTTTTATATCCATTAAAGGTCACTTGCCAAAATAATTTATGATATAATATATATCATAGGTAATTGCAAAAAACGACATTGGTCAAGATAAAAATATTATCCATGGCAGACAACTAAAGTCTTAATTTTTTTTTGCACAAGATATTTGATGTGTAGTAAATAAATTTAGACAACATTGCACGTAATGAATTAAATTAAATTAACTCACATACTACAAAGAAATTTCACAAATTTATTGTTTCAAATCGAGTTCTTATAAATCAGAATAATTAAAGAGTATTTAAAGAACATTTGTCACAAAGTAGATTATTAATCTTCCAATACCGAGATATTAGGATAGTCTACTTAATGTGGTAGAATAGTCCAAGCAACTATAAGAATTAAATAATATTGAAATTTCTATATTTAGCCAAAGATTCAATTGATTTTGAATAAATGGAAAAACCAATTTATCAAGTATCTAAATACGTCATTAGATCATCAGATAATGCAATAAACGAGAGCTTATTTCAAATTCACGTGATTTTGTTTTGTATGAACACCGACAAAAAAATAAAAACTTACATTTGTACAAACATTACAGAGACATTAGTCCTGGATAGGTTAAAGTCTCAAATGATTCATTATTTAAATTACAACTCTCGAATTTATTAAAAACTTCTTTGACTTCTTTTTTCTAATAGACATTATTTATAAATGATCCTTAACATTTTGCCAGGAATACAGTTACTATATCGAAGAAACTGACCTTAAAAAACACATTTAAGAATAAGTCATTCATTCAATAAATCAAGTTAACATCTGAACGATTGTTAATTATTGAGTCCTCAAAAAATATTTTACAGTTACTCAAAGCATTAATCCGATTAAAAGTTGTGTACATTCAGTCAAGTGTTCATTTGTCATTTATCACCAGTTATTGCAAACAATCTTGATTTCCAGACAGCCTTAAAATTACTAAAGCAAACATAATAATTCAGTTCTTAATTATGTCATATTTTAAAAGCTCTGAAAATCCAATTCTTAAGACTTTAACAACAGGTGACATTTAATTGCATCATAAAACTATTTTTATAGCCGAAGCAAAGAGAGCGATGACCTTGAGAGTTTTATTTCTGCAATAAAAAAATTGAACAAAACTTCCTTTATCGTAATAAACATTGTTCGATAATTTATAGTATGTGCTCATCATTGGCTTATTGCGAATTATATGTTGCGTAAATCATTAATGATGTAATTTAATTTCTTCCTATCTTATTTACAGGCAGTACATCACACACTATTTGGACATCCAGAAAAAGATCTTAATGGAGAGATAGCTGTCATTACTGGAGGTGGAGGTGGTCTTGGTCGGTTATTAGCTATGCGCTTAGTAAGATTAGGAACTAAAGTCATTCTATGGGATATTAGTCAAGAGGGTAAGTAATCAACTTGCATATTTGTACTAGATATTCAATAACAGACGTCGATGATTCAAGAAAATATTGTTTGTAAGAGTATTCAGCAAGTACTAATACAAGTGTCGGCTATTCATTTTCTTATACTTTAATTGAAGTTCTTTTGTAACAATGCTTTTTGCGTTTTTAAATTTATCTTATAAAGCTATTCGATTTTACTTTTCAAGTTCATTTACCTGCAACTTACTGAAAACGTGCCTCTTTTCTGTGGTTGGTTCATGAATAGTTTTGTAGCTATTAATTTTAATTTGGCTTCTTGTCAGGATTAACGTTATTGCTTTTTCACAAGTCCGCAACAAATTAGTATTTTTTTCAGCATTAAAGTTTAGTTCTTGGTTTTTTGTTGCTTTGGTAATATACGGTTATTAATATTTCTGAATTTGGTGATGAGCTGCAAGCTACAAGCAAACAAATTGATTGAATTTAATGTTCAATACTCTTTGTCAAAATTTATATTTTCAGAGTTTTGAAGCAAAAATTTTTTAAAAATTTTCATCACAATTTGAAACATTTTGACGATTTGAAACTCTTTCAAACCAAGCAACAACATCATTTCTTACTTGCTCTTTCATTATTCCTCCATTCATCAATTAGTAGCACCACATTACACTCAATACAAAAAGTTTACTTGATGGAAGCAAAGGTTCATTGCAAAGGACATTTGAATTTTTTTTCTTCATTATTTCCTTTACATTAGCTTTCTTAATTTCCTCAAGTTAACCTTGCCGGTACACTTGTATAGAAAATTTCATTCGAATTGAACGAATTGAATGAATATTAATTACTTTTGGAATGCTTAGTCTTTTATGAAGTGTCATGTTAATGACTGAATGTTGAAGAATTTTACCAGGTGTGCTTTTAGCAATTAAGTCAGGTTTCATTAAAAGTTGATAGTTAAAATCAAATTAATTTCTGCATTAAATAAATAATCAAAATTTTATCAATTTAACCTAAAATTTACAATCCACAGGTCTCGACGAGTCCACAAAAATAATCGAGTCAATGGGAGGCTGGTGTAAAGCACAAATCGTAGACATTTCGAGACGCGAGGAAGTGTATAAAGCAGCAGACGAAATTAGGAGTAAATATGGCGATGTAAGTATTGCAATTAATCAATGACTTTATAATGTTTGCTTACATCATGCGCTAATTAGTGAGTTGCAAATATGACCTGAATTTATATAGCTACGCCGGTTATTTGTTGTTGAAATTCGCGCCTTTAGAGTAAAATATTTACATTTCTAGATGTTTATCTTTGCACACGTGAGACTGATTAGAATTTGATTGAACTTTAACTATTGTTGCAGTTTTAAGGTTGCAAATTTATTTAAATTGCATGACTTTGATATTGATTTTAACTCAAACTTGTAATATTACATTGTTATGAATTCAATTACGTGCGGATAATTTGAGATGTTTTGAGTGCTTAAAGCTTGGGATTTCCCACAGAAAAGAGAAAGAATGACTTGAGGTTTTTAGCTGTTTTAGAACTTCATCATTTTGATTATGATTCTTTCTGATTTATGTTCTAAACATACAGTGAGTCTACATTATAAATATAAAAACCTTCATTTTTCTTTCTTTCTTTCTTTCTGTCATTCCGCTCTAAGCCACGCCCACTTTTTTAATCGTTTGCTCTCAGCCACCCATTTTTTCCAAAATTTTTTGTTATTGAGAATTTCAAAACAGTTTATGTTCTTTTTCCTACCTGAGATTTTTTTTCTTCATTAACTGAGATTCTTATTTACTGTTTTGAGTTTGACTGTATTTTGGTACTGGATGCTCATTTTTCTACTGGATGTTACTGTATCTTAATATTTTGGAAAATCCATGAAAAAAATACTTAACATAATTGAATTTTGTCGCCATTTTGGAAAATCCATGAAAAAAATACTTAACATAATTGAATTTTGCCGCCATTTTGGAAAATCCATGAAAAAAATACTTAACATAATTGAATTTTGCCGCCATTTTGGAAAATCCATGAAAAAAATACTTAACATAATTGACACAGGATTTTCTGCAAAATTTTTTCACTTTTAGTTCTTTCACTCTTCGTCACTTGAGTTGACAAGACGATAATCCACGTAAGCAACTCCTTTTCTGTACTTAATTTTCCCGCCATTTTGGAAAATCCATGAAAAAAATACTTAACATAATTGAATTTTGTCGCCATTTTGGAAAATCCATGAAAAAAATACTTAACATAATTGAATTTTGCCGCCATTTTGGAAAATCCATGAAAAAAATACTTAACATAATTGAATTTTGCCGCCATTTTGGAAAATCCATGAAAAAAATACTTAACATAATTGACACAGGATTTTCTGCAAAATTTTTTCACTTTTAGTTCTTTCACTCTTCGTCACTTGAGTTGACAAGACGATAATCCACGTAAGCAACTCCTTTTCTGTACTTAATTTTCCCGCCATTTTGGAAAATCCATGAAAAAAATACTTAACATAATTGAATTTTGCCGCCATTTTGGAAAATCCATGAAAAAAATACTTAACATAATTGAATTTTGCCGCCATTTTGGAAAATCCATGAAAAAAATACTTAACATAATTGGCTCATTTTTCTACTGGATGTTACTGTATCTTAATATTTTGGAAAATCCATGAAAAAAATACTTAACATAATTGAATTTTGTCGCCATTTTGGAAAATCCATGAAAAAAATACTTAACATAATTGAATTTTGCCGCCATTTTGGAAAATCCATGAAAAAAATACTTAACATAATTGAATTTTGCCGCCATTTTGGAAAATCCATGAAAAAAATACTTAACATAATTGACACAGGATTTTCTGCAAAATTTTTTCACTTTTAGTCAGAGGGCGAAGTCGACTCGAATTTTGTATGGAAAAGTCGACTTGAGTTCACTCGACTTCATACAAATTTCGAGTCGACTTCGCCCTCTGCTTTTAGTTCTTTCACTCTTCGTCACTTGAGTTGACAAGACGATAATCCACGTAAGCAACTCCTTTTCTGTACTTAATTTTCCCGCCATTTTGGAAAATCCATGAAAAAAATACTTAACATAATTGAATTTTGTCGCCATTTTGGAAAATCCTTGAAAAAATTACTAAACTTAATGCAATTTTGTATGTATTTTTGAATTTTTCACATTTAAACCCTTTAAGAAAGGGGTTTCTTTCTCCCTAATTTTTCAGTAAATAGTGTTTAACTCTTTTTTTTTGATTTCATGACGTTTTAGACAAACAATTAGACCATTGCTAATAGTGTAC
This sequence comes from Chironomus riparius, assembly GCA_917627325.4. Lineage (NCBI taxonomy): Eukaryota > Metazoa > Arthropoda > Insecta > Diptera > Chironomidae > Chironomus > Chironomus riparius. The sequence goes on along the minus strand of OU895877.1, from coordinate 18,517,959 downwards.
TAAATCAATAACCAATCTTTTGTTTCGGCATTATTTTTGCAGGTAAGATCATTTAATTCATTTTAATTTACATCAAAATATTAAATTTCAAAAATTTTAGACAAAAATTCTTTTTTAACGGATCAATTCAGTTCTTTGTTTCTTGAATTGCTTATAAAATTAACCATTTATGTAAGTTGCATTATTAAAAAAAATTAATATTATTTTAATCATAATATCTTTTTAAATTAGAATGGGAAACAAGAGAAGTTTTAATGAAGAGGAACTAAATAGGAAGCGCGAACTAGATAGAAATCGCAAGAGGCAGAAAAGTTCATTACTAACGGAAGAGCAATTGATTGAAAAACGACGTGCTAATATGGAAAGTCAAAATAAACTTAAAATAACATTAAAATATTCATTGCTCAAGGTGTATATCAAGGAAAGCTTCTTAAAAATGATAAAATTTTCACTCAAAATGTTGTTTATAAAGAAATTTTTAACATCTAAACTGTTTAAAGTTTGAAAATAAAATTGAAATTAATCGTTTATGTAATATAAATTTCGTAATATAAATTTTACTGTTTCAAAAGAAGAAAAAATGCCCGTCATGCTTGACGGGGTACTACACTAGTACTAAAATAAATTCGAAGTAAAATCACCTTTAAATATTCTTTTTTTGGAAATCCACATTATTACGCACATTGAATGCGGTCTTTGATCCAAACAAAGTATTACTAAGTACGCTCTTGATTCTCGACCAGCTAGCAAACTCTCGAGTTGATTGATTGACTCATTAGTTTAATGATTTAAGCTCGTAAGGTCGCTTTACTCTTACACTGCAGTGTAAGAGGTTGTTTAAATATTATGTAGATCTAAATGATCCACAATAATTTGTCGGTTATGTCATTCAGAACTTAAGAATGGCAAACATTTGATCTGTAGTTTGGACTTCATTCTTGAAAATCTTTGATTATCGCAACTTTACCTTCATTTCTAGACCCAAAAAAGAAGAAAATTTCGTTTTGGTTTCTAAATTCAAAAACAAAATTGAATCTCATCAAAATAATTTAATTCTTCATTGAAACTTAACATTTATTTTTGTTCAATCATTTTTAATGTCTGGTCGAGAAAAAAAAAATCAAATTCAAGAGTATTTTTTCGCAACTCTGCCAGTGACCTTCATTGTTAGACAAAAAAAAATTGAAACTACATGTGTACATAGCTGCAGTGCGCACATGTTGTTAAAAACATAAAAATAAAATCACCAAAAAAAACTAAGTATCTATTTTTGTTTTGTATGTACCTATACTATTGAGGCGTTTAAATCTTTCGTAGTTTATATTGATTTCATCACGGTATTAAAGGTGAATTTTTTTTTGGTAAGGGTTCATTTGGCTTACAAGGAATGACTTTGAATGTAATTTTTTATCGCACAAATTCAATTATTATTGCAAAACTTTTCTTCATGACTGTCTCGACACTTTATTAAAAGAAACATTATTAATAATTACTGCTTAATGGACGAATTGATTTAGTTGATAATGGATTTCAGGTCAATAACATAAAGTGTCTGTTAATTAAAAAAACAAAATCTTTAATAAATTGAGACATTAATTATGTTGGTTAATATAGTGAAAGAAATTAAATTCGAATTAACATTTTGAAACGGAATGTTTAAACGGATTAATATATTTTAAATTCAGCGAGCCTTATTGTTGTTGTTTTGATTCAGTTCTTTTTAAGAATTCAAACTGTAAACATCTAGAAATAGCTTTAACTTAATTATTAGAAATAAATCGATGCTTTTTGTACGAAGCAGGATAATAATAGAATGAAATCAAAAACACAAAGTGTATTTAATGCTTCCATTCGATTAATCAATTCATATTTCTTCCGCCTCAGAAAACAGCGAAAGTCAAAAGCATAAATTTATAATTAGCCAAAAGATTGTGCAAAAATAAACCAACAAAAGCACAATAGTGATCATGAAAAAGTGATTGGTGCGTCTGTATTCAATGTCATGTAAGATAACGCATTTTATCACTTTACTTTCCATTCCCGAGCGACATTTATCCGCTCCATTGCAGCCATAAGGCGGTCATAAGTCGTTGCCTACTGCCAACTGCCTTGAGTCAAGGCGAATCAATAATCACCATACGAATGCCTTATCGCCTTGATAGCAACTCCTGACCTCCATATTTCCGCGCGCAAGGCTATCTTGAAACTGCCACCGACTTCTGACCAACTTGCCTTGTAATCGCCTGGGTGTTGACGAGGTGGTGCTTACAAGGCAGTTATTATGGCAGCAAAAAACTGTTATAATTCTGTTATATTTTTTGATTTTTTGAATATTAAATGTTCGTTAGCTAATTTGGTTTTGTACTATAATTAATAAGAAAATGAGATTCAAAAGTTTAAGTCTTATCACGACTTAAGTCTTGAAAGGAGCACGAATCAGTTAAAGTTTCATGCTACAAAAGATTCTATTTAAAATATCTTAGGAAAAGTATGGAAACATTTCCTCGACTTATATTAGTCATTTCTGATTGTACTTGTGAAGTATGTTGCGACAATGCTGAAATCGGTGGCAGTCATATGACAGCCTTGTAACTGCCTTAGCAAGGCAGAAATTTTAGAAGAAAAAAATTTGTTTTTGTGGCAGTCGTATGGTAGCCACAAGGCAATGCAGTATGAAGCAGTGCCTTGAAATCGACTTGTTCAAGGCAAGGCAGTTTGGAGGCAATCACACAACTGCCATCGCCACAAATTGTCGCTCGGGATTACCTACCGCTTTTCCAAAATATTTCGTCTGCGTTAAGGTCATGGTTAAATGATTGTAGTGAAGAGAGAAGGCTTGAATTTTACAGCTAGGGATGTAGAAAGAACTTAGTAAATTTTCTTTAAAAAGTTTAGTGATTTTGTATGTTTTTTGTACTTTAAGTGAATTATTGATTATTTAAATGCAAATTTTCATGCGTATAATTAGGTTTACTAATGAAATACCTACTAATATAGCAAATCAATGCTAGTTTTTCAAGTCAATGTCAATAATTCATTCAACTCTTCAATAGATTCTTGAACAATTCATAACTCCTAGTATAAAACAAAACAAATAATTAAACTCGGCAAAAATACAAAACTCATTTATTCATTAGGTCAGTGTTAATACATAGATGTATTATTTGAAGAGCCGAGTCTTAAAAATTTACTGTTTTTTTTTCTCATGTACTTTTTTTACTTATTCTTCATACATGTTAAAATGAAAATTATTCGGAATGTATTGCATAATAATAATATCAAAGTCTTTTGGTCTAAAAGCTCTTGTATTCATGTACTGAAGAAAATAATGTTATTTCAAAGAAGTACATCTGCGTATCGACGTGTATGAACAATCGCATGGTATTTTTAGATGTATGATCATAGCTACTGTGTCGGCAAATGTTATTATGCAAACAATTTGAGCTTTAAATGTAGGCAAATGTTTAGTGTATGTTTATTAATTTATGCATAAATATTAATTCGTTATGATTCATTTGCTTTAACAAATGTTTTATGTTCATTACTAATTTATTTTCAGGTGACATTGCTTTTCAACAATGCCGGTGTGCTGAGTGGACGCGCTCTTTTAGATACGCCAGATCATCTTATCGAACGATCATTCAACGTCAATGTGGTAGCACATTTTTGGACAGTCAAAGCATTTCTTCCAAAGATGATTGAGAATAATCATGGTCATATTGTGACAATAGCATCTATGGCTGGACATGTTGGTATCGCAAAATTAATTGATTATTGTAGTAGTAAGTTTGCTGCTGTTGGCTTCGACGAAGCACTTCGACTTGAGTTGGAAGTAATGGGTATTGATAGTGTGCATACAACAGTAATTTGTCCGTATTTCATACAAGCGACTGGAATGTTTGATGATGTTAATTCAAGGTAACAACGATTTTTTTCCTCTAAATTAAAAATTTCTTCTTATTATTTTGTTTCAATATTTCTGCAATTCATTATTAGATGGGTTGGCACATTAAACTCAAATGACGTTGCTGATCGCATAGTTTTAGCTGTCCGACGAAATGAAAAGATGGCATTGATCCCTTGGTATTTCAGCTTCATGCTTGCTTTCAAATATATCTTCCCATGGGGTTGCACGTCAGGCTTTCTTCGTCGTCTAGTCCCAGACGCAACACCACAACATATTTTACCATCACCAGTCACAACGCCATCAATTCAAAAGCAGGATGAAATGAATTTTAATAATAATAATAACATAAATAACAATAATATCGATAAGGAGACAGAATTAATAAAGAGAATGTCGACGGCAATTGATGGCGAGCGAGTACTTTAAGAACAAGTCACCTTTCTTTTGTTTTGCTTCTTCGACATAATTCCATAATGTGAATTACTTATTCGAAAGAAGTGAACAACAAGCAAGAATAGGAAAGAAACCTTCGTGATTTTAGGTTTTAAAATTTTTATAAATTCTTATCTGCTAATTCCTTTAAATTTCTAATCATGGGTAAAGAAAAGAATTTTCGTTCAAATAAAAAGAAAATTGTAAATTTTTTTATAGCTTTATTTAACTCTTAATGTGGGAAAAGATTGATATATTTTGTATGTAAAAAATTGATAATACGAATGACTTAATAAAAATGTATGAAACATATTTACAATCGCTTTTACTTTTCATTTGCATAGGACATAAAATGTTTATTTCAGCATGATAGATGAGAATAGTGAAATTTGATAACGATCGGTTCTCTCAGTCGCTCTCACTTTAGCGTGATATATCGAATAGTTTGTTGTTCTGGCAGCAGTTTGGTTTTGTTTGACTTAAATATTAAGTTGATCAGGACAATTTGAATTTCTGGATACACTCCTGATGCTACTATCTACCAAGAATGTGCAGTCAAATTTAAACTTTATTTTTCTTCATATTACAGCTTTTAAGTTTTAATGATAAGCCTTGTGTTAAGCACAAGGTGACTATTTGTATTGATTTTGCATTTCTCGGGTGATTAAAGGTGAAAAATGTTAACATTTGCAAACATCACAGATAATGTCATTCATAATTACTGGCATTTTAGTCAGACTTTATGGACAGGTAATCTGCAAAATCAAAATTATTATGTCGAAGTTTAAATAGAAATTTTAAGAATCAAAATCAAAAGTGCGCTTTTAAAATTGAAATAATTAACTTGCTTACTTATTCTTGCGTTCTTCCATTTCTCTCATTCTACATTCTCATCCACTTAAAAAGAATCTCTTTCCTTATTCCAGAATTCAGTCTCAATCAAATATTTGCTGCGAAAAGTCAGTAACTTACACATCATAAACTCTAATAAGTGATGTGATTTTTTTTTTGGAAATTACTCGAAATTGCTTAATTCCCGAATATTTTGTGACCATCATTATTTAATTTCCGTCATATGCTATGGCATCTGTGTATATTTACGATAAAATATTGATTCTGTTGTGTTTTTTAACCGGTAAGATGAGATTATTAATTATTTATTCAAGATCGTCCACGACACAGCCCTTATATCGCTTATCATAAATTATTTAATGCTAAGCATAAGAAAATGAATTTCATTGATAACTTTATGACCTTCTCGAAATGTCTTTGACTCGAAAAGAAACAATTTAATTTTATTTTTATAATCAGCAACTTACAACTCTGTAGTTAAATGCAATTACGTGGACAAAAATAAAAGAAAGAGAAAAAGCGTTAAATCTGTTGAAAGAAGAAAGAAGTTTTGTCTGGAATTCTAAAAATAAAGAGAAGAAGTAACAAACATGAAGAAGAGAGGAAGAAAAAGTTTTCAAAGTCAATGCCCACAGTTATTTATGCTCACACAAATAAACCTCGTGTCAGCTGTTTTTGTTTCCAAAAATGATGAACTTATAGTTTATTGTGGAGTTGAAGAGATTCAAGCATGCTCAAAAATATTGATTTTCAACCGGTTTCATGTTGTGGTCTTTGAAAGAATCATCAAGAAATAGCTTTAATCATAAAGAACAGCTGATCTTCACAACTTGATTCTAATTAGAGTTACGGAATATTTTAAAATCGATTTAAAGTTTAAAACTAAAGAACCAAATTCTTGTATTCACTGTAATAACAAATCATTTCCTCTTTTCCACAACCATCAACATTTTGCAGTGTTCATCTACGCATTTGAAGTCGGGACAGATAGTACCTTTTCATTTGTAAATGATGTAAGCCTTTATGACCTCAAAACAGCGGCAGAGCAATCAGTTGGATATCGAATATCCGGTGATTTAAAGGTTTCGTCAATCTATGGTGATAGCGAAAATGGTTTTTTATTGCGTTTTAAGGTAATTAATGTGTAATTGATGCTTGATAGTGATCACAGCATTATAATGTTCTCAATTCTTTTACAGCTTATATCACCGCAATTATATCTCGAGAAATTCAAGGCAATACCTATTGACTATGAACAGAAAAAGTCAATTCTTGATGGACATGATAAGTTGATATTTTATGCACATTGGAAAGCAGGGATTGTTGAGAAAGCATTCATAAAAGATACCAAAGATTCTTCATTAAATAATTTTGTAAGGTCAATTTTAAGTTTATTCCAATTTCAAATGTCAGATGGTGAAGCTGTTGAAACAGATGTAACAGGAACATGCAATGTTAAATATATTGCAAAGTCATCCCGAAGATTTATGAAAATAAAGACTAACTGTAAGAATGAGAACTTTAATAATCATGAAAGAACTGACCAGCCACTTGGATGTGATACAAAAACCACACGAGTCAACATTGTTGAGACATCAGCTGATGGAATATTAGATTCCATTCATAGTTCTGATCATCACAAGCTTAGTGTAAATGCTTATAAGAATGTTGGATTCAAAACAGGATCACTATTCTACTTGAAACTTGGTCTTGTCAAAAGTTGTGAGACAATAAAAGCTGAGGATTTTGATGAGGCTTTCAAGACATTAGATGGCTTTAAAGAAACAACATTGTTACCAGAAGTTGAAGGGGATAGCTCTGAGGATGGAAATGTGAGTTTGAAAACGTATTTATGCTGAAGATATGTAGATTTATATTGATCGAAGATCAAAACGTTCGTAAGGAATCAACTTAAGTAATTTTATTTACTCTTTTAGCTCGTCAAACTGATCAAAGATGCAAAAGATAATCTCAAAAATGAGGACGTAGGAAAAGAAAATTCTGCATTAGCACTGCTTAATCTAGTTTCAAAAGGAAGAGAGTCAAAGGCCGAAGATCTCTTAAGAATCATCAATGCAAGAACAACAAAGGAGATAAGGGGACAACTAATGGATTTACTTGCAGCTATCCAAACAGATGAATCATATCTTGCATTCAGAAGTACTTACAACCTAACAGATGACGAGAATATTGACACTATTGAGAGATATTTGCAGTCGTTGTCAGTTGGAAATCTTCCACGTCAGTCAGTTATTAGTCATTTACTGCAGTCTATTGATCAGATAGAAAATGGAAAGATAAGAGATACGGTTATACAGACAATCTCATCAATGAGTAACAAACTTGCTAATTCACCTAATCAGAGTTTTGAAAATGAAGCTGTTGTTAATGTTAAAAATCTATTATTGAAATCTATTGATGAATGCGAGGACAATAGCTGCAAATTAATCTACATTCGTGGCCTTAAAAATCTTCAATCTCCTGACACAATTAGGAAGTTGGTCGAATTAGCATTAAGAGAACCTTATCAGATATCCGTTGGTGCTATGAAAGCTTTAAGTAGATTCCACAGAATTGATCTAGAAGGATGGAAAAAAGACTTCCAAAATATTTTTTATCAGATCAGAAAAAAGTTTGACACAAGCGCTAGAACAATAGCTTTTGATATTTTATTGAGTCTCAATCCTGAAACAGATGAAATTAAAGATTATGTTTCATTCCTCAAGTCTCAAGATCCAGCATATGAAGTTAAGCAATATATAGTTCAAAAATTGAGAATGAAGGCTGATAAATGTTCTGAATTTGCTAAGATTTTAAAGCTAATCGTTTCAAGTGATCCTGAAGTTTACAATTGGAATGTCTATGGTGCTCTTAAGGGTCTTTCAACAGCTTTAAAAAGGAAGTTTTCATCACAACCCTCGTTCAATGGATCATTACTAAGTGTACAAGAGATCAAGGGGGGTGTTTTAAAAAGAGGAAATGTCGATCTACTAATGGAATATGAAAGTGAGACATTCAGTGCATTTACATTAGGTCTGTTTGCTGGTGGATTGTCATCATTTGTTAGCAGCGATGATGAAGAAGTTGATCCAGATGAAGATGCCACTGCAACAGCTGGAATGGAAATTGCTGTACAAGGAAACTATCTTAGACCTTTGGTGTTCTTTAGTGGACAAGGAGAGCTTATGGGACATGTTTGGTCTGGAACTGCCTCTGAACCAACTTCTGGTAAATTTTTGAATAAACTAATGAAGCTTTAATTAATAAAATAACTTGCATTTACAGCATATCAAGGAATAACTCTCTTACAAGATCACAAGCAAATGTTTGTGCTGAATAACGGTGCACTATTAGATTATTCAACATTAGGTGCGATGTCAATGGACTTGAATGGACAGTTCACAATTAGTTTGTGGTATAAGAACGCAAATTCAGTAGTTCTTCAAAATATAGGCTTAGCATTGCTGAGTAGTGTAAAAATTTCATCACCAATTGTGTCAGCGGAAGTACAAACTTCATTGTCTCAAGAGCCGCAAATAAACCTTTCATCAAAAATTGACTTTTCATCAAAAACAGTTATGTGCTTACAGTTAATGCAGCCTAATATACAGTTGACACAAAAAATTACCAAAAGGATAGACATCCCGAAGACAAAGAAGGAGAAGGCATTTAAGAATGAAGTATATTTGAGATACAAAATCCCTGGTCACACACACGTATTAAATCAAAAGAATAATGATATGTGTAATGCAATAATGGATAATTAGATATTAATAATGTTAATAAAATATGAGTGAATTACCAATCAATGTCTATTTTATCATTCTTGCATGATCTCATTAATCCTACAGCTATTCTAAAGTAAAAGTAAGAAATAACGGTTTTCCAAAAATTTGAACTCAGTATCAAGGAGTCAAAAATTTTGAATTTTCTTTTTTTAACGGCTTTTTCAAATCACTTACACTAGCTTACGTTACACACACAACAAAAAACAATAAATAAAAAAAAACAGCAGTCAATCGATTAATTAATTCGTAGTTTGAATATAAAAGACTTTTTTAACTAATTTGATAGTAGTTTATTTATTTAAAATGGGAAGAAAAAAGAAGAAGGTAAAGTTCTCGTGTTTTTGCTAGAATTAAGTGCATATTTTCATGAAATAAAATGTTTGTGATGAAAATTTCTTTTAAAACGATTTTATCTGTAATTCTGAAGTTTTAATCATTTCTGTTTGTTTATTTAACTTTCTAGGCTCAAAAACCATGGTGCTGGTAAGTTCTTAAGTGAAAAAAATGTGTTTTTAATAATTTTTTACATGATGCAACATAATTGACTCCCACACCTTTTTCCTACTTTTCTATTCATGTCTATCCATTGAACATCCACATAGGTATTGTAATCGAGAATTTGATGACGAGAAAATCCTTGTACAGCATCAAAAAGCTAAGCATTTCAAGTGTCACATTTGTCATAAGAAACTTTATACCGCGCCTGGATTGTCAATTCATTGTATGCAGGTACATAAAGAGCAGATAGATAAAGTTCCAAATTCACTACCGAATCGGTCAAACATTGAAATTGAGATTTATGGTATGGAAGGAATCCCAGCAGAAGACTTAAAGAACCATGAAAGACAGAAAAATGGAAATAAATCTGATTCAGATGATGATGAGCCGACAAATAAGAAGCATAAACTGGATCCACAAATTACTATGGCTCAAGGCATGCCACCTCAAATGATGATGCCCAATATGGTACCTAATATGGCTCAATTTCCTCCCATGATGATGCCTCGTAAGTATTTCATTGCATTAAATTGAGTTTATCCCTTAAAATTGAATGTAAATGTTTTATAGACGGCTTCCAAATGATGCCAGGAATACAGTTAATGCCTCACATGATGGGTCACAGGCCGCTATTTCCCGCTGCAGCTGTACAATCACCAGCTATGAATCAACAGAAACCAACTTTCCCTGCATATAGTAACGCGACAATTAGTGCACCTCCAAAAACAAATACTGGAAACTCGACAAGTTCAAATTCAACAGATACTCAGAAACCTCCAACGATTCCGCAACAGAATACAGGAACAGCATCAAAAATAATGCATCCAACAAATGATTTAAGTCTTGAGGAGCTTAAAGCGAAGAGACCGCAATATAAAGTAATTAAGGCTTCAACCATATCACCTCAAATATCTGCTTCCATAACACAGACAAGTACTAATTCGTCTTATAGTAATAACAAGCATAATGAGTCGAAAGCACTAGCTGCTGCACATGAGGTGAGTTAATCCTGATAAACATAATCTGTACCTTACGATTTTCTTTTTGTTTTTCATTATGGAATAAGTTGAAACTAATTTGTTATGAAAATTTGCTTGAGCCTGATATTGATGTGTGTGTCTTTTCTATACTTTTTAACATTCCAAAGATTTTTAAAAGAAAATCTTTTTGAAAAATTAAATTATTTTCCTATAATTCACTCACATGCAAATTTTCAAACTTAATTGCACTTGATTTTATTCCTCATTAATTAAAAATTATGTATGATTGGATTTTTAAGACAAAATTAGTTCATTTTTGATTTATTAACAATTTTGAATGCCTGGTGATTTGTTTAATTAATTTATTCTTTATACTTTCTCATGTATTTTTATTAGTTCCTTTTTTATTTCATTACCCATTCGTTCAGTCTGTGATGATCATTGAGAACTGTAGATTTAGATTATTTATTAACATTTAATTAAACTAGACACTAATAAGCTTTAAAGTTCTCAATGATTGTCAGTCCTTTCCTTTTTGATTTGTCGTTTTTTTCTTTTGATAAAATTTAAATACGTTTTCTTTGATCGTAAACAATTAGCATGCTGCTATGATGGCTCAAGCAGCCAATCAACAAAAGCAAATTGATGATATTAATCGTGCTGCAATGTTTAGTAGATTTCAATCTGCTGCTCGACCAACTGTACAACAACAAATGGGAATGGTTAGTTTTCTTATTATACATTTGATGTGTCTATCTAGAATGTTCTTTAAATCATTATCGTGAATGGATTGTGAGGGAGGTTGGTCGTTGTAAACAATTTAAAGATAAATCTAATAATTGTGGAATTGGAATTTAACAAGCAATTGATTATTAACAACGGATATCTTACCAGATCAATCCATTCACAATAACATTCTGTTTTACATTCATGATAATCGTCTCTATTCTCTCACTTTTAACTTTAACAGGAAACAGGAATAAATTGTTCATTATTTTAGTCACTTCTCACTTTAAATGTATTTTTATATTAGATTGATTTGATATTTTTCTAATTGTAATTTATTTTGAATAATTTTTTTTATATAATAATTGGTGGAAGAATTAGATTTTTGAGAAAATATTGTTCGACTACAAAGCTTTTCTTTTGAAGGAATTTCGTTAGATCGTAGAACAGAAAGATTTGATTTGATTTGAGATGAAATTTTGTAGATTGATAAAATGGATTTTACTTTAGTTTAATTAAAGAAAATGTCTATAAATTTCTCATTTTAGATACCCGGAATGCCACATCAACAATTATTGCTTCCACCAATGATGCGTCAAGCAATGCCAGGACATCATCCACAGCTAATGATGATGGCACAGCGTCCAGTTTTACAGCCAGGTAAGTTGATGTCAAAACATTAACAATTATCAAATTTATTTTAAATTCGTCGACAATTCTTTTTTGACTTACATTCATTTTACTTCTCTTTCTTTTTGTATACAAATTTCATTCATTTATGTTTTTAAGATGAAAAATTAATGATAAGACATTCCACAATGGTGTATCTGATAAAATTACTTCTTTTTTCCATTTTTCTTATATTTTTATATATATTCAAAAAAATACAAATTAAGTTTCATGAAAAAAGACATCTTTTCCTATATTTCTGAACTCTCAGAGATGAAAACTATAAAAATGTTTATGTTGTTCATAAAAAAAACCGAAAAACGAGGATTTGTAATTGTTCATTACTTACTATTTTATATGTAGACGTATTTCTTGGCATTTTGTAATGTTTATATTCTAATAATTGCGTTTAGTAACTCCTTAATGCTTGACAGTTTACATTTGAATTTAACTCATAACTTAGTTTAATTTGAGCAAAATAAAAAAGTGTGTAATTAAGTTATTTTTTATTATGATTTAACGCATGCTTGATGTAAAATTGCTTAAAGAAGACCCGTGATCGGAATGATGCTGTCAATGCATCGATCACTATTAATTAAATGATCAGTAAAATGGCAATTTCAAGTTTTAATTCAATTATCAATTTTAGATTGATTAATCAAGTTGCTATTTTGCTTGTTTATGGAAATTCTTGAACTTGTTGATTTTAAGTGCTTCAAATGCTTTGTTTTGCAAACTTTTGGTATTAATGGTTGATCAGTTTCACACTCTCCGGTATACTTAATTAGATTTTAGGAATTTACTTCACTTACAAGTTTAACGTACAAGTTATCAAACAAGAATTTTTCTTACAAGAATTGCATACAAGTCTTTAGTCTATTTTATACAAGTTTTAATTTAAACAAGTTCAATCAACTTTTAAGTTAAAGCAAAGCAATTGAAATACTTAAATTTCACAAACCGCTCAAATACTTAATCGATAAGCTTATTACCATTCTTAAAACTCATAATTCTCAATTATGAATGATGTTTTTGAGACATCAACACTCATCTTTTTTTAAAGCATTTTTTTTTTTTAATTTTTTTGTATTTTTTTCATTCTTCAAAATGTTTTTCTTTTATTATATTTGTTTTTTTAGTTTAAGTGGTGAGTATTTTTCAATATTCCAAACAATAAAAGAAAAAGAATTCGCTTATGAATGATTTGCAAGAGACTTTCATGCTTGCTTGTAAATATTCAATGATTATCATTTAACACAAACGTTTTGTTCATTTGCTATGCTTCATAAAGAGCAAAAATAATATCTTAAATTGAGAAATATTTGAATTGGTAGTGGGAATAACAGATAAATTCAATATTATATGTTTTTTTTTACTTGATTGTGAATGTCTCAAATATTGGAACAAAATAAATATTTTACACAAAGTTTCAGTTTCACACTTAAAGCAGTCGGTAGTTAATTAATTAATTTTTGATTCTTATTTTTAATGAATGATATTGGGGGATGTGATTGAAAAATTGAAGATTCATTTGCACACTTTGGATGCGTAGATGACAGAATTATCGTTTGTTGAAGAATAGTCATTAGAATTTGATTCATAAATGCTTGCTTGGTGTTAAATATAAATCCTGATTAATTCTAAGCTTTGATTTTGTTCAATAATATACAAATAATAGCCAAAAGTTTTATTGTAGAAAGTAAAATATATAAAACTGGAACAATTCTCTAAGTTTAGTAAGAAAAAGTTAGAATTTTCTCTAAAAATCAATCTTCTCAATTGACATCCCCCAAGTGCATAATTGACTTTTTAATTCAAATTAGTTGGATAAGTTTCTATGTGTTTTAGATTAAAAAAAATTGTTATTTTTATCCAATGATCTTTAAATCGTATTTTTCTTTTAATTTTTTTTTTCGTATTTAAATTAAGAGATGACTTATGAGCAATCAGTAATGCCAAAAATAAACTACTTAAAAAACTGTATTAGAAAATGATAAAAATGACGTAGGTACATCAGCAGGAAAGTTAATTTTTTCTTTTAAAAAAATTAATAATTTAAGTTAATTTTATTTTAATTAAGTGGTTATTGGGCAATTGATAATGGTTGATTATAAAAGCTGTTTTGCATCACTTAATAACATTCATTTTGTTTGTAAAAATATCTTTTTTTTATCAGCAATTTCATATTCATGTAGAGAAAATCTTCATTTTTTAACTGTTTGTCTTCAATCAACACGGAAATCATTTTTTGACATTCTTTTTTTTGTAGAAATTCTTGTTCATTTTAATTGTACTAATTTCTAGTTTGAATTGAATTCTGCTAACATTAATCGCCTATATTTATTTATTTATGTGTTTAATTTAATTATATTAATTTATCATTGAAAAAACTAAGAGAAAACTTCTTTTCCATTCATTTTTCTAGAGATGGTTTGGAAAATGATTAAAATGAATTCATTCGATATTGTAATATTCCGATTCGTAACATTGTAATTTCCTCTGACAGAAAAGCTTAGTTTATCGTCCAGGTATAAACTAAGTGTCACATTATTTTTGAATTTTGCTAGTATTTAAGATTTATTTTTAAATTCTTTTGGAAAATTTTGATTTAAAAACACTTTTGACTTAATTTTAATGGAAGAAAAACTCACTCGTTATGATTTAAACTTTTTCTTTTACAATTGTTAAAAGAACACACTTAAATCTATTTAGAATTGGTCGTTAAATCATATTTGATCAGTTTTCATAATCATTCAAATATGGTTCAACAATCAGTATAGCTGCATCAAATTTATATTTATTAAGATACAAATCAATATTTTTTTATGGTTATGTTTAAGTCTTTAACTGTTTTCCCTTTCCTCAAAAAAACTATAAACCAAAAATCTATCAAGAAAAATGATTTTTTAAATTAGTATATAAAATTAATAATATTAAGAAAATTTGTTGACTGATGAAATATTTGAAATTTTGCTATAATAATGAATTTTTCGTTTCTTTTCTTCTCATTTCTTTAATCTCTCATGTGAATTTAAAAAGGAGGTTTCATACAGGCAGGGCAATTTATACCACATGGAATACAGGGAATGCCATTAATGCCAATGATGCCAATGCTTCCGCCTCGTTTTCGGTGATTTCCTTCATTTCAAATGATCAGACATCCGATACTAATGGCAAGATCAGCAGCAGCATCAAATGGAACATTGTTAACAAGAAACGTAGTGAAAATGAAACAGCTACCAATCATCTATCCGTAATTACAAAACAGAATTTTTTTATTACTATTATTAGATTCATAATAACGCTAATTAATTGTGTTTATTGAATGTTATTATATGAATTGATGGAAAATTTAAGAAAAAGAAGAAAAAAAAAATAACAGTGAAATTAATGAAAAGACCTTACTGGTTAGATGAAAGGGATATTTTATAAATTTTAAAGGCTTGTACATTTTATTTTATATTTTCTAATGTTTTTTTGAGTTTACTGATATTGAAAGTTATAGTTTTAAAAAAACTGAAAGAAACTACAACAATATAATAATTTATTGTATGAATATTAATGTCTTAGATTTTTCATCATTATTATCATCACATAAAACTTTCTATCATTTAGATTTATTGAATTTTACTCTCTTAACACTTCTTATTTATTTTGGTGATGGGAAGGTTATTAATGGTTGGCGTATCTAGTTGTGCACGCAATGTTAAGCATGGAAATGTTGAATTTCCTAGAACAGCATTCGAATTACTATTGCAAATGATTTTACTAATATTGATGTTCTGTCAATTTTATAGGAATGATTTTACTCTTATAAGCAATGAGCACAGAACTTGACTAGTGAACGTAACTGAATAATTTTTGAACAGTTCTACAAGAAGTTCTTAAAAGGTTTCTAAATTCATCTGTTCTGCAATTCAGGCGGAATAATTGAAATATTATAGAATTAGAATTGAATTCTTAGAAGTAGATATAAAGACTTCTTTATCATATGTGCCCCATATGTTTAAGAATTTAGGATTAGTTGCAATGCAAATATTATTTGAAGACAACTGGTGACATTTTGACCAAATCTTGATTTGGTTTTCAATCTTAAAATTAAACGATTTAAATCAATATCAAGACTGGGGAACTGATAAATTACATTTTAATCAATTTTATTTGTCACTTTATGTGGTTTTTGATAATTTTGACCAGTTCCACATCCTTGATTCATATAAAGTTCCTGGATACGCCAATAATCCTCTTTTATTTCTTGAGCTTAAAAGATATTCACAGGCCTTTTCTTCTTGAATGAATATCAAAATTATCGTAAATATTACATCAGAAAAGAACATTAACTTAATAAGTTTCATCAAAAAAAATTAAAGAAAAATATCAAAAAGTCAAAATAAGATTACTCATGTATTTCAACAACTACAAATAAAAGTGGATTTTTTTCTTTCTTTTGTAAAAAAATTCTCATATTTATGCGTTAATTTCTTGTCTAAAAAATACAAAAAAAAATTTCTTCTCTTTTTTTCTGTGTTATTTTTAGACATTTTCTTATTCACATAAAAGTTTTTTCATCTCATGAAAAAATTCCTTTTCGCAATTGTTTCGACAGGTGATTCTTGCTCGATTGTGAATAGTGCGAATGATAATGTCTTAGCCTTAATAATCTAATTGAAAAATGATAATTGTGAGACTTGAAAAAATAATAATAAATAAGGAAGACTTTTTCCTTGTCTTGTTGTCAATTTCCTTCTTTTCTAGTTTGCTAGTGATTTTTTAGATTCATGCAGCATGCAAAGTTCTCGTAGAATTTTTTAAAAATAAATATGACTTTTTCCACAAATATGCAATGAATTCTTAAAATAGAATGAAAAATTTTTACACAACCTAATTCCTTTTCCCCTCACATTTTAAAAATATATATCATAGTAAATTAGTCTTTTACCTATAGTGATGGAAAGGAACATTTTTTTTGTTGATCGAATTAGCACCTACACACATGCTTAAGAAACTAGGAATATTCGAGTAAATTAAGATTAGTGATTTTCTAAATTTTGGAAATGTTTTGTTGAGTTTTTGGTGAATTTTATATCTTTTTAGGGAAATTGTGAAGGATTTAGAGATTTTAGGAAGTTTTAACAATACCATTAAAGTGAAAAATACGTAATTAATGAACTAAGCACATTACAAAGTTATCTGAGTGACGTTTTCTCAGGCTTAAGTTTTGAGAGCTGAAATTCACAAGTGCTAGGATGTTCTCAAACATATTTAAGTAATTTACCATTCACAAACCCCCAAAATTCCTTAAAAACAACAAAATATTCTCAATCTTTAAGAGGCATTTTCGAAAAATCGAGAAAAATGATTATTGAATGAAAATTTAAAATGCCGGCAATTTTCACATTTGACGACAAATATTTTAATTTTGATGGCATTCGAATGTTTCTCGTGAGGTCAGATTGTTTTTAAACTAAGCAAGTAAGAAAATTTTATTTTTTCCCTCATTGTTTTTAACAACAGTCGTAAAGAAGATGTTTAGTCAGTTTTTATAGTCACTAGCAATTTTAATAATAGTAAAAATAAATCCTTTACATTTCAATCTTTGAATATCTGACGTAATAATAATAATAACAGTGAAATAATGAAAAATAATCAGACGATAGTTATAGCGTAAAAAATCAATCTGATAGTACAAGCATGAACTAATCAAAATACCTTTATGAGTAATAATTAATTAAATAGATATCTTAGGGGCCGTTCATAAATGACGTTTGATGCGGGTATAGAATTTTCTGACGGTTCATCTTGTGACGATGAAGTGGAGTTGGTCTGAAAGTTCTCGTTTTTTGATCGACGTTAACAGCCCGTTGGGGCTTTTTCACTTATTATGCTACACAAAAACGAATTTTCAAACCCTTCTCCCACTTTTTACAAAATTTAAAATGCTTCAATCTCCTAGACCTTCTTAAAATGCGAACGTAACATGAACGGCACCTTGTGTGATTTTAAGAGGAAATTGATAATTATTTTGTCAGGATTTTATAGAATTATTGAGTTTGACATCCTTAAAAATAAGCAAAATAATCATAAAAACTTGAAAACCCCAAAAAATAATACCAATTTGCATCAGCTGATTCTGACAAATTGAAAAATTGAACCATTAAATAAAATCAAAAAATGAATCAGATTTTGTAAATTCATCAAAAGTTTAAAGAATTTTGTAGATTTCAAGTTGCTTTTGCAAAAGTTTAGTATTTTACAATGCCGTTAAAAAGGCTAAATGTTGAATGTTTAATTACTGACAAAGCACTCAATTTCATTGACTTTTATTATCACATGTAGGTACAATGGAACTTAACGTAACTTTAAAATAATAACACAGCATAATCTCATTAACCTATTAACATAGCTTTTATGTGTTAAAATCTGTCACAAGATCAAAATCTTACTTAATATCTATATTTTTTCCTCTCTATCTCTCTATTCAATGCTCTATCTCTATTTATCGTATTGTTTAGAAATACATAAACATTTAAAAATGACAAGAGGAGATGCTTCGCAATAATAATAGTAAAGTATCATGTTATTCAATGAAATTCCAACCAGCATAAAAGATATTTCCGTTGATTATTGTAAGTAGAAATGCAAGGTGCGTTCTATTAATTCATTTTTTAATTCCAATACCTTGTGCCGTCAATTTTTATCGCAATAATAAATGTGTTGTTATTAAAACTAAGGTCGGTTAATCGGGGTTCAAACTTAGTCTAAGGACATCCCTCAGACTTACTTTTAAGTGTAGATTATGCTATACCTAAAGTATGTGAAGAGGAGAGTTTAACCCCGAAAAATCTCACCCCAATTAAATTACGGAGATGAAATATAATTTATAGATGAACGACCTCGACATTTATCAACGCATATTTTTCATTAATTTATTTTGCTGAAAGATTTTCTTTCTTTAACTGGACAGAAATCATCGGATCAGCATTTATTTTTGTCTCTCGGTGTTGTATTTTCTCATAAATTATTTTTAATTTGGTTGAGGATTTCTTTTTTGCACGTCTGAATTGAATCGATAGGAAAATTTTTTTTTCATCATTTAGCTTTGAGTAAATCTTTTTTCTTAGTTTTGTGCATCAGCAATAATTTAAATTTTATTTTAATTTTTCTTCTCTCTCATGGACTGAGTTTATTTCAAGGAGTCTGTGACTCAGATTGAGTTTGAGTGATTGAGCAAGTCAGAACTTAAAATTGAAGTAAAATTTTTATTTGACAAAGTAAATTGTAAAGTTTCTTAGAGATTTGAAATGAAGAAGGCTAGTTGTGGAATAAGAATCAGTTCAATTTATGATTGAAATGTTTTTGAATTGTCAGATGAAGTATATAGGAGAAATTGTAGTTTTCTAGTTCCACATTGGCGGTCTTTGAGAATACTCACCTGTTCCTGACAGAAAATGGTCTCAAATCTGGAAAACCTGACTCAACCTTAGTAAACAGTAGCTAGTTTAGTTTAAAGTGGTTCAATCTTTATATAGCCCAAATGGCACAAGTCTGTTAATCGATCAGAAATCAAGCACCAAGCTGGTGTGACTCTGGCATCGACTTATGCTATTCGGGGAGGCACACGTCGTAATGATGAATCCTTAAAGTCAAAAATCGAATCGATGAAAGAGTCTAATGATCAGAGCCAACAAATTAGTCTGTCATTTAATTCTTAGTATAAATTGATAGATATAAACACGAATTAATTGATTCTTAATTTGACCAGTTAATAAAAATTTCTTGATCTTAGAGTATCAAAATTATAGAATTTGATAGAACGTTGAGACCAGTTTATCTATCATGACCTATGTTGTTGATTGCTTAACGTTCATGTCACACAAGAACACGTTCTCAAAAACACAAAGGCTTGGTCTAAAGGCACTTAAAAAATTAACATAAATTCTGTCTAAGAACTTGTTCTTTTAAGATAAAATTTTGCTTCAATTTATGATTTTTCTAGCACAAAAATGTTTTTTTTTTTCTTTTGATGTCATACGGAAGGATTCAGAATTTAAGTCTTCTTGTTTGTGATCTTTTTTGAGGTTTTTTTGATTGATTTAGCTTTTCCCATTATTTTATCACACATTGAGTAAGGAATTGGATATGAAATTCATCATTTTATAGTTGTGTACACAATAAAGGTGAAATTGTCATGAAATAATAACAAATATTAAGTAATCAATGATATATGATAGCTCAGTAATTGATATAAACTATAAAATATGTGTGTGATTTGACGACAGGTGATTACAAATGCAACGAATTTAGTTAAGAACTTTATTATTTAAAATGATTATATTAAGTATGTAACGAAGTTATGATGTAAACTGCTTTTCTTCTTACTTAATTTTCTTTTCTTTAATTTTATTTTTAAACTTTAATTTCTTGTGTAAGTGTCAATGATGGTGGTGGCTGGATGGTTTATTTGAATTTTTGAGTAGAAATTTCCTTTTATATTTTTTTATTTTTCCTTTAATTCACTATCTTTCAATTTTATTGGAGTATATTACATTGTGCAATGAGATATTTTTGCTGCAAAACAAATAATTTTGATGATGAACAATTCGTTTTTGCATTTGTGGTCACAAAAATTAATGTTGGATTCATTTTCATAAATGATTTGGGTTCATGGGGATGTTGGTTTTGAGGAATTGAGTTGTTACATTCTGGTTGTGTGTAGCTAGGAAATGTAAATTTTCCAAAATTAGGAGTGAAGATGGAGTTTGGTATTGACGGCATAGTAGGAGGGAGACAGGGGTTTTAAAAAGCTCAAGAACAATATTGAATTTCTTGAATTTATTGATTTTTTTTTGAAAAATGATCAACATTTTTGAACGATCCCTGAGAAATTCTTTTGTTCTAGACCTTCTGACACCCCATCCCCCATTCTTGATACGTAAAAAGTTAACAGCTCCTAAATTAATGTCCATTAGGTTAGGCATAAATTATTTCCTTAAATTAAAAATATCTCAATTTTGTGGTTAAAAACTTAGAATCTAGGAAGTTAAACTAAGGATTCTTTTAGACTTAGTTTGGTATATAATAAATCAAATTAAAAATTCAAAATGTTTAAACTTAATAAAACTTCTTTTTGATTTGATCCTTTACCTTAGATACAAACCAATCTTTCTAGATTTAATTCATGTAACAACTCAACCCAAAAATCAACCTTAATATTTTAAAAATGAAAATGAATTCCTTGTTAAGGCTGATTAAATATTCGATCATGTAATGTCTTATTTTGGATATTTCTTCAACCAAAAACAGGCGACAAATTAAATGAAGTGATACAAAGAAAAAATTAAATTAATAATATTTGCATGAATGCAGCTAATTAAGTAGTAAAGCTCTCACTTCAACACATGAATTGTAATTTTATTAACATACAAAAAATAGAAATTGAGAAATTTGTCACATTAATTTTGTTGAGTGAATCGGCCCCTTGCAGATCTATAAATGCAAGTGATAGTCTTGTGCTATCGCAGTATAATTTTTCTTAAAAGTTTCATTGAGAAATTTAAAAAACATGTCTCAAATTTTGCAACTTTAAAAAGTCTAAAATTTAAAAAAAAAAAACATTTAAAAACACCCGAAAAAAAGTCATTTTTTGATGAAACTTCGAAGAAAAATGAAAATGCTGTTGGCGTTGGTTCACTTCCTGTCGTCATGAAATAAAAATCACATGAAATTTGAACTTCATTATTTTAAGCGAATTGAATTTAAACAATAATAAAAAAATTATCTTCTATGAAAAACAGTTTTTCTTTGTTGAATTGAAATTAAAATAAAGAAAAAGTTTCAGAAAATAAATGTGAAAAATCAGATAAGTAAAAAATTTCTTATTTTATTTACAATTTTTCTTATTTTTATAATTCACAATTTTTTTTTTCATTCATTGCTTTCTTTTTCTTGAAATTAAAATAAGCCTTTATCTTCAGAAAATAAAAAAAACAGTTAAGTACTAGTTGTAGAGGATATAAATAATTTTTTTGAGGGAATAATATTTCGTCGTTTAGTCAATCGACTTAGTAGTTCATTTTTCCTATTTGCTCTTCATTTCTTCATGTGCAAAATCATTTTGTTTTTGTAAAGTTTTTTTCTTTTTCCTGTGTTAGATAATAAAAAGTAATTCAATGATATTTGTTATGTGAATTCAATGAAAGTTTCAGTCAATAAAGGATTATTGAAAAAATTTAAATTTGTAGTTTAACTAGCTTTGATTTCAGAAAGGATAGGATGCAGATTAAAAATCAATTTATCGAGAAGGAACCTTGCTGAGATCGAAGCCAATTTTTTCGGCTCAACTCAATTTTTGATTTTTTTTTTATCAAAAAAAGTCATTTAACTCCCATTTCAAGTAGCTAAATTGAACTTTACATGCTTTAATATGATTCTGCATAATATTTTGTCAGCATGTAGCTATAGTTAAGCCAATCGGCTTAACATTGGCTAGGTTGAAATTGTGAGCTCACTATAGCTACATGCTGACAAAATATTATGCAGAATCATAGTAAAGCATGTAAAGTTCAATTTAGTTACTTGAAATGGGTGTTAAATGGCTTTTTTTGATAAAAAAAAATCAAAAATTGAGTTGAGCGGAAAAAATCGGCTTCGATCTCTGCTCGAACGTATTTTCTTTGTTACACATAAAATTTCTAAACCTCCATCCAACTTTTTCTTGAATTCAAATGTCGTCTTGATGTCAACGAAAAACCAGCAGTTGCTTAGAGTGAAGGCTACTCCCAGTTCTACTTCATCGAATTTTTAGTTGAGTTTGGGCGTTTTTTCACTGTTTTAGCCATTCTAAGTCAGTTTGCTTGATTAACGACTCATCAATCGTGGCTAGGTAAATTACAATTGATATATCCTTAGTCATAAAACTATTATTGTAATTACTAAATGTGAAAAGTTGCAATAATTCTATCGGCTTCATTGGCAAAGTTAAAAACAAAACCACTAAATGTCCAGTGTATCAAATTAGTAATTATTATCAACAAGTCAACATTAAAGACTAGAAAAGCTTAACTCGAGCCGACAATTTTTGAGTTTCTGAATCAAATTTGATTCAAGTGTCTTGTTGATTAAACTAGCTGAGTAGCAGATGCTTTTCAAGGTCAGGCTAAGTTCTTGTATAATGCGTCTTGATTTTGCAAATATGTATGTATGTATGTATGTATGATTTATTAAACCTTTGTCTCTTTGTATGTCCAAACTTTGGACTCCAAAGTCATCATAAAAACACATAATCATTTTTGAAATAAATTTTACATTACAGAATATGACAAACACCGGAACTGCAAGGTATCATAACTACTTTATTCTGCGAAATAATATCTATTAAACCTACCTCAAAGAATACTTAATTTCCATAAACGATTGAATACTTATCAATCAAATTTCAAGGTAGAAAAATAATGATTCATCATGCAGCATTACAAGAATCAATTCCTACATACATATTTTATTCATAACAGCACAAAATGAATTTCCTCGAGCAATCATTACCGAAATAAAAAACTATAACGAAATAAATTAAGTATGAAGCGAAGGTCATGAGTGGATTTATTTCTACCCAGTAAAACATTTCTCTTTGTAAAGCATAAAAAATGCCGGCTGCAGATGTTAATTTCCCATTAAATCTCTTATAGCTTCCATGAAGTGATTCACTTAATTTGCATAACGAGTTTGCAGATTTTTTACGGAATTAAATAAATGAAAGGTTTAATTGTGCTCTAAAATGTTAATAAAGGCACAATGGGGTTTGAAATGATGCTTGGTACGACAATGTACGTAGCACGTTTCAGAATTGAATTAATAAATTCTATTGTAAAACTGTTAGAACGTTGGTGGCTGGCTCTAGAATTTCAAGGTTTGATGAATAGAATCAATTATAATGGACGTTCCACCATGACTAACTTGATGAGTAAAAGTAAAAATATATGTTACACATCGAACGTGTTTGATGACGTAAAGCAAAAAGTCCACAGACTAACGGAAATTCCACAAAAAAAAGACTTGAGATATTTACTTACCTGACCAATCAATTAGCAAAAAAGTTGTTGTCTTAATAATCAAACTGACCCCTTATTTAATATGTAAAATTCTCAGCTAAAGAATTCCAACGGCACCGACATAAATGTAACAACAATACAATTCTTGTTCCAGTGATGAAGGTCAACAAGTTCTTATTTTGCAATAACGTTTAATGCTTAACTTTCGTCACATTCATCGGTTACATGATCGTGTGCCGATAATTGATGTCTTCTTTTCCAGTTGTTATGCCAATCATCACAAGTTTCTTTAACTTTAGTTGTAATTAACATTTGATTCGTCTTTCCATACATGACTAAGTCTTTTTAAAATGAATATAAAAGCATACTGCATTGGTGCAATAGTTGAGTTTTAAATTCATGCTCAGAATGAATAAAACGTATGAGAAGGTAATGGATAAATGGTAGTGCACCATACTAATGATGTCTTTTTAGTTCATTTATATTGAATAAATTCCAAATGTATTACTCAATTTATTGCATGAAAATTATTGGAATGTTTTGATTTGTTTGTGGAATTTTTAAAGCTTTTAATTGAATTAGAGTTGAATTTAAGATTATTAGTTTGAATGTTGTAGGGTTTTTCGCTTCAAAGATGCAGAATTTTAAAATCAGTGATGCAAATTATTTAGCTATAATTATTTGAGAATTTCCAAAATTTTGCTTCTAAGATTCAGAAATTACCTTTAAGATGCAGAAATTTGATAAATCTAAGGTGCGACAGTTTTCGATTCAAAAATATAAGAACTGTCTAGAAAATCCGAATTGTACCATTTTGGTTTGGATTTTGCATCTTTAAAGAATTTTTCGCGTCATTGTGTTAAAAGATGCAAATCAATATAGCTTAATTTAAAATTACTTCTTGAATCTTTGTATGATGCAAACTTTTACTTCTCAGATGCGAAAAATTCTGCTTCAAAGATGCAGAACTTTTACTTTTTGACTTTTAAAATTAAAATTACTATCTTAATGTCACAATTCTTAATATCGATGATGAAAAAAAATTGCTTTTATTTCCGCACAATAATAAGTGAGTCAAAACCCACTCGAAGCATCCGTTAATGATCGTTAAGACCGTTTAATTTTAAGAGCGATTTAACAACAGCATAAATCACACAAAAAGCATTCCAAGCATTTTAATTTCCAAAATTTCTCAGTGTTCTAACCGACGAAGTCACCAAAAGAGCGCGCAGAATTTTTCATCATTGTTTCAGCGACTGGAAACTTAAATTGAGTGAGTTAAAGTTTTTTATTTTATATTTTTGCTAAACATTAAACACAAAAGTCTTCCAGTCTAGAAGTTTGTCTGTATATGTGTTGATGTTGTGAGGTAGAAACAGCACCGAGTACACAGAGAGATTTCACAGCATGCGGGAATCTAAAATACTAGAGTTTAGAATGACGGAAAAATTAATTAAAATTTATATTTCGGGGGGAAATCAATAAAATAAAGCGCTGTGAATTCAGCACGCATAATTGAGAGTCCATTAACGCATCTAAATAATAAAAATGAGATATAGTTTTGCGCTAACGCTTCATCATCACTCATAGTCACGATAATGTAGTTGTGCTGTTGTGAATTTTATTTATTTTTTTTTTTATTTTCTGTTATTCTCTCTTCTTACTTTCCATTTCCAGTTGACTGTTTTCTGCTTGTCTGCATAGCTTATAATATTGCTGTGTGTCTCGCAGTCGATATTAGATCGCGAATGAATTAAGTTGTAAATTAAAAGGTCCATAAAAAAAATAAGGTTCAAGATTTGTGGACAATAAGTTTTTGTTAATAAAGTATTTAAATAAAAGTGGAAGTTACAGCATAATAGATTCATTGCGATCTAAAACTTAACTAGAAATAGAAATAAGAGAACGGAATCAAAAAGTTGTTGGCCTTTTGCGAATTGCTTGTGTATGAAAAAAAAAATATATAACAATTTATATGAGTTAAAAAAAATTGGAACTCATAAAAAAAATTGCAAGTAGTGAAGTGAAGTGCTGCAGATACATACTAAGTGATTTATCGAATTTACTAAACGACACGAGACCTAGATTCCATCAAATTATAGAAAAAATGCGGATTTTATTAGCATTATTTATCGCATGCAGTAGTGTGACAGCAAATGATAATTTGAGAGTCGTCTACCAATGGAAGCAAATTGATTATGAATATCCAAATATTGAGGAGCGACAAGCTGCAATTGCAAATGGAGATTTTATACAAGAAAATGTCATACCAGTCGGTATTGAGGTCTATCGAGATCGATTATTTATGACATTGCCACGATGGAGAAAGGGCGTACCAGCATCACTTGCATACATTGATTTGAATGGTAATAAGTCACATTAACTTTGTCCTCGTTTTATTAATTCGCATATTAAGATTATTTGCCGAATCTACGATTTATAATGACGAACATAATAAAGTTAAATTATATTGAATGTGTGATGTCGTAACAAGCAAGTCCACATCACATCACAACAGACAAAATACTTCAGTGTACATATGTGTATAGCTTTACTTCTTCTCTGTACCAATTGTTTGGTCTAGTAGTGAAAAGAAATGTCCAATTGAGATTTAATTTCATGCAAGCGTGATTTTCTGGGATTAGAGGAGATAAACTATTGTCATTTTGGGTATGGTGTGACTTTATGGAATAATATCTATAGATTATTGGGAATTTTATTAGTTTTAAGAATGCATGGAGACTCAGTTTTTATGAGTCATACAAATTCCTTAATTAACAGATGAAAATATTGATCTTATTATTGTTTGCCTTATAAGAGATGCAAAGTTAAATATTCAAAAACTGTCAAAAACAAGAATGAACAATTCATTATTGATATTTTTTCAAACCTTATTTAACAATGCCTCAAGTTTGATTATCACTTTATTATTGACAATAATTTCTTCAATGACAGGCATGTAAAAATCGAGATCTAAATACGAGACAGTAATTCCAGACTTAAGTTCAGTAACAGTTTAGACTTTACCTTTTAAATTTTTTTTACTATTCAGATCAAGGAGATTACTCCAAGTAAAATCAAGGAACAAGTTTGATTATTGTCACCACAACACAATAATTTTAATTTTAAATTTGTAAAAACTCCCAAAAATCCCCAAATCACCAGAAATGCATTTACTAACCCATTTTTCGATAATTTTCTTACCAGTTACATCTCTTCTTCTTTCATTCCATCTATGTCCATTGAATGTTTGTCTCGTCATGTGAATGTTTCGTAACTTTCGCTTTCTTTCATAAATGCACATATATTTCTTCTTATGATCTCGTCTCTGACTCTGTGTGTGACTTGTCTATTAAAGCTTTTCGTTACTTCTTTTGACTTTTGAGTCTCGTGTTTTGGAAAGCATGAATTGTCTTGCTGTAAAGAGCCTTTGTGTCATGAAATCACTTCAAATTGTTGTCGATTAATTTAGTGTTAAATAATCTTTTTAGATAAGTCTTAGATTAATGACTTAACTAAGCTAAGGTTGTTAACTTTTGTGATCATGTGTGACCCCAACTTGATTAGATTGCGAAAGAGATTTTTTGTGTGGATTCGATTTGGGATGTCTTTAAATGATGTGTGTGTCAAATAGTTGGATTTTCGGCACGTGTGACTTCTCAATGCCGGGTTGTAGTCAACAGAATAATTATAGGGACAAAACTATGCGCCCATGCCATTACATTGTATAAATTAGCCATCAAAGCACCGTTAAGAAAGTCCTCTTCTTAAATGAGAAACCTAATAAATAAATGGTTCCATCCATAACAGTTAAATAATAAGAATCAATCCAAATTAAATGAGTCACACTGCAAAAATACCCAAAACTTGCTTCAGGCTGCTTTTTTCAAACTTAAAGCCAATAAAATCGCGATTTACTTATGAAAATATTTACCATAATTATATTCACAATTACCTGGCATTATTGCCGTTTATGTGTTGAGATCGTAAAGAAAAATTGTGTGGTTTTTTGAAATGTGATACAAGGAAATTAAATGTCGTCCAATTTACTTCATTTACTAGTCTATATTTTAAGTCATTACAAACTTATATTGATAATAAATCACAACACGTGATTGTCTCGAGATCAGCATCTTCAGTTATGTGGCTGCAAAACCGGTTCCTTTATTATTATTTTCGTACACAATAAAATCTTCAGCAGCAGTTTAAACCATCACGATTTATGTTGAGAAGAGTAAATGAAAGAAAATGTCAATTGTTGGCCTTGCCTATGTATCATGATCCGCTAGGTAAATTAAGTGGATTTATTTAATTAAAAAAACATACACAGCAGTTCAATGAGGTTCAAAAACGTTCTCAATTTATTTTTTTTTTTCATTTTTTTTTTGAAAGCTATTAATTTATGCATGCATTAATTGAGAACTTATACTTATAGTTATCTAATATTTTAGATTTATTATTGAAAAAATTTAAATTGCTGTTGTTCTTGAAATAATTTTTTAATTTTAATTTTATTATCGAAATTATTCAGCTCATGATAATCGAGTGCATTGAGGTAAAAAAATCTATAGTTTTAGTGAAGGGGGAGGTAAAAACTGTAATAAACTGGAATAGACGTTGATTTATTGAGACCAACCATTTTGTTGTATGGTAAAATTTTAAGGCACCAAATGAAGCAAAGTAGGGTTGTTTTTTAAACAGTGCTGAGTTTTTCTAAGGATGCAATTTTAAAAAAGGGGAGAGGAGAGCATTTCCTCTGTAGATTCAAACAACTATCCGAAATACCCTTAAAAACTAAGGACCAATAATATCTTTCCAGGCTAAATTCAAAATCAGTGCTAATTAAGTTTTATTTGAGCAGGAATTATGAAAGAATGTGTCGCAAAAAATAGGTTGAGCAACACTGGTCTAGACCGAAGCTTTGTATATTATTTGAGATTAAAACAGTTTATAATCTCCTTAATACATCCTAAATAGAATTGAAATGATGCATCAATATTGTGAAATACTAATAAAAGTGTTAAAATTTTCAGTTTCACATAAAATGAGGCAAAATGTTTTAAATGTGAAAACGATGGAAATAAATTTGCATAATTGACTGAATAACAAATAGAATTTATTAACAGTCAAGTGTGACTCACTGTTGCATAATTTTCATACAGACTAATTCAGCAAGAATTTTAGAATGTTAAATAATAATGTTGAACATGTGTCGTGATTCTGATCTTATCTCCAATTAAAATCACTGCGTTTTGCACTTAAAACAATTAAAGTTTGCATGACGATTTATTAATATCTGCCAAATTAATGCCTCATCAAAATCAACACTTTGAAATCTAATTAAGCATTTGTCGTGTCGACTTCAAAATTGATGATATCATCCAGTCGCACGAAGAGTTCACAAAAATTGCCATAACAATGCTAAAAACAAATTCACATTCCCCAAAATTAAATATTTCATCAAAAAGCCATTTTTACACGACTTTTAAATTAATAAGCAAATACACATTTTATTACTCAACTACAATAAGGCACTGAGCCATAGCTGTGCTGCATTTTTTTCATATTTCTATTATTATTCATATTGAATGGCTTAAAAAAGAATGAAGACATAACATAATATAATAATTTATGTACATAGGTTTACAACAAGTGCAAAGATTTGTTTAGTGCCAACTTTAAGCCATCTATGTTTGGCGAATACATTCACTTAATAGAAAAAAATTATTCAGCACTTTAAAGCATGTTGATGGAAGACTTATGGAAAGGTTTCGAATTTTAAAGCGCATTTGATGAACAAAAATATGGTCTTGGTTTTGAAAAAAAAATATTGAAACAAACAACGTAACAAAGTATTATTTAATGTCTAGTAGGATTTGAACCCATTGTCTTTTTGAAGACGATCTCACTGAAAGTTTATTTTAATTATATTGTATCTTTAGAATGGCAAAATTACACATATAAATGTCAATTTAGTTTCTCAAAAAATTCAAGCATCCAAAATTTTTATTTTTTAAAAATTCTTAGAGATGTAGGAAGGAGCTAAATAATGAGGCTTAATCCGTAAATAACAAACGCATATAGCGCTAAAAATACCAAAATTTTGAAACTAGATTACCACTTTACAACATACTTGCCTAATGGTTAATCACTGATGATGACTCTCTTCAATGATAAAACTTCAAAGTTGAATGGTCTTTAATATGATGCCATTAAAATATGAGATTAATTCTTGAAAATATTTCTGAACGAAAATTCTGATGAATCCGTAAATCTCAAAATACAATTAAAAACATTTAAATTAAGGTTATTTCAATTCTCGATCACGACAAGTTTGTAGAATCACTTTTGACATCAAGAACCCTGAATTTACAAAATGCCAAAATGAAAACAAAACTGCACTAGCTACTACACAATATAAATAAGCTACAACAAAGCAATAACAGAATTCCATTATGCTTATGTACCAACAAATTCTTGATTGTATGCTGTCGTAGCTTATGGGAAAAAAATTAAGCGAGAGCATGTCGAGGAAAAACCTTCAAAATAATCAAAAGAATAAAGCAACAAAAAATCTATTTTTCTCCGACACAATCATGAAATTCAAATGTGACAGAATAAATTGAGAATCAAGAACGGTATCTAGCGTGATAAGCACAAGATTTAAGCTTTTTAATATGGAAATCAAATCGCGTTACAAAGTTGCATTGTTTTTTTATTCAAATCTATTTTTTATAGCTAATTTCAATATTTCATTTCCGTGATCAAGCAGCTCGGAAGTAAGTCAATTGCTGTGGCAAATTTGTTCATTACTTTTACTTTGCAAAAAAAAATATGTTCAAATAAACACGAAATTCAATGTCGCAATGAACTTGAAAATTGACATGCATGTCCACATCTGGATGAAAATATAGGAAGGATAGACAGTTCAGAAAACAGCATCAACCTCAACCTCTGTATTATGTAATTTACCACCATAAATGGAACTTTACTTCTTCTTGATTGATTGATTGGACCGCAATAAGTTCATTAAATTGGCTTTAACCTTGCATGGGGTTTTAGCATGACTAAAATTACAGCAAAAGCAGTCGGAAGTTAAGTGAAATGTTGTGCTTTAAAGCTACTTCATTGTTGTGATAAAATGAGCTAATTTGATCGTTCTGTGATTATTGTAAATTGAATCACGTGATTGATCATGAAACTGTTCTAATGGTGCTTCATTGTGCTCAATTTGATGCATTGTAGGATCTTTTGAAATGGCTAATTGGAATCAAAATTCAATGTATTGATGGCTTTTTGTATCGGATTGTTATTCATCTGCTAGTGCTTTAATTTTTGAGCATTAAAAAACTTAAATTTGTGTAATTCAAATACTTATGACATTGTAATCAACTGCGTTAATGAGGAGCATAGCTAGATGTTTATAAATATTAAGGTAGGGCTTCTAATCAAACGAGCGGTTGGGTTTAATATTTTGTTTTCAAATTAAGTCTCGAAGAGAGCCTGTGTCCTCTTGTTTACGATTCTGGCCTTGTCAAGCTAAAGCTTCATCTTACTCACTACTGGATCTTAGACCTCATTTGTCTAATAACCTCCCTAAAGCTCGATTGACGTTATAAGAGAACATTTAAATTCTGCTAAAAAGCAAAAACGATTGATATTTATGAAAAAAATTATTCATAACAAAAACTTTCCATTCACAAATTTAAATGCAGACGATTGAAGATAAAAAGTCTTTAATTTACGATTATTTTGAAGCTTTTACGATTTTGTTACGTGTGGTATATCTGAAACATTCTGCTGAATAATAATTTCAAGTGTCTTTCGGGAACTTAATGCAAAAATACGGGTTTATCTAGAATAAAGAATTATTATGTGTTGCAATGACAAATTTGTGCAGCTAGAAAATAAAGTTGACTTTAGAAATTGTTGATGCTTGATATTTGTTCTAATTAGAGTTGTATAAATATTTTAGGAAAAATGTAGTTTCATTAAATGGTTGTTTAATTACTTCGCTTGCTCATTAAGGGGGGTGGGGGGGGGGGGGGGGTGTGAAGTTAATGTTGTGATCCTGATAGTTCGAGAGAATGATATGTAAAGTTCTTGTAGTCGATTATTTCGGCAATAATGGACAACACTTAGACAATCTACTGTCTATCATTTTGACAGTGCATGAGTTCGATTCTCACAATCATTGTATTAACTCTTAAAAACAAGGAACATCAAAAATCATTAAAATCCATAAAATTTATAATCCAGAAATAACAAACCAAAGTGTAGTTCAATAGCTACAATCTAATTAACTCGTGAAGTCATTAAGCAAACAGTCTACATTAAATCCAATTGAAACTCAAGCTACCTCCAATAACCGAGTAAAAAGCAATTAATTTTACTTCTCTTTGCGGCGTTTCACGCTCTGCTGAATTAAAGAAAATACACGAAAAAGACTTGCTCATTTCAAAAATAATACAAGCATTAAGGCGAGGAAGAAGAAAGAAAAAAACATTCGGCAAATAATGAAATTATAGCAGCGATTAAATTGGCGTGGGAATTTTCTTGTGTTTATGGGAATTTTTGGCACTTGCTAACATTAAATTTTCATGTTAATTCCTTTTTTTTAGATAACATGACAGATAAGTCACCTCAGTTGAAGCCATATCCAAGTTGGACAGCCCATCAAATGTCTGACGATGAACCACCAGTCATTGTATCTCCATTTCGTGTACGAGCTGATGCATGTGGACGATTGTGGATTTTAGACACTGGCGTTGCTGATCTTCTTGGAAACACAACAGTTTTGACAAGAACTAAACTTTTGATCTATGATCTTCATGATGATGACTTGC
Source organism: Chironomus riparius (assembly GCA_917627325.4). Classification (NCBI taxonomy): domain Eukaryota; kingdom Metazoa; phylum Arthropoda; class Insecta; order Diptera; family Chironomidae; genus Chironomus; species Chironomus riparius. The sequence continues at coordinate 18,485,214 of OU895877.1, read as the reverse complement.
TGAGAAGCTACGAATTTCCAGAAGATCAAGTTAAGGATAACTCATTTTTTGCCAGCATCGCCGTTGAGGATGATGACTGTGAGAATGCATTTGCTTACAGTGCTGATTTAGGAAAGCCAGGTCTCGTCGTTTACTCATGGAAATCTAAAACATCATGGAGAATTCAGCACAACTTCTTCCATCCAGATCCAACAGCTGGAAACTTCAGCATCGGTGGAAATAACTTTGAATGGGATGATGGATTATTTGGACTTGCATTATCAAAGCCACAAAGTTCTGACAATGAGACAGTTTTGTATTTCCATCCATTTGTATCCAAAGATGAATTTAAGGTTCCAACAAAGTTCCTCAAAGATCAAGCAGCAACAGAAAATAATGCAAATTATCATGAATTCAAGCAACTCGGAACTAGAGGCGAAAATGCTCAATCAAATGCTGAATTTTTAGACAAAACCACCGGAGTTCTGTTCTATACACTTCCAAATCTCAATGCTGTCGCATGCTGGAAAACAACAACAAAAGAATATAATTTAAAGTCTCAAGGACGAATCTTTATGGACAAGGTCTTGATGGAATTCCCAAATGATGTGAAAGTCGATGATAAAGGTCGTCTTTGGGTCATCTCTGATCGTCTTCAGAAGTACATGTACGACAGTTTAGATTCAAATGAAGTCAACTTCCGAATCTTCATGCAGACTGTGAAAGAAGCCATTGCCAATACGGCATGCGATGTTAAAACAAAACCATTGCCAGATATTATCACACATTTAAATGACTATATTAAGCCTACGACTGTAGCACCAACCAAAGGTTCAGCTTGCAAATTGGAAGCAACTGTGATGCTCTTTGTCTTGGCAATTGTCAGCAGGTTCCTGTAATTATTTTGTGATTGAAATTTTAAAGTGTGCTGAACTTTTATGATGAATGAGTATGCTTAATAGATGTAGACTATGTCAAGGATAGACGGTTGCACTATTGAGCATAAATTATTGTATACTAAGAGGATTAATGTAAAAGTACAGTATTTTTGCCATTATAAATTAATTTATTGTCGATTTTTTGAAAAGATAAAGGAATGTATTTAGTTAAGCTTAGTAAGAAATTAATTATTTTCATTTAAATTAAAAAAGAATTCCAAACTGAAAATATCTGATTTATTTCCTAAGGTTATTGATAAATCTCGAACTAATCTCATACTGAAATTCGCTATTATCCGGTTTGGTTATCTTAATTTGCTAAATGATGAGATTCTTGAGGATAAATACAAAAGAGTTTCATTTATATGGACTAGCATCATATAGCATAAATCCCGCTACTCTCATAAAGCTCAACATCATTTAAGATTCATTATCATTGTCGGACCTAACCTAGGATTTTCTAGTAATTCCTAAATGACTTCAGACCCATGAATATTGTAATTTAAAGTACATTTTTCACATAATGTCTGAATCTGAAAACTTAAATTTAAGTACGATGAAAATATAAAAAACTTAATACATTAGGGGCCATTCACTTATTACGTAACGCTTTTAGGGGGAGGGGGGGTCTAAGATTTTGTTACGATTCAAACAAGGAAATTTTTTTTTCATACAAATTTTGTTCCGAGGGGGGGGGGGGGTCTAAGAAGTCATTTTTTCGCGTTACGTAATAAGTGAACAGCCCCTTACACAAAATTTGCGGAAAATGAAACTAAAAGAAATAAAGATCATTAGCTATGAATTACGAAAATGTGTAGGAGAAGCCAAAGAGTAGCAATGGAAAGAGTAGATTGCACAAGCTTGGTATGTGTGAGAAAATTTCGCTCAATAAAATCAGATAAAATTAAACAATTGAATCATGCGGTAGGTTGGATATGGAAAATGTCATTGATCGCGTACAGACATTCCACAGTCATTGCTAATAAGGTATGACCTAATAAGCATAGCTAAACATTTCATTTGAAGATTAAATTGTAAATTTTATGAAAAGACCTAGAAAATAAATCAAGAGGAATAACCAGTTGACAATTTAAGTCATCCAAATTTATATTTAATGTCTTTATTTCATATTTTGTAATTAATTATGCCTTAAGCAAATTTTTGATTTTTCTACATTTAGATTTTAATATATAAAGTATGTAAGTTTTAAGAGAATTTGAATTACCAATTGTATACGTAAGTGATTAGGTTTTAATAATATAAATATAAGCACCAAAATTTGACTCATGAATTCTCAAGTGTCATAGATAAAACTGCTTGAAATTCGTCTTTAGAATTGGAAAGAGCAAATGATGTTGATCAGATTTGCGATCTGTTACTTGCCTGTCATTGCCGCTCAACCTATGCCCGTTGACAAGTGAGCTATCTCGCAACTCTGATGTCTCAACATTGAAATCTTTTGGACATCCCATATAGTAAAGTACTGGTGATGATGGTCCAAAATGCACATTTAAGGATTTAATTTACATCAAATGCTCTTTTTCAATATCTTTTTCTCACATTTTTTTAAATTTTAAGTCTTCATTTATGAAAGCACTCAAGGTCATTTAATGTATATTCTTTCATGTAAATCAAATGCCATTGGATGTGATTGAACATAGGAAAGAGAACAAAAGTGACTCATTGCTATCTATGAGCTATATCCCTTTTGAAAATCAAACTATAATTCATATTTCTATATTCATAAATATCTCAAAATGTAAACTTTAATCTTTAATTTTATTACAAACAGTTTCTCATTTTTTTTTTTCAAATTTATTCATGTTTAAAGCCACTCATTTATAATTTACATCAAATTTATTTTCATATCATTCCCATTTTATGCTTGAAGAACAAATAAAAAAAAAGGTCTTTTCGAGTTTAAATCTCTGCGATCTTACTTTTAATTTTAGCAAATGATTTAATTTTTTGTGATTTCAGCAAGATTTTTTTGGGTTACCTTTTCATAGCTTATACTGCTGGTTCTGGAATTTAATCCAATGTGTGAGTCTGATTTAATATAGAATTTAAATTATGAATAATGATTATTCAGGTCTTGAAGGTTGACTCCCTAAATAGAACGAACCCAGTGCTTTACCCATTAAAAACGTCATCAGACAGCCAGCTATCCAAATAATAAACTCCACTTCCGGCACTTTCCATCATCACACGACTCCTGTCATCCATCAGTCTCAACAATATCCCAATTATAAGTCAATAAATCTTATCAGCACGTAAAAGTATTGTACTCGATTGTCAAAAATTCGATCGACATCTTGTTAAAGCATATCAGCAATTACACTTAATGGATTTTATCAATATTGTCATGATAATGAATGTGTGATTCGATCATTAATTCACCGTTATGCCTCGTTTTGTTTTACAATCATTATTGCCAATATTTCGTGATAAGGAGCTTTTACTGTGGAAAATTCCCTTATCAGCAATAAATGTCCAATGTCATTTGGAAAGTGAAATGCAATTCAGTTGATTCGCAGCTGTTGAATGAGACACAATGAAGCTATTCGAGAAGTTTAAACACATTTATTTGAAAATTATTGATTATTGTATGCAAAGGCCGAAACGGATTGTTAGGCTTGTGGTACTTGCTGGATGTTGCATCATTGTTTTCTTTCAGTTATGGTGAGTGATGGGAAAGGTTTTGGGAATGTAAAAGTGGTTGATGATAAATTTTATGCCTCATTTTGTCTAGGGAATGTGTTAGTAAGCTTTTAAAGCCGCCGGTATCAACACACAGCAATTTTGAACTAAATGAAACCATGCACTATCCAGCAATCACATTCTGCAGAAATCCACCATTCAAGAAAGACATCATGGCTGTACGTATCGTTAATTTCATTGACTCAGTCATTAATTTTAACTATTTCTTCTAGGACTACAACTTATCATACCATCCAACACTAACTTCAGGCTGGAAAAACTTTCCATTTCACAAAAAAACGCTAGCAGATGTTTATGAGCAGGCAACTTACAGCAGCGAAGAATTTTTCCGTTCATTTTCACTTGAAAAAAATTCATCAAATATTAAAATTGTGATGTCTTTGCATTTCACTTATGGACGATGCTATACTGTAATTCCACTTGTGACCACTAAGATGCCGGTGAGATTTTTTGGGAATTTTCAGAATTGCGAAATTAAATTTGTTTTAAATGCGACTTAAGTAACAAGTTTTATACACTAATCAGTCCAATTTATACAATTTCAGTGGAAAGATTCTGGATATTCAATTAGATTGCTCAATGGACAAACTCAAAAAGAATTCGACACAGCTATGAGCGGAGATGAAGGATGGAACATGTTTCTGCACATGCCGATGTAAATTTTAATATTTTACAAGCTATATTTTGACCTATAACACATTAGCTGTCAACTTTTTTATAGAGAAGAATTCACGGAATATGGAATATCGTCATCTGGTCGAATTGAGAATTTATATGTGGAATTTAATGAAGAAATTGAATTGAAAATGTCAGTGGCTCACTATACATACGTAAGTATATTTTGATTTGTGGAATTGAATTTTCGTTGGTTTAATCACGTTCTATAAGGTGGCTTATAAGATTGCTTACTTACAAGAATCAAAATTCTCATCTTTGAAGACTTTCAGCATATCCATACATAAATTTCCAATTTTAAAGCTCTGATAAATGATTGAGAGATCAGAATATTATGGGAATCGAACCTCCGTCATCACATTGCCAATTTCTGGTCTTTTGCCTAACCACTTGGCTACCGAGGTCATACTTTTATAATAGCTAATCCACCTTCATACATTGCTGGATACTTCAAGTTCCATTCTGCTTTGATACAAGAACTAAAATGGACTAAACATTTTCTAACCTTCCAGTTTAGAGGACGTGGAACAAAATGCTCGGATGATCACCTTAAAAGCACATCAGTTTGCATAGAAAATTGTATTTGGCGACACATTGAAGAAAAAGTCAACTGTTCAGGTCCATGGATGAAGCATGCGGAATTTCCATATTGTGACAACTATGAATCGATTAAAAATCTCATCAATGAATATGACAAGTAAGTGCTGAAAAGCTATTTTATAGATTCGTACCTAAATGACTTTTGTTTGTTGTTAATTCCAGCATGATCAATTCGTACGGAAATGAGGATTCTTGTGAATGCTTAAAGCCTTGTGACACATCAATTTATTCTTCATTTGTTATGAATCGAAAGTCACTAGAAGGATTGGGATCTTCACAGATTTATGTCTACTATACATCTAAAATGGTCACAAAACTCTCTGAAAAATCCGGATATGATTCAACGCAGTTCCTAGCTGACATGGGAGGATCTCTTGGATTTTTATTAGGCTTATCAGTCATTGGATTCATAATAATTTTAGAAAAATTCCTTGGCTACATGTTCCTTGATAAAATGGTCGAGAAATATCTGAAAAAGAAGAATGAAGCGGAACAGATGTCCAAGAAAGAATCTGAAGGTGTAAAGGAAGGAAAATTTTTGGATATGTAATAAATCATCCGAGCTTATTAATTGTTTATACTTTTATATTTTATTAAACATGAATAATAAATGTATTTTATGTGTACCGCATTCAAAATATCCATGATCGTTGTCTACATTGTGTGAATTTATGATTTGTTGACCTAGTCTAGATGAATTTTTATATTTCTCCATTTTCATTTAACTCAGTTTTTCTTTTTTCGTATGGTGCTACAAAATTCTTTTCTACACTTGTTTCAAACTATATAAATATTTCTATACAGCTATTTTTAGAATCAAATTTCTTTCTCATGATCTGATGTGCAGATTTAGCGTGTTTTTCTTTCTTTCTGCTTCTTCTTACTTCTCTGTTTTATTATTATTGAGGAATTATTGAACAAAATTGTGGTTTTGAGCAGCTTTTTAAGAAAGTTTCTAACAAATTTTTTTTAAGGTCCACAAATAAACTGAATAATAATAATTTGTCAAGGTCGTAGCCTTTCAGCTGGAGGCACTATGATTCAAATTAGAATAGAATCTATTGTACCACACCCTTTAGATCTGCAGTTTATAGTGAGATCTGAACCACTTGCAAGCAGTGCACATTGCAAAGACACGTGTAAGTCATAAGACCTGATTTACCCTGCAATTTACCTAGTCACAATTCGTGTGCGCAAGATGCCGTAAGGAAGTCATCCAGATGCTAGTATATCCTTGTATACCTATCAAAGGAGGCATATTCTGTGCCAAAGACCTCAAAAATACACCCAACACACGAACCGAGCTTCGTAACTAGAACGGTGAAATGAAATAAGAGCTTCGAAAATTAAAATAATTGACCAAAAAAATAAAGGCTGTTCCGATAATTTATATAAGTTAAGTGAGACTCTTAAACCGTATTAATTTCTTAATTTTTGATTTTACTTTGGCTTATGTGATTGTGGCAAAATTGCTAACATCAGCATCAAGAGGGTGGAGGTAGTTAAAATAGTCCAGGATGAAGTAGGAAGCCTACCCTAGTAACCATAATCGTCCATATGTCTAACATTGATGTTCGGCTTCTTAAATGCAGCAGTTGAAGACTTTAAGGTAAGAATTATACAAACCAGAGATGAAGAAACAGGTCAAGGATTATGTAGATAAATTTTTGGAAGATACAAGAATTGGAATGGACCTAGAAACATTGTGATTAACTGAAAATTGGAACGAAAACTGACATGAACACTTGATCTAAGATCTAAAGAGTTTAATTGGCTGCTGGACATACAACTACTGAATAAGGACTAAGCACTATATACTGAGCTAGTATACATAATAAAGGTTTAAGAATTGTTGACTGAAATCATTATTGTTCTGTACATTACTCCATAGCATATGAGATCTCTCCTTAAATGTTTTTCTTCTATTTTCGTCTTTCTAATTGTTAGAATCTGAGAAAAGTTTGATATAACATTAAATAATCATCATTTTGGTCAACTAGTAGCTAATTTTTCATTTTAACTGAAATGGAAGAACTTAAACTTTCAAACTAATGAAATTTGACACTTCTTTGAATAAAATCATTTCATTGTTAACATCAAGTCACAGTCAAGATTATCTAGCCATATTTACTCAAATTTACCAGTGCACTGCTGTGTGCGAGCAGCTTTTAAGCAAAAAATCTTAATAATTTAATCTTCTCTTTGTTGAGGATTCGAGTTTGATTCTCACTATCAAAATTGAATCTGTATGACAAAAGACACCTGAGAAATGATCATGACATAAACATTAGTAATGATTACTATCTAAATCCACCCTGATTTCCATAGACTTAATGACGATTCAGATTTAAATCACATCTTTTTCATTCACTATTTTCATCTAAATGATCATCATCAACTGGAAAATAGATGATAAATAAATGAAATATTTCAACACATGGCGCTGTCTATTTAAATTGGCAATCTTTACCGTATGGAAGGATTTGCATTGTTGCCAATTTTCACTCACAAAATCTCAAAACTTTTTCTAGAAAATATTTTTATTTTAAAATCTTCACGAAGTTAAAAAAAATTTCATCTTTATTTTTCAGCTCCGAGCAATGAAAAAGCAAAAAATTTCGTAATAAGTGACTGTGTAGGCAAAAACACAGAGTTTTTCTTTCTTATTGCGAGAAATAAACATATATTCCTACTTATGGCAAAGTACGAGGAATGAATTTTCTTCACACCAGAGCAATTTTATGCCAACATGAATAATTGAAGCAAAAAAAAATTGAGGAAAAAAGATGAAAATATTTTTGGTGAAGGCAGTGGTTGTTTTTGGATTGTTCGATGTATTATGACTCATGGAATGTGATAAATATATTAGACTTCTTGATCTTGAGATATTAAGGCTTAAAAATGAGCACAATGATTGTTTTATTTTTTGGCTTTTTAAGAGATTTTTATTGATTTTGTTTATATCGATTAAGAATTGATTGTTCATGAAAATATGGCTGTAGATCAAGGGGAAAGCAATATGATGGGAAAAGGTTTTTAAAAATTTTTCCACCAATTTTGATGGGAAAACTAAAGAAAGTTGCCTTCATTATGAGAATTAAGTTGGAATTTCTCATCATGTAGTTATCCCCTTGGTATAGATTTAATTACTAAAATTTGATTTCAGAAGGCTTGATTGGTCTATTAATCAGGGTTAAGAGGTAATCTAGACAGCAATGCACGTTGATGTGGGTTAAGACTTTTGTAATAGCAATAGCACACGATTAAAATTAAATCTTTAAGGTTTGCTCTTAATGCAATTAAAATTTATTATTTACGCATGTGTAGAATGACCATCTGTGCACTTTGTACTAAGAAAATGATTCTATTTATTTTATTCAAGCCCATTAAAGCTTGGTAGACTTGTGTCTTCCTTTAATTTTCGTATATTTATTATAATGTAAAACAAATTCATTTGGATGAGAATTGAACCAGCGTCCTTAAAAGAGTTTATTACTCCGCCAAGTATATGCCAATTTTACACTTATTTCCTTAATTGAATTCCGTTCTTCACATGCTTTGTTCAATTGTATGTAGTAGATCAAAACGTGATTTATCAGATACGTACTGCGATTCAATTTGTAAAGAATCTATTGTACCACACACTTTAGACCTACAGTTTATAGTGGGATCTGAACCACTTGCAAGCACTGCACATTGCAAAGTTACGTGTAAGTCATAAGACCTGATTTACCCTGCAATGTACCTAGTCATAATTCGTGTGCGCAAGATGCCGTAAGGAAATCATCCAGATGCTAGTATATCCTTGTATAAATAGCAAAGGAGGCACATTATGTGTCAAAGACCTCAAAAATACACCCAACACACGAACCGAGCTTCGTAACTAGAACGGTGAAATGGAAAAAGAGCATCGAAAATTCGGCATGAGCTGGAATTGAACCCAAGACCTTTGGCACGGAAGATGCCATTTCAACGCATACGCACTCTTAGTTTAAGTATATCTACCATTAATATGCTCTTAGAGCCATATTTACATGTCTTGCATTTTTGTCATGTTTATTCTAATCAGATCAGCTAATTCAACGTTGAACCAAAACTCTTTCTGGCAAAGATTGTTTTCTTTTGATTCTCTTAAATAATGTTTCATTTCATTTAAAAAGTATAACTCTGTCAATAGGTCACAGATTTGAAACTCATGAATAATTTTCTTTTAGCAACTAAAATTTAAGTCAAGTCTAACCTTATCGAAATCTCAAGTGTGTCAACAAACAATCTAAACTATGCCATGAGACAAAAAAGTTTGAGAAATTCTGTCCCAATAATTTCATAATACTCTGTCTGAACCAATAACCCATTTTGCTATTACATCCGCAAAAGAATATTCATAAATCTGCTAGTTACGCAAAATACGACATTTTCGGTCCACTGAAGGTAATTGTAATTAAAGTATTTCAAAGGCACACTGCCAAACAGAGTAAAACGCCGATTACCCGGTAGAATTTTTCTGTATTCTCAAAAAATAATTATTTCGATTCCACTTCCGACATGAAAATTCCTCAAAAAATTTTTTTCATGCATCTTAAAAATCATCAAACAAAAGTTTTAATTAAAATTTGTATGAACAGGAATGTAAGCTTCAAGTTACTCAGTTACACTTTATTGGCACTAGCTTTGGATTACTCAATCGTAAAATATTTATTTTTTCCGCAGCATTCATAACTGTGTCTGTTAATCATCACACTTAGATGCATTACTCGACAGCCGACACTATATTTATCTGCAGAATAATATCTTTTTTTTTGTTATTTTTCTCATTTTTGTGTCCTTTGACTTTTTTTTTAAAAATTTTTCAGCACAGCAATTATTCAGCTCGTCTCGTATCGTTTAATAATTTCTCATATCCCAAATTAGCGACAGAAATCATTAACATGGCGTAAAATTAAATTAAAAGAAGTTGAAGAAAAAAAAAATAATTTCTTCATCGTCTTCGTTGTCGTTTCCTCTCGAGTCCAAGTGTTTAGCATGTTGATAATGGCAAGAAGTAAATATATATAAAAAGATGTTGAATGGTTGACAAAACTCAAAAATGCTACTCGCGAGTATTTTGTGAATGCTCAACGATCTATTAAAAGATCAAATGAATAAAATAAAATTGTCAGGTTAGGGAAGTCATGAAGTTTGAGGAACTAAAACGCATATTTCTGGTGCAATGTTATGAAATTCATGAGAATTGGGTTCTGAAAGGGAATATAATTTGGAATTCTGAATGAACAGGATTTGGGCAGTTTGGCTTTGAAATAAGCACTGTGACAACAAGTGTGCATGATCTTAGAGCCGCGGTACTTAAAGTATTGACAACACTGCACTTATCAATACTGAGAACCTAAGATCTAATAATCTCGACTTTCAGACGTTAAAATCTAATTCAATGTTTCTCTTCCGCTACAGAAGCTGCTCTTACTGACATTTTGAGGATTTTCTCGTGAAATAGTTGAGAACTAATCATAATATCGATTTCCAGCAAACCATCTCGAAACACGGATCACAATTCATTGTCAAAGTCTTGACGACTCATCATTCCGAGCACACATCCATGTAGAGCACTGATTGAGGAGCCCTGCCCAAGCTTCTCAATTGATATTAATTTTTAATCAGCTTTTAAAATCTAGGAATCGAACGTTCTTATGATACCAAATGATACTTTAACATCACAAAAATCAGACAAAACACACAAAACTCCACTTCTTCCTACCTCAAAAAATCCGCTTCATCTTCAAGAAAAAGAAAAACAAGTCAAAAGAAGAAGCAAGTCAAGAAAAATCAGTTGAGAAAAAAAAATTGTTTTTCTTCTTGAAACTATATACAGAATAGGTGTGCTTTAAATTTATTTATAGTCATGCAGCACACAGTACAGTGGCAGTTATGAGGAGTGTAAAGCATCAAAATGAAAAAATTTTCATTCGTCGACACAACCACTGACTCGTTGCCTCAATGATCATTTTCATCTGTCTCTCTTTCTCCGTCCGTAGAAAATTTTTCATGCTATTTTCAAATATTGTTACTCAGATTTGTGTATATATGCTTTATAGAAGTAGAAATTCTCGCATAAATTGACTCGGAGACTAATTTTTCCCTCAGGATTGATGGGCAGCCAAAAAGCAACATCCACAATATGTGTAGAATGAAAAATTTGTGTTGGCTGTTGGACGAGATATTTTTAAAAATGCCGAGCTTATTACATAGATTTTTTTTTGTTGAGTATGAGGACATCATCGTCATTGTGATGATAATCGTTGGCAGGGCTGATAATCAGGTGGTTGTTGCTGAATAGATGTGCCTTTTATTGTTGTTGTCTACTGACCTGAATGCTATGTTTGGGCAATGTTTATTTGCAGCCGACAAAGTCTTGTGTTGATGCCAAAAAAATCAACGTCATGTCTTCGCCTGAAGTGCGTGGCAAGGGAGTAGTGGTCTGACAGAGTGTTGCATCTTCAAAAAGTAGACATTCATAACTTGGACTTGTTTTTTAGGACTGTCCCGGCTAGACCTTACCATTCAATCATAATAAAAAATTGACTGTTACTAAGGAAATTCTAGAAGCTGATCCTTGATTGCTCGTGAATTTTTTAACAGAAACAATAGATCTTTATACCTTCCACACACTTCAGTCCCCCATATATCTGGAAATTATTAAGCATGCTCATAGACAATTCCTTTTGATTATCTTATGTCTCATCTTATGTTGATTTTTTTGTTGATGTAAGTGCTCAAAGCAACCCTGGTCAGGGTTGATGTGGGACTATTAAGTATCCATATCTGCTAAAATCTACTACAATCTACATTTTCATTGATCCAGGTTCTTAACTATTCTCCTGTCTTACCCAATCATCAGATCTCAACCCTGATTGTCTGATAACATTTTTTATGATCAATTGATTAACAGTCTAGACTGTCAGTAGAAACAGACTGGATCAGAGTAGAAAATATTCAAGAATTTTGTATAAATTTCAATGGAGAGACTTAAAATTGAGTTGAATGATCGATAATTCACTGGACCAGGAGCTGCACGAAAGCACTTGAAATAATCAGAAATCAAATTAAGGAACAAGCCAATTTTTTTCGATGATGAATGAGGAATGAGAAGTTTCATTGGCAACAATTTACACACCGAACAGGTCATTCAAATATTTCAATGACTTATCACATGTTGCACACAGATTTTTGTACGTGGTTAAATCTACGATTTTCATTGCATCTGTATTGGTCTTGGTGTTCAAAGCAGTCTTGCTGGTGTTTGTCGAAAATAAAAGAAAAAATCTGAAAAAAAAATTCAATATCGAAGGCAACAAAATTCATCGATTAATTTATGAGGACTTACAAATTGCTAATTGAAAATGTCAATTCATGAAAAATCATAATCATAAATGTTTCAGCATTTCAACCAAGCTAGAGTATTTTCTTCACATGACATTAAAAATTGAGAAAAAAAAGCTAAGCAAAAATTTATTTCCACCCACAAAACCTGAATTAAAAACTTAATAAGCTGAGTCATCGAAAATGCATTTCGATCGTCCACAAAATAGAGCAGAAATATTTTGGGCCATAAAAAAATAAACATTTTAATATATTAATTATATTTACTGCATCTATAAATTCATATGCAATGAGGCATCACTTGAAGTTAGCAGAAATTCTTTAATGTCTCCCACACACATATGTATGCACACATGTGGGGTATGAAAATGTTTTTTAATGTATTTGCGAATAGGAAAAAATAAGTATTCAGCATCAACATGTGTGTAAGTTGAACCTTTTTAAGTATGCGTGGAAATCATTTTTTGCATAAACTTTTCACATTTTCAAAAGGAAAATTCAACCTCAAGATTTAAATGTGTTTAATTCGGAAAATGATCGGCATTTTATGTTGTGTGCGTAACTACATTGATCATCGGCTGTTATACACTCAAAATGATTATGTGTATTAGTGAATTTGGACTAATTGGGAGGTATTACCCGGGCATTCTTCAAGCGATCAAATTGCGGCATATAAAAAGGCTCGTACCCACATTTTCTCACTTAGAACGGCTTTCGAACGCGTAAGTGATAACATCTAAAAGTGACTTTTTTGCTGCTCGATTTTTTTTTGCATCCAAAGATGGGAATTTAAGCTGATCACTGAATTTTTTTAGTGTCCTACTTTTTTTTTCTTGTACTGTGGATTACGTAACCGAATGAAAAAAAATAATTAATTAAATTGAGGAATCAAAAAGAAAAATATTAAGGACATTCATGGAAAAAAATGAGGATTAAATTGTGAAAAAGTGGAAAGTGGCTAGTTCCAAAAAGGATTATTCAAAAAAAAAACTGGAAAAAATAAATAAATTGAAATGGAATTAAAAATAAAATTGAAAAAAAAATTATGCAATCAGTTAAAAGACATGCAATTCACTTGTGCAATAAAATTCACGGCACACAAAATGAAAATGAAAAAAAAAAGAACTGAAAAATTTAAAATTAAATACAAAACGCCATATTAAGTAACATCCCGTGTGAGACATGAAAAAAAGAAAATTTCATTCAAAAAGCGAGAAAAAGTGATGAAAATTTTTTTATGAAGAAAAAAAAATGTGTGAAAATGTTTCATATTCGGAACCAGTTGCCGCATATATAGACACTCGCCTATGTGCAAAGCTTAAATAATTACGTAAAATATACAATCATCCCAGAAATAGATGCCCGAGACGAAAAATCTCTCGTTCATGCTATATCAAATGAAGATGAAACCCCACCTTACCTTTATACATTCACGATACTGCCTTGTGATTTTTCTTTAATTGCCTTGCTATACTTACAATAAGCAGAAGCAGTTTCAGTTCTCAAGTTGTAAATATTTTTGTAAAGTTCTTTTTTTTCGCGTGATTGAAAGTTTGCAGAAACTCTGAGATTTAAGAAGTAGTAAGGAACAATTTTAGACAGGGGAAGAAGTGAAATATTTAAAGTATTTTGTAGATAGCTTGAGAATGCACTTAGGTTGTAGATTTTTTTGAGAATTCTTATTAGAGGTGCTTCATATAGATAAATTGAAAAATAAAGAGGATATGATAAGCTGTCAATAATACTTCCAATTTGGATGATTTAGATGTTTCATCTTCATAATTTTAGAGTTTTAATAATTATGCCAACAAACAAGCTTAAAAATTGAGAAGCACGTTATGTTTTCTGGACATATAAGCTCCCAGATCTTCTTAACTGTCCCAAAACTCCAAATAAAGACAAACATTGATATAAAAATAACAAAAAAGCTCCACCAATTCTATGACTTACCGCCGTTTGATTTAAATAAGGTTAATTTAAATTCGTCCTTGGTATTTATGTAAATCAGGAACTGAAAGATTCAATTGTTTTCATATAAATCATGTATGTCGAAATATATTATGCGGCAACAGGTTATGATAGGAGACATATTTGGAGTTGATACTTAGGAACACTTCAAAACTTAAGATTAGAGCACTTATGAATACATAAAGTATATTTTTATTGAGAAAATCATAAGTTTGAGGTTTTGGAATGTTTAAATGTCTAGGGAACTGTCTAGTCTACCTTTCTAGACTAAATTTTTTCAAATCCTAAAACAAAAACCTTAATTTATCGAAAAATATAAGAAAACATCCAGAAAATTTTAATCTTCATTAAAAAAATTCAAGCAAGAGAAATTCCTTAACCCAAAAAATTCACAAATCTTAAATCCACAAATAAACCAAAAAATTCCACGAAAAAACATTCAACTTCATCTTATCTCCATAAAAAGCAACAAGAATAAATTGAAATTTTTCTCGTTCATCGATTGACGTAGATAAATGATACAATACAAAATATATAGACTATTTAAACGTTTAGACGTAAGCTATTAAGATTGCTAATTATAGTCAAAGGAATAAAATTTACGACTACAGGCAAGAAGAAGATTGAGGAATAGTTTTTACTCGAACATCCAGATGATTCGATTTGTCTTTGTCTGGAAAACATTTAAATAATCCAGTTAACCTATAAAACCAGGAACTCAGTTGGAACTGCTTAAAAAGTATAAAATTATGAAACATTTTCACAAACAGCATGCGCCAAGCCACAAGAATAACAATCCTCCCATAAAAAAATCACTTTACAAAATATTCTACGATAATTAATCCACAGACATCTCGTCTCTGAAATTTGGAGCAAAATAAGTCCATAACCCATGACAAAGCACAGCTCAGTTTCTAAAGCACACTAAATATAGCAACAGAAACTCGAGCATAAGTGAATCATTTTATTTTCACATCATCAAAGCAGTCAAAATTCTATTTCTATCGCCAGTTCAATGAAACTTGATTAATTTCCGTAAGAATTTCTCTCACCTGAAAAATAAAGTCAATTGGTGCTGCAAAAACAATACGATTGACATTTTCGTGACGTGATAAATTCCTCAATTTTATTTGCTCACTCGAAAGTTATTTTGAAGCATAACAGAAAGGAACAGAAAGAAAAAATTATTTTAAGAAATTTTCAAGAAGTGCGGCAAGGACAAGAAAAAGTTGTGTGTGCACATAAAAGAGGCATAATAAGAAGAAGTGCCAGTTTTCTACCTCGAATTATAAAAATAGAACTAGATTCATGCGTTGGACATCTTTTTTTATGTGATCAGCTTAAATGAAAAAAAAAATCGACATCAAATATAAATTTATTTTTTTGTGACTTTATAAAATTTAATTTTGTTTCCCAACACCTTCTTTTTTCTCATTCACAGGAGAGCGAATAGGGCTGAAAAAAGAAATAGAAAAATTACGTGTCTCTAATTAATCTAATTTCGCCCCATCTCGAATCGCTTTTTTATTTTCATACTTTTTTAATTTAATAAATAATTCATCATGCCAAAGGTTGAAAAGCAAGTCGGTGATGATCCCGATCCATCTCAATGGTTGTTTATCTCACTCGAACAAAAGCGTATCGATCAATCGAAACCTTACGATGCCAAGAAGGCCTGCTGGGTTCCTGATGAGAAGGAGGGCTATGTTATTGGTGAAATCAAGTCAACCAAGGGTGACTTAGTATCCGTTACAATTCCAGGCGGTGAGGTAATTAATCATATGCTTCAAGTACGCTGGTTATGAGTTCCTATGGAGCTAAAATAGTCTATTGATGTTATTTTGATGTTCCTTTTGGAATATCAATTCAACATTTAAAGATGATTTTTGTTACATGGGATTATGTCAGTCCGTATGTCCAAAAATGTACCCCAAAGATAAAAAAAAATAATAATGCAGGAATCAAGTCTTAAAGTTAACAAAATTACACATAAATAAAAACACTTTTTATTTACACAATTACACGCATTGAGCAGGAAAAAACTTTGAAGCGTGACTTGGTTAATCAAGTCAATCCACCGAAATACGAAAAAGTCGAGGATATGGCTGATTTGACCCATCTTAACGAAGCAGCTGTATTGCATAATTTGCGTCAACGCTATTATTCCAAACTTATCTACGTAAGTGCAGCCACTATAAACTTTACTAATATATTTTTTTTCTTTCTCTCTTTTTTTCTCCTCCAAAAAAATATCAAAACCCTGAAAAAAATTTGAATCCCTTAAAAATTTTGTTCGTTATTATTACATTCACTACCACCTTGCCTACATCTTATTTTAAAATATAAAAAAAAATCTTCAAAAATTTCTAATTTTAAAATAACGAAAAAAAAAATTCGTTGAACAAATGAAAAAAATGCGAAACACACACACTGATCTAAAAATAATCTTCTGACTTTACGTACTCCCATGAAAAAATATTTCAAATGAAAAAAAAACACATTCCCAAATTCTCCCCAAAATCTCGTACCTTTACGTTGAGTAAAAAAATAGACCAAGGATTTCAAGAAAGATTTCGTCACACAAGTCAACCCTCCAAAATACGAAAAATGTGAGGATATGTCCAATTTGACATACCTTAACGATGCCTCGGTTCTCCATAACTTGAGACAACGTTATCTTAATAAACTTATCTACGTAAGTATGCTCGTGTCACCGACCACATGGTGATCATTGCTTTATGCTTTTATTTTGAGATTTTAATCCAACATTCAAAAAATCCACAACTAAAAAAGTATTGTTCGTAAATAACCTCAAAATCCATTCTCATTTTTTAACAACTTCAAACTTCATCATCCTTATGTATAGACACCAAATAACACTCCAAAATCCATCATATCATAAATTAACAAAAAATCATAAGCACCAATTCATGATAAAAAAAAAGATTTCATCATAAATCATCACTGTAAGTGCTTTGCGTTTACAGATAGTTATAGCTGCATCGCATGTGGAGAACAAGATACTGAAGAGAATTCATATACAGCAAAATTGACATGCTGGAATTCTGAAAATAAATTTCTCTCATCAAAAGCAGAACCATCAAGCCGTTTTATGTCCCCAAAAAAACTCATTATAAATGTTTTGAATACACAAACATACTGTGCACATGTCCATAAAAAACACACATATAGTACGAAAGAAAGTCACACAATTGATTCATAAAAAAATCCTTAAAGAGGACGAAATGATTGTTGTGGTCTTTTAGATGCTGAAAACACCCCAAAAAAATATCCCATACCATACCCCATACCCCAAAAACACACACATGTAAATAGTGTCAAAAATTGTCATATTGTGAGATTTATGATAGCACAAAAGCTACAAATCTCGATTGAATTCGCATAATTAGATATAAATATAGAAAGCATTTTTTGTTCATTTATTTGTGCATCTTAGTGGCCCGAATGTAAAGTCTCTTGTACAGAACACTTTTAAGCCATTAATATTGAACCATAAATGATGCCCATGGAAGTAGAAACTATGATACTCTAGTCACTTCCACGAGCATCGAAAACATCTCATTTTATAGCATGAAAATTACTTACAAGAATATCCATTAATTTTGTGTCATTTTCTCTTCACCAAAAAAATATACAGACCTACTCTGGCCTCTTCTGTATTGTAATCAATCCTTACAAGCGTTGGCCATTGTATACCAACCGTGTCGCTAAAATGTACCGTGGCAAGCGTCGTAATGAAATGCCACCCCATCTTTTCTCCATTTCTGATGGTGCCTACGTTAACATGTTGACAGATCATGAAAATCAGTCTATGTTGATTACTGGTGAATCTGGAGCTGGAAAAACTGAAAACACGAAGAAGGTTATTGCCTACTTCGCCACCATTGGTGCCTCCACCAAGAAGCCAAGTGAAGCTGATGCCAAGAAGGGATCATTGGAAGATCAAGTCGTCCAAACCAATCCCGTTCTTGAAGCTTTCGGTAACGCTAAGACCGTCCGTAACGATAACTCTTCTCGTTTCGTAAGTGTCTAAAGACTCAATGACTTGCGAACATATGACATGATACTAATTGATGTCTTAAAATTCTAGGGTAAATTCATCCGTATCCATTTCTCTGGATCTGGTAAATTGTCAGGTGCTGATATTGAAACATACTTGTTGGAGAAGGCTCGTGTCATCTCTCAACAAACGTTGGAACGTTCATATCACATCTTCTACCAAATGATGTCTGGATCAGTCCCTGGACTTAAAGGTATATTCTACAATTCAATACTATACACACCTACACAAATTAAATTATCTTACATATCTTACGTCTCTATAAACTCTTGTCTTTAGTCTCAAGTTACTTTATAGTAAGAAGTACAAAATATTATTTTAAATTTTACTATTCAAGCGGCAACGATATTTTTAAAATCTTATTTATAATTCTTTTTTACCTCCTTTACATAAACACAACTGCGTATTTTATCCACCTTATTCTTGGTATTCTTCTGTACCCCTTCCTTGACTGAATTTAAAATACGCCAAAACGTATACAAATTTACATAAATGTAGACATTTGTTTACTCTCCAATGACATTATGGACTACCATGTCGTTTCCCAGGGTAAAACCACAATTCCAAATGTCGATGATGGTGAAGAAATGACTCTCACTGATGTAAGACATCAAACAATTCTGTTTTACCTTTTCTTTTTTGAATCTTTAGAAGTAGACATTTTAAATAGATTGATACCTACAAATGTTTGCAATTTTTTTTTTAAATTGAAGACCCATACCTGATACGTTGGAGTCTATCTTATTATATACTTTTTGAAACTGCTCTTCATCTACTCTACATAAGCAGCGTGAATAGAATCTAGATTATCATTGATTATATCTTAACTCTACATAACGAGTTTGAGTCTATAATCTCGACTTTAAACCTAACCTCACTTCTACATCGTTTTTTGACCTTAACCCAACATCTAACCCTTAAATATGATTAGACTTATATAGCCGATGCCACTACAAGTCATCCATTTATAGGAGCTTCATAGTTTGACATATGGATGACTTAGCTATATGAGGAATTAATCATGATAAAAGTTAAAATAAAAGAGACCGATAAAATATTTTAACTTTTGTTATCTTACATCATAAATAAATATTTTTATCATTCCAATCCTTAGACATCTGTTTATTGTCCAATAACATTATGGACTATTATATAGTATCTCAGGGTAAAACCACCATTCCCGGTGTTGATGATGGTGAAGAATTAACCCTGACTGATGTAAGAACCTACTAATCAACTATCTTCTTTATTCTCAAGTGTGATCTTTTGTCCCTTACCCAATTGCACTCTTAAGACTTGACTGATTAAACTTACTTCTACTTTTAAGTCTTTGTATCTATATTGCATATTTTGAACTTTTTTTTGAATACTATCCTTTTGAAAAGTAGATTACAACCCTCCAAAAATTACCCCAATACGCAAACGACACCTGTTTTCATTATTATAAGTAGAAATATTTACAAAACCGCTTATATCTTAGAGCTATACACATACACATACACATATATACACAGATATTATATTAATCCTTTAGAAAACAATTAATCTATAGTTACCATACCCTTGAACCAAATGTAAATTTATAGAACAATGTTTGCTCTCAAACAATATCATGGACTATCATAATGTTGCACAAGGAAAGATTACAATCCCCAACGTCGATGACGGCGAAGAATGTACTCTTACAGATGTAAGACATTTTTTTTAAAAAAAATTTCAATCTTTTTGAAGCCTTTACGATATCAATCAGGCACTCAAATTGGACTCTTTTCAAGATTTTAAAAAATTCCACATTGAAGTTACTTTTCACGTGTGTCAATTTTTACTCTAGAACGAAAAATCTTAAGACCCAATCTAATTTTTTTATTTTTGATGTACCCCTATCCCAAGATCGACAATCGTTCAAAGCAATTCTGATCTTACTATTCTAAACCCCCCTTTTTGCAACATTTTATTTACTTTAGCCCCTTGCATGACATATTGTTCTTATTGTGCCTCTTGAACTGAACCACAATTCCAAATGTCGTTGATGGTCTCAAACTCTCGTTACCAACGATTTTGCCATCTTCTTTACTTTTTCAACCCCACATCTAAATTATTTTTAACCCACTTTTTTTTGCGATGAACCCCAAGCACCCCCCGCCCCCCATAAATTACTACTGCATTATCTATGTTACTTCATTACCACATTATTGCATTTATCTCATAGTTGAACATCGTAGTAAATCGCCCTCCAAACCCCCAAACTTAACCCCCTGCCCCATACAACTTTTAATCAGTAGTCAATAAGCTAGTGTGAATCAAAAGATCAAGTTTTAGATTATCTTTAAATTTAAAATCTTTTGATTCGCACTAGCTTATCTCATTAGATTTTACAACCACTTCATTATCATTTTACTTTTAATTTACTTTCTACCATGCACAACAATATAAAAATTACAATAATCTACACGCAATAAATCGCAACCATCCAATTTTCTCACGTTCAAAAATGGTTAATTAAAACTTAAAAAAAAATTATGAAAAAATTTAGAAAATTGCTTGCTCTCAAGCAACATTATGGATTATCACAACGTCTCTCAGGGAAAGACTTCTATTCCTGGTGTTGATGATGGTGAAGAAATGGTTGGAACAGATGTAAGAAAAATTGCGATTGAATTTTCCTTCAGTTTTTTTATCTTTACAATCGCTGGATTAAATTGATGGTTATATTGAGTGTTAATTGGTATTAATTGTTCCCTCGTCAAAATTGGTTATGTAAAAACTCACTTTCGTTACTACCGATTTTATTTAAAATTCCATATGTTGTTGAACCTCAGCACCCAAAAACCCCATTTTTAAATAGAATATAAAACCAAAAATTCAGGAAAAATATATATTCTAGTGAGCTCCAAAACTAACCACCAGACCCATACCATTCATAATGTATGGACAGTAAGTTTGTGTGAATCAAAAGAATTTTTCGAATTTTACATATCAAGAATGTGAACCTAGTTAATTTACATTTGAGTTACATATCAAAAATGCGTATGCATTTAATTTACGTTTGATTTACATATCAAAAGTGCGTACGCAGTTCATTTACATTTGATTTACATATCAAAAGTGCGTACGCAGTTTATTTATATTTGATTTACATATCAAAAATGCGTATACAGTTAATTTACATTTGATTTACATATCAAAAATACGTACATAATAGTTTTCATAATTGTTAAAGAAATTTTTTGATTCACACCAACTTAATTAATTTGATAATAGAAATACTTCATTATCATTTTATTTTCATATTTCTCTACAATGCACAACAATATTAAAATTACAAAACTTGAAACCATCCGATTTTTTCACGTTCAATTTATAAAAATATCGGGATATACATAATTAGAAATGTGTATTCTCAGTGATAACATTATGGACTATCACGTTGTATCTCAGGGAAAAACTTCTATTCCCGGTGTTGATGATGGTGAAGAAATGGTCGGAACTGACGTAAGAAAAATTTCGATTGGATTTTTCTTCAGTTTTTTTTTCTTTCATTTTACAATCGCTGGATTAAATTGATGGTTATATTGAGTGCGAATTGTTCATTAATTCTCCACTAGATTTAAGATACTCCATTCCTCTTGAGACTCAAATTATTTACAATTAATTATCAGCTCTCAAGTTCTCCAAAATATAATTTTTTTTACACACATTCTATTAACTACATTTTATTTTAAACAACATCCTATCTATTGAAATCCCTTCCAAAACTCTAGACATTTGTTTGCTCTCCAATGACATTATGGACTACCATATAGTATCACAAGGCAAGACTACAATCCCCAGTGTAGATGACGGTGAAGAAATGACTCTCACTGATGTAAGATATTTTATAGAAACGGCTTTGACGCCCCTATAAAATTGTCTCGTACCAGCTTTATTGTCCTTACTGTCCCGTAGTAGATTTTGAATTAGTGTAGATTAATTAATGGAAATTCTTGATTCGATAGACATTTACAAGATTTTTCCTTCATTATTGGCATTTTTAATTTTTTCAATAAGACATGAAAGTAGATTAAATTGCCATCCATACCCACCCTCATTACCCTAATAGTTTATAGAGCACCAAACCCTTTTTCTTGCTTTTTAATTTAATATTTACATTTTTTCCTTATACACATCATAAATTTAATCATCCAACCTATACACAAACACACACAAAACCTGTGCCATAAAAATAATCATTAGACATTTGTATGCTATCCAACAACATTATGGATTATCATATTGTGTCTCAGGGCAAGACCACAATTCCTAGTGTTGATGACAATGAAGAAATGCTCTTCACTGATGTAAGACGCAGTATAAATGCTTGACAATTAGGCTTAAAATGCTTTCACTCTATCGCTAGATTAAATAAGAAATATCGCTGCTTAAAATATTAATTGGCATACATTTTATAGATGTTAAGATTAAGGTTTGGTTGATGTTTAAAGTTGGCTATAGATTATGGACCTTTAGACATCAACCACTATAATTATAGTTAAATGAAATGGATAGAAACGAGCTTTTTACATACATTTTAAATAGAAATAACCTTATTGTCGTCACGAATGTCCGACTATCCAACAATAACGCAAGGAAAAACACGTATTCCCGGCATCAATGATGGTGAAGAGTTTGAAATCACTGATGTAAGTTAAAGGCCAAAAATAATTTCATGTGTATATGAAGACATTCACATGTAAAAAATTATACAGCACATGACTTTTGATTTTCTTTTAAGTTTTTTGATATCCTTTGTAAAAAGTGAGTAATTTGTACAAAGACTTGTAAATGATAGCTCGGAAGCGTGTTGATTTAATTGGATATGACAAAAAAGTGTAGAGAAAAGCTCGCTTCTAGCTATAAATTCTAACTAGTATTAAGACAACGAGATGATGAAAAATCGAAAATCAACGATAAAAGTTTCACAAACAATACTCATTTTACAACAAGACAGACCCAACCAATAATAATAATTTAATTAATTAATGATATATTCTTTAAAATTATCGCAAACAGATATGTGTTTCCTTTCAAACAATGTCTATGACTACGTTTTCGTATCACAAGGTAAAATTACAATTCCAAATGTCGATGACGGTGAGGAATGTACTCTTACTGATGTAAGTTCTCGATTTCAAATCGAATCTATTCGTCAATCAATTGTTGAGTGTCCCCACCATCTACCTTATGTTTTTTTTGGAATCACCAATCTTTTTTTGTGATTTCGCACAAATTTTTCAAATGTAAATATTCAATTTGATTAGCACTGATCACAATATTATTTTGGAACTAGATTCATAAGCTGGGATGTGGTAATTGGATGATAAATTCAAAATGCCAGTCTCAAGCTAGAGTCAATCAAAATAATTCAAATTTCGGATCAAAAAAATTATTTTTGTTGCCCCAAATCCTCTTTCTTGATGACTTTATCACTTGATATCTCTAATCATCGAAATTGAAAGAAAATTCTGTTTAATATCAGAAAAATTCACATTTCTTACTTCAAATTTTGACTTTTGGACATCCCCAAAAAATTTTACCGTACATTCCAATTTTTTTACGTAAGTCCACGATGAAAATATCAACGAAAATTTGTATGGAAACAGATTTTTCATCACTTATTTTTGACTAATTTAGTAAATTAAGATTGTAAAATTTTAACAAATTTTGTAAACTCTTTTAGTTAAAACCATAAAATTATAATCTATAAAATTCATACTTTCCTCATTAATTGGCAGTTTTTGATGTTTTTGATGCTTCAAAAATTTTGTGTTTTTCTTCCTTTTTTTTGTGTGCAAATTTTCATGTTTGTAGTTTCAATTTTTATGTTTCAAAGAAATCATTTCCTGAAAGACAGAACCAATAATTCTCAGGAAGAGATTTTAAGAATCAAACTTAGTAAATACTTCCGATATCTAATACAAATCTTCTCTCCCCTAAAAACATATAGCAAGCCTTCGATATCTTGGGTTTCACACAAGAAGAGAAGGACAATGTCTACAAAATTACTGCCGCTGTTATGCATATGGGTGGTATGCAATTCAAGCAAAGAGGTCGCGAAGAACAGGCTGAAGCTGATGGTACTGAATCTGGTGAACGTGTCGCCAAATTGTTCGGTATTGACACACAAGATCTTTACAAGAACTTGCTTAAGCCAAGAATTAAGGTCGGTAACGAGTTCGTCACACAAGGTCGTAACAAGGATCAAGTATACAACTCCGTTGGTGCTCTCTGCAAGGGTGTCTTCGATCGTCTCTTCAAATGGCTCGTCAAGAAGTGTAACGAAACTCTTGATACAAAGCAAAAGCGTGCTCATTTCATTGGTGTCTTGGATATTGCTGGTTTCGAAATTTTCGACGTAAGTATCTTCGACTTTGGATGATTGCATAAGTACAATCATCAGATTTTATATGAAAACTTTTTAGGAATCAACAATTTATTATTATTATTTTAATTTTTGGGTTTAAACGGTTTAAAGAAAAAATTCTCACCTTTTGGTCTATTGCCATAAAAAAAATTATCTCTTTTCGGTCTATTACCACAAAATTCTTATGGGAATCTCATTTGTTGATCTATTAATGAATCTTTTTATAGTACAACGGTTTCGAACAATTGTGTATTAACTTTACCAATGAGAAATTGCAACAATTCTTTAACCATCACATGTTCGTACTTGAACAAGAAGAATATAAGAAGGAGGGTATTGACTGGGCTTTCATTGATTTCGGCATGGACTTGTTAGCTTGTGTCGAACTTATTGAGAAGGTACCGCTTTTCACGTCTGTTCATTGTTTCAAAAAGTCTCATGTTTCAATTATCCTCCTGTTAATTTCCAATTTTGTAAGATGTAAGCTTGTTAGCTTGTGTCCAAATTATTTGAAAAGGTAGCGCTTTTCAACTTCTGTTCAATGTCTGATACATTCTTTTGTTTCAAGTATCATTCTGTTACGTTTCAATTTGTAAGTTTTGTCAAACTTATTGAAAAGGTAGCGCTTTTCACTTCTGTTTATTGTCTGAATCAGTCTCATGTTTCAAGTATCATTCTGTAAAGTTTTGATTTGTAGACTATGTTGATATGTCTCAAACTTTTTGAAAAGCAGAGCTTTTCACTTCTGTTTAATGTCTCAAGTATCATTCTGTTTCAACCTGTAAGATGTTACACTGTAAGATCAAACTGTGGATCAATCGTGTATCAAAATTATTTGAAAAGATTTAGCTTTTCACTTCTGTTAAATGTCTGATGCAGTTTTAAGCATCATTCTGTTAAGTTTCAATATGTAGTAATGTGAAACTAGGTTTTCGGCCTCAGGATCCAAATGAGAAACCAAGGAAGTAATTACTGTCAAAACAACAACTCTTATTTATCTTTGTTAAATGTTAAATTCATCACGAATATCTTTCAATTTAAAATAAATGTACAGTTCAATGGCTTCGAGCAGCTTTGTATTAACTTTACCAATGAGAAATTGCAACAATTCTTCAACCATCACATGTTCGTACAAGAACAAGAAGAATACAAGAAGGAGGGTATTGATTGGGCCTTCATTGATTTCGGCATGGATTTGTTAGCTTGTGTTGAACTTATTGAAAAGGTTTCTATCAGTTTATTATTCAATGTCTCATGTCCCAAAAAAAGTTTATTTCTGTTAATTCCAAAACTTGTTATTTGTTGATAGAAAAAAATTAGATTTTTTTTATTGAGTCTATGGAACCAAATGAGAAACCAAGGGAGTAAAATTTATGATAAAAAAAATATTTTGTAAATTAATTTTTTTTGTTACCTACTCGTTAAATGTTGAATTCATAAAAATATCTATCAATTGATATAACATATAGTTCAATGGCTTCGAACAACTTTGTATTAACTTTACCAACGAAAAATTGCAACAATTTTTCAATCATCACATGTTCGTTCTTGAACAAGAAGAATATAAGAAGGAGGGTATTGATTGGGCCTTCATTGATTTCGGAATGGACTTGTTAGCCTGTATCGAAATGATTGAAAGAGTAAGATGGAACTTCATAATCAAAGATTATCAATTTTCCCCACATACATACGCTGCTAAATGTGATTTTTAAACGTTGTTTGATATATACATATCCCCATTAAGGTTAATTCCCATTAAGGTTTAATTTGGTGTTGATTTTTAAATGTTCATGATCAATTGGTTAAAAAAATTCAAATCGGCATTTTGACAAACAATTCTAAAGGATGCATTATCAAATTTCAATGTTTCTTACACAAAATAAGAATTATTAAATGTTCAGTTACTAACTTGTTTTATATTTCTTTCTATATGTATTTATAAAATTTAATATCTACATTATGTAAAACAGTACAACGGTTTCGAACAATTGTGTATTAACTTTACCAACGAAAAATTGCAACAATTCTTCAATCATCACATGTTCGTTCTTGAACAAGAAGAATACAAGAAAGAGGGTATTGATTGGGCTTTCATTGATTTCGGCATGGACTTGTTGGCTTGTATCGAAATGATTGAGAAGGTTTGAAGGAACAAGTTTTCACATTATGGTTCATTTAATTGTCCACAATCCTTATGCAATCGCAGTGTGATTCTTTATCGTAATTTACTTTATGGTTTGTACCTGCCACCTCAAATATCATTCGACATTCAATTGAGATTTGAGAAATATTTAAAGCTAAAGTATCCAAATATTTAAATTAAATTAAATTAATTATGTGCTCTTCCTCAAACAAACTCTATAGAGTAGACAATATAGATGTAGAAATACCTCTCTTGCATATACCGATTTCCAAGATTCTTCCAAAATATTCATATCCTCTAGCACAATTTATATACTGAATGCTACACGATAAATATTGGTGGAATCGACGCAAATCGAGAATCAACTTCTAATGAACGTTTTTGTTCTCGACTCTTGTGTCTGAAGTTATAATTCACTGCTAACAACGTTAAATTCCTTTCTTGCCTTTTTACTACTACTAAAGAAAATTTTTCACGTTATGGAATTGATAAATAAGTCGAAAATGCTGATGAAAACAAAATTGATGGGATAAACATTTTTTAATTTTATTGTTGATTTTATTTTTTTCAATTTTAATTTTTAAATAATTTCATACAAGAAATTTTAAAAATTATTTTTAAATGTTTTATTAATAATCACAAAAAAACAAACCTCATTCCTCCCGTTTTAAACTAAAAATACCGCAGTACAACGGTTTCGAACAGTTGTGTATTAATTTTACCAATGAGAAATTGCAACAATTTTTCAATCATCACATGTTCGTACTTGAACAAGAAGAATACACCAGAGAAGGTATTGAGTGGGCCTTTATCGATTTCGGTATGGACTTGGCTGCATGTATTGAAATGATTGAGAAGGTACTTTGGTTAATTCATCATGGAAGATGAAACAACATCTACAACAATAATTAATAAGAATATCCTCCTGTGTTGCAACATCATAGTTGTGTTTTTTTCTGTTTCACCTTTTGTGATCCTCTATCCACTGCAATATAAATATTTATTACCGTCTACGAAAAAGCGAAATTGTTTACAAAGTTGCTGTCATTAAGCACTATTTTTTTGGGTTGGAATTTAATTGTTTCTTTAATATTGTTTTTAATCAAACTTGAATTTTTACAAATTTCCTAGAAGAAATGTAAAAATTATTTTTTAAATGTATTAATCACAAAATCAACCTCCTCCCTTTTTAACCATAAACACCGCAGTACAACGGTTTTGAACAATTGTGTATTAACTTCACAAACGAAAAGTTGCAACAGTTCTTTAACCATCACATGTTCGTTCTTGAACAAGAGGAATATACCAGAGAAGGTATTGAATGGTCTTTCATTGATTTCGGTATGGACTTGGCTGCTTGTATTGAAATGATTGAGAAGGTATTTTGGTTAATTCATCATGGAAGATGAAACAACATCTACAACAATAATTAATCGATATTCCCCCAACCGCACAAAATATAGTTTCCGACACAATCCGATAAAAAAGACATACTTAATCGTGATTTGTGTCGGAATTGTCTTTAGTTGCAACAAAATAGTTTGAACTCCCTCTTTATTGTAACCCTTTTGCTGTTTGTTATTTATATTACCAATCGTCAAATTTATGCGAAACTTTTTACTGAACATATTCATGGGTTGTTGTCATAATTCACACTTTTTTGAATGGATTTTTGTTTATTATTATTATTATTATTATTTTTTTATCATGAAAATTTACAATTTCAAAAACAAATGTAAAATTTTTATTCTAAATGTTTTTAATAACCTCCTTCCTTTCCCAAAATCTAATACACAAATTGTGATTCCGCAGTACAACGGTTTTGAACAATTGTGTATTAACTTTACCAATGAGAAATTACAACAATTCTTCAATCATCACATGTTTGTACTTGAACAAGAAGAATATCAACGTGAAGGTATCGAATGGACTTTCATCGATTTCGGCATGGACTTGCAAACATGTATTGACTTGATCGAAAAGGTAGCCCCATTTGAGTCGGGTCGTACCGTCTACATAACCTTTTTTTTTCTTTAACAAAATCTACTAAATTCAGCAGCAACTTGATCAGCAATCTTGTGATTCTCAAATCCTTTTATCTTTGTTGTTGTTTACCTTCGATCGTGAAAATTTTATTAATTTTATTAATTTTCTTACCACAAAATTTTATTGATTTAATTAACAATAATTTTTTATAATCTTTTCCTTTCCTTCATAAATGTTTTACATAAACACATTGTACATTGTGTCCCATAAAACATGTTTGTAACTCATTAAAAAAATCATATCTAGTACAACGGTTTTGAACAATTGTGTATTAACTTCACAAATGAGAAATTGCAACAATTCTTCAACCATCACATGTTCATTCTTGAGCAAGAAGAATACAAACGTGAAGGTATTGAGTGGACCTTTATCGATTTTGGCATGGATTTGCAAACAACAATTGATTTAATTGAAAAGGTAGAATTAAAACTAAATTAAAATTGGCAAGTGCGACAATAGATGCTATACGCAGCATAAATATAAGTCAAAATTATAGTCGTCATGTTTTCAAAAAAAAAATTCTGTCAGCCAATAAGCTTTAATTGCTATTAGAAAAAAAAGTGTTACTGCAATATCTTGTGATGGTCAAACTGAACAGCCTATATCGAAAAATATTATATCTTAAACATTAGTTGCCATAGCTCATCATTATCCATTTGATTTTTCTTTCTTTTTCCTTTTTGTTCATGTCAATGCTTTACAATCCAATGTGTATACAAAACATGTTCATAATCATGTCCACATTGGAATTATCATTCAAACATTATTGTGTCAAAAATTATAAAAAAAAAATTCACATAAAGATGAACGGCTTTGAACAATTGTGCATTAACTTCACGAATGAGAAATTGCAACAATTCTTTAATCACCATATGTTCATACTTGAGCAAGAAGAGTATCAACGTGAAGGTATCGAATGGACCTTCATCGATTTTGGAATGGATTTGCAACAAACGATTGACTTTATTGAAAAGGTAGAACAAGCACGTTTGTTCCATATTTTAATTGGATAAAGATAAAGGAATTGATTGTTGACGAATGCAAAATTATTATTTTCGTTTAATTTTATTTTACCGACTCTCTTCAGCCTGATGACTCTATGTGAATTTTAACTATTTCCATTAACCATTCCATAAATTTTTTTTTTATTGTATTTTATTTTATTTTATTTTATGTTACATATTTCTATGTTCAAATGTGATGTCCTACACGAAAAAAAAAAATATATCACAATCGCATGTCAAAAAATGTACAAAAACATGATTGTGATCATCGATTCACTGGATACTGTAAACTTTATATCCCCTATAAAAATAATAATCAGTTCAATGGTTTCGAGCAATTGTGCATTAACTTTACGAACGAACGTTTGCAACAATTCTTTAACCATCACATGTTTGTGCTTGAACAAGAAGAGTACGAACGTGAAGGTATTCCATGGGTCTTTATTGATTTTGGCATGGATCTTGCTCCGACTATTGAATTGATTGAGAAGGTATATTGGATAGTAGTTATTATTTGAAATTATAGAGTACCAAAATTTAAACTGTAGACAATCGGCATAATTACTTCATACTCAAGTAGACTAATTTAATTGTTCTCGTGACTGAAGATTCTACTAAAGAATTTAAATTACGAGAGTGAAAATTTTCTAATGCACAAAATTACAAGAATCACATGCCAGTGAATTTGTATCACAGTAGTCAGTTGAGAACTCATCAAGTAAATGTAATAAAGTAGAAAGTTCCGTTAAGTAGCAATTTTGTAAAGTATAAAATTTGTCCAGTAGAATGTAAAAAAAATTGTATGTAGACCAAAAACAGGACTTGTAACATAGAAGAAAAAAAAAGTTGTTTGCATGACTAACCTCACATCTATCTGTTTGTGTTTGTCCATAAAAAAACATATCTCTCAAAATGCTTGTAAACTCGCTGAAAAATGGTAAGCTTTAAATGTCACACAAAGTAAATATCCCAAATAATGTAGATTTTGCTTAAACGCTTTATGAAAATATCAAAATATATCCTTGTATATCCCATAATAGTAAAATATCCAAAAACCAAACTAACACTGAAATTAAATCTATCGAATGAATTTTTCTAACATATTTCTTATTTATTCCCCTCGTCATCTGCACATGATTTTTTGTCTGTGCTTATAAATATATAGCCTATGGGTATCTTGTCCATTCTTGAAGAAGAATCTATGTTCCCCAAAGCTACTGATCAAACCTTCGCTGAGAAGTTGATGGTCAATCACTTGGGCAAATCAGCTCCATTCTTGAAACCAAAACCACCAAAGCCAGGTTGCCAAGCCGGTCACTTCGCTATTGCTCATTATGCTGGTGTTGTAACATACAATATCACCGGTTGGTTGGAAAAGAACAAGGATCCATTGAATGACACAGTCGTCGATCAATTCAAGAAGGGTACAAACATGCTCTTGATTGAAATCTTCGCTGATCATGCTGGTCAATCAGCTGCTCCAGATGCTGGTGGCAAGGGAGGTCGTGGTAAGAAGGGTGGTGGCTTCGCTACTGTCTCATCATCATACAAGGAACAATTGAACAATTTGATGGCTACATTGCGTGCAACACATCCTCATTTCGTCCGTTGCATTATTCCAAATGAATTGAAACAGACCGGTCTTATCGATGCCAAGCTTGTTATGCATCAACTTACCTGTAACGGTGTGCTTGAAGGTATCCGTATCTGTCGTAAAGGTTTCCCCAACAGAATGAACTATCCAGATTTCAAGTTGCGGTGAGTATCACTTAATAAAATAAAAATTTTTTTAAAAACTTTTTTCGGCAACTGAAAATAAATTCAAAAAGAAAACTTTTTCAAATAAATGAATTAATTTTCATCTTCAATGCGAACATCCAGTTACAAAATCTTGGCTCCAGCAATCATGGATGCTGAGCCAAATCCAAAGATTGCCACACAAAAATGTTTGGAAAATACAACCTTAGATCCAGATTTCTATCGTATTGGTCACACAAAGGCGAGAAATATTTTTTCAATCTTCTTCGTGTCTTTTTCATGTTCTATGTCAATCTACAAATGTAGAGTCTACATGTTTATACAGTTTTTAAAAATAATTTATATGTTGACATTCCAAACATATTCGTCGGATTTACTTTTTTTATATGAATTTATCATGTGACTAATTTTTCTTAAATTCCTTTCTGTGATTCACAAAAAAAATGTTCGTATACAGTTACCAAATCCTCGCACCAGTTGAAATGTTCCATGAAAAAGATCAAAAGAAAGCCGCAGAGTCGTGCTTTAATAAGATTGGATTGGACCCAGATCTTTATCGTATTGGACACACAAAGGCGAGCGAAAATACCCCCTGAATAGTTGACAATATTATGAGTCTACCCCGATTTTAAAATAATTATTTAGATGAATGCAAACCCCCCTTTTTGAGTCTTGACATATCTCTTGAATTGCCCCAACCATTCTTTTCATTCATATTGTCTTCATTTATACCTTGTTGATTCATACGTCGTACCATAAACTTTTCATGAATGACTCCATCCCCCCATTTCACAATCATTTTATTTTGTAAATATCAAACGTGATTGGCTTGCCTTTCAACCCATTCTCTTCATCTTATGCACAATGTCTTGAATTTTTCTGAACCACTCCACAACCACTTTTTTGAAATTCCACAGAATGTGGATAGAAATTATATTTGAGCTCCCAACCAATGCACACAAATGTCTCCGTACATAATTTTTTTATTTGGTCCATCACCTTCGATTATTTTTACATCCATAATTTTACAAAATTTTTAATGTTGCACCTAAAACCATACAAACAGTTATCAAATCCTTGCCCCTGCTGCCATGCAAGCCGAAAAGGACCCCAAGAAGTGCGCTGGTGTATGTTTAGAAACAGTTAAATTGGACCCAGAGAACTACCGTTTGGGTCACACCAAGGTCTATACCCACTTTTTGAAAAATTCTTTACCATTTTTTTGGTTTTTAAAAAATTAATCTTAACTTAGACAAACAATTGAATCATTAAAGTTCTTAGAAAGAATTCATTCAATTGATAGAAAATCCCCTCATACATATTAGATGTTCCATAAAGGAACCGATAGAAATCCATCATGACTTGACCATATTAAGACATCCAGTCATGAAATCTCATCCCTCATAAAGATTTTAAAAGACCAAAAAATGTGAAACATAAATCTTTTAATCTACTCCTCCATTTGAAGTCCCCTTTACATCTGTAGTCCATAGTCGGAACATTCAATCTGCAACATACTAGTCCACTTTGATGTTCTCTCATTCCAGAAACAACAAATCATTAAATATTATTTTAAAAAATAATTTAATTTGTTTTTCTATTCCCATTATTACATGTCAACCATAATCATACACACATAATTCCCATAAAAAATGCATACATACGAAAATGCATCAAATCCTCCTGAAAAAAAAAAATTATGTATATAGTTACAAAATCCTCAACCCAAAAGCTGTCGAACAGGAAAAAGATCCCAAAAAAATAGCCCAAGTCATTTTGGACGCTGTCCATCTTGATGTAGAAAACTATCGATTGGGAAATACAAAGGCATGCAAATCCTATTTCATATTATGTGTTTTTATCATATGACACCCTGTTTTTAAGTAGAATTTGAAATTTGTTTTGTTTGTGAAACCCCTTAAATCTATATTTCCTACTATTTATCTAATATCACTGTAAATACTATGAGTGAATCCCTCAAAACCTACCCTACATAAAAATCTCTTTAAAATGTAGAATATTTAGTAATAATCATCTCCAGACTTGATTGATTTTTACCTCCACACAAAAAACTGTTTACCTTCACATTTATCCACCGTCTTTCATCAATTAACATCAAGAACGATAAATTGATGAAAAGTTCCCACCTCAAATTTTTTGTAATTGGATCAAACCCACACACCAAGTTGCCAATTCAAAAACAATTGGAAAATTTTTGATTGATTTCTTGAAGAGGAATTAAAATGAATTGCATGATGTATTTTGGAAGTCAGTTATAATCGTCATGCAATTTAAAAATAGAAATAACTCTTCAAGCAATTAGTATATCCATAAAACATATTGTCCTATTTTATAAATTAAAAATTTTATTTCTTTCCTCATAATAAATCCATTCCATACCCACATAATCACAATGACAGATACAAAATTCTGTGCATTAACTTGATTAAGGATGTTCCAAAACCAGAAAAAGCATCAGCCATTATCCTTGATCACCTTAAATTGCCTGAAGAAAACTTCCGATTGGGTAAAACTAAGGTATCATTAACATACACAGTCCACAATCCATATATTATTAATTAATAAGTTTGTATAAAAGAAATGAGATCCCTACTAATGATTCTCAAGTAGTTAGAACCTTAAACTTGCATGTTGTAATGACTCAATAACCAAAAAGTAAGAGAACACTTTTAAGTTGAGTTTTTAATTAATTCTTAACCAAAAATTAAATCAAATTTCTGCGACTTCACATTCTAATATTATCAAATAAAATAATACAGGTCTTCTTCCGTGCTGGAGTCTTGGGTCAAATGGAAGAATTCCGTGATGAACGTCTTAGCCGTATCATGTCATGGATGCAAGCCTGGGCTCGTGGTTACCTCACACGTAAGACTTTCAAGAAATTGCAAGAACAACGTATGGCTCTTACCGTCTGCCAACGTGCCTTGCGTAGATATCTTAAACTCCGCACATGGCCATGGTGGAAGTTGTGGCAGAAAGTCAAGCCACTCCTCAACGCATCACGTGTTGAAGATCAAATTGCCGTAAGTTGAAAACTTTTTCACTTTTTTTTGATATTTTTTCATCCTGGTTGGAAATACTTAGTCACACATGACTAAGAGCACGAATTTGAAACAAATTAGTTAAAATGTTTCACATGATGAAAGGTATTTCAAGTTACATCATGCAATGACTATGATGACTGACTTATTAATAAAGTGTAAAATTAAATCTTGCACTTTTTATGCTTCTTCTTGCTCAGCACACACACCTCGTTGGTGTTTGCTGGCGGAAAATATTTTTCACTATTCCACATTTATGGAGATGCGAATAGGAATTCAATTGCTATAATTCTTTCAACGCAGACTATGAAAATAAAAATATGACTAATGGATGGAGATCTTCGGTTTATTGAGATCGGTCCGATGTAGAAGCATAGCTAGGCATAGCAAATGGAAATAATTTTAGACAATAGAATTAGCTTTTTACAAAAATAATTAATAAGAATCACGAGATTATAAATGGAACCATCAAGATTCTGACGCAAAACTTAATTTTCTATTTTTGTGAACTTGATGAAACATTTTTAATATCCATTCTCGGATCTCACAACAATCTAAATGAGAAAAAAAAATGTGAGATCACAAACACACAAAATATTTTCCAGTTAGGATATACAAATTTCCACTCACTCTCACATCATCTTCATCATCATTAAATCGTGGGTGGAATATTCGTAATATGAAACGAAAATGATGATCATCTTATGCTCTGCTTCTTATTTCAATTTGCTGCCGTTGGATGAAAAATAATTTTTTATTCTCCAGTTATCTTTAAGCTGTTGCGCGGACCTCTACCTGAGCATTCATAGAAATTTTTATAGTGAACAGTTTTTTAGGATTGTTGTTGGTCCAACGAAATAAATTTTTTTACATACATAGAAACGAATTAATCGAATTGAGTGAAATTAAAAATGGAAATTAGTGAAGCAGTTTTAATTGCACCAGAAACGACACTTTATGTTGATGAAAAAATACCAAAAAATATTACAAATGGATATAGTGAACAATTAGAATTGATCGATAACGGTCCAATTACTTTCCAGAAACTTGAAGAGAAGGCACAAAAGGCCCAAGAAGCCTTTGAAAAGGAAGAGAAGGCTCGCAAGGAATTGGAAGCTCTTAACAGCAAGTTGTTAGCTGAAAAGACTGCTCTTTTGGATTCATTATCCGGAGAGAAGGGTGCCCTCCAAGACTACCAAGAAAAGTGCGCTAAGCTCACAGCTCAAAAGAATGACTTGGACAACCAATTGCGTGTAAGTAGATGAATTAAAAAATTATTACAAATTGAGCATAAAAATAGCTAATGGATGGCAATTAAGATGAACAAATTTCACAATCTTTTCTAAATTTGTCATCGCTCGGAGGTAAAAAATTTAATTTTACCTGCCTTCGACATTGACGCCTCCTTCTCGTCACATTTTTTATTAAAAATATTTTGGACATCTCGATTTCATCTGTAAATGAAAAATTCCACAGTTCGTCACATTTGGCAAGCATCCAAGATTTTATCATTGGATACTCCAAATGTTTTCATTACGGACGAGATCATTTTAATAAGAAGGAAAAGAATTCATTTTTATTTATTTTACCTGAGCCGAGTTAATTGGGCAAGACCGTTTTTCGATTAAGTGTCAGATTTTGCTATTATTTCGTTTATATCTCTGTAACGAAAATACTTACAGTAAAACTAAACATTTTGTTTTATAGAACTTTTTGATGCCTATCTTTTGGTATATAACTTTTTATTGGAAGTACTATACTTAAGGCTGTAGAGCCTGAAAATAGGCAAAATCTGACACTGAATTTTTGGGAAGGGTATTTGAAATTTTACTAAAACTAGTCTATCTCGCTTAGTTTTACACCGATTTTGATAGTTTTTTCAGCAATAGTTAGTTTAAAGCTACAGTTATTATTGAAAAGTAATAAAAACAAAATGGCGACTTAATAAGTTAATTTAATTAATGTTTTTAACCTTATTTTCCTATATTTTACTATCAATTTTTAACTTACTTAACTTTTTTCTTGACACAAATATAGTTTTAGACCTTGGCTTTATGATAGAAGCCAAAAATTTTTGAAAAAAGTAGTATAATTAACTTTTTTTGGTCATTTTTTAAAATTGCCTTTAAATGGCAATTGAATAGATATTCTTTTAATTTTATGATGTAAAATGATAATTATACATCAAATATGCTTAGTTCTAGCAAAATATATCACAATATAATGTTATAGAACAAGAAAAAAGCAAAAACTTTAAAAACTTTAACCAAAAATTTTTAACCGTTTTTGAAAATTTAAATTTTTGAGTTGATTAAAGAGTTGTAAAATAAACTTTTAGTTAAATTAACTAAATTAGAAGGCTTTATTGCAGTAAACTCTTGCAGGAAAGTTGTAATTTATCATTAATTAATGCTTTTTGAGGGACAATAATGAAAATTTCATTAAATTTATATGTAAAATCAATTTTGGTTAATTTAACTAATTTTGTATATTAATTTGAAAATGTGTGTATGATAAATGAAAGAAAATAAGATTCTCAACAACTTTTATGAACATATCAGCTCCTTTTACAGCTTCCTTCTTGGATAAAAATCACTTTGAATGTTTGATTTAGAAATTAAACTAACTTATAAAGTCGCCATTTTAAAATTATTGGGTTAAAAATTAGTTTTTATATTTGGCTATAAGCCACTGAAAGAATTGTGACGATTGAATAACTAAACTCTGAGTAAATAAACTTTCAATATTTGTTCACTTTTTTCGCGGTCTTGCCCAATTGCTAGTCCGTGAGATTCTATTTTTGTCAAATTACGTTCCTGCATTATGAGATTAATCATCAAATTATTTTTTATCCATAACCTAATATAGGACACACAAGAACGCTTGGCCCAAGAAGAAGATGCCCGCAACCAACTTTTCCAATCAAAGAAGAAGTGCGAACAAGAAATCGGTGGATTCAAGAAGGACTTGGAAGATTTGGAATTGACTATCCAAAAATCAGAACAAGACAAGGCCACAAAGGATCATCAAATCCGCAACTTGAATGATGAAATCGCTCACCAAGACGAACTCATCAACAAGTTGAACAAGGAGAAGAAGATGCAAGGTGAGACCAACCAAAAGACAGCTGAAGAATTACAAGCTGCGGAGGATAAGGTTAACCACTTGAACAAGGTTAAGGCTAAGTTGGAACAAACCCTCGATGAATTGGAAGATTCATTGGAACGTGAGAAGAAACTCCGTGGTGATGTTGAGAAGTCCAAGCGTAAGGTTGAAGGTGACTTGAAGCTCACACAAGAAGCTGTTGCTGATTTGGAACGCAACAAGAAGGAACTTGAACAAACCATCCAACGTAAAGACAAGGAAATCTCATCTCTCACCGCTAAGTTGGAAGATGAACAATCCTTGGTTGGCAAGCTCCAGAAACAAATCAAGGAACTTCAATCACGCATTGAAGAGCTCGAAGAAGAAGTCGAAGCTGAACGTCAAGCTCGCGCTAAGGCTGAGAAGCAACGTGCTGATTTGGCTCGTGAATTGGAAGAATTAGGTGAACGTCTTGAAGAAGCAGGTGGTGCCACTTCAGCTCAAATTGAACTCAACAAAAAGAGAGAAGCTGAATTAGCCAAGTTGCGTCGTGATTTGGAAGAAGCCAACATCCAACATGAAGGTACATTGGCTAATCTCCGCAAGAAGCACAATGATGCTGTTGCTGAAATGGCTGAACAAGTCGATCAACTCAACAAATTGAAGACCAAGTGAGTATAAAGTTTTTGGATATCCTATAATCTTTTTTACAGGTGTATTTTGGAAACTTGACATTAAAAAAATTCACGAAAATGTCCCATAAAAAAATTGCTGAAAAAAATATCTAATTATATAATAATAATATAGAGCTGAGCACGATCGCGCAAATATGTATAATGAACTAAACAATACCCGTGCAGCCTGCGATCAACTTACACGCGAGAAGGTAAACAGAACTAAGAAGAGTTTTCACATTCCACGTTATATGTGTTTTTTAATGTTCCTCTACGTGTTCGTTTTATTTTTCCGAGATGAAAAACAAATAATTTTTCAAAGCAGTTTCCAAAATCAGCATGACGCATCCTCCCGAAAAAAAAAAAAATTTCTTAAATGAAAAAAAAAAATTATTTTTTTTGTAAATTTATGACAAATATCCATGAAATTTTTTCACTTTACCCATACAGAGCTGAAAAGGAAAGATCACAATATTTCGGTGAAGTTAATGATCTCCGTCACAGCCTCGACACAGTTGCTAACGAAAAGGTATTGAGTTGCGAAAAAAAAAATAGAAAATTTCTGCTTAGTTATTCACATTTGGCTTCTAAAAACAGAACTGAAGATGGAGATTATTAGATTTGCATTTTTTGCAGCTCATTATAATACCAAACAATATCATAATATTTTCACCATGCTTCCTCATGATATAATAAAGTATAAACCCATCATCAAGTGTGTTATTGAATTAACCCAATTAATAAAATAAAGAAACATTAATCCTCTCAATTATTTTTGAGTTATGAATGGATTGAAAATATTTACAATACTAACAGATCTATTATTAAACCAAAGTTATAGTGCATGAAACAGATGGAATTTCATAATTTTTTAATCAATTCTCAAAGCGAGAAAATTTATTACTGAAAATGACTAATGTCTTCCTTTTCCTTTCTCTCATAACCAATAATGACGCAACTTTTAGGCCGCCCAAGAGAAGATTGCCAAGCAATTGCAACACACACTCAACGAAGTTCAAGGCAAATTGGATGAAACCAACCGTACATTGAACGACTTCGACGCACAAAAGAAGAAGTTGTCAATTGAGAACTCAGATCTCCTCCGTCAATTGGAAGAAGCTGAATCACAAGTTTCACAATTGTCCAAGATCAAGATCTCACTCACTCAACAATTGGAAGACACCAAGAGATTGGCTGATGAGGAAGCTCGTGAACGTGCCACACTTTTGGGCAAATTCCGTAACTTGGAACACGATTTGGATAACCTCCGTGAACAAGTTGAGGAAGAAGCAGAAGGCAAGGCTGATATGCAACGTCAACTCAGCAAGGCTAACGCTGAAGCTCAATTATGGCGTGCCAAGTACGAGTCCGAGGGTGTTGCCCGCGCAGAAGAATTGGAAGAAGCCAAGCGCAAGCTCCAAGCTCGTCTCGCCGAAGCAGAAGAAACCATCGAATCACTCAACCAAAAGTGCGTTGCATTGGAAAAGACAAAGCAACGTCTTGCCACAGAAGTCGAAGACTTGCAATTGGAGGTTGATCGTGCCACAGCAATTGCCAACGCCGCTGAGAAGAAACAAAAGGCATTCGACAAGATTATTGGCGAATGGAAACTCAAGGTTGATGATCTCGCAGCTGAACTTGATGCCTCACAAAAGGAATGCCGCAACTACTCAACAGAACTCTTCCGTCTTAAGGGAGCATACGAAGAAGGACAAGAACAATTGGAAGCTGTTCGTCGTGAAAACAAGAATCTCGCTGATGAAGTCAAGGACTTACTCGACCAAATTGGTGAGGGTGGACGCAACATCCATGAAATCGAAAAGGCACGCAAACGTCTTGAAGTTGAGAAAGACGAATTACAAGCAGCTCTTGAAGAAGCTGAAGCAGCTTTGGAACAAGAAGAAAACAAGGTTCTCCGTGCTCAACTTGAATTGTCACAAGTACGTCAAGAAATTGACCGTCGTATCCAAGAGAAGGAGGAAGAATTCGAAAACACACGCAAGAATCACCAACGTGCCCTCGACTCAATGCAAGCTTCACTCGAAGCCGAAGCTAAGGGTAAGGCTGAGGCTCTTCGCATGAAGAAGAAGTTGGAAGCTGACATCAACGAGCTCGAAATTGCATTGGATCATGCCAATAAGGCTAATGCTGAAGCACAAAAGAACATCAAACGTTACCAACAACAACTCAAGGAATTGCAAACCGCTCTTGAGGAAGAACAACGTGCACGTGATGATGCTCGTGAACAACTTGGAATCTCAGAACGTCGTGCCAACGCTCTCCAAAACGAATTGGAAGAATCACGCACACTCTTGGAACAAGCTGATCGTGGCCGTCGTCAAGCTGAACAAGAATTGGGAGATGCTCATGAACATCTTAATGAACTCTCAGCTCAAAATGCCTCAATTGCTGCTGCCAAGAGGAAGTTGGAAGCCGAATTACAGACACTCCACTCAGATTTGGATGAATTGTTGAATGAAGCCAAGAACTCCGAAGAAAAGGCAAAGAAAGCCATGGTTGATGCTGCTCGTCTTGCTGATGAACTCCGTGCTGAACAAGACCACGCACAAACACAAGAGAAGTTGCGTAAGGCACTTGAAACACAAATCAAGGAATTGCAAGTTCGTCTTGATGAAGCCGAAACCAATGCCCTTAAGGGAGGCAAGAAGGCTATCCAGAAACTCGAACAACGTGTTCGTGAATTGGAGAATGAATTGGACGGTGAACAACGTAGACACGCTGATGCTCAAAAGAACCTTCGCAAGGGAGAACGCCGCATTAAGGAACTTACCTTCCAATCAGAGGAAGACCGTAAGAACCACGAACGTATGCAAGACTTGGTTGACAAACTCCAACAAAAGATCAAGACATACAAGAGGCAAATCGAAGAAGCAGAAGAAATTGCTGCTCTCAACTTGGCCAAATTCCGTAAGGCACAACAAGAATTGGAAGAATCAGAGGAGCGTGCTGACTTGGCAGAACAAGCTATCAGCAAATTCAGAGCAAAGGGACGTGGCGGTTCAGTCGCTCGCGGTGCCAGCCCAGTGGTAAGTTGCTAATGATTTTCACATCGTCAGTCATTAGAATCACTTTAGACTCGAGCATACATTCTACTATTTCTCATATCAGTAAATTTTCTCATCATTATAGCAACAGCCCGCAGCAGGTCGTTTCAGTGTTTTGGAATAAATTCTTTAAAATTTTATATCTCATAAAATCTTTTCAAAGTCTTTCTCAATTCCAAACTTTATCCAAAAGTCAAATTTCATGCTATTGTCTTTTGTATTAAAATTAGTAAGTTATTATATTTTATTTCTTTATTTTATTTGTTTTGTACTTCCATTTTGTGTTCCATACTTCACATATTTTATTGTCTACACAAAATGTGAATTCAATTAGGCTCTAGAAGCTATTCTAAAATGATACACTGCACACAATTACACAGTACTTCCTTAAAATTGTCCTTGCACATTCGCATTGATGTATTGCACATCATATCTGCTGTCCGATCCTGCAATGTTACTACCAAAAATTTGAAAAGTCGTTAGGAAATAATTTGAAATTTGAAACCTTACAAATTCTTAGAAATTGACGGGGTTTTATTTGAATATTTTTTAACGGCTTTTTAAATAAATTTTTGAAAAGCAGATTTCCCCTATTTAAATTACCATCGCACATTTAATTGGATTTATTTCCTTTCTTTTTTGTACTCAAGATTTCAAGGGATGTGATTTTTTTTCAAAATTATTAATATAGCGATAGATTATTTGGTTTTGGCATTCAATATTCAAATTTTAACCACAATTTACCATCCCTTGGAATAGATTTTTTTGAAAAAATACAAAATAATTTAATTTTTTACAATTTTATTTGTCCTTACAGCCCCAAAGACCCAACCGCCAATTGGCTGATGGAATGTTCGGATTTGATGAATAAATTAACATCTTCACGCTTCGACCTTGCTCAACGATAAAAACAAAAACAAAAGAAAATTTATAAAACACCTTTTTACAAACTGTCAAATCATTTTCGTTTTTTTATTAGTTTCGAGAGAGAATCTTTTTTTATATTTAATTTCAATTATTATTTTATTTTTAATTCTTTTTTATATATCAATTCAAACAAAAAAATTTGCGTCATTTTCAATTCATCTTTTTTTTATACATATACACCGATACTAGTAGCAGAATTTTTTGTAAAAAATGCAACTCGTAACACCCAAAAAAAAGTGAAAGAAAATTTTTTTCTTGTAATAAAATCAAAAAAAAACAGAAAAAATAGCAAATGAAAATTCCATCAAATTTTTCATCAAAAGAAAAAAATAGTTAAAGAAATTTTTTATATCACACACCGCAGAAAAAAAGGAAAAAACTCGAAAGCCCAAAATGCAAAGTAAAGAAAAAAAAGCAAATTTTCTTTATTATTTTATGTTTTAATTTTAATTTTTTTTGTCTTCTTTATTTTTAAACAAAAAATGCGCCGATGTACTAAGATTTTTAAAGAAAAAAAAAACTATAATTAAATGGGAAAGAAATGCTATATAGAAATTTTTAGAATCGCACTTTTAAAAGTGAGAAAAATTCTTCGGAAAATTTTCAATAATGTATTTATTTTTCTTCGTTCTTTTTGTAATTTTAATTAATAAAAAAGATTTAATTTAATATTGCACTTGTAAGTTCGGATAGAATGGAATTTGATGATTTTGATGAAAAATTTATTTTCTTTGAGAAAAAAAATTTGAAAAATTTTCACTTTAAATTTTCATTAAAAATAATTTTTAAATTTCTGCGATGATCGCCCAAAACAAAAAGGAAAATATCTATCAGAAAAATAAACTATTTACGCAGTTAGGAAGTTAGGAGACGACGATAATGTGGCAACACATATGAGAGAAAATAAAATAGAGACACAAATAAAATAAAATAAAAATCATGAGACACGTTTTAACATCAAATTCAGCCCACAATTTCATCAAATGACAACCTTTTGATTTTCTATTAGCGAAAAGTTCATTTTTAGTAAATTTAGGATTTTTCCTTTTTAAAAAGAAAAAATGAGAAAAACAAAGAAATTTAAAACCTTTTTTATTGTAAATTAATAAGTGAAATAATTTTTTAATTTTTAAATTTACAACAACATTCTCAATTTATTTGTATAAAATATCCTTATATCCGAATTTATCTCCGAGAGAAAAAAGTATGTGTGAACCATTGAACATCAAAAAAACATCTAATTATACAAAGAAAAAAATAAAAAATAAAAAATACTTATATTAATAAAATCATTTAAATTTTTGACTTTTTCATTCAAACTTTCACTTTTTCCAGAGTTTTTGAAACTTTCAGGTAGATACAATATGGAAATATAATCTAATTAGATTCTACAAATAGATTCTTCAGATTTAAGATTCCTGACAAATGCAGGATTGAATCTAGAATTCTTTTGAGGCTTAAACTTTGTTTGAATTAAAATTCAATATTTTTTCAATTTTTTTCTTCGAAAAATAAAATCTGTCAACAAAAAATTCTTATAGAGAAGACCCAATAATTAAGAATCTAAATTAGTGGGTCTAATGATGGTTATAATAAGTTTGATCAGTCTTGATTATTATGTTTTTTTTTTCAACAAAGTTTGAATTGAACTGTTGAGGCAGAAGCCAAATTAGAAATCAAAGAGACAGCTATTGAATAAGGATAAGAGAAAACTACTTCATTATAATAACTCACACATGAGTTGAACACAGGAAGTCAAACCCTCTTCTTTATAAGGCTATTCCTGTAAAATTCTTTCGACTAGGCAATCAAGAATACCTTTTAACTAAGCTTATTCAAATCTAGATTCAAGGTATGCTTTTATGATATATGTTAAGATGCAAATCTTAAGAATCTTAAGAAATCTTAAGAACAAATGCTTAATTCTGATGAATTATTGATTTTTCATGCACTGAAATATTGTGCGAAGCCTTCACACAGGATATTAAAGCACTTAAATCTATATCTTGGAGAAATTCTTATTAACGTTCAAAACTGATCAAAAGAATGCTCAATTTTATTTTTTATTAATTTTTGCTTTTTAAAATATTTTTAAGTGCTTTTATAA
Organism: Chironomus riparius; assembly: GCA_917627325.4. Lineage (NCBI taxonomy): Eukaryota > Metazoa > Arthropoda > Insecta > Diptera > Chironomidae > Chironomus > Chironomus riparius. The sequence continues at coordinate 18,440,608 of OU895877.1, read as the reverse complement.
AACAAAATAACATTCACATTAAAATGTCATACATTTGTTATCACTATGGACATCTTTATAGCTTTTCATGCCTGAAGTGATTATTGCTTTTTTGTTTGAAATCTAGAAAATTTAAAACCATAAACTTCAAATATTGTATTTTTAGAAAATTGAGACTGACTCATACAATGTTGACATGAAAACTTTGAAATTTCCGGAAATTTCTGATTCAAAAATCAAAAAGAATTCTTACAATAATAAATAAAAATTAAAACAACATCCTAAGTCTAGTTAACCGCAGTTGATAAATCATGTACATATAAACTTTTCGAAAATATTCAGTTCACATCTCAATCTACATGTGTGTATTCACATTTTCATCCTTCTTATTCTGAAAAGATTTATTCGTTCAAGCATCCCATGAGTTAAATAATTTACATTTTTTTGCACGCTGCATTTTCATGACAAATTGTAATTTTATAGAAACATCTTTGTAGAAAGGAAATCATTTGAATTTTACGGTGCATGAATTAAGAAAACAAATCAAATGAAAAATTAGCGTAATAAATTTTATACATTGAGGACGTAATTGCAGATTTGCATATTAAATTAAAATTTAAATAGCACAAAATAATTAATTGATGTAATCAGTGCTTAATGCCGTGAAGGGATCATCAATCTACTTAATATAACATGATCCTCATCTGGAACGTTACCAGAAATGACTGTTTCTAATTATAAAAATTCGCTGTAGGTTGTTATTCATTGTCGTATTAAGGGATTCTGAGGTTGAGGACTAAATCCAGCAGAAAAGAATTCAACCTGTCAATTTTAATTTTTCGAATTCAAAGCATCCCTACGTCACTGTATGGAATAAACTACTTAAGCTATTAAAAAATATTTATGACAAGTTCAGACTTATCTTTTTTCATGCTCTAAAGTTGCCATACTCATTTAAAAAAGATTTTTCATTGGATATCCAAAAAATAAAATATTTTCTTCGGTTTTCGCACACAAAATCTATAAAAATTTTCCGTCATCATAAGTTCTGAACAGATTAGATAATTTCAATAATATTTCATTTTATGGTCAAACTAAAATCATTTTTTAAAGTCAATTGTTACAAGTTGAGTCATTAATAATTTTATAATTTGTGTCTCTTTTGTAAAGTGAAGAAAAATTTCTTTTAATTTTTTATGTCGACAATATTATTGTGGCCTTGAAAAAGATGAGAAATGAAAAATTACCGCTATATTATGAAGGAATTTTCACTTTTTTTTCTTTTCTCTTGGGAAATGGAATTTGAATGATTTAAGGAATTTTTATTCAAAAAATAATTTTTAAATAGAGACAAATATTTATTTTTTGATGCAACGAAATGTTGCATTTGGTATGATGAGTGATTGTTGTCAGTTTTAACTTTGTTTTGGATATGGATTACAACTGCGATTAATCAAAAAGAGAAAATGAATCGATTATGATCGATGGTCGGTTCGAATCCAGCCATTTCCAAAATTATTTCTTTTCAGAAGTTTAGATACTTCGACTGCTTAATGTACGAGATCAAGCCATAATTGGGCATTTTGGGCAACGTTGGATTTAGGAACGGATCAGGAACTTGAAGTGAAGCGGGAGAAAAAGGAACGAGAGCTACAAGATTACCTTATAATGGAATATTGTCAGAACGGACCTGAAATGTATCACGTCACGCCCACAGAAGATTGAAACGAGAGCCTGAATTTAATCGAAACCTAGATTGAAAGATTAGAAGCTGGATTCTACGTCACCCATAGTGATATGAAATGTATCACTAATCAATGTAAAAAGTAAAACATGTTTAAATACTAATTCTTCCGGACGGTAACGTCGACAAATAAATAATAATAATATAATACCTAGATATGTTTTAAAATGCAATTCAAAAGATTTTTAAAAGATTTTTTTATTAAGAAACAATTTTTTAAAAAATGTCCGAATTTTATTTAAAAGAGCTTTGAAACCAAATATTAAGTTTTAAATTACTGAAATAAACCTTTAGATCATACTTTAATGCTTTTATTTATCATGACCTACCTTTTAATGTCTAATAATTAAATTGAAGTTTTTTGATCTAAAAGTTTAAAAGAAGAGTTGAGAAATGAAACAAACGGGGATTGCAACTTAGTGAAAGCTTGCATTTGAATATAATTTATCCGTTAAAGATTCTTGATTTACTTTTTCAGGAAAAATTCATTAAAATCTACTCAAAGTCTATATTATCAACAGATGTTGTCAAAAATGATGAGTCCACAGTTGTCAAACAGTCAACAGCCATAATTTAAAAATTAGTATCTCATCAAAATTAAATCTAGCTCTACCAAAAAACCATCTGCATGCAAACTTTTCGTAAAAATAATATTTTCTTTTTCTTAATCTGACTCAAAACATCGTCAAAATTGCCAATAAGTTCCCACAAGTGTCATATGATGAGCATATTTACAATTAACTTACCTTTTTACGATCTCTCAAATTACACGTCAAAAATTTTACGATCTTACTTTTCACATACCTAACAGCCATCAATGATCACAGCATAAAAATTTATTTTCAATTCAGTTAAAATATCCTTGAGTCGTGGAAACATCAGGAAATGATGCGAAGAAAAAGAAACAACTGAAAACAAAATCTTTCATAACTTTAGCGTCAAGTGAAATAATCTCGTAAAGAAAAGTATAAATCAGCCATCAAGATATTTATTCGCATGAAAAGAAATAAAAAAAGGAGAGGAGGAGATGATCAAAGTTGAGAATTTTCTCTTTCATTTCCGCTGAGAAAACAAATTATTTTTCTTGAAAAGAGCCAGAAGACGACCGAATTTACTCTTTCCGACCATGATCATGATGATGATGATGACGAGGATGTTGAATTCAATTTCTTTCTGTCCCGAGCAGCACACGAGAAGTTTGATGTTGTTTTTTAACAAAGTCATAAGCACTTAATTTCTATAATTTGATTCCAACTACCCTATTTTTACGTTAGATGCCACTACTTGTTCCAAAACCAGTAGCTTAGTAAAGAAAATTGGCTCTGAAAATTTCTTTTCCGTTATTAAACCTTCTTTTAGGATTTTGAAACTTTTTTCATCTCATAAGCCACTGGCTAATAACGTAAAAATAGGGTACAGCAGATCATCAAAAGACAGTCTGATAATACCCTCCGAAATCTTTCATCATAGCATATCCTTACTACAGCATGTGCCACTCGGTTTTATTGTATGTATAAATAGATGATAATAAATCGTCGTACTCGCTTGAGAATCTTACAATATTTTTTTATGAAATGTAGAGGAACAAAAATGCTGTGAGAATCTTTTTTTTCACTTAACATCGAGCTCCGTAGCTGTAAAGATTAAAATAATTTTTCCCTTCAGTATTTCCTTTTTTTCTCTCTTTTTTATTAACAATCTTTTGAGTCTCATTAAATCTATTGTGCTCGAAAATATTTATCAACAACAATGGCAGATACTGCGAACGAAAACGAGATGCCAATCAGTTGGCAAGAAAAGAGAGATTCTGGAATAAAGCGATGGGAAGGAAGAGTTGCTGTTGTAACAGGAGCAAGTTCACCAATTGGAATGGCAATTTGTGAGGATCTTGTTAAGCATGGACTTTTTGTTTTTGGTTTGGCAACACGTGCAGGCAAATATGAATTGGAGGTGAGTATGATTTGATGGTGATTTATTGGTGATATTTGAGGAATTGTTGGCTGTTCAAAAGATCAATTTGTGTCAGTAGAAGCAAAAAATGTTCATTTCTGCATTTTTCTCAAAACTCAATCAAAAGAAGTAAATTTCTCATAAATTCTCAGACAAGAAGCAAGCAATTGCATGATCAAGAGTACTTAAAAACCATTTTGTCACTAAAATAAATTCATTTTGAATGCCAGCAATAAAATTGCAGCATTAAATCACTTTATTTTCATTTAAAATCTAGGCATTGAGCAAGAAATTAGAAAAAGACAATGAACTCGGTAAATTATTTGCATTTGAGTGCGATATTAAGGAAGAAGGTCATGTAGAACCGATTTTCCGATACATTGGAGATTATCATGATGGAATTGATTTACTCGTAAATAATGCAAACATCATGTCTAAAGGACTTATTCTTGACGATGATAATACATCAATTTTACGTGATGTTATGGAAACAAACATCATCGGCATGTGTCTTGTCACACGAGAGGCTGCTAAGCTGATGAAAATGAGAAAAGAAGAAAGAAAGAATTTGGGTCATGTCATTAACGTTATGTCGGTTGTAGGACACAAATTTGGAACAACAAATACAAGATCGAAGCCTTTAAATGGTGAGATTCTATGCATGTCTGTAGTTCAAACTTTATTAATCACTTCCTGACAAATTTCTTTCATTTTTCATCTCAATTAGGATTATATCCCGCATCAAGGTATGAAAAATAAAGCAAGTCATCTGACTCAAATGATTATAATTAATAATTTTCAAACATAATTTATTTTAGACATGCATCGACAGCCATAACTGAATGTATTCGCCAAGAATTCCTTTTCTTTTATGAGAATGTAAAAATTACAGCTATTAGCCCTGGTTTTGTAGAGGGACAAGACACAGACATTTTGACAGAAGAGGAAAAATCACATGGAAAAATGCCATCATTATCACCAAAGGATGTAAGTGCTGCTGTCTTATACGCCATCTCAGTGAAGGATGAAGTTCAGGTAATAAATTTAATCTTTATTTTGTCCATTTTAAATGTCATTTAAGTCGCGTGGAAAGCCGTAAAATACCAAACTAATCATTAATATATCAACTCATTCTTTCTTCTTTCATCATTGCCAGATACAAGAAATTAAAATTAAACCCGTTGGAGAATTTATTTGAGAACTTAATGTCATCATTTTTTTTTTCGCTTTTCCTCCGTCGTATCCAGTGGGCGACATCAAGATTATAATTAAATATATGAAGGAAAAGTGAATATTTTTAGTATCGAATCAGTGTATCAAAAATAATATATTAGAGACGAATCACATACATCATAATGTGCTTGTCATACGCCAAAACATAAGGAAAAATAAATTTCAAATCAGACTTTATAATGAAGGAGAGAAGAAAAACAAATAAATTAGTAAAACAATTCAGAGTTGGTTGACCGATGATGATTGGAACTTTGAGTGGATGCTTTTTTTTTGGTGCCTAAAATGAAGTGAAATGAATCACTGATAGTGTACTTAAAACCGAACAACTCCAGCCATGTCCAAGTACAGCCTTTGTCAAACAGCAGACGGTTGTACCTTATCTTGGTTTATCTGATTAGTCTTTGAATGGATAACATTTCAATAGTGTTTAATGAATCCAAGAATAGTGAGTAGACAACAATAATATCCCTACAACAGACTCAAATCCCCACCAATTTAAAGATGCTTAATCATAGAACTTGAATCAAGAAGCATGCATTGTCCACTCGATCTTCTTAAACTCTAAGAGTCAACCAACTCTTATAAATGAAAATATCACCAAGAAATGTGAGTTTACGATGGATATAAAACTAATCATTGGGATCAACTTTAATTACATCCACTAAGCCAGTACCCATTCTGTCTACCACAAAAACTCCCGTCACAAATCCCTCATATTTCTCGATGATATATTCAATTGTCTACTTGCATTGTAAACATAATAATAATTCTTACGACATTTCACTAATTGGACGTGAGCCATAAACGTCACATCATTTTTTTTAAAAAATAAGATATGCAGTTATATTAAGAGATAAAAATGTTGTTTTTAATTGTACATGCTAAAAGTGAATATTTAGAGTGTTTGAGATTCATTGTCAAGTGAAGAATTTTCACTAAAATTTATTAATCTAAAAGAATTATTCATTATTAGGTAGTTGACTTTTTTAACAATTTTAAAAATAGATTTGATTGCAACTAGACATCCTATTAAATAGATTCTTTTGTCATAGACTCAATTAGCTACTAAATTTGATTTATTTTCAATACTTGATCCAGTTGTTTGTGGAATATGTAATTAGCAGTTGTATCTCTTTTAGAACATCAAAGTTTGTGATCTGTGAAATTTTCTGAACCTAAATGACGTAAATTTTAGCTTTGTCTTCCTTAATGTCATTCACAAGTACAATTTTAAAGAGGTTTGAACATTAATTCTGTAGCAAAGTTTTCAACTGTTTGGTAGAGTTTATTTTTGGCTAAACCAGCTTTTAGACTTTAATTGCTAAGATCCAGGATATGACCAAAGATGCCTAGAACTTAACAGCAGCTCTAGTTCAATCCTTAAAAATGTCACAGACTACAAACTTTGAATTTGAATAATTTTAAAACATTAAATTTAACAAATAAAACTTACAATTTTATTAATCTAGTCTTAAGTATAAATACTTGTTACAAAGCCAGCCCTTACTGTTAAATTTTATTTATATCTGTTCTTGTTAGTTGTATGAATTGTCCAATAAAGAGTTTATACCATGGATACATAACTAAATCTGCTTCAAATTCTTTGCATGTGTCGTAGATGATATCATTGAGTTGGGGTAGTAAAGCATGATCAAGTGTAGGAAACATGTGGTGACCAATGTGCTGTCCAAATGTTGTTAGCACTGCGAATGAATTTTTCTGAAATTCAAAACGGTCAAATGTTGCTGCTAATTGGTAGACTCCAAAATCGAGGGACTTAAGTTCATCACCGTCATGGAAAACCTAAAATTTAATTTAATATCAGCATGACTACAACTCAAGAAATTGTCCTTAATCCACAACAATCAAGATCTTAACTTGATATTCCTTCTTAATCAAACACAGTCTTTGTGAATTAAAATAATATTAAGTTTAGAAGCACAGACTCTCAGGCATTTATTGTAGTCTGTCCATACCTTATTATGATGATGACCTCCATTTACTGATATAGTTCCATGGATAACACTTGATACGAAAATTATAGTCAGCCATCTTATCACAGTTTCGATGATTCCCACACTTCCAAATGTGTACATTAATAAAGGCATTGTAAAGGGAATCAAATCATCCCAATGTAGTTTGTAGTTATTGACTATCGATCCAATATATCTAAAAAAAAATAAAAACAGTTATTGACTGAGTGTGATCAATACTATCATGTCAATTAAAGATTTAAAGACGACTTACAGTCTAAAATAATCAACAACCGATAATTACTCTTAAATCAATCAAATCCATAAAACTTACCTAAAAAATCCAGTTTTAGGAAAGATAAATCCATAAATAACAGGTGAAATAATCCATGATACGTATTTTTGTAAGAAGTTCTTATCCATAGGTATCCAATTGAAGAATGGTTCGAATAAAACACACTCAAGGTCATGGTAGGAATTCGGATACAAGTGGTGGCTCATAGCATGCATGACTGTCAAAATAAATTGAATTGGCTCTTTTTTAACAACAGTAGTGATCTTAAGATTCAATGAGATTTTTGCTGTACGTAGTCATTTACAGCTTATTAATAGTAATTATGACTAATCGTCTCAAGCATCTTACTTTTTTTGGGAATTCTTAAATGACTTAAATCAAATTAGTATGGCTTATGAATGAAAGTAATAAGTGTACAAGATTACAAAATCCAGGAGCTGGTATCAAAGCCTAACCGACTTGTATAACATTCAATGAATATTCCTAAAATAATGAGTGCATTTTACAAAAATTTCAAAGTTTTTTTTGTGAAGTAAAAGTTCAAGGTTTGTCGATTTAATCAAGCTTTGATTTGTGTCGCTGAATTACATTGTCACACTTATTCACAAATTCCTTCTCTATTACACATTTAAGTCTACCGGCAAACCACCAAAAATAAATCTTTACGATGACGTTGTAATAAACAAAAGTAATGTTTGTTTGAAAACATTAAGTTCTGACTCATGTTGCTTTCGATGATCCAGCAGAATGTTATAAAAAATTGAATTGAAGGGATTCGTTCTTTAAAATCAAAGAAATATTCGAGTTAATTTTATCCCGAATAGCACATTATTATTATTATTATTTATTTGTCGACGTTACCGTCCGGAAGAATTAGTATTTAAACATGTTTTACTTTTTACATTGATTAGTGATACATTTCATATCACTATGGGTGACGTAGAATCAAGCTTCTAATCTTCAAATCTAGGTTTCGATTAAATTCAGGCTCTCGTTTCAATCTTCTGTGGGCGTGACGTGATACATTTCAGGTCCGTTCTGACAATATTCCATTATAAGGTAATTTTGTAGCTCTCGTTCCTATTTCTCCCGCTACACTTCAAGTTCCTGATCCGTTCCTTAATCCATCTCGTACATTCACATGTCGGATAATCAAGACGAGATCCTAACCTACGACGAGGCGGGAACTTGAGGATTTTGCCTCAATTATCCAACTTGTGCCGATCAGGATCATATTGCCTTCAGCTCATCGCAACGTGTAGTAACACACCGCATGGTTGGAACCCTCTCACATTATTATTATTATTATTATCCGAATTGTGCTATTCGAGATATAATTAACTTAAATCATCAATCAGAAATTCTCAGTTGTTCCAATTTCTGGTTAAGAGTAGTTAAGATGTCCAAAAGCTCATTGTCTTTTGTAACATGAAACAGACCCTCTTATTCAATCACTTTACAATTTATGACTCTTCTTTTCCCACCCAAACATTGGACATAATGCAGTCAATACCAAGTCAAACTCACCTCGCCAATCCCGATAACTTTGAACATTCAAATTCATCAGATACATCCTCCAATTATCACGTTGATGAAGGAAATTATGCGATATTACAGACAACATTAATAGACAAGATGCAGCAATAAGTACAGTAATAAAATTAAAGTCACGTGAAGCTAGTATAAATGACAATATTGTCGATACAAGCATTAAATCACAATAAAATCGCGACGTTGCAATCAAGCTTCTGTCAAATTGCCCTGATAATTTGCTTGCGACACGTCGCTTTAAAGTCTTATAAAATCCATTTGGATGGAATGTTAACTTATAGTTCCGAGGTAGTTTTGCATCACGAATGTAAAAATTTCGTAGCATTTTCTCAGCATTGTCTGTAATGTGGTGTGACTCAAACTGCTCTGTAATGTCAACACCTTTCGTTATGTCTAGCCATTCGGAACCACCTGGATGACGTTCTATAAAAGCTGTAAAGTCATAAAGCTTATCATGAACTCTCCATAAACCTTCTGCATTGTCATCTTCTCGCTTTCCATTCAACCATGATCCACAATCTTTGAAGAAATTATCACGATTTGTTGGATATTTGTGAGCAATTGTTGATACTCGCATGGCTACTTAACTTTTAAAACAATCACAGACTATGGACAATTATTAATCTAGTGTTGTAATTTAAGTCTTTGCAAAAAAAATAACAATACAAAAAATTGAGGAACACGTGCGGCACCGACCGATTCAAGAACTGCGAGTGAACTGACCCAAAACGTGTTTAATATGCTGAATTTTTAAATAAATTATTTTTTTGTTTTTATTTTCGTTTTTCGCTCAGTGAATCTTTACTCATTTTGTTAAGCATTTTTGGATAAAATGAGTAAATTGCTGTGTGGACAGAAAATGATAGAAATATGCGAGAGTTAAGTTTGCGTATTTCCTGAACTGAATAAGTCCAAAAGAAAATTGAATTCAACTGAGTTTTATCTTTTGAGCTTAATTAAATGTGTAGAGTAATTAATTTTTTGAGAATTTCCTGTAAGATTGTAGCTCACAGCACCAAAAAGTTTAAAAACATGGGAAAACACAATCACACGAATGGTGTGGCACAAAGCTCTGTACTTTTCAGCTAGCAGTTAATTACTAGATATTAATATAAATCAATAAAACTGCAAACAAAAGCAAAATAACAATAAAATTACTAGCTGATTTTTTTTAAAAACAGGTCAGCAGTGCAGTGCTACGTAGAGCTATCAAAAACATTATTACTCATCATTTCTTCATTCGCTTATTTTAAATTCCCAAAAAAAAAAACATAAAATAACGGACTTGAAAGAAGGTAAGAAACTAGTTTTGTCTAGCAATGAATTAAGCATTTTATGACTTAACATTTGATTAAATCCCTAAAGATAGAATTGAAAACAAATTTCGAAAGTTCAAGACACACGACGAAGATTTGTTTTGATTCTAAATTGATGGAACCGGATTTGTTTGTTTGTTAAAAAAGTGAAAACAATAAATCGGGGCATTTAACACATTGTGATTGTTTTTTAAAAGCAGAATTTTCTTTTTTGCATAAACAATTAATAAACTATTGTTAATGACTAAAGATTTATTTTTTGAAGTTCAGAAAGTCTAATACAGCAGAAGATTCAACTATCATACATACTTAAATTCAAATAATTCCTTTTTAACACTGATTATAATTTGGACTTTAAAACCAAACCATCTCTGCCAGCTTCTTCAACTGGAACGGAATTATTTTCCTGCAATTGCTTAACAAGCTTTTTAACTTCTTCACTTCCAGTGTTAATCACAATATTAAGAACCACACTTTGATTGCAATCTTTTTTAAAGTTTCGACATTTGCAGCACATGATTCAACTTCTGATAGAGCACTACTGAAACATTGAAAATTAAACCACCGATCCATATTTTGTTGAGTCAATTGACAACAATAAAATGCACAAAACACATTTTAAGACTTTAACATTCGTGCTCATCGAAACGATAAACTAAATATTCATTATGCATCTGATTTGACAGCGACATCTACACGTCAAACTTTAAAACTGAGAGTTGGTTGACTTCATTTTTAAATTTTTTTTATTTAATCCCAGCTATAAATGTTAAAATCTCATATTTATAAATCTTTTTGTTTAAGTTCCTTTAAAGTTTTTGGTTTTGTTCTCATGAGCTGTTGGAACTGACCTACAATTAATGGCCACCAAGGATATTCACGAAGTTCAAGCTCAAAATCCTTACAAGTTGATATGAAAACTTCATGAAGTTGAGGCAATAATCCATGATCTATGGTTGGAAAGAGATGGTGAAGCGTGTGATGACCGAAGGTGACTAGAGCAACAAAATGACTTTGTTTGATGTCGTTTCTATCGATAACAGCATTCATTTGGAATACTCCAAAGTCCATTCCTTTTCTAAAAGATTTAAAGATTTGTCAAGTAATTCAAAATCTAATCAAATTCTTAAGTTTTAATAAACTAACGGTAGCTCATCCCCTTCATGTGTGACATCTGGATGATGATGACCAGCATTTAATCCAAAGACTCCAACAAGGAAGCTGCTCATTGATGTGATAACAAACCAAAGTTTCAAGACAATCCAAAGATCTTGTTGACCAAAATAGAACATGGTAATTGGGAGTGCTAAAGGTATAAGATGATCCCATCTGAATGCTACTAGGTTCTTGAAGTATCCAATAATTCTAAAATAAAGTTTGAGATTAGTAGTCGCTACTTCTAGGAATTTACAAGACATTATGTCCCAAATAGAAATTCGGGAAAGCTGTTTGAGTAGATATGGGTCAAGCAAGTGTTTCTCAAAGCGTATACTGCGTCACTCTAGTGAATCTTGAGTCAAATAAGTTTGAGAACCATTGGGATAAGCTTAATGACTGGTTTAGTCGGATCTTTATGAAATCTTACCTATAAACCGTTGCCATCAACCCAATCAATGACCACACCACAGGACTTAAGATGCACGAAGAAATTTTCTGTTTCAAAGTTTTTGGTCTTGGTAGCCACTGAAGATGTGGCTCGAACATCGATATCTCCATGTCGTAGTAAGAGTTTGTGTACAAATGATGCGATAAAGCATGACTGTCGTAAATGAAATTCATTAAACAATTATTTTAGGCTGCATAATTAAGCAATTCTACCTTATTCTCCATTCAGTGTAGTTCAGTAAGGTCAAGTTAAAGCAAAACATACGCCAGTTATCTTTACGATGAAAATAGTTATGTGCTATAACAAGTTGACAATTAAGGAATGCACCAGCAAGAAGTGCTAAGTAAAAGTTGTTATCTTTGGCTGCTAACACGGATGTTGCAAAAAGAAGCCCCAACATCAAGTCAGAAATTATCTGGAATTGTTTAAAGCGTAAGTGTTTATTTGCTTAAGTTGTATTTCCCGTAGTTTTAATTGCACATCTGAGTCATTAATGACTTGCTGTAATTTACTTACATCAGAAATTCTCTTTGGCTTATGATCAAGATCCGGAAGCATATCAGCAACTCTTCTTTTCAATGTTCGATAAAATCCATTTTCAGCATATGTAAACTTATAATTTCTTGGTGCTTTAGCATCTCGGACATAATATTTCTTTAATAAAGCTTCAGCCTTTCCATGCAAATGATGAGTCTCAAATTCTTCAGTTATGTCAACTCCATTTGTAAGACTGATCCATTCAGCACCACCAGGATGTCGTTCAATAAAATCAGTAAGGTCATATAGTTTGTCGTGGACCCTCCACAAGCCTTCAGCTTCATCATCGACTCTCTTGCCTTCAAGCCATCTAGATTATTAGGAATAGTTTGACTAGAGTTTTGAAAATATACGATCACGACTCGGTTTAATTGAGTTCCTCATTAATTATGTGTTCATATTAAAATATGGAATTTCAAGACCCAGAAATTTTTTAAGCAAGTGGGCATCAATATAATCGACCCCTTGACAAGGCAATACTCAACATTACCTATTTGACAGTTTAAGAATTGAATCATCGCGATTAGATGGATATTTGCGTGCTATAGAGCCAAAAACATTTTGAACTCGTTCCATTGTTCCTTTATATTTTCTCAAATATCAAAATGCAGTCGACACTTGAAACTTATTTTTATCACAAAGAAGTCCAAAAATCTTTTTGCATCAAAGTCTTAAAAATTTATCACAGAACAATAATCACATCAAGTTCAACTTCCAATTAGCTATTCACATTTCAATAGAACTAAGCACACTGCTGTAAACTATCAGTAATTACTGATTAATATAATTCAAATTTTCCTTGATTTCTCTAGACCGGTTTAGGTGAGAAATAATGTAAATCACTCAGAACTTTTCACTGTAAATCCATTTTTGTATTTGCGTCCTATTAATACTGCGAGCTGAATGCGACTGAATGGAAATAGATTACAATGTACTTTAATTAAATATTTCACTATGTTTGTGTGTAGCATAATTGTAGGATGTAAGTTGATGTTGTGGCTTTACTTTGTCCACTTTGGGAATTATTTTTACTCTACTATATGATTAGTGCCTTATTAATTTGAGTTACAAAGGTTCTTTTGATTCTAATGACTAACAACACAAAGAAACTGAAACTAAATGTCATGCAATAAAGCTAGCGAGCAACAAGTTAAATTTTAATTTGGTGTCAAAAATTCCTGTTTTTGCAAGGTTTAATATTAAATGTAAAAGAAGAAAATTTGAGTTTATTGACTTTTAATTCGAAGATTCTGTGTTTTGATGAAGCTATTAGCTCTGACTTGCATTATTTTATGACTGATTGTATCAATTAATTTAGTATCGCTGGAAAAACAGTAAACACTGCCTTAATACTTCGCAAATTCAAAAGATACGAAACACATGCTTTGCACATGTTTTTTAATATCAAAAAAATATTGCATTTGGTATGCGGTAGCCACCATAATCCAGATTCATAAGCTATCTAAAGGTTGGTCGATAATTGATCTGTACTGCCAGCAGAGTTTGTAAGCTAATTAGTTGTTGAACTGAAAATCCAATAATCACTTAAAATAGTGTTAAATAAATTTTCAGACCCAGTTCAGACCTAGAAGAGAATATTCTTATAGTTTAGACATAGTAGCTGAAACACACAGCTAGCTTTTCAAAAACATTAATAATAAACTAGCTTAACAGTAACGCATTTCAAGTTTAATGGCATCATAAGTTTTGAAAAAACAAAAAAAAATTTTGGACGTCATAAGTGAACGACCACATAAAAAAATTAATTTTGCAAAAAATGCGTTATTTGCATCTACAAAATAAATCCTAGACACTACTCACTAATCGACCTTTTAACTTAATGCTTCAAACTAGTATGAGTGAAAAATGTTTTGGCTTGATAAGAAATATATTTTCAATTCCAGAATCAGCAAGTATTGTTTGATTACAAATTGAAGTCTATCGTACTTTCTGTAAATATTATTAAATCTATCAAAAAATAAGATAAGGATCGACATACACGTGATTGTGGAATAATTTCGTGTAATTTTGTTTTTAAAATATTTATATTAATGTTTTTCTTTATTAGTTCACGTTAAAGTCATGAACTTTGCTTGTATAAAAAAAGAGTTTATCAAACTAGTTAAATTATGAACTTTAAATTAATTTTGCGAAACATTCGAAATTTCAAGTGATGATTGAGAATTATTCGCAATTTGGCTGTTCTCCTTGATTAAGGATTGTGATGAAGTAGTTCCAATCATCGTATCGTGATTTTTAAGATTTTCATCTTGATTCTCCTTCTCATGTTCAGTTCCAAACTCTTTTTCTTTGTAGTCATTACGGACTGTAACTGATTGTGTGCAATCTGTGACTTTGTAAATTCCAACCAAATAGTCAGCAAGTTCAAACATGTTCGATCGAAGTGAGATGATAATGAATTGGGCGTTCTTCGTTCGTTCCTGTAATTGGATTTAAAAAGAGGAGCAGAAATAATAAACATAATCAGCAACATAAGCATACAAGTTAGATTAATAACAATGTAAATAAACTCTGAGTTTAGGTCAACGAATTTGTAGATTTAAAGAAAACATTAATTTAAAGTTTTAACGGTTTTGTAAAATTTGAATATTTAACGGTTATGTAAAATTTGACTGTTTAGAGGTTTTGTATGATTTGAATTTTTAGCGGTTTTGTAATATATGAATGTGTAGAGGTTTTGTAAAATTTTAAATATTTGGCAGTTTAAAACAAAAATTAAAATTGAACTTAAACTCACATTAATATAATTGGCAACAATGGAAACATTCTTAAAATCAAGAGCAGCATCAATCTCATCCATAAAGTACAGCGGTGACGGTTTGTAATAATGCAAGGCAAACACAAGCGCTAATGACGATAAAGTTTTTTCACCACCAGACAGATTTGTGATCACTTTCCAGCTCTTCTTTGGTGGTCTGACAGAAAATACAATTCCTTCACTAAATGGATCCATCGAGTCGACAAGCTCCAATTCAGCATCACCACCAAGTGTTATCATTTGATACATTTCCTTCAATTTTCTGCTGATTATTTGGAATCCTTCTGTGAACTCTTGGAACCGCTTCTTTTTGACACTGTCAAGTGCTTCTCTCATTTCATTACGCCTTAATGTCACATCCTCAAGAACATTAATACGTTCCAAATATGCTTCACGTTTCTTATTGTAATCTTCAATAACACCAAGATTTGGCTTGCTGACCGATAATTTCTCTTCTAATGACGTGATTTCATACTGTGTGTCGTTGACTTTTCGTTGCTTCAGTTCCTCATCTGTGTAAACTCTAAATGGCGGATCTGGCATTTCCTCATTTGGAATTTTATGAAGTTTTAATGCTGTAATTTTCTTTTCCCATTGTGGAACTTTTACAGACTGTTCCTTTAATGACTTTTCAATTGTCTTTAATTTATCATCAAGCTCAAGTCGCTTCATTTTTCCATCTGCTTCCTCTTTCTGAAGTGCAGCAATTTCCTTTTTAGTTGACGATGAATCTTTTGTGGCATCTTCAAGTTCCTTTTTCATATCTTCAACTCTCTTTGCCAGTTCCTCGCTATCTTTAATACATTCTGTACGTTCTTCAGCCATTTTATGGAGTGAGGCTTCACATTCTGTGACTTCGTTCTTATTATGTTCAATTCTTTCCTCTGCTTTTTGGATATTTCTGGCTGTTGTGCGAATCTCTACTGTTAATTTATTGATATTTGTTGTTAATTTATCAATTTGCTGAGTTATTTTCTTAATATTCGTTTGTACATCCTTAATTTTCTTATCAGAAATGTCCTTAATTTTTGCATTGATCGCATTTACTTTAGTTTGGATTTCTTCGACTTCCTCACTCTTTTTCTCGAAGCTTGCCTTGCATTTTGTTACCTTTTTGTCGAGATCAGCAACTTTTGCAGAATCAGATTTTGTAGAATCAGCTTTTTGTTTCTGTTTGTTAAGCTGTTCTTGCAATCTTGGAATTTGCTCAGCATAACTCTTCACATTGAGCACCAATCTCTTCAATTCCTGCTCTTTTTGGCTGATTGTGATGTTTAATTTCCGAATTTCCTCTTCTAAAAGTCCTTGACGATGTTGGAAATCATTAATCTTTCCTTGCATGACTTGTGCTGCTGCTGATAATGTCTCAATGTCCTTCTCTGACATGGAATGTCTTGATGCTGATTTTGTTTGTACTTTTTGTCCCATACGTCCGCTGATTTTTGATCGACCACCACCAGACATTGTACCAGATATTTCAATAACTTCACCATTCATTGTTA
The DNA here is from genome assembly GCA_917627325.4 of Chironomus riparius. Taxonomy (NCBI): domain Eukaryota; kingdom Metazoa; phylum Arthropoda; class Insecta; order Diptera; family Chironomidae; genus Chironomus; species Chironomus riparius. The sequence goes on along the minus strand of OU895877.1, from coordinate 18,424,143 downwards.
CTACTCGATATCTTGTCTGTCCATATGCGATTTCTCTGGCTTGTGCCATATCTCTCGCAACTAATGTCTCAAAAAGTGAAAAGTAGAATGCTGGAAGAACTCGTTCATCTTCAACTTTAATCAAATCAACGAGACGAGGTACATTTTGTGGGCTAAATAGAAAAGATTGGAATTCGATTAAACATTTTCTTATTCAACGATTTTTAAAAATTCAAAGTATACCGGTTTTGTAAAATTTGAAATTATAGTTCAAATTTTGAACTTAAATTTTCAAAATCCAAAAACCCGTTAAAATTTGAAAAATAATAAAAAATTGTTAAGTTTCCAAAAAAATAGCTTTACTTACTATTGCTTCTTTTTTCTGTATTCGTTGATGTAATGAGCAACTTTATCCAAGGCAATGAATGTAGCACGACCAATATTGTGATCCTTTAAAAACTGAATGCATCTTGTAGCTGTTTCAACGTCAGTTACAACAATATTGTCAAGTCGTCCACAGCATGTAGAAATAGCAACATCATATTGCTTATCAATGGCACCAAGATCACCAAGACGACCGAGAATTCCAGGAATTGTTCCCTTTTGTTTCTCTTTCATTAAAGCATTCAGCACTTTATTATTACTTTGTGCCACTTGCATGTTCGTTCTGCTTTCTTCAAGCTTCATTCGAACTTTTCTCAAATCGACAGCAACTTCTTGTTCTTCTTGCTGTAATCCCTTGACTTCATCTTGCTTAACGACAACTTGTTGCTTCATTTGTGGAATTTCTACCTTTAATTTTTCAACAGTTTCCTGCTTTTCTTCCAATTGCTTCTTTGTGTCCTCAAACGAATGTTTTAAGGATTCATATTTGCGAATTTCCGTTGTCTCGTCCTTTTTAATGATTTCCAATTCCTTCTCAGCTTCTGTATAATCAGCTTTTAATGTATCGAGTGATGCTTTTAAAACACCCAATTCTTTTTCAAGTGGTTCCTTTTCATCTTGAAGTGGTTTTGTGTCATTTTTCAAGCTTTTCGTATTTTCTTCAAGTGTAGCTTCCAGTTCATCTTTTTCTTTCATGTGACGTTCAACAATCTTTTGGCTCTCATCAATTTCCTTTTGATTCCGTTCAGGCAATGTTCTTAATTGATCGAGTTTCTTCTGTTCATTATCATTTTGTTTCTTTAAATCTTTACGGCGTGTATTTGTTTCTCTCATTTTAGCATCAACACGCTGGTGCTTGTCGCGTGCCTTAGCTTCCATATTTTTAAATTCCTCAATCTTTGTTTGCAGTTCTTCGTACTTTTTCATCTCATCGTGGATTATTTTCTCTTTTTCTTGGCGCTGTTTCTTAATTTCGTCGAATTTATCGTCGTGTTCCTTTAAAACTTCACCTGCTTCCTTTTTCTCTTCCTCATATTTCTGTATTTCTTGTTTCTTATGCGAAATATATAGCTGTAAATGAAGATTTTGTGCTTGATATAGTTTATTCTCAAGTTTTAAATATTCAACAGCTTGTGTCATTGGCAGTTCCAAATCTTTCATCTCACGTTCAGCTAGACGACAACGATTGTGCTTCTCAGTTCGTTCCTCATTCAATTTCTCAAGTCGTTCATTAATTTGTGTCAGTGGTTTCTTATATCTCTCAGTTCCAATAATATCCTCAAGATATTCGAGAAGACCTGTCTCATTTGGTGCTTGTGCCTTTGCCTTCATCATAGCAATTGACTCAACTTCTCCTTGTAAGATTAAGAATCGATTATGTAATAAATCAATGCCATGAGTCTCGAGCAATTTAGCGACTTCCTTAAATTTTTTTTCTTTGCCATTAATTGTATAAAACGAATTATTTGTCTTAAATGCTGTTCTAGCAACGACAATTTCACTGTTTGGCACGAATTCAAATGTTCCATCTTCTTTGTCGACGATCTGCTTGAAATGTACAGCAACTTTACAGCTATTAATATTTGGATACTTTGAAGAATTATGGATTAAAACTGACAACTTTTTCGATCGAATTTGTTGAGCGCGATAACCGAAAACAAACAGCATAGAATCAATTACATTACTCTTGCCACTTCCGTTTGGTCCAATGACTGCAGAGAATCGCTAAAATAAAGTTCCTATTAATAAAAATCAGTTATAACATTTAATTTAATTATCTTACATGATGAAATGGTCCAACACTGACTGTATTTGCATAACTCTTAAAATTAGTGTTTTCAATGTGTGTAATGACCATACGTGGTCCTTTACTTTCAGCTGAACAATAAGCCTTTACAGGCGGTGGTATGAAAATGCCACCAACTCGAGTTCCACCTTAAAAAAACATCCAGTAAAGAAATTTGAATTTTTTGTTTACAAATTTTTGCTTTTGAAAATTTATGATTTTATGGAATAATGCAGCACTATGTTTATAAGTTTTTAAGTAAAATTAAGTCCATTTACCTTCTTCATCCTCTGAGAATTCCATATCATCGTCAGCTGGCTCAATATGATCCAAATCATCTTCGGCTTTTCTTTTTTTAACATTCGACATAGTATTCCGTGGTTTCTTTATTATCCAGCTATTGCTTTTATGTTTATAAGTTGTTTTAATAATTATTGACTGGTTGTAATGCTTTCCGTTTAATTATATTAACAAAATTATATTTATGTTTATAAAGCGTTCAAAATTTCCGTTAAAATTAGCATAACCTATTATTTCAAATCACTTTTTCAATTCAAATTTTTTATATCCGTTATTTTTTGAAGAGTAAGTTACAGCACATCAAGAGCATTAAAGGAATTTGTTTGCATACAATGTATCTATGCGGTAATTTATGGGATATTCACTTTTAAACCTGTTAATTATTTTGTTTTCGGTGAGAGAAATTGTTGATAATTAAAGAAACGTGGATTCTCATTGACAATTTACACACACATTTTCGTCATCATTATGAAAATTAAGAGCAGTGATGAATTTCAGCATAAGATATTATGACTAACGTGCGTTGATTCAATGAAAGTAATTAATTCATAGTTGAATTTTCAACGGAAATCAAAAATTCAAATGAAAAAGAGACGCAAAATATTGATGCAAAACTTAAATTTCAAAAATACGTTAAAATTAAATAAGCTATATATATGCATGCAGTTACATTATTTGCACAGCCCACCCGACTGAATGTCATATGAAGGACTTTTCGCGAGAGAGAAAGCTGGTTGATTGGTTGAAAATATTCTCACAAAAAATAATTTTTTCATTCATCTTCAAAACTCGCGTTGAGTAAGTTGAATAAGCCGATTTCTTCAAATTATTAAATAAAAAGTGAGTAATATTTGTTAAGTTAACTTATAATAATACCTAGAAGTGCTATCCTCTACCTACAAAGCAATTGAAATTATCGCGAATTATGCAACATTAAGTTGAATTAAAATTTTCCTATATGAAAGAAATTCTAGACAAATCGATTCATTGATTTTCGGCATTTAAAGCTGTTTATTGTGCATATATTAATGCACAAATAGTTTAAACAAGGAAAAATGAATTGGTTTGATAGTTTTCCGGCGAATTTTCAATACATAATGCACTTGTAATAGTGAGAGAAAATTGTGAAAAAAAGTTCATCCATCTTGCTTTCTCTCACGTCTAGTTCCGCAGTTTAATTCAGTTTTATTTTAATGAAAAATAGTCTACGTCAAGATTACTTGATAACGCACTTTAACTTTTAAGTAAACAAGTTTTGAGGTCCACAAGATGATAAGAAATGTTCTGATTGTGGCTTAGCAAAACATCAAATTATTGGTCAATAACCCATTTATATCTCAGATTCTTATTCCTTTTGAGCTTTAAAGTACCGTTAATTACAGTATACAGCTACTAAATTAGATTTAGTGGAAATTTTTGAGATCCAGTCAATTGGATCTGTTCAGTATTGCTTATCCTGACAAGCCTTCTTTTATCATTTGAAAAGTGAATGTTTGAGAAAATTCAAGGTCGTCCAAGGTTAAAGGAACGCTACGTTTAGTATTTTTAAGTGTGATAATAAGAAAATTTCTCGTTGATCTTCATTTATCCTACACATCATAAACAATTCTATTAATTCAATTTATTTGAGGATCTCGTTTGTATTATAAAACAAAATAAAATCGATAATGATTCGTAATATCATGTAAGAGATGAGGAGTGTGAGACAAACAAAAATAAATGTTGCATAACTTGAAAAATTTTCCTTCCTCATTTGAATTTGTACTTTTAATGCCATTTTTTGACGTCACACAAAATGCTAATCAAAGGTTATTTATTCTAATATAGCTCAAAAATGCCTATCAAGAGTATTAAAGCTCGTCAAATCTTCGATTCACGCGGTAACCCAACCGTTGAAGTTGACTTGACAACTGAATTGGGATTATTCCGTGCTGCAGTTCCATCAGGTGCCTCAACTGGTATCCATGAAGCTCTTGAATTGCGTGACAAGGAAGCAGCTAACTGGATGGGAAAGGGTGTTTTGAAAGCCGTTGGACATGTCAATGACTCACTCGCTCCAGCAGTCATTAAATCAGGCTTAGAAGTCACTCAACAACGCGAGATTGATGAATTGATGATTAAACTTGACGGAACACCAAATAAGAATAAGTTCGGTGCTAATGCTATTTTGGGTGTTTCATTAGCCGTCTGCAAAGCTGGTGCTGCAAAGAAGGCTGTTCCACTTTACCAACACATTGCTGATTTGGCTGGAAATAAGGATATATGGCTTCCAGTCCCAGCCTTCAATGTTATTAACGGTGGTGAGCATGCTGGTAACATGTTGGCTATGCAAGAATTCATGTTGGTAAGTCAAACACTTTAATTGCACATTTACTATTTTGTAGAATTTAAAAATCTAAAGCCAAGCTCGGGTTTATTCATACTTATCAATTTAATTTTGTTTTTCGTCAATATAGTTGCCACTCGGCGCAAAGTCATTCACAGAAGCCATGAAAATGGGTGCTGAAACTTACCACAATTTGGCCAAGGTCATTCAAGCCAAGTTTGGCAAGGACGCAACAGCTGTTGGTGATGAGGGTGGTTTTGCACCAAACATTTTGGATAACCGTGCTGGTTTACAATTGATTGTTGAGGCTATTGAAAAGGCTGGATATACTGGAAAGATTAAGATTGGTATGGATGTTGCTGCTTCAGAATTCAAGGATGATGATGGTTCATATGACTTGTTCAAGAAAGACAAGGTTAAGGATAAGTCCCGTAACTTGTCATCAGACAAATTGGGTGATCTCTACATGGAATTCATTAAGGAATTCCCAATTGTCAGCATTGAAGATCCCTTCGATCAAGATGACTGGGAAGCATGGACTAAACTTAATGCTCGTGCTGGAATCCAAATTGTTGGTGATGACTTGACAGTCACAAATCCAACACGTATTCAAACGGCTGTTGAAAAGAATGCTTGCAACTGCTTGTTGCTTAAGGTCAATCAAATCGGTTCCGTTACTGAGTCAATTGATGCTCATTTATTGGCAAAGAAGAATGGCTGGGGAACTATGGTCTCACATCGTTCAGGTGAAACTGAGGATTCATTCATTGCTGATTTAGTCGTTGGTCTCTCAACTGGACAAATTAAGACAGGTGCTCCATGCCGTTCCGAAAGATTATGCAAATACAACCAAATCTTACGTATTGAGGAGGAACTTGGAGCCAATGCCAAGTTCTCTGGTGAAAAATTCAGAAATCCACATGCATAAGTGCTGATCACATTTGAATTTAATTATCTATAAAATTTAATGCAACAAAAAAATACATAAAATAAAATTAATAATTTTAAAAAAACATCCCATAATGTCTGAAAGATGTCCAATGCACAACAAGTTGCATTCTGCATTTTCTTTTGAATTTTTCCCATCTCTCCTGCTTAAGCCCAAACTCACTCTCATGGCTTAACACAAATAATGGACATAAAAAGAATACAATTTTTTGAGAATATCATTAAAATTACTACAAAACAAAAAGTTATTCAAGATGTTAATCTCTAATTAAGGATATTTAAAATATCTGTCATTTAATGAAAGAAAAAAATTATAAGATTCCTTAATTTAAAGACACAAAAATGTTGTAGCTTCATACAGATACAGTAACTTATTTGTCGTGAGAAGTTAAATAAACAAAATTAAAGGAAATCAACTTGTCTTTTATGTATCGAAATATTATTTATTTGTTGTGATATAAAAATGGTTTTCAGAATGTTCAGCATGACTCATAACTGCTTGCTTGCTGTACACGTGTATGACTTTGAGATGACATTAGGCCACAACATTTGGAAAGTTCGTACTTAGTAAACTTCTTACTTTCTTTGACCTTCAAGAATAACAATTTACATCCAACAGCATCTCATAAAGGCACAGCTGCATCCTTAAATACGACTTAGAGTCCACAAGTCTAAGAAATAATCACTTAAATGTCAATTATCACAAAAATTTCACATTTCTCAGGTTTCTGTACGATTTGCATGGCTGAATATGTGATTGCCTTCACTTCTGTACCTTGTGGATGTTTTGCAAGATCAAATTGCTCACCGAAGCAAGAACATCTGATTTTAAATGCCTCAGTGTCAAATTCTTCTATTCTTAACTTTTTACAAATGAGATAAGGTTCAGCTGAGAAGAGGAATAGTAATTCGTCGAGGAAGTGATATAATAGACCTTAAAATAGATATAATTGTTGTATAAAAATAGTTCAAAGACACTTAATACTAAATATACCGTCAAGATCTTCAGCATTTGCAATAATTTCATGTTTCTCCTTAATATCAACTGTATCTAGTTCTGTCATGTATCCAAACATAGCCATTCCATTCTGTTCAAATGCTTCTGTTAGATTACTGCCCCATGAGTGTAACTGAACATCTGCTGTATGATCCAGATCTGGATAATAATGTTTTTAATTATTTTCACAAGATTATGAAATGTATGAAGTAACTTACATTCATATTTGATTTCTGGAACCTCTCCTGCGTCTTTAACTACTTCCTCAATACTGTCATCTGCCATTATGCTGTATTTTGATGGATATTTCTGTTTGTCTGGATCTTACACGAGATATTTATTTTGTTAACTTCCACGCGTATTTTTCGAGTTGAAAATTTCAAATTTCGAATTTTTCATGACTGTTAATTACTGGATTTTTAAGTTTTCTTATTTATTAATTTTACTGAAAATAATAAAACTATTTCAACAGACTATAAACAATCCAAAATAACCATGAAACTGACTAGTGTATCGGGTAGAAACCCAATGCAGATATATTCACACCGTACCATCAAAAGTCTTATGGATAGACCAAGATTTGCTCAGCATAAGTTTGAAGGGTGGGCTTAAAGTACGGCCGAGACCCATATCGACTCACTTCAAAAGTTATAGCAAATTTATGTCATAATTATGTCAGCTACAAAAACACTTAGTTTGAATTTTGTCACCCTCGGGATCACTATGAACCAGTATAGCTGATTTTGGTCCAAATCTCGGCCATACTTCACACTTATTTGAACCACATTTTCTCGTAAATGTTAAAATATGATTAAAAAGTAATTAATCCTGAAATATGTCGCTATTTTGTCAAGTGTTTTAAGATAAAGAATTTGTTTTTTGGTTTCCACAGTGAAGAGTATGAACAAAATTCAGATGGGGTAGTCAAAATTTTAGATTTCGATTTTTTTTTAAGCTATGCATTACAAAAAGTAATATTGGTATGTGATTTATGTCAGAATTATGTCAATTCAAATAAAACATCCAAAAAATTTTTTTGACCAAAGAACCAAGTAGGAAATAAATTTTCAATTTTGGACTAGGGGCGACCCTAGTCAAAATCAATTTTGTCACTTTTTTCTTCGAGGGTTTATTCAAATGGATTAAAACTATGCATAAATATTTTAATGCCTAAAACAAATACAAATAAACCTTCGTAATTGTAATTGGATAAACCTTCGAGTAAAAAAAGGGAAAAACTAGATTTTGACTAGACCTGTCCCAAGTACATAATTGAAAATGTATTTCCTTCTTGGTTCTTTGCTCAAAAAAATTTTAGGATGTTTTATTTGTATTTGTTTTAAGCACTTGAATATTTATGCAAAGTTTCAATCCATTTGGATAAACCCTCGAAGAAAAAAGTGACAAAATTGATTTTGACTAGGGTCGCCCCTAGTCCAAAATTTAAAATGTATTTCCTTCTTGGTTCTTTGCTCAAAAAAATTTTAAGATGTTTTATTTGTATTTGTTTTAAGCACTTGAATATTTATGCAAAGTTTCAATCCATTTGGATAAACCCTCGAAGAAAAAAGTGACAAAATTGATTTTGACTAGGGTCGCCCCTAGTCCAAAATTTAAAATGTATTTCCTTCTTGGTTCTTTGCTCAAAAAAATTTTAAGATGTTTTATTTGTATTTGTTTTAAGCACCAGAATATTTATGCAAAGTTTCAATCCATTTGGATAAACCCTCGAAGAAAAAAGTGACAAAATTGATTTTGACTAGGGTCGCCCCTAGTCGAAAATTGAAAATGTATTTCCTTCTTGGTTCTTTGCTCAAAAAAATTTTAGAATGTTTTATTTGTATTTGTTTTAAGCACTAGAATATTTATGCAAAGTTTCAATCCATTTGGATAAACCCTCGAAGAAAAAAGTGACAAAATTGATTTTGACTAGGGTCGCCCCTAGTCCAAAATTGAAAATGTATTTCCTTCTTGCTTCTTTGCTCAAAAAAATTTTAAGATGTTTTATTTGTATTTGTTTTAAGCACTTGAATATTTATGCAAAGTTTCAATCCATTTGGATAAACCCTCGAAGAAAAAAGTGACAAAATTGATTTTGACTAGGGTCGCCCCTAGTCCAAAATTGAAAATGTATTTCCTACTTGGTTCTTTGCTCAAAAAAATTTTAGGATGTTTTATTTGTATTTTTTTTAAGCACTTAAATATTTATGCAAAGTTTCAATCCATTTGGATAAACCCTCGAAGAAAAAAGTGACAAAATTGATTTTGACTAGGGTCGCCCCTAGTCCAATATTGAAAATGTATTTCCTTCTTGGTTCTTTGCTCAAAAAAACTTTAGGATGTTTTATTTGTATTTGTTTTAAGCACTTAAATATTTATGCAAAGTTTCAATCTATTTGTATAAACCCTCGAAGAAAAAAGTGACAAAATTGATTTTGACTAGGGTCGCCCCTAGTCCAAAATTGAAAATGTATTTCCTACTTGGTTCTTTGCTCAAAAAAACTTTAAGATGTTTTATTTGTATTTGTTTTAAGCACTAAAATATTTATGCAAAGTTTCAATTCATTTGGATAAACCCTCGAAGAAAAAAGTGACAAAATTTATTTTGACTAGGGTCACCCCTAGTCCAAAATTGAAAATGTATTTCCTACTTGGTTCTTTCCTCAAAAATTTTAGGATGTTTTATTTGTATTTGTTTTAAGCACTTGAATATTTATGCAAAGTTTCAATCCATTTGGATAAACCCTCGAAGAAAAAAGTGACAAAATTGATTTTGACTAGGGTCGCCCCTAGTCCAAAATTGAAAATGTATTTCCTTCTTGGTTCTTTGCTCAAAAAAATTTTAAGATGTTTTATTTGTATTTGTTTTAAGCACTTGAATATTTATGCAAAGTTTCAATCCATTTGGATAAACCCTCGAAGAAAAAAGTGACAAAATTGATTTTGACTAGGGTCGCCCCTAGTCCAAAATTTAAAATGTATTTCCTTCTTGGTTCTTTGCTCAAAAAAATTTTAAGATGTTTTATTTGTATTTGTTTTAAGCACCAGAATATTTATGCAAAGTTTCAATCCATTTGGATAAACCCTCGAAGAAAAAAGTGACAAAATTGATTTTGACTAGGGTCGCCCCTAGTCCAAAATTGAAAATGTATTTCCTTCTTGGTTCTTTGCTCAAAAAAATTTTAAGATGTTTTATTTGTATTTGTTTTAAGCACTTGAATATTTATGCAAAGTTTCAATCCATTTGGATAAACCCTCGAAGAAAAAAGTGACAAAATTGATTTTGACTAGGGTCGCCCCTAGTCCAAAATTGAAAATGTATTTCCTTCTTGGTTCTTTGCTCAAAAAAATTTTAAGATGTTTTATTTGTATTTGTTTTAAGCACTTGAATATTTATGCAAAGTTTCAATCCATTTGGATAAACCCTCGAAGAAAAAAGTGACAAAATTGATTTTGACTAGGGTCGCCCCTAGTCCAAAATTGAAAATGTATTTCCTTCTTGGTTCTTTGCTCAAAAAAATTTTAAGATGTTTTATTTGTATTTGTTTTAAGCACCAGAATATTTATGCAAAGTTTCAATCCATTTGGATAAACCCTCGAAGAAAAAAGTGACAAAATTGATTTTGACTAGGGTCGCCCCTAGTCCAAAATTGAAAATGTATTTCCTACTTGGTTCTTTGCTCAAAAAAATTTTAGGATGTTTTATTTGTATTTGTTTTAAGCACTTAAATATTTATGCAAAGTTTCAATCCATTTGGATAAACCCTCGAAGAAAAAAGTGACAAAATTGATTTTGACTAGGGTCGCCCCTAGTCCAATATTGAAAATGTATTTCCTTCTTGGTTCTTTGCTCAAAAAAATTTTAAGATGTTTTATTTGTATTTGTTTTAAGCACTAGAATATTTATGCAAAGTTTCAATCCATTTGGATAAACCCTCGAAGAAAAAAGTGACAAAATTGATTTTGACTAGGGTCGCCCCTAGAAGGGTTTGGGGAATCTGTTAATAGAAAACAGAAAAACAGCTGTTTTTCGACAAAAATCTGTTAACAGAAAATAGGTCTGAAAAACAGATCTGTTTTCTGTTTTTCATTTTTACATAAAATGTACAGAAAAAAAAATTTCTTAAAGAACTTAATATATTTTTCTAGCATTTCAAATTGAAATGTATTTACTATTTTAATATTTTTTGGATGTTTAATAGATTTGAAATCATTATCAAACTTATGGTTAATCATTATTAATTTTGCAATCGAAATTTTAAATTTGTTGAACCTTTTGTAGCATTTACTAAAGTTTAAAAATATAATCAACAATTTTACAAGATATTTTTTTATTCAGAAAGATTTTTTGAATATTTCAAATAAAATGTTAGAGCTAATGGAACTTTTGCAATGCAACAATGCAATGTTTCTTAAAAGTATAAATATATTTTTTTGCATTTTTATATTTCATTACATGTTTTAGAGTTAATTAACATAAAAAAATAAGAAATAATAATGCTTAGCTCTAAAATGTATGCTTAACTGCTTATAACCACCAAAAAGTTTCATTATCTTAGAGAAACACTTAGGATAACTCAGTTTATTTTGAATTCTAGAAAAACAGGAAAACAGCTGTTTTTAAAAATCAAAAACCGAAAACAGACTGTTTTTCAAAAACAGCTGTTTTCCACAAACCCTAGTCCCTAGTCCAAAATTGAAAATGTATTTCCTACTTGGTTCTTTGCTCAAAAAAATTTTTTTTATCCAAAGTTTAGTTTAAAAAAAATCACAGTGAACTTTTAATTTGAAAAATTCGTAAGAAAGGAAAGTTTTTGCTTTTTCTGAAGCAACGGATGTTCCTACCTTGCCCAAAAACAATACAGCTCTTCTATAGAGTAGCACGGATCAAATGTAAAAAACTAGAAGTGTCTACGATGTCTCGTTATTGAGATTTCTTGCTGATTAACTTGCATGTTTGCTTGTTTGCTTGTTTGCTTGCTTACAGAAAGCATATTTTGCGATTTTCTCAGCAATGCCGCAACCAATTTGAAATCTGTTTTTTTGCAAAAGATGTGAAATTCAAGGCACAAACTTTTCATCACTAGACATTTTAAGCTATCTTGCTCCATATCCTCACAAAAATTTAAAAACTGATTTTTCAATCTGAACAAAACCAATAGATTCACACGTGAAAACGGTGTGAATATAAAAATTAATTACCTAGAAAATAAATAATTTTTTGTCGATAAGAATCCATTAAAATATGTATTTCCCACAAGAAACTTGTTATCCATATTGAGACAAGATACATATTAACATGTTTTTTCATTATCAATTATATCTGACGAAAGGCAAAAATAAAAGAATGACCTAAATAATTTAATTTTCACGCATTTTTTTGCATGTTCTTTGAAGAAAACCAATGTTTAAAAACTATAAACTAATAAGTTTTATTGCAAAATCTTTAAATGACCAATAATTGCACTTCTCGTTTTTCTAGTTTCTTCATTGAAGAAATAATAAATAAATTTCAAATTCTAAGAATTATGTGCAAGTCCGAAAAAGCTGATTTTCACTTTTAAATATCGATGAAAATATTATTTTTCTGTTGCAAACCAGAATTTATAAATTAAGAATCGAAAGTGTAAATTGAGACTTGTTGAGATGTCAACCTTGATTGCTTAATGGAGATTATGTCGACTGTTAATGATGGTCGGTGATGATGTATGGACATAACTGGATTTTTGTCATTGAAAATTGTAGTGAGAGAGTGACAATAAAAAGAACTTTTAAAGTCTAGTTGAGGCTATCAGAAAGTTCCCGCAGGTTCGAATCCTTTGAAATATACAGCAAATCGTAATAAATCTTTAGTACAGTATATTTTTTGAATATGCTAAGAATTAATTTAACTTTTGAACCTCTTAAAAATAAAAACTGTCACTAAGAGCACCTACACCTCTCCTTTGAATTTTCACCATGGACGTAATCTAGGAACGAATTCTGATCATTAACTGCACTTGAAATTATTCAAATTGATTAAACTTAAAGCTCATCCTTGCCTTGCTACTCGACCTTATTATTCCTATAATTACCTCAAATCAATTCTTAGAAGACTTCCAATGCAGCATCTCCATAACATATTACATCAACTGCATCATCACAACATGTGATTATAAATAAAACTCGACATCGATACCAGTTTAATATGACATTTCCAGATCATCCACGATATTATCAGAAATTTCCTGATATTCCAATTTTATTTCAACAGAAGTAACAAAAAATTCACTTGTGCTTTCCTTTTTTGAAATTCTCCATAAAATGCATGCTGAACAACAACAAAACAAATTTCTTTCTTTTTACTTTCTTCATACGATCGTTACACGCACACAACTAGAATATGAGAATTGAGAGAGACAAAACTAGTTATGTGTTGATTGTAAAAGTAGGTGAAGCATGCTCTTATATCTGTCCATAAAAATCATATGATATAGCTTAGTCTTAGATTTAATTAATTTTTAAAGAATGTTGAATGAAAATTGAAAAATTTAAATTAATTAATTTAATGAATTTTGCAGGAACAATAACTGCTAAATTACAGCAATAAAAAATCAAGATCATCTCAATCCACAATGACTTTATCTCAATAAATCCGGTTAACAAATTAATTTAAATCTGTGAGATTAAAAACAAATCCAATAGACTTAAAAATAAATCCAGCAGCTCTATGCTCCGTAAATTTTTCACTCACTTCTGCCTCTACAAAATTCACTTCAACAGAAACTGAAAAGCATGTGCATATTTAGTTGCTGTTGAGTCGTCTGATCGTTCGGATGTGAAAAATCCGTTGTAAATAAACACAAGCACACTCTATAAATTATCGGATCGTGTATCTCTCTGGTGTCCTAGAAATAATATTTTCGTTCAATATTCACTTTTTTTATGTGCAACAAGTTGTGGCTTGCTGACATACTAATTTCACACACGCGCATATTATCAGGTCGGGATTTGTTGTTGAAAGGAATTTAATTTAAGAAAGTAAAAGGCATAATTGAAAATTGAGGAACTATCAAGCACCCCCAAAAAAAAATAAAGTTAAAGTGAAGGAAGTTGAAAAATAAAATAAATCTGTTGCATAACAGGAAAGAAGATAAATTTATAGTAAGTGAAATTAACATATCATCAAGAAGATAATGCACAATAGTGCATCCAAAAGCCGTGCATGAGCGACAGAGAAATAAAAATAAAAATCAAAACAAAAAATCATGTACATAAGTGTCAGACGTAAATTGTAAAAAATTGTAAGGGGGACCCGATCCAAAAGTATATAAAAAAAATTATTTATTAAGTGTAATTTTAACTTGATAAACGGATTAACGGGAATATTCTCTCTTTTTCGACATAGTGTATGTAAATATTTGAATGCTTTAAATAAGTAAATTGGTGAATAATGACTACCTATCTGGTCAAGTGATAGTCACCTAAATATATATACAATTCAGCTCAATCTACATAATTTTTTGTTTGTATGTGAAATGCAAAATCAAAATAAAAGATAAAAGGAATGCTTTTGTGACTTTATGATCTGTAACGTTGTTGTAATGCTGGTTTGAATAATTTGAAAGGATACATAACATTCAAATAGTAAAAAAAAAGCTACAGAAAAACCAGAACACGGAATTATAGACAAAATTATATTTGGCAATTACACGACTAAATTGTCTTTTTTTTTAACGGCTGACGTTGCTTAGGCTCCAAAATTCAAGGTATGTCTAGATTTATTCTTTAATTTTACATGTATGCTTTATTTTGATCAAATTATTGAAGAGTTTTTTTTTTTGTCTGTCGAATTGGATTGTTCTTGGGATTAAATTTGGCGTGAAATATATGTGAGGAAACTTTGAACTGAGCTCTGTGATTACCTTGTGGATAAAAAGTGATTGCTTTTAAGGTATAATTTATTTTAACCAACTTGTTCACATGAATATGCAAGATTTTGTTGCACGGGATGTGAAATTTCTCAATCAAATCATTTGTTGATTTTAAGTGAAATTTAAGCAGTTCTTATTAAAATGTCTTATGCTTAATGAAGATTGATCAGTTGTTGTTTGTGAATTTGTGTTCAGATTGAAATATTTTTTGATAAATTTAAACGAAAATCATGCAATTCTGCTGATTCAATCATCTTAATTAAGTGAAGGAAGAATTCATTTAGTATTTAATTGCATTTCGTGTCAGTTATTTACGTTAATCAGCTTAAGTAAATTAAATTACAAGATGTAATTCTGGTTTTGTAAAGAATCGAAAGAATCCAAAGAATTTGAGTTTTCGAAAGAGTTTAAAAATAAAATTAAAAAACTGATCAATTCTTAAAACAAATCAAAATTCTCTTTTTTCCAAAAATATTTTGGAATTTAATCAATTTAATTAAAATCTCTTCAAAAGTTGTCACTAATCCCAAAAATTTAAGTAAAGATTGAAGAATCGAATAAAAACAAAAAAATTTAAATGCGCTCTTTTACCTGTTAACGAACCATACTAATTGAAATCTACAGATGAAAGAGTAGGAAGAATAGAAGCAAAGCAAAAAATTTGGTTCATAGAACCCATTATATTGTACCATACGTCTTGACTTACAGGCGTATCGAAACTCTTGTGTATTATATTTAACTTGTGGCATTGAAGAAATGTGTAAAATTTTAAAAAAAATAATGAAAAAAAAGCAATAAAAAGAAATTTAAAGAAGATGAGATTTCACTTTGTGCAAGAGGCTATCCTTTTTTGTCTATTGAATAAACTTGTTTCTACATGCTGCGCAATAAGGATTTTTTTTTACCTGCAATGGAGACTTCCCTCGTTCTATCTTTGTAGGAATCATCTTGTAACAATTAAAGGATCATACTTTTTTACCTCCAAAAATAAATTTTTAAAAAGAAACAGGAAAAGAAGAATCTTAAAAACATTGAAAAGTAATCTTCGTAAGTCCTAAGCGCTTGTTTACAAAGAAATACTTAAGATTAGTTCAATCCCTCAACAAACACTTAAATTAGTTTAAAAGAAAAGAAGAATCAGATAAATTGAAATTTATTTAAAGCAATAAAAACTTGAAAATATTTTCTTAATAAGAAATGTAAACTTGACACCATGTTTCGTCTACATTGAGTGTCATCATACGTTCTCTCAAGCACAGAGTTGCAGTCTGAAATATTATTCATAATTTTTTGTTTGAAATGCCAATTTTAAAATTAGTTTAGAACTTGATACTTAACATTTAGTTATTTTTAAGCCTCTTCCTATTATTATTGTTTCCAGGAAAATTCTAGCCAACAAATCATCACTAAAATGTATACTTTAACTTAATTATTAGACATAAATCATAGCTGCTTAACAAAAGTAGAATAGCAAAAGTTTTACATGTGTTTGCAACCTGAATAGACAAAAGTAGAAGTTGAATGGAAGGTTTAATAAAATAAATGGCATTTGTTTATTAAATCGCTTGTCTGATCATTTCATCGACAAATGCAATATTTTTTGCTGTTTGATCTCTATTCATACGAGATTCCATTAGTAATAGTCTTTGTTGTGCCAGGTTCGTTTAGTTATGTCGATCGGGAATGAAATATGACGATGTGTTTAAATTGAAAATTAGCTGATAATAATGCCGGCCGCAAACAATAACTCATGCCATTGGATTGTCAGTAATGACTCATTTTATGTCAAAGTCACAGTTCCAATCAATAGAAATTTCTTTTAACAAAAGTAAAACTTTATTACATCATCAAAACATTTTTTGGCTATGAAAAATTGCTCATGCATTGAAAATTCCAATTTATGGACCGTTTTTCTTTTCATTTATGAAAGCATTTCATTTTCTCAATTCATTTCCGAGTATTTAAATTTGCTATCAGTCGATCAATCTATTACTGATCATTAAAATAAATTCAATGACTTCAAAAAAAACTGCGAATGAACTCAAAAGAAGAAGAAAATCACGAAAAAAAGAACGCCGCATAGGTCAGTGGTTAATTATTGCGCAAATTAAGTCATGTTCAGCTTTTGTTTCGAATCGATTGATTGTTCATGGAAATAATCATTATTTGGCGATTGCAGATATTTTGGAGAAAAATCTAAAGTTTTACATGTTAATTTAGTTTTATTAGACAATTAATTGTTTAATGCATGAAATTATATAAATTAGATTAGCTAGCATAGCAGGAATTAGAATGTAAATACATACGTTGGCTTTAGCTCATTTATAAATAGATCTAATCATGCTTCCCATGGATTCTATTTAATAATTTGATTTTAGATATAAAGGTTAGTTAAAATATGATTTAGGAAAGTTCGGTCATAGTTTTGACATCAAAATTAGCTCTGCATGGATGTTTATTACAATTTTAAGTAAATTTGAGCACTATCTTTAGATTTGAGATTGCTGATTAAAATCTTTGTAGGAGATTTCTACAAAATACCTGTTAAAGCACTGTCTATTAAATTAATTCCAGAAAGAGATTGTCAAAAATGCTTAAACATTTAAATAAATTCGTAGACAACAAATCAGAACATAATTAAGTCATTATTGGTGAAAGTTGTTAATCAACACAACTTTTTGAGTGTTATACCGGAATTCCAATAAGGTGTGCCAAAAATTTATAGCAATTTAGAAAATGAAAGTAGAAGAAGTTGTGTTGATAAGTTATCATTAGTTTCAGCAATAATAAGTAGTTTTGAATATTTTTGTGATGATTCAAGAGAGATGTGGTCGTTCAGGAATGATTCCTATTATAAAACGGTACTATTAGACACTATCCTGCTTATAAACAAGTATTGAAGAATTCAAGAGATTTCACACACTTGATTAATGTATTTGCAAAACAAAAGGAATCGACTACCGATGTTACTGATAAGAGCTGTTTAAGATAATCGTCCAGAAAATGGTTTTTAAATTGAGATTTGTTAAACCAATTTGTAGGAAACATCTCGTATATGTATTACAATGGATTTCCTCTAGAAAAAAATTAATTTTTCATATAGAATTAACTCATATACCTTCAATAATTGAATATGAAGTACTGTCAATTTTGCATACATATTTCCATACAACCTGTTTTAAAACTCTAAACTTCATATTCATCATATTGATATATTAAATTGGCATGAATAGTAAATCAGAAATCTGTTCTAATTCGACTAGCTTCCATATAATTAGACTATATAAGAATTACGAAATCTGACATGTCAACTTGCAAATTACATACCTGAATGTTTACTAATTCGACAGATTAAAGTTTTTATTGGCAAAAAAAAAATGTAAAATAACTCCGTAGAAATTCTCCGAGTATATGTCATCTCTTAAGTAATCTCTCATTTTCTCGAGAATTCTATCGCATACATAAATATGTAAATGATCAGTGAAATAAATAAAGGTTAATAAGGTGCACTTTCAATTTTATTTATGCTCTCATATGTGAGACCAGCATTACTGACACACTTTAACGCATATTATATATTCTCCAATCTTCTTATCACTGCTGTCATAATCATCATCAATGATTTATACAAGCTTTACACGCGCTTATTATTATGCACATTGCTGTGGGATTTATTTTCCTAGATACTAAATAATTTTCAATTTTACGCAATTTGATTCACCTCTTTATAGAAATTCAAAGTTTTTAACTTTTTTTGTTTTACAATTCTTGCCCAAAAAAAATTTTGTTTCTTTTAAAATGAGAAAAAAGGAAATTAATGTGATGTAATTTATAAAAAAAAGTATACAATGAATTTTATCGTGCATACACGAGTTTTGAACCGATTACATAGATTCTGATATTGTTTGTTTCATTTACTAAAACCTTTGGTAAAGGTTTTTGTTGGAAGTTCTCTGAATTGTTATTTTTTTGGCCTTTTTGTTTTCGAGTTTAACAGAATTTAACAAAGAAAATTAAGTAAGAAAGTCGGTTAAAATTGCTTAAAAGGGTGAAAAAAAGCTTTTTAAAAATTAAAGATAGGACTGCTTTGCAATATTTAGATCAGTGCTTCATTAGCTTTACTTCACGAACAATGTGATATTTCAAAGAATTGAAAAAACTATTGTAATTAACCAAAAAAATTGCATTCAGCAGCTGTAAATTCTTCATTTGATCAGTAATTCATCAATTCTATAAATTGATCTTTACATGATCAAACATATTAATCTAAAAATTTATCTGTCCATGTTTGGTTATGAATTATCCAATAAGGCTTTTAAGATCAACAAAAAGTTACCCTCCAGTCGTTTGATTTATTTATTTTAAATTGTAGGACAATCATTTTCAATTTAGACATAATTTTATTGTGGAAACGATGTTTCTTGTATTTAGAAGCTTCTAGTTGAACATTTGATTTACAAGCTGGTACATTACCTGTTTGACTATCAAATTTCGAATACTTTTAAAAACAAAACGATTTACGAAGTCAATTCCCGCCTAAAAATATCACAGCAATTTACAATCCATAATAATTCACATTCATTTATTTCCTTGATATCAAATATTGAACTATTATTGGCATGATCATAACTTTGAATAATCCTTCTAAATTTACAATCACGAATTGCTACAGTATAGTTCCTTAGAAACTTCTTAATAAATCTCAAAGTCATTCATTCTTGCTTTACCGGATAGACTAATGAACAGACGACCATAAAATAATTGAAAACCGCTCCCAAAATGTATGAATTATGTATCACTTTGCAATCATTAAGTATTTCTTGTTGATTATTATCAAGAACAACAAGATTAACCAAGACAATGAACTGGTTCTCTTTTAAATAATGCAATGATATTCTTCAGCTTACCAATATTAATTATAAAAATACTTAAGTCTGCATTTACATTTATTTTTGAGAAACATACACTGGAAATTGCATTACTTTGCAGTCTTAATGCACATACTATCACGTTTATTTAAAAACCAGCCTTCTTATGGCGATTCGCTTGCTTTTCTTATGCAATCGCTTAACTTATATATTTATGCTACAAATTGTTGTCAATCAATGCATGTAAATAGCCTTTTTATATATTTACATGCGCACACATAGGCGATTTACTTTATACCATGCAAAACTCTTAATTTAGATGATGATGATAAGCAGTTCATGTCGATTTGTTGAAACGAGAAAAAGAGGTGATATATATTAAGGCAATAGGTCAACAGGTTGATGAACATGACAAGCATATAATGCAATGAGAGAAACGTGCAATGACGGCAAGATCAAGTTAATTTTCTAGATACATGGCACAATTTCTTCTTGCTCTCTCATACCGTACCGGTAAACTATATGCTGCTTAAATTTCTCGCACTTACTAAAGTTTAAATTACGTAATCATGTATAATGATTATTATGACTGTGAAATCACAGAAAAAAAATGTGAACCGCGGTCTAGCAAAAGTAGCCTCTTGTTCATTAAAATTAAAAAAAAACTGAACATTGCGATGCACACACAATTAATATTAAAATCATTTTGAAAAACTCTTTCATTTGCTTTTAATTCTCTTCTTTTTTGCTTCATTCAAATATTATTATTATTTTGAAAATTAAACGTTTTGTACCAAATTGCATTTGCTCGATCGATCGTCAATGTTATGTAATTAATGGTCGGCAATTATGTTACTCGCGAATTTTTGTAAAGATTTGTTTACAAAACTATTTTTTGCATGTGTAGTTTATCCGAATCAGGTGTTGAAGATGTGAAAGACCAATAAGTTGGTAACGTGAAAGAGAATTGAAGACCTTGAGGTTTATTTGATGTTATCGGTAGTTGCATTAGTTTAATAAAATTGATTTTGAAGGAGTTTAAGGAACTGGAAATCAAAAATTACATAAAATGTCTTTGGCTGATAAGATTTATTTGAAGTAGCATTCACTAGCTATTTTTATTTTTTGATCAATTCGTGGTTTCCTTAGCATAACCTTTAAAGTTTAGACCTACAGTATAATCTTATTTTAAACTCTTTGTTATAGTATTTTTTGTGGCACTTAGACGAAGACTAGAGTCAATGAAAAAATTCGAAATTGCTCGCATAATAATTTTCAATCAAAGCATCTGAAACTGCTGTCTAAAAGTGATTTCATGTCATTCAATACACTGATCACTAAGAGTATACAATTCAGGTATTGAGTTCTTGCTTAATCAGCTTAAGACTAAGCAACAAACCAATTCAATGTTCCTCACATGTTTATAAGGATATTCTAGTCACATACTTAATTAATTAAGTTTTTAATAGAAGGCAACTTTCATCGAAATAACCTTACAAAAAATGTTATAATTTTCACTGCCTGAAGTTACTCTCAAATTTTATCCGACCTAGGAAGAGATAATAATCTTAATGGCAAATTGCATTAATTAGATCACTTGCAGCAAGACAATTAAACTATTTATAAATTATTAGCTAATTGCAAGGTTTATTGCCTTTGGTGTTAAATTCACCAACCCCAAAAATATTCAAGGAAGCTTGTATGATAATTCCATCCGTATTTTTTGTGTATCTAGTCTAGTCATTACACAATTTCAGACTTCGTGTGTTTTGATTTGAGCAATTCTGTTCAATTATCCACATGATCATATTTTGAATTTTGATCTTATAAATTGTTCATGTACTAAAAATTCAATTAACTTCAATCATTGATGAAAATAAAGCAAATGTCTTAATAAAGTAGACTTCAAATTTGTCGGCAGGATTTCAACTTCTCTAAAACAACAATAATTATAGCACATTACGTGAAGGACGTAATTAAAACATGGGTTAATTCTTATGGAATGCAACATGAGATGTAGAAACAAATTTGACATTCCAATTCGACGTTTTAATTTCAGTTCCTTTATTGTATAATAACAAGTTTAAATTATTCTAATTTCTTCCTTATGTACTTTTTTTGTTTCATTACAGATGACTTGTGGAGTTTCCTGGGTAGATAACACACTCAACAAAACATTTTTCAAATTAGGAATATTTATTGCAAAAAATCCAGGATATTTCCTTATAGTGCCAGTACTTTTAGCTTTTTTATGTATAACTGGGTAAGTTTCTTCGACATTTTAATCTGCTTTATTGGAACAGCTTTTTTTTTTGCAAGAGATCATTTGTCAGTCTTTATAAATTTGATTAGCTTGTGGATAGATACACGTTTTTGGCTCTTGACAAATATTACCAATCAAAAAACTCAATTTGATTTGGGTGTTGTAAATTTTTTAATGCGGAACAAAATTTACGTCAAATTATTAAGCTTTTTTTTTTTGTAGTTGAATATTATAAAAATTATAAACAGTTGTTGTTTGATGTCTGTGATATTGCCAAACTCTTGCAAAAAAAAAATATTTAATGAGAACTGATTGATATGTATTCGTTTTTTAAGGAACATGAATTAGATTAATCCTTTAAATGCCTTTAGAAGATTAGCTCTTGAAGCTTATCCAGAATATCTATTAAACTTTGTTTAACACTTCTAAAGATTTTAATCAATACGTCCGAAAAAGTCTCAAAATTCCAGCAATGCAATGTTAATGACATTTCCAATGGAATTCTATTCAAACCAGAACTCCATATTGACTACGAGTCGATTCAACTCAAAAAATAAGTTGTTTCTTAAGTTGATTAAGTCAACTTCAAGATTTGGTTCAAATAAAAAATCAAATAAAATCTTTTTATAGAACTAGCTAATAATAATCGATTTAATAAGATTAATGATTGAAAGTTGATTCATGAAGTTTGACAACATGTTCTGCAAAACTTCATTTATAGAATAAGAGATAAAAACAATCAAATATCGTTGACATAATTTTTAATTAATTTCTTTCTTCCTTTTCAGATTTCAACAAATCAAATATGAGATAGATCCAGAGTATTTATTCTCGCCGATTAGCGGTGAGGGCAAACATGAACGTAGAGTAGTTGAAACATATTTTAAAGTAAATTATACTCACCGATTCAACGTTGAACGAGTAACAAGGCCAGGTATGATAGAATATTACTTACCTATATATTCATACGAACAGTAGACTGTTAGATGCTTATAATTTATTAATTATGCTACTATTATACACACAATTATCGATGTATTAACACATACAATAATCGTTTTCATCAGTAGCTTCTAATTTTGTGTTTTTTATGCGATGCAAATTTTTATTTCAATATTTTCTCGATTTATTGCTGTAGAATATTTAATTGTTATTTTCATCATATACAGTTATACAACTTAAACTAATAATCATCATCTTTAATTATGTTACAAAAATCCACGTGGCTTGAAATATTCGCAAAGAATTAGTGCAAATTTTAATTAATATCCCTCATCTTGATCAAAATAGGCTCACAATTGATTCAAAACTTTGTATGAGAATAATGAGCTACATTTAAATGCAATTCATTGATTTACGAAGTTATTTTGTGGATTCCCGAGCAATAAAAATTGATAGTCAATAGATTTTAAATAGCTTTTAAATAGATTTATGATAAGCTGTCTGACCCACTATGGACAAATGCTAAAAGCTTTTATGATATAACATGAACTGCATTATGCTCTTTTGAAGTTCCCACATCTGAAGATGCAGCATTAATTTTGAGTTACGCACCCAAAGTCTATTTCAATAAAATTAACCTAATCTATCACTAGATTGTACTTAATACCCTTTTCGAAAGACATGTGGGCACCACGAAATGCCACAACACATTAAGCTGATATAATCATCGGGTTTAATTTCACTATTCGAGTGAAATATCAAACTTGCATGTGAAATAAAGTATGAATAATGCAAGACTCATTGCTCGGGAATTCATGAGCATTAAATCAAAAATAATGTCGAAATATCGTAAATAATTAAGACGTATTATCAATTCAATTGTGGTTTTGTAACTATAGACAAGATTTACATCCTAATCGAGTGATACTTTGCAATTTAAATCAAGAGAGAAATTTTAATTAAGAATATTTTGAGTTGCCCAATCTTTAGTCATATCTTGCATGTGTAAAATTGAGCAACAGAATTTTATCTCATTGAATACCATTTAATCAGCTGGAGAATATCTATGAAACAGATCATTGAGAAACGTTAGAATAATTTGCAAGTATTCATGAAAGCTAGAAAAATTTATTTTTCCGCTAATTCTGAGGTTTTTAAAGCCGTTTTGTGTGTGAAATAAATTTGAAAAATTATTGCTAATTAAATTCGATGCACTAACCTACCTCAACAACAGAGGCGTAGCAAGGGGCATGTGATTGATGCAACCAGTCGAACTAGTTGAGTTATAAAACTAACCTCTGCTGAAAAAAGTCCAATTTTGCTTCATCACAGCCTATAAAGATTTCAAACTTTATTGTTTATGTTTTCGACAAAGTCATTGAGAATTATCAGAATTGATTAATCTCTAACTTTATGCTAGATAGGATATGGCTTAAATTTAATAAAAAGGTCAACGATACTTATGAGACATTCACTTCCTCACTCAGAACAATAAGATTATTTCTACAAAATTTATTAGCTTTAATAAAATAATTTTGTTCCTATTAAGTATGTAACAAATCTGCATCATCGATGTGATTTTTGGCATTCTCTTGACCGAACAAAGTGAAATATTTCAATGCAATCTACACACATTTTTTTATACTTTATTTTCATCATCAATGCTTTATAAAAATTTCCATTGAGCTTCTATTTTGTTTTATTTTTATGCAACAAAAGTCAATAGAAAATAATGCATTAAATTAAATTAAAAAGCGGCAGCAATTAAATACTTTATAAAGAAATCTTTTATAAGCAATAGTTTATAGACATCACGTGGTCAGTGCGGTTTTGTTTTGTCTGTGAAAGAGGAAAAAATTGTTGAAATAATTTCCATCAGTCAATAATGTCTTTGAGCTTCCTCTAACTGGCTTAACTAGTGCTGTAATAGACAGTTTCATTACTGAAGATTGCATATTAAAAATGGCATAAAAAGTTTCATGGCTGCTTGTGGATTGTTGTGCAAATTTTTCAAACTGATGTCATGTGATGGATTTTGGGTGCATGGAATATAGTTGAGGTAGTTTGAGTGACTATTGATGATTCTACTATGATTTATGTTTTGATACAAATCTAGCAACTTAATAAGCACAGAGGATGTTCATTGATCCTAAAACTAAGAGTAACATTACCTCAATTTATTATTTTTTGAGCTTTCCGGATCTCTAAATCAAATCATAACTAGGAATTTCCATGAAGCAATCTTCACAAAGATTAAGATATCAATAGCCACTCCAAATATGTCAAAATATCCATTAAGCTTAACCTACCACAAAATTGACCCATTTACATAAATAAATGATCATAACATAAATGCGCTGAAATTTAACTTCACACATGTCCCGTGCTTACTCCATCAATTTTCATTCATCTTAAAAAAAAAGTGAAAAATTACCTTATGCTGCCACAAACTTGATGATTTTTATGATTCAATCTCATGATCATTATTGTACTTATATAATGACATAAGACAAACAAATCTTGTAAAAAGGAATTAAAATGATCAATACAAAATAGCTGCAATCCAAAAATACACACGTATTTTAGTATTTGGTCGACAATGGCCATTTAAAGGCATTACATATCGTTAACAGCTGATGATAATAGCACAAGACTTATGTGAATCGTAAAGAAATGAGTGAATGAAAAGTTAAGTTTTGTGTTTGTTGTTTATCATAAAAAAAATGAAAGAAAAATAAAAACAAGCCATTTTCTTGAACTTTCTAATTTTTTACATGCTTCACTTGCATGCCGCTTCTTGAAAAATCAATTTTCACCATATATTAATATAGCAACAAAAAAAGTTTTGCTGTGAAGATAATTGTTAATTAACCCGGTATGGACAGGTTTGCGTACTTAGAGGAATTTAATTTCATAAAAATGCCGGAGTGAGCCAATGGAATTGATGAGTCAATATTTTGATAGAATACATCAACTTATAAGCACATTAACTTATTGGCACACCTTCAAGAGAAATGTTAATCAACCATCAATTTTGTAAAGAAATGATTTGCGGCAAATCGCAATATTTTTGGGAATCCCATTACCACACAAACTTTACAGTTCATTCAAAACAACATCTTTAATTATGCTTAAGTGGAATATGTATATAAATAGGTATTATATATGAGCTAATATGATGAAATGTCTCGAGTGAACACGTTTGAAGCTAAGGTTCAATGAATTCATTCACTTCTTCGCGATATTTATCTAATGTAAAGTCATTACGAGGTGTTTACAGCTTGAATAATTGCAAAAAAAAAGCAGAGATACTTAAACAGTATTGACATATTTCTATCTGAGGTTTTTGACTTGTCATGCCCACTTTAATGATCTTGACTTGGCTAAAATGATCTGTTGAATCTCATTTTTGGATAATAAGTAAATTGAGGAGTCTTCTGAATATGATGTTCATCCAAAGTCCATCCTAGCATTGTTATTACTGTTAGTTTGCTCTAGTGTTTCGTTACCAATTTCAACAATGATCAAGATACAAGAACCGATAAGTATCTATCCTTGTATGCTATATGACATTGCTTCTCAAACTACAGTCCACGACACACTTACTTGTCATTAAAAACGTTCGCGACGCAAGATTTTAACATTGCATTAGGACTTTATATATCTCTGTTCAAGTGATTTAAGAACCACTAGTATTTGCAAAAATGCTTTAGATGCAACATCATTAGCAAATGATTCCAAATAATTATTATTAATTCCCGTTTATCGACTTCATCCCAAACATTATCAAGTGCTGCTACGAAAACCTTTACATCCATTCTTTGCTTCTTATCGTTTAGTCAATTTTCGCAGTAATTGTGTGACCTCTTGCCAGCTACGCGTCATCTTTACAGTTTATTTTGAAAAGAAATTTTTTTATTTTATCTTTCGAAACTGAGCAAAAAAAATTCCATTTCATTCATTTCTTCATGCTAAGTTTTATATGGGGCAGGTTATTAAACATCTTAACATCTTCTCTCATGTGAAGGTGATGAGAAATGATTTTTTATTTATACATGTGTATATAAATATATCCAAAAATATGCTCGAACCGTTATCTGATCCACAAGAGAGCGAAAAAAAAAATTAAATGCTTTTGATCTTTTTTGTGTGATTTTTGGTATTTAATGACAATTTCTGGATGTTTTCCATTCTTTGCTGTTTTATGACTAGAAAGATTCACCTTAATGAATACGTACGGATTTATGGAATGATGATGATAGTGATGATAGCTCCAAAAAATAGATAATTAGCCAAAAACAGTTTGAACTCTCAAGCAGATGTTCAGACATCATGATATTGCTATGAATTTGATTTGTTGAAGTTAATACTCCGTGCAAACTCTTTATTGGACATAATATTTCAGAATTTTAACATTAGTTGTTTAACTGCTTGAAAAAATCCGATTACTTATGGACTTGTGCTATATTTCTTCGCGAGAAAATTAATATCCAGATTTAGCAGAGCATGTAATGTTGTGTGCAATTGGATACAAGGCATAAATGCATAATAATGAGGGCTGAAAAATCTCAGAAGACGATTTTTTGACTAACTTTGTTTATTTGAGAATTAATTTTTGCAAACTTGAAAAAAAAATTGTGCATAAGGTTGGCAGTAATGACAAAAAAGAGCTCAGACCTCTGAATCCCAAGAAATTATAATCGTTCGTGATTGTTTACTGGTCGATATCTAGCTCATTCACTTATTTTGCATTTTTTTATTTGAATCTCTATGATGACACTTACTGATCAACAGAATTTAAATTGCACACCTCATCCAAGTAAAACTTAAGCGAGCATTCAACTTTCTTTTGAATTTAATCACCAAGCTTAAAATCAATTAACCTTGAACTGATGATCGGATAAATAGTTATCGAATGCTCTTTGTGTTTAACATCGCAAGACTTATTAATCCTCTTAAGTAATCGAAATGATCATACGCTCATATAATTCGATGACTTAATTTTCTTATATTTGTATCTTTGCTCTCAATTATGCTGCTGTTCTCATAAAGTTATTGGGACAATAAAGAGATTATCATAGTGTGCAGTTTTTGTTTGTAAGCTTTTCAATCCTCTTGAATCAATCTGTATATTTGAATGAATTTTAGCATTTTATCTGCGTGTTTATGTAGATCTCTTGCTGAATTTAAATAAGTTTAATTTTGAGGTCTTTAAAATCCTATTCACCTAGATTTTGGAAAATAAAAACTTTCTTAAAATTTAAGCATGTGACAGAAGCTACAAAATAATTATTTTATTGCCCTAGATACCTTAATACTTAATATTTCTATATCTGCTTATCATTAACAGGAAGATTTGGTCGAGTGATAATTGTAGCTAAGGATGATGATGAAAATCTTCTACGCACATCAGTGTGGAGTGAGCTTCGAAAGCTCGATGATATAATCCAAAATACCACAGTGGATTTCGATGGAGAAACATTCAGCTACAAAGATATTTGTGCAAAATGGGAGAATGAGTGCTACACCAATGATATTTTAAATTTGGATTACATATTGCCAGAGGTAAATAAAGTTAAATTATCGGCTGAAGGCTATCTTGAGCCCTCGATTGTTTTTATGGTTTTTCAATTATAATGTAGGCTAAAGTTTTATAGCTAGAAAATACTGTTGAATTTCTAAGTTCAATTAAGGGTCTTTCATAAATGATGTCAATTAAA
Source organism: Chironomus riparius (assembly GCA_917627325.4). Taxonomy (NCBI): domain Eukaryota; kingdom Metazoa; phylum Arthropoda; class Insecta; order Diptera; family Chironomidae; genus Chironomus; species Chironomus riparius. The sequence continues at coordinate 18,395,717 of OU895877.1, read as the reverse complement.
AGTTGGAAGTCCTGAAATCCTAAACTATAGAATGTTATTACTTCCCCTTAACTCATGATTCCTCTCGTTCTAAAATTGTGTATGTCATTTATGAACGACCCCATGAAACAACTAATTTCTAATGTCTTTAAAGGTTGAAAGTGGCAACTTATCGCTTTCATGGCCAATTATGTTGAATCCAGTTAGCTGGGATGGTGAGTGATGCAATCATTCAAGTCATTTGTTGTCGTCGTTACTAACTTAACAATTTTATAAATTATAGCACATGCATTTCCCGTATTTTTCGGTGGAACAAAAGTTAATGCCGATGCAACATACATCGAAAGCGTGCCATCACTTCATTTAGTTTATTTTGTTACGGCAGATACAAAGCGTCAAGATGCTAAGTAAGTGATAATCTATGTCTAATAATGCCATAAGTGGTGTTAATAATGTTAATAAATATTTCACAGAGGTGCCGCATGGGAAGATAAATTTTTGGACACAGTCGGCGAGTATGAAGAGACGGGATACTTTAAACACATTGCAGTTGCAAGATTTGCATCCCGAACACTTGATCATGAACTGGAAAAAAATACGAGAACTGTCATTCCCTATTTTGGTTCCACTTTCATTTTGATGGCCGTATTTAGGTATGTGTTGTTATTTACGCATTTCTCACTTCCGATTTTTTTTGCGACAAACTTTAAAAATGTGAAAAACATGTTTCTTATGTCTTTTTTTCCACAGTGTGCTTACGTGCATGATGGGTGACACAGTTAGATCAAAACCATGGTTAGGTCTGTTAGGAAATGTAAGTGCTGTCATGGCTACTTCTGCTGCCTTCGGTCTAGCAATGTATTTGGGAGTTGAATTTATCGGAATCAATTTAGCAGCGCCTTTCCTTATGATTGGTAAGTCATGACTTCCCTTTCAAATTGAATGATTTTTTTTCTGCTGTTTATTTCCTTGGAGCCAAAAAAAATGTATCACGTAATGGCTGTTCTTCTTACTAGTAAAATTAATTACCATAGTTTACTGGACGGCGTTTTGAAAGCGAAAAGAATGCAAATTATAGCAAGTAATTTTAAACAAACTTCTCTCTAATTTCTGAAGCACATTATACGATTTAATTGACTACCTTGTTGCTGCTGAAAACTGTATTTATATTTAAATACTTCTATTGCTCTCACTCACATTCATCTGGTCATTTCAATTTACATGAGAGCTAATCGGTTTGCGTCTTTGAAATACACCATCCGAAATTGCATAATTAATTCATAAACCTACACAGGCATGCATTTGTACGTCATATGTCGATATGTCGAGGCAATATTTTGAAATAATTTTTTTTTGCTACCAAGAACTAATTGATATTGCGATGACTATAAAGAGTAGTGTAACAGCATTAATGCAAGGACAAAAAATTATTAAGAAAATTAATTTTTAATTTCTATAAATTTTAAAGACCTTCCTCAAATGTATATGCACTTTTTTTACTTCGGGTTTTTTTTGCGATTGCTGAATGTGATACTGAATGAAATTATTGAGAGGGGTTGGACATAAATCATGGGATTTTGTGTTCTGTAAAATTTAATATTTTGGTTCCGTTTTTGATTCATGAGCGAAAATAAAAAAATTCTCTGTGGTTAGGATACTCAAAGGAGCTATATTGCGATGTATCCCAGATTAAAACGAAAGCATCTTGGTTGCATGGTTGGTACCATTACATTTATCTTAATACATTTCTCAATTTAAAGTGATATCTACTTGACATTCGATCAGCTTAAAAGTTAATCTTCAGCATCTGAGACCTAAAACCATAAAATTCTTTAGGCTTGAACGCATCATTCATTCCTCGCTGAGGATTAACTCCTACATACAAAAATACTTGTCTTATTCAGCAGCAACAAAATTTAATAAATTCCAACAACTTAAAACTATCGAACAAACATCCAACCCCGAGCAAATTGGCATGTGTCATTGCATGAATTTAACTTATCTCTCCAAGTATGTGCGAATGAAAAAAATCAAGGAAAATATTATTTTAATAATCTTTATTACATTTTTTTATTATGACAAAATCTTTAAGCTACAAAACACTTGAATGGTGCAATTTTCCAAACAATCAAATCCTCTAATTGCAGTATCATAACAGCTTTATTAAGGTGCGCGCAGTTCGTTTAGACGCACTTAATTTTTTTCAAATTTTCCTTTAATAAACACTATTAAGACAAAAACTATTTTATGTGTTTATAGCTGTGACCAATTAGGTTATAAATATAATAAAAGTATCTGACTAAATGCTTTGCTTAAGTAATTAAAATAATTTTTTCAAAAATTACAACAACAAAGTGCGCAGTTCGTTTAGACGCACTTTGAAAAATCTAAAATTTTGTCTTATTTACGTTTCGTAGAAAACTTAATCGTTTCTAATATTAATCTATCAACAAAAACGAGTAATTACTGAGGGTTTTAGAATTTTCCATCAAGTTTTTCCAGAGATTTTCCTTCATTAAAGTTTTCATGTTGCAAAAATTTTGATAAATTATTTATCCAATAATTTTGCGTTAAATTATTATTCTTTTAACTGATTTCCATAGATAATTGTCCATAATATTAGAAAATTAACAGATATTTAAGCTTTCTTCTAAGTATAAGGCGAAAATATGTGAAAAATATAATTATGGTGAAAAATTTCCACCACTCTCATAGATTAATCAACAAATTTTGACAAAACTGTAGATACCATAATAAATTTGAATAGACCAGCTTATTTATCGTATTAAACTTAGTTAAAAACAGAAAACTGCACAGCTCTATGGCTAATGGAACTTGAAAATTTTACTGAAAAATTAAGTTGTGGTGAAAAAATTCACCATAGAAAAATAAAATTTTAAAAAAACAATGTCTAAGGTTTTAATTCATGTTTTAAATTGATTAATTTTGAGACAGAAACACTTTTACAACCTAATTTAAATGAAACAATTGCCTAAAACAACGTTTTTTAAAATTTTATTTTTCTATGGTGAAATTTTTTCACCACAACTTAATTTTTCAGTAAAATTTTCAAGTTCCATTAGCCATAGAGCTGTGCAGTTTTCTGTTTTTAACTAAGTTTAATACGATAAATAAGCTGGTCTATTCAAATTTATTATGGTATCTACAGTTTTGTCAAAATTTGTTGATTAATCTATGAGAGTGGTGGAAATTTTTCACCATAATTATATTTTTCACATATTTTCGCCTTATACTTAGAAGAAAGCTTAAATATCTGTTAATTTTCTAATATTATGGACAATTATCTATGGAAATCAGTTAAAAGAATAATAATTTAACGCAAAATTATTGGATAAATAATTTATCAAAATTTTTGCAACATGAAAACTTTAATGAAGGAAAATCTCTGGAAAAACTTGATGGAAAATTCTAAAACCCTCAGTAATTACTCGTTTTTGTTGATAGATTAATATTAGAAACGATTAAGTTTTCTACGAAACGTAAATAAGACAAAATTTTAGATTTTTCAAAGTGCGTCTAAACGAACTGCGCACTTTGTTGTTGTAATTTTTGAAAAAATTATTTTAATTACTTAAGCAAAGCATTTAGTCAGATACTTTTATTATATTTATAACCTAATTGGTCACAGCTATAAACACATAAAATAGTTTTTGTCTTAATAGTGTTTATTAAAGGAAAATTTGAAAAAAATTAAGTGCGTCTAAACGAACTGCGCGCACCTTATGACTATTATGCTGTACTTCTTATGTGCGAAAAATCATTTGTATTATTTGGCATCATAAATGGATTTCCAACTGTTCAAAAATCGAAAAACAAAAGGAAAAATCCATTAAGAACTTTCCATATGAATGCATAGTTAATTGAGCTGTAAATTGCTGTTTAGGAAGATTTCACAATCGGTAGATTTACTTGAACTGCAAAGCCTTGATTCATCCAAATAAAAAAAAAACTTGCCTAGACTGCGAATGAATCTTGCATTGCAATTAAATGAAATGTAAAAAAATGTGTGCTGAATGAATGTCAATGTAACTTCTCAGTTTGTGCTGATGAAGATCACCAGTCAATGTGAATATGCTTATCTGCGGGATGATACAAAAGTTTTAAATTGATTGATTTGAGAGTCAAGGACGCAATTTATTAAAGTTAGAAGATATGCATCACTTAGTCATAGACTTCTGATTTAAGATAATTTCAATATCTCTAGATGCACTTCTGCCATGTTCATAATAGAGAATTTGCATTCAAATCACGTGTCTGTCGCTTATTTTGTTCTTTGCTTCGAAATCGCAAGTCATTAAAGTGTCAACAAGTTTAAAGTACCGGAATTTCCCAGAATTAGGTGTCAAAAATCCTTGCGAGCCAAGCAAACAACAATTTTCATTGTGCCTTTGTATATTTTTACTGCAATTCATTGTTGTATGCAAACACAATAGTTACTTCCATGTTATCAAGTGAAATTAACATCGAAACTAGAGTGGAAACAAATCTTCATTTTCCACAAAAGTAGTCACTCTAACAACCAGAAATACAGACATTCAGCCAGATAATTTCCGTAGTAAAATGATTTATTAATTAATAAACCGCTTAATGGTTGATTTGAAAGTGAAACTTGAATCTTGTTCTCATATTCTTGATGACAAATTCACCGTGAACTCCTTCAGCATCTCTTGTTTTGCGTGTGGTATGAGAGACATAAGATTGTGAATGTCAAATTTCACTTCATCTTATGTTTATATACATTTTCTTGTGTCATCAATGACTGACTGAATATGTAGGCCAATAATAATAATATTATTATTAATTAATTAAAGTTAACATAACGTTTCACTCTTTCTCTTCATCAAAATATATTTCGTTATTTACTCATAAATTCACAAAATAATTTTAATTACATTTCGGAATATTTCTTGTTGAGTTAAAAAGCCGAGTGAATAAATTTAATGCGATTTTTCACTTCTTATTACATTTCTTCATCATTTCAACAGTTGAGTAGAAAAATCGTAAATAATGCAAAAAATAGAAATTGAAGAAATTATTATGCCACATACTTTTCGCCAGTAAAGCCTATAGCTTCTGTTGTTTTTCAACCTTGACTTCATTTTCATTTCTTGCATTTCAATTTTGATTTTTTGAGCAAATTAAATTAAACTTTTTGTTTTGTTTCAAATGCAATTTTAATTCCAATACGTTCGTTGCTCTTCCACATGATACAAAACTGTTATATATCAGTAAGTTTACGTGCTATGCTTACTTATACACCTCATTTATCAACAATTCATCTGCTTGAGGCATCAACAGTTTATGGCCCTTTGTTTTGCAGTTCCTTTCATTAATGTAGATGTCTCTCTTGCATTTGATTGTCAAGGACACGCGAGAGTATTGCATTGAAAAACGAAAGTTAGTCATATGCAGCTTTTATTTTACGATTGCATGAGATCATTCAACAGTTTCTGCATTATATTTTCTGCTAATTTATAGAAAGAGAAATAAAAAGTTAAGTGAAATTTATATGTTGTTGGATTTGTAGATCTTGGTTTGATTAATGAGATATTGATTAACAATTATAATGATAGATTAGTTTTAAAAAAAAACCTTTAAACGGAAAAGAAGACAGCTATAAGTTGTTAAAATTGGCAAAATCATTAAAAAATTGTAAAATTTCGTTATTTCATAATTTTCATCAGAAATCAATTAAATTAAAAAAAAGTAACTGTATTTAAGTGCTTTAGTAACTTAATTTTCAAATTATACATAAAAAGCTTTTCCATTTTACGAGATTTAATATACGCGCGAAATTTTCACGAGTAAAACATCAACAAACACTTATCATGTGTACAAATTTCATCAAAACGATCTCTCAATTTAAAAGATTCCAGAACAAAATGATGAGCAATTTGCATCTAAATGGGCAATTCCACGGATGAGTGGAATTCAAGAAAAATGAATTGCAATTCTTCTTCTACTTGAAAATTTAAATTTTATAAATACGTTAAATTTTTTTAATATAAATTTCATCTTTCTTTAAAATTTAATCACAATTCGTCGTTATTTACTTATTTTAACAAATTTTGTTGTTTATACAATATTAACTTGATATTTTTGACAAAAAAATGTCCACTATAAGATCAATTAAATACAGGGAAAGCTTGAAACAACCAGAAAATCGCGAAAAGTATGAACAATATCTACTGAGAAGAAAAAAGAACAACCAGAATTACATCCATAAGCAACTAATGAACAAAAAGACAGCAAAAGTATTCATAAGGAAGCAGCAGCAACGAACAAAGAAATGTAGAGACAGAAAAAAATCGAAAAATTCTAAAGGACCAATAGAATCGGCATTTCCATCCATTTCCGCTCGTTCAAAAGCAGTTATTAAGGCACAGAAATCACTTCCAATGGTCTTAAATAAAAGAAAAGAAGTCGTAGGCATTCTCGCTGAACGTAATGGCATAACAGAAATGAAATCAAAAGTTTTAAGCATAAAACCTCGCAGAGGATTCCCTGAAATTGAATTGTGCTTATTTCTGCTCTAAAATTGAATCGAAAAATAACTTCTATCAAGCTGAATAAATTCTTGATTTAAAATAAAATTTAACGTATTATTGAATTTTGAATTTTTCAAAACTATTGATAAGACGCTTTCTGTTGTACTATTACAAAAAATATTGTCAAATTTTTGATTTTTCTCTTAATTAAGCAATACTAATGTGAATTTAAATATGGAGAATGATTAAATTTGATAAAATGCACAGGATATTAAGATTGAATAGACGTCTAGATGTTTAGAAAGGATAAAAATTCGGCTCACAAAATAAAAATTCCACTTTTTGTAATAGTACAACGCTCAGAAAAAGTCGAATATTTCATTAATTTAAGCATTTAGAAGGACGCAAAACAACCATAACGGAAGAATTTACCGTTTTACATAAGTTTATTTAGTCATTGAAACGTCTTTGTTGCTGAATATTGAGAAAAATTGATTTAAAGACGAATTTTTTGAAAAAATCAATCCGTGGAATTGCCCAAATGTGAGTCGGATATTGATAAACAAAACGACGACATAAATGATGAAAAAAAAACGCAGTGAATATCGCAATTTCTTGTAAACATTCACGAATAGTTAATAAGCAATTACAATACAAATGATGACTTTATTTTGTAATCACATGACTTACGATTAGTGTCAGTGTGCAATCGATATGTTATTAACAATAATAATATTAAAATGATGACCTCCAACAATGCGAAGCAAGTAGTATTGGCGTTGATATCAGTCTATTAATTAAGTATATGGATGGTCTTACGTGCAAGAAATAATAAGAAATGCAGGCATTCTTACTACACACATTACTGCACATACCAGTTTTAGTGAGTTGCATTCATGCTTTCTAAATTACACATTAGCGTCAAGAGTAAAACTTTTTAGGTTTAAATAGCCGTAAAGCAATTCAAACAGTTAAAAAATACTTTATATGCTGCAGAAAATAAAATCGCAAGTAAACATAAAAATTGAATGGAAACTTGGAAGATAGTCTCGAAGTAAATGAATTAAAATGAAAATAATTTAAATTCATTGAAGCGGTAAATCTCACTGATTTGTTGTGTAGGCACAAAAAATGTTTATTTGCTACTGTTTTATTTATTTAAATAAGAACTGCTTTAGAAACTGAGCAACACTTTTATGATTAAATGCTGCTAAGGTCATTGCAAAGGTTTCCTATCTCACGTGTGTTTCTGAAAAATACTAAAAATTCATAATAGCATTCTCTTGCTAAACAGCAGCTAATCTTGCATTCTATGGTTGGATGCTATGCAACTTTTATTTCCCTATCCGAACAAAAAAAAAATGAACAGCTTAATTGAGATTTATTTCAAGTACTTAAACTCAACCTTTTTATCTATTTTTTAATTTAATTAGGTATTGGAATTGATGACACGTTTGTGATGCTGGCCGCATGGCGTAGAACATCCGTAAAACTATCAGTGCCTGAACGAATGGGACATACTATGTCAGAAGCTGCCGTCTCTATTACAATCACCTCATTGACTGATATGATTAGTTTTTGGATGGGTATTTTCAGTCCATTCCCATCGGTGAGGATTTTCTGTACCTACAGTGCAATGGCTGTAGCCTTCACATATTTATGGCATATAACATTCTTCGCTGCCTGTATGGCTGTTTTTGGATATTTTGAACATCGAAATCTACATGGACTGTTTGGATGTGAGGTTCAACCGGTCTCTGTTGCAATTAAAGGTATGAATTTTTTTAAATCATTTCCTGCACTTTTTATTTCTCATTAGATTTGTTTCATGCATGTGGTTAGCTGAGAGTTGACAATTATAAATCATGTGGTAAAAGAGTGATATTTTACGCGACTTTAACGCGTGCTTGATTTCTAATTCTTTAAAATAGTCAGATAAAAAAGAAATTTCACGAGTAAAATCCGTAAAAAGACGTGCTATTCGGAATTAATTTACGTTTATTGATTTAAATAAGATAGACGAGGTCGTAAATTTTTCAAATAACTTAATATATCGTAAATTTTCATTTTTCAAGTCAATGTTCAGCCTAGTCAAGATAAAAATTTCATAACTTTTATAATAAAGAATATATAACGGATTAACAATTTTTAAATTTTCAAAAGTAATTATGTAGTTGCAAGCCCCTCAGAATATTTTGTTTTTATTTACTATGTTTCTAGAATTCTGTGAATCATTGGAATAAACTTTAGTTTAATTATTAGACACACATCATTGCTGTTTAGCTAATGTAAGCTAGTTAAACTAAGCACCATTATACAAAAATTCAGGGAAATCACAAATAAAACTTTAATTACTGATTGATACCTACGTATTTATCGAAATTCTTTAATTACTCTATTAACCATTAAACGCAAGAACTGGCTACAGGTCATTCTTCTTGGCCAACCTATCAATAAATTTACTTACCTTGAAAGACAATTTTGAGTATAAAAAACAATTATAATTTTAATTCGATTGAATTTACTGCTTTCTGCCACACATTATTTTTTAAACTTTGCTAAATCATGCAATACAGATACAAAGAGTAGCTAGGTATATCTTAAGTAAAATAACATGTTTGCATTGCATTTTTTTTCTAAAACCGCTTTGACCTGCTGCTGTTGCTACTACAACTATATCACTGCTCTGATAAATTTAACTTTAATTAAATGAAGTTTTTTGAAAGTTGATTGAGGAAAGAATTTTGTACATTTTAAGCTTGCTGTTCAATAATTATACATCTGTCTAATTATTTAAGTAAAAACAAGTTCATTTCCAGCGATTTTAATACCTGCATGAATATTTTGGTTCCTTAAGTCAAAGTCTGAAAAGGAAGAATTTGACAAGTTAATAAGTTTACAAACCAGAAGTAATTGAGAGATAATGTTTGTGGAACGTTAATGTTTATGCTAATTTAAGTTTTCCTGTTTACATCTCATGTCATTCTCCTTACTCTACGTCCATCCTACGTAAAGACAGAAATGTGCATTAATCTCTTGATATCATGAATAATCCGATCAGATTAACAGACGCAGCGATGAAAACAAAATATGGGAAGTTGCACTAAGTAATTAGATCACGATAAATTCCAGTAATCTCATAAATTTAAAGATAATTAAATCAAAAAAATTACTCAAAATCTCGTTAGTGGATAGACAAGTATTGCAATGACTGTCATAACTGATCTCCAAAATAATCTCGTTTCTTCCCTCAAATTAATGTCGATTTTAATTAACGAAATCTCTTTAAATGCACAGTTTAACTGAGATACAAGTCATGAATATAAATTTGTTTGAGTATTACACATTCAAAAGAGAATGTAATTGGTTTTGTGATGGTGAATTATTAATTTAAGTATCTATGGGGCGAAGTATCAAGGGGGAAAAATAGTTTGAATCAGTTTGAATGCTTCAATTGTTATTAATTTCTTTTAGAGTAGCTAGTAGGGTGAATGATTGAATGAAAAGGTTTAATATTGCAAAAATATTGATGAGGAATGATATAGTTCTAGGTATGATAAATAGATTGGTTCTAAGCAAGAATAGTCTAGTAAACAGAACTCAAAGAATGATATTCAAGGAGCCGATTTAATTGATTCAATTTGATCATCAGTTTAAAGAAATCATCAATGATTTTTGGGTTTTACCACACTTGACTGCAACATCTAATAATCAGCGTTGTCAAATGTCAACATAACCTCAAAAAATTCCTAGAAATTTCCAACATATTGCGTCAAAATTGAGATAATTTCCGACTAATTCAAACCAAACGTCATTTCGCAAAATTATGCATTAAAGAAAGAGAAATATTCATACATAAGGATGGCTATTGTGAAATGAATGACACATGTAACATATAAAGTAGTGAACCACATAACACATTCGAGCTACGCTCACCAATCATTTGACTCTCTTTCACCAACATTTCTTTTGTCTTAGATGATGAAAACAAATTTCTTTTGCACACATCTAATGAAGCTGAAGCTGAAAATAAGTATGTAGCTTGAACATTGCATCATAACTCTCAGACTCAGCAACGCGATATGATCAAATAAAAATTGTGTAACTCATGTTTTACTCACAAAAAAATAAGCATTTCTTCGAAAAAAAAAAGCTTAAAGAGAGTGATTAAGCATTAAAGATCGATTAAGCAATCAAGTGGCTACAATTTTGTATTATTTGAATTCCTGACATAATTCTTGCATGAATGAAAAAAAAAATGTCGATTCCATAAAAAATATTCTTTAAATTTCTACTACATTTGATGACATAAATGCTACGCTGTGTGTAGAATCATCATGAATTAATTTAAAGACAACAACAAATAGAAATCTTCAATTGAATGCTTCCTGAGAGTTTATTGTTTCTCATCACATCATATATTACACACGACAGCCATAACGGTACACATGATTAGAAAGTGTCTAGAAGAAAAGATTTCTTCTCGCGAAAGAATTGCGTAGTAGAACTATTCATCGGTGATTGTCGTGCTAAAGATCGCTGTGATGATTAATGACGAATCAGATAATAAAAGACGATTTTTATGAATTTATTAGGTGAATGATCATCAAACTGTGAATGATAATTTTCATAACAGATTGATGTGCTTAATATTTTTTTTATTAACATCTGATGATAGGTGTGGATTTGAGTGGATTGGCTGGCGGAAATTTAAGATTTGTATTATGTGGCTTTTTAGCGAAAATGAGGATGTCGATAGGCGCTTTTTAAATGCTGCTCAAGGCAATGAAACTTTTTTGAGAGTTTGCTGGTTCATGTGGCAAATTAATGCTTGATTGGGCTGTAAGTTCTGAGACATATCAAGGGCATGCTATCTTGGCAATAGCTGTGTGAGCTAAAGCAGCTAAACCATCAAGTTGCTTTACCTGGAATCAGGTTAACTCTATGCGCTATATCAGAAACAATTTCATACGAAAAATATTACTTCCCTTACCTCTACTATGATTTAGATCAAGTCTCCATCACAGGGCCATTTTAGGAAAAATTAATGCTAAAATATGTAAAGCCACATCATTAATTGCTATGCATATCGATCTACATTACTAATAACCCACATTTCTCAATACATTTCACACCCAAAAAAAATAGCACATCCATAATATCAATTACATAAACTGACCCACTAGTTCAAAATGCGTCTCAGCCATTTCTTTAAGCTGTCTTATTTACATTTCCATTTAAATTTTTGTGACTGAATGAGTATGTGAATGGGCAATCACCACTTAAATAACAATCGGGTGTAATGATATGATGTCAAATTTCTCTACACTCAAATTACTATAATCAAAAAAAAAAGAGCAAGAGAAAGATAGGCATAAGCTGCTTGCTTATGTATACGTTGCTAATTTTTATTTTAATTAACAGTTACAAACAAGGTGAATCAATTTCATGGCGATAAAAAAATAACAAAATTCCTGTCATTGTGTTGATTTATAGTCACAATACTGATTTGTTTCGGTTACGATGAACCTTTGAGTATTTTTACAATATTTTTTTGACGTGTGTAATTTGTCCAAATTTGTGTGTGGGGCATTTTTGTACATTCCACGTTATATTTTTAAATTACATTAATTTACACACTTGTTTCATTTAAAATTCGAGTTAGCATGCTTTAAAATTTGGGGATCATCTAGCTTTGGTCACTTTGGACCAGTGTTGCAAATGTAGATGTCTACACTAGATGAAGAATGTAGATTCTTCAATAGTTTTTGTCTAGCTAAGAAACTTTCTTCATAAAGATCGATTCTACATGTAGAAAGAAAAAAACCATCTACATGTAGATTGTGTCTACATGTAGAATCTGTCTACATGTAGATTCGATGTAGATGTCTATAATTCTACATTTTTTCCAGGTCTACATCAGAGAAGAATGTAGAATCGTAGACATCTACATTAAATCTACATGTAGACAGATTCTACATGTAGACACAATCTACATGTAGATGGTTTTTTTCTTTCTACATGTAGAATCGATTTTATGAAGAAATTTCTGTCTCAGAATTTATCTGATCCAGACAAATAGCCAGAATGCAACACTGCTTTGGACACATTAGTTTTGGGTTATTCAGTACTTGATTTAGCATGATTTATAACAATTTTGAGATGGAAAAATGATTTTAATCAAAAATCAGCTAAAACTTCTATTTTTCTTTTTTGAAAAAGTCGTTCTTTTGAATTTTACCAATCCGGGAAAAAATTTAAAAACTTTGAAAAACTTATTTTGACTTTGAAATAACTGTTATTTTTAAAAAAATTCAAAGCTTTTGCAAAATTGTGTCCTAGTCGTCCACATGATAATACAAAAATTTATATTTTTTGCCTTCTCTTTCTGTCAAACTTGCTTATAAAATAACAACATTATTATTATTTAACTCAATATATGCGAGACGACCTTTAATTATTACGTATACTTGTTAAACAAAATTTTTTTATATCATAATTTTTGTTTCGCATTCACAGAAAATCGGTCATGGATTTATCGAAAATTCGTAACCGGTGGAATAAATCGAAGCGATCCTGATAATCCACTTGACAATAAGGAGCATATGCTGATGGCATTCTTTAGAGATCATGTAGCGAGATTTGTGAATAAAGGTTGGGTGAAAGCCATGATTATTTTAATATTTGCGGCATATTTGGCTGGCGCGTGTTATGGTGTGACAAAAATTGAGGAAGGTCTTGAACGACGAAAATTATCTAAAGCTGACTCCTACTCAGTGAAATTCTTTGACTTAGAAGATGACTATTATCGTGAATTTCCTTATAGAATCCAAGTCATAATAAATGGTGATTTAAATTACTCTGACCCAATAACTCAGATGAAGATCGAAGATGTGATGCAACAACTCGAGAATACGTCCTACGTAACATCATCAATTTATACAGAATCATGGCTTAGAACATTCTTATCGTTTGCGGAACGTAGTGATTATCTTAATATGACTGTAGCATCAGAACAAGACTTTATTGAAGCTCTAAAAGAGGTATGTATGGTATATAGGCAATAATAATCATAGTCATAATAATAATAAAGAGAGTGTGATCATCATGATCAAACAAGACATGATGATGAATTGAATTGATTGTGCCGTACATATTATTATGATTAATTTAAAACAATAAGCATAATCATAACTTATCAACTTCTATTCAATTCTCAATCTCTTTTTCTAGTACTGGCTTTATCCCGGCAATCCATTCTCATTGGATGTTAAGTTCAACGACAACGAGACACGAATTGAGGCATCAAGATTCTTAATTCAAGCAATTAACATTTCAGATACGAATCATGAGAAGCAAATGGTTAGAGATTTGCGTGAGATTTGTAAGAACTCGGATCTTAATGTGACAATCTTCCATCCTTATTTCGTGTTCTTTGATCAATTTGAACTTGTTAGACCAACATCAATTCAATGTATGGTGATTGGTGCTATAATTATGATGATAATCTCATTCATTTTCATACCAAATGTTTTATGCTCAATTTGGATTACATTTAGTATTATATCAATTGAGGTCGGTGTTGTTGGCTACATGTCTTTATGGGAGGTAAATCTTGACTCGATATCAATGATTAATCTTATCATGTGTATTGGATTTTCCATCGACTTTACTGCTCATATTTGTTATGTATACATGTCATCAAAATGCAAATTACCTGAGGATCGAGTTCGAGAAGCTTTATATTCATTGGGATTACCGATTGTGCAAGGATCTGTAAGCACAATCCTCGGTGTTGTTGCTCTCTTATTAGCTCAGAGCTACATCTTCTTGGTATTCTTCAAAATGGTATTTTTAGTAATCTTATTCGGTGCTATGCACGGACTCTTCTTATTACCAGTTATGCTCTCACTTTTTGGACCAAATTCATGCTCAGATGTTGATGAATCACATTTTGATGATGATGCTGTGATGTATCAATACAAGCCTGAAAAGAAGGATGGAAAAATGCTTCATCCATTCACAATAACACATCCACATTTAATGACATTGGCATCGTCACCAAATGGAATTTATTCAAGTAAACAATTTATGGCATCGAACTATAAAGCATATGGTAATGATGAAAAGGATTTGGGTATTGGGACATCAAGTGAAGATTCAAGTGAAAATTCAAGTAGTAAATCACAGCGTCGTCAAGCAATGGAAGATGAGACTGTAAAGAGACGATATGAAGAAGGATGGAGAAAGTCATCACAAAGTATGGCATCTCCATCGCCATGTACATTCCAGCCAAATTTAGACCTCTATGGTAACAAATTTGAAGATTTCTGGAACAGCAGCAACGACAATCTCGCAAAACCAGTTCAATATCGTTCGCGTAATGAGTTGATCCGCGAAAGGAGTGACCTTGAGTTGTCGAAAACTGATTCGTTAAGAAAAAACGAGGAGTCGCTTTACGTACGACAAAAAAGACTTTCGGATTTTGAAAGTAATGGACAGCAAAACGATAAGAAACTGCATTATTATGACTACAATCAAAAGCGAAAGTTTTCAGATGAATCTTATACGAAGGAGAATAGCAACGAGAGATCAAGAAAGTATATAAATACACGTCGGAACATTGTGTAAGACTTATAATGAAAAGAAATTCACATCTTTTCAGATTTATGATTTATTATTTTTAATAGATAATGATGTTGATATTACATTTTTAAGGATATAAATTGATTAAAAATTACCTCTGCCTGTGTGTGCTTTTCCATTATTATACATGCACATAGTGAAGATAGTAACAGATAAATAATATTATAATTAATGATTTTCGATAGATTTGTATGGTTTCATGGAGATGAGCTGAAATGTTTTTTTGATTAGAAACTTTTTGTTTTGGACATTTGGACATTAAGAGAAAAATAAGAAATTTTGGAAATACTCAAGTGAGCTACCAAGTTTATAATAATTTATCAAATTAACAGCATTATACTAGGTGGTAAATTTTGTGCCAAATTATGAATAGATAGCAAAGCTAGCTAATATTGTGCGTATATTAGTTGACTTTAATCAACTAGACTTTGTCCTGTGTTTTATTCTTAGAGTTCTCTAACTTCTCTAGAGTTGTTTTACGATTTTTTTCTCAAGACTTTTAAGAAATTGAAGAAATTTTCTCATTGATGGACGTGGCTTCCTTGATATCTTGAGGATAATTCGATAATATCATTCAAAATTTAAGATGTTGGGTGTTTTAAGCAAAGCTAAGTTCTATAGTAATTCTTCTGACTCGTGGCACCATAATCGTCACTTACATGATAAGAATGCACACTAAAGTCACAAAATAGTGATTTACATACATACATACATCGCTGGCTTTACAGATCAATTGTGATCTATAGCCTCCCTTAGATAGTGATATATAAACCTAATTACAATTGATAAATAGATGTTTATGGAACTAGGAAATTGAGAAAATTCTTATATTGAACTTTATGATGCTGAACATAGTTTCGGATCCACTGGAATTGACGCAATTTTTACAGCTAGAAGAGAAAGATGGGTTTAGTAACATAGCAACAAGTTGAATTGGGCTTTGGGTTCCGTTGCTGAGATAAAAGGATTTAGAAGAGGCAGAAGAAGTAGGTTAGCTTTTAAACTTTTGTACCAAAAAAGCTTTAAAGAAATTGAAGAAAAAAGAGTTTACACTCAACAATATTTTGACATACAGTTAGGTTATATACTCACATGTCTAAGTCCATATAACAAAATTCACTTTCATTTCAAAAATCGAAACTACACAAATTCATTGAAAATTTTATTCAAAGCAAAAAAAAAAAAATAATAAACGAAAAACAAAGAAAGACAAAAAAAAATGACAAAAAAGACTTTTTGAAGAATTAAAAAGCAATTCTTAATCAGTCATTTGATTTTAAGGTCGAATTTTAATTAAGAAATTGTATTCGATGATTCTTTTTCTTCTTCACATATCAAATTAAATTAGTTGTAAAATAAATTAATTTTGATAGATAAAAAAAAGTTACCGAAAAGTGAAAAGTGTATTTTTAAAAAAAATAAATCAAAATTTTTATGGGAAAATTTTTGTAAGGAAATAAAAATAAATTAAATTAAGGTTTTTATACGACAAGATGAAGGAGTAGAGTTATGAAATAAATAAGTAATAATGCCTTGTATATATGCCTTAAATTAGCTAGCATCAAATAAAATAAAAATGTATGAAAAAATAAAGTTTTTTGAAGGAGTAAAGGAAAATTCAGACAGGAATTTTATAATTAATCGCACGTGGATGTTTTCTTACAGATTCACAATGTAAGCAGCTCATGATTTGATGAATGCCTTCACTGTTTTACTTATAATTAGTTTACAATTTCACACGTGATTTGAATTACCATGCTTGCATTGAAGTTGCTTCATCTTTACGTTATTCAACTATCATTTTTTGATTAAGTGAATTGCATTTCGTTTTTGTGTAAATTTTTAATTGAAAAAAGAGGGAGATGCTCATCAAAGCTGCTTATTTCTTAGAAAATTAATTAATTTTGTTTGTTTACTTTATTATGTTTAAAAGTTTATAATTTGATAAATTTTGATTTTAAAAATGAGTTTTTTGGCGTCAAAAATAGTTGAATCAATGTTTCGCAAAATCTTAGCCAATATCTTTTGAATTCTATTAGACAACTTCAACTTCATAATTGGATCAGCAAATTTTAAAGCTAAGATTTCCTTTGTGTCTCCTAGATTCTGGAATGGATTTGAAATATTTTTTAAATAATATAAAATTTTAAAACTCTCGGCACCAAAAATAGTCACAAAAACTTAAATCTTCAATTCTTTTAGATAACGAAATGAAATATGATCAGCATAATGTGCTTTTCTTTAAGATTATAATTGAAATAAGCTCTTAAATTGAGATTTAACCAGATTTAACATTCAGATAGAGTTCAAAGAATTTGTTACTGTACTTTAAAGTGAAGCATCTCGTTAATCTTAAGTTAATTCAAAATCAGTTTCAATAATTTATTTACAGCATTTTAAAAAAATATGTAGCCATTTGATCCAATTTGTACATTCCCTATGAATTTAGCAAACGTTTTTCACAAATTCAAACATAAGAGAGTTATAAATAAAACCAACACAGCCTTAAATCTCGCTCTCATTTCGCAACATATGATTACTATTTTCATTTACTTTCAGCTGTCTGTGCCAGTGCTTAATATTTTACACTTAGTGTATTTTAAGTTTTTTAAATGAAAGGCAGCTCAGATTAATGCTCGGTTTATTTGTAAACATTCGCTCAGTCTGATTCTCGTCTATCCTATGCCATAAAAGTTTTATCAAAATCATTATAATTTTATCTTTGGACTTAAACCTTAAAAAAATTCATTGATAAGACTTAGTGCTAATTTTGTTGAAGATGTCTGTTGGTGAAGCTGGATTTCGTGATTCTCTAATTTGGCATTCATCGCCAGTTGGTAAGTAGGTCATATGCTCAAAAATTATTATTGAACTAATTCATAATATGAAGTTGCGTAACAAAGAAAAGAAAAAAAAAATTGGATATACGTATTATGCTATTTATGATGCTGCATTACTTTCACTTTCATCCTTTTTCTTATTATTCTTGTAGATTGGTGCGAGGGAAACTACAAAATTGTGTCAAATGTTGCTGAATTTTACAATACAGTATGCTTGATTAGTTTAATTAATAAGTCGTGATTCATCAATCCTTTGTGTCTCATATGTACTTTCAGTTCAGCAACCTCATCTTTATTATAATGCCACCGATTCTGATGTATTTATTTAGAGACTACGCAAAGAAAGTCAATCCAGGAATTTATCTCGTTTGGGGATTATTAATTATTGTTGGAATTGCTTCTGCCTACTTCCATGCCACATTATCCTTAATGGGGCAATTACTTGATGAATTGAGTATTCTTTGGGTTTATACACTCACAATGATCCTTTTCTGTCCGAAAAGGAAGCTTCCAAAATTTTTAAAGAACCGATATGTCTTCTCCGGTCTGTTGCTCACGGTTGGACTTGGAGCATCAATATTGTCTGTATGGAAGCCTTATATAAATGCATTCGCATTGATGACATTAATTGTACCGACTGTATATCTCCTTCTCGTTGAACTCGAGCGTGTCAAATACAAAGAAAGTGAGGTATTCTCGCTTGGTATACGGTCGTTGGTTTTGATGGTGAGTACATGACATTAAATGACATAATGACTTTAATTATTTTTTAATTATTTTAGGTATGTGCAGTGACATTGTGGTTGAATGACCGAATGTTTTGTGAATTTTATACATCCATGAAAATTACTTACCTACATGCACTCTGGCATATTCTAATATTCTTGTCATCATACACATGCTGTGTACTATTCTCGTACTTTTTTGTTAAACTCGAAAGGCCTTACATGGCTTGTCAGCTCTCTTATTGGCCTAAGAATACCGTACTTAATGCTTTCGGTATTCCATATGTTGAATTTAGACGTAAATCGTTGGACGATTAAGAAATCAATGATTGGTGCAAGGATGAATAAAACCTTTCTTTTTTTTGTGATTATTTTAGTCGATAGTTTTCATGTTGTGAAATGAACAACAATTTTTCTTGTCTCTTCCAATTGTAGATTTTAGAACGACATTTTAATGATTCATTTCCGTATTTTAATAATATGATAAAATTAATATTTTTCGAATAGATGATTATTATTGCTAATAATTATTATATTTTAATGAGTCATATTGCAACATTTGTGGTATGCACGACTTTATTAACATTTCTTGTCCTAATATCAAATAGCTTTAATTAAGTATGCATGGTTCGTGCAAAGAACAAAGATTGGGAATTTTATCAAAGATTTTATATTGGAAAAAATGAGTCACGATTGTTAAAAAATGGAAATTCCTTTTCAAAAAATAGAACCTAAATTTTATAAAGCATTTAAAAATAGTCATCGAAGTTGACAAATTATTGAAAATTGACGGATATAATTTTCTTTTAAATTAATGAATTTGAAACTTCAAAAATTATCAAGTTTTTAAATTTTTGAAGATTTCGACTTTTAAAAAATAAAAATGAGATGTGAAAATTTGAAAACTTCTAATGTCAAACTGAAACGTTCAATCGAATCGTTAACTCGAAACCGAAATTTGATTTAAAAAACCTTGCCCACAAAAAGCACCAAATTTAACACCTGGCTTAAAATTACCAACGTCATTACAAATGTTGTGTGAATTCAATAGTGCAACAAAAAAAAATTCAATGTCAAATTAATCAAATATAATTGCAAAGTAAGTAATTTCTGAGGAATTGTGTTAAGATTTAAAATTGTAAAGAAATTAGACGAAGCTTTAAAATTAAAAAAACTAATGGAACTGGATCAACGAGAAACCATGCATACGAATTTATTATCAATTTAAGGGGTTTGTTTAGTTGTGACATCCAGTAATCATGTATATGAGGGCTTAGTCTAGTCCGTTTTTAAGGTTCCAAGTAACTGCTAGAAGCCAACCGGAACTAAGAATACAAAATTACTCGAAATAAAGGCTTATTTACTACCAATAATACATTAAAGTCAAACCTAAGACCTTTCGACAGTTAGACTCAAGTCTATTAATAAGCTGGATTTCAGAACTAAATCGACTCCTTAAACAATTTATTACAAAGAAATTAGCAAGTTTAGAACTTGTAGTGATATGAAACACATAAAAAGTAGATTAGGTGGATGCTAGCGAAGCTATGATTTATAAACTTTTTTTGCTTACTATTAAATTAAATTTAATAATAAAGAAAAAGACTCAGTGATACGGTAAAATGCAGCGTACATAGTTTTATTATATTGTATATATTATCTCATGTATATTTTTGTAAATATGTCATATTTTCATGCAACAATTTCAGAGAGATGAACAGATGTGTAAAACTTATCAATTAAATCAAAAAATATTCAGCGTAATTATTTCTCAAGTATTAAGGTACGCGGTGCACGCGACCTTTCATGTATAAACGAATGTATATAGCAATAGATTGTATTATTAATGCAGCAAATGATTATGAATCAGAATCAGATGATAAATTCGTACAAATGTTTTCAGAAGTTCGTCGTAATCCATTAGTGTACATATGTTTAACTCTACCTCTGTAAATCACAAAATTCTTTTCAGTTTCATATAATTTCACAGCATGTAGCAATTCTGGCTTTGGTAAGGCTCTTCTTAGTGAGTCATAAATAAATACTGCGAGATTCTCTGTCGTACTTGGAATGGTTTTAAAATAGTCTAGATCTTTGTCGAGATTTTTGTGATCCAATGGCTTCATAATGCACTTTTCAATTATCGCCTTCAAGTCTGTTAAATTCATTACCATTCCGGTTTTAGAATCGACACAACCTCGAATCGTAACTTCGATTGTGTAGTTGTGTCCGTGACCGTTTTCATTATTGCATTTTCCGAATATTTGCTTATTCTCGTCATCACTCAATTGTGGGCTACAAAAGTAGATTAAAACTGGCTATAAATAATTTAAAAATTACAATAAATCTTATTCATTGTTACCTATGAAGTCTGTGACAAGCTGAGAATGTCTCTTTACGAATAATATCAACAACTGGTCGTGACGTCGTCATATTTACTTTTACTTAATGATTTCTATTCGGCTTTAAGCTTGTAAATGAAGGTTTCTGAAATATGTTTGATATTTATATGTTACTGAGAGATTACTGTGAAGTTTTCGTATGTACTTGTTGTGTAGACAGTGACACTTTGTCTTCTACCTGTTGCGTTGTAAGAATTACTTAAAAATTTAATTTATTTTTGAAGGTTTTTGAATAGGAAGTTAAATTAAAATGAAAATATTAACGAAATTATAAAATTTGAATTTTAACGGTTTCGGAAATTTTGAATTTTAAAGAGCTTTTACAGAACTTGAAACTTATCGGTTTCCAACATTTTGAATTTTATAAAGATTTTGCAAATTTGAATCTTAATGGTGATGTAAAGTTTGAATTTTAAACTTCATGTGATTGAACAAAATTGAAGTTTTTGAACTTGATGATTTGCTGAATTTTCGTTGAAATTTTTGCGTAACGGAAACATAACACAATTTGACACATGTGATTAAAAAATTCCACGAAATAGTTGACAGAAAATGTCCATTACAATCATTCTCCAGTAAATGCGTTCTTTCCACAAATCGATTCCAATTATTCCGAAGCATTATATTCTCTCTTAATTCTCTCATAAAATTTTAACTAACGTAATTAATACAGAGAGTAATTCTAAATACACGAAGATTCTCTTACCTATCAGTCAAATTAGTGCTTACTGCTATAATTTTGCTACGTTTCAATTCCTTATCAGCTTATGTTTATATTTCAAAGTGCTATCAACTTTCATTCTTTAGAAAAGACGGAGAAAAGTGCAGAATAGTCATGCGCCAAAAATATTAAAAACATCTGGAAATAACGTTTATCCCCTTAGCATCTCAGTCATAAAATGATAAAGTCAGTAGTTTTTTAAATTGCGCAAAATAATTAAACAAAATGTTATAAAACTTTATTCAATATAAGAATAAACTTTGCTCTAATAAAATATGAATCTGATAAAGATAATGAAATTATGACATTTTAGAATCAAAATGCTCAACATTGATTTTTTAATATTTTAACGAATAGCAATTCAACAAGTGAATTTGATCGTAATATATATATTTAATATCATTAATGTGCGTATGGTTTATTTTTTCTTCGGCTTTTCCAAGTCATAAAGAGTCTGAAAAAAGATTAATTAACGTTATTAAACATCCATCATAAAATCAGACTTAATATCTTACTTCCAAAACTGTAGCAACACTCCAAGCTTGAGTTCTGCATGAATCACCACAGTATGATCCATTACTGTTAGTCAATTCTGGAAGTCCTCTCCAAGGTGATGTTCTTAGTTCCTTTAAATGTGCTGTCAAGATACTCCAAACTTCAGCTTGAGTTTCCTTCAATTTTCCCAATTTTTCTGCGAAAATCAAACGAGCTCGGAGATAAAATCCAATTGGCCATAACCATTCAGGTCCTTGATGATAATTTGCTCCATGAGAAATCTTTGCATCATCGCTGTCATTTGCATTGTCATAGTCTCCACAATAGCCCCAATCATTTGGATCTAATGTCTTCATTCCAAGTGGCCCTAAAATGTGCTTACGAGCAGTTTCTAGTGCATCCCATGCATGCTGTGGATTAAACAAGTGAGGAGCAACGACCATTGTTATTGGGAAGTTACATCTCAACTGATAGTCTGCAAACTTTCTGCTTGCTCCGTGCTTTAAAAGAATTAATTAAAAATTAGCATGAACTAATCAGGCATTGAGTATTGTATTCAGCACTTACTGTGTCTTTATAAATCATTTTCTTATGAACCAATGGATTGTTGTCATATTCGCTGACATAAAAGTACTTTTCAAAGTTCCTTTCAATCCTGTCGGACCATTCCTTAAATGTCCATGTCAAAGCAGTGCCAGTTGAACTTTTACGTTCAACAGATTTATATGGATAGTCAGAACATGAGTCTAAGAATTTCAAGACACTTGCTTGTAAACCGACCAATTCAACTGCTGAGCCATCACGTGGAGTTGATGGAACTCCCTTGTTTCTTGCCTTCTCAGATGATCCCATTTTGTCCATCCATGTTCCACAATTTGCGTCGTTTCCACCGAAAACTAGAACAAATTTTAATGAGCAATGAAGATTTCAAAAAATAACTGACAAAAAAGATTTGAAAAGTTGTGTCAAAATTTTCAAATATTTTCTAGTCGTTACTTTTTCAATATATTTCGATCGTTATTTTTAAACAATAATTACTTACCAAATCCTGTTTCTGGATGAATTCCAATTTGATTATTGAATCCATGATCTGTCATATGCTCGTCAATTCTCTTTCCAGCATTTCTTTCACGATAAACCAATCCTTGGAAGTGAACTCTCAATGCTTCTTGCATAACATCTTGCAAATATTGATCGACTTTTCCTGCTTCTTGAGGCTCAGAATCGTCATTTGGAAATAGACGAGACACTTTTTCGCGCAGAATTGCTTTTCCGTTTGGAACCTCAGTGATGTATTCTTGAATGCAGTACAACCACCACCAAACTGCATCACGACAGTTAAAACGAGCATTCTTGCCACCATCAAGAAGATTTGGAATCAATCCATGTCTATATGAGAACATATATTTCTATTCAATGTCTAATGATTCAAAATTGAGCCTACCTTAAAGTTGCAGCAAATCCGAGAATGATGTAACGTGCTTCGTCATATCGTCCAGTCAAGATCATGCATCCACGTAAAGCTATAAATGTGTCACGTCCCCAACAACGCATATAACCTGTAGCAAAGTGAGGCAAACCAGCTGCAAGAGTTGTACATAAGCTAGGTGGTTTTGGGGATTCAACAGCTGGGCTCAAGTCAGGCAAACGAGCAGATTTAACAGGTGCCAAAAATTGAAGAGAACTTAAGGCAAGAAGCTGCTGGAAGATTGATCCTTTGCTGATAAAGTTAGGCATCAACTTCAAAACTTGTGCAGTAAGCAGTTCATAAGCTCCAGTAATAATGGCATCGAAATAAGCTGGGATTAAGTAACGTGGAATTCCTTTCATCGGTTCCATATTCCTTTCAAGCCAATGTGCTAATTGTTTCGTATTCTCTGATTGTCTTAAACGATTGCTTATAAAATCTGTAATTAAATAAAATTAAGCGGATAATTTAAATTTGAATTTGTCAAAAAAACGGTTTAAAAACATATTGAACTTTTTTGACACCCGTAAAATTTGATTTCTTGAAAACCATTAATTTTAAGCACAAAACTCACCAATCATCCAATTTCCTTGTCTCAAATTATTACAGAATGGATGTCCCAAATCATGAGTTGGCGAAATTTCACTCAAATAAGAAAGGAATCCTTGTAAGCCAGCATAAGGCAAACGTTTCCATCCAGGAATATCATATGCTTCAAATCCGAAGCCACGATCACGTTCCTCTTGATCACACGAGAAAAGTGCTAAATTTAGATCAACTAAATTCAATTTGGATACGATTTCTCTCAATTCATTGTACTTCGTGCCACTTTCACAATGGAAGTCTTGAACAACTTCATGCAGTTGACGTAAACGAACTGTGACGTCATTATGAGGTGTAACTCTTACAACAACAACAGATCCAGGTCTTAAATTGACAAAGTCCAATTGAGTTGAATTTCCATTAATTGTTGGTGATGTCTTGAATATTTTAGAGTCACTCAGCTGAATGTTCTTCCTTGTTGTAACTTCATACTCATTCAAGCCATTAATAAAGGCTGCATCCTTTCTGAAATCACTGGGTCTTGCGTATGGCTGTTCACGACGACTACGAATTTCAGCTTCGAAATAAATTTCAACAAATTTGCCTTCAAAAGATAATGGACGAACATAAGTCGGTCCAGCATTTGGATCGGGATATCCGAAAGCAGTATGAGCAATAAGAATGAATGATTCATGAGTTACTGGATTTTGACGAGTAATTCCAACAATATCTTTATGCATTTGATCAACAAATACTTCGGAATAGCCTTGATTGCCCAAAATTCCATGAAGATCATTAAGGAGACGTTTGGCAGCGATTATTCCAGTATTTTCAAAGACATTCCTTCCCCATTCCTGATATTGTCTTTCTTCTGTTACAACATGAATGTGATGTGGAACCAATTCATCATATCCACGATTACTACCACAAGCACAACATGCCATACAAACGAGAGCAGCCGATGGAAGTAAATCAAAGACTGAACGCTTCTCAACTGGCGATGGATTATCGTGAGTTTGATCAAGGAAAATGGCGTGTGCAATATTTGGTGCTAATGGACGTTTAGGATTATTAAAGAATGCTCCGACTGGTTCTCCTCCATATAAATAAACCAATCGACCTTGTTCATGTGAATCCCATGCTGATAAAGCCTCACGAATTAATGATGTAATTCCCAAACGATTGACAAAAATGTTATCAGCCTCGCCAGAATTTGTAAAGAGTTCAGCAACAACATACAATTCAGGATTAACCTTTCGTGCATTATCAATGAGATATTCAGCAACATGCAATGGAGTTGAGTGACAATTATCAAGACGAACACCATCGAAATATTTGGCAGTTGTATTGACGTATTGCTTCATACGATCCCACAAATATGGACTGTCCTCAAACTTATCACCGAATCTCAATTTGACGGAATCTCCCCATGCAATTACTTCACGTCTTAAATAAACATTTCCAATGCCAGGTTGTGGACGAGCAAAGTCCATTAATGGATCATGTCCCATAACCCATCCATTGTGTGCCATAAAGTACTTTCCAGCTTCTCCATACATCATTCGTTCAGCTTCTTCTAATGTTACATGATATGCTCCTGTATGCGTAAAGTATGGCGTGAATACTGGATGTCCAATATCAATCGTTCTATATTTTGGACCATCATTAGAGACTCGTTCATAACGAGCTCCAGCGAGTGCATTATCTACAGCATAATTCATATGATTATTTACTTCCTCACGAATTCCTTTATTATAGCATTCTAAAGTTGTTCTAAAAGCTTCTCCACATTTTCTAATGCGCGTATCTTCATCGAAACAATCTTGTCTGAAAACATTGTAGATTCTCAAAGCTTCATCAATGTTGATGTAAACGCCTTTACGCTGATAATCAATCGGCTTTTCAAACTTTAATTCTGTTGACGGAACCTCTGATTGCGGTGTTGGAGGTGCACGTGTTCGCATCTGAATTGAAAAACATAGGAGATAATAAGTTATTTGTTATTGTAAGCTGATTAGAAAGTGGCTTGGATTAATTTTAATCGAGGTGGATTTAACTTTTAATCTAGAAAATTAATTTTAATTAAGTAGATTCAAAATCAAGTATACCTCTTAAAATTAACCCTTGACTTTACTCATCCCACAATCAGCATAAGCATGCATAATAGCAATAAAATTCACTCACATGATCAACAAATATAGCAAAATATTTCTCGACATCAATCTGATAGAACTCGTGAATATTAATCTTTGGCAAAAAGGTAGTCATAATTTGATGACGAAGTGCTTGAAGATGATCTTCAGTCTCAATGACAGAAGGACATCCAACCAATTCAAAACTTCCTTTCTTTACTTCCTCTCCAACTTTAGTCACCATAAAATCAAGAAGGAATGCGGGTCTTAAATGTGGACAAGTATGGCACGAATAAGTAGCTTCAGGATGTTCCTGCAACCACGGAGATTCATTTCCTGTATGATTCAATACAATATCACAAATTGAGGCAATTCCCCATTCATTACGCATTTTTGCAACAATCTTTCCGACGTCTTCATATCCAACATTTCCATAATTGGGATCAATTTTCAGTTGATCCTTCAACGAGTAAGCTGAACGACTCGCAGCAAGTTCTTGAATTGGAGTGAAATGAATCAAGTTGTATCCTGATTCCTTTGCAACTCTCAATTTTGATTCCCAGCTATTAAGTGGTCCAAGACATTTAGTTAAGACTGTTTGACAGCGAATCGATTCGAGTTTCAGATTTTGCTTGTCACGTCCAACACGAATGTCAGGTTCCACTTGAACGTAGAGTGATCCACATGCTCCAAGAGATTGGCTGGCGATTGGTAAAATATATTAATGATTAATTCATCTGCTAAAGGTTCCAATAATTTATGACACTCACCGTTCTTCCTCTAGGATATAAAACCTGAATGTTCCAGAACGTAGCATTCGTACCTGACAGTACATCTCAAGATCCTTAACTTCTGCATAATTGTCATTAGCTGACAATTTCTCACCAAAACGAGAAAACCATTCGAGACACACAAATCTATTCCTTACAAAGTCATCACTCTCAACCGATGGATAATTAGACTGAATGGCAATTCGCTTTCCCAACAATGATTCTCCAGGTACAACACGTAAGACAGTCTTCTTCTTCAATCGATACAAGGTACTATCCTCGAACTTTTGATAATTTATTTTAACACTCACAACTTTTTCGTCATTCATCCTATTGCTCTGAAAATAGCGGAAAGAATGCATCGTGCCTTAATATTATAATAGACGAGTTTCAAGTTGATTTATTTTTAAAATGATTAAGTTATCGCTTGCTTTTGAACGTGACCCAAACAATCTCTTTAGTCGCCAAAACAAAGTGTTATTATTATTCAATGAGGAATCAATTGCACACGAATGTACTGGATGCTGTTGATCGAATGATAATTTTTAACCCAATTTCTATTGTTTTTATATGCTAAATCTTTTTTTTGGGACTACAGTAATATAAGACAGCTAGTAACAAGTATCAAGTGACCAAAAGATTGAGGAACTTAATCTATTAAGTGATATTTACATTTTTGTATCTTTTAAATCTTAATGCCATCCATAAGAATCGTGCGACTTTTCGGAAACCACGAATAAATTTGCGTACGGCTAGTCTAAACCTCCTCAACATGATTAATTACATTTATTTACAACATATTATACACAAATTAGCACTTTATCTTATTTAATTTACATGCGAAGGTCTGTAAACTATATTTTAATAATCACAGCAAATTGATAAGGCAC
The DNA here is from genome assembly GCA_917627325.4 of Chironomus riparius. Lineage (NCBI taxonomy): Eukaryota > Metazoa > Arthropoda > Insecta > Diptera > Chironomidae > Chironomus > Chironomus riparius. Next base: position 18,367,597 of record OU895877.1, on the reverse strand, counting down.
TGAACGTATCAATGGAGAAAATACAAATGAAGAGACTCCATGAAGAATAGAGAGTAAGTCGATGACAAAAGGACAATCGAATAGAGTTTGATGATTTTAAATCACTCGTAATTTTACGTACCTTTCTACTGCAATTTTAAATCAAGTCTGACTGAGGAAATAATGCAGTCAAAATCTTTTCTTTTTGCCCTTGTCGATGACCTTTTAGAAAGGGAAATTGAGATTTGTTTACAGATGTGTTATCGGTATACAAAAAATTAGAGCATTAAAATATGACATAAACTTACATGTTCTCTATTAACATTTCGATTCAGCTGACTCACAATAGTTTATTACAATTAATTAAAATTAATTTGTGTATAAATTTAATGGATTTAATTGACAAAACAGTTAATAGCTTACACATAAATAAAGTCAGCTGTTATTATTTGATTCTAAGTTCTCACAGTAGATGTCGTATGCTTCGATCAACAAAGATAAACATAATTGTAATTTATAGTAACATCCCGTGATGGTTTGTAATTGAGAATATTGCTTTAAATTAGATAGCCATGCTGGCTTATGATGGACCATGCTTTCATTCAGAAAAACCGTTAAAAGTTAAAAAATTTGAATTTTGAAATTCTTAGTTTTCCACCCCTGAAAGCTTTTGCACAACAATAATAAAGTAATTTTTCACAAAAATTCTTAAATTTCTTTAATTTATCGTCTTAAACTAGTTTAATTTGTAAATAAAGTGCTTAATTATTTAGTCCAAGTGCTTAAATATACAGTGACGATTGAGTAGATCTCAAATTTCAGGACAATAAGGAAGAAAACTGAATAATCAATGATTGTGAAATAAATTTAAGGAAATAAAGATTCGAGAAAGAGGTACGTAATTCCATTAAAGTCCGTCTTTAACTATCTTATCAATGATATTTCTACATCACATTATGTTTTGACGTCTCTTAGGCACTAAAATAAATGAATTATACTTACTATCTCAATTATGTAAGTTATAGTATCGTCATAATTAAGAGTTTTTCTTTGTGTTACTTTTGTGGATATTTTTCGTCATTTCCTTTTTGATATAAAAAGATTGTAAATGAGAATTCGTACATGTAAAATATTGTAAATTTATTCCAAAATTAGACTCATCGATAATCGCTATAGACGAATATACAGCACATGAGTTTAGTGCTGAAAAATCATTTTGCTCATATCTAGTGCATAGAGCAGTGACGTCATCTGATACATTCTTCCTGAGAAATTCATTCTCAAGGTTACTTACATGCAAAATAGTCATTGTGTGATGTCATCAACTGCTTCCAAGAGCGTTTTGTTGCATGATAAGCATTAGTTTGTGACGATTTTGTATTATTAGGTTTTTGATGACGATATGTGGTCAATAGAATTAATAATCAGTATTTAAAATGTCTGACTCATATTTCCAAGAATCCTTAATTGGATGTTTTTGGTACTCGAAAGATTCTTGTGATTTCCATCAATTTAAAAATATCAATTTACAAATCGTTGACTCATTGTGCATTACAGTTCCGACTTGTACAATGAAATCGGATATTGAATGTGGCGAATCATATCTAAATTCTCGTCATTCTCAATAAGCTTAACTGCCTAAGCTGTTTATTCCGTCCGTAAAGACTTACAATTTTACTTCTGCATATTTTTAAAAAGCTTTAAAGTCACGTGCGATAGTACAACATCTGTTCTATGTAGACAGAAACACGAAAAGAAACACAATTTTTCACTTCGAGGTCACTTAACATACATGCCGTTTATCATTCGACAATCATATGATTGACTGTCATTAATTAATTATTTCGAATAACTTGATGAATTTGTTTTTAATCAACAAAAAGCTTGGGTCATAAAAATTATTTTTCTCGTCTTATAGACTGAACTTATTGATAGAGTATTGGAATTGGGGGAATTAGAAAGCCAACATCATTTCTTATCTTTATTCTCTGGGTCTTTTGTGTCATTTTGCGTGGTTTCTGGATGTTTGTTTTCATTTTGTCTGGCTGATTAGATAAGACAAACTGTAATAATATATTAAGTAAGTCTTTAGAATCGGTCTATCTTAATTTAAATCCAGGATTAATTTAAATCCGGCTATTCATATTGATGTTAGTTCAAAAAGTTTCTAAAGTTAAATACTCTCCTCAATCTACAAACTTAGCATAAATGCGCCCAATTATCCAATCCCGCAATTACTTTCTGACCGCTTTTTCTGGTAAATAAACAACAGAGAAAATTGAATTTTAATCTCATTTGTCTCATCTTGTTGATACTTAGTGAGAATTAATGTTTTTTATGAATCAGAAACAATTTTTTTGATCATTGAGTCAATTCTTAAAAACTTGACATTTCAATTTCATTAATTAATTTAAAAGTTGATAAGATTGACAAAATATATATTCGCGAAGTGTCTTGTTAAAAAAGTCTACTTAATAAACTTTTAGTGCTATAAAAATGAAGTTATTTAAAAAAATAAAACGATTTATATTGAGGAGAAGAATCAGAGTGCAGTCAAATGATTTGGAAACATCACCTTTGACTCCGCAGACTGACACAAATAATCCACAACCGTCTACGAGTAGTTCCATAACATACTATGGAACTATCGGGCCATATTTTGAGGCAATTAGAAAGAAATTGTTATGGCTAAGTGATAGTAATCAGGTAATGTGACATTGACGATAGATACCTTCAAAAAAACATGAATTCAATGCTCGTGGTGTTAAGTGTTCCAATTAATTATTATCGGCATAAACAGTTGTTCCTTGCTAGGGCTTTCAAAGCTGTTAAAAAATTTGAGAATTTAGCAAATTTTTATGGAAACTTTTTGTTTCATACTTGTTGTTGATGCATTCAAATGCAGTTTTTCAAATATATTTGACATGCATATCCTTTAGAGATGACTTTGCTTGAGTTTTAAAGTTCATAATAATGAATGAACTAACAATTCATTGAGATTTATGATTCATAACTGTTTTTGACATGACTTGCAGCATTATTTGCTTTTCTAGATCAAATGTGAAAGGATTGGAGTATTTTTACATGTAAATCTGTAGATTTTGCAATCGATAATTCATATAAGGACCTGAAGTTTGTACATTTACATTTTATTTGATGTTGTATCCATTCTTCACGTTCAATAAAGAAGAATGTTTGTTACATATGAGATGATGAATTGAACAATCTCCTTGTGCGATTCTATGCAAGTAAAATAGTAGCTTCTAAATTTGAAACATTTCGACCAGCATCGTTCATGAACAACCCCCAAAACTTACTTTATTAAATTAATGGGACGATAATTTATCAGTTCGGATGTTTAGCTCCATTCCCAAGAGATATTTCGAGATGTCATAACACTGAACAATGTCAAGATAGAAACTATTAGAACAATATAACTAGTTCGTGTTGTCGGACGGTCTCAAATTAACTGGAATGAGAGTAGAAATTAATTTTCACATCGAAGGTCCGCGCGCAAAAAAATTAATAATATTTAAATAGCTGAAGAGAATAACAAAGTCAATAAATATTTGTTCGGCGCTAATTAGTGAGACGTAAACGAGGAGGGGAACTAAAAGCTATTAGAACGTGTGGACGAATTCCAATTTGTACTTAATTACAATTTTTTTTTGTGAAAGAAAGCGAGAATCGAGCTACAAAAGTCGCATTTTTTCATAAATTTTTATTATTAAATGTTTACAATGGCATATACACAAACAATGAGACAGATATCGCAAGGCAATCAGTATATAGTATAAAATACAGTGAGATAGAAGAAGTTTTTATCAGTGAAACAAATTAATCAAAAGCCACTTGATTCAGCGAATTTTCCTTTACTATTTTGGACGATAACTAATCATTATTTTAGTAGCGATTAAATGTTCAAGACATTAACACCTTGTTTTACACAAAATTGTAGTGACTATTGAGAAAGCAAAAAAATATGAAGGAGAAAATGTTTCGATTGAGAATGTCATCCAAAGAGCATGATGATCATTCGAAAAATAAAGTAATTAAAATTAAAATGTGTGAATAATTGTCGTACACGCGACTAAGTGTGATAAGAAACGCTCTTGCTTTGAAAGATTAGCGAGATGATTGTAAAAGAAGCTCGTAGAAAAAAATTCTATGGATTTTATTTTATGTGCTGAAAGTAATGGTGAAAAAATTTCTTTTTTTATGACAATAAAGAATGGAAATTCTGGAGAGGAATTTGAGGGGAGGAAGTTTAATAACATTTCCTTGCTATTTACTAGGATAATTTATGGCGAAATGCCTGCTGAAAATAAGTATTCATTCATGTTTTATGAATAGAATGAGTGACGACTAGAGCGAGGTCGTTTTGTGCCCAAAATTTAATAGTGTTATCATAATTTTGCACTTGAAATATATTTTTTCGTGAATCAGTTGGATTTACGTCAGAACTTTTCGGCTGATATGGTTTCTTGATGTGATTATGGCTTAAAATAGAATAATAGATTAAAATAATGGAATTGGAAATTCGTTGTGGGACTAAAATAGCTTTGACTGGATGATTCAGGAATACAAAGAGATTCTCAAACATTTTTGACTCGAAATACGCAAGGAAAAATCTCACAACACAGAGTTTGAAAATGTTTGGAACAATTTGGATCTATTTATCAATCTTCGAGTATACGCCTGACTTAATCGAGTTGTTTTTTAGCCAGTTTCTATTTCAGAACAGAACCCACACTCTTAGAAAAGAAGCTTACAGATAGTTTAAATTTTTATTACTCAGCCACTAAAACCAAAATCTTGAAATTGGAACTACATTAGATTCACATTTGCTATGATAGTCCATTTGAGTTCAATATGTACATGGTAATTAAAAATCCGTAAAGGATACTTGACTTCTATTGGAAAAATACGAATAAATCCAAATATTACAATGACTGGCTGCACAATGTAGCTCTGATCTACATATTGATATAAAACAAAACAAAAAACACAAGCTAAATAGAGCAAAGATGATAATTTGTTTGCAATATTGATTATACACTGATATATATAGGGGAACAAAATGTCACACATAAACCTGTTAATTATCATGAGTACTTTAAAAGTTCCAGCTGATAAGGCAGTTTAAATACTCAAAAAAAAATATTTAAGTAATTTTTATAATTTCTTTGCCAGTATCTGAATGAGAATTATGCGATAAAAAATGTTAAATACTTCAAATCTCAAATGTTTCAATTAATAAAAATTGATTGATCGTTGATATTATACCGAAAACCTCAAGCTACAATGACGAGAGAATAAGAAGAAAAAATTGATATCACATTTTGGTGACTTTTATTCTAGAAACAAAAAGTCAATTTAAAAATGAAATGAAATGGAACGTCACCGTAATAACAGTCAGCAATTTGAGAGTATTCGTGCTCTTATAACTCAAATCCATCATGGCTCAACATCAAATATCTTTTATAATCACTCAAATGAAGAATTATCAACAAATGAAATGGAAAGATCGACTTCAGATCGTAGCGTAAATAGCTTAAATACATTACCATTTCTAGCTGTTGAAAAGCCACGAAAACGATCAATGTTTGATGCGGCATTTAAAATTCCATTGCTAACAGTAACTGGCCCTCACTCGGCTGATTCACCTGATGAAGCTCATCTTCCCCGACGGTTCAGTTTTGGAAACTTTAGGCGGCATTCACATGGCTCGGTTAGAATTGAGAAACTAAATTTAATTTAATTTAAATGTTGATTGATGCTTCTAATCGTTTTCTTTAGATTATTATATTTAGAGATCTAAAATAATAAATTGCTTTTAATTGACTTGATTAACTTGCGCGAACCGTTTAGATAGAAAAATTGAAGCCTTTGCTATGTGCATTTTTGATGGTGGGATGTGCTTTTATTTTTAATAATCTTGAGGATAGAATAGATGAATTGATTGAGCTATTCGATATAATTACACATTTAGGATAAGAAAGTGCGGTATGTGCTTAAAAACAGATTAGGTAAATTCATTTGAATTGGAATTTTTTGTTGCAATTTTCCATATGTGCTGTCAATTATAATTGTGGGATGATAAAGTGTTAAGACGAATCTGAATGTCGAACTAAAACAGAAAGACTTCCTTTTAAATGTTCTTGTGTTCACCTCTGAGCCTGCAAGCATTTGCAATAACGTAAGATGAGCAGGTTATTGATCTTTTATTAATTAGGACTGTAACAATTTGAATAATTATAGATTGAGTACTCATTCAGCTCTGAAAAATTAATAAATTACTTTATTATACTCAGTTTTAAAACACAGAACATTATTAATTAAATACTGCAATTAAAATCAAACGACTAGAATTTCATCAATAGTATTTATTACAAATTGCAATATGATTTAATTTGAATAATCTTTTCCAATTTTTAAACCGATTCAGAATGGAAATCCTCGACTTTTCATTCATTGACTCATTTAGAGGAGTGTTAAACTTATGACGAGGTTTAGGGAGCAAGTGGGTAGAGTTTTAAAGCTGTATGGTACTTAAAAATTAAGTTATATTGGTCAGTGGAGTATTAGAAATGTCTGATAAAGTTCAGACCACCATCAAAAATGCAATTGACTGACTCCTTCCTTTCTCTCTGTCTCTCAATGTTCCCCATAAACATCTAACGCATCTATTAATTTTCCAACCCGTATTAACGTTTATCATTTAACAGACATATTTTTGATTATTAAAAACTACATTTTATGTGAAGAAATTTTTTCGATATCTTTATTGATATTATTTAGCTGCATTAATAATAAAAACATTATTGCTCTCATATGATTGCTGGGTAGTAGTGCAACATTTGGCTTTATTAACAAATATTTTAAATGCACATTGATTGATTGATTAATGGCTATTGTTCGAACGAAAGGCAAATTGGTGTTTATTCATTTTTAATGACCTTTTATCCTCATTCTACTCGTACATGATTTTTTTTTGATAATTTTCACATAAAACCTCATTTATTATTATAATTAAAAATAAATGAATCAAAATTGAGCCACACCAATTAAAAACTGCAGAATTTTGGTAATTTTATGAGTCCACCCGCAAAATATAATGCAATTTCAGGTTTGTGACTAATATGAAAATTTCACTAGCACAACAAATTATTGAGCTGTAAACCTGTGGATTTTCATAATACTCTCTCTCAAATAATTTAGATTATCGATACTTGTTATTTAAATGACGTCAAACTGCAACTGGTATGTCATTCCCTTAGAAATGTTTTGAGGGAAATTTCAATTTCTATCAATCTCTTTGAAGCTCGTTTACTAATTCTGTTACTCAAAACTACTATTTTGTTCAAATAGGTCAATTCAACAAGGTTTTAGGGAACTGATTTTGAGGTTTTAATGTTCAAATTTAGTGTAAAATTTAGGATTTCTAGAATTTCAATTATCATGAATTATTGGAAACAGGAATTCTAGAAACCCTAGTTAAATCCACTAGACTCATGTTCTTAATGACGTAAAAAACAACATTTTTGATGGATCCTCTGCTAAAATAGAGCCTGCCCTATGTTATCTTACCTACAAGGATACATATTCCTAGAAAATGCACATTTAAGTATTTAATTGAAATGATTAGATTAATAAATGGTGTACTAAAGAAGGTATTAAAACACATATGATAACAGCAAGATAAACAAACTACCTCAAACCCTAAATTTTTAAATCACGTTTCTGGTAAAGTTCGCATAAACAACTATCTTTAACTAGTTTCTGTGATTGATGAAATATCTTTATAATGCTAATGAAAAACCAATACTTTGAAATAGTCCAAAACCAATAAACCAAATGCAAAATCAAAAGATACTCACCACTAGACTACCGAGGAATTCAAACAAAATTTATCTAACATAAAAATTGAACATCCAGAATTTAAAATAAACTGGATTGCTCGTCATAAAAGTTCATTTTCATTAAATGAAAGCGATTTTTCAATGATATTTCTAGTATTTCCCTATCAATCGATACACTCACTGCGATAGTTTCATAGTGACTGCATTTCTATTCACATCGGCGAATTTACAAAAGCAAAAGAGAATGGGAGAAGGGAAAATAAGTTGTAGTATAAAAAATATATATATATATATATATATATAAAATCATATTAAAACAAACATTGCACTTTTATCTGAATTTAAAATAGAAACGCAATGTTATGATAGAGAAACGAATAATAATAATTCTCAGTTCACCTGAGAGTGACAGAACCCATCTATCTACATAACTTGATATATTTACGTAGCGTATAGCAGTTTCAATCTAACGTTGCTTGAGACGAGATCAACATCCATTTGTTGAGGAATTAAATTGCATAAAAAAAGATGAATATTAATAGCTGATATTGATTCTTTTAAAAATAATAAAAATTATTTGAATGTGAATAATCGAGAAGTCAATAAACAATATCAATTATCAGTGAATTGAGTTAAAGTGAGAGCGTTTATCGCTGCTGTCAAATTCAAAATGCTGAACGAAATAATTTTAAGTGTTACGAGATTAAAATTTTTGCAATTTGATAAATCAAAATCATCGTCAAATGTTAGTTTGTTTTTAGTGAAATGACGGTAATATTAATTAAGATCGACATCGCTTGTGAATCTCCGAGAATTTTTTTTCTCATATCAGTTTCTAAACTAGAATCATTGATGAATAATAAAATTAAATCGGCAAATAGTCGCATTCGGTAATCCAATTATGTTGCTATAAAGTTGACGGTGAAAGGCAAATCATTAAAATTCAGCACATTCAATGTAATGAGCATACATTAGTGAGAACCATAAAATGTGAAAATTTTTGTGTTCAGAAAGATTTTTTGTTGTCATTAATAGTAAGTGATAACTAATCTAAACATTAACTAGTAATATCCGTGCTACTCATTATGTATAATGTTTTGTATTGGTGACTTAGGGGTTCCAATTTTAAAGTTGTGACTGAATTTCTATAAGTTGGAAAGTCTCAGGTTGTTTAGGCTTTCATTTGAGACTTTAAATCATGTTATTCCAACAGTTTTGCACCAATTTGTTTAAATTAATGCATAAGGCAAAGGTTTATTCAAAACAACCTGGATCCAGGAAAAAGAGGCTATCCTAGATAGATAGAATTAGATAAAGGATTCGTTATACACGAAAAGGCACTGCGAAGCTATCCTGGTAAAAGCAATAAAGTTGTAGATCCCAAATAAAAGTACTTTCTTGTAAATTCCAAATTAATCCTGATATTTCCATTATGCTCGTAAATCAGTGTGACCTATAAAATTTCAAAAATATTGACTTTGATCGAGGCTGTCGATCAGACTTTATGTTTTTTAAGAACTGCTCTCTAGTTTTTGAATCGTCTCAGTTGTTCCTCTAGAAAACGTTTTCAATTATTCATAATTATATTCTTTAGCTATCCTATATCTCATACATGACTTAAACTAGCTCTAGTAAAACAAATATGATGCACCAGCAACAGCTTATAATGATCAATTTCCGTCAATTTCTTTAATTCCTACTGTCAACTTTCGTTTAATGACACTTAAAATCCAATTTCTTTGTGCAAAATGCATCTCATCACACATGCGAGTTAAGCTTACTTAAACTTAGACTCAGAGATTACAGAATAACTGGAAAGTATTTATAAACAAGTTGATTAAATGATAATAAAGCTTTCAAGATAGAAAGGTTCAAGAGTATTTCTCGTGCGAAACAGAAGTGCAAGGAATGAACTTCAAATAGAGTAATACGCATGAGATTAATGCTTGAGTACTGACTTAGCTGATCTATAATTTTATTAATTATGTAGCACTTCAAGGGTTACAGTCAATTTCACAGAAAAAAGAGATTTTTTTAAATATAAGAAAAATTTACATAGGACGGAATCAAGCTTTCCTGATTCTGCTGTTGTCAAGCTTCAAATCGTTTGAAGTTTGACGGAGATAAACAAAATTACGAATTGAATTTTATATCTTGTGTAGATAACTACTGAGCAAATATTCAAATATTTCTAAAAATATAATGGATTATATTCAGCTCTTTATAGAAAACTTGACAAATACAGCAATTTTTCATGAAAACAGATGCTTTCACAAACTCTTGAAACGCTGAATAAATTATTATTTTTTTTTTCAAAAATTTTAAAAATGCTGCAGTCAAAAAAAAGATATTTTTTGAACGAACCTTTTACAACCTGAATTTTAAGAGTTGCGTATGCCTTTTTAAGCCAAAACTCTTTTTGAGTTCTGCCTAGTGTATTTTCAATGCCTAACATACTCTATTTGAGAAGTTGTTGAACTTTTTGCATTAGATGCAACTAGAAAACCTTGATTTGACAGAAAACAGCAAAACTTTCGATGTGAATTATGTGCTGTAGCTTCACGTAGTTCACGGGGATTCGTCTTAGTAATGGCCAATAAAATAACAAATTTAATTTGTGCAATAAACATTTTATTAATATTTATTTTCGATGAGCAAATTTGAATAATATCTATGCATCCACAGATCACAGACATGCATTTGATACACCTACGTATGCATATATAGCAATTCTCCATTAGCGGCTGTTTTGGTTTCTCTCATGTTGTGTAAACATCGCAAAAAATATTTGTCAACTTTATGCGTGTGTCAGGGAGAAATATACATATATGCACAACATTTCACTAAAATTTCCCATAAATCAAGTGTTTTATGGTTTTTGGTAGTACGTAATCTACTCGTGGTATAGTGAAGGCTAATGTAAATACGCAGAAACCTGTGTGTCAGAAAGTGGATTTAAAATATTTCTATAGATGAATTGGAAATTCCGGTTACTTTTGATCACATGATTTTTATTTTTAAGAGAGAAAAACGCTCTGGCAATAAATAAGAATTCCCAGTCATTAAGATGCCAAAAGATATAACTCATTGAGAAATAGAAAATAAATATTATGAAGGGATTGATAAAATGACTTAAATTCAACAGATGTAGGATGGGTGGTCTAAGATTTTGTGACAGTTGCAATAAAAGGTTTTTTCTGTGTTACGTAATATGTGAATTGCCAGCCTTTGAGCAGTAAATCACACCCTAAAGTGAATAACTCTCTAAATGTCCTAGAAGTCCACTATTACCTGCTCTATCAGTAATCCATCATTGCAAGCTTTATGATTCACAACAAAAACCCAATTTAATCACAAACAAATCCGAAAATCAACTTCCAAAGTCCAAAACAACATTATGGAACCCCTACGACTTGCGATAATGAGCACGAGAATAACCAGCAAATGTTATGGAATCAGTATAATGAGTCATTTTGTTGAAAGTATTATTTTTCTGTTTGAGCATTGAACATTTTTGACAATTGAGCTGAAAAGTTATTTTTTTATTTTTTATTTTACTTTAGTAGATTAGAAATGTTTTAATCTTTGTTCGTGTTTCTGTTTTGCCCGAAATAAATAAAAACAATAATAATAATAATGCTTCCGAATCCTATCCTAGTTGACGTTTAGTTGGATAGAACATAAAATTTTGTTGAGTTTTAAAGCGAGAATTTTATTTGTTAACAAAATAAAGCAGCAACAGAACTAATTTTTATTAGTTTTTCTTTTATTTTGAGTCTATTGTTTTGAGCACATAATCGAGTTATTTTTGTGACTAAAATAAATAATGCTTGATTATTTGAAAGTTCCATTAACAATGTCAATTTTGCAGGGCTTAAATCGCGTCGATTCGATGGGATCACTGGCACACCGTACTTTAACAACTTTTATAGAGAATGATGATTTCGGAAACTTTAAAGCATTCCTTGACGCCCATCAAATCCAAGTTGATGATCGCGATGAGAATGGAACTACCGTACTTATGATATGCTCAACGAAGGGTCTCATACATTATGTTCGAGAATTAATAAGTCATGGATCGGATCCTAATCTACAGGATTTAGACAATTGGACAGCATTATTATGTGCCGCAAAGGGAGGTCATTTCGAGATAGTTGAGACACTTCTTGATAATGGTGCCGACATTGAGCATCGTGATATGGGAAATTGGACAGCATTGATGTGGGCTACATATAAAGGTCATGTGAATATTGTACGATTTCTTCTTGAACATAATGCTGATATTAATGCCAATGGAAATTATCACATTTCCCCTTTATTGTGGGCTTGTGGTCGAGGCTATACTGAAATTGTTCAAATGCTGGTACAGCGTGGAGCTAAAGTGAATGTCGGTGGTATGTAATTATGTATATAATGTACACTTATAATTTTATTCTTATCATCTAACCTATTTTAATATTTATGAATTACACTCAATTATTTTTCTATTCTCTATAATTTACCGAAAAATAATCAACAATGATAGATAAATACGGAACAACAGCACTCGTATGGGCTTGTAGAAAAGGAAATGCGGAAATTGTTGATACTCTATTGAAGGCAAATGCGAATGTCGATACAGCGGGAATGTATTCATGGACGGCACTTCTCGTGGCTGCGAGCGCTGGTCATCAAGATTGTGTCGCATTATTATTGGAAAGGAAACCGAATGTTAATGCTATAGATAAGGATGGACAGACCGCATTAGCAATAGCTTGTGAGTAAAGTTGGAAAATCGATATAAGTGTCATTTTTGGGAGATTTTAATGGAATTTCTTGGGGTCAATAGTTCTTCTTAGCCCACAAAACTTTCATGACACATGATCCCCACACCCAGCTCTTGACCTAGACATTAAATAATAAAAAGTCCAATAAAAATAGATGCACGCTCATCGATATAGCATTACCGTTTTTGCTATTAATACAACATTCTCATGCGTCTCAATTTCCATGTTAAATGTAGCTAAATGAACGATTTGTTGTGATTTAGAGACAATTACCATAATCTTGTTACAATGTCTCATTCATTCATGGAAAAATAACACTATTTTTAGAAATGACAATTTTTCGGAAAATTATACACTAATCGTGGGCGGTTAATGGGTTTTTCGGTATAATGAATGATTAATGGATTAAATGGAACGTGTTTTGTATGGTCATAATAATATTGATAAAGTTAATAAGAGTAATCGACTTTTATAGATTTTTAATGGATATTCGTTGGGATCCTAGGATTTTAATTTTGAAATATTAATATTTGAGTTTCAAAAATAACAGCAATAAAATATGATTTGATTTAAGCTTCAATATGACAAATACCGTCCATCCACTCAAATCAGAAACCAAAGTCTTAATCGCATTTATCCAAAAGAGAAAACACTTTAAAAGCCTTGATAAATATAAATATTTATCAACCTTTCATTGAAGCATAAAACCAGATAGATCTAGGTCTCGAGTCTTTAATGCACACAAAATCATTGAAATCTCTTTATCCCCTTTGCAATAAAATATTGAAATCTCTCAATACACAAACAAATTTAGCATAACAAACACATAATTTACTTTGTATCATTATTTCATTCTAATCGATTAGGCAAAGAAGGCTTTCAAGAAATAGCATCGTCATTGATATCAGCTGGAGCATATCTTAATTCACAGGATCGAAATGGTAATAATTTCTTGGATTCCTTTTTATTTCAATATTAATTAATTATTTCTCTGTCTTTATGCTTTAAAATTGATTATAGGTGATACACCGCTTATTGGTGCTGTTAAAATAGGCCATCGTGGAATTGTTGAGGCATTATTAAAACGACATGTTGATATTGATTTACAAGGAAAAGACAAGAAAACCGCACTTTATACAGCAGTTGAGAAGGGTCATGTTACAATCGTTAAACTTTTATTGAGCACTAATCCTGATATAGAATTATCAAATAAAGACTCTGAAACGCCATTAAGTCGAGCCGTACGCAATAGAAATTTGGAAATTGTAAATATGATGCTTGAGAAGCGTGCAAAAGTTGGTGCTGTGGATCGTCGTGGTGATACATGTCTGCACATTGCAATGAGAGCTCGCTCAAAAGCTATTGTAGAAGCATTATTGAGAAATCCGAAAAATAGTCAATTATTATATCGTGCTAATAAAGTAGGTGAAACACCTTATGCATTAGATGCTTTGCATCAAAAGACCATTTTGGGTCAAGTTTTTGGAGCTAGGAAATTAAATACACACGAAGATGCTGAAGGAATGCTCGGATATGGACTCTATTCTTCAGCATTGGCGGATGTTCTGTCTGAACCAACATTAACTACGGTAAGATTTATTTTTTAATCCGATAGATTTAAGTTTTATTTTTACATTTTATTTAAAATTTATTTTGATCTTAAATTTCAAATATATTTCAACCGTTCTATTTTAAATATTATTTAATTGTTATTTTCAAATTGGAACATATAATCTCGGGTGTTTTATGTGAACACATTTAAACCTCAAATCACCTAATAAATCTTAAATCCCTTTATATTTTTCATTCATCTCTAATACAGCCAATAACTGTTGGATTATTCGCAAAATGGGGAAGTGGAAAGAGCTTTTTACTAACAAAGCTTCGAGAGGAAATGACTTGCTTTAGTCGACAATGGTCGGAGCCACAAATAAAAGCAACGTGGATAATTGTTTTGATTTCAATTCATTTGGCATTATTTCTGGGCATAATTGTTGCATTATCAACATGGTCGGTGATTTTTGGTATCGCAACTGGATCGTTGTTACTTGTCTTGATGTATTCGTTATCATTGCTTTTGAAATTCATAAATCGACGATATAGTTTCGATTGGTCGTACAATCTGCATCATTCGTTTGTGAAAAAGATAGGAAAATTCCGTTTGATATTACAAGTAGCATTTTGTCATCCCACAGGCAGTCTCCATTCGACCCAAACAAGTGCAATTCAAACAATGCCAGTACGATTTCATTTTGCAGAAATAAACGGAGCGGCACCAACGGGCGAGACTGCATTAGGATATATGCTATCTTCATTATTTACAGCAATTGAAAATTATTATGGCTCAATTCCGACACGTTTATATAGATCATTTAGACCAAAACCACTAAAACCATCATCAAATTGGAGATTTCGGAAAATGTGTTGCATACCAATCTTTTTATTATTTGAAATATTCATTTTCGCCTCAATTGCGGGCATCGCATTGCTTATCATGTGGTTCATTAATACAGATAGTGAGTCGAAGAAGAGCATTGAAATATCATTATATGTTATCGCAGGCATTCTCGTTGCCGGTGCCTTTTTCAATTTAAATGCATGGGCAAAGGCATTGAATACAATTTTCTTCTCGCAAGGGCGCTTTTTGAAGCAAATAATGAAATCAAATGATGGCTTAACAGCCCTTAGTGGTGAAGTAATGATGATGGCTGATATGGTGAGGTGTTTAGACTCATTTACGGGACAACAAAGTCGTCTCGTCGGTGTTATCGATACATTAGATGTTGTCGACATAGACAGAATTTTGAGTTTACTTAATGGCATTCAAACATTACTCATGACTCCAAATCGTCCATTTGTGCTTTTATTAGCTGTTGATCCACATGTTGTGGCGAAAGCTGTCGAACAAAATAGTAAACGATTATTTACGGAAGGCGGTATTGGAGGACATGACTTTTTAAGGAATCTCGTACATTTACCTGTATATCTACAAAACTCGGGACTAAGAAAAGTTCAGAGAGCACAAACGACTGCAATGCAATATAAAAGAATCATATCGGATGCATACGATGATCCTAATATGGGAATATCGTATTCAGCATCAAATCGACGATTGTCAAATGCATCAGAAATAATGGCGAGTACGGAGAAGTTGAGAGGAATTTCGAGAGGATCAAAGAAATTAAAGTTATCAGAATCAATTGCCAGTTCCATAGGATCAAATATGCATAAAATTGGTGGAGGTCAATTTGAATTTTCAAAAGTCATGTTAACAGACGATTATTTTAGTGATGTTAATCCTCGTAGCATGCGAAGGCTTATGAATGTGATTTATATAACCGTACGCTTATTGAAAGCATTTCAAATCGATTTTAGTTGGTATCGATTGGGCTCATGGATAAATTTAACAGAACAATGGCCATTGAGAGCATCAATGATTATTCTTGAGGATGACTTGAATGGCGATAATTTGGATGAAATGGCATCATTACAATCAGTCTATGAAAAGTAGGTTAATTATTATTATTTTTATTGCTCGACTAAATCTTAATTATATTGTTATATCCTTTTTGCAGAGTTCGTCCGAAATTGTCTTGTTTGCGTGAGGCAGCACCATTATTAGATTTGGACCGTGACGAGAGGAAATTAGACGCATTTCTTCAGCTTCATAAATCAGATTTGCAAGTGTCTGACCTGAGAATCTTTTTGCCTTTTACTATCAATTTAGACCCGTACTTAAGGAAAGTTTTGAAAGGTAAGCAACTCGTTATTGATATTAAAGATTCAGAAAAATTCAAAATTTAACGGTTTTGTAAAATTTGAAGTTGTGAACGAAAACAAATTTTGAATTTTACAAAACCGTTAAAATTCAAATTTGAAAAATTCGTCAAAAATTATAAGTTTGATTTTGCAGAGGATCAACAAGCAATGGAGGAGGATGAAGGAATCGTGGTTCCGTTAATGAAGTCAAATTCATCAGTTACACCACAAATGCCTAATGTTTACAATCGTAGTCATAACACATACTATCCACAACAAAATCCATTTATTCCACCTGTATATTCTACAAGCCTCAACAGCACCCCAATGGCACTAATGAATTACTTTAATGCAACTCATCGGCAGCCATTGCCAACACATTTAGAGCATCCAATTTTAGAGAACGCATATGTTCAGCCACAACAGCAACAACAACAACTTAATGTTGATATGGTAACTAATTTAATAACATATTATCTATTTTATATACAAAATTGATGATATTGCTTCGTAAAAGCTATTCATTACCATCATTATTACTATTTTCAGGATATTTCTCAAATTAAGTTATCGAAATTGAGCTGTGATGATTTAATACAGCTATTAGGGCAAATTAATGAATTGAAAGGAACGATTGAAAGCCTTTCAGTCAATTTAAAAGAGAATGCAATATCTGGAAAGGTCTTGATGTATTGTGATCTTAATGAATTGAAATTGGTAAGTTTGAACATCTATAAAGACTTTCATGATATGAGCTTTAAATTTAAATGCACCAGATGGATTAATTGGAAAATTCATGATAAAATGCATTCGAAATTTATTGTTCATCAACTCACTGAGCAGCCTCAGAGTCCATAATTGTATTTTAATGATCAATTATTTTCACAATAGGTACTTGGCTTGAATTTCGGTCATTGGGAAACATTCAAGTACTTCATAATGAGCTTACGCGATGGAGAAAATTCATCAACGACAACAAAGAGCTCAATTGTAACATTTAAAACTGATTCAAAGGATGTAAATGATGGAGCTGGTCCTTCAGTGCAAGTTCCCCAATTAAGTCGTACTAAGCAGAAGAGCGTTATCGAAAAACAGGTAATTAATTTGTCATTTTTACCCATGCCTTGCTTGTTACTAATAAATCACAATATGAACCATAACAATATACTAAAATTATAATATTCATTCCAAATTTTTTTTTATCTTCAAACTTTTTCAAAAAAAAAAATCATTCATTAAAAAACATATTTTTTTGTGTACAATAAATTAATATGGAAAAATATATAAAACAACAGAACCGAACAAATTATCATCTTGATAATGACTTGTTGCAGGTAACAAAAGTGAAACAATACGTGCATAAAATTTGTTACATTTTGTGTTTTTTAATTTACTGCTCTGCTTGTTTATTAATTGTGGAAAAATCATTTTCATAAGTTTTTATGATGATTTTAATATTTGTATTACTGTTCTTTTCCTTTGTAAAATATCTTTTATATCTCTTTATTCCTTGCATGGATTTTTGTCAGGGTTGTGGGAAAGTTTAAGCGTTAAATTTTTATTTCGTTTAAAAAACAAATTTTGAACTTAAAAAGCTGTTAAATTTGAAATTCAAAACGTTTATTGGACAAATCCGTTAAATTTGAATTTCAACGCTTTTCTAGAATTTGAATTTTAAAAGTTCATCAATCTCCAAAGTCCTTCATTTTTGCTGTTATAATTCCTGTAAAGCTGTAAAAACGATTTTCCTGAAAACTGACGAAATTTCCTAACCACTTCCCACATTATCTTAATTTGAGCTGTTATAATTCCTTTTAACTTATTGTTCTTTACATACATGTTGTTATTTATTTTTATGGCATCATAAAATTTGTCTTACAATGTTGACTCATAAAGATTTTTCTTTCTCAATTCTCATTACTTATTCATACAGGTTACTCTGGAACAAGAGATGATTTCCGGTGCATTGTCGACATTAAATGAGGAAGCATTTGAGGATGTAACATCAAATCAAAATCCTATATCATCAAATGGATCAACAGGTGAGCTTATTCTACAACAGAATTATTTGGCACCAATATCAGAAGAATATAGCTCACCAACACCATCACGAAGTTATGACAGCTTCTTTGATGATGCTAATCAGTTTGACATTGTTAATAACAGCAGTAATAATAATAATAATAATAATGAAACAACTGTCATCATTATGCCCAATTATTCTCAAAATATTGATGACACACGCTTATAAAGAAACAAGAAAGTTTTAACTATAATTTTTCTTCCTTTCAAGAGTAGATTCTTTTTGATTGGATGCCATATAAACTTACTCTGTTCTTTCTCTATAGTTTTATTATTTTTTTGTCAAAAGAATTCCATTTTTCATAGTTTTTATTGCTTTACTCTTTACTAAGTGTTCTACTTAAAGACAAGAAAGTTTAAAATATTCTTAAAGTTTATTGTCATCTTTGATGGACTAATTGTATTTTTTTTTGTGCATATTCCCATTTTGATAATGTCCTTATTCACTTTGACTGGATTTTTGATGCTGCAATGTGTGATAAGAAACTAATTCGATTAAGTGTTGTAGACAAGAGTAGCTTTAATAGTTTTAACTTTAGTATTTTAATGTTGACTAATTTTCAAATAAAACTGTTGTTACCAAAAATTAGATTTAAATGAACATTAAAAAACTGACAAAATGAGGCTAATAGGAAAAGTAATAATTTATAATTTAAATGTTAATCGAACTGTGTTAAAAAGAACTGAATTTTGATAAGTTTGAAGTTCAAAAATCTGTTATTTTTTTAAATTTTGACCATTAAAGGTTCAAAAATTGATAAAAATTCAAACTTCAAAAAGACCGTTAAAAAATTTTGAACCTTAACTTTTGACAATTCTGTAGGGCGATTCCATGGGTAAATGGAACTGAAAATTTTTGGTTCAAAAACTTTTTTAGCTTTTTCTGCTTAAATATACATATTTCAACATATCTTTTCACCAAATAAGACTTATTATTCATCAATTCATGTATTATTAGCATTTAATCGTCTTAATTATGCTGCATTTTGACAAAAATATGTAATATGTTTTGCAATAATCGGTTGAAAGTTGACCGATTAAGTGGTGTTTTCCCCAATTTTCTCCTTAATTACAGTAGGAAGACATACATATAAGATATTGTTATAAAGCACAGGCGATTTCACGTGTGTTTATCATAGATTTGTAACACAACAATGGATATTCAAAGAAATATTGATAAAAATTTAAAAATCAATTTTTTGTAAAGTTGACCGATTAAGTTTGGTTTTTTTAAAATATCTTTTGTCAGACAGATTTAACTAAAAGATTATGCACTAAAATACATAAATACCATAATAATAAATAAAATAAATCTTAAATATGGCGTTAAATGAAGTTAATTAAGGAAATATTTACAAAAAATTGAGTTGAGAAAAAAAAATTTACTCATGGAATCGCCCTGTAGTTCAAAAATTAATCAAAAAAATCATAAAAATTTTTTAAATGAATATATTCCAAATAAAATCTCAAATCCAATTTGCTGATCGCTATCAAAATGGGAAAATATAAAATGCGCCTTGATGTCACCTGATGAAAAAAAGTACAACGGTGACTAAATTTCTGTTACATATCTCTTTGTCTACATTATTTTGAGAATGGATATAAGTTTTATTTTTACTCTATTCAGACTGATTTTTTTTTGTTTCTCTGTTTCACGAAGAATGTTCGTTATTTTTTTATTATTAATTTTAAAACTATTTTCTGTCTCAAATCTTGACGATAAATGCTTTAAATCTCAACATAAGAAAACTTTTGTGATTCACAATGTGACATAATGGTATAAAAGTTTCTCTTTACTCTTTGTATTCTTTCTAAACTCACCAAGTATCTAGTTTAATTTTATATTTTTAATTCTTCTTGCTCTTCGACAAAGCATGAAGCTCTAGCAAGTGTACTTTAAATTGCAGTGATCATATAATAGAATAAGTAGTTTAAAAATGGCTAGTAAAATAAAGAACTTATGTACCTTATTGTGGTATTTTTCTTTCTTTCTTTCCACTATTACTAAAAGTTACTATATCAATTTAGAGGATGAAGATGGGTCAAAGAACGGTTAATTAAAATTGTTTTAAAGCATTCTTGTACTTAATATCAATTACTTATTGCACACAATCGCAGTCTTCTCGTTCAACTTTTTGAGTTTTACTCACAATCATGTGTTTAATGTTTCTATGAAAATTGTTTTCATTTTGAGCTTAAAATTGGCTCTGAAAATTACTTTTTAAATTGTTATAATATTACTATTATTTTGTGTGAGTGACAAAAGTTGCTGTTGTTATGGTTCAGTGGCGTAATTACTTTAATGAGAATATTTTGTTGTTAAGGATATGGAAGGAAATTTTGATGTGCTGAGTACATTGTATTGATATACGAAGCCTGAATCAGGAAATTGTGTAGAGTTGCTATCCCTTATTCGTATTCATAGACTCAATAGAGGATAATCAAGTTTTGATCAGTTCTGCACCCTCGGTCCGATTCAAACTCCTCCAACAAAGTATTACATCTGTTAAATATCGGAAAAATTAAATTATCTCAAAAACTTGTAAACATTTCAAAATAATTACACGAGCAAGACACTTTTAAACTCGAAAAAAAAAATAATGTTCAGCAACATACACAATAAAATCCTTTTTGTAATTGGATAGCCCGAGGCGTGCGTTTAACTAAATAATTAATTAATTTTAATTAACCGTTGTATAATTTAACTTTGTCCTCGAATAAATACCAAAAAAAGCTATAATAAAATGGAAAAATTTATCATGTATCTCAAATTACATACAATTATTATATTTACCATTGTAGTCTTTATTTTGATTGTCGAGAGATTTTTGTCTTTAATTTTTTTTTTATTTTCATCCGAGTTGAAAGAATTAATGAAAATATAAAACAAAAATTGTATTTGGCATTGTATTTTTAGTACTAAAGTAATAATAATAATAATAATAATAATAATAAAAATGAAAGTGCAATAACAAATCTCTTTTGATGGATCTAATAATTTTGTGGTTCATTCGTTCTCGCTTCTTTTTTTTTTTTTTGAGTACAAATAATTCTTTTTATGGTTCTTTGTGTTTATTTATTTTTCCTCTCTATTTTATGCCATTTTTCATATTTTACTTTTCTTTATTTTTTATTACTAACATTTCCACAAAACATTATTTACACACATTTTTTAACACTCAAACATATTCCATCTCTCTTTCTTTTTTATTTTTCACATTATTCACATACCGACACACATATACGATATCAAAATGAACAGGCATCATGTCATCAAATTCACCAATAGGTCAGAAGAAGGCAATTTTGAGGCATCAGAATAGCGTAAAGAGTGAGAAGGGCGGGAAGCGTGTATCACTTGAGGTTGTTGATGAAAAGCCATCTCGAATGAGTATGTATATCCTTTTTATTTTTTGCATAATCATGAATTTTTTTTTTCGTTTTTGAGAGCATTTCTGGATGTAAAAAGGCCGTTTTTTGAACCTCACTTTTTTTTAACATTTTTTTAAACCTTCAATTAATTGAATTAAACCTTCAAGTTTTCAATTATTTTGTTGCAGCTATTTTTCAAAAAAAAATTTTGAACCCCAATTTTCAAACATTTTTTTGAACCTTAATTTTCAAATATTTTTTTGAACCTTAATTTTCAAATATTTTTTGCAGTTATTTTTCAAAAAAAAATTTGAATCTTAAATGTGTAACATTTTTTTGAACCTTATTTTTCAAATATTCTGTGACAGTTATTTTTCAAAAAATTTTTTAAACCTCAATTTTCAAACATTTTTTTTGAACCTTAATTTTCAAATATTTTGTAATCGTTATTTTCTGACTGTTATTTTAAAAGCTTGCCATCCAGAAAAAAATGCGCTCTCGACACCAAAAAATGTCTCCCCATCTCAATAATCGGAACCTTTTTCTTTATTAACTCATTTTTATTTTCCATCCTTTTCATTGACATATTCTTATTAGGTCGTCAATCATCAATGATGAAAAGTGATAAGTTGTATAGCATGGGATCATCGTTTGATGAACGTAGTGATGATGAATCAAGTTATGAATTCAAAGTGCCAGTGTCACGTAATAACAGTAGCAAAAATTTGGCTGTCGAAAGTATTCCATTGGTGTCAAAATGATTTATTTAAAATTTTAAGGATAGAATGAAATGTATTTTACCAATTTTAACTGTACATTGAGTGACAAACAAAGGAGTGATGGCGTATTTTTGCAATGGATTTAAATGTTGTGGATTAAAAGATACTGGTAGATAGTTATGTACTTAAATAATAAAGTAGAAGCACATGAGTGAATTTAGAACAGTAAATTGAGACAATAATGTTGTAAAACTATTCATAAAGGAATACAGGACATGAATCATACGTAGATAGCTTATAAAATGCTAATTCAGGTATGCAAATATTTTAGATAGGACAAATATGTCAATTGAATAATTAAAAGGAAACTCAGCTGCTCAAATCCATGCAGGAATACGCCTCAGAACAACAATATTTATTTTGAATTTCTTAAAACAATTTTTAAGCTTTCACTTTTCGAATTTTTAATTAAATATAAACAACAACAAAACAAATCTTAATCGAATTAACATCCATAAGTAAATGGTTTGTAATTTGTAGTCTTTAAATCTCTTTTACATAGATCTTAATTAAATCGAATACACAAAAAAATAAATAAACAAAAAAGAACAAGAAGAAGAAAATTTCATTATTATTTCCCATTATAGGAGGAGCCTGAAATGTAAATGATGAAATGATAGAAGTTGAAAGGCAGAGAAAGTTTTGTGTGAATCACTTTCAATTTCGAAAGCAATTTGTACAAAAAGTATGGAAATTGTTGAAGGTAAAAGCGCATTTTCTTCGTGGGGAATGAGAAAATTAAGGTAAGATTGTCTGTTCAAAAGCTTTAAACCGAATGATGATATCTACATTGAAAAATAACTGCTAAAGAATATTTGAAAACCAACGTTGCAAAAATATTTGAATAATAACGACCAAAAATATTTTGAACCGCAAATATTTGAATTTTTTTGGAACGTTAAAAACATTTGAACAAAAAGCTTTTAAGCATCAGTCAGACAAAATTGTATTTCGCTCATTTAAAACATTCAGTCTGAAAAAATGAGGAGGAAATTCATTTATGGCAAAAATAGGAATCCATTTTTCATCCTCATCGGAACTTGGTATGGGATGTTGAATGTGAAAAAAAAAAATAATTTCCATAAAAACCAATAGCCAATTTTTTTTCCTCTTCCTTTTTCACCATTAATTAAATTACTTTGCCATATTTTTGTTGTTTTCCTTTTTCCTGTTAGTCTGCCTACTGTATTTGTGAATGTATGTTTTTTTTATATTTCAGCATTTAATGTGATTTATGTTACAGGGCAGAAATGGTTCATCATCATCATTCCTGTATTCAATTCCTCTTTCCTTTCATGTCGGATGAAGCATTTAAAAAGGTTTTTTAAATTTTATGGGTTTTTTGTTTTTCTGTGCATTTTTATTCTGAATTTTCTATAGAAATTTTTGAGATTCTTCTATATTCGGAACTGATTTGCATTGATAATTACGGAAGGTAGAATATTAATTATGAATAGATAAGAATTTTCAATTTTGTATGGCATATAACTCATCAAAAACTCTAGGAAGTATGAAATTTGCAGATGTTGAAGCCTTTTGTATGTTAATTAATATTTTTGCGATGAGTATAGCTTAATTAAGTGCTTGAATAATTTAAAATGTATGATTTTATTCTGATCTACATGAAAATATGAAAAAGAAGCTTAAAGAGCTTCCAGTCTTCGTAAACTATCGACCACCTGAAGAAGCTCCAATTAACAAAATCTTTAAGTCTCATTTTGAAGATGGAAAGAGAATGTGCGGACGACCAAATATTTCCTGGAAGGAAGCTGTTGATAGAGATAGCATAGCATTTGGTATTAGCTATGGCAGAGTCAGAGTCTTTTTCAGACGACAACTAAGCGAGGCTATGGATCACAATTGATCTGTAAAGCCAGAAGATTTTTTTAAAAACCGAGTCTAAAATTCAATTTTAAGTCATTCTTCCATGACTCAATAGAGCTGTCATTAATGATGTCAAATCATAACAAAACCCCCAAAATCTAGTCCACTTGATGTCCACCAGCTCTTAAATCATTAAATTTCCACCACAACAAACAAAATCTCTAAAATTCCAACTCATTTTCAATTTTATTCGATTAAGCAACACACCAATAATGTTAAACATGCAGACCACGCTGTGAAAAAAGAATCTATCTTGTTGAAATTTATAAATGAATACATGCCAATAAAAAAAGGAATTCTTTTCTCACAGACTTTTCATCCATGAACATTTAAAACAATTATGGGCGACCCAACTGTGAATTTATTAGAGAAAAATTCACCAAGCAATGGGAAAATATTGGCTTGTTCAACACAAATGAAGTGTGAGAAATGAAAAGGAAAGAGCAGTTAAAAAAATTGTTGTGGCTAAGAACTCTGAACTTTATGTAAATTTAATTTCCATCTTTTTTCCTATTATTCTTTCTGCTTTGTTAAGGGTGCCAAAAATATTTTTTACTCACTAAAACCCGAGTAGTGCATGAGTTTAATGGACGTTGAATGGTTGTCATCATGTGAAAAAGGTCTTCAATTGTTATTGATCTGAACACTGAATCTTAACACCCCCGAATCCCAAAATGCCTAGCATTTTGCCATTTAAATTTATTTCTTTGTTCAAACTGACCCCCCCCCCCCCTCCTTCTCGCTACAAAATTATCAGTGGGGGGGGGTTGGTGAGTTTTTCGTTTAACGAATCCGAAGAAGAGAGTAAAAACATTTAATTTATCTCAAGGAAACCGAAAACATTACGACAGAAGTAAAACACACCCCTCCTTTCTGAACCTAATAGCAACCAAATGACAGACTCTTCCATCATGTGCAACTCGGAAAATGAATGGATCATTGAAAAATAAATATTGAGATAGAATTCATGCAGGAACTAACCCTTAAATTCCCATAGCGGTTTGTAAAGAAAAACCCCGAAAAACTTTCTCATTTTATTTAAAATTAATAGATAAAGTGTTAAAAAATGGCAAATTTAAAAATTCATACAACATTCTCGTTTGTTTAGTATGTCGTACATATGATGACAAGCTATATCAACATAAGCAGCTCTATAATCATAAAATATATGTGAGTGTCAACTGCCGACCAAAGAGCCAAGCGGTTGACAGCATAAAAACAAAAAAAAAGTATACATGGCTATGTGTGCTATATAGAGTCATAAACAAAAATGGTTTTATGCTGCTTCAATGTGCGTGTTCTTTTATGAGCCACTTTAATATCATGTTTTTTATTGCAGATAGGAACAAAATATAATGACATATATATGTTGTGGTAAGGATGGCGAAAGAAAAAGAAATTTTTTTTAGAATATAAACCGAATCATGCTTGTAATCATAGCCATATTTCTTATATCTTAATGAAGAGGAAATTTTCTTTCCTTTCTTCTTTTGCACATTTTTCTTTAACCGTGAGTGTTTATGGCTTATTAGTACGCGAGTGGTTGGATTACTTAGTGATGTTGCGGATTTTTATAGTGTGTGATGGGTTTTTGGTGGAATTTTAATGACTTTTTGCTTTTTGAGGGTGAAATTTCTTCTAATTTCTTTACAGTTTAATCTTTGCCACTTTTTTCTATAGCTTTATACTAAATTTAATCAAGAATTATAAGTTTAAAGCTGAAATTTTCAGGAAATAAAACTTAAGGTGTAGTGAATTTGAAAATGGCAGACGGAAACGTGAGAATTCTTAAAATCGTGGAATAATAATTGTTAATTAATGTAATTTGACTTCAATTTTACTGAAGCTTAACATTGCCATCTTTTTGCTTTGTTTTATTTATGAATTTGGATGTAATTATCAGTATTTACTTATAAATTCCGAAAATAAAACTTTAAGTGAGAATTTTCTTCTTTCACAATTTAAAAATTAAAAAACGGTTACAACGAAAATTGACACTGCGCTGATTTCAATACCCGAACAGCTCAATAATTTCATACTTTAAGTAGATTGTTTCTTAAACCTTAGTTTTTCCATCTCTTCCTTATTTTTTATCCCTCTCATATGCTTTCCATTTTCATATCTCTTTTTACGAGCTATGACAGATTTAATAATGTTGTTTTAAGGTGCTTATGAAACACAAAGCTTTTTCTTACATTTTCTTTTCTTTTTCGTCTTTCAATTCTCACACCATTCGTACGCACATATAAGTACACATGATAACATGCACCCCCTTATTATTGTTATTGTTGTTATAACGAGCTAAGACTTCATTGAAATTCAATAAAGGAACGGAATACAGATTGCCACGTTATTAAAATGCTCGCAGAAAATGTTGGAATAACGAGCATCAGCAGCAGCAATAGTACAAGTAAGAAGGGATGAATGAATGGTAAGAAGTAATAATACACACAACAACAGAAAGAAAGTAGCACAAGGCAATGGAAATTACACACAAGATATAATGGCAATGTCAGTGCGTGTAGGAGATGGAAGAATGGCTTGGATGGATTGTTGTGTAGCTAATATGATTATGATATACACGCATTTCCATTATAAAGACATAAAATAAGAAACAACAAACATCACGGCCACTTTTGTTCTTATTCAGCTTCCTTTATGGCATTGGAAGTAAATAAGAAGAATCAGGTTTAGTTGTAGATGTGACTTTGAGGAACAAAAAAACCATAAATAAATGTTACGATTTCTGTGTTTGTCGCAAGATATTGTCTTTCTGTTGTTTGTTACTTTGTGGCTGTTCACCCTTCACATTTCCCTCAGCTAGTTCCGTTCACTTTCCATCTTTATCGAAATAATAAATGATAAAGTCATTTCATGCAAATGCCTTTCCATTTAATTCGTTTTTTCTGCCGACTGTATTTCCTTATAATGGGTAGATTAGATGAGACGTCAGTCACTACATCCAGTATGTCTTACTGCCTCATTTTAATTTTCATATTTTTCCATTGCTGTTGTCAATGTTATTTGTTGTTGTTTTTTGTCTGACTGAACTTGATATAGTCATGGAATGGGAAGGGAAATGAGGGAAAGTTATTGTCTATGTTTAGCATTTATATGATTTCACATTCCACTAACTGCTTATGATAGTTTCAGCATCGCATGTCGCTTTCATTGTCACAACTTGTTTCTCCATCCAATCCTCATCATGTTGCTCCCATCATAAAAATCAGCTTCTCGTCAGTGAAAGTTTTTTTTTGTGCTCAAGGAATCTGGAAAGTGATTCGCAATGAACAAGAATGAAGAAAATTTTTATGGCACCATGAGTGTTGCTGATTGTTAAATGCAGCAGCAACAAAGAAGAAAGTTTTCATGTAAAAGTGGAACTGCATAAGTAGCTGCTAATTTTCCAGCAAACTTTTCTACCCTTTTTGACACAAAAGGCATCAAATTTAAATTTTTTTAAGTTTATGCAGCATAAAAAATCCTGTGACGAGAAATTGCAAACAATTGACACAAATTTGTCGTCAGTCAGCGAAAATTTAAATTTATGGAAATTTTACACTTCTAGTTGCTCTACAAAATCTTACATCAGCACCTTCTCTTATATTGCTGATGCTGATGCTTTCAAGTCTCATATTGATATCTGCATCGACCATAATTCATCACACAGAAAGTAACAACAGTAGCAATAATAATCTCTGTCACATTTTTCATTCAGCTCCTGTAATAAATCATAAATCTGCACTGATAGATACTTGAGCATTATTAATGATATGCATTCACTTTATGAGCTTTATGCAAATGAAATTTTCTTCATCCTATCTTTCTCCATTTTCCATTTTTGTGTCACATTTATTACTTTGTCTAACTCTTTTGAATTATTTTGTAAGCATTTTTCCTTCATTTTGGTATTTCATGATTTATCTTCGATTAGATGTTGCAGTTTGGGTGGGCTGGTCATATGAGATGAAGGAGCTAGAATTGCATTACTAAAACTTTTTCAGCTTTTGGAACATTAGTCATCATTTTGAGACTTAGAAGCACACTAGAACAGAGTTGCGATCTGTTATATCTGTGGACAGATTTGTGGGCCTGTTAACAGGTAAGTGACGTATGTCTGTGACTGATCGCAACTCTGTACTAGAGTATAAAACAGTTTGAATTGACAATGTGATGGTTATAGAACTAAAAGTGCCTTTCCTTTTAAATGTTTTAATAAGGTTTACAAAAGAGTAACTCAAATTCTTTACGGATATAAACAGCATGACTTGAACTTGCGATTTTTGGTTGGTTCTATTAAGCATTTGACCATTTGACTTTTTGAGTAACTATAGAGTTATCTATTTATATCCATTACTGATCAGCGATTCAGCTCACGGGTTTATAGAGAGAAATTACAGGTGCTCATGAACAAATCAGTCAAAGAGCATACTCAACAATATTGTAGTGAGCTCTCGAGCCCCATACTCAGCATGTTATTTTTCTTTAAGACGTAAGGTTGTAAAACAATTTCAGATTCTTAGCTCTCAAAATGCGCCATGAACTGATTTACCTAGAATTAGAGAATTTTATGCTAATCCATTCTTTTTATATTCCTGGAAAACTTCATGCTATATAAAATATTTTAGCAAGAAAGCTTTCTCATGTCATACATCACATTCAATTGTGAAAAAAAAATAAATATTATTAAGAATAAGAAACAGAAGTAGAAAAAGAAATGAGTGAGTTATAAAATGAGATGAACACTTTCATCTCCCCTTCCATGCTATTATAGCTGCTGCAAAGTAGTATAAAACTCCATTATCCATTTCATAACATGATGAAGCGTGTGTGTTAGAAACGAGATAATCCTCGCGAAATATTTTTACCCTTCAAACAATTCAAATGACACTCTCGTTTCCGCTAGAATGTTTCCAACGCAAAAAATGGCAATGGCAATAGCGTGTAGCGAGAGAGGATGAGTAAAAGCACATAAAAATTTAGGGAAAATATGAAATGAAAGGGAAAAAGTTTTCTTTTTTATTTTCATTCTTTTGCAGCACAGCAGCTAAAGTGAAATTTTCTTCCAATTCTCGCTTCCTTGTTCTACTTTCTTTTTATTTGAATGAGAATCAATGGAGCAAAATGTTTTGCGTGAATAGAGAAAAAGAATGGAAAATGGATATGAAAGGTGTGACAAAGAGCGTATATAATGTCGTGCATTGCTTAGAGGAAATGGGGATGAATATTATCCTGCCGTAGCTTCATGTAAATAATTATTAGATTCACGTGAACAAGAGGATGATAGAGATATAGAAAAGAATGATGTTGTCATTGCTCTATTTTCTACGACACCTTGTCAAGAACAGAAGGGATTTCATGAATATTGATATTTCGCTTTATCATGCAATGCGTAGATTCCATTTGTAAAATATGAGATTAGATTTCAGGCTGATCAATACACAGATAGAGAATAGAATGAGATTATGGATGTAATGTCGAGAATATTGTGTCTTTGTCGTTTCAGCAACGCTCTATGTAATGGTTGAGAGTTCATATTACAGTGGGAATCGAACCCACGTCCTCAATAAAGAAAGGGTTTAACATTACACAATATCTTTGTCATTGAGTTCTGATTCTCATTATGCATGATTCAGAAACTTGAAAGCAATGAACTTTCAGTCAATAAAAGCAAATTTGATTGAAATTGTCAAATTAATGAAACTATGCTAGTGGTTTTAGAAGCGTTTGAAAATTCCTCAATCACCAACAACTTTAGTATAACAAACTTACCTAGAAAAAAATGAATTTTTAAGCCTCAAGTCAATCAAAATATTTTTTCATTAAATTGTCAAGTGCTCCAGCATGTACTTTATTGAAATATCTAAGCCAAATTTCATTAAATTCACACATAATCAGTCAAAGTAAGGATGAAAAAGCAGTTTGTCATCCCACACATCTCAAAAAACACAAAAATCCTCATCCTTTGTGCACACATTTATTTTAAATCCACAACTTATTACAAAAAAATAAGATAAGAAGGGAGAAGGAAGCAAGAAAAAAGTAAAATAAAAACCAACTTGACATGTGGAGACGAGCAGAAATAAAGTGAAGTGAGCTAGCGTGAAAATTGAAATTTTTCTTCTTGATTCTTTCAACTCGCTGCGGCATTGACGCCTCAACTGCTGTTTTTTCTCTTTTTACGCGGTACTCAACTTTTGCCAGTAAAATATCACCGGGGCACAAATTTGATGATTATATTTCTCCCCTTCAGCTTATACCACTTCCTCCTTCCTTTCAAAAAATATTTTTCTTATTTTTCTGTATTTAAGGAAAGTTTGAAGATGCGAAAGATGTGCCATATACACACACATGTACCACATCATTCCCTCTTATTTTCGTTTCCTTTAAAAGAAATTATAGCTTCTTCGGTTAGAACATGTTGCTACCTATACATACACACATACTTTCCTCAAATTGATACGTTTTTGGATGTTACGCTAAGCTGTGGGAAGATCCTATTAAAGTGAAAAAAAAAGTTGAGGCTTCTTTGTCATATGTGTCATTTAGAGACGATACTGTGAAATTTATTTAAAAAGCAAAACTTTCTCCTCGTTCCTTATCATCTTGCCTCTTTCTATTGATGTATCACACACACAAAAAAAGTACTTTTCTCTTCGTCAAATGATTGTTTGCTGACTCTGAGTTTGAGAATGAGAAAAGTGAGTCAATTCACATTTTTTTTGTTTGCCTGAGCCGCAAATAGATGAAATTATTTTGTTTATTTTTATACTTTTTGATGTGCACAAGAGACTGATGCCATTTTTGTATTGTCTTTATAAATTCTTAAGGAAAATTGAAATGAATTTTTTAGATTGTATACTTTTGTGAGCATTAAAATAGCATTAGTGGCTTAAACGGTAGAACGTTGACGTTTTGAATTCAAGACCAAGTTCATGTTTAGAAATTCATTTTTCCATTTTAACATTCTAAGTTCAAAACTTACTTATGTCGGGTGTAGTTTTGAAGTCTGGGCTCAAAAAGGATCTCTGCTAGGTTATTGAAGATGCAAACTCTAAACGGATTGTGACTAGGTTCATCAGGTCTTAAGACGAGCTATGTACTTTTTCCATGTCTTTGCAATATGCAGAGCTTGCAGATGGTTCGAATTGCACTTTAAACTGGATGCTTAAAAGATATGACACAAAAGATTCTACAGTTAAGTGCCTTGCTGGTCAAATAGGTAAGGCTCTTGGCTCAAATTTGGGATGGTAACTCAAAGGTCGTCGGTTCGAATCCAGCCATTTCCAAATTTGTTCTTTTTCGGAAGTTTAGATACTTCGACTGCTTAATGTACGAGATCAAGCCATAATTGGGCATTTTGGCAACGTTGGATTAAGGAACGGGTCAGGACCTTGAAGTGTAGCGGGAGAAATAGGAACGAGAGCCACAAGATTACCCACGAATCAGAACCGACCTGAAAAGTATCACGTTACGCCCACAGAAGATCGAAACGAGAGCTTTAGTTTATTTGAAACCTAGATTTGAAGATTAGAAGTTTGATCCTACATAATACTAATTCCTATGTAAATAAATACAAAAGTGTAAAATGTGAATTATTACCGGACTGTATGTCGTCAATAAATGCAATAAAGTGCAATCAAAATGAAAAAAAAAGTTGAAGTGCCTTTAGCTCAAAAGGACGAGTCTTTCAAGCATTACATACTGTAAAGCATATTCACAGTATAGACAGTGATTCAAAGCATAATCTCACGTAGGAATCAAACCCATGCACAGTAAAATAGATACTGTTGAATTGACAGTTAGCTGTCTAGCCTCTCGACACATCATCTTTATTCAGACATATTCACATCCACATATAAAGACTGAACCCAGAATCGACATTGAGCTCTACAAAATACGCACTAAGATGTTGAAGCACTCGAATGTGAAATATGTCATATAATTTCTACTAAAATGTACTTAGTCCTTTGAGAGATGTACGAAAATTGCCTCCACACTCAACAAATGTCATCATCTGCTCTGATAAAAGCATTAAAGAAGCTTAACTTGCTTCATTTTTCCGAGAAAATCTCTAAAATTTTCCATTTCACAAAATTCCGATGAGAAATCAAATATTTCAAAATCATAAATTTCCTGACCATACACAGCATCTACCTACACTTCAATCTCACACTTTATCGTCCAAGTACCATCAAAATGTCTGTCCAAAACATGCATACATATTAATTCAAAAAGCATGCTGATGACGCCTTTCAGAAATCGATGAAAAAACGTTTCATTGCCTAAACGACGACAATTGTATAGACGGTCTAAGCTTAGTATGTATGACATGATGTGATGTGGTGTATGGCATGTACTGCAAAGAAATTAAAAGAAATTCAGTACAAGCATCATATCAAATAAAAACCCCAATAGAAGAAGGCAAGCAAGAAGAAAAATTATTCTATTGGGAGACATTGAGAGAAAATTGGGTAAATTCGTTGGCAATGCCAACAAACATGATGATGGCTGGGAAGTAAAAAAGAGAAACAGAAGGGAAATAAAACGTTTTGTCATCATTTTCATGAAGTTGAGTCATTTTCGTTTGATGCTTGGTGGAGCTAGCATTGGCACCATGCTCATTTAATTCCATTTTCCGATACCATTATTATACTGACTGTGCCTATACATGTATATGTGTCAGAATGATATTACTCTGTAATTGGACGCCATGGGAGCTCCGTTTCGATCAAATTGCGTAACTTTCCCTCTTCTGCTGTCATGCCTTTTTTAACACAGGACATAATACTCATAACGTGGATGTATGTACGAACGTTTATATGTATATATCTATCGACATTACTTCCAAATGGATTCCAATTATATTTATTTCTTTTTCAACTTTCGTTCTGCTCGATTCCTTACGAGAAAGAGAAGGTAACAAAGTGAAAACAGCAAGTAATGACAAAGAATCGCTTAAGTAGAAAGGAAAAAAAAAATATAAATGTGATTTTTTTTCTCTCTTATTATTACACTTTGCTTTTTACTTGATCATGTATTGGCACTAGAATAGTTGCCTGTCACGTACAAAAGGGATAAGTGTTTATCAATTTGAAAGCTTCAGGTGCTTCATGCTCAAATGTGAATGATTTTTTTTTGTGCTGTAAACTCTCAAGAGAAAAGTGGAAAATGATTTTTTTTAAAATCAATAGACTCTTTGTTTTGAGGAGGCAAATTGATGGGTGTTGAATTGAATTTTCTTTTTGTTATTTCTATTTTCGAAGCAATTTGTGTCTTGAAATTTTATTTTATTTCATTTTGTTTTACAATTTCAAAATCAATTTAAAGGAAAGCTTTATTGTTGTCAGTAAAAAGGAGTGTCATAATTGAAGTCTTAGATTGTACAAACAGTTGTGTAATGAGAAAGATGAAGTGGACATCAGGCATCAAAGCAC
The DNA here is from genome assembly GCA_917627325.4 of Chironomus riparius. Taxonomy (NCBI): domain Eukaryota; kingdom Metazoa; phylum Arthropoda; class Insecta; order Diptera; family Chironomidae; genus Chironomus; species Chironomus riparius. The sequence continues at coordinate 18,333,677 of OU895877.1, read as the reverse complement.
ATGCGATATTGAAGATGTTAGAAGAAGCGCTTTCATGACAACATCAATTTAATGTTGTGAGCGCAATGTTTGAATCCTTGTCAAATCAACACCACTCTATTGTATGATTGTGATTTCAGGTGGGAATCGAACTCACGTCCACTCGACTACAGAAGCTTTCCTATCACTCTGATACATTTGTCTCATTATGAATCGAAAACACTTTAGCAACAAGGTGAGTTATCTTGTCGGTGTGGTTCTACGGTAAGAAACAGATAAATTAGATTTTGATCATTTTTGATCATTTTGAACAGTTCCGCACTCTTGGTGTTGTTCTAACTTGGATCATATAAGAGTTTGCTATTTAATCTGGAGATTTTATCCATTACACTTACAACAATAATCTTTTGGAATAGATAGGCTTTGTAAAGTTCTTGCAGTAACTTAATTTTAAAAAAAGAGTCAAGTTGCCAAGTCAAGGCTCTAAGCCACGAAACAAGTGAAGTTATGATATATTTGGAGGTATCAAAGTTGTTAGGTTTGTACTCATCCAAGGGACTTCAATATTTAAAAAATGCAACCTGTTGCATGGGATACATCCTTTACACTACTATATAATATATCAAGCAAGCTGGCTCTAAATGCAATTTTTTTTAGGTTCTTGGTGACTAAAGTTTCTTTAGCATTAGATTTTTGAATTTATCAGGCATCTATGAGTCACACCTAAGACAAAATTAAGAACCCCTCATATCTTATAACAAAAACAAAGGATTGACCAAGAAAGCAAACTATAATATTGTGACATGAGTATAAAAAAGAGGCAAGGAGGTACCTCTTACTTCTCTATTCTATACATTTTCTAGTTAGTATTCTGGACATTTTTTATGAGAGGGTGCCTTTTTATTTTTTATTATGTCAAATATTAACGATATATCAAAATCAGGAGAGAGGAAAAAAGGCAAAAAAAAAATTGAGAAGGAAGGTTGAAAGTGGAAAGTGCCTTACGGTCGTCTTATTTTTTTATATATACTATATTCTTGTGCTGTACATTATGGAGGGGTGACGCAAGCAGAAAAAGAATAACTGAAAGTATTTCACAATATATTTTTCGCAATTCATGCGTCATTAAAGTAATAAGCAAAATAAATATCTCCTTCACATCATTTTTTATTATATCACATACGTAGGGATAGATATACATCCTATATGGCAAATATACACGCACACATGACCAACCGGTAATGCCAACACAGTGGAATAAATTGGAGGGTTTTTCATGACTCAAGCAAAGCCAAAAGGAGGAAAAAGGCTGAGAAGGAAATTTGCGGAATGAAGGAAGGAAATTGTTGATCCTAAGAAATGACGAGTGAAACGTAAATAATGTCCTGAGAAAAGAAAGTAACCGTGTCATAAAAATGTAGATTCATTTTATGATTTTTAGACCTTTTTTCCACTTCCACATATGCATGTGACCCGTCATTATCATTTCTTCAACTTATTCTTACTTTATTCTTTTCCTTTTGCCTTTTCTACTTTATTTTATTTTTTATTATGAGAAAATGAAGATGAAAAATGACGATGCATCATATTATGTACATAAATATAAAACACATCTGTATACATCACATCGCATCACAAATTTATTCAGAATATTCATCGAAAATTTATTTCGACCATTAAGAGATTTCTGCTTACTTTTTGACCTTTCTAGAGGTGGAATCAATTGCAGTCACTTTGATGATGTTAAGTTGCGAGATATTAGGTTCTTGAGAATGTTGTCTTCGATTCAGTTTGAGTGCTAATATTTGCTGATTTCTTAGTTGAATCTTGAATTAATAGCTTAATCATAGCTTAAGAAATTTAGGAACAAGTTCTAGTAATGTTATGAAAAATAATATCTGATTTTATTTCAAACTAGATTTTGTTCTAGAGTCAGTCATAGAATTTGATTAATATAATAAAGAATTAATAGAAAATTAGCACGAAAGGATTTTTTAAAGAAAATGATTTTTTACATTCTCACTTCACTTTTTTATCCTTCGTTTTTAGCTTTAATTTATGCTCATTTGTTATTTACATGATTGGAAAGTATTGAAAATAAGTGAGCAAAGGATTTAACATCATATTTATCCATCAATTAGTCCTTAAAATGACATTTTTTTTATATTTTAATATTTATTGAATCTGAAAAAATGTTTGCTTACAAATCTGAAAAAAGCGCGGGAAATTTTAAAAATTTGATGGGAAAAAACAACAGCCAATATTTTTCCTCTATAGCATCATTTTTTACAAATCAAATGCAACAATATGAATTCAAGGTTATGTAATGGATTTTTCCAAAGAAAAGGCTTTTTCTTATTTTGATTTCCTTTTTAAAAAGGTCTGATACATCCAAACAACTAACTTAATTAAAAAGTTTACCTAAATGTATCATTGCGGCAACTCGTCCATAACAGATGGTGTAATTCAACAGAATGTTGATAGATTGGGACGGAAAGTAATCAAAACCCAGTCGAATAATGAAATTTGAGCCATCAAAAATTCTAGAAGGATGTGTAAAGTTCGATCACATATAATCGATAAGCATCGAAAACCTATAAAAGTCTCTAAATGCTCAATCACCCTTTTTAAATCTTTAAAGATAGTTCAGGAAACTCCTAAGCTTGCTTTTTTCTCCTTCTTTCCTTCCTTAATATTTAATAACATCCCATAAATTTTATTCCCAATAAATCGAGGACTTTTGCACACTCAGTTACTCTCTTTTTTCCCTTTTTATTCCACTTGTCGATTGTTCCTCTTATGACAACCAGTGCACGAGTAGACAAAATAATAATAAGAAGAAATTGGAATGAAAAAGGAAAAAAAATGAATCCTCATAAAATGAAATTTATTCATATTTTCAACATGACATAAAAAAAATGTTTATCAATGAATGACTGAATGTGCCTATAGAAAGGACAACACTGGGAGTGATGGAGTGAGCGCGATGAGCTATGATTTTTGACAAGTAAATAGAAAATCTCTAGTGGATAAGAGGGAACAATTTTTTTTTTCTTCTTTTTTCGTCACATTCTTATGTACATAGATCTAGAGATGATGTCGAGATATCATCTTCATCAAAAAAAAAAAAATAGAAAAGAAATATGAAAAGATAAGAAAAAGAGACAAATGTTGTTAAGGAGACTTAGATGGAATAGATTGAAGCGCATTTTTCAAACAGAAAAAGATGAAGTAATTTTTGTGTCTTATACTGGATAGAAGTCTAGTCGTAATTTAAGAATTGACACTTAATAGTAGTTCCTGTCAAAAACCTTATTTGACCCAATCGAACTTAAATTTAAGAATAATTTATTCCAACATCAAAAATTATTAATCCGAGAAGTTGGTGAGGGTAGAGTTCATTCACCTCCATACTCAGAAAAGAACAAAATTTACTCTAAGCAAGTATTCATAAATCACCTCATTTTTCAGAGATCATTTCCATTAAGCAAACAAAGTTGGTTCATCCAGAATAGATGAAATATTTCGTAATACATTTATGAGTAGCTGCACATTTCACAGTAATTTATACGGCAGTTAGACAATGTAAACATCATTTCACGTCTTCGATAAAAATTGCTTAAAGTTGAATACCAAGATGTGGAGTCAATGGAGACCCCTTTCCATTCTTATTCATTTCTTATATTTTTTTTTTTCATTTTCCACCCTGTTTTTTATGAAAATTTGAATTTTTATAGAATTTTTTTTTGTTTGTATCTATAGATGTGGATGTGTATATATGGAAAAGAGGAAAAGCCAACATAATATTACATTAAATTAAAGTTACGCTTTTTTCTCTCTTTATTCTTATTCTTTTTATCAAGGCAAGTATATATGTACATACACATATTTATATTCAAATCTGAATTTCATCTGTATATGCATAGATGTGTATATTTGCGAAATGAAAACAAGGCACATCTACCAATTATTGGAATTTTTTTATTACGCATTTGGAGCTTCTAAGAAAGGTTTTCGCATGAATCTTTTGTAGCTTGAATGTTCTTATTTAAATTAAAGCAGTCAGCAATTGGAAAAAGGAGTCTATTTAAATTGAATTTATTTTGTTGTCTATTACTTTAAATTTTTTTTATTTTTTTAGGGATTAGGAATTTTGTGGCTGGATTTGAAATACCTTTTACATTTTTGGTGCATAAGCAAAGTTGAATTTTTTGCAACCAATAAAGAGGTATATTAAAATTGTTATAACAAGGCAGGGACAAAACCAGGTTCGAAGGGGGGGGGGGGGGGGTTTGTTAGACTCCCAAGCGAGCAATATAAAGGTAGGCTGACCATCTGCTTGGTTTTTTCAGAGGACCGCCCTTTTTTAATTTTTCAAATATAAAATAGTTTTGTTTTCTCCTATTTCAAAATTCCAGAAATCGAATAAAACTGGTTGACATGTGGGATGTCCTCTCCTTTATTTTCAGGTCCTCTATTTATTCAAAAAATATCTGGTCACCCTATATATAGGTGCTAATGCTAGTGCAAAATAAACGATTTTATTGCAGATTCGTTAGACAACAAACTTTGAATCTCTCTTTTGTGAGATAACGGTTGTGGGTTCGATTCCTATAACATAATTAATTCTCAATAATTAATCATCAGCATTTGACACTTTCCGAGTTGCACCACAAAATCAACATACTCATGACTCCAGTCTCTACAAGTCACCCACCCTTGTCCCCATAAAGAATGAATTAGGGCTCGCTTTTAAGCTTTTGTGTTCATCAGTTGAAAATTTCATCTGATAATATCTTGTAAAAGTGTAATGAATTGAAAACGAGGAGAGATATACATGCGATAAAAAAAGGAAAGAAAAGAAGAAAATTTGCCATTTACATATCACATGAACATTGTTGAGTGTATATACCCGACTGATATGGAATTGACAACATTCAAATGAATATGAAAATTATGGAATGGAAAGAATAATGGAAATGAGAGAATGAATAAAGGATGTCATCTCTCAGAACGAGATGATTTTTGATTTATCATGTCATTCATTAAATAAAGGAAGTGGAAATAAATTTTTCATCATCATTCATATCTTAACATAATTTATAAATGTAGATTGTTATTTTTCGTTTTCTTTGGATCCGCTTGATTCTTTTGATTTTTTTTTTGAAGTAATGATTTGATGATTTGGATTGTGGCAAAATGTAGGAACAACCGAAATTATTATTTTTTTGCGGATTGGATCTGAAAAGCTGAATATATTAGTAAGAGGTTATCTGGATATAACTTTATCCTCAGAAGTTGGGAATATAGGCAGTTAATGGAACTGGATGTGGCCACATTTTAAGGAGAGATGCTTTACGTGAATAAGCATGTGAATTCGATCAGACCCTAGGATCGCACCTGAGACTATTTGAGCCAGTAGTCGCCATAATCAATACGAAATTGCTGTTGTTCCTCTGTTTCCAACATTAATCAATAAACTGTGATTTGAAATTTATTGCTCGATTGATTTTCCAGGAATCGATTTATTTGATGATTCAGGTTTTTTTTTTCAATAATTGAAATTCAATTCCAATTCCATGCGCAATTTCAGTAGCTATATCTCCATGGCTTCAGTAAGCAATTCTATCTCTACTGTTTCCAAACCTCTGAAAAAAATATATACGAAAGAATTTCTGCAATTTTTCAAAAAAAACAAGCACAAACAAGGATGTCAGTTCGCAAAAAAATGTTTGTAAATTGATTTGGAATTTTTTAATGATATTAGCACAGCAAATGCTTAACAAATATTTTTAAAAGCTATGTGCTTTATAAACAATGGCAAATGAAAGCATAAAAATTAATTAAGTTGGATGTTTCAAACAGAATTTGTGGAACGGATCATTTCATGGTATTACATTCATTTCAAAGGAATCTGATATGTGTGGATATTTACAGTTAGTTTTGATCTGTTGGTCTGTTTGATGAATTCCTAATTTTTAATGAAATAAGAATGAAGAGTTTTACTAGTAACTTTATGTGGATGTGGACGTTGATTTTTCCATCCAAATTGTCATCATTTTATCTGACGTCATTGAATAATTTAATTAATTGGACTTCTTTTGATGAAATATTAAGCCACTGATTTGGTCATTTGACTAATTTGAGATTCTTCCAACTCAGTGAATATCCAGCACATAACACAATTTTATTCCACTTTTGAATGAGAATTTAACATTCATGCATATCATTAATAATGCTCAAGTATCTATCAGTGCAGATTTATGATTTATTACAGGAGCTGAATGAAAAATGTGACAGAGATTATTATTGCTACTGTTGTTACTTTCTGTGTGATGAATTATGGTCGATGCAGATATCAATATGAGACTTGAAAGCATCAGCATCAGCAATAGAAAAGAAGGTGCTGATGTAAGATTTTGTAGAGCAGCTAGAAGTGGAAAATTTCCATAAATTTAAATTTTCGCTGACTGACGACAAATTTGTGTCAATTGTTTGCAATTTCTCGTCACAGGATTTTTTATGCTGCATAAACTTAAAAAAATTTAAATTTGATGCCTTTTGTGTCAAAAAGGGTAGAAAAGTTTGCTGGAAAATTAGCAGCTACTTATGCAGTTCCACTTTTACATGAAAACTTTCTTCTTTGTTGCTGCTGCATTTAACAATCAGCAACACTCATGGTGCCATAAAAAATTTCTTCATTCTTGTTCATTGCGAATCACTTTCCAGATTCCTTGAGCACAAAAAAAAAACTTTCACTGACGAGAAGCACAGATGAAGAAAGATTTTTATGATTTTTCATTGTTCTGAATTTTCTTCTTGCTTAGTCATGACTTTTTATGGATAACAATAAATATAATCGTTCTTAGTTCTTCATCTTTTCTTCAAGTTCTATGCATGCATATATGATTTTTATGATGGGAGCAACATGATGAGGATTGGATGGAGAAACAAGTTGTGACAATGAAAGCGACATGCGATGCTGAAACTATCATAAGCAGTTAGTGGAATGTGAAATCATATAAATGCTAAACATAGACAATAACTTTCCCTCATTTCCCTTCCCATTCCATGACTATATCAAGTTCAGTCAGACAAAAAACAACAACAAATAGCATTGACAACAGCAATGGAAAAATATGAAAATTAAAATGAGGCAGTAAGGCATACTGGATGTAGTGACTGACGTCTCATCTAATCTACCCATTATAAGGAAATACAGTCGGCAGAAAAAACGAATTAAATGGAAAGGCATTTGCATGAAATGACTTTATCATTTATTATTTCGATAAAGATGGAAAGTGAACGGAACTAGCTGAGGGAAATGTGAAGGGTGAACAGCAACAAAGTAACAAACAACAGAAAGACAATATCTTGCGACAAACACAGAGATCGTAACATTTATTTATGGTTTTTTTGTTCCTCAAAGTCACATCTACAACTAAACCTGATTCTTCTTATTTACTTCCAATGCCATAAAGGAAGCTGAATAAGAACAAAAGTGGCCGTGATGTTTGTTGTTTCTTATTTTATGTCTTTATAATGGAAATGCGTGTATATCATAATCATATTAGCTACACAACAATCCATCCAAGCCATTCTTCCATCTCCTACACGCACTGACATTGCCATTATATCTTGTGTGTAATTTCCATTGCCTTATGCTGCTTTCTTTCTGTTGTTGTGTGTATTATTACTTCTTACCATTCATTCATCCCTTCTTACTTGTACTATTGCTGCTGCTGCTGCTCATTATTCCAACATTTTCTGCGAGCATTTTAATAACGTGGCAATCTGTATTCCGTTCCTTTATTGAATTTCGATGTCTCACATAACAATGTGTAGATTAAGTGTAAGCGTCTTGGAAGTTCATTAAGGTTGACAATTTTATGGTCGTTCTCAACGACTTTCTACTTCTTAATGTTCATCAAAATTAAAATTGTCTTCTTCACCTACAGAGGGGTTGCAAAAATTACGATGCGCAGTTAATGCTGCTTGATTAAAGTTCCAATGAAGATGTTTTTAATAACATCGCGGGGATTTTTAAGAAGGCATAAAAATGGAATTTAAATTGAAAATTTTTTAAGGCGTTTTAATAAAAATGTTTTCAAAGCAAATTAAATGGAATAATTTCCTCGTAACTTACTTCCTCATGCCAGCTTCGAGTACCTTCGAATGATCTTGATACATCCTAATGTAGTCTTGTTGCTTCATTCTGCAGAAGATTCATTTCCATTAAACAAGTATCTAGATTTGAACCTATTTCACTTTCATCAACAGCCTGCTTTCTAATCACCTCCATTCCCATACCTTCTGTTTATATTGCTCATAAAGGTAAATGAATGAATGAATGCGATGCGTATGTTTTGAATTCCTTTTCTTAGGAATGATAAAATTATTTTCCTTTTGTATTAAGTTAGCTGGATTTTGGAAGAGATATGCGAGTGGTGGTTGGTATAGATTGAGTGCTGGATATGTGGGCATCTTGTTATGTTACATGGTTTTACTTAATGCTTACATATGGTACTGGAGTGTCTTAGTAAAGTGGAATCTAGGGTTATCGAAGATCCTGCCTTTACAAGAATATGTCATACAGAGGTCCCGCTTGGAATTAATCTCCAATTTTCGCATCCTATCAAAAATGCGCTGTAGAGACATCAATCTACTTCAAAAACTTTCCAACCAATTTCTCTTTGGATGCGTGTGCTGATCGTTTTTTTTTCATATCCCCTGCCTCCCATGAGAGTACCGAAAAGAAATGAGAACGAAAATGATGCTTTAATTACATTCCTTTTTTTGTTCTTATTTATATCAAAATATATATACAGATTGCAAGTAAGCGTTGTACAAGTAGGAACACGTTCACATTCACAGATATAAATTACACACGAAGAAAATGAAAGGAGAGAAAAACACACAATCGGATTCTGTCAAGATGTTTCCACAGAAATACTTTTTTCGCCGTTGGCATCATCAACATCATCCGCAGGAGGAAGAGTGAGAATCTCAGTGGAAATCAAAGAAATTGAAATTTAATTGAAACATACAGCAGTTGCTGTTTTGTGAACAATAAAAATAGAATGAAGCAACAAATAGCTAGCGCTGCTTGGTGTCTCGTGAGAGTCCTTTTTATCATTTGTCAACAGTGACAGCAATAATGGCTTTTTTTCTGTGTGTTCATTCCATTTGAAAATCGTCTCTTTTTGTGTACGGCGATGACTTTTTTCAAATGTACAAATTTATTATTACAATATGACAATCGCTTCCTTCATCGTCGTGATACTTCCATTTTTTTCATCGCTGGTGAACATGTGTACAGCTGTGATTAATGTTTAATTACACTTTATTCGGGGGTTACTTCGTGGCTGTCTGTGGAACGAGGGAAAACTTAACAATTTTTTTCAACATTTTTGGGGGCTGTCTGTGAGTGATGTCTATTATTAAATGGAATTTCTAGACCACTTCCGCTGCAATGTTTATAAATATGATATATTTTGTTTCGGGTGTCAATAAGCATCGGTATGGTTCTTAACATCAATTACGAATGACCCCTCACAAGAATTTACGAGATCCTTTTAAATCCAGAGTGAAAATAAACCTTTTTTCTTTCACCGTACGTAGATTCCACTTAAACGCTAAGTAGATTTATGGAAAATTATGTTGTAATTTTTGTCCATTCCACTCATCTATTGCAGCCACCCTCCTGAAACTTTCCAGCCCAAAACACAATAAATTTGACATTTGTACCACATTTTACTTTCATTCCTTCCTCTTCCTTTTTACAGCTTGCTGTTGCTCAATATTTTTCGGTCTACTTACGATGTGAATTTTCACAGCTGCTACTCCTTCAATGTTTCACTGCCATTGCCACTACATTATTGGACCTTTCTCTTCGACCAACTTTCTTCCATTGTCCAAATTTTTTCTTCATCTTCTTCACCGTTCATTTTGCTGCCATCTAACTTAAGTACGATTTGTGTTCTTTGTTCGCAATTTACTTCTAATGCTATGGCTCATGGCTGTATACACGACGTGTAATGTTAACAAGGACGAACATGTTGAAATGAGAAAGTCCACGCATTTTGCTATAAAACCTCAACCTGTCATCATTTAAGCTTCCTTATTGCTTTTGCTGCATGAATACTTATTGAAATTTTCTCGGCCAGGAAATGAAGGAGGAGGTCGAAGGAGTTGAAAAAAAGTCAAAGAACTACTTGGAAGGCTTACAGTATTGGATGTTATATTCACATTATGATCAGAGCGAAAAAGTTATTGAATTAATCAAAAACTAAGGACATTAATAGAATCTAGTTTGATAACTGTAAGTAAAACATAGAACTAATCTCTAGCAATTGAAATAAACTCGAAAATCACTTAACTTTCACTTCTTTATTTGAAGTTTGAGGACATCATCGAATCATATTTTGTCTGCAAGAACTTTTACCAAGTCATTAAAGATTTGTATTCCTGCAGGAAAAAAATGAAGGTACGAGTGAAATTTGTTGCTGAATTTTATGCTTATTCTGTTCTTGCTGCTCTTGCTGTGCTGTTTTTTTGTGTTATGTTGAAATGAGTGAAAAAGGACGGCACAAAAGCATGAAGCGGAAGTGGAACTAGCAATTTACACCTGTTTTTGTTGATTATAAAATATGGCAAAATTAGTGCCACTTGTGCAGGATGTCCGTAGCTGGTTCCATTATTTCTCTATTTTAAGACAATTGTGGACACTTTTAGCACAAACAATTAAAGCATTTTGAGGACATAAACTTCGAAGACAGTCATGACAATAAAGAAGAAGAACTTTCATCATCTAGACATCCTTAACATTCACAGCAAGAGCTTTTATTGTCAATGACGTCAATAAATCTTCTTGTTAGTGCACACGGATGCGAGCATCGTGCGAGAATAGAAATAAGAATTATTTCAACATGTTGAATTAAGCACAAATGTAATTAAAGACTTTATGGAAGTAAAAATGGAAGGATTCAGTCGCTATCTCGACACAAAGTTTCTGTAATAATTCCTTTTAATTGCGGCAAGCATAAAGCACCAAAAAAATTCTTTATTCTCGCATGTGCGTGCGAATGTGTCTCGGTGAATAATGGAGGAAGTTCATTGGAATGAAAAGAGAATAAATGTTTCTTGTAAGTCTCCAGGCAGCGATAAGTAGAGCAGCAACAGTAGCAGAATAAAAAAAAGTGCGTGCTGAAGATTTTATCAAACATCCTTTCGATATTTTACAGCACCGTTTCTTACTTGATCAGGCAACAAAACTCCTTTTAAGTGGAATTGCTGATAAGAAGTTTGGGAGATGGAGGAAGGAGTAAGGAACAGCAATGAGTAAAAAATTGCAAAACTTTTCTTTATTTTTCCTTCTTTATCATCGTCATCATCGTCATTGCAAGCCATTTCCTAGTCATTTATCCATTTTCAAACAAAAAAGGCAGCACATAGCAAGGCACAAAGCAAAGGCAAGTGCGAGAGAGTTAGCAGAGATAAAAAATTTTCTTTTCTATAATTTACTTAATGAAAACCAATAACCATAAAAAAGTGAAAAGGGAAAATTTTCTGAGCTTCTCGTTCCTTCATTCCATCACCATTTTCACCAACAGAAAGAAATAATAAAATAGCAAGCTGCTCTTGCAGAAATAAAATAAAATGAGTCGAAATGGAAGTTGGAAGAATCGAGGGAATAAAAAAGGGTTTATTTCACTTTCTCAAGAAGAATTTACGTCATGCCTTTTTTACTCACTGCCGTGCCTTGATTTTATAAATGAATCCTCTATGGATGCATTCAACAATTACATTACATACATCTTCATTTCGTCTTGTCATCACTGCTGTTAATTTTGAATACGTGCGTTTGTATGAATATTAAGGCATAATGACAACGACACACAAACGCGAATTAATAATAAATTAGAGATTAGTTCCACTTTGTGGGTTGAGATGAAAGGAGCAGTCAAACTGAGTCAAATTAGAAGAAGAAGAAAAAAACCAAAAGAATTAAAAGACTTAAAAAAGACTTCATTAGAAGAAGGCAGTATAGGCTGTGGGTGGAGGATGGATATAAAAACTTCTTTCATATTACTCTAATTATCCAATTATAATTGCCGTCTCTAACATCTTTGCTCTGAGCTAAAAAGCCATTAAAGTTGGAACAAAGAAGAAGGTTGATGCCTGTTAATTAGATTCTAATTGCCGGCTGCTGTTACTGTTCCCTTACAAACGCTACAGCGTAACAGGAAGGAGAGCAGCAAAAAAATTCACAATATTGTCAATTAAGTTCTGATGACGAAGCAATTTCAATTCAAAAGCTGAAAAGGCTGAAAAATGTCAAGCACCGCACATAAATTGAATCATCTGTGAGCTGATTGGACACAAAATCCCTTTCATCTGAGCTTTACAATTTAAATATGCATTGAATGATGTTTTTATTGGAAATGCCACACGAGCATCAATGTCTATCCACAACCCGCACCTCTTTTGATTCCCAATTGATTCATTTACATTTACTATACACGTCAAGTGCCTTTTTTCCAATCATTTAAATGACAAACATGATGTTACAGCAACAAACGACTTCGTACATACCGAATAGAACGAGCTGTTGTGGTTTATACATGACGCATTGTAATCCACGCGTGGATTCCTGTTTTTCGTCATCATCAAAATCGTTTGTAGAGGCATTTAGTGTTGAACAAAACCGTCAACATTCTCATTCCAACAGACCACAACAGTAACACGCAGTTACTTCACAATTTAGTTGATTTCAACACAGCTTTTGAGGCTGTTTCAACTTCAAATCTTCATTGCACGTCTCGAAAGCATTTAATAAAATCATAAATTCCCGCCTTAATTCTCAACTTACAGTGTAACAAGCAGCAACACATTCTTGTGCACGATGATGAAATAAATATGAATTTTTAATTAAATTCTTTTAGTCGTGTCTCCTTCCTTCCTTCCCATTTATATTCCTATACCTTACTTCCTCATTTCCTCATTCACTCACGCGCCATTCAAGATAAATTTTGGATATTTTGATTCCAAATGCGTTCTCATAGGAGATATATGTAGGAATAAATAAATAATTTGCGTGTATGATTTTAACAATCAGCATCAGCATCAAAAAGGCAGAAAAGGATTGGAAGTTGATTCAGAAAGTTTTGTGACTCAAAACCATCAATTTTCTGCATGAATTAAATTCCAACATTGGAAACAACAAAAGTTGCAAAAAAATGTCAAAATGAGGAACTGAATGAAGAAAAGTTAAGCAACAGAAAAAGTCTTGATAGCAGTACAAGAACAAAAAAAGTTGAAGGATTAAGAATGAAAAGGGAAAAAAGATCAAAAAATAAACAAACAAGAAAATTCAGCATAGACTAAGGCACACATACACAACTACAAATCTAATGCAAACATGTGAGCTCTTTAAAATACGTAATGAGATTATGGTTCGTGCGTGTTGTTGTTCTTGTGCCTATGCATGGGATGTCTATAGATTGGAATGAGAAGAACAAACAATTAAAATTAAAAAAGAAGCTTTTCGCCTTCAGAAAGTTTAATCCTCTCCATCCTCCATCCAATTATTTAATAACAACAACTCCATCGGCGTCATTTCGTTCCTTACGATGTCACATTCAAATTCTGTAGCTGCAAAATTAAGAACATTTAACTCGAATACATTATATAAAGGCAACGGATTAACAATTTTCAATCATACGATTCTTTTCTGCACCAAAAAGAATTGCACTTTATTTGAGACATCAGAATTTCGACATAAACAATCAGATCTGTACTTGATCAATCTTTAATTGAATCATCTAAATTGTCTACAAATACAGTTTCATAAAATGTAATAGCTTGAATCAAGGCCCAAAAAAGCCCCCAACTTCATGAGTACGCATACAACACAAACGGAGCACAGATGGACTTGACGACGATATAGCCTCTCACCACAGTTTCGAGGATCAATCAACATCAGATGACGAATAATTCAGAAGTCAAGCAATCAGCAAAAACAACATACACAATCTCAACAATCGATGCAGGGTTCCAGGTTATGTAACGCCGTCAAGTAAGAAACTTTTAAGCTTAATTTAAGGTAATTTTTTAAAGCTTTATTTTTTTTCCATGCCTTTAAAATGAGGAAGTGCCCCATGACATGGATTTAGACATTCAATAGGAATGTAGGCATTGATGGTATGAAGTTGACACATAAGCAGACATTTGTCATGGAACCAATTAAAGACAAATTGTCAATTTGTTCCTTTTCCACTAAATTGTAGTTTTAAGGTTGAAAGTTATATTTATGCATCAGAAGCTACAAAATTGGCGTTTATGGTGCCACAAATTATCAAAGTTCAAAAATCATTTGATTAATCTACAACAAAGAATGTTTAATCTTAATCCAGAACTTCAATAATCCATTAAATATTGACGAGCATGTAATTCTAGTTCAGTTCTAATAATTTTTTAACTTTGTAGCTTCTTGTTTAATTTTTTTGCCACCTTTACATTGTCTTCAATTTGCCTTTAATTTCTATTTCTATAGAAAGATATTTTCACCAAACAAGAGTTTTCTTTCGAAATTTATTACTAAAATTGCGTAACTTGATACAATGAAGCCACACACACGCACGCACGTACATACACACACGCACACACACACATATATGTATGAAAGCTGGCAGATAAACACAACAATAATCTCTCATCTCATCTCATATTACGATGATGGGAAAAGAATTGTAGCAAAGTTCAAGTCTCAAGGAAGTGTGGCAGTGCTTAGCCTGCAAAAATATTCAAAAAGTGTTTTTCAGTGAATATGAATGTGGAATGAGGACGAAAAGGATGAAGAGTAAGGAGAGAAAAAGTTTATCACTTTATTAATAATCCCAAGAGGATTGAAAACTTTCACTTTCGCATACAGCTACAGACATATACGCACGCAAATCTACGTACATTAAGTGAATTAAAGAGAAAGAGAGATGGAAAGAGAGGCTGAATAAATTTAGAAATGCCTGAATAATGTTAGACTTAATGCCATTCTTTTAGAGAATAATAATATGAAGGAAAGTGAAGGTTTTGTGGATTGTTTATGAACTTTTTTCTCAATCCATCCATCTCCATTTCTATTTTCATCAATGATATGTCGAGGAACTAGCACACAAAATAAGAGTAAATAGCTGAAAATGTAACAACAATTGGGGTTAAAAATTCCCTAGTGCCGCTGCCTTTGTCGCTCATTGTTCACAACAATCACATTCAAATCACGCTTTACAGCTCTTTTAGTTCCACTTTCACTTTCCTTTTTCACTCCTTTTCTTCCTCGGCTGCTTCCAACAAACAAACAAACACACACAAATTTGGAAACTTTTTTCATTTTTTAGTGGTTTTTGTTCCTTGGCATGGCTGCTTTTGTGATGCTGAAAATTTATTCAAATTATATTCCTGACATGAATGATGTGACTAAGATGTGATTCCTCATGTCTTCAAAACTGATAACAGGAAGTGAGCTTTTGCTTATGGAAATTCCTGAAAGCTTCTCCGACTATTTTTCACTACTTTTTCCTTCCTCAAAACTTTCTTCTTCCTGTTGTTGCTTTGAACTAAATTTAAGTGCTGCTAGTGCTGATAGAAAGGAAGCAAAATGGGAAATTGAAATGAGTTTAAGTTGATTGAAAGTGAGCTGCAATGTAGGTGGAACTAAAAAACAATAAGCAAGTTTCTTGTTCCTTTTTATTTTACTTTTTAAGTCGTAAATGTGAGAAAGTGAAAAACTTTTCTTATCTGCTGTCTTAAATGACCTTTCCGTTCAATGAATATCAACAAAAGGGGAGAGAAAGACAATAAAAAATGAGAAGGAAATGACAAAGATGAGGAAAATTGGAGGCAATAGAAACTTACAAGGCAATAAGAGAAAATAGTTTATGCCATTTCGAGTTAAATTTTCATTCTTTCCTTCATTCCTTCTAAATTACGTTTGAGTTTTTTTGTCTCGTCATATTTTGTGACTCAAGGCCTAGATCTTGATGCTTGTTATTATGATGGGTTTTGATGAATTTATTGGATTTGACTAACATTCTTGGATGCTGGGTTATAAGTCCAGAGATTATAACATTCTTGGGATCATTTCTTTTATTATTTGATCTGATTTCATTAATGATCAAGCTTGAGTTGCATGCTTCTTCAAAAATGTCAAGCGCAGCACTAGTTGCTTGTCATACTTTTTGGTTTTGATACTTTTGTTGGATTTTTTAATTCTGTGAAAACGGTGATAACTCTAAAATTACAATTTTTGGATCATTCACATCCAAAATATCACTTGACAGGTCATTTAATCCTTGCAAGTTTTCTTGAAGATCCATTTGTAAAATCTTCAATGTCATGCAAGCTTGACGAAGCAGAATAGTGACAATAACAACTCACATGACATTTCAGGCACCAATTTGCCTATAAAATTATGAATTCAAGTGGAAGTGCTGAACATAAAAAATATTTTTCTGTGGTTCCATTAGAAAATAAATTGGAAGATGAAATCAGAACCGTCAACATCCAATTCTCATTTCAATTGCTTTTGGTGACATCAACAAAGCCTTTATCATGATTATTGAGGAACATGAGCTTCACTAAGCTGGATTGGCATTAACAACGAAGGCAAGAGAAAAACTTTTTCCATCATTCATGACTGCCTCCATCTCACTTTCACTTAACATCCATTCTGTGACATTCGATTAAATGTACTTTTTTCTTGGCAATAGCTGGAAAAGCAATCGGAATGAAATGTCCTGCACGCAACTTTTTCTTGACTTTTCTGCCGCGAGAATTTCACCATTTCCATTTTTTCCAGCACTTCTTTTTCATTTTCATTTCATTTTATTAGAAGTCATTTAAGTAATGGCATGAAACATGAAAGCGAAATGGCTGAAGAAATGAGAAAAGGAAGAAAAAGGAACTGAAGGAAACGAAGAAGAACAGAAAATTTGAGAAATCTTAAAAAAGTTTGAAAGATGAAGACAAGTGAATAAATTTTGTGGCGTTAAGTGGCTAAAGAGCATTCAAAGATAGAAGTTAAAGATCCTGAGGAACTGATGTTGAATTCAAATCATTCAAGATCGTTGAATTTCAGCAATAAAAGCAAAAATATTATTTAATTCTAAAAAGCAGCCATAAAAAGTCACGACAATCATAAGCATGTGATTTAATATTTCTAGAATATAAAAATGGCAATTGGCAAGTAAGAATGAGGAATGAGCGAGAAAATTATAGCAAAAATTTATTAAATTAGTTTATGACTCGAATTTTCGCTATTCCTTCACTGACTGCTTCCGTTTCAATGTCGATGATTTGTGTGAACAGAAAAGAAAAATTCCATTGCTGAATCTCTGCGATTTATGTACGACAGGCTTCTTGCTTTTCATTTTCTGTAATGAATTTTTCTTTCTTCTTGTGCTGCCTTCATTGCCTGATTTTTACCATTCATTCTTTGTCATTGTAATGATGCTAATTGTTGAATTATGTTAATCAAAAGTTGAGATTATTTCCATCTCCCTTTGCCTCTAATCCTGGCTCACTTACACACATTTTTACTTACTTATTTCTTCTCCCATTTTTTTCATTCATTTGATTCCATTGCCATAAGCTATTCACAACGTAACATCCACATCGCGACATTTCATCATGAAAATGAATGGATCGCATGCAAATTGAATAGAGATGAGATCTGATGAGATACGTAGCGGAAAATTTCCTCAGGAATTTCATGAGATTTCATGTAATAGAGACGAGGTACGGTTTGGAATAAAAATTAAGCGCTGAGGCATTAGATGAATCTGGTGCTATTGACATAAATGACAATATATAATGCGACGAGTTTTGACTTATTGCAGCATTTGTCCATTGGCATATCGCTAAATTACTTTTTTCATATCTCTCCTTCGTGTTGTTATTTGTGTGACATTCAGCAATGAGCTTATCTTGTGTCACAAATCTTCCTTAATGCCATCTTATGTATATATTATATTCAAAATGAGGAGTAGTAACAGCGGCGAGGACGATAACAAAAAGAATTAAGCCATGCCATAAAGATTCATCCCCGCAGGTGCTCCGTTCTAATTAAAAATGTTAATGGACCTTAGTTCGTCGGTCGTTTTTTATATTTTTTTTGTGTCGCTAAATGAGGAACAGAAAAAAATTAGAAGAGTGAAAAAGATTGAAAATTAAAAAAAATGTTAATGAATTATTGCACCTTTTTCCACTTCCGATTTTTTCCCCTTTATTTTGCTCCAACATTTTAATGGACATTCAAGAGCTTCATGGTGCGGAAATTTTTCTGTTTCATGGGATTGTTGACAATTTAATTCGCTTTTTTTGTTTTGTCGTAATTCTCAATTGTTTTTATTAAAGAGCACAAAGATTTATTGTTGGAAACAGTAGCGAGGACGACACCAACAAAATAGACATACAGTTATGCGATAATGATTTTCTGATTTACTTTCATGCATACACCAATTTCAGCTGAATTGTTTTTTATCCATTCAACCATATCTCAGTCTATTGCCAATTATTTCTCACTTTTCGATTCATATTCGTTGTATAATTTACAATGGTTGTTGACTTGGTTCTGAATGGTTTGGTAAAGATTGATAGTCCTGTAAGATTTCTTGAATTATTCATCAATATTTTTAACGGTTTTATGTAAATATTTAAAAAAAATTGCATCTTTTCGTTTTCGATGTTTCACTTCAGATTCTATTTTGTAAATATTTCTGGTTATGCTGCTTAATTTGCAAAGGAAATAGTCGATTATTGTATGAAATAATGGCAATGACCATAGGAGATCAGTTTATATCTAAATCGACTTGATTTGATGATGATTTGTATAAATTTTAAATTTGATCTACAAAGAAAAATTTCAAAATGTTTATGTCCGTTGCGTAGTTTTCTGTCAGATTAGTGAGTCTTAAGTCTTAATCTTTGAGTCTTAAAATAAAGAGTCGTAAATTTGTGGCTTTCAAAAAGAGATGAGGTAGATAGAAGCTCAAATAATGCTTAAAATTCTATTTAAAATAAAACATTATATTAAGACATCATAATTGAATTCAAAAGAATCCTTTCACTTAAGAATTCACGTTCCTGTCATACCTGATGAAAGCATCATCTTGTTTCGTTATTCCATTTTTATTTCCTTTCATTCGCTTCGTTATTATCATTCAATTGAGTAAATTTGTTATCACAACGGAGCTACATATAAATTCTGGTGCAATAAAAAAAAATTTCCATTGGAATTTCATATGAATACAGAAAGCAAGCAAACGATGGGGGAAATGGAGAGAACGAAGGACATTTGACATTTCTATTGTTAGGGTGAAGAGGCTTGTCGCTTTAATCTATCTCCCTTCATCCATTTTTGTGTCGCAGAATTTTGTTATTTATATGAAAAATATTTTCTTGTCTTCTCTCACTCAATTGTTGCCATAGATTTTTCTTGAATATCACGAATCAAATTTGCATAAACTCCTGCTTAACAGCAGCCATCATGTCGACTAGATTATTTTTTGGAATTTTTTATCATTTCACAATCATTAACTATGGTTTTAAGACATTATGTTTGACACGGGAGAAGGCTGAGGGATGAAATTATTTTAATGGAAGTGAGACTTCTTGCTGATAAATTGTTACCTGTCACTTGATTCTTCCCTCCTTTTTTGTGTGTTGTTTTAACAATGTCCTTGGGCAAATTTCACGTGTTATCATCCTTTTAATGCTTTTACTTGCACTCACGAGGTTTATCATTTGGGGTTTACTTATTACGTTTGCTTTTTAAAGGGGGAGGGGAGGGGGTAGGTTGAAAAGTCGTTTTCACAGCCATTGTAGCAATTTTTAAGGATGATGAACACATTTTTTTTTTGTTAAGATAAGTATTCGGCTTGTTCATTAGTTTCATTCCCAACTATCCTCCCATCCCCTCCCTCTCCTCAATTAAAATTTTTTCGAGCAGCAGCATATCCTGTTCTATCAAATGAACTGGACGATACACATGAAATCAGCCCTACCTTCAACATTATTGAGTTTTCTTCTCCACTTAGAATTAATGTTTATGCACTTAATATCAAGCAAGCATAAAATGCAGCACAAGAACCATAAGACCAGCAAAACATAGTAAGGACAATATCACTTTCACCATCAAAAGGTTATAAAAAGTTTGTATAAAAAAAGCTCATTTTTATTTTTCACCGTTTATATATCTTCTTCATCATTTCCCATCCAGTAACTGTACGATGGCTGGAAAAAAATGTATATATAGAAAGATTTTACGCTATTCGAATGGATTACATATGCTTTTCTCACCATAAACGAAGCATCAGAATGGAGATAGAAAGAGTGAAAATTCTCTCTCCTCCCATTTACAGTCATCGTCATTGTCATTTGGAGCTTAATTGACGAAGATTTTTTTTTCATTCGCTCACAGCATGAGAATGTGTCATGTGTTTCATGTTCATTATGTAAATCCATTTTCAACCAAACAATCTTTTCACATTGCATTAACATCACATTCACAAAACATTACATTTACACCGTCATACTTATATCTACCCAACCAACCTATCCTCTTCCAACACCTATCCTTTCTACCTTGTTAAACATTTTTTTTTCTCGCTCGCTCTGTGTTTTTTTATTTATTGATTTGATAAGCGTATTATATGGAGAAATAAAAAGCGAACGGAATACATATGCCACATACATACATTTGTTGTTAGTTATACATCAATATTATCTTCTTACCATTCTCAACTTGCATGCACACATGTGAAATTTCTTGAGGGGAAAACCAAACTTTTTTTCAGCAAATTTTCCTTTAAAAACAGTGTGTTTATAGGTTTACTTTGACTGACTGACTGAATTGCTGGTTGACTCAAAAACATGATGATGAAAGCGAGTAGACACTCCTGGTTTCTTTCATTATATAACTGCCATTTAATTATTGCATATTACATTAATATGTTTTCAAAATTTCTCACAGCTACTTAATTAAATTAACTTTACTCCTTAATAGTGGTTTGACTTATTTTTGCATAACATATGAAATTGATTGCATAATTATGAATTTAATAAGGCCGTTATATTTACACAGAATTAGTGCGCTATGTTGATGCTTAAAGTCAGCTGCTGCTGTACTTGTTTTATACATTTTTATTTTTGCTGATTTTAAACTTTATTTTTATTTTTTGAAGTGAAAAATAATCTTCATGTTTGTCTTGTTCAAGAATGAAAAAAATAATAAGAAGAAATTGAGATGAAAATTGATGACTGTTTGTTTTTACTTTTAGTGCATTTTCTTGAAATGAGCTTAAAGGGGTTTTACATCGACAGATTTTATACTGACTGTCTATAATGTAAGTTAATCTTATAGAGAATTCTTGTTTTTTAAGTGTCTTTTTTGTTACGGAAGTGCATCTCCAGTGGGATGTGGCTTTAAAAGAATGTTGCAGATAATTTTAAAGCTTTTTTGCAATAAATCCATTTGGAAAGTCGGAAACATTGCGAGCTGAACAGTAAGACATTCTTATAGACTAGTATGGAACTACAGCTGCAAACATTAAAGGTTCATTATTTTAAAAGCAATTACATTTTTAATTACAACTGATTTTGTATTCAGAGGTTTGATGTTTGATCACTGTGGAATCTAGGGTAGTGAGACATATGTGGAGGAATCTGCCATTGTGTTCGAGTGGTTAGGCTGCAGAACGGTAATTATTAGCTCTCTTTCGTGTAGACGTGGGTTCAAATCCCAATATAGTCTCAAAAAATATATAGCTATGTTCTTAATTCTATGTCATGCACTGATTAGGGTAAACTCTCCAGCTACATTTCAATCAATTCAACTGCTCTCAATGCTCTCACGTAAGTCTAATACTGATAATCAATTCGAGCTGCGAGAAAAGTTTCACCTTACAAGTCTACATATCGATAAGAAAAAGTTCAGCACATATAGTTTTAAATCAAAAGACAAAAAATAAATTTTTCATTCAAACAAAATTTCATAAGTAAATGTTTAGAGATTTCATTAGCATTTCCATGTCATGCCTCTGTCGTATTTCTTTCTTTTTTTTTGCAACGATAATGCTTTTGGTAATTAAATAATGTCAATCACAAAATTTAATTTAAAACAAATTTACTGAGGAATTGAAAATTAATGAAATTGAAGGATGAACATCAATAGAATGTTGAAGAATAAGATGAAAGTTTAATGAAAAAATCAGCAGTTTGACGTACAGACTTAAATTAAATATCCCCGCGGTATTTGCATTAAATGGAATAGTTGAATTTCTTTACTATGTAGATTCAGCATTCATTTCCATGATATTGTATAACTGAATTTCGTAATTTATTTATTCAAACTTTTTCAAAGAAATTGATTCAAGATTTATAAATTATTCAGCATCTTTAATGTTTTTATAACTACAGGCTTTTTTTCAATAATTGAAATGCTGTAAAAAAGTTCAACAGAAGTCATTATAAACTTGATTTTTTCATACAATCCAATGATGTTGAATGTAGGATGTCAAATTGAGCATCGAATGCCCTCAAAACTTTTGAAGATGTTGTTAATTGATACAAGATATATAGATGAGCTCATACAGAGTATACTTGACCATACTCGACCATACTATTTTTTGTGTACTTATACAAACAAAAATTTTTAAAATTTTCTATTTTCAAGTTTTCATTTAAATATCGACAGATGCAACAACATTTGTCTTAAGTCAGTTTCTTTAAATTATAGCAAAGCATTTGCAATACTCCTGTATCAACAAAACTTAACAGAAAGTTGAAAATTTTGCAAAACAAAAATTGAAAATTTTCTTTTATAGTGTTAGTGTTTTTAGAAAATTCAAATTTTTGACGTTTAAAAACTACGATATTTTTGTATGAGCACATCTATATATCTTGAATTGATACACAAGAATTCTCTGGCAATTCCTACATTAAAATATTTAAAGCTTGAATTGTTTTCAGAATTTAATTAAAATTGCAAGTTTATAAGCACGACGTTTTATTGACTGTCTTCGAGTATTGAATTCTAAATGGCAGTTTCGTTTCACAGTCCTCCTTAATACTACATAAAATCTACTTTAAAGAAATAATAGGCGTTGTCAAGTGACTAGAATTTCCTGGATTTTGAAATTTAAATAAGCAGAAAACTGGAATCTTGTCAGCAAAGGGGAAACGTCCAAAATCCCAAATATTGATTGAAGTCGTTTATGAACGACTCCTTAATAGTAAGCAAATCAAGAAGAAAATTTTGTGTAATTTTTTTTTCAACATCCTCTTGATGCTCCATTTTTGATCTTTAAATATTATCACAAAGGATAATCTCTCGCTTAAGCCACACATTACAGCAGGCAAAAATATTCCCGCAGAAATACTCGAAAGCATTTTTAAATCTTAACAAAAGCTTTGCATAACTAAACAAAATACATTTCAGAAGTGAAATCAAATGGAAAAAGCGGATTGAGAGGAGCAAATTTATCAACGTATAGCAATGAACATCTACTGTGTAATAGAATGGTGTAGAACTATTTTCTGGTAAAAGTATTTCGAGGCTGAGTAAAAAATGGGTAAAATGGGTAATAATAAGATTTGCTATTTATACTAATTTTATGTTATTGTCAGTAATTGATTATCTAATTATTTTGCGTTCATTTACAGATCATTAGAAGATTAGAAGATCATGAATTTTAGTGAAATTAGCAAATAATTATAAATTATAAATAATTAATAATTATAAATTATTTAACGGTCAATAAATAATTTGAAAATTTTCCCGCTAAAAGTTGCACTACGAAAACATTATTGTAGTATAATTAAATAATTTGTTCCAATGAATTTCCATATATAAAAAGTTTATCATTTAACAGTTTTTTGAGATTCAAATTTTTTAACGGTCAGTAAGTTTTGAAAGCTTCTCGCCAAAAGATACACAAAAAAATCATTAATTATAGTTTATTTAACAATTTAATATCCTTAATTCTCAAATATAAATTGTTTATCATTTAACGGTTTTCTGAAGTTCAAATTTTGTAATGGTCGTATGCATTTGAAAGTATCTTGCCAAAAGTTACAGTAAAATCATTAATTATAGTATAAATAACAGTCTGTTGCAAAAAAATTTCATATAAAAAGGCTTTGTAGTTCAACGGTTTTTTGATATTCAAAAATTTTTAACGGTAGAAATAAATTCGAATTTCTAAACGCTCTCATCACGTGCTTTTTCATATGAAATATTAAATCCTTTAATTATAGTACAAAAACACTGTTTCAAGACTTTTAAATGCGATTGCCGAAAATAAAACAATGGACCTGAGCTAATAAAACAAACTAGAACTCTCTACGATGTCTAGTTAAAAAGTTTTTCTCCGCCCGAACGAACAGACATAGTGAGATATTAAGCTACCTTTTCGAAACAAGTTTCAAAAATGCGCTAAAAAGACTAGACTGAGCTTTCGTTCATAATATAGATTTTAAAAACTATTGTTAAGAATAAAACCGTAGCGTCAAAAGATTCTGGAATCATTGTTGCCCAATTTAAGATCAATGTAACTTCAAAATCTTTAATTTTTTATGCTTTTGAGCAGATCAAGTCAATAAAAATTTAATCAGCTCTTGCAACCATAGCTACCAGTTTATAAAAGAAGCCAAATATACAATATAATTCAATAAAAGCCTGAGAATTTCTTCTTAAAAAGACTTGAGAACTCAAGGATCAAGAAACATTTTGTGACAATGTCGACGAAATGCCAAAGAATTAATCAAAATGAATATTTAATATTCAATAAGCTGCAATTGAGCAAAAATTCCATGACAAGTGGATTTTGCTTCTTTTGCTACAAATATAAAAGAAAAGAAGTCTTTAAAATTGAATTGAGCATTCATCATGACTTGAAGTCTTTTGACATTCTATTGAATTTCTTCTAAAATAAAATAAAATAGATGAATCGAAGATGTTTGAGTCTCAATATTGATTTTCTTCTTCGTCTTTTTGTTTTCTTCTTTCCATGTAATACGAAATTAATTTCTAAGAAAATCTCATTAAAAAATCAAGCGACTTCTTCTTGACATTTTCTATTGAAAAGCTTCTTTTTGTTTTTAATATACTTTATTATTTTTTAAACTGTTTATAAATATTCTTGGAAGTATTTTTTTGTGATCTTTAATGTTATACTGTATATTCCTATTTTTGTTTCATAAAAAATAAGCAAATAAGTGCAAAAAATACAATTTAAATTGAAATGGAAAATTACGAGATAATAAAATGTGGAGGCTTAACCTTTACAATAATCAGAAATCATTAGTCTGTTGGTTTGTGTGTGTGTATAACATTAAGAAGATGAATGTTTGTAAGAAATAGACTTGACATTTTAAGAATTTTTGAGAATAACATTATGAGCTGCTTAAAAATTACTGTGGGAGGCAGGGTCAAATCAAATTTTTTATCAAGTCTTTATTGGAAACAGACCATCTTAAATTTGATAAATATTGAATTGAAGAGATTGGAAAAGGAAAGACAGTGTTTTGTCACTAAACTAGCTTTCTGGATAAGTCCAGGAACTATTACTTAAAATCCTTGCAAATTAACTAACCATGCCCTTGTTTCTTGTTTTACACATTACTTAATCTACTAAAATCTGGATCTATCCTTAATTTTCGAACCATATCTACTGTAAATGAAGCTCACAGGTTTACTTTGTAGACAGGAATGTAGTCAAAGGATTGGTACGGATCCCACTTTAAACTGTGGGTCTAGATTTGTGTGCAGTGGTTTGGAACATCTTCACTCGTTAAACTCCCATTAGCTGTGAATCGCCCTAGCGCATCTCTGGATGAATATAAAGATTTAGAGTTCTCTACAGGATTTAGATCAATGAAATCTTTTCGTAGGTGAAATCAAAGTCATCAGCAATCTTTCGTGCTCAACTCAAAGTCAAATCTGTAATAATACAGAGACAATCATGCAATAAGCTTACTAAAAATCAACGCTTCCATTCATGAGTCAGATTATGTCTTAAAACTATCTTTCATAATCCACAGCAACTCCCAAAATTTCAGCTCACGATTTCAAAACCAACCAAACCACAAAACTTCTCATCACATTCCTACAACAAACAGAAACAAAAGCTATAGCAACTGAACCTTAATTTATTCTTCATGTTCATATAAATTTGAATGATACATAAAACATAATACCTAATAAATTGATGTACTTTCTAGCAGAATAAATTCACTTATGCGCTCATTTATGAAGAACTTTTGTTAAGTGAAAGTGAATGATTGAGAGTTGGTGAATGAAGAGAATGAATGAGACGTGGAACAAAAGTAGGAATGAAGGAAAGCAAGATATTTATTAAGTAAAAGGATGTCATATGAAAAATAACAAATCGATTTCCCATTTTGACACGCATGTTATGCTATATATTATGGTATAAAATGAAAAATGAGAAAAAACGATGGAAGTGAAAAAAGAAGAAAAATTTTGATGGATAAAAAATGGAATCAGCTTGTACCTCAATGCTTTTTTTGTCTCGAAAAAAGTTTTGCTGTAGGAATGAAAACATAAAATAAGAATTTTTAGAGGGGGAACCAACTTGGTGGAAAAATTTTCAATAATTTCTACCGAAAATAATAGGTATCATTTTGATTTCAAGGAAAAGCAGTATAATGAGTATTTTTAAATTAAAAACTTTTTTCTATCATGTTGTATTCCCCTCGATTTTTCTCATTTTTTGAAAATTTGATTCACATTTAATTGTTTATCAAATGGATGCCCCCTGAATTATTATGTTTACCTCGTATAATAGCAATAATAATACAGAATAATATACACGAGTATGTATATACGTATTTCAAGCTCGCTTCTGATGAATTTATAATAATAATAATAAAATATGAAGAGATAGCATTGAGAAGAAGGAAGAAGACATTCACGTTCCATGGTGGGATGAAAAATGATTCATATTATACGAAAATGGAATTCAATAATATAATAAATAAATGTATCGCAATACAAAGCTCATCAAAGCATTCAAAATTCTTCATTTATTTCATATTTTACAACTGTGTCAATAGCAACAGTAGCTGTAATCATTGACATGTGCGCATTATTTCATTTTTCTCTTGTTTATAAAGCACTTCTGAGAAGATATAAGTGATCTCAAATGATTTATGTTTCACCTTATTATTATTGATTATGCAAAATCGTCAAGATAAACATATACAGCTGTGCTTATTACGATCATTGTGAATTGATATCTTTTGGTTGGAACGAATCTTTAGCATGCATTTTGAGATCTGATTAGGAACTTCTTGACAGGGATGAGTGTGAAATAATTGCATAATTAAGTGAGAATTTGAGGAGCTCTGAAGATATAGCAGGTGATCCATAGAGGAAATTGTTTGCACGATCTCAAAACCAATGCTATTCAGACTATGATTCACGTTACACAAACATATGATGAATTTTCTAAAATTATCTACTGAATATTTCAATATTTTCCTCTGAAGCTTATTTTTCCAATTTTAGAAGAGCTTTTTATAGTCGATAATTATTATCAAGAGCCAACTCATCATGCTTGAATAAGTATAGAATCTTCATTAATATTGATGATATTCATGAGCTAACGGATCAATAATCCATCCTTTTAATCTTACTTCTTTTTAGCTCAATTAAAAAGAAGTCTATTTTGGGATTAAACAATGTTGATGGATTATTTCAAAATATCTGACAACTTTAGCCTTGACTTAATTTTTTTTAAGGTACATATCTGATACGCAATATGTTGATACTAAAATAAAAGCAATATTATAATCCACAGGCAGCTGTAGCTCATTATTCCTGTATTTCCAAAAATATCGCAGCAAAAAATCTCTTTTGTTGTTTGCCTTCTAGGGCTTTATACTGCTTTATACTGCCAAAACCATCAAAGTGGAATGAATGAAAAGTAATTTTTGAATTTCAAATGAAAAATAATTTTAGGCAATAACAATAATCATCTGATTTTATGCCCGAAGCATGAATGAATTTCCTTAAATTTTCATGTCCATAAAGAAAATTGAGAAAATTCTTAAAAAACTTTTTTTTTCAATGACTTGTTAAAAAGTATATAGGACTGGCCGGAAACAAAAATGTGAGTAAATGAAATAATATGAAGTGGAAAGCACATTGATGGAAGCAAGCATATAAAAGAAAATGGTCAAAAAAAAAGTCATTTAAATCAAAATTTTCTTCAGGCACAATTTTCTGTTGTTTAGGTAACTTTTGTTAAAAATAGAAAATGGCATGTAAAGATCATCTGTCTGTAGAACCTTTTTGCATGTCTGGGTTACTTGTGAATTTCTGTCAATTGCCCTAAGGACATATGAATTGCGTATTATTGAAACACAGAACGAGTTGGAGGTTTTGGAATTATTTTACAAAAACAATTTCAAGAACAGCTATGGATACTTCTCCTCATATTTTTATTTGTATAGCTTATATTAATTAATTAGGAAATTCTTTTTAAATTGATTCAGAACAATTTAAGGTTACACATTTTTGAGGAAAACCAAACTCTTGTTTTTGGAAAGAATGAGTTAGAGGTAAAGCAAGCGAGCTTAAGGTGAGAAAAAAAATCTTAAAATTGGTAAAGTCAAGTCATCAAAGGTTCAAGTAAGTAGATCGTCATGATAAGTTCTCAAAACATAAAAAGAAATCCTTTTCTAATTCGTAGCTGTTTTTTAATAAACATCAAAAATTATTGGAATCATAATAATTTGGGGATTCTAAGCCATACTTTCCAAACCTAGGTCTTAAACTCTATCCTAATCTTTTTAAAAAAAAAATACAGGAGTCCTCGTGTTATTGATCGAGGGACTTAAATACAGATCATGAGGAGATTAGAAGATCATTAATTTTAGTGTAATTAATAAATTAAATAAGTAATATAATTAAATAATTTGTTCCAATGAATTTCCATACAGAAAAAGTTTATCATTTAACGGTTTTTTTGAAATTCAAATTTTACAACGGCTAGAAAAAATGAGAAATTATAGAAGCAATGTTGAATTTTTTAAACGTACTCATCACGTGGTTTTGTTTATGAAATAAAAAAATCATTAATTATAGTATAAATACACTGTTTCAAGACTTTTAACTGTTCGATCGGACAATGAGCAAAAGTAACGGAGCTAATAAAACAAACCTGAGCTCTCTACGATGTCTGGTTAAAAAGTTTATCTTGAGACGAACGAGCAACCGAACGAACGAACATTTCGCATTATTAAGCTCCTATTTTGTATACAAGTATACAAAAATGCGCAAAAAATATAAAATGCATCAATCTCCAAATATTCATGAATAAAATCTTCAATCTAAATTTATGGCTAATTCATACATCCAAACAGGTTTCTCGTGCATTGCTCGAGTGAGTATATAAATGCGGTCTATACAGAAAAAAAAGAAAAATAAATACAAGGGAGTAAGTTGAAGCAAAAAAAAGGAAATATTGAATTCAAATGGGAAAATGATGGATGGAAGGATGAATCGAGGGTTTACCTGGAGATTTCTTTTTCTACTTTATTACAATTTCTTTATTTTCCTGCCTTTTTTTTCTTCCTAGCTATTTATTCTTTGTCGCTGATATGTTGTCGTCAAGAGAGGAAATCGTGATGCTGGATGGGGAGAGAAAAGAAGAAAATTTATGTGACAAAAAATATTTCCATGAAGCAAAATAAGATGGAGATATGAAGGTAGAATAACACAAAAGGGGTTTTTTCTCTCATCTTCTGAGTGCTAAGAATGAATGGAAAGCAGGAACGTAGTATGATCTTTATCGAGCATGAGGCCGAGGTTTAGTTTTCAATATGTTTTTATAGATTCTACACTCGATTAAGATCGCAGTGTATTGGATCATTGCATCGTAGGACCAAATTGCTTTGATGGAACCTTTCAACATTATCTTCAAGTTGAGAAGATAGGTTTGAACCAATAATATCCTTTATTTCGCTACATGTTGTTGACAAGTTCTTATTGATGCAGTGTGAATCGTATTTAGTTGAAAAAATTTGGAAATTGGTAGGATTTTAAGGATGCATGGGGCAACATACCTTACTTACTTACTTACTGTAACCATTTTCGTATGTGGAGCCCAGGTTACAACAAAAAATTTTCCATCTGACTGTGTTAAAATCATCAACGACTCTAGTTCCAGTCAAATTTTGTTTATATTCCAGAATGCAAGTAATCGATTTTTCATTCTAGAGTAGGCAACCTCGTGTCACCTAAAACCAGCTTCACGTTTCTGTTTCTAGCTTAAATTGCTACTTCTGGTGTTTGTGATCATCATTTCAATTGTAAGTTGATTTCAGCTAGTAAATAGCATTTTGAAATCTTGTATGGTGTTTGGGTTGCATCCTTAGACATCCAGAAGAGCCCTCTTCATTCATTCAGACTGACCACGAATAGGTTAAAGCTAATCACATGAACATGAAAGTCAAAGCTACTGAATAAATTCCACCTCATCTCTTCGGGCCCCCTGGATACGCCCATGAGTCAAAAAGGTTTCAAATTTTTTTTGGTGGAAAGAATAAAGTAATAAAAGTTACATTCCGTTAAGCGAATCGGAAGGAAATTTCATTGCTTTTGAAGAAAAGTAGAAGAAAAAATTTTTTTTTATCTCCTTTTGTTTCCATCTTTATCCTCCTTTTTTCCATCTCAGATATTTCCTATACTTTTTTTTGTCTACTTCATTTTCATCCTCAAATAATCTTCAACTCATCTCTTATGGAAATCTTTTACGACAGTCAAGTGAAATTTGTATTGTACTTTTTCACTAAAGAGAATCAACTTCAATTGTTATTGTTGTTATTGTATATACATCAACTAGGGAATTTGGACAAATTATATGGAAAAAAAAGTAAAGTAAAACGAGGATGAAATGAATAGACCCAACCGTTGAAAAGAAAAAGAAAAAATAATCAAAAGTAAGGGATTGGATGTGGAAGAAAAAGCTTATCGATGAAAGCAAAGCAATTTTCATCATTTTGGTATACATCCACGGGCTTCTTTAGTTCTTTATATTGTTAGATCTCGATGGAATCCAATAATACTCAATATTCGCTTCATCCTAATCTTCCTTACGTATCCATTTTTCTTTCGCTTTCGTTTTCCTTCTATCTCATATATTTTGATGAACTTTCAGGCATGACTGTGCGCTTTTGTTTTTATTTTGTCGTTTTTGTCATGTCATGAAGTTTACTTAAAGTTTCAATTAAGTTCTTGCAGAGAATATTGAAAATCATTTACGGTTGAGTAAATGTTTTATTAGATTTTGATTAGAAATTGGTTTATTTTCTTTCTTCTTTCGATTTTAAGGATTTATTCAATGTTAGCTAATGTGTAGATACTGATATTGTTAAAATCTTTGTCATAACGTCAACAATATATTTCATATTTACACTTAAGCAGTTAAGTGCCTTGCTGGTCAAATAGGTAAGGCGCTTGGCTCAAATTTGGGATGGTAACTCGATGGTCGTCGGTTCGAATCCAGCCATTTCCAAATTTGTTCTTTTTCGGAAGTTTAGATACTTCGACTGCTTAATGTAGGAGATCAAGCCATAGTTAGGCATTTAGGCAACGTTGGATTAAGGAACGGGTCAGGAACTTGAAGTGTAGCGGGAGAAATAGGAACGAGATTTACAAGATATAATGGAATATTGTAAGAACGGACCTGAAAAGTATCACGTCACGCCTACAGAAGATCGAAACGAGAGCCTTAGTTTATTTGAAACCTAGATTTGAAGATTAAAAGTTTGATCCTACATAATACTAATTCATATGTATACAAATACAAAAGTGTAATATGTGAATTATTACCGGACTGTATGTCTTCAATAAATGCAATAAAGTGCAATCAAAATGAAAAAAAAAATCCGGTCCAATCTATGACCTAACCAATCTATTAGAAAGGTCTTACAAAAACTTTTGAAACAGGAGATTCATCCAGAATTAGTTCAATGTTCTAGATTTTACTTATTTCGAATAGCTGTCATTAACACTACATATACAACTTTGTAGCGACATCAGATTTGTTATTGCCACAACTTGTTTTCATAATATTTTGGAACTCCAATCCATTTAGGTCTAGTTTACATATTATATCCAAACAGGATGTTTTTTGAAGTACACGCTTCGCAACAAAGACAAAAGAGTTGTTTATACCAGTGGCGCTGCTTTAGGACTTTATTGTTTGCGTCGTATAAGTCGTAAGCTATTGCAATAAGGCGTAAATCCAGTCATAAAAGATTTTTCAGCTAAGAAATTACAATTAGAGTAAATATATCGCTTCACACAATTAACTTCACAAAGTGAGCATCACTTTACATGTTTCTAAAGACTACTTACCTTACTATAAAGTTCCACAATTAAATCCACAAGCAGTAATTAAAACTTATTAGCGTCTGCGTTATTAAAAAACATTAAAGGAGTAGGATAAGTAGTTCCACTTTTCTTTTTAATAAGCAAAAGCGTTTCCAACTTGGTCTCAACTCAATAACATTCTAATTTTATGCTTTTTCCTTATTTTTTTCATCATCTACATGCCATTCGCATATATGAACAAACGTAAACGTATGTAAAGGAAGTATATTGCATTCTATTTTATCCCAATGTAAAGCGTTATGGCAAACTATTTTCTCAGGTAAATTTTCCATAAAATATCATAAAATATCGTTGATTTACGTCGTATGTACGCTTCCACTCCTTTTTCAAATACTCTCGTTTCTATTTCGATAATATGAAAAAAGGGTTTTCCTTCTTATTCTTTCCAATGAAGAGATGAATAGATGAATAGGCTGGTATAGATGGTAAGTAGCAAAATGTATGGTGTGGGAAAGGTTATGCAAAAAATATTGCTTACAACTTATCAATGAGGAAAGTAGGTGGAGGCTTAGAGTGAGCAGAAAATATAATATCATTAGATATTGAAAAATATTAGTTCGAATAAAGAAAAATTTCCACGTTTTCAGCAGGCCTGAGGGCTACAAAAAAGTATTTTGATTGCATAAAGATTTTCTTTCGTCCCCTACATAGCAAAATTTTCAAATTTCATTGCCATTTACTGTTGATATTCCCTCTCTACTTCCTTAAAGTGCTCTTCTTCTCTCGATTTCTTTATCAATGATTTTCGTGCCTGTGGTTTTAAGCACGATTGGATACTTCTAATTGGATTATGTTGATTCGATTCTATACCTATTTTATATAGTATGAAACATATCCAGCTAGGCAGGTAGATTATGATCCTTGGCGAGAATTTGAGCTTAATTATTTATTTATCTTAGGTGCCGTTCACTTATGACGTCCGACATTTAAGGGTGGAGGGGGTTCTAGGATTTTGTGACAGTTCAAACAATGGAAATTTTTTTTCTAAAGAATTTTTGTGACAGAGGGGGGGGGTCTAAAAATCAGGTTTTTTGATGGACGTCATAAGTGAACGACCCCTTAAGAAAAGTGCTTCAAATCAATGATAATTTTGACAATGATTTTGACAATTGACCTGTTTAAAGGTTTGTGTAGCAACTACTGTCTGGAATCCACAGATTAAACTACAAAACGTGGTTGTACAAAACACAAAGGGATTAAAATTATGAAAATTTGCAAAGGGTCTTAAACTGCAAATTTATTCTATAAAATTCAAATTTGAAATAACCGTTAAAAATTATGTTTTCCTTTATTGCTCAAAAACTGTAATAGAATTGGACAATTTAATCATTTTAACGAAGCAGAGTTCATCCAGATTTAAATTAGGAATCACATAAAACTTTATCTAAGGGAAGAAGTGTGGATTTGAATGTGGAGAGAAGAAAAATAGCATAAGTGCGTGTAGAGGAGGGGGTGTAGGTCTTGAAAAGAAATAGACAGAACAAATAAAACTGTAGATGAAAATAAAATGTGGAAAAAGAGAGAAAAAGGAAATGGTAAATGTAATTTAACACTTCAATAGCCTCATCTTTCCTCATTTCAATTTTCTCTCCATGAGAAAAAAAAATAAAGAGAACCGAGAAGACGAATTGTTTGTGTGCTGGCATCTGAAAATTTACTGCCATAAATTTACTACACACTACTTATTGCTGTAGAAATAGCAGCCTATTTCTACATCCCATCTATTGAGATAAATATGAAGACTGAATATGGAGCCTTTTTCCCCTCTTTCTATCTCTAAGAGGTTGAGTAATCGGAAAATTATGGATCTTTTATTCAAACGTTTTGACTATAAAAAATATAAATTTATATGATCATAATGTGTAGATATATGTGAGGTGAGATAAGGCATTGGACCCTTGAGATGTCGAAAAAAAAAATTGATAAGAAAAAATATTTCTGAGATGTAATGAATTTAAAGAAAAAAATTAAGGTCTCCGATCATGTTCAAACCGAACCTTTCCATTCAATACGGGATTCACATGCATCAAGTAAGGTCGATATGTGAAAATTACATGCTAAGTGCTACGAAATGAGAATAAATTTATTGTTGCTTATTTGTACTCATGTAGCTACTTAGGAAAATGAAGGCGTCTATCGATTTGACGTCATATATATTTATTAAACTTTCTATGCTGTACTCAAATACTTGAAGGAGATAAATTGCAATTTTATGACGATTTAGACGATCCAAAAGAGCAAAAAAGCACACGAAAGTAAAGTGTTTTGATGTTTTATGGGAAAAATTTATGTGTGAACGAAAGGATTGGTTTGTAAGTGCTTGAAACTAAAGCGCTTGATGAATGTTTGTGTACAAATTCTAATCTTGGATATATTTTATAACCAAAAGTGTTAAGCATATTATTTCAAATCAGAAAAAACACGACTAAAGTAGAAAGTCACTAGCTTCCGCATTTGACTTATGTTAGATTACAGTTATTTTATATATATATCACAAAACAAAAATTAGTGTATCGGGTAAAGCCAATGAGGATATATTCACACCGTACAATCAAAAGTCTTATGGATAGACCAAGATTTGCTTAGCATAAGTTTGAAGGTATAAAGCTAGCGAGTCAGGTGAGCTTCGCTCAGCATATGTTTGAAGGTTTAAAGCTTAACGAACATTCTTTAAAAGTTATTTAAAAAAAATTTTCATCCAAAGTTGAATTTTATAAAAATCACAGAGAACTTTTGTTTTGAAAAATTCGTAAGAAAGGAAAGTTTTTTGCTTTTTCTGAAGCAACGGCTATTCCTAGCTTGCCCAAAAACAATACAGCTCTTCTATAGAGCATCACGGATCAAATGTGAAAAACTAGAAGTCTTTACAATGTCTCGTTATTGAGATTTCTTGCTGATTAACTTGCATGCTTGTTTGCTTGCTTACAGAAAGCGTATTTTGTGATTTTCTAAGCAATGCCAAATTGAAATCTTATTTTTCGCAGAAGATGTGAATTTTTAAACACAAACTTTTCTTCTAGAACCTTTTATAAACAATTTTGCTTCGTTTTCTCAATAATGCGAAAACTGATTTTTCAATCTGAACAAAACCGATAGAATTGCAAGAGAACGTGAACCAACGTAAATACGGTGTAAATATTCCAAATAATTTCAATACAATAAATAAGTAAAGATTAATGATGGAGATCAAGCACTAGTTAATCCGTGTTACTGGATTAAGACCAGCTACTATCAACAAAAAAATTATATCATTTTTTTTTCTATCAATCATTAGTGGTTTAAGCTAATAAAGCAAAATAAATAAAATTAAACCCTCAAATCCGGTTTAAAATTAATCAAGATTTACATAAATATTTCTTAAACCCACTCAAAACCAAATAAAATGAAATTCTTTTAATGGTTTATTATGCTTCTTTTAATTACCTTTAATTTAAGATATCACACGGAAAAAATGGATTTGAAAATTAAAAGATATTACTGATTTAATTTTTAATCCTTAGGATTTATTTATAATCCTCCAGATTAAACACTATTTTCACTTTATCTCGAGAACTAAGACGATTCACGCAAAGCGCTTAAATTTCCGCCCCTCTAAACCTATGTAGCTTTCTATTGATATTGATTTTGAGTTGCGAGCTGAAGGTTGGGTGAAAAATTTTAAACCATTTTTGATTTCGTAATGAATATATAGTATATAATGAGTATCATTGGATAGGTCTTTTAAAGTATAAAATCGATATTTTTTTGAAAATAGCCTACTATGATCAAAACCAAAAATGCTTTTAATTGCATTTTAAATCATATCAAGGTATTATAAATGATTAAGATTGCTAATATAGATATAAAATCGATATTTTTTTGAAAATAGCCTACTATGATCGAAACCAAAAATGCTTTAAATTGCATTTTAAAACATATCTAGGTCTTACAAATGATTAAGATTGCTAATAAAGATATAAAATCGATATTTTTTTGAAAATAGCCTACTATGATCAAAACCAAAAATGCTTTTAATTGCATTAAAAACATATCTAGGTCTTATAAATGATTAGGATTGCTAATAAAGATATAAAATCGATATTTTTTTGAAAATAGCCTACTATGATGGAAACCAAAAATGGTTTAAATTGCATTTTAAAACATATCTAGGTCTTATAAATGATTAAGATTGCTAATAAAGATATAAAATCGATATTTTTTTGAAAATAGACTACTATGATCAAGACCAAAAATATTTTTAATTGCATTAAAAAACATAACTAGGTCTTATAAATGATTAGGATTGCTAATAAAGATATAAAATCGATATTTTTTTGAAAATAGCCTACTATGATCGAAACCAAAAATGCTTTAAATTACATTTTAAATCATATCAAGGTATTATAAATGATAAAGAATGTTTATATAGATATAAAATCGATATTTTTTGAAAATAGCCTACTATGATCAAAACCAAAAATGCTTTTAATTGCATTGCAAAACATATCTAGGTCTTATTAATGATTAAGATTGCTAATATAGATATAAGATTTTTTTGAAAATAGCCTACTATGATCAAAACCAAAAATGCTTTTAATTGCATTTAAAAACATATCTAGGTCTTATTAATGATTAAGATTGCTAATATAGATATAAGATTTTTTTGAAAATAGCCTACTATGATCAAAACCAAAAATGCTTTTAATTGCATTTAAAAACATATCTAGGTCTTATTAATGATTAAGATTGCTAATATAGATATAAAATCGATATTTTTTTGAAAAAAGCCCACTATGATCAAAACCAAAAATGCTTTTAATTACATTTCAAAACATATCTAGGTCTTATAAATGATTAAGATTGCTAATATAGATATAAGATTTTTTTGAAAATAGCCTACTATGATCAAAACCAAAAATGCTTTTAATTGCATTTAAAAACATATCTAGGTCTTATAAATGATTAAGATTGCTAATATAGATATAAAATCGATATTTTTTTGAAAATAGCCTACTATGATCAAAACCAAAAATGCTTTTAATTGCATTTTAAAATATATCCAGGTCTTATTAATGATTAAGATTGCTAATATAGATATAAAATCGATATTTTTTTGAAAATAGCCTACTATGATCAAAACCAAAAATGCTTTTAATTGCATTTAAAAACATATCTAGGTCTTATAAATTATTAAGATTGCTAATATAGATTTAAAATCGATATTTTTTTGAAAATAGCCTACTATGATCAAAACCAAAAATGCTTTTAATTGCATTTCAAAACATATCTAGGTCTTATAAATAATTAAGATTGCTAATATAGATGTAAGATCGATATTTTTTTTGAAAATAGCCTACTATGATCAAAACCAAAAATGCTTTAAATTACATTTTAAATCATATCAAGGTATTATAAATGATAAAGAATGTTTATATAGATATAAAATCGATATTTTTTGAAAATAGCCTACTATGATCAAAACCAAAAATGCTTTTAATTGCATTGCAAAACATATCTAGGTCTTATTAATGATTAAGATTGCTAATATAGATATAAGATTTTTTTGAAAATAGCCTACTATGATCGAAACCAAAAATGCTTTAAATTGCACTTTAAATCATATCAAGGTATTATAAATGAAAAAGAATGTTTATATAGATATAAAATCGATATTTTTTTGAAAATAGCCTACTTTGATCAAAACCAAAAATGCTTTTAATTGCATTTCAAAACATATCTAGGTCTTATAAATGATTAAGATTGCTAATATAGATATGAGATTTTTTTGAAAATAGCCTACTATGATCAAAACCAAAAATGCTTTAAATTACATTTCAAAACATATCTAGGTCTTATAAATAATTAAGATTGCTAATTTAGATATAAAATCGATATTTTTTTGAAAATAGCCTACTATGATCCAAACCAAAAATGGTTTAAATTGCATTTTAAAACATATCTAGGTCTTATAAATGATTAAGATTGCTAATATAGATATAAAATCGATATATTTTTGAAAATAGCCTACTATGATCGAAACCAAAAATGCTTTAAATTGCCTTTTTAAACATATCTAGGTCTTACAAATGATTAAGATTGCTAATAAAGAAAATAGCCTACTATGATCAAAACCAAAAATGGTTTAAATTGCATTTTAAAACATATCTAGGCATTATAAATGATAAAGATTGCTAATATAGATATAAAATCGATATATTTTTGAAAATAGCATACTATGATCCAAACCAAAAATGGTTTAAATTGCATTTTAAAACATATCTAGGTCTTACAAATGATTAAGATTGCTAATAAAGAAAATAGCCTACTATGATCAAAACCAAAAATGGTTTGAATTGCATTTTAAAACATATCTAGGCATTATAAATGATAAAGATTGCTAATATAGATATAAAATCGATATATTTTTGAAAATAGCCTACTATGATCAAAACCAAAAATGCTTTTAATTGCATTTCAAAACATATCTAGGTCTTATAAATGATTAAGATTGCTAATATAGATATAAAATCGATATTTTTTTGAAAATAGCCTACTATGATCAAAACCAAAAATGCTTTTAATTGCATTTCAAAACATATCTAGGTCTTATAAATGATTAAGATTGCTAATATAGATATAAAATCGATATTTTTTTGAAAATAGCCTACTATGATCGAAACCAAAAATGCTTTAAATTGCATTTTAAAACATATCTAGGTCTTATAAATGATTAAGATTGCTAATATAGATATAAAATCGATATTTTTTTGAAAATAGCCTACTATGATCAAAACCAAAAATGCTTTTAATTGCATTTTGAAACATATCTAGGTCTTACAAATGATTAAGATTGCTAATAAAGAAAATAGCCTACTATGATCAAAACCAAAAATGGTTTAAATTGCATTTTAAAACATATCTAGGCATTATAAATGATAAAGATTGCTAATATAGATACAAAATCGATATATTTTTGAAAATAGCCTACTATGATCCAAACCAAAAATGGTTTAAATTGCATTTTAAAACATATCTAGGTCTTATAAATGATTAAGATTGCTAATATAGATATAAAATCGATATTTTTTTGAAAATAGCCTACTATGATCAAAACCAAAAATGCTTTTAATTGCATTTCAAAACATATCTAGGTCTTATAAATGATTAAGATTGCTAATATAGATATAAAATCGATATTTTTTTGAAAATAGCCTACTATGATCGAAACCAAAAATGCTTTAAATTGCATTTTAAAACATATCTAGGTCTTATAAATGATTAAGATTGCTAATATAGATATAAAATCGATATTTTTTTGAAAATAGCCTACTAATATAGATATAAAATCGATATTTTTTTGAAAATAGCCTACTATGATCGAAACCAAAAATGCTTTAAATTGCATTTTAAAACATATCTAGGTCTTATAAATGATTAAGATTGCTAATATAGATATAAAATCGATATTTTTTTGAAAATAGCCTACTAATATAGATATAAAATCGATATTTTTTTGAAAATAGCCTACTATGATCGAAACCAAAAATGCTTTAAATTGCATTTTAAAACATATCTAGGCATTATAAATGATAAAGAATGTTTATATAGATATAAAATCGATATTTTTTTGAAAATAGCCTACTATGATCGAAACCAAAATTGATTTAAATTGCATTTCAAAACATATCTAGGTCTTATAAATGATTAAGATTGCTAATATTGATATAAAATCGATATTTTTTTGAAAATAGCCAACTATGATCGAAACCAAAAATGGTTTAAATTGCATTTTAAAACATATCTAGGCATTATAAATGATAAAGAATGTTTATATAGATATAAAATCGATATTTTTTTGAAAATAGCCTACTATGATCGAAACCAAAATTGATTTAAATTGCATTTCAAAACATATCTAGGTCTTATAAATGATTAAGATTGCTAATATTGATATAAAATCGATATTTTTTTGAAAATAGCCAACTATGATCGAAACCAAAAATGGTTTAAATTGCATTTTAAAACATATCTAGGCATTATAAATGATAAAGATTGCTAATATAGATATAAAATCGATATATTTTTGAAAATAGCCTACTATGATCCAAACCAAAAATGGTTTAAATTGCATTTTGAAACATATCTAGGTCTTACAAATGATTAAGATTGCTAATATTGATATAAAATCGATATTTTTTTGAAAATAGCCTACTATGATCAAAACCAAAAATGCTTTTAATTGCATTTCAAAACATATCTAGGTCTTATAAATGATTAAGATTGCTTATATTGATATAAAATCGATATTTTTTTGAAAATAGCCTACTATGATCAAAACCAAAAATGCTTTAAATTGCATTTTAAATCATATCAAGGTATTTTAAATGAAAAAGAATGTTTATATAGATATAAAATCGATATTTTTTTGAAAAAAGCCTACTATGATCAAAACCAAAAATGCTTTTAATTGCATTTCAAAACATATCTAGGTCTTATAAATGATTAAGATTGCTTATATTGATATAAAATCGATATTTTTTTGAAAATAGCCTACTATGATCGAAACCAAAAATGCTTTAAATTGCATTTTAAATCATATCAAGGTATTATAAATGATAAAGAATGTTTATATAGATATAAAATCGATATTTTTTTGAAAATAGCCTACTATGATCAAAACCAAAAATGCTTTTAATTGCATTTCAAAACATATCTAGGTCTTATAAATGATTAAGATTGCTAATATAGATATAAAATCGATATTTTTTTGAAAATAGCCTCCTATGATTGAAACCAAAAATGCTTTAAACTGCATTTTAAAACATATCTAGGTATTATAAATGATAAAGAATGCTAATATACCCTCAAATTCGGTTTAAAATTAATCAAGATTTACATAAATATTTCTTAAACCCACTCAAAACCAAATAAAATGAAATTCTTTTAATGGTTTATTATTCTTCTTTTAATTACCTTTAATTTAAGATATCACACGGAAAAAATGGATTTGAAAATTAAAAGATATTACTGATTTAATTTTTAATCCTTTGGATTTATTTTTAATCCTCCAGATTAAACACTATTTTCACTTTATCTCGAGAACTCAGACGATTAACGCAAAGCACTTAAATTTCCGCCCTACTAGACCTTTGTAGCTATCTATTGATATACATATCAATATGATTGACTTTGAGTTGCGAGCTTTAGGTTGCGTGACAAATTTCAAACCATTTTTGATTTCGTAATGAATTTAGGAAGGATTAAAATAAATCTATAGGATTAAAATTTGAAATCGTTATATCCACGTAGATGTTGATGGAAGTGGGGCATGTTTAGTATCATTGGATAGGTCTTTTAAGGCTTTACATTACAAAAAATGTTTCATCTAATAGCATAGAAAAATCTGTTTCGCGAAAATCTTCCATGAAGCACTTCGGTCTCAAAAAAAAGTTCATGCAAAGCGCCATAATTTCCGCCCTACTGGACGACAAGGGCTAAATTTTGACATATAAATCATTACTTTTGGATAATACGGTGGACCTGTAGGTTGGGTGACAAAATTTGAACGACATAAAGAAACACCTTCCGTGTTTCCAATCAAAAAGAGTTTAAGCCAAAAGAAACAATCAAGTGTTCAGGATATAAAACCAAGTGATAATGAGGTAAAATGTAGTAAGTATTAAAAAATGTAGATTTAAAATTTTTAAGCTTTATAGATTGCAAACGAGATTGATTTATGCTATACAGAGCCGTCAACAACTCAAGACCCACATAACACCAACATTGAAACAAGTCTATTAAGTCATAATGCTGACGAAGTTGATAACTTTTATAAAAAGTACAGTTCGCGGTTTGATCAAGAATTGACAGATGGAATCTTTCATTTCGAAGTTATATCCAGCTTGAAAACATCAAATGAATGCTTAAACAATGAACAAAGTCATGAAGTCTTAACCACCTTAACCTAGTCAGT
The DNA here is from genome assembly GCA_917627325.4 of Chironomus riparius. Taxonomy (NCBI): domain Eukaryota; kingdom Metazoa; phylum Arthropoda; class Insecta; order Diptera; family Chironomidae; genus Chironomus; species Chironomus riparius. The sequence goes on along the minus strand of OU895877.1, from coordinate 18,291,270 downwards.
GAGATGGTATTTGATGAACATATTGAGCCTATTGTGTTCTCGACTGGAGGAAGTCGTTACAAATTTTGAATTGTGTCATTAAAAATTTAAACTTGCAATTTACTTAGCATTTTGAATTATTGCCAAAATCTTTTGACCACAGACAAATCATCAGTTTTCTTAAATTTGAGAAAACCACAAAATTCCACCATCTAGTCACTAGTTCAATGAAGAATTACAAGAACCATATATGCATACAAAAAGCCATTTCCAAGAATGTAAAATTACATTGTAAAAAATTTCCACATTAGCATTATTGGAATAGAACTTTCATATTTCCAAGAAGGCAGCGATGAGGAAGTGTAAATAAAATAAAATGGAAAATATTTCATTGCTGCTCGTAGGAAGCACAGCTCAAAAAAATGGTGATAAAATGGAGACTAGTGATAGATGCTTCAATTTCCATTATAGCGTCATAAATCAAACCAGACATCTCTTGCTTGCTCTCACATACATAATCATAACATATAAAAGCATCATGCCTTCATTTATAAATATACTGACTCACACAAACACACACACACACGCTCTCCTAAGCACCCACAGAAACTTTACACTGCAATGGCAAGAAAGAGAAATTCCATTACTAAAAATCGTTCCTCGCTCCACTTACTTTCCGCATCACATAATTTTATGATGAGGCAAGGGGCCTCATTTCTTAACATCATCCAATGCTTCTTACGTCTCTGACATTAACGAATATTACTTAGTTTAATGGCTTATCGCGAAAGGACTCTAGACTCTAGAGACAGCATTCGCTTATGAATTATAATTTCCTTACTTACTTATTTCTTGTGCTCGATGTCACTCCAAATAAAATATCTTGACATGTGAACTTTCACATGAATAAGCATGCAGAGCACTGTTTGAATTTAATTTATGTGTTGATAAAATTATTTTTTGTTGTTTTGAAATTTTTTAATGGTCGTTTAGATGTTATGGAAATTTAGACTTCCCCTTCTCATATCCATAAATATTTTTGAAGCATTTTTATAGGAAATTGAAGTTTTGAAAGAGGTGAGTTTTAGTTTGGTTGACTTATATTCTAAAAAATACTGGAGGTCCTCGATTTGAGCAGGTGCTTTTTCTCAGAAAAATCCTGTTCAAATCTAATCTACTCAAATCGAATTATTCTGATTATCAAATCGAGGACCCCCAATAACCTTTAATAAGGTTAGGGCTGTCCGAAATCTGTGTTTGTGGACACAACAAGAATAGCTACTCACATTGTTCATTCCCTCTCTTTTTCTCAGGATATAACGAATCCCTTACATAAGTCCATGCATTGAGGTAATGAGTTTTCTAAACTACCAAGATAGGACATCTTTCAGTTGAGTTTTCATACAAAATATTCAGATTTTCAGTAAGGATATTAGTTTCGATAGCTGAGGAGTCGTTTTCTTGGTCTACCCGGGACAACCTAAGTATTCAATAGATCCACTTATTTTTCCTTAATTTTTTTTATTTACTAGTTTTAATGCATGGTTGCCACAGGTTGTCATTAAAAGCCCAACCGAATCGTTGATTCAACTGTGCAACGGTATGGAAATGTTGCCAACTTCAGATTGAATCTACAAAAAATAATGACATATATCATCCTCCCCCCTAAAGAAGAAGAGCCCCCTAAAAATAGCCTCCAAAAGGCCAATAAAACAAAATAAAAATGTATTTTCCCGTCAAAATGTACGTAGGGAGCACTCTAGTCCCATTTTCATATTAGAGATTCCGATTTAAACATTTATGGATATAATATGTGAGCGTATCGCACTTTTTGCCTCATTCTATCTCTCCATCGTATCATTATGTCTTTCACTGAGACCATTCACGGAAAATTTTTTGTCTCATTTAGCAACTAATGTCATAGAAAGAATGTCTACTTAGTGAAAATATGGATACGACAAATGAAGTTGGGGGGAATTGAATGTTTAAGGGCATAGAGCACATATACAGGAATGAAAATAATATCATCGCGTTTATATGGATACAATATCATGAAGATAAAAAAAGATGCTGTAACTAGCAGATACTTCTTCTTATGACTGAACAGAAGACATGATGCTGCAGAAAAAAAAGGCAAAAAAAAAATAATTTTTCTTCCTCTTTTTACATTCCATTACATTAAAAGCAAGGAAGAGAAATCGAGATCAAGATTTTTATGATGAAGAAAAATTTATTAGAAAATTATAGCTTAACTGCTTCATCTTTGTCTTCATTCTCGTCTCACTCTATCGTTCCAATTTTCTCGTCACTTTCCTGTATCGTCTCAGATATAATCATTTTAATGAAAATAAGCTTTGACATATGACACATCAATAAATTTTTCTCGGAAGGAGCTTGTGTGATATTTTTAACTTTATAATAGACATTTCTCATTGTTATATCCACAAACATGCTTGAATCCTTATGTGAATGTTATTTCACTTAATGTGACAATGAATAAAGGCGTTAAAGCATATTTACCTTTTGAGCCATTCAAATTGAAATGGATTTTATTTTCCTTTATGATTGTAAAGAATTGTAATTGTATTCAATGACTTTTGTGTGTTCCGTACCAAAAATGGAATGGATTTTATTCAATTGAACTGTGCTTTGGAGATTATTGGATGTTTTTTAAAAAACATATTTTTTTTGTGCGGATCATTTGGATAAATTAAGGTACAAAGTCAATCTCTGTTTCGCTTTTAATTGTAGAACATTAAAAATTAATTTTCAAAGCTGCATTTAGTGCAATCTAGTCAAAACGGGTCTGACCTAACGGCCCGATCGGCACACATTGAAATGTTTGCAGCCCGTCAATTAATTTCAATGTTTGCCGATCGGACAGGATATTGAGTGAACCTTCTGCTTACTTCCAATCCTGCATCAAATTAAGTAAACATGGGAATGAAATATTTTCTTATCTTAAGTCATGCCAACACAACATTAAAGTTCCAATTCATACTAAATTTAAAGTCTATTGCATGTTAAAATCGATTTTAACTCAGATTTTTCATCGAAAACTTTTTTTATGAAATTTAAATTCCCATACAGAATATCTTATGCATCAACAATTCCATTATATGTCTATCATACATGTCATAACAAACACAATTTCAACATTTCATATTTTCTCAGACATTTATTGAATTGAAGGCAATTTTCTTTGCATTATCAACAAAATTGAGCATCGAAAAAAAAAAAATAAATCCGAAATTGATGCGCATTTAAGTGAAGGCAACGGAAGAAAATTCTAAAAATACTCAATCATACATTTTGACGGATCTCATGAGAATAATTTTTTATGGAAATCACTGAATGTTTTATCATGAATATTTGAAAGTAAAAAAGTTTCATGAGGCAAAATTTCACTTTAAAGTCGATTATCGATGCTGACGGTGACCTACATGAAACTTTTTCTTATAATGAAAAATCATCGCATGGTTTAAAATTGAACAAATAAATTAAGACGAGGAAGAATGAAAAAGTTTTTCATCCAGTCAAACATTAAACTTGTGTTGATGTGGTTACTAACGATTGAGTAAGGCGCATTTTATGAGCATGTGAAATTAATTCGAAATTCAACCAAATAATATTTGAAAAGTACCTGCCAATTAAAATTCAAAAATAACTGTCAAAAAATATTTGAAAAAATCAACCACTATCAAAACTTTAAAACACCCTCTCAAGCTGACAGTCAGACAGATCAACACTACAAGCTCTATTGTATGAAAATAAAAACTCAAAAAATCCAGCTTCACTGAAAATGGAAGTAAAAAGAATCTTTTGAAAAAAAAAATTTTTCTTCATCTCGCTTCCTCGTCTTGATTTATTTTTATCACTTGGTTAAATAAAAGAAAATAAAGTTTATAACTCGTACCACTGAGTCAAGTCGTTGTAATCCTTCAACCCTACATGCTTATTTCCCCATTTTCCATTCAACTCAAACTTTACCACACAAATTATCAACGACTTCAATTAATTTCAGTTTAGTCTAAATACGTGCCGTGCTCTTACTAACATTCATTTCTTACACCCACATTCACATTTACAGCTATCATCTTTCCATTTCCATTTTCCTTTTCACAACTTTGATTAAGTATTATGTTATTTGAAATTGACTTTTAATTCCATCTTAATTCAGTTCATATTACTTTCTACTACTACGTCTCAACTGCTTCTTCATTTCTCTTCTTTCACCACTCTCTCATACTCTCCTTCTTCTTTTTTACCGCTTCTATGCTCGAAAAAAAATTTCAATTCCGAAAATGAATTGAAAATTTTCTTCTTAGCCTTCTTTTGAGACATTCTTTTGTGGAGATGAGGAAGTGCTATTGATTAGATTTTATCTGTTTGCCTGATTCATATATGAAGGCTTATTGAATTGAATCATGATAAAGATTGAAATACTCTGCAGTTGCATGACAGAATGAAGTTTATTTTAATGGTAAGGTTTTAGTTAAATCTAGGTTGACTGCATCAAGATAAAAACTGTCAAAAGTGATTAATTGTCAAAAACCTTACTTTAAGTTAATGAATATTGATATCTCAGATGGTAAGGTTTTGGTCATGAAAATTTGTCTTAAGTTTTAAGTCTCGCTCGGTTCGAATCCCATCAATACCCTATTATTTGTATTAAATAATAATGAGAAAGATTTGAGAGGTTTGTGAGCTCATCTTGGAGGTCTTTTACTGGAATGAGTTTGAAAATTGCAATGAGAACTTAAATGTACACTGGTTCTAAGATCTATAGAGCTGTTACTTATTTCAGCGTATTTAAATAGTAAACAACGACAAGTGTAATGAAAATCTGACGTTAATAACTGAATTTAACTTAAAGAACTTTTAAATCCATAAACTCATACCAACACCTCCTGCTTCTCTCATATCATTTCCCTAAAAAGTCCATGGAAAGTCTCAAACCCACTTGACCTACTCTACCATTCCATTCCCTGTTTTTAAGTATATTACTTTGTAAGTACCTCATGCTGTGTTTTAAGTATCATTTTTTGTAATATTCAGCCAATTAATTTCCCAAGGCAACATCAAGTTGATTACTTTGTCCATAACAGCAACAACACGTGTATTAAAACTCATAACAACAAGCTATTGAAATTATGTCCTGACAACTTGATGCAAATTTTACATCATTCTTCTCTGTAACATTAAATTCTTTTCAAAAACCTCACAGGTTCCCTGAATGAGCTAAACAATACAAAGTGAGATGAATACGTTACCACTTTCAATGCCACTGTTCATAAGCGTACATTTATACTTGTTATAAACTTTTTTTTTTGTGGTTTTTTGATAATTTGTTTGGTTTTGTTATTTGCTTGACTGACTCTTTTGTTATTGCTTTTTCGTTGTATTCATTCGAACGAGAGAATGGAGAGGAAGACGATAAAAGAATGAAGGAGAAAAAAATCCACGAGCTCAATACTTTGTTATGCAATGGCAGTAATGTTGTGTCTATAAGAGAAAGAGAGAAGGAAAGCGATAAAGCATGAAGGAGAAAGTTAAATTGAAGAATATGTTAGAGGCTTACAATATGAAACAAAAGAGCAGACATAACGAAAAAGAAGTCATGCTGTCAATTTCCATTTAGGCAAAAAGCCCTAAATCATTATTACATCACATAAATTATGTTACCCCAACAACGCACCCCGTTCATCTGTATTTACTCTTAAATTATGATTTTTGATACTTTTTTAATGTTGATGCTGTAATTATTTACACATTCATTGCTAATGTGCTATAATCTCCCCTCAAAAAAAAAGCCTCATACAAATATTGAAAGTTTACATTTCTCACTCATTCGTTAGACTCGTACAACACTTCACATTCCTTTATTATTATTATTATTTTGCCATTATACTCCTTGTGGTTCTATTCGTTTAAACATTGCAAGTGCACAACATTCATTAAAATAAATTACGTGCAGTTAAGTTCATCAACAATTAATATTTTAAACGAATGTATGAGCATTGAAGATGTTAAGTCTGGCATATGCTTTGAGTGGAATGAAATTATATTTAAAACTTTTAATAGGGCATATGCAAAACTGCCTATGCTTATAACTTACACATATGCATTTGTTTTGAATTTTACTTAAGCATCAGTGCCTTTTTGCTGCTGACTGTTTTAACTTTGAATAAATTAAGTGTTGATTTTATAACCTTCAGTGTTTAGGTTGCTGTATTTATCATTCTTTGCTTCTAAGGAGTGTGTACAATATCACGGGTAGGTTTATTAATGATGTCCACTATACCCGAATCGCACAATTCGGTTAATCGAATCTGGCTTTGATTTAAATCCAGCACCATGCCAGAGTCACACCAGCTTAAAGCCGGATTTCTGATTCATTCACCGACTTGTGCCATTCGGGATGATTCACTATGGTTTGGAGGATTACAAAGCTAAACACGAGTGACACACAGCTGCTAATCTTGTTATCTAGTCAAACTTCATCATGCACGATTTAAAATTCACAATACATAGACAGTCATCATTAATTGGAACAAAATTCAAGCAGATATGCATTCAGCAAAAGCCCCATTACAAGCATAATGTCACCAATAAAACCATCGAAAAACGCGTAAAGCATCAACGATTGCACTAGCATCAGCAGTCATCAAAATGGTAATAAGAAGTAAAAGAAAAATACTCAAGCATAAAGAGTTGAAGTATTCATAAACAGGATTTAATTGTTTCTGCGCCACAAAATCTCATTAAAAATGAATAATGCCACAAATATGCTTCGGATGATGTTTTCAGCTCACTTTATTTCTGTTCATGCACTGCCAACATGAAATGAATTTTCATAATTAATATTTTTTTCCTCAGTTCCTCGGTTGCCTTTTTACATCAATGAGTGCTTTTAATTTTCGGTTGTTTGCTTCTCAATTTAAATGGAGTTTAAAGAAAAAATGTATGTGCTGGAAATAGCGTTAAAATTAATTTTTGCTAAAGCACTCATTACTCAAATGAAAATGAACTTAATTTGAGTTTCGAGTAAGCGAGAATAATTTATTTTCACACATTTTCTTGAGTCGACAACACTTCATTTTTCATTTTAACTAGTTTTTGACTCTAAATGTCTGTGAATTTTAATGATCACATTTACAAATAAATTTATTATTGCCTTTTTTTCTTGGATTTGGTTTTATCTTATAATGCTACTGGATCGACACAAATTGTTCATGCTTTCTTTAAATTTTGCCATACTGGAGACATGCGAAAGCCACTTTGTTACTATGAAAAAGTTGTGTCCAATCAGTAAGTCTTAAGTGCCTTTAGTAATTATTACTTTAGTCAATATTAAAGTGAACAAAACAGAGGCGGCAAATCTTCAAGCTGAGTAACACTCCATAAAAAAATATGAGCTTTATAGACCTTAAAAAACAAGTGCTGTTAGAGCAGAATGGAACCTAGAGTATCGAACTATAATTATGCGAATCTGCCAATGCGAAATTAAGGACTATGAGGCAGAGTGGTTCGATAGCAGACTGAATATCTTTATTCTTTTTACTTGAGAAAGTGGCTTTGATTCTCACCATAATTTAAAACAGGATTTTATTCACTCTTTTATTGTCATGGTTGTCGCTAGCTTTCAAAGGAATTATGTTTAATTATAAGGTTAAGAACCCACCCATAATCGCTGCTTGTTGTCACAGCAATAAATTCTCAAATTACCAATCAACTACGCAATTAAGTCACATCAGCTTATCTTAATGATGTACATACTGATGTTAAAGTTCATAGACATTTGATTGAAATGTATTCATAATTAGTACGTCCGAGATATTCTGTAATATGCTTTTCATATCAGAACCATTTCACAGCCAGCAATGAATACAAAATAATTGGAATATCAAATCTGAGTAATTAACAAAAAATGCAATTTCTATGCCCACATCCACATAGCAGCTAATCCTCTTACCAGGCAACTCAATAGTTTTCAAATGAAATGATAAAATAGAGCATAAGCATGTGTAGCGAACAAAAAAAGGCAGAGAGAAAATTTGCAAAATTAATATGATTACCATGACGATAAAACGTCGGGTCATGAATAAATGTTGCATAGTTGAGCAACAAAGACATTCATTCAGTTAACATAGCTTAAATAAATTCCTTTTTTTTCTATTCGTCGTATCAAAAGAGACCTTACAGACAGCAGATCGAGAATCATACAATTAGTTATGTTGTGTTTTATTATGTAATACATTATGCTGAACACTAATGGTGAAAGCATTCACATAAATAAAAGAGAATGGAATGAATGAGTGAGATGGAAATAGAGTGATAAAGGATGAATGGGGGTGTCCCCTATTGAAATAGCATTAACTATCTAATGTACATGTATCGTGACATTTATTCATTCAATTCATTTTATTGAATATAAAAGAGCATACAGGGCAAGTAAGGCTAGGCTAGGCCAAGAATGTCGAGTGAATAAATAAACTAGTATGAATTTTGTCACTTGTGGTTTGATTAATGCGCATTTTTAACAAGTTCGTTGATAAATGATGACTGAATTCTGATGAGTGAAACGGGGAAGGAAGTCAATTGCCAATATGTTAATAAATACTCTAAGCACAATAAAATTGAAATTATACCTATGATAATAAGAATGATAACGGTTAAATTATATTTAAATAATCATTCAGTCTGATTTTGACATGTTTTTAAAATCTTTTTTCTTTATCACTCTTCCAAATGACCCCCCCCCCCCCACCCCCCCCAACCCAAAAAAATCAGTATTTATTAATGTTAATTATGTGATTTTACGGACATATTTACGTAACGTAAGGTTTACATAACTCACCTTGAAAAGTTATTTTTGGGTTGTTTGAGCAGAAGAAGTCTTCGATCATTATCATTTTTCGGAAACTTTATCTCCAAAGTGGCACACACAAAAAGGAACTAAAACTCATCAAAAAATGAAAACTAAAGCAGAAATTAAGCAAAGAAGGATGACAAAGCAAAGAAGCAAGGAACAATGAGCTGCAATAAGCAAAGAACAATAAGACACACAGACACACATGCAGACGATATGCAATCATTAGCTACATTTATTCAAGAAAAGAGCATGAAAAATGAGAAAATTAATGTCAGAATGAGAAGCAAAAATTTGTCGTCGTCAATCGATATTTTTCTTTATCAATAGAAGTTCATTTCATTTGCTGACCATGTTAATACAATTCATTTATTCATTCATTCATTTATTCATTGATTTATTGTGTAATTTTCCCTCTGCCTCCATCTCTCTGCTACACAACACGTCAGCTAGTTCGTGCTTCGGTCTCATTCCAATCAGCGAGCACATATTTGATTGTGTCTTTATTTTATTTTCATAATTTTTTCTCGAATTTCCCACTTCCACTCACTCTCCTGGAACCATTTTTATCACAATTTGTGTGGATAAATGCGATAATTTATTCACTTGGACTGATTGATATAAATGAATTGGACATAGAGCATTTTAATCGGGGTAACATTATCATGATTTATGTAGGTTCTCTGAACGATTCATTTGTAAAAGTTTTTCTTCCAAATTGCTTCAAACTTTTCTTTATTTGTTTTTTTTTTTTGTGGCGTTATTTTAAGGCGTAATCGTTTTAGGGGAATCTATATGTATGGATGGTCTTTTGAGATGAAATTAATATCAACGAGTTATTTTTGAGTCATAAATTTAACGGTCTTTCTCATTTTGAACTTTAAATGATTTTTAATTCTTGATTGTTTAAAAATTCAAAAACTGCGCCTTATCCTCAAGCATCCGAAAAACAACACAGACGACCCCATTTAACGCCATACGAGACCAATTGCTAACAATCAGGACGATAAATAAATTTATATTTATTTATTTTTTCTGTCTCTTAATTGTTGAAACTTGCCTTAAATTGGAAGGATCAAAAACAGAACCAACATGAGAGCAAATGAGGGAAATTGTTATTAAATGTTGCCTTTCTGATTTTCCACACAACTGAATCCAGTTTGCGTAATAATTGAGTTAAATTTCCTCCTTTTTTTGCCTACTGCTTGCTACATTATATTGTGTAATATTGTGTATGCCTTCTGCCCGGGCATGAAAGCATTGATGACTTCCACTCAATACAATTTCATTATATTTGAAAGCTCCTTTTGCTGTGTTGGCTGTTGTTCTGTTGCCACAACTGAATAAATATTGAAATAAAACTTTTTCTTCCTTTTTTGTATCCACCACACCCGTTCCATTTCCATTTGCTGCCATCTTTGTTTACATTCTATCCATATACATATATATGTATATATCCGTTCACATGAATATGCATGGAGATAGATCTGTGGATATTTTCAGTTCAACAATAATGCCTTAATCAAAATACCCTTTTGTTCCATGATATTACAATTGTTGATGCTTAATGAATATTTGTAATTTCTGTTAGAACACGCTCGAAATGCTTCACATGATGAGCTGTATCAAATCATTAAACTTCCCCCTTTTTTACTAAAATCATCCTCCTACCAACATGTATATGGACTTCATTATGCTTTTTATTTGTTTTATTATCGCATCGACTCGTCATTTAGCTTATCTTTTGTTTTCTGTCAAAATAATGGATATAAAAATTATATTTATGGATGTGCTAGGGTTTATTGATTTTCACTTGGATGATAAATGGGATTATTTTAAATTAATTATGGATATGACTTGAAGTTTTTGTAGATTTGAGGGGTTCTTGGTCATAAAATTTTATTATGGAATTTTGAAGGGACTTGAAACTGACGATTTCCTTCCATTCCTAAACATAAGTTTTGAATTTTATAAAAAAAAAACGGTTGTTAAAAACGGTGCTTTAAATTGGCAAGTTTGAAGCTATCAAGTTTGTTACGCTTACAGGCATAACTAGTTAACATTGGATACCCGTAGTTTCCTATGATTACACGCACGATTGTAAGTTCTCGAGAGAGAGACTAGCAGCTACACAGACGAATTAGTTAAATTTGTGGCACTTAGAGCCAGATTAGAGACTGATCGAGGTCCCCTTACCTAGATTATAGTACCTAAAATGATTATAGTTGAAGTGCCTAAGCTAGTCTTAGAAGCTGGTCTCTATAATGACTTTTAAGCAATGATATTAATGTGTTTGATACTTCCGTTGTCTGATTACAGTTATATCTGGTCTATATTTGACCTCTATTCAATCTTATCCAAAATATCATTTTAGTCCTGGAAATCCTCTAAAAATCATTCCAAAGAAGGACCAAAATACTGTTACACCCTAAACTACAGACTTATTAATCGATTTAAGTCACAATTTGTTCCCAAAAAATTTAAAATATGCCAGATTTTCAAAAGATCCAGAATCCTGATCCAAAATTTTCAACACAGCATTACAAAAATTCCATCATCCAAACCTTATTTTCTCCGGGATGACATGTATAAAAATTCATTCAGAAACGGACTCTCTAATTACTTGAAGGGTATCAAGTGAGTATCATATCTATAGTTTTATGTATATATGAGGGTTGTACAAAACAGTAATTTCATTATTCATATGGCTATGGTATTAAGCAGATTAGTTTGGAATGTGAATTGAAATTTTTCTCGTTTTGGATCATTAATTTCATGAAACGGAAGGAAAATTTTTCTTGGAATTGGAGATTATAATAATATTTTTACTATATCAAGAGATTGGATGTAGGCAGCATGCTGGTTCTGCAAATAAGTTTTTATTAATTTGCAGCAGAGATTGGATTTTGGTTTATTTATATGCAGTTGTAAAGAACAATCTTATGACTTGATGTGACTGCATATACATTTTTTAACAGGTCAATGAGTTTCCTGGACTTTGAATCCAGTTGAATGTGGCTGTCATAAAGCTATGATGTTCATATTTATGGAAATATTCAAATAAACTTAAAGTTTAAATTCAAAAATTCTTAATAATTTCTGAAGCAGCAATGAACACCTTTAATATCCATTTCACCTAGTAGAGTCATCTCATTTCTTTAATCCACCACAATCTCACCTTTCAACCCTATTCAATAAATATAATGAAAATTTTTCCTTATTGTTTTGCAAACTATCTGAACTCTCTCATATCCTTTTACTAATTCCTTCCACAATAACGATTTTTTCATTAAAAACAGAACAAGTAGTAATTAATATTAGCCATTCATTGTTTGCATGTCTATTGATGATTATAACAACTTTGTTGTTGGTTTAAAATAATTTTCAATATTTTGTAATTTAACATTTCGTGCAAACATGTTTTAAGGTCCGTTGGAATTGAATATTTGTATCATGATAAGAATTATAATATATTGTTTGCAAAATCGTAATACTTGCAAGTTGCATGTTCTTTTAAACTGAGCTTAATTTGATTGGATGCATTCATGTCTTGATAATATGTTAACTGATTCACTGTTATGTACTAGAATTAATGAACTCAACGGAGTATTTTTTTATAACGGTAGATTAAAATTTAAAACTTCTATGGTTAAATTTGTTTTGCAGCCAACTTCACGTGGCACTTTTATGTTGCGTAAATGGGTTTTCTTTAATATTAATCAGTTCTTAGTCCTTTTGAATGGAATTAAGTTCTAAAATCAGTTACTTTTCTCGCATTCCATCCAAATTTCAATTAAAAACATTAATATTATCCTCAAAAAATTACAGAAGTCCTCGTGTTATTGATCGAACGACTTAAGCGCATTTTTGTCCTAGCGATCAGGATTTGATTATGTAATTATTTTGTGTTCACTTACAGATTATAGAAGAATAGAAGATCATTAATTTTAGTGAAATTAACAAATAATTACAATATCCACTTAGAAAGGCCGATAAAATTTAACGGTATTTGGAACTCAAATTTTTTGATGGTTAAAAAAATTGAATTTCTAAACGCACCTTGATTACAATTTTTACAGCGGTAGAAAATAATTCAAATTTCTGAACGCACGCGTTTTTCATATGAAATAAAAAAATCATTAATTAAAGTATAAATACACTGTTTTAAGATTTTTAACTGTTTTATCGGCTAATAACTCGATAGAACTGAGCGAATAAAACAAACCCGAGCTCTCTACGATGTCTGGTTAAAAAGTTTTTCTTCGCCCGAACGAGCAGCCGAACAAAGTGCATTATTAGGCTACCATTTAGAAACAAGTTTCAAAAATGCGCTAAAAAGTTCACAATAACAGGATCTATCTAGCCAAAGCACAAACAAAAAGCAATCATAAAGTACAAGAATGATTATTGGAGCAACAGCGATTACAATGATAGAAACTCATTTGTTATAATTGACTTCAGCATAAAACTGATGTTGATTTTAATTAGAATTTGTGGCATTGTGGTATATCACTCGAGCATATTCACATTATAATCAGAATGGAGAAAATGAGGAGAAAGAAAACAGCAACATCAACATATGTGAATATGCACAGATCTAACAAACACTATATGGTTATACAAATATTAACAGAGAAATCAGCATCATATAATATGAAGGAACGGACGGAAGGATGATCGGATAGACTATTTCCTAAATGATATTTTCCTTCTGTTTTGGTACATTCCCATCCATTGTATGGATTAATTTCTCTGATGAGGGATAATTAAAAAGCCCACTAGCTCCTCCTCAGATTTTTCCGATACCCTTAACATGATTGTTTGTTTATTCATCTCATTTATCCATCGACTTTTACATGTATACATAATAATATGGATTGTGTTTATTAAAAGGAGGAATATAATTGATGATGAATGAGGTTACAGAAAGGAAGGAAAGAACTATTGTGTAATTAAATCCAGTGTCAATTCAACAAGAAACCGCAAAGAATGATGAACTAAACCTTGCCCAAAGCATCGGATATTAATGAACGAGGAAGAAGTTGAAGCTGATAATTAATTTTGCATTGATTCAGGCTTGCAACAGGACGGCTTGGGCAACATTTTGAAATGACACAAAAGATTCGATAACCAACGTTTTTCCATCATCAACCGCAGCAGAGAAATTGTTATAAATTCTCATACACGTTTCTACAATTAATGAAGGCATTATCATCAATGAAGATTTGTGGCAAACGATAAGCTCTGATGTAAAACTCTTGTATCAAGCTACAAAAATAGAAGTGGAATTAATTTTTTTTTATAGAAAATATGATAAAGTCGCTTTTAGGTCACAGTTTGTGTCAATAACTTTTTTAATTTTTAAATCCACTCGTACCTCGTTTTTATGACATGAAATCTCACAGAATGTAAAAATTCTTCGTTTTATTTGGCGTATCTCATCAGATCTCATCTCTATTCAATTTGCATGCGATCCATTCATTTTCATGATAAGTAAAAATGTGTGTAAGTGAGGCAGGATTAGAGGCAAAAGGAGATGAAAATAATCTCAACTTTTGATTAACATAATTCAACAATTAGCATCATTACAATGACAAAGAATGAATGGTAAAAATCAGGCAATGAAGGCAGCACAAAAAGAAAGACCTGTCGTACATAAATCGCAGAGATTCAGCAATGGAATTTTTCTTTTCTGTTCACACAAGTCATCGACATTGAAACGGAAGCAGTCAGTGAAGGAATAGCGAAAATTCGAGTCATAAACTAATTTAATAAATTTTTGCTATAATTTTCTCGCTCATTCCTCATTCTTACTTGCCAATTGCCATTTTTATATTCTAGAAATATTAAATCACATGCTTATGATTGTCGTGACTTTTTATGGCTGTTCTTAGAATTAAATAATATTTTGCATTTATTGCTGAAATTCAACGATCTTGAATGATTTGAATTCAACATCAGTTCTTCAGGATCTTAAACTTCTATCTTTGAATGCTCTTTAGCCACTTAACACCACAAAATTCATTCACTTGTCTTCATCTTTCAAACATTTAAAAGATTTCTCAAATTTTCTGTTCTTCTTCGTTTCCTTCTGTTCCTTTTTCTTCCTTTTCCCATTTCTTCAGCCATTTCGCTTTCATGTTTCATGCCATTACTTAAAGTACTTCTAATAAAATGAAATGAAAATGAAAAAGAAGTGCTAGAAAAAATGGAAATGGGGAAATTCTCGCGGCAGAAAAGTCAAGAAAAAGTTGCGTGCAGGACATTTCATTCCGATTGCTTTTCCAGCTATTGCCAAGAAAAAAGTACATTTAATCGAATGTCACAGAATGGATGTTAAGTGAAAGTGAGATGGAGGCAGTCATGAATGATGGAAAAAGTTTTTCTCTTGCCTTCGTTGTTAATGCCAATCCAGCTTAGTGAAGCTCATGTTCCTCAATAATCATGATAAAGGCTTTGTTGATGTCACCAAAAGCAATTGAAATGAGAATTGGATGTTGACGGTTCTGATTTCATCTTCCAATTTTTTTTTTCTAATGGAACCACAGAAAAATATTTTTTATTTTCAGCACTTCCGCTTGAATTTCATAATTTTATAGGCAAATTGGTGCCTGAAATGTCATGTGAGTTGTTATTGTCATTATTCTGCTTCGTCAAGCTTGCATGACATTTAAGATTTTACAAATGGATCTTCAAGAAAACTTGCAAGGATTAAATGGGATGTCAAGTTATATTTTGGATGTGAATGATCAATAAATTATAAATTTATTTTTTTTTTACGTTTTCACTGAAAACAGAATTAAAAAATCCAACAAAAGTATCAAAACCAAAAAGTATGACAAGCAACTAGTGCGCTTGACATTTTTGAAGAAGCATGCAACTTAAGCTTGATCATTAATGAAATCAGATCAAATAATAAAAGAAATGATCCCAAGAATGATAGTCAAATCCAATAAATTCATCAAAACCCATCATAATAACAAGCATCAAGATCTAGGCCTTGAGTCACAAAATATGACGAGACAAAAAAACTCAAACGTAATTTAGAAGGAATGAAGGAAAGAATGAAAATTTAACTCGAAATGGCATAAACTATTTTCTCTTATTGCCTTGTAAGTTTCTATTGCCTCCAATTTTCCTCATCTTTGTCATTTCCTTCTCATTTTTTATTGTCTTTCTCTCCCCTTTTGTTGATATTCATTGAACGGAAAGGTCATTTAAGACAGCAGATAAGAAAAGTTTTTCACTTTCTCACATTTACGACTTAAAAAGTAAAATAAAAAGGAACAAGAAACTTGCTTATTGTTTTTTAGTTCCACCTACATTGCAGCTCACTTTCAATCAACTTAAACTCATTTCAATTTCCCATTTTGCTTCCTTTCTATCAGCACTAGCAGCACTTGAATTTAGTTCAAAGCAACAACAGGAAGAAGAAAGTTTTGAGGAAGGAAAAAGTAGTGAAAAATAGTCGCAGAAGCTTTCAGGAATTTCCATAAGCAAAAGCTCACTTCCTGTTATCAGTTTTGAAGACATGAGGAATCACATCTTAGTCACATCATTCATATCAGGAATATCATTTGAATAAATTTTCCGCATCACAAAAGCAGCCATGCCAAGGAAGAAAACCACTAAAAAATGAAGAAAAGTTTCCAAATTTGTGTGTGTTTGTTTGTTTGTTGGAAGCAGCCGAGGAAGAAAAGGAGTGAAAAAGGAAAGTGAAAGTGGAACTAAAAGAGCTGTAAAGCGTGATTTGGATGTGATTGTTGTGAACAATGAGCGACAAAGGCAGCGGCACTAGGGAATTTTTAACCCCAATTGTTTTTACATTTTCAGCTATTTACTCTTATTTTGTGTGCCAGTTCCTCGACATATCATTGATGAAAATAGAAATGGAGATGGATGGATTGAGAAAAAAGTTCATAAACAATCCACAAAAGCTGCAACTTTTCTCCTTCCAAAAAAACCTTCACTTTCCTTCATATTATTATTCTCTAAAAGAATGGCATTAAGTCTAACATTATTCAGGCATTTCTAAATTTATTCAGCCTCTCTTTCCATCTCTTTTTCTCTTTAATTCACTTAATGTACGTAGATTTGCGTGCGTATATGTCTGTAGCTGTATACGAAAGTGAAAGTTTTCAATCCTCTTGGGATTATTAATAAAGTGATAAACTTTTTCACTCCTTACTTTTCATCCTTTTCGTCCTCATTCCACATTCATATCCACTGAAAAACACTTTTTGAATATTTTTGCAGGCTAAGCACTGCCACACATCCTTGAGACTTGAACTTTGCTACAATTCTTTTCCCATCATCGTAATATGAGATGAGATGAGAGATTATTGTTGTGTTTATTTGCCAGCTTTCATACATATGTGTGTGTGTGTGTGTGTGTGTGCGTACGTGCGCGTGTGTGTGTGGCTTCATTGTATCAAGTTACGCAATTTTATTAAAAAATTTCGACAATGTAAAGGTGGCAAAAAAATTAAACAAGAAGCTACAAAGTTAAAAAATTATTAGAACTGAACTAGAATTACATGCTCGTTAATATTTAATGGATTATTGAAGTTCTGGATTAAGATTAAACATTCTTTGTTGTAGATTAATCAAATGATTTTTGAACTTTAATAATTTGTGGCACCATAAACGCCAATTTTGTAGCTTCTGATGCATAAACAAAACTTTCAACCTTAAAACTACAATTTAGTGGAAAAGGAACAAATTGACAATTTGTCTTTAATTGGTTCCATGACAAATGTCTGCTTATGTGTCAACTTCATACCATCAATGCCTACATTCCTATTGAATGTCTAAATCCATGTCATGGGGCACTTCCTCATTTTAAAGGCATGGGAAAAAAATAAAGCTTTAAAAAAATTACCTTAAATTAAGCTGAAAGTTTCTTACTTGACGGCGTTACATAGCCTGGAACCCTGCATCGCTTGTTGAGATTGTGTATGTTGTTTTTGCTGATTGCTTGACTTCTGAATTATTCGTCATCTGATGTTGATTGATCCTCGAAACTGTGGTGAGAGGCTATATCGTCGTCAAGTCCATCTGTGCTCCGTTTGTGGTGTATGCGTACTCATGAAGTTGGGGGCTTTTTTGGGCCTTGATTCAAGCTATTACTTTTTATGAAACTGTATTTTTAGACTAGTGTATCGGGTAGAAACCCAATGCGGATATATTCACACCGTTCCAATCAAAAGTCTTATGGATAGACCAAGATTTGCTCAGCATAAGTTTGAAGGGTGGGCGTGAAGTACGGCCGAGACCCATATCGACACAGTTCAAAAGTTATACCTAATTTATGTCATAATTATGTCAGCTACAAAAACACTTAGTTTGAATTTTGTCACCCTCGGGAACACTTTGAACCAGTATAGCTGATTTTTGTCCAAATCTCGGTCATACTTCACACTTATTTGAACCACATTTTCTCTTAAATGTTAAAATATTATTAAAAAGAATTAATCCTGAATTATGTCGCTATTTTGTCAAGTGTTTTAAGATAAAGAATTTGTTTTTTGGTTTCCACAGTAAAGAATATAAACAAAATTCAGATGGGGTAGTCGAAATTTTAGATTTCGATTTTTCTTAAGCTATGCATTACAAAAAGTAATATTGGTATGTGATTTATGTCAGAATTATGTCAATTCAAAAAAAACATCCAAAAAATTTTTTTGACCAAAGAACCAAGTAGGAAAAAATTTTCAATTTTGGACTAGGGGCTAATTTTATAAATTTGGTTCTACATATAAAAACAACGTGACTTAAAATTTTTCCAAAAAAATGATTTTTATTCATTCAGAAATGTGTGACCTGAGGATTAGAATGCTCATACAAAGTTTGACTGTATTTGGATTTATCCTCGAAGAAAAAAAAGTGAAAAACTAGATTTTGACTAGACCTATCCCAAGTTTATAATTGAAAATGTATTTCCTACTTGGTTCTTTGCTCAAAAAAATTTTAGGATGTTTTATTTGTATTTGTTTTAAGCACTAGAATATTTATGTAAAGTTTTAATCCATTTGGATAAACCCTCGAAGAAAAAAGTGACAAAATTGATTTTGACTAGGGTCGCCCCTAGTCCAAAATTGAAAATGTATTTCCTACTTGGTTCTTTGCTCAAAAAAATTTTAGGATGTTTTATTTGTATTTGTTTTAAACAATAGAATATTTATGTAAAGTTTTAATCCATTTGGATAAACCCTCGAAGAAAAAAGTGACAAAATTGATTTTGACTAGGGTCGCCCCTAGTCCAAAATTGAAAATGTATTTCCTACTTGGTTCTTTGCTCAAAAAAATTTTAGGATGTTTTATTTGTATTTGTTTTAAGCAATAGAATATTTATGCAAAGTTTCAATCCATTTGGAAAAACCCTCGAAGAAAAAAGTGACAAAATTGATTTTGACTAGGGTCGCCCCTAGTCCAAAATTGAAAATGTATTTCCTTCTTGGTTCTTTGCTCAAAAAAATTTTTGGATGTTTTATTTGTATTTGTTTTAAGCAATAGAATATTTATGCAAAGTTTCAATCCATTTGGAAAAACCCTCGAAGAAAAAAGTGACAAAATTGATTTTGACTAGGGTCGCCCCTAGTCCAAAATTGAAAATGTATTTCCTTCTTGGTTCTTTGCTCAAAAAAATTTAAGGATGTTTTATTTGTATTTGTTTTAAGCAATAGAATATTTATGCAAAGTTTCAATCCATTTGGAAAAACCCTCGAAGAAAAAAGGGACAAAATTGATTTTGACTAGGGTCGACCCTAGTCCAAAATTGAAAATGTATTTCCTGCTCGGTTCTTTGCTCAAAAAAATTTTAGGATGTTTTATTTGTATTTGTTTTAAGCACTAGAATATTTATGCAAAGTTTCAATCCATTTGGAAAAACCCTCGAAGAAAAAAGTGACAAAATTGATTTTGACTAGGGTCGCCCCTAGAAGGGTTTGGGGAATCTGTTAATGGAAAACAGAAAAACAGCTGTTTTTCGACAAAAATCTGTTAACAGAAAACAGGTCTCAAAAAAAGATCTGTTTTCTGTTTTTCATTTTTACATAAAATTTACAGAAAAAAAAATTTCTTTATTTTTTGAAGAACTTAATATATTTTTCTAGCATTTCAAATTGAAATGTATTTACTATTTTAATATTTTTTGGGTGTTTAATTGGTTTGAAATCATTATCAAATTTATGGTTAATCATTATTAATTTTGCAATCGAAATTTTAAATTTGTTGAACCTTTTGTAGCATTTACTAAAGTTTAAAAATATAATCAACAATTTTACAAGATATTTTTTTATTCAGAAAGATTTTTTGAATATTTCAAATAAAATATTAGAGCTTATGGAACTTTTACAATGCAACAATGCAATGTTACTTAAAGGTATAAATTTTTTTGCATTTTTTTTTTTGCATTTTTATATTTCATTATATTTTTTAGAGTTAATTAACATAAAAAAATAAGAAATAATAATGCTTAGCTCTATAATGTATGCTTAACTGCTTGTAACCAACAAAAAGTTTCATTATCTTAGAGAAACACTTAGGACAACTCAGTTTATTTTGAATTCTAGAAAAACACGAAAACAGCTGTTTTTAAAAATCAAAAACCGAAAACAGACAGTTTTTCAAAAACAGCTGTTTTCCACAAACCCTAGCCCCTAGTCCAATATTGAAAATGTATTTCCTTCTTGGTTCTTTGCTCAAAAAAATTTTTTTCATCCAAAGTTTAATTTAATAAAAATCACAGTCAACTTTTAATTTGAAAAATTAGTAAGATAGGAAAGTTTTTTGCTTTTTCTGAAGCAACGGCTGTTCCTACCTTGCCCAAAAACAATACAGCTCTTCTATAGAGCAGCACGGATCAAATGTAAAAAACTAGAAGTCTCTACGATGTCTCGTTATTGAGATTTCTTGCTGATTAACTTTCTTGCTGATTAACTTGCTTGTTTGCTTGCTTACAGAAAGCGTATTTTGCGATTTTCTCAGCAATGCCGCACACGTGAAAACGGTGTGAATATAAAAATGTAGATGATTCAATTAAAGATTTGATTGTTTATGTCGAAATTCTGATGTCTCAAATAAAGTGTGATTCTTTTTTGTGCAGAAAAGAATCGTATGATTGAAAATTGTTAATCCTGTGGCTTTATATAATGTATTCGAGTTAAATGTTCTTAATTTTGCAGCTACAGAATTTGAATGTGACATCGTAAGGAACGAAATGATGCCGATGGAGTTGTTGTTATTAAATTATTGGATGGAGGATGGAGAGGATTAAACTTTCTGAAGGCGGAAAGCTACTTTTTTAATTTTAATTGTTTGTTCTTCTCATTCCAATCTATAGACATCCCATGCATAGGCACAAGAACAACAACACGCACGAACCATAATCTCATTACGTATTTTAAAGAGCTCACATGTTTGCATTAGATTTGTAGTTGTGTATGTGTGCCTTAGTCTATGCTGAATTTTCTTGTTTGTTTATTTTTTGATCTTTTTTCCCTTTTCATTCTTAATCCTTCATTACTTTTTTTGTGTTCTTGTGCTGCTCTCATGTCTTTTTCTGTTGCTTAACTTTTCTTCATTCAGTTCCTCATTTTGACATTTTTTTGCAACTTTTGTTGTTTCCAATGTTGGAATTTAATTCATGCAGAAAATTGATGGTTTTGAGTCACAAAACTTTCTGAATCAACTTCCAATCCTTTTCTGCCTTTTTGATGCTGATGCTGATGCTGATTGTTAAAACCATATGTACACGCAAATTATTTATTTATTCCTACATATATCTCCTATGAGAACGCATTTGGAATCAAAATATCCAAAATTTATCTTGAATGGCGCGTGAGTGAATGAGGAAATGAGTAAGTAAGGTATAGGAACATAAATGGGAAGGAAGGAAGGAGACACGACTAAAAGAATTTAATTAAAAATTCATATTTATTTCATCATCGTGCACAAGAATGTGTTGCTGCTTGTTACACTGTAAGTTGAGAATTAAAGCTGGAATTTATGATTTTATTAAATGCTTTCGAGACGTGCAATGAAGATTTGAAGTTGAAACAGCCTCAAAAGCTGTGTTGAAATCAACTAAATTGTGAAGTAACTGCGTGTTACTGTTGCGGTCTGTTGGAATGAGAATGTTGACGGTTTTGTTCAACACTAAATGCCTCTACAAACGATTTTGATGATGACGAAAAACAGGAATACACGCGTGGATTACAATGCGTCATGTATAAACCACAACAGCTCGTTCTATTCGGTATGTACGAAGTCGTTTGTTGCTGTAACATCATGTTTGTCATTTAAATGATTGGAAAAAAGGCACTTGACGTGTATAGTAAATGTAAATGAATCAATTGGGAATCAAAAGAGGTGCGGGTTGTGGATAGACATTGATGCTCGTGTGGCATTTCCAATAGAAACATCATTCAATGCATATTTAAATTGTAAAGCTCAGATGAAAGGGATTTTGTGTCCAATCAGCTCACAGATCACTCAATTTATGTGCGGTACTTGACATTTTTCAGCCTTTTCAGCTTTTGAATTGAAATTGCTTCGTCATCAGTACTTAATTGACAATATTGTGAATTTTTTTTTGCTGCTCTCCTTCCTGCTACGCTGTAGCGTTTGTAAGGGAACAGTAACAGCAGCCGGCAATTAGAATCTAATTAACAGGCATCAACCTTCTTCTTTGTTGTAAAATTTTGTGTATTTTTCCAACTTTAATGGCTTTTTAGCTCTGAGCAAAGATGTTAGAGACGGCAATTATAATTGGATAATTAGAGTAATATGAAAGAAGTTTTTATATCCATCCTCCACCCACAGCCTATCTGCCTTCTTCTAATGAACTCTTTTTTAAGTCTTTTAATTCTTTTGGTTTTTTTCTTCTTCTAATTTGACTCAGTTTGACTGCTCCTTTCATCTCAACCCACAAAGTGGAACTAATCTCTAATTTATTATTAATTCGCGTTTGTGTGTCGTTGTCATTATGCCTTAATATTCATACAAACGCACGTATTTAAAATTAACAGCAGTGATGACAAGACGAAATGAAGATGTATGTAATGTAATTGTTGAATGCATCCATAGAGGATTCATTTATAAAATCAAGGCACGGCAGTGAGTAAAAAAGGCATGACGTAAATTCTTCTTGAGAAAGTGAAATAAACCCTTTTTTATTCCCTCGATTCTTCCAACTTCCATTTCGACTCATTTTATTTTATTTCTGCAAGAGCAGCTTGCTATTTTATTATTTCTTTCTGTTGGTGAAAATGGTGATGGAATGAAGGAACGAGAAGCTCAGAAAATTTTCCCTTTTCACTTTTTTATGGTTATTGGTTTTCATTAAGTAAATTATAGAAAAGAAAATTTTTTATCTCTGCTAACTCTCTCGCACTTGCCTTTGCTTTGTGCCTTGCTATGTGCTGCCTTTTTTGTCTGAAAATGGATAAATGACTGGGAAATGGCTTGCAATGACGATGATGACGATGATAAAGAAGGAAAAATAAAGAAAAGTTTTGCAATTTTTTACTCATTGCTGTTCCTTACTCCTTCCTCCATCTCCCAGACTTCTTATCAGCAATTCCACTTAAAAGGAGTTTTGTTGCCTGATCAACTAAGAAACGGTGCTGTAAAATATCGAAAGGATGTTTGATAAAATCTTCAGCACGCACTTTTTTTTTATTCTGCTACTGTTGCTGCTCTAGTTATCGTTGCCTGGAGACTCACAAGAAACATTTATTCTCTTTTCATTCCAATGAACTTCCTCCATTATTCACCGAGACACATTCGCACGCACATGCGAGAATAAAGAATTTTTTTGGTGCTTGCCGCAATTAAATGGAATTATTACAGAAACTTTGTGTCGAGATAGCGACTGAATCCTTCCTTTTTTACTTCCATAAAGTCTTTAATTACATTTGTGCTTAATTCAACATGTTGAAATAATTCTTATTTCTATTCTCGCACGATGCTCGCATCCGTGTGCACTAACAAGAAGATTTATGGACATCATTGACAATAAAAGCTCTTGTTGTGAATGTTAAGGATGTCCAGATGATAAAAGGTCTACTTCTTTGTTGTCATGACTGTTTTCAAAGTTTATGTCCTCAAAATACTTCAATTGTTTGTGCTGAAAGTGTTCACAATCGTCTTAAAATAGAGAAATAATGGAGCCAGCTATGGACATCCTACACAAGTGGCACTAATTTTGCCATATTTTATAATCAACAAAAACAGGTGTGAATTGCTAGTTCCACTTCCACTTCATGCATTTGTGCCGTCCTTTTTCACTCATTTCAACATAACACAAAAAAGCAGCACAGCAAGAGCAGCAAGAACAGAATAAGCATAAAATTCAGCAACAAATTTCACTCGTACCTTCATTTTTTTTCCTTCTTTATGTTGAATTAAGCAACAAATTCTCAACATTTATTACCTCGTGTTTGACATTTCCTTGTATTCACACCGATTAAGACGCTAAAGAAGTCTAGAGCATAAAATTTGGAGATATCAAACTTAAAGCTAGGAAAAAAGAGCAACAGATGTACGAAATAAATAAACTATTATTAAGAGAATATCAATAAATCACTAATAATATAAAATAAAATAATTTTCAGGTCTTATGGCTCATTCAGCCAAAAGGGAATTATAGGAATAAAAATTTTATGTGAATCTACTCCTATTCTTAGTAATTGGATTATTGACATATCTTCAAGATGAAAATATTTGATATATTTTAATGATCTGCAGGCAAGGATTATGTCTAAAATCCTTGTGTTAATGAACGTTATCAGCAACAACTGAACATTCCCAAGTTTTGAAATGATTGCATTGAAATTCGTGTAAAATCTATCATCCATGAGATCTCCAAATGCAGGATCAATTGACAAAACTTTAATCGTCTCATTTATTTGCATTTCCAGAAATTCCTGTCCAGGACTTAGAAAACTCAGCAACTCATTCCGTACCGACAACATTAGTAATTTTGGAAAGTCTGTCATCAAATTTGCAATATCTTGGAATGTAAGCGGTCCACAAATAGTTTTGAGTGATGGCTTAAATTTGTTGATGAAGTTGCTAATGTTGGAGTTTCTTTCAAAACTGTTGGTTTGGTGAACATGAAATTCTTCGAGCACAAATTTAACTTCAACTGTATTGAGAGCATTCATCACTCGGCAATCATTAATCTTCAAATCTTTTAAGCTAGAATTGTCTTTAAGGCTGTTGACCAAATATTCAATTGATGAATTTCCAAGGCAACAACTCTCAATATCAAAATTAATCAGGTTATTTGCTTTAGTGATCAAACCATTTGCAACAATTAATCTGTGCGAGAGGCTACCGAAAAAATCTAGTTCCCTCAATTTTGGAAGCTCAGATGTACGTTGTAAGTCATGTGATATAGAAAGATTTGTGAGAGATTCGGAGAACTTGTTGATGATTGATTTCATATTCCGTAAAATCTTTGTATCCTTTTTAACGTTCTCATCAAATTCGAATAGAATCACATGCTGATAATGACGACGACTCTTTAAAATATAATCAATCTGTTCCAAAAGCCCTTGAAGTGGATTTCTAAAGAAGATTCGATTCATGCAGTATTTTGATTCTCCAATGACTTGATACCAGCTCTTGCAGACAAAAGATGATTCGATGATGTCTGGAAATTTTAAATACGAACAAATTTCTTCTTGTAGCTCATAAGGTAAAATGGTGAATGGATCCATAATGCTGTGAAAATCAAGTGAAATTCGAGTCAATTTCAATTGCCAGAGATTAGTTCTATGTTTTACTTACAGTTATCAAGCTTGATGCTATTTAATATTCTTAATTTTTGATTAATTCAATAACTTTTTCGTTCTGATCGACAGAAAATTCAATTTTATTGTGAAAAAGCAAAAGCTTCTATGAGCTTTCAAGATTCAAAGTTCATTTACAAGATGTGAACATAACATCCAATACTCTAAGCCTTCCAAGTAGTTCTTTGACTTCTTTTCAACATACTCATCTCCTTCAACCTCCTCTTTCATTCCTGACCGAGAAAATTTCAATAAGTATTCATGCAGCAAAAGCAATAAGGAAGCTTAAATGATGACAGGTTGAGGTTTTATAGCAAAATGCGTGGACTTTCTCATTTCAACATGCTCGTCCTTGTTAACATTACACGTCTTGTATACAGCCATGAGCCATAGCATTAGAAGTAAATTGCGAACAAAGAACACAAATCGTACTTAAGTTAGATGGCAACAAAATGAACGGTGAGGAAGATAAAGAAAAAAATTGGACAATGGAAGAAAGTTGGTCGAAGAGAAAGGTCCAATAATGTAGTGGCAATGGCAGTGAAACATTGAAGGAGTAGCAGCTGTGAAAATTCACATCTTAAGTAGACCGAAAAATATCGAGCAACAGCAAGCTGTAAAAAGGAAGAGGAAGGAATGAAAGTGAAATGTGCTACAAATGTCAAATTTATTGTGTTTTGGGCTGGAAAGTTTCAGGAGGGTGGCTGCAATAGATGAGTGGAATGGACAAAAATTACAACATCATTTTCCATAAATCTACTAGGAACGTAGAAAAGGTCGTTGCTACAAAATTTTAATAAACTAAAAAAAATTGAAAAAAAATGTTCCTCATTCAATATCAATTTTCTCCGTCTCCGTCATCCATCCATCCCATCATGTATCTTCTAGACCTTACATTCACTTATTGTGATGTAAAACTTGTTTTAATAAAGAGTGAGAAAAAGATAAAAAATAAAAGCACCATAAATATTTAAAAATAAACACCTTCCCCGTCATTGTCGTTTGCCGCTCATTGTGGATTCAGCCTTCTCCTTTTTGTCTTCGTTCTGTAGATTCACATGGAAATTCTGTTTCCTTTTGCCACCCTCAGAAACAAAATTTCCATTTTTATTCAATAAAAACGGAAGCCAATAATGCAAGATTCACGTTGGATGATAGCACTCAGTATAGAAGAACAACATTATCACTTATTCACACGTCGATAACGATTCGTATCATGTATTTTTCATATTTCATTCGGTTGAATTGTGATCATCTGAAAATTCTACACCTCATTCTATCCCCAAACACACCGTCATGTTACTGTTTTATAGAAACATTTTCGAATGAAAAATGAGCTTTTTGTTTTTGTATGGTTTTTACTTGACTTGATTCGGATTTTAAGTGGGAGTTGTATGCTATTATTGTGTTTTTGTTGGTGCTTGTAGATCCAGCATAGAATAAATTGACGATTCTAGTTGATTTTTGAAGTTTGAATTTTCAATTTTTATTTACATTGAAATTTAAGCTCAATTTACGTTTATTAGCATCAATAGCACATAAAATGGTAGGAAGTCTTAAAAAAGAGTCTAATACATTGAATTCATGCTTTAAAAATCATAAAATTTGTTCACTTATTAAGTTACGCAAAAAAACTTTTTTCACCCCCCTCCCCCACTTGTTACAATATGTTACAACTCACAACCCCCCCCTGAACGAAATTCATAATTTATTTTATCATTAAAAAGGTGGAAAATTTAAAAAATGTTTTTGGTGTGAATTTTTAAACAAATTTTTTTCGTGAACTTTTTTTTAAAAGACAGACGACAGTTAAAACGTTACATACTTCTTGACACCCCTTCCCCCTGTGTTACATTTTGTTACAATTTTTCAACCCCTCCCCCCCTTCCCCCTATAATGCGAACGTAATAAGTGAACGGCCCCAAATTCAATTTCTTGTTTCCATATATAAAAAAAAAATTAAATTCAAAATTCAAAAAATCGTTAGAAAACAACAGTCATTCCATAAAATTAGACTTTTACCACTATAATTACTTAAGAATTTCCATAAGTCATAAATTACACACATTTAATTATTAAATTTATTGGCTAGCAGTTTCTCGGAATAGATTATCAAATTACCAAAAATTGTACATTAATTTTCAATGAAGCATTAACATAACAAATGATTCAGTAGATAAAAGCATTTTCAATTTGAATACCATTCACACCTCGAATGTGTTCTCTCATATACATTCATTATTGACAGCAGGAGATTCTTCCTAATTATCGATTAATTGTATAAACTGTTGTGAACTTGTCATTATGTTGGATTATTGGATATTAGTGTGACTTCTTTGCGCTTTATAGAACTGATTTAAAATTGTTTAGATATTTTGTCTATTTAGAGGGTTATAAAATAGTTTTCTAATTTCAACAATTAGCGGGAAGCAGTTTTCTAGTTCATCGCAACTCTCCATCCTTATTTCTATCAATAGGAGATGAGTTGATTTTTGTTATGCTCTAGAATAAACTAGTGCACTTGGAACCTGAATTTTTTGTTTTCATATTACAATTTAAGTGATCAATCAAATGCTATAGACCTACTGTTCAAGTGAATAAACTTGTCAGCATGCTTAATTCTCAAGTAGAACATTCGACTAGTTAATAACTGGACCTAGGTTCGACTTGTGACATATTTCTTCGATCATTTTATTTTTCACTATACCCAGATCATGATATTTGACTGTTATTGATGATTGATACTCATTAAAAAAATCAATTCCTTTAGAACGCATTCTAACCTAATTAGTGGCAATCAATTCAACGAAAATGCACCAAACATATCAAATTGAGATGTTGAAACCACCTCCCACCTGATGTTTTACATGCGAATAAATAAGTTGCCATGTTTAACAGCACACAACACCGACAACGAAGACAACACGACACTTGGGAGAAGAACATTTTCGTACAACTACTAAAAAAAGAAAAAGAAGGAGTAGCAAAAATAGGAGGTAGCTTGGGTGTCATTAATTTACAAAGTTTATTCACATTAATTCATTCTATCAGCTCTACATGCTCATCCAATCTGCAGATTTTCCATGACAAA
Source organism: Chironomus riparius (assembly GCA_917627325.4). Classification (NCBI taxonomy): domain Eukaryota; kingdom Metazoa; phylum Arthropoda; class Insecta; order Diptera; family Chironomidae; genus Chironomus; species Chironomus riparius. The sequence goes on along the minus strand of OU895877.1, from coordinate 18,262,529 downwards.
CTTTACGCTCATTCTTGAGTAAATTCTTCATTAAAAGGATAAAAATTTAATTTCCTAATTTAATAGTGTGATACATACCTTTTGTAGACACAGCGAAGCACATAAGAAAGTAAAGAAGAAGCTCGAAAAATAAATTTCTAAATTGGCATGGCATGACACTTCATTATTGTGCAATATCAACATTGAGTCTCATTTGCAGAGAAATAATGAGATGAGGGGGGGAAGCAAGGAGAGCAAAGTATGAAGCATAAAAAGAAATGTCAACAATTTAACAGAGACAAAAGAAAAATATTTTCATTTCAGTTAAGGAAGTAATATTGCCCATGTAATAAAAAAGAATTTATTGTCTTACTAGGCAAAAAAACTAATAAACTCAAATTCTCGACGACGTTTGTGTACGGAGAGTAAAATTACTTACTTCTTTTTATCTCTTTTGAGGTGCGCATGGGTGATGAGAATTCAGCGGCTCTCAATAAATGCTCTCGGAGAGTCTGCTGACTTGAAATCGTCTCTCAGTCTCTTTAGAATGTAAGAAAAAGGCAAGGAAAACCTTATTACACAAAGTGATCAAATTATCTCAGATTACCTTAATGATTTGAAAATAAAATTGAAGGATTCTTTTCTGGCTTGATCAAAAAATTATTTTCTACTTTAGATAATTAAGAAAATTTTCTTTTTGATTTGTGCCTTTTCATCTTTTTGTGGTGTACGCACTTTACCTACGTTAGAGATATAGAAGTTGAAAAATATGTGGGGGAGAATTTAATAAATTCGTGTTTTCAAAATTTTTTCGAGTAATTATTTCTTTGGTATTTTCCACATTCTCTTAATTTTGACTGTGGTATTGACAGTTATTTTTGAAATTAGAATATTTCTGCATTTATTAAGTTATTTGTTTACAACATTTTTAAAAGATTTAATTGAAAATTCTTCATTTTTTCAACTAACATGACTGATTCACTATAAAAAGTTGATGTTTACTGCTTTGCTCACACTTTTTGTACTCTTTTCAGTTACCAAAATATCTTATAAACAAGAAGTGAAGCTAAAATCAATGATTAAAATCTTGAAGTGGAAATGTAAACAAACTTTTTCGAATTCGAAAAATAAAAATTATATTCGAAAATCTATTCTTTGACGAAGAAAACAATTTGCAGCCTTAAAGCTTAAATAATACATATGGATTGTTGCTAATGCGACATTTTCTTTAATATCAAGCCATAAGCGATTTGAATATTTCCAAATCAACATGTGGAATTTAAAAAGTAGCATTTTGTATTCACAGCAATTATTTTGTTTTTTAAGAATTTTTTCGACTCCCACATCTATAAATACAGACTTGTCAGGCATGAGTCGTCGTCTCTGACGTAGTTACACCTGACTAAAGAAAAATGATTTACATACAAAGGACACGAATCATGAATCATCTGTGAAGCACTTAAAATATTTTTCTTTAAGAAACTCCAGACAGTGTTTACATGAAAATGAGAAGCTTTACTGAAAATTTTATGTTGTTGAGTTACTTAAGCAAATTTTAACCTCCTACACAGACATATTTAATGCGATTCACTCAATCTCTCTTGTTTGAAAATGTCATTTTCTCATTTTATTCTCGTTTGACCTTGGCAATAAAGCCACCTTTCGAATTAATGTTGTTTTCTTGGAAATACGAGATTAATTTCTACGATTCTAAAAGACTTGTGGCAAACCAAAGGCAGCTGTGAAGCCAATGAAGTTAACAATTTATTTTCTTACCTTCTTGGAAATTTGTGAGGATTTGACACGGAAATGTGATTTTTTGATTTTTTTCAGGATTTAAAATAAGGAACTGATACGAATTGGAGATTTATTGAATTGAAAGATTGAGTTGAGTCGCATCAAAAGGATTTTCAGTTTCTAAGTTATATGTAGGTGCGTGTGATGGGATCAAGGTTTCCAAAACCAAAACAATTCTTAGTTCGATTCCCCCACAGAGCTCTGTGAATGAATTCATATGTAATCAAAAAATCAATATTAACAAGAACCAAATCTAGCTCAAGCCATTCAATTACATATCAAAATTCACAGAAAAATCTATGCAGTAAAATTATGACTGACAAGTTAATTAATTTAATTGTTTGATTTACAATTCACACAACTTTTCTTTCACTCTACGTACAGCATAAGTAGAACGTTATTGTTAGCGTATAATTACTGAAGTTGATGTGTGACTGTCAAGCTAATTGTTATGTACGAGTACTTTTCATAAAATCAAGAAAGGAACGATTATGGAATAAAACATGAAATTAAGCTATAGTTATTGTAGGAGGTTTGAAATGATTTTTAAAGGAATAGGGGGAAGGGGGCTTCATAAGTGATTACTTTGAGAAAAATTGAAATAAATGAGTCGCAAGTCCTCAACTGTCAGTCAATAATCGTGCTAAAGTTTCATCAATAAGATGAGCTAGAGTACGAGTGTGCCAGAGTGGCAGTGACTCCACGTAACTTGAAAATTAGACATGTCCCCCTTCTTTTTGCCTTTAATGATAGACATAATCAATAATCGACTACCAAAATCCACAAAACATTCAAAAAACATCGATTCATTGAGAACTTTCAAGTAACTTACCGTAAAATCACAATGAAAAAACTTTAAAAGCTCACAAAAAAATTAAATTAAATAAAAAACACTCCAAATGTCTTTAGATAAAGCTTTGACAATGATTTCATTCAGTGATTCACATTTATTTAAACATGAAATGCGCATTTTATAAATTTAAATTCGATTTTCTCTTATTTTCCTCCTTTGAAATTCCTCCTTTTCTGAGTTCCGAATGAGATTTATCGAAACAAGAAGAAAAAAAACTATTTTCCTCACTGCTTGTGATTCCTTTAACGATTTGATGAAATAAAAATCTTCAAAGTAAAAAAGAATGAAAATGAAATTCAATGCTAAGAAAGAGAAATGGCAAGTTTGGTTAATGTTGTTGAATGTTATTGTGGATGTGATGCATTTTAGGCTAAATAGGTCTTTGTGCTGATTTAGTGCAGTGGACTTTTACTTTAGTAACTGAAAATTGAAACGTTGCTTTTAAACTATTGTGTTCAAGTCCCATCGAGACAAAATCAATCAAAACTATCTGATGTGAAGCTTATAGACCCCAAATGAAGGCAACAAGACTCCTGAAATCTTGAAACAAGCTGAACATTTTAAACCTGATGGTTGTAAAGCAATGCATTCCTGATGATGGCAAGAGTCTGACAGGATCTTGAAAAGTAAAGCTAGTTTACTTGACAATTGAAAAGTTTTGAACGATTGACAACTCGTGGATGAAAATATCAAACTCAGCACAAGTAACATTGCCAAATCAGACATTCTATCGACATCCCTACCTAATCCCAATTTTAAAAAACCTGCACAAAGGAATAACCACAAGAAGAAGGATAAAAACTTAAAGAGAAAAGAATGAAAATCAAAATGAACTTAAATTATTCATTAGCTTTCACAATATATAATCACATAAATTGCTACTTGATATGTATCACAATTTCCCCAGCAATATTCTACATCCATACATTATTATGATTCAACATGAGTCGCTATTCTCAAATAAAGTAAACGAATAAAATGACTGAATAATAAATTTTCCTTCTTCTTCTTCTCTTTCCCAATTTTCCATTCAGCCACATAGCATTGATCTACCAATGCTGCTCTTGATATTAAGCAATCAAATTAATTGCATGGAATTTAACATATAAGTAAGTACGGATGATGCTCATCGAAGCAACAAAATAGAAGGAATAAGAAGGAATTTCTTATTATTATGCTGATTGAGCATCTTCGACTTCTGTGTATGTAAAAATTGATGTAGTAATATGTAAAGTATTGGCAATAGGCAATGAGCATGCAGATCCCGTTTATATAACAATAATTCAATTGAATTTTGATGATTAATGTCAGTAATTACGCATACCAAGTTACATAATTTTTTTATTTCCTCTCCTTCATCCACAAGTATCAATCACTAGATCCCTATAAATATCTATCGACATTGGCAGAGTTGGTCTAGTAACTAGCAAATCTAGTTATTTCTAAGATGTTGATACTTTTGAAAAAAAAACTTTTTTTTTCAATTTTCACATCAACGTTTTTTCATTCAATTTTGGCTTAGTTTGATGATTATAAGCGATTTGATCACCTATTTAGTGTTCAGAAAGAGTGAGCAACAATGTTGCTTCAACATTCAATCAACAGTCCAGCTTTAATCATTGAATAATTGAAATTTTTTAAAATTCATTAATGAAAAATATTTGTAAACAAACGTTTTGAAAAAGTGTGGGAAAATTTAAATTTTTAAATAACGGAATTTTAATAATTTCTAATTTTTTGATGAATTTCATTAATCAGAGCCTTTTAGGGAAGTTTTTGAACAATTATTCCAATTATTAAGTAAACTGATTAAAGAATCTACTTAATTCACCATCACCAAACAATTAAAGGTCGATAAAACTGTCACAAAATTCCAACCACTTTGATTCCAACCCAGAAATTCGTTATCAAACATTGTTTTCTAGTCGCATATACGCGTATCTGTATGTGAACCTGTAACTTGCGCTATCTTCTTAACACACATATTTCCATTTTAAATACACACATGAGAAATAATTCAGATAAGATAAGATAAAAGCTAGGGCGAGGCACCGATAAGGTGTAATGAAGTTCGTAATCAGCAAAAATTTCTTTAGTTTTCGTATAATTTTCAGTCATTGCAGTTTAAAAACTGAATTCGTGAAAAAGTTTTAATTGGAAAATTTGCATATTTGAGTGTAAAAATTGATTGTTTGCAAATATATTGGAACTGAATATTTTGAGCAAGCATAAAAAAAACTGAAAGTAAACATCCCAAAAAATAAAAGCATTGTTTTAAGTGAACAAACAATTAAAACTTCAAATTAATATTCACAAAAAAAAATATAAAATAAAATATGGATTCACGAAAAATTGACACAAGAGGAGAAAGTGCAGCTCGCCTAGCGAGGAATATTGCATGCGTTAAATATACGCTTTTTTGCTTCAATATAGTTGCATGGGTAAGTCGAAAATAATAAACTTTTTTTTTATGATTTTTGAATGAGCTTTTTTCAAAGTTTACACAAAACAAGTTGAACTCGAGAATTGCTAGCTTGCTTTTACGTTACTGACGATGATTGTTGTTTTATAAAAAAACATGAGGAATTTCATATGAAATTGATAAGTGATATGAGTTTAATAAGTGAAGCGTGGATTTCACTTTAGTTAAAAAAACAGATAAATGAGAAATAGTTTTTTGATTTTAATTGAGGTTGTCCGAGAATTTCCGTGCTGTAAAATTCAATGATTTAAATTTTTCTACAGAAAACTCATATTTAGCCATATGAGCAATCATAAGGAATTTCACATTGCATTTGCATATTTCAAGTACCTAGAATTGACATGGAACTTGAAATAAGAGGATTGCATAACAAATTATACCTTAACCAACCTTTTACAAATTTAAATTGAACACGATAATAATATTCTGCATATTAATTCTTGTGAGTTGAAGTCAAACGAGTGCTTAGTAGTTTCATGCTTTGGGATTTAATGACACTCACAAAAGGAACATAAGTTCGAGACATGGCATGAGATTATACTTACAATGGCATTGAATTTGGATCTACCTTTTTGCATTCTTGTTTTGGGATTTTAGTATTTATTCGAAGTATCCCCCTCCCCCGCGTAATACTCTTTGTGTTGATAATCATCATAGTTTCTAGACTTTAGACTATAGTAAGTTCTATAAAGGCAGAGGTTTAGATCCTCAATTGACCTGGAGATGCAGCGTTTAGAACAGGAGGTGATCTAGTGCTACCTGGGTCACCTTACTCTCGGAATAAAATTTGATGTGCTACAATATTGCATATGCTACCTTGGGTAGCCCTAGAAATCAACCCAAGCATAATAGTCCTTACTTACTTCCTGTAACTATGTTCCTATGTGGAGATTAGGTTACAACAAAAGGCTTTCTATCTGACTCACTTACTCATGGGATGTTTATGATTGATTATGATTTTTCCATAAAACTCCTAGCAAAATAAAGAAATTTCTGTTAACTCCAGTTGATTTGTCCCTCAACCCTCCCCTCCCCCCCCCCCCCCTGGTTACGCGCCTGATAGTGAGCTATGGATTTGGAGTCAGCTTTATACAAAATTCGTGCCACCAGTGTCGATGATGCTTTTTGAGTCCATACTTATTTAAAACATTCAAAACTGACATCTTCCAAAACGTTCAGGCTACAAAATTTAAATTATTACAGAATTCCTACTCTAAAGTATGTCACACAGCTTCTAATCTTCTTCCATTGTATCCCATAAAATGATAGACATCTGAAAGGAACAACTCCACAGATCACAGCTGCTAATGATTATTACACTTTTCAATTTATTCAATATCAAGAATTAAAATTCCCAAAAGGGACTTCCATCGGTAAAAAGTTTTAGTCGGGGATTAAAATTCTTTCCTTGCCATCCTGAATTTTAAAATTCACGTCAAAGAACAACTTTTGAGTGCTGTTAATTATATGAATTAGAAAAAAAGCAACATTAACTAATGAGAGCACCGCTAACAACACAAAAGAAGCTTGTCATGCTTAAAAAATTTAGGTCACCTTTTTAACATGCTAAAATTTTTTTCGTCAAGAAATAATTTCAATTATGGAAATTGCGAGACAGGAAAGACAAAATTTCATTAAAAATTTACTTTCCACTCAAGCGATTCACATTTAAAATTACATAAAATTCAAATTTGAATTCCTCTCCTTGCCCTTAACTAGCATAAAGGCATGGACAAATAAATCTTCATTAAAAATCTTGAAGTAATGGTATTTAAATAGCACTTACTTACTTTATCATCATCATCATCATCATTTTAATGACGTACACAAATACATCCATACGTTCCAACATACTCAGTGTGTCATAATTATTGCGAAATATGATTTCATTTAGCTTTTAAAAAAAATTTATCTGTAACAAAACGAAATTATTAAAAAAAGATTGTTGACTAACCTGCCGTTCCCTAGAAATTTATATACACACACTTGATACAGCTCGAGACACATATACAGTGACAAATATGTTTGCTGATAAGATAAGCTTGATAGGGAGGGAAAACAAGTCAGAGTGAGGCGAAAAAAAAATTTATTTTATTTGTTTGATGATTTCATTTTTCTTTTCTGTGTAAATTCTTTTTTTTTACCGTCGTCGACGCTCTCTCTCGCATGCCACAGTGCTCGTATCATGGCATTTTTACACCTTTTACATTCGTCTTTTTTTTTTGTTGTTGCTGCTAGTGTGAATGGATGAACAATTTTATCTCTTATGGCATTGGAAAATAAAGTTGGAAAGCAATTTATTTTTTTTTTTGAAAAATTGTAGAATTTTTTAAGAGGGTTGGGGTATGCTTTCTCGAAATCCCGGTCCCGACAAATTTTCGGGATCGGGATCGGGATTGAAATTTTTCGGGATTTCCCGGGAAATCCCGGGAATCCCGAATATGTAAAAAAATTTAAAAAACAGCATTTTTCTGCTTTTTTTCCCAAAAAAAATTATATATTTTTTTGCTACTTATACGGTCATTTATTCCTTAATTAATTAGTTATACTTTATGTGTTACAAGGTGGATGTTTTAATCCATGTTTCCTTTGAAAAATGTGAACATAAACAAAAATAGAAAATAAATGTTGATAAAGATGTATGTAAGTTAAAAGGTTATAGAAAACGGTGTGAATATAATAATAAAAATTAAGCATTAATGAAAAAACTTTTAACAAATGCAATTGCATTTAGATTCTTGTCAAGTAAACGTTTTCTTTTTTTTGTAAGAATGTTGTTACTAATAGAGAAATTTCGTTCGCTTTGAGTTGAGGTCGGCTGCATTGTTATCAATGCATCGTAAAGTTGATCTAATAAAACGGTTCTCTTCTTATTTTTGTCATACCAATTAAACTCTCTTTTCAAGTTATTTGGTTCTGTTGCTGCTGCATCTGTTGTTAATGATGTATATTCAGATATGCTTAGTTTCAGTCTATCTCGAATAGAAATGTTTGACGGTTGGATTTGATTTGCACTGGATGTTGAAGCTTCCATAGCTCCATTTGTAGAGTTTTTGACAAAATACTTCTTCAATAAGTCAATGCCAAGTTTATGTATTGCAGCTTTTGTTGACGATTTAAAATGCTTGTCTAAAGAAATATATTGAGGATTATTCAGGTAAAGTATTAAGTCAATTAATGTTCCATTTCTTCGTGCACCTATGCGAGCGCAATTCATATCGTAAACCTTTTGAGACAATAATGTTCCTTGTAGCAACAATTCGTCTAGCAAAAAGTTAATTGTTCCTTCAGCAATTAATAAATCGTTTGATTTACGCAATAATTCTTCTCTCGCGTATTTAGCAGGTTCTAAAACATCAATAATTTCCTAAACTAAAAAACCGGGATTTTCAATCCCGATCCCGATAAATTTCGGGATCCCGGGATTGATCGGGATCGGTAAATCCCGGGAAATCCCGATCCCGATCCCGATAGCGAGAAAGCATAGGTTGGGGGTTGGGGGGGGGGGGGGGGGTTGACCACAGAAAACAACATCTGGCTATGCTGCTGGTTTTATGACTGACGGAGGTGTCTATTTGAAGCGACTTGGATAAGTTGCAGTTGCTAGCCTCAAAAACTCTCCCCCAAGATAAGGTCCTTAAAGCCCCACGTTAAATGCACCTCATTGGTGGATAACCCCTACATAGGTATTGAAATAAAAAAGTTTTAAATGCGGTAAAAAAAATTTATTGATACTTTCTGAGAAAGTTTTAATGGATAAAATATTACTTCCTGTACATGCTGCATGGATATGATACTCATGTTTATCAACCAGAAATGAAGATGTACATTTCAATTTTGTTTAGGATTTTCATGCTAAATTTATTTAATTTCAAACTTTTTAGATGAGTTTCTGGTTTGGTTTTGAAGCAAGGCGTGGACACTGGGATTAATCCCAATAATCCCAAATAATCCCAAATAATCCCAATAATCCCAATAATCCCAAATAATCCCAATAATCCCAAATAATCCCAATAATCCCAATAATCCCAGGTTTGGGATTATTGGGATTATTGGGATTATTAAAATAATTTTAAAATTTTTCAAATTTAAAATTTATTAAATGTTAAAATTTTGACTAGTATTGAAAAGAATAATGTCCCCAAAAATCTTTGGATACATTTTGAGTTCAGTATATTAATTTAAAAATTAGCTAAAGTAATGAACTAGCCTTAAAACGTCAAAAAGTGATTTTTTTACCAACTAAATCTAGTGCACTAGTCAAAAATTTACAAAAATCAATTTAAAATGTCTTTTAAATTTATATTTTATTGATTTACTATGCGTTCTAATCAAAATAATCGTGTATTAGCCCGAAAATCAATCAAACAATACATATTTCCTCAAAAAAAATTCTTCAAACTAGGTTTTTGATTCGACAAATCTAGTAAAGCTAGTAGCGTCCTCGGTGATAATGACAGCTATGGTTAAATTTTTGACTTTTTGGCTTTTATGGCGATAAACCAGAGATCGAAGCCGGATTTTTCTGTTTAACTCAATTTTTTCGACTTTTTTGATAGAAAAAAGCCATTTAGCGCCCATTTCAATTATTTAAATTGAATTTTACATGCTTTACTATGATTTTTTTTTTGTCAGAATGTAGCAATAGTAAGCTCAGAATTTCAAGTTAACCGATTTTTCTATAAAAAAAATCAAAAATTGAGTTAAGCCGAAAAAATCGGCTTCTATCTCTGCAATAAACACTTAAAACGATGCATTAAGAAATAATAAGATCCAGTGAATACCAAATCTAACTTTGTTAAATCTTCAATTTATTGTCAACATTATGGGATCGGGCCATCGAGATCGAAATTGAAAATCCTGATTACAAGTTTATATGGGGAAAATATTAGGAACTTTTTTTAAAAAAAAAGTTTTTGAGATCTAGTACTTCAGCGTTATAGAATAATCAAAAACTATAAAACTTTATAATTTAAAATTTTCTTAATACCATTTCTAATGTTATATAACGTTGGATTTCCACACCAAAAAGGGGCGAGCTTATTTTAAAATTTTTACATTTTTGACTATATCTTTTGTTACACTCAATGAATCGTACTTAAACTTTTACAGATTTTTAATCGTAGTTGTATCAGTAAACGCTGACCAAAAAATTTCAATCTCGATCCCGATTCCGAAAATTTTCTGCACCGGAATTTTGAGAAAGCATAATTGTCTGTCTACTAACTTTATAAAATTAAAAGATCCAAAAACAAAACTATACTTAACAGAAAGTACTAAAGTCTGCCCGTAATTGATTACGGGATATCATACTCGTATTAACGTAATAAGATTTGGTAACATCATTGAGTTGAACTGAATCTAGATCAGCAGGACTTATTTTAGTGGATAAATTAGATCATTGCTATTATTCAGATCTAAGGTAAAAAAAACCAGCCACCATTTTGAAAAAGGACATGACTTAGGAAAATTCTATATTGAATTTTTTTAACTGTGAAGGTTAAAAAACCCAAAATTTACTTAGTCATACAACACTATCCCTAGCAGAAATTTACTAGTAATTTCCTAGTAATTTACTGGATAACTTTCCATTTGCTACTTGCTATTTACTAGTCAAAATCCAAGTTCAAATCATCGCCAAAGACCCGCATTTTCACTTGCTAATTGACTAGTCAATTCGCTTACAATTTAACTAGTAATTTACTAGCAAATTTGTAAAAAATTTAAATGAATATAACCGTTGATTTCCACGTGTTTTTTTGATTTTTTTATTTGTGTAAATTATTGTAAAAGTATTAGTGTGTACTTAGTTTAATTAATTAAAGTACACTAATACTACGAAAAAAAATAAAAGACTTAATTTAATTAAGTCAAACACTGATGAACGCTTATGACTCGCACGCAAACCTGAGGAAGATAAATAATTAAATTGAATGTCTCATACAAATTTGGATCGAGCTTATAAAGGTGATTTCTGTGCGCTCTTGTGAAGTATACGGCAAATGCCAAATTTAGAACAAAATTTTTTATGATGCAAAAATTTCTTTTTTTGATGAGATTTCGTAGGATTCGAACTTAAGAAGATTTGATCAAACATTTCTCATGGAAATTTGCTAGTAATTTGCTATTAAATAGTAAGTGTAATTTACTAATAGTAAGTTGTTTTAATAATAACTAGTAAATTGCAAGTAGTAAAATAGAAAGACTAGCAATTTGCTAGTTAGTCTCGCTAGGGTATTGATTTTTTTAAAAATGATCTTAAAAAATAAAACAACTCAACGAAATTAATTGAAAAAATTGAGAAAATTATGTTCAAAAATATATTTCTCGGGAAGAGAAAGAACAAAACGAAAGTTTAAATATTTTTTCACATGCTTAAAATCGAAATTTTAACTTTTTTAAATCATTCATGAAAATATCCCAGTAACTTAAATAATACAGCAAATAGAAGTATGTATATAATATCGAAAACATGGTACATTTTGTAGAATTTGTTGGGGAAAATAATGGACATTTTAATAAATACAAAACTTTAACAAAAAATTATATAATAATTTATAACATACTTTAGACGAGCAATCTACCACAATAACATTAAGATTCCTCAAAGTGAGGTTATTGTCTGAAATACTTAGTACAGTAGCTCATTAAACCCCAAAAAACTAGGAATAAAGCCAAAAACTTTCCTTAGACTGATGTTTTAATATGGACATTACTAAGGACACTAGTAACTGCAACTAAAAACGCTGAGGAAATGTCTAATCCATTTCCAAAAACCGATTGTTTAAATGAATCAGTCAAAATTCTATAAAAATTATCAGAGGTCGAAGCCGACTTGAGTTCGCTTCGGTTCGGCTAAAAACCGATTGAATTTTGTATGAAAAGTTATACTTCACAAGTGAAATCAGAAAAAATTCCATACAAAAATCAATCGGTTTTTAGCCGAACCGGAGCGAACTCAAGTCGGCTTCGACCTCTGAAAATTATTATATATGATCGAATTTATATTTTAATACTCAACAAACACTTCAAAATGATATATTTTCACATTGTTTAAACTTTACAAGTCACTCTGGCTTCAAATACCATATTTCTTACAGTTCATTTCCTCAAAAAATTCAAAATATTTGAATATTTTTTTTTCCAATAATCCCAATAATCCCAAATAATCCCAATAATCCCAATAATCCCAAATAATCCCAAATAATCCCAATAATCCCAATAATCCCAAATAATCCCAATAATCCCAATAATCCCGAATAATCCCAGCATATTTTTGAGTGTCCACGCCTTGTTTTGAAGTGAAGTTTTACATTTAGGGTTCTTCATAAATGACGTTCAAGAAACTTTGAAATTATTTATCCTTTATACAATTTGTAAAGCTATCATTTATGCATCTATATATAATGTGTGAAGGGCCCAGCCTTTCAGCTGGAGGCACTGCGATTCAAATTAGAACAGAATCTATTGTACCACACCCTTTAGACCTACAGTTTATAGTGGGATCCGAACCACTTGCAAGCTCTGTACATTGCAAAGACACGAGTACGTCATAAGACCTGATGTACCCTGCAATGTACCTAGTCACAATCCGTGTGCGCAAGATGCCGTAAGGAAGTCATCCAGATGCTAGTATATCCTTGTATACCTAGCAAAGGAGGCATATTCTGTGCCAAAGACCTCAAAACTACACCCAACACACGAACCGAGTTTCGTAATTAGAACGGTGAAATGGAAAAAGAGCTTCGAAAATTAGACATGGCCTGGGATTGAACCCAGGACCTTTGGCACGTAAGGCCAACGCTCTACCATTTAGGTCACTGATGCCATTTCACCGCTTTCTTTATGCATCTAACATACCACAAGCTGTTAGGGTCAGCTCTTCCATCCCTTAAAGCTAGACGGCATTTTTTATTAACACTTTGCTGTCAAGTTTAGTAGATGCCCATTTTAAATTGGAATACTATGTATGACTCATGAATTACATATTATATTGAGCTTATTTTATGGTACAAGTGAATTTAAACTTTTATGACCATTTTTCTATGATAACCAAATGGAATTGATAAAATTGAGGGGCAGTTCATAAATGACGTCATTTGATTATTTTTGTCATAAACAAAATGTGCATCCTCTTCTAGAATGATGTGTGGAGTCAAAAATTCCAAATAAAGCTTCCTTTTAAAATGAAAGCTTGATCCGATACCTTAAACACATCAAACAGCCATTAGAGAAATGCAATGAGCTGATTAGCCCCTTTTTGAAATGAAATAAGAATATGAAAAATTAAAAACCCTCAAAATTCTGCCCTTCTGATATCTCTTAAAGTCTAATTTCACAAACAATAAACTGCTCATAACAACAAATTCTCTCCTGTCATCCTCTTAACTCCATCTCTCCAATCTCAAAAACTCATTAGCTGTCCTGTAAAACATCCAGTATATCCCACACGTGTTCCGTTCATCGAGATTAAATGGAATTTGTGTTTTCTGCAATTTCATTTCGTTAATGTTGCTTGCTTACCTGAAGTAGAAGTGGGGATGAAGAAAAAAAAAACGCAAAAAAGTAAATAATTTTTATACATGTTTATATCTTTATATGAAATAAGCCAAGCATATTCCCCACAGGATATCATTTACGTGAGCGTAAGCTCGATTTGACGTTGAAATGAGAACGAAGAGGAAGCGAATGGTGTTAGGATGGGCATTTGGTTATGATGTGAAAGATTTTAGGTGGGGGGAAAGGGGGACCTTGAAAGTATGAATAGGATATGACTACAAACCTTCAGACGTTAGACATCCTCGAAAAATGTCTGACTCCTTTTTTGTGGATTATTTTCAAGGGGATAACAACATGATTGGGAAAAATTTATGAAATATTTCTCAACTTTTCTGATTCCTCATCATGTTGTATTCCTCTTGGATTCTAATTTTAAATCAAAAAATCTAGTTTTTAGAGCGAGGGGTGGGTAGACTAATTTTCTGGTAGACATCACTAACGAACGACCCCAAAAAGAGAGAAGAAGAATTTTTTTTTTTATCTATTTAGGACTGAAATATTTATAATTATGATGACGATACCATCGGGAAAGAGAAATGGTGGATGAAATTTATGATATTTTGCCCTTTTTCTCTCGTCTCATCTTCCATATTCACCTCTTGTGGCTCTTCTACAGAACCAGAAATAAATGAAGAAAATTATGATTACAATTTCACCCTCAACAGAATCAAACGAGAAGCATAAAAAAATAGCATGATTGTGATATAACCAAACGACCAACAATTTTTCTTACTTACTTACTTTCTTACATCATCATCGCTGTTTTCATTTTCATTGTCATTGTCGACTTTGCTGAAGATGGCGTGGATGATGAAGGAAACATGATTGTTCTCATTAAATGATAATGTGACACATTAAGATATAATGTGTCCTTCCTAAAACTCCCGAAAAAAAAAAATAATATCAAATTTCCTTTTCGAGGATATTAATTTTTTTGTGTGCTCTATGTTATGTCATATCTGGCTCAAGAATTTTGGCAGAAGGTCATGCAAGGACTTTTGAGTTGAATCAAAGTCGATTATTGTTTAATTCTTGACTTGAGCATGCTTCAACTTGATTGACATTCTATGAATTTCAAAAATGTTTCGTTTATATAAGAGTTTTGCCTCTAAGCTAGTTAGGATGAGGCGATTTCCTCCACATGTACTTTATAATGGGAAGTGGTTGACCATGACAATCTCATGGTCTATTACTTGAGACAAATCAGATCAAGTCAAGACTTTACTTTAAATTCAGTTGTCAGTAGGAATCGAACCAGTGCGGTTTTATCAATTTTAAGAATATGCTCTTATCGCTCTTAACAGTTTAATTTCAGGGATTGTTTCCTATCAGCTTTAAATTCTAAATAGCGATTTTGTCATTTATCAGCCTTTGAAAGAACCTTTTCCTATTTATGGACTGGAAAGCAGCAACATGTGTCACTCGGTCTAGTCATTAAATAGTAAAACCATAACACAGAGAAAAAAACAATTATTTCACCATCACCTAAATCACCTATGCCATTACAACCCCCACAAATGATGCTCAATAGTGCTTACACAGCTTACAGGATTTTCCACTTTTCATCTCCTATCCATCAATTCTTAAACCATTAAAAAAAAAATTCTTCGTCTATGAAAACTTTCTTGTTGCATAAAAACCATAAAAAGTTGAAGCACATCCAGCAGTTGCAAACTAGATCTCAACTTGAACAGACGTGTTTACAAATCGCTCCGCAAATTATTCAAAAATCTCAAAAGAAACAAAACAGAGACTACCTGAGAAGCTTTTTGTTTGCAAAAAGTTTCAAAATCTCAGTTTGATTCTCAAAACATCAAAATGGTAGCATCACCAAAAACTACCAACAACGAAGAAAATATTTCTCAAAAACAGCATGGACTTAATAGTTCTCAACAACAACATTCATCTTCAGTGAAAATTCTCAATATTGAGGAAATTTTCAGTGAAGATGTTTCACAAGCAGCCGACATTGAGATGACAAATCTCAAACCAAAAAAACAAATATCAATAAAAAAGTTTCTCAATGAAGCAAGTAAAGCAGAAAAACGCCCTCGAGAAGTGATAGTTCCCAACGCTCTTTTAAAAAGAGTAGCAAACGAAAGCAAACCAAAAGATGGGAACAAATTACTGTTCGTACTCCCACCAGTGAAGAAAGCTTCGTCTTCTGGAGTACCGTATCTATTTGGTTCACCAGAACAGGAGAAAAAAAGATCGACAACTTCTTCGTACTGGGGAGAAAACAGCAAAACATCAGAGCAACAAAAGACAATTTCCGTAAACACGGAAAGCAACAACAACAAATCTCAACAAAAATCAAAACCACCTCCAATTGTCATCAGCACAGGAGGAGCTGGTGAAATCAAGAGATTGACGAATGAAATAAACAGTCAACCTGGAAGTTTCTTAATTGAGACCAAAAAGGGCAAACAAGGAACAAAAACGGTAACAACGGAGAGTTGGGATTACTACGAGAAATTCATCCAACTACTCAAAGACAAAAAGCATCACTTCCACACATACTCCAGCCAAGAACCACTGAAGAAGTACGTACTCTATGGACTCCCAGATATGGAAATCAGTGAGTTGGAGAAGGAACTTCAAACCGTAAAAATCACACCAGTAAAAATTGTCAAAATGACAATGAAACACAAAAGACACGAACAAGACGACGACCAGAACTACCTCGTGTACTTCAAAAAAGATGTAGAACAAGGTGGAAATTTCCTGGAATTCCTCAGAAAAATCAAAATTGTCAGCAGTTTCAAAATTAAATGGGCTGACTACAAAAATAGACAAGCTGGACCATCTCAATGTTCGAAATGTCTGCAGTTTGGTCATGGACAAAACGGTTGTAACAAACCGTCCGTTTGCTTCAGATGCTCTGAGCAACATGACTCGAAAACGTGCCAGTACATATCGAAAGAGACCAACAAGGTTCCACTCGGAAAACTCAAATGTTTCTTCTGCGGTGAAAAACATACAGCAATTTTCACAGGTTGTAAAACCAGACAAGAAATAATTGAAAAATGGAAATCAAAATCACAGAATGGAAACAACCAAAATCAAAACAAAACAGCAGGCCATTATTCATATGGACAACGGAGAAACAATCCTCCAACACCGCATCGTCCTGAGAGATCAACCAGAAACGTCCAACATGCAGCAAAACCTCAATGGAGAAAGGAGTATATGGAACCATCAACATCTGGTACACAAAAGCCTGTTCATCAAAAACAAGTTCCAGTCAACCACAAACCAAGGAACACAAATCCTCCTCCAAATCACAAACCCTCAAATCAGGGAAATAAAAATAACTTGATCAACCAACAAAACAATAAAGAAAGAGGAAAACATTGGAAAAAGAATCAAAGAAAAAAGCAAAACGAGCGCATTAATAACAATCAACATCAAAAACCAAAGCAAGATGTTGAGCTTATGGACTCAGAAGACATCAGTGCAACAAGTCAGACCTCGAATGAAGTCTTCCCAGAACCTTCATTCAGTGTTGAGGTAGTGAATCGAAACATAACAACTAATCAACAAGCTCAAAGCACCAGCACAAGAGATAAAAACATCTCAGAAATAGAGGAATCAAAGTGCAAGTACCTTATCAGCGAGCTTCTCAAATTAATCGCCCAAAATCCAGAGTTCATCGACGAAATACTCCAAGCAATCGGCTCAAGTGCCAAAAACACCGCGTACAATAATGGATTGTAGACAACAAAGTATCAACGTCCTCTACTGGAATGCTAACGGCCTCACTGACAAAATGTTAGCATTTCTCGACTACCTAAGCAAGCAAAACGTCGATGTTGCTTGCATCTCAGAAACATTCCTAAAACCAAACTCAAAAATTGACTCGCATCCAGACTACGTAATTCATCGATTGGATCGCGTGGATAGACCAAAGGGTGGTGTTGCAATCATCGTCAAAAGAAATCTAAAACATCAGCTTCAACCAAGCTACAACACAAAACTAATGGAATGCATTGGAATCAAAGTCTTCATCAATGACACGGATAGTTGTCACATCCTCTCAGTCTATCTCCCAGGAGGAAGCAAAGGAGGGGAAATAGATCTACATCTGAGAGATGACATCAACAAAATAACAAATCTGAGAGGAAATTACTACATCTGTGGAGACTTCAATGCAAAACATCGAGAATGGAACTGCAACGTTGCAAATAAATCAGGAAATATTCTTCAGGAAATGTCAGGAGAGTTCATGATCTACTTTCCTGACTCGCCAACGTACTACCCAGAAGATCGAAACAAATCAGTGTCAACAATTGACCTGATGCTCTCGAATTCCAACCTCGAAACAACAGAACTTCAATGCACAGAGGCAATGAGTGATCACTGCGCTGTGTATTTCCAAATCAAAACATCAAAAATCGACAGAACTGAAAATACAGTCTACAGATATGACTACAAAAACGCAAACTGGAAAAAGTTCAAAGCACAAATTTCACGCCGCACTGAAGACAACATTGGAGAAAATTCTTGCAATACAACAGATGAGATCGAGAATCACATTAAGATTCTCTCTGAACTCATCATGGAAGCGAGGAACTCAAGTGTAAAAATGAAAAAGATCAAGTTCGAATCAACTAAACTCACACCGGAGATTAAAGATCTAATCAATACAAAAAGGAGTCTTCGTCGAAGATGGCAGAGAAGCAGAGATAATCAACTTAAATCTGAATTGAATTATCTGCAGAGAGTCATCAATGAGAAAATTAAAGAACTCAAAAACAAAAACTGGAATAAGCGTCTCTCAGAGATTCAACCGTCAAACCAAACAGTTTGGAGAATAGCAAAATTTTGCAAAAAAGGTTCAAAAACAATGCCTCCATTGACAAATCTGGGTAAAACGTTCATCACCAACAAAGAAAAAGCCAGCGCACTCAGCGAGTATTTTCGTGAAGTGCACGAAAATCCTCTGGAACAAAACGATCCACAACATACACAGGAAGTAAACAACACAGTCAAAGAAGCATTGGAACAAGACAATGATGAGAATCCAGAACTAACAGATGTAAACGAAATCGTGAGCATCATAAGAAATCTGAAAAATCCAAAAGCTCCGGGACTAGATGAAGTCAACAACATACTCATCAAAAATCTTCCTGAAAAAGGTTTCGAATACTTGAAATTCATCATCAATTCGTGTCTGAAACTCAACCACTTCCCCAAAGTTTGGAAACATGCAAAAGTGATTCCTATTCCAAAACCTGGAAAACCAGCAAATGAGCTAAGCAGCTACAGGCCAATAAGTCTACTCAGCTCAATAAGCAAAATACTGGAGAGAGTATTACTGAATAGAATCAACGATCATCTTGAGGATAACAACATCATCCCAAACCAGCAGTGTGGCTTCCGGACTGGAAGATCAACATCTCACCAGCTCATCAAAGTGATCAAATCAGCAAAAGAAAACTTAAACAACAAAAAGTCAACAGGCATGATCTTCCTGGATGTAGAAAAAGCATTTGACAGAGTCTGGCATAACGGACTCTTGTACAAAATGCTAAAACTGAGATTTCCACTGCCACTTATAAAAACTGTAAGATCTTTCCTCAGTGAAAGATCTTTCGCAGTTTTTATTAAAGGTCAGTTCTCAGAAATCAAGGTAATCAAATTCGGAGTGCCACAAGGAGCAGTGCTTTCACCAACTCTCTACAACATCTTCACGTATGATGTTGTAAGAGAGACAACCAACAACATCGGTCTTTTCGCAGATGATACAGCACTGTATCATTCTGCAGAGAACTCGGCCGATATTGTGACACATCTACAGCACACAGGAAGAAAAGTTCAACAATACATGAACAAATGGAAGATCAACCTCAACAAACAGAAGACTCAAGCCTTATTCATCACAAACAGGCACTCCAGGCAACTACCAGGAAATAACATCAAATTTCTCAACGAAAACATCAAATGGGAAACAGAAGCTAAATATCTGGGAATGGTGATCGACAAGAGAGTGACATTAAAGCCGCATGTGGAGTATGTGACCAATAGAGCTCACACCGCATTAAGACAGCTTTATCCGCTCATCAGCAGGAACTCACAACTCGACGTACGAAACAAACTTCTCATCTACAAGCTAGCCATCAGACCAATATTCACATATGGTTGTCCAGCGTTTGGAAGCATGGCAAAAACCCATCTTCAAAAACTTCAAGTACTGCAAAACAAATTCTTGAGAATTGTTCTCAATAAAACAAGATATGAAAGGATCACCGATCTTCATACAGAAGCGAAAATACCGTCCATCGAAGACTACGTCGGAAAGTTGCAAGCGAACTTCAACAGTCGTCTTGCATCTCAAAACACCGAATAAATCAAATGAAATACAAAAGAAAGTAAAATCCGTAAATGAAATCAAAATTAAGAGACAAAAGGCAAATTGAATGCCTGAAACCTTAAAACAAAAAGCAACAAAATGTATAGAAACTTTGTACATACTTAAATTTAAATGTAAATAAATAAAAAGTTTAATTAAAAAAAAAAAAAAAAAATGAAGCACATCCAGCATCCAGTTACAACCATACTTGTTAAAAAATGATTTTGTCAGCTGCTGACTGTCACATTTACTATCATTGTCAGTTATTGAAATTGCAATGTAATGTTAGTTACTATGTTGCATTTCTACGTCAGCAAAATGCTTGTGTTGCAACATGTGGTTTTGATAATCTGAGCAGTTCCAATTGGATTCTTTTAAAGTGAAATACGAGCTTTAATCATTTCTTTAAAATTTTATTTCAATAAGGCGAATAAAATGCAAGAAAAGTATTGATGCGTGCTGTACGTGATTTTCCGTCTGAAATATTTGCTCCTTAAATGTCTAGAAATGGCCATTTGAAGCACATTTAACATTTAGAGGCACATGGGAAATTGAATAAGTCATTTAATAGAAAAGAAAGCAATAAAAGGGAGCATTTAAGATGATTGAAAAGGTAAAGGTAGGACGAATTAAAGTAAGAACGAGGAGGTTAGAAGGTATTTTCAAAAATTGACAGGAGAAAAAACTGACAAAAATAATTTGAAATTTAACGATATAATTTTTTTTTGAAAAATAACGGCGAAAAAAATTTTGAAAAATTATGTTCAAAAATTTAACAAACGAAATGAGAAGCACTGGAACCAACTGCAAAGTGTTTACTCTTCCGGAAGCATAATTTTTAATAATAAAAACTCAATAATAAGGAGTCAATGATATAAAAGAAGGAAGTATAATATAGGGAACTCCATCAAATGCACAACATGAATATTTTCCTCCTTTATTTTGTTCCACCTTCCATCATGTTGATTGATGAAACTACCTGACGTATGTCACATACATTCGTCATCACACCATCCGTCGACTTCTTATATTGTGACTTTATATAAAATTACGACGCACTCGTGTCCCAAACCCCCATCATCCAGCCATCCGAAGTCACCTTATCCATTAGCGCTAGCAACTTTCTCTTGCGTGCGTTCTTATCAATTTCTTTCTTCTTATTATTCTTATTACATTCTTTCCACAACCATCCGCAACCATTGTCATCATCATTATATAAAATCTTCATGACTTTCTTGTGTATTAAAAAAGTTTGTTTCTTAAAAAAAATTTAACTTCTGGTTTTTTCTTCATTTTCTTCCTTCTTTTTTTTTGCTGCTGTGCAGATTCAATTATCCGTAGAACTCATTATTACGCACCCCTGTAGATTTAAGAGAGTATTATCGTTTTAGGAATAACAATTTTCAAAGTGTATTGGATTTCTCGCAACATTATGAAGTTTCTTCTATTGTTGTTGTTGTTGGATGTCGTGTATTGGGTAGGGAAGAAAGCAGCTTTTGCCGCTGTTTGGTCTAGTTCATGTTTGTACTCTATAATTTTTCTCTTTTTGCACGGTTGATGCTGTGTGACTTTTAATGTTCTTTGATACTGAATGAAATATCTGCGGGTGCATTTAAGAATTCGGGGGGGGGGGGGGGGTTCATACAATTAATCACATTTTTGTTTTAAACAGATATAATTATTATTTTCATTTTCTTCTTGAGATTCGAACCCAAAAATTTTTCTCATTTTTTAAAATTTTCATAAATTGTCACAGATTCTTATAAGCTTTTGCACCTTTTAAAGTTCCTTCCTTCCAATTTTATGCTCCACATTTAAAAAATGAGCAAAACTGTCAATTATTTTTCCCTTGACTTATTGCTCACATTGACTTGAAATTCCAATTTTTTTCACCATTCGATCCAGATCACCTTTGAGAAATGAACGGTGGAATCAAAAACGATATGCCATAACCCTTTTCAAGTACATAAAAATATGTCAATCGACATTCACCCTAAGGATTTATATCCCATTAAAAGAATTGACAAATTGATCATTTCTGAACATCATACATGACTGAAAATCTCAGCCCAATATAGAATTTAGTGGGCACAAAAAGAAACATCGAAAACCAATTAAGAAGCATGAACAACTTATTGGTACGAGGGAGGAAAAGAAGGAAAGTTTTTTTTATTTTAATATATCATTTACGTTGTTTCAAGTTGAAGGCCAAAAGTTTCCACTTGAAAGCATTTTATGCTTTATTTCTGCGTAGGAATGTACAATAAAGCCTTGACAAAAAATTGGCGATAAGAATAAAATTGGTCAAATCGTCTTTTTCAAGCTCTACTAAATTACCTTTAGTCATTCTTTCTCGCTTTGCTCTTGACATGAAAAGGTCTCGCATGAACAGCCAATTCCATTCGAGTTGATTTAATCTAATTTCAAATGCAGAAAATCAAAATTGTGTTAGAATTAAAAGCATTTCCAACTCATTTCGTGCGCCCGAGAGCCACAGTCACTCTTTATGCTGAATTCAGGATGTTCCTGGATGTTCAAATGGAAAGTTCCCGTTAAAAATTTAAATTTTTCGAAGCTAGCTTCCACAATGATTCAGATTCGGAAAAAATGTTCAAAAATTCCTTGTGCACAATATTTTTCCAACACATTAGAAAATTGAAAGTTTTTGTTAATTTCTCTTGATTTGAATCTTTTAGCATCATCTACATAATGTTTTCGTTCATTGCTCAAAAAATTAGTCCCTAATATAAAGGATAAACATGATTTTTTACCAAAAGTTTGTAAAAGTTTATCAAAAAATATTGTGCATGATCAAATTTTGTATGAAAATTTATGTAAACTTTGATCGCAAATATCTCGAAAACGGCATCAAACGGCATGTCCTCAGTAATATGGGAGATAGATTTTAACTTAGTTAATGGATTTATATAGGTTTCAGAGAGGTCTTTGGAAGACTTTTTAACTTATGAATAGTTTAAGTAGTGTAAAAATACTCAGATTTCAATTCCATTTTTAAGGCTTAATACGCAGATTTCTATTGAGTTGGTTGTTTTAGTATGTAAAGCTAAGCTTAAATTAGCTAGTAACTGCTTCCAAGACATCCAAATAACAACTTAAAGTAGAAAAAATCATATTTTTTTTTTCATACACAAATTGTAAACAAATTTTGGGTGAGATTAAATTAATGATTTCTGGAGTTAGACATCAAATTGGGACGAGATATTTTCATAGGATATGCCTCAAGTTAAGATCTTTAATCTGGCATTTAAAGGACATAGTTTAATTAACATGAAATTTTTGAATTTTTGAACATTTTTTTCGATTCTGAATCATTGTGGCTTCAGGTTGGACAATTTTTCTTCTTTACAGTTAAATAAGTTCACGTTTTCATCAATTCTCATTAGTTTCGGCATTTAAAAAATATATAGCATGTTAACAGCACATTACTGCACATGATGCTAATCAACAAACCATACAAAAACCTTTAATCATGTCTAATTCCATCAAAACAACAAAAGTACAGAAAAAATGATTTTTATAAATTCTGAAGCCCGAATTAGGCAACAAGTCAGTCATATCCTCGCCGGCACAAAGCACAGACCATGCTAGAACATGTCGACTTGAAAATAAATTTCAATCGTGATATCTCAATGGAGCTTTCATTCTCCTAAGTTTCACATAATTCTAATGCCATACAGCAACATAACAAAAATTCTACAGCACACAAAATCCCTTCCCACAAACAAGAAAGATTTTTGGCGCCTAAAATCCTCAAATCTACATGCCTGTGTGACTTGATGATAGACATACGTATACGGAAATTTTCTCACATTCGCATACACATATATAGGAATTATTATTGTAGTTCCAGTTCTCTTTTAAATAAAAATGGAACAAAAACTGTGATAGGAAACACATTGAGGAGGAAATGGAAGTAAATGAATTTATGGGAATGAGATCAGCAGCTTTTTTTTCCTCATTTGTCTACATCGATTTATGTTTTTCTTTTCTTTTATCTCATTTTCCTTTTTGTTGAATCTCAGTCAATATCTTAAGGATTTTTATCGCGTATAGTGTCAATAAATTTTGTTATAGAAATTCTTGTATGCCATGGCATGTCGAAAGGAAAAAAATATGTATTAAACAACAGACACTGATATGAGCCAATCCCGATAATCGCGTGCATGGCCTTAACCTAAAGCACAGCAGTATACATCGAAATTGAACATTCAGGCTCGTCCCTGCAAATCGATTTGATTCTGTTTTTTCTTGCTTCTTCTTTTTTTTGGCATGGCTTCCCTTTCAATTTCAATTAAAGATTGAGATCCTTATTGAACTTTGTACAGATTTGGGGAGGAAAAAGATTTGAGGGAAATTGTTATTTATTGGAAGCTGGCATGATGTTTTTTGGGGTTTTCGTTGAATCTTTTTTACCCGAGTTACACAACATAACGGCAAGGGTCTAGCTGCATCATCTCGTGAAAGACTTGCTTAAGCCACTGATTTAGCTTTGGTTTCCGAGAGAGGCATTGTCCCTACTCTACCTCTTTAGGTACTCTACGTTAAAAATGATCGAAACTAGTCATCTCCTAGTCATATGATTTCACAACTTAGTGATGAAATTGAACCCTCACATGATTTAGGGTATATCAATGTGCCTGGTCACAATTGAGGGAGTTGAGATTAATAAAAACCGAATTTTTTTTTTATATTAATTGCACTTTATCGCATTTATTGACGACATACTGTCCGGTAATAATTTACATATTACACTTTTGTATTTGTATATTATGTAGGATCAAACTTCTAATCTTCAAATCTAGGTTTCAAATAAACTAAGGCTCTCGTTTCGATCTTCTGTAGGCGTGACGTGATACTTTTCGGGTCCGTTCTAACAATATTCCATTATAAGGTAATCTTGTAGCTCTCGTTTCTATTTCTCCCGCTACACTTCAAGTTCCTGACCCGTTTCTTAATCCAACGATGCCCAAATGCCCAATTATGACTTGATCTCGTACATTAAGCAGTCGAAGTATCTAAACTTCCGAAAAAGAACAAATTGGAAATGGCTGGATTCGAACCGACGACCTTCGAGTTACCATCCCAAATTTGAGCCAAGCGCCTTACCTATTCGACCTAGCAAGGCACTTAACTGCTTACAACGGCTTAAAAGCGACAAAGCATCCATATACAGCTAGTAGAAGACCATAATGCTGTTAATTGCTTCTGTCATACCTACACTTCCCATGAAAATTTAAGGCAAACTTCACAAAAGTGCAAAACGATTTCTTTTTTATTATTTTTTAATTATTTGCGCCTTTCCCACTTCAACTTGAGGATCCTTGAGTTTCTTAATCATCTTATGTCTTCTTTTAAAAATGGCAAATGAACTTTTATCCTCAATTTATAATGCAAAGACAAAAAAAAAGAACTTTCAATTAAATGAGAAAATAAAGACTATGAAAAGGCTTCGTCTCAATTCTTTTATGATCGAAAACGGAACTAAGAATAAGTTTATTTTTCATTTTCTTGAAGATAATTCAATTATCGGATATGAAAAGATAGAAAGCGCACAAAAAAATTGATGATGAGGATGAAAACAAATCGAATCATCGCTTTTTTTGCCTCATCCAACCGCCTGCAGCTTTTCAGGTGAAATTCCATCCGATTGACCAATATCAATCTAGCTTGAGGCAAATAAAATATTGCAATTATCATCATCAGCATCATCAACATTACTATTTGATAAAGATTAATAAAAAAATAGTTTTTTTTCCCACTCGTGGCATGACATGCAATGGATGTAAGCATTTTGTATCGATTTTTCTCTTTCTGGATTTTTCGTTATATGAACTGAATGTGTTTTCACTTTGTTCTGTTGTCTGCTTTATCTTCAGATTAGCTCCATCGTCCCATTATGTACTTCACTGAATGAGACACAACAAAAGGATTAATTTCTATCTATAACAGTGAATTGTCATGGGGATTTTGCAACTATGAGATATATTTACATACTTTAGTATGAGAATTGCTCGATTAATCTGCTCTTGTTTTGCCATGTTGGAAGGAATAAAACTTTCTTTATTGTTGTAAATTTATAAAGTTTGGATTGATAATGTGACGATATTTTGTTGATACCTCGTGCAGTTGCTAAGGATTTATATTCTGAACTTATTTGTGGATCTAGAGATTTGTTCTGAATGATTTTGGTGGATAAATTGATGTGGATTATTAAGTTTTCAACTCGATCTTTATTACCTTGTTTGTAACAGATACTCGTTCTATTTTAAAGCTTAATTTTTTGTAAATTGGTTCAAAATTTGAACTTCAAGTTTATGATTCTGCTTAAAAATTCAAAGTTAATTTTCTTCAATGTTAAAACTCAATTCATTCCTTACAAAATTCTGAATGTAAATGTGCATACTCGCTGCTGTCCATACCTTAATAAGAAAATCTCTTTGTAAATTGACATAAATATCTTAAGGTGTCCATTTTCCGGAGTATCCGAGAACCTTTGTGTAATTGAACAATCCTAACCTACAAATTAATGAAAAGGACCTTTATCATTTACATCCCCCCGAAAAACATCACAAAAATACACGTCGTCCATAGCTTAACGTGACTTCATAACTTGCAACAACAATAAAAGTAACAGCAAGAATTTCCATTCACATTTTTCTATTTATAAAAGATCGGTCGACTGTCATCATCATTTTTGAAATAATCCCTCCAATCTGAAATCCAATTTTATTTGTCATTGGGAAAATTGCCCTTCTTTCGCACACACAACAAATATCTCGACATTGATGCTTCGTTTGTTCCACTTCTTTCTCCTTCCTTTCATTTCATTTGTTCGCAACAGCACACAAAAAATGGAAGCTGAAGCATGAAAAAATATAGTTTTTCTCTTATATCACAGATCTTCAGTGATTTTTATTTTCTCTTCCCTCTCGTTGCCTTTAAGGCGACTTCAATATAATTGAACGACATTCACAAAAAAAAAGAAAAATAAATGTCGAGGGTGAGGACATAAGAAAGATTTTCATTTTTAGAGCAAAAATCATTGTGGGATCCTTTTATTTGATATACCAACCGTAAAATGTTACATAGCAGCCATACCACACGATTTGAATTAAAATGACAATGACAACGACCACAATTTTCTCAATGCTGTTCTTACTATTTCAGCTGCTTACCTAAGATGGAATGAAATATCTTTGCAAAATTTGTACATAAAGTTTTTCTTTTCATTTTGATGCCGTAGATGAAATCTTGTTGTTGTTGTTTATGATCCTCGAATATAACAATCTATGGATGGGAACATTCGAAATGAAAAAGTGTGGCAATCCGCATTGTCCTCATCGTGAGCCATATTCTGCTAAACATGCACAAAACTCAAGACCTAATGTTCAAAAAATGTCCAATTTCCAAAATTATCTTCAAAACTCTACTCCCAAAATTCCATAAAGTTACTCCACCTAGACAATAATATGCTGACGGTTATAACCGATAAAAATGAATCAACAAATTTGTCGTTGACGTCGTCATTGTCGTAGCAGCTTAAAATGAATTGTGGAAATATAAAGAGAAATCTTATAACAAAAATAAGTTTATGTCTCATTCGTTCGTTCGTTCGTTTCGTTTTTCATGCCTTTTTTAAGAGTGCCAGTCCGTTTTGTGATGCTTAAGAGGCTCTCATGCAACAGCAACAAAACGTATTTTTATAGGGATAGAAAAAAAGAAGAAGTTCAAGAGAAGTAAAAAGAAATTGAATGACAAAGAAAATAAAATTTAAATGATTTCTTCATTTTAATGCGGGAATTTAAAAGTGGTATGGAAATGAGAGACTTGTGATTATTAGAAGCGCATGTTTCATCCATAAAAATTAATAAACGGTTAAAAAGTTTTTAAAAATTTAGATGTAGTAAATTTAATTTCGATAGTCTTTCCAAAGTCTAGGGGTATTAAAATATGCACATTCGAAAATTTCAAATTTTCAAAAATCGTTGACATTTCTTTTCCTGATTTACAAAGAATTTTCGAATTCATTATTAAGCATTTAGCTATGATTATGATTAAAAATCATTAATCAACAAACAGAATTAGTAAATTTACATGCAATCATGAATTATTTAAGATTTTGAATTTTTGAATTTTTCGAAAAAGGGGCTTTTAATTTCGAATTATGCATGGCAGACAGACAAATAGAGACAAATAAGCAATTTTTGAAAGTTTATTAAGAAAGTTTAACGGTTTCAATTCTTGGATTTCCCGAATTTCCTAAAAAAATACAAAAATAACGATTAAAAAACATTCAAAAAATAACAAACACAAAAAAATTGAAAAATAACGTGTACAAAAATTCAAAAAATAACAGTCACAAGAAATTTAAAATATTAACCGTCAAGAATTAATGATTTTTCGAAAAAGTGATGTATGGAGAGAAAGACTGACATACAAAAAGTAACAACCATTTAAGAGAATATGCAAAAAAGTATTTTCAGAGTATTAACATAAGAAGCACAACGGGATAACGGATAGAAAAGTAAAAAGAGGGAAAAATATTTTTATCTATTGTGCTCAAAGCATTCTCGGTGTTGTTATTATAGTGCTTTTGACATAAATCCAAATATTAAGCATTTTAATAGTGCTGAAAAATAATAAAAAAATATAGAAGGGAAAGAACTTTTTTCCGGATAATTTAGATTTTTTATTCAAACTATAATCAATGGCACCACAAGCTATAAAGGCGTTGTATATTAAATATTACGACCTTTATCAACAAATTTTACTACACGCTGTGTGCCATTTCAATTTCCACTTTCTTTTCCTCCCTTCTCGTCCTCTCTTGTTTGCTTTTGGAAAAACATTTTACACACTTTTGGCGGCAAAACAAGTGTGGCTATAAAATTATTTTGACTTGTTGGGTTACCGTGAATAATGTCTTGATTTTAACGATTTATTAATGAGATATAAAATGTTCTAAGGATCTCTATGGAGTAAACAAATGAGATAAGTGCCATGAGATATAGTTCGAGAACCACTGGCACTAGTATCTTAGTGTCTAAAAAATAAACCATTAATCTATCATTAATTTCAATCTTTGAACTTTGTGGCAAGATTCAAGCTATAAAATTTTCTCATAATCGTTCAGCATAAAAATATATAAAACTTTGTGTGCTAGACGATAAAACACTTTCTGGTCATTTTCATTACTTTTTACGATTCTGATTTTTATCATCACTTTTGATTGTCCTCAAATATTTTTGTTTTTCAGTCGTTAAATAATAAAAGTGTGATGATGTTAATGATTCATGGCAAGGCTTTGTTGAATGATTTTGATTATTCCTTAAACAGGTTTAAGTAGGAATCTTTATGGAATCTTGAAGGTTTAAAAGAAAACCTGATTCTTTGTCAATCTTAGTCGTCAAAGTTCTGATCATAACCTTTTTTGCTTAAATCATAAATTCGTTCCATTCAAAGCCAATCTCAAACCAATTCTCATACTTCCTAATCCACAAACAATAAGGAAATAATAAATACTAAATTGTTGGCTTTTTTTCAAATCCGAGTTCTATAAATGAATAGAAATATTTATTATCAAAGGATTGAGTTATTTTTGTATTAGCAGAACAAGAGACCACACAGCAAGCGCAGCAGTAAACCCAATGACAAACAGTATTAAATCGGAAAAAGTGCGTAAAATGTTACGGAATAATTGTTTACCGAAGAAAAAAAACCGTAATTAATGGATTTCTTTCATTCCTAAAATGTTTCTGCTTCCTTTCCTTTCATTTGAGTTTTTTTTTGGTCATAAATAGGAAAAAGGAAAAGTTTTCTTTATCAGAACTAGAAAGGAAGTTTTATTTTGTCGATGAAAATTTGCCATTTCTTGTATTCTACGCACCCAGACTTGAATTTTTAAAACTCTAAATTGAAATTCAAATATTTTTTCCCTCTTATTTTAAGGCAGAATGGCTGCAATTCCCTTATTCTGTCTCACTAGACTCGACTACTGTCAAAAAGCCACAAACTTCATGTACAAAGAATATTAAAGTAGCTTTCAGTCAGCTGCCATGATGAATGATGACCTCCACAAAGGATATAGATGATTGTTAAGCTAAATGTTTGAATGACTTGATTGCGTGTTGACTGTATAGATGACAAAATGAGTAATTAATTTGCTGGTTGAATGGATATTTATGAAAGAATAATATCGACTAGTTTGGGGGGTAATGAAATAACTCTTCGTTGTAATTTGGGGCTGTTCATAAATGATGTGCATTAGATATTATCTTGTCTCCTAAGAGTGTCTGTAAAACAAATTTCTAAGCGCCACACAGCCTTTATTTATTCACTTTAAAATAAATGCAATGAGTAAATTATTCCTAATTGAAGTTTATGTTTCGTGGAACACAGTGCCTTAATTACTTATTTGCTTGATTTTGTTTGAACAAGAGATAGTTAATTATAAAGTAGGCATTAGAATGTGGATTTAGATTGATTGAAACGATTGCATAAGTATGTACACATCTGTTATCTTTAAACTGCATTAGGGGATGGTTCACTTATGACGTCAAAAATTAAAAATCATCACATGTTTCTAGCTATGAAATAAGCCAGAAGCATTACGATATTGAATGATAGAAGTAAGATACTCAACATTCTTGAATCTTTCTTTACTCACTTCTTTACTTCTCTGGCCGTACAGATCAATTGTGATCCATTGCCTTCCTTAACTGGCACCTGAAGCTGGCTCTATCGCAGGCAACCGTCTGTCAATTACCAATTCCAAGTGTTATACTGTCTCTGTCAACAGCTTCTCTTCAAGAGTTTTTGGGACGTCTTGAATCTTAACAACCTAAAATGCAAAAGTTTAATCAGAACACCCCTCAATTGTCGTGAATAAAAAACCGTATCTTAATGATCAATAATTAATAAAAAGAACTTCCCACGCCCGTAACTTTTCTAAGAATTTAAATGTCCAGGAAACTTCATTAAAAAATAATTTCCATTCTCATACACAGCACAGTCTTAACATAGTTCATGCGTCATTTGTCCATTCACATTTTCCGACACAAAAACTCTTTCGTCTTTAGTTCCTTGGACGATTGTTCAGTTTCTTATTTATTTACTTATTCACTTTTTGTATTTCAACTCGTGTACAATATAATTAAATCAATAAATAAAATTGAGTTTGAAATAAAAAAAAATTAAGCATGAGAAGCAAGTGTATTTATACATTGTGGCGCGCGCTGTATGAAATGAAAAGGAAAAAAAGGAGCAGATTAAAATGCTGAGATAATGAAAAATAATTCTTGAAGGAATTCCAGCACGAAATACAAATTATGACTTTTCACGATTGTAAAGCACAGAAACACGCTCAAATTGCCGCCCTTTTTTTCCCTTCACTTGATCCTTTTAACTCACGCAATTTATTGTGTACGTGTATGAATGTATAGATTTTTTTTGAAATACAAACTACTCCTTATTTTTTTGTGTGTGCTGTAATACAGAACTTTTTGCGGATACGGTCAACTAGTCACGCTATATAATAACAACAAACAGTATTTTAATTATAGAAATTGGATAATGAGTCAGTGCACTGTGAGATCAATGGGAAAGTTTATGGAAATAGAAGTGAATTAGGGGAAGGGCAAGTTGAATGAGGAACTGACACATGTTGAAAAGTTAAACGCATTTTTCATGATTTTAATTTAGAAGTTAAATGAAATTGACACCGCACCTATGTTATTAATCTTCGAGAGGCTTTGAAGGTAGACATTTTGAATGGATGAAGGCTTGGTGGGGTATAAAATTTACATGCTAAGGTTTAATTGTTCAATTCAGGCTATAACAATGATAATTGTAATAAAAACCATAATTTTTTGGTATTAACATTACCTTCCAAAAAGTTTGACTAAAGGTTGTAATGTTCAGCAATTAAGGGATGTGCTGAGCTTAAAAACATGTCTTTAAAAAATCGTTGGCATCGGCTTGACTGCGTTTTGACCTCTAATCAGCTCTTGAGGTTTTTAGGAAACATTTCTCTAATTTCTGCAATTTTTGAAAGATTTTTAAGTTCAATTTGTGCATTAAACGATTAAAATTGACAGACTTTCTTTGTGTATAAGTTCGATTCCTATTCAAGCCTAATCACTAAGCCATTACTAAAGACAGCATTGTCATAAGACAAAGGTTGGAATAATACTTATGACATTAAACTTAAGGAATGGAGGCTTTAAATATCATCCAATTTTCCAGAATACAACCATAATTTTGTTAATCAGCATTTTAGATGTCAACAAAACTCTCTCAAAATTTTCTTAGCAAAATTTTTTTTTTCCTTCTTGTAAGCTTGTCCAATTATAAGTTTATTCAGATTCTTTGTGAAAACATTTCGTTTTTGTTGATTATTAAAATAATATCAAAATAAGGCAAATTTCTTAAGAAAATCTTGCTTTTAGGTACATAATTAAATTCATCTGGCGTTCTTTATGATTTAATGGTACAATTTTAATGGCTTTTGTAAAATGACTTTAAACAACTCTTCTGGGAAGCATGAGGGCTGTTTGAAATTATACACTCGATAAAAACAAAATGTTTAGAGTGATGTAGGAGCCTGGAGAAGAAATAAGAATGCGTAATTCAAGATATAAAGTCAAGGTTCTTTTAAACCGAAGAGTAAGTAGCTTATTCAGTTGTCGGTTTGATTAAAATTTTTAAATTTAACTGGAACTTGAGGTTCTTCATTTAATTTAGGTTTTTTTTGAGAATTTCTATGAAATGTGGAATCTTTATGATTATTATGGCAAGGGTTTAAACTGAAATGGGAGAGGAGGTGCCAACTCCACATAATTATAGACTTAAACAAGTGTGCCGCAGCACACAGTTTGAACAACACTGGTTTAAATGATGAATCACAATATTCAGCAATATTTGCAATTAAATTTGCAGCACCTTATTCATAATCATTAAAAATTCAGTCCACATTCCAACAGATTTCCGAAAAAACAATTAAGTCACTAAAAACTTATTTTCTATATTAAACAATAACAATTTCCAATGTCAACAAGACTAATTAAATCCATAAACACATAACCCCTTTTTAAATTGTGCACTAAAAAAGTTACGTGACTTTCTTGTGAATTGAAAATTGGCACTTTATGTAACTGTTCCTTATTTTCTCTCTTTAAAATTTTCATGCGTATACAGGCTTTACAAGTTAACATATAAAACTTTTTTTATGTCTTCAACTTTTCACTTTGAAAAAATAAAAATAAAATTTATTTATGAAATTCTTTAGAAATTAAAAGTTGTGTTGTTTATGAGGAAGGCATAAGCGAGAGAGTGGAAGGAGAAAGTTAAATAATAATTAAAAATTTTAACGACTTTTTAAAAGTTTTTTTTTTTCATTTGTTTTTTCGAGCAAAAGGTTCAATTTTTTTTTTTATTTTTCTAACATTTTTGATTGTAGGAACATAAAAAAGAAATATGAACATCATTATGTACTAAAAGGGTTCTAAGTCATGAAATTTATTCACAGTCAGTTCCTTCTTCTTTGTTCTCCAGACGATGATTCTCTCTTTTCTCATCGTTCGGTCAATTTTGCCTTTCCTTTCATTGACTGCATGTGTTTTTCTTTTAGTTATGAGCTCAACATATTGCCTGCAGCATCCTGTTAGTCATTCAAAGGATGCTTAATGCAAATTGAATGCTTTATTGATTTAGTGAAGTTAATTTAGAATTCTTTATAAAAGACTAGTGCTGGATGATTTTATTGATGGATATAGGATGATGTAATGTTGATGTGTTTGGTGAATTAAATCTTTGTAAATTCAATGAATTGGATAAAATGCAATTTAAACTCAATAGAAAGTAAATTTGAAATGTATAGACATTTGAACCACAAAACCATCAATAAATCTATTTGGTTAAATATTTAGAATGTTATCTTTTGAACAATTTGACTGGATTTCCAGATATATTTCAATTTAAATAATAAAAGTTTAAACATCTTGGTTCAAAATTCAAAATCTTGTTTCAAAGTTCAAAAATCTTCATTCAAAGTTCAAAAATCTTGATTGAAACAAAATGAAACTTACAAAATGAAACTGAAACAAAGACTCCATTAACAGCCATTACGAAACAATAGAAAATATGTGTGAATACAAAATCAACTTAAATTCCGTTTTCAATTCTTTTGAATGTTTCCCAAAGTACTCTCAAACAATGAGTTCCTTGACACCTATAGAAACCAAACCCTACAACTTTAACTTTTTATGCACAATTTCATTTTATAAGTGCAATAAAATTAATGCTGACTTTACACCTACACTTGAACATCCTCCTGATACTCATAATACTCTTATATGCACTAGAATTGCAATGCAGCAATAACAGAAAATAAAAAGTCAGACTTTTATTTTTATTTCTGTTCTTGAATTGTGCATTGATATATTCTGCAATCGTTTCTTGGGGAAGGTTATGACTTGCTTTCAAAATACAATGGATTTTTTTTGTTTTCTCTTGAATAGTTTTACTAATGCTTGAGGCAGTGCAGTATGAAATAGTGTTTCTGAATGGATTCGTTTTATTGTGACGTCCGGAGAAAAGGATTCAGAGCGAAGCTTTGATTTTTAACAATTTTGATCGAACTTTTAAGCATAGTTCATTTTGGAAATGATTTGAGTCCACTTCGAGCTCTGATTTCAAGTTTCGTCAGACCTGCTCTAATTAGTATTGTTAAAGTTTATGTAGGAGTTTTGGCAAGATTAGTCAGCAATGTAATAAGCCTTAGATAGATAAGTGATTAAAGCTTACATCCATAGATTGAGATTAGTTTTGGACAAAGGTTTGAGTCCTGCTTCAAAAAATTATGTTGACAAATTTAAAATCATAACTTAAAATATTTGAAATTGACATAGTTTGGTGATGATTCTTATTTTACAGAGTATTCTTAAGTTGTTTACTGTGCAGTTTTTCATGATATATTATTGATCGATTGTTAGGAATATTGAAATCCTTATGAAATCTTACAAAATTCATAATTCTCTTCCTTTTCAATGTTATTTGCTTTAATATATAAATCCTCTTGTCATTCTGTGATGCGAATTATTCAATGAGAGTCAAACTTAGCATCAAAAATAGCTAATCACTTGGCATTAAAGAACTTACTTCTATCCTTGCCAAAACTTAATAAATGAAGTTCAAAATCCCAAAATTTTATTCTAATATGACACTAGCTTCATCCAGCTAGCCCAATTCTAAATATATGTTAATAAAATTTTAAGAAAAATCCATCCATTTAGTTCCTTTTAAATAATAATTCTCACTACTCCACAAAGATTTATCGATTAAAATTTAAACTCCACTAATATTAATCATTAAAATCCCACAACAATAAAAACACAAATAATGAAATTTAAATAAAATTTTTTCTAAATCTACAGCAATAAATCTGCTTGCATTATAGTATTATTAAATATGATTAATTTCATTTGCCATTCCCCACTTTACGCTATTCTTAGTTCTCGTTATTTAATTTATGCATAAAAATTTATTTTACAAGAATTTACTACTTCATTTTCTTGCTTGCGTTCCTACTCAATGCGGATGTAAGAAAACCTTTAATAAAACAAAAAAAAAATATTTTCCTCTTCTTTTTTCCAAATAGAAAGAAGTTCATTTTTCTTTTAATGACAAAAAGTAGGGATTCGGAGAGGAAGTTAAGGAAAGAAAAGGCAGCATAAGTATTCATGAGAAGGGTGCACAGGGAAAATCGATTTCCTTTTGCGCTTTTTTATGCTTTTTCTGCCTTTTCATTGGCAAAAGTATTCAGGGGTTGCAAATTTTTGGACTAATTGAAGTATTGAATCGAGTTTTTGAGGGACTTTTCTTCCTGGTTGAGGTTTTTAACAAATTACATTCAGGAATTAAGGGGTTAAATTTATTTTTTTAAACCCACACCAGCCAAGAACGCCTCCCTCCAACAATTGCATCCAGAAAATATTCCCATATATCCTAAAAAACAATTTCCTGATGTTCTCAACCCTAAAATAGCATCCAAAAACGCAGCATTGCTCAATGTCTCATTCTCTCTTTCCCATAATACGCTCTACAATGAGTCCCAATAGTATACTAAGCAATTGCAGACATTTAACTCTCAACACGGAAGCTAAAACTCATAAGAATCAGCATGCAAACGGAAAATTTTTCTCTTTTTGACAGAGAATAGTCAGCACATAGAGATGAGAAATAGAAACTGTTTATGAAGAATATATTTTTTTTTCATCATCATCATTCTTCACATTTTGCTGTTCCACTGGGCGCTTTAAAAGAGCGGAAATTTAATAAAAAGGCAGCAAGCATTACATTACGATACTCAAAAGAGTCTTACAATATTTTCTATATATATACTTTTTTTTATCATCATCATCCACTCCGATGCGCGAAACAAAAATTCAATTAGCCGTTGAAGTTCCGTTTTAGCTTCTGTTCTTCCTTTTCTTTGGCATAAGTTTTTTTATTCTGGTAAAAATTGAAGAGCAATTTTTATGTCATGAAATTGGCTTGAGGGATTACTGTGAACGGCTTGGATGGGTGACTAAGAGAAAGTTTATAAGTTAATTTTGACATATTTTGAAGATTCTGTTGAGATTTTTTGGTTGAATGTTGTAAAACAGTCAAATTGATAGAAATTTTTACATTTACAAGATTAACGGACAAAAAATAATATTTGAACTTGAAAATAGAAAATCAAAGTAACAAGACCCGCAATAATATTTCGATTTTTAATAGAATTTGAGAATTCAATCGGTAAACTCAACATAAAAGAGCTTTAACTTAATTATTAGATATTCATCGCTGCTGTTTAACTGCAACAGAATCTGTAATCTCATCAATTTATCGTAATTTCATTGATTATTACATTATAAATGCATTGAAAATTGAAAAACTCAAATTCAATGAAAATCATTGATTAATTAAATAAATTAAAGAACACTCAATATCAAAAAAGAGCTTTCTTACTTGCCATTTTCTTGAAGCACTTGAGAAAGCTTAATGATATTGCTACAAATTACTTTATTTGGCTTTTCTTTGCTCTTCACTTTTCCATCAATTTCTTCGTTTGACTTTATATTTTTCTTTTTATTTTATTTATAAAATGTAATTTCAGCTCCTCATTCAAGTAATCAAAACGAATTTAATTTTCTCCTTACTCATTTTAAAAAGTTTCATGATGTTTTAAATTCAATTTCTTCTTCTCTTTATTTCCTTCATTACAGTTATGCGGTCTCGGCTTATTTGCCTTCACAATTTGGATTCGTGTGGAGCCGGGTTTTGAAGAATGGATACGAATTCTTGACGTCTATTCATACTACATTGGTGTTTACATTCTCATTGCACTTGCAGTTTTTGTACTTGTCGTTTCATTCCTTGGATGTTGTGCGGCATTAGTTGAGCATGGACTTGGACTGATGATTGTAAGTATATAAATTTTATTAGCTATATTAAGGATGTAATGATTCACATAAGGCATCTCACATTTCTCGGCTTCGGAGTTTTGTGCCACATGGGAGAGATCGATATATCCATTTTTGGGAAATTTTTCTTAGCCAAAATTGCTGTATAGGATGGAGTAGATGGGAGAAGAGAAATAACGCCATTCTATGGCAATGGGAAAAACACATAAAAATGTTTCTGAAAAATATCCCTCAATTATATGTGACAGGCTAGAAGAAAAACTACTTTTTCACAGTTCCACATTCGTCCTTCTTTCAGCTCACAAAAAACTCTTTTTCACTCCATAACCTACTATTTTACGGTTCATATTTATGAAAAAAAAAACATATTTTGGTGTGGGTTACATAGAGGGGGTGAGTTTTAGGTATGTAAGCAGTAGTAGCAGCAAAAAACTTGGAATTTGCTTTAACGTAAAAAATTTTTTTTTCTTCGCTTGTCTTTCCACCCACAACTCGACAATTCCAAATGAGGAACGATAGCAACAACAATGAAGGGAAAAGTCGAGAGAGCTGAACGGACACGAGAAGAAAAAGCATTAATCATAAAATATATATGTACATTTATGTTGTGACATGTTTCTTTAATTTTTTTCACTCTCTTATTCTTGATGTTTCCTCCTCAGACCGACTAGCTTGTGTCCTTATGGAAGGAGACTATTTTTTTGTGTTGTTGTATACTTCAATGTGTTTTGTATTTATTTCTTATCGAGGGGGATGTTAGGTTGAGTTGAATGGTGTGGGAGTATGTAGTTGACTTAGAAATGGTAGGTGGCTGTTGATGTTGCAACTGTTTGAGTTCACAACCAGTCAATTTGAAGTGCTTTCATAACCTGTAAACCTTAAATGTTTTGGAATTTCGAGGAACTACTGGAGGTCCTCGATTTGAGTAGGTGTTTTGTTCCAACAAAAATATTATTCAAATCGAATCTACTCAAATCGAGGACCCATAGTATGCTAATTTGTAATTTGGAGCAGGAAAGTAAAGATAAAATCTGGTCAAGAGTGTATACAGTCTGACCATTTGATTTACTTAAAGGCTTGGTCCTTGTCAAGGTTTTGAACCTGTGAAGGTTTTTAACCTGTCAGAGGTTTAATCTGTCAAATATTTTCAAAGAAGAGTCTACGTTAAAGCTGATTCATAACATCATTAATAAAATATATGAACACATTATTGAGGACTGTGCCAAAGTTACCTTTCATAAATCCATAAGACAGCTCTTTTTATGCAATTTCAACTGAAATAGTAAGCTATTCCTCATATTTTCAAAACATTTCATTCCTCAAACCAATAACCATCTCCCATCTATACAATTCCACCCCATTTACTCCAACTTAACTTCCATTCTCGTGTGTCCCCACTGGTGGTTTTCCTTTTAGGAACTAAAAACGTACACATATATTTCTATCAAATGATGTTTTAACTTATAAGTCATTCTGAAAGCGATTCATTTTCGACTTTCGTCTCCCTTTGCTCTCTTTTTTTACTTCCCTCATTCTCGCCTTTCTTTTCATAATTTATCCTCATTTTAACACATTATTTCATGCTTAAGTGTGGAGTGGGTGATGGACTTTTATTTCGAAGTGTGCTTATATGTCTGTGTTACTTATATGGGATACTTTTTTTGTGTCTCCAAAGAAGCAATGAAGTTTAATTTGGTTTATTGCCTTAGCCAGAGCACATTAAACTTTTAAATTATCTTCATGGAAACATTTTATAGTTCGACCAATTCCTGGTTAAGCTTAGTTTATGATTTTGTTCCTTTATAATTAATTGAATTGGAATTTTTTTGGGTAGATATTATTTTTTGGAAACTCTTTTGAGGTTGAATTTATAGAGATTTGAGAAAATTAAGGAAAATTGTTGGGATTTTTACTATAAATCGTGTAAATCTTAGGTTGATGTTTTTTCATAAAGTATGTTGGATAAAGCTATTTGAAGATCATGTCAAAATTAAGTCTGAAAGGAACAGCACTTTATGACTCATCGAATTTCAAACTTTTAAATTTAAATGCTTAAAGTTCGTTAAAATTCGAATTTTTCAAACCCGTTAAATGTTAGTCGAGAATTTCGAGAATTCAAAAAACCATAAAGGGGCTGTTCACTTATTACGTAACGCGAAAAAATGACTTTTTAGACCCCCCCCCCCTCGTAACAAAATTTGTATGAAAAAAAAATTTCCTTGTTTGAACCGTAACAAAATCTTAGACCCCCCTCCCCCCCTAAAAGCGTTACGTAATAAGTGAATGGCCCCAAAGCAATATTACGACAATACAATGGCAAGAATGCACAAAAAACTCCACGTGCCAGTAAAAATGTGTCCTTGGAATCCACCCTGCGTTAAAATATCAACATTAACAGTTATTTTTCAATATGAATAACTCTATTTGAGAATTCAAGAATACAAATGCCCTTCATTACCATTTATATTAATTTTCCGTTCTCCTTTTTTTCCTCTCTTTTTTTTACAGTTCACAATTCTACAAATAATTTGCTTTTTACTTGCAATCTTCGGTACTGCAATCTTATTGGAACATTCAACATACGAATCCCGAATTCAGCCAATGATTCGTTACACAATGAACAATTTGATTATGTATTCGGAACATGAGCCACAAAGGACAATGTTGAGGATGATTCAAGAGAGTGTAAGTTATGCACAAATATATGGGGTTGGTCACAGATGGCGTTTAAATTTTAGACTGAGAAAGGTGTTAAGGTTGTGTTTGGTAACACTGAGAGTGGGTATATACTTGAGGATAACATAGGGCACAGGATAGAGCATGTATGATCACTATGTCATGTATGTTCCCTTTTGAATCCTCTAAACACTGATAAACGGTAAAGAGTATTAAATAGCTTAATTATTGCTGTCCAATTTTAGCAAAGAGAACAGAGTCCGTTACAAACAAAAAAAATTCAAAATTTTCGTGCGGTATTTTTTTAAAATTTCAAAATAAGAAAGTCCGTTACTTTTTAATTTTTTTAAACTAGCTGTTTTTTAAAGCATAAACATTTAAGGAATACAATTTTATCATAATGATTATCTAAATTTAAAAACTAGTATGAATGTTCACTAAAATTACAAATTACTTCGAAAAATAATAATTCACAACGAATTTTTTTAAAAATAAGAACTTCGAAGATTCGATTTTCGAAAAATAAGAACCTCAAAAATTCGGAGTTCGAATAATAAGAACTCAAAAATTTCCGTTTGCTAGCATTGGATTGCTGTATGACTTAATTATGCCTTAGTGTTCCAAAGAATCTCTGCAAGCTTATGTTTTGCAAACCAATCATTTACGAACAACCCCTAAAATATTTTTAATAATAAAAAATAAATTTATTTTCACCTCGATTATTATTTTTGGTCGGTGCGAATGTAACAGACAGAAATGTGTGAAAAGTAAAATGAAAGTACTTGTAATATCAAACATAATTGATAAATCTGCATAAAAATCTCATCTGCCACGTAATCCTCTTTATATAAATTGAAAATTTTCACTCTGTGCTCCTCGCGTCCATTCATTTATACAGTTTTTTTCTCGCAATTTCTTCTTTTTTTAATAAATAACAAGTACTTGTTTATCTCGCAACCACCGAGATTTCTCTTCTTTATTTTTATTCATCCACAATATTCCATCAAAATTATTATTAAATATTATCATTCCAGAGAGCCTCAGCAAGCATACAGCAATTCAGATTTTTTTTCTCTACACTTTTATTCGCGGTTCCCCCGTTTTTGCTACAAAACCATAATAAAACATTATAGTAATCAGTTTTTTTACTGGCTCTTTGCAATCTGCGGTCGACACTCATTTTTCTCGAGCGCAATTTTATGGAAAATTTTCTGCTTGCATTGGCACTTTTTGCTTACTAATCTGATGGCTTCTTGTGAGTTATTGGGTAATAAAGGAGATAGTGCATAGGTGCAAGTGTATACGACTTCTTTAGAGGAAGTAAAATCTTGTTACTTTTGTGGAGAGCTGTGGAAAGTGCACTTATCTGGAGGTTTAAAAGGCCAAAATTTTTGAGATTGTAGCTACTAAAAAGAGCTCCGTAGCCACTCCCTCAACATCTTTTGTGCATTGCTATAAAGCTCTTTAAATCATAATTTTTGGGTCTTTATTCTGGAATTACTAGATATCTAGAAGTTGCAAGTAGGATAGCTAGTAGAATAGCTAGTAAAGTAGCTAGTAGGGAAGCTCTAAAGGTAGCAAGGAGGGTAGCTACGATGGCAGAAATTAGGGTAGCTAGTATGGTAGCTCTGAACGTAGCTAGGAAGGTAGCTAGTAGGGTAATAAAGTAATTCCTTCTAAACTTCTTCAAAACACATTTTTCTGAATCAGTCAATAGAGATTTAATTATATTAATTTTTTACGATTTTATAACAAAACACACTTCAAAACTGCACAGATCAGGTTTGAAAAAATTAAATTTTAAATCCTTTTCCTTCCATATTCCAACTCAATTCCAACAAATTAGTTCACACCGTAAAACAATTAAAATTCCGCTCTAGTAATTGAAGCAAAAAAACTAACAAAGTTCTGCGCTCTTTTAATCAACAAATAAAAGAAGCTGCTCGTGCTTCTCGCTCTCGTTGTTGTTATTTTTATACCAACTTAATGGCGGTTTATGAAAAAAAAAATTCATTGTTTCATATTATTTTCATTATTATATGATTATATACCATCACTCTCATCCTCTTGCTAACAACGACATCGTAGGCTGAGCTGGAATGGAATGGGAGAAAATGTTACAAAAATAAATACACATCAAGTGAAAATAATAATAATAAAAAGCTTTTTCGCGAGAGAGCGTAAATGAAAAAGTACAATTTTTTTTGGATGAAAATTGAATGGGTTGTGACATAATTATGGAGGACGTCAGGGACATTTTCATTTTAATTACTACATTATATTATTTTAATAATCATTTTCGAGGTCGTTTATTGAAATTAACCTCACTCAATTTTCTCTCTCTCTCTGACGGGAGAGAAAAAAAGAATAAAAAAATCCCCAATTCATGTCTCGAGGGCTAATTAATTTGCCTTAAAATAGGATTTTTTTTACTTTTTCATTCTCTGCTAAATGAGAGAAGCATGGTTAATCGTTAACGATTGGAGAATTGAGATTAGATTCTTGTGCGTTAATTCCTGTGATAAGATTTTAAGACTGAAAAAGGTAAAATACAAGAATTAACATAATATTAAAAAGTTGGGGAAATTAAGGATTAAAATTCTGCTTCATCAACTTCTTTCTGAAATTCTCTAAAGAGCTTTTAATATAGTCAGTCTAATCACAATTATGAGACTGTATCAAGTCGTTTAAATATGACGCAACAAAATACTGACATTTACATCCTTAACATCATGACATTTCCTTCAAAAATATTGAGATTGGTTCTTAGAAGTCGAATCCGGTTTCGTAGTCCTTCTGAGAAATGAAATCTTATTGATACACTGAAGTATTATCGAATTTCATAGGTGGTGTATCCTAATTTATTGCATAAATAAGTTATAAGGTTGCAGTACGTGATGGATATAAAAAAAAATAAAAATCTATGAAAATGAAATTTTTAACTTCCGCGTGGAACACGGAATGTTTTTCTTTATGTCGTTCAAATTTTGTCACCCAACCTACAGGTCCACCGTATTATCCAAAAGTAGTGATTTATATGTCAAATTTAGCCCTTGTCGTCCAGTAGGGCGGAAATTATGGCTCGAGATATAGTGTTTAAAAATGATGAAAATGGTGTTAAATCTTGTGGATTATAAATAAATCCAATGGATTAAAAATTAAATCAGCAATATCTTTTAAATTTCAATACATTTTTTCCGTGTGATATCATAAATTAAAGTTAATTAAAAGGAGAATAATCGAACATTAAAAGAATTTCATTTTAATTGGTTTTGAGTAGGTTTAAGAAATATTTATGTAAATCTTGATTAATTTTAAACCGGATTTGAGGGTATATTAGCATGCTTTGTCATTTATAATACCTAGATATGTTTTAAAATGCAATTTAAAGCATTTTTGGTTTCAATCATAGGAGACTATTTTCAAAAAAAATATCGATGTTATATCTTTATAAACATTCTTTATCATTTATAATACCTAGATATGTTTTAAAATGCAGTTTAAAGCAATTTTGGTTTTGATCATTGTAGGCTATTTTCAAAAAAATATCGATTTTATATCTATATTAGAATTCTTAATCATTTATAATACCTAGATATGTTTTAAAATGCAATTTAAAGCATTTTTGGTTTCAATCATAGGAGGCTATTTTCAAAAAAATATCGATTTTATATCTATATAAACATTCTTTATCATTTATAATACCTAGATATGTTTTAAAATGCAGTTTAAAGCATTTTTGGTTTCAATCATAGGAGACTATTTTCAAAAAAAATATCGATGTTATATCTTTATAAACATTCTTTATCATTTATAATACCTAGATATGTTTTAAAATGCAGTTTAAAGCAATTTTGGTTTTGATCATTGTAGGCTATTTTCAAAAAAATATCGATTTTATATCTATGTTAGCATTCTTTATCATTTATAATACCTAGATATGTTTTAAAATGCAGTTTAAAGCAATTTTGGTTTTGATCATAGTAGGCTATTTTCAAAAAAATATCGATTTAATATCTATATAAACATTCTTTATCATTTATAATACCTAGATATGTTTTAAAATGCAGTTTAAAGCAATTTTGGTTTTGATCATAGTAGGCTATTTTCAAAAAAAAATATCGATTTTATATCTATATAAACATTCTTTATCATTTATAATACCTAGATATGTTTTAAAATGCAGTTTAAAGCAATTTTGGTTTTGATCATAGTAGGCTATTTTCAAAAAAAAATATCGATTTTATATCTATATAAACATTCTTTATCATTTATAATACCTAGATATGTTTTAAAATGCAGTTTAAAGCATTTTTGGTTTCAATCATAGGAGGCTATTTTTAAAAAAAATATCGATTTTATATCTATGTTAGCATTCTTTATCATTTATAATACCTAGATATGTTTTAAAATGCAGTTTAAAGCAATTTTGGTTTTGATCATAGTAGGCTATTTTCAAAAAAAAATATCGATTTTATATCTATATAA
Source organism: Chironomus riparius (assembly GCA_917627325.4). Classification (NCBI taxonomy): domain Eukaryota; kingdom Metazoa; phylum Arthropoda; class Insecta; order Diptera; family Chironomidae; genus Chironomus; species Chironomus riparius. The sequence continues at coordinate 18,217,857 of OU895877.1, read as the reverse complement.
ACATTCTTTATCATTTATAATACCTAGATATGTTTTAAAATGCAGTTTAAAGCAATTTTGGTTTTGATCATAGTAGGCTATTTTCAAAAAAAAATATCGATTTTATATCTATATAAACATTCTTTATCATTTATAATACCTAGATATGTTTTAAAATGCAGTTTAAAGCATTTTTGGTTTCAATCATAGGAGGCTATTTTTAAAAAAAAATATCGATTTTATATCTATATAAACATTCCTTATCATTTATAATACCTAGATATGTTTTAAAATGCAGTTTAAAGCATTTTTGGTTTCAATCATAGGAGGCTATTTTTAAAAAAAATATCGATTTTATATCTATATAAACATTCTTTATCATTTATAATACCTAGATATGTTTTAAAATGCAGTTTAAAGCAATTTTGGTTTTGATCATAGTAGGCTATTTTCAAAAAAAAATATCGATTTTATATCTATATAAACATTCTTTATCATTTATAATACCTAGATATGTTTTAAAATGCAGTTTAAAGCAATTTTGGTTTTGATCATAGTAGGCTATTTTCAAAAAAAAATATCGATTTTATATCTATATAAACATTCTTTATCATTTATAATACCTAGATATGTTTTAAAATGCAATTTAAAGCATTTTTGGTTTCAATCATAGGAGGCTATTTTCAAAAAAATATCGATGTTATATCTATATTAGCATTTTTAGCTTCCGCGTGGAATACAGAAAGTGTTTCTTTATGTCGTTCAAATTTTGTCACCCAACCTACAGGTCCACCGTATTATCCAAAAAAAAAATGATTTATATGTTAAAATTTAGCCCTTGTTGTCTTAAAGGGCGGAAATTATGGCGCTTTGCATGAATCGTCTTATTTCTCGATATATAGTGAAAATAGGGTTTAATCTGGTGGATTATAAATAAATCCAATGGATTTAAAATTAAATCAGTATTACCTTTTAATTTTCAAATCCATTTTTTCCGTGTGATATCTTAAATTTAAGGTAATTAAAAGAAGAATAATAAACCATTAAAAGAATTTCATTTTAATAGGTTTTGAGTGGGTTTAAGAAATATTTATGTAATTTTTGATTAATTTTAAACCGGATTTGAGGGTTTAATTTTATTTATTTTGCTTTATTAGCTAAAACCACTTATGATTGATAGAAAAAAAAAATGATATAATTTTTTTGTTGGTAGTAGCTGGTCTTAATCCAGTAACACGGATTAACTAGTGCTTGATCTCCATCATTAATCTTTACTTATTTATTGTATTGAAATTATTTGGAATATTTACACCGTATTTACGTTGGTTCACGTTTTTTTGCAATTCTATCGGTTTTGTTCAGATTGAACAATCAGTTTTCGCATTTTTGAGAAAACGAAGCAAAATTGGTTATAAAAGGTTCCAGAAGAAAAGTTTGTGTTTAAAAATTCACATCTTCTGCAAAAAATAAGATTTCAATTTGGCATTGCTTAGAAAATTACAAAATACGGTTTTGTGTAAACAAGCAAACAAGCATGCAAGTTAATCAGCAAGAAATTTCAATAACGAGACATTGCAAAGACTTCTGGTTTTCTACATTTGATGCATGCTGCTCTATAGAAGAGCTGTATTGTTTTTGGGCAAGGTAGGAATAGCCGTTGCTTCAGAAAAAGCAAAAAACTTTCCTTTCTTACGAATTTTTCAAAACAAAAGTTCTCTGTGATTTTTATAAAATTCAACTTTAGATGAAAATTTTTTTTAAATAACTTTTAAAGAATGTTCGTTAAGCTTTAAACCTTCAAACATATGCTGAGCGAATCTCACCTGACTCGCTAGCTTTATACCTTCAAACTTATGCTAAGCAAATCTTGGTCTATCCATAAGACTTTTGATGGTACGGTGTGAATATATCCACATTGGGTTTACCCGATACACTAATTTTTGTTTTGTGATATATATAAAAGAACTGTAATCTAACATAAGTTAAATGCGGAAGCTAGTGACTTTCTACGTAAGTCGTGTTTTTTAGTATTAATACAATCTTCAATATTGTTAAACGTGGATGTTTACCTGGGTTAGATTTATTTGGACTGAATCATCTGAAATTTTAAATTAATTCTTTGGATCCAAAAATATTTACTTGAGTTCATGGAGCAATTATTATATTTGACACAGTCGTATGTCCTAAATAGGTTTCTTGAGCTACTTCTGGACACTAGCTGAGGCATGATTTTGATTGAAATACATCAAATATCAATTGTGGATAAGAGAATCTTATGTTGCCTTAGAAACCGGTTCATGAAACGCACTTCTATATACTCAATGATATACACCTGATATCAATAATTTCTACAACAGTTCATTCCAATATCATTATATCAACTTTTCATTCTCCTTTAACCTTTACAAATTCTACAGTCGCTCAATTTGATTCAATAAAAATCATCACAATTAATTTCAAATAAAATAAAATCATTTTGAAAAAAGTTTCACGACTCAATAATGAATTCATCAGCAGCTGCAGTAGCAAAATTTATTTTTCTAATTTATTTCGAAGATTAATCGTAAAACAATTAAGAGAACGAGCGAAAAAAAAACTATCAAACCATATAACCGATAATTGTCTTAATATGATGAAATCAGTGAACTGAAGTAAATTGATTATCAATGAAAATGATTGGAGAAATGAAAATAAAGTAATTGGATTTTTCGTATGCTTCGTTTTCCTTCATCAACAACATCAACGGTGGCAGCAACAACACGAGAATATTTTGCTTTCCAATTTTTATTTTAACGCGATGTAAAATGAAATGAAAAAAATAAATACAAAAGAAAGTTGTGCGACTTATCATTCCGATGTTATGGAATCGAAAAATGGTAGGATGTGCTGATGGAAGTGGATTTGAGCGCTTAATTTAATAGGAATTGATAAATTGAGAATTTTAAAATTTTAACGGTTTTAAAAAATTCAAATTTTCCATATTAATCTTTATCAATTATTAGGTCAGTTCTTGGCGTATGTTGGTTAGAATATAAACTATGTTTTTTACCAAAACCATCCTTCGGGGCAAAATACAGGATTAGTCTTCCAATTCCTAAGTACTAAGTTCTAAACTCAATAAGATATATTGGACCAACTCATTGTAGGTATGAGTATCAAAAGTAGATTGGTATGAGTATAGGACTTGCAATGAGATTGTTTTTAAGTGAAGGACAGATAGCTAAAGCTATGCAAGTAGTTCGTTGGTCGAGAATCAGTGATATTTGAATAAATAGTCTAGATCACCCTTTATGAGGACACAAGTTCGATTCTCATCAAATCTCAATTTCCTTACATTTTAAAATAAGCTCACATCTTTCAATTTCTGACCCAATACGTCAACAACAATCTGACAAAATAGCCATTAAATCCCATTTTACCATCAATTCCGTACCAAAAAAAAGCATCCAGATACGATGTAGGGAGTAATCGACAATGTCAAGAGGAAATGAAAAATTTTCCACTGCATTCGAAATATGAGGCAACAAAAAAAGAGAAATAACAGGAAAATGAGTATGGGGAAGAGGAACAGGGTGGCAAAAAGAGTGTACATAAATTTATTGCCAAGTTTCCATTCTGAGCTATTGCTTGCCGTTATATCAGCTTTAAAAAAACATACATACGGGTATGAAAGAATTTTTTTTTTCGAGAGATGAAATCGATGACTCGACACATGTAATGTGAGAAATCGGTTGCAATTTATATCACATTATACATAGCTTCAGCTATGGAAAATGGCAATTGTAGTATGAGTTTAAATGAGGAACGAAAGATTGTGGAAGGAAGAAATCTTTCTCTCATTTTCTGTATTCGATGTCAAGCTATCAATCACATTACGATGATTGATTCCAATGAAATAAATGAGACTGAAGAAGGGGGCATAAAGATACAGCATATCTGTTGCCAGTTTTCATTGTACAATGAATGTGATTCTGAATGAATCTCTTGTTACCAATTATCTACAAACTGCCATTTAATCTTCTCATGTTTTGCTATAAATATCCTTCATCCTGTTATGTTTTTTTTTTGTTTGTCTAACACAGGTTGCATGCTGCGGATCGGAAGGACCAAACGACTACTTAAATCTCCGTCAACCATTGCCGATTGAGTGTCGCGATACTATCACCGGACATGCTTTTGCTAATGGATGTGTTGATGAACTGACATGGTATTTGGAAGATAAATCTATTTGGGCTGCCGCTATGGCAATGTCATTGGCAATGATCCACGTAAGCATTCTCGACTTAAAAAACCTTGAAAATCATTTAATGCTTTATTTTATAGGTTATAAATGGAGTTTTGGCAATCATCCTGATGCAAGCGTTGAGGCGGGAAGAGCAAATAATGTATCGTCGAAATTAGGTTATCGCCAGATTTAAACAGAAAAAAAAAATTATGTAGCGGGAAATGACCCAATTTTTTGTACTGTGTGTATTTGTACATCCAGTGAGAAGATAAACATTTCAGGCATTTAAGGAAATTTTATATAATTTTTTAACAGAACAGATTTTTTTCCTCCATTTCCGAGCAACATCCTTTTTTTTGCTGTTGTAAACATTAATAGCATTTCTATGCTGCTCGGCTACCATTCATTTTTATTAATCTTAAAATTTACAATTTTTTTTTATTAAATAATTCTTTTTTCGCGCGTATGCAACATTTCCCATACGCGCGAATTTAGATCCATAAATTTATATCATGAATAAATATTTACTAGATATAATAAATACAAGCAACAAGAACAATAACGTACTATAAGTAACATAGAAAATATGTATATTATCGAGATCGTGTCATGTCGATTTCCTTCCGCCATGACCTCCATTTTCATCTTTTTTCCTCGACTTCCTTTTAAGAACATTAAAAAAAAATTCCTCCTCAGAATACATAAACATACACATCTACCCTTCATTACTTCCTCTCTCTCTATCTTTCTTCTCTTTTTCTACCACCGATTTTAGTCATTTGAGTTTATTCATGATTCCTCCTCAATCATTCTGAAAATAACATTACCACGAGAATTTTAGCATGGTATTAAAAAAGAAGAAAATTGATTTACATTTTTTAAGGTATGGATGTTATGGGCTGGAGAACTGATGGAATGATTTTAAGTCTGAAAGGTTCTTTTATGGTTCTTAAATAAGAATTCTAGAATATTCAAGAATATAATAGCATTTGCTGCTAATGGATTGTTGCTGATCTTTTAACAAGTAGTGAGGCAACAGCTTTGGCTCTGGTCTTCTGCACCAACAATGACATTCTACCAAGAGGTTGTTTATTTATGACGTCCAGAAGGAAGGGTCAGCAAGGAAAGAAACATTTTAAATTCCTGGAAATCCATTGTTCTTTTTTGAAAAATGACCGTTAATTTCGGACTTTATAAGTACTTAGTAAACGACCTCTTGGTAGAATATAAAGATCCAGATCAAGGCGTGGAAACTATTCCAAATATCATATTTATCCCACATATCCCAAAAATATTCAAAAAATTCCAGAGCATGTATGCACGCTAATAAAGATATCCCAACGTATCCTTGGTGTATTGGACGTATAATTTCAGGATATGATGTATATCTCAATTATAATGCATACAGGCTCAGGGATTATTTTAAATATTTTTGGGATGTATGGGATGAATGGGATATTGGAGATAGTTTCCACGCGTTGATCCAGATGGTGCACTTAAAATTCAAAATCAATGCAATATGGTCTGAGGTTTTAGCAAAATTGGTCTGTGACTAAGCTAAACTTAGAAACCAGCCGTCCATATTTATTTGTAATAAAATAATGGTCCAAAACTCATGGATATAGGATTCTTGATTCTTCCTTGAACCTTTGGTTCTGTTTGGTACAGTTTATATCCAAATATATAAACATCATCTCACATCCATGCTAAAATTCGAGTCTACATTACAGTGACGATTCTACTGACTTCTTCTCTCTTTTTCCGTATAATTTTGTTTACGATTCATTTACATCCTCCACAAACATTTTTTCTTGTTATTTTAAAATTATATATTTTCTAAAAATATACAAATAAATGAGCATAAAAGAATTAAATAGGACTTATACTTTAAGGATTTCATCATTGTACAATTATTAATTTTTTTTCGAGAACTTATTTTTATGTAAAGCAAAAAAATTAAATTGAGACATTAAATAAAAAAAATCTTTTTTTCCTCATCGCTGGTCGTTTCGCGCAGGAAATAATGGGAAATTTGCTGTGCGTTGCGATGGCGATATCAAACAGTCTGTTGTAATATCTTGATTTCTTTTTGCTCGTTTCCATTCTCCCTTCACATCCGCCAGGAATGTTCAATTTAATTCGATTTTTTGGCGCTGTATTGTTGATTTAAATTTGATTGTTTGCACACTTTGTCTGAGTGGAGTTTGTAGTGTTATGGATTTTTATTTTTAACAAACTATAGACTTTGATTGATTTCAGGATGAAGTGCTTTGAAAATAGAAGGCAAAGAATAATCTACTTCATTAGTAAGTGGACTCTTTTATTGAAATGTAATCTAACTTTAGCTGTGCTCATTTTTAAGAGATTTAATAGTTGAGAGTATATAATGTATATTGTTCAATGCTTGAATTCTTTGTTTAAACTAACAGATGCTGATTTTTATGCATTAGCTGATAGCCGATTTTGACTTTAAGTACTTAGAAAGCCCATTGGATTTTCAGAGAAGGATTCAATGATTCATAGAGCTCTGTATCAGGTATGTTACTAAAACTGTTATTTCACGAGAATATTCGTAAAGACCAATTAGGTACTAAAGCACTGCGGAAGACAAATTACACTTAGGAGGCAGAATAATCCAACAAAAGTGTTGACTCAGCATCGAATACACCCCAAATTCGCTAATAATATCCATCAGTTAGTAGAGAAACTGCTGTATGTTGCGACAAGGATATCATCCTTCCTAGAATCCACTATTTTATTGACGTGTCTTCAGTAAACATCCCCTAGGTTGCAAAGCATCCATAAACTCACATTAATGTCCCGTATCAAATACATTGAACCTTCACATCAGATAATCATTATTAATACCATTTTCATGCGCTACACTTTATACTCATCAATTTGAATGACTTTTCAACTCTCAATTGTTACGTTTCCTACTCGAGACAATTTTCCTTCTCATTTTCCATCCATAATGTAATATAAAATTGAAGCGATTGGCAAATAAAATAAATGGATATTAAATATTATTACTGTAAATCATTAAGAAATTTTTTGATGTTTTTCTCCGATATTAAATGAAGCGTAGTGAAAATAATGGTGTAGGCAGTTCTGATATTGTTATGCTTGAAAAGGAATTGAAAGTTTTTTCTAAGCAAATGATCAATTTGAACTTCATTACCACTCAAAAAATGATGTTAAAATCTGCAACTTCTTGATAATTTTATAATCTAGTGCTTCTGACTTGAATTATATCTCAATTTTAAGAAATCAACTCCCACATCGTTAAAATTACTGAATAGACAATAAGGTTGATTTTAACATGAAATTACAAGCCATAATATAATGTATGCTTGTATATATCTCAATAATCGTAGTCATAAAAAAATGCCAAGATATTATGGGTAGCAAAAAAAAAGAACTGGGAGGGAAGGAAGGAAGGAAGGAATATGAAGATGAGAACTTAACACATCTACAATCAAATAGAAAAACACATAATTTCATAATTACATATTTATGTATGGCTTTATCATCATAACATCGCATCATATCGTCTCTCTAACATATTAAAATATATGTAAGTTAATCCATTGAGTTCCTCCTTCGTTTCATCTAGTGACTAGCTGTTATAATTATATATGTATCTACTATCATGTTGTGTACATTGTAAAGAAAAAATATATCTGTGGCTGGGTGCTGGATTCAAGCATATTTTGTCTCCCTCCTCCCTTCAACTTTTATCCTTTTATATTCATTCATTATGTGGTTTAAGCTATAACTGTGGCAATAGCAACAGCAAAAATGAGAATAAAAAGGCAAAAGCATGTTAAGTGAGTATAAAAGAGTATCCTCATTTATGTCTACTATACTACGGACTAAGCGAGATATATAGCCCTTCTGCCACCATATATTTATTCCCATATCTCTTTCTCATAATACAATTAAATTGCTACTTTAATAAATGTTACAACTTTCTCTCCTTTTTGCCTTTTGTCTTCTTACACATGAGCAGCAGTTGATGCTACATTGCTGTATTCATTCATTACTCTTCATCTTCTCATACTCATTCCTCTTAACACTCTTAATTTCTTTACTTGATTATATTTTAACGTAGATTTCTTTTTTACTTCCCTTCTTCCTGTTGTTTTTTAATTCAGACACTTGAACTAGTTGAATTAAGTCATGTGTGGCAGCAAAAAGCGCATATTTAATGATCTTTATAAGATTGCTGGAATTAATGTTATGTGCTATGTATTATTTTAAAGGTCGTGTGGAATTGTTGGTATTAAGAACGATTGAAATCGTAAGAATGACCTTTAGCTAGTCAAATGGCAAAACGTGAAGGAACTTAATAATTCATTGTGTGATAAAGCTATTGTATGATGTATAAGGAACTATATTGTTAGCTATAGTGAGTCAGTAGTGAAATGGTATATTTAGAAGCTAGTCATATGGGTAGATGGGTTGTAAATTATCTCATTCCCGAGTAAAATGGAGGTTCTGATCTTAGCAAAATGACTTGCATCTGATTTGCTCTGATCACTGCTACTCAAACCAAGCTCCATAATAATCTACTTTGCTGCCAAAAGGTTGTGACGAAATGTATGGATAATCTAGGGCTGGTCACACTCCACACAGAGAACTATCAAAGTAATGGAGCCTAGTTGACCTAAATAGCTAATATTCATTAAAGCTATCTTCATCAAATGTCAGTCCTGTAAATGATGCAAATGACCTCCTTCAAACAAAAAAAAAATTATATAACTTATCATAAGCAATTCATATCCAATCTATTTCCATGTATTATTCTCTCATTTTATTACAAAACTTGATAGTTTGTCAGCCATAAGAAATAAATGTAAAACTAAAATATTCAACATAAAATTATGCTAAAAACATATTTACATCTTCATATAAAATTATAAGCATGATAATAAAGTTAGAGTCAATTTACAAACAGTCATTTCATATCATATTATACAGCCGTTTTGACTCTAATTGGAATTGTTTTAAATGTAAGGATCGAGAAATTTTTTTATTGCTCACGTCCTGTCTCAAAATTGTTTTGTAAATATGTAGATGGGAAATGAGTCATGGATGGAAATGGGAATGATATATGACGGGGAATAAGGATAAGGACATGGGTGGGATTAAGTTGTGTGGGGTGAGTCTTTACTCCTGCCTTGAAGTTAAAAGTGATTAAACTTTTAATAAATATGCATAAAAGTTTTGTGTAGAGGGACTCAGAAAGAAATTTGCATTTTCGACGCCTTTTAATCGAGTCTTTTATTGGTTCTCTCAAAACCAATTAAAATGATGTGTCGAGAACTCGATGATACAAGTGCTAAACTCATAGCTGAACTACCAAGCTAGCATCCAGCTACTCCGTCATCATATAATCATATAAATTAGATTTGGGTCGAATCCAGGTAGTAGGGCATGGTTTAAAGGTCTTAAAGGTAAAACACTATAAGGACGTAGCAAATAGATGGTTGCTAGTGCTACTCAGGTACTATCTTCTAGCCAAAGTTCAACGATATTCAATTATTGTAGTTTACCACAGACCCCTCTATAAATCAGCTGCAGAAGTGTTTCCAAAAAATCTAATTTTGAAGCTATAACCCTGCCTGAACCAATGAAATAACTCTAATTTAATATCATTGACTCAAAATTCGCAATAAACGATTATGAACTTAAACTTATGCCATAAGATAAGCATTACCTTATCAATATGCCACAGCCCTAATATTTATTGAGTAATTAATTCATTTTATCATTTGTTCTCTTCTCTCATTCCTATCAGATTCACCCCTTACAAATTGGATTGTAAAATATTTACGTAGTATCAGAAACTCTATCTCTTTTTATTCTGGGAGCGATAAAAATTGGTTACAAGGTTTTGAGGACTATAAAAAAATGTTTTTCATGTAGATAACGACTTTAACATTTTTGTTGCCTGACATGAAAAGTTTTTTAAGGTTACAAAAAACAAATTTTTCACCTCAAGCGAGATAGTTGAATTGATATTTTTGAGGCATAAAAACTGCTTCTCGCACCACTCGTTCGACGATGAAAAAAGTATAAACATGAAATTTATGTGTAAAGATTTTTTTTCATACTCGCTAACACTCCTTTATTTAGTTCTAACCCCGTTTCTAGTTCTTTCCACAATATTATGAATGTTATATGCTTTTTCTGCCTCCCCTGTTTGTTGAGCAGCTTACAGAAAAAATTTACAATTCAAATTACACAGAGCAATTTAATTAGTAAGAGAGTAAAATGCTTTTTTATGAGTAAGGCGTTGGTGGCAGCAAATTCTATAAAGGGGATAATTTTGTTGAGAAGGGAAATCTTTAACTATTAGTTCTAGACACAATTGTTTGTTATCATCATTTCCCAAGGGATTTTAAAAACTCTTGTGAATATTCTCCGGAATCTTTGAATTTTAATTTTGACAAATTCACTCAGTCGTGTTTAAAGTTTTGCAGATTATAAAGTATTTAAATACATTTATAGCAGTGGTTCTCAAACTTTTTTTCTCGATATAAAGGTAAGACTTAAGAATTTTACAGGTGAGCCACAAAGAGCTTTTGTCAGATTCAGGATAAAATTTTAAAGTTCTTAATAAGATGTCTTGGGAAGGAATCGAACCCATGTTCTTATGATATTTCTTTGCAATCTCTTACCACTAAGCTATCAGGTTCTACTTAAAACTTGGCACAATGCCAACATAAATTACAATTCAGAGTCATTAAAAGAAGTCTTTGTGTCTTTGAGCCTTGAAGTCGTTTCCTAGGACAATCCAGAATAGACAGATAACTTTTGGTCTTATAATAATTGCAATTTAATTTTATGAAGTTCTGTTGTTCTGTTCCATACACCACCCGCACATACCTTTTCGAGTAGAGGTATCTTTCAGGAATGATTACTTTTCATCTGAACCATTCGTTTTAGTTGCAACTTCAAACTCCTTTAACAAAGCCAATTAAATAGATACAGGAGACTCCAAACAAAACAAAAACTAGTCAAACAATTTAATTGAATTCCTCTTGACCAACTTTCATCAGTCTAGAAACTTTATTTTTATTAGAAACTCAGTTGAAATTCTTGCAAACCATTCATCCCAATTCATCCTGTCTCCAACAATTCAGTAAAAGGATGATTCAAAACCTTTAAAAGTAATTAAAATTTTGTTTAATAATTTATTTTCTAATTGAAAAAAATCAACAAGTCGTAAAATTTTATCCATCATTCTTAATCTACATCCATTTAAGTTTCAGTGATGAATAATGATCACTAACAAGGAATGTCCATTAAAACTAGATTTTGTCGAGAAAAATGCTTATCATCCCAAACATATCTTGTCACAATTTATAAAGTATTCAAAACATTTTGTATATCTATTATATCCGAGAAATGTAATGAAAGTACCCTTACTGAATATACTCAGTCAGAAAGATATCTGGAAGTATCTCTGGAATGTAAACGTCCTAATAATTAGTATGTTTATTTCTCTGCTGTATTTAGAAAATTTTTATGTGTCAATCTCCACACCGGACATTAAACTACCTTTTTTTTAAATGTTTAGGTAAAAGTCCCGTAGACTTTCCTCAAATATAAACATCCACAAAAAGGAGCTTAAATGTACTGTGGAAATGAGTTGAGTTTCTCGTTTTTTGGTAACAAACATTAATAGCCCTGATGGTATCTTCCCTTCCTATTTCACATATGTGCACATCTTTACCTTCCTATGTATATTGTGTGCATAATCTCTTCCTCATATGAGCATATACATGCTGATTATATTTTTCAATGGCTCGTTGGTTTGGTTTCTTTGCCTTTCGTTTTATTTTTCTTTGTATAGTAACGAGTGAAAGAGTTATTGGATGTCGGTTGGATAGGATGCATATGTGATTGTGTGTAATCTTGAGGATATTGAAGGTTATTCTGGTTAGATGCTTATTGTTTGGGATGAGGAAAATGTATGAAGATTAAAATGTGTGAAAAATTCCTATTTTTGACATTTTTTTTTTAAATTTATACTATTTATGAGCTGTTATTCTCCTAGAATCTTTTAGGTTCAAAGCAACTCTGTTGTTCGATATGTTCTTAATAAGCATATAGTGATTTACCTGTAAATTAATTCTAAGATATTATACTTAGTATTTTGATCAAATGATACTATTTTTGGGCAATTCATATTGAATAGAAGCAATTCTTTGAATAGAAGTTTTTGATCCTTAACTAGGGTGACCATCTAATTTATATGAAAATACAGGACATTTGATAAATTTCATAAAAAATACAGGACACAAAGGAAAATTTGAAAATTAACGGAAATTTTCGTGAAAAAAATACAGGACCTAGAACAAAATTTTCAAATTTATACAGGACTGTCCGTTGTAAAACTACGCAGATGGTCACCCTATCCTTAACCATCCCTGACCTGATTTTTTGATAGCTTTCATTCAGGCCGATGCAATAGTAAGTTCTCTAAATCTTTAGCTGCACTCATCTGCCTTTTTGGAATCAAATTAGTAAAATGTACAAACTGTCCAACAAAAACCCCTTCCAGCCACCCAAAAAATTGCTAAAAAATAAAGAAAGGAAGCAAAAATATATTTTTGTGGTAAGGAAAAAATAGAAGATCAAGATAAATTTTTCTTTCTCGCTTTTGAAAATTCCATTCCAATTCCCTCTTCATTTTCTGTTGTGCTTCTAATTATTTCTATAGATTTTAAACTAAAGGTTCATTTTATCTTTATTATCAAGTAGTAACAAGCTGTAACAAGAAGAATTTTGTTTTAAAAAAAAGGCACAAAAATTCACATCCAATTTGATCTTTTGTTATTCAATATTTTTCCTTTTCTTCAATTGAGTCTCCATGTATGTGCTGACTATATACAAATTTTTGTTAGTGTGACCTTTGATTCCTTGACATGTTAAACATGCATTGACTTGGGACTGAGTTCAATTTGTATATTTATATATGCGAATATCTTCATGACTGAGGCAATAAACTACATGTGCCTTGTTGAAATTTATTCTTCATATTAAATAAGATGAAAAAAGGATTAAAATTGTTTTGGAGATGACTAAAGAAGTAGAAGAGCATATTTCTTTAGAAATTGGATGTTTGAATGAGAGTCAGCAAGAAGTAAATTGGGAATTTGAAAAATGTGACAAATTAGTGGCTTTAAAACATTTTTACTTATTCCACCTCCTTGATGTTTATCAATGAGGTTGTTAATGTCACAAGAAAACTAAATAGCTTGCAAAGATGACTTCAACAATAGAATTCATAACAAATTCAATCATTTTCAGTCAATAAGTTTGACTTTACGTGTCAATTCATCCAAAAGTATGGAACTGATCGATCACTTTACAAAATCAATACTTCTTCCCTTACAGCTGTAAATATTGCCTCAATAATTCAATCCAAACTTGACACTTTTGATAAATAAACAAAAATTTGATTCTACATCCAGGATGTATCTTTAAAGTACATTGTGAACATTTTATTCCCAGAAACAATCTAAAGCCTCAAATTAGAACAAATCATGGTGAAAGTTTAAGTACAACTTGAGGCAGACATGTTCTTTGAATTAGTCAAAATAAATATTCCTAAAATGAATGGACAAATTTTCCAACTTAGCATGACTTCAATCATGTCTCGTAGTCAAAGGAATTTGTCATTTTAGTACAGGATATTTGGGTTGAAAGAATCATAATTTTTCTATTGAGTCATCTGAATTTCCTTTGACCGAATTCATGACAAATTAGTACAACAGAAATGCCTCAATAAATATTTCCATCAAAAAGACATCCTTACTTTCGCTTAGTAGCCATCTGCTTTACAGGAAAAAAGACACAAACAAATTTGCCAAAAGCAAAAAAAGCTTGAAGCAAATTGTGCTTTTGTGCACCTGCTGGCCATAAAACCATGAGTAAAAAGCTACAATTTCTGCACAAGAGTAAGGTTCATCTTTCTTTATGAACAGAAATCTTTTGTTGTGAAAACTTTTTTTCTTGCTAGATTTTTTTTTCACAGTTGAAAAGATTTTCAGATTTTTATTTTCAATAAAACGTTGATACTGTTTCTGATAAAGGAACGATGGGATCGAAAGAGAAGGAAAGTAGTCATGAAAATGCAGAGTAAATGGGATTTGTAAGCGCATATCCTGAATTGAAGCTCACAAATGATGTTTGCATTCTTAGAGCAGGATCGAAAAATCTATTGGCTTAGACTTAAGGGAGTGGGGAGGGGGGAGGAGAATTGAAAATCTCAAAGTTTTGATGGATGTCAATAATAAAAATTTATCAACTATTTGTAAGAAATCGATCTAATGATGTTCTATTATCGACTATCAATGTAAAGCTCACAGTAGATAATGGAACCGATTTAACAATCGACAAGAACACTCCTTCACTAGACCCCTAGTTGATTTCTCGAAAATTACTTTATATTTGAGCCATAAATACAGACAGACCATAACAAAATGATGTCAAATCATTTCTTTACATTTCAATAAAAAGCGTAAAAAGCAATTTTTTTCAATGAACAGACCACGAAAATGAAGATGATGCTGATGGGCTCTTGGGAAATTTTTCCATCTTTTTGTATTGTGCAATTTTTCGAATCTTTGATCTTCTTGTCTACTTTTTGACTTTTTCTCTTATTGTTGCTGTGCGATTTGCCGCGAGGGTCAAAATATTCATAAAAATACCTCTCTCAGCTTTCAATTAAGAGCTTTTTAATATTATTATTTTTTTCGGATTTTACTTACCATCCATGATGGATCTGAATTAAATGCGATTATTAACAATTTATCAATTTCAGTAAAATGTAGAATCAAATCTTTTTTTTATGACATGAAAAAGGTCCGAAAAATTTGCTAAGCCGTTTATTATGAATTTTAAGAGATTTTAATGGAATATTTTAATGGTTTTTAAGCCCGAAAATGATTTTTTTCATTAAAATTATTTAAATAATTGTACATTAAGTACGTCACAGCTGAAGAAGCCAATAAAAATCATGCATAATTTGTTAATGTTTTATATTTTTGAGAAAAAATGTGATTAAATTATTAAATTCTGTTATCTTTTTGAGAGGCTTTATGGAGCTTAATGCGTAATGAACTAATGAAGCTTATTATTAATGCCTGAAGTTGGTTATTCTTTTAGATTCTTGAAGGACGCAACTTTTCTTCTAGGTTCATTCCATTTGAATTTTACGGTTTGAATTGTTCATTATCATTTATGTTGTAAGGTTCCTAAAATATATTTATAAAATGTGATTCACAAGGTTTGTACATTTTGCAACATGTTCAATGTAAAAAGCTTATTTTCACATTTCATTATAGATAGTGCTTCATAGAAACGCATAAATGAACTTAATCTGCTTTGCAACAATTTCAATATTTTGCAGCTGAAAACTTTACTGAGCACATTCAATTGAAATTCAATAAAATAAATAAATGAGCATTTTAATAAAATTCCATGAATGAATTTTAGATTATTAGTGCTCTAAACTATAAAATACAGTAATTTTTGATGATTACATAGAAATTTTTTAGGGCAATAAACTAATTTGTAACAAATTGTCTATGCTTGTCATTTATAAATGACCCCATCCATATTAAATTTAATCCTAAAGCAGAGTTGGCATATTAGGCAAAATATTAGCGATTGTAAAGAATCCTTTGTATTAAAGAACTTTAAAAAAAATTAATCATTGGATATTGATGACTACAAACGTTGCCATATATTCCGAATCCCTCACTTCAGAAGTTGAAATTTAATTTTCATTGATATTTTCACATATTCATTACATTAAATATAGTAATTCTGATAATTATTCCTTTGAGGTTCAATATTGATCAGTGCATCATTACTGCCCTATATACTTTCGTAAATAAAATGCAACTTGGATACAAATTAATTGCTTTTCAATGAATTAAATATTTAACCTCATTTTATTTTTGCTTCTTCCAATTTAATGACCATTAATCGTTTGCCATATTTTTTATGTATTCAATATAATAATAAGCTCCATGCAGTGCATATAAATTAAAATCTTTACTCTCAACATAATTGTTATTCACACTCAATAAATGAATTTGTATTTATATTTATAAAAAAAGGCTTTTAATTATCGTCCAATTTAATTGTTAATGGGATTGTGATGATGATGATGTCGAGGGATAATGTGGATGATCATAAAAGCACATAAAGATAAAACAAAAAGCTATTGTAATTAAAAGGATTAATTATTGCATGCAAACGATGAAACTTTGAAGTATAAAAATTAATAAATCATTCATAAGAGAATATTAATTAATTTTCATTGGATGTGTGATATAATTATAGGTATGGGGAAGAATGTGAGACGAAGTAAAATGAGTACACATCAAAGGAAAGAAGTGTGCATTATCGTAATGAAAAAATTTCTATTCAGTGCTGTTGAACTGGATTTCTGAGCTAGTTTCTTGATCAACACACTTACACTTCCTCGAATCCTTATAAAGATATCTATTCCTATTCTTATAGTTTAGAATGGTATATCCCAGGGTAAGTGCAGCTGTAAGAGTAAGTGGAGATATAACGAGAAACTCGCCAATGAAGCTTTCTTCAATCAAATATTTTTGAAATATTGTTTGAAAATGAATTTGGAGACAAATTAAAATTCTGTCTGACCACAAAAAATTCCTATACAACAACCCTGGATGTCTAACGTTCATTAAACTTTTATTTTCCTTTCACGATTTTCATTTTGCAATGCAGACAGACTTTTTTAAAAAATAAAAGTTTCAACTTTAAATTAGTTTTGCTTCCTTGACAAAAAAAAATGTGACACGAAATTATATTAAACTGTATAATGTTCATTATATTAAATATTTAAAAGTTTTGTTTATTGTTGTTTAACTTTTGTGCATTGGCGTACATTGCACAAATTTGTTGAATGAATTTTGATTATGAAAGTTTTATTAGCTTATGAAAATATTTTTTGTGGTAATTTTAGTGCGACCAGATTTCGATCTGGAATTAAAACTCATAAATTATCATCAATTCTGCATTGAATGTTGTGTATTTGAACTCGTGTTTTCTAAACAATAGCATAGCTTGCATATTTGCTGTTTTATTTTCTTGATTCCAAAATTTTAAATGAGCTTTTTATTGTTCATTAAGTTGCATTGGAAATTAGTCATTAAAAATAATAAACTGATGTTAATGAGCTCTATGAGTCCTTATAAAAGACGTACATCACCTGAAGTGACTCACGGTGTCAAACCCTCGCATCCTATCTTGATTTGCTCTCTTAGACCTTAATATTCAACTGTGGGTGATTTGGGAACGTTGATTTCTAGTGATACCCGAAGGAATCTACCCTAGAAATAAAAGTGGAAGTACTACACTTCAAAATAAAACCAAAATGTGATGGTGACTACCTTGTATAATCTTGGAAATTAGTCCCAAGTCATAAAGACATCTAAATTCTCACATTTTAGGCCCATAAACATTAAATCGTAATTGTCTCAACTCGATAAGCTCAATACAAGCTAATTAAACCAGAATAAATCACTAGCTCAATCCAAAAATATTATTTACCAAGAACCAATCAAGATCTATTCAAACAATTCACAAAATTTTGAGGTTTAATGTGAAGTGCTGAACACAAGCTCTAATTACTCACAGCATCATAAAGATTCAACCTTCAAAGCCACAGTCGCATTCAAGCAATTAATTTTAATATAATTCAATATTTATTTAATTCACAGGAACATTCTGTGTGATTTCTATGCATGGTGGCTTTTTGGCTTTGCCAGGCAGGCATTTCTAGGAACACAATGAAAAATACAACAACCATTTTTCCCTGAAGCATTTTCATATTTTTCGAAGCTTTTTCTAATTTATTTCATGCAATATTTTTCCTGCTGTGCATCCACAAATGTACATATGTGCTCGATTGCAATAGAACTTAATAGATATGGGCTTCATTATTGAACTATTCACTGATTTATTGACATAATTTATTTGACAAAAAAATCCAGTTCCATTTCGTAAAATAAATTACCGTTTTTTGTAAATTAAATAGAAGGAAAATATAAACAGGAATCATCATCCTAATTAACTGTATAGTTTTCAACTGCGCTTCCTGTTAATTTAACAACAATAAATAACCCGAAACGAAATTAATGCAATCTGAGCTATATATAAGGATAAATCTTCTTCTGACTATAATTTACACTTTATTTAATTCATGTATAACTTCGTAATTCAAGCTAGGAACTCTATACACAGCGCTGTATAATTAAATCAGATATGATAGAAAACAATTTTGTGCTGCACAATTCACAAAAAAAAATGGGAAATAAAAGGGGGAGCTAGTATGAACTTTGTCAGTTTTGAGTGAACTAAGCGCACTATTAAATGCAATTCAAATAGAAAATATCCGAAGTATACATAACCACGGGCGTAGAGTAGCTATGAATATACTCATATGGTACCAAAGTGTCAAGACGTTAACAACACAGCGATGCTGATTCAATGACAGCAATATGGACGAATAATTTAATAGTAAGAGCAACAAAATTTCAAAAATCATCAGCTTTTGATGTGTCATTTAGTGGAAACGCCTGTAGCTACAATAACGATTGTTCTCCTTTGCTATGCTAATGTTGCCATTAAAAGAAAATTAAAAATCACATCGACAAAGCTTAAACTGGAAGAGCGGCTTAACAAACAAACGGACAGACAAAGCGCAGATATAAATGACATTTCCTTTCAGCATAAATGCACTGAAAACTAAAAAAAAAGAAAGGATGGAGGAAGAAAAGAATAAAGATTTGGTAGAAAGGAAAGAAATATAAAGGAAATGAAGGAAAAAAAGTCTTGGCAATAAGGAAAACAAAGGAAAGAAAGAAAGGCTATGGCATGAAGGAGGAAATTTCGTGATAAAAGTTTCAATAACCTAGAAACAAAGGCAAAAAAATAAAGTTTTATTTTTTTTTTGCTAGCTGCCTGCCTGCCAACTGAAGGTCATCAATGCAGAAATGCTGAATGGGAAGTGGGATGGAAAAACTTTTGACGGATTTTTCTTCTTTTTCGTCCATTCTCGATGTGAAACAAAAGAAACTTGATTTGGCATTTTCTTGCTGACAGTATGTGACGTAATTTAGATCAATTTGCAATTCTGAAAAGAATTGTGTTTAAACTACGTGACTGTATGTGAGTGGGTGTTAATACGGACTTTTGTGGTCGTCCTGAATGTTTGCATTGAAATTATGAATGGATGTGTGAAACTAAAGGATCTGAATTTTAATTTTATAGATATCTTCCATTCTACACTTATGTGCAGACTTTTTTGTTTGAGGTATTTAAAGTTTTTCTGATAGTTTGACTCTTTCTAGACTTTTGTTGGATGTTCTTTCAAGTAAAAGGGGTTAGAGGATGAGAATTATGTGGATAACATATTTAACTGATGATATTGATTAGAAACTAGGTGCAGATTTGGCTTTAAAAGCATATCTTAAATGAAGCTTGTGCTCTATAAAGCAGATAACTAAAATGAGACAACCTTGGTGACCGAGTGGCAAGGACCTTGACTGTGAGCAGGCAGAAACAAATTTTTTAAGAATGTGAGTTTGATTTTCATTGAAACTTTGCAGATCTACAACGGTGAAATGGCATCAGTAGCCTAAATGGTAGAGCGTTGGCCTTCTGTGCCAAAGGTCCTGGTTTCAATCCCAGGCCATGTCTAATTTTCGAAGCTCTTTTTCCATTTCACCGTTCTAGTTACGAAGCTCGGTTCGTGTGTTGGGTGTATTTTTGAGGTCTTTGGCACAGAATATGCCTCCTTTGCTAGGTATACAAGGATATACTAGCATCTGGATGACTTCCTTACGGCATCTTGCGCACACGAATTGTGACTAGGTACATTGCAGGGTACATCAGGTCTTATGACGTACTCGTGTCTTTGCAATGTGCAGAGCTTGCAAGTGGTTCGGATCCCACTATAAACTGTAGGTCTATAGGGTGTGGTACAATAGATTCTGTTCTAATTTGAATCGCAGTGCCTCCAGTTGAAAGGCTGGGCCCTTCACACATTATTATTATTATTGCAGATCTACACGATGTTTAATTCCAATCAATTTTCGTAGTCATAACTGGATAAGACTTTGACATCTTAACTTCTTCATCCCTGCTTAGATGCATGCTGGCTAGTGTCAGACATTAAACTTAACAAAATTGCTCTTTAAGACCTTTGAAACTCAATTTTGCTAAATTTTGAACTTTGTTTCTGAGTAAGTCATGTAACAATCATATGCTTAGAAATCTTTAAGGAATTTCCTACAACATTATATTGCCATAATTTTACTTCAACAAAGTCCCTTGGCTCCCTTAGCAACTTACATTAGCAATGACATTTGACACTTCTTAGAAAAAAGTTGGAACTATACTCAAGAGATGTAACTTTATTCAGCTGTAAAAGACAAAACATATATCTCGAAAACAGAAACAAAACTTCTTCCTTACATTTGTGCATTTTACATCTATGGCAATAAGGATTTTCAATAACTTCTCGATTGCTGTGGAATTGGTAATCCCAATCAATTGAGGGATGCTTCCTACCTACCGAAAAGAGATTAAAAAAGTTTTGTGAAAATGATCTGTTCTGAACATCCCACAAAACCATTATGAATTCCTGCCTTCGATTATTAGATGAAATTGCAGAAAAGTAGAAGAAGATGAAGGAACGGAAAAGGAATAGGAATTAAGAATCACATTTTGTAAGGATCTACAACATTAAACATGAAAAAGGAGAGAAATAAAATTCAAAACAAATTTCAATCATGACGAACTACGTGAATGAAATTTTTAAGCAGGTTATTTCATGTTTTTTCACCCCTAAATTTGTCTTGAGGTTGCGAGAAGTTTTAACATTTTTCTCGTGTTGTCGACATTTTACACACAACATAGAAATTGAAAGTGTTTTTCACTTTACTTATGTAGATTTTATTTTTTCCCTCATTCTTCTTTTTCTATCTCTCATTCTCGCTTCTTTAGCTTCTCTACCCTTACGCCCTTACAATATTTATCTCTCAATGTATGCACGCCCGGGTAGCATATCATTTGTTGATGGTATTGAATCTCATTAGATATTAGGGGCTATTGATAAATGATGACTAATTTTATGTTCAATTTTTAATCTTTTAGTTTTTTAAGCCGACCTTTCCAACCTGACTTTCTTCTCTAATAATGCAGTCCATAGTAAGGATAAGTGTGTGGCCCTGATAATCCTGGGTTAGGAACAGTTTAGTTGCCTTAGTAAGAATAAGCGCTAGCTAGGATAAGCTTCATAAATATAATTCAACCGTAATCAAAGAACAATCCCTTTATCAAAAATAAGCATCCATTGTTACCATGAACCTCGACTAGCACATAAAAATCCCATTATTCGATTACTTTTCTCCCATTAAAAATTCTCATCACAATCTTTAATTTCACCACAATAAACTAAACCAATTAAATGTTTAATGCTTCATTGAGTATCGTTTCAGCAGTTGCTCTTTTGCACAGCACTCATATGTTGGCCATATGTCACTCGGAGTAAGAACATAACACCAACGAGAGAAAAATGTATAGGGCGAGAAAATAATATGTAAGTACATACA
The DNA here is from genome assembly GCA_917627325.4 of Chironomus riparius. Classification (NCBI taxonomy): domain Eukaryota; kingdom Metazoa; phylum Arthropoda; class Insecta; order Diptera; family Chironomidae; genus Chironomus; species Chironomus riparius. The sequence continues at coordinate 18,195,978 of OU895877.1, read as the reverse complement.
CATGCATAAAACAACGCATTCATCAGATGAGATAATATTTATTTATATTTTTTTCAGCTCATTCATTCATTCTTTGACTATAATATAGGCATAAAATGAGGTACGAATAAAGAAAACTAATAAACTGTCGACTTTTCCTCATTTCCTTAGGTTAATGTGGATAGAAAGATGAATGAGAAAATTGTCGGAATAAATTTTAACTCGCTTTAGATATCAATCAATTGAATGGATATAGTAATATACAAGTAATATATTTATGGGGTTGCTCGTAAATGACGTCAATGAAAAATTGTATTTTTTGGAAACTTCTTCCCATTTGTAGATAAAAATTCAATAGAGCAGTGCTTCCTAACCTTTTTCAACTTTATTAAGAAGATGGAGGGAGCTCTGCTGTGGTATATCGAGATGGGAAGTGATGGCTAGGCATTTGCAAAAGGCACCTATTAAAGAGGAGCAGGGGCGTAGCCAGAGGGGGGGGGGCATAGGGGGCTCGGGCCCCCCCTACGAAAATCTGATAATTGTTTTATTATGTATTTAGAGAGAAGAACCAGTTAATGTAGAGGAAGTGATGAAAGAAATGTCAAAATCAGCACGAAAAATTAAATTTAATGTATGAATAATGAATTAAATATTTAAACTTATGAAGAATGAATATAGATTTAAGGATACAAAATAACGGTTTTTTAATTTTCGAAAATGCCCCCCCCCCCTTAAAAATTTTCTGGCTGCGCCCCTGAAGAGGAGCTTCTGGAAGCTTCAAATTCTATGCACTGCACTACTGAGACATGTGATACTGGAGAGCCCTTTGAAAAGCTACTGAACTTCTTATCAACCACTGTAATTGAACAACAAACAGACCCTCTCACCTACCTCTCCATCCGCCAAATAACCTATAATACATATAAGTAAATAACCCCAAACGGATGTGTTGGATATGATGGCGTTTATTGTCACAAGGCGTAAGGAAAAAGGATATTTGCAAGGAACAAAGTTTACGATAAAGATTTTCACGTGACAACATAAAATAGAGACGAGATTTGTTTTTATATCTCTGTGCATTTATTGACTTCTCCATCTAGAAAATTCTCTCTGAGAGAAAAATTCCGTGAGAGAATAGCGCTGAATACTCTCTGAAATAAGTCAACAGACGACGTCTTGTACAACATAAAAAGGTTTATGTTGCACTCAACTTCTCTTCAGTCTTCATCGTACTCTTAAAAAACGCAGACATGAGAAATAAACGAAAATTTTCGCACACAAAAATAATGGATTTGTGGAATAATCAAGTGTAAATGTTTAAAAATTTTGTTCAAAATTAAAGAATAAAATTTGCCATCGTGAGATTTAAAGTACAACAAAGTTAAATTATAGTCAAAAAGTAATAGTCAAAAAAAAGGTTTTTCCTTTACACTTTACGGAGAAATGAGAGGAAAAAAGTGAACGAAAAATGTTAAATTAAATTTTTATTGAATAAGAAAGAAAGTTGAGAGATGAAAAGTATTTAAAATCCACAAAACTTAATGTGATAAAAGGATATCCTGTCTCTATTAAATGATTTAATAAATGAAATTGTGAGAAAAGAAAAATTCGCAAAGTAGAAAATTTTTGTTTTCTGTCCACACAAAAAAAAGAAATGAAATTCTAACACATATGCAAAGTTCAAACCTGTGACTGCCGTTAAAAATATTTACAAAAAAAGAGAATTTTTTTAAAAAAGAAATAAAAAATAAAAGAATTCATATAGTGTGTCTGTATGTTAGTGCTACCAACAATCAAAGTGTCTCCAATCGGGAATCTCATTAAATCATGAAAAAATAATAATAATAAATTTTTGCATCTTATGTTTTGTGCTGAGTTTTTTATGATTGTCGTCGATTGTGATAAGAAAGAGGCGAGGAGGAGAGAAACAAAATAAAAATAATAAAAAAACAGTCAGCAGCAAAAAGAAGTCCTCATTCGACTTTAATATTGTTTCTTTTTGCTTTAAAAAGAAGAACGAAGGAGTAAAACAAAATGACCAAAATTATTCGCATAAATTTTGGAGACGAGAATGAAATGAAGTAAAAAAAATATAATTTAGTGCAATTCGCGAATGTCGATAAATTTTTATCATAAAACTTGGCACCAAACGAAACCTGTTTGCGTTTTGCTTACTGAATTGTTTTTTGTCACATCACAAGAATAATTGGATATTTTATACATACGTATATAGTATATATATATAGACATACTGTATTACTCTACACAAGAACAAAAAAAAATAAATATATAAAAATTGAGAACGAGACGAGGAGAAGAAATTAAAAAAGGCATAACAATAATGACTTCATATGTATATGGAGCGACTGTAATTTTAGTTTCCATCCTTTGCTACTACAACTCCCTAAATTGCAACTTCGTCTTCGATGATATCTCAGCGATAAAGGAGAATCGCGATTTGCGTCCTCATTCGCCATTAAAGAATATCTTCTTTAATGATTTTTGGGGAACTCCAATGCACAAAGTAAGAGAATATAAAAAGCTATTTAAGGGTGCGTTCGTAAATGACTTATATCGAGTAATGTCTGTTCAATCATATTGACTGAAAAACAGACCAAGACCCGTGTTAGACGTCATCTACGAACCTCCCCACATCGCCGAATGTAGCGAAAAGAAAAGCGACCATCCACTCATTAAATTTTCATTTCAAGATTACCTTCTGAATAATTAAGTGCCTTGTGAACGAGACACTTGTTGAATTTTCCATCACTTGCTACGTTTTCATTCTTTACCCTGCTCTCTGTTATGATTGAAAAGTACAAAATACAGCAATATTAATGCAATAGAAATGTTTCCATTATTTTGTCATGACTCGAATTCAATTTATGACTAATAAAGTGTTTGTGTGAATGAGTTACTATGGAATTAAAAAAATAAAAATTGTCCATCAGCTTATTGATAAAGTGTCAATTCAGTTGATTGCTGATAGGAATTATTGAAAAATAAAATAAAATGTGGAATTGAATATGATGTGAAGTGATGTCAAGCAGTGAGTAATGGGTCATGGACTGCATTTGATGAAATTAATTTTTTTTTCTACTTTGGATTGATGAAAATTTTATATGTTTGGATTATTTTTGGAAAGCGAGTGTGTGTTGAGCTAATGTTTTTATGATTTTTGTGTTGGAAGTTCTTTTGTGTATCGCAGTGGTTTAAGGTGGAATATACCTCTGCTGAATAGGAAATAAATTTGGTACTGAACTTGAAGAAGAATGAGATTTTGGGAAGATCATAAGTCGTGTCTAATTCAACGACTTTTCACGTCTTCTTCCCAAATCCTCTAAAAATGCAATGATCAACAAGATTGAACTGTGACTAGTGGAGGTGCTTTGAAAAGCCCTAAAGAATGTCCTTAAATATATTTGTTAAAAAGAGGATTTTAAAAACTTAAATCGTTAAATCAGAAACTTTTACAAACAGAATTGTCTGTAAGCTTGTAAAAAAGATTACTTTTGTTCCTCCTTCATGCACAAGATAGTGTCCTTGAACCAGAAAAAAATTGTATAGAGTGTCTGAAATGCTTTTGTAAACTTAAAAACTCAAAGTTTCTGTAAACATAGTTACAAACTTAAGTAATCAGACAATAGTAAGAGTTTTTTAAGAAGCATGTAAGAACTTAATTGAATTATGAGTTTTAAATCCTTCTTTTGATTGAATTTTCATTTGAGCAATATAGTACAATCTATGTAATCGACTATAAACATTTAATAACAGTAAAAATAAACATGATGAATGATTTTGTCAAAGCTAGCATTCAAAATAGGGTTTCTCAATCTTTTTCAAAGGCGACATTAATTTTGAATTTCATTTTTTAAAATAATTTAAATTTTATGCCCAACTGGATCTGTCAAAGGCTGGATTAGCTAAGAAAACATTAAAAAATTTCAAGAAAATCTTTAAAAAAAGTCAAAGAAAAAATTTGAAAATTTCCAAATTATCCTAATGTTAGAATCCTATAAGTCCTTGCAAGCCATAAAAATTTAATGAACACATCAAGCATAAAATTCAGGCAATGACAATGAAAACAAGATCCCTTCAAGTATTGACATAAATTTTTATTTGTGTAAACAACGTTTACAAAATTTTATTAGACATTTTGGAAGGAAAAAATGTTGTAAAAAATAAATTTGAAAGTTATGCAAACAATTCAGACAAAAAAAATTTCTCGGAACTATTTCAAAAATAAATTTGATGCTTAAATATTTAAAGGAGAGAAAAAAATTATGAATTCATGAATTTAAACAGAATTTAACCTTGACGAAGCTTGTTCTCACACATTTATAGAATTTTCCTTCACATTAAAGTTGATTTTCCACCACGCGACAAAAAAAAAGCCAGTCAATTTTTAATCATTAAATTTCTTTTTGTATGGACAGTAAAACCACTAACCATGCATGAAAAAAAAATTGAGTTAATTAAATCAAAATGAGGAAAATTTCATAAAATATTAAAATAATTAAGTCAAAAAAAAATTGTTGACATGAAATTCTCGTTGTGGTTTTTCTTGGAAAATTAAATTAAAAGAAAAAAAATTGAAAAAATATTTTCATGCCAACTTTTTTTATTCCAACCTGTAAAGCTAATTTTTTGAATATTCAATTTTGCGATGTTTTTTTTTCAAATGGAATTTTGTTATTCTCACGAAATTTTTTTCCTTCCTGACCCTTAAAACTTATTTTGATAAGGATATAGTATTGAATTTGTTTATGCAACAGTTTGGTGCTTAAAAAATTCAAAGAATTCTAGTTTTGTAATGTTTTAAAAAATATTTACGAGAATAAATTGATTGAAGTGTTTAAAAGAATTTGAAAATTAATATTGCGGGTGTTAAGTTATTAATAAAATGGGCACAGATTGTGGATAAATAGGGCATGCGAGAATTTGAAAGACATTTTAAAATTAATATATCCTAGAATTCTTGCGTTGTGTTCTTTAAATAAGTTTAATTTGAAGTCGTCAGCAAGGGTGCGGTACTGATGAAATCATCAAAAATGATAAAAAAATGATCAAAATAATGATCAAAAATGATCAAAATGTAACTCTTCAGTTCCACACCCTTGGTCATCAGATGAAATGAGGTCGAGATGACAAAGACATCCACATTACTCAAAACATTAAAAGCTAAATTGCGAGACTTCAAATTTTACACACTCGGAAAACAACATCCAATCTTAATTAATCTTTAAAACCCCTAATGTTTAATTTTTTTAAATTTTTCATCAATTCATTTCAACTTTTAAAATTTTAAAAGAGCTTTAATCACATCAGAAGCTCTACAAATTTACAATAAGCACATTATTCCTTGTAACTCAATCAAACAGACAAATTGAAAACCATGAAAAATCATTTTCCGATTCAATTCAATCAGAATCCGCTAAAAATAAAAAAAAATTGTTTATTGAAATTTGAGACAATGCAAATGAAAATATTATTGAGTGGATGTTGTGTATATGCATTTGTAGTATTTCATTTGACAGCTACAATGGCGAAAGCACAGTAGCTTCACATTCAATTATCGTATTGTTCTTCATTTCCAATTGTTTTCACTCAAACAAAACAAAAAAAAAATCTCCATTTTTCTCTTTCATTTCCACAACAAAATTTTCGATTAACTAGGAGCAAAGTCATAAATCATATCGGCCATTATGTGTATTGACGTTTCGATGGAACTTTGCAATATCAGGCATGGAGCCGATGACTTATCATCTTGTGAATATGCTCTTACATGCTTTAGTGTCTGTCATGTATTATCGGTAAGTGTGTGTGTGTAAATATATGTATGGTGCTGTAACTAGTAGAAGTGTATCCAGGGAAGGGTTAATCGTTGATAATCGACCAAGGTTGGATTTAGATAAGTCCTGAATACACCCCTAATCACAATACTAGTGCACAATAGAAGAACAAAAGGGAAAAAAGTATCGAGAGATAAGGTGTCAATATTCATTAGAAACTTCACAACTTGCCAAATTGTCGTTTGTTGCTTCTTTTTTTGTATAAATAAATCCTCTCTTTTTTACATTTTCAATATAAAAATTCATCCACTATGGATGGTGCAGGTATTGAGATATAAAATAAATATCTGCTCGTACTATAAACCATTCTCTGAAGGGATGAAATAAAATAATAAAATATGTGAAAATGGAATGCAGAGAACAAAAAAAAACTTGGATAAAAAAAGAAAAGAAAAAACTTTGAAAGTTAATGATTTGAAAAACGATATTGAAAAGATTGTATGTGTACATACTGTATATATTTGTGACTGAAGATAGAGGGATGGACCAAGCTATGCATATTTACACACATAATATATCTTGCCCTCCAGAACAAATGCCATTTTCATATGTGAGAGAGAAAAAAGAACTTAAAAAGTAGCAACAAAATCCGATAAAATGAACGAAAATATACAACATAAGAAAAAAGGAATAAAAAGGACGAGTAAAGGTAGATAATTTTCATATGAAAAAGACTTTCTTCGACAAAATCTTCTCGTGTGTTGTTTGCAAAGACGTTTAAGCATAGAAGATAGTCGCTATCGGCAAAATATTTAGACGCATCTTCTTTAATATGTTTAAAAAAATTATTTGAATAAAATATCAAAAATCCTTCATAGAAAATGTTAAGTTCAAGAGTTTAAAGTGTATAGAGTTATGTTCAATGGAATTTATTGCAGATTTGAGTTGAAACTTTTGAAAGTTTGTCTATCAGGAAGATTTTGGAAAACTTTTGTTATATTTTATGAGTTGCTTCACAATTGGAACTTTATTGATCTTTTTTAACTTCCAAATGGATTTTTGTGTAGTTTTATTTTCTATATTTACCAAATTTGCAATTTTGTAGTTTTTAAGAACAATAAACTTAAAACTTACTTTTAGATCTAAGTTTTAACTTAGTTTTAACTCCTAAGTTGCATAAAAAACTTACACAATCTTCCTTAAGATTAAATTCTAATAATTAAGTTAAAGTTTGTTAAAGTTAATAATAATTCAAACTTAACTTTTTCAAATCAAAATTTCAACTAAAATAGTCAACAAACAAAAGGAGCAAGCAACTTTAAATTGCAATTTAAGTTCAAAAATAATTGAACCATTTACAAATGTTCAACAATTCATTTGAAAACTCTTAAATTAAAGTAAATTGAGATGGCAAGAGCTTCAAAAGCTCTTCAGCCAGACAATAAAATTCATGTTTTAAATCACTTGCTCGTCCCACGAAAAAGCTATAAGAAAATTTTCATTCAAATTCTATACACAATAAAAGACTACATAAGAAGATAAAATTCTCCCGACGTTTTGGCATTTTGTGATTTTTCTTTCTTTTTATCCTATTGCTCCACATCTATCTCTCAACTTTATATTCTCCTTTTCAACTTCTCCTTTGAAATAAGAAACAAATTTTTTTGTATGCTTCTTTCCTCAATCAATTGATTCTCTAATGCTTTTTTCTACTTCTTTTCATCCTTTCGTCTAACATCTCGTGTTCTATTTTCATTTTATTGAATTGGCGTACCGTGTGCTGCTATTCCTGGTGTAACTACAATGAACTCCCATTATCCTCATTTTTCAACAATATAAATTTATATATTTTTGTGTGTTCACCGTACGTACAATACAATAGCATGAGTACAATAATTCTATCCGATGTGACAGCTTTCATTGCTGCATTGCTATTCGCTGTTCATCCAATTCACACTGAAGCTGTAAGTACAACAAAAAAAAGTTATAATTAATTCACATTCAAACATTCAACCCAACATGCATCTCCTTTTGTGTTTACTTACGTTTACTTTTTTTTACTATGACTACTCGCTCATTCTCTGCTGCTGCTGTTGTTAATGCACGAAGCCAGACGATGACTTTTAAAGAGCCTGAAAATTTAATTTTCCTTCGTCATGAGTCGCTGCAACAACAGTAACGATACACTGAAAATAAGAAAAATTTCTCATCCTCTAAGTTCCTTCCTTCGACACAAAAATGAAGCTCGCAAATGGTGAGATGAAGGGAAAAAGAGAAAGAGCGATTACGTGTATGGAATATAAATACTTGATATTACTATATTCACACGAAAATTTTGTTATATGCCAACTATACTGTGATGGCATGAAGCTATAAACACATAGATCTATATACATATATCTATTGTGTTTAGGTCATATCCTCTTCTGAACACCCTGCTTGCGTATTTCTCTCATTCACCAAGCCGCTTCTTTCTATACTTATTTTATTTTATTTATTTTTTCATCCATCCTTAGTTTGAGGAAACTGACAGTGTATAGTAATACATTTCAATTCATTCGGTTCTATCCTACATGCAGCTGTATCTTCTATATTCTTTAAACATTATAAACGCTTATGAAAGATTCATTCTCGTTGACAAACTATAAAAGTTTGAGGCTGTATTAAAAAACTCGAGGTTGTATTACGCTGCATCACTTTCCTATACATTTCCATAAACAAGAATGAATTGACAAAAGCTTATTTGTTTTTAAAAAAGAGTGAAAAGATTTAGCGTGCAATTTTTAATTAGTTCCTTTGAATGAAAGTATTTCCAGACAATAAACTGGGCTTTTATTTCCACACTTTTATGGTTCTATAGAATATCAACGGATCATACTGAAGCTTTAGACTATTTTAAAATATTCCTGAATATACAAGAGCTCAAAACATACGTTTACTATAGTTCTGAAGCATGAAATTGTGGATGTGAACACATCAAACTCGAGTGAAGCACTACACATGATGGCTAATCATTGTTATATTATTTCAAGGAAAGCTACTATGATGCACGAACGAATTCTAAAGAATTTAATATAATTAAATAGCATCTTACAACATCATAAAATTTAATACAATATGCTCAAATAATAATGCAATGAATAATAAAACTTTTGGAATTTTCTAAAATGTCTCTAGTCATTAAACCAGCACATCAAATCACCAGGATCCAATTAAAATTCGGTATCGTTTTTCTAGATGCTATAAAAATTATTATAATTTGTAAAACCCGTTGGATCAGACATAAAGTTTTTAGATGCTTTTAATCAGCTATTATCTATTCTCAATTACAAAGTTTGATAACCTGAAAATTTCTCGATAGTCTGACATAATAACAAAATTTCCACATTTTCATGGAATCCCACATGCTGAAATATACCAAGTAAGCTCCATTTTTCTCTGTCCGTGATCGACAGGCGGTATTGTTACATTAAATTATTTCCCCCATCTACGCGTGTTCCTTATATTCCAATTCCTATAAGTCAATAAATATTATACAGAGAGATATTGTGCAACATGAGACATAAAACAATGTCCTTATCCACAATATTCCTCCTCTTCTTCGTCTGTCGCGTCGGCATGAAAAAAATCAATATTTGTCTTTTAATAGACGCTGTTCATTTCTTTACTTCTTTTCATTCATTTTCTTCTCTTCTTATTACTTACATTTTTTTTTTCGAAAATGCGAAGCAAAAGGCAAATGAAATAAAAAGAGAGGAGCTACATAAGAGAGCGGAGATGAGTAAAAAGAACCAAAATATTGGATGGATGAGAAAAATTTTATATTTTCACCACAAGCGTCAATATTTTCAGCTAAATTAAATTTACAACACAACATAAAGCTATGGCTTAAATATTTTTTTGTTGCTGCTTGCTTCTTTTTATTCGAAACCATAGAAAATATTCACTCGTTTTTCACATGAATTGGTTAACATTCAGAAGCATTTTAAACTTAAAATGATTTATTGGAATTGGGTAAAGAGGATTTCGATGATTTTATAATATTAAGGAATGAAAACTTTCTTGTGGGGTCGTTCATAAATGATGTCAATATTAAAATTGAATTTTAAGTTTCATTCTAACATGTGGCACTAAATTTTTAATTTAAAATAATTTCATAAAACTTTAAGAGGCTGCAAAGAGCTGATTAATGATAAATTAATAATTAAGGGCTAGTCAGATCACCGCATTCAATTCTGAGATCTAAATCATTATTTTGACAGACAACGCTGTACCCAAAAAAAAGAAACTTTAAACCGCAAATCCAATACTTATGATTCGGAAAGCAACAAACCCGATCGGCACACAATGATTTTCATTAAAATGTTTGCAAAACGGGAGCTGGTTTGATAGTATAATTGGAACCAAACGGCAGCAAATTGGAAATTGCTGCCACGAGGCAAACACTTGGTATTTAATTGGGTGTTGCTTCCAAGCAGCAGCCGTTTGATTCTAATTATATTATCAACTGTATAACATTTATATTATAAATGTGTGCTGACCGGGATATTTATCATCCCAAATATCCAACCGATCAACTTCAGCTCACTCCAAGCTACCCTCATCTTCATATCAAACATCATCAGTGAATGATCCCCGAAGCAATAAAGATAAAAGTTTTCTTTCGTAGCTAAAGTTTTCGCGAAAAGTTTATTGCAGTTGAAAATCCGAGAGTCTTTTTTTATTACTTTAAGATATTAAGCAAGAAAATTTCTCTTCTTCACGTTTGATAAATTAGAAGATTAACTTGAATTTGAACTTTACGACCTTATAGTAAGTTAATTTACGATGTTATAGAGATGCTTCTTAATACATTGAGATTTTATGTTCTATTTTCGTAATTTGAGTTTGATATGAAGGTATTGGGGAGGTTTTACTTGTAATACGAGCTTAAGTGCTTTAGATGAAAGCATTTACAGACTTTTCTGATTAATTTGTTATTTTGTTTTGGACTAAAGAGATTTTTATTGTTGATCCCACTAAGGTCACTCAACAATAATGCCCACGCCATCATTTATGCATAAATTGTCAAAATCATTAAATTTTTAATTGCTGTTATATCCCAAGCAACCAAATGCTCATTATTTCACCGTCATTAAACAGCAACAACAGCGTGAACATTGAGTTATTATAAACTTAATCCATATAATTATCAGATAGTAAAACTAATGAGTTATTTAAACTTTATGATCGAATCTCAGATTTTCATTTCTTCAAGATGTCTCATCAATTTTTAAGCATGGTTTATTTGCTATCATAAAAAAAAGTTTCAACTTTAATAAAGTTTTTTTAAAAATAAAATTGCTATAAAAGCTTCAAAAGCTCCGATGGGGATTATCATTCATACTTTCAATAAAAGATGAAAAGTTTCAAGTGCTTCTTACTCATTCACAGAAATAACCAATTTTCATGAAAAGCTACAAATTCCATAGAACTTTCTTAATTAAACTTCATAAATTGGTGTTAAAACACCTTCAATAAGCTCTATTAATTAGCATCAAAGGATTATAAGAGCAATGAAGGAACTTTTAATATGATTTATAATGTAAACTGTTCGATACATTTTAAAAATTTATGCAAGAGCGCCTTACCATGAAATTTAACAAGAAAAATATATGAATAAGTTTTTTTGAGCCGCCCATTGAGTTTAACTAATTTTGCCGAGTTTCCATAAATTTTATTGAAAATTATTATATTGATTGAAATGAAGAATACGACAAACTGTATACTTTATATCAGAAAAGTTTATAAAGGAGAGAATGAGTCGGAGAAAAATGAGTAAGAATGTCATCAAAGGAGATGCTTTGAGCGCTATTTTGAAGGTTTTATTGGAGTTATGTTTCTATGCGGTGCAACGTGTTTGAAAGCTTATCTTGATTGAAAACTCAAATAAAATATTTAACAAGAAATTCATTACATAAAGTAAGATTTTAAATAAGCCACTTCATACCCGCTACATGCTTTCTAACCTAAAATTCTCAGACATAAAAATATCCACTTTAAATGCTCAAATGTTACAGACAAAACGAACACGTAACCTCAATTTACCCTCCAAAAAAGCGCAACAACAAAAATTTGGATATAATTCCATTATTAACATCCCACAATTTTCTTTTTATTATACCAAATTTAATATAAAACTTTCTTCTTTATCATTTTTTATTCTTTACTCTCTCCAAGGTAACGGGGGTTGTTGGACGTGCTGAAATTCTGTCGAGTGCGTTCTTTTTAGCAGCTTTCATATTTTATGTGAAAGCGACGAGACGAAAAAAATCGACAGGTGAGTACACGAGCTACTATTTATAATACAGAGAGCAATATCAGATTTTTTTATATGCTTAACAACGGTTACTGACGTCGAGTAAATACCTAGGAAAGTAAAGTTCATGAAACGTCTTAATTCGATCAAATTACCCATCTTTAGCTGTGAAAATCCAATTAAAATCTCAGCCACATATTGAAACTAATTAATGAAGCGAAAAACTTTTGAGACTGATACGAAAAGATTAAACTTTTTCTTGTTGTATCGAATTTTCCATTTATGGTTCACATTAGCAAAGTTTTATGGAGTTGCTGAATATTTTTTTTTGTGGCTTCAGTTTGGTTGGAATCGGAATAATTAATTGAAATGAAGGAATTCTTTCTTGAAGATTGTTAACAGATGATGTCTGGGATTTACAACACTAGATTCTTATCAAGTTTGCCTACTGACCAACTGATTTTTGATCTTTATTTCATTCTTGATTTCAATTAGCTTCTTATCCCTTGATACAACTCTGACTTCAAAGTGTCATTCAACTTCAGATTCTGAAAATATTGTTCGTTTAAGAAGTATGGCCATTTTAGCTAATTTGATTATTTAAGTCACGTAATAATCAATTTAGATGTTCCCAATGAACCATTTCGTATCAATTAAAGATTATGAGACACAAAGACTTTTCAGTAAACGTAATATACATCCAGTTAATTCAAATTAGATTGACTTCTGCAGATCTAGTTCAGTCCATAGCAATATCGCCATTCCATACCTAATCTTCTAAGTCTAATTTGCAATATTTTTCCCAAAGAATTTGCAAACAATCTGCAAACAATCTGCAACAACAGAACCATAGCGAACAAATGCTTTTATGCCACCCACATCCAATAAATTTATTTTCCCTTCTAAAATTTTTTTTTGTATTTTTTCATTTACAGGATGGATGTATCTTATACCAACAGTATTGGCTGTGTCAGCAGCCATGTTGTGTAAAGAGCAAGGAATAACAATTTGTGGAGTTTGTGCGATTTATGAAATATTTGTAGCACAAAAGGTTTGTACATATGTGATACATGCAAATATTCTCCCCCCTTAACCATATTTGTTGATGCCTCTTTCATATATTCTTTGATGCTGTTATTCTTTTGCCCCGCAAAGGAATGTTCAATATTGAAATTCTTTCATCATTCATTCTTCTTCTTTATCTCTTTTTCTCCCTATGTGACATACAGCTCCACATCAATGATATAAGACATTTGATACAGAATGTGGCGAGTGGAAAAGCACCGTCGCTTTCGACAAATTGGTGGCCAAATGAAGCTACCCGTCGCCTTATAGTGCTGTGCTTATCGACCCTTGGTCTTCTTTTTGCCCGTCTTAACATAATGGGCTCACAATTGCCAGTCTTTACAAAGTGAGTATACTTTTATGTACGAGAGTAAGAGCTTTACATTTTTCATCTACGTCATTCAAATATGGCTGGTATATCCACGGCAGGATATCCTCTTCTTATGTTTAAATAATATAATAAAAATACTCTCCGTTTTTCGGCTGATGATGATGATGATGATGATGATGTTGGTGGCAGTGGATATGGAAAGAGTTCTTTTGTAACTTTTATTTTTGGAGAAAAAAATAGCAAAGAAGAAAAATATTTCTTGGGTGGATTAATCTCAGGCACGCATACGCTCCTTATATTCTCATTTCTATTCTTCTTATACTGCCTGACTCGTTGTATCCTCCGAACGAACGTTGATCCATCTAACATTTATTTTTCAAGGTCACCTTACAGTCTGTCTCGCATAAAATGTGTGGGTATTCATGTATAGACGTGCATATACCCACACACACCCAGACTCATACATAAAAACATATATCCATAAATGAAAGTGTATTTTCATGGCTGCCGAAATGAGATGAGCAAGAAGAATAGAAAAAAAATTGTTTACGGGTGAAAATGGCAAGAAAAGTGTGGAACTGGAATGAAATTGAATTGAAAGCTTGACGAGAATGAGAGGGAGTGGGGGGTCATTGACATAGATATATACAGACACATATATACACGTGCTAAATAAAATTTGCAAATTGAAAGCTTCATTTGCTCTCGCTTTCGAATAATATTTTTCGATGGCTTGATATGATAAAATTTTTGATGATTGTCTGTCCTTGGAGAGTTGAATTTGGTGCTTCGAGTTGGGGATGCATAAAAATATATTTTTGAAAGGGATTTAGAGATTTATTTTGGGAAGTTTCAAAGCTTTTTCATAGAATTTTTGGTTCCATATTCAAATAGTCATAGCTATCATAATCTAGAATAAGGTTCCATGATCTTCAGATCAGCCTCAATAACATGTACTACTCAAAAATGCAAAATAAATCCAAATCTAATTCTTAAAAGCTTTAAGTGAGCTTTTTTAAGAATCCAGCACAAAATCTGATATCCAGCCACATGTCAAGCAATAAAGTCGACAATAACAATCACATTCTTTGACAATTAAATTAATTTCCATCCTCAATCGAACAAAAAGCACTCAGCAACTGTAAAAATTAATTATTGAAAAAAGTTAACAACAATTGTGCTTGTCAAGCACACAATGCTAGTGTCTATACGTAATATCATGAAAATGTAATGAAAATAAAAAGAAGCAGTGTCTGAAGCATCTTTTTCTTCTAATACTGTATTTTGTGAAATAAGTGTGCGGGGGTTATTTTCCTTTACATACACACACTTATACACAGAAGAGATGAAAAAAATAACTTTTGCTTCATAATAGCTCAGCGCAAAACATCACCATCATCAGGAGCAGCAGCAGTAAAAGCTTTTTTCTTTTTATTATCATTCGACATTTAAGTTCATCGACTTACAATGTCTCAAGCAAAAGTTTTTCTCATTTAAAATTTTTTTCCATTCTTTTTCATTTCTCCTTGAACTGCTAGATTCGATAACCCAGCGAGTGTTGCACCATCACCCACACGACAGCTAACTTATAATTATCTCGTGTCAGTTAACTTGTGGCTGTTACTCTTTCCCGATGCTCTCGTATGCGATTGGACAATGAATTCAATTGAATTGATTAAGGGCTTCGTTGATCCACGGAATTTATTGACGCTGTTATCATACTCGATAATTGGGTGGCTTTCATGGATTGCAATTAGTACGGAGAATCGACGAAAGGCAAACGTTCTTATTATGGTAATTATTGATGCTTAATTAATGTGTATTATTGTTGCGAGAGTGGTTGGTGATTTTTGATGATGGTCAGGGGATTCATCAACTTGGTGGAAAGTTATTACTGTTAATCAATTATAAATTGTTAATTCAGATATTTAGACTTGGTCTAGATTGTGGATATTAGAGATTATGCCTAAATCAGAAAGACATTAACTGATTTAGACAAAATGTAAATGTGTAGGCGTAGATATTTTCTATCTAGCTTTTTACTGTCTGAACACAAATTCTTAGATAACATCCAAACCTGAAGTATTGATCCCTGAATTTACTAGTCTGACAGTGACTCTATTTGCGTATTCGTTTAAATTCTATCAGCAATAGTCACAATTTAGCTCTATAAAATATGTAAACAGCAAATATCCACCAAGTGGATTCTCCCCTGCCACAAATAAACCATTTCACATCAAATATCAATTCCCGTCAGTCATTCAATGATTGTAGGCCTGCAAAATCATCAAAAATTATAAATTGATTTCAGCCACATTACGTAACAGCAATGCAATGACTACCATAAATTGATTAAATGTTGATTTGTGGATGCTATTTTTTAAATTAATAGGAAATTACATTGAATTTATTTTCCTCTTCTTTCCATGTCATTTCACATCATATCCGTAAAAAACGACATACATTCGAAAAAAAAATAAATAAAATAAATATAAAATGGAATCGGACACATCAAAATGAAAAATTATAAATAAATGTATAGGGATTGGCATTTATGGTTCTACCATTTCTGCCGGCGAGCAATTTATTTTTCCCAGTTGGCTTTGTCGTTGCTGAACGTGTCCTGTACATGCCATCAATGGGCTTTTGTCTTATTGTTGCTTACGGTTTTCATCTAGTATCTGAAAAATGTTCAAAGAAAATGGTCTGGTGCTTTATGGCATTTTTTATACTCTCACATTCGATGAAAACATGGTCCAGAAACTTTGATTGGGAAACGGAATATTCAATTTTCATGAGTGGCCTGCGGGTGAACAAACGTAATGCAAAGCTCTTCAATAATGTTGGGCATGCGCTCGAAAGTGAGGGTAAATTTGATGAGGCATTAAAGTATTTCCAAGCAGCAGTGAAAGTTCAAAAGGATGACATTGGTGGCTGGATTAATGTTGGACGAACTTATAATCATTTAAAGTCATACAAGGAGGCAGAAAATGCCTATTTAATTGCTAAAAGCCTCTTGCCAAAAGCAAAACCCGGCGAGTCTTATCAAGCACGTATCGCACCAAATCATCTTAATGTCTTTCTAAATCTCGCAAATCTCATATCGAAGAATGCAACAAGATTGGAGGAGGCTGACAGTCTATATCGACAAGCGATATCAATGCGTAGTGACTATACGCAGGCATACATTAATAGAGGTGATATATTAATCAAATTAAATCGAACGAAAGAGGCTCAAGAGGTCTATGAGAGAGCATTACTGTATGACAGTTCCAACCCTGATATTTATTACAATGTGAGTATTATGTTCAATCCAATTTATACTTTTTAATGCTCGTTCTCGATTCTGATTTCTATTTTTTTTTCGTGTAAACTGAAAACATAAAAAGTGCTTTCAACTTTTTCTTTTTCTTTCTTTCTGTTTGAGCACAAGTTGAATGTTATGCACATTCGGTATGAACCTCATGAATAAAATGGCATGAAAGCGACAATCAAATCGAAAGAAATCCTTTTGCATAAATCTGTTGCAGTCAAGAATAGAAAAAAAAAACTTTTCGATTTTCATTCATGCACAATTGTCTCGCACACTTTAGAAAAATAGAAGTAGAAGAAGAAGAAGAAGTAGAAAAAAAGCTGTTGTAGCAGCTGAAAGTTTTTTTACTCACTGCTGCTCTCCCTCACCCTCTATGCTAATGGAACTTTGTAATTTATTTCCATTATCAGTGAATAAGGAATGTGGAGATCGTAGAGATGGAGAAGATAGAGTATGGAAAATATGAACAGTTAGACATCTGTTTGTGATTTTTTAGAGCAAAAAATAAAGAGAGAAAGAATAAATATGAACTTTTAAAAAGTATGGAATGTGGCATTTGGCAAATGGTCAGGACGCAAGGAAAGCATGGAAATATTGAACATTGTGGGATGGTAAATGAAGTCCATGTTGACAATTTTTATATTTATTGGTTGAAAATAAGTTTGGAATTAAAAGTTTTGAATTGATTTATGACTTTAACGGTTTCTAATGTTTAAAAGTAAGATCTGGTGAACTGTGGTGATGCTTTCTAGATGCGTTGAATTAAAATGAGTCGATATAGACCAATGGTGGAATAGTTTTGTTTTGTCGCAGAAATATCTTGTTTAAATCGAATCTGCTCAAATCGAGGACTCATGGTCCTCGTTAAACTATCACTAGCCGCAAAATATAGCTATTGGTCACATTTGATCTGCAACTACACCAATACACCACTATGTTCACTCCCTATCCCCTGTTCCTTATAAATAAGCATCCTCTAAACAACTTTCACATCATAACAAATTTTACGCGTTAAGTTCCACTCTTATTCACTCAATATCATCTGTCCGAGGTAGCTAATTACGAAATTTACTTAATTCCATAAAATAATGCTTCCATTCACTCAATATTACCCAAGAAGCTTCAATTATTTAAAGACTGTATGTTAAAAACTTTTTCTCTAAAATGTACAAAAAGCAGCAATCTGCTATTTATTCTATCAGCAGAATGAGTGAAAGCGAGTAAAGCAGAAAAGTTTTCACTTTTCTCCATGCTTATTTTTCTTCATACACCTCGTGCTTCTTCATATTTAGTCATACATATAAATATATTCGTACATTGAAAAGGGAAAGAAAAAAAGATGAAAATTTCCTAACAAAAAACCATAAGAAAAGTTTTTTTCATTCCTGTGCTTCGTCAACAGAGGCGTAGCTGGATCTTTTTGAAAATTTGGATGAATGAAGATGAGGGTTCAACTCTTCGGACTTCCTAATAGATGAAATATTGATAAGAAATCATGTTGCTTTCCCATCATTTTGATCACAAACCCACCTTCCCCTCCCCCCACGCTTACACCCCTGAATACCTCGTAAACAAAAGTAATAAGTATAGAAATAAGCAAGGGCACAAAAAAATTGGAAGAGCAATGTATCTTGAAATTATGCCCCACACTCTCTTTCTCTCTCTACATCACATCTTATTTATTCAAAAAGTTTACCATCATACTTTAAATTAACTTTAATATGGTGAAAATTATGAATGAGAAATCAGAGAACGAGGAACAAAAACTTTTCCTATTTTCCATCATCATTTCTTTTATTTCTTTTCTTTTGTTGTTGCTTTTTTTCTAACAGCTCGGGGTAGTGTTTTTGGAATTGAATAAGCCAGCACAAGCTCTAGCGTATTTGGATAAAGCGCTCGAATATAATCCAGAACATGAACAAGCATTGCTGAACTCAGCAATTTTATTACAAGAACTTGCACGCCCAGAGCTTCGGAAAATTGCTAGAGAACGACTGATGAAGCTACTCGAAAAGGATGGTAAGTATTGTAAATAAACTCAAAATGGATTTTTATTTCTGACACGAAAAAAAATATATAATTGAAAAAAATTCACATCTTATTTGAATTGCTGCACAACATGATGAAATTAGATCAAAACGAAAGAGTTTTTTTCAACTTGGGAATGTTGGCAATGGATGATAGAAACATTGAAGAAGCTGAACACTACTTTAGGCGAGCAATTCACATAAAAGAAGATTTCAGAAGTGCACTATTTAATCTAGCGCTCTTGTTAGCTGATGACCATCGACCATTGGAAGCTGCTCCATTTTTGAATCAACTTGTAAAGTACCATCCAGATCATGTAAAGGGACTGATTTTACTTGGAGATATTTATGTAAATACACTCAAAGATATTGATGCAGCCGAGCATGTAAGTTCTGCCCTCAATTTGTATTTAAATTTTTTTATCATCATGCATTTTAGAGCTAGTCTCAAATGCATGTTGTTTCAACAGTTTGAGCTTGTCAGATTGTCTGTTGTATGTAGTTTTGACATAACACATGAGACTAAGTAACAACATGCGCTGAAAAAGTTCTGATTCTTACAAAACATGAACTTTACTAGTTTTTTAGGGGACTCTTCATTTATTACGTAACATTCATTGAGATTTGGTTCCTTTTTTTCGTTGGAAAGTTTGTGACAAACTGTTGAAGATCTCCAAAAATCTTTTATTTTTCGTTACGTAATATGTGAATAGTCCCTAATTCCTTTTTGTTACACAAGACTCAACGGAGTTGATTCTCGATTTAAATTAAATTTTCTGCATCTTTCTTTCTGCTCCTTTCATCCATATCATATAATCATGCACATACACACGTATCCACCTTCATACTCTCTAGTGCTATAAGAGAATCCTTCAACTAGATCCTGTCAACATACAGGGATTGCACAATTTGTGTGTGGTATATGTGGAACGAGGTCTATTGGCAAAGGCTTATGCATGTCTAAACGAAGCTCATAAGCTGGCACCGAATGAAGATTACATAATCAAGCACATACAGATTGTAGAGACACGTTTGGCAAAACTAAAGGCACAGCCATCATCAACACGTGAGAAAGACTTAGCATTTCAAGAGTATGATCCACGTGAGTTTGGTGGACGTAGCTTGAGACAGAATAAAGTAGACTTTAAGAGCATGAAAACATCGCAAGTTGGTGGAGAGAGACCAAAGATGGTGCAGACATCAATGGATCCTGTTTTTCTCGACTCGCATGCAACTGACAACTTTCAAAAGCATGAAGGCATGAAACGGATTCAAAACAATTATGCTACAGACCTAGACGGTGAGAAATCACAGGACATTCTTTCAGGCATAAAATTATAACCTTTTTGCCATTTTCTCGTTTTTGCATTTTTAATTCAATTTAGATCCGTCAAGTGGAATGTCATAGCACTACTATAGAGTTTTTACCACACCAAACTTTTTAGTGCCAAAATGAAATTTGTGAGGAATTTTCCAATGTTTTATGCTTCTCCATACGATTCATATATATTCACATACATCCCAATTATTAATATTGGCACTAAAAAACAAACATACAGCGGGAGATGCTACAAACATTTATTTCGCTTTAATTTAATTGATGTTATTACTGTGTACATTTTATATGTTTACATGAGTCGAGGACAAAAAAAAAAAAGAAAAAAAAATTTCCGATAGCTGAAATATTTGGTTTTAAAACAGACCTGAGATTTATATTTTTTACTGTGCTTGATTTTTATTTTCCGTCATAAAATAAATTTCCTCGTACGATTTATGTTCTATTTGTTATGTTGTATGATGATGATAATATATAAAAATCATGAAGGAAATAACAAGGGAATGATATTCTTTTTCATTGTTAAAGATGGAGATGATCTTATGGGAATTTTAAGGAGGTCGGAGGTAAAGAATGAAATTAAACAGAGCAAGAATATGGAATAATGTACTTTTAAAAGGAATTTAAGACTTGCTTGAGATTTTCGCTAAAGAGGGTTTAAGATATCTTGAGCTATGCCTTTAAAAGGCTATGTACTTTTTTAATGGCATGCTGACATTTTTTAAGAATCTACATGAAGAATACATTTAGAATTTCAAACGATCTGACATGTATTAAGAGAAATTTATGGTGATTTTAGGAAGACATAAAAAAGATTTTCAACAGTCAATAACAGTTATGACAAGATAAGCTAGGAATCATTCATAAATGATGTTACAATTGAGTTGTAAAATGCTATCTGACGCCTCGATTTTAAAAAGATTTTGCATAAAACTATGAGACTGAAGGTCTGAAAATCCCGTTTTTTGAGTGACATCTTTATTTAAATCTCCACAGGATAATGATGGTTTAAAGGACATAATGTTAGCGAACACTTTGAACTGTACACTCTAGTCTGTTTTTAAACGACCTAGTCTGATATTATTAAAGATTTGATTGAAATTAACCTTAATTAATTCGTTGTCCTCAATGATTGTATGATCTCACAGCATCTAGCAAGGACCTTGCTACAAGGAAATTAGGTAAGAAAGCTCCAAAACAAAATTTCATTCTTGATACCTCTCAGCAAAGGTGCGGAACTGAAAAATCACATTTGGATTAGTTCCTCACCGTTCTCTCTTACTTGTTGTAAATCTCAAGCAGAACTGGTAGCTAGATAATTGTTGCTGATTAATTAACACGAATCTAGTCTGAATCATGTTTAAATGAGCAGCTAGAGGCCTCCTTTTGCTATAAAATGGAATAAAAGTTAAGTTTAACCTTGTTTAAAGCTAATTGGTTGGCAACCAACTTTAACTTTCAAACTTATAGTTCTCAATAATCTACAAAAATCTAGATCCAAGCTTTTTTACTAAGATAATCAAGCACAACTCAACCTTATTGTAGATTAAGAACTAGAAACCAACTTTAGTTCCAAAAGAAATTCCCCATCACAATAAAAAACACAAAAGGTATCACTCCCTTGATCGATGTAGAAAGCGATGGTGTTTAAAAAGGAAATTAGGATATATGTGCATCAGAGAAAAGACCTTAGTTAGCTTTATATATTATGATATATTTTTTACAAAAAAAAAACAAAAAAAATGATGAAAAGAGAACAAAAAAAAATTTAACTAATCAATGACGTAAATATAAATGTGATGATTGTTTGTGGAAAAATCTAGTGAAAAAAAAAATCTTGTAGGAAGAAAAAAAAAAATAGGTTTAAGAGCAGATTTGACATTTTTATGATGATAGAAAAAAAAACTACTTACATCGAGTTCAAACTTTTTCACTGCCTTCGCTTGTCCCATAAAAATAATAATAATATTAAATATAAAAAGTTTCCTTTTCGACTCCTTCTCATCAAGTTTATGAGCTAAAAATTGTAACGATAAAAAAAAGAAAGCTAAGCTTAAAGAAGAAGAGAAAAGAAGCTTCTCTTGTCAATGAGGGCGAGAGTGAAAAAGTTTGAAATCGATGAAAAGAAAAAAGATTAAAAAAAGACATAAAAGACTGCGCTATTGAATGATTATTAAGGATCTTATAAATTTTTTCGTCTTCTTTCTTTCCTTTCCTCCTCCTTTTCCTACTCTTATGAATAAGATTTTTCTTTCATTTTCCTTCCTTTTTCATACGCAAATTGATTGAATTGAGATGAAAATTTGACAAGTCCGTTGAATATGGTGTTGTGGATTTTGTATATTTTTGGTTCTAATGTGAAGCTTCCGATCATCACTGATTGAATGTTGTCTACTCAGTCGCTGAGCAGCTTTCAACACAAAGCAGTCACTTGCAAGACTTACCACCGACATGTTTACAGCATTTAAAAGTGTGCCTGTCTAGCACAGATGAACGTATAATTTAGTATTGGCTTAGACAACACATTTTGATTTGGAAACTATTTTTTAAAAAATAAATCAACTTTTTAACTCGAAGACACCCTACATAGAGGACATAGAACCCCCCCCCCCCCTCAATCCTTTAAAAATCTACAAGCAAATAGATTAACAAAGAAAACCACAAAATTTGATCGGACTTAAAGAATTTTCATTGCAGAAACTCAATTCAAACATCAATGTAATACACACATATATTTTTTGAACTTTCATAGACGCTGATCCGTACTTAATGACATATTAAAGAAACTGAATGATTCACATATACAGAAAATACATGAAAAAGTCCTCTCCCCCTTTTTATTGTAAAGAAATACCTAATAATAATAATGTAATACGATGATAAAATGATAAAAAAAAGAAGATGAAGAAGAAGTAGAGAGATGAAGGCATATAAAAATCTATGCATATAGAAAACACGACAAAAAAGAAGCTGAAAAATTATATTTTTTTGTGCTTTCACATATTTTTGTGTGAAGCATTCAGGAAGACTGTTAACGGAAACGGTAGATGATGATGTTGAGTTGAAGTATCATACGAAATATAAAAAAATAATAATATTAATATAGGAAAGAAATAAATGAAGCCCTGAAGAGTAAAATAATAATAATGATGATGAGAAAAATGTTTTATTTTTTTAAAACAAAAAAATATGAGATAAAAAAATGAATAAAATAAAAATTGTGAGGAGCCCATCCATCACATAAGCAGAGAAATGATATTTAGTGAAAATAAAAAAAAAGTTTAAATGAACGTTAGATAAAGTATTAAAAAGTGAAATGGAATCCTCATGAATGAATGATCTATTTAGGCAAATGTATGTAGGAGAATATATTACATAAAAAAACGTTGTAGATGATGATGATGATGGAAAGAAAGTTTTGTTTTTCATTTTCCAAAATAGAAAAAAAAACTAGAAATGCATTGAAAAATAAGGTTTTTTTCCATATGAGTGAAACTTTTGTCTCGTTTGGGTGATTTTTGAGAAAGCTTTGAGCCTTTTAGTTTCCAATTTAATGAAGATTCTTTGTTTATGAGTTGTTTCTATGGCAGCAATTCAATTTAAACTTATAATTAAAACAATCTTAATTCCAAATTAAAGTTGAAAATGATTTATTTCGAGAAAAATGCAATTTTGCTTTAAAACTTCTTTTGTTTTCACTTTAAATGAATTTAACTTGCTTTAAACTTATTCATTATACAAAATTTATTGTATTTTGTTTAAAGAGTTGTGCTTTAAGTCTAATAATTAAATTAAAGTTAATTTTCGCAAATGTTTGCTGCTTGAGTTCTGAAAAAGAATTGAATGTTTGTTTACACTTATTGAAGGGTAAGCAATTGCATAAGATTCAAAACTAGTTTTACTGTTACAACTATTAATGGAATTAAGCATACATAGCAGAAAATTTTATGAAATTAAAGCTGAAAGCTGCTTAGTAATCCCCAAACATTTAATCTCTTTAAAATTCTCTACAAAATCACCCAATCAAACATACTAAGTTATCATAGTTATTATATAAAAGAATTAAAAGAAGAAAAATTCTTTTAACTTTATAATCATTCATTTTCCAACTAGTTTCATTCTTTTTCTTTATGTTCTATCCAAATAACCCTCATCACATACACGCCAGACTCCCCCAAAAACTCAGAGATATTTAAATAAAGAAAATGATAAAATCATTATTATTGTGCCTTTAAGAGACAAAAAAAAAAATGAAAATACCTAACAACAAAAGTCATGTTATCATTAATCGCTTAATTTTTTTAACCCTTTTTATTATTAACGCCTTTCTCTCTCACACTCTCTTCCTTCTTTATCATTCTCTTTAATTATGTATACTCGAGAGGATAAAAATATGAAGAATGATATAAGCATGTACTTATTATACTTTGTGCGTACATAGGACCTTTCTCTCCACTTTTTTCTATGTAATTTTTATAGGAAAATACATCCGAGTGACATTTTGTAATAGCGACGACTATGTGACACATAAATGACGCAGAAAGAAACGATTGTAGTTGTATTCCGGGAAATCGTCATGAGAATAGCTGGCAATTCTTTTGCTGAGTGGTGGAAATTCCTGAATGTCATGATATAACAAGATTTTAATCTGAACAGTAACGCTGATGAGCAAGAAAAAACTATAGAAAAACTAGGATTAATATTTTTGCTACCACTTGGGAACTTAATGGAAAAATATACAAGGAAATTAAAGCAAACTTTATTTTTCTCTCGCAGTCTGGTTTGACTGCAGGGTGTTAATGCTGAGTTGCTTGAATTACCACTATATTACATACATATGTTTTTCACATTCGGTTGGAAAAACTTGTTGCAAGTTCACTTTTTTATTGCTCATCAAAAAGCACTATATCATTACCCGAGCAGCACATGTCACATTAGTCGTGTGCTTCTTTGGTAAATTTAAAAAATAGATTCTTGTCGATGTAACTGTTGTCTACAAGTTGTATTAATGTCACATACGAAACAAAACTATAAATTACATTGACACAACATAGAAGTCACAAGTGAGCAACATTACAACAACGTGTGAGCCACGTATGTACTACGTATTAGCAACGTCTGAGCTACGACACATCAATATAATGTCACAATATTACTCTCAATATGCAACATACAGAATGACTAGTTGTGTCATTTGTCACTCGGAATGTTTTTTCCGACCTCATGAAAAATAATTTTTTGTGAAGCATGTTTTTTTCGCAAATTGTACTTAGCACTTAATGATGATGACATTTTCTTCCAAACTCATTCACTTCACTTCACTTCAATCGCTCGTTAAGACAAAAAAGAGAGAAAATTACATGAAAGAATTCTTTTTCATCTATATATCATCTAATGATGCTTACGGCATTCAACAGATCTCTCTCTTTTTTCATAAACTCCTTGATATCTAATTAAGTTTTAAAAAGTCCATTTTCCTCTCCTCCCCCCATATTTAATGAAAATGAGAGAAAAAAAAAATAATGAAAAAATGTGTTATGAATGTGGTATGAAAGATAGGAAAATTATTAGAGCGAATATAGAGCGTATATTTATTTATTAAGAATATTTGTTTTAAACAAACAAAAAAAATGTCAAAAAACGTTAGTAAAAAAAAAGTGAAAATTGATTATGAAAAGTGTACTGTTGTATATAATAAAGATTTTTTATAAGTCTTCAAAAAAAAAATGGAAGAAAAATGAGAAAAATAAAAATTTGGGAAAATTGGAAAAATTTTGTTGTCATTTCAATGCTTTTTCAGATGAAGTCTGCAAGTTTTCATCAGCGTTTATTGTTTAAAGCAGTATAAAGTTCTAAAAAAATCTAAACTTCAGAGTTTTATTTTAAGATTTCAAAAAAATAACGCTTAGAGAATCCACGTTGATCGAAAAAGTGAAAAGTTTGTCAAAAATTCAGCTTATATGCTTATGTTGTAGACATTGGTCCCTAGTTTATGGGAAAAATAATTTTTTTCCCCCGGAAGTGCCTGGTCCACGATAAAAGAGGGTTCGAATTTTTGTACTTCACGTAATTTTTATTTTAAAATGCTATTGTGCTTCACCTACTTATCCGTTTGTCTTCAAGCCTTTTTTATTTGATAGATACAAGTAAGAACTTTTTTATAAATATCCATATATTATTGGTTCCTAAAATTTGAAAAAAATTCGAAAAAACTAGGTTTTTTGTCATTTTTTGGAAAATTAACTTTGAAGTCAAAAATTTGCATATTTTATGCTATATTCTCAATTGTGATCCACTGTCCATGTCCGGCTCCCAAATTTTATTTCATTAATTTGTAGACTCTAGTATGTTCTATCAATTAATTTAATAAGAAAAAAGAATCACTTGCCAGAAAGCTTTAAAATATGAGCCTGAAGTTGGTCTAGTGAGGTATCTCAAAATTCAAAATGAATTTTCACATACCAGTCTTAATGAAAGGAACTGAAATTTTCTGGTTTTATTCAAAAAACAATGCACTTAACATCTGCATCAAAAGTTTTTAATTAAAAACACAATTTTGTCCAAAATTTAGGCAAAAAGTGATATATGATGTTATGAAACCATTAAATGCTCAATAAAGCTACTTTAACTAGTTAAAATCAAAACATTTCTGCAATTTTCATAAAGTTCATTTAAAAAGCTTTCTAATGGTGTATAATAAGTCATATAAATTTGTAATTTCTAGTAAAAATCATAAAAGTAGATTTTTGATATTAATTTCAGTAAAATAGTAAAATAGTAGTAATGCCAGTAAATGCATTTAATCAAAAAATCGCAAATTTTAAGGTTTTTATTCAGACAATTTTGTTTCAGTCAACCATGAAAAACTACTTCTATGGAATTTATATTATATTTCTAGCATAGATCTATAGAAAAAAGTCCAAAAACTAAAAGTGGAATGACCTTTGTGCCTAGTAGTGGCAGTCAAAGTATGACATATTGAACCTAGCATATCTGTTCTCCTACCTGCTAATGAGCTTCAATTTCTTTTTAAATACATCTACACTACTTTAAGCTTTCTAACAATACCAAAATTATTGCATATGCTTAAGATTTACAATGGTTCTAAGCAAAAATGTCAAGCATAGGTTTCCAGATTCGGTAAAATTTGATACATTTTTTAAAACTTTGATGATATTTACTAGAAATTACATATTTATGTGATTTATTATATACCATTGGAAAGCTTTTTAAATGAACTTTATGAAAATTGCAGAAATGTTTTGATTTTAACTAGTTAAAGTAGCTTTATTGAGCATTTAATGGTTTCATAACATCATATATCACTTTTTGCCTAAATTTTGGACAAAATTGTGTTTTTAATTAAAAACTTTTGATGCAGATGTTAAGTGCATTGTTTTTTGAATAAAACCAGAAAATTTCAGTTCCTTTCATTAAGACTGGTATGTGAAAATTCATTTTGAATTTTGAGATACCTCACTAGACCAACTTCAGGCTCATATTTTAAAGCTATCCGGCAAGTGATTCTTTTTACTTATTGCATTAATTGATAGAGCATATTAGAGTCTACAAATTAATGAAATAAAATTTAAGAGCCGGACATGGACAGTGGATCACAATTGAAAATATAACAAAAAATATGCAAATTTTTGACTTTAAAGTTAATTTTTACTAATCAAACTACATAAAATCTGTAGATTATGCATGTGATGTTTGTAGATATAGATGAGATCTACAAAATACTGCAATTTAAAAATATTTAAAAAGCCTGATATAGTCATGAGGTCCAAAAAATTACAAAAAACCTAGTTTTTTCAAACTTTTTTCAACTTTTAGGAACCAATATGTACATAAACTAGGGACCAATGTCTACAACATAAGCATATAAGCTGAATTTTTGACAAACTTTTCACTTTTTCGATCAACGTGGAATCTTTAAAAACATAACAGTCATTAAAAATTCAAATTAATCAAATTTGGTAAGAATTTAAACTCAAACACACCTTTATGTTTTCTCGTCAATGGAAGCAGCTGACAGTTAAGGAATGCATCAAATTAAGACTATTGTGGCGTTAAACTAGGATCTAAAATATCAAGTTAAATGAATACAAACTTTGTTTTGGAGCCACTTTATTTGCTAATAAATACAACGGTCGTAAAATATTTGAATATTTTTTCTAAACGCACCATCACCAATACTAATAGAAATTAACACACACAAACAAAGAAGCTAGAACAGCACATAATTATTTTAATTCTGCTGTTCTTGTGTCAATTCGCTGTTTTCCTTAATTTATTGTGCAGTCATCGGTTCACCATCATTGTTGGTGTAAGAAACAGAAGGAGTTTTCGTCAATCGTTCCTGAATACGTGACAAAATAGCGCAATGAAGAACCGTAAGTTTGTAAACAGCGATATTGAACCAAAAAAGAATGGAATACACCATACAAACGGATACAGAAGCAGTGAAAATATCATTAAAAGTAAATTAACGAATGAACATCAAGTAAGTACAATAATTAATGTCAAAAATAAGTGAAATTTCCATTCATGAAAAATCAATAAGCAACACCCAAAAAAAAAAAGTCATCAAATTTATGCCTATACAGCACAGTGGCCTTCTAAAATCCCATTAATTATGATTGAATTATCTCGTGCAATTGACAATATTCTGTTAAAATAGCTCTGTGATTTGAATCAACACTTATTTTTCTCGAAATATAATTAATTCCGGTGAAATTTGTTTTTTATGATTCTTATCATCCATGAATGACCGTCATTAATATTAATGACATTCCGTATGTTTCTATGTATGTCGCACAAAAAAGACCTGACTTGATTAACATTCATGTCAAGAGATATCTTTGCATCTAAATTAATTCATTTTGTATTTTTTGAACTTCCAGGACAACAATGTAGCAACTGACAAGTACAAAAGTATTCATGATTCCAAAGAAAGTTTTGAGGAAGCACCTCTTATCACTGCCTGCCTCACATACTTTGGCTTTTATTTGTTAATGATTATTGGCTATATAAATCAATTATTTTTCGAACCTAAAGTCGCAACTGAGAAGAACCGCGATGGATATGTTCCTTTATTTGATTCCTTCGAAAGATTTTATCTCCGTTACGTATATCGTCGTGTAAAGGATTGCTGGAATCGACCAATTTGTAGCTGTCCAGCTGATACACTTGTGCTTAAAGACCGAATAACACCGGATTTTGGATGGAGCTTTGAGTTCACTGGAACCACGACGAAATGTCTGAATCTCGGATCGTACAATTATTTGGGATTTGCACAAACATCAGGACCATGTGCTGAGGATTCAATTAAGTCAATAGAAAAGTATGGAATAGCTACATGTAATGCGCGCAGGGAATTGGGTACGTTGAGTTTATTTGCTTAAAACAATGTTGATACAGCTGTGAGTCATAGCTTCGTTATCACATTTTATTGAGTTACGACATTCCTATACGTCTATGTTCAATATTTTCTATCTTTGTAGGAACAAATGCTTTACATATAGAATTAGAAGAATTGACAGCAAAGTTCTTTGGTGTTGAAGATGCTATTGTTTTTGGAATGGGATTCGCAACAAATGCCTTAAATCTGCCATCATTATTATCTCCTGGATGTCTCGTAGTGTCTGACGAAAAGAATCATGCCTCAATTATTCTTGGATTAAGGCTTTCAGGAGCAACAATTAAAGTTTATAAGCACAATAATGTAAAGCATATGGAGAAAGTTATTGTAGACTCAATTGCATATGGACAGAAGAATGGCAAGCCATGGAAGAAGATACTAATTATTTTGGAAGGTGTATTTAGTATGGAAGGATCGATTGTAAAACTGCCTCAAATTGTTGAAATCAAGAAAAAGTATGGAGCATATATTTATTTGGACGAAGCCCACAGTATTGGTGCAACTGGTTCACATGGACGTGGAGTTACAGACTTTTATGGTGTTGATCCAAAAGATATTGATATTTTAATGGGAACATTTACGAAGAGCTTTGGATCGGCTGGAGGCTACATCGCTGGCTCAAAAAGTCTAATCAATTTCTTACGAGCTAATAGTCATGCTCATTGTTATGCAAGTTCAATGGCACCAGCCGTAACACAACAAATTCTGACCTCAATGAAGATTATTATGGGATTGGATGGAACAAATGAGGGTAAAAAGAGAATTGACCAACTAGCCAGA
Source organism: Chironomus riparius (assembly GCA_917627325.4). Classification (NCBI taxonomy): domain Eukaryota; kingdom Metazoa; phylum Arthropoda; class Insecta; order Diptera; family Chironomidae; genus Chironomus; species Chironomus riparius. The sequence goes on along the minus strand of OU895877.1, from coordinate 18,165,633 downwards.
AATACAAGATATTTTAGAAAACGTTTAGCACAAATCGGTGTTATTACTTATGGACATGAAGATTCACCCGTTGTTCCTATGCTCGTTTACTTGTTCTCAAAAATTGGGTAAGTCTAGTCATAAATTCTTGATTATTGTTGTTCTCACTTGGCATTTACACGCTATGACGGTTTTACTGACGGAATCCAACATTTATTGGATTTTCGTGCACGATTTTTAATTTAGTGCTGTGAATTATTTGTGAAGCTTCGTTTAGATTGACATTTTAAGGGATTTGATGATTTAATCCTATTTAGTAGAGTGAGTGATGAAAAACCGTTATTTTGATGTTTAAAACCTACAAAACCTATGATTTGAAGTTCAAAAATTTACAAAACCGTTAAATTCAAATTCAAAATTTACTGAGCCTTTAATTATTTAAAGTTCAATACCTACAAACCGTTAATTTAAAGTTCAAAAATATAAAATTTCAATTTAGAGCTTTAATTAAAATTCAACAAATTCCAAATTATGACAAACTCGACAGGTTTCCAAGAAAATTAATATTTTATTTTATTTACTTTTGTGCTATAAAAAAATGTCATTAATTCTGTTAATTGATCTATATTTTATATCAAATATGTAACTGTCATGTCTTATACATGAATATTCAAGTCACAAGCAACAGACTGTATTTAAATAATTAATTTAGTGCAATGTTGATTGCCGTATTAATTCTATTATTGCCTCTTGTTGTATTTATGCTGATTCATTTTGATATTGAAAGACCGATCGATAGTGAAATAATGGAAGTATCACGATTTTTGCACTCTTAATAGATTTACGGTTTAATTAAAGGTAATGTAGGTGGAAAATTTGCTTGAAATTCACACAATTCGATTGCTTTATAATTTTCACGTGGGAGGTGTAAACTTATTTTAAGATAATGTGAACTAATGTCAATTGTGAAATCAGTTATGCCTTATCTTTATTATGTCATATAATACTCTTGTTTACTGTAATTCCTTCCTCTGTTTTATTCACAAGTTCTGTTGAAAATACTTCAAAATATTTTGAGTTTGACGTTCTGTTTTTAGTTTTGTATGTTCATATTCAATTTATGGCTTGCTTTAGAGGACTTTGCTCTGTGATTTATTTCTATATTGACTATTTAAAGTCATGATTTGAATAATGTTTTAAAAATAACAGAATTTAACTGTCAAAAAATATTTAAAAATTCACCAATCAAAAAAATACTTTTTGAATGAAACTTTAACCGTTAAAAAAATGCTTTTAACTGTTTATATTCCTAATTTTAGTGCCGTTGTAAGAACATTGACAACAAGAAACATAGCAGTAGTAGGTGCTGGTTTTCCAGCCACACCAATCATGGAAGGACGAATTCGTTTCTGTTTATCAGCAGCGCATTCCAAAGACCAACTTGACTACGCATTAAGTGTCATTGACGAAATTGGTGACAAATTAGGACTAAAATATTCACGAAAACCAAAAGATCCAAACCCAATCGAATATTAATTATTGAGAGATATTAGATTAAAAAAGTTATTAATGCTGTATTTCCTCTTCTAACTTGTGCTCAGATTATTAATTATTTTTATTTTGTTTTATATACACAGCAAAAGTATTTTTATTCGGTATAGAGAAGATATTGGAACTAGCTTTGAGAATTGACAGTTCTTGACTAGCAAATTGGCTTACATTTAAGTTAATACCTCAGAATATTAATGAAAACTTTAAGAAAAAAATCTCGTAAAATCTAGCTGGAAACGCAGTTTATTTAATCATTGCGAATTTTAATGTTACGTATGTATTTAAGCTTTAAAACCTCAAATTTGTTTTTTTTTCTTCTTCTCTCGTCTTTGAACTTATAAGTAAATAGATTATAATACAAAACAAAACTTTAAGATAAATTTGAAATAATAAAAAATATTTTTATTGAATCATAATGCTGCTTTATAAGTTTTTTTTTGTATCCTCGATTGTTGCGGATTGTAGGATTAATTCAAAAAATTAAAGTTTGAATAATGTGGGTCATTCTAGAACATTTATTTTTGTTTGAACTTAGGGACCAAAATAGATAAGGTATTTTTATCTTTAAGTTGCAGCCATAGAATATCAGCGCGTGTTGTTTTTCTATGCTTAATGAGATTGCGGGCGTTAATTATACTCTGTTTCAGAAGATTTAACGACATTCTGATATTTGAGTTTTAACGACTTTCTGACATTCGAATTATAGCGGTTTTCAAAAATTTGAACTTGAATTTTGAACACAAAAAAATTCAAATCTCAAATGACAGTTATTTTTCAAAATAATCAATATTTTACAACTGCCCCTGAAAACAGCTCTCTAGCTGCCATTATTATAAAATAGAACACAATTTTTTTACATTTTATTTCATTTTTTATTACTGAAAATTTATCATTTGTTGAAACTACTAAATTCCATCAAAAATGCAAGATATTTGATACTTAAGATTCTATTCGGTCTGTAATAAAGAAAAATGCAGTTTAAGTAATTGTTTTGTGGACTAAACACTAAGCACAGTTGTAGGATCACATCCAAATTATTTTCTGTATCTGTATTATTTCATATCCGAATAGATTTTGTGTTTAACTTCCTTGTTAGTGTGGAAAAATATATTTTTTGTTTTGTTTATTGATTTTGAACAATTTTGTGATGGAATTGATTGTGTCTTTAGTTAAGTTACAGCACACACAATAGGGAAGGGTTGAATATAGTATTGCTTAATGTTTTTGCTTGTTTAATTCCTTAATAGCAACCTTATGTCTGTTGATTGCATCTTCATGATCCTTAATAGCCTTCTCTCTGAATTCGAGTTCATGCATTTGCTTTTCCTTCAATTTATGGAGTTGATCCTTGCGCTGAAAATGGAATAAAGGAGATCCAGTTAATTAAATTAAAAGATCCAATGATAATAGAAAACAAACTGGTTTGAGACTCAAAAAGAGAAAGTTGAACCACAAATCAACATAAGAATTTCAGTTATGCCTCCTCGATAGATAAATTATGGTCCAAAATGATTCACTAAAAGAGCTACAGAAGATCCAGTGAACATAAAAGGATTCAGAACTTACCAAGTTGTAGAAATATTCTTCTTCATGAGCAATTTCCATCTTAGCAAAGCTTCCTCCAGCGCTACGAATTGAACCTGCTGTATCGTGATCAGATGGACCATGACCCATCATTCTGCAAAAGTAATTAAGATTTGATTGAGATTCTGATCTAATTAGACTTTTCAGAACATCCTTAACTGGATGTTTACCAGTCAATCATTAGCATTTAAATAGATCGTAAATAGTACAGGAACACTAATTAAATACAACGTGTTTATCATAATTATGGTTAAAAATACTATATTGGCTCGTGGTTTTTGTTTATCGTCTTTAAAAATTTATTTTTTACTTGCTGTCAACAAAGTATGTATGTAGGAAGCAAGAAGAAGACTCTCGATCAATCGAGTGGAATGGAAAGAGATAGAAGAAAATCGTGTAAAACGTAATTTTAATAGAAATTTTATTTGAGTAAGCTGCAAAGTGATTGTGTAATCTATGCCTGCAATTATTTTAAGACCTAGTCTATGAATAATGTAAACAAGCAAGTCTTATGCCTTCAATTTGTCATTATATAACAGAAAAAACCGAGAACAATTTTACCGGCCGTGAATTTCACAACTTTACCCATCTTTTGGTTCCATTCCTGTTGATTTAATAATCTAGACTAATTACCTGACTGTAGATGTCAATCTTGGTGCAATTTGAATTGTTCGTCTAAGCGAATTCATTTTATAATTAATATTTTTAGTATCTACGTTGTATTTTGCTTGCCGAACTTTATAGACTGATTATTTTTGGCTGAATACACGACAAAGTAATGTTAAGGCACCAGAATTTGTGCACCATCTGCGTTTCAAAAAATGTACTCATTTCAAATTTGAATTTTCCGTTAACTTTAACGATCAAAAAAATTCTTTCAAGGAAATTGAAATTACTTAAGATCGTAAGATGTGACAAATTTATGCATTGCATAATAAATAAGAAATATTCAATATATTAACGGGAATAATGAGAATCCATGGGTATGAGAAAAATGTCAATATTTTATTATTATGCCTTTTTTATGGCCAAAAATTATTGCTCGTTTTTAAAAAATCTGAAAGAAAAAGTAAAATTAATTGTTGCACATAAAGAATTGTGAGGAAGGCACTGGAAGTTTTGAGCAATTGCGCATTTTTCTTGTTAACACGTTGCATTTAATGAAGTTGGGAGAGATCAAAAAGGTTTAAATTCTAAAACATTTTGTAGCAAAGACAGGAGTAAGAAAGTATTGGATCCAAGGGTGATTTGTGGTCTAGTTCCACTCAGTTCTATCAATGTCGTTGCAATAATTTAATACTTTTGAAAAGAAGTCTACAAATGTTTGAATTTTGAAGTTGAAATTTAGCAAACTCTACAACGGATTGAATTCAAAAAATTCAAAATCTCAAAAGCCGTTAGAACTCAAGTTCAAAAGAGCTGTTGAAATTCAGATTCTCAAACACCGTTAAAATAAAAAATATTATTAATTCGACAACCTTTTATCCTCTATAAACGTGGATCTCATTGAAGTTTACCTTAAAATTTGTTATTTCCATGCAACACCTGTCAGTCTGTTTATCAGTAAGTAATTTAAATTATTTTCCTTCAAAAAGTACTCAAAATAAATTTCAAAACCTTTTCCTGAATATTATAAGCACACGATCATAAGCATTTTACAGCCCATCCATGAAAGTTTTACCACCCAAAATAAAAACACAAAGTCAGTCAATCAAATTGAATTTATTTGCTTACTCCTAAAGGTTCCTATCAAAAAGCTTATCACGTTGACATGGCACAATATATTTTATGACGTCCTTGAAAGCTCACTGAAACATTTTGGACATAAAAATAAGTAATTTTAATGCTGTGACTCTTTTTTTGTAAGACAAAATTTTTTATTGCGCTTTAACTACTTTGAATTACAAAATATTTGTTTAATTTAATTTATTTTCATCTGCTGGAGATGCTCTTCTCATCTTTTAGGCATTTTCATGATGTGATTTATGTTTTTTGTATTAATTAAACTTTTTTCAATTAATTCTTAATTGTAAATCTTCAAATTCGCAGTAAAAAAATCATTTTTTAAGGCAGGAAAGAATTTTTGGGGAGGAAAAGTTGGAAAGTTTTGGCACCGTGAAAATTTTGGTTTTTTTTTTTCAAATTGGGACTCAAGGAATAGGAATAAGAGGATGTGACATTTATCATTAATTTGTGATGAAATATGTGCAATTACATTCACTTTTTACAAAAAAAAATCAGTCTAAATTCATTGAATGTCTTTTATAGTTGCAAGTAATGAAGGCATTTTAAGTATATTTAAATTTTGTCATTTTTTTGCGGGAAAAGTTCACTGTCTTTAGTAAGTGCATTTAAAGCACGAGGCACGAAAAAGCTGATTAAGTTTTTTTTTTTTGTAACTTTATTTTAAACTTGAAGCTAGTTTTTGCTATTTTTATAGTTGTCAGGATTAGTTGTGGTCTTTTAAGGGCTGTGGAACTAGCTTTAGATTGATTCGTGGTAGGTTCAAAATAAAAAGTCAGAAAAGCATCAATTAAGCTTCAGATTTTGGAAGATTTAATTTAAATCCATCTGATCAACACTTTTAATCTTCAGGATTGAAGATTAATCCGTAAGATCAAAATCAAACCTTGAAGATTTATATTTAATCTTCAGGATTAGAACTAAGCCATCCGATTTAATTGAATTGAAATTGATTTTAAAAATTTATAATTCAAATTTAATTTTTATACCTACTGAACTACTGAATTTGAACCAATTCTAGTACCAGAACCTTCAAAAGCTCTCAATTATGACAAACTCAAAAAATCTCAAATTTTAAACCTTTTTAATTTATTTTCTTTTCTTACAAATCTCTTAATTACTCTTTTTAATAATTTACTATCTTAAAGATGTTTTGAAAAAGGCCAAGTGTGGATATCGAAACAAGTGAAAACAGTAAGGGACGATCCCTAATCACTCAAAACTAAAAGACAATCTTTAATTAACAAAAAAAAAAATTGAAGAGAAAATTGTTTATTTTAAAAATTCTCACGCACTCAAAAGTGAAATTTAAAGGGAAATGAAATAGAAAAATAGACAAAGGAAAGGATAAGAGGAGACACGATTTCTCAATAAATTGTTTGTTGTTGTTGTTGTTTTTTAAATTAATTAAATTATTTTTAAATTAAATTAAATTGAATCGAAAAAAAATTAAAATCTTGCAGACTTATAATCTATTGAAGGAAATAAAAGTATTTACATGATGTCGATGTGTGTGTGTATGTGTGAAGCGAAAAATGTCTTCAATTTAATATGAATTATTATTAATTATATTTTTATGAATGATGTGGACATAAAAACGTTTTTTATGATCGCATGATTACTACGTAGCTGTGCTCATTCAACATGACGTGATTCTTTTATCAAGTTCAAGCGTTGGCATTTTTGGATGACATACAAGACATTCGCCGACACTCTCATCATCGCAGCATGTCGTTGTGTGATATTTCTTTACTATTAGCTCTTTAAGTTCCGCTTCGTCCTCATATATCATTTTACGGCATACTTTTGGCGTTGTCGGTGCATCGGGAAACAGTGATATGGATGATGATTTCTCCAATACTAATTTTGTTGCTGATGTGGTATGTTGAAATGGTATCGTGACTTGTGTCGTTATCGTTGCTGTCATATCTTGCGATTCGATAATTTTCTTTATTCTTGAATTCTCCTTGTCTTCCTCATTTACGTGATCATTGACATGTTTGCCATTTGTCAAATATTTCTTACTATTATTATCTTCTTTCTCATCATCATTATTCGATTGGGTCACAATTGTTGTACATTTTGTATTTATCGTTTCGACAGAATCCTCATCTGTTTTAACTACTGTCACATTTGTTGATGTTTGTACGGTTAAGATTTGTGGTAAGTGCTGTTCAATAAACGGTGTCTCATTTCGAAGCCATTTGTGATTTAAACATCCGGCTACATTTAGGCGATCACTGTGGATTAAAAAATGAAAATTGTTTTCAATTAATATTGTTTTATTTTCAGAAAAAAAGTCAATTTAAATTTTGGTTCATTTAACGGTCATTGAATTTTTGAATTTTAACAGCTTTCAAAAATTTGAATTTTATTGGTTTTCAAAAGTTTCAAATTTTGAACTTCCGTTAAAATTCAAATTTTAGACTTCGGTTAAAATTCAAATTCTGTGCTTCCGATAGTAAAACATTGTAGTGATTATTCAGCACAGAAAATGAAATCATCAGCACAAACTACATAATGCCACAAAAATTTAAATCCCAAATAACTCAAATGAAGCACACAAAAGAGAGAATTTACTTAATTCTTGACATTGCATCGCGATTAACGAACATTGCATAACAAGCCCTTGCAAATATCGCATCCATGATCAATTTGCTTTGTTTTGTCACAAAATAGTCAACACAACGAGAGAGAGAGAATCATCAGATGCTAATTATTTAAAAGGCATAACATTCATTTGCAATTCAAAGCAGATTTAGTTGCATTTTCAACAATATTTTGTTCCCATAATCGCCAAACTCAAATGTGTGTGGCTTTAAATGCAAAAATGAAACTAGTCATGAAAGCAGCAAATGTTCAATAAAATGCATAAAGAACTTATATAGGAGTTTGTAGAGGAATTAAATCCCTTCCATTCACTCTCTCGCCAATTGACATTTATGTGACCTTTTTTCCCATCTACAAATGCAACTGTAAATTTTCTCGCCATGCCACAGGAACGAGAATAATAATTTTTTTTATACTTATTTCGTTGATATGTGACCAGTAGTGCAGATAATTTTTGCACAACAGAAAAGTAATAATAACGAAATATGATGAAGCTAGTTGAAATGTCTATTAAAGTAAGGCATGAATACGCATTTTACTGATGTAAAACAGATATAAACATTTTGAAATTTTAAAAATAACTGTCAAATTAAATTCAAAAAGGGTTGTAGGGTAAATGACCTTGAAATTTGCGCAAATTTAAAGGTTCAAAAACAAGCCATTTTAAAAATGAATTTTAAAGCAGTTCCAGGCATCATTTTGAATTGGAACCATTTGAAAAATTTTAAGCAATGTCAGATCTACATTTCACAATGATTCAGAATCGAAAAAAATGTTCAAAAATTCAAAAATTTCATGTTAATTAAACTATGTCCTTTAAATGCCAGATTAAAGATCTTAACTTGAGGCATATCCTATGAAAATATCTCGTCCCAATTTGATGTCTAACTCCAGAAATCATTAATTTAATCTCACCCAAAATTTGTTTACAATTTGTGTATGAAAAAAAAAATATGATTTTTTCTACTTTAAGTTGTTATTTGGATGTCTTGGAAGCAGTTACTAGCTAATTTAAGCTTAGCTTTACATACTAAAACAACCAACTCAATAGAAATCTGCGTATTAAGCCTTAAAAATGGAATTGAAATCTGAGTATTTTTACACTACTTAAACTATTCATAAGTTAAAAAGTCTTCCAAAGACCTCTCTGAAGCCTATATAAATCCATTAATTAAGTTAAAATCTATCTCCCATATTACTGAGGACATGCCGTTTGATGCCGTTTTCGAGATATTTGCGATCAAAGTTTACATAAATTTTCATACAAAATTTGATCATGCACAATATTTTTTGATAAACTTTTACAAACTTTTGGTAAAAAATCATGTTTATCCTTTATATTAGGGACTAATTTTTTGAGCAATGAACGAAAACATTATGTAGATGATGCTAAAAGATTCAAATCAAGAGAAATTAACAAAAACTTTCAATTTTCTAATGTGTTGGAAAAATATTGTGCACAAGGAATTTTTGAACATTTTTTCCGAATCTGAATCATTGTGCATTTTCTGATACCAAAATTTAATGAGTCCCTATTAAAATAACGAATTTCAGAAATTCGAAACTTCATTTTTACGAACACTTCATTTTTACGACCATATCATTTTTACGAAAAATTATTTTTTCGACTTTTTTATAAATTTCAAATTCTAAAATGTCGTTAATTTCATCACGTGTTCTCTTCAATAATAAATCCCAAAAAAGATTAATAGAACAAATGTTTTTAAATGTATGGAATTAAAACGTATTTTTTATTCAATATCACATTTCATGGTCTATGTGTATGTTTAAAGGAGTAACAAACACAATTTAGCTCTTTTATCATTTTTGACTACTGCAATAGCCTTTAATGTTTCAACTCGTGGCACGGATTTTCGACGGTTCAGGATTGATTTAATGGATTCTCTGTCTTTTCAAAACCTGGTATTCTATGCTTTTGTGGCTTTCCAGCCTTTGAAAAGACAGAGAATTCCATTAAATCAATCCTGAACCGTCGAAAATCCGTGCCACGAGTTGAAAGTTTGTTACTCCTTTAAACATACATGTAGTCCATGAAATGTGATATTGCATAAAAAAAACGTTTTAATTCCATACATTTAAAAACATTTGTTCTAATACTGGGGGTCCTCGATTTGAGTAGTTGTTTTGTTCCAAAAAAATTCTACTCAAATCGAATCTATTCAAATCGAGGCAAAGAATCCATACAAAATCACATGTTTTGTTCCAGAGTCCAAAAAATGTATCAAAACAATGAAAATTTTGATAATTTTTTGCACATTTTACCTCGTTTCTTAGCTTTTCCTATGTGTTTTTGATACCTTAATTTATTTCAACGCATATTCATATTGTTTTTAAACAGAAATTCACAAAAAATTTGTTTTTGAAACAAAACAAAAATATGAGAGCCTTGCAAATGTTATTTTACCGAACAATTTGTAGGGTTTTTGAATTTGAACTTTTTAAAACCGTTAATTTTATATCGATTTTTTAAATTTTTACTTTAATTTCGTAACTTTAGTATTGATTTTTCGATCAATATGATAAGTTCACGCTTATTGCAGTAAAATTTATGTTTTAAAAATATTTTCTGAAATGTTTTTATCAAAAATATTTGTTTTGTAAACAATTCAAATCGAAGAAAACAGGAAGAAATCTACTCAAATCGAATATTTTGGTGGGTAAAAAATTTTCTGTTCAAATCGAATCTACTCAAATAGAATCTACTCAAATCGAGGACCCCCAGTAATCTTTTTTTGCAGATTTATTATTGAAGAGAACACGTGATGAAATTAACGACATTTTAGAATTTGAAATTTATAAAAAAAGTCGAAAAAATAATTTTTCGTAAAAATGATATGGTCGTAAAAATGTGAGTTCGTAAAAATGAAGTTTCGAAATTTTAAAATTCGTTATTTTAATAGGCACTCAAATTTAATCTATACTAATGCATGCATCTCAAAATCAAAATGTAAAAAAATTTAAGTTTTGTATGGGAGTTTTTGGTAATAAATTATTAAGCTATCTAGTGCCTTAAGACCACTAACAATTATGAAAAAACATCTGTGCTTGTGTTCTGCAGACATTTCCCATTGATCGTCTGAACAGAAGTGCAATTTTCAGATATAATTTTTAAAATTTTCGTTTTCATACGAGTGCGCAAATTTCAAAGTCATTTACCCTATTTTTTCAAATTCATTTTGACTGTTATTTTTCAAATATTTTTTGGCGGGTATTTTTTTTTTGAAGCAGACAAAATGTTTGGCTTCAAAATTGGAAGCAGCAATAAGGGATAGTTCCTGTAGTCTGAAGACAAACTGCATCCCAAAAAGGAAAATGCCTCAAAAACATGAAAAACCTGAGTTATGAAAAGATAGAGAAGAAGAGTGTATAAAAGTCAGGAATTAACAAAGCAGAACAATAAACAATAATATTTTTAATAAAAGAAGAATAATGAAAGAATTATGATGCGAATCGGCACTGCCACTTAGCAAAAAATTTCCTTCAATGTGTAGTCTGTGGTAAACTTCTTCTTTCCTCTCCTTTCGAGACAGGTAAATGGCAAGTACAAAAGTTCAAAATTGGAGCATTCTTTACGGTAATGATCAGTCATAAGCCATGGCGGTGAATTAAATTCCAACTGTATCAGGAAATGTAAAAGAATCAAAATTTTCGCAAAAGCACTAAGTGTTGATCTTGTTCGTACCAGCAGAGCTTGTCAAATTCCTTCCAAACAAAGTTAAGTATGAAATTTTTTAACAGTTAGAACTGTGAATGTTGTAAGCCCTTAACGATTCCGGAACGTCAAATGATTTTTATTTTCTCGGATTCACTCAATTAACTCAGAACGTTGTCTGACATTTAGGTTCGCAAAGTATCTAGGTGTAAAGTCATTGACATTCTCAATTGTTCGCATAGCTTTTGATAAGATTTTTTTTTTAAATTGCTTTGTTGCAAAAAAAGTCAGAAAATGCTGGTTAAGTCAATGCCCTTAAAATCGTTGTCTATCCATTCATAATGCCAGCATTTTGTTACTTTAGTAGTACAATAAATTCATGTGTTTGCAAAAAAAGATATTATATCCGATATTAATGAATAATTATGATGTCATCAAATAATTTCTGACTTAAAAGGAATAGACCTTGAAATTTACTAGAGCTTAAGGCTTTTGTGAGCTTTTGATGACACATTACTTGATCTTTTGTGTTGGAATATGGTTATTCGAGCTGTTTTAGTGATTCTTGCGGAAGTAATCGATTTATTAAGAAGTTACGTAAAAGATTTGCTTTTAAAAGTAAGCAGGCAGTTGTCAAAGTCAATTTTAGCTTCTAGAACACAAATAAGATGTGCCATGACTCAACAATTATTTTGCCAGTCCAAAAGGAGTAGCTAAAGGGGGTTTTAAAGCTCAAAACACACTTGATCAGCCCAGAATTCAAGAGAAATCCAACACTTGATTCAGAAAGCTCCCACAAAATGTCTTAATATCCCAAAAACATACAACAATCACAACCTAACTGCTGTCAACAGAATCAACCTTAATCTAATCGTCCCACCTGCTATTATCTGTCTTTACTGGACACTTCTTACTTTCTCAAACAACAAACAATGAAATTAACAGTTTCTAAAATCTAATCCCACAGCAAATGAACCTTTTATGCTTGTTTCTTTCTTTCTTTTGCCTGAAGACAGCCTAAAGATCGAATATTATTCCCCTTTAGAACATAAATGATTATAATTGAAAACCATTAAGAGAGAAATATAGACTTTTTTATGTACAGTAGCATGGCATAACATCATCATCATCATCATCGTCAAAAAAAAGTAAAAAGAATTGAAAAACGAAATAAAATAAAAACAAATTAGCAGGTTATTATCTATTTTGTAGTAAAAAGAAGAAGTTCTAATGATTGAATCATAAAGTAACCTAACGGAAGCTTTACTATTTCGAGTGCTAATAGTTAAAAAGCCTCACATACAAAGCAGCAAAAAAAAATCCATTTATAGACACATGTAGAGAGAAAGAATGGAGAAAAATTAAAGCAAATATTTCATATTTGTATTGTGTATTGACCATGAAGAGAGGCAAAGAAGCAAGCATATAAAAGTTCATAATCGAAGCAGAAATGGAGAGAGAGGAAAGGAAAGGCACGGGATGTTCAAGAAGACTATAAAATTAAGTAATTTTATTCAACTCTTCTTAGTTTTGATAGACGTTGCTTAAACATGAAGTCATTCACAAAATTGGATTTTATCGGACACTCCTATCAGTATGATGGACTATCCAGACCCTATGAATAAGGTTTGATTACTAAAATCTTATGCTAAACTTTTAGAAACTGTAATATGAATCAATGTGGAGCAGTAGTCTGTAGCTGTGACATCACATTCTAATAGATCCAATATTCCCCTCAAATGTTATAAAATACTCACTATGATTTAAGTCGCAACGTGCACTTGATGAAATCGATGGCATCATCAGACACCGTACTAAACAGATCATCGGGAAATGTAAGATGGCATTTTGAAATATTCAGGAATGTCTCCTGTTTGTCATCACTGCCAAATGGACTGTAGCCGGTTAGGAGAACATACGTTAGGACACCGATTGACCAAATGTCTGTTTTTAAACTTAATGGCTCGTACTGAACTATTTCACTATATAAATGTAAATGGAAATAAAAGAATAAACATGTGAAATTAATTAAAAGTTCAATAATCACAATTAATATCAATTAACTTACGGTGCCACATAATCAGGTGTGCCTTGAATCTCACATATATTTCTATTTCCTTCAATAGCTCGAGAAAATCCAAAATCGCAGAGTTTTAATCCATCTGTAAATATTAATTGTGGATTAGGAACAAGCAACAAAAAAAATAATATTAAAGTATTTTATGGATTAGTGAAGAAAACATCATTAAGCTGTTTGAAGTTTCAAAGTCTCTCGTGTTGTTACATATTTCTTCCACTTTTATATATTATTAAATAATCTGTGAGAAGAAATATATTTTTTTGTTAACCTTCCCAATTTAATGTAGTTTAAGGACAAAGTTATATGAAAGAATAAAAGCTCATTGTTACATAAAGTCGTGGTGAATATGCAACTATTTGTAATTATAAGCGAAAATCGTGAAAATTATTTATTCGCTTGATTTTCTTACGCGATGCCCGAGTAGCATATTTTTTCATTTTTTTTAATTGCACTTTATTGCATTTATTGACGACATACTGTCCGGGAATAATTCACATTTTACACTTTTGTATTTGTATACATATGAATTAGTATTATGTAGGATCAAACTTCTAATCTTCATATCTAGGTTTCAAATAAACTAAGGCTCTCGTTTCGATCTTTTGTGGGCGTGACGTGATACTTTTCAGGTATGAATCATGTTTATTTGACTTCACTTTTAAACGACTCTAATGCATCAAAATGATCCATAAGCTGCTCGGTCTTGCAAAGACGCATAAATATCACGTTCCTGCTTATCTAAAGCCTTCAATCCTCTGCATCTAACAATTCTACACTAGAATACACAGCATAATATCCAGTTCAAACTGTATAATTTCTCAGCTCATTACAATTATCCAAGTACTTCATTAAAGCACTCAAAGAAAATATACAGGAAGGGCGATAACTTCGACACAACAAACAGCCATTCCCAACAACCCATAATTTAGTCCAATTTATAAATCACATTAATTACCTTCTATATTATTTGTATTGAGCAATATATTTTGTGGCTTTATATCAAGATGAGCGACATTTCGTCGATGTAAATATTCTAATGCTTTTAGCACCTCTCGTACACAAATGCGTGTCTTTTGTTCCGAAAACGAACCGTCCTCGTCTAATTTTGTTTGTAGTTCACCACCAGCGGCCCTGAAGCGCAAGCATAGAAAGAAAAAGATTAAATGATTAAATTATTATTACAATTCATTAGAGGCCCGCTGTTTATAGCCGTTAGATAGATTGATTAGATAAATATTCACGGGATCTACAAAATAAAATGTTTCTAGCTTTTTTTTTTTCAGTTAACTTCTGTTACTGCTGTTCAGTGCTCATGAGATAATTTGTCAAGAAATATCTTTTTATTCAATTAAATTAAAGCATGCAGCAGTAAATTTTTTTTCTCATGAGAAAGGAAATCCAAATAGGCAAAGAGATTTCTTACATTTCCAGAATTAGTACAAATTCACTGCGTGTTTCATAAACAGCGTGAAGTTTAACAATTTGCTCAGAGTCGGCACTTAGCATCAACACGGCTATTTCGTGTTGGATCTGCTTCATCCAACATGCTGCCCGACGCCTGCGTCTCAAAAATTTTGCTGCATATTTTATGCCCGTTTCTTTATGCGTCGCTCGACGAACCGTTCCGAAATTTCCTCTGTAAATAAAAGAATGAAAAGAAATTTTAGAATTAAATCACATTAATGTGTTGTGAAGCATTGTTGATGGAAGCGCAGCACATTACTTATTATGTTATGTTTTTTTTTTTATTATTGTTATACAATTCTGAGAACATTTCTCAGTCAAGCAAAGCGAATAATAAAATGTATGTGGCATTAACCAGAGTTCATCGTCTTAATGACCTTAATTTTTTTGCCTGTGTTTCATTTCTTTTCCAAAACTGAAAATTCTTTCAGCGTTGCATAGCTTGATATTATATAGAATAAATAAGAGATGGGGTCAAAAGTTTATGACGTCACTAAACCTCTCATGTCTTGTCAAAAAAAAGTTATTTAAGAAACTTATTATGTTCAAAGTGAAACCCCCTCTCAAAATTTGTTACATCATAAGTGAACGATCCGAAAAAATAGACATGATCCATTCAAACAGCAAAGCATAAAGAAGACGAGAAAAGACTTTAAGTTCCAAAAAGTCACAAATAACAGAGAATTAAAGTGAAGAAGAATCTATACACAAAATTGCACATCACGTTTAAAGCTTTCTTTTACAGGTTCTCATCGCAGCAAAAAAAAAAGGCAGACCTTGTGAGAATATTTAATTGTTTTATAGACATGATCACCTCTCTGACACGATTTGTATATTCATTTTATTTAAGCATAGAGCATTGACAGAGAGAGAAAGATGGTGGAATTCCAAGACACAAAATCAATCTTCATAAAAGTCAAACATTCTTAATCCCCCTTTAGGTCTCAATCTAATGTGAGAGCAAAGAATGTGCAATGGCACATGAAAATGGCACATGTACTAGGAAGAAAAGATAATAGAATGAAATGAGCATAAGAGATAGAAGTGAAAGAAATAAACAGTTAGAAGTTCATAGAGTCGAACTATTACAAACCACATCATTTTTAGCTTCAAAAAGTTTTTTTTTTCATTGTTCTTCCTTCTTTTTTCGCCGTCATCGTCATCATTATTATTTTTATTATTATTGTAATCAAAGAATTATTGTACCACAACATACAATATCAAGCAATCAAAAGAATTACGTCTTTTGCTCTTTTATGTACGTTATCTATTTGCGGAAGACTGAACAAGTCTTATTGTGCTTACAGTCAAGGCAAGGCTGATGCTGATGTGCCAACTTATAAAATGGTAAAAATAAATAAATAATAAAATATGAAATAAGATGAAGCAATTAATTATGTTGATAAGAATCTCTTCTCTTGTTCTCTTTAAATGCTCTCAAATTGTTTGATGGATTTCTGCGGAATAAAGTTGAGTCAGCGTAGGGGTTCTTGCGATTCTTTTGATGTTTGGTATTTTAAGAGTTTTTATGGCATCTCTAGAGGCTTATAATTATAAGTTTCTTCATTTTGCAGACGATCGAAAGATTTTTTTATTTTTTGGGAGTATTTATATTGAAATATTTTAATACCTATCAATCTTACTGCTTATAAACAGTAGAAGATCGAAGAGAATGATAGAATATGAACAGAAGCACCCCACATGCCCAAAATTTTCGAAAAGTCTTTTGCTTCTTGAATTATTTAGAACAGCTTTTGAAGTATAATGAAATTGTTTTTAAAGTTCTGACAGATTTGAGTGAATTTTTGACTATAGACTAGTATTATCTAAACTTTTGGACCAGAATCTAGGTGGATCAGAACATAAATTTAAATTCTATAAAGTTTGGATTCTGATGCTATTTGTAAACTTATTTTGAAATTAAGTGTTAACTTAACTTGACTCCTTAAATAAATTTAAATTTGCTACGCATTTTGATTTAATTCATTAAACTCCCCCTGAACATCAGATCTCTTAAAAATCAAAGTCATGAAATCGCTCAAATAATGGATATTCGACTATTTCAAGCTAAAGCTCGACTGCGCAGGCTCCAAATTTCATTTCTAGCAAAGCAACAACCTGTTGATACCAAAGACTTCAATGCTCATAGGTAGCAACCACTAAAATAGTTATTTCGAAGATTATCGACCTCATACAACAGACTAAATTGCAACCTTGAACCTATCCCAATATCTTCTCTTCCATTGCACCCGAAACTCTCACACATACCGCAAATAAAATTAAATGCATTTCTTTTAGCTCTTAAAATAGTATTGCATTCCCACACACAATGCCTTTATCACTCATTTTAGTCTTAATTGCAATGAGCATCAGATAAAATGTGGCACAGCACCTGGACTCGAAGATGCAATTTAATCAGTTTTATTTAATTGATTCACATGACAATGTATATAATATTCCCTATAATAATCGTTATCTCTGCACTGTTTTACGACTTTTACATTAAAAATATTGTTAAATGCATGACACAGGCGACAATAATAGTTTACATCAATTTAAAGCTAAACAGTATATTTATTAAAATTACACACATTTTATTATTATTGATGTAAACGAAGTAATAAGTATAATTCAATATATTGAGTCAATTTAATGTAAATTGTGCGATTTTGCATCTTGTTTCAATTTGTAGACGTCTGTCTTGTGCACTCATTACATTTCCTTATTTAAAGACACATCGAATAAGTTATTATCCTTGTGTATTTATAAAGATTTTATAGATTAACCTTTAATACTATTTCATGAGTCATTTGGTAATTTTCATGGACTTAATAAGAATTTAATAAGCCATATTTGCACTCGTTAATTGGCAGTGTGTAAGTTATTAGACATTGGATAGATTTGTTTGGATTAGATAATCTTAATTAATATATAAATTTTAAATTGCATTAGATTTAATTAGAATTTCCAGGATTACATGGTAAAGTGACAAACAAAGACTCTCAGGGTCTTGCATTTTAATTCTAGTTCATTTTGTTCCTTCCTCGCAAACTCTATTTGCACAGAAAATGATCTTGCAAGTTTAATTCCAACTAGTTTTTACCGGTCGATACTCAAAAATCTCAATTATAAGAAAACAGTAATGTAGTCTATACTGCACACTATGTAGTCTCACAAAGCATGACAATAAATAGCAATCAAGAAAGACCTCACAACTCGCAAAAATTCCCAACAGAACTTAACAACAATGTAGCATGTAGTATCGACCCGAACGTATTACATCAGAATCACTAACCCGATTTCATGATGAAGACATCTCTTTTCCGTCATCATCAACATAACATTCATGAGTCAAACGGCACATATAAAAGAGATATGCATGTGCGGTGTATATGGTAGCTAATATAGAAGTATGAATGAGTAATAAAATAACGTAAATAAGGCAACAGCAGCAGCCAGCAGATCTAAATGAAATAGTATGAAGAAGAAAAAATCAACTTACATGATAATAGTCAACTCATTAACAAACATTAAGTCGAGATGATGATGATGATGATGGAGAGAAGAAATGAAGGAAAAAAGTAAATAAACGAGTTGCAAAGAAATTCTCACACGAAAAAAATAGTTACATTATGCAACCATCATCTCATCAACTGGTAAAGAGATCTGACTGGGACTGTATGGTTGTTGTTTCTTTAAATGCTGCTGCTGCCGGAGCCATGCTGAGAAAAAATTGCGAAAAACACAGATTTTTTTTCATACTTCTACTCTCTTAATGAAGAAGAAATTGATGCGCTCACATTTGTAATTGTCGGGTATTAGGTAACAAACAAATAACACGCGAAATGAATGAATAAAAAAATTGTTGAGGTTTCAATTAAGCTGAGAGAAATAAATAAAAAAAAAAAGACAAAAGAGGAACTTTTTTTGTGTCTTTTTGCATATTTATCTTCGCCATAACGACAACATCGGCACTGTCACACAGAAGTGAAAATAATGTTCTGTCTTTCTCTCGCCAAACAATTAAAATGAGGTACAAAAACTTACTATTAAAATATACTACACGGAAGCTGAATTGTGTACCAAGCAATGTACACTGGAATATATTAGCTATTTGGTTGACTTTTATTGTTATTATTTTCTTTTCATTCCTTGCACTTCTGTTGAATGTTGAAGCTAGTTGGACGAAGTTTTCGTAACCGGATGATTAAGGCATATTTTTTTTTTTTTTTTTTTCGGTACAGTTACTTATGGAAATCATTAAGTTACGAGTTTCTTTGAAAATTAGTCAGCTGTTTGACAAGCTGGTTATGATTGACTTAAGTAATTATAAATTAATATTCTAGTGAGCGAGTTGAGGCGGGTATTCTTACTATCTTAGGTGTTAAATTAGTGTCTATCAAGCTTTTTGCTCTAGTACAGTAAGTTGAGTGTCTTGTAGAATTGAATTTTGACGTCGTTCATTTATTATGTCAAAGAATCACCTTCTTCATTGAAGTCATAAGTGAAAAAATCTATTAAATTACATAATTCCAACCGATATTCGGTCTACAGGTATTTCTGTGTACGCTTAAATTTTATATTTTTACTCGGTAGTCTAGTGGTAAGTATCTATTGTTAATGTACATTAATTAACAAAGTTATGAAGTTTAGAACTTAATCAATGCAAAATTCTAACTAGAAATTGTCAACAAAACGTAAAGTTTTGGTCTAGTCCAATCGAATAAACAACAATACTCAAACTCTGAAGCTCCCCCATAAATCCATAACCACAAAATCCAATTTAAAACCGTGCAAAAAAAATTTAAAACACTGGAGGGAACAAAATAAAATATAAAAAATCAACCGTGTAAATTTCATTTCTTCACTCAATTAGTTGTCATTGCTTGTATGCTACTTAAAAGTAATCAAAATAAAATATCGGAAAAGTTGCAGCTTTGAATTGGTTCACTTTGAAGTGGCGTTGATACTTCCAATTTGACCCAGATTTTGAAAGAAAAATAAAATTATGAGAGAAGTAAAGTTATTGTGGGAGAGAAATGGCGAATGTCCATTGATGGATCTTATGAATGGCTGTTGGCTCATTAGTGTCACATTTAAATGAGATTTGCAAATGTTACCAATTCTTGTTTTGATGCCCGTGAATTGAAGTATTTTGTCCATTTTAACTCATCGTCGTCGACGAAAAAAAAATGTCAAACTTGAGATCAACAAAAATGACCATCAATGTGGTGGAAATAAACTTAAAAAGCACTAAATTGATGGCAAATGAGAAGCGATTATAATTTAAAACTTCCTTTTTTCGATCGTACCTTCTTTCCCAGCAATCAATTTGACGGCTTTTAACTTTATTTACGCACTTCTCATTGTTGTCTGTGACTCGTTTTGCTAATTCAATGCTCCTCGTGAGTATTTTTTTTTTTGCATACTCAATCTTAAATGATGATGACAAGTATGAATGCAAAAATGGTCAAAAAATTTGTTTATTCTGTTCGATTATCGATCGCTCATGCTTGATACTGATTGAAAGTCAAGCACGCAATATTTCCCATTAATTATATTTATTTATTTATTAATTTTTATTCTGCTGTCTTTACTTTATTTTTTATCGCTTAAAAATTATTTAACATGAAAGATTTTGTTTTTCTGAGTGGGCAGAACGGTACAAGGATTATACGTAAATTGAATGTGCAATAATGCTTGGCAGTGTAAACTTATATTGCAATTGCCTTTTCGTAATCGATTAATTAATTTTCACCATGCATAGGCTGATTAAAGATCGTAAAAAAGTTTTATTTTTGTTCAATTTAATCAACAATCACATATTGGTGAACGTGTAAGCAATAAACTTGTATTAATATATTACAACTTTGTAAAGATTCATCAACCTCCATCATCAATCTCCATGTGCTACTAGACTAAAGCTCTTTGTCTATTATTATTGCTGCTGCTCATATATTTATTAAGGAGGAGAGAAAAGGTCACAACGTGTGCGATGTATTTATCATCTTCTCATCATGAAGTTAACATTTTTTCTATATTTTATATTTATTTTTTTCATATCCATAACAAACTGATTGATTTGACTGACTTTGAAGTAGTTCTCAAGTTAAATGTGTAATATTGAGATTTTAAAATATTAAATCTGATGTTAATGCTGATAAATTAGAATACGAAGCTTTTTAACATGAACATTCGCATAATTCTTCGTGGGGGTTAAGAAACTTTATGGGAAGCTTGATTATTTGTAGTTTAGTCAGGTCATGACTCTTGGGCGAGTTATCAAATTGATTTAAGAACATTTTGAGTTATGGTAGAATAAAAATTAAAGAATCAAATCATATGATCAAGTCCTTAAATTACAAATTGAGAATTTTCCATCCTATTCTTATAGAACTGACCCTTTAAACAACTGATTTTTCAATTATGAATGTTATCACGACGAAAAGGACTCTTTGAATGCTAATAATAATAAAGTCAAGAAACACAACAATTACAAAACAGTATCATCATTATTTTTGCGGTACAAGCGTAAATTTGGAAGTAAACTTAATCTCACAGAATTCGGTCATTCTGAAGTAAATGATGTAAAATGTTTGTAATATTTTTGAACATTCTCTGAATTAAAGCAGCATTTGACATTTATGGGAAGCTAGCAATCTTCCTTAAAAAAATCTCAAATTTAAAATAAGATTTCCGTTCTCGTTCCCTAAAATCCCATTAAAATAGAAATGTCTAAAATTCAGCAATTTCGAAAAACCCATCAAACAGCAAAGATATCCGCATAGCAGGTAAATGGCACTAGCTTACCCATTTCTTGCTGAAAATTTCATAAATGATTGACTTGCCAAGTGACCGAATTATTCTTGCGAATTGTGTACGTGCATAAATCGATAGACACAAAAGACAGTAACACTGCTGACGATTGTATAATAGAGTCATGATTGGAATTCTTGTCATAATTTTAATTAATTTGATTTAATCTGAAAACTTCATGGTTAAATGTCAATAAAAAAAGCAATCGTAAGCTTCGTGTGGCATCTGTATTTTTAGAACGAATGACGATTTCCATCCTGAGGAAATTTTATAAGCGGATTGATTCGAAATTAATATTTTATTCAGAAACTTGTAAAAGAAGAAAAATCCTGCAATTTAATGCCGCCAAGAATCCACATATTTTAAAAGAGCGTCAAATATACCGAAATACTCTCATTCATCAACCTCTTTTGGTTCATTCAGAAATATATTATCGACTTTATAAATATTAATTCATTATGCCTCATATAGAAATATAAAAAAAATCAAATTCTGAATTTCTTTAATTCTTATTTTTTCCAATTTCCGCTCTGACCCGAAACATTCGATCATAATTTACAGTTAACTACTACCTTGGACTTGCTGAATGAATGAATAAATAAATTCGATACGAAACTAATTTTTATTTATTTTGTTCAGTAATAAAAAATACAAATTGAGACTACGAGACACTTCACATAATAATGCTGATTTCAGGTTTTATTTTTCTTAATTCAGATAATAAAAGGAACATGTAGACACACACTCAAGAAATGACAAAATTAAATCAAATTGAGATTTTTCGCCTTATTGGATACAAATAAAAAACGAGATACGACGAATTAGATCAAACATTGGGTGTCACATCAATAGCCACAATTCGTGAAGAAGAGAATCTTGTGGACATCAATAAATTTTGTTTCGTTTTTTTGCTGTTCATCTCAAATAATTTAAATGTGAATATAAAAGAGACAGTTTGTGTTGTGTTTTGACCCAATTTGGCAAAAACTTTATCGCAGGTTTTTTTTTCCTCAGTTAATTATTTAAATATAAAAAAGACTCATTTTGAACTGGCGGAACTTGTTCTTGCCGAAAAAATAAAAGCAAGTATTAAATGTTATCATAACTGCAGCAGAGTAGCGCATTAGCGAGATAAAGAATACTACTAGAAGTATTTTAAGGTTAGAGAAAATATGAGATTGACGTAAAGTTTAGGCACAGTCATTAAACTTAAATTCTAAATCTTCAGTCATTTTGACATTCCCTGAATTGTTAAGACTGACAAAGTTCGAACAAAAGCATCATGAAAACGAAATTTTGAAGAAAAAGCCAAAAAAAATATATAAAAAAAATTAAGAGTCTCGCAGTAGGAACGAAAAAAAAAATACAAACAGAAGAGCCATTTCGGCATAATGGGAAATGACATTAAATGAGTCACAAAATAAATTTTTTAATTAAATAAACTTTTTAGAATTTTAAATAAACAAGCGATTTTATAATGAATAAAGTTAAATAGGACATGGTTAGTCTCAGTCGAAGACTCTTTTTTACGATTAACGATCCGCCATGTCAGGCGAAAAAATTATGTTAATTGCGCTGAAGGTATACTGAAATTTTTTTAATTGCCTTTTTCGTTTTTTCTTGGATTAGAGGCATTTATTTTTTTAGTTATGAGACGCTTTCAATTGCTCATAAAAAATCTTATTTGCCTTTTTTTATGTGACATATCGAAAATTTCTAATAAAAATTGTGAATCGATGTGGATTATAAAATCAATGGGGAAGAGTTAGATCTGAGAAATGCCGACTGAAATGTGAGATAAAATGAGAATTCAGAGTGTAAAATTTAATGCTCAATCCGCTGTCTTTTCACCAATTATTATTACACAAATTAAAATTCATTCAGACCTTCCCGGAGTTTTTAAGATTCGGAGAAAAATATTCAACTTGAATTCAAAATCAAACAAAAGATTCATAAAAATTTATTATACTTATTTAAAATTCTATGTCTTCAGTACACAAAAAAAAGCCATTGCATGCCTTGAATGAATTTCATCAGCATAATCATATTTTACAAAGAAATATTGCAATGGTTTCGGCGAAGCTTTATGAGTATAAAACAAAGGTTATGCAATTTATACACAAAAAAATATCGATATATGAAAATGTTCTACGAATCACGTTGACAAAATAAATAGAAGCAATTGTCACGAAAAATGCAGACTGTAGACAATTTCGTTTTATCGTATTTGATATCGCAATTTAAATATGATCATTTAATTACTGCAATTAAATTTTATAGGTGTCGGTGTTCTAGTTAAATGAAACATCTTTATTAGCGACTTTACGGCGCATACAATTCGCTAGCATTGTGCAATTTTTTGCATTCATCTGATTATTTCGATGAATATTTTATGGATTGGATGTTATTGACATTTAATGTGAATTTCATCAGAAATTGAACGCATTTTTTTACAATACAATTTCCAATGATCTAATAAACTACAAAATATTCCCAGAATTGTGCACATTCCATACTAATTGTATTAACTTAAATCGTAATTACTAATTTGAGGAAGTGCTTTATCAAGATTTTATTATTTGCGGTAAACCCCCCAAAAAAGGCATGAAATCACATCGCATCGCATTAAAGAAAGAATTAAAGTTCAAATAAGAAGAAATTACACATTTCTTTTAAATTAGCGAATGCTTAAAAAGTATCAAAATAAAGTAAGAACAAAGAAAGAGCAAACATAAGAATCCTTAAAACTTGTAACGTTAAGGTCAAATATTTATTTTGGCAAATGAAACACAGAAGAGACAGCAGCAGCATTTTAATGTACGAAAAAAAAAGTAAAGAAAATGAGAGGAATAAATAAGTAAATTGAAAAGAATGTGTAGCACATGATTATGCAATTAATTGCGCGAAGCGATCGGGCAAGTAATCAAGTAACAAAAGCAAAAAAGAGCATGCGAGAGAAAAGGAGTAAAGAGACACAGTAACATGAATTTGAATTTAAATTCTCTTCATTGCATTTTTTTCGTGCATATATAAACACATTTGTATGAAATATTTAACCGTATGAATGAGCGAACGTTGCCAATGAACTTGTTTTCGCTGCCTTTGCTACCTTCTTTTTCCGTCTCACCTCACCTCCTCGACATCATATATGTATAAAAATAAAATTAAGGTATGAATAAATGCGCTTGACGACCCAAAAAAATGCTACGAAAATTACCTTATACGCGACATTCAAAGTTGATGGTAAATGCTTCTGCGGTTGTAGATGCATATTATTATTATTATTAATGCGTGTGTATAGACGAGGAAAGAGGAAAGAAAATTCATCGATGAAGTTCGATGGGCAAATTATTTAAATTATGTATATCCAAAAACACGCAAAACACTTCAACATTCCAAATTTATTTCATGATCAAATCATGAAATTCGTTCATCTTAATGATTATGATGACGACGTTCGAGCGACCCGTCCGATGACAGGCAAATTTATTCATAAATAAAACATTTTGAGTGGAATTTCACGGTTAAAAAGATCGCGCGAAAAAATAAATAAATACATATAAATTAATGTAACTGCACAACTCGCGACCGACTAATAGTTGTAGATTGATGATGAAGAAATTAATCGGATTTTGTTGTAAGATGAATGTAGAAATACCAGCGAAAATGTCATTCTTGCAAAAAAATTGCGATTTCCTCTATAGCATAAATTAAACAAAATTGTCGTAAATTTTGTCTCTTTTCGCAAGATATACTCGTCTCCTTTCTGTCTCCATCTCTATCATGATGTAAGCGACATAAATTGTAATTAAAAGTCACGGAAACTATAAAGTATATATAGCGAATCAATCGACTCAATTCTTTATCGCTTCGAGCATTACCGAAATGATAAATGGCACAAAAATGTCTTTATTACGAACTGTGTCTTATGTCTCATAGACCTCATACAAAGTAGACATTACAGTTTCGTTACATTACGAGTTCATACGATTATGCAGTAAATTCTACATTTTATATAGTAATCTATAAGAGTTGAAACAGATTTTTAAACTACACACACAGACTTTGGCGCCTTTCGACATTCCTTTTAATTTATGCCAAGCCTTTTTTGCCGGCGCAATGCAAAATATTTTTTTTTTATTTATTTTTATTCTGTTTTTAGTTCTCGTCTCCCATAGTTCACCCTTTTTGTGTGTTTGCCATCAAAACACTATGCGCGAAGTTAAAATTAGTCAGTTAAAGAATTTCAAGGTAAGACGCAGATGCTTCGCTATTTTAGCAAAACAGATTTACTAATGAATTTACTACTGTGCTATGAGTTATGTGCATGCGACAATTTCAAAAAAAGAAGAGTCGCGAAAACATTTTTAGATGATTATGACGTTGATGATGTGCATACCTTTGCAATTACAGAACAGAAAATGAAATGAATAATGAGAGCAGACGAACGACAAATAAAAAGAATAAATTAAAGCGCATTAATTTACTTTGTAGTTGAATTAGATGTGAATTTAATTTTAATTTTCAGATGCTTTGTGAGATCACATTTAGCAGATAATTATCTCTATTGCATAATTTGAGCTAGAAGTCATTTTAAATTTGGATACAATTTTTTATAACTGCTTAATTGCGAGCAGAATAAGGCAAACCTTTTAACAATTTTTGAGCTGAATTGATCGTTCAAGCCCAATAAAATAATTAAAAGAGCATTAGAATCATTAGAAACGAATCAAATACATTTTATAATTTGATCGGATTTGCACAGAACAAAAAAATAACACTTCCTTATTCTCCAGACGCTTAATTGATTTTTCTATTAATATAAAAATTATTACAGAAATAAAGATTCTTACATATGCTCATTAACAACAGTGGACTTAAGCAGAAGAGGTAATTAAAATAGATCTTCAAAAATTCTTTCTTAATGAGCTATGCTATTCATCTCTATAGAAATCTCCTCGAATGACTTTATAAAGAATTTAGTTCTCATTCACACTGTAATTACCGAATAGACTTTTTTGTGCCTTTTAATTACATCAAAAAAATGCATCGAATGAAGGGAACTATAGCAGTAAGTACTAATTCCGACGTTCACACAGCATGAGCGTGATTTAAAGCAATTTGTTCATTAATTTGAAGTCGTTTTGGACTTACGGCAGCAAATATGGACAAATTATGAAATAGTAGCTAGATAAATACATTTGTTTTTCAATAAAAGCTTGACTAAATCAATTCAACTTCTTGACTATGTCCAAAATTATTAGAAATGTTCAAATAAGAGTAAAAGTAATACAATATTTTGACAAACAATTTCCAAAACAGACAAAGATTGGCCAAAATTGACAGTCAATAATGATAAAGACGACCACACATGAAATTAATTTAAAAATATGATCACAATAAAAGCTAAAAGCTTTCAGAAAATGCAAAATCATTGCAATTTAAGTCTCGATTAAAAAATTTACTATCCATTCATTTTTGAAACTGATATGATTTTAACAAGGACTAGAGGAATCTTTATTTATCGATAATAAAAAAAAGGCCTAAATATCAACATTTAATTAAAAAAGACTTTCAAGGAATTCTTTACAATTTGTTTTATAGTTCAGGTGCAAAAAAAAAATACGCTTCAGACACTCATACACAGTGTACTAATTTTTAATATTTACGTTTTCATTTTTAAAAACAATTTACAATCGTTCTTTAAATTCCATTGAAGTTTTTTTTAAAAAAAAAGTCAACTATATAATTTTTTATTTAAGAAAATATAATTTCTTAACAAGCAATAACGTTAAAAAATGCCACTTGACCCATAAAAATAATGAAATGTAAGAAATATTTAATAACGTACGAAAAAAAAGAATGGAAAAATGCTGGCTGGTCGAATGTCGAACCAATTTCTTGAAGCCGTCCTCAGCAATTTAATTATAAAGTACTCGTTGGCATGCTAGCACTATCGTAATCATTGTTTCCTCTTCATTATTATTGTTGTGAAATTTTATATGTGCATAAAAAGATATAAACATTTAAAGAATGCTATTAGCAGAAGAAATCATTCATTAATACCCCTCAGGGGTCTGACAAAAATGATGTACAAACATCCGATGTCACAATATTTTTAATACAAAAGCTGTTTTGCCTTTAAAAGTTTTAGAAAGTGTCAGATTTCCATCTTCAAATAAAAGCTTAGACATCATTTATGAATGACCCCTTACTTCTCGGTATAGATTTATTTTTAAAAGTATCATCTACGATAAATATATTGCATTCTTTACATACTACATTTCTTCTTTCTCTTCTTCTCTTTTCTGCTTTAATGCATCACACTTTCTGTCGCGGTTAATGTATTTTTAGATGCACTCTGTTTAGATTGCATCAAAATATAATCATAATAAATATTATTTTTTGTTTTTGTTACTTCTATTTAATTTCACTTTCCTCTATTCTTTTCTTTCAAAACTTTTGCAATTAATGCCGAGCCGCTGTCACGAAAGAGATTTTTGTTTTCATTTCAGCGATGATCCGATAGAGGTTCCAATCAAAAGGGGGATTCCTGACTTTCTAATGAGAAATACCAAATAATGAATAGTTTGTGGACGATACATGAAAAATCGTGCATTTATAGTAGCTATTATAGTAACAACTCGTGAAGGATATGATGCCATTACCGAATTTACATAAGATAAGATTCAATTAAAATGAAATAAAAGAAATCGGAATGGAGAAACGAAGGGATCGTGCTTCATATGGTCAGAAACTAGGACATTAAAAAAAGATATTCTGATTTGCTAATTAAAAAATGTTTAGCTGTAATTGAAATGAGGCAGAAATATTTAAGTGATATACATTTTATGATGAGAATGTTTTACAATGGAAAAGTCGTGCAATGCAATCGTTTACTCGTGGAAATAAACTCAAGTATGTGACGAGAAACTATGTGACAATTGCTACCGACTCAAAGCTTTGATTTGTAAATGAAGTATAACAACTTTAAACTTAGTCAGCAACAAGCTGCATTAAGGTCATTTTTTAACTAGTCATCTTCAAAGGAATCAGACCGATCATTGAGAATCACTACAAAATACTCGCAACATAATATATGCATTTATAAAACACCAGAAAGAAAAAAAGTCATCGACTAGCTAGACGTCTTAATCGAAATCATGTCCGAATCTATAAAATGCCTTTGACATAATCATTTGTCACCCAAAACTTAACGAATGAATGAGCGACTAATTTATTACATTGAACATTAACTTGTTGTCGTTGATCTTTTTTGTGTAGATGTAAAAATGCATTTCTTTTCTTTTTTTCTCGAGTTCGTTTTTTGAACTCAATTTTAATTTTTGTTTCATGCTATATTTTGACATCCCAATTAAATAATTTTAATTTTAAAGATACAAAAAATTCACGCGAGACAAGTCGAAGAGTTTTTATTTTATTTCACATTTTACCACTCAGTTTACACTGTCACACTTATTTATTGGCTTTATAACGGAGAATTCTGTTAAATATAAATGTGAGTATAAATATTTCTCGCACATATTGCATAATTTTTTTAGCGCCATGCAAATCCATCTACGAGATGAATAATAAAAAAATGCCTCCATCTAGATCGATTTCAATAAATGGAAATTTTTTTATACATTTTTACATATATTTATTTGTTTGTGCATCTCGAGCACCACAAAAACTACTCTCAGCTGAGTGGCAAACTTGAAATTTTTATTTATATTTGTGTGTTTATACACATATATTGTTTGCTTTACATGCTAACAAATTAATGCCGTATTTTAGCTTGTAGGCGCACAAATTGAGCGCGCAAAAAAGTATCAGATTGTTCAACTTCAGCTTAAATCTAAAGAAAAGAGCTTCAATCTTCTTTTTGTTTTGCTTCCAAGAATTAAAGTTCAATGGATATGCAAGTAGATTAATAATTATTCTACGGTATAGAGAAGCAACCTTGTAGATCAATACGTGATGATGCCTCACTTACTACACGCTCGAGTTTCTGATAAAAACAAAATTATACACATTTATGAAAATTGTATTATTTTTTTACTCTTATCTAGCCCCAGCTTACCGCTCGCAGTGAAATGTTTCTTTTTTTTTCAATTTCATTCTTTAATATGTAAGCAAAAATGGCAACTCAGCAAAAAAGAGTCCTACACTCAGGCATCTCACACATGTTATACATACTCTGTTCATGAACAAAACAGAGAGACAACGAGCTAACAAAAAAAAAAAAAATATACTGAATTATAAGCTCCGAAATTCCATGTACAACTTGACATCAAACAAACATTGTTTCAAATAATAAGAAATAAATTTGTAAGGAAAGAAAAAAAGAAACACAAAAACACCTTCTGATTTCCGAGATTGAATATGAAAATGAATATGTGAAACGCGAAAAGGAAGTGATCGGCTATGGCAGCAGCGCCGAAAGAAATATTTCCAAAAATGAACAAAAATCAACTATTGGACGCTTGACGATGATGATGATCACACAGAAACAGTGCCAAATATGACATTGCTTAATTTTAGACTCTACCTGATGAAATTTAAAACTGATTTTATAAAAAAAAATGTTCGAATCATATAAGTCGATATATCGATGAATCGCACGTGATAAGACACAAACGGTAGAACCTAACAGAAATAGCCAGAACAAAGTCTAAAAAGATTTTTAGTTTAGTCACATTAGTGCCATAAAAAGTCTGAAATCTCGGTGGAAAAAAAATATATTAATTAAATTCTTTGTTTGATCTTATATAAGTTAATAAGATACAGCAGCAGTAACAAAATGTAAGTCTATATACATAAAGAGAGACTTGCTGCCTTTTGTAGGTGTGGATATTACCCCAAGTGCTTGTAAACTCTCTCGTTTTTAAAAGCAAAATTCTACTGTTGACGATTTTTATTTTCAATTTACTTTTATTAGCACATGTTTTGCAAAGGGAAAGTGTCGATTGCCACATTGTGTCCGCCTATTAGCACAGGCATTTTTTTGAAATGTGAATTTGCAAGCATTTAAATTTATTGAGCAATTAACATCAAAATTAAACGACAATTTCACAGAATTGGGTAATTTTTGTTAGGAACCGAAACTGCCAACAATTGCAGAATTTTTTTTTTGGCTTTAATTGAGGAAGTTTTTATTCAAACGAAACCGAAACTTGGCATAAACACTTATTTTTGAACATATATGGTTTATCTTTGAAGGTTAATTTGTCAATAAAATCTGTATTTTGAGAATCACGGAAAATGTTTTCTCACCTAAATTAAGAAGCCCTGTTGATGATCGTTAAAAGAATTATCAGAAGCGTTCTGGCGTGGGTTTAATAATCTTTGGTTATGAAAAATTAATCATGTTATTTCCAGGCTTATTTGCATCTTTAATTCATAATCTTCGTCTTAGATTATCTAGCCAAAATTTAGGGAACTATTACGACTGATTTTAAAGCAAACTCAATGTCAATAAACCCAAAAATGCGCCTTATCTATAATTTTCCAAACCGGTTGACAAAATATAAATTTATTTTTTTTTATTCGAGCAATATCATGCAAAAATAAACGAAACTAAGTGCAAAACTAGATAAAATTGAAATTTAGCAAAAATGGGCATTGAGAGTATAACAAGCTTCAACGTGAGCATCTGATTTCAATTTTGAATTTATTTTTTTTTTTCAATGAAATTTTTGTAGTATATATCAATATAAAAAGCCACAAATCTGACAGTTTCATCATGATCTGACATGATTTTTCAGTTTTTATAGATTTTATTTCTCTCTTTATTTTTTTTTTCTCCATCCATATTTATGTTTACAGTATTAAATATATTATTTAGTTTTTCTCAATAGCTCGATACTCACGTTTGACCTCTTCGTCATCTCAAACTCAACGACGTTTATGAAAAATTGAAAGCAAGAAGTATCAAGTTCGGGATGTATTATGATTTTGATGTTGTTTTATTCCCCGTCTAATGTACATTTAAGGACTTTTGTACTTGAGAAAATAAAACTATCTATCAATATAACATTTCATTCTATTTTTAGAATCGATTTCTATAATAATATTATTCTATTTTATTTGTGATAGAAGATTTTTTTTTGTAGGTTTTGAGTTCGCTATTTAACACATTAATTTGGAGTATCATCATCATTTTGATGATATTTTATTGATCGAGTGGAGAATTTAAAATAAGAATTCGTGATTTTATCCATAAACAGCTTTCGTTGAATCTTAAGAGTTGATCATGAATGAAATTTATTTGATTTCCGTTAGCTTACCAAAAAAAAAAAGAGTTTCTCTTTCACACAAAAACAAATTACAGTCAATTTTTAGAAATATATCTTAGCATCTCCCTTTAAGGCATTTTCTTGGACAATTCTCAATTCTCAAGCCAAACATAATTTTTCATCATCATTGCCATAATTCTATTTTCTCATTCATTTATTCATTCATCCAAAAAAATGCGTGTTTGACTGATTAGATTTCACTTCAGACTCTCAAGTGTCTTGCCGATTGAGGTTTGTCGGGCCACTCAAATTCTTCTCTTGATTTGATTTCTGGTGCCATGAAGATCTGAGAACTGATTTTTTGCCATTCAAATATAATTTACAATAATGAATGAGTTTACACAACAAAGAATAAAGTCTCGGATGGAGACTTGCGCAATTTCTGATTTCAATTTGTGACAAGACGAGAAGAATGAAGGAAAAATCATTTCAATTAAGTCTCCAGCTATAAATTTTATTCTCATATAAAGTGACTGATTTTTTTTCATACACTTTGGACACGCTCATCATTTTTCGAAAAAAAAAAAAAACATTTCAAATTGAACATGATTCAAGACAACAAAAACGAAGAAGAAGAATCGAGCAGATAAAGAAAAAAATAAATAAAATTTTGTGTTTCAGTCGTTATAATACGTTTATGGGCATGTAATCAAATGTTTTGTTTGTTTATTTAATGAAAAATGAAACGAGGATGATTGAGAAATGCTAAAAAGAATGAAACCATAAATTTAATTTTAGAATTTATCATCACAATTCAATTATACAATAACGTACGTTAGAACAGAATGAAGATCATCTTCAATAATATTTTTGAATGATTTAAGAAAATCAAGTGTTTATTATTATAGAATTCATGAGTGATGATCTTACAAGACATGAATTAAGTATGGAATGAATATTTAACAATGAGGTTTAGAAAGTCATCGAATGACGTCAGGGTGATGAATTCTTTACAGCGCATTCCTGAGGCTGATTAATCAGAGTTGAACGGGTTTGATTGAAGCTTAAAGGGGAGCCGCAATACAACTTGGTGACTCAAAGGATTGCGATTTTATGAGAATCTTATTGGAATTTAAAACCAGTCTGTATTACTTCTGTTATAGTCTAATACTAAGCATGATACAGTAAAGTTAGGTTAGAAGTTGTAAACAAGTAGCTTATCTCTTGAGCTCAAATTGAATTTGAAGACTTGAACTTTAATCATTCCATTTCCCGTACTCATTCTTGCTAAAGCGATAAGTAATAAGGAAGTTACTTATTCTTCCTTATTTTTTAACACTATCTAATCTAATCGTAAAACAAAAAGCATCCACCAGAACTTGTAAAAACCATAAAGCAATAACTAAATGATTCATTAAAAGAAGCAACTAGCCAGTCATCCGTGATGTAAAGTTTAAAGACTCATCTTGCAGAATTATAAAGTTGAGAATTTTTAAACAAATAACAAAAGATGGAAAAATCGTCTTCCCGCACATTACAAAATGATTGAAAAAGTAATGTCTTCAATTAATCATCGTTTGTGGGCATAGAATAACCTTTTTAAATGCGTAATTATCACCAGAAATAAAACATTATAAACACATTTATTTCACCATTATCAGAAATAATTTCAGTTTCTGTTTCTAACTACCACACATGTGTGAAGGTAATCGAGTAAGATAAGATAAGATACGTCACAAATGATTATGGAAAAAGTGAGCAAAGTATTATGTGAATTTTTTTCTTCACTTTTTATTGAGTTTATCGATCCAAACAGCGGACAGGTTTATGCGTATAACATTCTCTAATTCAATATCACAAATCATCCTTATAACTATCTTCTCGAAGGCATTTGAAATATCAGAAAAATCCATGGGAGGAGGAATATAAAAAAAGCGAAAGTGCTCTAAATGATATGTTAGATATGATGCTCTGCGGTACTTTCATTTTCAATTCATTCGATGTAATTTACTCTCAACTTAATTCAAATAATATGCACATTTGCATGAATAAAAGTTGCATCAACTGTCAAGACATGTAAAGTAAAGGAACGAGTTGAGTGAGGAATGAAACGATATAATAAAAGAGTGATCTCGTGCAGCAGAAAATTATGCGATTTTTATATATCTTTTCAAAATCAATTAAGATGATGCATTACTATCATTTTATTATATTTGAATATAAGTATCGTAATGAAATGTGATATCTTTTTACTTCTTCTTGTTGTTATTTTTATTACTGATTATTGTGCTTATGAGTTTCATACTTCAGACCAGTCAGTAGTGTAATTGAATCAAAATGAATGAATGCAAGCAAAAAAGAAAAAGCGAGAAGGTTAAAGAAATGAATTGAGAGAATTTATTATGATATTAAAATTCACAATAACCATTTGTACATGTCAAACATATTTAACAATAATCTTTAAATAACCGTTAATGCAAAAATTAAGATAATTTAGATGAAAAGGATTGGTAATAAGTTCTTGGAAATTAAGCTTTGCATCCGAAATTTTTTAAGCATTTTATAACTACAGTATTGATAATGGAAATTTTTTTTTTTTTGGATAAAAAGTCTTTGCCCTCGACAGAAGCCGTTGTGTGTTGTGTGCAGAAATTTTTATAACCTTCAATAATATTTTTTTGTGGAATTAATCTTTTAATTCTTTTTCTTTTACTTATCAGTCTGTTTACTTTCGAACTAAAAGATATCACAAGTGAGATTAATCATTGCTGTTGTGTATTAAATTCTAGATTACAATTATTCACTTTTTTTGTGTATGAAGTAATAAAGTTGCACAGAAACTATACAATGAAGTATATAAGGGGGCTTAAATTTCGTAAAATTCCTTGAATTTTTAATGCAGAAATCCCGTGAAGATTTAATCTTTAATAAAAGTGCCATGAAACGGCGCGTTAATATTTTTATGCAGCAATTTAATGCGATTTTCAATGCTTGACATTCTCATCCTGTATTTATGCTCTTCTTCGGCAGACATAATTAACTCAGAAGCTCTTAAAATTGAATGAGACTTTCCGGTTAAAAATCTCAACTAAACAGAAGGCATTTCTCAATAATTGCACTTATTACGCTTTAAGTCTTTTCAAAATTTATTGCTTTAATTAATTGAATTTTGTAACTTTAATTTACAATACATTCAATCCCATAACTAAGAGGCGAAGCTCAATAAATTCAATACAATAAACAGTCAACTACATAACAACACAAAAAATTCCTATTGAAGTTCATGTTCCTCATTAATTATCATAAATGAATGTCAACTTGAAAATGTAATTTGCATCTCATTCTCACTTTTCCTCTTCGTTCGCTCACTGACTTACACACGGTTTTCACTATCCGAAAAAAAAAGCGCGCGGCAATTTCTTTTAAAGGAACAATCTCAAAAAATGAAAGAGACAAAAGAAGTTTAATTTAAAATTAAAAAAGAGTCTTTTAAGTTTATTTTCGTGTTTCTTAATTACTTTGACGATTTTAAATAGTAAGTTGTGTACGCGACAGTGAGAAAATTCCCATTTGATTAGTAAACTGTATATAGAAAAAACAAAAGGCTGTTTTTACTTAATTTCACTGCCATTTGCTTCAAGTTTTTTTACAGCTTGATAAAATACATTGAGCATGCCAACAACAATAAAGTGAAATTCCTCAAATATTTTTGCAAAACGAGCGTAACCCGATTTTTAAGTTAAGAAAACAGCAGCACCAAAAAAGCTTAAAAATATGACACGTTCTCATGTATGTGATAAAAGAAATGATTTTTTTTTCTTCTTCTTTCTTTGAGTAATGAAACCTCAATTTTCATTATGTCCCCCTTTTTTTCAATAATGATATAAGTAAACGGTTGGACATTTTCTTCTTTCTTTTTTAATTGAAAGATTTATTGAAATAATCTTGACTTATAATATGAAAAAATTATTCATTTCTTCTCTTATTTATCAAGACCTGAATTTGTAAGTCGTGCAAAACTCTTTTTTTTTTGTACTTATTAAAAAATAATAATTGAAATGTGACAGTCAAGTTGAAGATTAACATACAAAAATTGATACAATGAAGAAAACTTGTTTAAAAGAGATGAAAAAAAAAAAGATTCTAATAAATGATTTTTGATGACTAGTCAACAGAGTTGTTAATTAATAGATGATGGAAAATTATTAAATGTCAAAACTTTCTTTGTGTGCACGAGGTACTCAAGTTACTAAGTGCTGAAATTCTTTTGTCGTTAGTCAGCAAATGTTTATAAATAAATCCTGGTGAGGTAATTTGTTTGCAAGCTTTGTGAACTGTAGAACTTCTAAGACATTGTAAACATATTAGGTTTATAAAAAGAAAGATTTTTTGACTAGAAATACCTAAATTATTGACATTATAAACTAGCTTAATTAAAATTATATTGTCCATAAATAAAAGTCCAAATCAGCATATAGTTCTAAGACAAACATACATAAAATCTGAGTTTTCCCACAATAGACTCAATTGTATAGTCACACCTGTACCATCTCTGCTAGCTAGTAAGTGAGAATAAAAGTGTAATAATTGTGAATAGTGAAAGAAGATTTTTTAACAAACAAAGCGAAGACCAAAGCTTGATTAAGTCATTGTACAATCCAAAATTCTTCACCACGATTTATTGCGTCTGCTTATTTCGTTTATTATCTTCCTCAAAGAACCTTCTTTTTTTTGTGTGTGCTTCTTTTCATCATTTCTACATGCTCTTTTCAGCCAATTGACTTTAAGAATGTTTTCTATCTTTCAATAAAAATTATCTTATTTCTAAATACTTCATTTTTTATATCATTGAGTTCATTCACACTGCCGAAATTTTTGTTTTATTTTATTTTTGCTGTTAATAACTTTTTATTCTCTTTGGTCTTTCTTTTTCCTTCACATAGACTACACATGTGAGCAAATCAGCAAAAGATCTCAATGAAATAAGAGTATAAAATATGTGTTTGAATAAATATTTTAATATGAAGTCAAAGGAACATGTCGAACATGTGAGTGGACACTTTTTTTTTCTTGCCTTACAGAATATTATAATACAATGATTGTGCCAAAAAAGAAGAAAAATATAGTAACGCAGGAAATGTGTGGGTGTAGGGCAGTAATTCGTCGATATTGTCAATAAATACCTGGAATCACATTTATTTAAGTTGCTACAGAAAAGAAGGCAATTATTCTTTCTCAACCGCTAAACGTCGTCATACTTGTAGATGTAAGAAAAGGGAACAAAGCAAACTGAAAATAATGAAAATCTGACACTAAATGAGAGAGAGAGAGCTCTACAGTCAACAATAACCATAATGCTGAACTAAAAGGTCGAATGGTGAAACAGTTTATTTATGCTAAGCTATGAACTCTTTGAAACGTATTTTTTTCATAATTCTTTCTTCTTATACAATAAATTGAGCCGATTTATATTTTAAGATAATGTATACGTTAAGTCGAACAATATTTCTCGGGTAAACTTAAGCGTAAAACTTATATTGAAGTTTAAGTATTGAAATCTCGATGACTCATAAATCACATAAAAAAAAAGAAATAATGAAAAATGTTCTCATAGTTAATTTATCGATTTAAATTTATCGGGTGGTGGTGGTGGCTGATGCCTGAATGGAATGAAATGAAGTTTAAAGCTTCACCATTGTTAAATGTTAATGGGTACAGAAAAAAAGAGTCATGCAATGAGAGTAAAAATAAAGCATAAAAGAATTCTAGAAAGGCTTAAAAATAAATATTTTTTGGCGTCTCAAGTCTTGTCCAATGTTCAATTTTGCACGACGAATATTGAACAGGGTACACACATTAAAAGGAGAGGGGAATATATGTATATGAAAAATGTTAATTACAATTTCAATTAAGTCACCACATTATTACAATATTATACGGCCATCAGTTTAAACGACATGATTGTGATTTTGCGCAAGAAAATTACTATGCAATGATCATCATTTGTCGACGGCCAGAACCAGTTCGTTGGCTCCATAACCATTGACTGAGAGAGAAATATATAAAAATACCGATGCAATGCTTTATCGTCGCGCCATCGAAATGCTCTTGCGAATTTTTCATCTATCTACTTAGGGCTCGTTCACTTATTACGTAACGCAAAAAAACGAATTTTTAGACCCCCCCTCCCCCCCCTGTAACAAAGCGTAACAAAATCTTAGACCCCCCCCTCCCCCCCCATAACGTAACAATAATTTTTTTCATTTAAATTGTTTATCAAATGTTTATTATACTTCCTTTAAAATTTAAAATTAATATAGAAAAAATTATAAAAAAATATATTTTTTGAAAAGTTACGTAACAAAATTTAGACCCCCCCCCTCCCCCTGTAACAAACCGTAACAAAATCTTAGACCCCCCCTCCCCCCCTAGTGCGTTACGTAATAAGTGAACGAACCCTTAAGAATAAAATTTAAGATGGAAAGAGAGAAGGAAGAAAGAAAAAAAAACCGTTGAGAAGAAGAATTCCACAAATATTTGCTTGCGATGATGATATTTATGATGATTCAGAACAACTTTTATTATTGTATAAGAATGAAAATATCTTTGCATATCTCACATTACATTCTCGTAGCTTTACAATTTTCAATTCCGCTTTTTGCTTTCTGTCTTATTATTAATAATAAAGTTTTTTTTTTGTTAAGATTATTGAAAAGAGGAGAATTTGCGGTAGCTTATATTCAATTATCTTTCATTATTACTAAAATATTCTTATTATTACTTTTTTAAAAATAAAAAAAAAAATACGAATGGATGAAATTCCTTTCCTTTCTTTTCTCGTCTCTCACTCGTTGCGAGTCAATTGAACTGATGTCATGATACACACAACATAATAAAAACATGTTAAAAGTCAGCAGCAGCCAAGATGTGATCACGATCCTTATGTAATATCAACAGTTGTTGACATTCTTTTATTTTCTTTCTGTTAAAAAAAATACATCGCGAATAAAAGGCAATAAAGAAGAATAATACACAATTTTTAATCTACACACATTTTATAGTCTGTCCATACGCGAGATGACGACATTCAGCTATTCACTATTTGGCTGATCATTTTTATTGTCATCATCAGATTGTTTATTGCCCATCGTGTGACATTTTAAAGAGCACAAAAGAAGGTGAAGAAGGAAAAGTAAATCAAAAGAAAAATAAATATTTTTTTACAGCACATTTTATTGTGAAAGCAATTATTTGCTGTCGTCGATATACCCTTTGGAGAAAATTTCGTCAGATCAAGTACTAAATTTGCCAATGACTTTTGGACAGACAGTAATAAATGATATCTTGTGGACATAAAATATTGATGATATTAATTTGAAATCTGATGATTTCTAAAAGACAAACGATTCGAATACAAAGTTGTGTGCGAAAATGATCAGCTGTAAAACAAGATTTTGATTGATAAAATTTGTTAAACGTGCAAGATTCCAGTTTCTTAATGGGTGTTCTAAAACTCGGCATTATGCACGTAGATATTAGTCACTCTAACTTAAAAGAATATTAAGTTTCCTTATCATATCATTGTGTTCTTGTCAAGAGGTTTGGTTTTTACCTTTTTAACAGTCAGTCAAGCCATGGGAAAGTACCGAGAGAAAATTTCCAGGCACAAAAATAAGAATCATTCTTAAGAATGAATCATAAATATTATTCAAAGGTTTAAGAAGATATAGAAGATATCACTAGAAAATGAATTCAGAATGTTAATTTGGTGCGTCAAACCGAGAAACCTGACCAAGATCGTGTCAATTGAGCTATATAGTTGTGTCTCAATGAATGCGTTCCAATGATTTTTTTACAAAATTCCCCAGAAGGATTTCAACAAAATCTCAATACATCCATAAAATTGGAACAGTTACAAAAAGCGATTAAAATAATAAATTTTAATTTCTTCAAAAATGGAGAAATTCTTTCGCTATGTAGTTATTTTAATTGAAATAATTTCCTTAATTTGTACTTTTATATCAACGGACAGAAAATAATGTAAAAATCCTTTTTAAATTCCTCGATGTCTGCTTAATGACGAAATATTCATTAATGTAAAGTATACGTTAAAAGTTTTTCGATGTAAATGTAATCAATTTTACCTCCTGCTTAACGATAACGGAAAACAAAAGAATTTCTTAAGAAATAAATTAAAAATAAAAACATGAAGAGAGGGACCAGGAAAGGATTAACAAGCAAAACGAAATAAATACAAGGAAAAAGAGAAACAAACGATCATGACTAATTTTCATTCTAATCTCTATTTATACCATTGATGGATATGGAATTGAATGGCAATAAGATCTCATCTAGGAGTGTATAGTATTTTTATTTTTTTGACGGTTGAAATCGAAATTCCACACATAAATAGTGTCGATTAGTAGGTAAGAAGCTTGTAACAGAAAATAAATGTTCGTTGTGTTCACATCCATTCATTGAATGCTCTGCGAAGCGTTACAATCAAAAGAAGAGAGAAAAAAGTTTCTACATATACGTTCGAAGAAAAAAATGATGATCGACTATAAAAAGGCATCAAAAAGAAGAAAAAAAAACGGAAAGAAGTAAAAAAAAATCGTTAAACGACCTTGCGAAGCTTACACACAAAAAAGAGCAGAGCTGATAAAGCGGCAGTTAAAATGTGTGAATGTGGTATTGGTCGATGATATCAAAAAAAAAAAAAACAACAAAAGATCATTACAAGCAAAGAAGACAAGAAAAAGTAACATTTGAGAAGAAGTTAAAAAAAAAAGACGTTGAAAAATGAATCAAAATGTGTGCTGTTCAGCAGGAGAGAAGACAGTCGACAACAAAAAAAAAAGAGAAAAGAAAACTTTCACTGGAACAGAAAAAAGAATTGTCTGAGCGATCGACGAAAAAAAAATATGTTTGAAGTCTCTCAGATTGGGATGGCAATTGATGTCAATTGAAAACAATCACAGCATTCGATATAGCACGCGAGTCAATTTATAATTTTTTTCTTCTCTTTTCATTCAGTTCGATTTTTCATCATAATTTGAAATGGCTTTTTTTGCCACAGTGAAATTTTTATTGCAATTTTTTTCTCTCCTCTCTTAAGCTTTGCCTACATATTTCACGCAGTGCAGACACCAGAAATTTTGCTATTTTTAAACTTATTACACATAATTCTTTTTCCTACATTAAATTACTCTTTTTGGACATAGAAACAAATCGTTTTGATCAGCATTTAATAGAAACTTGTCAAGTTTTTTTTTTCTTTTCTTTTCTATGAAATTATTGCGTTTCACTCTAGCATTTCTCAATGAATAAAAAAGTATATGATATAAGGCAGGACTACTCAAGCTATGCTCCTTGATTCACTAGTAAGTCACTAAAAAGATAGGTGACACCAAAGTTCCACTAGGAAAGAATTCATTCAAAAATTAATTTAGCAACACACCCACCTCTCCTAAAGTTTGAGAACTTCTGTAACAAAACTGACTGCTTTACACAACAAAAATCGCATATTCTAAACTCATTTTCAGCTTAATCAACACGTTGATGAAGATAATTGTCTGATCATGCTGATCTTGTCCTTGTCAAAGATTCCAAAATTAATTTCAAAAATGCTATGAAGAGAATAATTATCAGCCATTAATGTTGGCGCTTTAAAATGAATTCAAATTCTACAAAACACGTGGCGAGTATTTGCAAAAAAATATAAGAAATCTTGACCTAATTTAGTATCATCAAAAATAAAAGTTTAAATGCACAGTATGATGTGTCAAGAATATTTTTTGATGTGCCGTTTGTTTAGAAAAAATAAAGCAAAAAAAATGCTTTAAAAACATTTCCGTTAACATCCCGCGAACTAAAGAATTTTAAATAAAAGCTGAGGTAAGTCAGTTCAATAATAAATCCGGTAAACAGGATTTGACGAGAAAAACGTTTTTTTAACGAAAATTCTCGAGTCATAATCTTTACAAGAGTTCACACAACCTTTATTAGTAATTTCTTTGATGAATAAAAAATACATTTTATGTACCATAAATGCATAAAAAGCGGCGATGAAGTAATACGTGTTAAAATCATAAAATATGATATAAAAAAATTAAATTGAAAAACATGAACACATAGTAAAGGTCGATTTAGTCACTCAGACCTCATTCATAGCTAAAAAATCACTCAGACCTGTTCTGTCTCTATTAATAAATAATTGTTAATGCTGCTGTTATTGCACATTAGTCTATAAGACTAACAAACATATTTGACATAATACCGACAGTCAAACAAAATATGTTTACGCTCTTGATCAATCTCTTTTTTAGTCGGCGGTTACCTTTTGATGACCAGAAATATACAAAAAAATAATTAAACTAAATAAAAAAACAACAACATTAATGCTCAAATAAGTAATAAAAACATGTGACCTAATGAGGTATAAAGCGAAATATTGCAACGTGAGTGTATGTGACATGTGTCATGCTAAGCAAGTGATTTTTTTTTCAATCAATAATTCAGGGAATCAACTTAGCTTTATAGATTATCTCTACGCATACAAAAAAAAAAGTTATCGATACTTAAGATTTATTATTAAGCATAAATAAGCGAATGAACGAAAATCAGGCAATAAAGTACACATGAGACAGAGAGGAGAGAGAAGAAGAGGAAAAAAATCAATTTAATTATCGAGGAAGTCGTCAAAGAGATTGTAAATGAGGGGGAACCATAAAAATGGACACTTAAAACGGATGACGACGTAGACGTCAACGGGTTATTGGAGTGCAATGAAATTTTAGTTGTTGACATTGAAATGCCGGCAGGTTCGAACTTTATTAAATTTCAGTTCATTTCTTTTTCTTCCACAAAAGCCATTCTCCGTCAGCCTAAGTATGTGCGTAAAGACAATCGACATTATTATGAATGAAACAGCGTCTCGACTCAGTTATTCGATTTTATTTTTGCATATTTCAAGGAGGATATAAATTATACTGTTTTGTGCTTTATGATTCGACAATTTATTACTGTATATTGTAAGATGCCACACTTTTCATGTCAACATTTTAAACCAATCAATCAATCAACATGTAGTAATATTTTAAATTGATTATTATTTAAATATCCGCGACCATCAGATATCAGCTGGAGTGAATGAAATTGAAGAATACAAATATAATGCCGTACACAATTCATTTTCTTTTCCTTACTTAGCTAAATTTACATAATAATAATAATAATAATCGTTGTTGTTGCCAATTGTTGTGTAATACTTATCCTTCACTAACAGTTAAATAATCTAGGTTTATAGGTGCTTATAGGAAGAATTTAAATGAGAGGTGCATTAGATTTAAATAAAAGGAAATTCCATATATCTCATGGCTTTTTATAGACATCCAATATGCAAAAATATTTATAGAATTAGCAACGCCCTACATATATAAACGATCAATTTCTTTCTGTTTCTACAAATTCCCACTGGATGTGTCATTATAAAATAAGTAAGAGACTTGCGAATTATAGAAGGAAAAAAAAATAGCGACAAAAAGTCACAAACGATGATGAGTGAACGAAATTAAAATGAAACGGGAAGAAATAATTTTTACACTCATGAATTTTCTTTCTTGTCATGCACTTGTTGATTCACTAACTAGTTTCTCAAGCCTTTTACTTCACTTTTCAATATTTATACACTAATATGCTGGCCTGCCACATTAATGGAAGAAGCAACAGGCACTTAACGCTTGAGTGATAAAAATGCAAAATGGTCTCGGTCTATGTGTGTACATATCTAATTGAAAAATGATCATCTTCCTCAACATTACATTCTTTTTGACTTCTTCTTGCGTCTCTCGTTCTCTCTATTTACACATATGTAGCTTGTATTGCATTCATTTTCAGTTTATTTCTCACTATCATCTCCCCTTTTTTGTTTCGAATTAAAATGCCTTTACTTTGTTAAATTTTTTGGGGGGTCATCTGCTAATGATGACTAGACTTTGTGCCTCGAGATTTATGGCACTTTCTGGATTCATTTGTCCATGACAGAAATGCAAAAGA
This sequence comes from Chironomus riparius, assembly GCA_917627325.4. Classification (NCBI taxonomy): domain Eukaryota; kingdom Metazoa; phylum Arthropoda; class Insecta; order Diptera; family Chironomidae; genus Chironomus; species Chironomus riparius. The sequence continues at coordinate 18,121,838 of OU895877.1, read as the reverse complement.
GCAGACATCATTTATAAACGATCCGCTACGTTTGGAGATTTTAGATTTTCGGAAGGAAATTTCGAAAGCATTTTTTATGAGTTATGTGGAATCGGAATGAGAATCGCAGACTTAAAGTTGAGTGCTGTTTTATAAATAAATTTGGAAATATGCATATTATGGTAATAAATTAAACAATAGAATGTATATTGAAGTAGTTGCTTGATTATGACACACAGGACAAGCTATTTATGTTAGCCACAATAGAAGCATAGAACATGAATATTTGAATTGTATAGAAAAGTATCCAAGGAGTGTCTATGACTCTTGTTAGTAGTAAAGAAAAATGTACAACTGATTTAATTTTAGCATCAGAGCTATTAAATAAAATAAAATAGCAATAATTTCGTATTTAGTGAAGTCAAAGGAGAAGGAAATAAAACGGCAATTAAAGGAATTTTAATCAGTCAATCAAAACAACTTGAACTTTATATTAAATAAGATTGTCTTATCTGAGTTGATAAGGTGTAGAATAAGCAGCTTGGATTTTAATTTCTAGCGAGTTTTTTAATTAAATAACTTTGTACTTCTGTTTGGTGATTTACCTAAGATAAGCTAGCTCTGAGTTAGAGTAATTTTTATGAAGATAAAATTTATGATTATTAGAGGGTTATTTGCTTAAGCTGTTCATCTTTTAAGAGTGTAGGGTTGTTCTGAAGTTATGTAATGATCATGATTATGTATGAGAATATTATTTATAGAATAGTTATGTCAGCAAAGATGGCAATAATCTAGAATTAGCAACAGATTAAAAGAAATTATACTAAATCTGAGAATCCTAACTTGCCTTTAATCACATAACAAAGCTATGAAAAATATGAAACAGGAAGAACTACAGAAAATCAATTTTCAGGTGCATCAATTAAAAATTATACATCTCACAGACTCATTTCACTATTCTACTGCAATACCTCGTAAAATTTTAATGTTAAAATATCTTTTGTCTGTAGCCCCTGCATGCATTCATTAGGACTTGTAGAGCTAATTATTATTCTTTACTTTACATTGTTCTTTTAGTATAATGTTTCGAATTTTATGAGCATGTCGTGAATTTCACCAATATATTCATAAACTTTATCGATAAATTCGTGTTCATCAAATGCGTTTTTGTCTTCTTTCTCCACAAATTTATATTTATTTATAGCTATCACTTAGTCAGTCAGCGTACCTACTGCTTCAAACTTAATTGAAAGGCTTAATTGTGTTGATATCAGCAAAAATAAAGCTTTTATTTTGTGATAAATGCGATAACAACCATATTGACGTATGTGGCAATTTTATTCACTTTAACGTGATTTTATGGAATCATCGGCAATTCTTTTTCTGATGCCTGTACTCGCTGAACAGAAAGAAGCAAACAACAAGAAAACTTTCGCTCTAAATTGATTTTTCTTTTCTCTCATTTCTCAACATCATGTCGCTTGAAGCTGAAAAGTATAAATGAATATGCTGCATTTTCATTTGGGAATTTTCTAACAACAAAAAAAATATAATAAAGGCAACAAGAGTCTTAAGAGCACACAAAATTGATTGAATCAGTTTTCTGATGCATCACAACATCGAAGCGAAGTGAAATTTCGCTTCCAGCTGATGCAATGACCTCTCTGATGAACTTCTCAAACAGAGACATACTGCTGCTGCATTTCTCATTTCCCACAATTACATTACATTATTATTATTTTCTCTGTGCTTTAATTTCACTCCCTTCTATTCTTAGTTCCTTGTCTCCATGTGTCTCCACACAGACGACAGCTTGTACAGATCATCAACATCATGTTCATTGTTATTAGGCAGTGTAATCTGCTTCTATAAACATATTTTGCGCACATTATCTGCTTTTTTTGTTGTGATATTCAACATTCTGTTCAGGGATGACTCATAAATGAGGTTCTAGGTATTTTTTTGTACGATGTAAAGAGCTACGGAGTTTAAAATCACACTTTATGCTGGACCGAATTTGTGATCGACCCCTTATTAGTCTTGCCTGTTGACAGCACAGGCTTCTATTTAAATGTATCATATTCTCATAGTCAAAAATTTTTGTCTCTCATCTTTTTTGCCTTCGTCGTCGATCCATAAATAAAAATAATTTTACATAGTTGATGATGACGAGAAGAAAAGATGACGATGATATATGTTCACATACATTATTTTTGTGCATATAGGATGAAGTTTAAAAATGGTAATGGAGTATAAATAAAAGTATATGGATATATATCTCAATTATAATTTCCTGTTTGCAGCAACGCCAAAAACAAAACAAAAAAATCTTTCTTTTTGATGAGTTTAGAAGAAAATTTCACAATGCTTTTTTAGAGTGTCGAGACGGGAAATTCGAAAATATTGAGCTCGACTTGACCCACTTGAGGAACTTGTAATATTTTTCCAGTGGATTTATTTCTTCATAAACCATCGACATATCCCCCCAATTGAAGATTAAGTTCAAGTGGAATTTATGTATAAAAAAAAAGATCTTTAAGCGTGATGTTGACATTAAAAAGTAATAAGTAATAATATGCACGAGTGACGAAATCGTATTGTGCAAAAAATGACTTACAGTTGGCTATTAAAGCGCATTTTTGCCGATAGCAGTTTTATAGATTATCTCATTATGAATAAAAAATTGTAGCTTAATTAAAAAGATCTTTTATGCAATATTTGTTGATATATTGTGAAATTTGACGTGATTATAGCTTCATGTCGACATGAATAAGCAAGTTTAGAATATTTCACCGAAAAATTACAAATTCTAGATAATTCTCATATTGCATAATGAATAATTTTGCATTATAAATCATGCTGATGAAAAATCCCCTCAATTTATCATCTGATTAGCTTAGGGCTATCGATAACTAGCCAGAATTGATCTAGATTTATTGATTCTATTGAAATTGCGTCAGTTGAAATATTCCCAGGTGACTTATGCGAATTTTCGTGATTATTCTTTGAATTTGTGTGATATCACAAGCTTTTATCTATTTCTCATACTTTCTTAACTAAGTTTTATTAAATGTGATTAAAGTTCTTTTCTACGCTATCAGGTGTGCAGCTTATCTACAAATCATTTAAATCGAAAACAATTGCTAGACTCATTAAGTAAACTGCACATCTAAATTTCAAAGCTAATGGTGTCAAATAAGTGTGAAAAAGGGTCAAACCTCAACTAATGAGTGCCACTTAAGGACCCCCACTTCAGTCACATGTCTCAAAAAGAAAATGTGAAACTATCAATTCTATCAAGTCATGAAGCAGTCATGAGACACGTCTCAAGATGTTTCTTTATTTCAAATTGAAAGAGCAACAAATAAATATGGCACATAAGTAGTGTCAAATAGTCGTCAAATTGATTGCGATAAATGTGACTCTGTGTGACTGCGACAATAGTAATGGAATGGAAGAAAGAGAGACTAACTTATAATTTGCATTGTAATATGGACTTTAAATAGTCATATTTTTCAATTCTCTCACATTCCTTGAATCATATTTCAATTTGAATTGGTATTTCTCGCTTTACGATCTTTATTGATCCATCATATTGCTCTTTTGTTGCAGTTTCCTTTAACTATTACATCAGCTGGCGACTGTGAACAAGCGAGACAGTGCCGTAAATGGAAATTTTCAATTGTTTGCTGTATATGACATTTGCGTAATTTGATTTCAAACAGGCAACACGAAAATAATAACAACAACAATTCTACATTAAGTATAGTGCTGAAGGATCATTAGAAACTTTTTATTTCTTCTACTGGTTGCCAATATAATTGCCATCATCATCGGTACAAGAGGATTATAGTGATATTTTTTCTTCATCTGTTCATCTGTTGTTCTTAAAAAGTCGATTCAATTAATTTGCAAAATCGCAAAATAATGATCATAATAATGTAATATACAGAATGAGGAAGTAAAATACCGTATGGTAAGAAAGAAGAAAACTGTTTTCTTAATTTTTGTATATTCAGCGACAATTACAGCAGCCTTAACCTTCCAAGACTCATAATTTAATTGATTTAATGAATATAAGTGAAGATTTGGATCAATGCTTAATTTAATTTACTCATGGGGCAGTCTATAATTTATGTTGGCTATTTTTGAACCTTATTAGGTTTCTTGACGTTAAAATCAGCATGAAAAATTTGTATTAACCCCACTCAAGCCTAGTGTCACCTGATTTCCAAAGAATCCCTTACTTTTTATGCTGATGTACTTAAATGTTCAAGTTTATTTACTTTATGTTTGTGCACCGAGTCATACTGACTGCAGTTGTGACAATTTAGAGACTTTTTAAGGTCTTTATCATTGTACAAATGAATTAACGACACAAAAAAATACATTCATTCATGCACTTTGATATTTAATTTAATTTAATAAACACACATCAAGCGAGAAAAGAGAGGGAAGCTGACTGAGACGCGATAAAATAACGACAAACATGTGTTTGCTAGTCGTAAAGTAAAGCACATTTGTACTTAGACGCAATATCTAAAGTGATATAAAAAAATGTGAATGATGATAATCATTAAGTTCATATTTAGTAAATGAAATAATATCATTGAGACAATTGGAGACATCGATAACTGTGCTTCCACGCCAATAAATATATTCGCTGCGCAGTAAGATCGACTTTATAGAAAATTGATCATCATCACTCGACATTCCCTATAATATTCCATATATGGGACTATATGTGAAGCATGAGAAATGATTTTTCAATCAGCAATTTAATTATGATACATGAGTGATATCGATAGTGCTTCCTCATTCGTGAAATTGATACATTCGGTATTTAAAAGCAAAAACATACATAAGCATGTGTGTATGGCAGGCTATATAAAGATAAAAGAGCAAAAGAGACTTGATTGAAGTCCAATGTCACCCAACTAATGATTGTACAACATCATCATCGTCATTGTCATCACTCAGATTGATTGGTTGGTTAAAAATTAAACAGTTATTTTTGCCTTCTGGAACAAGTGCCTGCCTGACATTATTCATAATAATAATTTTTTTTCGCGAAAGATCATACGCATTGAAGGTCATTGGAGCCGCATTTCTTCTACCAACTCTTTTTTTTTGTTGAGCGCAATGAGGAAAGGCTTTATTTATTTCATGAAAGAGCCATAAAATTTTATGGTCCACTGACAGTCATTAAATATTAAATTGCAATTATGCTCTCTCGAAAATATTTTTGCATACATGCTCGGTCTCATCACAATTTTTACATCGTTTATCGTACTACTTTTAGATTGGTCAGGAGGAGCCGAAAGCAGTGCTTTCCTTCCTCATTTAATGATGTTTGAGGAATGTATTTTGGAAAAATTGACGATAGAACTGTGAAATTTTAACATTTTTTAGTGTCATCCGACAGTATATTAGTTCTAGATGATTTTTGGCTTTAGTTCAACGTTCATTTAGCTCAAGTTCAAGATGCTTGATTCAGCAGTAAACACATGTGGTGAGAACCACATCAAAAAATTCCTCAATTTACAGACAAATTGCAAATTAAACGTTCATTATGTCTTTTAGAAATCACGCTATTAAAACGAGGAACAAGCATGGTTGTCAGCTGAACAGAAACTTTTTTCCCAAGTCCGAAATTAAAGTATATATATTTTTTGGGGTTTCAAATAACTGAGAGTACATTGTGCTATACACGAAAAAAAAGATTATAGTGAAAACCTGTCGCTCGCTGACTGACAATTTACACACATATTAAGATCACGGAAAGTGCCGGTACGCAGTAGATACATATTTTTTTGAGAGTTGTCTTTCTCCACATCTCACATTATGGCTGTGGACTTTCTTTTGCCGTTTTCTCGCGCGACGACGGCATGTAAAGTTGTTTTTGTCTGAGCCATGCTCATGATAACCTACATTTGATAAAATACAACGCACCATAATCGGCAACAATATTTATTTCTCTCTCTCTCATTTCTATCTCTTTAGACGAAGTCATCTAACACATATGCATGCACAAAACTGGCTAAACTATATGATTATTATTGTTATATTGGTTATTTCTCTTTTTTTGGATTTTAATTTAATATGTGATTTGAAATATGTGAAGGTTTCCAATGTCGTTTGAGTCATTATAATTTCACATCGTCTGTTTGCGTCACTTTACCCCGTAAAATAGATGTTGTGATAAACATCATGATCATGGACTTACATGATGATAACGAAAAATGTTATAATTTGATTTATTTGATTACTCTTGTCGTCGTTGTCGTCGTGTGATTTTCAAGGATGACCTTGCTCGAGTTTCCCAACTTTCTTCATTTCCTCCTTCTTTCTCACTCTCTCTCTGTCGCAGGACTGACAGATTGTTATTTTCGAGAGGAACCGATCCCAGAAGACACACAACAATGAATACTTTCGCTAATAGAAATCTCGTTAATCGCGAAAAATATAATAATTCCAAAATCGTCGTCGTCATCGTCAATGAGGAAAAATGAAAGGAAAAATATATATAAATGTGCCTTATACACAATTATTGGTTCACTCGCCTGTTCATGCAAAAGAGTCTTGTTGCGAATATTCAATAAATGAAGGAAAAAAATCAGTATTAGCTAGGTAGTCGAGTATTTATTGAATGAGAAAGAGAGAATATGTAAGGCGCAAGTATATTTCTTTCTACTTCTTATTTCATACTTTTCTGTTGTTGTTGCTGTTGCTGCTATATAGAAATTGTGCAGTTTTGCAATATATATGCATCAAAAAAAAAAAAAAAACTTGAACGAATTTTTTGCAGCTTTACTCATAAGTGAGTAAGAAAATATGGTCACACAAAAGCAGGAGATTATAATAAAAATGTGCATAAACGCTTGCCTGCTTCTTGTTATTATTAGGATGGCAGATGGAACTTACCTTGCAAATGGTTTAATTTCGACGTCATAATGTTTCTCAATGTCCGTATCTGATACGAGAATCTTTTGAAGAAACTCTTGTTTCGCATTCAACAATCCGTCTCCGATGTGATTTACTTCTTTTGGTAACATATTCAAAATAACTTTTATAACTTTTGTAACTTTAATTTAACACAAATTTTAGAACTTTTCTCTTTTTTCAAAATATTATTTTTTTAAACTTTTTTTTTTCCAAAATACAGGCTGAATAACACTAAAGAAATGTCAAATAATAAGAAAATACTTTTTTAAGACGATCGTTTCTTATGATTTTTTCACTCTTTTTTTCTTTCACGGAATTTATTTATTTTTTATGCAATAATTTCATGTTTTCACTAATTTCATCACTTTTCTAACACGATACTTGATCTTTATACTGTCCATCGCTTTAAGATGCTTCCAAGAATTATTCTCAATAAATTTTCTGAAGCACTTTACCGATGAAACACTGAATTAGTAATGAATTAACAAAATAAAGTTTTTGAGCCTTCTTTTCAACTGTTTTGAGAGCGAGAGTCAATTTCGAAATATTCTCTTTCGACTTTTCGAACTTCCGTTCAAATAGTTTTTTACCGTTATTGTTATACAAATCTAATTTATGAATTTTTTAATGATTTTCTTTGGGATTCTATATTAAGTGTAATTAATTTATGCTGTTGAATACTTCAAGTTGTCAGGTTTAGCAATATACAGAGAAAAATCAAAATTCGCGTCAAATTAGTTTTTACTTAAAATTCCCAAATCACTAACCATCCATTAACATCCAGTTAAGTTTCCAACGTTAAACGAAGATTTTCGTGTTAATAAATAATTTTAAATGTAAACAAATCTTTGAATTCCAAATAGTTTTCGAACACATATTTTTGAATTTTCAAAAGCCGTTAAAATTTAAATGATTGAATTAATAACGTCAAAAATATTGAAATGGAAGAATTAACACTAATGTGAATTTGGTAAAAAAGCAATCCCTTGATGTGGGGCCGTTCACTTATTACGTTACGCAAAAAACGACTTTTTTCACCCCCCCCCCCTCCCTTGTTACAATATGTTACAACTTACAACCCCCCCCCCCCCTGAACGTTCATAAATAAAAAAATGTTTTTGGTGTGAATTTGTAAACAAATTTTTTTTCGTGAACTTTTTTTTAAAAGACCTTTTAAAAGACAGACGACAGTTAGAACGTTACATACTTCTTCACACCCCCCCCCCCCCCCCCCGATGTTACATTATGTTACAATTTTTCAAACCCCCCCTCCCCCCTAAAATGCGAACGTAATAAGTGAACGACCCCTATGACATTTTTGAAGTCATAGGACGTTCGAGACATATTTAGTGCAGTTCAATCTAGATTAGATTACCTGAAAATAATAAAAACAACAAAATTGTTGTCGATAAGAGTCAGTCATGCTCCTTTCGTTCATTTATCTTTTTGCATTTTATCAAGGTTTTGTCGAAAATATATTGTTTAAAATTGGGAAAAAGGTTGAAAGCTTCAAATGGATGTAAATGACTCTATTAAGCCCAAATTTTCAGAGGCTCATTTCTTAAATTAAACTACACGATACGTGATTAGACCTAATGTATTCACCCGTATTCAAAAAAAAAAATTGCAACCGTCACTTGTCTTTAATTCCAACACCTGCTAATCACCACTGATGTAAAGTTTACGTTAATTTAAGCAGCACTGCGAGAATATTCGAAAACACGTCTTGTGTTTTTACGTTTGAAGAAAAACTGAACAAAATGTAAACAAATGGAAAAGCAATGTTAATTGAGAAAATTAAAAAAATCTGTTGAGAATCCTGAAAAAATCGTCAAAGACTAATGTACGTGACGAAAATCAGCATGTAGAACAAGCCAAAGTCTGAAAAGTATAACAAAAAAAAGACAAACAAATAATTTTAAAGATTCAAATATATATTTTTATTATTTTTTATTTTCATTTCTCATTATATTGCATATATCTTTTGAAAGTAAATTACATTTACACAAGGTGATTTCGAATCCAGTGATTCATTAGCATCAGCATGCAAAGAAATTTTATCTACAGCACTGCTGATTCATTGATCTATTCTGTAGAGACATTTGACAATTTTTCTGATTCATTTATTCTTATTTTGATGCATGGCTGATTCAAAAATGAATTTTTTGTAGATTTCTCAGCAAAAAAAAAAGGAAGAGATTTATTGGAAAAAGAACTTGAATAAATATCATTTCAACAAGTTTAAATAGTTTTTTTTTTCGAAAGAATATATTCTGCTACTAATTTCCTGTTTCTTTTTCATTCTCATCAATTATTATTTTTATTTTTTTGTTAAATATATTTCTCATTAAAACTGTCGAGTTTTATAAGATTTCGTCTTTAAAGCAACATTAGTTATTCTGTTCATTTGTGATTATGATTTTCTTTTAATTAATTTTTAGCTAAGTCAAAGAAAATAATAAGAAGTTTTTATGAAGGGGTTCTGTTCAATAGTGACGTCAATTGAGAATTTTGCTAGGTCTTAATTTGAATCTAACTGGATGCTCGATTCTGAGAGGCTAGCATTCATAACATTGAATAAGATATAGACTTGGGCACCCAATTGAGACCTAGAAACTAATCCCAATTGTTTATTCAGATGGATAAGTTCTTGATTTGGTTCATCTATCCTCGTTCCAAAGAAAAGACTTCCTCCAAATTCTCAACATTATCAACGAACCCAACCCAACCCCCCACCATTTCCATGTTTTGGTATCAGTAGCTTTAGCATTTTAAATTTTTTATTTATCATGTGCACCAACTTAATCAATTAGCCTTGTGAATTTCCTTTTAAATCTCATCAATTTATTTCCTTTTCGAGAGATTCATTGCTTCTCACACTCACACACATGCCATATGTTTCCGAGAGAAGAAAACAAACTTAATAGCAATGAATATAAAATATCAGTTAAGTCATCACCTCTTTTAATTACAAATCCTACGTTTGATTGCTTTCAAAATTCTAATTAATTAGCCATTCTTAATGTTTTCTTGCTTTTGACTTGATAAAAATGTTGCGTTGTTAAAAATTGAAATTTGGAAGAATTAATTTGGATGATGAAGAGGCTTTGGGTTTGAGGGAGGCTTTTTTTTGACTGGAGCTTATTTGAGTTGTTCAATAGGTGCCTATGAATGAGTATCTTGTAAATATAGATCCACCACAGATCTGCGATAAACACTTGAAGCTGCAGACTTTGTCAAATTCCATTCAAAACATTCCAAATTCCTTTTCATCTCCAATTAATTCAATGATAATAAAATATCCAACTGTTAACACAATTAATTCCATCCAAAACATACCAGTGCACTCATTAAACCAGAACAGTTTTTCGAGATATGTAGCTTAATGTATAAATAGTCCGTAATTTGTGCTAAAAAGTTAAACATCTGAAGCTATAAATTTCCAGTTTTCAAGTGCAAGTTTAAGAACAATTTTTTTTTCAAAAAATAATTCTTGCGTATATAAAGAAGTCATGAGTATGCAGTTATTCTTGAATGAAATCGTATGTCGACATATTGTTTATATGAAACTGATTTTAATTATACACAATTCGTGACAGACAGAAGAAGAAAACTAAAATATTTATAAATATAAACTCATTACTATAAAAATGACACACATATGGTAAACAGCATAAATCAAATACATAAATAAATTAAGCATTTAAATAGATAGAATGGATAAGATATAACATACAAATAGATTTTAATTTAAAAAAATTATTTCATCTCCAAGTTACAAGTTAGAGAGGTCGGGGATGAACATTTTCTTTGTTTTCAGACTCAATAATTTCACGCACACACAATAATCTTTAATAATTTAATTGTTTTTTTTTAGAAAAATATTCATCTTTTAATTTTATTTTACATAAGAATTTACGATGCAATCAGTTTTTCTTTTGGGGTGGGATAGAAGTTCTTCATTTATGATTTTTAATTCTATTGCATTATTCTTTTAGGTTCTATAATTTAACGGCTTTTTTCAATTTATCGGTTCAATATTTGAACTTTTATCAGAAGTTAATTTTTTAAATATTTTTTGATCGTTATTTTTTGCATTCAAATTTCAAGAACCTAAATTCTGACCAGAATCATAAATAAAAATTAAGAACCCACCCCACATCAATAGCTGTGTTTTTTGCAAGAAACAAAATATTTTAAAAAAAATTGTAGATTTTATTTAGCATAGATATGATTACAAGAAGATAATTTTCTATAAGTTCCTTTCTTTATCTTTTTTTAAATAGATAGTATTTAAGCTTACAAACTGTTAAGATTTCAGGATTCAATATTTTATTATTCTATATCAACAACTTTTTTATTTCTCTTATGAATTAATTCACTTTTTTATTTGATTTCCTTCAATAAATAATTTTTTATATGTTCTTATTTCCTTGTTTTGCAGCCATAAATAACAAATGGATTTTAAAAACAAGAAACAAAAGACTTTAGTCGTCATAAGGGAGTGTCACTAGCTTACATCCTAATATCATGTTACTCATGTTATGCTTGATCTTTTCTTTTTATAAGAATAAAATTGTTTTTGTCATATAATGGAATAATTAATAATTTCCTATAGACTTCAATCAATAAATAATAAGAATTTTCATATTGTTTAGCTATACATACTTGTAATCATTATTAAGATTCAAATTCAATGTCACTTAGATTGAAAGTAAGATTATATTTTTTGGTATAGGATGGATTATAATCTGTTTTTAAGGTACGGATCTTTTGTAGTAAATTTCCCAATTTCCTTCCATTTTCTTATTCGTTCATAGATGTTATAATTTAATATAAATTAATTTTTTTGGCAATTGTTTTTCGACACCTAAAATAAAAATTTAAAGATTGGTAACGAACTTTTAAAATTTGAACTGTTTTATAAAATTTGAGAAGTCCAAAAATTCAAAATTATAACGGCTTTTAAGGATACTTACATATGACATGTTTTGAGTGTTTCAGCACATTTGGAGCACGCACTATGTCCACATAAAAATGCTACATTCCGTCTTCGTTCCATACATATTCCACACGAGTGTGTCTCCTCAATTTCTAATATTTTACTTTCTAAATATCTCAAGCGATCGGCTGAAGGCTGTCTTTGATTCTCTTTTGGAAGAAGTAGTTTTCCATTCATGGCGTATCGTTTGTCAATGACTATTTGGCATGATAGACATTTCTTCATTCTCATTCCACAATCTTCGCAAGTAATTTGATGGCCGCAAGGATCGAATGTAACCAAGAGACAAATCTCATTACAGACAATACATTCTTGTGGTGCTTGAAGTTGTGGCTTTCCATTATAAGGTTGCGGTGTTGGGTAGCTCTTTTGTTGTTGTTTACGACTTATATGTTTGGATGACATTGGAAGTGGCGGTGATTGACTCGTATTTCTATTTGGCGAATTCGATAATGTATCTAAACTGTTAATTATTGATGTATTGGAAGATGTTGTTGGCTCTGCATGTGGCAAAGGCGGTGACGTTGTGTGATTTCTAGGAAGATTACGGATTTCGGTATTTAATTTCTTTTCATCTTCTGTCGATGATGTTGTTGCGGCTGATGGGGGTGGCGTTGGAACATCTCTCGATATATTATTATTGTTATTTATATTATTATTATTATTTGTTACTGTCTGACGATTTCGTCTAGCTGGTGTTGGCGGATTTGATGAATTATTTGTAGTACTCGTTGTTGTTGATGATAAATTACAATTATTAGCCAAAGATGAACTTCCACCACTATTATCTTGCTCTATAGTACTTATTGTTGCTGCTGCTGTTATTGTTGGATCTTGTGGAGATAAATTCATAACTTCAATGTTGTTATATAGTTCCGTCATGTCTCTCGATTGATTACAATCATTACTACTGCTTGCATTACTATTTGCCGGTACTATACGCTTCTTCTCATAACTTAAAATCAGGTCACGAAGTTCTGGTTCAGGTATCCAATCGAAAATTCTTGCACCTTTATAATTTGGTTCCATTTTACACCCTTCTTGTGCAAGATAACATAATAGCGTATACATTAGACGATTTTCTTGAATATGACTTAATTGTTGATAAATTTCGAAAATCTTTGGTGCTTCTTGTTGTGGCACTTCTTGTATGAGATTAGCTTTCTTAATTATGGTTAAATGCATTGCATTATCGCCATCTTCGTCCTTTGCCAATATATCACATCCTAACTCAACTAGTTTCTCAACTGCTGCTGAATGTCCTTGACTTACCGCCTGAAAATAATTCAAAATTTTAAATTAAAGATTAAAAAATAAATCCTACGATTTAAATTAATCTCTGATTTTAAACCAGAGCATGCAGCTTACCAGTAAGAAAGGCGTTTGACGTCTATCATTTCGTATATCCATATCAGCAAGTCCCTCTTTTACTAAAACTTCACAAACTTGACTATGTCCATTTAATGCTGCTAAATGAAGTGCTGAAAAGCCATCATCCTTTTTTACATCGACTAGCTGTCGCGCAAGTTGAAGGATGCGACGTGCTGCAAACTATTACAAAATTGAATTTTAATTAAATTGAATTTGCAGATGAAAATCGAATGAGAAAAACTTACGACATTTCCTTTCAATGAAGCATGATGAAGACAATTGAAGCCTCGCTTATTGCGAATTGTCAAGTCTAACGATGGTACGTTACATAAAAGCTCAACTACTTCGGAATTTTCCTTTCCTATTGCGTCATGTAAAGCTGAGTCGCCTGAAAGTTTTATTGAATTTTTATTATTAATGTTGTTGCCAACTTTTAAATTTTTTAATGGATCAACTTATTTCTTGAGTGTTGATAAAAATTCCACAACTGTTTTAGCGAATTTTGGAAATTCAAAATATAACGGATTTGTAAAATTCAAAATCTGAAGTTCAATTTTTGAACCATAATTTTTTCAAATATAAATTCAACAGTTTTTCTTCGATGTTTTTGAAATCAAGAATTCGGTAGCCACAAATTGGAAACAAAGAAAAATTAAAGCTCCCCCTTATCGAGCAAAAGCAATAAAGCTTAAAGAAAAAGAGTCGAGGAAGAAATTTTTCAATCAAAGGGATATTTACCATAAGAATCTTGAAGATTCACATCAGCATTAAATTCCAATAAAACTCGCACACAGTGCGGAGGCTTTTTATGTGCAGAAATGTGTAGAGCTGTACAGTGACTGGCATTAAGAACATTTATATTTGCTCCATGTTGTAAAAGAATTTTCATTATTTCTGGTTGATTGCCAAAGGCGGCATAGTGAAGTACTGAGTCTCCTTCCTTATCTACAATATTTACATTTGCAGCGACTGATAAGAGATATTCAACTAGCGCTTTGTGTCCTTGATGGGCTGCAACTTGTAAGCACGTCTTACCGCCGCTCATAACATCAACTTGATCTGGATTTGCACTATTTTGTGGAGATGAATAATAAGTTTATAAATATACGAGTTTTGAAATGCATCTATATTGTTATTTACCCTAAATAATGCTGTACGTATTCCAATTTTCCTTGTGCAGCCTCACGTACAAGCTTATCAGCAGCCGATGTGCCAGATAAACCTTGCAAAGGCATAAGAACATGATCTGTTCGTTGATGACTTAAATCCATCATACTATTTGATCTCTCAGCAGCTGTAGCTATTGGTGAACGTTCTAGTTTAACACATTTTGGATTTAATGTCCAAGCGACGCCATCATCAAGCTGTGTAACCCTCAAATCACCGTCAGCATAAATTTTAACGACTTTACATGTTTTTCCAAGTGCATTTCTCATTGTTTCAACCCACTCGCCGTGACCTTTCTGAAATTGTTGCACCTTACAAGCATCACTTATGATTGTAACTAAATCGCCCACATGAAAACTGAAGACTTTTACAAGTGCAGCTGGATGAAATGTCCATCGATTGGAACAGCCCTCGTATTGTACTCTAATTATTATTATTTTAATTGTTTTAAAATAGGAAATATGTTATTGATATGTCAGATGCAATTTGTACTTCCAATCGACTTACCTAATATCACCTTTCTCAGTTATTCTATGAACAGTTCCAATTTTACTAAGAAACTCTGCCATTCTCGGGTTCCAACCTCCATGACCTTGCTGTAATCTCATAAGACTCTCTTTATCTAAACATACTCGAACACGATCGCCAACATAAAACGTTGGTCTCGTCGCCTGTATGACAGGCTGTTGTTCGTCACGTTGCCCTAAGATCGGCATGTGATCTTTATAATAATATCCTCCTACGGCTGGTACAACGTACTTTAAATCAACGTTGCCTTTATGACCTGTCAATGAAATTATTGTAATGTCATTATTGAGTTCTTTTGTGGATTTATGATTATTTGTTTTATAACTAAGAAGCTTTTTGAATCTAGTGGAACCAACATCAAAAGCTGTTTGAAAATAAAACTTTTGACTGTGCTGTATATAATTCACGAATTCCTCACCTAATCTATAAACATTAGTTGATCCTGATGCCCAGGACACATTGGCTACACTACGACAAGATTCGTTATCCCATCCACGAATTTCCATTACACGTCCTGTTTTACCCTCACCACCATCCTGTTGTCCCCATTCCCAATCGCTATAATAACATGACACAATAAATAAATGATTCATAATTAACATTATGCTCGGAGGTAAAATAATAAATTGGGGAGAGAGGAATAAATCACTTCAGGAGATAGTATGTGATATAATTAAAATTTAATTATGTGAAAAAGATCTAAGCCTGTTAATAAATTGTATTCAATTAACTTACGGTCCACGGACAACTTTTGCATTCACAAATATGCCTTTAAGTTGTATTCGAACGGAACCAGCGCGCGGTGGAACACGAACACTAAAGTAATGATGAATATGAGGAAAACAAGTAGAATTAATTCAAAAAAAGCAACAAAAAAAAAATATTGTCTCATACCCAACAGAATTTGATGTCTGATATCGCACAAATGAATGCTCTAAATTGTGAACATCATTTCCATAGCAATGAGCACACAAGTCAAAATTGGCACATTCAGCACAACGGAAGAGAATCCCTGCAATTCCAGCTTTTTTGCATCCGTCACAAATTATATTTGGATGACGAACGCCAATCTGTGCATTATCAACTACTATTAGATCGTATTGACCTTGATATCCCACTCGATAGTTTGTGCTGGAATGGAAAATTGATGATAAAAAATTAATTTAATTACCCTGTTTTTTCGTTATAAGCTACTACTCGTTACTAAGCTACTAGTGAGCCTTAAAAAATCACTTTTTTATTCTTCTAAGCTACTAGCTTATAACGAAAAACTTACAGAAGTCCTCGTGTTATTGATCGAGGGACTTAAGCGCATTTTTGTGTTAGCGATCAGCATTTGATTGTCTATTTATTTTGCGTTCATTTACAGATCATTAGAAGATTAGAAGATCATTGATTTTAGTGCAATTAGCAAATAATTACAATGAATGCTTATATAGAAAAGATTTATTATTTAACGGTCAATAAATAATTTAAAATTTTCCCGCTAAAAGTTGCACTTCAAAAACAATAACTATAGTATAATTAATAATTTGTAGAAATGAATTTTCATATAGAAAAAGTCTATCATTTAACGGTTTTTTAAGATTCAAATTTTCTAACGGTCAGTAAGTTTTTGAAAGCTTTCCGCCAAAAGATACACAAAAAATCATTAATTATAGTATATTTAACAATTTAATATCTTTAATTCTCATAAATAAATTGTTTATCATTGAACGGTTTTCTGAAGTTCAAATTTTGTAACGGTCGTATGCATTTGAAAGTATCTTGCCAAAAGTTACAGTAAAATCATCAATTATAGTATAAATAACAGTTTGTTGCAAAAAATTTTCAAATAAAAAGGCTTTGTAATTAAACGGTTATTGGAGATTCAAAATTGTTCAACGGTAGAAATAAATTCGAATTTCTAAACGCTCTCATCACGTGTTTTTTCATATGAAATATAAAAATCATTACGTATAGTACAAAAACATTGTTTAAAGACTTTTAAATGCGTTTCCCGAAAATAAAACAATGGACCTGAGCTAATAAAACAAACTAGAACTCTCTACGATGTCTAGTTAAAAAGTTTTTCTCCGCCCGAACGAACAGACATAGTGAGATATTAAGCTACCTTTTCGAAGCAAGTTTCAAATTTTAGGAACCAAAAATGTGAAAGAATTTAATAACATTTTGACACTTACCGATGACCCGAGTCCCAATTAACGACGACTGTTTTCTCAGGCGAATGTGTTGAACCCGATCGACCAACTTCACACAAAGTTCCAACGTGACCTTCACCTCCGTCTATAAAAACACATTAAAGAAGAACAAAAAATTAATAAAAATAATTGAAATTGAATTTTTTTTTCGTTTATGATCTGTACAGGGCTATTGCCTCGGGATTTCTTTGAGGATGAAATCTTTATTTTGAGCTGATTTAATTAAGCAGATTCCGTAATTAAATCAAATTTCCACTTTGTATTTACAGCCAAAAAATAGACTTTTTCGTGTCTACACTCCGACTACCGAAACATTATTGCCTGTATATTTATTTATTTCTTTGAATCAGACACAGACATAATCCGTTGGTGATGTAAACACTCAAGAATTTCTTCATAACATAAACCTTTTTTTTATTCATAACGAATTTTTTAACATTATATTTAGCCTCTATCAAGCAATGTCTATCTTTCCGCTTCTGAACAATAAAAAGTCATAATTTATTTATCATGGACATTGAATTAGGCGATAAGCAATCATTAACTAGTATTAATGTATTTTTTTAAAGCTTTATTATTGTTTATTAAAAGACCTCTCACTTTTTTTGCTTGTTGTGCTGCACGCCGCAATAATTTGGAGCAGGTTTAAATCGCATTGATTCGGAAGTTCAATAACTATGTAAAGTCATGCTATAAAGTAGCTACAGCTGAGTAAAAAAAACATTTTTTCATTGCTAATGAGTTTCTTGAACGCATTTTCAATGCTTTTTCGTGCAGTTTAGTAGAAATGACTTTGAAAGAATTGAAGTTTGAAGTTTTGGAAGTAATAAAATAAAATTGAGATACGAACAAAGTTGCTTGGTATATAAATGAGGTGTATGAAAATATTCTCAATGTCTCTGCAAATATCTTGCAGTCAAGAATGAAGAATAGAATTTAATTATATTGTTGGGATTTCCACAACTATAATTTGTATTCAAGAATTTGGAAGTTATGAGAATTTTTAAGGTTAGAATGCAATTTTTTGGGATTTTCAAAAGCTTCTTTTCATTAGAATTTAAGATTGAACGAATGTGCCACAATCGTTTGTAGGAGTAGCCAGAAATGTTTGGAAATTTGGGGGGGGGGGGGGGGGGTTGACTACTTAATGGACAGTATTTTTGCTACTGAATGCAGATTAATATTTTGCGTTTGTTGAGAACAACTCTTAAGAATTTGCTTTCAATACTTGAGTTTTTGAGGATGGGTTTTTTGCCATGCTTCCAAATATGAAGTGAGTTCCTGCTGATGAGGGAATAAAGCTGTCTTAATGCGGTTTACATGAACATACATCGAGTCTGTTAGAGATTAGGTTAGATATAATGATTTATATCCAGAAACTCTCCTCCCTTAAAAATAATTCTGCCTGACAACACACCCTCCTTAAAAGATCTTATCTTAGTCCAATAAAAACATCATCAGAGCACCTCAAAACAAATTGAGACATTAAATAGTCTTGAGAAAAAAACTTAAGATCAAATGTCATCTAGATATGATTGACATGACTAGTTTATTGACTTTTTTTTATGGAAAACTAAATGATTGCCAAGGTCAATAACTTTACAAAATATTACATTTTTGGGGAAATCCTACAGCGAAACTGATGAGTTAATGGAAATCGAATATGTATGAGAATCAACTATGTATGCATGGATATTTAGAAATATGTTTATGGCTGCTCTCCGATTAATAAATTAAGAATATATTTATTTGCGATATTTTAGAGTTAAGCAATAGATCACGTTGGATCAGATAAGAGCTTTAGCTCCGTTATGTTGACATTAGGACTTAACATCCCCTATACAAAAATGTTTACTTTACATTGCTCATGAAAATACGAAGTCGTTCTCTTTTTATTTAGGAATCAAAGGGGTTTCAAGAAGTATTTAATAATAGGTTTAAAACATAAAATATTTGAAAAAAGTTCGTTACTGTGTGAACGGTCTATAATAGCTAAAATGCAAGCAGCAAAATATATCGATTGGAATTAGATTTATTCAAAGAGCAACAAAACACCCCACAAAAAAAAAGATAAGCAATTCTGTGATAATAAAGTTAATTTGTGTGAAAATCAAGCCGACAAATCAATAAATCCCATTACCACGTCACAATTGAGCGCCTCTTTGAGGATGTTCAAGCACCGAATAAAAACCCAATCAAGCAAGTCAATGTGAATACAGCTAACGAACACTAAAGCCCCCCCAAAAATAAACTTTGTCGAATAAGAAGTTTCACACACAATATTTCTCTCTTTACCCGCAATTTCCATCATAATCAATAAACCATGAAATAATAAAAATTCAACTTGAGGCAGCCAGATTTCTATTTTTGTATATATGAAGCATGTACACAATGTATTTTTGCACTAAACGCTTAGTGTACTCATGCTTCCATTAGAGTCAAGTGCAATTTCCTATAAAAAGCAATTCTACATTCCTCTTTTTTTTATTTTTTTGTTCATCCTATTGTTCTCAACTCTAACAATGCATCTCTCTAGATTATTTATTTTAAAGCTTTTCATGTTGCATCTCTTTTATTGTTCTTCTCCGTACACAAAATAACACAAGAAGGAAGAAATTATTTGACGTTCGAAAAGTGATGCATTTTTAATGTCATATTGCATGTGTTTACCATAAAATAGCATTTTTTTCTACTTCTTTAAATGGATGAAAAATAGTTTTGAGAGAGAAAATCGAGAGATATTTTGTCATCTTATGGAATTGTGGAATGAATTGAGTTTGTTTGAGATATCGATCTCGATTTTTTATATTGCAGTGGTGTTCGACTTGTGTGTTATGCGGTGTGAACATTTTCTGGTTCTGGATTGTAATAATTCAGCTATTGGTCCAGAAGCATGGTCCAGCACTATTCGAACTTAGACCCATGTAACACTTAAGTATTCACGAATAAAATCTAAGTACGGAGTATGGTTTTAATTCTGTGTGTTTAGACAGACTTAATCTGACTTTTCCAGACATTTTGAATATTTACAAGCTCCAATAAATATTCTATAAAGTCCAAATCAACTCCCCCTTCCCCTCGTGGCTATGCCCTGTGATATGTCAGTGATTGTCAGATACGTATCTTGAGAAATCTTAAATTTGGGATTAATCAAAGTGAACCTCAACATTAGCACGATGAACAATACTCAGACTGAAGTACCACAAACCCAAAATAGTTAAGAACCACTGTATTACATCTCAAAAACGATCAATAACAAATTAAACTGATTTTTTTAATAACAATATTATAGATTGCAATCAAGGCTATTAAACAAATGATTTTTATTGCTCATTATGACTTCATCAATTTGTTAAAAAGTAATAATTTGTATGCAAAAAATGAGGTTTCCATTTTTGTGGACGAAATAAATCAGAAACAGCAATTATTTTTGCATAAATTCAATTTTATATTAATGATTAATTGAAGATTCCTTCAATTGTGGCTTGCTAGGCATCTTTTTGATTTGTTAAATTATTAAACTAGCTAAGTTATAGTTTTGTAAGGTTATAGATCATTGTCACTAGATATATTTTTGCAGCAAAATTGATTTTTTGATTTGATTTTTTTGAACAAGCATTCTAGAAGTCATTAATTAGAATCACAAATCAGTCAAAAGAATGATCGAATCGCATAGACAATATTTTTTATCAAGGATAGTCTATTGTTGTTCGATATTCAGTCAACCTAGTCTTGGTATTAAGTATTTGGATATTGAATAGAATTTTTAAGTACGAATTTCTGATCTAAGCACATGGACACTCGTTAGCAACCGTTAAAGACAGAGTTTTAAACAAGGTGACACAAAATGACAATGGTTTCATACTTAATAGCAAATGTTGGAAATTATAGGATTTGTGAACTTAATCCCATGAATTAATCATAATAAATGTTTGGATTTTAAATGGCTTTGGTGTACTTTTAAAATAATAGATTTAAAATAATTGAAAACTTTTTTGTGGGCTTTTTTACCACTTTTAAGGTAGACATGCTCGCTTTTAATCAATATTTGTCGCAAAATTTTAAAAAAAGGCCAAAGCACTAGCATTTATTATTCATTACAGAATCGGAAACACGTTACGTTTCCAGCTGTGCACTATTCTGACAATATAAAGCAATAGGATAATGTCATCACACCCAGCTGTCTTCTTATGTCAGTAGTAATAACAATATCCCATGCAGACGTCTAAATAAAAGTGACTGGATTTGATTTCTTAAGGATATTGTAACTGTAATGTGATTTTACTGAATAATTATGTTGAATTCTATGATTTTATCGGTATGCTAGATATTATGCTAGCAATTTGTAAGCATTGCCACTGAAAATTGAGTTCCAAAACTTAAATCAAGCATATAAAACCTCAAAATTGCTAGTCAATTTTAAAAATATCTCAAGTCAAATGTGTGAAATTGGATAAAGTTTACAAAACACGATCCAAATTTAGAAAATCTAAATGAAAGAATTTTCTGCTTGAGAACTGCCTAATTTGGTGATGTATGTCAATGAAGCTAATTTGAGAAAAGTTCATTCCACCACAAAATTCACAAATTTCACATTCTACACGAGATTCTATAGTCAGAAAACATTTTCACTCTAATTTACTTAGAAATTGAATGGAACTTCTAATGAATCAAATGAGTCATGCACAGCAATTTTGGTCTTGAATCATATTAATCTAAATTTCCTTCTACTTCCTGTAGTTTCATTCTCAATGTAATTCAATCATTGATAACTTAGATGTATTCTAGCATCATGGAAATGCCAATATCCTCTTTTAAGCGATCCTATGTCAATTCTGTTAACAAAATCTCGATTTTCGAATTTAATGAAATGCAGTTGAGTCGAACTAGGAAGAGATAATCTTAATGACATTTTAGTTCGTATGCTCTCTATGAAATTGAGTTGGTATTCATGCATTCAGTCTTACAGGGTTGCATTGACGACTCCTTCCTTCCAATGCTTCAGCAAACTCACTTTGCCTTGATTTTAATGCAACCAAAAACAGCTTAAATTTGTTACACTCAAACTGATTTTTTTTAATTCTTTCAAATTATGCGAATTAATTAATATAAAAAAAATAAAAAGAATTAAATATGTTGAAGAACTGTATCTTCAGTTTTATGAACCTTCCATACATCCATAAACTTCACGCTTTTTAATCTAGTAACAGATGAAATTGCCAGCAATATGCTCGTGAGGCGCACTTTCTTCATATCAAAATTATGACTGCTTAACAATTCCACTCGAATCTCAAAATCAAAGTTTGAAGTATTGCGTTTCGAAGTTAATCGGCAAGTACGTTAGATAATTCTATGGATGACTCACATGAGAAATTTTAATTGCTCGCCATTTACTGCCTGACTTGATTGATACACAAAAAAAAATGCTTTTCGAGCACAACGCACTTCCAATGAAAAGGAAAAACACAAAATTCCGCAAGAAAAGAAAAATCGAAAGTAAAGAAAATTCCGCTATTAATTTAAAATAAAACAAGAAAAATTATTTTTTTTTCTCTCTTTTTCTTTCTACACGTCTTCAATCGGAGATATACAAAATAGTACTAAGCGGTTTTACTGTGTGCTCAACATTGCTGTTAATTTTACTCCAGCCACAAAACAAAAACAAAAAAAAAATACTCAGACAAAAGTAAAAAATAAAATAAAAACATTTGAAGGCAATGAAATAAAATGTAATAAAAAAAAATTCATTTAATTTTCTCTCTTTTGCCTTTTGGGTCGTTCATAAATGACGACAACTAGAAAATGAAATTTTATGAACGACTTCTTATTAAAAATAAAATGATTGTTCACTTCTAACGTGGCGATTTTATCTATGGGGTGTAGATATTGTAGGGTTCAAAGAATAGTTATCACGTCACATTTAAATCGACCCTAATGTATGTTGAATGAAAAATATGGTTTCATATTTTGATTTCCGAGATTTTGTTTTTGTTCCTCTTTTTCTTCTCGAAATCATAAACTGAGTTGCCTACATTACTTCTTTGTTAGTCATACTGAGTCATGTGCATATTACACATAGAACATTTTATAAAAATTGAGACTGAGTCTGAGAGTGAGAAAGAGAAACTGGAAATCAAGGAATCACGTCTAGATGTATTTTTATCTTAATTAATTATTTTTACACTATGTGTATGTCGTGGCGACATGAACAATCTTTTTTCTTCACATACTCGCACGAAATGATTCAGTTGGGATTAAGTAATTGAAGCGCAATCTTTGTTCGATTGTAGAAATTTTTTTGTGAAATTTGATGAATTTATCAGGTAAAACATATTTTTGGTAATTTTAAATTTTTTTGATAGGGGGCCGTTCACTTATGACGTCCAACATTTAGGGGAGGGGGTCTAGGATTTTGTTACAGCTCATATGTATAAAGGATTTTTTTTCCTACAGAAATTTTGTGACAGAGGGGGGGGGGGGGGGGGTCTAGAAAACATGTTTTTATGGACGTCATAAGTGAACGGCCCCTAGGTTGAAATTATATTTTTAGTGAAATTAATATATGGGGTCATTCACTTATGACGTAAAGTACTTAAAATAGCGTTAATGACTGAAAAATTTGAGAGTTGGCACAAAGTTTTAAATGTCTCGGGTAATGATGGGCTCAGTGAGACCTCGAATGAGAACTTGGGTGAGTGAGGATAAGAGGGAGTCTAGAAATTTCATTTAACGTCATTTATGAACAGTCCCTTAGCTCATCCAATTTTCTATCAAATAAATATTTACACCAATTTAATTTAATATAAATATTTGATCAAACTATCAAGTTCAAGCCACTACTTTACTAATATCTATCAACCCACAACTACTTTCCAGAGTTATCAAACATAAAATAATATACATTAAGCTATAAGAAACCTCATTATTGTTATTATCATCAAAACGTCCCACATCATGTTTCACAACAAAGTACAAAATGAACAGAACTAACCGCATTTTTCAAGGAAAACATTACACTAGAATTTTTTCACATTTTCATCTCTTTATGCCACGCAAGTTTAAAGATTTTTCCTTCGTATTTTTTTTTTACATTATTCGAGTGGAAAACAGAACAATTTTTTAAAAAAAATAAGAAAAATAAAATGAATGAAATACATTAAGGGCAAATACATATCAGGTATGGGTGCGGCACATTCTCGTAAGTAGTATTAGAAACATCAATAAAATATGAGTGAGCGAGCATTTACCCGGAAGTTTGCATCACATAATCTACCCTATGAGACAACAACTGGCATAGTACAAGACTTTATGTTCTTTTCTATTTTCTTCTTCATTTCTTGCACCATATTTCCTTCTTCATATTTTTGTGTTAAGCATTCTACATACATATGTGTGCCGATGACGCTGATGATGATAGTGATGAATGACTTTTTTCAAGTTTTCTGTTTCGGTACAAGAGGAGAGAAAAATAAGGGACGAGACGCGTGCCTCTAAAAGAATTCTCAAATTTTCTAAAACTCGTCGCCTTCACATCTCCAAAAAAAATCATGTGTTTGTGTGTGATAAAAATGTATATTGACGTGTGCTTCTAAATAAAATATGTTAACCGTATACGTTTCGCTGTTTGCAGCAGTTTCTGAGATGTGAGGCGACGATATGTTTTAACTTTAGTCTTAATGTCTGTTTATTAAACTGTTGACTATAAGTGAAACTTAACTTCTAATATTAGAGTAAATTTCTAGAATTTGAAACAATGTAATGTACCTAGCCACAATTTTTGCGGTCGCACAAATCTTATTGCCATGACTATTACAGCAAACAATCCAACTAGGAATGCTCTGAGATCGAGCTTGGATCGGTATAACTACGATCTTGTTGCTTGGCTATTTTAGAAGTTGACACTGTTGTAGCTAGAAATAGATTAGCATCATAATATGTGGATAGCCCAACTAATTCAGCTGAAAGTACTGCAATTTAACCAGTATTTATAATCTATTGTACCCTTTAAATGTTCAATTTATAGTAAAATTGGAACCACTTGTCTTGAGAAATGCAAGTGTCTTCAGAACTTTTTCATTAAAATAAACTAGACATCATGAGCATAGCGAGGAGCGTACGCAGCTTTTTTAAGATCAACTATTTTGTATAATATTTTTTTATAACTTTCAACCTGGCTTAAGCAAGCCCTTTAAATGCGCACTAATTCCTCAACTGTAATCATTCCCTTACCATTTCTATTTGGAAGGTCTTTGAAACAAACTTTTTTAAAGAGCTCCTGCGGCAGTAGTCGAAATAAAAGGGAACGGAAAAATAATTTTTGCTCTTTCCTTTATGATATACACGACATTCCATAACATGTCTCTTAGCATTCTTCTATTATTCTTCTCAGAATGAGATGAGAAATGAGAACATTAAAATGATATAATGCTTGCCTTATCCATTCACGATTCATTGCTTTAATATTCTCTCTTTTTTTTCCTTTATAAAATTCTAATGAACATTATGAATCAAGCACGGCTAGTAGTAAGATTCTCTGTTGACTTGGGAGGAATAACTTTAAGTTTTAAACATTTGTTTACTGAATTATTAATGAGAAAAACATGTTTTGGAACATGACTAATGAGAGAACTGATTTGATTATTGTTATAATAATTTTAAAGCATTTCATTGAAGAATTTAGCGAGCTCTTCATGCATGAATATTTATTTTTTTATAGTTCAAATTACGACGATTATATCAGATTTCATAGTAAATTTCTGTTCTAAGCAACTTTTTTCCATTCACAAATAAATAAAGTGAGGAAATAGAATTTAGTATCAGTAAAAACCCGCAAACTAGAGATCATAAATGATTTCTTATCAAGAATTTGTCACATCATTTGCATCTTTCTTGATTCTCATATTAAAGAATTTTGGAACCTTATTGAATATGACAAGGATTAGAGCGCATTTAAGAATAGAATAATATGATAAAGTATGTATAAATTTGACATAATTCAAATATATCTTAATCCAAATTGGATCATCAATAAGCAAATAATGAAGATTATTGAAAATAAATAAATAATCTTCAATACGAGTTCTGTGTGTATTGTCTGATAAGCATATTTGTCATGCAAATTGGTATTGTGATGGATTTTAAGGGTGATACCAATAATGCTAAAGCACCATATGTTTTGAAAATATTCTTTATCTACTTGCTGGTGTTCTTATAAGGTGAAGGAACTAAATGGTGTAATTCTTTTGTGTTTCTAAACCTCTTTTCAGGGTCTTCTCAAAGTAAAAACTACAATTTTGAGTCACAGGCTGAAAATTTATTTGAATAATTTCTAGGAACAGCTAAGAAGCATATTTGAACATTTTGAATATAGACAGTCTTTGTTAGATGCTAATTAGGAAATAACGATCGGTTATTTCACTGTTTGGATGACTTCAATCTACTTTAAACTGGTTTTACGCTTTTTCCCAGAATCCAAATAAAGTTACTGAAGAAGTTGCTCAAATAATGCAGACACCCTTACTAACAAGAAGCCGCCTCAAATAAAAATACACATTCTGTAAGAAAATTAGTCACAAGAAGCAATGTCAACACCAGATTAAAAGTTTGTTTACCTTAGACCGGAAGAAAAACAATTCAACCCTCTTGAAATCATTAAAATCCCAAAAATACAAGCTAAAAGAAAGAATTTCATCGAGCAATTGAAATTAATTCTGATAATCTCAAAATGTATTATGAAAATTTCATTTAAATCGATGTAAGCGTTTCATCGACAGAAAAAAATAATACAGCCAAAGTGAAACTGAATGACACAAGCCCACATATATTCCATGAAATATATATACGCGCAGAAAGATTCACATTCATGGAAATTCCCTGATCATTTCGGCGAAGTACTGAGACATACATAAAGTGACGTTGACACCAAAGAAATAACATTGTTTATCTTAAAAGAGAAAAAAATTTTTGTGTATTTCCTCAGGCTTTCCGCAAACACACTTTTTATTCCTCTCCCTCACACTTTCTCAATGACGAAGTCTGATTTTCAACATCCATGTTCACAAAAAAATATATAATATTCTAAAAATAATCAACATGATGCTCTTTTCAACTCACAGCAGTAAGCTAAACGATAATATTGTTAAGTTGAAATGAATGTGCGATCTGCACTCATATTTTAAAACTGTGTTACGAGCATTCTCACTTTATAATCGATAGAATTTTTATTTGTTTAAATAAAAGTAGCAGAAAATTGAGGTTTATTCATTCTTGGTCATTTCCTAGACTCACTTTAAAGTAAGCATATCGTATATAATAAGTAACGTGGCAACGAGTGTAAAATTGAAAACGGAAATAAATTTATTTTTATTTTGTGTGAGCCTCGTAAACTCACTTCATTCATACCTTTTCCTCTTGAGAATTTTTCCTGAACATTATGGGAAGTGGAAAAAAGACAGACGTTTTATATCATATTTATAATATAAATTACGAGCAACCCCAAAATGTCTGTTCTGTTTATAACAAACCCAGAAATGTGAAGAAGAAATTTGATTGTTCACAGATTTAATTCTCAAAGCTATAAACGGTCAGAATACACACACAGAACTGGGTCTTGACGAAAATTATAGGAAAATAAATGATCAACGATTATCAAATTTTCAAAATCTATTATTATTTAAAAGAAAATTGTCATCAATCCTTTATTGATTATGTAAACTATACTTATAATTGCAATCATATGAAACTACGAGACTCTCCATATGCTTAATTAATTCTCTAATCCCAAGCATTCAATGACTGAAAGCAAAATATATCAGACACATAATCCGATTTCGCCGAAGACCCAAAAACAATATCACTATAACTGTCAATTTAATACCTTTATTAACACGCGCGGAAAGAAAATAAAATATGAAAAGAGCGTATATATTGATAACAGCATAGTAGAAAGTGTACTTCAAGAAATAGCCCCGTACATACATATAAATAACGCTTCGTTGGCTAATCAAAAGCATGTCAGTACGTATCTTACCTTGATTTTGCCAAATCCAATCAGGCCCTCGAACAACACGTATGCCAGGCGCAATCATTCTTTTTCCTTCCTCTGTTTCTGCTATATTTTACTATTTACACTTTAGAAATTTTATCACTGTCACGTACAGCTCTGCTTATGTGTTCCTTTTTTTCCTTTCTCACTTTTTTTTGCTTTCTTTTATTCCTAAAAGTTTATGCTATTTTGTTTGATATTATGTCTACTCGTACTCTTTTAAACACACGGAAATCTTAACAATTGTCTTTCTTCTAATTTTCTGAGAGAATAATTCACTGACAATCATTACAATGTTTCACAACACCACAATTATTGTATTCTGAGAGGAAACACACGGAATTGTCTTGTTCTTTCTTCAATTTTAATTATTTTCAGTCTGTCCACTTCTGATACTTTTTAAAAATGAATCTTTTTGATTCTTTTATCCTCCTTTTGATACTATTCCATCCACACTTTACATTATTTTCTTGATAAAACACCAGAAAAATCAATGAATGAAAAAAGAGAATTCTACGACGATAATAGACTCATGTCATTTAAATTGTTGTACGGTGATCATCATTCTAAAATGGAAATGAATTGGAAAAAAAAGAACAAAAGAGAGAAAGAAAAGAAGATTAGAATTTTTCATTTTAAATACAATCAATTAATTTAAAGTCATTGAATCAAAACGAAAATGGAATCATGGAACGTATAGCAAGGTAAATAAATGGGGTTAAAGTGTCACCGAAGGCGGATGATTAAGGCGCATTGTCTGTTTCTTTTGTTGAAGAGGTATTAATTAAATTATTAACGGGATTGTTATTGCTTAAAAGGTTGCAATATAGCTTGAATTGGCCAATGACTTTTTGATTGGTATCTCTAAAAACTTTGTCGGATTTTCGATATTTGCATGAATCGAGTTCGATTGAACTAAAACAACTCTACAAATTTAACGAATTTTTGAAATTCAAATAAACCGAACAAAAATAAACTTGGACTGAAATAAAATAAAGGCGATAAAAAATCTCTACAAATTCTAGCGGTTTTCACGAATTTGAAAATTACAACTGCAGATGAACTGAACGAAAATGAACTTTGAACCACTTACAACTTTTTGAACTTTATCGTTAAGTTTAAAATTTAAAAGCTTTCACAACAAGTCAAACTGATCGTGACAGCCACCCGAAAAACCACCGACTTTAGCATAGACTACTGCATTATAAAGTCCATTGTTCAAAATTGCTTGGCTTAAATGGATTTCTAAAGGAAATACTCATGAGACGACCTAATAATATTATGACACGATGACTCAGACCAATCGATTTATTCCGACGATAAAAGCGTTACGATAAAAATATAAATAAATAAGTGTGGAATGAAACTGCGTATATGCAAAATAATAGTGCCGATAATCCTCATTCATCGTAGCTAACGAAAAAGCGAGCATAAAATAATTCTCGTAAGCGGTTAATTCAAACTAAAATAGAATGAAAAATATATTTAAATTGTGTCGAGACTGATTGGCATTATTCATAGCGAGTAAGCGCAAAATATCCATAAGTTGTCAAAGTTCATTCATGAATTTTTTTTTAAAAAAAAGAGCGAGAGGCAAGAGACAGAAAGGAACAACTGAAATACAGCCCATGATTTTTGTAATAAATCAATATCACAAGTGTGTGTGAATAGAAATTTGCAAGGCATCGACTAGGTATGCGAAAAATATGGAAATTCCTGGACTCATTCATTCAGTTTAAGTCTTTACAAGACGAGTGCTTATGTCCGATATTTGTTTGAAAAAAAGGTATAAGTTTGCATAGATAGGCAGAAATAAAATTTATTTCTTCTTTCTACACTTTTTTAAGCACACACAAATATGCTCAATTTTGCTTTTTATAACATCCAGCCTACGTAAGTAATTTTTTTTACATTTTAGAGCACTTTCGAGCACCTTTTGGATATGCCTTACACTTTTAAACACCATAATTCACATATTTTATGGAAATAAATGTTTTAATTAATCAATATAACTCACTTTTACAACTCTTTTTGTGCATACGAATCTTATTTGGGCGATTTTTTCTTCGTACTCATTTTTTTCAGCCAATTCACATACATTTAATACAATAAAATCTCATTTTTTTTCTTTTTTGCTTAGCGCAAGCAGATATTTTAACTTTTCTAATCAATTCTCGTCACTTTTCAACTTTATATCATTTTTTTCGTATTTATCAGCACTTTATGTCCACACTACATACTTTTTTAATGCTTTCATAAGCACTTATCACTGTTTAATTCCATTTTTTATAAATTTAGTGTTTGAGATAAGCTTGCAAAGAGAGTTTTAACTTAATATGAAATGAGTAAAAGTACCTTTCTGTTTATAGCCTTGTAGGGGCGCAAAGCTATGAAATACAACAAATAACTATTTGTGCTGAACTGAATTCAAATTTTGAGAAACAGTTGATCCGTATTAAGCCATTTATAATTCTTTCTCAACTGCATCTTAAACACGTCTATTACTCACGTACTTATGCTGCTCCATTGACATACTGTAATAAGCTAATTCTTCAGCTGGTAAAATATCTGTCGAAAAACTATTGAAAAGGAACAAATTATTATTTTTTTATATGAATATTTTTTACCCTATTTAAAAACAAAACATGCTATCAGTTTTTATTTGACTGAATTTCTTTTGATTTTCTTAATTCATATCATTACCTGAAACAGGCTTTAAGTTAAGTTACTTTTATGATTATTGTGAGAACTGGTGAGAACTTAAATAAATGAATTTGTCATTTTTAAAGAAATGCTATAGTTTACTTTGTAATAAACGGTTTTCTTAGATTTAAAAGTTCAATAAAACCTCATTACATCGACTTTTTTGCATTCAAAATTCAACAAACCGTTAAATGATCTGTTGCACATTTCTCTTGAAATTCATTAATTAACTTGCTATCCAGTGTTAATTTGGATTAATTCATATTGAGAAATAAAGATCTAAGCATAATGATCAGTCATGGATATTTCAAATTGCAAGTCAATAAGCAAAAGTGACCAAAACACAAATATAACTACAGTGGAATAAAAGCGAGATTTTACTAGTAAATATTTTTATCAATTCTTCACTATTTAATTTAATTCTACCTTAATTAACCTAGTTATAATACATTTTACCTTACCAAATAATGGACCACGACAAGATAATTGTGTCAGTCACCAAAGGTATGTCTAATCACTTCAATGAAGTTAAATAAATTAATTTTATTATTTCCATTCAAAATCCAGACGAATTGATATTAAACTCATATAGAGCAACTAGGAGGGAATGTGGCGACTTAGAGAACCTGATTGTTGCATTAAAAGACTCAAATGAGCATGTCAAGAATATAGCATTAAACAAGCTAGATGTAATTGGAGAACAAATCAAATTTCTTCAGAATCAAGCAAAGGAGATATTGGAAGAGGCAGCAAGGAACAGTGAATTACATAAGATTCCATGTAATTTCATCAAAGTTCCAGGAACAATCTATCATTTATACCAGAGACCACAGAATGACGAGAAGATCTGGTCTATGATTTCTCCACAAGAATTTGGAACTAGCTGTAAAAACACTTATCTAGGTAGTTACAGAATCGAACCAGACAAGAGCTTTACCCCAGTTGATAGCTTAGATGAATACGCTGAAAAGCGTGAGTTTGCTGAATCATTAATTCAAAGTAGATCAAAAATCTTGCCAGCTTTAGAGTTCATGACTAAGAAGGAACGAAAAGACAGCGAAATTGAAAGCTAAGACTGCCCCAAAAAATAGCATAATGAAATTTTTATGTAAGTGAGAGAATAATTTTATATATAACATTAAAGACCTTTATTGGATTTTTTATGAATTTATATTAAAGCATCAGTTGACTTTCTTTAATTAAGAAATCTAATGGACATAAAAGGAATCTTAAAAGCCTCTTACAAATTAAAAATTTACTGACATTTAATGCACATATATTTAACATTTTGTTTCTGTCAATTTATCATTAAGATTATTTACAGATGAGAATTTAAAGGATATCTCTTTATCTGATTTTAAAAGCTTGTCTAAATCATTAAAATCTAAATTCTCATTTATTGTGGTACGTTTACAAGGCATTTCATTATTGTTATCATCAAAACTATCAGCTGTTGTTGAGATTGATGACCTTCGGGCTCGTGCTATGTTCCTCATTTCAATATAGCTTCTCATACGCCTTATACTTGGAGTATCATAACGAGATTCCATTAATCGTTCACGATCAGTGTCCGACATTGAGATTAGATCTGGCTGACTTGAATTAATGTAACGATTTGGCTTCATGAATGTATGAAAATCATTTTGATAACGAAGTTTCTGACGGAAACTAGTAGCATCATTAACAGGCTTTGGCTTATCGTAGCGTGCAAGGAGTAACTGAAGCTGATCATCGTATTTCAATAAATACTTCTTATTATCAACCTTATTAATATCAGCTTTGAATTTGGGTGGATTCCATAATAATTCAATTCTCTTATAATCAAGATCTGTTTCTTCCGTCTTATTGCTCTGTATATCAATTTCATCTATAAGTAAACTCATTTATTAACTAAGGATCTTGAAAAAGAGAAGATCTATAACTTACCAACATTCGACAAATATAAAGGATTGGAAATAGCTCCATCAACAATATCAACATCTAAATATTTTGCACATTTTCCTAACAAGCTTTCAAATTTAGCACCTAATGCTTTAAAGGAAGGACGTTTCATTGGATCATCAGCCCAACAAGCCTCAAGTAACATGTAAATTTCTGGAGAACAATTCTCTGGTCGTTCCATACGATAACCAGATCTAAGAAGGTGATAAAGGTTTTGGGGTGGAATTCCTGGGTACGGAGTAGCTCCTGCAGAAGTAAATTTTAAGGTATAGGATGCTTTAAAACAAGTCAAAGCCAACATTTACTCACCTAATGTAATAATCTCCCAGCCAACAATACCAAAGGACCACACATCAGTCTTTGCAGTATAAACATGATCAGCAAGACTCTCGGGACTCATCCATTTGACTGGAACTCTATCTTTGCTCTTTTTCAAATATGCATCATCTTCATAAACATCTCTAGTTAATCCAAAATCTGAGATTTTACAGACTCTGCCTTCAGCAAGTAAAACATTTCTTGCAGCCAAGTCACGATGAACAAGTTTAATATCAGCTAGATAAGACATTCCTTTGCATATTTGCCATGAAAATGAAAGTACATCTGTTGCTGTGACTGGTTCAACTCCGTCAATATTTAAATCCCCAGCTTCTTCTAGCTTTCGACTTAATCTTAAGTAGCTTCGAAGTGATCCAAAGCAGCAATATTCAATTATTATCAATGGAGGTTCACTCTTTATACATGCTCCAAGAAGCTTAATGACATTAGGATGAGAAACTTCTTGAAGTAATTGGAACTCAGATAATAAGGCTAGTAACTCAACAGAATTGTTTTTCGTCTTAATAGTCTTAACAGCAACAGTTCGAATGGAATTATCCTTATCAATTTCCTGTATGTAAGCTTTCAAAACTTTTCCAAACTCCCCCTCACCCAATGTCGTGTCTAGCGTCAATTTGTCACGA
Organism: Chironomus riparius; assembly: GCA_917627325.4. Taxonomy (NCBI): domain Eukaryota; kingdom Metazoa; phylum Arthropoda; class Insecta; order Diptera; family Chironomidae; genus Chironomus; species Chironomus riparius. Next base: position 18,087,995 of record OU895877.1, on the reverse strand, counting down.
TCAAATTCCCATTTGGCATCAAAATCAAACTTGTGATAAGTTTGTAGATAATTCTCCTTCTGTACTTCATTAATGATGTTGATATTTATGATCTCTGTGTCATTGCTTCCTCGATAATGAACTGATGGTCCATTTGTCAGGATTCTCTTTTTGATTTTCTTCACATACCTTCGTCTCATCGTCACTAATATAATAATCATTAAGACAAGGAGTGATGGAGATCCAATCATTATGAATAAACAAACTGTGCCACATTCAGGATGTCTTTTAAAGCCAGTTTTTTCAGCAGTAACAATTGATGAAATATCATCTGGAGTTTCTGAAGTTATTGGTGGATCTGGTGTTGTTGTTGTTGTGGTTGTACGATGTCCTTTATCACAAAAGCACGTTCCACTATTGCACGCACACATATTTCCTATGACAACTTTTCCAATTCCACGACCTTGCTTAGGAAGTGTAGCATGAATATTATTACTAGTCGCACAATCTTGAGAGCACATAAACTCATTGTTATCTTCTGCATATCTTTCCAATGCATCGCATATTCGGTTTGCACACGTTTCAATATCCGGTACGCACGTAGGGTAGCTTGAAGAATGTGTTTTTGTATCATTTTCTTGAGGCGTGTAAGGTCTCCATTTACATCTACCATTCTTCGAGCCAGCTCCACATGACTTTTCGCAATCATTTTGAAATTCAAAATGTGAACAGAAAACTTCATCATGCTCATCTTTTGGCTCTGCACATTCTTTGGATGCCTTGATAACTTTAACCTTGATTGTGAAATTTTGAGAAATTTTCTGTTCCGTAAAGTCAGCTGTAACATGAATATCGTACGTTGCATCTAATGTTGATTGTAAAATCGATGAATCTGCTACGTAAATTATTCCACCGGTTTGAAGAATGTCGAAAGCTTGCAAATGCGTATCGTCAATGCTAAATCTAGTGGGTAATAAATGAAAGATATTGATTACAATAATAAATTATTATTAAACCCATCAATTTTTGTTATTCACTTACTCAACTTTTGAATCCGAGATTTTACTTTTCGGCTCCGTAACATGAGCCAATCGTGAAGCATTTTGTAGTACAGTAACCTCATTTGGGTATTCAATGTTTGCTAAAAGTTTGGCAGTTTTTCCTGATGCTGCAGAATTTTCCGCTTTTCCTCTCGCTTTTCTGCTTTTATCTTCACTAGTAAGTTTCTCAGCTTTTGGAAGGGGTTCAAAAACTCGCTCGAAACAAATTGTAGCATTTTCATATCGAACTTTTTTCTTTATGACTTCCTTTGCTTTTAGAACAATACAGTATGGAAATGACGTAAAGTGTCCTGTTTTTGTGTACCGCAAATCTAAACAAATTATCAAATTACAGAATTGGAAACATAATAATATACGTCTTACCACATGAATATGCAGCTGACGAAATATTATTGTTTGTTGAGTTGTATGATGTACAAAATTCTACGAAAATTTCCTCTTTATCATTCATAATTTGAAACTCGATATCATCAATATTTGCATGTATTGTATCATTATCAAGGAATAATATTTTTGTGCTGACATTATTGTTCTAGATTTTAAATGGTAAAGGTATGTATGCTGTTAAAAATAGGTTCAAATGTCAATTGAGATAATATGAATAATTTATGCGCAATTTACTTCAGCTACAACAGCTATGACGATTTAAGGATGTTGTTAACAAATTTACTTTTATGTTCATGATTCTCAAAAAAAAACTGATTTTGCGCGAAAATTTACAATTTTAAGCTACTTGCTTAGACATTAAGACAATGTCATAAATCAATAAACTTTAAAAAACTGTCTTCTTTAGATTCATGATCCTAATCATCTTTTGGTCAATTTTAACCAGTTTCAAATTTTTTTTGCAGTTCTAGCAAACCTAATTTTAAGTTAGAGATTAGTTTTAACCGTTGAATACCAACTTGCTTCTTCTCTTAGAGTTTAACCATATTAACCTAGACAAAACTTTTTGCTTACTACTTACAACGACAACATTCGAATTTAGCAAGCTATTCAAATACTTGCTTGATTTTATGAGCATTTCCAATTAAATGAGCATCCCTTAACCTCACTCAATTTATATTTTCATCTCTCCAAAAGCTGGTCAGATTAAAAATACATTTGCATCATGAATGCTTCAAATTTCGCAATATTTTTAAATGAAAAGCTACTGATATTGGAAAATCCCAAACAAAATAGCGCGAAACATTTTAACAAAGCACTAAGGAATACTTGGAAATGGATGAAGGTCATCTAAATCGTATACCATCAATCTACATGCACAGTTTGTATTTTCCCAAAAAATATTTACGTTCTTAATTGGCAAACTTCCTCTTTGAACACGCGATTTCTTGGAAGTTTCGGCATATCAATGTATTTAGTTTCGCACAACTAATTAGCTTCATTAAAATGTCATAACATACCTTCGTAAAATTCGGGCTATCAAGTTTCACATTTGTTACTTTATGATTATCTTGTACTTTGACTGGATTATCATTCACATCAATTACGGAAATGTTAAAGACTTTCGTATCGTTAAATACAAATGATCCCATCTTAATGTTACATTGAATGTTTACTTTAAGACTCGAATTCCTTTCTCGATCTAGAGTTGTCTTCGTAAATATTTTATTATTCTTGATATCAAAAAAGTTGGTGCCTGTCAGAAATAAGAAGGAAAAGATAAAATATTTTCACAGTTCATAAGGAAAATGTTTTAGAAGTCGTTCGCAAGTGACGCCTAAAACCAAATTCACGTTTTTTGTAAGAAAAAGTTTCTTGACTTCTTTGAGTAGGTATCAAAATTTACAAAGACGTCATTTGTGAACAACTTGTCAACCTTAATGTGAATGAAATTTACCATTTAGTAGCTTATATTCCACATGGTATTTCCTGCAAATGCGACGATAAAATCGAGGTACGATTTCACCAATTTCACGCATTTTGAAGTTTTCATTGAAATCTTCGATAGCATGAAAGTCAATTGAATCGTAGAAGCACATGGATGACTCGCAAAAGTCTCTCACATAATAATACGGTACGAAATTTATATTTGCTGTAGTTTCTATCATGTCTTCTTCATCGTCATCATCATTTGAAGTTTTTGAAATTATTTTTAGATTCTGCACAGATTGGACATCCTTTGAAAAGTTGTTCTGCTCTATTAACCAAAGTTCACCAGTGCTCTCGTCAATATGAAAGAAATCAACATTTGTGTCAATTGAGAATTTTCGAGATGAAACTCCATCAAGTGTTTCAAATTTTATCAACGGTAGCTTATCATAGACATGCTTTGTATTACTAAATATTGGAACTTGCAATGTGAAATCTGTTTGCTGAAAAGTCGTTTCGTATGCTTCTGTAAAAAAAGAATGGAAAAATAAATGTCAATTGCACTTCTTTAAGATAAACATCAAGATGATTGTAAGATTGAAGGGAAAAAGTTTTATATTATTAAATCTACAGAGAGATACTTTAAAATTGACTATTCAGCCAGTTGCGATATAACAGAGCATGTATTCCTTCCCGAGAAGGATTCGAACCAAAGCTCTAAAATTTAAAGTTAGAATTCTATAATTCAAACAACATAATCGTATTAAACTAATGATGCGATTTTAAGGAATCAGTTAAAATATTTATGCTCTTTAAAAATCAGAATAAATATCATCATAACCTTCTTCAACTTCCCACACATCCTTAATGTCACATCTGAGTATTATTTTTAAATATAAAATACGAATAGATCTGAATTAAAAATACAAAAAAAAACTGAGTAATTCAATAAAAGGTAAAGATTGGAGTGGGACTCAACTTCAAAGCATTTTTTAATTATAAATTCTATCAACAATGAAATAGATTCCTTCATTTATTCTGAACTTCAAATCACAGTTTGCTTCAAGAACCTTAACAGACATTCCCCTTTATTTATTCTTTAGATAAGGAATCGTACACAAATGATGTCGAAAACAAAAGAAGTTTTAGAACTTCCTACGAACTAATGAATTGAAATCCTAGAATCAAAACTGAATGGTTGAATTTGCATTGAATCGTAATGAATTAAATTAAATTTCAGCATTCAATTACATTTAAGGTCGGATTCTAAATTGAAGATTCTCAATAAGTGAACTGATAAAGTTGGTTTATAAATATGTATAATATTAATATAAATTTTTGAAGTAACATTTAAGACAACAGTTGTATTTCTAAGAATTTCTTTACAGAAGAGGCATTAATGATTTAAAAGTAATTTGATTCTGACTAAACTGAAAACAAATAATAATAATAATAAAGTGTGAAGGGCCCAGCCTTTCAGCTGAAGACACTGTGATTCAATTTGTAAAGAATCTATTGTACCATACCCTTTAGACCTACAGTTTATAGTGGGATCCGAACCACTTGTAAGTTATGCACATTGCACAGTCATTCAGATGCTAGTTTATCCTTGTATACCTAGCAAAGGAGGCATATTCTATGCCAAAGACATCAATACTTCACCCAACACACGAACCGAGAAACTGAAAACAAAAGTGCTTTGAAAATTTCATCTGAATTAATTTTATTTTCTATTTTTCTCGCGACATTATGAATATCTATAAAGGAACAATTGAGCGAAAACTTTTATTGAAATGTTATATGCCTGGAGGCTATATTGCAAAATTTTCTATTGTATATAAATCTACTACTACACATTTCTCATTCATAAGTTCTGTCCAATAGAAAATTGGGGTTTTGGGATTCATCTTAATTGTAACTCGAACCCTTTTTAATCTCCTTCCTTATGACATGAATTTATAACGACCCACAATTCAACATTATTTTAGTACGAAATGTAAAATTTTTCTCACATAATATATTATTATGACTTTCATTTTAAGCACTGTCATTGTAAAAAATTCTCTGCTTTTAGCATATGGTAGTATGCTTAGCATTGTGTGATGATGAATACATTGCTCTATTGTACTGCCTTTATAATATTTTTGTGAAAATATTTTTATTTCTCTATCTGCAAGCAAATGTTTTAATGAACGAAATTTAATTCTTCAAAAATGCTGAAAATTTCGTTTTTATTGTTCATGATTTTTAGATTATTAAGAAAGTCAGTGAAGCTTGGTGTTTAGAGCGCATTAAATACTTTCTGTTGATAAAAATCTTCAAATAACTTAGAGAGCTTCAATTATCCTGAACAATGAATATTTATAAGTCCATTAAGGGAATGACATAATGTTATGACATTTAGTGGCTCCTACACAAATTTGTGAAAAGTTTAGGACTCGCGCTATCAAAATCATCCTGCTAATATAGCTTCATCGTGTTTATTTGCAAAAATACCTTAGTTTAAAAGCAAGCATTGTTGGGAATCAGATTTCCTTTCTTTAAATTCATCATTTCGGAAATGTAAAAATTTAAGAATACACAAAAATAAAATGATAAGTTTGTTCCTGAAAGCTTGTGTAGAAATTCTAAAGAAAATAATATTTGAGCTATGCCAACAGCTTTGAGAATCTCAAATTGAGATTTTGATAATTAAATCTTGTCTGTATTACGTTACCGTAGAGCTGCCGGTAAAAGATGAATAAAAATTCGAAGGAAGATTTTATTTTTTAATTTTTAACTTAGTTTTTATAACGAGGAAAATTGTGAATAATTTTTAACTTCATGCTTTTCATCATAATTTAATTCTTTTAGACATTTTGAGTGGGAATTAAAGCTGAACAGTTTTGTGAATTTATATATGTAGATAAAGTTCTGATTAAAAAATATGGAAAATCATCCTGAATTTTAAAATAAAATGATGATGAAAGTTCGTTCAATAAGTGATGTCCTTTAAAGTTTTGATTCTCAGTCTAATATCTATGCTATCCTCGATATTGCGAAACAGCTTAGTTTAAATTATATTCTCAATCTATTCTGAGCAGTATCTCTAGATTTGCTAATGAAGTTTAAAGAAAACACCATAAATCATCCATAAATTCACTTTTAAGTGAAAAACTGAATATTTTATTGACATAATTTATGAACAAACCCTCAAATCTCATTCTTTTCACATCTTCTGAAGTCTATCAAATCTCATGTTGGGAAGAAGCTCTTCCAATTTACAATTTGCATTGCTATAACAACAGGAAATTTAAGAAGAAAATAAGGAAGTCTTAAAATGATGATATTGTAGATTATTTGTGTATTTTAGAAACGTATTTTAATTTTAAACAATTCGCGAATAAACAGGATCCTAATCAGGCGTAGTAGTTTATTTTAGAATAATAGGCCAATTGTGAGCAATAACTTTTACTAATTAACGTTAATGAATTCTGAAAATTTTAACCTACACAGATTAGTATTCATGAAATTTTATTTTATTATCATAATGGACTTTTGTTTTTTGTGGGAACCACAACCGTTGATGTTGAAATGTCAACATAAACATGATTTTTCATTTTTTCTTTAAAGTTTAATGTGAATTGCAATATAATGTGGAAAATCTGGTTGAACTTTACTGAATTTGCTGGAAATTTTTTTTTACAGAAACAAAAAACATAATCACGTGATTTCTTGAACATGCCGTAACATGTTTGTTTCGATTTGAGCAATTACATCTTTTTGACAATGTATTTTATGTGAATTTACTTTTTTCTCAAATCATCGTTTTTGGTTTTTATTCCTATCAAATAACCCAATATTCAACAATGTTGAATACACATGGGAGGTTCAACAAGTGAATAGATAACGAAGGTATTGTTTGAATTTTCATCTGATTTACTTTTTCAATCAATTCCACGATAAAAATGCAATTTCAAAGATTTTATTCCCGAACTCAATATGCCGTTCGACATTAAATTGATATTCCGATATACAATATTCATAACTTTAGGATTTATATCCTAGAAAGCTTCATATTCAACAAAATAAAATGCATCAAACATCTAATAAAGTTCAAATGAAGCAGAACGATGTAACAAATAAATGTTGATTTTAATAATCAGACACAAACAACTGTAATTCAATCATTGGAGAAAGTAAGGGAAGAGCAAATAAATTAAAGGCAAACAAACTTACAATATATTTTCAATTGAGTGAGGACAAGATTTCCTAATAACGATGATTAAGATGCTGATGACTCATAAAACCATTGACAATCTCGTTACTCAGATTCAACCCTTAGCCAATATGGCGACATTTATTGTACAGTCATATAAAATCCTTTATAAATCTAATCTTCTTAAAGATTGCATAGAAGTAGCTGATTTATAGGATGAGGATGTGAAGAAGTTTGTTTTTAAAAGCTTTGAGGATCAGGGACGTAAGAAGGAATTAGGAGTATTCGCTCTTTCTCGTTTTTAACTACGCTTCAAATTTTAGATGAATATATTTTAACATGAATTATATCTTGTTGTGATCTAGTATTAAGCTGGTATGTAATTCGAATTTTTCACCCTTATCAACAATTCCTTTGATATTGCTTACATACTGAATTTTTACATTATCATGAAGCAAAGCGGAACATGGAAGTAAAGTCATTTGATGTTTAATAATTCTCAGTATATTTTGACGACATTTTATGATGGTTTGAATTATAAATGATTTAGCTAAAGATGCAAGGTATGGAATTAGATTCTAATGCAAAGGAGATTTACATAAGGGATCATAAGAATTATTAAGTTATCATGCATTGTGTTTAAGGATTTTTTTTTAGATTTTCGAGAATTTTCAGAATAAATCTTGAGTTATCACGCCTTGGATTTAATCTTTAAACATTTACATGAATTTTAAGCTTAAAGTCTTTGATTATTCACCATAGCTTCGAAAGAGAAAATTCAATTAAATTTTATCAAAAAGAAAAAAAATGTTCATAAATTGGAAAAGTTTCTAGGAAGTTCAATCTCGAATGTCAAATTCATTCCGTACTATTTACCAACATACGTGTTTACCTTCATATCACATGTTTCATGAACGGTCTTGCTCATAAACCAGCACCTTCCAATTATCTACATTTTTGAGTGATTTTGTTATGAAATTCAACGAATTCCCACTTCAAATATTTTTTTGGAATTGAGAGTGGGGAAGCACTTATGGTACAGATATAAAATTCTAGATAAAAGCTTTGGATTGAATAAATTATTCTAGATACCAAAATAGACTCAACAGTTGATAAAAAATTGAATTTATAATTTTTTTTCCATTTCATGCGATATTAAGGACTACTCATGACGTTTTATTAAAAAAAAAATTATGTTTTTGAAGTTGTTCATAAATGACGTTTAGGACAATGAAAAAAAGGAGGATTAGGCACAGCTAAAATTGAAAAATTCGTTTACACCGCTTAGAAATAAAGAAACAATTCAATTTTCTGAAAGACGTCATTTGCAAACGATCCTTTACAGACAAAAAAGCTTCAGCATGCTTCAGCATTACAAACTAATTTCCATAAAACCACGCTTAAATTAAAATGATGAATGAGCAAAAAATAATAATTTTCCGTTATGATTCAGTAAGAGAAGCACCACAATAAAGGTTTCTTTTCGGCCATACAGCAAAAATCATAGACTTGATATCCATTGAATAACCGTCTATAGATTTATTAATGATGTAAGAAAGTTTGCTTTTGAAATATTACGGCTAAGAATTCCTGAAGTTTGTTATTTCTGTATAATACCAAGTGATTGACATTCGTATCCTTTTTTACTGAAATCTTTTCTTCTATTCAAACGCTTTGATGCAGAATTTTTTTCAAGAAGGAATCAAATTTTTCTTAGTCCGTAAATAAATCTCAGAAGATTCTTATTAATTTACATGTTTGGCATTAAATAAATCATAGCTTTCTATTGCTATTTTATTCAGACATGATTGTAAAACCTTAATGCTTTCAAGAAAGAGGACATTCAAAATCATAAGATTGGATGTTTTATTTGATAAAGGAACGGAAATCAGGATCAAGATTTTTATCGCGGCTAGACTGCTTTTTTTTTCTTGAATCGAAAGAAACTTTAATTTTCTATGATTCACAAAATCATCTAGATTCTGTTTTACGAGATTATTTTCCTTTTCTTGATTCCTTTGGCAAACATCCAACTGTTTACTCATGTTCAATTGATGATTCAATTGAAATTTTTGGAGGGATTATTATTGTTAATAGTTGAGCTAATAATTTGGAATTAAACGTCAGTAGCTTTTATTAGCTATAAATTTGAGTTTTAACGAGAATCATTTAAAATTAAAAAATCACAAGTGGAAATTTTAAAAAAAAGTTATCACAAGAATTTCTAAATTAATTTGAATTCATTTCAATTTGAACAAATCCAAAAAATTAAATCACAATCATTTAATTCCGAGTAATTAAGCAGAAAATAACCTTACCACAAACACAGCAGCTTATTAGGATCAAAATGAAGCCACAAAATAATTTATTAACTTCCATTTTATTTTCACATTAATATCTTCCCGTAAGTCATCAGTAATATTTTTGTAAGTCCACAAATTATCTAGTCTATTTCACAAGCTTTATAATTTTTATCTATCTGTTCACATTCGAGGACGAAACAAGACTGAGGCACAGGATTGCGAAAGAATGAATACACATTTTTCCTTTTCCATTCATATTCGCAAGCGATGAGCATAGCAGAGACATGAAAAATGCTCTCAATTGAGAGAATAAAACGTGCTGTCATGGCTTTTTTGTTGGGAAATTCTCTCACATGTTGTTATTATCTCTTGTCACAACTTGTTGATGTTAAGTGATAACCACTGATGCCGATGGAAATTGTCTTCTTTAAATTCAATTTTAATAGAGAATTTAGTTCATGTAACTACATCCTGAACATGTGTTGTTAACGTTACTTATAAAATAATTGGATTAAAGTTCATTTATCTAGTGCAATTACTTCCTTCGTGCTTCCTTTTTAAATTATGCTCTAATTAATGGAAAACCGAAACTTTTTTCATGCCTTATTTGTGCCAAGATGATACTTTCCGGAATGTAATTGCTTGAGGGTAGTATCAGATACTTCTAATTGTTTGTAAGAAGCCTGAATAGTATATTTATAAAAATATTTACTTGGTAGTCATGAGGGGGTGGTAGAAACCTAAATCATAAAGCATGTATCAATAAATTATCATTGATAACGAATCTCTGTTCTGAGAGTGCTTTATGCGAATCGTTGCTATGTTATTGTCACTTGTGTGGTTTCAATTCCCGGTAGATATATTCAGTTATTAATGTAAAATTGAGATGCTTCATTTTTTGAAGATACTATAAACTTCAGCTTGTATTCGATGAATCTTACGATTGTGCTTTATTTACAGAATCAAATTGAATGCTTAGTTAAAAATTTATTTGAAAGTATTTTGAATTATGAATAACCCCAATGCTAGCAAACAGAAATTTTTGAGTTCTTATTATTCGAACTTCGAATTTTCGAGGTTCTTATTTTTCGAAAATCGAATCTTCGAAGTTCTTGTTTTTAAAAAAATTCGTTGTGAATTATTATTTTTCGAGTAATTTGTAATTTTGGTGAACATTCCTACTAGTTTTTATGATTAAGATAATCACTGTGATGAAATTGCATTTCTTAAATGTTAATGCTTTAAAAAACACCTAGTTTAAAAAAAAAATAAAAAGTAACAGACTTTCTTATTTTGAAATTTTAAAAAAATACCGCGCGAAAATTTTGAATTTTTTTTTGTTTGTAACGGTCTCTGTTCTTTGCTAACATTGGGAATAACCTTAATGTAATCTGATTTCTGTTGTAAGCAGATAAATATAATTTTGAATATGAATTCAATTGAAATTTTTTTTACTTCTTGCAGATGAAAATAAGTCATTCAAAGTAAATCAAGTCTAACAACAAATATTAAGTTCATTGAATGCTCATTGAAGTTTATAAATATAATTGATTCTGAGAAGTCTGTATCAATTTAGCCAGTAGTTCTTGGTGATTTTTATCGTTGGAGTATATTGAGGTCATGGACAGTTTGAACCATGCTGAGCTCATAAATTTTATTTTATGCATTTTATATGACCCAAAAATTAAGTTTTTATTCGTCATTCTAAAATGGTAATCAAATCAGAGCTTCAAGTCGATTATAAGTTTTATTTCATTTCATTTTTTTATTTGAAAAATCAATTCAGAGTTGACTTTTTTTAATCTAATCCGACTTCATCCAGTCGACGTCAAGCTCTGATTAAAATGAAACGACGCTAATGTTGAAATTGAATATCGAGAGAACCAGAATATATTAAAGCTATGATTTCTATTGACTTGACCAAATTACTTTAAGGTAACATAGCAACGAAGCTTTGTCGAAAATTTACAAGATAATTGACTTTTTTTCTCTCATGTCTAGTATAAATCATTCTCATAAAGTGCTTGCATAGCAGTATAACTCGAACGTTCTAAATGAACACATTAAATTAATTGGCAGGTTGGATAGAAAAGTTTGTTGATAGTTTTGTGGTCGAATCAGGAAAGTTATCCCATTAAGAGGAAAATGGATTTAAATTTAGTCCAATTTCTTTTGAATTGATTTTAATATTGAGTTTTTGATTCATACTTCATGATTTCGAACATGTGTCCCCACTCTTTCCCCCTATTCTTGAATTTGTTCAATTGATTCAGCATCATGATACTTCAATTCTCCCATTTGCATAATGTTGGAACCTTGGGTCCAGTTTCTAAATCTATTAAATGTACTCAATCCTAGTCACGAGCAATTTTGTTTATTCGGTTGTACACCAATGATCAATTCTAAGGTATGATATCCTACGAAGCACTAGAAACAAGCCATAGAACTCCTTCTATGAAATAATCTTCAACAAAATCCAAAATAAATTCAAAATCTAGTCTAACTCTCCTAGCTCAATAAAGTATCAAGCAAAAGCTGCAATCATATGTTGAATAATTAAAATCAAATCAAAAAAGGTCCTACTCATTATTCTTCATGGTCAACGTACAAATGACACAAAAATTGAATAGAAATCATAGAAGAATGAATACAGCACTTAATTTTAATTTTCTACGTGACTATGAGAATTTTTGTTGGATTTTCGACTGAGTGCAGTACAACAGAAAGATATTATTATCTAAAAATAAGGAGAATGAGAAACCCAGGGTTGGCTTATTTGCAGTCTAGTGTCAATATTTGATTAATAAGGAAAAAAAATTCATGGAATGATATAGCATTCTATTAGCACTCAATTTATCATGTCGATAAGGATCAACAATTTTTTTTTGGTATGTTTATTTTTCATGATATTTAAGCAGTGTCTCGTTTCAATTTTTAGTTCATTGAACAAACCCACGGAATGAAGTTTAATAAAAGATCAACGAAGAATCAAGAAATGTTGTTGAAGTTCAGCAATAAATGGATGAATCACAAAAAGGACAGCAATAACAATTTTGTTGAGTACCGAGAAGAGAAACCGCATTACAATTTTCTGGCTAAAACTTGGGTAGAATTTACGAAGAATTCGAGTATTCATGCTGTTCATTATCTAACCTCGGAAACCGTAAATGCAATAGGAAAGTTCTTTTGGTTTTGTGTCATAGTAATTGGCTTTGTTGGTATGGTATATTGCTGTATCCTTTTGTCAGCTCGATTCCGATCGAATCTTACAGCAACAGTCTTTGAAACTACGAATTATCCAATAACTGAGATTCCTTTTCCTCAAATAACATTGTGCAATAACAACCATATAAATTATAATAGAACTGAGGAAGCTGTTGCTAAGTTTGTTGGGAATGCGACACAAAAGCAAAAGGAATTCTTTGTTAACTTTACTCATGTCCTTCAAAACATGATGTATGGATCAAATGATGAATTCGAGCCAGTTCTGGATGAAGGATATGATGGATTTATGGAAAATATAAAAATATCAGACATTATCTTATTCATGATGCATGATTGTAAGGAGTTTCTTATTGAATGTACTTGGCGCGATAAAACCGTAAATTGCTGTGATATATTTTCGCTACAGGTCACTGAATATAGCTATGGCTTTTCATTCAATTCATATTCAAATGTGGGCACACAGTTTGTAAATCGATCAAATCTATTTCCTTGGAGGATAGCCAATACTGGCAAAAAATCTGCATTAACAGTCTTGACCGCTCTTCATCTAGAGACGAAAGTTGAAAGGAATACAGGAATTGATAAGCCTGGAATAATTCCTTTCGTACAGCATCCACAAACTCATCCAAATACTGGTTTATTCATTTCTGTCAACACAAATGCAGCTTTAATTATAAAACCCACAGTCTTTTCTACATCTGATGATGTTTCTCGACTACATCCTGCTGATCGGCAATGCTATTATAGTGTAAGTTCCGTGTTAAGTCACACATAACATTACATAATTAAATCGCTTTAAATTCCAGCATGAAGCATCAAAACTTAAAGGATTAAGCATCAATAATCTCCCATATATGCGTGCAAACTGTATATCAGCATGTCGTCACAATCATATGATGAAATTTTGCAATTGCTCGTTCGCATTTCTATTCTTTGCCGATGCTGAAAATCCTGAATGTACAGTTTCTCAACTAAGATGCTTAGCAAAAGTCAATGATATCCTGAATATGATTAAACCAAAGGAAAAGAATCCTTATTTTGATGAGAGCGAGCAAGGTATCACTTGTGACTGCTTACCAGAATGTAACCGAATTGAATATGAAGTAACAATGGAACCAATTTATGATGACGAGCCAATATCGGAAGGAATGGTCAAAATTGATGTGCATTATGGAAGCAAAACAATGATTAAGTATCGAACCGATGTTTTGTATTCCTGGGTTGACTTGATGGTTGGTTTTGGTGGAATATTGGGTTTATTTTTTGGATGTTCATTGCTCAGTGGCGTCGAGATTTTCTTTTACTGCACAATCGGCTTGTTTCATGAATATAAACGAAGCAAGGAAGGACTTGTGAAAATAATTCGAGCAAAATTTCCCTTCATAAATTAAATTCATATTTTTTTGATGCATGAAACGTGCATTGAACCCTTGATTATTCCTTTATTAGCACAGAGACAAAGCATTTTTCTACAAGGATTTTTATAGGCGCGGCATAGTCTATATTGTGTATTTTTATCCTCCCGCATAGAATTACTTGAATAAAATGATTTTCTTAGTTGCACATGTTCTCATACTACACAACTAGCTAGTCGCACAATATGTGAAGTGATTCCGAATAAAACGACATTGTGTTATCAGGACATTACGTATATTGCGATGTATAGACGCAGGAAAATGGAATGTCTTAACCAGATGCGACGAAGATTTAAAGGCATTAAAGAATCCTTTTTTTCATAGTTTTCAATAAATTTCCTTTATAAAACTCTAGAGACATTATTCATTCAACTATCTATCCATTTGTATCCAATAAATTTTCATCAATAAATTGATGCCATCCATTTACATGTTGATATAAAATAGGCGCAGATATAAACTTTAAGAGCTCAAAATGTCATTTTTACGATGTGACGCCGCAAAGTAAAGTGAAAATTGGGTCATTAAATGAAAATTATATACGATAGATGGACAGTTTAGCGTCTTAATGGAAACTGATTTGATTGTATAGCGTAAAATGTAAACAATTGTTTTAGCTAATTAATTATTGATTTTCGTTACTTGGATAGATGAGCATTAAGTGTCGTTTTGTTGTTTACAACTGTATTTAGTTTGTAAGCAAGGATTTATGCATGGTTATTGAATTTATTGGCTTGAAAACTTTTAGTTCAAATCCAAAAATTTCAAATTTTTAAACTCTTAAAAATCAATTTCTGGAAGCTATAAAAATGCGCTTAAGATTAAGGACACTATACAAAAGCTTATGGCGTGCTATGGAATTCTTAATGCATGAATAAATAAAGGCGACAGTGATTTGAGTAAGAAGGAAGTTTAAAAGTATATCTCACCTTTATAATTCATAAGTAAACAGTATTCCTGTGCAAAAGGAAGGGACGTGTATGTTGAAGGAAGGAAATTAAGTTATCCAAACTAATTAAAACCTTTTGTTACAATTTATAGACATCTTGGGAGTTTGACTCTAAAAGGCTTGTCAAAATATTCATTTAACACGCATTTATACTCCCACAATATGATGCTCCTGCATATTTCATACTTAAATAGCTGCTTTAATTGTCCATATTGAAATTCTCAAAGGAAAATAAAAAATGAAATTCAGAATAATAATGAATGTTGTTTCATTTGACCTTTGCTAATCAACACATGCAATAGAATAACAGATAGTGCTGTCACGGTAAACTATTGATAGAAATTATTCATTTCCATTTCTTCTTTTGTATGAGCTCTAATACATCAAAAAAGGATATGTGTCAATTTCAATTTTGTTAAAGCAGAAAATTAATTTTGGCATTGTGAATTTCTAAGAAGCACACATTTCTATACGTAATTAATACTGACTATACCAATTAAATTAATCAGTGACGCGCGAAATAAGCGATAAATTTTTGACAGCTGTTACTCAATAAATAAAAATCGATAAGTTGAAACAGAAACGCGAATTAAATGTCTATGCTTATGTGAAGATTTGTTATCATGAATTAAATTGAAGTAAGTCTAAAATGCAGTTCTGGTCATACATAGTAAAATATTTTTTTAGAGATTCAGAATTTTCTGATTTAAAAAAAACATTAAGCAAATTGTTTAACTTATTTTGAATTAATGTTATTGCATTTTTACATTTGTAATTTTTCTGCATTTTCACAGTATTACTTGGATTCACTGTAGTCAGAAGATTCCCAGAAGATTATGTAAGTTTAAAATCAATTCCAAGTCTGATAAACTAATCAAACTGCTTCAATTCTTTTAACATTCTCCTCACTACAAAAACTTCAAGTTGAATATTGCAGCTTGTCAATTTTCACTAACCAAGTCCATCAGAAGATTTTCTTCTATTCGATTTTATTTCAAGTTATCAGAAAAATGAAAAATATACGCGAGCTAAAATAACATTTAATATAAAATAATCTGGATGTAATCTCGAAAAATGTGATGAGTAAGTACTTCATAAATGTGAGAGTTATCAATTAGAGAGTTTTTGGGTTTTTTCGAGTTTTTGAAAAACATTTTTTGCTGATTTTAAAGCATTTATCAGACGATAATCTAATCGAGACTTACATATATGCTCTTTAACTTTTAAACTTTTGTAAACTCGATAAGTTGGAGATATTTTGTTTATTTCTCATCATGATTACAATTTACGATTTTGACTGTTAATTAGTTTTTGGGAATCAAGATTAAAGATTAAGTTACATTTCAATAATTAATCCACAATTTTTAAACTGATTGATATGCGGACTGATCTTGGTTTAATTTCATGCAGAATATTCCGCATATTCTCATAATTTTAAAATTTAATTTTCATTTATTATTATTCTGAAATATGCTTATATTTTACATAATACATGTTTTTCTGTAAAATCCAATCACTGAATGTCGAGTGCAATTTGAATAAAAATGACAAATTGTGTTATTTCTTAATGACATTTCATTGAATTTTGTTGAATTAATTTTTAATGCACATATCAATCCTTTTTGTATCATTCTATTGTTCATCGTATTGTATTGATTGTTTTCTCAAGAAAAAAGAAATTTTAAATTAAAATAGAAAATCAAACAGAATCTTATATGCTAAATATTTTCAATAAACGATTCCTTCAATGCTTCTTGATGAATTTCATTAAAACGATAAGAAATAAGCAGATTTTGAATATCCTGAAAATGTTGATCAGTGTTTTTCAAACTTCGTGTCGCGTAATTTTATAGAAATTCAATATCTTCTATGAGAAGAATAAGCGTAGCGTCCTAAAAGTAAGTTTGTCTATATTTCAAGCAGAAACCAGAAACAAAACGAATAAGCTTTAACTGCTTTACCTCGAAAACTTTATCTTAAAAGTGCGACACTAACAAAATAAAGTTCAGCAGATATTGATGCACGAAAAGCTTTTTATATATAAAAGCACTTGAATCTTCCTCTCACATCACATCTAGCGGAAAATTGAATATAATATTCTAGAAAGCATACACGTCTGCATGTGGCACTTAACAGGAAACAACAGTATTATAATGACATAAGAAAGTTCGACGTAGCATCAGTGCCAATCATTTTATCCGATAATGTAATCGGGTTATTGAATTTGATGCCTTTTTTTCGTTCAGACTGTTTTTAACCTGACTTTTTTTTAAAATTATTTCATTTGTGATTCTGTCAGCATCAGCATATTTAATTCAACTCAATTATTCACGTTTTTTATTCGATTCAAGAAACATGTGGAAAAGAGTTTAATTCATTTACATTTTTAATACACTGAACAATTTTTCCTCTTCTGCTTCTTTCGATAATTATCAGCTATTAAGCATTATCATATTTTAATTACAAATGCAAATGTTTACTATTCGTTAATGGAACGAATAAGTATTTAATAAGTATTGTAGTTATCTTGTTAGAAAGCACGATATCTATTATTTCTATATTTGTGGGTATACATGTGATAAATACATGTATTTAGACGATGATTTTAACTTGAAAATTGTTAGCCTAGAGAGTTCGTTTATAATTTTATAGTCGGCTCTAGGCAAAGATGCGAAACTGATCAATTACATTTGATCATTTTTGACCATTTCATCGGTTCCGCACTCTGAATTCTTGCTAACCTATTGATTAAAATTCTATATATATTTAATCTGTTTCGAATCAAAATTGAAGAGTTATCTTAACTTGTTGTCATCATCAAAGTGAATGCATTAATAAGAAAATTAATTGTTTAAAACATTAATTTGACAAGACTTCAGCTTATATGTCTCAAAATTTAACAAGAAATTGAATGAGATAATCAAAATTCCATAATTAAGTTGAACAATATTAAAGACTTGAAAATGATTTGCATTGAAAATAAGCAATTAATTATAACATCTAGTTAAATCATATATGTGAAAAGTAGTAATTTTCATATTACAGGAGAATTTTTTTCAATTTATGTACTGTCAATCATAGCAAAACGTTCAAAGTGAGAAACATCAAAGGAAAGTTCAGCTTTATGAGTACAAACCAATGAAAACCTCAAAATTAGAAGCTTTTGAAGTGAGAAAATCATGTATTGGTTTTTGGTAGGTAGTTTTAATTACTTTTTTGTTCAAGCTGAATACAATGAATCTAGTTAATGAGTATTTCATTATAAATCTCGTATAATTTGTGTCCTTCATTGAGGCAAATCAAATTTCAAATGTTAAAGTATAAAATATTACCTTAAAATTCGTCCTAGACTCGAAAGCTTCGTGGATTCACTTTAGATTTACATCGATAACAACAAATTGCATCATTGAACATTTCTATCACTTTAAATTTTCGACAGTAACGATAAATAAAAAATTTTGTGTGAATATGATAAACCATAGATTATTATGATTAAGTCGCACTCGATAAAACTAGATTCTCTATAAAAGCACCAATAATACAATAATTCCTTAATCCATCACAAATTCCCCATAAATTGTGATTTACCTATTTCGAAAATTTAAAGGTAAACAAAAAAGAATCACCTCGACTTAACATAGATTATCGATAAGGCCTCGTATATCGCATCTAAAATGTTTTTTCTATTAAATTACTAGCATTGAGGGAAAAATTACCGCAAATTATACATTTATTTGATATTTAAATATCAGCCGCATCCTGAATTTATTCATGATTTCAACATATCAATTTAATTGAATCAACTTCAATTCATGATAATCAAGAGCATGTTAATTTTCACTTAATAAGAGTTATTATCGTGAATTAATTAAAATGAGTTGGGGGGTCTTAGGTTTTTGAAAAATGTTTTCACATTCCAAGAAATAAATTTTTTTGAATGCAAAATTTCTTTTATTGTCAAAATTTGATAAATTCTATACAAAAGTGTGACAAAAAAGTTGAAATATTCAAACTATGGACCCCCAAATTAAATTGAATAGTTTACTTACCAATTGCATTTGTGGCCAGAATCAACACTATTAATCCACAAAAAATCAACATTATTATTGAATTTTTTTGTCCTTAACTTAATTATTTCTTCACAATTTTTCCACCTCAAAATATTATTTTTATTTTTTAAGCAACTTATTAATCTCAAGAGATTTAAAACATTAAACTCTTATTAAGCTCTGCACTTTTCCATCCATCACGTTTAAAGGATAATACGCAACTAACCTTACATGCTGAACGTAAAAGCTATGTAGAATGAAAACCAACATGTTATTTTATTCTCATTTTTCGAGTTTCATTCTCTCAAAGAACTCTCCTTAGTACTCAATGGCTGAGTAAAACAAAATCGAAAGCAATTTTCTCCCTTATCAGCCGGTGCTTTTTTTTGTGTGTTTTATTATTATCATTATGCCACCGTTTATTTCATAAAGAAGCGTGCAAAATTGTTTGTCATTAAATAAAATTCATGTAAAAAGGAGATAAACATCTCATGACACGACACAAGGTCGCGAATTTTAATAGAGAAATGGCAATTAATTTTATGCGAATAATTAAAGTTCGTTGACATGCTTTTCTTGCATTGTCGAAAGCTTTATAGGGGGCTGGTTTAGGTTTGAACTTTAAATAAAGAACTGGCTGCTAGCTTATTGCTTTTTCAAAATTACGTTAATGTTTCAACATCTCAATCTGAATATTCGCAAATTTCTGGACAATGAAGGTTGAATTAAATTTTTGCTCTAGTTCCATCAGGTCTTTGAATGCTATAAGAAATTAATTTGTTAAAAGATACCAAAGATATCAAAATCAAATAAAGCTACATCAAAGGTGCTAGCAAGTGGTGTTCACACATTGGAATATCTTTATAATGTGCTGCTTTTGTGGCTGTAAAGAAATAAGATTTTGCTTAGTATTCTGATTTATAATATTCAGTTCCAGTTTCTACTCACAACTAGTAAGCATTTTATACAGAACAGAATTCTTAGGAAGTGAGTTGATGTACTGTTGAATATCCAACATTCAAACAACTCCATTACGAATATTCATATTATGTTGCCTCTCCACATCATTATCCCAATTTGGACTATTAATGAAAGATGAAGAAGAACGTTTAAGGATATCTTACTAAGAATGGCAAGAGGCTATCATAATTGACAGAACTTACAAACGATCTCAATTCCTATCTGCGTCTATTTGATTAAATTCTTCATCCTCTTTCTTATGCCAATTTGGATCTTGTGGAATATTAATTGTCAAAATTGGAACTGGTGAATTAGAGAATCCACTTGGACTGTAACTTTGCTGAGGAATATTAGTGAATAACTGAAGGTTAACATATTGCTGGGGGTCATAATTCTGTGGATCAAATTTTAAAATCAAGGAAAGATCCTGACCCATGTAATACTCTTGAAGCTATGTAACAATTCACGTAGATCTCTAAATGCTTCATCAAAATCCAATTTTAATATTGACGTCATTTTTGAACAATCTTATTAAAAAAGTGAAAAATTCATGTCCCTAATCAACAGAACATAAAAATTCTCAAGCATAACAGTCGCACATGCACTTTCCACTCCCATAAATTGTCTCACAAATCATACAAACTTTAATTAACCCAAATTTAATTAGCGGAGATGGAAAAGGAAGGTAAAAAGTTTATGACTGCTGTTAATTGATTTTTACAGGACATACGATGATTTTATATGATTTACAAGATAGATAGGAATAGACAAAACAAGCGTCATAAAGGTCAATATACATCCTGCACTGCATTTGTTTTATATGCCATATCTAGTTACAAGTAAGAGACATCCACGATCATAAAAAAACATTTCCGTCACACAAACATTTAATTTCATTCTGTGCGTCTCACCTGAAACTTCATATCGCTGCAAAGTGTAATAGACAATTACCGCCTATGTGCTATCGAATGACGAAAACAGGGGAATTGCCTTTTGGGGGTATTAAAGGCACTCCTTATTGTTGGTAAGGATATTTTTAGAAGCATTTAGTTTACGTAGACAATGAGAAATGTATAAATGGACTGTTTTGCTAGCATTGCTCTTACTTTGACGAATCCTATCCAGTTCCAATCAATCATCATCTATTTTATGATAATATTATGCTTGGTCCACAAATTAATGCATAATATTATTCATTGAAATATCGTCATTTGATGACAGTAAATGGAGTGAGTGGAGGCAAATGGTAAAGTTAATTATAGATACTCATTTTATGGCAAAGGCTAATAAACAGCAATTAAATCTGGAATTATTAATTTGACGTTTGAAAATACTGCTTATCTACTGCTCATTTATGGCTTCAATAAATTAATTTATTTACAATATTTCTGACGGTCAGGAAGGTATTATGACTTCAGTTGTTGATGATTATAGCATCGATGTGTGATTAATCGGGGGGCGAAGTATAGAAGGTGGATTTCAGGGATTCTAGCTCTTTCTATCCTTCAAACATTCGATGTTTTGGAACTAATAAGAATTGCCTTTTATTCCAGGCAGAATTTGCAGTCAATGTAGACTAAGCAATGTCATCTTCGAGCTCTGGTCTTATTCTTCTCTTTAGGAAATTCTAGCCAAGTGGTGGCAATTGTTTTTCGACTCTAGACTGTGTCCTCTGAAGCAAAGATATAAATGATGATAAAAGCTACACAGATCTATAGCTTCAAATTAATCAAAAATTCCCCAATTCAAAACTCAATCCAAAAAACCAACACAAGACTTTCCATAAAGGATGTCAAGTCTAAATAAAAATTCTAATGACTTTTTTGCATCACACTTTAATGACATTTAAATTTTCACATTATTGCATAATTTTCAACATCATCATAATCTCGTTGATAGTTTATTGCTGCATTATGACTTGTCATCTTTAGAATCTGATTATCCTTCACACACATTTTCATTCTTATTTAACATATAAAGCGGCAATTCCTTTCATTGTTCTCCCTTCTATGTTGAATCTTTTATGAATTTCCTTAAAATTGTCCATTATAGCTGTATACTATACATGGAATATATTCTTGATAGCGTGAATTGTTATGCGTAGACGACATTACAAAAGCGACATCGAGGAAGTAATATTCTTCGTCTTACTACTTCCGAACCCTCACAAGAACAGTTTTTCATTTTTTCCGACTGAATTCTGTGTCATGAAATTTTAATGGATAACTTATTCTATGCTGAGTATCAGAAATAATGTAAGTACATTGCTTGTTGCATTAACTACACTAATAGAATATTAATTTGTTAATGTCAGCATTGACCATGAACGTGAAATATCCATTCAATGTTCTGCAAAATTAATTATGAGATCATGATGCAAGATAAAAAGGAATTTACAGGGGATTTTTATTTATGTCTCTGTATAGGATGTCGATTGAATAGCAAGTAACGTAAAAGCTGCTCATTCTCAGTGGAAACAATGTTCTCAGGATTTCTGAGGCTCGAGTTTGACTTCCGATCAAATGTTCAATCAACATTGAAGTCGTGCTTCCTTAGATAAGCTAATATGCTAGATCAATCTAAACTTCCAGATTTTTTTGACTCAGATGACATGGAAAGGTCCCTTAACAGTTTTTACTTTGTTCTAAAGTCACACCTGCTTTAGTTCCTATCTTCAATTGCTAAACCTAGGGCACCTAGGGCAGGGATACAAGTACATTGGTAACAGTTAAGCAGTTAAGTGCCTTGCTGGTCGAATAGGTAAGGCGCTTGGCTCGAATTTGGTATGGTAACTCGAAGGTCGTCGGTTCGAATCTAGCCTTTTTCCAAATTTGTTCTTTTTCAGAAGTTTAGATACTTCGACTGCTTAATGTACGAGATCAAGCCATAATTGGGCATTTGGGCAACGTTGGATTAAGGAACGGATCAGGAACTTGAAGTGTAGCGGGAGAAATAGGAACGAGAGCTACAAGATTACCTTATAATGGAATATTGTCAGAACGGACCTGAAAAGTATCACGTCACGCCCACAGAAGATCGAAACGAGAGCCTGAATTTAATCGAAACCTAGATTTGAAGATTAGAAGCTTGATTCTACGTCACCCATAGTGATATGAAATGTATCACTAATCAATGTAAAATGTTTCTAGGTTACCTAGGGTGCCTTAGTATACACCTACTTGTATCCTTACCCTTTGTACTTCAAATTTTTAAAAAAATTCTTTCAACTAGAATCTAGGGCTACTCGGAGCACACCTTGCTATGTATATGACCATAACTTTCATACAACCGTTTTCTTATCAGCACATCATACTGCTCTCATCCTTAAAAAGAACTTTCTTTTCATGCATTTTTTATTTACGTTGAGCAGATTCTCAGTCGTTAAATTCAAGATAAGGAATTTCATGAAACTCAATGTTGGTCGGAAGTTGTTTATTCGGATGTAATGAAAAAGTAGAAAAATATTTTTGTAAACAGTCGATTTTTTACTACGCCGTCCCACGTGAAATATAATAAAACAAATCGATGAATAAAATTTTTGCGCGTTTTACTTTTCAGTCAACTGTGTATGCCTTTAGGCTTCTATGAGGAAGTAATTTAAAAATTGAATTGAGTTATGAAAAAAAATGTTGCATAAAAGGATTAAATCTGTGTATTGAGGGAACTGTGCGTAGGTGGTTGTTTCCATTTATTCGTCTTAACAGATTAAATGCATGCTCAATGATACTTTAATATATTAATTGAGCATCATAGCTCCCAATAAGACTCACTTGATGATATTTCACGTTCTAATTCATTCAAATTATGCGAAAACTTTCTGCAGCCTTTCTTATTTACATTAAAAGAATCTCAAAATGCTGAAAGCTCAAACAATTAAGCATTTCAAGTTGCACGGAACTCATTAAAAAGTAGACTTAAGCATAAAAGTCTTGTTTATATTTCTTGCAAACTTTTTCTTCAGAACGACTCACGTACTCCAAAAAATTCATAATAGTAAGCATTTCAATTTCTGAGTTTTGTTCGTCATAAAGTTCACATCGAAATATTTTTCTTTCATTACAATTTTTATTTTTGTGAATAAATTTCAGCAATTTGCTCATGCTCTAGGAGAATCTCTGAATTATAGACACAATGGAACGAGGAAAGATGTATCAAGGAATGCCAGAATCGAGAAACATGACGAGAAATGAATTTGTTGCTATCAATAAAGGACGGGTAAGAGACAAAAGAATAAACTTTTTTGTTGGCTTCGTAAAAATCCAGAGGTGCAGGAAGAGATTTGTAAAAGCGTGTATTATAAGTATCGAAGGGGGTTCAAGGATCTTTTTTCAAAACATTTTCAAATTTTCCGAAAGTCTAGTTTTTGTTTCATTACAAATTTCAATCTTTCAACCTGAACCTGTTTATACCCCAACGGCTTTATCTAGTAGGAACTACCTCTCTGAATCTCCTTAGACGTTGTATAGTCTAGGTTGTTGAGCAGGTTGGTCGTAAAACTCCTGAACTGACCTAGAATACTTAAGTTTGCCATATTAGGAACCAGATTTCACTGAATGAGCAGTTATCAGTTGAGCAGACAAGTCTGCAAGTGAGATAATGTCAAGATTAAGGTATTAGAGCTACTTTTGGCACCGTTGAGTATAAAATTATGGTAAAATATTTTGCAGTGTACAGTAGGATAGTCTGGATCTTAAACTTTAAAACCAAACGTACAGATCTAATAAAATGTCTTAATCTGATCATTTTTTTATCAGTTTCAATATTCTTGTGCATAATGGACCCAATAAAGTCTAGTTTTCATGTTACTTAATCCTGAATAAGCTGTATCTGTATCAAATTCAATCAATCTATAACTCGAGCAATACCTCTGAAATTTCAACAAATCCATCAATCAATCTCTTTATTTACAATTACAGAATACACGTCAGGTTACAATGGATATCCCAAAGAATGGACATCCACTATCAAATTACATCTCATCGAAGCATCACAGCGAACGAAAGAATCCAACAATAATCCAATCCAAACCACCGACGTCTCGTGCACGTGACAATGTGAAATTCGAGTATACAGATAATATCCCGAGAAGCTGTCATCAGGAACAAATAAGAAAAGTTTGCAACAATAAGCATTATTCAGCACAGAAAAAGGAACTGTATGACTCAATAGCTAATGATAATATATACAATAGTTGTATGGAATCGGAAATTGATAGTGTCTACAGCAGTAGCTGTTATCATGATGACGATAATGAAAGTGAAATGGAATCTCTTTACGATCATGATGAATATACACATCGTGCATTACTACGAATGGAGACAAAAGTCAATACAATAACGAATAAATTTGTTAATAAAGTCAAGTCTGAAGTTGATGAGACATTCAGCAAGTTAAAGATCCAGTCAAAATTTAATAGTACAAAAGGAAAGACTACAAAAGTCGATAAAGGTGCCGGAGATACAGCTAAGAAATCTCATGATACAGTCGAGAATGATACAGTAATAAAGGATATGCTTAAAAACAAGCGGGAATGCTATGAGAAAATTGAGCAGCAATTGAAGATTTTACAGCAACTTGACCAACTTACTGATAAATTGTACAAGAATCATATGAAGTAATAGAATTGATATCTATAGCTGTAATTGTATTGATATTATGTTATTGAGAGTAAATAAAGGCTGATAACCTGAATACGTCATTCTTGACGAATTTATGAATATGCTTTATTTAAATGGGGGGTTGTTTAGGTATAATGTGGAGCTAGAATGGATGAATGTTGCATTTTTTGGTAAATTTCATGGTCATTTAAAATTTAAACCCCTTTAAATTGCACCTGAATTGTCTTTTATTGGCAATCATAGACATAACTTTGGAAATTTTGAATTTTTACACGCCTTTAGCTCTCTAGTTGAGTATTAAGTCTTGGTCATCATCCACAAACTCCCCCACCTTTAACCAGGCCAGTGCAAATTTACATAGGACTAAATAATCATGCAATACATGCTTTATGTCAACAACAAAACCGATAACATAGAAAAAGGCAATAAACCATATTTAAAGATATTCACGTTATGCTCTCATGCATATACTTCGATACGACGACCAACACGTGTTTGTGGGAACGCTTAATTCCAATCTTAATCACGAGACTCTTTCTCCTTGACATTTATTTCATTAGCTGATGAATGAAATTGACATATGCATTAACAGATTTTTTTTGGAAGGTCATCAGAATTTGGATGTGGTACTTAAAGCTGTAAGGACTTGTTTGGATGCCAACAATTTACATGAAATTACTTAAGTGATCAGCATTTGAATGTTTATTGTAATTTAGATATAACTTTGGAAAGGGGGTTGTTCGTAAATGATGTCCAACTACTAGGGGAGTTTCGTGATACTTTGAACCGATAAAAAAAGATATAAATGTTTTATCACTGAGTCTAAAATCCTTTTTGTTTTGTGATGTCATGCAAGACTATACAATTTAAGACTTTAGTAAACATTGACAATGTCTGGCTGTAAATAGAAAAGTTGGATGTGATTAATCAGGATTGTGGATTAAAATAGCGCATTACGGATGTTTGAATTTGTTATTTTGAAGACATTGTCGAATAAGCATTTTTAATAACAAAAGTATTATCAAAGTTGACATTGGAATATTGTAAAATTAAATTAACTTTAGTTGAAGTTGATGCGTTGATTAAAACAGTGATTATAAGTAATAAGTAATAAGTAATAATAATTACAGTTCACGAATTTTTGAGAAATGTGAGTAAATTTAAATAACATATATATTAAATTGCCAAATTTGATTGAAGTAGTTGATAGCTTAAGCTTAAATTATCTGATTTGACCAATTTTTGTGGTTGGATGTAAAGTGGGTTCGAGTCCCAATATAGCATAATATTCTTTCAATCACTTATAGCTGTGCTCTCTTTTTTGATCGATGGTTTATTTTTTTGTATTGGCACAAACATAATTAAGCTGGTCAGCAGCACAGAAACAACGTTCAATTCTCCGAAATAATTAGCAACAATATGAATAGTTAAAGCTTAGTTTTGTCACACATACTTAGCGCCTGTAAATACTACAAAACCACAATACACCCAATCTGAATGAACAGCAACCAATAGTTATTCTGAAAACATCCACAAAAGCTTTATGAATGCATATTTAGCGAGAAAAACAAAAATATCATTTCCAAATATATAAAAAAAGCGTGTAAAAAGAAACTTTAACAGCTCGCCGCTTATTTCTTTTATTCATATTTCTTAGATTTATGCTTTTTATGAGACTTTTTATGTGATTTTTTCTTCTTGGATTTCTTTGACTTTTTAAGTTTGTCTTTTTCAATCCACTTTTCTTTTTCCCTACTCGATGATTTGACTTTTTTGAGCTTTTTCAATAGTTTCTCATCCAAATTGCTGTCAGATGACGACGTGTCATCATCAGTGCTGTTTTTCTGATTGTTTGAGACTGTTGGAGTATTTTTCGGAAGTGCTGGTCCATAAATTTCTTCCTCGTCCTCAATTGTGTCATTTTTAGCATGTATTGATGTTTTGGATGTCGTTGGACCTAATTCAAATATACTTTTGAAAATTCCTCTCGGAGGCGAAGCATTTCTAAGGACATTAATTTCACTAGCGCTTTTCGTGTTCAGGAAGCTCTCAATGAATGAAGACTTCTGTTTTTCTGTTAGAGTTGAGTTTCCTTGAATAGCATCGGAACTTACTTTTTGAACTCCTTCCGCATTTTCTTGTGAATTATCGTCTTTGTCTTCGTCGTCACTATCACTATCACAAAATATTGCTTTAAATAAATCTTTCTTTTCTTCCGGCTTTTTGTGAATACTTTCAGCTACTTTGATTTCTAATTCTGTCTTTGGCGGGTCGGGTACGATTTTCTTGACTTCTTTTACGTTGTTCACTTCCGATTCTTTATGAATTGAGTCATTCTCATTGAAGAAATCTTTGGCTGTTGCTCGTTTATTCATAAATGATTTTTCTTTCTCAATTGCAGCTAGAAAACTCTTTTTTCTCTTTTCCTCCTCGTTCTGCCTGTTATGATCTTCTTTGAGTTTTCTTGGTATGACTTGTGGTGCTACAAAATTTGCTTTCGTATTTAATGGAACTCCAATGTAATCAAATAATGAGCTAGATTGTTTTTTCTTCTTTTTCTTTTCTGCTTCCTCGTCATACATCATTCCACCAAATGGCTCGGGGATATTAAAAAGCTTGCAGAGAACTTTGTGTGGTTTCCACATCACTTTTGTACGTTCAATGACAATTACTTCTTTTCCATCTTTAAGTTTCTTTTTGACAATTTCTGGTTCCGTATTTATGTCTGATTCTTTTATAAAGCGACTTCCTATTAGTGAATCTAGTGGCTGATACATACGTCTAGCTTGAATGAATTCCTTCTTTTCCATTTCACGCTCAAAAGATGACATTGAAAGTGGCTGGATGTCGTTGAAGAATTTATCGATTGTTGCTTCATCTGAGGCTTTAAAGGTTAAATACTTCTCGTACCTAAGTGGAAGAAAAGGATTTTTAATTGGGCCTCGTCACAAAAAAAATTGTACGTGAGTGACGCTTTATTATTCTTGATTATCTCCTTATCCTTAAAAGTGACAAATTTAAGAGTTACTTTTTTGAAAAGAGAATTAAAATCCCCATCTATTGTTGTACAATTCACTTCTTGAAACTTTATAGTCACTTAAATAAATCACTTTAGCTAAGCGTCACTCACGTACAATTTTTGGGAATTTTGCTATATCTTCATTATTGCTTATTGATATATCTCCAAATGTATTTTTTTAAGTCCGAAATTCAATTTTGTTCATTTTGAGTTTATAAAAATTTTAAAATTGCTGCATTAAAATACCTAAATGGACAAAATTAAGTTAAAATTTTTTTAACGGTTTTAACTTTTTTGAATTTTTTCAATTGTAGTTTGTTTGTTTACAAACAAAATCGAAAATGATATTTGAAAAGTTACGAAAATATGATGGGGGGTAAAATCCCCGAAAGATATTAATTCCACGATCCTGCGGGATAATAACCCCAAAAATCGCAAATTTTTAAATGTTCCCTGCGGGAGAATATTCCCACTTAGAAATACACGTTGAATTATTATCCTTCCGGGAAGATAATAATCTCACCTATATTCACAAGTGGGATTATTATCTTCCAGGGAGATAATAATTTCACTTACATTTCTAAGTGGGATTATTATCTTTATGGAACACGATTAAAATCATGGATTAAATTAAATCTTATTACTTTTATGTATTGAAAAGTGGATTTATTATCTAATAGGATTTTCATCCAAAAAAAATCCCACTTATTAATTTGTCAATTTCATTATTCCAAAAAATTAAATAAGAAGAAAACATAAATATTGGTTGAATGTTTGCGTTTTAAAAATATATTATTCCAAATTGTTTAAAAAATAAAATCAAGGTGGGTTTAAGTGAGTTCAACTGATCTGAAGATGCTAGTCCTTCTTGCTATTCCTTATAAAATTATGTTCGAGATTCGCGAATTCGACCTTTTGACTCGAATTAAGTAATTTCTAATCTTTATTAATTGTCTCCATCTTTTATTTATTTAAATTAACGGATATTTTTTTTTGATTTTTGAAGTAATTTGCAGAGACATACACCTTTTAATCTAGTCCATCAGTTTCAAATTTTATTCTAATCGTTAAAGTCAATTTTGTAAATGTTTATACAGTTTTAAGTTCTTAAACGATATTTATATCACTGTAACTTAATGTAATTGTTCTTTTTTTTCTGGAAACATAATCAAGGTTTTTATGCCACCTGAAAATGTTTAAATACTGTTCAGGTAGCTTTTCCTATGAATAAACAATTAATAATAATAATAATAATAGGGTAAACCATGTTAAAATTTGTGCGCTCACATAAAAAAGAAATCAGCCCAAATAAGCCATTTAAACCAAAATTTTGTTTGCAACTCTGTGTAAAACGGTTGTACAAACATTTCTACATCATTTTGAACAGTCTCGAAGCTTGGAGCAGCTTTAAATTTGAAAAATTCAAATTCCCATACAAAATTGTGATTTTTATATTTTTAAATATTTGGACGTAAACAGTGCTGCTTGTAATCAAATCACAGTTTTAATATAAAATTTGATAATTGCTTTATTGTTTCAAAAGAAATTCAAGTAATAAAAATCATTGGAAGTGCTTTAAAAATTGATTTTAAAATTTCTTGATTGTAAATGTTAAAATTTGTGCGAAATTTTATTACAAATTTTGAAATTTGTGCACTTTTTGTCGTAGAAAGCGATGGGAATTTTTGTCAACAACAAATATTATTTACGTATGAAATTCATGTTTTTATAGAATTTTACGAATAATAGCATAAATGGAACTACTGAAAGTCAAAAACTGATAATAGCTGATAAAAATGAAAAACGTGGATCATTTAAAATTTTAGATAAAAAAAAATGCAAAAGACTTCAAGAATATCCATACATTCAAAAAGTATATCCTGTCTAGTGTTTAATTTCAGATCTTTAAATTTCCTAATTCTCATCACTTTATTGTTAAAACTCTATGCTGCATAAAATTTACAAAAAATGAATTCCTTTGACGGTTGTAAACTCAGTCAGCTCAAACTGAGTTAAATCTTGAATCTTGCATTATTTCTTGAGGAAAAGGTTTGAAACAAATCAGCTTTATGTTCTTAATTTCATTTAAAGTTTATTCAAAGTAGTTTCTTCAGCAAAAATATCAATTTCTGTTTCAAAAATATGTAAATAAAATGTTTGTAAAAAACGCACAAATTTCAACATTTTTTCGCACAAATTTTAAAATTTTCCGCATCCATAAGCAGCATATCCTTCAAAAAACATTATTAACTGAAAATTCCCACAATTATTGATCTTTTGACCCCATTAGCAAATTTTCATCATCAGTCATTAGCAAGTTATTTGCAAATCAAATCCCCATGTGCAAAAGCACACAAATTTCAACATGTTTTACCCTAATAAAATTCAAAGCTTCTTTTGAGCATAAAATGAGAAATTAACATGAATAAAAAATAGAAAAAATTGTTGTGCAATCAAAAAAAAAAAAGAAATGGACATGAAATTGGTGTTAGCCTGTCCATATAAACAATTTTTTTAAAAAAAAATCTCGATAAGGGCAATTCTACGAAAAGGTTTAATGAAAATAATCCGTGTCAATTGCATGAAATTTTTTAATTATTTTATTTTCATTTGTGCATAGTTTTTATAAATCTATTTCTCATTTCCTTTTCTATTGGTTAAACTGTGAATTATGATTACATCTGCACTCAAATTACTTAGCTATGGCTTGAGAAATTCATGGTTTTAATTTTAATATTTGGTAGTTTTTTTTGGAATTGTCTCCAAATTACTCTGCTTCACTTATGAAATTTTTCGTAGAATCCAAATTGCAGCTTAATTAAGGCTTCCACAAATATGATTTTAAAATCGTTTTGAAGCTTTTACTTTAAGCTATAACTTTGTATACTTAGTATTACTGGAAATTTTACCACCTCACAATGATTCAGATTTGAAAAAAATGTTCAAAAATTCAAAAATAACAAGTTAATTAAACTATATGTTTTAAATGCTAGATTAAAGAACATGATTTGTTTTATGTTCTGTAAAAATATCTCATTCCAATATGTTGTCTAATTCACAAAAATTCGATTCTAAGATGACAATCAATTTGTTTACAAAATGACAACAAATAATTTTCTTAATTTTTTTCTCATTTCTACTTCTAATTTCTTGTTTTAATGCTGATAACTAGCTTAATTAAGCTTAGTACTTTGTGTTTGTGTGAAGAAACCAAAAGAAAACCTATTAATTGGGCGAATATTCCTGATTAATTTTTTTGAAATTTACCAAGACTTTAAACACTCATAAGTTAAATTCGCGTCTTTCCGCTTCTACCAAACCTATTTAAATATAAAGAACAAAGTCTAATTAACCTTCCGTATTAATTTGTACATGCCCAAATATGCCCGAAGCGAGATATTTGCGATTGAAAATCAGTTAATTTTTCATACAAATTAATATCGTGCGCCAAATTTTTTGATAAACATTTGTAAAATTTCTACAAAAAAACTTATTTATTCTCAATTTCATGACTTAATATTTTGAGGAATCAATAATCAAGTAAGATTAAAGGCATTAAAAGTCCTAAACTAGAGAATATCAACAAAAAATTTCATTACTTCAATGTGTCTGAAAAATATTATGCACAAGGGTTATTTGAACATTTTTTTCAGATCTGAATCATTGTGCACCTTCAGATATTAATGAAAACATTTTGGAAATTTGGGCGAAAAAATCACATGAAACAGAGTAATTTTTCGTAGAATGTAAATAATTCTTTAATTAACCATTTTTAATATGTTTGGGTGAGAACAATATGTAGATATCGGTAAAATCTACTATTAAATACATGAAACATGGGGAGTAATGCAACTGATAAAGAGAAATATAGATTTGGAGACAAATTTGTAGAAAAAATCATTCGTAGAATTGCCCATAAACATTTTTAAATTTCTCAGTCTAAGAAAAATAGTTATTTATCATGGTTCCATAATCCAAAGTCAATGAGTTATGTTTTAAAAAAATGTTTTCATTAATTTCATATTACTGTGAAAGATTAATAAGCTAGAACATTCGGAGATAATAACGACAATTAATTCTTTGGAAACGATCTATTAAAATATTGAAAATTCAACCAAATTAAGTGAAAAATTAAAAATCTTTTAAAATTTTGTATTTTTTCACGGATTAGGATAACAAAAAGCTTTTTAATAACTCGATGACACATGGGCGATTCTCCAGAACGGTGGAATTTTTCAAAATGAGCTTTTATAATCCGTTGTCAATTATGCTTACATCATAAATATGTATTCTGCAATTTCTTTCAATATAGGATGATTTGAAATTTTAAGTTAATTTACAACCATCAATAATAATTTAATATTATTATAAATGATGAAATTTGTCAAAAGTGTAGCTTGAAAGTATAGAATTACACTAATTTCGATCAAAATATTTTGTAATTTTTTAACGGATTAGGAAAATTTAAGCTCTTGCGTTGCTGGACGTTCGGAGAATCGACGTTCGGAGTTGACGTTCGGAGGATCGATTTATCTCGATAATTAAGCTATTTTACTGGAGTTTGGAGCATAAATATTGTAAAGCAGATCTTAATCTATCATTTAGTGTACATTTAATGCTGCAAAGATGAGTATTTGGTACAAAAATTTTTAAAACACTGTTAAAACTTTTACAAAATTCCATTTTTGGTCACAAAGCAACGGACCGAAGAATCGAAATATCTTTATAATTAGGACAATTCATGCTTAGCCAAATAAAATAATCGATAGGAAATAAAAAATTATATCAGATAAACTGAAAACCTTGTAAGGTTTAGTGGAAAAGTTCGACAAAAAATTCATTTGAAGTCAAAATTTTTGCAATTTACCCTTCAGAGAATCGCCCACATATTTTTTAAAAGAATTGAAATATTCCATTATTAAATAACTTAAAGCATACAGAAAAGCTACTTAATTGTAGATTTTTGTCTGTTTTACAACTCAGCAGTTGTTATTTAATACTAATTTCAACAGTTTTTTCTAATTTTTAATCCTTCGAATGATGAAAATGGAAAATTCAGATATAAATTATAAAATAATTAACACATCGATTAGAAGTTTATGATATCGAAAGTATTTTACATTTTTTTTAAAATCGATTAGAATTATTAAATCAGGATCTCTAATGGGCAAAATAATAAATTTTCGATTCTTTCCTGAAATTTTCCAAAAGTCATTCAAATAATTGTAAATTGCCCTTAACAAAAATTAGATTTATAAATCTAATCATAATATTTGTTTACACATTTTGCTAAGAAAAATGTAAAGATTTAAACATAAAAAGAACGCAAAATTGAATTTCTGTTGCTCAAGTTCTTATTAAATTAACTAGAATTTTAAAATGATGGCAGTTCTGATGCTGTTTAACCGTGTCTACAAGCCCCAAGAAGGTTTCCAATGGTATTAAACCATTTAAGAGATTTGATTGTTTATAACTTAAACTAATGGCTTGCTAATGGCCAATAATTTATTGAAAATGTTCAGCAAATAATTAAAATGATTCGTACAAAATTCAAACGTAATATTTTTTAAGTTCTTTCATACTTGAGCTCTTTTAAAGAAAATCTTAAAATAAAACCAGTCAGAAAAAAATTTTATATCCTAAAATGGATTTTATATTCACACCGTATTCACTTTATTTTTGTTCAGTTTGAAAAACAGTTTTTCGCATTTTGAGGTAAAAAAGCAAATGGGCAAAAACAGAATTTAAATTGGTTGTAGCATTGATGGGAAAATCGCAAAATACGTAAGCAAACAAACATCAAGGCAAGTAAATCAGCAAAAATCTCAATAACGAGGCATCTTAGAGACTTCTAATTCTTGCATTTGATTCTTGCTGCGTTAAAAAGGATAAGGCTTTATTTTTTTTATTGGATAAGGTAGAAACAGCCATTGTTTCCAAAAAAGCAAAAAACCCTGCATCCTCTATCCTGTATTACGTGAATTCAAATTTTGCCAATGACAAAAATGATAAAAACGTGATTTATTAGTTCCGCACGTTTCAAATTTTGAAAAACTTCATTTCAAAACTATTTGCAAAAACAAAAAATTTAAAATTTTGTGTGAATATGATTTCTTGATTGAATAGATCTTTGATACATTAAACATCTAGGTTCTAGGCTTTTAGAAAATTTACAAAAGGCATAAAAAAACCAAGTTTTCAACTTAAACATTCAACCAATATTTATGTTTTCTTCTCATTTAATTTTTTGGAATAATGAAATTGACAAACTAATAAGTGGGATTATTTTTGGATGAAAATCCTATTAGATAATAAATCAACTTATCAATACATAAGATTAATAAGATTTAATTTAATCTATAATTTTAATCGTGTTCCATAAAGATAATAATCCTACTTAGAAATGTAAGTGAAATTATTATCTCCCTGGAAGATAATAATCCCACTTGTAAATATAGGTGGGATTATTATCTTCCCGGAAGGATAATAATTCAACGTGTATTTCTAAGTGGGAATATTCTCCCGCAGAAAACATTTGCGATTTTCGGGGTTATTATCCCGCAGGATCGTGTAATTAATATCTTTCGGGGATTTTACCCCCCATCTGAAAATATCACCCAATAATGATGTAAAAGCTCTTAAAATAGTCAGAACAACTAATGCATCATCTAATTTTCGTATTCAAATCATAATTTTTGGGATTAATGATTGAATAGCTAAGAATTTTGAGAATTTCATTTTTGATGTTTTGTATGATAGTGTTAGTGAAAAATTCATTTTTTTCCGTTAAGCAAAAATCCTTAAAAACGTCGAGACCCAATATTCAATTGGTTTAGGGGCAAATCTACGAAAGACTTTTTTATCAAAAAATCAATTTTTTGCAATTTTCTCGAAATTGTCTTATTGTTTTTGGTTCTTTTAACTTTTATATTGTGTAGAAACTTGATAGTCACTGTTTTGAATTATGAGAACATTTGTACATTAATTAATTAATGATTTTTTCCTGTTTTAAGAGCGTTTACCTGGCAACATTATCGAAACTGAATTTTTTTATTCTTTAATTTTCTCTTTTACTAGCCATTTTAATATCACAAAATGGATCTCATCAAATTTTCGCTCCTATTAGCTTCATTATGTGCTCTTATTATTTAAAATAATGGGTTAATTAAAGAGATGTTTGCAAAAAATAGCGTTTCACTGTCAACATTACAACCTTTTATTGCAAAACACAACTTAATTTGAAACTGAAAATTCCGTTAAAATTTATCAATACTCAAAATATATTTAATCAAATATGTACATTTAATGCTGAATATAATTTTAAAGTCTTTAATTTACAATTTGTTGATGTATTTAAAAGATGAATTAATGTAGAAAGGGAATTAAACCCAATTTCCTTTAAAATTTAACGTTTTTTTTTGAATTTTTCAAGTTGAGAAAAATTTCAAGTCGATTTTTACAGTACCGTTTATTCATAGATTTCACAATGATTCAGATTTGAAAAAAATGTTCAAAAATTCAAAAATAACAAGTTAATTAAACTATATGTTTTAAATGCCAGATTAAAGAACATGATGTGTTTTATGTTCTGTAAAAATATCACATTCCAATTTGTTGTCTAATTCACAAAAATTCGATTTTAAGATGCCAATAAATTTGTTTACAAAATGACAACAAATATTTTTCTTAAATTTTTTCTCCTTTCCACTTCAAATTTCTTGTTTTAATCCTGATAACCAGCTTAATTAAGCTTAGTACTTTGTGTTTGTGTGAAGAAACCAAAAGAAAACCTATTAATTGGGCGAATATACATGATTAATTTTTTTGAAATTTACCAAGACTTTAAACACTCATAAGTTAAATTCGCGTCTTTCCGCTTCTACCAAACCTATTTAAATATAAAGAACAAAGTCTAATTAACCTTCCATATTAATGTGTACATGCCCAAATATGCCCGAAGCGAGATATTTGCGATTGAAAATTAGTTAATTTTTCATACAAATTACTATCGTGCGCCAAATTTTTTGATAAACATTTGTGAAATTTGTAAAAAAAAACTTATTTATCCTCAATTTCATGACTTAATATTTTGAGGAATCAATAATCAAGTAAGATTAAAGGCATTAAAAGTCCTAAACTAGAGAATATCAATAAAAAATTTCATTACTTCAATGTGTCTGAAAAATATTATGCACAAGGATTATTTGAACATTTTTTTCAAATCTGAATCATTGTGGATTTGCCCTTAGTGATTGAATTGGTTAAACTTTCTGTTTTCCGTTATTTATTTTATATAAATTTGACGAAGTTCAAAAAAGTTCAATTTTCAAATATTTTTTGACCGTTATTTTAAAATAGATTTTATCTGTCAAAAATTAAAGTTAAATAATTTCAAAACTTTATGTCTTACCTTTCTTGTTTATCTGGATTACTTATAAATGGCTTAAAATCTTCCTTAGTCTTTGACTTTTCAGATACAAACTGCTTGCTATTCAGTAGTTCTAACATTTTTCTGGATTTTTCCTCTTGAGCTTGCTTTCGCCTTTCAATTTCATCATTATCAGGTTTTGGTGGTTCTATTGGCTTCTCTGGTTCATTCAACAATTTTCCACGCTCTTCAGGATTCAGGTCATGCCGTCCTAAACCAAGAACTTTATGCTTATTCTGTAATTCTATTTCTTTCTTTTTTTCGTTTGGTAATGGCGCAAATCTTGATTTTCTTTGTAGCCAATTCCTTGGTTCAAAGTCTCTTGGAATATCCACAGAATATACGCGAATATTACAGTCATTGATTGTAGCACGAGAGAATCCTTCAATTATTGACGCATCTATTGGCTTTGATACTTTTTTAATATTTTTATTCTTATCATCGCCTAATGTTCGATCATAGTTCCTCATATCATCCATAGCATAAATATCATCATCATCTTCTTCTAAAGCTCCAACACCAAAAGCTTGTCCTGATATTGAAAACTTTTTTTTAGTCTTTTTGTCATAAAGTTGAAATGGTTCGAAGAGGTTTATATGCTTTAAAGATGTCGACGGTGCTTTAAGTCCGGAATATTCTAATCCAAAAGTATTATCCTTAATATTGGCAATAAATGGATCAAAATCGTCAGGTACGAACGTTATTTCTTCATCACTCATGCTGTCATCTTCAGAATCAGCTCTGTTTTCCTTAGTTCCATATTTACTAAATACAAATACTTCCTTCTTATTCCTTTCACTCGTACGCTTTTTTTCACTATAAGTCATCCTTGAACCAATGCCTTGACCATCTCTCCATCCCATTTTCTTTAATACTCGAACTGCTGCTTTATCATGAACTGGTTTTAAAAGATTTCTGAGTACTGGCTCGCCAGGAATTGGACCCTCAGATGGCGCTTCTCGTCTTCTTTTATTAGCACTTGTTGATGCTGTTCCAAAATCTTCTTTCGTTTGGATCTTTTGTGGTGCAATACCAAATTCACCGAAATCTTCTTCGTCCATAAAATCTGTTGGCTTGAGTGCCTTCATGCTAGCTTTCTCAGCTCGTGAGCTCTTGAATTCGGTAGGTGTAAAGCCTGAAGAATTAATGTTCATAAACGTTTAAAATCATTTAATTTGTCAAGTTTACCTTCTTTAGATCCAACTGTATTCCAATATCCAGCTGAAAAACCACCTGTAAATGCTCCATGGAATCTCCTCCTGCCATTTTCATCCTTAACAACCATATCTTCTACTTGCAGTGGCTTTTTTGTTGGAATTTCGTCTGTAAATTTTTGGATTTTCTTAATAATTCATGAAAGATGATTTTAATTAACTTTACCTGCTTCATATTGTGCCAACTGTGTACCGTACTTGCACAGGCTATCATCTTCATCATCTTCCATATAATTATTGCCCTCATTATCGCTGGAACTCATTATTTTAATGATTATTTTGATCCTGAATTATTTGTTTTGATTCTATTTATGCACTTTTGGAGACTTTTTCAAATTATTATTTCTTCGTTTGATTGACAAAATGCTGTTGATTGTTTATTTTAAGTTACCTATTGTTGATATATGTTTGATTTAATCAAGGATGTACATAATTTCTTATTAATTAAGGATTATTTTTAAAATAATTAAGTTTCTGGATGTTTTGATTCATTTTTTTTAAATTTTTATTGACAGTTATTTTTCAAACATTTTTTAACAGTTATTTTCTACAATTTCTTATAATGCATGAAAAAGACACTTTGTCGATCACTTATGACTACGTCTGAAATAGTTTATGCTTGTGATCGTTTCCTTTTTCTTAAATCAGTACTTTAATAACTTACTAGTTAAGTGAATATTCATACAAAAAATATCATGATAAATCAAACAAAAATTATATGGCTCACTTTAATCATAACTACAAAAATATGATGCTTAATTACGATTTGAATAGCCTGGATCTCTATTTCCTCGAAGATAAAGGACCAGCGACATGTCAGCAGGTACTAATGTCACTCGTTTACGATGCAAAGCTAGTCTATAGGAATCTTCAAAAAGTTCAACTAAATATGCTTCAAGCGCTTCCTTTATACACTCAAATGCTTCCAGTGAAATACGAAAATCACCGTGAGACTGAAGAATCTCTTTTAATAACCGTCCAAAAGGAGCTTTAGGAATTATATTATTTTCTGGTTTTTGTTGGAGGATCCGAATTTCTCTAAGTAATGGAGTTTCGCGTGAAGTTGTAGCACTAGCTTGCGGTCTGCGTGGTGGCTGAACATCGTCTTTACTTTTTTGTTGTTTTCGATTTTGTGGCTGACTTTGTTTTCGTGATCTTGTGCTCTGATTTTGCTGTTTCTGTGGCGGTTGACGAGTAGCTTTTCGTGTCGATCGGGATGATTCAGACTCACTTTCTTCACTATCACTGCTGCAATTCCAAGAATTAAGATGAGATTTTATTGATACCATTAAATTGTAATTTTTATAGACTTACGATTCTTGTAAGAGATTCCTTGCATTTGCTGCTTTCGATTGTGTTCGAACCATGCCTAGATATGATTTTATATACTTAGTTTAATAATAACATATAAGGAATGAGCGTAAACTTAATTAAAACAAAATAAAAACTTTTGTTTTGGTCTGTAAAAAATTCCGTTAGAAAAGTCTCCAAAAAAGTCTACAGAATAGGGTTTGGTGATATACTTGAGTTTCAAAAAACCGTTAAATTCGCAACTTCATTCTGAAATTTAAATCATTAATTAAAGTGATTTTAGACACCTGAAAATGATAGAAATTAAACAAAAGTTAAGGATTATTTTGTGGAAATGCAACATCATATTTTTATTACATTTAATTTAAACTTGTAATTCATATTTCACTAATATAATTTTTTTTTCATGCCTCATAATCAATATATTAAGCACGGTTATTTAAAATGAAATTATTACACAAAATTTTTAAATAAAAAATCGTCATTTCATTTTAAATATCTAATCCACAATGAAATGATTTTTTTTTTCTTTAAACTCATCTCAGCACGAATTTTATGCTGAAATTTCTTCTTTCGATTGTCGGGGTAAGATTAAAGCATTAGATTTTGTTAAGTGTGTATGTGTATTACAATTCTCATCTAGTCAATTAGTAAAAAATAACATCTTTTATGGTTCAATTTTTGTTTTTGTATAAAAAAAGCTTTCTTTAAATATGAAAAAAAATTTCTAAAATCATAGACGTGATTTTTGGGATGTACTTTTGATTTCAAAGATGATCAGTGGGCTGGCTACATTCGAGAACGGAGGGGTAATTGCAGAAGATTTAAATAAATCCGATGAATTAGAAAATATATTCGAAAGGTTTGCATTTAATCCGTGGATAAAAATTAAATCTAAGGATTAAACTTAAATCCA
This sequence comes from Chironomus riparius, assembly GCA_917627325.4. NCBI lineage: Eukaryota > Metazoa > Arthropoda > Insecta > Diptera > Chironomidae > Chironomus > Chironomus riparius. The sequence continues at coordinate 18,047,535 of OU895877.1, read as the reverse complement.
TCAAATCCAACTATTAATGGATACTATCCCAGCATCACTGAATCAATTAAATAATTTTAAAAGCATCATTTCCCCAAAAATACTCGATTAAAAGATAATAATTTCCCTGATAATACGTTCTTTAATTAAATGTTTTTTAAATAAATTCTTTAACTTTAATTCAAAATTCATAAATGTAATTTTTTTTTCATTGAATAGAGAATTCTTAATACATGAGCTTATGTACTTAAGTAAAATTTTTTTTTGTCAATTTTGGAATTTTATGCAGGAACTTGGCAAATTTGGGAGATATTTATTTTTTTTTTTAAGATCTTTAACTTTCATGGAACAAATTTATGTTGTTTCTGAGAGATTTGATAAAATCTTAAACATTTATTTTCGCAATAAATAAAATTAAACGGATAAATTTTAAATTTTGTGAAAAAAACCCGCTTTGAATTTAAAACTGCTTAAAATCGTTGAAATTTAAATATTTTTTTTTTTAAATTTTGAATTTTTTAAATCTTTTTTGCCACTGTTAATGTTTGAATTCATAACTGATTCAAATCTCCAATAAGCGTAATTTTTTAAAATACAAAATGAATTTGTAACAAATAACCTGCCAGATCTTTCGATAAAATTCCATTTATTTTCAAATCAGAAAATATATTTTACTAATTCCTCATCAGCAAGTTCCTGCACCAAAATTTTTGTGCCTATATTTTCGGTTCATATCAACAATAAATTTCTATTTGAAAAATTTCCACTTTTATTCATTTTTTGAATAAACAATTTTTTTTTCTTAATAAATTTCACGAAACATTTTAAATTCTGAACTTTTTTCATTGTCAATAAACTTTTTTTTTATTATAGGTTGTCAATAATTTTTTTTAAAAAATTTTCCATTTAATTCATTCATGGAAGCTTCTAATTGGAGACCAAAAAATGATAACAAAGTCTTTACAACATGGTAGAAAAATAGTTAAAGTTATGAAGAAATAATAAATCACATTTCATGTGTGTATGCATGTATGTTTGTCGTGTGTTTGTTAGGTGAGGAGAAATTATTTTAAAGAGCAATTTCAGAGCTCTTACATTTACAATATTAATTCTGTCCATAGTAATTTAATTTTTTTTTCTCTAAAAAATCTCAATGTAATTCAAGTATATAATATTATTTAAATAAAAGAATCAGGGACATTCGATATTTAGTTCTTACGTAGTTTCTGTTGATAGAGACACAGAGACCGATGAATGAGCTCATATTGCTCACTATTTTGCACCATTCCACCTCTCTGAAGTCTCAAATTGCACACAATTCCCAAAATATCTACAGATGTTCCCTCACCAGTCAATGGATTATTACTATTAGAACGAATTTGTCCGAGTCCATTTAAAATTGCTGCTAGACATCCCGTTCTACCAATTCCAGCTGAACAGTGAATTATTGGTAATGGATTCTTACAATTATTATTATTTTTATTAATATTATTATTGCCGGTAACTTCATTATTTTTCGTAAAATCTTTTGTGCAATCGCCGTCGAGTAAGTCTAAGCTCATATCCAACAGTACATCAATATCTTGTGGTGAACGATGATCAGGCCAATCCGGAAACCAATAATGATAAACTGTATATTGCTGTATTGATTCTATCTCATAATTTCCATAAATTAATGCAAGTTTCCTTATCGAATAACCATTCTTTTGCTTTAATCCAATATTCTTAATTATAAAGTAGTTGAATGAAATCTTTGGCAATTGTTTTCCTTCATCACGTTCGCTGCTACCACTGCTCTCACTCGGCAATGAACTTAAAATCGTTTCCAATCTATCACGAACGATATTTTCTTCATTCGGTAAGCCAGAATTTGTGAATATCTCACAGCTGCCTGACTCTTTTGGAAAGTAAACGGCACACTTTTGACGCTGACTCTCAATAAAGTCTGTAAGCATTGCAATCTTTTGAATTCCATCACTTGGATGTTTCTTCTGAATGTTCTGAAAGACCATCAACCAGAATTCATAGACTGTATTTTGCATGGGTCCTTGTGTTGCAATGTAACAATCTGTCGTATAGTCGGGGCCCTGTGAAAATGATTAAAAATTATATAAAAATATTAAAAAAGATAAATAATTACAAAAATATCATTACCTTTATGAAATTGGCATTGATGTATGGTTCTATCGGTATACCTTCCTCCCTTTGCAAAATAACACGAGAATGCTCATTTGGTAGAATCGTTTTGTAGCGATTTTTCGATTGAGAGCCAAAAACCATTGGTTTTTCTTGATAATTTGTTGGCAAGTTCCAAAACTCTTGATGAAGTTTAATGAGTAGCTGCTTTTGATCTTCATCAGGCGATGTTGTTGCACCAGTTCCAAATGAAATTAATGTAGTTCCATCAGATCCAATTTTACTATTCAGAATATCATCATTATTAAACTGTCGATGATGAACCATAGTGGAACTGATTAAATTCTCTTTTGGATGATTCTTATAAGATTTTTGGAACAATTCGTTAAGCGTCTTTAAATGCTCTTCGTCCAATACATTGGAAGCACTTTGAAGAAATTGAATATTCGCTAAATATATCTTAAAGTCCTCCGATGTACTTTGTGGACTCAATGGTTTTGTGCTAATGACTGGAACTTTCTCATTATGATGATATGGTTGTGCCTGCTTCAAATTATCAATCGAACCGTATGGCGTTTGATGCTGACTTTGTTGTCGATGAGTATTTGCCATTGACATTGCTGTCGATGATCGCATATTATGAAGATTCTCAGAACTTAAAAACTTTCTCTGATTCCGTTGTGCATACTTTTCAGAAGCTGCCTTTTCCTTCTCATTCTCGGCTTCTTGATGTTCAGCCTCTTGTTCCAACATCATCAATTCAGCCATTTGATTTGTATTGACACTACTTAAACTACATTCTGATCCTCGTAGATTACAATTGCTTATGGATAATCCACGATTATGTACGTTAAGTGTAAGACTTGCATTTGAGTTTCGTCTCTCCAATAATCCCTTCTTTTGTGATGATCCAGTTATGTTAAGTGAACTGTGACTATTGAAACGATTTAAATTATTATTAGATCCTTGAATATTTAACGTTAAGCTCGTGTTGGATCCGCGACGTTGAAGTAAATTCTTCTTGACGGTAACAACACGATGATTTGGCTGTCCTTGAAGATTATAATTCGATCCAGCAATATTTAAATGGGATCCGTGAAGATTACCAAGACTATAATTACTACAACTTAATCCACGTGTTAAATTACCACAACTACCATCTAAATTTAATGTCAGACTATGATTTGATCCACGTCGCTGTAAAATGCCACTTTTTGATGTTGACGGAATCGACGGTGGACCTATTCGCGGGACATTTGCTGCCGTTGATTGAGTTCCATCAAAATCATTTATACTCATAATTTCCGGAAGTGTTTTTAAATTACTTGAACTTATATTAAGTGTTTGAATAGATGCAGTCAAATTAGTCTTATACGATGTCAACTGTTGCTGGTGATGTTGTGTAGAAGTTGTTACACGAAGCTTATCAGCATTTTCATCATAGCTACCCAACTTATTACGATTATAGCGTCCACAAACAGTTTGTCCTCCTCCAGTGCTATTTCTATCTTCACTTGTCGATATTTTAAGCTTATTTGATGTGAGATGCTTTGGCGTTGATGGCACCGATATAGAACTATTCATTTTATTATTCTGTCCGAAATAATAATTGAATGTTTCAGTTGATGCTGTCTTTCCTGGAAATGCTTGTTGTTGCATTTTATTTCCATGCTCTTGCTGATTTTCTGTCGAGTCAAGCGATACAGCCTTTTTATTCACAAAATATTTCATTGTTGGCGTACGACACATTCCCTCATTTCCGATATCATCATCATCATCATCATCGTCATCATCATCGTCATCAAATTCTTGATTCATATTTATGTCACTATTCTCAGTTATGTCCAATGAACTGTCTCGAAAGTCAAGATTAATTGTTAGATTATATTTATTCTTTGGGTTAAAACGATTATTATTATTATTATTATTGTTGGCACAACTAGCTGCAGCGACATCAATATCTGAATCTGTTATTTGCTTATTATTATACGATGCAATCTCAACGAGCTCCTCCACTGGCATTGTAAGATTCTCCTCCACTAAACGTGCACCGTCCGAATCAAGTGAAATTGATTTTAGGCGAGCACGTCGTATTGTTAATGTATTTTCACTATTATTATTATTCACAATATTATCGTTATTATTATTTCTTGTATTACAACTGTAGAACGGTGACATTTTCTCTTCTAGAATCGGCGAATCAACTTCATCAATCTTTAATATTATACTCTCCTTATCATTATTTTTACCAATAATATTTTCCATACTAAGATTCTGAAATGCTTTCGTGATGATTGGCACATCCGTTAAATCAGTTGAAATGTTTGTTGAATGCTGCTTTTCGAGACACGATAATTTCCGTGCTGGCAACTGGATAGTATCAGTTACTATAGTTATGCCAGGCGGTGTCTCAATTTCAGGAAATCGGAAATAATTACCGACTTTTTGTGTTGTCGCTGATATCGGTGGACTTCCAGTATTTGTGTGGGCATTTGCGAGTTTCGGTGAGAAATTGAAGCTGTTGGGTGAGTTGAATGGATTAATTGGAGAATTTTGTTGCTGTAGAACATTTGTGTTAACTTTTGGCGATGTCGATATTATTTTGGGGGATGTCGAGATGACGGATGATGGAGAGGATGCGGAACTGCTTGTTCCACAACTAACACCACTATTATCATGTTTAAAGCTACTTATGGTTTTATTGAGACAAATATTGCGAAGTTTTGAAAATGGTTCCTTATTTTCCTTATTATTATTTTCAAATGATGGAGAAATGATGAATGGATTAGATGTGCATGATGAGGTCGTGGGAGTTTGAAGGACGGCAAACGATGAGCTCAATAAATTATTTGGACTATTTGGAGCTTTTGTAAAATACGTTTGCGTTCCTTGCGTGACATATTTATGATGTTGCGATGCATAATGTTGAAGAATTGTGGTTGGGCTAAATGGTGGTGGTGACGTTGCAATGGATTTGTAAATTTTTGCTGCTTGTTCTTCTTTTGGTTGTATGCAATGTACTTCCTCTTGTAATAATGACAATGGCGATGTCTGTTCCGAGGATGCAGCTAGTGATGAGGATGTCGTTTGTGGTGGCTGAATTATGCTTGCAATACTTATGTCACTTATTGCTAATGGACATGGTATAATTGTCGATTCCTTCTCAATATTAATCTCAGATGTTTCTGTTTCCTCCTCATCGTCATCACTTTGCTGCTGTTGATCTTCTTGTAATTTCTGTGAATTTGGCGATGTTGGTGGAGTGGATTTAAACTCAACTGTCTCTAGCTTCTGCTCCAAGTCATTGACAATTTGACTATCAATCTTCTTTGATTTCCCTTTTAACCACTTTCGACTGTTCATTTTATTACGGTTATTATTATTAACTCTATCGCACTTTTTCTTTGTGCAATATATTTTTGATTGAATCTTATGATCAACAATTTGGCTTTTTTCACGTTTCTCACGATAATATTTTTGTATCCAAATAAACAATATGACAGCAATAAGAATTACTGCAAGTATTGTTATAGCCAATATTGTGAATGGTAGCACTAACTCTATCCACGATGATTCACTTAAATGTTCATATGTTATCAAATTATTATTATTATTATTATTATTTGCATTAGCATTCTCATCATTTAGATTATTATGATGATGATTTATAATATCACTATTCACATTAGTTCCTTTCAGATTCCTTTTCGTATGATCTAAACTATTATCTGAACGTCGTTCGAAATATTGATAATTTTTATATTCTCGAATTAAGTTTGCCGTTCGAAAGAAGCGTTTATTAATATTATTATTATGTTGTGTTGGGGATGAGGATGTACGAACATTTCTGTAATATTCCATAGTCAAAGCGCTTCCTTTAATGCAAAAAACTTTTGTTTACCTAAAATAATAGTTTATGACGATGTTGGGAAAAAATGGAAAGAGAAAGAAAGAAAATAGTCTTAAACTGTTGACTGTCTTCCTGCATACATACTTTATATTTTAAAATAAAGAAAGAAAGGAAAAAATTACCTCATTAAAATTAATGATAATTAAACTACATTTAAATATATAATAATCCATTATTTATAAGCGTATTCTTTGATTCTTTTTGATATAGTCAGCGGTCAATCTGTTCATAAGTCGAGATGAGAACGAGGAAGAAAGAACAGGAAAAAGATATATAAATTAAAATTTTTTTTTCACTTGGCACTTTTCTTTATTTGCTATTTAAAGTCTTAATCGGGGAGAAATGTTAAACCGAACTGTTAATTCAAAATCCTTTTAATGTTATTTACATGTTCACGCATAAATAGAGTTTCGAAACTTACTCTCAATTAAGTTAAAATAAGATTTTTATGATTTTTTTTAACTATCCAAAATTTTCACGATTTTCTCTACAAATTATTTCTACAAAATTTTCCATCAAGGGGCTCAACTTTAATTTCTACGCAAACAGGGGCTTGCAACTATCTCGTTCTTTTTTCTCTACAAACTTTACACGTTTGGTTCGTAAAAATATTATTTTATTTAATTTAACTATGTTTTCGCTCTCTTTGTGCAATTTAATATGATACAACGTAAAGCTTAAAAAGTGATTAACTTAATTCACCTGAAGAATTAACTGGAAAAGGCTCGAAAGTTGTGAAATTTTCAATAATTATTGTTTACAAAAAATATTTTGCAATAATCGCTGAAAAGTAATTAAGATTCATTAGTTATATCAATTCTTTTGGATAATCAAATGTAATTAAGCATGAATCATAAGATTTACAGCATTAAGTTACTAAAACTTGCACAATTTGAGAATGTCAACATAAAAATAAATTTTTTTGCAGGTTATGGAAGTCTAAAGTCATTAATTCACGTATTTCCTCTTATTTTAGATAGAAATGGCCAAGAGTAAAACAGAAAAACGTACCAAATCAGCTATAAATGAGGTTGTGACACGCGAGTGCACAATCCATTTAAACAAACGTCTTCATACAGTCGGATATAAGAAACGTTCACCAAGAGCTGTTAAGATCATCCGCAAATTCGCAGAAAAAGAGATGGGAACAAAGGATGTGAGAATTGATACTCGTCTTAACAAAGCTATTTGGTCACGCGGTATTAGGTGAGTTATGCTCAACATTTCCCTTACTGGATCTTTAATTAATATGTAAACTGGATCTTTCTAGAAATCCACCTTTCCGCGTTCGTGTACGTCTCTCACGTCGTCGTAATGATGATGAAGACTCTCCTAACAAGCTCTACACATTGGTCACTTATGTTCAAGTTGAATCCTTCAAAGAACTCCAAACAGAAAATGTCGAATCAGAAGATTAAATATTATTTTTTGAAATTCCATCGATATGTTTACTGTAAGTTTGATCTTTAAAAGCCAGATGTACTGTCATCTACATCATCAATAAAAAATATTACAAGAACTAAAAATAAACAAACAGTGAAAGTGATTTATTATTAAAAGTGATGAACTATGACAGGTAGAATGTTTGAATATAGTTTGTGAATGAGTCATGAAAGCTTATGTTTCAGCTGTAAATTCGTTTTTGTGCTGTATCTCATCTTACTGTGGTTTTGGCAATCAAAAACTTTTGAACTTTAAGTTCAATTGAATAAATTTCGATGGTTAAAATTTTCAAATATATTCTGTCGGTTATTTTTTAAAAGATAGCTTCAATCTGAAATTAGGGTTTAGACTTAGAAATTAAAAGACATAAATAATTTTCATTTCGATTTTATTTGTTCTTTTCCTTAACATCAAAATTACACAAAATACTTTGAATTCGGTATGAGTAAATCTTACATAAAACAGCTAATATTCTAATTAATCAAAAATGCATCGAGAGGAAACATTTGTCCTACATAACAATGAGTCTAATGCCATTTTATTTTTTGATAAGCTAAACGGTTTAATCCGATTATTACTTAAAGAGAATGATAAAGACTCATTACCATGACATGAATAATAATAAGTTAAGTCTAATATTAATTACTACTTAAATAAATAGTCTTATATGTAAAATAGCGGCTCCTACAACTAGCATGATAAACAGTAAAGAAAAAAATTTACTGCATCACCGCTCTTCCTGCATATCCCGATCTTGTAAAGTCATCGAGTGTTTTTCTTCCAGCTGTTTGTAGCTTCGATGCAAGTCCACATGTCTGTTAATTAAATTATTATTTAATATCAGGTGATTTATGAGCAGGCGGCACTTAATTTTCAGGTGGGGAAAGGGGATTCTGTCTTATTTTTGTAATAAATGTGTATTTAATCCTTCGATTTAAATTAACCCAGGAAGATTTATTTTAAATCCAAGGATTTAATATTAATCTGTTGATTTATTTTATGGGGGGGGGGGGGGGGAACAAATTGATATGATTTGAGATTAATCCTTTTACAGTTCCCCGATACGCATCACAAAAAAATACATCTTTATTACTCTGAAATATTCAATAAAAATTCATACTAACTGCCAATAATACCCAAATAATCAACAGCACCAAAAAAAATTCAAACGGTATTGCCAATTTGCATAATTAAACTTACAATTATCGTCGATAATGCCAGCAGACCAGCAAGAAGACCAGAAATCATCACAAAATTGCGGCACTGCTCAGGCGATTCATTAAACTTGATATCGCCATTCGCAAATTCGCCAGGCATTAAAACTGTATACTGAAGATTTTCCTTAAATCTCGTGTAATCTGTTGTATTGGTGTCAATGCTTCTTCTCTTTTTGCCATGTCCTAGATATAGATTTTTGTTTGTGAATCAATTATTAACGGAAATGTTCATTAAAACTCACTTTTACTTCCAGTCTGATCGAATAAATCTAAGCAATAATCTGGTTGACAGTCTTGAGCATCCATGCAGGCTTTAATTTGCGAATGTATCCAAAGTGTTGATCGTTCCTTCATAGAACTTAAAAGAAATGCCTCAAAATCTAAGAAAACTTCATTGGGTCTGTCACGATATCTTGCTGGTTGGTGTGGAATGATTGATGCAAAGTCACGATTTCGACATCCATCGCGGACTAAAATAACTGCTCCAATAGCATGTGGATCATCCTAATTGAAAGATATTGATTGATTGTTTTAACGAAAAACAGAAGTGTCAGACATAAAACGTTAAAACTTACAGGATCCGGACTGACAGTGACTTCCATGAGTTTTACATATTTCCACACACTTTGAATGCTGATTCTTGCTCTAAGCTGTAATTTTGTACCGATTGGAACTGCTTGATCAACTGGAACTTCATTATTTGCTGTTAAACTTGTGCCATTTTTTGGAAACAGTTGTGGATGCGGTTGTGCTTGTTGCTGTTGACCTGATATTCTACCGAGTGGTGGAGCTTCTTTGTAAAGTGCTACTTCATACTCTAGTCTGCCAGGTGTTTCCTGAATAGCAATAAAAAATTAATTAAATTAAGTAACGGATATATTTTTTAAAAATTTCAAATTTTTGCCACTAAAAAGTGCTGCACAAATTCAAATTTGAAGATTAACGGTTAAATTAGAATTTAAATTTAACGGCTTTGAAGTATTAAAGCAATTGAAAGCAAATCAATAAATCTTACCTCAACCACGCCTGAAACTCTCGCGCCATGTGGACTGTCAACAAAAGAAAGCATCATAAAATCGCAATAATATAAATAATCAAAGATTCTACTCACAAACTGCCTGCAAATCCAGCTGCTTTATTTTGAATGACTGTCGGTTCTGGTGGTTTGCACATTATGATTAATTCTTGATCCGATTGCATCACAACACCGGGAAATTGTGGAAACCAAATTCTTACATGCACAAATCCATTACGCTTAAGAACACCACAACGTGAAAAGTCTGTGATTTTAAGTTCATAATTTAATTCAGCAACATCATTTCGATCAGGTTTGATCGTACACGAGTAGTCATTGTCTGGATTAACACTTCGATCATCAGCAAACAGTGGATGTCCTTTAAATCCAAGCGGTTTTTTAAGTTTCGCTGTAATCATGTCACCGAGTGTTGAACCTTGTGATGAGAATGAGCACTGGATGTCTGAAACATCATAATCTTGTGCAATTATTGACGGTATTAAGAGCTGGACGGTGAAATGAAAGAACAGAAAAGAAATAATTTATCATAATGGGTAGATGGATGGAAAGTAAACGTTAGAGTCAGAGAAGCAAATTATCACAATTGTTGTAGCTGTTGTGGATTGATTTATTAAAGACCTTACTAGACAACATTATCATAAAATTAGATCGCGCACAAGAGGAAAATTAATGAGCACGGGCATGCTTGTTGAAAATTAAACATTTAAACTGTGAGAACAAAATTACTTTCTTAACAAAATAATAGAGGCTGCCTGCGCATTGCTTATATCAAGAAAATTATTTAATCTACTTTTTATTATTCTATTCTATTAACAATTTTGTGTACAACAGAAGCGATTTCGCAGTTTATCAAAAGAATCTGGTTCAATGGGTTTTGCGTTTTTTGTCATCAAAGGTAATTGCTTCATTTTACGTCTATCCAGTGCACGAGACATGTAATCATACTGTATATAGTTCCAATTTTTTGTCTTTTAATGAACTTTCGATGGTTCCGATTTTTATTTTCATCTGATAATATTTTTGGTAGCCTGAATTTCATTATTTTTTGTTGAGATCAATTAAGATAACAACTTTGTGGCACCAAAACACGACGTGGTCAGTGAAAATGAGCTTACAAATATTTCTTGTAAGTTTTTTCTATGAATTTTAAGATAATTACAAAATGTAAAAATAAGAAACTGTAAGAAAGTGAATGGAGGCAGCACACATCATGAGAACGATTAATCATTTAGTCTGCTGATTGATGGGATAGAAGTAAAAATTACTCCAAAACCACACATGGATCGTTCAAAAAAGAACAATGAATTTCCTGGAATTCCACCCCCCCCCCCCCCTGGACGTCGTTCAATGTTAAATTTAAAATGATTTTAAGGAAGAATTAGATAGTAGAAAGTTTGGTTGTCGAAAAATTAATCAGATGATGTACAAAGAAACTGAAATAAGGTAAGCTTAATAAAAGCGTGAAGTATAAATTGCCAAAAACAATAAATTTCCTCCAAGTAATTTTCCCCCTGACAAAAACAAAAACAGAACGAAAAGAAAATACACAAAAATGGAAAATCAAGGTAATTTCATATTAAACATAGATTTTTGATCAATACCTAATCAAAATACTTATTTTACTTTAATCAACAATTAGATGATGCACCAAATCAAGAAGAAAATAGTGAATCTTCAGCCAACAATCAAAATTTGCCAATTTCCCTAGTTAGAAGAGCAAGAAGATTAGTATCCCAGCCAACATTACAAGAAAATAATTTAGATAATGAGATTAATAACTATCCTCAACATTTAAATGATGAAAATGACGATGATGATGGAGAATCTTCAGACAGACTTTTTGAGGAATACATACAAGAAGGTTCACAATCAGGTCAATCACAATTATTTGACAGTGAATTGCCTACACAACATTCATATTTAGGAAGTACAGAGAATGTACGAGGATTTTCATATTTTGAACCATATAAAACGTATGAAATACCTTTCTGTGAGCACCACAGTCTGTTATTTCCTGGAGAAATTCTACCTATGATTATGTTAGCTGATCGGTTTTTCTCATTATCAAATAATGAGGAAGGAGTTGTATTTGGATTAGTTTTTCAAAGAGAAAATGAAGATGAGAAACAAACTTATGGTGTCACTTGCCAGATATTTGAAAAAGGTTTAGAAAGTGGACTTGTTAAAATTAAATGTAAAGTTCAACAAAGATTTGTCGTTGTGAAAACAAATAATGAAGATAGTATTACGATGAGAAATCATGGATATTATGCAAAAGTCAAGATTCTCCCTGAAATTGTCCTACAAGATCCATATCTTCTTGCTATATCCAACAGTTATTTAAAACATTATCAAAATACCAATAATAAAATTCATCTCCAGAAGTTTTTGGCTGCATCAACGAGATGGCCAAAATTTGTGTATGACGAATATTCAATAGCTACAGTCACTGATAAAATTGAAAGATATTTGGCAATGTTGAACATAGAAGCACCAACTGATCCAATTCTAAAGTCATTTTGGCTCGCAAGAAATGTCCCATTAAATCACACAGACCGATTAAAAGTATTTCAGTCAAATTGTGTAAATAAGAGATTAATGTTAATTGGTGATTCGCTTAATTATGTAAGTTATATCCAACACTTTCCATTCGTTCATTTTAAACAAAATTAAAATTCATTTCAGATGTGCTATTTCCTGTGCAAGAGATGCAAAAATAAAATTTCAATCTATAATGATATTTTTGCAGTATCAAAAGGTGCTGTTAATGTAAATTACTGTAATCCTGCTGGTTACATCCATGAAACACTCACAGTAATGAAAACGTTTGAATCAGCTGTAAAATTAGTAGATAAGCCTTCAACAGAATTCAGTTGGTTCCCTGGCTATGCTTGGCAAATAGCAATTTGCTCAAAATGTTATACTCACGTTGGATGGAAATTTGCAGCAGTTAACAACAGGAATTTAAAACCGAGGACATTTTTTGGACTGAGCTGCAAAAGTCTTTTAGTTCAATCACAGCAAGATTCAGTTAATCAAAATGATCAAGAAGTTATTGATTCAGATATGGAGTAAAATTTTTATATATTTAATTTAAGCACATTTTTGTCATTTTTAATCAGTTTTATTGAAAATAAAAACGTCTGAGATATGAAAAAGAAAATAATGGCTTTTTTATATCATATAATGTTTAATTCAACAGACAGAATCAAATCTTGGTTCACATCTTAAACTGTCATAATATGAACAATAAATTGTGTCTACTAATTCAGATTAAAATATCACAAATAATTACAGCGAAAATTCGCAAAATAAATTATCTTCATTTGTTCTACTTCTCGATTACTAAGCAAGTTTAATCCACAATGGACACAAGAATAAGAAATTCTGTCACAAGTCATTCAAACAAAACGAAAATTATGTTGATTAGCTTTTGTGCTATCAAATTATCTCTTTTGAGTGAATTTCCCACGTCAGTGGCAATGAAAATGAAAATGTGGGTCAAAAGAGTCTCTCATAGGAAGTAAGAACAAGAAAAAGAAGATCATATGACAGAGAAATGCATTAAATTAACCCGAAAATTGCTATTTGATATCTTAACTGGGTAGACTTTTGAGGCACACGAACGAACTTCAGATTTGGCATGAAACGCAAAGCATAAATACAATAATAATGTAAAGTTTTGTAAACCTAACTTTGTATTAAATATGTGCCTTTCGTCTTGCTACAATAATTCCGCTACAATTTTATGTTTCATATTTTTTGAGAGAAGCAGCAGCAGCAGGCAAAATAAATGTTTTGATAAAATTTTATGACTTAAACTTTTCATTTTTTTTTTTGCTTGTTCTTTTATTACTTCCTATATGCACGTCAGCTCACTTTTCACCTATTAATCTAATGATATCCACAGCATTTTTGAGCTACATCATGTCTTTAGACTAGAATAGGCAATTTCCATAGTGAAATATTGAAAATTGATGAATTGAAAAAAATTTGGAGCATGCAAAATTGATTAATTATGTTTGAATTGAATCAGATCAGGTGCTATTATTTACACAAAGAATATCGAAAATTTCCAATAAAATCAACTTCCGTAAACAGCCTCAAAAATTGGAACTTAAATTGAGTGAAATATGGAATTTTGTTGGCAGCATGCAGTTCAATAACGGATCAAGATTACTTAGCTAATTGAACAACTTAATTCCAAAATCATTTCATTAAGACATAAAAGAGGAATAATGCGAATGTCTGAACATTCTGAAGAAGAAAAAGTGACCACAAAAAAACATTAGAAAATGTGCAGTTTAACCCAATAGCGTTAAAATCTTGTAATCTTCTCTTTGTCCATTTAATTGGCAGTGATTGTTGATGAAATCAAGAACAATGATGAGGTTTGCTAACAGTCAATCGTCAATGCTTCATGATCTCAAGAAAAGAACGATTAAAAATCAAAAAGAAAAGCTAATCAAGTCGATTAACAAAAGAAAATACTGTTTGGTGGTGCTAGGTATGGTCACGCTTCCACAGTTTCTATATCAAATTGTATAATTTGAATAGACGATCGATTGGATGTAATAAAACCAATAGCAGAAGATTCTTTTTTGAGGCTTTATTTTCAATTGAAGATCGTGTCTAACGGCAATAAATTAATTATGAATTGTAATTAAAATCATGCAGAAATAAATGAACTACCACAAGAAACATGAAGTACAAGCCAAGCTAACATTACAATATCATCGTTCTTAATTCATCAAAAACCTCATCTAGACACATCAGGCAGAGCAAAAAAACATAATAATTAAATGAAATTAACCCATTTATTTTTCAAAATCGAACGGAGTTAAAAATTATCTAATATGTTTGGATAGCTTCAATATCTTAATAAATATTGAACAAGTGCTGAGAATTAACACATTACAAATTTTAAAATGCTTGAAGAGTTTTCGGAATTCTTTTAATGCCTGGGGCAAAGTTATTCTTACACACAATTTTAGGAGTTGTTCTTAAATTAGGTTTGTTGAATTCTTAAGGTTCTTACTATAGCTTAATTCCGCTTAATTATGGATCTAAAAAAGAACTTGCGATCCGAGATAGTTAAGAGGACAAGGGTCGGTTTAAAGATATATTCTTGGTCCCCACTTCATTCACAGTCGAACTTAATTTATCTTCAGAGAACAGGGCCTCAATTTGCAACTTGGAAGAGCTTCAGCTCTAAAACCAAGCTCAGAATAGTCTCAAATGCCTCATTATGCGAGGTCCAAACCTTCTTGAATCCTCTTTTATGTATATCTTAAAATGTCATCATTTACAAACATCCCCAAACCCATAGCAAAATAATGCTTTCCCTTTTACTTTAATTAGATAAAGCCTCGATCGTTAGCAAGGTGCGATGTATGAAGAATTGAGTGCGAGTGAGAATCTAGAACAGCTTTGTGAGTTGGGAAGAAAAAGTTCTGTTAATTGCTTTACTAATTAATTTACAATTTAACTTCCGGAGGCTCGTGACGTAACAATCTGATGGTAATCGAGTGTAAATTCTCGGCAAATTTGCAGCACAGAGTAATGAACAGTTACGAAAGTGGACATGAGAATGATAAGAACGCATTTTACGGTAATTGAAGATTAAATTTCGCATAATGATCGAGTCTTAAAATTGATTACATTTTTGCAGTTATGGACAAATGTTAATTTGCTGGAATTAAGCTACTGAAGCTGGTATGAATTTCTGTTATTTTTAAAAATTATTTTGATTGTTGAGATTATGGACCTAGATTTATAATTCCGACGTATTATGTATTTTATACAGTTTAAATGGATGATCAACAAGTGGATCTGTTTTGTGGAAGTCTACTTAATTTATTCGATAATTTTCGATGTTTAGTAGATTCGCTGATGATTGAAATTTCGGTATTTGATTTCAATTTAGTTTTTGGGGTTTTTCATAAATGATGTAGATCAAAAAATGGGAAGAGTTGAGTTGAATTAATTTCAAACTGCAGCACTGATTTAGTGACCAACTCTATAGCAACTCTATTTCCTAAAATACCCCAATGTAATCCCAATACTTGTATAATTCCAATCTTATATTTTTAATTAACAATTAATGTCAAACGACAAGCTTCCATCACCATTCTCATCATTCCAAGCTACTTTTTTAATAATGACTCTTAATTGAAACGTTATTAACAATGTCGATTGACAAGACTGCTCAAAAGTGTAATGAGATATCATGATCAACATCATCACGTGTCTATTGATGGCATGATTGAAGTCTAAAAAGAAATCAAACATGCATGTTTAGAATTCCAATCATTCACGATTTTACTCACTCAGTCAATCAATCAAACAAAAGCGAATTCTTTCGTGCAATCTTCGTTTTGCTAAAAACAGAATCAAAAAGACCCGTTCTTGGGTATGAAAAAATAAAGCATAATAAGAATGCTCGAGATAAAAAGAAATGAAAATATAGTGGCGCTCGATATCTCGGCATGATTGCACGCATGAGTTTTAAGATAATAACCGAGCACCGTTTATTGGTTAGCAAGGTCTTGACATAATTTTATTTCTTCTTCATTCAAGTCATTTTATTTGAATATTCAGTGATCTGTACGGGGTCTATTCTAGGCCCCTGATCAGGGGTGTTCAAGAGTGAAAAATTTATTTTAAAATTGCTAGGTTAGGTTAAGGTTAACCCCCTTTTTTATATAAAATAGGACTGTTATGTGACCCCCCCCCCCCTCCCATATTCCTCAATCCACAACGCTTCGTCTCTGACTGATACTGATTGGATTTGCGCTTTGGAAAAAATTTATAGAGCATAATCATCCAGTCAATATCAATCTATCCAAAAAATACTCATAAAAGAATGAATCACTTACCGTAACTGCTACCAAAACCGATGTGTTTATAATCGAATTGAGCCTCAGCATCTTTCTAATGTTGTTTATTTGAATTTTCTAGATGAAAAGTTTCACTTTGTGTCACAGACAGAAGAAGCGAAATCTAATAAAAGTCACAGAATTAAAGTCACTATGTGAGTTCGTTGGCTTCTTCTCGCTTTTATTTTAGGAAAAGCTTTCAACTCTGATAAACGTTTAAATTATCCGATGATGATGAATGACATTTAGTGCACACTGATGATGATGAAAAACTATTTTCACTTTGGGGCTGTTCACTTATTACGTAACGCGAAAAAATGACTTTTTAGACCCCCCCCCCCCCTCGTAACAAAATTTGTATGAAAAAAAAATTTCTTTGTTTGAACCGTAACAAAATCTTAGACCCCCCCTCCCCCCTAAAAGCGTTACGTAATAAGTGAATGGCCCCTTTATATAACAATGTTTTTGCTTATTTATTTTGAGTACCACACACTTGAAATTGCTTTTATTTACAAGCTTTTATAATGTTTTTATGTATTTCGGTGAAAGTTCACATCTTAATAATTTTCTGCAAATGAATTTTGATATGTTTGTACTTGTTTCTTTTTCGCAATGAACTTGACTCACATTTGCATAAATCTTGATTGCTATGTGCTCTCAACTTTTTATTCTTAAATTACCCACCAACCTCTTTTTGATAAAGGAGTCATTCATAAATGACGTCTAATCTCAGTGTGACATAGATTCTGACTTTTGCTTAAATCTGCTAGATGCAGTAGGAACAATCAAGTCTTTTTTAAAGAGGGTTTTAAAATTATAATAGTTTGGAACTTTAACAATCTAAGGAATAGGAAGTGGATAGTTTGACTTTTTAACTTCTGAGCCGGTTTCTAGAGCTATCTTGGACATCTTTTTTTGCTACAGTCAAATTTTATCTGCTCCCAAAGTTTGATACATTGATTTTGGATCATAGAGTGCTCTAGTATCCTGCGTCGACTCTAGAAACTAGAGATCCCCAGATGCTGATTTGTCTTACACTCAATTAATTTCCCTCTATAACTTTTGAACAATTTAAAAATCAAATCTCACACTGCTTTTAACTCTTTAATCCATCCAACAAAAATTCAGACGTCATTTACTCACAACCCCAAGGTTGATAGACATTAAACAAATCTTTATGTCTCTAATTTACCTATTTTTTGAGATCGTAAAAAATGATTGAAAATTCAATTTTATACTTTTTTGCACAATTTTTCTTTTTCTTTGTTTTGAGGCGAAAAGGCAAACAATATTGATGCCACATAAAACTTTATGTCTTAATCTTTAGATAAGGTTTAGAATTATTGCTGTATATGAGCAATTTCCTGAATTAGTTTTTCTTCAGATTATCTTTGGTTATTAAAGTCGTAAAAATTAACGGGGATTTTTCGAGATAGAAAAGAAATCTTTAATCTAATTTTGTGCTGATTTACAAACAATATGTTCTTTACACTTTTAAGTGTCTATTATTGATGTAAGAATTTCTGGTTGAGGTGTGAAATTAGTTTGGATGAAGCTGTATAAAATTTCAAATGATGGGTGGATTTACATTTTGTTTGTTGTTGGATAAGCATCGATTTTATTCGAAATAGAGTTAGGATTAAGATTAAAGAACTTAGAAGACAAACTGTAAGAAGGATGAATGTTTTAAAGAACGTATGAATCATGAAAAGTTTTATGCTCAAAATAATCCACTATCTGATGTCAAATTGTTAATATTGAATGATTACAACAAGTTGCAATCAAATAAAGAATTTAATTGGACAATATCAAAAGTATGATTCTTAAAACAACAGTTTTAATCAGAAAAGTCGTTAAATAATCAACGATAACGACCTTTTTTCTTGTGCTTGTTCTGTCAGCTTTAAAAACAACCAAAAAAAATTAAAATTCCCAATTAAAACCAACAGAAAATCTAATGGCAACCTGATCTTCAATTTCAGAAGTTCAAGCTGATCAACCTGATTAATGAAGTATTCATCCTTTGACCACTATCTACGCATCTTACACTTAACTTCCTCTCAATTAACTTCTGACTTACTTTTTTGAGCTTAATTTCTAAATGAGAATCAGATCACCACTATATCCTCACAATTCAATCAAACCAGTCTGTCATAAAGAGTGAAACTAAATGAGTCTGACAAGATTTGCATAAAACACATTATCACTTAGACTTATTAGAATAAATGTAGCACAAATGAGATTAAATTAGTTGAAAGTAAAGTGCAATTTGCTGATAATTACCACTTTCAATCGTTCCTCTGTTCTACAACACGTATGAATAAAATTATGATTGAAGAATCTTTAATGACTGACTGTTGAGTTTCTAACAATAAAACAGAACGGGTTTGGCAAACGTTATCATTAGCAGAACGTGGCTTGATACTTATTAATAGATTAATTGTTGCCTCAAAGCCAAGACAATTCCTTTGTGTGTCACACACTTTTTACTTCTGGATGCAAATGAGATTTACAAGACTTTTATGCAAATGCAAGAATGCAGAAAAATTCAAATTAGCAAACCTCATTCATTCACTAAATGTTCGTCACAGATTCTTTCATTTTCATATCACAAACCTTTTTTCCATTCACTATCATTCATATGAGCCAAAAAAAAAAATTAAAGTTCTTATTAACGTTAGTTGTTGAAAATGTGCAACGAGCTGTGAAAAAGTTTTTCTTTTCTTTTCTTAAATGTTGCAATTTTTTTATTATTATTATTTTTTTCTAACTGAATATTTCTTTTTGTTGCACTTAGAATCTATCAGTAGATATATAGGTCTGCGCGCACGTTAAGTTATTTTTTAAAAACTTTCATTCCTCGCAATTGCACATCCACTCTCGACGAAGTCTAAACTAAATCTGAAAATGCTTTCGTTGAGATCTGTGAAAGAAATATCGTTCAAGATGAAAATATGAATGAAAGAAGAGCGAAAATGAAAATCTTTTTGTATTCACGTGTTATTGCGGCTTTTCATTGTAGGGTTGTTCATAAATTACGTCAAATTGGAATTTAGGATTTTAAGAAATCTGAATCGATTTTCAAATTGGATTTAAGAAGTTAAACAGAACTTGAAGTTGATAGTTCAACTTCGATTTGTATTAAATCTGCTCAAAATCTAAATTTGTGGATAGCAATTCAAAGGGGGATAACAACTTAATGGAAATTATTAGCCATCATGTTGATTTCACCTTGATAAAACTCCTTGATTTTAAAAACAGGTCTTTACAGTCGCGAATCACCAAACTCTACTCATTCTTAAAAATAGACGTCATTAGTGAACAACTCCCATATACACACCAAAACACCAGCTTTGCAAAGCTTTGTACAGCCTCACACAAGAGAAAAAGGTACCGAAAAAACAGAGAAATTCAATGCGCGATGAGAAAAGTGAGAAGGTGCTGTGTTGCTAGTAAAATTCTACGATTGTTCTTTTGTTCTAATTGTTAGAATCTTTTGGGATTATTGACGTTTTATTCTTAGCTGAAGTAATTTATTATGGATTTCATGCAAAAACTTTCTTTTGTGATACTTATCAGACAATTTAGTAGTTCGAGAATGTTTAATGAAATTTTCAATTATTAAGTTTGAAATGCGAAGAAAGAGAGTAAGTGTTACGGTTTTTGTAGCGTGGTTTTGATGATTTTGTGTCTTAATTCTGTAATTATGGGTTTTTTGTCCAAATGTTGATAAAATTTTTGATTAATGGTGATTTTTTTTTGGAATTTAAAAATGGAAAGTTAATCGATAATTATAGTTTTTGGTGATCCAATTTTAAAAAGGAATTTTTTATCACATTCTAGTACAAACTCTAGTCTTTACTTCGGATTGTTAAAAAATTTAAACAATCCAGCCTATAATTAGCATTCTAATCCACACAAACAGCGCCCATTCCTCATATTTTCAAATACCATTCCAACTTCTCAACAACTTTGCACATTATTGTTGATTTTAACTTACATTTCATTCAATCTCTACAGACCGTTCGATACATCTATCTGTAAATCTTGCAAAAAAATAACAAAAGCAATTTGAATATTATGCAGAATAACATTTCGTCGCTTTTGATTCTACAGAAAAAGAAACAAAGGTTCTTAATGGAGAGAAGAAAAAAATAGTAAGTGCTTATATGATATGTACGGAATTTTCTATTCTTCGCATGCTCAAACATTGGAAGTAAATTGATGATGAATTCATAGTGATCAACGGATCTATGGATAATAAACGATCAATTTTCGATCGATTTAGAAGAGGTTTGAGAATATTGATAGTGTTGCGGTATAATATTAAGTAGATACTCAGGAACTGCAAATTATTAATGCTTTCCTGTATTTGCTGGTGGTTATTTAATGTTAGAATGAGAATGGCTGAGAATTTAAAAATTCTTGGATACATTTTTTTAAAATTTGATAGCAAAAATTGCTTTGTAGTAAGGTTTGATGTCAATCTTATCTTCCTGAACTTAGATGTAGACTGAACTTTGTTTTTTTGACACTTCTCTGAGTTTAAGACGATTATTTTAGTAAAAAACAAACACCTAACCTCAAAAATGTAGATCCATACCAAAAATTACAAAGATTACATCTGGGAGTTCCACAAAAATCACTATTATCTTATTCCATAAATGTAAATCATAGAATCAAAAGATGTACCGATTGCTGTTGATGGATACCGAAAATTAAATTCAATCATCATCAAATCATTCTTTGTGGTAATGAAGCTTAAATGAGATTTATGGAACAATTATCAGTTCCCTTTATGATACATTGCCATTAACGGCATGAATTCATTATTATGATGGTTATGATGTAACATCTTTAAAACGCGCTTCATCTTAATCACAATAATCATCATTATGCAAACGAATATCTGGATTTTGGTTAAGTTCAAAGAAATTCCATTAATTCGTATTATATCATCCATGAAATTAGAATTTTTCTATGCTACCATTTAGAATGAAAAATCACTTTCGCACCTTCAGCAGAAAGTTTTCTTTTTTTTTGCAAAAAAAATGTTCAGTTCTCATTCAATCATTAAATATTTATTCTGTTCCGTTCGATAAAGTTCTAAAGATAGCTGTGAGTTGGTATTATGCGATGATTATGCAAAACACACAAAATGCTTAAGAATATCTCTTCGCGATAGTTCATTAATCTTATGGCACTAACTGATAGAAGAGGAAGAAAAGGAAATTATCAAGAATCGCTTCACGTTTTAATTGAAAAAATGTATTTTTTTCGTGGTTACCACCCATAATAATAATAATTTTCTCGTCTATAGACTTTTCTTGATTTGCGAATATTTATTTAATTCAGGAAAATGGTGAAATTGAATTAAAAATTTAATTGGAATTTTAGCTTAAAACTGTAAATTGAGGTTAAACAATTTAAAACGTGGATTTCTTTGGATTTTAAAATTTCAGTTTGATGACTAAAATAATTTGGTTTGCATCGGAACTAATCGTTTGATTGTTCCATTGATCAATGGTCTAAATCATTGATGACTTTGAATGAATTGATTTTGTTTGCATAAAATGTTAAAATTTTATAAAAATTCAGGCATTTTAAAGAAATTTTAATTGAACTACAACTATTCTAAAAGCTTTATATTATGCCGAATGACCTGGTTTGATCTTCAAGAAGTCATTTAATAACTATGCAATTCATCCAGGTAAGGTAATGCAATTTTTGCAAAATTATTTTATTTTATTTATTTCCGAAATTTTATTTTTGTGTTATTTAATCAAAAAATTACCTAATTGTACTTCAATTTTATTGTAATTAAGTCAATTAAAACGAAAAAAAATGAACGAAAATTTATTTCAAAAGTTGTTGATTTTGAATTTCAGCTCAGTTTGTAAACCACTATGGATTGTCGAACAACTTCACTACTTTTGTTTCTTATTTCAATATTTGATTCATCATTCTGTTATGTGAGATACATCTGAATCAAATCATTTAGAATTTTTGATAAATTTTAAACTTTATTTTTAAATTTCTTGCTAATCAACTCTGAATAAAAGATTAAATTTTTAATTTATCTATTGAAAAAGTTCTGCAGTAAATTGACCAAAGTTGAATGTTATCCCAAAATAACAAAATATTAAAACATAACCAAATACAAGCTCACTCCAGTGTCAAGAAATGAATGCGTCATACAGCTTGAGTTTCAAGTTTTAAAGAGTGTGAAAAAACTATACTTTTGGCCTGATGGTGATTACAAAACTGAAGTCAAATTGACTGTACCTGATGCAGAGCCAGCTACACTAAAGTTTTATTATATTTTCAAAAAAATTACTGGAAATAAAAAAAAGTTTTAATGGATGGGAAATCGAAGTTATTGTAAAGCTAATAAAAGGATATCTTAATTGATGCAAACCAATTAGATCTTGTTTAAAAATCTCTAATGTTAAAAATTTGCAAACTGTCAACATCATATTCAATTGCAAACAAATAGGAAGAACCCATCGAAATCCAATTGTAAACATTTTTCAATTATTAACATTTCAACAAAAATCTTAGCACTTCAATATTTTTGCAAAAAATCATTTCAATAATTGCTAGCTTCAGTTACACCTCATTGAATGTTAAACGAGCAAAATATTATTTTAAGTGTTGAAAAACACCAAATAGAAGTACTTTTAAGTTACTCAAGTCATTAAGAGCTTGACGCCCAGTCTTGTTTAAACTTCTCAGCATATTGATTTTTTATGTTTCATGCTTGTTGCATCCTCGAGATGAAGAAAATCATTAGAATTTTTCATTTTTTTTACCTATTTGCATTAAATGTTATATTTTTGTGTAGCAAACTAGATGTATTCTAATGTAAACCGTTAGCAATATTTCACAGAAACTTAATCGATTAATGGCGCGCATAAACTAAAAGTTAATCATGATCGGTAATTAATTGATTCCACTCTTTTGTTTGGTAATTTAAGATTCGATCTAATTTTTTGGAGGGAATGGTAAGAAAATAATGGAAAGAATCAGTTTATCACGATTAAACATCTTGAAACCGTAGACTCACCAACAAAAAAATCCGGTGGCAAAAAAATGCAGACACATTATTGTGCACATTAAAAATAAAGAGCTGGAAGTTTTTCATCAATAATTAATAATTTTCAGTTACGAAATTCCATTCTCTGTTTCTACTTCCATTCTTTTTCATTGAAGAAATATTGAACAGAACTATTATCATTGAAAAGAACTAGTAAGAAAGAAAAACTGTAATTTGCTTGTGGGCTTAATAGACCTTTTCTTTCTTTTTCATTATACCTTAAAAATTGTTTAACAAACTCATTGAATTTTAATTGGAATTAATTTTATAGCTGTTGATAAATTGTCTCACATATAAAATAACTCATGTGAGGAAGGAAATAATAGGAAGGTTAATTGAACGTTAATGGAGAAGAACGTCCACTTGAAAAACGTTCATTTCGAAATCAAATTTGTTTGACCGATTTTTAAAAACATGTTTTCATTTAGAAAAATATTTTCCAAATTAAAATCACAAAGTTTTAATATTTTAATTGAATTCACTCAATTGTTGTTTTTCTCGTATCATTTTGTGCAAATTCAATTAAAATATTAAAACTTTGTGATTTTAATGTGGAAAATATTTTTCTAAATGGACACATGTTTTGTAAAAATCGGTCAAACAAATTTGATTTCGAAATGAACGTTTTTCAAGTGGACGTTCTTCTCCAATAACGTTCAATTAAGAGTACAAATTATATTTTTCAATCCACATCCATAAGAAATCCTGCATTTATTAATTATAAGAAAGAATTTTCAATTTTAACGGTTGATTTATTTTTGAGTTTTATTGAACTTTATGCAACATAGTTGGATGCACCTAACATTTGTTTTGATTCTTTATTTCTATTACAGGATTCAGAGAGTAAACATCTCTTAGAATTACTTTAATTTAATTATTAGACTTTAACATTACTTGTCATTTGAATATACAGTTTACAATTTACATACGTAGCATAAATACTAGTTGTAATGCGTTTTAAATGACAATTAAACATAGAATTATTAAAAAATTCTATTTCCATATCAATTACAAATTAAATTCAAACAAACCAAATCTGTTCCACATTTCTACAAATACATAGTCAACAAATTTATATTGTGGATAATAACACTACCAAGTATATTATCTAACAATCAATTAAAAACCAAAGCGACTAGAATAAAGGAATAAAACAGATTAAGTTGAATTACAAGATTTTAACGTTATTGGGTTAAACTGCACATTTTCTAATGTTTTTTTGTGGTCACTTTTTCTTCTTCAGAATGTTCAGACATTCGCATTATTCCTCTTTTATGTCTTAATGAAATGATTTTGGAATTAAGTTGTTCAATTAGCTCAGTAATCTTGATCCGTTATTGAACTGCATGCTGCCAACAAAATCCCATATTTCACTCAATTGAAATTCCAATTTTTGAGGCTGTTTACGGAAGTTGATTTTATTGAAAATTTTCGATATTCTTTGTGTAAATAATAGCACCTGATCTGATTCAATTCAAACATAATTAATCAATTTTGCATGCTCCAAATTTTCAATTCATCAATTTTCAATATTTCACTATGGAAATTGCCTATTCTAGTCTAATGACATGATGTAGCTCAAAACTGCTGTGGATATCATTAGATTAATAGGTGAAAAGTGAGCCGACGTGCATATAGGAAGTAATAAAAGAACAAGCAAAAAAAAGAAAAGTTTAAGTCATAAAATTTTATCAAAACATTTATTTTGCCTGCAGCTGCTGCTTCTCTCAAAAAATATGAAACATAAAATTGTAGCGGAATTATTGTAGCAAGACGAAAGGCACATATTTAATACAAAGTTAGGTTTACAAAACTTTACATTATTATTGTATTTATGCTTTGCGTTTCATGCCAAATCTGAAGTTCGTTCGTGTGCCTCAAAAGTCTACCCAGTTAAGATATCAAATAGCAATTTTCGGGTTAATTTAATGCATTTCTCTGTCATATGATCTTCTTATTCTTGTTCTTACTTCCTATGAGAGACTCTTTTGACCCACATTTTCATTTTCATTGCCACTGACGTGGGAAATTCACTCACAAAAATTACTTTTTTGTAGATAATTTGATAGCACAAAAGCTAATTATGAATTAAACTACTAAATTCTTCTTAATTTACTTTTTATTTTTCTTATCTCGGCACTTAAACGAAAGGTTTGTCACAATTTCACAACCAATGCTTTTAATTTCAGGAAAATTAATTTTTATTTACGTGTATAAAAGGTTTAATTACATGTTTTTTTCAGTTCATTCCAAGCTTGTTTGTGAGATATTCAGCTCCATCGATTAGTTTATTCTGTGTTATGCCTCGAAGCTCAGCACTAAGAAAAACAGCAACCAAAAATCCAATAAAAATGAATGGTATAAATGCATTGACAAATTTAAGAGTGAATTTCGTGATAAAGAAGATTGTGAACAGGAAAATCAGGAGGAACACGTAGAACTTGGTGTCCTCTTTGAAGATATTCCTCAAAAATTTCGCTAAGTCCACCATTTTCTTGAATTTTTAATAAGTTGCGAAATTTGATAAAACTTTATTTACTGAAAATATTTTTTCTACTGCGTTCTTAATTTTGAGTGTGTTTTTGTCGAGTTCACAATGTATAATGACACACAGTCGTACCTTTACAACTATAAGATTGAGTTGTAAGAATGTTTTAGCCGGCGACTATATGTGTAGGATCACATTTACTATTTTTTGGGGAAATATTTTAAGATTCTTGATTTGTTAAAAACCAAAAGAAGTCGTGGATAAATATTTTGAATTTATTGACTTATTTTGACCTCCAAGACCTTCGGGATTCTTCCCCTTGTAAGAGGAACATTAAAAACCAAAAATTTTAATGGGACTAGGTTAAGCAAAAGTAAGCAAAGTTTGTCTATTAACTTAAGTTGTCATCCCCTTACCTTGTTGATTGTGTGACTAATTTAAAAAGAAAACAATATCAGATTAAATTCGCTGATGTGTTTGCATGTATGTGGATGGATAGAAGATAAACTTATTGCGTGACACGTGCGAAATTATATGATTCATGTCAACGAAATATGTGTAATTTTAATTGTTTAATTAGGAGTAGAAGCGAAAATTGGATTTTCTTAAAGCTTAAACAAATGAAAAATGTTATAACAAGGTGGGCAGGGGGGTGTAAAATTTTTTTCTTTTAGAAAATTATAAAATAAAATGCACAATACAAATTATTACTTGTTAAAAATCATGTCTCCCCTCATATTTTTGTGTTTCTGGGAATTTTTAGATATTCAATATAAAAATAAGAAATTCCCATAGAAGTAGGATGTAATAAAATCAAGGCGTGGACACTGGGATTAATCCCAATAATCCCAGTGATTAAATAATAATAAAAAAAATCCCAGGTTTAAGATTATTGAGATTATTAAAATAAATTAAAATTTTTATATTCACACCGTTTTCACGTGTGAATCTATTGGTTTTGTTCAGATTGAAAAATCAGTTTTTTTAATTTTGTGAGGATATGGAGCAAGATAGCTTAAAATGATCAGAGATGAAAGGTTTGTGCGTTGAATTTCACATCTTTTGCAAAAAACAGATTTCAAATTGGCTGCTGCATTGCTGAGAAAATCGCAAAATATGCTTTCTGTAAGCAAGCAAACAAGCAAACAAGCAAGTTAATCAGCAAGAAATCTCAATAACGAGACATTGTAGAGACCTCTAGTTTTTTACATTTGATCCGTGCTGCTCTATAGAAGAGCTATATAGTTTTTAGGCAAGGGAGGAACAGCCGTTGCTTCAGAAAAAGCAAAAAACTTTCCTTTCTTACGAATTTTTCAAATTAAAAAATCATTGTGATTTTTTTTTAAATTAAACTTTGGATGAAAAGAATTTTTTTGAGCAAAGAACCAAGTAGGAAATACATTTTCAATTTTGGACTAGGGGCGACCCTAGTCAAAATAAATTTTGTCACTTTTTTCTTCGAGGGATTATCCAAATGGATTGAAACTTTGCATAAATATTCTAATGCTTCAAACAAATACAATAAAACATCCTAAAATTTTTTTGAGCAAAGAACCAAGTAGGAAATACATTTTCATTTTTGGACTAGGGGCGACCCTAGTCAAATTCAATTTTCTCACTTTTTTCTTCGAGGATTTATCCAAATGGATTGAAACTTTGCATAAATATTCTAATGCTTAAAACAAATACAAATAAAACATCCTAAAATTTTTTTGAGCAAAGAACCAAGTAGGAAATACATCTTCATTTTTGGACTAGGGGCGACCCTAGTCAAAATATATTGTGTAACTTTTTTCTTCGAGGGTTTATTCAAATGGATTGAAACTTTGCATAAATATTCTAATGCTTCAAACAAATACAATAAAACATCCTAAAATTTTTTTGAGCAAAGAACCAAGTAGGAAATACATTTTCATTTTTGGACTAGGGGCGACCCTAGTCAAAATCAATTTTGTCACTTTTTTCTTCGAGGGATTATCCAAATGGATTGAAACTTTGCATAAATATTCTAATGCTTCAAACAAATACAATAAAACATCCTAAAATTTTTTTGAGCAAAGAACCAAGTAGGAAATACATTTTCATTTTTGGACTAGGGGCGACCCTAGTCAAAATAAATTTTGTCACTTTTTTCTTCGAGGGATTATCCAAATGGATTGAAACTTTGCACAAATATTCTAATGCTTCAAACAAATACAAATAAAATATCCTAATTTTTTTGAGCAAAGAACCAAGGAGGAAATACATATTCAATTTTGGACTAGGGGCGACCCTAGTCAAAATCAATTTTGTCACTTTTTTCTTCGAGGGTTTATCCAAATGTATTTAAACCTTGCACAAATATTCTAATGCATAAAACAAATACAAATAAAACATTCAAAAATTTTTTGACCGAAGAACCAAGAAGGAAATACATTTTCAATTTTGGACTAGGGGCGACCCTAGTCAGAATCAATTTTGTCACTTTTTTCTTCGAGGGTTTATCCAAATGGATTGAAACTTTGCAAAAATATTCGAGTGCTTAAAGCAAATACAAACAAAACATTCAAATTTTTTTTGAGCGGAGAACCAAGTAGGAAATACATTTTCAATTGGACTAGGAGCGACCCTAGTCAAATTAAATTTTGTCACTTTTTTCTTCGAGGATTTATCCAAATGGATTGAAACTTTGCATAAATATTTAAGTGCTTTAAATAAAACATCCTAAAAATTTTTTGAGCATAGAACCAAGTAGGAAATACATTTTCATTTTTGGACTAGGGGCGACCCTAGTCAAAATAAATTTTGTCACTTTTTCTTCGAGGATTTATACAAATGGATTTAAACTTTGCATAAATATTTAAGTGCTTTAAATAAAACATTCTAAAATTTTTTTGAGCAAAGAACCAAGTAGGAAATACATTTTCATTTTTGGACTAGGGGCGACCCTAGTCAAAATATATTGTGTAACTTTTTTCTTCGAGGGTTTATCCAAATGGATTGAAGCTTTGCTTAAATATTCTAGTGCTTAAACCAATACAATTAAAATATCCTAAAATTTTTTTGAGCAAAGAACCAAGAAGGAAATACATTTCAAATATTGGACTAGGGGCGACCCTAGTCAAAATCAATTTTGTCACTTTCTTCTTCGAGGGTTTATCCAAATGGATTGAAACTTTGCAAAAATATTCAAGTGCTTAAAACAAATACAAATAAAACATCCTAATTTTTTTGAGCAAAGAACCAAGTAGGAAATACATATTCAATTTTGGACTAGGGCGACCCTAGTCAAAATAAATTTTGTCACTTTTTTCTTCGAGGGATTATCCAAATGGATTGAAACTTTGCATAAATATTCAATGGACTTGGGGCGACCCTAGTAAAAATCAATTTTCTCACTTTTTTCTTCGAGGGTTTATCCAAATGGATTGAAACTTTGCATAAATATTCAATGGACTTGGGGCGACCCTAGTAAAAATTAATTTTCTCACTTTTTTCTTTTATAATTTTTTTCATCCAAAGTTTAATTTAAAAAGAAATCACAATGATTTTTTAATTTGAAAAATTCGTAAGAAAGGAAAGTTTTTTGCTTTTTCTGAAGCAACGGCTGTTCCTCCCTTGCCTAAAAACTATATAGCTCTTCTATAGAGCAGCACGGATCAAATGTAAAAAACTAGAGGTCTCTACAATGTCTCGTTATTGAGATTTTTTGCTGATTATCTTGCTTGTTTGCTTGCTTACAGAAAGCATATTTTGCGATTTTCTCAGCAATGCCGCAACCAATTTGAAATCTGTTTTTTGCAAAAGATGTGAAATTCAACGCACAAACTTTTCATCTATGAACATTTTAAGCTATCTTGCTCCATATCCTCACAAAATTAAAAAAACTGATTTTTCAATCTGAACATAACCAATAGATTCACACGTGAAAACGGTATGAATTTTAAAAATTATTTTAATAATTCTAATAATCCTAAACCTGGGGACCAATAATCCTAATAATCCCAATAATCCTGAATAATCCCAGCGTATTTTGGAGTGTCCTCGCCTTGAATAAAATAATGACCAAGCATTATAGTTCTGGTACAAATCATTAAGAATAAAAAATTTGATTTTAATTGAATGTCGCATTTGGGTTATCGACTGAATATTGTTATGGAAAATCCATTATTTGTGCTCAAACAAGTTCGTTCTTTCGAATTGGTTTGTAAAATTTTTAATTCCCGTCTTAATATTCAAATTCTATGGGAATTGGGTTTTATATTAAGTTTGATTTGTTTATTTTGTTAAAATTCTAATGCTCATCTTAGTGATCGTAGTCGATACAAATTAAAGACTTATCTCACATAACTTATAAATCAGGAACGTAACCAGGTGGGGGGAGGGGGGATTTTGGGGACAAACCCCCCGACGTTAAGAGAAATTTCTTCATTTTGGTAGGAGTTTTATGAAAAAATCATAAAATTACTCCCCCTTTCCCTCTGAATTTTCCATACAAATTTTATTGTACCCCCCCCCCCCCCCAGAAATACAAAAAAAATGTATTTTACTTTGTTTTAAAATATAATGTCAAAAAATTGATGTTCATCTCCAGTACAGCTTTTGTGTATTCTAACAGTCCTGGGTACACAAACACAGCAGCCACGAAGCATATTAAAATTGGAACGATTAAAGCATTTGCTTACTTTATGAATGTCTTGAGTAAAATGTATGCAAGCATGATAGTAAATATCAGTGTGATGACAAAGTTACAATCCATGTTGACAATGTTCTTGATAAGCTTTTGCGTGAGCATTTGACTACCTTTTTGAAGTCATACTACGTATTTAACTGTAGTTAAATTTTGAAAAATTGACATGAAATGATTGATTTTGAAAAAAAAAATCTTGAAACTATAGGTTGAAGATTTTAAAATTCTCATTTAAGTTTGATAATATTTCTTATTTGAAAGTTTAATTATCAGATTTTTTAAGTTCAAAAATTTAACGGAATTCTTATTTTTAAAAAACTTATCAAAATATTTTAAGTTCAAAAATTTCGTTAAATTTTCAAATTTTGAACTTTGAAAAAATAACGAACTTTTTAATGCAGACTTGAATTCAAGCAAAATTTTAATAGACGAAGAGTGACTGAATACGCATCATTTATACCAAACATACAACACACAACTCAGCTCATTTTCCATAAAATCAATTGCGTCAAAAAAAAACGTTAGAATATAAGCAATAATAATTTTCCTAAGGTCAATGATCCCATTTCCTATTCGAACAACATTTCACAATAAAATAGCATGCAACTGTCAAAAAATGATATTTTATCTATCATAAAATTATCTTTTATTCATGTTTTTTCCTTGTCAATTTTAAATATTTTTTTTTTGTTTTTTTGGGTATGTCCTTAAGTCAAAAATAATTTCTTTATTATTAGGTATATCCTGTTTGATAAGTGCACAAAATGTTGCAAAAAAGTTCGTTTCTCACCTTCAATTTTTATACAAAATTTATTTAATACCTTTTTCGCAATGACATTGATGTTCTGTGCATTTAAAATGAGCAAATTTGGTGATTTTTTAAAATATTTTTTGTTGTTTATCGCTTGAAGATCACAAAACAATCGGTGCTGGAAATATATATTGAAATATGAAAATTATCGGTGACTTTATTGTGTTGCTTGAACTTTTGACTGCTGTGGCTTTTGGATTGGCAAAAATAATTTGAATTCAGCTGGTAACTCATCTTCGGAATATAAGCGATCGGAGAAATAGACACGTCTTATTCGGCAATTGGCATGAATTTGAACACGCAAGGTTTCTACATAATTTGTACCATAGGCACGTCGTGTGAAGTCTGATAAATTAAACTGAATCTGATTCCAACCCTCCTATAATAAAATATTAATAAATAAATAAATTAAATGTTAGGCAAAGTTCATTTTGAGTTGTTTATGTGGGGATGATTGTGCTGTTTGTGGCACTTTGATTGGCTCAGAAGCTTTAAATGCGCCAAAATCATCAACAAAAAAGTATTATTCCTTACATCAAGTCTCATCGGCATCGTGCAAATGAATGGCTTCACTCTCGTCGTTGATTGATAATTTGAAGCTCTAAATCGCCTTCTAACATTTTTATCGTCAAGAACCTTAAACCAAATACAAAATACAGGCATAATTAGTCAAATGAGAGCATTAACACCCGATTGAAATTCAAATTCATACATCACGTATGGTCTTGATTTCTTTTCGTACTTAGCAACGAACTTTTCATGCTTAGCAACGAGTGAAAATCAACAATAGCTTAACATGGAAAAGTTATTGATTTTCCTCATAGAAATTAACAAAGTTTCATTTTGACTGCGAAAAAATAGGAAGTACTGGAACTTACTTGAACTTCAAATGTGAAATACTTCTTAAGATTCTTAATGATCATGACCAGAAATGGGAGCTTAATTCCTAGAGTCTTTTTGGGATCTGATGGACATGTGATAAACGTCACTGATACATTACTTGAGATTATCTCCAATACCAAGCTCTGAATGTCATTGTCTGTTATTCGCTTTATATGTCCGTTTCGCACCTAGAATTATAGATCAACTGGATGTTGGTCAATGGTTTTAAATGTGATTTATGCTGAGCTTTTCTGGATCTTTTGTTTGATATCCTTCCTTGACATCTATTGTGATTTACTCATCAAATTTAATTACAGACATGAGATGCTCAACATAAATCACGCAAATAGCTCAACATAATTAAGGTTTAATTCAAAACATTAATTTTGCCGCCAGTAATTTTCAAAATATTCTTTAACTCACCTTTTTGTCCCATATTTGTAGAGGCTTACTGCCGATGCTGTAAAGGATTGATAAAAATCCTGACTGAAATGTATTTTTAAACATATCTTTCACTTAATAATTTTAAAATTCACGATTAAATTTTATGATGTTTACTTTCTGGATATTTTGATGAGAATGAATAGAATTTCTACAATTTCTGT
The DNA here is from genome assembly GCA_917627325.4 of Chironomus riparius. Taxonomy (NCBI): domain Eukaryota; kingdom Metazoa; phylum Arthropoda; class Insecta; order Diptera; family Chironomidae; genus Chironomus; species Chironomus riparius. The sequence goes on along the minus strand of OU895877.1, from coordinate 18,014,385 downwards.
GATTGTAGTTGTAAAATTTGTCTCAACGATTGTTTTAAATTTAAACATTTTGGAGAGATTTGATTTGAATTTGAATTTTTTATGATCGTTAACAAATAACGAGCTTTTACGACTTTTTATTTGACACTTTTGGGAACTAAATGTTAAATTAATGAAATAAAAGAAATTAAAAATTGTTGAAACATTGCATGACATGCACAACATTTAGAAAAACCTGGAAAATCAATATTAATAACTTTCGCAAGATGTCATCAAGGCAATAACTTTGTTTTATGCGAAATAATAAAGAAAGAAGCAACAGTTGGCATAGAAACATTACTGACTGACATGTTGGAGACTAATGAAATGCTCATGTTTATTGCATAAACTATAACTAGAACTTTCTTAAAATAATCAAACCTTGAAGCTTGTTTTTGTAAAACAAAAATGTATTAATTTGACGAATCAGGCATCGTTAAAATTTCACAAGAATCATCATTTATAAGGACTGTATGTTCATGCTGACTAGTTCTGCTATTATCTACTGTGCTTACAGTCCATTCATCTTCCCATAACTCAATTTCACCAGCTCCTTCTGAAAATATTGGCTCAATCGTGAATATCATACCCTTTTCCATAGTTCCGATTTCGTAGTCATTCTCAAAATGATAAATTTCTGGTGGACAATGAAACTCCTCGCCAATGCCATGACCAATGAAATCTTGAACAATATTTAATTCTGCTCTGTTTGCATATGCTTGAAGAGCCTTCCCAATTTCACGGAAATCAACTCCAGGTCTACAGATCTTTATGGCTTCATAAAGTCCTTTATCATTATGATAGACTAGGTACCTTCCATTATCGTCAACTTTTCCGACCAAAAAAGTCTTTGAACAATCTCCGTGGCAATTCTCATGAAATACAGTTATGTCAATATTAATGATGTCTCCATCCATTAACTTCCTGCTGTCTGGAATCCCATGACATGCTACATTATTTACGGAAGTGCAAATAGCCTTTGGAAAGCCACAGTAATAGAGTGGCGATGGATAACAGTTCTGTTTGATGATTTCATTGAATACAAATCTGTCGATTTCATGCGTTGAGATTCCTGGCTGTAATGAGAAGCCAATGTCAATGATTAATTAATGATGAACATTTAGATCCAGAAGGAAATTTTCTAAAACTGATGCAAATGATTGCTGGATCTTAACTTTTTGATAAAGCAACCTGTAGACTTCTTTATAATCAGTAAAAGAACATACTTCAAGGTCAAGTTCATGGTTATTTCGCACAAAAATACATAACATGAAAAAACTCATCAAAACCCAACTAGATCTTATAGCTTCATACCTTGACAATCTCATGACACTTCTCTAGTATATTGGCAGCAATTTTACAGCTCTTCCGCATCTTTTTGATCTGATCTTCATTGTTAATGTTTATTTTTCCAATTAAATTTGCTGGTTTATTTATTTCTGTGTAATAACTTGGTTTAATGATGTGATCAGGCACAACATAACTTGATTCAACTTCTCCAGGCTCATATATAACGTTTATAAATGTCCTTATACTATTTTTGATCGTTTTTATTGAATTAAAATTGATTTTTCTTAGACTAAGCATTCTTGTTCTTTTGTTTACATTTAAATCAGATGTTTTGGAGACTTTTTAATGTTTTTGTAGACTTTTAAAATAGTGCGAAAAATTTGTGCAAATTTATTTAATTCGACTATAAATCGTGTATTAACGTGTATTATTCTACCGGAAAGTAAAATATAATAAAGACAAGACACAGTGATAATTGAAAGTTAAGCTGAATAATCGCGAGTTATTGACAAAAAGTGAAAAAGTTGAAAAATTTGTGTTTTGTTTACGATTTAAAAGTGAAAATAATTAAAGAAGTGAACATGGCTGAAGAAGTATTCGAAGAGATTATTGTGGAATCAATGAGTGAAGACGAGATTAATGAGGCTGAGCAGAAGAAGAAGCTTTATGAGAGGTTCCAGGTGAGTCAAAAGAATATTTTGGGTTATGTATTGAGAGAAATTTATGGTTTTTAAATATTTATGGATGTTTTTAAATGAAAAGTGATATCTACAAATAGAATCAATAGAAATATTGAGTAAATCTGCGATTAAAATGAAATTCTAATTCACAAATTCAAAACTCGTCGAAAAATTCAAATCTTAAAAAACGTAACGGAAATTCAAAAATTCATTTTTCAAATTCGACGATTCTTATCCGTTTTAAAAAGTCTAATCCGAAAAGACATTCGCTAAAATTGTATGCTTCAAAAATTCAGTTTGTATTTGCCCTCCGTGAAGATCAGTTTAAATTTTACGCGCTTTTGAATTAACAAAAACTAGTGCTTGTTTAAAAAAAAAATATAAAAAAAATTCACAAGAACATTAGACAAAAAAGAAGACATACGGCAATTAATTATAGCCTAATTAATTAAGACAATTTTTAAAAATCGATAAATATTAAAATTGATCTTAAGTTTAATTAATTAACATTAAATGAACAAGCCTGACTTAAAAAAAATTTAAATATAAAATAATAAAAATAAGGTTTCCAGACACAAAGGAAAGAGGAAGAGTTTTTTCAGTAATAAAAAAAAGTGAAGAAACAAAGAATTTGATGCAAATATAAAAATCTAGTGTGAGTGCATATTAGCAGAAAAATTAAAGTGAATTAAATCAAACTGAGTGAATAATTTAATCGGTAATTATATATTTTTATATTCCTAAATATAAGAATAGAATTTTATTCTCGTGGAAAATCCAAATGAAAAGTGAAAGTTCTTGTCGGCTTTTTTTTTTCTCCATTCCTTTCTATCCACACATATCAAGCTAGCATTTGTGCTTGAGCCTAAAATAAAGAATCTTTTTATATTTACATCCGGAGAAATGGATGAGCATTTTTCCGCAAAAATTATAGCAGATGTCTCCGTCTGTATTAGTTGATATTTGTGGACCGAAATGGCATTAAAATTTTTTTTTTAAAAAATAAAATAAAAAGTAATTGGACTGTCTGGAATGGAACACACGAGACGAGAATAAAACAGAGAAGTATTAAAAAATTTTAAATGAGCGATTCTAAAATGAAGTTTGTTGTGCAAAATAAAAAAAAAACGCATCACAGGAAAAATAACTGATTTTAAACCTGAAACAGGATAGAAGAAGCAGCAACATAAAAATCCTAGGGGTTGAAAATAAAAATACTATGGCTTGCCACTTACTCTTTTCTGCCTTTTGTGTAATAGCAATAATAATATCAATGCAAATGGTTCCATAACAGAAAAAAAAGGGATTCAGACATGTTTCAATGCAGCTTTGTTGTTGCCTGTTCTGCTCTTCTCTTTCAGTTCTTTTTTTTTCGTCGTGTACATATGTACATAAAATGCAACGACGATATGAACATAAAACTTATTTATTTCCATGAATCTTCTGTGTGTGTGTGTGTGTGTCTGTGAAATATTTGTGAGTGTTTATGAAGGTTTTTATTTTGTAAGTAGATGATGAAAATGCGTTAGGATGCCATTTAAACTGTCTACATTATGAAATAAAATTGAATCTTCCATAGAGCAGTGACGATGAAAATTTAATTTTCTGGAAGCATGCAAAGTTGTCTGTGTCTTTTGGGGCAGAAACGCATTCATAAACATTTATAGATTAGAAGAAAATTTATAGGTTTTGAAAAATTTAAAAATTAATGGTTGTCAAAAATTAAAAATGCAACGGTTTGTAAAAATTTGAATAATCACGGCTGTCAAAAATACAAATTTTAACGATTTTCAAAAATTTTGAAAACTAGGTCTATAAAAATTTCAAATGAAGATCATTTGAGAAATTTGTCAAAAATAACAGTTATTTTCTTAAATATTTAAAACCAAGTCCAGACAGACTGACAATGAAAATTTTGATGAAAATCAAGTTAAAAATTCATTTAATGGAAAAATTTATACAAAATCGTCCGAACGAGGAAAAAAAATTAAATTCTTTTCATTTCTTGTTATGTTTATTCAAAAAAAAAAAAACCTCTCGAAGTAAAGAAAAATTGTTTTTCGAGGGAAAAATTAATATTATTTTTTCGAGATGATTATTTTCTCATTTTTCTTTCTTTTTTGGAGTTCGACACAAAATGTGCTTTTTGGAAAATTTCCATGACGGATAAATTTGTTCCTTCTCTATCTTCTCTCCATGTCGTTGTTCGTGCGATGAGGAAATTTTCATTCACGAGCTTGTGTTTATGTGAAAAATGTAAAAAAAACCGATCGTGAGCATGGAGAAAATTAAATTTTCTTTCTGTTTAATTGCGTCGAAGATTTCATCTTCGCTTCCTATTTTGCTCTATATTTTTTTTCTATTTTATTCATCTGATTCTTAATATCTTCTTGATCAACACACATTTTTCTTTTCTTTTCATTTCGAAGTCTATAAATTTTATATTAAATTTGTGTAGAATGAATTTATTTCTAAGGGAAATAAAGGTTTTAATGGATGCGACGCATTTTTTACCGGCAAACTTAATTGAGGATTTAATATTATTAGAAATTGCGAATGATTAATAATTGTGCTATGGACATTTTGTTGTCAACAAACAGAAAGGTAGCTGATAAAATTGATAAAAATTAGATTATTGATTAGAACATCAGTGCTAAAAGTAGCTTTCAATATTTTATATTGATTTGAAGTTCATTGTAGGCTGTTGGATATGAATGAAATTGCAATTGTCAAATTCATGTTGGAAGGAAGTTGGAACAAGTAAAATTGTGTCTGGAAGATTTATAATGTTTTTTTTTTCAATACACGGCTGTGTTTTTTGGGTGCCTACAGACTTTTATCAGAGATTTTAGATTTAAAATTGATTTTTTGGCTGATATTTAACGTTTCTAAATTTAATGGCTGGCTTTTTGAACATAACATAACATCTCTCTACTAACCTTCTTTGGGTCTGCCTAATGTACTTGACATTCAATCTTATTCTTCTTTAATCTTGTACATTCAAGTGCACTACCAACATCCTTGCATCCTAAAATGTACATCCAATTATTCGGATGTTGTGAAATTTGTAACCAAATTATGATATAATTTTTTTTGGAAGTATTCCATAATATTGCAAATTATTGTAATACATTTTATGCAAAGTATTATAATTACTTCATCAAGTCATGCAAAATATAGTATTATAAAACATGCTTTACATATTCAAATTTCATAATTTTTTTTGACTGCTTATTTTTTGTGTGTGCATATCTTCATTCATTAATTTCGAGGGTTGGAAACTTAAAATCTAAAAATAAAGTTGACGATTTGCTGAATATGGCGTTTATAGTAAAGCTCGAAATTGACTTAAATTTTCCTATTATATTGTCATAAAACCTAGTCGATATTAAGCTTTTGTAGAGAAGGTTCCAAAATATCCAAACGATTAGCAATCAGAAGCAGCAATTAAGTCTACTCATTTGAAACTTAATCCAGAATAACAAAGAAATAAAAAAAAAATCCCAATTTTAAAATAATCGCGCTCCAAAAAAATTAATTTATGATTCTCAATCGTCGCCGCTGATACAAATTAAACAATCTCTCCCTTCCGTAAATTAAATTTACACTCAACATCCAGAACATTTTATTTCAAAGGCCGGCAACCTCAGATTTTATTCAACTGTCGATGAAAAGCGCGAACAAAATTTTTCATTAAATATCCAAAAAAAAAAAAAAAAAATCACATTCAAAAGCCTTACTTGAAAAAAAAGAGAGCAATGCACATAGAATATTCCAGAAAGTGCTTGTATTAGTACGAAATAGAATGTAAAAAAAGAAGAAGTGAAATGTTGAGACCGAAATTTTGTACGTACATGAATATAATATTTAATCATTGCAATAACAAATTTTTGTTGTTATCCAACATTGAATCCATGTACATTGCCTTTCATAAACAGCCGGAGAACGTAATCGTCTACATAACAGCAGCAAGCAAGCAGAAGTAGTAGTAAAGAGAGAAAGAGAATGAGCCATTGAAAATGAAATTCTTTTTTTTTTCATATACGACACATTACAATTTTTTTTTCGATATAGGGACCGAGAATTTTCCATTTTATGCTCTTTTTCCCCCCATATTCACCATACACATGTTTTCTTCTTTTATTTTTGTGTGACTTGGTTGCTATGCTTCATAATACTTGACACTGAACTGTGTGCTATTTGATTTAAATGTACGTGCTCGAAATTGTTGGGGAAATCGCGCTAATGTTGAGGAAAATATTAATTTTATGATATAAAGTAAGAAACTTGTGGATGGTTAAAGCGCATTCTTCGATTCTATGGTAACCAGATCGCTCATATATGCTGCATCATTAAACATTGACATAGCTGAAGTGGTCAGTAAAGTTTTAACTAGCAGATTGAAATAAAACAATTAAAACATTTTTAAAAATGGAACTCCCAGTCAGGAAGACAGCCATGGATGAAGGGAAGCGTCTAAAGGTAGACTGGATGAACCTTTCTTCATTTTTATATTGAATTATTAAGAACTGAGAAGTGACAAGACTCTTTAGAACCAGCCTCTCCTTGAAAAACCTCTAGCTACGCCCTTAAAGACAGCCATCCAAAGGACAAACATTACCATCCCATGCTTTCCACAAAATGCATACAAAAAGAGGCGACTGAAAGGATGAAGAAGAAAATGATAAAGTCCAGGACATGTAGTCGCTTGCTGTTGTCAATGTGACATATGAATATGAATCGATTAACTGTCAATAATAATACGCAAAAAGAAGAAGACCAGATAGAAAGAGACCCTCCCAATGAGACTAAAGCTGCATGCTATCAAATTTCATTATGATGACGAAATATTTCTTTTCAAGAAATTCAATTGAGCATTGAACATTTCACAAGAAATTGTTTTCATACACAAAATAGTTATGATTAAGCGTTTGGCGGCAATGTACACAAAACAGAAAAGAAGAAGCTTCCAAATAGCTCTTTAACTTTGTAAACGAATATGTATGTACATATATTTCCTATTTAAATAGAATACTTTTTTTTATTTCATTTCCACTCCACATTTTTATTATATATATTTTTTTTCTCGCTTTGCCTCACTGCTCCGCTTCGTCATCACGTCGTTGGGTTCATCATCCCAAAACAACACAATCGGGTTCTCCGGCTGAGAGTCACATAGACACACAACTACACATGTATGTGAAAGAATATTCACTCTATCAATTTTATATTTTTTTTTGCCCCGTACATACATTTCTCTTCTTCTGTGTGGCACATTGAAACCAAACAGCGGATGGAAACGAAAAATAATAAAATAATTTTGTGTTCTTGCTTTTATATGTTTCCAATACACACGATTCACGAAGTATGTGAATGAAGGAATAATAAGTGTCGGCGCGCTGGGCTGATGGTTGTTTGGAGAAATACATCGAGTAAAATAAAAAAGAACCGGGAGACAGTAAAATAAACAGACTATGGAATTACTATTTGCTTGACTTCAAACAAATAAGTCGAAGATTGAGCATAATGCATAAATGTAAAGTAAACGAAAAAGAGATTGTTTGTGGGAGAATATTTTCATGCTTTAGAGATGAAAAAAAAAAGGTTTTTTACACTTTGTCGTTAATTTTACTTCACTTTAGGGAATCATTTACGGTAGACTGCGACAATGAGCTACAATGTAAATGAATCTTAATGTTACTTACCTTTTTTCAACTCGCTTCTTCTTCTAATTTTGTTAATTTCAAGCTATTCTGAATAATATCACTACGATATGGCTAATACAACTTAAATGTGATATTAAAAATTGAGCATTTTTCCCATGCTTTAATTTCTACAGAATTTAATTTTATTAAAATTGACACAAGTGATATTCGAAATGAGATCCCTCCGCGAATCTGTCAGACACTGTCGCAAGTGGAGATACTTAAAGCATCGCATAAAAAAGATATAGTAAAACTGAATTCTAAATGAAATTATGAAAATTAAATGAATGGAGCCTCGTTTCTCTCCTTTTTTTGCCTTTACTCATGTCAACAAAGTCTTTTGTCTTCTTCATCATCGTTATTATTACTGCTTGAATGGGAACTAAGGGGAACTAAAACAAGTGGAAAAGATGTGCTTTAATGAAGGTGTTGAAAGCGCATTTAAAATTGTAGAAAGTTCATGGATTTAAATTACAAAAGTTGGTGACCTTGAATACTTGCTAAGATATCCAAACAGAGGACCGCACTAGGACTTACAATGACGACTAAACGATCATATGATTTGAGGCTCAACAGATAGATTAATGACGACTTTGAGCAGGAGAGAAGTCCTACACCCTCCTTGAAAAATGTTTGACTATACGCCTTCAAGTAAGCAGAAAATCTAATAAAACAACATACACCCAAACTGTTCACAAATGCTCCTATCCATTTTAAAGCTTGTAAAATATGCTAAAAAGTCTGTACGAGAAGCAAAAGACTAACTCAATTTTTCTGCGTACACTCGAACTCGGTTCACCCTTTCTAATGATTAATTTATGATGATGAAAACAAAAAAAGCACCATTCGCTGACTTTTATATGCTTCATGTGTAGAGTTGCTTTAGCCTTTTTAACCTTAAAAAAATGAAATCATTTCTTTTGAATAACGCACTTCTTCTTAAACTCAAAACAAATTGAAATTTTTATTCAATGTGTCAGCAAAGAAATCGTCTGCGAGTTCATTTAAGAATGAAATAAAAAAAAAACTGCAAATTTTATACACGGAGAAAAAAGAGAGGCAGCAATATAAGAACGTGGATAAAGAAGGAAAAAGATTCAGTAATTTATAAATATAAAGCATGATGGGCGATGAATGCAGGAAATGTATAAAGAAAAAAAAGAGACATTAAAATCGAGTGCGAGAAAGAGGATGGAAGTGAGTCTACAAATAATGCATTGCGATACGATAATTTTTATATGTGATATAATTTTGAACGATCGAAGAGCATTAGCCGGCATGTTTATTGTAGAACGGAAGGTCAAGTAAGGTTAAATTGTTGGCAATCAGTTTTTGGGATGTTTTGTCTGAGTGGCAATTAGGTTCAAATTGACGTGATGCTGCTCTGTTGCTTAGTTTTGTCTTCCACATGACTGCCGAGTTGCTGCAATCTCTGTAGTTACCAACGTTAAGCTGGTTGTCAACCTTATTGCAGTTTACAGTTCACTATATTCTTGTGTAGGTGCTTAGTGGCCTAGTCAATATGACAATTATTGAACATGGCTTAAAGGGAAGCTAAATGAGGTCTTTAAATTTATTTTCAATCGACGTCATTCCAAAATGACCCAAAAATATAATTTCTCAGAAGATCGCAAGCTTCAATCAATTTTTTAATTGATCCTCTTAGGATTTGACAATTTGAAAAGAAAAATGTTGATTCTGAAAAATTAACTCATTCGACTTCAATTCGATTTAAAAAATACACACGAGTTAGCTACAGAGAAAAATTACTTGAAACATGTTTAATATCAAAAATTTCGTTGAGTTATTTAGGAAAAAAAAAATTCGGTTGTATTAAACAACTTAATATTCAACTGACATGAAAATTTCTATTAATAATATCGAATTTCTATCAGAAATTGCTGACGTAATTCGCTTCCTTTTGATTATTTTTTTCTTCGCATTATCTTAATCTGTATTCGTTGTTCATGAAATCCCAAAGATTTAGTTGAAAATGATATTTTTTTGGTACCTCTTGAGTTTTCATCTCCATTATTTCAATGCGACTCTTTTTTTCATTCTTCCCAATTAGAACATATTCGCTGCTTTTGTTACAAAATAAAAAAAAATGTTCTTCTTTCTTCCATCATCCCATTCAGCTGGAGACTAAATATTCATGCAGAATATAATAATATCAAGACATATGAAACATAATAACAAAGCAAAAAAAAAAAAATGTCTGTGCCTGCACAACAAACAGCAACAACAAATCCAAGCAACATACAGTTGACTTGCTAGTTGTTGTTGCTGGTTGCACAGACAGAATTTCATAAATTCTCAAAACGGAGAGCGAATGAAATGTAAAAAGAATGACTTTCGGTGTGAGGCAACAAAATGAAATGAAATGAAAAAGAGAAAAATAAGCGAAATGAAATGATGAAGTTTTTTTTTGTTGAATTTTAATTTTCTTTGAATTTTGAATTTAGTTGCTTAATGCTTAAAAGCGAAGCACATGAATTTATTACTTCAATAATAAACAAAAAAAAAGTTGTTTTGCTCTTTATTTTGGTCTGATATGAATGTTTTAGAGCAGGGTTGGTTTCGTGGTGCTTATGGGTGGTTATCTGGCTAATTGGCTTTGCATATTAGCTAGATTCTGAAACTAAATGCATAAAAATACTTAGAATTTTTAGAGCATACTCTAGTTTCACTTCTAGGGATAGCTTAGGGGTATTCTAACGAAAGATTTTAGATGCTTCCGGTTTTAAGGGCAATGCTAGTAGAAAGAAGCGTCAGGTCCCTAAAGAAAATCATTCACATGTCGTACATTTAAAGGATGAAGCTATCACACATCCACAGAACTCCCCCCTCTTTCTGTAAAGTTGAACGACCTCCAGACTCAATTTTCCAGCAATCCCACCTTTCTCGCACGTCTCAATTCACAACACTGCATTCATAGTAATAATCTCCTAGCAAAAACTAAGTACACAGCCATAAAGTTGTGAAAAGGTTTATTAAAATACCGCAGAATATGAGGAATTATGATATTGTAGGAGGCAAAAAAAGGGGTTCAAAAAATGATGAATAAAAAGTTCTACCAAAAACCCCATTTTATATTCATAATCATTATGAATTTACACATATTTCATGTTCATGACTGCAAAAATCCTACAAAGAAAATCGAAAGTACTGAAAAGTCATTTAATTTTTAATATGTAAAGTAGAGAAAAAATAAATTTTTTCTTTCCTTTTTTCTGTCTAACAATCCCAAAAAAAGAATAATAGTAATGAAAGAAGAGGAAGAGTTTTAGTGAAAACCTCGAACCGACTTGAATAATTCATTACCTTACAAACAAAACTTTTAACCGTCAGTTTTTTTTTTATGTTCTCTTTTTCATGAACAAAAACACAAAAATTTATGCATGTATATTCGCATAAAACAAAGAAAAACGAGAGTAAATAAATGGCTGGAAGGGTTGCTGTGCCTTGCCCTTATTCATATCGACATTTCAGAATCGAATATTTTTGTGATCCAAAGCAATGAATAACATTGAACACCATTGTCGGTTGCTTTGGTAAACAGCAAAAAGGTATTGAAGTCGTTGTTGCTACAATTTCTTTTTTTTCTGTGCATGCTTAAATCCTCCACGTTCGAGGAACTTCAGAAATTGAAAAATCGCTCGTTCTTTTCAGCCAGACACATTTTTTTTTCCCTTTCGATGTTCGATGTTGGGGTGAAAAAAAGGGATGAAGCAGAAAAAAATTTCAATTTCATCTACAATTCTTTATTTTTTGAAAAAAAGTAAATTCCGTCTATGTGCCTATGGATTCCTAAACAATAATTGATTTAACAAACGAGTCGGATATCCATGGAATGATTTTTTTTTCTTCTACAAAATAAAATGAAAAAACAACATTTTATAGCGGCAAGAGGGAGGCTTTTAGTCGTGCATTTGTGGAGATATGAAATTATATTAAATCAACACAATACAAGAATTCTCTCCTTAAATATGATTTCATTTCTATCTTTTGAAATTCTCGCCTTATTGTGATGAATGACTAGAAAGTTTTTTTTAAATGTATAAAGAGTAGGAATTATAGCTTTTTATTGCTAGTTCTGAAGATATCACAGAAATATTCTTTGTTATATTAAAAGATGATGTTGTAATCTTTTATTATCATGTTTAAGATTTTGATTTGATTTTGTTGGGATTTAATAAATCTATCCATAAATTGTTAAGATTCCAGAATAATTTTTTCATATCCTATAATTTTATAGGATGTTAGAGTTGGGTATGTAGGTCTAATAATACCGAACATCCACTGATCTAATCAGGTTCAATCGATTTGGATCTACATAAAAAATAAATCTTAGTTATATCCTTGAATCCTCACATCCACACCATAAAACACACATCCTGAGTCATAAAACACGCTAAAAAATGAACCTTTCACAAATCTTTCCTTTGTTATATAGCAAAGATACCAGCTTTTATATCATGTGTGTGTGTGTGTGTATGATTTACTAGAATAGAGTTCCAAGACATTCAACATAATGAATTTTCCCTTTATTTTGGCTCCCTTTTTTATGCTGTTATCTACGAACACCAATCTTTTGTAGTTATTCTTTCATTTGGTATATATCTACTTTAGATTTATTTACAGCATAAGGAGATGATGAAGAGATAGATGATGATGAAAATTAATGAAAAAAATATTATATAAATACAATACGTATAGTAAAATGTTTTCTTTCTCCTTAAATGTGCCATCATCAGACTTAAATTGTGTGTATAGAGTTAGTAAGGTATTTCATCTCTCTTTGTACAATTCTTTACTATTCCAACATTCAAGGATGCAGGGTTTAAGTTTACCTCATAAAACATAAAACACAATTTATATCTCTTTATAGATAGATATTCATACCATTTAGACAATAAATGAACATGAACATCATGAAAAATATCAGCATCAACAATAAGAAAAGAGAAACGAAGAAGATTAATGACAAATTGTGATTGATGTAGGTGGAATGAAAAGATATCAGACTTAAAGTATATAGTACTGTATTATTTTGGGGTAACACACATTACATGTCACGTAGATTCCCCGCTATATAGCGCTACATCCCCCCAATTGAGTGTGAATACTAATAGTCTTGTGAATATGTTTATACATTGAATATGTTTTCCATAAGAATTTAATATCAATTTATGTGTAGCTTTCCGTTGGAAGTCGAAAAAAAATGTTATATTTCTTTTCAAATGAGAAAAAAAAAGAAAAATGAAACAGCATCAATGAAACAAGAAAGGAATGGAAAAATTTCTTTTAAACCTGTTTATGAATTTCTAACGATCTAAACCAATTTGTTGGGAGTTGAAAAAGTGTTGCACGTAATATGTTTAAGGCTTAGCAACTGTAATTGTATTAATTTGTTGTTTTGGGATTCTTAGATCTGTATTCTTCATGAATGCCAGTCTAGACTGAGAAGAGCTCAAAGTCGAGATAGTTCGAGTCGACTTAACTAGACTTCCCTAGACTTCAAACTCTCTTAAGGATCAAAAAGTTGACCAGCTTTGTTTTCAATTTTTAAGTGATTATAGAATTTTTAAGGTGGTTTGGTGGGGGTTGAAGCTTATAAGAGTTTATAATCCTCCCGTCCCTAAAAAATTCACAGCTTAAGACTAAGTACCACCTAGCTAGTCACAATACACAATCTCCACAAAATATACCATCAAATTTCCATAATATTCTAAACCTTATATCCTCTTCATCATCTCCCTTCCTTTATGATGCGTTGTTTTTTCGGTATGAAATCCAGAAAATCAATTTATTACTATTTATTTCATTATTTTTAATTTAAGTTGATTTCAAAAAAAAAAAAAATAATAGTATCGCTCAGTAAGGCACAAACACTGCGTGTATAGCAACAGTATGAACAAGTACATAAAAAATAAAATAAATTTAAAAAAAATATTGCTAAGGTGGGGGAGCTGAAAACTTTTTCTGTACTTATGAATAAATTCATGATGGCAAGAAAATAAATGGAAAATAAAATGTGAAGAAGAAGGAACAACTCCTCTTATTGATGGTGACGAAGGATGAATGAAAACGGTGAAATAGATGGGAGGTGAATCTACTGCTCTCGAGGACGAGGAGAAAAAGGAAAAGCAAAAATTTAAATTTGTTGCTAACCCTCATAAGATATGGATTTTAAATAAATAACAGCACAAATCCTTTTTCCATTTTTTATGTTCTCTCCAAACACGAATGTTACTACTTTAGATATAAATATGTGAACTTATTTTTTTTGTTGCTGCTTTCTTGTGTTTTTAAAAGGATATACACGTAGGATCTGTAAAAGTATGCAGATCCTTACATTTTAAAAAATCATCTATATGCATGAATGAATGGTGGGCATGTATGTGTAGAATTAACATGTTTCCCTTCCTTTTAACATCTATTCCATATATCTTGTCGATGTCAGGTAGTTGAAACAAAAAAAAAAGTTAAAGATATGCGTTTGCAATGAAGAAGAACCGAAAAAAGTAAGTAAAGTGTAGAGAGAGAAAAAAAAGTTCAGTGATGTCTCGAGAATGTTCACGAACAAAGCGACAGAGAAAGAAGAAAAGAACAGGAATAGAAGAAGAAGTTTTTAAGTTTCTCAGAAGCATCACATAGTCATAAAAATTGTACATTTTTCGTAAGAAATCATCGAAGAAAGGAAACTGAACGGAGAATTCATTTTTTTACGATGCAAGCGGGTAGAAATGTTTTAAGGTTCCTTTCGGCTGCTGTTACTACCCGTATTGCCCTTAAATAAAGTATCGAATAATCATTAATTTACAAGCATCAAGCTATAAAATTCTTAATTCAATATTCTTCTAAAAAATCAGCTGTTTGTGACTCGTTCCATATGTCCACATACATATGCAGACATCGTGTGGTTTTAATTTAGTTTTTTTTTTGCTTTCATTTTCATGGCTCATTTTCAAGGCTTCATAAGGTTTCGCAGACAACAAAAAAACAGTATATAAGGGAGGAAGAAGTTTAATGATATGAGGGCGAATGGAAGAGAAATAATATAAAGTTCTAAATGATACGGTCATAAAAAAAGAACCGAAAAAAGAGAAGTGCGAAGTTTTATGTCGAAAAAGTAATAAAATAAAAATGATCATGACATGAATATTCTTTTTTTCGAGCTATAATTAAATTCCGTTAAATTGGTTTAAACAAGAAATTAAATTTCTTAGGAAATTTAACAGATACTCACCACTATATTACCGAGGATTCATTTTTTTTATTAACTTTTTAAAATGATTAAATTTCCATCAGGTTATTGTTTTGTTCTTACGCATTGTTGAACAATAGAACTTGTCTGAGCTGAGGGATTTCTATTGATTACAAAGGAATTATGTTTTTTTCTTTTACTATGCAATTGGGTCATTCGTAAATGATGGCTTACATTTAAATAATAAAAGGGGTTCTAATGCTGTTCTGATTTATTTAATTAAATCCAAAGCTTTGTCTGTTTAGCCACACAAGAGGTCTTAAACTATAATTTCGACAGTCGTCATTTATAAACTAACCTAAAGACGTTGATCCTTTTTTATGAATTTATTTTCTTATGTACATAAATCAGTTTCTTGTTTCAATCCTCATATTTATTTTCATACACACATAAAAATATGATGAGTCTCAAGTGAGAGATTTTATAAGTATTCTTATTTATTTCATCTTTTTATTCCTTTTCCTTTCCTTATTCCCAATTTTTTTTCAGTCTCAATTGCTCTCTGTTGCCTTGTTCTTATGTACTGTTGTTGGGTTACCATAGCTTCCATCCGTTCGTGTATTAAAAAATGAGATCAGAAGAATAAATTTTAATTCTTTACTCAAAAATCTGGTCGCTTGTTGTTGTTTTGCCATCCACTTTTGCAAACAACACGAAATTTATTTTCTTCCTTTCTCTCCGTTGCGTGTATAGACGATGTCTGGCAAAAAATAAAAAAATGTGTATAAAATTCACTGTAAAAATTCTAAAACTCTAATTATAATGATTTGCGGCTTAAGAGTCTCTTAGTCTCTCATCTCTCATTTCTGATTCAGTCTGCAAACTTTTTTTTTCTCCATTACGTTTGCTTTCCAATTGAGGATGTTGATATTGGCAGGTGTGTGTTGGATGTATAATGTATATCCTCCCTCGAAGCTATACCAAAAAATTTGCATACATTTTGAATGATTTTTGCGCTCTTTATTTTAGAATTTGAGTTGATTTTCAACCCAATGTATAATTTCAAGGTAAAATTGATATCTATATTTTTTAATGTCTCACTCCCTCGAGACAATGATATTCTGTTTGGCAAACTTCCGGTTGAAGAACTAAATTTCTGGATAAAAATCGACCACCGTGACCATTCATTAGGTGGTGCCTGCTTGTTTCTTATTTGCATGTTTTTGTTAATAATTAATTAAGACTCTCCTACCTTCTTGGTATAACAATGTAACTTAATAACAAGAGGAGACGACAAGGGGGAATTTCTAGAAGCTTTTCAATGTCAATCTTTCTTTTTGTGGCTTCTTTCAAGGGATCGTTCACTTATGATGTCTGAAAAGTACTAAAATTTTGTTTACTTCTTAAATCCTACATCCTCAAATGGACACCAAAAGTAAACGAGCCTTTTAAATAAAGTAAGAATTGAATTTGTCTACCTTATCATGTCAGGAAAAAACTACTTTAATGAAACCAGTATGTAAACATCTCATCACATTTCTACTTGATTTATCTTTTTCATTCTCTTTCTCCTTCTATCTCGATCCAGCACACACAAACACATATATTTATGAAACGTAGGGAGTTATGGAGAGAAGAAATTTCAAAAAATAAGAATATGAAAACGTTTGTCGTTGTGCAAACACTTTACCCAACTCAACTTTAACTCATTCTCGTCATTTTTTATACAGGAATAAAAATAAATATTATGCTGCATGAATGTCGCTTATTTTCATCTTTTTTCTTCTATTTCTTATAAAAATAATTTTTATGTTTGGTTTTCATACATTTTTATGATGACGACGACGATTTTACAATCCAGGGGATGTAGTGCAGTGTTCGGATAATGACTGAGAAAAATTTAACTTTCATTTCAATTTTTCATCTTTACTTATCCATTTATATACCCAAGTGCACACGCGACAGCAAGCAAAAAAAAAAATGGGAAATAGAAAAATAAAGGCCACAGAATTGAATGAAAGAATCATTTTCGGAAGCTTTCAAAATGCTTTATATCTTTTCTTCTTCCCGTTCATTCACCGAGGCCTTGTTCGATGAAGTTATTGAGGGAAGGAAAAGCAAGGGAAGATTCGACAATAGCACGACTGGTAACAGCTCACAACATGATTGCATGAAATAATATTAATGGCATATCGAAACGCATTTTCATTCTAAATAGGAAATAGTGGAAGAGGGTGGAGGAGGGGGGATTAGAGGCTAAATAATATTGAAATTTTGTAGTCATAAAGGAAGGATAGAGCTTAAAAATTATTTTTAATGTAACGCAATATGTGAACAGTTCTATTTTACATAAGTTACTGGAGGTAGCATTTCCGAATTACGTCAATTGCTTCCTTCAAGAAAATAACGAAAAACTTTATGCAAACATACGTAATCTTATAAAACTGATGATGCAGCATCGTCATGAAATTATTATTTTTTATCTAATTTAGACACACAATACATTACATAATCCACAAATGCTACCTAGAATGGTAAAAACCATATTT
Organism: Chironomus riparius; assembly: GCA_917627325.4. Lineage (NCBI taxonomy): Eukaryota > Metazoa > Arthropoda > Insecta > Diptera > Chironomidae > Chironomus > Chironomus riparius. The sequence continues at coordinate 17,996,933 of OU895877.1, read as the reverse complement.
TCCTGGCAACCCCTCTTTATTTTTAAAAAACACAACGTCTCGATACTACAAACATAAAACGCTATATTAATATTATTTTGCAGAGCTAGTAAAAATACAACGGTCGGTATGCGTTCTTCATCCCCCTTTTTAATGTTTTTAATTTTTGTTTATGATGTACTATCGCATAAAACGCACACAATTGCAATAATTCGATGCTGAACAGGAAAATATCATTCTTTTTTTTTTTTGAAAGTGAATAAAGAGAAATCCTAACTATAAGTTGTGTATGAAGAATAATACGACCCCTCGTGTATTGCTCAAAATGAAAATTTCCTACCTTCTGCATACTTTTTTTTACGAGTTCGACGGCTCTTTTTCTTCATCTATAAAAATCACAACTAAAAAGCCGAGGGTGGATGTGGAATTATACATACGTATGTACAATTTTTGGTGTACTTTATGTATTTTTCCTTTTTCTTGCTTCCTTTTCGCTTATTCATTTTCAGTCTCTCTGTTTCTCCCTTCGGTTTAGTCATCATGATTGAAGGGGGTGATTTGCGACTTTTAAATATATGCACACACATATACACACTCAGTTTTCAATAGGGGTTGAATGAACGGAATCTATTATTATTGTTGCTAGTGGATATGGAATGTTTCGAAAATAAAAATAATTTTTTTTCGGCTTTTTTTTTTCAATATCAAAAACAATGTACATGAAATATTAAGTTTCAACTGTCGGCCACTAGACGTCGCTTGTGTAAATTCAACTACGTGTGTATCAATTGAAAGCGAATAACATCATCAACATACAAACTAAAATTGACTATGAAATGAATGAGGGATGAAACGATCGAACAAGCAAAGAAGAAGAAGAATACTTTTGAGGAAATGAAACAACAACAATGGGGAACGATAAAAAAAAGTTTCCATCACGGAATAGAATGGAAATTGCATAAAGACACAAACATAGCAAGTGGAATAGATTGTCCACAATAAAACAAAGAGGGAAGAAGGTGAAAATTATATTGAAATGTGTGTGAGAGAGTGAGTGAGACTGAATATTTGTGGGTGACCCGGGTGAGCTATTGTGAAATTGAAATGGAGTGAATGTGAATGAGAGAGAGTTGGAACTGCAAGTGAATTTTCTACCCTTGTATTTTCTCCAAACAACAGTTTCAGTATCATGTCCATGAAAAATGGCATGTATAGTTCATTCTGAATGAAAATTATTTTTTTTTATTACGAAACGGAACCAATACATTCGAAGATGCAAAATGCACAGCATTTTCCCTTTCATGCTTGTGTATGTGAGGGTGGCTTTAGTTCTGATGAAAAATTTTCCGGGTTTTTGAAACATGAAAATTTTCTTCTTCCTATTTTTCATCCCTATAATTTTTATATACACACAACATACAAGTGAGAGAGACAGTTGAGAGAGAGAAAAGAATGGAAAGAAGGAATCGAGGGGAGTTCAAGTACGAAGCAACAGAGCCATCAGACATTCAGACATTGATTGTTTGTGTACGAATATATACATATAGCTAGCTATATGTATTTGTGTAGATAGTTAAAAAACTGCGAAATATTGTCAGTTGGAACGATGGGATGTTGGAAAGGTGGTGGTTATAAAGCAACCCTAACCATACGGAATTACAGTGGAATGAGATGACTCTTCTTTTTCCATAATATTGTGTTAGTATCAGATTGTGAGGATGAAAATTTGATGAAGGCATTGTTGTTGTTGCTTGCTTGTTATAATATTTTCGCATTATCAACGCATGCGCTCGTGGACTTCATGCAACAATTTTCCCAACAATCATTCAACTCTCTTATTCTCCCCCTTGATATACAATTTATACCACCCCACTCAACCCTCCTCTTACTGCCATTCTTTTCATCCGCATATATCGCAACCTTCTGTTGTGATTCACACAAATTTCCAATTTTATTTCTCTCTCCTTGTTTTTATCTCTCATTCTCTCTCCCTCTCTATGAATCCGTTTGTTGATATCGTTCTCATGTCTCTCAAAAATCGTCAACCAAAGCTGTTAAGGAAAGGAAAATTTCGTTATTTTACTCTCAGCACAGCACACAAGTCTCTCTCGATTTTCTCTCATTTGAAAAAAGAAACAAAATTTTCCATTAAGGCTTCAGCTGAGTGAGAAAAAAAAAAGTTTGTGTATTTTGTTCTTTCCAACTGTGTGTTCAGTTCGACGCGAAATAGTCAAACAGTTAAGTTGGTTATTTGACGATATCTCCAACAAATTTAAAAAAAATTATTAAAACATAGAAAAAAAAAGTTTTTTTTTGAAAGAAGGAAGCGAACAATAAAAAGTAAATCTTTCAAAATTCTTTCTTTGTATTGTTGTGAAAAAATAAAGAACAAAATTAATAAACTATTAACTTTAATTAAATTTTAATGAACGAATTTATGGAATTGTAATAAAAATATAATATTTTTAAAATTTGATGAAATTTTTTGTGCGGGAGTCTGTTGTGTTTTTCGTTAATTGAACTCCCAAAAAAAATATTTCTAATAATTGTAAGGAGAAAAATTGTTTCAATTTGTTGAGTCAAAAAAGAAAAACTTTCTAGTCAAGAAAAAAAAATTGTGGAAAAAAAATTTTAGATTAAAATTGTTTATTAAGAAAACTTTAAAAAAAATTGTTAACTTTAAAATAAAAACTTTTTGTTGCTATAAGAAAATAAAATAAACGAATGTGAAAAGATAGATAAAAGAACAATTGAAGCACATAAAGTTTGTTTTCTAATGAAAAGCAAATAAAAGGAAGTGAAAAATCCTATGACTGTTGTAATATAAAATAAAAGACGACACAGTGTGGAGAAAAAAAATCTGTTGAGTCACCAAAGATACACGACAGAAAAAGAAAAAGAAATTTTATTGGATATACGTAAGAAAAAAAACTTGTCATTTTCAGTTTCGTTTGCTTTTCGCTGTGATGTGAGCAGGAAAAAAATGATGAATTTTTTATTAATTTTTTTTTCTTTCTTTGGAAATGATTATCAATCTGCGTTTGGGATTTAAAAGATGTATGTTTGTATAAACAGGCATGTATCAAAAATTCTGTAACGTCAGTTAAATGTATCTCTTACATATCCGTAAACTGACAAAACTGAAGGAAATAAAACATAAATTGAGTAAACGAGTGAAGCAGTGAGTGTGAGGGATGGATGTAGGCAGGGTTGGTTCCCCTTCGAAATAAAAATTCGAAACTTATTTCTCCTTTTCGAGGTCAAACCTTTTTTTTTGGAGCCAGATCTCCTGTTTGAGGTCAGATATCTCATTTTCGAAGTAGGACCCTCTCTAAACACAACCTCCTACACCTCTGTAGTGAGCTTATGTTATGAATCCATCTAATAAAGTCTAATGCAAACAAAAAAGGCGATTTTTTTCTCTTCTTCTTTTCCTTCCTATTCTGTTTTCGTTTATGGGGAGGCAATTAAGAGTCAAGTGATAATGACACACACACACTTTGAGCAAAATAAAACCGTTTATTGGCTTTTACTTCTCCTTCTTATTTATCGTCTTCCTTCGTAATGCGTAAAAGAAAAAGTTTTTCTTTTTTTTCGAATATTTTAGTTCATTTTTTTCTTGATTCACCAATAAAAAGTTTTTCTTTTTGTTCCTTTTTATTATTTTCAATTTCCATCCAATATATGCTCAATGATCCGAAAATTAAATACGAAAATGAGAGAAATATTAAATAAAAATAGAGTCCAATTATTTTGATTGTTGTGAAGCACGAAAAGCAGATGAATAAGAAGAAAATGTGTATATGCGAGAATGAATGCGTTAGGTTTTTTTTTAGGAAATACAAAAACAAATAATAATAATAATGAAATGAGTGTTGTTGAGGAAAGGGAATATATTTGGATTGTGGGGCATATTTGGGTTGTGGAAAATTGTTGAATTCATTTTTTTGGGGGGTTGGGTATTTTTGTTGTTTTTGTTTGAAATGGTTTATTGTCATTCGAACTATCTTTGATGGATTTTTGGTATATTAATGGAGAGGTCCTTCCAAAGTTAATTAAAATAAGATTTTCAGACCTTCCTCGATCCTCATGGTTCTTTTAACTGTAGGTTAGACTGTTCTGAGCACTCTTATTGATTCTCATACGGGGTCCTTGGGTCTATCCACAATAAAGGAAAAGGTTTGAAATTTAAAAAATCTAAATTATTCAATCAATTTTAAATCCATCTCAGAGAAAATTTCAAATATCTTCTGTCAATAACTTCAAATCCTCCTCCATTTATGTCATGAATAAATCTAAAACTATAAACGCCTTGACATCGAAATCAAGAACAGAATTCCTCAGAAAACACTCCATCAAAAAGTTCATTAAAATACCCAGATCATCATAGAATTTCTAACAAACATTTTGATGACTCATTCAACAATTTCTAAGCAGGAATCTAAATCACATGAAAAATCATTCTTCACAGGAAAAAATAAAAGTTCCAATAATCAAATCTTCTTCATCTAAAAAAATGAGCTAAGAAAAAATTTCACCTAAATTGTGTGTGAGAGAAAATTATGGAAAAATCATGGAGTAAGGAGTGTTATGCATGTATTTCTTCTCATATTTTCCATCATTTTCGTTTATTTTTACGATAATGGCTTGAGTGAACACACAAAAGAAACGAAGAGAAAAGAAACTGCCACACATTTTCCTCATAATAATCTCTGTTTTCCACATTTAGATATATATTTTTTTCCTCTTATTTCCTGCACATTCCTCTGTGTGACTCGATGAAAAAAAAAGTAAGAAGAATAAAAGCCTTCAACATGCGAATATAAAAGACGCAAGTGTAAAAAATTGTGTGTGTGTGTATTTGTGTGAATCATAAACATGAGGCATCAAGTGAAGCAAATAACATAATAAGCCTTCCATATGATGTGTGAGATGATGCCATTTCATATGTTTGTTATTTGGATATTTGACGAATACAAGAAATGAGGAGAGTAAAAATACATAAAAAAATGTCATTACCTTTCGCACATCCACGACAACGTCAATGAGGAAAATTTGTCGCGCTAACAGGCGATTCATTTTTATTTTGTTACTTCGATTTTCTTCTTTCCCTTCTTTGTATTGATAATAGCAACAGTTTCCATTTGGCTCGAAAATAGAATAAATAACACGAGTAACAATTGGGGTCGTTCACTTGTTATGTGTGCTAAGCTTATTATTGGTTAGCGGCAGCTACCTTCAGATGTCATCTAAGAGGATGGACCACAATAGATACTAGACTTGGCGATAGCTAAGTTCGGATGTTATCAAAAAAGGCCACGGGCCATAATTGATCTGTACAACAAATTAAGCTAAAATGAGGGGGTTATAGTCATTGCGTTACGTAACAACCGAACAGCCTCTAACGGTGTCGTTGTAAAAGAAACAAAAAACAAAAAAACATGCCATAAATTTTCGGCATTTTTGTTATAATAAATTTTTCAGGAAAAGAATTTTATTATTAGTAAAAATAAAAGAACGAATAAAAAACTTCTATATTTTCATTTTTACTCAAATCTAGAGTGAGAAAACAAGATGTTCCAAAAATCTGTTTTTTTTTTTTTGGTTGCCTGTTGCAAGTCGTTCTCCTTTCGCTTATCAAATCGTTCACGGATGAAGCATCCGTAATGGAGATGAGGGGTGAACAAAAAAACTTTTTTTTTCATCCCCATTTCGTTTTTGCTTTCATATCAAGGCGATGGGAGGACTGGGAAAAGGTTAAAAAAAATTATATCAGAGAAGGTAAACGTCGTCATTGCATAAACGCTTCAAATTTTTGATTGATGTACATGATTCCATGGCATGGGTTTTGTGTATAAATTGCTATCAATCCCAGTAAAAAAATTTTTTTTTTATTTATTTATTTGCTTTTATATGTTTTCATATATTTATATCCACAACACATATAAATGTATGTACACAAAAAAAAGTTCAGATAAATTTGAAGCTAAAGACATGTTGTGTGTAAAAAAAAAGGAAAAGAGAGAGTGAGCAAGAGGCGAAGAGATATCAAATTTAAGTGTATTATAAAAGTATATTTATTTATGTGTTGTCATATGGAAAATATAGCTTTTACTACTTTACCAAAGATTGGGAAAAAAGGAAAATAGGGGAGACTATGAAAAAAGGTGGGCTTGACTTTTTGCTCTCTTCTTTTTTTTCGTTGTATATTTATGCATATATTGACTTTGCATAAAAAATATTCTATACAAAATAAAATTTATAAAGGCAAAATTGGTATTTTTACTCTAACAAAAAGCTTCTTTCAACGCAATAAATGGTCAAAAAGGGGTGGATAACATGCGAAAATTGAATAAAAAAGTTTAAAGATCATAAAATTTAAATTTTGTAACATAAAATGCTTATTGATTACTCATTCCTCGTTTAGCTAGCGACAGGGATGTAGTAATCGGGTTTGGTATTGCTAGAAAAAGTTTAAGGAATGAGTTTGTGCTGTATTGTTAAAAAATGCTTCCAAGGATGGTCCTTATTGCGATTCTGCCTAGCACCAAAATAAAACGACTTTTTGAGGTCAAAATTGAAATTTAAGAAGGGTGAAAAATAAAAAATTGAAAAATTTATTGAATCCTCATATAATATGTATGCACAGAACATGAAAGAAGAAAAAAAAAATCATCAATTTCTTATTACGCCCTAAAGTCAAATATCTTTTCCTTCCTTTTCCACATTCATCTCTCTCAAAAAAAAAAAAAAAAAAAATCTCTCCTCACATATTGATAAACAAACAAATATTCAATTTTTATTTTACAAATTTCATCAACACTTTCTCAATCATGTGATTCATACGGGAATCTTTTGCTCAATTTTTATCGAAAATGAAAAGAAAATTTCGTATCGTAATATAACAAGCATAAAAAAAGCATCAGAGCATTGCTCAATGTTGAGTGTCTATATCGAATCAAGAGGAGAATAAGAAAAGAAAATTGAAAATTGATTTTGATAGTCGACAAAGCACAGAACTGAAAAAAAAATCGATCACTAGAAATGGAATTACAAACAAATCTTCTTTTCATATCCATCATATTTTCTTCTTAGAGGGTTTGTTCTCAAATGATGTCTATTTTAATTCAAAATTTAATTTTGTATTGAACTGTCACTAAGACCTAACTTAACACCCCTTAAAAATACACATCATATGTAATTGACCCCATTATTCAATCCCAAACATATGAAATTTGTGAATAAAAGGCAATAGAAATGAGATATGATAAAAATGGAAGAATTCTTTTCTTGGATGATGTTTGAGGAAGAAAAAGAAGGAAGGAAAGACGAAAGCAAAAAAAAGCTCTTGAAATGAGAAGAGGCAAAGTAAGCAAATATTGCGTGATATAAAAAGAAAATTATTCTCTTCAGATTTTTCCAACTTTTTATTTTTTTCGTGGCTACAAAAAATTGAATAGCGATGAGAAAGATGTAAAGGATATTTTTTCTGAGTGGAATATTGAGACGCATTTAGAAAAGATTGAGGTGCAATTGAGAAGATTTCTGGGGTGTTCTAGTATCTGATCGATAAAAGACCGTGATTTTAAATTATTTCTACTAAGAACAAACCTTAATTTCATGTTTAATGACGTCAATTTTAAAACGAAATACCAATTTCCTAGCATCTAATCCAACCCTACTCTAATTATGCTCCGTGACTCCCAAGATACTACATTCTACGTCAAAAACTAACCTTTCGCGCCTATTCAGCTTCTAAAATGTCAAAAATCACCTTTTTCACTACATTTTCACTCTCACAACCTCTTACCCACGTAATCCTCAACTCATCTCACCTACATAAGTCAAAATGACTAAAAAAAGCTCCATTGTTTGAAACAAAAAAAGCCTTAAAAGATAGAAATTGAATGGAAAAATATATAATGAAATGAAAATCAGGAAGAAAAAGCTTGAAAATCAGCCCACAAAAAAGAAAAAGGGATGAAAAATATTTCCATAGTGGTTGGGGCGGGTGTTGCTTCGCGAATGGAATGAGATGTGGTTGTTATTTTTTTTTGTGTAGCAAAGCAACAGTAAAAAAAAAGGAAAGGAAAAATAATAAAAACGGGGTTTCTTGATTTACATTTATTCTCATCTTCTACGGCTTTCTTTTCTCACTGATGGAAGAATTAAAATGAAAACATTTCGACACACGAACTTAAGTTAAAGAAGAAGACGTAATTCTTTTGCTTTTCTTTTGGTAAACACATTTTCGACATTTGTCATTTCACTGGAATATAATCAACTCGGATATGGAAGCAGGCTCAATGCACTTGTTGTGATTAAATTTACTTTATTTTTTTTTGTCAGATGATGAAATTTTTTTTAAATGGAATGAATTTTAAAATTTTTTTTTCCATCTACTTTTTTAAGACCACCCAGGTTATTTTTATCTCTTTTTAAAACTTTTTTTTATGCGTCTTAGAATTTAAGTTGCAAGCAAAGCACATAAAAATCACAGTCAATGTGATGCTTGCCAATTTTTTTTACATCTACGTTTTCCATAATGTACTCTTAGAAACATAATATAGATATAGAGAGAGAGATATGCGGCACTGAGCGCGTGGACTCATGCAACACAATCTTTATGATTCTTTTATGACTTTCGAGCGGTATACTAAGGAAAAAAAAAAGTAAAGTTTAAGGAAAACAGAGTGAAAGAACATAAAAATCTAGCGCTAGCGCTTCTTTTTAGTTGTTTGCCAATCTCAATATCACTTCTTAGTACTCAACAAAATGTGCACATGAAAATGATTATGCTCTACTTAAATTTAAATTTTTTATTACATGAATCCTTTCAAATGAAAGGAGGTGGGGTGATACCTTCTTTTAAACAAACATAATGGAAGTTTTAAGGAGAAAAAAAACAGCTTTTATTTCGCGCAAATGGCACTTGAGGATTTTTAATATTGGAATGAAGAATATTTCAGGGATGGAAGCTTATTATAGCAGTTTTTAAGTTTCAATGTTATTTATTTATGTTTTACCAGGAAAGATTCGAACCTTAATCTTTGGATTACAAGTCACATGCTCTACCGATTTAGCTAATAAGTCTTTGCTCCAAATTTGACAAAACTTTAATATAAACTTAAAAGATTGGTATTTAACAATTTTCGCAACAAATCTCCTTTAAATCATTTCAACATTAAAACAAAACAGAAATCTTTTAAAAAATCATACAAACTTACAAATTGTACAAGTTACAATATCACGTAAAGTTTCCAACAAAATCACTTGAATGCTTAAATAGATTGACCCGAAAAGCAGAAGTGAGGGTAAATTCTTTTTTGAGTGTAATTCGACTTCCTGAAAAGAGAAAGAAACAAAAAAAAATATGAAACTTTTTAAGCTCTCATTAATCGAAAATGTTCATTTCCTTCTTTATCCATTTTCATTTTCTACCCCTCACTGAATGCCTTCAACTTTAACTTTAATTTTATTTCATTTTCTTTAATTCTGCCATTTCGTTTTTCCCGCACTTGAATGTACTTCGTACGTGTACGATGAAATAAAGAAATATAAATGAAAGAAAAAATGTAGTTAAGGGCTTCCCATTAAAAAACCTAAACCTGTGCTTGTTGGATTATTATTATTATAGTGTACACACCACAAAAATAATTGTGTTTATTTAGCAATGACCCCTCTCTAGACTTGACGTCATTGTGGCTTTTTAGCATTTTTAGTCGTTAGTTTCTTTATTAATATGGCAAGGTATGGTACCGAATATCTTAATCACTCCTACGATTGCTACATTTTTATATAAACATGTCACACATGTCCCTCATCATGTAATATAAGTATTTGATTAAATTAGCTACCAAACCTTTATATATGTCCTTTTCTTGTTATTACTCTGCGTAATAATAATCGTTCGATGTGTTTTTCTGTAATCAGAGAAGAAGGTAATGTGGATAAACTTGCCTTTTCCACCCTCACTGGTTTAGTCTTACGGCTTTTATGATTTTCTATTTCATTCAATAAATGCTCACAAGCATTTTCTTCTTCTAAAATGATTCTCATTGGATCTGAAAAGAGGAGAAAGACATGTTAAAGTTTGTTATGTGCTTAATAAACAGAAACTAGGAATAGAAAGAAGAAAAATTTACTTTTTTGTTTTCTTTTTGTAGGGAGAACTCAAGGCACTTGTTTCTCAATTTCTTATGGCATTCAATGCTATTTCCATTAACTTGCTTACTTCTCTTCTGTTGCTTCCTTTTATTCATTGAAAATTCGCTCATGGGGATGAGACAGAAACATTAATTTTTTGAGTAAATTTTGTTTAATGAAATTTTTTCCTTCTTCTCTATCGTTGTCCTTATTATCATCATTATTAGCACTTAAGCATGCGCAAATTCTTCTCTTTTGTGTTGCTTCCTATAAGAAAATAAATTTTTAATTAAATTTATTCTGATGAAACAATTTTTACTTATATTACGAATGAGATATTTATGAGATGCTATGTATTAGGGCTAAATGAATACGTTTGATGATGTAAATAAAACATATTTCTATTAACACTTTGGGTGTTTTTTTACTCTGGATAAAATGTTTCGTTTGCATGAGGCTCATAAATTATTTTTTTAAAAGATAAATAAAAAATTAATTTAATTGAATTTTTTTGAAAAAATTTTTTATTTCTTAAAAAAAGATTTGAACCTTTTAACAGACTATTTAGGATCTAATCTGCATCTCTTCAAATTAGATCATTGCATTCAATTTCATTGTGCCAAAAATTATCAATTCTTCATTCCTAAATTATACAATGCATCCCCAATTAAAACTTCATGTAAACAAATTCACACAAATTCTACTAAAATTTCCCAAAGGGGTTTCTGTTGATTTTCCATTATTCCAACAAAGTTTTTCACAAAATTGCCCAAAGTTATTTATTTGAAAAACATGAAAAATGAAAAATTCATTTACACAGTAGATTGAGCACACCACAAAGCGACCTAGACCAAAAAAAAAGCATAATTCGAAACAAAGCAAAGTGTAAAAAAGGCTGCAAAAATCCTTTTGCCATGCTAATTTCTTTTGTGCTCAACTAAGCAATTATCAAAAGTTTATTTATTCACATTTCTGTTTATGCTCTTTTTCCTTTTCTTCTTTTGTAGAAAGGTAGATTTAATGTAGAATGTGATCGTTTTTCAAGTGCACAAGATTATACATATTATGTGTTTTTCTTCTATCATCTGTTCACAAAAATAAATTTTCTATGCTTCAACCATGAAATTCGTTTTTTTTCTCTTCATTTCATTTTCATTTCTTCTTCGTTCCTTTTTTAGAAAAAAATAAAATAAAATAAATGTACATAAAGAGAGAAAAAAAAATATGAATGTGATATATTAGAAAATTATGTGTGTTTGTGAAATATGTGCGTGAATGAAAGGAATATAAAAGGCAAGAGAATCGAGACAGACGGCCTATGCATGTACATATACGTACTAATAACAACATCATTTTTGGGGGATTTGAATTTAGAAATGGCAGCTGCAAATAATACATGTGTTTGAGTATGGTGCGCTCTAGGGGTCGACACATTCATACGCTAATAGATTAAAAATTCTTTTTACTTTTTTTTTCTCTTCTCTGTGACGATGAAATCTAGATTGAGTGCACGAGTCGAACATTTGCCGTTTGTTACTGCTGTTTTTACTCCTATTCACCATCTAGTTTTATTATTATTGTGTTTTGTTTTGTTAATGAAAGAGCAAATCTCAATTTAATTTCCGTAGATGACACTATTACAAAATTTGTATGTGCAAAAAAAAAAAGTTTTTGTTGTTGTTGTTTACTCGACTACTGTTAGGGTGGAATGGAAAAGCTGCATTTTTATGGGATTATTTGATAATTTTCCTTCTCAGCCTCATTCATTCCATTCCCAATTGTTTGGCTTTAATGAAAAATTGAAAAATGGGGTTCATATTAAAATGAATAAAATTGTAAACATCTGTGAATGTTCTTAGTTGCTCTTAGTTACACACTCGACTCGCCTTTATCATGAAATATCAGAAGGGTGCATTAATTTAACTTAATTTTTAATTCATCAGCAAGCATTAAATAACAGCCAGAAAAGCTGTTGCCGATGACGATGATGATATTAAGTCAAGTAAAGAATACTTTTTCTGTAGAAAATTAGTCATCAGATTTCAATCAATAATTCATTTTTCCACCCCATATCAATGATTCCAAAATATTAATATCATTATGTCATGAGTTATGTTCAAATTTACGGTAAAAAAATGTATAATTTTGTAAAACAATTGAATTGTTTGCGTTATTAATGGCGGGAAATCAATTATTTATTTGCTTTTTCTATTCACTGCGACTCTTTATTATTTTTTTTCGATCATTTAAAATTAATTGTTTTTCGAGCGAGAGAGAATATGAGCTATAAATTATCCCGATTATTAATTGCTTGTGTGTGTAGTTTTCGACATTAATTTGAATTATTTGATTGATTTTTTTTGATGGGTTTTTGAGGTTATAAATTTGATTACTGAATATTGTGTTAAGTGGGATTCAAAACTTTATTGTCAAATAAGAGTCTAGAACTTGACATCTCTCAAAAACTTCTAACTATACTGCAGTGATAAATTTAAAACTTTATCATCAATCATTCAGTAACCTTATTAACTATTTCTACATTTCAAACATGCTTAATTGTTTTTTTTACTGAAATATAAACTCATTTAATTTATTTTCAATAAATTTATTTTAAATTATTGCACTATAAATATAAATAAAGTATTTTGAAACTTGAACTGTGCTGCAGAAAAAAAAGAATTATTCTATTGTATCTGCAATAAACAAAACTCATTATAAATGTATTGTGATTTTGTATGAATGGCTGTAAATGTGTTCAGGGTTGGAAAGCGTCTAATGGGGTCTAAACCTATCTTCCTAATAAATATTGAAATTTGTATGTGAGAAAATGGATCCCCCTCAGGCCTAGCTCCACTCCTGCTTAGCAGGATGATCACATGCATTTTAGAATAAAAATAAAAGTATCATAAATGCATTTGCTTCCAATGAATCACCTGACGACAGCAAAATATGATATTGCAATATGCTCAACTATGTATTTTTAGCAAAAGCATTAAATTGTGGAGAGTAAAATAAACAGAACAGAAGTGAAATTCTGTAGAATAAAAAGAGTTTCTATAATTCGCTGAAAGTGAAAAATAAAAGCAGCGGAATATGCAAATGATTGCAAATGAGAGATGAATGTATTTTTCATTATACAACGAAAGTGCTTACATGTAACATATGCTGCTGTGTATACATACATATTTAATTCAGTTTGCAGCGAATGAGTTTATTAATGCGTAATATTTTTTTTTCTGAACTGACAAATACATTGTAATTGAAATGAAGTTCAGGTTCATCATTTAGAAGTTCATATACGATGAGAGTTATCAATTATGCTGCACAACAACCTCATTCGCTTTTAAATCGCTCATTAAAAATTTCTGCTTCTTTGTTATTTATTCTTTATTTATTTCTTTTTTTCAAGAGTTTATTGCCTTTCATATGAATTATACTCATGAATCTTTTATTTATTATTCTTTACAGTTCCACGAAATAATCCTTTTGTTATTAAAAAAGGTATCAGCATCATTAAGAAAACGATATAAAAACAACAAAATAGGAGAAAAAGTATTTATTGAAATTTAAAAGACTTAAATTGGAATTCAATTGGAAGGAGGAAAGAAAGAAGACGTTAAATAAATTTAATTGTTGATATTAATTCAATCAATCATTCAATCAATATATCAAGTAGAAGAAAAGAAACCAAAAAGAAAGAAGGAATAAAAAAACATAGAGAAGAAATTTTTGACCGAGAACGAATCTGTAATAGGCCATGCCCAATAATTACGTCAATTGTTGATGTTCATCAAGCAATGGCCTCATCATCTCCAACTCCTTCATTAGATTCATTACCAGGTGCCACAACAAACTCATCATTTGGCGAACCAGCGACAGATTATCTCAGTGATTCTCCGCTCACAACGGGCTCGGGAACTTCACCACCTGATTCGGGAATTTGCGATGATTTTTTATTGACAAGCAACAGTAATAGCAGTATCGACTCATCACATCCGATTTCAAGTGACGCAACTTCATTGGCGGCAGCCATCGCACAATCAGCAACATTAGCTGAATCTTTCTACGCACCACGTTGTACAGGCTGTAAAAATAAGAAATCTGATGCCGTTGCAAAGTGCATTGATTGTGTAAACTATTTATGCGCAAATTGTGTCACAGCTCATCAGTATATGCATTGTTTTAATGGTCATAGTGTTTTTCGTATTAATCACTTAACGCCACCGACGACAGTATCAACAAACGAATTGTTTTCACATAAAATGAACACATTTGATCGTCTAATTCCATCAGGAAAAGACGATTCAAGCCACATGATTAAATCAATGATGAATTCAATAATTGCACCACCTCCATTGAATATTGGTAAACACGAGACTTCCAATAATTCCGCTCCATCTCCACCTTTAACAAATTTGGCATTATCAAATGCAGACAGCATTTTGCAGAGTGCTGGTTTGAATAAATCAAATCGTTATTATTGCAACAAACATACAAATGAATTATTAAAATTCTACTGTCGCACATGCTCGATGTCGATTTGTAAGGATTGTATGGTAATTGATCATCAGACAGGTCTTCACGATTGCGAACACAACCCTGATCAGACACCAAAAATGGTCGAATCATTGTTGCAACTCATAAATGATCTTCGCATTAAAGCTCAAGATATGAAACAAATGTTCAAGAGCAATGAACATAATTCAACTCGTATCCAAATACAGTACCACAAAGCGCAAAATGAAATAAACGAAACATACCAGTTTTATCGTTCGATGTTGGATGAACGAAAACAGGAATTGCTCAAGGAATTGGACAGTTTCTATAATGCCAAAACAATGTCACAATCAGTATTATTGACCAAATCACAAGAGCAGATTGAGAAAGTTCTTACATCATGCGATTGTGTTGAGAAATTTGCACGTAGTGTTGGACCAAATGAATTAAGTACATTACGACGTATAATGGAGACAAAATTACAGACGTTTATGTCGAGCATTAATGACTTACAGTCAATTTACGAATTAGATTTTGTATCAAATTATCAGGCGATACAAGTTGGAGTACGAAATACATTCGGCTATATTAGATCGAATAGTGAGTCGGTGACAGGAAAACAACCACCGATTGCAAGACCAACAAGTACACTAACCAATGGAAGCAGCCCACCAAGCTCGAATGGTAGTATGAATGGCATTATGACACAAAATATGCTAAATGGCTGTCACAATGGTGGTATGGGAAATATTGAAAGACCATTCTCAAATGGAGGTAGTTCAAGCAACTCAGCAATCACTTCCTCATCATCTCCAAATCAAATGCATTCGACATTTGACACAGGTTCAATTTTAAGCAAACGCTTTACAAGTATTAATAGTTTGGGACCATTTATTGGTAATGATTTGATTATGAATCAACAGACAACACCGAATAATATAAACCCGTATGAGAAGTGGAGTAATGGTATGTCAGATAATATATTTGGAAATATGCCTGATCAGTATTCGTCGATGGGCCCAATGAATGGCAATAATATGAATAATAATAATATTGGAAATGGACCCAATACACTTATGACACTAAATACTCTCTCATCGGGAAATTCCGATTCAATGTTAGATCTTACTAATAAGCTTATCTCAACAACAATCTTTCCACCAAAGTCTCAAATTAAGCGTCAAAAAATGATTTATCATTGCAAGTTTGGCGAGTTCGGTGTTATGGAAGGTCAATTTACGGAGCCAAGTGGCGTTGCAGTTAATGCTCAAAATGACATTATTGTTGCTGACACTAACAATCATCGTATTCAAATTTTCGATAAGGAGGGACGATTTAAATTTCAGTTTGGAGAATGTGGAAAACGAGATGGTCAATTATTATACCCTAATCGTGTTGCTGTTGTTCGCACGTCAGGCGATATTATTGTTACAGAAAGATCACCAACACATCAAATTCAAATATATAATCAATATGGTCAATTTGTGCGCAAATTTGGTGCCAATATTTTACAGCATCCTCGTGGTGTCACTGTTGATAACAAGGGACGTATTATTGTTGTCGAATGTAAAGTTATGCGAGTCATCATTTTCGATCAGAATGGAAATGTTTTACAGAAATTCGGATGCAGTAAGCACCTCGAATTTCCCAATGGCGTTGTAGTTAATGATAAACAGGAAATCTTTATTAGTGACAATCGTGCACATTGTGTTAAGGTATTCAATTATGAAGGAACATTCTTGCGGCAAATCGGAGGCGAAGGAATAACAAACTATCCAATAGGCGTTGGAATAAATGCAAATGGAGAGATTCTCATTGCAGACAATCATAATAACTTTAATTTAACAATATTTACACAAGATGGACAGCTAGTATCAGCGTTGGAGAGTAAAGTGAAACATGCACAGTGCTTCGATGTTGCATTAATGGATGATGGAAGTGTTGTTTTGGCCAGTAAGGATTATCGTTTATACATATATCGTTACGTTCAAGTTCCTCCAATTGGATTGTAAAACTAAAAAGACTTTCACATTCTTTTTCATGGTAAGTTATCAATTTTCCTACTTCATTTTTTTTATTCGAAGATAAATATTATTTCTGCAAATTCAACATCATTTAATCAATGTTTTTTTTTTCTTTTTTTTCTCCTTCCCAAACAACAAAATAATAAACATTTTTCCTATCAAATAAAAAACTATGATGGGCAAAAATTGATATTAATAAAAATAGATGATTAATCAGCGAATCCTGAAAAAAGAAACTGAGTAAACACAATCCTACGAAGAAAATAAAAATATAAATTGAATTAACGCTCATGTTACATTACCATCATTCTTGTTTATACATAAAATATACACACACAAAAAAAAAGTTAAAACAGTATGAAAAAAAAGTGAGGAAATGAAGAAGAACTTTACACACAACATAATTATTGTATCAAAACATTTTTAATTAGTCTATACAACAAACATCATTGATTTTTATAATCATCGTAGAAGTTTCTGTTGTTTTCTGTAAAATTTAGATTGATGTATTAGATTTTTAATATTAATTAAAATTAATTTATGAACAATTTAGGGAATACACAAGTAAACGTAAAATACATCATTGAACTAATATCATATTTGTTTGCTCATATCAAACATGTGCTTACATGTGTAAATCTGACCTGTACGAACAAACATGATACTAGCTCGAATTTCATTTTTAAACAAAATGATATAAAACTTTTGTCGAAATCTCTTGTTTTTCTGCTATTGTTGCCAAAAAAAAAGAAGTCAAATAAGTTTTTTTTAAATTTCACATTAATTTATTGCAATCGTAGCAGAAAAGCGACAGGAATTTGTTGAGTACGCGTCCTTTGTAACCAATAATATAATGATGATTCTTATTAAAAAGTATATTTTAAAATATGATAAAAAAAATGAAATGACTGATCAAGGAACAATTTATAAGGAAAAATATGGAACCACTTAATGCTGTATAAAAAAAGAAGTAAATTTTATTTTAATTACGATGAAAGATGAAAAAAAAAAAAATTCTTAACATATGAAATGAAAGTTTAAAAAATATTGATTAAATTCAAAGTTGAAAAAAAGTGGCATTTAATAATTTTTTTTATATTAA
Organism: Chironomus riparius; assembly: GCA_917627325.4. Classification (NCBI taxonomy): domain Eukaryota; kingdom Metazoa; phylum Arthropoda; class Insecta; order Diptera; family Chironomidae; genus Chironomus; species Chironomus riparius. The sequence continues at coordinate 17,979,185 of OU895877.1, read as the reverse complement.
TTAATTAAATTTTAATGCGATATCAATAAATATAAATACGTTAGTGAATGTTTGATTATGAAATCTCCGATATGCTCTATATAATCATATAATCAAACGTTATTTCTCAATATCTGCATGTTTCTTTAATTAGTTTTTTAATTTAAAAAAAAAGTTCACAATTTTTTTTTTAAATTTAAATTCGGGAAAACAAAAAGTAAAAAACTTTGCTGACTGAAAGTAAAAATTCTTAGGTATTTTTTTACAATTATAATGTTTCTTAATGAAAAAAAACTTACTGCTTAATTAAACTTATATAAAAGTGAAATAATGATGGATATTTGTTGTAATTTTTCACGTTTTTCATGATATATATTTAAATTAAAGAATATTTTTAAGGGAAGACATATGATATATCTCTTCTTTTACTAGTAGATTATGCGTATACACTCATACATACATATACACAATGATAAAAAAAATGATGAAAAAAATTGTAACGAATTCTAGTTGAGAAAATCAAAAGAATTTCTTCATAAATTAATTAATTTTTTTAATTCAGGAAAATCGGAATTTTTTTAAATTGAATTTGTAATAAAATAAAGTGAAATAAATTGAGATGAATTAATTTTTCATGCATTTCAATTTATTTTTCATTAATTTTTTTCAAATTCAATATAAAAATCCCATTTCCTTGATAATTTCTACAATTAAAATATCGCGAGAGAAATGAAACTTTTCTTCTCATGACTACCTATATAAATTACGAGGTGATTTTGCAATGTTTTCAATGCGTAATACTTTTATATTTCACTATTTCTATTTTCTATAGAAGAATGTTAATTGCAAGGGCATAAAAAAAGTATCGACTAGTATAATTCTCATTTCTTTTCTTTAATTCCTTAATTAGAATTTTTAAAATTGCAGAAATTTAATTTCAAATCCATTATTAAATTGCATGGGAAAACGATATATCGTGTAGAGTTTTAATAAATTGCCTCTGGCATTTTATTATCTCCCATCAATTTCACCCTAGCAAAGATTTTCTTTAAATTTCGAAAGGAATAATTTAAAGTAAAAAGGTTTTTTTTTCAAAATTTTTAAAAGTTGAATCTAGTGAACAATTGAGAACAAAAGATTGGTTTTTAGAGAATTGGTTTGACGTTTTCTTAAAAGGGAGAAAGATTTTTTAAAATAATTGGAAAATATTCAATTAAAATCAATTCTTTACTCCCTAAATTTTTAATGAGACAAAAAAATACTTAAATAAATTAATTAATTGAAATGTATTATTGGAGCCAAAAAAGTAATGAAAAATGAGAAAAATTTATGTTTGAAAAGTTTTTTTTTTTCGATGAAGTTTGCTTCTTCTTTGTGAGAAACTAAATGATAAACAAAAAAATTCCAAAAAGAAAAATTCTATTACGAAAAGTATGGAAAAAACGAATTTTTTTTTGATACTGTATAAAATATTATGCTTGTTTTTACATATATTAAATTTGAATGAGAAAAAAATTTTACACACAAATTTACGTTCGTGTAGTGTCCAATAAATAATAAGTAAGTTTTCTTCTTATTTGGAGTGTTCGCTTACCTGTTTAAATAATTTTTAATGATGATTGATTAATTACCTTAATGACGAAACATATTCACTCCAATTACAGATGCATAATATTTTTTTTATTACACGTGGATCTTCTGACTTGATGTCTAAAATTTCTCCTCGAGTGACTTAAGAAAACTTTTTGGGTCAGGAAGAATAAAAAAACTTTTTTTTGCCATCCGATAAAAAATTTCTGTTTCCATCACTCAAATTTGGAGACTTTTTCGACATCGACTAGAACTTCAAGAACGAAAATATATTTATTACTGATTATACTGAGAAATATCAAGTTTCGTAAGATTATTTCATAGTTTTTTTTCTCTGCTCTTTCACAATTTTTTATATCTATTATGGTTGATTCAGGGTTGTCGCAAAGTTTTTATCTGTGCATTTTATTTGGATGTGTTGTGATAAGTAAAAGAAAAAAAAAATAATTAAAATAGGAACTAATACATTTTTTAAGGAAAAAAACTCGAAATATTATCGAAAAAAAATCTCTTCTTAATTAATTATTTAATTATCTTACAAATTGTTTGTTTTTTGTCTTTTTAATTCTTTTTTCATAGGTCATAAGTTTGTTTTTATTTTAATTTTTCCATATTACATTTTACACTTACAAAAAAAGCCACCACAAAAAAAATTATTGATTGTATAAAACAAAATTTTGGGATGATTTGAGAGTTTTAGGGGTGAATAGATTGTAAGCTTGTAGATCTGCAGAGGACGAAAAAACACCTGATTACTGTACTAAAAGTTTGACAAATGATATTGCCAACAAATCCTATTCAAATTCAATAAAAAAATTCTATTTTAAAATAGTCAATTCCTCTTCGGGTCTACGTCCTTTCACCTAATATTCACCTCTAAAATTACCAAACACAATGAAATTCTAAAAAAATTGAATAGTATTCCTTAAATCTTAAGTCAAATTGATTTGAATCTTTTGTTTGTTATAGAAATTTTTTAAAGCTTAGGAAATTCAATTGATATACAATTCTTAATGCCATTCAATAGACCATAATTTATAATAGACATAGTAGTGTTTTTTTCAGTCATTTTTAAATATTATCTGACAGCAATTCTCTCTGAAAAAGTTTTTAATAAGCAACTATTTCACATTTTTTGATTATTTTAATTGTAAGTCTTATTATTATTATTTTAGCATATAGTAAGGATAAGACGACAAAAAAAGAGTTCTCTGAAAGTGTCATTTTAAATTAATGAAAAAAAAATGATAATAGTTCCATAATCCACATACACTGCATAAATACACATACACACCCACAATATGTACGTTCTTCAGTTTGCGCTACATTTTATAGTCAATAAATTATTGAATCTATTGAATTTTAGATTTGTCTTTTTCTAGTAATTTATTGATTATAATCCAGTATAAAAACATGAGCATAATAGTAGATATGAATACATTTTTAAAGCATGTAGCAATTTTATTAATTAATTTTAGTAAGCAGAACAAAAAAAGAAATACAAAAAATGCTTTTTTTATATATATAAAAAAAATAATAATATGGAATAGATAAGTAAACCAGTCTCAACTTTTTTTTAATTTTATTTTGTAATTTTTATATTATTATATTTTTTTCTCTTCAATTCTCTCTTTTTATTAATTCTGCATTTTGCATACATTAAGCCTGAGATAAAAAAAAAAGAAAAAAGTTTTTAAACTAAGATTTTTTTTTTATATTTTTATACATACAGAGACAAACTACTGAAAAGAGAAAAAAAAATTGTTTTTGTGTTTTTTATATAAAGAATTAAGTTTGTTGTGTTGTTTGTTTTTTATATTATTAAATAATTATTATTTTTTGAATTCATTGAAAGAATGCTTAATTTAAATAATGAGAAAAATAAATGATTTTCTTTTTAAAAAAATAAAAATACCAAAAATTGTTTTTTTTTGATTTTATTTATTTTTAACGCGATGCTTCTTAGCTTCCTCAATTCCTTTGTGTCATGTCAAAACTGCTTTTTACTGCTTATTTTACTATAGGGAAATTTCACTCTCATACTATCATCCAATCTGACCTATTTATTTATTTAGCTATGTACATACTCTTTATTTATCGGGAGTCGGTTTCCTTTCTTTCGGATGAATTGTTATCTGAAGTCGTAAAAATTTATTTGAAGACTCGAAGGTTTCGGGATTTTTTGTTTAAAGATTTCTGGATTCTACGCAGTTTTTATAGATTCAGATAAATTTTATGAGCGTCTATTGTGCACTTTTCTGACAAATCTTAAAATGTTTATCCCGAATTTTTGCATGATGTGCTCAGCTTCCCTTGATTCTTCACTGGAATTGTAAATTTTACTAGGTTTTTATAGTCAATTCTTATTTTTTTTTATCAGAAATGAGGAATTTAAGAAAGTTTTTTTTTGAAGATTTCAGCTTTTTGCGCAGTTTTTCATCTAAATTTTGGTAATATTCGTGGCTTAACTTACAGACATTAATAGGTAAACTGCATCCATAATTTTTATGTCAAAATTTCAGATTAAAAGTTAAGAAAATACTTGATTGTGAAAATTTAAAGTAACTGGCAAATTAAAAGCTTCAATTTAGACATGTTTAAGGCTTCCGTAGCTGAATATCAAGTCATGTCTCTTATGGAAACCATGTAGCTACTCTCACGATTTCCAGTTTAAATTTAAACTCCTTGAGTCAATCCCAAATTAAATCTTTAAAGTATTTAAATCAAAGTACTTAAAAATCTCACTTCATTTCAGATTTACTTAAGGTTGAGTAAATTTTCAATCCCAAAATCACTTAATTGTGATTATTTCAATTACCTAAAATGAATTTCCATTAAAAAGTTTCAACATAGCTGTAGTTTTGGTGTTGAAAAAGGGTTTATAATCTAGTCTCTCATCAATTGTAAAAAGAAACCGATTCCCGATGATAAAAATTGATGAGCATGAAAGAAAAACTTTTACCTTTCATCCCCAAATTTCACATATCCATATTCCTGTATCTTCCCCCTTATTTGTATGCATTTAGATGTTTTTTATAAAAGTAAAACTTGAAAGGAATTTGTAATGTGTCGAGTATTAACCTTTTAAATTAATGAAATTTTCCTTCCTAAGCTTCCCCTTTTCATACTTACATCAGAAAATGCTAAAATTAAAATATAAGTGCAGATAAAAATCCTCCATCCACTCATTTTGTAGATAAAATTTAATTTTATTTTATTTGATTTCTATTTTTATAAGTAAATTTTTCGCACTTTTGAATATAACAATCAGAAGATTTCGAGTTGAAAAATAAGAAATTTCACGTCAAATAAAAAAATGTACGCGAGCGCGTTGATGTGTAAAGAAAGTGAAATTGTTATAGCTCAAAATGCTCAATGAGAAGAGATTTTTATATAAAAAAAGGATGAAAGAGAAAAGAAAAATGGGAGGGATGAGGATTAAAGCTCGCGATAATCCTTAGAATCAACAGTTATTTTATGGTAATTTACATTTACTGCGATTTTTTTTTCATTGAACAATTTCTATACTGTTGCTGCTTTTTCTTCTCAACTCATCTTTGTGTGTACATCTTCGCATCCTTACTGCCGCCTAAAAATGTTTATGTTATTTAAATTTTTTTCCTTCTCTCTTTTACTCTCCTTTAATGCTGCCTCTTCGTCGATGCCTTTAAATAATGAATATAAATATCCTTCTGACATTTATGCGAATAAAAGGCAAAGGCAAATGTTAAATATGAGCTGGATGACCATATGTTTAAAGGGAGAGAGTTTGATAAATGTCATGATAATTTGGCATTTTGTAAAAATCTAATGTCGCCTAAAGCTGTCTCAATCACTGACTACCAGCTTGATATCAAGTGCTATCAGCAAAAACTCAGATTTGTCCCTCCAAAAATCCTAATTATAGCCATCCAACCCATGAGACAAGAGAGCTAGATCGAATCTTATTTATCAGAATTTCCGTTTCAAATAAGAAATTTTCTATAATTTTATATTTGATGCCTGTCTGTCAATGAAAATAAGTTGATTCATTTAAAGACGAAAAATGTTCTAATAGAGTTCATCATTGATGCTCTTTATAGAGATATTCTTACTACGAAAGAAGAGAATTGATGAAGATGAGATACCATTTAAGTACGCATGCAGACATTAAATGCTAAAAATGCCTGTGGAATAGGCAATTTATATGAAAAGAAGACTCAAAGGAAAGAAGAAGGAAACGTGAATTGACTTTAAAAAAAAAAACATCAACAGGAAGCGATTCTTCATTTCTTTAGGTAGAAAAAATGTGATTTTAATTCTAAACGAGTTAGATGGAGAAATTTGAAGGGTAGTCTTTCGGGAGTATTGGGCCATTTATTTTGAAATTTACCTACTCCATGAACATGCTGTGTAACGAATGATGCCAAAATTTGCTTAATTTAGAAACATTTTCGAGCAATTTGATCTGAATTCTAGTTAGCTTTACTCACAAATCTCCATAAGTTGTCAAGATTTCAGATTTGATTTTAAACCATGACCCAGTTTCCCTTCAGCAACTTTCAATCCTTTCAATTCAACATGGAGGAAACATTCAAAGCATAATCTTTTCCTGCATTCATCTCCTTATAACCCCATTAACAAAAAGTGAAGGAAATGATATTGTCAGTCGAATTACATTTTGATGAAAATTAAGATCATTAAAATTTACCATAGCAATAGAAATTCTATTGCTTTGTATATTGTATAACATCTAAAAAATTTATAAGTAACAAAATAATCCAATTTGCATATCATCATCATCATCATCCATTTTCTTCTTCTGTACATCCAAAACGACATTTCGTCCCGTACCGGAAGTAATGACAGAAAAAGAAGTCAAATTTTTAAACATTACGAACATAAAAATTGTTTTTGAAGGGTCCAATAAACGACGATGAAGAGTAAACAAGCCCGGAATGAGAATAAATCGCTAGAAAGGTGACTTAATCAACATTAAGTGACTCAAAACAAATTTATGAAACATTATATGCCATTGTAAATTGAAAAAAGAGAGAATGAAGCATAAATTTCCCGTTCTGGTTATTGCTGTTTTAAGATTACCGACTCAAAACAATTGAGGGGAGAATATTGAAGACGAGAATGATATAAAAAAAATCCCAAGTGGTGCACGATAGAGAGCTTTTTAAATATTTCTTCTTCTTTTCCACTTTCATTTCATCTTCTTGTCCTTCTTCAATGAGGTAAGAAGCATCTCTCTTGTTTGTGCATCACCCTCATTTTCAATAAGAGTGGAAAACGAATCTCCAATAACTGTAGGCAAATTGGGGATGGGGAAAAAGAAGAAGGAAAAAAAAATCTTCAATTCTGCGCCTTTAAACACGTATTTTCTGGGCCTCACTCGAAGAAAGAGAAATGAAAGTGAGAATAAGAAATAAGACAAGTCGATTGGGGAAGAAGAAAAATTACTTTTTGATACTTCCATGCATACAGTTTCGCTAGGATTCAAAATTGAATAGGAACCATGGCAGAGTGAGTGAAGTGAGGAAGGAGTGTAGTCAGGATTTTTATTTAATGAGGTTTCATTTTTCAAAAGAAATTCCGACTATTTTTTTAATAAAAATTTTTAAACGAGAGGGGTTTCGACCCCCTTGCAGACCCCTGCTATACCCATCAAGTGAACCGAAAATTCAATTTCATTATAGCTGCAGAATAGCCATTACCAAATTTTTCTTCTGAAGTGTCCTCAATAATAATAGAAAAATGTCGACAATATTTAAAAGTCTCTATAGAACTTTATCGATATCATATCGGATGGGGAGTCATTTGATCTTTGAGCACATTTTCTTCTTAATAATTTATGAATAATGAAGCATGAACTGATAAAAAATATTCACAAATTTATATCAAAACGAATGAGAAATATAGTCAACATCAAAGCAGAGATTATTTACGCTCAATGATAACAGAGCTCTATTAATGCTTACTGACATTTCCAGTCAGAAAAGAGACAAGAAATTAGAGGAGATGAGAAAGAAAACTTTTATATTGGGGACTGTTGCGTCTCATCTTATTCCATTCCGATTCTATTTCCCCAATGGTCATCTACTTATGGGAATAATAACAGCAATATATTTATTAAATATATATAAAGAAGCATAATCGCATGGTCGACATTATTGCGTGCGTAAAACAGATTAAAAGAGTAAATGAAATAGAGAACGAAACTTGAGCAGTAGCAACAAACATCTATTCTATGTTGTGATGTGTTGTGGTGAATAAATAAAATTATTTCTGTTGCTTTACTTGAGGCATTTCTTTTTATCCAATTGGGAGAATGAGGTTATGGTCACGATTCGTCGGTTTGTCCATCATGGGAATTGTGCGGCACGGAAATGTGTGATTTTGCTGCTGTTAATGGATTGAATTGGGGGTATTAAATTTGGTTTAATAGGAAGAATGTGCACTTTTTGTAATGAAATTGTTTTTGTTGGTCTTGGGAGAGTAAAGACCTTTGAGGTTTACTGATTTAGGGGTTTGAGATAGAGTTTCTTAGTTTTTGAATGTCAAAAATAATCAGAAGATAGATTTTCGTGGATATAAAAGTCTATAAAGTCAAACTTTCAAATTAAAAACTTCAATCTTACAAGAACTCTCTAAAAACATTCCAACCAGTTAATTCTTACTCGTCTTCACTTTCTGCCGTTCCACACATTTTGCTTTCTCACAGCTGGTTTATCAATTAATAGCAATAATTATTTCTAATATAAAACCGAAAAAAATAACAGCAGCATCGTAAGCATTCTTCTCATGTGATGTAATGTGCTCTACGCTATCTTTTTGGCTTTTTTTTTTTCTTGCTACTCAACTGTGCTATGAATATGAACACAAACCGTATATTGTACGTGGGAGTATGAATAAAATGAACAGTAAACTCGAGCATTTTCATCTTGAAACTTAATGAGAATCCTTATCGGTAGAATTAATAGCATTTATGTGATGTAGAACTTGTTACATATATTTTCTATTTTCATCGTGTTTCGTATCTTTATCAAAAATGTTGAACAAAATTATGGAATAATGGATTGAAGTTTTTTTTTTGTAAAACGGAAGGAGTCAACTTAACGGGTTTCATTCCTTCCTACAAAAAAAAAAAATAAGAACCCGATGTTCATTCAATATGAAACGGAAATTCCTTTCAAGTAAGATGTAGAATGAAGATGAGAGTAAAAAGAAGAAATTGTGGCTCAGACATTCCATACAGTAACTGCACCAACATATTATAGATATCGTATACATTTATAACAATTATGATGAGTTCACTGTACATATGTGTAGATTTTTAAAGTAAATACAAGCATGCATACATATATTATTTTTTGTTGTAACATATAAACAAACATGAGCAGATGAACATGAACATATTTAAGTATTACCAGACATAAACATAAAAAAAAAATATTAAGAAAAAAAATGTTTCCATCCATTGAGATAAAAAATTTATTATTTAATTTGTCAGAAATCACAGATAATGATAATGAAATTAAAAGCTAGAAAATTATTTTAAATTGAAAATTTTCATTCAATTTATAAAAACATTTCTCACTCGAAAAGAAATAAATTTTTAATAAACATGCGACACGACTTTATATGGGAATCATTAGAATGAAGTTTATAATTGTGCATAACTTTTTTTTTTAAAAAAAAGAAATATTGTTTATTTTTACACATGAAAATGAATCTAGTGAGAGTATGTGAGAGAAAAAAGAGATAAAATAATAACAAAATAACATGCGACGCTAACAACATAAACATAAGAAGATGTATATGCATATACATTAATTTACGAGATGAAAAGAAGATGAAAATTATGAATAATTTGTCTGCTTCTATTATGCTTGTTTAACAAAATCAAGAATTTTCTGAGAATGAAGAAGAAACAGAACCGAGAATAATGAGTAGTAGAATCTAGTGGAGAAGAATTTCACACTTTTTTTTCAAGGGAACTAGATGTTATATAATGTGAGCTGTAGTGAAATAATTTTTTGAGAATAATTGAAGTCTTGTTAATGAGCTTTGTTAGGGAATTTATGAGAATATGTGGATTTAAATAGATTTTTAACATAACTAGGTACATGAGAAGTGATTTGCGAGAATCTCGCTCTGATTATTAGTTATGTTAGTCAGAATTGATATTGAACACTTACATCTAGCAATGACGATGATTAGTTGGTATTTTTAAGGACACATTGAGCATTAGTTCTTTTGCCGTGAGCATTAATGTGACCAATACTTTACGAAATTCTTAAGAGAACGAAATGCGGTAGGAATTGAACTCATGTTGCTATACAAGAAAAGTCAGCAACATTTTCTGTCTATTGTGCCATCTCGACCACAGAGGGTTCTATCTCGAACTGGCAGTATTGCCTGCATATGACTCAATATCTCAGTTTCTCTTCTGAACTCTTCTGCCACAACATATTAATATTGGCAAACCGTCCATAGCTACTAAGAAATTGATGACAGTCTCCCAAATTAGCTCTAATTTTAAGATACATTTTTAAATGCTTTTTAAAACTTATTCTTTCTGTTTGTTATTTTGTAACGTTCCAATTCATATCAAGTTATGACGTTGACAACAAGATAATATAAATTAAGAAAACTTAAATCTTCTCTGAATCCAAGAATCATCAATTCCACCTTAAAATCTTATTTAAAAAGTATCATAGTCATAACAAAGTGTCAATTTCCATCCGAACATCATAAAATTATCTCGTACTTCTACAAAAAATATAAAATCAACAACGGTTGACTTGAAAGTAAACTTGAAACGAAAATATTTGCAATTTAATAAAAGCAGAAACATTAAATAATGGAAAAAGAGAGAAAAAAAAATTAATTCTACCGCGCTATGCTTGATAGAAGCAGCTCTATACAATACAAATGAGTATAATACATGCTGCAATATGCATCATATGTACTTATGCACTACATTGCATGAAGCTTGTTTTGTTGTAAATAAAAGCAGTCTCACTTTCTATACGATATAATATCGAATAGTTCGAGGCATGCAACAGTCTGAATGACGTCACATTTTCGCTGTTACAACAGCTGTTTGTTTAATACCTTATGACAGTGAAGAATATGGAAAAGAAAAAAATGCGAAAAATCAATCAATATCTACTTAATGTTTGCCTCATGTCTTTAGCATTGCAATATTAATTCTGTGTAATGTAAGGTGGCAAAATAGCGGCAACAATAATAATGGTCGTAATGAGAAGTGTGCTGAATTTTATTTTTTCATTTCTGTTGTTTTACTTCATTCGTTGTACATACGTAGACCTACATAATTTTCTTTTTCTATTTCTTTTATTAAAACAATTTATAAAAGAAAAAAAAAATTAATGTAAGAAAGAAAATTGCATAATCACATAGAAGTGAGTAAGTAACATGTTTTTTGTGCCATAATATCGTAATAAAAATTTAATAAATAAAAATTTGAAAAATGTTGTTTGTAAAGTGATTAAATACCATTTTTAACTAAACTGAGAAAAAATAGTGGTTATAGCTTTTAATTCATTACCAATTGTTGTTGTAGTTGAGAGAAAAAAAAATTAAAATGCACTAAAATATTGTTTAAGAGAAAAAAATTCGCGTCACATTCCTAATAAAGGCAAATTTTCGAGCTTTTCACCTTCTTGTTAAATCCCATTGATCGCTGTTAATATGCATAAAAAAACATACATTATAAATATATCAGAAAATTTATTATGCGCACACTAAGTGCTTTATGTGATTATTTAAGTAATCATATTGGATCCGTAAAAATTATTGGAATATGAAGCTGCACTTTACATTTCAAAATGAATTAATTTTCATAATTAATATTGAAATGTGTCGATTAACATAGAAAATATTGGTATATTGAGGATTGAGGCGTATATTTGCCAAATTTCAATTTTCGAATTTTTAACGGAATTTTAAAATTTGAAATTTATTTATTTTAAATTTTTAAAAAACTTAAGTTTCAATGTTTCAAAATTTGAAGTTATAACTGCTTTAAAAATTTGAATTTTAACAATTTTTCAAAAATTTTAACTTTTTGGTTTCTAAAAATCAAAAATTTGAATTAATCGTTATTCAATTTGAAACAACAAAAAAATTTAAACCATCGGCTTTTAAGGAAATTCAAGGTAACTCTAAACTTTTATCCTCAAATTGCCTCAATTGTTAAGCTCATTCACTAAGCCAACGTGGCCATAATAGAGCATAAATTATGCAAAAATTTACGGTAACAAATATTTAACAATCGGTGCTCAAACAACATAAGAAACAACTTTTTTCTTCCTCTTTAAATTGTTTTTTACATCACCAAGAAAGCCAAACAAAAAAAAAACTAACCTAAAGAAATTTGTAAATTCAAATGTAGTTATAGATGAGAAATTAATTGAAAAATTAATGCGCTAATGATGAACAAATCACTAAACATTTCAACAAAAGAGGAAAGAAAAAAAAATAATTTTTTGCGCACACTTCTCACGTCGTCATTAACAATTATTGTTTTGCTGCATACATAGCTACTAATAGGGAGATTTTTGTTACGTTATTGAAGCAAAAGTGTAGCCAGGGTAAGCAACGGAGGCTCAAACTACTTCGTTAGAATTAAAATTTGTACCAGAAAAATTACAGACCCCCTCCGCTGTAAGAACCCCTTATTTCTAGCTACACCACTGCATTGTTGGTTGTATCCACAGAGATCTATCAAATGCAGATAACAAATCCTCAGGAACTCAACGATCCGATAAGAATTTGTATCCAATTTTAGTCATTATTAATTAGTGACATAATCAATCTCCTACGTATTTATGCCATTTGCGTGTAAGTTCACAATTAGATCTACAACATATTTTTTCCTCTCTGTAGAATCCACTCAGGCTACTTGATAATGAAGTGCCACTACGCAACTTCAGTTCTCAACAGGATGAAAATTTTTGCAGGATATTAAGTTGAAATGTCAATTGCTCTCGGACTTTATTCACGCACATAAAAACCAATTTAAACAATTTTTTTTACTCATCGTTGTCATGTCTCTGTACGCGAATCACTTCAATTATCGTGTTCTGTATGTGATAAATTGATTATTAATTAAAATTGTGAATGACGCTGCATTATTTTCGGAACTAAAATTGATATCTCACTCAATGCAGTTCGGCTGATTGTAATTTGGCTATTGCTGTCGGTGATGGACTCAATTAGGCGATGCTGCCGTAGTGCTGTTATCATTTAATGATTAAATGATAAGATATTGTTATGTAATTTAATTGATTATTTTTTGCTTGCAACGCAACATTTTGTAAAATTTAGAATTTTTCTCTCGACACACTCATAAAAATTATGTGTTCTGGAATATGATATGAGATTTTAAAAACCACAAAATTTTATCCTTAAACAGCCATTAATTTTGAGTGGAATTCAAAATATGTTAAAACTAATGAATTAGAATTTAAAACACCCTCATCGCACATTTTACATTATTTTATAATATAAATTTTTACATACAAAAATGATTAACAATGCGAGAATGATAAAAATTTTCATACCTCGAAGGCAATGATTTGAGGGAGGGATACGAGAAATTTATTTAAAGCATAAAACATATAAAATGGCGTTGACATAAAAATTCTTTAAGGTTTCTCACTCACTTTATATTTGCAATAAAGTATGAAATACTACACAACAGCAGGAAAATGAAAAAAAAACTTGGAGGAGTGTGGGGGACGAAAAATATTTTCCCTTAACACTTCTCTCGTGCCTCACTCCTCCGTAAAATGCTTGCTTTTTATAGCATTAGAGGAACTACGTGTTATGAAATTATTTCTTGTTTTAAGGCAAAAAATCGCATATCTAAGCACACCAGAGAATATTTTTGGGAGTTGGGATTTTTTTGGCTGCTCCTGCTTATTATGACAATCATGAGAATAATTAAAATATTAGTGGTTTTTTTGTGATGCTTAAAAAAATATTGCTTAAGACGACAGGAAGCCCTGATAAATATTCGGGATGCTATTACGCAGGATGAGAAATTATAGGGGAAGAAAAAAGATTGCATCGTCATGAGCATGTATGAATAAATTCAGAGATGTCTTTTTGTGATTTCTTGGTTACGGGTGATGACTAGAATACTTAAAAATAATGAGGGTTTTGAAACTCGATTCTAAAAATACGTGTGTATAAAAAATTTGAGCTCGATTGGAGCAGTAGAAGTGGTCGAAAAATCGATTGCAAGATTTGATCTGTTGATTTGACCAACAGAACAACTCAATAAAAAGCGTGTAAAAATGCAAATAAAAGAAATAAAACTTTAACGTAGAAAATTTTTAATTCTTGAGATTCGAACTCTTGTACCGATATAAAAGGTTGCATTTGTAACTCTCTGATCTACTTCAGCATTTTATTATGTATTTCATGCTCAATTAATTTACATACATATCTTTTACAAATATCTCTTTGAACCAGTCCCGCATCCAAAACTTTATTCCTCTTCATTTTGTAAAGTGATCTCTTCCGATCAATACAGTCGACAAGATTTACGGGATACTGGCAAAAAAATGCAATGAATAATGAACAAAAGACAGAAAATTTATCGCATTTATACACATGATCGTAATTTATTGGTTTTTTGCTGTATTTGTTCCTCACTTCTACCGCTCAGAAGGAAGCAGAAAAACTTTGTAAACGCACGAAAATTACATTTTGTGTCAAGTTGGTGTTTTATTTATTTTTTTGGATATACACACCGACATGTCTTGTTAATATAAAGAACAAAGAGGAAGTGCTTTGTTTACTTCATCAAGCTATTATTCGCCGGATTTATTTCTTTCAAGTCGTGCGCACATTGCACAATATTCAATCTCCGATTCCTCAAAAAAGTAAATATATAAATAATAACAAACATGTACTCTACTGTGCTATAGATAAACAAAAGCTTCTATAAAAATGAAAATAAAACGTGATGCGCGTTAATTAATAATAAAAGAAAAACAAATAATTTAATTCACTTGCACTTACTAAACCTATTATTTTACATTTTATTGTCTTCATAATGTGGCGCATGTATTTACAAATCCTACACATATATAATATGAGTGCAAGCTCATGAATAGTAATCAGCTTCTATTCCCTATACGAAGCTTTTTTTTCCGTGAGTGCTTCCTCATTTGTAGAACTGATTGTGTTCATGTTCACGATGTCTGTGTGGCATTTGTGCCTACCGCATAGTGATTTACAGGCGCGCTTTCAAGACTCATTCATTGTGCTTCATTTGAGACAAGAATGGAAATTATTTCAATAGTGGGAGATGAAAATGCTGTCAAGATGGTTGTGGAAAATTTTATTGAGGATACGTGTGTGGCTTTTCTTTAAGAAAGGAATGATGGGATGGAATTGACAGCATACGGTTGTTAGAACTGATTATTAGTAGCTTTGGGAGAATTTTAAAGGTTGTTGATGCCAAACTATCGGAATACCAGTTCAAGCTATGTTTAGATAAAACAATGTGTCGCCTATGATATTTTAAGCGTTAACGACTTATTTTAAAAATTGTCCAAACTTGTCCAGTTATCATATATTCGTAATTAAAATCAAATTGCATCCGTTCATGTAAGTGAAATACTATCCACGTGTAAGCAATCAAAATTTCAAAAAAGGATGTTCATCTTTCATAAAAATGTACAAATAAGAAATGAGAGAAAATATAATTTCAATCCCATTTACAATCATCTCTCGTGAATTGTACAATCTTCTTTTTTTTTGAAGAGTTGGGTTAAAAATCTATTTGGCTTTTTTCCTTCATCATCATCATCATTTTTTCATAACATTATAACACACATATAATATATAAAGTGAAACCACATAAGTTTTTCCCCCATACATACATGATGCATGCGCTTAGAAGGGTTTCATGTTGATTAATTGCCGAAAAATCTGATTTGAGGTCAGAGGTAAAGTAGAAATAACCTCCCCACCCATATTTTCTCTCTCTCCAATTACACTTTGTTGCCTTTTTCACGAAACATACAATATTGAAACCCCTGAATAATTAAAAAGCCCCATTCATCCATCACTAGATACCGGCTCCTTCTCTTCGTGTGTAATGAAAAAATAACTCATCCTCAATTTTGCTTAGAGTTTTTCCTTCGTATTTTTTGATAGTGAATGTAACCCTTACTCCACACCGTACCATTTCTCATTTCTCGCTTACACTTTTTCTCTCTTCATCGTCTTACTGTCTGTGCGGAATAAAATTTCACTTTCGTCTTAGCTATTTTTCTTTTCTTCTTTATTCGTTTCGTTCGAGGCTTCTTTCCACTTAAACGGAATAAAAATGCTTGATGTTAAGATGGTTGAAATAGAAGAAAATTGAAATATTTTTTATTTTTTTAACTCTACGGCTTTTCTTTTATTCTGAGAAGAGTGATTTGCGTCGTATTAACGATAAAGCTTCCCGTTTTAACCTCTTCATTGCCTTTATTTCTTTTCCCTCACTCACCCAAAGACATCATCTTCATTGTCGTCGTTTCGTCTTCCCAATAGCATTTAGAATTTATTTTGGGGAAGCATTTTCATCCTTTTTGGTGTACGGAGATAGAGATTCTTTATCATTTTATTATGAGAAGCAAAGGGTTGGGGTTGTCAGGACTGTAATATCTTATTCTGGAGATGTAGAGAGAGTTTGTTTGGATTTTTAGATTAATATTTGCAAATTTGTTGGTTTTGATAGGTGTTAAGTGCGGGGTTGGAATTGAAAAGTCTTGTTCAACTCAAGAAAATCTTCAATTTTCAAAGTTGAGATCTTACATAAGATTTGTAAATGCGCTACATTTACCCACTCACATATTTTTTAAAACAACCATCTCATCCAGCTTCGCTCTCGTTGAGCCTCAATATGTGCCATTTCTTTTTCATAGCTAGAAACTTTCTCATCTTTTTTGTTTCATTTTGATGCCTTGGAGGGTGTTAATGAAGCCAATTTACGTAAAGTGTAAAGGTAGGCGCATTCAAGCAAATAAGCATTAAGAAGAATGGGTCGTGGAAGGCGAAATATAAAGAAACTTAAAGGGTTTATTTTTTAAACAAGAAAAGAAATCTTAGTGAAGGAACAGAAAGCGAAAATCTCTATTAATGTCAACATCTCGTTCATCTTACACTTATGCAGCTACCCTTCATGTTTAGCTTTCGTCTTGATGAATATAATGAGGATTTTTTTTCTCTTCTCTGTGTTATGAGGATTATATGGGATATGTAATCACATAAACATTATTACTTTATTTTTCATCGTTAATTCTTTAATGAGTTTCACTTTTAAATACATAACTTTTTTTTCTCTTGTTCTTGAGTAGCGCATGTTTGATGAGTTCCGTGAAGGGTGGCATTTATTCACATATTAAAAATTTCTTCATATTTTGCTGATCTTATTCTTTTCATGTTATTAGAATATTAATTTCCTTTTTGGGGTCGTTCATTTCTTTTGTAACGCAATAACTGGACTTTTAGAATTCTAGTCTCACATTTGTAAGAAATTTTCAATCAGTTAAAATTTATTTTTAAGATTTCTCTTGAAAAATGCGTCCAGAATAAGTGAATAATCCCCATGGTAAGCTATATGAGATGAAAAAAATTCTAATCATATCATGGAAGGGTTAAGAATGTTTTAAGCTGTAATATGCTTGAAATAATTCAAAAATCGTGCTTTAAGACGGATATACCGTCAAAAGTTACATATTTTATAAAACATGTAATTAAAAATTTGTAATATATTAAATAAAAACCTCAGAACTCATCAAAACATGCACCAAACTGTCAATTTCCGTTATCAAATGCAACAGTGTCTCGATCAAAATCTTCTTTCCATCCAAAGCGTGCTGAATCTCAAAATCAATCTAATTATAATTCAAATGTATGCAATATTTCCTTCACAGTTAAATTGCGCTTAAAAAAGTCTCATTGATCATACGAACAAAGAGCAATTACGGAAGTTTGATATACATATTCATACAAATTTCTCTACGTTCTCGCATTGTTGCCAACTTGTCTATAACATTGAGAATTGTGTGTAATATTTTTCCTTCGCTCATTCACTTTTCTTTGAAGAATTCTTTTTCCATGAATGAAATAAAATTGAATTCTAAATTTACTTTTGTGTCATTGCTATTCAAAGAAAAGCTCTGAAAATAAAAGTTGAAGGAAAAATTTAAATTTAAATACGTAGAAAAAAAATGTCTTAATTTGTTTAACCCAAATTAAACACTACCAAATGGGGAATTTTTCAATGTCATTCGTGCGAAAATAAAAAAAAATGTGTTTGACATCAATCGAAAAACTGATATTTTTATTTTACACGCGGATAGAAAGCGATAGCGCTGTAATCAAATAAAGGTGTCAATATAAATACATGTGCACATATTTTTTTACATATGAGAGATAAAAAAATGTTGCTGATAACTGCAGCCGTCCTGACATCAATTAACACTCGTCTGCGAATATATAAACTACAAGTTCATGATTAATCATTGAAGAGTTCCGCAGAGATGAGATAAAACTGCTGAATTTGCATAAAAAATTGAAAGTTTAAATTCATTAAAATAAAAACTTTTTTTTTGCGTCTACATTAGATGAGATTACTTAACAATTATCACAATATTAATACTATATGTGACAAAAATGTACAACAAGCCAAACAAGTCGAGGAAAAAACAATTCAAATTGAACGTGTGCTCACGCTCGATAATGTACAAACTGTACAAAAATAATATAGAAAAGAAAGAGAACTCGTGTTGCGACAACGAAGCGTTTTGAACTTTACTTGCTCAATAAATGAGCAGTTTTTTTATTTGTTTTTCAAATCACAGTAAAAGAAAAAGTTTTTTTTTGCGACAAGCGACATGACGACAAAAGCTTGCGTCAGAGACTTTTTTTTTGTTGCATGTTATTAACTCAGTAGTATGAAAATTGCTTACTTTCCTTCCCTTATGAATGTGATGGGTTCATAATGCATGAATATTTTCAATTTAGGTCTCTTTTGTACAGAGTTGGATGACTTTCGGGGTTCTTTGTTTCTTACTTAGTTAATTCTAGTGAAACCAATCCAATTTCAAGCAACAAAATCAATCATTACAATAGCTAATCACTTAAACTCCAACCCTGTCTCATTCTCATCGCAAATGATGAGAAAAAGGTAAAGATTCCATCGTTATTGTTTGCAAAAAATTTCGTCTGCGTCTGGTTATGTCAACCATTAATTTTTGAGCTCTTTAACATGAATATGTGGTTCACATTTATTCATACCTTGTGCTTCATACCAATATTTGCTATAAAGTAAATTGTAAGGGATTTTAACAGTTAAGAGTAATCGATGTCGTGTGGTTTGTATGTCATTTTATGATATCTCGAATATATCCATATCAAGAAGAAGGAAAAGCTCTCTCAGCTACGCACATACAGGCACATTTATTGACATAATAATGCGAATTGAGCCTTTCCACGCGAAAATGAGACTCGGTATTTTTTTGGTTTTGGCTCAATAAAACCATGAATAATGGTCCAAACTAAAATATGTTATATATTTTTGGAAAGCTCTCGAGTTAAGCTTTCTATGTGGGTGAAAAAAAATTAATTATATTATCAAGGGTTGGAAACTTTCAGGTTTGAAACTGTCGATCAACATACATTTTTGCGCGACACGCTGTGCCTTACTCTTTAAAGCAAACAGGATTATTTTAATTGAATTAGATTAAGTAAATAAGGTATTAATGCAAAAAGGAAAGTTTTTCAAATTATTCTGCTTTGTTTTATTTTTATGAGTTATCAAACCTTGGTAATTTTTCTGTTCTTTTTTTTATAAAAATGCTTATATCTTGTCCAAACATTCGAATTAATTGATGATTTAAACGCTGTTTATCTTATTTTTTTCATACTTTAAATTTGAGCTCGAAACTACTTCCAAGGGGTGGAAACTTTTGTAAAAAAAAGTTATCAACCCTTGATTTTTTTCTTTTTTTTCTATTTAAACTATTAATTAAAATTGTTATTAAATATTATGAACCTAGAATAACATAGTTTTTATTAAAACTAATAGAAAAACATAAAAACTTAAAAAAAATTAATGCATAAATGATTTTTCATGGTTTTTCTTGGGATCTGTATCAAAATCGTCTTTTTATATCTCAGTATCTCATTGTCATTAATTATTCATGAATCAGAAACGGAATCAGAGTATAAAAAGACGATTTTGATACAGATCCCAAGAAAAACCATGAAAAATCATTTATGCATTAATTTTTTTTAAGTTTTTATGTTTTTCTATTAGTTTTAATAAAAACTATGTTATTCTAGTTCATAATATTTAATAACAATTTTAATTAATAGTTTAAATAGAAAAAAAGAAAAAAATCAAGGGTTGATAACTTTTTTTTACAAAAGTTTCCACCCCTTGGAAGTAGTTTTGAGCTCAAATTTAAAGTATGAAAAAAATAAGATAAACAGCGTTTAAATCATCAATTAATTCGAATGTTTGGACAAGATATAAGCATTTTTATTAAAAAAGAACAGAAAAATTACCAAGGTTTGATAACTCATAAAAATAAAACAAAGCAGAATAATTTGAAAAACTTTCCTTTTTGCATTAATACCTTATTTACTTAATCTAATTCAATTAAAATAATCCTGTTTGCTTTAAAGAGTAAGGCACAGCGTGTCGCGCAAAAATGTATGTTGATCGACAGTTTCAAACCTGAAAGTTTCCAACCCTTGATAATATAATTAATTTTTTTTCACCCACATTGAAAGCTTAACTCGAGAGCTTTCCAAAAATATATAACATATTATAGTTTGTACCATTATTCATGGTTTTATTGAGCCAAAACCAAAAAAATACCGAGTCTCATTTTCGCGTGGAAAGGCTCAATTATTATTAACTTTTCTATATCAAACCTAATTCAGTTCTATTGTCGCATTACGACCGTATCATCATCGTTTTCAATAAAAAGAAAACTTTTTTTTTCCATTTTTCCTTTTTGCCATCTCTTAAAATGATATGGCAATTTATGTCATATTATAGTTTATTATTTATTACTCAAATCAAAATGTCCTTCCATTGAATCTGATGACTTTCGGGTGTTAAATTATGACTATAATCAAGAAAGCCATATGTCGACACATTTTCTATGACTTTTCTTCTTTCAAGCATCAAAAACATTTCGCACACAAAATTGATTATCAACATGTATCTCGTAATGATATTCATTATTTTGCTGTTTTTTTTTGCTCGGGTTATGAAAATTATCTTATTTTGTTCTGTCTAGTGAGGTGAATTTTTTATGTAGGATTTGTAAGATCTCGTCAAGAAATGCTGGTAGAATTTGGTAGGCGTTGATGATGTTAGTGATAAATTTTGTGAATCTTATATTTGGGCTGGTTGATACTAATTTGTGTCATTTATTATGTGAAAATTGTTGCTTTCTGAGGAATCTGTGCTTTTTAGAAACGTCGAGAAAATCAAAATCCTTACTTGGATTCATAATTCAGAGCTAACGATTCTTGTTAAAAATTAAAGAACTCCAAACCATTTAAAATCTCAGAACATCGTCAAATTCTCCGCAAATGACGCAAGCACATGACGATAAGCAATTAAGTGCGGTTAATGTTGAACGTTTTAACGATAGCAAATACACAATGTGGCTATAATATAATATTTACCATGATAATATATGAAAATTCATGAAAATCTCAATCAAATCACAGACATAAAAAAAATTATACAGCTCCAAGAATAAGTTCTATGTTACCAAGCAATAAAGAGAAAAAAAGAGACGACAAAAAATTAATTTTTCTGCACAGACTTGTAGCGCCTTTCATTTGGAATAAGAAGTCTTTTGAAATTAAATGGTGTTACACACCTGACATTTATATAAGTCAACTTTATATCGAAATTTATGTTTGAGTTTAGTGCTTTTAGAGCAATAAAAAAGGTCTCTAAAGATCACCGCGGCTGTATATTTTATTGAACTTTGATGAGATTTTTACTTTCGAAATATCATCATCATAATGGCTAAAATTGGGAAAAGAAAAATTACTTTGGTGACAAGTGACGTGCTGAAAAAGTAATTTGGGAATTATTACTTGAATATTGTTTTTTGAGGCTGAGATGAGAAAGTTTTGTGGCTTAGTCAGTTTAAGATTGATTTTGATCACTTTTTTTTATGTCAAATGAATTTGAAAGAACTTTAATAGGTAAACAATACAAAAATGCTTAAATTCGGCAGAAAACTTATTTCCTTTCATTCCTGGACATAAAGATCCATGGCTTTTCCTCTATTCAGCACAATACTTCTCCTTTAACCTCCAAACTCTAATCTTTAAATCGCAATATTCTAAATTTCACTAATCTACTCGAATTTCTTTCTTTATTTAACTTCAATTAATTGAAATGTAATAAATTAAATGTTTATTGCTTTTATCCCTGATCTAATTATATGAATGAGATTTGGTGACATAAAATAAACAAGGAAAAGCGTCAAAGATCTGTGTGAAGTAATTTTTTAAATGTAAACAACAAACATCCCTCACCCGTCAATTTATCTCGTTCTCGGCTCACAATTTTATAATTAATTAAATTCTATTAATTGCTATACAATTTATTTTCATGAACAGAGAAACAAAAAATTATTTATTTCGGTGATGCCTAAAGGGCTTTAAGACGTTGTGTTGGGAGGGAAATTTTTCATCCCCATTCCGTACTTAGTTGATGTAATTTCTGTCAGCTATCTCATTTTGTGCTGATGATGATGATATTGAAAAATCGAAAACATTATCAGACGGGGCTGAGGAAAAAAATAAATGAAATGTACAAGTTGTTTACAAATGTTCAGCCTATGCCACTAGTGGTCGTTCAATTATTATGTAACATAACTCACTCTCAACCTTGCTATCAATTTCTAAGGAAAAAAATCAATTTAAGTTTAAGAAGACTTTCAAACCTTCCTTAATATGTCCCTAAAATTCAAAACGTTACAAGTAAACGATTCCTAAGTGCCATAAGATTTTAAATCATGAATCAGAATTCTTTTCTGTTGTTTTTCGTCTGTATTTTCTATTTCCAGAAGAATTCTAAAAATTTATATCTAAAAATAAAAGAAGAAATTTCTCTTTCATTTATAAATTATTCAAATAGTTTCGAGAATCAATCGATGTAGAAATAACAGAGAAAAAAATGTAATAAGATTCACTTTCAACGAAGAACAAGAAGAAGAAGTGGAGAAAGAATCAACAACAGAAAAAGGTCTTAATTATAATTACCAATTAGTAAAAATATAAGATCGAGACAAACAAATTTTAATTTTTAAATTCTGTGTATTGTTGCTTGATACAAAAAGGTACGCGATTTTTCCCTAAAAATAAATTATTTGACAGTCACAAGATGATGAAAAAGGTACGATGTTAAAGTTGGCATGAGATAAACTTTGCGACAATTTCTCTGAAAAGAATTGATTGAATTTTTTTCAGCTGAATAGTGATGGGTTAATTTAAATTTGAGGATGAAAACTAGAAATTCGCTAAAATCTTGAAATTAAATCTCATCTCATAAACTCACATAATTTACAACTTAGAATAGACAATTTGAAAACCATAGCTAATAAACGAACAATTCTAGCGAGCAAAGAGATGATTATTCTTTGTCATTTTATAAAGATCGTTTAGAAATGTTTTTAGCAATTCATAGCAAATCTGGTTTTTAATAACTTTTTGAAGGTAATAAAAAGAATTTTCATAGGCATAATTTAATAGGCATATCGCGTGGAGTGAACATTAAATTTTATTTTTAAGTGACTCTCATCGTCCCTCACTGACAATGCCAATGAACGAGAGTACTCGAGAAGGAAAATACAATGTAGATGATGATATATTCCGGCTGAGAAATTAAAAAAAAAATTGTTTACGAATGAAAAGAAAAATTGAAAAATGAAAATGATTATTACTTACGACGATGATGATTATTATTTTACAGAACCACAAAAAGAGAGAAAAAATTTCAATTTCTATTTAAAAAATTAAGAATTCTCCAAGCTTTTATTTTTTTGTAAATTTCATCTTAATCGTGTGGAGAAGAAACGATAATAAATACTCGATATTTTTTATACATCCACAAAAGAAGAAAACTCAAACCATACCATCAAGCTTGCTTATTAAAATCAGACGAAACTTCAAAAGATCTATTAAGCGAAATGAGATGTTTACGAAAAAAATAATATAACTTTAACTTCTTCTTTTCATATCATATAACAACAGAATTAAACAAGTTCGTACGCGCCGGCAAGATGTGAGTGAACAAGTAAAACAGCACTACACATAGCCAGTAAAGTTCTTTGACCTATTTTACAAAAAAAGAAAAACATGTGGAGATTTTTTTTTGTGTATAATCTTCCGTCTCTTTTATACATATGACAGAGACGCTTAATACACTGCTGATTCAAAATAAAACAAAAAAAAGCTAGTTGAAGTGTGAGGTGGATGACTTGGGGGCATTTTTAGATAGTTGGATGAGTAATGCTTGCGCGAAATAACTATAGAATTGTCGGAATATGGGAGATTGTTAACATTTGGAATTTAATGATCTCATGAAATTAAAAATTATACTTATTTTGCGTTTCCTTATGTCTTTTGAACATTTATGGCTGAATTAATTATAAGTGAATCACTGGTTTTGACATAATAAAGGCAGAATATATTTCAATTTTTTTTGTGGTTTTTTGAAAATTTATAAACTTTATTTTAAACGATTTTAAAAATTGAAAACTTAATTTTAGGATTTTAAAATTTTAGATTTCAATTTTTAAAGCTCAAAAATTTGCTTTATTCTTTTTGAACAACTTTTATTTTATTTTTGAATGTTTTAAAATTTGATTCTTTTTAAATTTTAAAATTTGAATTTCTTGTGATTAAATTGTTTTTTTTTCAAAGACTTAAATTTTTATGCCACAAAAGATTTTAAAGTTTTAAATTTCTTGAATAGAAAAGTAAATTGTAAAAATTTAAATTGTATTTTTCAACTGTCAAAAATTCATTTTAAAGTTTTCCAAAACTAAATCAATTCATTTCGAAGTCAAATATTTTACGAACCCAATTCATGCCAATCTACAAACACCAAACCGTTAATTTGTAAACATAAAGATAAATCACATATTTACTAGTTGTCATTATCACAACTTGAGAACTGTAAAAACTAAAAACGATGATTATTTTTCAACCAACAAAACAATGTTTATTGCAGCATTTTGCAACACAAAAGAAAAAAAATACTTTTTCTCTCCCGTTTTGCGAATGTTCACATAAAAAACAGTTTATTGCATCATTTGACAATTTTTTACGATCATTTCTTTCAAAATTATCCACGAGCGTCAGCTTTGTCGTGCAATAGGTAATTTTTAAAATTCAACTACAAGTCATCTAGTGATGATTTCAATTATTCATCAAGTGACTTTCCGAATTTCCTTGAATGAAAAGCGGGAGACTTTTGTTAAACTTTGCTCGTGATAGCAGCGGGATAGCTTTTGATTTAATGCGGCAAGTTGAGATATTCACCAAGGAAGCCTTGGCCTATTTAAAAAAAATCAGGATTGACTACCCTGGGCAATGTTGCGTTGCTCAGTTACCTTGGCTTATAAGTTTGTCATTCAATCTAGTCACTTCAGCTCTAACATCATTTCCCTCGATAAATTAAGGATGAAATAAGAGATGTGGGAATAATTGAAAGTATTTTCAATTGCTTCTATTGCAACAAGAAAACTCCTTCAATCGTCCTTCGAGAATTTCAATCAAAATTCTTTGAATGTTCTCATGTTGCCCATCAATTGATATTACATGTGTGTACACTTTGCACAATATTAAGAGTCAATCACAAGAGAAAATGATAAACAAGACAGATCGATGATGATGAAAAATAAAAAGTCAGTCAAAGTAATAAAGTTTTTGTGCTTGTGATATGTGTTTGGCATATTTTATATGGCTCAAGGTAGTTTGAGTTTGAACGAATAACGAGGCAAAAATAATGTACATAAAATATCGAAATTCTCTTCCGATAAGAGTCTAATGTTGATATGTACTACACATTATTTGCTTTCCTTAATACAATAATCGAACAAAAATTTCAGATGTATATAATTTTTATTGCTCCATATTTTAATGTTATATGCTCACTTCTCTCTTTCTCTCCATACGTCTCACCAGCTCGTAACGAAATAAAAAATATTAATAGCAAAAAAAAGTCAACCAGAATTGCGCAATTACCGATTCTAACTTGGTTGGTTGTTTGCATTGCACGCGCATGATAAGGAAAACAAGTATTTACATTAGGACGCGATTATCAGAAAATAATAAAATAAATTATGAAGTATTTAAATAAATAACCATTTGGGTGAGGTTTCTCAGCTGTTAAACAGGAAATTAACGATCATTCTTTTGATGATTTGTAAGGTTTCTTCGGAATTCTGTTTCTGGATGAGCAGTCATTTGGGACTTGATGTGAATTTCTGTCGAAATAATTTTAATAATATTGTGAGAAATTTCAAAATCTTAATTATTCATTTAATTGCTATCAATTAATTAAATTATTATGATTGCTTATTTGAACTGTGATTGTGCTTACAAGTCATTAATGACAGTTTACAATTTAAATACAAACAAACAATTTGCAGCTTATAAAGTTTATAAACCTTTTTTAAAATCAACAGAAATTTTCACATTATCAAGAAATTGCAAAATATAAAATTCTTAAATTATTATAATTCCGAGAATTTTTTTTATCAAAACCAAATTTTTATTTCTTTCATCAAATATTCATCAGATTCGCGGTTTTCTGCTTTTGAATTCCTAGAATTTGTCGGAAATTCCATTAGTTTAAGCGTTTTGGTAAAGTCAAAATGTTTATAAAAATAGAAGAACTACCAAAACTGGTATGAAGTTCAGCAAAATACAAATAAGGCAAAAATTTGAGATTAGGATTAAAAATAATCTACTGACATGTTTGAAAAAATATTGTCATAGTCTAAAACTATTCTTTGAAATGAAAATGACATAATTAATAAGTTGTGGCTTATGAAGACTAGCACAAGGTTGCTTTGCTGTTATTTTATAAGTTTCTATTTATCTACATACTGTAGATTGTAAGGTTTGCTGCTTTATACTGGCTAGAATAGATAAAAGCGTTATACTCTTTTCTAACCTCAAAAAAGCATGGAGGGCCCAGCCCTCAGAGCTGAAGGCACTGCGATTCAAATTAGAACAGAATCTATTGTACCACACTCTTTAGACCTACAGTTTTTAGTAGAATTCGAACCACTTGCAAGCTCTGCACCTTTCAAAGTCTATATGAATTTAGCTGTACTATAAACTAGCTTTATAAATTTCTGATTATCGACGACTCTCATTTCAAAGCTAATAGATTTCTAGCTAATAAAGATTTATTTTAAAAACAAAATATATGAGATATAAAAAGAATCGAGTAAAATACATATCGTGAATTATTTAATCCTCATTTTTATTGATGTATATTGTTAATATATAGAACTTTACGATTAACAAGAAGAAAAATTACTTATGACACTTAATAATGCAGTACACTCAACTCATTCATTATAAAAACATATTTTTTATTTAGATTTTTAAGGAATGGAATTTTGTCTCATTGTGTTGTAAAAGTAAATTTTAAAGATTGTAAGTTAACTCCATCAATCTCCAATGTAAAACCGTTTTATTCACTAATTAAGTAAGTTTAAAGATTTAAACTCAAAACATTATTATTAATCAAGGTTTGGACCTGTCCACTTTGTCACTAACATATAAAAGTTAATAATGATAAGAAAAGGATTGAATTAAATCTAATATCGCATTGAAATATTAACATACATGAAGAAAATAATTATTTATAATAAAAAAGTGAAAAAAAAAAATTTATATTTGATACTAAAAAACTGAATGATGATTGTTTTTTACTATTCTATTTTGATGATAATGATTAATAAGAAGAAGTAACAATTAATGAATTAACGTATGTAATATTAATGATTAAAGAATGATGATTATATATTTGACACATGAACATGAAGTTTTTTCTTTGTCTGTGAGGTTAAGGTGGTATAGTATTATTATTGCGTATTGTAGAGGATTTTTGGTAGTTATTTAAATAGTGAAGTAATTATTATTATTATTATGAAGAAACATGAAGTGAATTAATAGTAATTGAAAGGAACAAGAAAGGATTGAAGGGGGTGATTGCTTGTTGTGGAATTAGAATTCATAAAGCTATAGAAAATAAATTTTTAAATTATGAACATAGTTTTAAGCATAGGATTTTGGGCATATTACACGAAACAATTTTTAAGTTATGATATCGACTTAGTCCTATCTAGATATCACTCAGTCCAAGAATCCTCAACTTAAATAATTCTTTGGATTCGGTTTTGATTGATGATATTTAATTTGAGGTCCCTTTTGAACTAAGCTCGTATGGTTCGAACCAAGTAATAATCACTCTCGAAGCTAATCAAACGCTACACTTTAATTTTCTCATCAAGAACCATCATTAAAGCTTTTTTTAGAAGCTTTAACATGCCCCAAAATTAATTCAACAGCTAAAAACATAAATTTATAGTCCCAACAAGCAATTACCCTCCTCAAAAAAAAAAAAAAAATACCAAGAAGAAATTAAAGAAAGAAAAACTATTCAAAGATCTTATCGAAAGTGAATTAACCCACAAAATATATTAAAAGGGTGTGTTGTGTTTATTTAGGCGAACAAGTGGTAATAAAAAAAAGTCCAATGAACTTATTTATATTTATATATTATATATACCTAATATGCGTTATTAAAGGGCGATAATTAATCGGTCATTGGCCATGAGTAAGCAGGAATGAAAAAAAAAACTAGAAACAAGAATTATTGTAATAATAATAATAATGAAAACGAAAAAAAAGTGAGGTTGAATAGTGTGACAGAGAATAATGAAACTCCGAAAATAAAACGTCGTCATCGTTGAACTTGAAGTAATAAAAAAAAAAAATAAACAATGAAATTGTATTTTATGACATTTTTGAAATATTAAAAAAAATCAATTTAAGGAAAAAAAAAAGTTGTTGAAAATTTTTATTAAAAAATTGAATATTTCTCTCCAGCACACTCACACACAAAATGAACACTCACAAACACATGATTAAGAATTGCAATTTTAATGAGAAAATTTTCTTAGAAATATTAAAAAATAAAATAAAAATATATAAAAAAAATAATCTTTAGATTTGGAAACTCAATTACCGATAAAGTTTTTTTGTGACTAAAGTTTCCATTTCTTCAGAAGGCAGCGTCAGAAAAAAAAAGATTTGAAAACTAAAATTGATGAAAATTGTCACTCTTCCTCTTTACGATGTTTTTTCTAGTTGAAAATGATGAAATAAAAGAAAAAAAAGGTGAATTTTTGTAAAACTTTCCTCAACGAAAGCTGTTTACTATTTTGCGTAACAATGTTTTTTCTATGAATATTATTATACATCTGTAACTAATTGATTAATTGATATATTGATATATTATAATGAATGAAATCTTCATCGTCGTTTTCGTGAAATATTAAATTAAGAAGTTTAAAAATTAATTTTTTTTTGCATAAATAAGTTACTTTTTCTATTGAACTATGAGGGGGTTGGGGTCTCAATGGGTTATTCATTGAAGTTACTGTTGCTCTATAATTTATGTGATTTAATCAGAAAAAGTCACAAATTTGAGGGAAATTCTTTGAAATTAGCATATTGTTGAGAACATAGCCGATCTTGGGGTGTTTACTTTGGCATATCAAAAATAAAATTTCCAGCCATTGAACTCCCCTTGAATAACCGCCCATAAAGAATCCCCTCACAATTCCCAAATCAAGGGCCAACCCATTGAGAATCCAACCCCACCTAATAAAAAATTACTAATTAATTACATGCTGAATGAAAGACTGTATAAAAAATTACTAATTAAAAAATGATGAAAAATCACTGTTTCTAGTCAGTAGTAGAAATGCCATCACTTTTTACACGGATTTTTTATAAACAAAAAATAAAAAAAAATATTTATTTTCTTTACTGTAAAGCTCTTCTCTAAGTAGAGACGTTTTTGTATATCTATGGTCCAAGAAACATAACAAGTGAAATTATGAATGAAACACACACATAAATCTTTTTATTATAATGAAAAACTTTTAAGAAAAAAAAATGATTATTAAATTTGTAATAAGTATTATGATGAAAAAAAGGATTTAAAAAAATATCAAGAGGATGTCGGGGTGCCTGATTGATTTTTTTGTGAGGCCTAGTTGATGTGAGATTTTTTTGGTTTTTTTTAAACATAGTTTTAATAAATTCAATAATTCAAAACCATTTAAACTTTTATATTCAAAGCTTTAAAAATAAAGTTATCAAACTTAAAAACATTTTTAAAAACATAATTCATTGTTGAAGTCAGAATTTTTGTCCTGAATGAAATCATTTTTAAGGTAGTGATTTTTAAAAATCATCCCTTTGAAACACCTTAAACTCATCACTTGACGTCAACTCAAATATTCAAATTCAAAATTCTACTCAAACTCAATTTTGATTAAAGTTACAACTAGCATCCATCTGACTCAATTTTTCCAAAAACATACCTTCTGACATCCAAAGATTTATTAACAAATCACAAAAAAACAACATGTTTACTATCAATTTCCCGCCAAAAAAATTGATTAATGACAAACAAATTCGGTCCATAGATCAAGTCAAAATGTTTTCAACCAAATATTTCTTTTGTGGATGATAATCTCGAGTAAAGGTTCAAACTTGTTCAAATCAAAAACATTATCTTCTCATTTTTCATATCTTCAGAAGGATCTTGTCAAAATGACAAGGGTGTAAGAAAACCAAAAACGACTCATCCCGCCAAAAATAAAAAAAAAATCAAGCAGATGCTTTCATCCTCTTGACACAAAAAAAAACAAGTATGAAAATAATTATTAATGCTGTGTGTATGTGTAAAATGTTTTTAAAATGATGACATTAAACAATTACCATTTATTGACGATTTATTATTGATTATCTAATTGATTAATTAAGCAAAGCAAGAAGTAAAAAAACAATTTTAATTCAAGCTCAGATCATGAACAGAAGTGAAAAAAAAAATAAATAAATTCTCATTCTTTACGATGAACAATGATCTCGTAATAAATTTTATATCTACAATTTCTCTCTTTCTCGTCTGCTACCATGAAGCTTTATGGGAGAAAAATTTATGAATGACAATAGAGCTGGAGAAGGATGACAAACATAAAACCGAATGAATCAGGCATGTGAAAAAATGTTGAGAATCTTTCATCCCCAATAAGCCACAATCTGCAATGTTTTATTCAATGATTTCATTATCTCATGCTGTAAAACAATTTTTACCTTCTATTTATAGAATGTCCTCAAAGTGAAAAAGCTTAATTTCGTTATCAGCTTGAAGCTTTTATTTAACATTCCATGTTATAACCTCACAGTGGCCAACATCATTGTGTTTGTCTTTTCGATATTTTTAGTGCCACAATATTTGTTGCTGTATCTGAATTAATTATTTTATGGAGTTGAATTTATTTCTAAATGGATCTATTTTTGGCATGGAATAAAAGCTCTTTAATGGTAAATGCTCTTCTAAATAAATTTTTCTCAAATATGGCTCATGGAAAGCTTCATGTTTGGCATGTGGATGGATATTTTTTTTGGAAATGGTTTGTGATTTTGCCAAGCCTGTTTAAGTATATGAAAGTATCTCAGTGGAGGATATGGTACAGTAATGTCAAATCATTCGAATTGAAATTTGTGGGTTCAAATCCCTAATTATAATTATTTTAGCAACAAGAGTTTATTCATACGTGCATGACCATAATTAAGGATATTAAACCAAAACTTGCAATAAAATCCACTCCAAAAATCCATCCATATCCACAAAACTGCTCATTCATCTTTCTGTTTGATAATCTTCATTACAATGAAGAAAAAAATACCTACTCTGTTGAGAGACTTAAAAAATCACAAGATTAAAGCTTATAATCTTGATTAACTATTGAAGAATTGGAAGTGGCAGTTGTGCTTTTTAAAAAATTCAGATCAAAAAAAATGTTTCTAATTTTCATTATCAAAAAAAAAGAGCTTCCAAAGAGCACAAAATTAATTTTGTTGCACATTTTGAACCTATCTCTGCCTCTTTACTTCCATCCTTCTTTAAGTCTAATAAACTTTCATCACTTCAACCTTCTCATCCGAAAATTTATAAATGAAAACATAAAATGATAAATTTAAGAGTCTTTTAATCGAAGTTAAAGATCAAATGTTAAAAAAAAGATCAAAAAAAATTGCTTTAAAAAATTCACAACCAATTAAAGATGAATAGCTGATAAGAGAAACCATTTTTTGATGCAGCAAATAAGAAAAAAAAACAATTAAATTTTTTAAGAAAGGGATCAATTATTGATGAAACTGAAAAAAAACTTGAAAAAAATATTAACTTATTATTGATAAGGTGAAATAAACCATTTACTGTTTAAGATGATAAAAAAATGCTTAAAAAATTCCAGAAAAAAATTTGCGAATAAAAAAAAAATATTTTTTCATAGAAGTTAAGAAAGAAAATAATAAAAAAAATGTTGAATTGAAGTTTTCCCGTTTGTTTTTCATGTGAGATAAAAAAAATTAAGAATAAAAAAAAATTAAAAAAAGTGTTGAAACTTTACCCAAAAAAATTGATAAGTGAAATGAATTGTGAAGTTTTTATATTGTAACTTTAAGATGTTTGTGTTTTTAATCTCCATAAATGAAACAAAAAGAGATGAAATTAACTTTTTTAAAGATGATTTTTCACATCTACTCATTTTTAATAATCCATTCAAGTGTTTCGCTATCGCTTTGTTAAATTTCCTTTCTCATTTACATTTTTACATCATGAATGAAAGAAATAATAATGTTTAATTAGTAGCATGTCCTTGCTTTTGTCGGTTATTACATTATTTGATGCTTTTTGTCAGAATAAAATGAGCTTATCCAGTCCTTGTCCGTAGGGTGATGTACAATTGGATTATTGTTGAGTTTTTAGAGATTTTGAAATTTCTTTAAGGAATTTAAGCTTAGTTGATTGAGTTAATATGAGTTTGTTCAGTTCTTAAATCAACTGTAACGACGTTTAGTCAATAAGATATATTTAAGTCGATTTTATTCAGGACAAACTACATTTCTGACTAGTCGGTCTAAATTAGGTTTCTGACTCTAGTCAATTTAAACTAGCTTTTTGACTCTAGTCGACTGAAAACTTATGTGAAATTATAAGTCATTTGAAAGTTGTATTAATTTTTAAATTTAAAATTTTTTGACACATTAAAATACGTCAAACCCGTTTAAAAAGGCCCAATTAATTAGAACGAGTCAAAATCTAATATTAAACTCAGTTAAATTGACCATTAAATTGAGCTTTAATTAAAGACAACCCATCTTAATAAAGCAGCTTGAACATAAAGAAAGAAATCTCTAGAAAATTGATAGAAATCCAGTGCACCCTACTCCGCCTGCCTTATCCACCCCATCCCAACTTTTACTTAAGATCTTAACAAAAATTGAGAAAAAGTGCGCGACTTAATTAGCTGTAAGGGAATAAATTAATTTTTTTCTCTCCTTTTAAACGCTCCATCACAGACGTTATAATGCGTGGGTGTTTGTTGAATAATCAAGACGGCAGAAAATGAAAATGAGAAAATTTAGTCAACTTCCGTAAAGAAAAATAAGCGAGAAGAAATGAAAAACTTTATCCAATGTTGAAGCTCATTGATTGAATATTTAATCAGCATGGAAGATGGACAGCTGTTTGGAACTTTTTGACGGCTTACTTTTTCTTCTACTTAATTTCTTTACGAAAATTAGACTAACTCAACATAGCCCTCATGTAATAATTTTTCTTTTTCGTCCTTTTTTTATTTCATCATTATTCTTGGTTCCCAGTTGGAAGTTTGTTAAGAATCATGAAAGCATATTGTTGTTAGTTGATAAGCAGTTGAGTAATAGATGAACAAAAAAATAATAAACATAAAATAACAGCGATTCCTCCCAAATAAACATTTTATAAATCTCACAATTTCTTGCTGGGTTTTTGGTAATTTTTATTATTTTTCATAATGAATGAAAAACCAATGAAATTACTACTGTTGCTTAAAATAATAAAAATGAGACATTCTAGGGACGATTTTAATATTATTGTTTCCGGTTCTTTTTTATTATTTTAAATCTTATCTGACCATCGCCATCGTCATCATTAATATTGATGAGTGGTGGGGAGAAAATTGCAATAAATAATTCTGTGTCCTCACATCCTTCCTATCCGAAAATTTATAGAATTTTTCCGCTTATCTTTTTCCTCATCCGAAGCTCCTCAATTGAAAATTCTTTGCTTATTGTACGATAATAAAACCAAAAAATAAATAATAATTGATATTAAAATAATAAATGAAAAAAGAAGAATTAAAAAAAATTGTTTCTGTCATCTCAGTTGGTTGTATGTGTCGTGTAATGTGAACATAGTGTGGAAATTTTGTCAGATTTTTGAGGAATGATTAAGGGAATTCTAAGTTTTAATAATTAATGTTTGGAAGTTAATTTCATAAAGTGGAGGAAAAATTTGGCAATTTACCGACTCGCAATTCAACTCTCAGGAGTGCGTAATCTAGTCAAAGAGTCATACCTGGTTATTATTCTGAAAGCAATCTAGAGACGTAGTCAGGATGAAAAGGGTGCTAAAATTTTTTAATAACAAAAGTCAATAAAATCTTCTCTTTTCAATTGTTGAAGGTTCCGGTAAAAATTATTATAGTTTTGTCATCAAATTGAGTGTAAAAGTTGAAAAAGTTTTAGGAATAATCGAAAATAATTTGCTGCTTGGGTGTTCTAGCATCTAAGGACCCCCTTAGTTTGAAGTTGGAAATTTTTGTAAAAAAAAAGATCGCAAAAGCCCAAAAAGTAGGTCATTCACAGAACTATTAATTTACACGCCACAACTGGTTGATTTACTACAATCAAAATAAATAGCAGAAAATTTCCCTCCCGATAAAATCTGACAGAAATTTCCTCCAAGGAAGCATTAATTAAAAAAAAAGCATAATATATTTTTCCCGCATTACATTCGATCCAAAATAAACCAATGAAATGAATACAAAAAAAAATTAATCTCCAGTCATAAACTGCAAGTGAAAAATCTCTCATATTAAAAATAATAGCGAAAATGGAGACAGAATCCGAGCAAGATAAAAATGAAGGATAACTAAATTAAAAAACAATATAAAAACCATCATTATGTGTTAATTATTATTCCAATAAAATAATGATATTTTATAGAAATGCCATACAGCAGAAAAAAAAACATATTTTAATAATTAAATGTTGAAGCAAAGCAAAAAAATTGAAAAAAAGTCATGAAAATGAGAAAAAAAGCATAATCCTAATCGTCATATTGTGTTAGTTGATGCATTTGATAAGAGATTTTTTTTTTGTATTTTTATTATGTTTGCCAATTTTTATGACTCATTTTTCACATCTCTCTATTTCTATCTCTCATTCCTATATTCAACAATATTATTCATGCAATAAAACCGAGCGTATATGTTTAAAGCATTTTAACAAATTTTGTTTCTTTTCCTCTTTCTCTTTCTTTTTGTGTTATTTGACTTTACCGAGTGGCAAAATGTTGTTGTTTCTCTGGGGCTGGTTTCCTGATTGTTTATCTTGCCGCTCTAAGTTTTATGGCAAGAACTTACTTGTGAAACCAGCTCTTGAAAGAAAAAGCAACGCAAGAATGCTCTATCAGCGTCGTGATGGCTGTTTACCAGCAGTTTCGACCAATCCAACCAAAATTGTCCGTATGTATTACTTTAAGCCTCCTTAAGGACGTCAATTTAATACTTATGGGCAGTTTTAGTTCAATTGCGAGCGAAAAATCTAATTTCTTGCCGTGAAATAGCTTTCAAAGCATCAACAGGGCACTCCTCTATCTTATTTGACATTTTATCGTTAGCATGGCGATGTAGCTGTGCCCTACACTCCACATTCTGCCGCTCGGGCATAACTTTTTTCTTTCCTCTTTGACTCATTCATTTTCAGTCTATCGTTCATTTCCATTTATTTCCATCTCACTCCATCACTTTTCTTTCTTTATAACTAAATAATGAAAAAGGAAAAAAAAATTCTGTATGACATGAACAACAAAAAAGGCCATAAATAAAAGGATATTATCATAAAATAAAATACATTTGGCGTTTTTTTTTTTGTCAATCAATAACATAAAGCGAATCATTTTGAGCGATTTTATTGCCGGAAGGTCTTATATCATGCTCAGTGCCTTTTCCGCCTCTTCAACGCCTGTGGTATATGATGGAACAATATATTAAGGATAAGAATGAGGGCGAAATGAGATTTTTTATATTACTATATTGTACATCATGATTTTGATATTTTTTTATGTGTCACAAATTGTGAGAAAAAAGGTAAATTTAATAATTTATTTAATGTCTGAATCCTCAAAGTTTTATTTTTCATTTACAGGATAAAATTTTATTTAAATATTCTTGAATAATTTAAAAATGGTAAAAGGGGATTGTTGAATGTTAAGCGAAAGGAAAGGGAAGAAATGAATTGAATTATGCGTTTTATGGACTCGACAGCTCTTAAACTTCATTGAATTATAAATTTTTGAAAAGGTTTCAGATGAATTTAATTGCAAGTGGAAATTTTGTTGAAAGGAATACGCAATAAAAATAAACTAGGGTGGATGGGATAGCGAGAATGTTTATCTTGGTAGGGAAGTTGCCAAAAAAAGGAGTTCTTGAGAAAATGATTCTTAAAATTTGAATTTCAATTGTTCAGAATTATGCCTTACTAGGTGCACCCTTGCATCCCAGGATCTATGAGTGATATTAATGATGAAAATATTTCCCTTTTATCGATTTATCTTCTGCCTTTTAAAATGTAATTTCATGAAATTTAATTTAATTCTTTAAAGCTGTGCATTACTTTAAACTGATCTTCAAAAGTCGTGCAAATACAAACTGATGTTTTTTATTTCAGCAGAATCTTCAAATTTCTTTACGATTATGTCACGAATTGTAGAGATATAAAGCAGAACAATAAGAAATACTTGAAAATTGTATAAAATATTTACAAAGCAACTGCGCTGTGCCTCATTGATTTGAATGCCACGTTTTTTAAGATGAAATACTTTAAAAATTTAAATTTAATTTGGTTTAGTTGACTTGTTATTGCTTATGACTACTGATAAACAAAGTTTAATGGCTTTTAAAGAATCGTTTTGCTGCAGTGATGGCTTTAAAATGAAGGTTAACCTGTCAATATGACTAATTGCTTATATGAAATCCTGCAACATGTCAGTTTAGATTGTACGAAAATATTTATGATATCTTATTCAATGATTTGGTTTTATTTTTAATAGGAATTGAACCTCCTGCGCTTAATTATTATGCTTACAGGTTGCTTCCCGTATAAATTTCCATACTCTCAAATTTAGCAATATATACTACCTCATTTTATCTTATCTTAGATTTCCAGATCCAATTTAATCCTGTGTACGTTACATACATCCTTTTTCGACTCTTCAGCTCTTGAAAATACCCCCCAAAAAACAATAAAAAAATTTGCCATTTTAAATTTGCCATTAAAAAAAAATTCAAGGTTCAGTAAATGTTTAACCTTGTTTACTCAAAAAATTCTTCTTTCACCAAATCGTGCCTGTTTTTCCATAAATGTCAGCCTGTAAATTTTTTTATTATAAACTCTCGAAATTTTTTATTTTATAAAAAGCTTTTTGCCTTTTACCGATAAAGGAAATAAATAAAGAAAAATTAGTCATACAAAAACCTATAAAAACTTAAGCGACTCAAGTCCTTTGATAAAATATGCAGCATTTCTATATCGAAAACAGTCTGTTTACTTCCTCCACATACCAAATCGTGAGGAAGGTGGAACGAAAATAAAATATGGAAAATTCCTCAATGTGACTCACATAAAATAAATTTTAGTGTCGAAGATATACACGTGTCACTATCGAATAATTCAAATCTTTTTTATGTTATATTGAATCGTTGAATCGGTTATGCCTGTTCAAAGCAATGAAAATTAATCTGATTCCAGGAAAGGTGAAATGTGACGTATATAAAAGAATATATAAGGCACTGCTACGTGGGTGATGCGATGAATGTTTATGAGACGAGCTCATAAAAAAGGGTTTTTTTTGCATTAAACATTCAAAGAGCACCAACCGATGTCAATAAATTTAGTTAAAGGATTCTTTTTACTTGTAGAAAAATAACATTATAGGAGTCAGAGGTGGGAAATGGACAATATGTCACATACTGAAGGTTGAATTGAATTTACACGTTTGCTTACTTAGCTGAGGTATACAAGGGTTCATAATTGTATCTGAAACCTTTTGAGACTTTCAAATTAAAATGCAAAATTTCCAAAATTAAATCATTCAGCCACTGCATTCAAATGACATTTTTCACTCCAATAAGCTTACAGAAAACGAAAAAATACACAGTCTATAAACTATATAAGCTTAAACTCTCAGGTATCACAACCGAATTTAAAATCCTATTTTTTCATGGGCAAATGAAAGTCATTTGCAACTTAAATCTATTTAGCGAGAGAGCAAAAAAACTATCTATTTCATCTGAATATGGGAGGTATAAAGCTATAAATAAGCTTACTACTATTGCAAAATATTCAATATCATTTCGGATCTCTTCTTGTTCGTTTTCATTGTTAGAATCAAAAAAAAAAGCTGGTATCGAATTCAATCGAGTGAAGTATATTGCATCCTTAAAAGCATGAATTGTGTATAGTATCATCTATCTACGTATACCTGCAGCATTTTGAAGTGTAAAATTGTATTTTTCAATATCATATTGCCATTCATTCTCCTCCATTTGCTTCCATAACAACATCGAGAATTGCAAATTTACCCACACTTTGGCAGGCCCAAAAAATAAATACAATAGAAAAAGAAGTGATAAGTAAGACTTAAATATCTCCCCCATCGAAGCAAACATATACACACATTTAATTCCATTTCGATCTATCTAACTGTCAATCATCATCGGAAATGTGACACATCTAGAGAGGTCATATCTAGCTAGCTAATATGGAGAAGAGAGATGGGATGGTTTGCAATAGGATTCTTTGTTTGATTTTTTTAAAAGCTTAATGACGCATTTCTATAAATGGACAAGAAGAATAGGATAGGATTTGACATATTATGGTACTTTTTGATAGATTTGAAGGGGGTTTCTTTTTAATTAAAACAATTATGTAATTATTACAGGTTATTGTACTTTATTGGATATAGATTGTGGAAGAATCATTATAGTAAATTTGTTTTATTCTGCAATATATCTCTTAGGGTTTAAATGCTTTTATTATATTCTGTTAACTGCATTATGATAACTAATTTAAGTATAGATCATAAGTTCATAACCATATGTTCCATTAGGGAAAATGATTAAATCAAAATAGGTCTTAGACCTTCCCTTTACCTACGATCGTGCACTTATCTATTGTCTAACCCTCCTGA
Organism: Chironomus riparius; assembly: GCA_917627325.4. Classification (NCBI taxonomy): domain Eukaryota; kingdom Metazoa; phylum Arthropoda; class Insecta; order Diptera; family Chironomidae; genus Chironomus; species Chironomus riparius. The sequence continues at coordinate 17,939,926 of OU895877.1, read as the reverse complement.
ATCTCTCAAGCTCCCTTAGCCACTAGCAAACTAAGCTCTTTAATTGCCACCATTGTCTACGCTTCTGTCATTGAAAGAGTCTAGTGTTCTTAGTTTAGTAAAATGTAATTTATATTGATTATTTTAATCAACTGACAAACTGCACACATCCAAATCTCAAAATCAGGCTTCAAAAAAAGGCCAACAAAAATAAAGATGTAGAGCAGAAAGTAAGAGAGAGACAGAGACAAACAAAAGGCTCAAATTTCGAGGAAAAAAGTACGGGTATTGAAAGAATCTTTCAACCTAAATTGATTTTTCTTCTTCGTTCTAGTATATTCAAAGCCATTTATTATAGAAAATATCTACGTCTATACACATTCATTGTCGATACTTTTCATTCTGTTCATATTGTCATCATTGGTATAGAATTCTCTTTTTAAAATAATAATAAAAAAAAAAGCTTTCTTTTTGTAAAAAAAGCTTGTCATTGTGTTACATGTCTAATGCAGCTTGCTAACTTTTATTATAGATATTTTTAAGGTTGCTGTACGTAAGAGAGACGAGATTAAGTTGAACTATTCAAGGACTTGTGTATACATTCAGTTCCTTTTGTTCATACAATAAAGAGATTCGTAGAGGAAACTATTTAATGCATTAGTAGAGTTACGTTCAAAAAGACTTCATTTTCTTGATATTCTTAAAATGAGAGTCGTAGCAAGGGATGATCTGGACTCTTTTCTTCTATTGACCATTGAGCTATGAAGCAGTTAAATAGCTCAATGAGGGTTTGGACTCGTCATCAAGAGTTTCAACCACTCAAATAGAGCTCAGACTTTTGGAAATCGGACTCCTCATCTAAGAGTCAAACCTGCTATCGAAAGCTTAAAATAGCTCAGATCCTTCATTTATAGCTCGGATACCTTATATATAGCTCGATTCTCTTAAATATTGGCCAGAACTTCAACAAGTCACACCCCCTCAAAATATTTCTAAATACACCCCTAAACTCTTACCATTCCAAACATAATCTTTAAGTATGTTACATTCAGGTGAATAGAATGAGAGAAAATTAGTTCATTGAAGGTAAAATCAAGGCGAAGAAAAAACAAAAGGAAAGTTGAATTTCTAAGGATTTTAATATCATTTAATCGGTTTATCAGAAAAAAAATATCTTCTCAGTCTTAAGCATCGTCTGACGAGAAAGTTTATTTCTTATTTTATTTTATATCCTCTTGCGAAAGGAAGTGGAAGTGAATGAAAGTGTATCAAGTATAAAAGATGAAAAATCTTTTGCTTTTGAAAATTTACTTCACGCTTTTATTCTCTTTTACATTTTTATGTGTCTTCTTACTTCGTCTATCTCACTTCTGATACGTGCTTTGTACAATGGATACGTATGAAATTTACGTCAATAAATTATTCTGATAGAGAAAAAAACATAAGAATTTTCTCTCAGGTGCATTTTTGTGGAATGTTTTGTAAAAACTTTATCGTTGAATAGTTTTTTTTTCTTGAATCGTTATGGTTCTGACAGTTTATAAGCATGTACAATTGGGGATTCTTGGATGGTAAATAGTGATAGTTAGGGAAATTTTTAATATGCTAAGTGGTTGGAAAAATGTTGAGGAATTTTGCTTCTGTTGCTGTTATTTTAAGTTGAATTGCTTGTTATTGCTATTAGGGGAAATGAACTGTTATCAGATTAAAGAATTTTGAATTTATTTAAAAAAATTGAATTTTTAACGATTTTGTATAATTTGAAATTTTAACGATTTTGTAAAATTCGAAATTTCAACAAGTTTGTAAAATTTGAATTTTTTAACGAATTTGAGAAATATGAATTTTCGATAGTCTTGAAATTTTTGAAATGTTGAAAAAAATTAAGATCAACTTTTGAAATTTTATAAATCATTCATCAAAGCATACAGTACACCAACAACTTTTCTACTTCCATAACCCAAAGACAAGCATCCAAACTTTAACAACAACAAAACTTCTCTGCAGTTAAAATCCTCTTAAAAAGCACCTAATTCAGTGAAAATGAAAATTGTTATTTAAATATTAAAAACTTTTCCAGCTAGATAATTTTGCGCTCGTGAATTAACATCTTGAAAGTAATTTCCGTTTTTATAAATTTTTCTATTAAATTGAGATAAAAATTTTAAGCAATTTTTAAATATCAATGGTACGGAAAAGTTGTATGATTCTTATTTTATTACAGACATGATTCTACTAAAATTTAATTTAATATCAACTTAAATGGAACATTAACTTTTAACTTGATCATTTATTCTTAGCTTTTGAAATGATGAAAAATTGAGAGGAAGACATGAGGAGCTGTACATAAAAGATGTCCAACATTTATGAGTGGAAGAGGATCAGCCGTTTTTTGACGGTTCATCCAAATTTACATTTTTTTATGGCAAGGCATAGGGGGGAGGTTAAAACCAATTTTTTTTGATAGACGTCATTTATGAACAGCCCTTGACAACTTTTTTTGGATATGGATAAAGTTTTTCATCATACGCTATACAGAAGGTGAAGAATGCCAGATAAAAACTTTGATTACCTATTAAACTAGAAATTTTTCAGTAACTTAATTACGAAAGCTCGCTTAGAAAATACTCGTCAAGTGAGTGGGCGTGAAGTACGGCCGAGACCCATATCGACACAGTTCAAAAGTTATACCTAATTTATGTCATAATTATTTCAGCTGCAACAACACTTAGTTTGAATTTTGTCACCCTCAGAAACACTATGAACCAGTAAAGCTGATTTTGGTCCAAATCTCGGCCATACTTCACACTTATTTGAACCACATTTTCTCGTAAATGTTAAAATATTATTAAAAAGTAATTAATCCTGAATTATGTCGCTATTTTGTCAAGTGTTTTAAGATAAAGAATTTGTTTTTTGGTTTCCACAGTAAAGAGTATGAACAAAATTCAGATGGGGTAGTCGAAATTTTAGATTTCGATTTTTTTTAAGCTATGCATTACAAAAAGTAATATTGGTATGAGGCTGTTCACTTGTTACGTAACGCGAAAAAATGACTTCTTAGACCCCCCCCCCCCCCCCTAGTAACAAAAAAAATTTCCTTGTTTGAATCGTAACAAAATCTTAGACCCCCCCCCTAAAAGCGTTACGTAATAAGTGAATGGCCCCTATGTGATTTATGTCAGAATTATGTCAATTCAAATTAAACATCCAAAAATTTTTTGACCAAAGTACACCATAACAATAAAAAGCGTGTAAAAAATCAATATTCAATTTTGGACTAGGGGCGACCCTAGTCAAAATCAATTTTGTCACTTTTTTCTTTGAGGGTTTATCCAAATAGATTAAAACTTTGCATAAATATTCTAATGCTTAAAACAAATACAAATAAAACATCCTAAAATTTTTTTGAGCAAAGAACCAAGTAGGAAATACATTTTTAATTATGAACTTGGGACAGGTCTAGTCAAAATCTAGTTTCCTCCTTGGTTCTTTACTCAAAAAAAATTTAAGGATGTTTTATTTGTATTTGTTTAAAGCACTAAAATATTTATGCAAAGTTTCAATCCATTTGTATAAACCCTCAAAGAAAAAAGTGACAAAATTGATTTCGACTAGGGTCGTGGATAAACCCTCAAAGAAAAAAGTGACAAAATTGATTTTGACTAGGGTCGCCCCTAGTCCAAAATTGAAAATGTATTTTCTACTTGGTTCTTTGCTCAAAAAAATTTTAGGATGTTTTATTTGTATTTGTTTTAAGCATTAGAATATTTATGCAAAGTTTTAATCTATTTGGATAAACCCTCAAAGAAAAAAGTGACAAAATTGATTTTGACTAGGGTCGCCCCTAGTCCAAAATTGAAAATTGCTTTTCTTTGGTTTGTTGTTTTATTTGAATTGACATAGTTCTGACATAAATCACATACCAATATTACTTTTTGTAATGCATAGCTTAAAAAAAATCGAAATCTAAAATTTCGACTACCCCATCTGAATTTTGTTCACACTCTTCACTGTGGAAACCAAAAAACAAATTCTGTATCTTAAAACACTTGACAAAATATCGACATAATTCAGGATTAATTACTTTTTAATAATATTTTAACATTTACGAGAAAATGTGGTTCAAATAAGTGTGAAGTATGGCCGAGATTTGGACCAAAATCAGCTATACTGGTTCATAGTGTTCCCGAGGGTGACAAAATTCAAGCTAAGTGTTGTTGCAGCTGACATAATTATGACATAAACTAGGTATAACTTTTGAACTGTGTCGATATGGGTCTCGGCCGTACTTCACGCCTACGTCAAGTGACAATTTGATTTTCTTCCTTTTGAAAGCCTAGAAAGATGATAAATGGCTCTAGAAAATTCTCAAGATGTCTTCATGCAACCATTAAAAGCAATTTGCTTATCATAAACATGGCAATTTATCAAAGTGAAAAATATTCTATGGTTGAATGTGATGCTATTGTCATGATGCTTTGATGATGTTACTTTTATGGCTTCCTCATGAAGCTATAAGTTGTGTGCGGCTGCGACGAGAAATACAAGGTTTATATGGGATGGTAAAATGGAAATATTAAAATCATACAAGAAGCAAAAGTAGAACTTTGCAAGACTCTAAAGCTTAATACTTGCTGTACAAAGCTTAACCAACCCGCGAGACTAACCGTATAAGATTTTGACTAATAGATTAAACAAAAAGTTAACACTGCTATAAACTTTAAACCTCCAGAAAACCCAAAAAAACTTTCTTCCATCTCCAAAATCTCAGTCATATTTTAATGATCATTTCCCACAGCAGCAAAGCTCAAAAGTCACTGAATTTCTACCTTTTATCTACATAACATGTTATGTTGTATAACAACATAAACTTTACCTAGAAATCTCAATAGAACATACAGAAATCTCTTTCAAAGTAATCTAACAAAAGGAATTATCACATACTAATTAGCTAAAAGCTCAGTTGAGCTTTCCTCGTCAGATAATTAGAAAGTTCTGTTCATGTATTCAAATCACAAACAGCACAGATTCCCACAAAAAAATAACATCCACAAACAAATTTTCCATTTTCTGAGCTAGAATAAAAGAAATCCCAGAGGTAACTTCAGTTTATTTCCTTTACATTATTTCCATCTTCATATGTTCATCTTTCCACATCGCACATCATCGTCATTTTGTTCTCTATAATCATGTTTGTTGTAGATCTGGGGGGGGGGGGGGGGTGGATCGGTTCTAGGAAGAGTTGTTGAGTTCTTGAAAAGGATCTGAAACAAAACAATTTCAAGAATGAGAGTAGGTTTGAACCTCGTTTTGATTTGCTAATTTGAAACGGGGCCTGATTTTCTCATACAAATTACAATCTAGAGGTTAAGGTGGGGGGGGGGGGGGAGGGTCAATCTCTTCTGGCTAGTTTAATGGTCTTTAGCCACTTCTGACTAGGATAATGCTCTTCAGCCACTTCTTAATAGCTTCATGAACCAGAGCTGCTCTTGATCAGCTTAGTATGAAGCTCCTGACTCCACCCCTGCTGTGAATGAGATGAAAAAGAAAAATAAACCTTCAAAGCAAGAAGCAACAGAAAAATAAAGAAGAATTGCATTCAACTTGTTAGATATACATGTGAATAGAAGTAGAATGATGATATGATGTGGCGGTTTGTGGAAACTAAAGCATAAGGAGATGTAAAACTGTCTATTCACTCTTGAAAGCAAAGTTGTTTTTTTTATGTGCTCACTTTTCATTTTCCCCAGATTGTTTCTTCGCATCACATGTAGATGAAAAAGAGAGAAGTTGAAGAGAATATACAAGCAATGTACAGGAATGAAATTGTTCTGGAACTTTTGCATCATTCATTTCGTTGAATCAAAAAAAAAATTCTAGTGAGAAAGTTTCTCATTTTGAACTTTTTTCTTTAAACACAAAAAAAGCAGCGGTAGATTCTATTCTGTGCTCTACTGTTAATGTGCATGTGCAAGTATAGAAGGGAAAGAGCAAGTATAAAAATTCTGTTATTTAAAAAAAAAACTACAATGCACATAATAAGTTTTCTATGTTCGTTTGTTTGGTCGGAAAGCAAGAGTTTGAGATCCTTGGGTGAATTTTGGGGCGGTTTTGATGTGCTTTTGAAATATTGTAGCTTTATTACTTCCGGTCTATATTTTTGTTTGACATTTAAATGAGAGGATGTAAAATGAAGTTCGAGTTGAAGTTATTAAAGTTCATGGAACATTTTATGCTAAGTTCTCACAATAATGCCATCAACAATAATTATGCAATTGTTAATCCGTCCTATTTTATTGATTAATATCCTCTGCTCAGTTTTGATTCCCATCTTTTGACATTGAAAATTATATAAAAAAAAACAGGTTTTAAACTTTAATACAAAACATGTTTTTAAACATTTGTAGGATTCGAACTATGGTGCATTTAAATTTTTCGTCAAGCTTGACCTTACTTTAATGCTTGTGCTGTAATTTATCTTCCAGTTTATTAATTTTCTCTTAGCTGTTTACAAATTTAAGTTTCACAAATTATAACTGCACTTGATATTTTACCTAAGACTTGCTACCTTAATTAGGGTGCAATTAAGCCTTCAACATTTAAAACTCATCGAAAAAACATCTCAATCCAAAAACTATTCATCTCAAGGGAAACAATACACAAGAATGGAGTAAGAAAAAAAAAATTCCGAAATTATTTAAGTTTACGTCAAAAAGCATAAATTCATTCCATTTTCTTTTGTTTACTTTATGTGAGCTTATTATGAAACTAGTTGTGCTAACTAGCATAAGCGAATATGAAAAGAGAGAGAATGAATGAATGGGAGTTGCTTGAACAAATTGGAATCATAAGAAAGTTTTCTAGCAAGTAAGCATACCGTTCCATCAGATTTCCTCAATGATTTCATTTTTTTCTTCTTGTCTAGCTGCATTCAGTGAGATGGGAGGAATTTGTAGAAGGGATTACAGGGTTGAGAATATTACTTTAGTCTAAATGGTTGGTGAATGAATATTTATGTCGTGGAATGGATTGTAAAACAACTAAGATTGTTAGAAATCTTAAGCAAAATCTCCTATACGTTTCAAAATTTACAATATATAATTTTACAGGACAACGACCAGCAAACCAACGACATAACGGAAAATCCGATTCACACTCAATCAGCAGAGGAATTTCAATCACTAGAGCAGGTTTGTTTACCGGAGGAACAGCCAGGAACAAGTCATCAAAATAACGAAGACGTGGATATGCTAGAAATCAAACACGAACGCGACGACAATATAAATTCAGTAATTTATGAACAAAGCATTCCAATCTCATCATCAGTAGAAATCAAAATGGAATCAAAACTTGAGTCAAATAATATCAAAATCGAAGAACCGGACCAGACAGATTCATCTCCTGATACAAGTAGGACAACAAGTGCTTTTGACGAAGAAGATGGTACTGAAAAAGTTTTTGAGGAAGAAGTGGTCGAGGAACAAGTTGTTCAAGAAGGAGTTGTCCAGGAAGAACTTATTGAATGTTATGTAGCATCAGAAAAACTTGATAAAATTGTTCAGGAACGCATGCTTTTACAAGATGAAATTTTATTTTATTGCGAGTATTGTTCACTCGACTTTGCAGCACAGGCATATCTTACCAGACATGAACATACCAAAAAGCACGCAAGAGCAGTAATAATGGCACGTAGAGGAAGATGGACAAAACAAAAGGCTAGATATAAAAGAAAAAATCCAGTCAAAATTCCTCAAAAGTTCCAAAAAGCCAAGATAATTTCAGCAATTATAAATAAGTCAAAAAACAAACAAAGTCAAAAAGCTGCAGAAAAAAAGCCAAAAACGTCGACATTAGAGCAAAAAGATCATCATGTCGTACCTGAAATGAACAATGTTACTCCAACATCCACACAATTTGGTTCTGGATTGGGAACTCTTTATGACGACGAATCTGTTTATCATATCCAAGAAATTGAAGAGTATTCACAAGCTCAAAATTGTATTTCACCAAGTGAAGAAGATTCAGTGGTACCTAGTATTAGTCATCAACAGTCACAGGACTTAGTTCCAAGTACAAATAGACTACAGCTTCAAGATATAGTTCCAAGCACCAGTAGACAACAGCCTCAATACTTAGTTCCAAGTACTAGTAGACAACAACTTCAACATTTGATTCCAAGCACCAGTAGACAACAGCCTCAATACTTAGTTCCAAGTACTAGTAGACAACAACTTCAACAATTGATTCCAAGCACCAGTAGACAACAGCCACAATACTTAGTCCGCAGTCCTAGTACACAACAACTTCAACACTTGATTCCAAGCACAAGTTATCAACTGTCACAAAACTTAGTTCCAAGCACTAGCTATCAACAGTTTCGAAATTTAATTCCAAGCACCAGTAGACAACAACCTCAATGTTTAATTCCAAGCACAAGTAGACAACAGACTCAACACTTTGTTCCAAGTAATAATAGAGAACATCTTGCAGACATAGTTTCAAGAACCAGTAGACAACAACCACGAGTATATGCTCAAAGTTTGACTCCTTTATATGAAAATTATGTACAAAAACTACAAATGTTATCAAGTGTCTTTAGTCAATTGTCTACGATACAACCACAAAGTTTAAGTATTCAAAGCACCAGCAGTCAAAAAACTCAGAAATCAGCTCACAATTCGGTATTTTATGAGTCACAGGATCAAAATTTTCACTTTTCTATAATTTTATTCATCTTTATATTCACAGCTTAAGCAGGAAAAGCATAACAAGCCCGTCAAACCATACATTTGCAAATTTTGTGGACGTGAATATGCTCGACGTGATTATTTTGAAAAGCATGTTAATAGTCATTTAAAGACAGAGAATTCTTAAAGATTAGAGATGATTAGCTAATGGAAACAAGAGACTACTGATTTTAAAATCTAATGATTTAAGTTTATAGAACGAAAGTTGACCAACAGAATAACATTAAGGAACATTAAAGAAATGACGAAGTTGAAATTTCTTTTGACGTGCTTCTTCAAAAAATAATCTTCAATTTTTTCAGCTTCATAAAATGTCAAGTTTAGCTTCAAAATACTGAGTGGGAATCGAACCTAATTTTATGGTAAAAGCATGTTCAGTGTAAAAGCTTGGCTTATAGATTCCTGATATGGTTCGCTTAAACTCTTAGCCATAAAAGCTCCAACATTTTTCTCGTATTATCAGATTCGCCTCCATATCTCCATTCCTCAGATACCACTCTGTTGTGATGCTACATTTGTTATTAAATAGTTAAGCCGATGATATTAAATCATCTGGTTAAGGTGAACTATGTATTTCCAACAGAAATAATGTCATGTACTGAAACAATCCAAAGCTAAGCTCATCCATAGATCCATTAGATCTTAACATCCAAACCCACATTCTTACCCATAAACTCAATTAAATCCTCATTACATTCCACCTCTGCAAAAAGCGAAAGATGGATGATTGTATAAGAATGAGAATGAAATGATGCATCATTCCACTGACTGCAAGAAGTGGAAAAAAATAGTACGAAATGAAAAATCTTTTTCCTCATTTTTCTGATCTTATAAAATATACTTTTTTCTGATGATATGATAAAACTTTTCACATTTCATTATATCAAAAAAAAAAAAAAAAATGTTAGGTGTGCAATATTGAGCATAACATGTATGAGCTTTGCTTTTTTTTTCATACTTTGTTCTTTATTCACTAACTGCTTGCGCTTGAAAATGAACTTATGATAGAAAAATTTCCTCTATATATAATTTTTTTTTGTGTTTCTTACCTCATCCACTATGGCTGGTGAAACTTCACATCTGAAGAGAAATTTCTTCCTTTCTGTTCCTTCATCTCTCCATTTTTATGATATATTATTAGATATGATTAATTTAAACTGAAAAGTTTTTCATTCTTCATCATCATCATTTTTGTTTTATGCTTTTTAGAAATTATTTATTATGGAGTTCATTGTTCTTAATTAAGGGAATCATTTGTGAATTATGACAATGTTGATGTTGAGTCAGGAGTGTGTTTAGGAAGTGTTGTGCTCTGAATCGTTTGAGAATCATTGATTTTTGAATATATAATCCCAAAGCCATCATCTGCAGAATATATCAACTAGAGATGCAGATCCTCTTTGTAAATAGCCTTAACTGTATGTCCTTAATTTTTGAGTAGAATACTTGAGACCCTCCTTAATAATTGTCTACCTACACCCCTGCTAAAAGTTGAATATTTGTTAATTTATGTAAAAAACATGATTTATTTAGGACACCCCTGGATGTGCTATTGTATCGGAGAAAAATTACAATAATTGATTGCCCCATTGTATGACTGAATACCAAAACAGGAACAATTTTTCCTTTTTCAACTTCCTAATGCTGTTAAAGAAATTCTTTTTGTCATGAAAATTTCATTAAATTTCAAAGTTTTCTAATCAAAAACGATCTTTTCGGTGTCAAAACCTTCAAAGTAATCCCCTCGGTTGTCTTTTATTTGTGAAATAACAAACATGGCATCTTAAAAAAATAATATTAATGCGCAAAAATATATAAGAGGAATAAGCGGAGCAACAGGAGGAAGGAATATGAATAGAACAGAGCATAAAATGAGAATAAATCTTAAATTCCTTTAACAAATTGCCCCTCACTTCTATAAATATTTCTTATTTTTTTTAAACATATAAAAAATCATGGCAAGTAGGGAGAATTTCCATTTTTATATCTTTTTGAGTGTGGGATGATATTAAAAATATTCTTTAAAAAAATCGTAATTTAGACAGAAAATTTTAAGCTGACTGAGTTGTTATGTTATGAAGTTTAATGCTTTGTTTTAACAGATGAATTTTACGTGAAGTAATATTTCAGCACTCGAGATTTTTTATTCCTTGAATTAAATATTAAAATTTGTATTAAAATTTACAAAAAGATTTTTCTTCTTTTTTTTTAAGAGAGGGATTAAAAAACATGAGTCTGATTTCGAGGATATACTTTCTGCCACCTACAAGATGCTCTATTGTTGTATTTATATTCAGAATTTACAAGAAGTCTATTAATAATTTTTTTTGAACCAATTTAAAGAGATGAATTTATAAAAATTGTAGACATTTCTAGATTGTTGCTAGTTTTGAAGCTCTTCCAAAAATGCATCATGCACCTGCAACTGAAAGACATAACAAACTAGAGTCTTAAACCTGTTAAATAAGCTTTTGAACCAACTTGTTTTTATAATACAGGAAATCAATTTCTGTCCTAAAGTATGCTTTAGGAAACTTTTTTTTCATTTTAATTACGCTTTACTGCATTTATTGACGACATAGAGTCCAGTAAACAATTAATATATGAAACTTTTTTTCCAAACCTAAGCTCTAATAGATTTTTTGGAAGACTAAGGCTTTCCCGAGCGACAAAAAGTTTACGTATAGGTGATATCTTGTTGAATGCGGATTGTTTTGTGACTCATGTCGACGTGGAATTATCATGACATTGCCACTAGTCATAAGACAGCCATGCAAACAGATAAATTTAATAAGGTGTCGACAGCATGTCAACATAAACTTTATGTCGCTCGGGTTTCCATTAATACTTTTTAAATTTAATTCTTTACAAAACTTGTTACTCATATTCCAAAAACTCCCCCAAAAAAGAATCCATCAACTTACTGTGAGTTGTATTTGATTGACAAAATAATCCACCAAAATGTCGAAATAATTCTACCCCACTGCAAGAACTTGTAAAAAAATTGTATATAAATTTTCATAAAATAAAATAAAAAGTATAAATAATTTTATGTCAGAAGTTGATTTCATCTCTTGCTCCTTCCATCTCTATCGCACAAGATACTCAATGAAAGAAGAAAAAAAAACTCAATTTTGCTTCCTCTTTCTTTTTCGTGCTGTATACTTTCTTCTTTCATATTTCTTTGTTTGTGCATCATCTATCTATTCGCTAATGTTGTGTACTCATGGAAATTGAGGAGCAAACTTTTCGCTTTTTGAATATTAAATTGGAGATTTTTTGAAAAAGAGTATTTTCTTCTCGTCAGTTCCTAAATCATCGCTTCTCTGTTTTCATTTCACCTCCCAGACTCTTATGTCAATTTTTTAAAATATACTTCACATTCCTATAATGTTTGAAATAGACATACACATTACATTTACTTTTTTCATCTAATATATCAATCATCGTTGTTTACTTGTTTCCTTTCTTTTGATCTCTTGGAAAATATTTAGAGAATTTGAAGCTTTTGGCATAAAAATAAAATCATAAAGTAAATTTTGTTAGAGTTTTTCCTTTTTCTTGATTTTTATTTTCATCCTTGTGATGGGCAGCATTGACCTGATAAGAATTTTTCGGTAGGAATGGGCTTGAAAATAGTTTTTTTGTCTGACTGAAGGTATTTGTGTCATTCTTGCTTTAACTGCAAGAAGTAAAAAGCTATTTTGTTTGTACTGTTCATTACCTCTCCTTGGCTACGCCAATGAGCTGCATGTTAACTTTTGGCTGGTTATAAAAATCAATTGCAATCCATAGATGAACAATATACGAAAATATGCGCTTAACTTGCATGTTTTCGCTAAATTTTTCAAACTCAATCTTTCAATGATTTCCAATTTCTGAAACATCTGATGATTGAAGCTAGCAAATAATAAGATAAGATAAGGGGCAACATTGCTCTTCAGAAAATTAGAATTCCTAGAAATTAGGTCTATGAAAACCCCAAAAAATATGTTACATAAACTTTTCGAAATCCTTAACAATTTCCTGTGAATTTATTAATCAAAAATACCCTGAAAATATTTTGTTGTTGCTTCATATAAAATATTTTTAAAGCTATTTTTGCAGAACCAACATCAAACAGTGTCGCAACATTTTTCTTGATACACATTAATTAATAAAATTACTATTCTCTCTTTTATTTCGCTGTTGAAAAACGGTTTTCCATTATTTTGTGGCAAATAACCTGGTTTGGGGGAGAAAGATCAGCAGCGGGTGGAAAAATGTTCATAATTAATAACGAAAATTGATGCTGATAATTTATATGCACGTATAAAAATAAACAAGGAGATGAAAATAATATCTCAACATGCAAAAATTGAAGAGTATTGTACATAAATATGCAGGAATAGATTCAGAGTGCAGGAAGTAATGACAGAGATGATGTTTTTGTGGCGCATTACTAAAGTGTCAAAAAATTTTTTAAAAAAAGGCAAAATAACTAGAAAAAGTTCAAAATGTTACTAAAAAGCTCAAAATTTCTCCAATAAGTTCAAAAAAATCACCAAAAAATTAAAATGTCTACAAAAAAATGAAATAGTCTCCAAAAAAATTTAAAAAGTCTCCAAAAAGTTTCAAAAAAAATCAAAAAGTCTCCGAAAAGTCTTAAAATTCTTAAAAATCTTCAAATAGTTTAATAAGGATTCAGGAAGTTTAAACTTATTCAAACTTTTTTGCCACTTAAGCCTTTCCAAAAGTTCCACATAAATTCAATCAACAACTTTGTCATGCAAACTGAATAAATAATCACATTTCATAAAAAAAAATTCAAGCTAAATAAAGGTACGAACAAGCATCATAAGCAGCAAACGCGATATCAATATGGTTATTAAAATTGAATGGATGAAAAACTCGATTATCAATTCGCGAATAATGCTAAAAGTTTATGAAAAGCTCATCAATTATTGAACAAAAAAAGAGTGTATTCATGAGTTGCAGTTCAACAATACATTTATGAAGTGAATTAATGGATGACTTTTATACTTTTAACTTTTTTTTGTGTATTTATCCACATATGAAATATTAACAGAAATCCAGTTTTCATGGGATACACGTCGAAGTATTAATTTCATTTATAAATGTACAAAAGTTTTTGAAAAAAAAATCTACAATCAAGGATTATTTCATCCATTATTTTAAGTGACATTATCGGATATGCGGGGGACGAATATTAATTTTATTGTTTTACCAGAAAGACAGTTAAATCAAACCACAAATCGACAAATAAATGAAAACTTTTCAATCAATAAACCCGAAACATAAAATGAATCATTGTCATCGTGGTGTTGATGATGAGTTTTTGGTGGACTAATGAGAAAGTTTGGCTTCCATTTTTGTATAATTAAAAATTGGAACTATTGATGGTGATTGATGGAATATGTTTTGCTGGTAGATTCAGACCGTTACTGACTACATTTCTATATTCTGGTTCAACATTGTTTTTTGTAGCATAAACGTAGGTTTTTGGGGTCAATCCTTGACTTGATGTGAAATAAAGAACATTGGTACATTAAGTAAACCTATTAGCTAAGTTAAACAAAATTGTTGGTCCACTAGAAGTAGAGATTTTCAAAAAAAAAAATGAAATTAAACTCTGCAAGCTTTTTTCGTTGTGACTTATAAATAAGTCGACCTAAATTATCCATGAACTCAGCTCCTAAATGGTCCTAAATATCACTGTGGATTAATTTGGCTTCATCTAGTACAGTGTTGTCGAGCCGCATGCTTTGTGCAACCTCGGTCATTGCTTCCCTTCAAGGTGTGCATTGGCTCAAAAAGTTTGGTCAACATTGACTTCATTTTCAGCATTTTCATTCAAAAATGGTGCGAATATCCACAAAAAGTCAATTTAGGTTCTCACAACTTCATTCGCATGAAAAAGAGATTTCACTCAGCATTAAGCCAGCAGCAGCCATTTGTTGAATGTATGAATAATGAATCATGCAGCTAATTGGAAATTGTAATAAAGTAAAAGGCGCAATAAGGACTTTTTATGGACTTAAAAATATAGGCATTGAAAAACATAAAAAGCATTTATCACGCTCTCGTCCTGACGTTGATGTTTAATAGCTTCAATTGATATTTATGAGGCTGAAATACTCGCGTTATAAAAGCTTATGAGAAGATTTTTCTCTTCTTCTCGCTCCACGCATTTTGTGCGTGTATAGTTATTTCCCTGTCATGCCATTAAACATCACAAACAACGAAGAAAATTCCTTTTAATTTGTGAGTTCATTAAAGTGGACTTTTATCGCTGTCCCATGACAAACATCTGACAAAACCTCAAAGAAAAGTTCTCTTTTCTTCGGCTGAACATTAAGAAAGTTTTTCATCAAAAGAAAAATTTTTTGATTTTTTTACTTCCACCTCCTTTATTGTAATCATCGCTAGACATTATCGTTTTGTGTTTTTTTAATTTCAGAAATTAATTTGTTTTTTCTAAGAACTCGTGGCTTTGTGTTTTGAAAACTGGATTTAGGGATGATAAATTTTAATTCTTACTTTCGAGATTTCAAATTTTTGACTTCTGAAAATTGAATTTTTACTTTCGAAAATCGAAATTTTTACTTTTGAAAATAAAAGAAGTCATGAAATTATTCAATAAAATATTTATTATCAAACTTTAATGCTTCAAAACTTTAAACTAATCCATCTTAAACTACAATTTCAAGTCTTTCCTTTACTAATAATACCTCATCGCCTCTGTTATTGAATGAAATGTGGTCTGAGGTATAAAACTTGCTCCTCATAGATATAAATTGCGTCATTTTCTATCAAGTTTCCCAGAAATTGAAAATGCTAGAACAAGTGGAATAAGAAGATAGAATGAGGAAGTCAAAAATACAACGATAAGAAGATGAAAGAAACTCAACTCATCCCACACACATCTAAAAGTATCAAACATGAAAGACTTTTGTTTCTAATAAGTTTTACAATTCTCAAAATGTTTTGAAAAGTAAATAGGATGGAACATGTTCATTTGTAAATTTTATAGGAAGTTAAGGAAGAAATTTTTATTTTTTAATGAAAACGTAATTTGATGGAACTAATTGAGATTTATTTGTTGATGACGTTACTTTTTGTATGTGGGTTTTGATGGTTAGGATTGGGAAATACTTTAAAAAGCAGTTTAAGTATCGTTTTGGAGTCAAAAACATGTTTCTGGTCAATTTTGTGTTCATATCTGGTTTGATCGTTTGAAGATTGTCAGTTGAAATCCTCAGACAGGATTATAGATTTACAGCAACACCAGAAACAAGAAAAGAATAGTGTTTCATTTGCAAATGATTATTTCATTGACTTTTAATTCAAAATCAATAAAGTCATTCATGAAAGCTCAAAATATAACCATAAAATCACCATAATCAACTAGTATTCATCTCTATTCATCTATACAGAAATGAAAAAAGAATTCATACAATGTATTTCCAGATCACATCAAACCCTCAACCAAGTTTATTCAACCTTACCGATGTTTTACAAGTGTAAATATCGATTTCTGCATCAAACATCTCTCCATTTAATTTTTTGTGACACATCCCATTCACAAATCCCCTTCATTAATATTGCAATAAAGTACAGTTAAGGAAAACTCATAATGCACAGACGGTCAAGTAGAAAAAAAAATATCATAGATGGAAGGAATGATATGACGAGAAACATATGAGTTTTTTTCCACCGACATTCACATATGTATTTCGTTTTCCTATCTTTTCCTCGCAATTTATCTATTTCCTTCGAGAGTTAGTAGAAAATGTAATAAAAAAGAGGAATTCTTATATCTTCCTTTGCCATTTTTTTCCTCCCCTCAATTCTGCTTCTCCTTTTTTACTTTTCTCGGCGATGATGATGAAAAAGAAGCATTCAGCAGTGGTAATAGGAAAAGAATAAGATGAAACAGACACAAAATAAATATTTCTTTTTTCTTTTAAGATGTTACAAGCCATCCGTATGAAAATAATTGTTCCTAAGACGAGGTCTTCTGTTGCCTTTTATTCCTTTTTGTACTGTTTTCAGCTACATGTATATGTACTTACATGCTTATGTGACTTTGTGCCTTGGAATTATTATGTACATACTGTATTTCTACCTTAAATATTGCACAGTAAGATAGAATTTACACAGTTGAAATATTGTGTAGATTTTATTTTGAATTGAGGACTTAGCGTAGTTTTTTGGGGTTGGAGATGAAAATTTGGTAGGATTCGGAGACAGGTGCTAGGTATTTTTCTCCGATTACATATTTAATTTATTCTTTGAGATTTGAACTAGTCCCTTCTAAGCGTGAGGCAACTTTCATTACTCTAAGCTTTTTTATCAATTTTTGCTGTGATTTTATTTGGTTATATCGGCTATTTAGTCTTAAGTCATTCTTGCAGTCATTTTGAGGCATGTTCGCTTTTCTGGTTTAATTCCGTATTTATTAATCCTTCAGAACTTGCGTTCATCTTTTGTTTCTCAATTTTTATTTGAATTTATAAAAATGTTTAAGATTTTTGCCCTCCTTCCCAACTTAGACCCTCTAAAATTGTCCCCCTTCCCCATAAAAATTAACATGACACACCAAAAAACCAAATCCATCTTCCAACTCCAAAAAAATAAATAATCGCGTTAAAAAAAAGAAGATAAATTTGACTTGAAAAAGAAATTCATCCACTAGAATGGAGGACAACGAGAGCGGAAAATTAAATATGAATGACAATGGAAATGAAAAAATATTAACGGTGCATCATGATAATGATTTGTTTTCTGTTGACGATTCTGTGGATATAGAAGAATGAAAACAAATGCAAATAAAAAAGACAAGATAAATTTTTCTCAGTTCTTCACAAAAGCAAACGATATGGAAAGATACACAACATGGCTGCTGCTGTTGAACAATTTCCACCTTCTCTTGACTGCTTCCTCGCTTTATTTATAATTCAAATGTCCTGATCCCATTGTAAGCAAGCTAACCTGGAAAATGAAAATTTATACAAAAGCAAAATAACGAGAAAGCTTCAGAAGTGGAAATGAATGCCTTTCTTGTTAATCCAGTAGCCCTTCTTTAACTTTATGCTTCAAATATTTATTGCCTGTTGAATATCTCTCCATTTACTTTTGTAGTTGCTATTTCCACTCTCAAACTGCTATAAATACATTTTATGTCACTTTTCGTTATGGTGCAAAATGCCATTTTCAACCTACGTTAATTTTACAACTCTGAGCTGGGCTGAGGTGGGTTTTAAAATGAATTTTCTAGAATATGACACTCAATGTGGGACTGCATCAAATTATGGTTACGAGCTATAAATCTATTTTGGAAATGGATATTCTGATGGAAAGTTTTCAGAAGCTTCTTTGGAGCCATTTGGATATGACGTCTATTAAAAAATTCGATTTTAATACAGCTGGAACTTGTAATAAAGATCGTTTTTGGATACAAAGCTTATGATTCATTCACGCTTATGATAAATATAGCGTAGAAGCATTGCCAGGAGAGAAGAAGCGACTATAATGTATAGAATAAGTCCTTGTTAAACAAGACCAACCAAAGTAGGATTCGAACCCACAAACTTTAAGGAATTGGACATCTGAAGTTTAATCGAGTAGTTTATCTTTTTCCCAACTTAGCTACTTGAAAATATCTTTACGACCATTTTCAATTAAAGATATCACAGGAGAACAGTCCTTCAAAAATATCCAGGTTCATCCATTGAACAACCCACTCAAAAAATACAAAAAAAAACTAGAGAGAAATTTTCATTATTTTAATTGCATTATTATGTTACAATTGCCATAATCCCACTTGATATACATATGATGCCTTTTTAATACCTTTATTCTGATGAAAAAAAAAATAAACTTTAATCTCCCTCAATGACATAAAGTTTTATGGAAGGTGAAGAAGCTTTTAACCATAACATAACAAACAAAAAATAATAATGTCATTAAAAATAGTATTTAAGCGCAGAAAAGCTCGACTAATTTGATGACTGTAATAATATTTTCGCATTAAAATTACCAAACTGTGTGCGGCATATTCGTTAAAATATAAAATAACATCATATTGTAGGTATATTCATAAAGAAATTTATGGTTGATATGAAATTATTATGAGAAATAATAATTACAAAAGAGAAAAAATTCTACAGCAGGAAGATGAACGATGGATGTAATAGAATGATTATTATCTAAAGTAGCACTTTTCATAAAAAATATAAATGCAAAAACAGATATGAAATTCATTAAAGTTTTACAATCAATTTAAGTGGAATGGAGAGAAAGAGAAATAAAAATTATTATTTCTGAAAGAAGTCAACTAGCAAAAATAAAAAGTCACTGCATGCAGCATAGCAAAAGATGTCAGCAAGCATGAAAAGTTGTCAAAATGGGAAGTTGAAAGCTAGTTATAAATTGGATCAAGTACTAGGAAATTACTGGGGTGCAATGTTTTTAAAGATTACATTTTACTGAGATGTTTATTGTGGGCCTTGACTGAAATTTAGACCTTAGTTAAATGAGAACTAAGCTTAGACGAATATGAATTAAAGTTGGTCGAAGAGTGAAGAAATCCTCTTTTTTTAACCGAGCACCAATAATTGTGGCGATAAGATTCCGGCAAGAGACTGAATATATGAACGTGCGAGACTGTCATATGACTTTGTTTGTCGTGAAAGCAGCACCATGTTCCCACGAGTCATAAGACAGCCATGTGGGGGATAAATTCAACCTCTTGACAGAATCACATTGCTCTTATGACAAAAGAAGCCCCTTTTGTCACTCTGGTTAGCTTTAAAAAAAAACTTTGCAAAGGACTTTAAAAAATTTGAACCACATGCTTCAAATCTTACTGGCAGCTAGCAAGTAAAAAGTTTGTTTTAGCAAGTCTTATTGAATCTTGATTGAATTTTTGGACTATAAGACTTATTTTCTCTATTTTGGGCCAGTAAAGCAACTTTAAACATCCTAAAAAAGTGTTTTTTTGTGATTGTCCAATAAAACTTTTCTTTAAAGGATTTGAACCTTTGATGCGTTAAAATTCCTGTCTTAACTTTTACATCTCTGCTGTAATTACATCTCTTCAATCTCTTTTATATCTTTAATTCTTTGTTGGACAGAAAACTTATTAAAGTTCTTTCACAAACTACCCCTTGAAAGAAATATGGAACGAGATCTCTCGACACAGAGTAAAAAAGTTAATATTTATTATAAGGTAGAGAAAACGCATGTAATATTAAAAAGGAAGGTAGAAAGAGAAAATTTTCATTTCCTTTTTCTAGATGACTGCAAAAAGGATCAATTTCCTGAAGGCACGACTCTTAGGAATAAAACTGTTGCTTGCCATGTTCGTGTGATAACTTTCTGACTTTCTTTCTTTTTTTTCAATTCCAACACACAAAATAAAAGTTTTCATTTCATTACAAAAAAAAAATGTAATTCTTTTATTCATCCAAGCGATATTAAATTGAAAATCAAAGAACATTTTTGTGCTGTTCCTTTGCATCACAACGTGATATTCTATCAAGTATTTAAATTAATTTTGAGTTAAAGAAAAACATGAAAGGAATTTCTCTTTTGCAAATAATGAAGCAGGTCGTGTGTATAAAATAACATAAAGAAGCACTATCAATGCCCTTAAGGATATTTAAATTTTTGCAATTTCGAATGAGCACAAAATGAAAATTTTCTTTGATTGAAGAAAAATATAGAAAAAAACTCAAAACTTAAAACTTTTTTTCAGTTCAAAAAATCCATTTTCCTTTGAAATTTCATAGTTTTCCTTCCAGCAAGTTAGTGTAAAAAATAAACTTTAAAGAAAAACTTTTCATTTCCTTTCATTTATTTAGATTTCATTAAAAAACATTAAGCATAAGTAAAGTGATTCTCTGCTTGCGTCATTTATTGAAGGCTTTCATGCTTAAATGGAAATTAGGAACTTCAAAAAAGGAGAAACTTTTCATTTTCAATAATTTATTTAAAGATAAAGTTAGTTGAGGAGATTAAGAGCAATTATTATAGACATCTTTTGAAGTTTGGAGAGCTTACGGGTGGTAGGGATTCTTATTCAGATGAACTGAAAAGAAATTTGATGTCTGAGGATTATAATTTGATATTTTGTAAGCTACTAGGCTAGTTGCTGACACTGCTATAATAATCTAGCGTTGGTGTAAAAGCTAAGAGTATAAACCTATTACTATTGATATAAAGCTGAGGGGAATCTCAGAATACAGTTCCCTGACTCCCAAGTCTATACTAGTACCCGGTCTAGTATACTATACCAGGTAAAGTCGGTTACTCAATCAGAAATCCAACGCCAAGCCGGCGTGTATTTAAATCGAATCCAGCTCCATGCTATCTGGGTAAGCCATTGTCAAGTAAGTTTTTATGGCTAAAAGCTACTCTAGGATCTAGAAATCTCATTCCTCTAGAAATATAATTCCTTATAATATTTCTTGATATATTCATCCCTGATTCTTGCTTTGTAGTTTTCATTTAAATTTTAAAGCACATTACTCATAAGATGTGTTCCCATTACTTAAACTAGAGCATCCATTAGTTCATTACTCGAATCCATCCCCATCCCAAACTATTACATCAAAATTTTAAATGATGAAGCAGAATTTTAATTACTGAACAGTAATTCAACCCCTATTTCATGATCGATTCTGTTTGCTTTATTTATTCAAAACTTCATTTATGAGCAGCAAAAATTTTCCATTAAATTTTCAATATGCCAATGAACCCTCTTTAAAATGTTACTTCAAAGGATCAATTTACATTTGGAATGACAATAATTAAATTTGCCAACTATCTTTACATCTGAAGAGAATTCAGTTTAATTAGAAACATTATGGAATTAAATTATGAATGCTTAAATTGTTTACAAAGTTTTAATGTGATAACGTCAGTAACTGAAGGGAAATTTTCAACTCTCGCCTTGAGGCATAAAATTTTCTCATTCAACTAATTATGCGATTGAATTCATTAGTGCGTACGATATTTATGCAGTGTTGAATAAACTTTATCAATGTTTATGTTTTGATTAAGTTTGTTAAAAAAATAATTCAAGAGAATTTTCTTAGTTTGAAAGAGAAATTTTAAGTTTGAGACTTGAGGGGATTTTATTAAGTGCTTAAGAAGGAAGAGGGGGTTGAAAACTTGAACGAATTTATGAAATTAGATTTATTCAATTTTTGAAAAATTATTTTCATAAAAAAATTCATCAAAAACTTAAAATTAAATTCCAAAAATTTTCATAAAAGCCATCAACCCCCTAAAGCAAAATAATCAAAGAATTTTAATAAATAAAAAGTATTTCTTACCTAAGCAAATCGTAGAAAAGTTTTAAAATCTGAAATATTGACATACCAAACCGTGAATTTTTGCTCTACAGAAAATAATTTTCCAACAACATTTAGTAAATTCATAAACGAACTAAGCACAAAAAAAGTGATTAAAACTTTTAATGAGAACAGATTTAAGTTAAATAGTTAAAAAAAAAATAGTGAAAAAGAAAAACTTTGCATTTCAAACGAAGAATAATTCCACAGAATTGTAATTGAAACTTAGAAAAAAGTGATGGCAGAGAAAATATTTGAAGAAATTTTAAAGGAATTTGAACGAGACGAAGGATTTAATGATTGGATGATTGAAAAGTTTAAGGTGAGTCTTATTTTTGCGTATGATAAAAAAAAGAGACGAGCAAAATAGTTCAACAAACTCTCAATAATTTATTTAAATCTCATCTCAACGAAAAATTCCTCACAAATAAGTTAATAATATCAATCAAAAAAGAAGAAGAGATGCTCTTTTATGAGAATCATAAATCGATAATCTACATAATTAGAATGAAGGCAATTTTTATGATTTTATGTGCCGTCATCACCATCATCTCCGCCATGCTTTGTAAAGTAAAGTGAAAGAAAGTATTTTTAACCATTTTTCTTCGTCTTTAAAATGAAATCATTATAAAATAAATAACAATAATGATTCCTGCCCAAAAAAAGAATCGAGAATACCAATTCTTTCTAGACTGTTGAAGAGAAGGAAGACAGGAATTGGGAAAGAGAAAGAACGAGAAATTCCCGACATCGTTCATTGAATAAAAGTGCACTTTTGTGCTTAGTCACTTGATCATGAAATTATAATACGGAATATAAAAAAATAAGAAAGACGAACGCAAAGAAAAAGAAGTAAGAAGAATATTCTGTACTGTTCTGGCTGTGTTAAGAGTTGGATGATGTTGTGAATTAAGCATATGAGACTGTTATTTAATACTTGATGGAATTGTTAAAGCGCATTTGAAACGTTATACAATAAATTTGACTATTCTAGCTGGGATAAAGCCCTATCTTGCTGAAAAGATCAATATCTTAATCTCTTAGCTGTTTTTGACTTCTGCTGTCCATAAGACGTTTTACTTAGCTCAAATGCCTATAATGACTCATTCAATGCTTTTGCTTATTTAATATCTTTGAACAGAAAACCCAGCGAACATATAAGTATATCCCTAATTCAATTGAGGCTTAGTGATTGAAAAAATTGACCTGGAATGAGAATAAAACTCACGTCCTCACATTAGAGAGGATTATAGATCACCGGTTTTTTGGCTAGCCTTACCTGGCCACAGAAGCTTTGACTTTCTATTGGGAGATCCACCTCGATATAAAATAAACCTACACGTCCCTTCAATGTCTTAAAATTTCCTTGAACTGAAAGTCTTAAAAACCAAATCAACAGATCCACTCATTCAAAAGATTTGCAAAAAAAGACAATATTGATCCAAGACATTGCAAAAGTCTATCATACAGCATTGACATCAGCCCACAAATATATCACAAAATAAATATTGAAGTTAAACATTATTTCAATACCAAAAGTCATCCATCCAGTCAGTCTTTATGAATACCAAAGTGCACAGCCTTAAGGTAGATAAATATGCTTAAGCTCAAGAATAAGAAAAATTAAACTTTGAAAAGACGACGAGAGAAAGAAAGGAAAAGAAAAATATTATTTTTTTTTGTATTCTCTCGTCTTTTTTTTCAATAAAGTTCAAGGAAGATCTTTCCAATTTAGATCGTGAGTTCATCATCTTCTTATTCTTCTTTAGCTGTTGAGGCTCATCTCATCTTTCGAACTTTGTAGACATACACACTCCTGAGGCTATAAAATAACCAGTCGAAGCATAATTAAAAATAATCGTTTTGCTTTGTTCGAGGAGCAACAACACACAAAAAAAAAGTATAAGAAATAAATTTTATTCACATATAAAAACTAAAGCAGAAGAGAAGAAAAAAATTGGACTCAAAGGCCTCAATTCCTCACAATCATCACATAACATTCCCTCGCGTAAATTGTTCGAGTCTTGGGTTTTTTTGTGGCAGGGTTGCTACTGGAAGAACTTTATGTTTATGATGAAGTTTTATTGAATTTAGAATTGATTGAACTATTCTCATTTGTCTTCTTGGACTTGAATTTGTTATCTTTTGCTCGCTTTCTTTAGAATCTATGAAGATTTACGAAGCACAATCAGAGCATCTCTGTGTCTTTTTGGTTTCATGTCACGATAAAATGTTATCGTTATTCTTCAATAATTCTTTTGAATTCTCCCTTTAATAGGATTCGAACATGTGTTGTACGATTGACGAGTTTTTGTTTTGATGACTATTCCTCAAGGGTTGATAACAGATGTTGCATGTTGTCATTATAAACAATAAAAGCTCTAAATTCCATTGCTATGATTTGAAAAGTATTCATCAATGCCAGGAACGACCAGCTCTACATTATTGTGTCCAACTACTCATAGATATCTTTCGATTAGCTCAGACTCTCAACCCTGACTTGTTTTTATTGCTATGTGCGCTGTTGTTATTTACATTTTCTTTCCCTAACTTCTTGTTCTTCTTCTAGTGAGTTCTGTGTTTTTATTTTCGTTAATGTAATTATGCTTCTCTTTCTCTCGGCTCTTTTTACTTCTCGCACATACAATAAGTAATATCCAGCACTCAAAATCATCTTTACTTGCTTGTATTTCATTTTCGTTTCATTTCTTTTTTTTATTATTATGGAGAATCGATAAATATTGTGTAATTAATGGAGAACAATTTTAGTTTCGTTTCCTTCTATTTTTATTATCTTTACATTCATTGTACTTAATGTTCAATAGAATTAGTTCTTCTTTTCAATTCTGACTCATTCGTTCTTCTTTCCTCGTTTATTTTTTTTCAAAGTCAACAATCTATCATAATCTGGATATCGCATTTTTTCCCCTCTTGTTGAACAAAGACGTATGAAATATTAGCTATATAATAGAGATTACTTCTCCTTCATCTTCAGTGAAAATAGTCTTAACAAGCCTAATTCACAACTTGAGTAAATCGCATTATAAAAATTTGCATGAATGTGAAGTGATGAAAGTTAAATTAGATGCTTAAAATTGAGGAGATGAAGCGCAGATGAGGATTGTGTTGAATCAGTTATAGTTTGTACTATTGAGCACTTATCAAGGGATGCTTGAAGCTCTAAATCTGAAATTTTTATTTTAGTCACTTCTACACGTGACACTTAACCATGAATATCTATAAATATTCATAATATTAAAACAATCAGAACCTAGCTCAAGTATTCCTGCTGACAGCTCTAACAGTCACCCAAAGTGTCGATTATATAGTTTTTCCCATAGAATAACACACTATAAAAAGCAGCAAACATGACGTGATGTTAATCATTTACTGAAAAATTAACATAAAGATCTCTTTTATTTAAGAATGAAGAATTTCTTTATTGAATTCTCTTTTCTTTAATGGATTAAATGGTTTTGTAAGGCAATGGAAATGTACTGGATGAAATAATAAAGAAATAGAATGGATCACATGATCAATTGAGGCATAATAATAAATAGACAGATTGCTCGAATAGGTAGAACGAAGCGGGAAGAAGAAATAAGAATCCAATAGTCCATGAGGTGGGACAATGAACTAGTTAGTTGATCTATAGACCATCCAATCCATACAAAGCAAGAAAAAAAATAAAATGTTGAAAAATTGAACACAAAAAAATAAAATAAAAAGCAGAAAAGAATTAAATAATAATTTAAATATTCAGAGTAATGGAAATAAGCAGCACACGAAAAAAAAAAGAGAAGAAGCAAGCACAACAAGACTTAGTGAGATACAAAAAAAAGTAAAATAATGTTTTCTGTACGTTGAACCTTCAAATGTAATCCATAATGGAAATGAAAATTGTTATGTATATTTAAATTTGTGTGTAACTTGCCCTTGAGGTCGTGCTTTCATGCTCTTTTATTTCTTTTCTCTTCTCTCGACTTTATGTTACTTTTTTTACGGGGTTCTATACGGGCTTCATGTAATGTACTTACTTACTTACTCACTCTTATACATTTTATTTGCTATTGTTTTCTCATCGGAAGGTCTATGTGTATTTCAAGTTCTTTACCTTAGCCACTTTTAAGCCTGGAATATTGAAAGCAATAAGCTATGAAGTTCAAATCTATCCACATGATTATTACTTACCTGGAGGCTATCGTGAGTGAGGATTTTGCATTGCCAGGATAGCTTTATCTGGAAAAAATGTATAAATTGCGCACATACTGCCTGCATACACTGCATCGTCTGTGTTTTATATCGCTCATCGTTATCCAAGGCTCAATTAATCATTTTTGCTTTCTTGTAGCTGGAGTTTTATATGAAAAATAGATTTTAATGATCGTTTTGACTTTAATGGGTAGCTTCCAGTGACAGAGTGTATTGAACATTTTTTTAAGTTGTGGATTTAAGGGATCATTCATAAATGTGGTTTAGCTTTTTACTTAGTAGAAGTGCAGAACTTTCTGAAGCCATGGAAGGATTTTTGCGAATATTTTCGTAATGAATTCTTACCTATCCCGAACCCTTCCCAAAACCCTTATAGATGACATTATGTATGAACGATCATTTAAGGGGATTAGAAATTTTTCAACCATACGCATTTTCACTTGACGGTGTGAGGTGTGTCGGGATAAACAAAAGAAGAATTAGTAACCAAGAAGAGCGGTATCCAAGTAATAAAGCTGCTCAGGATACGTTCTGGCATGTTTAAAAATGTTTTGGCTTTGACGGAATTATCAATTTAGTAGTGTACATGTTACGAGTTTTGAGGGTTGACATCAGCGACTTCGAGAAACAAAAGTTGAAGCTAAGACCACGACCAAGATTGTGTTTGAATGAAATCGAATCGTATTTAGTCTTTAAGCTATTCCATACAAATCATCAAGACGGATTTACCTTCTTTGATAGAGGTTCTGTTAAGGATCTAAAACGTGTCAAGTTGGATTCGAACCTATGTCCTCTCAAGAGAGATTATTAGCATTGATTAGCATATACCAAGTTTGATGATAAGCTACCAGTGTGTTATAAAAAGAGCTTTGCTAACTTTGGTCCTTAATACCTTAATCTAAAATCTTGACATTCCTTGATTTCCTCAAACTACATTAAATATCCCAAGATCTTTTATTCAACTTAAAAAACTCAAAACTCTTTCATTTCTTCCAACATAGCCAGCAAAACTTCATCACAAGAAATGCTCAGTTAAGCCTTGACCTCAACGATCTTACTGCATGAAAAATTATTGCATCTCTTTCCAATTTTCCCAACCAAAAGTATAAATCTTTTGACATCGTGGCTGCATCACGGTCTGTAATCAAGACATCACTTAAAACCATATTCGCTTCCATCTCCTATCCCCCATGAATTGTCTTCCATACCAATATTTATTTAACTACGAAAAAAGAGCAAAGCTGAACATTATGAATGCATAAGTCAGCTTTTATAGATTCTTCTTCTCGGTATAAATTTTTCTATCCAGATAATAGATGGGAAGTAAGAAAAAAATAATAAAATAAAGCACAACCGATAGAGACAATAGAGGAGGAACGATGGAGCAACCACGACGATATGTTGGTTATGTGTAGGAATAAAAGAACAATGAAGGATTAATCTATAAATAGATAGATAGCCTTTTATGAATAGATCAGAGGGATTATCATCACTTTTCATTTATCTCGTTACTTGTATGAGATGTTACTCTTTCTACCATGTCACAAGCCGTTCCTAGCTGCAGAAACTGCTCGTTCATATTATAAAATGAAAAATGTATGATGTTGTACACAACAAAAGCATAGGAAGAAAAAAAAATAGCAAAAAATAATAAGAGTTAAGCGAAGAGGAAAGAAATAAGTAGTCATAATTGGCGATAAAGATTTGTGGATGGAACTGAAACGCATTTCGATTGAAAACTTGCTTTTGGGAAATTAACGGCTTTAAGACATTTAAATTTTAACGGGTTTCAAAAATTCAAATTCTGTCTGTTTTAATATTTGAAATTTTAAAAGGTTTCAAAAATTAAAATTTGCAGATTTTTAAAAAAATTAATTCAACTTTTAATGCTAATTTTGAATTTGATTCACTTTGGTAAAAAATCAAGTCTGATCAATTTCACTTCTATGTGGCCTTCCATCAATTTCAATGCCCAATCAGTCAACTTAAACGACCGACATAACCCATTATTCCAAGAATATTGCTCCCAAAAAATAACGAACTTGGGAACTAAAGCAGAAAAAAAGCGAGCAACGTGAATGAGAAAGAGAATACTAAGAATAGAGTGAGAAAGAAGAATCAAGGTCACTGAAATTTGTGAGCCTTCAACTCTTTTCTTTTTGTTTTCGCAGAAAGCTTGTTGATTCGAAACAAAATAATAATAATAATAAAGAGCAGATTGAAATAAGAGGCACAATGTGTGTATAAATGTATATAATTTCTTTTATGTATAAAGTTTAATAAACCATATGCTCTGCGCTCCTCAAACGTTTCTTTTTCTTTTCCTGGAGATTCCTTCTTATTATCCCTCCCAATCGCTTTTATCTCATCCATGGCTGTTTCTGTCTGCTTGCTGTTTTTTATCCTTTTTTCTTGTTTGCTTGATTTCATGATGGCTTTCTAATGCGATTTATATTGAATATCAAAAGGATTTCATTATAATGGTTTTCTAGGAAGCGATTTTCAAATGATTGATTGTGTATGATACTTTGGTTGCTGTCTGATGTCTGTTGGATGGGTTGATAGATTTCCAGACGAAAGATTTTAAAACAGTTTTTTTTGTGTTGGAAATTTTGTTGCTTTTGAGATTTTTGAGTTTAATAAATTACCTCAAGAAGAATAGAAGAATAAGAAGGCAGACGATTTATTTTATCCATGAGCATAGCTAGGGGCTTAAACAGGTCCTTAACCTCTTCCTCTAGAAGTAAAAAAACCCTCTCTTTTGAAAAACTTCATCATCCAGAAGTTCTGTGCAGTATCAT
The DNA here is from genome assembly GCA_917627325.4 of Chironomus riparius. Lineage (NCBI taxonomy): Eukaryota > Metazoa > Arthropoda > Insecta > Diptera > Chironomidae > Chironomus > Chironomus riparius. The sequence goes on along the minus strand of OU895877.1, from coordinate 17,910,823 downwards.
AGCTTCATATTCCAATAGTTAGACATCATATCTGAACATCTTCATCACAAACTTCCTTATACTTAAAAACTTCAAATTTCCTCGCAAAAACTTCTTCAAATATCAGATTCAACTTTAATCTCCATCCAAAAAACACACAAATTACTCTAAAAGTTGAATTATTCATCATCTTTCTTAGAATTTGAACTGCAGATAATCTTCAGAGATCTGCAAACTTTTTCCTTTGAAATGTTATCTGACTTGAGAAAAGTTTTTTAGACAAATCACAAACAAGAAGTTTTTGCAAAAATTTTCGATTAGAAATTCTTTTAAGATGTTGTTCGAGGTTTGTTTGAAGTGAATTACAATCTTGATAAGTTGAAGTAATACTTAGAATAGAAGTTTATGGAAGTTAGTTCTATGGAAACTTTGTCTTTTTAATTGAGACATATTTTGCCTTTGAATGTGGATTAAGTGTTGAAGGAATTAAGTTCTAATGAAATTGATGCTGTTTGTGATGGTTTATAGCATAGTCTGGTTGTTATCTGCTTTTAAAAATAAGCACTAATTTGTCGCTTTTACTGTTTCACACACTATGTACTGCTGTAAGTATCGACTAAACTCTATATAATGATTGAAAGATCGGTCTCTGGTTGGAATCGAACCCACTTCCTCACAACAGAAGGTTACATATATCAGGTATGTTGCTTAGCCACTCGTGACCCTTAGATACTTAAGTCTCGACCTGGCAGACTTTCCTATTTATGGCTTTATACCCCCGATTTCACTCTGCTCCAACACCACAGCTACAAATTTTCAAAATTGCACAATTTTCAAAAAAATTTCAAATTTCTGTGGTGCAACTCATCTTCTACGGTCCCGTACCTTGCCATTGTTGACTAGGTAAAAGAAAATGGGATGAGAAAACAACATCTACGCATCTTAGAGATCTGTGGTAATAGCTTTAACTCAACTCAATTTAAGATGTCATTTTTCAAATTTCTTAACACTTTTAAACTATCAACTAGTTTTTAAATGTAATTCTAGAGTATTATCTTAACACATTCCTGCAATTCCTTCCAAACTATTTCGATTCTCCTCCAAAAAACTATTAAACATTTAAACCAAAGAATCTTCCCATTAACCTCAATTTACTTCCATTTAATATCCCTTAAAAATAAATTCACAATTTCCATTTCTCTGAATTTTCCATCAAAACATCAACTCAAGGATGAAATCCTCAAAATCGTATATTTAAGGAACAAAATCCTAGTAACGGAACTATTTGATATTGAGGTAAAATTGCTCTCAAAGATAGACATTTCTCCTTCATTGAGCTGACAAAGAACAAATAAGGAGGCAAAAAAGGCAACAAGAAATAAGAAAAACATTTACTTACGGAAGCAGACATTGAAAGGATTTAAGCTCCATCAATTTCTGTCTCCTCAAATAATAATATTAATTCGCATTTAAAAATGTAAAGCTAAAAAGAACATAAGCAGCACCGGAGAAAAAATGACATAAAGGAAGAAGAGAAACATGAAGAAGGTTTAAAACACACAGCAGAAATAAATGCAAGCGACAACGAGAAGTGCATATAAAGTAGAAAAAAAAATAAAATAAAATAATAATAAGAAGCTTCCCCCTTAGCTCATCTCATTTTACGAATCGACTTTATGTGCAAAATCATTAAAATGAAGAAAAAAAAGAGATCGTCTCAAGAACTTTACATTTCTTCTCAATTTATTGCACCCCAGCAATCGCTTATTTTTTGTTTGTGCTTTCTACAAGGTCTTGCGTTCGTCTCGGTTATTTCGCTTTATATTGGCATCCATTCTCTTATACAACACTTAACTTCTATCTTACTATCTTTTCTTCTTACTTTTTATTCTTTATGCGAAATCGCGAGATTGTTTTTTTCAAAGAAGGTGCAAGTTTTGGCGGTGGAAGTGCAAGGTTATGATGGTGTTTTGTCTTGTTTTGAGACTAAATGAGGAGTTGATGATGTCCACTTGCTTATATATTTGAATACTGAATAAATGGCACAAAAGTTGAATGGTTAGAGGAGAGACAAGACTAAGGATGTCAACAATGATTAATTTGAGTAATGATGGCATAAAGTTGAAGCTGTAAAATGGTTCACACATTAAAATGTTATCAAAATCATAGTTTGAGTCCTAAAAGCGTTTGAAGCTTCAATAATAAAAATCATTTTTTAAAGGATCACATAGTTCTTTCATAAGGCACAACTTTGTTCAGACCCCTAGCTACTAAAACAACGAGAATAATGCCTACATAACACTATCTTAGTCTCAACTTGGCATTATTGCATTTCAAGTTGATAATAGCATTGTGAACTAATAATAATAATGTGTGAAGGGCCCAGCCTTTCAGCTGGAGACACTGCGATTCCAATTAGAGCAGAATCTAATGTACCACACCCTTTAGACCTACAGTTTATAGTGGGGTCCGAACCACTTGCAAGCTCTGCACATTGCAAAGACACGAGTACGTCATAAGACCTGATGTACCCTGCAATGTACCTAGTCACAATTCGTGTGCGCAAGATGCCGTAAGGAAGTCATCCAGATGCTAGTATATCCTTGTATACCTAGCAAAGGAGGCAGATTCTGTGCCAAAGACCTTAAAACTACACCCAACACACGAACCGAGCTTCGTAACTAGAACGATGAGTGGAAAAAGAGCTTCGAAAATTATACATGGCCTGGGATTGAACCCAGGACCTTTGGCATGTAAGGCCAACGCTTTACAATTTAGGCCACTGATGCCATTTCACCGCTAAAGTCTTTTAAATACTTTTTTCCTTACACAAGATTTGATAAGCCCCTCATGTCAAAAATCTAGTTCTACAGTGTTTTGTTATCAGTTTAAGCTATTGAAGAACTAGGATTAGTCATCTATAATTCCATATCCTCTCCTTATGATCTGAACAACAAGCATATTTCCATCCTTTTGGATTGACAACGCTTAATGTCAGCTTAATTCTCTTGCACAGTTGAATCTTCATCTTCTAGTCTGATTCATTGATGATCTCCCATTGACAGAAAACTGTTGAAAATTAGCACTTATTCATAGTTTACTCTACACTTAGAAAGTAAATACAAACTTAAATAATTAAGCAATTACCCACTTGACCGAACAATGCCATTCATACTCGTCCGGCTTACAATCTTGATCTTCAGATATTCTCTTGAACCCATGTCTTAAGTAATAAGTAACTCACATATGAAAACATACATCCTCAAGCATGCGTCATATTTGCCAACTTATAGTAAATTTTCAGCTTACTTTCTTTAGTGCAATGATTCTTAAGTAAGTGAGTTGAAGAGAGCAAATAAAAAAATAAAGTCAGGCAAGAAGGCATATTGGAAGTGAAAAAGAAAGAAGAGACGTAAAAAAGAGATGTGAATAAGATTATCGTCAGACGATGTCGGTTTCGGAACTTCTTACATATTTTTTTTTGTCTTCTCTTCTTCAGACCGCCAACAACAACAAAAAACAACAGTTCCTCCACTATTTTTTCAATTGTTCTTTATTATTTTCTTTGTCGTCTGTCGCTTATAAAATCATTCCATCTCACATTATCTCCATCTCTGTCTTGATATTCAGCATAGTGATATCTTTTCAACTTTAATAAACGAATGATGATGGTGCAACTGAAATATATGTATATGTACTTTATAAAGGCTGAATGAAATATATAAAAAAAAGAGCAACAGCGTATAAAGTATACATTACTCATTCAATTCACGTCTCGATAGACGACGCTTTGTTCATATCGACATAAAATGTGACACCACGTGGTTCTTAATTCGCACGGATGATTTCATTTCACATGGCTAGGAATATTATTTATTCTTTTTATTCAGTGTTGATTTTACGCGCATTTAATGTTCCTGTGTGACTTTTGTGTCTCGTGGAGCAATAGGTCGTAATAATTATTAATATATGGGATTTTGCAAGTGATGGGTATGAAATTTAATGAGCCGATAATAGTTTAAGTCACTGACAGTTGAAACCAAAGCGGTTGGTAGGTTCGAATCCTAGTAGAAGGCAGTAGTTCTTTAAAAACCCGAGGATTATTTAATAGGCGTTTTTTAAGAACGCTTTCTTACTATATATTCTATGTCATCCTCTAGACAGTTCCCAAATTTGAATCGCAGTGCCTCCAGCTCAAAAGGCTGGGCCCTCTCCATGCTTTACTTTACCTTTATAGACAGTTCCCTATCAATCAATTACCAGTTTACTCATAATAATACAAAAACTAATTAAAACTAGTTTCAAATATACCCAAACAGCGCTATACAATTCTTAAAAGTGTTCTCATGAATCACACCATGACTCTACATATCGCAATGTCGCTCTTAACAACAGCAATTATTCAACTCTTTTATTAATTTTTGCAGAATGATAATAAATAGATGTACATAAATTGAAACATTGGTCAAATGGAACTATATAGGAAATAAGTCAGAGAGATAGTGCTGAACACTTTACGCTTCGTGTATCATATTGTGCCATTTCCATTGTTGATCGTATTACGAGACAATAATTCTGCAAATAGAGGTGCGTAAAGTAATGTAAAATTATGAGGCACGATTAAACGTGAAGTTACAGGAAATTGTAAATAATTTTTAAGCCATAAATCAGATCATTCACCTTGACTGTACTGAGTGACTGACTGTGTGTGACTAAAAGGCCACGATGAGAGTGTCTTCTTATTAAGAAAGTTCACATTGTGTCCCTTTATATCTCCAATTTAAAGACGAATAATACCGGCGAACAAGAAGGTATAAGACACAGAAAAAAATATATAAAGCCACTGAACGAGCGAAGAAAAGAGAGAGAAAGACAAAGAATGATGATAAATAATTTTTAATGGATTTTTTTTCCTTTTATTTTTCGGCAATTCTGCTGATTCAGTGTCAATGGCATTGAACGTCAGATAGAGGCACTCTATATACTCTCACAGATCTATAAACACACCATGACAACAACAAAATTCAGATTCAGATGATGGTATAGAAATGAAATTATATATACATGTGAAATAAGAAGTCACTCCGACATCCAATTAACCCCGCGCGCAAAATAGTTGACGCGATAAAAATGTTAAAAAAAGAGAAAGAGAGAAATATTTCAGCTGTTGCTGATCTGATGTGGTGTTTGTGTCTACAAGATTGTTATATAAAGCATTGAATCATGTTTCGGAAGCAGAGATGCTTGTTATGGATTTGTTAATAAGAATTTATTTTTTTTTGGAGGCAAATTAAGGGGAGTAGCTTGATGTTGTGGAACATGCTTAAGTTCTTTTGTGATATGTTTATTTTTGCTGGCATGTTGTGGATTTAAGAAGCGATTTGTTGCTAGACAGCTTTAGCTAGACGATGGGATTTTGTTTATATTTTAGAATTATCACATTCCTTAATAGGAGAATTTGAATATTCTGTGAGGTTCTGAATTTTTTAGTCACCTGTTTTGTTTTGATTCGGGGATTAGATGTGTTGAAGCAATGTGAACGGAAAACGAATTGTTTTGGGCAGGGAGGTTGTTGCGAAACTTTGTGGATGTACAAGATGAATAGCTTAAGGTAAGCAAATATCCGGTGTCCTCATTGTCATTTACTGTGAAGTGGGAAAGTATAATTGGGTAAGGCTGTAGATTGCCAACTTAGCTTAGGTTTCTAGGCCTACTCCTAGTACATCCATGCCCCAGTCAAATTACATTGATGTCTCAATACTAGCACATCAGCTCTACAAGCTTAACCCTAATTCAGAAAACACAACAAAATGTGTCAATTGAGACCCATTTTATGGGTCAAATAAGGAGCTTAAATCTGCGATATGCATCGGCGTACTTCGCCATTATCAAGCCTACTCAATCCTAACAGTGTGGACTGCATGGTACTGATCTTCAGCTCCACTGCTTCATATGATAAGGAGATAGATCTGAAATTCAAATTTTCTCATAAAAAAATGTCAACGACTCTTCACAAAACAAACCAGAAGTTACGTTGACTCATACTACCAATTTTAGGCGGGAAAAAGTTCTTTCAAGGTCAATCTTCTATTGCTTCTCTAACACATCATACAACATTAACACCAATTCAATATAAACATTAACAAACTTAATCTTATATCAATCATCATCCCCTATCCCCAACCCTGCTAATGAGAATATTGAACTTAACATTTAATTTAATTTTTTTTTTTTTGGGGAAAAGAATCATTTCTCTTATAGAACAAAATCCTCTTAATGGAATTTCCTGGTCAAAACTCTCGCGCAAAAAAAAATAAAGTTGAGAATATTTTTTTTTGTTTTCCGCTGTGTTTGTTGATTGTTAATGTGCTGTGCGCGCTGTTAATAAAAAAGTGGTAAAAAGAAGACGAGAATAAATATTCACGCGGATGGAGATGGAGCGATAAAAAACTTACTAAGCATCATCAGAACAAAAAAATAACAACTAAAAGTTCAATGTGCTTTGCCAAAGCGATTACTCTTCTTCGTTCCCTTTTCTAGTTATTATTTTATTTTTGTCTTTTTCTAACGTCCAACATGTATATCACCTCACTCATTGTTCATAATAAAAAAAAGTTCTTTTTTCTGTTTTTATTATTTATTATTTGTTGTTGTAAGCTATTCTTTACGAATATATGGATATATATTAATGATGATGGAATGTATTTTGTTACCGGCTTTTGCCTCGCTCGCTCGCTCTACATTACGTCAACTCCAAAAATGAAGAGATACAAACACACATTTCTTCATTATTTTATTATTTTTTTTTATTTCTCAATTCGATACACAATGAAATGAAAATTATAGTGTTTATAAAGGCCAGGTGAAAATTATAAGAATTAAAAGCACAATCACCTATCTTAATGAATAAATTCTATCTTTATATTCATTCATCAATTTATCTCCGATTGTTCGAGAAAGATGCTAGTCGAGATGACTTTATTGTGCTGATGTTGTTGATGTTCAAAGTGCATTTATTGATTTTTTGCTTGTGATTGCTTAGAAAGGTATGAAGGGGATAACAACATGTTAAAGAATTACTTTGATGGAAAATTATAATCACGATGAAAAAAATCCTTCTCAAATTTCTAATCAAAATTTTTCCTCATCATGTTGTTATCCCCTTGGAAGATATTCCGTATTTGGATTTATCTGATGTTGACCAATATGATGATTGAATTCAGGATTATGAATTCTTATTTATAAGAGTAAATAATACAAAATATATTAGGAGATTAATTTATTTCTATAGACATTGAAGTGGAATTAGACATATTTAATCAACATTTAGATACCTGAGCTCAGACATTTCTTAATTATTCAGTGTATTAGCAATATTTTGTGCAATTTGGGATTTAAGTCAAGTAGAAAATATAAGATAAAAAGCTCTCAGGTATAAACTTTTGTCTTATTTAACAGTTTAGGTTAGCAATTCGATATTAATACTCTGTGGCATGTGTTTTTGCAAAATGAGGTCATTTTTGCAAGATCTTCAAAAAATATAGACAATGCATCTGTCAAACAAGTCTGAAATAAATTACCGCTTTCTGAACAGGTGCTTAAGGCAGATAAGGTGTGACCTAGACATTTTTCAAAATATCTAAATTAGACCGGCTTTCTTAGCTTATTTGACTTGTTAATTAAATGAAGTTTCATAGCTTCTATGGACAAAAATTTCTATTATCTGTTGGATGTTCAGGATATGCATTATTGAATCGATTTAATTGGATTTGCCGACTTAGAGATTATATCAAAAGTTAGGAAACCAAGATTTATTTCATAAAAGTTGAAGACATTTATCAATATTAAAGACTAAATGAGTTACAGTTGGAATTTATCAGATGCTATAAAACAGCATTCAGAACAGCTGACAAAGCTTGTCGTTATGTCTACTTGGATACTCTTCACCTTCATTGACAGGTTTATAAATAGCTCGTAAGGCACCAAGAGCTTTCTCATCCGCTTTTGTAGAATTCCAGGTTTCCGAGCTATAGACTGCATAAAAAGAACCAATGCGTAGCAAATCAAGGTATGGTTTTACAAATGTAAAAAAAAAAATCAGGGAAAGGGGGTTCGTGTGGTTTGGGGGGTGACATTAAATGACGAAAAATTTCGGGTACGCTCTTAAAACCTGAATTAAAAATAAATCAGGCTTAAACTTGTATAAAAAGATCTTTGACCCCTTTTGACCCCTTTTAATTGGTTCCAAAATCTTTAATAAAACTTAATTTAACGCTAATATTAAAAACAAAAAGTAGTCAAATTAAATCGATCTAGGACTTTCAACCCTCTTCGTTCAGCAACACTTTAAAAATAATGACATGGAAATCCTCCACACAGTCAATCAGCCGTTCATTCACAAAAAGAAAAATGAATACAAAAGCTGTTCCATTTCCTTAAGTAAAACTATAAACCGAAACTACAACACAATAAATATAATGAAGGACAATGATAATGTACAAGAGTTATATGTAAAGGCTGAAAGAAAAAGGACAAGGAATTTTCCTCTACAGAAATTAATGACTCCATTGTGTGTATATGTCATTGTGCTATAATTTTCCACAGCTTTCAATGTCCCTGTCAGTTGACTATTTTCTTTTTTGTATGTGTCGAATATTTTGTTGCTAATGAATAGAATTGAGAGACAGAAGAAAAGTTTATCCTTCAATTACAATTTTTTTTCGTAACAAAATGACGATAATGAGCAGAAAAAAGGAGAGAAAAAATTTTTTTTTATAGAAAATTAATTTTTCTCCCCTCCTTTTTCTTAATAAGGAAATGAATCTTAACGAATCTCATTTGCAATGAAATTGACTGCTTATTAAAAAAATAAGGGAAAAATATGAAAACAAAGAAAAATTAATTAAAATCATGAGTAAAGAGAATTTTGCCTTAAATTTAGCTTCAATGGAGCAATCGAATTAAATAAACTTAGTTTAAAAAATTTCATTTAAAATTACAAAACGCAAGGAAAAGTTTTTTTTTCTGTTCTGTGTAGTTTAAATGTAATTAAATATGTAGCATGCTGAAAATTTGAATTAAATTGAGAATTAAGGAGATTGAAATGAATCTGCAATATGGATGAACATTTTGCTATGTAATCAGATATGGATAATGAGAGAGAGAAAATGTAGTTTGAATTTCTGATGAGAATTGAACATGATGAGGTTGGAATGCTGCTTTGTGCATTTTATTGCATGCTCATCAATTTTGTACGGTAATATTTTATTTTGAAACCTCAATTTTTAACATTCCTAACAAATTAGCTCTAATGGGAATCGAACTAGCTTCAAATCATTTTTCAACCATATTCTGCTCAAAACTTCACGGTTGATCGAACCAAATCACTCAATAATAGAAGTCCAATAAAAAACAACATTAAACTTGCATAAAACTCTCAATGCTCCACTTAACCAAATCAATTTATTCTCACCGTATCGTTTTCAAACTAGAACATTCTCAATGCAAGACGGATTTTCTCTATACCTAGAATTTAAATGATTCAATTCTCTTTTGTGCATTCAATGTGCTCACAATTACGATGAAAATTCTTTCTTTGATCATTTCCAACCGCTTGAATGCTGAATCTTTAGTGCCTAATCAAGCATATAACCAAAATAAATGCTGCAAAAAATATTATTTTAGAAAGAAAAAGTGCACTGAAAAACTTTATTTAACTGGAAAACTTGAAAATTTCTCGAATTTGTTGAATTGAATTCAATTTAAAATCAAATCGGCGAATTCAATGAATTGACTTTAATGCATAAACGTGAATTTATATAATCCATAAAAGATTCCATTAACAAAACTATAACACAAAATATTTTCACGATCAAAACTCCAATTTTCTTGATTCTTGTTCTCACAAAAAAAAAACAGCTTAACATCCAATTTAATTCTTCGGTTGTAATTTTTTTTGGAGTAATCCGACACATAATCCTCGGAATATTTACAATAATGCCTGACTTACGTGAAATTACGTAAATGAAAGCAAGTAGCGAGTGTAAGTATGTAGGAGACGGAATAAAAAGAGAACGAGAAAAAGAAATTTAATTCTACACAATGTGCTCATTATAATCCATTTTTAGCTGTATAAAGAAATGAAATATTCTTGGTATATTTTAAACTTGTGAATAATATCAAGTTTATATTCACATATAACGTCATACTGATTGATAATAAACCAATAAATTTTCATCTCAAATGTTTCATTCAGACATGATTGAATGGTGTTAAATGGGAAGATCAATAGATAATAAAAAGAAAAACCTTAAAGTATATAGATTTATCCACATAAATTTCAATTTCATGCTTTCAATTACATTGGGCAACCTTCAATTTTACCACATTAATTGACCTGGAATGTTCTAGCATTCTCACTTCGTCTACTCTTTCGGTTTTGGATTTTAATTGACTTCCGTGCGTTGAACTAAACGCTAAGCTTCATTCGAATAGATTTAAATGAGCTGGATTTGAATAGAATGAGCTGAGCTAGATTCGATTCGATTGAGCTAAGCTTGATTCGACTAGATTGAGATGAGCTAGATTACAATAGAATGAGCTAGACTAGATTCGACTAGATTGAGCTGAGCTTTATTAGACTAGATTGAGTTGAGCTAGATTCGATTAGATTGAGTTAAGCTAGATTCGACTAGATTGAGCTAAGCTTGATGAGCTATATTACAAAAGAATGAGCTAGACTAGATTCGACTAGATTGAGTTGAGATTTATTAGACTAGATTGAGTTGAGCTAGATTATACTAGATTCGACTAGATTGAGCTTAGCTAGATTCGACTAGATTGAGGTAAGATAGTTTCGACTAGCTAGATTCTACTGAATTTAATCCAGAATCCAAACGATATTTTAATCAATTTTAAACTCCTTGATTTCATCAATACTCTCTTACCACATAGAAGTCACCACATCAACATCTCTAGCCATGACTTTTTCAATATCCATCAATTCAATTCTATTCCATTTTCTCTAAAACATTCAGATTGAATATCTGCATTGTCATCGTCATGTTGAGAGAAATAAATATATATTTTTATTTTCTATCATGTTAGTTTGTTCATGCATGTATCCACATCCAATCTCAAGTGAACTTGAAAAAGAATTTACATTTTGAGCATCAACAATAGCAAAAGCCAAAAACATGAGATTCTGCAAACCTGAAGCATAGCATTAATGCCTCTTGTATGATATGTTAAAATTATGGAAAATCCTTTCTCCATCTCACATGATGTACGTATTCTTGTGTAAGCTGTAAGCGCTTTTTCAGAAAATTGTTGAAATCTGATGGATTTCTCCTCATCAAGAGCTACTGATGTATTGCTTCCATGTATTGTGAAACATTTTCTTTTTCCATCAAAGCTACGGAAACTCATCATGTTGATGAAGATTCTTTCCCTTATTTTCTTTTTTCTGTGGAATTTATATCTGAAATAGATGAGTACTATTGTTTGCCTTTCAGTCTGTCCTTCTTTGTTAGGATTTTTGAAATCTTTCTTATATTTTTGGAACCAGAAATAATTCTAAACCGGTTTATGATTCATTTAGATTAGAGTATATGCTAAACAACTAGAATCAAACAGAGATTTTTGACTCGTCCATTCACGTCCATTCATGAATTGAGATTTTTTTTAGCGAGAATTTCTGATCGGAATTCATGAATGGGAAATGGATTTAAAATTTATGATATATTTTTTTGTTTCTTTTATAAACTGAGCCTGACATGGGTATGATAATTAATTCTATTTTTTTGTTGTGGGGATCGAAGATGATTTTGAATTAAAATTTGTGTTTGGGAATATCTTAATTTTGGGATATTATTAATGTTGACTAGTAATTATGACGATCGATAATTTAAGATTTTTGGACCACCTTATTAGCTTTTTCATAAAACTATTATTTATGTTGGACACTAATAGCAGTCATGTCTATACACAATTTAAAATGGACAGTCACAGATCAGTCTTAAACAGGAATCGAACCAATATCTTTTCATAATGACGAGTTCAACCTGTAGATTCGTTGGCATGTGGCTTGATACAACCTCACGGAACCTCACTAGTGTGCAGTGACAGAACCTACACATATTCTCACCATCTATTGTATAAATGCGCTTTAACTATGCCCTTTTCATCGTCAGACATTCATCACTTTTTTTTATCCTTTTTCTTATTTGACGAAATCATAAAACATTTCCCTGACATGTGTATGAGGATACACATTGCATGCATCGCAGATAAAGTAGATGTATATTTTTTTTTCCATTTGGAATTAAGTATATCTTCTCTGTGTTTACATGAAAGCTTCGATGATTTTCAGAAGAGAAAGGAAATAACTCAAATTCATGGTCGCAAGGATTGATTCACATTAGCTCGCGTAGAGGGATTATGCGAAAAACTGACTTGTATACAGGTGGAATGAGAATTGATGGGAAAAACACATCACATCGAGTACATTTTTGTTTCTGTTTCAATCTACAAAAACCAATCTAAATTATTCATGTTGCTAGTTCCTCTCGTCTGTTACAACTCTGTACGCCAAAATAATCCGATATAAAGCATTGTAGTTGCTGGAAATATTTCAGATGATGATCAGATTTCCATTTTTATTGAAAATACATTTACTTATTCTGGTTTTCTTCTTTGCTGGCTGATTTCTATCGCATTCGCTTTATGATGCCTTTTCTCTATAACCTTATAGATATTGTAATCTTTTTTACACGTCATCAAGCAAAGATAGAGGCAAGAGAGATGGAAAAATTCATAGTTTCTTTACCATTTTCTATTTTGTGGGTGGAAAAATGTGAGAAATTGAATGTAGACTTACTCATATTGTTGATGTTAAATGGGAGAAGTAAAGTTGTTGAATGATTGGTAATTAATGAGATATGTAAATCAATTTTCCACCATGTTGCTATCCCTATTGCTCAAATATGAAAATTAATAGTTTCATATAAATCTTAGGTTTTGGTTTATCTCAGCACCTACGGAAGCTAATTTCTCTGAATCTGAAAAGATACTCTTTAGAGCAGCCCCTAGCTTGAACCTAGTAAATCAACCCAATCCAAAACAACACAAAAAATCCGAACTCCCATCTACATTGCTCAATTCTCTCTCCTATAAGCATCTCACATGTATGAGACTGTTTTGTATAAGTAATTCTAGTATCTAAAGCACACATATGTGAGGCAAAAGAGGAAAATTGTTTGTTAACACGTTAAATAAAAGAAAAAAAGTGGAATGGGAGAAAATGTCATGGCAATAAGGCTTAATTGACTAACCTCCGTTGAAAGTGAAAAAAAAAAGTTTTTTTGCTTATTTTTTCATTTTCTTCTTCCACAACGACACACCTACGTGGTATTAAAGTTTCCATGGTATCCGAAAATGAGTTTTAAGAGATCTGAACAGGAATAAAATTAATGAGCGATTAGAAGTGAAATGAAGGAGAATTAAGTATTGAATAATTTTCATTATTGATAGTTTAGTGATGTTATAGATATGTGACATGAAAAGGTCTTTACTTTTTTGTTTCCGTAACTTTATTAAAGCTTTAAGAGCAGTTTGGGTTTAGGGTGATTCACGCAATGTGGACACAATGTTTGTTGAGTTTTCGGATAAGCTTCGCATTTTGATGATCAAATAAGAAAACACTAAAATAGAGCAATAAATAAAAATGTAACAGGTACACGCATGGTTATATATAAATTAATGAATTTTCTGTGGAAAAGGTTGATTTTCGTAGAGTTTTTGTTATTTCTTTATGAAATAATACAATTGGATACTCTTAGGGAATGTTTATAAATGGCGACAAAATTTCAATCATGTCGATCATGTCGATTTTTTGCATTACCATAAAAACAAGCATACAGGAATTAAAAATAACATTTAATAATATAATCTAGGACTCGTTCATTTTTAATGTCTTATGATGGAGACTAATGGTTCAAATTCTTTGTAATCTGAAGCACTGAATTAGACATGAACGGCATGTTTTCATTTTCTAAACATTAAGCTTTTCATCAAGTGCTGCACAATCAAAAATGGATGACTTTAAGACTATTGTCAAGAAGATTTATGAAAGCGATGAATCCAATCATTCAATTGATTTCAATTATTCTCGTTTCTCCACAAACCTGATGATTCAAAAAGGTCGTAACAATGATCCTTAAAATAAAATTATGACAAGACTTTTGACAATTGAGCGAAATGTTCAAATAATGCCTAAATTAACATGCTTTTTGACTCCAACAAATATAATGGTTGCAGACTGTGCTATAAATGATGGACATTTGAAAGGAATGTTTAAACATTTGAAATCAGAATCAGGTTTACTGAATCTAAATGTTGAACTGATTCCAGCTACAATGCAGTATTTACCTGATGCTGCTTTGTTAATGACTGCTGATACCGAATTTACGCATGAAAAAGTTCCGTACTCAATCAAGAATGATCCCAGACTTGCCATCGCACTTGCATTGATTGAGTCAACCTTTGAAGGCTTTTGGACTAAATATGAACTGTATTTACAAAATCCAGACGAAGAAATGAGAGTTATTGATGACAACTGCAATTTCAATGCAAAGTGGGTTAAAATTTAATTTTTGTGGATTCATTGAAAAGAAAAGAACTGAGGCTGAAAAGAAGTTCATTGCAATCATGATCATATTATCAATTTTTAAACCTTTGAATGATCTTCAACGTGCTTCGTGGGCAATCAGCCAATTCATGACTACTTCCTGAAAATTCTGATTTCACTTGAAATGATTCTGTTTATCATAATTGATGAGTTTGTTTGCATGCCCGAAAAAACAAAACCTCACAGCCATAAGAAGATCACTAAGGAAATTCTTTACTTCCTCATTGTCAAGCATAAGTTGAAGGAAAGATTTGGAGACAATTATTACTTTGCTAAGCTCTTGGATCCAACAATAAAAGAAGTGAATGTGGGAAATTGGAAACATTTGGGTGCTTTTGCACTAATGAGTGCAAATCTCAAGTATCCAAAGACATAACAACTTAAGGTTCTGGGATTAGGATATGAAATCGATTATCCAGAACTGTTAATGAATGTTATTAATCCGAATTCTGTTGGACGTGCTGATTCTGGTCGTGACAGCGATTTGTTCTTGAAAGCTTTGTATGGCAATTAAGGATTATGGTTGTGAACAATACATTCTGAAACTTATTTTTTTTTGTCCTTTTAATTCTTACATTATGATTGTTTCTACTTTGAAAATTTTAATAGATCTAATTTGTTCTTTATTCAAAACAGACTAAACTCAAATCTCGTCTTCTCGAGTAAAGCTTGTTTTTTACTATTTTTGTATAAATTTATCAGATTTTTAATATAATTAAGGGTGTGCGACCCATCTGGAAGCGCCTCTATAACGATCAATGCCGCCGTGAGTCAACCAATTTCAATACCACTGGCCTTTACGTCCCCTCCAAACCAACAAGAACAAGCTGTAACACCGTAAGGCATGGCTTGGAGTCATGAATAGAGAGCTCACGTTCAGGCTTTATTGGGCAAAGATCTTTTTATGACTCTTAGCGGCCCGGAAGTATTTGTTGTGAATGAATTGGAAAATTTCACCAAATACAAAGTTAAGTATGTGAGCTGAAAAAGAAGGATTAGTAAACAGGATAAAACGAACGGACGGATTGACAGGAATGTTTTTTTTGGGACAGCCCACCCTCAACCCCCTCTTAAATTATTCCTAAAAAGTTCAAATCCCTTCTTATAGAGGATAAGCCTCGTTCGATAAAAATTGCATAAAAAACTCGAACGCGCCATTGTAATTCATTCATGTCCAGATTTTAAAAAAAAAATCCCTTACGTTAACAGAACTACCAATTACCCCTCCCCAATCACCCAATCACCCCTCACGCAATCACCCAAAGACCCAAATCCTTCCCTTGGCGTCACTGGAGCGCCACTCCCAGATAGATTTGATTAAGCTCTTCTCGCCGGTCTCACCCAATACCCCTTACACAATCACCCCTCACCCAATCACACTTCACCCAATCACACCTCACGCGATCACGCAATGACCCAAACCCTTCCCTTGGCGTCACTGGAGCGCCACTCCCAGATAGATTTGATTAGGCTCTTCTCGCCGGACCCACAGAATCACTCTTCACCCAATCACCATTTACACAATCATCCCAACCCCTCCCCCCTCACATCCCTACCCCTCTACACCCTACCACCTACCCTCCTTTTAACACCCTCAGCTTTTGGCACTCTCCTAGTATCCATTAATACCACAACAAAACCAAGATTGTACAGACCTTATTACAGACCTTAGACCCTTCTTTCCGGTACCTTTTGAAACTTGTCCATAAACTGGAAGTGGAAGTATTGGACATCTTTCATTTGAGTTTACATACTGAAAACAAACGAAATAAAAATTATTATTAGATCGATTAATGAATAAACTGGCTTGAAATGTGGTGAATTGCTGTTCGCATAATTAATATTGCTTGAGGGTAGCAATTGTGAACTCGAATTTTGAAGAGAGGCATGTCAAGATGCTTAGATTATTAAAACAAAAACTCCTTACCTTTAACATGCTTATATTCGCCATCACTGTATATTCCATAAGCTCGTGTTCCAAATCTGTGGCTGTTGAAAAGAACTTTGTTACTTGCGAAATCAAACATCGACGACCATAATATTTCTTCCACAGCTTCATGTACGTAAAAAGCTCTCGTTTGATGTCAAGTGAACTGTTTTCAAAATGTTCGAGCATATACCAGAATGTGTATTCTAATTCAGCTGGAGCAGAATCCTACAAAAACAAGAAAAAAAATCATTAGTTGAAGAAGAATTGTGGAAAAAAGGGAGAGCACAGTATTCAATAATGAACAACTGTTTTTTGACAAAAATCTGTTAACAGAAAAAAAGGTCTCAAAAACAGATCTGTTTTCTGTTTTTCATTTTTACATATAATTTACAAAAAAAAAAAATTTCTTAATTTTTTGAAGAACTTAATATATTTTTCTAGAATTCCAAATTGAAATGTATTTACTTTTATAATATTTTTTGGATATTTAATAGTTTTGAAATCATTATCAAATTAATGATTAATCATTATTAATTTTGCAATCGAAGTTTTAAATTTGTTGAACCTTTGGTAGCATTTACTAAAGTGCAAAAATATAATCAACAATTTTACAAGACATTTTTTGATTTAGAAATATTTTTAAAATATTTTATGAATTTATGGAACTTTTACAATTTTTCACTAATATTTGATCATCAGGTACGAAAGGAACCGGTCAGTTCCACAAAAAAATTTTGACTTCAAGAGGTGATTCCTTGATGAAAAAACAACAAAAAAAAATTTTGTGGATGTAAAGGAACTAGGCAGTTCAAGTGCCTATTCTTGCTTATGACTCATTAAACAAACGTAGACTACTTTGGTACTGTAATAAAAGACATTTAAGATTTTAAAAGCAATGAAAGCAGGTAGTTCCTCATATAGAGTAAGATTCAGGCATGCTTGATGAAGTCAAGTTATTTAAATGTAAGCAGCAAGGCACAGAAGATTAAAAATCACGAATTCTATTTCGCGTAAGTCAAACAGCATGGAACCCTTGCTTGCTGTAACCTTTATTAAAGATATGATTGGATCTAAAAGATCCAGTTGCAAGATTCTGTCCGAAAAAGGATCAACTGCATTCTTACTTATGAGGAACTGCAACTGAAAACTGTTGATTTGAAAAATAATTTGAGATATTGCATACAAAAATTTTAAGAGATTTAAATCAAAATCCCAAAAAAAATCCCTTTGAAAAATGATTTAAATCAAAATCCCTCTTTAAAATCATTTTTCATTGAGATTTAAATCAAAATCAAAAATAATTTCTGCGATTTTGATTTAAATCGCAAAAAATCTCCCCACTCTGCCAACAATGATATGTTCCTTACAAGTATAAATATTTTTTTTTGCATTTTTATATTTCATTATATTTTCAAGAGTTAATTAACGAAAAATCAAAAAATAATAATGCTTAGCTCTTTAATGTATGCTTAACTGCTTAAAACCACCAAAAAGTTTCATTATCTAAAAGAAACACTTAGGATAACTCAGTTTATTTTGAATTCTAGAAAAACAGGAAAACGGTATGATTTCCCGATGACGAAATCGAGACCGAGACTTTCCGGGAAGTCTCGGTCTCGATCTCGTCTCGGTCTCGAGAATTTTCCGAGACCGAGACCCGAGACTAGAGAAGAAAAAAATTTAAGTAAAAATGATAATTTTAGAATTTTTCCCATCACAGTTTGTAGTTAATCTTACAGTTAGGGTAAATGACCTTGCGCATTTTCACACATGAAATTTTCATTTGCTTCAATCTCTTCGGAGGTATGGGATTTTTTCTCTTTTTGTATGGGATTTTTCGGGTGCAAATTATTGAGCTTCCTAATGGTTTAATATCACTAAAAATGATACAAAAACATCTGCGCTGGTGTTCTACAAACATTTCCCATTGATCGTCTGAACAGAAGTGACATTTTTACATATAATTTTAAAATTTTCGTTTTCATACGAGTGCGCAAATTTCAAGGTTGCGCAAATTTCAAGGTTGCGCAAATTTCAAAGTCATTTACCCTATCCAATTTTTGTGAATAAATATCAATAATAAATTAATTATTAGCAAAAGTTTTATGCAGTTTTTAAAATGTATTAATATTTCAACGTAAAACCTGAATTTAAAATAAAAACTCCTATAATTTTTCATAGTTTGAAACTAAATTTACCGTTATCGAACTTATTGACATTTTCACAAAAAAAAAACCTAATTTTTTTTGAGGATTTAAATGTGTATTTATAAGTTTTATGAAGTTTGAAACATTAAAAAATATTCAGTAATCCTATATATCGTTTTATTCATCAAATAAAATAGTTATTTGAGCAAGAAAGGTAAGTTTATTTATATGGAAATCTTATTGATTTATTGATGTACTTAAAAAATCCCTCATTTTTACCATCGGACAAACATTTCAATGTTTCAACAAAAAGCGAAATTCATAAATTTGGTATAGCGTTACTTCAACAGCATTTTTCGGAAATTTCAACAAATAATGAACCAGTTCAGTCAACTTCTAACTCTCAAGTTACTCAATTACAACAAAATTCTCTTCGAGATCGTTTGAAGTTAAGCTTGATGCAATTTACATCAAATGAGCCTAGTACTCGAAACATTAATGAAAACTTAAAACGCGAGTTTTCATGGTATGAGAGAAATAAAGTCAAAACTCCGTCATTAAATCAGCTGTATAATGCACTGCTAAGCATTCAACCAACATCTACCCAGAGTGAACGTAATTTTTCAATCAGCAATAATGTTTTGACCAAGCAAAGGAAGCGATTGCTTAACAAAAACTTAAATGCTATCGTTTTTGTGAAAAGTCATTTCCAAAACCCAGAATAGTTTTAATAGGGACACACTTTCTTATCATTATGCTTTTCTTTTATCATTACGTATTTCGTATTTCTTTTATATTTTATATTAGTATTAAGACAATAAAATTAGTTTGACTGATCGCATAACAAGGAATATATCCAGAAGTTCAATAACAAATAGACGTAATCTACATGTTCTAAGTGTTTTTTAATTACTTTCAGCGAAATTTTAAGTAGTTTCTAAAGTCGAGACTTCCCGGGAATTCCCGGGAAGTCTCGGTCTCGAGAATTTGTCGAGACCGAGAAATCGAGAAAGCTTAGAAAACAGCTGTTTTTAAAAATCAAAAACCGAAAACAGACTGTTTTTCAAAAACAGCTGTTTTCCACAAACCCTAATTGTGAGATTCACAACAATAAAATCACAGAAAAAATATATAATAGTGATGACTTACAGTCAACTTCCATAGTTTCTCCCACGTGTCATATTCTTCGAGACGCTCACAAAGCACTGGATTCCTTATTTTGAAATCTTTAATCAGCCGTCGAAATTTTTTGCTGTCTCTCAATTTCAAGTAATGCACGAACTTCACTTTTAACTCGTCCGATTCGTCAGCATAATAAGTCATGAAACCGCGATACAGGTTCGTAAGCTTTTGTTTCTTATACTGAGAGTCAAGATAAATAATGTTAATTGAAAATTTTATTCTGTTTCTTAAATCTTTCTCGCACTGGATGATTCGGTCTTCTACGAAAGTTACATACCTCAACAGTTGGATCATATGGTAGATCTTCGCTCATGGTTGGCATTGTTGATCCTGGAGTGAGGTAATCTTGCGGATGTTTTTTAAACTTTGGCTCATAGTTGTCTCCATCGCTAGTCAGATCAGTTGATTCTGATGGTTCCTCAATTGCTTCCTCTTCAACTTCCACTGCTACTTCCTTCAACATATCCGCTTCTTCTGTTGATTCAGTAGTTGCTGATTGAACCTCCGCTATTTCCTCTCCTCCTTCCTCTGCTACTCCATCTGCTTCTTCCTTTGAGATTTCAGCTTCTTTTGTTGCTTCTGCTGCTGCTGATTGAACCTCTGAAGCTTCATTTGATCGTGCCATTGTCACTTTGCTGCCTCCTTCTTCCTTTCGATCTTCGTTTGACATTTCTGATGACATCACAATTGCTTCTGTTGAATCAATTGCTGCTACTTGAACCTCTGATCCTTCATTTGATTCTTCCATTTTCGTTGTCATTGCTTCTGGTGATTCTTCTTCCTTTGCGAATTCATTTGACATTTTTGATGACATCCCAATTGCTTCTGTCGATTTTGTTGCCGCTTGAACCTTAGATTGTTCCTGTTCAGTTGATTTATGCTTTAATTTTCCGCTGAAATTTCTATTTAAAATTTTCGTTTTGATAACGTGTTGCTTTTCAAGAAATTTCAGATTGAAGAAAATTTTTTCATTGGTTACTGATTTTTTTATTTTTCATCAATTTTCGGCTTTAATCATAATATTAAATCATAATGTAAGATGCTTGTCTTCCTTCTTTCGTTGGAGATTTTTACGATTTCATGTCATTGATACCAACTTGACTTTTTACATGACTCTGACTATGAATATGAAAATTATAAAATAACACTGATTGTAAACCGAGTAGGATTTATCCCCTAGCTGTATTCTAAACTGCCTTTACTTAAATATTCAGTCTCTTCAAAATTCGCCCAACAATCTGCAATCCTTCATCTAGCGTAGATTATGAAATTCATGAATTCCAATAGCCATCTCCACTTCACCCGGTTCCACACAGCTCGTCCACTCCCCTTTCTACAGCTAAGACTCCAATCAAAAGTATCCTTTCACAGACATTGAAATTTTCTGTTAATTTTGGTAATATTCTGCAAAATTATAATTTTTCTACCTCCATTTACAGTCATACGAGAAATTTGGCAACTTATATGTTATCTAATGTAAGTCAAGCGTGGAAGTTCGTGGCTTTCTACGTAAGTCGTGTTTTTTTGTCATTCGTTTGATGAGTTCGGTTCTTGGTTCTCACTACATCAAGCTTTGCTAGTTAAGAACCAAAGGACCAGTCAACTGCGCCACTGAGTAATTTCAAAAATTGCTTTTTTGCCTGCAAATGACTTTTTAGTTCATTTTAAAAGTAATTAAAATTAATTGAAGATAAAATAGTAAAACTTACAACTCGCTTCTTTTTAAGCTTCTCCCAATTATCCAGCAACGGATCCAGCACTAAAAACTTTTCAAAGCTGTTCAAATAATCTGACGCACAATTATTTTTCATGGAAATAATTCCCATTCCAAAAATAGCCAACAAGAAAAAATAATTTTTAATCCTCTTAATAAAAAAGCACACAACAAGCTACCACCAATGTCCATCCTCAAAATGCACCACAATATAATTTTTTTCGAGCAAGTGTACTTGAAGGATTTACAGTACAGCACGAGAGAAAACAAATGTTCTGTCATGTCTCTTCCGTTAAGTCCCTAAAAAATCGTCTTAAAATTCTCCAAGACACTCAACTACATGCCATTTCCCTTTTGGATACCAACGATCTAACAACTTTGTTTTAAAGAACTTAAAAAACAGAAAAGAAAGAAAAATGTGAAGCAACAAAGAATGAGAGAAGAAAGGAACGAAAAGAAAGTAGAAAGAAAGTGAAGTGAAGTAACTCATCAGTTTTATAACTGACCTATGATATATCTAAAGTGCTTTATTGTATACTACTTGTTGTTGTTGCTGCTTCTCTTCTTCTTATTTTCTCTCATTTTTCTTTGCGGTGCCTCTCAAACTTAACACATGACAAATGCACGTTTTTTGACGTTAGCTATTTTATTAGTATTTTCTGTGACGTAAGCTAAGCTTCATGAAAAGTTTTTCGATCTTTTTCTTTGCAAATTATTAACAAAAAAAATTTTTTTTATGAGACTTTAAAAGTCAATTGAGGCTTCACGTTGGCTGAAAAGAAAATCTTTTACTGCTTCTTTTCTTGATTTTCGAATGGAAATTGCTTTTGGTTGTGTCTACTTCGTAGGCGACAAAGACGCATTTTTCCTGACTGAGATAAAGTTTTATGCAATCAAATTTTTAAATTTGACATGCTGTAGAGAAATTGTTATGCGAGCATTTAAATTGCTTGTCATTGACATTGAGTAATGTCATGATGATATTCTATGTTAGATAATGCAATTATGTGAAGACTGTAGATTGAGGGTAAATGAAATATGATAGATTTGATTACTTGGTGCGCTTTAAAGCTGCTTGTGAACGATTGTCTTAAGATTAATGTTGTAACTTAAAGAATATCTATTAAAGTAAATATCTATGCTGTATTTAAGTTAATTTCTGAAGATTTGACAATATTTGATTTGAGTTGAAATGCTTTAATTCTTGTTCAGAAAAGTTGAATCTGTGGTATCGAGTCACATGTACGCAAATCTGCAAGAGAAATTATAAGACAACTCTGACAGAGTAGATAAGCTAAACATAACGGAGATCTGCTAGCCTCTTTCGTAATAACGCGGGTTCGATTCCCACGACTAACCGATTTCTGAATTATTATATAGAATGTTATCAATGTTATAAGAATTTACAATATTGGTGGTACCGTTCTTAAAACCAAAAAGCATACATTGGTCATCGGTTACCAAAATTAAGCATAGACTAGGGTTCATATACATTCTAGACCACATCATGCTATACAATTCTGATGCTTAATGTATTTAGAGCTGATTCAATGTCTTTGCTTGCTGAAACCTTCTTTTAAACCTTTATATAACCTTAATCCATAATCTCCTTGATTCCTTTAAGCACTCATCTGCTTGAAAAATATCACTAACTACTCAATATCCTCAAATCAACTGCTAATACTGTTTTTTCTTCTTCATTTCCTTTGGACAAGAACGAAATTTTCAGAAAAAAGCAAGTTAAATGGATGTACTTTGATAAGAAAACTAAGTTGAGATATATAAGAATGAGAGTCCATGGGAGACAGAGTGTGAGAGAAGGAGAAAAAAAGATGAAAAATTGAATATGCTGATTATGATAATGAAGTCGGAAATTGGGGTGCGTAATTTCTTATTTCCTACTGAACGACGAAGAATATTTTTGCTGTAGCTTACAGAATATCCAACATAAATAGATTCATTTGAATGAGACGATATCTCAAGGCAAACAGCTTGTTGCGAGCAAAAGTCTTCATTTTCTAATTTCTTCTTATTTTTCATTCTTTTATTCATAATGTAAAGTAGATAAAAGGAGATCATCATTTGCTGTAATTTCCATTTTTTCAATGAATTTTGTTCCTATGAGGAGGATGATATGATTACTTATTTTGAATATCTACACAGTCATATTTATGGTAATTTGAAGATGAGTTATTTTTAAGATCATATGTCGGAAGCTGTTTTGAATGTTCAACCTTATTAAATATTTGAGTTGGCGATGTAAGAAAAATATTGAATTACATCAAATGGATGATTTGAAGGATTCCTTTCGACTATTTGTATTCAAATCTGTGTGGGAAAATTGGAATTGCTTTGATAGATCCTACGTTATATTTATTTATAATTTGATGAGCTTTGGTGGATTAAGAATGACTTAAAAGTCTGCGATGGTTTAGAATTCTGTAAATTTAAGAAAGTTTTTGATTAAAATTATAAACTGAAGTTAAATACACTGGCCAAAAGGACTTAAGCTAGGTCCATTCACGTTTTTTGAACACTCAAAACTTTATTACTGATTGAGGATGTCTACAAACTAGATCGGAATTAATTTAAATACGTTTTGCAAGATGACTGAAAACATCCTTAAATCTGGTGGAAGTATGGAAAATATGAATGAATATAATCAAGAATGGGTTCAAGAAATGGGTCTAGATCCCTTGGAAGTAAAATTTACTGGAAATCAACCCAAAATTGTACAGAACAGAGCTTAAAGTTGATCAGTTGGAGTTGACTCGACCCAGAATTAGTCTATACTCAGCTACAGCGTCGACACCGCTTGAATTTTCCTGATCATCAAACGTTCGTCCTTCTTTACTTTGATTGTCTATTTAAATTGCCTTCAGTAAAATACCTACGAATCACCTTGTCGATAAGAACAATTACATAAATTCTGAACTAAATTCCATTTAACATCCTACAATACAGCCTACAGTTGTTGTGTAAAACGCCTCTACTGCCATATCTATTTATATTTTCAAACAATAGACTCTATTTTCACAATATTTCGTTAAAAATAAAGCAAGTAAAGTCACAAAAGCAATTAATTCAGGACATTTCATCTTGAATATAATTGGAATTTCAATTTCACGCCTTCACAAATGTCGTCAAATTCTTGATTCTCAACTCTCACTTTCTGCATCAATAACCTTCAAGTTAACATTTTTCCAGATGAGTTCTAATCCATTTTCATTTTAATATTATCATCATCATAAGCATACGCACGTACTGAGTATATGTGATGTGAAAGGAAGGATATTTAAGTAACTTGAAATTCTCTCGACCGCATAATGAGCATATATACATTTTCTAGATGAGAAAGTCTGCTTCTGATGCTGATGTTTGTATGCAACGAGGAAAGGATTTTTATTTTTTTGAGGAATATTTTTATCTTCACTCACCGTCCTCATCATAACTTTAAGCATTTTATTATGTTTAAAAAGCATCAACACATATTTTTTTACTCATCATCCACCCCTTTTCACGTCTTCTTTATGCTTTTTGATGGGGGTGATGGGCTTATGTTAGCGTTTAGCTAAGCAATAACGAAAAAAAATAAATATTTTGTAGGGTTTATGCATGTTGATTGTTAGCATGTGTCAAATCTCATTTTCATTGCTCGTTTCTTCCTTAAACCTTGAGAAGGCTTTTGTCAGAATGTTCTTTCTCATGATCAATATTTGGGGGTTGTTTGTAATGATGATGGCTTAATTTATAAGATACTGTGTGTTATGGGTATGAAAGGAGTTGTGAGAATTTAATGATTTTAATGAGTGTGGATTTAATTGTTTATTTGATTAAAATTCATCACTATCCCAATTGGAAGAGCTGTAATCTTACGTGCCATAGGTCCTGAGTCCAATTCTAGCTACACATAGATTTGGGTTTGATTGATATGTTGTTGCTTATATTAAGGAGCTAGATTCAGGAGTTTAGCAAGGGTTTTTCAAGCTTGGAGTCAAATTTCGTTTAGATCCCTCTTGCTAAGCCACGTACTAACTAGATTCGCCTTTAATGTACCATTACAAACTTAAGGTTTATTTCAACATTTTTAAACAATATAAACACTACTCTGACTCTACTAGATAAGGTTCAATAGACTCTAGAATGGATCATATTGTTGTAAAACAGAAAGAGAACAACTTTAAATAATAGATCCAAATCAGGACTCGAACTCACGCCTTACATTTTCCAATCGCATGCTTCCTATCATTGACCTATCGAGGGTTATTCGAACATATGGTTAAATGTAGTACATAAGTTGCGCCCTTTTCAGTCTCTACTTTTTGCGCCTGATGATATGAGTCAAGAGCATAATTATCATATCTGAATACCTATGGCTTTTCCTTGAGAGTAATAAAAATAAATAATAATAATAATAATAATAATAATAATAATAATAATAATAATAATAATAATAATATAAAATAAATCCAAGTATTTAAAGCTCAAAAGGTGTTGTAACCAAATTACATCATGAGAACTTCTTTAGATTGCGAAAAAAAAATTGTCACTGAATAACACCCTTCTTCTTTGTGTCTTGCAGATAACAAAATATTCCGGCAACATTTCCTTCTAAATCTGACAAGAACTTCCTAAGAAAGCAACAATGATAAAAAAAAATAAACTTAATATAAATAAAAATGTTGTTTACTCCTTCATCGCAATTTGTCTTTCACCTTTAATGCCTTAATGCTTAACTATATGTACACATGCACGATGTGATATGGAATAGATAGATAGACATTTATATTTATGTGAAGAAGTCCAAAACGAGCGACTGAATGACACATATATATAAAAATTTCATGCATGTTAGAACAAGTTGGGATGTGCATGAATGGTGATTTCATTGTTAACGATGTCCAATTAATCTAAGTGTGGTCTCAACTCGTCACTTGTTCGCTTACTTGAAAAATTTATTTATCTTCACTTCATTCTATTCCTCACTATTTTTTTTTATGGCAACTCATAAAATTTAGATTTTTCATTTCCTCACTAATGAAAGAGCTCATCATTCTTTATTATTATTGTTTTGTTGGAATTTCATTCTGTTGCTCTTCTTCACATTCGTCGTTTTTCTTTTTATTCCTTATTGTCGTTTTTTTTTCTCTACTTCTGCCCTTTTTTACAACATACTTGATGGTTACATTTGTCTTCAGTAGTTGAAGCATGTTTAAGTATTTATGTATATTGGAGTAGGAAGAAGCGAAGATATAAAAGAATTCAAGTGGATAGAAACGGGGGGCATGGACACTCGTTAATATAATTTAAGTTCTCGAAAACATTAATCGTTAATTATCATTCGTAACCGTATACCGAAAATTCCTTCTTTTATTTTTCGAAACAAGAAGCTTCATTAATGTTACGCATTGTTCTTGTTGCATTGATGATGAAACTTCTTTCGGATGGTAGATTGGATGGAGAAGGAAGATTGATAATGAAATTATCAGCTCCTGTGATGGCATGAAATTTTTATTAAGGATTTAGATATAAATGATGGAAATAAATGTTGTCAAATGATTGAACGAGATTGTCATCTTAGGTTCATGATGATGATAGTATTGGTGGTCGATAAAAAGACAAAACTTTTTCAATAATGTCATTAAAGAATTTGAAGTAAGGGGTGGATTATAAATTCTTGTTGTTGAACTATTGTGGAGTTAGATCAGTGTCTTCCAAACTTCTCTGCTTGACGACACACCTAAAATTTTTTTGCTTTTCTTTTAAGTTAAAAATGCTTAAAAGTTGAGAATTACGATCATCACTATTCTGCGCCAAGCAGCTTTTGGAGCTCCTGGACTTCTTTTCCCTTGCGAATTCTAATCAAAGTCAGACAGTACTTATTTACTTACTTTGATGACCTTATAGATTTATTGTGATCCATAGCAGACAGTAACAAACTTGTCATGTTATGAAGGAACCTCACAGTTCCCTGACTGTCTTGTAAGATCTTAATCTGACATTTTCTGGCCCATTATTATGACCTTTACTGCAACTTTTAAAAAAAAACGGAACTTTCTTCAATCTTCAGACAAGTCTCCTTCAAAGTCACAACATTAAAGGATGTAAACAATAAACTTAAAGAATTTTCATGACCCTATTTTGTATAGATATGAAAAGTATTGGATGTGACACCTCTTATGCCTTTAAAACATTTTCGTTTTCATTAATCTGATAGCAGTTCCCAATATTTTCTTCTGTTTAGGTGTAAAAGTAAATTGGAAATGAAAAATTCGATTAGAAGTTGATGTATTATTCAGTGATAATTAATAGAATTACAAGTTTATAATTTGCAATAATTTACACAACTTTGCTAATGAGATTCTTTTGGTAAACAAGAAAACCACTTTGTTCGCTCAATTAATCGGCTTTTAAATTATTTTGTAGATTCAAATTTCTCTTCTGAAGAAATTAGTAAGTTCTTAAATAATCACCTTAAGCTCCCAATTTTCAGTGACAATCTCTTCATTTACACATTCAATTAGGCATCTCTCTAGTCGAGAAAAATTCTCAAATATATCTTCAGCCAAAGCTTGCAAAAAGTTATTATTTATTTACAAAATAAAATGGAATGAAAAAAGATTGAAACACGACCAAGAGACACGGAACAATTAATTTTACTTAATTAACTTTGTCGGCAAATTCTAAGTATTCTCCTAAGTGACTTTAAAAAATGTTTTCTTAGTTTTCATTTAATTCTATCATTAAATCTTCTAAATTGAAGACAGTTGAGGAATGAAATGGAAGAAATGCGAGGCTGAATGGAGGAATTATTGTGAAATTGTTCTTTAGAACATCTTGAAATTAATGCTCATTGATTCTCAGAAAATCTTCTATAATTGATTAGATTGGATGCATTGCTTTTAAATATGACATTAAATTGTGATGGAATGCTGGATGGCTTTGATTTTACACGCTTTTTATCAGACTTGCGTCATTTCGAATGTTGGCAGTTATGCAAAATTTTGAAAAATTCAAAATTTATTTTCCGTTAAAGCATAAAACAAAATTTTGCTTTAATTAAGCTACAGATTATGAAGGTTTTCGATCAGTATCACTAATTATGTGATCAGTAAGTTGTTAATCATTGTTTTAAGTAAGAAAATTCCTAAATTAAGAAAATTCAGTTGAAATTGAAAAATGTCAACAAAAAAATGTAAGTGTGTAAGTGTAAAAATTTCTTGAAAATATTTCTGCAAAAAACTCTTTTGTTTCTTGATATTCATGATTTTAAAGCTTATCAATGTTCATAAATAATAACAATCTTTGATTCTAAGCTAGTTGACAGTAGTTATCATAGCTAAAATGCTCAAAATTCAGCATAGAATTTTTTAAAGTTTTACCGGTTGAATTGAGTTTAAATTTTCGAAATAAATTTCGAATTTTTCGAAGCCAATTTCGAATTTCTTCGAAATGAAATGACGCAAGTCTGCTTTTTATTGAGTTGCTCTGTTGGTTGGTTGGTTGGTCACGTTCAAATCT
The DNA here is from genome assembly GCA_917627325.4 of Chironomus riparius. Lineage (NCBI taxonomy): Eukaryota > Metazoa > Arthropoda > Insecta > Diptera > Chironomidae > Chironomus > Chironomus riparius. The sequence continues at coordinate 17,881,664 of OU895877.1, read as the reverse complement.
TGCAATCGATTTTTTGACCACTTCTATCAATTGTTTGAAAGAGAGATGAAGCTTTGCAAGAAGTTGAAACATATTTTTGGAAGCTCATTAACGATTGTTGAGATATGTGACAGTTCTGCTTAAACTTTGCTTTGCGACACACAAGCACGAGATTTGTTAATCTTATCTAGTGCATTTTGGCGTGGTGATAGATTTTAATTGAATCCAGCGCCATGCCAGAGTCACGACAGCTTGGTAACGTATTTTTGATCGTTTAACCGACTTGTGCTATCTGGGATACTTGTGTAATAGTGAACTAGTGTACCAGCGAGATCTAAACTAAGACTTTTCACTTGGAGCATAAACTTGTAGTATTTACTAGTACTGTATACTAGTAATGATAGTATTGTGTACCAGTTCTGATGTACACTAGTAGTTTATAATGATACTGTGCACTAGATGTGCATAAAACTGCACATGAAATACTTAAGGATACACTTGTAGGTTCTCCTGAAAACTCAGTTTCTAGAACTTACCTGAAATAGGAAGTCTTTAAGATTGAGGCTCAAACAAACATAACAAAGACAAGATATCAAAAGCACCAGCATTTTTCAAAATGAGTAGTCACCCTTCTTATTCCTTTTAATAAAACTAATGCATTAGAACTTGTCGCCTTAGAAATCCCAGAACCAATCTCATTATATCAATATCCACTTGTATATGAATCTTATTTATTTTCAACATGGGAATTTACGATCATAGAAAAAAATCTATCACCTATTAATTTTTGTCAATCAATTATTCAGATAATTAATGTTTTAATACGCTCAGCAATCGTATAAACAACGTCGCTTCAAAGCACAAACATATGTTTCATGTAATGGTATTACAAAAGGTTTTTACATTGTATAGACATATCTATATGTATAGAAGTAATGCGAACCAGATAGAGGAAGAAATAAAGTAAACTGTGTGGAGATAGAGATCATTCGACAGAGGTAGAAGTACACATCGTGTAGGTATTGTTACTATCTGTTACTCACTTATATCCCAAACAGCAAAAAAAAGCAAAAAATTCATGGAAAAATGTAATGAAATGGCAGATACACATAAATTAAAGAATTGTGGTTGAAACGAATCAATTCTCATAGCTTTTATTTTGGTTTATGCAAAAAAAAATAATATATTGAAGCTGAGTGGATACGTACCGGAAATACCGAAGAATGGAGGGCGATAGAAAATAATAAAATTTGCGATGATTTTTTTTTTGCATGGCACTAGAATTGCTGTCTGACATTTTATATCTGGTATTGTGCTTAATTATCTAATCTCTTCATTTCACCATGAATGGCAGTTCCGAATGTGCATGAGCTGAAAAAAAAAGTTTGTATTTCCAACTAAATCGAATTAAAACTCAATCTCGTATTCGATGACGTTCGTTGCTATTTTCTATCTTTTTAAACTCTAGACCAGAAAACTGACGGAAATCGTGTGAATGGTCGATAGTTCAACGGAATGTGTGTTGGGAATATTTAAAGGCTCTTTTGTAGTTTGACGGAATATTTATGAAAAGAATCCTAAAGATTAATTATCGGAACATTAATCCATAAATTTCTTAGATGTTTTATTTGTTCCATCTCGCATTTCAAAGTCTTTTTTTTATTGACTAGGATTTACGTAAACATTTCAACAGAACTGAATGTGTGAAATTTCATTGTCAGACGATTTCAAATCAGAACGTTGAAAGAATTTTTTTTCCATTTTTCATTTCATTTCATCTTTTTCAAAATGAGCAGAAAGCGAAAACAATTTTTTTTAAATTGAGAATTTAAAATTCTTTTGCAGTCTTTTTTTTCATCGTGATAATTTTTTTATGGAGTGAGTTATGGATGTGGAGTCGGTTTGGATGAGATAATGGCTGGATTGATGAGTGTGGTTGAGGGCTTAGGTAAGCAGAAGAAAGAATTTAATCAATTTGAATATTATCTGAAGAAAGAGAAAATTTAATTTTTTGCATCTTTTAAAAAATCATTATGAATGCTTTTAATTTTGAATTTTTGAAACTTTTGGAATTTTTGAAATCCGTTAAATCTTGGATTTTTGAATACTGATGAGTTTTTGAATTTTTGAATATTGTTTAATTTTGAATTTTTGAAAACCGTTACACTTTTTGAATTTAGAATTTTTAAAATTCGTTGATTCTTGGATTTTTAAATTACGATGAATTTTTGAAAATCATTAAAATTTTTGAATTTTTTGAAACCATTGACTTTTGAATGGTTGAAACTTTAATTTTTAAATTTTGGAAAACTGTCTAATTTTGAATTTTTGAAATTACTGTTAAAACTTTCTCCATCAATAATAAACCATTATTATCTCACGTGTTCCACATCATAACTCCTCAACCATATCACCTCATAAAATGCTCTTTTAATCACCCATCCAACTGTGATTTTCTTCCTCATCAGTTCCATTTCCCTTCCTTTCATCCACGACCAATGCAATGAAATTAATTTCAAACTAAAAAAAAGCAATGAAAGAAGAGACGATGATGATGATTATTATGACGAAAAAGAAGAAGCACAACAAAAAAAAATTGCAACGCGATGCACAATAAAGTTTTCATTTTCATTCTTCTGAAGTCACTCGATGTTCCCTTTTGTTTTATTTTATTTTATTATTTCATATTGTTTTCATGCATTGACTACAGTCATATGTGCAATGGCAATGTTCATATGTTTTATTGCAAACATAAGCGTCGACTCTGTTCTGTATTTTTAAAATGTTCACTTGCACATTCTGTGCTGAGTATACATAAAGACCTTGTAAAATAAGTAGAAATGCACATAGAGTGGAGAGAAGAAATAAAATATTATTATCGAAAGTATTGCGGGGCATGAAAGCATAGCATTGTGATGAAAGAGAAGGAAATAATTGGAAAATTAGCTGTGGATGGGATGATCTGCAACGCATTTAAAAATAAGAATTGCACTGTGAGGTGACTGGTACTAAATGTGATGTGATGTTGACATTGAAACTTGGTCTTGAAATTTATTTTTATGCTGATTCAATTCAAATCTCTTGTTCGATAATTATTCCAATGGAACAATCTATAAAGTAATTATGCACGAAGTATCGATTTTGTCTCATTATAATTAACTTGAAGAGTTTATTGTCACTTAATGAAAATGAGATGGTGTAAAGATGGTTGTAAATATATTCTAAATAGACTGATTAAGCTCAATGGGAACATTGTTTTTGTTGAGAGCTGGTAACTTGGTTGTAAATATTCATGGAATTTATCTGGATTCGTTTTTGATGTTCTTGTTGAGAATAAAAATCATTTAATGGACGTGCAAAATGTGAAACTATGACAACCTTTAAGCTTTATTATCTTTATCTAATAAACCCTACTTGCACTCAAAAATCAAAGCTTGATCTCAATTTAAATTTATTCCATAACTTTTACCTATTCAGATCAATTCTGATTCAGAGGTGTGCTAATGAGAGTTTAACGAGTGAGGACGAGCAAATTCACTGCAACCAAACCTAGAACTACAGTATGAAGTAGGACTTGAACCACTACTTTGATGACATTCCTGCCTAAAGCCTACAAAGGAAGGCTGTGGGCTTCATTTCTAATTCATATGGTTCGAAAAAGGACTAGTGAAAAATTTCCCAAACCCAGTTTCGAACCCACGATCGCTGTATCGGTTATTTCAATATTAAGGAACCGAACGACTAAACCATTCCACCACTGAGCCACTTCTGCTCATCAATATTTTTTAAACTCGACCTCATATTAAATTCATACGAACTTCAAGATCTGCTCAGAAACAAACTCATTTTCACTTTCATTTCCAAGAAAATGATGGCTAAGTTGATGTAATAAACCTAACATACTCTTCACAACTTCCACGAAATCTCGATAATCCTCATTAATTGACACTCAGCCAATCTTAAATCAAACAAAGCAATTTTCCTAGAAAACAAAGTGTCGAGGCAGCAAGAAGAATCGCGAATTATCCAAATCGATATTGGACATCATGAGAAGGTAGAAAAAGAAGTAAAGTCACGAATTCCTATAGTTTATTTTATATCTCTCATTATATCATCGAGTTGATTATTTAACTGATACCACAATAATCTTAAGTTGATACAATTGACTAGTTTTGTGATATCAATCGAAATGAAATTTCGATAGGAAGCAAACCTCCCACCCCGAATAAAGTGCCGAAAAAAAATAAATAAAGTTTATGTTCAATGAATCGTGAGCTGAAAATCAGTGAGGGTGATGATGATGATGATGAAAAAAAATTAGATTTTAATGTTACGTATGTGATTTTTATTCTCTGTATATAATCAATATCAGCATCTCCCAAACATCTTTAGGGCATGAACTTTCCGTATATGTGAATATAAAATCCCATATCAGATCCATAGTTACTCTCATTATGTTTACGAAGGTAATTCCAATAAAGTTTTATATCCACTTCGTGTTACACAAATATTCTTCTTTTATTCCCTTTCTTCCTTTTTGTATTCTTCTCTGTTGCTTATTTTTAAGTGCTTTTATTTTTATTTAAATCACCAATTGTTTCATGTACAGCATAATGGACATTATCTGTGCTTCAATGATCAGAAGAAGAATTTAAAATGAGAAAAGAACCTTCAGACATCATCACGATTTCTTGTGGATACACATAACGTATATATTCGTTTATTGCCTCCTCGCTTATCCGATATAGAGCTTATCCATTGATTTTTTTATTTTATATATATTTTTTTTTGAGACTGCAAAAATTGAGTTTCTCACTTTGGACTGGCGAGTTGAATGACTTATTGCTGGAATTGTTGAATAATAGATTGACTTAATTGTTAGTTGCTTGATTAAGTGGTAAAGTCTATGGTTGATTTAATGAATAGATTTGCTATTATGTCGAATTACTTGTTGCTAACATGTCCTGCTGTGCTAAGTCATATTCTATGAACTATTCATATAAATTGTTCAAAAATTAGTGATTTTTGCTGCTTTTAAAGGTCAGAAATTGAGTTTGGATTGTCGAAAAAATAAAATTAGTGAGAATTGAAGTCAAGAACAATTAGGATAGAAGAACTAAGAATTCGATGGGGTCTAAAACGCCTTATCAGAACTGATACTTAGCTTTAAATTGTCAGCTTTGGATTATCCTTTCCTGATGTCTCTTTATAAATCTTAATATCCGATCAGCGCTCATTAAAGTGATGTTGACACGGTAGTTAAGCGGATATTAAATTGAGAACCACTCAGCAGCTGATAAACAATGACACCATTTTTGGTTCCTGTTGGAAGCATCTGCTAAGTTGCTGTAGTTTTAGTTTTAGTATACTAAAAGCTTGGATGTCGTTTGGACAACATTTTAAAGTGTGCTGATCGAAATATTGAATAAATTGAGAATGTGATCAAGATGTGACCTTGATGTAACCTAGATAAAATGATTCTGAGAACTTTAAGGTTCTAATTCGATACTAGGAACCACAATTGGTTCAATTTGAAAAATCATTTGTAATAAATTGTAACGCAGGGCTTTTAATCAACTCCTAAAAATTATGCAAACTATAAATGCGCTGAAGCTCATCTCCCACATAAAAACCCCATCCAACCAGTTCTCTTCAACTCGAAACATTGAAGAAACAGCGACGAAAAAAAAAAGTTATTGATATTCCTTGAAGGCTTAAATCACTTGTCCTTGCACCGATTTATTGACCTCGCCTTTATTTTAATTTCTTTCAGCTTACTACCGCTGTAAGACCTATGTAATAAGACACAAAAAAGCAACAGTAGTTAGTCACTCAGCCAAGCGAGGCTGGCAAAAAAAAGAGTCAAGAAAAGAAATGTGAGAGAGTGAGAGGGATGGAAATATTTAGATTATGTAAGATAATTTGGTTTATGGCTAAGGAATTGAGACTGCTGACTGCGATGTGTAATGGTCTTATAGAGTGCCTTCGTTGTTCTTTTTATTTTTTTGTACACTTCACATTATTATATTGAGGCTATTGTACTTTTTCATGGTCATATACATATTCGATATTTTCTGTATAGTTTTGTTTTCTTCTCTTCTTAATTCAATTTATATATACACACACGTATTACGTACACATTTCCTGAACTTCAAATAGATATAGAAAAACAGAAAAGAGGAAAGAGAGAAAAAAAAACTAAAACAACAACAATGAAATGATTCGTTTGTATCTATTTAGAGGAGAGAGAACAAAAATATTATAGAAATTGGTATAAAAGTTTATGGTCAATTAATGATCAGGTGATTTGAGCGCATGGGTTAACACACAAACTAAGTGGGAATTTAATAATTCGATGAAGAGGTCCGACCTATCGAAAGGACTAGATTCCATTAGACGCTCATGTTAAATAATTGGTTTCTTACTTTGAAGGTTATATTATAAAGTGATATCTTCTGTAAAGTCTTTAGCAAGTTTATAGTTTTGATACTTTTACAAAATATTCAAGCTTAATGTTTTAAAATAAATGAACCCTAATTTGTATTTATTGAGTTTCAGACGTTGTTTTCTTGAAACTAGGTTAGTAGAATGTTTACTCAACTGGATTCGAAATAGAGTAACTAAATTCCAATATGATGATCAGCTGTTGGTTCAATCCCTATATATATAATTATTAAAAATAAACAATAAGTTCCTAAATAATATATTATTTTATTTTATTGAAGTCATCTGTTTTCACCAGGAACTGAGACATCTTAATTTCGACCAAGTCTTTATCGCTAGAATTACACAACAATGAGACATTAGGTATCTAAATTAGGTCTTTGTAGAGAGTAATCTACTTGATTTAAACTTTATAGTCACCCTAGGTATTGTGACTTAGCATATGTATGACAACTATCCATTTATAAGCCTGCCATTAAAGAATTATTTCCATATCGTCATTCCAAGATATATAGATGGGCTCATACAGAGTATACTTGACCATACTCGACCATACTATTTTTTTTGTACTTATACAAACAAAAATTTTTAAAATTTTCTATTTTCAAGTTTTCATTTAAATATCGGCAGATGCAACAACATTTGCCTTAAGTCAGTTTCTTTAAATTATAGCAAAGCATTTGCAATACTCCTGTATCCGAACATACAATGAGTATACTCAGAGCACATTATTTGTGAGCTTGCAAACTTTTGTGAGAATGTGCTCATTTCATACATTAAAGTGATGCGATCACGGTACCTTTTTGAGTATGCTCAGTGAGTACATTTCTATGTAACGTGCATTAAGCTCACTGAGTAAACTCATGAGAATACTCAAGTGAGAAGGCAACATGCCACATGCAACATTTTTTTAATGCAACATTTTTTATTGAATATACTTATAAACATTCTCAAAGAGCATATACTCATAAACATACTCAAAGAGCTTATACTCATGAAGATACTCAAAAGATATATGCTCAGTGAGTTTATTTATAAGTATATGCTCATCTGAGCACATTCATGAGTGCAATCAGTTAAAGTCACAAAATTCAAAAAAATTAATTAAGTTAAATTTGAGTTTTATAAGGGATAATTCTGTGAATAATTTTGGAAGAGTTATAATTTATTATTAACATTTTATCTCAAATACTTATGAAGGAAGTTTTAAAAACCGGTCACCCATCCTTGTAGAAAAACCTATTGCGTTGCTTAACTTCTGTCACCTCACACTTTTCCTTGGAGCAATTTTCTGTAAATATATAATAATTTTTATATGGCAAAACACATACTTAAATTATTATATTATTACAGGCAAACTAAGTTCTTTGAAGTTTGATACGCTGCTTAATTGAACTATTCTTTTATGAAATATTTGAGTTGATCAGAGCACGATCGTGAGAACATATTATGAAAAATGTCGACCAACTTAAAATTAAACTTAGAATACATTTTTATGTAAGTCGACATTTTCAAAAATGTCGACCAGCTTAAAATCGAACATCGAATACATTTTTATATTAGTCGACATTTCTAAAAAATGTCAACAAACTTATAATCGAACTTAGAATACACTTTTATGTAAGTCGACATTTTCAAAAACGTCGACCAACTTAAAATCGAACAAAGAATAAATTTTTATGCGATTCGACATTTTTTGAAAAATGTGAATATTATAAGTATGTTCTTAATATTCTCATGAGTATGTTCAGTAAGTGCACTCATGTGAGAACGAAAAAAAATTATGTCACACAGAAGTGAGTATGTTCTTAATATTCTCATGAGAATGTTCAGTAAGTGCACTCATACGAGTATATTCACATAAGTATGTTCTTAATATTCTCATGAGTATGTTCAGTAAGTGCACTCATATGAGAACGTAAAAAAATTATGTCACACAGAAGTGAGTATGTTCTTAATATTCTCATGAGAATGGTCAGTAAGTGCACTCATACGAGTGTATTCACAGAAGTATGTTCTTAATATTCTCATGAGTATGTTCAGTAAGTGCACTCATATGAGAACGTAAAGAAATTATGTCACACAGAAGTGAGTATGTTCTTAATATTCTCATGAGAATGTTCAGTAAGTGCACTCATACGAGTGTATTCACATAAGTATGTTTCTAATATTCTCATGAGTACACTCGTTGAATGTACTCACCTGAGCTTATAAATTTTTTGCAAAAAAATAAAGTGAGAACATTCGTAATGAACTCCTGAGCATGCTCAGTTGAATGAGCTTGCATTAGTACATTTTTTGAGTAGACTCACTTATATGCTCACTTTTCTGAGCATGCTCTTTGTATGTTCGGGGTATCAACAAAACTTAACAGAAAGTTGAAAATTTTGCAAAACAAATATTAAAAATTTTCTTTTATAGTGTTAGTGTTTTTAGAAAATTCAAATTTTTGACGTTTAAAAACTGCGATATTTTTGTATGAGCACATCTATATATCTTGCGTCATTCTTAAGTTATATTGGTGGCAGTGACAGTTATCAATTATACTACTTAGCAGAGCAACCCACCTTAGCAACTGGAACTTCATTACCACTCTGGTATGAATAATAATCCCATCCGGTCATGCAGACAAACTTAACACTTCAAATTCCATTCCACCATCAAAACCAGAACTAGAAAAAATATTCTTTTGATGAAGTTTAAGAATCAGATTCTTTTTCTCACACACAATAGGAATTACCGACTGAAGAGTTCATGAGAAGGCAAAGAAAAAAAATTGAGAATGAATTTGGAATGGAATTTAACATCATCATCATCATCGTCCAATTTAATACTATTCTCACCCCAATCTATGAATGCTTTGTCTCCTCTTATTCTTACTCATTTTTTTGGGGCATAATTCTTGTTATAGAATATTTTATAATCTTAACTAGACTTGATTGTATTATGGATATTAAAGCCATAGATAGTCTTTTAAAATTAATGTTCATTAATATTTGAACTTGGTCTATATACCATAAATTGAATAGACTTAAAATTTGCTATGGTTTTGAATTCCTTTACATAATTTTCAATTCGCTATGAATTTATGAAGAAAAAAAAATTAATAAGGTCTTGCAGAGATTACTGATTAATCTCATTAACTCACCAACAATCACCTCACGTCACGTCAATCATAGACTGCAGTGTAATAAGGAATTCCAATAATTCATTATCGGGAGACTTACTTTACTGAATGTATATCAACATATGTATCAGTAAAAGTTATAAAACATGATAAAGAGCACGTAAACATTAAGGCCAAGTCTCGTCTGGTTAGAAGAATAGTTTACTTCTTTTACTGTTGACTCATTTTTGTGAGAGACATGTGACATTGCTTGTTTCTGGGTCAGTTTGAGTAAGTTGGACAGTAAAAAAAATTATGAATTTGGTGTGTAAGACATTAAATGTTCGATTTTGGAATTTTTAATTCGATTATTGGCCATGGCATGTGGAGATCATTCGATGAAATCGAATTATTGAATTTTGAGTTGCAAAATTATTTTTATCAATGAAAATTTTTTTTACAAAATATTTTTTTGGGATTGATTGTGTGGGGATTTTTGTTAAGTTGTGATTACAGATTTAAATTAATTATGGTGCAATGATTATGCACACGATTCTGACAGTAGAGTCTTGGGTTCGAATCTTAGTGTATTCTGAATTATAATTATAAGTAAATATTATTTATAGATTAATTTTTTGCAATGATTCTTAGGGGTCGTTTACTTATGACGTCCGAAATTAACGGTCATTTTTCAAAAAAGAACAATGGATTTCCAGGAATTTCTATTGTTCTTTTCTTGCTGACCCCCCCCCCCCCCCCCCCCCCCCACCACTGGACGTCATAAGTGAACGTCCCCACATCACTTTTGGGTCATTCACCAAAATCGTAATAATGCTTCGGTCATTCACAAATGACGTCAATTAAGAATTGAAATTTTTTGACTTTTATTTTTTTTTGTTGACATATAGAAGTGTTACGTAATTGTGTGGCGTAATTTTTGAATGACTCCTCACAAATCTTGTCACTAAGAAAACTCCACTCGTAAATATTTTTTAACTTCTACAAAGTAACGATAAATTTCCCCCGAGTGCTGTTCTAGAAGGAAATAAATCCAAATATTCTTAAAAATTCATCATTTCAATGATAAAAAGCGCTTTAGTGCCCAACATCCATCAATTTTTATTATTCTCTACAAAAGTTAATGAAAATGAACCAACTCAACTTTTTCTTCACTGAGCTCGACTAAGAAGTAAGCATGCACAAGAGAGCGAAAAAAATCGAAAGTTCGAAAGTATTACATCAACAATATTTCTTTAGTAGTAGGTCGTGAACAGAAATCTGTGTAAAAAAACTGAGGAGTAAGTGAGAGCGGCTGAATGTTAATCGAACAGCAAAGCACAAAACACAAAAAAACTGAAATTTCTTTCCTCTTTCTCACTCACCCGACTCGCTTTTCACTTACTGCTTCATTTGAATGCCTCAATGGTGTATTATGTCGATATAGTCTGCTGCTTTAATATTGTGAGTGAAAAATATGTGGGTCAAGTTAACAGATTACGTCACAATCGAAAAGTAATTTGTATCAAGTAAAGGAGAGTAATTTTTCATTCAACTTTATTTTCGTTTGTGGCTGGACGGCGATGACAACATGCAAGTAAAGAAGTTAAAAAATATTTATAAAATAAATGCCAAAAACCTGCTGTTAAGCATTATTATAAAAAATATATATAATTTTATTTTCATGCAATGCTCAACAATAAAAGAATTTATCTTTCTCACTTACTCGACCCAGTTGGCGGTGGTGTTTTGTGATGTCCAAAAAATATGCATTATCCATAAGAACATAAATTTCTCATCCCTCAACGAATTTTTGTGCTCGTCTCTTTTACTTATTCGGTTCAAGACATAATTTTCTGATTGATGGGTTGATAACTTTACTTTGTCTTAGACGTTGACATTTGCCATTTGAGATGTAGCATGATTTAAACTGCTTTTTCGTTACTAGACAATGTCACATGTAGTTTCAATGAAGCTTAATTCAAATGAAGGAATATGGTTTTGATTCCAGAATACAATCAGCTTATTTTGAGGATAGCTGATTTGCCTTTGTGGCAATGATGTTTAAATTGAGGACGCGTTGACGTTGTGTGGAACTATCATTAATATAAACTTTATTAGTTTACGTAAGCTTTATTGTTACTGCCACTGCTGCTCTTGACCCTTTGATGTAAAATATTGTAGTGACAGTACAATGACATCCTTTTAGATAGATAAACTAAGTAATAAGATAGCTCAACGTCCTACACACGTCAATTTGAAACCTTATTGATTTTCAAATTGACGATGCGTGTGTGCCTGATAACTTGAACAATGATTTGTTGATCACAGTGTTGCAAATGTAGATGTCTACACTAGATGAAGAATGTAGATTCTTCAATAGTTTTTGTCTGAGACATAAATTTCTTCATAAAGATCGATTCTATATGAAGATAGTAAATCTAATCTACAGAAAGATTATTTCTACATAAAGATTCGATGTAGATGTCTACAATTCTACATTTTTTCCAGGTCTACATCAGAGAAGAAGTGATCCAGACAAATGGCCAGAATGCAACACTGATTGATCATGAGTTGTAAACTGAACATTACAATTTGTTGTTACCTAAAACCAAAGGAACTAGAAATTGAGCTGTTAAGGTTCAATCCTTTGATATTGTCAACATACTACAATGTCGATTCCATGGTTTGGATACGATACAAATATGAATGTTATATCTGGTTGCATCCCCAGTGAAAATTCTGATCAAACAAAACTTTCTTAATTCTTTACTTCGATCAATGACTGGACAGTTTAATTTTCAAATATGTCGCCACCTATAAAATCCAGAAACTTGTCTACAACTCCTCATTAATGTCTATCATCAAATCTCACCACCAATGCTAGCTTTCCAATAAAAAAACTTGATATATTGACAAAATTTCCCATTTAATTATTATTCAACTGACTAGTTTTAAAGTTGATCAAATTTAATACTCAACTCCCACTCTTAATGACATAAAGTATTTCAATCAACCATCAGGAGCCACTATAAATTTCAATTTGAATTTTAAACGATCGTTAAACGTTTTATTAACACCATTAATAATATTTCAAATCAATAATCTGAGTTTAACTACCTTCGAGCTATTCACAACCTGATTTTTTTTGTAATAAAAGATGCGCTTACATCACCAACTTCCGGTGTCATTCTCACTGATGTCTTCTTCTATTACGTAGCATGAGTACGAATTCTGTATACACAAGTAGAAAAAAGTGTAAGGAACATTATAATAAAATAAAAAGCCATAAATACCACATGAAGAGCCATAAATTTCTCTCATACCAATAAAGTAACATAAAAACCATTAAAAGATTCTATTACATTAATATTCCTATGTATGCTTTATTCTTATATTCTCAATTTTTATATATTCTCATTTTTTTTTTGTTTCACCACATCCAGAAGTCATCATCAACAGCAGAAGCAACAGCAATAGCATGTACATTGGAGGAGTTCGCTATATTTTATTTGGGCATGGTCAAATCCCAGACGGATGAGTAAGTACATAAACGAGCAAAACACACTGTGAATAAATTTTGTGTCTCACTTTAAAATATAAAAAAAATTTGCAATGACAACGGACTAAGGCTTCGTTTCATACGGTTGAACAATGAATATAGTAAAGTAATGATATAAAAAAAATCACGAAGGGAGCGACACATATTGACGATAAAATATAATTTTATTTTTTTACATATTGAATCGCTACTGCAGATGGCCTGCTTATTATATAATTATACATTTAAACCAATTGATACCTCATAAACTGACGACCGTCCTTACTTTGGTGATATTTAAATATTTTTATTGGAATGAAACAAGTTGAAAAAGTCACCAGAAATGGGTTTGCTGGTGGAGATGATCGATGGGTAATGAAAATTAATATGAACAAGGGAAGTTAACTTTTGGGTGTGCTAAGGAGTCTAATCAAAAGTTTCTGCTCCTTTTTTGGGCATTCCTTTCATATAAAGATGTTATGGAGTATACGAACAATCCCTTAGTATTTCTGACGGGGTTCATCTCATGATGTAAGATAGAATCTCAAAGTTTGATTTTCATGAACATTAAAGACATGACTAGATTTTGAATTTTTTTGAATAATCAAAGATATGTGAATATTAGATTAAGCATAAGGTATTTGGTAATAATTTTTGATTGTAGTTCAAAGACATTTATTGAATGCTAATCAGTATAATGTAGACTAAGGTGACAAAGTGGAGTAGAAAGCTAGGTCAGTAAATTTAAGTTGACTTTCAAGTTCGAGTCCCAAGAAAAATTCAAATTATTATTCTAAAAAATGAAGCATCTTTTTACGGGAGAATCTTGGCAGACGACGAAAATCACGGATTTAGTTTTTGAAGATCAATGTCAACTAATGGTAGCCTGTATTCGGCAAGGTCTATCAATAGCTTAATATTAACCTGTCTAGCCAGCATGCAAAAAATTACTTTCTACAATAAAATTTACATAACTTGCACAAAAAAACTTCCACTCTCAACCTTCATGCAAGTCATCCAAAGCCATATGCATTGTTAAACCTAATCTTCCTTCCATAACCCATCCCATATCCGCAACAAAAAAAAATTATTCTTAATTCATTGCTGTCCCACCGAATGAGATCATGATAAATTCTGAAAAGAATTAAATTAATTGTATACAAATATCCAAACAAAACGTGTCATAGCCATGTCCAGACGATTGTGTAAAAAATAAATTTCAAAGCCACGATATCTATATCTTATCTTGAACCCGAAATGTCTAGGCTAATTCATCCATCTGCCCAAAACAGTCAACCGTGTATATTAAATTTATTCATTTCACATTTAGTAAAAAATAATATAAAATAAAAAAATAAAATCGCGCTAAAATAAGAAGCAACAGCCAGCGGATACTTAGAATATTATTTCTCAGACAGGTAAAGCAGGTATAGCAGTTAAGCGTCGTCATATTTCAAAACGTCTCGATTGCTTACTTAAGTGCCTAATAATCCTAAAAACAAGTTGAACATTGCTCCTATAACATTGATTGTAAATGAATTTTATAAAATCGTAATCGCTCGTGCGCGCGGGTGTTACAGGAAGCATCGTCTGGTTGCTATTGGCAACCGGTCAGATTGTAAAATTCGATAGACATATTGCTACGATAGAATTAAATTGTGAGGCATTTTACATTTTAGGAAAAGTGAGACTTTAATTCAATATGAAAAGTCTACGAGTATTGAGGCTGTGTTCTCACAGTAAAGGTACAGCCGTGGAGAGAGAAAAAAATTTAAATTGATTATTTTTATGACAATCTTTTATTGTCGTTGACGCTCGTATTACATTACGTTTAAAAATAAAGCCTTAAATAAAAGTCACATGGAATGTTAGTGTAGCGTAAACTGTAAACAATGTTATAATAATAAACTCTCGAATTGTGATGCAATTCACTTTAATATGCGCTTACGAATTCCATAAGACGAATCGACAATCAACGGATTGCAGAAATAAAAAATATAAACTGGACGACGATGTCGCGCGTTAAGAGTGCAATAATTGCAATTAATATGACCTTGTAACAAATAAATAAGAGCTCTCTGCTGACTTTTTTTTTCGTGCGCCATGCACTGCAGAGGAACTGAATATGAATAAGAAGAAGACAAGAAAAAAGTGATTGTCGTCGTGCATGCATGTATAAATAGACGGATGATTATCGAGAGCCACCTCCTAAATTAACTTTGTAATGAAGTTTCACAAGAATTTATAAATTAATGAATGAATGAATTTTGATCGGTTCCTTGTGGATATTTTTTTTTTTTGGAAGGATCTGTTGTTGACTTTTATTGAGACTGCATGAAAATTATTGTCAATGTGCTCAATTTATGCTTAGTTGCTATGTGGAAAGAGTTGTCCTATCTTGCTAGGCTACTGGTTACAGTTGATCAACTGTCCAGGTTATTAAGCCAACGATAAATTTATTTTTAACTGTATATTCAAGGTCCTGGCACACAATACACGAGTACAGCGTTTGAAAGCGCTGACAGGTGCCTTCTATAGACATATGTGACAGATTGCAACTCTAGATCCAAGTTCAAAACTTGTGTTTCTTATAAGATTGTCACTAGAGATTGTTTTTTCATGTTTAGAGCTATGAACCTAGTTCTACTCTTAAAACTTTGTTACAGACTATTTTGTGGATCTAAAAGTATTTAAATTCTAGCAAATCAAACCCTTAATTCTTCCCTACATACCAAAAATACAATAACTCATAACAAAATCTCACAGAAATCCTCCAACGGCAGTTCTCATTAACAGATACGATCATAATTGACAATTTTGTGCAGCTTATTAAATTTCAGCATTACGAAGGTCTAATTTTAGGCTTGCACAGTCAAACAATACAAAACATTTCATACATCCCGTGCAGCTACATCACAATTCGTCAAATAAGTCATTAATTAGACTAGCACAAAAATTAATTGCGTATTTTGCAAAAATTTTCAATTTGACGAAAATAAATTTTGTTGTTAATTCCGATTTGGGCGAAAAACCTATTGCATAATTAAGTTCGTACTTAATATCTCATAAATTGAGATAATTACAAAAAGCTTCACATATAAAATTATAATTTTTTGTTGCTGCTGTTGCTGTTGCACTCCTCTTGTTCAATTGGGAACATGATTCTATAAATATTGATAATTGATAAAATTCAGCCATTCTCGTTCAACATTTATTTCAATTATAAAGGCCTAAGGATATTAGTTCATTCAAATGTTTGGATGCTAATTGAATTATTATTAATGAAAATTCAATTTAAATAGTGGTTTTTTAATTATACCATTCACTCGTAAATAATTATTTCCTGTTACATCGTGGAACCTTTTTTGAGCGAAATTAATGTGTAAATGAAATTTATTGAGGTTATGTTGTGTCTGCACGACTGGGTGTGTTGTGATTTTTGTAGACTTGGAATTTTTGCCGAAGGATAATTTGATTCATGCGATGCTGAAATTGAATTTGTGAATTAAGATGGTGTTAAAATAGGAAATTTTAAATAATGTAATGCTGAGGTTTGCCAACATGTTGAAGTTATGTCTTTAAAATATCACAAATCAATCTGGAATTTTAAAACTATCTTAAACGATAATGAGGTGTCAAATTACTGATATTGCACGAATGTTGCATTGCCAATAAGATTATTTATCCTTGCATATAGCTCCACAGATTGTTGATGCATGAGGCTATCACGCTATTGATTCTTTTTAAGATTGATAGCTCTATGGCTAAGGATTGAGTCAAGGCACATTGTCTCGAGTTTGCGTCTTAAAACCTATCTGCCATACCAATTTCGTTACTTCTTTTTCATATTTCTGTCTGTGCTTCTCAATTTTAATTTTTTTGGAACTTGCCAATTACGAATCAGCTCGTTTGTTTTACGCATTTCAACGCGTAATATTTCAACTACAGTCAATGAATATATGTGCGAAATGTTAGTGCAGTAGTTACAGTTCATACTAATTAGAGTCAATTATTCACTGGGTCTTTTTTGTGTGTTTTTAACTTAATTAATAGGCATTTTTGGTTGTTGAGTAACTAATTATGACTTACATGATTGAAAAGCCATTCCTTTAATTTGTTTTTTCATGCTCCATCTCTCGTATAAGTTACATGTGGAATTTGAGTTATTTAAGTCTCAGTTGAGTAAGAAAGTAGGTCTTTATGGCATGGACATGTGCCTCATGGTTGGAAAATAAAAGTTTTTTTTTTTCGTGGCGTACCTCTTGTCATGCAACACGTTACATACATGAAAAATTAAAATATATAAAAAAAATCTCCGACTTCCTGGCATTGGAACAAAAACAAAAGGCAACAGCACTTAGAGTTTTTTTTGACGAGTCGCTTATGACTGGCCTTTGAAGGTCTACACGGTACTCGTGCATGTAGAATGATTTTTGTGCTTTATTTTTTATTATCGATATTTATCGATCGATTATTATTTTTCTGTACGTTTAATCCTCAACTTCCTGCAATTATGGATGACAAAAATTATGACTCTCTCGCGTTACTTCCTCAATTTTTCACTTATGTCCGTGCATGTAATAATTTTTTGAATCTTTTTTAGGGCAAATATTGAATTAAATCATTTTGAATATTCATTAACATGTCGCGACAATGAAATTGTTTCTCACTTGCGGCTATTGTGACTCAATTTTTTTTTTCTCTTGTCTTTCGATTAAGTTGTGAAACTGTTAAAAATAAGTGGCGGATTTTATTGCATGAATGTGGAATTTTTGGCGCAGTTTTTGCTGTTGTTTTTTGTAATGGTTTAATGAGATTGAATTGGATGAAATTTGAGTGTGTAAATTGGAGGCAGTTTTGACAGTTTATTGGAATTATTGAAATTTAGTGCTATGCAACATACTATCGTATGTGCTTTTAAGTAAACCATCATCAATAATAAAGACGAAGCTACTGAGTAGAGTAGGTTAATTGTTTAAATTGACATTCTGCAAAGCTATGATCTTACTTTCAATAACTAAGCGGTAGTCGTTGCTTATGAGCATGCAACTGGTAATCGTAGAAGCTCAAGTTCAACTCCTGCCATGAAAAGCTATTAAGAATTTCATTTTATTTGAATAGAAGTTTTTGAGAGCTCAACACATTTATTCTTAAATCAAAGACCCTTGTGATAATATATTTAGAGTAACAATCCTCAAGTTTATGAACAAACTTCGAAATTAAGTGTTGACAAACTAACTTGCCGTAATATTCAAGCCTTTAATTTCTTATCCGTAATATTCAAGACTTAACAAGATAAAATCATAAAGTTGACATGATCTAAAGCAGCTTAATTCTCCTTCTATTTAAAAAAAACCTTATTTGAATTTGTCCTAATCATAAAACTTTAAAGAAAAGCGGGACAACTTCAAAGAATTCTTGGTTTTCAATTATATGAGTCTAAAGGTTATTGAAGCATTGAACTAAGCCACAATTTTTTTTTTAAGAAACAGAAACTTTGTTGCTTGCCTTTAAAAGAGGAATTATCCAAATTAGACTAGACTCTATTTAGACTGAACAAGGTGCAAAGTGTCGTGTCCAAATATTTTGATTGCTAGTGCCTCCTAATATGCTTTCATTCCATTTCACTAAATGTTTAAAAAAATCTAAAAATAAACCACACTATGTGTTGCTATTATGTTTCCGAGTATGACTGATGGTGTCAGATGCCTTCATGCTGATCCTTACGCTCACTGCTTCTTTGCGGACAAATTAGATGTTCTCAAATTTTCCCTAATTTCTTCCTTAAAACAAGCTACAAAAAATCATTACGAAAATTCTTCATCTCATTTTTGCATACATAACAAACATGTAGTTATAAAAATAGCATTGCTAAAATATTATTAAATGAACATAAACTATAGATGTGTGTGAGTGGATTTTATTCAAATATCCAGAGAGAATAAATTTATCGAATATTGAATGAATGAAAAAAAAAACATAAATTTTTTTTTCTTTTAAAAATGTTGATTTTTATACGGAAAAGTTTATTACAAAAAAAATCGGAATTACTTCATCTAATAGCACGAGTACGAGCAGATAATAGTCGTAAGGTTACATTACACATATTAGCTAAAGCTTTCATGCAACAACAAGCCAATATTTATTGAAATTGTTTGTATAAAACGAGTGCAAACATGCAATGGCAAAAAAGATTATTTTTTGTCTATTTTATCTGCATATATACATTTATTCATAGGCTAATTTAATGGTCGATTTAATCTTTCTGCCTGTGCAGTCCAAAAATTAATAATACAATATTGAATGGCACATTTGAATGTCTGCGAGACTGCCTTGCATATGGCTGGTGTAGCGTTTCAGAATAAAAATGCTTAAAATATCGCAAAAATGTTAAATTGACGCAATAAAGTTGCAAACAATAATAAAGTTTACAGTCATTTTTTTAGTTCCTACCTTACTTTTAAGTGACTTTCTATTTATATCTCATTAGCACATTGACGTATGGAGAAAAAGTTGTTGTCATCGTGTAACTGTAAAAAAGGCAGCGAGAAAGGGTTCATTTGTGAGTGATGTCGATTGAAAATTGATTTTTTTGACACATCTACTTCTATGCAGCTCAATGCTACGACAAAAATTTGAATAAACTGTTTTGGGAACCCAAGGTTGTGATAAAATTTTTGGATTACACGGGGTTCACTCCCCTAGTCACAATTAAATCTCGTATAATATTGTTTATAAATCTTCAATTCAAGAGGAAAATGCCTTGAGTAACTTCAAAAACCGGCCCATAATTACATAATTTTCGATATTATTGAGTATCTTACAGCTAAGATCCAAACAAAGGATCAACACCTCTTCTAGCATTCTTCCTAGACATCACACATGCACAACACCCCACAACTCTCATTGAAAGTGCATTTTTGAGGGACACTTGCAAGTTCCTTGTGAGGAAATCACGCAAAATCGAATGGTTTTGAAAGAATATTTTATTTTAATGTTTTTTTTTCTGCATTGCAATTTAATGCATGAACATTAAGTTTTGTAACTTTACTGGCTGCTTAAAATAATGGCTTAATATATGGAAAGCATGCCAACCTTCTAATTTGCATTGCAATTTTTTTTCTAAGAAACAAATTGTCTTGCAAATTTCAATTAACTTAGATCAGACCAAGATCAATTGTTGAGGTAGGACAAATGTTTTTTAAACATGTTTATTTCAATTTATCATGTACATTTTTGGATCATGTCTTACGATATACACGCAAACCGTAAAAGTTGAACAATGATATTCAACAAAATTACATTTTTTTGTCCATCGGATATGATTTTTTTTGGGTTTCTTTAATTTTTCATTAAATTCCTAATAATTCATTATTGTGTGCTGTCTTACCCAAATTCTTCTTTTTGTACACATGTCTAATATTTCATAAAAATTTAATGAACTTTTTGGTATTTTGTTTTACTAAGAAGTTATTTTGTCCCTATCATAAAATGATATCTATGAATTATACAACATTATCAAACTTATTTAGATTCATCCTTGTTCAGAGTAGCAAGATGAGGTTGATTTTTGTATATGTTAAAATGTGAGCATCTCTCCACAATTAAATTTATCTACTGATGACTTCAAAGGAATTTTAGAGGAAGCTACATTGATTCTGATAGGATTCGAACCGTCTCCTCCAAACTTGAAGTATCTTGATGATTTAATGAAGAGCTTTAACCATTTGGCTTAGCTTTTATGCAGACCAAACATATGCTAGTGTTTAGGGGCAGGTTTTTGCAACACAACTACATCAACGCTTTCCTTAGATTTACTCTAGTTTGCATTAATGGTAAGGGTAGGTTAAGGTGTATCTAACATTTAATCGCATACCTCTCAACACTTAATTTCTTCCATCCTTATCAAAAATGGCTCCAAAATAAATTTTCAATGGAAAAGGCCAAAGAAAACAGTCATTAACTTATAACCGCAGTCTATAAGCTAACCTTACAACTCATTGATAATCTAAACATTCATGTAGTTCCTATCACTAAAGCTGCTGGTAGCTGAAAAAAAACAAAGTTGTTTAACATTGATAATATCGACGACTTTCACTGTCAATGACTAGCAATTTTTCATATACATTGATTCATAATTCCAATGATTGACGATAGTGCTACTGGGCATATTCCAACTCTGTTGAAATCACAGCAGGGATATCCTTATTTGAAAAAAATTGCAACATCATTTTCTGATGTCTAAAATTCATAGGAAATAAACCTTTTTCCTTCTTCATTGTTAAAGCTATGCGTCAAATAATAAATGTCAAATTGTCATACACAAAACGTATTTATAGCTTTAAGTGACTAAGTCACCAGCCCATAAACTTAGATAGATAATATGAGCAGGCGTTTCAAGTTTTTTTTTTCATTTACACTTTCTTTCTTTTTGTTGTTGAGTTTCTGTTATTAATTTTCAAATGAGCACAAATTATGAAATTGAATTCGATTGCGCTATTTTTTTGTGTTTTCCTTCTTATTCTTTAAACTCATTTTTTTTTTGCTCAACTGCTACATAATGACGCGAAACAACAGCAAAAAATTGTTATTGCGACGTAATGCAACCATGGAGACTTCCCTCAGCTGGCCGGTCTGTCTGGGTGAATTTTTTTTTTTCTCTCTTTTATGTCTTTTTTTTCATCGTATGAATATTTTTAATATAACACGTATCGCTAATAGACATTTATTCTTTGGGTAGCACCACGAATCAAATTGTACAGGGTTGTCATTTTGGGGATCTGAGCTGTTTTTTGTCTAAGAACTTAATGTGAATTATCTTGGCTAGCGGCTGATTATAAGATCACCAAGGATAGCTACTCTAGTTAAAGTATAAACATAATTTTAAAGTTAATAGGGAATGGTGTCTAAAAAGAGCTAGAGAACATCTTTAGATATTTTGTTTCTTGATCAGAGTTGTGACTTTTCTTTGAAAAGCTGCGAATACTCAATCCTACTTGCTATTTTCTTTAGCAATGTCTAGAATTATCCAGAACAAAGTTAAAGACCACCAACTCTGCTGAAACAGGCAAATATAAAATATTATAAGGAAAAAAAAATTATTATTTGATGAAAAAGAGACGGGTAATTTGAGACCTTGCAAACGCGGGTAATTGGGCTTCTCTTCTTTCCTTCTTCTTGTGATATATTTCATCATCATGGAAATATTATGTGATGTACATTCCGACGATTGGTTTTATGTCGAAGATTATTGTAATTTATAGCAGCACTGCTATTGAGATATGTTGGTGATTTTGACTAGATAGGTGGGCTGGAGGGTGAATTTACAATTGATTATAGGATAGAACTTTTATTTCATAGATTGAGTGTCTTATTACTTGTTGTGAGCATTGCGTTTGTAGAACTCATTTGTAAAACATTTGAAATTAGCACGGCAATGCTTGTGTCCCAGACACTCAGCCTTTAAAACTTGATTTAAATGTCTCATCGTTAAGCATGCCATAAAATTAATTCTTTTGACATTTCAACAAATAAATTCAACAATCACGAATGCTCATTAATCATCAAATAAAATTAAATAATGAAAGTGAGACTTTCTAACTTGTTTTATGCCGCAGCAGAAAAAATTGGGTGTACTCAAGGGGATAACAACATGGTGGGAAATTTCTCACGATTTATTAATATCGATGTGAACTTTCCACCAACTTCTAGCATTTCCAAATAATATTCAGTATCAAAAACATGTTTTCCATCATGTTGTTTCCCCCTTGAATGCCCTTGAATTGCAGAAGAACAATAATTTGCCATAAACTTCTTTTTTAAAGCCCAATGATCATTTTATGTACTTTTTCTCATCCATTATATCTTCCACAGATTCATCAAGAGCAATACATCAACATGCAATACACCACATAAAATTCATCAAAATATAACAGAGACTGATGCTACGGAGCCATTGTTACATGACAATAAGAAAAAAATTATTGCAGCAAATGTGGGTGGCAGTACGAGCATTAACGATGGTAACAATGGCAATAAAAGTGGGAAAGGTGAAATGCGATTTATAAAACGTCAAATATCACGCGAGCTTTTCAATCAGGATGGCAATCAAGGCAGCGACAAGAATGATAACGATAATAATCGTTCGAGTAATTTTCACAATGAGAATAAAGGACGAAATTACTCTAGTGGTGGTGGTGGTGGAAGTGGCAATAGGCAATTTAGAAAAACCTTTTTTGACTCGTCATCAACATCGTTTAGTGAACTTCAGAGTCCACAAATTGCTTCTGAATATCCAATTACACAATTTACGAGCACACCAGGTAACAATAACGCAACATGTTCGAATCAAATATTAAAGGTTAATAAATCTATGGACGGTAGTGAATATCCAACAAATACGAGCACACCAAATAGCTTTTTCAATTCAAAAAGTTCTCTTTCGTTTGATCAAAGTTCAATGGTTAATCGTGGTGCTGGAAATTCCTCTCGAAGAAGTTTTGATGCCAACAGCGGTTACAAGAACAATTCAACAAATCGCCGTAATACGAGCTCACCATTTTGTCTCGGTGACTTTCTAAATACATCAAATCCATCAAACACATCAGGACGAGGTGGTAAGAAGAAGAATCATAGTGGAACGACATCTGATTCCGCAATGACACCAAAATTTAACTCGTCAGATTTTCCGACATTAAAACAAAATGTCAACAATAGCAATGAGTCAAAAATGCAACAAGCAAAGAGTAGCAATGAGATTGGGAAACCTAAAAAACGCGTAATGCCAATCACTGTCAGCCGTAAAGTAAGCACAGATTCGCCAATTTTTGTCTCATCATCATTTCAAAGTGACAACAATTTACTTGGTGTCACAACATTAGAGGCTGATGAGTCAATACCAACAATACCCGAGCGTGAAATGCTCCGAGAGCATCGTGAGACTATATCAAAGGATTTCGATGCTGAACATAAGCCAATTAGAAATTTGCATACATTGATTAGAGAGAATCTTCCAGCATCGCCCATATCATTGTCATCATCACCAGTTGGACACAATCCATTTACAGGAAGTTTAGTATCGACACCTCATAAATCCATCCTGAAGTATGATGAAGGAAAGGTCGAACGACAAGATTTATTGACAGCAATGGCAAGGATTTATTCATTTCTCATCGATGCAAATCATGTGCCAAATATTTTAAGTGAATTCTCATATATTGTCAATTTACTCAACACAGAATTTAATCCATACGAGCATCAAATGCAGAATTACACGCAAATGAAATCGTCCATAGATATTGCATCGAATATACTTAAAAATTTCCATAATTGCATATTCTTTACCATGTGCATATTGAATCATCAAAAACAAATACTTGCAATGCTCGACTGTACCACAATACGTGTTATTTGTGACTATGACAGGATACAGACAATCACTCCATCCTTATATGAATATTTGCGGAATATTATGCAGAAAAAAATGCAAATCGATTCAGCTATTGCATCGCAAAGGGTAAAGAGCGATACAAATAATATTAATAAAGTTGTCTTCTATCAACAAGAGACTGATAATCGTGATAATTTTCCATCTGATCGAGAATTTGGTGCCTTCAAGAAACAACGTGATATGTTTTATGCTATATTAAGGTAATTATTCTAGTTTTATCGGGTTGATGGATTGGGTTGAGCTTTTTTCTTCGTTTAGAGAATTAAGATGATTTGATGCTGATGTCATGGAATATTGAATATTGAGTTAAGGGGTGTTGCTTGCTGTTGCTTGAGTTTTATCATGCATGTGAATTGTAGTTAAGATTCGGATGTTGTACATTTATTTATGGAAATATTTCTGAGTGTGAATGTAAGTGAGCTTTTGCTTCTTAAAGATCCTGTAAGTGACAGAGTTGTCAGACAAGTGCTTATGGAATTTAAATAAAGATGAATCTGTTGTATTGATGCCATCAGAGTCCTTACTCTTGCAATGGCATAATTATCTACAAATTGCTCAATACAACAGATTCCAGTCTAAATAGGGAATCATAGTGCTTTTGGGAAGATGAATTGTTTTACCGAGCTTGGTTCATCTTAGTCACTAAGTCATTGCTACATCGTTTCATATATAGATATAAGGGTGTCGCTTAATCGACATTTGTCTGCCTTTTGTTACACAAGCCATTAGTTTTTAACAACGCTATCTGCTTCATTGTAGCGCGGATATCATCTAATATGTGTTGAACGAGGTGTTCTCGGCTCACTTCTGAGTTACTGATGTCATTTCTTTGTCAGTAATTATCTTGCGACTTTGGTTGATCCTTTGTGTCAACACAAATTCAAGATACAGTATCCTACTGAATTCCAATGCTAAGAACAGATCAAAACCAAACAAATTTCACAATTTAACCAACAAAATGTCACAAAGTCCTTCCAAAAAATTATAACTTCATTTAATTCACCGAAAATATTCAGAAAATCCATCAACCCCCCCCCCCCCCCCCCCCCAAAAAAAGTTGTCTACAAAATATTCACAATTGCATCTGTCAGAAAAGTACACAAAAATATAATTCTCCGCTTGAGCAAACGACCCCGGGATTACAATTTATTGCTCGCTTATGAACAAAATATAAATCTTGTTATGACACTCGTTGACTCGCTGAAAAAAAAAAATAAATTTTATTTGCAAACATTTACTTAGTCTGCAATTAAAAATGAGAGTCTGAAAGTAGGTGAGAGAAAAATTTGTTGCATCAAGTTTGGCTGTGCTGTAAAAAATGCTTATGTATCATTAATTAAAGTCTCGTTACCCTTAAAACTTCAGATTAAAAATAGAACAAAACCTGAAAAAAAATTTCTCATTAATCAAAAATTCAATTTCAAAGAACTTGTAAGCTGCAGAGGTTTTTCCATGCTGAAACCCTTGAAAAATTCATTTTTCATTAACTGCATGTAATGCTAAGTGGAAGTAATGGCAATGTAATTTAAACAAGAAGCTTTTATGCATTATTATTCACTGTTAAACACAAACGCACTTGAACTTCAAAGTGAACTATAAATGGAGAAAATAGTTCAAGCTTAATTTCCCTTTAGATCTCGTAAATTGCTGAGCTTAAAGAGACTCTAAATTAAAAATTATTTCAACCATATAATCAGCAAACAGGTGCTCATACAAATATAAATAGCGGAAATACATTTATGAATTCATATCTATGTGAGCAATGTGAGTGCATTTCCCTCTCTGTACACATATCCATGTCATGTAGCTATTAGAATGACAAAGCATTTACTTTCCATTCGTCATCACTCATAATAATAATAGAAAATGTTTTTTTGCTTTTTTTATGCTTGATTAACAGCTAAATTGAAATGAAAATTACTCACATAGAAACAAGTTGGGATTGATAGAGTGTGAAGGGGATTAAAGCGCATTTATTTAAACGTAAAGTTGCGAGACAGGTCATCTTTCAGCAGGCACAGTTGACAGATCTGTCATAAACGCTTCCTGTCAATAGGCACCTGACACCATGTCATACCTTTCAACAGGTTTGACAGATCTGTCACAGGTAATTGCTTGTGACAGGCGAAAGGCAAGTTACAGACCACAACTCTAATTAGACGTCCTCTAGATATTTCAAGTTTGGAATTCATGTCCTTGTTCTTGAGTAATCCATCCGTCCATTTATTTGGGTCAGTATATTCAAGATGCAGCCTCTGACCGATATTTCTAAATTTTACTGACTAGACATCAAGCTTTACTTCATCCAACACCTCAATCATACTTCAAACATGCTCACTAATACCTCTTTTAACTCACAATGTGACACTTTTCTCGTGATAAATGATTGAAAATAAAAATTACATGCAACAGGAAAAGGTAGCATGTGGTGAACGTATTGAAAAGCTTCAGCAGCCAACAAACCTTTTCATTTATTGTTAATTAGCAGAAAATCTACATCGTGTTATTTTTTTTGGATTTTCAACAAGTGTCACATAAAACATTCATACATTCGTACATTCATAGTTATATGGCTTTAAAAAGAGAGCTTTTATGTGTGACTGTGAATTTTTCAAAAGTGTAAATGAAAAAAATTAGGAAGGATTAATGCTTTTGTATGCTTTACATTTATTGCAATGCAGACTTTTTGAATGGTAAAAGTTTAAGCATTGAATAAAAACTCTGTCACATCGCATAAAATGGTATAGCTGAAAGCTCACTTAGGGGGATGAGAAAAAGGCTAAAATATATTTTTTGAGAAAACAAATGCTGCATTGTTGGATTCACTAAATGCGGATGTTTTTCTTACAGCATAAACCAGTATTGTTCAAACTTTTTGAACAATGACACACCTTTAGAATAAGTTTTGACTGAAGTCGCACTCAGCATGCAGTTTTTGACATTTCCAAAAAAAATTCTATGACACGTTAGTGTGCCGCTGCACATAGTTTAAACAAAACTGGTATAAATGAATATTTTGCATGAAATATCCTTCTTTATTCAGCATATCCCCCTAAATCCAATAGAAAATCCTTTTATCTCTCTGACAAAAAAATCTGAGCAGATGCTCAAGAACTTTTATTTCAATTTCATTTATGCATTCATGATATTATAGATGAGTAAGTGTGAGTGAATGAGTGAGAAAGATTCAAGGACTTGAGAACAAAAAAGTTTTTCTTATACTTGAACAAATGATGATATGTGTGAAGGGATGATAAGTTGTAAAGTTAGTGATTTGAATGGGATTTGAGTGCTTGCAAAAAATTGAATCGAATCATACATTGATAGACAATGAGTATCAATGAGTATACTTAACAGTTGACTTGTCATGGATCTCACAAGAAATTAAGTTCAATGTTGTGTTTAATTTGTCGTTCGATTAATCGAAATGCTTGACTTTATAGCTTGGGGTGGATTTTGACAGATTGATTCCACTATCTTGGCCAGTATTTCCCAAACTTTTTTGGAGTACGGCACTTTTTTCACATAAATTTTTTTGCGGCACACCTGAATAGTCGTGCAGTACACTAAATGATTTTCATGACCTTTTTGGAGTCACAAAACATGAAAATAAAAGGTCAATTTTAGCAATGAAATATTTTTGCGATGCACAGTTTGAGAACCACTGACATAGACCACCTTCCGTAAAAATCAATATCCAAATTTAACAGAAAATCTTATTTGTAGTCTTTTAAAAATCTTCCAAATCTTGAATAAAATTTTAAAGACAGCTCCTCAAAAAAATTCTCGAAAAGTTTTGCTACGAGTTGCTACGAAGTTTAATCAATCGAGTTTCCACAACTTAATCTAGATGTATTACCTGCTTGCTAAATTTTTATGAAATTCACTCGAGCAATCCGTCATTTTCATATCGTAAGCTGTGTCTTCCTTTTCTATTATAAGCGATATTTAATGTGGATTATTTTCAATCATTTCAATTTTAATTCAAGAGCTTAATATATGATCAGGATTACAATCAAGTAAGACAATGTGTCATATCTGAATCTTATTTGCAAGGAAATAAAGTTGAAGATTTCAAGAATCTCATTTTTTGATGGACATAATTTCACCATAACCCCAATAAAATCAGTTGTTACATATTTGTACTCTCATAAGTAGACATTCTCAAACAAACAACTTGAACCATGAAATTCCTCATAAAAAGAGGTCATGTAATACAACTCAAAAAGACACTTTAAAAGTCCTTTTATAAGATGAATCTAAAATGAGTAATATAAAAAATCTGAGAGCTTTCCATCTAAAAAGAGATTCAATCAAGTTCATGGTTATTGGAGCTTTATGAAAAAATAAGAATTCTTGGGTTGCAATTTTTGAGAATATGAAAAACTCTTCAAGTTGGAAGGTTTTTGGGTTGTTATGGTTGCGTTTTTATGAAGGAAGTGAAGACGAAGGGGGTTAGTGATACATTTTAGACAGGAGCAATGTAAAAGGAATAGAAAGGTTAATCCTCCCTTGAATCTCCTGCTCTATAGTAAAGGTTCTATAATATTTTATTCCGAGCGTTTCTTAACAAGCAATCGACCACATTTTGTAAATATTTGATGACTGATTTGATCATATATTAAGTCTAGATTGCATTTAAGAATGTTGTAAATGTAGCTGGCACAAGATTTTTATAAATACTCAAACATCCGCAGTTGTAAGTTAAATTAAAGCATTCTTTAAAACAAATATAATCACTTCCAATGCATCCGTTAAAAAAAATGCGCCACGAATAAAGTAAATATCGAGCTTTTTTTCCATACAATAAAAATTAATACAAAAAGCTTGTTCATGTTCATAGATTCTTTACCATAATATGAATATATATTTTTTCCTCCATTGTTCTCGGATGTTATTTGCTCAAAAAAATATATATACATATACAGGATATGCGCATATCTATCGAAATGCAACAGAGTTAAAATTAATTAAAAAATTTGTTCCTTTTCAATACAATTCATGTGCAAGTTTTTATTTTGTTCATTCCTGTTTTGTTTATGCACAAACATGAGCGAATGAAGCAAAAAATTTGTTAACATATATCATGAATATTTCGGTTAATGAAAAGCCACAATTGTGCAATGTTGATGTGAAAAATATAAAAAAAATGAATTTTTTTTTTCATCATATAATTGAGTGATGTTAGCAACCGCTTATGGGGTTGATTTTAAAATAATGGGAAAATTTTAACTTTCATCAAGATCCTAGTATGGAAACTTTTCAAGCTTTAATTGTTTGCAATTATCAGAGCGGTTTTGTATGCTGCTGCTTGGATAGGAAAAAGAGATTGTAATGTAGTGTAACATTCCCTAGCAGAAATTTACTAGTAATTTCCTAGTAATTTACTGGGTAACTTTCCATTTGCTACTTGCTATTTACTAGTCAAAATCCAAGTTCAAATCATCGCCAAAGACCCGCATTTTCACTTGCTAATTGACTAGTCAATTCGCTTACAATTTAACTAGTAATTTACTAGCAAATTTGTAAAAAATTTAAATGAATATAACCGTTGATTTCCACGTGTTTTTTTGATTTTTTTATTTGTGTAAATTATTGTAAAAGTATTAGTGTGTACTTAGTTTAATTAATTAAAGTACACTAATACTACGAAAAAAAATAAAAGACTTAATTTAATTAAGTCAAACACTGATGAACGCTTATGACTCGCACGCAAACCTGAGGAAGATAAATAATTAAATTGAATGTCTCATACAAATTTGGATCGAGCTTATAAAGGTGATTTCTGTGCGCTCTTGTGAAGTATATGGCAAATGCCAAATTTAGAACAAAATTTTTTATGATGCAAAAATTTCTTTTTTTGATGAGATTTCGTAGGATTCGAACTTAAGAAGATTTGATCAAACATTTCTCATGGAAATTTGCTAGTAATTTGCTATTAAATAGTAAGTGTAATTTACTAATAGTAAGTTGTTTTAATAATAACTAGTAAATTGCAAGTAGTAAAATAGAAAGACTAGCAATTTGCTAGTTAGTCTCGCTAGGGATTGTTTGCTTTAATCTTTCATGGTGAGAAAGTTTTCATTTGCAATTATTTCTCAAGGAAATTGGTTTACAGAGCTTTCTGCAATTTTTATTATCGTGAAAATTGTTTTATTATGGATTTTTGTGCTACGTAGTGTGACAGGATGTTGAGTGAGTTTTGTGGCACTTTTAAAAAAATTGTACTTAAATATATAAAGTTGAAATTAAAGAGTAATATTTGGTACTTATGTGATATTAAAGTATAGAGTCAATATAGTCATAATAATAATAATAATAATGTGTGAAGGGCCCAGCCTTTCAACTGGATGCACTGCAATTCAATTTTTCAAGAATCTATTGTACCACACCCTTTGGACCTACAGTTTAAAGTGGGATCCAAACCACTTTGCAAGCTTTGCACGTTGCAAAGACACGAGTACGTCATAATACCTGATGTACCCTGCAATGTTCCTAGTCACAATCTGTGTGCGCAAGATGCCGTAAGGAAATCATTCAAATGCTAGTTTATCCTTAAATCTTTATAATGAATAATAAAGATGGCAAAATATTCTGACAGTAAATTTAGTACCGTTTGGTTCAGATGACCTTGAACTTTCAGTTAAAAAGTTCTGTTTTATTCTGACCCATTCTGAAAATTTTAGACACGAAAAAATCTTCAAAAACTCCAAAAAAATTTTTCATCACTCAAATTTCATCTTATGTCACGCTACTAATCCCATAAAAATCAACATCTAATTTTTCCGCACTCAAAATATCAATGGATACGCTATTTACATCTAATCCCCTACAGGACATTTACCTCTAGATCATAAATAATTCAATCAAATATGAATTTCGTCATGCTTACTATGTATAAATAGATTACGGATGAAATCATTCATGAAATGATTCTGCTCATAATTTGATAATGTCTGATACCTTTAAGTGAATCAAATCAATAATTTTTACGTACAAAAGCTTTTATCGAGTCAAGAATAAATTTTGTTTTGTGTGTTCTTGTGTGACATGATGATACTTTGCAGATGTGTTTGAATGTTCAGAACGTGCATGATGTTTTGTGGATTGGGAATTTTTGCATTTATTGTCTGCAAAGTTGCAGATGTTGAGGAACAAAAGCTTGTATCAGTTCCAAAAATCGCAATTTAAGCATCACTGTCATATTCATTCATTTATTCTTAATACTTAAAAAAATTCTCTTTTGTATTTCCATCTACAATATCAAATCAACCCTGATGCCTGCGTCGATTCCAACGAAAAAACAAAAAAAATTGTCAACGCATAAAAAAAATATGATTTTTTAGATCGTGGGAACTGAAGCATTTGGATCCATCATGGGATTTTCGTCGAGAGCTTGGAGCAAAAGTGCGTGGTCTGTTAACTCTATTGGAGCATCCAATCAATATGGCACACTTGGCAAAATTGTTCACGGCACAACTCATCATTTCCTGCAATTTTGATGTAAATTGAATTTTTTTTTCTATTTTTTTCTGCATGAGCTATTCACGATATTACTGACCTTAGATAACATTTGGATGTACACATTGAACTGTATATGCCAAAAAAAAAGCATTTATAATGTATTGACAACGACCGACTGAACACAAGCAAACGATGATGATAATTCATTTTAATTTTATTTCTCTTCTCTTTCTCGACACTTTTTTTATATTCTCTTCCGCAGAACGAATTGCAAATGGCATTACCGAACATTGACCTGAGCAAGTTATCGAAATTGCGTCAGCGGTTAGTGGCACCAAGTTTATTTAGCACGCAATATCTTTTTCCTGGTAATCAAGCATTCTTTCGCGATTTCATCATCTGTTGTGACTTTCACATGATGTTCATTGAGCAATTGAAAATTGCCCTCATCAGCGAACTTTTGCAGATGAATGACTCGTCAATAGAGACACTTAGCATCACCCGTGGCAACGTTAATAATAACACAGCTGCTAGTACATCTAACGATGATGACGATGACAACAAAGAGAAATACTTTCAACAGGAATTCATTGTGAGTTGACATTATGCATTCTATTCTGTTTCTATATTTTTTTATTATTATTATTCTACTTCCATGTTTGTGGACGTAGGATGTTTTTTTAAGTGTAATTATCATGAATATTCCATTTTTAATGTGACTTATTATTTTATGCTTGAAACGCGTTGTGACTATTGTAATTTATAGTTTCTAACGTGTCTCTGCTCTTAGCTTTTTTGTGTGTTCTACATTTTATTAGGCTTAGTACGATAAGCAAACTTAGTCTTGCCAATCTGAGCTTATGTGGCTCATACTGCTCGGGCTTAGCTATTAAAGTTATACAATGTGTATATCTCAAGGAGGAAGAATCTCCTTCGTTTGACCAATAATCAGAGAGCACCAGAAGTTGAAAGAGCTGATGTGCCATATTATGTATACATTACTTCTTCTCTTGTTCCACGACGTACTGCCGTGTCGCTAAAACCTTCAGGGGTTGGTTTATAGGGCTACCCGGGGCACTCTTTCCTAGTCTCAGGTTAATTTTATTTTTATCTTATAGTATCCTTTTCATGCTCAAGCGAATGCACCAAACCCCCAAATCTGGCGTGGAAGTATTGACATCCCCATCAATTGCACCTATTGTATACTTTTACTATAGTTTTGAATGTCAATTTACCTTCATCCTCATCCATGTATATACACAAATCTTGCACACAATTCTTCTCTTTCATGCGCAATCGATAAATTTTATCATCATTTTAATTTTCTATCATTTCCTTCCCCCCATACTTTTATTTTTGTATCATCATGAACATCATCGTAGTCAGTCATGAATGTGGAATGAATAACATTGAGGATTATATTACGTACACAATATGGAGAACATGTATAAAATGGTCGGGGTGGAGAGAAAATTGAGGTTGTTGAAAGATGAATAACAATGGCAAAAGCTTTTTGCTCGTACCTTACAAATGCAAATTGAATCTTCCATGCCACTTTCATATCCCTCCAGCCTTTTTATTATATATCTGTATTTTACTTATTGATTTCCTTTCATTCGTTCGTGCAATTGACGCAATTATACAAGAGCAAGTAATGATGATGATGATGACGATAAATGGACCCTTGAAATTATTTCTCTTCCTTACTATGCTTAACAGCTTTTATTTTTTTTTTCTGTCGACCGAAAATAAAATCCACCCACAAAATTTATTCCTTGATCATAAAATGGTATGAGTCTGACACAAAGGAAATTCCGAGAAAATTGGAATTGAAAAAAAAGCACTTGAAGCAGTTTTTTTTTTGTGAATCACTTTCTTGCTTATTTCTTTATGCTCTCTATCTCGCTCATGAATATTGAACAAAGGATTCATTTCTCGTTATTTTTATATTCTATTCCTTTATACTGTTTCTTAATGAAGTGTTTCATGAAAATTTTTACCCGAGCTTTTCCTTACGACTACACTAAAGATGATTCTTTGATTCCTCTCTCAGTCCTTCTCGCTTATAAGTTTAGTTTCATAGATAATAAAACACTTGAAGCTATTTGTAGCTATGGTAATTGAGTTGCTTTTGATGATGATGATACAATTCGAAGAAAATTGCGTTTTTTTTTATGATATTCGATTATGCTTTTAATGACTTCTTTGTGTTCTTTTTGAATTGAGAGGATAGCAGACTTGGGAGAACTTTTGGAAGGAATTGAATTTTTTTTTCTTGGCTAAGAAATATTGTATAAAAGCTTCTGACGTACAAGGGGTTGAGAAAATTTGAAAAATGACATTTTAGGATTTGAACTCTTGATTATGCTGAATTAAGATTAATTTCTTGGAACATGCTAGTTCTAATTTTAACAGCTTTTAACAAACTGCTGTATCGATTTTTGGCAACTAATAACGCTCTTTTTCTGCAAATAAGCTTATTTGACAATTGAATTCAGTTCCACAATTTAGGTCATGGTTTAGTGATGTGTCGTGGTTTTTAGGTTTTATAAAAATACTTAATTGGTCAAGTTTAACTGTTCAACACCTTCCCATTAGAAGCATCTTCCCAATAGCAGATCTATTGGATTAATGCCCAAACATCGAGATAACAAGGAGTTAAAGGACATAAAGCTCATGTTAGATGGCGTATGGCAGATTATTCCTTCAAATCATAAACTCTAGTACTTCCAGATGCGCTCAAATCTCAACAACACTTTAAAATTTCCATTCTCAATTCCTCGCTTCCTCTGAAAATAATAATAAGAAAAGTGGAAAAGTAAACGAACGAATAATGGAAATGACGATGATTGAAATGTTTTCTTTTTATTCCTGCAAAAAAAATGATGGAATTATTAAATAACAAGTTTTTCAATTTACGTAAATTTTTATTCCTTTTAAATTGAAAAAAAAAGAATCTTCTGCTGCTACATCGTCTCTATTTTGTAGTTCCGGGATTTCTTTGCATTGCTTGAGACAAAGAGTCTTAAGCTCCCTTTTTAAGCTTCCATTGTCTTCTCAAGCTTATTTTCAAGCAGCGAGAACTAAAAGTTTCGTGGCAAAAGTTTTATGACGTCTTAAAGTTTTTTTTTTCATTTATAATCAGCATCCATGACAATGAAAGCAATTTTGTGGATGTTGAACTTTATGCTGAACGAATTCCCACAGTTTATTATTTACCTGAGCGGTAAGTAATACTATTACGTCATTCCAAAGCTTCCGTTGAGGAGCGGAAGTGTTTTAGCCCAATGATTTGTTTATGGAATTTTTAATGAGTCATCGGAACGGTAAGATGTGCTTAATGGTGAATTTGCTTTGAAAATAAAAATTAAACCACAAGAAAATGCGCTAAAAAGGGATTATAAAGTTTGATTGAATCTCTAAAATTTTGCAGTGAATTTAAAAATAGACAGCGAGGAAAACTTTTTCGAATGCAGTAACTGCGTGTTATCTTTTCTTATTTGGTTTTATATTTCAAGATTGAGTTGTTGGGGTGTGGAAATTATATTGAAGTCAAAGTAAAAGAGAGATTAGTGTTCAATTACAGTTTGAATGTCTTTGTATCGTAAATTGAGAATGAAGGATATTTAAGGAAAGTGCGTGGGATTAGGTAATGGTTGAAAATATTGAATATAAATGGAATGAAAGGATTTAATCTATTTTTAAAAAAATGCAATTATTTATCTTAAGAAGAAAGGGAACGGGAAGGTGAAATGACTTTAAATTGCTTTCTTGGTTATGCATTAATTTAAAACAACCCGTAAAGGACGAAAGCTCGTAATGAACTTTAACTTAGATTGACTTGATACAGATTTGGCAGATATCCTTAGCAAACACAAGAAAAATACACTAGCGTGTGGCTGGTAGAAAACAGTTTAGCCTACATTTGGATTCTTTACAATGGCAATGTTAGAAGTAAAGGACCTTTCAAAAATTAACTGTCCAACTTTTGAATTAGAAGATAAATCAACAGCATACCGATTAAAAGCTTTCTCAGATGGAGCTTTTTAGGTGTGAAAACTCAGGAATAATCCTGAACAAAATTCAAAAAATCCTAAAAACATCCCTGAGCCTTGGTTTCCAGCTCTAAAATACAATCCGAATTAAAATATGAGCTGCATGATGACTTTATTATGTTCATACATTTTATATCATTCAAAAAAATTTCTTACCTGAATTTCTTAAGGAAGGAGCTTTTTTGGCTTACACAAAATTATTTCAAGGGTGTGAAACTAATCAAAATGATCACAAATAATGAAATGTTTCGCACTCTTAAAGCACTTGAACCTGAACAAATACCAATTAAAATTTTCTCATTTTACAATCAACAAGTTCCAAGAAAAACTTAAAACATGCTTTCAGTTCAAATTCATTCTTCATTGTGTTCCCATTAAACAATCCAACAACCTTTAGTTCATTAAACTTTTTATCATTTTTGTCATAAAGTTGTATAAACAAAGCAGCAAAGAATAAACAAAAACATACTTAAAAATTCTGTCTGAGGAGGGGATGGTTGATATGTGATGTCAAATCTTATTTAAAGAATTTAGGAATCTCAAATAAATTGAAGATTTCAGAACATTCTTTGGGGTTTGCCCAGAAATTTTACAAGATGGTTTCGAACTCTCGATTAAGGGTTTGGATTAAGATTCAATTTTTAAGGGAAAAGTGGGTTTTCAGAATTTTTATTCTGAAATTTGAAATCTCGTGAGTGATCTTAACTGCCAATGTTCATATTTAGAATGCCCCCTTAGGCTAGGAGCTATGTTCTATTGGGATATAGAAACTAAATTATTCAAATAACGTCATTAATGAACGAGCCCCAAAACAATTCATCTGAAACTTTTCAACATACATGACAGCTTATCTCTTCAATCCTTTATGTAACATTAAAATTTCAAGCTCTTCTCGAAAGGAAACCCCTTTAGCCAAAAAAAAGAAAGGAACAATGAAGAAGCAAGGATGATGAAAAAATCATTGAACACAAAAAAGCTCTTTTTGCATATAAAACAATGGAAGAGACATACACACAAAAAAATCAACATGTTGGGGTAAATTGGCAATAAAAATCACAAAAATTTTCCTCATAAAAGCTCTAAATTAAATGTAGAACAAAAAGGATACATTGTGAGAATCCTCAATTTACACCCATTTTGTGCTACTGTATCACAAAAAAAAGAGTGGAATAACATGAACAGAACTTTTCGCACCACAAAATACATTAAAAAGTTTATTTTTTTACATCCATTTCCAATTTTCAACGATAACATATAATACAAGCTTTTTTTTCAATTCTTTTTCTCGGTATATTCCCATAATATCAATGTCATCAACAGGTGAGAGCCGAAACCATTAGCACAATGCGTGTAATTGGAAAATTCATTGGTTTTGTGGTGTCACGTTTATATTCTTATGATGGTTATCGTAATTCATTGGTCGATCAAAAGCAGATGAGCATTAGGAATTTGGTAAGTTAGATTTAAAGTTATGTGGTTTTATTAAAGTTTAAAGGATTTTTGTGGCTCAGTAGGTTTTCGTGGTTTTAATGCTCAAAGAAAGTTTAATGTAATAATTAAAAATTGGATGTTCTTTTTCTGTGCAAATTTGAGGTAAAGAGGACTGGATACACAGTGATTAGAGTTTAGCTGTTTAATTGGGTCACGCACTTAATATCATTGGATTGGTTCGTGACTCAAAAGACTCAGTCTACTCAGCTTGACACTCATTCTAATCTTATTTATTAGCATAAAAACTCTCAGCCTTCATTTGAAGGTCACACATCAAAATTTGCAAGCTAAAGCATTAACCGTCCAAAATACAAGCTCAAACCCACCGAAAGCCAGCACAATAATCCTCTACAAACTGAACCACATCTACAGAATAACCAATAAATTTCATATTTTATATCCTTTTCCCCAGATTCGTCCAGATTTCGATGTAAAAAGTATTGTACACCGCGCAATCGACGGCCGCAAGTTGTTAGTGACAATACCATGGCTCGTTGAGTATCTCACCATGCTTGACTTCATAACAATTCGACTTGATTATTATCGTGAAGTCTTCCAAATCCTATATACATTATATATGAGAATAAATACAATTGATGGACATGATAGTGGTGTTTGTGTAATGCCACAATCAAAATTTATTATACGTGCCTGTCTCGGATGGCTTTTCGAGCATCCATCCATACCTGAGGATTATTACAATTCGAATATGATGATAAATCTTAATGTGACATCAGCTCAATGTATTACATCGAATGAGGCTGTTGAATTGAATCCACATTTAGAGAATGCCATACACTCATCATGTCCATTTCTTGCCGATTTTCGTGTCTCAATGATGCCACAACGTATGACAAAGGCTGTCTCACGAACAGGTCGATATCGTCACATAACGACAAAGATTCAAGACAAGGCATCGACAAGCATCACAAATATGAAGACACAAGGAAATCATGAGAGATTAATTGAAGCATTTCTGGCATCACAGAGTCTATCCGTCCGTAAGATTGTTGATTTTACGATCGATCGAGTAACATCGGCTGTAATAAAGGACTTCCAAGTGCGTCATGTGCTATCCATCCGAAAGGAAGCAAGAAGTTGTGTAGAAATCGAAGTGTCTACGGTAACAAATGTTGAAGGCATGAAGAAGAGAATGAGAGAAATTTTCTATCAACATTACGAGCGTCTTCTTAATCAATGGAATGATGACATCTTATCGAACTCTAAGTCGAGAATCGAGTCATCATTCGATGCTTTGCTGCCAATTGAGACACTAAATGATGTCAAAAAGACCCTAATAAATATCACAATCGAAAAGACAAATGCGAAACTTGAGCATTGGCGCACGACAAACATATCCATTGAGATTTTCTCGAAAGACATTCACGTCGATGCAATGAAATTGATGGAAAATCATCAGCAGCAGTTAGGGAATAGTATAACGAATAAACGTACATCATCCAATATGATTATTGACTTATCTGCTGAAATACATCCGTCTGAATATTTTCAATCACTGCAAATGCATTTACATCGTGCTAGTTTGCATGCCGAAAAAATTGACGAGAATGAAATTATCAAATTATTTGATTTGACAGGGAATGTATTGGATAAACAAACACTGCCAACGAATGCATATCGGAATATTGCCTTTTACATTTTACAATTAGTGCTGCTGTTAAGTAAGTAGTTATGTGAGGTATGTCTGTAGTTAAGTCTGAATTCTGTTGAATAGAATTTTTCTCTTTCTGAATGGCTAACGTTGTATAATGTAATCATGCTTGAATGCTAGCTTTTTGGAATTTATTTTTTGTTGGTTTGCTTTTGAAGCTCCTTTCCATCCATGCTATGAACGTTCACCATTCAAATAAATTAACTTTCCCATAACTTGAGTCTTTTTAGTCTTCTGAGTGGGCAGAAGCTTATCAATGAGCATTTTATGTAATGCAGACTTACAACATTGGTGAAAATGATGCAAATAGACTTCATACGAATTTTGCAGTTAAAAGTTATTCATACTTAACATTGATGGAGTTTTGTAGGTTAAAAATAAGCATTTTATAAAGTTTATTTTGAGAAACTTCATTGGTTTGTAGACTTTTTATCCGTTTAATGGAGTGCTTCTCAACGGTTAATGATTAAAGGCACACTAATTGTCATTTTGATGATTTAAAAGGGAGGCAAGATCATCAATGTTGTTAAATAATCGAATACCCTGATTTCTGATCGATTAACCGACTTGTGCCATCTGGGATAGATGCTTTCTTGACTGCAGACTTTCAAATCTATCTAAATTCTTCTTAAATTCAAAAGAATTGAGACAAAGTCATTTAAAACTCTTCAAGAGACATCAACTTGAGTTGATCAAGATTCTGTCGACCTTATTCTTAATTTTCTTGAAGAATATTGACTTTATCTACAAATCTCCAATTTCCATCATTATCACTGTGACTATGATCCCCTTCAATTCTGTACCTTCACCTCTCACTCAATTTCAATGTTAATTGAATTTCAATTTTAAATCGATTTGACGTAAAACGATTTTAATGACTCCTCATTGATTATTTTGTCATTTTCTTCTTTATTCTACATTTTTATTTTATTTTTCCAGTTGCGAATCGTCCTGAGCTTATTACAAGAGATTTTCTTACAAAGCTTTTTATTGTGTGGCATCACGAGAAGCTCTTGAATTTTACAACATCATTACGACATGAGAATAAGAAGGTTGAGGATGAGGAAGAAGAATTAAAATACTCACAAAATAATCGTCTGAAAGTCAACAACTTTATATTCTGTAATGTCATCAGTTCGAGATTCATTCTGACAATGCAGGGAAAGGATCGAAAGAACTTTGAAGCATATGGAAATTTTCTGATAGAATTGGTAAAGGAACAGTTTATAACGGTCGAGGATGTAAATGAACTGAGCGTTGGATTATACAAGCATGAATGGAGCAAGGTTTGTGAAACTTTATTCCTTTTTAATTGCTAAATAAACATCAAATGAAAATGGAAGTTCTGTCTGTATGCTGATGAATGACCTTTTTATAAATTTTAATTTTTATTTCATTTCTCTACCTCATCCCAAGTTCAATTCCATTTCTCTTATTTTTCATTATCATCCACAGAATACACTCGACGACATCGCATTTCTGATTCAGCATGTTAAAAGCTTTTTACCATCATCAGATGAGAGTGCACAATCGCATTTGTTTATGGAACTCGTTGCAGATTTGGCGAGGGAAATGGAAAATTTTTGAGAATTGTGAGTCATTGCAAAGCATAAAGTTTTGCTACAGCAACAAACATTGTGTGTTATGTACGAATATAAGCTATCTACAAAT
The DNA here is from genome assembly GCA_917627325.4 of Chironomus riparius. Taxonomy (NCBI): domain Eukaryota; kingdom Metazoa; phylum Arthropoda; class Insecta; order Diptera; family Chironomidae; genus Chironomus; species Chironomus riparius. Next base: position 17,840,795 of record OU895877.1, on the reverse strand, counting down.
GCTCATAAATGAATACTCTTATGTCATGTTATACTGTTTCTGGATGATGATGATGATGACAGAAGAGTTTCGACAAGGATTTTTTATATTTAGTTCATGTGAAGACTTTGAAAATTAATGGTTGTGCTGTGGATTGAAATACTTGTTGGTGTGTCTTATCTTGTTTATTTTTATTATTAATTTAATTTTTTTAATTTGTTAAATCGCATGAAAATTAATGTAATGTTTAAGATTTTTTAATTTGTCTAATTTTAAGAAACTCAAAAATTCGAATTCGATTTTTTTTTGACTTGAAAGCTACTTACCCTAATTATTATTTAAGAACTTCAGTAAATTAAATAGAAAAGACGGGTCAAATTTAGCTTGAACCCCTTTACAATTCATCAATTGATATTTTCTCATTGCTTATCTTTAAACATATTCTTCAATTCAATTTTGTTGGTTTGTGTACTTAAATTTTTCATTTGTCCTCGGGATCTTTCGCAAATTGCGTCATGCTTGATAGGAGAGAATGGGCAGGAGTAAAAGAATTTGTGACAGTTCAAACAATTTTTTTTTCTGGATACAAATTTGATGACAAGGGGAGGTTCAAAAAAGTTGTTTTAGCATGACGTAACTGACGAACGAATCTATAGTGAATGATCTTCCGTTTAGAAGTGTACCCAGTTTAGAAAATGTAAAATTTTCAGAGGCAGAAATTTTTGGGAATTTGTTTCTCTTTTTTAAAAAGTCTGGCAGATTGAAAAAATTTTTCAAACGATAATGTTTCAGACCCCAAAGATCTTCCCTTGGCTACACCCCTGCTTCCATCATTAAAGCTGAAAAATAAAATTTCACAGATTTCATCACGAACTCATGTTTTGGTCAATATTTTAAATCTTTTTTGTGTGATTAATGATAGACATTAGCTCTTTATGTTTGATTTCATGCTCCCAGCAGAACATATTTATTATTCAAAAATTTTGAGCATAAACATAATGCAAAAATAATGATTATTTTTTTATTTGTTAATTTTTAATTAATTTTTCAGTATACACAATTTTTTAAGATCTAGAAATTAAATTGAATTTAAAATAATAACATGAAACTTGGAATTTGAAAATTTAAAAATTGACAATCGAATATTTAAGAAAATGAAATTTAATTTTGAGATTTTTTCAAATAAAATTTGAGGAAAGATAGAAGATTCTGATTATCCTCGACTAACAAGTTTTAAATCATTTAAGTAAATTTTTGTAGAATTTTATAACTTTTTGATACAATTTTTAAAAACTTTTAAGTTTATTTGAATATTTATAATTTTTTAAAAATGTCTAATTTTGTTCACTTATCACGTACCACTTTAAAGAAGTCTAAAAATCTAGCCTTTAATGTCCGTAATAAGTGAATTTTCCCAAACTCTTCAAAAAAAATATTGAAATTATGTTCGAATTCAAATTTTTTCCACGTTTCAAATTCAAATAAAATATTAAACTTAATCATCAAGGACATCCATTAAGAAACCGTCCCAAAATTCATACAAAAAAAAATCTTTTTCGTGTCGCTCGGGATGCATATTCTCAGCATTTTCATTATTAATAACTTCCATCATAATTTATATCCTTAGTCATGAAATTAAATAATATTTTTTTTTAAATTTTCCATATCTAATACACAGCAGCACATGCTACCTTAAAGTCATATCTACATACAAATTTATATATATTTTTTTGTCCATGCTATAAAATTTTCTAGATTACTAAAATTGAAAAAAGGTGGAAAATGTAATTTTCGGAACCTTTTTTTCTAATCCCTACTAGATCCTGTTATTTAATTTTGTGTCTCTCTCAATTTATATATTTTTTTTGCATTTTAAATTGTGTTCATAAATTCAAATAAAAAGAATGGAATGAATAAATAAGTAAATAAATTTTTTAAATAAAATACACAAGTTGTTAAAATAAATTAATTTTTTTTCTCTACTTCTTTGCCTAACACAATACCTATACAACAATTTTAAAGAAGAAACGGCACATAAATGATTCTTTTTACAAACATTTTATTTCACTTCGTGTTTATACACAATATGGTGGAAAATAAACTCATCATGGTGAAGTAGGAAAGAGAAAAAAGGAATAAAGCTGAATTAATTTTATTCATGATGAAGTGAAAGATACACACACTCATCACAACATGTAGAATTTTGTTTTCATGTCAATACGTTACGGTAAGCTTAAGTATGAGGAGGGGAAGGTTCATAATAAAAATAAATGAATGTGAAAATAAAGTTGAAATTAAGTAAAATCTGGGGAATTATTAAAAGCTAGATTCGTATATATTTTAGATGATTTGTGAGCTTCAATTTTAATTTGGATTTTAGCTGTGTTTTTTTTTGGGATCTTGATCGAATTTTTTAGAAAATGAATTCAAGCATCGAGTTTTTAATCAGATATTTTGTTGTTCAAAATTTTCTAGCTTCTAATTCATTCAAAATTCTATTTAACACATTATAATAAAACTATATGGATTTACTTGTGGATAGCTAAATTTATTGAAATCAAGAACATTGAAAGTCATTTTATGAACCTTTAAAAAACGACTTCGTATTGTTTTAAGAATAGTATTTTGTAAAGCAAGGATTAAGATTTTAAGATGAAATAAAAAAAATACTTTAAACAAACCGCTAAGATTGAGGTTCAAATCCTGTATAATGTATAAAATTTTAACGTGAATAGAATGCCACTGGTCTTTTTTTTGGATCATCAAAACTTTTAGAATATGTTTATATTCCCCTACAATTTTATTTTTATTTTCCTCTTAAAAAATACAGGATAAACGTACACAAAAAAAACGTGGTAAAAATCATAAATGAAAATTGAAATGCTATTTACAGAAGCCGAAAAAAAATAAAGTAAAAAGTATAAAAAAGCCGTATATATGCTGCCTAAGTACACCATAAGCTTCAACCTATATGTTATAATATTTTTTTATCTCCCATATGTACACATAATTCACTCACTCACTCATTCGATATCTATAAGGCATAAATCACTTAATCTAAATCAACATTTGCAAGATCTCGCGTGATGGAATCAACTCTCTCTTTACTTCTATTATTTTTATTATTAACAAATCGTAATTTATGCTGAGGATTATTTGGTTGTTGCAATATATCGAGAGCAGCTTTTGGCAGGTGCTGAACACTAAGTGGCTCCTCCGTTCTCGAATCATTTTCAGTTTCATTCGTTTTGTTTTTTTCGGCACTTTCGTACAACTTTTTCAGTTGCTGTAGGGCAGAGGCTGATATTCTTGGTGCTCGAACTACTTCTGGCTGTTTTGTTGTCGTCTCAGCTTCTGTAAAACTTTTTCTGACATTGTCAAACCAATTTGAGAGCCAGCTTTTTGATGTTGTTGCCTCGTACTTGATCTAAAATGAAAATGGATATTTTTTGAACTCAATGTAATTTAAAATTCAGTTTCAGACACTTTTAATCCTTTCCGTACTTTTAATAATTCATTCTCCTACAAAATCAATCAATTCCTTACCTTCTCCTCCTTCCTTATCGTCTTCAAAAGCTGATACTCATCAGTCGGTCTAATATTTCTTTTACTCTGTGTTGATTTATCGCCAATGGGCTGTGTTTCCTTCTGCGGTCCCAATTCCCATTGAACTTGAAAATCTGCATGCTCACCAAAACGATATCCAAAGCCTTAAAAAATTAATACAGAAAGAAAGTTTTCAATTTACCCTTTTTATTTTCTCGCCACACAATTTTTGGTCGATTTACTCACCAATCCTTGAGTCCGTTCCTATAAAGATAAGACGAGAAGAAAAAGTTATGATTACACATTTTTTTGTTCAATATCAAAATATGTCAAAAATGGTTATAACATAATTGGCTTTATATACAGCAAGGAAAACAGAGGGAAGCTTTGTACGGAAGTACAAATATTTGAAAAAAAAAACTTTCCATCATCAAACCAGCATATACAGGAAAAAAGGCCAAATTTTATTATTACAATTGTGAAATGTATTTTTCATCCATTTAACCCAAACTTTTTTTTTGTTCTGTTCCTTCTTCTTTCAACTTTGTAAAGGCCTGTCATAATCATCACCTTTCAAAATGTTTGTATATGTTATGCTGTGTTGTTAAGGAAAAGGTAAATACATTTCATGTCAATTTGAAGACTGTTTCTTTTAGAAGAAGTGGGAGAATAAAGGAAAGTGATAGGACGTGAAAGCGAGGACAGAGGATGAGGGTTAAGGAAGCGCATTTTTTTAAATCTTCATTGAACTGATAAAGAATCAAGTGCAGTCATTTTCAGGCACCAACTTATAAAATAAAGAATCACAATTAATTTATACAGCCAACAAAGTCAACTCTATTAGGGATCGTTCATCAATGATGTTCAACATTTGAGAAGCAAGTCTGAAGTTGTGCTTCATCTCTGAAGTGTCGAAAAAAACTAAAAAGATGTCGAAAAGTGTCGAAAAAGTGTCTTTCAAATAGCCAAGTTTCAGCTCGGAATTCGAACTTGGACCGGAGTCCTTCACACAGTCGAGGGTGGGGTCCATAAAATCTCATTTTTCGACAGTCATTTTATAAACCTATTATATAAAGTTATTGACTCTCTTGAACAAAATAACCATCCCACAACATTTATATTCTAGTGAAAAACCGCATCAAAAACAAAAGGAATGAAAGGAAAAGTGTCTCTGTGTAAACAAGTAGCCAAGCAATCTCTCAACAAGGTAAAGTTACAATTTTTACATTTATTGTGAATGTAAAAAGGAGCAAAATATATTCTCAGAAAATTGTTTCATCATCAGCATCATTACAGCTATTATTATTAGTATTACATGAGCAGCATAAAGAGACCTTCAAACTGAGTTTAGCATCATTTTATTGATTTATTTTCTTCCGGTGACTCTTTTATGTTAACATTCTGTGATGATGATTTATAGTGCCTTTTTTTTTGTTGGGATGTGGAAAAGTTTTGTCGTACTTTGTGATGTTTTGCTGAGATTTCAAAGGGTTGAATGGCTTGGGTTTTTGTCTTTTGTGAATGGAATTTTGGGATGAATTTTGAATTGAATAAATTTGATTTAAATTGTGATTCTTTTTGTGTTTGTTTAATTTTGTGGATTATGAATTTTTGAGCTCGATTTTGTGCTGGAATGGAGGTTGATTTTGAATTTATGGAACTGGCTGGAAGCATAGCAAAAAGGGGTTCGATTGGGATATAACGACTAGCTCCTTGTTTGCTGCTAAGCAAAACATGACACCCCCAATTTTTAATACATATTAATTAAAAGTTTATTGACACTAAAAATAAGCTTGTTAATGAAACAAAGCATTTGACATCAAGACCCAAAGCACATTATACGATGCAAAATAAACGAACAAAAAATTCAAAGTACTTAATGCCATTAAATAAGAAGGCTAAGTCCTTTTAATAATGCAATAATCACCAAATAAAAAATAGTCACGTAGTCAAAATCCATTAAAATGTGACTTTTTTCGGGTGTGATTTAATATTTTTGGAGGCAAAAATAAATATTGAAGGGGAAAAAGCTCTTCAGGACATACGTTTGGTGCCTTTGTACGACAATTATACATGCTTTATTATGTAAATATTGTTTTTATGAATGAAGTATTATAATTCACTGCATAATAAGTGAAAATAATTTTAATTTTTTGGTAATAAAAAATATGGAAATTCTATTAGGGGATTTGAGGATTCGGGTATGATGCATACTGGATTTAAGGATGTAGAAAAATAATAATTAGATTTCAAAGGCTGAAATTCAATGAAGTAAATTGAAAAAAGTAGTTTTAAGTAAGCTTACAGCTATGCTAGTTTATAGCTTGCCTAAAACTTAATCTTGATGGTTCTCCACTTTGAGATTCCATTGATTGGCATCTTGGAACTTCAAAAGTGCATCTCAATCGCTTTGAAAGATGTCGTAGCACATTGACGAACGAGTAGAAGAATGGCTCATTTCTAAGTGATTTTTCTTATGTCTTTTTACAAAAGGATCTCTCTCAAAGCTTTAAAATTGACAAATACTGGTAAAAGTGTATTAATTAAGCTTTAAAATTTAGACCTGCCTCTTCATAAATTGAAACGTTTCCCGAAAACAAATCAATTTTAAAACTTTTTTAAACCTTTGTGCTGACATAATATTTAACAATGCCAATCAATGAATTCAAAACCCACAAAATCCACAATCAACTCAAAATTCATTCAATCATTAATTAAATATATAAAATAAAATTATAATTAAAATATTAAAAAGTTTCAACTTTCATTAACACATTTATAATATGATCAACTGTGTGGCATCAGAACCTCTATTAATAGACCCACCTCCACAAGTTTTACAAATTACATAACAAAATATGATACACAATGTTACATAAACTTACACAACACCGAGGGAGGAAAAAAAAATATTGTAATGACAAGCATGGACATGCCAGAAAAAGGGAGGAAAAAAATTAATAAAGATTTTTTTTTTTGCTTTAATATGATAGAGACAAGAGAGAAACATGAAATAATTAATATCCCCCAATTGTATATAGCAGCAAACACAACCAGACATCAGTGTGTATTCCAACAAAATAGGAGAAGAGGAGGAGGGGGGTTCTGGACATTAAAAATATTATTTAAAAAAATAAATTAAATTTTAAAAAATCCTACAACAATCTTGAACCATCCCTTACTCCACTGTTGACCAAAAATAAAGTTTATTTGGATTCACACTCGCTTTGCGCAAAGAGGTCAATGTGCTTGATCAATGGGGATTTTTGTAATATGATATAATTAACGAGAGTTATCAATCAAATGAAAATAAATTTATTGTTGTTATTATTATTGGAATAGAATGTAACAAGACGTAGATGGAAGGAAAGTGAGTGAGATGATGATGATTGAAAAGGTGTGTAGAACATATCCACACCAAAAGTAGCCGTAACATGGTGATGATGATGATTATGTGTTAGTTCTATCCCACAACATATCATAACTCACAAATAATAAATATAATGTTAAATCTATTACTATTATTACCTTTTTTGATAGGTGGAATATTACTGTAGACCAACGATAGCAGTGATGGAATTTCTTGTGGTACAATGAATGCTTCTGACACTGGAATGAGAATTGAGAATGGGATAGAAGTTGAGAAATGAATCATAAAAACAGCTTGTAATTAATGACTGTATTCGCCTTCAGTGTTTTACTTTTTGTTCATCTGTTTTTATTTTTAGCGAATTGTTTTTATAGCAGACTAAATTAGTGATGGTTGTGTTTTGTATGCATTTTGACTTGTTAAGGTTTAGACACGTAGGCAGGGGGAAAATCCCCATTTGCCAACAGAAATTTCTTCATTTTGCTAAGGTTTTATGGAAAAAAATCCCGAAATCTTACGGGAACGGGAATTCTGGATCCCTAGTCAATCATAAATCACGTACTTAAAACCCACAAAAAATCAATTTTTCTCAGCATATTAAAAAAATCATCAATTTCAAACGGCTTTTATAATTTTGAATTAATACTATATATTTTTGATAATTTTCAATCATATCCATCAGTTCCACATCCATAGAACAATCCTGTTCAGGACATTGAATCATTTCATGATGAATAAATACCAATTCAATAAGATATTTGCTGGAACATGAAGAATTACCGTTTGTTTTTTTCAAAATTTTCCCGAAACAAGATAATTAAATTCAAGTTATCCGTTAAAAATGCTCAATTGTAAATAAATGTAAACAAACGATAGAAATTGACATGAATAGGAGCTGAATACACCTTTAATTAACGACAGAAAATGTGAAATCACAATCAGTCAAAAAAAAAATCAAAATTCTCAGTAACCTTTGACTTTCGATTTTGTCACAATTTTCTCCAGTTTAATTCGTTGAAGACGTGTTTTTAAATATTGATGCATATCGGTGTAAATAAATTGGAACTTGACATTATTAGTGCTTAGAGTTCAAGATAAAAGTGATAGTGAAGTGCTAAAATGGAAACAAAGTGAAAATAAGCCAAAAGTGATGAAAAAATTAAAAGTGAAGAAAAAAATGAAAAATTTTCTTAGTGAACATTGAAAGTAAAGAAAATTAAATTCAAGAAGCTGTAAAATTGAAGTGAAAGTGAGATTGATGAAGCTTGAAGGAACCAGGACACAATTAAAGAAGCAAGAGGCTAGTGACAACGAAGAAAAAGCTAAGTAAACTGATAAATAGGACATTCAAGGGCGACTTTAATTTAATTGATTTACGTCATCTGAAACACATTCAGATTTTCAAATTCCTTTTCTTTAATGAAACCAGCCATTTGACTTCCTGCAGTTGCGTACGTAATGCTTGCAATACGTGAAATGATTACTTAAAAACGCATTGCATTGAGTTTTACATTTCGTCAGCCTTTGTTGATGTAAATTAAGAGTGGGAGTCGTTGAATAGGTCAGAGGGGGCTCGATGCAAGATATGGAGGGGTAAAACTTGAGGGAGCAAAGTCTTTTGACCCTTTTTTTAAAAAGTTTTTCTGTTCTTGTTTTTGTTTTGTAAATCGAGCCAATGAGTCATGTGTTTCTGCCTGTGAGACTTACTATCGTGGCTATTGATTGGTTCATCCTTGATGTAGAGTGGCATCAAGGACATTGATTGCTTGCTCGTAAAAGAGACTTGCAATTTTTTGTCTAGATGCCTGTTCTCACACACAGCATTAGACTTACATCAGGTCCAATGACGTATCGTGTAGTTTAATGTGAAAAATGAGCCTCTGATGATTTGGGTTGTAATCAATAGAAGCTTAATTACAAGTGTCTAGCCCCAACCCTAAATTGTGGTTCTTTTTCATGCTCAGGTGTGTGGTAAAGAACGTTTTTGCCTCTATCTCGGACTGTTCTGATTCAAAGCCTGAAATGTGAGCAGTAATGGAATGAAAACACGATTGATTCATTTCCTTGGTTGAAATTAAACTTGATATGATTAACTATGAAAGAAGAACCATCAAAAAATTTGCTTTCTCAGTTTAATCTCTCTTTTATCTTGCATCAGCTTCTCTCTTACCTGTCCATCGACTTCCATCTTTAATTTACATCGAGAAAGAGCAAACGCAACGTAGAACTTAATGTTGTGTGATTTTACTTAATCATTTTACGTAACGTAGGCTTTATGTGAGCCTTTTTGAAAGTTTTTATGACTAATTTCCAACAGAGAAAGTGAATTTGAAATCATGAAACTTTAATTTAAACAGCAAATCTTAATTAAGAATTAAATTTATTTTGATTTTACTAATTCGTTTTTAAAATTGCCATATATTTTAGGTTCTTTAAGGAGCAGCACTTAAAGCCATCATAAAACATTTCATATGTTGTGTTATTTTCTTCACATTTGAACAATTACTCATCGTTCACACACATAGTAAGTAAACACATAGTATGAATATTCGATACAAATTGGATTTATATAGACTTTTTTAACTGACAAACTACAGAAGAATTGTCTTGACGATGTCTTATTGTCTTGACGATGGTCAATCTGATTGACCTTTCAGAAAGGCTGAGCCCTTTACAATTTTTTTTAAATTTATTGTTTGCCTACTCAGGGCTAAGACTAGACTTTAAAAACCGCTCAAATTTCCTTCAAACAAAAAAACTTCTGTGTGTATATTACACATGAAAAGTTGTTCGTTTTCACAAGGTTTCGAACCTTAGATTGTTAAAACACTATTTTTTTATTAACATTTTAAGGTACTTGACCATTTTAACTTCAGATCTACATAATCAAAGTGTTGCTTAATGTCCAACTGAATGTCTCTAAGTTTTTGATAGAAGTCAAGAATTTCCCTCAAAAACAATCACAAGCACATGCTAAAATAATAAAAAATCTCACGATTTAAAGAACTACATATTCTAATATAAATGCGCTCACAATTAATTGCGTGCATGTACCTTTAATAATTTTATTTCACCCTTAGTTTTCTCTACAAAACGTTCTATGTTCCTTCGTCTTTTCCTTCCTTTAATTTTCGTGATAAAAAAAAAGGAAAAAGAGAGAAAAGGAAACATTTTGTTGCTTTTCCTCGTGGATAAAGGTGGAAGAAGAGAAACTAAAGTAATGAAATTATTCATGCCATAGCGTTCGGTGAATAAATCAGTAAAAATGGATGGATGGAGATGCCACAAGTGTTTGCAAGTGTTCTTCTTGCGCTGTTTCTGAGTAATTTTTTTTTGTTTCTATTCCGAATTTTTTATCCTGCTATTTTCGGACGAACAATTTACCTTCCGCTTTAGTCATAATTGCACACTTTTAGATTCTTTAAGTAAATTGAACCCAGTGGTATGTAAAGGATTTTTTCTCCCTTTCTTCTCGAATTTTATTTCATTTAATGCAGTGAGCAGGAAGCTTTTAATGAAAGACAAATAAAATTAAATTTTCGGAATATTTTTTAAGAGTATGTAGGCAGCAAATCGTGTAAATTGCGTTTCTACATTCTAGATGCGTAATTTCTCTTTCATTTTAGGAGAAATTTTAAAGTAAATAAATTACTTTAATTTTTATCGAGGCAATATTGAGGTTATGGCAACCATAAATGAATGACGCACAAGAGAAATTTATTCAGTTTAAAATTATTGTAAAGAACTTGTAAAAACATACAAGAGTTGTTTAATAAGATAATTTTTGATTCAGAAGTGGGTTTTCCCTCTCATGTTAGGAACTCACTGAAAGACAAACAAAATTTTCATTTTCCAACCAAGAACCAATTCGTCTTTCCTTGCTTAGCCACTGCAGTTATTTCCATTACCTTCTATAAATGCAAGGCTCTTAAGTCATGTTATAATTTTTCAATTTGTGATTTTACCTTACTTTCGTCACCCAACCTCGTCCTTCCATCAAAAACTTATACCAACCATCACATTCAGCAATCTCACACTGAAGATTCAAATTAAAAACATAAATTGATTCCAATATCAAATCGATATCGCAAGTCAAACACAATCAATTGTTCGATAAGCTTGAAGCCACATGGCACAATACTTTTTCTATGCGACACCCACAGCATGTTCACGTCATGACCACTTATAAGCAACCAGAAAAAATAAATCCAATCTCTATTTTTACACTAAAGCACATAACCTTGACCTCGATAGAATCCAATTTATTTCAATTATTAAAAATTCCATTAATGTCCAACTCTGTGCGTTTAACAATGACAACAATGTTATTTTGTTCCTCCTCGCCTACAGCAAGCATCATTCATTCTTTTCTTTTCAATTTTCTAAAACACTGCAAGCAAGCTCTTCAAAAGCTTTCATCAAATCTCAAAAGCTTCATCAATTTTTGAAAAAAAAAAATAAACATTTTTCCTTTCCGTTCTTTTTATTTTCCGCACAAGCGATTTTCAAACCCGACAAGAATGAAAATCAATCAGGATATCGTTCATTGGTCTTTTTTTTTTGTTTCGAGACATCAATCACTTCTTTCATTCGCACTCATATTTCATTTTGTGAATTTCAAAGTTGTTCAGTCGACTCGTTTTCTCGACCATCACTTCAATTTAACCGATTGTTGCCTCCTTCGCTCATCGATTTGTTAAATGAAATATTTTGTTAAGTGGCCCTGGTCAATATTTCTTTCTATCCGACATGCACACTGTATATATAAGTATTTTTGGGGTGCTATTTTGATAAGAATGATGTGCTTTTGGGAGATTGCAGTTTGAATGACTGACTTTAAGTTTGGATTGGTTGCTTGACACTAGACTTGTTTGTGACTGTAAAGTCACACGTGCACTTATGCAGACTGGCTTAAAGCTCAAAACACAAAGTATATGAATTTATGCCAGTTATGACATCTGACAGCCGCTTTACCTAATTAAAAAAATGCGCACATGACCCCTCAAACCAGACTCTTATGACTATTTTCTTCCTAATTTCCCAACAATAAGAAGCCAACAACATCAATGTGTATTCATGGTGCGTAGCCGTCTATAGCAACAGTCGAAATTATATGAATAAAGTTTGCATGATCACGACATTTAGACATAAAGAACAAGGCAAGCAAAAGAAGAGTGAAACAAGAAAATGAGAAAATTAAGGAGGAAAAGAAATGAAAACATTTCCTGTAAAGTATCAGCAAGTGTCAAAAATGATTTGCAAGTTTTTGCCTCTTTCATATTTTCCTAAACTATATTTTCTGATTATTGTTCTTCTTATTAAGGTTGTTAATTAAGTTTCCCTTTTACAAGCTTCACATTGTGAGCGTTTATGAAAATTTTCTTTATTATTGTTTGCATAAGCGTGTGTTGTGCTGTATTAATGAAAGGTATGCTTAAGTGTCCATAACATGTAGGCATTGGATGTGACACAACAAAAATAAACGACCAACCTTAAATTGTTGAGAATTTATTTTCTTTGCTAATATGTGATTTATTTGATTCCGGATGAATGTTGAATGTTTCAAGTTGTTGTGTTCTGTATTTTGGGGGAAGTGCTTAGAAATTGTTGATGGAATGAATGATTTTATATGTTGTGTGATGTGACACGGTTCGATTTGATCTGTGATGTAGCAAAAGAGTAGCTTAAAATTATTCCCGAATGGCACAAGTCTGTTAATCGAAAAGCGCTCAGCAGGCATGACTCTGGAATGGTGCTGGCTTCGAGTTAAATCCAGCACCATGTCAGAGTCACACCAGCTTAGAGCCGGATTTTCGATCGATAACCCGACTTATGCCATTCTGGATTGTTCAGAATAAAAAAAAACGTAAAGCAGACTAAGCCACAATCATCTCTTAGGGTTGATTCACTTATGATGTCTGTTAAACAATAAGATTTTTATATCTTGAATGAATATGCAACAGATGAGCCAACCAAGATAGGGGCACAGCAAGTAAGTTGAAGCATTTTTGACAGAAGAAAAGTCAAAAGATTCGACACAGGATTTGAACCTTATTCTTCAAAGTAATAAATTATTAATATTCTATCAATTTGGCTTTTTCAGTTTCAGACTTATGTTTGGCAACTTGGCTATTTAAAGTACATAAATTTCCAGTCCTTAACTTAAATTCAACACATTTAGTGTCTTTATTAAAAATCCTTTGACTGAACAAATCTGAATTTTCAAAGCTCACAAAACACAACTTAACCTTGTCTATATTATCCTTTTGATAATTTCTGTCCATCTCACACATAAAGCTTTAGGATATGTAATATTTTTACTCCTTTATGAATAAATTCATGTCCTTTTCATGCAATAACATTTATAAAATATTAAAGTTGACCCTTAATTTCATGACTTTATCATAGAGTTCATTATCCATTTATAGCAAACACAAGCACATGATAGTCAACATAATGAAAAGAAATTTAATCGATGTGTCAAGTTGCATTGACTTGTTGACTTTTTCGGATCTCATTTCCAGCTACACATTTTGAGAATGCTACAAATGTTTAAGTTTCGTTGACAATAAATGGGTCTAAAGAGGATTAAGGGTTAGGAATCTTTTTATACATTTTGTAAGACATTTTTTTTTTGTTTCAACAACAATTCGTACATAATAACAAGAAGAGCATCCCTAAATCACTAAAACTTGATTTTCATATTCTGACAAACGACAAGAAAGGAAATTTTTTTCATGTTGCTTTTCTCTCTTATTTTCTAATGATTTATGTCTTAAAGTTGTTGTGCCATCAAGTTTTGTAGCAAATCTTTCAGATGTCTGTTGCTATTAGAGTGAGTGAAAAAGTTCAAGGTCACCAACAGAATACTAAATTGTGTTAAGAGTGGAGGTGGAACAAGAACAGAAAAATTATAAAAGTTTTTTTTTATCATGCTTGTGAGATAACAGAATGAATGAGTGTAAATAGTTGAACGTTGGTGTTTAGTAAGCATTTTGTAGTTTCAGCTAGGATTGGTGTTTTGGGGTTGAGCTGTGAGGTAAATTAAAATTATTGTGTACTACTGTAATAGCTCAATTTAAGTCATTAACATATTTGGACAATATTTTGAAAGTATAGACTAAACATGCAATGGAACGAGGAATTTCTCGTGACACCTCAGATTTAAAATTTTGTGTCCTCAAATAGCTTTATCTCAATAAGTCCTACAAAACTAGGTTTGCAGCCAAATGCCGTATCATATGGATGTAATCCCTCTTGTGTGATATAATATGAAGCACTTACATAAAACAATTTTTAATGTACAATAATTTTTGACCCAAAGGTCGTCTACCTGCAAAACTTGTTGCAAAAACAATCATATTAAATTTAAATTTCACAAGTACTCAACCATTTGACCCCTCAAGCTTGTATAATTCTCATTAATATTTAAAGCCCATATCCAGTAGTCAAAACAAGCTCCCTTGCCAGCAACTATTTCACTTAAAAGCTCGTCTTAGTAGCAAAAATTATTATGTATTTTAATTTAGTTGAATTTAATTTAATTTCATCTCTCCGTTCCCTACTTCTGTTGCATGTTCCATTTTTGTATTGTAAACGGTGAGAGAATAATAAAATGTAGAACATTATACAGAAAAAAAGAAAAACAGATCCAATTATGTATATACAATTTAGTTATATTCATCTTTTTTTTCATCTCGTTCAATTATAAAGAAAACGAGGAAAAATGTTGCCAAAAGGAAGAAGAATTTATTGGAAGAATGATAAAAAAATTCATCTTATCAGAATGTCAAAGTTGAGAAAGGGGTGCAACAGTGTGTATGTTAGCATGATATGCTCTTGCATTATTTAGTTTCCTCTCTCTCAATTTGTAATACATTATGATGGGAATACATGTTATATGATTATGATGTTATTAAATTTTCTACAGGATCTATATTACAGCATGTGAGAGAGAGGTAAATGCGATTTTAATTTTTAAAATGTGTACCATGTGATTGACAGAGTTGGGGGTACTTTTAGGGCAATTGAAGTTACTAATTTGAGTTTTTGGGATCTTACTGGTACTCAAAACTTTACAGGGCTTTCTACGGACCGATTTCTAAGGCTGTTTGGGGACCTGTTTATCAATGTTAAGTTTTATTCAATAAATTCATTCATCTTTTTAAGAACGTAGAATGTCTTACAAATAAAGCCAAAGCAGCCGTTCAACGACAGAAATCTTGAACTTTTGGAGTAAAAAGCTCTGTCAGGAACGGTAGAAAATTGAGATAGCATCCGAGTAGAATTAAACAGTCACGTGGAACAAGATCAATGTATGCCTGCAAGACAAAGAACAGTTTCCAAACAGCATCCAACCCAGCATATAGACACAATATATTTAAGATTTATTTTATTAACATGTAAAAAAATATTATTGCTCTTGCTTGATTAGAAATTGATGGAAATTCCATGTTCATTCTGGTGAGATTAAAAAAGTTTCCTTTCCATATCTAAAGAGAGCTTTGCATACGCTTAAGTTTTGTCATAAAGTATTAATTTACATCATCTCATTTATTTATATTAATTATAGCAAATTTTTAATTTCGCTACGAAAACTTTTTCTTTTTTCAAGCTGCTGCTTTTGTAAAGTGCACTAAATTCACTCATAGAACTCTTGGTGCAGTGATATCACTCGAAGATAATTATAATTATATGTCATGTTATTAAATATCATTGGAGCAAGTTTCAAGGGGAATCATGTGCATGTTCATGAGATATTAAGTTTGAAAAGTTAGAATATTGAGCTTTTGAGATTTTTTTGAGCTACGTGAACAGGTTTAATAACCGGGATCCTTTGTTTGAAATTCGGAATCTGACCGGGATCGAATCTAAGTATTTACATGCTTAAATCTTGATTAAATCAAAGAATTAAACTTTTTTAAAAAATTATTTAAATTTGTCAAATTAAAAATCCAATCAGCAAATATTGAAAAATACAAAATTTGTTTTATTTGATTACATAAGTCAAATGTATTGACATTTTATGAATCAATCAGTACCACAACCCAAAATACTCAATACAAAAAGTATATTTTATGACTTTTCAAACTTCCAAAACAAATATGAGAAAATGATTTATTTCAACTTTCTGATTCATTCAAGATTAATAAAATCCTACCTTGAGAAGCTTCAACTGCTTATGCAATCTCAACCATCCCACATGAAAACATTCAACCCAACATAAAATCATTAATTTTAATAAGTAACAGCAGTGTCACCTGTGTAATCACAGTTCATTGAATTGGAAATCATTTCGAAATGTTATTCGAAAATAAATTTTAAATCAACATTAAAAACTTTTCTTGTTGCTAAATCAACATTTGTTTTGGAAAAATTTGTCTACGTCATGAAATTATGTACCTTGAAATTCAGCTACATATGGAATTTTATTCCACGTGCAAATTAAAATTCATTTTTTCTGAAAATTTTTCTTTTTCAATGGATTAATGAAAAACATCCTTTAATTAAATTCGTCTGAATTTTTTCCTTTGCAAATCACATTGGGGATTGTTTATAAATGATGTCCATGTTCAGTCGCTAAATGACTAATTTAAATGAAAATGATCAAATTCAGTAAATTATGTTCAAGGGTGTGGTACTGATGAAATGATCAAATATGATCAAAATTGATCAAAAATTATCAAAATATAATTCTTCAGTTCAACACCCTTGATTATGTTCAAATTGTTGCTTATGTTAGATACCAAGTTTGTGTACATCATTTTCATAGCTAGACTCAAGGGTACGAAACTAATCAATTATTTTTTGATCATTTTTGATCAGTATCGCTTCTTTGGCTAAGGAAAACCTGAGAATTCGATGCCTTTGACGTCTGATTAAAGGGTTAACAGTCACTAAGCTTTTGAGCCTTGAATTCTTATTAGTGCTGAATCTGACGGGTTTAAGTTTAAGTTTTTAAGCATTTTGGAGTCAAACCCCCTAAAACCTAGTTGTCTACACCAATACTCTCATTCTTCTAAAATACTGGACATCATGCAAAATTCCTTCCATTAAAAAGCTCTTTTTCATTTATTCAGAAGCCATAGAAACTCAAAACCACAAAAAATTGTTCATTTTATGAAGGCATAACAAAAATCTCATGAACCCTTTAGATGAATATATTTATCTGAATGGGAAAAAAAATGTCACATCTCATTTCACAGTTGCGGTTTCGACTTATCATTTCCGTTCTCCAACATCTCTAATTAAGTCACTCTCATTTTATAATAGAATTCCTCACCAACATTTTTATTCCTTTTTTCTGTCGAGTCTGACTTTTTTTAATTTAATTTTATTGGAGCATACATATGTATGGGGCTGTACAGAGGACGACAGAAATTCATTTCAATTTTAAATTTTTTTTCTGTCCTGCTGAATCCTTTTTTTATTAGTTGATATATTTTTATGCATTTTGGTTAATGAAGAAATTTATTTATGAGTGGGAATGGAGGGTTGTTGGGATGGATAGCTTTAGAGCTGGATGAAATTGTGTCTGGCAAGGTTACAATTTCGGACATTATCTTGTGTAATCGGTAAAGTCATCTCAATAACGGTAAAGTCACTTATGATTTTTTTAACGAAAGCCTTAAATTGTTTTTTAATGCATTAATGAGGTTCTGACTTCTAAGCACACTTCATGGTTTGAGGCTCTTTTCTGGCGCTTCCCTGGTTCCTACCAGATGTAATTAGTCGGAGTGAATGCGATTCTAAACAACCATAGAATAAATTATATCATTCAGCACACATATGGTGATAAGCTGATATCTAGTGCTACTTAGAAACCAGCACTAGATTTTGTACAACCCTAAAAATGACTTAGGAAGTGAGCAGCTCAAGTTCTCTATCATTTTGTCTCCACAGTGCTTTAATAGCGTCTCTTAATGCAAAATATTGGTTTATAATGAAGATCAGGAACGAAAAAACTCAATTATATTAATTAGATTTTATTGAAAGCTGAAAGCTACGTTCAAAAGTCAAATTGAAAAGCATTAGATGCATAATTGAAAATATGAGTTTAAAATTGCAAAAACACATTATATACATTATAGTCAATCCAGTTTTATGTTGCTTTTACTTGCAGCAATTTGAAAATACTAATTTAATTAGATCCTTCAATAAGTTCCCCTATTTCAAGCTAATATGCTTGGTTATGAATGAAACCTATCTAAATTGCCATCTTCCTTGCATTAATGGAAATTTAATTTGAAATAATTACGATCATCAAAGCAAATTATCCCCCAAAAATTGTTTCAATAAAAACTCTACTTCCTCATAAGATAAAACTCGATTCCAACTAAATTTGTTACTTTTTTTCCATCCTTGATGTCATGTTAACCCCCTTTTTATTTTTAATAGCAAATGAAATTCTATGGAAAATAATATAAAAGCTAATGAAGCAAACACAAAAAAAAATTAATTTAAAAACCATAAACACCGACAGCAGAAATGACGGAAACGGAGAGAAACACAAAAAAAATAATAAAAGAAGAAGTTAGTGAAACATGGATGTAACTCATTATCTCGTTTGATGTTTTAATTTTCAGCATTTTTTTGTGCTGTTCCTCATCTCAAATGTGCATAAATTACTTTAATGGAAATGAGTTTTTCCGCTCATCGCATTTTTTTTTATTTCCTCCCATTGCTGTGTGAATTTTCTCGCATAATTTAATATGATTTTCAGATGCAACATTGAGTATAAGAGAAGTAATGGTTAAGCAAGTATGATAAACTGTATAAAAAGTTGCTCATTAAGCTCATCATGTGTGCAAATATTTAACAAACTGAACTGCTAGATTTAAACAACAATCATGAGGAAGTAGAAAGTAATTCTCAACCATAAGCTATGCCATAATTACTCGTTATTATTGTGTATTCCTCTGTTCACCTTCCAATCCAATTTGACATAATGTGAGTCTGTTAATTCTGATTAAATAAATATTATAGGATACAAAGTATTTGGATACCACCTGGGTATTGTGTACAAATATTATTTCAATTTATTATTTTTAATGCTGTTTTCTTGGAAATAAAAGATATTTACATTATTGAGATGCCCAGTAGCACTGCTGTGAGAATAATGGTAGAGAAATGAATGTTAAAGATTAAAGATTTTTGGTTGCGATTTCTTTGGAGGATGTTTAAAGTGATGAAGAAATTTTATATGAAGCAGAGTTGGGACAAACGGAATCTTTCTGCTCATTTTGGCACTCTTTCGAAAATTAGAGTTAAAAGTATGGATTGTTGATGTGGTATTACCGTGGCGATTCTGGCTATATCAGGGCTGCCACTCAAATGGTCAAAGTGCAAAAAACGTTGCCATCGCAACTTCTTGGATTTTTGTTGCTTCATCTTTTATTAAAGAGACTAAATCATAATTTAATATCTAGCACGACAGCTAAGCAAGATTTTCATTCCATTCCAACAGCAAACATTACTAAGAATCAAAAACTCTCATGTTACATAATAATGGAAATAATTTGCATACATTTCAGACGACCTTGTAATTCCTGGAATTCTCTTTTGTTTCGAATAATGCGATTTAAATTCTTTGTAACACGCACGTGCTTTTAAAGTTATGATTTTTTTACTTTCTTAAAAATGTGATTATGGTTTTGTTTATTGAAATTTCAATTATTAAAAATCAAATGCGTAGAAATTTTAGAAATTTCTTCAAATCATTATCGAAATTTATTTAATGAAATTCTTCTCTGAATTAATATTGTATAAATTTTCATATCAAAGCTTAACTATTCCTAATTTTTAAAACATTCATTAATTTTCTGAGAATAATCTTAATATCAAAGCCTTAAAATTCCGGGCAATTCATACATTTTGTAATGAAAAAAAAAAACTAGAATTTTAGACGTCTTCTAATTTGTCACAAATTTCTCGAAGAAAAAAAAAATCATTTGTTTCAATTGTTTGACGCTCTTTCACTTAAAATCATTACATTATTGATGAACAGCCATTCAATACCTTATAACATACCATCATAAGTATTTCCCAGAATTTCCACAACCATAAAAGCCATAAATTTAAATTTAATTTCGAACTAATGATTTCTTATTGTGCTTCATTCACAAAACACAACAAAAAATGAGCAAAACACCCAAGAGATTATTAAATATTTTTCTTGGAGCTTACAATCAAGATATATAGATGAGCTCATACAGAGTATACTTGACCATACTCGACCATACTATTTTTTGTGTACTTATACAAACAAAAATTTTTAAAATTTTCTATTTTCAAGTTTTCATTTAAATATCGACAGATGCAACAACATTTGTCTTAAGTCAGTTTCTTTAAATTATAGCAAAGCATTTGCAATACTCCTGTATCAACAAAACTTAACAGAAAGTTAAAAATTTTGCAAAACAAAAATTGAAAATTTTCTTTTATAGTGTTAGTGTTTTTAGAAAATTCAAATTTTTGACGTTTAAAAACTGCGATATTTTTGTATGAGCACATCTATATATCTTGCTTACAATTTTAATTTCCATTCCTGTTGCGTTCAGAGTTTTTGACCTTTTTGATTTAACTTTTAGCTTTTCTCATTCTTTGGATATCTAATTGTGGATGAGGAATCTTATAGGATTTAATAACTTATTCCCTTTGCTGCTTGTGCTATTGGATAAAAGGATGAATAATCTTGATTCCTTTGTTCTGTGGCATCTTTTTATTCAAGAATAGTTTTAAAGAGTTTTTGGCAACAACAGTCGGGAAAATCAATTTATTAAGTTGTGATGGCAAGACGAGGGGAGGGGGGGGGGGGGGGCTATACATTTATTTGCTATAAATTTATTTTTTGAACGAAACAATTCCCAGCAAAATCTCAGTTACTTCTTAACTCCCCTCACCTTTGACCTATTTTTTTCACAAGTTATCACCTCTTACCTCGTTACTTTACACGTGTCACATAAAAAAATTTACGACCTGACAACATATTTTATTATGAAAAAAATTCATAAAAATGCGCTTAACTTTTCCCATTTTTAAAATATTTTACAATCTTAAAGCAAATTATAAAACACAAAATCCTTACTATTAAGAAAATCCACAAGAAGCACACAGAAAAAGATGGGATTATGGGCATGGAAATTTTTCATATTCTTCATCCCTCCCTTGTTTTAGTTATATACACAATTTTTCTTAAATTATTATTATTATTACTTAGCTAATAAAAGATTATTGTAGTTTAGTTGGATGCTTCATAACTTCATTTGCCATTAAAGAGAATATATGATGTAGAGATGAGATAAGGAATGAGGAAACATGGGAAATGGGAAGAACCTTTTTAAATTTAAAATTATTTCTGTCTATCTTCATTTCTTCTTTGTTGTGGGATTCAGGGTTGTATCATGGCTGAGAACATCTTAATTCAGATCAATAATTATTCTGGTCAAGCTGATTATGTGACTTCATTTTTGGAAACAGCTTAAACCTTAAACGTTGGATAAGAGATTTAACTAGAACACTCAATTGAAGCTTCAGCAGAGTTCCTTCAAACTTTAGTTTTAAGTAAACTATCTCACCCGCATACCTGCAAAGCAGCCACTTCTCCAACTCTGTCATTTAACATGTCCTCCTCTGTTAAATGTAAATTGCGTAGTTTTACTTTATTAAATTTTTACAGAAAATTTTCATCTTCTTTTCTATCATAATAGAAGTACGAAAAGTAATAACAACAATGATTATGATGATGATGTTGATATTTTTTCTATTACGCAATGAGAGACTGAGAAAGGAGAGAAACTTTTTATAGATCATGAATACGTGATGAAGGTTCTCTTTCCAATCCTTCTGGGAATTTGAAAAGAGATATTGGAGAGTCTAATAATGATAAAAACTCATGCACAGTTCTGTTTGTTTGTATACAGGCTTACATATGCGTTACTTCTGTTATTGTTATTGTACAAATAAAAATTGAATAATTTCTCTTTCCAAAGAAATTCAGTTTTGTTGACTTCTTTTATTGCGTTGTATTTTAATGCTCATGGACTTGTAGATTGGAAGAAATCTTATTTCTTTCACAAATTTTCTTTGAACTGTGAAGTTTTTTTATAACCTCCAAAATTCTAAAGATATCCCTGAAATATCCCACTGGATGTTCATTTTCGAAATCATTTCTCTTTTCTCGGAATATAACACTCAATTGGAAGTTATGATGTGGGAAATATTTTATTTAAATTGTAAATTATGACTTTGAAAATTTTCCATATTTGCTTATGATTTTAAGAAAAAATTCAAATATTTATTTTCAAATGGGAAGCTGAAGGGAATTATGGAAAATGCTGTATAATGTGAAATTCATGTATTTCCAGTTTTATTTGACTATAAAACTTTATGTTGGCTTGGAAAAGTTCTTCTTTCTTGCATTGAATGAGATGCTTTAGTTTTCACAGGAAGTCATCATTAACTCATTAGTTCTGAAAGTTTTTAATTCAAGGTTGACTTTGGTGATAGTTGGATGTTTCTGATTTCTTGTTTATCATCCTACATGCTTGTGGTAAAGGAGACTGAATATGATAGATGAATCCTTGTTAAAATTTTCTTGGTAAATCCTACAGAAAGTTTCTGACATTGATATTTTGGTTTTGTTCTTAAATTAGAGATAAATGTGGAGCTAGAATTTATATGCATAAGTATTGGGGAACATAGCTTTTCAAATAGTTTGTGGTTGCATTTATATGGCATTGATTTGTCAATATTTTGCAGCTAGTCCATGATTTCCTTTAAACTTATGTTTTTGTGCACAGTTTGCATAGCTTCTTAATAATGTCTGGCATTGGACATGATTCAAACTGTCCAAGACCCTGTTTTTCATGTTAACTTTGGAAACCTATCTAGATTTCTATCTATCCATCGGATCTTTGTATTTAAGTCTCGTAGACGTAAATTGGATACTACAGGATCTTACATTGTAGTTCAGGTCGTGAACTTAGTATTCACATGTGGCCCTAATTGATGCAATGTCGAGGGTAGAGAGGGCTTAATTTTGATACAGTCGATTTCTCAAAATCAGTAAGGTTTGACCACGAACTCAAGTAAATTAATCAAAATTAATAACGCAAAGTCGCAATTACCTAGACAAAAGTCTCAAACAACCTTGAATTATTGTCATAAGCTTTCTAATTACCAAAAAATAAAAATATCGATCTGTTTACTTCTAAAAAGAAGCTTTTTAAGAAAAAAACAAAATTTAATCAAATTGTCAACGATAAGCTCATTAAAAGCTTTCAATTCTCTTAATAACACAAGTTAATTATAAATAATTTTTAGATAATTATGATCATTATATTTTTTGGAAGAAAGTCATTACGCCTTTGTAGATATTCCGTATTTTTATATGCAGGCAAATTTTTTGTCAAAGATACTTGTTAAAGTACTTCCGACTCTTTTGACTACTTTATTATTTAAGCTTTTAATGTGAAACGTATCTGCTTTTTAGAATATAATAGCATCCTTTTAGTGAACGAAGATGTTTTCATCTACAAATTTTCAAAATCGATTAAATGAAATTGAATACAAAAATAATGGAAGAAGGGATACACGTGTGTTGGGGGGTTTGATATTTTTGAGGATTTAAATCGTTTAGGAATTAGAAGACTCTAATGAGTTTGATAGAATAGAGCTTAAAAGATTTTACTATAAAATACACTTTTAGGGAATTTCAGTCATTGATTTTGTGTGTTTTGGGACAAGGTTTGTTCATAAATGATGTCAAATTTTTAGTGATCAAGGGGATCGTTCAATGTTTGACAGTTTTATGCAAATGAAAATAATTTTAATGAACATTTTGTGCCAGAATGGGGTGAATGGGGTCAAAAAATTTTATTTTTTGTTTGACGTCATTTATGAACGACCCAAAATTATTGACAAAATTTTGCTTAACTAAAATCGTTTGCTTCTTTAATTTTTTGGAATTTCAAACCTTTTCAGAAGGTTTCAAGCAATGCAAAATATTCAAACAGGATCCCCCCTCCCCCCTTCGTTCCTTAAAAATATTCTCATCATACCCAGATTCACATCCATTACGATATAATGCACTTTACTTATACTGTACACTCAAAAAATATCAATCAGACATCCGAAAGATATTTAAAACGAGAGTACAGCTGGACATGAAATGAATATGAATTGCATGTATGCATAAATATAATTTTAAAATATTCTCATTAAATCGTACTTTGTATTCAGATTGTGAGCACACTTATTGTGCATAAAATATTCAAAGTAACTGCAAGATGAATACGAAATTGCAGTAATACACAGAGTTCCTTTTTACAGGAAAAAAGGTAAATTTACCGTTCTTGTTTTGGTGCTGCATAACAAACAAGAATCAAATTAAAATTCATGAAAAAGGAGAAGAAAATTTGCTTTTTTTTCAAGGTCCTCATCCTTTCGAGCAGCACTAACCCCAAAAATTTGTTTAATGTTTATTTGTTTATTTATTTAGAAGAGGAGAAAGGTTTTCTGTTCACTCAAGAAGATAGCAACTGAGCAGTCAAAAAGGAGAGGCACAAAACAAGAGTAATAAGAAAACTTGGAAGTTATAAAATGGGGTGTAATGGAAATAGAATTTTTTGAGAACTTTAAGAATAATTATAATCAATAAAAGGAACAATTTTTTTTTAGAGATAAAGCTTTCAGAAATAGATGTAAAGTTTCTAGATTGTACGTTAATTCTTCATAGTACCAATCGTAAATGCTGCATGTCCTTTAAGTCGCAAGCAGTTCACATAAAACCTCGATTTTGAGATAGAATGAAAGCTTAGATATCGACTCATAGGAAAGAAAATCACCAGTAAGCTAGTAAGACTTCTATGACCAATTTCCTATGTACCAACCCTTATTCATTGTCATTCATTTGTTTGGATGAAGGTTAAATTCCTTATATAGTTTATACACTCAATGACTAAGAAGTATTGGCGATCAGTCATAATCATAATCGTAATTCTGTCTGGATCCCGCGCTTCTTTGTGGATTAAAATGAATAAGGCAAAATCCAGAACTTTCATTTTGAAAAATCTGATCTGGCGATACTTCAACTAAAATTATAATAAAGGATTCTTACCATAATCAATAAAGTGCAATTGTCTTCAGTGCTGATTCAGCTCTGATGGTGGACACAGAAATAAGGACCGTCAGCCACCCCTGAGTTTTTATATGAAATGTATTTCCCCTTGAAAAAAATTTGAACAACGAGATGCTTTAAAGAAGACACACAACAGAGCATGATGAATCCATTGAATGAATCAAAAAGGGTTAAGTATGAACATTCAAGGTGCATTTGGGAATTTTTATAATCTTTTGTTTAAATTGTCCGATTCCACACCATGACTTTGCAACTGCCCCCACTTCATTAAACAACATTAAAATTTATTTATTCACATAACATCAACATTTTTCTAAGTTTACACCAAAAGGGAACTAAGAAGTTAAAAAGTTAAAGTCAAGAAGAATTTCCTCCTACTCAAATAAATATGTGGATGTGTAGATGTGTGTGGGAAAAAAAGAAGAGGAAAGGAGACATTAAAGGCAAGAGATAACAAAATGAAAATGTTTGTGCTGAAAATTGAGTAGCTTTTCAGTTTAATAAATTAATTATGATGATCTTTTGGGGGAAATATTTGAGGGAAATTTCTTAATGACTCTTTTATGGATATATTTAAATTTTATTTCAAGCTAGGAAAAAGTTTTTTTTCCTCATTTTGAGGCAAGAAGAAGAAGAACAAGAAAGTTTTTTGGCACTTTGTGATTTTTAATGGATTAAATTATTTTGAATCTTTCTGGATGGGTTTTGTGGGACTTCTGGGTAATTTGGGATGTCTTCATCTTTGATAATCTCTTCATTGTCTAAGAATCTTGTTGATAATTCTTTTTTATGGAACTTGCCAGTTTTGTTATCAATTTGGGAACTTAAACATAAATTTATTAAAAGGATAACTTCCAGTATGTAAAGTTTTTTAAACGGGACAGCTCCTTATTTTACATCCTTACTCAAATCCAATCATTAACCTTCAAACTTAACATTGAACACCCAACAACATATTTGCACTTAAAACTTCATCATTTGCTGTAATCAAAATCAATATTTCGATCCAGTCTGAATTTGAACTATTCATTTAAGTATGAATATTTAAATGACTTTCTCGAATGTGATGTTCATGGAACCAAGTAATTATAATGAAGAAAGTGTAAATAATTGATTATAAGGATTTAATCTATTGCCATTAAATCTTCATATTGGTGAATTTTTAATGAGATTTCAACTCGATGACATATTGGAAATAATGGCTGACTCTGTTTGTCTACTTATTTACTACTGCTGTTGTCTATTTTGTTTCAAAAACTTTGTTTGTCTTTAATTTGGCTTTAATTCTTGTAACACTTGAGTTGAGGTTAATTAAATTGGTTGTTCAATCATGATGTCCATCATTTGATTGGATCTGGAATTGTGTAGCAATAGAATTCCATTTTTCAATAGACATCATTTATAAACAACTCTATAGCTACTCATAAAATATTAAACTTTAGAATTTTCACAGTCTATTATCGCCAGTTCTTTCACTATGATTCATAAAACATTTTTTATTTCTTTTTTGACTCAAAATTTTCCCCAACATAAACTTCCAATGAGTCAATCTGAATAATGAATGCAAATATTGATGAAATGGATTGCAATTTGCATGAAATTAATTCAAAGCAAACGAAGCTACAATTAAGGAAATAAAAAATTCATAAAGACTCGTCCATCAAGATTGCGCAATGTAGACATAAAGATTCAATTACGATTGAGAGAAATCCTATTTATTAATGCTTAGTTTCTTTTACGTCTTGTACTTTAACATCATTGAAAACTACACAAAGACTTCATCTTCAATTTGAAAAAGTTTTTTTAATGCAATTTTACCTTCGAGGGTCGTTTTTATAAAACGTAACTAAGCGATTTTGGGGGATACTTTTGGTATGTTTTATGCAAATTTATCAAATTTTGTCAATAATAAAGGGATCGAATGATGAAGTGTCTCAAACAGTCATTATTAATACTCATAAGGCATCTTAATGACTGTTAATAAATGACGTCTATTGAAGGTTACCACAGGAAGGAATTGACAATCCACTTGGAGTTGAAGATTAACAAGCAGTAGCTATCATTAGAGTCAGCTTCAGGTCTCATTTATCCGAGCTGATATATCAATTGTTGATTCCAAAGCTGATGGACATTATTTATGAACGAGCCCCTTGATTGACTTTTACTTTTTAAACAATTTATTTTATCTCTTCAACACAACTTCTTCAATAATCTCAACTTAATAAGATTTTCTTCTTGTTATCAGTTTTCAATGAGCTTTTATGCATCACGTTCAACTTGACATTTAATTTTCTCAATAAGAGTCAATTTGTATTTTTAATTTTATTTCAAGTTCTGTCATTAACTGTCTGTAAATGGGTTTCTTCAAGTGTTTTTAAAGACTTGCTAGCATTGAATATTTATAAATTAATGACCTGATTTCGTCCACTTATAAGTTGGTGGTAATTAAAACTTCTGGAAGGTCGAAACTCCTTTTTTTGTGACATAAAAACGAAGAAAATTCTCAGAATGGAAGTGAGCAAAAAAACAACATAAGTCTGAGTCCTTAAATTACAGTCTAGAGCGCAATTCAGATCGCAGAGATAATTTAAATGTAGACATTAACCATGCAGCAAGAAAATAAAGTCAAGTTGCTTATTATGGATAATGTATATATTAATTCACACTTATTGTTTTGTGACCAATAAAAAAATTTAAGCTTAACATTCACAGGTTTTTATGACCGTGCATTTCTATTGTATTGAATTATTTAAATAACAGAGTAGCACTTACTATAAAAATTTCATTGCCAATTAAAAGTTTGTTGGAGATTTTTTTTGCCACTAACTTGCATGGACGATAGCTGTGATTATTACTTTTATTTTTTTTTTGTTTCAGTCTATAATTATAAAAGTTTTGTGTCCTGAACCGACAATTTTTCGATTATTTAATTATTGTGATTTTTTTTTGTTGGAATTTTTTTCACAGTTTAATTTTGTGGAAGGGTTTAAATTGATTATTTTATAGTATTAAGAGGATAATTGGAAAATGTTGAATGGATTTATAGACCCCTCCCTCCCCCCAGCCTTTTGTCATCCAATTTTAATTCAAATTTTGTTAATTCTTCATAATAAGTTACAGCTTATAGTCTATTTTGTAATTTTTTAAATTTAGTAAATAATGAAACTTTACCTTTTTATCAAGAAACATATTTTGAGTGGAGATGCCACAGGCATTATTACTATATTTCCTTTATCATGTATATTGTTTTAAAAAATTTCTAGAAATAAATTATGGAAATTGTTTTGTTGAGTTTACATTTTCGTATTAATTGATTCCTAGAACGCACGTGAGAGCAGAACAATAGGGCCAATAGCTTATGATATCCATCATTACAGGAAGGAAAATTTTGTAGAAAGAGGGTTCATGATACTTTGAACCAGAGCTCGAAGTCGATGAAATTTGGTATGGAATCGAGTCGACTCTGCCATACAAAACCGATTAAAAACTCGAGTTGACTTCGAGCTCTGTTTTGAACGTATATTTTAAAATTTATTGTCTAAGAGTTATGTGAAAATCTCTTTACAGATGGACATTAAAATAAAACGATCCCCAAAAAGCTGTCGAACCAAAAGCAAATTTCAAATACGCACTTAAAAATGCCCGAAGCTCATCGTGTATTAATTTCAATAATTGATACTTAATTTACAAAAGTTCTTTCAAAAATTCATTTTATTTTCATAAAAACACATTTTCCAATTTTAATTCACAATCTACCACGAAAGCCTCGAGCATTACTATCATCGTGGAAAATTTTGTTGAAAACCACGCGTGTAGAGTTCTGAGAATTTTTGTTAATGAATACATGTGAACTGCGGAAGCTTAAATTTCAGTTCACCTTGACAACAAATTACTCAAAAATATCGATCGAATTTCAGATTTTATTTTGCTGTGTATTTTATAAACAATGGATTAAAAATTCATTAATTAATGAGGAAATAAATTCCATTGTTGAATGATTCTAAAGCTTAAAAAGTTTCAAGCTTTTTTAAAATTCCAACTCAAAATATATTTTTACCTCACTTCCTCAGAACTCAATAAAATTCAGATCAAAGCAACAGCACGAAATGTGATTACACATACTTAATCACAATCAATTACGTTCTGCACAAATTGCCATTCATACAGCTTTCATACCCAAAAAACAAATCAATTTAGAATTCAATTTCTTTCATTTTATTGCCAAAATAAAGATAACGACACTTCTCTAATCAGCATAATTATTTCCGAAAATCCTTACAGCTATAATGGCACCTCATCTTCATCAGCTCAATGATTCAATTCAAATGACCTTCTTCCTCATTATTTCCGAAAAATTTTGTGTCATCCTCATGGCGAGGACGGTTGAGAAAATTGAGGACAAAGGAAATGTCGACGGATCTTCAATGCAAGGATAACTTTTTGTGTCTCTGTCCTAACCTTGAGGGTTGATTATAATGATTTTGTTATTTTTGTTCAATGGCAATTGTTTGAGCTTAATTTTCGCTGAGTGGGAAAGCAGTAGAAATGACATTTGTGGACATCATGCCATAGATTTGATGAGGAAATTCTAATTTATTTTGTCAGTCGTGGATGTTAAGGATTTATGACGTTCTAGCGACATTTATAGTATTTTTTGTATGAACGAGAATTTTTTAAGAAGGGATTAACATAAAAACCCTAGTCGCGCTCATTCTGCCTCTTAAACGTCACTTAATTCCAATTAAAATAATTTGTCTCAATTCAGTTTTAACTCTGATTTTAATCCTTATTCTCACTTCCTTCTTTAATATCATAAAAACCATGTCAATAATGACGTAAATGCATGACAATGTAAGCAAATCTATTCATATGCTCATGTGTGCATAACAAAATAATTTCTTTTCACACAATGAAAAGCTCCTTTCTACTCGAAAAAAACCATTTAAAGACTTTTCATCTCAATTCTCACACAATTTTTTTCAACATTTTTTTTGTTCCTTTCATTTACATTTTTTTGCCCTCTTTAATTCCCACATCGTTGAAAATTCTCTAAGGCATCACATCTGATACGAGCGAGTGTGTGGATGTCTGTGTATGTGCATATCTAACACCTTGTTTTTGTTATATATTACGTTTAATGTGGTTTCAGTGTGGAATGAGCTCGCTGAGTAAGAAAGACAAAGAAGACATCCACAAAGGCATAATAAAATGATGGAAAAATATTCTGGCAAGGAAACCGACAAACAAGCAAGCAAGCAACACGAAGAGAAGCAATAAAAAATCTGCTTAATGAAAAAATTCCTTCCTTCCATTTTATATCGTATTTTTAGCAAAATTGCGAAGGTATTCTTAATATTTAAGATGATAAGAAGATGACTGAATGGTTAGCATAAAGCTTCAAAAGAGCTTTATGACGTCAAATTCTATCGAATCCATAAATATCTTATGTGACATTTTCAGCAAGTTATCTCATTCAGGTCATAAAATATTGTGGATGGGGCTTTCAAATTTTCAAAGGTCATGAGAAATAATCACTGATGTACGCTTCGATATTGAATCAGATTATGTTCTTTGATCATTTTTATATTAAATCACACGGTACACGGATTGTATTTACAAAAGGAAAAATCATTTTTTGATGTAAGTTTTATGTGTTCAGGATGTTGAAGATTTACATTGGCTTGTTGCTTCTGTGTGGACCAGATGCGGACTCTGGGGCTTCTTACTTACTGAACGAGTGAAATCCGTGATATTTGGCTATTAAAAGGTAAAACTGTCAATTCCAAAGCAAGAAATATATTATGTCCTAACAAACCGAATAGTTTGTGAGGAGGTAAGTTTGATCCCTTCCAGAGACCGTTCTCTTAATAATTACATAGAGTGTTGTTCATATGACAAGGATATTCGCACAATCCGCATGACATTTAAGTGTGAAGTTGCCTGTTAAATATCAAGCAACTGCATTTTTACACCAAAAAGCGCAAAAACAACATAAAAGCTTTCAAAAGTAATTTTATTTTTAAGCTTAACTGAAGATTATCATGATATAAAATACCCAATTCAACTTTTATAAATGCCCTTAATCCAATCAGATATAAATCATCCATTAAATCAATTTCCACTCGATGAAAATTGTTCCTTAATCTCTTTTAATTATTGAGTCACGAAAAGTTTCAGTTTGCTTTGAGTATGAGCTGCATTCAGGCACACATTAATTTATGAGTCTTGATTTAATCATCCTCTTGCTAACTCATTAAGTAATCTCATCTTATCTTAACTGACCTTCATTCTAGCACCCTCTGAATGGTCTTTATTGCAGTTCTTTTTTTAACTTTTACTTTATGTCTTCCTTTTATTCCTTTTCTTGTTCTCTTTTTGTTCCTTTTCTGACACTCAGCATCCTTTTTACTTCTCTTTTTTTTGGGGTTATCGTAAGCATTTTTTTTTCTCGTCCATTCAGTGCTTTTCTTTCTTTTTATCTCCATTCATAATTTTTCCTTCTTCATGAGCACATACACAAGGCTAGTCAAACAATACACCAATGAAATAATGACGATGATGATGTGGGAAGAATCAAGGATGAAGGAAGGAGAAAATTTATTATTAAATTATGAGATGCGAAATTTAATTAACATGACAAAGATGCATTGAAAGCGACAAATGGCAACAATGGCTGAAAAAAGTGCGAAGTCGAGTGAAGAAGAAAGCTTAGAAATTAATTAGAAGGCAGTTAAAAGCCAAAATATTGCTGACCCTTGAAATACACATTATAAACAGCTCAATTAAGGATGGAAGTGGGAAAAAAGGAACTTTTTAAGGAGTCATGTAATGTATTAAGGCTGTTTATGGGTGGCTGAAGGATTCAACTTTTGAGTGTGCTTACTATTTGAAGTTTTGAAGATGATGTCAGAACTTGAAGTGCCAGAATTTTGAAAATATTTTAGGTCTAATAATCTTGTTTAAAGGTAGTTTATGAAAAATTGTAACCATTTGGCAAGCTTAGCACGATAAAAAATAATAAACTTAGTTGCAATTCGTTTATTTAATTTTTATTGCCCTGTAAAGGTCATCATTCTTAAACCACACATACATTAATGTGGTGTCCGAGCAAAGTAGAATCGAGTGGTCGAGTGGTTAGGCAATAGACTAGATGTGTGTAAGTAAAGAAAGGGTTCGATTCCAATCAGAGACAGATCTCTAAATTATCATACAGAGTGTTGTCGATATGACAAGGATTTGGACCATGCTCACGACATTACTATTATTTCTAAGGATCTCACACAGTTGCCAGGTCTTTCAGCAACCTTAATTGGCTAAATCAACTCAAACTTTAATAACCTAAGCTATTCTAGACGTCAGAGTTAACAGCACAAATATTATTCTAACAAAATGAACCCCTTCAACATCCCGAAAAATAAATTTTATCACCCAAATAATTATCATTGACAACATAATTCGAATAATAATAATTTCAATATGTGCAAATTCACATTTGTATTAATTCAATAGCTAGCAACACAATATCAATTTAACTGTGTTTATTTCTGCACAACCAGATGAATAAAACATTTCGCATAGTTTTGCCAAAAAACAATTAGAATGAATAATTTTCATCAAATAATTTTTCAAACTACTTGTTATATGCATAAATTTTATAAGCTTTCAGACTGAAATATCATATTTGAAGTTTGGATTAAAATTTTATTAAAAAAAATACACAAGCAGAGATTTTAAATAATTTGAAATATTTGTGTGCCTTCATGTTCAATGAATAAAATTCATAAAAAAAATATTTTTTGATGTCTGAATGGTCATCATCATCGTTATTTAAGCCTTCATCATTGCAGATGCGCCCATCTAAATAATTCATTAAAAATTATTAAGCCTTGACCTTCATAATCTCTCTACAATTTTTCATTCAAAAAAAGAGTGCTTCAGGCTGACATGCAAAAACATAAATCACGGTGAAAAGAAGAATTAATGAACAATAAAGCTTTCATAATTGAAATGGTCCATGCAGAGCTATAAAGTTCGAAAATGAATTTTTATCATGAATTATTTCATAGCATTTTTCTTTTATTATTCATGGATTTATATTCGGATATTTACTTCAATCTCATCCTATAAAATGCATTGCACGCATATTCATGCATTTTGTGCAAACAAGCACGCAAGTCCTGATTCAAATAGAAACATTTTGCTATTAATAAAAAGAAGCTTAGTTTAGGGAGCAGGGTTGGGACATGACTGGGGTGTAGCTATAGGATTACGACTATATCATTTTGGATCCAAGAAGAGGGTAGGGTTGTGACTCTGGCATGGTGCTGTACTAAAATCAATACCAGCATCATGCTAGAGTCATGCAATCTTAGCACCTAATTTCTATTCGATTAACTGACTCGTGCTATTCGGGTCCATTACTAAACATAGAATTCCAGCGTATCCTATCAAACCTTACACAAAAATTTTAAACAACCCCCTTAAAACCCTGCAGCACAAGAATAAAAAATTTCCAATGAATGAATGAAGAATTCGACTCATGGGAAAACCCGTCAACAGGAAAAATTTCTCAATTTGCTGTATTTTTGTATGAATACGCAGCATAAAAAACTGCCTATAATATGTGCGCGATAATAAATATAATAAAAGCCATAGCAAAAAACGAGGGAGACGATGAAGACTCACAGGAAAATTCATTCCTTTTTCTTTACTCTTTTTAATGCTTTAGCTGCACATACAAAAGTCATATCGTGTTTCGCTTCAAGGCAAATATCACTGGATGAAAGTAAATTCCCAAAAGATTTTCAACTTCCTCGTCTTTCCTCCTCAAAAGAATCTTTTTTATTATTCATCGCAAATAGCATTTGAATATAACCATTTGCCAAAAATCAACATCTGTGTCTCCATTCTCACTCTCAGCCAGTACTCTCAACATATCTACGGTATATACATATTATGATTTCATATTCACGTCTATCTACATAATGAATAGAAAATTTTGTGATTTACACATGAGACACTGGAACTTAAAAAAAAACTTGTGTACAGATGACAACTGTAGAGTTACCAAATTGTGTCTGTTTAAAATGTTCAAATTTTTTGGGGTGGTTTGAATATTTGGAATTAATATGCCAAAAGTTTTTTTGAGGGGTTCGGTTGAATTGAAAGTTTTTAGCTGCATCTTAATTAAATTTTATGTCTTTTTTGATAGTATTTATAAATTAGGGAGTGCTGTTGTATATTCTACAGACAATAGACAACATGTTGCAGTTTTAAAGACATTATTTTAAGGCTTTAAAGAGAAATAAGTATAAATTTCTGTTTTATGTCGAATACAGTTATAGAAGTCGATCTCAAACTTTCATAGAGTTGCTGAATATATTGCTGACTTGCGACGTGTTTCAAATTTATCTCTGAATTTGAATGTCGAGTGACATTAAGCTATAGACGACTTCTTTTGAGAAAACTCTGTTGAAATTCCAGTAGTTAAGTGCTGGCAAGTAGATGCAAGGAATTGAACCAATTATATACAACACTTTGGTGGCTCTATTAATCAAAATTGATGTACAAAACCAACAAAACAGTAGAATCATTTAAAAATAAAAAATATAAATTGATCAATCAATTCCTCAAAATTAAGGTACACAAAAAATGTAAAAAAAGTGGAATTGACGTCAAAAAAAATAAATCATCCTATCCGGTCTCTATTTAAAGCACCATGATCATTAAAATTCTTCCCTCAATTCCTCATCTTACTCCCACATCCATTCTTATCATTATCATCAACTTTTTACATCATAAATAAACTCATAATCTTGTCTTCCCTCGACGAGACACTCGCTCTAATCCATAGATCCAAACGTACTATATAGTAATAAGCATGCTAAAAGATATCAAGCAGGATAATTTATATGTGGAGTGTGTGCACACAAAAAAAAACAACGACTATGCTCGATAAAAGGAACGAACAGCACACAAAAAAATCATTATCATTCACATCGTGAGATTGTTTTTGATGAAATGTTAATTAGGATTGAGCATAGATAAGCATCTGCATGAAAGCTTTTCTTATGCCATACGGAATTAAATGAATTAACAGCGAATGGTGGCATTGTGTTGTTTGATGTTTGATTGAATGATAAATAAAAGTTTTATGGAAATGTGGCAAGACTTGTGAGAATTCTCAGATTGTTTTGCGTTATTGAGATTTGAGCACGATTTTTTTTTTTGGATAAATTGATTTTGTCGAAGTTTTAATATTTAAGTATAAGGTATAAATAATTTATAGAGCATTTTACAGCACTCGTGACTGTAATTTAATGTATTGCACTTAGTGGAATTCTATAGTTAAGAGCTAAAGCTTAATAGGGAGTCACTAATAACTGCTGAGGCCCTGATCATCGCGATGAAACTGATGGTTGGGATTGATAGGTTTCATCGATTGAACCAAGTTCATTTCAAGGGTACGCAACTGATCAATTAGATTTTGATCATTTTTGACCACTTTTGATCATTTTAATCAGTTCCGCGCCTTGGTCTATTTGATTTTTGAGCTAGCCCCATTAAAAATCATGGATGCATCCCTACAATCAAAAACTTTTTCAAAACCCATGAAAACTGAACTCGACCTTCCAAATTAACAACCACCAGCCAAGTGTAAATAAAGAATTCACGAGGGTATTAATTTCACAGCACTTAATTCTGTATGTCACGAAAAGGAAAAGTGGCAGTGTCATGAGCAAATATTTGAGGTAGCATTAATAGTTCTTCAATTGACTTAATTGGATTTCTCTGTGAAAATCAACAATTTTGATAAATTTACTTTGTGAAATTTACAGTTTGCCAAAAAAAGTAATAAACCTTGCATAATCCGTCATTGATGGATCACAACTTTCTCTAGAAATAACAATTGTCATTAAAGTATGGACAATCACCTCTCGTTATTGTGATGAGATTTCTTAATAAAATTGTTCAATTGAGTGAAAAAAGTTTCACAGTTTTAAAGAGGAAGAAGCGAAGATGAGTTGAGCTTTTTTTTCTTAGCTAAACAATTGACTTATTGGCTTTGAGTTGTGGCCTTCAATATAATTGGAAGTGATATTTTTTGAAATAAATTTGAACATTTTCACCTTTTTGTTTGGATTTGAATGGTGTGTCAATGGATTGCTATAAAATTGACCCTTAAACCCCTTTGACTACACACCTAGTGGCTTGATGAGACTAGTTAAGTTGAAATTTAAGTTTTTTTGGACTGAATTTACTCAAGATGTTTTGTTAAACATAAATGAGGCATTCGAGTATCAGATTATGATAACAACTCAGCTAAGCTAGTCAGCTGACATCAGAATCCATAGCTAAATCCTTAATTATGAAAAGCTCGAGTCGTCTTCGAGCTCTGGGTAAATCAAACAGATATTAAAAACTGATCCTGGAGTCACCCTTGTCAAACCAAGTTTATTTTGTAGTTTTCCACCATTCTTATTGTTTTGTATTGTCATATTGACCCAATTTGTCTTCGGCAAGTCCAATCTAAGGGACCATACCTCTTCCTTCGGATTATTAGCATCCATTGACTTAACATTCATTGCTGATCAACAAAAGCCCATTGGCTCACTCATCCTCATGAGCCCACTTTGTTCCATCATATTTTAATCAAATATTTCAATCATCCTCAAATGCCTTACTCTTTAAAGGTTACCTTCATCTTCCACATCTTTGAAAAATAACCTTTTTAAATATTGTTCAATAAAATACGTCCTTTTATCATCGACAGTCATTTTTACAGATACATACACTCACGCATATCACCGTCAATATCGCTTACAAAGACTATAAAGCGATGAATTTTTAATAAGATTTTTCATGTATGTCTTTTAATGTTCCTGTTTTTTTTTATGAAGCATTCCTTCCTTATCCAATTCATAAGTTTTCCATTCAAGAATAAAATATCATAATTTTTACGGGGTGCGGTGACTGTCTACCTACGTCTTGTGTGCCTTTATTTAAATGCATAATATGCTGAGGTTATAAAATAAATAAGAAATTGCGTGTTTATGCATAAATTATGTGATGCAATTTAGTTAATTTGAGTATAACATGCTGATGATAGACAATGCAGTAATAATAGATATGTAAGGTAGGGGAATAAGGGATATGATAGATATGAAATCTCATTTTGATAAAAGAAATGGAAATAAAATTTTTTTTGGTGCTCAAACAGAAATTTTAATGAATATTAAAAAACCTGAATTGGATGGCAAGTTAGATTGAGTTCTGATGCTTTAGAACGAATGCCAGAGTCTTCTACAAAACCTAGCCATAATTCCAAATAATCCAACTGATTTAATTAGTTCATGAATGTTCTTATAGAATTAAATCAGAACTACGCATGATTAGATTGAATCATTTTGGAATTAATAAGGATTATTGGGAATTATTCAGGATTTATTCCAAGAGTTTTGATCTGAACATGCATCGCTTTGATTATTGGATTGTAAGAAGTGTCTTTGAGTATGAAATGAACAAAATTTGGTCCAAAGAAGTTTGAATCAGTTTGTTAATCTATCTTGGTCTAGAGATTTGTTGCATAATACACTATTTAGCTTCAAGAGGGAAATACTCAAAGATATACAGAACAATAGACCCCAAAACTCTAAATTCAGATTCATTAAGATACTTATAAAATCAGCTCATACTCCCAATATCCGTTAACAATCCGTTAATACTAAAATTCACGATTTCAGCGCTAAAAACCTTTTTTTGCACAAAGTCATGGCAGCATCGTTTGAAGATGAGTCCCTGATTAAAGTACAGATTAAAGCACTTTCACTTGACTTCACTATCAATTAGATCTCTACAGTCGAGTCGAGGGAGATGAGATCTTTTTTTTTTATTTTCATCAGATAGCTCAACGAGCCATAAAACATTTTGAATATACACACGTACCTATAAAATCATAAAAATTCTTTCAAAGTCAGTTACCGTGCGCACACATACAATTGATAGGTATACAAGCTCCTTTAAAAGCATGAATAAAACAACGCAAGGCAACAAGACACAGAGAAAGAGAAATAATTTAACAGAAAGAAGTGAATAATTGATGTGTAAATTTCAATCACTCTTTGTATCGTGGGAACTTAACAAAAAAAAAATAATCGAGAGGAACAAAAAAAAAATATGGTTAAGGTTCAAACGCCGCACATAGCATAAATTTCCTTTGATGTTCATTCGTTTGCTAAACGGTTCATTTTATTTTTTTGTTTTATTATTTCATCATTTGAATTGTTTTCGACGTGTATGTGTACACATCCATGCAATAAAAAGCAACCAAGGAAGGAAGACAGGCAAGTGAGGTGGAGGAGAGGACAGACGAGGCAGTAGAATGAAAAAATAAAGCATTGAAAAAAAAATCACTCGCGGGCTAATTAAATTTCTTTTTTGAATGTACACACTCCCTTGGTGGATATGCGAAATTGAAAAATATAATAAAAAAGATTGTCGGCTGAAAAATATTCGACGATATACAAAAACAAAAAAAAAAAAGTTCGTATCACTTTGAAAATGTCATGAAAAATGTCGATTTACATAAAATTTAATTAAAATGAATAATTTCTTTCGGCAAACTTTCAAGCACGTTTTTTTGACGATGTTGTAGACGTTTTGTATGGGCGTCCATTAGATGTATCGTATTTGAAAACAGGAAGGGTTTTTTTATCGACATGATTTATGACTAAGACGGGAGCTTAGTAAGAAGTGATAATACATTTTTTTAAAAATATGGAGTTAGGCTGGTGAAAATTGTTTGGTTATTAACATAGGATGTAGATATTTATTTAAAGTTTGCAGTTTGAGGTTATTTGAGATTCAATGCTATGGTTTGTAAGTGACACTTTATTTACAAGAAGGAAGGGGGAGAGGGTTCGAAAGCTTTATAATGTTAAAAACAGTTTTAAGAATGCGTTCTGATAAGAAGTTCTTGCTTGTTTAAGATGTCTTGATGTTACAAGTAGATCCAAGCTAATCCTAGAGACGATATTGAAGTAAGGATCAGTATTGTAACTTCTCAGGCTAATCACATTACTAGAACCCATATTACATGATTATTGCTAGAATTTGAATCGAATAACTACGATTAAATTATTTTATATCGTTCAGGCAAGCTACTAAGTCACTAAGTCATTTATATCGCATCAACAATTTTGCTCTCATAAAACCAACATTTTAGATTCATTCCCAACTGTCCCAAGCACAATAGTTTGCTGATTAGTACTTTTTCACAATATTTGTCTTTTCAAAGCTTGAAATGCGTCCAAATCACTTTCCCAAATACTTTCCAAGACTTTTTTTTCTCGTTCAATTGCAATGGTCTCAACGGAATTTGTTTCTCTCTCAATATTTATTTTAGCATTCGCTGATTCCTTCTTCTGAAATGATTCTTAAATTATAACATTACAGAGAAAATTAAAGCTCAGAGGGAATGATGAAAAAGATTGAGATACTTTAAAATTATTGAAATATGTTCATCTTGATGACTGGGTACATATTTATTTATGAAATACACCCATAATGGACTTTAATAATATCATTATAATAATGGGATAATAATAAATTCAGTAATGAGATAATTAGAGGATGAAACTGAGGATTAAATAATAAATAATGTGGTATGGGCGACTCTCTTTCTGTGCCTTAATGTATGCAATTTCTTCTTGATTTATAGCATCATCTTTAAATTTTGTGAAATTGACTTTAAAATGAGATTGTTTAATGAGTTTAAAGTAAATGAGAGAGAAGAAATTGGAAATTGAATGAACTCAGTTGAAAATTTTATTTTTTTGCTCATTTAATGCGGCAAATATCTTCTCGCTTTTAAATTATTTTTCTGGATGCTGGTTACTGTGCAACAGACTCATTAGTGTACAGTGATAACATCAATGAATTTGATACTGTACCTTAATATATATTTCACTAGAATATTAGGAGTGCGTTAATTATGTAGAGACCATTTAGGTTACGAGATGAAGGAGACGAAGATTCTCAGGAATAGTAGCGGTACTGATTTTTTTAAAAGCGTTAGCTAAAAGCTAATTGAACCTGCCTGCAATTTATAATTTACCCTTCCGAGTGACTCAAAATAGTTAAAGGAATTGAAGAAAAGATCATATTTTTTCTGTGTGCTTCTTTAAAGTAAGTAAAATCTCAATTCTTAAACAAATCTACCCTCTAGACAACAAAAACAAACAATAAACACCTAGGAAGAATCTCGTCAAAATTATTGACAAAAAATTGCTTAGGACTTTAATAAACCATG
Source organism: Chironomus riparius (assembly GCA_917627325.4). Lineage (NCBI taxonomy): Eukaryota > Metazoa > Arthropoda > Insecta > Diptera > Chironomidae > Chironomus > Chironomus riparius. The sequence continues at coordinate 17,800,451 of OU895877.1, read as the reverse complement.
ACAACGACATGATTTGCCGTCTCAAAAATCTCACAACAGGCATAATTGCTAATGAGCTCAAATAAATAGCTAATTAATAAAATTATTTTTCAAGACTTAGCATCAAATACGTCTCAGTTTCGTCAGTTGTTGTATATTGTAGGTTTCAATATTTTTTTTTGTGCTTATAATTAATCAGTTTTTCCAGATAAAATCATTAAAAACATAAACAAGAAGGGGTGGCATTGACAGTGTGAGGAACTGCCTCATCATAATGTAATGATCTAAATTATTCAGCTTGTCGATATTGGTAAACTAGCAATTCATGCCTTTATTAATTAATTAATTCGTCTGAAAAATCATTTCAATATTAAATACCTTTCAAGGTTGAACAGCTGAACTTTTTATATAACTGAATATTTTATTTAAGCTGATTAAAGTCAATTTTTACGGCAGTTTTGAGGAAGAATTCAGTTAAGAAGGATAAAAATGGGGATTATATTGCAAAAATACAGCAGGTGAATATGCAAGCCGGAATGAGTTTTATAACACATGATTAGAAAGTTCATTGAGCTTGTGGCGAATTATTTTCAGATGTGGATTGGAATATCTTTGTTTTTTAACTGCTGAACTAAAGCTGGTGATTTTTAAATTGCTGAAACATCTGATGGATTTGCATAGAATTCTTGAAAATGTTCCTTTCAATTCTAGATCTAGTATTGATGTTACAAAGACTTAAGCAAGTTAATTTACAAAACAGTGGCGCACAAACACTGCAATCAGTTCTGCCCGAACCATGGTTTACCCATAATAATCCATATCTTAATAGAAAATCAACCAAAACGTGATTCATGCTTTTAATTAAAATTTTAATAAATCGTGCATAAAATGTCATTTTATTTTCACAAATTGGCGGTAAAGTCAAAAAGCTGTAAAATTCATGTCAAAATCCAAGTGATAAACGATAAAATAAGCAAGAAACAAGCAATCAAAACAGAAAGCCGAATATTATTTTTTTAAAAATCAATTTCTAAATGTCACTTTTCATTATTCATAATGAGGACATGTGTGTGTCTTCCTTCAACAGCAGCTAATCAGTTGAAATATTTAAAAGCATTTTTGAGTTTAATACTTTGGACAAGAGCGACAGCCGCTTAATCATCGTTGTTAAATATGCAAATTAGTAAAACTTTGCTTCTCTTAATTGCAGTACAATTGCAACTTTTTCATATCCACTTAAAAAATTTTTAAGGAAGGAGTGAGTGAGATGAAGACACAAAGACAAGAGCGCAAAAATATAATTTTAGCGGACATTAGAAAAGATTTTAAAAAGTCATTAAAAATACATTTCAACACAGCTTGTATGCCTGATATTTTATTTCTCAGCTGCAACAACAACAAACTTCGGCTGCTAACTCAATGGTGTTATTGCTCTTGCTCCATTGCTTTAATTTTACAAAACGAGATGTCAATGAATTAATTTTAACTTAACTGCAATGTGTCTCATAAATTTAATCTTTATTTCTTTGTTGTATCGCTTATATTTTAAGCGCTGGATGTATTGTGGAGAGCTGGGTAATGTGGATTGAAGGATTTTTTGTCAAGTTTCTTGAGAATTACAACTTGGTCCAAAAATCCAACAGATTTCAAACAATTTAGAATGTTTTTTCTACAATTATTAAAGTTTTTTACAACCGAAATAAGGTTTGAGTAAAATTATCTCTTCTAAAGCTGATTTTCAGCACAAATATAGTGTTTTTTGCTTTGCTCAGAGGCTTTAAAGCAGTTTAACTCATTAATGAATTAAATGAGCAGCTAATTTTGCCAAAATCAATGACTAATATCGTCAGGTGAGAAATTATTAACAGAATTATTTCAAAGTTTTAAAAATATAAATTCAGTTACAAGAACCAGCAACAATTAATCCATAAATCCGTCAAAGCACTTCTCCCGCCTAAAACCACAAATCAAAATCAATAAATAAGTTCCCATCCGTACAGTCTTGGCAAGGGGATACATAAAACAGCAAGTTCGGAAACAGAGAAAAGAAAAAAAAAGCATATAAAATATTCAAGTTCTCGTTCAGACACGCGCTCGCTTTGCAACAAGTTTTTCTCTTTCATTTCTTTTTCAATTTTATTTTCTTGTACAAAAGCTATGACCGCGAAAAATGAGCAATAATAATGTTAAGAAGGTGTCTAGAGAAGCGGAATGAAAAAGAAAAGAAAAGAGATGAGAGAGAAAGAGAGTCTAAGACAGACAGCAAAAAAAAGATCATGTAATGAAGGCTATTGAATGAAATCGAAAATGCTTCAGCCATGCATGGCAGAATAACATAAAAACCGGTTTATGTGTGCAGTCAGCGACGGAGATTGAGAATGATTTTTTCTTTCGATTTCATTTAAATACGCATGAATACAGACCCACTGAGCATACCTACACATAAATAACCATATGATTATCTTGAATCTTGACCATCGACATCATCATCATCGTACCCCGACTGTCTGGAAATGTCTATTTTATTTTAATTATGCAATTTAAATTAATTTTTATTTTATTTTCATTATTTGATTGGATTTTTATCGCTTCATTATTTTTTTGACGTCATATCAGCCTCGTGAGAATCACAGTTAGATTTTTTGACTGCCTTTATATTTTTTTTTGTGAATGAATAAAAAATGAAGTAAGAGGAATTATTGAAATAAATTATGGAGATTTTATGGTAAATAGACTTAAAGTCATTGGTCTCGCTTACGAGATGAAATGAACTTAGAATTAATAATACATTTGCCGCACAATCAGATGATTCATTGAGAGCTGAATTTAATAAGGTTTGAGAATCTGTGGATATAAAATATGTTCAACAAGTATGAAGAAAAATCGATATTTTTGCCTCCTCTCGCTTTGAGTCATGCAAAGATATTTTGATTCCGATAACATTTTTTTGTTGATGAATAACCGCGAAAAATTGTAAATTTAACAACAAGCAAGTGCTGCTTGCTATGTTGTAATTTAAGTGTTTTGTGGAAGTGCACGGAATTTAAATTGCAGTCGAGAAATTTCGTAGATTTGTGAATAATATAAGGAAATTGCTTGAATTTTTGTTGAAGTCATTCACTTTCTTTGGTATTTTTACTGTTGGCATGGCAAGCTGTCGTCATATTATATGTAGCATATGACAGTTGGGTATCATGAAAATAAAAGAACTGAATCCTTACATATGAGACTTGGAGTAGCAATTTATCTAAAAATTAAGCACTCAAGCTATTAGTCATAATACAAAGATCCTTGCTGCTATGGACACTAAGCAACGTATTCAATCCACATCCGGTGCAATTATACAGAAATAAAGCTGAAACTTGTTTTTCGCGTATTAAAATTTCAAAATTTAATCTACAGCTTCAATTTTACTAGCTTGTTCTCCATATAACCATTTACCTGTCTATCGTCTATTTCGACAAGCCATTGCTGTATTTTATGCTTTTAAATTTTTAAATCTCAACAAAGTCAATTTTTTTGTAGATGCGAATTTAATTAAACCAATTTTAGACTGAGTATTTTTTTTGTCTGCTAACAGCCTCGACTAAATGGTTGTCTATTTTATAAATATAGACGTCGATTTTGGCCAGGAAGAATAAGCTTAGGCATTCAAAATTGAATGAGTTGTGGATATTTGTATGCAAAATAGATACAGTACACAAAAGAGTGGATAAAACACACAGGACGTTGGATGTTTTGAAGTAGGAAAGTTTATGATTGATTTTAAATTTTCGAAGAAGAACTGGAACGCAGAAAACTAGCATAGATTTTGGGACTAGATAAGGTTATGTATAGTGCAGTGTTGGTCGACCTTTTTTGAGCAGCGTCACACTTTTACTCTTACAAATTTTGGATGTAAATCTTAACATAATCTTCTGCAAAGTAATTTCCCGCGGCAAACAGGCTAGCCAACACTGGTCTAATGATAGTCTTCTGAGACTTATCTTGTACAACTCTTACTCAACGCAAGTCTTACTAAAACAGTTGTAATTAAAACTTAAGAATTTCAAAAATGGCCAGCATACTTGAATCATCAAGGGGCGCAACAGAACCCTAGTTCTGCTCAGTCATGACGACATTATTCCTCTTTTTCAGCAATACGCTTCTGTTAATAGCTTCCAAAGTGACAATATTGTATAAACTCAAAGCCATTCATGTGAATCAACTATTTAGAATACGTGTGAAGTGACTTCAACCACCTCAAAACCTTTCGATTTCACATGATGCAACATTGATTTATAGACAAATATGAACAATGCCTAAGCTCATTAACGGAACATCATTTGCAATTAAAAGAGTCAATAAAACATTTTTCATTAGCGAATGTGCATTAAGCAATGACCTTTTACTGACCATTGTGTTCGATTCATCTTGATTTCAAACCACATAACAAACCGAAAAACTGTTCAGATGCAAATGGAACTTGACATGCGAATTAAATGTGATTGGACATGCAGTGATGGTTACTTTGATGTCTCAATCGTAAAGTGGCTTTTATGATGAGCATATGAGGCATTTATCAATGAAAATTATCTGATAAATTCTCTATTATGATGTTGTGAAGTTTTTATGATGATTGAGGTATTTACGTAATCTTCTATTATCTCCTTCTCTTCTGTCTTTTTACTTCCATTGTCATAAATGAAATTTAAAGCATGTAATAAAATTAAGAGTGGCTTAAAATGGCACATTCTTTTGATGTATTTTGTACTAAGCTAAATGACACAGCTATAAAAATTGCGGCAATTTTTAACTCAATTTTCTTGGCTTCTTTTTCGTTTCTATTAAAAATTCCTTCAATAATTACTTCTGTTCGCTAGATTGTTTCAAGTTCAAGTTTTTGCTTTTGCTCTCTCGCCTTTGATTCTTAATGCTGTAATTATTATTTATAAGTTTAGTACAAAAAATATGCTAATTATTCAACATTTTGATGTTATTCATATTCTCTTGACATTGAAAGCTTAATATTAGTTTTTCAAAAAGATTTCGAAGTTGTTATTCTCGATTGATTTATATCTAGTTGAATTTTTAAGGAATGTAAATATGGAAGTTTGATATTTGAATATTAATGATCACAAAAGTGTCATATCATGTGTCCCGTGACTAGATAAATTAGCTGATTTCACTTTTCTTTGAAGCATATACATTTTGCCCACTGCCGCATCTCAAAAAACCCATTATAACACAACAAAAAAAAATCCCAAAGTTTAATTGTATTCATAACAACAGAAATCAATTTTCTTGTCTTGCAGAAATATTCAGGCAACTTTTAATATTTGCATATAAGTTGCTCATGTTTCTGCACCATCTATGTTCGTAAAAGCTTATCTAACTTCTTTAACAAGCAGATGAAAGTCTCATAAATTTCTAGATAGCGCATTGTAGTCTTCCAAATAAAAATTCACAACTTTCGCTTGAAATTCGCATTAAATATTCAAATTTTTCTCAGGAAGTGCTGCAAAGATGTTAATATTCAAATTTCAAATATCCAGCACATACTTTCTACGAAATCTTTGTTTTCATCCAAAACACAATCAAAAATAAATGCGCTTATGCAATCCGCTCCGGATACTTTTAATCTCTCAATATCTTTCTCTTCCTCCTCATTTCCATATATTGACAGAGCTTCAAATAACTTTTCTTTTGTCTCTCTCATTCCTTTCTGTTCATTCATTCATTCAAATTAATATGAACAAAAATTTGTACGACAAAAAAAATGTTATTTTTCTTCTTCTTTCTTCTATTTGGCATGGGAGGCAGTAGAACAGTGTTGTTGATCCCGTTTAATTTAGCGAAAATCCAATGGTTTATATTTAATTTTTAAGTGTTAGATGCAGGCGCGTGGATTTGGGGGACAAATCCCCCTTCAACTTGAGAAATTTCTTCATTTTTGCAAGAGTTTTTATGAAAAACTCGACCCCCCCCCCCCCCCCCCCCCCCTAAAAGTTTTCCATACAAAAAAATTATTTGTCCCCCCTTTTCAAATTCCTGGCTACGCCCCTGGTAACATGTATAATGGGTTTCTTAAAAAGTCTCGTAGCCATAGACTAGAATCTAGTGACTATATGTAAGTTTGTCGTTATACATAACTGATTAAGCACTGAACTAGACTAAAATCTCGCACACTCTCAAGTATGACATAAGGTCAATGGGCTGTTAACCAAGCAATTGCTCTAGACCATACATTTAAATTCTTGAACTTGTCAAAATGTCTATAATAGACGGTCCTCGTTTAATTCATGCAAAAAAAACCAAAAAACAACCCTGCGAACACCGGAGAAAATAATAGGTGACAAAAAGAGTGTAAAGAGGAGAAAAAAATGTCAACAAATAAACATCAAAAGTAATATGAGTCTTCATTAACATCATGTTCACGTATAATTCCATCATGCATGCATAATGACATCTTTTACAGCATTTCACTCATTTTTTCGTGTGTAATTTTTTATCATTTATCACTGATGTGCTGCTTATTCCTACTCATTTCTTTCTTATGATGTCACCAAAGTGATTAACGAATGGAATAACTACTTATAGGATGCATGGAAGATTGTCGAATAGGAAGAAAAATGACAAAAAAAATTGTCGCGGCAAAATGACCAAAAAAAGTTAAATTATTAATGGGCAATCGATGGATCAAAGAAAAGAAAATAAAGGCGAGTGAGTAAAAAATGTTTTGTTTCTTAAACGAAGCAACGGTAAAAGTTGTATAATAATGTAAATATTTTTCAAATTATTTTGTATACACAAGAAATGTTAAGAGTAGAAGTGAGAAATGGTACTTGGAGTCTGTGAGCATTCAGTGCATTTTCAGATGATGTGAATTCAATGTTTTCACGCAGCTTTTTAAGATTAAGAGTCTCTAGTCGATAGAACAATGTAAGTATGGAAAGTCGGCAAATAAAATCTTTTGGAAACTAGATTTTATTTAAAGATGGGTAATAAATCTGATTAATAAACTAATGTATCGATGGAATCTAAAGAGAATAAGTAACACAATCAGTCAGTGTGATAATTTGTGTTGACTTCAAAGTTTTGAAGTTGAATTCAAATCTAATTGTAAAGATCTAAGTCAGTATTCTTGACTCGTCATAAAGAAAATTTAATTTAATAGGTTTTGTGTTCTTAGTTTCAGAACTAGATTCAGAAAATTATCCCCCAATTTCAAGAAACATTTCCAATCTCTAAAATAAGGTTTTAAAAATCTTTGATTAATATTAATTGTCAAATTTGAATAGTCGCTAGTTTACAAACTTTTTTATTGAGGACACAAAATGTTATCACAAAAACTAAAACGCAAATCTTGCAATAACCTCAATTCCACATACTTTATTTTCTCACTTAAGAAAGTTTTATGTAAATTTCCCTCAATAATTGACTTTTAAATTAATGAATTTATCATGTATGAAAAAGATAAACAACCGAAAATGGCAAGCTTCAGTTTATCATAAAAAACAAATACATATTAAACATACATCCAATTTGACCCAGCAAGTCAAAATGCTCGAATCTTTTCGCTCATTTATCATTAACGCTCTAAAAAATTAAGATCGTGTGAATGTTCAATTCATGCCATAATACTCACATATGACTAATGATGAAGAAAGTAAAAGTAATCCATAAAATTTTTGCATCTTGAATCGTCTTCCGTTTTTAATTTTTTCCTCGATGATATTCCAATGGCTTTGTTTTAACTTTGATTTCTAACTTTTGAATATTTGTTCTTCTTCTTTGTTTTTGGACACAAACAAAAGATCCAACAACTTTATTATCTTTTCTTAATTAATATTTATCACTGAATAAGTAAGTAAGCAAGTAATTTGTAAGCTTGTATGCATTATTTACGTTCAAGTAAAAGTTTCACTTTAAATTGAAGAAAAGAAAAAAAGAAAAAAATTTCACATTTTTCCCATCCACGAAAAAAAATCTCCGGAATTTAAGTCCGTCCGTCCGATATTGTGTTCAATCGCGATCGTTATTGCACATATATCCAGTGCACATTCTTAATATGCAATCACATGTAATGATGTAAGAATTATTTATTATTCAAGGTTGTTTACTGCGCACGTAACTTTTAACTTTTCGCTAACTTGATCTTGACAAGCTGGAGAGTAAACGAATACTGAGTACTGAGCTTTGTGAGTTTTTACGGAGTTCGATCGCTTGTGACCCTCTTTTGAATCAGTTTTAAGTTAGTGTTTATAAAATAAAACTCTCTCTTTTTTTCTCGAGTTGTTTTATTCAGCCAAACAGCCAACATTGATCCCACCAATTTCTGTAATATGTGGACGTGTGGTGTTATAAACGTCAATGTTAGTGGGAACCGGCAATTTCTTTCTGTTCGGTTATTGTGGCTCATTTTCTCATAATTTGTCTTGTGGTTTCAATATTTTGACACGAGATGTGACTACTGTGGATGATTCTGTGCTTTGTTGTGGAAATTTGAGTTTGATGGATTTATTGTTTTGTTTTGTACTTTGAGGTTTCAAATCTTTAAAGCTTTAGCTGTGTTTTGGATAAAAGTCAGTATTTATAAAGTTATCAGTTCTTAAAATACATATCGATTGGTTATTCATTTCAAAAGTGTAGCTTAAAGTTTTTACGAATCAGTAAAATATATTTCGTGACTTCTTTAAACATCTTTACAATTACTACTAAAACCAATTCAATTTGATTCGATTTTAATGAACTGTGATGATGTTTCATTTGACGATTTTCCGATAAATATATTGAGCTGTATGTATCTTAATGATAGCTAATCTTATAGAATTAAAATAGATTTGAAAATTAACAATTAAATAGTAGATTTTAAAGACCACAAATATAATAACTGGTGAAACTTATTGTGAATTGAGTTTTAATCAGAAATGTCAGTTTGTAAGACAAACGCTTAGCTATATCTTGCTAGCTTTGGTCTAGGCAAACAAATAAGCTCTTAAGATTTGTCGTAACTTCAATCTGTTTGAAGTAGCCTCTGATCTCATAGAATCTGATAAGTTTGAAACTTTGAAACGCTAAATATAGAATTGCTGTCAATTAGCTCAATTAATTAAATTACATACATCAAAGAATTCCCACCTTTTCCGTCCACGACCACACTTCAAGTAAATTAATACGTTTGTTTGTAAACCAAGAGATGGAGAGCTACCGCTTTTTATTTGATGCTATTGAGCTACTGCAATAGAGATGTGGTAAAAAAAAAATTAATTATTTGCTTATTATGCTCACTCAAACTTCTCTCGTTTCTCTCATCTGTCTTCTCATCATTAACTACTGCATTTAATAATTAATTAAGTTATTGTTCATGCTCACTCTTTTTACTGATCATTTTTATTAATTGATTAACATTAAAGCTATTAATGGGGGATCAATATGTCAATAGTACTTTATGCATAAGAGAGGCACTAAGCCTTATCATTCGGACATATCAAAACATAATGTATACATTTCACCGCGTACGACAGTTATACATGGTGTATAATTAATAATTTAGTACATACATAGTAATAACATTTCATTTCTTTTGTTGTCTCATTGCCGATAAATTAATCAATTAAGGACATTAAGGTTCTTATTTAATTGAAAAATAAATGGTTAATGAAACAGCGACAATGAATACAACACCGATAATGTATAACACAAACTTATCTCTTATGCTTCTCATTATCATTGTGTTCATAAGTCGTGAACTTCTGCCTAAATCAGCATTTGTCTCTCTCAGTCGATTTCTACTACGCTGAATTGACTCACGTTGTGTCGATAGATTCTGTAGCACTTGAGTGCCAATTTCTTCTGTCTCGATAGCAATTCTATATCCTTCAGCTAATCTGTTGCCAGTTCTTTCTAGTCTCTCGGAATTATCCAGAAGTCGTCGTTTTTGATCTTCAGGTATGCCAATATCAAAATCATCTATCGATGATGAATCGTCAACTAATAATGGATTAGGCTTGATTTTTGATTTATTATAATCCTCTTCGAGCCGCCTTAATTCAGCTTGATATGACTTTAATCTCATTTGTTGACTGGTTCTTTGGGAATGATCTGTATTTTGATTTATCTCTAATCCTATTTGCTCAAGCTATTAAAAAGATTATTATTGGATTAGTTGATTATATAGCTAAGCTAGATTGTGTAACTTACAATTTCTTGTGCCTCATCAATTCCGCGATTTATTTCTACTATTAAGTTTCTACGATCATCTGAAAGTGAGGAATAATAATTATAGCTTCATGTCGTGTTTATGATTGATTAGTTTACCAATTGACACACTCGATAATCGTCCAATATTGGATGTTATCTCTGCAGATAATTGCCCAAATTGCTGTTCATATTCTTCCAGCAAGCCCATTTTTGTAACAGATTGTTGCTCTCTTCGGCTTTCTTTTCCTTTACGACTATTAGATTACACAATGACTATTTGTATTACTGTATTGAAATTGTGGAAACTCTTCTTATACTTTAATTAATCATTATTTTGTGAAACTTGTGATGTCACTTAATTTATTTGTAGAATTCTTCTTATTTCTGAAATGTTTTGACTATATCCTATTGATCCTCGATGTTCTGAAGGCTTATTGGAGTGTATTATTTACTTTAATTAACTATTTTCCTTTAATTAATGGGTGAAAATCAATAAAATATTTAAAATTTTCCAATGAAAACAAATATTTGAATGTATTAGTGTCGACACAGGGTGCCTCGGTATATTTTTCTTCAGATTTTCAATTTTTTTATTATCGTTAAAAACTACTAGAATTGTTTACATTATTTTAATCTAAAGTTGGTGCTTTCCTGCCTTCCTTAGTTCCTGATTTTTGTCTCTTTAATAATAATCGCTGATTTGCAGCCATTACTTGCCGTTTTCTGATTTTCTCGAGGGTTTCAGTTGACATTTCTGGTCTTTTTGGCGTTTCAGCAGCACGAATCAAGGTTCTTAATTTTGCAAGAGCATCAGCAAGGTTCATTTGCTGGTATCTTGTTAATTCACTTTTGATGATTAAGAATCCTTCCTTGTTGATCTTCATTTTGTGCTGGAATTTAGGAAATTTGTGAGAATAGCTTTAAGGAAATCCAGTGAAAGAAAATTGAGGATGTACGTAATGTCTATGAGGTAGTCAGAATAACCAGTCCAGGAGTTGGATCTCAAACAGAATCACTAGATCTCAAAACTTAAATTTTAATTGCAACTAGAATAGGATCTATTACTTACATCTTCCTTTAATCTGTTCTTAATAGCATCAGATATCCAATTAGCATTATCGACATGGAACCGTAAGTCTACTTTTGTTGCAACTTTATTAACATTTTGTCCTCCAGCGCCTGATGATCTATCATAAGTAATCTGAAGTTGATTTACAGGTATGAATCCATTGAACTTATCTTTATCTAGTGATGGCTGGAAATGTCAAGTGAGTTTTATTAATTAAAATACATTTTTAAGGGAATTATAAACTTACAGGCGATGGAGTGAAAATATTTTGCTTGCTATTTGGATAAAGCTTGTCTAACGAGATGTCACTTTTAAAGTACGATGCAGTCAGTGTCTTTATGTTTCTATTGCATAGGGAATATGATGCAAATTTTGTTAATTTAAGCATTTTTCAATGAATTTAAACTTTTGTTTTGGATGATTTTTGGAACTTATTGGATTTTTCGACACTCATCCACACATTGTCGACGGTCCACAGTGTTTCTTAAACTTTTTTTAGCCCGTGGATCATTTTAGTCAACAATTTTCGAGGCACAAAGCTTAGAACCACTGATCCACAAAAAACGTAAACATTGGCACATTAGTTTCAAAAAACTTTAAATAAAATGGAAATAAAGGATGTAAGTAGCTGCATAATCATTCTAATAACCTTTAAATAACCACAATGTTGCAGGAACCGAAGTATATCATTGAAGGATCTGCCAAAATATTCGAAGAAGGAAATGTAAGCAAAATTATAAATTTTAAAGCACATCCAACAACTTAATTAAATAATCCTTACAGGTCTTTTATAATCCAGTTCAGGAATTCAACCGCGATGTGTCAATTTGTGTTTTAAACACGTTTATGTCAATGTTCAGGGAAGAATTGTTATCAAAAAAGGAACGAGTTAAGAAAAATGAAGAGCCGAAACCGCCCAAGAAAATTAGAGTTTTGGAGGCTTTAGCAGCGACTGGATTACGTAGTATAAGATATGCAAAGGAAGTTGAAGGTCTGGATGAAATTATTGCTAATGATTTGATGAATCAAGCTGTTAATATGATTAATAAGAATGTTAAGGCTAATGGCGTGGAAGATAAAGTAACAACAAGTCATGCTGACGCAGTGTAAGATGAACATTAATTTTATATCCATTCAACGACTCTTAATGTCTATTTTACATTTCAAGGACTCTAATGTACACGACAAAGCCTGATAATAAGTTCACAGTCATTGATCTAGATCCTTATGGTGGACCAAATAGATTCCTAGATGGTGCTGTACAAAGTGTTGTAGATGGAGGATTGTTATTAATTACAGCAACAGATATGGCTGTCTTAGCTGGAAATACGCCAGAAGCTTGCATTGTTAAATATGGTTCTGTGCCTTTACGCTCAAAAGCATGTCATGAAATGGCACTTAGAATTTTAATTAGGTCAGTTGAGACAACAGCTAATCGTTATGGACGTTATATCAAACCATTATTATGCTTATCAATTGACTTTTATGTTCGAGTATTTGTTCGGATATTCACAGGACAATTTCAATGTAAAGAAAGCAGCACAAAGCAGTCAATGGTCTATCAATGTACTGGATGTGATGCATTTACATTACAGCCATTAGCCATTAGAAAATCATCACCGGAAAATCCCAAATCAATTAAATTTTGTATTCCAACCGGTCCGTTTGTGTCAACAAATTGCGAACATTGTGGACATAAGCATCACATGGGCGGTCCAATATGGAACAGTCAAATTCATGATTGGGATTTCTTGGGGGAATTACTGAAGTTTGTTAAATCAGAGAAAGGTCAAAAGCTTGGAACTTATAATCGAATTCTTGGCGTATTGTCTGTTGTTCAAGAGGAACTTCCAGAAATTCCTTTATACTATACGATTGACCAGATGTGCTGCGTATTGAAGCTTGAAGTTGTCCCACAAATGAAAATGCGTTCAGCTATTTTACATGAGAATTATCGTGTATCATTGTCGCATGCCTGTAAGAACTCGATAAAGACAGACGCTCCAATTTCACTTTTATGGGATATATTGAGATCCTGGGCAAAGACACATCCAGTTAATCCAGCAAGGTTTCATGATGGAACAGCATTAAAAAAGATTTTAGCAACGGAACCAGCTAAAGATTATAATTTTGATGATTTACATCCTCAAGCCAATCCACCGAGTCGAAAAGACGCACTTGCAAGATATCCTGAAAATCCAGCTGCTATGTGGGGCCCGGGAACTCGATCGACAATCATGTAAGTCCATTATCCTTAATTGTTATTTCGTATCGTTAAATTCAATCAATTTTCATCAATAAATTAGGGTTGACAAGTCACGAATGACGAAAAATATTCGGAACCAAAACAAGAACGTGAAGAGAAAGGCAAAGCAGCGAAAGGATAATGAAATGAAAGAAGAACGAGAAAAATCTCCTGATACTAAGCATATGAAAATTGACGATGAGGAAAATAACATGCAGGACGTTGAAGTGCCATCGTAGATAAACTTTAAATTATTTTCCTTTTTTGTGTCTTTGCGAGGATGAGAAATTAAGATGATAAAGTAATAAAGGAATCGAGAAAAAAAAAATTATTATGCTCTCGTCTTTATCATGTCACTTTTGATTTTCTTAAGCTTTTTTGTTTTATTCATTATTTTTTCTCCTTTAGTCTTCAGTTCATCATTAATCTTTTCATCCAATCTGTCAACATAGTCAGGTGAATAATTTAATAATGATAAAAAATAGTGAAGTAGAGTAAGATGTGTATGAAGTTTGAAGCGCATTTGCGGATTTTACATTTTATCTTTAAACTGAACGCGTTCTTAAAACTGAACTCATCCTTGAAAATGGATCATAAAATGAAATTATGCTTCCAAACTGAACTTATCTAATGACATTATAAATGTTCCAAAATGCTGTTATTGATACATTTTATCTACAAACTTGACGCGTTCTTAAAACTGAACTCATCCTTAGAAATGGATCATAAAATGAATTTATGCTTCTAAATTGAACTTATCTCATGACATTTTAAATGTTTCCAAACTAAACGTATCCCATAAAGTTGAACTTATCCCTTACACTGAACTTATTACTTAAGAGTTTAAAAATTGTCTTCAAACTAAACTTATTTTTTGAACCCTAAGAATTTATAATTTAACGATTTAAAATAATAAAATGAATTGCAATTTTAAAATCTACTTGTAAAACTAAACTTATCCTGAGGCATTCAGCCGTAATCAAACTTTAAAACTGACTCAGCTGAGATAACAAAAATTTACTAATTTTTGCAAAAAATGCAAATCAAATTGACTCTCACAAAACTTAATACAGCACATTTTATCCAATTGTCAAGCACAAAATAAAAGTCCATTAACTAATTATCAAAGTCCAACAAAGACATTCAATCTCCTCAGCTCCCCTCCATTTCTATCCATTATTTACAAAGTCTTACTAAACATTAAAGCTCATTATTTCCATCATTCAACATAATATTATTAAAAAAACTTTAAATCTCATCTATTATTCGAAAAACATAATGCTGTTCACTTCATTATAAGCATAAAAACTTGGTAGTGGTGGTTGATGGATGTAAAAAGGAAGAAAGACTCTGTAAAGAGGAGCAAAAAAAATGCATCAAATGAGATGAATTAATTAGCAAACCACTTGAGGGATTGGTGTATGGAAAGGAGGGAGAAGAAAAATCAATTAAAAGTTTTCCAATTACACTGTTTTTAAACAGAATAAAAAGTTTCTTTTATGTGCATTGAACTATAGAATTTCTTCCATCATCTTTTGGTTTTCTCTCTCTTTATTTCAAAGCATTTTCCTCCGTCTTTTATGATGCAATGACATTAATGTAAAACTTTTCCTCTCCTTCGCTTTATGCGAAGATTGTTTTAAAGAGTCAGGCTGGAAAAATGCATGGCGCATATTTTAAGAATATCGAGAATCACAATATTTTGGAAAGATAAGTTCAGTTTTAGGGTTCAGTTTAAGTTTGGTTTCAATAGAAGTTCAAAATTAAAGGATACATTCAGCTTAAAATGTGAAAGAATTAGAAGAAATTCAAATTATGAAGAACAAGTTCGGTTTTGAGGACCAAATTGAAACTTTATTGATAAATTCAATCCATTACCAAGATACCTTGCCAAAATAAGAGCACCAACACTTTTTCTCAACATTTATTGCCTTAAAACTTGAAGATTGAATAAAAACTTTCTTCTTTGTCCTCTATTGGTTTCTCATTGATAGAAACTGCCTTCCTTCTTTTTCTTTTGTCGTCTCTTTATTCACCCTCATGACATCAATTTCACTACCGACTATCGAATGCTGTCATTGATGGTAGAAAATTTATTTTGACAGTGGAAGCTACTTAATTTATTTATTCCTTCATTTTTCCAATTCATTAAATTTTTTTCTTCTTACTGTGAATTTTTTTTCTTTTTTCTTTTATTTTTCTCGTTTTCTCTACTTCCGATTATTTTTTTGTACAATATTTGGGGATAAAGAGAAAGGTGAAATTGAGTCGAATCAATTCAATGTGAGTGCAATAAATTAGAAAAGATATTGGGATATGTAAGTAAAATAATCTTGCAGGGATGAGAAGAAACCTGAAAAGGATACGGTATCATAAAGAAGGATAAAGGAACTGTAATAATAGATGGACATAGGAAAGAAAAATTCTCAAATAAACCGTCATTTTTGCTATTGCATGGGGCAATCTGGATTTATGGAATGAGAAAAAGTAAGTTTCAATTTTGCTGTTCTCATGGTTCTGCGTTGGATAAACCCGAGGTTTGCATGAGATTTTTAATACCCTTGCAGATAATTAGCGTCTTCTGAACATACTTTTTGTAGGTTAAGGATAGTGAAACTGATCAAATATTTAAGATCGAATTGTTTGTAAAAGGTTTAGGTTGGTTTAGGTTTAGATTTAATCCCAATTGCTATCTTTCCAAAAGCCAATCTTATTATCAATCCAATAAATCCAGGAAATACCTTCATGATCTACATACTTCAATATTTACATATACTTCTCGGTATGAAATTCCTCAAGTGCTTATCCATACCCTAAGAATGAATATACATCCATAAATATACATATATACAGTAAGGATCCAGTAATCCCGATAATGCTTCTGTTATTTTTTATAGCTTTTAAAAATTTCCTGCTTCCTCAATTGATATTTCTCCTTCCAAAAAAAGAAAAAAAGCAAAAAAGAACTTTAACTTCCTTCTTTCGTTCCTGATAGCTCACTTTTCTTAGCTTCATATTCATAAATTACTTTGCTCTTCTCCGCCCACTTCAAACTCCTCTTTTTATACATTCTTATTTTTAAAGAGTCAGTCTCCCCACTTTCTTGGATAGGAAAGAAGAAAAAAATTGAAAATTGCCGTTCATTTCGACACAAACATTTATTGCAAGTAAAGCTCTTTTGATGAATGAATGAAAATTGATGAAGGAAATTGTTGAAATTGATTAATGATTAAGTGCCTTTATATCTCCCCTCATCAAATATATTTTTAAACTACCTGAAAATGGCTGGCTGTTTCTTGGATTATTTATTGCTCCACTAGGATGCTAAATTAACATTCATAGTGGAAGTGACGGAATTTTAGTTGTGTGTAATTTCAATTAAAATTATAAATTGAAAATTGCTCAAGCGAGATATGAATAATTTAGTAATATACTAATTTCAATTGCATAAAATTAACTATTGATTCATTATCTTCCTCTTCTTGACTTTCATATTCTGTATTATATGGAGATTATTTGTCTCTGCTGAATGTCTCTTTCGTGTGCTTATTTTGCATATTATACAATAATAATTTGAAGGATTATAATAAAGCAATAAATTAATGTGAATTACTTAACATGATTCTCTTTCCTCTCACTATCATTGCTCTGTTCAAGCTGCATAACTATGGATATGGATTTTGCATGATGTATGAAATAGTTTAGCAATAAATTTTGGGGGTTCTGATGTTTAAAGTAGAAATACATCTGGATTATGATTGGATTTTTGGATTATTTTTATAGTTTTTAAATAGGGGCCATTCACTTATTACGTAACGCTTTTAGGGGGAGGGGGGGGGGGTCTAAGATTTTGTTACGGTTCAAACAAGGAAATTTTTTTTTCATACAAATTTTGTTACGAGGGGGGGTGGGGGTCTAAGAAGTCATTTTTTCGCGTTACGTAATAAGTGAACAGCCCCATATCTTTTTTTAATTCAGCAAACATGCTCGAAACTTTAGTTTGAGTTTATAATTTTGACAAAAAAAAAACTTCCCGCCATTTTGAATTTTACGCTAAAAATTTTAAATTGTCAGTTTTAAGGCCTAATTTACATTCAAATTTCAACCAATAAAGTCAAATTGATAGCAAAAAGTGGCAAGAGATCATTTGTTGTATTTAAATTCAACAACCACATAATCTGAAGTGAATTTTACAACTGCTAATTTTGCTGCACTATTCATGTTTACAAACTCTACACCTTTTGAAGCAGCTTAAACTATCAAACACAAACAAGACACATACTAGTCAATATCTTTACATATTTATCAAGCTTGATATTTTTATCATTCGTAAAACATTCATGAATACATTTAATTCATATCAAGTCACTTGATCAATAAATATTTGAACTTCACCATTGAGAATTTTGTCTCTGTCTCTGTCATGAAAATTGTGAACATGAGGCAATTTAGCTCATCTGATGTCAATGGGTTTATCGTCACCATCAATATTCAATTCAATTATGCAGAGAGAGAAACTCAATATGAATATGTTGAGCATATCTCATTTACGTACATACAATATATTGTATCTATGCATGGTTCACCTTTTTTTTCCATCTCATCCAACAATGTTAATATGTCTCGGCACTCTCACTACAATGGGATTTTGTGTGGAATGGAGGGGGTTCGTTGGTTGATAAAAATGGTCAAAAGTTATATTTTTGGTTTGCAATTTCGTCATTTTAAGTTTCAGTCTTATGAATTGAAATGCAATTGATGTTCTCTTGCCACTTTTTGCTATCAATTTGACTACATAAGTTAACATTTTAACTTTTAAATCAATTTAAAATTGAGAATTAAAGTTTTTGGTGAAAAATTCAAAATGGCGCAAAAGTTTGTGATGACTGTCAAAATATTAATTTTTAAAATCATTAAACTAACCTTCAAATTCAACCTTAATCCATATATTGTATTTTCCATAACTATTCAACACAACCTACCAGTCCCCTCGACAGACATGAACTCACGGTATGCATTAAAAAGGATTATTATTATAATTAAATGACAAGGAAAATTCTCTGTCTCTTTTTTCTGCATTTTATTCAACATTGAAAATTATATTATCGAAACGGATTAACTTTACTAAAACTTTATCGTCATTACCGACGTCGTTATTGTCGTCATGGCAGTATTGAAATTAAATTTTATGCTTCATTCAACGACTAACAACTTTTTTATATCAAACCATAGTTGTTGCTGTTAAATAACAATTTAAAAGTAAAACAATGAAAGGAGCAAACAATTGAGAACTAATTGATTTAGTTTTACAATAGCTATAAATTTTTTCTATCCTAGTTGGATGTAGCTTGCGTAATTAGTGTACACACAAAAAAAATTATTGAAAGGACATAAAAAGTTATGTTTTAGTTGCACAAATTATATGTTTATGTCATTATGTTTTTGATTGTGGGGCCCGTCAAAAATAATAGGAATTTCAGTCTAACGGTTTAATAAAATTCAAAAATTTCTCATATTTTCGAGCAAAATTACCAAAACTTTAATCAGCTGAAAATCTAATTAATACTCTTGAATTTGTAACTTTATCTCTTTTAAAACACAAAATAGAACCTTAGAAACATACTATCGACATTTAAATATGAGTTGTATTACGTTTTAATTATGTTTTCAGCAATTTTCGAAAAAATAGAATTTTTTTGTTGACTAAAAACATATAAGAAAATTCAAAAAAATGATATTCGTTACAAGATTTTGAAAATTAAAGTGTTAATTTAAGTAACTTCCAATCATTTTATTGATAAAAATGATAATTTGAATGAACCAATAGAAAAAATAGCACAATTTTGTACAGAAAAACTAAAATTTAAGCTGGTAATAATGAAGTTATTAAAGGTTGTTTACACACAAAATACCCTTTCCCGAAAATTCTACGTCATCGGTGGATATTCGAATGGCTCTACAGAAGGAACTAGACATGCTAGAAAAACGATAATGGTGTCAAATTCTTTGTCTCGGCGAATCCTATAATACTAATAAAGAAAAAAATTCAGTTTCATGGAAAAAAATCGCAAAAAATGACTAAAAGTGGTCTCCGATGACGTAGAATTCATTTTTGACGGGCCCCTTGTAAATTATTCAGGACAGAATTTATGAAATAATTTTATAGGATTCGCATAATTATGTCATAAATTTATGAATCAATTTGTATGGCTTCATTGCAGAGCTTTACATAATTCAGATATAAATTGAAACTATTTAACTTTTCCCTTTTGAATAAATCATTTTAGGTTCAATTGATATGAACTTTTAATTGAAAAGTTTTGGTTTTTGCGGGATTTCGTCTAGATTGCGTTATTTTGTTAAAATCAGAGGTGTTTGATGATTTGTTTGAATATTTTATGGTTGATTTACAGCATTTGAATGGGTTTCAATTTATTAATATATTTGAGGTAGTCAAAATTCTATAAATCATCTAGATTTACATGAGTTTATCTGTTTAAAGCTCACGATCAATAGTTGCACGTGTTATATTGTCTCTAATGGTTAGTAATAGGATACTTTAGGGCAATTCTGGGTTTATTTGATCTACAGTGTATAAAGTGATCTACTCTTTTGATGATATAACTGACTTCTCTTTAAAAAGAGAGACTTTAGGGTTTAGTTCAACGACAATTTTTTAAAAAAATAATCAAAATGTCCCAATTGAGTCTTATAATATGATGGTACATTAAAAGTGGAACCACTTCTCGGTTTCTTTTAAGTTGACTATTAATTAGGCTTCCTAGTAGATATTGCTATAGAATACAATATTCTGCAATTAAAGGATTTGCTTACGAATATAAAATATACAAAAATGACTAAAATTTCACTCAATTGTAATGCAGTTACAAAAGGTGTTGTCAGTTTAAAACCAGCCCACCGAACCCCTCTCCACAGATAAATTAATCACAATTCCTATAGATAACGCAACACTGCATCATTTTCATGGCCTCGTGTTCATCATTTTAATCCATTTTCATTTAAATTACAAATGCTTTTAACAGAACTTCATTTTATTTACAATTTTTGTTCTGTGGTGTATTCAGCGTTTTTGAAAATAATTCCAAATCCATTATCGTTCATCAATATTATTTGTGAGACTCGAGGACATTTGAGAGTAAAAACATTTCAATCAGTATTTATCTTCCAAAATGCCACCCTATTTGAAGGACATGGAAAATGTTTTGTGCTCAAATAGCTTTGAAATCTAGCTTAATCCTTCTTAAAGCTTAGGATATAAGGAAGAAAAATCGATTTTGTATTTTTAGGGTCGATTTTAAATGATGTCTATGAATGAATAATAGTTTCAGACCTCCGTGCTCGAAGTGGGATGAGGAGGATGTGAATTATTAAAGGTAGGCAGGTAAAGGTTTTAAAAACTGAGCTAGGTATTTTTTTACAAAACCCGTAATTTTTCTGCATTATTTCTAATATTATCGAATCGGTTAAATTTGAGTCAAACTTTTTTTATAACCTAGAAAATAGTTCATGGTCTTGTAAGTCCCTCTAAATGATAAATACCAGTAAACATTACATGTAAACAACCCCTCAATTCCTTTCAGCTTTCTTATATAATAATCATTATCATTGCTATCAATAACGATAAACACTTAACATCATTTTCATTTTTAAGATGGAAAAACAAAGACTAAAAGGAAAGAACAACATCCAAGCGACACACAAAAGCAAAATCCATCACAAGAAAAAGAAAGAATAAAGACAGAGAAGGAAAAATCTGCACAGGCGACAATGAAGAATGAGTAAAAAGTCTTTGAGACAGATGGTTGATGAAAATCCCATTTTTTTTCTGTCATCGAACAAATAAAAGTGGGTTTGGAGACTGTTACTTGACTAATGCCACACCGCATTCTTCTTTCTTTTCTGTTCTATTAATTCAGCACATAAAGTTTGTCGAACATTTAATTTTATTATTTGTTCCTTGCTATGTCTTTGCTGCTGCTGCTCCCTACACTTATTACTCTCCATGTCAACTTTTTTCGTTTATTGATTGTGTCAACAACATTATGAAGTGTGTCTTTTGTCTCATTCTTTTTTGCTGTCTTCCCTACTGTGAAACTTTTTCAATATTTTTCGGACATATTTTTCACTTCAGATGGAGTCAATGTGCTGATGGAAGCAATGGATATAATGGATTTTCAAAAAAATGTTGATGCTGTTATTGATTTTGAGTGAAAAAAATATTCTTTAATGTTGTGGATAGAAGTTCTTGTCCTGGTTCAGTCAAATTTAATTTGTGTTATAAATTTCTGTTTGTCACATGGATTTAAGTGCTTATTTCTGGTTCTTTTTGATAGTAACATCTGATGCTCTACTTTTCAACACGTTTTTCAATCGGAAGTGCACTTGAAGAGCTCTTGAACAAAGAAGATAACGATGAATAGCATTTGATATAAAGAAGTGAACATCAAAAGAATATTTGCGCTGTGATCCATTTGTCAATGATATGTTTATAGAGCACAAGCATAAACATTGATTCAAATCATTTTATTGGTGACTAATTCTGTTTAAGATATTCGAAAACTTTTCAAATTGGTATGCACATGTCTGTACAAGTAAAGACAATTTCAGCATAAAGCACTATTTATGTGTCCCCAGAATAATTCATCTCCAAGAACTAATCTTACCATTAAAATATTGAGACCAGTGTTGCAAATGTAGATGTCTACACTAGATGAAGAATGTAGATTCTTCAATAGTTTTTGTCTAGCTAAGAAACTTTCTTCATAAAGATCGATTCTTCATGTAGAAAGAAAAAAACCATCTACATGTAGATTGTGTCTACATGTAGAATCTGTCTACATGTAGATTCGATGTAGATGTCTATAATTCTACATTTTTTTCCAGGTCTACATCAGAGAAGAATGTAGAATCGTAGACATCTACATTAAATCTACATGTAGAGAGATTCTACATGTAGACACAATCTACATGTAGATGGTTTTTTTCTTTCTACATGTAGAATCGATTTTATGAAGAAATTTCTGTCTCAGAATTTATCTGATCCAGACAAATAGCCAGAATGCAACACTGATTGAGACACCATAAATTTTTGTCTTCTTCTTTGTCACACAACATAAACAATGCTCAAAATCAGTCACTGTCTGCTCAGTATTCCTTGTTCAGTCATTTACTCATTCTCATCAACAAAACTCCTTTCAGTTTCATCCATAAATCAGTCAAACTTCAAAAGCATAACAATGTCTGAAACGACATATAGATATTATAAATTTTAAGGCATATCCTTCAAGAGCACACAGAAATAAATTTATCAAGTATCCCTTTGCAATCACTTTCTCTGCTTGTTTTTCCTTTTTTAATCAATTTTACTGTTGTGTTGATGATGAAGAGGATGCTGATGTCCTTTCCAACTGCATATTTGTTTGATGACTTGCCACATATACATGATGAGGATGCTGATGTCCTTGCAGATGTTCTCTTTCAGCATTTTCAGGATCTCAATGAAATAAATCATCACTTGTATAATTCATGAAAATTGAAATTTTATCGTTTCTTAAAAAAGGAATTCAGACTTTGACACTAAAACTTGATTGAAGTGAAGCCGAAATTTTTACAATGAGCATCAGTTGTATCACATCAAAATGGAACTAAAATAAAGAAATGATATTATCTAAAAGAGCTTGATAAATTTTCTGAACTTAATATTCACTTTATTCAAAGATTTTGATGAATTCATTTAAGTTCCATACATCATAGATTTAAATTTAACATAACTTAGAGGAAGTGGATGGAATTATTTGTCTTTTCGCATTAATTTGTTTATGATTGATTCAGAAATATTTCTCTCATTGATCCTCAAATGTTGAACAAGTCTATTGATTCCAATTATGTTGGTCTAATAGACACTAGTTCAAATGTAATTCCTTTAATGATAATTAAATTTATAAATCTCTAGATATTTCCATGAAAAATATTTCACATTCCAAGAATTTTGACGGCTTTAAGTATGATTTAAGTTGTCTATCTAGTCAACTCTTGCTCTTTAGTTACCTTATACAATTGTCACATCGATGAGTTGTATGCCTAGCATTAATACGTAAAAATAATATTTTTATATCCACACCGTTTTCACGTGTGAATCTATTGGTTTAGTTCAGATTGAAAAATCAGTTTTTTTTTAATTTTGTGAGGAAATTGAGCAAAATAGCTTAACATGTGCAAAAACGAAAAGTTTGTGCCAGAAATTTCACATCTTCTGCAAAAAACAGATTTCAAATTGGTTGAGGCATTGCTGAGAAAATCGCTAGCTTTATATCTTCAAACTTATGCTGAGTGAAGCTCAGCTGACTCGCTTGCTTTATATCTTCAAACTTATGAACAGGCTTTATACCTTCAGACTTTTGAATATACATATCAGCATTGGGTTTCTACCCGATGCACTAGTTCGTTCAGTGACTGGAATATTTTTTAATTTAAGCTTAGCTGATTGTTTGAAAACAAATATTTTAAATTGCCGTTAAAAAAGCTTTAAAGCACAAGAAAAGAAACGAATGAAAATTCAGTTAAGAATTAAACTTAAATGTTCATATTGAAAATCACACAGAAAAAAAATTCCAGCAACCTTTGAAAAAATTTTCTTTCATTCAACGATTTTCATTGGAATAGAGTGCATCGAAAATTTTTAAAATAATTTTTATCATCGAAAATTAATCAACAATAAGCTTCAATCATCAAGTTTTAAGCAACAAGGTTCAACCATCAACGTTCAATCAAAAATTGGACATCGAGAAAAAGGTTTCATCATCAAGATTTCATCTTGAAAATTTCATCGTGAACAACGGTTCATCATCAACAATTCATCAAGCAATCATTGATTGTATTTATTCAGCAACAATGCAGACGAGTGATCAAAATTGTGATCAACTGATCAAGCGTATTGAAGTAAGTGACAAGAACTTGTTTGATTTAAATTATATATGCAGGATATTTTGAAAAGATTAAGAAGCAATTAATCTGCGATACTTACCATGAATTACTGGAACTATGTTCCTATCTGGAGCTTAGGTTACAACAAAGATTTATATCTGTCTTTGTTGCTTGCTATGTCACCTGGCTTGTGCAATTTTTGAACAAACTTGTACTCAGTTGATCTTAATCTCCAAAAGCTTTTCATTCAATTGCCAAATTTCTGAGACTTATGAGACTTTAGCATCTATTAACGTAAACTTGTAGCTGATCTCTCCAATTGAATTCGCGTGTTTATGTGGTTCAATGCACTTGATGTTACTTCCGACATTAGTGAAGTTTAACCTGATTGATAATTTCGTTTTCCATAAACAATACCCCAAGTAACCAAAATGTTCCATATAATCTTCCTTCGATGTAGATGGAAGATCAAATGTATCATTATTTATTATATGTAAAATAGTTGTTTTACAAACATGTAACAAAAGTGTTCCATCGAAGTATAACCCGAGCCCTCTTAAGTTCAAATCCTGCGAAAAATCATGAAAAAAATATTTTTTTGCAGGAAAATAATATTTGTTCTAAATTTGCCATTTGCCATATACTTCAAAAGTGCTCGCAGAAATCACTATTATAAGTTCTCTTTAAATTTGTATAGGTCTTACAATAAATTCATAGGATCCAATTTCATAGAACATCATCTTCCGATGGATAATACATATGTATCATCCATGGAAGATTCTCATGGAATACATTGATCTACCTTTTGGTTACTTGGGACTTTCTGCGTTCACTAGAATCACCTCAGTCTTCTTAATGTCTAAATGTAAGAATGTCAACATGTGTCGTGTTTACTCAACAATTTCTCAGTTCTTAAAATAAGTTTTGACACCAATTTGCACATTAATGATAAATCAATTCCATGTGACAAAATTTCAAATGCTGAAAGTCTTGCAGGTCTCACACTGAATTGCGTAACACAAAGCAGCAATCTAGGTCCATTGATCTTTAATATGATGCACTAGGATCTTAAATTTGGACCTTTTGATGTTCAAAGCTCTTTTCCTCTCTACTCAGATTTTTGTGCCACAGTCTTGCTTTCTTGATTTCTTCAAACTTGAATCAACTTAAAAATCTCACTTAACATATTTTAAATAATAATTTATGTTTCATTATTACTCTTTTCAGGATATGAATGCGAAACTTCAAGACGACTTTATTCGTGGCTTACCGCTTGGACTATGTCACAACGAGTATCTCACATGGATGGAACTCAGCGATCTCATTGTAAGTTAACGATACATTTATAACTTTTCAACACTCCTTCTTCCTCTAATATGTCATACGTGTAGCCAATAAGTCATTACCCTTTTTAAGACTAAAACCTTTAGCTACCTTTAGATCTCTTCAATATTTTTCTACTTGTATGAAAACTTCTTTGCTTTTATACCATTCCAAGTAGTTGTTAAAAATGTCATATTCATCACAAATCGTTTAAATTTATAGTTGTACCTTTTGTGTTTCTCCCGATGTCCTTTCTTGTCATAAATTTATTCACATGCCTTTCTATAGTTTATTAATGTTGTGTTTTTCGTGCATGATACTTTTCTATACTTTTAAAGTTTTTCATGTATTTCTGTCATAAGTCTCGATATTTTGCTTATCGTGTAAGAGTCTAGCCCTAGCAGAAATTTACTAGTAATTTACGCTTCTAAGTCATCTGGCAGACGGAATTTCTAGGAACTTTTCTTAGGAATTCCTAGAAAGTTTTCTGCGATTTCCTTAAAAAAATTCCTTAGACTTCCTATCATTATGGCCCAAACTTCCTTAGTTTTTAGAAGTAATTCATAGTAAATCTAGGAATTCGTAATTTTTTTAAAAATTCGCAGAAGATATATTTTTTTTTGTAATAATTGCGATTCGCAAAAATATTTTTTAAAAAATTCCTAAGACAATTAGGAAGTTGTAGAAATTCCTAGAAACTTCCTAGTAAGACTAGGAATTACTAGAAAATCCTAATCATTCCTAGAACCCTCGTTAGAATAATTATAAAATGTTTATGTTTACTATGATTTCCTAGTATATCATATGATTTCCTAGTATATCATATGATTTCCTAGGAAATCACAGAAAGTTCTTGAGGGGATTTCCCCAAAATCCTAGGAAATACTAGAATTACTTATATTTTCTAGGATTTATCAGGATTTCTTAGGATTACCTAGAATATTTCAGGCTGTACTAAAGAAATCCCAAAAATTTTGAGAAATATTAGAAAATTCAACCCGAAAACGCCGATGGCTGAACGATTTTTTATATCATTTTTAAAAATATCTTCTATGCAAAAGCGAGTATGTTATTTGTTTTTGTCAGAATACAATTGACTATATCGCCAAAAGTTTCTATTCAAACAAATTAAGATTTAATAGAATTCTGTACTTTTCTGTACAGCTTCATAACACAGGTGTAAGTTTTTGGGTCTATATGACATGCAGCTGTAAATTGAGGTGGCTAAAATCGAAGCAAAAATAGTGACTTGTTTACCGAACTAATTCTGATCGGCATTTTTCGCCAGACTTTTTGTAAAAGGAAATATTATAGTCAAATTTGCAAAAGTTTAATGAACAAGTACCGATAAGCGTACCTAAGCAATACGCATTATCTTTAATTAAAGCTGTTTGTTATTCAAAATAAAGGTCAAATTTGCAGCTATAATTTAATCTAGGAATTTCAATACCGGCCCAAAATTTCAATCCGGTATTGGAAATTGTTGATCCTGGGATCCCGGGTTTAAACCCGGTATTAGATTCGTTTCAGAAACTACGGTATAAAACTGCATTTAACATGTTCAAAATTAGAGATTTCAATTCCAATCAGGTGTATTAGTCATTGAAAAAAATTTTGAATTGAAAACTAAGCCAGAAAGTTAAAGTTTTTCCAAATGTATAGGGTTACCATCTAGTTTTCATGAAAATACAGGACATTTGGTAAATTTTTTCGAAAAAAACAGGACATAGAGTAAAATTCGAAAATTAACGGAAATTTTCATGAAAAAAATACAGGACCAGGAACAAAATTTAAAAATTTATACAGGACAGGGTTTTGAAATACAGGACTGTCCGTTGTAAAACTACGCAGATGGTCACCCTCCAAATGTATCAATATTTCCTTTTCTTGTCTTGTCTGAACTTTTTAACTTTACAACTAAAGCTTTTGTTTTTACAAAGATTATCTTTTAACTTTACATATCAAAAATTATTTAAAATTTTAAAAATTGCAAAAATTTGATTTTTTTGTCGAGCTATTATGATTTTTTGTCAAAACTTTTAAAACTTTTGCTTTAAAAAAAATCAGTAGCTTTAATTTTTAATTTAAATAATAGATTTTATCGCAGCTTTATTAGAGATGCATTCAAAAGATCATAAAATCTATTTAAAATTCAAATTTTTTAAAAAATTTGGAAATTTCAATGGGCATTTGACAACACTTATTTCTAACATTTTAAAAAAAAATTGAAAAGAAAACTGTAAGTTAAAAAGAATTCTTAAATTATTGGGTAAAAACTTACTGGTTATTATTATTTTACTCTTTAAAATTAACAAGATTTGTGAGAAATTCTAAGAATATCTTGATCCCGTTATCCCGGGATTGAAATCCCTAAAAGTCACATACAAATTTGGATCGACCTTTTAAAGATGATTTTTACGCGCTCTTTTGAAGTATATGGCAAATGCCAAATCTAGAACAAAATTTTTTATGACGCAAAAAATTCTTTTTTTTGATGATTTTTCGTATGATTTGAACTTAAGCAGATTTGATCAAACTTTTCACATGGTAATTTGCTAGTAATTTGCAATTAAATAAGAAGTGTAATTTACTAGCAGTAAGTTGTTTTAATAATAACTAGTAAATTGCAAGTTGTAGAATAGAAAGACTATAGTGTAATTAGCTTTTTGCAGTTACTGATTTAAATTATGATTCGAGGATTATTGGTCACATGTCTTTCATTTTAAACCTACCTTCTGTTCTGTGTACAATCAATTGATTGTTCCTCTATAATTTCTTTATATTTCTTTATACAGAAGCTTTATGCTTCTGTCATTTTGAACCAACAAATTAGGATTATTAATTTTTATTCTTTTATCTTTTTAGAACGCATGTCCGCCAGTTCTTGCTTTCAAGTATAACAATTTGCTGGATTTCTTGAAGGATCGTCCACATCACATCAAAATAGATTTGCTGAAATTATTTCAAATTTGGTCAGACTGTTATGGTCAAAAAGATACTGGCTTGAAAGTTCGCGATAATCTTGACAATATGCCATTTCTGAAGCTCGAGATGGATAAATTTTTGGAGTTTAGACAAAAGGTAAGGAATTATTTTATTGCCTTCAATCAAACTCATACTTAAGGTATGATAATAAAAAGTTTCGTGATTTCGCTTAAGTGTAGGTTCAATTCTAAGCTGTGACAGTTCTTATTTGCTGTTGAAAATGTGTCACATAGAGTTGTTAAAACAGCTCAATCGATTGTCACGCACTTGCGAACTTCAAAATTGGTCTCATTATTAGCTGTTCTTATTTCCCCTTCATAAGTTGTAGAAATGTCTTAAATAAGTGATGCATAAGCCGATGCTCCGTTGTATTAAAATCACACTTGCATTTTGAATTTTCTAACCTTACTGATAAAAATTTTTTAAAAAATTACAATACTGACAATATTTTAAATCCAATTTTTTCATTCACAGTCTGACAGTTTATGCCCAAGTCAGGATCAAGTCAATTGCGGTGATCAACAAAATGGAAAGGCTCTAAAGGATAAGAAAAAGTGCAATATCTTTAACAGATCAGCAAAGAAACTTCGTTCATGTACAAGAACGTTTATTCTCAATCTTGATCATCTTATCTTTTTTGTGGACATGATTGGGTCCATGCCTGGTGAGCGAACTTTTCACTTTTTCTCGCTGTGTTTAAGGATGTTCCATTAATTAAAGGGTTTATTTTGTGTTAATGTAATGAGAGGGGTTTGAATTTTTCAATTTGTAAGGGTATTTTTTTGTAAATGGAGGCATCTAGTCGGTTGTTTTAACGTAGGGAAACACAATGATTCAGTTTTGAAAAGAATGTTCAAAAATTCAAAAATAATAAGTTAATTAAACTATGTGCTTCAAATGTCAGATTAAAGAACGTGGAAAATCCAAATAATTTTTTTCTGATGCAGAATTAATTGGTTAATAATAATCAGAACAGTTTGATAAAAAATCTCAGGATAATCTTCGGATAATCCACTTGCTAGGATAATCTTTTTTTGTGAAATCTATCGTCAAAAATTATTTTCTTTAAATTAATTTTTTCTGATTCACCGTGCAGTTTAACGAGGTAAAAAAAAATATGGATTATCCTCGAATTGAAAAAGTGGATAATCCGATCGATGCATAATCCACGTTAGTGAAACAGGCCGAATGTGTCTGAAAAATATTGTGCACAAGGGTTATTTGAACATTTTTTTCAAATCTGAATCATTGTTCTGGGGGATTCACTTTGTAATTTTTAAGAAATAACGACTAGATGAATTTTTTTAATGTTCTGTGGGATCCTGGTTGGGTAATCGTCCCGTTTTAATTTACTGGGTTGATGAGAAGAGCCTACAAAAATTTATACAAGAGCGTCGCCTCGTTGAACCCAAGGGAAGGGATCTCCTTTTTTCAGGATTATCTGGACATGAATTAATTTTATGACACGTTCGAGTTTTTGACTTTAATTTTTTCTCGAACGAGGCTTATCCACTTTAAAAAGGTTTTTGAACTTTTGGGGGTTGAGGGTGGGCTGTCAAAAAAAAAATCCTGTATGTTCGTTTTATCCTGTTTACTAATCCTTCTTTTTCACTTAACTTTGTATTTGGTGAAATTTTCCAATTCATTCACAACAAATACTTCCGGGCCGCTGAGAGTCATAAAAAGATCTTTGCCCAATAAAGCCTGAACGTGAGCTCTCTATTCATGACTCTAAGCCATGCCGTACGGTGTTACAGCTTGTTCTTGTTGGTTTGGAGGGGACGTAAAGACCAGTGGTATTGAAATTCGTTGACTCACGGCGGTATTGATCTTTATAGAGGCGCTTCCAGATGGGTCACACACCCTTAATGATAGATGCATCACGGCATTTAATGTAATCTATTTCGGTAGAAAAGAGGCCGACAAACAGAAGTTTTGAATTGAATTGGATTATTTTGGATTTCAAAGTTTTTGAGTTTCAACTTTTATGACTCGAAATTTTCTTGATTTTGGAACTTTTGTAATGTGAATTTTTCATGTTTCAATTTTTGGAATTAGAATTTTTCGTGCTTCAATTCTTAGAATTCGAATTTATTTAACAATATTGTTCAGTCTTTACGTTTTGATTACAAAACTAAATCGTATCACTGGAAGCCCATATAATTTAACAGCATCGAATCATTTTATGACACAAAAATTATCGCTTGATTTTCAAGGAATACTGAAACATTTTCGATTAGTTTTATCGGTTCCGCATCCTTGTATTCGTTGGACATCACATGCTTACGTTTCAATTTCTCTATCTCTCTGAATGTCCATAATTTATTGCCATTTCCTCCTATTCCTGCATCTTACTGGCTTGCGCTCTAGTCCTGTCTCTGCTGCTGTCATTCACTTTTTTGACATGCTTTTTTTTGTGTAGATTCATCCTCAATCTACATCATAATATTCTTGCTGAAAATGTTATAAACATATATGTGCATAGGCTGTGACTATAGAGAAAGGAAGAAACATCAATTCGAGTTGTAGTCAGGGATTATTGATTAAACTCGAAGATTACGTGATGAGACTAGATATTTCTTCACAAGGGATGAAGACAGAAGAAAAAGAAAGAAAGAGAAAAAAATTGAAATAATTTATCATTTTCTACAGCATAGCGGTAATATTCATTCATCAATCTAAACTTTCAGAAGCTCAACTCCTCAATAAGAAAGTACTTTTCTTATTCTCATCTCAATGCCCAGATTTGTGTGTGAGTTTAAGATGGCATAATAACGCAAATAGGATCAATATGTTCAACCTAAGGGGAATTGGAGTTGAAGAGAAATGTTTTAGAGTTCTGTAGCCATTTATATTGTAGATC
Organism: Chironomus riparius; assembly: GCA_917627325.4. Classification (NCBI taxonomy): domain Eukaryota; kingdom Metazoa; phylum Arthropoda; class Insecta; order Diptera; family Chironomidae; genus Chironomus; species Chironomus riparius. The sequence goes on along the minus strand of OU895877.1, from coordinate 17,768,861 downwards.
ATAGATTTCAAAGGATTTAAAGGATCTAAGGGGATCAAAGGAACAAAGGATTAAATTTCGAAAGATCAGACTGACTCGATCAAAACTGAGATAACCTGTAAAAAACTGATGGAATTGGATCTAAGCCAACTAAAGTTGTTCAAAATCTACTGAATTGGTTCAAAAACTGAAGGAATCGGTTCAAAACTGAATTTTTTTTTTATAAATCATCTGAATTGGTTCCAAATCTGTTTTAACAAATCTTCTCAAGATGTTTCTCACACCATGCAATTCACCCCCCCCCCCCCACCCCCATCCCAACCTCTTCATCACAAAGTAGCTTTAACTTCGGAGCTGTTCAATCCGATTGTAATTTAAGAATATCTCTTTTCAAGGATATTTTCTTTTAGCCACGGAAGAAAAAGTTTCTTTTATTCGCAATCGAACGATTTGTAATTTTTTTTTCAATTTTTTTCTGCTCGTTTTATTTGATATGCTCTCTCTTAAATTTATGTCTAACTCGACAATTGAGGCGAGAAAAAACTTTTAAATTGCTTTCCGATTGCATGCAAAAGAAAAAAAATCTTCTTTTATTTTTATTTTATTTTCCAGCAAGCTTAATATGCAGAAAATGTGTAGATATTGAAAAATATTTTTTTATGTGCTCTAAAATAAGTTTTACCTTTTTATTCCAATTCTCCCTCGAAATTTGCATGCAAAATGTGATAGAATTGGAATTAAGTGAACATTCAGCATGAGAAAAATAAAAGAAATGAGGAAAGAACTTGGAAAGAACGTAATCGCATTTGGACATGTAGATTGATTGTTCGGAGGAAAGAGGAAGCAAAGTTTTAACAAAAAAATCTGCTCAATCATGAAGAAGGTTTTAAGAAGCTTTCAGTCGTGATAGATTTATGCTTATATACATAAGTCATTGGTATGATAATCAGATATCAAGTTGAATGATAGTTTTGAAGTTTTAAGCGGATTTCCGATGAGGGAATTTTTAATAATATTCAATTTAGTTACTTTTTTGCTAGGTCAGACTTGCTGATATAATTTAAATTTTGCAGAATGAATAAAAAACTTTGTCGTAGGTAGCTTAATGCTGAGTTTTTAAAAAAGCTTTTGTTTAATTCAATTTACTCATTTGACATTGTGGCTAGATGGGATTGGATGAATATAGAGCTTGAACTTTATGAAATGACTCTGCAAATCAATCTAGATGACATATTGCAGTTTATAGAGTAAGGGGTAATTGTCATTAACATGGTTAGACCACATCTCGAAGTCAAGTTGAATTTTTAACCAATTTTTAACTTCGAACTCAAGCTTATGCTTGACTCTGGACTTGACAAGGATAATTCACAGATAAATTTGATCATTGCAATGAAAGAAACAGTTCCAAATGACATACAACATAGTAAAGTCCCAAAATATTTGCACCAGACTAGCTGTCATCAAATCTTCCTCCACGCTAGTCTTCAGTAGCCATTCTGGTATCAATGGCTCTTCTTAGCCTTTTCTCCACTCAAGCACCTGTGTAGCGTCTACAATCTCAAAAATAAAATTTACTTTCTATTGAATTTATTAGAAAAAGACATGTCTGTTGTGTTATCAGTTCTTCCAGACTATTAGTTCTGTTCTTTTTGTTCAAAATGGCAGGTAACATTTGCAGTGACTATTTCTCAATGATTGTCATACTGTAACATAAAATTTTAATATTCCTTAAAATCCTGAAAAAATTTAAAATTCTACACCTAGATCAATCAATTCACATCGTCTCCCACATCCATCATCGATCATTCATAGCTAATTTAACAACAAAATAGCTTCCTTTTTCCGTTTCCATTGTAATTCCTTCAATCCTCATCGATATCCATAAACACAATTCTCAAAGGACATTATCCATTTTTTCTGCATTGTCATTCGATTCATCGTTTCAATTAACAAAAGCACCTGGCATCATATCACAATCCCATCCATTATTCGACCTTCCCGTCCTTCAAGCTGTATTATTGGAAAATTGCTTTAATGTTAAAAACAGAAGCTGATTATTTTCTCTCATTGCAATCACATCCTTTTTTCGCATTTCATATTCTATTTCATTCGTCGATAATGTTCATGTGAGATTTAGTCAAGGGGGATAACAACTTGATTAGGAACTTCAACTGATTCTACATTAACATATTTGTGAATTCTGTGAATCTTTCTATCGTCACGGGAAATTATTAAAAATTTCTCTCAAAAACTTTTTCTTATCACATTGTTATCCCCTTAAATTTAATCCTTTTTTTGCCTCCTCATTGTGCATCACAATCCGTAATTTGTATCTATTGCCAATTGGCAAAATGTGGAAAGAGATTGAGAGGATGAGACGGGCAAAAAAAATATTTGTGGATGGAGAGGAAGGATGAAATTCAACCGGGAATAATACCAAAAGCAAGTACAAATGAAGAGGAAAAAAATAGAAATTAGAAATTGTACGAACAAAAAAAGTTTTCATTTTTAATTAAATTTTTTGAAATCACCATTTAAATGAATATGTATAAAGGTGGGACGTAGGAACGGGAAACAAGATAAAAATTGATTGCAAAAGTTTTTAATTTCATGCATTTCATTTGAACACAAAAGTTTTCATTTAAAGCGGCTTATGATTCGAATTTTGAATAATAAAAAAATCCCACTGCATTCATTAATGAAATGTTGAGGCAAGGAAATTTTATGACATTTTTTCGGATTTCCTTTTAGGTGTGATAACAACAGTGAATGGGTTCTTGAAATCAAAAAAAAAAATCGATTGAAAATCGTGGGATCTCAAAGTGGAACCTAGGGTATCGAGCCTTGTTTAAGCGAATTGGCCAATGCGAGAGGTGGGCTTCTGTGTTGCAAGTGGCTAGGAAACAACCTGCTTTGTAATCCTATTTTGCAAGAACGTGGGTTCGATTCCCATCAGAGACCGATCTCTCAATCATTATATGGGCAAATCTATGAATAAACGGTACTGTAGAAATCGACTTGAAATTTTTCTCAACTTGATAAATTCAAAAAAACCGTTAAGTTTTAAATAAAATTGGGTTTAATTTGCATTCTACATTAATTCATCTTTTAAAAACATTAACAAATTGTTAAGTAAAGACTTAATAATTGTATTAAGTTTAAATGAAGGTTTAAAAAGTACATATTTGATTAAATATATTTTGAGTATTGATAAAATTTAACTGAATTTTCAGTTTCAAACGAATTTGTGTTTTGCAATAAAAGGTTGTAATGTTGACAGTGAAACGCTATTTTTTGCAAATATCTCTTTAATTAGCCAATTATTTTAAATAATAAGAGCACACAATGGAAGCTAATAGGAGCGAAAATTTAATGAAATCTATTTTGTGATATTAAAATGGCTAGTTTAAGAGAAAATTAAAGAACAAAAAATTTCAGTTTCGATAATGTTGACAGGTAAACGCTCTTAAAACAGGAAAAACTCATTAATTAATTAATGTACAAATGTTCTCATAGTTCAAAATAGTGATTATCAACTTTCTACACAATATAAAAGTTTAAAGAACCAAAATCAATAAGCCAATTTCGAGAAATTTGCAAATAATTGATTTTTTTGACAAAAAAGTCTTTCGTAGATTTGCCCATATAGAGTAATGTTGGTATGACAAGGATTCGTACGTCATTACAAGTGCCTCTTGGCGCTAGTTTTTATGTTCATACTACATAGGTTTCCACGTTGTCTATGGTAAAGGGTTTAGGTTAAACCAAGGAATAACGTTGCTTGTGGAAAGGGACTTTTATCAGAAACAGTATTCAACTTGATATTAGGAATCTAGAAACCCTACAAAATTTAACTAATTTACCTGTCGCGGAAGCAGCTTCCATCCATAATAGGGCAATCCAAGTAAGTATTCTATATCGACGAACCTATTATAGAGTATATCTCATCTATTTACAGTCATTAATTTTATTAATTATAAATTTTCAGATACCATAGATCCTTTTTAATTGTTAAGATGCTAAACTTTAGACCATCGCTTATTAAGTCATTCTTGTGCGTTTTTGAGCTTTGCATGAGCCCTAGCTACGCACCACTAAATTCATATCACCTTAAAATCTCTCAACTACAATGAATTCATCCCATGTCCACAACAAACAATTTTTCTCTTCATGCTTTTATTTCAATTCATGTCAGATTTTTAATCAAAAGCAGAATTGTTTATGCAAATTATTTTTTTCCGTATTATCATTTCATTCTGATCAGTTCTTTTATTTTATGTTATTTTTTTCATCCTCTTTATTCACTCACTTTACGTATCCAATGCAGTTACCCTCATTTTGTAATATATGTACTTGCTAACACTATTCACATACAAAATTCACATTCTATGAGATTTTTTTTTGGTTGATATCATTGCCTGAGAATGTAATTGATGCAGAAACATAGAGAGGAACAAGAATAAAAGTTTAATTTGTCATCATGTTACAAATTTCCATTGTAAATGTACACATATCTCTTTTAGTAAATCGCTCACATAAATAAAATCGCAACAATAAACAGACATGAAAGGGGGGAGATGTAACTTTTAATCTGATAATTGCTTGCAAAAAGAGACGCAGAGAAGACCACAAAAATACATATTTTTTTTTGTAAAGATTGAAATATCGCTTTCAGTCAACTGACAATAATTGACTTTATTGTTACTTAATAGGGGTTCTGAGTTTCAAATGATATGGGATACGATGGCAATCTAATTGATTGACATATTTCAGATTTGTGGTTTAAAAGTGGGGTGGGTGGGGGTTTAACATCTCACGAACCACCTTCTAATGGGTCCACATCCTCTTAATAATTCTAAGTTTGTATAAAATCTTCCAAATCCCCTTCTTCATCTTACCATCCATTAAGTCTAAATCATCATCAAAATTTACAACCCTTTCCTCAATTACAAAAGTATCGATTTTTTTCTTCCCCACAAAAAAAAACTTCACACACGCACTTTATCAGAACCTCCAATCGCATCCCATTTACATTGACAACACAAAATAAATTTTTATATGGCGAGTATGCATGCCCTAAAGGAAATTTCATATCACATAAAAACTGAGGCACGAGATATGTGTGTAAAATGAAATAAAATCACAAAATGACTCCCTTCCGTTTCCTTTCCATCATTATTATTATTTTTTATTTCTTCTTACTCGTCAAAATCATCTCCCCAGAAATAATAATAAAAGTTTCTCTTTTTTTTTTCAAACAAAATTTATGTTAATGTGGCATATTCAGGCACAATTTGACCAAACGGCAATAAGAGATAGAGAAACATTAAGATCACTTATTTCGCTGTGGAATGGAAGTAGAAGGAACAAGAAGAAATAAAATAAATTTCTCGCCTCGCACTTTGTGTAATTTTTTATGACCTACTAGAGTCTTATTATTATGGATTAAGATTAATTTGTGTCATTTATATGATAAAATAAAAGCAACAGAAATAGATGTGAAGCACAAGAAGAGAGAACTGCTTTTAAAAATGTAGGTGGATAGTCGAAAGAGAAATGAATGAGAATTTGATTTATTAGCGAACCGAATTTTTCTTTATTTCCATTTTGTGGAATTAATGTGGACCTTTAACGTAGCCTTTGGTAAATCAGTCGTATTTTTGGCTTCAAAAAGGAATTTGCAAGAATTAATGATAAGTTATTTTTAGGAGAAAATGTTGTTTGAACTCTCATCTTGACATATTTTTTGGTTGATTGGAGAAGGATTAAAAAAATAACCAAGGCGTATACACTCGGGATTTTTGGGATTAATCCCAAAAAATCCCAGAAAATCCCAAAAATCCCGAAAAATCCCGAAAAATCCCAAAAAATCCCAGGTTTTCTACAAAAATCCCAAAAATCCCGAAAAATCCCAAAAAATCCCAACTTTTTTTTCGAGTGTATACGCCTTGAAAATAACGAACATTTTGAATTTAATTTGACAGTTTTGTTTAAAATCAAAAAATTCAAAAAAATGGAACCAAAAAGTCAACAGCACATAGCGTTCGACGGTGCTTAACTTTAATGATCGAACGAGAACTGGTGGTTTTATTGTGATGTAGTCGTTGATTAGGCATGTTGTGGTTATTTCTGACCCTAATGCTCAATAAAATTCTGTTAAACAGTTTAAAATGCATAAGAATATATTAATATGCTCCACAAAGTATTTAGACTCCAACATTCTTAAAAAGATGCAGAGAGAAACGACATACAGAGAGATAGAATAATAAACGAAGCTAAATTATTGATTAATATAGTCGTACAAGCATTCGTCCTTTCCATTATTTTTCTCTCATCGAGCAACTACCGAGATTCTGATGTGTTGTTGAATATGTTGAAGTGCAATGAATGAATTTTATCTCACAAAGCATTGTTGGTTCAGTGGTAGAATGTTCGCCTCCCACGTGGATGACCCGGGTTCGATTCCCGGACAATGCAAAACTATATTTTTTGCAGATCCTCTAAATTTGGAGGAGGGGTGATGAAGCTTTAACTTCTCTCTTTCGAAAATTCAGCTTTAAACGATTGAATTAAAAACTTCTGGGGTTCAATGTCTTTACCCCTCCCTTTTTAGAGAGAGGGGGCTCAAACTTATAGCTATGCTGATGGTTCGATATCAACTAATATATTTTGTCTTATAAATTAAATTTTTAAAAATAAATCGTGCATGTCATGAGTGAATAATCACTGAATTAGTTCATGTATTTCTAGAAAGTTGTAAAATGTCCTTTTTTTCGTGCGAAAGTTGGGTTCAAGTAGCAGAATTAACCACAACGACCCTCGTCAGTGGCAATATCTCGTCGGAAACCACCAGTTTTCGTACAATTACTGAAGCTAAGCTTCGTCAAGCATAGCTAGTACTTAGATGGGTGAACGCTATGTGCTGTTGACTTATTGAACTTTTTGATACGATTAAGAATTCAAAATAAAAATATTCGTTATTTTTTCTAATTTTAAATAAGCTGCTTTATAATTAGTAACATATCAAGAATGTGCAATAAAAATCTTAACTCTACCTAATTCAATTCAATTTGTACTCTAGTGGGAACATTTAATGCACTTTAAATTGAATTAATAAATTTCATTACATATCTAATAATAATTTTCTACAGTCATACCTACCCATAACATAACACTTAGTTCCCATAATAAGAAACAACAGTTTCAAAATCCAATAAAGCGCACGTTCAGTATTAAAAGTTTTAAGTTATTTCTTTTTTCCAATTTAAAAAAATTATTTCTCATTTATTTGTAATTTTTATGACTTTTTGTATCTAAAATGTTGCCGGACTCGGACAGCATGTCATGTCGTTCAAACAATTAATGTCCCATTTTACGGAAGTAAATAAAGTAAAAATTCTTTTTTGTTGTTGTTGTTGTGCTGTTGACTTGGTGCGTATGTATGGCATGTAATAAATTATTAAATTGACAATGATAACTGGTCTCATGGGGAAATATTTTTATTATTGGCATGAATGAGGGATTGAATTGTACTTTTTTTAAGGCATAGACATATCTATCTACAACTAATTATTTATTTCATTCTGTCAAGTCATTAAAATGCTTTATAAATCATTAAATTAGCTCGCTTCATGTGGAGATTTATGTGTGATTCTTTTGCAAATGACTGTAAATTCCAATCATCCCTCTAAAAAAAATCATTTCCACAATTGCACAAATAATTTCTTCAAATTTATCTTCTGAGCTATTAAAGAAATTGAAGACATGCAAACATTCATGCTCGAGACGAGGAAAATTAATGGCACAATATCGCATAATAGATGAATGTATGCATGTAAATATAGCCAAAAACAATAATGATATATAAATATAGGAAGTATGTGAGGGGTCATGATGCTCAAATTTCAAACGGCATCACGAAGAAAATTTAAGGAGATGAAAAAAGAATACTTTCAAATTCTCTTCATGCATCATCACCGACAACCATCAAGTATTCATGAAAAAGGAACTGAAAAAGAGGAGATAAGTTGGAAAGTTGCAAGGATATGAGGAACATAAAGAGCTGTTGAAGTATATTTGTTGAATTCGCGGAGAAGTAAACACATAACCTCAAAAAAAATTTAAAACTTTTTAATTGGCCAATAAAAATCCAATTAAGGTTGTTTTTGTCAAACCCTTGCGTGAGAATGAGGTTAAAGGTAATTTTTTTTCAAAATGTTTAGAACTAGTTGTCCACCTTTAATTCGCCCCAGCTTTATAATTGGCAAAGTGGGATCTATTATTCCCACCCAGCATCTTTATGACAATTAGATTAGATAAGCGGGGATAACCGACTTTATGGATGAAGCGACTGTATAAAATCGAAGCTTACAATGGATTCTTTCCTAATCCAAATCTTAGAGTTCAGATTACAGTAAATGACTAGATCTGCTAAAAATAAAACTACTTGAGGGACACATCTTGAAGTTTAGCCTGCAGAGAACCTGCTTTTACACTAGTATGACTTAAGTTTGACTTAAGATTATTCTAGCATAGTTAAGTACAAATCAATCAGACTGCCAGTCAAAAGTAAACTAATCTTCGAAAAGCAATCCTTCAAAGAATCAAAACCAAAAGAAGAAGAAAATAAAATCAAAAGATAAAGTTTAACCAAACAGAACTTAGTACGTGAAATGAAAAGTGCATTAGAAGTAGATTTATACCATCACATGCCAGCCTAAAAACGAAGAATAATATAATAGGATACATATAAATTCACGTAAAGTGTATTGCGGTATAGAATTTGAGGTTTTCATTTTACGGACGATAGACAAGTTGTGAGGGGGGTTGAAAATGAGAGTAGGCAACAAAAAAAAAATACATATTTATAAAGGATTCATTCGCATGCTCACAGTCATAAAAACAACACGTAAACTTTAAATTAGTTTCTATGGGAATTGGAAGAAAAATGATAAAGTGCTATGTTGCGGTAAGATATTTCTATTCGATTTAGATGTTATTAGGAAGGCATACGAAAAAAAATGTATATGAGTGTCAAGGGGAAGAGGGGTCGAGAAAATAATAACAACAAAATAAAATAATAAAAATGGGAAAATGATGTCAAGAGATGAAAATAAATGAGCATGACCTATGTGTATGTATGTGCCAATTTATTAGTTTGAAATGTAAAACTGAAATTTAATAGCAATTTACTTACTTAAATGCGATACAGAAGAGTGGGAATCAATTTTCAATGCATTTGCTGTTATGGCATCATTAATTCAATTAAGGAACAGAAGATGAAATGATATTTACTGTTGTGATGTTGTTTATTTTACAAATGAAGTGAATATATGCGAAAAAAATGCTGCAGATTGAGGATTGATAATTAATTGAAAATTGAGATTTTACTTTATGTCCCCTACTTTGCAATTTCATGTCTCGAGCTTCTCTTTTATCTCTCACACGAGTCATTTGAGAATAAATTGTACATTATTTAATTTTAATAGTGAGTAATTGTGCCTTTAGTAATTTCTCATTCATTTATCTTATTCTTCTGTTTTCTCATGCATGACTTTTTTTTCCTATGTTAAAATGGCAAATTATTGTGACAGTTAGGCTTGGCATGTGATAATCATATCTTGTGCATTTCAAATGAAATAGAAAGAAAAATAATTGGTGATTTCTTGGAAGTGATTTGTGGGATGTAAATGAGACTTTTTAATTTTAGAAGAGAAATTGGAGTTCTGAGAGTGGGAAAATTGAACTTCTTGCTGCATTTAGCAGTGTAAAGAGTTAGCAATCATAAATCTGTTTTAGAAACTATTGTCATTGGTTCCAGTTGCCCTATGAGCTGTCATTTATTTTCAACATTCCACAATTTTATCACTAATTCTCCTAAATCACCGTCATTTAAATTTCCAATTTTAATAAATTCCAACAAATCTGTTAACATAACAACCAGTCATCATTTATTACTTACATCACCTCATCGAATCATTCATGAATCAAAGTCAATTCATCACACATCTATTACTATGTAAATGCAAACAAATTTTCTTGCTGTGAGAATATTATAAGCATAAATTGCTCATAAGATTGCATTCATAATGAAAAATTGTTCGATTTAAAAAAAGAGAAATTTAAAAGCTGAAAATGGGAAGTGAATGGATGGTGTGGAGATAGTGTGGCACACAACATGACATTGTTCTATTCTTAAGGAGCAACAGAATAAATAAAAAACATGCATAAGACAAGCTTACAATTTGCATTGAAAAATGAAAATTTAATATACTGGAAAGTCCATTTCTGACATAAATTGATGAGGTTTTGCGGTTTTGGAACGATTGGGGATGGAGATAGATTACAATCTGCAATGCAAAATATGCATAATTATTTTGCCATTATTGTAGTTAATATTTTAACAGATATACATCTATTTGGATACACTCAGCGGGTTTATATGTAGAAATGTCAGTGTTGTTAATTAGCTGCATCCATGGGATGGATTTGTGGATATAGTTTGAGTTTAGACATGGTCAAGTCATGACAATATCTAGAGAAGACGTAAATGAGATCAAGGACAAGTGTTTATAGTTGACTCAGATAAGATTTTGCTCAATTTAGGCTAAAGTTTTAAAGTTTAGATGTAGAATCGTGGGCAGACATGTATTCTGAAGGGACCAGACACATGAGTTTCGTTTTTAGACCAATTTGAATCTTATTTCGATTCTGTCTCCATTAAATCCAACACCAGCTTAGCCAAAACCCTAGAAAATGTCTTCAATAGATATCCAGATTATCTGACATGCCTAGATATTCAAAGATCTACATTCTCATGGTATCTAATTCTCCAACACTGCAAAACATTCACTCGATTCATTGTCTCTACTCCTCCACTCTCGATTCCATTTAACTCTACTTTGTTTTGATTTTTTTATATTCACACCGTTTTCACGTGTGAATCTATTGGTTTTGTTCAGATTGAAAAATCAGTTTTTCGCATTTTGTGAGAAAACAAAGCAAAATTGGTTATAAAAGGGCAAGAAGAAAAGTTTGTGCCTGAAATTTTACATCATTTTCAAAAAACAGATTTCAAATTGGTTGTGGCATTGATGAGAAAATCGCAAAATACGCTTTCTGTAAGCAAACAAGCAAGCAAGCAAGCAAGTTAATCAGCAAGAAATCTCAATAACGAGACATCGTAGAGACTTCTAGTTTTTTACATTTGATCCGTGCTACTCTATAGAAGAGCTGTATTGTTTTTGGGCAAGGTAGGAACAGCCGTTGCTTCAAAAAAAGCAAAAAACTTTCCTTTCTTACGAATTTTTCAAATTGAAAGTTCACTGTGATTTTTTTTAAATTAAACTTTTGATGAAAAAATTTTTTTTTAAAAAACTTTTAAAGAATATTTGGCATATTCGTCAAGCTTTATATCTTCAAACTTATGCTGAGCGTAGCTCAGCTTACGCGATAGCTTTATAACTTCAACTTATGCTGAGCGAAGCTCCACTGCCTCTCTAATTTCATATCTTCAAACTTATGCTGAGCGTAGCTCAGCTGACACTCTAGCTTTATATCTTTAAACTTATGCTGAGCGAAGCTCCACTGCCTCTCTAGCTTCATATATTCAAACTTATGCTGAGCGTAGCTCAGCTGACACTCTAGCTTTATATCTTCAAACTTTTGCTGAGCGAAGCTCAGCTGCCTCTCTAGCTTCATATCTTCAAACTTATGCTGAGCGTAGCTCAGCTTACGCGATAGCTTTATAACTTCAAACTTATGCTGAACGAAGCTTAGTTGACTTATCAAGCTTCATACCTTCATACTTATGATGGGCAAATCTTGGTCTATTCATAAGACTTATGATAGTACGTGTGAATATAATCCGCATTGGGTTTCTACCCGATACACTAGTTTTTCTTCTCTTTGGCGAATATATGCTGTCAATATAAAAGTCATTAATTCATATATGGCAATGTTTGACTATCGATTTCAACGTGTTGTTCCTGCACCTAGCAAAAAAAATATTGTTATTCAGCTGACTCGACGATATACAACCGCATAGAAACGAAACAAAAAATAAATGCGAGAGCCGCAAAGTTTATTGAATTAAGTTCTCTTTTTTACTGTTTCATGTAAATGGCGCCAATATGATCCATATGCATATCTCTATCGCTATTTTGTTTCTATATTTATTTATTTTTTTTTGCAAAGATTAATTCATAACCTGTTAGACTCATACTTAAGATATTTTAAATAGCCTTGCATTAAATTAAGCCATGAAAAGATGAAAGAATAAAAAGTCGTGGGCTGGGTGATTAACTGAACGGCGGCTGTGCTGTGGAATCTTGATGTTTCTCATCTGTTTTTTACAAGCTTGTAATCGTTGATGACTTTTTGATGTAAATTGAAGTTTTTTGAGAGGCTGAAAAGGGCTTGTTGGAATTTTTGGAATTTGAAAGTTTTAAGCAGGTTGAGTTTTTGGAAATTTTTGATGCTGATGTTGTAAAATTATAGTTGTCCTGGATATGTAGGTTATCGAGCAATCTACTATAAATGTCCTCTGTCGTCGATGTCAACTTGCATGTTCCTTCATGATACGAAAACCTCAACTTTTTATAAGCTTGCTAATAACAAGCGCTAATCGTTTGCGTGTTGTTAAGGATTAGTGGATTTCAGCGCTGAATCGAACCAGCATTATTGAGTCAACAATTACAAATATTCCAGATTTAAAGATAAACATCTTCAGCAGAAGGTTATGTCAGCTAGACAACTGCATCAGAATGTAGTTTTTTGCTGCATGCAATCTCTGGTCTATGCCACTAGTGAGAGTAAAATACCTTACCTAGATTGTTCATTTTTAAAATTACTAGGCTTTGAAAAATTCCAAACTCATTCTTCTTCAAAAATGCTGTAGCTATGGCCTCTATATGTGGTATTCTATACATTTTTCCAATTTTAATCGACACAAATTTTGAACAATCCATAACCAATTTTATCATCAGAGTAAAAAATCATTTTAATGCAAATTACTTTCATGTATCGAAATGATTCTCATTTGTTATCTCCAACACGTTTTTTTTTCTCTCCTCTTTGCGTTAAAAATTTCCAATAAATCAGCAAAAAATGTTGATTCGAAGAGAAAAAAAAAGTCACTGAAGTTGCTGTCTTCTGTCTGTTGAATGCCAACGATAAGAAAGGAAACAAATAAGATGAAATATTAAAATAAATTTATCACACAAATTCCATTATCACGTAGGAGCATTACTATCCACACGCCCATCCATTTAATTATGAATCGTGTCTCATAACACGAGTATGTACAGTTGACATAAGTCTACCATGCGATGGCGTTTGCAACAATTCGACTTTTGCCAATAATTGTGTAAAAGAAACCTTTTTTTCAACTGTTACAATTTTTAACTTCTTTTATTTCTTGTTGTGTAAGGTGATATTTCAGCATGTTGCTGTACATAGCATTCAATTGAATGGAAATAATATTGAAGTGTATGAAGTAAATGTGGTCGGGTAATAATTTACAAGCTTATGCCGCATGTCCAATTGTGAATCTCATAATGTAACATTTTCAATAACTAAAGCGCCATTCAACAAGTTCTTTCATCTTTACATTGATAATAATTTATTTATTGTATGACTTACGAATATATTTCACTCTGCTCTGTGATTTCTGTGCTGGTTTTATTTTTTGGTGGATCAAGTTGGAGAAATGCCGATGATGAGTTATTTTTTGACGAGCTCATTAAGCGTTGCTCAATTTTTGTGAGAATTTGATAAGATATGGCAGTGATGATGCTCGGGAATCACTCCTTATTCGTGAGAGAATCCTAGGTGCATCAAAACCAGCAACTTCTGTATCGCGGATTGAGGAATCGAATATTAACTGATCCGTTGTCTGAAAAGCTTGAGAAATACTGCAATAAAGGGTAAGGTACGATGATTCGGATTGAAGTGTTGCAGAGACAAATTCAGATTGAGTTCAGATTTAGATGTTAAAACTCAGAGAGCCATGTCATGGATATAGTATTAACAGTGTGGCTAAGAGGATCCAGATCTATCTAAGAGGATCTCTCCTTCCTATTTGAAACTATTTGACAGCTTCTGAAGAGTATGATGTTGATGCTTAGTCACTGAAGAGTTCTAATGAGATCAAAAAACTTATACTTTCAAAGTTGATATAAATAATGATAATTTGTCTCCTCTACCCAACATCACGAGTTTTTTTTTTTTAGAATTGTAAAAATAAATTAAAAGTTCAATCTAAATCATGTCTACCTCAAAAAACACATCCAATCTCCATAAAAATGCATAACAATATTTTTCGGTCAAGATCAAATTCGCAAATTACAGAAGTCAGCAAATCCATGCCATTAATTTACTAAAATACCAAACATTTTATACACAAACAATTAACAATTTTATAAAGACACGAGCTATAATTGAAAATTTATTAATAACCATATACGATTTCTGCAAGAGATTCACAAGAGTCAAAAGAGTCACGATCTTTTAAAGTCCCTATTATTAAGCAGAGAAATAAATGAATGGGAACTATCAATGCCAGTGTCACAATGCCGATATAATATTAATAATATTGTGAAAATATTTCACCTTCATCTTTTTTCTTTCATTTCTTTCTCTTGTCTTCAAACAATTCGCAATTGTAAATATTAATAATATGCATCAACTACACACAAACAATGGGAATCTATCAAGCGAGAAATGCATTCGCTAGGAAAGCGAATAGATAAATGAGGAAAGTAAATATTTGTTGAAAAGTTGAATGAAGGAAAAATCTGCCAATAAATATTCTTCATCTGCTAGTTTTGTCTGTGGTAAAGTGCACTTTGCTCATGGCGTATATCTCAGTGATTCAGATAAATGTTGACATACATAGTCATCTATAAAATGTACCCGAATGGCACAAGTTGGTTAATCGAATAAAAATCCGACATGACTCTGGAATGGTGCTGGCTTCGATTTAAATCCAGCACCATACCAGAGTCACACCAGCTTAGTACTGGATTTCTGATCGATTAACCGACTTGTGCCATTCGGGTTTGTCATTGATATCCATTTCAAAAAATAACAACACTGTGACAGCAGAAGAATCCATGTATCATAATGACGACATGAATTATTGTATGATTTAATTTATGGATGAAATGGAAATGTGAGAAGGTTGCTTAATGTCTTGGCTACTAGCTCCGGGCTTTCCTTTCATTTTCATGTCTACTATTTGACTTGATGCCGACTCTTGATTTTAATCTATTCTGTACATAGCCATATAATTTATTTATGTAGATGTTTCATTACTAAAAATCCTTATATTCAGTTCTTTTTTTGTTTAAATCTCTCCCTCTCGAGCATGATATAATTCATTCATACTGATGTGTGGGATTATTGAATGATGTTGCAAAATTTATAAGCAAGCGGCAGCGGAGACGGCAGCAATGTCCATAGGCTAATGTATAAATCAACTTTATGGTGTTTATATTTATATGGGGCGCATCTGACATATGTTTTTGTCTCAGCTTTGACCAAAAAATAAAATAAAAATCAAGCATAAAGAATAAATTTTTCCTTTAAGTAAGGAAAAAAGAAGAAAAATCCATTTGTAGATAAAATCATGTTTCTCCCATTCAAGTTATTGTTTTGTCGTGACATTTAAACTAAAGAGCCATAAATCTAATAGCGAGAAAAAAGAGCTTTAAAAGAATTTTTCTATTTCGTTTATGTTTTTTTTCTCGTATTTTGTTTTTATTTCTTTACTCCGTTTTTTTTTTTCGTTTGATCTCGACGATAAAAGAAATGACAGTTGAATCTACTGATAACAGTTCTTTTCCATACTTCTTCTTTTAGTATGTTTGTTGGCACGTTTTGGCTATCAATTATTTTTGGACTGTTGCATTTTGGGATACAGTTTGTAATGTGAGGTTCAAGACACATTACTTACATACGATTGAAGTCCAGAATTACGATGAATGGGGTCCACGAATGCAATGAATGATATCTAAGGATCTTTTAGGTTTTTGTAAACTTATTCAATGCAGTTTCGGAGTCAGAATTTTGGAGGAGCCTTTCGAACCCCTTCCCTCGTTGGTGATGCCCTTAAATTAATAAGGAGCCGTTTTTTTCATAATAACGTCAGTTCAATTTCATTACTCTACGATCTTGCTCTGGGCATATAGCTTTAGTTATGGCATTAATCAAGCAAGGGGTCCTCATACCAATTTAAAAAATTAAAAACAGCAAAGTAGCTGGAATGACAAGGAAGTTTCGCTGAATACGAAGTTTTGTGTCGTGACTCACAGTTTTAGAATCCCTGATCTATATATTATTGTTTACTAAGAATTCAACAGAAGATACTTCAATATAATTGATTAAGCTAATGCCCCAACTATTGTCTTAAGCCGACTTAATGCCAGACCCTGCTTAGCTCCAATTCAACGTGTATCTTTTCGAATAAAGACAAAAGCATTTAACTTAAGCGTCTTATTCTCATCAATTATTCCAGAAAACACTTCCCAACTTCTTCCCTTCCACTATCCTTTCTTTACTATCTATTTTCATGTTTATAAGGGCAGAAAAATGGAAGAAACAAAAAAAAGTTTTTTATGTATTCAGAAAAATAATAGTTTTAGTGCTTTTGATTTTTACGCTGTGATGATTTTCCGAACAAAAAAAAAAACAAAGTTTTTATTATCGAACAAAATGCGATGAATCTGAAAAGAGAAATAAATAGCAGAATTCAATTTCAATGTGGTTTAATAGAATAAACTTAACATAAAAAAATATTGTATTTGATTTTTCATATACCTTCATATCCTTTTTGTAGTCACAACCAGAACGAAAAAAAAAAAATCTTTTATGCAAATATCAAGTTTAGCAAATTTGAACTTTCTTAACACAATAAATTAATTTTATTTAGCAAATAAAAATTTTTCAGTATGTTGAAATTCAACAAAACATTTATGAAATAAATTATGAATTATTTGTGGACAGAATCATGTTTGCGGATGAAATTTGCACCCATATGGGTACCATAATTTTTGCAAAATACATTTTTTATTGTTAAGTTGTAGAAACTACACAAAAATGGAATTGAGTTTCGTTGTGGTTGCAATATGAGCTTTGTTTTTAGAAACTCGACAAATCTAGCTAGTGCATTGCTTCATATATTAAGTAATTGAATTACAAATTAGGTTGTTGGAAGGATATTTGCAGACGCAAATGGTTAATGACGTTAGTGAATTATTGCATAGAGCTCT
Organism: Chironomus riparius; assembly: GCA_917627325.4. Lineage (NCBI taxonomy): Eukaryota > Metazoa > Arthropoda > Insecta > Diptera > Chironomidae > Chironomus > Chironomus riparius. The sequence continues at coordinate 17,751,612 of OU895877.1, read as the reverse complement.
ATTTTGGTGAATTATTATGAGTCATTTACAGGTGCCAAATTTTCGAGTATAACAGGTTAACACTGAGCTCATTCAACTTAAAAAGTCTGTTGTATCCAAGCAGCGTTGTTGATCCTTAACACCTTTAAAAAAATGAACCTAATAGCAGGCAATTTTTTCACTTTTGCCTTTTTGTGCTTTAAAAAATGCACAACTTTGCTAGATCAAAGGCAAAACCTGATTAAAGGCAACACTGACTAGCAAAATATTGATCAAGATAATTGATATTTATAATAATTGCTCCCAGAATATAGCCCACATCTGCATATGTCCACATCACTTTACCCGCATACATAAGTTTATCCTAAAATAACTTCAAAGATTCCTTACATCCACAACCATTATCATGACCAAAATATTAACTCTCACAATGAAAATCAATCCTATTTCCGCTTTATTCAACATTTAAATCTATCCATACGGATCTATCTAAACCATATCATCCAAAAAAGTACAAAACAGAACTAGAAGACATTCAACAATTGATAAATATTTTCCCCAATCCAAGTGTCCCCATTATCATTTTCCGACAGACATAAAACATGCCATATCTTCTAAAAAAAAGAAGAAGAAAATTTCATATCTTATCACAAACTGTCGAAAAATAAGGAAATAGTTTTTATGTTCTTGGTCACTTGTTTGATCCATCCGAAACTGTATATCACATCCGAAGTTGCTGACGATTTGCGAAATAAAACTTTTTTTTCTCTTCATCCTTCAAAAAATTTTTTTTATGCTCCCTTTTACAACATCCTAAAGCGATAAATGATATTTTCTATTTCTATAGATAGGAACGAGTGGGGATAGACAAAACTTTTATTTATGAATATTATCGCCTATAAAAATTATTGATAAACACAATTTTTTTTTTCGTTACATTATCGCTCTCTGTACTTTTCATGCTGCCGCTGTTCATGTTGTTGTAAACAACATTCAAGCTTTTTTAGATATCGTTAATCATAAACATAAGCATAATAAAAGCAGGCGCAATATAAACACTGGGGGTCGATTTGGTAATGATGTGACATTTTTAAAGCGATCCTCTACATGAAACTCAATGCACCTGTTATGGCTCGAGCCAATAGTCTTGGTTAAATTCATGGCTTCATCTCTCTGAGAACAGTTTCATTCAGTCTCAGAATTCCAGAAACCACCAAGTGTAGCACTGAGATTTTTGATTTCAGGGTAAGGAACCTAGTGTAGCACTAGTAACCAGACTATAATCTGACCTGATTAAAGTTGCCCTAAATCCTAAGTATGCAGCAGTAGCTGCTCAAACATGGGATGTGAAAATATAATTTTAAGACACACGTAACTTACGAACGATAACCCATAAAAAAAATAGAAAAAAAATTTAAACAAAATTGCGAGCACTTTATATTGAATACATCTCCGGCTTAAAGGTAGAAAAAAATTTAGAATTCTTCTTTGCCTTTACTTCGCTCCTTTGTTTTGTGCGAAAATGAAAATTTATGTATTTGCGTCCTCTTATCGTCTGCTTTACTTCTCATACGTTTTTTTTGTGCAATTCTTACCGCAAAGTTCGTCGCTCTGGGGATTGGAAGTTTGTTGTTTTTAACTCATTGGAATGTTCCAAATTTCACTGTTTCATTTTCCATTTCATTCGATACAATTTTTTTTTACATATTTCTTTACATCAATTTGAAGCACTGCTGTGCATGGACGTGTGAGAGAAAAGAAGATTTTATTTTGTTGTTATTAAATAAAATAAAAAATGACTCGACGTCATCGAGGGATTCTTGTGTATAATTAATTAGGAAAGATGAGAGGAATAAACTGTATATGTCGTAAAGACAGAAGAATAAGATTTAAAAGATAAAGAGACATAAGAAGACCACAACAAACAATGGATTGGAAGTGAATGACAGAGAAGATCTTAAATCAATTTTTAGTGATCTCATAAATAAAAGAAATGAAAATAAAAAAAGAATTTGAGGCTCACATGGCATCGCTGATTGATTGAAAATAAAATAAATTTTACTTCGTCTTTTTGGATTGGATTTTTTAAGAGTTGACTTTTTGACTGGCTGTTGAATTATTCAGTGCTGACCATTATTCAATATTGGAATTTGATAACGACTTTAGATAGGAATTTTGGTTTTTAAGGAGATTTTGTGCTTCTATAAGGCATAAAGATTGTAAAACACGAGTACTTAGGATCAATCAATAACATCCTTCATTTATACTCAACCAACCTTCAAAAAAAAGGTTCAAATCCTATTTTGCTTCTTACTTTGAAAGACATCAATAGCAAATAGCCTTTGACACATAACAAAGGCTTTGTTAAAGGCGCGGTTAGGTTTTCTAAAGACTGGGATCATCGAACGACAAGCAAAAAAAAGCTCATGCTGGATCTCTTAACATGATTCCTCTCGAAATGTTTTTCAGTCCCCCATCAATGACCTATATTCAATCCTAATGCGCTCTAATCCATCCAATATACCAAACTCTCTCCAAATTTATGTTCTATCCATCCACGATCAAATTTTTTGATGAGGTTTTTCTTCTTCACTTTATTCACTCGCTCGAGATCAAATAAAATAAAAATTGTCGATGAGCGATGAATTGAAATTGAAAATTTTTCAACAGCACACATCAAAAAAAAACATTTTTTATCTTCATCATACATATCTCGTTGAGCTAATTTCATATGCGCATAATGTAGAGCATGCGAGGAAAAGAGAACCGAAAATTAAAAAAAAAAAATGAAATAAATTTTAATTAAAGGAACAAAAATTAATCAAATTATAATAAATTTATGAACGAATTTTTTTTATCTATTTGAACATCCATCATGTGCCGTCAATTATCATCAAAATGTTTCTCATGTGAAATAAATTGCAGAATTTTTTTAGATCATTTTTGGAAAAAATTTTTTCTCTCGTTTGAATGTGTGAAGCATGAAGCTGAAAAAGGATTAAGTAATGAGATCTAATGGAAGCGTGTCCCTTCATTATTAAATTTCATTCTCATTCATGGCTCATTACTCACCGGAATGTGTGTGTGTGTGGTGTTACATGTTTTATTTTACAGTGGTGACAATTGGATTTTTACGGTGAGTATTGAATTTTTAGAAGGTGATGGTAGTCTAATTAAGCTTAGGGTTTGTTAAGCTGTATTCATGTTAACCAGGTTGAGATGATAAAGATACTGTGTTCAAATCTAAGTTAGGATTAAAACTAGATTTGACGTAGCTAATGCAGAAGCCGAAAACCAGAAAAACCCCATTCATTGAACGAAAGAAAATTAGTTCTAATCTAGATAAAGTATTCATCGTTCATTGATCGAAGGAAATAAGTTCTAATGTAGATGAAGTATTCATCGTTCATTGAACGAGGGAAAATGAGTTCTAATCTAGATAAAGTATTCATCGTTCATTAAACGAAAGATATTAGTTCTAAACTAGATAAAGTATTTATCGTTCATTGAACGAAGTAAAATTAGTTCTAATCTCGATATAACATTCTGGATATAAAATTTTATCCGGATGAAAACTTTGAATGAATATGAAAAAAAAATTCAGCAAGACTTATCCTTCACAATTCATCTGATTCTTGCTCCAGAACTGTATGACATAACTTCAGACCCTGCTTATCCTTTCAACATTAAAAATCATCAGTAAATGACTCGTAGAACTCATTTAAAAAATTCCACAAACATTAATGACCAGGAAACACTCTCCTCATTCATTCTGAAATACTTTTAACCACTACTGCATCCTTCCTTCATTTATCATAAATTACACTCTCCACACAGTTCTACATACATACATTTAAAGTCATTAAATCATTAAATTCACACTTTTTTTACACCTTTAACTTTTAATGCTTTTGTTTTCAGTCATTAACATTTGCCTTTGCGCTGCATGATTCATATTTCTCTCCTCATTTATTGCATTATTATTATTATTATTTTTGTATTCATTCAACATGCTGTCATGTGCGACAAATTTTTTTAAAACTAAGAGGACACAAAAAAAGGCGCCAGGTGCTGACGTTGTGCCTTTAAGCTACAAACAAACAACCATCAGAAATAATATTATAGTAATTTTGAGCGTGTGGAATTAAAAATAAATATCAGGGACGACGATAATAATAACAATAATAATTTTACACATTGCTGTCATAATTAGGATTAAAAAGAAAATAAAAGAATGGATATTGGGACAAAAAGAATCACACACAGAGAGAGGAGATATTGAGATAACAAATAATGAACAAAAGACGATACCTTTAAAGCCGACTTTTTGTACAATTCATATATATATATATATATATATATGTTTTGTTATCAAACCTCATAATTGTAGATGCGATGGGAAATTAAAAAGGCATCGATAAATCGAAATAAAATAGTCATCGAGACGAGTCACACTCGCTCGGTGTTGTTTCTGTAAAAGGAGATTAAGTTTGAAAATTTAAAACCTATAAAACTGTCTTCGTTGTCTCAACTCATTCTATAAACTATTAAAGAGACTTAATTATACTACTTCTATATCCCATTATAGATTTTTTTTCATCTTTTTTTCTCCTTTATGTCTCTATGAAGCTCATTATACTAAATGATGATTGTGTTATATCTACGCTTAATGATTTGAGACTTTATTTTTCGCAATACTTGAAATAAAATTGTTGGTGGAGGTTAGTTATTGTATTATTGAGGATGTAGATTATTAAGCGCATTTTTAAGATTGAGTTGTAACTCTTGCCCTAGTTTTTGTAGTCTTGACGTTGCTGCGTCTGATTAACTTAAAGAAAACACCCACATGAGTTAAAAATTGTCAATATTCACTAATTATCTTAGCCATACTATGCTTGACCTAGGCAAACTATTAACAATCCAAATATTTAGATTCCATTTGATTTCAACCTGACAATTTCCATCACATTCAATTCCAAAAAATACCATACAATCCTTATCTGAATCAGTAAATATATAACACAATATCTAAGTTTCTATTACCTCAATATCTATTACAAGAATTGATTCGGATATTTACCTTTGTCATACAATCGGCAAACCCATTAAATATTTCATCCGGCCAGTCAATTAGCAAACTAAACTGAATCAACAATAATTTTCATTTTTGCAAGAAAATGAACAGAGAAAAAAATAATAATGACAGTGTGTGGCTATTCCCTTTCCCACAACAATAAATTCTACCTTTTTCTTCTCTCGTATTTTTTTGCCATTTTTTTCTCTAGATTTTATTATTTTCTTGCTCTTTCGTAATTCATTAGATCTCACCGGCAATAAAGTTAATTAAAATGTTAATTGCAATTAATGCTATTTTCTATTTCTCAAAATACTCGAGCTTACAATTTCTTTTTCCTCATTCATAAATATAATCATCATCATCAACGTCGCTGTAGTTGCTGTTAATAACGTCGCGCATCTTAAATAAAATCTCAATTTTCACATTAGAAGAGCTCTTATGTTTAATTTATGTTGAATTAATTTTAGAATTTCATGAGAATTTTTTTTCTTTAATGCTGTCGACAAATTTTTCATTATGTTTGTGTCTACTGTGTGTGTTATATGATAGAATGGCTAGAAAGAGATGGATAGATTAGTAATGTATATTTTTTTAAACCGAGTGATGCATTAAGATGCTTAGAAAATGAGAAGTTGTGGATGTAATTCGTAAAATGGGATTGTAAACGTAAGCCTTGGTGCACAATTAAGAAAACTAGATACTAGGGGAGACTAGGTACTCAAGAAATGCTAGGCACTAGAAAAGAGTAGTTACTGAACGAGACTAAGTACTAGACGAGACTAAGTACTAGAAGAGACTAAGTACTAGAGGAGACTAAGGACTAGTTGAGAATAAGTACTAGAGGAGGCTAAGTACTAGACGCGACTAAGTGCTAGATAAGATTAAGTACTAGACGAGAGTACCAGAATAGTTTAGATCCTTGAATAGAATAGATTCTCGAATAGACTAGTTCTTTCAATACATATATTAGATTTTAGGAGAGACTAGGTACTGGAAGAGACTAGATAATAGGGGGTACTGGTAATGTAGCATGATTAAAACAACTCCAAGCAATCTAAAATGATACTTAAAATTTGGAATCGACAGACTTGATTTTAACATTGCATCTTATTTCGAAATGTATCAAAAATTCTGAACAGCTGATCCCTCAAATCTCGATCACCCTTTTCGAAAAAAATCACAAACCAAAAACTTACGTGACTTTCTTCAAACGCAACATCCGACATCTCACAATTTAGCAACAACGGCCACAAGAAACGAAAGCCACAGAACATTCCCAACATCAATTATGCGTCACTCGGGTGTAACGCGGTGATGAGTAGCAAAGTAATAATAAATAATGTGTTCTTCACATCAACATCATCAACTTCCATACCCTCCTGTCATCATTTGTTTGTCGTGTAAAATAATTTTTCTTTTACAAGCCAGAAAATTAGAAACAAATTCATTCACGGTAATTAATCAATATGTAAAAAAAGTTCATTCTTCTATCACAATATGTGTAATTTTAGTTTTTCCATTTCGAAAAATGTGCGAGAATGTCGCGACAATATTTTTAGCTCATCGTCACGACGATAGAATGATGCATGGCACGAATTTATAGTTCTTGATGGTGTCATATTTTATACTTTCCTGCATTTCTTTTAAAGGGGTCGTTGGATAATGATGTCATGCATTTATGGTGGACTAGATGGGTCCGAAAATGTATGAAAATTTTTATTGCCTTAAAATTAAATATTAAGATGTGAAGGGTTTAAAAATTCAAAAATTTTATTGAACTTAAGTTGTGCATGACCCAAATGCACACATATTGCCTCTTTTCATTTCATTTACTTCCATATTTTAAGATGAGTCACAACAACTGCATTCTCTCGCTTCTTTTCAACTTCATTCTAGCTCGCTCTTTCACCATATTCGATCCATTAAGTAGCAGTTTCCTTTTAATTTTTACTTACTGTGAATAATTGAATGACTGCGTGTAAAATGAATAAAGCAGAAGGAAATTCGTTGAGTGCAAGACTTTTCGTCGATTTATTTTTACACTTTAATTGAGACTTTAAAAGAATTTATCTCAATAAAAATTCCAGTAAGAAGATTTAAGGCTTTCAATTAATGGGCAGATTAATTTACTTGCTGGGAAATTTGAGATTCTCATACGGCCTTTTATAAAATTAACTATTGTCGTTCTCTTAGATTTTTTTTATTATTAAGGCATCAATTGGAAGTTAAAAGTCAATTGATTTTGTGATTTATACTCGCTATTTCTAAGGTCAATTGTGTGTACAGCAATAGAAATGAACCAGAGCTTATATAGATACACGGAAGAATTTGGCAAGATTTATGATAGACATCAAAAATGAAATGACTGGCGGCGTATTTTTGAGCAGTAAATCTGTTTATGTGTTACTGTTTTAAATGAATGTTTGGCGAGACTGACTCAGTTGGAGGCTTTGTTGTTAGGAATTTGAATTATTTTTTTGCATTTTTTAAATCAATTCCATTATTTTCTGGATAATTTCACGCTTTGGATAGGATTTGTGTCTGGAATGACTTTTTAACGTGATCATCTGGCGTTCTGCAAAGTTCTTGGATGATTTTCCAGACTTGGATGCTTACTGTTGTATCAGAGGGTGGATTGCTATTATCAAATTAGGCTTAGAGCCCTTGGTAACTCACGTTTGATCTAGGTCCACCAAGTGAGTGATCTATTGCATTCCAATGATCCAACACTCTCAATAATATTAACCCCCATCCAAAAATAAAGCACTTAAGAAAAACTAAATATTGACTCACAATAAAAATCATTTCCTTTAATTTATTCACTTAAAAAATAACTCTTAAATCATCCATTACATGGGCAACATTTACTACATGTTTTATAACCCAGAAAAAAAATTAACACCGCACATTTTGCAAAAACATCTCATATTCCATTTTAAAATAGAGTATAAATATATCAACATCATCATTTCGCAAGCGATATATCATCGAAAAATTTGTGTCATAATTTATGACTTAAATATCAAAGCTTTCATCACCATTAACGACTTTGTACATGATTAAACTGCTTTTTATGACTCTTATCAAAAAATTTAAATAGAAGTGAAATCCTAGTTTGTGTGAAAATGGGCTGTCCAGCTGTGACAGGTCTGGCGTCTGAATAAACCTTAATTAATAATTTTTTTTGCAAACATTAAAATGCGATTAGCATACGTATAAAAATATATGTCAATTCCTCACATCTTGATGTTTGACTTTTTGCGTGATTTGGAATTTAAAACAAGTTTTTTTACAGTAAAACTTACATCAGATGCTGATAAAATCTAACAGAAATTGAATATAAATCATTAAGCATTTTTATGGCTCAAAAGGATTAATATTTCATGTATGTAGATTCCTCCAATTAAAGACGATACTTTGCCCACATTTCCATGATTATAAATTAATTTGAATATTAAATTGCATCACTCCACGTTTTTAAATTATAAAGTAATTAGGAGAAGCAGGAAAAAATTCATACCTCAATAATTGCATGCTAAAAAGGCTAACAGCAGCGATGCCCTAAAGCTACAAAAAATATTTCAAATTACATAGCGTCAAAAACCATGAACAGATTGTCAATAATTGAAAGTATAATTAATAATTAAGTCAGCATTCGTCCATGCCTCCTCCCAAGCTGACTGAGTAGCTGGCAATTTTCTCTAGTACTGGCCTTTTTGTATCTGTTTCCAATAGTGCTGTTGCCTCCGTAATTTGAATAATTTCAATTTTTCACGGCACTCCATTTCACTCTCTTTTTTATCCCCTCCGAGTCACAAAACAGAACAGAATGGTTCAATTACCTGATGGCGATAATATACATTTAGTCGCTGCCTGTGTGGATGATGTAGAAAGAAATGAAAGATCAACAGCAGCAGAAGCAGAGGTGGAAAATAATTATGCTACGAGGCAAGTATTTGCATGATAATTTCTTTATGTCGTGTTGTTACCATCAATAATACTAAAACCTCATTTTCTTCCTTTGATATGATGCTACAGCACAAAAAATAAGATCGAGACATGCGGCAGTGGTACATGAATAAGGTGGAATAAGTAAGCAGAAATTGTGAATGTAGAGAGAAAGATGAAATGAAAATATAAATTAAGACCGCGTCAAATATTAAATGTGCCTAATTGCAAGTTATTGTCTTTTTTGGTCTTTTCTTCTTTCGCTTTTTAGCTGATTTTTAAAAAGTAATTGGATTGGTCAGTTTGGCACTCTTTTGAAATTGTTTTTGAATAATTTAAAAATATAAAAATTACTAAGCGCTTAAGCCCTTCATCCCATCCTCATTTAAACTTCCAGTATTTAAAAATCACCTCTCGTATTATTCTCTTAACAGAAGTGGACCGATGGGAGTGAACTTGCCGCTTATAGATTAGAATTACACGATTTTTATTGCCCATTTACTTTAATTTTTCCCGCCTTATTTCAATCACTTTTGTGGATTATAAAGTCTCATTTCTCTTCCGGCATTTTTCGATAATTGCAAAATATTGACAATTTTTTTTTCGTACATTTAATTACATTACATTCCATGATTCTTTCCCTTCCAAAATGCCTTTCATGATCGTACAACGTCACATGTCCGACATCAAAAGCAATTTGATTATGGTTTTGTTATGTCTACGTTGTTTTCATTCAATTTTCTTTCATTGTACAGGATAAAAAAATTAGGGATCATTCGTAAATGACGTGTAGCCGATGGACTTATTTATCTAAGATCTGCAGCCCCAAAGCATCATTTATGTAATTTTCGGATGAGAAATTCAAAATAATACCATAAAAAAGTTCAAGATGTGCAATTCATCTCATTGAACGTCATTTACGCACAACCCCTACTAGGTATTTATTTGTAAAAGTAAGATTGACATGAGAGAGACATACAAGAGTCAATGTCAAGAACATTTGCGGATGTTTATTCTATTGGAATTGGGTAGATGTGCTCATAACAAAAAAATAATAAAAAGAATCTCTCTTTTGTGTATGAGTCTGTTGCTGCATATAATACTCATGAGATGGGAATATTCTTCATGGTCTTTTTTTTTCTCGAAATATAATGTTTGTCAAAGTCATTTTGCTTGGATATTACATCGACAAGGGAAGATAATCTATTTTTTATTAAAAATATTTTCTGTGATGTTTTGTTGATCACAAGATAAGATTCATGATTCAGAAAATTATTTGAATGACGTGAGTATGAGGGTTTTTTTGCGTAGAATTAATAAAATTGTACTTAGTAATGAGAAATTTTTTGGTGAATGGATGAGAATTGAATGAAAATTGTTTGTTCGTTGTGGATTTAATCTTTCAAACTATGTCCATTATGTATGTTAATGAAGATTTTTTGTGAATTGACATTTAGCCCCTGATTCGCAATTATTTTTGAGATTTTGAGGTTAAATTTGCTGAAATTTTTGATGAGTACATTGGACCCATGCGTCAAGTTAAATAAGATGAATGAAATTTATATGATAGGGTCGGTGCCAAGGCTGCTTTTCGAGGCTTGAAAAACAATTAACTGAAAATCAGAATAAAACTGCATGGGAAAGGTGCAGCTAGACTCTGAGGTGCTTTAAACTCTGCGTGGCTTTCAAATAGCTGTCTAAAAGGGTCTTTTATGCACTGAGGATGCAGTAGGTTTGTAAAACCTTTTTACAGAATTTAAAATAAAGTCTTGAAGTTTTTGAACATTTTTTTGTACATTCCATGGTTCATGAAGCTAAGTAAATCCCAAAAAATAGTAAAAAAAAATCACTGCTTCATAGCATAATCTCACTCAAAACTTAATCACATATCACCATACACCTTATTTAACCCCAAAAAATTAAATTACAAACCCAATCTCCAATTAAAATGACCAAGAAAATCTCATCACATTCAAAATTCAACAACTTTTTCCCATTACAAAAATTACAAGTTATCGCTTGATAAGATGTTCATATCCATGACCAAAAATTTATCTAACCAAGTGCTCATCAACCTTGAAGATTTTCTAAATTAATTGCTCAAGAGTTCAGTCACTCAGTAGAAATGAAATTTATGGTAGCTGACATTAAGTGTGGTCGATCGAAGTAGAAGCAAAAGAAACATAGAAAGGAAGAAAGAACGAACATGTATGGAATACTGCTTACATAATGTAAGACATTTGACATTTAATTCAACTAATTAACCTAACATGATTCCTTTCTGCCAATCTACCTACTACCTTGTTCCGCGTCTCGATCCCCAATTTGAGACGCTGTATTAAATTTAATTTATATGATGTAATTTATTTTAATCTGGAAATGAACGCGACTTGGATGAAGTTTCCAACCCAATTACTCTTCTTAGCTATTGATCGTATCACAAGGAACGTTTTTTTTATATCGAAAGAACATCCAAAAATACGAGGAAAGTAAAGCTGAAATAAATGTAATGCATGTTTATTTTTAATCTTCATACACATTCATTTTTCTTGAAGTCAACAGAGTAGAAAGAATGAGAAGGAAAAGAAATTGTTTTTGAGTATGGAAATTATTTGATGATTTGAGGTGTGATAAAGCGCATTTTTGATCTTCATTGTGAGAAAGGAGACATCGGGGATGTTATCAAATCTGCTCATTTATGATTGGAATTCTGTTCCTTTTGTTGCTTTTTGTACACGTTGAGTTTGCAAATAGTCAGTAAAAAGCCTTTCAAGTCTAGTCTGACGGTGGGATTTCAACAAAACCTTTCTAGGAACTTGTTCGGAACTTCTTTGGACCCTTTAATAAATATTGTTTGAGACAAGGATAGTGTTCAGGGTAGCCTCAGAAAAGCTGTTAATCTAAGGTTTAACGTATATATGTTGGCGCAAGATTTTGATGCCAATGGATTTATGTACATCAGTGGATACTTCGAGTAGGTATGATATGCTGCAGTAAATAAATAAGACTCAATATACTAAATAGTATGTTCTTAAGTACAATCTGTAATGAGAATATAATGGCATATGTACATCAGTTGACTAATTTGCAATATCCAGCATAAAAGGATACTAATCAAGCAATTCAGTATTCCTTATTAAATATGATTGACTTTAAAGTGTAACAGGTAGCTAGACCAACAGACACCAAGTCAACATCACCCAACAATTAAAGGAAAAAAAGCTAAAAATTATACACAAGAAGTTATATAAAAGGAAAAGAAAAGAACGTCATTTTAGAGACATAAGCAAACAAACATCAAGAGAAAAGAAAAAAGAACAAATGACAAAAAGAAAAGAAAAGTTTAATGGATTTTTTTTTCCTCATCTCTTCTCGCTGGTAATTTTTTATATCGTCGATATGCTATGCTTATGCTTCTATGTGTGGATAAACATAAGTTTTTGTTTCCAAAAAGGCATTTCATCTCTCAAATTGAGACTTTTTTTTGTGTGTCTTGTGTTGTTATGGTTGTATCATCGAGACATAAGAAAAGTTTTTCTTAGAAGAAAAATCGTCGAACAAAAAGAAAACTTTTGTAGCAGTCAAAATTAAAGTCATGTCTGTTGATGGAATTTTATGAAATACAAAAAATTCCCCTTTTATGATGTTAATTTAACATCATTCGACTCGATGCTGTTTACAAATTCTTCATATGTCTGTTCATATGCCATAATCATTAAACAATATTTTTTCTCTGTGATTTTTCTTCAAACATTTAATTACCAGCATGAATCTCAATATGCAAACCATAAAAACCTATTATTGACAAATGACTCGAGTCATGTTTGCACTTTTATTATTATTATTACAATATCTTCGAGAGCACGACCGTACCCGACACACATTAAAGCGCGACAAACAAAAAAAATCGAAATCGTTTTGTAAACATGCAAAAGATGCAAAAGAGGGAGATTTGCCAGTGATGTCTAAGAAGCCAAAGTATCTTAACTTTTGATAAATAACTAGGCTGGTGGTGGGATTCAAACAAGGATGTCCAAATTCAACACCAACTTTTGTGACCTATACCTAGTCCTTAATGAGCTATCACGGCGCTTTTGATTCTACTTCTTCTTCCAGGTTCTTCTTCTAACATGAAGCTAGAGGAGGTCTAGAGATATAAGAAAGTATCTGAGCCAAAGGTAAAGCATGGTTGAGTCCTTAACTAAGCTCCTATAGTCTATGTAAATGAATAATACACAATGGAGAATCAAAAAGAATAAAGAGGTACAAAAGAGTGGGTTTCCAGAATTCCTGACTACGTTCATGATCTTAACATTGGGCCACTGATAGTGGTACTTGTGGCAGCAGTTTTAAGTTTGATGCTAGGGAAGTGTAGATGAATTTCAGGTCTTCGTAACTGTTTTAGGTCATATAACCAGGTTTGTTTCTATTTTTGGTGGCAAAAGATTTTACAAATTTATTATTTTTTATTATTTATTTGTCGACGTTACCATCCGGAAGAATTAGGATTTATACATGTTTTTACTTTTTACATTGATTAGTGATACATTTCATATCACTATGGGTGACGTAGAATCAAGCTTCTAATCTTCAAATCTAGGTTTCGATTAAATTCAGGCTCTCGTTTCAATCTTCTGTGGGCGTGACGTGATACATTTCAGGTCCGTTCTGACAATATTCCATTATAAGGTAATTTTGTAGCTCTCGTTCCTATTTCTCCCGCTACACTTCAAGTTCCTGATCCGTTCCTTAATCCAACGTTGCCAAAAATGCCCAATTATGGCTTGACTCGTACATTAAGCAGTCGAAGTATCTAAACTTCCGAAAAAGAACAAATTTGGAAATGGCTGGATTCGAACCGACAACCTTCGAGTTACCATACCAAATTTGAGCCAAGCGCCTTACCTATTCGACCAGCAAGGCACTTAACTGAACAAAGACCCTATCACATCGAGCCTAGCCGTTAATAAACTCCTGCAAAGAGTACAATTCAAAAAATTTTGTATCAAATCGACATCACTTGCAAAAGCCCCCAAGAAAAGATTCAACTTTGAGGTTTTCTCACATGTCTCATGTCGCTAGCTCGCTCGCGCTCATGTCCGCCGTGTTAAATTCAATATAGTGATTCTACAAGCGTTTTCAATTAAGAAATAAAAATAAAGAGAAAAGTAAAATGAGTAATACAATAACGATGCAATTCAAGATGTAGAAAAAAAAAGTTAAAAGGCAGAAGAGACACAGACATAGAGAGAGCGACAGAATTTATGACTGCAATTTCAATGCAATTCAATACAATTTTTATGGATGCTTCAAACTTGTTGTCCTTTATAGTTTTTTACGTAAATTACAAATTTTTTTTTCTGTAAAATGTTGCAGATTGCATGGAATGTGTTTTGAGTGAAAACAAAAATTGCTGTCAACTGCTTGCACAAGCTTTTTTTTTTGTTTCAAGATAAGATTCTTGTAATTCGAGATGGCAGACAACAATAATGAGAATGACACAACTGTTTTCAACAGCTCTCATTGTTCAATTGAACTTATCCGGTTTTTAAAAATGTTAAATTGTCTTCAAGCTGTTTGCTTTTTAAAGGGGAATTTAAAGCAAGAGAGAGATTGGAAGATTGCGGAAGAAGGTCGGTTTTTAGAGGCTTTAGATGTGAGATATGAGATCATATGATCTGTTGACGAATCGACAATGCTTTAACACTTGAGTGTCTGATTTTGATATTTGAATAACATAATATGGACTATCAAGATCAGCATTGTGTCATATTTTTGGTGTAATCTTAGTAAGATCTGAAGTATTGAGGCATATGTGTGATCGTCTTTATCTTTTTTGGGGATTGATTCAAAGACTCCTGAGGGTACCAAGCCTAAGGAAGAAAATTGAGAGTAGCTAGTAAAGAGGAGACTAGACTAAGAGCAGACTAGGTTAAGAGCAAACTAAGCTAAGATAAGCTAGTTAAGAGAAGATTAAGCTAACCTAAAAAACCGGCTACTCCACAAGATGTTAACATACTTCTAGCAGCAAGATAGATGATAGAGAGGTTTTGTGAGGAGTTAGTGTCGAGGAGCTAAACACCTAGGGTAGCATACTTAAAACAATTTATTGTCAGACAATTGGTTCAATTCTTATACCTTAGCATGAATATAAAACACATTTTTCAGGAAGTTGTCAGAATTCTCTTAAAATTGTACGTCCAGCTCTACCTTCCTCAATCACTCAATCATAAAATTGTAAATATATAAAAACTTAGATTGTTGTCTAGCCTGGTCTATCCATTTACCCTGCCATAAACAAACTCAACATACCTCCAATTATAAGAAATAGAAAACAATAATTCTCATTACAGGTCGTATGCTATTCTATCCTCTTCCTTACTCAATGCACTTGCTTTTATGACACTCAGTTGGAGTAATTTACGTAAATAAAAAAATACACCAATTGATGTAAAAGATGGCAATAAAATCTGACGCCTTCATTCGTTTATATTTTTTTATGACAGACAAGAGACAAACAGAGAGAACTGAATGGTCTTTAAAGAAAGGAACGAAAAAAAATAATAATACATAAAATTGTCTTCGCTATATGCACATTACTTTCCATATCATATTACATTCTCAAGCGAATGTGAGGAAGAGAAATAAAATTATGACGATGGATATGAGCTTGGTTTTAACTTTCAATTAATTTACGTCATTTCTTCTCACACTGTGTGTGCATCGAACAGCAAGAGATGAATAATAAAAGTTGGAATTAATTAATTGCTTTCACACTGAAAAAGTCATGATCATTGAATTTTTTATCATGGTTATTTTATCCATTAAATAATTATCAACTCGATTGTCCATTTTTGTGGGACGTAAACTGTGCTGCAGGGTTGGTAACTGGTGGGATTCGACAATTTATGTTGCTTGCTTTCGGTTCAAAACTATTGGTGGATATCGGCTTGTACAAATCTCACATTTAAGCACTTTTAATCTCCTAATACCTCCAAACCAACTCTGATCCGAAGAAGTTTTGAGTCATTTAATCAAATTACACTTTATATCGTAGTGGACGTTAAAAAATGATGAGAGGAAAGAAAGATAAAGATGAAGAAGCAGTTTATCATCATAAAATGTATTATCAACGATAAACATCAACAACAGCAAAAAAGGGATATTAATTTACTACATAAAGATGCTGCTGTCTTAATGAAACATATCCGTTTCAGTGTTTACTGTCTCTAATTTTTCCACACACCGTCATCAATTCTCTCTTTTTTCGACACAAAATGACACAAAAGACATGAAACAACAAGTAATAAAGAGTTAAATGCAATTTGCTTATCAACTAAGCATCGCCTTCACATTCAATTGAGTGAAATTGAATATACATAAATTAGCTGTCAACTGACATCACATTCCATCAACGAAAATAGGTTTCTGTTGATAAGTTTTTTGTGCTGAATTTTATGGTTTAAGTGTGTGTGTACAATGAGTATGATGTGTAGAGTTTTAGGGGGTTTTGAGTGAGAATTGTATGACTCCGAGATGACTTAATCATTTTTGCTTGAAGAGCTCATTAAGAGACATCTTGCAAGTGAACCAAAGGGACCAAAATTACACCAGAGTTTTTCTGTCTCGGGTTGGAGAGTTGCGGCTGGCACACGTCATAACTTAGCGACTTGTTTCAACCCATGTCAAAAAAAAAGGTGTGGAGGGGTAAGGGGGGGGGGGAACGGAAGGGGTTGTAAAAACTCAGGAAACAGTTCAAAGACAGTTCAAGCTTCTCTTAGTTTATTTCAACTTAGAACCTACAGATACATCAAAGAGATCAACAGCCAATACCAAACCTCCATTAAATTTCAACTCCAACTACATCAAATTGACATTACATTAATTTATGAAGTAGAAAATTGAATTTTTTCCCTTCCCCATATTCTCATTCCAATTTCCATTCAATCTTTGCCGTTTTTAGAATTTTTTTAATTAAATTCTCTGCAATTGTCTGCGATTCACGTAGACGGATGAATGTGAGTAAATTTTTGACATGAATCTCTTCTGATGAGTATCTTTCTGGTGCTTGATTCTGAGATTAATTTTTTTTTTCATATTAAATGTCTGATTGAGTTATTTTTTGCACTGCTGTTGCATGATGAACGTCTTATAAATGTCTGATCGTTGAGGTTTACGAGGAAATGAATCTGTTATTGTTCAAGAATGTTCTTACTGATTGGGATTATATTGGATATGCTACTAAGAGTGTGGGTTAAATATTTTGTTGTGTCTGAGATGCTGACATAACAATTCATAAGTGGCATGATGAGACATCGAAAAATTCCAAACGAGTCACATCATTTCCATGAAATCATCTCCAATTTCTAAGAAAACTAGTTGATGTAATAGAAAAATTCTAATACAATATTTATTTTCAATTCCAACACTTTTGTGTATTTAACAGAACATTTGTCGCTTCCTCTCAATCCATCTCACTCACATGCTATTCCGTCCTATTCACAACATGAAAGTCAGTCTCTTCAATAATGGAGATGTGGATCATTAAAAATGCACACCGTATACCGAAAAAAATTGCTCTACTTTTTTTGTCGTCGTCTTAGTCGTGATACTGAAAAAGAGTGACAGAACGAGTCATCTTCAAGATCCATTTCAGAATCAACACATAAAGGGGGTCATGCAGATATAATGTCTGGTAATTTTTGTGAGGGGTTCAGGGACACTTCAAAGGATTATTTTCAGAGATCGAAGCCGATTTTTTCGGCTTAACTCAATTTTTGATTATTTTGATAGAAATACCATTTTAAGTATTTAAATTGAACTTTACATGCTTTACTATGATTCTGTGAAATATTTTTTCAGCATGTAGCTATAGTAAGCTCTGAATTTCAATTTAGCCGATTTTAAGCCGATCGGCTTAAATTTCGGCTTAACATTCTTTAACTTGAAATTCTGAGCTCACTATAGCTACATGCTGAAAAAATATTTCACAGAATCATAGTAAAGCATGTAAAGTTCAATTTAAATACTTAAAATGGGTGTTAAATGGCTTTTTTCTATCAAAAAAATCAAAAATTGAGTTAAGCCGAAAAAATCGGCTTCGATCTCTGATTATTTTGTATCAGCAATTCGAGTTTATGTAAGAGGAGGTAGTTGGAACATGTTGCTCTTTCCCTTTGACGTCATTTATGAATGCCCCCAAATAAATGTTTTTCGTTGTCTTCTTCTGTTGTGTTGTTTCATCATAAAAATATATTCTTATATTGAGAATAAACATTTGCTCAGTCAACATCCTTTTAACATCGCTCTACTTACATCTACATGCTCTTGTATCCCTTTTTTCCGTATTCTGTCTTTACATTCTCATTCGTCTTCTCTCTTTTTTTGGGGTAGGTACTTTAAAATGACACTTGAGTATACTTTTTCAAATTTATAGTGTGCTCATATATATTTATGGATTAGGCTACTGTCGAAAAAGGAAAATAAAAACTCTTATGGGGACCATAAACAACAAAAAAAGGACAAAAAAGTGTAAAGTTAAGAGACTTGCTCTTTCATTTGATTGATCTGTATTCATTCATCGTATGTACACATATGTAACGTACACATAAATGCAGAGCATTGAGAGATGAACAAAAAAATTGAGCACAGCACATAAAAAGAAGTGAATCAATTTGTTGTCATCCATTAGCCTTTTGATTTATTTCAACATTTTAGATTGTCTTGACAAATGTCGTGCTTATGCTACTCAGACTGTCTTCATGACGTTCACAATACATGTGATGATCCTTTGAACCGTATGGTCCTCAAAACATAAACGAAATAAAGAAATTCTTCTTTTTTTTGCTGAATAAATCATTTAAGATAATCTTGAAAGAGATCTCGTTCCACTTCATCCATCTGACCAGACGTTGAGCACTTAAGGGAAAAGGAGAGAATAAGTTTAAAAGGTTATTGTAAATGTTGTAAATCTAGAACGATTTTTATCATAATGAGTGATGCTTTGTAGATTTACATTTTGGAATTTTATTTGTTGGATTATTGACGTGATTAAGGATAGCTTTTTGATATTGAGTAAGTCGATAGATTGATTGAATTTCAAAGGATTGTGAATTTTTGGATCATGTAAAATTGATGGTAAGGTGTCCTTAAAATAAGGAAAAGAGAGATTTATCGGTTATTGGCTTGATACTTAGCTTAAAAAAGATGTTGTTTATTCAGAGAGTTTTAAATTGCTCAAGACAAACCATAAATAGCACCATCTCAATAACATACTCAACAAGAAAGTGCGTCCATCCAAAACTATAAGTGGCGGCAGAACTAGCCTTTTACGGATATTAAAGATAGATAAAATGTGATTGAACCATCATCTTTCCTACATTCTATAAGTCTGCAACTTCAAAGGCGCAAAGATCGAGTAGAAATGGGCATGGAAAGCCATTTAACGTATCATTATGTCAAAATCACCCACGATTGAGTCCGTATGTTTGCTCATGTGTACAACATTGTATTTCTCCTTATTCCTTCTTTTACAAACGCACACACACACGAAATTCTTAGCTTATCCGTTGCGGTACTCATCGGCAGATTGAATTGAATTGTGGCAGATGTATGAATTGTTCATGAGATGAAAGATCTTTTGTGAATCTCTCTTCTTTCGTTCTGCCGAACATAAATAAACACTTTTGAGTGTTTTTCTTTCACTTTATTTGCTTTATTCTTGGATATACTCCCATTTTTTCCCTCATTCATTGCATGCTATTATGTACAGCAAAATGTAATGTATTGTTATTGTTGCGGCAGCTGATTTTTCACGCGGTCAGAGAAGAAATTAAATATCCTTAATGGTAAATAACTTTTTTTATGACGCAATAAATTCTTCTTTTCTTATTTCTTAATTTTTTTTTTATTTTCTTCTTTTTCTGTGAATGAAAAATGTTTTAATTTATTTCTTTTCGGTTAACTTGATGAGGATGGAACAGAATTAAATGAACTGTTGAACTGTTGGCAAGTCAGAATTAAAAAAAAATGGAAATTTTCGTGGGATCAATTAATCTAATTAGATAATGTGTTGAGTTTAAATTGCTGGGTGCAGAGTTGGGAATTTGGTGTATTTGAAGGAGTCATTAATAAAATATTGAATTTATAGTGACTATACATGCGGACAAGGTACCACTTGCTGTTGGATCTTTGATTTGATGAATAATAATTTAACTCCCCCGAGTGATGCATTTTCCCATGCCAGGAAGACGCAACGGCAAATACCGAGAGAAATTTTCGTCTCGACGAGAATTTTGCCCTCAAGTTATCCCGGTGTTATCCTATCATAGGATTTTGTCTCGATTATTCGACTTGTGCTATTCGGGATATGATTCATGGTTTCTCTTAGTTTTTGCCTAAAATTTGGTTTCATTGACCAGAGGCATACCTAGTCACTTATCCAGGTAGGGAAAATTTTTCTCAACCTCAGAATGCATCCTAGTCTATCCCCAAAACTGTCCATACATAAAGCAGGTCTTCAATTTCAATCTAATCCAACTCCAACTCTGCCCTAGACAACACAATAAAATTCATTTATTTAATTTAAAGTCTCTATTTCTCTCACACTTCACAGTTCTCTTATCACTCATTCCTATCTACAGTTTACTTAACTATTCTATATAAACAAGGCAGATGCAATTTTTTTTCATACATTTTTTTCTATTTTATTTAATTTTTCTAGGTTAATTTGGATTCCAACAGTTGTATCATCATCATCACATGCACTTTTATATGTGGCTGTAGTGTTTATTGTGGTAGAGGAAGTTTACATAAATCTCGATGTCTATATATTTCTTTAATTTCATTTTCGAGGAATTTGAAAATACTTCCATTACCATTTTCTTGAATGTGAATGGAACTAAACTTCTCCGCTTACGGGACTGCAAAGGAAAGGAGATGTAGTTGTTGAATAAACAATGGAAACATCGCAGCTAATAGAATCTAATAATGAAGTTTAAAGAAATAAATAAATAATGAAGTTTCTTTCTTTTGAAGATTTTCAGAATTCGATAGTTTCTTTTTCTGCATAAGAATCTTCCTGCTCTTTCCCTCATTTTCGAGTTGCATCTTCATCTTCTCTTCTTCTTTTCATTTTCATCTATTTAAAAAACAAAGGAAATAAGGAATTACGTGCTAGAAGCGAAATAGATGGAAATTGAAGACGAGCACCAGAGATTCGTTTGTAAAATCATTTCCCTCCTGTATGTGAATACAATAAATTGGTTTTCAGTATGGTTGAGCTAATGGAGCTTGAGAGAATATTCGTTTTTTTTGCTCGTCGTAGCTTTTTTTTATGCATAGAGCAGACGCAAGTTTAGGAAATTTGCAGGCATAGATGCATGAGTTTAGATTTGTGGTGTAGACGGGAAGTTAATTTGAAATAAAATAGTTTGAATAATTTTAGATTAAAAGCAGAATTGTCATCTTGGTGTTTGTTTGGAGTAGACTTAACCTGACTTAACGAGCTTATGAATAGCTAGATTAAATACCATCATATAGATTTTGTCGAGTTGAAGACAGATTTATGCCCAGACAATATCTAAATCTAATCGTAAAGGTAGTAATGACCATCCAGTGTCCATAAACTTTCTCTTCTGTCAGTAAAGCTTCACTTTGAAATCAATAAATTCTAACAAAATAAGAATGAAACTTAATTCATAATCTTTAAATATAGTACCACTTCCAAATCCAATCAAGTTTCAAGTCAGCTTCTTTAAATCCTAGCCGAGGACAATAACCTAAATACAACCTGAATCTCACGACTTAATATAATCTTTCCAGAGAAATCATGAAATAGAAACTCGAATCAACTTAATTTTTCTTCCTTATTTTACATCTCTTTACATACATAAATAAAAATAATTTTAATTTTAATTCCGAAGAAAGCAAAACAAATCACAACGAGAAGATCAAATAGAAAGAATTAATTAAAATATGCAAAATGAATAGTCATTAATATTATCGTGATTTAAGGCTTTTAGTTTATTTTTTTCTATACGAGAACAAGCTATTCACTTTGCGAAAAACGGAATCAAAATGGATTGCATACAAAGGTGAAATGAATCTAATGGCTATAACTTCACTGTGCATTCAAGCGAACCTGCTTCATTGGAAGTTAACGTACATATGTATATACATAATAAATATATTTTATATATTTTTTTTCGCTATGATTTGTGCATAGAAATCGCACGAGATAAAGGTTTTTCTGTTGAAATCTCACTGTGTAGTTATTTCCTTCTTCAACAATTGTTCAATGCTCAATTTATAACTGAATTGATTGTAAAGTCCGAAAGCAATTTTTATTTCATTTAATGAATCTGTATTTTATAAAAATGGGAAAATAAGAAAGGAGAGAAGTGAGGTATGGAAATTAGATTTGGTTTGGTGGTTTTTAAGCGTATTTTGATCAGAATATTTTAAAATATTAATATGAGCCAATGGATTAATGGCAAGAAATCTTGGTTCACTTAAAAATGTTCATGATTAGTAGGTTCGAATCCTAACAAAATGGTTTAAATAACTTATGCTAGTACTGCACCAAATCAGAAATTATTGTCTGTTTTTTTTTTCTAATTTTTGGGTTATGACCGCAATGGTTTTTAGACAACCAGCCACAATAACCACATTAAACTCCTAAGCATGCCCATATTATAATTTCAAAAAAATGAAATATTTCTAGTGCCATTTCCAATGTTTTTATCCATACATATATTTAACTTATTTTTTTTCCAGTTTTTAATACCTACATGAATATTTACAATTGATTATCTCTTTCTCTCTTTCTTCTTCTGCACCGTTTTGTTTATACTTATATTTAAAATTTATTCTGCATATTTTTGCATAGATAAAGAAAAAAAAATGCTTTTTTAATGTCGTACTTTTTAATATATATAAAAAAATATAAAACAATAGGCACATTATTATTGCTGTGCTATGCTCTGTTTCCATTCAAATCAGAGAGATATTGATTTTTATGTTTGCTTAAGTCTCTCATTTATCATGGACATTCAATTCTGGTCTTTTAGTTCTTGACTTTGTATGCATTTAATAAATGGGTTCGCGAATTTTTTTGAATTTTTAAATTGTATTAAAATGGGGAATTAATTTGAATTAAATTTAAAAAACACGACTTACGTAGAAAGCCACGAACTTCCACGCTTGACTTATATTAGATAACAAAAAAGTTGCCAAATAAGAATATTATCTTAAAGTACTATGTGTTTTGTCAATTTTTTTTAAGATGAGAAATCTAATAAAATATCAAATCTTTAAGTCGTTGACAGATGCTATGAAAGGATACAGCTCGTCCACTCCCCTTCCTACATCTAAGACTCCCATCAAAAGTATCCTTTCACAGACATTGAAAAGTTACAAACATCTCAAACTGAATTTTAAGTAAAGTAGTCAGGAAAATATAATTAAATATTAAAACTCTAATATCTTTAAAATATTTCTCTTCATTTGCGAAAGCACTATGGGGCAAAATGAAAAAAAAAGGGACTTTCACTTTGAAAAATGGACTTTTCCGATTTACACTTTTTGGGTGATTTTTTCTTGTAGAGGACATAAAAGTAGATAGAAATGCCAAATTTCAGGTCATTTGGTGCTGATTTCGCGATTCTAGAGCTGTTTGAAGTTGAAAACTAGTGAAAATTCTGGTTTTTTCATACCATGTTTGAACCGGGAAATATCTTAACTGGTTTAAGATATTGCAAAACGGTTTTCAGTTCCTATTAGTAGTATATAAGAGCTTTATTTTGACATATAACAAAGTTTAGGTTCTGAATGTTTTCGTGCCATTATGGTAGAACATATGTGAAAATTTCAGGAAAATTATCTTCAAACAAGCCGCAACTATCATAAATGAAGAGTTTCCAGGCAAGTAAAAACGCAGTTTTGTAGCCCCATATATCTAGTTTTCAAAACTGTATAAACTTTGAAAAAGTAAGCTAACGTAATTGAGTTATGTTGATTTTAGTAGGTCGTTGAGTATTTGGCCAAAAACTAATAATTCTTTTAAAAATACGAAAACATAGTTTTAAAAATAGTTTTTTGGTGTTTTCTTATGAAAAATAACAATTTAAATGATTTTGTGAAGAAAATTTTTCAAAAACTTCAAAATCTTTCGAGATATAGGGGGTATGTGCTCTCCATCGATTTGGCCATTTGTCACCCTACTTAAACCACTATAACTTTTTTTTGAAAAAATATTTTTTAATTCTGTTTTCGGATTATTGTAGCCTAATGTAATACCTATCCAACGATATATAATACTTGCTAGTTAACTTAGTCCTGGTTATTTATAGGGCTGTTGATTGTGACATACGCAGTTTTTGAAATATTCCCAAAAATTGCATTTTCAAAAATACCACTTTTAAGCAATCTCGAGTATTTTTTTAGAACTTTTTTATGTTTATTTATGACATTTATGAGATTATAAAGCCAAAAAATTAAATTTAGAAACTTTTTACTTCCCTAGTTAACAACTTTGTAAAGTACCCTTGGTAGTCACTATCAGGTGTGAAAATCTCAGTTTTGAAACTATTTTATATATATACTCGTGAAATTCTCTCTACACATCATATCAGTTTTGAACTTCATTGAACAAGTCACTTTCAAAAATGAACCAAAATTCAACACTTACGAAGAAAACACTCTGTGAAATTCTTCGCGACAAAACGTTAAATCTTGCAACACAGCACACGTACTGTTTGGCAGTAATAGAAGAAATTCATGGGAGAGAATTAGCGGAATCACAGAAACCAAGTTTAATTAATAAGCGATAAGCATCGACGTAGAAGAGTGGACGAATTAGATATCAGTTTAAAAGAAGCAAAAGGATCATTGTTATCAGTTCTTCACTTGGCACTTCGCCTTTCTAAAGAAGAAGGAAAAGTAGAAGGAGCTAAAATGTTAAAAGAATTTATTAAGGCGTGCCAAAAAGGAGAGGATCTTCCAGAAAAAACTACATCAAAACCTAAACAACTAGATATACATGTAGCTCTAGGTGTAAAAGCCTTTAACAATTTATCTCGAAATCAGTACAACAATATTCGACAAGTCCTGAAACTGGAATGCGAAAACGTTTTACCGACAGCTAAAAAATTGTTGAGGTTAGAGAAACAATGCTATCCTGATGACATAACGGTCACCGATACAAGAGCCGTTATTCCACTAAAAAATTTGACACAACTCACCACAAAAAGAGTTATTGAAGCACACAATTCAGAAATATACGACAAAATCAAAATATTACCTTCAGAATCAACTCCAAAAGTTATTCATGCAGAAATGATCGTCACATGGGGGATGGACGGAACAACAGGACAGTCACAGTATAACCAAGGAAAAACAAATTCAAGAAATCAAGAACGAGATAGAACACAACCGAATCAAACGACTAATAATGAAATTATAGAAGACAAATCACTATTGACAGTTAGTATGAGTGTTCAGCAACTACGACATGAAGACGAAAACGGAAATTATATCTGCTTATGGGACAACGAAAACAGTCAATCTGTATACTCAGTACGACCAATACAACTTGAACATGCCAAAGAAACCAGAGTAAATGTTAGAAGGATATATGAAGATATAAAAAATCAAATATCAAAACTTGAACCACAGAGATTCATATGTGAAGACATGCTTTTGGAAATTACGTACAAATTCTACCCCACAATGTTAGATGGAAAAGTTTACACAGACCTTACAGAAACATCAGGATATTGCAGATGTCAGCTTTGTAGATCTGGACCAAACGAGATGAGTGACATAAATAATCTTGATAATGGAAGATTCGAAAAAACACACAGAAAATTTGTTAAAGAACACTTGTATTTCAACACTCAGCCACTTCATACATCAATGAACGTACTCACGACTCTATATGATTTGTCATATAAACAATATGTTCAAAAACACTGGCTGGAGATAACTGAAGAGGAACAGATTGTTTTAGATGTTGAAAAGGCTAGAATAAAGCAAGCAATGTGGGATGCATTTAATGTTCGTGTACTCGAACCAAGACAAGGGGGAGCTGGATCATCAGATACAGGAAACGTTGCAAGAAGTTAATGAAGAAATAATTAAACGTATATGCTATGTGCTAAACCAAATTCGAAGTTTAGAACCAGTTGATGATCTAGATGAATTTGATAGGTACTGTAAAGAAACATACAGAATGTTTTTGACAACATATAGTTGGTTCAAAATACCAGTAACACTTCACAGAGCACTTGCTCATGCAAAACACTACATGGAAGCCTTACCATTACCTCTAGGAAGAATGAGTGAAGAAGCCGGGGAGTCACAAAACAAATATCTCAGACAAGATAGAGAACTACGTGCCAGAAAAACTTCAAGAATACACAGTTTTACGGATGTTATACATAGAAGACTCTACAGTTCTGATCCAGTAATAATAAAAAAATATATGGATGTAATAAATAAAAGGTTAATGAGAAAAAATGTCCAAGAAGAAGGTGAAACACCTGAGCAACAAACAGAAAATGAGGAAAAAGATGAGGAAGAAATTGAATTGATTGAGCCAGAAGGAGAAGGTTATGACTTTTCCCAAGCAGAAAACTATGATTATTCCGAAGGACAAGACCATGAATATTCTGAAGAAGCAAACAACGAATGAATAAATAAATTTCATTAAATATGATAAAAAAATGTAAATTAAATTTCTTGACAAATAAACAAAATTTCATTAAACTAAAAATTAAACTTTATTAATTTTACCTATTATAGTTGCGTATCAGAGTATTTTTTTTATTACTCTAATGATAATAGCTTTTTTCAGACTTAACATTTCTTAAAAAAGTCCAAAAAATACTCGAGATTGCTTAAAAGTGGTATTTTTGAAAATGCAATTTTTGGGAATATTTCAAAAACTGCGTATGTCACAATCAACAGCCCTATAAATAACCAGGACTAAGTTAACTAGCAAGTATTATATATCGTTGGATAGGTATTACATTAGGCTACAATAATCCGAAAACAGAATTAAAAAATATTTTTTCAAAAAAAAGTTATAGTGGTTTAAGTAGGGTGACAAATGGCCAAATCGATGGAGAGCACATACCCCCTATATCTCGAAAGATTTTGAAGTTTTTGAAAAATTTTCTTCACAAAATCATTTAAATTGTTATTTTTCATAAGAAAACACCAAAAAACTATTTTTAAAACTATGTTTTCGTATTTTTAAAAGAATTATTAGTTTTTGGCCAAATACTCAACGACCTACTAAAATCAACATAACTCAATTACGTTAGCTTACTTTTTCAAAGTTTATACAGTTTTGAAAACTAGATATATGGGGCTACAAAACTGCGTTTTTACTTGCCTGGAAACTCTTCATTTATGATAGTTGCGGCTTGTTTGAAGATAATTTTCCTGAAATTTTCACATATGTTCTACCATAATGGCACGAAAACATTCAGAACCTAAACTTTGTTATATGTCAAAATAAAGCTCTTATATACTACTAATAGGAACTGAAAACCGTTTTGCAATATCTTAAACCAGTTAAGATATTTCCCGGTTCAAACATGGTATGAAAAAACCAGAATTTTCACTAGTTTTCAACTTCAAACAGCTCTAGAATCGCGAAATCAGCACCAAATGACCTGAAATTTGGCATTTCTATCTACTTTTATGTCCTCTACAAGAAAAAATCACCCAAAAAGTGTAAATCGGAAAAGTCCATTTTTCAAAGTGAAAGTCCCTTTTTTTTTCATTTTGCCCCATAGTGGAAAGCTATGTTATTATCTCAAGAACGTCAAAAAAATTAAACCTTCAGATATTTTAAGTTTTATTTTCAAAATCCAAAAAGACGTTTTCTGGCTTTTTGAAGGCATGGATAATGTCCAATTGTAAAAGTTTATGTACAGAAAAATCCGGCCTCCCAATACACACATTTTGGTACCCATTGAGAATTTGAAAATGAGTCCTTCATGTATTAAAAACAGTATGTTTTTCGTGAAAATAATAACTTACATGCTTTTGCGTGGAAGTTAAAATGCTTTAAATTGCATTTTGAAACATATCTAGGTATTATAAATGATAAAGAATGCTAATACAGATATAAAATCGATATTTTTTTTGAAAAATAGCCTACTATGATCGAAACCAAAAATGCTTTAAATTGCATTTTAAAACATATCTAGGTATTATAAATGATAAAGAATGCTAATATAGATATAAAATCGATATTTTTTTTGAAAATAGCCTACTATGATCGAAACCAAAAATGCTTTAAATTGCGTTTTAAAACATATCTATGTATTATAAATGATTAAGAACGCTAATATAGATATAAAATCGATATTTTTTTTAAAAATAGCCTACTATGATCGAAACCAAAAATGCTTTAAATTGCATTTTAAAACATATCTAGGTATTATAAATGATAAAGAATGCTAATATAGATATAAAATCGATATTTTTTTTGAAAATAGCCTACTATGATCAAATCCAAAAATGCTTTAAATTGCATTTTAAAACATATCTAGGTATTATAAATGATAAAGAATGCTAATATAGATATAAAATCGATATTTTTTTTTGAAAATAGCCTACTATGATCAAAACCAAAAATGCTTTAAATTGCATTTTAAAACATATCTAGGTATTATAAATGATAAAGAATGCTAATATAGATATAAAATCGATATTTTTTTTGAAAATAGCCTACTATGATCGAAACCAAAAATGCTTTAAATTGCATTTTAAAACATATCTATGTATTATAAATGATTAAGAACGCTAATATAGATATAAAATCGATATTTTTTTTTGAAAATAGCCTACTATGATCAAAACCAAAAATGCTTTAAATTGCATTTTAAAACATATCTAGGTATTATAAATGATAAAAAAAGCTAATATAGATATAAAATCGATATTTTTTTTGAAAATAGCCTACTATGATCAAAACCAAAAATGCTTTAAATTTCATTTTAAAACATATCTAGGTATTATAAATGATAAAAAAAGCTAATATTGATATAAAATCGATATTTTTTTTGAAAATAGCCTACTATGATCAAAACCAAAAATGCTTTAAATTGCATTTTAAAACATATCTAGGTATTATAAATGATAAAGAATGCTAATATAGATATAAAATCGATATTTTTTTTGAAAATAGCCTACTATGATTAAAACCAAAAATGCTTAAAATTGCATTTTAAAACATATCTATGTATTATAAATGATTAAGAACGCTAATATAGATATAAAATCGATATTTTTTTTTGAAAATAGCCTACTATGATCAAAACCAAAAATGCTTTAAATTGCCTTTTAAAACATATCTATGTATTATAAATGATTAAGAACGCTAATATAGATATAAAATCGATATTTTTTTTGAAAATAGCCTACTATGATTAAAACCAAAAATGCTTAAAATTGCATTTTAAAACATATCTATGTATTATAAATGATTAAGAACGCTAATATAGATATAAAATCGATATTTTTTTTTGAAAATAGCCTACTATGATCAAAACCAAAAATGCTTTAAATTGCCTTTTAAAACATATCTAGGTATTATAAATGATAAAAAAAGCTAATATAGATATAAAATCGATATTTTTTTTGAAAATAGCCTACTATGATCAAAACCAAAAATGCTTTAAATTTCATTTTAAAACATATCTAGGTATTATAAATGATAAAAAAAGCTAATATTGATATAAAATCGATATTTTTTTTGAAAATAGCCTACTATGATCAAAACCAAAAATGCTTTAAATTGCATTTTAAAACATATCTATGTATTATAAATGATAAAAAAAGCTAATATTGATATAAAATCGATATTTTTTTTTGAAAATAGCCTACTATGATCGAAACCAAAAATGCTTTAAATTGCATTTTGAAACATATCTAGGTATTATAAATGATAAATAATGCTAATATAGATATAAAATCGATATTTTTTTTTGAAAATAGCCTACTATGATCAAAATCAAAAATGCTTTAAATTTCATTTTAAAACATATCTAGGTATTATAAATGATAAAAAAAGCTAATATAGATATAAAATCGATATTTTTTTTGAAAATAGCCTACTATGATCAAAACCAAAAATGCTTTAAATTGCATTTTAAAACATATCTATGTATTATAAATGATAAAAAAAGCTAATATTGATATAAAATCGATATTTTTTTTTGAAAATAGCCTACTATGATCGAAACCAAAAATGCTTTAAATTTCATTTTAAAACATATGTAGGTATTATAAATGATAAAAAAAGCTAATATTGATATAAAATCGATATTTTTTTTGAAAATAGCCTACTATGATCAAAACCAAAAATGCTTTAAATTGCATTTTAAAACATATCTAGGTATTATAAATGATAAATAATGCTAATATAGATATAAAATCGATATTTTTTTTTGAAAATAGCCTACTATGATCAAAACCAAAAATGCTTTAAATTGCCTTTTAAAACATATCTAGGTATTATAAATGATAAAAAAAGCTAATATAGATATAAAATCGATATTTTTTTTGAAAATAGCCTACTATGATCAAAACCAAAAATGCTTTAAATTGCATTTTAAAACATATCTATGTATTATAAATGATAAAAAAAGCTAATATTGATATAAAATCGATATTTTTTTTTGAAAATAGCCTACTATGATCGAAACCAAAAATGCTTTAAATTGCATTTTGAAACATATCTAGGTATTATAAATGATAAATAATGCTAATATAGATATAAAATCGATATTTTTTTTTGAAAATAGCCTACTATGATCAAAATCAAAAATGCTTTAAATTTCATTTTAAAACATATCTAGGTATTATAAATGATAAAAAAAGCTAATATTGATATAAAATCGATATTTTTTTTTGAAAATAGCCTACTATGATCGAAACCAAAAATGCTTTAAATTGCATTTTGAAACATATCTAGGTATTATAAATGATAAATAATGCTAATATAGATATAAAATCGATATTTTTTTTTGAAAATAGCCTACTATGATTAAAACCAAAAATGCTTAAAATTGCATTTTAAAACATATCTATGTATTATAAATGATTAAGAACGCTAATATTGATATAAAATCGATATTTTTTTTTTGAAAATAGCCTACTATGATCGAAACCAAAAATGCTTTAAATTGCATTTTGAAACATATCTAGGTATTATAAATGATAAATAATGCTAATATAGATATAAAATCGATATTTTTTTTTGAAAATAGCCTACTATGATTAAAACCAAAAATGCTTTTAATTGCATTTTAAAACATATCTATGTATTATAAATGATTAAGAACGCTAATATAGATATAAAATCGATATTTTTTAGCGCATTTTTGAAAACTTGTTTTCGAAAAGGGAGCTCAATAATACACTTTGTTCGTTCGTTCGTTCGTTCGTTCGTTCGGGCAAGCATAAAAACTTTGCAACCAGACATCGTAGAGAGCTCGGATTTGTTTTATTAGCTCCGTTACTATTGTTTATTGTCCGATCGAACAGTTAAAAGTCTTCAAGCAGTGTATTTATGCTATAATTAATGAGTTTTTGTTTTGTTTTCAGTGTAACCTGCTCAAATTTTGTTTTACCTCTATAAATTCAAATTTACCTCTATAATTTCAAATTTTTTCTAGCCGTTGTAAAATTTCAAATTTTAAAAAACCGTTAAATGATAAACTTTTTCTATATGGAAATTCATTGCAGCAAATTATTAATTATAATCAAATACTGATCGCTTCGTCAAAAATGCGCTGAAGTCCCTCGATCAATAACACGAGGACTTTTGTAATTTTTTTTGAAAATAGCCTACTATGATCGAAACCAAAAATGCTTTAAATTGCATTTTAAAACATATCTAGGTATTATAAATGATAAAAAAAGCTAATATAGATATAAAATCGATATTTTTTTTTGAAAATAGCCTACTATGATCAAAACCAAAAATGATTTAAATTGCCTTTTAAAACATATCTTGGTTTTATAAATGATAAAGAAAGCTAATATTGATATAAAATCGATATTTTTTTTGAAAATAGCCTACTATGATCGAAACCAAAAATGCTTTAAATTGCATTTTAAAACATATCTAGGTATTATAAATGATAAAAAAAGCTAATATTGATATAAAATCGATATTTTTTTTGAAAATAGCCTACTATGATCGAAACCAAAAATGCTTTAAATTGCATTTTAAAACATATCTAGGTATTATAAATGATAAAGAATGCTAATATAGATATAAAATCGATATTTTTTTTTGAAAATAGCCTACTATGATTAAAACCAAAAATGCTTAAAATTGCATTTTAAAACATATCTATGTATTATAAATGATTAAGAACGCTAATATAGATATAAAATCGATATTTTTTAGCGCATTTTTGAAAACTTGTTTTCGAAAAGGGAGCTCAATAATACACTTTGTTCGTTCGTTCGTTCGTTCGTTCGTTCGGGCAAGCATAAAAACTTTGCAACCAGACATCGTAGAGAGCTCGGATTTGTTTTATTAGCTCCGTTACTATTGTTTATTGTCCGATCGAACAGTTAAAAGTCTTCAAGCAGTGTATTTATGCTATAATTAATGAGTTTTTGTTTTGTTTTCAGTGTAACCTGCTCAAATTTTGTTTTACCTCTATAAATTCAAATTTACCTCTATAATTTCAAATTTTTTCTAGCCGTTGTAAAATTTCAAATTTTAAAAAACCGTTAAATGATAAACTTTTTCTATATGGAAATTCATTGCAGCAAATTATTAATTATAATCAAATACTGATCGCTTCGTCAAAAATGCGCTGAAGTCCCTCAATCAATAACACGAGGACTTTTGTAATTTTTTTTGAAAATAGCCTACTATGATCGAAACCAAAAATGCTTTAAATTGCATTTTAAAACATATCTAGGTATTATAAATGATAAAGAATGCTAATATAGATATAAAATCGATATTTTTTGAAAATAGCCTACTATGATCGAAATCAAAAATGCTTTAAATTGCGTTTTAAAACATATCTAGGTATTATAAATGATAAAAAAAGCTAATATTGATATAAAATCGATATTTTTTGAAAATAGCCTACTATGATCAAAACCAAAAATGCTTTAAATTGCATTTTAAAACATATCTAGGTATTATAAATGATAAAGAATGCTAATATAGATATAAAATCGATTTTTTCGATTTTCAAGAGGTTATAGCAAGTCATGGTATAGTCAAAATATAGTCATATGGGGTATTTTTGTAAAGCTCTTGCTGAGGACTATAAGATGAAATTCAATATAATATCTAGTTTGAAAAAAGTCTGATGCCGCAAGAATTTTAAGAAAATTACCATTTTTCCAAGGTTTTCCAATTTTGACAGTTTCAAAACTATTGATAATTTGAGAATTTTGAAAAATGACTTTCGATCCCCCTAATTGCATATGTTGTGTGATCAAATGGCAAAAGAATTATTTTCCGAGACCCTTATGGCTCGGCTGTGACCCGATCACCAAATTTGTAGACACAAAAAAGAAGTTTCTTTGGCGTTTTGAAGGCATAGATGATGTCCGAATGTAAAAGTTTATGTACAGAAAAATCCGGCCTCCTTATACACACATTTTGGTACATTTTGAGATTTTTGAAAATGAGTCAGGCTGTATTAAAAACAGTATGTTTTTCGTCAAAATAATAACTTACATGCTTTTGCGTGGAAGTTAATAACAACAGTTGGATCGCTTGGGTTTTTTGGAGTCGAACTAAGAATCCTGGTCTGATAAATCGATTCTTGATTATATTTAATTGATTTGATAATTTTTAATCAGTTTCTGACATCGATACCGAAAAGAAGTAGTAAGGAAGGGCTGGATCTAGTCATTTTTCAATTTTACATTCTAAAGTAAGTAGGGTATCCATGAAGCTCTTTAAGCCGACTCATAAATTAGTTAATATATTAACTTTGACTCAAACCTCGTTTCAACTATATTCAATATTAACGACCAATTTAAACAAAGCTCTACACAAATCCGCAAATAAAATAATATCAAAAAAATTCTCCAATCCAATATTCATCCTCAAAGCCATAAAGCATACAAAATTTCTCAAAAATCTAGACTATCAAAATATTTTTCTAGCACACAAAATCCTCCACAATTGAATAGCTAATCATATCTCCTAAATTCGCAATATCTCATGCGTCGAGCACATTCAAAAATATAAAATAATTGAAAAAATGAACTAGAAATCATATTTCAGAAATATTTTTAGAATCTCGTCTGTTTATCAAAGTCTCTTGCAAAAAAAAGAAGACATGACAGAATTGAGTAAACAGAAATTGAATTTCTATTGCATCAATATCTTTTATCATATTTTCTATTTATACGTTGGGGAGTGAGAAGGAACGAGGAGAAATGTTTTGTGCTAAAACCATCGATTTATTTCTGAAATCAGGAAAAAATGCGAAAAATATGAAAAATCGTGTAGATTTTGAGGAAAAAGATGAGAAAAGTATGTTTGAGGTTAGGTTGATTGGGATGTCTAAGACGCATATGTTGATGTGATTTATGAATATGAATTTGGATCAACATTTGCTAAATCACTAAGTTCCAGAGTTCAACTAATGGAGATAAAGCATTCAATGTTGTTTTAAGCTCACTACAAACTATATCGGATTGAGTCTTTATTCATATTAACCCAAAACGACTGATCAAACTCCAACAGTTCCATAAACCTCCAACAATTTGCTAAAAAAAATCAATTTTCAAAAAAATAGAAAAATCACGATCTGTGAGTGCGAATCGAATGAATAAAGGAATTATCGAAAAATTATTTCTTTTTCTATGTCTGATATTATCTCTACACAATTTTTTTTGTGTCTGTGTTCAATATTGATTGAAAATCATTCATTCTTCATGTTCATATTTATTTGTAGATTTTTATATTCTTGGATTCTTTCCGCTACCCATTCATCAATTTCAAGTTTTTTTTTGAGAAAGAGATATCTACAAATAAAAATATATGTTATTAATGACAACGAGGGAATAAAAACATGCCGAGATCACATTTCGACATGAAGCAATTGTGTCTAACTTATTATTATTATCATCATGATCATCAATACAAGCTGATGGAAATGAAAACTAAGTTGGGGGATTTTCGAGTTATTAGTGGTTGTAAAGCATTCTTTGAAGATTTAGATAAATTTAAAGCGTTGGCATCTATGTTAAATACTGACCTACACTAAGGCACAATAAAGCTAATGAAAAAAAAATATTAAATTAGGAGTTGATATGCCTCTTGCACTCACACTCAAACCAACAGTTTACAGTGGGATCCGAACCATTCCTTTAATGATACCTATGCCTGTAGTCTACAAAAGAAGGCTGTAAGTATGATTCGAAAAAGATATTCTGCATTATTTGAGCTAAATTATGGTTCAGTTCCAGAATTTATTGACATTTATTGTCACTAGGCTGAGATGTAGGAAAGTAGAGTCCTTACTGATATTCATAACCCTCTATAGTCGATTGATCGGTATACTGAGATAAACTCTAGCCTAATCAATAATCAAAAAATAGTGGATAAAACAGCGACTGAATCCTTAACTCTATAACGCCTTGGACCTTAGGCTTCAAATATTCTAATTTCATGAAAGTCATATGATTGAGTATTGAACCCACAACTCTAAATGAAATCACTCAATCTAGTCTACCTCAATTTCTATGAATAAAACAAACTGACAAACTCATCAAACTCATTCTACAAAATCCTTACAAAAGTCCCCCGATCTCCTCACACTTTTGATTGTTTTCTTGTAATGTAAAAAAAAATCTCTATTTTTCTGTTGTGTTTGGTTTGCCGTTGGTTGTTATTAGAAATTATGATCGATATGTGTTCTCCTTTCCAATAAAGGGTTAATCATAACAAGTTCTATGACCTAACAATGGGAATTTTGTTGTAATGACCAAAAGCATTTCAATTGATTGCCATGCAATGAGCTGTTGATTTGTATTTCAATGAAACATTATGCTTCATATTGTTAATAATTCATCATTGTTTACATGAATATCATTACATGCGGCATTGATTTCCAATTATTATGATTATTGTTATCGTAATGCCACTCTTTTATTGTTGTTACATTTCACAATGATTTTTATGAGACATTTAATGGCATTTCTTATTATTTACGTATTTACACCTATTCAGCTATAATTTCCTATTGTCAAGTCATAACACGAATGGGTTTGTTTGGACGATAAAGTGAGATGTTAAAAAGACATGAATTTCGTTAACTAATTGGTTTGTTAGCAGATTACTTAATGGATACATTCCGTGATTCTGTAAATGCCTTCGGACCTCGACTTTTTGTTTAAATGATTAACGGTAAATTAAAAGTTTTTTTTTCTGTAAATTAAATTAGTTAATTGTTTTCTTGTTACGCTTCATTCTGCTTAAAGCTACCAATTTTGTAAGTTTTCTTTTGGAATGTTTAAATTAATTAATATCTATTTAATATTTTTAAGGCGAGGTGATTGGTATAGAGGTAATTAGTAAATACTTTAATGTATGGGAAAGAGATGTGCTAGATCATTTAGAGGTTTAGGATTGAATTTTGGGTTACTTTCTTTAGTGTGGGCTGCTTAAACTTTTATTGATGATTTTTGATGATGAAATTTAAAAGAATTGTTGATTTTGTTTGGAATTGTCGCAAAGATAAAGGAAGCAGTTAAGTGCCTTGCTGGTCGAATAGGTAAGGCGCTTGGCTCAAATTTGGGATGGTAACTCGAAGGTCGTCGGTTCGAATCCAGCCATTTCCAAATTTGTTCTTTTTCGGAAGTTTAGATACTTCGACTGCTTAATGTACGAGATCAAGCCATAATTGGGCATTTGGGCAACGTTGGATTAAGGAACGGGTCAGGAACTTGAAGTGTAGCGGGAGAAATAGGATCGAGAGCTACAAGATTACCCACGAATGGAATATTGATAGAACGGACCTGAAAAGTATCACGTCACGCCTACAGAAGATCGAAACGAGAGCCTTAGTTTATTTGAAACCTAGATATGAAGATTAGAAGTTTGATCCTACATAATACTAATTCATATGTATACAAATACAAAAGTGTAAAATGTGAATTATTTCCGGACAGTATGTCGTCAATAAATGCAATAAAGTGCAATTAAAATGAGAAAGATCATTTACCAACGATCTTGGAATCAAAATTTAAGACATGAATCAGGTTCCTAAGGATTTGTGACTACATTATTATATTTCTATCCATTACTAGCATTTACTTGACAGTTTTTAATATGCACTAATATGCTAATTATAATTGTTAAGCTTCTGATAATAGACTTGCATTTTATAAGAATTAAAACTGTTAAACTAATAGCTTTTGCTATGTAACCAAAGGAAATAGCTTATTATATTACATTTTACTATATCATTTACATTGTACAACTATTAAACGATAATTAAAAAGTTATAAAATATATTACTAAGTCCTTCGTTATTTTCTAAGCTTTCTTATGATCCGTTAAGTGCTCATGCACAATTAAGACGGATAAAAATATTATTCTTGGTTTTAAAAGCAATGTGTTGTTATCGATTTCTTAAAGATAAAGTTGAATGACACTTTTTATCAAATCAAGCATAAAGTCATTCAACACCTCAACTCAAAATCTTCCCTTTCATCTTTAACAAACGACACAAAATCAATATTCAGCATAACAAGAAAGCATCAATTCAAGTCAGTAACCTGTTCAAGGATTTCTCATCACAACAATCTCGTCTTCAAGTCAACGATGAAAAAAAGTTTCCAATGACAGCAAAACAATAACACAATGATTTTATTATATATCGAGCTCAACCGAATCGATCCCTTGACTAATAAAAAATTGATGTGTGGAGCAAGTTAAATGGCTGGTGTGTATTAAGGGGTTAATCAATCAATCTAGGTTTCATTTTGTTGACTCTACACTTAAGATAAACATTTAA
The DNA here is from genome assembly GCA_917627325.4 of Chironomus riparius. Classification (NCBI taxonomy): domain Eukaryota; kingdom Metazoa; phylum Arthropoda; class Insecta; order Diptera; family Chironomidae; genus Chironomus; species Chironomus riparius. Next base: position 17,713,575 of record OU895877.1, on the reverse strand, counting down.
GATAGGTCCAATATTAAGCATTAAGTATAATCATCCCCCTGACTACAACCCAGTCGAAGAGTAAGCAAAAAAAAAAACTTTAAAAAATTCACAATAAAATACTTTATAAAAAAAACTTTTTAAAAAACTACGTTTTTCGCGTAGACTAAAAAGTAGAAAATAACTTTTATTCTTGGTTGTAAAGAATTTGGTTTTAAATTTTCAGATTATATTTAATAAATTTTTATATCCTAGTCAATATTGTTCACAAAGTTTCGAATAAGTGCACTTTGATCTTATCGTATAACTCAACAACTTAAAAACGTGGGCGCATTAATTTAAGTTTATCATAAAGTATTGATTTCACATAAACTTATTTCTCCTCTTATAATGCGCCCACGTTTTTAAGTTGTTGAGTTATACGATAAGATCAAAGTGCACTTATTCGAAACTTTGTGAACAATATTGACTAGGATATAAAAATTTATTAAATATAATCTGAAAATTTAAAACCAAATTCTTTACAACCAAGAATAAAAGTTATTTTCTACTTTTTAGTCTACGCGAAAAACGTAGTTTTTTAAAAAGTTTTTTTTATAAAGTATTTTATTTTCTACTTTTTAGTCTTATTCTAATGAAATAGAGAAATAAAGATTATAGGGGGTTTATAGGTTACAGGTGTGTTGAACTCCACTTCGTTGCACTTCGTTACGTTCAACTGTTTATAGATTAGAGTAGGTTTATAGGTTACAGGTGTGTTGAACTTCACTTCGTTGCACTTCGTTACGTTCAACTGTTTATAGATTACAGTAGGTTTATAGGTTACAGGTGTGTTGAACTTCACTTCGTTGCACTTCGTTACGTTCAACTGTTTATAGATTACAGTAGGTTCATAGGTTACAGGTGTGTTGAACTTCACTTCGTTGCACTTCGTTACGTTCAACTGTTTATAGATTACAGTAGGTTCATAGGTTACAGGTGTGTTGAACTTCACTTCGTTGCACTTCGTTACGTTCAACTGTTTATAGATTACAGTAGGTTTATAGGTTACAGGTGTGTTGAACTTCACTTCGTTGCACTTCGTTACGTTCAACTGTTTATAGATTACAGTAGGTTCATAGGTTACAGGTGTGTTGAACTTCACTTCGTTGCACTTCGTTACGTTCAACTGTTTATAGATTACAGTAGGTTCATAGGTTACAGGTGTGTTGAACTTCACTTCGTTGCACTTCGTTACGTTCAACTGTTTATAGATTACAGTAGGTTCATAGGTTACAGGTGTGTTGAACTTCACTTCGTTGCACTTCGTTACGTTCAACTGTTTATAGATTACAGTAGGTTCATAGGTTACAGGTGTGTTGAACTTCACTTCGTTGCACTTCGTTACGTTCAACTGTTTATAGATTACAGTAGGTTCATAGGTTACAGGTGTGTTGAACTTCACTTCGTTGCACTTCGTTACGTTCAACTGTTTATAGATTACAGTAGGTTTATAGGTTACAGGTGTGTTGAACTTCACTTCGTTGCACTTCGTTACGTTCAACTGTTTATAGATTACAGTAGGTTCATAGGTTACAGGTGTGTTGAACTTCACTTCGTTGCACTTCGTTACGTTCAACTGTTTATAGATTACAGTAGGTTCATAGGTTACAGGTGTGTTGAACTTCACTTCGTTGCACTTCGTTACGTTCAACTGTTTATAGATTACAGTAGGTTCATAGGTTACAGGTGTGTTGAACTTCACTTCGTTGCACTTCGTTACGTTCAACTGTTTATAGATTACAGTAGGTTCATAGGTTACAGGTGTGTTGAACTTCACTTCGTTGCACTTCGTTACGTTCAACTGTTTATAGATTACAGTAGGTTCATAGGTTACAGGTGTGTTGAACTTCACTTCGTTGCACTTCGTTACGTTCAACTGTTTATAGATTACAGTAGGTTCATAGGTTACAGGTGTGTTGAACTCCACTCCGTTTCACTCCGTTTCGTTCAACTGCTTATAGATTACAGTAGGTTTATAGGTTACAGGTGTGTTGAACTCCACTTCGTTGCACTTCGTAACGTTCAACTGTTTATAGATTACAGTAGGTTCATAGGTTACAGGTGTGTTGAACTTCACTTCGTTGCACTTCGTTACGTTCAACTGTTTATAGATTACAGTAGGTTCATAGGTTACAGGTGTGTTGAACTTCACTTCGTTGCACTTCGTTACGTTCAACTGTTTATAGATTACAGTAGGTTTATAGGTTACAGGTGTGTTGAACTTCACTTCGTTGCACTTCGTTACGTTCAACTGTTTATAGATTACAGTAGGTTCATAGGTTACAGGTGTGTTGAACTTCACTTCGTTGCACTTCGTTACGTTCAACTGTTTATAGATTACAGTAGGTTCATAGGTTACAGGTGTGTTGAACTTCACTTCGTTGCACTTCGTTACGTTCAACTGTTTATAGATTACAGTAGGTTTATAGGTTACAGGTGTGTTGAACTTCACTTCGTTGCACTTCGTTACGTTCAACTGTTTATAGATTACAGTAGGTTCATAGGTTACAGGTGTGTTGAACTTCACTTCGTTGCACTTCGTTACGTTCAACTGTTTATAGATTACAGTAGGTTCATAGGTTACAGGTGTGTTGAACTTCACTTCGTTGCACTTCGTTACGTTCAACTGTTTATAGATTACAGTAGGTTCATAGGTTACAGGTGTGTTGAACTTCACTTCGTTGCACTTCGTTACGTTCAACTGTTTATAGATTACAGTAGGTTCATAGGTTACAGGTGTGTTGAACTTCACTTCGTTGCACTTCGTTACGTTCAACTGTTTATAGATTACAGTAGGTTCATAGGTTACAGGTGTGTTGAACTTCACTTCGTTGCACTTCGTTACGTTCAACTGTTTATAGATTACAGTAGGTTCATAGGTTACAGGTGTGTTGAACTCCACTCCGTTTCACTCCGTTTCGTTCAACTGCTTATAGATTACAGTAGGTTTATAGGTTACAGGTGTGTTGAACTCCACTTCGTTGCACTTCGTAACGTTCAACTGTTTATAGATTACAGTAGGTTCATAGGTTACAGGTGTGTTGAACTTCACTTCGTTGCACTTCGTTACGTTCAACTGTTTATAGATTACAGTAGGTTTATAGGTTACAGGTGTGTTGAACTTCACTTCGTTGCACTTCGTTACGTTCAACTGTTTATAGATTACAGTAGGTTCATAGGTTACAGGTGTGTTGAACTTCACTTCGTTGCACTTCGTTACGTTCAACTGTTTATAGATTACAGTAGGTTCATAGGTTACAGGTGTGTTGAACTTCACTTCGTTGCACTTCGTTACGTTCAACTGTTTATAGATTACAGTAGGTTCATAGGTTACAGGTGTGTTGAACTCCACTCCGTTTCACTCCGTTTCGTTCAACTGCTTATAGATTACAGTAGGTTTATAGGTTACAGGTGTGTTGAACTCCACTTCGTTGCACTTCGTAACGTTCAACTGTTTATAGATTACAGTAGGTTCATAGGTTACAGGTGTGTTGAACTTCACTTCGTTGCACTTCGTTACGTTCAACTGTTTATAGATTACAGTAGGTTTATAGGTTACAGGTGTGTTGAACTTCACTTCGTTGCACTTCGTTACGTTCAACTGTTTATAGATTACAGTAGGTTCATAGGTTACAGGTGTGTTGAACTTCACTTCGTTGCACTTCGTTACGTTCAACTGTTTATAGATTACAGTAGGTTCATAGGTTACAGGTTAGTTGAACTTCACTTCGTTGCACTTCGTTACGTTCAACTGTTTATAGATTACAGTAGGTTCATAGGTTACAGGTGTGTTGAACTTCACTTCGTTGCACTTCGTTACGTTCAACTGTTTATAGATTACAGTAGGTTCATAGGTTACAGGTGTGTTGAACTTCACTTCGTTGCACTTCGTTACGTTCAACTGTTTATAGATTACAGTAGGTTCATAGGTTACAGGTGTGTTGAACTCCACTCCGTTTCACTCCGTTTCGTTCAACTGCTTATAGATTACAGTAGGTTTATAGGTTACAGGTGTGTTGAACTCCACTTCGTTGCACTTCGTAACGTTCAACTGTTTATAGATTACAGTAGGTTCATAGGTTACAGGTGTGTTGAACTTCACTTCGTTGCACTTCGTTACGTTCAACTGTTTATAGATTACAGTAGGTTTATAGGTTACAGGTGTGTTGAACTTCACTTCGTTGCACTTCGTTACGTTCAACTGTTTATAGATTACAGTAGGTTCATAGGTTACAGGTGTGTTGAACTTCACTTCGTTGCACTTCGTTACGTTCAACTGTTTATAGATTACAGTAGGTTCATAGGTTACAGGTTAGTTGAACTTCACTTCGTTGCACTTCGTTACGTTCAACTGTTTATAGATTACAGTAGGTTCATAGGTTACAGGTGTGTTGAACTTCACTTCGTTGCACTTCGTTACGTTCAACTGTTTATAGATTACAGTAGGTTCATAGGTTACAGGTGTGTTGAACTTCACTTCGTTGCACTTCGTTACGTTCAACTGTTTATAGATTACAGTAGGTTCATAGGTTACAGGTGTGTTGAACTCCACTCCGTTTCACTCCGTTTCGTTCAACTGCTTATAGATTACAGTAGGTTTATAGGTTACAGGTGTGTTGAACTCCACTTCGTTGCACTTCGTAACGTTCAACTGTTTATAGATTACAGTAGGTTCATAGGTTACAGGTGTGTTGAACTTCACTTCGTTGCACTTCGTTACGTTCAACTGTTTATAGATTACAGTAGGTTCATAGGTTACAGGTGTGTTGAACTCCACTCCGTTTCACTCCGTTTCGTTCAACTGCTTATAGATTACAGTAGGTTTATAGGTTACAGGTGTGTTGAACTCCACTTCGTTGCACTTCGTAACGTTCAACTGTTTATAGATTACAGTAGGTTCATAGGTTACAGGTGTGTTGAACTTCACTTCGTTGCACTTCGTTACGTTCAACTGTTTATAGATTACAGTAGGTTTATAGGTTACAGGTGTGTTGAACTTCACTTCGTTGCACTTCGTTACGTTCAACTGTTTATAGATTACAGTAGGTTCATAGGTTACAGGTGTGTTGAACTTCACTTCGTTGCACTTCGTTACGTTCAACTGTTTATAGATTACAGTAGGTTCATAGGTTACAGGTTAGTTGAACTTCACTTCGTTGCACTTCGTTACGTTCAACTGTTTATAGATTACAGTAGGTTCATAGGTTACAGGTGTGTTGAACTTCACTTCGTTGCACTTCGTTACGTTCAACTGTTTATAGATTACAGTAGGTTCATAGGTTACAGGTGTGTTGAACTTCACTTCGTTGCACTTCGTTACGTTCAACTGTTTATAGATTACAGTAGGTTCATAGGTTACAGGTGTGTTGAACTTCACTTCGTTGCACTTCGTTACGTTCAACTGTTTATAGATTACAGTAGGTTCATAGGTTACAGGTGTGTTGAACTCCACTCCGTTTCACTCCGTTTCGTTCAACTGCTTATAGATTACAGTAGGTTTATAGGTTACAGGTGTGTTGAACTCCACTTCGTTGCACTTCGTAACGTTCAACTGTTTATAGATTACAGTAGGTTCATATGTTACAGGTGTGTTGAACTTCACTTCTTTGCACTTCGTTACGTTCAACTGTTTATAGATTACAGTAGGTTCATAGGCTACAGGTGTGTTGAACTCCACTCCGTTTCACTCCGTTACGTTCAACTGTTTATAAATTACCAGTTTTCAATGGGAAATTAGTAACGACTTTCAAAATTTTTTCATTCGTTTTATAAAATTTAATTTTTTTAAAGCATTCATTAGTGAAGTACATTAAAAATCACTCGTAAAGATTTTGTGTTTATCTGTACCATTTCTACTTCATAACGTGTGGATTCTTAACATAAAGATGCAAATTACATCACATATGTAACGTATTTATAACGGATTTTCAAATTTAAATTCAATGAGTATCATTTATATGTTATGCAAAAATACGTCAAGCCGTTAATAAAATGAAAAGTCAATTTAATTAAGTTGGTGAAGTGTTATAAATAATGCAATACATTTAAAACAGCATAAATTTATGCTCAAACTATGTGTGGTAAATGCATATCTCATATATATAGTTATTTTGCATTAATTCGTAACGTATTTATTGCTTAACGGTTTTTTTGAAAATTCAAATTTTCACTTACGAATATTCATGAAAAAATTACATGTCAATTTTTTTGTCTTACCAGAATATCTTTAGCTGCTCAAATTTATGGTATAATTAATAATTAGTAATAATTATTAAACTATAATGAATCATATAAATGACTTTTGAGCATTTCAAGTATAATATTTTAAACAAATCAAAATTTCATATCATTGACGTTGGATTTTTTCCCATATAAAAAAGTTTTACATAAATTGTACTATAATTAAGCATTTTTGTGGTTCCAAAGTGTTAAAATATTGTATTGTCACCGGGAATACGTGTGAATAAAAAATTTGAGCTCGATTGGAGCAGGTGAAGTGGTCGAAAAATCGATTACAAGATTTGCCCTCGACAATCAATCAAACAGATAAGAAAGCAAGTTAAGAAAAACGTAGTAAAAACATTGTGTGTAAAATATAAAAAAAAATATATTCATAAAAATATTAATGTTCAAAGGAAGATTAATAACATAAACATTCGATTCTAATGGAAATGTCAAGCGTCGTGCAACATATTTTTGATAAATTAAAATAAAAATAAAAAATAATATTTTTTTTTTCATATTTGTTGAATTGAAAGTTTTAATTATAATTTCAGTGTGTGTATTTAAAATTGTATGATGAAAATGAATTCATTGAACATATGGCGTAGGTTAGATTAAAAACTTTTTTTTTGTGTTCATTTAAAAAAATAATATACAGCAGTAGCAACAGCATATATACAGGAATTCCCACTTTGCACATGAATAATTCTCGCTTCTTCACTATATATGCTCTAACTATGAAGCTCTATGAAATGGCATTTTGATGAAATAATAATTAAAACTTAATTAGATATTGTTGAATTATATTTATCATCCAGTCAGACTCAGCGAGAGAGTAAGTAAAACTTTTTCCATTTAAATTTTTCATTCACATTAAAATCATTTGGAGCTAATTGGAATTTGTTGGCTGATTAATCATGCATTGTTGTACCAAAATTGAAATGTTAATCGAATAAAATAATTTTTTTTTCACATAGTGCGAGAATCAAAGTCTCTGTGTGTGGGATGAAGCGATAATTTATGTTTATTCGAAATTATTTTTGTTCATGCTGCATTGTTGAGCGATTTTTCATTGTTGGGGAATTATTTCAATAAATATTAAGTAATGTGCCCTTGAAGGAATATTTTTGTAAGGTTTCTTTGGAGGCTGTTATGTAAGTTTGATGCTGGAGCAGAGTTGAAATTGGATTTTTATATTTTATATGATTAAATCTGCTAGTTCAAGATCATGAGGCCATTGGCTCTCTGCATTCAATTGGTTTAAGTGCATCAGATCAAAAATTAAAATGATTTGCCCTGAATGGAATTAGGTTCGATTCCCACAAAACACCATTTGATTTCCACAAGACACCAATTAGAGTCATCAAGGAGTTTACACTCTAGATTAATATTTATCTAGTTCCACCTCTGGTACAGACTACTTATTTAAAATAACTAGAATTTCTGAGTAGATTTTACGAACCTCGATAGTAATTTTGTAATGATTAATTGCTGTCTGGATGTCATGAGATCAAAGATCCAAAAATATTTCAAGGACAATTCATGAAATACTTAAAACTTCCATCCAAATTTTCAAGAACTCCAGACTATCTTTCCATTAAATCAAACATTCCTCTTCAAATATCACCAAGCCCCCCTTTCCTATTTTCCAAAATATTTTCGATGTCAACGACTTAATTATCCAACAAAGGACTCACAAAAAAAAATATTATCAATTTTTCACTTCAACTAACAACCCATAACATTCCGTCTTCCTCATTCTCGTCTCAATTCTCAAATTAAATTCCCAAAACTCATTCATTCAGTCAGCTCTTTGTGTCTCTATACCGATAATGGAAGAAACTGAGACGAACAAGTATTTTAAAGCTAGGGTTACCATCTAGTTTTCATGAAAATACAGGACATTTGGTAAATTTTTTCGAAAAAAACAGGACATAGAGTAAAATTCGAAAATTAACGGAAATTTTCATGAAAAAAATACAGGACCAGGAACAAAATTTAAAAATTTATACAGGACAGGGTTTTGAAATACAGGACTGTCCGTTGTAAAACTACGCAGATGGTCACCCTATTTAAAGCTCAAAAATTGTTCATTTAACTTTTTTTCCTTCTCATTTAATTGTATTTGTCGTTGACTTGAGATGACGATATTGTGATATGAAATTTTAGTTGTAACTAGATTCGACAGTATCTACTTGAATTCCCTTTATGGCTTAACAAAAAAAAGTTACTTTTTTGTAGAATATTGTTTCTATGCTGAGCCTGGATGATGCCGAGCTGTGTATGATGTAAAGTTTGCATAGTGTTCTGTCATAGTATAGTTGAATCTGGGGTTTCAAACTAGTAGCAGATAGGTTCAATAGCAGATAGGTTAGGCAATATAATGGATATTAAAACACTTTAATGAACTTAATGATAGGTTCGATTCTCACCTGAAATTGATTTCAATTTATCCCTATCAGTGCGTAGGCTTAAGAACATTACTTGATATGAAAAGAATGTACAAAATCACAAATCACATCATGAATCGCTCGGGAATCTATTTCTCTCCAAAAATAATAAACAGCATGAAAAATCGAGTATTAGGCGTGCTAACTACAGAGAATACCGAGAAAAAATTGTCATAAATAAAGCTCCACTTCTTTCCCACTCTACTCATGTATTTCACATAATTTTCCATGTCATATGAAGAGTAGGAACTGTTAAGAGACGAGATAATGGAAAAGTTTTTTTTTTAATGTTAAGTTGTGTACGGGGATGAGGTGGAATTGAGGAAATGTTTTTCAGTTTTCCTTTTTATTCCTCTCTCTAAATGAGGATGTGTATTAAGTAAAAGTACTATAATTCCTATTTATATCTTCAATAATTAAAGTAACTTTTTTCTGCAGCACTACAGCAACAGCATTGTTCTATGGCTGTTGTAAAAGTTTCTCCCAAGTTATTTTGAAGCTCTTAACAATACGAAAAACTCCTAAAATTAATGTCACATTTATCACTTGAGACGATGTTGGATAATGACAATAAATATCTTTTCAGCTATAGTGGTGGCACTTTATATTTATTTATGCTCTTCTCACTTACCGCTACTGCTGTTCCTAATGTTGATGCTTTCATAGGAATGAGAAAAATTCTTTGCCATTAAAAAGTTTCACAACTTGACTTATAATCGTCTAAATCCACATTATACATTGTAGGTATGCGATATGCACATGACGAGTAAAATGTAATGCGAATTGGTAAATATATGTACATATAGTAGAATTTGCATAATGGCAACTAAACGTAATTACTAAAAGATTTCTTTTTAAACGCAAAACGTGCTTTCAACATTTTGTGTCACATACGTGAATCATTTCGTTGATTTTTTGTGCTTACTTCCCTTTTTTGAATGTGCGTGATTTTAAAAGTTGAATGTAGTTGGAAGTTTTTGAGCAGTTTGGGTAGAATTTGATGAAATTGCATCATTGTTTAAGGGGCCGTTCACTTATGACGTCTGACATTTAGGGGGGAGGGGGGGTCTAGGATTTTGTGACAGTACAAACAACGGAATTTTTTTTCTTTAGAATTTTTGTAACAGAAGGGAGGGGGGTCTAAAAATCAGGTTTTTTGATGGACGTCATAAGTGAACGACCCCTAAGTATGGGAGCGTTGGTTTTGGGAATTAAAGACATAAGGGGTCAATTGTAAGACAGCTATTTTTGAGGTTTGAAACTTAATTGCTCTATCTATAATAAAAAGATATTAGTGATAATAATTTGAGTGTTGGCACAAATTTAGTAGGTTTTTGTCCAAGTGGAAAATAACCTGATGGGAAATTCTTATCAAAACTTTTTCCCACAATGTTGTTATCCCCACTTGTTCTATCAATTTTCATTGCAACCTAATGATAAACAATTTTGTATAACTTACAAGATCTCTACAAAAGTATGTCTTTCAAACTACTTTGAAGTTGGTTTCATAGATTTGAGATTACTAATTTACTAATCACAAATCTATGGTTTCCTTATTTACAAAACAGCTAATTCGTAAATTGTCAACTTCAAAAGTCTTTTGTTTCTCAGAATCCAACAAACTTTACATTTAAAAACAAAAGAACTCAATCAAAAATTAATGTCCATGGTATTTAGTAGTTGTCATGCCACTTCTGTTACGTATAACTTTGCTTTATAATTATTATCCAATGACGCAGCAGTAATTCTATGGATACATAATTAGAAAATCACAGCATAATTATGAAAAAATATTTGGATATAGATCTTACTAGAAGATGTAGGTTGTAAGTGGAGGAAGTAGGGGGCAAAGTGGTTACGTTGTTATCAAACTCTCTTTTAGATAGATTGTAAATGTTCGAGAATGGAGGATACAAGCTGGATGCAAGTTTAAAGACTAGCGTTTGCTAGAATGTCATATTAAGGGGTTTGATCACATTTATTGGTCCACTAACCTATTTGCTGACTCTGGTAAAGTCAATCTTAATTGTTATAGATCAAAAACAGCGCTGTCGCCTCCCGATTCTTGATATCACTAACTAGCTTCCTCCCAAAACAACTTTTTTCATTCGCATTGTGTATATTTGCTCAAAAAACAACTTCTACTTACATAAATTTCCTTTTGCATATCAGAAATTCAGTTTTTTGTACTCTACTCTTTATTTCAAGCCATAGGAAGCAATGAGCTTGAATAATAATTAGCAACCGTATCACGTACATAACATCTTGCATGCTTTACTTGCTTTTACTCTACTGAGATATGCTTTATATATTTTTATTTCATCTTTTTACTTTTTTTTTTCCTGATTTTCTTCCCACAAAAAAAAAGAAGCAAGAACACGAAATGAGTTTTGCTCATTGCTATTTTACAATTCAACTCGATTTTTTTGTGTGTGTGTAAATCCGGAAGGAAGCAAAGAAGAAAATTTCTTTCATTTCCTTTTTCCTACATGAACAATTTTATTTTTTAAAAAATTCAGCGAGCACAATTAGGAATAGATTTGCGGATTGAAAGCAAATGGAAGCTTCAGACTTTTTATTTGTTACAAACAAAGTCGCTCACAAATTTTAATGGATTTAAAAGATTTATGAGTTGCTATAAAGTCAAGACAAATTCATCAAAAAGACTCGATTATTTTAATGCCTTTGGATTTATTTAGCTAGGTGGCATTCAAGAAGAAATTTTTCAATTAAAATTGATTGAAAGGAATCAGGTAGTAGAATAATAATGAGGTTGAATTAAGATTATTGAAAACAAGCAGAGCTTGTTTTGTGTAAAGGTTTATCGACCCTATTAATGATTCAGATCTGTAGATTGAGCTTAGAGTAAAGTAGAGTAAATTATTTAGAGAAATGACTGACAATATAGACGTTGAGATGATTTTGGAATTGTAGGAAGGTTGCAAAAGGTTTGTAGTTGAATTTTAAGGTGATTTGGGATTTTTGAAAGTGTACATTGGCAATGACAAGTCTACAACACTATATTCTTAGAAAAGCTATCCTCTGGTGAGATTTGAACCCTCATTTTCACCCAAACATATTGATTAAAGCGCCAACAATCATTTAATTATAAGTCTTACAGAAAACAATCCTATTAATAGCTACAAACCAATCTCTCATTAAGCCTAACTCAAATGAATAAAAGAATTTCGCTATCAGAGATTTGCTCAATCGTATATCACATCTAAGGGATTATATCAAAATGATTTTCAATCAGAATCAGCTTATTTATTCTCTCAAATCCATTAAGAATTCCAATCAAGTCTAGAAATTCTTTATTTCCATCTTTTCTTATAATTAAAGCTATTATTGCAGAGCTATAACGAAGAAATCAATTAACATATTCCATATGATGCTTATTTTCCACTTAGCACAGACGATATAAAGAGAATATGAGAACATTTTATTGCATCTTTATCTCAATTACGACTTCTTATTGATTAAGTTTCATCCTATCATAATATAGTAATAGGATTAATGAATAATCGAGATGGTATATTGATGTAAATTAATACTGAGTTTAATGCTGTAAGCTATGATGAAATGGAGATGATATTATATAGACTATTCTATTCAATATTCTCAACTATGCAGATCAATCAGGTTATCATCACCACCAACACTCATTATCTGGAGTGGGAGCTGTTCATAATTGATGTCTTGTAAGTAGAGACAGCATGTGAGGGGATTTAAATTTAGGATTCTTGAAATTCTAGAATCCACCTTCATCTACTAGTTCACGTGGATAATATAAATGTCTGTTCCTTATTAAGAGGTCTTGGTTCTAGTTCTAACAGAAGAGCTATCTAGTTTGAAGCATTACAACGCTTAATAAAGTCAACCTATGTTAAATAGGATAGAAGAGGTCCTGCAATTCCAATTTTTAACAGACAGCACCTATCAAAAACTTCGCAATCTACAAGAAAACTGTCGTCTCGCTTTGTTCATTCAACAAAATTTGCTATCGATATTGAATATCCATTTCAAATAAATTCAAATAATTAAATCTCAACCTTTTTCAATTTTCTCTATCTCTGTTAGCATTTGCTGAGCTTGGTTCTATTCATTTGAAAATTCCTGAAAGGAAAACTTCCTCAAAAGTATAGAAATTAAATCAATTTTGGAAAATTGAGGAATGTCTGTAGAAAATTCATCATACGTGCAAAGGAAGTTCATTAGAAAAAGGTTTTATTTTCCACATTTAAAGATCCTTATTGCTTTTTAACTTCCACGCAAAAAGTGTGTAAGTTATTAGTATCGGTCAAAACACAATTTTTAATACAGCCAATCAAAGGACTAATTTTCAAAAATCTCAAAGGGTATCATAATATTTGTATTGAGAGGCTGGATTTTTCTGAACATAAACTTTTACAATTGCTCTGCTCAGCTTCCATTCCACTTCGTTTCATTCCGCACAGCTTGTCCACTCCCCTTTCTATAGCTAAGACTTCCATCAATAGTATCATTTTACAGACATTGAACTTTCACAGACATTTACACTTTATACGAGAAATTAAGCAACTTATATGTTATCTAACGTAAGTCAAGCGTGGAAGTTCGTGGCTTTCTACGTAAGTCGTGTTTTTTTTATTTAATTTTTTAGAAGCTTAATTCCTTTATTGGAAAATTCGGAAAATGTCAGCTTCTATATGTTTCTTGACTGTAAATTTTCTGTAATGTCGCCTTAATTCTTAAATTGGAAATCGATTTAATTTTGCTTCTTTTAAGAGTTTGGTAGGCATCAAAATTTTCTTTTTGACTAAATAATAAGACTTGACTTTATAATTCGTCTTTTGAAGGACAGCACTTCCATTAATTGCATATAAATGTTAAAATATTATTTTAAAAAAATTCTTTACTCATTTCATTAATAAAATTGTTTACGACTGATTTTATAGTCTTCTTTACATTCCTGTCATGCAAAAAAGGTTCTCACCTATAATTTATTTTCTGTTGACTCAGGCTTTAAATGTCACAAGGATATGAGGAAGAAGAAGAAGGACAAAAAAAAGGGAAATTGCGTATTGAAGAACATTAAGTTAAGTTATGTTGTATGAAAGTCTAAGAGATGATGGCATAATGTAATTTCTCAGCCTGAAGGGCCTTATAGAGCATAAAAAGGGAGATTGAAGGTGATATTCTTGTCACGTCTTCCATCTTTCTACTTCCAATGAGCCTTTTTTTCTTACAATTTTACCTTCTCACCTTCCCACTCTTTACGATTGTATTTAAGCTTAGCTCAACTTTTAATAAGTAGATGGAATAAAAAAAAGGAAATTTGAATGATTTTTTTTTCTTTCGTCAGCTTCCTTAGTGATGTCTTTTTTCTCATCCGCATGAGCTTCTTTTAATATGAAAACTTTGAAAACCTGTTAAGAAATTTCTTCGTCGTAAAAAAATTTCAATCAACTTTTGAAAATTATAGAAATTGTTAAAAGAAGAGTGCTTTGTTTTGTGGTTTGAGGATTTTTGATGGAGTTCCATCAATCTTCTTAAAAGATTGTTTTTGAATTTTTAACTTTTTCAAGGTTTTTTGATATTTTATGCAGAGATGGCAATCGATTAGCGTTGTTACTGTAGATGTGGCTTTAAGAAAATTAAGAAATTTAAGACTGGATCAGACTAAGCATAGGGTGCACAATGAAGCTCGTTGTATATGGAAGAAGGATAGCCGAAGTGAGATAAGTACCTCGATGGTGACAGTGAGTGGTAGGAAATCACCATTCACCAAATCATTTTGAGGACAAGGGTTCGATTCTCATCAAACCCAACTTATTTAAATTAGTATAAAGATGCCGTAGGATTTGATAAGATTTGCTATTTGCAGTCATCGACTTTAGGGGTCGTTTACTTATGACGTCTGAAATTAAAGGTCATTTTTCATAAAAGAACAATAAATTTCCAGGAATTTCTATTGTTCTTTTCTTGCTGACCCCCCCCCCCCCCCCCCCCATCGCTCCCCTACCGGACGTCATAAGAAACAACACCTTACCAACTTTGCGTTTTTGGTCTTTTATTGAAGAAGATTGAGTTGCTTGATTGATTCATCTTGAAGTTTCAAAACTCCAATGACGTATAATGACGGATAATAATGACGAATAATGATGAATAAAGATGGAAGGGGAGGGGACGAGGGCTTGATTGATACATGTGGAAGTATTGTTATAACAAAAGTTGGATTTCAAATTTAAGGAAATTTCAAACTTCATTGGCGCCAAATATCATTAAACTTTAAACTTCTTTAATACCTTGTCAAATTAACCATTCCTTCCTATTCTCAAACGAACATGACAAGCTGCTTATGTCAATGTCCTTGTAAATTTTAATTAGTAATTCAAAACTTTTTGTCAACGTGTTAATATCGATCACTAATGATGCTAATTAGTTATTCAAATCAAATCATGTATCAACAAATTTCAAATCAAACTTCTTCCTTAAATGTCGATATTTGACTTCATCCTTTTCTAACTCGATCAATTATTCTAATTTTTTTACAATCGAAATAATAATTTGACAGCTATTGAACTGTCAAAAATCGTAGACAAAAGATAGAATAAATATGAATAATTATGACTGATTATTCATACAAATTACATGTTCTACTTAATAGAGTCATGATTGATTGAGTTTGTAAAATGATAATTAAAATAATTAACTGCGACGATTGAGATAAATGTGAAAAAATTTATTAGAAACTTGCAAATTAAATTATGCGGTCAGTGATTGACTGGTTAGATGATGCAGGGGTGTTGATTTATATTTAAGTCATCCAGTGCCTCTAAGGTTGTCAGAGACGTAGCTAGGATTTTTTGTGGGGGATTTCACATTGAATGTTAAGATCTCAAATTGAACCTAGGCACCTAAGGATTCATGTTTTCTTGGATTCACTCCAGATGATAAAGATTGGTATCAATGTGGATTGTTGAGTATTAATTAAGTTGGTTTGAATGATTCATTTAACTTTGAATGAAAAATTTAACCAAACCAGAGCTCCATAAGCGTTAAGATAGACTTACGATGGTGGTACGACTTTTGAGCAATATTTCCCTAAATATCAACTCTCCTGAAAACAAAAACAGAACCTGAAAAATCCAATTTCAACAACAATGGATCGCCTAAGCTAGCAAAAAAAAACACAAAATTCTTATTTTTTTCACAATAATCATTTTTTTGATTTATTCTTTAAATACATTTTATTAATGTTGTGGTTAAATGGTTTGAAATTTTCAATTCATTTTGTTGAAATATTTCATCGCTATATAAAAAGGAGTGTGTGACGTCTCATGCGTATTGCTTTTTTATGATATTTCAATAACTATTTACAATGATAATGTTTTTTTTTATTAAATATAAATTGAATTATTAATTACACAATTCGTTCATCCTCATTTATTATCTACAGTTACGAATTTTTTCCATTATTATTTTTTGATAAAGGTTCATTTTTGTTCCTTTTTAATGTTGGAGTATGCATCCGCCATTAATTCATTTTTCATTTCATTTAATTGCAATTCACAATTTTTTATATTTGCGGGCATTTTTTTTCTCACTCGGAATTATTTTACGGAACTATTTGTGGACAATTAAAATGCAGATTTTTTTGTTTCCAGATGAGTTTTTAATTTTCAATTAATCTTTCAGTGCCACTGATTGTTTCACTTGTAATCTCGAGATTTATGAATTGAAGGATTATTCATAAAAAGTTTTTAATTATTTTTTTTTCAAATTCTCTGTTTTTTGGTGGGCAACCTTGGGAATTTTTCGTTCATTTCATAAATAAATAATTCATACAACTTTTTAATTTTTTAATATTATTCATTAATTAATGATTATTATGGCTCTTAGGCTTCGAATTTGTTAATTATCATGAAAACTACATCATTGTTTCATTTCTATTCTATTACCTATTGTGTTTCTTTTCGTGTTGATGATATTTTACAGAGTTGGATGGTTGCATGATTGGTGGGAGGGTCATGAACACTTGATTTTATTTTATTTACATGTCATTTATATTATTTCAGGAAGTTGAAAAATTTAAAAATTTAAAAAGTTAAGTTTGCCAATTGCAAACTAGATTCGATTTTAAATAATTTTTGTAAGTTAAGAATTTTAATTTCAAAAATATTCAGAATCGTAATACTTTGAATTTCGATAATTTTCGAAAGTGAAAAATTTGAATTTCGAAAATTTTCGAAATGTAAAAAATTTGAATTTCGAAAATTTTCGAATGTGAAAATTTTAAATTTCAAAAATTTTCGAAAGTGAAAAATTTGAATATCAAAAATTTTAAATTTCAAAAATTTTCGAAAGTGAAAAATTTGAATATCAAAAATTTTCGAAAGTAAAAAATTTGAATTTCGAAAGTTTTCGAATGTGAAAATTTTAAATTTCAAAAGTTTTAGAAATTGAAAAATTTAAATATCAAAAATTTTAAATTTCAAAATTTTTCGAAAGTGAACAATTTGAATATCAAATTTTCAAAAGTAAAAAATTTAAATTTCGAAAATAATTTAAGCTGAAACCCCTTAACCCACTTAGCACCATCAACTCTGTCATTATAAATTTCTCATTACTAGAACTTTTTCACAAACAAAAAAATGAACTATTTTCAAAATTAATTTTCGGTTTAAATAAAAAATGAAATGGAAATGTTAATTGGTTCGTTAATTTTTTTTTTGATTACAAAATAAACTTAAAAGCAACAAACAAAAAGAACAAAAAAAAATCATCTTTTCACTTCATTTTAGAGTTGTTTTCTTAATTTTTTTTCTATACAAAGCTTTTATCACACTATAAAAAATATCACAGATTCTATTTTTTTTCTCTCTTTTTGCGAATACATATTACTAAGAAAGTTAAGAATTATAGTTTAAAACATGTTTGGGGAGGGTTAAAGACAGTGAGGAATAATGGAACAAATTTTATATACAAAAAATCTTATTTTGTGCCATCATTTTTGAGAAAAAACGAAAACAGATTTTTTTGGAGAGTCTTTTTCGCATTGTTTTTGTCGTTTTACGTAATTGAATTTTTTATTTTGTCTATTATTAAATTCTTTAGAGCTGCCTAGCAACAACAACGACAACAACAGCAAAATAATGTTGACTTCATCATCGTAACTGTCGTTGTTTCTGCTACGTTGACAGCAAAGCACCGCCGACTAGGAATTTTTACTTCTTTACATTTTCAATTTCTTTCGAAATCTGCGGCTTGAATTTTAATGAGGTTTCCAAAAAAAATTATTTTTCCATCGCGCTGATTTTTTTAATCGCACATTTTTTCTTTGAGATTTTTCGACATTTGAGAGCAAATTTTATCCTTTTTTTGTGCGACAATATTGAACATGCTTTAGATAGGAAATTTGATTAGATGAAAAAAATCTAATTACAATTTTTCCCCTTCCTAGTTTGCCTTATTTTATGACTTTTAAAAAGCTTTCATCGCTTTCTCGTTTTAAATTTAAATTAAATTATTTTCGTATTCCGACAATATTGAGATTTCGTTTTGACGATTTTTGATGTATTTTTTATTGAGATAAACCTGATCAAACGAGAAATCCTTGATTCAATTAATGAGGATTTGAGATACGCGATGTGTAGAGCCGAAAAGGCAGTAAAAAAAGTCGATTGAAATAGGAAATTTTGGGAGGTATTAAGGTTTGATGGTAAATTGAGATAGATTAAATTAATTCTAATGGATATGAGGCTTAAATGGTGATTGAATGTTTTTGAGGTATGAGGCTTAATTAATTTTAGCTATATACAGCTTTGCTAGCCCTTTAAGAGCCTTATTAAATGTTAACGAGCTTGATCAACTAAAAAGAGCCCCTTTCAACCCTTATATAATGTTATTTGGTCCTTGTAGACCCTTTATTGACTTGCAAGACCCTAATTTGTCTCATTTGACACTAAAAAGCTTTAAATGGACCGAACAAAACCTTAGTCGACCTCAAAGAGCCTCATTCAAGACTATAGAGAATTATTTTGCACTTAAAATACTAAGAAAGTTTCATTTAACCTCAAAATGGTCTTACCAGATTCCACTTAATTAAAATCTAGTTGATTGTCTGTACTTAACAAGCATAAACCAAAATTTAATCAAGTTAAGCAAAAAATTCATGAAAATTCTCACTCAATTTCTGCAATTTCCAGCTCGAATAATTTTCAAAGCAGACAATTGAATCTCAATTCGATTTCTTTTCTACAAAATTTACCAGACAGGAGCACACACCTTTGCCATGCTTCATTCTATCTCAAATCACTTCCTACATCAACCTCTTCACACAAAAAATACAGAAAAATCATCATTTTTCACTTTAAATAATTTAGAATCTGATGAAAACCAGACAACAAAAGAAAAGGAACAAGAAGCAAGAAGAAATATTTCCTTGTTATGGAGCAGCAGACAGCACAGAAATTCCTTCTCTTAGCAACATAAAGCTCACATTTTTATGACTCTCATCGTCATCGCCTTTTTTTTTCTACTTCACGCCTGAGAAATTTCTTCTACAATACGAGATTTTTATTGCTGGTGTTGCTGCTGTTTTCCATCCAACAAACAAGAAAATAATGAACAAGGATTTTCATTTCATTCTAGATAATATTAGAAAATAAGATTCATTTTTATGATTTTAGTTTCATGATGAAAAATAAAAATACATACGCAAATCGGGTGAGGAACCTTCTTGGAACGAGAAGGAGATTTGTCTTGTGACAAAAGTATGTAGGAAGGAATACGAAAATTATGTTCATGTTTAGTGAGGAATAAAATTATTTGACAGATGAAATGAGAGACAAAGAAACTTTTTGGGTAGATTTTTGAGTACCTTGATCTTCCTGGATGGTTAATTATTTTTTTTTAAATTGTTCAAACATCCACGATGATGTTGGTTGATGTTTAGTACCGATTCTACATTAATTTTAAGTTTTTTTACAACTAGATCTTAGCATCAGTACCAACATGTTGTGTCCCTATCTTCTATTGACTACACTCCTGACCTCTAACCTCAAATATCCTATAGTACGTATTTTCATAGAGGTGTCTTAGAAGTAAGCGAACACTTTAACCAACAGTAAGTTTTAAATTCATTAACTAGTTATTTTGAGACGTAGCAAGGTTGTTTGTCGTTTAAGACCAAATTAAAATTTGGATCTTTTCGCATGGTCGTTTTTTATGTCATATTCCCTCTTGCCACGCCTCTACCCAGCAGAAATTAACATCATGCACCTCAAATCTACCCAAAATCATCTCAAAGCACTCAGCTCACACAACCCCAAAAAAATAAGGCAAAAAGGAAGACAAAAAAGTGCCATTAACAAGCTATCCAATTTGTCTTAAGACTACAATTGTCTTCAGTCTTTATACTTGTTATTTTTATGTCTCTATGCTCCGAATTGTTGATGTGAAATTGCGACATTCAATGTTGTGGAACAGCACAGAACGAGGAAAGTTGTTCCTTGATGATGATAAAAATTTGTGTAGATGTGTGTGCTAAAATTCTTTTTATTTCCTTCCTTCCTCTCAATTTTTCTATTCAGCTTGAAGTGTTGATAACCAACACACACACATACACATTTGTGCATGTACAACAGCATTTATCACAAAATAAAGTTTCATCTTCTTAATGTTCATCGCCAATCCTCAATGCTTGATTTTTATTATTATTTATCTGAATTGACGATGGATGACTAGGTGGTTCCTCATAAACACACGACGTGTCACTGCACGAACAGCATGTATCGCCTCCACTTCCACTATCTCGACTCGCTTGCTCACAATGATGATGATTATTATGTTTGTAATGATGATTATTGGATTTATTTATCTGCTCTGGATCAACGCCCGATAGGATAGCATCATCTGTCAATGTATCATCACATGAATAACTATTTCCAATTTCATCGTCATCATCATGCTCTGTCGTCTCCTCATTTTCGGAAATTGTCACTTTACCTAAATTACATGAGTTCTCATCATCATCGCCACAATGAGACTCATCGCCAATTATGTATTCGTAATTTGCATGATTCTGATCTGGCGTTGTTGCTGCAGGAATTTGATGATTAAAAGGAATTGTATCTTGTGGCGAATGCTGATGCTTTTGATTACTATTACTATTATTGTTATTATTTCCAGCTCGATGATGATGTTTAGTCTTTTTGTTTCTCTTATTGTTGTTATTGTTATTATTACCATTATGATTAAAATGAGAATGTGTATGATGATTGTGGCGTGGCTGACGTTCCATTGAGTAGCAATCGGACGAACATTTATAAATGGAATTATCGTTGAGTGAGCCAAAACTTGTCGGATTGTGTAGAGTCGTTGGTGTCGTTTGCTTTGAATTTGAGCAATTTGGCAATGCATCGTAGCTATCGCATAATCTAGATTGTGAGTAGGTGGTCCAGGCGATTATGGAAAAGGAAAAAAGAGAAGAAACAAAAAATAATTTTCTCGTTAGTAAAGTTTTCATTTAAAATGAGATTATGAAGATTTATTATTGTGCATATATGTGAGGAAATTTAATTTTGAAGTAGGAAATTTTACGGACGGAAATATGAATGAGACTTTTTTATTTTGGTTTGTTTGTAGAGAATGTTTGTGCTTGATTTTGTCTGACATTGAATTATTTGTTTGAGAAAGTTATTGCTTCTGTGTAGAGAAGATTTTATCTGCAAAATTTTAAGTTTGCTTAAAGTTTCAGACTATTTTATGTGCATTTTTGGGATGTTTTGTATTTGACGTCCATAGTTAACAGGTAACTTTTAAAAAATATTTAAATTGACCTTAAAGTTGAAATTTGTTTAATATCAGCTTTTATTCATTACTCAACCCCCTTCATTTACATCATTTCTACTTAGTTCCCAACATTCTTCATTTCAAGCAACTTTCTCACGAAAAATCTCAAGTGTAAATATCAAAAGTATCTACTTAATAATTTCGCATTAAATTGAAAATGATCTCAACGATGAAAAAAAAATCTAGTCTCTCACAATGTTCAAGTATCAATTCCGCTAAAAATCATCAAGTATTCGCAAAAAAGAAAATTATTCACAGAAAATAAAATCCTCGTCTACATCTGCTATTCTCATTAAGAGCTTTTAATGAAAGAGAATTTTAAAAGAAGAAATCATTAATGAGATTCTATGTAAATTAACATCATTAGCTTGAAGCTC
This sequence comes from Chironomus riparius, assembly GCA_917627325.4. Taxonomy (NCBI): domain Eukaryota; kingdom Metazoa; phylum Arthropoda; class Insecta; order Diptera; family Chironomidae; genus Chironomus; species Chironomus riparius. The sequence goes on along the minus strand of OU895877.1, from coordinate 17,691,668 downwards.
CAAACTGAATGAATACAAATTTATTAAAAATTCTCTTTCAATTCCAACTCGTTTTTTGTCTATAAATTTTCCCTATTTGAAAATGTTTTAAAGCTTCCCACAGCTTAAACACTAAATAAATTACCACATGAAAGCTTCCCTTTTATTTTGGCTACAAAAGCTTTCTATTAAAAAATAATATTTTTCATTTATGTACATACAAATGATTTCCTTTGATCATTCTACTCTTATCAAAGTGAGGAATGAGATGGGGAAAAATAGCATAAATTTGATTTCAGTTTCTCTTTTTTCAATTTCCTTAATATGCATACATAAATCTTTCACTTTCATGTTGTATGTTCTTTCTAGTCATTCATTTTTTGGTTGTAGCATTCAGAATGTTTTTGTGTATATGCAAAACAAGTAGCAAAAAGATGAAATTATAGGAGAGCTCCCTTGAGGGTATTTGGTTTGAATTTATATTATTGGAGCTTTGTGGCAATTACATTTAATTAAATGATGCAAAATCAAAGTTTGAATCATCAAGGTACAGGTAAGACTACAGGATCGACAGGTCTGCAAGTAGTTTAGATCATTTTCATTTCTAAGAGGGGTGCAGGAATCACCAGATTTTTTCTTGAATTATTCCGTTAAGGAATGATTGATCTTAACCATGCTAAAGGAAATATATAAGGTTAAATAATCTCAAAAGAGGTAGTCTAGACATTCTTGAACCACCAACTACACTTATATGCATCAAAATATCACTCGATAAAGTTAAAGAAGCAGGGAAGACAGCTTCAAATTAAATCACACGAAGTTCAAATCCCAAAAAGTTATATAAATTAGTATAGGTTAGCATCAACTTTATGGAATGATTCAGGGTTAATAAGGAATGTGTTAGTAAATGAATGAACCTTATGAGTCAACTCTTAAGCCTAGTCAAAGCTCACACCCTCATAAACTTAAAACTTACCCCTGTCAGAGACTTTTTTGTGGTTCATTCTTGACAGCCCCAGTCTTATTATTGGGATTATTCTTTCGTATCACCCATGGACTTGGACAATCTTTAGTTTGGGGTGAACTGTGAATAAATAATGTTAAATATGAGTGAAGAGATGGTATTGAATAGTGTCTATGTCCTGGATTTTTTAACAGGGGTAGACTTAGAAATGTAGAAGATAATTGGAAAGTAGCTTCAATATTCATAAATGAACGACTTTATGGCCTAGCATGAAAATACCAAAAGATGTCATAATAATGAACATAAAAAGTTCCCATTCCCGACAGAACAATTCAATTTAATGATCAATGAGTCCCATTCAATAATGATTCACCGAATATAATGGCAGTCATAAAATGTTGCACAATTCAGACCAAAAAACAAGATCACATCTACAATCTTTACAGTTTCCTCGAAAATTTCCTTTCTCAAAACAAAAGTTTCCCCAAGGGTGCTGTACATACATGTATGGTACAAGAACATGAAATACTTCGACATGCAAGAGTGATTTACATTTCAAAAATCAAAGAACATTATTTTCTGTCTCTACATTTATGGTACAGAGGATACTATAAGGTTTGATATATTTATGTACCATACACGTTGTTTGATGATGATGATGATGATACTAAATAACCAGCAGAGCATCAAGAACAAGAAAATGCCAAAAGCTTTCTCTCTTACCTGGAATTAAATTTCCTCTGCTGATATGGCTCATATTCATTATAGATATGTTCAGTTATCAATGCTTGCTGTTGTGGTGGACAGCATGGATTATTAGAATTGTTCATCATGTGGTTATAAGCTTGCTGTTGATTCATTGCCGACTCGTGACACAGGAATGGAAGTGGTCGAGTTGTATATGGCATACCATTTGAGGAATTTTTACTTGATGATGTCGCATGATTGTAGTTATACTCAGACCCTTGTGATATGTTCATGCTGTGATTAAACAAAAGGAGGAAGTTAGAGGCAATTTCTTATAAGACACACATTCATATGACCGAGACTTACTTTGGCTGTTGCTGTCTTGATGACATTCCTGAGCCGCTACGGGAGCTTAATGATGATTTCTTGCAATTTGGTACGATGCCTGCTGTGAAAGGATCGGATCCATAATCGGAAGACATTTCCGGAATTGGTGGTGGGCCCATTGGTGGTGGTGGAAGGAAGTCTATCCAATTTGTAGGCGCTAAATGGAAATCAAAGTTTTTGAATTATTCAAATGATAAATAAAGTTGGGACTTACCTGGATTATAATGTTTTGGAAACATACAATGCATCTGTTTACCATCAGAATGTAAACTAGACGTACCCGATGATCCACCCGCTCCGATTTCGTGCTCAGAATGTGAATGTGATGGATTTGTGCACATATCCGGTGCCATTGAATTAATTAACATTGTCGTAGCATACGGCGTTGGATTGTCGGGAGATTTTCGACAATTATAGAAAGAAGTAATATTTCGTGGATCTACTTCCGCATAATCAGTACCACAGTCTGTATAATTTCCTTGCGATGATGCCAATTGTGAGTTTTCAAGTAATTTCATACCACTTAGTCCGGAATCTTTATCCATATCACCTGTTCGCCATCCACGATTATTTTGTAATGGCCCTATAGATGATTTAAAATCAATCCATAAGCTCTCTTTGCCATTAATATTCATCATCACGTCGCCACCATTAACGACGCTTGGAACTGTTCGAAAGATATAAAAAAAAATATTTTTTTTTAAGGCGTGAGTAATAAAATGAAATTCATAATGTATCATTAACATTATCTTCTGCTTCGAGACTATTTTTGGATAGTGTTTATTGTTCAGCAGTCAGTCAGTCAGTCAGTCAGTCAAGCAGTATTAGAGGATGAACCATAGACAGGTTGATTAATATTTAGAAACAAAAGAAGACTTTTTGGATGGAAAAAGAAGCATAAAAACATAAAAGATGATACAAGTGCTGACTGGCGATTTTATGGATGATGAAATAAAGAAAATATTAAATAATTTCAAATTCCATCGACGTAACATTTTTCTGCTGTGCCTTCAATGGTCAAAAAGGGGGAAGAAGAAGATGATGATAAAGAGAATTATTACGTGAGGTAAGCAACAAATGAAACTGACGTAGAATTTCTTTTATTTATGTCTATTTCTTTACTAGATGAATGTGAATAAGAAGAAGGATGGAAGGAAGACTTTAAATAATTTTAGGGATCGATATCAGAAGAAAGGAGAGAGCACTATTATTTATTGATGTGTGCATATAATTTTATTCATTGAATATATTTTTTGTTGATTTATTTTCTTGGAATTTTTGTAAGTTTCTTGTGTTTATTTTTAGATCCAATGGTTATTTATATGGAATTTCAGATAGTTTTAAAAATTTTAAACTTTTGCATCTATAAGAAATTGAAGCAAATGAGTTTGCTTCTTATTAAATTGAAACGAATAATTTCGCATCTTTAAAAAATTGAAGCGAATAAGTTTACATCTCTAAGAAATTGAAGCGAACAAATTCGTATCTGTAAGAAATTGAAGCAAATACGTTTGGATCTTTAATAAATTGAAGCAAATAAGTTTGAATCTTTAAAAAATTGAAGCAAATAATTTTGCATCTCTAAAAAATTGAAGCGAACAAATTCGTATGTGTAAGAAATTGAAGCAAATAAGTTTGGATCTTTAATAAATTGAAGCAAATAAGTTTGAATCTTTAATAAATTGAAGCAAATAATTTTGCATCTCTAAGAAATTGAAGCGAATAAGTTCGCATCTGTAAGAAATTAAAGCAAATGAATTTGTATCTCTAAGAAATTGACCAAATAAGTGTGCATCTCTAATAAATTGAAGCAAGTAAGTTTGCATCTCTAAGAAATTGAAGAATATAAGTTTGCATCTTGAAAGTTGAAGCAAACCTTATAAAATAAATCAATTTATTGACTACTGAATTTGCGCACCTCAAAATTCAAAAATCTCAAATGATTCAATCCCACAAAAAAACACAAATCAACAATTTTGGTCACATTTAATGCAATAAAATAATAAATCGTCTTCAAATTTATAAAGTCATAAAACCAATTCAAATTTCCTCAAAATAACTTTCATTTTTGCTTCATTTTGGATTAGCAGAATTAAAAATTGATGAAAAGTAATTTAAAAATTTTAATAGCATTTAAAATTGTTTTACGTTATGAATATCAATCATGATCATGAATTTTTTTATTACATTCCCTAAATGAAGTTTTTTTTATTTACAGTCTACCTATGTCAAAAATCTGCTTATAAATAAAAAAAAAATTATGTTAATTAAATATTCAGATCACGACTCGACATGTAATAAACTGACCATCCCTTTGAGTAAATATGAAAAACAATATCATTAGAATTTGTGTGGAATTACTGACACGTTTTGTTAGTCTTTACATCCATCAATTCAGTTGTATTTGTTATTAACATGAGTGATAATTTAACAGAAAATCGATTTGTAAGCAACTTTTTGTTACAAAATAAATTCTTTGAAAATAATTTATTCAAGTCAAACTTCCTTTCCATCAAATAATATCAAACAGTAGAAACTTCTTCTTTTTTCGCTACAAATGTTCGAAATAAATAATTCAATATTCTTGTCAATATTTATAGCTTAAACAATAAACAGACTTCCGGATATTCGAATGTGTTGAACATGGAACAAAGCATGAATGTTGTAGATATGCTTTGTGGCCGGAGGGTGCCAATGGGATGGATGGAGAACAGAAAATTCAGATATTGATCAGAAATTTTTGATTATAGACACAAAAGTTTTAACTGAGTCAGAAAGTTCTGATTTATAGCAAACTGGGGTAACCCAACTAAGTTAAAGTAGATTTTAGGCTTGTGTTTCCAGACTAGCTCAAGCTATCAGCCCAGAACATTGCTCTCTGCAGTCCACAACTAAATCCAGTCCGTTGGCACACTCCCAACCTCACCTATCCTCTACATCCAATACATCTATTCAATAATTCACAAAACTATGCTCTACTTACCGCTCAAATGTTGAAGTCCTTTCGATAAATTCTTCCTCTTTCTGTACAGGAATCGTAGAGTAAATGCAGTCGAGACAAGAAACATGACAAGTACAATTGCAATGACTGCCATAAACCACGGTTCATTAATGATGCTTTCATTTGAATATGGTTCGCCCGAGGCTGAAATGCCACTCGGATGTGCTCGTGGTGGTGTAACAAGATGTGCTGGATCCATGATAAGGGACACCTTTATGGTTTAAAAAGGAAGTAGAAAAAAAACTTGTAATTTATTGCAACTTTAATGAAACATTCATGACTTACCGGCTTGGAATATGGCCCAGCGCCAACTCGAGTATATGCAACAACACGAACATTATATGTAGCACCTGTTGTCAAATTATGCAATCCAACTGATAATGTCGTTGCATTTAAAGTCATTTGAGCGAGAATTTTTGTCGAGTTTCCAGCTTTAACTTGAATTTTGTAGCCGAGTAAAATGCCATTGTGATCCTGAGGAGGTGGTGGATTCCAACGAACAACGCCCGATGTTAAATTTAACATACCCACTTGTACGTTTGATGGAGATGCTGTGGGAACTAATGACAGAACATGGTAAAAAAAAGTAAAGAACATGTTAGAATGAATTAATTCCGTTTTTTTGCTTTTGTTGCAATTCTTCACAAATGAAATAAAAACAGCAGAGCATGTTCAACGAGACGTAACATGGGAGAGTAAAATGAAATGTCAACTGAACTTACCATCCTCCAATGTTTGTACGATTTTGGAATTACTCGGCATGCCTTCAACTGAGCGATAAAATGGTGATATGAAAAATTCATACTTTGTGAACTTGCTGAGACTGCCAACATCGTACATTTCAAGATCAGGCTCAGTGACGATGTGTGTGATATACTTTTGAGAACCACTGTTCAATTCTCGATATCGAACGAGGAGACCCTAATTTTTTTAAAGGAAAAATTCAATTTTAAGTCCTGTTTATTGCGGATAAAATTCAATTAAATTATTCCACTGAATTACCTCAATGTAGTATTCCGTATTACTCAATAACAAATGCCATTCGAGACGTACTGCCGTTGAATTAACTGCCAGAGCATCTGTCAATTCCAGAACCTGTGTGAGCATTACGCAAAAAAGGAAAATAATATGAAATGAGAGAACACAAATTTTACAAGTGAATGATTTGATTGAAAGGGAATTGAATGGCACAATTTCAATTTTTTTCAATTTTTTTTCTTCTTTCTTGCTGCTTTCCTTCCTTCCTTCCTACATTCTTATTTTTTTTTCTGTTCATGACGAAATGTTGATGTTGATTTGGAATAAAATAAGAAATTTGCTCAAAAAATATAAAATAATTTTCATGTTGGCGGTGCCAGCTTTTGTTAAGGGTTTTTGTGGGCTTATTTGTTGATCATGTGGAAGTAATGTGCTTATGAGGATGGGGGAATGCGGCTTATAAGTTAACAAGGGGTTTTCATTTGTTATGTGCATGCATTCAAAAAGTTACGATATTCCATTGAATTCAGAGACTGGCTTCGAGGACTACCCAGGTGACCCTTTCCTAGTCAAATTATATGGCAAAATGTCTCGTGAAACCAGCTTCTGGAGTTGGTTTTTGCAAAAAATAAAGAACTAAGTTGTTACACCAGTATAAAAAAATGTCTAGCTTCAATCCTGAATCTAGCTGAACCTAAGAAACAAAACCTTTCACCACATCACCCACAAATAAATCCCATTACCAAGTTTTACAGAATAAAATTCAAATTAAAGTGAAGTAATGTGAAACAAAATTGAAATGGAAATGGAAGTGCGTGTTTCTGATCGACAGTTGTGTGTGAGAGTTCATCTGTGCACAGTCGACAGGAAAAGCGAGTGAGAGAGAATTGAAAATTTCCATTTAATTTTCAAGAGCATACGATGAATAAAAAATTTATGCTGTATTTAAAAATAAGCAGGAATAATTTTTTTTTATTTCAATTGCATTATTAAATTATGCGGAGACGCAATAAAGCCACAGCAAATTGGCAGTTGGATATGCGGGAGAGAGACAGAGACACAACTTTTTTTTGCCATACATTATGAAAAATTGCTCATTGAAAATTAATTTATGCCTTTATGTTAAGCAAAAATAACTTTTTTTGTCGCAAGTGGTTTCTCCATTATTCATATCAGCATGCTTAATATCTATGGAAATGATGACAATGTGAACGAAACCTTGCAACTGAATGAAAATGAAGCCAATTCAGATGGAAAAGAGCTGAATAAACATTGCTCATGAATTGAAATGCAAAGGAAGGCGAAATGTTACGATAAGTACGAGTTTGATGAAGATTTGGGGGACTGAAAATTATGGAAAAAATTAGTGCGTGGATCTGTGGATTGGAGATGAGTATTTGGACCTCAAACATCTTATCTTGCTTTAAATAATCTTAGCTATGGTTTATAAAAGGTTTAGCTCAAACTAAGGTCAGTGGTGCTCAAATTGTGAACCGTCATTGAAGCATCGAACTTTATGAAAGCAAATCTGCGAACCGAAAAGTAAGTCCTATCCTGCAGAGTGTTTAAAAACTCGTCATTACAAAGAATCTTGTTTGTCGGTATGAAAATGATTTGTACGAAACTTAAGATATTACACTAGCTTACACATTAGGATCCAGACTCCAAATTTATACATCTAGGTCACTATTGTAAGTGTAGCTCTAACCAACCTACAACTAAGTGAACCCTAGTTTAATCAACGCAACTGAATCTTTTCTAAATCAGATTTAATTTTCTCAAAATTAATTTTCACAAAATTAATTTTCCCCATCAACTCTTGAAGCATCAAACCCCAAAACTCATCTCATATTTTTTTTTTCTCATCTCAAAAGAACCATAAAAATGCGGAATCTCTCGAAAATATATAAATAAATGTGTATATAAATAAAATAATTTGAATGCAGATTAAATTTTACTATAAATGAGCAACACAAAAAATAAAAAAAAATATTCCAATGTTATGTTTATGTTAAAAAACATTTCGCAGCCTTCCGTCGACAGAATATTTTGACCACAGAAACCGCAACATGAATGAAAAGAGAGAATATAGTCTGTACGAACAAGGCAAACAAAAAAAAAAGCATTCATAAGAATTCAATTCAATTCAATTCAAAGCATAAACAACATTTTTAAAATTCATATTCTCTCTTTTTTTCGTTATATTAAACACTTAAGTCTTGGATTTTTCACCGATTTTGTAATCCGCATTCATTCTGCTGTTTTTTAATTTAAATTTTTATTCTCTTTTGCTAAGCAATATCTGTACTTATTCAAACGTAATGTTATTATTGGGATGTTGTACAATTCAGGAAAATAGAGTAAGTATTTATACAGACAGAATTTGATGAATGATTCATAGGAGATTTACTTTATGTTCTTGTAAAGAATTTAAATTTAAGATTTAAAAGTGAAATTTTATGTACCGACATGGTTGAGGTTTCTGGATAAGTTGTTCATTCGGTTTGTTTCTATTTGGCTGGGAGCTTGAAGAAGTAAAGGTGCAAATCATCTGCAATAAGGAGTTCTAAGGCCAGTTTTCTAGGCTTCGACGGTTTCTTACCCTAGTCATAATCTGTGCCTACTGACACCCTTCTTACTATGATTTCTTTATACTTAAGGTCTCGAACATTTGACAAATTCTTTGATAATTTACTAAAATCCAGGGGTGTCGGACGGTTCTTTTTTCTGCGCTCAGAAATCAAAAAAGAACATTATTTTCTATCATATTCAATTTTTGTGATATAGGGTAAACCATGTTGAAATTTGTGCAATGTTGAAATTTGTGCACTCAAATAAAATGTAAATCATCAAAACTAAACCATTAATAGTAAAAATTTGTATGCAGTTCTTTGCAAAACAGTTGCTCAAACATTTCTATTTCATTTTGGATTGTCTTGAACGTTTTTAAAAGCTTTAAATTTCAATTATTCAAAATCCCATACAAATTGAAAGTTTTCATCTTTTTAATTCTTTGGACACAACTAATGATTCTTCTTACCTCATCAGAGTTAAAAAGCTAATTTTCTTCATTGCTTTATCGTTTAAAAAAGTTTTTGTTTAAGAAAAGTCATTGGAAGTGCTTTAAAAATTGATTTTAAAATCAGTTGTTCTCAAATGTTGAAATTTGTGCGAAATTTTTTGACAAATTTTAAAATTTGTGTGCTTTTTGTCGTAGAAAGCAATGGCACATTTTGTCAACAAAAATAATTATTTACTTTCAAAAATCGGGTTTTTAAAGGCATGAATGAGGATGAAGACAAAACAACATCAAGAAGACATGAGCTGAAAGGACTGAAAAATGTTTTTGTCTCAAAAATTTAAACAGTTTCAAGAAAAATGCAAACAACTTCAAAAATTAATATTGGAACAAAAAAGCATTCAAGAACTACGTTTTGTTCTCTGTCCAGTCCCGATTATATGGTTAAATAAACACATTATAATTCGTTATAAATACTCTTTTTCTTTTATTTTCCAAACAATGCTGTAAAATTCTGTAAAATTCATGCTGAATAAATTTTGAAAAAAAAATTTCAAGGATGTGCTTGGTTTTATTGGTAGCTTTTCGTCATACTTCGTCAAAAGAAATGGATTTAAATATTGAATTCTTCTCTATCTCTTGATAATAAATTTGAAAATCTTGAAAAAAGTTCATTTATGCAGCAATGTCCTTTAAAATTGAGATGGAGTTTTTTGGAAGTGTCCCTTGAAAGCAATCAACTATTAAAACTCTTCTTAAATGTTTAAAAATATTGTTTGTTTACATTTCTGAATTGAAATGTGCCAATGCTTACTGTCAAAAAAACGCACAAATTTCAACATTTTTTCGCACAAATTTTAAAATTTTCCGCACAAATTTCAACATTTGACCAAAAATGTCTAATTTCTCTTCCAATAAGCTGCATTACCATCAAAAAGTATTAAATAATGAAAATTCCAACAATTTATGATGATTTAAGCCCAGCAGTAAATTTTTAAAGTAACGCATTAAAAAGTTATAAGCAAATGAAATCTTCAAGTGCAAAAACACACAAATTTCAACATGGTTTACCCTATTTAAATTTTTAAATTTGAATTTCTAAGCACACGCCATAAAAATATGTTTTTTTTGGAAAATTCAAGCTTGATCAAGCTTTCAGTTATAATTAAGGAAATTTCAACAAACAAATTCAATGTTTATTTTTAGAAAATGTTTGATAGTGTTAGTGTGGATTCAAATTTAACGGCAAGATTTCTGTTTGCCACCCCTGGCTTAAAATTAATTACTTATTTTTAAATATGATAAAAACCAATATTTTAGTTTCATTGCTTGACTTGTAAGATAATATCCATATAAAGTAAATTAAAATTTCTACCATGCTTTTCCTTAAAATGAAAAATCTCTCAACAAAACAAACTTCATCCTCTAAATTTATATAAAATGTGCATTTGAAAAATTATTGCACATCACAAAGAGAGAATCGAATACATTTGAAGTACTCTTCATCAGCAATTCAAAGCAGAGTTCTTCTTATATTTAATTTTTTTATACCATTTAGCATTTGAAGTGGATTTCATTTCATACATAACATACTTCAGATCTACTAACATGATGGTTTAAAGCTTTTAGCAGTAAATTATTCGAGTCTCAATCCAACTCGACCGTGAAATCGGAAGCAAATAAAGCAGAAGAGCACGAAGTGGAGGATTTTTTTATTCTCATTCATTTAAAATGCGATAAAATAAAATTCAATTTTTTTCGGATGTACCAGCACATGAATTCCATTTTCTCTTAAAATTGATTCGAAATAAGTAGTGAGAAAATGATTGAAATTTCAATAGACATAAACTGTATTAAATTTAAATGTTTTCAATTTTCTACACTAAATCGATTTAGTGTAACAACAGGAGATGTGTGGATTGATAGACGTGTTCTCTCGGGTGCTGTTTTCAAAATATTTTGTCCATTTTACATGAATGAAAGAGTTGGGAAGAAGAGGGAGTTACAAATGAAGCTATTGGACGTAGAAATGGCATTGATAGAACTTTAAAGATTTTTCTGAATAACTGTTGAGATTTTTGCAACATTAATTCTCATAGTTCAGACTTAGCAAATGTTATAAGAATTAAAACCAGAAAATTAAGTTCATATGAGCAAAGGTCAAGGGTTCAAATCCCAGATATTTTAAGGGAATGAAGTGTAAAATATCGTTTATGTTCGCATCGTTTTTTTTTTTGGAAGACCAATTTCAACTGGTTATTAAAAACCATACATTCGTAGTCATTCCAGGTTTTCAGTTTTCCAGTTTCACCACTTAACCCGATTAAAACAATTTATCATTCCAATAACTACAAAGTCCCCCAACCCCCCAAAAAGGTCACCAAAGGTGCAAAAACTACGAACATGACTAAAATTGCAAATTGACCTCGCCAACCTTCTTTTCATGCTTCTATTTTATGGATTCTAATGTCAGTAGCTCAAGATATATATCCGCTTCAACATCGCACACGTATATTCATTGCCTTCATGTTCGATACTCTCATAAATATCTTTTTTTTGCTCGAGTTAAAAAGGGTGATAAAAATTCACCTTGCAGTCGACATAAATTTCACTTTATTTTCTACTGGAACAGTTGAACAAAATTTTTTCGGCATCTTCATGTGCACACATTTATCTACTACAGCCATTATTATTATTGATGATGATGATACTTTTGCATGCATTTTCATTTTAACATTATAGATGCGATAGATTTAATAGAATATAAATGTAAAGTGAGTGCTTTTGCTGAGTATATTATTCGATAAACGATATTCGATATCGTGGATGTATGTATGTCTGTTGCTATTTGTGAAGATATATCGAATATCATCTACATAATGCCATTTTAAAGGGAAACGATAGATATATTATGAGTGTGTTTATGTGTGTAGAGGTTTATTATCATCATTCGCTATCCTGTTTTTTTCGATTTTATTTTATTCACTTAGTCAGGGGTTCTGTGCAATTTGTTGTTGTTTTCGGTGATCTTTTACAGATTATTTTAATCTCTTGAATGTGTCGTCAATGATATTATGCCTGGTTGTCAATCAAACATCCCATCTGTTACTTCTCATGCTGAATAATCGGCAAAAATTTATTATGAGGTTATTAGATAGTGCTAGGGATCATTTGAGTTTTTAAAGTGAATACAAGGGTAACAAGCCATGTGTTGGTAAATTTGCAATATGAGAGTAGGACCTCTGCGACCGAGAGGTTAAGTAACAACCCGAATATTTGAAGAATCGGGTTCGATTCCCATCAGAGGCTGATCTTTTACTCATTATACAAATTGTTTTCGATATGACAACGATTCTAGGTTTCCGTCCGTGCGTCTTCTGGTGTTGCGTAATATCAGAAGGTTTAATATCTAGGAAAATCTTTAGAGCGCTTAAATGTTGTCTAATATATGCTCTATACCTCCTTAGCATTCAGAAATCATTATAGCTATAGTTAAATCAAAGCACAAGCCACTATAATTTCCAACAAACCCAAAACCCCTGTATCCCCCTGCATACATTATGTATATTTTTCTCATAACATTATTGGATGTAGCTGAATATATAAATAATAAAAATCCAGCAGTATAAGTGTACTGAAATGCATAAATTCATATAAAAAAAGCAGCTTAAGGCATTGAACGAGATTGATTGTTATGCTCATATATCACATAATAAACCGTCTCTCAATTTGAGTCAGTATGTCTTTATATGCATGCATATATCCCTCCCCTACTCTCATTAAAAGGATGAGAAATGAAAGCATTTGATAATATAATCTATCATAAACATAAACGACTGGTAAATATTGTAGAGGCGAGTCCATTTGAAGGAAGAGCTGTACATTTAGTGAGATGTAGGAGATTACAGAGATTTTTTTTTCAAGAAAGTGCCTCTAAGACAGAACAGAAAATTTCTTAATCCACCCACAAAACGTCATCATCACATCCCAAATGGCCAGAACTAAGTTTCTTAAATCAGTCTTACGTATAGAAAGTAAAGGAGCTGTTCGTGAATGATGTCTAGTTTTATTGGGGGTACTTGAAGCTGTTTGCAGCAACTCGTTGTGTGGAAAATTAAAGAATATAGAAGGAATCGGATGCAACAAATTAGTAACGTCACTAGTGAACGACCCTATTTAAGAGATTAAAGATATTCCAGTGAGAAAATGAACGAGGCATAAAAATATAATTTATGACATTTGATATTGCAACAAAATAATTTTCTCTAATTGCCCCTCTTTCATATTTTTTTTTACAAGACTAGAAACAAGAAATAAGAGATTAAAGTGAAACATTTTCATCATCGTCATTACTTGATTCTGTCACGAACAGAAGTTTTCCACACAAATTTAATAATTTCATGTCTTTTTTTTCTTCGTGAGTCATAACTAATGCTTTTGAGATAGGATTGTACACTTGTGGATGTTTAAAAATAATTGCTTTTAAGGCAGAACAATTCGTTCTAGAAAGGTCAAATTTAGATTAATAGTAGAGGGTCTATAAATAGACAGAATTTCCTATTGTGAAATGTTTTCATCACATTGTCTAATCGCGTGTCTAAATTTGATTGGAATACTATCGATTTTTTTTTTGTGGAACAATTGATAACTTCATAAGTGCGGCATCATAACTCATTATCAGAATTATTATTGAGCATGCTATCAATGTGAAGTGTTGCTAATCGATGATTTATGGATAATTTTGGCTGTGAATTGTGATGATTGAAATTTTTTGATGAATAATTAAAAGAAAAACGAAAGAAAATTGAAAACGCACAAGAAGCGACTAGAATCAATCTAGTATTGACTAGTATCAAAAAGGATTGAAAAACATCGACTAGTATTGAGTAGTATCGACTAGTGTAGACTAGTTTCAATATAGTATCGACTTTTATTGAATAATCCCGACTATTATCAATTAGGTTCGACTTGTGTTGACTAGATTCAACTAGTTTTTGACCTATTATGAACTATTTTTGACTAGTATCGACCAGGTTTAAACTGTGTTGACTAGCTTCGAGTAAGTTCGACCTAATATTGACTACAATAGACTAGAATTACTTAATATAACTATTTTAACATAAAATCAAAATAAAAAAATAGAGCATAACTTAAAAATTTAATTTAAAACATTTTCAAACTCATTTTAATAAATTAGTTGACATCAAAAATGATCACAGCCGAAATAAATAATTTAAATTACAAAAAACATTGATAATGCTAAATAAATTAACACCTTTGCATCTTTAAAACACTTTAAAACAATTTCACCGTGACAAAAATATCAAAAGAAATGAGATCAAGTCCCAATTCATTAATTAACTGAATAACATCGAAGCAGCAAGTGTCATTTCGACCCCCCACAACAAGAAAACATACCCGTCAACACGAATTACCTAATCTAGTGAATAAGCCTTGAAAAAATATTATTTATTTAATATTTCTTAATATTTTACATCCGAGACGAATTTGCCACTGGTTCAATTTTGTTGTTGTGATATTTCATCGAAATACACAAAATAAAATAGGAAAAAATACATAAAGATCTGAAAATATGTGAGAATATAAGTTATACGATGTAACTGTGTAACATAATGTAGAAGAGGGAAGGGAGTAAACATGAAAAATGTATCGCCTAAATTGCTCTAATTATTAAATATATATCACTAAGCGTTAAAGAATATGAAGAAGAAGTTTGTATATAATAATTCTCGTAAATGATGTAGTGTAAAGATGTTGATGATGAGATGAGAAAAAACTCATAAAATCCATCTGCCAAGAATAACAACAACATCGAGAATAGAGAAGAAAAAGCAAAAAATCAGATGAAAATTTTCCCTCAAGCATAAAGCACACGCAAGACAAGATTTTTTATAGTGAAAAATCGTGCTCGGATACGTTCAACTTTGATATTCTTTGTAATATTTTTACCCGAGCTATAGATGAGGTTAGGGATGGGGAACTATTTTGCTATTGAAAGATGACGATTTATAAATAATGTGAAAACAAGAATTGCCTGTTTTGGTACTGAAAGATGTTCAATTCTCATCATTTGTGTCTTGAATGCACTTATTCAGTTCAAACTAGAAATTCTTAATAAAAATTTAGCCGTACCAAAAAGTAATGCAACCATAGAATTCAGTAGAACGTGTAGACTATATTGACATACCAAGAAGAAGTCACTTAATTAATTAAGAGCCATTGAACAAAACAGCATGAATGATTCAATCAATACAGCAAATGATTGCCAAGACTAACCAGAAGACTAAGACACAACCTAGAAATCATTTACATCTCGGTCCACATAATTCATTTTCAGTTTCTTCTTTATTTATTTCAAGATACAGTTTCTCAAACTGAAATTATGAGTGCGAGTGAGATATATCTTATATTTTTCAACAACAAAATAATTTCTCCATCGTTCCTATTTTTATTTTTTGGATTCCGGCGGCAATAAAAATTGCCTCTTCCGATGATAAATTCATTAACTGCTTGATCTCTTATATCTCAATTATACACATACATACATCTTTCTGTTCAATTTTTATCTTCGTCTAAAACATCAAATAGACACGAAAAGGCAATGAATGTGAGGAGGAGTAGACTTAAAATGAATCGATTCCATAGTGTCTGATGGAGAGTCAGTTGGATTGTAAATCATTTTAAGAACACTAGGTCAGAGTGAGAGATTCTTTATAAAGATACAAATGGTGATCATTTTGCCCCTCCAGCACCATTAAAATTTATGGAACGTAAATTTTTCTTCCATTCCATGAAAATCGACGTAAATTTTAGGGATTTTCATTTAAAATGAAATGAATATGAATCGAGAATAATTCTATAAATATATTTGGGCAATAAATTTACTAAATTCGTTAGTAAATGAGAGAAAAAAGAAGAAATTGTCTTAAATTATCGCGCCAGTTTTATCTTCACAACTGGATGCATTGAAGAATTTTCCTCGTTTTTCTTCTTTTGGGATTTTTTATCGTCATTTTTTTCGATGGAGGGTGCAATTATGGTTTTGGCTGTTGTCTTGATTTTAATTGAATTAAAGTGAGTGCGTTGGAGGTTTTGGATGGTTGGAATTTTTGAGATTTTGAGTTATTTGTAATTAATATGATTAAGGAATATTACTAAACTTTCGTAGCAGAGTTAAATCTGAGACATCGAGCTATTAATAAAAAAATCTGCCAGTGTAAGATCAAGACCGATTTAGCTATGTTACTAGGCAACAGATCGATAATTTGTCATTTGTATGACGAAGTAGGTTCGATTCCTACCAGATGTTCGATCATCTTGGATCGTTAAATGTAATTGGCAGATTCTAGACCATCCATTTAGAATCCATGGTCTATGTCTACCCGAGAAACCTTTGAATCACATATCAATGTGCTAACAAAAGTTTGATTGTTACTAAAGAAGTCCAACACATACGCTGAATAGCCCTTGCAACTATAAGTGCTTGAATATTTAAGTTGGATACTTTGGGCTGGTTTCGATTACTTCCTTAGACTCAGATCAATTTTATTAAACCTACATATTAAAGTACATCAAATGCCAAGGAAGGGTAGAAAGGCATCTAAGCTAGGCATAGTCTAAGCTTAACTATTTTTTAAAATATGAGACAATATCATCTTACATTCAAATATCAATTATTATGTTAAGTGCAAGCCAAAACTGATTTTATTTAAATTAAATTAAAATATGCGCTCATGGTCGATATTAATCCAGAATGCCCAACATAAAACTGCATTTCCCACCGAAAAAAAATAAAACTTTTCCATCTTCTTAAATCGAATGATAAATCATTTTCAATTTCATACAATTTTAAAATCCTCTCACTTCGTTGCAAGCTGAACTATTTAAAAAAAATATCCAGCAGTATTTCACGGAATGAAAGAAGAAGAAAAATTGCATTAGAATTGAAAGGCAATAAGAAGTAAGCGGTGAAAAATATATTAGCACTGCTGTAGCAAAAAATATAAAAATTGGAGAAATTCTTTTCCTTCCTCATTCTTGCATTCCGAGAACATAAAAATTTATTTATTACTTTTAATATAACAAACAATAATAAGTAAGTACAACATTGCTGTACAGCTTAAAAAGAAATACTTCCTTTAATGCAATCGCCATATATTATCATCGTCTACGGTCGTCGAGTAGTGAATTCTTAAAAAATAGAGAATTCAAACTGTGCGAGATGAGGAAAATTTGTTTTTATTTTCAACTAAATTGTGAACATTAAAACTTATGAGCTTGTGCCCCGGCTAGACATCTCATACTTTACATGAACAGAAAAAAAAAGTTGTAGGAGCTATAGCAGCAGTAGTAATTTATGTAATATAGAACAAAGAAAACTTACCTTTACACTCAGTGCTGAACGAGCAGCAGCCAATTCATCGGGTGGTAAAACACTCTTGTCGGTGCCTAATGTTTTGATTACACTTGACATAACGGAAGGCTCGGAAAGGCCATAAGAGTTTTCTGCACGAACTATAAACACATATGATGTTGCCGGCTTCAAATTGGTAATCTGTTGGAATGGAAAAGAAGAAAAAATAATAATTAAGAATTATTTTTAACACGGCCTTGACGTGGATTGATGAGGATAGGATACTAAGTGTTGAAAATAAGTTATTGAAAATGCTGGAATGCAGTACTACTCAAACTAGTCAAGTTTGTAATTTAGAACACTAAAAAGATGCTTCAAACTCAATCTTAAGCTCATTTTCAACCCAATCCAGGTACAAAAATCTCAACTAAGGTCTAATTCTTGTAAGATCACATCCAAGTCAGAACAAACAAGCTTTACAAGTTCGTAATACCTTGTTGGTTTCTTGAATATAGTCTTGAGATACTCCTAAACCTCAACTAGACTAAAACTTATCTAAAATCAACATAACCTCAAAAATTTGTCCCATTTAACACAATATCTTCTACCAGTCTCCAACCCTAGTCCATTCAATCGCATGATTTGTATTCACAAAAGTCAAGTAAAGTCAAATCAAACAATCAAACATCGCGAGTGAGAGAGATCACCAAGGGAGCCAATCTGTTTGTGTGTAGGATTTTATAGCAATAAGATAAATTACATTTATGCTATATAGCAAAACAAATTTTTAATTATACACATGCAGATATTTACGCTTTGATTGCAAGACAATTCTCCGCAGCTCATTTATTCTTCTGAAGAATTATTTATTTTAGTACTGCTGCTGCTGCTGATTTTTTTTTCCTCTCTGTATGCCATTCATTCTCAATGTGGCCCCCATAGCGTTAAGAGGAGAACATAATGAATTGCTACTATTTATTTCACTTCTATCTATCTATCTTTCTATCGTGAAAATAAAAAAAAAATATATAAATGAGGCATAATTTAGCATACTTGGAAATGCCGAAGTCATTAAGCATAAAGACCGCAAGATCAGTGTAGAACATGTATAGTAGCCTCTTCTTCTTCTTCCTTTTTTTTGTGCTTCTCTTTCTCTTCAATTATTTCCGAATGAGGTTTTAAATAATTAATGAAATGTGTGGTAAAATGATATCTATCAACTTTCTGTTGGAGTTAAATTGAATGAAATGGACGTTGATAGTGGGAAAGTAAATGGTGAATTATTGAGTTTATGTGGTATTTAGACAGTTGGTGGAAGCATGAATGAAATTCTTTTGTTGGGATTTGTATTAAAAATTATGAACTGTTTGAGAGAAATCTGTGAGTAATCATGATGTATAAGTGTTAATTTTAACGATATTCAAAAATTCAAATTGTAACAGTATTCTGAAATTCAAATTTCAACGGCTTTCAAAAATTCAAATGAAACTAATTTTGAAAAACATTTCAATCTTTCAAAAATTCAAAAGAACAACTTAATATAAATCGTCTAAAACTCATATCCAAACTATTGGGCTATTGAGTTTAAATGATAATACATGTCATTCCATGCCACCATCCATAAATAAACCCATCCAAACCCTGAGAACTTTCAATAAATTTCAACACATCCTCTATCTACCTTTTAGTGTTCACCTCAATGACACCCACATTCGTAGACTGACTATTATGTCAGCAAGAAAGCATCAATTTCTCATTGAAAATCTTTACCATTAATATTTTTTTGTTCCTTTTGAGACAATCAAGCTTTTCAGAAGACAAATCTCGGCAAATTTCGTCTAATCTTATAAAAGTCAAATGAATCTCATGAACATAGGCAATAATTAATGACTCTAAAATCCATAATTTATATCCTAGTGTCTTTTAGAACAACGCTTCACAAACGCTTCCCATAAGTCACATTAAAAACCTCCTACCTAACATCCCATTGATCATGCAGGCAAAAAACTTATCGTTTTGTGTCTGTCTACTTCTCATTCCTCCATCTATGGATCTACATATTTTTTTTCCTTATAAAATATTATTAATGCCTTTTGTGGTAATAAAATCATTAGCAACAGTAGTAGCGAGAAACTATTAAAAACAATATTACGAGTTGTTGCTTTCCATTTTATTGTGAGGATTTGATTATGTTCACAATCAATTCTCTTTTATTTATCACTAAACTTAAGCTCAATGATTGCAATTATTTCATTCCTTATGGCTTATCTGCGATTTTTAATGCTTACTTAATGCTTGCTTAAGTGATGTAATTGTGTAATGAAAGTGGTTTAAGAACGTCGCCGAGATTGATAGGGATGGGTACTTTAGGGGGTGTTGTGAGATTGATTTGGGAGGTTAATGGTATTTTAATGGATAGTATAGGATTGTTCATTCATTTAGTAACGTCAAAAATTTATTTTAAGACATTATTCAATTCTGCCGCTTGATCTGATGATGTTATAATTGTCACAAAATCTCAAACCCTCCTCCATTTGATATTAACCCCAATAAAGACCAGGACGCTTCGAATGGGATGTAATCTTAGCCAGAGCTTAGCACAGTGACACGTCATAGTGAAGTATTAAATAAACTAGACAGGAATATGATAAAACCAGGCTTTAGAGTGAGCATGGACTGGGCTGTAGCCAGAAAGGTTACAAGTTATACTGTGTATACTGGTTAACGCTGGCTATACTTTTAATTAAGAGTGTAAGATTTTCAATGAGTGCAATAATAGGAACTAATATCTATCAAGGAGGAGGCATGAAACCATGTATTAGGAAAGAGTAGGTTTTAATCTATAACAGCTCTATGATTGATTCGAATTTCAATATTGTCAATAAATCCAGTTCCCATCCCTTGTCCTGCCAACCGCCTTCTGACTAGTCTAGTGAATGAAGTCAAAATGAATGGATGTAGATAATAAAAATAAAAATAAAAGAGTGAATGCCTCTTTTTTACTACACATATGCTAGAGTCCATAATTTATTGACAATTTCGCATTGTGAGCATGTAATAGACGTCCATAAAAGACGATAAATATCAATTAGCACATTAGCGCAAGAGAGTCTGAATATATGAGCAGTAAATTCACTGCCATGATCACAATCATAGCGAATTGAAGTTGTTTACTGTTCTAAATTAAAATTTTATGCGCGATAAACATTAAAAAGAGCATAACGAAGTATCCTATGGATGTATGTATGCATAGGAAATAAAAAGAAACTTTAACATACCGTGACAATATTGCTGGGCACTCGTTCTGCTGTCTTTACCCATCCCGATTGTAAATCGGAACTAAAATACTCGACAGTATATCCGATAAATGCTGTCGTACCACTCTGCTTCGGTTGCATTTTATTCCATGCTAATGTTATACTCATTGCCGTCACATTCACTAGCTTTGGCTCACTCGGTGACGATGGTAGCATGCTAATGTCTGGCGTTCGATGCAGTGCACTTGTAGAGCTCTTCTCGACCTGAAATGAACAAACACAGAAATGAATATTCGTGAGCACAGAGAATGAGAAAAACTTATTAAAAATGCAATGGTAATCATGAATTAATTTGGCTACATGCTAATATTATGGATGAATTCTAGTGTGCTATAAGAGATAACTAGAGTGAAAAAAAAAATTTGTTCGACGAAAAACTTTTGTCTGACTTCATTATGAATTCGTTGCATGTTGAAAAAGGATTTTTTTTTATTCATCTTCTTCATCTTCATTAATTTTAATTGCAAATTTATTTCTAGCTGGGTTTTTAACTTTTTTTGAGGATAATTTGAATGAAACGAGGCTTGGATGCTCGATGTTATTGGATAATCCTTAGATATAAATATGTAAAGGAGCTTGAGGTTACTTGTTCTTTATATAATCTATACAGAAGCAAAGCCAGAAGCGATTTCAAGTTGCACTCCTTAGTTTGCTACTTCCTTAACCTTGGCCAGTGGTGCTCAAACTTTTTTTCTTTCAATGCTCCTGCAACACCCTTCTATATACCATCTGAGCATCAAATATGAATAAAGGATACAAAAAATCCATCAATTTTTTTTACAACAATCCAAATTTTATCAATATTCCTTAACATCCGAATTAAATTTCAATTTCCTCCAAACGCCTTTCCCATACAATGCAAATCACCTCCTTAAATTTTTGCATCCCATAAAATTTCATAGCAAGTATCCAACCCTTAAAAAGTATGTAAAATAAAATAAATAATGTTAAAAACTCACCGTAAGCATTGCAGACCATGATGTCTCTCTGCCCTCTGAGGACGCTGTACATGTGTACATGCCGGAATCTTCAGGATGTAGATCTATACATATTTTAATGTCATTAAGGGAGAGAGAGAGAAAAAGAAAAAGATGATGAAAATCTCATTATAAGAACTGCTGTGCATGTATGTGTATGTAAGTATATTGATAGCATAAAATGAGCATAAAGGCTCCTTTCTGTGTAATCTAATATTTGTATAATATTAAAGTACCCAATTATGAAAATTTCCCCCTCACACCCCAACATCCACTTGTGAACAGTTAAGGCATTCATTCTTATTCTTCATGGCCCCAAGTCATGGCATGGAAAATATTCATCCATGAGAAATGGAGAAGCGCTTATTATCAAAGGAAGAAAAAAAAAAGCCATCACAAAGGAATATTAATATTTTAATATTCTTTCCTACCCTCTCCTTATCTCCTCACTCATATCTTGACGTTGCCTTCTATTCATTCATTTGATGCTTCCACCCACAACTTTTGCGCTCGTTCCTTTTGTAATTTCTTATTATTATTAGCTTTTTTTTGCTTCCTTCTTCATCTTTCTTGATTTCATCTTTCTTGGGGTGGACGTTCGTTAGTGACGTGAGATTTTAGCATAGCTTTGGTTAAGCTCAACTCTAAGTTCCCTATGGCTTAGCTCTAGTTCAGCTCTAGCTCAGCTCTAGCTCAGCTCTAGCTCAGCTCTAGCTCAACTCTAGCTCAGCTCTAGCTCAGCTCTATCTCAGCTCTAGCTCAGCTCTAGCTCACCTCTATCTCAGCTCTAGCTCAGCTCTAGCTCAACTCTAGCTCAGCTCTATCTCAGCTCTAGCTCAGCTCTAGCTCAGCTCTAGCTCAGCTCTAGCTCAGCTCTAGTTCAGCTCTTGCTCAGCTCTAGCTCAGCTCTAGCTCAGCTCTAGGTCAGATCTAGCTCAGCTCTAGCTCACCTCTATCTCAGCTCTAGCTCAGCTCTATCTCAGCTCTAGCTCAGCTCTAGCTCAGCTCTAGCTCACCTCTATCTCAGCTCTAGCTCAGCTCTAGCTCAACTCTAGCTCAGCTCTAGCTCAGCTCTAGCTCAGCTCTAGCTCACCTCTAGCTCAGCTCTAGCTCAGCTCTAGTTCAGCTCTTGCTCAGCTCTAGCTCAGCTCTAGCTCAGCTCTAGGTCAGATCTAGCTCAGCTCTAGCTCACCTCTATCTCAGCTCTAGCTCAGCTCTATCTCAGCTCTAGCTCAGCTCTAGCTCAGCTCTAGCTCAGCTCTAGCTCACCTCTATCTCACCTCTATCTCAGCTCTAGCTCAGCTCTATCTCAGCTCTATCTCAGCTCTAGCTCAGCTCTAGCTCAGCTCTAGCTCACCTCTATCTCAGCTCTATCTCAGCTCTATCTCAGCTCTAGCTCAGCTCTAGCTCAGCTCTATCTCAGCTCTAGCTCAGCTCTAGCTCACCTCTATCTCAGCTCTATCTCAGCTCTAGCTCAGCTCTAGCTCAGCTCTATCTCAGCTCTAGCTCAGCTCTAGCTCAGCTCTAGCTCAGCTCTAGCTCACCTCTATCTCACCTCTATCTCAGCTCTAGCTCAGCTCTATCTCAGCTCTAGCTCAGCTCTAGCTCAGCTCTAGCTCAGCTCTAGCTCAGCTCTAGCTCAGCTCTAGCTCAGCTCTAGCTCACCTCTATCTCAGCTCTAGCTCACCTCTATCTCAGCTCTATCTCAGCTCTAGCTCAGCTCTAGCTCAGCTCTATCTCAGCTCTAGCTCAGCTCTAGCTCAGCTCTAGCTCAGCTCTAGCTCACCTCTATCTCACCTCTATCTCAACTCTAGCTCAGCTCTATCTCACCTCTATCTCAGCTCTATCTTAGCTCTAGCTCAGCTCTATCTTAGCTCTAGCTCAGCTCTATCTCAGCTCTATCTCAGCTCTAGCTCAGCTCTAGCTCAGCTCTAGCTCAGCTCTAGCTCAGCTCTAGCTCAGCTCTTGCTCAGCTCTAGCTCAGCTCTAGCTCAGCTCTAGGTCAGATCTAGCTCAGCTCTAGCTTAGCTCTAGCTCAGCTCTAGCTTAGCTCTAGCTCAGCTCTAGCTTAGCTCTAGCTCAGCTCTAGCTTAGCTCTAGCTCAGCTCTACCAAAAAGAACATCAGAGAAATTGAACATCACCTGACCCCCACCCTTATAAAAACTATACATCACTAATGAACACACCCCACATCATGCTATTGAATGAAAACTTTTTCATATTGAATGAATGAAGAATATTTTTGAGATGAGAAGAAAAGGACGTGAGGACGATAAGGAAAAATTTCATTGAAAAATTTATTAGCCTTGTAAAGAGGATGGAAATGGTAAGAAATACAAATTCAAAAGTTTTCCAATAAACTTTTTTCCCTCCTTTTTGCAAAATTAATTTATTCCAATATTTTTCTTTATTCTTCAAAACTACACGAAGGCGAGCAGCAGAGAATACCACCGAAAAAACATAAAGAAAGTTGCACATAAAGCCACAAGAAAGAAAAACGAAAGGAACAAACAAAAAGTTTTTCTTTTTTGAGTGAGGATGAAAAACAAATCAAAGTGCTCGAATAAGAATAATGTGGATATAATAGGAATTTTTATGAAATTAATATTCGATCGATTTGGGCAGGGTTGGAAGAAGTGCTGGAAGCTTCTAATAATTTATGAATTCTTGAGTTCAATTCCTACTAAATGTTGTTTAAATTATTACAAATTTAATTGAAGGTTTTAGGAATTCAATTAAGTTAGACTCTAGCTTCAACTTGATACTCGCGTTTTAGAATCATGCTGAAGATAGTAATGTCAACAAAGAAGGAGTTTGAAACTCACTTTACTAATTATTATTAATTTTAAGGATAATATAATCATCATTGACAAGCTTAAGAGGGTCTGGAACCCTAGTTAATGATTTGTGAACTTCAAAACACAGTTTCAGCTGTGCCATGAACACTAGTATATTTAACAAATAATAAGAGCATATTTAAAGTTCCAAAAAAAAATTAACATCAGTTCATAGCCTCCAGTACTTCATTCAAGAGCTAATCCCTGTAGGTAGTCTCAAATTACTTCTGGTCATGCTTACAATTTCACAACCAGCCAAAAAAAAAACAATTTTTTCCCAACCATGGACTCACTCACAATCAATTCCCATTCACATATATATTCATTATTCTCAACAACATGAGGCACTTTATAGCTTCAATACCAGAATCCACACGTTGATGATGAGAGAATATAAATAATAAAATAGGAAGGAAAAAAATTAATTTCTCAGCATGAAAATGAAATGTTTAACAATAGAATCGAACGAGAAAATATAATAGAGCAGGAAATATGATTGGGAAGGGGGGCGAATAACTTTTTGCATAATATTCATTTGTCGTTCTCGCTCGGTATGTGATTTTTCACAATGACTGGTTGATGAATTAGTGAAATATTAAATGGGAGATTCTTTTTTTGCTTTAATTATCGTAGAATAATATTTTTTTGGAATTATATTCTTTAATGAAACGAGATTAATGAGGTTTAGATGTGGAAATGCTTGCAACGGCTGTCCATCAAAGTGAGTTATTAAAGAAACTTTTTGCTTTATTTTTTTTGAAGTTGATTGCATGAAGTTATTAAATGAGATTGAAGGGATACTTTAGCAAAAATTAAACACTTCAAAAGTTTTTGGGATGGAATTAATAAGTTGGGTATGTTTTTTGGGAGGGGTGCTGATTATTAGGGGATATGAGCTAGCTACATAATTCGTTTTGAATATTGTCGTTATAGATTGAATTCGACTTGATCTACCAGCATCCAAAAGATCTCCTGATGACTCTCGCATTTGCCTCTACTGACTTCAACCCATTGAATTCTCAAAGCCTTCTCAAAATTCCTCTCAAAAGTGTTTAAAATTAAATCTCATAAATTTTCACTTCTACGCGTCACAAAAGACGGCACTTCCTTTATAATCTCATTTTAGCCTTTTCGCCATTCCCTCTCATTCTTTTCCGTTTCATCATCCAATTTATTTTCATTTCGTTATTAAATATTTTCCATGATGTCCTCAAAAAAGAATGAAATATAATAAAAGAAGTACGCAAAGAAGTTATGAGTGACTCTTAAAGCACTTATAGTTTGCATAAATCGGCATAGGAGGAATCAGAACTGCGCAATAAATGAATTTAAAAAATATGAAAAGGCACTCAGTTAAATTGGATTTTTTTTCCATCATTCCTTAAAATAAAAGAATGAGACAGGGTTGGTATATTTTAAGGAAGTGTTGAAAGAGGCTTAGTTGGAGTAAAAACTTGGATAGTATTAACCTAAAATATCATGTCTTGACTTGGTCTAGTTTGATTAAGACACAGTTTTGGCACTAGTGTAAGTATCTCGGATTCTAGAAACATTAGCTCCCTAAAAAGCACTAAAAGGATCTCTAAACAACTGCTTTGTTTTAAAGGATGCTAGTCAGCATGATCAGGACCCCAGTTTTTAAGGCTACTGAAGACACTTTACCCTAGCAATCAAAAATCGATGTCCTACACTTTGGGATATTAAAATAATTAAGCTGTGACTGAATTATGTGCCATAGGTAGGCCTCACATATCCCAGGCATCACAATCAACAACCCTGGAACTAACCAAAGCAGAAATAAAAAATAATTTCATCCCCTTCGTTCAATTTTTTATTTAATTTTCTGTTTTGTGTTGTTTGACTTCCTCTTTTGTTTGTTGTCTACACTGTCGATTTTCATATGATGATGAGATGATGATGATTATGAAGAAAAATAGAACAGCAACAGCAGCCAGCCATCGAGAGGAAGGATGAGGGATGAAAAAATTGAATAAAGAAAATTAAAATGCAATTTGCAAAAAAAAAATCTTTTCAACTCGCTCAGGCATTAATGGCATCATCTCAGCCAGCGCATTATTCATCTTCTTCATTTATTGTTGATTCACATCTCGGAAAATTCAATTTTTTTTCAACATGAGTTGATGATGAATTTTTTTCTTTCTATTGTGCTTGAAAATTTCCTGTGGAAAATTGCAGCATAAATTCTGCCTTTTAAATTCTTCAACGAGTTGAAAAGTGAGTGGAAAAATTTATTTACGGCTTTTTATAAATCTTTGTTGATGAAATATTATTTATTAAACTTAATAAAATAAGAATATGAAGCAAAAAAATGATGATAATGAACATCAGAAAGGAGGGTAAAAAAATGGCGAGGCAGAAAAATGATCTTGAAGATTTAATTACATTACTTAATATTCCCATGTTACTACACTGACTTCCTCTTTTCAGTAGCATTTGATAATGAAAAAAAAAATGAAAGAAGCAGTAAGTCAGTTATGATTGTTGTTGGGATGACTTGGTTGGTGTTGAGGAGATAAAGCGCATTTTTTAGCTAGAGGATTCAAAAATGAAGCTGGGTGTTTCTTGATTCTTGATTAGCATTGAATGTTGTGCTAAATCTAGCTTTATGCTAGCTTTGCATTAATTCTTCCTTAAAAGGAGATTAAATACAAGGAGTAGAGCTTGCCATTAAAGCAACTAAGCATTTTAACAGAAAATCAAGGTTGGGGGGGTTGGGCTGATGTTTAAAACTTTGCAAAAAATAGTATGAATAAAATATATCCTCTCAAAATTCCCAGTCAAATCCTCTACCCAAATCCACTCAAATATCCACATCCATCCATAAATTCTAGCTAAAAAATTATTAAAGAGACTTCATCCCATTTGAAGAAGGCAGAAAAAAAGAATCACTAAAAGCTTCTGTGAATTTCTTTATTTCTTATAAAAAAATTTAATTAAAAAATCTCAACACGCTTAAAGTTGGTTGTGGCAACTAAATAAAAAGCAATTATGAAATGTATAGTGAAAATATAATGGCTCAACCATTATCTGGTAGCAGTAACAAAATGTACACAAACAGCATTTAAGAATTGAGGAGGCAGAGAAGCAAAAAAAACATTAATTCCATTAAAAATCACGATTTCATTACCGCATTGTATGTAAGACATAAGCAACAACAGAGAGAGGAGACCGATGAAAAAAAAAAGTTGAAAAGTTCAGTGCACGTTAAATCTAATTGATTTGCTTCAGCACATTTTATATTATTATTGCCATCATGATTGTACGTATATTCGCATATATAACATGATCCGCTATCGTCATTGCATATCGCCGGTGTGAACAATTCATAACATAATAGGCAACAACAGACGAGAAGCCGCTGATTGAAGAGAAAATTTTATTATGGACAGCTGAATATTTTGAGTCAGGTGTTGATTTGAGTATTATTTCGGTCAATTTCTATGGCTCTTGTTAAAAGATGGAACTTTTGCAATTTAACGGGTTTTATAACTTTGAATTTTTTTTCCACCATTTTGAAAGTTTTCTCCACCTCAAAAAGTAGTTTCAAGTTTTCTCAGCATTTACACATATTTTTTAAAAGTTATTAGCAAATAATTATATCAAATAATGGCAAGCATGAAATACAAACAATCAAAATTAATCTCGCAACTGTGTTGAGAAAATTACAAGCAAAAACAATTTAAATCCCAACCCATGTGACAAAACAAGTGCATAACCTCACACGCCCTTTATAAATGCTGAGAGATCGATTAAAAACCAATAACGAGACTTTTATTTTAACATTCAATGCCTGTTAAAAGGATTATTGCGCAATTTTACTTCAATCATTTTTACGCGACATATACGACGATGAGTGCTAACATATCCATCAATATTCATTACCATGATTGTGAAAGTTATAAATTGTATGTGCGTTATTTCGAGCACCGCCCGACATTATTTATAGTTTGTGCTATACATGTTGAAAAGCATTCAAAATAACAAGTTTATTATGATTGAAAAATGTCATTAGCTTCACACTTGTTTTCTTATATTCATCATCGTCACAGCTTTTTTTTTCTCTACATTATAGTTTGATTAATTCACCTCGAGGGATTTTCGCTTATTGCCATCATCAACATCAACATCGTCATCAAAATCACTTGAGAAACAAAAAAAGTCAAGAACGAGAAACAATATTTCAAGCAGCTATTACTTCATTATTCCTCCATCTCTCGTTTTTATTCTCTGTAGAAATCGCAAGCACTAAATCTTGATTATTATGCAACATTATCGCAAAATGTAAAATCTTTCTATGCTCCTTTTTAACCCCCGCTTCCCATCAGCATCGTTTCTCGTTCATAGTTTGCTTATGGGTAATTCCATGAGAAATTTTTGTAAAAAATTTACTTAAAATTGATTTTTTTCATATTTAGGCTTTACAAAAGTTAATAAGATTTTCACAGTGCATGTAAAAAGTCATATGGTATATGATTTGACATTAATTTTCTATCTAAAGTGGTTAATTCGTCCAAAAAATTGATTCCATGAGCGTTACTTGGTAACGCTATAAATGTTACCAAGTAACGCTATAAAATATAATTTTTTGGACTTAATAATCACTTTAGATGACATTTTAATGTCAAATAACATACCTTATGGCTTTTAACATGTCCTGTGGAAATCTTATTAACTTTTGTAAAGCCTAAGGATGAAAAAAATCAATTTAAAGAAAATTTTATAGCAAAATTATAGCATGGAATTACCCTTATAGCGGAATTTATAGTGATGTTGAGTGATTTTTGATGATATTTGCTGGTGGCTTGAATAGATTTTTGGTTTTATTAATGGAAGATTATCTGAGGTAGACCTTAGCAGTCCTCAAGGTTTACCAATAAGGGATACTAGTCATATAGTGTACTAGTGTCTTAGTCATTTGCTATACTAGTTTCATTATTAGACTTAATAAGGAGCATAATCATACGGTACACTAGTGTCCACCTTAGTAACCGCGCTCTTACCAACCTCAAATAAAAATGCGCTCTATCAACCCCATCCATACCATTCCTTACTCAATTTTTTTGCTTCATTCACTATTCAGAAGTTCACTATTCTTTTCCAAGTCTTTCAGTTCTTTTCTTCGTTTAAATTGCCGCAAGTTGAAAATTCTAAAAGCAGTACTGAATAATTTTTTTTATTCTTCATCTACAGAACAATGTATGTAGTTTTAAAAAGTTAGTTGTTGAACAAAAAAAAACTACCGTAATTCAATGCAATACGGCGTCGACAAAAACTTTTTCCATCCACATTCGCATGCATTATTTCCTGCTGTGCGGAGGTTGAAGCGTAAAGTGCATGCGAGGACTTTTTTTTCGTGTTTATACATATTTCATGCTTGACTGGTTCGTATGGAGGATGGAAATTTCTTTCTTTTTTTACAGAAACGTGAGATATTTTAAATTAATTAAGAACTTTTTGTAATAAAATTATTTTTGATAAATGTGGTTTACTTGAACTGAATATACGTTAATCCATTCAATCTTTTTCCTTATGGCGAACTTCAATGGAACACAAAGCTTTTTAAAGAAAATTCTTATTTAACGATTGCAAGAAAATTTCAAGAACAATAGAAATTCAGTCTAAGAAGGAACAAGTATAAAAAGCTGAAGGAATGAAGTTTTATGTACTTAAAGTGACTGAAGTGCATCATGTACTTGATGATGTTTAATACTAAGTTTCAAAGTATTTGCAATGTTTCGAGTAGTTTTGCGAATCAGTGAAGCTGAAAGCTGATAAAGCTTCGACATTTAAATTTTATGGAAGGAAAATTAAGAGCTTTATGGAGTGGTCCTTGTATCTTGAACTATGTTTTAAGTACAGAAAACTAAAATAGTGAAAATTGATAGATGTAAATCTAATTGAAGAGGAGGTTGAGCAATGGAAATCTGAATTTTGAGATGTTGACAAAGTTCAATGATATTTAAAATCGATAATTAGCCAACTATAGAAGATGTCCGAGCACACCAAATACTTAATCATACTTATAAGACCTTCTACTATCAACAGCAAGGTTCTTATCACTCAGTTGAACAAACTTTATTTTTGAGACTTGAACCTTTTGATAGTTCGATGTTGTATTCCCAATTAGCATACCGAGCCCTTAAGCTAATGCACCGTCAACTCACTTCTACTCATAGTTTTGAATTGAAAAGAAGCAATCTTCAATAAAATTCTTTATAACGAGCATCTCACTTCTACCTTCTAGACACAAGACAAAAATTCCTCCACAATTCTCCAACAAAACCTCGCTAAACCTTAAAAACAATTCAAACTACTGTTGCTGCCGTTAGTTGCAACAAAAAAAGCGCAATAATTTCATTTTCTTATCATCCAGCACAGATGGAATTAAAAGTCTTAACTACATTTTATTATTATTTTATGTAGTCACATTCCATTTTTATACAATAAAAAATGCATAGAGTTGAAAATTGCCATGAGAAATAATTTCATCTTTCAGATGCCATTTTTTTTAAATGGAAAGTAAAGGTGTTGCAGTGTGAAACTTTATTCTTATTCTTTCTTAACCACCGCATAATTGTCTTAAACCCGAGATATCTGGTGTACTTCCTGCTTGTTCTTGTTGCATTTTATGCTTCCATCTCTTTTAACTAAGGGGGGGGTTGTTCATAAATGATGGGAGTGTATAATGGAAATTTTTGATTTTATGGGTTTGAAGTATTCAGTTTGAGGCAAGTGTGATATGTCAGAGTAGAGTAGAAACTGGAATATCGAGTTACATGAAGGCAACTCTTCCAGTATGACGAGTAGGGCCACTATGGTCAAGGAGTAAGGTGGCAAACCATAAATCTTGAACTATCTATTTTGTGAGACGTAAGTTCAATCCTTCAACATCGAACACTTCTGGAACAATCCCCCCCATCAACCCAACGATATCATAAATAATTGAACATCATTGCCAAACAACCCGCATTTAACTTGCTAACTACTCAAATATTATTATATACACTAAAGAATGAAAACTGTTGAAACAATGTGCAGCTAATGACTATCATTTATTCATGTTATGATCGCATTTACCTATTCAACATTCGCCTTCAAAATGAGCTTCAATGAATAGAATTTTATTTTAATGAAGATTATGCTTTTCATGATAATAAAAAAATTGCCACTGAATAAAAGAATTGTATTATGCTATAAATATATGGATTAAAAGTGTCTCGAATCGCAGTTTTGCTGTTCGTCAGACGAGAATAAAATTTCATGGTGAAAACTTTCCAACAAACAGTTTTGAAAAAGTCAGAGCATTAAAAAAGAATCAAAAATGGATTAAAGTTTTTTTTTTCATTTCAATTCTTACTTTACAGACAGTAAAATGACAAAAAAAAAATAAAACTCGCTTTGAAGTTTAAGTGGGTAGTAAAAAGATTGGGAGATATGAGTGTTTTGAAAAGGATTTATGAGAGATTTTGAGTGGCGATAAAAGAGAGATTTAGGATGGAAAATTTATTTGTAGGAAAATTGAGGAAATTTTTCAAAAATAAAATTTTTTTATGTTGGTTGGAGAGTTGTGAAATTTTTCGGGGACCAGTTTTTAGTGTTATTTCGCAAATGTCATCAATTGTCGTAGTGCAGGAACATGCTAGTTGTCATGGGTTTAATTCTATATTTTATTCATCCCTCAAGGGGTGCGAGGTTCGATTCCTACTCAAGATTACCACATTTTTCACAAAATCACAGCTTAAATATTCCAACTCCCAAAACACATCTTATTTCTCTGAGTTTAAACTCCCAACCTAGATGTTCCTTGAAATCAGCTTAAAGTCCCACAAAACTTCCTCACCGAGAGGAAAACTTTTAATCCTACTTAATTAACTTATTCAAATCCCATCATCTCCCTACCTCTATCCTTATCTTCCTTTACTACTGTCACATCCACAAAAAAATTCCAATTAATTCTTATCAAACATTTCACTAATTCTGTTTTTCCATCTGACCACAGTCGTCGTTATGCCGTCTCACTGATTTAACCTCTCATTTCGAATTCTAATCTTAAACATTTTTTTTTTCATTCCTACTTCCATTGTTGACTTTTCCTATAAGAGTCTTGATCGGTCAAATGCTAATTTTGCACAGTTCAGCTACCCGAAATGAGCAAACAAAGGTACGGTATGATAAAAACTATTTCCGGAATGGTATATTGCTTATACAAGGATGAGAGTCAATGGAACGAAATGAGACATGATGTTGATAAAAAAAAGGATTTGAAGAAGAATGGAATGAAAGGAGCAGAAAAATGAGAAAAACTTTTTTCTATGCTTTTTTGTGGTATTCGAGGTATTTTAGGTCGTGTGCAGCCTATGGGTTATTTGACATCATTTTGCTTCAATGAATGCCATTGAGAGTCATCTGTTTATTTCATTTGGGATGAGGGGGAAGTCACTTGAAGGTTGAGTTGGTGCTGGAAATGAAGGCTATTACAGGAACGCAAGAAGAAAGCCTAGAAAAAAATTAAAAAATCTCAGCACCTTCCACATCCAGTGCAGTCCCCCTGGTATCCATTCTCTTCATGTCCATCCACATAATTGCGGATAGAACTGAGTCTATTGTATACACAGACAGCCATACAAATAAAGCAGCACAATACATAATGAGATGAAATATAAGCCGGCACAGAATTAAATGGATTTAACAGATTTAAGCGTCAATCATTGAGGAAGGTATGTGCCACACAAAAGTGCCTGATTATGTTTGCTCAATTGACTTCAGTTCCTTTCATGGAATGCCTTTTTGTAATGCTTGATTATAGAGTCGTGATCTTTAACTTCTTCTTTTGCATCATCCTCAATATTATTTCTATGTTTTGTGCTCTATGTTTTCAGTTTTAATGGACAAATGGATATCGCGATTATTAAATCAATCCGGCACGCGGTTAATTTTCAAAAAGATTTTTGCCTCCTCGCTCACAAAAAGGCATGCGATATGATTTTAATCGCAATTCACAATGGCATTTCATTCATACCATACCGCAATTTATAATTCATCAGAGATATATGCTCAATTACATAGTACAGTGAGACATAATTTTAGTGTTTATTTTCTCTTAATCACGTTTTAATTGTTAATTACACTGACTATACAGCTAGTATTGTTTTTTCATTTTGTGAGTGGTTATTTTGAAATTGAGACAAATTTTCGTCATTTTTTGATAGCTTGGTAGCGGCTATAGGTTGGAAAATTCACGATTTGAGGTGTTTGTGGGTGAAAAAGCTCACGCGATTGTCTGTGGAAACTGATAATTAAAGCTGTGATTAAACTGACGTGAGTCGAGCCTAAATCTAGTTTTGATTACAGAATGACGGGCGTTATTTGTATGACTCAAAATTGATTTTTTTAATTTTAAAGCTATAACTAGAATATGCTAGATTGTGACTGTTTGATAACCTTTAAAAATATAATTTGTAGATTTATTTTTGCGAAACAGCAAAGGTTTGGAATGAGTTTTAATTATGCTTATTGTTGCTGATCAAGGTCTTGAGTTTAAGAGCTGGTTCTTCAAGCTTACTCGCCAAAAATAGAATTTAATAACTGGATATTAAAGAACCGACCCGTCAGACCCTCTAAAAAATCCAACTTTAAAGCACATTTCCGTCTCTTTTTAAATCACAAAAATCATATATTATCAGCATCAGCATCATCATCATCGTCATTCCACTATGATTATCACCACAACATGACAATACACAAAGCAATTTACGCACATAGTTCCCATGCCAGTGAGAGAAAATAAAATGTCCACAAATAACATTCACTATAGTAAACAATGAATTGATTGTAGATATCCAACAATATGTGTGAAATGAAATAAAGAGAAATGAGAAATAAAAAAAAGATTCCTGGCAAATAAACAAACATGAACGTGTGCTCATTATGACCAAAGCGAAATGTCTCAATTACTGCATCGTCATTCAGTTATTTTCGCAATTTACTCAGTTTTTCGAGACTTTATCGTTTTCATTCGGATCGCTTTGTACATTCGAAAAAAAAAGGGACAAGTTGATTTCGTTGTGCAGTAATGATGATGATGAGGAAATGAGATTGAAATTGGGTACGAAAAATAACAGAAAAGTAGAAATACTGATTCCCAGCAGGTGATGTATTCTGCATGAGAAAAGGTCATAGTCATTTTAACTGACCTTTTTGTTTTGTATAAAACTTACACAGAAAGATAGTCTCTATGCTGATTTTGTCAGATATTTGTCAGAAGAGTTGATTTGAACCTTAAATTTTGACTTATGTAGTTTTAATCTTGATCTTTAATCTCACAACTTTACTTTCAAGTTCAAAACTTAGCTTACAAGTTCAAAACTTGACTCTCAAGATCAAAACCTGACTTTAAAGTTGATAACTTGATCTTCAAGTTCAAAATTTGATCTTCTAGTTCAAAATATAATCTTCAAAACACAAAATTTGACAATTCAAGTTCAAAAACCTTTTAAAATATGATCTCATTATGCTATCAAGTTGGATAATCTGACAAAGTTGTCACATCACTTAATAAGTATTCTAAAAATAAATGCTCACCGTCAATCTTCAACGTTCCACTCTGTATGACTTCAAAGCGTTTCTTCACGTGCAATGAAGCACCATCTTTAGACCATTTAATATCAGGCGTAGGCGATCCACTAGCTCGGCACAATAATGTCGCAACGCTACCCTTCGGTAATGTTTGATTCGCTGGCCCAATTTTTATAATTGGTGGTGGTATGTCATCAACAGAATTTACCTATAAATAAATAACAAAAAAAAGGTATTTTGAGAAATGAATTTCGAGTAAATGAATGATTAATTTATGTAAATATTGATTCAGTAATTTTGGGCATGTTTCCTGTAATAGCGTCAATGCCACCCTTCTGTTTAATCAACAGCAAAAAAAAATCCCCATTTACATGTTTTTGTGGTTAAACAAACATTTTTCTTTCCTTATCAATTGATTTATCTACGGCTTCAATTTTCGACATTAGAAAAATAAATTTTGATTATTTGAGGATTAACGTACGCACATGCCAAGTGCTTTGCTACTTTTCAGGCTTATTTTAATGCTCAGTCGTTTAATAAAATGAATAAAAATAATAATAGCATTGATTAATACGATCGGATATGATAGGAATTGTGTCTAGTATGTTGCTCATAGTAATTTATCTTCGATTATACAGGAAAAGGGATGGAATGAACAATTTTATGTCGAAAGACAAGAAATAAGGAAGTTGAAAGTTGTGATTATTTATGTTGTCGAGAGAGAATTGGGAGTGGAAGTGGAAAATTGCTTTAAGTATACTGTCAATTAAGAGAGCTTGCGGTTTTTCGTATTTAAAATGGAATGGATGGAGAAAGAAGAAGAATTATGGACGTAATTTAAGAGATTTATAGAGATTTTTAAAGACAATGGAACGAGAATTTGGATATTATTTGAAATTTATTCAAAAAGTATGACAATTCGGAAGTCAATCCTGTACAGTTCACTGAAAACCTGTGATAACCAAAATTATCAAACTACAAAGACCTATTTAAGTATCAAAACTTTGTACGACTCTTATCTCAAACATCTTCATCGTCACTTTAACTTCTCAAATCCCCCATTTCCAAAATTTTTTATTCCTCTTAAATTCTAATTTCTTCTCAAAAAAATTGCCATCGAGAAAGAAAAAAAAAATAAATTTTTATTTGATTGTCATTCGACTTTATCTAGCTTATCAAAACTTCTTCCAAAAAAAATCTCCTAAACTTCCATTCAGACTGAAAGAAATAAAAAGAAATTCAAATGAAAAACAGAAAAAAGATTTAAAAAGGCACGAAAAACTCTCAGGAAGGAGTCACGATAAATCTAAATCCACTTTATCTTTAACACATTTAAATGCTTAAGAATGTCTCTTTTGTAATCTCAAAGGACCCTCGTTACGAATTTTTGCGTTTCTAATTTTCATAATTTAAACTGATAAGATAAGAAACAATGGAAGTTTACAGACAAAGGCTGTGTGTGCAGTTTTAAAGTCACTTTTTCTGTACGCTTTAATAACTTCCCGAAAAAAAAGTTTTTCTCTTTTTTGCTTCTCAGACATAATCATTAGTTAAGTATGAAAGGAGGAGGAAAAGCGAAAGTGAAGGAAGAAACAAAAGGAAATGAATGAAAATCGAGCTAGAGGGTCTTTTGGCAGCTGTGATAATGAAAAACTTTATTTTTCCAACAAAAGAAAAGTAGAGAAAAAATTTTTGCTTCCTATTTCTAGCAACTTTTTTTCGGTTGTGTCCTCGGATGGATGGTTATGATGAAGAGGGTTGTTGATAAGTGATGTGTAAAATTTGGGCTTTTCAGGATGGAGCAGATCGTTTAGGGTTATAGAGTGAGGTACTAGAGTTCTAGAGCGAGGTTCAAGAAAGCGAAAGTCAGGTATTTGAGTACTAGTAAAGTGCTAAAGCACTTGAGTACTCGAGTGAAGTACTAGAACACGATTGAGGTACTAGAGTACTGGTGTGATGCACTAGAGGGCAAGAGTCGTGTACTAGAGTAAAGGACTAGGGGACTAAGGTACTAGAGTGATGTACTAGAATACTAGAGTGAGACACTGGAGTACTAGAACGTGAGACTAGAGCAAAAGAGTAAGGGACTAGAGTGAGGTATTTGTGTTCTAGAGTAAATTTCTCTCGTGATATTTCAGCCAAAAACAGCAAACTTCTATTTATCAACGTCATTTACACACAGCCCCAAATAGAGAATAGAAATTAATAACAGCAAAAAAAAATAAGAAGCAAAAATGTTTCCTCGGTTAATAAAAGAAAATCTGTGTTTGCAATAAAGCTTAATACCCAAAAAAAAAAAATTATTTGATACAGCCTCACTTCCATTTTCATCATATCCATACGAAAACAATTGAATTGAAGCTGAGGGAAAGCGCATAAAAAAATTTCTGGGAAATATCCGACAACACAATCTCATTTTTCTGCTGATAAAGAAAAATAGGAAAATTTTCTGTTCCCTACGAACAAAAGGCAATAACAATGACTGGATGTAGAAGAGAAAAATTGGGGGATTCATGAAAAAAGAGGAATATCATCATGATGATTTAATGACGAGCAAAACATTAATCTTTAATTTTGTACTACAATACAAAAAAGGAAAAAAATATTCTTTGTGTGTTCTTTTTTTGCAAATGTTGTTTCCTTTTTTTAGCATGATTTGTTGGATATAAAGGGGGTTTGGTTGCTACAGATTTTCCGATTTTATTTTTTGTTGATTTGAAAATTAGATGACTTCTTTGGAAGTTGGTTTTGAATCAAATATGGGACTTTTAAGGACATTTAACGCATTGATAACTTAATAGTGACTTGGGCTCATCAATTAGCTCAAAAATCTAGCTGATTTGTCAGATTTAGTGTATTTCTAGAGTTTTGATTGAAAATTTATACATTTCGTAAAACTAGCTTTAGGAATTGAACTCATGTCACTATCTTAATTTGAATTCAAACTCCAATCCAAACAAAATTTTATCTAGGTAAACTGCGTCTATATCCACTTAAACTTCCCATTCATAATCCCTCAACTTACATTCGTGTATGTCATGAGCAGCCTTTTTATCCATGAGCAACGAATGAAAAAACGAACGAAGTAGAGTGAAAAAATATTTGTATAGCATACACAACATATGAATGCGATGTATTTGTATGTAATAAATGAGGAAAATTAACACTCTCGGCACATATGAGCCATAAATATTCTACTTTAATGGTGAAAAAAAAACAACAAGCAGTAGCAACACGAAAAGTACTTTTAATTGCATTAAAATTAGAATCCCAAAAGGGATGATGTAAATACTCACTTCTAAAAATGCTCTCGTTGTTCCTGATCCAGCAACGCTAAATGCTGAGCATACATAATATCCAGCATCTTCCTTCTTTACAGCTTTAATTTCCAAAGTTCCTTCCAACGTAACATGATGACGACCGTAAGTATTATCTGGAAACATTAGCTCTTGTGAGCCCTCCTTTGTCCAATATATTGACGGCTGTGGATTTCCAGATGCGATACATTCAAATTTCGCTAATCCATTGATTCCAATCTTGACATCTTGTGGCTTTGTATCAAAAACTGGCAGTGCTGTGGATGAAAAATTGATGAGAATTAATTAAAAGTTTAATGAGCATCGAGGGTAGAATTTTGATCGATCAATTAAAATTAATCTCTTGCGTGTCATCTTTTAAATGTAGCATCGAATCCCATTCCCCTACCATAACATCATCAAAATGCTGCATTGTTGATGTGATAATTTTTTAAAACTTTATAAATGCGATTATGAAGAAGAGATAATTAGAAATCGATGACTCTTCTGTCTCATTTAGTATTAATGCGATTATGTGACAGAAACAACAAACGAGAGATAGAGGAGCAAAATTGCGAATATATTCATTTATGCAATGAACGGTATAACGTTATTAGTTAATGAATATATGAATATATTTTCTGTCTTTTAATAGATAAATTAATGAGTGCATAATGTGATTGAGAAAATGTTGAAATTTGCATTTTGGGAATAATTCTGGAACGGAATTGTTCATTTTTGGTAATAAATTTATATTTAATTTGAACATTTTGTTTAATTAAGAGAGATGCAGTTTGGTGTTTTCTAAAGGGACATATGGCATGAAGTTCTTTATTTTTGTCAAAAAGTTTTGCAAATTAAATTTTATTTTGGCATCTATGTTATCTTCAGACTAATATTAATATGAATAAAGTTCTGGAATTAGCATAAAATTATGTTGAAAGCTGTTATAAACTTCATTAGCTAGCTATGTTCTTATAGAGACTAGTTTCGACCCATGAGACAAAGTTTAAGACTCAAACAAAGTCTCTAGTCAGTGCACAAATCTCAAAAACAATCGTATTCCTTTTAAAATCAAGTTCAAAGTTCATTAAGACATCGAACATTAATTCTCATATTTCAACATCATTAACTAATTCCAATAATCGATAAAATCACATAATATTGCAAACTGCAAACATTAAATCACTAAAGACAACTTTGCGAATCTCCTAAGGATTTACAATTGTTTAATTGGATGATTAATTTGAATTCTCATTAGTTGAACAATTTAATTGTTCTTATTACTATGCAATCAATTGAATCCAGAGTGGTCAGCAATTATGCAACAACACAAAAGCCTTCAAAATCGTTGAAAATTTATTGAACAATATTTTGGTAATTAAAAAGATCAAAAGTCTGATTTCATATGAAATATTTCTATAAACATGATTTGAATTGAATATAATAAGAGTCTTTGTAGTTATTAAAAAAAATTGTATAAGCTAAACGACATTTGGATTAAATATTCATCTCTAATTTATCTCAGCACATCTTGAATCTTCTTTAGAAACCTCAAAAAAAATTCTTTCATTAAAAATCCTCATTGCTTTAATTGAACCATCAATTATTCCAATAAAGAAACTTATTTTTTATCTCAAATTCTTTCAAAACACTCAGCTAGACTTCATTATATCAAAGCATCATTAAAGCAATAAAATAATTTATATTTCACTTCAAATTTAGACTTCATCAATTTATTTTTGAAGTCTAAAAATACAACAAAGTAGAGGAACTTCATGTTCTAATAGAAACGTAAATTGTGAGTAATTAATGGAATCAAGAAATCATTTATTCATTGGAATTTTTGTTAAGTTTGGTCAAATCATAGATTTTTATGGGGCGCAACTGTTGCTCATAAAAAAATATGGCGTGCAACTGTTGTGCGACAAAATTATGGAAAGCAACTGTTGTATGTAGAAAATATGGCACGCAACTGTTGTGCGAGGAGTAATATTTATTTAACGTTCAATATAAGACATCTCCACATTTCCCTACTATTGTGCTTCACAAAAATGATCAAGATTAATCGAAGATTCTCAATTAATGACTCATGAAATGGAAAAAAAGAAGAAGAATTAAAAATGTTTTTTTCCTCTTCTTATTTACACCATCTACAATGTACACACAAATTCTACATCCTCATTTCTTCTTTTTCTTCAATTATTCTTGTGTAAAAATCTAAAAGAAAAATTGTTGAAGTGTAATTAATTTTAATTAGTGGATTTAGACGTAAATTACAAGATTAAATAAGTTACATTCAAGAGATCATTAATGAAAGAAAATCTGAAATATAACATTTGAGTATAATAAGTCAAGTCTATACGCTTTTATTATCACATTATATAGAGGTTTTTTTTGCAATCATGTAGAATTCAATTCCGCCTTTAGCTTTTCTTACCGCTCCGCTCGAGTAAACATGAAATATCGTAATTTTATTGCTTTCTTCTTTATTTTGAATATTCAAGCATTAAATATAATGAATAGAATTGTAGATATGTAAAGAGAATTACTCATTATGTGCTGCCAATTTTTATTGTTCGAATAATCAAAGGAATAAAAGACAAAGCTTTTGATATAAAAGTTGTTTGGCATTGGTAAGTATGGGACTTATGAGATTTAAAGCGCTTTTTAATTCTAGCTAGTTAATTGAAAATCTTAAATTTCTACTTTGATTAAAAAGACTTTGAATTTCGAAATTAAAGTTTTCTATTTTCGAAAGTGAATTTTTCAAATTTCGAAAGTAAAATTTTCAAATTTTAAAAATGAAATATTTTAATTTTTAAAAAGTGAAATATTCTAATTTCGAAAGTGAAATATTCTAATTTCGAAAGTGAAATATTCTAATTTCGAAAGTGAAATATTCTAATTTCGAAAATAAAATTTTCGAATTTCGAAAGTTAAATTTTCAAATGTCAAAATAAAGCTTATGAATTTAGAACTTTATATAGCATAGTCACATCAACTCCTGCAGAGATTTTATTATATTTTAGATAAAGTTC
Organism: Chironomus riparius; assembly: GCA_917627325.4. Taxonomy (NCBI): domain Eukaryota; kingdom Metazoa; phylum Arthropoda; class Insecta; order Diptera; family Chironomidae; genus Chironomus; species Chironomus riparius. Next base: position 17,650,214 of record OU895877.1, on the reverse strand, counting down.
TCATGATGACCCCAAGAACAATCCTAAAATCACAAACTGCCCATCGTAACAAATTAACTTTTATGCTAATCTCTCCCATTAAACTACAGCCTTTTTTCACATCATGAATCTTTTTTTCTCCTATGTCTCGATACAAATTCAAAGAGAGGCGAAACTTTCATTCCATTCAAACTACTGTTTCTGCTGTTTATTGCAAAAAACCCATTATTATCTCAGATTATAATTGTTAATTAATGAAGTATAAATAAAATACTAAAAACTTTTTATTATTTCTCTTTCCTCTTCATTCTGAATGTGTCTATTTATCTATCTATTAGACTGTATGGGATGTACATTCATTTGCAGTGTTTGAAAAGATATGGAAGGCATGTTTGTAACAGCGAACAAAGTCTTAAATAAGAATTTTTATTGGTACATATTTGGGAGGAGAACTAAGTTGCAGAGTAATTAAAAAATTTGAATTGAGAACGCAACATAAATTTAAATTTCGAAAGTGAAATATTTAAGTTTCGAAGTTAAGTTTTTGAATTTTTAAATTAAAATTTTTGAACTTCAAAAGTTAAACTTTTGAAAGTGTAATATTTATGTTTCGAAATCAAAACTTCGAAATCCAAAATGCACAAAACAATCCATTCAATTATGCAAAATCTACATTCAATAACTCGATATGTAGAAGCAGGTCGTGCATCGATTCATATTATTTCTTATTCCAAATCGAAACGAGTGAGAGAGAAACCATTAAGAGTCATGAATGAAGGGACGATAAGCGATAACGTGTTGGAAATTGTAATGTTTTTTTCCAATCGAACTTTGAACTTAATTTTCATTTCTTTTCCTCCGTCTTTTTTTTTTACTGTCGATACATGACCGTTCTGATAGTCATCAAATTGAAAATTGTATACATGTTCATATGCAGCTACAGCAACTTTATTTAAATTTTTAATACCCGAATCGATTGACCCCGAATATAATCAACACATAAGCAGAAACAGAAGATACTTACAATTAACAATCAATTGTGCTTTAGAGCTGATTTGACCGACGCTATTGTGAGCTTCACAAATGTATGTTCCCTCGTCGCTCGGCAGTACATTTTTTATGACCAAACTCTTATCTCCATCCAGAATTTCAGCTCTGAAAATGATAATAAAAAAAATTGTAGTAAAAATTTGATAGGGAATATAGAAAATAGGAAATAAATAAATAACAAAATTCCCCCGCTAGAAAAAAAAGGCATAAAAATATATCGATACATTGCAATAATCTTGGAAGGGACGGTGAGCAACACGATAATGTTGGAAACAGTTGTTGTTTGTGGTTCCTTTCCACCTGTCTCCCAAAAATATGATTTCAAGTGAGAGAAAATTTTGAATCGTAAAGTACAACAAAAGCCAGTAACCACTTTCACATTCTAGTTGGAATTGTTGCCATCCTCAAAAAAATCCCCAAGAGTGCACCCAAATGTTTCAACGACAATAGCAACGAAAATTGTGTGTAGAACTTTATTTCATATTATAGGTAATGCATGTACGTACGGCAGAGATGAAAATCGATTAAGCGATTCTCTTTTTTTATTTTAAAAAATAGGTGTAGTGCGAATCATATGGGAAATTGATGCCACAGATATAACCTATGTACACCGACACATGATTTTCATTTTAAATGGATTGTATGGTTAAGCAATTTTTCAATGTCTCGTGTACATGCTCATTGGTGATGATAAATTAGTAAAGAATGTGTTGAATGAGGCGAAGTTGAATTAGTAAAGGTTTTTGGACTGTGTTTTGGGTAGGGTTAAAGATATGAGTGTCTAGCTTTACAAAGGAGTTCATACCTTTTAACAGTGATATAAACTAACCTTTTAGCCATGACCTACTTCAGAATTCACCTTAGAGCATCATCAGAGCACTCAGCCACCCGACCAAACTACCAACTATTCCCACCAATCATTCATAAAACTTCCCGAAAATAAAACACACCAAAAGCTTGGCTGGGATGAGAACAAAATCATTATATTGAAAATATTTTCAGATACACAAAATGTCATGGAACATTTAAAAAATATATTTTTCATGTGTGTGGCATTGTCAGAAAAAGTTTTCAAATTAAAATGCTGAAAATTTTTGGGTGAACAATTTTCATTTGGAAATATGTAGTTTTGTGCTTTTAATGAGAAGCGACATAATGTGTTGTGTGAAAGGTATTGGAGATGGTGATTAATAGGGGCATCAAAATTGGGATGAGCGTGGCTTGAAGATTGGGATTGCAATATTGGATCAAACTTTAATTCGATGCGTTTTTTTAATTAAGGAACTTGAAATTGTAGCCTAGATGAAGCTAATGCTAAACAAACTAGAATTTGACAGCCTCCTCTGCTCCATGTCAACTGTTCCTCTGCAAAATATTCTTTTAAACTAAATCTCTCACTTCCTTACTCAGAACCCCTATTCCCAAAAAAATAACAAATGGAAAAGCACAGAATGATGATTATTGTTCCATACTATTCACCATTTACCCTCACATAATTTCAGGTATGAATACAAAATATCGATTCTAAAATGAAATCTCTCGCTAGATTTAAGTACAGCGTTTGAAAATTCAAATTTATGCTGAATGTTCTTCATCCTGCTCAAAAAGTTTTAAAATAAACTTTGTTTCAAAATGCCGAGAACATGAAAATTCAGCATGTAAAATATTTACCGTAATGAGATATTGATGATATTTGTAATTCTACACATGAGTTTATGTAATCAATCAATCACGTTGTCTTGAGAAGGAGTGCACATAATTAATCCTCGTGCTGACGATGGTATTTTTAAGATAACAAACTCATTACGCAACGGAACCGCTTTACGTAAGGAAATCTTTCATTAATTTCCATCTATCCAAATAGAATCAATTTTATTTTCAATTTCCACCATAAAATAATGTTTTATTTTTATTATTATGGCAATATCCAGCCCCAAATAAAAGGCTCTGTCGATTAGGGATGTCAACTTATGATGTCCACAACTTAAAGGGTCTGAAGCGGTTTGACATTTTTTTTAATAAGATAATTCTGTGACGGGAGAGGAAGTCGAAAATATGAATTTTCTAATAGACGTCATTAGTGAACGACTCCTTACCCTTTTTCTTCCCTTTTAACAATATTTTTTCGGCAATTTAGAAAGCGAAAGTGCAACACATAAATTTATTTTCATGCCTTTTTTTTATTCTCTATTTCGCCCCCACACCAATTGCCATTCAAGGCACAATATACGTGTATAGATGTAGCATAACATGAAAATAAATTTTAATTTATTACCTTCCTAGTGCTATATTTCCATTCTCCTTACGCCATAAAATTTGCGGTTGTGGATCGCCCTGAACTGAACAATGTAGCTGAACAGTCTGCCCCGCAAGGATGCTCGCATTCGACGGCTCTTTGATAAATGATGGTTTAACTGTAATGAAATAGGAATGAGAAATATTTTAGTTTGAAAACTTTATGATAAGCAATTGTTATTTGAATTAATTTGTATGCAGAAAATAGAGAACTTTTGCCACCTTTGCATGACATTTTATGCTTGAAAATGCTCTAGTTTTACGCCCTTGTGAATTTTGCAATTTTATGCATGAATAACAATAATGAAAATTATGGAGTAGAGTTGATACTTTTTTTCCACGACTTTATGACTATCTACCGCATCGCATCTAAACTTAATTTTGTTATAAATTGAGTGAGGAAGTTGGGTTGTGAAGTTGTGGCTGTAACGCATATTTTGAGAATGATTTTTGATAAACTTTTGTGATTTTTCAGAGTATGTAGGCAAATCCGTCAATACGAGAATAAGACCTCAGTGGTCGTAAGTTAATAGACTGGCTGGAAAGCAGAAACTCATTGCGGGTTCGATTCTCATAAAAATGCACCGATTATTCCATAAAATGTCGACTTTACATTAATGAGGCGTTGGTTCGAATCTCTTCCAAAGTCCCATAACTTTCAAACAGTCTAATGGGTGTCAGACCCTCTTGTCTTGCATTAAAAACGTCAAACATAAATAAAGCTTCCTGAACATTTAAAACATGTCAAAAATTACTGAAAAATACCCTTGACATCATCAAAATATTCCATCCAGACATTATGATTGACACGTTCACTAAGAATTTTCTAACAATGTTCATAAACTCCACCACAGTTCCTTATAATAACCCTTTAAACATTTATCATGCTAAACTTCAAAATAAAACTTTTTTCAAATTTTTTTTAATAAAACGAAGCAGCAATGAAGACAACCAGAGAGAACACAAAATTCCCATATCAAGGGATGAGAACATGCCGCAAGGATAACTGCTTTACATTTTTGATGAATAAAATTAAATTTAATAAAAATTCTTTCAAACATTTTTTTCGGTTGTGGATAGAAGGTAGACCAGAGAAGCCAGCTAACGATGCAAGAAGAAAAACTTTTCATATCTGTGGGTAGTTGCATTTAATAAAATTTACGCTTCTTCTTCTCACAACTGCCATTCAGTATGAGAATAAAAAAAAAATGGTAAGCAAGTACAAAAGATGAGGCGACAGGCAGAGTGGAGAAAAAGGGTCAGTCAGCAATGTGGCTTGATTTTTTAAAGGCATAAAAAGATTCTTGCGGCAATGGAATATTGAATGTTCTTCTTGCTGCTCATATGCATATGAATATCATCATCATGAAGTAAGATTACAATTTTGAGATTGCGATCAGCAGCACACCCAAAAAATATTGAGCACAAGAGTATAAGAAATAAAATTAATTGTATAATAATCGTCATTGGTTGGTCTATAAGTCTGACTGATCGTTCATCTAGCTGTCAGGCTCTCTGGATATCTTTCCATCTATTCATCTTTACATGCCTATGTGCTTTATTATTTGCCTAATTTCCTAAATCCCTACTCAGACCTGCATCGCTATGCTTGACGAGACTTTTCTAGTTCAACATATTCATACATGAATTAAAATTAAGATTCATTGCAATGAGAGGAGATGAGGATAAGAAGAGTTCCAAAAAAAATATAAATTTATTGGCTGAAGGCATAAATTATTAAATTACATTTTTGCTGCCATTCCTACATACACCGTAAATATGATAAAAGAACAAATTTATAAATTTATGAAGTTAATGTAAGGGAGCAGGAATGTGTCTCGTATTTTTACGTTGATAAAAATCTTTCTTTGTAACGTAAGCTGAATATTCGTTAGTCGAAAAAAAATAATTGAGAGACTGGCTAATATTGCTGTTGCCTTTCCTGTGTACGCGTTCGCATTCAAAACGATTTCATTTCAAGTAAGGCAAATGAAAAGTTTATGTTCCCTTTTTGTTTGGTGGGCCTTCGGAGAAATTTTCAATTTTAAATCGTGAATTTTTGAACACCTTTTCACGTGGATGAAGGAAATTGCTTTAATTTTGAATAGAAACATTTTTTTGGAGGACGAGGGAGTTGATGTTGTGCAGGGTACCTTAGAACTTTTGAGGTCATAAATTATTTTGAAAGTAAGTGAGAATTAATGAAAATTTATATTATCAAGAAGTTTTTCAACCCTAAAATTTTGCTTGCTAGCTGTAATTTAGTGCTTTGATGTTTAGGTTTTATGGATTCTTCGCTTTAAGGAGAGAGTGATCTGGTGTATAAATCCATATGTAGGTGAATTTGCTAGTGCGATGGTTAGACTTGAGTGGCAAGTCGAAACAGCAATTCTTTATTATGAGAGAACATAAGTTCGATTCTTACCAACAGTTGATATCTCAATGTGGACATGGAATGTGGTCGATATGGACAGATCCACACAATATTTGAAATTTTATAATAAAAAATGATAAAACCAAATTCAAAATTTTAACAATTTATTGGTTTCTTAGTCACTGCTTGCCAGATGGTCATTAATATCATAAACTAATCAATAAATTCAGTCTAAAATAAAACACTTACACGTTCACTACTTCTTATGTCACAAAAGATTGATAGTAAGGTAATCAATCAATCAACAATCCAGCTGACTTGTCAGTTAATCAATCCATTTATAACTTAATAGACTTAACCGAGTTCAAGCTGAAAATTATCCACAAATGGCTGTGATTTGTCTGCAAATTATCACCTTTTCTGATTCAGTTGAGTAGATAACGGTTCATAAGGAATAAACTTCAAGTTAAAAAATACAATTCATCACTAAAGTTTGACACATTAGCATCTATTGCTTATGTACTTCAAACAGCTTAGAAGTAGGTCAAAATTACCTTTAAACCTGAAAATTCATCAACAGAATATTTGTTGAATTAAAATTCAGTTAAAAAATCAACAAGAACCCCAAAAATCCAGAACTGCCAAAGGCATATCCTTGACAAATTCTCAATATGTATCGAATGCAACAACAAAGTCCTTATCACACAAAAAAATGTAAATTTTCCAACAACAAACATTAGAGCAGATTATTTTAAAGATATAAAAGAAAATCTTCAAGTTTTTCATGAGGAAAAGTTTTTCTGAAAATTTTTACACATATCAATGACGAGAATCAATTCACATCCTTTTTTTTCATCCCCTCGTTTGATGCTGAGTGTTAAAAACAACTTCAGAAGAAAATTTCCATAATAAAATTATGCTAAAAAATCAAAATCAATTCAAAGCTAAGGCAAGGAAATTGTCGCCTTTTTAAAAATCAATATTTTTTATCTTTTTCCCTTTTTTTCTATCGTCTATAATCGTGGCAAGACAAGGAAGATAAAAGACAACAATGTCAAAATAGAACGAACGGGTAACTGAATTTCAATGAGCCTTTCTTTTCCATTTAATACGCTGGCTTTTACAGCTTTTATATTGTCATAAAATATCACTTCTTTTTACACATTCTCTCTGCTTTACATCTCTTTGCTTCCTTCATCTCATAAATATGGGATGAGGGGCGGCAAGGTTGGGTAAGTGCTTTTTCTTTCTGCCTGTGAGACAGAGGATGTAGAAGTGAAAAAAAAATATATGCAAATTGCCAATTCATTTCATCTCAATACGCTCTTTTTTTTGCTATTTTCATCAGTAAGCAGTAGATGTAGCAACTTATTTGTTTCAAAACCAGCACTTTCAAAAACTTACTTTTGTTATCTTCATTTTTTTTTTGCTGTTGTGTGATTCAGTGGTGTCCTTATGGGGACTTTTGTGAGGGTTTTTGGAAGGAATATTAAGATTTTTCTAATTTAGATATTCCTAAGGCCGATGTCTTATTACGTTGAGCCAGTGATGGTCAACCCGTAGGCCGCGGCACACTAAAAAAAATTTGGAATATCCCATGTGAAAAAAAAATATTCAAGTGCACAATAAATCAAGACATATTTTAAATGGGGTTCGAACCACAACTTTTGATTTCTCTTTCAGAATGCTTGCTGTCTAAGCAAGCAACTGAATTCTGCTATAAAAACTTTTCAGCAAGTCCCTTACTTAAAGCTCAATTCCCACAAAAAAAAACCGCATAAAACCACCTCAAGGATATCCCTTTACACTCAAAAGAAGTAAAAAGAAGAAGCGAGAACCACAAAAAAGGATCGTCGACGACAGAGCAAAAAAAAAGAACTTTTCTCTCTTCTATTTCCTCCTTTTTTGCCATTATTGATGTCAGAATAAAATGAAAATATTTTTCCTTTCCCTTTTTTTACTCTCTGCATCCTAGTTAACGTTACTGGTTCTCTTTTTGTACAATCCGCATTGTTCAAAAGTTGGAAAAAGAGTCCTTTAAACGATGACAAAGACAATAAAGGCATGGAGAAATGAGATGAAAGCATGCAGTGAGGCTTTAATATACTTGGCATGATTGTGCTTGAAGTGGTAAACCTTTCAAGCTTTTTTTTCTGCTATTTCATCATCAACAACTTCAATAATAAATAAATATGCTATGGGAAGTGTTTCAGATGTGAAAACAAAAGATGAATGCTTATTAAATTAAAGCCCATTCGCCTGAGTGTAGGACAATTCCCCACTGTAATTTCGCCACTTTACATTTGGCCACTGACATTTCACCACCACTACATTTTGCCACCTGTACATTTTGCCACTATTTATTTGCCCACTATTTATTTGCCCACCTGTTTTTTTCGCCACTGCTTTTTTCGCCACCTTTTATTTGGTCACTATTTATTTGCCCACCTGTTTTTTTCGCCACTGCTTTTTTTGCCACTAATCATATGGCCACAAGTTTATTTGCCCACTGATTTATTTGCCCACTAAAGCAAATGATAAAATAAAAAATTGTAAAAAATATTGAAAAAATTTTGTTAAAAAAACATGAAATTTTTAAAATTATTTTTTGGAGCATTTATGGAATAATTGGCCATATTTGGGTGTTCTGAAAAAATCATGCGACCTTACGTAAATGTGCTTGAAGGTGTAACGATATATTGAGATTTGAATAATCTCTCTTCTCTGGCTTGGACTTATCATCACTTATCCACTCTTGCTTCCTTCATTTATTTTATTCTATTTTTCCTTACTAGTTTTTATTAATTTTAATGTTTAAAAAGCTTTAAAGGTTTAATTAACTCTCAATTTACTATTTCATCATTCTATGAGATAATTTGAATAGAAATTAAACGTGACGTAAGAATGCTGGGTTATAAGTCCAGAGATTATAAGTCCAGGTACAAAAATCGTGCACAGAAAATTATAAGTCCAGAAAATTTACAAATTTTACTTATAATCTCCCAGTGCGATTATAAATCCAGATACATTTTTCTAGACTTATAATCTTTGAAAATTATTTGATATAATTTCAAATTTTTATATTCATACCATATTAACAAAATTTTTTCAATATTTTTTACAATTTTTTATTTTATCATTTGCTTTAGTGGGCAAATAAATCAGTGGGCAAATAAACTTGTGGCCATATGATTAGTGGCAAAAAAAGCAGTGGCGAAAAAAACAGGTGGGCAAATAAATAGTGACCAAATAAAAGGTGGCGAAAAAAGCAGTGGCGAAAAAAACAGGTGGGCAAATAAATAGTGGCAAAATGTACAGGTGGCAAAATGTAGTGGTGGTGAAATGTCAGTGGCCAAATGTAAAGTGGCGAAATTACAGTGGGGAATTGTCGGTAACCCCATTCGCCTCACTATTTGTATAAATTGGCATTTGCTGATGGGGCGTCAAAATTATTTCACTGCAATGATTTTGACACATATTTGCCTTTAAGCATGACTGATTGATCAAATGAAATAAAGACGAAAAGTACAGGAAATATTTTATGTTTTTGTGCTTCCCCATCTACCCCAACCCAAAAAGCTAACAACAAATAAATCTGTCGATTGTGCAAACAAATCGAATATTAATCATTGCCAATGATGGAATCGAAATAATAATTTTTTTTCTTCGCTTTTCTTGCTTAAATGTGTTGCTGTTTATTAGGCTAATAATATCACTATACATAATGATTCGAAGGATGTTGGAATGATAAGCAAGAAAATTATTATTTTTGTGTTGAAACGGACATGAAATGGGGATGAGTTTGGGAAGCTTAGGTGTTTAAGGCGCATTATTCACTAGTTCAAACACATTAATGGTGAAGGAACTTGGGGAGACTTAAATGGGCTTCTTGCTAATCTCCATGAACCATGAACCATGAACCATGAACCAAGAACCAAGAACCAAGAACCAAGAACCAAGAACCATGAACCAAGAACCATGAACCAAGAACCATGAACCAAGAACCAAGAACCAAGAACCAAGAACCAAAAACCAAGAACCAAAAACCAAGAACCAAGAGCTATCAACTAAGAACTAAAAACCAAGAACTAAAGACCAAGAACCAAGAACCAAGTTTTAATAACCAAAAACCAAGAACTAAGAAACAAGAACCAAGAACCATGAACCATGAACCAATAACCAAGAACTAAGAAACAAGAACCAAGAACCATGAACCACGAACCAATAACCAAGAACTTAGAATCAAGAACCAAGAACCAAGAACCAAAAACCAAGAACCAAGAACCAAGAGCTATCAACTAAGAACTAAAACCAAGAACTAAAGACCAAGAACCAAGAACCAAGTTTTAATAACCAAAAACCAAGAACTAAGAAACAAGAACCAAGAACCATGAACCATGAACCAATAACCAAGAACCAAGAACTTAGAATCAAGAACCAAGAACCATGAACCAATAACCAAGAACCAAGAACTTAGAATCAAGAACCAAGAACCATAAACCATGAACCAATAACCAAGAACCAAGAACTTAGAATCAAGAACCATGAACCACGAACCAATAACCAAGAACTTAGAATCAAGAACCAAGAACCAAGAACCAAAAACTAAGAACCAAGAACCAACAACTAAACAAACAAGAAGAGGATTATCACAAACAGATAATTCATATTTTCTAGACAATCCTCCAAACTTCTAGCTCCTCAAAATAATGTTTACTAATAAACCAGACTTCCTAATTCGTCTATTTTTGTCTAAAGGAAATTGTATACGCAAACACACACTCATTCTCATTCTATAGATCCCAAAACATTCCATTTCAATATGGGGAGATCTGAATGAGATTTGAAAAGCGCTATGTAAGCAGAATTCATTAACATCGATAAATTACCACTGATATTGTGAAAGAATTTTTTTTTTCCATCGTCTCTATATTTTCCTATCTATTATATACGCATACTATACACACAAAAAATAATAACATGAAGAAAATGTAAAGGAAGCGTATAGAAAGGGAAATGAAAAAGCTAAACATCAATCTATATTTTTCATATTATAGCAATATACATAACAGCCATGACACATATTCCTATTTTCTTCATTTCCTTATATCAGTGTGAGGATTCATTCATTTTTCTGCACTTACTTCATATCCAATATAGAACTTATCATAAGCTAAGAATATAACACATACAAATCATCATCATCACACATCCAAGTGATGCCATTCTATTTGACATAGTGCTGACATTGTTGATGAGTAAACTGGTTGTTGCTTGATATATATTTAAGTAGATTGTATGCTGCTTTTGGATGAAATGAAAAGCGTTGATGATTGAAATTGACATCCGAAGCATCTCAGCATAAATTTATATTTTTCTTCTTGTGTTGAGATTTCTCTCTCTTTTTTTTTGTCTGTGGTGTAATGAAGCAGAGAGACGAAAATTGAATGGAATGGAATGATGTTTTGTTGTTAAGAGTGGAAAATTCTTGAAGGAGTTTAGGAAGAAGTGAAATGCTTGTGAATTATTAATTTTTTTCTTGGGGTTCGTTCACTTATTACGTAACGCACTAGGGGGGGGGGGGGGGGGGGGGTCTAAGATTTTGTTACGGTTTGTTACAGGGGGAGGGGGGTCTAAATTTTGTTACGCTTTGTTACAGGGGGGGAGGGGGGGGGTCTAAAAACTCGTTTTTTGCGTTACGTAATAAGTGAACGAGCCCTTGAGGATATAAAGAAGAAATTTTGCAGAAGTGCTTGTTATTTGAGTGTTGCTTAATGAGTCTGGATTCTTAGAGCTGTGACAGATAAAGAGCTAGATATGAGTTCACTAAATGTTAGGTAATCTCCTGCTTCCGATGTGCATCTTAGAAATATTTCCCAACAAACTCCAAAAATAATCAAGAATAACCTCAAAACAGAGAAATTCCTACCCACAAGTTATCAAACAAAATTCCCATCAAAAATAATTAAAACCATTAAATTAATAAAAATTTCATGCATTTCTGTTGATTTTCCATTTCCAGGTCTTGAACATCCATCAAATTAAAAAGTTTTGTTTAATAAAATTTTCTGCAGTCATGAATCTCCAACAAAAATCTCATAATTTATTTTGTTCTAGAATTTCAATTAATAATTATTCGAGTATTAAGCAATTACGTGAAGTCTATGAGCCAGGCAATTAATGTGAAGCCCTTAAAAGTCCTCAATTTTCTACTCGGGTAAGTTTTTAACCTCATCAAATTTCAAATTCTCATTTTTATTGTTTTCTACTTTGAAATTAATTCTTCTAGTTGTTATTTAATGGAAGTAATGTTAGGAAAGGTAAACGATTTTCACTGATTGGGTAATTTTTCATCTCTTTTTTTGGAAGATTGAATTTTTTTGTTTGTTGTAAAGAAAATCTTATAAGTGGATGAACATTAATCAAAAATTGCTATGGAAACTCACTGAACTTTTTTTAAGAAGAATCAAAAGAAGAAAATTGATAATGGAGGCACTTTTTAAGTTTTTGGTTTTTTTTAAGGAGCTTCTTTTGGATACTATGGTGATGTTTTGATGATTTGGTGTGGGGGACTATGTCTTGGTAACCTGTTGGCAACTTTGTATTTTTTATGGTTTATAAGTTGTTGAAAAAATTGAAAATTTACTCAGATAAATGTTTTTAAAAAATTTTTGGAATTATTTAGTGATTTTAACTTTGATGAAACCAATCTGATTTCATTGCAAAATTATTCTGGTAAAATATTTCTTAAAGGAAGTTGGGTTAATCACTCGATCTTTGCTACGTTTTAAAAGCGACAAATATTGTCCTAAAGGGACACCACATCCTATATCAACATTACAATCATTACAATCATTAAACCACACTTCTATTTGTTACATCTAGATCTAGAGTTATGATTGGTTTTTCAGAGTATTTGTTGCAAGTTTTAGAGCAATTTAGGCAAAGTTTCACTATTTTATGACTTTTAAAACTTCGAAAATTGTACACTATTTGCCCGAAAATTGTCAGAATCTATAAGAAGCAAGAGAGAATCGCTCTACGTAAAGCACAACTTTTGTAGATAATTTCTAGGACAAATCGGGTCAACCTACACGAGGGGAAGACAACATTAAGGGAAAAAAATTATAGGAAATTAATGAAAACGTTTTTTTCCTGTAATGTTGTCTTCTCATTGATCTTACCCCAAATTTTTTCCCCACTGTTACTAGTCAACGTATTTCTAAGAGCCTTAGAATCCAATCCCAACCTTTCATCTATTTCCTCTCAAAAATTCACACTCATTAGATATTCAGATTATATTGATTCACAAACGCCGAAAAAAAAAACACAAAGAGAATCTCACATCAAAGATCACACACCGAAAAAAGGTAGGCAAGCAATTTTAATAAATTTGAAATTTCAAAATAAATTCTTTTATCTTAACATTCATTTATCAAGATTTTGTATGTTTAAATTCCATCAGAGCATTTTATGTGAGTGTGATATGCAATATAATGCGATCTAATGTAAATAGAATGTATACAAGTAAATTCCCCATTTTGTTATATTGCTGTTCTTGGTTGTTTTTTTACCCCAGCACAAAATAATGAAAAAAATAAAATAAAATTTGTTATGTGTAAGCCTAAAGAAAATCAAAATAATTCCAACATTGTAATTTTTTTATCGTGCATGAAATAAATTTAAAGATTAAATTTCAGCGGCATATTAGATTTCAGTCGAATGACACAATTTCAGAGTAGACGGGGATCTTTCCAATTTCTTCCACAATTTTTGTTTTATTTGCGACCCAATAAAATTTTCATCCCCATCCATCAAGTCATTCATCTATAGTCGTTTATGCTTTGTAGACATAAAAAAATATACCGCAAGCTGAAAAACGCGATGGAGCATAAAAGAAAATTTTCATCCAAATGGAGCCTTCTCAGATTAGATCCAATTTCAGATCCACAATAAAAATGTAAATAAAATAATTTTTTGTTGTTGTTCAAGTGCATAAAAATGTGAGATTTTTCTGGATTAAATTGTGCCGGGGAAATTTCTGTGGATTGATGTTTAAAGTGAAATTTTAGAACGGTGGGAGTGAAAGATGGAAATGTGCATCGGAATTAGAAGGAAGAGTGAATTGGAATTTGTATTTAAATCCAGTAAATGCAACGCAAAGCCATTTCCTGGCAAGCGAAACAAAATAAATTCATTTTAATATTGCCCCTCCCTATTCATCCTCAGTCCATCAAAAAATTAATGAAAATATTCAAGAGATAAACTAGTGTTCAACATTACGGGAATCGAACCCGTGCTTTCATTGTAGGTTCTCAACATTTCAACCATTACGCTAAAAGTCCTTTCTTCACTGCGATTGACTTTCAAAATAATGTCCAACATAACTATTAAAATCAACCAATTCAATCAGAATTTTTCGAAATTAAAGAAAAAATTAAAATCCATCTCCTTAAAGCATCTCTCATTACACTCATCTCCAATCTCCCATTAAAATCAAATTTCCCCACCACCAAACACATTATATCCTTAAAAAAATTCAAATTGAGTCCGCAGGATTTCCATTTAAATTTTACGGCCTTCACAATGCCAGCCATCATTTTATTACCCACAGGCCTAGAATAAATACAAATTTTAATCAGAGTTGCGATCTGTCACAGGTCAACAAAAACAGCCCACCTGTCACAGGCCGTTACCTGTTCACAGGTCAAATTTTTTCGCCTATCACAGGTCTGACCTGTCAAAGGTTCTACCTGTCACAGGCCGTTACCTGTTCACAGGTCAATTTTTTTCGCCTGTCACAGGTCTGACCTGTCAAAGGTTCTGCCTGTCACAGGCCGTTACCTGTTCACAGGTCAATTTTTTTTGACTGTCACAGGTCTGACCTGTCAAAGGTTCTGCCTGTCACAGGTCGTTACCTGTTCACAGGTCAATTTTTTTCGCCTGTCACAGGTCTGACCTGTCAAAGGTTCTACCTGTCACAGGTCGTTACCTGTTCACAGGTCAATTTTTTCCACCTGTCACAGCTCTGACCTGTCGCAGGCCTCACCTGTGACAGGTCGTCACCTGTTGACAGGTAGAAAAAATCTACCTGTCACAGGTTGATCTGTCACCTGTCACCTGTCACCTTTGACTATCGAAATTTTTTTCTTCTAGTGAAGTATAAAGATTTCATACAAAATTCATCAATTTTTTTGCTTCCTCAAGTCACGAGTTCAAATCTCACCGCAAGCAACTTTCTTTTTTTGCATTTTTATGATTTGTTTTTAAATTTTTTTGATAAAATATAAAGTTTTATGACAAAGTTTTCCATTTTCATATTTTATTTCTTCACTTTCTATATTTTAACATGTATTTTAAATTTTTTCCATATATTTTCATACAAATTCAACTTTTTTTGTCATATTTTAGTTTACCAAGCTGAAATCTGACACAAAGGCACTTTTCCTAGATCTGGATGTTCTTAAATCGTAATCTTGGATTATAATTTATTATATATTTCGACTTTTTGCGGTCTCGAATGACAAAGTCTATACTAGTTTTAATATTTTATGCCATTTTATTATCCAAGATTACGATTTAAGAACATCCAGATCTAGGAAAAGTGCCTTTGTGTCAGATTTCAGCTTGGTAAACTAAAGTATGACAAAAAAAGTTGAATTTGTATGAAAATATATGGAAAAAATTTAAAATACATGTTAAAATATAGAAAGTGAAGAAATAAAATATGAAAATGGAAAACTTTGTCATAAAACTTAATATTTTATCAAAAAAGTTTAAAAACAAATCATAAAAATGCAAAAAAAGAAAGTTGCTTGCGGTGAGATTTGAACTCGTGACTTGAGGAAGCAAAAAAATTGATGAATTTTGTATGAAATCTTTATACTTCACTAGAAGAAAAAAATTTCGATAGTCAAAGGTGACAGGTGACAGGTGACAGATCAACCTGTGACAGGTAGATTTTTTCTACCTGTCAACAGGTGACGACCTGTCACAGGTGAGGCCTGCGACAGGTCAGAGCTGTGACAGGTGGAAAAAATTGACCTGTGAACAGGTAACGACCTGTGACAGGTAGAACCTTTGACTGGTCAGACCTGTGACAGGCGAAAAAAATTGACCTGTGAACAGGTAACGACCTGTGACAGGCAGAACCTTTGACAGGTCAGACCTGTGACAGGCGAAAAAAATTGACCTGTGAACAGGTAACGGCCTGTGACAGGTAGAACCTTTGACAGGTCAGACCTGTGACAGGCGAAAAAAATTGACCTGTGAACAGGTAACGACCTGTGACAGGTAGAACCTTTGACAGGTCAGACCTGTGATAGGCAAAAAAATTTGACCTGTGAACAGGTAACGGCCTGTGACAGGTGATCTTTTGACAGAAACTGTCACCTTTACCTGTGACAGGTACCTGTCGTCGCAACTCTGATTTTAATGTCACACACACTTTTTCTCTCGTCCACAAAAAAATATTTTCCCATGAAAAAGTTATTTTTTAAAGTCAACATTGAATTGATGTCAAAAATGCGAAGCTATCATTTTTCGATCTCCTTTATGCTGGCTATTTTTTGCTCCAAAAACACAAAAATTTGAGAGAAATGAAATAAAGGCAACATGAGCATAGACCCGTGCATTGTTATTTTCCACATCACTTACGTTAAAATTTGTATAAACGATAATTAGAAAGGAAATGCGCTTGCTGATGTTATCAGGCAATGTATGAACAAATTTTATATATCTGATCTGAATATCTTGATTGGTAGACATTTATACATGCATAATAGCAAACGATGATGTTTTGTATTGATGAGCGTGGGTGAAGCTAGCTCCATTGTTTGAAAATGAAAATTTATTTTAGGAAAATTGAAAAGTTTTGCATTGGCAGAAAATTATGCAAAATTAATTATCATTCAAAATTGTTGAATTAGCGAGAATAAATAGGGAATTTATTATTTTGATGCTTTAAAATTTTGTATTGATTTTCTTGATTAGGCATTTTGGGAGAAGATGAGGTCAATTGACATTTGGATATTTTATTTGAAATTGTTTGAAATTTTAAGACCTTACAACAACCACCATTGAAAAGCTAAGGAAGCGTAGTAGTAATGGTAGGAGTCAGTCCGCTTTAGTTTTGAAAATAAACCCCCCAGCCCCGAATTCTCCACTGTTTATTAATATTTTCTATTTTTCAATTTTTTTTCTATAAAATTCAAATTAAGATTAATTAACAGACAAAGCTTTTTATGGAAAAAGAGTCATAATTTTTTTTTCTAAATTAATTAATGCTAATCAATTTTCATTTAAAATATATTTTGTGGAACTGATTTGGAGCAGTCGAGTCAGAGGCCTACGTTAAAATTAATTAATATAAATTAAAATTTTTTTGTAACTTATTTGGATCACATTTTTTATTAATTTTGGTGCGTGAGAGCTGAAAATGGAGATTGTTGTGGACGGTTTAAAATGTTGAAGATTTCAAAATGAGAAAGTTTAATATTAACCCTGAAAGGTTTGTAAATTTATATTTTTAAAAATATTTTAAAAAAAATGAATTTCACTTCACAAAATTAAAATTTGTTTTTATATTCAGGATTTTAACCTTTGAACTATAAATTATAACGACTAATAATCAATTTTAATACCACAAATAGAATATCTTAATGAAAGGATCAAAAAGAATATCATGAAGATCCTAGATAAGGAGTCGTTCATTTATGACATCTTAAAAAAATGATTTTTAAACCTTTTTCTCTCCAACTTGGAACCTTGATATTATTCTGAACTTTTATAATTTTTCTTTTAAGAGTTTGTTCACTTATGATATCCAAAATTAAATTTTCCTGGATTTCCAGGAATTTCTATTGTTCTTTTCTTGTTGACTCCCCCCCCCCCCCCTGAACGTCATAAGTGAACGGCCCCTAATTTAGAAAGTAATTTGACCAATTCCCATTTCCATTCTAAATCCTACCCTAAAATTCAAATCTCATAATAAACTCAATTATCTTCAAAATATTCATCATAAAAAAAATTCTATTCCATTATTTTGTGCCTCACAAAAAAAATTATTTCTCTAAATTCAATTTTTCATTTTGAGCACCCCGAATGAATATTGATGAGTAGGAAAAAAAGGATGTGCAAATTTAATGACTTAATTGAAATTGCGTGAATATAACGGCAGTGGAAATTCACAAAAAAAATCACAAATTGAGGACAAAACTAAATTCAATGTGTCAGAATAATGCATAGAGTGAGCACATAAAAAAATCCAATTTTTCGTACGAAATGAATTAATGCAGAGACGCATGATTTTATCATGAATTGCTGCATATTTGAATTAACAGAAAAAAAAGTTTCTGTGAGATTTTTGATTATTGGATTTTGAGTTTTTGATGCTGAATATTTTCAATAGCATGTAGAGGAGATTGAAAGATTTTTGAGTGTTCATGACGATTTATGGCATTTTTGCAGTGTCAGAAATTGAGAATTTTTTTTTCTAAATTGTTCAGCATTTTTTGCTATCATATGCATACCCAACGTGAAATTAATTCAAATCATCATCATCAGGAACAGCAGCGGTTAAGAAATTAATAATTAAATTTTTATGAAAATTCTCAGCAAAAATAATATTAAGCTATGAACCGCTTAATAGCATTTGTACATAAAAGAATTCGAATCTTTGGCTGTTGAGATTTGGAGTCTCATTTACAGGTTTCATCAAATGATTCTTGGTCACAGACAACAATTTGAAATGGTTCTTTTTAAAACAAACTTTAATCCTACCTTAAAATTATTTTAATTCAAACTAACCCTAAAATGAGGAAGACTCGTCACATCACAGCATGAGAGCCTTAAAAAAATCCTGCAAGCGCATCCAAAAAAATGACAAAAAGCACATTCGACAAGAAACTTCAACGACAACGACGAAAAAAAATGAAATAGCACTCGAAAGCAATATTCATTGCCGTTGTATGTGATTTATGATTGCAATTTTCATGTCATTTCAAGTGATCATCAAGAATGGAAACGTACATCAGTCAGTCTAAATGGGAGATAAACAAAGCCTGGGAAATATTTCTCTTTGGCTTTAAATTGACGTTTATGTCATATTTTCAAATTATTCATGTTATGCGGACATGTCCAGTTGTGTTGGTTACTTTTAACATGTTTGGGGGACAAAAAAATTTAATTAAAATATTATACTCCACAATAAATGCCTAAAAGTGTCAAAATTATTTACGGAAGCACAGGCCATTGGTACATGTGAAGTGGAGGTAACAGCACATAGTAAACAAATAAATCACAATTTTTTGTCCTCTCACTTAAATGTCGAAATAAATTAGAGTTGTTGCTCCTGCTTATTATCATTTCAGGGAGAATATAATTTTTTTGGCATATATATAAATGGGGTGATTCTATAATGATGTCTAGTATTTCAAGGGATTTGAGGTTATGTGAGGTAAGATCCAGGAGCAAAGGAAAGGCAATTATGGTTTTGGCAAGGCGTGGATACCTTATAAATCCTGAATAATCCCAATAATCCTAATTAGTCTAAGCATAATGTTGAGTGTCCATGTCTTGAATTTTGGATTGTTTTAGACCCATCTTGGCTATGTTGATGCACAGAACTCCTCCATACATAAATTACCAGCTACGTTTTTAAGTAAAAAGAGGTTAGGGAGCTTAAAAATTCAAATTAATCTTCAACGTCACTAATGATCAACCCCCAAAGTTTCCAATGCAGTTCATGAGTTTTGTATGTATGTTGTCTGGTTTATATACATATTTTTAAATAACATTTTTCGACATGCAATTTTCATCATTTTATATTTTCGGGAGGTGGAGTTGAATTTAATTCCAGATTCAGCAAAAATGTCCAATTTATTTTATGCATGTTATTATTTTATGAATGAAAATTTTTCCCTCATTCTACTCGGATTTTTCTTTCCATTCAGTTGAAGGCAAAAAAAGGATGATGATTTATGAGGCTTTGTGTATAAATTTGTCTCGAAAATCATAAATCATCATGAAAATTCCCTTATACAATATCGTCTTATTTATTTTCAACTAAGTAGACATCCTTGCTCCTTCTTTCATATCTATTGATCACATTTTTCTACAGATCCTTTTCATTTCTGTAGTCATGTACATTTTCATATTATTGCAAAATCATCGAGATCGCTTTCTTTTCGAGTCTGAGATGAAAATTTCTTTTTTGCTTCCTTTTAACTTTCCTTTTTATTATTAAAAAGGTTTCTACTGTCATGGCTCAAGGAGAAGATGAAAAAAGTTTTCTTTTGTGCTTCTTGTAGTTTGTGGAAATGTTGTTTAATGGAGATTTGAGTATTTTTGAGACTATTGAACTTGAAATAGGCCATAAAAATCACGTAGGTGGTTTGAAAATTGTTGAAAAGGTCGTTTTGGGGAGGACAGGCATGCATCTGATCCTGACAGTCAATAAACAGTGTTAAAAGTATTAAAATAGTAATAAAAGTTGATTTTAGTGTCAACTGTAGGATTCTAAATACTTCATCACATATCCACTTCTGTTGAAGCTAGGAAAAGTGGCAAGCCTAAAAACGGATAATTCTTTTTTGTGTAGGTCTTTGTTGGGAGGGTGACCCTAAGAGAGGACAGAGCCATGCATGTTAATAGCAAAAAAACTGGCATAAATGTTGGAGGTTGTTTACTTCATGCGTGACAATAGAGAAGAATGGGTGTAAGGAGCTCTAAATGTTGAGCTATATGATAAGTGAACCAACCTATGAACCATGATGGTTCTTTAAGATGGAAACGTTCCTTTTGAGAATCAGGAAGAAAATCTTCAGAAATAATCCTAAACTCTCGTCAAGGTTCATCTAAATCCGCTCTTTTATTTATTAAAATTTTATCTTCCCATTCTTTAAGTCTACTCTCCCCTCTCTAGAACAATAAACTCCATCATCCACCCCTCATTGTCATCCACCCTTCTTAAATAAATCGCAAAAAACTCCCCAATTTTCTAAAATTTTATCGACTTCCATTTTTCAGTGGAATTAAATTAGAAAACTCCTTATTCCTCCCGAGTCAAATAAATTCCTTCGCATTTCTCTCAAAATCATTACATTCTTCCACAACATCTAACAAATTACAGAAACGATTTTTCTTTATTTTAAGTCTCGAAGTTAAAAATAAAGGAAATTTTATATTTTCGCTAGAAATGCACAAATTTTACTTCATACATTTTTGTTCCTTTAATCATTCAACCGAGCCATCCTAACAGATCCAAACACTACACAAAAATGCCATCATAATGCAGTCGGGGGAGTCGTTACGCTTTATCTTCTTTTATTGTCAAATTAAAGTTTTCTCTTTTTTGAGACTTTGCAGAACAAGGAGAAAAATGAGGAAAATGCTAACGAAGCTTTCGAGTCAGACATCTACAAAACTAGTAGAAGAAAGTGCATAAGAAAATAAAATCATAATAAAACATGAGAGCTTGTGTAGTAAGAAATGCATTTTGTGCAAAAAAAAAAGCAGGAATAAAAAGTTGGAGAATTTTTTCTCTCACGGGAGTCAGTTTTAGCTGATTTTGCAACTATAAGCAGAATTTTTGATCAGGACTTAGTCGAGGGAAATGATGGAAAATATTCTGTGAGATAAGAGATTTGTAATGTAGATTTCTGGATGAATAAGGGAGGTTGGGGAATTAAATCTGTCATGTTTGAGATGATTCTGTCTTTTGAGACTCAGACTAAAGGATTTGTAAGAGAAAATTGAGCTTGATAGATTTCCAATAATTGTTTGATTTCGAATGATTTTTGGATAAAGTAAAATACAACTTTAAGCTTTACAATCTAAGACTTACCAAAGTTATGATATAGAGCAACCCTAAAGGAACCCTACTGTAACACTAGAGCAACCTTAGAGCAACCCTAGTGCAACTCTAGACCAACCCTAGTTCGAATTAAGTTTAAACTTAGGTGTGTTGTCTAGAGTATGATCAAGGAGGGTTTAGAATCAATAATGTTTGATCCAAACCTCTTCCAAATGTGGGATTTTTAGAATTTGCTAAGAGTTTCTTGATAGAACATCCGAAAAACCCTCTCCAAATTTTCTGTTGATCCAAAAAACACCTAGCAATATTCCTAGATACCAGGATATTTCTTAAACCCCTTGACTCTTAAAAAGCACCAAAAACAGCTCCATAATTCCAACAATGCCACAGTATACATACTTCATACACTTCTCATACATCCACGTATGCTTAGAAGCACATTCACTTAAAAACAGCACAAGCAAAAAAGAAAAGCCAAGCTAAAAAAAAGAAGTGAGATTTATGTGAAAATGCATTAAGAGCCCCCGGTGACTTCTCGTCTTTAACATTAATTCCTCTTACTTCTCTTCTGTTCTATCCACATATCTCAAGCTCTTACTCTTTCCGCGAAATGTGTTTTAAATTAAATAACGCAAATAAATGTGCACAAGCATGTAATTGTAAAATTAACTTCCAGCGCCATTAACTGAAATATCCAGCAAGATAAAATAATAACAATAATTTTGCTCTTGGCAATAGAAGTAAACATAAACTGCGAGTGAGACAGCAATTGGCTATAAAAAAAAGTATGAATTATGAATAATTGACCGCCTTGTGATTTTTCTCTATCTCTCCTTTATGCACAATTTGTGTCCAAGATACTAGAAAGTCATAAAAGCAAATAAACAGCAGTTTGTAATCAGAGATTAAACATGAGCGATAGTCTCAATTTTAGATGCTAAGCATCATAATTGTAATACTTAATTGCTTATCTCTACGAATCTTTATACTCAATGTACTTAATACAATAATTTATTGTCTCATTTTGCAAACAACCGACAATTTTCGAGCTCGATTCCAGATGGAGCGAGACGATAGACCTAATCTGGTACATTTGCGAAAGATTTAAAGCGGTGAAATTATTTTAAAAATATTTTATAGATACAAATTCTTGAGAAAAATGGAAGATATACCGAGAAGCATATGTCTGGTCTTGAACCAATGGATCCTAATGCTCAGGGGCTTCTTTAGAAATATCCCTGCTACCTAAAATATAAATTATCCTAAATCAAAAATGTTCAAATTTTCTCTCACACCTAATTCAAAATTCAAACTTTATTATCTTCCCATTCCGACATCCAAAATACTCATCAATTCCACATCTGGATCATAATTCCGTTTCACTCAATTACTTTCCGATTACTCAGCAATAATAAACTTCACTTCCCCGCTCGGGATTTTTTTTTATGACTTTTTAAAAACTCATTAATTTCACCTCCTTCGTTTCCACTTAGACATAACAACAAATACTATAAAAATATGAATATACCTTCACAATTTTTTTTTTATTATAAGTCTGTGTTATGGACAGTTTTTATGGCTTTTAAGAAGATTGAAAAGGAGGAAAAAAATTTTAATCGGCTGAATGTCAGCAAGTTTACATCATTAAGACTTGATATGAGGCGAATCGATGAAATATTTAGATTATTCAGGCTCTTCTTTGCCATAAATTGGATTAATCTAATTAAATATGTATGAGACTAATTTTTGATTGATCCAGAAGACTGAACTTTATCAGCGTTGAAAGTTTCTAATCGTCAACTTCATTTACTTTTCTTTTTAACTTCCTATATGGATTAGAAATCTCTTTTTCGCGAAATTCGATCAAGGTCGAGTCTTTGTTGGCTGTGAAGAAACTGAAATTTTCCATTGTCATAAACCAGATTTTTACATCTTTAACAAAAATTATTGATTTTATGAACGAATATTGTCAGATTATAAGTATAAAATTTGAATTTTATTGAGAATATCCAAAAGAAGAGTATTGAAGACAATCATGAAGTGTCAAAATGTTTGTGATATTTTTATGATTATGATGGGTATGAGCTCATTGGATTAATAACATCCTAGTGGATTTTTAAGATTGAAATTTGTGGCATCTTGTGTGGACTGACAAGTGGTTTGGAAACTGAGACAACAATATTGAGTTTAAGACTTTTTAAATATGGATTGAATGTTGTCAAATGAAGAATTTAAATAATTTACTTATAAATCTGAACAGAACTTGAACTTACATATCCTCACACTTAAGCCTGCGACAAATGATATTGCATCGTTGAAACCAACGCCTTAACACTTCCTACTGAAGTACAGCGAAGTAATTAATTATCTTAGAACTCGAGCATGATTCAAGATTAATAAGAAAAAGTTGATTTGATATTTATTTAAATGTTTTAATCGTAATTAAGCTCTAGATCTAATTCTAGTCAACATTTACCAGCGAAAAAAAAACAATTATTCAATTTAAATGCAATTTAATCAAGATTTTTTAATCTTGGTTGAGCTGAAATACTCTATTAAAATATGAATTAAGGTCAAAACACTATCAACATCAATATTTTATGAACCTTGCTCAAAGCATAAATTTGAAAATTAGCTGACATTCAAAATATTTTTACAACATTGACAAGGAATTTAAATGAAAATTGGAATTGCTTTGACTCGTCAGTAAAAATCATTTAAATTTCTAGAGCATTTGCTCAACTAACGACCAACCTTACGAACCTTAGAACCCAGATCAATTTTTAACTTAAAGTTCCTCTTCCATAGAAATAATTTTTCAACTTTGTCTTAAAAACGACACCACCGAAAAGTATCAAAACACCAAATCACACTTAAATTACCTCCAAAACAAGCAATCACACTCACAATAGGCAATAAAAAAAGTTTTCAGCTCTCATTTCTGCTTAATTCGTCGCATACCGTGAAGAAAAAATATAAAAATTCTGACCTTTCTTGGAAAAATAGCGAAATAATTTCCATTTGCTAGGTTCTTACTTCCTCAAAATTACCAAAAAAAAAAGTTACAATATTTTTATGCTTTAATTACGAAGAAAGAAGTAAAAATTCCGTTATATTACAGCACAGTCGTATAGTGACCGAATATAAACGATGGTCGTTAATGATCATAAATCTCTTTCTAATTAAATGTTGTTATAGCCACGTCTATTACTTCTCTTTACAACCCAAACATCTTTTTATACTTCTTCTTATTATTTTCTTTATTTTCATGCTGATTTATACAATGGGCGCTTTATATTGTTGTTTGGTTTATGAGTCATAAGAAGGCAAAAAAAAATTATTATCAACTGACACTCACCTTGGACAGTTAATTTAGCCAACACGCTCTCCTTACTAGCCACCATGTTTGATGCCACGCACAGATATTTTCCTTCGTCGATCGTTTGCACATTATTTATCAGTAAGTTGCCACCATCGACTATACGCAGTCGATTATTACGACTTCGAATATCATCTAAATCAATCCAGACACCATCCTGTGTACATTAATGGATTTCAATAAATATTAAAATAATTTTTCTTTACCAATTTGTCAAAAGTTGTTTTTGCTTACCTTTTTCCATTCAACTTTCGGCTCGGGATTGCCTTTCGGTGGACCACATTCGAGTAATGCTGTTTCACCTGCCGCAACGCGAGTATCTTTTGGCTCCACACGGAAATCATCGCGTAAAACTGCGAAAAGATAAATGAAAAGAAATTTTTAAGTCCATGAGTTTTAAGCATTTTTTTTTTATTTTTTCGTGTGTTTGTTGTTTGTGGCTCGTTAGCGATAACAAGATTAAATTATAGCCATCATTATTATTATAGGCCTGTTTTATATGTGAACAATAAAGCGATAAATTAAAAACTCTTGAGAGAAAAGAGAAAATGTTTGCAAATTAAGTCAAATTGAAATGATCAAAAGGAATTTTTTTGTGGTAAAATTATAAGCTCATTTGCGAAGGTTATTTTTTTACATTAATAAGTTGTATTCTTGGCCATTTTAAGAGGAGTAATGTTGTTTTGAGTTGAGAGGATTTGAACTCGAAGTTAAAAGATTCAATTTCATAAATTCACTTAATTTCTTAAAAAGTCAACTTCATGTCACCAAAATTTAACTCCTTATCGTTGACCATTAACATTTACAATGAAAATGTTGAGATGGAACCTTTTGCACTTAATGCTTGCCACTTTTTTCTACACGAAAAATATTGGGTTGATTTAAAAATTTGAATTTTTAGGTTTCATAATTGAGAAATACTTTTCGAGGTGGACACATTTTTTTTAAAATATTTTCAACTCTAGTTTTAAATGTTAGCTGCTAGAAATTGAAGCTTGAAAGCATTCAACCTCACGTCCTCACTATCTGTTTCCTGCTCAGTCACGATTTAGTTTTTCTAAGAACTAGTTGGAACCAGCAATCGGCTTCTACAAAAATTAACAACAATCTCAATAACTTTTCAATAAACAACTTAAACATTTTCCCATAAATATTCGCTTTAGTCATCAATTCTCCATCAACTCTTTCACTTTCTTCTAATGCTTTTCCATTTTATCGTCTATTCTTTCTTAGAAATTTTTGCGCGCGCGTCAAAACTCATTTGTCGAGCTGCTTGTTAAAATAAAGCAGCAGAAAACATACAGAGAACAGCGGAGAATGAAGCAAAAAATAACTGGAAATCGATTAATCATTAGCATTAAGGCAGTTGAATTCAAAACAAACTTCAATCTACAATTTTGAGTCATAGCCCTAAGGCCTATCAACTCTGAATCGTTATTCAAATTGAAGAAGGAAATTTCTATGAAAATTATATGTTATAAATATGAGTGGAAAAAATCATCCGTCATTCAGCGAGGAGTCAAATTAAGCGTTATACATTTTTATGATATGAGGTTTCAATTTCACAGAAACGAAATTCTACTTTACTGCTGCTTAATTTTGGATATCAAACACTCAACGAAGAGCGAGGCCTCTTGGGAGTTGAGTCAGCGCGAATATAAATAATGGGGAGAATGAATGTGAAAATGTGCCGAAATCAAGAGCGCAAAAATAAATCAGTATTGTAATACTGCTGTATCTCGTTATCTCGAGCTTAAAATTATTATTATATTTTGCGCTGCATTATAATTCCGACTTGATCTCTAATTTAAACATCAAGCAAAACGAGCAAACTATAAAATATATGAGCAACAAGGCAATGGCTTTATAATCTAATAAAAAATATTGTTATGCTTGTGTACACAGTTTTTATGACCCGAAACTGACCATAATTTTATGTAAATGAGAAGAGTTGTTGAGAGATGTGTCTATTATGCACATTCATATAATCAGTTTTATCTTCAACTTCTCGTTTTTTTTTCTATGTCGCTTTTCATGTGTGAAGATCTGATAATATAATTTGATTATAGTGTTTCTAAACGAAAAGATATAAATGAATGGAATAAGATGATGATGATGAAAAAAAATCAAGTAAGAAAGACACTTTTTGAGATTGTCCGTAAAACGCATTTTTCAGATTTACAACTTTCACATTCTCATTTTTAACTTGTATATTAATTTAAGCTAGCTTTATTGAATTGATTATTCAAATATTGCAGATTTTAAGTAAAATCAAAGTATAAAAACCTTCAAAAATTATGTCCACCTCGAAAAGTTTATCATGATTTTTAAACCTTAAAAATCAAATTCTTAAGTCAAACCAATATTTTTCTTATAGCAAAAAGTGGCAAGAGTTAACCATAAAAAGTTTCAACTCAATATATTCTTCTTTTAAAAAGTTATCACAAAAAATCCCCGACAAACTGTTGAAATTAAACCACGTGCTTACTCAAAACTTCCCGTTATAAAATATAAAATAAAATAAAATGAGACATAAAAATTTGTTACAAAAATTAAATTGTTACGCCGGCATAGAAGTTGCTATTACAATGTTTTCATAGATCTGCACAAGCATACAATGTCGTTAAAATTTCTCTCTCGTTTTATTTTATTAAATTCTTGATACTTTTTTGTGTGTACTAGCTTGTTCCTCTATCTCCATCTAACATTTCCTTTTCGCTCATTAATTTCATTTTATTAAATTTTTGTAAAAAGATCTTTTAATTACTAAGTAAAGCGTAGGCACAGCAGTAGAACTTTAGAGTTAAGTAGATAAATGGGTATAAAAGGATGGAGCACATATTTCTAAGTTTATAATAATAAAAATTCTTCAAAAATCAAAGGGATGAGAGGCAAAACATTTTTCGCTATTTAGTTTGCAATTAGCTAGTTGAATTATTTAATGATGTTTTGATGTTTCTTCATTTTGATCTATAATTATCTTAATGAGTTTTTTGAGGAGGAACTTGCCTCGTTAAGTTTGTTTTATTTTCATGTTTAAAGGATTATGAAGGAACAAGTGGGAAGATATTAAGTGAAAAGTTTTGTAGTAAGGCATTAATAATTTAAATTGATGATTGGAAGTGAAGGAATTGGCTTATAGAAGTTTAAACTGAAAGGATTTTTACATTATTTATTAGTTTTGAAGGTTTTGTATTTATTTAATAAGATAATGTCGAATTCTATTTGTTATAAGCTTCTAGTTTAGATGTGAAAATTTTGTATCTTTTTGGTTGAACATTTTGAATTTCGAAAGTAAAAATTTGATTTTCGAAAGTGAAAACTTTAAACAATTTAAAAAAAATAAAAATATTGACATGAATTTATTTTAACATTCTAGAATAAAATTCATAAAATTCAAATTTAGATACTCAAAGCTAATAAAATTTGAAGCACATTCCCCTTAGTTCCACATTCCATATTCAGAATATTCCCATCAAATTTATGCATACCCAAATATGGGATCCAATTTATAACAATATCCCAAATAAAGAATTCCAATTTTAGTCAAAATATGAATGTCGAATCCAAAATGACTTGACCTAATTTCGTTCCTAAAAATTCTCCTTTATCATTTCCATTTCCCCAACCTCCCCATATCATTTCCATTTCCTCTGTTTTATTATATTTTGTATCATTTCATTTTGAGGTACGAAGAACATTTCCCATTAAAAAGTTTATAATTAAATGAAATTTTAATGAAACCACAATTTTTCATGTAAAATCCACCCTGAAATTAATCAAAAAGTCTTCAATATGTCTCGGATAGCTTCAAAGATCTCAATTTAATCTCACTAATTATTCATTTCTGAGAACTTTTTTAAAAAAATGTTCACAACCCTCGACCTCACATTGAAACTGCTTGGGAATATCCATGATAATTAATTTCATCTAATTAATTACGAAGTGAAAATGCTCGCATACAGTGGTTTATGTCTCTACTCATCACCGTCATCAGTTTCATCTTCATCAACATTTCAATTTGTTTTCAGAATTCATGTGTGTGCTATAAAGCAACTCAATTTGTTATAGCATGAATAATGTACATGCAGTAAAAGCAAAAATGCTTTTTATCGTCAATTCCAATCAACATCGATTTTAATTTACAGTCGTGAATGCTTGAAGACATCAAGCGAAACACACAAAGATGACATTTAAATCCGTAAATGTGAGATGACGATGAAAAACGAGATTTTTCCATTAGCAAGAGAATAGAATCGAGTGAACGCAGGCAAACATAGTGTATATGAATTATTTGTGCGGATTTTATTAAAAGCATTGCATTTACCGGCAATTTACTAATCTAACAAATTGTCGACAATAATTTTTCCTTATTTATAAACTTATTTTTTTTTTCTTTCTCTTTTGCAGTAGCTGCAAAAAATTGCAAGCGCATGCTGTAAAGTGAATGTAATGGGAATGAGAGAAGAAATATTTGCCAACATGTGTCAGTGTCAGATGCTATTAGATTTTATATTAGAAAAAATATATAAAGCAGTGAGCAATTTTCTTCTTATTTTTCATCTTCGATCTTCTGAGAATGTGCGAAAGTATTTTTCAATGTATATTAACTATGTTGCCAGCGAATGGGTGTTAAATGCTTTATCTTTGACTTAAGCTTTGATAGATAAAATGAATAAAAATTTCAAAAATATTAAAAAATCAAAAATCCAAGATGGAGGACAGCATTAACAAAATGACATTTTCTCTGCGATAATAGGCTGATATTTTTTTGAAACTTGCTATATTTAATGCTTGCCACTTTTTTAAATTCAAATAAACAGCAGAAGTTTGGATATTTTAAATTTTTGTGCTATTTTTCTAAGAAAAACTTTTCGAAGTGGAGAAAATTTTCAAGAAATTTAAATTTTCTTTACATTCTATCTAACTTATCAAAAGCTTATTCTTCAAACAATTCTCACATTCATCTACTCCACATTCCTCTTCAATTTAAATCTCATCCATTCTCAAACCTCCCAATCCCATAATAAAAATGCTTCTCATTCATCCAACCTTCATCAACCTCAATCCTTCTTCTTCATTGTTTGCACTTCTTTTTCGCATGAATATAATGCATTATGCAGCATACTGCATAATATAAAATGCATTCAAAAAAGAGTATCCCACGCCAAAAATCTCGAAATTGAAATTTATTGCCAATGCACTTTTGAATATCATGATGCCACTTCACATGAAAATTTTCTCTCTTACTCTTTCACGTAATTTTTTTAAAAGGAGAGCGGCACTGCACGCAATATATGTAGCATGTGCTTAATTATTTGTGATATTATTCTGATAATATTCTTACTTCTTTTTTTAGAGCAACAGCAACATAAAAAGTAAAGCAGAAAATATTGCCTGAAGCAAATATTGACTGAAGCAGAGATTTAGCACAAAACGCAGCATGTATCTAACGTATATCCCTAACATGGTAATGCATAAGTAGAAGATATACAAGGAAGATGAGAGAATATGGAAGGTTTATTGCGCCTCCGTATTTATGACGTTATTAAAGGAAGAAAAAAACATTTTTATTCCCTTTTTTGCAGCGCCTCTTCAAACCATCTATGTCAGATAATATTCAGCGTGTAAGAAAATTTAATAATAAAAACGAAAATCCAAAAAGAATGGGAAAGAGGCGATGATAAAAACTCATCGACATGTTATGTGTTTCGACATATTTTTTTTTTTCACTCACTCTGTCGACGAAAATAATAAAAATAAACCTTTAAGGAAGGAATGCGATTGTAAGTACGAAACAAGTCATAAAAACGATGATAACTGTTGCGCCATAAAAACAGAATCATCGTCATCGACAAAAGGATTCTCAGATTCCTCGAGGATGATCATCATTCGTCTGTTTTGAAGTGCCTCTCGACAGAAAATTGTTATCGATTGCCAATTTTTTTTTGTGCTGTATGTTTATCGGAAAAAGAGCAAACTTTAAACCACAAAAAATATTATTTTTACAGAACAGAGGATGGCTGGTGGCTATTTTGCAAGTGTCGTCCATCAAAATATGAAATTTTTTGACTCTTTGTCCTTAATAGTACTGCTCTAGAAGTTTCTAAGCACTCATATTCTTGTAACGGTAAGCACTGGAACTAGTAACTGAATTGTGTCTTTAATGAGCTTTACAATTCGCTTTTTTGTTGCCTGCTCCTTGCTTTACCACTACATAACCTCAAAAAGAATAAAACAGATCAAGTTTCACAATCCTGGAAGCTTCTGTTCATCCTTATGAAGTGAGTTTAAGCACAAAAGCATCTGATAGGTTCCAGACCCCTTTCTTGAAAAATTTCAGGCAAGTACCTCCTACCTAATCTCTTATTGAGATATTCAATTTTTTACTCGATTGAAAATAAGACATCACTTCCGCACACCTCCCAGAGTAATAAAAGGAAGTTCCATCATAACATTCTGAACACTCTGACATGAAATTAAAGGGAAAAAGAACTGTCTTTGTTACTGAAAAGCAATTCACTGTTCAATGTCGTGCAATAAATTCCATGCCACGATGACTAAAGCATGAAAATGAAAGGGAAAAGACACAAAATGCCATTCGATGAGACATTTTGGAATTTTTCAATATGAATTTTTCCTTATTGAAACATTCTTTCTTGTCGTGTCTTTTGTTGTGTAGTTTAGTCTTTCGGAACTGAATTGAGGATGAAAAACATATTTTCTGACACTAAAATGAAATTATTTATAGATATTGGGTATGGATAGAGGCTTTGGAATTAGAAATTTTTGATGTTTTTCAAGTTCAATAAGGGTTGGATTGTTCGGGTTATTTATAGTTGATGGTGTTCGTGATTTATTGGACATTCCATTCTTTGAGTTTAAGAATAGATTTTGTGATGGAGCATTGAATATTGTCATGCACTAGGTCATGAACTCTGGGAATCTTATCTTATAAACACTGAGCGTCTATTTCTCTATAAATTTTGTAGGAGAGCCTTCATACAGGGAGCGAACACCCACAGTCTCTCTCTAATTCCCATTCTAACCAGCACAAATCTATCTTCATCGACACAAACTTAACATTTGACATATTATTATTCCCATCGCAACACGAATCAACAAACAGCCCACAACCTAAATCAAACTAGCTATCTAGCATATTTACCTGCTATTTGTAATGTTGCATTCCGACTTGAAGTCTTTCCAGCTGAATTCTTGGCAACACACCAATAAACACCTCCATCCTGTTCCTTTTTACTGTGGACAGTCCGAAGAAAAAATAAGGAACCGGATGGTAACAGCACTCGATGTGACTTATTATCATTCGTGCTAATTTTCACAGGCTCTCCATCTTTAAACCACTCAATGTCTGGCTCGGGTCGTCCTTCTGCTTTGCAGTTTAACGTAACGGGTTCATTTTTGGCGACTAGAATATCACTCGGATGTTCTGTGATTCTCGGTGATCGATATTGTGCTGTAAAGAGAGGAAAAGAAAAATAAATTATTTTAATCATTCAGACATAAGACATATATGTAGACACACCAACAACTGTTTTGAATCAATCTGTTTCATGTTAATTTGAGAATTTTTTTTTTATGTATGTCATAATTTACCATTCACTGCTAAATGTCGTCGCATTTTACTTACGTTCTATAAATACAAAATGAAACATATGCTACATATGACTGTAAGTGACTTGAGATCTTGAAAGGAAGGAACCCGCGTGCGGCACATTTTATTTGTAGGTGATGACAATTAGATTTGCATTTCATCTCTTTTACAGAGGTGTCGTTCGTAAGTGATGTGACGTGCATCAATAAATGGAATTTAAGGTCCCCATGCCTCTCTGACATTGAAGTGTTGCACACCTGGTTGCAGACCCCAATCTTACACAAAAGTGATACATCATTTATGAACAACCCCCAATACAGTGTTTATATTAAAGAGAGTGAGAAGGAAGGGAGACACAAAAAGGCAAAGTCAAAAACACGTGCCCCGGATATACAGCAACACAAAGATCTCTTGTATATGTAAAAATGTGCGCCTTCGTCAATGTTCTTTATTTCTTTTCTATATTTTTTATGCTGTCGCTTGCTGCTGTCGCCGCCGTGTGTTGTATATGTACACATATAACACAATTCAGTGAATTGAAAAATAAGAAGAAGAGAAATTTAAATATATTGAGAAAGAACAAGCTCAACCGAGTGAGAATTGAAACATAACAACAGCAAAAAAAATATGTTAGACTGACTAAATGAAAAAGAAATCTTTCAATAATATTTACATGAACATTTGGTGCCGAAAGGGAAGAGGAGAGAAAGAAATTATGAAATATAATTGTGCGAAATGAAGGTTGAAGACATGAGACGTGGATGGCGACATTATTAAGAATTTTTTAAAAGGAAAAAGCTGGAGGAGACTGCAGTGCATTTATCTCAATGTGACATCTTTTAATATCACTTTATCTCATTAAAATTTTTTTTTTCAGTAATTGATCCTTTGTGGGGATTTTGGTTGGAATTTTTGGGAGTTCGATCAGCTTTTAGTCTTGTTTGTGACTAAAGTCTTGTGTTGATCTAGCCATTTTCATGTCTGCATGATTTTTGGTGGGAATTTCCAGTATTTTTGCCAAAGTTATGTTCAAGGACACATCGAATCCCTATTTTGACAGTGCGGACTAGGATTCTGTAAGAAATATTATCAATATAGGCACATCCAGTGTAAAAAGAGTCTAGGACCGTTCAAGACGATCAGATACCCGAGCGGCACAAAGGCTCCATTTGCCTTCCATATGGAAGCTATACGGAGCCTCCATGTTCCACCCTCCATTTGAAAATCTTCCGAAAACCTTACTATTATGGAACTTTGACGGAGCCAATGCTCCGAAAATCCTCCGTGGGACGTGCATTTATTAACACCAAATGGAAGTCATTTGAGAGGTTTTGATGGAGGATGGAGGATCCATTTGTGGGAGTCAAACGGAGGTTTAATGGAAGTATTTTTCAAAGGATTTTTGGTACGATTTTCCACGTGTTTTTCTATGTTTCGCAATTTTTATATCAAGATTTGTAGCTGTATTAGTGGACTTAATTAAAGTACACTAACACTATTGAAAAATTTACAACTTAATTTAATTAAGTCGCAACCACAGCAATTTCTAAGTCTCGATCACTCGCGTGAGAAACATAAGAAATTATTAAAAATTTTCATGCAAATTAAACGACCCCATATAATAGTGATTTCTGCATGCGCTTGTGAAGTATGTAATTTCATACAAAATCACAAAAAATTATCCTTTTTTGCTTTTTTAAAGCTTGAAATGAAGCAATATGATTCGGTAAAGCTTTTCGACAATATTTCAATCCATTACAGTAAGATCTGACCTTTGTCTTTTAAAAATTCAAAAGCACGAGTTTTTCGGTATTTGATTTAAGAAAAAGCGGAGTTCATATGGAATCCAAATGGAATCAATATGAAGGATGAAAAAATAACCCTCCATTTACTTCCCACATAGTGGAGGTGGCTTTCATATGGATTCCATATGGAGACCACCCTCCACCTTGTGCCGCTCGGGATAAAATGTCTTTTTCCTGTAAAAACCTCAAACAAATGATATCCATGATGATAAGTAGTCACAGGTCCAATCAGAGCTTGATATCCATGAAGATGAATAATCACAGATCCGATCAAAGCCTGTAAAGTCTGAGCAAAGTAGAATCTGGGGTATAAAGTCATAAAATGATGTATCTGCCAGTGTGAGAATAAGCCATCAGCGACGAAGTTGTTATTTAACAGAACCAGTATTTGTTACGCTTTTATGTGACAGCATAGGTTCGATTCCCACCAGAATCCTATCTCGTAATCATAACATTAATTGTTGTTGATATAAGAAAACTCTTTCAAGATTCACAGAATTACAAAGAACCAAAAATCAAACCAATTCCTCACAAGGAAATCCACCCGTTATCAGCACCATAAAATCAACTTGCTACAGTAATCAACGCATAAAAACTTAATAATCAAAAGGAGGAGAACAAGAAGGAGAAAATAAATAAAATATAAAAAGTTGCACACAGCAATGCATTATAAAATGTAGGTAGTCTGGCAAGTTGAAGAAAAAAGAGTAACAAGGTCCATTAGCCGCATGTTTGTACCGCAGCAGAAAGACAAAAATTGGCCTGTTGCAAATAATAAATAAATTGCATTTTATAACGAAAGATATCATGTGAAAACAAGTTCCTTATTTTTTGTTGCCGCCTTATCTGCTCCACAAATTCTTTTTTTCTTCCTCTTCAACACTCAAAGTCGAATGCCAATATGATAAAAGTTTCATCGATGCATTGCTAATTCATGGAACGACTTGCAGAAAAAAAAATAAAGGGGGCGAAATGTCGATGCATATAAATTGACATAAAATAATATTTCTTTACGCTTATTTAAGAGTGAGGTTGTCTGTCTGACTGCCTACTTGCTTAATATAAATTTCATTATAAAAAGGCATCAACATATTTTTCGCTTTAAAAAATTCACAAGAAGGTAAAAAAAAAGGGGTGGACATCTTGATTGAGGAAGCAAGAATCTTTTTGAGATGCAAAAGATTTACAGTCAGGTGGGTATGGCATGACTTTTATTATGGAAAAATTAATTACAATAAGGAGATTGCTCATTGAATTAATGCATTTTATGCAGATATGAAGGCTAAAAAGTAATTGAAGAAGAATTTATGGAATTGACATTCAAATTATTCAGCTTAGTTAAATAAGAGGAGGTCTTGACTTGTCTCATATTGCTAGTTTAGTCATAAATTCCTATTAATCTGTTACTGATCGCAAACAATAATTTATTTCTGTGTCGAAATATTTTTAATGCTCATGAGCTCATTTAATTTTTTTTACGACACCATAAAACAAAGATCAGAACCTAATGTGAAATTCCTTATCAGATTAAAATTATTATATGGAATTGTGTGATTCGTTTCCTGTCAAATTAAACAAACATTGAATGGATTCATGTCAATATGGTTAATAGACTAGTAATCGATATGATTGACATTTAACAGATATCATGATAATTTGTGAAATGAAACATATTTTTTTCAGTGATCCCCCTTCAGTGGCTGCTTGTTGTTTTTACGAAGATTGTTATTTATTTTTAAAGAATTTGTTGAAATTACTAGTGTGAAGATTGAGTGATATTTGGGGTGGTTTTGATTTGATTCAAAAACGGGTTTAAAATTCGCAAGGCTGAATACTGAAGTATAATTTCGGGAATGATATTTAGGTTTCCATTAAATTTTTTATAAGATTTTAAATATGAAGTATTGTCAAATTATTTTAAAATTAAATATGATCAAATCAAGATCATATAGAGTTTATTATAAGACTCTATTATACGAGTCCAGAGTTCGATTCTCAAATTCAATGCAAATTAAATTTCATTCACCTCTATTCCTATAGTGGTCTAACATTGTGTTTTTTTTTTAATTTTTGCATCCTTAAAAATCGAGCTCAATTTCTCATAAATAAGCCACAACATGACATCCATTAATGACATTCCATCATTAATAATTCCATAAAATTTTACAGCAATCAATAAAAATATCTCGATTGAACCTCAACTCTATTTTTTTTTCGTGAACAGTAGATTAAAAGTGATAAGCTTATCCGCCCACGTATAAATTTCTTTCCGAATCGCATCAGCATGTCCATTAAAAACATAATCACACAAAATAAAATTTTTGACATTTTTTTTGAAAGTCATTAAAAGGCCTCTAATAAACATAAATCATAAACTAATGTCTGTTATTAAAAATGCCCATCCATTGGCTTTGTCAAGCGCCACACACAACGTCATTCTATTTTTTTTTATTCCTTTCATTCAACTCCATTTGGAATGTATAACAGCACATTCATATTATTTTTAACTGTCGATAATTTAAATTCTCTGTCTCTCCTTTCTCTCACTCTCTGTCTGTGTCTATATATTTCTTTATATCTAGCACTCTTTTTAAGCGTGAAACCTACGACGATTTTGACATGATCACCATACATATTTCAATTTATGTATCTATAAAGATATATTTACTTTTTTTTGCCTATTAAACGACGTATACATGAGGCGGCGACAACAAATGCAGAAAAAATTAGCATTCAAAGGCAAAGAAGGAACGAGAGTCGACATAACATCAGAGTCCATTTGTTCATGTTATGTTTAATATGTACGTGTGCCTTCAAATTATAAATTATTTGCTCTATAATGATGTCGAAGTGAATTTTGTGTGATTCTTAAAAGCGGCGTTAAGAAGAAAATTATGGCTCGATTGGTAGACGACTTTGAGTTTGTAAACATGATTTTTTAACATTGTGGACATTTAGGATTTAATGTATGAATTAAGATAAGTTCATCTGGTGTTTGAGGGGTAAATGAGATAGTCGATGTGATTAACAAATGGTAAAAGTTTAGAACTTTGGCAATGCAATGGGAGAAACATTTATAATTTTAAGTTTTGATTCTGATTATGAAATTAGAAACTTAAATAAAGGTTTACGCCATAATAATCTCAGAACGCATAAAAAGCAAAAAGTATTTGTGAAGTAAAAAATGGCATCAAAGAAACGCCAGGTTCGATTCTTAAGTCAATCAGAAGTTACCTTTATATTTTCATCTCTCTTTTCCTTTTTCAATCTTTATTTCATGACAACGAAAGAAATTTGGTTTTTATTTAAACTGTTACAAATTCCTGGTTCCGCAGCACACAAGCTTTTCACCACTGTCTATAGAACAAACGACATAAACGTAATTCCAAACCATTTCATCACCATTTGAATCTAATAAATTTTTCATGCCATTTAAGATGCACACAAGAGAAGAGCTCAGCCTCAATAGCTTGCTTACATCAATTGCGATAATTTATCTGTGGTTTTAAAACAACTCGCACATGTGATTTCCATTATTCAAATATTTATTCACGTATTCATAATCCATAAAGTCATATCGTCACACGGTCGTGGTTGCGACTACGAGTATGAATCGTTTTGTAAAGCTGACAGTCAGGTACAAATATATATCATTAAATTCCCAACTCTTTTGTGAATAATTTATATGCTCAGCATTTTCTTGCTTTCTCAGCATCATCAACACAAGCACCGCAGACAAGTTTTGTAGTCAAACAACAATGTAATAGTCACTCAGTGATGCATGAAAACATTGATTATGGGGAGCACAATTACAATGTGAAATGTGATGTGATGTAGCGAAAAGAAGGAGGAGAAGTAAGGAAAGGAAAGAACTCGAGTTGATTTCAACGACTGTCAGTTTCATTTACAGCTGATTATTCAACATTAATTCTTATAATAATATGAATATAAAATTGAAAAGGGATTGGAGGTTTCTGTTAATTAATGTGATTAATCACCATATATGATGTTACGATATGTTTTATGTGCGGTTTCATGGATGATAAATTTTACTCAATTGTCTCAATTAATGATTCGAGGTATTTTGTTTATTTAATGTTCTTGTGTCAAATGCGTGTAGATAATCGCAGCTGACTGGAAAAATGGAAGGCATTTTTGGAATGAGGAAGTCGTTTATGAAGAATGAAGCGCCTCTAAGTCTTAAGAAATGCTAATCAGAGCTGTATTGTATTGTGGTAGAAGCTAGAGGGGTGTAACCTGGTGAGAAAACCCAAATACATCGGTTAAAGGAAGCGTTTACTAAGGAAACAGGTAATTTCGTATTACTATTGTAGATTGGGGATAGAGTAAAGTTTAAACTTGGATCTGATCACCAAAAAAACTTATCAATACCATCGATGAGTCTTAAAAATGCTTATTTAACTGTTTTTTGAGTTACATTACAAAAAGTCTTAAAATATGACTTGATATAGACAGTATCCATTTATAAACTTAGTCACAACACAACTGCTAGTGCTAATATATCGATTGAATTGGATTAAAAATCAATAAAACAAAGATATTAAATCTAAAGCATAAAATTCGCTATTTACTGCTTAATCTTCACACAATTTTATTGCCAGATTAGATTAACTTAATCCTATTCTCATTTGCATCTCGACTTAATCGATATTTCCAAATAAAAAATCCGAAAGGGTGTTAAACTATGAAATTTTTATTGCAGCAACGCTTTAAAGCGCCACTTTAAACTGACAATAATTCAAATTTATTCCAGTAGTAATTTAATAATTAAAGTAATCAGCTTGACAGCCTTTAATGAAATTTCCTTATTCATTGTATTTCCTCATTCAAAAAAAAAGAGCTTTCAGCTTTTAAATTTAAACCATTTCACTCAGCTTTATTCCTCATTTTCATGATTATAATCAACTTTGCTGTCTCATCGTCGTATCCAATTATTGCGATTTCCTTTCATTCCGATTCCATTCAGTTAGCAAAATCTTTCGCTCTTCGGATAGTATTTTAAACCACCGGATTTTTAATTAAGTCATCTGGAGTTGAATAGTTTGAAAATTAAGTCATTTACATACTTAATAGTAGACATGTTGGAGAAGAGAGAATGAACCGATTCAAACCTTAAATTGAACATCAGATAAATTGAGTGAGCTCATGAAAGCGAAGCACATTTTTTTATAAAAGTGGGTGGGATAGGAAAGCGTTGTTCATTTAGTACTGCTGTTAAATAGTTTTGGATCCGGGGAGTGGATGGTTTGGAATGGTGCTGATATAGAAGCATTGAGTTTCATTAAAGTGCAATACAATAGAGATCAAATGATTTGAAATAGATTTGTCAGTTTTAGCGGGTTTTAAGGAGTTCAAATAATTGTATGGAGTTAAGTTGGGTGCAAGTTTGATAGAAAATTTATAATTTCAAACTTTCAAAGTTGAGTGAGACCACCATTTTGCGGAATTTATCAATTTACTCTCATTAAACTATTCCCCTTAATGAACTATTAGCAAGCACTCAATCACTGTAAGAAACCACACCAATCAACAAGACCACCTCAAACACAAACCATATACAGCTCGGAACTCGTCAATAAATAACCATTTTAAACGAATGAATCATTTTGTTTGTAAACAATTTTCTGCAGCATTTTTCCTTCATTTCTAATTACATAAATAAATATTGGACGAATATACACATATATGGACATGAATTGATTGAATGAAATTGATATTGCACGTGTGATTTACCAAAAAAGGGAAGAGGAGTGAAGAAAGGAGAAAATAAATTCAGAGCTAATTGGCAATCAACGTTATGTTATCAATATAATATGCAGGTGCTGGTAGTCAGCGCGCGCTACCCTAACAAATATTTGTTGTTTTTTATGTTTGATTAAGAAATTTATGCAGCTGTAAAAATTTACTATCGATCATTAAAATATTTTTAAGTCACTGATTGACGGCTGTAAAATGGTGAGCAGTAACAATGAATTTATTATTTGGTGCCTTTCTTACACATTAAAATAATAATGCATAATGAAAATCTAATTTGCGTTTTAATGAATTGCATGATGAGACGACATAAGCAGGCAGCATAAACAGTAAATATGCTGAAAAGGAGCCGTGAAAAGCCTCATGTAAGTGCAATATTTATTCATTCATATCACCTGCACTCTTTTTCAACGTCATATAATTAAAACATACATGAATATGAAAAACTTTTTAACAACAATTTCGAGATTCCGTGCTGCTGATTGTATGGAAAAAACTTTTATTGCCTTTTTCTACCTTCTTGGCATTTTAAATGCTATGCAATTATGAATAATTAAATTTTTTAATAATACTCTTTTGCTATTTTTAGTTTTCCTCCTGTAAAACTTTACTCACAGAATAAACAAAATTAAATTACGACAATTGCCGACTTCTGAGTATTTTTTTAAGCGCGACAACTCGCGAGAGAAAATAAACATTTATTCATTGTACATATGATGGAGGTAATCACGTCAAGGGAGCTTCGAGGTGTACTTATGGGATTTTTACTTTGAGGTTTCATTAAATTAAGAGTTTTTGAGAACTTTATTGGTTTATAGGTTTAACTGCTAGTCAGCAGTAGTGATACCATGCAGACGTCCTAGCCACACAGAGTTAGATGCTCAGAACTAAATGTCTAGAGCGGCAAAGCATACAAAATCGCTAGGGCGTCACTAGATCGCTGTCACGGGTTTAGTACTGATGAAATGATCAAAAATGATCAAAATGTAATTCTTCAGTTCCACATCCTTGATCGCTGTTTTAATGACAAAACTGTAAAAAACGTAAATTTGCTTAGTTGGCTCAATAGACTAGCGTTGATATGGCACGGATTATACTTAGCTTTAGGCTAATTCCAGCTGAAGTTAAAAATACTAGCTCTGTTTTAAGAGACAGCACAGAAATTGGTTCCAGACTACATCCGACCATCATGCTCTCCACTCATCTCAACTGCATAAGCAGCCAAGCCTTCAAACTTCAATCTTACTCTCAAAAATCATTTACTGACAACTAAATATCATCCATATAAATCTCTAAACTCACACCTCAACAACTTCCCCTTTTAAAAAAATACAATTTAAACAACAAAGACTGCCTCAACGTGACTTGATTTTCATTAAACTCTAGCCTTGAGAAATCGGAAGCATATCCGAGAATGAATTCATCAAAATTCTTTCATACGTCGATCAATGAATTTCCTTAACATTTTGCAATTCAGCAAAAAAATTCAATTTCATTAACCCGTAAGTCAAACACATCAGTCACACAGATTTCCTCAAAACGTTATAGACCTTCAAAAAAAATCAGATGCTCTAAAAAATATTTAAAAATGCCAACTTAATGTGCGGAGCGAAAAAAAGTCTGTGTGTGTAAAATATTTGCAGCTCTTGGAGTATGAAAATTGTTATAATGGACATAAAATTTAAATGTTAATTATCATGTCTTTGTGATGCTATAGAAAGATAGATACAGATTATTATGAAGATTATTTGTTGGCAAGGGGATTGAACTGTGTTTATAGAGACGTGATCAGGAAATAACTAGGCTTTTACTCTTATTTCTAGTTCTTAAGTAAAGCTGGAAAGGCTAAGGGAGTCTATGGATCACAATTGATCTTTAAAGTCAGCGAAGTATGTATGTTTGTAAGTAACGCTGGTTAACAAATGATTAAATTAGTATTCTGCCAAGTTTTGAAGCAACTTCTAGAAGCTTAGTTGTAAGAACATGAGAATAAATATGGTTCAGGGAATAAAGTTTAAGTTCGATTCCCACCCGAAAAAGATGATCAATTGATGGTTGATAGTATGAACACTGTTAAAAAAGAGTGATACGTTGAGTTTCGAACCCAAACCATGAAGAGCAATGGAACAAATATGAATGAACTACACGACTGCAAATCAAGGATGGTACTCTTTGAAGCTGAAAGTTCGATTCCCACCTTTATAAACCAATTTTTGTTTCCATGTGCATTTCCAGAACCCATCAGTTCCGCTCCAACTTCAAATCATTGCCAACAAGTTACCATCACTCGATTATACATATTTTTCACACCGTACACAACAGAAAAATCATATTTGTACCCAAAATCGATCACTATCAGTATTTAAGTAGAGTTGCTGGGTGTTTTCTCGTGTGTGTGGCATTACTTTCATCTCAGAATAAAACAGATTATAAATTTTTATTTTATCTCATTCACGCGAAAATTCATTAACAGTAAACACGAAGCTCGTCGAAATCAGCATGTGTTTAATTGATGGATTATAAAGAGTTGACTTTAAATGTGTAAATAAATAAAAGAATTTAAATTTGAAAACAAGGAAAGCTTTTTGGGGTTTTAATTTGATTAGTTGATATGACTTGCTTTCCCATTTAATTATTAAAAATCAAGTGTGTAGCTGGAGATAATTACTTGACATATCATCTAGATACACGAAAATTTCTATGACATTGTTATTTAAAAAAAGTTTTTAATTGACGTGAATTTGTTGATGTGAAAATTTCACTATTGACACGAAAGTTGTTATTATTGTGCTGCAAAGAGGCAATGGAAATGGAACGTACTTGAACATAGTGCAATATCAAAAATTTCAAGGCATCGAATTTGCCTCTGGAAATTCAAATAAAAAAACAATTATAAAAAAAATTCTC
The DNA here is from genome assembly GCA_917627325.4 of Chironomus riparius. NCBI lineage: Eukaryota > Metazoa > Arthropoda > Insecta > Diptera > Chironomidae > Chironomus > Chironomus riparius. Next base: position 17,607,221 of record OU895877.1, on the reverse strand, counting down.
CACATTTTTTGGGAAGAAATGGAACTAGTTGCTTAACGTCTGTCAAGCAGTTTGGATTATAATAAGAATTTATTCTAAGCACTTAATTACATGTGCTTAAAAGTTAAAGTGTGTATCAAAAACTAGAGCAACAATGGCATCAGATAAGGTCAATAATTTGGGTAAGTCAAATGACGGATCTTGTCCAATAGATGAAAATTAATTAAATCAATAACTGAACATGAATCATCCACAATAACAGGTACACAGCAGATTCATATAATAAGCACGTCTACAATGGATTTAAAAGAGAAGCAACAACAACAAGCTGTGGACTTTGATGAAGCATTAGCACGATTAGGTATGAATGAGTGGAAGTGAAATTTTTTATTTTATTGACCACAGTCCAATTGCGACTGTGTGGTTTGTTGTTTTGTTTATTTATTTGATGGGTCGTGCGATAAATCACATTGCTTTGGATGATAAATGGTAAATAATCAACATATAATGGCTTTAATTGATTAGATTATCAGAGATTCTTGAGGGTATGAAAAATGTGCGGATTTGAAGGTTTGATTGTAGGCGGGGGACTGTCAATTCGAGCAGGATGTTGTGCTAGTTTGATATTATTCGAGCTAACACTTCAAGATGAATACTTCTCAGATGTTAAAGTAAGTCTTAATGCACTGGAGTTGTATGATGCCATATTTCAAACTCTAATGCATTTTGAGGTTAGGAAACAAAACCGACCCAATTATATTCCAAATTAAAATCTAAAAATCAAGCTTGAAATTATTCAAATTATCAACTTGAATTCCCAGAAAATAAAAGTTAAAAAATAATTGTCAACAATGGAAACATTTCAATCTTGATAAGATTAATATCACTAATCGCGTGAGCATGAAACCTGAAATCATCATAAAAATTAATTGACAATGGCTTTTACATCAATTATTTTAAATGATCATGTTTATGTGATGCGGTTATGTGATGGAGTTCAGTTAATTATTTTATAGTGTTGGTTCAGGAATTTACTGGATGATAAAAGCCAATATGCTTGAATAAGTTGAGTTTGAAGAGATATTGATTATGATTTTAAGATCGATTAGAGATGAAGGCGAGCTTTATTTGAAATGTGAACTTGAGACTCTGGTGTAAAGAACACATTTAGGATGGAAGCTTAACCTTATTTTTTTGATATGAAGCTACTAGTCTACTAGTTCTTAGCTTAGCTCAAATCAACTTCATATGGTATTTAAATGATGCATTAGTATCACGCGGGTGGAAACTAGATAAAATTGAAAAATATGATAAATGACACCCCCCCCCCCCCTCCTCCCTTCAACTCTCTCTAAATCCAAACAAAAGTTCAATTTTCAAAATTGCAAAAACTAATGTTTTCAACCTTTTAAGCTTCTCACTGATGAGATTGAAACTGTTAATTAAATAAACATATTATTAAACTAGCGTGGGAACTCGTCAAAACTTCCCAATCTTATCAATGCTCAGTAACTGAGTAATTATAGCTTTATGAACTTTAACTTTAATTAAAGTTGTCGTCACATTTTTTAAAATTAAAAATTTCCAAATTTTCCCAAGATGCAACAATGTAAGTCCGATCAACTTAATTACAAAATCAAATCCGATTTCTTAAAAAATCTCCACATGACTCAATTTCTCATTTTTAATATGCCACAATGATGGCTTTTAATTAAGCACATTAGCATATTTAATTCATTCACGCTTAGACAGTAGAAACAGTTTTAAAACATTCTTCAAGATAAAATACGGAATAAATCATATGACGATCAATAATTAACACGCTGCATGATTCATCCTCAAAATTGATGGCCACCAGCGAATTGGCATCAATATTTATTAAATTGATTACGAAACTAGTTTACTATTGGAATTTTATAGTAAAATTCATTGAGTTGATACTGGGAATTTCCAGGAGAATTGAAAATTATCTTTGTTGAGCTATTTTTGAATGGGATTTACTACGGATTACTATGTGCTACTATATGTTATGTAATTTTTGTTATTTAGTAATGACGATGATGGCGTTATTATTGAGGATTAATTTTCAGTAGCTTTTTGAGGTTATGTAAGCACAATAATTAAGATGTAGGATCAATAAAATCTTCAAGGTGCTCAGATGCTTCGTTTTAAATCTCTAAAATCAGTTGTCTTATCTATTGAAGTGCTAACGTTCTGACTACTTGTGACAGTCTTTGTCCCTTTACTCAATAGAGTGCCAAATGACTCTCTAAAATAGAAAAAAATCCCACAAATCCTTTTTATGCCTGATTCATTTTAAGCACCCCCCCTAATAACTACTTAAAACTCCTAAAAACACTCTTCAATTAATTTAGAAAAAAAAAAAACAATTTCATAATTACGCATTACTCTACAGCCATCCATCAACCTGAACCCAAAGATTACAAATCTCGGCCAGAGTAAACCTTTTCATAAACGCAAAATAAATAATAATGATAGGTTTTTACACAAGGCGAAAAAGCGTAATAATTGATTCTCACTTTCGTTTGAAATAACAGCACCTGACACCTCTTTTTTTCTCACACATCACATTACAGCTAATTTCATTTTGGCATGATTACAAAGAGATGTAGTAAAAGAGGTTGAAAAAAATAAATTTTAAGACGTTTAATTTTAGATTTCATGTTGTGGGCATTTCATGCTTGATAAAGCCAAACCAGCTTTTGAATATTTAACGGTAGTTTAGAATTTGAATTTTTGAATGATCAAAAAAGTTTAAAATTTGAATTTTTAACAGTCAAAATAAATTCAAAAATTCAACTTTATATAAAAAAATTAGAGATGTCCTCAGCATGACTTAAATGAGGAGCTAAAGCAAAATATTAATAATCTCTGAACTCTTTTTAATTCGTCTCATAGGTTTTGGCAAATTCAACTATGGCCTAATTTTACTCTCAGGCATTTTAATTACGACAACAACGTACGAGACAATTGGTATGTGATGAAAATTGAAAGTCACTGGACATCGTTAAACACATTTTACTTTAAAAATTTTTTTTGTAGGCATAAGCTTTATATTTCCCGTGGCTGAATGTGATCTCTCGCTTACAACACAACACAAAGGGATTTTGTCAGGCATCACAGCGATTGGAATCATTGCAAGTTCACATTTTTGGGGCTTTTTAGCGGATCAGAAAGGACGGAAAAGCATTATTGTGCCATCTCTGATCGTCGCATTCCTAACGAGTCTCCTTTCAAGCGTTGCAATTAATTTCGAAATGCTCGTCGTTTGCAGATTTTTTTGTGGATTTTTGTGAGTATGCAAAATAAAATAAAAAAAATGAAGAAGAACTGGAGGATTTTAATGGAATTTTCATGTACACAATGTTTCAATTTATTCATATACACAGTATTGCTGGATCATCTGCAACAATTTTTGCATATTTGAGTGAATTTCATAGCTCGAGGAATCGCTCGAAAGTTTTAATGGCTGCATCCTTCATCTATGGTGTATCATGCAACTATATGCCCGCACTTGGATATCTTGTACTCAATCGTACATTCCACTTTCACATTCCATTATTTGACATTGAATATAAGCCATGGAGATTATATTTGCTATTGTGCGGCTTACCGAGTTTAGTTTGTGCAATCATTTTGCTTCTCTTCATTCCGGAAAGTCCAAAATTTATTTTCTCAAAGGTAAACAGATGGTTGAGCTGCTTTTTAATGCTACTCTGAGTGCATTTTCATGGGGATATAATGGAGATTTGAGACGGTATTTGAGTTGTCAGAATTTAAAATTTTAAATGTTGGAAATTATGCAGAATTTTAAGTTTAAATTTATCAATGTTTGGTAAAATGACTCTTGCCATGTTTTATAATCGTTTGGCTGCATTAATTTGCAGATTAAAATAGAGGGGTTTGAATTATTAAAGAAATGCTTTTTGAAGTGGAGAAAAAGGGTGTTCAATTACGAATTTTTGTAAAATTTGAATTCAGAAAACCGTTAAACATTTTAAAATTTAAATTTATTCCTAAAATCATGAAAATGCACTGAAATCTTCAACATCATCATCTAAAATCCAATTCATCTTCATGCACGATTTCCAATTTATTTTAATTTTCTATCGATCATTTCGACAGGGTGACGAAGAGGAAACTTTGAACATTTTAAGGAAAATTCACAAAATCAACAATCCCAAAGATACAGAAGGTTACAACGTCACGAAAGTCATTGAAGATGTAGAATTTATTGATAGCGCCACACGGGAAATGAATAATGTCTCGGAAAATCCATTTGTAATGCTATGGAAGCAAACTTATATTTTATTCTCAGGAAATAATGCAAGGAAAATGATAATTGTATGTCTCATGCAATGCGGACTATTTGCATCGTGTCACGGTCTGTACATGTTCTTCCCACAAATTGTCGATCAGCTTGCATCGTACTCAAATCAATTCCCCACTGAACGTTCAACAATGTGCGAGATATTAACATTAGTAGAGGAATTAGCGATGAATGTGACTGAAATCGGAAATATGACGGACTCATCAGAACACGTACAGACGTGCTCAGAGACGTATGAAGTCTCAACGTTCTTTTACTCCCTGATTTTAGAACTACTCTACATGTTTGGATTTCTCGTCATTACATTCATCATAAATCGTACGACTAAGCTGAATGTTTTATTAGTCATCCTATTCGGATGCAGTATTAGTGGATTTGGAACGCTGTTCAGTACAATTCCGCTGCTGTCTGTCTATCTTTACGTGATATTTATGGGATTGCTATTGGCAGTCAATATTGTTAATTCAGCTACAGTTGATTTATTCCCAACGAATTTACGGTAAGTCAGTCAAAGTCAATTGTTGTCGGTCAAGTTTTGATCTTCATGTCTTTTGAATATTTTAGTGGCATGGCTATTAATATTTCAATGATGTTTGGACGAATTGGCTCTGTTTTGGGTACGAATGTCGTTGGATTCTCACTGGATCATTATTGTACGGAAACATTTGGAGTGTCAGCTGGAATTATGGTGGCTTGCGGTGTATTAGCATTCTTTATTCCGAAAATTAGAAAAATTGATGGAAAGATTAAGGATAAGAAGCAGAACAAAAGTTAATTTTAACGTATTTTATTCAAATTTATTCCATCGAAAGTCTGACGATTTTAAAATTTTAATAACCGTTAAAAAATTATTCCATTTAATAATTATAGTTGTTATTTAAATTCAATAAATAGTAAGTGTGTAAAACATAGCATTAAGGTATTTATTTCCATAAATTACACAGCTCTCGCCTCTCTTTCTCCTCCTTTATTACTTATCTTAAATCATCAATCTACCAGTAAACAACCAACTGACTGCCCAATGCGGTCCCTTTTTCATCACAATTGTTATTATTAAATTCATAAAGCTGCCTTTTTTATGGATGCCTCGCATTTTTCTCTTTCGCTTTTTTATTACTCGACCAGAGCAAAAGAGTCAGCGAAATAAAAGTCTATAAAAAATGAGTTAATTGAGTCTGCCATTGACCCCATATTCACTGTGTATATATAACACACAATTCCATAAAGAGAAGAATGATTTTAATAATAAATCACATTCTCAAAAAAATATATATAAATAAATATAATACTCAACATGCACAAAGCATGGCGCACATGGCAAAAAAGAGAGTGAAAAGGAAAAAGAGATATCCATCAGTCGGTTTACGGACAAAAAATTTCATTTGGATTTTTTTTTTGTGATGTGGAATTTTTTGTAAATTGTGGTTTCAGTTTGTCCTGAATAATTTGGGTTTCTGGGGGGCATCCAAGGGTGTTGAACTGATAAAAATGTTCCAAAGTGATCAAAAAAATTATCAATAAGTGCATTTTGGTAGACTTTAGTTTGTGCATTGAGTTTTCTGAGAGATTAGACATGTTAAAGATATAGATTCTGAGATTATAGAGCATTTATATGTTAGTTGATGCTATTAAGTGTAGCTTCACTACGTCAGCAGTGAGATATTAATGAGAAGACACAGAAAAATAGTCCAATCAATGCTAAACTGTCCTCTTAACTAGGTTCTTAATAAGAACCTTCTTATGATTATATTCACTCTAATCAAGATCATTCCTAACCCTGAATCACGATTAAATGTCAAGTGTCAACTGTTTGCTTTTCAAGTGACAGCTAAAAGATCAACAAAACGAACAAAAATTATCAAATTTGATATTTTGAGGTTAGGGTTGCTCTTTTTCACGTCCCATTCTAACTGAAATTTCACAACAAACTCTTAAAATGCAGCAACTTTATTCCTTAAATCGCCTAGTCTACTTAATCAGTACAGCAGAACACCCCCACCCCACCTGACCCCCCCCCCCCCCTTTATACTATCAAAACTTTCCAGCCATTGTTTCACAGTATTTGCAACTCGAAGCACTTTAACTAGTCCGCTTGCAGACAGGACGTCATATTGAATAGGGAAATGAAAATGCCTGCGAGCATTCGAACAACTTTTTTTTCTCGTACACTGCACATGCATCAATGTTGAGTAGCAAAAAAAAACTCATCGTCCTGAAATGAAAATGAAAATGCCATGGAAAAATTGCACCATTTACAATGGCTGAATATTCACAATCAAGTTGTTCCTTTGTACAGCTGAAATGGAAATTTTCTAACAACAAAAAAAAAGTTTTCAATCTCAAATTTGAGCACATGTGAAGTCGACAAAAAAAAGTTGTAATTTCGAGTTGCATCAATTGGACAATGTCTGTATGACGTTAAGTGACAAATGAATAACTGTGAATCCATGGTTACTTACATAACACACACAAAAAAAGTTTAAAACCCTTCCAAAATACAATTTAAATGGATGTCTATGTACATAAAGTATTTTGTTTTCAACTCAACATAAATATTGATTTTTAAGCTATGAAACTTAATGAATGAAGAACGGCTGTACTCGCTGTAATGATTATTATTATTTTATTTTAAGTTGAGAGTTTCGTTGTTTATTTTTTGTGTTTTGTGTATTTTCTTGAGTGCTTCTGTTTTTTACGAGAAGGTGTAAAAAGTTAATTAACAATTTATCTTACAAAAAATTTTTATAATTGATTTATTTTAACATTTTAGACTTATGGCGCGTAATTTATGTTTTGTGATGAAAAGTTTTTTTGATTCCTTGGAGTTTAGTTCTTAAGGGGTGTGGAATTGGTTTTATAACTTCAATATTTCAACAGAAATTTTAAATTTAAATCTTTTATTTAAATAAGAAGTTTTAAATTTAATTCTTTTCTTTTGAAAATTCTAAATTCATTTTTTAAAAAAATCTTCTTAAGTAATTTTAATTTTAATAATTTCAAGTTTTCAACCCCTGAAAAATTCTAATTTCTCAATTTTAAAACTCTTTAATTAGTCAGACTGTGAATAAATTAAATGAATGTTAAATTGAGCTGTAACGCGGATATTTTTCCGTGTTTAGATTAAATTCACTTAAAAGCAATCTAAGTTTGGAGAAGATTTGATTTGATTTAGTGGAGGAAGAATCAATCATTTCGGTAGAATTTTGATGATTTGAATTAAATTTGAATTTTAAGATTCATTTCAACACATGATATTTTGAAGTTTTGAAGAACTTGTTGAGTGATTGACATTTAGAATAGTCTCAAGAATTATTGGTAAATATATAGGAAATTGAGCAGCGTATGTAGCTGAATAAATTATTATGAAAATTGAGTTTTAGAGAATAAACTTCCGTAAAACTTGGAATTTGACCTAAAAAATATCTCAAATTGATATTTGATGCATGCCAACCACTTCCAGTGCCTTAATTCAACCGTATCAAAATTTATAGCGCCAAAACTTTGGCTCATTGTCAACCAAATGGCAAGCTTTCAACGGTTTTTAAAGTTTAATTGAAACAATAAATTTAACGTATTTTCCCATAACTCAAAAAAGTTTAAATATTTGCCAAAAAGCTACAATATGTTACTTATTAAAATACTCCACGAAAATGCATTTTCCTTGCAAATTTCTGAAGGAATTAATTTCCATAATTCATAAATTTTTACAATCCAAAATTCCATAATTCATAAAAAATTTCATACAAAAGCAATAAATTAGAATTTCAAATATTAACGGTCACTTCCTTATTTCACGATGCCAAAAAAAAACCTTAAGCTACCTCACATAAATTTATTCAAATTTAATTATCGTCAAATTAAACTCAGGAGAACCAATTGTTCGGAACTTAATTATGGTACCCATAAATTTCCAAAACAATAAATATTAAAAAAACGAATTTTTATCCCTAACGACGGTGAATAAATGTCGAAGACCTTTTGGTCTCCCTCCAATCACTTATGCAATTCAAACTGCAAATTATTCATACAAGGAAAATAAGTTAAATATTTTTTAACGATGGCGTGCGTTGGTATGAAAAAAATTGAATATCAAATCTCACTTAATAATAGCACACTGCATATCATTTGTTGAAAAACATAAAGGAGAATCAAATTAAATTTCAACAACGGCATTTTAAAAAATAATAGAAACGACTGGCACAAGACCTCTACTTAACTTATTTCAATAGTTTTTTTGCACAGTTATTGTTATGGGGAAGAAGTGTTGTTGTCTTTACTTATTCCGACTGTCTCGTTTGTGTAAGTTTGATAATTTAATTTAAGTCAATTTTTGTCAACTTTGAGTCTTTTCTGTTGATTTTTAATCAATCTAGTCCAATTTTGTATCAATCTAGTCCAACCTTGTATCAATCTAGTCCATTTTTGTATCAATCTAGTCCAAACTTGTATCAATCTAGTCCATTTTTGTATCAATCCAGTCCATTTTTAAGTCAATCCGATCTGATTTTTGAATCAATCTAGTCCAATTTTGTATTAATCTAGTCCATTTTACAGTCAATCTAGTCCAATTTTTGAATCGATCTAGTCAAATTTTGTATCAATCTAGTCTTATTTTGCATCAATCTAGTCCATCTTTTGAATCAATCTAGTGTAATTTTGCATCAATCTAGTCCAACTTTTAAGTCAATCTAGTCCAACTTTTGAATCAATCTCGTCCAATCTTGAGTCAATTTAGTCAAAATTTGTCAATTTTTGAACAAATCTAAAGAAATGCGCCTAAACTAATCAACCAAAACTGAAATTAATACTAAGTTCTTTTTTTCTGCAATCTGACGTGAATAAAAATATATATTTGTTTCCAACCCTCCAACATTCATGGCAAAAAAATATTAAAAAGCATAAACTACACAATTTTATGTACAATGCGATTATTTTTTGCTTGGCACAAGAAACAAGAACAACCAAGAAGAAGTAAAGAGAATGAAAAAAAAACGTGAAATATGTTTATTAGGTGTGCTTTTGTGCCCTGCTGCCTGTTCCCAAAAAAATAAAATGTCATTTGCGCATAGTTTTTATGTTTTTTTTAGGTCAACATAATTTGGGTATTTTTATCATTTCACACATGAAAGTGTTATTTTTTCCGGCAATTCGTGTTCCTACAATGTTGAATCACTCTCTTATCAATATTAGTGATAAGTCGTTCTGTTTCTTGTGAATATGACATATTGCTATGAAAATACACGAAAATATAAAAAGAATATTTCCAACACCTTACATAAATCGCGATAGAATCTCTTAAAAAATACTTTACACAAAAAAAGGCACCAAAAAAATAATTTTTTTATGTTTTTTCCTTTGTAAAAGTTGTTTACATCATTTAACACGCACAATACATTGCCTTCAATTATTTTTTTTTGTTCCTTTCTTTATCGTACACACATATCACATATACAGCGCCTGATGAATTGTAATTAATTCAGCATAAAATCTCATTGTTGGATAACAAGGTTTCTCGCTTATCACGAAGTAAGAGAACTTTTTTTAGTTTATTTTATTGAATGGCTTGAATAAGCTAAAATGTTTGCCAACTTCCTACTCATTAGCATTTTAATTGTGTGGAAAAATATTGTGACTAGAAAAAATTTTCATGGCAATTCGTCATCGTTTTTATTAAGAAGTGTGGGATTTTTTTTGTATTTATGGTTTTAATTTTTTTGAGGAATTGCTGTGAAATTTTGAATTTGATTTTGTAAAAAAAATTTTTTGGTTGTTTGGTCTGTGTAGTATGATTTGCGCCGATATTAAAATTTAAATAGTTACTCTACTTAATGATGATGAAGATTTCCATTTACTGTACTGTGAAGTGTAGACTATTGAATCTAGCGCGATTGCTAGCTCCTGCCGCAAGCTTATTGAGTTGCTGAGCCATTTCTTTACGAATAGACGAATGCCTAGTTTTGTAGCGTATATCTACAGGGTCTATCCTTAAGTAATGTGACCAATACAGCCCCATTTTCTTTTGCCGAGTTTATATAACCAATATATAAAATGTCAAATGTCCTTTGGTTTCCAATTTTGATAAACGTAGTGTATGATACAAAAGATGTGGTTCAAATCTTATTAATTTAATTCTAAAGATATTCATCCTTCAAAACCTCAAATCACACGAAATCAAAATTTATTCATTTTACCTCAAATACACCAAAATAAAGTTTTCTTTTCATTTCACAACCACCTTACATCCTTTATACCCAATCTAAGCTATTTCTCGTATCCAAGTCAATATCTCCATAGCTAACCCCTACAATTCAACACGTCACGTTCACATTTCGAATCGTAACTCAGAAACAAATGTTGATAGTTCATGTTTCAACGCAATTAATTTTCGCCTATAATTCTTATTGTTTTATTCCACAACTAAGGAACGGGAAAATTGCTTTGCAAAAATATTATTTTTTGCTGCTGCCTATGCCTCTATGTATGTGTTATATTCAGCACGACATTAATTTTTTTTTTCATCGTCAGCTCCTGTCTTCCCCAATTGCCATTTCTTTGTGTTGCGCTGTAAGGAAGCAATTTTTCAAATAATAAAAATATAAAGTCACTCCACCCACTAATTTTCCTCTCTGATAAAGCATAGAACAATATATCTAGGATATATTAAAATGTGAGCAACAGAAGCACAAAAGTTTTCAATCCATCTGAACTGTTGAGGATGAGAGAAGCTGTAAGTATTTTTTTTTTTGATGAAAAATTTGCATAACTTTTTTCTGTTGCTGTGTCATGTTCTTTTATTCTACATCACTTGTCGTTTCTGTTGCCATCACAACGGGAACTGAATAAATTCTTTTCTTTTCCTCATCGCTTTATGTTGTGAGATATGATTGCATATATGTGTGGTGTTTATTATTTTTCCTTTTTTGGGGTTGCAGAATAAGAAGAAGGAAAAGGGAGAATATTGAAGGAAATAGGGAGAAATAAGGAATGAAACTGGGAGCGTGAAACTGACAGTGAGTATAAAATCTATGGAAGTTGTTGTTTTGTTTAAAAAATTGTGAAGTTTAGTTTGTTGGATTTTATGGAGGTTTTGGAATATTTAATCAGATGGATTAAAGTCTAAGATGGTGGATTTTGGGAATATTATTTATCTGAACTATTTAACTGCTTTCTTTCAACTTAATACAACCTTAATTTAACATTTTTGCTCAATAAAACGATTAATCTGATCAACTCCTGCCTAACCCACTCTTCTCTTCTGCATCTTCAGCCAATATATCTCAAAATTACTTTTTTTACAACGTGGCTTCTTCTTGCAATGCCACCATGACACCACAATCTCCTCTCGTGAAAAACAAAATGGGAAATGCAGCCTTGTTGAATCTATGCGACACCATAAAGCTTTTAACTTGATCCAAACTTGATTGATGAGGCAACTATTGTAACATTATGGTGCTTAATTATTGGAACTTAATGTTCAATGTACATCATTAGATGTAACCCAAATCGTGTGAACCTGATGAAGTATTCCTTTAATTTAAAATCCTTAATATCTTGTTATACTTGGAATGGTAAATTGACTGATGAGAGTGCACAAAGCAAGGCTCCCGCAGATTATAATCATTTAAAAACGAAGATTATAATCTGCGAGAGCGTTGGTCCGAAGTGACAATAGTGAGCCAGCTTTTTTTGATGACTAAGGGAGTCTATGGATCACAACTGATCTGCATGGCTAGCAAAGTAAGAAAAAGGAAGTAACTAAATTGACTTGCTAGTATTGCATTAGAGAACCTGCCTGATAAAGTAGGTTAAATCGGAATTTTCCATTTATTATGTTCAAAATTAACAGTCATTCTTAAAAACATAAATAAGTTCTAGATTTCTTTAGAATTATAGGTTTTGAACCTTTTGCGTGGTTTAAATAACTCTTAATTCTGATCACAAGGTCTTGATTTCCTTCATTTCAAAGATTTAAGTTCACAGAATCACATATTTACAAGATGAAGTTCATTTATCGCTCAAAGCATTGTAACTTCCCTCATCCTCCTCTCCAGAAAATTCCAATCCCTTCAATATAAAAATTCCTCATCATATCAAAATTAAAGACCCGCTTCCAATTTAAAAAAATAAAACTTCAAAGAACATCTTTCAGTCTAATTTGTTTTATTTGTCAAATTCTTCTTCAATTTTCGTTTTCATTGACGAAAAAAATAAAAAGTTGAAATTGTCTCCTTCCTTCTTATTATTCTTACGCTCAAATAAACTTTAATTTTACCAATTTCTTCGCGTTTTCGTGCGACACAAGAATATAATAACGCGAGATGTTAAGGCACACGATGAAAGAAAAAAAAATACAGTGTAATGCTGTTGGCGTAAAAGATATGCTTTTGATAACATCATAAGTACACAAGCTTCAATTTCTTCCCTCATCTTTTTACTTCTTCTTCTTCTTATGCTTCATCGGGTACCAAATGTGAATTTCACATAAACAATAAAGGCAAAAATGGAAAATGAGACGATAGTCAAGAGTGAGATGTTGAGTGACTTAAATTTAAAGAAGCTGTTGACGATAAAAACTTACGCAAGGGAACTTCAGCATTTTATTATTTTTTTGGGGGTGATGCAAGATGAGTTTACATTAATTTATCAATTTATTTGATGACAACTTTTGAGCTTTTTTTTTCAGCTCCGATTCTTACATAAATATACAATTTATTGGATATACTGTCAGTGATGAGTGAAGGGGAAGGCAAAAAAGTGCGAAGTAAGGCAAAAAATATGATTTTCCCGCTTTTTTACGATTATTTTTTTAAGAGTGTCAATCTTCACATTTCTATTTCATTCTTCATTATTTTTATTTGCTCATTGCTTTATGGAGTTGTATATATCTTGAATATATATTTATTTTACTTTTGTAGACTTTGTACTCTTTCGTATGTTTGTTCTTTATATTCAACATAAATATTTATAAGAGTCAAATACTACGAGTTAAATATATTATTTCTTCTTCTAGTGTCCCAGTCAGAAATATTAAATTCTATTGATTTTTTTTGGAGGACTTCGTGGATGGGGATAGAATAATAGTTGGGGTGGAGATTGATAAGGTTTTATAACATTTTATAAGAATGGAATTTATTTTTTTTTATTATTGAGGAAAGCAATTTCAGCTTCTGTGGATATCAAAGTAATTTTTTGACGATTCTAATTTCCTGTTGGAGTTATTGAACACCTCCTACCCTCCATATACCATCAAGTATGATTTTTGTGATTCAAAATAATTTTTTATGACATATTGTTGATAGAAAAATGAAGAATAGCTTTTGGATCTTTTGATGAGCTAGGATTTGACTGAGCCTAGCTATCAAACCTAGACTTCCAGGTTCAAATAAGGAATACTTTCATCCAATTACCAGACCTTTTCAAAGAAGGAGAAGGTTTTATGTTCATATTAACTTAAGATATTGACAAATGGACACCATTATCTGCCCCCCTTCTCCCGCTCAAGCATTTAATGTGAAAAATCCATGTAAAAATGGTTGACACCGAGAACTGTATTCTCCGAAGACAACATACTTTAGTAATCAATATCTAAACCTATTTAATCTCTAACCTTGAATCTATTTAAAGAAAATGACTAAAGTAAAGTGGAACATGGTTTAGGTTTTAAGCGATATGATTTAGAGGAGATATCTGATGATCCAGACCTTTTTAAATACATTTTTAATTATTGACCTTTAGAATCTATTCTTTTGAGATTTGAACACATGACAATCATGTCAATGTAACACTCTATGTCTTCGGCTACAGCATAATCTAGTCCTTCCACTTTCTCTTGTAATTCAGCTTATTTAAGGTCAATATCAATTCCCAATAAAAACCAACAAAAATTATTTTCCATGCTAAAATAGGAACGCATTAAGCTTATCCATTTTTAATGATCTATGAAACTTGATACATCCTACTGATACTCGAATCTAAATTAATTAAGCTAAAATAAAATTTATATCAATTCCATTTAATGTTATCACAATAATCATGAACTCCTCATTTACATACGCAACAGCATAGCTAATATTTACTTTGTAGAAAATTTACAGCTAATAATAAAATTTAATTTTTTATTGTCCAGTCTGAGTAAAAAATTAAAAATTCATAAAAAGTTTCCCGATTTCTTGGAAATCTTCAAATTTCATAATTAATGCACCGTCAACACCTAACAATTCAATCCAATCAAAAAAAATTTTAAAAGAAAGACAAAAAGGCTTTTTAATATCTCATAAATAATGCACAGAGTAACGCCACACTGGGTCACAATATGTTTATTAATATTTCTCCGCATTCATATGAATATTTATCTAAAGTGTTAGTTATTAGGCTCTCTTGTCTCTTCTTTCCGTTTTTGGATGTGCAAATGCCACACATTTTTATGACGAATTGTTAAGTGGCTTCTTTTTGAAAGCTGATTTTCATTTCATCGCCTATTCATCTCATTCACTGGCTAGTTTGAGTTCGAGGTTAATTAAAAAGTGACAAAAGCATAAATGGGGATTGTTCGTAAATGATGTTTAGTAATGAATTGGATTCATTGAACCAACCATGTGAAATGTAACTAAGAATGATCAATCAATGTTATGGCAATACTCTTGATAGGAGCAAACTAGTTAATAGAAACCATGTTTGGTAGCTTTAATTTTATGGACTTTAGAATTTTACCCCAAGCAATGGAACGATCTTGAAAAGCTTCTGTTCTATGCGACAACCTTAACCCTCCCCCCCCCCACTACGATTCTATAGTATAAACAACTTTAAGCCCCCCCCCCCCCATAACCGCTTCAACCTTAATCATCTTAAAATCATAGCCACATAATTTATTAACAGATCCACATAATTTTTCTCTGTCACTTTGTTTTTATTATTACGTGAAGCTATTTTATTTACCCAAAAGAAGTGTGTTTGCGATGATTTTTGCTAACAATTTTTCCATAATTAACGAATTTGTATTCATACATTCAAGAATTCTCTTTATTTATTCGCTGTTCTTTCAGAATCATAACAGAGAATTTTTATGGCCAGTTGGATATTTCTTTAATTTATGTGGCAGTTTTATGCTCGCGGAATAATTTTCTTTTGGTGGAAGTTTGATAAAATCTATTAAAAAATCGTTGTGATTAGCTTGACTGAGATTATGTTATTAGAAAATTAAATTGGCAAAATTTATGAGGAAAGGTTTTGTAAGTTTAAATGAGGAATTTTGTTGGATATTTTGGGTATGAATATTGAACAGTAAATATTTGAGATGTATAATTAAGTAATGAAGAAGGTAGGAGTTGTGGTCAGTGGTGAAGGAAGTAATAGAAGCGACTAAAGTATGTAAAAAAATAAATAAAATTAATTGTTGAATTCTATGGCTACTCAAGGGAACCCACCTAAGCCCAGTGATGATATCTAGCACTTGCCTTTAAGAAGGTGGATTTGAGTCATCTTTGTATCAACACTGCTGATTTTTGCACTGGGTAGAGAACCTCTAGTAGCTCTAGAAACCAATCCTAGCAGTAGGTTGGAACCAGATTCTAAATGTTATTGAATCTACATCATCCCGATTGTTGCTGACATCAATTCAAGTCAGTTAACACTAATTAGCCTATAGGCACAGCAAACTCACGCACATTCATCTCTATCCAATTCAAAACATACGATTTTTCATGCTTATAAAATCTTCACTACAAGTGTCATTTACCCAATTAACAGTAACAAACGACACGAGTTGCCCTCAGGTAGGAAGCTGTTAATTTGTCCACTAAACATCCACTCAATTATTTTAACAAAGAATACCTAATAAGGTTGTCCAACTAATGAACGTATCAGTTGACCAAATCAATTAGTAATTTAAGTGAAAACCTAGCCATAGTTAATCAATTAGACACTTGTTAAAACAAACATATCAGCTTGATATTTCGACTAAAAAGTATGCCAATATTCTACCCGCGACATCCTGTCGTAGAAGCAACAAGTCGATCTTTATAAAATCCCATAAATTATTCTCATAATTTGCGACATATCAAAACAAATTTATCGAAATTATGAGAAATGAAATAAATCTTCACTCCTTTTCCGTTCGTCATAATTTAATCCGCAGTTCTCTTTCGCTTTACATTTCGTATGTGCGAAGACAATTCTCGTTTAAACAATGTGTAAATTAAAGAGTTTGTTTGAAGCTCAAAGCTTCATAGCAATTTTGTGTTTTTTCAACGCCGTAATTTTGTTTTCGCACATAAAAAAAAACTTCCAGCATCTACTTAAATTAAACAAAATTGTTATGTGAATAAATTCATCAAAAAGCCGAGTGCCGACAAGATACAAACACTGCCGGAAAGGCGATTGTCACAAAAAAAAAATAATAAACAAGAAGAAACATCAAAAAGAATTTCATAATCTGTTAAAAATTTATTTTTACGATGCCTGGCTTGGTATGGATTGATGTGGAGAACAAAAACGGCTTTCATGTCAATCATCTCTCAGCATGATGATCGCATCTTTCGATTGGCAAAAGAATCTGTGTCTGAGCTGCGAATATGGAGTAAAATTGTTACAATTTTTGAAGGTTAAATGTTTCAGTTTTCGGGATCTGACTTGAATGTGTGTGTTCTTCTAAATGTAGGTAAGGGTATCAATGGGGAGAATCACTAGTGTCATGCAATGTCAAACGAGTGCAACACAAGACTTTGAGTTGGCAACCATTAAGAATTCACACGGAGTTCGAAGTTAAAGTAGGTTCCAGAAATGAATCCCTTCTACTACATAATCTCTCCTAAACATACATTATCCACTCCAGAAACCCGCCAGACAAGCTCTAATAAATTAATCATAAATTCTAGCAATTCTAGCATTGAAATCAATTCAATGACAGTCAAACCCTGATTTTTTCATCCATTTACTATTCCTTAGCTCAATAAATTGTTGCATGCAAAGCATAAAAAATTCCACTTTACTTTTTCCGTAATAAATGCTGTCCAATTGACGCAATAACAGAACACATAGAGAGTGAGTTAAGTGCTGAGAAAAATGCACATTGCAAAGTGACTCTTATTTTAGTTCAATAAACGACAACGACTCAAATATATATATGCATATGGATGCTCAGAAAATTGTATACATAAATAAATAAATAGATGTGGATAAGGCCTGCATAATGTACAAACAAACAATCCACTTCTCCAATTCATATTCAATTTAATTGAAACAACAATCTAATGGCAGTAAAACAATAAATCTCGCATCGTTTTTCTTTTTATTCTATTATATTGCATACATGTGTATACATATTATTATTTATACTTTTTCATTTCTTTCTCTCCTTTTCACTCGTCTTAATCGGTTCGCTTATGCATTTACTCATAGATACATCTATTTAAAAATATACCAGCTGAGAATGAAATTTTTATTTTAATCTTGAAAGATGAAAAATTTCTTTTATTATTTATTTTATTTTACAATTTTCCCCCATGGTGTTGAATAAGGTTTAATGGGAATCGTTGGAGTATATTGGATGTGCTGTAAGTTATTGTGGATAACTAGTGCAAAATTGATAGTTTAAAATACAATTTTGTCGAAAAGATTTTAAAATAATTTAAGTCAAATAATGAAAATGATGAAAATGTCTCAAAGGTAAAGGTTCGAATCCCAACATCAAAATTCGACTTAAATTTACATGATCTTCAATATTTAAATCCAGCCAGCCTTTGAAACATATAAAATAAAATCCCCCCATTAACTTATCAGACACACAAAACTCAATGAAGTATTTTGTTCTTAAACTTTAATGGATATAAAAACTGACGATGGACTTATTCGATTCGAGGCCAAATAACTTTGCATATATAAATATATGAAAATAAATTGTTCAATGCTTTTTATCTCACTTTATTGTGAATCTCTCTTTCACTTCTTTCATCCATAGCCATGAATTTAAGTCTGTTACTATATTGAAATGTAATCTAAATTTAGCTTCAAGATATTGAACTTTAAATTGCTTTCAATATTTTTTTTTCCTCACTTAAATCTCCTCTCAGACTTTAGACTTTATTTTTTAATTTATTCATGTTTTACTGATATTAAAATTTTCTTTTACTATGAATTGAATTTATATGTGGGATAGAAAATATTCGATAGATACATCGATTACCTTGGCTTAATGAAAAAATATTGTGAAATTGATGATAGACGTCGTCTTTGTAGTTCTGGTAAGGAAAAATCGATAATGTTTAGAAACTTGAGATTATTGTGCTAACAGAAGAAATCTATCAGCAGGAATTGGTGGGGATTGTATTGATTTTGAGGTATTTTTAACGAAATTTTGGAGAACTGATTAATGATAGATGAGAATTGGCCTAGTTTTATTGAGAACTAGGAGGATACATCGGTCAATATTATCTTTTCTAAAATTAGCTTTTATGTTTTGTAATGAACATTAAAACAAAGATTATCAGTTGCAGTAAGGTGTTCTTGGTTTTTCAGCTCCTCTTATCTTGTTATGGCTTCTTACTCTTAGCTGAAAAAAGCGCTTACTATTCTATGTATACTTCTTTCCTAGGCTATCCCTTCCTACTGTCCATCAGCACCTGCTAGTAATCTACATCAACTCTTACCCTTAATAAATGCTTACTCTTATGATAGACCTATATCTACTCCTACCCTATGACTCCAACCCTACATCTTACTCAGGTTTCCCTCAGTGCATACACTTAGAGGAGAACTCGGTGTTACTTTATATCAAGTAATCCACCCCTGCATTGATCTTTCATTAATTCAATCCAAAACTCTCTTAAATGCACTCAAATCTCTCCGAAATCCATCAATATTTTAACTTCTACATAAAATAAACCCAAAATCAATTCAATTTCAACTTTTCTAAAACTAATGACTTTCCCAAAGAAACTTCAATCTCAAGAAATTGATCCATCAATATGCCCATATTTGATGTGACATCTCCGATCCCTCATCCCAACAAACAACAACATCAAAATCTGTCAAAACTAATAAAAATAAAAGAATTGAAATGAGCAAAACAAATCGTCATGGTTCATAGAATGTCAATTGACTTAAGAATCTTATAAACGACACAGTAAGTACCCAGACAATGAGTAATAAGAAGAACAGAAAAATTCATTTCAAGATTCCGGTAATGGTAAGTGACATTACAATTCCTATTGAGATTGTTTACGCTGCAATTACAATTTTCTTCTGTTTCTCCATCTCACTCACTCTCCTCGACTCATTATTGAGCATTTCTGTATGTATAAATAAAAATGAAAGAAAACGCATACGTGATGGCATTAGACAATGAACTTGTAGAGAACTAATGCTGACTGAAAAATTTATTTTTATAATGCACACAATTATGAGAATGCATAGCATAAAGAGAGAGCATGCAGTAGTTGTTTGCGTCTCTAGTGGGCACTTGTAGCATTTAGATGCATTACTTTCATTGTTAAGTATTCATAAGCGATTCTCAATTCATGGACGCGAACATAAACAATGAAAATTCTACATCGTGAACTGGTTTTGAGGTAGGAAAGTGGATTTAAGTAGCTGGTCTCGTGGATGGATGGAAAGCATTTTTTAAAGAGTTAAATTATAACGGTTTTTTGAGATTTGAATTTTTAACGGACTTTTGAAATTTAAATTTATAACGCTTTTTAAAATTTGAATTTTTAATGATTCTATCGATTTTAAACTTTTAATGACAATTTTTATTTTTAAGTTGTAACGGTTTTGTAGAATTTGAATTGTTAAAACAAGAAAAAATAAACTATACTGGGGGTCCTCAATTTAAGTAGGTGTTTTGTTCCAGAAAAATCATATTAAAATCGAATGTACTCAAATCGAATTATTTACTTTTTGTATGAAAAATGTCCATTACAAAAATTTTTTAAAATTTTCTATTCATTAATTTTCGTTACTCAAATCGAATCTTTTCAATTCGAATCTACTCAAATCGAGGACCGAGTAGTCAGCATATAAAATTCTTTTTCTTTTGGTCATCACTGCCATAACATGTTTCCATCCAGTCAATACGACACAGCCATGCATCCCATACCTCATAACAAACCCATTTTAAAAAATTGATTACATTTCACCTCGTTATGATAACTGAAACTTATTATGCATGCATATAGGGACACGGTAAGTTCATCGAACCTGAAACAATGATGTTGTTGGATATATTTTTGCATGTAAAATTCACCTCAATATATGCTTAATGAAGCAATTCGCCCCGAAAAAAAATTAATTGGAATGAATGAGTCATGGTCAACAACAAAAATTAACTCATAATGTTGTGTAGCGAGATAGCTCCCGAACAGGAATTGAATGGAGAGGAAAAATTACAATTCATTGTGTTGTCAGTCATTCCAACCCATAAAAAGAGCTCAAATTAGTTCTATGAATATTTAATATGAAGCGACCTCATGTGCACTCTGACAATTAATCCCTCTAATTGATGTATTTTGTATATTTTTCGCACACTTTACATCTCAATTTTTCATCATTCTAGATTTAAATTTTCATATCTCAAAAATCTACTAATTTCAAAAAATAAATAAAATCATGATCGTAAAGCTGAATGTATTAGCAAATGCAAAGTAGGGGTAATGAGAGGTATGGAAGAGATTCTGACTGAGGAAAATTACTGTGTAAATAAACAAACATGAAAGTCGTACATGAAACCATTTCCCTTTTGAACATTTGAACAAGATGTGTATTTATTTACACATTGGATTTGGATTTTTATTAGTCTTTCTTTTTTTTGGGGTTACACTTGGTGTTGCTAGTGACAATTGTTGGATTTGTATAGGCATATATTATTATTTCCTTAAGTAAATGAAGAGTTCTTTTTGGGTACAGGGTTGTGACTAGAGAACACGCGATGAATGCGTTTAGAAATTTAAAAGAAATTCTGTCAATCAGTGTGCGTTTAAAAATTTTAAATTATTTCTAACGTTTTAAAAAATTCTAAGGGGGTGTTCCGAAATTCAAATTTATTTCTACCGTTGTAAGATTTGAATTTCAAAAAACCGTTAAGATTATATGCTTCTAAAATTCAAAAAATTTAACAACCCCATCTTTTTTAAAGACTCTAGTAATCAACCCTGCGAATCCAGAAATCGACTACTCTCCTTACAATAACCCAATGAAGCATACGGTGACAAATTTGTAGGTGGTGTAATTTCAAAAACGTGGTGCACGAAAACATAAAGTCAGCAGTTTGAACATCATTAATGAATATTTTTTTACTTCACAAAGAACATAAAACTATTCATTTACTGTATGTGCCATAACGCTAATAATATACAGCACAGACTAGTGCATAATAAACTCAGTTTTTTTTTTGGGGAGAAAATAAACTAATGCTCAATTATACAAACGTGTGCGTGCCTGCATTTCTACGGAAGTATATATAAATTGGGAATTACCAGAAATAAAACAAAAAAATATATCCTCAAAACGCGCGCGTATTCTTTATTGTGGTCGTAAAAATTAGAATTTCACTATTTACAATCTAAATATACACATTGGAACAATTCCTTCTATTTCTTTACTGAATCAAAATTGGGGAGAATAATGACGACATAAAAATATTTTCTGTATGTTACGGTGGTAGGAAAACAAATCTAGTAATTCTACTGCTAGACATATCACATGTAGTTATAGTCATAGAAATATTTCACAATACAATGAACAATTAACGCATGTGCGTTTTGTCACAACAGGAACATAAAACGAATATACATGTACTGTTGGAAAAACCAATTCCAATTTGCTTTATCACCCAGCCGAGTTCCGGGATCGCTACTGAGGAGATGACAAGGGTTTGAAACTTGAACTTAGATTTAAAATTGTCTTTAGATTGAGCTTTTAAATTGAAATTTTTATTTCAGAAAGTGAAATTTTTATTTTCGAAAGTGAAATTTTTATTTTCGAAAGTGAAAATTTTATTTTCGAAAGTGAATTTTTTTTTTGAAAATGAAATTTTTATTTTCGAAAGTGAAATTTTATTTTTGAAAGTGAAAAAATTATGTCCCAACGGAAGAAATATTTTCGAAAGTAAAAAAAAATTGAGGTTCGAAAATGAAAAATTGAAGCTCAAAAGTGAAAAGAGTGAGTAACCATCCCTAGATCAACAATATTTTTTGGGTTTGATTCTGGGTTTAGAAATAAGAAAGAGGAAAAAGCAATTTATGTCTTTTTTTGTAACAAAAAAGGGGTAACATTTTGAATTTACAGTTATTACACTCCTTTCCTTCCTTATCGTGCAATAATTTTGTGTTAAAATATTTCTCTTTTACTCCACATTCATCCACGACATCATACATCATTTGCTCCTTCTACATCCCCCAACGACCATTTTCCCAGTCATTCTTCTTCATCTTCCAAAATTGTAATGTATACGACCTGCATCTCTTACTATTATCGTCTGCAATTTTAATGCTTCTAGCACCAACTTACAGTCTTCATGACATTTCATTGTGTGTCTTTGTCTTGAGAAAATATACTTTCCTCTCTTTTAGAACGACTTAAATGAAAATTTTTGTTTGAAGTAATTTAAAGACGCGATGTAAAACTTTTTCATTTTACAGTCAGTGCTGAAGGAATTTAAAATTATTGTCAAATGACTTCAAAGTAATGAAACTTTAATTAAATACAGTTAAAGAAGAAAAATTGGATGAGAAGCAGTCGTGACTGAATAGCTTTGGGTGCTTCTTTTTTGATGGGTTTTTTTTTTCTTAAGTGGGGATGCTTGAATGTTTAAAATGAGAAATTTATTGAATGTATTTTGGACCTTTTTTTCGGTGAGAAAAATTATGAAGGGTGCGAGTTTATATTTTAAAGGCATGTTTAGGCATTTGCTGGCTGATTGTGCTTTAATTTTGAAGTGAGAGTTGATTTGTCTTTTGGGAACTTGTTCCTTAAAATACCTTTTTGCTGAATTTATTAATATGATAAAAGTTGACATTAGTCAAACATTTGAAACTATGAATAAAAGATGAATCAAAAGATTATTGTATGTTAAAACCCCAAAAATGTAAAGTAAGAATTTATAGTGAAATTTGAAAAAATTATAATTTTAATTTGAACTTTGAATGACAATGCACTCAATCCAGCAAACATGATTACTCGTAACACCCCTTTCCCCCCATGTCCAATCCCAAATTCACCAAATTAAAAAATTGCAAAAATATTCAATCCAAAAATTCCATTCAAAATTTCTACAATCTCAAATACCTCGCGTTGCTAAAGTCCTCATTAATTAAACTTCTGTCTGGAGAATTCATTAAATTCACAACTAAAGCGCATGCAAAAAAGAGAATTCTTTTCGCAAATTAACATGACTGTGTGCTGTATAATCACACAAAGTAAAAATTCATTATGTTGGTTAAGAAATATTATCTTGGACGACTTAATGCATACGTACAATTCACAATAATTATGAAATGTAGACATTTTTCTGCACAAATATAAATTTATAATATAGTTGAATGTGGAAAAATGCTCGTTAGGTGCATGCACAAAAAAAAAAGTTTTTCATGCCACAGCTCTCATGAATGGAATTAAAATTTATGTATGAATGTGGATAACATAGTAGTAGAGAAATTCATGTAGGGGAGATTTGAAAAATGTCTCGTGAAAAATGCAATAAAAATTACGACTTTTCCTCACCCGAAAGGAACTGAGAGGTAGAAAGTTCAACTTTAATTTTTCTGCCATTTTCTTGACTCCCTATTTCATTTATATGCTATAACAACATCGCATGATTTTACTATTACCTGAACAGCTCATACAAAATAACATGGCACATAACATAGCATTAAAGATATGAAAAAGGGGAGAAATAAAATGAATATAAATATAATAAAAAAAGAGCTGACTGATATGAGATTACTGGATTTCTCTAAATTCGGAGAAAGTTTCTTATCATGCTTCACATACCTTTCGAGATATTCGTTTTAAATCACAAAATGATATGAAGGAAGAAGGGAATCATTTTAATATGATGTGAATATTTATTGTGGTTTACTGTCAGGGGTGTACTCAAGTTGAGAGTGGCTTATGAGATATGAAGGTCAATGACTCCACTCAATGAAGATTCAGTTTCAAAAACAGCGCTTACTTCTGAAGAAAGATCACAAAGACCCTTACTGTGATTAGAATCAACTCCTTCTCTCCTCTAACTCAACCACTATACATGGTTTCTAGGGCAATCATGGATCCTTCCATTAGAGTCAAGTATTGATGTCCTATTCTTGCATGTACAAATAGCATTAACTATGACTAGAGCTACTCAAAGTAGCTAAAGAAACTGTCTCCACAGCCACCTCTATCCATTCTAAATCTTCACATCCCCACTCCTATCTTAAACTGCTCACTTACTGCAGGAATTTATCAAAAATCCAACAATATTATTAAGATATTTTCATGATTTTGTTTGTTCAACTAAAAGATATCTCATATCATGGCTTGTGAATATAAATTATCAAGGGAACCGTGAAGGAGTTTAAACTGTACAAACATGTAAGACAAAACACATTAATTGAACATCATTTTAACCCCCATTTAAACATCTCCTGCCTAATAATTTAAAAAACTTTAAAGTTTTACCCAAAATTGTATTTTAAGTTTTTGAAGATAAATTGCTGAATGAAGAGGGTTTTTGTGAATGTGGACGGGGGATAGGCATGGATACTGATATGTTTTGTAGTG
The DNA here is from genome assembly GCA_917627325.4 of Chironomus riparius. Taxonomy (NCBI): domain Eukaryota; kingdom Metazoa; phylum Arthropoda; class Insecta; order Diptera; family Chironomidae; genus Chironomus; species Chironomus riparius. The sequence goes on along the minus strand of OU895877.1, from coordinate 17,582,137 downwards.
TTGAAGATGTGGTTTGTAGAATAAATAAGAATTTGATCATTTAACGATAAAATTTGTGAGAATTTGTAAGTTTCTGGAATTTCAATTGACTCTAAAGACTTATATTCTTGTTCCTAAGTTACCGAGATACTTGCTTTATCTTGGATTTCCATTTTACATGTATATTGAGTTAAGTCTCAAGCAAAATGATCAAACCTAGTTTATCAAGTTATCTTTTGATGCTTTGCAAGATCTAAGGACCCGGTAATAAGCCCGTGTGCGCTCAGTCAAGGAAACAAGAAGTCTTGCAGTCTTTATATAGCTATAAAGCGAGCTATGTTAATAATAAACTAGATTTGACTCTCTTTAATACTAGTTTAATACTAGCATCATTAGACTATACCGAGATTATATTCATTATTACTAGACACCAAGAAACCAACTCTGCAGTGTTAATTACAAGAAAATACATCCATGCTAGATTCTCACTTAAAAATCACAACATACATCTCAAAAAAATTTCCATAACAAATCGAGTTTCCACCTCTCATTTCCAATTTAAATCATCCCCCTTCTCTCAAAAAATATTCATCATCCCATAAATAATTAAAGTAAATTACCAACGCATGAATCCCAAAAAACTATGAAAACATATCACATTCCTATACATTTTATTCATCAATATAATCATCATGCTTATAACATCCGCCCCACATCATTCATCTACCCTCTCGTTCGTTTCGTTTCTTCTTGGTAATAAACTTGAATGATATTTTCTTTCTTATCCTGCTTATTTCATTGAAAATTGGAGAAATGAAAAGAAATCCTTTAAGGATGGAAGTCGTTTTGGGGGTTAGTTTGGAAGATGCGGAACTGATTCTGGTCATCATACATCCTAAGGTGGTTTAGATGAGTCTTGAACACAACTCAGTGCATCATTAATTTGAAAATTGTGTCATAGAAAGTTTGGAGGTGTAAAAAAAGGTATTTCCTAACAGACGTCACTTATGATCGACCCCAGAGGAAATTTTTTCTTGAATGACTATAATGCAATTTCATTTCATGTCTCCCAAAACCCCACCCACAGCTCTCTATTTTGTTACTATCTAACAATTCTGTATAGAATGTATCTAAAATGGATATGAGGGTAGATTGAAAATGTTCTTAAATACAGTCATATCCCTGGTGTATAATAAAAAGCTAGGAAAATTTTCATCTTTAACAAAAAATTTTTTTTTTATGTTTGTGTATATCCGAATGTGTATTTTCTTCACGTTTCCTTGATGATGCTTTTCAACCCCGTTCCAAACAGTTTTTTGCTCCTTTCTAATTTCAACTATGGCAGTAGATATTCCACCCCCTCATAGTCATTGTTTTAATGTTACCAGGGCACATACAGCAACAACAACAACAACAACAAAAAATTGTTAAAATGCTTTTGGGAGATAAATAGAGAGAATATATCTCAAAATCCATAGATTTGAAGCATTTAAGAGATGAAATTTATTTTTTATATACAAAAAGATATTTAGCAGGAAATGCCAGAACACACAAGCAGAAAAGGTTCTATTGCTTCTTCTTCACATTTCCTCCTCGATTGCATAATTTTTTTTTGCTTTATTTTCTCGGCCTTTTTTATATTTTTGAATAAATACATTTATCAGACAGAATCATCATCGTTGTGAATGGCCTCATTGGAATGCCGCTCTTTTTTTGTTGTTATTGCTGTCTCTTCACTCTTATCTATTGTCCTTAAAAACAGTACGAACCAGGAACTTTCTCCCTATATAAAAAATTACTTTTAACATATATAGGCGAACTTTTTATGGATTTGAACGTAAAGATAAGGCAATGAGGAAATGAAATTGAGCTGGGATGGTAGGAATTGAATGTAAGGAAATTAAATGAATAGAATGTAATTTTTTGTTCAATTTTTGAGGCATCTTTAGATATGAAGGACCGTAAACAAGTCATAGCGTTGATAAACCTATTTTTAAGGATGTTTCAACTCTGTTTTGTTGATTTATAAATTATATACAAAGTTTGATTTCACTTCATACCTAAACGCAACCGTTTGAGACTAGTGTAGGTACTCCAGAGTAAGGACATCAATTCTAGGGGTGCACAGTAAAGTATACCCTAAGAAGCGACACTAGGAACAATACTGAAGTACTCTGAGGGGATTTAACATTATGATTAACCTTTGTCTCTAGTGGGATTCGAACCTACATTTTTACATGCTCAGTTTGTCTCTTAGCGACTCAACCGTAGAGCTGTTTCTCTTGCAATGACAAATTCATCTGTATAAAGCACAAAACCATAGAATAACACCCCAAATATCATCAATAAAATATTTACATCAATTAAATTAGCAAGTATAAACATAAAACTAATCCAAGTACCAAACACAAAATCAATTTCCTCCACCAAACAAACAAGTTCCTTAAGACGAAAACTCTACAAGAACAAAAAACATTGAACAAATTATTTGAATCATATTCCAAAATGACATCATATTCATTATAATGGACAGACAGAATATAAATGAAATAAATTGCTTTTTTATGATTATTAACGATAGATCCAAGACAACAACAAAAAAAGCCCTATCTATTCTTTATATCCCCGACATCATCTACAAAGGAAAGTTTAATTAAATTGAAAGCATTTTAATTGATGGTCAGGCTTCGTTAAACACATCTAACACATCATCATCACAGTCATCATTATCATTCATACCCCATATAGGCAGGCGTCAATGGAATAATAGCAGCGAGCGGAATCAGTCAGGAAAGAATGTAATTTCCATTTTTTTTTTCGACTTGTCATCGTAAATAATAAACCACCATATATGAGATGACCATAAAACACACGTCATCATCATCAAAACTCATAGTTATGGTTCATGACCCGCTATTATGTCCTGCATTGAGTACAATTGAGTTAAAAGAATTTTTTTAAGCCGCAAATAATAAAGAATCATAAAAATTAACGGCGCTTTAATATTATGACATGAAAATCAACATGAATTAAACATGAGGATATATATGAAGACGGCACATGACATTATTACGTGTACAAATGCGCTTTTTTTTCGTACAAACATAAATTTATGTCTTTTTTTATTATTACGTAGTATTTGAATGTGCAAATAGTTAATGAAAAAATAAAATAAAATTCTACGACGAGCCAGAGAATGAAAGGAAGAGAATGACGTGAGGTCAATTGGATTATAAAAATGTACAGATAAATGTCAAGCATATGTTTGTACGTGATTAAGCCATTCATATCTAAAATAATGAAAAAAACAATATTTTTTAGGTCTGTTTTTAAAGCTTCTGCTCATTTAAAGAGGCACATTAACCAGCAAAAATATGGACACATTAATTTCTATGCTTAACTCGGCTGTCACTGATACAATAGCTCCATTTTTGTCATTAACTAAGATGATAGGATTTTCTGCTCAACAAGTTGGTGTGAGAGGTTGAAGGCTAAGAGCATGTTTGTAAAGATTTAGGCGCATAATTGTTGTTGGAACTGTTGTTTATGCTCGATTAAATTTTATTTTAGTTTGAAAATCTGTGTTTTGAATTTTTAGAAATGTTTTAAAGTTTTTTTGCAGCACAACAATTTCGTAAGATGTGAATCCTTACTACATACTCGAATTAATTTGCTAAAAACTCTAATTCATTTTTAATTTTTGAAACTAAGCACTCAAGTTGCTCAAAACTGAGCAGTCAAGTTGCTCAAAACTATGCAACCAAGATGCCAATTATGAGCAATCAAGTTCAAGTTGCACAAAACTGAGAAATCAAATTTAAGTTGCTCAAAACTGAACAATCAAGTTCGAGTTGCTCAAAAAACTGAACAATCATGTTGCTCAAAACTGAACAATCAAGTTGCTCAAAACTAAGCAATTAGGATGCAAATTATGAGCAGTCAAGTTCAAGTTGCTTGAAACTGAACAATCGAATTGCCTGAAAATGAGCAATCAAGTTCAAGTTGCTCAGAACTGAGCAATCAAGTTCAAGTTGATCAAAACTGAGCAAATTATAACAAATTATACTTGCATCCAGAACCTTAATGTCAAGTAGAACTCTCCAAGAACAAATAAAAACAACAAACCACATCGTCCAGAAAAGCGAGATGAACTAAAATTGATGATGATGGGGAAAATGTTTTCTGCTCCAAAAATAAAGACAAAAGGTGAAGAGAAGAAAACGTACGAAAAGATGATTGATGACCCCTGTGACATAGCATCTCCATAACACGATAGCCCTCGTTATCACTTTGCACATTTTCATATTTTTTAAGGCGCCTCTCGCCTTTTGTTTCTAATGATTAAGTATGTTTACATTTAATTTATCATATCCAGCAGACATGTAGAGCAAAATTGTGAGTGCTTCTTAGCATCCATATTTATAAGTAGTGTGATGAATAATTTTCATCGCCCCAAAATAATGAAAACATTAATGTCTTTAACTCATGAATATTTCCAGCGGCATTATTTCATCTAATGTAATTGTCATCTCCAACAAAATGCATGTTTGAGTTTCATTATGATGAGATAGCATACGACATAATGTTTTCTTAACATACGTGTTTATCAAGAGATTAGCATCGTTTCATGAGGAATCGCTTGAGTGAGAAAAGAAATGAATTAATGGGAATGTCTGTGAATTTTGACACGTATTATTTGTAAATGTGTTGAATGAGGTTCTTGGAAATTTTTATGGTTGACATTAAAAAAATGTTTATTTGGATTAGGTGACAAGGGAATTGTTTTTAAGCAGGAAAGAATTTTTGACATGCGGAGTTCTTTCTATGTTTAAAATAATGAAGTTGCGTAAGGTGCGAAAATTATGGATGTTATAATATATTTTGATTTTTTTACGATTATTTCGTGGAGTCATAAAAAGTTTAGATACTGGTAACAAATGACAGTAAAATGTTGTAAAATTAGATGCTTAAAGCGTGCTTTATTTAGGTCTGTGTGAAGTGTAAACTGGGGATTTACTTTTAACAGTCTAAATTTTAAAAAACCGTTAAAATTTGAATTTCATAAAGAAGCTAAAATTTGAATTTTACAAGACTGTTTATCTACAAAGTTTTCAGCTCCATTATGGAACTTCCATAGCCGAAATTTATAAACAAATTTCATTTTTCCAAGTCGAGAATGATCACTTCAAACGAAAAAAAAAAATTAATGACTAAATTAAACTAGGGATTGTAGCTTCAAACGATTGTTAATAACCATAATATATTGAACAAACTTCAAACTATTCAATGAGAAAAAAATTACCAGCAATTACTTGAAATTGTTACAAAATTATAAGCTTCGATGTATCTGGGTTACATTAAGAATGTTTGGATCTTACTCATGCAAAAAATGAGATTTTATGAGTTTATACTTTTATGATTCCAATTAGTAAAATAGCCGATCTAAAATAAACCAGCGACAATTTTCTTATTTTTTTTTCAGTGGGAACTCGTGCTTGAAAGCAGCAACATCCACTTTATTAAATTCATTAATTTGATAATAAAACTCATTAATTTATGTAAATTTTTATAACAAAATTGTAAAACTTTATAGTAAATTGATGAAATTACAACGGCTTAATTAGCTTAATTTTTTTAACGGAACATGAAAAATTTAAAAGAAAATTTCACCATAAAAATTCTTGATTCAATTCATTATCCTCAATTAATTAAATGTAATGTTGATACCCAAGCCTTATTTAGCTACCATAACTTTCAATTAAATCCACCAACTCATTGGCGTTGCAATTATTTCAGTAGATGAAAACCTCAATAGACTTTACATATAAATGGAATCGTTGTTAATTTTGCTTCTTTTACATTTACGAAGCTTGAGGTTTTAACATTGTAGTGAAGACATGCTTCTGCACTTTGGTTATGGCACGAATTTGATTTGAGTATGAGTTTGAGATGAAGTCTTTTTTAAGGTCAAAATGTTTTGTGGTTGATTCGTGCCATTCTGTAGATTGTTATTAATTTTTATTTGATTCTTAAAAGTTCATTGATTTTGAGAAAAGTTGAAATTACTTTTTGAGGTGGAGAGAAAAATTATCCACCATTTTGAAAATTAGTGAATTGTGTCTTGGTTAATTTTATAAAATATGTCTTGGCTACATTGAAGGTTCAAATTTTAAATTTAATCAATATAATTGACAGACTTCGAATAAATTAATTAACAGATGCGCTCAGAAGTTTTCACATCATTATCATTTCTGCAACATTATCCTCCTCATTTTTATTACAAAAAGCAACAACCAAGTAACACACGCTTTATTCTACGTAATTCTTAATTGAGAGATATCTTATGTATGCTTAATGCTGTGGCAAGAGATAATGAAAAAAAAAATTTAATAAGAAATATAAAACGTCGCATTAATTTAAAAAAGAAACTTTTATGCATTCTCGTTCTGTGTCATTTCATTATATTAAGAAATTTAATTTTTTTCTCTTCTTTTTCTGCCTTCCCAACTTAAATTACTCGACTCAAAGCAGCGCACAACATTTCTCTTTATTCTATATCTTGATTATCTCGTTTTCGTCTTTACGATCATCGTTGTAGAAATTTTATATCAAGAATTAAAATTTTTCTTATTAGAAATACACAAAAAATAAGGCATAGACCTGGCGTGTGGTAGGTATGGCATAATGTAACATAAAAAGATGATAAAAGAAATAAAAAATTAAAAATTTGTCAGATGCGCCCACATGTTCACATATGTTTATGGGAGCATATATCAGATATGGTCAGCGATAAACAATTTTTTTGAAAATTAATCTCTTTTTTTGGGTGAATTTTTTTATTGCCTATATTTGGTTGCATTCAGGCTTGATATGGTTGTAATTTTGCTTTTCATTAATTTATGATTTTTTAAGCGGTTTCATATGCATTTATATGTTTGAGATCATCTTCGACAGTCATTTTCATGGAACTAATTAAATTCACACATTTTTTGAAGCTATAAAATGGAAATGAAAGCTGTGAACCCGAGTTTCATATGAAAATGTGGCTCTGAGTAGGTTAGCTTAAGATTGTTTTGCTTTTTACAAGTACAACTTTGTACAACTTCAAGATTTCCCATTTCATAACCTCAAAACCACCCATATCCACCTCGGGATGGCCATAATATTATTCTAATTAATTCCAATAATTTTTTCCATATATAGACACTTACATCGCTGTAATGAATAATTATAACTTATCTATAGAGACATTTACTCTTACAAAAGGGACCATTCATTAAGTCATTGAGTCATTTCTCAATTACAAATTAAACGCATGTATAATTATAAGGCATTTCATACCGCACGATGTGATTTATATAGCAAAACAACAATTGGATATATTACATCTGTTTGTAATTCGATATTTTTCTTCTAATGCCAATAGCAACTTCATGATTGACTGCGAGCAATGAGTATACGACACACTGCACATTGTGGTTTCCCGATCTGAGACTTACAATTTTATTGCATAACATGAATTTAATAGCTTTATAATGAAAGACATGAAAAAGGCAAACAACAATAAAATCGAGTCTTAAGATCATGTAAACGAGTGGATGTGTAAAAAGAGTTTTAATCCTGCTGAAATGTGTAAGAAATGCTCAATATGCATTAATGTGCAATCACAGCTGACAAAATCTGACGTGTGAGAGGATGCCAAAAGAGTTGCGTAAAGTAATGATTTTGAGGTTTAAGTGAGAATGTTTGATGCGCTTTTTGACAAATTTTTAAATTTTATCTATAAAAAAATCATTTTTTACTTTCAAAATTAAAGTTTTCAGTTTCGAAAATGAAATTTTCAGTTTCGATATTGAAAATTTTAGTTTCAAAATTGAAATTTTCTTTTCGAAATTTAACTTAACTTTCGAAATTAAAAATTTCACTTTCGAACTTAAGATTTTATTTTCGAATTTGAAATTTAACTTTCGAAATTGAAATTTTACTTTTGAAATTAAAAACTTCATATTCAAACTTAAGATTTTAGTTTCGAAATTGAAATTTTAGTTTTGAAATTAAAAACTTCATTTTCGAACTTGAGATTTTATTTTCGAATTTAAAATTTAACTTTCGAAATTGAAATTTTACTTTTGAAATTGAAAACTTCATATTTAAACTTAAGATTTTAATTTCAAAATTGAAGTTTTACTTTTGAAATTAAAAACTTCATTTTCGAACTTAAGATTTTATTTTCGAATTTGAAATTTAACTTTCGAAATTTAAATTTTACTTTTGAAATTAAAAACTTCATATTCAAACTTAAAATTTTACTTTCGAAATTAAAATTTTAGTTTTGAAATTAAAAACTTCATTTTCGAACTTAAGATTTTCCTTTCGAATTTGAAATTTAACTTTCGAAATTTAAAATTTCACTTTCGAAATTAAAGTTAAAATCTTCACTTTGCAATTGAATACTAACTTTTGTGATTGAAATTTTCACTTTCAAAAATGAAATCCAACTTTCGAAATTTAAATTTAAATTTAAAAAAAATTCTAATGCTGTCCAAACCGCACAGACACTAAACTTTAAACTCATTTATTATAACAAATCACATGCATTCAAAAGTCATGCAAATAAATATAATAATTTAATTCAACTCGTTTTGTTGATTCCCGGCGCAGCTTAATTTGATGCAATCATACGCTATAATGGATAAATTTCTCTGTTGAATGATTATTAAAATGATTTACGCGTTTTTAATGCAGCCACCACAATGTTGAGAGTGAAAAAAAAATTTATTTTTGATATGATATGTGGGCCTCCTCACTTCATGTTATTAATATTAATATTTCTTCTTATTCTTCTTTGAATGGCATTATGGTTGGTGTATATTTATACTCAAAAATTCTCATTTTTACATCTCATCCGAATTAAAATGTATACACGAGAATGAACATTCAAATATGATTCACATATTAAAATTCATAAACATACAAAGCTGATGATTATTATTGAATAAAAGAGGAAAGAAATAATTTTCTTTTCATTTATGGATTATTATTATTTTTATTTTCATTCTTAAAAATGAACGAACAAGGGATTGAAACTCATTTGAAATGAGACATTTGATTTATAGGAGGACTACATGGATGATGATTTATGGGCCATGATAATTGAATATTTCGGACGAACAAACGTGGAAGTATTATGTCGGAATTTTGTTTTTCTGGAACTAGCAATTTTGTGGCTTATTATTATATGTGGGAAGGTTATCAATTTTTGTCAAGATTTTTCTTTTTTCAGAACTTTTTTTAAAAAAACCAGAATTTAACTGATTTATTTAAATTGACTTTGTTGAGATTTATGTCTCGTTGTGGGGTCTGGAAAAGGGTAAGAGATTTTTTTTTGTGGTTTTTGATTTTTTAATAGCGAATTTCTTGGAAGAATTTTAATTTTGTCAAATAATGTTGCTGGATTGGTGTGTTATAGCTTAATAAACACTACTAAGTTAAAGATATTAAAGTTTTGTATCATGAGTCGGGTTTTGACGTTTATTCTGAATTGTTTCATAGCCATGCTTTAGGCATATTTAAAAGACTCAAACAAAACTTTGTTTCTTGAATTTAACATAAATGATTTTGAAAAAGACTCAAACAAAATTTTTTATGCATACTTTTGAGTCTTTTAACCTTTTTGACGAGTGTGAGACTTATTTTAGTGACTAAACGTAAGTAAAATAATGTCGATAATCGAATTTAAGACATTGATTTAAGACAAATATATTCATCATTTCCAGAATTGAATATTTTTATAAATTTCTCATCATTTTAAAGAAAATAACAATCAGATTCCTGATAAAACCAGCAAATCAAACCATTTTCAAGTCAACACTACCTCCTTTCCATGATTAAATTGGATTAAATCAACTATTCATCAAAAACTTGACAATTCAATTCAATTTTGTTCGTTTTATCAAATTTCGTTTAAATTTTGTACAGAAGTCATTGAAAACTTTAAAAATAACTTACCATGATCCAGTAAAACCTTCTTAGAGGCTTCCTTAATGTCAAACTTTGCTACAAAAACCATAAATTATTCAAACTTTAAAAATTTCTTCAATTATTTCTTGAAATTTTCAACACTGCAACCATTGAAATCCTCAATAAATCAATTTTTCCTCAATTTTCATTCATCATTCAAAGTGTACATACGTGTTATATAAAATTAATTCATCAAAATTCAAAATGTCATCTGAGAAGTCAATGCAAGAGATTTACAAGTCCTATGTTGCTACAGGATCAGTAAAGAAGTTTATGACAGACATTAAGGCTCAAGGAATTCAAGAAAATGATCCAAGAATCTCACAGATTGCAGAGCTGATCAAGGAGAAGGAACCAAAGGATAAGAAAATGGATTATGAAACGTTTGCAAGGCGAACTACTCCTTGTTGTGGAATCATGAGAAAATTTTCTGAACGTCAATTTGTGATTCCAAATTTTGAGAAGTTCGTTAAAGCTATCGAAGAAATTTACTGGAATTGCAAGTCAAATACAGCAGGAAGTAACGCATCATACATCCCTCAATTAGCCAATGTTGCTGATCATTGGGGAGTTTCAGTTTGCACTGTTGATGGTCAGCGATTCTCAATTGGTGACACAGAAGTTGGATTTTCAATTCAAAGCTGTAGCAAGCCATTGACATACGCACTAGCTTGTGAATATCTTTCACCAGAAGTCGTCCACAAATTTGTTGGACAGGAGCCATCAGGAAGAATGTTTAACGAAATGGTATTGGATCACAATAATCAGCCACACAATCCAATGATCAATGCTGGTGCCATTGTAACTGCTTCTCTTGTCTACACGCTTATTGATGGGAAACGTTCAATGGCTGAAAAATTTGATATGGTTAAGACAATGATGGAAAGTGCTGGTGGAAATGAACGATTTGGGTTCGATAACTCAATTTATCACTCAGAGAAGGAAGCTGCTGATCGAAACTTTGCTTTGGGATATTTTATGAAGGAAAAGAAAGTGTTTCCAGCTAAGACCAACATGCTTGAGTCTCTTGACTTCTACTTCCAGGTAAGAATGTCTTCTATTTCCATTTGATTCAATTTTTAACTTTCAGTTCCTTTAATTCCAGCTCTGTTCAATCGTGACATCAGCAAATACATTCAGCGTTGTAGGAGCAACATTAGCAAATGGAGGTGTCTGTCCATTGACAGATGAAAAAGTCTTTAAAGTTGAAACATGCCGTGATGTCTTATCATTGATGCATTCGTGTGGATTGTATAACTACTCAGGACAATTTGCATTTAATGTAGGACTTCCAGCTAAATCAGGTGTGTCTGGAATAATCATGCTTATCATTCCTAATCTTGCTGGTATTGTCTGCTATAGTCCGAAGTTAGATGATTTTGGAAATTCAGTTCGTGGGGTTCAATTTTGTGAGGAACTTTTGAAAACTTATGCAATTCATCCTTATGACAATTTACGTCACACGATCACACGACGATCGATATATGAGGAAAAATGAATAAGTTTTGGGGAAAAAATTATGCTGAATAGAATGTGATTGAATAAAAGCTATTTTTGATACTAATTTTGATTTTTGGGATCTTTTAAGTATTATTTCAGATGGAATTTGAGTTTTTGAATTAATGAACATTTTGAACTTGGGTATTATTTCAGAAATTTGATTTTGAACTTAATTATGAAATGAGTGGTTTATTTTTGAATTAAAAAGACTTTAGAATTTGTTGAACTTAATTCAAGGTATTTTTGAACTGCATTTTCAATTTACAGTTGCAATTGAGATTTTTTGAACTTTCTGAAACCAAGAACTTGAGTTTTGAACCTAAAATAACCGTCGTAATGTTTTGAACTTATATTAATATCATTTTGAACTTAATTGTGTAAACACTTGAATATTAAATTGTCGTTATGAATTTTTAAACTTCGGTTCAGTTCAAATGATGAAATTTAAATCCAGAATAGCCGTAAGTTATGTTTGAACTTTATTTCAAATGAAATTTGAATATAAAATTACTGTTATAAATTTTTGAAATGCATTTTTAATTAAATTTACTCAAATTAAAGGAGAGACCTCCCAAAAATTGAAGTCACAATAGAATTCCACACCAACAATGCCTTACAAAATTAAGAAAATATTCTATTCATTCAAAATAGAAACTTTTTTCATAAGCATCAACCGTTAGCTGCATCTCGCAACATTATTACTCATTTTTATTTACATTTCTTCATTTTTTTATATCATTTTCTATTTTTTGATCATTTATTACGACAATATAACGATGATGAGTCAAAAAAACTCTTCACATTCTCAAGATGTGCGGCACTAAAGCGTTCTAGTATAAATAAAAATTTGGTGAATTAAATAAAAAAAGAATGTGAAAATAATTTTTATGGTCGTCAACTGAGAAGAAAAGAAAAATCCGCTCTTAAGTGGGGATTAGCTGGCTGAAAAAAAAAGCTGAATTTTATGAACATTTCGCGCTCGATGTCAACGTCACCGAAAGTTGATGATGCCATGAAACAGATTATTGATCATAAAACATGTTTTGGTGGCTCATAAAATAAAATTATGAGTTCTGTAGAATATTTATGATAATAACAAGCAAAGCACTTACCATATGAGCATAAAAATAAATTAATCCAAATAACAGCATAATATACAAATGATGTCACGTCCTTTCCCATGATTCTCATGAGAACTTCTTCTCAGCTTCCAGTTACTTCTCTTATTTATCAAAATATTGACTAGATTTTACACACATTTATGTTCCGTTTTTGTTGCAATTACTTTTTTGCCACTTCCACTTTTACATTTTACATCCTTAATTTATGGTAATTTCTTTTACAACATCTTCATCATTTAAATATTTAAACAGCATCTAAGCATACATAAATCCACAAATGAAAATTAATTTGTTTCTGCTCCTCATTAATTTGAAAAACTTCTTGCTTATTCCTCCTCACACCACACGTCGTCGTCGTCTTATTTCACTTTGATGATCTTGATGATGATGACACTCCTTGCCTACATACACAGAATTTTAAAGAAAGATAAATAAAAGGAAAATGAATTAGAAAAATGTTTTGACATAAATGAAGAAAAGTTTGAATGCGACAACAAAAGGAATTATGCAGAAAATATATATTTTTCTGTGTCACAAAAGCCACTGCAATAGATGAAAAGAAAATTGCAATTTAATTTTTGGAAAGACGGAAAAGGAAAATTAAATAAATTATGCGGATGGAAGTTGTTTTGGGACTCTTAATGAGATATGCAACGGGAATTGTTTAATGAGAATTTAAAATTAAGATTCAGGGAAGTGTTTTTTCAGAATTATTTTGAGATATTGTTGGGATTCGAACCTGAAGACTATCCACAAAGGAACGGTAAATTATGCTAGTTCTGACACAATGGTTGCCTTAAAACTCATAAAATTTTTTTATGGAGCTTTGATACGTAAATCCAAAAATTAAAAAGTTGAAGCAGTTTTTGAGGTTATCCAAAGTTTTTTTTTTGGGTAGAAACTGAACTACAATATGGAGCAAAAATAAAATTGGGACCCGAGTAGATCTAGAAACCGACATCAGTAGCTAGGTTAAAAGGCATTTCTGGAAGCCATACTCCAAAGTGGAAATGAACTATCGATTTTTGTGTAGGGTTTCTCAAGTAGCCTTAAAAGGTGACTGCAAAAGCTACTACATTTGAACAAAGGAGCCTGACACTTAGTGATAAACATAGATCTAGCTCATATAAGTGTATCAAACGGATATGTGGCTTGTCTTTGTCTATGAAAAGTAAGAGACAAGCATAATTTAAATAATCCTTAGCAATCTGACCTGGTTCTTCCTACATAATCTAAAGGACATAGCAACAGGACCGAAAAATCACACCATCAGATTTAATGCACCCTTTTCGTACCCAAAATCTTCAACAATATCCCCAATTGGCCTCAAAAGTAGACATACTTAAGCTGCACAACATGTAATGAACAATTTCACAAACACAACCGCATTCAAACCCAATCTGCATCCACTAAATCGTCAAAAAATTCTCAGAATCATCTAAATACAATTTAAAATTATTTTAATTGCTGTAACTCAATCATAAATCCCGACAACATACTCACATATTATTTATATCATTCACAAAACATTAATTGCATCAAACTGCCCCAACTGAATTAAAGCAAAAAGAAAAATATTTCCGAGAATGAAAATAACGAAATTTAAGAACCTCAACAATCCTCAACCTGCTCCTTTCCGCATATAAATTAATTTCTTTTTTTATATAATTTGCTTGAACTCAATGAGCCAAATCTCTCTTGCCCAACATTCTGTTTTCATTTCTCTACACATTCACTCCATTTTCTGATTCTCCCCCATTCTAGTACAAATTGTATCATTTTCATTCTGTGGAAAGAGAGGTCTCATGCCTGAAATAATAAAGCAATTTCTTTTATATTTTTTAAAATTTTATGTGAATTATATTCTTTGTTGGTTTTTGCTGATGCAGAGGTGGTTTCTATGTTACGAATTTAAAGGTATTCTGCTCTTTAAGAAGCAATACACCTCATTTTAAGTATCAAGTGAACACGAAGCTTGTAAGTTCATTTCTAAGTTTTAGGATTCGAAGTTCCAGACTCTAAAGTATTCGAACCTTTAACGACGATCAACTACCAATCTAATGTAACTTATTCTAACCTAAGATATTTAAAACTTCCCACCAAAATTCAATTTGCTCAAAAATGAGCAAGATTGAACCAAAACTTTTTAACTTTTGAGACAAATTGATTCAAATATTCAAAACATCCCAAAATTCCAAAGTTCAAAGCATGACTTAACCTCAAAACTAGGTTAAATCCTTTTCAATGATTTAAAATAACCAAAATCCCAACCCTGATCCATTCTAGAAATCTACAACAGAGCCTCAAATTTATTGTTTCAATGCAGATGCACTCTCACTCCTTCCCTCATCCTCCGTTTTATCATAATAATTTCAATAAATTCTACTTTATTAGTTTCATGTGGTTGACCATGGTAGAATATTGTCACATAACTCATATCATGTGCATACATATGGACTTTATAACTCAATATTTATTCGTAACATTATATTGTACAACCACCAACAACAACAATGATGATGATGATGATTTTACTACACTATACAGTACAAACATTCACAATAATCGTAATATTTTTTTTATATTATTATTATAGCATCTAGAGCAATAATTCTCATATTCTTTTCGCTGTGACTGAATTATATTCGAAGAATGGGAAGTCATAAGGTTGATTCGTTTACGCGCACATATTCATTCACTTCCATTTCATTCATTTTCTTCCTCCTTATGTGCTCAACTGAATTATGATTCAAGAAAACAAAGAAATCAATCCATAAAAAAATACCGAAACAATAAAATGAGGAAAGAAATGTTTTATAAAGTTCTTTTTATTGGCAGTTTTTTTTTTTTGGAATGATGTAACTGGAGCTGGGAAGTCAGTTTGTCGAACTTGAGGGTTTCAAACAACTTTTAACGGGTTTGTAGAATTTAATTTTTTAAGGTTTTGTAGAATTTAAATTTTAACGTTTTTGTGCAATTCAAATTATAACACTTTTGTAGGATTCAAATTTTAACGGTTTTGTTCTGGGTTTTGTGAAATATAAATATTAACGGCATTGTAGAATTTAAATTATATCGGTTTTGTAGGATTTAAATTTTAACGGTTTTGTGGAATTCAAATTTCATCAGATTTGTAATTCTTTTAGAACTAATGCGCCACATCCTCAAAGAAATACACAAATTCATTCTACTAATCATGTATTTTATTATATTTCAATACATATATTTTTTTAATACAAGCATTATGTAGGAATTGGCATTTGAGGCAGACATAAAAATGAGTGCAATAAAAACATGAAATGAAAACCAACGAAAAATATGTTTGCTCATTATATTGGTTTGGAAATAAATATATATAAAATAAAATTGCAAACACATCATTATAGATTTCAATTTTTATGAGGGAGGTAAGCATGGGACTGCATCATGTTTTATGGCTGGTCATAAGGTTTTCTTTAAAGTACTGGAGAGTAATTGAATTTTATTGCACAAGTGCACAAAGTCGTTTGATGAATAATCTTGTGAAATGAATGAGAAATTGTGCCATAGCTAGTTCTTTTAGACTTTTTAAGTTTTATGGAAATATAATAAAAGGTTTTTATTTTTAAAAGCAGAATAATTCTATAAAATTAATTTACAAGTGTGAAAGAGAGTTTTAGCTTGATTAGAATTTAAATTTGACAAGATAGTTTTTTAAAATAACCGTTGTTTTGAAATTTAAATGTTTATTGATTTTAAATTAAAAATGTTCGTTTTTACAAATACCAAAAATTTTGAAATTTCAAATAAAAAAATTCGTTAAACGATTTTTTTTAACAAAAAATATTTCAAACTTTTATAAACGCTGAAAATTTCAAAATATAATTTTCATGTTTTTCGAATTCAAAAAAACCGTTAAGTCTTTTTTAAATTGATGCTATTTTCAAGCGATATTTATTGCCAAATAAATCTCTAAAATTCACCAATAAAGTCTATAATTTTAGCTCAAATATTGCAAAACATTTTTTTGACACCATTTATATTTCAAAACTGTCACATTTCTCAAAACTGGAATAGCAGGACATCATTAATTTTTGAATTATTACTCATAAATATTTCTGTCCACATACACGTGGGATATCAACCGTCCACTTAATATCTAAGCACACGAAACAAAAAAAAAATCTTTCATATTTTTTCACACTTTTAATTTACTGCAGTATAATGAACTGCCCATACTCAATTATGGTGTTTCAGCGAGTTTCTCATCCCCACATTCATATATGGCATTAAAGTATAAAGTATAAAAATAAAGCATTTTCTCTCGTATAAATAAATTCATTTATAATTGGCGTAAATGCACATAAGCAATAATTATTATTGTAAACTTCACACCTATTCTTTAATTATTTTATTACATAAAAAAGAATTTATAATCATTAATATAAATGTTTGCATTTCATCGAGCGCATGCAACATAAATTTTTTGCCGACAGACAAAGTTTTAAAAATATAAATTAAGCAGTCGATCTCATTATTTTGCTTATTTTGTACAATTTATCAGCATTCCATTTCGATTACCATTTAAAGCTAAATCAACGTACACCTTAATGCTAATGAGGAAGCAGACTCAATGTTTCAGTTCTGTTTTTATTTTCTATTTCGATATGTCGAAATGAAGTAAGAAGAAATAAAATAATGTGAATTCAGCGAAGGAATTGGAGGTATTAGGATTCAAGGCGCAGTTGTTGCTGTGATTTTTGCTTTAAAAATGAAAAAATTATTTTAAAAACTGTTCAAGTCCAATACGACACATAACGGTTAATAAAAATTCAAACTCAGTTTAATTAAAACGAACTTAAATGCTACTGACCTTTCCTAATTTTCTCACTTCGAAAAGTTTTTGGTCAATATTTCTCAAATTAGATTGTTTTGTACTTTTAAAGTTTCTTCTGCAGTTTTAAAAAGTTGGCAAGAATAGACTTTCATCATTAATGCTTAACATCCAATAAGGTTTGAGTTCAAAATGGTAAAAATATAGAATTTAACCGCCTTCTTTATTAACATTTCTTCAAATGTGAATTATTTATCAATGAATTTTGAATTTATAAAATTAATTCGATCATTTTATGAAGAATATCCACTCATTTCAACCCAAATCCTTTCCTCAATCATCAAATCACTTAGTCAATAATCCAAAGCAAACACAACATCACCTTCGTTTCCTCAAATCATGCTTTAAAATATGGAAATGAATAATTGATATTGAAGTTGAGATAAAATTGATCTTGAAATTATTATTATAATTTTTTTATTGCCATTCATTTTTTTCCATTTGTAATGAATGCTCATAAATTAAATTTTTATATAGAAATTTCTATTGAAAAATGATAATGCGATCAATGTGACATAATTATCTGTTTCTCTTAACATTCTCTTTTGTACAAATATCTCGACTAGTAATACTTGTATGTTGAGAGTTTTGTCGTTGTTTAAAAGTGCTGATTAATCACTTCGATGTTATTTTATTTATTTTTATTACAGAATACATTTTAATTTGAAAGATATACACAATCAATTCGATGGCATTTCAGACGAATAGAGAAATAGATGTAAGCTAAGAGAATTTATTCAAATTACTTTTTCTTCTCGTTCTTTTACAGCTGCCCATCGAGAAAGAGGCATAACAATAACAATTTACATTGTAAGATCCATTAATTATAGATAACTTAAGCTAAAGTTCATTAAGAATCAAAAAGAATTGGAAGAATTTAAAACATTTCTGAAAATGTAGCGCATTTATTGTCTAACCAAAGTAGTTCCATTCTAGACAATTTATCGTGATCTACTCAACATCTATTAAAATACGTAAGAAAAGAAGAAAAATTTAAATTTTAAAAGTGATAAAAAAGCCATTTGAAGGAAATTCAAATTAGAATGGAATTTGCATTATTGACGTAATGGATTTTTCTAAAACAAAGAGAGAAAATAATGGAATAAATATTTTATTCATTCATTACAATCAACAGAAAAGTAACTTTGTTGCTTCGTCTATCCTCTTATACATAAATATTTAATGCTGATGGCAATAATTAATGGATTATTAAATGAGCAAAATTTTCATTTTATCGTATTTATGTCACTGGATATATCATGAGTAATATCGAATTTTATTAAACTTGACTTAGTTATCTGTCTAATGACACAGATTTCGTAATCGATAGACGATGTTTTTGATGTTTTTATGGAATGAGTTGTAGTTTTTCTAGTCGACTAAATTGCCGTGAATAATTTGTAAACAATCGAAATTGGAAATCGTGAATTTCGTGTAATTGAAGCTGATGATGCAAGTTCTATGATGTTTAATACTTAAATCTTGTGTTTATTTTGTCTATTTCTGATGAAAGAAATAATGGAAGTCTAATAATTAAGTTAAAGTTTCTTTTTCTTGATGTTTATTGATTGAATGCTGAAATTTGATTAAAAGTGAAAGTAATAACAAAAAGGGTGTAAAACTATGAATTAAATATTAAGATTTGAATATAATTTTGTCGTTAAAAATATATTCACAAAAATTGAAAATTTTGTGTGAATATGATTTTCCTTCTGAGAATTCAAAATTATTTCGATCGTTAAATTTATTTTAAAGTCAGAATCTAAGTGCTGATTAATATTCATCAATATATCTACCATTTATCAATAAAATCTTCTATTTCAATCCCCAATTTTCAATAAAATAAAATACTTAATTAAGAATTTCCAGATATGCATCTTATAAACTTCACATCGACTTCCTAAAACAAATAAGTTTCTGGTTTATTAAAAACGACGCAATAGATATTAATTAATTAATATTAATAAGTGTTAATTAATCATAAATTGACTCCGACATTTAATTTGTATAATTTTACACACTGCACAAAAATTTTATGATTAATGATTTTTTAAATTCCAATGATTCCTTTGTGTTTTCATTTCTGTATCATTCACGATGTTTTAATTAAATATTTCAGCAAAATGTTATTCGATACTGAAAGTATGGCGCTCATGTTGTGGTCATTTGATACCGTCAATGAAACACAAGACAATCTATTGAACGCCACTGGACATCTTCCATAATAAAAATTTGTCACAGCTGAGAATTTTCTAAAATATTCTTCACTTTATTATAAATATGGCAAGTATCACAGCATGACAAAGTGGCCCTAGAAGTATCTTTTATCATATTTTATTAATTTATGAAAATGTTCCTATTCCATTAAGGAGAAAATATTTTTTTTTGTCTTCATAATTTAATAAAGTCGGACGGTGTGTGCCACACACTTAATATTCAACCCCGTAAATGGAAGTTTAATTTCATTTCTATTCTAATAACGTCAATAACACATTTTAATGAGTCTTAAATGATGCTCTAAAGACGACATATTTACAATGAGCGGTGTCTTTCTCTTCATCAAAATGTATTCATCTGCTGTGTATGCTGATGCTTGTGCTAACAATTATCAACGGCTAATTTGGTGTAATGTGGTTGCTTGGGATTCGCTTTGTCTGATGAGTGGATAGAAATGGTCATTCATATGTAGATTGTAGATAGGGATGAGAGTTTATTTTAAACCAGATGTGAAGTTGAGGAAGATATTGGATAGATCACTTATTTGTAAGGTTAATATATTGAAGTAATTTAAGGGTGTTTTCTTATTAATTTAAGGCTTTTATTCAAGATTGAAGAACAGAAATTTATAATATCTTGCAAAATACATCAAATTCAATGTTGAAATGTTTTGCAATCTACTTTTGCAACTTTTTTCAATAAATCTCCACTAAGTTGCCTTAATAAGAACTCATATTTCTCGCAAAATTTGATAAAATCTTTTTGAAGTGGACAAAAACACGTGGTTGATTTTCCCCTGCTAATAAGTAATTTTCAAAAAATGTATCGCCGTTATTTTTGAATCTTAAATTACATTATTCAATAACCATTATTTCTCAATTATATTAGCAACTATTGACTATCAAAAAATGCGCCATAATCCCACAAATAAATGCATTTAATAGAATTCTTTATCATTATACAATATTTTTACTAAAAGCAATTCAAGATGCATAAACAACATTTAAATACGTCCGGCGCTCCTAAAATAGATACATACAGTGAAAATGGAAAAAGCATCAGAATATGCAGACACATATATTTAACAACAACAAAACTAAAAAAAAATCTACATAAATGTTTATTTATGGTCTTAGGATTTGGTTATCTCTTCACCACACTTCTCTTCTTTCTTATTTTCTCATTTCTCTTATATTGTACTTGAATCTCTATACCAATGCTCTTGCCTTGTATGCCTTTTTTTATTCATCCATTTCGTTTGTAATTTCCGATGCAGGCAAAACAATGGTTCACCATTCTCTTTAAACTCAATTCAATTCCATCTGTATGAAATGCAGAATCCTCTCCTTTTTGGAACCAAAAAAATGGCACATATTGCAGAACATAGAGTTAAAAAAATTTAAATCAAGGCAAAGAAGGGGCGAAACAGACATCGACAAAAAATAAAGATAAGAAGCGAAATCCTCTTTCACAACAACAGAAAAAAATATGTTGAAACAGTCTTGTGACACATGTATAATGCCAATGCAAATTTGCTGCTGCCTTTTTGTTCCTTATTCTCAATGAAATCGTATGGGATGAACATTTTAAATCATGTCTTGAATCTAATGGTGCGATAGTGAAGAGCGATATGCATTTGAATACGGACATAGTATTATTTCCTCGAATATGAATTTATAACTTATTGCGATTCAATATTATTACATTTCATTATTTATATTCCAATATTCCTTATGACGCTCGGCTAAACAGCTGAACAAGATGTAGAAAGATGAAGAAAGTATGAATGATGAATTTGCTTTGACGCTTTTGTTGGGCAAAAAAAGGTTAAATTGAAGTTGAATTTGGTCAAAATTCACTTAAATGAGTCATCGCCATCGGTTCAGCAGTTTTGGAGGATCTTCACTGAAGTTGTGCCAGCGATAGCACTTAACATGAGGTTCAGAGATGATTCAAAGTTTAATTTAGCAATCTACCAATCTTTAAACAGCTCTGAGTAGTTTGATGGTAAGAACATCTAAGAGTTGATCATAATAGTTTAAGTTCGAAACCTTAACGTTCAAAAATAAATAATTGTAGCCGACAAGGTAGTTTATCTAATGGACTTTATGACTGCGAATACACTCATTCAACATTTATTGATATCCATAAAGTCAGTCATCAACTGCAAAACATCCCATCTAGTCAATTTACAACCACAAACTCTCCATAACCTTTTTCAAAGCTTTCATAAATCGCGCTAAAAAATGATTCAACAAATCAAAAAAAGTCTTTATAAATTCAGACACTTAAGTGCACTTTCTGCTTTAATAAATTGTTCGATTTAACATCATACGGATCTCTTTGTGCTGTTGATATTTATTCTCATTCCCATTTTTGCACAAAACCAGACGAGATTAAAATTTTAGATGCATTTTTCAAGAGTTGGATATATATTATTATTTATTTTAAATTATTTCTCTTAAATAAATGATTTAAATACAATACTTATTGGTATGAATGTTTATTTAACAGACTTTTATGTAATGCCCAAAGAAAGAGTAAAGGATTGTAATGAATATGGCAAAAAAATCTAATGAATAATTCTACATTTAATATAAATCGACATTCAATCGATGCGAATTGTGTATTGAAATTGAATAATGAGAGGTAGATTTGAAAAATTTAATTGGAAATTTTGTATTTTTTTATGATATTCTTGAGATAGACATACTTATAAGGTCTAAACAGCTCTTGGCTCTTTGCTACTAGAGTTTTTTTTGAATAACATGAAAATGTTTTAAGGTGTAGGATTTAAAACGTTAGACAATAAAATGGCATTAGCTCACTTTTAAATGGAATAAATATGAAATTACTGTCAAAATAGTTTTAGAGTATTTTGATATGGAACGAGATTTTGTTGCTATTTTGAATTATGGATAAAATGTTTTGTTTGCAGTCATAAAACTGTTGCCATATTTTGAATTTATTGATAGGTATCGATGTTATAAAGATAAAAGCCGTTGTATAATTGAGTTTTGAAATTATTTTGAATTATTCATCATTTATGTTGGATTAGTTTTGCATTTTTTCACGGACTTTCCATATCGGACTTTTAAATGTCAAAATGTTGATTGATATGCATTAAAATGATCAAAATAAAACTGTAAAGTTGTAGAAAATCAATGAGCACGCACATTTCAATATAAACATTGTAGTTAATCTGATTATTTCGCAAATTTTGAGGCTATTTCACACAAAAAGACACCAAATACTTCAAAATCTCGCATTTCGTAACAATCTTGAACCTTTATATGACCCGTCGACCTCGCATCTCTTATTATGCTAATACATCTCTCTTGTTAAAAACATTTTTTTTTTGCTCCTTTACATCTCATCATTATTGTACATAAATTTATCCAAAATAAGCCACTTATGTCCATTTTTGGCACATTTAAAATACTTATTCATTGTTGCACATTAATTTTAGTGCAAGTCAGGCCTTAAAGTAGCAACAGAGAGGCTTTTTAAAGCCACTCAATCGCCAATATATTCCTTATATGACTTAACCGATTGTTTCTTATTTGGGCTCATTCGCTTCATCTCACAAGCTCCTTTACTTCATACAATTTTATTTTTTTGTTTCTTCTCGATTAAAAATAAATGTTATTTAATTCAAGTGTGTGTAAAGAAGTGGAAAGGAAGAGGAAAAAAAATTACTTGAAGTTTTTTTTCCTTTAATGCTTCTTTTACGTATTTTTTTCATGTATCATTGAATATCAACTGCTTCAGTTGTTGTATATATAGCTTTTGTTGTCTGGTGGCTATGGCTACTGCTACTCAATATTATGTTCACAACATTTCATTGTATATTGATAACATCGTTGAAAGTTAACCAAGATTCGTACTTCTTTCATTTCTTTTTTTTTATTCAATCTTGCTATTGCTTATGCTCCACAATGTGGTGATTTTATTATATTTATTGTAAATTGAAGAATATAAAAAGGAAATGGAATGAAAAACAGAAGAACAGAACAACAGAAGACTTGAGAGGAGATGAAGAATAAAAAATATATTCGAATATTGCTATTGCTTTGCCATATTGAGCTCTATAAATATCTCTCGATGTATTTATATGATTGTATTTTGAATATGCTATGGATTTGGGGGAAAACTGGTGCAGAATGTCCGATAAAGAGGACTTTTGGAATGTTATCAGATTTAATTGGGAGTAAGGAATGATAAAGATGAGATTTTACAGTTAAAAGAACATTAATTTGGGTTATAGAGCATATGTTAAATAGATACAATGGATATTCTCTCGAAATCAGGTACACTTGAGTTGTGTAGACTGAAAATGACAGTTAAGAGGTATGCATGTAGGTTTCTGAGACTGATGATCATGAGATTGATCTTGTTCATGATTTTATCTTATAAAATTCATTAAGAATCTCCGAAGATCTTCAAATCAGAGCCCAAAGTCAAATCAACTTTTTTTTGCGACTCGATCCCAAATTGACTCAAAAAAATACTTTGAACAATTCTCAAAAGTAGGTCTCTCACACAAACCATCGTCTAATTACCCAACTTCTTAGCCTATTAAAAAGAATTTTGATGAATTGTGACCTAAATATAAACAAAATCATCAAATGACATCAAACCCAAACTAGCATTTTGACCTTGTTGTAAGTGTGATGATGCATTTATGGCGTAAAAATGTCAATACACATTCTTTTGTACATTCAACCAAAACAAACAAGACCCCCATTAATCATTAAATGACGCACTCATTCTTATCAATATGACTGTCAAAAAGGCTACAATCAATTTAAAAATGCGCTCTCATCAGTTCGAAACTCTCTCGATTTGTTATTTGTTGAAAAACATCTTATGTATATGTATATAGTCAGTTTCTCTCATTCTTAATTAAGCAGAATTCGATTTCGATCAACATTGTAATGTTGAGGAAGAATAAACAAATCTGCTGTTATTTCTTTTTTGTTGCTCAATTGCACGACATTGCTGTCGACATAGAAAAACAGCGATCGATCACTCAAAAAGTACAAAAAAAAAATCAGTTTTGGAAATGGAAGAGAGCAAGGCAATAAGTACTTGAAATAGTCATAAGGAAATTCTATGCAAAATCAATGGTGATGGATTGGCATAATGTTATGTACATTGTAGGCTGCCGACTGTTCTATTTGTCATTCATCATTATTGGGCGAGGGAATTGTCGTTGTTTTGTGCTGCTTATTCAGCTGCTTATTTTGCAGATTGCAGATTTCATTCTCATTTGCACGTTTCCATTCCGGACTTCCAAGTGAGAGATTCGATTGATTTTTTTTTTGTTATATGCTCCCGGCCCTCCGACTGCCTGTCGTGATATGATTCATTTTTGCCTTCATTGTTGAGCACTTGGCTTGTGAAATTCAAGACTGAGACGACTAATCAACATTGAGAAATCTCACAATATGCAGCAACTATAAGAAAATGACGACAAAAAGGCAAATGCAGAGCAAAAAGCTGTTAAACATTTGTCTCGATGTCAAAAATGTTAAACATCTCATATCACATGAAAGGCTAATTTGGTAACAAATTGATATTTTCTTCTTTTTAGCGTATTTTCCTAAGGAACAATACGCTTTTATCTTCACTTTGGCTGGCTGGCTGGCTGGCTGGCTGGCTGGCTGGTACCGTGAGATCTCAGCAATGAAAGCATATAGAGCCTTCGGATTTTTTGCATTCAATCCTTGCCATATTGTAGGCAAACCGAATCCGCTTTATGTTTCATAACTTCTTACCAAAACTTAATTAAATTAACTTTTATATGTTTTTTGCAACGACTTAGCCGACTTTTGCATAACATACGAGTTTGATAAAACAATTTCAAATTTCAAAATAGCCGTTAAAATTTTGAACGTTGCTTCATGTAACGTAACTGGATTTTAGTTTTTGAGTTTCTGGATCTTCGTTTTTGGGATTGGATATGACTCTAGAGTTACTGTATCTTTGTTATTGGTGTTGGATATGACATTAGAGTTACTGGATCTTTGTTTTTGGTGTTAGACATGACATTGAAGTTACGGGATCTTTGTTGATGGTGTTGGATATGAGTTTTGAGTTACTGGATCTTAGTTATAGGTGTTGGATATGACATTAGAGTTACTGGATCTTTGTTGATGGTGTTGAATATGAGTTAAGAGTTACTGGATCTTAGTTTTTGGGATTGGAAATGAGTTTTGAGTTACTGGATCTTAGTTTTTGGGATTGGATATGACTCTAGAGTTACTGTATCTTTGTTATTGGTGTTGGATATGACATTAGAGTTACTGGATCTTTGTTTTTGGTGTTAGACATGACATTGAAGTTATGGGATCTTTGTTGATGGTGTTGGATATGAGTTTTGAGTTACTGGATCCTAGTTTTTGGTGTTGGATATGACATTAGAGTTACTAGTTCTTTATTTTTAATGATGGATGTGAATGCAAAGCTACTGGATCTTTGTTTTAGGGGTTGACTATGACTGTAGAGCTACTGAATTTATGTTTTTGATACGGGACATGTTTTAAATGCTACCAGATCTTTAAAATAAAAATCTGGAACGAACTATTAAAGATCTGGTACGAAAAATTAAGGCCCTCAAACGATTTTGAGTTACAACTAAGTTTACTGATCAGTAAGAGGAAAATACGCTGAAGTCGCCCAGATCCAAAGTACTGGCGATCTTTTTACTAGTTTTCTTCTCATTCGTTATGTTTCTGTTTATGCTTATTATTTTATATACATACAGTTTTCAATTAAGAGCTTTATGGATGTCAGAAAACGAACAAAAAAAATATGTATATGAAATGGAACGAACTGCTTTTTGCCTTTGAGGGAAGCAAAAAGAAGAAAGAGAAAAAAAAATATTAAATGAAAATTCATCAAACATATGCACATCGTAAGAGCATTTTATGTTATTGATATAAGACATGCATAAATCTTTGTGGATCATTATTTTGTTTCTAAATAAATATGGAGCGATTGTGAGAATTTTCTTTTTTTTTGTTGATGGGATTGTTGAAGGGTTTGGTGAACTTGAATGATTTTTTTCGAATTTTATTGAAACTAATTACGTTCTAATTTTGTTAAAAATAAGTCCAAATTTTCATGAATTAATTTCGAATTTTCGTGAATGAAGTTCGAATTTTGGTGAATTAAGTTCGAATTTTGGTGAATTAAGTTCGAATTTTGATGAAATTTACAAGAACTTTGGAACTCAAACTCAAAAAAGTTTCATAAAATCGATGACGAGATTCTTTGATATTACCGCATATGATCTCACTCTTAATTCCAAAACCATCTAAAAATTCAATGATCCCTAAAATTGCATCTCTAACTTTACATCACATCTGACCAAACAAACCCAAAAAATTTGCCCTTCAAACACAACATCCAGCACAAATTTGTTATTTGTCTAATTCTGCCATCCCATGTGAGGTCTAAAGGACAGCAACAAAAGGAAGGAAGGAAGTGAGATGCATAAAATAATATTCATCATTATTTGTCTTATTCCTAACTGTCAAAGCTATGCCGACACAAATATCCTTTTGTGGGCAAATAGAGAATAGAATTACAGCTACAAAATATTCCTTCCTTTGTTGTCTATTTGGGTATCAACTTCTCACTCATTTTGACTTATTTTGTCTCGTTTTTGTGGACAGTGTTTACGGTCACAAAAGAAAATGTTGCAGAATATAATGAGATGTGCAGAAAATTCCATTTTAATCGTGGGAATTTTTATTTTTGGTGGATTTAAGGAGGTGCTGACTACTTTATTGAATTGAGAAGAATTTAAATAAAATATTTTAAAACCATGTTAAGATAAAAATTTGTGTTCAATTAAGCCTGATTTGGGATAGCGGTGTTTTTGTGAAGATTTTATTAAATTGGAAGTAGCTTGCATGCTGCGTATTATTGATTTTGAGAAATCTGCAATAAAGTCAAATCCAATCTCCGATTTCAAAGACATTTCAATTCAAGAAAAAATAATAAAAGAAATCACGACTTCATCAGTCAATATTTTCACAATAAATCCAGCACAATCAGACAGCAAAAAATGCAGACATTTCATGACTTTAGAAAATCTTCGCAAATCTTCTCAAAAATTCCACCATCAGCCAAACAGAATCCAATTTCATCTCATCTCCTATAATTAATTTAAATACCATCAGTTTTCAAAAAATTTAAATCATGCAATCATGACGCAGACAGACACAAAATTCCCCAAAAAAATATGTTTTTGTGCAGAAATAAATCTAAGAAACAAAAAGTTGATGTGCAGGGGTTGGGTTCTGGGAATTCAAATTGTAAGGTTTGATGAATAAAGGTACTTTAGGAGATGTTGTTGTAATATAATCTAGAGTAGGTTAAGCTCTACCGTATGACCGTTATTAAAAACAATGGAATGTTAAAAAACTCGCTTAATCCCGACTTAATACTAGTCTTATGCTGGATATGAAGTGAATTAGGTTCACGCTGGCCAGAGGCGTAATTAGGAAGTAAATGGGAATTGATTTCACTGGATGATTTAAGCTTACCCTCGAGAAAAACTAAGGAAGTTATATCCATACCCCCAAGATATACCCTTTGACTGAAACTATAAGAATAGACATCAGAGACTATCCTAGATTATTCAAAGCAACCAGCCACAAGCCTTATATACAAGTTCCAACCCCTGAGCCCATCAAAGAATCACAAACATTTAATTTAATTTTTTTTTTTTCATAATTTTTTCAAGCCTAACAGAAACAGCGGATACAACTCATTAACATTAATCCAATTCTCAGTATGTAGATAATTTTTATTTTTATATTCTTATTATGCACATACCGAGCATGTACAAATATGAATGAAAATGTAAAGAATAAAATTTTCTGCTGCTACTCCTCACTAATTGAAATGAGAAACAATCAAAAATATAAAAAAAAAAGTATCACAAAAAAGCATGTTAAATGCCGAGTTTGTTTGAAGAAAAAATACTTCACGCTGCGATAATGGATTTTGGGGGTATAATATATGCTCAATTAAGAGAAAAGGGCTTGTCACGTTCATAAAAATAAGTTTTTTTTTTGTGTCTATCTCTTTAAACCAATTTGCGGCATCGCCTTTATGTGCGATAAATTATCAAAAAAAGTAGCTCAATTTTTTTTATAAGTTGCGCTTTCGCTCCAATAAAAACAAAAAACATTTTTTTGAACAAAATCCAATTTTTTTTAATTCTTCTTATTCCATTTTCGCTTCCACAATACCCAACTAGCTGCAATCTTATGTCTTTGTGCTATATCTCATTTCACATTGGTTTCTCGATTCAGTTTATGCAGTTCTAAATTGACAACATGTGTTTAGTGTCAACTGTCACGCCCTTATAATGTCATAATTTTGAGCAAACATTCGAATTCATTTGTTTGAAGCGATTTTATGGAACAATAAAACTGAATTATTTACTGTCGAAATATAATGAATATAAACAATCAATGTAGAGATTCCATTCGAAATGAAATGTGTAATATTGTATTTTATTTTGGGTATTGATTGGATTGGATGGGTGCCGTTTTTATTTTTAGAGACTTGTAACACATGTGCTTCCTGATGAGTTTGAACTTTGAGTGATTGGTGCAGTTGTCTTGTTGAATAAGAAGATTTGTTTTTTGAAGATTTTGTGATTTTTGGAAGTATTGAATCATATGGTAGAGTTTTAAAGATTATTTCTGCTTAGAAACAGACTCATTAGCCAGAGTTTTGAATATGTAATTTGCATCATCCTACAAATGATCAAATTGCTTGAAATTATGAAAATCTAGTTCTACAAATCTTGAATATTGCGTTACTAAACCTACAATCTTAAGTTCGAATCCCTAATAGCAAAAATTTCACCTCACAGTAATAAATTCGAACTTAATCAATGTCACATTGACAAATACAATCAAAAATCGTTTCGCCAGAGCTAGAAACCCTACTCCACAAAAAACTGTCGCCAACAAGAATACGAAATTCTATCCTTAACATTTTCATTTTTATTATTTATTTACATCACACTTAATAAGTCACACAATGCACATGATGTCGTTATGTCATTACGTAAGATATCATTAGAATTGAATTCATTTCGAGGGAATTGTTTGAAAGTTAAGTGAAATATGGAAGAGATTAATTTATAAATCACGATGGTTTTATATCCACACAAATAAATTTGAATGAATGTCGAATTGTTCATTGAAGTGAACGGTTGAATAATAAAATATGACAATAGAAAGATAATTTTTAATCCTTTTGTGACTCAACATTCAGTCACATCCCCGCATGATATTATTTTAAATTTTTTTTTGTGTCGAGCTCACATGTGCATTGTTGATTTGAAATACGATCCATAATATATATGGCATAAAGATATTTATAACAGTGAACGCATATCGTGCATATTCGATTGACATAATACCTCGACTAAGAGATTGTAATGAATATGATTGACATTCATTAAATGAATTGCTGCATTCATAAGATCAACTGTTTTGTGAGTAGCTTATGAGGTGTAATGATTGTGCAAAAAAAAATACTCAAATTTCTTGTCTCACTGACCTTCCGATCCATTCAAGCAACACGAAAGTTATCAAACAATATTTTTTAAGACACCAAACAATTCAATATTGTGTGATCGCTGTAAAGTGTCGGCTTTGTGCCTTTTAATTCTTTATAAACAGACACTAAATGTGCCTGATTGCCATCATCTTCTCTTTTTGTTTTCTTATTGTTATTTTTTGTTGAGCGCAGCACAGAATTGAAAGACTGTGTGTGAGAGAGAAAGGGGCATAGCGAAATTAAGATTAAAAAAGCCTCTTTTATGTCTAATTGAAAAAACATGTTTCATGTGATGCTGCCCTGGATGTCTGCCTATGTCTGACTGATTATATTGTGCATGTAATGTTATTGTCTCAGAAAAATCAATTTTTATTGAATTTACGTATTTTTTTTGCAAAAGCACAGCGATTGCTTTATGCGATATTGATAGCACTGCTGTGCCTCATCTTTATTCAATAACGTATGGAATGGGATTGAAAGAAAGATAGCCATTTGTGGCCCACTCGATTTTTTTTCAGCTCGAGTTTGACTTTGGTTTGTATTTATTGTGATCTTAAGAAATGCTTTAGATTAAGCTGGGAAAAAAATGTGATGAAGTAGAATTGGCATTTTGTCGGTGTGGTTTCGAACGGTTCCGATCTCCACTTCAAAACTAATTAAAATCGCTCAAATTTCAACAAAATTTCATCTAATCCACTTCACACCACCTTCACATGACATCTAAATGCGTACCTGTCATCACAATTCATACTCATAATCTCCCCCATCCCAACTTGTGCTTCATTTTAATTCACACAACTATCTCACCACACTTCACTAAATCATGATTGTGGCATTCAAAAATCTCTGCTCTTTTTTTTATCTCGCAATGAAATAAATAATGAAAGAAGAAAACAGCAATCGTATTGATCGTGCAAATCTCATCTCGGAATCGGTCTTTTGTACAAAATCATCAAAAGTCTTTGAATATGATAAATATGAAGTTCCAAATTTTAAAGCAAAAAAGAGACAAGAAATATAATTCATGTCGCTATTTTTTCGCGGTCGTTCATCGTTGTTATCTTCGTCTTCTTTCTCTTTTTGCACCACAAAGACGAGGCAAACAAAAAAAAGTAAAGAAAAAAAATTAATCACAATTTTTCGTCTTACTCATCGTTCAAGTGAAATGGAAATGATGTAAAGAGCACAGAATATTTGGGGGTAGTTTGTAATTTACGTCTTAAGATTTCTCTCCTTTTGTTAACAGATCTTCAATCCTCAAAACTCATTTACAAAGACCATCACAAATGTTTAGACCCCCAAGCTACACATCATTTATGAATGACTCTTCCTTAAGAAATTTCACGAATATTCATGCTTTCTCATTTCATTTGTTTGTAATCATCTGAAAATGACAGTTTAAGCACTAAAACTTTACTTTTTTCGCAAAGATTTTCGGAATGAATGAATGAATGATGTTCTTGTTCCATACTGTACACTTATCGCTTAGTCGCTGATGTTTGCTGATGGTAGATTTGAAGTGTTTTGAGAAAGTTTGTAGAAGATGAAGTTTGATTGTGGATGGAACATGGAGTTGATGGGATATTTTTTGTTTATAGAAATGTGTCAAGGGATGGAATAAGTGTGAATTTTGAAGAACTTGAGTGGATTGCGGTTGGTTTTTGAGGTTAGAATGGTGTTAATTAGATTATATTAAGTGTTTGGCTTTTGTTGATGTTGTAGGGAATTAAATATAGCTCAAGATGTCTTTAACTCTTCAGATTCTTAGGATACAGAAATTCTGAACCATTTAAAGCCAAAATCAATTGATCCTAGATGGAAAAGGTGAACAGATAGACAATTTTTGTGAATTTCCAAAGTTTTTTAATTCACCAAGCTGTTTAAGCCCCCAGCAACCAAACATCCATCTCAAAACCAACCAAAATCTGATCCCCAAGCACCATTTCATTCACAATTACCATTCAAATAAGAAGATTGATGAAAAATGAATCGAAATAACCTCATGACACATGTGAAGAAAATTAATGGGTCCCAACTGTGAAATTATCAATTCGAAAGTGTTAAAAAATAGTCTGAAATCAAAAAGTCTTTCTAATCATTGTTAAATAAATTGCCCCAACACAATAGGTACAATGAGTGTGATTCTGATGACTAGAGTGTGGCTTTTTATGTGCTATTAGATTTGATTTCGCGAATGATGTTGAGGAAATTGCTTTGTTGGAGAATCTGTGGAGATATGTGGGGAAGGCAAGTTGTGGGAACTTTGACAGAAAATGTTAAGACACTTCTGAGAAATTGTAAGAATATTGTAGATTTATAGCATTCTTATAGGGATTATACAACCTTATTGTCAGAATTCTTAAGAAACTCTTCAATAAGATTATCCAATAATTCCAATTGTAAGTCGATTTTCTTCAAAAAATTCATCACAAAAATGCGTAACAAGTTAGACACTCGTAATCCCATTCAGAACATTCAGTCTAGAATCCATAAATATTCCATTCATCCAAATCTAATTCACATTCCCTTGTTGTACAGCAAACAACAGAAGTAAAAGATAAACAGTCTTCTCATTCATTAATTTCTTCCATTTCTTCTTCTTTTTCATTCAACTTGTTTGCTTTCTTCTTGCTGAATTTTGATGAATCTTGGTCATCAACATCATTCTGACTCGAGCACATTATGTATGTGTAATGAATAAAAAAAGGCGTAAAGAATGAAGGAACAGACGAAATGCGAAAGAAATCGAGAGCATGCAAAGAATTCACGAAAACCGCACAATGTAATACTTAATGTATTTAAATAGCGAGCGATTTGAAAATTATAGTAATTTTAAATAGTACAAAAAGGAATATTGAATTCAAAAAACTGGTTTTAAGACTCTTTAAATGTGAAGAAATAATCATTCGCCAACAAAAAGTAATAATAATAACAGTCGAGAGAAAGAAGTACGAATGAAAATAGTTTGAGACGCAAATTGCACATGAATTAATTTTAAAACTTTGGTTAAGAAAAGGAGTGAGAATTGTAGACAATTTGATGCTTGGCTGAGAAATTGAACTTTAGAAAACCTTGAAGATTAGTAAAATCTGCTCAAAAACCAATTCATCAATTATTTGATCAATGAACTCTAATTTCATAAAATATTCATAAAATAAAAATTCACATAATAAAAATCTACAACATCCATAAAACCCTAAATACCATTTTTTTTTTTTTTATTTTAATTAATTTATTTATTTTAATTTTAACCATTCATAAAAACAACAACTGCCCTATTAAAACCATAATTCATCGAAATGCACTTCCGTTACCCTCAAACAAATGTCTCATTTACTTGAATACTTCCATTTATGAATAGAAATTGCACCCTTCAATAGTCACACAGTCGACTGATTTTTTTATTCATTTATTTCAATTTCACTGCTAGACAGGCACACAAAAAGTTACTTTTTTTTCTCCTTATTTGCAACATTTTGACACACAATTTAATGTAAAACTAAGTTGCAGTTGTACAGAATAACATTAGGTCATGCACAATATTTTTATTATTTTTATTGCTGTGCTGCAATTTTTTTGTTCTCTCTTTTTTCAATTCAATTATGAAGTTTGAGACGAGATTGAATAATTTTAAGTTTCTTCATTTCATTAGACAATTTTTTTTTATTTTATGCAATGTGAATTTCTAATTGAATAATATGAAAGGGAAGTAAATTAAGGAGGAGAGGAGAAGATGGAAGTTTTGAAGAAGATTTATTAAGTTTGAGGCTCTGGGTTTAAAACTGAGAATCTGATGTAGATTATTGGATTTTTATGATTTTTTAAAATCAAAATTTTGAAGGTTCCGGTTGAATTTTTGGTCCATTCGGAACATTTAACTTTAGAATTGATGAGAAAAATCATTTAGATCCTGGATTAACAATTCAGAGCCCTATCAAAAAAAACCTCATCAACCCCCCACACACAATCAGAACTCATCACCATCCTCAAAAAACTCATCAACCACAAGAATAATAATTTAATTCCTCCACAAAAAAAAAGTAGAATAATTCACATAAAAAATTCACAACATGAATCATTATGAAGCAGAAGAGAATTAATAATTTACATTTCATCTTCCGTCATCATGCCTCATAATGATAATATTGAAAGAAATTAACAGGCACAGATCTACACAGAGCAAATCATTCTTTCAGTTCCATTCTCTCTTTCCTTCAATTATGTCAACATAAAAGGAACATAAATTTATATTAATGAAATGCGTATATGAATGATTCAGGCACACCTGGTAAATTTTTTTTCACTCTCTTTTCAGTTACACACCACACACAAAAATAATTCTATGCCTTTATAACATAATATGTGGAACGATGCGATGATAATAATTGAAATGAATAAAGGAACGACGAAGGGAGGAAGAAAAAGAGGAACAGCTATAGAAATTGACATAAAGAAATCCTTGAAGACAAACAAGATGAAGCTAATGAATGTTACTGGTAGCTTTTGTTCTTTAAATTCCTTTTGTTCATATCCGAAAATTTCACTTCCAGGTATTTACCTTTTTTAATGAGAAAAACTCTTTTTTTTATATTCCAGCTTGGCGCACACTTCACCTAATTTTTATATTCCACAATAAACTGCAATATTCTCTGCTATTATGTTACACTATCTTATCAATAATTCACAAAAAAAAATATTTTATTATTTCACCTTTTTTTATATTTTTTGTTATGTTTGTGACTTTCTTATCAAATATCAAATATGCTTTGATTTATTTATCTTTCAACAATATGAACACTATTATGAATGATGGGTGTATAAATATCAACAGAGGGATATATTGATAAATTGTGAAAATTATCTATTCGTTGTGATTTTAGCACTACCCACTTATATTTATAGATTTTTGTTTTCGCGCTGTGTTTGCAAATGAGTGGTAATTTTTTAAAAACTGGAGAATTTTGAATTATTTTTGAATTAAATGATTCAACGAGGAACTTTGTTTTGTGCGATTTTCAATAATCTTTGTGTTATCGTCAAATTTTTAAAATTTAAATTTTTTGAATTCCTTGAAGTTTTTGAAATTTTCTAATTTTTGTCAAATATTTTGCAGAATTTCAATTCAATTCTTGAGCACTTTTACTGATTATTTCGTATTTGATAAAACAAATTTACGAATAATTTTTTCACTTTAAAAATTGCAATGTTATCAATTTTTAAGAAATTTTTTGTCGTATCGCTTTTTCAATATTTTCAGTAATAACAATGAATTTTGAAATATTTTTAACTTTTAAAATTTCAATAATTTATTCACAATTTTAATTTGAATTCGATTTTTTAATGTCAGTTCATTTTAAATTTTTTGAATTTTTAAACTTTCAGAACTTTTCGAATTTTTTAAATTTCAGAATTTTTTTAATTTTCAATAAAATTTCAACTTTTTGTAATTTTATTTGAATTGTAATTTTTAATTATTTTAATTTCAATCAATTTGATTTTTTCAAATTTCTTTTATCTTACTAAATTCGTTAAAATTCAATATTTTGCAAAATTATTACAAATCCAATATTTTGCAATTTTTTTTAACAAATTCAATTTTTTTCACAACATCAATTTATTTCGCATTTGATTCAGCACTGCATCTGTGTTTTTTTTCGAGTCCATTTAGTTCAGTCAGATTTTAAAAACATAAATCCTCAGAACTGAATATTCAAATTTAACACAAATATTGTGATCTGAATTGCAAATTTTATGCTCGATTTCATGCAGATCTGATTTATGTCTTGCAGATATTTTTGTTGTCTCAATTTTTTGCACTCACAAAACTTTGTAAATTTTAAAGTTGTTTTCGCAAATTCACAAATTTAAATTTTAAAGTTCTACAAAATTTTTCTTCACTTTTTATAACAAATTTATATCCAATACAAGTTATCATTCACACATCTGCCTTGTGCTAATTTTTCCTATCCTTTCAGGAAGTAATTTGAGAAATTTTAATCAATAAACATCCAAGATTTCTGACACTTCTTTAAAACTGTCATATTCCTTTCACACACGGCACACAAAAAATGATACAGCATAAATGATTTATGTCAGTAATAATCCGTTCGGTATCAAGTAATTAATCACTTCTTCCTAAAAAAATTTCGGAACCTAACATAAAATAATATATTTTCTTTTATTCTCATTTATATTGTGCGATTGAACCGAATTGTGTCTGTCTTCGTACACGTATAGACAACCGTACACGACGCAATTCAAATCTGAACTGAAAGGCAAGGATGGAACTTCTTGAAACGATTGAAATTTCATTTTCCGTTGTTTCATTTATGTTGCATTGGAACATTGGAAATAGCTTGGAATGTTGAATTGGAAGTGACAAGCACATGCTATGGCAAATGTTGAATGTTTTGTTTACAAAAAAAATACTGTGGAATAAAAAGAAACAATTTTCCATATGCCGAATATAGACATTGATCTTGAAAAAAATAAATAAGTATAGCATGCATGGAAGTGAACAAAACATGCATTTACAGTCATAGACATGCATAAATATTATTTCCTTTACGTGCTGATGATTAATAAATTTTTTTAACTCTTTTATTCTCGTAGATTTTTATGTTTTATTTTCATACATAGCTGTTCCTCTATAATATGATTTTCTCGTGCTTTTAGTTAATTTTTTTCAAGCCTCAACAGCAAAATGGCAAGTTGCATCAATATTAACTTAAGCCATGCACTCCTCAATGGATGTAGAATTTGCTTTAACGGCATTACACTCGTCAGCTATTAAAAAGAAGCTCATTTAAAAATTGTTTCAAAACTTTAATGAAGTGTCATTTCCAACTTACTGTTCTTCCACTTATCATCAGGACAGTTCTAGATTGAGGTAAAAAATAATTGTAAAAGTTTTTGACAAGTAAAATCGACTTGTGTTGAACTTACTCTTGTAACGTAGCCTCCCAAGCATCCAGTAATACCAACAGCCATGAAACCACAATGCTTTCCATCTTTGCCGTCCTTGTCTTCCTTATCTTTTGGTGGTTTGTCGTGCTTCATATTCTTGAATTTCTCCATTTTTTCATTGACTGGAAATTTTAATAAATTTAACAAAATGTTATCACTTTAACTCATAAGGATTTGCCAAAAAGTTCCTAAAGCACACGAAATCAGTGCCTGAATCATGATAACTTAATACTTACAAGTCTTTTCACAGAACTCAAGAGCAGAGTTTCCAACTTCATCAAAACCAGGTGCGTCTTCCTTATGAGCTTCACCGTATTCCTTAATCTTGTCCCATTTAACTTCCTTGCCTTCAATGAATCCTTTGGATTTAAATTCACAATCCATGAAGCACATAAAGGCCTTTCCTTGTTCCTTCTTTTCTTTTGTTTCAATGCCCATTAAATGTTCTGTTTTGCATTCTGATTCTTCTTCTTTTGGTTTCGGGAATTCACAGCATTGACCTAAAGCTTTGGTCTGCTCATGACATTCCATCATTTTCTTATGTTTTTCTTTGAACTTCTCATCGTGTCCACCGCCTGGATGGGAAACGGCAACAGCTACACAAATGGTTACCAAAAATAATTGAATAGTTTTCATGATTCTAGTTCTAATAGACTGTCTACTGTAACTGTGCTGATTAGTTACTGAATTTTTGAATCGAATTTGCAAGATTTTTATATTCAGATGTTCATCAAGATAAAGTCTGTAACTAAAACAAACATAAATCACCTGCACTAATATTTCATTGTCATGCGGGAATTACTTCCATTTCGTGTGAATTTTTTGGTGCTTTTTTCAGTCGTAATCATCTCTCATGAATCTCCATATACACAAAAAATCATTAGAACTTCTCTGAAAACATGATTTTAATGTCGTTGTTATTCTGCACATATTAATCTTTGATAACTGTTTTGTTATTTTATATCCACACTAACGAATGGAGATGCATATAGGTGTGCATGTAATGCACGTTAATTTATCTGGTAAAACGTGCTGGGGCAATGTTAGATTACGTTTCGTTTAGTAGATAAGAAGTATGACGAATGAATGGAAGTATCTAAAATTGGATGATGCTTTGAGTGATTCATGCAGTTTGAGGTTTGTTTAATATTATTGAGGATATCACATAATTAAGTCTAAATTTCAATTAATTACTTCCAAAAAATTTTTGAAAATTTTGAACATTGAAAATTTGAATTTAAAAATTTGCAGCCAAATCTTGAAAAAATATATATAAATAAAATCATTAAAACCGCATCTTGATTACTAATGACAGCTAAATAGTTGGAATTTAGTTTAATCATTTTCCTTGCATTTTACATTAAATGCTGTTAATGATTTTCACATTATTAATTTAAACAAATGTTAAGTGAATAGTAGATCTCGAAGTCGAATCAAGATTTTTATCAATTTTATATACAAAAATTTTAAAACTTTTCAACTTGTTAAAACTCACGTAATTTCCAAACAAATATTGATTTAGGTACCTTAAAAATCGAAGTTAAATTTCGACACAAAAAAATCTAAGAAAACTTTAAACAATAAACTTTGTCATTCCCACGGGACATGAAATTATGCCACATATTTCATAAACAAAACCTCAATTGTCTGCTGCAAAAATCTCTTCACTTATTTATGATGAAGTATAAACAATGAGGCCTGGATAGACACGTACGAAAGTTGCTTAATAATTCAATAACTTTATTTCAATTAAAAATTCATGAAGATTTTTGTGAATCTAGGTCTGTATGGGAATTTTTGAGGATGTTGTTGAGGAATATATGATTTTGAGAAGCTGATTGAGATTTTTGAAGTGGATTGGATAAAGGTTTTTATGGAAATTCCTATGTATTGAGGTTATGATGCACTTACTGATGAGTTCTGTGATTCTGAGCTAGAATCTCGGTAGATATCAAGAAATAGCTTATTACTGTTATGTCCTCGAAGAAAACATAAGCAACAGAGACTATAGTAAGGGCTGTAAACCAATCATAAGCTTCAAAAGTTAAAGCAATTAAAGTTTTTAATAACTTTAACGTTTTTCTTACAAAAAGGCAACCAGCAGTTAAGAACAAAACCCACAAACTCTTCAAAGTCAATCACATCCAACAATCCAATCACTTAAACCCCCTCCAGCACCCACAATCTTAAAACTCTGTCCACATTACCTCATACATACTCAACTATCAATGCAAAATAAGCACACAAAATCGTCCAACATCTGAAACAGAATACGAAGCAACATCTGCAATTCATGCCAATGGCTATTATGTTCTAATTTACTTCTTATATCTCATTTTTGCAAAAAAGACCTTGCTTTTATTCTATAAAATTATATTTAAATGATTCTCGTACCGGGAGGCATTTTTCAATTTTCAATCTATATGGAAATTACAACTCTCGATTATTTTCAATTGGAGTGAATTTATAGAAATTGGCACCAGTTGGATTAACTCGTTCCTCAGTCATATCATTTTCTTGCATTTCAAATGTGCTACGCTTTAAATTGAACAAGTCTTTAACAATGTAGCCGTTCTTATTTTTCAATTCGAGATCTGCCAATGTGTATGGGAAGGCATATCCATGACCATCTGTTCGTCTTGATACGAAAGCAACGGCATAAGAATACTCATTTCCGATTCTTGGTAAAACGGGACGTACCCAAACTTCTATTCCGTAGCCTTTCTTTAATTGCTTTCCTTGTATGCCAAGTGGATCTTGGTCTATTGCGATTATCTCACGATTTAATAAAAGCTCTTTAATTTCCGGCGTGATGGTACGCAAATCTGTTGAAAGAAGGAATGGCGAAGCAATAATAGCCCATATAGCAAGTTGTGCTTTACTCTGTTCATAAGTTAGTCCGAAATTCCCTAATAGCAACGTGTCTGGATCATTCCAATGACCTGGACCAGCATGTGGTGAAACGCGGTCTGCATGCTCTGCAAAATAATCAGCCGTAAACAGCATTGACTCATATGAGTCTTCAATATCCTTCCAATTACGCCATAAATTGCATGTCTTTTTCAGAACTTCATAGTCTGGGATCATTGTGGGCTTTCGGTAAAATTCAAAATATGCTGGCCATGAGCATGAATATCTGAGGAGGAAAAAAACATTTTTGTAGACACAATTTTAATGAAATTTCATCAATAAACAATACACAATAGGTCTGCCGGTGGCATTCATCAGTCTTCCGAACTCAATATATCCATCAACCATTTTCTCCGTGTCGACATTGCATCCATCCATCTTTATGAAGTCAACGTTCCAATCAGCTAATGATTGTGCATCTGTTTCCAAATATTCGAGTGATCCTGGATATCCGGCACATGTTTTTGTTCCATAATCGAGGTATGTGCCAAACTTGAGACCTTTCGAGTGAACCTTAATGGATGATAAATTAATATAGTCTTGATAACAAGCTATGACAGGTTCAACCTACATAATCAGATAAAAATTTGATTCCTCTTGGGAATCGCTTCTTATCAGCAACAATTTTGCCGTCTTCTCTTTCTAATTCACTCCAACAGTCATCGATATTAACATACTCGTAACCAGCATCGAGATAACTGTAAAATATATATTATATCCACAATTTCCTGATACATTAAGAGTCTCATCGGCAAATATTTACCGTAAGGATTGCTAATTGTAATTTGTACTCACCCATCCTTCACCATTATATCGGCCATTTCCATAATTAGTCGCTCGCTAATGCATTCATCAGGATATTTATCACAATCTGTTATACAGCGAAAACGTTCCCAACTCATCCAGCCCATTGGCTATAAAAATCGAGGAAAATTTATATTTCAATGTTCTTACATGCTGGCGTGATTCTTTGGTATTATTTTGTCAGAGTCTTTGATTTTTCTTGGTTTGGGGGTAATGGGTTTTATGTGGAAATAATGACTTTAATTTATAGTTTTATGGCTAAGATTTTGAATTAGAATTGGAAGTTAATATATTGCGGAAATCCTAAAGTTGTCTTGATTGATTGGAGTGCTTTGGTATGTTCTGAATTGCGTACGGCATAGAATAGGCAAAACAAAATGCTTTTGGGCTAGTGAAAGGCTGACGTGGAACCGAGTATCAGTTTCTAGAGGTACCTGGAGTAAGGTTCACTTGAGAAAGAATCCCAACATCCAAAAATTCTGACAAATTTTATTCTCAAAGCTTTATCACCACTGTTCGTCTGTCGTAATCAAGACCAGAGAAATTTTCGCAATTAAATCAATTTATTTACTCTCTTTTATGTTTTCGTACAAACAGCAAAATTACTTAATTGATTACAACCCAAATAATGGCGGGCAATTAAGGTAGGAACGCGCATCAACAATTGAATTACTTACCGGTGTTTTTGCCAAGCCATTATCCAGTGCTTGTGCGATTGATATATAGATACAGAAAATTATTATGATGCTTTTCATGGTCTTCTTCTTTATTCTCTCTTCTCTTTTATCTCTCTCGACTCTCGTAGGTTGTTGACGTGTATGCAATGTTTGTGGCGTCTCAATGTGAATTTTCAATGAATTACTTTAATGTACACCTTTTTTAAAGCTGTAGGATTCTTTAAATTTATCAAGAATTAAAGCACTTAACAGCATGGAATTGTCAAATTAGTCGGTTGTTGGCACTTTTGAAGAATTTAACTGATAAAATCACAGCACTTGAATATTCTTTAACGCTTCTTATTGAATCTATTCTATTTAAATTCAAAGAAATAATAATCTAGTAAATTTAATCACAATTTCGCAATAATCTCGATTTTGCAATAAGTTGTTAATGTCAAAAATTTTGTGAGAGGTCTTTGAACACCGTCTGACCATCAGCAAAACAAAGCAACAACTGGTTTGTAAATATAAAGTAAATCACTGAGTGGATCTCTCTCACAAATATGAAGTTTTTTTTTGGAGCTGAGTATGAATATTGAATGTTGTGGCTTAAGAAACGATGTAGTCGATATCGCACTAAGTGATGAGGAATTAAGGCGCAGTTTTAATATTTTGGACAATAATAATAATGTATGAAGGGCCCAGCCTTTTCGGCTGGAGGCACTGCGATTCAAATTAGAACATAATCTATTGTACCACACCCTTTAGACCTACAGTTTATAGTGGGATCCGAACCACTTGCAAGCTCTGCAAAAGACACGAGTACGTCATAAGACCTGATGTATCCTGCAATGTACCTAGTCACAATTCGTGTGCGCAAGATGCCGTAAGGAAATCATTCAGATGCTAGTATATCCTTGTAGACCTCAAAACTACACCCAGCACACGAACCGAGCTTCGTAACTAGAACGGTGAAATGGAAAAAGAGCTTCGAAAATTAGACATGGCCTGGACAAAATGAAATGGTGAAATAAATTGGAATCCGTCTTGGATAGGTTCGATCTTCTCAATTTTTAAAAATTCTAAAATTTATGTGGAACACTGCAATTCACAAGCATATTGTAGCATACCTTGAACTTCAATTAACTATGACTCAACAAATAGCAACTCAATATTCAAAATTCCAAACCATAATCACTCAAATACTCAGCCAGTCTCCAAAAACAAATTTTTATCTTTTCAAAAATGTGCTAAAAACTTCAATACAAGTTCAAATTTGAGTATCAACCTTACCAAGACAATCACCATGCCATTTAAATTTTATTTTAAAGTAAAAATGTACTCAAAAAACTGAAAAGAAGAGAGCGAAAAAAATTCAACAACAAAAAAACTAAAACACAACTGAGCATGTTAAACACACAACAAACAACAATAACTCTCATTAATGCTTATCAATTAATGACTTTGTAATGAAATACAATATTTTTTCGTACATTACGCTCAGAAAAAATATAATATTTTATTTATTTATATTTCATGCAATTATAGTAAATTGAGCGTCATTATGTTGTGGAACATTAAAATTTGGCAATTTAAAACTATGCCAGCCATTTAACAATGTCAAATAACAACAATAATAATGATTATGGCAATTATGAATGTAA
Source organism: Chironomus riparius (assembly GCA_917627325.4). Classification (NCBI taxonomy): domain Eukaryota; kingdom Metazoa; phylum Arthropoda; class Insecta; order Diptera; family Chironomidae; genus Chironomus; species Chironomus riparius. The sequence continues at coordinate 17,538,828 of OU895877.1, read as the reverse complement.
ATTAATTATATGAATGAAATTCGAGAGAATCGTTGATGATCATTGGGAATTATTTATTAAATTGTGTTTAATTTTTGAGAGTCTTGCTGATTTTAATTAATGAGGTTGTAACCTTTGCAGTGTTCCCAATGTTGGTTTTTAATGAGCTTTAAATTTTAGAGTCTATATTGTAGTCTAGTTGAGGTTGAGTGTCGTTTATTTGTTACGTAAAGAAAAATCCTAATAGCCCACCCCCCCCCGTACCTACAAAAACATAGCTTAGAAAATATTTTTAAAATGCAACAAATCCCTAGTAAGTCTCTTCATGCAAATCATTCTTTAAAATTCCAACAGCAATAAAAATCACAAAAATATTTTAAATCCACTCTCAACAATCAGCAAAACAATCTCAAAATTTAATCCATTTTACCAAAGCATAATCAAAACAGAAGTCAGTCATAACCGCATACGAAAATTATCCATGAATAAATTATATCATTTAATTTAATGATTATGAGAATTTTGTTCTGAACGTAAATAAATAAAAAATAACATTGAATATTTGAATGAAATTTCTCATTTCATCCTTTTTCCTGTATGTTTTGGTATAAATCGAGTAAATGATAGCTGACTGAAAGGGGGAGAGATTATAAAATGTGACTGAGGTTCAATGAACCCCAAATTTTATATCCTTTTAAAATATAAATTCAATAATTTAGTTCCATTTTGAGAAGGTTTAAAATTTCATTTCATTTTTGTGTACATCATCGGAAAAATTCCTGCCTGCCTTGCTTCCCCTAATATTGACGAATACTAAAAAACTCGAATCATTTTATAGAAATGATGAGTGCCGCAAGAATAGAGAAATAAAATATTTTTGTGTCTTTATATTCCCCGCAAAAACAAACATAAATGAATTATTCATTAAAGTTAAACGAGCATGTCTTTATAGTAAATGTACATAAGCCATATCCTTTGATGCAGGGTTGTTTAGCTAAATGTTTGTGGATAGAAGCAATCTATCAATGTGGTCTGCTTCTTGAGCTATCATCAGAATCAACTATCAAAAATAAAGTTTATGTTTTCAATCAATAAATCGTTTCTTTAACTTAAGTCCCAAAGGTAGAGCTAGTAGCAGGGTCCTGGCCTCAAATATGGATCTATACTGCTGAGAGGTTTTCAGTTAAACTTTATTGACTGTTTGCCATGCTAGCTTAAAGCTAGCATAAAATAAGCAAAACATGGACCAGGAATAAAGAACGGAGGGCTCAGACATCTAGATTTCTCTTTATCTTCAACTTGAATTCAAAATAGTAAATAACAAAGCCTTAGTGTCCCAGTTTAAGTCAATAAACCAAGTTCCAACACTGCCTTTTAAGCTTCATTTTAGATAATAGAAAGGGGTAACCATTCCGATCAATCATAGCTGTTAAACAATTATTTATCAATTTATTCGCCAATGCTCAATCTCTAATTTTTCCTAAATTTACTTCTTTACTTAAAGCCATATCTCATCGTGCGGTGAATAATTAACGTAAATCCTATAATTGCTATATCTTTGTGCCTTGCGGTCTTTGTAAACAATTCATAACAGAGGGTGCGAATGAACGCATTACGTCTCAATTTTTTCAGGATTACTTCTTTGCCATATACTTAATCATCTCTATCAGATTCTCTATCGGTTCTGCTGCTGATGCTAGTTTTCCTCTTGCTTATGTTTTACAATGCCAATAGATGAAATTTACTACAATAAAGGAGAGTAGGGGCGGCTAGAGCACACTTCAATGCTATACAATATTGCAACACAGAGGAAATAAGTAACAAGCAACCCCTCATTTATTTACTGAAAGGATTTTCAAGAATTTATTATTTTTGGGTTGTTTTGACAACGTAAAACAAATTTTTCGAATGAATAGAGACACAAAACAGCACAGCATAGCACTGAAATGTGCATTGAGTGTGGGTTGAAATATCAAAAATCCACTTCCACTCTCATGACCCCTCATACCGTGTCTGTTTTTATAGTGACATTGTGAAAATTGGAAAAATTTATTTTTTGTATGGAAAAGTCTTTCATACTTACCCACCTTCCTCTCTTGGAATCGATTGCATAAAACAGCAGTTGCTTATCGCTGTTAGTTCATTTGTTACAAATAATAATAGAGCAGTTGGATTTTAGATGTGTTCATTAGAATTACAAAGGGAAATGAATTTTTTTGTCACCTATAAAATGGAAGTGGGTGATTTTAGGCGCATTTTTGAATGGTTTAATGATTTATTCATGGAGAAGCTTAATAAAGTCTTAAAGGAAGTAACATTTAGGTTTTCCTGAGACTCATTTCAAGGATAAATTCTTAGACTTGATTTTTATAGCTGAGGTGTACTCTGTTGTGCATGGTAAGGACGGCTAGTGTGAGCTTTAGAGCAGTTCTTGTTAAACTTTGCTCTAGGGCACACTTAAAGTCTCTATAACCTTCAGATGTGTCGCGAATTGTTCATCAAAATCACACGTGCTAAATAGTTCGCATTTATAATATTTGGGAGGTCATGAATTACAATTGATCTGTCCGACCAGCGAAGTAAGTAAGGAAGTAAGAGAAGCACTATCATAGAACCTAATGTATACTCTTGGGAGTCCTCTAGGGTAGAAACTGGTCCCAAAGGATAGACGAATTTAGTATAAAGAGTGTGACATTTTGGTGACTAGGGTCGCAAGTTCATTGGATGGTACAAACCATTAATTTAATGCCATGTGGTGAATATTCTTACAAATTATACAATAGAACTTCTTCCATCCTTTACTAGCTGCTATGTTCCTTAAATTCAGCATCAGATAATTGAATAAAAGAGGTCAATGTTCAATCCTAAATCTAATCTAATTTAACTGATTATGAATAAATTTTTCAGCTTTACAAAATTGATATTCTAATCATAGAAAAACCATGAAAATTCAATGTGTAATGAAATTCACCCACAAAAATATATTCACAAAATTTACATAAATAGGAAGACAAACAGCATCGCAAAAACTACTCAATATTCCCCTCCCAAATGCAAAACTAGCAACATCAACAACCAGTAAACCAGTAAGTTTTAATCTAAAATTGAATGCTGCCTTTTGGCTTAAGCATAAGCATAAAAAATTAAATCTTGTGGGGGGCATTTCCATTCATTCAGCATCTTCAAAGTTGCATTGTTGATATAAAATAATGAAATGTTTTTACAGTATGTAGGAACAGTATGAATGGGGAATAAAAGAGGCGAAAAGATAGAGTGTGATATGATATCACTTTACTTTTTGCTTTTGTTATGTAAATGAGATTTTTTGGGGGATGCGAAATGAAAATGAAATCATTTATTATGCCCTGGCATTTAGTTGATTCTGCTGCTGTTGTTAATATTCCTTTACTTTTTTTTCGGTAGTTTAGGCAACCAGGGGTATAATTTTTATGCTGTTGAAACAAAAAAAACAGTAAAGGGAAAAAAGAGCGACTGTTGCCGTGCACGACGCATGTGCGTTGTCGATAGCATAAACCCGGAAAATGAGGAAATTTCCTTCCTTTGATATAAATTCCTGCTTGAGCTACAACAACACAACTTCGTTGAGGTGAAATAAATGTTCAGAATAATAAAATTCTTCGCACATTTTTTCTGTGTTTATTCGAAAAATTGAAACAAGGGGTGATAGATATTTCATTTCTCATTCCTTGCTATCCCCTTGAACTTCTATTTTTATTTTATTACCTCAGCTTTTGCTTCCTGATATCTTCCCTTTCCAAATTGTGGGAGTTGTGGATTGAAATTTGAAAATTCTTCTTCCTTCTCACACCTTAGCTCTTAACCCCCCAATAAAAAATAAGGTTGCTTCCAGTAACCAGAGGTGATTTGTCGAGCAGCTATAGAAATCGATTCAGGTCATATCCTATTTCCGAGCCTCCAACTCTGCATCCAACTACAGCAAAAGTTTATAAATTTTAAACGAAAAAGAAAAACTTTTTATTGCAAAAATTCTTTTCCTGCTGCTGCTATGCTGTGCTTCACTTTAAAGTCAATTCTTTTGGAATTAATTTAACAACGATAGCGAATAAAAAGTCACAGCTAAATAAAACATAGAAAAAGGAACAAAAAAGAAATCATTGAAAGATGTCCAAATATAAATTTTTATTGCCAACTTTTTTTATATCCTTAGCAATTATAGCAGCACAGCAGTGAAAAAAATGTATAATTGTGTTTCAGATAGGAAAAAAAAGGAAAGGAAGAGAAAGAAAATTCCTATTATGATTGTGATTTCTTCACTGCGATAAAATTATATCCTTAAAAATGACGGTAAAGTCAATTTGGAGAAACGAAAGCAGTTAAACCTCAGTCAAGTCTCAAATTTCATTCAGTTTTTCTTTGCTTAATGACTATTTGAACTGTAACTTGAGCTTGTTGGTTAGTCGAATGGCATTCTTTACTCATGCTTTTATGATTTTGTGTTTTAATGGTTATCGTCACCTATTTTTAAACTTTTCTATGGCTGTTACCCTCATTTTGGAATTAAGCATGCTACCTTATAGCTTTAAATATTAATTTTATTGCTTTCTGGATTTTAAATTGAGCTGGTTTTATTAGAGTAAGAGACGCAAGTTGAATTTTTGGATATTAATCTCCACTTTTCTGTCATGCCAGGAATGAAGCCATGACATCATGCAGTTTCCTAGAATAATTATAATTGAACTCCAACATCTTTCAGAGCCTCAAATTTGTTAGGAGTTAAAGCTAAAAAGCAGTTGCTGACTGAATAAACTTGTAGGCTATACCTGAGTGAAATAAAACTGAAACCTTTTTTCAGTCTTAAACAAGCCTCTGAACTTGATTACAGAAGAGTTTAGAGTCGATTCCCAATAGCTCCTTCTGAATACGTTTCTTTATCTAACCTCCTGCTCTTCATCTTTACACTTAGTTCCAAAAACCAGTCATCGGAAACTTTAGTCTGAACATTTTCTTTAAATGCTAGTCATCTATGCAATTAAGATGCTTAATATCATTCTTCCCTGATAAAATTAATTGCCATACCCACACAAAGCACACCATTCCATCCCTAAGAATGACAATAAATTAACTGCAAACCTGAGGGCAAGAGCATGATTAAGGAAATGAAAAAATAATAAAATAAATAGAACGAAGCTGAATGTCCTGAAAATCCATTATACCAGAAAGAAATTTCCCTAATTAAAGCCGACAATTCTGAGTCAAACACACTTGATACATTATTAATGCTCTGTTTATCTACAATTTAACCCCCAAACGCAATTTCACCGAGACAATTCTCCAGTAAAACATTTACGAGACGGAATTGCCTGCTGAAAAATTCATTCAACCATCAAAAAATAATATTTTTTTTGCAATGCACACACAAATACACGACACTCAGTAATTACCGACCGCATCGCGTACAAAATTTCAACCGGAAGGAATTTCACTCCCCAGGTAAGGAAGGAAGTAGTACGCGAAAAAAAAATTGTCGCAGCAGCACAGACTGTCTACGCCAAAATATTCATACATAATTAATAGCTAATGATGTCTGACTTTTTATATTCATAAAGAACACCACTTCAGGGCTCAACCCACTGCCAAAAAATGAAGGCTCAACATTTCTTAATTTAATAATGTAATTAGTTGTTTATATTTGAACACAAATTATGTTTTTTTTTGCAAGCCATGCTTCCTTTCCACCCTCGAAACAACATTTTTTCAATTAATTCTCGTTCCACGTCGTCATCGTCAACTGTAAGAAGATTTACTTCTTTACTACACGATAATACCTCTACGTTGTGCACCTTTCCCTTTTTTTCTGTGTAAAAGAAATTTTGCTGTTTTGCGATAGGATTACAAAGTTTATGCCGTTGAACGTGGTAGTCACGCAAATATGAGTATCGGGGTCGATGGTTAATGATGTCATTTAAATAATTGGATTTTACGATCCTCATTGGTTGCCTCTTTAACTGTCTGTAAGCCTTTTAAGGTCACAAGAACATCACAAGAACGAGGGTATAGGAAGTGAGAAGATGTGCTGGAGCGTTCCATGAGACAATTTCATTTGACCTTGCTACACTCTTAAGGATGTGGTATCAGTTATAGAAAAGGCACCAATGTTATAACCCTTTCATCTTCTACTCCATATGTTCCTGGTTCATAGCCTTAAACATCATACACGAACGTCCCCAAAAGTATACAGTATAAATGAATGAATAATGATAATGGGGAACATTCTTTAATTTTCCTACACAATAATTTTTATGTGTGTTGCCTGCCTTCTTCTCCCCCTTATTGCGAATTTAAACAGCTGACTCAAGACAATTTTGTCCATACATGTTCATATGAATCTCCGTAGATTACCAATGTTTATTTTTATTTTTTCCTTCTTCTTACTCTTCCGTCCATTATAATCTGTTGTAATGCAATTTTATTCTCCCCTACACATATCACATCCACCTCGTCCGAAAGTTTTTTTTTATATCTATTTGACTCATGAGGATATGCGATGCCCGGAAACTTTTTATTATTTCGATTGAATTAAGTTAAAGATTTTCTCCTTTTTGTATCGGTCGTTTCCAATTTTCTTCATTCATTACTGTTGCTGTTTTTGTCATGTTCTAGCCTTCACTTCCTTTCTCTTTTTTTTCTTCTTAATTTTACTCCCTTAACGTTTTTACGCTTTGCCTTATCTTGGATAGATCAATGAGACGAAAAGGACGAATTTTCTTGGTGAGCGCAGTTTATTTCGTAGGAATGCAAGGTACAAAGTTGAGGATGTATTAAGTTTTTCAGAATTTACAGGATCAGAGTGCTTCATCTGGAGAATGAGCGATATATAGTAAAATCTGTCAGTGCGAGAGTATAGCCGAGTTGTTGATTAATAAATCATAAATTGAAAGCTCACTTCTTTGCTAGGGCTTGGGTTCAATTCCCCATTTAATCCGATCTCTTAATTATTTCTTATCAATTCGTATAGTTCTCACTACATTACATTAAGTTACCGTCCCATCTGGTAAATGCTTGACCTTAAGCACGTTAACTTGGGTATACACAAATCCTCAAAACTCAAAACTAACCACCTATTTAAAGTTCAACCACTAACCTTGTCTAAACTTGCCAAAAAAATAATTTTCCTCATGTTTTTCTCCATTTCCCTTCTCATTCGAATGTCCTCAAGCTTAAAAACACATACGACAAGAACGAGGAAAAAAATTAAAGAGGAAAATAAACCAACAAGAAGAATAAGAAGCATCAAAATGAAGGAGAAAGACTGTTGAGAGGATGGAAAAATGTGTCCAACTTAATTTGTTGTCAGAAGGAAAAAAAGCGAAGACGAAGAAGGCATTAAAGAGATGGGAAAGAATGTAATCTTCACACATCGACATCGAAGTAATAGGAAGAAAAATTCGTAAGTCAATAACATTATTTCCTCACACTTCTGACGGAATTACTTTCAGATGTAGAGAGTATTTGATACTCTTAATAAGTCTTAGTAAGTAACTATGGCAAAGGGAGTAATTTTGAATGTTGCGTACTTCTGGAGGTAGGTTGAAGAATGGTTTTAAAGTATATCCTAGAGGATTATAAAGGAAATGACAAGAGAAACCTAGCCCTTGACTCAGACTATTCATAAAAATTCTTCAAAAAGTCAATTTTAATGCTCCTTAACATCCACACGACCCCTAAATTGATAGACAAAAAAATCAATAACCTTCCGTCGAGTCAGCATGCCAAATTTGCTGCTTTTAAACATTTATCGTCATTAACAGCATGTTGACAATAAAAATTCAATGCGTACACGTGACGATGTTAATGCAACACAATTTGAGATAGTCAATTACACAACAACAAAAAATTTTCACTGCCAATTCATCCCTTTCATGAACATTACACAAGTTATTAGAGCATAATATTAGTAGGAAACTTTGTTGTACCCTCAAGATGTCAAAGCCAATGAAAAAAAAAAATTGTAATTTATGATTTTCAGCTTCAGTTTCCGTTTTTTTATTCCTCTCAATTTCGTTTTTTTACAGACGATATGCTTCGAATGTGTACGGTGCTATAATAAGTATTTCTATTTGCTGAATAAAAATTTGTGAAAAGGGCAAAATTCTGTGTGAGAGAGAAGAAAAAAGTCAAAATTTATTACCATTAATCATATTCCATTCCTTAAATTGCTTTTCAAAATTGTGTATATATCCTGACTTCTTTTTTTTTATGAAAAGTTTTCTTTTCAATTCATCGTCATTATAGATTCGGAGAAGTTTGTTCCTTGGTATGATTTTGGGAAGATATCTTGAAAGAAAAAATGTTTAGCTTGATGGAGGTTCATAGCTTGGCTAAGGTGCAGCTCATAGATTGATAATAGTTGTAATTACTGATGCAGTATTCAGGTTCCAAAATATTAGGTCACTGTAAATTATAAATCCAGCGTTAGGTTTAACAGCCTAAAGGATTCTGTCAACGAAAGGTGAGTGGGGTCAGTGACTACAAAGCAACATCAATTTTGGTACGCTAGAAAGTTTTAAAAAATTCAGACTGAACTATTTGAACCATACCTGATATGTAATTGTGTTTAGCACAGTTGCTCACTTCTTAAATAGAGGTCTTAATTGAAAACAAAGTTGTTGGATCTTAATTCATTCCAGAACTTATTTCATCCCAAAATCACTCCAAGGAATCATCAACAAGAAACCAATGCTGCCTTTTATCATGAAGTATCGAACATAATTTACCAATATAATGGAGTTTCCAAAACTTTTGTTACACGAGAGGAGATTAAAAGTTTCTATAAGTAACTTAACATAATGCGAGCCAAAATAGAAAACACTTTTTGTGTATGTACAACTTATATGAATTTAATTTACACTCGTTAAGTGCAAATGCGTGTAGCAATTTTTCATAATCCTTTTGCTTCTTCTTTTCATTCCAACAAGAAATAATAAAAATATGTTCTATTCGGTCACAGTTGACAAGCTTTTAATAACAAGAACGCGTGTGTACATTCATTGTGTCTTTCTTACATGATGTGAGGCATAGAATCGAAAATGAGTGAAGTGAGTAAGAGGGTTATTTTGATATTTTTTTAGAGGGTGATAAGAGCGTACTTTTTAAGCTGATTCATTAAAAATCGTGATGGAAATTTTTATTTTTAAAAACATATTGATCGATATTGAGTGGATTGACAGTGGTGTAGCTTGGGTGGGTTGATGTGGGTTATGTAATGTGGGTTGCTTCAATTCTTAGACTAAGTAGCACTTTCTGGTACTTTATTAATTTTGTAGAGCTTTCATGAGGGTATGGCTAGGTTAAATCTGGATTAAACAAGGCTTGAAAGGTCTAAAATCATATTTTTGACAGACACAATAAGTCAATGACTCAACAGTTATACACACGATTTTACAATTCTACTTTAGTCCCTCAAAACCTAAGCTACACCACTGACTAAACAATCCCTTCCATATTTTGATCTTTCAATTGATTCCTAAATTATTTATGTGTTAAATCATGCATGCATTACAGCATAAAATCATTTTATTTCCTCATTTCTCATCGGTAAAATTTTTTCAACATCCACGCATATTTTTCTAAATTTCAGGAGTGCCAAAAAGCACGAAAATTTCTACCTTCCTGCCTTGATGATTATAAATAGCAGAAATGCGAATCAAGAATCAATAAAATCACAAGGAAATGGAAGAAATTCCTTACTTTTTTATGGAACACATAAAATGTCATGTTTCATCAAATGTTGATATCTACGACTGTATTCTTATGAGTCTTTAATGTCATACCTATTACTCCGTAGGGGTTGAAACATCTTTAATAGCCTTTACTTTTCTCTTTTATTTTTATTTCATTCTTGTCTCCTTCTGGTTCATGATATATATTAATTTATTCCGGTATTCATTATCTGTATCCCACAAAAAAAAAACTTTTTGCATTCATTCTTCCTATCTACTTACTTTTTTTTTATTCCTCATCGTCGCTGTTATGTGTAAATGAAGATAGGGTGGAATAATAAATAGACATAAAGTGAATTTGCACAAATAAAGAGACGAAGATGGAATTAATGCTGGAATTGATGGTTAATGAGGACATGAGACGCAGTTTTTTGTACTGAACCGTGATTAAAATCAGTTGTGGACCAACATATTTTGGAATTTTTGGAATTCCTTGACGAAGACTGTGGGAGGACCAGTGTTTTGTGGTGCTGATTTGGCTTCTCCGAGAAAAGAATCGAATTTGATGCGAATTTTACTTTTTTGAATTAATCAGCTCAAGAAATCAAAGAATCATAAATGCTTCATAAGATTCTCATGATGCCAATGCTTCTCCTCCAACCATCAAACAAAAAACTGCCTTAGGCTGACCGTGTTTAAAAAACCACTTAAAATGCTATCTACCCTTTATAAACAAGATGAACTCCTCTAAAGTGGCAGCATATTAGGGTCAAAAAACCTTTAAGGCATATTTAAATACGCTTTTAAACTGGTCCTTGCCCTTCGGCTATGAAAAATAATTTAAACGGATGCAAACAAGCATTTTGTTCAGGGGATATTTACGAATGATGTCTTACATTTTGAGAAAGAAGGAAATTTGAAATTGTAGGCCATTCTTACATTGAACTGTGCCGGCTGTTTTAGTTTTAAAACTACTGAAGGAAAATGAAATCAAATTGCTAAACACTGATGTTGCTGGAACGCTTTGAGTGAGCCAGACAACACTATTTTCAAGCTACATACTCCATTTAATTGCTTTCTGATTAGCTGAGGAATGTAATCGTTTTAATAAAATGGATCTTGGAGGATCTTGAAGATAGATCGACAGCTATGATTTAACAGCACATAAAAGAACCTTCACGGTCACATGGAAAAACCACCACAACTCAAAGCACCTTCACACCAAATAAAAATCGTCAAAAGAACTTCGCTCAAAAGAGAAGGAATATTAATATATTAAGAAGAGATAAAAATTCACCCTTGAGTATAATGAAAACATGCAGTATATGAATGAATAGACTGAGCACCGTACAAAATTCAATGATCAACGATGTCAAAATCAAAATATTATTATTACTAGACAAGAACGAGGAGAATGAATGCAACATATTTTCTTCATGTACTCGCAAATGACTCTGTATAGCACTATATTAATGGATCGTTTGCCATTTTCCTTCATATTTTTTTCAATGCTGTACAAGAAAAAAGAATAATTGAATGTTTCTTTAATGCGAATAATTGGAATATTAAATTATCAATGCAGAGTGGAAAATGATTTTGATAATTTCTGCTCTCCCTCATTTCTGTGCTTTTATTTATGTTTATTCTTCCCTTCTTATTGCTCTTACAACAACATTATTCATTATAGACCGACACCAGCGAGTTGCTAAATGCATTTGCCACCATCTCGACATCATTATTTTATAATAAAATAACCAGCAAATGCTCTCTTGAGGAAGCGTGTAGACATACAAAAAAATAAAGAAGAATAATGTATATCATGATAGAACTTTTTATTCCATTAACGAGTTTTCGTCTCTATTTTCACCAATTCTGCACACATGGGAAAGACTAAAAAATGTTTGTGCTGTAAGTTTTTATGTTTTGTGCTCATTTATGGTTTTTTCTTGTTGCTTTTCGGGTAGATCTACTTAGGATTTTGCTACTCTAAGGTCCCTTGTGGTGTTTTGAGTGCATTTGAATGGACAAATGGAGAATTGTAGAATTTTAGGATTGAGTTATGCTTTGACTTTTGACCTTGATCAACTGAAGTATTTATTTGCTCATTTTATTTATTATTTTATACAAAATTGCATTTTTAACTCTGTGCAAATCGGTACAAAATCTCTCTTGAAGGTAATGATCTTAACAGCTCAATTGATACTGAAAATTCTGAACTGTTAACATTATATAAAATTATTTGCACTAGTGGTGTCTTAGCAAGACCTTTAGGCAAACAGTACTCATTTGAATTAAAACCGACTAGATTAATATCAATTTATTCATATTTCTTCTGTTCCGCCGTGATTTTCATTGCATAAATAAAGGATTATAACAAATATTAGCAACAGTTTTAGTCAAAAAGTGCTCAATCAAAAGCTTTCAATTGGAACTGAATTTATACCCATTTGAGTGTGATTTTATGTCTTATTATTATAAAGTTTTATTAGAAAAATAAAATACAGTATTTTTAAAATAAACAGCAACAAATTAAGCCTATTAAGGAAAATGCGATGTTGTACATTTTCCAGTGATGTTTTATGAAAAATCTTGAATGCTTCAATGTTTTTGTGGTTTTTGGTTAAGGTTTTAACAATCAAAGAATGTGAATTTGAATTATAACTTTAGTATTCTGGATTCGAAACTCTGCCGGCTAATATTTTCGCACCAGTTGTATCATCTTCAATAAAGAATACGAAAGGATGATCTGCGATGAATTCTTTAGGCCGACACCCTGATACTTTTTGTTCTTCTTCATTAAATGATAAAAATAACATAAATTATAATAGATTAATCCTTGATATAAAGTTTTTAAATATACCTGGAATTAAGTGATTGATAATGCCCTTTTCGTCAACAACTATTCCTGATTTTTGAATTATATTTGAAACCTTCAATTTTCCTTCTTCGTTTCCTACATACAAACATTGAAAATGTAAATTTCAAGACATTAATATCATCTTAATACATACCCCTAGAGAGTAATGGAAAATTCGTAGTGCTTTCAAAAATTTCCGTGATCCCCAACTGAAAGAACAAAAATTGTAAACAATTTAAATTTGAACTATTAAATTGAAATATATGATGAATTTACACTTTTAGTAATGTTATTCAAGTTAATTGATGTGTCGAACTTGAACGTAGGAATAGCAACATGAATTATATACTCATCCATATGCCAGACTTCATTCTTAAGAGTATTTGAATCAAGCTTATCAACAACATCGTCAATTCCGTCAACTTCTGATGGCAAAATAATGAACATCGAGAATCTACCTCCTTCATATGGGATTCTAAGGATCTTGGCATTCAAATGACGTGAGTAGAAGTAGTAAAAGTTTGATGTCTGTTCCATGAATTTCTTAGCTGTCTTTCTTCCTGGTGCTGTGAAGAAATCTCTTGAGATTGTCTTATTGAATGGGAATCTCCATGTGCCTTCAAAGTAGAGAGCATTGATGAGGACGAGAATTGATTTTTGGATTGCATCTTCTGACACTAAATCTTTAATATTTCCTCTTGTTACATCCTTAACCCAGTCATTGATTATTTTTGCTGAATTATGAGCATCATTGAATTCTAAATTAGTAACATTGGCATTATAATTGTATTCAGCAATGGAACTGAATCTCTGACTAATTTTAAAGGTTCTATCTACATAGATTTTTGAGGCGAAATTGACGCGATAAGCATCATTGAGAGTCTGAAAAGCAAAAAAATGAGGAATTTATAAAATTTGATCTGATTCAGTTAAAATAACTTTAAACTTACACCGATTGATGCCAAAACCTTCTTAAAGTATTCCTTAGCATCATAAAGATTCCTGTTGTTTGGCAAAACTTGTTCTAATTCCTAGAAAATTAAGCAATATTACGAAAAAGTTTTAATCTAATTTGTCTACTTACCGTTCTTGTTTTAGTTTCATATGTCTGTCCTGCTGCTTCTGCTAGCAAGGTCAATAACAATTTAGATCCTAACGGTGAAATTAATGCATTGCCAGATTGCGACTTAAGAAAAGCCTTTGAAAATGACAAATAGCTAAATTTAGAACTCCAGTGAAGAAATTAAAAAGACCACTCACCTTTGTTAATTTCCAATCAAATTGATCTTGCCTATTTTCTGGTTGAACATACTCTTCAGAAACAATTGAATTTAAAGTTGTTGTTAAATTCGCTTTTGAAATTCTAATTTCTTCCTTTAATTCCTGAATTGTCGCAACATATCTGAATATTTAAATAATAGATAAGGTAATAAATGTTAAATTAGACTAAGACAACTTCATGAACACTTACCTATTAATGTCTAATTGCAACTTTCGATTTTCCTCCAAAGTCTTTTGAAGCAAGACCTTATCGTCTGTACCAGTTGTAATCCAACTATAAAATTCTAAAGTATCCGTGTAAATTGAATAAGAATTGATATTACATCCAATAAGAGTATCATAAAGTGATGCTGAAACTATTCCACGAAGATAATAAACTCCATTGTGTTTAACTATCAATCCACTTCCACTATCGCCCTCACAAACACTAGTTCCATTAGCAAAACCTCCACAGAATGTTCGATGTGTTAACAATGTTTCATGATCGGAACTATTAGCACAGAACTGATGACTATGAATTGGTGAAGTTATAACTCTGGCAATATTTTCAATTCTCCTATTTTCACTTCGTCCAAAACCGACAACCACACCATCTGTTTTTAATGCAGCCTCTGATTTTGGTGCAGCTATGCAGATCGGTTGAATGAATTCATTAAAATTAACATTATTTGCCAATTCAAGAATTGCAATGTCAGCATCAAATGATACTACGAATGGATTCCAGTCATGATGAACATGAATAGCCCGAACACTTGCTGTAACCCTATCAGGTTCATGACGTGCTTCCAAATTGTGAGCACCGAGAATGACGAATATGTCTTTTGGATCAAAGACATGATTTCTTTGTTTACCCTCGATGCAATGAGCAGCTGTAATGATTTTAAATTATTCAATATTCAGTTTTAAAATAATAAGAGTGCTACCCGTAATAACAATGTTTTTTGACACAATAGTTCCACCGCAGAAGAATCGGTCATTTTCGGTCTTGGTGAGTGCTGCAATCCTGCAAAATAAGCCATGATCAACTATAGGATAGTAAATTATATAAATTTTATTAAACTTACCATGGATATGCTCCACGTTTAATTTGAGTTCCATAAAAAACAGTACCAAATCCAATTACAGGTTTTCCACAAGCTCTTGGACCATCCTAACAAGAAATAGCTCTGAATAAGCCCAAAAAAATTTTGATTCTTTTGTCCTACCTCAATTAGGTTCCATGAAGATACTGAAAAATATGTTTAATATTATACAAATTGTAAAGTAACTAATAAGGCATAGCTTACATCTATCCAAATTTAATCGAGAACTGAAGAATGATGTTTCAGCAGGACAACAGACATATCTCATCAATTTATTACATACAACGACTTGATTCATTTGAATTGTGTCATTTCTTAAATTATCTCGGATTATATTGCAGCTGTCAATACCAACACAACTTCCTTCAGAACCATCATTTGCCTGGCATTTCGATCCAATTGATAAATCTTCACTTTTTACACCAACAAGTATTAAAATTAAAACTTTTACTTTAAATAAAATCATTTTCAAAATAAGAATGTTTAAATTTCTGTACATAGACAACGACGTTTGGTTGATCAATGAGCAAATTATAAGTTCTTCAAAGTATAAATATTTTACTCTGGAGATTCCCAGAGTATCTTAGTTCTCAAACAGGTTTTGATTTTGATAAGAAAGAATTTCCAGTGAGCAAAAATAAGATAGATTTGACTTTGTACGAAGGTTCTTCAACTCTCTGAGAAGAAGAGAATAAGATTGATCCTGATTACTCTCTTGATTCAGGCTGTAAATGAATGAAGTTTAAGCAAAAGTGCAGTGAAGTGTAGCTAGAAACAAAAATAAAAGAGATTTTTAATCGAGTTGTGCTCGCCTATTTGCATTTATAATGCTCAAAACTAGCTTTCCTTTATTGCTGAAATAAAAACCTTATTGGTGCTTATTAAAGATTTCAATTTTATTATTTATCATAAAAGCATGCTAATCCTTTTCAGTAGTCTGGGTCTGATACTCGACCAGCGAACAATTTTGAACCAGTTGTATCGTCTTCAATATAGAATACAAATGGATGATCAGCAATAAACTCCTTTTGTTCACCACCAAATTTGATAACATGTTCAACACCTGAAAAATAGAACAACAATAAGAAATCAATACTCAAATCAATTTTAAGATAACCTAACCAATAGCTGAATTTGCAACTACTCCTTTCTCATCGACAATAACTCCTAATCTTTGAATGATATTTGATACTTTAAGCTTTCCTTGCGATCCACCTCCTGCAAAAATTAAGATAACAATCATTCAGAATGAACAAAAAGCTTCCTGCCTACCTCTTGCAAATAACGGGAAAGTGGCAGAACTTTCAAAGATTTCATTAATTCCAATCTAGAATTTAAAAATTTTATCAAAATAATTCAAAGTTACTGATAGTCAATCTTACAGCTCTCGTGACATCATTCAAGCTAAATGATGCATCAAACTTGAATTTAGGAATCACAACATGAGTTTCAGATTTTTCCATTTGACAAGCTTCATTGTTAAGAATATTAGAGTCGAGTTTTTCAACCACAGCATCAATGCCATTGACTATATTGGGTAGAATAATAAACATTGAGAACTTCTTGCCTTCATATGGCAATCTAATGATCTTTGCATTTAAACTTTGTGAATTACAGGAATAAAAGCTTTCTGTTACTTCCATAAATTCTTTGGAAATTTGAACTCCTGGTGCTGTTAAGAAATCTCTTAAGACAATAGTGTTAAATGGAAACTTCCATGTTCCTTCAAAGTTTAAAGCACTCATGATAACCATAATAGAATTTTGGATAGCACTATCTGATACTAAATCGCCGATCTTTCCATTTGTGGATTCTTTAACCCAGTTATTGATTATTTGCGCTGAACCAGCAGCATCACTTAAATCAGAATTTACTATCTTGGTGTTATAAAAGTGCTCTAAAGTTGCACCAAATCTTTGATTGATGTTGACAATTTTATCTACAAAGATTCTGTTTGCAAAATTAACATGATATGCATCATTTGAGGACTGAAAAATGAAATTTAATTCATAAGATGTTGATGAATTACATGTTATGTTGTAACCTTACTTGAATTGAATCTAGAATTGTTTTAAAGTATACCTTAGCAGCCTGAAGGTTCCTACTCTGTGGTAAAACTTGATCAAGTTCCTAGAAAAAAAGAATATCATTGAACCTATTAGCCTATTGAAATTTAATCCTCATTAGTATTAAGACATTGAACTTACTTTTCTGGTTTTTGAGTCAATTGTCATGCCTGCTGCCTCAGAAAGCAGTGTAAGCAGGAACTTAGCCGATAAAGGTGAAATCAGAACATTATTATGTTGAGATTTTAAAGCTTCCTTAAAAACCAAAAAATAGTCGTTATAAAATCTTTAAAATTCTAATTGGAATTGCAATTCAGCCTACTTACTTTGGTCAACTTCCATTCAAACTGATCTTGTTTGTTTTCTGGTTGAACATATTCAGCAGAGCCATCATTCGTTTGTGAATTTATTACCGCAAATGGTGATAAAAGACCTAAAAGATTATTACAGTCAATAATGAAGTTTGTAGATTAACAAATGGCGGGGAAATCCAAAGCTCATGTTGAACCTTTCTAAGCATTGAAAGTTAAAATTAAAATTTTATGCGAATTTCTAAGAGACATTGACATAATCTTTTAAGCCGGTTTTTCAGTGAGCAACTAATTCAGATTATTAAAATCAGCAAAGTTTAAAATTAATAAATAAACAATTTTGATATGCTAGCTAATTGATGAGTAAGATTGTAATTTTGTTTTATATTAAATTTTGAAAGCAATCGCTAGTTGACCAATTTCACAACCTTAAAAATCTTAAAAATGTTTTGAAATCCTGAAAAAACTAGAAAACCCTGATAATTGATTTGAAAACTTACAAAAAATTACCAAAATTTTCATGGCTAATGCCTATAACAAGTTTATTTTCTATTAATTGATAATTAATTGTAAATTTTTTTAAAGTTTTTAATCTTTTCTAGTCTAACAGGCCAGAAGTCACACAACAAACTGATTATTTAAATTCTTTAATTACCTTAACATCGATAATCATGAGAGAAGAGAACGTAAGCAGTAAATAATCTCTGTTGAGTAAATGTAAGAGCTGGTAAAAGAGTAAACCGGCTAAGTTTTATCAGTTTTGAGAGTCAAGCTACAGTTTATTGTAAATATGGTTCAAGTTCGCAATTAACCTTTCACAAATAAAGAGTTTGTCATTACTAGCTAGAATAAAGTAATTGCGAATATATCTGGATCCAACACATGTCTATCATATCAATTAAAAAGCCATCCTATTACTTTTGTTATAAAAAATCGTTTTATTTCAATTTTAAGTCATAAAATAAAGACAAGTACTTCTATTTCAATTAGAAAATGCTATTAAAAAAACTTTAGTCATTATACAAAAGAAACTTTTACTTTTATGATGGAAAACTTCTCTTGTTATACTTAATAGTCTGGGTTTGATACACGACCAGAGAATAACTTTGCACCGGTAACATCATCTTCGATGTAGAACACGAATGGATGATCTGCGATGAATTCTTTTGGCTCACCACCGAATTTATTGACGAGTTCGATTTCTGAGAATATGGAAAATGTCAGTTATTGAATTATGGGAATCTGAAGTATTTTCAAACCTGTTGCTGCATATGCAATTGTTCCTTTTTCATCAACTGATATTCCTGATTTTTGGATAATGTTTGAAACCTTCAATTTTCCTTCTGAATTACCTCCTGAAAAGATTAATAAGTTGACAATTTAATCTCATGAATCCATGAATCTAATCAAGAACTTTACCTCTGGCTAATAATGGGAAAGTGGCTGAGTTTTCGAAGATTTCTGAGATTCCAAGCTGAAATT
Source organism: Chironomus riparius (assembly GCA_917627325.4). Lineage (NCBI taxonomy): Eukaryota > Metazoa > Arthropoda > Insecta > Diptera > Chironomidae > Chironomus > Chironomus riparius. The sequence goes on along the minus strand of OU895877.1, from coordinate 17,520,069 downwards.
AATAAAGTTTGGTAAGTAAAATCATGAATAATTGTCCTTAAATTCTCGAGGATTACAACTCAAATAAGCTAGAATAAGATTTGTTCAACTCCAGTTGTAATCCACAACAACTTCCATCAACTTACAGCTTTTGTGATGTCATTCAAATTAACAGATGTGTCAAACTTGAATTTAGGGATAACAACATGAGTTTCAAGCTCATCCATATGCCAGACTTCATTCTTAAGAGCATTTGATTCAAGTTTTTCAACAACAGCATCAACTCCGTCAACTTCTGATGGTAATACAATGAACATTGAGAATCTACGTCCTTCATATGGCATTCTAAGGATCTTAGCATTCAAATGACGTGAGTAGAAGTAATAAAAGTTTGATGTCTGTTCCATGAATTTCTTATTTGTCTTCCTTCCTGGTGCTGTGAAGAAATCTCTTGAGATTGTCTTATTGAATGGGAATCTCCATGTGCCTTCAAAGTAGAGAGCATTGATGAGGACGAGAATTGATTTTTGGATTGCATCTTCTGATACTAAATCCTTAATATTTCCTCTTGTTACATCCTTAACCCAGTCATTGATCGTTTTTGCTGAATTACGAGCATCATTGAATTCTAAATTAGTTACGTCGGCATTATAATTGTGTTCAGCAATGGAACTGAATCTCTGATTAATGTTAACAATTCCATCAACGAAGATTCTGGTGGCAAAATTGACGCGATAAGCATCATTGAGAGTCTGAAAAGCAAAAAAATGAGGAATTTATAAAATTTGATCTGATTCAGTTAAAATTACTTTAAACTTACACCGATTGATGCCAAAACCTTCTTAAAGTATTCCTTAGCATCATAAAGATTCCTGTTGTATGGCAAAACTTGTTCTAATTCCTAGAATAAACAAAGCAAAAAGAGTTCATTGCTAATGGGTTTTTTACATGATAGAAAAAAATATTGAGGATTTTTATTTTCATGTTTTCGTAGCTTCTGAGAATTGAGCAGGTGTTCGGGTTATGGCTGACAAGCAAAAATGAAATTCAAACATTAATTCTTGCCGACAAAATGTGATGTGAATTTATCGTGGGAAGAACTGCTTATCATAAGCTAATGGAAGGTATAAAACATCCGAGAGTCGAGTTATATCCAATAATGACGTGATTGTGACCAAAAGGATGTTCTTAAATGATGCACATCCACGGAATTTATATTTTAGACTCAAAATCATGTCTAATATCACGAAGAATGTAATAAAGCTTCAAATGCTGCCAGAGCTTCGTTGATTCTATAATTACAGTGATCATCAAGGAGTTTCTAAACTTTTATAAAGGAAAAACTCACAATAAAGGTAGGAGCATTAAGCTCGAAGTTATAAAACAATCTTTGAGACACATAAAAGTACACATACTGCACTCATGCATGCAAATCCACAATCTTCATTAATGTCTTTCTCTAATGTTCATTATAATTTCTAAAAAGGAGTGTTCTAGCATGCAGCACATCATCATTGAATCCTCTTTCATATACACACACACCTCATAAATATAAATTAATTTATTTATAGTTATTTCTCTTTCTCTCTTTCTAGCTCAACCTGTCCCAATCTCATTGCTATCAACGTAAACATGTTCGTGTCACTCACCCTTCTTGTTTTTGATTCAACTGTCTGTCCTGCTGCTTCGGCGAGCAATGTAAGAAGAATTTTTGCAGATAACGGTGAAATTAAGACATTACCTGTTTGTGCTTTAAGTACTTCCTGGAATTAAAAAGGAAAATTAAGTTTATTGTTGTTCCTTATTAGCGATCGGCTGCATGAATGTTGTGGAGTTTCTCTTTGGCTCTCTGAGAGACATTTGTTTGAGGTAAGTGATTGGTTGCACAAATAAGAATGAACAATTTTCTCTAAATTTTTAAAAGCATTTAATTTGTAAATAATATATTTTTCTGGGGACTCATTAGTAAAGCTGCTTGTGCAGAATCATTTCAAAGAATTAATTGAGGTATCAACTTCCTTTTGATAGTGAATCAAAGTTTAGAAAGGCTTATTTAATGATGAGGACCCGAAAACTATCTCATCTTCTCGGAAATCCCATCCGTGACATACACCCACCAACAAAATAAAACCAGCTCAATTAATTGTGTAAAAATTTTATAAACTCGGAATTCCCCTGCTTATTAGTAAAACTATAAACATTTGTTCTTCGAAGAATTATTAAAATATCTCTGATAAGCTCATAAAAATGTTTTATGTCTAAGAATATATACAACAAAAACTTGCCGTAGCGATTCTGTGTCTTAGTGTTGATATTCTTTCAAAGGTAAATGACCATCCTAATGATAATTAATGCAACAGTGATTTGCATAGAAGACAACAAACCAGATTATATCCAGTTATTGAAAATAAGTCAGTTGATAACATTATTCGATTATTAAAATCGTATGCCTGTGTTAAGATTCTTTGTGAGTCATCTTTTTGTTGCCTGATTGTATTGATATTGATGTAGATATAGTCTAGATCATTATTGTGTCGTGGCACACAGTTTGGACAACACTGTTTTAGAAGTTCACTTATAGCTTAGAACACAATGAACATTTCAAAATGAATGCTCTAAGGGGCCGTTCACTTATTACGTTACGCAAAAAAACGACTTTTTTTCACCCCCCTCCCCCCCTTGTTACAATATGTTACAACTTATAACCCCCCTCCCCCCCCCTGAACGTTCATAATTTATTTTATCATTAAAAAGGTGAACAATTTAAAAAAATGTTTTTGGTATGAATTTGTAAACAAATTTTTTTCGAAAACTTTTTTTAAGACAGACGACAGTTCGAACGTTACATACTTCTTGACCCCCCCCCCCCCCTATGTTACATTTTGTTACAATTTTTCAACCCCCCCCCCCTCCCCCCTAAAATGCGAACGTAATAAGTGAACGGCCCCTAAGCTGACTCAAGCTTCTTCAAGTTAACAACTATAGTTCATAGTATGATCAAAACCACAACAATCATGAGTCTGCAAAAAAATCACTCACCTTTGTTAATTTCCAGTCAAATTGATCTTGTTTATTTTCTGGTTGAACATATTCATCAGGATCAACATAAGGCTTTGGTGTTGAGAACAAACCTCCTACTGATGGATCATTCTGTGCACTAACAATGGCCGCAAGACCTTTAAAAACAATACATATTAATAATTTTGTTCGTAAAGTTCTAAACAATTTGTTGCATTTATCGTCTTTGAAATGTCAACCTTGAACTTAAATGTACACATGTATAGGTACAACTATGTGTTAAAAACATCTAAAGCCGGTTTTTTTGTCTGATGATGAAACATAGATTCGAGTTAAGTCAACAAATAAATGTCTCAGTTTACATAAAGTGACTACAATATTTGTTTTTTTGTAACTGCCTTTTTTTCATTAATTGATAAGTCAAAATATGGAAATAAAATTGTGATTAAACATCACTGGGTATTTCTACAGCCTCGTTATCATAATTTTTGATTAATATTCAAAAAGTCACAAGTGTCATTTCTACTTTGAACTCATTTCTAAGTCAATTCTGATGCTTAAAATCTTCAATATCTCAATTAACTTACCTAATATCACTAAAATCTTCATGACTAAATGCGATAATTAAATTTTCGAATCCGCTAATTGATAAAATGTTATTTGATGAACAAAATGGAATATTTTTTAAAGCTTCTCTTCTCTTTTCCTCACTTCTCTCCAGTGAGAAGTCACACTACACACTGATTTGAAATTGAACTGCGAAAACTGACTTAAAGACACATTAATAAACAAACAGTTTAAAGAGAGTCTGAGCTGAGATGCTTTGTTCTCTCTTTCTGGGTATTCCCCAGAGAATAACTTGTTAAAGATGCTACTTAATTTAATTTATTATCAGACTTTTTAGAAAAGTATTAAATTAGAATGAATATCTTTTTATTAAAAGCACGATTCTTTTGCAAAAATTCTCTCAATTCTCTCTTTTTGTTAACCTGAAAGTTTCATAAATCAGCATAAACAAATGAGCTGTCAACAAAACTTTCCGATAATATTGCTCATTGACAAATTTTCACAAAGTATTAATGAAATATTTTACTGGAGGCTTCTGACGTCTGAACATTGATTGTTTTCTATTTATGTCACTTATGACAAATACTTTTAGTATTTTGTGCAATTCTGATCAAAAGCTAATGTGAAAAATCATTGCTAGTTGTGAGCTTCTTTTAATACAACAGAATTCTATTGTATGCTTACTCTATGAAAATTGTTATGGTGCTAATATGGGTCAGTAGTTCTTGAATATTCAATTTATGTCAAATGTTGTGAATTAACAATTGTGCAAGCTATTTAAATACACAACCAAATGCTTTTGATAGGAAATTCAATAATGAGCGCCATAGAGTTCAATTGTGGAAGTATAGATCGCTAGCTAACGAGGTTGTTATCAAATATCTTCGAGCTATTGATCCAATTTCATTTCCACATTACAGGAAGGATTCTAGTGGTATTATGCAAAACCTTTTTATATCAACAGAGAAACTCTTATATCACTCTTTGCAATTTCAAGAATTTGGTCCTCTAATGGGAATTCAACCGACTTCATTACACAAACTAGTGTATCGGGTAGAAACCCAATGCGGATTATATTCACACCGTACTATCATAAGTCTTATGAATAGACCAAGATTTGCCCATCATAAGTTTGAAGATATGAAATTAGAGAGGCAGTGGAGCTTCGCTCAGCATAAGTTGAAGTTATAAAGCTATCGCGTAAGCTGAGCTACGCTCAGCATACTTACTTACTTTACTTACTTCGCTGGCCGTACAGATCAATTGTGATCCATGGCCTCCCTTAGATGGCGCCTGAAGCTGACTCTGTCGCTGGCTTCCGTTTGCCAATTAACCATACCAAATGCAATACTGTCTCTGTCAACAGCTTCTTTCCAAGAGTTCTTGGGTCGCCCGCGTGTTCTTTTGCCATCTACAAAAACATTCTTCAACATCTCAACATCTCAAAAACGCTCAGCATAAGTTTGAAGATATAAAGCTATCGAGTCAGCTGAGCTACGCTCAGCATAAGTTTGAAGGTATAAAGCTTGACGAATATGCCAAATATTCTTTAAAAGTTTTTTAAAAAAAATTTTCATCCAAAGTTGAATTTTATAAAAATCACAGTCAACTTTTGTTTTAAAAAATTCGTAAGAAAGGAAAGTTTTTTGCCATTTCTAAAGCAACGGCTGTTCCTACCTTGCCCAAAAACAATACAGCTCTTCTATAGAGCAGCACGGATCAAATGTAAAAAACTAGAAGTCTCTACGATGTCTCGTTATTGAGATTTCTTGCTGATTAACTTGCTTGCTTGCTTGTTTGCTTACAGAAAGCGTATTTTGCGATTTTCTCAGCAATGCCACAACCAATTTGAAATCTGTTTTTTGAAAATGATGTAAAATTTCAGGCACAAACTTTTCTTCTTGCCCTTTTATAACCAATTTTGCTTTGTTTTCTCACAAAATGCGAAAAACTGATTTTTCAATCTGAACAAAACCAATAGATTCACACGTGAAAACGGTGTGAATATAAAAATGACTTTGAATTTACGGGTTGTTGATGATCAGATTTTAATTGTTTTGAGCCAAAAAAAGATAATTTTGAGCATGCTTATATCTAAAAATGAAGAATCAATCTCTAAAACCCCAATTAGATGATCATCATACAACAGGGTTACTTCAGTTCACCACAACTTCAACATTGTTGCAATCTTAAACCTCAAAAAAATATACTCCAAAATCACAAAATGCTTCATAACATTTACAAATCAATTATTGCACTTCCGAACAATCGCCATTTAAAGTCATATTAATTTTAAAAACATAATATGATCCGGAAATAAAATATTTTAAAATCCACAAAAAAAGCGATATTGATCTGTAAACTATTGATATTTTTTTCAATAATTTTAATTTAACTTAATTTTTCAACCAATTATCATCATCCATAGTCCGATGAATAGCAGCAATGTGATGCGATCTCTGCATTCGATCGAGAGTAAGCAAAAAAAACTATTGTAAAAGTTTATTGACATGAGAAAGCAAATGGAAAGAGTTTTGTTTATATTTTTTTTTTGCGCGAATGAAATAATCGAGAGATTGTTAGAGAATTATGTCAAAATTTTGATTGTGAGTTATGCAATATTTGTATAATATGGAACCAAAGATAATTTCGATAAAAATTCCTCTATCAGCATTATGATTTATGAAGTTTTATTATTAAAAGGGGTGTTATGCACCTAGCTGTTGTAAATAATGAAATTATTATCTTGACAGAAAATGATAAATTATTTTCTAAACGATATTGATTATTAAGCTTTGATTTGTAACGTGGTGTAAATGCATTGACGACTTAGTGTCTAGAAATCAATTTACGTATTTTGTCTATTTAAATTATGTCTGTAAAATAATAAAATTTTATTCTGGCGCAATTTTTTCTTTTGAATTTCCAGTCTGGGTATTTTATGAAGCGTGATACTGCATGACTTAGAATGTTGTCATAACTATCGTATTTATATTGAAAAGTCAAGTTGAATCGAGTCTGTTCTATTAAAAATTTAGAGTGACTGTGAGTTATTGCGTCATGACTTGTAAACTTGCAATCGCGAGCTTGATCTCAGGGAATCCTAAGCTAGATTTGTGGAGAATTTCTTTGTGAGTAACAAGCCATTTTCTGTTCTGCTTTTAATCGGTTAATCACTATCTTGTATAAACTTACAATAATTATTTTCAAGTCTTAACAATCCTAATTTCGCATAGATTTGAAATAAATAACTGAACAATGAAAAGTTCTGTTAATTGAAACAAATTCATGAAATTTTAAAACCTCTACAAAGGTTATGTAAACCAAATGAATGAAGAAAATAATTAAATAAAGTGATTGAAACAATAAAGATATCGAACTAAATGTAGTTGAAATCAATACACCATTACATTTACAGCAGACGAAAAAATGCTCCAAAAGCTGAAAAATTACCGGTAATAAAGATATTCACAACATTCAGTTAATTTAAATTTCACAGAAGAAAAAACAATCAAAAATTTAAATCGACAATAAAAAGAAAATAAATTTTTGGAATTTTTCAAGTGTACTGCACTTTTTCTCATATCGGTCCAAAGATGTGATTTTTTTTGTGTAGCAATTACTCAATATTATTATTATTATCTGGGGATATTCGTAATGAATGTCAAACTGGAATATGGCAATATCCTACAACTTTTAATTTGGCGCTAAAAAAAATAAAATTTGACTAGGTTTGGTTTAAACAGTATATTTAAAACCAAATCGAAAGTTATGTGCTTTTGTTGAACATAAGACAAAGTATTTGGTTAAAATTCAGTGTGGTAACTCAAAAGTCGTTGGTTTAAATCCAGCCATCTCCAAATTTGGACTTTTTCGGAAGTTTAGATACGTTGAATATTCGAAATCAAGGCTTTGGGGCATTGGATGCTGGATCGGACATACAAATGAAATATTGAAATATGCAGTACTAATTTTTGTTTATAGCAAATTCTAAATTCATTCAAAATCCAAGTGTTAAACCTCCTCCTTATTAGACACCATCTAGCACCGACCCCATAGCCAACCATCACCATAATTTTCACATTTATTTTTCTCTCTTTTGAAAATAAGTTTTTTGTTTTAAAATAATGCAGAAAAAGTTATAAAATTTTCACCTTGGCTTCCGCTTAATAACATCAACTTGAAAAATATTGGTGATTTTTTTTTTGAAACTTCTACGCGAGAATTAAATAAAAATTTGCGATGACTCAATTAAAAACTTTATGCACAATTTAAAGATTCGATCGATAATAAAAAATTTTAATGGAGAGAAAGAAGGTTTCATCATTTTGCGGCTTTAAGCAGTTATGTAATATCGAAGCAATTTCATGTTTGTTTAAAGACCTGAGACACAATTATAACCACAGATAATGTTAAGTGCACCAAACTATTATCACTCAATTTATTATTGATGGGAATATTCATGCTCTCAATAGCATGAACAATATTAAAGCATAATCATGACAATATTAATGAATAAGTGATTAACACGCGATTGACTGATGGTTGACGTAATTGTTTCAATTTTTGTTACAACTGAAAAATTAATTTCCGGTGTGCTCGAATTAATTTGGTAAGAAATATTGTCAATAATTGAGCGGAGGTGTTGAACGCATTTGATGGGAGTTAAATCTAAGATGGAGTACTTAAGGTTGACTGAGTGATTTTATGATTATTATGGATTACATAATCATCATGGATCTTCTTATACATTCTTTGATAAACTACACCCCCCCCCCCCTCCCCCCCTATGTAATACCATTTTATTATATTTAATACCTTGCAATGGATTTTAAATTGAAACTTAGTCTAGATACCAAATTAAGAAAGGACCAAACCTCGGTTCTTCAACAAATGTCCTACTCAAATTTACTATGATGCTGCACATAGGCTGCTTAAATATTTGAGATGGTTGTTCTATTCAACAGGCAGGACTAAAACAAGCTCAAATCTGAGCAACTCACTAAATAAATGTTCATATATCCTCGGTAGTATAATGGTGAGTACAGCCTTATGGCTACAGTAATTTCACAATTTAATAATCATTTCCTCGGTAGTATAGTGGTGAGTATCACCAGTAATTTATCATAAAAATTCAAATCTTACCTTCAGATTTCATATCCATTTCATGAGTATATGTATGCTGAACAACTTACTAGGTTCCAACATAAAACTTCATTTCCCAACTGAAAATAACATCTCAACATCCAAAATAAACCCTCAAATGTACCAACATTTTGCAAATATGGATTAATAATTATAAACATCAAAAATTATTGGCATAATTAGCTGCCGCACCAAAAGTCATCACATGGAAATAACAGCAACAACAATCCATCACTGCATACTGCTCAAACATTAAAATTAATGATTATGATTGTGATTAACGGCTCATTTAAAAATTGATCAGTCTTAGTGCTCATTTCACCTGCTGAAATTACTACCTAGCTGGCTAGAGGGGTCATTCACATAATTACGTAATAGGTGGAGGTGGGTCTGGGATTTTAAGGCAATCAAAAAAAAAAAGAAAATCTACTTCGTGGGAAATTCAATACTGATTTGGGAAGGGGGTCATTTTTGAGTTCTGTAGCAAATGAACAGCCCCAAAAGTTTCCGACAAAAAAGGTATTATTTAATGCAGATCGTTCCCCTCTACCAACCTTATAATCTACCCACTTTACGACCACCGAAAAAAAAAAAATTGAGCATTGTAAGTAGTGAGAAAATTATTGCAAGCCAGTCAGACGGAGAAGAAAGCAGCAAATTGTGTACAAAAATCTATAAATACAGTAACGATCTCAAACGAAAGTGATAGTTTTATTTAAGATGTAAGTGCGATCGGGTCTTGATGAAAATAAAAGCGAGTTTTTTTTATATCCAATAATTACAATTGAATTGTGGACAGACAGAAAAGAAAAGAAGCAGCATAAGAAAAATGTATGTAAAGTGCTTAATGTTGATGCTGTTATCGTGTCACATATCGTTTAGTTATGAAAATGAAAGAGATGCTAAGCTGTTAAGTTTTGAAAAATATCCAATGAAAGTTGCGTACGTAAATGCACCAGGTGGACAGCAACAGTATCAATATGGAAAACTGTTGAAAGTGAAAAGTGTCAATGACCAAAATAGTCGAAAATTTAAGCGTGCTAATTCGGATAATGTTAAAGGAGAGTTGACTGCTCAATCAAGGAAGGATATCTTTAATATTCAGCGTCCAAAATTTCATGGAAGGGATCGACCTAGTGCTGAGGCTTTGACTGGCAACAACTCAACAGAATTTGGACGTAAATTATCGAATTTTAGTGCCAAATCTTCAGAACTAAGCCAAGAATCGTCAGAATATCCACAAAATCCTTTAGAGTTCCCTAAAAATTCGCAACAATCCTCAGAATCCCAAAATCCTCAAAAATCACTATCCCATACCCCAAAACGTAATCCAGACAAAGCATCACAACGAAATGACGTTTACTCAAAGCCATCACGAAAAAACAAACCCAAAAAGAAATCCCAGCACTTATCAAAGTCAAACGCTGTCGAGGATATACCGCCTTACGTTCCAGACAACTCACCTTTTTATCCTCTCATGAAGCCGTCACCGATTAATGTAATGCCAACCCAACCACCATCATTTGATGCTGTCCGGAATTACGTGCAATATCTCAAAATGAGACAACAGAAATTTTTCTCAGAATTTGAAAATGACAAGGAACCAGTGGCTGAATTAAAATCACAACAGCCGTACGAAGGTGAAATTGATTACTTTAAAGAGAGAGAACAAGAGCTAGCACACGAAGCTCAATTTTCTCCAGTCAATTACATCAAAAATGTACAATCAAGTGAAGATACAGAGGAACTGCCTTATACAGATGAGTCGAGTAGTAATGAAAGTGAAGCAATAACAAACAATGAAGAAAATGCCAATATCCATCGTGTTGATAATGATGATTATGCTGCTAATAGTGACGACTATAATGACAGTAATTACGCTGATTATGCAGATGAGACTATCGAGGAGGATGAAAGTGATGGCGATGAGTCTAGAAAGAAAGAAAATTTCGTACCATTTAGATTATATGCACAAGTACGTCATGTTGAGGCAGATCATCACGAGAAACCATCTAAATCGAATATCAAAGAGAAAGTCTCACTGTCCAAGAAGAATGTTTATTACAAGGAGGAAGGATATGAAGATAAAAATTATGATCATGGTGCTGAAAAGATTGATTACGATAAGAGAAATAAGCAACATAAGAGGCGTGGAAAGAGATCAACGGATGGTGATGTTGATGTCTCGCAATTACCTGTTGCACTTGCATACTTTAAGAAGTCAGAGATTCCGCAATTGACTGGCGAGAAGTTGTTTAAGCATTTAGATGAGTTGATTAAAAATTCATCGATTTATTTGCCAGACGAGGATGATGTTAGACCTGTCAAATTCGGTCCAATCAGGCCATCTATCAAGTATCCAAATTACAGCATCTTTCCAGGAACAATTCGGCCACAATTGACAGCAGATCGATACTCCGAAAATTATCCAAAACTTAAAAATTCACTTTATGCATCTAAAAATGTCAAGGAATGCGATGAAATCGAAGATGACATAAATCCAGTTCCAAGTGACATCGAGGAAGAGGACAAGCCAACAAAATACAATAAATCACCTAAAAGACTGAACAAACTTGGCGATAAAATCCAGTGCTATAGAGAAAAATATTTTGGTAAAGATCCATTCGATAATCCACTATTCAAAGAGGATGAATATGTCGAAGCAGCTATTCCCATTCCTGTTAATCACATTGCACATCAAGCTAATCCTTTGATAACAGTTTATGATGATGTGATTAATAACATTCGATCGGGAATTTTAAATGATTATAAGAAGAAAAGGGAAGCTGAGGATATACAAAAGAATCCATCTGAGCAGGTCTTGGCTAGAACTAGAAAGGCACAGATTCCTAATTACAGCTCAGTTTCTGGAATTTCCAATTTGCCAATTTTTGACATTAACACATTTTTACCAAAATTTAGAGGTACTTTTAGTAAATTTTCTGAAGAAGTTGAAAATAGTAAGGAACAAGAACCCACAACAGTCCGAAATAACCACAGCAATCAGTCCCTTGAAGACCAACAGCTAGATCCACCTAATCCAATAGAAAAACCCAAAGTAAAACGAAATAACATCAATAAGAAGAAAAAGAAGGCAAGCATACAGCTGAACCAGCTTGAATCACCTCCTAAACTGATATCCACTGTGATTCAGCCAGCTAAAATAGTTAAAAACCAAAAATATCGTAGATTTATCTCACCAAACACATTTGCACATCCAACGAAGCACATTACAACATTCTATCCACATCAACAGCCACAACAAATAGTTCATTCGAATGGTAAAAGCACTTATCGCTTTAATTTTCTGTAAATTTTAATTTATTATGTTAATTACTAGTTAATAAAAAAATATTTTTTAAATTTTTAATCTTCATTCTTTTTTAATTATCATCAATATTCCTTAACTTATACCTCAATCAAAAATCTTAAAATTCTAGAAAAAAAAATCAATATTTTTTTATCTTGTTTGATTTGTTTAAAAATTACGTTTAAAGTAGAAAAATGTTTTGAAATATTTTTTTAAAAATGATATTCCATCGAAAAAATTAACTCATATTAAATCATGACTTAAAGCTAATTTAATATTTATGAATTTCTAAGTTAAAGTTTTGTTAATTATATTTTCTGTACAATGATGTACATACAACTTTTTATGAAGTTTCCTTTACAATGCGTTTAAGGTTTTACCTTTTTTTGAAGTTCCTTTTTGACACACACCGATTCACAATGTCTAATGCATGCTCTTTATGCTCAAATATTTTCATTAATTGAGCTTTTGAATCATTAAATGAGTCAACGATTAACCGGCTGCGTTGCATATTGCCCTGGATTATTGGATGATAATAGAATTTGTTAGTTTATTGTTGTATAATAATCTAGAGCTGATTAAATTTGCATAGATAAAAAAAGGCGTTGAAAATAAATTTAAATTTTGCGGCCTGTTTCACTAAGGTGGATTATCCTCATTTTAGGATTATCTATTTCTTCGATGCAAGGAAAATCCAAATAATTTCTTTCTGATGCAGAATTAATTGGTAAATAATAATCAAGCTAGTTTGAGAAAAATCATTTTTCTTGTATAGTGAATATCGCGATAAAATAATTTTAGTATATGGATTATCCTTAGATTATCCTAGGATAATCCTGAAGATTATCCGAATTTTCAATCTTGGTGGGACCCAGTTTTAACATTTTAGATTAATTATGTGGATAATCCTAGGATAATCCACTTACTAGGATAATCTTCTTTTGTGAAATCTATCGTCAAAAAATTATTTTCTTTAAATCCATTGTTTCTGACTCACCGTGCAGTTTAACGAAGTAAACAAATTTATGGATTATCCTCGGATTGAAAAAGTGGATAATCCACCTTAGTGAAACAGACCGTTGAACTTAAAAAGTCCGTTAAAGAATCATTTGAATTTTGAACTTCAGACAGTTACAAATTTTGAATTCCAAAATAACAGTTATTTTTTAAGGTTCAAAATTTTGAATTCAAATTATATAAATACGTTTTAAAATCACAAATTTTTGCAATCTGCAACTCACTATCCACTTCGTATCTAATTCATATGAGTTCATAGCACACATCAATGCAACAAATATTACGTCAAAACATACCTTTATAAGTTCATTAATCTTTTCAGCTTCTGGACCAGATTCTTTTGCTTCCAAACGCTTCAGTACGTTTGTTAAAATTTCCATTTCATGCGTTTCGTCATTTATCTGATACGATACACAAAATACACAACAATAAAACGATTAGTAACGACTCAAAATTTCTCAATCAATGTAGAAACTTACCACTTCATCGATTTCAGCATTTATCAAGTGAGTTTTCCAGCCATTGATGCGTTGAGAAACTTTCGGTTGATTTGCTAAATCCATTACATTTGCGCGACGATCATCACCCCGTACTCTTACGTCTGAATATCTCACGAAATGATTTGGTGCTGGCTTCCAATTTTGATTGTATGCATTAAGCAGCATAACTGTTGGTTTCTTTAAAATTACATCGCGCTTCTTTACCACAATATTTTCAGTACTCTCAGCTGGTTCCGGTGGACCTGCTTTATCGACAACATCTGTTGATGGTCGTTCACTGTAAATATAAACAAATTTGATGCCCGTGTTAAACAGAAATAAACTTGGAATTTTCAATAATAACAAGACATACATTGAAAGTTTCTGCTTCTTCTTCGGCGTTACTGCTGGATCACTTAATTCACGCTTCACAGCACTACCAAGTTTCGCGACAGTTTTAATAAATTTACTCAAATCAGTTTCGTCTTGTGATTTTCTATTAAACTGATTGCTCATAATCATCGCATCTAAATCATCTTCTTCTGGACTCGGACTGTTTGGAATACTAACTGTTGTCGATCCATCGTCTGACCAATCGTGCTCTACATGCACTGGACTACTTTCTCGTTCTGAAATCACTAAACCTTTTGGAGATGACGATGTTGCTGCTACAGGAATTTGCTTTGATTCCTGTTTTGCTGAAGATGTTGGCTGCAAAATTGTAGATTTTGTTAGTATTGTTTTTAAATTGGCGGCTTTCTAGAATTATTAAAGTTTTAATGGATTACAGATATTTGTTTATAAAAAAATTAAATTTAAAGCTACAAATATTCAAATTTTACCGGTTTTCAAAAATTTAAATTTTTTGCTGCTTTTTAAAGTTCAAAAATTTTGAATTTTTAAAAACCGTAAAAATATAATTAGAAATGAATGTTTCCTCACCTTAGCTGCCTTTTTAGGTATTTTAATTGGCGTCGTTTCATTTTGTTTACGAATAGCACTGATAGTAGATCTCGGGGATGCTGGAAGAGCAGTAATGACACTACTCTCAATACTAGTATTTTGAATCTGTTGATTTTGTTGTTGTTGTTGCTGCTGAGATGCAGCTTGTTGAATAATATTTCCAGATGTCATCGTAATAATTTGATGTTGCTGATTCTGTGATTGCGAATTTTGACTCTCAACAACTAATGGACTATATCTTACAGTTTGTTGATGAGGCTGAGATGCTGACACGGACGATTGTTGAAGACTATTTGCTGAATTCGCTTGTGAATAGCTATTAGCAATAATTGATTGTATCATTTTATCCGTATATCGGATGTTTGGTGCTGAAACAACAGTAAATGAGGACGATTCATTCGTTGGAGTGGAAATTGATGTAGATTTAGTTTCAATATTGCCATGAGACGATGACGATGAGGGAGCAATGGACACAGAAGCTGATTCATAAAATACAGTTCCAGTGTTCGAAAAAATAGTTGATGACGGTGTAGAGACATTAACAACTTGATTTGAATTAGTTGTAGACATTGTCGATGGAATTCGAGTTTGTATAAAAACAGAAGTTGGCTGATTTGAGTTCTGTCCAGGTCCATGATTTTGCTGCTGTTGTGATTGTACAAGCTTAGCAATTGGCATTATTGTAGTAGCTTGCATATTTCCAGCATTTGATGATAAATTACGATGAAGACTATTCGCATCTAGTCCCGAATTTGCAGTCGAAACTGTAATCGTTTTAATTGGAATATTTCCACCTCTAGCTGAAATTTGTAATGGCACAACCGTAGACACATTACTGCCTTGTTGATGAAGATTCTGTTGACCTCCTTGAAGAATTTGTTGCTGTTGTTGCTGGGAAACTGTAATTATTTGTCCACCTTGATTTGATAAATTTCCAACTTGTTGAGCAGTCGCATAAGATACTTGACTGCTTCCTTGAGATACTTGCAATTGATTTGACTGATTCTGATTCTGTTGTCCAGCTTGAATTGATGCCACCATTGTATTTGTAGGAATCGTTGTTGTAATTGAATTACTTATAATTGTTCCATCACTTGATACTGAGCCTGGCTGTAATTTACTAACATGCGCTATAATTCCAGGCTGTAATGTATTCTTAACTTGTGGATTAATTCGATTATTTACAATTATAGGCAATGTCATGACATTAGCCTGTAAGATCTTTTGATTCTGTTGTCCAAGAACTTGTTGTGATCCAGTAACTGATTGTGTTTGTGACGTTTGGACTTGAAAGATTCTCGCTGGAATTGTATTTGATATAGTTGTACTAGTTCCAGCAACTAAACCAGACGTGCCACGATTTTGTGTCGTTAAAACTGTCGTCGGAGTTAAACCAGGCACATTAGGTCTGATACTTAATGAAGATGTATTTACTCTAATTCCAGTCGTTGGTATTCTTTGAATTGGACGTACTTGACGTGTATTTGCTGCTTGATTTCCAATTCCCATTCTTTGAACTTGACCTTGAATTGCTGTAAATGGCTGTTGTTGTTGTGATGTATAGACAATTGTGGCAGCTTGTGGACGCTGGGGAAGAACTGTGGCTACATATGTTGGCTGTTGAGTTTGTCCGGAACCACCACTTGTGGTCACACTAATTGTCGTACTTCCACCAAGATTTTGTTGTTGACTTTGTTGACCAAATATATTTGTTATTGTTTGAGCATTTCCAGCATTATTTGTGACTGTAACGGAACTTGGCTGTAAAATGTGTGTACGATTTTGAGTGATTGTAGATCTTATTAATTGTGTTGGAACTTGAACTTGCATAGCATTGCCGCCAGAAACCCAAGCAGTTCCTCCTTGTGATAAAACAGCTGTTGGAGATGAAGTTCTAGGCGTAATCGATCTCACAAAGGCTGGTGACATTGTTGTTGCACTAACTGGAGGCGTTGGAGTTCTTATTTGTTGACCAGCTTTATTTTGTGGAATAGTACTTAATGTGGCTGTAACTCGTGGCAAATAAGTTGCTGGAGATTTCGAAACAGTGATTGTAGACCGACCAGTTTGTTGCATTGGCGTCTTTAAAATGGTCTGAGGAACTAGCTGTGTCTGTATTATTTGAGTTCCACTTGGCGTTGGCATTCTTACAACTCTCATTTGTGCCGGTTGTTGAATCGTCCTAAAAGTCGGCTGTTGGAGCATTTTAGAGTCATTTGCAGGCTTTACAATCACTTTACTTGCTAAATCAATTGGCAACTGTGCATGAATGGTTGGCTTATTTTGCGATATAGGACTTTTATCATTTTCATTCGGCATTTTGCTTGTGCCTTATTTTTTCTGTACTAAAAATAATAGGAAGGAAAAAGAAAAATATTTAGAAAATGGGGAACCAACAATTCGCTCTTTATATTCACAGCTGTGGCTTGATTTTCTTCTTACGTACGGATTTCTTTATTGCACTATTTATTGCTTTTATTGGAACTGAATGTTATTGGATATCATGTGAATAATTTAATTGATTAATTATGTGTTTTATTGTTGATGTGTCTTGTGACTTACTAGCTATAGTCAACTTTAATTTATTATCAAAATATTTTTATTAATCTTTCATAACAAAAAGTCTTTTGGAACTACCTGAGATTGTATAGTTTACTACGCAAAAAATTGTGACACTAATTAAATTGTTGAGCTATGATGTGAATATATCGAACATCTGATTTTAGAACAATCGGAACTAGCCCAAATAAAAAATATCGCTTAAAAACACAAATCCTCTATTATCCATACACACATTTTTATATCAAATTATGCGTGATAATAAGCCACATCCAGTGACTACATTTAAATCCACAATATGCATAAATTTGCAAAACTTTTTGCATAAAAATATAAAGTGAAGCCACATTTGAAGATTTTTTCAGATCCTTTTTCAGCCTCTTACTTACACTTTTCCTTGTTCAATTTATATTATTCTGGTAACAGACACCTCAAACTATGGCGATATCATGTTTAAGCACAATTATTTTAACGTTAAACTGCTTTAATTAAATTTTCACTTTTGATTTGTAAATGTTTTTATTTTTTGTAATGGTATTTGTAAATGTTTGTCGTAATATTAGTGCGGGGTTGGTAAAGGGGTAGGCTATCGTTTAAGTTTTATTTTTTCAAATTTCTTAAAAACGTTAAAATGGAAAAGATTTTGTTTATTGCTTTTAAGACTCTTTGGGATTAAATTAATGCTTTATGGCTATTTATAGTCAACTTTCACCTCCTTCTGCATCATAATAATTAGGCGTGTAAACGTTAAGAGCATTAAAAACTCAAGAAACTATTTTCCCGCTTAAAATGGAACGTCATTTATGAGAAATCCCCCAAAGATGTAAACAAAAAATTTCATAATATTCTGAAAAAATAATTAAATAATGATACAGTCTAAATGGAGCAGCTAGTAATAGAGATATCATCTGACGAGGAAAAGATCAAGGTAAAGGAGAAGAAGAAGAAATTGCAGACATTAAGGAAAGACAGGAAGCAAGCAACGATTAAAAATTACTTTAAGCAAACAAATGGACAAACTTATTTCAAAACATTCCAAAAGTCGTCACGTCCTGTTCAAAAGGAAGTAAATCTATCGATGACACAACTTCTTGAAGTCAAATTAGAAGAAGAGGATAGAATCCTATCTGATTCACAGATCCAGCCAGCACCAAATATCAAGTTAGAATGTATAACTGACAACTTTCAGAATCAAATAGATCCAAGCAGAATATTCGATGAAATAGTCAATAAAATCTTTGCAAATCAGGATTATGCCAAGCAGAGTATTAATATGGACAGATCACTAGTGGCTGTAATGAGTGACGCAAGTGATGATGAGGAACAAAATACTGAAAACAAGAAACCCTCAAAAAGAAAGAAGGCGATATGTCCAAATTATAAAATCATTGAAGGTTCACTATTTGCTGTGGATGCATTTAGGTACGGCGAGATCTCGGGTGTTGAGCATTATTTCCTCACTCATTTTCATGCTGATCATTATATTGGACTTAAGAAGAAGTTCTGCCATACAATTTATCTCTCAGAAATAACAGCAAAGCTAGTTAGACAGTTTATTGGCGTTGCTGAAGAATACCTCAATATAGTTTATGTGGATGTGCCGTTTTATGTTGAAAATGTGTGTATAATTCCGTTAGATGCAAATCATTGTCCCGGTGGACTCTTGTTCTTGTTTAAATTTCCTGATGGACGTAATGTGCTGCATACTGGCGATTTTAGAGCGAATGACGAGATGATTGAAAAGTTGCATCAATTTGAATGTCCAACACTAGATCTTATTTATTTAGACACAACTTATTTACATAGTAAGAGACGAATGCCATCACAAAAAGAGTCTATTGACTTTGTGCTGCATAGTGTACAAAAATATCTTGAAGACTTTATTGGTGAAAAGTTTATCATCCTTGTTGGTGCTTATCTCATTGGCAAGGAAAAGGTGTGGATGGCAATTGCTGAAAAGTTCAATTTTAAAGTATATCTCGAAAAGGAGAGATTCAAAGCATTTAAAGAAATATGTACAGCATCAGTATCACATTTTAAGTTCTATAAAAAGTATGTCACGTTGAATGAACAGGAAGCAGAAATCCGTATTGTTAACATGCTACAAATTACTTATATTAGTCTAAGAGACTTTCTCAGTGAAAATCAGGACTCATTTAATACTCTATTGGGAATATCAGCCACTGGATGGGTGAATAATAAGTACACAAGTGGCCGCATTTCTCTTATTAATTGCCAATATTCAGAACATTCAAGCTACGATGAGTTGGAGAAATTCATTGTCGGAACAAATCCAAAGAATGTCATCTCGACAGTGCCAATACGACCCATTAATTCTGACATAACTGCTGAGGTTCCAAGAGAGTGGCTTACAGAGGAAGGGAAAAGCAAGAAGAAGAAAAAGCAACAAAAACTGCCAGTAAAAAAGTGATATTTAATGTTATTCTGTAGATTAATAAAGTTAAGTTGTTTCATAATTATTGAAAAAACGAGGATTGTTTATTTTATGGAATTAAATGAGTCATTTTCTGAGACAATAATTATTATTAAAACATGCTGTTTTTTATCAATTGATATCCCTGACATACCGATGAAATAGTTCAGTTGTACAAACAGAGTTGTTATTTTTTGCGCACAAAAGTATCGAAATAATCAACTTTTAAACCTTAGAGTATACAGATAAAAGTTTATTGAAAATTTAAAATAGAATTAAGGAGCTGGACATTGCTTTTCAGGGATACATTTTCCATTTTGTCGATCACGAACAAATCCAAGTTTACAGAAGCATCCATCTAGGCATTGAATGCACATAATTTGAGGCTCATTGCAGACTTTGTCAGCACATCCACAGCCAAATTCTTCATTCTGACCTTTGCAGGAAGCTGTTAATATTTAAATCAATTATATTTCGCTTTATACACAAAAGTGTGATTTTAAATTACGTTTACAGCAACAGCCATCTTCATTTGAATCAAGTACAGTCTTTGCTGGACAAATTGGTTTCTTTAAAGGACATTCCTGACGAGTTGGACATTTTGACTCAACTAATGCTCCACATCGTCTTCCTGTTTATTTTGAAGGAAATTACTCATTTGTTCATAAGATTAATCACTCAAAAAATTCACCTGGAACCATTGCTTCTGAGAATGCGACGAATAAAATAAATGACAAGATTATTGCTTTCATGCTGTCTATTTGATTGACTGAACGTAACTGAATATCGAACTAGTTTTGTTTTTTAAAAACTGATAAGAGATACATCTGAGAAATGCCGTGACGATCAGTAAAACATTGTTGTTTTTATTAAAACATTGAAACAATAGATGGGCTGTAGAGTTAACTAGTTCGAAGAGAAGATCGATTATGATCTCCTTATACCTTATTAATTGCTGAGTTAATTGATACTGATAAGGAACAATCGAGTACGGAATATTGTATTCAAATCTTAGAGAAATTTAATTTTCAAACTTTTTGTCTTTGAAGATTAAAAAAATCACATTTGAAGCTTTTTGGTCTGATATACTGTTCGTACAGATTAAATCAATTTATTAAAATTAAAAAAAGATAAATTTTGCTTTCCAATAATTGTAAATGATGAATAAGTATTTTAAAAAAAATAAATGAGGAATAAATGTATTTACTTTAGAACACGCTCTTAATATATTATGTTCCATTAAGTATCCATCTGAACAAATATTATTTTGTTTTTAAGTACATCTAAAGACATCTATTTTCTTTTTGATATTCTAAAATTCATTGAAAATTTCAAGCTTTTGAATATGAATAACCCAGATATGTAGGTTCTTTAGTTCAGATTCTAAGATATTTGCGAAATTTTTTATTAACAAAGCAATTTCAAGGAATTGCCTGCTGACGTGAGCCGAGACTTTTTAAGAAGGTTCGCACGTGGCCTAATCCTAGCAAATCTAAACTCTGTCCAAACCATAATCCCTTTAAAAATAATAATAAATCTTTAAAAAATGTATCCCCAAAAAATTAGTAATTCATTTTCGAGAAATATATTTTTAATTTTATTGTTCTCGCATTAAATTTGACAGCAACTGAAAATCAAACAACAGCATCTTCTGCCATTTCCATTTTCACTGGGCAATTTTTTGGTGAAATACATTTTTTCGAAATAGGATGACGAACAAAACCAGGTTTGCAGAAGCATCCATAATCGCACCCTCTGCACAAAATTGGTTTTTTGTTGCAAACTAAGTCAGAACATCCACAGGTGTAGATTTCATTTTGACCGGTGCATAAAGCTAATAATTTCAAAAAAAAATTAATTTATTCTTTTTGGATATAAAAATGGGAATGCGAAATATTACGTCTGCAACAGCAGCCTTTTGGATTCGAATCAAAAACTGTTCCTTGTGGGCACACAATTTTGATTGTTTTGCAGTTCCTGCGGGTTGGACATAGATCTCTCAGTGGCATTTTTTGTGCGTCTGCTTCTGTTAATTAAAATTTTGATTTATACTATTTGCTAAGGAAATTTGAATTCTTTTAAATCTATAATACACAAACTAATTTTTACCTGCTTCATTCGCTTTTGTCAAAGCTATGAAAGCTATTAATGTTAATAATATTAAAATTTTCATCTTATCTAGTTGCTTTAATATGAAAAACTGAATGAATAATTTAATAGTTGCGTTATTTATAACTGATTAAAGATATCACTAACAGTCATTGAAGCATTGAATAAAAACATTAGGAAAGCTTAATCAACAGCTTCAACTTACCAAAGCTTTTGTTTTTTACTTCAAAAAATATGTCAACTTTAACGACCTTAAAACTTAATATTTTAATATGATCTTTATAATTCTTATTAAATTAATAATATGTATAAGATCTGCTCTTCTTGTTTATGACCTAAGTGGGTATGATTTGGGAAAATTCGGAATGTCTTTCGGTTATAAGTTTTAAATCCAACCAGTCAATTAGTTTTGATAAACACTTGTTTTTTATTCTATTCTATTTATTAAGTTTGACTTTAAATTATAATTAAATTATAAAGCTTCTTCAATCAAAGCCAATGGGCATAATTTTTCAGGAATACATTGTTTAGTTTTAGGATGACGAACAAATCCTGGTTTGCAAAAACATCCATTAAGACATCTGATACACATAATTTGTGGTTCATTGCAAACTTTATCAGCACATCCACAGGTGTAGACTTCGTTTTGGCCAGTGCATAACGCTTAATATTCCAAAATAAAAATATTTAATAACTTACTGAACTTATTAATAATGTCAAATTCAGAACAAATTACGTTTGCAACAGCAACCTCTTGGATTCATATCAAAAACTGTTCCTGGTGAGCATACGATTCGAATAACTGCACAGTTCATGCGATATGGACATGGATCTCTTATAGCCACCAATGTTTCAGGATCTATAACTTTAACATTTTTGATATATAACTTTTGAATTTAAGTCTTAATTTGAACTGTTTTATATGAATCTTACCTTTGTCAATAGCTTTTGAAAAAGCTATGAAAGAAATGAGCAACAAAATTATTATTTTCATCTTTTGTGTTTGGTTGACTTTTGAAGACTGAATTACTAGCTCACTAGTTCTGCTGTTTATATATAAAACTGATAAAAGATATCAGTGACAATAATTAAAGCATTGAGTAAAAACAATAGAAAAACTAAATCAACAGCTGTAGCTTGCCATAGATTTTGTGTTTGTTCTTACATATTTGCCAACGTTAACGTCCTCAATTATGCATGTTTTATATGAAGAAGGTATCGTTCGTAATGCATTTAATATTACCTACAGTGGATTCTATTTGAATAGGATTTATTTGGAACAAATTACCTATTCAAATCGAGGACTTCTAAGTATCGAGGATAAAGAATATGACTCTGTTGTAAGACTTAAGCAATAACCTATCTGGTTTTATGATTAAACTATTCTTTACTGATCAACCTTTTTATAGATTGATCCTAAGACTAATTCGTTCTGAATTGTTTTAATATGTGACTCAATTTCTCCCAGCAAAACGTTTTATTTAAAAACAGAACTCCATTAAAATATTTCATTTTATTTAATTAACCATCTGATCAAATATTTTTTTGTACTTCAATACATTTGCAATAAACAAGACGTTTTCTTTTGTGATTAATATCTCTTTACTCTGATAGTTAAAATTAATGGATTTACAAAAAAAAAACTCAGTGTTTTTAATCTCGAATGCAACATGCAGACATCCTTAACAGACATTTTTGGAGGTTTTGATCAGCTGAAGCAAATGACTATCTTTATTATCACACTACGTTCCGTGTCAAAAGATGTGAGCTTACAATAAACCTTAGAGAGCTGCATCAAATACAGATCTAGTTCAAATTTTGTTTACTTTAAGTTAACCTTCGAACAACAATACTGGAGAACCTCATTTTGAATAGGTATTTCCCATTCTGAAAGTAATAAATTTATGTTTGAATTAAGTTCCAAAAATATTAAACAATTTTCTAATGAAATAACATAATTATTTTATTAATTTAACATTCCATCTTCTGAAAGAGGACACATATCTTCAGGAATACATTCGTTGGTTACAGGATCACGAGCAAATCCAAGTTGACAGTAACATCCATCAATACACATTTTACACACAATTAGTGGTGCATTACAAACTTTATCAACGCATTCACAGGCATACACTTCGTTAGGTCCGGTGCATAAGGCTAATAATTGAAACTTATAGAAATTTAATTTTTAATTGGATATTAAAATATGGAATTCTTACGTCTGCAACAGCAACCTAAACGATTTCTACTGAGGACGGTCCCAGGTTGGCAAGGTCTAATAATTCTGCAATTCTGACGATATGGGCATGGACAGGGGCGTAGCCAGGGGGGGGCCATAGGGGGCCCGGGCCCCCCCTACGAAAATCTGATAATTGTTTTATTAAGTATTTATAGAGAAGAACCAGTTAATGTAGAGAAAGTGATGAAAGAAATGTCAAAATCAGCACGAAAAATTAAATTTAATGTATGAATAATGAATTAAATACTTAAACTTATGAACAATGAATATAGATTTAAGGATACAAAATAACGGGTTTTTTAATTTTCGCAAATGGGACCCCCCCTTAAAAATTTTCTGGCTACGCCCCTGGGCATGGATCTATTGTCGCTTCTATATCTGAAACTATTGATTTGAAAAATAAAATCTAATATGTTTAATTTTTATTCAAGATTTGTCAAGTTTGGTTCAACTAATCATACGTGCCCAGATTAATTGCTTCTGAAAAAGCGATAGTTAAAATGACTGATAAAATTATTATATTCATCTTATTTGTTAAGAAGTCTGAAGAAAACTGAATGAAGAACTCGCTAGTTCTATTTTTAAATAGCTGATAAGCGATATTGCTGAGGATAATTAAAACATCGGCAGAAAACATTATAAAAGGGGCAAGATCAAAAATGAATTGTTCGTGACGCTTAACAATAATTTACAATTTTTGAATCAATAATGCGAAATATGTATTTAAGACTTGTTGTTTTTCTTAAAGTCCTTGCCAAGACCTATATTTTGGTGTATAACAAGTATCTCTTAGACATTGTATTATAATTAAAAATTAATTTAAAATGCTAAGCGTCACGAACAATTTTGAGGAAATTCGATTTTACACCATGTTGCAAATGTAATATCTCTGCGAATACTTCATTAATCATAACGATTTTTTCACCAGATAATTAAGTAATCAGATCATTAAAAGTTTTGTCTAAAATATACAAAATGGCGGATTTGTAAGTTAGTTCAATTCAGCTTTAAAATGTTGAAGCTGAAATTTTGATATGAAGGAAATAGTTTAGGAACTATCTTTCTTTGCAAAAAAGGTTACATATGTAATTTTCTTTAAGTCTGTAAGAGAAAATTTTCAATTTTACTATAATTAACCAAGTTATGATGAGTTTTACAAAACTAGTCATAAGTCATTGCTGTGTTATTCGTCTACTGATTTTTCCATTTCAAACTATAGAATTCAACAATGTTTATCATATTGCAATAGAAATATTACTTTTTGTTCAAGACAAGCAGAGAAAATTAAATTATAGTAAAAAATTTGACCAAAAATTTTGTAACGGTTTTTAAAATTATAAATTTGTGAGCAAATAAGAGCAAAATTTGTTGCTCAACTTAAATTTCATTGTTTTTATAGTTAATTTAACTTACTTTTAAGCCTTTTTCGAATGTAAATTAAATAGTAAAAGACTCTTTAGATATCAAGTAATTGTTCTTGACCGATTAAGGTTAATAGTTTTGATTTAAAAATACATTTTACATTCAATTTGGTTTTCAGTTAATTTAACTTAAATAACTCATTTTTAATAAAATCTATTTTGATCATATGATAGAAAAAAGCAAGCTCTACAACTTTTGTCAAGCTTCCAAACATTTATCTTGCTTTCTTTTGAAAGAAAAATCGATTTCAAATATTAATTTGTTAATTAAACTTACTTAATAAGTCGCCATTTTGAAAAATGAATGTTAAATAGAAACTTACTATTATTAGCTATCATGTAGTGAAGGAATCATATTAATTAAGTTATTAAAAGCAGAGAAATCTGAATTTGAATATTTATTCCCTTTTTTTCTGATCTTGCCCAAAGATTAATCAAAAGCAAGCAAGAACTTGCATCAATTGAATCGAGAAATGAAGTTCAGGATATTCAAATCTTATAAAGCTAATTATTTATAGCCAACATTTTTTTTAAAAATCAAAACTCTTTAACAATCCTAAAGCTCTTCGAAATAAGTCAAGGTAATGACTATGAGATCGGTCAAGATAATCATATATGAGATCGGTCCTAGAAAATATTGTCTTCTTCTTTATTGACTGTATTGAATTTCTTTCGATCTAGAATTCTTATTATACTTCTTTAAATCTTGTTAAACTTGACTCTTGAACTTTTTATTGCGTTGTCACTAGATTTCCATAAAGTAGCTTACGAAGACAGATATCTTTTAAAAACCATTACTAATCATAAACTACACTACAACTATATCGCTACAGTTACCATTTTTTCTCCAAGCAAAGCACATAATAAAATCAAAAAAATAATTAAATTGGGTCACGGGCGTTCTCCTATTCTGCAACTACAATAACCTTTTCTCTCCCTTTCTTATTACATTCATTATAGGAGAAAAAACTGTCTATTTATAAAAGGAATGAGAAACTGTTGAATATTTATTCTGTTCTCTACATGTACTGTACATTATGTATCTGGAAAAAAAATTCTACTGACATAGAAATCGTGATTTTGTCTCCGATTACATAGCATTTTTCTATAGCTTTAAACAATTCTGATACATGCCTGTATGGCACTTAGAAAATCTCCTCGTTTTTCACACATCGTTTACTTCCATTTCTTTTCTATTTTTCCTCACCCTCACAAAGCTTTTTTTCTACACAGTTCACTCAAAAAGAAGAAGAAGAAAAGGCAAGAAGAAGAAATAGAACTAATAAAATTTCCATCTTTTAATGGATTGACTCTCGCACTGAATAAATAAATCTCTTATTCTCATTCATTCATTCATTTTTTTTTTCTCCTTCTTAAATCACAATCTGATTTATTCTCTATAGTAACACATTTAATGTACATGGAACATAAGTATGGAATGGAGAGTATGCGAGAGACACATAATGCCACTTGTAGAATTGTTCTCGTACATATATTTTTATATGCGCTGTGTATCCCAACTATACTGTGAGGTCCAGTGGTGGTGTGAGGCTTTTCATTTCCTCATATGTCCATAACATTTGATGATGCTGGTTTGAGATTTAAAAGATTTTGAATTGGAGTACTCGTAGTTGTTTAAATATGTGTGAGTGAATGTGCGTAGATCTTTGAAGAGTTTTATGGGTTTTAGGAGTGGATGGGATATAATCCTTGGAGATATAACATTTCTTAGTTGTATCCCTGTTTATCTTTATGTTCAAAATAGATTGATTAAAATGATTATATAGAGTAGTAAAGATTGAAGAACCAGAATATCGATATATTGACTAGTTGTGATTTACATTCTGTTTTAATGACTAACCAAGATACTTTCTTGGTTCAAATAACAATTTAAGAATCTTGTCAAAAATCATTCACCAATGCTAGTTTTTACTGGTTTAGGCATCTTGATGAGCATACAAAGATCTTTCACTCTGAAAACCTGTTTTTAAAAAATTCAAATTTATTCTTAACTACTTTTAAAAAAATGCAACTAAAATCTCAACAAAAACATTCTTAATCATAAGCAAGAAATCAACCATACCAAAACAAATTTACTCACGAAATACAAAAAAAAAATCCACAAACTCCATCAAAGAGAAGAATCAAAATCTCTCAGAGAAACGGAGTTAGAAGAGCTTTGTATAGCACCCCTGGTTTGCTACATTTATATACATTTTCTTTTCCCACTCAA
The DNA here is from genome assembly GCA_917627325.4 of Chironomus riparius. Lineage (NCBI taxonomy): Eukaryota > Metazoa > Arthropoda > Insecta > Diptera > Chironomidae > Chironomus > Chironomus riparius. Next base: position 17,492,596 of record OU895877.1, on the reverse strand, counting down.
TATGAATCTGTGCTTGATATAAAAACACAGTCACAATCAGCATAAAGCTTTAGTTACTTTTCAACTTTTATGCTGTATAGTTCACTTCGTTAGTATCAATTTAAGTTTGTTCTATTGTTGTATAATTTAAGTTCGGGATTGGAAAAGGTTGTGGATTTAAAAATAAGTTTTGATTATTGATAGTATTATCATCTTTTTTGAGGTATAAGGGCTAATTCATCATTTTATGCCTAATTTGTTAAATAACAAAAAGCTATTGTGTACTGATTAATTGAATTAATAATATTAGTTTTAGTTGTTGAATATATATTTGAGGAACAAATAAGTAAGTACGAAATTTTTCACGTGAATGAAAGTATTGTTCGATAAGATAAATGCTGACAGTAATTAAGATCTTACTGATGTGATAAGTGACTTTTCATAATTTTCGTTAACAAACCCGATACAGAATAAATCAAGTGTCACATTTGAGTAATATTCAGCTACAGACTGTCTATAGAAATAGAGAGAATCAGTATTAAAAAATATTTCAAGGTGACGGCAATTTTCTCACAAAATTAAAATAATATTTTTTTCTTGCACTACTAACATAAAAAGATTGTTAAACATGGATTGTGAAAACAAAAAACCACTAGAATCAGTGAGTAATTAATATTTAAAGTACTCGTTTAACTTTGCATGTCGATTTTTTAATGATTATTAATAAAATTCATTAATTCTCAAGGACAATCATATTAATTACCAAACAATTAACAATTAAATTTTTAGATCGACATGGAAGCACCTGAATTTAAAGATTTTGCCAAGTCAATGGTCGATTACATTGCAAACTATCTGGAGAATATACGTGACAGGTAAGAAATATGAAGAAAACGTGAATCGAGTTTTGGTGAAGTTAGATTGAAAAAATCAGAGGTGTAAATGATTTATTTATTCAAGTGTTGGATTGAATTTTGAAGTGATAAGCGATTTGGATAAGAACGAGCTAATCAAAAGCAATTGAATTTCTTTTAATGCACTAAACTTAGATTTTAAAGTTTTGTGATGAAAACACTTAAAATAAATACGCAAACTCTCAAATAAATTCGAATTTTGCTTTTAAAGATCTCAAATCTAATGTGCAAATTGCTTTACGTTAGTTTCTTACTTCGATTCAACGTTTAAAAAATCAATTGTTCCACAAAGATCAAATCAATATCTTAACCAAAATCGACCATATCTGAATTTTGCACAAATTAAAAAGAAACTGTACAAATTGATTAATTTTAGCATTCAATTCAAATTTCAAATTATGTGAATTCATAACATCCCATAGCTAAATAGCTTCCAAAGATTTTCTCAATACAAATTAGCAAAGCTTTCTTATGGGTATATCCCCAATTCAAATAACTCAAATCAATACCAAACCAACTCTGTGAGTCAGTCTACTTAGAGAATACCTTATTCACTCAATTAAAAATACAAGACATGAAAAAATCCCAGCCATATACACACTGAATCATCGTATACATTTCTCTGCAAGCGACAAAAATTGAGTAGAATATGAGAATTAAAATGATAATAAACCCAATAAACAGTAAAAACAAGTTTCTTACTTCTCTCAATCGATCGGATTTACCAAACGTCATCAGCTCTCGATCACTAATTGTTTAATCATATCTGTTCAAAAGTGAAAATGTGGTCTTAATTAAATAATTTAAGTCAAAATGATTCTTATGATGTTGTTCAACTGGAACTAAGCCAACACAAAAAGCAGTTTCTTTAAACTTTAGTAATGGTTGCAGCCAATAATACTTTTAGCCTTGGTACTGCATTTTCAACCATGTGCCGGTTTTTTAATTTTTTCAATGTATGACATTTTAATGATCGCAAAATACTGCTAATAACTTGCATTGAATTAATTTTGTGTAAACTGTATTAATTTATTAAGTAAAACGGAACCGGAACAACTCAACTTATGTTCAATGCTTTTTGTTAGAAACTTATTTTAGACTACTCTCTATATTCACTTGAAGGTCAATAACTGTGTAGTTTCGCTTAGCAATTTTAAGTTCAATATACATTTATTTCTTTTACAACTATTATGGACTTGTCCTTCACCATGAATTCTTGCAACAAAAAAAAACATATTTTAACTGTTTAAAGGAGAATAACAGATATAAACCAGTTTATTTCGTTTTTTTAAGTTTGTACTAAGTTTCTTGGTTCATTAAAACTGTTGAAAATTTCAATATACTCGAGTATAATGACATCAATTTGTTTTGGTGCTTCACAGTATCGTCTTAATATTAAAAAGAAAATTGCTATTATTATTTATACATACAAAGACTGATGTGGAGATTCTTAATGAGAAACATATTCTTGTAGAATTATTGTCATTAAACCTGAATGGTAGGTTGCGTAATATGCTAAGATCAATATATGATCAAATGACCTTCTTAGGAATTATGGGTAGATCTTGCAGTTTAGAATGTTTTTTTTTTTTAAAGACTTTTAAAAGTAAAGGTTTATCAATTTATGAAATTTAATTAAAGCCATACCCGTTAAGTTATTTCTTGCATATAGAATCATATTTCTAACTGCGTTTTCTTGACCAAACCATCGCAATCAGCAAACCCACTGCAAAAATGCTTGCATGAATTTTAATAAAATCTAAAGTAAATACTAAACTATGTAAAAATACCACAACAAATCTTCTACAACAAGCAAATGTTCAATGAACTCAAAATTCAATCGACTATAAATAACACTACCAACAGCCTCGAAGACAGCATAAGAATATTGCATTAAATAAGACACAATTACTTTAATGATTCATATAATATTACAGACCAGTACTTCCATCAGTTACACCTGGATATCTTCGTCCACTCATCCCAGAAAATGCACCAGATAAACCAGAAAATTGGACCGATGTCATGGCTGACATTGAACGCGTCATTATGCCTGGAGTAACTCACTGGCATTCACCTCGAGTAAGACATATATTATTTAATTACTTTAAACCCAACATTTCCTGTATTTAACATTTTTAAATCTTCTTTCTTTTTAACATTCTTTCTGCTTTTTCTTTCCAAATCCAGTTCCACGCCTACTTTCCAACAGCAAATTCTTATCCAGCAATTGTAGCCGATATGTTGAGTGGCGCAATTGCATGTATTGGTTTTACGTGGATTGCTAGCCCAGCATGTACAGAACTCGAAGTTGTTATGCTTGATTGGTTAGGCAAGATGATCGGTTTACCAGAAGAATTTCTTGCATGCTCAGGAGGTAAAGCTGGTGGAGTTATTCAAGGTAAACTTCTAAATTCCTTTCTAAAATGTATGAAAAATACTTAATTGCCATTATTTAATTCAAGGAACTGCATCTGAGGCAACTCTTGTTGCTTTACTCGGAGCTAAGGCAAAAACAATTCAAAGAGTTAAGGCAGAACATCCTGATTGGGACGACAACACAATCGTTTCTAAATTGATTGCTTACAGCTCAAGTGAGTGGTTTTATCCTGATTATTTTTAAGCAGGTATCTAATTTGCATATCTTAATTCTAGACCAAGCACATTCCTCAGTTGAGCGCGCTGGACTTTTAGGTGGAGTTCGTATGAGAAGTTTGAAGGCTGATGACAATTTACAATTGAGAGGAGAAACATTGGAAGAAGCAATCAAAAAAGATTTGGATGAAGGTCTTATTCCATTCTACGCTGTAGCTACATTAGGAACCACAAACACCTGCGCATTCGATCGATTGGATGAACTTGGACCAGTCGGAAATCGTCATAATGTTTGGATTCATGTTGATGCTGCTTATGCCGGAAGTGCTTTTATCTGCCCTGAGTATAGACCTTTAATGAAAGGAATTGAAACTGCTGACTCATTCAACTTCAATCCACACAAATGGATGTTGGTTAATTTTGACTGCAGTGCTATGTGGTTAAAGGATCCAAATTGGGTTGTTAATGCTTTCAATGTCGATCCATTGTATCTTAAACATGACCAACAAGGATCTGCACCTGACTACAGACACTGGCAAATTCCATTAGGCAGAAGATTCAGAGCATTGAAATTGTGGTTCGTTCTTAGACTTTATGGTGTTGAAAACTTACAGACACATATTCGTCGTCACATTGGATTTGCAAATCAGTTCGAAGAAAGTTGCAAAAAGGATGAACGATTCGAAATCTTCTCAAAAGTTCAAATGGGCTTAGTATGTTTCCGTCTCAAAGGTGCTAATGAAATTAGCGAAGCACTCCTTAAAAGAATTAATGGACGTGGCAAAATTCATCTTGTTCCTTCAAAAGTTAATGACACATACTTTTTGCGTATGGCTGTTTGTTCACGTTTCACCCGTCCTGAAGATATGGATATCTCATGGAATGAGGTCAGTGAAGCTGCAACAGAAGTTTTAAAAGAACAAAAAAAATAAGTTAAAATTGAATAATGGGGCCAATTTGTTTAAGAGAAATTTCTTCTCTTATGTTAAAGATGTAATCTTTATTTTTAATTGATTTACACACGAATTTATAAAGAAATGGATAATAAAATTTTACAGCATCGTCAAAAGAAACTGTGGCTTGTATTTATTTATTAAATACGGTTAAAAAAAGAAACAAAAAATAATTTAAAATGAGCTTTTTCAAAACTTTATTAAGCTTTTAAAGTTTTTTTAAGCTTTTGAAGCTTTTACACCCCAAACTATAATAAAACGTACGAAAAAGCTCTCATCATGATATATCTTACAGAAACTATAGCCACTTAATGAACTGTCTTCTCTTCACAAAGTGTAATGCTCTTAGCGAAATTTTCGGTGATTACATTGACTTTATCTGTGATCTCGAGATTTTCAATTTCAGCTTCAATTTCATTGATTGCAGGAATTTTATTTTTTTCTGCTTCCATTTCAGCCAGCAACTCATCTGTTACTGTTTTGACCTCATTCCATGCATAGTCAATATCCTTTTCTTGTGGATCTAAACCACAAATGACAAATCTGATAATGACTTTGTTGTGATAGAATGCAGGAATCAAGTAAATATTTCTACGAGTGTTAATTCTGTCTAATAATTTACGCGTGAGAGAATCGTCTCCCTTAAGACGGAAGTAAGCTAGTGCAAGAGATTGACCTGTTTCTTCAAAACGATCATCCTTGTTTACATAATTCAAGAACATACCAGCAAGGTTTATATGCTTTCGAAGATAATTTCTGATATATTCTTGACCATATGTTCTGAATGTAATCCATACTCTTAAAGAACGGAATCGACGACCAAGTGCCAACTGCCAGTGACGATAATCTGGAGCTTTTGATTCACCTTGATATTTATGATCCAAGTATATACGCTCGACATTGAATGATTTAGTCAATTTTGCAGCATCTTTAATCCACATAGCGGCACAATCGAAATTTACGAGCATCCATTTATGTAAATTAAAATTAATTGAATCACCATATTCTGCACCTTTCTTTATGTGTGCATACTCAGGCAAACAAAATGCTGCTCCGGCGTATGCCGCATCTGGGAAGAAGAAGAAACGAAAATAAATATTTATAATCATGTTAATGCGTAAAATGAATGAAATTATTGCGGCATTAATTGTAAAATTATGCAAAATACACACCGATATGCATCCAAACGTTATATTTCTTAAGTATGGGACCGATTTCTTCCATGTTATCGAATGCACACGTTCCTGTCGTTCCGATCGTTGTGATGCAAACAAATGGAATCAAACCATTAGCAATGTCATCTTCAATTGCCTTTTGAACGGTTTCTCCTCGTAAAATAGACGTATCATCTGCATCTAGCAATCTTATTTTTGTAGCTGAAAGCAAGCCTGACTTCTCAATGGCACTATTCGAGTGTATTGAACCATATCCAACAAGCTTAGAACGAACATCACTTTCTGAGAGATCTGGTCGTTTAATCTTCATTTCACGGACCTTTTCTTCACGAGCAGCAAGAACAGCAACAAGGATAGATTCACTAGCACTTCCTTGAATAATACCACCTCCATTTCCTTTACCGCTCGGCAAGAAATGTTCTGGAAGATTTAAAAACTTTCCAAGCCAATCCATAACAATCACTTCTAGCTCAGTAGCAGCGGGACTACACATCTGCAGAACATTAAAATAAATTATGTTAAAGCTATATACAGGAATGTAAGATAATCTGGCTCAATTTCTCTATTAACCTATTGGATATCAATTTTATGACACGCGTTCGCGGATCAATAAAATAAAGACATCAAAAAGATCTTTCATTGAGAAGATGCCCAAAAAAATTTACATCTTAAACGATTTCAGATTATGCATACCCAATTAAATCCAACAACACCTAATAAAGTAAAAGATAAAGAAGATGAATGAAAGTCAATTAAGAAATTTAAATCGCAAAAACTCGTGACCTACCAATTCCAGCTGTGAGCATTTCTCCAATGATTGAAGGAAATGATGTTTGCGAGGGATAAAATGCATGAAAACGTGGCGATTGCCAGTGTGTGAGACCAGGAACTATGTATTTTTTCAAATCTTCCATAATCTCTTGCCAACTTTCTGGTTGTTCTGGCATTTCTGAAGGCATATGTTCTTGTAGGAATCCTGGTTGTACATCTGGAAGCACTGGCCTAGATATCGAGAATTAGAATTTTTGAGTATTATTTGGGTCACTTTAAAGATGGTAAGCTCGGTAAGCTATGTAAGGTTATCTTTAAATTTTTAGTTTTTTGGGGGTTTTTGGGGAGAGAAGGTAGTGGATGTCCTGAGAATTTCTTCTTAGTGCAAAAAATTATGGCAATTAAGTGTGAGGTTGAAATAAGTAGTCAGATTCACTAGCCAAAAACTTAGTCTATCGATCATGTTAAGGAACAAGTTAGATAACCATAAGCATATTTCATAAATTGTCCACAATATTTCTAATTTCACTAACCGATCACGAATAGTTTCCAAATATTCAATCAAAAACTCTATGGCAGCATGTCCGAATTCACGAAACTCATTTATATCCATTCTTAATATCTTCTTTGCTTCTTTTTATAAAACTAATTCTCGCATTAGCACAAAATTTTCAATCACTTTTTGAAATATCTCTCAAAAGTCACATACGCACAATTTCTTCAAAGTCTTTTTATTTTATTTTTCACTAAGCACGAGCTGTCAACACTTTATATCACTTCAACAGTTGAACAAAAACTGAAATGGATTTCTGAATATTTCCCGATATTTATTGAAAAATCCATGAAGAATAAAAATAAAAATAACAGTCATTAACCACTACGGAGCGAGGCATGGTATCTGAGAAAGTGAGACTGATTCGATGGAAGATACAAAAAAATTATGCAAAACATATTATTGAATATATAGATCGTGCTGCTCATTTCAGGAAATTTTTTTCTTTTCTTTCAAGTCCGAGACAAAATGCAATTTTTATTACCATAATACTGATGTGTATTACTATCATTCCATTCATAAACGATTACAGATTCTATGTTACTCGCAATTTCATCACAGATGAACCAGAATCTTTTACTTATTCTCTTTCCTGCTTTTCCTCTCGATTGATCATTATCGATCATGTGATTGCACATCATAAAAGGAGACTCTCCCTAAATGATGTCTGAGGGAAATTTGACGAGACTGACCTACTCAAGAAATTCAAGACAACCTCCCTTTAAATAAGCAATTTGTTTAAACTGAATCCTTAGACTACATGAGCACTTACTCTTGTCACAAGTCCAATAATCAATATTTGGTTTTCAGAAGTCGACCTACTTCCATCTATCCAACCCTCAAATAATTAGACATCATCTCCATCAAACCCATGAGAGCATTAATGATTAACTTCAGACCTGCAAATTAGCATAATTTCATCATCTTAATTTCACTTTCTTTCCGATTGCTGAGTCTGATATGCTTCATAGATGTTGTCTTTTTGGGATATATTTTGGTTGTTTATTGGATGTCGCCTCGATTAAAAGTTTCTCTTAAAAACTGTGCTACAAGAATACGATCGATCGCTATCAATTAGTCGGAAACGATGTGACAATATGAATATTTATTAACTTTTTTTGTGCCTTTACATGATGCAAGTTTTGGTAAAATTGCACATGATTGCTTTCCACTGATATGGTCATTTTGGAACTGTTTTTGAGCAGATTTACCGTTCATTTGATGGATGTTCGATGTGAAATTTAAATATGTCTGTAATGTGTTTTTAATTTGATTTAAAACTCGTTCACACTAGATGCTACCTGATTTACATGTTTATGAACATAATCATTGATTTTAAAATAAGTTACGAATTATCTGGAATATTTTGGATGGCAATGATAGGTGTCGATAAGTCACCCAATTATGCGACGTAAAGTTTTATGCATCTGCTTAATTTTTGGTTTTGTCGACACTTCGATTAAGTTAGATCAGATATGAACTTTGTTCAAATAAATCTTAATATCCATTCAACAAATGCAGATCAAGCTAAATAGTTTGATTCTTTGAGACTTTTGCCAACGTGACTTTTGAAGAGGTAAAATGAAAGTGAATTTGCACATTAAACTCATAAATCAGGATATATTTCCTGTACACATCAAAAGTACGTTTTTAGAAGAAAACAAGATGCGAAGTCAAGGCAAACAGTTTGTAAATCATGATAAACTTTATATGATGACACCTCTTTTATTAAACGGTATCTCACACCATCATTTAAGGATAATTAATTAATGATAAGCAATATTTTGCCATTAATACTGCTTTTTGTTCATGATAATCCTGAAATTAATGCTCTAGTACCTAATATCCAATTCGTTCTCAAAATCTATGCCCTAAAAGACCTTAATCATATTATAATACATTGCTATCACTATAAGTATCAGCACATACATCCAAATTGCAAGTTTCTCAGTTTCTGCTGCAACTTTATTAAACTGCTCATAACGGTTGTTTAAAATTCAAAATGAAATCACAAGGATTTAACTTAAACCAATTTTTAATCCGATGGATTAATCCATGTAAACATTCAATAAATTTTCTCAATTTCTTTATTTTTTCACAAAAAGGCTGGTAATATAATTAAATAGTTAAACTAGTACGAAGCATAAGACAACGTTGGATAGTTTTAGATAACAGGTATACACAAATAGCTCTTAAAATTTGCGAAATATCAAAATATAATATTTTTAATTAAACTTTCACAAAAATTCAAAATATCTGCTTGTTTTAATGATAATGCCGTCTTATTTGAACTTGTTCTCTACATATAAGCTATTATCCATCGATAAGTAAATAATTAAAGTGACATTTTTATGTATTTTCAGTAAACGTTTAAACACGAAAATTTTAACCATGAATTTATCAAAAAGTGAAATTGAGGAACTGCGACCAAGTCTGGAGAAAATGGTTGCACGAGTAGTTGGCACAGCTGATGACAAAGTTATGGCAATATTTGAAAGAGGTCTAAATCACGGATATGACAAAGAAAAATTCTTTAAGAAATTAGCATCTATAACTGAAGAAAAGAAGGCAATGAAGCTTGTAGACAAACTTGACACAATTTTTGATTTTGGAAGGGATTCATCAAAAGCTAAAAAGAGATCAAATGATGATGAGGGAACTAGGGATAATAAAAAGCAAAAAACTGATCATCAAATTTCTGCTTCCAATAATGGCAGTGAAATCGGTGCAAACTTGACATCAGTTCAGATCAAACAAATGATGGAAAATGCACAGAAACAGATTGAGGAGCGTAAAAGAAAGCTAGAAGCTATGAAACTCAATAGTGGCATCCCGCCAGACAATACAGATGCATCTAATGTCCTTGACATGAATTCCGACGAGAGACAACGAAGGATTGCTGAGTTACAGAAGCAGATTCAGGCTAAGCTTGCAGGCACTTTGAGTGGAATTGCAACCCCAAGTAATGCTATTCCTATAAAACCATCAGACAAGCCAAGACCATTGATTTTAGATTCTGAAGGAAGAACAGTAGACACTAGTGGACGAGAAATTAACATCCAGACATTAACGCCAACATTAAAAGCAAACATTCGTGCCAAAAAGAAGGAAAACTTTAAACATCAACAAGCTGAAAAAGTTGCAGATGAAGCCAGGACAGCAGAATTGTCATATTTTGATGAACGTCTAGCTATAAAACCAGCAATTAGAGGTAAAAGAGCACTTCGATTCCACGAGCCTGGAAAGTTCGAGTTAATGGCTGAACAAATGAGAATGAAAGCTCAAATGGAAAAGCTACAAAATGAAATCTCACAAATTGCTCGAAAGACAGGAATAAGCAGTGCCACAAAACTCGCTTTAATTGCCCCAAAAACTGATGTCCATAGCGATGAAGTTCCTCATATTGAATGGTGGGATTCAGTCATTACTGATGACTATAATAAAATCATTGATAAAAAGATCCAGATTAGAACTAAAGCCATCACGAATCTTATTGAACATCCAGTACAAATAAGACCAATGAATGAGCCACTAAGATCAGCTTATTTGCCAGTATTCTTAACTCCAAAAGAACGTAAAAAGTTAAGACGACAAAATAGACGTGAAGCATGGAAAGAGGAACAAGAAAAAATTCGTCTCGGACTTATCGATCCACCAGAACCAAAACTTAAAATTTCCAATCTCATGCGTGTTCTAGGAACGGAAGCTGTTCAAGATCCAACAAAAATTGAAGCTCACGTCAGAGAGCAGATGCTTAAACGTCAAAAAGCACATGAAGAGGATAATCAGTCAAGAAAGTTAACAGACGAGCAACGACGTGAAAAGAAAATTAAGAAATTAAAGGAAGATACATCAATGGGAGTCAATGTCTCTGTCTATAGAATTAAAGACCTAAGTAATCAGGCTAAAAAGTTTAAAATTGAAACAAATGCCAAGCAGCTGTTCATGACTGGAATTGTCATCATATTTCGTGACTGCTGTGTTGTGGTTGTTGAAGGCGGTCCGAAACAACAGAAAAAGTATCGTCGTTTAATGATGCACAGAATAAAATGGGAAGAAGATATTGTCAGGACGTATGACGATACAGTTGACAATAAGGAGGAAGCAAATTCCTGTAAGCTAGTTTGGGAAGGAAAGGCTCCAAAAAGATCTTTTGGTGAGATTAAATTCAGACAATTTCCAATGGAAAAGTCAGTAAGGGAATTATTTCAAAAGCATCATTGTGAGCATCTTTGGGATCTTGCCTACTCTGGTGCTGTTTTGGAAGTATCAATGGATGATTAAGTTTATTTGATAACAAGCAAAAAGAACATTAATTTATTTAGGTAGTTCCAAAAAGAGTCAAGTTGAGGTATAAAAAAGTTTTAATGTAAAAATTTACGTTTTAAGGCAGGATAAACAGCCTGCTCATAAAATTCAGATGCATCCGTAATCATTTGTGTTGTATATTCTTCATCATATTCAATCCACAGTTTTGTTATCTTTCTTGTTGTCTCAAAATCAAGTGATGCTACAGCCAGCAGTGCCTTTCTCTTTCCAGTCACAAACATTTGCAGTTGGATCTGTGCAAAATACTTTTTATTAAGCTTGTCAAGATTTGTGTATTGCTGAAAAGTGTTTGCAGTTCCTGGACATTTTATTTCAAGCACAAAGTCCTCATGTAAGCCGTCAGGCGATGCTGCAAATAATGGATGCACTTTATGACACATGATTAGACCACATTGCTTTAATGTTGGATATTCTTTCTGGACTTCCTTAAAGACATATTCTTCCAATACAGTTCCTCTCATCATCATAAATGACCAGCCTGATGATTTTCCAAGAAATTTATCAACCAAACTTCCATTTTTAACAGTACATTTTGTTGTCTCATACAATCGACTTGCTGTTACTCGCCCAACTCTCAATTGGTGCCATAAATCTGTATCAGCCTGCTCGATTGTCAACTTATTAGCTAATTTTATAAGATCCATGTTTTCAGACATGATTTTAGCACAGTGTTTATAGAACTCATTGTAGCTTCCTTTTTTGCCAAAGGATTTTATCAAATTGTCAATTCTCAGCTTGTCACCAACTTTATTAATCTCTTCAAGCTGCTTTTCAGTAAGGTTTGATTTCTTCTTCTTTTTTGATATTTTTATTTCAGGATATTTTACTGTATTAGCCACAGCTGGACTGTTTTCTTCATTCTCTGATAGCTTAATTCTTTTAACGTTATCAACTTCGTCACTAGAATTATCGTCATCGTCAATTTTCCTCTTTAAAGATGTATGACTTGCTAGAAATCTTACAGTTATCTCTTGATGCTCGCAAAATTTCTCACAGGAACTACATGATGCAGTCTGTACTTCTTTTTCAATAACTTTCACGATTACTTCTGATTGTTCATTAAATTCGCAGATTATTTCTTCATCCTTGATGTCTTTGATGATTATGTTGTGCCTGCTGATGGAGTTACGAGTTCTTCTTTTTGTAGCTTTGTCAGATAAGAATTTTTCGAAACATAAAGCCATTTTTACGACTACTTTATGCTGAGTTATGAATTGTCACTACATAAATGTTTTGGTCGTTGGAAGTAAAAAAGGCGCGAAGAATCAAATGGAGCTTGTTGTCGTTTCTACACTACTTGATGTTAGCATGTAAATATTTACCTGCTGATCATCTACATATATTGCTTAGTAGCTAGAAGTGATATTTATTGTGCATTAAACTGTAATCTAAGAGAATTTAAAGACTAATCAAGTGATTTAAAACGTGTGATAGGATGTAAAGAAGAGTTGTATAGAACAGAAACCTAATAAAATCAATTAAATAATATTCACCGGAAGTGACAAAATTTATGGAACCAAAAAAATCGAAGGACATAAAGACTGCATAATATTAGCATATTTAATTTAAAAATAAAAAAGGTAAGAAATTAACATCAGAAGAGAATTTATAATAAAAATCAATAGGAAATCAGCTGTAAACCACAAAAATCAATTTAAAGAAAATGTCCATGAAAGAACATATCCTATCAGTGCCTTATTATTCATATGCATAGAAATGCATTAACTAAATTATCACGGAAACTCTGTAATATCTAATCTTTAACACTATGCTCTTTGGCGAGTTTATCACGATCTAGCTATTTCTAACAATATCAATCAAATCATATGTTCTTATGTGCAAAACATGATACAGTCCGATATTATAATATTTATGAAAATATGCTCAATTTTCGCAACAAGAATTACTGAATATTATGCGGTTTATCCATTTGCATGGATACATATCTTTTCAAAGTAATCAACAGACCGCTTTATCAAATATGCTAGTCGGTCCCTACTTTCGATCTAGAACAAATTATTGAATCTTCAAACTATATTTGAACTAGTATTGAATTATTACAAAGATAAATTTAACCCTAAGTAAAGATTGGTAATTAAATCAGCTTCAAACAAAAACCTTAGACTCATTTCATTTTAGATAAGAATATATAGGCATATCATAATAAATAATTACACACCTAAAAAGGTTTAAATTTCAAAATGCAATATAATGATAAGAGTTGATTAGCCATGAATTACTGATATATGAATCTGATTAATCTATCGAAATTCCTATTGAATTAACAATAATAAAGTAATAGAATATAGATCACAAAGTCAATTCATTGTCACCCCATCATTAGGTAGTTATCCTAGTTAATTAAAGAAAACAATTTCAGCAACAAAAGAACCATCCAAAGCTTAATATTCAAGAATTAAGACCACATTAGCTAAATGCGCTCTATTCGATATTTGTGGACGAAAATATTTTCCAGTTTGATGCAACCATAAGAAGAACTATTTAACCTATCAATTTTTCACGGATTACAATTCTCTTGTAAGTTTGCGAACGATGCCGTGCCGATATGCTGATAAATGACGATTGTAATAATGCAAATTAAGATCTCAACTACAATTTATTAGTATTATTACCATTTTAGCTCAATGAGAATCATGACGTTTTAATAAATAAGACGAATATTATTAATATTCTATGCAGAAATGCACTTTTATATTCTCATCTATCTTATAAACTGCAAAAAAAAATGATTCAATTTTAATACCGTGGCTAATGTGGACAGTAAAAGTTCATGCTTCAAATAAAATATAATACAGCACATTATTATTACGAATGACTTTATAAAATTGAAGATTTCAGCGAAAGATTTGCAATAAAAAAAGAAAATTTTAGCTTTAAGCATTGTTGCTCTATAAGAACTTCCTCTATGATTTATTTATTTGCTTCCATTCTCTTTATTCCCTTCACTGTAACTCGACTCATTACAAATTCCTTTGTTGCCGATTAACATGGCTTTATAGTCGTGAATTTTCTAGTTTCTTTCTTTCACTATGTTCTCTCTGCTTTTGGATGGGATTTTGTTACTCATTTCGACGATTGCAATTCAGCAGAACTTTTGTATCTTATCAGATCAATTTTCATTCTTCTGTTTTTTTTTTATATTTTCGTTCCTCGACTGTGGTGCTGTGCACGATTGTCGCTAAATTCTAAGAATGAGAAGCATGAAAAAAGAGAGGAAGAAAAATAGTTGCGAAAAAAAAATATTGCACAACATAGAAAGCTGAGATTTCTTAGCCTGACTTTAAGGTGAACTCGACTAGATCATGAGCTTTACATTTAATTGCATTTTATAGTCATACGCTAGGAAAATAATGTCATTTGATATAAAGTATAAACACAGACACACGCAATATATGTGAAATTTCACCTTTAATCTTTATTCAAATCACCTCTAGTCTCTATTCTATGATATTAAATGTAATTGTAATATTTTACGATTATGATTATTCGTGCTAATGCAAATAAAGTCATAAGTGTGCTATAAACATACAGTATTCTATTTGTTTTGTTGCTCTATTTGTTTATGAATTGTAAAAATCTTGTTGAAAATTGTATAACAAGATATTAATGATGGAGATGGCGATAGTTTTGACGGAAACTTATTTAATGTAGGAGATTCTTGTTTTTAAATCTGATTTTAGCAACTTAAAAGTATTTTAGATTGGGAATTAAGCAGAAGTAGCTCGCTACTCTCTTAATAACTTAGTGTAAATATTTAAACAGTTTATGAACTTCTTCAAATTGTTTAGAAAATAAGATAACTTATTTCAACTAGGTTTTGCTTAAAAATTCAACTGTGTTTTGCATTATAATTTTTTTTTCTCTAGTAATAACAAGATACTACATCTAACAGTATATTATAGTGGCGCTTTAATTAGCTCTAATGAAAATATTCAATTAAGAAGAATTTTAGTGTTCATAACTTGATAGATCAAATGATAATTTGAGTGTGAATTAACATTTTAAAAATCAATCTTCCCAACAGCAGCTAAAGTCCACTTCAATTGTCGTAAATTTGTTGCTCATTTCTGAGTAATATCAATACATGATCACACTAAGCATTTTATAATCTTAATTTTTTTTTAAAAGCTTCCCCCCGAATAACAGCAATAAAGCGATGATGTTAATAATAATTACATGTTGTATGTGACAGCAATAATTCATCAACAAGAGAAGAAAGCAGCAAATGATGAAATAAAAACGATCAGTTAAGAACAGAATATAAGAAGAATTATCGACAGAAAGAATTTATATTTTTTTTTTTCGTTCATAAAAAGAATGAATTCTTGCGAAGTAAATCCACATATCTGTAACACGATGCACGGAGAAAATTGAAATTATCTGAAAACTGATAACATAAATCAGTCACGAAAGTGAAACATATATAATTAACAGTTCTTTCTTCTTTAGTCTTATCGTTCTGTAGCTTGGAGTTTTAGGGCAAAATATTGTGGCATAAAGAGAGATAATCCACAATTTTTCATTTAACTTTTTGTGAGAACAATTCGTCCTGCAAACTGGTTTTGCATGAATTTTTGTGATCTTATAAGATATACATGCTGACTGGTTGGTGCTTTATTGTGTAATTTTTCTCTTCTCTTTCTCTTTTTTCTCTTATTCTTGTACTTCTTATTTTGTTAACAAATTGACCGAGTTGAAGCCACAATGCGTGGTTCTGTGTATATTCTTCATCAGCAGAACGCAAAAAAAAGCAAAGCATCAAGAAGAGAGGAAAAGAGTCGAGAAGACTTTTGAGAGAAAATATTTCGCATATAATTTTTTTTAATTCCTGCTTAAAATGACCAATCTCAATTATTGTTCTTGTTCATTCCTTCTCTTTTATATATACATTCATATCGTCTCCAGTACAAAAAGTTCTCACAACGTACACGATGTGTGGATGTGTCTATATGGGTATTTGTGAATCGCATCAACTTATTTTATTTTGAGTAGAAATGAGTGAAGAAAAAAGTCTAGTCAAATGACTTTATGTCAGTTGTTTGCCGTCTTTCCTCGTGTTCAGTTTTGTTGACTTGATTGGTGGTTTGAATTAAAAAATAAAAAAATATATAAAAATAAAATTTATACAAAAACAGAAAATAAAAGAATCAAATTTTTTTAAGTGAAGTTATTTTACTCGCAAATACGAAATAGGTACGTCAAAAATATTCAGTAATCAGAACAAAAAGGAAATAATTAAATTAAAATTTTATATTTATATTCACTTTGGTTTAACATGACATTATCGAGACGAATGAATTATTTTCAATCTTTTTTTTACGTATTTTTATTTTCATGACTATAATTTTTTTTTGTATAATTTTATTTTCAAATAATGAAAATAAAAAATTAAATGATAAGACAAAGCGGATGATTTGTGTTCGATGGTGATGAATTTACATCTTTCTTCTGGATGAAATTGTTTGTTGATACAAATCTTTGCTTAAGAAATTAGTTTGAAAATTTCTTTTTGCGATTCAATCGAGTGAATTAAGCGCAATATTTTTTCATCGAGAATGAACTTTTATTCTTTAATTTTAAGTTTAGAAATAAGATTTGAGCAAGATTTGGGAATGTTCTAAGTAGACTTTAAATTAAATCCAAAGGCTTGGAACCAGATATGAAATGTTAATCAGATTTGTATAATTTTCAATAATTTCATAAGAAATATTAAAATTTCATGATTGTCAAAAAACCAAACTAGTATTTAATAGTTTCACATTTCTGCAATCAGTGACGTTTGTAGCTTAATTTATTATGCATTTTATGTTAAAAACATTCGCTTTAGAATTATTAATATTTCGGAGAATATTGAGATTTCTCAAGAACGCATCCGAGAAAGCAGAAAAGGTTTTTTA
The DNA here is from genome assembly GCA_917627325.4 of Chironomus riparius. Lineage (NCBI taxonomy): Eukaryota > Metazoa > Arthropoda > Insecta > Diptera > Chironomidae > Chironomus > Chironomus riparius. Next base: position 17,475,409 of record OU895877.1, on the reverse strand, counting down.
AATTTCCCAGATTTCACATATTTGTCTGAGAACCTTTTTATAAGTACCATAATTTGTTTTAAACTTGAATTCTTAATAAATCAACATAAAAAATTATTATAAATTTGAGACAAATTTTCTAAGTTTATGCTAAAATCAATCACATAGAGTATTTAATTTCTTGAACTTCCTTAATTTCATATTACAAAACTGATCATAAACTGCTAGTCTAGCATTGAGTTGGAAGACTTTCGAACACTTTTTTCTTAAACTGACTGCCCTGTAAACCTATAACCTGCCTTTAACTCATAATATATAAAATTTTAGATCTTAAGGTCTGAACAGCAAAATTTTATTTTATTTAAATGTCTTCAGAAGAGAACCACGCAAAATCTTATTGCTGATTAAATTTTAGGAAATTTCAAAATTTATTGGAACTCAAACCCATGCAAATCCAATTCAATGAACACCGCAACCCAAAAGTGCTTAAATATTTTATTCTTCAAAAAGTACGTCAACCAATAAACTCACACGTCTTATTTGCATCCTCGAAATAATTGATAAAAATCCACAAACAACAAAAAAAGACTTTACAAAATCACCGATCCGGCCAACCAAACCGTTTAATCATCCACATTCCACCAGTCGGAAAATGTACCCACAAAAGAAAATACTGAGATTTTTATAGCTCGTAAAAAAGAACTAAATGCATTTTGTTTTGTTTTTTTTTTCCTTCCCTTACGCCGCTGCGGTGCACATAATGAATAATGAATTGTGGAATTTTTCTGTCCATCTCTCTATCTCAGTCACCTCTTTCTTCACATCTTTGCATTGTTGCATTATTATTATTTTATTTTCTGTAAAGTCATCAGAAGACATTGGTGAAATTTTCTACTATATGCTCGGCACATACATACGTTGCACATGAGATTATATCACATATAACGCGAATTGTAATGTAAAGAGATTCCTTTCCTTGCCTTTTCTTGCGCGATCTGTTTTTTTATTTTTATTTTATTTTATGGAAAAAAGGAAGAAGTCGTATGACTGTAAAGGAAAGAATAATGCACAAAAAATATTTGTACGGTAGAGAACTTGATGAGAATTCTCTTCTCATTTCTTTTTGCTTGTTTCTTTAGCCAAAAAATATAAAAGTTTATTTAATTTTTATGTCCAAAAGAAGTTACATTATTTCATTACAAGTTTAAAAGTGTTCACGTATGAAGAAATAAAAAGGGAAGAGCGGAAAACATCCGGAGCAGAATGTAATATAAGATTGATTACTTTATTATTTTTCGTAAAGTGTCGGCGGATGTCATAAGCAATTTGCATTGAATTATCAGCTATGATACAATTACTATTGTCAGGGAACTAAGCATTAAGAATAGGTAATGTGATAAAAGAAGACTATTGAAATAGCATAACTGTATAGAATTATATTTTACGACGATATATGCAATGAGGCTAATGATACAGTGCGATTTTAATAGATACACTGTTAATCAGGGTTGTTTGGCATTGCCTCAATGATTTTGTTGTGACTAGAAAAAAAAAATTCATGGGAATTTTTTTCACACTTTTTCTATTCAGGATTCTCTCTTATCAATTTTTTTTTTTTCATAAAGATACAGTCGTTAGAAACGTGAGAACTGCTGATAATACTTCAGCATAGTTTTTCTTCAAAGATGATTCACATTCTTGATAAGCAATCATGTCTTTTTTATAAATAGATTACTTAAGAAATTTCTCACGTGTTGTGACATCTAGGGTTCTTTAAGGTTTAAATCCTTAATAGGTTTCGATAAAGATTGTTGACTAAGAGACAAATCAAATCTTACAAACCTTAAAATAATATAGTCACTTTCATTTCTATAAAATCTTCAATAATGCTTTAGTTCTAGTCCCAAAGTTTTTAAAAACTTATTATATCTAGACTTGATGTATATTTTAGTTCTTTAACGGATTTTAACTTATCATTAATCGTACCTAGTATAAGAATTTTTTGCCTTATCATTTCCCTTAAAAATATGTTAGACTCCAAACATAAAGCTATTCCACTTTACAGTTAAAAACCAGACCAGTGATTTGCCTAAGCCTGCCAATACCCACCAAAACTATATTCAATCCTCAATAATTTCTACCCTCAAATCAAAACTAAACATATGTTAATCCATCCCTCTAATCTAGCAAACCTTCATAAATATCTCAAATGCATTCAACCTGAATCACAACTCTGTGTCCATCAAACTTCATTTAAAATTAAAATTCTATTAATAAGAAACGCGTGTATTATTAATTGTAAGAAGTAAATGTAAATATCAAACACATGCATATAAGTACACAAAAATTGCCTATTTGAATAAGTGATTGATGTAATTGAAAGAAAATTATTTAGATAGAAGGAAAAAAAGTGCTGATTAAGCGTTATGAGCTGAAGTGAGCTAAAATCATACATTTCATCAACAAATGTGAATAAAATCGTATATGTATTTAGTCATGAAGTTGATAAGCACTACTTTATTATTGTTATTATATTAAAAAAATTGAGAAAGAGAGAAGACGAAAATAATATTTAAAAAAAAAAATCATGTGTATGTACAGGAATATAATGTACAAACTATAAATAATATGATGATGGGTTTTCTTTCATTAACATTACTTAAATAATATCTATTATATTTTTAACGAGACAAGACATCACGTTGTCAAACTTCATCGTTAGCTTTCAGGTTCTTTGTGAATTGTGAATGAAACTCCAATAATCGAACTTTTTTTTTTGGCAGGCAACAGATTTCAATAATTTTGTTTTGTTTAATTTCATTTTATTTCTTAGAATAATCATAAGTCTTCTGTGTAAATATATGTATTTTCCAGCTGTGACTCAGTTTTAGTGGTTTTGGGATGACAGTTTGGGTTTTGTATTTATTTTAAGACTTCACATTTTCATTAATCCTTTGTTTTGAGCTTTGAACAAAAGATTTATTATTTTTTTGCGGTTTGGGAAATCTGTAATTGCTGGTTCAGCTTAAAACTATTTATGATTTGCGATTTTAAATATTATTCCAGAACTAAATTATATCACAATTCGCTCAAACCGCATATTATCGCTTATACAATTATGCTTTTCCCTGTTTTGCTTGGCACTTTTCAAAAACATAGTTTAATGTAGCCTTGGCAACTAATAACTACTTAATTAAGGATCAAACCATTATAATTTCTTATTGCTCAAAATGGCTTTGAAACGGTGTAAAGATGCTAATGTCTTACGACTGCAAATTTTGAAATTAATTTTTTAAATCAAATTCGGAAACTAATTTCTTAAATTGCATTCTTAATAATCTTTAAAAAAAATGTCATCTGTCGCTATTCTTACTGAAGATAATCAAATCGACTGTAAACCTGCTTGATAAATTAAAGATTGCTTTTAATTAAAACACAAACAAAATTTGGAATACACAAATTAATTAAAACAAGATCAGTGATTAAAAATTCACAACAATCACTAATGAGAACGACTATATACAGTTTCATAGTTGAACATCAAAAATCTTGCATTAATCAACCGGAAAAAAAGATGCGCTCTATTTATTTAAAAAAACACCGCATTACTACTTCCTTACCACAATTTTTTTCTTCTATCATCTCGCCATATTATGATAAATGATGATAGTTCAGCCCTCAAGGCAGATATTTTTTAATGCTCGCGCGAGCTTCATAGTGAAATATGTGTTGGCACAAAAATTCATTATTTTTGAACAACAAAAAAAAACTTTCTATCATAAAAAAGAATCAAATAAATATAAATATTATGTATACGACTAGAAAAATAGTAATAATAATGCTAGTGGAATGTACATCATAAGCTACACGTTAATTTTAACTATTTGTTTATTTCAAAGCCATCTATACTCTCATCAGCATATTGCAAGAAAATAATAATAGACAGATAACAATAAAAATGCCTTCTTTAAGCGGGGTAGTGTGTTTATGATGGTCAATAATTTGGGATTAGATTAAGGTCTCGATTGGAAGTGGGGTTTTAAGCTTTGGGAGACCCAACCTCATTGAATATCACATTACTGTATCGCAGTACTAGAGAAGTGATTAGGTCGAAAATCACCCCTTTCTTCTGATCAAAACGAAATTACAAAAACTTTGGAGACATCACTTACGATCAACCCCAAAAGTCCAATTGACTCGAATATCGATAGACGTATTGGACGGAATGAATGGTTAGTCGCAAAATATAACTCGATATGATGATGTTCATAACTCAACATAACAGAATTGAATATCGATGATAAATTCACATGTGAGATATGAGCGAGAGATGTGTTTTATAAGTGAGCTCGCGCGTTTAAAATTATGCCCAAAAGAAAACACAGAGAGAGAGCATTAATAAAATTGTGTGGCTTTTAGCATTCCTCTTCTTTACTTATATTTTTTTTTTGCAATGCAACATGATTGAAATTACACATATACGAGATTTTAACTGGCATGACTTTATCGCTTTTACGTGAAGTACAAGAATATATTATGGCTTAACAAAATTTGTAAGAACAATGAAGATGGACGATGTTTATTGTAGATTATATAGGGTTCATCTAGCTTAAATTATCCGTGATACTCTAGCAATTTAGAACTAGGAAATTCCGTTGTAATAGTATTTAATTATATGTGCGGCTTTCTGTGAGAATAGCACATTGATAAAGGTAGCAAATTAGTTCATAGACGAATCTTTTTCATGATAAAGCTATTTAGAAAAATGTGCAACCGCAAACTTAACTAGAATGTGAGAAATTTTGCCTGAGTCATGTAAATTTGTAATCTCTGGATTTCTCATAATGCTCGCTAATACTCAATTAATTAAAAAATCATTTGAAACCACTTTAAACAATTTACTTTTAAATGCTTTCTGAATAATGAGTGAAAATGGGATATTTACATAAATTACATCAAATTTTTTATTGATTAAGGTTAAAAATATTTAATTTTTGATCACTTTGACGAGATCATTGCGTAATTGAGAAAGTTTTTAATAAATTTCACTTAGTAATGCTAATGGTTGCAAACAGGATTAAAGCTAAGAATTTAAAATAAAATGACACAGTTTTTGATTCCAATGAGATTGGTTGCAATGAGTCTTTATCATCAGATCTGTTCAATTTTAAGGATCTTAAATTTACTTTTCCTAAGAATTCATAAAAAACAATAATTAAACAATACCTTGCCGATCTAATAACTTAAATTACCAAAATTCCAAAAACAGTGTTCCGAGTCAGCCTAAGAAACCAGAAAATTCAAGTAGATAGAAAAATTCACAAAACAAACTGAAGTTTAATAAACAACTTCAATGTTGTTTTATTCTTAGAATATCTTGTAGCTATCTTGAAAAAATAGAAACAAAGTCTACACAGTTCACAAAGCAATCACTCAAAACCACATACAATTATAGTCCTATTTCACAATATTGCAAAATTTTAGTCTAATTATTTTAGAAATTGATGGATAGATTGCTTAGAAGTATAATTCACTGCCCTTATTGTATAGCATTAAGAATCTTTCCTCAAGTAAAATTGAAACAAATATCGTGCGAGGCAACAGATTACCATTTTATCTGCACAAAAGAACAACATTGATTGCTAAACAAAATAGTTGCAAATTGCTTGTAACTTTAATCATTTTTCTTTTTACCACATTAAGTGTTTCTTGTGGTTTAAAATCAGACTCATAGACCACAAGTGCCTTTTTTATGCCCCAACATTAATTTGTATGAAACACATAAAGAATTTCTCTCCTTAAAAATGAATAAAAGTTGCTTAATAGGAAAAGAAACTGCTGGATTATTGATTGTAATGACGAGGTTAATGTTTAAAAATGTTCAATAAAATTTTTTTATTAAGTTTTTGATAGAAAAAAGAAAATTGTTCAAGATGCCGTAATTAGACATGTGAAGATTATACAAATAAAAATCACCATAAGTGCTGAATGATTGCGACTAACAAAGAAGCAATAAATAACAATAGCAATAAAAATAGAATAAGAAAGAAGATAAATGCTGGTAATGAACGTTTAAGAAACGTCAATACACAATTATTTTTTCGTCTGTTCATACAAGATCTTCCAGAGTTGGGACAAGCTTAGTTTTACCGAACGTTTTAATAAAAATTCATTAGTCGACTTCGATAGATGACACGTGCATCTGATGTCATTGACAATATTCAAAATATAGCCTTAACGTGAGAATATCCTAATCTAATGCAAACAACTCTACACTAACTCTGAAACTCATCACAGAGGCTGTATGCCATCGACTGTATGAAAAATAAAATGTAAAGGCAGATAGACAGCACACTAACCGTAACTATGAGCGGATGAAAAAGGAACGATATGACTCGAAGTGATCTTTTCTCTCTACACTTTTTTTGTGTTGCTGTTGTTCCACAATGGCAATGAAATGAGAAATGTAAAGAAAAACATGCAGCTTTATGCCATGTTAAATTAAGATGATGAAGAAGAAGAAGTCGAGAAAAAGAATGTAGATTTAAACCATAACATTTGAGCTTTTTCACGTAAATTCAATTCATTAGAAAAAAAGATTTTTCTTTTTCTTCTTCATTCGCGAGATGCATTATTGTTCATCTATATCTATCTGACTCTTTGTACGTGCTTTTTTGGATCATATTGATCATGAAGTCGACTCTTTTTACTTTACCTCATTCTATCTCACAACTTTGGTCTTCACGACTTTGTTTCAGTTGAAAATTGTTGAATAGTTTGATATGTGTGTTCTGGTAGGGATTCCCTACTGTGAAGTATAGGATGACATGACATTAGTAGCTATCGAGAGAAGCTGTGTCATGTTGTATTATGAGAAAATCGATCTAGGTAGGAGATTTGAGACAGTTCTGTTGATAAAAAAAATTTCTATACATTCGTGAAAACTTCAAGGGAGCTGAATTGATCAAAAGGTATTACATTCGTTCTACAAACTTAGAAAAATCTTCTTGCTTTAAATCAAATTATCTTAGAATCAAAACTCTTGTTTTGAGATTTTTAGCTATAAAACACATAGAATGCATGAAAAACATCTATTCGATACTTTGGAACCCTCATAAAAATAGCCACAACTCAAAACAGCTCAAAACCTTGAAGAAGAATTTTTATTTTCATCTCTTACTTTTCTAAAGCTTATAATTTCGTAATGATGCACTTTTATAGAGGTATAATACGTACAAAAGTATACAATTAAATTTCTTTACTATGCAGCTAGTGTGTACAATACCATTACTGGCTCTCTTATCTTACAAAAAAGAAGGAAAGAATTTAATTCTTTATTAAAGTTCGCACATCTTTATTTACATTCTTTAAATGCATAAAAATTGCTATAAAAATTGTTATTTATGAGTCATACGTATATAATGGATTTTTACAGTGGTTGATCTACTACAATAAATCACTATGTTTATGATTTATTTTGTTTTGTGTACGGAAAGTTAATTATTGATGTTCAGTGAGAAAGTTTCATAGAAATTTTTGTTTGTTCTGCTGTCAATATATTCATTTTTCATTATTGACTGCCCGCCTGCCACGATACGTGTTTATTTAGTCGATATTTGACTGACAAAAAATTCTATTTCCTTTTTGAAATTACACAAAATGAAATTAATTTAAATTTATAATTCGGAATTCAATAGAATTGTTTTTTTACTTAAAAAGTTCTGTCTACTGATTGTTCAGGGGGTTGTATGGCTATGGTGTTCATGATTACCTTGGTTTCATCTCCAGTCATAAGCTTTTAGGTCAATCTTAGTCATAGGCAAATATTATTCATACCTCAGAGTTTCGCTCATATATTATAAAAGATATTGCTAGAAACAGGCATACATATTCAAGAATCTGCTGAAGGATATACTTAAATTTCAATTTCAACTCTAAAACCTAGTATATCTGAGAATTTAGTCTCTAAAGCCTGTTCCTTCACGCTTTTGTGCTATAAAGTTTGAAAAGGAAACGTTTGTTCCAATAATCTTAATTCTGGATGATCTTATATAGTTAACATACAAATCTTATTACAAAATATCTGGAAAGACCTTAAAAATATAACCTAAATCCGAAAATGATTTGAATGCCATAAATTGACGTCATTTTTAAACAATCACTATATAAAATTTACATCTAGAGTCGATGACAACAGCGACGCAGCTTTTTCATATTTTTTTTTTGTGATAACCAATACAAAAATTATTTCGAGCGATATAGATAACAAGTATTATTTAAATACGAAGCATTGAAGTTCTTTTATATTATTTTTTTGTGAACACAAAAGAAAAAGTATTGAATAAGCTTTAACTGATAGGCGAGATTCTTTACATATTTTTGGATTACTGATGAGTATTTCTTTCGTCACTTTTATTTATAGATAACATGGTGATTGAATAGCTGAATTGATTAAAAGAAAGCCAACATAAAATTATTTATGTCGCATCGTAAAAAATAAGAGAACAAAAAAAAGTTTACTAGTCGTACAAATTGTCATTTAAATCTCAAAAGAAATCTCTCTCGATTTTTTTGGAAACGATAAGACATTTAACTTTCTGTTAGGTAAGTAATCCCAGTCCAAGTTGTTCTGAAAGATTTATGATGTGATTTTCATATAATTTTCGTTGGAATAATGATTATTTGCCTTATGTACAAATTGATTTGGTGAGATAGGATGCCGAGAGAAGGAGAAAAGAAAGAAATAAAAGAAGAGCAAAAAACACTGATCATCAATGCTATACGTCAGATTCATACTGTGTTAAAATAATAAATCAAAATATTGTATGTACAATATAGCAAGTGTGTGGTTTACTTTTAGCATCTTTTAAGAGAAACTGTTTGCAATCAGTTTGGTCTTCTTGCTTAACGTATTTTCCCATATTTTTGATGATCAACTGATTCTTATAAACAAGATATATAGATGGGCTCATACAGAGTATACTTGACCATACTCGACCATACTATTTTTTGTGTACTTATACAAACAAAAATTTTTAAAATTTTCTATTTTCAAGTTTTCATTTAAATATCGACAGATGCAACAACATTTGTCTTAAGTCAGTTTCTTTAAATTAAAGCAAAGCATTTGCAATACTCCTGTATCAACAAAACTTAACAGAAAATTGAAAATTTTGCAAAACAAAAATTAAAAATTTTCTTTTATAGTGTTAGTGTTTTTAGAAAATTCAAATTTTTGACGTTTAAAAACTGCGATATTTTTGTATGAGCACATCTATATATCTTGCTTATAAATTTACGTTTATTCCAATTTTCTACGAATCGAAATATTTTATGACACACTTCAATGATGTAAATCTGAGAAACCAGTTTCTGAATGTGTCAGTTGATATCTGAATCTGTAGGTGCTAAAACTTAACTGTAAGGCTACATAATAGTGGATCTATTGCTTATCACTTTTAAATGATCTGATGGGCTTCAATATGCTTCTGGATTTTTAAATGCAATAATTTTACATAAAGAATGCTTACGATATATTCTGATATATTATATACCTTAGTACATCTCATTGAATAGAAGAAAGAATTAAATGGAACCAATAAATATTGCTTTTCTATTCGTAAACTTTATCACTAAACTAATATTAATCACAATGTCATGTCATTTAAAAACTTCTTTCATAATTTTCAAAAAAAAATCAATATTTTAAAATCAAAATAAATTTTCTCAAAAATTCAAAAAATGCGTCATTCTCACTTTTCAAAACAGCCACACACTTAGTTCTACTCACATTACTTCTCCTTCTTCATCTCATTTCTCTCTTTTTGGCGTGTTAAACAATATATTTGTTTTGGAATTTATACTTTTTGCATTATTTTCTTGTTTCAATTGAATCGTGCTGTTTCATTGACTACTACAATTTTGTTTCATTTACACAGAAAGGATATAACATGACACATAATATTATTAAATTTAGAATTTCATTTGGGCGGAATATGTCAATCACATTGTTTTTCAATCTTGAACCAAATAGAGGCTCAAGACATTACATAATATTTATTTTTACAGACATGGTGTTAGTTCTAAATGGTGTGTTGCAAGATGAATGCATTCCACTCGATACACACTCATTATTCATGCAACATCCGATTTATAGAGATACGGCAAATCAATTATTGTCAATTCCATCAAAAACTGTGAGTATGCATGACAAAAGGATTATTTCCAATTGAGATGTTAATTATTTCCTCTATTCATTTATTTATGCAAAATAGGTTGGGCCTGTTGGATTGCTCTACGTTGCACAACGTGAATTAGCTGCAATTGCACCGCATGATAAAAATGTTCATATTATCGGCTCGGATGATGCTACCAGTTGTATAATTGTTGTTGTTAGACATTCTGGTTTGTATTGACACAAAATTATTAGACATTATACAACATTTTTAATTTTCTACAACACAAAATAGGTTCAGGAGCTATCGCATTAGCTCATTTAGATGGCAGTGGAACAGATGAAGCTGTATCGACAATGGTATCACGTGTACAAGAGCTTGCATTGGGATATCCTGAGGGTAGAATTGAATTGCAATTGATTGGTGGTTTTCGAGATCCACAAGGCTATGCAGAGGATTTATTCAGTAATATTATGCGTAAGTATCTTGATGATTATGTTTTTGAACATGCTGACTTTTCTATCATAAGCTATGAATTTCTCAAACTTGATATTATTCAATCTTAGTCCTTTAACACTCTATGAAACTGATAAAATAATTTTTATTGCTAACACTAATAGCTTAAAGCAAGTGCTTAGAGCTGATTTAACATACTTTGACTATTTTCTATCAGCTCCTTACCCTTAGCTTCTAGATTGATTTTGTATCAAAACGTATAGTCAAGACGACTAGATTTTAACTTCAATCTGCCTTACACTCGTTATCAACCCGACACTGCGTCACTGACGTAATTATCATTTTTTTTTAAAAAAAATTAAATTATTATCAGCAAAAGTTTCCGATTACAAACTCAAAAAAAAATTATATCCATAATAAACGTCCGTAGATGTACGTCAATATATTATTCCTGCATTATCCGTACAAGACTTGAAAAATATATAAATTTTAACATGAGTGTATTTTATGAGGTTGTTAAAGAGACACAGAAAAAAGAGCATGTACAATATTGGGGCTACAAGAAAGGAAAGGATGTGCATAGATGAAATTAATGATGTCCAGTATTATATTATCAAGGTCTTATTAGCTTCATTATAAACAGCAAAAAGCAATTTTTTCCATACATATACAAATTGATCATCCTTCTAACAAATCTCATGTTCTCCAATGAACTTTAATTCCTGGTTGGTCTTTTTTGTGTTCATTCTATTCTTTAGCTTTATGCCATTTATCCATTATTTCTATAAAAGTATTTTTTTAATCATTGTCCGATGGAGTTCAATTAAAATGCACACACAAAATATACATACGGATTTGTAGAAAGAAACCTTATATCCCTTCAGTTCCTTTCTATTTCTAATTAAATTGAAATTTTCCTCTCGTACACAGATGTGAGATAGAAATATATGGAGAATGGGTCAAGAAATCAATGCAATCGGGAATCAGTTCTATGCTCAATTTACGATCTTAATAAATTAATGCATTTGAATTTCGAACATAACAATTGTGGATAAATGGAATTTAAATTGACTATATTTTTTGGGGAGTCGTGGTTGTTGAAAGCAGTTGATAGAAAAGTATTAGGATAGAATTGTAGGTATGTTATGTTATAAAAAGCTATATTGTGGTTGTGGAGATCTAAGGGAATTTTGAAAGTGACAAGAATATGTTTCTTATTTATTATTAAGTTCCTATGTTACCTACTAAACAACAGATAAGATTGCTTGGTATTTGTACTTGGCGTATATCGAATGAGAGTCGAGTCTAAGCTTATTAGTTCCGGCTCAATTTTATTCCAGAATCAAAAATCGATTTTATCAACTTTGGAATGTTTACAAAATTTTACTGGGACCAGAGTAGGAACTACAAATAACCCTAGATTCTGATCTCCGAAGTCAATCCTTTTCCAGATTTTTTTATCACTTGATAAACATCCAATGGATCTTATATCCAAGCAAGAATCATTAAACCCCCTTAATACCTCCTCATTTAACATTTAAATACCAATTTATTGGCACGAGGATTAAAAAACATTGAATTTCAATTAACACATACTTAATATGCACAAAACATAAAGCATTTACAATAACATTATGCGGATGAGTTCCACTGCAAGACAAAACAAATAAATAAATGAGCATTAAACACGAAAACACATAAAATTATTAAATCAATTTAAGAGCCGTCATTTTCGTGTAAAATCTTTCGGGTGAATGGGTGTTGATTCAATTTGGTCAATTAGAATGAAATTTTTTGGGTGTGAGGCTGATAGAGCAAACGATTTATTAGTGATTCTATATTTGAAATTGATGTTTTGTTGGTTTTTTGGGTCATTTGCTTTATGATGTGAACATTAGTTGGAATTAAAGAAATTGTCTTAACCTAAATCTAGGACATGGTTTAAGAAAAATTAGGTTCTTAGGCAGAGAATTGCATCTTAAATTATTTCAAGCCACATCTTTGTTAAACTTAAGGTATGTACGAGTTCTGAAACTATATAACACCATATAGTTATTATATACACTAATTCAAAGCTAGAGCTTTGTGCTATGTTTCATAAGCCTTCCTTATGAAAATTCTAAGAAAATGGATTGAAGTTGGGCCTTTAAATGTTAATAAACATCATCGGCTAACGACCCCTTTTCGTCACGCTCGTCTATTGACCACAAGCAATAATATTAAGAAGAACACAAGAGTTAAAGTGATGACGAGAAAGACGAAGAAAAAATATTTAATTGACCCCATATAAATGACGAAGTAATAAAATTACTTCATTTTTAATTCAATTTGTAAAAGAACAATTGTGTGCTTTGCTGTGGACAAATACGAGAGACAGTGGGAAAGTGAGAAAGAGAGAGAATCTAATAAAGAATATCTTTTTAAGTGATATTAATTGCCATTTTTTTCTGAATTAATTTCATTCTCGTTAGATTTCTTTTGATGAATGATTTCTTCATTGAGATAAAATATGTTTCAATGAATTTCATTCACGCTAGTGTCATTCTTGTTAGCTTAAAACAAATGAGAGGAAATGATACGTAAGATATGGGAGATTTGGATGGGGTGATGGGAAGTAATTTGTCTAAAAAGTTCGATATTTGAAAAATTAATCAAATGTCCAAAAGTTGAATAGAGATGGATGAGAAGATGTATGTCCTTTAAGTATTGAACTTTTGGAACCGAGCAATCCAATGCATTTTGAGTTGTACTATTTATTCTGTACCTGATTGATCTTAAAGCAGTCTGAATGAAATTGTAAATAGTTCAGCAACTCAAGGAATAGCTAACGGACATTATGTCTAGTGTACTCTATGCTTTTGACCCTTATTTCAAAAATTAAGTCTCTTTACATATTACATCTTCAATGAAATCTTAGTACATAGTTTTACAGTTTCTTTCCCAATACTAAAGCTTTCCAGAAAGCAGACCACAATTGTCATGCACTTCTCGGTTCCATATCCCACAAATTACCTGGGAAAAGAGTTATGCTTCTACATTGAAAAGTTTAATCATTGCACATTTGTTTTAAAATTCAAATCTTCTTCTGGAATGGAAATAGAATTGAGGGTGATTCCTTTACAGATACGATACCCTTTTTTCTTCTATTTCCTATTCAATGCATATAAGGGTGACATGATGCTATGATTGAGAAATTTATTTGAAAAGATTTAATTCTGAATTTGTCAATGATTTTTATCTAATTTACAGAATCCTTCCATAAACATCCAATGGAAATTGATTTAACACAAGCATGTATCGGAGAAGTTAATACAATAGTACGAGGAGAAATTAATTGGCCTATAATTTATGGAATTGGGGTGAATACTAGAACTGGAGAAATTTTCCCTGGTATGCATTTTAATGCTGTTAAATTTGAATCATTTTAATTGAATCTTTATTACAGCTACATTCCCAGATAAAGGACCAGATTTATGCTTGAGGTAATTATTCGTATGACTGCTTAAATCTAGCTGGATTAAAATCTTATATCCATATACTCAATTAATCTCATAAACCTTTTTATATTCCTAAAGATCCGCAAGACACTTCACGGGAGGTCACACAGTTCTCGATGTTTATGACTCGCAATTAGGAATGCTGCGAATTGGGCCATTCAACTATGAGCCTTTACGAGGTGTTGACTTGTGGCTTTCACAAACAGATGAGTTCATTTTGCAGCATCTCTCAACAACACCTGACGTTGAACCACCACATTTTGTTATGCAAGTTCGTGCTACTTTAAAGTTTATTCAAGAGAATCAGTTCCCTGGTTAGTAATGGCTTCAATTATGAATCATTTTTAGTCTAATAACTTCATTCTTTTCAACAGCAATCACGGTATTTAGAGAAAATCGACCACTTTACTACAGACGAGATGAAAATTCTGGCTTATGGAGTCATGTTCGTTATTAGAGACAGATGATAATCAAAATTATACCACTCAAATTTTTAAAAACATTATGTATAATCAAGTTTAAAATAATCTTTCAGATTCAAATGCTATTTCATACTATAATTAATGCTATTTTTGTTCAACTCTTTTCTGATTAATGGAAATTCTAAAAATTTCAAGTCTAAATATATATTATTTTATGTTGTAACGGTTTATTTGTAAATAAAAAATCCAGACGTTAGTTTAAAACTATTGTGTTGTGCCTTAATGTTTCAGCATGTGATTTATGAGAGTGCTGCTGGATGTTGACTCAATGATGTCGCTGAATTCGCCTTATTTTTCAGGTCATTAAAAAATCACAACTCAATTCATCACAAGAAAGTCAAAATAACTCCTTGTGCATGACAACAATCACGTAAAAGCTAGTTAAATTAAAAAATTTTTTGTCAAAGTCATCAACGGTAAAATTTTTTTCAAAATTTTTCTTGCACAACCACAAAATTCAAAATTTATCTCCGAATTCTGTTACATTTTTGCACGTACACAAAAAAGATTGATAAATAAGCAATAACCAGCTCAAGTAAGCATGTGAGAAGCTTCATAATTGCTAAAACAAATACAAATTGCAAGAAAAACAGTAACATGATATGGATTGATAGAATAGTTGTAAAAAATTTTATTCTCGTTTAACGTATTTTTGAGGTTTGAAATTTTACCAAGGAGCACGAGCACGGCTGCAAAAAAGCGCTTTTTAGCAGAGTAAAATATAAAATCAACTTTATTTTTCTCTTCTTTGATTAACAAAAGAAGAATCACTATATTGCGAAAATCCATTAATTAACGAGTCAAATTTCACTATATTGTGCACGGCAGAACCGAATTACCTGTTATTAGTAGTGTGAGACATCCAATTTTTATAGAATTAGAAGGAATAAGCTCGAAAAAATGATTGAAAAAATGGAGACTGAAGAAAATGAAACTCCAGGTATGAAAATTTTAATTATTTTACGTGAAATACTGTTGCGAAACGTATAACCAGTAGTTATCATGTATAATAAGTCTCTAATAAGCAGATTTATAATGAAGTTTTGTTTGTTTATTGTTTATTAACTAGACATTACTCCCTCTGACCAAAATATGGAGGATGAATTGCGAAGCGAAGCAACGTTTCAATTAAGAATTGAAAATTTCAGTAAAATGTCCGAGACTATCCTTTCGGAAGCACATTACGTGAGAGGACTTCCCTGGAAAATAATGGCAATGCCAAGATCATCAAATGATAAGGACAAAAGTTTAGGATTTTTTCTCCAATGTAATGCCGATTGTGATTCAAACTGGAACTGTTCAGCGACAGCTGATCTCCGTCTATTGAGTTTCAAGAAAGACATACAGCCGGTCTCGAGAAAGATTAAGCATGTCTTTTACAATAAAGAAAATGATTGGGGATTTTCGACATTTCAATCGTTTACCGACATTCTGGATGCTGAGAAGGGATACATACAGAATGATACAATCATTCTTGAGGTACATGTACAGGCTGAGGCACCGCACAATGCATATTGGGACTCAAAGAAATTAACAGGATATGTTGGCCTTAAGAATCAGGGAGCAACGTGCTATATGAATTCTCTGTTACAGACACTCTACTTTACAAATGAACTCAGAAAAGCCGTCTATAAAATGCCAACAGAAGCTGACGATAGCAGTAAATCTGTTGCACTTGCTCTGCAGAGGGTTTTTCATGACCTGCAATTCTCCAATAAGCCTGTTGGAACCAAAAAACTCACAAAAAGTTTTGGCTGGGAGACATTAGACTCGTTTATGCAGCACGACGTTCAAGAATTTCTCCGTGTCCTTCTCGACAAGCTCGAGATCAAAATGAAAGGTAAGAACTAGCGACTCTATGTTACGCAATAAAGTTAATGTTTTATAAAATTCCACAGGAACTTCCATTGAAGGGACAATACCGAAGCTGTTTGCCGGCAAAATGATATCGTACATAAAGTGCAAGCACGTCAGCTACAAGAGCACTAAAACAGAGACATTTTATGATATTCAATTAAATATTAAAGGGAAAAAGAACGTTTATGAGTCTTTTGAAGATTACGTATCGACGGAAATTCTCGACGATGAGAATAAATATGATGCAGGCGAATATGGATTACAGAAGGCCGAAAAGGGTGTCATTTTTGCATCATTACCTCCCGTTTTGCATTTACACTTGCTCCGATTCCAATACGACCCCATGACTAACAACTCAGTCAAGTTTAACGATCGTTTTGAGTTTCAAGAGAAAATCAATTTGGATAAGTATCTCGAGAAGCCTGAAGAGACACCAGCAAATTACATTCTTCATGCTGTACTCGTTCATTCTGGTGATAATCACGGTGGTCATTATGTAGTCTTTATTAATCCACGAGGCGATGGAAGTTGGTGTAAATTTGACGATGACGTTGTATCTGCCGTACCAAAAACCGCAGCAATTGATCAAAATTATGGTGGTACTGAAGACGACTTCATGCTAAATGTACGAAACTGTACAAATGCTTATATGTTAGTCTATGTGCGCGAATCAGCGATGAAGACAATTCTACAGGATATCACAGAAGAAGATATTCCATCGGAACTGAATGAGAAGTTAACTGAAGAAAAGCGTTTAGAATTAGCAAAAAGAAAGGAGCGAAATGAAGCATCAAATTATATTAACGTTAATGTGATCCTTGAAGATTATTTTGATGGTCATCATGCAAATGACTTATTTAATCCCGAAATTGCACACTATCGATGTTTTAAAGTCAAACAGAACTCAACACTAAACGATTTGGTCTCATTGATACAAAATACATTTAAGGTGCCACCACAAAAAATGCGTTTATGGTCATTCTCCTATTTGGGACATGGCGGAAGTCAAATGTATCACCATAACTCGGCATCTGGAAATTTATTGTCCAATGGACTATTCCATGTTGACATAACTGATCCCGATGCATTAAATAATCCAATTACGTACTTGTCGCGTGATCATAATCCATGGACAGTTTATTTAGAAATGCCACCGCCCGATAATGAAAGTGCTTCATTACCACCATATGCACCAAATGTCCACATTCTTGTATTCTTCAAATATTACGATCCAGTTAATAAAAGCTTAACATATGTTGGCTCACGAATTGTCGTACATGATGAGAAGCTGACAGACTTGGCACCAGATTTAAATAAATTAATTGGAACTCCATCGGACACAGCACTTGATTTTTATAAATATAAATCAAAGGTTGATCCAAACTTGCAAATATCCTCGATCGCTAAGAACGGCGAAATATTGATTTTTGAACGTACCGAGAAATTACCGAATTTGGAACTGCCGACTTATGCTGACTATTATAACGATCTTCAATATCGCGTTGATGTCACTTTCATCGATAAAAATATTCAAAATGATAATGGATTTACTATTGAACTTTCATTTAACTCTACTTATGATCAAATGGCTAAGGTATGTCCTCAGATTATATTGCTATATTTCTATAAATTTATTCTTTGATAACTTAATTTGTTTCTGCAAAAAATGACTCATTTTAATGAGTGCGATAAGTTTTAATCTAGGGATTAAAAAATCAATCTAGAAATTAAAAATTTAAGATTTATTTTAATCCAGGATTTATTTAAGTCCTTCTTTGTCAAATCTTGATACATTGTGTCTTTATTATTGAAAATAAGATGCACACATCAGACAGAAAGACTGCAAAAAAATTGCTGAATCATTGCCAAACCATTTCCTCTCAAAATAAATCTCTTCAATCGTTCAATTCTGATCTGATAAAGTGCATCTGGACTAGCTTCATTTGAATGCTATTTGTGGATTAATGATTTAATAATTAACTTGTAGCTTTGTTCCTTAAAACTCATAAAATTCTCGTCTCTTTTGTAGGCCGTTGGCCAGCGAATTAACGTAGATCCATACGAGATTCAATTCTTTAAGAGCATCAACTACAAAGATACGCCAGGCCCGGCAATTCCGGGATCATTTGATGGACAGCTTAAGGATTTATTGCAAGGTAAATCGAAAAATAGCAAACGATTCTTATTCTATCAAAGACTATCGATGAACATCAACGACTTGGAAGATAAGAAACCATTCAAGTGCATGTTCCTGTTGCCGAATATGAAAGACATGAAGGAAGTGACATTATATCCACACAAGAATGGAACTGTAAAGACGTTATTAGAGGAAGCAGCGAAGGTTGTAAAATTTAGCGAGAACAGTACCCGACAATTGCGCATTTGTGAGCAGCACAGCTCAAAGCTTCTATGGCCAAGTCCACCTGATACGACTTCGTTAGATAAATTACAAATTTATAGCGAATCGGCAAGTCAAACGTCAACGCAAAAGTTTTTGCGTATTGAGGAAATTCCGATGGATGAGATGAATCTTGATGATCAAGTTGAGGCATTAGTTCCGGTAATTCATTTCCATAAGAACCTCTTCACGACCTTTGGTGTACCGTTATTGATAAAAATATGCGATCAAGAGACATATAAGGATGTAAAAAATCGAATTCAAAAGAAATTAAGTATATCACAGTACGAGTGGGAGAAATATAAATTGGCAATTATTCAAAATAAATCAGCTAATCCAGTTGATGATAACGATAAAGTAATATTGGAAAAGTTCCAAGGACCAGAAGAGGGTCAACGTTGCTTTTTAGGACTAGATCATGCAAACAAGAGCGCTTATCCAACAACTAAATTAAATATCTTTGAAAAGTCGATCAAGATTTACAATTAAACAAGGGAACGGACGAACGAAAGCAGTTGGAGATGATCAGTAGCAGTATCGTCTTATATTATTATGGAAAAAAATCCCTTTTTAAATTAATTTCGTTATTATTTTTCATTTCATATTCGTAAGTTATCCATGGTGATTACTGCTTAAAGCGTGTGGCCAGTGAATTGCAAGTACTGTCCTCCAAATTTCGGTTCCTTTTTTTTCTCTAATTAACTTACTCCTTTTTTTTCGTCGTTATTAATGAAATCAATTATTCAATTTATTATTTTTATACTTTTTTATTATGATCAGAATTCAAATAGGAATTTCTAGAGAAGTTTTTCTATTAAAATGTGGGAAGAATGATGAATAAATGAGTAAATTAGACATCGTTAAATAATGCGAGAACACACACACACACAGAATTATGGAGATAATTGTTATAATTTTATTCAAGGAAGGATGAGCTTTGAGATTTTTTAACTCTTTAAATTAAGATAAGGCACGAAACAGGGAAAAGTGTGATGTGGGAGTGTAAGGTTAATTTTAATCGTTGGTATTTATGATGAAAATTTTGTCTGGGATCGTTTATTTTAAGCTTTTTGTGGATATAATCTTAACATTTGACTTGCTTCAAAAAATGGTTTTTTGTCACAAATTTCGATGGAGAAAAACATTAAAACAGCAAATTTTGGACTTCAAATGGATATTATCATATTTAAAAGTGAGTAGATGTACACTTACCTCTTATTGGTTTTAATAATGAGATTAAAGAAGTTGCACGTGCTTAGCTTTAAAATGTACAGTGTCTTAAATATTTAAAAACGCCACACCTTCTTTACTGATAGGATCAACCAGAAATATTTTAATTTTATCCATTCAATAACGCTTCCTTAAAGTCAGTGCTACTCAAACATTTAGTATTCAGTTTGTCGACATGATTTTCGTTTCATAGTTGAATCTTTTGACGACTCACTAGTGTGTCATCGAGCAAAATTTGAGTAACACTACTTTACTTTCAACACGTTCAAAAAGCTGTTCATGTTTAGCGATTTCTGTCATCAAGCACATCTTGTTAATAATTTAGCATTTAAAGTGATCCTACTTAGAAAAATTTCTGATTTTCCATTGTCTTGGTCAATCTTTTTTGGAGGTGTTGTGTGACACTGTAATATCAAAAATTGTTTTAAGATTTTGTGACTGAGAGTGAGAGGGGGTTGAATCATTGCGAACAATGTATTCTGCAAGTCAATCAATAGTATTCATAATTGAGAAAGATAAAAAAAAGTCTTAAAAGCTCATTCATCCTTAAAAAAAGTTTTATATATAGAAAATGATGAAAATTGATGAATTAACGAAAAAAAAAATAATAATTATAGCATTGAGCGAGAATGAGACAGTGAATATGTTCTAGGACAAGTGGAGTTACAACAAAAAAATTAATTTCTGATTTTTTAAAAACAGATTTTTACTGCGTTAATCAATGAGTTCATTTACATAATTTAAAAAATAAAAAAAAACATAAAAATAATTATTTCTTTTTTGCCTAAAAAATAACAAATTTTCATTCATTATCAAATTATGAGAAGCAAAGGATTAAAGGATATTGATTCAAAAAAAAAATATTCAGAATAGCTTTTGTTTTAACTGAAAACCATAAATAAAATGCCTATTTTAACAGAAGACACAGTAAAGGACAGAAAAATTCCTGTGAATTTAATGTTGTATCAAAAATTGAGAAGAAGTGAAAAATAAAATATTCTTAACTATAATTTTTAATACTCATTTGTTTCCGATCAACAGCCTTACTCACGTATTGAAATACAATTCAAATATTCATTAAACATATAACGTTTTTTCGAAACTTAAAATTTTAACGGCTTTTTGAAGTATTTTGATTGCCTAATGTTAAGCACTTACATCTTCATTTCTGTGCTTATTGAAATCTTCTATGCGCTATAATTAATGAAATTTTTAAAAAATTGCATCAATGGAATTGACCATACAATTTAATGTTTGAACCTAGTTTGAATTTGATAAAAACGTTCCACATTTGCTATAAAAAAAGCTTTTAAAATATTCAAAAGCAGTTAAGTGCCTTGCTGGTCGAATAGGTAAGGCGCTTGGCTCAAATTTGGGATGGTAACTCGAAGGTCGTCGGTTCGAATCCAGCCATTTCCAAATTTGTTCTTTTTCGGAAGTTTAGATACTTCGACTGCTTAATGTACGAGATCAAGCCATAATTGGGCATTTGGGCAACGTTGGATTAAGGAACGGGTCTGGAACTTGAAGTGTAGCGGGAGAAATAGGAACGAGAGCTACAAGATTACCCACGAATGGAATATTGATAGAACGGACCTGAAAAGTATCACGTAACGCCTACAGAAGATCGAAACGAGAGCCTTAGTTTATTTGAAACCTAGATATGAAGATTAGAAGTTTGATCCTACATAATATTAATTCATATGTATACAAATACAAAAAAGTGTAAAATGTGAATTATTTCCGGACAGTATGTCGTCAATAAATGCAATAAAGTGCAATTAAAATGTTAAAAAAAATGTTTTTACGAATAAAATTTCAAAAATATTTGAAAATAAATCAAAGTGAATTATAAACATGATAAGATTAAGCATTAAAAAGACACAATTGAGAAGTATCACTAATTTTTAAAACTCCTTATTTTTAACGATCTTTTAAAATTTGAAAATATTTTTATAGCAAAGTTGTCGTAACGTTATTTATAAACAAGCCACTACCGCATGGTTGAAAACAATAAAGCGAACAGGCATTAAATCAGAATAAATAAAAACTTGATAAGCGCGTGAAAAGAAGCATAACAATGTCTGAAATCGGTAAGTATTGATTACATATAAGATTACCAGTTGATTAAAGTTAAAATTTCTATTTAATTATAGTCGAGAAGAAGAAAAAACAAAAAAAGAAGGTGAAGGAAGAAATTGAGAACTTGGGGGAGATACAAAGATCAGGAGATTTCCAAATTAAGCCATCTGAAGCCATAGCTAAATTGGAAACATCAGATTGGCCATTATTGCTGAAAAATTTTGATCGATTAAATATCAGAACCAACCATTATACGCCACTTCCAAACGGAGCATCACCCTTAAGCCGTCATATTAAGGAATATGTCAAAAGTGGATTTATTAACCTTGACAAACCATCTAATCCTAGCTCACACGAAGTTGTTGCTTGGATTAAAAGAATCTTAAAAGTAGAGAAGACTGGTCACTCGGGAACTTTAGATCCAAAAGTAACTGGATGTTTGATTGTGTGTATTGACAGAGCTACTCGATTAGTTAAGAGTCAACAAAGTGCAGGAAAAGAGTATGTTGCTGTTTTTAAGCTACATTCAGCAGTTGAATCTATCCAACGGGTCAATCAGGGATTAGAGAAACTTCGTGGTGCTCTATTTCAAAGACCTCCATTGATTTCAGCTGTTAAGCGACAGCTTCGTGTCAGAACAGTTTATGATAGTTTATTGCTAGACTACGACGAAAATCGTAATATGGGTGTGTTTTGGGTAAGCTGTGAAGCTGGATCTTATATCAGAACAATGTGTGTTCATTTGGGACTTGTTTTGGGTGTTGGTGGACAAATGTTGGAACTCCGTCGTGTTCGATCAGGTATTCAAAGTGAAAAAGATGGTATGGTATCCATGCATGATGTGCTTGATGCTCAATATGCTTATGAAAATCATAAAGATGAATCGTTATTGCGTCGCGTTATTAAACCTTTGGAAGGCTTGCTTGTTTCCCACAAAAGAATCATTGTCAAGGATAGTACAGTTAATTCTATATGCTATGGAGCTCAAATCATGTTGCCTGGTGTGTTGAGATATGAAGACGGCATCGAAATTAATGATGAAATCGTCATCGTTACCACCAAAGGTAGTTATATCCTGCATATAAACTTTAGATTGTCTTTAATAACTGTTATTTATTTGATTATAGGTGAAGCAATAGCTTTAGCCATTGCATTAATGACAACAGCCACAATGGCTAGTTGCGATCATGGAGTATGTGCAAAATTAAAGCGTGTCATTATGGAACGTGATACATATCCAAGAAAATGGGGTCTTGGACCAAAAGCATCTAAGAAGAAGGAATTAATTGCTGCAGGTCTTTTAGATAAATATGGTAAGCCAAATGAAAACACTCCAAAAGAATGGCTTACAGGATATGTAGACTATAACAACAAGACACAACAAAATGGAAATACAGCTGCTGAGGAAAATAACAAACGTAAATTAAGCGTAGGACCAAATGATGTGTCTCTTGACAATTCACAAGTAGTTGAAGTAAAAAAGAAGAAGAAAAAGCAAAAATTAAATCCAGACGAATCAACAGAAGTTGCTCAGGAAGAACCAGTTGAATTGCCTGTAAGTTAACATTTATTTTTGAAAATATTCTTTAATCAAATTAATTTCATTTTAAGGCTGAAACACCGACGAGTGAAAAAAAGAAAAAGAAGAAAGACAAAAAGAAGGAAAAGGAAGAAGATGAATAAATCAACAGAATTAAAACAGATTTCTATTATCTTTTCTGAAATATGCATTTTTAAGATAAAACAGATTAATTTTCTTAATTTCCTTTATTGTAGAACTTTAAACAATAAAAAATACAAACAAATTCATACTTTAATCGATTGTATTATTTTATTTTTATGTCAAGCAAAAAAGTACGGAAATATAAAAGCAAAACAATAAATAATTAAGTGACTTTTGGTCGTTATCTTTTTAAATTTCTTCAATGATAATTTTCAAATATTTTTCGACCGTTATTTTTTAACTTTTGAAACTTTTTTATTGATCATTAAATAGTTTTTCTTAAGGTTTTATTCGAATGTGTTTGAAAACTTATTTATAAATCAAGCACAAATGTAGAAAATTGTCAGGATAGCTGAGAGTCTCGCTAAGCCATTGAAGCTGGAAGAATATTTAAAATTATTATTATCTGATCAATTTTGGGCACTAATTTACAGCATAAAGGATAAAATCAAATTATAACTTGCCTCAGCATCTAAAGGAACTTCTACTCCATGAGTTTTAGCGCCAATCGCTTCTAACGTGGGTGTAGATAATTCTTTGAGCAAGTCTTTTAGTGTCTTTCTCTGTCCTTTTTCGGACAGTGGACAAATCAGCTTTTGTGAATATGAATAGCAATCCTAAATTAGTAGGAATAAATCATTACAATTTACCAATAGCAGCTCCTAATCTACAAAGAGTTAAATCTGATCTTGAAATTCATCGTATTATCAAGCACAGATCTATCTGTCTTTGTTGATTATTGTACTATATTTACGTCAGTGTAGCATCTCAACGGAATGTACTTAAAACAATTTTCCTGCTCTATCGATTCCATTAATCGTCTATTGACTGCCCAAAACTGATCAAATTTGTCATTTTGTAATCCTAGGAAAAGTTGTTTATGCTCCTTCTTTTGCATTTGAGAGACAATTTGTCCTTTATGCTTCAAAAAATCAGCTTCTTTTAAGCAGTTCATAAAAAAGCTTTCGATTACATCTCTGAGAAATAGATAAACTAGTAAGTCAGCCTGTAAATAGAATTTTAAGCTTACTTGTTGGGAAACTTAAATAAACAATCTTCTGGAAATTTGTTGAAATGGACATTAATTTGCCAAGGTAAAGGATGCTCACTGCCAGTTAAATCGTATAGAACACCTGAAAAATACTGTATTAAGAATTGTATGGGATTTCAAATTAAGCCATAACTTACCAATCGGAATATGAAACTTAAGAGGTATTGAGTTGTTGTAGCTGAACCAAATTTCATCTTCCTTCTCAATATACCTTTGGAAATGCTTCCTGATCTTTTCAATCACTAAACTTAAGTAGCTTACTCTCGGTAATAATAAAAAGTAAGCTTCAACTTCGATGTCTTCGCTATCGACGATGAATTTTGTAGGAATTTTACCATCCCAGACTTCCTTTAGAACTTCTCTGTCATTTGCCATTGATTTTAAGCTATCTTAAATTAATTCACAGGTGTTGCAATTTTTATTTCAATATTGAATTTTCTTTTTGTTTATGTTTTAGGGGGTTATTGATAAATAACGTCTCGAAATGGCAAAATAATTTTTGCTATGTTTTTAAGTAACGGTTAATTTATTTTTAAAAATCTAAAACATAGAATACTATCATAGGTAGGTGAACTAAGTCACTCGAAGACTGGATGATAACTGGATCTTATCATACTTTACATGTATGTAAACCTTAATTCTATCAAATTCTGTGAATCTGAAAAACTATTATTGCACTATGGGCCAGAAATCGAAAACTTTTCCGAAAATTATTTTTTTAGTCTAAATGATAGCTCTTTCATTCCCATTTATGAAAATACTTACAAAAGTGGCCAATTCAGCCTAAGTTCCGAGTTATGGCTTTTCAAATTTTTGATTAAGAGCATTTTCTCGCCCCACAAAAATTGTCACTACTTTTCATTAGATTGATGAAACTCTTTCAATTTTTTTTTATTTGGTAGCTTAAAATAAGAGCTTTATTTTAGGATAGTAAACATTTAATTATGCATCTTTTAACTTTATGAATTTTAAGGTTTTTTCAAAAAAGCACGTGTTCAGTATGATTATGTTCGTCTAGGACTTCACTCTTAAAATAAATGATGCTGAATCTTTTTTTATATTGTAGATATAAACAAGATCTACAACTTTTATTAAAATACTATAAAGTTTTAGTAGAGTTTTGCTGATGAAATTAAGTCTTTTCTTCAAAAAAACTGCAATTTTTTGACATAAATTCCCATAACTTTTCAGGATAGCCCAAAGGAGTGGATTTTTTTTACATGCTTTGAAAGCTCTTTGGATATACTATCAGAATATATAATCAGCTTGAGTTCGGTTACTGAGACAATCTCGAGCAATTTGACTTTGAAGTGTGACCAGAAATACATTTCAAAACATAAAAATTGAAAATAAATTTTGTACGTTTTTCAAAATTTTAGTTTTTTGCTTTAGATCAATAGATCTCATCAAGGCGCATATTTTGAGTATAAATATGTCATAGTTTGAACAATTTTTATACTCAAATTTCAACAAAATCATTTTTATATATTTTTTCAACAAATTTTACTTATTTTTCAATTATTTTAAATCAAAACATATTTTAAATCTTCTGATTTTGATATTTTTTGAAATTTCTATGTTTTTATGTTAAATTGTCACTCCTAGAGCAACAATTCATAAATTTTTTTTACTTTAAGGTAATTTTTTTATAATTTTTTGCAAATTACACTCATTTTTCTTATCTTTTTTTATCAAATTTTATTTTATGATAATTCTAAATATTGAAATTTAATGTAATATGCATAAAAATTCTCTTAAATATTTAAAGATCATATTTTATCCAATTAACGTAGGAATAAAGCTGGAATGAGCAAAGCTTTGATATGTTCCTTTAATCTGAAGGTAATTTTCCTTTCGATTCAGAACATATAAGCATCCAATCATTTATTTTTAATAAATTTCGGTAAACATACTTATTTCCATGCAATTGTAAAGCATAAACTGCCTTTCAGGTTCGGAAGTTGAAAGCTCAATATTTATAATCTGACTGGACTCACTAATGGTGACTGGAATTTACCAGTATGAAATATATAAAGTATATATACAAAAGTTTGAAAAGTTTGCATCGTTTCGAAATTTATCAAAACTAAATGATGGTTCTTGAATCTATTTTTGTCTATGTATAAGGGTTTAAGTGCCTCGCTGGTCAAATAAGTAAGGCGATTGGCTCAAATTTGGTATGGTAACTCGAAGGTCGTCGGTTCCAATCCAGCCATTTCCAAATTTGTTCTTTTTCAGAAGTTTAGATACTTCGACTGCTTAATGTACGAGATCAAGCCATGCGATATTTGGATTAAGGAACGGATGAGGAACTTGAAGTGTAGCGAGAGAAATAGGAACGAGAGCTACAAGATTACCTTATAATGATAAATTGTCAGAACGGATCTGAAATGTATCACGTTGCGCCCACAGATCAGTAAAAAAAGTATATACAAAGACAAAAATTTGAAAAATCAATGAAATATGGTAAAAAACTATAAGGAACCATTCAACATTGGATAAAAATTGTCGCAATAAATTTGATAGATTGGAAAATGGTTGATAGCGTTTTCCTTTTTAAAAACTATTTTCATTATAGGTCTTTAATTTTAATAGTTCGTGGTGATAGTTTATGCTTTACAATTGCATGGAAATAAGTATGTTTACCGAAATTTATTAAAAATAAATGATTGGATGCTTATATGTTCTGAATCGAAAGGAAAATTTCCTTCAGATTAAAGGAACATATCAAAGCTTTGCTCATTCCAGCTTTATTCCTACGTTAATTGGATAAAATATGATCTTTAAATATTTAAGAGAATTTTTATGCATATTACATTAAATTTCAATATTTAGAATTATCATAAAATAAAATTTGATAAAAAAAGATAAGAAAAATGAGTGTAATTTGCAAAAAATTATAAAAAAATTACCTTAAAGTAAAAAAAATTTATGAATTGTTGCTCTAGGAGTGACAATTTAACATAAAAACATAGAAATTTCAAAAAATATCAAAATCAGAAGATTTAAAATATGTTTTGATTTAAAATAATTGAAAAATAAGTAAAATTTGTTGAAAAAATATATAAAAATGATTTTGTTGAAATTTGAGTATAAAAATTGTTCAAACTATGACATATTTATACTCAAAATATGCGCCTTGATGAGATCTATTGATCTAAAGCAAAAAACTAAAATTTTGAAAAACGTACAAAATTTATTTTCAATTTTTATGTTTTGAAATGTATTTCTGGTCACACTTCAAAGTCAAATTGCTCGAGATTGTCTCAGTAACCGAACTCAAGCTGATTATATATTCTGATAGTATATCCAAAGAGCTTTCAAAGCATGTAAAAAAAATCCACTCCTTTGGGCTATCCTGAAAAGTTATGGGAATTTATGTCAAAAAATTGCAGTTTTTTTGAAGAAAAGACTTAATTTCATCAGCAAAACTCTACTAAAACTTTATAGTATTTTAATAAAAGTTGTAGATCTTGTTTATATCTACAATATAAAAAAAGATTCAGCATCATTTATTTTAAGAGTGAAGTCCTAGACGAACATAATCATACTGAACACGTGCTTTTTTGAAAAAACCTTAAAATTCATAAAGTTAAAAGATGCATAATTAAATGTTTACTATCCTAAAATAAAGCTCTTATTTTAAGCTACCAAATAAAAAAAAATTGAAAGAGTTTCATCAATCTAATGAAAAGTAGTGACAATTTTTGTGGGGCGAGAAAATGCTCTTAATCAAAAATTTGAAAAGCCATAACTCGGAACTTAGGCTGAATTGGCCACTTTTGTAAGTATTTTCATAAATGGGAATGAAAGAGCTATCATTTAGACTAAAAAAATAATTTTCGGAAAAGTTTTCGATTTCTGGCCCAATATATTGGTCTGGCTTGGTTTAATAAGCAAATAGTCATCAATATCTTGTTCCATGCAATTGCCTTAATGTTCAGGTAGTACTTACCACAGATCAATGCAGATCGACAAAAAATTTTGAGTCAAATTAATCTGTGGTAAGGGGTTCAGATTTTTGTCTTAATGTACCCTAGCAAATTGAAAAATTAACGAACCTGTTCAGAACAGTTCAGATTAGATTGATGATTGATTACCATTAACTTATAAAACCATCAAAAAGGATATCTTCTATCATTTTCAAATGATTACATCAGATTTCATATTGACAGTTCCAAAGGTTCTCATCCCAACTTCCTTATATATGCCCATAAAAATGCAAACAGCACTTTAAATTCTTTTCAGGCTGGTAAAAGAATATTTTGTTAATATTTTTATTCATTATTTAAATTAAACATATAACCATAAATGGTAAGTTACCATAAATATTAATACACGATATTATACACACTCAAATAATTTTTTAGCCACTCAATTAATGGCTCATAATATTCAAGAAGAGCAGCTGCTGATATTTTATCCATTCCCGTTAAATCCTTTAAAATTGTTTTAAATGTCGCCTCACTTCCGTTTTTTAATGCTTTCCTAGAATATAAAGGTAAAAGTTCGAGAGCATAAATTAATTAAATCTTTTAAGGTAAATGGATATATCGTGTAAAAATCGCTAAGTGAACATCAATTAAGTTTGTAAAATAAAATTGATGCATCCATGTTGGTTGAATCGTACGAAAAAAAAAAAATGCAGCCGCAATAACAAAGTTGCTTAATTAAATTCACATTTGCGAGAACATGTGTGGGATGATTTAACCTATTAAGTCCATCAAAAATGAGATGTTTTCAGACCCGTTTTGTTTTGTTACAATTTTAAATTTTGTATGCAGCGTTGACAAAATTTCAGAACTTAATTCTTCCCGAAAAATTAAAGACGTCATTCAATGAATCATCCTTTTAGGCACAGATGATTTCATTATCCTCAAAATTTTTATTGAAAAATGTTCAAGCTATCTATTTGAAAATTGATGCGATGTTAAATTAAACTTTTAAAGCAGCCAATGAAATTTCCTAGCAATGCACATTGTTATAAGTTATATCTATGCTTTTGGATCGTCTTATTGCAAAAAGAGGCTATTTAGAGTTTGAAGGATCAAAATAATTGCAATTAGAATAGTGTCAATTATCAGGCCTAGCTATCTTCTTAGATCTTCTTAAAAACTTGGCCTGTTACTACTTCTAGTATAGATTCAATTATTAAGTGACAAGCGTTCTGTTCATTGCGTGCGTCATTAGATCCAAATAGTATGATTAAACGCGAGTAAATCAATTTATTTGCACTGTATTACTCGGAACTTGAATAAAAACTCGCTAAACTGTAACCACTTTATAAAGCTAGATCTGATACTAAATTGATTGTAAAAATGGAACTGCTATAACAATATTAACATCAAAAACGCTTACTTTAACAATTTTCCAGCTCTTCGTGATCCATAAATATCACACTTATGAAGTGGCATGCTCAACGTCTCGTTCCCCTTCACCTTTCCATAAACTGTAGCCTCACACAGTCCTCTAAAAATCTGATACTGCAAAATGTTGGCAAAAAAATACCTCGCATATGGCACATTAGCAGCAAAGTGAAATTTTGCAGCAACATCAAACAACTGATGACGATTAATGTCAACATTCGGCGGTTCAATTCGTTGAATTTTCCTCGTCAATTCCCAAAAGTAATCGTTTGAGTTTTCCATATCGATACGCTCAGCAAACAAGTCATAACGAAATGATTCGAAAACATATCCAAATGGTATTTCTGGAACCTTCATTAGTGCCATAATCAACAATTGATGAAGGTCAGATGTAGACGGTATTTGAGTCGTTGGAAAAAGCATTGAGTCATCAATAAGTTTGAGTCGATTCAAGTGCATAGGTGTGATAAATCCTAAGAATATGGAATCACCAATTGTCTCTTGAATGACTGTATTGCCTGTTCGGAATGGTGCTAGTTTGTTTTGTGACATCATGTACTGCTCAACATGTCCCATTTCATGTGTTATTACGTATAAATCATAAAGTCGTTTATAGCCGCAAACAGCAACGCGATAATCATCATCCTTAAACATATTAGCTGCTGTTCCATGGCAACTCATGTTGATGTCATTAGAGATGTAACTTTTGTCCCAAAAATCCCTTGGCATTCGAGTCAGTCCCAGTGAGGTATAAAAATCTTCAATTTTTTTAACAACATCACTTGATGTCCACTTCCTACCCCTCAATGACTCATCGATATTCCATTTGTCAGAGAATATTGTCGGCTCAATGTAATCCTTTAATAAATGATACCAATTTGCATTCCATCCGAGAAAATGTGCTGGGATGTTTTGATTCCGTTTGTCAATTGATTTGAAATTTTTCTCCAGTATTGATTTGACGAAGGCATGCAGCATGTTGTAGAACGGTTGTATTTCAGTCCATATATCACGCATTAAATCTTCAACTTCATCAATCTCCATTTCATGCTGCCACATCATACCGATATTGGAGAAGTCAGCCTTCTGTGCACCATTGTTCATTGTTTTAATCAATTTTGGATAGAGCTCTCGAATGTTAGGTCCAATCGATTGTCTCCACACCTCCCATATCCAATAATTTATCACATCTACATTTCGTTTGCAGTCGAGGGTGTTCTTTGGGGTTACTGCTGAATAATCTGTTGAATAAAAAAGGTTTTAAAATAAAAAAAAATTGGACAATAAATAAATTGCTGAAGAGTTTTATGGCAAGAGAGACTCAATTTGGATATTCAGGGGAAAAAGGTTTAAAAATAATTAATTTGTTTTTAATTTGAGTGCTTCCATATGCCTTTGTCGATGACGTAAAAATGGAAATTTTTGGAATAGAATTTCAATGTCAAGCTTGTTGAATTTGTTATGGACGTCATTCAATTAATTTGTAATTTAGAACTCATGTTTTTGATATTTTGTTCTTTAATTTGATTGAATTTGGATTATGTTATTACACAAATTAAGTCTATTCGTGTCTGACTTAAACTTTACATAGTTAAATTTTGTCCAAATTTGTTCCGAGCTGAAATTTAATCCAGTTTTCTTAGAGCAGTTTAGAATCAAACAATTTGCAGCCATTTCTAATGTGCAGCTACTTAACATCTTCTTGGAAGTGATAGAGCTTCTTAATAAGCTTTTGCTCATTTTAACGCATTACTTACCATTGTCCATAAGTTTCTCAAGCTGGGGCTCTCCTGAATAGCATTTAAGTTGAATCTGATTATCTTTTGCATCCAAAAAAATGATTTCTCCCTCACGATTGAAAGACAGCTTCCTCAAATCATCTCCACTTTGAACATATGTGAAGTTCCACAGATTTATGGCATTTGAACATATATCCAAACTGTTCGGTATGCAAATTTTTGTATTTGTGTAAATGTATTGGATCTGACTTGAAGTTTCTAGGAGTTCTCTGTGAAGAAGAAAATTTTAAGATTAATAAACATCAAGCAGCCAGTCAAGACAATGAAATCATCTGCTTCGTGATCATTCACTTCTCAAAAGTTTTGAAAACCTTAATCTTTATAAAAAGTCAAATCCTAACCTTTGTTCCAGAGGATCATCAAATTTCACTCCACTGCACATCAATTCATAAGCTCTTCGCTGTGTATCAAGCAATTCATCATTCATAGCACCCATTTGCTTACATTTCCGGTTAATAAATCGCAACCTTTCACCAGCAATATCCTCAAGTTCAACTTGCTTGTTAATATTTGAAGGATTCATTCTGTCGAGATAAGAATAAGCACAAAAGGACGAGATTAAGTGATTAATTTACTTCCACATAGATAACGCACAATGCATCCCATGCCAGTTCCGCTATACGATGATTAAAATCAGTTAAATCCTTGTCGAGTGTCAAGAAAAACATCTCAAAATTCTTGACTCCATCACTTGCGGTTCCTTCACAAAATAAAAAGCTCACAATGAGGACTTTTAGCCACGACCATTGCATTGTTGACAACACGGCACTTAAAAGCCAACTGAAAAAATTCTGTTTCGAAGTAAAAAAAAGTTACAATCAGGAACGGAAAACAATTTTCAGTCGGTTTTGTGTGTGATTTGCGCAGATGAAAATCATTGTTTAATTATGTTTGTTATCACAAGCACAGGTAAGTAGGTGGAAAAAAGTCACTTTTGGAATATAAATCTATGACTTGATAAGGAAAACAGTGATCAAGTATATCATATTAGTGACATGATTTAGTGTTTCGTTTGGTTGAAAATTAATAGACAATCGAGTAATGCTCTGACAAGGAGAGATAAGATAATGAATTGGAATGGATTTAAAATTATCATGTCGTGGATTCCGGGGGGCAAATGATAAAATTACAGTTTATTTATACTAATCGTGCTTGCTTTTTGAGGTGCCTAGCTGAAATGTGGTCTAAAGCTCTTAAAGCGTTTTCAATTCACGTGTAAGTCAAGATTGACATAGCGATCGAACTGAACCCAGGATGTCATTTCTGACAGCAGTCTTCCAAAAACTTTAGCTAGGTTGCAGTATCCTTCACAAATCTAAGCAAGTTAAGTGCCTTGCTGGTCGAATAAGTAAGGCGCTTGGCTCAAATTTGGTATGGTAACTCGAAGGTCGTCGGTTCGAATCCAGCCATTTCCAAATTAGTTCTTTTTCAGAAGTTTAGATACGGATCAGAAACTTGAAGTGTAGTGGGAGAAATAGGTACGAGAGCTACAAAATTACCTTATAATGGAATATTGTCAGAACGGACCTGAAATGTATCACGTCACGCCCACAGAAGATTGAAACGAGAGCCTGAATTTAATCGAAACCTAGATTTGAAGATTAGAAGCTTGATTCTACGTCACCCATAGTGATATGAAATGTATCACTAATCAATATAAAAAGTAAAACATGAATAAATACTAATTCTTCCGGACGGTAACGTCGACAAATAAATAATAATAATAATCTATAAGAGATCCCCACTAGCAGATAAATAGTCTTAAATATATATCATTTCTCCTGACTACTCCCATCCCCACCAGAATCCCTTCCAAAAAAAAAAATATTTTACACATCAGTTGCTCGGGACTATTGCCATACTTACTCACTATAGCAGCGATTTGTTTCCATTTTGCTCATTTGTTATGTGGATTATCATTGATTGAATGAGATAACAATGACAAAACACACCTAACAGCTAGAGATTAAGTGAGTTTCTTGTGACTTTTGTAATTGAAATGAGCCAATTTTCATGCATGTTTGAAAAGATGTGTGGGTGTGTTGATGTGTGACAATGCAGATTTTGGTTGATAACGTGATGTAAGGGAATTTATGTTAGCATTTGTTATTTTTGTGATGTGGTTATCAACTGTTTTTTTTTTGTTTTTGATGATGGTGCTGTGGTTTGTGCTATTCAGGGCAGTATGGTGTGTTTTTCTAGTTCAGATACGAAATAGACTGGATAAATAAAGTAAGTACTGATTGTGGCAGTGTTCATTTGATTTGATAGGAAATGAGGATTAACATTATTGAGAATAAATTAACTGTCGTTTAATATTTAAATTGTATTTGCAACTTTATTAAGCTGTTTTCCCCTAGCAAGGCCTTGTATAGTTGTAATATCCTTAACAAATAATCTTCTGTCTTGTTGAATAAAAATGCATTCTGATTTCAAGCACAACATATATTTTTCTTTGCTTTAAGAAAATTTATATCTAGAATCTAGATGTTCATAGATGGAATTCTGACTACTTCTCTGAATTGATCATCGTGCATCGTGATGGATTATTAAGCAATAATTTTTCACACCTGATGCACCGTGCATCAACAGCAATTTAATTTTAATTAGCTTTACAAGCTATTTTTTTGTCTAATATTACACGAAAAATTAATTCTCTCATAAATTATATTTCTTAAATTTGAAATGTTCCTATTTGCTTATTCTCAGTTTGTAACTTTTTTTTGGCAATCGAATGTTTTTTTCTCATCAAAAATTTTTTCAGTATGAAAAGAAATAAAAATAAATGACTTGAATCTAACTCGTGCGTTGAATGGGAAATAAATTAGCTCAGCTAAGATTTAATTAATGATTAAAAATAGTTTTAGTGAAAGGAAGATTTGCTTCGAGTCGTGAGGCGTGATAGTCATTTAATTTTTTGACATAACATCGATTACAGTCGTTTTGCTGTCATTCTAGTTAAAAGTATTTGCTATTAAAGTATTTAAGTACAGCTTCTTTTGATGTAATAGGTAGCAAAATTTATAATAACACAATTCAAATAATTATTGCATGCTTATGACTCGTTATAAGCCCTCCATTCCCCTCTCCCAAGACTCATTAGCTATGACAATCAATCTGAACAGTAATCCTTTGATGATTAATTTATCATAATTGCACTTTACATCCCAAGACTATTGATAATTGAATATTGAATCAGCTAGCGCCAGCCAATGAAACGAAATTAAAAACTGTCATCACCAATCAATGCGGCTATGAATTTATTAAAAACATGTTGACTCAATTTCCAATGTTTTTTTGTTTTTCACTACTTCCTTATGAATATTGCAAATTCAAAGTGACAGATTTAATAGTTTGCAGTGGTATTAATTTCCACGATTTTGCATGCGGCGAGGATCAATCAAAATACGTAGTCTGGGTTGAATATGAATTTAAACAAGTTTGACTTAATATTTAATAATTTCTTGTCTTTAAAAAGTATAAAGGGAATTAAGTCATGTGTCTTGTTCAATTGTCTGTGAAAAGCTATGAAGATTATTAGTTTATATTTCAGAGTTTGTAGACATATCTAGTTTCAATGTCTTGAGATCTTTGCATGAAAAATTTCACATTTAAAGAATTATGTCAGCTTTAAGATGACTTTTTGGTCCACTCTTGCTTTTTAGTTGCCTAATACAAATGTCACATCGATTAGCTGTATGACAAGCATTGATGTATGCTTGAAGTTTGTCACAAATTCCACCAAACAATTTTAACATGCAATTTTTTCCTTAAATATCACTTTTTAAATTACAATTTTTGATTCAACACTTTCCTGGTCATACGATTTCAGTAACTTGCTTTATATTCACTGTTGCTTACTGTTTTAATTCCTCAAATGTAAATTTTCAATTTAAGCTTTAACATACACAGAACAAAATATTTCAAGGAGGCATCTAGTCGATTGTTTTAACGTAAGGGGGGGGGGGTCACTTTGTAATTTTTAAGGGGGAACGACTAGATGAATTTTTTATTGTTCTGTGGGATCCTGGGTGGGCAATCGTCTCGTTTTAATTTACTGGGTTGAGGAGAAGAGCCAATAAAAATCTATACAAGAGTGGCGCCTTGTTGACCTCAAGGGTAGGAGCGTTCGAGTTTTTGACTATAATTTTTTCTCGAACGAGGCTTATCCTCTATAAGAAGCGCTTTGAACTTTTTAGGAATAACTTAAGAGGGGATTGAGGGTGGGCTGTCCGAAAAAAAAACATTCCTGTCCGTTCGTTTTATCCCGTTTTATCCTGTTTACTAATATCCTTCTTTTTCAGCTCATATACTTTACTTTGTATTTGGTAAAGGATCTTTACCCAATAAATCCTGAACGAGAGCCCACCATTCATGACTCCAAGCCATTCCGTACGGTGTTACAGCTTGTTCTTGTTGGTTTGGAGGGGATGTAAAGGCCAGTGGTACTCCAGATGGGTCGCACACCCTTAATGATAGATGCATCACGGTATTTAATGTAACCCGGTGATGTGTTTAATTAACAGTTTTTATCATAGTTGATAAAACTTGGCTATCCTGTAAGTTGCACCTAAGTCGTCTAACGAAAGTTGTTTGATTTAAGAAGGAGCGTATCACTGAGGAATTCAACCTCGCGAGGTGAGTCCTGTGATCTTTTCTATTTCGGTAGAAAAGAGGCCGACAAACAGAAGTTGTGAATTGAATTGGATTATTTTGGATTTCAAAGTTTTTGAGTTTCTTTTTTAACTTTTATGACTCGAAATTTTCTTGATTTTGGAAATTTGAATTTTTCGTTTGAAATTCGAAATTTTTGAGTTTCAACTTTTGAAATGTGAATTTTTCATGTTTTAATTTTTGGAATTCGAATTTTTCGTGTTTGAAATTAAGGAATTTGAATTTTTGTGACGTTCCTGTTGCTAGCCTGGTAAGGCACTTTCTTGAAAAGCTTCAATGTTTCATAACAATAAATGCAATAACAATGCATAATTGCCAAAAAAACTCATAAAAAATTACTCGACCTCCCCAATTGACTACATAACTTCTCATAAAACCTTGCCAATTTTTCTCATAAAAAATGCGTGCATCTTGTCAATCGTAACAAAAGCAAGAACATCTTCGCATCAGCCATGAAAATTAAAAGGTCATGAGCACTTGAACAAAGAGTATCTAATGTAAAAATAACACGATTTTATCATTTTCTTTATATTTATATTTCCGTTTCATGCGATGACACCTGTTGATATGAATGTTATGCTCATATGAGCGTGAAAATGAAAATTAATTTTCAGCTACATGAATATCAGTATGGATATGCTGTACATCCTCACATTCAGAGGTCGCGACAGATATCAAAACAAACATATTTTGTACAATTTAACGCAGTTCTAGTTCAGTTCCGTTCTTTTAAAAACTTCAAAGCTGTTTGAGAAACTTTTAATTTTCCAGACATGCAGACGACTTTGGCGAGGAAAAAAAGGAAGAAGAATGGAAAATATTGCAAATTAAATTATGCGATTATTTTTTGTGCCTTTTCAAAAAAAAAAGATTTTTGAAAGAATTTAATTTTTCTGCATGAAAAGTCGTCAAAAGTTTGGGGTGCAAAATGGTTTGTGGAAGCTACTTGGTATACAAATTAGAGCTCTTATTGAATAGAAAAATTAAATCATTATTGAAATTTGGATTGGGGAGATATTGAAGGATTTTTGGAAAGATGCTTGAATGCACGAATAAGAAATTTTGTGCCTGAAGAAATATCTACAGCTAGAGTCAGGCGTGTAACCAGGAGGTGGTTTGGGGGACAAATCCCCCAACGTAAACAGAAATTTCTTTATTTTGCTAGGGTTTTTATGAAAAAATCACAAAAATACCCCCCTTAAATTTGTCCCTAAAAACATTTTTTTGTCCCCCCCACCCTCTTCAAATTCCTGGCTCAAATATTTTTAAATAACCACGAATTTTTCATGCTACAAAAATACCTCCGAATCATATCAGAATAGTCAATTGAAGGAGTGTCCTTGAACACCTCAGACTTGACATTATTTACCGCTCGGGTGTGACAGCCCAAACAATTAAAGGAAAGCCAACAAGATTTGTTTGTCGATTTTTATATTTTCGCGCGGTGTTGAGTCACAAAACAGAAAAGTAAGTAACAATAAATATCCACCGACATGAGACACTTATTTATAGCCACTTAATGCATGTTTATGAGCACTTTCTTGTTCTCCACAGCTCATTCAATTCTATTTTATTTTCTTCTTTTTCTTGTTTAGAACTTGATAAATCAAGTCACACAATCGCAATTATGTAATAACATAAATTATTGGTTCTAGGTAGTAGCCGTGTACGCTGTAGTTGCAAGTGCTTCACATAACAAAGTATCGTTTACAAGTAATTTGATGGAAAAATGATAAACATGAAATAAACAAACACGAATCATAATACTTACAGATACGTACAGCACCAGCTAATTTTTCATGACATTTTCATTTTTATTTAATTTTTTCTTTCCTTTCCTAGCTGATTCGAAAAATACCTGGCGATAAAAAAAATTATGTCGCGTTACAATTGTATTGGATGAGATTAAATTAATTAGCAATTACGTAGTGCGTGCTCAATTGTTAGCCAATTTTGTAGAAAATATGAAAAGGGACATTTTTATTTCAATTACTAGCTAGCTTTATATTTAATTTCCTGCTTGATGTATGGAAATTTGTTTAAACTATCTTGATTTCCAGTTGAGTAAGCACGATGTAATGTGTGTACATTTGGCTGGATTTCATTTTATAAAAAATGGTAAAGTTTTTGGTAGTAAAAAGCTTGTTCATGTCTGGAAGTTAATTTAGAAAGTTTTCATGGCTCTCATTCATTTTGGGAATGCTGTTAAGGATTTTATATTGTGTGGTAAGCTACAGTTTCCTGTCTGTTTTAATAATACTTCAATGAGTTAAGCAACTTCATGTTGAACTAGCAATTATCTGGTTTTAAAATTTCCATTCATTATCAACAGCTGGATACTGATTAATTTATCATTTGGTGACGGAGGTTTTTCTTCTGTTTATGCTAGGAATAATTTGTTGACAACTCCTTCTAGGAATCATAAAGATGCATTTCTTATTATTTTATATCCAAAAATGTATAACTGGAAAACCCTTTGTCTGCACAAGAGGTATTTTATCATTTGCAGCAACCGTCAAAATTAACTCATTCTCGTGAATCTCGTCATCCAGAATTAGCTCTATAAAATACAATAAATTCCAAAGTTTTCACATCATCACAGTCTTAACAGCAGAACTGAATTTTAATTCATTTTAAAATTCATTGAGCTAGCTTTCAAGCACATGCAGTTCGGTCGATAACCCTTCATTTATTAAATCTAACATCGAAAGTTTTATGGATGAAACTGCCAATCTAAAAAGAAAGAGTTTAATACCCGAACAGACACACCTAAAATCATTTAAAATTCACTAAAGGTCCTTTTAATTTAATGTATCCATCATTTCACATTGAAGTGAATTTTACCAAACATCCAACAACGTCATATAGATATACCATGCGCTTAGCTCCATCACTCAATGAAAATATCTTCATTGCTTATTTTCCTTCATTCCACATTATTCGTATCTAAATGAATGAATTTTTTAGTGCACAATTCTCAATGTTACCAATTCATTTCATGTCCCAATGTATGCACAATAAAAAAATAAAATTTTATATTCATAAGAAATTATTCAATTTGCGACAACAATGAGATTTATTATCAATATTTTTTTTTGTCGATTCCAAAACATTCAAATGTGGCATTTCCGATTCAAAATTGTGGTATGGAATGTGATGTAAAGTTCGGAATTTAAGTGGCGCATTTTTGGACTGAGCTGTTGTGGCTAAACTATTATTTCATACATTCAGAGATGATGGAACAGCTTCTTAGTCTTACTTTCTAATCTACAAACTTCTTACTCTATGACAAATATCTATTTGAGTCTCAGTTGCTGACTTCTCGGAGCTTGCCTTAATTTACAACTACAGCTCTGGTTGTTCACATATTAATGGACAAAACAAAACCCTTCACATGATGGAACTAAGCTAACAATTTGTAACCTTTTCATAAAGGAACGGAATTGATTTAAAAATAAATTTGACAACGGAAGCTTTATTAATTAAATTACTGAAATAAATGACGATAAACAATGAAATTGTGCATGCATATTTAGCATGACAAGAAGGAAATAATTGAGCGGTTAAGTGTGACATAAATTGGTACCATACCACATACACACCCCCAATCCATCCCGTACCATTTCCTCCACAGTTGATAATTTTCCAATAAAAATGCATTATAAGGCTGCCTTCAGCTCATTCTGTTGGAATGAAAACTTTGACTCTTATAACAATGCATTGATTTTTCAATTAAACTTGCTCTATTTAGCTTCTGTGCAGTTATTTCATATTTCAAGGATTATCCAGCAGTTTGGAAGCTTTATGATAATTGCTTCTTATTGTTGCTGTTGTTCCTGAATTCATTTTATTCAAACTTCTCACATTTTTTATAATTAATATTTAATTGTTTGTGCTGCTTTATACTCAGTTCCTCGTACTCATTCCCCTTGCGTGACATTTGTTTTCTCCATAATTGATGTGTCATGAATCTTCGTTAAAGTTGCTTGTTGTGGAAGTTCCTGAGAAGTGTTTGAAATGAAAGAGATTGCATGTTTTTGAATTCAGGTGTTTGAAAACTTAGATTGTGAAATTGAATTAGGTTACATAAATTAGGTTTCATTCTTTCTCAATGATAGTTCATGAATCACTAGAAACCGTCCATTTAGATGTTAAAAAGAAAAGAGTCGTCCATAAAAATAGTTTTTAATATCCAAGCTCATTTTCGATTGGTTAATTAACATAAAAACAAAAAGAAGAGTTTAAGATCAACTCGTTTAAAGGCACCTAAAACTACAGATCTGCAAGTCATCTTTAATTCTGATGTTTGATTCTAATTAGCAATTCAGTTTGCGTTAACATTTCAATTTCCACAGCATCAACTTCAAAATAGTCTTCGATATGCTTCTTTGGTAATTACGTATTGTATTTATGTCTATCAGAACGTGCGGTATCTTGGCAACTAACGTAATCTTCGTATTATTTTATCCAATCGATTCTAGGAAATCTATTTCAGTCATTTCTTTAAAAAAAAAGTCACAATTTGTTTTGTTGGTATAATTAAGGATAATTGTGCTAAGCATAAGCTGAGGAAAAACAAGAAACCAAATTTATAATGTTATTTAAGCTCCTCAAGCTGTAAATTCTTTAAGCCTCTCTCATGCTAAATAAAATAAAATCAAAAACTTGCCACAGAATTAGAATGAATTTCTGTGGTTCTAAACTAGCCCGAGCGGCACACAAGCGTCATATGACGGTCATATGATTGTCATATGACAGCCGTCATCGTCATAAAGACGTCATGAATGACGATCATATGATCGTCATATGATGATAAGATGTCATCACGACATCGTCTCGATTCGATTTATGACCTCATATGATGGTCATTTGACGAAAAATTTGTCACTCGACGATCAAATGAAAACATCAATTGATGGTCATATGACGATCAAATGACAAAATGGCGATGGCGAGACGACGAGCATAAACCGTGATATATACTGAATATCGTATATATGCTGAATTTTGACTGAAATAATTTTTTTAAAATTTAACGAAAAACTTGTTAATTTGTGTAGAATAACACTATATAATATTTATTTTAAATTATACAACGTTGATTATTGATTATTTTCTTGATATTCTTGATTTTTTTTAATCATTTTCTTGATTTTCCTCGTCGTTAAATCGGTTTTGATTAGTCAACTTCAATAACTTAGCTTGATTTTCTCTTCGTCGATGTAAACAAATTTTGACGGCAGTTGAAGAATCTGCCGCTGAGCTGTAAGTTTCACACGTAAGTTTTACGGAAATAGTTCTAAGAAAATGGATGAAATTAATTCATTTAATAAATTAATTTGCAGCAATTGCTTCTAAAACTTACCATTTCTTAAATATTTACACACTTTGATTATTCTTAAAAATTTTACAACGGATTGAAATAATTTTCCTTCCTTCACTTCAACTTCTCGAACACAAATGAATAAAACAAAATTTTTACCCAAACTAGTGTATCGGGTAGAAACCCAATGCGGATTATATTCACACCGTACTATCAACGTCTTATGGATAGACCAAGATTTGCCCATCATAAGTATGAATGTATGAAGCTTGATAAGTCAACTTCGCTCAGCATAAGTTTGAAGTTATAAAGCTATCGAGTCAGCTGAGCTTCGCTTAGTATAAGTTTGAAGGTATAAAGCTTGACGAATATCCCAAACATTCGTATACTATATATTATAAAAATCACAGTGAACTTTTGCTTTGAAAAATTCATAAGAAAGGAAAGTTTTTGCTTTTTCTGAAGCAACGGCTGTTCCTACCTTGCCTAAAAACAATACATCTCTTGTATAGAGCAGCACGGATCAAATGTAAAAAACTAGAAGTCTTTACGATGTCTCGTTATTGAGATTTCTTGCTTGTTTGCTTGTTTGCTTGTTTGCTTGCTTAGAAAGCGTATTTTGCGATTTTCTCAGCAATGCCACAACCAATTTGAAATCTGTTTTTTGAAAGTGATGTGAAATTCCAGGCACAAACTGTTTATGTCTGAACATTTTAAGCTATCTTGCTCCATATCCTCACAAAATTCTAAAAACTTATTTTTCAATCTGAACAAAACCAATAAATTCACGCGTGAAAACGGTGTGAATTTAAAAAATGGTAACTTTGATTACCATTGATAATTTTATGTCAAGTTTTGCAATCATTTTGAAGATCATTTTGATGATAAGCATATCTAGTTTTACATTCAAAATTCGTTAGTAATCTGTGAGCATACATTGAATGAAAGCTCATTTACAAAATCTCAAGAAAATAATTCAAAAAAAATTTTGTTCAATCTTCGAAATACCATTCAGAAAATAATTATCAATTTTTACAGTGCAAAAACAGTTCAAAGAAAAAAGTTTAAGCAAAACATACAATCGAAATTGGCAGAAAATCAAAAATTATCGTCATTCATGACTTTCATTTGATCGTCATATGATCGTCATAATATTTTAGAAAAAAAAATCATCGTACAATCATCATCGTCATGACGAAGACGCTCATATGACGATCATTTGATAAAAAAAATCTTGCAAAAATATTCGACAAGAAAAAAAATACTTTTTTTGGTATAAAAAAAATGTGAAAAATATGCAAAGTGTGAGAAGTTAAACATAGCATAACAAATTAAAATTTATACTTTTTTCCACTTGCTGTTCAACGCCATAGGATGAATAACGATTTATGCTTCAGATAGTAATTTTGCTTAAATCCTCAAAAGTTTAATTTCTCACTCTTCAAAGAATATTCTATGACAGTGTTGTTGATTAAAGGAAGAATAGATATACAGGATTAAAAAAATCCGGATACTAGTCTTACTCCTGTTTATCGCTCTCATGTTTCAAAGATCTGCTTCATTCTGACCAGAAACTGATTCCTGAGTCCAGATTTTGACTCAGATGCAATTCAGACTAAGCAACCGAGATATAATCTATGCTCTGGTATGGCAAGGTATCCCTAAAGTACATACATTAGAGTAACTAGCTCCAGAGACACCTTTTATAGCTCAAATTTGGTCTAGATAACTTAAAGTATACCCAAATATTCAATTGGCTAGGTATTTTCATTACCTTTCTGTCTAAGCTTCATCTGTCTAACCCTGCTAACGTCTAATACCATCATTGTCCATTCAATGTCACATCTATGCCATAGAAAAGCTTAGATATTCCATATAACAACACTGCCTCATTCTTCAGACACAATAGTAAAAGGAATTAATCTAGATAAGAAATAGACGCACAAAATCTTAAATTGGAAATACTTTTTGCATGCCTGTATATAAATTATTATCATTTGAATTCCCAAACGTGATGATATTAATTTTAATATGCACACATTAAATATTCCATGACAGAAATAGATCCTTCTTGTCCCGGGTATGAGAATGATGAGCAATTTTAATGAAATCAGTTTGTTTTCATGACGACGAGTCTCAAATTTACACTACAGAACTTTATATCGAATGCTTTTAAGGATTTAGTCAGGTATTTGATGAGAATCATTATTTTTATTACGATAGGAATGTTTTGTTGCTGGTTGTGGGTTGAGATGAATATTCTGAAAAT
Organism: Chironomus riparius; assembly: GCA_917627325.4. Taxonomy (NCBI): domain Eukaryota; kingdom Metazoa; phylum Arthropoda; class Insecta; order Diptera; family Chironomidae; genus Chironomus; species Chironomus riparius. The sequence goes on along the minus strand of OU895877.1, from coordinate 17,431,048 downwards.
AAAGTTTGAGCTTTGGATTGAATTTGAAATTATTTTTGCTTCTGAGAATCTAGGCTGGGGGGAAATCAACATGATGGGAAAAATCGAGGATAAAAGAACATGTTAATAGAAAGTCGAGGGGAAAACAACTTGATTGGAAGAACATTTGATTGAAAATTGGTTTAAATTGCCATCAAAACTTCTTCCCAAAGAACTGTTTTCTCCTTCATTTAAACTTAATAAGACTCCATCTAAGTATCTGATTCAAGACGTCTGAATTATTTCCATAGTTACAACTTCAATTATATTTCAGATCTCATCACTTAATGATATTAATAAATAATTAAAAGCCTCATTTGATATGTAATTGCCTCCATTAATATTTAATTTAATTTAATTTGTGGCTCGAAAATGTTCTGAGAATTTTGCACATAATTGGTGAATTAATTTCATAAAGAATTAAAATTTTAATTCCATCGAATGTTCTCGACAGAGATTAAAAACATTTTTATTTTGTTGATTGCACTCAAATATCTTTTGAAATGAGGATATTTTGATAATAATGAGCATTCCTCGTATGGGGCTGTACATAAATGACGTCAATCAAAAAACAAGATTTTAAGAACCTCCTTGTCATAAAATTTTAATTAATAATAAATGTCTTTCGATTAAAATGTCATAAAAATCCAAACCCCCATCCTTCCCTAAAATAATCATCATTTACGAACGGCTCCTAGTCATTATAATGTTATTTTGTACTTTTATGTTCTTAGAATTTTGTTTTTTATGTAAAGTTATTTTTGTATGTTTAAAATCATGTTATTAAAGGGAAAAGATCAAAAGGAAAAGTTGAAAGAGATTTGACTTCATTTTCAGGAACATTTCTGTATCCATAGTGATTTTCATTTCAGTTCTCAGAATTTTTCAACAAAGAAAATTTGAATGAATGTAAACTTTTGTGAAGAAATTTGAGTGTCTTTGAGTTTAATAAGTTGTCATACATTTGCTAGAGCATAAAGACAGTGTTATTCCCCCTCTTAATTGTCAAAAATCAAAGAAAAACGTTTCTATTGCACATCATAACTAAGTCAAATTTGAAAACAATTCAGCAAAGAAAACAAATCAAAATTTTTCATCCTTTATAAATTCAACAAAAAGCACTAAAGTCCCTTGTCAAGTGAGAATAAGCAAAAAATGATGAATGACATCACAAAAACAAAAATATTTTTCAATTATTTGAATGAAATATCTTCGAAGGTATCTCACAGGATTAATTTCCTTTTCATTGTTTTAGAGCACTTGAATGACACATTCAAATTTATTGGAGGAAGGCTAGAGAATTGACAATTAGTTGAGTTTAATTTCGAAGAGGAAGTTCGAATATTGAAGCTTTCGAACCTTTTGTATCGTCGATAAGCTTTAATAACCTAAATTTGAATATGAATTTAGAAATTTTTTGACCGTATTTCCTTCAAAATAAGATTTTCAGTCAAAAACCCCTCAAAACCCCTTAAAAAAATTATTCAAATTAAATTCCATATTTTTCTTGACCAAAACTATCCAACCATGTGAATATCAATTTTTTTGCTACTTCCATTCACAATTATAATGAAAAAATTATTCTAATGCAAATCTAGATAAAAAATATCCAAACAGCAGTGAATATGACTTCGTAATGTTTTATGCATTATGCAAATGAAAATGTTTTAAGCAACTCAAATGGAAAGCAGGACGAATAACAAGAAAATAAAGGAAATGTTTGAATTGAAAATTAAGGTTCATGACAAAGAAAAGAAATGTAGGCTAATTTTAGCATGAAAGCTTCATAAAGTGCAGCACATGTTAGAACATTTTTGCATGTGTGCAGTTTTAAGGGAACAGCTGGATGGCATGCATGAAAAGTATTAAGGTTATGGGGTTTGGTGGGCTTATTAGTGTTGCTGAGGTGGATATTGATGGACAAAAGCTTTAAACTTTCTTACTAATCTTACTAATCTTCTGCAAAAATATCAGTCAACAAATATTTGAAAAATAACGGATATGAAAAATTTGAAAGATTATTTTGAGAAGTGCTTTAACAATTTCTACTACAACGCCCCATTCAATTCTAAAAATTACAACTAAAATAAATAAAGCTTAAATTGTTTCGGTTTATATTCCACTCCATCCCTAGAAACATCCACAATATCACTGAAATGACGCATTAAGAAATTATTTTGAGAATATGCTTTAATTTTTCTTCTTTCTATGCAGAATAAGAAGGGAAGCAAGCAGTTGTAAAATTCCCATTAGACATAATCATAATCTTTTTAAATTCCATTCCACTTCTTGAAAAATACGTTTTATTTTCTACTCCATTCGTATGCGTTATCTAATCCATGTCAATTTATCAATGAAAAAAATATAAGGCAAAAATGGAATTAAAATGAAAAAGAAGGAATTTTCCTCTCGTTTTTAATGGAAATGAATATATAAAGAAGATGCAGAATCGAAAGTAAGGAAGTTGTTGAGTTTTGGGAGTTTATTTGAAGGGAGAAACGCAACTGGAGTGATTTAAAATTTTAACAGTTTTTTAAAAATTCAAATTTTAACGGTTTTTGAAAATTCAAATTTTAAAGGTTTTTGAAAGTTCATATTTTATCACTTTTCAAAAACGTAACTTTGAACGGATTTCAAAAATTTAATTGTTTTTAGCGCATTTTTGAAACTTGTTTCAAAAAGGTAGCTTAATAATTCACTTTGATTGGCTGCTCGGCTGTGTCTGAGATCTCATTAACCAGACATCGTAGAGAGCTCTAGTTTGTTTTATTAGCTCTGGTCCATTGTTTTATTGGCTTTAAGATTATTTTCGAACCGTAAAACAATGGATAAATACTATAATTAATGATTTTTATATTTCATATGAAAAAACACGTGATGAGAGCGTTTAGTAATTTGAATTTATTTCTACCGTTGAAAAATTTTGAATCTCAAAAAACCGTTAAATTACAAAGCCTTTTTACATGAAAATTTTTTACAACAGACTGTTATTTATACTATAATTAATGTTTTTAATGTAACTTTTGGCAAGGAACTTTCAAATGCATACGACTGTTACAAAATTTAACCTCAGAAAACCGTTAAATGATAAACAATTTTTGTATGATAATTGAGTATATCAAATTAATAATCATACCATAGCTAATAATTTTTAAAGCAACTTTCGGTATAAAATTATCAGAAATATTCAGTGGACGTTATAAAATTTGAATTTTAGAAAATCGTTGAATGACAAAACCCTTTTTAGTGAATAAATATTGTGCTGTATTTTAATACTGAATCCATTTTAATTATCCAATAAAATACTGATCGCTGCGTCAAAAATGCGCTGAAGTTCCTCGATCAATAACACGAGGACTTTTGTAATTTTTTTTAAAAAAACCCAGTAATTTATAGTTGAATTAATGTTGGTTAAGTTTCATAAAAAAAATTAATCACAAAACATGTACAAAACTAGTCAACAACATCTCAAAACCACTTACAAAACTCCCAAAATAACAAACAACTCCAGTCAACCAAACTGAGTACAAAACAACATCCTTCAAACACACCAAATCCTCTCACTCAAAAAGAAACTAGACGGCATTTACCACCCCCAAACACAACCCCATTATTATTAAATAAAGGAACAAAATAAAAGCATAATAAAAAGCAGTTTTTAAACTCTTCCAATTTAAACGTTTTATGAATGCTTAAGAATCCACTTAGTGAGCTGTTTGTTAAGCTAAGTAGATCTCACATTTCCCCCTCATCTACTCGACACTGCTGTTGTTCTTCTCTTATTCGTAAATGTTGATACATACACATTGCATAACCCTTTTGTGTTACTTCTTTGAGTCGTAACATTTTATTGCTCATACAAGACATAAAAAGGAAAAAGTAGCGGTGACGTAAAAAGAAAAGGATGAGATGAAAATGCGGTTTTTTGCTATCATGTGAAAAATTGATAAGCTTGAACAATCAAATGAATAAAAAGAGAAATGAAAATCTTTTTAGAATCAATTTTCGAACCATTGAATGGAATTTAAAAAAAAATGTTAGGATATGGGATTAGGAATTGAGGTATTCTGAACTTCTATGCTGGTTGATATGGGTTTTATCGGTTTTATGATGATTTTGAATATCTTTATGATGTTTTATTTTTAAGTTTAAAGCGTAAGATGAACTTGTTTTTACATTAAGAAGGTAATGCGGGTGTGAAATGTGATGAAGCATATTGTTTTGTGTAAGGGGAATCAACATGATGGGAAACAACTGTTTTTTTTTCAATTTTTAAAAATTTCTTGGTTTACTCACAATTTTTTATTAAACTTTTAGAATTTTTGGTCAGAAAATCTTTTCCCATCATGTCGTTAACCCCTTGGAAAGGCGACTGTCTTCTTGTACTCACAATTGATGTATATTGAATGCCATTTTAACTTTTTCAAACTTTTATTAAAATCCTTATTTTCTCCCTCATTCAAAGTTCATCAATCTGACAATTTTACAAGATATCATTCCTATCCTGCCTTGATGGATTCTTCCACTCAGAAGTTCACCAAAACTTTTTCTATCGCTTTTTCTGTATTCATGTACAAAAATTTATATTTTTTTCTGTTTTGTTTGTCAAATAAAATCAATTCGATTCCATCGATCATGAAAAGTATCACGAAACATTTAACGACAGACAAAAAGAAAAAATCTCGTCGATGACAATTAATTGACAAGAGAATAAATTGCTTTCTGTACTGTCTAAATGTATCTAATTATCGTAAAATCGAAATCTTCTTTGAGTTTGGCATTATATTATTGAAAATAACGTGGAAATTGGAATTAATTATGTTATTATTTTGTCATATCAACTCATCGATGTCTCATTTCCAATATTTTTTTATTTGACTTTAATCATGAGAATTTGTGCATGCAATCAGAACTTATTGTCAATGGTCAATATTTCATTTTCAATTCCCATTCTTGCTTTGTAAGGTTTTTCATATGGAACAATTGGTATTGTTCTTACATTGTCTGTATGTCTGTCCTTTTGTGTGCTAATCTAGCAAAAGGGGTTAGATTCTGATGTTAATGCAAGGTTTGTGGTTTTATAGACTTTTAAAAGTGCACTTCCAATCCACTTTCTTATAGTCATTTTAACTTATTTTCCCCATTTCAATCACACAACGCAGTTAAAGTTGCATAACGTAAAATCGAAATGAAATTGATTGAAATTGCAGCATAATTTGATTGATTTTTTGACTCGCATGCAGTTTTTTATTATTCCATTTTGATTCATTAACTATCCAGTACAGTGTGTTGTTGTAGTGGTTTTCATGAATTTATTGCAATTTATTGAGCATGATTTTCAGTTTTTTTATATTAAGCAGATGGTGCAGTCATTTTTATGATTGGAAATGGATGAGAATTTATGGAAAGTCCTTTTTTTTGTAGTTTTATGAAGCTTAGAGTTTTTCTTAATCTCAATTTCTGCTCAACAGAAGACTTATTCATCCAGAAATAAGCAAAATTAAGCTGGTTCATTGTTATGCAAAAATTCTTTAACAATTTTCCTCAAAATATGATTATTCTCTTTGATTTTCATGATAGCAATTCATGATGGTGCTTTGTGCATGCAAATTTTTATTATGTATTCTCAGCAAAATAAAGCTTTGGTAATAAAAAAATATGGAAATGAAAATTTTTTCAGAAATTTTCATTATTATTATTTTTTTCTTCATACAACTTTCGCTATAAATCAAATTGAAAGCAGCTGATGTAAGAAAAATTAAGGATATATGGGAAACTATTTATAAGATCGACAATTCTTTAAATTTTGGGCAGTTTTAGCTTATTTTAGATACAAAGATAAGTGAAGAAATAAGAAAAATCAAAATCTTATCAGATCTGCAATGTTTTGGACCAGATCTGCAACAGCCCGTCTTAATACAAAGATCCAAAAGTCTAAGTCTAGTTTATTTTGAGAAATCAAAAATTTATATGATCTTCCTGGATGTTGAAATTCTCAGATATTTAAAATAAAAACATTCCGAAACCGCATAGAAACATGTTTATTAAATTAGCATAAAATAAAAACACAGAACATTTCTCCTTATCGTCTTCCAACCAAAAACTTTTTTTTTATTTCACAAACTATTAAAGGATTTGCATTAATGCTGTAAGGCATCAAGTAATACAGTCATTTGTTATTTTAAAAAGTCTGTACTACATTTTATTTCTATAATTATGGTAATAATTTATCCTGAAATATTTCTACTATACTTTATAATGTAAAGGAAACATCATTCTGGCAGGTAATTAGTATAACATAAAAACTAATCCTCAATTTTAAAATGCAAATTTATATTTAACATTTTCGAATAAAACTAAATGAGGAAAATATTGCTTGAATATTTAATATTGTGAAGAATAAAATTTGCTACCTTAAACTACAACTATTTTGAGGAAACAACAAACTTGATGGAATTGTTTTTTGATAGTTTTCTTGATTTTCTACATAAAAGTGCTTAAAAGTTTATAACTTAATTACTGAATTGGGATTGGAGAAGGTGGAAAGGGATAGTTTTAAAAAAATTAATAAGAAAATAAAATTGAGAATTTGGATTTGGATGTTAAATTTTATATCGGAGGCTTATAGTTGTAAACTTGTTCAGAACCTTCTCATTATATTTATTTATTATATGGAATGTTCAATAGCTTGAGTAGTTTCTATTTTAAATTTTAAATGACAATAAAAGAGTGTTTTGTTCTTCTTGCATTCACAGTCGAAGGGCCATCTACATACAGATGTTGAATTGATAAATCACCTAATTATAATTTTCAATCATTTTGATTAGTTTCGCCCCTTGGACGTTACTTGACTCTGATTTCAAAATTTCCCATCAAGTTATCACATTAATAATATTCATTATCTTTAATTTATTAATTGTATCACTAGCAGGATCACTTTATAAAATTAGTAACTTAAGGTAAAAACTCTTTCTCATTCAGTTCCATCTTTCTATACAGCTGATTCATGCTTCACAACATCATTATTGCATTTATGACTTGAATATAAATTTCACCTCTTCAGGCGTAAATCTAGAAGGGTTTTGATGATATTTTTGCTGTAATTGATTCATTATTTCCGATTGTCTATTATATTGGCATTGGATTGTTTTAACTAGGTCAGCATTTCGGGTCTGCAACTCTCGTAGTTGCTGTTCTTTTTGTATATACTCGGCCTTTTTACGATTCCGACATTCTTTGACATTTTCGTTCCGTTTCTTTCTTTTTTCATCGTCACTTCTGCTGCTGCTACTGCTACTGCTACTTTGACTGTATTTGTCCATTATTTGAGTTTGTTTTATTTTAAACCTTTTAAATTTGTTCAAATTTCAATTTTTGTAAATTTTTTCACTTTTTCACTTTTTAAATTTTAAATTTTTTCACTATTAAAATTTTCAAATATTTTAACTTTTCAAAGAATTTAAAATTTTTTTAAACTTCTTGGAAACTTTTTCACTTTATAAAATTTTTCTAAATTTGGAATTTTTTCAACAACTTCCGAAGAGTCTCAATAAGGCACCTATGGTTTATGTTCTTCCGAATTTTGCTTCAGACTGAGATTGAAGATGAAATGTGATGAAAATATAACAAAATTTATATTCATAGAGCTAATGAGAACGCTGATTTGTGTGTGCGAATCTCTTATCTGCTCGAAACAAAAAATATATAAATTTAATGATAATCACAGATTTCACCATTACAAAAAACTAAATATGGTGTATTATTTTATGCTTAATTTTGAATGATAAATCTAGATATTGTAATATTTTTTGAAGATGTTGATTTCAAATTCTTGGGATAAAGGCCAGAAGGTACTGATTTAAATTATTATTATTTATTTATTTAAAATCCGACTTTGAAATTAAAAATTGATGTTCTATGCCAGTGGTTCTCAAACTGTGTAACTCATAACCAAAGAGATAAGGAAGGGTTTGGTTTGTCTTGCTTAAAGAAGTAAAAGTGTTTCTTCAAGTTTCAGCTAATAAAAGTTGGTGTCGATTTCGGGTTTAAATCCCACGTTTCTTTAAGCTTACCTTGACATCCTTTATTTCATCAATTATTCATCTTCAAAATCAATTTAATTTTCCAATTAACAACTGAACAAAATTTTCATAAGTTTTTAATAGGATTCAATAAATGTGCTAGCGTAGGCGTCGTCCTTCCCGAGTATTTCAAGAAAATCTCTTAAATACACAAGAGAAGGTCAAGTATGGGTGAAGATGATAAGTGCAGAGAAAATTAAGAACAATTATTAATGGTGTTATGTTGTTGGCTCTTATCTTGGATGTTCAATAACATTAATTATTATGGAATGAAGACAATAGGAGAAAATTCATTGTGTGTGCTAATATGACAGTTGCTATCAATTAAGGATGAAATCCTATTATTTCGCTCAGCTGACCTTTTTATCACTAATTGATAATGATGTTTAGTAATTTGAAGCTAATAGTAACTTTTTGGTCAAATTAGTGATTGAGCAATTGTTATGTCGTTGTTATGTTTTTTAACATTATGCTGTGCATTTACTCAATACTCTGTGACAATGCTATTTAATTAAGAATTAAGAACACACACTACCTACCGGTTTCTAAGGCTACCTGGGCTATAACAACCTAGGTTCACATTAATTTGTTCAATTTCCTTTATTTCAGTATAACATTTTTCATTTCTCACCTAGTGAGCTCCGTGTTGTTATAGAGACTGTCCCCGTGGGCGTGAAGTACGGCCGAGACCCATATCGACACAGTTCAAAAGTTATCCCTAATTTATGTCATAATTATGTCAGCTACAAAAACACATAGTTTGAAGTTTGTCACCCTCGGGAACACTATGAACCAGTATGTCTGATTTTGGTCCAAATCTCGGCGATACTTCACACTTATTTGAACCACATTTTCTCGTAAATATTAATATATTATTAAAAAGTAATTAATCCTGAATTATGTCGCTATTTTGTCAAGTGTTTTAAGATAAAGAATTTGTTTTTTGGTTTCCACAGTGAAGAGTATGAACAAAATTCAGATGGGGTAGTCGAAATTTTAGCTTTCGATTTTTTTTAAGCTATGCATTACAATAAGTAATATTGGTATGTGATTTATGTCAGAATTATGTCAATTCAAATAAAACATCGAAAAAAATTTTGACTAGACCTATCCCAAGTTCATAATTGAAAATTTATTTCCTACTTGGTTCTTTACTCAAAAAATTTTTAGAATGTTTTATTTGTATTTGTTTTGAGCACTACAATATTTAAGCAAAGTTTTAATCCATTTGGATAAACCCTCGAAGAAAAAAGTGACAAAATTGATTTTGACTGGGGCGCCTCTAGTCCAAAATTGAAAATGTATTTCCTACTTGGTTCTTTGCTCAAAAAAATTTTAGGATGTTTTATTTGTATCTGTTTTAAGCATTTGAATATTTATGCAAAGTTTCAATCCATTTGAATAAACCCTCGAAGAAAAAGTGACAAAATTGATTTTGACTGGGGCGCCCCTAGTCCAAAATTGAAAATGTATTTCCTACTTGGTTCTTTGCTCAAAAAAAATTTAAGATGTTTTATTTGTATTTGTTTTAAGCATTTAAATATTTATGCAAAGTTTCAATCCATTTGGATAAACCTTCGAAAAAAAAAGTGACAAAATTGATTTTGACTAGGGTCGCCCCTAGTCCAAAATTGAAAATGTATTTCCTACTTGGTTCTTTGCTCAAAAAAATTTTAGGATGTTTTATTTGTATCTGTTTTAAGCATTTGAATATTTATGCAAAGTTTCAATCCATTTGAATAAACCCTCGAAGAAAAAGTGACAAAATTGATTTTGACTGGGGCGCCCCTAGTCCAAAATTGAAAATGTATTTCCTACTTGGTTCTTTGCTCAAAAAAAATTTAAGATGTTTTATTTGTATTTGTTTTGAGCACTACAATATTTAAGCAAAGTTTTAATCCATTTAGATAAACCTTCGAAAAAAAAGTGACAAAATTGATTTTGACTAGGGTCGCCCCTAGTCCAAAATTGAAAATGTATTTCCTACTTGGTTCTTTGCTCAAAAAAATTTTAGGATGTTTTATTTGTATCTGTTTTAAGCATTTGAATATTTATGCAAAGTTTCAATCCATTTGGATAAACCTTCGAAAAAAAAAGTGACAAAATTGATTTTGACTAGGGTCGCCCCTAGTCCAAAATTGAAAATGTATTTCCTACTTGGTTCTTTGCTCAAAAAAATTTTAGGATGTTTTATTTGTATCTGTTTTAAGCATTTGAATATTTATGCAAAGTTTCAATCCATTTGAATAAACCCTCGAAGAAAAAGTGACAAAATTGATTTTGACTGGGGCGCCCCTAGTCCAAAATTGAAAATGTATTTCCTACTTGGTTCTTTGCTCAAAAAAAATTTAAGATGTTTTATTTGTATTTGTTTTAAGCATTTAAATATTTATGCAAAGTTTCAATCCATTTGGATAAACCCTCGAAAAAAAAAGTGACAAAATTGATTTTGACTAGGGTCGCCCCTAGTCCAAAATTGAAAATGTATTTCCTACTTGGTTCTTTGCTCAAAAAAATTTTAGGATGTTTTATTTGTATCTGTTTTAAGCATTTGAATATTTATGCAAAGTTTCAATCCATTTGAATAAACCCTCGAAGAAAAAGTGACAAAATTGATTTTGACTGGGGCGCCCCTAGTCCAAAATTGAAAATGTATTTCCTACTTGGTTCTTTGCTCAAAAAAATTTTAGGATGTTTTATTTGTATCTGTTTTAAGCATTTGAATATTTATGCAAAATTTCAATTCATTTGGATAAACCCTCGAAGAGAAAAGTGACAAAATTGATTTTGACTAGGGTCGCCCCTAGTCCAAAATTGAAAATTGATTTTCTATGGTGTACTTTGGTCAAAAATTTTTTTGGATGTTTTATTTGAATTGACATAATTCTGACATAAATCACATACCAATATTACTTATTGTAATGCATAGCTTAAAAAAAATCGAAAGCTAAAATTTCGACTACCCCATCTGAATTTTGTTCATACTCTTCACTGCGGAAACCAAAAAAAAAATCTTTATCCTAAAACACTTGACAAAATAGCGACATAATTCAGGATTAATTACTTTTCAATAATATTTAACATTTACGAGAAAATGTGGTTTAAATAAGTGTGAAGTATGGCCAAGATTTGGACCAAAATCAGACATACTGGTTCATAGTGTTCCCGAGGGTGACAAACTTCAAACTATGTGTTTTTGTAGCTGACATAATTATGACATAAATTAGGTATAACTTTTGAACTGTGTCGATATGGGTCTCGGCCGTTCCTCACGCCCACACTATCCCCAGATAATTTGCAGATAATTAAATACGAGAAAATTTGTCCTTGATTAATTTTAAAAAGTGATCTGCCAAGGATACGAAACTGATAAATCAACTTTTTATCAATTTTAATCAGTTTGATTACTTCCTGCTTTTTTTCCAATAAATAACCTTATATTACCATAAAGCATACTTATCAGAAATGTAACACTTTAAGGGATTCTCAACAAAACTCCGGAGATATTAACGGAAGTTTCAATAAATCTTGAATTTCATCAGTGACTAAAGTACTTAAAATTGAATCAAATTTTATCAAAAAGTAGTACTAAGTATAAACATCTTTAGTGACATCATCGCTCTCCCATTACAAATATTTTATGAGTAACAACAAAACTGAGATGAATAAATTGTCTCTTGAAACCTCGTGTGTTGCCGGCGACTACATTTTTAACTCAACACATGGAGATTATGACGAAAACAAAAATTTAATGATGACGAAAATGTTTCAATCATTCGTGTTCTTAATACATATACAGCGAGATTCTTTACGTTTTCAAATGGGATTTGAAGGTTGATCGTTGACGATCATATTCAGTTAATAATTAAGAATTAATAAGGATAAGACAATCAATTGATTTCCATTCAATAATTGTCAACTGATAGCCACGAATAATAACACAGTAGATTGTCACTTTGATTAATTTACAAGCATTGATAATATGAGTTATGATTCTTTCACTTTAAGTGATGAACTGAATAAAAGTTACAGGTTGAAAGTAAATTCAAGGAAATCTTGACAAGAACACTTCTTCTGGGAACTTGTGCCAATATAAATTTTGAGAATTGATAAGATTTATGATGAAATTTAAAACTTTAGCTGATAATTTTTTTTTAAATTATCGTTCAATAAATATCATCAATTTCGAGGAATGATTTAAAACAAGTTCTAATGAGATTATTGATATTTTGTATAATTACTTATTAAAGTTAACGATTAAACTGAAATGTTTTATATTAAGTTGTCTACTGATTGGATTTCCTGCTGGTCACCTTAAATAGTTTTGATAGATATAACGATTACTATATTGAATTCTGTTATTAATAACATTTTTAAGGGGGATTTACGAGAATTTTTTGTGCTATAACATTATCTATGAACATTCATTAAAATTGTGAACAAAAACAATTGAATCATTGATTTTGGGGAACTATTTAATCGCCAAAAATCAGGATTTTAAGAAAAAAACTTTAACCTCACGTTTACGTGCTCTGCTGAATGAAACTCTATCCTTATTCAAGATAGCAGTTTGTTTTACAACAACTTAACATCATTTGTCATAAGAATAGCCATCAACACATTAGTTGGAATTAAATTTCAACATTAATTTGAAAACTATCTGAAATTTTCAATAAGTTCAATTACGATCTCGATAAATCAACCTAAAACATAAAACCTGTTATAAAAAGAGTAAAAAAAGTAATTAAATAACGCACTTAAATATTCTTTGAAATAACTTTATAAAAAAGTCATTATTTAAAAATTTATTAATCAATAATGTAAAGTGTCATAATAAATCGTAATTCCATTGTTTAACATGTTATAAATACCATTATTTGTATATCATTACAAGCTATAAAAACAATCAACAAATGCAATAAAATTTAATTAATTTTACATAAACTTTTTGTCAATTTGATTTGGCTTATTGTTAAAGAGATTATTTTAAATAAAACAATGCATTCATTAAGTTAGGATTTTACATTAAATTATTTTCATTCATTTTACTATGTTTAATTGTTAAGCGCTTTATCACCAAAGTATATATATCAATGAAGACTAGCTAGTGAGCTTTTTTTGTCTTTTAATAATTAACACTTTGTTATGAGTTGAAAACAAAAGAAAAATTGTTCTAATTATAAAAATTACAACATGTTATTAAAATACATGTATTATGTTGCCTTTTGAGTTGTAAGATGTTGTAATTTTGTTATCAGTGATGTCATATGGAACGTATTTAACCTTAATATAGATTCATTTAAATATGGGTACTAATGGCACTTACTTAACGTAAAAGTATGTTTTTATAGGAAAATTTATAAAATGTTTTGTTTTCAATTTAATTGGTTTTCAGATTTTTCCATAGATTTGAAATGTATTAAATAGTTTAAACGAATTTTACTCTTGTTTGATGACAAAAGGTTCATTCTTAAATTATTTTTTCAAAAATGAATCCTGCTTGAATCAAAAACTGCAATTCAATAATCTCAAAATTAAAAAGTGTTATATGAAACGTAAAAGAGTATGCCATTACGTCATTTTAATGCTGACGTCACTTATTATAACAAATTCTTTTAAGTCTCATACAATGTTTTTTATAATTTTTTTTTAAACTTTTTGATGCAATTTTGATTCAAGAAAGATTTACTTTTGAATCAAATATTTTTTGAACAAACCTACTTTGCAAAATAATCTTCAAATTTATCACTTAAACATTGGTCCTAATACTTATCATATTTATAGCCTCAATACTTTAATTCACGTGAAATGATTTAATATCACAAAAATTTATAACCAAAACTTTAGCACGTCAGATGAGTCATTTGCTGTGCAATAATTCCTACTTGATTCATTCCAAAACTTTCGTCCTCATCATCGTCATCCTCAAGAAATTTAATTTGTTGTGGAGTTAATTGCTGTCCTTTTCTCCTTAATCTATCAACAAGTAGTTCTTTTAAAAGCTTTCTAGTAATTTGCATTTGCTGAATTTCTCCTTCAAGTCTTGCATTTTCAAGGCTTAATTTTTGTTCTTTTCTTTGTCTTCTCTTTTCTTCAATTGCTTCCTTTTCTCTGTGTTTTTTAACAGCTTCGCGGTTCTTTAAACGTCGATCCAGCTTCTTTGGATCTTCCATATATTTAAATTCTGCTTGATTTTTCTTTTCTGACATTTTTTTGAAGTTCCTTAATCAAAAGTCACGAATAAACTGTTTTTCTCTAATGAATGTAATACATTCGATGGGTAAGAGAAAAGTATTAAGCAATGTTATATTCGCAAAAACTAACTTGTTATCACACAAAATTTGAGTCACAGAAAATATTCCTTTATATGAGACTGTGTCTCATGTTTACAATTGTTATACTGAGCAAATTCAATCATATGAAGTGTTATTTGTGTTTGTTTAGATTTTGATGGTGAAATAAATGAATGTGTGAACTTCTGAGAGAATAAGAATTGCGAGAGGAGTGAGAGAATATTTGATGATGCATTGAGCGACATGATTGAACTTGATGTTTTTGTTTTCATTTTCTGAACCGGCATTACTTTGAGAGCTGGGTGATAATGTATTATTTTTTTGTGATAGTTGTGGATGTGGGGGTTTGAGAATTCATAGAAAATACATAAGGCTGTTAAGTGTGTATGAAATATAACTGAATATAACTAGAATTTTTCTTTGAAATGACTTGAATTTCATAATCTTGTATTTTTTTTTCACGAATTACCAATTTTTTTTTTAAATTTCTATAAGCTTTTGCATCAAACATTTATTGATCAGCTCTCCTGCATTGATTTCATAATTTTCTTAATAAAGATTTAAAGTTTTATTTATCATTTTAAATTCTTTGGTCATATTTTAAAGTCTCATTCAATATAAAGGTTTTTTAAAAATAGTCTCTAGAAAAAATAATTATTCTGATTTTTACACCCCCCCCCACCCCCTTTCCCCAGCCAATACAACTCAATACACTCCTTTTTCCAGATTATAAATAATTCAAGTTAACAGCCTGGTTGCAGCTATAAAACGTATTAAAAACTTCATGTCTTGAGAACTCAAATTTATCCCCTGTAGTCAAAATCACTGCTTGATTGATCAGATAACTCCCCACTGGTGCTTTTGTCATCACATTCAGCATCATCCTCCTCCTTTATATCGAAATCATCATCAAAATTATCATTGATGCATTCCATTTGTTCTTTTGTTAATCGTTTTCCACGCTGTCTTAACTGCTCGACCAAAAGCTCCTTCAGAAGCTGCTTAGTGACTTTCAGTTGATGAACTTTTCCTTCGAGCTTAGCATTGTCAAGACGCAATTTATCCTGCCTTGATTGTTTCTGTTCATCCTCAAGTGCTTTCTTGAGTCTGAACTTGGTGACTGCCAGACGATTCTTTTCACGTCTTGCTAAGTATTTTGGGTCAGTGCTGGACTTAGACTTTTGCCGTTCTGCCATTTTTGGTGTGTGGATTTGATTAACTTTAGAAATTAAATTTTCGCTCAACTGAATCAAGGCTGATTGCCTCTAAGTTAGTAAAAAATGTAGCACATTTAACTGAATGTCTTTTTGTTACAGGCACGAACCTGTTATCGAGGAAGTCTGAACAACCGAAAATATTTTTCACAATAATTAATTCTTCAGTCCGTCTCACATGTTTGCTAAAGTTATACTGAATAACTGAAAATTTTGCTTACATATTTAACATTTTGATGATGAAATTGTGAATTAAAATTACAAAGAGAAGAAAACACAAACCAAGTGTGAGAGAACCTCTGTTGATGCATTGAGCGACATGATTGAACGCGATTTATTTTCTACTTTGTTTTTGTTTTAATTTTTAAAGCCACATGTAGAAAAGGTTCAGTGATAATGTATTATTATTATTGTAAAATGTGAGCTAGTGTGCTGGATGCATGTGTTGCTACGAAATTCTGGGAAGTACAGAATGAGTCATCGATTTTATACGATGTTGTTTACTTGTCTGGAGTTTACTTTTTTAACGGTAAAAAAAATTTGAATTGTTGTTATAAAATTTTTAAAAAATCAACGGTTTATTTGAATTTTTTTAAAACATTTTATGGTTCAGGCCATTCACTTATGACGTCCAGCAAAAAACAAAATAAATTCCTAGAAATATTTTGTTCTTTTTTGAAAAAATGGACGTCAAAAGTGAACGACCCCTTCATTAAATTGTCAAATTTTCATTCAAAAAGGAGTTGTTCATAATTGATGTCAAACATTTACTACTTCCATACAAAAGGAAAACTTTTTGTAAAAGGAGACGAAGAGGTCTCAAAATCTCAGATTTAATGGACATTATTAACAACAAACCTTTAATAATGCCAGACAACAATAAGAACAACTTAACAATATTGTATCAGACACACTATACAATTCCAAAACAAGTACTAAACACAATTTTCAATTAAGATAAGATCAATCCTCAACAGAAACTTTTATATAC
This sequence comes from Chironomus riparius, assembly GCA_917627325.4. NCBI lineage: Eukaryota > Metazoa > Arthropoda > Insecta > Diptera > Chironomidae > Chironomus > Chironomus riparius. The sequence goes on along the minus strand of OU895877.1, from coordinate 17,414,451 downwards.
TCACCCATTTCAACATCATTTAATTTAAGCTTTAAAACTGTTTTAGAACTTGCCAAGCTTTCCAAAGCATCATTATTGACATTTTATGCTGAATAGATGGAATATGTAGCAAACAGAAAAAACTATAACAAACTTTGCTAATTAAAGAATATATTTTTATATTCACACCGTTTTCACGTGTGAATCTATTGGTTTTGTTCAGATTGAAAAATCAGTTTTTCGCATTTTGTGAGAAAACAAAGCAAAATTGGTTATAAAAGGGCAAGAAGAAAAGTTTGTGCCTGAAATTTTACATCATTTTCAAAACACAGATTTCAAATTGGTTGTGGCATTGCTGAGAAAATCGCAAAATACGACTTCTGTAAGCAAACAAGCAAACAAGCAAGCAAGCAAGCAAGTTAATCAGCAAGAAATCTCAATAACGAGACATCGTAGAGACTTCTAGTTTTTTACATTTGATCCGTGCTGCTCTATAGAAGAGCTGTATTGTTTTTGGGCAAGGTAGGAACAGCCGTTGCTTCAGAAATGGCAAAAAACTTTCCTTTCTTACGAATTTTTTAAAACAAAAGTTGACTGTGATTTTTATAAAATTCAACTTTGGATGAAAATTTTTTTTTTAAAACTTTTAAAGAATATTTGGCATATTCGTCAAGCTTTATACCTTCAAACTTATGCTGAGCGTAGCTCAGCTGACTCGATTGCTTTATATATTCAAACTTATGCTGAGCGTAGCTCAGCTTACGCGATAGCTTTATAACTTCAACTTATGCTGAGCGAAGCTCCACTGCCTGTCTAGCTTCATATCTTCAAACTTATGATGAGCGTAGCTCAGCTTACGCGATAGCTTTATAACTTCAAACTTATGCTGAGCAAAGCTCAGCTGCCTCTCTAGCTTCATATCTTCAAACTTATGCTGAGCGTAGCTCAGCTTACGCGATAGCTTTATAACTTCAAACTTATGCTGAGCGAAGCTCAGCTGCCTCTCTAGCTTCATATCTTCAAACTTATGCTGAGCGTAGCTCAGCTTACGCGATAGCTTTATAACTTCAAACTTATGCTGAGCCAAGCTTAGTTGACTTATCAAGCTTCATACCTTCATACTTATGATGGGCAAATCTTGGTCTATCCATAAGACTTATGATAGTACGGTGTGAATATAATCCGCATTGGGTTTCTACCCGATACACTAGTTTAAACAAAAAATTGTATCCTCATGTGACTATGAACAGAAATTTTCCCATGTTCGATATAAATTAGAAAATAAATTGAGTGGAAAAAGATGTCGAAATGAAAGTTTTGGATATGTGTGGATGTGCTCAAGAGATGTGAACATCCTTGAAGCTTGGGATTTAAATTTTTTGACGATTATATTTTCAAATTTTATTTGACGGTTATATTTTCAAATTTATTTTGACGTTTTTTTTTCAAATTTTTTTTGACGGTTGTAATTCAATAGTTACCAATATAAAGTACTGGATCAACCACTTGATTCAATTCAATAACCAACTGAGCTTAGCAAAAAAATGAAACTAGAAAAATGTATTTTAAAATAGCAAAATACTCAACAGAATTAAAAGAAAAAGCAGAAATCCCTCAAAAATCTCTATCAACTTTCTGTCATATTGTTAAATAAATTCATTTCCAGCAGTTCATTGCTGCAGGTATCGTTTATAAGCTCCTTTTTTTCTAAATAATTCCACAATAGCCGATATTGAAATAAATAATAGAATTGAAAAATAAAGAACTGAAAGTAAGCACACTCGACTGTGATTTATGAATAAGTGTGCTCGATTCTGATTAACTGAAAGCATTCAAATAGAAATAAAAAAAGTCGAATGATTTATTCACAACATGAGATGAATGTTAAAATGAGTGAAAAGAGCTACGATGATTGGTAAGAATGAAGAATAAGATAACAATAAATGAAAATATTAAATGTATATATAGCGCATAGAGAGATGAAATAATTGGCTGATCCAATTTCAATGCTGTAATATTGATCTATTGTTGGACTTGAATTGAGTCTTCTTTCTCTCATTGTAGCTCGAATAGTTGTTAAATTGTATTTTAATTTCTTAATTTTCAACTCAATGTGTGGGAATTGAATTGTTTTATGAAGTTTTGTTTATTTGTAATTTTATAAGCCGTTATTTTGGAATTTTTTCATATTTTGAATTCGAAAGTTTGCCACATAAAGATTTTTATTACCAATTTTGGCTTAATTAGACATTATTGAGGTTTCAAAATGATTTTATTGTATTATTTAAGTGTGAGCAAAGCATTTAACAATCCTTCCACTTAATAAATTGGTTTAAATACTTTGAAATAAACCAATTTGAATGTTGATTTTTTTATGAGTTTTAATATTTTAAAATAAACTTCATTTATTGATTTAAGCATTAATAAGCCTCAAGTCAATACAACCAGTAAATAGATAGGATCGTTGTCAATTCCATAACGATTTATTTTATTCCGAGTAATTCTAACATATTTATCATAACTTTAGCTAATCGCTCAGCAATAATGTTTACCAATCAAATAATTTTCTTTTGTTGTTACTTCACAGATATCTGTGCTATATTAAACTATGATGATAACATGATCAACTAGCAAATAGATCATATCAGATGACCCTTAAAAGTTCCAGCAACTTTGTCTGTTATAAAATCACAATAAAGAATTCCAGAACCCGCTACACGTAACTGACGATCTACAAAGAGATTCTGATGAACTGTTCTATGCATTCATCTTATGTTGCAGTTCAATTTGAGTGTAATTACCACCTTAATGATATGAAATAGAGAATTTTCACATATGCTCACTAAATACCCATTCATTTCAAAAATTAAATCTCTATATCTTCATTCTTAACGGTCATTGAAGCATTCAGATCTGTTCTAATCTTCAGAAATTATCAAAATTCATATAATTTGCACATATCAAATATCCATTTGCCATAATATGCTCACAATTAGTTGATTCTATTTCCTGTTAATCCATTCATGAGCTTGAAAAATTATTAAATAATAATTTCGAGTATAATTATAATCCATACATGCATAATCAACCTTAATTTGGGAGATCTTCAACCTCACATTCCCACAATGTTTTCTTCTTCCTGCTCGCTCGTCTGACTGACTTAATTTCATTCCTCTTTTGCAATGTTTATTGAGCATCGTTTTATAGAAGAATGGGTTATGTTGACAGTTTGTCTGTCTATGATGTTGATATTCTATTTTATGTTTGTTTTAAGAATTTTTTGTAGCATGAAAAGCAGCATCATGAAGATGAGTTTGCACTCGAAGACGTTCAAACTAGTTTCTTACCTCCTCAACATCTTGAAACGTGCTCGAGCAAACAATGAGAATCAGTGAATTTTAATTGACCCAATATATCGTCAATATAGATTAAAATTTGCTTCAATTGATCAATTCGACCTTTTCCGTGATTTCATAGCTTCTCATCGACTTATTTATATTTCTTTCACGAAGAAAAAATCTCTTCTTCTTCTATTTACTCATCAGAATTGCCGGTTGGGTTTTATATGAATTTAGGTCATGCGTTCATAATAAGATGATTGAAGACTTAAAATGACTGCTTGTGTTCTAATGCTTCCCACATACTTAATCTTCATCTATCCATCTCGTCAGCTCTTCCAACTTTCTTTTAAATCATGATAGTGTCGTGTTTGACCTTTATTGCGATTTCCTCACGACGGTAATTTTATGTTTCGCATGGAAATTGTATAGGTGAAGAGTTCTGTTTTCAATGTCTTATGATTTCTATTTATAAGTGTTGTGTGATGTTAATTGAAGTGGGCTTTTAGCTTTTTTTGTTGGTTTGTGCAGGCAGGTTGCTGGTGATTAAGAATGATGAACTCTTTTGGGGTTTTTTTGGAATCGATTTTTGTGTGAGAAAAAAAGATTGTGTTGTGGATGCAAAAAAGTGTTGATGCAGGCTTGATAAATGGACTTAAAGTTTTGACATTTGGCAGCATAAAGCTTAAATCAATTCGAAATTGAACGTAGAAAATTTAAGAATAGACAAGTCAGACGATTTATTTTTCTGACCAACAACTTCCCAAATTGGCGCCAAATCGCATTGTCTTGAACTAGGTTTTACTTGGAAATATAAAGCAACAATAGCATTAGTCTAATATTTGATTTTCGAGTATCTAACAAACCTAAAGAGCACATCATCTAATAACCGAATACATCTACTCAACATTCTTCCCAAACATAATAAAGCAATCGATGCTCACACCACAAAATTACAAACCAAACATCTCAAATTACTTCCATCAATATCTCACATCCAACCAGCATCAGCACACAATTTTCAATTAGCAAACATCATTTTGAACTTAACATATGTTTCAAATTGATGAGTAGCTACTAAGTACATGGGAAGTGAACAACAGTAAGAAATCGAAGAAATTTCCGCTATTTTATTTCACATTATACTATTTTAATAAATTTATGACCCAGCTACCTCTCGACGTTCTCAATTTCACCAAGCAGTCATCCGCTTGTATTTCATTCATAAATTATAAAGTTTTTTTTTCTCACTTGTGTATAGGAAGAATGCATTAGTGAGAATTGTAAATTATCATTTCACAAGTTTATGGAAATTTTGTGAATTTTGTTTGCAGGTTGTTGTCTGTGAAATTTTAAAGTGCTTTTTAAGCTGTATCGTGGTTCTGGTTTTTCTGAGTCTTGTTTTGTTGCATTTTAATTTAAAACTGATGCAAATGTGAAGAAAGTGCTGTTGTTTTAAAGAATGTATAAGTTTTAAACTTTTTTCAAATACCTAATTAAATTAAATAAAATTAATCAGAAAGTTTAAGAAATTAACGATTAATAAAATTTTGATTTTTTTTATGTTTGTTCAAATTGAATTTCAAAAAGCCTTTAAAAACTTGTAAACTACAATTTTATTTTGTATCGACTTAAACTACTCAAAATTCATTTTCGAAAGATGCTTGAACTGCCACCATTAAAAGAATGAAAGATTCTCCACTCCTTCACATTTTTCATTCGGAAGTTTAAACCTAATTTCCAAACAAAAAAGTCTTAAACTCCTTCAATGCAATTAATCAGATTTTTCCATCTACAAAAATACCATTCAGGCTCCCATAACAATTTTTATTCCTAGAAATTCAACAATCTCCGAGCATTAAATCTTAAGCTATTTTGAAGAAAAGCTCGTTTCTTTAAGGGAAACAACATAATGGGAACACGTTTTTTATTAAAAATAATAATTTCCATTTAATAATTTTAAAGATGAATGAGAATTAAAGGCGAGAAAACTACCGAATGTTGAAAAATTGATGAAAAATTCTTACCGTTTGTTCATTATGTTGTTTTCCCCTTTTTTTAAACCCCCTCTAGCCCATTCAACCATAATTTCCATACTCATCCATAAACAGCATACAAAATAATGAGAAAGATGAATGGAAAGAATATCTAACATGTGGGTGGAATTAGAATGTGAATAAAGTTAGGAACGTGTTTGCTTCTTCGAGGGAGCATACTGGAAGCATATATTTACAAAAAATTTATTTCCGAATACATAAATGAATTGAATATCCACAGAAAAATAAGAAATTTCCACTTCCGTTTTTGAAGGAGGTAGAAAAACGAGCATGCAAAGTAAAGTGAGGAAATATAGAAGTGGGACGAGCATGTTTAATTGTTAAGAAGTTGATGGTATTAAAAGAATGGGTTATTAAAGCTGCTTTTAGTTTTTTTTTGCTGTTGTTGAATGTTAAGTAGGAGACATGAATACTTAAGATTGTTTGGTAGGTTGCAAATATGAGTAGCTTAAAAGCTTTGTCTAGGAATGTCCAAACTTTTTATGTTCGGAATCTATCAACGGTCTTTTAATTTTTAAATTATATTTGCAATGCTGTTATTATATTATATGCTGTTATACTTCCAAATGAGTATTTTTGTCACTTACAAACAATAAAATATTACAAATCACAGCAAATTTCATAATAATACAGAATTCCTTCCTCAAAACCTGCCAAACCAAATCAAATTACACGTCATATTCACAAAACTCAACATCCCCATAACTGCCATCAACTACTAAATAAAACAAAATGAATGGAACATCATTTCATGAGAAAATTGCACATAAAAGGAGCAACAAATCTTTTGTGGGCATGCATAGTGGAAAATGTACATTCAGATCTAACGCAGACTGTCGACATTAACATACATCAATTTCATTTGACATAGAACATAAAATAGGCTACTTACTCTACATTTGATCATTTCGCTGTTAAACTTCACATATTTCTGAGATTTCATATCCATAATGTACGACTGGCATACGGAAAATGAATTATTCATGAGCTGAAAAGTTTTTTTCTCTTTCCTTTATGTCCATTGTGAGTTAATCATTCAAATGAGAAACGGTAAGGAAGCATGAATAAAGCTGCGTTGGAATTTCATTCACATTTTTTTCATCCATTTCCTTTTCTTTAGAATTCTAATGAATGAAATGGAAGGAAATAAAGGAAGTTTTATCACTTTTGCACAAGCTTTTTTTACTGAACTTTTTTTTATGCATCGAGAAGTTCATTAATCTTCCGGTCCTGAATAAACATGTTAACAATTTTTTCAAGAGATTTTGATGGAGAATTAAGCGTAACTTAATTACTGGGAGAGTATTTCCATTTTAGTAGTCACTGGTTGATGTTCTAGTAGTGTCTAATCTTAGACATTAAACTTCATGTTCTATTTAAAGCAGCTGTTAAGAAAAATCCATCAATAACTCAATTAAACATCTTTTAAATCAAATCAAGAACACCCTTGATCCAAATTAAAGTTCATTATAGTCAAAAACACATGCTCTAAAATCCTTCGCGTCTCTATGATTCTGAAGATGATAATAAAATACAATATATCCTTTGCTACGAAGAAGATGTTGACACTTTACTGTTTTCTGTACCAAAATACATTTTTCTATGTCAATTAATTATTCTTGGAAATTCCAATTACTTTGCTGCTCCAAATTTTCATGCTTTCATGAAAGTCACATAATTTCTATATTGCTTCGTGACTGTGTTTTCCGATGAGATGGCTTAAAGTGGAGCAATCAGGCGTGCTTTATTGGTCTTTAATGACTTTTAATGGATAAAAAAATTTTGGATGTCAAGTTTGAGCTTTCGATCGATGAAGGAGACATGTACCATCCAGCAGTACTCAAAATTAAAACTTTACTGTTCCACCAGCTCAGTGTGTCGCGAAATTTCAGCAATAATACTTCAAGTGTCTTCAGTTCATCAACCGCACCTAAATTATCATAAAATTATTAAATTCATTACGCTTCCATGGTTTTTAACTGTCAAAACAGCTAGTGGCAAAGATTTTTGTTTACTCTTGTTCATGCGAAAATTGTGTATGGAGCTTCTGATATCAACATCCCAACCATAAGTTGCTGTGTAAATTAGACAAGAACTCATTTATATTTAATGATTATTATGAAGCATCAACAACGCAAAAATAAATGAAGCAATAAACATGCAATGACATCAAAGCTATTTTTGGTATTTTGCGTTTGTTACTTTTTACATTTATTGTTCTTCAAGCTGTTAATGCGAAATTAATTAATTAGGTATTGAGTTTTATTAGCTTTAAAGGTAGGCTTTGGAAGGAAAAGCTGAGCTTTGTTGAATTTGGATTTTTTTTTATGTTTTATATCTTAGCCGTCCCCCTTAGGCTTCAGCCATCCTCATCAGACAATAAGACACGATTAAATGTGTACTTCAAGAAGCTTCATTCCAATTCTCTTTGTTATTCTTACCGATTCTTTTTCTGTTTTTCATTTTAATGAATTCTTTCCTTTGTTATTTCCAACATTTAATGAGGTTTATTGTTTCAATTATAATTTAATTTCCAACTCTTTTCAAATTTCTTATCGTGAATTTTAAAATTCAATTTTAAAGCTTTAGCTTGAAATTCAATTTCCCACCAAATTAAATTTTGTATCTAAAATAAAAATGGAAAGATACTGCTTCATTCCGCTCACTTTATCTCGTCGTCTCATATTTCATAATGTTCGTAGGCATTCTCATCCTCATAACTCATACTTTTTTTTATCAGTGAGTTTTCTCTTCCGCGAAATTTTTTCTGTGCCTTAAAAAAATAAAATTTATAAAGCTGAACATGGAATTCAACAGAAAGACTGGAAATGTCACGTTAACATTTTCATTTTTATTTTTATAAGAAAATTATCTTTGTAGCTGTTGAAAAGAATCATTTAGAAATGACGTTCGTCAAAAATTTGGATTTAAGATGTCTCTGCAGATAACGACAGTTTTAATGACAAATTAATTTTTATTATCTGGTATCTTATTCTTAACTTAATCCAAACCTTAACATATCTCAAAAGTTGAACTAATTTCAAACTCTGAACTTATTCTAAAATCTAAACTTATTCCAATAGTGAACTTATCCCAGCACTGAACTTGTTAAAACACTGAACATATCCCACCACTGACCTTATCCCACCACTGAACTTATCCCACCATTGAACTTATCCCACTACTGAACTTATCCCACCACTGAACTTATCCCAATGCTAAATTGATCCCAATACTGAACTCATCCCACCTTTGATGCTTATTGCAAACTTGAACTATAAAAATCTGAACTTATTCCAAAATTAAGATTTATCCCATAAACTGAGCTTATCCTCAAAAAACATTAAAACTGTCACCGTCACGTCCATCTGTACAGACATCATTTACAACTAACCCAAAAAGAGGAAATTAAACTGTGTTTGATGAATTTTTCACGCGAAAACATTTCAAAATCCATACAAAAATTTTTTTTGACTGATGACAACTAATTACAGCGTTTATTTTAGCACTATGATTAAAAAGCTCGTTTTCTTTTTCCCATTCATGTAACGAGCTCAGAATTAATGGACTTTTCATATAGCAATTATGCACCGTCATCATCATGTCATGTTATTATTGTACGAATGATGACTAACGGCATTGAGGTGGTATCATAAATATAGAATCACTTTTATTTTGGCCCTCTTTTCACCTATTATTCATATTGTAGCATGTTTTACATGGAATATGATTTTTTTTTGGTTTGAGGTTAATTTAGATTGCAAGGTGTCTGATTTAGGTGAATTTTGATTCAGAGATGAATAGGTCAAGTTGCCAGGTGGTTGAATGGAGGATTAGTAATGCTGGTAGACTATATAGCTTCGTATCAAGCTTTCATCACGAATACTGTCTAGGAATCAATTCAAATCACATCAATTGATTATTTTTTTGATTTTCTAGCTTGTAAGGTCATTGGGGTCATTCAAAAATGACGTTCAGCTTCAAATCATGCTCAAATAGCTGTAAAATTATCAAGTTAAGCGAATTCTCAAAATAATCTTGAGATTTCTTGTTCAATCTTGATTCATACTTCAAAAAGGCAACGCTACACCACTTGACGCCACCGGATTTCCAGAACGCGCTACAATTAACTTTAATCTTTCCACCGTACCAAACGCGGAGCACTGTTTAATGTATTCAATAAATTATCCGAACATGTACATAAGTGAATAATGAGAGAGTTTATTAAAAATTTTAATTAATTGCTTTAATTTCTTTTTTTAATCTCATTTCTCTCGCTATTGTTCTTAATTTCAATCGTCTGTATGTAATATGCACTGAATTAAGTATTCTGTTAATGATTCTTTTAATGCTTTTTTCTTCATTTCCATTTCACTTTATTTCAGTCGACATTAAGAATAAAGCAAAGGGCCACTTTAATTCATGAATAACTTTTTCTTCTATATATTAGCGAAGTTTTAATAATGAAAAGGGCTTTATTTGCAGCTTTTTGTCTGTTTGTTCTGAAATTAGTTCTCAACTTAAAATCTTTAATTTTAAATACTGGTTGACTGCTTTTTTTGAATATTTTAAAAATGCACTCTCAACAGTCACGAGTAATATGTCTTGCTTAATTTCTTTATTTTTCCATTCTTCAATTCGTAAAAATTTCATTCTCGTTCCATTCTTTGACATATTGTTCATTCTCCACAGTCTGAGTCCATATTATTCAGCCGTCTATTGTTCTTTAAAACGTTTTATGATTGAAAGAGATTTAGATATGCTGGATTTTATATGGAATTTATGGTTTATGTTGAATTCATAAAAAGAAATTCCATTAATTGTAGAAAAGAACGAAGTCTTTCAGGCTGATTTTTTATTAAAAAATAATAATGTTTTGAAGATGATATCTTAGAAATAGAAATAGACATAAAAAGGCCTGTCAACAATTTGTTTTTCAAATTACACAAGTTTATAAGCTATAATCTCTTGAAGAATTGTAAACAAGTTATGTAAGAGGACAATAACAAGGGGAGACTTCAAAGGAACAATCGGATTGATAACCTCAGATTTAAGGATATATTGAAGTTCATTAAGATTTTGTTTATTAAGTTAGCTAGAAAAATTTAAAATATGACTTCAAATTGGTCTGTTGAAATTGAATTGAATCGTTTTTTTTTAATAATTTGAATTTTTCCCAAACTTAGTTTATTTACAAAAATTTTTCCATCTGAAAATCACTGAAAATGAAAATTTGAAGGGCAATGAAGACAATTTAAGGAATAAAAATGATATTTTAAGCTTTGCTCAGAGATTTTATGTAGTTCCTAATCATTTATAAACTGAATTGTCAAAAAATGAAGCCAAAATTGAAGTTCAAAATCGTGAGATGGTAATGGATGCAGAAAATTGGCACAAGAATAATGGAAGCAGAAAAGCTCAATATCACTCCATTTTCTACAAATCTATTAAAAGACAATAAGAAGAATCAAAAAACAATTATTGATTATTTTCAACCCTGAATGAGTTTTCTATTTCAATAACATCCCAAGAATATTCAATTTAGACACCACTAGACAGATAAAGAGATTATCAAGCTTGAAAAATATTTTTAATCCTTTTGATTCTGGGAAGATTGGTTTTAGTGCTGGTTGTTGTGGGATGTGATAGAAATTTGTATTATTTTGTTGCGGTTTTTGTGGCACGAAATTCAAAATTCACGTGGTTCAAAATTCATTTTAAGATCAATCACAACATGATTTTATACCTCAATTTGCATCCAACAGAGACGCAGTTGTGAAAAGAATCTCTTACTAACCTTTTTAATGTTCATCCTCCACGAAGTTCTCAGAAACTGTTGACAATAAACTTCAAGTTAAATCTCAAGTTGTTCATAGCAGAAAATAAGATTTTAATATTTTATTGTATATCTCATAAAGGATGGCCCATCAGTGAGTATATTTTCTCATGGGACACAACATAAAGACTTTTCAAGAACTTTTCTCATGAGACAGAAAGAAGCTCTATGTCTCCAAGCAATATTGTCTTTGCTGTTTTTGTTTTTGTTTTCATAAAATGAGCACCACTTCCTTCATGGAAATGGCAATATGAGGATTATATAAGTAAGTAAGTGAAGGGAAAAGGATAAACATCAAAAAAAGGAAGCAGTCGTTGCTTTTTAAAAAATGGTACACATACATTTTTCATGTAAACATGACCTAAATATGCAGATTGTAAGCGAGGATACAAAGATAATCCAGACATACTCCTTCCTGCCTTTTTATGGCGAATTTTCGGAATATAAATGTTGATGATTAATCATTTTGAGAGGCTGAGTAGATAATGACTAAAAATCATGTTAAGATGGATGAAATCACGTTTTGAAAATTTAAATTCTCCAGAACGGTAATAATTCAAATTCTTCAAAACCGTTAACTATTCAAATTTTACAAAAAAATTAAAAAATTTATGCTTCACAAAGTTTTGAAAATGCTCAGGAAACGCAACCATAAAGTCATTAAACAACTTCTTTACTCATTCTACTATTCTGTAATGTTTATTGTTGTTAAATTTTTTTATATAAATATTTAGCAACACTGAGAGACTTTAAGGATTACATAATAATACATAATAATATTAAAGTGAACATTTTCCGACCCTGAATTTAATTTCCATTTCCAAGAAGAAAACATTCTCATCTAAAATTCCAACTCAATTCGTTGTTAAATATTTTCGAGCATCCGCATTGATCACAGCTGAAATCCATTCCAAGTAGCTTCCAACTTTAATGTAAATTCCCGGATATTCAGTTGGATCAGCAATGTCCTGCAAAAGATTTGAGAAAGACCGGATATTAGACTGAGCATAACAAAAAGAAAAGCATAAAGTCTTACTTCCTCATCATCTGTCTCAGCATAACTTCTCAAGCCAACCACAAACAATCGTCCATTGTGAATTGTGAATAAAGCAGTTGCTAAGTCGCCAGCACAATCATCGCCTGTTTCATCCCACACACAAAACTCGTATGGCGATATTGTTATTCGCTTTCGTGAAAAGAATTTTCGGCAGTCAAATGTCGTGAGTGGTGCCTAAAGAAGATGATGAATATGAAAGTGAGCATTAAAATGAGTAAGAATTGCCATCCCGTAGGTGGATGAGAAACAGCGATTTTCAGCACGAATGAATGAAATTTTAAAATTAAATTGGTAAATAAAGTGTTTGTGCTGCTGATGGTGATGTAGGCGTCGAGGTCATAAGGAAAGAATCTTCTCTACGTGATTTATTAAAGGAAATTGCTAAAAGGTATTCAAACGAGAAACGCAGAGACTTTTCTTGGAACTTTTTAAGGCAATTTTTGCTGATGGAGGTTTAAGAACAATAAAATTGAACTTAATAGAGTAATTTTTACTTGATGCTGTTCATCAGGTACCAAAATATGCATTCAAATTAAAGACACTTTAAATAATAGTCCTTAGCTTCATAGCCAAGAAATAAATCTATAAAGCATAGCAAGTGCAACAAATTAGCCAAAACAAACAGTTATGAATATAATATCAATTCACATCGTCGCTAAAATCCCTAAAATTATAGAAAGTTCTTTCCTATTGTGACAATTGCTCACCAAACGATCCGAATTGCTTCAAGCGAATCCCACAAAAATCATTTTAAATAAGCCACAAAAAACTTTCAAGAAGACAAGCTGAATCAAAATGTTTTTACTCATAAAATGCTCGAGAAGGACATGAGCAAACAGCAAAAAGTTGTTATCTTCATGCCATTATCTATTCTTACCGCAAATTCCATTGTAACATCTGCCGGTACCTTGCTCTGCTCCGATCGTTTACATAAATGTGTCTGAAGTTCCTTAAAGTTATAATTGTCAGATTGTGGCAGACATGCAGGACGAATAACATCAGTAAAATTCACAGATTCCTTAAGTTTTATCAAGGCTATATCACGTTTCTTATGGAAATATATCTCTTCCACATCAATCTCGACCGAGTAAGTTTTATCACGATTTGCATACTTATTCCATGTTATGAAATCACCAAGTCGTACAGATGAAACTGTCCAGAAGCTTTCACTATGATAGACAGACGAGACAGTTGTAAGGACGAAATTCTCAGAGATTAAGACTCCTTTGCTTAATGTTCGCTTGCTATTTTGAGTGTCATATGGATTTGTATGTACAAGCAGTGCTATAAATGGTATATCATCACCTATCCTCTCACCGCAATTGCGTACACGAAGGGATTTTTTTGTCACTGTCTCAACAACTTGAATTGGAGGTGGAGATGGACCTTCTGTCTCTACTGGACTTTCGACTGCTTCATCAGTTTCAGCACTCGAAGGCTCCTTTATGATGTTTACTTCTTCATCATTTGTCGCCACAATATCTGCTATTGATGGACTTGATGTTGTTCCTGCTGTACTTAAACGTGTAAATCTTCTCTTTCTTGTTGATAAAGTTTCGGTTTCTGTGTTCCATGATGTTGTTATTGCCGGAAAGAAATGAAAAGGAAAATGAACATTTTTTTTTGATCAAAAGAGTCCAAAAACAAAGAAAATTCTTCATTAATTCTGATAATTCTAGGTATGAGTCATGCTGTGTGATTTTATTGAATGGTAAGGAGTTGATTTTCATGACATTTCGTCTTTTGATGATTTTGCTAGCTTTAAGGTGCTCATAATTAAATTTAATGAAAGCACCACTTTTAGGGCCTGCTACAAGGTTTCAACCCAAAGATTATAATCTGCGGGAGCCTTGTGAAAAAAAAAGAAAATCAGTTGAATATTCCGACAACAACAAACTCCAAGTATGATAGTCAATATGTCTACAAAACAATTATCATCAATAGGTTTTGAATCTGTTATCAATTGACATTTTATACTGATTGGGAAGTGCATGTTACTTGCTTTGATTTGAAATAAGCCTCAATGAGACAAAATTGATAAAAATATCGAACATTTAATGCGGTAAGTTAGCGACAAACTTGATATCAATTTGCTGTTTCATAATTTGACGTAATTTTAAAAATTGCCACTTTTTAGTAAATTCGTGATTTTTGCAAGCTTTGAAATCATTCCGCTTGTGATGCTCAATAATTTTCATTAATACACTTAAAGTCACTGATATAAAGACACAAAACTCTAATTTTAAATATTCTCACAAGGTCGTTTGCCACAAAATTGCGCTTTTAACAAAATAATTTCAAACAATCCTCATTCCTTATCTTTTTTTTTCGTCTTCTTTACTTCCCAAATTTTTTTCTTTTTTTTTTCATTCCAATAAAACTAAATATCTCATGATTACAATAATCATATCATTTCTAGTCATTTCTTTCAATCCATTCTGTGTACATACCACAAAGAACGTTAACAATAAATAGGAATAAGATTAAGAACAGAAAAGTCTTTCTAGTTAACATTTTAGCTTCACAATAAGGAATAAAAACTTTTTACATCGAAAGTCGAATGAACACTAAGGAACAAAATACATTTTTGATTATTAAGTAATCATTTCCAATTTTGTGTGTACGTTTATGATAATGGAATCATTGATAACATTAGTTTTTTGTTGGATACGATAAGATAGCATGTTCGCATACACGAAAAAAAAGTTATTTCCATTAGATGACAATATGAGAAAGATATTTTCGGGAGGTCGTATACCGAATTCCTCATATCTTTATTGGACTTCCATGAAAACATATGTTAGTCAGTTGATAATACGAAAGCTGCAATATGGCATAAGTAATCTTAAGCTTTTTTTTTTGTTTTTGTAAAGCTTTCTTTTAATCTATTAATTTTGTTTTAGTGCGATCCATTTGATTGTTTTGATGACCAAATGACATGCAGCTGTAGTTGATAATGCAGAGATTCAAATATATTGCTTTTGGACTAGAATAAAAACACTCGGGACGATTTATGATAATGCGAATCAGAGGACTTCTATCTGATATATTTAACCAAGGAATATCCTAGTGATGTAAAAGGAGGAGTCACTAGTTCTAAAATTAAAAACTAGTTTATATTGAATTCTCAAGGCTTTATCCCTAAGATACAGATATTAGTATTTGATGGACCAGCAATTAAGGTCCGAAAAAATGACAAAATTGGCAACGCAATCACAACAATATGTACTGTAGAAAATGTCTTCAGCGCCGATTTTAGGCTTAATTTTTTCACTCATCAGCATTAAGGACCTCATAAAGGTAAGATATTCCAATGTAAATGCAATTTTAGCACAGAAAGTAAGTCAAATTGTTCCTACATGCAGGCTTTTGGTTTTGAATTGAAGTTTAAGTCAGAAAGTATTAAATAATGAAATCCAAAAAGTTCTAGTGGACGCAATAAGCTCTCAATTCCTTAATATCATACATTTGTAGGTGTTGAACCTTAAAAAATAAAATCAGAAAACTAATTTGAACTTGAAATACTTAACTGTGAGCATTTTATGATATGTTGATTGAGTTATGAACTTGAACTTATACTTGTGTAATTAATTGCAAGTTATGAACATAAAACTTACTTACTTACTTCGCTGGCCGTACAGATCAATTGTGATCCATGGCCTCCCTTAGATGGCGCCTGAAGCTGACTCTGTCGCTGGCTTCCGTTTGCCAATTAACCATACCAAATGCAATACTGTCTCTGTCAACAGCTTCTTTCCAAGAGTTCTTGGGTCGCCCGCGTGTTCTTTTGCCATCTACAAAAACATTCTTAAAGACTTTATTAATGGGATAATGGGATAATGAACATAAAACATGTCATTTAAATCATGAAATAACGTGAATTGTGCGGAATTATTTAAAGTTAATGTTTTTATGTCAGGCAATATAGAGCACAATAATTAAAGCACCATCGAAGTAGCGCGTCCAGAAATATTGCATAAAAGTATCTAAATACCAAAAGACATACCATTGAAGACCATACCAGACCATATTCAAATTCTACTCAAGCAAACTTACATTAAAGCGAAGATTTTGCTAAAAATCTGCACCAAATTTATTTTAAATTCACGAAAAATCTATTGCAAGCACAGCAATAATTTAAATCTTAAAAAGTTTTGAAAACAAAAAAAAAATCATGCACAGCTCTAGGCTGTAAATCCTTCTCATGTTCTATTTATTTTCAGAATATTAAATTTTCAAAGGTTCTTTTTGCATGCTTCGAATGAGTCTGTAAATAACCCACAAGCTTGTGGATTCAGAAATTTTCTCAATGTATGGTTCTGAGTATTTTATATCCATAAACAGAGGACAATGAGCATTAAAGCTATATACTAATTTCTTAAGATAAAATTCCCATAAAAATCAAATCAAACCATTTGAGTCGAGTCACATTGAGTATATGGAGATAAGCATATAAAATAATCATTAGGTTCTATTTTAATAATTCACATTTTACACTTTTGTATTTGTATACATATGAATTAGTATTATGTAGGATCAAACTTCTAATCTTCAAATCTAGGTTTCAAATAAACTAAGGCTCTCATTTCGATCTTCTGTAGGCGTGACGTGATACTTTTCAGGTCCGTTCTAACAATATTCCATTCGTGGGTAATCTTGTAGCTCTCGTTCCTATTTCTCCCGCTATACTTCAAGTTCCTGATCCGTTCCTTAATCCAACGTTGCCCAAATGTCCAATTATGGCTTGATCTCCTACATTAAGCAGTCGAAGTATCTAAACTTCCGAAAAAGAACTAATTTGGAAATGGCTGGATTCGAACCGACGACCTTCGAGTTACCATCCCAAATTTGAGCCAAGCGCCTTACCTATTCGACCAGCAAGGCACTTAACTGCATAATTTGAACTCCTTTTTTGTGTCATTCTTGGAAGATTTTTCATCGAAGGTAAGGAATGCTATGTCCACATTTTGAAAACGAAGCCAAAGAAGCTCTATAACTTTGAATATAAGACCGAATAAAGCATGAAATAAACTACGTCACTACTCCTTACTCATCAAGCCCCAAAAATCGAAATAACTTAGCCAACAGAATCAACTTAAGTTCATTTTCATCTTCAAAAATTCAGAATTCCGGGAAAAATAAATGAACGAATGAGAAGAGAAGTTGGATGAGGGATGAAATAAAGCAATTTCAATGAAATTTGTGGAGCGTAACAAAAGAAATTGTTCTTTTTTGTGGGTTATTTGCTTTTTCCTCTATCTTCACAGCTCAAAGTGCCATTGATGCTTTATTCCTTTCTGAAAAAAATTCTCTATCCTCATTTTTCTCCTTAATAATTTTTTGTTTATTTGCACAAAAATGCGGAAGTAATTTTCACCCACAATAAATCTCAACTAAATCTCTTTTTTGTGTGATTTCTTTTATTCTATAGCTATCATCATGACAATGCGGATTTCATTCATTTTACAGCTCTTCGTGTGACTATTTATTTATTATTTTTTATGGATTCCTGAATTATTGTAAGTAAAAGAAGAATTGATCACTCGATATAAATTAATGTGGAGCGTAATGGTATTGAATTTAACAAAAAATTCCACTTTCATGTTTGAGATTTTACAAAAAGACTTTTAATTCCTTAAATTTTGCAATTTCATGTGGATAACTTAAAAGCAGTTGTAGTATAATTGGAAGTTAAATTAGAAAGGAAAGGTGAAGAGAAGAAGGTGAACCCCAATCTCCCAAAACCCGTCCAATCCTACGTATGAAAACTCATAAATATTTTATTAAAAATATAGAGCCTCTAAATCCCTTTCGAAAGCTCTTGAACACATGATATAATCATTAACCTCCCATGTTTATTGATCCCATTTTGATTTCTCTTCCTTGTCTTACACATACATATCCTGAAGAGCACCAAATATTTACATGTCACATAATTTAGTGAATGGAATGAATAGCAAAGGTTTTACTCATATGTATCTCCACACAATCTGCTGACGATGCTTGAAAGTATCGAGAAAAAGAAGAAGGAAAGTTTAAACGATTCTTTAATGCAATGTATATATTATGTGCTATAAAGGGTTCTTATGTGGATACATAAATATGTCTGTCATATAAGGGATAAGGGCACACTTCGCATTCTTCCCTTTCCTTTATGTGTCTGTAATTGTGGAACTGAAAAAGTTCGTCTGCCTGACATGATTTACATATGGAAGAAAGGTATTGATAGATGGGATTTAATTTATTTATAATGCAATGTTGTACTTAGGGGCGTTGCTGGATATGTTTTGGGGGAGCTCCTTTGAGCAGAAAGGTCGGTTTTTCCCATCAATTATTAATTTTTGTGGAGGGGTCTACCTCGAAACTTCCTTCTAGCTACGCCCCTAGTTATGCCTAATTATAGTTGGTATATGAGTTTGTTTGGCAGGAGTTGTGTTAAGTATTAAAATTAGCTTCGTGTTCAATGACATTTTCTTAATACTGATTGATTGAGTTTGAAGTTGGAAGGAGAAGGTGTGATTTGCTTGAAAATCAATAATTTTAGGTCACAAAATAAAGGAGAATGTCTTTATAGAATTGGACTTCAATTTAAAAAGTTCTCTGCCATTTGAGAAGTTTGTCAATGATGAGATTTGAATCCACGACTTTGCAATAGACAAACCTCTCAGCTATTAAAGCTTAGCTATCACCATATTGAAATAAATGCTTCAAAGTAAATATTCAGCAGCAAGCTCTAATAATAAATTTCCAATTTTATGCTCAAACAAGTCCATTAATCTAATATTCTGTGCCTATCCTTTCATGCAGAATCTTTTAAAATTCATGGATCATTAAAATTAATGAATTTGCCATAAAAGAATGAAAATTTAATCAATCTCTATAGAATATTCATAAAAGTCGCCTTTTGCACCCACACATTAGCCTTGCCTAGACCATTCTATGTGTATATAAAGATTTAATAAAACTCTCTTGACTCTCAACTGCTCATTAAAATTGATGACTATTAGATACGATTTTTTATGTTTGCTTTATTTTTATTTATCCTTAGATGTGTGAAACTTTATGTGAGCATCCTTTTTTGAAATCCAAAAGAAGGAATAAGTTTGGAATTCTGTGACGGAGCAATAGAGGATGCATTTGTCAAATGATTATTGAGCAAAAGAGAGAATCAAGCTATTTTTTTTTTATAATTTTTTTTCCCTCGTCACTTTTTCATTTTTATCATAAAAGTTTTCATTTCTTCTGTCGTTCCTTCATCCCCACCTGCCTATCATGTTTTGTTGCTTCTTTATCTTTCCTAATTTTGAATATAATATCAAATTATGAAAAACACAACATTAAATTAGTGGGTGTACAGACTTATACGCGCGTATGCCTTCTGTTGAATATCAAATAAAGGTTGAACTTTATGATGATGGTGGTGGTAATGTGGAACTTTTTACTCATCACTGTCGTCATCAAAGCCTCCTGATGCGATGAAATTAAATGAAATTTCGGAGAGGGGTGGATTTGAATGAAATGAAAAAGTTTTACGCGCTCCTAATTTTGAATGTTGAAATTATTATTTATTTTTTATTTTGCAATCTGTTCAGTGTAAGGAGGTCTGGTGGGATTATGAACTCAAAATATTAGGGTTTCACGAGAATTTGATTTGATTTATTCCTTGTTGCATGAGATTATTTAGGAGATAAGAATAATTTTTCAGCACATATTTTGAGATTTTATGTAAAAGCTCCCTTTAATTTTTTAAAGGGTTGGAGGAGATGTCGAGATGTTGTGTAAAATTTGCCATAAATAAAACTTAAAAAAAACTTTTTCATAAAAAATGAATTTTTGAAAACCGTTAACATTTGAATTTTTGAAAACCGTTAAAATTTGAATTTTTAAAAATCGTTATAAATTCAAAATTTAAAAAACCTTTGAAAGTTTCATTTTTTATAAATTTGAAGATTTACAACCGTTAAAAAATGTAAAAGAATGTCAAATCGACCCAACTCATTTTCATTCAAAAATTCATATCAACTTTGAGGTGTGAGTGAGACTCTCGTGATTTTTGATATTAATAATAAATTCAACTGTCAATTGATACAAATGCTTAATACAGCCAAATGACATAATTCAACGGAAACATCTTCAGCATTGCCTTTGAAAAATGTTATTGAAAAACAAATTTATTCAGAAATTTTTCATCATTAATTTTCCCAGAAAATTTTCTTCTTTTTCATCCGCCTTTGTCGAAAGTTTTTCTTCTCTTTTTTTTTGATAAATCAATAATTTTTCATTTAATTTTTCATAAAGCTCACAACAGAGTAAAGAAGGTGCTGCTGCTAAGATTATCTGAGCATAAATGTGTATAGATTATAAATCCATAAATTTTTCAGCATAACGCACGTGTTGACGATGTGTCAAATGATATTTTTTAAAGCAACTCCCATCCTCATTTATTGCTGCTATATCGCGATCAACTTAATCTTAAATTAATGGCATCTATTGAGAAATTTTGCGTGAGCTTTAAGGAAGGCAGCAAACAAAATGATGATAATTTAATATTTTTTTCTTCTCATTCATTGAGTCGCATATAATAGGAGGATAGAAGCAGAAATTGAGACATAAACATCATTGCTGTTCATTCATTTTTTCCTCAACTTCTCTTTCTTCTTTGACTCAATTTTTCTTCCTTCTCATTTTTCCATTTCATTTCATCTCGCAGTGACTTTTTCTTCTTCTTCATTTATTTGAACTCATGCAAAAGCATTCCTCTACTGGGTATTGAATGAAAGAAGTTTGACGAATTTACTTTATTTTTGTGGAAACAAGGCGCATTTGTATTAATTTGCATTTTAACGATATTATTAGTTTCAAATTTTAACGATTTTCAAAAAATCAAATTTTATCGTCCTTTTAAAATTCATGTTTTAACTGTTGTCAAAAATTCAAATTCTAACGGTTGTCAAAAATTCAAATTCTAATGGTTTTCAAAAATTCAAAATTTAATGACTTTCAAAAATCAAAGCTAAGCTTTGTCAATAACTCAAATTTAACTGATTTTAAAGATTCAAATTTTAAGGGGGTTTAAAGGTTTTAAACTTTACCAGCTTTCCAAAATTCAAATTTCAACTGCTTTAAAAATTCCAATTTCTAACGGTTTTCAAAAATTAAAACTTTGATATTAAAAACCCAAACTGAATCACATCCCCACATTTCCATTATTTAAAAGCATTCATACCAAGAAGCATTAGAGATACGACATTATACAGCACGTAAGGAATGAAAGCAAGAGTGGGAAGAAAGTTTATAAATTTCCAGTTGCATATTTCTCATGCATTCAATTTATTTGTCAAACTGAACTGCATTAGATTATTCATTTTGTACGTGCGTGCTCGTGAGATGTGATGTGATTGATATTTTCTGATTAAATTAAATGTTTATTGTTTGACAAAGGAATATAAATAAATAAATAAAGAGGAGAAGAACTGCACAAAGTGACATTGAGAGAAGAAAAAAATTGAATTTTTGCATAAGAAAAAGGTAAATACGAGAAGAAGTGAATTTGAATTGAAAAATCATATATTTACGTAATGAGTAGTATGCAATTGTGATGCTGAATAAATTGATGTAGTTTGCTCTCAAGAGGTGATCGATGGCATCAGAATGTGACATGTGAAATGATGCAGAATTAAATTAAATTTGCATATAGAGTTCAATTGCAGTTTGCTATCTAAATAGACAATGAATGCTGAATATTTGAATATGTTGTGCGTATGAGGATGTATGATGTGCTTTTGAAGATATGGCATCATAATCTTGGATGCTAAACATTTCTTAATTTTGTTATTTTAAGTGATGAAGCAGGACTCGAACTTAAGTTCACTTTGCATCTTAACAAAGCAAATTGATTCACACTCAGCCAAAAATACTTAAAATTTCACCTTCAAGTGAGACCAAACATAGAAAAATTCCCACAGAAAGCTCATAACACTCTTCATCCCTCCAATCATATTCAATTCATGTCAAACGCATGCAAAGCTTCTTCATTTCCACTTTATACCTCAGAACAAAATATAAAAAATTCAATAATAAACAGTAGGAATAGTAGAATATTTTTTTTCCATACCTGACTAAAACCTCATAAGAGAGACACAACAACAGCACATAAGGTGCGCGCAGTTCGTTTAGACGCACTTCAATATTTTAATGTTTTACTTACTTCAACATTATTAAGGGAATAACTATTTTGTGTATTTATAGCTAGTACTAAGAAGGTTTAAAATAAACTAAAACTATTTGACTTGGTGTTTTTTTTAAGGTAATTAAATTAATTTTTTCAAAAATTACAACAACAAAGTGCGAAGTTCGTTTAGACGCACTTGAAAAAATTTAAGATTTTAAGCTTCCTGTATTGTATATTGATCTAAATCTTTTTTAATATGGTTCTATCAACAAAAACGAGTAATTAGTGTAAGTTTTAGAATTTTGCATCAAGTTTTTTCAGAGATTTTCCTTCATTAAAGTTATCATGTTTCAATAATTTTGAAAAATTATTTTTACCATGATTTTGTGTTTAATTGTTATTATTTTAACTGATTTACACAGATAATTGTCCATAATATAAGAAAATTAGCAGATATCTAGACTTTCCGTTATTTATAAGGCGAAAATATGTGAAAAATATAATTATGGTGAAAATTTTTCACCACTTTCATACATTAATCAACAAATTTTGACAAAACTGTTGATACCATAACAAATTTGAACAGACCAGATTATTTATCGTATTAAACTTAATCAAAAACAGAAAACTGCATAGTTCTATGACTATTGGAACTAGAAAATTTTATCGAAAAGTCAAGTTGTGGTGAAAAAAATTACACATAGAAAAATAAAATTCCAAAAAAACATTAGCTAAGGTTTTATTTGATGTTTTTAATTGATACATTTTTAGAAAGAAACACTTTTTTAACTTAATTAAAATGAAACAATTGCCTTAAACAATGTTTTTTTGAAATTTAATTTTTCTATGTGTAATTTTTTTCACCACAACTTGACTTTTCGATAAAATTTTCTAGTTCCAATAGTCATAGAACTATGCAGTTTTCTGTTTTTGATTAAGTTTAATACGATAAATAATCTGGTCTGTTCAAATTTGTTATGGTATCAACAGTTTTGTCAAAATTTGTTGATTAATGTATGAAAGTGGTGAAAAATTTTCACCATAATTATATTTTTCACATATTTTCGCCTTATAAATAACGGAAAGTCTAGATATCTGCTAATTTTCTTATATTATGGACAATTATCTGTGTAAATCAGTTAAAATAATAACAATTAAACACAAAATCATGGTAAAAATAATTTTTCAAAATTATTGAAACATGATAACTTTAATGAAGGAAAATCTCTGAAAAAACTTGATGCAAAATTCTAAAACTTACACTAATTACTCGTTTTTGTTGATAGAACCATATTAAAAAAGATTTAGATCAATATACAATACAGGAAGCTTAAAATCTTAAATTTTTTCAAGTGCGTCTAAACGAACTTCGCACTTTGTTGTTGTAATTTTTGAAAAAATTAATTTAATTACCTTAAAAAAAACACCAAGTCAAATAGTTTTAGTTTATTTTAAACCTTCTTAGTACTAGCTATAAATACACAAAATAGTTATTCCCTTAATAATGTTGAAGTAAGTAAAACATTAAAATATTGAAGTGCGTCTAAACGAACTGCGCGCACCTTATTGCATAAGTGCAATAAGCATGCATTACCGCATTTTGTTGTTTTACCGCTTCCAGTTTTATTACTTTCCCTCTTGTTCACCTATATTCATTTCTACAACATTTATATGCTTTTGCAATGGAATGGCTGTATTTTTTTTGCACTGTCTGCGGCAGTCATGGTGCTAGTGACAAAGTTGAGGTAGGAGAAATGGGCATGTTATGAAGTATGTGATTAAAACATGTAGCTATGAAATTGTGTGTAAGATGATAAAATATGAAAGATTTATGATTGAAGTTTTGAGCATTTTTGTGGATCTGCAATGGGATATATTTTGGGTTAATGGGAAATAAGACACATGAAATATGGACCGGGAATGGGAATTGAAGTTTTTTTGGCGCGGATATTTTTAGGGGAATTAAATGTTTATTGTTCAAGTTTTTTTATGGATGGTGTTTGAGCTAGTTAACTGGATAGGACAACGTCTGCCAATTCATAGCATGTTTTACTGAATATTTTACTGACGTACTCCATTCAATGGTCTATCAATTTATCTGTCAGTCTGTTAAGCTCATCAGTTCATTAATTTGTTTTTTTATCAATTGCTAAAATATCGAAAGCTGACGCCATTTTGGATTTTAAAGGGTACGCAACTTCAATTAACTTATTCTTGCTATTACTTTGATCTTTTTTCAATCAAATGAGCTGCAATTTGGCATTGATTATTATTATCTCTTCCTAATCATGATTATAACCTAAAACTCGTAAAATGCGCTTTATGCCACATCAATGTGAACATTCATTACTTATCTTAATTTACTATCATGTTCTTAATACCAATTTTAATTTTATTCCACAATTTCTCAATTTATAGCAAACCCATAATGCTACTCGACCTCCTCATCCTCTTAGTGACAATATGGCTGACACATTTTCTCATTGGTGAAATGAGAAAACCAAAGAATTTTCCCAACGGTCCAATATTCTATCCAATTATCGGGAATTTATTAACAGTCGCTAAACTTCGAAAAGAGACTGGATTCTTAATTCGCGCCGTGATGAAAATAGCTGAACGATACTCAAATACAAAGGATGTTATTGGACTGAAAATTGGAAAAGATCTTGTTGTGTTTACGATGACGACGAAGGCATTGAAGGAAGTTTACACATGTTCAGATTTCGATGGTCGTCCATTTGGTCCATTTTATGAGACAAGAACGTGGAATAAACGTCGTGGAATTATTTTTACAGATCAAGGTATGTAACATGATTTATATTAACAAAATCAAGCATAACAGTCAGCAAAAAAAAAATATTTTAGATTTTTTCCAAGCACAGCACCGCTTCATCGTCCGTCAATTGAAAGAATTTGGATTCGCACGAAAAGGAATGCTTGAAATATGTGAAAATGAAGCAGAATTTTGTGTCAATGATTTTCGTAAATTGATTGAAAATCATGGTGGAACGAGTGCGACTGTCAATATGCCAAACATTCTTTCAATGTACATCTTAAATACATTATGGCAATTCCTGGCTGGAATACGATATGATGTCGATAATCAAGAAATGAGATATTTGCAAGGAATTCTGAGCGACTTGATGAAGTCGATTGATATGAAAGGCGCATTATTTTCTCATTTTCCATTCTTGCAGTACATTGCTCCTGAAGCTTCTGGCTATAAGGATTATGTTAGATGTCATAAGAATATACATGCGTTTATGCGTAAGGAAGTTGAAAGGCACAAAAGGAATTTCAATCCATCAGATGAACCGCGTGATCTTATTGAAGCGTACTTAAAGGTTTGAAGGCATTTATATTTATTGACGAGAGCATTTTTTGTTGGATATTAGGGTGACTTAATATACATTTTGGGTTGTGTCTTGCTTTAATAGTCTGTATGACAATATATTTCACTCAAATTATTAAAGAATCCTCAAAATGCGCTTTAGCCACTTAACCGAAAAAAGTCTTACTTGTTTGATAAAAATTCCGCATACATCTTTTACATTCCCATCAAATACAGGTGCTCCATGTTGGAGATGAATCAGGCAAAGCACACAAATCTTTTAGCGAATTACAACTTCTTGGCATATGTCTTGATATGTTTATTGCCGGCAGTGAAACAACAAATAATGCTTCTAATTTCATGATGTTATATCTTACCCGCAATCCACATGTTCAGATACGTGCACGTGAAGAAATCGATCGAGTTATTGGACGGAATAGATTACCAAAGCTTTCAGACCGTCCCAAGTAAGAATTTAAATTAAAAATTTTTTTGTCGATCAATTTTTAATGAATTTAATTTTCCAGCCTTCCATATTGCGAGGCGATTGTGCATGAATCTTTAAGATCATTCATGAAAATGGCATGCGGTGTTCCACATCGTGCACTAAAGGATACAAAATTGTGTGGATTTGATATTCCAAAGGATACAATGATTATATCATCCTTCATGCCACCCTCAATGGATACGAAGAACTTCAAAAATCCGCATAAATTTGATCCCGAGAATTTCCTTGATGTAAATGGAAATGTCGTAGTTCCTGAGAATTTCATACCATTTGCTCTCGGCAAGAGACGTTGTATTGGTGAAGTTTTGGCAAGGACGAACCTTTTCCTTTTATGCACGACATTGTTACAGAATTTTTATATTGAGATACCCGACGGACATGATATACCATCTGAGGAACCAATTGATAGTATGACACCGAATGTTAGAGATTATGAAGCTATGATAGTTTTGAGACAATAAGGATTTTGGAAGGGTTTAGAGGATGTGTGATATTTTATTCACTCAAATTTGTTGCCTTTTGGGAGAGTTTAAGGATATGACAGTTTTGATATTATAATGCTTTTAGGACTGAATTTGATTTCTTTAAGATTATTTGTTGAGCTTTTATTTCTTTGTTTGGTGAATGGTTGAAATAGAAATAAGTTTAGAAAGTATTGAATAAATTTTTAAAGATTTTATAACATTGGTTCATTATTTTGTAGGTTTTGTACATTTAAATTCTTAAAAACCATTAGATATTTAAATTTCAAAAGTTCGTTGCTCGTCAAAAGGCAGAGAAAGTCTTTAATTAAAACAAAAACAACAACAACTGGGTTCATTGAACGTTTCCCCCTTTTCAGCCCATCCACTTATAAAACAACAAATCTCACCTAAATTTAGCACAAAAAAAAAAAATCAAAAAATCGAGCCCAACAATAAAATTTCTTTCATCGCTCAAAATGCAAATCAACATTTTATAATAACAAAGCATCAAGAAAATTTCCTTTTCCAAACAACCATTTTCCATGTTAGAAATTTGAAGGACAAGCATGCCTGCGAAAAAGATTAATTAAAAAAATTTCATCACGAAAGCTCAACTTGATTTTGTTAATTTTATGACTCGTAATAATTTTATTTTACATAAATCAACAATTTTAATAACGTGGTGAAGTTAAATGACATGTGAGAGGAATGGGATATGCTAGAATGAGTGATGGAAGCTGTCAAAAAAGTTGATCCCTGAATGTTTTAAGGACTAGAGCATGGCAATCATGTGAATTGTGTGTTACTCGGGTCAGTTGTAATTAAGCTATAAAAGTCAATATGGAATTTTGACTGTTAAATGAAGCAGAAGCCTTCAAAATGCCAACCATTTGCTTATGCAGCTCGGGTCATCAGAAACTTTTTCAAAAATGGATCTATTACGTGGTGCATGACATTTTTTGTGTACTTATATGCATAGTAAAATCAATATTAAGCAAGGCAAAAATGAGCAGCACAGAAATTTTTTCCAACCTGTAATGCAGGCATGGTTAAAAGTAATTGAGGTTTGCAATAAATGCCTCAGTGCTTCTCGGAAGAGCAAGAAAAAAAAGGGTTCTGGAAAATTTACCATCTACACACACATTTAATTTCATTAGCTTCGGAAGCATGGCAAGACATATTTGCTACGTTGGCTAAACACACAGCACAAAAAATATTTAAATTTTATATATTTTTTTTTCAAAGGAAATCTCTTTATTGCCAGTTTCTGCATACTTTGAACCAGTGTTGAAATGACAGACGTCTTCCATAGACAAAGACTACAGAATCTTTAAAAGATTTTATCTTTATGAAGAATTTATCTTCTACAGATTTCTGTCTGCATGTAGATTAAAAAAAGTGTCTACATGCAGAATCTGTCTTCCAAAGAATTCTGTCTTCCACAGATTTCTGTCTGCATGTAGATCAAAAAAAGTGTCTACACGCAGATTCTGTCTTCCAAAGAATTCTGTCTTCCACAGATTTCTGTCTACATGTAGAATAAAAAAAATAAATTGTGTGTATGTTACTGAAAATATCCATTTTTAGTGCATTTTTGAAACTTATTTCAAAAAGGTAACTTATTGATTGAGATAGAAGCAACCAGACATCGTAGCCTTCTACGTTTTCTGAGTTCTATCGTTTTATTGGCGTATCGAATACTTAATAAAAAGCGTAACTCAGTGTATTTATGCTATTATTAAGCATTTTTCTGACAACGACAAAATCTAAATGAAAAAACCCTTTTTATTAATTTTAAAAGCCCGTAAATGTTTGATCATTTTTTATAAAAGAGACTTGTCAGAGGAAGTGAAGAAGAATCCACATTAATTTGCAAAATTAATTTCGTTGTTTTATTTTGTATTCTAAATCTTCCTATGTGTTTTTCATTTAAAAATATTTATTAAATATCAAAATATAATAATCTGCATGCAGACAAACCCTGTGGAAGACAGAAATCTTTGGAAGACAGAATCTGCATGTAGACACTTTTTTTGATCTACATGCAGACAGAAATCTGTGGAAGACAGAATTCTTTGGAAGATAGATTCTTCATGTAGATACTTTTTTTAATCTACATGCAGACAGAAATCTGCAGAAGATAAATTCTTCATATAGAAAGTGTCTTTTTGCAGAAGTATAGGCAGATTTCAACACTGCTTTGAACTTTTAATGCAAAAGTCAAATATTTTAAAAGGAACGTACATAAAGTGTGTTTACCTTCCGCCTTCCTTTTACTGATTTTATCATTTTGGTAGCTCGTTTGTGTACTTTGAAGTGAATGTAGACTGATGTAGTTTTACTAGAACTATGTTTTTATGTATGGGATAGTCTAGCTCTCTCAAATATTTGTAGGAATAGTTTTGATGGTTGTAATGCTGTGGATTACAGAAATTTGGAAAGTATTAATGGCATTTTGTGAAGATTCTGGTTCTTTTGAGCTCATTATGGTTCCGTTGAGTTAATCTTTGTCTATTAAAGAATTGTCCAATTGAATAACAACTTTTTTAATATCAAGGACACAGTCAACTCGTTACTAAGAACTTTGAGCTTTTAAAGTCCTTAATTTCATCCATCGAGTAAACTTTTTAAAGGTTTGCATTTTTTGCCTTTTAAAGTAAATTCAATACTTTAAATGAGTAAATATAGCCATCAATACTCAATTTTCCTGACTCGCTGACTCAATTTACATCAATTTCATTCAAGTTCACTGAATTTCTGCGAAACAAGATAAAAATTGAAAAAGAAGAACCAATTAAATGCAGGTAATCAAGTAGAAAATTTCATTGATTTACAAGTTATTACAAACATTCCTCATCTATTGAAACAGTCGATGATAACAAGAATCATCATAACAAGAATAAAAATACGAAGTTGAAGCTGTTGTTAGGCACAATTAGCTGATCGGATTGTTTGCAAACAACGTCTTTTTAGTGAAAGCAGCTATGCTTATTAAGGTTGTTATGAGGAGACCTGTGGAAGCTCCATTAAGTAAGGTCTTTAAGTCGGACTTTGAGGATGGAAAAAGAGCACGTGGAAGGCCTGTGGAAGAGGCTGTTCATAGAGACAGTATTGCATTTGGTATAGGAAATTGGCAAGCGGTAGCCAGCGATAGAGCCAGTTTTAGTTGGATCACAATTGATCTGTAAGGTCATCGAAGTAAGTGAATAAATAAGCTATGCTTATTGGCATAGTAAAGAAATTGACTATCATCTTTTATCGAAACTTAGCGATTTATAGTAACTGAATTGAATGAATCTTAACATAAGTTATAAGAGGTTATGGGCAACTGTTTAATAAAGGAATAGGTTTCTCGGTGCATACATAAGCGTAGCCCAAGAAAATTGCTTCAAAGTAAAGTTTCACCCAGAACAATAGATTTTTCATCATGTGTCAAAATTTAGTAGGTCATTCACATCAGACATCCCTCATTTAAAGCAAAAGGAATTCTGAGGTTTTGAAGCATTTTAGCCAAGAAGGGACAACACTCGAGTGAGCTTAAAAATCTAATTTTTTGAAAGACGTCATTTATGAACAACCCCAACAATTAATTACCTGAAAAAATAGAAAAAAAGGCACAAAAGGATTAAAAACAATTTTGAATTTCTGTAAATTCACACTTTTTTATTTCATTCGTTTTGTTTTTATCTCGGATGAATATCCATCGGATAATAATACCCAGCAAACTTATTAGATATTTTATAAGTAGGGTAAAAAGGTTCACACTTATGGGGATTTTTCCATTTAAAACACTTACGGATAATTTTTTTTTAGCAAACTTTGTAAGCTTTACAAAAATTTCTATTTGCATCCCACGTCCCCAAACAATTCAACCCCATCTGATATCTCGTTCCATTATTTTTTTAACATTTTTTTTTGATTTTCAGTTCTCGTCTAGTAGCAAAAATTTCATTTCAATTCACTGATAATTTAATTTAATTTATCTTCATCATTACGAAATAATACATTTTTATACGTAAGTAACTTCATTTTATTTTAAAGAAGAACAACTTTTTCAATATTATTATTTTTCTCAATAAGGTTTTCAAATTTGCTTTTTAAATTCGATTTTTCTTTTCGTCAATTTTTAAATTATAATTTCAAATGTGATCAAAGAGTGAAGATTTCATGAAAATTTGATTTAAAAATTACATTATATGAACTGAATTATGTGAAGCTAGTAATGTTGTTTATTTATACTGAATTTTATGAAATAAAAATTGTTTTAAAATGGATATATTAGGTGGTAATACTATTGATATAATACTTATTGGGATTTTTTTGGTGGTATGAAATATTTTTAAAAAAAATTAAAATTGAGGCTGAAAAATTGACCAATTCAAAAAAAAATCAATTATTTTTGATTAAGCTCTGTTCATAAGTAAGGTCTTTCAAATTTTCAAATTTTCATGAAATGATCATCAATTGAATACATTTAAATTATTATTAATTTTCATAAAAAAAAAACTTAATTTTGAAAATCTTTAAATTTGGTACAAAATTCAATTTTTTTTACTTTACAATTTTTATGAACTAATTTTGAAATTCCAAAAATATGAAGCTGAATTAAAAGTTGACTCAATTTACAGACAAAAATAGATGTAAGGAATGATTTTAAACAAGATTATCTTTTCAAAAGTCTCTTTAAAAAAATCCGATTTTAATAAATTTAATTTTAACTTGATATTAAGCAACAAATTTAAAAACGTGACTAAGATTATTCAATTTATTAATTTTTTTTGGTTTTAAAAAATAGCCAAAACTCTTTAGTGTCATAATGATCGATTCTATTAAACTGAGATTCACTTGATTTACTGCTTATAACAGAAGATGTTCCAATCGATCATTATTTCACATGCTGTTAAAATTCTTCAAAAGTTTACAGAAACAAAATAAGCAGACAAAAATAATAATTAACAACACAAATAATTCGTTTTCTTACCAAATAAAGTGGCATTTTTGAGGTGATTATTTGCTTATGTCTTTTATGTCAAACCCGAGCGGTGAATGATAATAATGAAGGCATCTAGATTGAGTTTTAGAGTAGCAGTCACTTTACTACTTTGAGTTTGTGCTTTCATGTGATTTCTTTGTCACAAAATCGAGCCAATTCCAATTCCGTTTAAGAGGTTGATTTTTCACAATAAACCTTCATGTAATCGTTACTCTAGTCCTGAGTATTAACCAGTGGTACATCAGAAAGTAGTAGAAAAGTTAAGTCAAGCGCGAACAACATAATAGGTTGCTTTTAAAAGCAAAACTAGCAAAGTTTGGTTACTTTTTTTTCGGTATTAAAATTGAATTTAGGCTTTGGGGTCGTTCACTTATGACGTCCATCAAAAAAAATTGATTTTTAGACCCCCCTCCTCCCCTCTGTCACAAAAATTCTATAGAAAAAAATTTCCATTGTTTGAACTGTCACAAAATCCTAGACCCCCCCCCTAAATGTCCGACGTGTAAGTGAACGGCCCCTTTCTTTATAAATACCTTCATGATCATCATTTTGCATTACTATGTATCTTATAGCTGAGATTCTCATTACCATAATTGTGCCGCTCGGGTTAAAATTCCATCTCGCAATATTTATTTAATAATAATTATCATTCAAATTGAAGTTGATTTAAACAATTCCTATCGTTTTTAAAAAAAATTATGTAGCCACACAATAAAAAGTATATTTAATATCTCTTATTTACGAGAGGCCTCAATAACAACATCTTGGAGATTATTTATTTACGTCTAGAATTATTCAAGTTATTCATTAGTCTAACATTCATCATCATCATCATCTTATAGCAAATATAATAATTTATCATAATAATTTAAAAAGGAGTAGGCATTTGATGATTATTGAGTTTTCTTTTCTTCCTTACCAAAAATTCATCTACTTACACGTATATTAAGAACCACCACAATTATTGATATTGTTGCTTCAACTTCGCTTATATAAAAAAAATTCCTCGATTTCTTCTTTTATTTTAATTCCACATTTTTTTTCGATATTCTCATTCTTAGTGCCAAAAAATTCTTCTTTAATATCTTCAAACATATCAATCAATGTCTCCTCATTATCACAGTTTTCAAAAAAAAAAAAAACACATTTTAACAATTATTTATTATTTTTTTCAAGGTGCTTTGCAAGTATTTTTTTTTCATCTTTTTAATTGTATCCAGTATAACTTGAACATTTATTTGATTGTAGCTAATTGATTTCTTCGTTATGCTTGTCATTTTTAAGTGAAATTGTTGGAATGACTGTCGAGTTGAGTTGATTGTGATTGCATTTTAGCAAACTTTGATTTAAAAACTATTTTGTGAACTTTTGTACATTTCCTGTGTATTTTTGACCCAGTTTATCTTTAATACTGTATGTACTGTTAGAATAGAGTGGTATCTTGCTATGTGTAGTTGCGTAAGGTGCAAGAGTAAGGTCTCTTAAGTTCAAACAACTCAATTTCAAGATCAAATCAAAAGTTCAAAACTTGAATCTACAATCAAAAAAACAACTTACAACTATGCTGCATATCAAGTAATTATGAAAGTTATAAAGGACATTCATTATGTATATAATATCTTTATTTAAATAGTATAATGCTGCTTCATCCCCTCAATCATCAATGGGTGAGTTTCTGCTTTAAACGGTTGCATATGCAATAAAAAATGGATTTACTCTGCTTCTCCGAATGACTTTGCTATATAAAATGTTTTTTTTTCTGCATCAGCTAGATCTACCGCATTATAATATAACAAAATAACAAAAAATAAGACTTTAGTTTTATCTATGTGGCAATCTTTGGAGGATTAGCATTAATTTATCCAGCAAAAATATCGACAGAGCACTTTTGTCTCAGTGATTCTGTCAGCTTGTAGTCTTATCATCCTGTAGAAAAATCTGTGAAAGAAAAGAAGTTGTGGTTGTCAATGAAAAGCTATAAAAATTTGAAGTTTAAATTGGAATTTGCAACTTTCTTTTTTCTTTTTTTGACAAATTTTTCTTTTTTTTTTTTTAAAAGTTTTTAATCAAAAAGTTTGAATTGAAATTTAATTGAGTCTTAGACACAGACTTGAATCATTCTAGATATTGAGGTTTATAATGGGGTTAGTTCACAAATAATGACCAACTTTTGAAACTGTTAGGATCTGAAGGTAAATAAAAGTCTGTAATTTTGCTTAAAATCGCTATATTGGAGATTATTATATCTTAAGATGTAATTTGCATAATAATAGTCCCGTCTACAAAGTTAAAGTTCATGGTAATGAGGAATGTAGAGAATGGAGATGCGAACGTGAAATTGTTTTGTTTAAAGTCAATTAAGAATTTCTTTGTCTGATGCATTCTTTGAAATTGAGGTTACTTTAATATTAACAAAGTGCAGATGCTTACACAGAAGCTGTTAATATATAAAACAAACAGTTTTGAGCAGTAAGGTGAATGAAACTTAATATAAGCAGTAAAACCATTTTAATAAGCAATTAATAAATTAATCAGAATTAGACTTCTGCTGTTGGTTCCTTATTGTATCACTCAAGTTATTACTCCTTGAGAGAAGTTTCAAATAGCTTCAGTAGGTAAAAATCTGCAGCAATTCCAACTTATCCTTAAGCTTATGCGATGTTATCAGTTCAAGGATTCTCATTTTTACTTCAAAAAGTATTTTTTCTCTTCAATATGCATGAAAAACATTTTTCTCTATTCCATAAACAACCTCTGTGCTTTTATTTCGAAAGCTTGTAGCAATGCTACATCACTCATTCTGTCAATAGACAATTTTTATCAGGTAGATAAATCTACTTGAACACACTGTACAAATATTGACTTCATCAAAGTATCTTTAAGGGCGTATTTCGTGACAATATTTATACGATTTTACGGTAATCAGAGAAAGCTGCTACTGTGCAGTAGTGATCCGAGCAATGCTGAATTGTCATGTGAGTGACATGTAGCATATGATAGCAAATATCAGTAACATAGACTGAATTTTTTTTTCCGGAGGTTTGAGGTTCACATTTTTTTGACATATGTGAGAGAATAGAAATGATTGTTATGGGAACTCAAACATGGATGTTGACATCCTTAGTTTCTAACATATGGACAGTAATTCAAAGTTCAGAATAAACCAGAAATTTAAATTAAATTAATATACTCACTTCACTCAAAATAACCCAATTCTCACTCTCGCTATGAACATGCAGTCTCAATTCTCTTAACTTTCCCATTCGACTATCAACGTTTCCTTCCGCAATGCCGAATGCATTAAAGCCTCCAATAATTAAATATCCATCAGTTGTTGTATTGTACTGTTGCCACACAATTGACTCCTCACTCAACTGGTCCGGTAAAACTTCAACTGTTGTATTATAAAATCTATCTGACGGATGCTCATGGTTTCCGCTTCTAAATAGGTATCTGCAGGAAATAAAGTAAACAAATATGTTTATGGATGTAAGGGGAACATTTGGGTGTCACAATAAAGAGGCGTAGTCAGGATTTGCTTTTGGGTCATTTGGGGTTATTGTAGATGTAACTAAAGAAAGCACTAGCAGATAGAAATCAGGAGCTTTTGTTTTTCAGTTATATCAGCTTCCCAACTTCTGTTTAGAGTAAATAAATGAGTATATAACCCTAAACCTACTCAACATGAAGTTTTCTTGATTACACCTCTGACATCATCTCATCTTACTTTTTAATGACTGTTGGTTGATTAAAAATAAATTCTAAATAATCGGCCGACTGAGGCAACAATCCCCAGAAGAATGACTCTCCGGTATAAGCTTTATTTAACGTATATGATTTGTAAGGCATTATTTGTGTTCGTACTTGTGCAGCTGGATTATTTTTGTGTGGATAGAATGCTGGAATTTTACCAAACTGTCGATCCTTAAGCTTTTGAACTTTGCCCTTTAGCGACGATGTCATACCAATGTGCTGAAACAGCGACGGCTTGTAGTGAATCCAAAGTTTTGCTTTCTCAGTTTTACAATGTTTCTGAATTTTTTTGTTTATTTATTTATTAATTTTATGACAGACGAGTTGGTTTTA
The DNA here is from genome assembly GCA_917627325.4 of Chironomus riparius. Classification (NCBI taxonomy): domain Eukaryota; kingdom Metazoa; phylum Arthropoda; class Insecta; order Diptera; family Chironomidae; genus Chironomus; species Chironomus riparius. The sequence continues at coordinate 17,378,631 of OU895877.1, read as the reverse complement.
CGTGATATATATTTTCGGAAGTAAACGACCGTACGTAAAGAGATTTAATGGAAGAGAACATGAGTTAGTGAAAAATGGAACTTATTTTTATATATATTTTCGTTGAGTCTTACCATATCCTTATCCCAGTTACAAACTTTTGTCGAAATTAAATGATCTAGAAGCCAATCCACAGGTTTATCGTTATAGAACATCTGGAAAAATGTTATGAGATATGGCAATTCTGCTGATTTGAACATTTTGCCTGTAAAGATACGGAAATAATATAAAAAGAAAATTATTACTACAGTCATAATAAATTAAAGTCAAGGGACAGAAAAAGCAAAGTGTGTAAAAAGGACATGCCATTTTAATCATGTTGATGTAGGTTACAATTACTTTTTTTACATGAAAATTAAATTTTTGTTCTGGTAAACTTTTTATGATGAATCGCCACCGGCATTTAGTACTTGAGTGCTTTTTCCTCGGTGTGTGACGATTTAAGGAATAAAAGACGTGAATTGTCGCGTGACATTTTAAAATATATTTATGTTGGATGGCATTATCATGACTTTATAATTGACGGCTATGAAAGATATGGAGTGAAAATGTCGGAATGATAAATGGAAGAGCTATAAAAGCTAGAGTTTGTTATTAAAAATATAATTTTAAATATTTGGATTGTTATTGGTTGTTTAGTTGCTAGTTTCAAAAGATTTAGTCACAATTCTTCATTATCTTAGCCATAATGTAGCTAGTAACTAGAAGCTGGTAGCTAGTAACTTATAATTAGCAGATAGCATCAAATAGTAGCTAGGAGCTAGCTTTATTTTAGGATATACTCTAGCAACCTATAGCTCTTTGATTAGAACTGAAGAATGAAGGTAGACTCAGAACCTTCACAAGCCCCATTTAAAACCATTCACACCCGTTTCTGTTATAGCACATTGATAAATTGTTAACTGCAATCTACCTCTCAAAAATTATTAAAATAATAAATTCGAATAAGTTGGGTATAAGGCCACCATATTAATAAATTTATTCTGATAAGGATGTACACTACATCGGTTTTGCATTAATTTTAATAAAATATTATATGTAATATGAATATTATTATGAGTCTTGTGTACGTTGTCGAATGTTTAGCCTTGGTTGTGAATAAAATTAAATGCAATCAATTTATTCTACATTTTTATGAAGGTCTGTAAGGTGAACTGTGTGTATAGTTCACAAAATTATTCAATTTATAGCTTGAATATCATAATTAAATTGGATTTGCACAAAATTTTATTTAAATCCCTTTAATACCCACAAAAAAATCAATAATATCTAAAATTAGAGCTCATTCACAATTGTTTCTATTTTTAAGGCTTACGATATTATCATAATCAGATATAAACATATAGCTCTCATCAGCTCCAAAACACGAACATTTCTATTTATTTGCGTAAATTACAATGTTTCCATGGTTTGAATATTTTTTTTTGCCAACTTAATGGGTCGATATGGGTCAATAAGAAGAATATACAGCACTGTCGTTAGCATAGCAAAGATAAAAGAAAAAGCAGAAACAATTTTTGTTTTTGGAAGAAAATTCATCTTTGATAAAAACAAATGTTTTCTGATTCACATTTCCGATCATTTTGGAAATCAAAGAAGGAAATGATGACAAGAAAGATGAAAAAAGATAAAAAGGAATAAAGAAGTTTTTGAATGGACAGAATTGACAATAGTGATGGAAAAATAAGAAGAAATAAAAATTTATGTTTGAAGTTCTTTTTGTGGATTGTGCAATGTGTTTGACAAGCCTAAGTAGAAAAATATAGACATTCAGGGCATCTTGCAAGCATCCTGACGTCAGTTTTAGTCCCAGTAATTAGTTTGTCACCAGAAAGTTTGTATCCTCTATTTTGATGGTTCCAAAAGCTATCAACATCTCAAACTCAAATATTCTTCATTTTCCAAAAAAAAAAATATTCATTAATTCACCATCCACAAAAATGTCATTTCACCTATCCCCTTGGAATCTATGTATTAAAACAGATTAAATGCTTTTAATTTCGGTCCCTAGCGTAATATGAGCTTAATAAAAATTTTATTGAAATAGTCATGCAACAGAGACATTTTGATAATGTTTTTCACGATAATTAGATTGTGTATTTTGAGCAGGATAGAGGCTGATTTTAATAATTTTTTGGAATCTTTGTGTGTTGTTGGTTCTAGTTTGTTGTTAATCAGGCAATTTTTTAATTGGATCATTTGAAATGTTTTTAATGAGATAGATCGAGTTGAAACTGGCTTGAATTTCACGATTCCCAAAAATGCTTAAAAATACACTTCCAATAAATCTAAAGATGCCCAAAAAAAAACTATTAAAAGTAGACACCACATTTCTCAAACTCACAATCATCTTCATAAGCTAACAAGTCACACCATCCTCGCCCCAGATAAATTGAATAAAAAAGAAAAAGTTAATAAGATTTTTTTTCCTTCCACGAAAAAGGAGCCAAATTGAAAGCATCAGAAATTAATTGAACTTTTTATTCGCATCACACTTTTAATGCAACATTTCTAAGATGATGTTATCTCTAAAAATTGCGTCCTTCTTCTCTTCATGGAAGCAATCAGTGGATGGCACAAAGTGAAAAGAAGCAAACTGACACGTAAAAAATTTATCATTCAATAGTGTAAGGAAGATAGAAATAAATTAGAATTTTTTCTTGTCTCACTGGTGCTTCAAAGCTTTTATCATCTTCAAGTGCTTTTCCTTGTCCTCTATTGCCATGTTTTATTTTACTCTTGAGAATAAAAGTCATATCGAGATAGACGGGAAAGTATTGTCATTGCAGGTGTACACAAGAATCAAGCACGTATTATTCGAGGGATTTTAAGACTCTTGATTTTCTTTTTATATGTAATATATTTCTTAGTATGGATTATCAATATCAATGAATATCTATAAAAGGTGTTTTATGTACTTGAAATGGTTTGATTTGTTAGGATGATGCATGCTGAATTTTAATCTTTTTGGTAAGCAATGGATGAAATATGATAAGGATTGGGCGGGAGTCTTGAGATAGAGAAGATTGATAGCGCAGGAGATTAGTATTTTGGTATTGAAAAGCTGCAATGATGAACAAACAATCCTGGGTTTGAGACTCAGTAGGAACAACTTGTTATTTCTCGAATTATTAGGGACCGTTCACTTATTACGTTCGCATTTTAGGGGGGAGGGGGGGTTTAAAAAATTGTAACAAAATGTAACATAAGGGGGGGGGGGGGTGTCAAGAAATATGTAACGTTCTAACTGTAGTCTGTCTTTCAAAAAAAAGTTCACGAAAAAAATGTGTTTACAAATTCACACCAAAAACATTTTTTAAAATTTTCCACCTTTTTATCAAAATAAAATAAATTATAAACGTTCAGGGTGGGGGGGTTGTGAGTTGTAACATATTGTAACAAGGGGGGAGGGGGGGGGGGGGTGAAAAGAGTCGTTTTTTTGCATAACGTAATAAGTGAACGGCCCCTTAGGAATGAAATTAAACCTTAATAAGGTTCACATCTCAGTTTATATTTAAGTTTTAGATAATTAATATTTGACTTTTGTTCCGTGGTGCCATCAGAATGTTGTGGCCGTACCAGATAGAGACATAAAGCATTAACAACCAACAACAACTAAGCTTTAGATACGATATGAAATGACCATACCCTACCTGGATGTCAATTTATATGACATCTCTAACATAAAGTCAAATTTACATCCAATAAAGGATTATTGCGCACTCAAGCCTCAAAAACATTGACTATAAACAAAAAACCAACCAATTAAAAAAATTGAGGCATTTTTGATGGCATAATAACATTTTTAATTGCTTCACACTTAATTACTCGACCACATAATTTTCCCCAGCACACCCAAAAAAAACCTCAAACCTCAATCTGAAATTAGTATCAAATTTACTATAATCATCACGACTCACATGTCAATTAAGACATCAGTTGCATACGTCATTAAAAAGAAAACAAATACTTTAATGACTTGTGACTTTTAATTCCATAGAACAATAATTACTGTCTGAAAAGAAACAATTTTCTTCTTATCAACATCAATTTGTAACAATTCACAATGCCTGTAATCCTCTCTATTCATTCATTTGTCCTCTCTCTTTCTATAAGCCCTTACAAGTCATCGAGTAACAAAGCACACCTTGCTTAATGAAGTGAAATGGCATAGTGATAAAAATAGATTAGTAAAAAAAAAGTCATTGTCAGGTTAATGCTAATGAAATATTCATTTGAGGAAGAGCATAAAAAAATATTATGATCAAGTCACTTGAGACAACAATTTCGCGTTTTTTGAGTCATTGCGCATGAATGGGACAATTATTGAATGAATTTAAGCACTTTTTTTGGTTGAATTAATAAGAAAACTCTTATCAAGCAACACGTGAATTGTAATTTTTCCCATTTTCATTTTCAATTGAATTTGAATATTCTACAGAATATTAATATGCATGAATTAAAGTTGTTGTATAACTTTTTTGTGGGCAAATATATATTTTGAGGGTTTAGATTCGAGTACTTTTGGGTTTATTATATTAAAAAAAAATTTGTGGTGAAGTTGTTTGATTTGAATGACTGGATATGTAAATTGGTGGTTATTCAAATGAGGAATTGTGGTGAATGCAATGGAAAGGCACTTTGAATAGACATGAAGAGGTATGAGTTTTTAAATTTGGCAATGTTAGCAATTCGGAGCTTGAAGCTATGAGTATCTAGATTTTGTAACTCCGAGTCACGTTAGCTGAAGAAAAACTTGCTAGTCTAGAACATTCTTTATTCTTTATAGAAAAAACTGTGTGAAGTCGTTTTTGAAGCCATGTGCACTTGTTTGTCAAGTATTGTCAGCCCTGGTTTATTTGGGGTCGAAGAGAGATAATTTAGCTCTGAAATCGGGCGATATTTCTGTCTTTGAAAACTCTAGAGTAATAAATATCTAGCATATTTTGTAGCGCCATAGAAAGCTTGTTAGCACTCTGTAGTCCCGCTGAGCTATGAGACTGTTTGTTATTAGACAGTTAAAGGCAGGTTTCACATGCAGCAGCGTAAATAGAAATTTTGTTATTAAAGTATTAATTTCTATCCTTCCCATTTAAATAAACAGAACCAAAAAGTGAGCAACACAAGAACAGCACCTCATAAATTATTAAACGAAAGAAAATTCCTCACAAAAATAAAACTGTCCATCCCCCACAAAAATGCTCATTTGCATTTACACACCACAAAAATGAGGTCGTCTTTTTAATTAAACATGAACTTCTATCCGCTTTCGCACATTGTGTGTGATGATAATGAGAATAAAAATAAGTAAAGAACGTAAAAAAGTAAGCAGAAGGAAAAAAAAAATAAGAAAGCAAATTAGCTAAAAAGAATCTCTTAGGGTGAAATTCTCGCTTCCTTTCCGCATTTTTTCCATGACATTCATTAACTTCATTTGAACAACAAATAGCTGCATAGGCGTGAGGGATGACATAACTATTTCTTGCTGTTATTTTACTAAAGAAAAATGTGCTAAATTTGGCGTAACGACACAAATGACAATATGTGACTCCTTCACTAAGTTTCAATTCCTTTCAAAAAAGCAGCAAATTTGCTGTAAGGACACACGTAAAGATGTCAGAGAGAAAGAAGGAAGCATGAAAGGGATAAGAAGAAAAAAAATAGAAAAGAAACAATGGGGCATAAAAATTGCTGCAGATGACTGTGTGAAGAAAACTTTTTCGTTTTAGCACTTTGTTCTTAAAGTCAGAGCTTTTAAAGCTTAATTTGTATGAATGCTCTTGTTCGGCTGGAGAGGTATGACGTTGCATAATATTTAAATGTCATTTATTGATAAATTGCCAGAAGAATTTATAAGACGCGCCATAGAAAGGTTCCAAGAGGGTTCAAACCTTCTTAAAAGTTATTATTATTATTTATTTGTCGACGTTACCGTCCGGAAGAATTAGTATTTATACATGTTTTACTTTTTACATTGATTAGTGATACATTTCATATCACTATGGGTGACGTAGAATCAAGCTTCTAATCTTCAAATCTAGGTTTCGATTAAATTCAGGCTCTCGTTTCAATCTTCTGTGGGCGCTGCGTGATACATTTCAGGTCCGTTCTGACAATATTCCATTATAAGGTAATCTTGTAGCTCTCGTTCCTATTTCTCCCGCTACACTTCAAGTTCCTGATCCGTTTCTTAATCCAACGTTGCCCAAAATGCCCAATTATGGCTTGATCTCGTACATTTTTTTTTACAAGTTGAAAGAATATGCAGAAAAAATGCAAACTTTCATTAAGGAATCGAACTCCTTCTTTAAGCAATTTTTGGTCGCAATCTAACACCAATCATTAGTGACGTTTTACATTAAAGTGGGAAGTCAAGCTTTGTGACACCTTGAGAAAATCGATATAAAATCCTTATTTTTTTGTAAATTTTCTAAAATAGATTTTTATTTTATTATTTTGAAAACATATTAAGCTTTCTATCCTGTTATTCAAGTGAAAATTTTGTAAATTCAATCAATTGAAAAGGTTCTGTGAATGGAAATTTACAGTTGAATAAAATTCAAAAATTTGAAAGGATCTTAAATGCTTGATTTGATTTCCATTTTATCTATTGATGATTAAATAGAAAATAGAAGAATGTAATGGTGAAATTTGAAATATTTGTAGATTTGCATTATTGAGAAAATGTAATGCCTTTCATAGTATGGTGAAATGAATCTCGTGAGAATAGTAAAATGTGGAATGATGAATCTATCATGAGATAAATATGAAGATTTTGAGCAAATAATCTATTAGATACGGATAAAATTTTGAGTTTTTATCAAGTTGTTGGAATTAAAGATTCCAGTTATTGCTTTTAATCGAATTTTGTAACTTATATAAAACATTTGGCCAAATATTCAAAGAATTTTAGAAAGCTTGGTATTAGGAACTTGAAACCAGAAAACAAATAGCATGGATTCGAATCCCACTCGTAATCTATCATTTGAATGTGTCCTTTTCCCGTAAGTTTGTCATCTAAAAGTTCTTCTCTGCTCACTACCAACTCGATTAATTTAATAATCATCACAACACTTTCAATAGCCACGCGCCTGATCGTGATAAAATACAATTGACACAGATTAATATTGAAATTTAAGAGTAAACAATCACAATCCAGTCCTTAAAAAAATGTCAACAAATTCAAACTGTTTCTCCAACTTGCTCTTCATCTTCATCCATTATCCCCAATCCCCATCCACAATACAAATGTGTGGAAACATAAGCAGCATAAAAAAATTTAAAAGTAGGTAAGAAGACAAACAAAAAATAAATTCCAGAAATTCTTTTCCTCTCAACAAAAATTTTTTTACAGTCATGATTGGTTAGTGCCAACAAAAAAAGGGGAGAGCAGAAGAAAATAAAAGTTTTTGGCACAAGAAAAGTTTTTCTCATGCTTGAACAGACTTTTTCTTTTCCTATCAACGACAAACATTCCAATTTTGCCTTGAGCAAGCGTCGACCAAAGCGAGAGCATTTTCACGTCAATAAAAATAAACAATTTCTCATTGTCATGGTGCATCACAATTTAGTTGAATGAAACTTTTTTTTTACACAAGAACACACACACTGGCATTTAGGTCAGTGTTTATTGGCTCTGTACAAAAAATTTATCATCAATAAATGGGATTTTGTTCTTTTTCTTTGTATGACGCGAGGCTTTTTTTTTGATAAACGATAATTTTCTTTTCATCGTTCATTATGGCAATATGTTACGGACATGAGAACGAGAAGAAAGAACTCATTTTACTTTGGAAAATAAATATTCTATAAAAAACGATGTTCGGCAATTTTTTGACAGGGTTGGGATGGGATTATGGGATTTGTGGCTAAAGATGAGGATGGAATAATCAATTGCGTTGGATTTTAGATTTAAGGATTTTAGAGTGGCGCCACACAAAACCAATTAGGGACCGTTCACTTATGACGTCCAGAGGAGGGGTTTGCATGAAAAGAACAATAGAAATTCCTGGAAATCTATTATTCTTTTTTGAAAATGACCGTTAATTTCGGACGTCATAATTGAGCCAGGGCTAGTTTGTGTAGGTAAGCCGTGGCATTAGTTGCTCCTTTCTTACTAAGCTGCTGATAGAAGGTCTGAGATCATTGGAGCCGGGAACGATGGTATGTGACGTAATAAAAGATCAAACTCTAACCCAAATAAAATCATCAAATATTTTTTAATAAATTTAAAAAAGCATCCACAACTCTGATTAGCATCAAGAAGACTTCTCAAGTAATAAAAAAAATATATATTGGCAAAAGTAAATAACACTTGCGACTTATTGTGTGACGTCTTTTATAAAAATACATAAAAAAGCAGCGATAATTTAAAGAAAAAGAAATTCCGGATTTTATAATATTACGTTATTGCTGCATGTAAGCAAGAAAGTTGTAAACAAGTTTCTCTCATTCAATATTTTTTTTGCGCCTTCTCTTTCATAATGCATAATAAAGAAAAATACAAAAAAAAGTCTCTCCATAAAAAAAGCAAAAGTGTTTGCTTCTTTCTTTTCTTTTGCAATATATTTTTCATTTTAAAGTAAGCACATGTACGTGCATATCGACGCGCTCTCATTCATACTTATAATCAAATCGGTTATAAACTTTATATGCTTTTCTTTACGTCATTATTGTAATATTATGTAAGTTTAGACTATTGCACGTGTTTGATGATATTTTTGAATGTGAAATTGGCTTGGTTGAGGATTAGAGGAGCAGATGTGGATGATGATTGATCTGCCATTGTTAGAATAAGGCTACTGTGGCTGAGTTGTTTAGAAACAGACAATACATCTGCAATCTTTAAAATTGTGAGATTTTGGGTTTGATTCTTAGCAGATGATATAAAAAATTTGAACAATTTCAGGCCATTTCGGAGATTAACATCCCCAAAAGTTGCAAATTTTGCCTTTAATCTCCAAAATCTGGCTTTTACTCTCTCACTTCTTCTTAAACAGTCAACATCCATCGATAAAAACCATCTCCATCCCAAAACCACATCAACTTTAAAAATGAATTCGTCGTTGACGTGTTTCACAAACAGAAATAACAACAAACTTCCTTCTTGTTTGCTCCAAATTTGAATTTCAATATCCACTGGGGTAAATTCACTCATTCCATATGATTTTTACTTCCTTGAATTTTCAACTTTTATCATAAAAATAAACACGAAAAAAAAACTTCTGCAACCAAATTTACACAGCCGATGTTCTCTTTTCCGGCACTTTATTTTCTTTATGTGAGGAACGAGAGAAATCCTTGCAAATATTTATGGATCACTTTTCTTTGAGCATGAGAAGTGTGGAATATAAAAAAAATTTACGTGGTAGCGACTGTGATTTATGGGAAAGAAGAGGTGCGTGAAAAAGATGTGAATTAAAAGAATGAGGAACAAGAAAGTAAGGAAGAGATGATGAGAAATAAAGTCTACAATTTCATTGAATTTATCTTAGGTGTTATCAGCAAGAGTCAGACAATATTTTTTCTATACAAGGTTGTAAATGAGGGAAATGGAGGATGTTTGTTCAGCATTATGACTAGAGTTTCTGAATGATTTATACATTTATGTTTTGAAATAACAAATAATTAATTTTGTAATGAAAATAAGCCCTTAATAACTTATTAAAAAAGGAAAGCGTTTAAAAGATATCATTTTGATTAAAGCTGTTGAGGTTTGGTTTTGAAAATCAGAAATGTCTATGTGGAACTAGGTAAGGCTAAATACCTTTAGAGAGAGTATCTCGAGACAAATCTGCACCTAGATTAGTCATACGACTCTAAGGTATAGACGCTACCTTTATTCAGATTCAATTAATCTGATTGAATCCATTTCAAGGTATTCAAATAAAATATCAACAAAAAATTCTTCAACTTCCAAAGCCAAACAATAAAAATTAATCATGAGAAATTCATTCTATAAATTTCATCAATTTATCTTCTCATTTATCTTTGTAAAATACCCATTGAGTGTAAATTCTTGATAGTCATTACAACTTTTTTCATTACATTAAAAGCATTCATCGTACTTAATTTTTTAAAAAGGAATTCCACCGAGAATTTAAATAAAAAGATTCTTTATAAAGAGAAATTCAAACACGAAAAAGAGGCAGAAAGTAAAATAAGATGAAAAATTACATCAATAAAATGTTCTCTTCTTTAATATCATAGGAAGGTCATTCGTTGGATATCTCATGAGCACAATTCATATTGATTTTTCATGAGAATTTCTTAAAAAAAACCTAAATCAAAATTTATTTCATTTTTATCTCTACGCAATGATAATTGAATTATTTTGTAATCGTAAAAAATGTTTTTGGTATTCTCATGTCGATAGTTTAAAAGTCATTTTCAGTACAACATAAATCATATTCATTGGTCTAAGCTTCTTTGTCATAAAATTTTCTGAGATGGCTCACAAAGTGATGTGAATTGAAATTTTAGTTCCTTAAAGCTTTGTCAGATCAGATAGAGATTTGAATTTCCCAGACAAGGGGAGTTTTGACTGCAAAGACTTTCCGTCTATTAAACATTTTAATCCCCAAACATCATCAACGAACACCCCACATTTTATTATTAGAATGTCCTTAAAATTCTTATTGAAACCTATAATCGACAATAGACAGGATGCCTTATGGTTAAAATGACTTAAACAAATGTTACATTTAAAGTTGTGTAACAGGCTCGAAGATCTCATTCATTGTTTTTATTTCCGATAAACATCAGATAATGTGTGTAGAGACAAAAAAGGAGTGAAGAAGGCATTGAGTGAACTTTTTTAGCGCCATAATTTATGACAATGGAATTGTGAAATATCTGTCATAAAATGGATTTCCTTCTTATTACTTTGTTATCCTTCGAATATGAAAAATTGGGCTATGAATCGCAAATGTCACAGTAATAAATCTTGTGTGTTTGTGACAAAACTGTAAGTAGCGCTATTTCCTCATTAATCTTCCAAGAAATGGATTACATGGCAATGTGAATGCGTTGATAAACATCAAAAGAGAATAAGAACAAAGAAAATTGGATTCTCGTATTTGCCTTTAACACCACATGCCTTCATACCTACATTAATCTATTAATATAATATTATTTTACACTTCTGTGCTTCTTTATACTCAAGTAAGTACATGCGAATGCATTAAGACTGTCTATTCTATTATAATGTATGTTGTAGATATAAATAAGATTGATATTCATGCTACAAACATTCATATATTGTACAATCGCAAAAAAAGAACGTAATTCGTAATTCAAGATGATTAATAACTCAATTCAATTTATTTTATATAAAAAATATAACTCAACTAAAGCTTGAGCTAATTTCATTTCTATTGTTCAGATTTTATGATTATATTTGCAGTTCTCCAGTACACTCGAAAGTCATAAATAAAATTAGTTTCAGTAGGAAAAATTTGTCAGATTTGGGAAATCGTGAGGCGCCAGACCAGAAAGGGATTTAACTATTTTTGTTGGATGAGTGACGCTATAGACGTTGATTCTGCTATTTAGAAGATTCAAATATTTATTTCTCAAAACTCTTCATCTAGTTCTATCGTTACAATTCGCTCAAATTACTCAAACGAAGCTAGTAGGTTGACTCATATCTAGTTATAAATCATAGTATAACAATAACTCACTATATTCATCAATATTCATTACAATTCTATACAAATCAATAAAGTAATCATTAATCTATTCCTAATGACCTCCCGCGAAACTCTTTCAACCTCCACGATGCAAAAATGAATCAAATATTCACCCCAAGGGTTATAGTTCGTAATTCAATACTGAAGTAGTCAACTATTATAGTAGTATTGCTAATTTCATGCCATCTTTAGCATCATTTCATGCATTGTAAAATTTTAATGCATAAAATAAAATCATTTATCATTCCATCAATTGAACAATTCATTCCCATTGCATGTCTTCATCGCATTTGTTATGTTAATGTGTCGGTCTCGGGTTTTTTACAAAAAAATAATAAAAAATAAGTTATATTCTCCGAACTTATAAATATAGACGTATATGCAATGAATTGTGCTGGCATGCAATTTAAATTCAGAATGACATTATAATCGTAAAATTTGTGTATGAGAGAACGGAGGAGAATAGAATGAATGTTGATTGTAGTAAAGATCAATCCGTTAAATTATGACACTCATATATGACTGAACGTGAATGATGATGAGGAATTATGTTGTGGAATATTCATAAATATTGAGCATCAATTTTAGAGAACAAAAACAATTCCACAATTATGGAATTCTTCTTCTTCGCCTGTCTGTCTAGTGCTCATTAAAAATTCTTGATACGAAAACTTCACGCATTTCATTTCTGTTTTTGAGGACCGTCCATATACATCAATCCATGACATATGTATGTAAATATGAATAATGGATGTAAAGAGAGACGACTAAAGTAAATTTTTTAGACATTTCATAGTTGAATTAAAATTTCTTAACGGCATTTAAGTCTCATTTAAAGCTTGACTTGACTTTGATTTTTAAATAGATTGGATTTAAATTAAAGAGTTGACTGAATTAGAGAATAATAGAAAGGTGTAATCTTGTGTGAAAATTGTGGACTAAATTCATTAATGGACACACATTTTTGTGAAAAGTTATGGTATTTAGGCTTGCCAGTGCTAAGCCGATAGATATTATGCGACTTAAAGTCGGATAGAGAATATAAGTTGATATATGTGGAGAAGGCTTTAAAGGTCAGTCAACTTTCACGACGGTCTATTTTTAGCAAAATTAAGGAAACAGCCATCATATTCCCATCAAAATGCTTCCAAAAATAACCAGTTACCCAGTCAGTACACTCTGACATGTTATATACCTTTAGAGCCAACCTGAACCCTATTCAACTGCCTATCATGTCACTACCCTTTGTGCAGCTGCTGCTGCTTGATTCTAAACGTACCATCTACTTAATCGTCTTTTAGACTGTATATAACATGTATCGATGGATTTAAAATTACAAAAGATCTTTTACAAAAAACAATCGTCCTAATTCCAAACAGAAATCAAGTCACAAACAAAATTGTCACAGTCACATCTCATCTCAGGTCACTTACCAATCAAAATTCCATTTAAGCTCAAAACAAGATACCCAAAAAAAAACGATACTAATTGAAAATTTTACAGCACATGTAATTATCCCAGACTTGACACGTAAATTCTCATTTAATGCTATGTGCTGAATATATGTTATAAATGAGAGACTGATGAATTATCAAGAGAGGAGTGAAAGGTTGTCATTTTATTTAAACAGTCACGTAGAACTGTGTAGAGAATTTAAATAAATTTTTCGTTCTCCATTACGAAAGGCTATAGAAATGGCATGTGAATGATAAAAATAAGCTGAACATGAATGTAAATAATGAATTTGAATGAAATATATGTTGTGGCATGCAAGAGCCGTAACGATACTATTTTTGTTGTTGTACTATTGAAGGTGTGAAGTATTTAAAGTCATTTATGGCTAGGTGTATAGATAAAAAGTCATGACATGAATACTCACCAATAAAACCAAGCATACAGAAATCGATGAGAAACCATGGATCTTGATCTTGCTTTATCGTCTTTGCAACAGCAAATCGCTTCATAATTGTTATATATCCTCGCTTTGAGAGAATATCATCCTCAAGTTGTACATAAAATGTTCCTTTAATTTGTGAGTACGCCATAAGAAATGCAAAATCTAAATTTTGTTTAGATCGCCATTTAACTCTCTCAATGGGATCATTAAGTGTTACTCTCAACTTATTCCAATCTGGATAATATGAGGCAGGTGGGGATATTATTTCAATCAGTCCATTATCGCAATATTCTTGAAATCGTTGCTGAATTTGCTTCGCAATTTCGGTAACATATTCGAGATCTGTTTCGCCAATAAATACAACAATCATTGTATCATTCGCTTCCTCCTCATCCATGTTCGTTATTAGGTTATCTAAAGTACTCAACAAATAACTTTGCTTATCTCTTTTAACGGTCGGAATTCCTGTAAATATTTAATAACATTTAGTTATGCTGTGTAAATAGAAAAGGGGGAAAATTGTATTGATGATGCTTTTGAAAGGAAGTTTCAAGCTTCAAGCTTGTGTTTTTTAAGTGTCTAGATTGGGACATATGTCACTTTGCGATAATTGGTTAGAATGTTTATAATTTTGTGTAGCATAGCTTTTTTGACACTGTCTATTGTTGTCTTGTTTTTGTATATTCAGCTCTGAACTGTATCTAAAGTATTATCGTTGATGTTGCTGGAACCTTCAAGAGTTTCATAATCATCAAACCAATAACTCAATGTGATCTGTTTTCAACCTCAATTTGGCAACACAATCTTCATTTTCTAGCACTAAACAAGAGTATTTTAGACCGACATTAACACAAGCAGCTAAAAATGCACCTTAACTACCAAAGCCTCAACAACTTTCCACACTCATCTCCCCCCTTCCTTAATGTCATCAATTTTAAACCTTTTAGCAAAATGATCTTCATTTACTTACCTAATACTATTGATACACCTGTTCTACCTTTCGATTGCAAATATGCTGGCTTTAATGATGATGCTGGATCATCAAGTAGATGTGGTAAAAAGTGATAGGCTGTTGGTAAGCGTAATGATGATGAAAATCGTTGTTGTGATGACATTGTTAAATTCTTTATTATTGCTTTCGATTCGGGACTGAGTGATTCGAGGACGCTATTGAAATTTGAAAGTACACTATTGTTGTCGCTTGTATTACTATTTGCAGCTGTTAAACCTAAATATTGTGATAGAATTGATACATCTTCCTGTTTCGTACGATACATTGCTTCTAAATATTGAACTCGCATTTGACATTCTGCCAACTTTTGCGATAAATTTTGTTCTATTTTCAAATCAGGACCAACAATGAGTATGAAAACTGTGAAAGGAACTAATATAATAGTAGCTGCGAAGAATAAGCATCCCCTTCGTCGCAGCAGAGCCGGAAATGTTTTTATCACCATTTTATGTGTAAGTCTAGGCTTGTCTAAGTTTTTTTTTTGTTGAAGCTTTTAGTTGTCTAGTTTAGCTGAAATGAGATTAGCTGTCTCTTGAAATTGTTATTTATGAGATAATTCCTAATAAATCCATTAAATAAACGTCTCTAGTGAGATTCCTGTAAGAAAAAAAAGGTTTTAGTAAAATTTGTCAATAAATTATGCACATGTTCTAGACCTTAACACTGCCCATGTCATTACTCATCGGATGTTCTGTTTGCATTAAATATTTTTCCTCGTCACGTATGAGAATACAAAAATAGACCATAATTAAATTTTGAAATATAAAATGTTATGAGACACATATGGGGTCGTGTAGTAATTACGTCTGCTTTTTTTAAGGGATGTTTTGCGACACTTTAAGGTTGTAGACATGAGTTGATTAAAAAAAACTCATTTCCATAATTTAGGTTACGTAACAATTGAACGACCACAAAAACTTTTGCAGACGAAGGTTTCAGGCACACATACTTGATGCTGTAGACTAAATTGACAGAATAAATGTACATGAATACGAAAGAAATAGAATCATAAACCCCATCTGTCTGTGGTAATAATGCCTCACAATGAGGAAAATTTAATTGTTCACCAAGCATGCCCGAACAATTGTTGAGGAAAAATGAATTAATTAATGCATTCATGGAAGAAGAAAGTTTTTTCTCCAAATTCAGCATTAAGAGTTGATCTCAGAAAGATAAAATATTTGAAAGAGAAGTTTTATGGACGATTAAATCGAATTAATTCAAAAGAATTCATAATCCAACCATAATCCTTACATCGATTATTGGAAATCTAAAATATTCAAAACGAAAAAGTAATTTAAAATTGAGTTTTGATCATGTATGGGAATGTAGTCGGTAATCTGATATTTAATCTTTACTAATTGCTTTTCAGAAATGCCTAGATTACGAATTCTATGATTAATTCCAGGAAGAATTCGACTAAACCTTTTTTGCGTACTTTATTTTGACATGATCAAACTATATTTTAAGTTTTAATAAAAACCACTCAATCAGTGTGAATCACAATTTAATTTTAAAAGTTAATTATTCACAACTTTCATGTAAAGTCGTGTGTCAAAAGAAAAAATTGTGATTTTCAATAATAATAATTCGCGTTTTTTAAAGTCCGGATGAAGCTTTTCTTGTAATAAAACTAGGTGAAACTATTTACAGAATTGTTTTATGGACTAATTGAGAAACTGTTTATTGCTGTCTAAAAATTGACATTGAATCATGGACAACAACGCATCATATTGTTCTGAAATTGATAATAAAATCCTAGAAGCTTTAAGTTTGATTTTTAACAAAAGCTACCAAAAAACAATCAGTTGCTTAACAAAGTCTTGAACTTAGGATTGCTTTGCCAACCTAAATATACTTTCACAATCATTGAAGCGTTGTGTAGCGAAATGAAATGAATGTTCTGAAAAAAGTCAAATTCGATTTTTGCGGGAAATTTAATTTGATCGATTTTTAACTTAATAATTTTTGAAGAAAGCTTTAACTTCGTAAAAGATTAATGTTAAACATAGCTTAGTGCCTATGAACTATGCCCGAATGCCACAAGTCGGTTAGTTAATCAGAAATCCGGCACCAAATGGCTGTGACTCTGGCATGGTGCTGGATTTAAATCGATTTACAGCACATTCAATTAAATGTAAAATGTAAGATGTAAAATTTAACAAGCTTTAAAAAAAATCTGTCAATAGTTTTCAACAAACTACCAAAAGAGCTCCCGGCAGTACACAAAAAGATTGTGTTTAACAAAAAATCGATGCTCATTAGCACCTGTACAAATGTTTCCAAAATAAAATCGACAAAATTAGTAATGAGCAATTTTTTCACCTATATGTGAAAAGAGATTATCCATTAAACATTTATGACTGTCTAACAGTAGATTTATTTTTATTCTTTTATTTCACGGTCAACAGGTTTTATTTAAGAGAATCTTCTTATTATTTTCACAACACATGTCTGACGGTAAAGTCAAAACTTAGCAACTTATTTTCGTTTATTAAATATTTACATGTCGATGACCGCTTAATGACATGTTTTATGAGAAACTTTGTGTGGAACTAAAAGAACATCTTTAAATTTATAATGTGACTATAATTACAGTTCTATTCAATAATAGAAATAGCATGGGAGTTGGTATGCATCATCAAATGAACATTTCTTCTTCACGGAAAAGAATTATGAATTTTTAGTGAAATAATTACTTAAATAATCTTCCTATTATTATTGAAATTGAATAATCATATGCCGCGTGTGTTCATTTCTTTATGGCCAGTAATTTGAAATTTATTGATTTGAGAAAGAAATTAAATTAAATATGTGATGAAAAATTTATGGGAAAATTAAATGAATATTGGCAGTAAAGTTACATAATTTGTGAATAAAATGTGGCAATAATATGGAACATGTTGCTATCAGGGGGAATGTAGCTTGGAATCTCAAGTTTTGACTTTTGATTCTTAATTGTGCTCTAGCTTGATATTCCCGGCAACACGTCACTACACTCAGGTACAGTGATTTTCAGTTTAAGCTTCAAGTCACACTAGCTTTTAGACTTGATATATAATTTATTTTTTAGCAGTCTAAAAAGGTTGAGAACCACTGCTCTAGTGTGCTGTTAATCAAATATTGAGAAACACTGCTCAAATAATTCATAGAGTCGAGTCTATCCAAATGGTTCTTTACATTTTTGAGTACTTGAACAAAATTCAAAACTTTTAACCGTTACTAACCCACAATATTTCGCATATACACATTCATGTATCTTGTTCCATCTACAGAACTATTAAAATTAATGAAAATTGCCAATCATCAAAACAAGACGTTAATACATTAGCCAAATCCATGACGCATGCCATCAACCCAAAACTGATTCTTCTTCATTGACATTTTAGCTAATGATTTTTACTCAATGGATGACTGGAAAGCAACACAGCACAGAGCACAGCAAAAGTTTCTTATTAGATTTCCTCTTGCATAAATTAGCCTCATTTAAATAATTTAGAAAATTATATTAAAATGACTAGAATGCAGACGCGACCCAACTAAAAAGGGAAAATATTTCAACAATCAACATCATGAGTAAAATGACCTTTTTGTTCTTTGATTATATTTTTTTCCCATCTACGTATCTATCTATGGGCACCGCCTCTTTGTTTACTGAAGCCGGCAGATTTTTTTTTACAATAAAAATGTTCAGTGTGCTCACTATAAATATAAATATCTACATCATCACAATATGCATATATATTGGGTCGTACTTATGTGATGTGTATTGATAGTAATAACTCATTTCTTGATGCTAGTAAGGGTTATCTAGGGTACATAACCCCCTCCGACTAAAACATTAAATTTGTGTTTAATATGTAAGTTTCTTAAATGTGATTTCTCCAAACCATAAAGTGTGTGGGGGTGCCTGCAAAAAGTAGACGAACCAAGTCTTTAATACTCGACATTAGACATCATTTAAGATCGTTACCTAAAGACCTCTGTTTGTTCAGCTCACATAATTGGCCATAAAATGATGAAATATTTACAATCTAGACTAGAGAGAGAGCAGATAGCAATTATAGCAATTTAATTAAAGTAATTGGGGCTTAAAAACAAATATAAAAGTAAACAGAAACAAAATTCATAAAAAATGAATGGAAATGAAAGAACAGGAACGATTTTTATTTTCCCATAGTCGAGCAAGAAAAAAAAACTGAACGATTTTAATGAAATAATAACAGAACACGCGAGTTATTATGAGTATTTCGCATCCCAACAGCAGCAACAATGTAATACAATGTTGGAACTGCTGGAAAAGGTGAAGGAAGGCAAATAACATTATTTTTATGAATTTTTCATTAATGCAGTAATGAAACTCATCGTTTTCATTATAGCAAGATAGCAAGGAAGGAATGGAAAAATCTAAGGCAAGCCCGAAGAAAGCCGAAATGGATAAAAAATCGATAAATTCTCAACTGAATAATCACATGAATGTCAATGAACAGCCAAAGAATAACAATAACATTAGAAAATATTAAATGAACGAAAATTTCTTCATTCTTCCTTCGAAGTGAGCTATTAGAACAATTCAGTTACACAATCATATTCACACAAAATTTTCAATTTTTGTGAATATATTACATATTCAATTCCACCTGATGTTAATTCTCAAATTTTTTGAGGGTTGTTTTTGGAGTCGCTTTTTAGGGTTATTTTGTCAAGAGGAAAATTGTTTGTTGAATTATATATTTTGAAGTGTTTGTCATTAAGTTTGTGGCATAAAATAGGCAGTTTAAAGATTCGTGATGTCGAGACATTGTTCGAATCCTTGCCATATTGACTACATTATTTGAGAAAATTGAGAGATCATTCAATTATAGGGAATCGTTACGCAAAAAAACGACTTTTTCACTCCCCCCCCCTTGTTACAATATGTTACAACTTACACCCCCCCCCCCCTTGAACGTTCATAATTTATTTTATTTTGATAATTTTTCATAAATAATTAAAAAGGAGGAAAATTTAAAAAAATGTTTTTGGTGTGAATTTGTAAACAAAATTTTTTTAAAAGACATACGACAGTTAGAACGTTACATACTTCTTGACACCCCCCCCCCCCTTTGTTACATTTTGTTACAATTTTTCAAACCCCCTTCCCCCCTAAAATGCGAACGTAATAAGTGAACGGCCCCTTATCCAATTTTAAAGTGAAAAGGTTAAAAATTTCAAGTCTGTTGCTTAAGCACGTCACCATAGAGACCTTATTCACTTTTAATCATTTATGGCCTTTATATGGCTCCTTTCACCAGTTTTAATTATAATCCAACTCTAGAGTTGCATATAGCTTTAGACATCCACCTTCATATCAAAAAATTAGCACAACATTCGTGAATGACCTCTTCTGTCTAGAACTTAAAAAATCAATCAATATCAATTGACCAGCAATTGACATGAATAATAATTTGACATATTCATTTGCTCTGCAATTTAAAGCCGAAAAAATGCACAAAATGGCATTTTCATTGGTCGCAGAAATTCTGTGAAGATGATTTAATGACATTTTGAATATTTATAATAAAATTGTCATGGTCCTCAATGTCTGTGGCAAAATTAAAAATCAGACATCCAATTGATGCTTTTTCGGTTTAAAATTTTATGCTGTCAAAGAAGTTACAAATAATTATAAATAGGAAGTTTTATTTATGAAATTACGTTGAATAATTGTCGAACATAATTTGCATAACATAAATTAATAATGATCGAATCCTCCTCAACGTCCTTTAGTCTACTTCAATATTATATCAAGCACCAATTTAACCAATTTCTGATCATTATAAAAATATGAATAAAGCCTTCACAATTTTTAATAGAAAGGTCAAAGTCTCTTAGAACAAGTACACTTGCCATACATCCATCTACTAAAGCATATTAGATTGACATTCATACATAACAAATATGGAAATTAAATTGCCGGACGAATGGTTAATGAATAATTAAAATAAGAGAAAATAATGCTCACTTTTGATATCACATCCACATGATGTTCATTTTCATAATGCCAATACTTCTGGAAAAAATGGGGTTGCTTATAAATTGACCCGTATTAAAAAGTCAATGAGTATGGGCCGTTTTGTGTTCACTCTCGATGAACAGGAATATCATTAATGTCAGTCGATATTTTTTAATCCCATTAATTTTTCATGTGAATCTTTCGGTCACAGATTGAAAATTTAATTGGATATAATTAAAATGCAGTACGCTCAGTTCTCATTGGACTCGCGAGAGGCAACAATCTGTGAAGATCAATCGGTTGATAATTTAATTGATGTGATTAAAAAAGAGCGCTCAATTGTCAAGTAATATGGCACATGTGTTGATATACAATTCTATTTTGCTGTGTTCTTGTAATTGAAAATTAAATTTGTTTGACCACACGAATCATAAATCATAATCAAGTGCTGATCAAATGTCTCGTAATCATGCAAACTAAAACATTTTTGAATAGCGAGCAATTTTTTGGATTGTTTACATGTTATGGCGCATGAATTGTCAATGAGTGTCTTGCGTGTGTTTGATGGGACTGTTCCGGTTTTTGCAAACTGTAATGTATTTATTAAGAAAGATAAATTTAAAAATAAACTAAATTATTGAGCTGAATTTGAATGAAAAGAAGCAAAATTTTGGAATTTAAACAACAATAGTTTATTCTTAATTGTTTGCCGGTTAGTCACGCATTCTTTTAATCGAGTTTGTTGAGAATTTATTTTTGCGAAATAGAATTCTATAGATTAATACATTATTTGATGTTTTTAAAGCTTTGAATTTTTAATTAATTGACAGCAATTCATAAAATCTAATACAATCTTGTCAACAGAACTTCTTTAATGTTCTGCAAACGTCACATTTCAATTTTTCTTAACAATCAAAAATCGAGCACAATCTAATACATATTTCAATAGTCCAAATTACATTAAATCTTTGTCAACAAGTTCGACCATTCCCCACTGCAAAATTGACACACATATTCCAAACATTTTTTTATGGCAATGCACACGGTCATTGAAGAGAATCTCTCTTGAAACCAATAAAAAATATGTTCTCAATAAACAAAACAGAACATCGTCAAGCACGTCAACTGAAGTGCATCGTGTAAAAAATGCAAATTGCCATCATTACGATTGTGCTGCTACATACAATCGCAGGAACAGAATAACTTTTTCAAGCTCGACACAATCCAATTTAGAATATATATTTTTTTGTATTGCAAAAATTGATCATATTCATGCAGGCATATATTTTTATGAATATTTATAGACATGGAAATCTTACAATTATTTTTGCGTTATAAGTTATAAGATAACTAGTCGGTACTTAATACTATGGGAAGAAGTTGTTTTCAACTTCTCATGAAATTCAATTTATTTTGTGCGAGAACTTAACAGTAAATTGGATATCTACTGACATCATTATTGGGTTCATTAAATAAATTATAGCAAATCATTGTGTCTATTTTTTGTCTCTATGACTTACTTTTTCACTGATTTGAATAAAATTTGTGAAAACAGTCATTAAATAGTTAAGACAAAATTGAGTTTCAAGGTCTAGTATAAATTAGATCAAACAAAACAAGCTCTCGTTTTTCAAAGAAAATTTCGCATTTGACGAGATGTTTCTATTCTCGGAAGACTCTCAAGGTGCTAACAATTATCAACACTTTGATTGTGTGAAAACTGGGAGGTGAGAGTTCTATGCTTTATTAATGTGTGGTTGCTAAATTTCCATTGAATCTTGTGGTTTGCATTCATTCCAAAAATAGACTAAACTGTTTTGGAATATGATTATCATGTCTTATGACTTAGAATCTTACTCTGGTAAGATTGAATCAGACTTAACTCGAATTGGAAATTATTATTCAAATGATTAAAATTAGGTGCTAATTTGCTATGTTTGTTATATAAGTTGGGATGAGGATAAGTTGTAATCACCAGATGAAGATGTGTATAAGCTGATAAATCATTCTCTCCCTTATTCGTTAAAACAATTGCTTTGAAAGAGAGAGTTTGCATAATTATAAACAAAGTTTTGACAACCAGTAAAATCATTCCTGATATCGATCTCCATGTTAAATTGAATATCAAACTACATTGTTTGCCATAAAAGAGACATGTTATCGAAGTTTGCAGAGTATAGCAATGCACTGCAACACATTAAAATAAAGTTGGCGAATCATTGCTTTCCATTGAACTTATAAAGACAACATTTGCAGTCGAATCGACTTTAAGTTACTTCATTGATCTGTTTTTGTTCACAAAACCTCATCAAAATCGATAAAAAGAATATGTTTAAAAATGTTTCTTCTTAAAATTTGTATTTATAGGACAAACAACATCGAGCTACCTTTAAAAATGATTCAAAATATTTATGATCATTATGAAATGTTTGACTTTGTAGATTTTTATTTTTGTAACCTATTTTTCAGAGATCGAAGCCGATTTTTTCGGCTTAACTCAATTTTTGATTTTTTTGATAGAAAAAAGCCATTTGACACCCATTTCAAGTATTTAAATTGAACTTTACATGCTTTACTATGATTCTGTGTAATATTTTGTCAGCATGTAGCTATAGTAAGCTCAGAATTTCAAGTTAAAGAATGTTAAGCCGAAATTTAAGCCGATCGGCTTAGAATCGGCTAAATTGAAATTCAGAGCTCACTATAGCTACATGCTGACAAAATATTACACAGAATTATAGGAAAGCATGTAAAGTTCAATTTAAATACTTGAAATGGGTGTCAAATGGCTTTTTTCTATCAAAAAAATCAAAAATTGAGTTAAGCCGAAAAAATCGGCTTCGATCTCTGCTATTTTTGAATCATATTCTACCGAATTTGTAACCAAAATGATTCAAAAGTTTCTATAAATATGCATACTAATGTTATTCAGCATCCAAAGTAGCGTTGTTGCCAAATTTCAAAGATTGAATAAAACCAATTTTATTCAACAACATGTTATTACTGAGGAATCTGGTTCCTTGCGTCATTATTTAAAATCATAACCAAATTATGATTAACTCAACCTGAATAAACTATCGTAAATGTAAAGGTTAATTGAGACTTCTCAGTTCATATCACATGACGCATATGAATTCAGTTCCTTTAACAATGTTATATTCTGGAAACTACTGAAAAAAATAAAAAATTTACCTCAAATTAAATTCTTCGTCGAGTTTTTCATTCTGTCACACCAACCCGAGAACAGAGAGAATCATTCTACTTGCAAATTGATGCTAATTTATCTTACTCCTCAATATATGCTCACTCTTTTTTAGATGCTTCGCGTGATATGAATAACGATATAGACATACATTGAAATACAATTATTATTGTTATGTGAATGAGTGAACTGAATTGGCAGTAGAAAATAAATAAAATGTACGTTGTGAGATGAAAAATAATTATTTTTGTATGTTGAAAATTAACAGCACATATAGTGAAAAATTATTTAATAGAAAATCGATACGTTTTCATTCTGTGAGCTGCTCTTGGAAGTCATGTCAAAATTGATTATGGATTTTTTTGGGGAAACTAGCAGAAATTGGAGTTTTTTTTGAAAGCTCTTGAATTAATAGAAATTGAAGGTAAGCTGAGTGATCAGCATAATTTTAGATGTTATTCGCTAAGCATCTATGTGTGTGAATAAAGCTTGAATTTAATTAATCAGTCCAAAAAGTATTAATTTTATTTAAGTTCCTTAAGACAATTGAGTGAGTATTTGATGGAAAGTAAAGATTCAAGTATCCAAGCTGGTGCATAGCCGGTTCATAGCTTTATAATCGGGTATCCGATTGCTATTATAGGGCCTAGCCCAACCCTCTTCTATATTAAACTTTAAAATAATTGACTTCCAACTATTTTAATCTGTTTTCATATAAACTGCATATTTCCCGCCAAAATTAGTACACGATTGTGCATTGCGACCTTTAAAATAATAAATAAGAAATTAACCCAGAAAAAAAAATCATCCTACGCCCAAAATGTAAGAAATACTATAAGAACTGTAAGAAATTTAAAATATGCTGAAGTTCACTGAACCGGAATAACCAGAACGGTAGATGGACATTATGTGTTAAAATGTCACTTTTTTCAGCAATCGAAGGTAGACGGTACATAAACTCTGATAGACATATAAAGACTGCACGGAAGTCGCTTAAACGTTCCCCGCTACCTATTACTCATTTCACATTTGACAAGTGTGTAATTTAATTCATTAAATAAATTCAATTACTAAACGCTTCGTATCTCCAATTTCTGTAAATCACAGAACCGGCGAACAAGTTGAAAATAATCATTATCAAATTAATTTGTGAAAAAAAGTTTTGTTGGAGTTTCGAGAACTTAATTATAGTAATAGTAACAACTTAAATATTTAATTTCATTGCTTATATTTATTTTGACGATCAAGTTCACAAATAACGAGGGTGCTTATTCTGGATATTTTTTTAACAGCGTGTTGTGTTTCGTGTAAGTTGATGAAAGCTTATTAGAATTTAATGGTGTCTAATATTTTCCCAACCCAAATTAAAATTTTATTGGATAAGTTGTTTGAAAGTTTGACGAAATTAATTTTTTTATTTTTAACTTTGGAGCATTTAAGCTTTTTGCTTTGATTTTTAAGAATTATTAGAAGCGTTTTTTAAAAGACATGCAAATCTTACCCTACTGTATTACCTTTAAAACTTCTAGCACTTAGTATGTTTGAAGTACAACTTTTCTAAGCATTTATCAAAAACTTAATGAAAATATATTGTCTTCAGGATCTTATTTTGTGATATTGCCAGTCACAAAGAAAGCCGCAAAGTAAATTTTAATCAAAACAATATTGAATATTTTAACAAGTGAACAAATTTAGTTTTTGTCTGTTTTTGTTTTTGTACAAATAAAAAACAATTTATTGTCATCAGAAAATATGCTGACTTTGAAAGAATCTGAGGTTTTGTATCGATTAAAAAATTAATTTTTTTCATTTAACGTAAATAAATGATAAGAATCTAAATTATTGTAAGGATTTGAACCTTTAAAGCACAAGATTTTTCCATTTAAAATTAATTCGACATTTACAATCACACAAACTCAGTCTTATTTAAATTTGTAATTTAAAATTTTATCGCTTTTTAAAGCGTAGGTAAAACAAATTTATTATTAAATTTTAAACACATGTACCCAACAAATTACCGTAATTTTCCAAGGCAATAATTTTCATTTTATATTTTTCAATAAGCGCTAACAGCAACAGAGCACTAATAAAGGGAAATAATTTTATTTCGCCTTCACTCTCGATTATATTTTATCACCAATATCATCATTTAAGGATAAGATCATACATATGTGTTAAGGAATAAATTAAAAGTTGTAGCGCCGACATGTGACTTGAGGTCTATAAATAAATGACTCTTCCTCATTGTCTCTTTTGAATGCATAAATTTAGAAAAATACATAATACTTTGCAAAGAGCATACAGCACACAGAGAAAAGAATTTTCCTTGCACCGAGAGATGGGAGAAAAAAATTTTCATTTTTTTCTGGGTTTGGTCGATTTTCTGTTTTTCCAATTTTTCCTTTTCGCCTTTTATCATCAAAACAGAAGCATTATTTACGAGTGTTGATAGGCAAATGTTGTGTAGAACATGAGTTTGAATCACATACATGCAATTTATTCAATGATTTTATCTCATTTCCATTTTCATATCACTTACTTTGTTATGTTAAAAATTCTCATATTCTTTGTGGATTTTAAGACACTTGACATATTATTCCTTCTCTATGATCTTATTATTTTTTTGTCACTACATCTTTAACTTTCACTAATGCCTTCTCAATCTTCTCTGCCTTTTCTCTTTATTATTTTGATTTTTTTTTAATTTTTTTCTTTGCTTTATTTTATTATTTTTTACATTTCTTTTCTAAATGGCAAGAGAAATATTTATTTTTTTCATATTCGGTCACTTTCGCCTTTTATGCGTCTATTCACATCGAGTTGCAAAATCAAAATAAACCATTGGATGTATAGAGACACGACAACATAACTTCGATACATGAACAGTTATATAAACACGATTTGAGCGACGTCTGGTTGTGGATATCCAAATTAATTAATTTTATTGTGGATTTCATGATGATTTTTGTCTATACATGAAACTTTTGGTCTATACATGTATCTTATAGCACGTGGAACAACGGTTGTTAATTTTTATTTCATGCAATATTTTAATTAATTATTATCCAATTAATTTTGCATTTATTAATAAGCGAAGAAAATTCAAGCTTGCCTTATGCCAGCAAAGACGAAATATTTCAGAAAATTGACATGTCTGCTAATTGACTGCCGTGTGACACTTTTGTAATTTTCAAAGAGTTTTCTCAATTTTTACTTTTTAAAAGAGGATCAGAGACTTTATTGACGTGTAGTTTACGTATTGTATATGAAAATTGCGTAGTTATTTACCCAGTTGTGACACAAAAAAATATCTAAATTTGTATTACTGATTTTTACTGAGTATTACTTTTGTTACGTTCAAAATTAATACACTGCATGCAAAATGGTTTTGCCAATATTTTAAAATATCACTGAAAATTTAATGTCACTGTCAGCAAGATTTCTCAGTTTCATTAATGACTCTTGGTGAATTTTCAAGTGAAAAAAGTGACAGCTTCATTATCAGATTTACTTTCAAGTTCAAAGGAAAATGATGAATGGAATAATTAAGCAAATAAAATTTCGTAATTTTCTATAGGCATCAATAGGTTTCGTCAAGTATTGAAATAGCTTTCAACTTCTCATCTTCCTTGATGAACTGCGTCTAAGGCTATCTATGAGCCAAAACAATAGAATTGAAAAGTACGCAAAACCTCCAAGTATCCCTAGAAACTTGCTCTAGGTTATGCATTTTTGTTCAATCAAAAAAAAATTAAAATTTACGAAATATTAAAATACATGATGTGTGTTCAGTTAAATGCTAATATATATTCTTATTACATTCCAACTAAATAATTCCAATTAGAATCTTATAACCGCATATGTATTACTCAAAATTGTCTGTTTCGTAAACAAAAGAATCTAAAATGTGCCATAATTAGATTTAAATTTAAAAATTTTAATATTCCTGAAAAATATAAATCAAAATCACAATAAAAATGGACGTTATATCACTTAAAGAAGTCGATGAATATGAAGATATCCTAGAAAACAATTTAAATTCATCGAATGTCGAAAGATTCAACAAACGACTAGAATTGTATAGAATTCATTCGAATGATTGCAAAATAAGAGTGGATCAAACCACAGAGCACATACACGAGCAACAGCTTAATGAAATATCTCTGCTTCAAAATAAACCGAAGGAACAGAAGAAGAAAAGAACGAACAAAAAAGGATTAACGAAACAAATTGAACTTAATCCGGTAAATGACAAATTTTTTTGCAGTAAAAATGTTTTAATTTCAAACATTTGCGTAATTTCAGACTTTAATGAAAAATCAGCAACGGCTGTGTCAATCTTCGCAGCAGCAAACACCTACATTGAAAAATCCAATCCAATGTGGTGGTCAGAAAATCGATTATTTACATCAGAGCATCTACGAGCAGCAACAAAGTATTCAAATGCCTTGCGTGAGTGACATTTATATCAAGCAAGAGCAATGTTTCAGTCCTGAAATTGAATTTGAGGATCTTGACTTCAATGGAATGGCAAATTTAATGAATCATCCTGTCGGTCCGGAACTATTAAAATTTGATGAGAATATACAGCCACAACAACAAGTGTCATCATATTCTGTGCCTCAATATTCACAATTTGATCATCAAAGTAAATATAAAAGTGTTTACTTTAATCCCAACTATTTCCCATAACTGAAAGAAAAAAAAAGACTTTTTTATGACTTTAGACTAATATATATTTTATTTTTATTATGTATCACGTACTGTTTATAAATTTTAATATTATTTGTACAGGGGTGAGGTTTTCCGTCATAAAAATCTTTCACATAAACAATATTTTTTAGAAATCATCCTGACCTATCCCTACATCAAGTGTATTAAGGCAGTCCTATACATTTTTTATTTTGATTACTTGCAAACTTTTTTTTATTTTTGTATATGTACGTAGGATGTTATAATTTGTTTATGATATATTACATCATTTTTTTTTTAAATTGTTCGCAAACATTTTTGAAGCTGACCAGCAGCTGATTCAAAAATACTCTATTTTTGCGAAACTAAAGCCAAGAAAGTCTGTTAATTTAGTTTTAGAATGTTTAAACTACAAAAGGCATCATGGATTTATATATAAAGTTTTTTTGAGAGTCTGAGCATTGGTTGTGCCTTAAGAGTAATTTTCCTTCAAAACAAAACGTATTCTCAGTAAGATTTGAACTTTCGACTTCAAAATTAAGGTTATCTTGTATCTTGTTCATTTACTTAGCACATCTTTGAATACATTCGATCAGATTCTTCACGATCTTAATCCTCAAGTCTGTCTTCGCATATGCTTTTCAGTAATACCAAAAGTCTTGCTAAAAGATTTTACAAATTTTTACTACTTTTATGTTCGAATAAACCTGTCTGTAAATCATCTTCACACCTAGCTATTAATTCCTCCTAGCATCCTTTGTGAGACTATCAAAACTCAAAAGAAAGTGAAAATGAATCACCAACATGAACATTTTCATTGTTCCAAGGTGTCACCTGTCAAGTAATTTAATGCCAGACTTTTTAAAACTGCCAAATAATTCTTATTCTTTATTAGTCATCCCATTTTGACTTAAAGTAAGTATCCATTACCGGAAAAATCAATTACTAAGTCAGAAGAACTCAAATAAAAGATGATAGCTCCATTTACACTC
Source organism: Chironomus riparius (assembly GCA_917627325.4). Taxonomy (NCBI): domain Eukaryota; kingdom Metazoa; phylum Arthropoda; class Insecta; order Diptera; family Chironomidae; genus Chironomus; species Chironomus riparius. The sequence continues at coordinate 17,349,112 of OU895877.1, read as the reverse complement.
ATCTTGGCCTCAAATTTCACAATAATTATAGATTAATTGCGCAAATTGCAATTGAACTAGTTGTGGACTCACCCCCGGAACTCTTAGAATTTTATACATCAAAGTTTTTAGAGCGATATAATTTATGAACACATTTTTAACATTTAAATTATAATCCCAGGTAATAAAATCTCGACAGCAAATTAATTCTCGTATTTTTGTTACTTTTACTCGATTTCTTCTCACTATATGTAGGAGGTCCTTGCTTTAAATAATTGAATTTGTTTAAACAAAAACTTGCTCAGATCAATTGTATATGCTGAATTCAATCCCCGTCTTAGACGGCACCAAATGAAAACTATTCAAATCGAGGACCCCCCCCCCCCCCCCCCCCCCCAATGCATTTACCTTTTACTGCTAATCTAAAAAGTTAATGTACTTGAAAAGTATTGCCGGCAAATTAGTTTCACACAAATTATAATATGTCACATTGTAGTTTTTGTTGCCATAATTTGACGAATAAATGATGTCTCGTACCTTATTACGAGCTAAATGTTTGAGTGAAAATGCATTCTTCTGTGGACGTTGAAGATATTTGCAATTTTTGTGCTTGCCGTAATTGAGGATTAAAAACTCTATGGCATCTTTGACTTCCTGTGTGTCTAAACAAAAGTATCGAATCTTATTCCAATATCTATCATCGATGAAGAAATTGGTACAAAATGGCAAGATCGTCCTCATTACTTCGATATTCGTTGATAAATCACCGTGCTTAATAATATTCCCGCCAAACGTTAACGACCTCAGGAAATTCAGTAATTCTAGATCCACATCACATTCATTTTCTCTCAAGTATGTCAGATTCCTAATCAGTCTCCATTTAGCATTTTCATCACTTAATTTTGTCACAATTCCAAAGCCAATGTTGTTGTAAATCTCATTTAATTCCGGAACTATATTATTTATTTTAAGGAAGTCCATGATGACTGGAAAGTTTACGTCATTCGAGCTGAGCATTTGTTCAATAAACAATGAAAAGTCGGTGACTTCATAGTCATTTATAAACATTTTAAAATCATCATTAGCATCATTGGGGGCCTCTTTTGATCTTGAGTAAGGATCTACTTGCGGCGATGTTTTATGATGAGAGAAAAAAATGAAAATGATGAAAATAAATTAATTAATTAATAATTTTTCATTTTAATGGATGTTGTTCTTGTTACGCGCGGATATTTTTTCACATCATTGCAATTAAAATTTAATTTTTATTTTATTTTTATAATGTAATAAAATCGATGGACTCTGTCAGGAGTGTCTTGTTCATTTGTGATGCCTCATTTTTCATTTAGTGGGACTTTAATATTTTAATTTTATTTATTTTTTGGGCGAACACTTGTACATACAGTTGCTTATGACATGATCTGTTAAAGACAAAATTGGTTGACCTCCCATCTTATGATCTCGAAATTATCTTAAAAAATTGATGAAGGTGCCTATAATAGTACTAAATTAAAAGATCTAAGAGGTGTCTTGAGCTGCGTAAAATTTTATACATAACCAATTTAAAACCCAATTTTTCTAGTCACATCTTTTATGAACGAGACATCTAACAAATGTGCACCACTTATATGAAATATATCCCGCTAACAACGTATTTCCTGCATTTCTCGTCCAACGCATTATTTATTTCACCTACCTTTGACGGAAATTTGGCGTGAAAATGAAACAGCTGAGATTTCCATCGTCACAGATAAAAAGTCACGAAAACACACTGATTGTGATAAAAAATTGTGAAACAGATGGATAAGTTTCTCAGATATGTTTACAAAAACACGTCCTATGAGCAGCGATTTATGATGAAGAAGAGAGAATTCGTGTCACGAGTAGAAAATATCAACGAGATAATAAAGAAATTAAGAATTTCGCGTGTTATGAACAGCGACAATGAGTGCGAAAAGAAAAATTGCTTTTATCTTCTTTTTTATCACGGAAAGAAGGTGTCCTTTAGTGTGTCGATGATTTTATTTATTTACGACTGTCACGCATGCACAATATACAATTTTTAATTATTTTGTTGATAAGCTGTGATAATACAACACATAAAGTTTAATCGCTCTCAATTTGTCTTAAATGAATATTTTTTCACTTAAACTAGTTTTTTACTTAATTTTATATTTTTAAGACTTTTCTTGCTGAAGTCAAAAGTGAAACTGACGAGATGTCTGGCGATGAATGAATAAACTTAGGTACGTACGTACATATATTTTTGTTTTCATCACAAAGAGAAAAATGAAAATGATGAAAACCAATTTTCTTTTCTGTGGAAAAGTCGGAAAAATATTTTTTTTCTATTTGATGTTTGCTTTTTACATAGAATTGCAATACATCCATAAATCATCTCGCACACTCTATGTAGTAAAACTGATGCGGAAGAAAAAGTAATAAATATAGTGGAAATAAATCTCTAGACATGTAAATAAACCACGAAAAATTCTATAATTCATCGGGCTATTAATAAGTTGAAGGGAGAAGAGGGGGGGGGGTCAAATTTCTTAAGTTTAAAAAATAACGACTGTTCCTAATTCAAATTTTTCAAAAACATTAAACTGAATTTAAATCAAACAAACCGTTATATTATCTGACTATTAAAACAACTGTCAAGATGAAATTAAATCTTAGAGCATCTTTTAGAATAGATATTTACTGCCAAAGGATTACAATATTTGAAAACCAGCTTCAGTAATCTATTTATCTAAACTTGTTAAAAAAATAACGGTAAAAATTGTTTCAAATTCAAAATTTTTCACAAAAAAAATGAGCTCAGGGGAACAACAACTCTTAGTAAAACGCGCTTAAAAAATTATTCTCACAAAAAATATAGTTTTTATTTAATCATACTAATTAAATCGCTATTAATCACGTTTAAAACTATTGAAATCACTAGTTAACCACTCAATACATAAGAAAAAAGTGGAATAATTATAAGCTTATTTGGATTATAGGCTGAAAATTGAAAAATAAAAAATGCAGCAATAACCAAACAAAACATAAACAAACCGCAAAAATACAGAAAAATCACACAAAACGTTAATTAAACAATTTTAAGATGATGTCTGCAGCCAATGTTGGTGCAAGTACAATCGTCAAAGTACTTGGCGATACATCAATTAAAGAGGATTTGAGATTAAAGGCAGCACAGGAGTTGGCTGAAACATTTGAGAGTAATGTTAATAGTACCGGCTATCCAGCTTTCCTCGAAATGACTATGAAAACGTTCCTGAAAGTGTTACAGGAAGGCGAATGTCACTTCTTTTCCGATTTTAATATTCAACAGGTGAGATTTGTTGACTTTACTCTTTACTGGATCTTGTATGAAAATTTTATCTTATTTTAGATGAGAAAGCTGATCCTGGAAATGATCCATCGACTGCCTGTCTCGGAAACAGTTAGACCTTACGTGAAGAGCATACTGACATTAATGTTAAAACTATTAAAAACTGACAATGAAGATAATGTGCTGGTTTGTCTAAGAATTATTATTGATCTTCACAAGCAGTACAGACCAACGTTCCAGCCCGAAATCCAGCACTTCATTGCCTATGTACGAAACATATATTCAGATTTGCCAAAGAATTTAAACAAGATTTTCGAACCTCGTGAACAAATCAGAGTTAAGGATCTAAAGGAAGTGAATTTAGAGACATTATTGTCTGAGATCTATTCATCCACAACAATTTATGTCGAGAAGCAGGAAGTAGAAGGAAAGGTTGGAGCAAATACATTTACACTTCTTCCAAAAGGCATAAATTCACTTAAAGTTCTGCAAGAATTGCCAATCATTCTAGTTCTTATGTATCAAATTTATAAGCAGCACGTCCATCAAGAAATAGTCGAGTTTGTTCCGCTCATAATGGCCACAATATCACTACAGCCATCGCCAGTTCATCGAGCAATGCCAAATTTTAATCGTGAGATTTTTGTGGACTTTATGAGTGCTCAGATCAAAGCACTTTCCTTCTTGGCTTATATCGTCCGAACATTTTTGTCGCAGTTTCAAGAAGTTATCAACAATCATTCAAATCAGATGGTCGAGGGAATGATTTCACTTCTACGATTGTGTCCAATGGAAGTTGCAAGTACAAGAAAGGAACTGCTGGTCGCAACGAGACATATTTTAGCAACAGATTTGAGAAATAAATTCATCAGTTCGATTGACTTGCTGTTTGATGAAGATTTATTGCTCGGTCGTGGATGTTATAGTAATGAATCATTAAAACCTTTGGCATACTCTACATTAGCAGATTTAATTCATCATGTACGTCAGCATCTAAAATTAGATATTCTCACAAAGGCTGTCTACTTATTTTCGAAAAATGTCCATGATGAATCATTGCCAACATCAATACAGACCATGTCATGTAAATTACTATTAAATCTTGTTGACTGCATAAGAATTCAAAGAAATGACGACTCATTTCCATCACCAACACCTCGAGAACTACTTATGACAATGCTTAAAGTATTTACACTTAAATTCCATACAATCGCAAAGCTTCAACTTCCTTTAATCATGCAAAAATGGAAGAATATAAGCAATCAAACAAATGCACCGACACCTGTTGATGTGAATAAAGAAATGGTTAATATAGACGTATCACCTGAAAGTTTGACTAAATTAACATCGATTGGATTCTCGCAGGCAAACACACTTAATGTCTGTGAATATAAAAGTTTAGTGAAAACCTTAATTTGCGGTGTCAAGACAATCACATTTGGAATCAACTTGACTGATAATGCACAGCAGAAAATGCCAGTTACATTCCAATCTGAGGAAGTTTTAATCTTTATTGATCTCTTTAAATGGGCATTAGAAGCTCTGGATATTTACATGATTAATATCCCAATTCCTGGAGCTGCACCGACAGTCCAACAAAAAAATCTCACACAGCTACCAAGATCTAAAGATGAAAAAGAATTGCTTGAACATTTTAGTGGCTTGTTCCTTACAATGTCACCACAGAACTTTCAGGAAATATTCTCGTCCACAATTGACTTTATGGTTGATCGAATTTCACAAAATATTGCTCTTCAAGTCATTGCTAATTCCTTTTTGGCATCACCAACTACATCTCCATTATTTGCTACAGTATTGATTGAATATCTGCTCGAAAGAATGGATGAAATGGGATCTAATATTGAAAGATCAAATCTTTATTTGAGACTGTTTAAATTGGTCTTTGGAAGTGTCTCACTATTTGCGAATCAGAATGAACAAATGTTGCGTCCACACCTGCATAATATCGTTAATAGATCAATGGAACTAGCTATGAGTGCTAAAGAGCCATACAATTACTTCCTCTTACTTAGAGCTTTATTCAGATCAATTGGCGGTGGAAGTCATGATAAACTTTATAAAGAATTCTTGCCTTTACTTCCAAATTTACTTGAAGGATTAAATAGATTACAAAGTGGATATCATAAGCAGCACATGAAGGATTTGTTCGTTGAATTATGTCTTACAGTTCCTGTTCGATTGTCTTCATTATTGCCATACCTGCCAATGCTTATGGATCCTTTAGTTTCAGCATTAAATGGATCTCCAACACTTGTTAATCAAGGATTAAGAACATTGGAATTATGTGTTGACAATCTACAGCCAGACTTTCTTTATGATCACATTCAGCCAGTAAGAGCGGAATTAATGCAAGCTTTATGGAAGACATTAAGGAATACAGACACAGCAGCACTTGTGGCATTTAGAGTTTTGGGTAAATTTGGAGGTGGAAATAGAAAAATGATGATTGAGCCTCAACGAATAGAATACAATAGTTGTAGCACTAAGGAAGTCAGTTCAACAGCAATTGTTGCGTATTTCCAAGAACAACGCAAGCCAATTGATTTTCCAGTTGATAAAGTCATTGAGACTGCATTTAATGCATTAAAAACGTCATCAACTGATCCTTATTATTGGGCACAAAGTTGGGAAGTCATTCGATGCTTCTTGGCTGCTTCAATTTGTTTAACGGACGAAAAGCATATCCTGCAGAAATTATTCACTCATCCTAGCTTTACGGAAGGAAATGTTCCTAATATTAACATCACATCATCTCATTTCCACGATAGTCATGCTCGAAAGACTCATCAAATCGCATTGACTGCAATGTTTGTTGCTGCTGCGACCAAGGAATTAAGGTATTGTTGCTTAGTATTTAAACTTTTATTGAAAAAGATTAAAAGTTCTTTTTAATTTATAGACAATCAGTTTTACCAGTATTTGTGGATGTGGTTCGTCACTACACTATGGTTGCTATTGCTCAACAAGGTTTGTGCCTTTACACTGTCCTTATCTTTTTGCTCATCACTAATAAAAATCATTTATATCTCACTTTAGCTGGACCATTCCCATTAAAGCACAATCAACAGTTTAACAACATTGATCCTCTAGTGTTGATTGATGCATTAGCCGCAATTATGGGGCATGAAGAGAAGGAACTATGCAAAGCAGCAAATTTTGCAATGATTCTAATTATTAGAACAGCAACAACAATTATGGGATCAAAGGAAAGAGCTTGTCGTTTAGCAATGATGCAATATTTGGCTGAAAAGATGTCAAATTTATGCTATGAACGACCTTGGTATGCAAAGTTAGGCGGTGTCATTGCCCTTAAATTTTTGTGTGAACATATGTCAATGAGATGGCTTTTCCAGCATTTATACACATTTCTTAAAGCTTATCTCTTCGTTATTATGGATTTAACTGGTGAAGTTTCAAGTGGAGCTATTTCATTGGCAAGAGAATATTTAGCAAATATGCTTAATATTTGTATGGTGCCATTAAATGACAGCAATAATGATGAATTAATCGCTTTGCAACGAAAGGCAATGTTTGATGTTACACATGAATTGGTACGAAGAATTACATCTCCTCATACTTTAGTTCGTGAAACTGCAATGGATTCGCTCAAACAAATTGCTACTCTTCAAAAAGTATCAGTCACTGAAGTTATGATGCCACACAAAGGTAAATAATATTTAACGGATTTTTTTAAATTGTAGCTTATAAATTAAAAATTTTAAAACCGCTATATTTAAAGTTCAAATTTTGAACTTAATTTTCAAAATAACTTTAACCGTTAAAACTTAAATTTCAAGAAACCGTTATTAATTTACAGAATCCCTTGAAGACATTGTGCCACCAAAGAAGCATCTACTAAAACATCAGCCAGCAGGTGCTCAAATTGGATTAATGGATGCATTTTCATTTACTTCAATGGAACCAAAACTATTCACACTCGATATTAACATTGTTACTCATAAGTTATTCTTCCATGAAGTTATTACACTAGCTGAAGTCGATGATGTATTTTTGAGTAAATTAGACTGCTTTAAGAACATCAACAACTTGATACCATTAAGAAAGAGTGCATTGAGAGCACTTGCAAGTTGTCATTATCTTGGTCAAGATAGGAAAAATGTTAAGGAAAAGATTTTTACAATTTTGTATAAAAATTTGGAGAAAAATTCAGAACTACAAGAGACAGCATTTGAATGCATGCAGAAATTTAACCTTGGCAGCTCAGCTGAAAAGGAATTTTTGTTGCATAATTTAAGACCTCTTTTGTTGGCACTTGGAGATTATAAGAATTTGACAATTAATATTGTCAAGAGGTTGTCATACTTAACACAACTATTTCCAGCTATGTTTAATGAAAAATTATGTGACCAACTTTTTGAGATCATCAAGAAAATGCTGGAAGTGTCAAAAACAGCTAATAAGAATCAAAACTTCCTTAAAGTATCAAAAACTGGTGAAATGGAAGTGAAAATAGCCACAATAATTGAAATTTTCCATCAAATCCCTGCTGCTTCTTCGAAGTTCGCACCACTTTTAATCAGTGCTGTTCTTAAAGCTGAAAAAGAATTAATGATTGAGCCATCAAGTCCATATAGAGCTCCATTAGTGAAGTTCCTTAAGAGATATCCAGAAGAAACAATCGAGATATTCTTGCATGAAAGCAATGTCAAGAATCCACAATATAATCGGTTCCTAATTTACTTGCTAAAGCACAAAGATGGAGTTGCATTCCAAATAATTCTGCAAAACAAGGAATATAGACTTGTTGAATTAATTTTGAAGGAGAAATCATCAGAATATACAACAGACGACGAAACAGCGGCACAACATCAATCAATATTAATCATCTACACATTAATTGACATGAATGAGAAGTGGATTGATGCACAAGTGAATATTATTAATGCACTGACATTAATTTGGACGAGAGAATTGGGAAGTTCGGGAACTAGTGAGCATATCACTTGTGACTTGTGGCATTTAGTTGGAAAAATCTTGCTAAAATATTTCGAGTCAAATAACAGCAACATTAAGCTACTTTACGAGCTTTTGAAGGCATTCTGTATGCGATTTATTCCAGATTTTCAATTCCTTCGAGATTTCATTCAGAATAAAGTCTGTCAAACGTATAATGTCGAGTGGATGAGAAATGCTTTCTTCCTGTATGTGAAATTCCATAAAGATCCAATGATATCTGTTGATTTAAAGGTCAAAATCTTATCGATGATAATAATTCCTGGATTTGCAATATGTTTTGATAAAGGACAAGGCGAGGAACTAATCTGCTCATCAGCTATATCCAGCAGTCAACAATCACAAGATGAAGACGATAATATTGTCAGTGTATACATCAATAAAGTAATTGATCCAGAAAAGTCAATTGAGGACGATGATGATGCATTAAGAATTGCATTATTGCAGCTTGCATGTTTATTAGTTGAGAGAAGTTCAGCACATATTCATGACGGTTCAGGAACGAGTACAAATAAGAAAGAAGGAAGTAAATTAAGACGATTGATGACATTTGCATGGCCTTGCTTATTGGCAAAGAATTATGTAGATCCATCAGCTCGTTATCATGGACATTTATTGCTTGCTCATATTATCTCCAAATTAGCAATAAATAAGCGAATTGTCCTGCAAGTTTTCCATTCCTTACTTAAAGCCCATGCTGTTGATGCTAGAAGTTTAGTGAGACAAGCTTTAGAAATTATAACACCAGCATTACCGTTCAGAATGGATGATGGGAATCAAATGTTGACACATTGGACAAGAAAAATAATTTTAGAGGAAGGACATTCAATGCAGCAATTAAATCACATTTTACAACTTATTGTGAGACATTATAAAGTTTATTATCCAGTCAGGCATCAATTAGTACAGCAAATGATATCGTCAATGAATCGTCTTGGATTTTCACCAAATAGTTCAGTTGATTATCGAAAATTGGCAGTAGAACTAGCAGAAGTTGTCATTAAATGGGAATTACAAAGGATTAAAGAAGAAACTGATGGACCTAGTGATGAAGATCCACTGCTTGTTACTGAAAAGACAGGAACAAATGGAAGTGTTAAGAGATCAATTCAGGAAGATGAAAGTCGAAAGAAAATAAATACAGGAGATGCAGCTGGCCCATCTACAGCAGCAGTTACACCCACACAAAGAAATGAAGACTATTTTAGGCCAATTGAACGAATCCATTGTGATGCTGTTCTTAATTTCCTGTTCCGTTTAGCATGTCAATTGGGTGATATTCAGCCACAAATTCCTGGAATTCAATCCCCTAGCGAAGGACTTTCAAGACGATGTGTGACACTGATTAAACGTGTTTTAGATCCAAATGTGTGGCTTCATAGCTGTGACATGAAACTTCAATGGCTTGATAAAATCTTTATATCAATTTCTACGGAACCGACACAAGCAAATATTGGAAATATTTGTACTGGATTAGAACTTTTGACTTATCTTCTCGGCTGTATGAGACGAGATCAATTGCTTGCCATATTCAGACCATTACAAAGAGGACTTTCTGTCTGTGTCACTAATCATAATGTTAAAATCATTAAAATGATGCACGCGTTATTGACGAAATTAATGTCTATCTTTCCACCAGACCATAAACATAATACTGAAGATCATTTGGATCAACTTTATGCTACAATAAGTAAAACAATTTGTGATGGATTGTCACAATTTGAAAAAAATCCAAAAGCTAATCCAAGTTCACTTTATGGAACGTTGATGATATTGAAAGCAGCTTGTTCAAATAATCAGTCTTACATTGATCGGTTAATTGTGCCATTTATGCATATTCTTGATAGATTAAAGAAAGAACATATTGGTCCAGTTACTCAACCTCCACAGCCACCGACAACTCAACCAGTAACAGCTACAACTCCACAACCAGCTGCACAAGGCGCTTCAAACTTAACAAATACTGAAATCACGCTAGATCTTTTAATTCTATCATTGGATCTTGTTAAGAATCGTGTGATCGTGATGGGAGTTGATTTAAGAAAAATGTTTATTGGAACCATTCTTGTTGGACTAATTGAGAAGTCTACAGACCCAAAAGTCATTCGAGCAATAATAAAAATGATTGAGGAATGGATGAAGAATAAAAACACACCAGTAACAGTTTTACAGGCACCAACATTGAGGGAAAAATCGATTCTACTTGTTAAATTGATGCATTATGTCGAGAAAAGATTTTCTGACGATGCAGAACTTAATGCACAATTTTTGGAGCTTGTCAATTTCATTTATCGTGATGATCAATTGAAAGTCAGCGAGCTTACAGCTAAATTGGAGCAGGCATTTTTGGCTGGTCTAAGATGCTCACAGCCACACATTAGAAGTAAATTCTTTGAAGTATTTGACGGCTCTATGAGACGTAAATTACATGATCGACTGCTATACATTGTATGTTCACATTCGTGGGATTCAATTCAGCATCATTATTGGATTAAACAATGCATTGAACTGCTTCTATTGACCACAAACACGACACATTCACAAATTAAAAATTCTAATGAGACTCATCTGTTGCCGAGCATCACTTCCGTTATAAATCTCGCTGATTCAGAAGAAAAGAATAATTTTGTGATTTATACATCGCTTCAGCCTGAACAGCATGACATGAATGTAAGTGAGGACAAAGAAGATGCAATTGACATGGAAATGAATGTTGACAATAATATTTCAAAACGTGAGGAAAGCGAACGTCCAATGGAGAATCGTATTGCTGTTTTATGCAAATTACTTAATAGACAGTCTGAATTTTTGGATGCATCGCGTAAAGTTAAGACAGAACAATTTTTAATAGCCAGTTCGCAACTTTGTCATATGGATACACCACTTGCTGAATCAGTTTGGCTTAATGTGTTCCCTAAACTATGGTCTATCCTGGAAGATGGACAACAACATGCTTTAGATCGAGAATTTGTTCCATTCTTATCGTCCGGAACTCATGTAATACAGAAAGATTGCAATCCAAGTGCTATAAATACGTTTGTAGAAGCCTTGTCGCAATGTCAACCGCCAATTTATATTCCACCAAGTCTCATGACATATTTGGGTAAATCACACAATTTGTGGCACCGAATGACACTTTTGCTCGAAAATATGGCACTTGATTGGCCTAATAAGAAGGATGCAGTCGTTAGTCAAGATTATCGTAGCGAGTACGATTTTGATGTTGAGCTGCAGAATGAAATTGCCAATTCTAATAACAGCGGTAAGTCTTTTATCATGATTTATCAATTTATTTTCTATTAGGACATAGCTGTGACTTGTTGCCTATTTCGAGACATATAATATTTTCTAATTCTCATTAATCAAATTTCTCCGACAGATACAGTGTCAGCAGTATTAGAGCCACTATCACAGATGTATTCAGCATTATATGAAGAAGATTTATGGGCTGGATTATGGCAAAAGCATGCAAAATATGCTGAGACAAACGCAGCAATATTTTATGAGCAAATGGGTCATTTTGAGGAAGCACAAAAGCTCTATGAAACAGCAATGACAAAATTCAAGCAAGAAGCACAAACTGGAAATATTGCAGCAGATTTAAATAGTGAATTGCTTTTATGGGAAAATCATTGGATACGCTGCACAAAGGAGTTAAATGAATGGAATATTTTATTGGATTATGGACAATCTAATAAAGACAAGCATGCATTCTTGATTATGGACAGTGCATGGAGAGTTCCTGATTGGAATTTGATGAAACAAGCATTATTGAAGGTCGAACAGACAAGTCCAAAGCAAATGGGACATAAAGTGAGTTTGTATCGAGGATATTTAGCTATTTTGAATCAGGAAGATACACAGCATATTCCATCAGTTGAAAAGTATGTCGAAATATCCTCAGCACTTTGTATGCGCGAATGGAGACGGCTACCAAAAGTTGTGTCTCACATTCACTTGCCAATATTACAGTCAGCACAACAAATTATGGAACTTCAAGAAGCAAGCCAAGTTCATCAGCAGCCATTGAAAATTCCTGATATTAAGGCTGTTGTTAAGACATGGAGGAATCGATTACCAGTTATATCTGATGATTTATCACACTGGAGTGACATTTTCACTTGGCGTCAACATCATTATCAAATAATTACTGACAATATGGCAAATTGTGATTTAGGTCCACATGCTTCAGCTCAGACAATCATACAGTTCGGAAAGATAGCAAGAAAACAAAACTTGTCGTCAGTTTGTCATAATTTATTGTCAAGAATCCACACAATCCCAACAGTTCCAGTTATTGACTGTTTCCAAAAGATTAGACAGGAAGTCAAGTGCTTTGTCCAAATGTCTGCAAATACACAAGATCAAAGCTCATTATCTGAAGCACTAGAAGTGATTGAGACAACAAACATAAAATATTTCAAGCCAGAACTTGTTGCTGAAATTTATGCATTAAAAGGCAATTTATTGAAACAAATGTCGAGAATGGATGAAGCTAATAAGGCATTCAGTGTTGCTGTCCAATTATCTGATGTGCTGCCATCTGCGTGGGGTATGTGGGGTAATTATTTGGAAGCTAATTTTTCGAAAGATCCAAAAAATACAACATTAGGAATTTCTGCAATGATTTGCTTCCTTCATGCCTGCAGACAACAAAATGAGTCAAAGACAAGGAAATATTTCTCAAAAATAATTTGGTTATTGACTTATGAAGAGAAACGAGCGGAAATGCTGGAAATGGTTGATAAATATGGATCAACAATTCCACCAATACAGTGGCTTCCTTGGGTTCCACAGCTCCTTAATTGTCTGATTCAGTATGAAGGCGAACATATTATGAACTTATTGAGTAATATTGCAAGGAACTTTCCCCAAGCTGTCTATTTTCCAATTCGAACTCTTTATTTGATGCTTAAAATTGAACAGCGTGAAAGATACAAGAGTGTAGAACAGGCATTAGCTAAGAATCAGCAACAACAGCAACAAAGTGATTCATCAGATCAAGCGAGTAGCTCCACAGCACCGCCACCAATCTCGACTCAAATAAGCTCACAATCTATACAAATTAAAGCTAGTCCACCGATGTATAGATGCTCAAAAATAATGCACATGCAGCGTGACATCCATCCAACAACTTTATCATCTCTAGAGGGAATTGTCGATCAAATGGTTTGGTTCCGTGAAAATTGGTATGAAGAAGTATTAAGGCAATTAAAACAAGGATTGGCTAAATGTTATGGAATCGCATTCGACAATCGTGGTGCTGTAAATGAAGCAACAATCACGCCGCATACTTTAAATTTCGTGAGGAAACTTGTATCTACTTTTGGTATTGGCATTGAAAATATCTCAAACAATACAAATATTATGGCTGGTTCTTCAGCTTCCGAGTCACTTGCACGACGAGCACAAGCTACTGTCCAAGATCCAGTATTCCAAAAATTAAAGGGACAATTCACGAGTGACTTTGACTTTTCACAGCCTGACGCAACAAAAATGCAAAATTTAATAACAAAATTGAAGATTTGGATCAAAATTTTAGATGTTAAGACTAAGCAGCTCCCTAAGTAAGTAGCCTTTTAGTTGTTATAATTATTGTCAATTTATTAATCTCACTTCTTCACAGATCCTTCTTAATTGAAGAAAAATGTCGATTCCTCTCGAATTTCAACCAAAAGACAGCAGAAGTGGATTTACCAGGTGAACTTTTACTTCCAAGACATTCTCATTATCATGTCAAAATCGCAAAGTTCATGCCACGAGTTGAAATTGTTCAGAAGCACAACACGTCTGCTAGAAGATTGTTTATTCAAGGAACTAATGGAAAGGTGAGAATTAGGGATTAAAATAAATCGTTGGATTAATCTTTGAATTAAATTTAATCTCAGGATTAAGTTTATTTGGTTTAATCTTTTAATAAATCCAAACATAACATCACTTAAAAGAAATCTCAATTCCCATCCACAGATTTATCCATACTTAGTCGTTAATGACTCAGGACTTGCGGATGCAAGACGAGAAGAAAGAGTCCTTCAACTACTTCGAATGCTCAATAGCTACTTGGTCAAGTACAAAGAAACAAGCAAAAGATTCTTACATATTACGGTACCAAGAGTTGTAGCTGTTTCCCCACAAATGCGTCTAGTTGAGGATGATCCATCGTCAATATCTTTGCTAGATGTTTTAAAGAATTATTGCTCAAGATTGAATATTGAGTATGATGCACCAATTACTAGATATTATGAACGATTAGCGGAAGTACAGCAGCGTGGATCACAGACAACTCATGTCACATTAAGGGATATTTTCAAGGAAATTCAAATTAATATGGTTCCAAAAACCGTCCTTAAAGATTGGTCCTCCAAGACATTTGTATCAGCTACTGATTATTGGACATTCCGTAAAATGTTTACATTACAGCTTTCATTGTGGTCTATTGTGGAATACGCTTTTCATTTGACACGCTTAAATCCTGACATGCTGTATTTGCATCAAGATTCAGGATTAATTAATGTTTCATACTTTAAATTTGACTTGGACGATATTAATGGAGAAATGAACTCAATACGACCAGTTCCATTCCGACTCACACCGAATATTGCAGAATTTATTACTAATATGGGAATATTAGGTCCATTGACAGCATCTATTATGGCAACAGCTCGATGCTTCTCACAACCTAATTATCAGGTATTTATTGCTTATAGCCAATATTTTTTTTTAAATTTTGAACTTTAATTTACAAATGTTTTCTGACCATTATTATTATTTTAAAAATGCTCAACAGATCCCATCGATCCTCAAGACAATATTAGCTGACGAAATAATCACGATTCATCGAAAGCACATCATTAATACAAAGCCAATTGACCCAAATGAGGACCTTTCGCAGGATAAAACATTCAGTGAAATAAATATTGATAATGTCATACAGACAGTCAATAAAAGTGTCAGTCAAATTTCGGAACGACTTAACTTACTATCAAATTATGACTATAATGATGGAAATAAGATGGCACAACTAATTCAGCTTGCCCGTAATCCTGACTATCTTTGTAGAATGGACCCTATTTGGTTCCCATGGTTTTAAGAAACTTTAAATACGTTTATTAGGTTTAGCTTTGAATATTTTTTCTTTGAGTTTGTAATGGATTTTAAGTTTCTTTTTAGAGTAACCTGATTGATATTTCAATAAAAATTTCATTAATAATTAAAATTGACAATTTAGGAAAAAAAAGTTGTTTTAAATATGTTGCAAATAAATTTTAAGTTTTTTTATTATTTGAATTTTCAAGAACTTCAGATGCAAGTTCAAAATTTTATCTGAATCAAATAATTTCATTAAATAAGGAAATCTTCAATGAATTCGTGTACAATTTTCCGAATGATAAAGCTGTTTGGAACAAAAAAGCTATAATTGAATCTGATATTTGGGATCATACTGTTTAATTAATAATTGGAACTTTAAACAAAAATATAGGAATATCAAACATATAATATGTCAATTGAAAAGCATTCAACCTTTTAAGTCCACAGAATTATAGTAAAATAAATGAAAATGAGCTTTTAAGCTATAAAAATGGTTATATATTTAACGGCATTTTCAAAATCAAATAAATCTTTTTATAGGAAAAAAAATTATAGCAAAAAAAGTGAAAAATAAAATGAAATTTATGAGACACAAAAAAGTTAATTTAATTCAAATTTGAGGTTTTTTTGAGCCAAATAAGATGAAATTTCATTTCATATTACTAAGTATAGTATCATTAAGTTTCGGATTAGTGCAAGAACAGGATAAACAGGTGTGAAAAGTGAAAAAATCAAAAATTAAAATAAATTCTTTATAATAATAAATATTGTGGATGTTTATTAATATTTTATTATGATCGATTGACATACAGGATTGTACAGATGTAACTAGGACAGAACAGGAACCTATATTAGTGCTATCTACATTAAATGGAGACTTGTTGGCAATGTAAGTTTGTTATTTTGATCTATTTTCGCAACATTTATTGCCTTGCATGATTTATTTACTGATAACATAAAATACACCGAAAAACAGTGCTTAATACGTTTTGAAATACTTTTGCGTAATACAATATAGAGATCCCAACAACGGCGACTTAAAATGGAAGTTAAACGAGGAGCCGTCAGTTAAGACAGAGAACAACAATGAGTATTTCTCATCTAATTCTGTATACTTTCCCGATCCAATAAGTGGAAATCTTTATAAGCTACGCATGCAAGAAAATGGAAAAAATAATGAGCTAAGGAAGTTGCCATTCACGATTCCAGAACTTGTCACTCGCTCGCCTTGTAAATCGAGTGACGGAATTTTATATTCAGGCAAAAAGTCTGATAATTGGTGAGTATTGTCAACTTTCCCATAACTGCTGTGGTCGTGTTAAGGAAACTATAAAATAGCTCATTAAACATTCAAAAAGACCTGTAAAAATAATAACTGTCCCGAATGTTTACTCAATAAATAGGTTCATGATAGATCCAAAGACAGGGAAGCGTGAATGGGTAATGGGATTTGGTGCAAAGGATGCAAATGATTTGTTGGGATATGCCACATCGCGAGCCGTATACCTTGGACGGTAATAATAGGATTTAATTGCGTAACTGATTAAATTTTCATGTTGAAAACTTTGCATTTATTTTTCAACATGTAGAACACAGTACACGGTGTTAATGTATGATACGACGGAAACAAACAGCAAGCCATGGAATATCACGTTTTATGATTACAATTCACATACGATGGCACCAGAAATTCTCGACAAATATGAATTCATTCATGTAACGTCAAGCACGACTGGTAAAATTATCACAATGAACAAGAAAAGTGGTAATTTTTTGTGGCAATTAAGTGATGATATCTACGAATCGCCTATTGTTGCCATTTTCATATTGACAAGTGAGGGATTTCTCAGCGTACCGTTCACAACAGTTAGTGAAAATGTCATCGAAAAAGTTATTGATTATAGTTTGAGTGAAACGAAAAGTGATTTTCAGCTATAGTAAGTGAAAACTAATACATGATGAAGGCAATTTTTTACCGTGCTTTAATTAGGAAATTGATGTGTGAAAAACTTCAATTTTTATCTCAAAACTTCATGTTAACAGCTGTTTTGAGTTTTTGGAAGTTGTTGCTAACTTGTGTGTTTGTTTTCGAGATTCTTGTGTAACTTTAATTAAGAATATTTCGAATTTTAAACCTCTGATGGTTATAGACACTCCATTTAGTAAGTTGAACGTACTTAAAGATGATAATTAAAACTAATCTTGTCACAACAATGGCTAGTCCGTAAAAAACAGCTATTAGCACTTAAAGTAAACAAGTCTGCACCCAAAATAATTTGTGAAAGCATGTTTCATTCACCGGCAAATAGCCAGCCACACAATCAACTCAAATGGTTTATTTTTTTTTGTATAAACAATAATGCGGTGTGAATGTGACTCATACCGGCATTAAAAGCCGGTACAATATCTTGTTATCACTTTACCGCTAAATGTATTAAGCTACTACTGACGAAAATTCATAGAATTTTGAAACACAAGTCAAAAGCAAGCCATAAAATAATCAAAAGCATGTTAAAAAGTTGGACCTTGAAATGCTTGATAAGAACTTGACATAAACAATGTTTTAATTATTTTCTCCCTTAAAATAACAGTGAGACAGTTTATGTGGGCGAAAGTAAAGACAAAAAGTTTGATACTTTGTATGCTATACCATCATACATAGATGATTTTACGCCAACGATAAAGAAGAATCGAATAAATTTGTTAGAGGGGCCGAAAGGCAAGAATTCGAGATATGATGACGATGAAACCGTACCAGCAAGTGATAAGCAAACAAAAGATAAAAAGGACAAAAATATAATATTTTTTGGACATTATGAAGTACCGACAACCGAAACATTCTTTGAGACTATATCGACGAAATCGAAAGATGGCAATAATCAGCTCTCAGTTATTAAGCACCAACCGTTTGCGAATTTATATACAAAAAGTAAGAATGATGAGGATAGTACGATAATTATAAATGAATCTGGATCTGCAATAATCAATGAAACGGATAATGATAATGATGATAAGGCAAGCATTGTAGAGACACCAGACGTGAAAAAAATTGGATTCTTAAAGCACATCAAAAACAGTTTAAAATCATGGATGGATCAAGAAGAAAACAAAGTTTTAAAGCTTTTAATGGTCATTTTAATTGGAATTGTGATTACAATGTTCTGGTACTTTCACACGACAGTCAAAGAGGTAATTTTTTATTTATCAGAGTGGAAAATTGCTTTTCTGACATCATCCTCACTTTTATTATGTTCCCTCTAAAACAGCTGCGACAACAATCTCAAAATGGTTCAAATACTGTGCTACGCGTCTCTGGCAATTCCAACAATAGCGATTACAGCGAGCCATTTTACAGCACCGGTAAGTCAATTATTTGCTTAATAATAGTCATTTATGTATGCATCGTCATCTATTTCATTTACTGGATGATATTCAACGGGCTCGTTCGTTAAGTCAAGATGTTTTTGGAATGCATGAATAACAAACGTAAAGTATAGCTCAGCACCTGGTTAAATAATACGCAATTGTAATTAATATAATCAATTATTTCGAGCGGATATCTCACCTATCGATAGAAGATCTATTAAAATATACAATATGTTGTATTTGTCAATGTAGCAGGCTACAATTAGCAACAGAATTAACACTATTTGATAGATTCTCCAGACTGTTATCAACAATTTATTCACCTGAAATGTGTTTTTCAATGTTATTAAGTTAAAATTTACATGCGTTTTCTATTTCAATTATTCTCACATTCCGGATCTCATACCTTTACAAAAGCATATATAAGTAGGAGCTCAAAAACGGCACCGATTACGCACAGAATAAAGAATGATAGCAGAATTGCAAAGTGAACTGGAATGAGATTGTTAAAAAGAGGTTTAATTTTGGGTAGTTTGTGGGTTTGGGTTAATAGTTTAAAGGCATTTAAAGGTGATGCTTAAAGGATTGGTCAGCAGTTCCACACATGTATTAAACGTGCATTAAAAAACATTAAGCAACTTTGTAGATTATGTTGAGTTTTGGGATTAATCCTCCTGCTTATCTGGATAGGGACTGTTCATAAATAACGTCCCTTGGTACAAAATTTGTAGAACAATGTCAACAAGACTAACTTATACCTAATTCTGACGCAATGTTGACAATTTATTTAAAGACGGAGTTGCTATAAAAATTATAACTTCTCACAAAAGAACACGTTAGGTCTGCAATTTGATTGAATATTTCACAACACTTCATTAATATTTTCTCATCTTCATCCAGATAATAATCGTGTGGGAACAACCAGCGTCAATTTTTTAAAATACACTTCAAACTTGTTTAAAAATTCACAATGTGAACGATAAAAAATTTATCAATCAACAAAAAAAAACACCGTTCCGATATTCACATCCAATAAGTCACACAAAAATGACTTTGCTATGTCTTTCAAACCGCTTTATTTAATTCATCACAATCACAGGTTTTCATTTTCACATCAAATAACTTACGATTGAATTGTGTCTCGATATAAAATTTAATAAGCTGTGCTGACCATATCACTAGACCATTGATTGCCGCAACAATTCCCGATTCGACAAGTGGAATGCAAATACAAAATTTCTTCATTATTTTAATTAAATTTATGTCTGAATAGTTTCACGTTCTCTTTGACACTCTCACTAAATAATTACTTACCTACTACTCAGATGTAGATATAAAAATCTCTAAAATTAAAAGAAAAGAAGTGATTCTTTTATTTATTTATTTTTGTGGAGATAAAAATAACTTATAGTAAATGATTTGAGTCAGGGAAAAATAGCTTTAAACGATTATTTTTTTGTGGCTGCTTGAAAGCTAGTAAACGTTTTTTTTGGAATTGTAGGGTTTTATTAATTGGAAATTTGTGAGGTTTTTAAAAGAATTTGTAAGGTTTTAGGCTATAATTGTGAGGTTTTAAATAACTTTAGTAAATTTTATGAATTTGTAAGGTTTTGATTGAGATATTTGAACGGTTTTGAAGAATTTGTAGAGTTTTCAACTTTTATGCAGCTCTATTGACAGTTAATAAGTTTCAACATTAAATCAATTCCTTAAAAACAAATAATATGCAGCCATGTGCAATAATATAAATAATGCAATCAGCAAAATCACTAGTCTGTACAATATTCCTGATAACAACAGCAACCTTCCAAAAACAATTCCAAAGTATGGTTCACATAAATGAATCAACTTTATAGTCTGTGTATTTTCTACTCGCAGAATTAATCTCAAATAACAATTATTTTAATTTTATATTTTTTATCTCTCTTACTTTCAGATGAGCACATCAAGATAGGCAAAATCTCTTTCAATCCGCGTCTCATTTTGGGTAAAGGATGTGAAGGAACCTTTGTTTTTCGTGGCACATTTGAGAATCGCGATGTTGCAGTAAAAAGATTGTTGCCAGATTGTTTTACTCTCGCTGATCGTGAGGTTGCGTTGCTGAGAGAATCAGATACACATGAGAATGTCGTGAGATATTTTTGTACAGAAAGTGATCGACAATTTAGGTATATTGCGGTAGAGTTGTGTTCTGCAACATTGCAGGATTATATTGAGGGGAAAAATGCTGATGGACTTCAGCAGTTGATTGATATGAAGGAAGTTTTATATCAAGCGACTAGTGGACTTAATCATTTGCATCACTTAAACATTGTTCATCGTGATATAAAGCCACAAAAGTGAGTACTCAAATGATTCTAAAGATATTAATTTAAATCCAGTGGATTAAAATAAATCTGATGGATTTAAAATAAATTTTTGAAATAAGGTCAATCGGATACCATTACCAGTGTAATCTGTACTTTTCCCATATCAACAGCATAGTTATAAACCTATTAACAATATATATAATTTATTTCTTATCTATTTCCACAGTGTACTAATCTCTTTACCAGATAATAAGAATCGTGTGAGAGCGCTCATATCCGATTTTGGGCTGTGTAAAAAGGTTAACGTAGGAAAAGCCTCTTTTTCAAAGAAGTCAGGCATCACTGGAACTGATGGATGGATAGCTGCTGAGATGATAAGAGGAAATAGAGTTGTAAGTGCTGTTTTTAAGCCTTTAAGACAAAAATACTTATAATTTTCCTCATTGCAGTCAATATCCGTAGATATATTTTCAATGGGTTGTGTCTACTATTTTGTCTTATCAAATGGACAGCATCCCTATGGTGATACACTGAAACGTCAAGCAAACATTCTTTCAAATGAATATGATATAAGTAATTTAGCGACTATTAGAACGAAGCAGTATGAAAATATATTAGCGATGGAACTAATTGGTGATATGATAAACAAAGACGCGTCTAAAAGACCTAGTACGGAGGCAATTTTAAAGCATCCACTTTTTTGGAGAGAGGAGAAAATTTTGAGTTTTTTTCAGGATGTTTCAGATAGGATAGAAAAATTAGATTTAAATAATGAGCCGCTAAGGACTCTCGAAAGGAATGCAGGGCTGGTTGTGCGAGACGATTGGAGTGTGCATCTACATGAGGAAATCACAGCAGATTTGAGAAAGTATCGTGGCTATTATGGAATTAGTGTGAGGTGTCTGTTAAGAGCACTTAGAAATAAGAAGCATCACTATCATGAACTTTCGTCGGATATGCAAAAGATTTTAGGCTCAATACCAAATGATTTTGTAAGATATTGGATAACTAGATTTCCACATTTATTGTCACACACTTATCATGCAATGGAAACTTGTGCAAAAGAGAATATTTTTAAGCGTTATTACAGTACACAATATCAATTTACAAAGCCAGACTATTTGTTTGATGAGGATCTGGATAACTATGCACTATCAAGTCAAGAGTGTTCAAAGCCAATCACAAAGGAGAAGAATTACAATAAAAAGGAGAATAAGCAGCCTAGCAATAGTAGTAATAATTTTAATAACAAAACTAAACGTGGTGCGTACAATTTCCTTAAGGTTCAAGGTAAAGCTAATGATGCTGGATTTATTACGCGTGGTGAAATGATGATGCCAAAATGTGATAGCGAGGAAAAGTTCACATGGAAGCTGACTAATTAATAAATTAATATTTGTATTAAGTGCCCAATGAAATGTTTATTTTTTATACTGTATATTACATTAAGTCACTAAATGTAGATGAAATTTTCTATGAAAATAAAATGTTTAAGAGACTGTCAAATTTGAGATATTCACCACTAAACTACCGAGGATAAAATATTATTAACATGATTTTTGTGCAAAAATCCGCTGATAATAAATTCAAATCTGTAACAGAAAAAAAATAAATTTGAAATAATATTTATAGCAAGTCGCATAATTTTATAGGAAAATTATTATAAAGGAAATTTATCAACAAGAGAGTGTTAATTTTAAGTTTTTTGTATGTAAAATATTAATTAAAGTAATGAATTCAACACCAAATTATGGATCGATTCCATCAACATCAACGTCATTTTCTCCAACAGAATTTCTGATATTAAAAGAACAAATTAATTCAAATTTAATTATAATTAAAAAGAATGCAAACAAACTAGACAAAATTTTTAAGGTATATTGAGAATTTACTGATAATAGGCAGTTCCCATAAATATTATCGTCTTTACAGGCTATTGGCTCAAAGGCTGACACACCTGAACTGCGGAATAAAATGTGAGTATTACGAATTAATCATAGAAATTTATGTTACGAATTCCTTTTATGATTACGCATTTTGCGTTGCAGACAAGGCATACAGAAGACAACAAATGAAGTCATACGGACAACGTCGTCACTAATTAAAAAACTTAATTCGATAGTCAAATTTTCAGCAACCGAAAAAGCTCAGAAAATCCAGACAGAGAAAATCATTTCTGAATTTAATCTAGTTGTACAGCGATTTTTGCAAGTATGTCAATCACATCTGCACGGGTCGTTCACAAGTTACGTCCTATCAATCTGTGAACATGATTTTTTAAAAAAACTGTCTAGTAATTTATATGAAGCACTTTTGAGTTGCATAGACAGGATTCAATAATGGACGTCACTTGTGAACAAATCTTAGTTGCATGAGTCATGAATCTTAACTGACATTTTTTACATGTTTTAGTCGGAAAAGCTATTAAATTCCAAAATCAGAAAAGCTCTCCTGATTAATGTAGACGATGAGGACGTGCCCCAAAGTACGGCAAGCGGTGCATATCAGCAACAGCAAATTCAAATCCAACAAGACATCAGATTTGATAATGACCTACTAGTTGAACGGGAACATAACATTTTAAAGATTGAGGATGACGTTAATGAAATCTCTCAGATTATGTCAGAAATATCAACGCTCATTCAAGGGCAAGGAGAAATGGTTGAGACTATTGAGAATCAAGTATCAGATGTAGAGACTAATGTGGAGGAAGGAACGGCTGAATTGAGAAAAGCATCAAGTTATCAGCAAAAGATTAGGAAGAAAGCTTTCATAATTTTTTGCATTTTCTTAATTATAGCCATTATTGTTTCAATCTCAATTTATAGGAGCTTGTAGATCTTAATCACACTATCTGCTTAAAATGTAATTAATTATTTACTATTTCATGAAATTTTCTCTACATTATCTCCAATTTTTTCGGATACATTTATGCACTGTGCTAGATATACAAGAAAGGACTGAAAAAAGGAGGACATTGACCTTCAATGTTTTTGTTTCATTCTTTTTTTTCGAAAAGCTTTTGTGATAAATTTTTATAGATTCACGCTGAAGCTTTAAGAGGTAGTTAAATTATATTCATATTTAATTAAATTAAATAATAATAATAATTCAAAGGATCAATAAAGGATGTTTTTTGATAGATCGAAGAGGGATGAGAAATCCTTTCGAGTTTTTAATTAAATTAAATGAGTTTTTCAGGTTTTTGATTTTTAAAAAACCATACAAATTTTTATTTTAAACTAAAAACCATACAAATGTTTTTCAAACGCCTCAAAACCTTACAAATCCAAAATCAAATGAATGTAAAATTCACAATGCAGCACTTACCTCCTAACTTTAATCAAGTGCCTCAAAAAGCTCTTACTTGCCTAACTTGCTATAAAATTTTCTCGTCAGTTCCCAATGTTTTGATTTAAGAATATCATTTTTTTGTTAAAAAAGTACCCAGAATAAAGGCACCAACCAGACCGTGTTCCTTTAAAATAATAATAGTATCCAACAGTAAACTGCCTAAACTAGACAAATAGCAAGTATAAAGTGACAATCGCTGTGAAAATCGTGACTTATTGTGCATTTCTCTTAACTTTTCAGAAGCCGACAAATGGCTCTTCTACTTAGATCACTTTCCAATCAAATTAGACTAAATACATATTTATTACGTCACACATCAGTTTTGAATAGTAGATTGTACTCGCAAGAAGCACAGAAAGCAAGTGGTTCAAAGACTGTAGCGACAGCCAAACCTAAAAGTGAACTTGGTGAGGTAAGAATGAAATCTGGTCAATAATGCGCACATGCTGGGTTTCAATGTTTATGTCATTTTTGATGCCTGGAATGGTAGTAATAGACGACGAAGAGCTTAATTTTGACAGGATAAAAAATAAGCTTTTAATCCACACTTTTGATCTCTGGATTTACATTAAATCCTAGGATTTATTCGTTCATGTTTAATTCTTATAAACAACTCCAATTGCAGGCAAAGCCACTGGGTGAGAAAGTCAAGGAAAATGTTAAGACAACAAGCTATATGGGTGTAATAGTAATCGGTATTGGAGTAACAGCAATAATGTTCTACACGATATTTAGTGAGCTGTTCTCATCAACAAGTCCACAAGCCATTTATGCTGAAGCATTTGAAAAATGTAAGAATGACACGAGAGTACAGGATGCATTAGGGCAACCGATTAAATGTTTTGGCGAGGAAACGAGACGTAGGAGGAGAACTCATGTAGCACATCAACTGTACATGAAGGAGGGACGTACCTACATGAGATTAACGTTTCACATTCAAGGCATTAGGAACAAAGCAACCGTCCAGTGTGATATGAGGCAAAATGATAATGGCAAATACGATTATCGTTATTTATTGGTCCAACTTGATAGTTATCCACACACGACGATAATCATTGAAGATAATCGTGCTAGTGACACCATGTCGATTATTGAGGCGAGTGCTAATACTCCATCATCAGGAAATGGTCCACTCAAAGGCATTTTCTCATAGGATTTTTACTTTTTAATTGCTTATTGTAAATAACTTTAATTTGTCAAAAAGTTGAAGCTTGAGTTTGATTCAAAATTTTTAAAATATATTCATCAGAAATTTGAATGATAATTGTTGCTTTTTTTCTAAGAATTGAGGGGGGGGGGGGGGGGGGGGGTGTTGGCTTATATTACAATGTCTATCTAAAATGCTGTTGTCATCAATTCTTTACGCTGCACACTTGGTGGTAAACCATGACCAAAACCGGACACAGCATACGGTTCGTGTGACAATCCAAAATTTTTGACGGGCTAGCAATCACTGGTGTATGATCATCGAATATTTGGTTTTTTAATAATTTTTGACTTAGTTGACTAGTAAGTGAATAAGCGACATTACAGTCATTGGTCAAAGTGCTTAAACCACCTGAAAAAGAAATGCTGCAAATAATTCAATAAAACACAACAATTTATTAATTTTTTTCGTATATCTTTTTTTAATTTTTCTCACTTTTTCCACAAAAAAACTTACAAATTTTCTTTTATTTATATTTTTAATAATAATTTCCCTCTTGTTTTGCTCATCGCAAATACGAATCAATTTAATAATTATGATAATAACTTACACTGCCGATTTCTTATATTCAATTTGAATGAGATTATTTGATGATTAAGGTAAATGTAAAGTTGATGCAGTTGATTGGTGAAAGATTTTTGAAGAAAATTAAATTACAATTTGAGACAAGGAAGCCTAAAGTCGCTGAATTGTCAACAACATTAAAAAGTTTATAGATTAGGTATATAGGATGCTGATTCATCCAAAAGAAATCAATTGGTTCCAAAAATATGCGAATTGATAAGAATTTCATCATTTAATATTCATATGGAGCCGTTCACTTATGACGTACAGGGGGGGGGGGGGGGGGAGGGCAAAAGGAAATTCAGAGCAATACAAATTACTAGAATCCTATTGTTTATTATTGAAAAATGACCGTAAATATCGGACGTCATAAGTGAACGACCTCTATTTAAATGAATTATGGAATACTTTTTGTTCGAGCAACTGTGGTGAAATTAAAGAAAATCACAAAAATTTAAAAGTATTTAAGACAGGCTTAAAGCTTTGACTTGTCAGTCTCAATTTCATTACGCAAAGGAAAATATTAAACATGAAACTTTTATTTGTTCTTTTCTTTCAAGGTAAAACTATTTTTTACTTAAGCTGTTTTCTGATCAGTGACTGAAAAGACGCATCATTAGGATGTCGCGAGCATTGTACGAATAATTATCATATCGATACCTTGCTTTCGCCAAGGGTGAGCAACTGATCAAAATCTAATTTATCAGTTCCGCACCCTTGGCTTTCGCATTGGGAGATTCGCCTGGATATGGCTCTATCCTCCAGATTCTCCTCTGTTTAAAAAAGAGAGTTGACAATGGAAAAAAATAAATTTAAAGTTTTATGACATAGTGAGGGGATATGAAAATTACTACTGTTTCAAGAGAATCCTGATTGTGTCAAAAGTAGAGAAACTATACCCTTCGTTAGATTACCTTAAACTTAAATATTTCCTTCAATACTGATTTCATCCTTTTTAAAGCTATTTTAGTCTTTGTGATCGCTAAGCCACATGAACAAGATTCCGGAGAACTAGAACTACCAGACGAGAGAGGCCAATGGACAAAGTCACAAGAGATTGCACAAGATATTCAAAGAGTTGGAAATGATATTATTCAAGGAACTGGTTTTGCACTTTGCAAAGTTTTCACTCTTTTTATCAATGACTGCGATTAAGTCAGTCAAATTATTTAATTCCTTCAAAATTTTGAATAAAATATAAAAGTTTTTAAAAATTCATCAAGTTTTACTTCAACCTTTTCTTCTCTTAATCATCAAGCAAGATCCATTACAGAATAATCAAAAATATCAAATCGGCGATCACCTAACTATGCACAGTTCTTTTTTAATTCT
Source organism: Chironomus riparius (assembly GCA_917627325.4). Classification (NCBI taxonomy): domain Eukaryota; kingdom Metazoa; phylum Arthropoda; class Insecta; order Diptera; family Chironomidae; genus Chironomus; species Chironomus riparius. Next base: position 17,321,583 of record OU895877.1, on the reverse strand, counting down.
TGATGTTGGTTCCCATGAATGCAATAAATTAACATTATCTTCAGCACTTAATGGGAAGATAGAAAGAAGGAAAATATTGAGAAATTTTATGAAGCATAAAGCAAAATATTTTTCTTTCATCGAACCTTTTTAAAGGAATTTCAATCACAAAAAAGCGGACATTTTTTTGGTTTCTCTCAAAAAGCATTCAATTTTGTTTATCATCATTTTTTTTTCATTAAATCTAGTTTAATTTGCACTTTTCAAACTTATTGCCTAAAATAATTCATCGAAAAAAAGAGAGAAAAACCACGGAAAAAAGGTGAAAATTCTTATGGAAAAGCTTGAAAGCCTTCAAATTGTTTTCTTTTTCGCTACTTTAAAATTCTTTCTTTCAATATGTGATTGGTTAAGATTATTATTGATTGGGCTTGTTGGAGTTATGTTCAATGAATTGATGGTCATATCTAGTCATTTGTGTATCTGCTGCTGGTTTAAATAATTAGTCAAACTTAAGATCCAATTCAATCAAGAACAGATTTAAACCTCAATGTCAAAATCATTGGAATTTCAAGGATATCCTTTTGATATGCACAAATAGAGCCTTAAAATACACGATGCTGGGTTATAAGTCCAGAGATTATAAGTCCAGGTACAAAAATCGTGCACAGAAAATTATAAGTCCAGAAAATCAAAGTCAATAAAGGTTTATAAGTTCAGATACAAATTGCAGCTGGACTTAAAAACCTCACGTGCAGTTTATAATTCCAGGTACAGATACAGCTGGAATTATAAACTGCACGAGAGGTTTTTAAGTCCAGGTACATTTTATATCTGGACTTATAAACTTCACGTGTGGTTTATAATTCCAGAAAATTTAAAAATTTTACTTATAACCTCCCGGTGCGATTATAAATCCAGATACATTTTTCTGGACTTATAATCCTTGAAAATTATTTGATATTATTTTAAATTTTTTCATTTAAAGTAATTCTTCACATGCATTTTTGAAAACTTCACAAAAAGAATTCACATTTCTCTGATTTTTTTTCCTCTAAAGTACCATACAGGGGCGTAGCCAGGGGGGGGGGGGCATAGGGGGCCCGGGCCCCCCCCTACGAAAATCTGATAATTGTTTTATTAAGTATTTTTAGAGAAGAACCAGTTAATGTAGAGGAAGTGATGAAAAAAATGTCAAAATCAGCACGAAAAATTATATTTAATGTATGAATAATGAATTAAATATTTAAACTTATGAAGAATGAATATAGCTTTAAGGATACAAAATAACAATTTTTTTAATTTTCGAAAATGGGCCCCCCCCTTAAAAATTTTCTGGCTACGCCCCTGGTACCATATAGGGTAAATCATTTTGAAATTTGCGTGTTTTCAGACTTGGAATTTTCAAACGCTTGTAACTAATCGACGAATTGACATTGTGACCTACTAATGGTCTTGAAATGTTGAGAGTCGTCGATATTTTTATTTTTGATCATGTAAAGGTTTTTGTGCTGCATCAATTCAGAGAAAATTGACATTTAAGTTTTCATTTTGAAATATACGCAGAAATTTTAAAATTTGCGCAAAAATATTTTGAAATTTGCGCACTTTTTTGATAGTAATCTTTACCCTATACTATTTAGCATCAAATTACAGCTGTACTAAAATTACAGCTGTAGATTACAGATGAACTTACGTCGTTACGTAAAAATCAATTTACAGCTGTAGTTTAATGTGTATAAGTAAAAACAGTTGTAAATACAGATGGTGTTTATAGCTTAGACAAGTGCTTAGCTGTCCTTACAGTTAATGTAATTTTTCGTAAATTCTGCTGGTTTTGACTATGATTTTACCTTTTACAAAAAGATTGAATAGAAAACAAGGTACAGTAACGTGTAAAAATTTATAAAAATCACATTTTTCGCTCTGGATGTTAACATTTAAAATATAAATAATACAAGAATAAAAAGGGGAAACAAAATCCTCTTTGCTTTGTTTTCTCACAGAATGCAAAAAACTGATTTTTCAATCTGAACAAAACCAATAGATTCACACGTGAATACGGTATGAATATAAAAATTTGAAATTATATCAAATAATTTTCAAAGATTATAAGTCCAAAAAAATGTATCTGGATTTATAATCGCACTGGGAGATTATAAGTAAAATTTGTAAATTTTCTGGAATTATAAACCACACGTGAGGTTTATAAGTCCAGATATAAAATGTACCTGGACTTAAAAACCTCTCGTGCAGTTTATAATTCCAGCTGTATCTGTACCTGGACTTATAAACTGCACGTGAGGTTTTTAAGTCCAGGTGCAATTTGTATCTGGACTTATAAACCTTTATTGACTTTGATTTTCTGGACTTATAATCTCTGGACTTATAGTTTCTGGACTTATAACCCAGCATCAAAATACACAAGCATCATGATATTGGATAAAATCAATTTCAAATCTTTCAGTTTCAGGGTAGAATGTTTGTAAATCGATTCTCTTTTAATTTCAATTCAGATCGAATTTTATTGACAAGTTTTCGTCAATCTATCTGCCAGCTGTAGACTATCATTGCTCATTTTTCATTTATATGATTGAATATCCTTTGATGTTATCAACCAACGGCTGGGGAACTTTATCTACAAAGTTCAAAACCAAGGCATGAGAACTGCTTGATTTGAAGAGTTGTTGTGATATTGATAGCTTTAGGGATCATAGATGAATTACTAAGCCTAGACTGTTATAAGTATGCTTTCTCGATTTCTCAGTCTCGACTAATTCTCGACTTTGGTATCGGGAAAGCAAAGTTTTAAGAAGAAGCTAACTTTCGATCTATACATAAAATATAACCTTTATCTCCCCAAAAAATGTAAGGGTACATCCCTTTCAAGAAACTTTAAACTGCCAACAAATCAGATCACCTAGCCATCAACCTAGAAGTGTGTGGCAGGTTTCAAACTAAAATCGAAGGTGACCACATCTCGATATCCCATTACATCCTCGAACATAATCCAACAAACTCAATACATTAGCTTTTCATAAAGGAAGAAATGCTTCTATGACATCTATGTAGTTTTTTTAATGGTAGGTATAAGTTTTGTAAAGTTTTCTTTATTTCTCGATACTGTTATTTAATCTGGTTTGTGTTTCAATATTAAACACTTTGTGTTACCATGAAAAAATATTAGAATGAGTAAAATTAATTTAAATTTAAGAGCCTTTTTATTGCTTCAAAAAATTATTATTTTTTTTTCTCTGCTAGCTTTTTCATTAGTTTGATGGAACTAATCACAGTATGCATGCTTTCATTTGACGATAATGCCTCATTTGGTTGAATTCAAATAGCTGAATTGTTTTATTGAATCTGACAGGGTTGGAATTTGTGAAATTTCAGGAATGATCTCTAAGCATTTTCTTATTTAAAGAGAGATGCTTTGTGAGATTAAACAATCAAGAATGAGAAGGTGTCAGTAGCTATGTGACACTCCATAGAAACATAAAAGAGAAGCTGTTCTCCTTAATTTGACTTGTAAAACATAAATCAATAAAATTATTAGGGGGCCGTTCACTTATTACGTTCGCATTTTAGGGGGAGGGGGTTTGAAAAATTGTAACAAAATGTAACATAGGGGAGGGGGGGGGGTGGTAGAAATATGTAACGTTTTAACTGTCGTCTGTCTTTTAAAAAAAATTTGTTAACAAATTCACACCAAAAACATTTTTTTCAAAGTAAAATAAATTATGAACGTTCAGGGGGGGGGGGGGGTTGTGAGTTGTAACACATTGTAACAAGGGGGGGGGGGTGAAAAAAGTCGTTTTTTTGCGTAACGTAATAAGTGAACGGCCCCTAGAGCAGATTCATTAAAAAGCTTCATTTTACTTCTCAGAAGAACAAAAGAAATCAATCATCGTCATCGTGACTTGACAAAGACAGTAAGAATCTTTAACAAACTGATTTTCAGGTCGTTTTCTGCACAAGTGACTAAATTGTCACGTGTCGCAGTGTTTGCATAGATTTGTATGTAATACGTACGCTTTATAAGTATTAACACGAAGCCATAGAGATAGATTTAGTGTTTTAAGCACTTGGAACAGCTGGCATGACAAGTCAATCCACTGATGCATATCGCAAATGTGGAGTTTGAATGAAATATAGAATAGAGGAGTCGAAATTTTTATGATTTGCCTAAATTGCATAGTCTAAAGCTACATAGACATTAGATTTTCTGGACAAAAATTTAAGTATGTCATAAAATGTATGCAGGATCACTAGTTTAATTTGAGGCGTCTCAAAAAAGTGTGAAAAAACACTGACGTCGTTATATGCGCCTGATAAGCAACCCCAGTTAAGTTTTATAAACACGGATCAACAGTTTTGCATCCAAAACAATATTTTAACCTCAAATGTTAGGTTAGAAGGCAGTATAAGATCCAATTCTTGTTCACTTTGTGTTCCATTGCTCCTGTTGAGACCAGAAATATATATTTTTTTAGAGGATCTTTGATTTTAAGCGTATTAAAGCAATGCAATTTTCTGAAAGGGATCAATTGTCGTCATTAGCATATCAAACCACATCCCTGTCAATTTAATGAAACACATCAGCTAATTAATTAAAATGAGCCATTAAGTCAATTAAAAATGTTTTTTATTATGATTTTCCTCGCGTGATCAGAAACTTCATTCAATATTTAGTTCCATCCCATTTTAAATGATTTTCATTTTCTCTCACTTTTTAATATAATTCTATGTTTTTTTTTTGTAGAGTAAAATATTCATATTTTATTATTCATTTCCGATAATTGGAAATTTTTCTTTTCTGCATATTTCTCAGCCGTACTTATCATATCATTCATGGTTTCGCAGGCATGTCGAGGATAAATGGAGGTGAAGGTCGCGTTATCATCATGATTGACGACAACATCACAATACAACGAATGACTAGAATAAAAAAAATATTAATAGACATGCTTAAAAAGCAACAACATACAAGCAAGATGTCTTTCATGATTCACATCCTACATCCAACATGCCTGCTCATTTCTGTTCTCAAAAAAAAAAATTTCTTGTTTTCCCTAAAATATGAAAAAGATTTTTTTTTCCATTTTTTTCATTTGTAAATTAATAATAAGAATAATTATAAGATAATATCTACTATAGTAGTTAATAATATTTATAATTATAAGTTCTAATAATGATATTTAATATTGTCATCAGAATTTTTTTTTTCTTCATCATCATCATTAATTATAGTTTATTTTTCAGTCTGCTAAAAATTATCTTCATTTTAATTTTTAAATTTTATAAATTTTGGTGACGTCTACGGATGGAAAAAATATCTTGGCTTTTAACTTTTACTTTATTTTATTTTTGTTTTAAATTTTTAATTAGTAATTTTACGTAACTGAGCTTTTAATGTTGATTTTTTAAATTAGTAGGGAGAATATTTGATAAATTTGTGGATGAAGATTAGAGGCTGGATGTGGATTTCAGCTCAAAAGTGTTCTTTACAAAATGTTTTTTTCCAGCAACTTTAATTATTGAGACTTTACTAGGTTTAGTGTAGAAACCCGAATGGCACAATTCGGTTAAACTATCAGAAATCTGACGTGGCTCTGGCATGGAGCTGAATTCGATTTCCGATCGATTAACCGACTTATGCTTTCCAAGGATATTCAAATGACAGAATACAAATCAGAATGATTTTAAACGTCAATCTGTGCACAGCAAAACCTCTTCTTGTTGAAAAATATCTTTCAGTTTGGTAAGTTTCTCACAAGTTGACCCAAGTCATCAAAAAAATTCTCCCCAAGACACAAAATTTAACCAGATTTTTATAATTTTAAAATTATTTGGCTTTCCAAAAATTATTATTGTTATTTTTTGAATGGATTATGTTTTCAATTATTGAATACTCATTAGTTTCCATGACATAATATGACTGTTTCATTTCTTATTTCTTCAAAGTTATAGTGTAAAATGCATAATAGAGCCGAATTAAAAATTCTTTATTATTTTAAATATTTTCCTAGCTAATAAGTTTCTGCAAAGGTTGTATCAGGTGGAAGATTTAATCATAAGAAGTGAAATTCTAACTTGCAGCTTAATTGCTATGATATTTAAGGGTTAGACTGGGCTGTATCAGTTCAAACAGATGGAATTTACACACTCTAGGTTCAAAGGTTTCCATAGCTTTGGTTATTGATTACAGTTTTACAGCTTTGGTTACAGATTGAGAAAGAGCATTTTTTTTATTTAAAGCTACTCTAGTAAGTCTTAATGAAATGACTCGAGCCTTAATTCTAGATTATTGGTGTCAGACAGCATGCTGCAGCAGTAGAGTACTAAAAGTTTTTGTCTTCTGGACTATAATCAAAAAATTGCATCCAAATCTATAGAATTGAATGCTGTTAATCTTGATAAGCTACTGTCAGACAACCGTCAGGACACAACCATACAGAGGTGCCTCGTCAACAACAATCTACATTTTGGGTTAAATAATTAAGTCTAGGCATCAGAATTTCACTGCTTGAAATTATTTTCACAGAATTTTGAACTTACAGATTTTGGTATTCTTAAAAATAATTCAAAATTGAGAAAGAGCTTAAAATATCAATAATTCTCCAATTGCAAGCATCAAAGTCCAAAAAAAAATATTTTTAAAAAATTATTTTCACCCACCTGACCAAACCTTTCCTACTTAAACTAGTTTTTAACCGTAGAAAATTCTAAAATCAAAAGAGTTCCAAAACAGAAAAACAAAAATAAAATCATAAAATTTTTCATAACAAATACAAAAAAGAATCTCGTGGATTATAATTTATTTCCTTTTCACGGAAGTAGGGAAAACAAAATAGAATTAAATTTAAAATAATAACAGAATTTAAACTTTGGTGGGTTTTTAACGACGATGATCAGCTTTTCATTAAATGAGAGTTGCTACTATCTCGAACTGTCCATGATCCTCAACGTTTGTTGCTGTGACGTTCCATGATTTCCAAGTACGGCCTTTCCGTCACGTCCAATCACAAGTTTTAAACCTCCACGATCTGTAAATAATGAAATATTGAAGGTGACAGCTTAGAAAAAAAAATATTCTCGTAAAACTCACGTTCTGGGTCTTCTTCGAGCTGTTCGAGTTTATGTGTCGCAAACAATTCATCAATCGTCTTATCAGGATTGACTCTCGTGTTCTCCACACGTCCTGTAATAGTCGGTAAATCTTCATAAACTTTCTTTCGTCGTTCAGCTTGAGCTTTTGTGGCACGATCTAATGACCCTGTCTCACTAATCTGTATTGATCCAGAGCTTGGATTCCTGCTTTGTGAATTGAGAAAAATGAACAAAAATGGTTGGAAGAAAATTTAGTTTATGGCTTAGTAATCTAATAGCTAATCGAAGATAAAAACAACATAATTCAAAACAGCATGCAGTTAAAAAAAGGAAAAGATTAAACTAAAAGTAAGGAAATTAAGGTTTCATAACATAAACGGCCTGTTTCACTAAAGTGGATTATCCTCGATTTCGGATTATCCACTTCAGTTTTTTGGAAATATCTTAAACTTTATGGGAGGTGTGGTATTTCTAATTTTGGATTATAATAGAGTGAGCTATGCCTGAAATTTCTGTATACTTTAAACTTTTACTTTTCGTTAAGAACTATCAATTATTCAATTTCCTAGCCAAATCTAGTAGATTAACTTCAATTTTTGCTATAATTCTCAAACTAGTGAAGATATAAAAATTCTTAGTATATGTTGATTTAAGTAGCAAAGTACTCTTGCTAGATCACACATTAGATCTCTTAATAACCTTAAGCGTCTGGCGATATTTCCAAAAAACTGAAGTGGATAATCCGAAATCGAGGATAATCCACTTTAGTGAAACAGGCCGAAAAAGATTGAAATGTTAGAAATTTTAAGGAAGGAAATTAATTAACGTATTTTGGATTAAGGTGACCACCATTTTAATAAAATAGGGGACCCATTGTTTGGAATCTGTCAAAAAACTTAAAATGCTTTGTGAATTTCGTAACTTTGTGAAGTTTTCTGAGGACTCTTTCACTTAGGATTCGTTCACTAATTACGTAGATCTTAGGTTCATAAATGACGAGTATCAAAGAACACGATTTTCCACCTTCTTGTCACAAAATTTGTACGAAGAAAAAATTTCTTAAGTCTAAATCGTCACATAACATCCTCCCGCCTCCCCCTAAATGTTAGACATCATTTATGAACGACCCCATTAGACAATTAAAAACCAATATTCCTTCAAAGAAAGGCAAGGCGTGGAAACTATCCCAAATATCCCAAAAATATTCAAAATAATCCCCGAGCCTGTATGCATTAGAATTGTGATATCCCATCATATCCTGAAATTACACGTCCAATACACTAAGGATATGTTGGGATATCTTTATTATTGTGCATACATGCTCAGGAATTTTTTTGAATATTTTTAGGATATGTGAGATAAATATGATACTTGGATAGTTTCCACGCTTTGAAGAAAGGTTTGTACAAAAGTGGGAGGATGGAGTTATAAAAATCCATTTTTTGAGTTCCGTAATAAGTGAACGACCCCCAATTTTTTTGCAGCAATTTTCAGCAAAATGTAAATGACTTAAAATAATGAATGATTTTTATTTTGTTGAAATTCAGACACTTCACATTTTATGTACAAATTGCTTCAAAACGTGATGTTTGCTTGAAAAAAACACTATGAATAATACAAAATGTGATGAAAACAGATGCTGTTTTGCATTTGTATAAGAAGAGCAGACAATGTTTTATGGCAGACTTGGAAACTCGATGAAAACAAGTTTTGGAAATAATTCCAGCTTTTCTTTTCAAATTGAAAGTTTTTCTTTCATTTTCTCTAGAATGAGAAAAATTGCAGTTCCTGAGCTTATGCTCTAATTGAGTTTGTTGAGCTTGCAATGATGAGAAATAACCCGGACTGCCCCAAATGACAAAGTTTGTCTGCTTGACTTAGTTTCTAGAAGTTTCCAAGCGAAAAGTTTTGCTAAATGATTTCCCGCTAGAATTCTAGTTTGATATTGATAACTTTAATGTCTAAATGGCTTTTTGCTCTAAATTTTGATAACACATTAAACATTTAGCACGATTGCTTTTGGGGGTTAATTCACCGATGATGTACATTTGAATATTGAAATGAAGAATCTAAAGAACATCATTAGTGAATGATCCCCAAATTCTTTCGAAATATTCAAAATACGTTAATTATATACAAACATATACACACATAAATTAATGTCATATCCATACTTTTAGATAGTTTCAAAGTTTCAAGTACTGAATAAGAACAATTGCAGATTGAAATCTTCTCATATCATGTGCTAAAACCATGTTGCTTGTATTAGGCTCTAAAAACCAGATCAGTCAAGATTATTCAGGAATAGCAAATCAACAAAGACCAGAACTGTCCACAGAACTCTCCTGAATATGACTGACCTAAATACCTGAACAACATTTTCTCGCTCAACAAAACAAAAACAACAAATAACAAATAATGAATGCGATTCTATAAATTTCACACTTCTTCGTTCATGACTCTGATTTTTCTGGCTCGTCGCAAATCGCTTTTTTGAGTTAGAAACAAATGAAGAAAAATAAATTTTTCAACATAAATAAAGTCAGATGCAGTTAGAAAAGTACAAAAAAAATATCAAGCTTGAGGAAAAATTTGTGAATGTGTGGCTGTAGAACTAAGAACAATTTGTTCCACATTCTTGTGTGAGATTCACAAAAAAAAAAAAAACAATTTTGATGGAGTTCATCCTTTGAACTTTCAGGTCAAAAATGCTCTTCTACATAACCAGAATCGTCTCTAAGGATTGATATGTTCTTTATTGACGACTATAGTTACACAGAATTTGTGAAATCTCAGCCACAATTTAACAAAACAATCTCCTCAAGCCTGCCAAAAAAAATTCTTTCAACATCAAAAAAAGGAAGCAAAAAAGATTTGATCAACACGAACATATTTGAACTTGGCCTTCTTAGATGTAAGGATGATGTACCCGAGGGCATGGACGAAAGTATAATTGGGAAGTTATCGCCGTTTATGGAAGCACTTAAGCTCACATCTGTGGTAATATTTTGACTAGAATCATTTGGCGAATTTGTTGAATTTAACGTCGACATTCGTGGACTTCCATCAAGTAATCGACGATGTAGACTATTCCTATTTGGTCAATTGTTGTATGGGAATTTCGACAAAATTTTTCCGAGATTTTCAAGAGAAAGAAAAAAAGAGAGAAGAAAATGGAAAAATTTAAGATAAGATTCAAATGTTAAGCATTAAAAAAGAATTAAAATCCAACGAGGATAACGCAAGACTCGCAGTTATTATTATTGTCAAATACACAAAAAATTTCATCAATTTCAGTTCCATTCTTCACGCAAATTCGAGCGATTAATTCACTTAAATAAATTTCTCGGTTAGTCTATAAAGTTTTAGGTCAATAAGTTTTTAGTGCGACATGCATAATTTGTTTGCTGAGTGCAAAAAATCGAAAAAAAAAACATTATATCTATAAAATTACAACAACAATGATAAAGTTAATGCATAATAATTACAAAAATAAGCATACATAATGAAATGAATAAATGGGCGATTAGTAAGCATGATTGATAAGCATAATAATGAATCATTTATAAAATTTTTATTACCAATAATTCATGGCGAGATTATGAGAGTATTAATGGCTCGTTGAGTCTATATCGTGCTGTACTTTTTAGATGCATGAGTAAGTAATCGTTGGAATTGAAAAATATTTATGTTTTGTAATTATGGTTGAGATTTAGATGAAATTTGCTTAGATTTGAAGGATTAATAGATAAATTGAAGATTGAGATCTTTGATTTTGGGATATGCTCGACTTAAGACGACTTGCTCGTATCGAGGAACATTATTTAATCATAAATTCGGTAAGCAAGCAAGTACTTGCTTAGTACACGCTTGGGCTGGTCCTCCGTGCTATCTATTGATATTATATCCATCACTTCTTTTTAATTTTGGATCGAGACTTTATGATTTTTTAATTTAATGATAAATATCTAAGGAGGCTTTAAGCTTGTCTGAATTAAGAGGGTGGTAGGATGACTAGGCAGAAACTTAATAATTTAAATTATCTTGTTCTACGCTCTAAATCTTGAATTCTATGATTTTATTTGGAGAAACCACAAACTTAAGAGCATCACCACAAAAAATCACAAAAGTCATTACTTTAAAATTTTTATCAGAAATAAGCTATTGCATCATGAGTTGTATCAGCATTCCTAACGATATAGCACAGAACGACAAAAAAATGATAAATTTGTCATATAAATTTTAAAAATTCATAAGTCCGCTTATGCTTATCATTCATGACATAATGCTACGATGATGATGATATGTTATTAATGATGTAATCTTAAAATATACAGCCAAAATAGAGTACTTATTTACAAGATTATAAATTTATAATTTTTTTCTACATTTAAAATTTTGAAAATCAAGTGATATGCATGTGAGAGATATGCTGAAGACTTTTTAGCCACAACAAAGATTTTTCTTTCCTAGTTTATTTTTTACGTTATCAATTAATATTAAGCATTGCTGTTTTTAGTCATATTAAGTTTTTTTTTGTACATTGTGTGTGATAGATCCAAATCAACAACAGGGATATGGATCAAAGAATTCATACCTAAGTCGATCGTAAAGTGTTGATCCACGATTTTTCATGCTCTCAATACACGACGACGACTTTTCCTTTCGCAACGGAATCATTTGGTTAATTTGTGGCACTTTGAAGACTTCATCATTATCATTGGCATTTCCATTCGTCTCATCATATTTCTCTTCCAATTTTATTGGAACTATAAATCGGTTATCAAACTTCTTACTATGTCCATTCATTGTATTATTTTTAATTCGTCCATTCCAAAATGGATCGCATGATTTCATATTATTATTTACAATATCCGATATCGTGCCCATAGAATGTATTTTCATTAGATGATAATTATGTGTATTATTGGTGTCATTAAATGAATCAGCACCAACATATTTCGTATTGCCGACTCTCCTCTTAGGCGTTTGTAACGACAATCGATTTTTCTCATATGGCACATGTATCGGTGAGGAACTATTATCACTATGATGACGACGCGAAATAAATCCATCAATTTCGTCCGAATCGTTACCATTTAAATTATTCATTGAATGTATTTTAGCATCATTACATTGATTCATCTCGCAATCACGTTTAAGACGCATAAGATCAATTGGCGTATTGTCATGACTATCATTTAGCTGTGACAGCGATTTCATTCTATATAAAGTTAAGTCGTTTGTAAGCATCACATCATGTAAGTTATTCATACTCTTCATTTTCATTAAAGTCAAATCAGCTGTTGGCGTGCAAAAGACATCAAAACCAGAATCATCGTCACCATCTAATGTGCTATTTGGTGTTCTGTACATTTCATTTGTTGGTGACTCTGGCGATCTACAAATTGATAGCTGCTTACGATTTATATGAATTATTTGTAGCTTTAATGAGTGCGACTCACGACGTCTGTGAATCATTTTTTCACGGGCTTGAGATTCATACCAGCTCGATAATGATCCACTTTTTTGGAACGTTGCACGTGTGTATCTTTATGGATTTAATATAAATTTTTAATTTTCATGAAGATTGAGCGGGTTGTTGGAATTAATTGTATGTACATATCATTATAATAAAGTTTAATGTATGTACAGCATTCGATGATGGTTAAGGATTTTTCATCGTCATAATTTATACATGTTTTGTTCATAAATAATATGATATAATGTGCATTTATATTTTTTTGTAGATTTTTAAAGGAATAAATAAATATGTAATAAGAATAGATACAATGTGTTTATGTGCAGTGGACGCGAAAATAAAAAGAAAAGAAAAAAAAAATTAAATTAAATAAAATTATTTGAAATAAAGAGATTCTCAGATTAAAAGGTGAGTACGAAGTACAAAAAATACAAGATTTTTTCGATAATCAAAATGATGTGCTTGAATTGTGTTTCAGTCGTCATTCAATCGACTCCATTAAGCTTCACTAATTACTCGGTGTAATTGAGAAGTAATACGATTAAATTTGCTGTGAAAATAATGATTACCCGATTTATGTACGAACAATCATGATCGTTCAAAGCAGACTTGCAAATAACAATTGTTAGATTGTAATAAAAAGATACTTAAAACGTCTCAAAATGATTTATATATGCTAATACTTTTAGATGAATTGAATTTGAAATTGCAAAAGATTTTGTTTAAAGATAAACTCAGACTTATTTAGGTCTGAAAAAAGATTATCAAATGATTTTTATAGGTTTGAAAATAAAACATCATAGACTAAATTGATTTTGAAGACTGAAATTGTTCTTATGAACAATTCTTATGTTCTTATGGAAACAAAACTCGACCAACAATTAAAGAATTATATCTACTCATCACAGACGCAACCCTACATTTCTATAGACGCAATCCCACGTAACCATAAGTCGACGAATGGAAGATTTTATGTATTACATCAAAATCTTCCATGTATGTTCCATATGTACATTCCATGTATCGTACATTGGACATTATGCTAATATGAAAACGGACGATTTTTAGTCGATTTTACGTCGATTTCACGTCGATTATTTTTTTGACCCAAAATCAAATTTTTTTTGACCGTTACAATATAAAAACCGATTAACGGAAAATTTTTGAATTTTTTTGTATGAAAATATTTTTTGTTAATTATACTATAATTTGTAGACAAAATCCAAAAACATTAATTAAGGATTTTGTCTTTGAAAAAAAGAGTCGAAGTCTTCATTTAAATGAATGATTCGCATGTAATTAATTTAATTAATTAATCACACTTTGTATGAAAATTTGGCTGTGCCTTATATAAGTGATTTCTGATTGCACTTGTGAAGTATATAGCGGCTCAAGAAAAACGAATGTAATGGATGAAAAATCGACGTCTATTGAATCATCCAAAAAATTGTACATTTAAGTCAATTTTTTCATTGACGGCGATTTTGGTTACGTGGGATATCATGCAGAATCAAGCTCTCATAATAGAAACATTCTCAACAAAAGAATAGAATCCGCTTTCAAGAGAATAATGAATTGAAATTTGCATCTACATCTTGCTCTAATTATTCTTCCTTTGTATTATTCAACTATCTCTTGAGCTCAAGTTTGAAAAAATATCTTTTTTGAGATGGATTTTCCATAATTCAAAACTCCTTATCATCATTGACCTAATTTTTGTTTTTAAAGAATACAAAACTCTGTTTTAAGATAACAGCAGTGGATAATAAATTTAAAACCCGAAATCATCATGCTTAATTGATAGATGCTGTGAAATTTGATTCAATCGATAATTTGTGAGCAGTGATAATATTCATCGAACTTAATTTCAATATGCTGTAGTCGAATTTCATATCAAAACACTCAAATTTCGCGGTATCATCAAATGCTCATCACATCAATAACTCATTAATATTCCATAAATTTTAATAAGGCAATTAAAATTAATTACGAGGAATCTAAAATGAAATAAATCACAAAGTACAAAGATTCAAAATGTCAATGCATTCAACTCAATTAATTGAAATAAATAAATTAGTCTCGGATCAAATGATTGCGTAGGAAAAGGTTCACGAATGCTACATAAATTAGATGCGAATAATGTAAGTGAAAATTAATTCTAATCAATTGAATCACGGCACTTGAAAGTGATCTGAAGCTCATGACTGTGCCTCATTATTTCTCATTTTATTCATAATTAACGGATTCGCAATTCTAAGCGGATTATAGCTTCCGCTATAATAAGGTAACGATTTCATTGACTATTAGTTGAGTATTTGATGTTAATCTTGTTCTATTCGGGAGTTTTTTAATACAAATTGCTAGCTTGATTTTTTATAGCTCTTAAATCCACAGTTAATCCTATTTGATCTGTGCTGTGTGCTTGGTCGTTATGCTCAAGTCATGTCATTTAGAACAGGAAGGAATAAAATATTATCTGCACATCAGTTCGAGCTTTTGTTTATTTTGCAAGTCATTGAAAATATCGATGAACTTTTATTGCTGACAAATAGTGAATGATGACAGTTTGTTGACTCATTGTTGGATTATTTGTCCTGAAAGTAATGATATTTTCCACATCCTTGTATCAGTATAGAATGAATTGGGTCAGAGCACGATTGACAAATTTAGTTGCTTGATCTTGCATGACCTAGGGTAGTTTTTGTCATACTCTGTATAACAAACGCTGTATGCAGCACTCTTATTTACCGTGACACATCTTTCAAAGTTAGTCAGTTCAAAGAACTCCTGAAGAACTTCCCATTGAATAAAAATGTTCGCTCCTAATGTCAACATGCCACGCTACTTATTAAGATTGATTGAAATGTATATTGCATGAAATTCCTTTGTTTGCCGATCAACTAATCGGAAATTCCACAAGTTTGTAGACGAAAGAATCCCAAGATCAACAAGTAAATGAACTAATACAATTTTATAGAAATGCTTTGGAAAGTCCCAAAAATTCAATTTATTATGAAATTTAGTAAGCACAGTTACTGCTTCAGAACATCAAAGTCAGAAAATCAATTGAAAGGTTTTTGAATAAATTTCAGTGACAATGCAAATATTCAAAAGCTCTAAATACAATGTTATAATCTACTTTTATCTCAGTCTAAAGAGAATAAGGTTTTCAGAATAATAGTAATGAGATTACAAATCATTCATCTTAAAAATACAATCTAATACTTTGCTAAATTGTTCTTAAGCAGTTGCTACTCAAACTATGATCTGCGGTACACTGGTGTATGCTTGATAAGTTGTTAAGTGTTTTGAGCATGATATAGTTTGAGAAGGACTGCTTTAGAGGGTCTTTCATAAATTATGCAACGCTAAATTTGGATTCTTCAGTAGAGTCGAAGTCAAACCTCCGTTTAGCTTTACGTAACTTATCAACAGCCCCTATTAAGCTCAAATAAGTTGAGAATCTATTTGATTGAGATCTAAATCATAATACAATTTAAGCACATCATTTCGTCAAGCTTATGATAATAATCTAAGGGCAATAAACTCATTAGACTATAAAGAAAATTAATTTTTTGAAATCATCAATGAATACAGGTTTTTAGTAAAAATTCTTGCAAAAAAGCATTTTCCAATATTAAAGTATAATAAATTTTGTTTTTGATTAATTTGAAATGAAATAAAAAGATTTTTTAGTAAACAGAATTTTGGCATGCAATAAAGTTGCAAAAATAAATAAACCGCATACTTAAGCGCTCGATTATAAATAGATGCGATGCATGTATGCAATTAAAGCGCACGAGTAGATAAAATAGTTATTAATTTCATTTTTTTGTTGTTTTATTTTTTTTTCTTGATGGAACGGAAATTATTGTGTTGCTTTTTTACTTTCATATCAAATATGTCTTTTAAATATACTTAAAATAAGTAAGTAATTTTGAAAAGTAAAGTACGAAAGAAGGAAGTAGAAAGACAAGAATTTTGTATTAAAAAGAATAGATAAAAGTTTCTTCAAGATAGGTAGGTAGGTACACAGTACGTTAGTATCACGTTTAAAACACGGTTACAGTGAATTATTCTAAGACGATAATTATATTCATTGGACGCCAATTAATATCAGTTTTTGTATACTTTTAAGGATTAATTATTGTACAACAACAAGAACAGACAGTAATTATTGTTATAAATTAAACAATTAGTTCTTCTCTCACCTCGTATGACCTGAATCGCCATCAGAACTTTGTCGTGAGTGCTGTCGCTCTGATATACTGCTACTGTAGCCAGAACCTTTGGACATCTGAAATTAATTGACGTAAATTATGGATTAGTAATTATTTTTTCTAGATTTTCGAATGTCGTGACAATTTTTTTGTGGTTGTGGCTTAGACACATTAAAATACATGGACGCCATTTATGAGTGTTTTGGTCAGGAAATGGTTAATTCGTTAACATTAAATCTAAGGTCAACTAATTGGTGGTTATGATATGTCAAGATCAAAAGATTTGTGAAATTTAAGCAGCTGTCAAATGCTTCTAAATACCAAGTAGAATTGTTTTGTGGACTAGACTTTTATGCTAATTTTATTTAGAGCAGCAAAAATTTACTTAAACTTTCACATTCCAGAATGAATTGATAGATTTTATATTGGCACAGCTGGATGGTCTATAAAGTTTCTAATCAAATGTTCCAAAATTGACAAGCATGTTTTTTCTTGGAATTGAAAGCAACATTTGACTGATGTAGAAACTTAGTAGTTTAATGGCTCATAGCTGAAGTATGTTAAGAACAGTTTGACCAATTCTTACTTCCTAGAGCCAGCAAATAAGTGTCCATATGGATAACCTACTAATAAATTAAACCTCCAATTTAAAATAATTCATTATATTCTGCTTCCAGAACCAGAAGCTGTCAATATAATTCAAAGTAATCAAGTAATTAATTATCCATTCTGGCAAACAAAAAATAATGTAGGCTATTCAGTCTCCAATTAATTAGACAAATCGAACTACTCAGTATCAATATTAATTCATGTCAAGACGTCTATATAAAAAAAAAACTGTGTAGCTCTTGACCTAGCCAAATATGAATCTATTGAGTATGAATTATTGATTTGCTGCGCTAGTTTCTCTGGCAATCAAAATATTCAGCATCAACCCATATCCATTTGCTACCTTTTCAAAAATATAAATCTTAATTGCTTTACATCTCTTTACAGAGCGACACGTGAATGTCATTTATAATAACAAATTACTTACTTGACTAGTATTACTGGAATTTCTCGAGTGACCCATCTCACCAATATTTTGTTGCTGCTGTTGAAGTTGATTTTGTTGTTGCTGTTGTTGTGTTTGAGCATTTGTATTTGTATTATTATTAACAGTTCCTATAATGGATGAGCGATCGAAAATTGTTGATATTTGTGGTGTCTCTGACACGTCAGATATTCCTGAGTCAGTTATTATTGATGAGACGATTGACTGAGGATCAATATCTATGGATGGTTGGTAATCTAATAGCAAAAAAAAATCATATTAACATAAAATATACACTTGAGAATCTCAATCTTTCATACCTGATGTCACTTGTGTTTTATTCTTCTTCGTCAATGAACCACAACCTGATGATCCTGAAGCAATTGAGGAATCATCTTTTGAGTTTGCTGTCTGTCTTGTTGATATTGTCGGATTTGTAGATGATGTGCCGAGAGTTGATGACGGCGGTTGTGATGGTGTAGCTGTTCTCATCTCTAAATCATCGTCTGATGGCAACTGGCTTACTTTTGAGGAAGGACTGTTAAGAGGATTTATAAGAAGAAAAAGAAAATGATAAATTACGGTTTTGCGGCATTTGAGATTTATGTGAAACTTACACTTTAAATAAAATATCACCACTTATCATGTGCATTTTAATAGTCACTAAGAGCATTGAATTATCTTGTCGACATCTAGTATCATAACCTTCCAAAATTGTCTTCTTTGATTTCAATCCTTGTCCTGCATACTCAGCAAGATTAAGATCAACAAATCCTAATTTTTGATAACTACGTCCACCTTTTATCTCTTTACGTATTGAAATTCTCAATAAACATGGATCGAGTACACCTGTTGATGCATTTGCTGACATCTTACATGGAAATCGAAAGTGCTGTCCCCATTTTACTGTGTGAGCTTTTACTTCCTCTCTGTAAAATGAAAAGTGGAATTTTATCTTGTTAAAAAAATATTTATTAATTGATTAGAATTCATCGGAGGAATTTTGAAACTTGTCTGATATAATTGAAAGTAGTATGATTGAATAATAGCTATTAGGAAATACCCTCAAGAACCAAATGATTTTAATGAGTTTAGATTGACAATAACTAACCCAGGATTCAATCTTAAAAGGAGTCCTGAGGTTTAAAAACTCAGTTGTGCACCACAAAAAACTTATAAACCAGTTTTTGCGAATCTTCAATGATGAATCTCGCACACAACACAAAGAAGTGACCCATGATATATAAATATTTTATCCGGTCATTAAACGACCTTGAAAAACTGCTGTTTACCACTGAATGTGTTTACTAAGCGTATAAATAAGAATTTCTATAAAATAGAAATCACGATCATTCTCACAAAAATGTAACGAATTTCAAAGAAAAAGTATCAGAATTCAGTAAAGATCTCATATTTTACTCCACACCCAATTTACTCTAATCTCTTTTACATCTTATCTTAAGCTCACATTGTCATAAAAAATCTCAAAACAGTACATTAATAGTGGATATAATAAATGACACAATTAAGGTCACAAGATGCTTAAATAAATAAATGACATCATCAAGCAATGCGGCAAAGTAAAACGACATGAGATTAATAGATGAAGAAGAAAAAGTTCGTTAATTCCGATGACCTTGAAAGATCGCATATTATTGCCATATCGTGTTATTGTGGTGAGTTTAAAAGAAAATAAATGTAAATACATTGACAATGAAAAGTAGTCACGGATTGTAAGCAGATAGGAAAAAAACGTTAAAAAAGAATGTTTTGTGCCTGAACAAAATATGAATGGAATTTTTTAATACTTTATTTGTTTCATTCTTCCCCATCCGTCTGAGTCTGATTTACATTTCAACGGCCTTTTTGTAACCGCAAATTGAGAGCAAACAAATCAATCAAGTAATTCTTTTTGATTGAAATTAACCGCATAATGTGAACAAAATAATTCTCGGCATAATTTGCATTTGTTGTTACACAATTTTTAATCATGACCAAAATTATTTTTCAGCACTAATTTTATAAACGAGAATAATTTATGTCTTCCTGGATATAACGTACAAATTTGTTATTTTGAGCGCCGGGGTCAATTTTGCATAGATGAGAGAAATATGAATTGAAAGAGTGGAGTGAAATTAAATTATCGTTATTTGTAAAAAATTGTTACAGACAGAACTACCGGTCGACAGGTGTGCATTTATAATTTTTTTTGAATGAGGTTTTACAATTCTTCATCTTAATGTAGACTCTCAAATCAAAGCAACATAGGAGGGCAAAGTCAAACCAGTCTAGGGTTATTTCAGCCAGCAATAGAGCTAGCTATATGTGATAACTGAGAGAGACCATAGATTTTTTAATAAATCCATCTAAATTCACCTCTGTCAGCCGTACTAAGTAATATAAATCACATCATTTTTCTTTCTCAACTCCTATGTGGAAACAGAAAATTCAAATTTGCTTTAAAACATGATCGATTACTGAACAATTTGTTACAGTTTTATGTACTTTATGTTTCCTTTAGAGAATTGCTGGATTTGTTTGAAGAATTAGCTAAAATTTAAATTTTTCGAGGATTTTTCTTTCGAAGTTCACTTAATGCTTCTAATTCATCAAAAACTGGCAAATTTTACTCCAAGGATTGAAGATTAAATTCCTCATTACTTGCGCAAATAATGAAAGAGAAACAGAGAACATTTATTTCTAGGTCGTAGTTTGTGAAAAATGAGGTAAATGAATAAATGATTGATTAACGATATTTAAGTTTTAATGAATTTTTAATTCATACACATTTATATTGCCTCAAGTATCTTAATATATTATGAAGATTCTACGAACTGTCTGAAGCTCTTCAATTAGTTTATGGCTTTGAGATAAGAAATGGGACTTTTTTAATTAGTATGAAAGTCATAAAAATAAATCTTCGTCCCACGGCTGTAATTAATTTTAAGGTATAATTTTGGATGAAAAAATAAATTTTTAGCACTTTTTGCTGACTAGAAAATTGAAAAACTTTTACTGATTATGGCAAAAGGGGGCGCATGGCAACGTCCCTGCCTATTGTTATTTACCATAACATAAAATTATAAAAATTACTCGATGTAATGGGCTTGCGATCATTTTAATTATTGTGAGTCACAACAAAATGTATTCAAGTTTACTCGAAATATATGCTGAGCTAACGTAAATTATGATTAATTACATTCATACAAAAAATAATCTTATCCTACCCATGCGACACAACAAAACAAGTTTAAAATCACCGAAAAAAATTCATAGTCACAAAAGTTTTTGAATAGATGTCGAAAAAAATTATTTCAAAACGTGACTCGAATGCGCAGACAAGAATAGACTAGGTGCAATTAAATAGCTAACATTTGAACTTGTCACGACAAAACTTAAATTACAGCACTTTATAATTATTCTCGAAATAAATATTATTTTTGAAACTAAATTCAAGTTTTTTTTTGTGTGTGATTTTCAAGCCACTGACATTTCTACATACAACAAATAATTTCCATTTATACACAAAAAAATGTCAAGCTCATGAAATTGATCTTAAACGGTTCATAATTTCCTTTTGTTATCGTGAAAACAAGTAGCTAAACAATATCGTCTGAAATAGTCTACATATTTTCTCATTTTTCATTTCTCGGTCAACATATAAATGAATAAAAAAATGAATTTCAAATTGAAGCGAATAAAAGTCGTTTTTAGTCATGCACGTGAAACTTATTTTGAAGGTCAACAATATAAATTTTTCATGTGAAAAACTTTCTGTGGTGAAATTAATTATTCGTTGTAAAGAAATGACTATAAACATGTTCGGAAGACGATTAACTAGATTTTGCATTCGAGCAGAAAATTAATAAATTGACAATTCAGAGGAAATGAATGAGTATTGTGGAAGGAGTAGCGGTTTTTTGGGTTGAGAAGATTAAATGTAAAGGAACTTATTGAATGCGGCTTATTGCTTTTGTGGTCATATTGAATGGAATTTATTGATATTAATGAAGATTAGTTTCCTCATAATTTTTTCGGTCGCAAATTTGTTTCAAGCGTGTTATTCGCAACAGAAGTTCATGTAGTGTTAGCAATAACATTTGAATTCCATTGAATTATTCATTTATTTAGGTCTACACAATGTTTGTTTTTTGAACATCTGTTCTGTACATGAAAGAATTGACGCTAAAATTTTGAAACCATTTCCTTATTAAGAAACTTTTTTTTCTGGGTTGCAACAGATTGAGAATTATTTTAATATTTTACATGCTGTTGATAAAGATTTTTATGTTCACAAAAGACTTGAGAGTGGAATATAAACTTTTATGTGGCTTTGCTAATTATGTTTGTCAATTAAGGATGTAGGCTGGTCAATGAAGTAGCAAAAACATTCATTCGATGCACTAAATGCACCTTAGGTTTTAGAGAACTGTCTATATCTTTTAAAATTATAGCATTTTTGCAGGTTTTTGATAGACAGCAATCAGCTTCATCTGGTATAAAATAAAGTAAATAAGACCCTCTCAAAATCATGCAATTTCGGGTTACTCAAAGTGTTCACACCAAGCACTCAATAATCCACAAAAATCCTCCATTCAAAAAGCTCATGCTTGGCATATTTTTCCCACAATTTCATGCATCATCCATTAAATTGAATAATCCACATCAAAGTAAATGATTTCGTTCAAGTAGAAGTATCAGATTTCATGGAAAAACAAAAGAAGAAAAAGAAGCGACAAGTAAAAATCATTCACGAAGCATTTAAATCCATAAAGCTAGTAGAAGATTAAGTGCACTTTTCATAATGAACGTCACACTTTATGAACCTTACTTTCATTTTCTTTTTCACGTAATTCTATCATGCCAATATTAATATCAATTACAAACTCAATTTCATACTTCTTATTGCATTTCGTGATACTCGAGACTTGAGTATAATCCTCACTAAAGAAAAATACTTTTAAAAAATTCAAAGAAATAAAAAAAGCGAAAATATGCTGTACAAAAAAAAGAAGAAGAACAAGCATAAAAGTGAAAGCAATCAGTTGATACATCAAATTGCACACAGACATACGAGTATTGATTATTTATATGATACATTAGTTATAGCATGAAAGTGATATTATTGAATTATGATATCAACAGTTTGCTTATAAAAAGAATCAGAAGAAGAACAGAAAAAGTTTGAGAATCGCTGGAATTTCTTTCATGCTTCTAACGGTGCTACGCGACATTTTCTTGGAAATATTAGAAACCACATGCATACAGCTGTTCCAAATTGAGTGAATAAAAATCACTTATTGACTTATTTATAAATTTTTGCATCATTATAAGGAGATTTAAACTTCCTGTGCAAGTGATGCTGACCACTTTTTCTTTTATTTCAATCAATTCACACACAATTTATGGAAAGACAGTTGAAAAATGTATCTGCATTGCATCATCGTTTGTGCCATACTTTGTTAAAAAAAAAAACTCGACTAGTTGTTGCGTGATTTACTTGAATGTCCGCTGTAATATATCAATGTCTATTTTGTACAAAATGTCTTTTTTTCTATGCTGAGAGACGAAAATTGAAATGGGATTTTTTTTTCTTCTTTCGTGGGATTTTTTGCAGGCTTTTGAGAGTTGAAGAGGCTCTTTGTGTTTGAGCAAAATTTATGGCAATTTATTTAAAAACCTTTATTGGTTGTTTGTAATTCTTGTGGGGATTAAACACGAATTATTTTTAGAATCGTGCCTGAATTATGATGAATTTAATTTAATACCGTCTAGCGAATATATCCGGCATAAATTTGAGCATAAAATCTGATAATCAGTCAATGATATTAATTTTATATTTAGATTATAATCCAATTAAGAATAATGAGAGCTGTTCTAGATTTAGTTCATATTATGTGAATTAAATAATAAAATTTAAAGCATTTTTGAATGACTTTAAAGTAGCAACTCGCACTTCTTAGTAGTGTCTCATAAAGCCACACTCAACTGCACAATCACAATCATTACCGAAGATATAAAATATGAAAATATTTTTATGTCAAAATGACTGGAAAAATCCATTAAACAGAAATCTTCACTCAATTTATTTTCATTCTCAACTTCCATTTTTATCACATTCATAACTTCGACAATTTCAATTTCTTGTCAAACGCATCCAACTGGAAATCCAACTAACTTACATTCACTATCGACGCGAATGAAAAAAAAGTATAAATAAATTGTATTGAAATTGAAAGCAATTAAATGAGTACAAAAATTTCACAATTCCGAAGATGAAAGTTGTCTTGGAATCTTCTTCATCCATTTCCATCAAAATTTTCTTCAACGTCTTGTTTACTTTAAATATTTCCACAGTTGTTTGTGCTTCATACGCTTAATACCGTAATTTGCTTGCTCAAATTTTACCGAGAATCTAATAATATGAAAATTTTCTAAGAGAGCAATCAGCTTCCGTATCTTCATCCTTTATGTTTCGACATGTAGACGTAGCATAACAAAATGAATGTGAGAATGATGAAGCGGAAAACAAAATAACAACAATAAAAAAATTGTTTTATTTGCTCAAGAAAAAACTTTTTCATCATTTTACTGTTTCTCTTGTGCGACACATAATTTTTTATGTATGCACTCAGGAGAGAATACAGAAGTAAGAGAAAAAATGTGATTTGTTGATGGAAATACAAAGATTTATTTACAGCTGACGAGAATAATGAAAATGAAAGTAATGCCGTAAAAAGACAGAAAAGCAACAGCGATGGAAGCTTATTATTAAGCTCAACATGGAGATATAGTCAATTCTTAACCCGAGCAGCATAATGCTGCCTCCAATGTCAGTCGACTATGTTGCATCACTCAGATATTATTTCTTAATAACTAATTTAAGAACAATCGCACAGAAACCACTAAAGTGAAAGTTTTCACACCTTTCAATATATTTATGCTTTATGCTGCTGTTATGCTAACAGCAAACATAAAAAAGCATTTTACAGGAAAAATTTCTGTTTACTTCTTATTTATGTGACATCGTCATTCCGTAAACATTTATTTTTAGCAAAAAAAAAATCATCATGAAAAATTGTCGATTTCTTTTCTTATTCAAATGAAAAACCTTTTTCCTTTTCAGCAAAAGTCACAGCTTAAAAATGTGGGACTCAATAAAAATGAATAATAATTATGATGAGGTCGCGTCACAAAAATGAAATGAATTGTAATGGTTATTCTCATCAACAATGAATGATGATGAGCTTGTTTTGCAATTTATTGCCAATATGCTTGAATGTTTTCGTTCTTTGAGTACAAACATTATTTTTTCGTTGCCCTCTTTTGATGTCAGCCTTGCCTTTGATTGAATGAAGTTGAGGAAAAAATTTCTGTTTATTCATTGAAATTCTTTAGTACTTGAGAGATCAGAGTTGTAGGAGACTGAAGGGTAATTATTTAAAATTTTTGTTTGATCTATGACTTGTTGGGATTGGTTTATTGATTTAGTAAGCGATTTGGGTTGAGTTTATTTAGATGAAAATGAATTGTAGTTATATTGAGGTTAAGTTTGGGTTGTCTGCTAAACTTTCGATCTAGCAATGCTAGATCCAGTTAACATCCCTTGCATTTTGATACACAAACCACAACATTTGTTAGACACAACCGAAATCCTGTAGCATTGTAAACTTTTATCTACAGCATTCTAGAAAACTTAGGAAATTACGATTGGCAATAATTCAAAAAGTCTCTACAATAGGGTTGGGCAAATATTCGAATATATTCGAATATATTCGAATATGAACAAAAAAATATTCGAATATATATTCGAATATTAGAAATTCAAAAATGAAAAAATACGTTATTTGTTGATTAGCATTTTTCAACTTGCCTGTAATTTGTAAATGATAAACCATTCATATATGAGAATTAAAGATATTAAATTGTTAAATATGCTATAATTAATGATTTTTTGTGTATCCTAAGGATACTATCCTTTGGCAAAAAGCTTTCAAAAACTTACTGACTGTTAGAAAATTTGAATCTCAAAAGACCGTTAAATGAAAAACTTTTTCTTTATGGAAATTCATTGGAACAAATTATGTAATTATACTATAACTAATGTTTTCGTAGTGTAACTCCTAGCGGGAAAATTTTCAAATATTTATTGACCGTTAAAATTTTTTAAAAGGCGACTTCAAATATTCTTTGATATCAAATTTTTTCAATTGAAAATATCATGTTAAACAATTAAAAAAATAGATCTAATTTTAATGGAAAAGCAATGGAAGTACTTTCTTTAGCCAAATACGTCGATATTTTAGTTGTAAGTTATTTAATTAATTGTTAAACATTTCACGATTAATAACGGTTATTTTTTGAATTATGTATATTCGAATATATATTCGAATATATGCGCACATTTATGTGCGCACATTATATTCGAATATATTCGAATACGATTCTGCCCAACCCTACTCTACAAGCCTCCTCAAATTGATGTAATACGTTATCAACATTTCATATAAAAACAACATTGAAGAAAAATACTTAGCCAATCGATTATCGATGAATGGAGCAAAAATTTTAGCAAAACTCATTAATTTCCAGAATAAACTTTTACATCAGAATGCAGATTGTTCAAAACTTTTGCTATTCATTATAACAAATGACTGAGTTCGTTAGAGGTCGAATAAAGAGAAAAATCAGTAAGAATATTAAATAATCTGAACTTTAATGATGTTACGGATGCTTGTCAAAGTATTAAATGGATGTAAAACTTTCATGATGGCATTAAAAAGTTTGTTCATTTTTTTTGTTTTGAAAGCTCCGACAGAAGCCCTGTGAAAGAAGTTTTTCCTTCTTTCTGAACTTTTCCGCTTTATCTGAATATGCAA
Source organism: Chironomus riparius (assembly GCA_917627325.4). Taxonomy (NCBI): domain Eukaryota; kingdom Metazoa; phylum Arthropoda; class Insecta; order Diptera; family Chironomidae; genus Chironomus; species Chironomus riparius. The sequence goes on along the minus strand of OU895877.1, from coordinate 17,294,880 downwards.
AACAGTTTTTTGCTGTTAAAATATATACTCATCGAGTTATGTGTTTTGTATAATGTACATATTGTGCTGTGTAACTGTCATTGCCTGCTTGTTTATGAGAATATTGAAAATATTTCAATTTTTCATCAGCTTTTGTGTCAGATATTTCAAATTTATTTCAAAAGAAACAAAAATGTTTCCATTGAAAGCGGTACAAAAGGTTGATGACTGACATGAAAACTCATCTGCTCAATTTTGACTAGGACAGCCTTAAATATTCGTTATATTGAAATCAGAGCTATCTAATAATTAATTATCACCATAACAATTTCAATTTCTAATTCAAATATGAATCCACAAACAAAAACATTCTAAACAATATGTAAAATGTATGAACCATCAGCAAAGTCAATTTACTCATCAAACATGCACGAAATGAGAGCATACAATGTTAAATGCCACAAACAATTTTATGTAATTTTCATGTTAATCTAAATATTTACTCATTTTCCATTAAAATATATCCAACAAGTCTGATAATGATGTCAAAATTAAACAATATTAAATATTAAGAGCATGAAAAAGCATATTCATAACCATTTATGGCGTTCATTAACAAAAAGCTTCTTTTATTCCGGTTTATTTCATGGTGGAATGAAGAAAAGTTTTTTTTTTGTTTGTGGGAAACTTAAAGTTGGGTGAACATTGAAGGATCCTTGAGGTTCTCAAGGGGTATTTTTAAGCTCTATTGAGATTATTTTTAGTTTGAGTAAGTAATGGTAAGTGGTTTTAGTGATCAAATTGATAAAAATAAACATTATATCGGTCCTTATCATTGCAGGAAAGATCAAGCTCTTCAAAAAACATTTTTATCCCCCTAAACTCCTATGACTGCACCCCTGTCATCATATGTTTCTGTAAAATATTCAAAAACCATAAGTATTTCTTACCCTCTTTTGGAAAATCTCTCATAAAAGAAAACTTTCCTTTGTTAGGATAAAAGCCAACAAAAAAGTCTCGCATACCCTCCTTTCATATTTTAATGAATTATAAATTAAAATTTGTCATTTAAATGCGAAAAGTTTATTTTACATGCCACATTTATGTTTTTTATTATTCCTTGCCCGCCCTTCCTTTTTTCTTAATGAAAATCTTTTTTCATTACAAAACAATTTTTTCTTTATGATGAGAAAAGTTTTCTTTTGAGCTGAATTAAAAAAGCTCCTGACAATTAAAGGAGGAAAAACCCTTCCTTATCCATTATCATGTTTGTATAAAGTCTATGATATTTATGGTTTGTTAATGTCATGTAAAACTTGACATCTTAATAAATATTTTAGTTTGTGACAGGAGAGGATGTTTTATCAGAATAGAAAAGATAAACAAGCCAGAAGCAGTTTCGATGTGAATTAAATTTATGCACAAAGTTTCATAAACAATCATTTACATAACAAAAACGTAGAGAATGAATATTCTGCAATCAAGATTCATAAAGAGGACAGAGACTTCATATCTCCAGGCAATTTTCGATCCACTAGACGACAGACACTAAAATAGAATTGGCAAACTTCCCCTTTAATTAATACAAAAATCGATTTTCTTTTATTTATCATATGTTTTGTAAAATATTTCTATATTTTTTATGCGCAGAAAAGGACTGATAATTTTAGCCATGAAATGAAATGAGAAAGGTCTTGGAGGAAATTATTTGGAAGCAATTTAAATGTAAATTTTGATTTTTTGTCAAATGTTCAATTATCGATTTATCGACATTTCATTCAATGGCTAGGAAATTGGTCGTTTGATGTCAGATTCTTTTCGTCGCTTTCTCTCATCGATTTTCACTTTGTCTTTGTTGTGTGATGTTTTCTTCAATTTTCTTGGCTTCCGTCCCATAATGGTGATAAAAATGTGTCTTTTCTCGTTTTAAGGGATGTAAAGAAAATGTGAATCGAGAAAAAGCGAAAAAAAATCAGCAACACAACATAGATTGACAGAAAATTCATTACTCGAGTAACTGAATACAGTGCAAGGTTCGTTGCCAAGTCAAGTTTAAATGAAAATTGAATCTGAATTTGTATGAAGGAGTGGATAAGTGAATATTTAATTAATTTGCATCTGTGAAGATTATTTTTCATTTTATGAAAATGCTCGAGATATTTGCTTACTTAATCATGTCATATTTCATGTGATTTCTGTCTACAGACTTAATCATTTTTGTTATGTGTTCGTGAATGTAAAATTTTTACAAGTATTTAAGGGATCATTCATGAATTGTGACCCTGTATATTTTCTAAAGCACTTAGACTTCATACAAAATTGTGAAACTAAATGCATGACATTATAAGTGATGCTGATGAGAGCATCCACTTGATCATATAGAATTCTTTTCTCGTCAATTCAGTTCTGCATGATATTTTAATTGATGACCTTCAGCTGCCTTCCATTCTTTCTACATTTCTCGATTTTTTTTCAAATCGAAATTTCTTTTTTGGCAAAACTGAGTTTTTGTGTCTCATGTTGTCAACATCATCATTAAAAAAATGTGCGGCTATTAACGTAAAAAAAGTTGTTTATGCATGTATTTTCTAGGGATTCCTAGACGAGAATATTTGTTTTTTTGGATTCTCACGAATAATAGAAAATTCTCCAATAATTGTTGCTAACCGTAGCTTGTACTGTTATTAGTGCTAGAACTTTTCGCTAGAAATTTAAATTTCTCATGTCGTAAAGGTTAGACTAAGCATTGACCGTTAGTAGTCTCTATAAATAGAGTAGCACAGAAAAAGTTAATTAAATTCAATCCAAACAAAATCTCCATACTAATTCTGCAAAACAAATATAGTACAACTAGAACCTCTAACCTTTGTCGCCTTTTCATCATAAAATTAACACGATTCACTCAACTATGTACGAGAATGTAACGCAGCAGAAGCATTATTAAAACTTGTAACGGCGTAAATTAATTTATGACTCGTCTTCTCGCTATTTTATTTTGCTCATATTTACATCAACATCATCAGCATGTAGTGTTCTGAATGCTTTTAATTATGTTTACATTAAATATCTTTTTACGCATCAAAAAGAAAACAAATCGTTTAGTGCTTTTCAACAAATTCGTGCTGTCGAAAATTGAATGAGAAAAACTTTTTCATCTTCTCTTAATTTTTAAGGCCAATTACTTTGCTTCTGAGATATTAATTGAATCATTATGTGACGGTAGGTAAGGGAATATGTAGCTTATTTAATAAAAGAGACTTTGCTTTTTTGTTGAAGGTTGAAAATAACTTTTTATGTCCTTTGAAAAAGTATTAAATTTCAACTTTTTAATAGAACCTTTTTTTTGGTGGTGAAGTGCTAATGATGTGACATATTTTTGGCGAGGGGATTAGAAAAGGGTAATATTGTGCAACATTGTTTCTTCTAATACAAATGTTGTCAATGTGCTAACGGAAAAAACATTATAAAGACGTGGTTGTGTCAAGAAAATTATCTGATGGAAAGAACTGAGATTTGCAGTAGAATAGCACTTGGCTCCCATTAACAAACATCATTGATGAACAATTCCTTATCCTTCATAATGAAAACCCTTTTCTTTCTATTGAAATGTGACATTATAAATTCTCAAAAGGAGTTCTTAAATCAATAAACCTGAAAATTCAAAAGTTCAAGGAAAACGGCAACAACAACAAAAATAAAGTTTCGCTTGCCATTCATAAAATTTGTGTCAAGTTTTTCCAGAACAAGAAAAAAAAATCTACTTTTCAAGCTTGAATAAATGAATTATTTAAACGAATAATGAGGGTTGAAGTAGGAAGTATAAGCAACAATGTGCTGCTATCAACAAACATTGCATGAATGGCGCAGTAGCTCTAATTACAATTAACAACCCCACTAGAGTTCCGTTTTTATATTATTTTCTTTCCTGTCGCGTTCTCCTTTTATCCATTTGAATAGCATGAAAAAGAGAGTCTTCATAGTTCATTGTTCATCATAATTATATCTATAGCATTATTATTGCTCATTTTATTCTCCTTACTCATGATGGTGAAATATCATGAAGGCATGCAGAGAAGACGAAGAAGAAATGACTAGCAAGAAGATCTTTCGTGTGAAATGTACAAATGTGCTAAGCTACCCCAATAATACTATCAATCAAGTGATGAATACTTGAAAAATTAACTCAATGGCTATGGCATACAATTCAAAACGAGACCTTTTTGTTGCTCATTCAATCAAGTTCTGCCTTGACTTACATTTTTTGTCCCTTTTATGTGTCAATTTAGAGTATAATAACATTTCTATTACACTATTAATAAAGTCAAGTTACAAAAGCATCTCAAAGATTTTAAGAACTTCAAGTTATTGTTATACAAAGTTTATACTTCCACAAACTTCTTTGCCTTGTTGCCAGTTTTCATTTATTTTTATTTTCTTCTTAAAATTATATTATTTTGTACGTCATATGGAAAAAAAAGAATAACAGCAATTAGTCCTAGGATCTTTAATGACCTTCCTCAAGAAATCCAGAATAGTAAGCACATCTATGAGTTCATGCGTTCAGTAAAAACACATTGTCAGCAAAAGAGCATAATTGAGACATGTTTCAGTGGTAGTTTCCTTGCTAAATATACCTAAAAAGAGATAAAAAAATTATCTAATGAGACTTAATATGCAAAAGATATGGAACTACAATTAATAAGGATACTTATCTGACGGCAGCAGAAATGACAGTCAAGGAGATGAATAGTAACAGTAGAAGGAAGCTCAATGATTCGCTTAGTCTTTTTATTTCACTCATTTTTATTTTTTATTGAATTTGATCTAATTTAATTCACTCACTTTTAAAGTAAATATTTGTAATCATACTGAGATGACACAATTTGTGTTTGAAAAGTTTTTTTTTTGCCGTTATTTTTGTAGACTTATTTTTACTGTTTAAATTTAAATTCATGAGAGCCGCTATAATGTTTGTAGTAATTTTAACATAATTAATTAAGAAGAGATTTCTTTAAGGTATTTATACACTGAAACTCTTCTAAACACCACCAGTTTGTATATGTTAAAGGATCCTAAGGTTTTTTATGCCTTTTTAATCAGTTTAAGTACTGATTCAGAAGGCTTTTTCCTTAGGAGCAATGCAAAAGAGATTAATAAATTAAATTAAATTAATTAATTAAATTAATTAATTAATTTTTTTTTCGTCATCTTTCTTTCTTTATAAAGCTCACACGACTAAAAATTACCATCGATTCATACACAATTTCGATGTGAATGTATAATATTAAGAGTCACAGCTGTACAATACGACATGATGTCATCAATATGATCTCAGTACAATGTGATGCATTTTATTGATGTAATCTAGTGTCATCAAAATCTAATATTAGTTACAAAGACTGTGCTAATGAATTAATGAATTATTAATGTAAAGAAACAAAACGAATCAGTGGACGGCAATTAACATTATATTACTTTTCTACAGATAGTAACAAAAGGAAAACATTTGTCGACACAAATGTAGGCGAATCAAATCGTTCAGTCGGACTATAAAAAAAATTTGTTGTATTCAAAGTACAAGATGTTTTATTAACACTACCAACACACAATTCACATTTGATGCCATCATCATCACAAAATAACAATATAGACGGAGCTTATGACGTCAACGTCATGACTTCATCGGAGAATTTTTTAAAAAGCATGAATGAGCAAGGCAAGACAAATGTATTTATGGTGCCAAGTTAACAGTGTTTGAAATTACGTCATTTCCATGGAATGAAAAACTTTCGTTGTACTCGGCTTTGCCATTGATGCTTTTGGCATCAAGCTGAGATTTGTCACTTATAGCATGATATTGAAAAAGCAAATAATGCGATTCTTATGTGTCTGTAGGTGTCCTAAACAATGAATAATATTTATGTTGTCTCTACACAGATTTATTGGCATTGATATGATCCTTATTCACTCGCATGGAAAGTGTCAAATGTCATTAAATTATCATTAGCATTGAACTTTCTGTTTGAGCTCTCAATTTCAAACTTTTTTCTACCGTGCCTTTCTGCACATTCTCACATTCACCATCGATGACGAAAGTAAAGAGATTGTATCTCGGTTAGATCATCTGATAGATGGAAAAGGCGTTGCTCTTCTGTCATGCGAGATTAATTTGTATTTTTTTTTTCTTGTTACCAACTTTTTGACTTTGTTTGTGGTTGCCGTAGTGCGAAAATGTGTCTTGTTATTTTTAGTATCACGTTCAAAATTCTATTTTCAATCTTCCTTTAAGAGGGATCATGTATAAGTGATGTCCAAAGTTCTTTGTAGAGCTCTATAACAGAATTAGGTCTACAAATTAAAATTATAAATGGACATCATCTCCAAACGACTCCTTACACATTTTTATTTGCGAAACTAATCGTTGGTATAATTTTTATTACCAAGTGACACGCAACAACTTTGAATCACAGTCGCTGTCGTCGGATATTTCAAGTACGCAATTTGTAATTAAAGGAAATCATACGAATGAGATGACTGTGTGATCAACATCAGGCGATCATTTTCCTCTTCTTAGAATTAAGATATAATTTTTGTCTTTGTGTTCATACTCGATCTTTTTACTCGGTGTGAATAATTAATGATGAAAGAATTTTATGATTTTTTCGTATTTCCCAGAAATATTCGCGCAAATATTTCTGCGAAAATTTCAAATGTGAAAAATATTTTGAATAAAAAGAGAAGAGAAAAGTCAAACTATACACGGCAAATGCCATGATTTCATCCAAGTCATACGACATGCCAAACTCTCAAAATAACCAAAACAGAAGAAGAATATTTTTTGGGTCAATGATTTCGTTTTACACGTCTTACAAGTAGCAAAAAAAAAGACACGTATTGAAAACATCTTTAAATGTAATTGCTAATTCGAGAGCATGAAAAAATCTTCAATTCCGCAACATTTTTCAGCTTAAAATGAAAAAAATAAATAAAGGAGGAAAAGTAAATTTTCAAAGAATGAAATCGCTAGTCATGTGTGAATCTGAGTGAGAAATTCTCGTTACGTTCAGTCGCGTAGAAAACCTTACAAAAAATGTTTGTTTGAATTTAGAGAGAATAAGTGAGTAGGTAGCAAATAATAAAGGAAAAGCAAATATGTGTGAATCATTAATATGAGAGAAATTCTGCTTAAGTCCCTGGTACGATTCATGTTGTTGCAAATCAAGAACGCATGGTCAATGCTAAATGAAAAACATTTTCAAAGCCATAAAAAACGATTAGAATGTTAAGTATTTGAAAACTCGCATATTGCGTGGAATGCATTTTTATTTCCGACATAAACACTTGACATTGGCTATTACTGGAATTCTTTTGTGTGAAGTACGAACACATAATGAGCATTACAGTCGTAAATTCTCCAAATGATGCAGGAAAAATATAATTATTCATGATGCCGTGATTCCGATATGAAACTTATTTTTATAATATTTAAATTTTTAGCGCCTTTTTGACCTCAATGAAGAAAATAAAACTCGATTTCAATGGTCGGCGATTCGCATCAATTCACTTTTAAACAAATTAACAGCTTCAAAATTATCGTAGTAAAAGAAAAATAAGCATCAAAAATCAAATGGAGTTATTGCACAACAACTTTAAACTTTAAGAAGCAGTAAAAACTAATTTCAAGGTAACTAAGCTTTAAAGCCTTTGCATGTTCATGTGTTTTTGTGGTTACTGCCAGCTAATACGTTACACAAACTGGATCACGTACTTAAATTCTCATTCATGGCATATCATTTAACTCTCTTATCCTCTTTTTTCTCATTTCATGAATCTTTCTGGATTCTTTTTAAATTGAATTTTATTCTCTTTGTTCTCATCTTCTGGTCTGAAAATGGAAATGCTATTTTTTGCAGGCATAAAAGACACTTTCCATTACACATTCTCGAACTGTTTTCATCACGTTTAATGCTTTTTTTGCTACTTTATAGCGTAATGGCTTTTGTTGCAAACCAGATCGACTTCCATTACTCTTCTTTTATCTCTGCTCCTCCACGGGAATGCGTTCTTTGTGAGTTTTATTTCAATTTCAAACAAATTCCACATGAATAGTCTTGATCGCACTTGCATTTTAAGCTATTAAATTTATTCTCAATGTAAACTAGCTTGAACTGTTCATAATTGACGTCCATTATTTGGGTTTGGGTGATCTAAAGTTTTTCAATAAAGTTTATTCGAAGTTTAAAAACCAAGATTTTCGTGAACATCATTTACGAACGTCCCATATGAAGTCATAATAGAAAATTCCCGCAAAAATGTATTTTCTTCTCATTTTAAAAGGAAACTTCCGAATAGAAATGATCTGTTAATTTAATTCTTTAGGTAATCGATGTGATACTTTAAACAAAAAACACGCGCTGATTAATTATTCCATTCACAAGAATTGTATTGGTCCCGTAGCGTGCCTTACTGTTAGCTTTTCTTAGAAAAACATAAATTTTGACCTGAATGTGTTCATTAAATTTTTCATTGTAGAAATTAGTTGAATTTCCGTCGTAATTCTTCTTTAATTAAATTTTGAGCATAGTTCGAATTTCTAGATGATTATTGGAAATGACTAACTGTGAACGATTTTTATCTAATTAGAAACATTTGGAATTTGATGAGGAATTTGCGGTTAAGTAAAAATTTATTAATTTAGCTAATAAGTCTACAAAATTGCTTAATTTTTTGAGATGAAGCAAAATCAATTTTAAGATTAATAATATCAAAGATCTTGAAGAGAAATTTTTAACAGGAAATTAGGTTTCAAAGCTTCAATTTTAATAAAAATTATAAAATTATAATTGATTGACAGCTTTTGAATTGAAATTTAATGCGGTTGTGATTCGAAAAAGAATGATAAATATTTAGCAATATTCCATAATTGAATCATTGTGCAGCCAATTAATAAACATTTGCATGCTTTTGTTCTGGGACAACACATAGCTGTTAAATTGTGATTGAGCTAGTCATGAAAATGGTGAGTTGTGCTGCTCGGGATCCGTGAATACCAACACCCAACTAAGAATATTTTAAAAATTCTACAGCATGACAATCCTGGATGTCAAAAATCTCCGTAAATTTCCAAATCATTAATCAAAGCTCCAGTTTCGCCCCCCAATGAATAATTATAACATTTATATAAATTAATGTAGGATGACACAAAAAATCCTTGCTACCTTTAATCGCAATCTGTCAATAAAGACTTTTATTATTATTAACGTGTTGTTGCCTTTTATGAACACATTTTTGATGGACGAGTATTGATTACGGAAGCTACAAATGGAACGAAATAAAATTCCTTCGATTTATAACATTTTTATTGTTCTTGCGTGTCATTACAGGGTTTAATAATTCAACACTTAATAGATTGTCTATCGTTTGAACTCAATATGGATTATAGACACTGTAAATATTTTTTAAAATAACTTCTTTTTCTTTTAGAACGTAATAAGACAATTGTAGTTCCAATACACTACGCCATTATGAAATATTTACGACACATATGTGGTAATTGATGAATTATAGAATAAGATACACGCACACACAATACAGTTCCTGTGTTTACCTATAAAACACGGGTTCCTAAATATTTCATAAATTAAAAAGAAGAGTTTCAAGTTCACATAATCCACCGCGCAAGGTAAATGTCTTATAATGTATGCTGTATGTTTTTAACAGCATGATATGATAAGCATCATCGTGAAGGTTCCAGTTGAGAAATTACTGGGGTGCTGAAAATTACACTTCAAAAGGCCTTCCATAAATCTTTTGATAGGCGAAACTGTAAAGAAGAAATACTTGAAGCATAAAGTACCTTCTTTGGTCGACTATTGTTTATAGCACACACAAAAATAATTTCATCATCATTAGCATAATCATTAAAACACAAGAGAACAGAACAGAACTCATGCATGCCACCACATGAGTACATATTGCATAAACATAAATCCAGAATAATAATAACTATCTTTCACTATACATAATGTGTTATGCTATGCTCTTTTTGAGATACTTAATGTCTTATTTCCTTTGTTCTCTTCATAAAAAACTATGTCTGCATCAAACATTTATGATCGGCATGAAATTTGATATAAACAAAAAAAAACTTTGAAATGCAAGTGGATGAATTGAGAAATATCTAGTAAAAATTAAGTTGGGAGAAAAAATTAAGTTCTATTTCCGTTAATCAATTGAATAGCGTCCATAAAAATAAGCAAAGAACTTTTAATGAACATTCAACATGTGCCTCTCATCTGAATGATTATAATACATACAGATATAATAAAATCAGCAGTAGTTATGCGCATACATGACTTTACAAAAAAAAATATCATATAATTTTTAATGTCTGATGAATTTCAATTGAAACATATGGAAATAAAATGTGCTAAGCTGTGCTATATGCTTTCATTAAAATATCACATGTTTCTTTTCTTTCGTCAGTTTCGTCTAAGCTTCTCATTTTCAGAGGACAGATTCTCTTTTGTTGTTTATCTTTTCTGTTTACACAAATTTTCGCTGAGATTTAGCACCTCAGAAAGCTGTTTGTTCTTCGAAAAGCTGTTAAAGATTTCTATCGAAAAATGCTGATCTTTGAATTATTTTGTTTGACTGTTCTTTAAATACTGAAAGATGTTTGCTGATTGTATGAATATTCAACGAAATATTTGCATAGACAGGTTGACTAGATGAGGATATGCTGGAGGAATTTTAGATGGAGATGTTACCAATGAATTGAATTAGAATCGAAGGAATCTTGAACATTTGATGCTTATAAAGTATCAGGATGTTTCCTAAGATTTGATAGAGCGTATCAAAAGGGAAATAAGTTAAGGTTTAAAACCTCATCATAATCATAATCATACAAATTTGAGTGTCAAGTTTATTTGGACTATAGACTCACGTGCAAGCTAATCCGATTAACACTAAACCCAAAGAAACTAAACATCACTGCTAAACAGTTCTCCGCTCATGAATTTAATGATGCTTAGGAATTAAACAACATTTGTTCTATTGGCATCAAATTCAAAACAGAAAATAAATATTTTCGCCATATTTTTCTCCAAATCGAGCGTAGAGTTATATACAAGTGTATTTAATGTCTCTCAGCATATGCACAGAAAAATAGAGGTTTATTTTTAAAAAGAATTTTTATTCGCAAGGGCATAACTTATCTTATCTTTGGCGTCACATCGTTATTTAAAGCTGTTGCTTCTTCACAGTAGATTTTTTTATGAGCAAATATGAGAAGTACTTATATTCGGGGAATCATGTCGTGACATCAGTAAGTGAATCACAATAATGAACGCTATGTTTACATTAAAATCGCTCTTTATAAATTTTCTGTAAAATTTTCCATTTCAATTATTTCTTACATTTATTAACTTAAATTTAATTTCTTTAATTCCACACTCAATTTTTTTTTTGTGGACCATTATCAACAACAGCAGTGAAAAGATCAAGCAACACAAACTTGAAATGTTTTTCTTTCTTTTTCTCCAATTATCTGCAATAAAAATGTTTCTGTTTTCATTATTTTCATTTCTTTCTTCTCGATAAAAATAATAAAGAACGAATGTATGGGTTCATTCGTAAGTGATGTCTAATTTTTAAGGAAAGAGGTAGGTAGCTAAACTACACAATTGAGAGATTTTGTGACACAAATGATTAAAGCAATTTAAATCTAATTCTTTCATGAACATCATTTATGAAAGAGCCTTTTATATTCATAATAAGTGGAGAAAAAGAAAATAAAAATTTGTATAAAACACATGTGTGTGAAAGAATCAAGATAGTCAGAGAATTTTTATATATTTTAATGAATACGACTTAAATGAAATCGCAGTTATTTTGTTTGGTGTTGAATCAACGTTCATAACGGTTTTGGAGTTTATAAAGAGAGATATTGAAGAAATTTCGAGAATTGTAACGTATTTTATTGGAGATTAGTATTTTAGCACATTTAATCTCTCGGACGATGAGTGGTCAATTTGTATTCGACAAATTTGATTTTTGCTAAATTAAACTTCAATGCTCTTGACACATTCCATTATCTTGTGAGCTTTTATAAACAGAATAAGAAGTTTGAAATGTTGATGGGTTTAAAATTGGTCAGAAAACTCGACAAGATCTTTCTTTATATACCCCACATCACGTATATACCACACACGTTAATAGCAATTTTCGCTTAATAATTTTCATAAAAAAATTGCGTTCACCGCACAATTACTGCATTAAATATGACAATGTGGTCATGTCTGCTCTGTGAAACCTTTCCATAAGTGTAAAATGTCATGTTAAATTTACGAATTTCATGTCAATGACATCAATTGTCTTGTTTTCTTCGTGGAATTTCATTTTGGTCTACTAATTACAACTTCAAGCGGTAAATTAAGACGAGAAAAGAAGCAGGACTGATGATTAAGTTGTAAAATGAGAAACAAAAGTAAATAAACGAATGAATTGCTGTTGCCCGAGGCAATAAAGTTGTCCTTTTTCAGACAGTCGTAGAAATTTGAGTAATTAGAAAAGTTTGGTTTTGTATGTATCTCAATTTCAATCTGTAGTGATCAAAACTAGTCAAATGTTTTGAATTTGGACGACCTCAAATACAGGGAATACCTAGAAGTAGTTGCCTAATTTTCAAGCACTAATCATACAAATGCGAAACGAAATATTCGAGTCAATTAAAAATGTTGACAACTTCATTTCACAACTTAATGCTAATCAAATTATCATGTAATGATAATTTCTTCAGCCAACTTATAAGTACATTCATCACTTAATTTTTAATGTATTTCTTGATAAAAACATGATCGCTGTGATCAAGCATAAAAAGCTAGTAATTTTTAATGAAATGCCTAACTATTAGCTCTTATTTGAGTGAAGAAATAGCGACAGCAAAAAAAAACCGCAATCAGTATATTTGCCTTTCTAAATATCGTTGCCATTGTTACGAATATTGTTTCATGCATTATTTTCTTTAGTTAATTTATATTTTACGTAACATTGTAGTCAATGGTCTGTCTGTGTGCTCAAGTCGCACGACAATCACGTTGCTATGCTTTATTTCGCAGTTTAATTTACGACTTATGTTGAGTTGGTGAAAGAATACAATAAGAGGTTGGCATATACATATCGAAAGCTATTGACCCATCAATAAGTTTATGTAGGCAACGATTCAATTGAATGGTCATTAAATAAAGCAGACAATAACAAATTCTATGCCTTTCAATTCACTTCGTATCTCTATCTATGTTATTGATAAAGTGAAAAAAGAGTTCAATAAACTGAAAGTAAATATGCGTGATTCTTTAATGATGTTTGTTTGTCTTCATACTTTTATGCAGTGTTGATGATCGCTAAAGATGATGAATCTAATATAAACTAAAGGAATATGATCTGTTGCCACATCTAGATGTAGTTTAATAAGTTCGCAATAATTAAGACCATCAGATCCTGGATTTTTTCCAGACATTTTAACTTATCTAGACTATGTGAAAAGCTACACTACTGTCTTTAATATTTAGCACATGCACTCTGCATTGAAAAACTCTTTAATTAGTACAAATATTGACCGGACGTCGCAAAATTCCAAGCACATCCTAACCAGCAAAATTCACGCATGCCACTCAATTTATTAAAAGAATTGTTTCCATCAACTAGACTATTAGTTTATTGACAATAAATAAATGCTTTTCCTAAATTTATTTCCTATTTCATAGCATTATTGAGCAATTTAACGATCACTCTTCATTTTCGTTTTCTTGTCAGAAAACAATTTTATTTATTTTATTTTATTTTTTTCATACACGACAACAAATAAGAAGAAAAGCAGAGCGACACGACAACACACAACGCGTCATACCCGTCGAAATAATATGAATGAAAGCTTTTTAATGAAAATTAAACAAAACCAAAAGAAGAAAAAATAAAAAAAAATTCTTCATTTATTCTCATTTCAGCAAATTGCTGTCAAACGGTAAATTTTCATATTAAATAAACATTTCTTAATTTGTTCACTTTATAAGTGTCGACAACACTTTGCTATCGAATGCAATTTCTTTTGTTCAGATTGAAATTAAGGTGCATTGAATGAAGTCTCATGCTCAATTTATTTCAAATAAATAATACTAAGTGGATAGTAATTTTCAATGTCAGGCATTTGAAATATTTGCAAAAAAATAACATTTTTATTTTTCTGTGTTTTTATTTGAATCATGTTACTGTAATTATACCGGACAGTATATGGTTGAGTTGAGGATTTTGTCAAGACCGCGGTTGTTAACTTGCGTATGCTTTAACTTAAAAAATCAATGACAAAACAGTGGCGAATTGTATGAGATGCTTAAGAAGTTTTAAATTGTGGCGAAATATAGTTTGACTAGAATTGCTCTAGTGTACTAAATTTATGATTAGCTAGCTTAGCAGCTTACTTTTATATCCATTTTAATGTTGGACAATCTCGGATAGGACAATTGTTCTGGTGTTTTTCTCAAAACATTGGACATAATTGCAGTAAAACTCTTTTATCTTTTAAACATCTAAGTCAATCCCTAATCATTAAAAAAAAAGAACTGAAATTAATCATAAACATCTCGGGCCTGTCACATACATTCAGATGTAAATAACACATAATGGAGGTGTTGCCCATCAAAAAAGTATTTGTTCATATAAAGTCGTCGCTCCAGTTTCCTTATTAAGCTATGATTCTCATTCTAGCATGCTAATCGTTAATCATATATACACTTCATTAATGTCACAAACAAATAAATGTGTAAAAATTGTCGTACTGAGGAGCGAAATAATTTGCATTTTAAAGCCTTTTCAATGTCATGACGAAACGGGTGAATGAGAGACGGAGAGAAAATAAAATAAAAATTTATCACATGATTTATAGCGTAGTGTGTGAATTTTTCAATCATTGTCATGGTCACAAAATTGATTTTGTTTTGTATTCAATTATTTAGTCATTCAAATTATTATTTTTGTTATTTCTCAATTTTAATTTTCATGCTAAGAGACACTCCAAAGCCATCGATTTTATTTCTTTTCGTCCCTCTGTGCGCTTGCAAAATTGAAATTAGATTGAAGGCCGAGAAAGCAAAGCGAGTGAGAGAAAATTTCGGTGTCACTAATTTATGTCTGATGACATTTGATACTGAGGTGAGCGGCGCTTGATCTTTAAATTAATGAACGTTTAGAAATGAAGCAATTAAATTAAACAGAAAAATAATCTCGACATAACAGAAATCTGAGAAAAGAAAAATGAATTAAAGCTTAAGGCACTGCTGTGTTCTGATAAGACTGTAATCTCGCAAAGTCTAACACGTCAAGCTGCCTCCAACTTTATCCATGAATGGGAGGAAGCAATCTTTTAAATTTAATGGACATTTTACTGTATATTGTTTATAGAATTTGCATTAAAGGCTGACAGAAAATGTCATTTTGTGATAAAGGCAGTGGGTTCGATGAGGAACCATTATGCAAGCATGTCCATGTCAAATTGAATTTTTTAGATTAGAGATTGACCAAAAAATTGTTGTTGTTTACTAAGGAAAGAAGAGGGGACTTCAATTGTAGTGACATGCAGGTTGACATCATCTGTGACTGTAGCCAAATAAGCATTTAAGTTTTTGGAAGGCAAGAATGCAAAAATACTCAATAAATAAAATTTATTCTCAATGGAATTTCCAAACAAGTTCAAGTTCAAATTTATTGAAAATTCCAATGAGTTTTCGATTAGAAACTACGCGACATCAAAGCCTTGATATGATTCCTAAAAAACATACAAAAATCCCTGAATAGCAAATTAGACCTCAAAACAGTTGCAACTTTATTGCCGTCAATTTCATTTCAGTTTTAATTACACACAACAGAACAACTAGGCATTACATAATCTTCGATAATTATTATATTATTAATATTGCTTAGTTGCCAGTTGTTATGAAAGCATGAGCTATTGTAACTAGCACGAATCAGTCTCTTATTTTTTTTTTCAATTTCATGTCTGACAAAATCAATTTTCTAGTCATTTAAATTGTAACAATTAGGCCAAATATTTCTTATGTGATGCTTTATAGTCACTCAATTTGGCAATTGCCAACGCAATTCTTTTCTTTTACTGCAACTCGAAGTGAATAGTAAATTTTTTCTGGCTCTTTTGTGTCTTGTGTCACACACAAAAAAGTAAATTGTCCATGAACCATTTCTTTCTTTGCCATAAAATAAAATTTTATGGATTTTTTTCCAGCTCCCGCCGTAAAAAGTACCGTATTACATCTTCGAAAAGCTACCAAGTGAGAAAAAAAGTTGTCAATAAAAAGAATTCGCTGTAAATGAAGCGAACACGTAATTTAAACTTTATTTATTTATTTATTTGGTCTTATTTACTCGGTACTTTTTTTATACTTCTTTAAATTGGATGGGAAAGAAGAAATTGGAAAATGTATAACTAAATTCATACAGTACGCATACTGAATGTGGTAGGTTGTTACATCATCTCATCATCATATAATATTGTAGCGTGGCAGAGATGGAGTTTTGTTAATTTTTTTTTGATTGAAACGTTTCTCAGACTCTCAATATTGAGTATTCTCAATTTTACAAATATAAATTTCAATCTTCGGACCCACTAAGACCTCTCTGACTACACCCCTGTTACACGTAAGAAGAGAAACTCACAAAAAAAAATCCAGTTCATACTTCATTTCTCATATTATTTTACACTGTTAAAGCCACAACGATGCACAACCTTGCAAGGCCTTGCCAAGTGTATGAATGAAATTGGTCTTTGTACTTTTAGTTCGTACATTTTTTACAGTGCAGCTGCATAAATATATTTATGTATAACTCGTTGCCAGCGGTTAGACTTTAAATTTTTTTTTTCGGATAGAAACTTTATCTAGAGCACAATTACGATAAAATATTGCAGCCACTTTGTGTGGATATTCTATACAAACAGTCTAATCGTTGGATTATTTTTACAGGGGATATCGATTTTTATATCTCATATGTTGCAGTCTCATCGTGTCATTGTCATGACATGTATTATATTTAATCAAATAAAGCCCTAGAAATATTTACAATACAATGTTCGAATTGATAAATAAACCTTCTTTATAATTTGAATTGCATTTAGATTTTAAAATATTGATTAAACTTATTTTTCTAATTATAATACAAGTCATTAAGCTGATTTTTCATTCTATTTCATCATATTGTGAAAATTTTCGACATCAACGAATCAATCATCGCATAAAAATAACAATTTTATGTATGCTGAAGAATTTTCCTCCTACACAGACGGAAAAAAAAAATGTTCGAATTTTTTTTCATGTGGCACTTGCTTGTGCTTAGGATTATACAGCATATTCAGGAGCTACACGATTTTTATCCTACGGGTACGATACTTTTCAAATTTATGCACAAGATCAAGATTCCTTTCATTCTATTTCACTTCTTACACAATTTTTTCATAACATTTATTGTCAAGTGTCTCTCATGCTGAAGATTTTCCAGTGAATTAATGCCCTATTGTGGTATTCATAATTATTATAAAAGCTTATTCGAGTTGCATGTGGGTAGAATGAGTATTTTTTTTTTTAAAAAAAACCAAAGCTTTGTCACTTGTTGAAGAAGCGTCTTTTTGTGCAAGGATATGACGCGTTTCTTCTCAGGAAATTTGAGTCTTGTCAAAAAGTTTGTCGATTCGCATTTTATGAAGCTATTCCATAAATTTTCTTTTATAAATATTTTTCTTGCCTTGCAGCCAACAAATTCAGTATTTTTATTAGAAGTAGGCTTTTCTTATAAAAACACGTGTATAATATCAGAATGAAAGCTGTAAAAACAAGCTATAGGGGATTCATTAATAAGGATTTGGTGGTGGTGAGAGAAAAAATTATTGTCGTTTGAGTTTTTGCAGCGGTAGTGGGTCACCGACACAACGGGAACCCTCGGGTCAAAACCCACGGGAACTCACGGGTCCTCACGAGTTGAAAACCCACGGCTCTTGCGGGTCCCCGTGGGTTCTTGTGGGTTTTGACCCGCGGGTTTTTAAAAAAAATTTTTCAAAAAACTTTGTGAGTTTTCCCGTGGGTTTGGTCTGCGGGTTCCCGTGGGTTTTCAAATATAAACTCACGGTTTTTCTACGAGGACCCACGAGTTTTCTGTGAAAACTCACGGTTTCTCTTAAAGAAACCCACGGGTTTCTATCGTATATTTTTGAACAGTAAAAACTTTGAATAATAACAGGTTTTCAAATACCAGAGTGCAGTTTGCAGAACAAAAACTAGGCACTTTTATAAATCAGTATTTTTTATCTTCAGCTTAAGGCATAAAGATATCGTAAAACAGCAAAGGCATGAAATGTACCTTTTAGACTGTAAGTCTAATTTTTCTGTAACTTATGGCATCATTATGCGAAAGTTTCAAATTTTTCGAAGGTTTGCTTGTTGAATTTCCGTACCAATGATTGAAAGACTCCAAGAAAATTTCATATTTTAAAAATTTCGAATAACAAGCTAAAATCAGATTTAAACGTTTAATAAAATTGATAGTATTTTAGTTCAGCTTTTTTTGATGCAAAATTCTTTGTTGTAGCTCTTATACATTAAGAGAAAACTTGAAAAAAATTACAAAAGTCCTATTGTTATTTATCGAGGGACTTCAGCACATATTTGGCGCAGAAATCAGTATTTGATAATCATCAAAATGCGAATCAATAAACAAGTTGCTCTAAAATTTTGCCTTTATCAAAGCATATTCGTTGTGTTTTAAAAAAATATTAAGCATTAGGTACAGCAAAAAAAATTTTTAAATTACTCTAGACTTATTCATATTATTGCATTTGCTTGTAGCTTCAACGATTCTTAACAAGCTAATAATTAACCTGATGCAAGCAATTCATGTTCTACAGACTTATCGTGTAGGGTGTTATAATATGCACGTTTGAAAAATTTAAATTTAAAAAAACCGTTACAATTTTTAATCATTTTAATAAAATTTGATAGTTTTACTTTTTTTGATAGTTTAACTTTGTTATGCTTATTATCAAATGAACTTGCTTAATTTAACAGACAAATAAGCCATTTTCACAAGTTTTCTTGGAAACTGTAGCGGTCGAAACTCTTAAATTGTGCGTATTAGGCATTAACAAGTTCTGAAATGAACGCAAATAGAAATTATCTGAGGTTCAAAAGTTGTTGATTTTCAAAATCAAATTTTTCGTATTGGCAAAAAGTAAAATTCAATTGTTTCCTAAATTAAGGAGATCCTTTAATTGTAAATATTAATTAAGATAATAATGTGCCATTTTAACGCCATAAAAACTTTAAGTAAAAGTTTCAAGAAGATTGAATGAGAGCAACAAAAGTTACAGACTATAATGATGCCATAAGTTACAGAAAAATTAGACTTACAGTCTAAAAGGTACATTTCATGCCTTTGCTGTTTTACGATATCTTTATGCCTTAAGCTGAAGATAAAAAATACTGATTTATAAAAGTGCCTAGTTTTTGTTCTGCAAACTGCACTCTGGTATTTGAAAACCTGTTATTATTCAAAGTTTTTACTGTTCAAAAATATACGATAGAAACCCGTGGGTTTCTTTAAGAGAAACCGTGAGTTTTCACAGAAAACTCGTGGGTCCTCGCAGAAAAACCGTGAGTTTATATTTGAAAACCCACGGGAACCCGCAGACCAAACCCACGGGAAAACTCACAAAGTTTTTTGAAAAAATTTTTTTAAAAACCCGCGGGTCAAAACCCACAAGAACCCACGGGGACCCGCAAGACCCGTGGGTTTTCAACTCGTGAGGACCCGTGAGTTCCCGTGGGTTTTGACCCGCGGGTTCCCGTTGTGTCGGTGACCTAGAACCCTAGCTGTGCAGCATACCTAAAGCTATGATCTGTCTTAAGTTAATTTTTGTTTTGAAACTATTATTAAATTTAGCATTGTATGTAATCCAAATCATTGTGTAGATTGATTTTCTAGATCTAAAAACATGAATAACTTGTCTGATGTTTTTGACAGTGTATTTTGAAATCAACCTTTACTCTACATGATCCAAAAATCTAATTTCCTTAAATCTGACCCCAAATCTACATCAATCAGCTAAATTACATTTCAAATCAACAGAAATCGATGGATAATTTACAAAATTAATCATACACATCACAGACTAGATCACAATCACAAAAGAGTAATTGAAGCTTTTCAATTCTTTTTGGGATCATTTGGGAATGATGTATAGGTATGGAAAGCAACTAAGGGAAGGTTTGTATTAAAATTGATCTGAATAACCATATAAGTAAGAAAACCCACAGAAAAATTTAATTTTCAGACACCCTCATCCTCTTCATTGACATTTTCAAGCATAATAATCCCCAGCTACTTGGTCTCCTACTAAATATCATTAATGAACAAACCCCATTCTATTTAAAAAAAACAATTGCTTCACTTACATTAATTTCATGTCATGAAACGTCAATACTTTGATAAATTGTTATTTCATTATCAAATTCAATGTATTTTTATAAATAGCACTTGGATGATGACAATGTGATTCTTTGTTCATAAATGCATGGTAATCACGTATGATTATAAGCTCTACCTTTTCAATTACGATACTATTTCTATCTCAGCACAAATACGAAATGAGCTTTTCATACTTGTTCGATGGGAAAACAGCACAAAGAGGATTTATCATTAACATAATGATATTTTCTTTTTTACCATTTCATTCAATAGGCTTCAACGAATTCTAATCCCAAAGCAGAATCGTCAAACATATGAAAAGCTTTTTTTCACGCACCATACATGAAATAAAAATTTCCCTCGTCACCAATTTCGTACACGTTCATGCACTTTTCAATAAATTTCATGCCGGGAATTTGTTTTTGACTTTACGTGTTGCTTTCAGCATATAAAAAATCACATGCTGTGCTTTAAAAAAAGGTTTTTTTTTGGCAAGATAGATTAACTTTGTGATAAACTTGGTCGTGGGTTTTGATTCTGGGTAGGATAAATGTTGAATTTGAATTTTTCATGATAATGAATTTTTAAAACCGAAGTTGAATGGAAATTCTTGCGAAAATGAAGCCATTTCATTAGTCTGAAATGGATAGACGTCTCTTCTACGAAACAAAAGTAATTTCTAGAGTTAAGGGATTTTCCTAGGAAATTTTTACCCTGTTGATTCTCTGATGGCTTTTATTTATCATCATGCGTACACATAGAATTCGAAATATTATCATTCTGATTAACCAATGACTAGACGCCTAGAAAATCTACGTTAATCAACCGGCATTTGAATAATATTTTTATTAGAATATTATGAAATGAATGTATTTTTGCCCACAGTCTGCCGCAAATTTTCTATCCGCTCCGTAAAATTTTCCAATAAAAATTCCATATTGTTGCCGCCTTAATATAGCACATAATAAAACATTTTCATCTATTTCATAATAATAATATTAAAGTGTAAAAATCATAAAAGAATTATCGCTTCGTTAACATTGTTTGGCATAAACGGTTATGCACATTAAAATTGCTTAGCTACTAGTGAAGGGGTGGGTATGGCCCCAATATTGAAGAGCAAGATGATTTATTTAGAAAGAAAATATAAATTCCTATGAGCATACTCAAAACTTTTCAAACAGAAGTTCATAAAATACTTCTTTCTTCCTACTCTATATCCTCAATATAAATAACGCAAAAAAAATTCTCATATGAAAAAAAATATTTCATACTCATGAATGCATCATAAAGTTTTCTGGGTGAACGATTAAAAATATGCTCTAGTATCTTTATTAAATAAGTGACAGGGGCGTAGTCAGGAAGTGGGAGAAGAAAATTAAAAGTTCTATAGCATGTTTTTAAGGACTACTTAGGTCACTTACTCTAGAATGACATTCATAGGGTATGGTGCTTGAAAAACCAGTCCCTGGCTACGCCTCTTGTCCCAAGTTATTATTTGTTTGCCATCCTAGCTCAAATACGAGCCATTTTTTTGTTAATCTATACTTCACTGAATTTGTAAAGATTTCAGTTTATCTACAGTAAATTAAAAGTGACATCAATAATAATAAAATTACTTCCAAAAAATTGCCAACAAAATTTTAATTCAAGATAAAGTTAATTGCAATTCTCGTAAACTGCCATAAATCAAGCGAATAATTAAAATGAGTCACAATGACAAACATTACACGTTATCAGTAAACAAATTATATGTGGGATGGCCTTGCCTGTAGAATTTTATGGTAAATAATGCAATAATACTCATAATCAAAATGATAATACCGGTAAACGATCATGAATCATGGTCCACGTCACTCAATAGTTGTAGTTTACAACGACAAAATTCAATTTAAGTCATTAAATATATGTTAGATATAGAGTACAACAAACCATTACGTGTTACATAGTGAGTGATTACGTTGTTAAAATGACACAACATCAGTTCCAACTACATCAAATAATGTCAAATATACATAAAAATAGTAGTCGGAAGAGATATGAATAGAGTGAGGGCACTGACATTTTTAAAATGAATCATTTTTTTATGTTCGGATCATTCTCACATTTGTAATAAAGATTAAAAAGCACACAGTCAACATGTAGTCAATAAATTCATCATTATCATATTTTCCTCCCATTCTGGTAAAAATTACTTCCAGCATAAGTATTATTATGTGATGAATATCGTCATATCACAAAAAAAGAATTGATAGAAAAATCGTGCAGAGCATGTCAAAAAAATTTCACATTTCCCAAATATTTTCCACATCCGACAAATGATGCCTGATAGGATAAGCTTATCCCATTGTCGAAGGAATAAAATGCGTGCTGAGCTTTCATTCATAACAATTTTTCCATATAGATTGAGGTTGGGTATTGTGTCGTACAATATGTTTGAATGAATTGAGTGAAAATCAATGGTAATGGCATTATGATTCCGAGTATATTTTTTTTCTTCTGTTTTTCGCCGTACTTTAAGCAATTATTTCGATGTAAATTATTCATGTGTGGAGAACGACTAGTATTTCCTTGTTATTCATAAATTGAATTCCTTACGTCTAATTTATAAGTCAAAGAATACATTAACAATAACCATTAAGTGAAATTTTGGGATTGTTTTTCTTTTCTTTGAGTTATTTTTTGCTTATATTTTGTATACCTTGGAAGTTCAGGGATGTCGTACTCGCTTAAACAAAATGTGTTGATTATGAATTTACTAGTCTAATACTTCTAGTGTGCCCAACATAATTAACATTGAATTTGAAAGAGTCTTATCAGTTTAAAATTAATCAGCACATACTTATCATGTCGCCATCCCTGCCAAAAACGCAGAACAAACCGATCGTAATCTATTAAATTAAACACAAAACACATGAATAATAAACAACATACTCTACTCGATAAAATATTCTCTTTTATAGTAATTTTGAAAGGTTCATGTACATAATTTTGAATATACATGTATACATATCGAATTTGCAGAATAAAACAGGAAATCGGCAAGTGAATACACAAAAATTAGTTTCATAAAACTTATTTATAGCAAAAAAAAAAAACATTTACATTGAATTCTAGTAATTAGATGTTATAAAGCATGCGGTACTTTAGACAAAAAAATGTCTGTGGCTTTATAATTAACACAAAAATGTGCAAAATATAAAAATTCTTTTTCATGTCTTTTTCTAAATTATAAAATTTTTCATACGAGCAATTACACTTAATGGCGCATTTTTCAATTTACTTTCAAGGAATCACGTAGCTACAATTTTTTGATTGGAATTTAATATTGTAAAGAGATATTAGAGCATCAAGATACAATATCTCATAGAAATTGCCTAAAGTACCTTGAATAACGTTTTTTTACGTCGCATTATCGAGAAAATATCGAACAATTGATCATGATACGCAAAAATATGCTTATCATTTCATGCATAATACGTATATCAACAATCAGGGACGGAGAAAGGCGGTGGGTGCTTTAATACATTTTAAAATTGTCAATCACGCGAATAACATCGGTGTTAATTATTAATAACGTTCA
This sequence comes from Chironomus riparius, assembly GCA_917627325.4. Classification (NCBI taxonomy): domain Eukaryota; kingdom Metazoa; phylum Arthropoda; class Insecta; order Diptera; family Chironomidae; genus Chironomus; species Chironomus riparius. The sequence continues at coordinate 17,270,798 of OU895877.1, read as the reverse complement.
CATTAAATGCATCTGATGCTTTAGTTAATGAAATTTAATTTGCTCGACATATTGAAGAATTAATAAATCTCTAGACCCCATTCCCCTTGCTTCTCCCATGAACACATATATCAACTTTTCACGAGGCCCAATTTTCCATGTAAATACGATTAATGCTATATCGCTGTCTGTCGCTAAGCAACTAATCCATTATGAACGAAATAAATTCACATAAAAATGATGGAATTTGAGAAACCACTTAAAAGAAATAAATTGATCTCGAAATTGAAAAAGAAGAAAAAATTTTTTCATAGAAAGATTTGTGATTTTTTCGCACTCAGCAAAAAATTTATTAACAAGCCATTTGGATTTCATTAAAATATCCGACAAACGAGGAAGAAAAAATCGTAAAAAATTTAGATTCTAATAAATTTCTTCTCTATTAAAAAAATAGGATAAATTCAAATAAAATCACGTTGCGTCTATATTACTAATTATTTGTTTCCCTATTCCGTGACTCGTGCAAGTAATTATTTCTCATTAATTGCGTAATTTATTTGAACTTTAATGCATCAAAATCTAAACTATGAGGGAGAGAAACTTTTTTTTCATGAAAAAAAAATTGCACGTTTTTCAGACACATTTTAATGAAGAAATTGCAATTTCCAGTGCAAATTGCAGTCTGAAAAATTAATACATTATTTTTCATTTTTCATATACACACATGTTTGTGAGGGTGAAAACAATTTTTTTTTTCACTCGATCCAATCAGACATAAAGCATTTCTATTGCATACAACAGTAAACTTCAATCATGAACATCGTATATAATATAATATTGAATAGCGGCAACAAAGCATGCAAAAAAATGAAAACAAAAAATGTGAAAAACTTGTTTGGCGTATGTTTACATCATCCACAACTCACTATGCATATATATTGCAAGATACAGCCGTCGAACTAGAGCTGTACATTTAAAAATATTCAATCAATTTTTGTTCATCATATTCGTATGGAATTAAGTATGAATTAGCATAAAGATTGATTTTTACAGTGTAAGCTATGCATGTTAGTGACATAGTTAAAGAAGTGAATCTAGGAATGGAGGTATGATTTTCAAAGTGCTTTAATGACGAGATTTTTTGATAAATTTAAAAATTGTCTAAAGTCAAATACTCATTACTGACAATTGGATAACACCTCATTATTCATTTTTTTTCACGGATTTCTCGCCTCAACATTTCAACAGTCAAATTCTTTGTATTTACACATTATTGAGTTCAAATTCTTTAATAGAAATTGTAGACAATAGCGGAGCACGTAAGTGTAGAAAATTTTAAATCGATTGGATACTTTTTAATGACCACAAAAAATTGGGTTCGCTATATAACCTCCACGCTACCACATATACAACTTGCAGTTTTGTTTTACAATATAAAAATTTTGTTTGCCCAACTGAACTGATGCTGCTGCTTCTGGCGAATACTGTTCACACAAAATTGCTCTACTTATTGCATATAATTTCATTAAAAATGAATTTGTATGTGAACAGGAATATAATAGAGCAAAAAAAGAAGAAATTAGGTATTCATAACAACAGCAGAAGCAACATTGGCAAGTACAGAAAATCTACATAAAAAAGAGAGTGATGGCCTTGCACACAACATAAACATAGAACGGTTGGGAAGCTCTCTGTTTTCATTCATCTCTTTCATTCTTATTTTTCGTTCATTCATCATTTTCTGCCTCCGCACTTACAACTTTTCATGTTGTGCATTGCTTGTCAAGACAGCAAAAGAAGAAATGGAATGAAAATAATATATACAAGGCAGAAAATTATACATTTTAATCTAAAAATGTAATTAAAATATGGATTGGTAAGTGAAAAGAGCTTTTTTCTCATAGCTCATCGCCGTATGACTTAACATAGATATATAAGAGCATTTACAACAGATGGAATGTTCCTTTTTGGCATACATCTACATACAGTATATCAGCATCATTATTACAAAATAAAATGGAAATGGATGAGCATACTAGAATTTAGGGTTTGTGTCATGTTTGACTGAATAATGTAGCTAGAGCTCAAAGTCGACTTTAGAAAAAATTCTAGACGACTTAGAGCTGAAGCATGCAGGTAAAAACCAAAACAGCAACAGTTAATGCAATTCATACTGATCAAGTTTGTTGAACTTGATCTTCAAATTAACATAGTCATCAATATCTAATTTTATCATTGAAACTAACAACTTAGCACACACAAAATTTGCATTAATTTTTTGAAAGTCTATAAATTTAATTCCCAAAAAAAAAAATCTGATTAATATTGCAACCGACCCCAAAATTCCAACTCATGCTCAACAACAACCTTGCATCATCAGCATGTCATTAAATTCATCCGATTTACAGACAAATAAAGAAAATTATTTAAACAATGGCAATGCAAAAACATCAAACTAGCAAGAAACATCTGACTGTATTTGACTATGCATAAATGATTTTTGCAGATGCTGTATATGTCTGTTGCATAACCCATTCCCATTTAAATCTTGTCTCTATGTGTATTTTTTCTGTAAAATCTATCAAAATAAAATAATTTTTGTATGAATAATCTTTTGTCATTTTTCATTATGAAGGCAGACGATTTTGAACAAGAAAAAGAAATGAGACTAGTTCGAGACCTTTTTAGTATTCACAGCAAAAAAAAAATTGAATTCATTTGAATTGTTGATGATCATGATGATGATGATGACATAATAATAATTTATATTCTACAAGGATAGCTTATATAAGTGTATAAATTTAACCGTTATTGACTATTTTGAACAAGTTATTAAGAATTAAACAACTTACTGAAGTGAAGTATACTTGAACGAAATTCTCAGTAAGGTTATCAACACAAATAGTTTCGCTAAGTGATTTTCAAGCTTATCACAATAAATATGTTGATAACTTTTCAATTTATATTTTAATTTGTTTTGATTCTTATCAATTAAAAGTTGTCCCTTTATATTTTTGTATTTCAAAAATCAGAACTTTCTGGTACGTAAAAATTTACATGCTACCCCAAAAAACTTTGTATTCAATAATTACATTTATGACTGTAGCCAATGGCAACAGAAAATATGAAAAGTTGTCGTACACAATATCACTCCATCAATGTAGGGAGAGTAGGCAGGGGGTGTAGCAATTGAGAGACTGTGTCAAGTGATTGAGAAGGTATTTGACTTAAATTTGGTGTGTAATCTCGAATGTCTTTGGTTCTAATGCTTCTATTTCTTAAAGGTAAATTCCACAGTTTGAAAACGGCTATGTTTGAGTTGACTGAAATTAACAGAAGCCATTAAACTCACTGTTAAAGTCTCTATATCCTTAAAATCACCATAAACTACGATTAAGACCTTTCCAACTCTAGCTAACTGCCCCCTAGTATCAGAATTATTTTAATCAAATTTGTTTACCATCAACAACGCCAACACTCATCTCTAATGTACACAGAAACGGAAATATGAGAAAAATAATAATAACAATAATTTCATTGTAAACTTATCATCATGCATATTGTCATTCTAGACGATAATCGACAGGCGACTTATGTTGTTTTTCAAGTTTTTAAATATATTTTTTCGATATAAACTCTAATAAAAGTGCAAATAAACTTGAAACTTTATTATATTATGCTTGTCGTCGAGAGCCTCAACACATGTTTTATGTAAATCAAGTGGAGGAAAGTAATTGAAATGCCGGAAAAAATTTGTAGTCTGAAAAGGCAACCCTCTCGATTAATAGCACAGAAAAAAAGGTTGTAATATGTACGATACGATCATGTAGCAAGGAAAAGAGTCACCCTTAACGTGTGTAATGAACAAAATAAAATCGATTAATGTCAAACATTAAAATCATGAGTAAAGTGAGTGTCATGCAGGTATATTAAGCGAGTATAAGTAGTCTGAGTAGATGGAAAATGTAATTATAAGTTGGAAGAATGATGAAAAATCAACAGTCAATTATGAAGGAAGGAAGGAAGGAACAAAAATCTGTTCATGAGGGAGATATGAATTTTTAACGAAGCTAAGACGATAAAATTTTATGTCGTTCTTTAATGTTGATTTTTCATTTTTCCCATTAATAATTACTGGAATATTTCATCTCTGATGTTGTTAAAGGAAGTAAGAAAATCACCGACAAGAGTTGACATTTCATTTTTAAAATGCCATCAACAAATATTTGCTCAGTTTAGATTGTTTGCCTACATACATATCTTGTAAAACCACAGACATAACTTGTTTTAAGACATATAGACCAATTTTAAATGACCAATAAATCGCTTTATGACGTGGTCGCTTGGGACTCTTCAAATAACAGCAGATTGCTTTTGTGTGGCACTTTTAGCAAACATTTATTGTTTGACAATTGGAGTTTATTTTTTAAAAAGAAAAATACAGAATGAATCGGATAAGAATTGAATGGATTGATTAGAGTTGGATCGATTGATCGAGGTTGCAGATTTGTTACAATTTTATTTGATTTTAAATTTTAGATGAGCTTTTTATGTTGTTACTTGTTCAGTTTAGAACTCAATTTTGTAAAATTTTATGAAACTTTTGACTATTGTGACAGCAGCTAGCCACATCTAGCCATTAACACTACATACTGATATTGGGCTTAGGACAGGCCTAGTAGCATTGATTATAGACATTAAAACCTACCGAGATTGCTGTGCCTTCGACTCATTAAACCGAAAATGAGTACAAGACTGAATATCGTAGATTATTTCAGTAGATATGAATTAGTGACTATGGTAAGTATAACACTTATATGGACAAAATGCCAACCCTATCCCCATCCCACTCAAGAAAATAACAAGATTCTCTCCGATATATAAAATAATTCAATGTCTACATTAATTTTCCGATAAATAAAAATTCTGAATGCTTGACTTACCTATTACTTATCTCCTGAAATCCTCCATCCAATAAACGAATTTTTGCAAACAGCACAGCATTCAAAAATGGCACTTCAATCATCTCTTCTAGATTTAAGTCACATTCAAATTTATACTTTTTTTTCTTCATCATAAATGCCATTCCGGGGGCACTGCCCAATAATGTCATTAAAAAACTCAAGATTAATTCTTTTTATAATTCACAAAAAAATGATGAAATTTTTTTTTATCACACTTTTTTTAAAGTGCTATTTGTTAATTCACTTGATTTGAGCTATTTTTTTTTCCTTGAGATTTGATTTTTTTTATATTTTTTTAAATAATTCAATAATCACACACAACACACGAATAATTCGTGCTTACTTGCTAATCACTCAATATTAAATAAAATTTCTTTTTCCTTTTTTTCACACTTTCAAGCACTTCTAATGAAATAAAATTTTCATTTTCTATAAATTTGATATCATAATTATCTATCTACACATCTATTTGTTTTGAATTTTTAATAGCATGCTCACATAATTATCTCACAATGCATGCGTTTTTGAAAATTGCCATTTTACACGCATCGCGCTATAAATAAACTGCAATTAAAGAGAAAATAAAGAAAACAATTAGATTTATTTTTGAACATTTTTTAACATGACGTAAAGTTTTTTTTTAAATTAAAGCAAGTGTAAATCGTTTTATCTTATCGCCAAAAAATATTGTGATATGAAGCGAAAAAGTACACACAGAAATTTATCAAGTTTCACGGAAAAAAAAGTTTTGTTGAGTCTTCTAGAAATTTCTCATCAGCTGTCGAAGTTTAAAAGCTTATTATACAGAGTTGTGTAACTAGGTTCTTAGAAAATACAGTCAATAGAAACAGTATTGCTAATTGGCAAGCAGTAGCTAGCGATAGAGCTTCTAGCTTAGAAAATGTAACCAGACCTTGCCTAGTTTAGGAGAAGGTTTTATCATTATGGCACTTTCAGTTTCAAACTTTAACCTAGTCCTACAGCTTAATAATGTAAAATAGTTAAATAAAATAACATTCACAATTATACCAAAGATACTGTTCAGAGCAAGAACATCGCATCCCCGGATTGAAACAAGTTGTTAGGAAGTTTTTTAAGTAACAAAGTCCTAGCACATAAAGATCAATATTATTACAACCTTCAACATGTAAGCTATGTGATGCAGTCTCAAAACGAGGCAAGCTGCCCAAATCCTTGATCCACATAAAATATTAAACTCACGTCAGCCTATAATTTCAATAATTACGTAAAGTTGGTAAAAAGCTAATTAGCTCTTTCCACCAACTTTTATTTAACAGTAAGAATCAGTTGACTTTACAAAATCATTGTCAATGATAAATTCCAACTTCAACTCTGCTCACAAGATGCTTGGAATTAAATTTCAAAGTCAATGTCAAGCTTATTTGCCAAACATCCCCTATCATCTTCTCCCTTTTTATATCTGATCTATTCGAAACCATAGCAAACATAATCTGCATTAAAAATTCACGACAGAGCACATTTCTTTTTCCTTTTCATCACATCGACTAATAAAATGAACCCGTGTCGAAGAATATTGAATTTGTGACGACTGATTGCTAAATGATAAGACATGCAACGATAATATTGTCTCAGTCAACAAAAGATCAGGTCTATAGAAGCAGTTATTGGCACATTTTAAATTCACACATATGACCATAATATTGAGTGTCATAAATAAAAGGGAAGGAAAGAGGGTTAAAATGTGCTCATGCTGCACACGCGCATGTTTATGATTCATTTCACTTGAGCTCTTTTATCTCTCTTCCGTGTGTGCATGTATGTGCTGTTGTGACAATATATCAGATCGATTTTGTAATTGCAATATAACAATAAAATGGATAGAATGAGTAAGAGTCGAGGAAGAGCATCACATGTGAGGATATTGATTTGTTTTGATGTTTTTGTGTAGATTTTATGACTGATATCTTTCATGTCAGCGCATTTAATGAACCGAATGAAAGAAAAATATATGAAAATTAAATAAAACACTTGTTTCAACATCACATCTTCAAGGCAAGGCGATGTTTTTCTTATCAACGTCTACAATCATCTCATTTATCTGTACAAAAGTTCAAATCTTTGATGTCCTTCGGATTGTAGATTCTTTTTTCCCTTTTCAAGGCTTAAAGTTATTCAGTCCTAAAGTCATAGTCATTTGTCTAACGCAAAGTAAACAAATAATGCTCTTTGTTTATCTCCATGGGCTTTCCTGCTTCGCTTGTTTTCCATTTGCCATTATCTTTGTATCTTTGACTACTTTTTGTTTATATTTTTTTTTTTTTGCTACTGTTATCCGTGATTTTTTTGCTTATTGCTACTTTTTGTGGATTAGTAAGAAGTAAGAGACTGCATTTAGTCTGACAATCAGCTTGAACTTGGACTGCTGTTTTGATTGAAGCTCTGTTATGTCAGATTCTTGTTTGATTCTTCTTGGAATTCTGATTAAGTTGACCTGCTTACTTAAGATGGCATGATTAAGTGTCTTTTGAACCAAGCTGACACTTAAATGCTACAATAAAGAAAAACTCAGTCCTTCATCTCAGCCAAAAAGTAGAAAATGCGCTTTCTTAATCGACAATTTACAATCACGAAGAATATAAACAAAATTTTTTATGTGTTCATGCACAGACCTTTGCCTACCCACTTCATAGTGGGGATTAAATTTTGCTGTTCTGTTATCAAACAAGATATGGGGTTTCCGTAAATAACTAAAAAGCACTTTTAAGTCGAAAGATAAAAGCTTATCGGTAATAAATTTGATAGAGACATTCTTTGTTCTATAAGTGCAATTTTAACTACTCAAAGCATTTTTTATGCCATGAAAATATTTTTTAATGATTAATTAAATCGATAAGACTGAATTTGCTAATTTATGAGCACTCAAATATTTTTTTGAGATGTTTTCTCTAAAGATGAATCTCATTGAAATTCTCAACAACTTTTATTCTTGTCACAATTTTTTTGCAAAGTGTCAAAATCACCCCAAAAAAATTTGCATCACTTCTTGCTCAGTCAGCAAGCTTTGTTTATTTAAATTATGACACTGCGTGCATTTAAAATCATCAACTTTGTATAAACAAACCACAAAATTTTAGATTTTTTACACGACTATGGAGTTGCTTAATTAAACACAATTGTTGATAAGATATGAATTAAATTAATCGCTGTTTGCAAAAATACTTGAAAAAATTCCTCCGTCGATAAAGAAAATAAAATGTCATGTCAAGCAAATTGATAGAAAGTTATTGTTGGTAATCCCCTGCACATGTATCAATTTTCTGCTTAATTGATAGCGCAAGTTGAATTTCCTGTTGACAATATTGAATTGCAGTCCCTTAATGGGTTCGTTTAGTAATGATTACTGGTTTTTTGAGTCGAGGAGGGAGCTTAAAGTTGTCAATAACAATAAAAATCTAATTTTTGAAAGACGTAATTTACGAACAACTGCTTTTGAATATAAGACTGTTGATTCTAATAAGAACAGCACGATCGACATTGTAATTATTCTTTCTATCCCATTGCGTAGCGCACAAATTTGTCATTGACTAAAAAACGCATTCATTTTTTCGGGAAATTTCGTATGGACAGTCTCGCACCCATCCATCAATAATTCATCATGTGGCAGTGCTAAAACTAGGTCATTCTTTGAAGTCTGTTCCATACAACTGAGTGAGAGGAGGGGTGATGATGAAATCAATGCAATGGTGATTGTGGGAAAGTTGTTTGAATGAATTTTTATACTCTTAGAGTCAATATTGGATATGCCAAGCAGTGATATATAAATAAATAGAACAGATAGTGCAAAGAATTTCATCATGAAGTGAGGTGAAGCCACTCAAATCGGAGAAGAAAACTTGAAATCACGTGCGATGAGTTAACGTACTTGAGGGAATTAATGACGTAAGGCACTGAGAAAAGCTCTCTATTGTTTATTTAATACACCTATTGATTTTCATTACACTGATATGCTTCCGTATGTATCTATATGTACAGGTTTTTATTTATCTTTCTAGCTGCAATCACACAAACAGCCTATTAGTCTGACACAATGTTTAGCTGCTGATGGATAAACTTTTTTTCGATTATTATCACTCACTTTATGTGCAATTATTTGTTATTTTTAAACCTTTTTCCTCTCTATGTGTTATATATATATATATATTTTTTCATTTTCAATGTCATGTATTATTTTACAAGGTATTATTGTAGTTCTATCTATACGTAAGCGGAACTTGGCACTTGAATGAGCTTTATTCTGATAAAAAAAAAATCACCAGATTATCAATTTATCGAAAAACTCGTCTTTGAGTGGCTGATTAGGGTAATTAGAATGTGCTGAGTACATTAAGTAAGATGAAAATTGCTAGTTTTTGGGTAATTTAGCATGATCCAGTCGGACCAAACATTATTCAATCTCTTTTGTTGCCCAATTCTTCAAACATCAATTATATATCATTAAAACCACTGACTACGAATCAAAGTCATAACATCCAAGCAAGCATTAATCAAAGATCATCGACGAGTATAAAAAGTATGAGAATCACAAAGAAAGTCGATAAATATAATGTAAAATTACTAGTTTTGGCTTCTTAAATAAATATATTGTTTCATCAAAAAATTCCTTATTGATTATTTAATCATTTATAGTGGCAGAAAGTCTCTTAACTGACGAGAGAATCGCGAAAACTCAACATTTTAATTTTTTTGTTTTTTATATTAACTTTGTGCAATATTTATTTTTGTTAATTTCACTATTTTTCACTTCATTTCACAATATTCTTTTATATTACACTTGTAATATATTACTTTGGACATTTATACGTACTTTTTAATATATTATTGGACACTGTTTTACTAGTCCTTGTTATTAAATTAAATTCTGAATCTAAACTAAACTAAAACTCGTCTCCGAAAACTGATTGCGAATATTCGTAAACAAGGGGACGTTAGCTGTTTTGAAAATAATTTTTTGGTTGATAATACCCTACATCGAAAATTTTGAATATTTTAAAACCGTTATTTTTTGAGCACGTAAGGTTTTGATAAAATAGCGATAATAATGTCTATACATGATTAATAACACGTGAGTATCGTTAATTAATGTGACTAAGGATACGATTCACCTTATTGTTGAACTTTTTCACTAATTTAGGCAAAAAACCGTTATGAATTATTTTGAATTCAGTTCTCATATAAATTTGAAGTTCAATTTTTGAACCTTGCTTAACGGTGACTTAGAATTTGAAAGCATATTTGAATTTTAAAAATACGTTACAACAAGTTAATTCAATAAGACTATGAATTAATGACTTTTTAATAATGTAGGACACAAAATAGCTAATCAATGATTTTTATAAAATAAAATCTTTGAAGACCTTTTAAAATTTTCATTAATTTCATATCATAAATTAACTTAAACATTTTGTGCTTGAAAGTTAAAAGTCTCATTTTTGGAGGTGATTAAAATTTTAAAAATAAAATGACTGAAAAATTAAATTTCAATTTTTAATGCACCTCATGAATGGTCTCTACACGACTTCTATAACTCACCTGATTAAAATCCTTAGAAGCAATTTCAAATCAATTCGATAAATATAAATTTAAAACTATTAATATTCCAAACGATAATGAGAGCGCTTAGTCAGTTGTATCGATCCATCGATTTAAAATTATAGCCTGTAATCAAATCAGAATTTTTTATTATTGTCTGACATATAAAAACGTGTAGTTTGTATTGTGTGTCAGGGATACTAGGGAATGAAATTGTGAAAATAAAAATAATTAATAGCAATTAAGAACTAATTATGATTGGATTTAAAATTCAATTTTGGTGTTTTCTAGCTATGCATTTTTTCTGTAGTTTGTCAGTTAAAAAAGTCTTTATAAATCCAATTTGTATCAAATATTCATACTATGTGCTTACTTGTGTGTGGACGATGAGTAATTGTTCGAATGTGAAGAAAATAACACAACATATGAAATGTTTTATGATGGCTATAAGTGCTGCTCCTTAAAGAACCTAAAATATATGGCAATTTTAAAAACGAATTAGTAAAATCAAAATAAATTTAATTCTTAATTAAGATTTGCTGTTTAAATTAAAGTTTCATGATATCAAATTCACTTTCTCTGTTGGAAATTAGTCAGAAAAACTTTCAAAAAGGCTCACGTAAAGCCTACGTTACGTAAAATGATTAAGTAAAATCACACAACATTAAGTTCTACGTTGCGTTTGCTCTTTCTCGATGTAAATTAATGATGGAACTCGATGGACAGGTAAGAGAGAAGCTGATGCAAGATAAAGGAGGAATTAAACTGAAAAAACAAATTTTTTGATGGTCCTTCTTTCATAGTTAATCATATCAAGTTTAATTTCAACCAAGGAAATGAATCAATCGTGTTTTCATTCCATTACTGCTCACATTTCAGGCTTTGAATCAGAACAGTCCGAGATAGAGGCAAAAACGTTCTTTACCACACACCTGAGCATGAAAAAGAACCACAATTTAGGGTTAGGGTTAGACGCTTGTAATTAAGCTTCTATTGATTACAACCCAAATCATCAGAGGCTCATTTTTCACATTAAACTACACGATACGTCATTGGACCTGATGTAAGTCTAATGCTGTGTGTGAGAACAGGCATCTAGACAAAAAATTGCAAGTCTCTTTTACGAGCAAGCAATCAATGTCCTTGATGCCACTCTACATCAAGGATGAAACAATCAATAGCCACGATAGTAAGTCTCACAGGCCGATACACATGACTCATAGGCTCGATTTACAAAAAAACAAGAACAGAAAAACTTATTGAAAAAAGGGTCAAAAGACTTTGCTCCCTCAAGTTTTACCCCTCCTCATCTTGCATCGACCCCCCTCTGACCTATTCAACGACTCCCACTCTTAATTTACATCAACAAAGGCTGACGAAATGTAAAACTCAATGCAATGCGTTTTTAAGTAATCATTTCACGTATTGCAAGCATTACGTACGCAATTGCAGGAAGTCAAATGGCTGGTTTCATTAAAGAAAAGGAATTTGAAAATCTGAATGTGTTTCAGATCAAAGGAGATCAATTAAATTAAAGTCGCCCTTATCATATTTATCAGTATACTTAGCTTTTTATTCGTTGTCAGTAGCCTCTTGCTTCTTTAATTGTGTCCTGGTTCCTTCAAGCTTCATCAATCTCACTTTCACTTCAATTTCAATTCAGAATCGAAAAAAATGTTCAAAAATTTCATGGTAATTAAACTTTGTCTTTTAAATGCCAGATTAAAGATTTTACCTTTATGCATAGCCTTTAAAAATATCTCGTTCCTATTTGCTGTCTAACTCCAGAAATCATTAATTTAATCTCACTCAAAATTTGTTTACAATTTATATATAAAAAAAAAATATGATTTTTTCTACTTTAAGTTGTTATTTGGATGTCTTGGAATCAGTTGCTAGCTAATTTAAGCTTAGCTTTACACATTAAAACAACCAACTCAATAGAAATCTGCTTATTAAGCCTTAAAAATGTAATTGAAATCCGAGTATTTTTACAAAACTTAAACTATTCATAAGTTAAAAAGTCTTCCAAAGACCTCTCTGAAACCTATATAAATCAATTAATTAAGCTTGAATCTATCTCCCATATTACTGAGGACATGTCTTTGATGCCGTTTTCGAGATATTTGCAATGAACGAAAACATTATGTAGAAGATACTAAAAGAATCAAATCAAGAGAAATTAATAAACACTTTCAATTTTATTATGTGTCGGAAAAATATTGTGCACACGGAATTTTTGAACATTTTTTCCGAATCTGAATCATTGTGAGCTTGTTGAATTTAATTTTCTTAATTTTCTATGTTCACTCAGAAAATTTTTTATTTTTTTTTCACTTTTAATTTTTTCATCACTTTTGGCTTATTTTCACTTTTATTTCCATTTTACCACTTCACTATCACTTTTATCTTGAACTCCACTTCTTTTTGAGCACTAATAATGTCAAGTTCCAATTTATTTACACCGATTTGCATCACTATTTAAATACACGTCTTCAACGAATTAAACTGGAGAAAATTGTGACAAAATCGAAAGTCAAACGTTACTGAGAATTTTTATTTTTTTTTGACTGATTGTGATTTCAAATTTTCTGTCGTTAATTAAGGGTGTATTCAGCTCCTATTCATGTCAATTTCTATCGTGTGTTTACATTTGTTTACAATTGAGCATTTTTAACGGATATTTTGAATTTAATTTTCTTGTTTCGGTAAAATTTTGAAAAAAAACGGCATTTCTTCATGTTCCAGTAAATAGCTTATTGAATTGGTATTTATTCATCCTGAAATGATTGAATGTCCCGAACAGGATTGTTCTATGGATGTGGAACTGGTGGATATGATCGAAAATTATCAAAAATATATAGTATTAATTCAAAATTTTAAAAGCCGTTTGAAATTGATGATTTTTTTAATATGCTGAGAAAAATTGATTTTTTGTGGGTTTTGAGTACGTGATTTATGATTGACCATCGTCAAGACAATAAGCCAGCTTAGATTCAGTCTACTAAATCTCGATTCCCCTCCACTAGACGCAATCATTAAATGTCGCTGACAGTTTAATTACAAAGATAAGGAGCAATAATTTCAGTCCATGTGATAAACTTCAAAACTGTCAATCGACAACATCATTAAGCTTTCATTCATTCATTATATTCCAATTACAAAAAAGAAGAAAAAATTGAGAGCCTTCCAATACTGGACCGACCGATGATAAACGTTTCCAGATTCTGCGTATTAACACAACAACACCGTCTTCTCATTTCCGGAGATGCTGGATTGGAAATTTCATTTCCACACATCTTCAGTTCTTCTACACACCTTGATCGGTAAACGTCTCTATTTTATCTCGCGGTCGTGAAATTTCTTACAACTCAGGACTTATTTTTTTTGGAGCTCATTAAAAAGAAATAAAAGTTAAATAATAAAAAAATATTTTACAATTTGGACATAAACAATTTACCATATCAAGCATGACTTTAACGGTGTGTATTGAGTTATGAACTCATCAAAACAACAGAAAAAGAATCAGCACTTGAATAAAAATATAAAAAAAAAAATAGAGAATCAATGACATGGAAAAAATATGTGAATGTGCAAGTGGGAGAGAGAAATTGAGAAGGAAAAGGAATCATCCCTGTGCTGTTAAAGGCAAACAAGATTGAGTAACAAGAAAAAAAAATCTATATTTTACATCATTACATTCGGTGAAAGCTATTCTTTTTTTTAAAAAAGAATATTGGAAGGAATTTCGTAATATGAATTGGAAAAGCTCAACGAACTGTCTCGCGTGATTGTGTGTGTTGAGACATTGTATCCTGGAAAGCGAGACGATAACATTACATTGGCAAAGCTCCTTTCCATTCCGTATTACTCATTTTCTCTCAATTCCACATTTGTAAGGACTTATAAAAACTATTTCGTGAGTGAAAATCAACTTGTAGACGATAGTAGACGGATGGAAAGCACATTTGTTGTTCGAAGCTCGAAAGCGTACGGCATGTGTCGGTCGTAAAGCGTGAATACTGGTGGTGGCAAAATTATCGAGAAAATAAAGTTCACAGTTGGACATGGTCAATTTTCAATTCAAGTAGCTGCATGCTCTCTTGATAATGTGAAACAAACAAATGGTCACTAATTAAATTAAATTGCTTCTGTAAATTAATTGGCCTTGGTTCTATCCCTTTTCATTGCCTTGTACCTACTCGAAAAAAAAAAATAAAGTGAAATTGTGTGTGCTGTTTGTGTTTTGTGGATGGTTGGAGAGTAGGAAGGAATAAATGAGAATTAAATTGAATATTGATAAATTATAGTCACTTACATTCATAGAGAGAAAGGATAGTAGTCATTTATCTTCCTTCGGCTCAATGGATCTTGATTGTTGTGCTGCTTGTGGGAAGATGTAATCCAAAATATATCAAATTTCTGTTGCATCGTTAATGTTGAAATAGAAAAATTCTTAGTTTTTGATGACCTTTTTCGCAGAATATAATTGACTTTGAATTTTAAAATTCGTAATTTTTATTGGATGAAGAAAAAATGTTTCCATTGAGCAAAAAATTAGTGAAAATCGCTTGAAAACTGCTTCAAAATTAGTCAAAATTGCACAATAAATAGCAAAAAATAGTAGATCAATAAAACAATTCTAAAAACCTTGATAAAAAAGCAAATTAAACAACAAACAAAAATATTGAGGTTAATAACTAAAAGAAAAAGCTTTAAAACACTGAATTTACCGCCACAAAAAAAGAAAATTATTTAAACGAGCGCGTGAAAAGTGAAAATTTGGTATTTGTGTTATGGAATTGTTATTAATGGAAAATTAAAGGAAGAAAAAAAATTTCTACGCTATAAAAAAAAGAAAAAAATTATAATAATATTGCATATAGTATAATTATGTTGTGAAAGTGGAAATATAGTATAAAAAATTTATATAGTATAATATATAGTGTGTATAGTCTTTAAAGGTGTGTTAATTAAAGTCAAATTTCTCTCTCTACTGTGTTTTTGTCACACGCATATTTAACGTACTCACACATTGTTCTACATTACCCCACGATATGTATACAAATAAATTTTCATGAAAAACGAAGGAAATAAAATAAGTTCTTAGCTAAAAAGAAAAAAAAAATTAATTGTTTTAGCTCAGAAGAAAATAAAAACTAAATTAATCACGTTGAAGCAAATAGCAAGCAGCAGTAGAAATAATAAAATAGAGAGAGAAAAATAAATTAATGTAAAGTGTGTATTACAACGTTGTAAATCTATGTGACAACTGCCTCGAAAAAAATAAATAATAAAATATTGCCGTAGAATAAAAAAAAAAGTTTTTAAAGGAAAAAAAAATCTAATTGTGTGTTCTTAGGAGTGATGGGTGTCTTTAAAGTTAATTATTTTATTAGCCGAAATGTGGAATTAAATGTAATTATCAAAATTTTTTATAAACTTTTTTTTCTCTTGTCATCATAATTTCATAATATCTACCATAATTTTTATTTTTATATTTTTTGCGACAAAAAAGGGACTATAATTTTGTTGAAAAATGTGGCTCTTAGAAAAGTGGTTAAAAGGATGTGGGAAATTTAATTATTGTGATAGCTTCTGCTTTTGAAAGGCTTTAAGGAGCTGAAGTTGGTTGATTAAAAATTTTGCGGCATTGAATTTTTTGAAGGTTGTGATTTAAAGTTTTCGAAAAATTTGATGCATGTGAATTAAGGGGTTATTTATTTATTGCTTTTTAGAGGATGGGGGGGGGGGTCAAGTATTTTGTAACAGCTCAAAAATAATTTTTTTTTGTATACAAAATTTAAAATAGTTTTCAGAGCTACCCAAAACCCGTTTGAATCACAAATCTATTTAGTTTATTTAAAACTATGAATTTAATTTTGACTGTTGCTTAACTTCGAACCCAGCTCTAACATTTAGTGGATATAAATCTAGGGAACTAGATTTAGAAACGGTTCATGTTATTTTTATCTAAATTTCTAGAATTTATAGAAACAATTAAAACTTTTACTCAGCATGAAACCACTTGACAGAACTAATATCTTACAACATTTTACTATCCACTGCGAAAAAAATTGTCATTTTAATTGAACTTGACATTGAATATTGAAAATCACAGTCACGAAGTTGTTTTGTTAATTTCCTGTTCTTTTTGTTCTTACAACAAATTAAAACAAAATATCGGTTGGGGTTGCCATGCTTAGAGTCTTTTATATTTTTTTAATCTATAATCTAATTTTGTATGAAAATTATTGGACCAAATTATTCCCTCTTTACATGACGAACAAAAAATATTAATATACAGAAAAAATTTATGCCGTGTTTCTCCCCAGTCAACCGCAATTATCTTTAGAAATTCCACGAAAATTAATTTTCCACAATTTAGGAGTAGAAAAAATTAATTCCGTGAAAAAGTTGCGGCCCCTCTACAGTATCATACTTCCTACTGACTTTAATAAGATTAAAATGAAATTAAACTTGAGAAAAAGTTGAAAATGTTGCTAAGGAATATAATTTGTGAAATATGAAGGAAATACAATCTCTTGGGCTATTTTCATGTCACGAAAGGATCCTTCTTCAATTTTTTATGAAGAAATAATGACAAAAAAAATTTCTGTGTCCTCTTCTGGCCTACCTTCGCACTTCCTTTTTTTTGTTTTTTCTCCCATCATCAGCATAAATAATATTCAACATTCTTTGATCTTTCCTATTATTTACAAATTATTTTCTTTTTACACGCTTTTTATTGAGTTGCTCTGTTGGTTTCTTTGTATGTCACGTTCAAATCTTGCAATCGATTTTTTGACCACTTCTATTGCTCCAATCGAGCTCAAATTTTGTATACACACGTATTCCCGGTGACAATACAATATTTTAACACTTTAGAACCACAAAAATGCTTAATTATAGTACAATTTTAATAAAACTTTTTTATATGGGAAAAAAATCCAATGTCAATGATATAAAATTTTGATTTGTTTAAAATATTATACTTGAAATGCTCAAAAGTCATTTATATGATTCACTATAGTTTAATTAATATTACTAATTATTAATAATACTAATAATTAGAGAAGCTGAAGATTTTCTGGGAGGATGAAAAAATTGACAAGTAATTTTTTCATGAATATCCGTAAGTGAAAATTTGAATTTTCAAAAAAACCGTTAATCACAAGTCCGTTACGAATTAATGCAAAATAACTATCAATATGTGATGTGCATTTAGCACACATAATTTGAGCATAAACGTATGCTGTTTTAAATGTATTACAATATTTATAGCACTTCACCAATTTAATTAAATTGACTTCTATTTATTTTCGGCTTTGAGATTTGATGCTTCTCTTACTTAAGAACTTAGTTGAACTAAGAAATGCATCCTTAAATTACGCCCCACGCTTATAGAGTCATTGTGTTCTTGGACTTAATCACAATATTTTGAAAAAAATTTATGTTACATTTCTAGTTGTCACAAGAAAATTTTTAAAATCCTGATTCGCTAAAAGTGTGACCTTATTTTATTTTGAACTTTTTGATTTTTAGTCTTTTTGATAAAAGCGTGTTTTTTAAAAAGTTTTTTTTTTGTTGCTGTTTATAATGTATTGCCTGAAGTGTAGAGCAAAATGTTGGCTTTCATCATCTTTTTTATGTCTACTGCTAGCGGGTGAATCTATACAATAGTGAGAAACAGTGACCAGATTAGGTTGGCTAGGGTTTTAATTATGTTTGAGGTTAGACTTGGCCTTGATCTGACTAGTCTAATCATTTAAACATAGTCACTAAAATGCGCAGCAACTCGATCGCTTCAATCTTATTTTACACTTAAATAAATCCATTTTTATCTCTACTTCGATTTGTCAGTGCTTAACATTGACCTTCAAATAAAACCCATACACACCTGTGAGTGTTGAGGATCAAAAATATATTCATCGAGGAAAATATGAAATTTTGATTTGTGAAATGAAAATCAGGGTGTATTTTCAATACCTTTACATCATGAAAGGTTAATTTTCCTTTTTATTTAAATGTAAAAGGTGAAAATAACATATCGAAAGCTTTGACTAGGCTTTGACCATTCGTGTATTAAGGCAGAAAATTCTCATTCCAAGCTCTCATTTTATCTTATATTTTATGAGTAGTTGATTATTCAAGTATATAAAAAAATATTACAATATTATTTTCTTATTCATGACCATCAAAACATAAATATACAATTTTTATAAGATTTCTAAGGAGGCAACCAACATCACTGGGCGAATCTAGAATGAGCTTTTTTATTCTTTGGGGGTTTTTCATAAATTGGGGATTGCGTCTAGGTTTCAGATCTTATTTCTATTGAAATACAATGGTAATTAGTGAAATCAATCTTTTAGAGACTAGTGACCTTCCTTACAGGAGCAAAGGATGAGAAGTTTTTTTTTATATCGACTCAAAAACTCCCCTGACTATGCCTTTAGAGACAAGGGTCAGGCGCGTAGCTAGGGGGAGGGGATTTTGGTGACAAATACCCATTTAATACCAGAAACTTCAACATTTTGCTAGATTTTTTATAAAAAAATTCAAAATTGCCCCCTTTCCCCAAAATTTCCCTTTAATATGTTTTTTTTTGTAACCCCTTCTTCAAATTCCTGGCTACACCCCTGGCAAGGGTCATCATAATCGATGTCTAACTTTCAACATGAGTTCTGAAACTTTTAAAGAGAGTGGATCTTAAAAATCTTATTTTACAATAGACGTCACTAATGAACAATCCCATGTTTTATTCTGTGTACTTTATGAAAATGCCAAAAATTAACATTCCGTCTGCTCAACAAAAAAAAAAGACATAAAAAATGTTTTTTTCTTTTCTCTTCCTCAACTTTTATTGTCATTGTCATTACCTATGTATGTAGACTTTATTCTTTGAGCTTGAAAGTTCTCGTGGAAATGTTGATCTTGTTGTTTTGAGGATGACTTTTTGTCAGTTGTTTAGCTCTTTCTTTCTTTGCTGAGAGACGGAAAATATTATTTTGTTTTATATGAAAATGTAAAATAATAAAATGTAAACAATTTTGCTAAGAAATTAGTTTTTAAGATTGTTTGAAATTGTTTTATTTGAATTTTATTTAATTTTTGTGTTCATAGTCTGGAAGGTCATTAAAAGATTTCGTTGAAAAAACAAGGGTGAGGTATGGCTCAGTTTCTGGTACTCAGATACTGCAGGCTTCGATGATTTGAATTTTTTGAACAGATGAACTATGAATGGTTAGCTTCAGGGTTCAGCATGAAAAAAGTATGAAATTTGAAGTAGATTTAGAGCTTTTGAATTCTAAATCCCTATAATTACCCACGGTTAAATTCTTAGAAATTCTAATTTTTATAGAAGAATGGAAAAGTCCATTATTGCATCACTGAATCTATCTTTCATCCTTCATAAGGGGCTGTTCGTTTAAAACAGACTTTTTTGAACCCCCCACCCCTGTCACAAAATTTAAAAAAAATTTTTTGTTTGAACCGTCTCAAATTCTTCTTACCCTCCCCCCTCCCTCCCTTTCCCAAGTCGTAACGTAATTGGCGAACCACCCCTAAGTATTACCATAAAATCTTCATTAATTAATAAGCTTTTAATTATTTTATTCCTCCATGCTCTTACTTCTCTTCAAAAAAACATATTTTTATGTCTAACATGTGCACATATTTTACTCGAAAAACGATGAATCTTATTTTTCTTGAGGGCTTTATGACAAAAACGAGGAAAAGAATTCGGAAGAGCATGCAAAGTTACTAAACACAAGAAACAATTTCCAGTAAACAGAAGGAAAATCTTTAGATGTGAATGAGCTAAAAGAGGTGTGGAAAGGGTTCGATTCTCTAATGATGTAAATAAAATTAAAGTATGTAGGATCTGAAGGTATGATGCAATGATACAAAGCTCTATAGAAGCCATACCAGCCAGGCAAAGGAGCTAAAACCCATCAGACTGTCTACGCTCTTGTATGATGAAATCGAGTCATACGGATTTCATTGCATTGCTACTAAGTACCATAGGGCTGCTAGAAATCAGTAGCACTGAACCTGAAAACCATCATTTATAAATCACCCCATTCATACTTACAGTTTTAAAAGAATATTCTTTATATATGAATTTAAACACAAAAAATGTTTTAAAGCATATAAAAGCTTAAATGGATTAACCTGAATAAAAATAAAAATAATAATAACATCAACAATAAGAATGATAAAGGATAGGCAACAAAAAAAAAAGTTAAAAGGTATATAATTACATTAATTTCTGTCTCTACATTCGTTCGAGCATAAAATTCATCGCATGGTACAGCAGAGATGTTCATTTCTGGAGGCAAAAAATACACAACAACAAAAAGAAAAATTCTTTCTTTACGTAAAAGGATTCACCCAAAAAAATTTCCTTTTAACAAACATTTTTCCTGTTTCATGCCAACTAGCTCTATCACATAGAAAAAAATATTTGGGAATAGAAAAAGACGAAAGACAAAGTATGGAAAGAATGAAAAATGAATTCTTAATAAAATGATGATATTGTTACGTTATTCAATTTGTGTTTATCTTTTAAGCCATGGAAACAAATAAATGTGTGTGTCTGTGGATGTTTCTCATATTTTTGTCTTCCAACAGAATAAAAAGGAAATTTGAGTGTTTTTTTCTCGCTCATGAAAATGAGAATGGAAGATGATAGAAGGGAAAGTGGGTCAGTGAAATAATTCTGTCGACTTTTAAGGCGAAAATAAGAAAAAAAAACGTAAGATGGATGGTTCTTTGTTGATAAACATAAAGTTTCTTTTTTGGAATGTTTTATAATCAAGCACATGTTTTTGATTATTTTTTCGGGGCCTTAGGAAATGCATAGTCAAGTTACTATTCAATACTACTTTAAGGTATGCTAGGATAGACTAGCATCTGGATGATTTCATTACAGCATCTTGAGCTTACGAATTGTGACTAGGTACATTGCAGGGTACATCAGTTCTATAGACGTACTCGTGTTTTTGCAATGTGCAGACCTTGCAAGTGGTAAGAACTCCACTATAAATTGTAGGGCTAAAGGATGTGGTACAATAGATTCTGTTTTAATTTGAATCGCAGTGGCTCCGGCTCAAAAGGCTGGACCTTCTCCATGCTTAACCTTTTACCAAAGCTCGAAGTCGATTCGAGTAGACTCAAACCCTATCGACTTCAAGTTCTGCCTTTTTACATTCAATATTGTGGCAGGTCACTTAATACGTAAGGCAAGAAACTAGATTTTTAAACCCCCCTCCCCTCTTGTGTGGGACTTTTGTTTCTAAAATCTTTGAACCCCCGTAATTCCATTCATATAAAAATTCTTTCATCTCGACAATCCACATCTTGATATTGACCACAGAATCTTTTAATTCGCATACCTTCTTCTCAATATTCATGTTCATTCATCTTTTTAAATATTATCTTCTTTTCCTTCAACCCAAAAATAAAAATTATGTAAGGGACTAATTCTTTTGTCCTTCTCACGTGTAGCGTGAAGAAAAATAAAAGCTGAGAAATAAAATAAAAATCCTAGTTGTAGAGAGAATTATTCCTTGTGAATATTTACAAGACTATGAATAAAAAGAAGGAAAGGAAAAAAATATTTGTTGGCAACATGAGATTAGTCGAATGGAAATTGTTTGACCCATGCAATGTTTGTCTCTTTTTTGTGTGCTCTACTCGAGACTTGTTTAGGTGGATTTGTTTGGAATGAATTCACAAAGGAAAAAAGGGATGTGATACAAAGATCAACTGAAAATGTGTATTTAGTTTATATGTTCTTAGGGGGTTCATGTGAAAATGATGTCAATCATAAATTTTGAAATTGAGGCTTCTTTTCAAAATCATCAATATTTGTATTCAATATGAGGTTCAAAGACATAGCTAGAACTCTTAAGTGAGAGCAAGAGAGGGGGGGGGGTGGCTTTGCAGGATAAAAATGTGTTCGACATGAGTATTTTATCTCAAAATATTTAAGTAAATTGGAGGATGTGTCTGTCCAAAAGGAGCTGGTTATGACTAACCCCTCCTCTACACCCCTCCCTCGCTTACTCTAGCTCAAATTAAAGTTACTCCTTACCAGAACTCAAACTTCACATAACATCTGAACCAAACCCCTTTTTTCACATACTCGTCTCTTATCCATATCTTTTCGTCCATAAAGTGAGTTCAACTAAGAAAACGACGAGATATGATTGAGTGCCAAAAATCTTTATCCCCCCTTTTTTTATGCCATTCTATAAAAAGGACCTTTTTTCTTTCTGGTACTTTTTAACGTGAATTTTTCTCAATTTTTTTTTTCGTCTCTAATATAAATCAATTATTTACACCGCCTGAAGAGGAAGAACACAAATGATAAAAAGGAAAAGAAAAAAACATTTTTATTATTTTGTAGGTAGATAAGGAATAAATCGGAACACAAATGAAGCAAAAACTTCGTACACACAATGTTTTCGTCTTTTATTTCTGTTGTCTCTTTTGGGGGCTTATTTTAGTTGTTGTAATAAAAGAAAATTCAGGGTTGATATACTTGGATTTAAAATTTGTGGTTTTAGTTTGGAATCTGTGAAAAGAAGCTTGATTCTAGCAATTTAAGACAAGGCTCTACTCAATCTAATTGCTAAACAACTTGAAACTCTGTTTAATTCCAACCTATCTCAATATTTCCATCTCTGCAACATCCAACATCCAACTACCCGAACAGAAATGTCTGTCTAGCATTAGTCTCATAAAAATCCATTGCGAAAGAAGCTCAATAAAGAAAAGTAGGAAGAAAAAAAATGGTACAAGTGAGATATATAGGACACTTAACACTCTGTCAGGATATTTCCCTTTTTCTTCGTCACTTTTTATCCTCGCTGTTGTATTTCATTTCTTTTAGACATTTCCATTCAATTCACACGTATTTCTGTCATTGGACGTTTTCATATTCATTGTAAGGAACAAGAAATGAATAAAATGAATGATCAAAAGAAGCATATTGCTGCTTTTTTAATTAAAATTTTGCATTGCTAGCAAAGATGAAATAAAATTTGTAAAGAAATTTAAAATAAAGGAATGAAACAAAAGCGAGGAAGCATCAATGAACAATATTATGATAAAAGCATATTTGTATGCACTTACTCCTCCTTATTGTTCCGTTTATGCTCTCTTTTTCTTTAAAATATATAATTTTTATGTGCTTTGTAAAGAGAAAATAAACAAAATTGTGTTAAAATGCTTTAAAAAGTAAATATTGAAATTCTGTAATTTTTATATTCACACCGTATTCACGTGTGAATCTATTGGTTTTGTTCAGATTGAAAAATCAGTTTTCCGAATTTTGCGAGGAAATGGAGCAATATGGCTTAACATGTCGAAACATGAAAAGTTTGTGGCTGTAATTTCAAATCATCTGCAAAAAACAGATTTCAAATTGATTGAAGCATTGCTGAGAAAATTGCAAAATACGCTTTCTGTAAGCAAACAAGCAAGCAAGTTAATCTCAATAACGAGACATCGTAGAGACTTCTAGTTTTTTACATTTGATCCGTGCTGCTCTATAGAAGAGCTGTGTTGTTTTTGGGCAAGGTAGGAACAGCCGTTGCTTCAGAAAAAGCAAAAAACTTTCCTTTCTTACGAATTTTTCAAAAAAAAAGTTTACTGTGATTTTTATAAAATTAAACTTTGGATGAAAAATTTTTTTAAAAAACTTTTAAAGAATGCTTGGCATATTCGTCAAGCTTTATACCTTCAAACTTATGCTAAGCGAAGCTCAGCAGACTCGCTAGCTTTATACCTTCAAACTTATTCTGAGCAAAGCTCAGCTGACCCGTCAAGCATTATACCTTCAAACATATGCTGGGAAAATCTTGGTCTATCCATAATAATTTTGATGGTACGGTGTGAATATATCCGCATTGGGTTTCTACCCGATACACTAGTTTGGAATTGAAATGTTGTGGGAAGATTCATCTGTAATTTAATATTAAGTCAAAAGACAGTAGTTGAAGTAGTTGAAGTCTGAATGTTAGAGAAGTTGACATTACCGGATTTGTCTTTAAAGTATTTTTGATCAAGATGCCTTGGGAAGTTTAAGGTGCATTGTAGTACTTTTAGAAGCCCAATTTCTATGGCTACACGGTGCACCTTAGTCTCAAATTAATTTTATTCGTATCTCATGATGTGGTTCCTAAATAGAGAAAGATCACGAGATCTTAGACTTTAGAATTAAAGTCAGCATTTTAATTTTAATACTTTTGCAGGCCATCCCCTTTTTAAGGTTCAAAAGATTTCACTTGCATTAAAGCATCAAAAATTACGCAGAAGCAAGCCTCTGAGAAATTCTTAGAAAATAACATAAAACTCATTAGAGACAGAGCAAAAAAAAATATTACAATATCTTTAACTTTAATCCACCTAAGGGGAATGAACATCCTCATTCCACAGTTTAATAGGACTTCCAATAGGATGACGACACCCCTCAACTTATAAACTTTGTTAACTTTCCTTTTCTTTTTAAAGTGATCCTGCGGTACGTCCATCGTGTAATAATATAATGATTTTTTGTCTTCTTCTGTGACATTAACGCTCAGTTCCTTTTTTTTTTGTTGGATATAGACATCATCGTCATTACAAATTCAAACAATAAATCAACATCAACATTAATTTCCTGAAAATTCACGCAATTTATCATGTGAAATTTTTTTTTCATATTCAGCCTGTCATTCTGAAATATGATGCTTGAGTGTGAGTATTTTTTTTAAAAAAAAGGAAATGTGGATAATGTGAAAAGTGAGAGAGATGGAGACATCCTGAATTATTAGCGACTAAATTGTTTTAAAAAAGTTGAAGGTGTTGAGCATAAACGATTCAATTGGCTCCTCTAAAGTAAGCTAAATTCAACGGAGAATGCACTTGAATAGTTTCAAGCACCTCAGCTTCAATGCCTTCTGCAGTATGTGCATAAATATTTTCAACTTTTTTTGAATAGAAATTCTGCATTGTTCACTTTTTGCTTCTTTTATAAAATTTAAATATGTGAATATGTTGCACAATGAATGAGCATGCATTTCACAAACATACGAATGAATGAGAATTTATGTTATGAGGGAATCGAGATAGAATATAAAAAAAGTTGTGAATTGTATAGAATAAAAAAAAAATTATTGTGGAAGGACTACAGAAGGCTGCATGCAAAAAAAAAAACAGAGAACTTCTGAGAGTCATAAATTTCTGTACGAATACCATGGAATAACAAAGTGGATAAAAAAAGCTCTTTTTAGCAAATTTTTAATGGAAAAGAGATGGGATTAAGTTGATCAATTTGTCGAGGAAATTAAAAATAGTTCAGAGTCGATAGGACGGAGCTTGATGAGAGGGTTTGGGATCAAACTGAATACAAGATTTACTGGAATTTTACGAGTAATGAAACTCAAAACGCTTCATCGAGTTCTGATAGATTAATATTCTTCCACAAAAACCTGCATTAAATTTTATAATAACTAGAGACTAAGCTTTGAGCTGTAATAGCTATAGAAGCTTGTTAGCTTAGCTAAGTATGTCAGTAAACCATAATGCATTTACGGCTCGGAGTCGATTCCACGAGTTGACATTGAGCTCTGGTCACAACTGACAATTAATCATTAAAAGGTTTAAAACTCAACCATGCAAGGTTAAGAAGCTATAAATGACTTATTTCCCACTTTAATCTTTAAGTTTGCATACCTAAGTGTCGAGCAATATGCTTAAAAATTTTAAAACTAATCATGACTAGAATCATCAAGCCTTCGTCTAATTTGGACTCAGATTAAGTTAAGTTTTTAAAAAACCAATTTTTAAATCTGTAAGAACTAAGCTTACCGCTTAGTTTTATTATTAAATTAAAGCTTACTCATAAAACCTTAAGTGACTGAGTTGTAAGTCACACTTTTTTGACAAATCTAATTTCAAATAAGAGGCACAAATGAACTGCCCACAAACTTGTTCAAGTTTCTACACAGTCTACAACTGATCTCTCCATAGAATGCGCTTTCATCATCAAAATCCAGCATTAAAAATCCTACTATTTCCATCATTTCTAAAGCTTACTTCAGTAAACCTATTTTTTTCCTCAATTGAATATATTTTTGCCCCTACACATTTCCATTCTATTATATAACGCGATAAAAGAGCGCGAGAGTAATTTTCAACATCACACATAAGCGAATGAGCACATAGATGGGTTATGATAGAGCAAAAGAAGATGAGAAAAGAGAATTAAATATCCTGAATGTAATTTCATAGTCAGGAAATTTGCTTTTGCCATTCAATTGGCTTTTATTAAATTTTAAAACTTTCTTTTTTTGCTAGCTCTGAGCTCATCCAATTGAATTCTTTTCGAAACGCTAATTCTATTGGAAATTTCTCGATAGTTTATTTTTGTTTTCATCAATGTTAGTTCTTTCTTGTTTGTTCATCAATGAAATATTGAAGCAATTTAGGAACGGATGTGAACATCAACTGTCTGATTTAGTTTACTTTCGATGCTTCAAAAAGGAAATCTGCTGAAAATTTTCCAATTTTCTCATTTGACACGTTTCAAATTAAAATTCACGGCTCATCAACACCCAAGCAGTCTCATTCTTAGACATACTGTGCAATAACAGTGAGCACAACAATGAAATAATTAAATAATGATTTCTTTGTACTCAGCATGTTGCTTTTTATAGCCAAATGGTAGAAGATGAGATAATAGTTCGCTTGAAAGGATAAGAACAAATTAAACTTGGGGAATGGAATAAATAGAATAAATGGAAGGTTTATGAAGAGATTAATGAATGAAAGATTTCATACCTTCAAAAGGATGGCTGGCAATATTTTAATTGTGGTTAGAGAAAGAGGAAATTTAGTGTGAATTGATTCAGATGGAATGGATTCGTGGGATGGTGAATCTAGTGAATGAAAACTTCACTTTGTTACATAATTGCTATCATTTAATTTTTCAGAGTAGTTTCGTACCCCTCAAAATATAGATTTATTCTATAAAACATTAGAAACTGATTGTTAGACTATAAAAGTTATCAAAAATAACATTTACATTAGCTTGGGTTCCTTTTAAGTCTCTAGTCTTGGCTCAAGACTTATTTGGCTAAAATATTTACTAGAAACTTGATCAGAGTGTTTTAAAAAATTCCCTTAAGTGTTGCGTCACCTAATCTACAATGAAACTTAACTTGATAATTAAACGATCATAGATCTAGCTCTTTGTAGATTAGGATTCATATGTCAACATCACTATAGCTTAGTCCAATGCTGTCCAAACTGTGTGCCGCGGCACATCAGTGTTCCATAGAAATTTTTTGAAACTGATACGAGCCGGATGTCGTTTGCGACTTCGGTCATGGCTTACCTCTCATGTGAGCCATGACTCAAAAAGTTTGGACAACACTGGTCTAGTTTAAAACCAGTGATGGAGCTAAAAATTATTCGAGAATAAAATTTGAGTCAGACTCCAGTTTCCGGTCACAAAACTTAATTTTGAGAGAAAGTCTACCTACTCTTTTACCTACGTTTAAGACAACCTGAAAATTGTAATCGTAACAACATAATCAACATAATCTTCATCCACCAGACCTTCAATATTCCTCGAGTTTTCCCCCCGATTACTCAAATTCCCATAATAATAACATAAACTTTGAAATTAATTCAACAATTTAATTACATACGCTAACCATCTCCTTAAATTTCTGTGCCATAACTGTAAGTGACTCCATATTTCCTCCACTTTCCCCGAAACACTCAAGAAATAATTACAGCTCTCAATAATTCTCGTCTCAACGACTTGAAAGAGATAAAAAAATAAAAAGTGTAAAGAGCCTTTTTTTGCTGCTCGCATCCAACAACGAAAAGCTCTTTCATCTAAAATTATAAATAAGTACAGCTGTTCTATTGCTCCTTTGAATATTTTTTTGTAGATTTTTCTCCTTTTCTTCACATTTGTTCTAGAATGGGTTGGTTGGAAGTTCAAGATAATGTCTCATAAAACTATGAAGGAAACAGCATCAAAAATTAAAAATTCATCCCGTAACATCCGAATGAACCCCAAATTTTTTTTCTTAAAATCGACAAGCACACGAAAAAGGAGAGAAAGAGGATTTTCTTTATTTTTTAATGTCCTAAAGGTTATTGTTACTTTCATAAGCAGTGACGTCATTAGAAAAAGCACTTCATTGCCATATCCTTCCTTTATTTCCTTCCCGCCGCTGTCGTTGACGTTGAAATTAAATTTTTTTTGTAGAAAAGGTTCTTTATAGCTTTGAGCATTATTAAAGTTCAAAGCCAATTTCATTTACATTCTTTGCTGTAATGTGAAATTGCATCGGTTCTACTTTATTTTATTTTCTGAATTTAAGGGATAGAACAAGAAAGGATCTCTTCGGATTCTTGGTAGGGGAATAAATAGCTTAGATAGGATGTAAATAGCTTCTGCCATTCAATTGAATGAGATAAAAGTTCACAGAAGGTTAAATTATTGATCATATTTTAAATATTTAAAGTGCTGTGGAGATATTTGAGCTTTAAGAGATAGATCCTTGCTCAATGAATGAAAGAGTTTATGAAGACATGAAAGCTGAAATTTTGTCTAGGGGATGTAAACGATAAATGGAGATTTTAATCTACAAACTGAAACTAATAACCCAATAAAAATTCTTAAGAATGTTTGGAATATGGAAATGATGTTTAGAGGATGTGTGGATGCATGGTTGTCTTAGTTGAATATGGAATGATGCAATCTTCTCAGTACTTGAGAATCATTTCGTAGTATATTCAGAAGACTCTATGATATTTGATTTCTATGGCTGTAGTCAGTGAGGGGGTTCAAAAGCTTATTTTAGAATTTTTACACCCTTACTTCCATGAATTTCTTCAAAAATTCGACATGTTAAATTTCTTTTGACTCTATCAACCTATGTAATCCATATCCTAGTCCACCTGGTAACCAACTCTGTAATATTCTCGTGGATGCTCAAAATCTTTCCAACATATTCTCTAAGATTAGCTCCAACAAATTTTTCTATATGTTTCTCATAAATGAACTCGAAATTAATTTATATTTCATAAAATTCTCATTACTCTCCCAAAATTGTAAGCAAGACAAGCTTTAATAAGTTCTTTAAGTAGAAACTAATCATGTTCTCCATTCAAGAAGAACTTTCATAGTACTAAATGTTTGTACATAAAATACGAGAAGGCAAGAAAATATTCATATTCATGTGTTTACCTTACCTTTTACAACATCTTGTACATCAACATTGTAATATGTGTGAGAAGTTACTGATGTTTATTATCATAAAACATTAAATTTATGAAGTTCTATGAAGCATACATTTTTATGATATTTTCGCCTGGCATGAGAGTTTTCACCTTTTGAAGTATCCAGCTACATTCTATTTTTATGTTTGTGTGCAGGAGCTCATCTCATAGATGAGAATGTAGAATGCATTAAAAAATAGCTCTAATGAAAATTCTTGAAATTCATTTTTTTTTCATCCAAGGCACAACAAAAAGGAAAAATAAAAATCAGAGCACATGAGTTGCGTTTATGTTATTTACGTGCTTATTCCGCATAGTAAAAGCATCATAAATTATGCAGAAATGAAAAGAAAAAAAAGAGAACTGTAGACGTACGGAGAGAATGAGATATATTGAGGACTTTATATGTATGTAGATTGACACGAGAGACAGGCATAAATGAAATAAAATGAGAAATCCAATGACGATGTCCTTGTGAGATTCTTATATTATTATTATGATATTGTGACATGAAGGCTTATATTACGTTTTAGGACTTTGTCTTTATCATTTTGTTTCTTTCTGCTTTAGTGAGTTTATATCTACTCGAATCTTCATTTAATGTCAGCTATTTCGATGTTTCCCGTTGGGAGAATTTTGATAGATTTTTATCGATCTTTTGGATGAATAGATTGCCTTTAATATGAGGGGATGTAGTTGTAGGGACATTTTGAAATTATTTTAGCAGCAAATCGTGGAGAATATGGACTAAGTGTGTGCAACAAAGGGAATTTGTCCTCGTCCTCACTTCTTTATTTAGACTCAATGCCCCAAATTTTAATCTGCTTTGACACAACAGATAATATTGTTAATGAGACTAAGCTTGATTCCTCGAAATAAATTAGAAGTTTTATGTGTATTACAAATTGTCAAATTGAACAAAAGCCGTAACTCCCGGATTGGTAAGATTTATTCGGGAACTCGTATAAAAAATCAAAAATCTTGTATTCAAAGGTTCAATTCCTTTAATTTTCAATTAGGAAAGTGAAGGTTATGCTCTGCAAACAATTTCGCGATTATATTTCAAATACACTTTGTCATAAATTCTTCAAAAATTCCTTCCAAGGGATTCCATTCCGCACAAACACTCGCACAAAAAGCCTTTTATTTTCCTCTCAAAAAAGTTTATGGGTGACTCTTTAATAAAAATTCCATCAAAATTAATATTTTATTAACCCCGTGTGAAATGAAACATTTGATACATGAAGTATATGCACGTTATGCCGTTCTTATTTTATATATGTGTGTAGCAGAGACATATTTTATATTATTTAACTGCCAGAAATGAGGCAAAAAGGAGGTTCTTTCTTATGCCATTGAAAGCAAATTTGCATGAAAAATAATCCTCGGAATAATTTTTTATTT
Organism: Chironomus riparius; assembly: GCA_917627325.4. NCBI lineage: Eukaryota > Metazoa > Arthropoda > Insecta > Diptera > Chironomidae > Chironomus > Chironomus riparius. The sequence goes on along the minus strand of OU895877.1, from coordinate 17,239,587 downwards.
CCTTTTCAAATGCACTAAAATGAATGCAGCTTTATTTTGAGATTTCAAGTCTCAGAAAAAATATAAAGTTCATGAGCATGCAGTGCTTTATTTGGAATTAAAAATTCAAAAGAGAGAATAATTTATGAATGGAAATAAAAAAGTTTGAGGCTCCATTTTCTGGGCTGTATTTGACCTTTAAAGTTTTCAACGGAGGAAATTTTTAATTACTTTAACCTTTGAGGTTCCTTTATCCTCGTTAATGTTTGAGAAAAGTTCATAAAGATGGCTGCAAGCCACGGGATTCAACCTCATTTCAGTTGCTAGACATCAACAAACGCATGTCCTATAAATAAACTCCGACAGACGTTGAAGTTGGGTTCGTCCAAATTCCTTAGAGTTTATGACGTCACTTGAAATTTTTGTCACATACTCGGTAGCCTTCAAGTGGAAACACCACAGGTGATATATTAATTTGTTCTTGGAATTTCGGAAAAAAAAAATTGTCGTAATGGAAAGCATTGCATGTCAAGTTGTGTCTTAATTAATAAGTTATTATGTATCAAGTGGATTGTACTTTGGAACAAGTGTTCTGGATGATGAATAAATTATTGTCAAATTTTATGGCAATAGGAAGTGAAACAATTTATTAGAATTTAATATCAATATTTGAAGATGAAGAGTTTATGTTGAATTTAAGTTTGTATATTGCAGAATGGATTCGAGAGTTGAATTGCAGATGGTTATGATAATTTATCAGTAAACAGACTATTCCTTAAAGTTTTTGAGCAGAGTCTAATTCGAACGAGATTAAATCGATGCCATGCCGGCTTCTTTGTGTAATTATTCTTATTTTTAGATTCAAAGATTGAGTATTGATTTTGTTGATAAACTTAATTTATTACCTGTTATTTAATAATACACTAAATCCAATGACAAATTTGATGCATAGACCACCTATGTTTGATTTTGCTATACTTTACTACTGCATATAGTAGGATCCTAGTTACTAGGAGCTTGAAAGACTAGTTCGACACCTCCTAGAAATGAAAAAAAAAAACAAGTTGATCGCTTAGACTCGAACCTAAGATTGTTAAGCCGGCATTGCAATTTTAAGATACTGAACTAGTAAATCCCAAAACTATTAATCCATTTCAGTTTACTGTAACAAAGTTCAACTAGCAACTAAGTTTGAACTCCTAAACTTCATCCAAGAAAACCAAAGCAAATTCAATCGAAAAGAATAAATTCAACATCTCATCCAATCCCACTCGAAAGTTTGCTAATCCACACATTAGCTCAATAAAAATCACACTTAATTCCATCACTTACTTTCAAATCTCTCAATTGATACAAATTTTAATTAAATTTTCACTTCTTCATAATCTTTCAGCAATAATTTAATCATTTTTATCAATAATTGAAACATTATGGAAACTTTTTAATTAAATACTTTTCAAAATGAAGAAAATTGTATTTTTGTTATTAACTTTCTACTTGCACAAAACTTTCTATTAGAACTGATTAAATCTTTCTTTGCAATTAAACACTGTGAATTCCCTGGAGTTAGATTTTAATCTAGATAAAAATTTTTAAGAACAGCAAAAAAGGGGAGAATTTGATTCTTTTTTGATGAAATTTATGAGTTTCACTGAAAAGTTCTCATTTTCTCATTATAAATTCAGCTTTTGCTAAGCTAGTCTTGCAGTGCTCACCACTATCCACTATTAAAAGCTGAAGATGCAGAATTTCTTAATTGGATTTAAAGTTTTGGCGTAAAATTAAGTGAAGCGCATTTTTTTGGCGGGAAATCGTAAATACACGTGGATTTAAGGGCTAAATGCAAAGGAACAATTCTTTTGCATCGTAAATAAGAACTTTCGACGTTTGTAGACATTAACAGTTGAAAATCTTCTAGGCATCGATCGTTTAGACATCATTTAAGATATTGCGGTATTCTGTCCGAGCGACACAAGGTGGAGGGTGGTTTCCATATGGAAGCCTCCACTATGTGTAAAGTAAATAGAGATAACCTAGCTAAATCGATAACCTAAGATTGTCTTTGATCCACTTGTCTTGTTCAACATCACCAGCCTCTTTAATCGCCAAAATGCCTTATCTTTTTACAGCCATGCTTTAAAATAACAGCACAGCAACTGGATTTTTTAATCAAAAACTAATTAAAATTTTTGAGCTCGTTTCCTTAAATAAATATGAAGATCCTACAACTCTTTATGGGATCTTCTCATATATCTCATATCTCGCGTATCAACCCCCCAAAGGGGACATGAACATATATTTTCATGTTGAATGTTTGCAGTGCATGCAGTAGACTCCAATAACATGAAAATTATTAGCTTGTTTTTCTTTTATTTTCTGATTCTGCTGCTTATTATATGAAAAGAGAAATATAAGACTGAAGTTTCTTTTTTTATGCTTATGTTACGAATTTCTCTCGGTCTTGCTTCCTCTCGTCCCTCTTTCTTTTTTTTGTTGCTTTGTGTTCGATGGGAAAATGAACATTCGGTAACGAAGATTTGCTTGAATACTGAAAGTCGAAATGATGTTAGACGAGCAATTATGGAAATGAACATGAAAAGATATGAACCGTTTTTTTAACTAACATATACTGCACATATATTCTATGGCTGTATATGCTCAATCAGATGAACAGAGCAATTCTTTCGTATATCCAATGCATATTTGAAAATATATATATTTTTTTAAGATAGCATATTTTTCTGGAAGTAAAAGAGATTTATTGGGACAGTAAAGCTGGTTTTTTGCTGGTGGTGAAAGTAGATTTTGGGATTTATAGAGGGAATGCTTACTGCTGTTGTTTAATGAATGGTACTTTTAGATTCTTTACTTATTTGATGTTAACTTGAAGAAGGTTGGGTAGATTCAAGGGGATAACAACATGGTGGGAACAGGATTGACTGAATATTAATGGGAAATTACGTTTAAATGATAAAACAATCACTGTAATAATGAGGAAAAGATGACAAACTTCTTATCACATATTTAATTAAGAAAAAATATGTTCAAAAATATTCCCCTTCGTGTTGTTTTCCCCTTGGATGGATTAGGTTCTTTGGGTCAGAAGTTGAAGTAGCGATTCAGGAACACTTCATGTCAGTGGTTCTCAAAGTGTGTGTCACGACACACTAATGTGAACCTAAATGGTCTTCATAAGCTTGCCAAAATCCTAGAAATTTACATAGACACACAAATATATTAAAATCTGCGCTCTAACCACCTTCAAACCCCAAAACAACCCCCCTCAAATACATTTCATACGACAACTTTATCATCAATACTTCCAACCGAGCTCATTTTACTATCGCATTTTACTATCAGAATGATATTATTAATTTAAGTTACCGATATGTATGCATGATGATGAGGAATGAAAATGCAATCACGAATGTAGTGCATGTGGCACTAAAAAGAATTTTATTTAAATTTAAAATCATAAAAATTGTATATCCATAAAATGCAGGAAAATTTCTCTTCTTATCATGTAAGTAACATGAGGATAGAAGCAGAAATTGTTCAATCAAATTGAATAAATTTTCATCTTATGACATAATATTCAATGTGACTTCATACACAGAGTGAGAAAGAAATATTAGTGTGATTCTGTCGGAATCGAGGAAACCACGATGATTCAAATTTATGATTTACTCTAGCGACTTTACCATAATTATCATTATCATCATCAACATTATTTTTCTCTCATGCACTTCCTCATCTTTAGTGCTCGTGCAAAAGTTGAAGGAAAAAAACCTCTTTTGTGTGAGAAAACTAAAAAAATTACTTTTCACTCTTTTAGGGGTCGTTGGGTTATGATGTCTTATATTATGAGGAGTTTTAAAGTCCTTCCCTAGGCTATGAGAATAATGAAGGAGTCAGAGAAGAGAAATGGGTGGAAAACATATAGTCATGTTGCTTCCATACTCTATTTACTAATATCTGTGGTTTGAATTGTTTCTAGCTACTTCCTGGTATAGGTTCAAGTAAAGGTGCCCATGAAATATATCAATTATCCATAGACATGACCATGACTCTCAAATCTAGGTTCTCGATACTATTTTCTCGAAACTATGAACTCTAAACCAAGTTCTAGATACTAGGTACTTTAGAAAATCCACTCTTTAACAGTGTTTCTCAAAAAAATTTGGTCCGCGGCACATCCACATAAAAATTTTCATGATCTTTTTGAAGTTTTAAAGCATGGAAATAAAAGTAAATTTTAGCAATCAAATATTTTTAACGGCACACAAGTATACCGCGCCACACAGTGTGAGAGCCACTGCTCTAAAAGAAAATCGAGTTTTACTATGGCGAGAGTATAAGCTCTAGGAAACCATAGAAACTGGTCATATGACACAGTTATTAATAATCATTTTCAAACTCAATTCAAAAGAGACATCATACCTGAACGAACTCCTCAGGTCTGCCTCCTTCAACCACAGAATCTTTTTTCTTTAAAATGAGTTAAAAAAGAAGGAAAAAAAAATCTCATCAAAAATAATTAAAAGCACAGTGCTCAGTGAATGCAATCCTGCCTGCGTTGCTTGAAAATCTGTTTCAGCTGAATAAAAATCAAAGTGATTTGCTTCCGAGGAAGTGCTTTTCATATAAGAGAAGTACGTTATAAGTGTATTAGATGAGATTTTCATTTTTTTTTTCATAAAAAAATTCTTCTTCTTGTGTTGCTGTGTGTGCCTTTTTTTGCGATGAAAATTATTCTGCGTTATTATGTTTGAATTTTATAAACATGAAATGGGAGAATTTTTGTGAGGCGTGTGCTTTCGAGGAGGTGGATGAGTTTAGGATAATTTGTGGACGGGGATTTGAGCCTTTTGAGAGTTAAGGACATATTTCTTTACTGCATTGTGAGTGCCATGTAAGTTCTAGGCTAGCATTTATTGATTTCGGTCTATTCGAGTCTAAGTCAGCAAGTTCCTCGTGAAGACTTATCGTATACAGTGAAGACTTATCTTGGCATAGATGTGGCTAGCCAATGAGTGAACTTGATTGTGTCCCTAATAATATGATAGCGACTTAATTCATAGAAATTATGTACGAAAGCTATCTCTAATCCCATCAAACTTCATACTCAATATTTTGGATCTAATACTTCCTTACTTCCAAACTCTCTATTATTCCTCATTCAAATTATCAGCAGGCTCTCATTCGCTTGACACAAAAGCCAACGACAAGACGCTCATTTTTCCTCTCATTCATAGCTTTCACCATGCGATGATACTATCAAATACCGAGTAAATTTAATTAAATTTTACTCCTCGCCTCGCTCGTCTCCATATTCTTCAGTCTGTGTATATTTATGTATATTTTTCTAACCGTCACCCTCTCGACAATCGCTATTGCATGCCGATCTAGAAAGAAGAATATTTTTTATGTATTTTTAATATAAGGTGAATCAAAAATAATATAAATATGAATTCCTTCCAAGATGGAATTTCCATTTTATGGTCTTGTTTCTGTTCTTGAATCCTCATTTTCTGTTCCTTCTTTCATGTCCTAGAAAAAATATTTTTATTGCTTTGATTTCATTTTTTTTTTATTGAAACATAAAAAATGTTCATCGCGATGTAATAACGGTTGAAGGATGTCGGGGAATTACAAGAAAAAAATGTTGTGCTGTAAATAATATTGAGGAAATGTTCCCGAATGCTTTATTAAATTATGAGAATGGTGTGTTGTTTCCGTTTGAAAAAATTAATTTAAAAATATTATTTTTTATTATTCATTCATTCATTCATTCAAAGGATATTTATGGATGTCTATAATAATTGTATTGTATAGAAAAGGAAAGGAATGAATTTAAGGGCTGACAGGGGTGGGAACTTTGAAAGGATTGGGAGATGAAATTGGGTTCATTGTTGGTTTTTAAGGTTTTAAACAGTCAGTTTTCTAGGCGATCAAAAATAATTCCTGGGTGGGTGTCTAGCTATACAACTACACTATTTACTACCTTAATTTACCTATTATTAGGTTTGCCTTAGTCTATTTAGAGGTAAATGTAGGTATATACCGAGAATACCGCTACTGTGCTTAGGCTTATCAGATACCTAGTATCTGACCTCTCTGTCATTAAGGACTATAATAAGGACAATACAATAGGTTTCAGACAAGGATTCATAACTGATTAATCATGTTTGGATTATCTTTGATAAATGTCTATGTGATACTCTAAATTATAGAGCTCTTATCCAGTCTCACTTCATTTTATTTTTTTTCCAGCCAGCAACATCTACTTAACCTCAATTCCACCTCTGATTTAAGCTATTGTGTATTTTTTATAAGCTACATAAAAAAAACTTAAATAAGCTTTTAATATTTGATTAATATGAATGCTTTTAAGGACGCTCGACAGAAAAAATTACGAAATAAACTTCACAATTTTTAATTCATTAAAATGAAAAGGATGATCTTTTCATATTCCTGAGTGATTAATTCTTGGATTTCTTTTTTTAAAGAAAATATTTTTAATGCAAACATGAATAAATTATTAAAATATGAAAAAAATCCTTATCATTCTGGTTAACATGAAGATTTTACAGCATTTTAATAGAACTTCTTAGTCATTGTGAGTTGTGCATTTTTCAAATCCTGATAAAAAGTTTTCGAGGGAGATTAAGGTATCTCTTTGTCTTCTGTATTTTTAGAAAAAAAAATATATGAGATGAATGAATGTGCAGATTTTTGTGATGGAATTTCGAACCTTTGAGTTGATTCAGTCATGTACGATTATTATTTTTGACATGACATTAGGATACCTCAATCTATTTTTAAAATGCGAAAGGAAAATAATTTTAAAAATCTAGAAACTTTGTTTAAATGCAAGTCATATGCCAAATGAGAATTCGAATTAGAATTTACTAAAACTTCAGTTGGTTTGACTTAAATCAAGTCGTAAGCCAATTGATACCATTTAACCGAATGATCACAAGTTGAAGCTTTATTGTGACTTTAGAACAAGTTCTTTAATTTGTTGTGGTTCTTTTGATGAGTTAACAAAATTTGAGATAATATGATAAAATCCAGAACCACACAAGTCGGTTAATCGAACTCAAAATCCAGTGCTAAGTTGTCATGATTCTAGCATAGAGCTGACTTCGATTTAAATCCAGCATCATGCTGGATGGTGAATTCTGTTCGATTAAAAATTCTAACATTCTTTTGTGATTAACATCCTAAAATAATAATTACAGATTCATATTTCGCTCACATCACTCAAAACCTCATATGCCAGATTTCGCAAACATAAAACTTCTTCTTTATACTCAATATTATTCTAACAAATCCATATGATGAGCCAATTTAGTATGATTGATCTGTAATTTTCTTGTAATATGAAAAAATTCAATACCATATGTCGACCATCCATATCTATAAGGGGAAAATTGTTTCATAGGAAAAAGTTGTTGTGAGTGTTTGGTTTTAGGAAGAATTTTGAAGACTAAGAGAGGACAATGATCTTTAACTTAATGTGGCAATGATTGATATTTTGATGCAACTAGGATTGTTTAGAGGTTTTAGAAGGTTGTATAGGACTAGATTAGGAATGAAACACACATTTGTTGTTTCTTAGCTTAATTATTTTCTACAATGAGGCTAGTAAGCACTCAAACCCATTTTTAAGCTCCAATGAAGCTAGTAACTTTGATAAACAATATGACCAACAGTGATTTGAATCAATCGGACTTAAACAGACCCAACTAGCCTCGAGCTACCCCATCTAACCTGAATTTAAATGATAAAGCATACTCACTGAAAATTTCAACTCTACATAAGCTTATATGCAGTCATTTCCTCTTTTAAATACTCCCCAACCCCTTAAAACATCCAAACTCCATAAATTCGGATAAAAATCTACAACAATTCAGAAATTACATCAATTTTTACACAAATTCCTCTTAAGAATAGCTTCGTAAAGTGTCATAAAGATTTTTTTTTTGCTTAAAAATATTCTTAAAGAAATAAAATTTCAATTATTTATTTTTACTTTCTCCATTTCGACTTTGTTACGACTTTAAACAATTTTCTTCATGAATTCCCTTTTTATTGCGATCTTTTGTTATAAAAATATTGAAATTTAATTTTTTTGTCATATTTTATTTTGAAGAGTTAATAAAATTTAAAGCAGATGTTCAGGGAATTTTAAAGTCAATTGAAAGAATTGATTTTTAATTTGTTGGGAATTCTGGTGTACAGAGTTGAAATGCTGAAACGAAAGTTTTTTATGGAGTGGCTAAGTTTAAAGTATCAAGGCTTATTAGGAGTGTGTCTAAGAATTTCTCATTTAAAAGAAGGAAGGGTGTAGAACATTAGGTATTTTCTTCATGGCACCAGGAGCCAAGGATTTTTTGTTTTACATCTAGATATCGAGAGGTCTGTCTTCTCAATGTTTGTGGCTTTTAAAAAACTATCGTATATCTTTTGCTAGGCTAATATATAAGACGTATTAAAACCCGCAGATCTAATTACAGGACACCCTCTAACCTATTTTTGGCGTAATTTTGTAAAATCCTTTTATTTTAAATTTTAAAGGTGCCCATAAAGCTAGTCTAATTATATGATTTAATCGTCACTTCATTTCACAGATTGACATCCACAAAAAGATATTAAAACCACAGAAATCAACAACTCTATTTACATACATGAACTTTTTTCTTCCCGCTGATAAGTAACGAATTTTTCTCAAGATTCTCGGAAGTGTGTCAACGAATACGAATGATATAGAAATGTGTGAATAAAACGTTAATAATTCGATTATAACTTTTATCTTACTTTTCTTCCATCCTTTTTACCGTTGATTGTGAGAAAAACTCATCCAATTAAAAGCATTGAATTTCCTTAGTCATTATTTTATCGCATAAAAAACCATTTTAGAGTATTTCTTTGAAGAAATGTGAGTGAAACAGAACGTACAAAGGCTTATGTCTTCTTTTCTATCTTTACTTTCTTTTGGTTGAGCATTCCGTTTTATGAAATAAAACAGAATTTTTAAAGGTCGGCACGTGGTAGCTACAAAATTAGTTATAACAGGCAGATGGTCGTGTTTTTAATTCAAGGTTGATATCTGTTGCTGTGATATTGCGATGGGATCAGATTGTTCATCGTTAATTTCGGTACTAAGGGATTTTGTGATTGACTGGATTTGAAATTGTGGTTTTTGGGAAATTTTGTGATTTTGTAGAGACTGTTACTGACATGTTATTGCCTTCGTTTGTTATTCTTGCTAAAATTGATTGGAGGAACAGTGTTGTTCCGAGCGATACTAGGCTCAAATTCGCAGTCATATGGATTATTTGTCTTTAACTACTGCTGCTCGGATGGACAGCTACAATACCTAGAAACTTAAAATATTAAAACTTTATGTCCTTCAGTGTTTAACAATTCTTTACATACTGGAGTCATTGTTCGAATCCACGTCGATATGGACTTAGTTCTGACAAAGTTTCAAAGTGATTGGACATTTCATACCATCGTACTTCAGTCACACGTCATATCGACTCCACTCGATGGAATGACATCAGCCTGTGAGAATCGAACCCACGTTCTCATAAAAATGATTTAGATATTCAGTCTGATCCCTAACCTCGACCATGCATATTCACTTAATGGTAGATATTCCTACAAACTGGTTAATTCCATCGATTACACTCCGTGCTGACATAGCGTCTGAAACTGATTATTCAAAACTACCAGAAATTATCAAGTTATATCAAAAAATTATCAAAAGTCAGTAAACCACAAGGGTGCTTTAGCATCACCACCACAACTTTAAAATATTCCATCAATTAAAATAATATTATTCCTTCAAAAACCCACATAATATTAAAAATCACGATGCTGTATAGTGCCAATATCATAGAAAAAATATCCAATATTTGTAATGGAAACAAAACATTCACTACATCCACATTTTTCCCTTCCATAACATCTCTTTCATTTGTTTTCTTTTATTACGTTACAAGCCGCTGTTTCCCTAACTTACAATGTGCACATAAAAATAATAAACACAATAAAATTGTATGAAAATTGTAGCTAAGAGTGATGATGATGAAAATGAAGACTGAAGGATATGTATAAAATTACATAGAGCGTTTTAGCAGCAATGGATCTCCAGTTACACGAGGAGATGAAAAGTTTATATTTTTTGTACCTTGCGATGTTCAATTTTTATGCTCTTTCTTCTTGTTTTAAATTTCAGTTGGATGGGAAATTCAGGTTTCATAGCATAACAAGTATACTTTTGTTTAATGTTTGGTGTTTCTGGCGAACTTCCGTGCTGGATATGGGAAGAGAGAAGGGGGGATGGGGGGGGGGGGGGGGTGGAGGATAGAAATATGCGTTGATGAACTTTGACGTATCACTTCTGATTCCACCTAGAAGTTAAAACAACCCCAACAATTGTTCCATAAATGTTTCCCTTCCACACATAAAAAAATCAATTTCCATTTTGTTGTTGTTTTTAGCAATCAAGACAAAAATCTAAATATTTTATTCCAAAACTTTCCTCTTCTTATTTCAACCTATTTTCAATATTTATGCATGAACAAGAAAAGGCCAATGAATGGCATCATGTGGAATGTAAGGTAGAAGAATCACCTTTTTTTGTTCGAGACGTCTGACAGCTGAGAATGTTGGAGGAAGAAGTTAGAAGCATTTTTATTCTTGCCTTTTCATCATGAATATCCGCTTTTATTGTACACATTCTATCAATCTTCCTTTGCCATCCTTCCGATTGTAGGTAGAGTGCCTCAATGATTTTATTTCTCAGCCGTTCCTCCTTGATTGTTTGTCCTGAAAACAAGAGAAAAAGATTTTGTACGGAAATTTGATAAGAAGAATGAAGTACGACAACAGAAAACCTCAAGACTGCACTAAATGTATACATGACTAAAGCATCTACTTGGATTAATTTAATTAATGTTCGTCACTTAAATGACTGTTGTTTTTGTTGTTCTCAAAAAGTTGTTGTTGATGTCGTTTATTGCTGCTGCTGTTGTTTTTCATGCGGAAGTTTGCACTCATATAAGGAAGATTGAAATTAGAAAGTTCTTTATTTTGATGAAGAAAATTAAGAATAAATATTATTGTAAGGATATGTTGTGTTATGATGGGAATAGTAAGGATATATTGTTTCTTGGGACAGTTTTATGAAGTTAAGCTACTTGCGGTATCAAGGTTTCGAGATAATTCAAGGGGATAACAATATGATGGGAAAAGTATTTAGGTCCAATTATTCATTTTACTTCTACCTTACTCCTCCTAATGGTAATTTCATCCACCTATGGCTTCATATGGCAGCGACAATAAGTTTTTAAACAATTACAAACGGATTCATTTGTCCACTTTATGTCCCTCCACACAGACAGGAGAAAATTGCCTTATACAAAATAAGGAGTATATCCCAACAAGCAACCATTCACAAAAACTTCATTCAATGCCTGCAAATCAAGACCTAATCAACAAATTTAAAAATTCTTCAACAATATCAAATCTATTGAACTGAAAGTGCTCAAAATATCCAATTTCATCAACGACTAATCCCCGTAAAAAATAAATTAAAAATTCTATCATTCAACTCCATCCAATAATCCACAAATTGCATCACCAAAAACGCATTACCATAGTTTTCATTCCAATCCATTTACACTATTGCGCTCTAAAATTCGATTTCCAGTCTTTTATGTCATTATATGATCCCCGTTATTCGTTTGAAAAACACAAAAGACTCGACTCGACTCTCATTCGCGCCAATACAATAAAGAACAATAATAAATTCAATGATACATATAATAGAATATGTGCTGGAAAGCATAACATCAACTAAAAGCTTTCAAAGCTCATCCTATCATTTCCACCTTATATTTTTTTCTGCTCTCTACAATTTGAAACTCATTCTGCATTGTTTGGTGCTCATAACAATAGTCATAACTATAAATTTCGATATATTTTTTTTGTGTGCTGTGCTTTAAACATCGCACAATCGCTTGGAGTTGTCGTGTCTAGAGCACTGTTGCTAATAAACATTATGCACGGATAGAGGTGAGACAAATTTAAAGAGGAAGTACGTTGAAATGGGGGAAATGATGATTTTTCAATGCAGAAACGGCTAATATAGTTGAGTGAGTTCTATTGGGAAAGAATTTTTTGTGGTTGAAAACACAAATTTGGTGCATTTGCAGAATGGAGGGGGAGCCACTTTTTTGAGGAGCTTTTTCGAGAAAGAGGAGATTTTAGAGAGCTTTAAAGGACTTTAGGGGGGGGTTAAAAGATGTGAGCATTTTTCTGCGACTTCAATAGCGTGAAAAGCTAGTCCCTTAGCAGCTATAATGTCGTAAGAGTCATCCAAGTCCTTGTCATATTGACAACACTCTTTAAAAAAGCTTGTCAATTTGTGAGACATGAAAAATATTGAAATATATGGAAGGATGCAAAAACCTGAATCGGATGGGAATCAAACTAGCAAAATGACTCAAATGACTCTATTCAGAATGACACACGTTGTAGATAAGTCACAAAATAACGGTCTCCAGGTCAGTGCCAGCGTGAAGCTGGCTCGAAGCCAGATTTGATTATATCCAGCTCCACGTCAACTTGTTGCTAATAGTTTACGCATTTTTTTCATTCATGAAACTCTTAAACCTATCTTTGGGCCAATATATAAACATTTAGGAGTCAAACTTTCATTAAGGTCTATATAAGTAACCCAGATTCTACCATAATACGACACCACAAGAACAGAAACCGTAAAAAAATTATTTATCGACTCTAAGCTTTAAACATAACACATGTTCTAATTTTTCGTACAGTTACCATCTAAACTGAATCATTTCTTCAAAATACTCAACTCTCATCTATTACCAACTCCCACCCTTGATCCATTATTCAATGAACATAAGAAATGACAATTAAAAAGAAATTTTATTTCTCTCCTTCTGCTTCGAATGCTTAATTAAACTTTCATTGATTTTTATGAATTTTTCTTCGTCACATCAAGTGATAATGACATTTTCATTATTCTTGATTCCTCTTTTTTGCTATTTTTCCCTCCATTATTCACTTCTCACATTCGTTTCCTTATTGATTTCGATTTGAAGTTAATGAAAAGTCAACGTAAACGTGATTATCAGACATGATGCGATTTTTTTGCCATCTCTTTCGAAAATTGCTTCTTAATTTACTCGAAGCTGAAAACGAGAAGCTCACAGATATAATGTTTATGTAGATTGACAGCGATGGATATGGGGTAGACATTTTCATATCATATTATTGATTGATGTACAGGAAATTTAATTTCTTATCGATATGTTATTTTTCTATTACATGCTTTGGGAGATTAGAAATGAATTTTAATGTCTCGTATTTTAATGTTTCTGTTTCCTTATCACTCATTTCTGTGGAAGTATGAATTGCTCATGGGCGAAATTTTGTGACATGAAAATGTCACTTTTGTGGCAGATGTGGGAATCTTCATCATGATTGTTGAAATTGTTTAATTTTTGATAATTTTTTTTGAAAAGAAATGAGAAGTTTGAGTGATTTAGATGGTCATTTGGTTTGGGGATGGAGTAGATTATGATGGATGCACTGTTAATTCTAGAATTCGGTTAAGAAATTATTTTAAACAAAATCCTAAAGTTGATATTAAGCAACGTGTCTCAGTAGGGAATCGATCTCGCGCTTTTACAAGTTTTCAAACATCTGCTGAATCAGAGTCATAACTTAGCCAAATCACAAGGTTACATCTGGCACTAAACTCTATTAAACCCTTTCAACTCTACTCATTTGTCATTGCATTCAACCATTTTCACCAAAAAAAAAAATATTTCATCAAAAAATAATCCAAAATAAAACTCAATTTTCACTTAAGGTCCTTACGACCACCCCAATTCATCGCACACAACAATGATAAATAAGAAGCTTACAACAAGCCTTTCTTGCTGTAAATAATTTATAAGTCATTCTGTAAAAATTGTTTAAATAGAAATCGATAGAAGATTCCAGACCGTCTTTAGCACAACATATTTCTCACCCCATTCACATCTCATCATCGCATTCGAATGAAATGAACTTATTCTTTCAGACAATTTATCTTTTGCTCCATTTTTTTTTGTGTGTATGTCAGTCGGTGACTTGAATGTACAACAAAAGAGTGAAAGCGATAGACTGAAAAATTCTAAAAAAACACGCATTTTGGCATTTGATACCAAAAAAATAGTGGAGAAGTGGAGATTACATTCATTCCATTATAAAGCATTGCAGGATGTGAAAAAATGTGTTTTTATGGCATGAAAAAAATAAATAAATATAAATTCTATTTGTCTCGATAATGGCATTTCAGAGGATGAGAAAAATTATCGTGTGTATAAAATTCATATATGCCAGCAGAATACATTTTTGTGGCAGTCTGTTAGCTGTGAAATTCAATTTTCAGATCATTTTTCTTCTTTTACGGCTTCCGCAAATCAGAAATTTGTAAATTATTGCATGACTTTCTCGTTTGTCATGCATTCATGTGTGTAGAATGAGATGAAGATGTTGAGGAGTTTTTGTGGAAATGATTTTTGATTGGATTATTTTTTTGGTTATCTATTGTTGTCCCTTGGTTAGGTTTCTCATCTTGATAAGTTCATAAAATCATAAATCAAATTATGAACACTCTGGAGATGCATCCTAGAGACATTAATACTTAAATTAGTGTGCTTCTGAGGGTCAGGAATTGTCGGGGGTTAGGCTGTGTATATCTAGTTGTTGGCATCTTGTTTAAGGTTAGAAGAGACCAACTTGAAGCTAATATTGACTAATTTCAAATCACTCACTGTCTTTTGATTGTTTCAACTGATTTTATAGACATTTTAATTCCAAATGATGCTTAAGCTTAACAAACGAAGCTTTTTAAAAATATTTCAAATTTACATAACCTCCAAAAAAATCAAACTTCGCGCACACCTCACAATAAAAAGTTATTCCATTATTTCCTGATATTCAGTAATTTCCTGCCTTATTCATCGTTTCCCCTAATTTTTTAACACAAATTTCCATTTCTTACAATTTCTTTTTCCACATTTATAGCAATTGAAATGTTGCTAACTGATGAATATTCTATCCTAAACACATGAAGCCTGCAATGTTGTTAAAGCAATGTTTATTAAGAGTTTACTTTCGTTCAAGTCGTATTCTACCTCTCACATGCTTCTTTATTTCCATTTCTACTTCAATTTCAACTGCCTTCGAGGTTGCCTTTTTTTCTCTACATCCATATATGTGTACATTAAACTAACGATGTGTATAATGAAGGAGGAAAATGAGAATAAGTGAGTGAGTAGGAAAGGAAAAAACAATCAGAAATGAAATCAAGGGAAAAGAGAAAATTGAATACCGGAAGCAAAAGGAATCATTTTATTAGATGATGTTTCAAGTTCTAATACTTTTTCTACATTGAATTACACTATTTCATGTTTATTAATGTATGGTTTGTGCATTAGTTGAGTTGTGAAGCTTGGAGTAAGTTTATTTTTGTGTGGAATTGAATAGTGAGCTTTTGAAAGAGTTTATAAGAAGTAAACTAGGGAAGACTAAAAGATTCTATACTTTTTAAAATACCCTCTTGGTCTACCCTCAAGATTTCTGCAAAATGTTACCTAGGAACCCCTTTAATAGTAAACATTAATTAAATTTTCTACTTCACTTCCAATTCCTTCTCTACATGACTTGATTTTCCCATAAAAACTCTTTCCACACATTCAGTTTCTCAGAAATCCTTTAATTAAAATCTGTTAAAATTTTCCTACATCAACTTTTTTGTTTACCGACAATTTTTTTTTGAATCTTCTAGAAATTCATCAAAATGTATCGAAAATCAATATCAATATTGACATTTCTTTGCCTTCAAACTCTTCTCAACTCATCTCGATTTTTTTACACAAGATAAAATAAAAATATCAAAAACTTTCTTGTGCGCAGTAAAATATTATTGAAGTAATTCTGATTTTATTTACGACTTTACCATCAAAATAATGTGCTATAAATTCCCAGTTGATGAAAATAAATATTTTTGATGGAAGGCTTGAGCTTCCAGGTTCTTGACATTGCCACAAAGTCTGTTTTATGTGTCAGAAAATCATTTTATTTTTGCTGGGATTTATTCGACAGTTAGAGATACAATTTATGATTTTTATAAATCATTGCTAGGTTTCAAGAACAACTCAAGATACCTAAACTTAGAATTCTGTATTCTTTGCTAAAAAGGATGACGTAATATGTGAATAACCCCCAAAATTTTTGAAAAATTTCATTTCATACATCCTTTCATCCTCAAAACTCAATTTCCGCGAAGCTTCTCACTACGCACACTGCATGCATCAATCATATTTATTAAACTTTCATGAGTCAACACCTTCACATAAATTTATTTATTTTTTGATGTTGAACGAGCTTTTAGCGCAATCATAAAACCGACATCATTATAAATTTAATATCATAAATTTCGTATGTTCATCTTGAATGAATTTATGAACGACATCACCAAATAGATTTTGTGGCATTTGATTTCAAATACATTTTTAATGCTGTGAGGGAGAAAATTTTCGAGAAATTATGATAATTTTGAGGAGAAAATTGTGTTAATTTTTGAAAATTTTATTTATTGGTTCTTGATGTTATTTGCCGATGTGGGAGATTCTTGATTCAAATTATGATAGAGTTTGATAATTTTCGATGATTGTTTGTTGAATTTATTTGTGTTGGTTTTTATGAGTCAGTTGACTAGCAAGGAAAAGGTTGAAAAGGGGAATTGTGGTTAAGCTTTTAAAGATATCTGAAAAGATAAATCTAGACGAAAGTCAGATCAGCTCTCCTTAGTTGTCATGTCTACACCAGAGTATTCTTAGCAACTAGCAACTCAAGAGTCATATGAATCAACCACAGAAGACTATTAAGTATAAGTCATTTTTCTGGGCAGGTCAGTTCAGTTTAGATAAGAGTCAAAACTCAGATTTAATCCATTGTTCAAATGTAAGGTTCGATTTCTTGAACAGTGATTTGAACTAGTATTATTTGGTTTATAAGTCAAATAGAATTGACTTCAATTTAGAACAAGGTCGAAAAATTTGGGTTAAATGGGTTTATACTCAAATTTAATTTGTTTCATCCTTAAAGAGCCTCATTATCTAGTCCAAAAAATCATAATTTATTTCAAAATTTAAATTTTATGCTCTGCAAAAAAAAAAATTCTCTCTTTTCGAAATTTAAGTTTGATTAGTGACGGGATCACAAAGAAATATTGTTCAAAAATGAAAGAGAAACACACAATATATAAAAATGATGAAAGCAAAGCTCATTTACATAGGCCCAAAAGAATTTGCTTTTAACTTTATTTTATATTTTCTCCATCAACCCATTTTCTTTTTGAATTATTCAAAAATTAGTTCCAATTATTCAAATTATTCACTCCATCAACCCCGCCCTATATTTCATACCCTTGTCATAGGATATATTCATTCATTAATTCAACTCTTTTTCTTTCTTTTTTGTCTCATTTTATATTTACAGGCAATGTTAGTGTGTAAAAGTGTATATTTCTTATTCACAATATTAGTATTCAGAACTAGTTGTGTGAATGGAAGTAATCAGCTTCATATAGGTGGTATTTTTCCAATAGCCGGAAAAGGTGGCTGGCAGGGCGGGCAAGGTAAGTCTTTGTGTCAATTCGTATGGGATTTATGACGTAGACAAGTTACGTTTCATGTTTTTTTTCCTTGCCATAAACTTTATGATTATCCTATGAAATGGAAAAAGTTTCATTTAGGAGAGGAAATTAGATTTTGGTGAAGTTTGTCTGAATTTACGAATTATTGAAACTAATTACAAATTTTAGAAGTTAATCAGACTAACGTCACGTTAAAAATTGTCAGTTACAGAAGTTTTACCGATTTTTTTTAAATATTTTGAATCTTTTTTAACCGTTGGAAAAAAACTTTATTCAACATAATTCGAAGCTTTTAACTGTTTAGTTCTTTAAAATAAATAATCTTTGACATATTTTTAATGTTTTTGAACTGAAAATGCTTAATTAAATGCAAGAATTGATGATTTTAAAAAATTTCAGAACAAAAATATCAAAAGTAAACAAAAGTTGTAAATGTGTTAGTGAATTTTTTCACGAATTATAAATTTGTTAATTAATTGTTAATTGAGGCTCTTTTTTCTAATGTGAACTATTTAATAGTGATGAAACATAATTAAGATTATGTTAATTTAGTTAAATCATTGTTAAAAGAAGCTTAAATCATTGATTTTGATTTTAAATTTTTTGATTTGTTTACATTTTTCTTAACGGTCAATAAAAATTCAAATTTTCATCTCAAATTACGAAGTTTTCGACATTAATTTCGAAGACATTTCGAATTTTTTCGAATATAAGGTGGCGTAAGTCTGAAGTTAATGTCGAACTTTCGTATCGAATTTTGAATTTTTGAAGCTTATTTCGAACATTTAGATCGTATATTGAATTTTTAAAGCTAATTTCGAATTTTTGAAGCCTATTTCGAATTTTTTGAAGCTAATTTCGAACTTTCGGATCAAATTTCGATTTTTGAAGCTTATTTCGAACTTTTAGATCTAATTTTGAATTTTTAAAGCTAGTTTCGAATTTTTGAAGCCAATTTCAAGTGTTTGGATTTAATTTCGAAGTTTTGAAGCTTATTTCGAATATCGATGCTAATTTCGAAATTTTTAAAGCTAATTTAATTTTTTTGAAATTAGTTTCGAACTTTCGGACCAAATTTCGATTTTTGAGATCTAATTTTGAATTTTTAAAGCTAATTTCAAATTTTTGAAGCCAATTTCAAGTTTTTGGATTTAATTGCGAAGTTTTGAAGCTTATTTCGAATATCGATGCTAATTTCGAAATTTTTAAAGCTAATTTAATTTTTTTGAAATTAGTTTCGAACTTTCGGATCAAATTTCGATTTTTGAGATCTAATTTTGAATTTTTAAAGCTAATTTCGAATTTTTGAAGCCAATTTTGAGTTTTTTGATTTAATTGCGAAGTTTTGAAGCTTATTTCGAATATTGATGCTAATTTCGAAATTTTTAAAGCTAATTTAAATTTTTTGAAGTTAATTTCGAACTTTCGTATCAAATTTCGATTTTTAAGATCTAATTTTGAATTTTTAAAGCTAATTTCGAATTTTTGAAGCCAATTTCAAGTTTTTGGATTTAATTGCGAAGTTTTGAAGCTTATTTCGAATATCGATGCTAATTTCGAAATTTTTAAAGCTAATTTTATTTTTTTGAAATTAGTTTCGAACTTTCGGATCAAATTTCGATTTTTGAGATCTAATTTTGAATTTTTAAAGCAAATTTCGAATTTTTGAAGCCAATTTCAAGTTTTTGGATTTAATTGCGAAGTTTTGAAGCTTATTTCGAATATCGATGCTAATTTCGAAATTTTTAAAGCTAATTTAAATTTTTTGAAGTAAATTTCGAACTTTCGTATCAAATATCAAATTTTTGAAGCTAATTTCGAATTTTTGAAGTTTATTTCAAAATTCTTTAGATTTTCAAGCCATCTTCACACAAATCCCTAATTTCCTCATTCCTTCAACTTGATTACGCACATATACAACAACCTTATTACGTAAAAAAGCCAAAATCTCTTAATTAATTTGCATTCATTCTTTTCTTTCTTTTTTCTTTCCTTCAACACGCCTACCTTAAAAAAAATTACGCACATGTCTACATAAACAGCCTGTATGCCAGCTGCATACCTAGCTCTAGAAGATGTCAATAAGAGAAAAGATTTACTGCCAGGTTTTGAGCTCACACTACATAACAATGATTCCGAGGTAAGTCAATGAAATGTTAAATAAACCCCCACAAAAAAAAAAATTAATTAAAAATCGACAAAATGAATGAGAATGTTGCTGTATGTAGAGGGCATACACACATAAAATTTTGTTTACATACGAACAACATAAACCGAAAATTTTTGCCGATGGGTGAAAATTTATGCGAAATTATTTAATGTGAAACGATAAGCAAACATTAAAACTGTATTTAATGCTCGTAGAGATGGAGAAAGGCTATAAATATAAAAGGCAAAATATTAATTTTCTCCATATTTATGCATTGTAAAAGTTATTTCAATATACATGTAAATTCCATCCCGTAAACACATAAATGGATATGTGTAGCACTGCCAAAAATTAAAATATGTTTGGTTTGGATTTAAACATTGGGAATATCTTGGAAATTAAAATTTTATAATTTTATAAACTCGCATATAATCCTTACAAATAATAAACAACTTTCAACTATCCTTTGTCTGTAATTTGTACTTGGATGTTTTCTTTCTGGCTTAATACTTTAAGTTTTTGTTGTGACTGCCTCAATATTGTGTATTGCATTTTAATTTATTGGATTGAGATCTTGTTAGTTTTTGGAGAGATTATGTGTAGTTTATGTAATTGATGGGATTGCATTGCAATTGAGCTTGGTTATTAATTGGATTTGACATTCAATTGGGCCAATATAGGTTGAACATGGTCATATTACAGAAGTTGTGAGTTGAATTGCTTTAATGCTGCAGTGGAAACGATATCTGTATACAAAGCGTCAATTTTAAGGATGAATTTTTGGCAATACTAGATTTTTTGAACAAGTCGAAGCGTAGACTCAACTTAGTTAACTTATGACATCCATCAAAAAAATTAACAGACTCATCTGCCATTTATCATAAAATGTAATAAAGTATTAGACTCGCTCTTCAAAACTATCACATGAGCTTGGACATCAAACATAAATGATCCCAAATGGCTTAGTCTTTAAAGGCAATGTTTCTTAAACTATGCTTTTGCGGAGCAAGCCAGTCTAGTATTACATCGGCTTGTTGCCAGATTGAACAAGGACTAAAATAGAATACAGCACCATGCTAGAGTTACGCAAGCTTGGTACCGGATTTCTATTCGATTAACCGACTTGTGCTATTCTGGCAATAAGATAAAAAACTTCAAAAAACCAGCACAACCCCTAAATCTCCACCAAATTAATACTTGCAAGGTTTTCCTTTCACTTTACTCATAAATATGGATGCTACATTGCGTACTGATAACATCAAGAAGAAATGAAATTTCTTTCTTGTTTTATTTCTCAAGCGATTAATTAATTAACAAGTAATTAGAAATTAAAAAGAAAGAAAGCAAAAAGAAGTCGCATTTGAGTGAGTTTTTCATTTGGTTATGGTAATTAAAATACTTTGAGAGTAGCTTTTTTTTGTGAGTCGCAAGCTACACGAAATGAATTTTTGGAGGGAATTAAAAGTCTCATTAAAGGTGAAATATCAATCCCTAGTGGAGGATGATTTGTGGGTATGTAGAAGTAAGTAATCCCCACTTAGGTTATTAATATAAATTTTACTTCAATGAAAGGATGTATCTTACTCCACTTCCCCTTCAATCCATCTTCTCAGAATGTTAAAGAATCCTATTTTTACGTCATTCAACATTTGCAGTTAATTATTAACTTTTTTATGAATTACAATCCTTATAAAAACTTTTTAATTGTGCTAAGCCTTGAGAAAGAGTACTTAATTCTACAATAAAGGGTTTTCCCTCTTTTTTGATGAACTCTTTGACTGAACATTTTTGTTCAAAAAAAGTTTATTTAATTTTTGCCTCAAGTATTGTTGATCAATTTTTTCTCGTTCTTATTCTTACGTTTTTTTCGTCTCTGTTTGATGCTTTTTTATTTTGTTTATTTTGTACAATCTATAATTTTCGTGGATAGTGAGAAAAATGGAGGTTTAGAGGTAAAGATGGATAAACCCCAAGTTCTCAAGCTAATCTTCTAAACTGGAAGAGACTTGACAAGAGCCATAGACATCTAGATATCTTAATAAACATTCAATTATGATGTTTGATTTTCTTTTAATTGATTAAAGAAACCATTCAAAAAGCTCCTTAGAACAAGTACAATACAAGACATGCTTGTCAAAAGCTTCCAGGAAATCCATTAAAACTCATAAAAAAGCTAAATTATTCAAATTTACCGTGTCATTCTTAGCAAACTTTTCTTTCTAGTAAGTTATGATAATCAACGCTACTTGTCTCTTTCACATTCATGTATGTGTGCGTATGGAAATTGGGAAATGGAAGAAGTGGAAATAAACAGTAAACATTATTTTCGTGTTTGCCTTTCGTTCTCGTTAATTATTCTTTCTTTTTTTTACTCGTCGTTTCTCCCCCACGGTTTTGTATTCTTTCATTCTCATTCTAATTATTGCGTTACTCAAAAAGCTTTCATTCATTCATTCATTCATTCGCTTATTTATGTAATGCAAAAGTTTAATGAAGAATTCTTTTTCTGTTCATTAAATAGCAGATGGGAAAATAAAGTGAACGGGAGGGTATGGATGAGGCTTGATGGAATGTATGAATGGGTATGAATTAACAAGAATGATCAGAAAAATATGGATTGAAGTAGAAACTATTAAATCTTTGAAAATTCAATTTCGAAAGTTAACTTTTCAATTTCGAAAATCAAATTTTCAATTTGGAAAGTTAAAAACTTTCATTTTCAAATGTTAAAAGTATCAATTTTAAAAGTTAAGGTTTCAATTTTAGAAGTAGAATTTTTAATTTCGAAAATTTAAAATGACAGTTTCGAATGTTGAATATTTTAATTGCCAAAATTTAACATTTTAATTTAAAACGCTACAAATTTCAATTTCGAAAGTTAAATTTTTAAATTTCGAAAGTTAAAAATCTCATTTTCGAAAGTTAAAAAATTCAATTTTGAAAGTTAAATTTTTAATTTTGATGTTTTGAACTTCTTTAAAGAAATTTTCAATTTTTGAAATTAAACTTTCTAAAGTTCAAGTCATTCACTCAAAAGTCAAAATGATTCACAAATTCCTTTACAAAATTTTTTATTCAACTTACCTAGAATGATGAGTAAACGATGGCGGTTCCGTTAATTAAATCGAAGATTATAAGATAAGCGTTTATACTTCCTTAATACCATGTTAAACTGAAACCAAAATGCCATTGGAATGTAGAACAAAAATATTTATGCAATGCAGTCACCCTTCAGGATAAAACCCAGAGATCGAAGCCGATTTTTTCGGCTTAACTCAATTTTTGATTATTTTGATAGAAAAAAGCCATTTAACACCCATTTTAAGTATTTAAATTGAACTTTACATGCTTTACTATGATTCTGTGAAATATTTTTTCAGCATGTAGCTATAG
Organism: Chironomus riparius; assembly: GCA_917627325.4. Taxonomy (NCBI): domain Eukaryota; kingdom Metazoa; phylum Arthropoda; class Insecta; order Diptera; family Chironomidae; genus Chironomus; species Chironomus riparius. The sequence continues at coordinate 17,216,311 of OU895877.1, read as the reverse complement.
TAAGCTCTGAATTTCAATTTAGCCGATTTTAAGCCGATCGGCTTAAATTTCGGCTTAACATTCTTTAACTTGAAATTCTAAGCTCACTATAGCTACATGCTGAAAAAATATTTCACAGAATCATAGTAAAGCATGTAAAGTTCAATTTAAATACTTAAAATGGGTGTTAAATGGCTTTTTCTATCAAAAAAAAAATCAAAAATTGAGTTAAGCCGAAAAAATCGGCTTCGATCTCTGCACTATGGGGCAAAATGAAAAAAAAAGGGACTTTCACTTTGAAAAATGGACTTTTCCGATTTACACTTTTTGGGTGATTTTTTCTTGTAGAGGACATAAAAGTAGATAGAAATGCCAAATTTCAGGTCATTTGGTGCTGATTTCGCGATTCTAGAGCTGTTTGAAGTTGAAAACTAGTGAAAATTCTGGTTTTTTCATACCATGTTTGAACCGGGAAATATCTTAACTGGTTTAAGATATTGCAAAACGGTTTTCAGTTCCTATTAGTAGTATATAAGAGCTTTATTTTGACATATAACAAAGTTTAGGTTCTGAATGTTTTCGTGCCATTATGGTAGAACATATGTGAAAATTTCAGGAAAATTATCTTCAAACAAGCCGCAACTATCATAAATGAAGAGTTTCCAGGCAAGTAAAAACGCAGTTTTGTAGCCCCATATATCTAGTTTTCAAAACTGTATAAACTTTGAAAAAGTAAGCTAACGTAATTGAGTTATGTTGATTTTAGTAGGTCGTTGAGTATTTGGCCAAAAACTAATAATTCTTTTAAAAATACGAAAACATAGTTTTAAAAATAGTTTTTTTGTGTTTTCTTATGAAAAATAACAATTTAAATGATTTTGTGAAGAAAATTTTTCAAAAACTTCAAAATCTTTCGAGATATAGGGGGTATGTGCTCTCCATCGATTTGGCCATTTGTCACCCTACTTAAACCACTATAACTTTTTTTTGAAAAAATATTTTTTAATTCTGTTTTCGGATTATTGTAGCCTAATGTAATACCTATCCAACGATATATAATACTTGCTAGTTAACTTAGTCCTGGTTATTTATAGGGCTGTTGATTGTGACATACGCAGTTTTTGAAAAATTCCCAAAAATTGCATTTTCAAAAATACCACTTTTAAGCAATCTCGAGTATTTTTTGGACTTTTTTAAGAAATGTTAAGTCTGAAAAAAGCTATTATCATTAGAGTAATAAAAAAAATACTCTGATACGCAACTATAATAGGTAAAATTAATAAAGTTTAATTTTTAGTTTAATGAAATTTTGTTTATTTGTCAAGAAATTTAATTTACATTTTTTTATCATATTTAATGAAATTTATTTATTCATTCGTTGTTTGCTTCTTCAGAATATTCATGGTCTTGTCCTTCGGAATAATCATAGTTTTCTGCTTGGGAAAAGTCATAACCTTCTCCTTCTGGCTCAATCAATTCAATTTCTTCCTCATCTTTTTCCTCATTTTCTGTTTGTTGCTCAGGTGTTTCACCTTCTTCTTGGACATTTTTTCTCATTAACCTTTTATTTATTACATCCATATATTTTTTTATTATTACTGGATCAGAACTGTAGAGTCTTCTATGTATAACATCCGTAAAACTGTGTATTCTTGAAGTTTTTCTGGCACGTAGTTCTCTATCTTGTCTGAGATATTTGTTTTGTGACTCCCCGGCTTCTTCACTCATTCTTCCTAGAGGTAATGGTAAGGCTTCCATGTAGTGTTTTGCATGAGCAAGTGCTCTGTGAAGTGTTACTGGTATTTTGAACCAACTATATGTTGTCAAAAACATTCTGTATGTTTCTTTACAGTACCTATCAAATTCATCTAGATCATCAACTGGTTCTAAACTTCGAATTTGGTTTAGCACATAGCATATACGTTTAATTATTTCTTCATTAAGATATAGAGTTTTAGCTAGAAGCTCTGGATTTTCAAGAACTTTTCTTGCAACGTTTCCTGTATCTGATGATCCAGCTCCCCCTTGTCTTGGTTCGAGTACACGAACATTAAATGCATCCCACATTGCTTGCTTTATTCTAGCCTTTTCAACATCTAAAACAATCTGTTCCTCTTCAGTTATCTCCAGCCAGTGTTTTTGAACATATTGTTTATATGACAAATCATATAGAGTCGTGAGTACGTTCATTGATGTATGAAGTGGCTGAGTGTTGAAATACAAGTGTTCTTTAACAAATTTTCTGTGTGTTTTTTCGAATCTTCCATTATCAAGATTATTTATGTCACTCATCTCGTTTGGTCCAGATCTACAAAGCTGACATCTGCAATATCCTGATGTTTCTGTAAGGTCTGTGTAAACTTTTCCATCTAACATTGTGGGGTAGAATTTGTACGTAATTTCCAAAAGCATGTCTTCACATATGAATCTCTGTGGTTCAAGTTTTGATATTTGATTTTTTATATCTTCATATATCCTTCTAACATTTACTCTGGTTTCTTTGGCATGTTCAAGTTGTATTGGTCGTACTGAGTATACAGATTGACTGTTTTCGTTGTCCCATAAGCAGATATAATTTCCGTTTTCGTCTTCATGTCGTAGTTGCTGAACACTCATACTAACTGTCAATAGTGATTTGTCTTCTATAATTTCATTATTAGTCGTTTGATTCGGTTGTGTTCTATCTCGTTCTTGATTTCTTGAATTTGTTTTTCCTTGGTTATACTGTGACTGTCCTGTTGTTCCGTCCATCCCCCATGTGACGATCATTTCTGCATGAATAACTTTTGGAGTTGATTCTGAAGGTAATATTTTGATTTTGTCGTATATTTCTGAATTGTGTGCTTCAATAACTCTTTTTGTGGTGAGTTGTGTCAAATTTTTTAGTGGAATAACGGCTCTTGTATCGGTGACCGTTATGTCATCAGGATAGCATTGTTTCTCTAACCTCAACAATTTTTTAGCTGTCGGTAAAACGTTTTCGCATTCCAGTTTCAGGACTTGTCGAATATTGTTGTACTGATTTCGAGATAAATTGTTAAAGGCTTTTACACCTAGAGCTACATGTATATCTAGTTGTTTAGGTTTTGATGTAGTTTTTTCTGGAAGATCCTCTCCTTTTTGGCACGCCTTAATAAATTCTTTTAACATTTTAGCTCCTTCTACTTTTCCTTCTTCTTTAGAAAGGCGAAGTGCCAAGTGAAGAACTGATAACAATGATCCTTTTGCTTCTTTTAAACTGATATCTAATTCGTCCACTCTTCTACGTCGATGCTTATCGCTTGTTAGTTGTTCAAATGATTTCCTCTTGATGCCCTTGCTGGATGAAGGCTCTATGTCATGGACGATGTATTCAATCTCATCCATATCTTCATCTGTGTCAGTAACATTTTCTGCTTCATATATAGATTCTTCCTCAAAAAGAATCCCTCCACTAGATTCGCTGAAGTATCGTGAGTCAACTTCAAATTCCTCTTCATAGAAATCTGCATGATCTCTTAATGCATTATTCCAATTTGACTGATTACAAAACATTTTTGACTTTGACTTCAGCTTGTTTAATTTATTAATTAAACTTGGTTTCTGTGATTCCGCTAATTCTCTCCCATGAATTTCTTCTATTACTGCCAAACAGTACGTGTGCTGTGTTGCAAGATTTAACGTTTTGTCGCGAAGAATTTCACAGAGTGTTTTCTTCGTAAGTGTTGAATTTTGGTTCATTTTTGAAAGTGACTTGTTCAATGAAGTTCAAAACTGATATGATGTGTAGAGAGAATTTCACGAGTATATATATAAAATAGTTTCAAAACTGAGATTTTCACACCTGATAGTGACTACCAAGGGTACTTTACAAAGTTGTTAACTAGGGAAGTAAAAAGTTTCTAAATTTAATTTTTTGGCTTTATAATCTCATAAATGTCATAAATAAACATAAAAAAGTTCTAAAAAAATACTCGAGATTGCTTAAAAGTGGTATTTTTGAAAATGCAATTTTTGGGAATATTTCAAAAACTGCGTATGTCACAATCAACAGCCCTATAAATAACCAGGACTAAGTTAACTAGCAAGTATTATATATCGTTGGATAGGTATTACATTAGGCTACAATAATCCGAAAACAGAATTAAAAAATATTTTTTCAAAAAAAAGTTATAGTGGTTTAAGTAGGGTGACAAATGGCCAAATCGATGGAGAGCACATACCCCCTATATCTCGAAAGATTTTGAAGTTTTTGAAAAATTTTCTTCACAAAATCATTTAAATTGTTATTTTTCATAAGAAAACACCAAAAAACTATTTTTAAAACTATGTTTTCGTATTTTTAAAAGAATTATTAGTTTTTGGCCAAATACTCAACGACCTACTAAAATCAACATAACTCAATTACGTTAGCTTACTTTTTCAAAGTTTATACAGTTTTGAAAACTAGATATATGGGGCTACAAAACTGCGTTTTTACTTGCCTGGAAACTCTTCATTTATGATAGTTGCGGCTTGTTTGAAGATAATTTTCCTGAAATTTTCACATATGTTCTACCATAATGGCACGAAAACATTCAGAACCTAAACTTTGTTATATGTCAAAATAAAGCTCTTATATACTACTAATAGGAACTGAAAACCGTTTTGCAATATCTTAAACCAGTTAAGATATTTCCCGGTTCAAACATGGTATGAAAAAACCAGAATTTTCACTAGTTTTCAACTTCAAACAGCTCTAGAATCGCGAAATCAGCACCAAATGACCTGAAATTTGGCATTTCTATCTACTTTTATGTCCTCTACAAGAAAAAATCACCCAAAAAGTGTAAATCGGAAAAGTCCATTTTTCAAAGTGAAAGTCCCTTTTTTTTTCATTTTGCCCCATAGTGAATTCTAAACTTTTTGTGGATTAAGGGTGTTATAAAACCTCTTCCCCTTCTCCGAACCATGTCATGACCAAAAATTGTTTTAAAAATTCGCAGATTTTAACTCAAACATTCACGACTGTAATGATAAATTCCTTAAAATTCAGCATACTCTTTCCAGTTCACTGATATCATATATTATAGCACCCTTATCAATCTAATTCAAAAACATGTAGAAAATCCCTCCAAAAAAATTATACATTTAAAAAATTGTAATCTTTTTCGTGATATCATTTAAAATATTTTTTCCTTTTTTCCCCATCACGCCCTTCTCCATTTTCATCTACTATTTTCATTTGTGCCTTTTTTTCTCATCATTTTGCCGCCTTTATTTAAGGATATTTTTTATGGATGTAAAATAAAAAGTATATTTATTTTCTAAAACATGCCCAAACAAGAAGAGCACATTTTTGATGGAATCGATGAAAGCAACGAAAGATTTACGACCGTCATGAAAGTGTTGCGGAATCGCGTATCTCTGATTTATGTCTATACTTATTAAATTTTCATTTTTTTCGCAATCTCCCCTCCAAATACGATGCGTCTCTGCTTTTATGGTCCCATCATAATGATTTTCAACAATATTATATTATATGCAATAAAACTATAGTTTATGGATCTCATGACACAGCAATCAATGCATCGTTGGCTTTAAATTGTTTTCGTTTATCGAGTCGTGGCATATGACTCTCATTTCCTCGTGTGCTCGACCTCATATCACAAAAAAATATATAAACACAGCCTGTACAGACACCAAAATTGATACCACGCACGCACGATATATCATAAAAAAATGTCCAGAAATTTATTACATTACGCCATTCATTAATTTTTTAGCTCATTTCATGAGTGCGTACGGAACATTAAAAATAAGCGTAAGTGCTTTCTCGTACATGAGTACTTTTTGTGTCTATATAAGGCATTTAAGAGGCGGAAGTGAATCGCCTCCTGTATATCATACGAAAGTTTCAATGATGGCTCTGAGTAATATGACCATAAAATAAGCCACAACAAAAAAAATATAATAATATTTATAAAGAAGAATGCAGCTTTGTTGTTGTTGGACGGACATTAAAAATTATGGACGACATTTTACCGGAAGAGCGTGTGCTTACTAAGTAGTGGCTTGGTAGGAAGTTTTTTATGCGTAAATTATGTTTAGATTTTATAGGGATGTTTTTAAGTTGATGGTTTGGTTCTTAAGAGGATGTCAAGGGCATGGAGATGAAATTGTTTGAGAATTTTGAATTAAAACATCGAAGATGCTTTTTTAGAACGTTTTGTCTTAAGTTTGACAAAACCTGATTTATTTTAACCCTCAATCTTAACTGGATTACCTTAAAACAAGGACAACATAAAATAGAAAGTAAAATCCAAAAAAATACGTTAAAATTTGAAATGTGTGAATGATTACAGCTCTTTTTCAAATTTTTTATTTCAAACTTGATAATTGAAATTAAAGACTGTCAAGACCAATTGTATATTTCTTTTTGATGTTAAACTCTTTGCTCACTATCAATAAATACTTAACAATCAATTTAACAACTAAGAAGCTTGTGGTTTTGCCAAAATTGAAAGACAAAATCTTCATGTGACAAAAATTTTTTTTTAAAATTTCCGTTACTCATCACAAAAAGTTTGGAAAGTCCACAATTAAAAATGGAAATTATCAATATCCCAAAATTCCTCTTTAAAACAGGATCAATACCTTTTTCCATAATTTAAATTATATAATCCCTAAAAAACAAAAGAAAATCAACATTATATTGAGCAGCAAAGTCTATCGGGAATAATTTAAAGCTAGAAATGAATATGATACCCATGAGAATCGAATAAGATTTAAAGCTTTGGAAATACAAAATCGCATTCAACTTCAACTGAAGCCTATAAAAAATTATATTTTACGTTTTTTAATTAAAAAATACTTTCATTAAAATTATAATGACTCCTTAGGGATACACAAGGAGTGATGGGTTCAGCTTTTCATTCCTCTTTTTTAAGGTTTTGTGGATTCTCTTTCTTCATGCCATTGTGAAACGTCCTTTTATTATTTTTATTCCATTTTCTGACATTCGAACAAAAAACCGCATAAATATTTAAGATTAAAATTCACTGCCGCAATTTTTTTTACTCTCGTTCTTGTTTATATTTTGTTTTATTTTGTTATCTTTCAGTTACGTGGCATTTCATGGCTGATGTTGTTGGGTAAACATATCTTTTTCAATTTTTCAGTCACAAAAAAAATAAATTTTTTTTCGTTATGACCAGTAAACACATTTTTATGCGGATGGGAATGGGGGATGGTTTTTAAGAATATGGTCGTTATAATTTAGTGGTGGATAACAGAAGTGGCTGTTGAAGATTTCGTGGGAGAAGAGCTTATGGGGCAAGGTTGACAGAATATTGTCAATTCTGGAGAAACAATCCTGTCCAAATTTGATACATTCGATACAGACAAGTTCTAAGAAGATCTTGGAGTCCAATGGGCTCTGGATGCTTCTCGGGAATTAAATTTGAATGGAAGAAAATTTTGAATTGCATTAAATTTGCTCCCCCTACTACAAAGTTTTGCTGCTTCACAACTGGGACCAGTATCTTGATTTGTATTGCATGGGCCCTAAAATTGAATGGGGATTGTAAGATATCACTAGGAACTTAGAAAACCAGCTCCTAAAGCCCAATCAAAACAGAAAATTCCCATGCCTACCCATTCCCAAACTCAATTAAATCTTCAATTCTAACCCCGAAAAACTTTCTATTCTTGTCCCATTCTATTCTAAATTCATTCATTACATAAACTCAGTCTCACATTATGGCAACCAGAAAACTTTCTCAATATTTTATCATAAAACTCATCCTATTCAACATTCACAATTTTTTGAGACACAATGCCACACCGAAAAATAGAGTTCAACAAGCAAAAAGCTAAAGAAAAAAATTTATCTACCGCCATGAGAGAATATTGGCAACAACAGAAGATATAAAACTTTTTTTTTTATTTTGTTCAGTCATAAATGTATTTCATTGTTGTTACAAATCACAGACGCTCAGAAAACAAGGGAACTAAAAAGCTTGATAGCTGAACATGTATTCATAACACAGAGGCAAAAAAAAACGAGATGAGCAAGAAAAAATTTAAATAAATGTTGTAGTCAGATGGGAATAAAATCGCAACAATGCTCTATTTGTGATGAAATGATTTTTAAATCATAGCTGGAAAATTTTCCATTTTTGCCTTTTTTTCATGAATGGGTTAATGTTTTTTGTTGTCGCACAAATCATTAAAATGATGTGAAATTTTTAATTGCCAGTATTTTACTGCTGTTTTCTGGTGCATAAATCGATGCGGAGAGATTTTTTTAAGGACAGTTTAACAATATTATTAATTTTGGGTATGGAATTCATTTTTAAACAATTAGCAACTAGTGCTGTTCACAAGATTTCAATAAAAAAAAATAAATAATGCGCTTTAAAACTCAAAGTTACCATAAATCACTTCCTACTTGATCATCCAACAAATAATAATCCCATTCAAAATCAAAAGAACAATAAAAATTGTCGAACCCATTCAATTAAAAAATTTTAATTACAAATTTCACAATTTTATTTTTTGTCCTATCGAAAAAAAATTTTTTTTTTTCTCATAATTAACACCGAATTTTCAGTTAATTGATAGCAAGCGTTGTAGATTAATCAGATTATTAACACATTATTCATATTTTATATGTGAATTTCCTGCATTTATTTTTTTTTTGTACATTTTCCGACTGAATTATTCTCATTTTAATTTTCATAATTATTTGTAATATCCACATTATGCTGATTATAGTTTTTAAATTATTTTTTGTGCATTTGATTTTTTTTTTTTGGAAAATTTACTATAATTACGTATCGAATTTTGTGGGAACATGAAAAAATTTGTTTTTTGAAATTATTTCAATTTAATGTTCATTATAGCGTAGTTGTGTAGTTTATTGTGTGAATTGGGATAAAACATTAGCTGCGGAAATGGAATTAATGTCATTTGCTTGTTGGCGATAATAAAGCTAAGTGTTCGCATTGGTTTTTTATTCAAAATGGAGGTTGAAAATTGTGAACATGCTGATTATTATCGAATTTGTAAAAAAACTGTAGCTATGCTGAGTAAGGTTATGTGATATGATAAGAGACTCTAGACTTCATAATACACTGTTAATTATGCAACTAAGATAAATCAGAATCTAATCTAATTCTCTGTCAAGAATTGCAACTTAACATGCTCTGCACACAGCAAGGAAGACAACTCAATTAAAACATCCATAAATCCTCGAAAATCTAAAAGCTCTCGAATCTTAAATTAATTTATTTACTCCAGACTAAATAAATCATCGTACATCTGTGTACTTTGAACCACAATAAACGTTGTAATCCACTATATCTACCGTTCACTCCAACTTCAATTAACTTTGCTAAAGCTTGTTTGTTTATCTAGCTGTCTGGCTTAGAACTTTATGAAATTTGAATAAATAGATTTTCTGAGGCTTGGCTTAGGTGGGTTGAGACTCAATAGATATGGTTAATTTTGAATTTAAAAAAAACAGCATTTTAGCGGATCAGAAGAGCTAAGGTATGCATAACTCAAAAATTGGAGTCATTGATAACTTAATAGGGTTTGAGAGTTGTGATTTGTCGAGTGAACCATAAGTTCTGGATCTGACTCAAGAAAGTTTGAATTGATGACGGAATTCGTCCACTGAACTTCTCTTCTATGGCTATGCTTTATAGAGCTTACCTTACAATTGCATTGTTCACAGAAACATTTTATTTAAACCCTAAAGCAGTATTGTGTAAACTGTGTGCCGCGGAACACAAATGTACCATAGAATTTTTTTGGAAATTATTATTATTTATTTACTTCTTCATTAAATTAAACAAGCTGCATGCTGTGTGTGACTTCAGTCATGACTCACCCCTAAGGAGGGCCATGGTTCAAAAAGTTTGGACAACACTGCCCTAAAGTAAAGGACATGTATTGATTTTCGATTCTAAAAGAGAATATCCTCAAGTAGCTCTAGAAATTGTATATTATTTGTACATCAATGTCTTTATCTTCATATATTCAACTAAAGTCATCATATTCCTAAATCTCAAAATACTAAAACTTCTAAACAACTCTAAAATTACATCACATCAAAGCAGGGCTCGTGAGGAGTAAAAAACATTTTGATTTTCTGAAATCTGTTATTTGTGTGATTGAAAAAAATCATGATTTTTCAAATCCTACGTAAATCTTCACATAGGATTTCATTACGTAGACAAAATCTCAACGTAATGATTTTCATTACGAATTCAAAATCTTTCCGTTAGGATTTAACCTACGTGAATTTGTAATTGTTTACATTTTTTGGAAACTGATTGTTTTTATTGAAACTTGAAATTTTCATTTCAAATGATCCAAAAACAGCTGAGCAAGCCCATTTAAATTCCAATCTTACAGAATTCGACATGTATTTGGATGAAGATCAACTTCCAACTGGATCTAAAAGAAGTAACGAAGCAGCTGTGTTAGAAAAAATTATGAAATGCTGCATACAGCATAGAGTTTCGGCATCTGTTGATGATTTTGACATATTTAAGTTCTTGAAGTTTAAATTTACGTATGACAGGCTCATGTTGGACACTTGTTTGGCTGTTGCAGCTACTCCTAGCAATCAGTCTTCAGTAGAGCGATCGTTTAGCGCATTGAGAATTCTTTTGAGTGACTTACGATCCAATCTATTGCCAAAATCCGTAGAAGACATTATGTTGTGTCACTTAAATTCCTCATTATTCCTAAAATTTAATTTTGATTTGATATAGAGCATAATATTGTTATTAAAATATATTTATCTTTGCTATTCCGAGCTCATAAGTCAATCTTTGTAGTATATCAATATATGTGATGTCCTTAAGGCATTAATTTTGTCAAGTTTCAATAAAAACAATCAGTTTCCAAAAAATGTAAACAATTACCAATTCACGTAGGTTAAATCCTAACGGAAAGATTTTGAATTCGTAATGAAAATCATTACGTTGAGATTTTGTCTACGTAATGAAATCCTATGTGAAGATTTACGTAGGATTTGAAAAATCATGATTTTTTTCAATCACACAAATAACAGATTTCAGAAAATCAAAATGTTTTTTACTCCTCACGAGCCCTGCATCAAAGCCTTTAAACTTTCATACCAAGAAAGCTTTCAATGTTTCCTTCTCCATAATATTCCATTATCTACCTTGATCTCTTTTTACATAAATTTCATAACAGCTTCATTTCTATCTGAAGCAGCTTATAAGTCTCTCGTTTTTGAAATTTACTTTCAATCTTTTGATACTACAAAGAGAAATTTTTTCCCATTCACCAAGCTATAAAGCAAGAAAAACTTTTTCCTCAATTTTAATAATGTTATACACAACCTAAAAATCACCAAAAAAAAAAGCCACAAAAAGCAGAAGTGCTGAATATGAAATAAAAGCTCCTGCATAAATCCTTAAAATGTCTGCATTATGCACCATAATTCATTTTAATGCAAACAAACAACGAGGAATTGATTCAATGAAGGAAATGAAAATCTGCAGCACCGCATGTAAGTTATTCATTCATTTATTCATTTCACTTCTGTTTTTTGGAGTGTAGTTGGGAAGGGGAATTAGGGTTAGTCATACACTGCTTCCTTAGCCACGACCTTGTTCTGAATAATTCAAAAACACCTGCATCCCCATCCCCTCAATTCTAGCTACACCTCTGTATCCACTCAATATAAGGAAGAAGATATGATGTGGGGGGATGGAGAATATTTCCATTGTACTTCAGCTCTCTGTTCAGCACTATAAATTAGCATGTTGTTCTTCTTATGTAGACATTTGAATATACTTGTGTATGGAAGAATATGATTCAACGATTTCCGTCTCTATTCTTTATTCTCTCTTTTTTTCGTGAATTTTTTTTAAAGGAAATTTTTACTCAGTGATTCCGATATGTATACACATGCTGACAGAAAATATGTCGACATTTAGTCATTAAATTATTTTTTCTTGTGCCTCAATTTTTGTCGCATTTCAATGAGGGAGGAAAAGAGTTTTTTTTTTGTAAATTTCTTTTTATTCAAAAATAAAATCAGAATTGAAAAAAAAAATGATCAGCAATTCTTACAGAACGTATGCCATAGAGTTTATTTTGTATGAAAATTTGATGACATTGCCTCTTGAATATAATGGAAAAGTATGGGAGGAATTGAATGTTGAGGTTGCGATGTAAGACGCATGAATGCGGTTAGAGGGAATGAAAAGCTTTGATAGAACGAGCTCGGGAACGCAACCAGTCAGTATCTGAGGAGTAAAGTCTTGATTAGAGGGTTTCAACCTTTTCTTGTTCGAATTTCAACTTAAAATTTGTGCAATTCAAAGCTGTAAAGGAAGAAGAAATAGCAACATCCCCATATTTGAACTTCCAGAGAGTTCGATACATCGAGGAAAATGGATCGACTATTTAAAATATCATGAAATTCAATATATTCAGTCAAAAAAGTATTTTTTGTGCGTTCTTCATTTTTGTCACTCTATGGTAAATAGGAATGCAAAGAGAGTACGATTAAATGCGGATGCATTTCCATCTTTTGTAAGTATATACAAAAAATGTTATTTCAAGGAAACTATCGATAAGCTTACTAAAGCATTTGTTGAATTCAGGAAGAAGTTACAGTATCAGGGTCGCTTTATGCATAAAAGAAATGAATTTGCCTCAAAAAATAATTAAATTTTAAAGTTAATAAATATTTTAATGATTTCCAAAATTACTAACGTATTTTTAATTTTCAAATATGACAAAATTACTAACGTATATTTGTTTTTTAAAATTGATCATTTACGAATTTTTTCAAAATTTTCGAAAGCCAACTGATATTTATTCTGTTTACAGACATTGGGCTAAACCTTGTTGGCTACCCATGCTTAGTCAATCAACAGCTCAGAGCCTAACCTGATCAAACCTCCAACACCATCCAAAATGACATCCCTCAAACCAGCACATCCCTCTTTTAAATAACAAGAAGAATCGTCACTAAGTGACAAGTAAAGACTCACATGTGAGACATTCATAAAAATTCTCACACGACTTTCACGTCATGTACATTAAGAAAATGAAAAGGAAGAAAAGAAATTGTTCTCTTTAAGAGACTTCATAATCAATTTATAAGCCTCATTCGTCAACTACACTAAAGAGCCAGGCTGTATATACGAATAGAGTATGAGAGGGAAAAAGAATGAAATAATAATCTTTAGAGAGTAATCGAGTAATCCAAAATGGCTTTCAACATCATTTGTATTGTGGAGCTTTGAAATGAGAGTGCTGTGTATATTTTGTGGGGGTCGTGTGATTATGATGTCTATCTTATAGGAGTATAGAGGGAGAAAGAGTCTTGTGACATCCAAAAGAAGAAAAAACAAACAAAAATCAGATTTTCCAAAAATTGTAAAATTATTCGGGTTAAAAAATGGGAGGGGGAGGGGGTTTTGAACAGAGTAATTAAGAGAGGGTAGTGAATTTTTTTCCATCCAACAAGCAGTGGGCTAGTTTAATTAGGCAATTAAAAGTGCATCAACTTAGTAACAACACTAAAACTCTATCAAGTGGGACGAAGTTCTTGGTCCCATTTTTTTTTTTATAGACATCATAAGTGCTTGACCCACCTCCCCTTCTTACTGCTGATGCTTTATGAAACTGAAAGAAAATATTTCCTTTTTTTTAAATGACAGAAACCGTTGCACATGGATGATGGAATGAAAGAGACCGAAAAATGGTTAACAAATGCGAATGTAATACGATGAAAAAGGTTTTTCGTTACCATCTACCGTCATCTCTCGTGTGTCGTGTATAGGAATACAGAATATAAAAATTTTTCGTCTCTCTGTCAGAAGCATTCACTGCATCAACTGTCAAGAGCATTATTACAAAGAAAAAAAATTCTTGTTCATGTATTAAGTGAATGAAGATGAAGAAATAACCAACAATTCAAGTCCTAACACATTCCGATAAATTGAGGAATGAAAGTTTCAACATAATTTTCCATCATTTTTGTTACTTGATAGTTTTCACTCTGTTCTCTTCTTTGTCGTTTAGATTTTACTCTCTTTTACACACATGAATTAGATCGAAAATGTATAAAAAGAATTCCTTTTGATCATTTGAAACATCGTAATTGGAATGAGTTTGTCAGATAGTTTTGAAAAGTTGCAGAAGCTTTTACATCTTGTTTTTTAGGACAAAGGAAGTAAACTTTAATTAAATTGAAACTTTTTGAGGCAAGAATTTGGACTTTGGTGTGGTTTTTTTTGTAAGAAGAATTGAAGCTGGAATATCAAGACATGTGTAAGTGAAGATTCCAGTCCCACAGTAAGGCATTTGTGACTGAGTGGATCCCTGAACGTATGCAACAGAGCGAAAATCTTAAATATTCTTGAGAAAGTCACAGTTTTGATTCCAATTCTTTGATCAACTTTATAGAATGTTATTGATGTTAAAGCATGAAGCTGGTGCGACAGTTCAGAGGAACTTTAATCGAAATCAGAGATGCCTTGGCTACAAAGGCATCAGTTCAGACGCGTAGCCAGGGGGGAGGGGGGATTTGGGGGACAAATCCCCCAACGTAAACAGAAATTTCTTTATTTTGCTAGAGTTTTTATGAAAAAATCACAAAAATAATCCCCCCCCCCCCTTAAATTTTTCTGTACAAAAAAAAGTTTTTTGCCCCCCCTCCACTCTTCAAATTTCTGGCTACGCCCATGCATCAGTTAAAAAGGGGTTGAGTTCAAAGGGCATAAAAGGAAGACAAAAATTTCAAGAGTTAATTCAGTATAAGGAATCTAGTTTAAATGTAAGTCATCAAGGAGAGTTGTAGTTTGTGATATGATTTAAAAATTCTTCATGAGACGATTTAGTGTGCCTTAAATTTTAGTAAGTCTCTCGTAATTTTTGTGAAAAGTCAACAAACCAATTTTCATCACCAATCTTTTCCTGAATATTCATAAAATCTCTCATCTTACAAGTCAGCAACAAAAAGAGCTCATTCTTATCAACAAAAATCTGATAAATCTTCTACAACTTTAGCTTTTATCTCCTTACAAGAATCTTAAATCATCTTATTCAAAAAATGTATATTTTTCAAAAAGAATTTTATCCAAGGACACATCATGCATTGTAGGTAAATATAAAGGAGTTGATAGATGGATGGAATTAACTTAAATGTATAAGAAAATGAGATGACATGGAAAAATGCTTTACGTTCTTACCAAACAGGAGGGGAAATTTTTTTTGTGCTGACTGAATTTACCATACGTCTCATTTTTAGTAATTTTCGGATAATATTCATGAAGAAGACGAAGATGAAAAATATGTAAAGTACATCACACTTTTACATGAAGAGGATTTTGATGTTAGGCAATTTACTGTCAATAGGTTTACATAAGAAAGTGTTTAAGAATATTTTTCTGTTCATTTAATCCTAAAATATCCTCCATCGGATCATTTATTATTCTTCGTGTAGGTTGTGATGTATGGTAAGCAGAAAACATTCTTTAGCCTACACATTTAAATGTGCATGTGGGATTTAAAGGCTTTCGGGGAAGTATGGGATGTCCTTGAATGAAATTTTAAGTGAGTTTATTGATTTGTTTATTTTAAATTGGTTTGTTTTATTTTTTTGGTATCTTTTGTGACTTGCTGAACAGATTTGTTCATTCTAGTTCAGTTTATGTTAATTTTTGTAACTTACTGAACAGATTTGTTCATTCTAATTCACTTTATGTTCATTTTTATTAAGATTTGTGACTTCCTGAGCAGGTTTTTCTAAGTTTGAAATTTATCAAATTCCAATTTAACTCAACGATGCTCAGCTAACCCTAACCATTCCAACCTGACACATTAATCTAAAATATAAATCCCTTAAAGCGCCATTCTAATGAAAATCACTAAAACTTTCCACAAACTCATGCACAGCATCATCAAATGCGTTCAAAAAATCTCTTCTAAAATCCCCAAAACACTAAGGCAATCATCCTTTTAGTATTTATGATGTTTACGAGATACATGAGATATTATTAAATTTAAAGTTCAAGCAACTTTAACCTCATTTTGAAAATTTTATATCCTCTCATATTTCAAAAAAGAGTCAATCTAGTCCTCCCTTCGTCTGCATAATGAGAAATCTCTTCAAAAAAAATCTTAATACATCACTTGTGTCAAGAATAATAACAATAATTTTGATAAATTTACATCCAACGAGAAGGGTGGATGAGGTCATTGTTGAAGTTCATTTATTTTATTAACGCACCCCTCAAAATAAATGAAAAAAAAAATAAGTTGAGCTTTTAAAACTTTTTAATTGGTGTCAATATTTGAAGATACTTTATCATTATGGTAAAGTTTTTTGTGTGCCTTTTTCTTTGCCTTTATGTTTACGGCATTTTGCAGTTTTAAACAAATATACTTTGTGAAAGATGAGATGTAAGGCTTGTTTATTAATGATTCATTATTGAGTGAATTTGAGGAGATTATTGAGGGTCATTGTGGATTGAGATTTTTGTTGTAAGGGTGCTGAAAGTTTTGGATTTGTGAAGGATGAATTGGATAATTTGGGTTTTTGCGGAATATTTTGCTGAGTGTGCCAATATACTTGGCATTTGAGCATTTAAGAAAGCTATGCTTTAGCTTATGGTTGGCTCATTTAAGACGTTAATTAAAATATTTGAGTTTTTGATCCACCTTCTCCCCAAATGTGCCGAATGACCCTTAACTGAGTCTCAAGTCTTTTTCATTGGGCCTGTTTAACAACTTGTACGAGCCAGTGGTTTTTACAGCTATACTATTGACCTCCTTTACCTATCGAACTGTTGGCACACTCAAGCAATCCCCCAAATAATCAACTGCTCATCAAAAAGTTCATTTTTCATCCAATTAAATTTTCTAATCTCCTTCTAAACTTCATCAAAAAGAACTCATTAAACTCGCAATCGTTTAAGAAGATTCACGTATTCTAAAGAACGTAAATCCACCCACGAGTGGATCGAAAACTTTTTCTTCACGATTGTCTATCAGTCACTATAGCAAAACTTCGATATCAAGCTAAATGAAAATTGATCGATTAATTCGTTTGGAAAAACTTTTCTTTGTTCGCATCCATAGAATTGATATCGGACAGGTAAGAGTGATAAAATTAGTAACAACAAAAAAAGGAAAATTAGCAGCTGATGGAAAACTTTTTTTTTTGTTCGGCATTTGCCTTTTCATTTGAGAAAGCTTTTTTGTGTTGTCATTATTTTTGGTAGCATATGGCCTTTGGTGAGGTTAGAATATAGAATATTCGATGGAAAGATGTGTTGCTCTATAAATAATCAGCTCGGTTCTAATTTTGAGATGTCTTGGATGTGTGGGGGTGGATGGATGTTTGGTTTTAATTAATAGACTTCTTGCTCGATTTTACACGCTTTTATTTAACTCACACTGTTTGTATGTTTCATGCGTCAAATTTTGTAATCGTTATTTCGATCACTTCTACTGCTCCAATCGAGCTCAAATTTTTTATGCACACTTATTCTCGGTGACAATACAATATTTTAACACTTTGGAACCACAAAAATGCTTAATTATAGTACAATTTAAGTAAAACTTTTTTTATATGGGAAAAAATCCAATGTCAATGACATATAATTTTGATTTGTTTAAAATATTATACTTGAAATGTTCAAAAGTCATTTACATGATTCATTATAGTTTAATTAATATTATTAATTATTATAAATTTGAATAGCTAAAGATATTCTGGTAAGACCAGTAAAAAAATTGACAAGTAATTTTTTCATGGATATTCGTAAGTGAAAATTTGAATTTTAGAAAAACCGTTAACCGCAAGTCAGTTACGTTTTTAATACAAAATAACTATTGATATGCAAATATGCATTTAGCACACATCGTTTGAGCATAATATATATGCTTTTAATGTATTTGATTGATTCTTAACAATTGACTAACATTTAATGAAATTCACTTTCTTTTTATCAAAGGCTTGACGTAGTTTTGCATAACATATAAATGACATTCATTAAAATTAAATTTGAAAAATCCGTTATAAATACTTTAGTATTAAGTAGAAATGGTACGAATAAACACCAAATCTTTATGATTGATTTTTTTACACGCTTTTATTTAACTCACACTGTTTGTATGTTTCATGCGTCAAATTTTGTAATCGTTATTTCGATCACTTCTACTGCTCCAATCGAGCTCAAATTTTTTATGCACACTTATTCTCGGTGACAATACAATATTTTAACACTTTGGAACCACAAAAATGCTTAATTATAGTACAATTTAAGTAAAACTTTTTTTATATGGGAAAAAATCCAATGTCAATGACATATAATTTTGATTTGTTTAAAATATTATACTTGAAATGTTCAAAAGTCATTTACATGATTCATTATAGTTTAATTAATATTATTAATTATTATAAATTTGAATAGCTAAAGATATTCTGGTAAGACCAGTAAAAAAATTGACAAGTAATTTTTTCATGGATATTCGTAAGTGAAAATTTGAATTTTAGAAAAACCGTTAACCGCAAGTCAGTTACGTTTTTAATACAAAATAACTATTGATATGCAAATATGCATTTAGCACACATCGTTTGAGCATAATATATATGCTTTTAATGTATTTGATTGATTCTTAACAATTGACTAACATTTAATGAAATTCACTTTCTTTTTATCAAAGGCTTGACGTAGTTTTGCATAACATATAAATGACATTCATTAAAATTAAATTTGAAAAATCCGTTATAAATACTTTAGTATTAAGTAGAAATGGTACGAATAAACACCAAATCTTTATGATTGATTTTTAATGTACTTTACTAATTGATGTTCAGGACACTTTTAAGAGTTTAATGTGTTTCCAAGTATGAATTAAATTATATAAAACGAATGAAAAATTTTGATAGTCTTTACTAATTACCCATTAAAAACTGGTATTCAATAAATAGTTGAACGAAACGGAGTGAAACTAAGTGAAGTTTAGAATTTTGAAAGTTGAATCGATTTGGAGATTTTAAAGACTAAAAAGTAGAAAATAAAATACTTTAAAAAAAACTTTTTTTAAAAAAGCACGCTTTTATTTCCGATTACAGAGCACTAAAAAGAAGAAAATAATTTTTTTTGCTAAGCTCTCAAATTTGATACAAAATTTTATGACTCAAAATAAAAGCGTGGGGCGCTGTTATAAATATCACTTAATCTTGAATTTGTATGTTTACATAAGCGTTAGGTCTTCAATGTTTATAGGTTTGTCTAAGGAGAATGATGAGCCCATACAAATTATGGTAAATCTGAGACGGTAGACTTGATCTTTATGAGATTAATGTAGAGTTTTCTGTGTGGCACTAGAAATCAAGTCTTACTCTCCTGCTAAATCAAACTAGTTCCTTTGTGTCAAAAAATAATTTGAGATCAAAACGTTAAAAGCTCTTTCGTTTTAATACAAAAGTTGAATTAAGAAATGGATAATTAAACTGAATTCAAATAAATTTTAGAAAATCTAGAGCTAGTTTATATTAAACGCCCCACGCTTTTATTTTGAGTCATAAAATTTTGTATCAAATTTGAGAGCTTAGCAAAAAAAATTATTTTCTTCTTTTTAGTGCTCTGTAATCGGAAATAAAAGCGTGCTTTTTTAAAAAAAGTTTTTTTTAAAGTATTTTTTACGATCATTATGTGCAAATTTTGAAATTTAAAAAAGATTTTAATTTTTGAAATATATATTTTTAACTTTCGAAATTGAAAATTTTAACTTTCGAAATTGAAAATTTTAACTTTCGAAATTGAAACTTTTAATTTTAGAAATTGAGATTTTTAAGTTTTGAAATTGAAACTTTTAATTTTCGAAATTGAGATTTTTAAGTTTCGAAATTGAAAATTTTGACTTTCGAAAATAAAAATTTTAGCTTTCGAAATTGAAAATTTTAACTTTCGAAATTGAAAATTTTAACTCTCGAAATTGAAAATTTTAACTTTCTGTCTTAATTTAAGATTTAAATTTTACGAAATCAGATTTTCTTTCAATTTTCTCACAAAGTTTTCACAAGTTCATCTCAATCTACTATGACGTAACTAGTTCAAAAAACAAATTTGTGTTGATAACATCAAACACAACTTAATATACCATCTCTATCCACAGACAACTTTCATACATTGTCTTATTCATTCTCATATATCAACCTAATTGCATCGTAAGTTTTGCTGAAAAAAAAGTTTAATTAAAGCTTCTTCCCTCTTAATTTAGCAACAAAAAACTTTCATCAGACGACATAAAAAGGGGAAATTCAGTTTTCCACTACATTGCTGTGTATTCAGCATAGTAAATAATTCAATTCAACATTTGCTGCCTTTGTAGATTTGCTGAAGCATATGAAGGTAGATTTTACTGCCACAAAATAGCTAACAACAGAAAGCAAAAAACATGAAAAACTTGAGAACTTATTTCTATTAAATTAACATCTTGTAAATTATTTATACAGTCATTGTTTCTATTTGCAATTTACATTTTATAGTCCAACAGTCAAAGGTAAAATTTTCTATAGGTTTTATCAGAGCACTATGGGGCAAAATGAAAAAAAAAGGGACTTTCACTTTGAAAAATGGACTTTTCCGATTTACACTTTTTGGGTGATTTTTTCTTGTAGAGGACATAAAAGTAGATAGAAATGCCAAATTTCAGGTCATTTGGTGCTGATTTCGCGATTCTAGAGCTGTTTGAAGTTGAAAACTAGTGAAAATTCTGGTTTTTTCATACCATGTTTGAACCGGGAAATATCTTAACTGGTTTAAGATATTGCAAAACGGTTTTCAGTTCCTATTAGTAGTATATAAGAGCTTTATTTTGACATATAACAAAGTTTAGGTTCTGAATGTTTTCGTGCCATTATGGTAGAACATATGTGAAAATTTCAGGAAAATTATCTTCAAACAAGCCGCAACTATCATAAATGAAGAGTTTCCAGGCAAGTAAAAACGCAGTTTTGTAGCCCCATATATCTAGTTTTCAAAACTGTATAAACTTTGAAAAAGTAAGCTAACGTAATTGAGTTATGTTGATTTTAGTAGGTCGTTGAGTATTTGGCCAAAAACTAATAATTCTTTTAAAAATACGAAAACATAGTTTTAAAAATAGTTTTTTGGTGTTTTCTTATGAAAAATAACAATTTAAATGATTTTGTGAAGAAAATTTTTCAAAAACTTCAAAATCTTTCGAGATATAGGGGGTATGTGCTCTCCATCGATTTGGCCATTTGTCACCCTACTTAAACCACTATAACTTTTTTTTGAAAAAATATTTTTTAATTCTGTTTTCGGATTATTGTAGCCTAATGTAATACCTATCCAACGATATATAATACTTGCTAGTTAACTTAGTCCTGGTTATTTATAGGGCTGTTGATTGTGACATACGCAGTTTTTGAAATATTCCCAAAAATTGCATTTTCAAAAATACCACTTTTAAGCAATCTCGAGTATTTTTTTAGAACTTTTTTATGTTTATTTATGACATTTATGAGATTATAAAGCCAAAAAATTAAATTTAGAAACTTTTTACTTCCCTAGTTAACAACTTTGTAAAGTACCCTTGGTAGTCACTATCAGGTGTGAAAATCTCAGTTTTGAAACTATTTTATATATATACTCGTGAAATTCTCTCTACACATCATATCAGTTTTGAACTTCATTGAACAAGTCACTTTCAAAAATGAACCAAAATTCAACACTTACGAAGAAAACACTCTGTGAAATTCTTCGCGACAAAACGTTAAATCTTGCAACACAGCACACGTACTGTTTGGCAGTAATAGAAGAAATTCATGGGAGAGAATTAGCGGAATCACAGAAACCAAGTTTAATTAATAAATTAAACAAGCTGAAGTCAAAGTCAAAAATGTTTTGTAATCAGTCAAATTGGAATAATGCATTAAGAGATCATGCAGATTTCTATGAAGAGGAATTTGAAGTTGACTCACGATACTTCAGCGAATCTAGTGGAGGGATTCTTTTTGAGGAAGAATCTATATATGAAGCAGAAAATGTTACTGACACAGATGAAGATATGGATGAGATTGAATACATCGTCCATGACATAGAGCCTTCATCCAGCAAGGGCATCAAGAGGAAATCATTTGAACAACTAACAAGCGATAAGCATCGACGTAGAAGAGTGGACGAATTAGATATCAGTTTAAAAGAAGCAAAAGGATCATTGTTATCAGTTCTTCACTTGGCACTTCGCCTTTCTAAAGAAGAAGGAAAAGTAGAAGGAGCTAAAATGTTAAAAGAATTTATTAAGGCGTGCCAAAAAGGAGAGGATCTTCCAGAAAAAACTACATCAAAACCTAAACAACTAGATATACATGTAGCTCTAGGTGTAAAAGCCTTTAACAATTTATCTCGAAATCAGTACAACAATATTCGACAAGTCCTGAAACTGGAATGCGAAAACGTTTTACCGACAGCTAAAAAATTGTTGAGGTTAGAGAAACAATGCTATCCTGATGACATAACGGTCACCGATACAAGAGCCGTTATTCCACTAAAAAATTTGACACAACTCACCACAAAAAGAGTTATTGAAGCACACAATTCAGAAATATACGACAAAATCAAAATATTACCTTCAGAATCAACTCCAAAAGTTATTCATGCAGAAATGATCGTCACATGGGGGATGGACGGAACAACAGGACAGTCACAGTATAACCAAGGAAAAACAAATTCAAGAAATCAAGAACGAGATAGAACACAACCGAATCAAACGACTAATAATGAAATTATAGAAGACAAATCACTATTGACAGTTAGTATGAGTGTTCAGCAACTACGACATGAAGACGAAAACGGAAATTATATCTGCTTATGGGACAACGAAAACAGTCAATCTGTATACTCAGTACGACCAATACAACTTGAACATGCCAAAGAAACCAGAGTAAATGTTAGAAGGATATATGAAGATATAAAAAATCAAATATCAAAACTTGAACCACAGAGATTCATATGTGAAGACATGCTTTTGGAAATTACGTACAAATTCTACCCCACAATGTTAGATGGAAAAGTTTACACAGACCTTACAGAAACATCAGGATATTGCAGATGTCAGCTTTGTAGATCTGGACCAAACGAGATGAGTGACATAAATAATCTTGATAATGGAAGATTCGAAAAAACACACAGAAAATTTGTTAAAGAACACTTGTATTTCAACACTCAGCCACTTCATACATCAATGAACGTACTCACGACTCTATATGATTTGTCATATAAACAATATGTTCAAAAACACTGGCTGGAGATAACTGAAGAGGAACAGATTGTTTTAGATGTTGAAAAGGCTAGAATAAAGCAAGCAATGTGGGATGCATTTAATGTTCGTGTACTCGAACCAAGACAAGGGGGAGCTGGATCATCAGATACAGGAAACGTTGCAAGAAAAGTTCTTGAAAATCCAGAGCTTCTAGCTAAAACTCTATATCTTAATGAAGAAATAATTAAACGTATATGCTATGTGCTAAACCAAATTCGAAGTTTAGAACCAGTTGATGATCTAGATGAATTTGATAGGTACTGTAAAGAAACATACAGAATGTTTTTGACAACATATAGTTGGTTCAAAATACCAGTAACACTTCACAGAGCACTTGCTCATGCAAAACACTACATGGAAGCCTTACCATTACCTCTAGGAAGAATGAGTGAAGAAGCCGGGGAGTCACAAAACAAATATCTCAGACAAGATAGAGAACTACGTGCCAGAAAAACTTCAAGAATACACAGTTTTACGGATGTTATACATAGAAGACTCTACAGTTCTGATCCAGTAATAATAAAAAAATATATGGATGTAATAAATAAAAGGTTAATGAGAAAAAATGTCCAAGAAGAAGGTGAAACACCTGAGCAACAAACAGAAAATGAGGAAGAAGATGAGGAAGAAATTGAATTGATTGAGCCAGAAGGAGAAGGTTATGACTTTTCCCAAGCAGAAAACTATGATTATTCCGAAGGACAAGACCATGAATATTCTGAAGAAGCAAACAACGAATGAATAAATAAATTTCATTAAATATGATAAAAAAATGTAAATTAAATTTCTTGACAAATAAACAAAATTTCATTAAACTAAAAATTAAACTTTATTAATTTTACCTATTATAGTTGCGTATCAGAGTATTTTTTTTATTACTCTAATGATAATAGCTTTTTTCAGACTTAACATTTCTTAAAAAAGTCCAAAAAATACTCGAGATTGCTTAAAAGTGGTATTTTTGAAAATGCAATTTTTGGGAATATTTCAAAAACTGCGTATGTCACAATCAACAGCCCTATAAATAACCAGGACTAAGTTAACTAGCAAGTATTATATATCGTTGGATAGGTATTACATTAGGCTACAATAATCCGAAAACAGAATTAAAAAATATTTTTTCAAAAAAAAGTTATAGTGGTTTAAGTAGGGTGACAAATGGCCAAATCGATGGAGAGCACATACCCCCTATATCTCGAAAGATTTTGAAGTTTTTGAAAAATTTTCTTCACAAAATCATTTAAATTGTTATTTTTCATAAGAAAACACCAAAAAACTATTTTTAAAACTATGTTTTCGTATTTTTAAAAGAATTATTAGTTTTTGGCCAAATACTCAACGACCTACTAAAATCAACATAACTCAATTACGTTAGCTTACTTTTTCAAAGTTTATACAGTTTTGAAAACTAGATATATGGGGCTACAAAACTGCGTTTTTACTTGCCTGGAAACTCTTCATTTATGATAGTTGCGGCTTGTTTGAAGATAATTTTCCTGAAATTTTCACATATGTTCTACCATAATGGCACGAAAACATTCAGAACCTAAACTTTGTTATATGTCAAAATAAAGCTCTTATATACTACTAATAGGAACTGAAAACCGTTTTGCAATATCTTAAACCAGTTAAGATATTTCCCGGTTCAAACATGGTATGAAAAAACCAGAATTTTCACTAGTTTTCAACTTCAAACAGCTCTAGAATCGCGAAATCAGCACCAAATGACCTGAAATTTGGCATTTCTATCTACTTTTATGTCCTCTACAAGAAAAAATCACCCAAAAAGTGTAAATCGGAAAAGTCCATTTTTCAAAGTGAAAGTCCCTTTTTTTTTCATTTTGCCCCATAGTGTGTTAGTTACTTTGGAAGCACGAGGGTCTCGACAAGAAAGAAAAAATTATCGTACGGAATATTGAGAATGTGAGTGGAACATAATAAAGGACAGTAAGTGGAAATGAAAAGAAAAAGAGAATAAGCTTTTGTATAACAAGTTAAAAGTCATGAGATTAAGTTTATGTGATATCGCCGACTTCATTTATGTTTGCTAGCAATGAGAGTAATCATAGGGTGGATTAATGCTGATATTTTATTGAGATTAGAATATGAAAAAATCGGAAATGATGTTGGTCTTGAGACTATCTTATTTGTTGATGATATTAAAGCTTATTTTGGTAAAAGCTTCGCTGATTATGTGGGCTGGAATGTATTTTGTTGTGTGGTGGCTTTTTGAGGAAAGGGATGTAAATTTGAATTTGTTAATTTTATTAGTTCTTTAAAGTAGTTTTGAATGTTTTTTTTTTATTTTATTTATTTTAAATTTAATTTAAATATGCTCTTCTCTCCATTATGTTGTTCTCTTAATTAAGATATGAGGTGATGTAAGTTGCCTCAACCTCCTCTTTATTGGTATTTTAGAATTTCGATTTGTAGAAATTATTAAAGAATATAGAACGGAATAGAAATTTGGGCTCGTAAGACTAAGTAAGGGATAGATTTAGCATCAAATAGGATTTAAGATTTAAAGCTTTAAAGGATTCAAACTTGAACATGATTCAAACCCGAACAAGATTCAAACCTTAACAGGATTTAAACCTGAATAGGATTCAAACCTTAACAGGACTCAAACATCAATATTCAAGAGGTGCATCAGTCAAAGTAGGATTCAAACTTGAGTTTGTTCAATTCCACTTGCATTATCTCCAACCGTGTCATTGCTGTCCCCTAAAATATTTGATAAAATTCTATAGATGCTTGAAATTTTAATGATTTTATAATTCGATCTGGTGTTAATTCTTTCAAATTCTAATTACTAAGCAGATCTTTGAACTTAGTAATCCACTTAATCATCCTTAATCCAATTTAACCTTTTACAGCCTCTCACATTATCAATCAACCTTAAAGACTCAGTCATATTAAATTCCTACCTCCTTAAAAAAATTCAAAATTAAATCTCCAAGAAATGTCTCATCCTCTTAAATTCACATAAATCAACAAGAAAGCTCTCCAAACGTCCTTCACAGTAAAAAAGCTACTCAATAGCTCAACATCAAATCAGGAATTAATTAGATTAAATGATTAATGATGAAATGATTATTTCCTCTAACAATTTTTTTTATATCACATTATTTTATATGACAATCAAACAACGTCAATCATCCATAAAAACGAATAAATCGGATGGAAGTAAGGCAAAAAGACTAGAGTTGAAAAAAAAACAGAAAAGAATTTAATTTCATTTTTATGATGAGATAGAAATGTAATATACAACATAATATATAGAGAAATAAACTTGACAGACTTAACAGTATGAGACTGAGACTTACTGTGGATGTCTATAGCATTGCTATGTTTGTTTTTTGTTTCTCATCCATAAAATATCATGAAAAATGAAATAAATGTTTTTATATAATCAAAATTAATAGACTAAAAGTGTTTGTAGATATTTTTATGTTGAGAGGAAAGTCAAGTGGGGTTAATCATAAGTGATGTTCGACTTTTGGGATTGTAGTCGGGGTTGAGAGGTTCTGGAGATATGTTTAATTATGGCATAGGTACGGTAATTATATAAAGGCTGGAATTACATTCAATAGAAGAGATTCATTCGAGGAAAATGAGATAATTGATATTGAAGGGTCATAAGTGGGGTCAATAACAAAAGTGAGGCCATGGACTAAGAACAATCACAACGAAACTAATGAAAATTCCCTTTAAGCTAATATTTCCATTGCCTATCAAGAAAAGAGTAAAATGTTGAGGAAACGTGCATGAAGGAACTAAAAATATGGAAAATTTAAGAGCTTGAGCATAAAAAAAGTACATTAGACATAAATTTCGGATAAGATCAGAACTTATGTTTGGAAAATAAATAAAAATAAGAGGAAATTTTTGTTGGGAAATGGATTTACATATCAATCCGGCATGAAAGAGAGTATCATCATCATGTTTATGGAAGAGCAAGTGCTCTACAAAAAAAGCATATATATTGTATCTAAAAATGAATGTTTGGATGAAGAACAAGACATTTTGATGTGATCATTTAACATTTACAACTTTTTCTCCTTTTCTTGCTTCCGACATTAATCGATTTTTTCTGCTTTATACTTTATTCTTACAATCTTGTGTGCCTTTTTTAAGCATAAATAAATTGATGATTATGGAAATATTTTTTTTTCGATTTTAGATAAGGCATTTTGTCTTGATAATAAATTGGAAATGGATATGATTAGGTTGAGTTTCAATGTTGAGGTTTATAACAATCAACCAGCAATTTTCTAGATTTTTTTTTCACCTCTTTTTCGAACATCCTGGATCTGTCCAGAGTATAATTTGTAAAAACATAAATTTTCAAAGTAAGATTCGAACCCATTTGATCAGCTCAAAACTCAATCATTTAGGCTATTGACACAACTCTAAAGTACATCACTGATCTGCAATAAACTCATCTAAAGCGTTCAAAAATCGCTCTCAAAATGCTCATCTCAACTTCCATTCATTGATGATTGAGAGTAATAATAACAAGCATAAGAAGAAGACTCAGAAGGAGCAAAAAAAAAATTTTTTTAGATTCTATTCAGCGATTACGTGTAAAGGCGAAAGCATGAATGAAAAATAAGGAAAAGTGAAGAAGATAATGTGACAGAAAGAGATAGAAAGAAAATTTACAGACACATAATGGCAGAAAAATCGAATATTCGATTATGTCATTTTTCGTGCATGTTTTCATCCTGTGTAAGTTACAAAAAGAAATGATATCGCTTATCGATTATTTGACACCATGAAAAAGAAAGGATCTTTCAAGTGCTCACGCCTCAAACGAGACATTTCTGATGAAATTCAAGTCAATTTTCCTCAATGAGCTTTCAATTGCCTTGAAATTATGCAATTTTCCCCCCACACAAGCCTCAGATTTTTTTGTACTTCCTTTTGTGTATGTGTGTCGATACGATATCGCGGTAGGAAAAATGATGACTTTCTTATTGATTGAATTCGAACAAGAATGAATAGTATTCAATATCTTATACGCATACCCTTCTCTCGTTCTATATATTTTCTTGTAAATGGAGCCAAAATCAACATTTCATGATTTATTATATTGACAAAAAATTTATTACCTAACATGGCACAAACAATTTATTTCTTTTGCCTTTTCTTGCTTATGCTTATCAATAATCATTCTTGTGGGGAATGGTTTGATTGAAGGAAAATGATACTGGAATATGTGGTACTAGCTGGGGTTTATAGGAAGATTTAGACACATTTTTCAAAATTTGAGCAACATCTTAGAGGATTGAGCAACATTTTCGAATATAAAGCAATATCTTCAAATACTGAGCAATATTTTCGAAAATTTGAGCGAAATTTTCGAAAACTTAGCAAAATCTTCGAAAATTAAGCAAAATCTTCGAAAATTGAACAACATCTTCGAAAATTGAGCAACATTTTTAAAAAATGAGCAACATATTCAAAAACTGAGCAGCATCTTCAAAAATTGAGCAAAAACTTCAATAAATTCTACAACATCTCTAAACATACCTCTAACACCCTCCACACCTCTCACTCAATCTCACCACAAATATTTTTAGTAAATCACATGAAACATGAGTGATATTGAAAGTAAAGAAAAAGTAAAAATGCGAATTGTAAACACAGTTTAAATGTGATTTGAGCTGTGAATTCCTTCTTCTTCGTACCAACAGTAATTTGATAAGAAACTCATGTGAGCGATGTCGGTTTACAGAATTTGTTGAGATTGCATTGTATTTACGTATATAATAATGTTGTCGTGATCGAATTTGAGAATCCTTGATGGCTGCTTGACAGCTCCTTGTGGAAATTGAATGTGTGTGCTGTTGTGTGGAAGTTTCTGGTTTCGTTTTCTGAGATTATTCAATTATTAGCTCGCGTGGATGGAAAGGTTTTGGAATTTTGAAGTTGAGTGTGAAATTTGAGGTTATGAGCGATGTTGATATGGTTTGAATAATGATATTGACATAGATAGTGACTAGAGTTGGGTTTAAATCTAAGGAGAGTTGACTAGTTTGCCGAGATTGCAAATTAGAGCCAAAGAGGTTAGAAATTTAACTATGGTTGACTTAAGACTCATTTGAAATATGTAAAACTCTCAACAATGACGTACTCTTGACAACATACGAATCATCTGTGATTCCATTGACGACATCAATTTTCCTTTGAATCCCATTCAAAAAGATCCTTTCAAAAATATTCATTCACAAATTTATTTTTAGAATTAATCCAAAAATATCCGTAAAAAAACATTTTTGGACCCACAAAGCTACTATATTGTCAACTGAATCGAACCTAAACCTATTGTAATTTTATCAATGAATATGAAAATGCATCAACCTCCACAAAATTGTTCATGCTAATTTGAATAAAAATGTTTCTATCTCCTCAAATCTACGTACAATAAATAAATATTATCCATGTGTATGTGTGTATGGCCTATATAATCTAACGATAATAACAGCACAAAGTACACATTCATATCTATTTATGTGAACAAATGACAGTTACAATAGGAGAAAAGGAACCGAAAAAAATAAGAGAAATGCTTGCCATTATTAATAACTGTGATATAACCATGATGATGATGATGATGCGATTAGAGAAACGGAAGCAAAAAACAAACGTGTTTGAACATTTTTCTCCATCATTTTGAGACAGTTTTGTCAATAGTCTTGGTTCCATTTTTATTTGTGCCGAGAAAAAAAATAAGAAAATTTTTGATTTATTTTTACAAGAATGGAAATTTATTTTGTCGCACATTTTCGTAATTTTTCAAATGTGGTAAAGGATTTCAGCTGTGATTTATTGATTTTTTAAAGTTTGTGTTTAATTCTGGTTCATATTTATTGCGTGTATTTAAAATCAGGTTGAATTTGAGCATTAAAATGTTGTTTTGTTTCTGTGGTTTTGAATGTTAAAGACTTCCACTTGAAGATTGAGGTTATGTGGTTTTCTATTGCAAAATTTGGTCATTGGAACAATTTTGAGGTTTTTTGATGAAATTTGAGTTTGGACAGCGGTGTAGCTGTAAGTTTTTTAAAAGGCGAGATCCAGAAAATTCGAAAATATTCACTTTCTAACCTTAATTTATATTACAACATCAAATTACAAATTAAACATCCAAGTAAATTTTTACCTTCTCATTTTCCAAAAGTTTTCTTCCAATTCCATATTTTCTTTCAAAGAAAATCGTCTATAAAATTCAAAGAAATCGAAAGTACGGTTTATTGACTATTGTGAAAAATTGCTTTCAATTATGGATGGCACTCAAGCATAAATATCGTTGTTGCCAGCCAAAAACTTTTTTATTCATTCTTTGTAACCGACTTTTCTTCTTCTTATTGATCCTTCAATAATGGAACAAAAATTTGAATATGAATGATTCACACACACACACACACTCAAATGTCTACAATATATAACAATATTGTCAATTTTGTGGCAACGAAATCATCGTGACATCAGTACATGTGAATATCTTCAAGAAAAATTTATTTTGTCGCTTCTTACATGAACGCACTCCTGTCTCACTTAGATTCTGTCGAAATCTTGTACATTCTCATCTTGCGCCATCGACAAACACACAATTGTTATGTGTATTCAAGTTTATCGAATTTTATCGACAATGAAACCCAAGTAAGATGATAAAAAAAAGTATATAAGAAGAAAGTTTTCTTTTTTGTTGTGCATAAAAGCTTTGTGCTCGATTGTGAATGAAATATGGAAAATGTCTTTCTTTATCTAGGTGAGAAGGGGAGGAGGAAGGGGGAGGTATTGTCAAATATTTTTGTGATAATATCTCAGATTTAAAGAAGTCTTAACTTTCAGTGTTATCATCACATGGCTGCCACGTAGCCAGAAGGGTTTTGTCCCCATCTTAAGCGTTTTAGACCGTGCTCTTGCTGCGGTTCAAAACGTTTAAGGGGGGGGGGGGATAAAACCCTCCTGGCCACGCGCCTGACCCATGAAGTTCAAGGAAGGCAAATGCGCAAGAAGAGACGAGGAATGAAGTTGCTGCTCAAACTTCTTTTTGAAAGGTCTAACGACACGATTCGGCATTGACCTAGCTTAGTGACAGTTGGCTTACCGAATCAGACTCCATGCCTTGCTCATAACCCGAGACCTTGTCCTTGACCCCAAACTCTTAATGTAACCTTATCTCTTCCAATTATTTCAATTACTTCCCATACCAAACTACCTTCCATTTTCTACATCCTATTTTAAAACATTGAATCTTCATCAATGTATTCCTTAATTTCTTATTTTTCCTTCTCTTCCATCTCCATTCAAACCCTCATCGCGACACTTAATATTTTCACATAGATTAAAAAATGACGAAGAATTTTTTAATTGGATGGCACTAACGTTTCCATTTTTACGACACCAAATTCCATCCCCTATTTCATCGGGTTATAAATTATAATTTAACGTCATTGCTTATTCCCTTTTGTCATCCTTCTCAACTTTCATTTTTATTGATTTCTATTTTTATACTGGCAGAAATGTTTGAGGGACAGAAACTTTTATCAGATGAGGATCTTTATGGTCAGACAAAAAAGAAGAAATGTTGTGCCTTTATCGCAATAAAAAAAGGGAAATAAAATATCTTAAATGTCAAGATATTGACAGTAAAGCTAATGTTCAAGTTATCGCACATATGCGAATGTGTGACGATTTGAAGGAAATTGAAAATGTCTCTTTTTCCCACTGTCCTCATTTCATTATTCTTATAGATCAAGTGATTTTCATTGGAAACGATTGTTGAGAATGTGTATATTGAAATGACTTGTATGGGATCCCATATCATCTCTTTCGTTCAATAAAAATAAAAAAAGTTTTTCTGGTTCTTCTTCTTCTTCTTTTTGATGTGTGGATGTGATTGAAATATTTTTGGGGAAAGTTTTGAAAAAATTCAAGATTTCCTGCCTTTGTTTTAAAAGAGAATATTTCATTTGATTGGAATACTTTATTTTATTCAAGAGTTTTGAATGCGATCAAGGGTGCAGGACTGATAAGTTTGATCTTAATCATTTTTGTTGAGAAGTTTTGATCATTTTGAATAGTTCCACAGACTTAATGATGATAATGACATTTTTAAGCATAGTAAGGCTTTGTGAAAGGAGCTAGGGCTAATGTCAGAGCTAAAATCAGTAATAAAGTTCGGACTAGAAGCAGGACTATAGTCAGGACCAAAGAAGTCGGAACTACAGTCTGAGCCAGTGGTTCTCAAACTATGTGTCTCGAAAAGAATTGATTTCTTATGTAATAAATGAGCCGTGGATCAAAAAAGTTTGAAAAACACTGGTTTGATTCAGGAATTCAGAATCATACCTACTAAAAGAAGGTTCTAATATTTCAAGTCTATTTTCTTAGCCACACTCAATTTCTATTCAAGAATCAAATCATCGACAAAAGCCTCTAATTTATAAATGCCTTATTCTACAAACCTTTAACAATTGTGATACGAAGTGTAAATGATGTGTACAATAGCGATTAATGAACTGTAACGTAATAACAATTAAGATATTAAAATCTCAATCAGTATATTGATAAACTTTAGTGGTTATGTTTCAGATTTAATGATTAGTGAACAATTGAAAGGACATGATTGAGATTTTTGGTATTATGCTGTCAGGTAATAACGATTTTATGGTAATGAGTCGTGAAATTGATTTAGTTTTGAGATTTGGTTGCAATATTTTGCTAAAACAACAAAGTGTAATGCTGTGTAATGTTGTGAACATTTTGGGGAGTCCTTGTCATATCGACAAAACTTTTGTTTAATGTATTGAGAGATCAGTCTCTGGTTGGGAATCAAAACCACGTCCTCACAAAAGAAGGTTACCGATATCCGATCTGAATTTAACGACTCGGTTCATAGTAGCCTAACTCCAAGACTGGCAGATTCGCCTTTATGTGGCTCAATATCCCAGATTCCACACTGTTCCGATACCACACGTAAATAGTAGAATTAATATGAATATTTTAAATCATAAATGATGTGAAACTTTTAAGAGAAGAAATGGGATAAGAAATTACAATAAACCGATACAAAATAAAATCAAACTCAGCCTTTTCCCCTAAAAACAAATTTCTGGCTATGCCCCTGGAAAAGAAGAAGATTCAAAATTCAAGCTTTTGATGAACGTCATTTATGAAAGACCCTTTACGTAATCCTATTATTATTTGAACAATGTAAAAGAAACCCATTGACATATTCTTGTTGAAATCTAACAAAGCACAGCCAAATACATTATGAAACCAACCTGAAGCCAATTACACAATTTTGATGAATTTAGTCCTTGTTCAAGTTCCAACTAATTAGCTCTATTTGAACAAAATTTGATAGAATTTTGCATGCAGAATTAATTTGTTGCAGGCTGATGTGCAGCTTTGATTTTCGAAAAATTAATTAATTTTTAAATTTGTAAAATTTGAATGAACTTTTAAAGGAGGATGAGGATGGAGCTTTGAGGTTGATATGAATGAGGTTAAGTAAGTAGAAATTACATCAAGGTATGTTTGCAAGGATATGTCTGAATTTAACAAATAATGGCGAAATGTTTATTAAATTTATTATAAAAATGCGTCTGTTGAATTAAATTTCATCAGAAACTTCTGTTGGTTGTTCCACTTACCAACCAATGTAAAAAACAACTCATGGCAGATTCATTTGAACCATCTGCATATAAAAATAGACTTTTCATCAAAAAAATATTTTCAAACATCAAAAACTCCACAGAAAGCAAAAAAAAACTATTCAAAACAATTTTAATTAATTATTCCAAAAATGATTCATTTCAAATTGCATCAAAAGAAAAAATTCCATAAAATATTCTCATTTTCATTATGAAAATTTGTTTTTCCGAAAAAATATTTCCTTTTCTTGTTATTGAAAGCACCAAGTAAAATTGTGCTGAGTATCAAAAAAAAACAAGAAGAATGAAAAGAAATAAAGAAGTGAAATAGGAAAAACATGAATATTCAATCGTGTGAATGCTTTTTTCCTTTGAAATAAATTTTTGGCTTTTTCAATCTCTGAAAAGGAAAATTATTAGATGGAAAAGGTGGGCGAAGCGATGTGATGTGGAAGAAATTGATTGGAGGGATAAATTGTGGAATAATTGGAAAAAAATTTTGTGGAGGTAGTTGAATGTGATTTTAATGAAGAGTCGGTTGGGGTGTAGTCAGAAATATTTTGCAATTGAGGAATGGGTCTAACGTACTGTAACCATGTAACAATCAGGATCTCAGTGTCTCCAGCTCACCACACAGTGTAGAAATACATCGCTTGGCTGGAACACTCTTAATTTATTATTAAGATGACCGGAGTCATTGACAAATCTAGAATAATCAATCAACACTCCGAAAGGCACAAGTCGATTAATCGATCAGAAATCCGGCACCAAGTCAGTGTAATTCTGGCATGGTGCTTTATTTAAATCAAACCTAGCACTATGCCAGAGTCATGCCAGCTGGATGCTGTTTTTCAATTCAATTAACCGACTTGTGCTTTTCAGGCATATTTTTCAAATTTAAAACTAGAATTCCATTCCAAAAGCTACAAAACTGACAACAATAAATCCACGAACATTCACAAAAAATGATTCCCAAAAACACAAACTTCATTCTTGACCTTGAAGCCTAAATTATATACCTCATAAAAAATCCGAGCAATAAATCATTTAGTCAAACTCTACACGTAAGTCTCACTGGCTTAGACAAAAAAAAATATTTTCTTATTCCAAAAAAAAAAATTAAGGAACACGATAGCACAATAAAAGAGAAGGAAGAAATTGAAATTATATCCAAGACAGGAAATGAATTTTTTTCTTCATCTGTGTAATAAGTCGTGCATAAAATCTGAGTTATTTATTTATTTACTACATGATGACAATAACATTGCTAAGACAAAGACTAGAAATTTTTTATCGCCATGTTATTACTTTTCGGGTTTCTTATCTGCCATTGTATCTGTTCCGATATATTTTTATGAAATGTGAAGACCTTGCGATCTGCTAAAGTGCCTTGTTTGTTTTACTTTATTTTATCTCATCTACCATCAATCCGGTTGGATGTTGGAATAGAGAAAAAAATTGAATCAAAATAAGTTTTTGTGCCTTGGTGCTTTGTGACTTCCGATGAGCAGGGAAATATGCGAATAAAATATGAAGAAAAAGTTGTTAGCTTCTCGTGCTAATTTTGGGTATCTTCAATATTCAGAGTTGGGGTAGAGTTTACGGTGTGAATTTGAGTCATTTTTGAACTTATTTCTAAGATTTAAACTCGGCTTGTTTGAATTGAAATATAAAGAGTAATACTTTAGGCTATATAGTTGATTTGGAAGTCTCTTAGTCTATAATGGCCCCAGTTGTACAATAACTTCACCACTAGCCATCTCCACAACCAACACTGCATCTTCCTTAACGATACACTTAATAAATGCCGTTGAGAATTTCCATGCTGTACAATTTTTTCGCTCCTCTTTTTATTACCTCAATGTCCTGTATATGAGCGCGCAACAATAACGCTTATCGCACATCAATAAACCTTCCTTACCCAGCAGTATTACAATCTATCTACTTGATATTTTATTATCACATAAGACAGGCGCCTTTCTCTGTTTTGAATTCAATAAACCAAAAAAAAAGAGAGAATCCTGAAAGTTGCTACTTTTCGCCCCAGTAAAATTAAATTATTGACTCAATTTCTTTTTTGATTTATTTAGTTGTTGTTATCGGAAATGAATGAGGCAGCTCTTTTTTCGTCTCCTTCCTTCTTTTCTTTTTACCCCTTCTTATTCATCGCCACCATTCAAAAAATATAAGTTATGTATGTGAAAAGAATGAGCTCTCTCATTTTTAATGGAGAATAAAGGACTGTGTGCTTATGCGGCACTTGGAAAAATATGGTTTGAAAAGAGCGAGAGAATGAAGAGGAAGACAGAAATTTTTCATTGAGTGCAAACACGTACTGGTAGAGTCTACAGGCGCATTGTGACAAAGTTTTTACTCTATTTGAATGGATCTCTTTTTTGGGGGTGTATTTTTTATTTGGGATGTGCGATAAAGTGCAGTTTGTCTGCTGGATATAAGAAGCTAGTACATAATAGCTAGGATCCAGAAGCTAGTACTCAATATCAGTATCTAATACCTAGTTTCTAGAAGCTTGTACTCAAATAGCTAGTAAGCAGAAGCTAGTACTCAATAGCAAGTATTTAGAAGCTAGTACTTAATGGCTAGTATTCAGTTGCTAGTACGTAATAGCTAGGATTCAATAGCTCCAAGTTGCGTAACATCCACAAAGCAAACCAGCTCTTCCAGTATCACTTCTTCTCTCAACCATCTCCTTTTCTAAAGCTCATTTTACATTCCATCTTGTATAAAAAAAATTTATGAAAAAACGATGGGGCTAGAGAATATCACAAATGTTTTAATAGGACAACATGAATCATGTCTTTTTACCATTCATTTTTGTGCTTACTTCACTGTTGGAAATGAGAAAGTTTTGTTCGTAGCAAAAGAGAATGAAAAACTGAAAAAAGGGGGACATGAAAAATTCTCTGTTGAATTTGATTTGTCAGGGTCGATTAACGGTACATTTTTTGAAGAATAAGAAGCCAAGGAAGCTTGAAAAAACTTAGATGCTCGGGCATTTCTGAACAAGATTTTTGAAATAAAATTGAATTGCTAATGACACGACAGTTTTACAATATTTTGAAAAGGCAAGATTGACAGAAAATTTCTCAGTATTTTTTTGTCACAAAACCATACAAAATATTCCACAAAAAGGCACATTCTTGAACATTCGAAAAAAATTTTATTCCTTTTGCTTGGATGATTTTTCGATATTGAAATTCAAATTTTTCATTGCTTTTTGCTTCTCATTTAACATACAATGAACATTTTT
Source organism: Chironomus riparius (assembly GCA_917627325.4). NCBI lineage: Eukaryota > Metazoa > Arthropoda > Insecta > Diptera > Chironomidae > Chironomus > Chironomus riparius. The sequence goes on along the minus strand of OU895877.1, from coordinate 17,179,069 downwards.
CTGCTTTTATTGCACAGTTGACTGTATGGAGAAATTTATGATTGATCATTCTCAAATGTTTAATGATGAGAGAATTTATTTTGAGTGATTTTATTTCAAGTTATTCAATTTGGAATCTTTTATGGTCCTGGTAACAGGAATTGAAGAAATTTTTTAAAGAAGTTTGATGTTGTCAAGGTTAAGAATGAATAATGTTAGAGTTTAAGGTCAGTAGGGATAAATTTTATACGATTTACGAGTTTTTGTTTGGTATAAATCAATTAAATTCCAAGAAAATCGGAATTAATTGTGCTTTTAAATTTCAGTATTAATTTTAATTAAAAACTTATTTTAACTCGGCAATTTATTCTGTTTTTGCCACATTCAATAAGAAGACAATAATTAAATAGTTTAAATTCTTAGTACATTGTAGTACAGTCATGGGTTCAAATCCCAAATATGTAGATATTCATCATTTTCCAGGCAATTGACGAGTAATTCTTTTAACATTTTTTTAAACTTTTTAAATTCAAAATTTTACTAGTTTGCTCATAAAATAGTCAATCCTGTTGCGCTTCAACTAGCAACAATTTCACTTAACATTTCACAGACACAACAAAACAAAAAATCTCTTTCTCTTTAAGGCATTCAGCATCCGAACAGGAGAGTCAACAACGAAACAATCGGAACCTTTTATGTCATTTCAAATTTCACTAGAATCATTTAAATTTTTATGTATATGTTGCTTTTTGTGTCCATGATTTCCATCGAAAGCCATTTCGTTTCTACTTTGTTTTTTACAGCAGAACAAATTTGAATGCCAGCAGTAAAATAAGTTCTTTTTGTTGCCTTCCCGACTCGAAAAAAAAAAATCATTTCCATTCCATTAACCACATTGCCCATTTAATTATTCACAATTGCGAGCCTATTGATTTTTCATGACTATAAGCCATAAAGTACGATACAATGATGACGATTATATTCAAATTGAAAAAAAAAGAGGCAGGAAATAAAACACGAAAATTCTTCGTTCCTTTCAACTTTTTTTTTTGTCAATTCTTTTCTGTTGACTACAATTGCAATTGAAATGGATGAAAAAGCCATAAAAATTGGAAATATATTGCATGCGGAAAGCACCAAAAAATTGAATTTTTTATTTAAAAAACAATTTTACGAGCTTCTTTTTTGGAAATAAAATAAAAAGTCCGTGCTCAAGGGCGTCAAATGTTTGCATGATGTACTCAACTAATGCTCAACATTCTTAATGGCACTATGAATGAATTTTTATTATTTTTAAACTAAGCTCATAAAATGTAAATGAAAGTTTTATTTTTGTTTATTGGGCTGGGCTGAATGGCATAAAAATTGAACAATGGAATTAGGTGAAAGTGCTTCTGTACTAGTGCTGTATTTAAGCTCTTGTGGTTTTATATTCCATTTTTCGTTTTTGATACGATCATGAACATTTTTGTTATTAAAGCTCTGTGCGATGTTATCGTGGGAAACGGACATACAGATGAAAAGTCATTTCCACATCGTGCATTGATAAGAACCCCACCAAACGTATATAATACATAATAACGACTTCCGATGAGTTCATCAGTTTTGTGATTCCTAAATTAATTACTCTTGCCTGTACAAACATGGCATTAATGCTGGTAAATGTTTGTTTTATGGCGAGTTGGGTTATTATGATGATATCTTTTGGTTGGGGATGAGTTGTGGTGGTTTAGTGGGACAGCAATACAGCCAGGAGTAGGAGATACCTAATATAAAAATCAAGGAATGTACTCGGATTGCAAATGATGTTCAAAACGGTTACAAACTGGACGTGAACTAAGTGTGTTAATGCTTATGGTGCCATATCCTAGTCACATACAGCATGCAGAGTCCTTACAATGGCCTGTTCTCAGTTTGTGCTTTGAAGCATAGTCCAAAGGGTCTAATACGTTAGTATTTGTTGACTGCAATGACAATCAAGCAATTCTGGACTCAAGACTCGATAAAGCTACTTGTTGCTTCACAAATTTTTGCAAACTTAATACAGCTAAAAGCTTAAAATACTGTATAATCTTCAAAATGATAGAGTAGGGGCCAGTACGGGCTTTATTGAGCTATCGAGTCTCGGAAAAATATCTTCAGTTTTTAAAACGAATTTTACTCAACATTTTTCCATCAAGATCATCCTCATGCTCTCATCAAATCCACAAAGCACATTACATTACACAAACCTGATACAATGGAAACATTCTAATGGAATAATTCCCAACAGAAAACGAATGAATAGCTAAAGTTTTAGCTGAACTTAATGCTAAGTGAATTTTCATTCTAATATTTTTTTGCTTTTAGAAATCCCAATCGTAATATTCAGAAGATGAAAGGTTATGCTTTTTATATATAATTTTTTTGCTGTATTAAGAGCTAGATTAAGTAAGCTTTATTCCTGTTGAGGTATTTTATAAAATTGAGAAGGAAATGCCAATTTATTATGTGGAAAATTGCTTTGAATGTAATAATAATATTTAACTAGAAAAGCTTTTAAAAGTTGTCTCTAGTGGAATAAAGTTTGTTGAAGGAAGTATTATGGTAAAGAGGTAGGAATTAGAGAGCTCTTTTGGATTTGATGATTAGAGAATAATTTGGAAAAATTTGAAGTTTTAGCAAAGAAAAGGATTAATCGAACTAATGGCGTGTGGTTGTGAAATATTAATGTCAAAATGGATCTTTTGGGAAGCATATCTATCACAGTACACTTTTGTTCGAATGATACATTCGTCTGGTAGCAAAAATGACAAAAGATAAGTTTCATGGGCCGGTTTTTTGTCGACTCGGAGCACTTTATGGATATAACTATAATAATCTGAGTCAAAAGTAGGGTGCCCAGGGTAGCCCTAGAAACTGACTGCTGGTAAGCGTGAGACTAATGCATGACCAGATTTACCTTCAAAAATAGTATAATGCCACTAGACATTAAACAAGTATCATTTAAAGCCTCTTGAGTGCCCAAGTCATTTAGTGTGTTTAAAAAAGAATTTGCTATTTTTTTATGTCTTTTTACGTAAAATGCACGGTTCTGAGTTGGTCATCTCACTTAGTACACCTATTGGATGAAGTTTTCAGCATGAAGCAAGCTTAAACCAGCTTAAACCTTCCTCTTTACCTTTAATTGGGAATATTTTAGTTGATACTTTAAAATAAGATGCAAGTTAAGATGCTGGGGTATTCATAAGCATAAGTGTATCCCTAACAACTTGACCCTGGTCAATCTTCTCATCCTGAATTTAAAAAATCTCCATATCTTTCCAAATCTCATGAGAATCACGTGTATCCACATAAATGCAGCTCTTTATCTCGCATTCCAAAAAAAGAATTCAATGTCCAAAAAAAATCTTCCTTTGCTTTTTTGCGTGATTCCACTATGCCCATACATATATAAGCACAATGTATGTGATGTGAATAAAAATTTGCCTGTTGGCTTTTCTTTATTGCTGACTGCCCCTCCATCAAAAATGGATATTCATTTTGAATACACAAAAAAAGATGGCATATGAGATATCCATTAAATTCATTATCCATATCGCGTTGGATGAATTTTCATGGCTTGATTTTTTTTGCATGATGAAAATTTCAAATTTTGATGCCCGATGGACGAGAAAAAAAAATTTTGTCAATCATTCGCTATTTTGTTGAAAAAATGAAATGTCTCGCGTCAACAATTTCGTTGAAAATCAGCCAAAATGAATTCAATAAGAGCAACAGTCATGGCATGAAAATAATATAATATCGATTTTAAGTCTTTAATTCATATTGTTTTAATAATTAAATTAGTTTCTCGGTTAATTACCCATAACTTCACGGTCATTTTAATACGACTCGCTGTGAGAATGCTCAATATAAATGTGATTGTGGTTGATGAATGATAATCGAGAAAAGTACGGAAGGAAAACGTGTCATGAAGTACAAATTGAGGATGATATGATAATTCAATTTAAATTACGTTTAATTTGGGGAAATTATTTATGAGATAAAGGTGTCCTTGGTTTGGCTTTATGCTCTTTTGAAATGCTGGAATTTAATTTTTTTTAAATGAGTTAATTCGTATAAAATTTCAGCTGCACAAAAGCTGTATTAAGGCTGACATTAATCCATTTCATTTAAAATTCCTGAATTATAATCCTGATTATTATAAGATTCTAGGAAATCATGGAAATCTGAAACAAAAGCTGCTGATGGATTGAGATGATTCTGAACAAATTTTTTTAAAAATTTTCTTTAATCCAAAAAGCTGCATCCACTCCCACACTGAATCCCATTAATATCAGATTGAAATAAAATCCTAATCTAAATTTGAGATGCCTATTAGAAATCAATTGAGAATTCAATTTTATTGACTAAATTTTATTCAATTTTAATCAGAGCTTATTTAAAGACTTCAAGATTGGGCAGTAAAATTCGGCAATATCCGTATAGATTTCAATTTCATTTCTAAATTCAGTTTTAATGCGACCTTAGATGATGTTTAGATTACAGGATTGAATAAATTTGCTGTAAAGATAAGCAGTGGATTAGTCTAGACCACTTAATACGCTAGATGTCTGGTTACATAAGTGTTCAGCAATAAATGGGCATTAAGATTTAATCTTAGAGCTTTTACAATTCAAACTAGGTTATTATAAACATTGTTCAAAAATTTTCGAGTATCCAAAAAATTGTAAAGCTAGTTTAACACTTTCAGACTTCCATAGCAATTTTTAGAAAATTCTACCTTTGCACCTGAACTTCATGCAAGGATAAAATTGAAGCTACACTTCTTACATGCCCGAATGGCACAAGATTAACCGACTTGTAGCATTCGAAATGCCATCAAATACATCCATGCTACAATTTAATGTATTTTCCACTAAAAATGACCTTCTAAATCATCCCAAACCCTTCCCACCTCCTTATAAAATAGCCATCATGCGATAAACATCTAAAAATAGCCACAACTTAATCTACATCACAAAGCTTTCAAGGTTACCTAACTCCCCCATTCTACAAACATCTCTATCCATCCATTACAAAAGCGATTGTGTCAATCTCAATTGATATTTTGTCGTGTTTCCCATCCAATAATTTACTCAACAATACACTACAAAATATTATAAAACAATACCATCAGCCCCGATGACAGTAAATGCCATTAAATGAATTTAACGAAAATCAAATTACAATTAAAATGTCGATGGTCGTTGGATAAGAGGATTTTGAAGAAGAGGAGGTATAGGAAAATGGCAAAAGATGTCGCACACAAGATAATTGAGTTAAACGTTCAATTGTATTAAAGATCTTTCCTTCCTAGTTACATCAAGTATAGTAACAGTCCGCTGTTATTTGGGGGATGGCTCATGAACGATGTCTAAAGTTAACAGACTGTCTAACTGTGCAATTTTCAGTAGGAAAAGTCCTGCTTTCCCGTCAAAACTAAAGACAGTCGTTAGGGCAGTCTATTAATGTGAGACTTTGCCTTCGATCACTGTTTTAGTTCACCCTATCCATCCAAGTGTCTTATCTTCATACTCCAAAAAGCTACAGAACGTCCAAAAATTCAAAAAAAATAATAGTCGTCATTTACGTACAACCCCCAATGTCTCTTTCGAGAATTTTTTAATGACGCAATATTAGGGATGATTTTTGTAGACGTCATTAAATCAAGAAGAGAACAAGCACATTTAGAAGGTCGATGTGGTTCGAAATAGATGGAAAATAAAGCTTACAACGTATAACAGTAATGATTAGAATAGGTACATTGTAATAGCAAAAATAAGCTTTACGATTATGCATCAAAATTGTAAATTGAATTTAATTGAAATGGAAATGAAGGAAATTGAAATTTGCTATTTATGCAACAATATGGGACAGAGCTAGCGACTTTATTTTCCTCCCTTAAATTGTATGTATTTGTAAGGATGCGGGTGCTTTAATACTTACTGAATTTTACATGAATAGAATCAGAGGGGGAAATAAATGAGGAAACGATTAGATGTAAAGTAATTCTGAATAGTTACATGCATAAAAGTTCCTTAGTTCTTTTGTGTGTGCTTTTGTTTGTTGTGAATAAAAGTTGACAAACTTTCAACATCAACAATTGTTGCAATATTAAAGGTTTCATAAAATGCAAAAAGACACTCAAAGTAATTCCATTCTATGCACTGCCATTTATCTTCATTACTACATAGCATCGTTTTATCTTTGCCCATTTTTTCCCTTCAATATACACAAAAGAAAGTCCTGAATAGATGCGAATAAAAGGAATGTCCTCAATTTTTATAGCCTCAAACAATTTTTTCTTCCTTCTTTTTGAAGCAAAAACACCAAAAAGTGCTCTTGTCTCTTATTTTTATGGTAAATTCTGAATCGACAAGAAAGTCTTTGGGTGTGATAAATATGAGGACATTCATGACACAAAAGGTAGTTCATCATTTTTTATTGCCACCACGTTGCCTGGAGTTCTATAGTTTCATCATCATCAGATTTTTCTTTTTACAACTGCCTACATGAATATGTAAAAAATTTTGATCGTAAATGCGTTAAAGTTTCATCATAAAAAACTTATAACTGAGAAGAAGTATAGAAGATTTTAGCTTAAGGATGAAAAATGGCTTTTAACTCACTTACTGGTGTGAATAAGAAAGTTCAAATCTTTAGAATCCTTTAAAAGAAAAGACATTTATTTTTATGGATAAAATGAGAGGATGATTGAGGAAGTTTGGGGAGTGTTAGGAATTGATGAGTTTAAGCGCATTTGAATATGCTTTTTTCACTTGACGATTAAGCGATTTTATGATTGATATCCGAACTCAATCCGAATCGAATACGAACCGAACCCAAACTCATTCCGAACTCAATTTGAACTAAACCCGAACATAATTGAACTTAATCCGAATTAAATACGAACCGAACCCGAACTCAATCTGAACTAAACACGAACTATACCCGAACATACTCGAACTGAACCCGAACTGTACCCGAACTGTAATTCTGAATTAAACTTGAACTAAACCCGAACTGAGCCCGAACAAAACCTAAATTTTTAAGTATCAATCAAATGCTTTATTATCTTATTCATAATCCTTTCACCAATCAATCCAACATCGACTTCCATTTTAAAAGCCCACATCCAAGTCAAGAAGCAAAAATGTCTCTCATTTTTTTCACATTTCATCATTCACACTTAAGACACTTTTCTTGTTCTTTTCTTGCTTTCCACACACATACACTGAAAATTACAATGTAATGACATAAAAGTTTTGTGATTCATGTAATAAGTTTATGTCTTCACATTTGTCTTCCTTCTTACTGTCTTTTTTTTCTTTTTCCGGTTCTTCATTTTTCTTATTTTTAGCTCTTTCTTAATATATTAAGTACATAAATGTCGTTCAGTATTCTGACTATGGAGTCTGTTCTCCTTTTATTTTCTCGTTGAGTTATGTTAGGCTTTTTTATGGCGGGCTGAAAATTCGACATTTTTTTTCATGGGTGAATTATGAAGTAGGGTTGGTTATGAGTTACGGTAAGTTTTGATTAAGACTTGAGGGGTTGATCACCACTTCGGTTTTCAAGTTCTTTTTCAGTGTTCCATATGCTGAGGAGGTTTAATAATTAAATGACTTAATTGACGTCATTTATGAACGATCCCCAAAAGGTAATCCATTCCCAAAATCGATTCGAATGACGTAATTTTTTTGTATAATTTTCAAATCAATTTCTTATCAAAATCATTAAATGTCCATTAATTAATCTGTCAACTTTTCATCGCAATCGATTTCTTTTGTTTGACTTTCCTAATACTTTTTTTTTCCCTCGAATGACGTATGGGCTTTCCGATATTCCTCATTCAACTCCGATGAATAAGCTCCTTATATAATTTATTTAAGCTTTGGCAGATGAAAGGAGATTAATTTTGTGTTTCCTATGAAAATTGGAATTTCAGAAACATTCATAAAATGGAAATATGCGAAATTCAATTACTTTATGCATTTATCATTGGGTGATTTGTGCTTTGTGGGCGGAATATTTTGAGTTTGAGTGTAGACATAATCTTGTGGTGATGGTTTCTTGTCATGGCAGCAGTTTTGATGCTTGAATGCGAGACTATTTTCTTGTTTTGAGGTTTTTCTTTATTACAAAGATTGGTTTTCTAGAAAATGAATGATGCTGAGTGGAATATTGCTGAGTTTTTGTTCTTATGATGAGATTTTTAATGAATTTCATGGTCTAGGTTAGTGTTCAAGGTTATGTTTATGTCCAAGTCTATTGATTAATAGAATTTCTCTGTTATGGCATTATATGGAGCATTATTTAATAGCTGGTTTCAAGTAGGAATCGAACCTATGAATTTTTTACGCGCAGCCACAAGTTCTAATTTAACTTGTTCAGGTTTTAAATAATATTCTAATTTTTACAAATTTAAGCCAAAACATCCTTTTATGAACTTAAACTCCTCTTTCTACCAGTTTTATAACTTTAATGCCAGCCTTATAAGCTTCTTAAATATCCAAAAATAAGTCTCATTAAGTATAGTTTCCTAAAAATAATTTTAAGAATTTCTTTACCACAAGCTAATTAATTTAAATGAATAACATTGATAAAGTAATGTAATTAAGCTTTGTGATATCCAATTTTAATTCCATCAGGTCTTAATTATATTATTAAATCACAAGAAATAGTGTTTTGCGTGATGGAGTTAATAAAACCAGGAAAAAGTCAAAAAATACTTCATATTCATCCCAATTCATCCATAAATAATAGAAATTTCAAGCTTGTCTTCTCATCCTGCACAATTTCCAATAGAAACGACTCAAGACAAGAGCAAAGAAGTCACATGAAAACTTTCTCATCTAATTTTATCTCATCGCTCGTCGTCGACTAGTAAACTTTCTGTTTTGCGTGTTCTACATGCTGAATAAGACTCTATAAGTGAGTAAGAGAAGTGAAAAAACATACAAAAATTACAAATGACACATTTTCGCGCTTGTTTGACACTTAAACATTCTATTTTAAGCATGAAAGAGACAAAAGAGCACACACAGAGTGAATATATGTAGAAAGAGAATGACAACCACGATTTATGTTGAAAAAAGAAAGAAATTTAATGAAAAAATTCAATTTTAAAAGGAAGCGAAAGATAAATCTAACGAAAATCTACATAAGAAAATATTTAGGAGCTCTTGTGCTGCTCCTTTGTCGTTGTTTTAGGATGTAGTATTGGAAATGTGTCGAAATCATGCTGAGGTAAAATTTAAATATTTTTGTCGTATTTTTTAAAGTTTAAAAGATGGAATTTTGGTGGGGGTTAAGAGTGGGTTGGGGTATTTTTGGCGCAGTTTTTAGTCTGCGGTGCTTATTGATGTAAAAAATATTTTTTTTCAGCACCCCCTTTTCATCCAGTAACCCCCTGTTAAATCAAAAATATTTTAAATATTGTTCATAACCTCAAAAATATTTTCCCGCCAAAAATATAACTCAGAAGGTTTAAATTGCATCATATTCTTGTTTTTTCCATTCTACACCAAACTTAACCTACTTCAAAACCATCCAAATTCCATCCTTTAATCCACTCAAACTTCAAACAACCAAACCCCACCCACCTACTTCAAATGAATCCAGACATTCCACATACCAAAGTCAGAGTCAAAGTCAAACTGTATTAAAGTTTTCACCATTTGTCTCAAAAGAAACTCCAGCAAAAACAGAAACGAGAAAATGAAAAGAAAATATTGAGCTGTAAGTTATGAAAGCACAAAAATGATTGCTTGCTTTCAGCCAACATTATTTACGTTTGTCGCGATGAATGTGAAAGTTTGTAAAAATATAAAATAAGGCTATGGTGAAAAAAGAATGTTTCATGAGATATATACATAAGAACATGGATATGTACGATATTAAAGGTGGTGGATGGAAATAAGGGCAATGTTAAAGCTTTCTCGCAGATATTGCGTGTAAAAACAAAGTCACAAAATGTTTCTTTTTCTCGCTCTTTTTGAGGGGAGGGAGATGTTTATGGTTGCGCGATATTTGTTAGGAACAATTTTGTTCACTTGTAAGGTGCAGGAATTTTGGTAGCGTGTTGGAGAGAATTTCGGGGCTATGAATATTTGGAAGCAGTGCATTCAAACATTTTTCAAGCTATGCAGGATAGCAATTTTCTGGAATATAAATACATAAGTTTGGCGACAAGCAATTCCGTAAAGGAATGAATTTATTTTTATGAAAAAAAAAATTTGGACAAGGGCTGGTATTTTTCTCAAAAACACAGGAGTTTTGATTTCTAAAGCTCTCCCGTGGCTCCGTTTCTTCAAAAACAGCCATCGATGTTCTATGTTCTCTATCTTATTCACCTGTTCCTAGTATTGATCGCTGTAGTATCTTAGTACATCATAAGTAACATTGAACATCATAATTGAACTGCCTCTCAATTACTTCTCCCCAAACTACGTTCCAATTCAAAAACATCATCACCGTTCCAACTCATAAAAGGTTGTTTTCTTATAAATAACAATTTACCTCGCGTGCATTCTAAAAGTGTTTTCATCAAGAGATACCTAAGCCCACATGTATGGATGTTACACACAAAATTGAAAGGCATTGAAAAGTGCTTATTCCTTAAATTCTGCTTCCCTTTTAAAAAGTGAACGAGAATAAACTTCTTTTTTTCATGGCAATAAAATAATAAAAGAATTCCACATTCGGCATGTTTTTGATGTGAGAATGAGAAGACAAACATGCCTGAATGTATTCAGGCACCACAAAAAAGCAGTAGCAAATGTGGTGGGAGCGTAAATTAGAGCACACGAGAGGCTTCACATTCACACTCAAAAAACAAACACAAGAGACACAATAGGCCATTGAATAGAGGGAAAAAGAGCTTTATTTCAGCTATGTGGTAACTGCATTCGATAGCGTATGGTAAGCCGAAGAGATGTAAAAAAATGAGGATGTATAAATTTGTGTGACGGAGCACAAAAGGGCACCCACAAAATGTTTTTCATTTTCATGTTAAATTTATGGTCGATGGCATGACAAACTAAAACAAAAGATTTTTTTATGACATCATTTCCATCGTTCCTTTTTGTATTCACGACGACATCATTTTATGGTTCCTGTTTTTTTTCGTGAACTACAAAATACAAATTTACAGTTCAGTCGACAAAGTTATGTTGTGATTAAAACTTTTCGTCATTTTATTAGCCACGACATTTTGCTATTTTTTATTGTCGACCTTCTGTCTTCTTTCTTTATTACTTCCTCCCCCTTTTTTTAATCTTAATTGATTTAACTTCCTCAATTTTTAGTGCCATTTCGATTGCGAATCTAACGACATAATAATTTCGAAATGATACGGATATGCTTTTTATGGGAAACATGAAGTAGTTTAAGCTTTTTTAATAATCGAGATAGAAGTTTTATTGTCGTCGTGTTAACAGATGTTTCTTTAGTTTTATTGGCTAGTGCAGTTCTCATTTTGTTCTTTATAGTTCTTTTTTTGTGAATGGAAGCTTTAGTTTATAATTTTGAACTACATTTTTATGGATTTTCGCAAGGAGCTAAGGTGGCAAGGAGGATTTTTTATGAATTGCTTAGTTTTTAGAAACTTTGCTCAATTTTGAACAGCTTTTATCTGTTTCTTAGCAACTTTGCTCAGATTTGAGCAACTTAGTTTAAATTTGAGCAATTTAGCTTAGTTTTTGAGCATCAGCTTTTTGAAGTTTTGCATTTTTTTGAGCAATTTTGCTCAATTTTGAGCAGTTGAGCAACTAAGCGTAAATTTAGGCAACTCAGATCATCTGAGCAATTGTTTGAGCAACTTGGTTCATTATCAAGCAATTAAGCTTAGTTTTGAGCAATTTAGCTCAGATTTGAGCAACTTAGCTCAATTTTTGTGTAACTTAATTTAGATTTGAGCAACTTTTCTCAGTTTTCAATCAATACAGATATTGTTTTGAGCAACTCGACTCAGTTTTTGAGCAACATTAAAGTTTCATGTCCAAAAACTCCTTAAAAATCATCTTATCAGCTTCACTCTGTCATCACTTCTATCAACTTATGAGTCATGACACCTTAATAATTTATTTGAGAACTGAGATAATAAATGTTAAATTTATAAGCTTCATTTTCATCTCACATCCAAATTATTAATTATTCTTTGTCGTTCACTTTTAACATTACAGCACAAGCACAAATCATGTTGACAGTTTACATTTTATAGCACTTTTGACATTTTTCTTTCCATATTTTTTCATTTTTACAATTTTTTTTATTGTTACGATTAAGAGAAATTGGATTAAGACATATTTTACATTCAATTCTTCTTCATTTTTAAATGGCACAAAATAAATATAAAAAATGTTGAGTATTTAAGGAGGCAAATAAGCGCAAGTGTTTTGTTTGTGGATGAAAAAGAAGACAAGCGGAATAAGGAAAATTGTTCAGACATGGATAATGCTTAGTAATGAAGTACGTAAGGGTTTAATTTTAATTTAAATGACTGTTTGTAAAAGGAGCTTAGCCGATAGGAAAAGGCTACTCTTCCCCGTCTTCTTTGATAGACAAATTTAAGGAATTCAGAACGATTTTTGTAAAAACCTGTAAAAACAAGTTCAACCCCACCGGCAAATTTTTTTAACCCCTGCAGTTTTGAAAAAACTCGGCTAGAAACTTTCATGCAACGCCCCTGATTCCTAGATACACTACTGACGCTAACGAGACACAAAAAGTTCATTAAACGCTTTTTAAGCATTTGGGATTGCGTAACATGCTAATAAAGTTGCGTAGAAAATGTGCAAACACTTTTGGCACAAAAAAACTTTTTTAGATGCAAACTTTTTTATTGAGCAGAAGTTAAAATTTTGATTATTTTTATGAAGGTGGGGAAGAGGGATTAATAAGGATTTGTGAATTAAATGTGGAATTTTAAAGCTAAGAATGTGATAAAAAAGATAAAAGACCAAAATTTTAATTAAGTTTTTCAGTTACTTCTTAGGGGCCGTTCACTTATGACGTCCGAAATTAACGGTCATTTTTTAAAAAAGAACAATGGATTTCCAGGAATCCCCCCCCCCCCTCTCCTGGACGTCATAAGTGAACGGCCCCTTAATAAATTTTAGGTTAAATTTAAAAAAATTTAAAAAAACAACGGTTATTTTTTAAACTTTTTGTAAACCAAAAAGCTCGTTTCTTTCATCGTTTCTCAAAAAATCCACAATATTTCTCATTTCCAAGCTTTTTCCATCCATTTTCATCCCATTCAAAATTCAAGCATATTTCTGTTTCAACATCTTAAGTAAAAATACAAACGTAAACCGAATAAAATTTGTGCGAATGAAGATAAATATTTTTTTATTGTGTCTTATTTTGTTTCCATCTACTCAGATGCTGCTAAACGCTTTATTCTCCTCAGTCTCGCATTTCAAAAGAAATAATAATTCAAGCTTAATACAAAAGTTCCGCTATTTTACTGCTTATTGCCATTGTTTTCTTTAAAATTCTTTTCCGTATCTTCATTTCATAATAATAATAATAATTTATAAGAGTATTTAATTCTTCTTATTATTATTATTATTTTACATTCACATCTGTGATGGCTGCTTTTAATGATTCTTAAGCCATGAAGATGCTATAATTCATACAGCACAACGTTTATTTATTCTTCTCAACAATTGACCCACATTTTTGCTATCCTCATCATGCTTACCAGCAAGAATTTTCATTCTTTGTTATTTACATTGAAAATAGAACAGTTTTTAATTTATTTCAATAATTCTTTTACTATTAAATTATTTGAGCTTTAAGTTGTGTAGGAAAGCAGTTGGGAATGAAGGGAATAAGTTCTACTTGAAAACAAGTTCTGAAGGTGAAGACAAAGTAAAGCTCAGAAGAACTAATTTATGAGTTGAGTCATGCTACTTGTGTAGTAAAGAGTTTGGAGGATCTGTAACGTATTTTTTTGGAATATATCAAGACCTTAGCTTCCATGGTTCAGATTAGGTGTATACCTTGAAATATATTTTTATAAAAGCCCAGTGATGGGCAACCTTTTTGTGCCATGACACCTTGGTGATAAACTTTGACAGAAACCGCACAAGGCAAATGATTTATGGAATTTCTTAATTTTTTTTGTGCCGCGGCACATGAGTTGATTATGACTGTCATAGCCATACTCTTTTTAATAGGAAAGTCACACTTTAGGGTCTGGAATGGTGTGCACTTTTAGGACCCACACACATAGTTTGTCCATTACCGGTCTACGTTTGAGTTAAGAAATTGGCTCTGATGCACACCATTTTATTCAATGAAGGAACAGCCTTTTGAAAAATAATTTAACTATTTCAGACATCATAAAATTTTATTAAAGCCTCAAGGTCACAGACCTAGTCTCCAGCACCACCCAAAAGCATACAACTCTGGATAAAAAATGATTAAGACAGACGTTGGATGTTCGTTAATTATTACTGATGATAAATGTAAATGAGTTTCAAGTTGAGATTTATTAGGAAATTTTTTTTGTTTCAACAGTCGCAAATGAAAATTGATTAGGCTGAGTGTGCCTTACTTTTATTCTAATTTGTCATTATGGAATATTCTTTTAGCAAACAACAAAATAAATTTTTTGGTAATTGGTGTGGGTGTTTTATTTTTGGATTTGATGAATTTTCATGTTGACATTTTGAATTTTTTTGTGGGGGGTAAGGTGATGTAAATTGGGAGGGGTACTGAGTTGACGTAGATTGTTCTTCTGATAGCATTAAAGTTTATTGTTGGTAGAAAGGATTTGTCGACTTGTTGGTATGAATTGAGCATTTTTGAATATTAAATAATATATTTTTGATCACGAACAACCGACAAAAAAGAGGAGGTGACAGGGGGGGGGGGGTAAAAATTTTTCATAAAACCTCATAATGTCCCCTAGCTTAACATCCCAGAAAATAAAATAAAATTGCAGCACATCACCCATTTCACAGTCAATCATAATTTCCCTCCAAAATAGCTTAATCCACAATTTTTTTCCATACAATTTAAATGAAGCCATTCCAAATACAATTTATCTCAATAATGCACATGAAATGACAAAAGTAGCACATTATTTTCCATATAAAAAAATATTATTTTCCTAGCTAAAGTCACAATGTGTAAAACACCGATAAGAAACATAAATAGCATGACTTGTGAATAACTTTTCCTTGATATGTTTCATTTTTTATTGTCCTATAAAACAAGCTTATGCTTTTGCTCTTGCAACGAAGCTACTTATCGAAGCAAGCAAAAAAAAAAAGAATTACTTTGTGTTTGGAGTGCAATAATGTATGTCATATGGATACAAAGTGCTGCACTGAAACACATACAGATGTAGGACATTTAATATTTTATAAATGCATGCAGGAAATTTGAAGTACATCAATTAAAGATGGAAAAAAAATTTATGGATTTTTTATGTACGATGACTTTGTAGATGTGAATGGAATGCGACCATGACTGACAATAAATTGAATTAAATTAGGTCAAGTAAATTAACAGACGAATTGACAGGATTTAAATGGAAAATTGAGGATGGGATGTAGATGGGAGGGATTGGAGTTCTTGTGGCCGAGGAATAAAATATTGATGATTCAAGCTTTTGGCTAGATCTGCAATTATTTTTGAAATTAACTTCATAGCTTTAAACTATCAGACGTTTTTGGGATGTGGCATTATATCCTATTCTGCTTTATCAAGTCAAGTATCAAATGAGATGTGGGTTCAACCTGGGCATTAGTAAAGAATACTAAAGTTTAAGGAACCGAAAGGTTAATGAGACTCCAATTCAAGCAACATTAAAGTAATTTTATGCAACTTTCCATCCATGCAATTCCCTTGACAATCTGCATTACTCTACTGAAAAATCAATAACCACGCACATCTGCTGCAACACCATCTTTCCGAACATATTAAATGAAAATTATTAAGTTCTCAATTTTTATTTTTTTTTATTAATCAACTTTTTTATTCCAAAGTTATTCTTTTTACAATTATTTTAATTTTATGGATAAAATTTCTGTACAATTTTTAAATACATCCATCAAGACAAGCTTACAACTTATATAATAGATTGTTCTTATGTATAAAATACATATTTTCATATTTACAAAGACGCTTATTTACATTCTAATTGTACGATAAAGTTATAGCTAGTTTATTATATTTAATACTATACAGCTTCATCATCATTATTATTACAGGATCTTTTATATATGTAAGAAAAGCATTATAGAGAATGCTGGAACATAAAAGCGAGGATGAAGAAATAAGATGGAAAAGATTGTATTGGAATGGGTAGGACTTGGGTGGGGGTCTCCTAATTTAAAAATTTGTTCAATATTATTTTTGTAAAATCTTTTAAAAGACAGCCAAAGTCCCCCTCATGTAGCCCTGGATCCTTTTCCTTTACCTTTTATCTATTGAATTCTATTTCCGTCCACATGATCCAGTCATGCAATAAACCATACATCTACCAACAAACTCACTTCTATTGCCTTTGATAGATAGTAACTCTGAACACAAAAAATAATGTACAGCTTATCATACAACAAAGTAATGAAAGGAAAATGTTAACTGTCTAAAGTTACGTAAAGCTCTATGCACAATGAGTGTGAGTTTGAATCAAAGGGGACAACAACATGATGGGGAAAAATTGTAAAAAAATTCCAAATATTAATTTTCTTATTATGAGTATAAAAAAATTTAAATTTCCCATCAAAAACTTTTCCCCATCAAGTTGTATCCCCCTTGGTTTGAATGGATAGATAGATAATGATGAAGACGAGAGAGATAGAGAGATATGTACACACAACATAATATTGTGAAAAAAAAATATAAAATTAAGGACGATGCTGAACAACAGCAGTGAAAATTATGACAGAAGATAGACTTACTAACTTTGTGTTTGTGGCAAGACAAAAAAAGAAATATTATAGTACCGCATTAATTATGCATTCAATCGCGGGAGGGTCGTATACAACAACTCGCTTAGTTATCGTAATATGCTTCATAGTCATCCTCATCATACTCTTCATCGTTTTGCATCATGTCGTCGAAATTATGTTCACGACGATCACGTTGTCTGGCTAGATCAATAAATTCATTAACTGAGCCATTCTCATAATCGTCAAAGATGTTACGGTGTCGTCGTGGATATGAATCGAATGAATAATCGTTCTCCAATGACAATTGATTCTGTTCTTGCGGATGAAAATCGTACGATTCATAATCATCATCTAAATATTCATCATCGTCATCATAATTGCTATTATTGTCAGCAGATTCGACCAGCTGCTCCTCATCATCATACAATAAATCGGAATCTTCGTTAACATGATCTAAAAATGCTTTCATATCCTGCAAATCTGTACCGAACTTGATGATGCTGCGTTTCATTCGATTAATGCCTAATATGCGATCTACATATCGTTGACGTGGTTTTATTATGCCCAATGGATTACTTTCCATCGACTTTTTATTCTTTTTACGTAACATCTTCTGCTTATGCTTTAACTTTGCCTCTCGTTCTGCCTTCTGTCGTGACTTTTCCATAACATTTGATTTGTGAACAATTGCGGCTATCATGTTGAGTAAGCGTTCTGATGGCGACAATACTTTTTTGTCATCATCGAGTGATATATATGGCTTTTGAGACTTTAATCCAGAATAATTAGAGCCACGATAGACACGACGAAGGGAGTTCTTATAGATATCATTACCAAAATTATTCTCAATGTCACGCTTTGCTAGACTAACCTCCTCAGAACTCATGATAGTTTTCAACAAGGGATTCATTTCAACGTCATTAGTGCGAGAAGCTTCATCGACCATTAGGGACCAGAGGGAGTTACCGAAAATTTTCTCAAATGAGCTTTTCTCATTATCTGTCAACTCGTTACTCTTTAATTGCGTTATAATTATTGGTATGAGCTGTATTGTGCTTAATTCATCAAAACGAAAATTTTCTGGGGCGTCAGATGGGAGGTCTATATAAAAACGACAAAATAAAAATTTGATTTAATATAATTAAATTTTTTATTGTTAATAAAATAATGATATATGAATGTGTGATGGGGTTACAATGATTATTGAAGGTGAGCTTTAGGTGGGGTTACAATGGTGTTATGGGAAATTTGAGTGGTGGGGTTACAATGACAGTAAGATGATTTTGGGGTTATGGAGCAAATTTGAAATTATTTTGTAGATTTAGTGTTTTAAAAAATTGAAAAAATTAGTCAAATTTTAGAAAATTTGAAGAACTTAAGAAATATTGCAAAATAATAAAAATTTTGGCGGGAAATAACAATAATAATATAGAGAAGCATTAAAAGTGGAATCAAAAATGTAGAAGAATGTCAATAGAATAAGAAACAAGTCAATTGTGATGAAGGATTAGTCGTTAACTTGTTGTCATTGTTGTTCAATCTACTTTTCCTCGTCGTCGACGTTCGGTGTGTCGGATGGAATTTCCTTGTTATCAATGTTCTTTTCCTCGTCGTCAATTGAGCGCATATCCATTTCATCAATATCATGAACAGCATTATCATCATTTTCATCGTCGTCATTTTCATCATTTTCAGATGACTTTACAAAATCATCGTATACGCTTGCCGGTTCCTCTTCTTCATCATCTTCCAATTGATCATCAACAGTTTCTTCTTGTTCGTTTGTAAAACTCCTCCATTCATCCTCTATATCGGCATTATCGATTTTCTCGTCATCCAAATTTGACAATTTTTCATCGTCAGTTCGCATTTCCTCAGCTGGATCTGATTCAATTGTTATCTCCTGTTCATCAATTTGATTCTCGACTGTTTCGCTTTTTGCACTATCAACAATATCAGTTTCTGATGAAAGGATGTCAGGTGTATAGTCAGATTTCAATGTATCTTTGAGATTCTCTACAATTTGAGTCTGCATGTCATTATCATTTTTTAATTCATCGTCATATGATCTTCCTGCATCGTATTCAATTGGTTTTGTGTCTTCAATCAGTTCTGTGTTATTCTCAATAATTTGTGCATTATTGTCAGTCACTTGTTCATCATTTTCAACTGACTTTTCAGCTTCTTCAGTAAATACAACATCACTCTCATTTGGAGGAGCTACTTCATCAACTTTTGTCTCGTCAACAGCATCAGTGACCACCAAATCATCAATATTTTTATCGGTTCGTTTCAAACCAGCATCCCCTTCATCATTTGACTTAAAACTATCGTAAAAGAAGTCATTTGGCGGAGCTGTATATTGATAATAAGCTGGTGTTACAACAGGAACAGGTTGTGTCTGATGTGGCCAAGTCGTTTCTTTCGGTTTCCATTGTATTGTCGTATACTCTGGTAGCACTGGTGTTGTTGCTTCATTATGATCAACAGTTGGCTGTTTAAGCTTCAATTTTTCAAGTGTCGCTTTCAATTTATTAAAAACACTCTCGACACGACTGTTGACGGCTGTTACCTTCGCCTCAATCAATTTATTAAAGTTATCGTGTGCTTTCTTTAATGCGTTCGTTACGGAGCCTTTTAAGTCTGTTCTCATCTCGTCATCGAGTGATTCTAAGTTGCTTAGTGTCATGCCTGGCTCACTATAAACGACATTTAGCTCAGTCTTATCATTCTCATCGAGTAATGTTCTTCCCATATCCTCAACATTTTCCTCATCATCATCATCAATTGTAAGCTCATCAAAATTGAAATTCTCATCATCGCTGCGTGCATAATGAAGTTGATGCTCAATCTTTTCCAATTTCTTATTAATGGAATCAAAAATTTTCGATGCCTTATTACCGACTTGCTGATAAACGTCATCGCCAAGCTTATTAATGTCATGTACACTTTTTTCGACATAACCCTTAATGGCATTTACTTTATGCTCTATGTTGTCACTAACTTTCTGTATTGTCGTATTCACATGCTTAATGATGGGCTTGTTATCATTGACATTATGTCCAATTGTTCCGTGACTCGACAAATTCTCATTATGATCCACTTTATGCTCCCCATAATAATCTTGGCTAATGCTAGGAATAAAGTAAGGTTGATAATAATAACTACCTTGAACTGCTGCTGTTGCCACGTTTTGTTGTTCATTGGCTACCTGATAAGTTGGATAAGATGGATATACATATCCATAGCTATTGTGCGGCAGAACAAAAGGCTTTGAATTATGATCAATAGGCTGTATTAACCCTTGCTGCTGTAATTTTTGCATATATGATGTCAGATCCTGAAATGCCTGACCATATTGTTGTGGATAGTAGACATGTTGATTGACAGCCACTTGCTCTGGTCGTTCTACATTTGAGTGAAGAAAAAACAATAAAAAAAAATATGATGAGAAACAATGGAATATGAAAGTCAAACAAAAGCTGTACATATACACAAAAAAAGCAAGCCGTTGAATGGAATGTTTGTTAAGAGACAATTAGTGAGTCGAGTTGTGTTCGAGGAAGGAAGGAAATTATTTATAGCTTCAACATCTACTCTCTTAGTTTTTGCTTTTTTTATATATTCCTCAACCCACATTTTGTTGTGTTTTTCAATGGCACGTAAACTTGATGGGGTAAAAAGTTCTCGTTCACTATTATCGATTATGCACTTATAAACGTAAGTGGATAGATAAATGGATGATGGAAGAAAAAACATATTGAAAAAAGCTTTATAAAGTTGTGTAGAACATCCATCTCACTTATGATGTGAGTAGTTTTTGATAGATTTTTATAAATTTTTAATGTTATTGAGAGGTTTTTGTGAAATTTATTGAGAGTTTGAATAAATGGAATCAAGTGGGGAACAGATATGAATATTTTGGTTAACTTTTCTGTAGATAGCTTAAAGAATAGCTAAAGTTTGATATGAACAATGAGTTTTTGAAACTTTGAGAGTTTGAACTTAAAAATTAAGAATTTGCGCAAAAAATCTAATATTTGGTATCAAAATTTTGCAATAAAAGCTGCTAAAGTTGACTAGAAAACATCAAATCTGAGCCATTTGTATCCGAAACTTAGTAAATTATCAAAAAGTCTGAAGAATATATTATTTTGTCGCCAAATCTTACAAATTTAGAAGTTTGAACCTTCAACAATCTTTAAAATACTTCCAACAAGTATCTATACCTTCTTCAGAATCCCAAACAATATCCCCCTAATCATCTCAAACCTTCAACAAATAAACAAGATACCCATCTCTAAAATCACACACAAAAAAAGAACTTTTCATCCAATCTACACGTGAATCCAATTTATTTTCAGTTAATACCAACAATTTACCCAATCTATCATTGAATCTAATATGTGTGGATAACGTAAAATGTCAATATCAAGCACAATATTGATGAATTCATCAATATACACGTGTACTTATATTGTAAATATCAAGGTTGAAGGATGGGAAAAAAATATATATATTTTATCGATCAGGAAAAATAATCTGCATTGAAACTTTTTTTCCTCGATAAATCCTTGTGACGAATTCATAATTGAATCGCTCACAAAATGTAGATGAATAGGGTTGGTAATTGTGACTAAATTAGCACGTATTAATCCAAGAGATTAGCACCACTTACCGTTATGATTGCCACGATAAATACTCTTGGCACTTATTTGAGCACAAATTTGTAATATGAGAATTAAAATTACTTTATTCCACATTTTTTACTTCTTCTTTCTTCACCAAAAAACTTCTTAATATGTCTCTCGAATTAAATCACTTCTTATATAATTTTTTTATGTAGTTTTGTAAACACTTCTAGCACATTGAAAATGAAACTTTTCTTTTTAATGCATTTAGAGTGTACGGCACTTTTGAAACTGTTTAAAAGTTTAAGGATGTAATTTGCTTAAATAGTCTCTTACTCTCGAAACTTCCCCTACCCCTTAGAAACTCTCCTCAGAAACTTAACAAAACAAATACAGAGAGTGAGAGACATGAGAGGGGAGGAGAGAATCGAGACATAGGAAAGGATAATTGCCTATCTCTTGTCAGGACATAAACAATGGGAAAGAAAAATTCTTTTTCTTAATTACAATGTGATTTACCTGAAAATGTTAATGTCCCGCCCATGGCTCTATCTCTTCTATACACATAGACATGTGATATGGTGCCATACTCTCTTGTTGTTGTTTGAAACGTGTGCCATTCACGAATCTCATTTTCTCTTACCTTTTTTTTTAGCAGCATTAAGGTATCGTCGATGTTTATGTAATTTGACTTTATTGAGTGGCTTAATGGCTGACTCTGTGGTTGGAGATAAATTAGTATATTGCTGTCTGGATGGGATGAAGGGGTTACTAAGTGGTTTTATTGGGTATATGCTGGTGACTAGGGTTTAATAGGTTGAATTAGTGGGAATCTAGGGAGATAAAGCTTGCTGACTATGAATCTGAAGGATATATGAGTTATGTTGGCTGGATGGAGAATCATTTAGGTGAGAATGGAATCTGAAGCATATTGAAGGCTCGTATAGACCAAATAAGAATGAATGCCAGTCGTGTGAACCTATCTAAAGTGACTGACAGTCATTTGAACTTAGCTAGAATGACTGACAGTGTTTTGCAACCATAGGAAATTCTACAGGGATGCTGGATTCTAATTTAAGTAACTGAAAGCCATTAGAGCCTAGCTTAAGCCCTAGTTCAAATAGTTGTGATCAAGCTATTCCAAGCTAGTCAGTAAAACATGATTAATTTAAGCCAATCAAATTAGAATCGGTTAAACTTAAACTCAATCCAAAAAAACTGCGCCTTATACTCTCTGCCTGCTCACCAACACCACAAAACTCATTTACCTCCTTGTTGATCTTTAAGTTACCTTTTTTCAAACTAATAACACATTAAGACATTATTACATTATCGATAACAATGTCATTTCCATCTCTTTTACTCCGTCTCACTTCCTTTTGCTCTTTTATATTTATGTCTTTACATTTTTTTTTTTGGTTCCTCAATCAATTAAAAAAGGGGATGTTGTTGTTATTTTAGTACAAGAACCACTTCAGTTACTGTTGACATTTAGATTATCATCAATGTTCATTTAAAATGGAATATTTTAAAAGCAACGACGACGACGAAAGGGATCATGATGCAGAGACAAACGTGAATCAGTGTATAGAACATTATGATAGACACATAGTCGGTTTCATTGACATGTCAGGACAACAACAACATTACGTCAGGAGACGCCGAGACATATTGTAAATAAAAAAGTATTTTTTTGTGTGAGGCGTAGATGAGCAAGGATGAAATAATTTTAATGACGGTTCCTTACGCTCTAATTTTCTTGAATAAAAATTATTCGTCACGTTTCACTTTAAAATTTTTCAGTTTTAAGTGGAGGTTGGGGTTCTTATTTTTTATATTTTGTTAAGGTTCTATGGCCTGAAACATGCAATAGAATTTTAATTCAAGAATTATTTTTTTTGTCTGTCTTATTTTTGGAGATATGCAATAAATAGCTTCGAATTTCAATTCAGCATATTTGGGCTGGAAGAATCAAAATTTTTTTCTGGTGGAATTGTTGAATGAACTGGAATTGATTTATGAATTGGAGCAGATTTTATATATTAAAAAATATTGTTTCGTCTTTGAATTTTGTTTTTTATCTTGTTCAGGAGAAAGGAGGTCCTTGATTTTTGGATTTTTGTTTTTTTTTTTGTATTTTTTTTTCTTCAACTAAATCAGTGTTGTCTAAACTGTGTGCCGTAGAATTTTTTGAAAATGACACGAGCCGCATGCTGGGTGTAACTTCGGTAGACTTAGCCCTAAAGGCTATTGAAAAATTAATGGACTATATGGTGTAGTATTTGCAAAATTCGACTGTGGGTAGGGTAAGGCAGCCTTAGTAATCATAAAAAGATGCAAGAATCAAATGGAAATGATTTTTCAAGATCAACACAATTATTCAAACCATGGATCCCCATCTTAAATTCTCCAAAGGAACGAAAATGATTTGCAATTTTATTCTATTTCTGGCTTTACATAATTGTCAATGCTTCTCCTTCTTCTTTATTTTCTTTTTATTTACATTCATCTCAATACACCCCCTCCCTCCTATACAACATTCAAAACAGATACAAAATGAAGTACACAATCATAAAATTCAATGAAATAAAAAAATGAAAATCAATGACATGAGAAATAAATGACTTTCCGCTCGATATTTTCCTTCTTTATTCTCCAGAAGTTCATTATAAAATGTTCTTAAAAATATTGTGTTTTTTGGAGGGGCTTTTATGGTTGATGTTAAAAACACAGCGTGATTGTTGTGTTGAATTTTGATGAAATTTTCATTATTTTTTTCTGCTGCTTGGTGCTGTCAGAGACACATACACACATTGGTGAGCTGTTGACGCTGTTCAAAGCAGTGTTTTTTTTGCTGACGGATATGAAAAAAAATAAGATTTTGTGGTGGTCTGGGGGGAACAGGATGCTTCACTGATGCGTAATTTACATTTTTTAATTTAATCTTATACGATTGATTGATGTAGAATTGAGATAGAATTGATAACTTTATCGTGGTGAGCAGTGAAAGTTATCGAGGTCTCAAACTTTATGAAGTAGAATCTGCTAAATAAAAGAAAATACCCTCGTAGCCAAAATGGTAAGGCAAAATACTAGAGTTCCTCTGTTCAGTAAAGAGTTCAATTCTCACAAATTTTTAAAATCTGGAAATCTCATGACTTCATTTTTTTTAATAAATTTTCATCATATCGCGGATCAAATACATTTTAGGACTATAATCATTAATTTACAGCCATTCAAAACAATAACGAACTTTTTACAGGTCTAGACTAAGTTTTTATGTACCTGAATCACTCTCACTTTCAAATTACGTCAACGACAACAAGTTAATATGTCGCGAGAATCAAATTCTCATCAAGCTAGTCTTCTTGCTCATCCAAAAAAAGACTAGACAATATTGACTAGTCAGTAATTTCACAAAATCAATAAAGCTATGTTCAATATTGTAGCAACATGATGACTAATTACATCCATCATTCATCAATTTTGATTGTTTCCATAATTTAACACAAGAATATTTCTTAATAATTTCAAATTCCACAAATCAATCAATTATTTCAAGCCGACGTCAAATTAATTAACAAAAAATAATAATGATTGATAATTAATTGGATAGAAATCAAAATATTTGCTCATAAAATTAATACAAGTTTCCATCGACCATCAAATAATTTCAATTTCCTTCCCCACCGAGAAACTCAATAAAGACATGCAAATAAATCCCAACAGATTGTTTGACAAACTGAGTATCGAGTCCGTAACAGAAATTAATTGTAAACATAATTGAGGACGATTTTAAATGGTGTGTAATTGTTTTTTAAGGAGGAGGGGGTTCAGTGGAATGACATGGTAAGGGTTAGTTTAGGTTCGCTCTAATTTTGATTATTGAGCTCTAATTTAAGTCTTTGGCCTCTTTTTAAGTTCCTGAGCTTCAATTTAGATTTTCTTGGCTCAAATTTAGGTTCCTGAACTCTAGTGTAGGTTTTTGAGCTCTAATTAAGGTTCCTGAGCTTTGGATTAATATCTGCGCTTAAATTTAGATTTTTGGGCTTAAATTTTGGTTCCTGAGCTCTAATTTTGGTTCCTGAACTCTAATTAAGGTTCCTAAGCTATATTTTAAGTTTCTGGGCTTAAATTTAGATTTTCTGAATTTTCATTAAAGTTCCTGAGCTTGAATTTAAGTTCCTTAGCTCTATTTATGTTCCTGTAGTCTAACTTAGCCTCATTTGGGTACCTTTGGTCTTCTTTTGATGCTTCAATAAATCCTTAAGGTCGATATAAATCAGTAACCAGAGACTAATCAGATCCAAAAATCTCAATTTTCAATAAACATCACTTCCAACAACACCCCAAAGCAATAAAAACAGAAAGAACAAAAAATTCATCGCACAAATCAAAATAATGAGAAATTAATGGAAATTCATTTTTACAGTCGTTGGAACTGTGCGGTTTGTGCTGTACGTGTGGGATGAATATGAAATGATCATTAAGAATATTTGAATAAATAATTTTATTTCAATTATATAACATTACATCATTAAAGCCTCCCATCGAGCCGCACTTACTGATATCGTCAAACTGACGAGACTTATAAAGTCACACGACACATTTCCTCCTTGGTGAGACTCAAAAAATAATGTAATTTTTATCTTCATCAAAGATATTTTTAAAGTGATATTTAATGCAGAACCATAAGTAATGCGAAACGAATTTTTAGTGCCGTAATCCTAATTAAGTTCCTTTTCAGTCAAAACCAAAACAATAGTCAGACTATTTATGTTTAAATGACCATAAAAATATTAAAAATAACAACAACAAGGAATAAGAGGAGCAGGCACTTGATTGAATGTAATATACGTAATGCTTTTGTCGTCATGAGAATGAGTAAGAGAGAGCCACGAAGAGGAAGAGACGGACGAGAAAGAAAGGGGAAAAAAGTCACAAAATAATTTTTTTATTGTATGTTTATATTCCGACTAGGCTGGAGACAACACATTTAAGGATATAATTTCTATCTAAATTATCAACGGAACCAGAATAGCGCCAACTTGAACTTTGCAATTTGTCAAAATCCATTAAGGAGTAAAAAAAAAGTTTCTCAACTTATTATTGTTGTTGTTTTTGTGTTGGCTATGGCTGATAAATGTTAAATGTATGAGGGATTTAAAATGATTTTGTTATCTAACAGTTATGATCTTCTTGTGACTTCCTTTTGAGGATGGAAATGGGAATAATGCAAGGTGTAAAGATAGTTTGGTGTCGATGGGGCTATTGACGCATTTCTTTGTGAGCTCAAAAGGAGCTTTACATGAGGGAAGTGATTAGAAATTGGAAATTGATCTGTTAAGTTGGATGAATTTTAGATTTTAATCTTACAGGTTGGTTAGCTATTTTCTGCAATAAATTTTATAAGTTGATGGTTCAAAAGCTAGTTTTATGGTGAATTTTGAACTTTAAACGGATGTTGTACTTTTCAGACTAAGCCTGAAATGTGCTATGTGACAGAAGTAATTTTGAAACAGTGTTTCTGTTTTTTAAGGGTTTCCTGTGCTACCCTACGCTAGTCAGAATCAACTTTATTAATTTACTGAGCTTAGTATCTCAATTTCTGATTCTAGAATAAAGCATCTTTGATAGCTTTAGAAACCAACATCTAGACCAGATTTTTTAACATGATGTCCTTAAGTAATACTTCAAGGTTATGTTTTGGGAGTTAAACAGGGCTATAAAAAGGAACCAGTAAGTTTTGGGCTCTTTCCAACCCCTTCAAGAGATCATTCTGCTTAAAAATGCTGAAAATTTACAAAACAATTCAATCTCAATTTCAAATTCTAGCCAACCAGACAAAACAACATACAACACACCCCACAGACAATCTATCCTCAAAAAAAAACTTTAGTTCCATAAACTTTATCTACTGTTTTCAAACAAACAAAGACACAAAGTCGATAAAAATTATTTTTTTCCTCTCTGCTCCATATTTTATAATGTTTTGTTCCACCATTCGACAGTCTTGCCATTTTATTTTTTTTTACTCCTCCTTATAAGTTGTGAGGATGTGGGGACGAGAAGAAAAGGAAAAGCAATCGGAAATAATTATGTAATAGAGAGAAGAAAAAAATGTAAAATGCGGAATGGTTATAAGAGTATGAAAATGTAAACAGTTTTGTTTTCTCGAGTGTCATTCGTATGTCGATTGTATAATTTTCATGAAATGTTGAGTTCTTGTTGAAATGCAATTTATTAATTATTTTTATGTCTTTTTATTCTCTTTGCAGGTAAATTATAAAAAAAATTTAATTGAGGGATTTTAATCTTGTGGAGTAAAACTGAAGTATCAAGTAAGTGCGAGACAGAATAAAACTGGATGAGTATATAATAACTTAATCTGATGACAATTAATTCGAAATCTGATATTTACATCAGTTTTGAAACTTAAATTAAGCATCAATAACTCAATAGTTGGTTAAGCTCTAAAATCACATCTTAGTTCAATTCTGATTATATCTGAGATGGTATCGGTTCGAATCCTACACTAAGAGACATTGGAATTGCATCACAAATACTTTATTGTAGATATAACTCGAAGAGCATCTGTAGGAGATAGGCCTGAGCATAGGGCTAGCGTTGAAACTGGATATATGTGTATGGCGAATAGCTGAAGTGAGATAAGTGTCTCGGTGGCATGCCATTCGGCAACGAGTGGTCAGAGATCGCCTCTTTTAAGGTTGTGGTTTTGATTCCCATCGAATCCGACTTGTTTTACATTAGTATATTACACATATTACAGTTATAAGAAGATCTACATGCAACAATGATAAAGAGCTAGTCGAGGATGACATTCTTTGCTTAAGATGGATTATTACTG
Organism: Chironomus riparius; assembly: GCA_917627325.4. Lineage (NCBI taxonomy): Eukaryota > Metazoa > Arthropoda > Insecta > Diptera > Chironomidae > Chironomus > Chironomus riparius. Next base: position 17,150,654 of record OU895877.1, on the reverse strand, counting down.
CTCTATACATTAAAATTAGTGTTCGTAAAGATTTTAGCATATCTAAAAGATAGACATAAAGTGTCATATGGCTACAATTTAACTATGAGATATTAAAGTTCAAGGCTTTGGTTATGGATGCTTTAACTTAATTACTAGCTTTGATAATCTGTAAAATCTGCACCAAAGATTTATTATTCAATTATACTATCACAAAAACCATATCCAATTGGCATCCTTCTGAAATCGACCTTCAATATTTCAATAACAATCAATTCCTTTCTTTTAATACAAACCGAGCCAAACTTCCTAGTAATATTTAAAATTTATTGACCAAAAATTTGTTCAATATTGGAAGCTTTTAAACTAAATTGTCTGAAAGAAAATAAATATAAATTTAAAGTCTGTATATTTGTGTGCTCAAAAAAATCGGAAAGGCTCCTCTCATTCTCTCGACACAATCAGCATATAGTTCAACATAGAAATTGGTTCAAGACATAAAAAAAATATTATTATGAAAGGAAGATGAAATAAAATAAAATTTAAATGCACAATCTCCGGTGCTTTTTACTTATTCTTACTTACCTAAGAGATAGAGAGAGAGAATTATGAGGAAATTTATTGCCATGGTAATCTAATAAAATGAATATTATGAATTGCGGGCTGAGTCTTATTCGTGCCAGTAGACTTTCGCAATATTCTTTCCGTAGCGATGAGCAAGCAAACAACGTTTGAGGATGAGAAAGAAAAGAACGAGCGAGTAATTTAATAATAAAATATGGAATTAAAATGAAAGCATCGACATTGGCATAGTAAACAAACAGTTTCACCTCCAGGGCATGTTTAGAGACGCAGTCTTGCATTGAGATTGCAGCAAAATGAATGAAAAAGTTCGTTGAATTCTTTCTCGTTTTAGCTTTTCTGGGGTGGATGTGGGTTTGTTGTTGTTATTGTCTGTTGGATGCTCAGTTGATTGTTATGATAACTTTATGAAGCATGCTGAATGCATTTTTTTAATTGAATTTAAATAGTTTTTAAATTTTATCATTTTTGAGATGAGTTTTGAATGTTTTAATGGAACTTGGGAAATTTTGAAGGAAATTCGAGTCGAAAAGGGACATTTTAGCATTACTGGTTTTAAGAATGACGTTTTTTTAGATAGAAGTGTTATGCTACTCTACAAAAGAAGATCTATAGAAGATACATCAGACTTCTTGAATATGTTACAATGCAATAAGCACATCGGTCAATCTAATGCTGCTTGGTGACCATGAAAGTGATCAAAAATCTGGAACAATTTTATATTTGAGGACAAAGGTTCGATTCCAATATAAAACCACTCTGAAATTGTCAAATTAGGTTTTGTCAATAGGACAAAACTTACACCATTTACACAATCAAAGGACAACCTTACCACGAAATCCTTTACAATTTATCCTTAGACACAGAAACCCCAATCAATTCACAAAAGTATCAGACTGTTAAGCCACATTTATTCAAGTCTCATTCCAAAAAATTCCAATAAACCATAAAAAAATATTTTATCTTCAGTTGCCAAGCAGCTCAGACATTCAAACAACCGATTTCCTAACAAAAACATTTTTCTAGGAATGGGAAAAAAAAGATTCTTGAAGATCCAAATAAATTTTTCAATCCAATTCAACAGAAGTAATGCGTTTCTTATATAAAAGCAAATTCTATGTCGCTTAGATCTTTAAAAGCACTCAGACTTCCATTATTCTTTGTCTCTCTTAAAAGGACGACAAATCCTTAGTAAAGGGGATGATTTGAATACTTATGAACCATTCTACAGAACAAAAAAAGACGAAGCATCTGGTCAATGTCACTCAATTCATTCTCAATATTGTTCCAAAGCTATAAAATTTTACAATTTTTTATTCACAAAACAAGCAATTTAAATTGAATTTTTTTTTGTTCTGTATACGACCAAAAAAAGCTGGAGATTCATTTTTATGCTAATTTTATGTTTGCAACATTAAGTGCAAATTACAGAAAGACAAAGACAATTTGTCTTGATTCTTAAAGAGGGGGTCTTTATTGATGGTGTCAATTATTAAGGGGAAAATTTAAATTCTGTAGACGGAGCAATAATATCATATTAAGGACTTATTGATTTATAAGAAGTTGAGAAGTCTTATACTTGAACTAAAAGCCAACATAAATTCGATTAAATGCTGCATACACTGGGAATTGGTATGCTACACCATTATACAGATCATATGTAAACCACAAGTGGTCCACATAGGTTAGAACCTTCCTAAATGTCACCGTATCCTGACCTTTCTATTAAATCTTGTTTGTTAAGAAAAATCTGTAGACTAAGAAACAACTAAGCAGTTGTTTTAAAAATCACAATATTTGATACATCATTTAAGAACGACTACCCAGTAAAAACAAAAGAGAATACGAAAGAGAAGCTCCATTAAGAACTAACAAAAAAATATTACGTAATCGGTTTTGTATATTTTCAGCACTTTAAATGGTGTTTTGTCTCAAAGAATGTCCCAAAGAATAGTGTAATTATCGTTTGGCGGCATTAATGTTCCTCTCGAGAGTGTCCAATAACAAACCAACTACTTACATTATTTGATGATATTCTCCTCATTCTATTGTGCTTTATTTCTTCTTCCTCCTTATTGCTTCTGTGTAATGTGTAATGAGCCAAAAATGCAAGATATTCTCATCCACGGCTGATGAGATTGTTGTAGCCTTAATTAAATATTAACGATTTTTTCTCTTTGTTCTTCTTCTTTGTCATTAATTTTCGCACGAGAATAACATTAGTGAATTTATTTCTCTTGAGTGAGAGTTTCGATATGTGTAATTGTGGCTTTAATGGTGAATTGAGGATGGCAAAATTGAATTAGGAATTGATGAGTAATTTTGGTTGAAACTGCTGGATTTTAGAATCATCGTATCGCTCCTTACTCAATTTATTTCTTCCAATAAAATTAAAATAAAATTTTATTAACCATTTTTTGTCCAAATTACGGAATATTTAATTTTATTCATCATTCAATAATTCTAATAGGATGTAAATCTATTCCACGAGCAAATTTTCTTTGTACGCTAAGCACGTGGTTATGAAATAAATTTAATATTTAATGAAATTTGCTCATTAAAGAGCAATAAAAAGTCCCAAAATGTAATCAGCAGTAATTTTTCTTTTTAATACTAACTAAGGCTGAATTATTGAATAATAATAAAATAAAATCGTGTCTGAATGTAATGATAATTACAATGGGTAATGCTGTTAAGTTAAGAGTGTGATATAAATAAGTTTTTGAGAGACAGAGAATTTAGGAGGAAGGTGTGATGACTTTTGGGAGCTCTAGGGGGTCATTGTTGATCTTTTTGATGATTTGAATGCTTGGATATCTTCAAGTAAGATTGTTGAGAGATCAGCTTGTGTTAGGAATCGAACATACATTCTCACAAATGAGAGAGTATTGAAATTGTGATCTGTAATTTAACCATTCGTTCAGAAAGGCTGTACTTTCGTATTGAACGATTCACTTACATATGATTGGATAACCCAGATTCCACTCTATTCTGACAAGACTTCCAAAGACTTATTTTCTAAAAGATGCAAAATGTATTTTTTTACATTTATAAGTTTGTGCTAAACCAGAAGTTTCAGATGTTTCCAATAAATCTGTCAAAAGTTAAAAAATATGCCTAAAACTTGCCCAAACACATTCTTATAAATCGACAGCTAACATCAAACATTCAAACAAGCATCAATCAATAAACAAATACAACAAGTTCATGATAAATTTCATCAAAATTCACCCAAAAGCTCAGCATTCCCATTCTACCCTTAAACAAAATTCGAACTCATCTCAAAACTCCCAATCAACATCAAAATATTGACAAAAGTAGTCAATGCCAACAGCACAAAAATAAGTCAACTTCCTCATCAAAAACAATTTCCCTTTGTTCTCGTGACCATTGACACGTGGACGATGCGAGAAGTGAAAATGTAGCAAATTAAATACAGACACAGATCAGAAAGAAGAAAATGAGATTTGCGATGGCAAAAGCTAGTCAGCAGAAGTAGCATGATGCCATAAAAAAAAGTCGCATCACATTGAAATTTATTTTGTCTATCTTTTCTTTTCTCTCTCTCATGACGATGAACGTGGACGCTTTGCTTTGACAGCATTCGTGTGCTGTTATTAAGGGTGATTCGTGAGGTGCTTATGTTTGCTTACATCCTTGGCACTTGCCATTTACTGATGATTAATATTTTATTTTTGCAACTTTTGCTTTTACGTGAATTTATTCATGCTGTAGAAATGGTCTTGCATTATTATTATTTTGCATTATAAAAAATAATGAGAATTGAAATGGATCATTTTGAGCATGATAGCATTATTTGAGCATGATAGCATTATTTTATGTGAAAATGAATAAATAATCATCATGTTGATGCTCCCTTGCGGACAATTCCAGCTCGATTGCATTTCTTGATTAGATTTTCTTTGCTGCTCTTGTCTAAGCTACTACAAGTGAATAATTCACATTCTGAAATATTTTATTGCGATTTGTTTATCTCCATGAGAGAAAGAATAGTCGAGAAGGAATGAAGATAAAGAGATGCATTTATTGCATCAATTTAAAAGGATTTTAAATTTCAAAGTGGATATTTTAAATGCAAATTTATTGCAATGATGGAAATTTATAAAGCTTATTTTAATGAAAAGTTCATTGAAGTGAGGAGCAAGTTTATTAAGGGTCTGTAGCACTTAATAAACTATCTAGAACAATTTTGTCTGCCTTGAAAAAAACTTCACATGGCATATGGCATATTGCACATGGGTTTGCAATTATTGTTCTAAGTCAGTGGTGCACAACCTTTTTTGAGCCATTGCACACTTGGTCATAAGCCATTATCAAACCTCACACAACTTATGATTCGTGGAATATTCAACATTTTATCACGGCACGTGGGTTTGTCAACACTGTGCTAAGACAATGTCTTGATAAAATTACGAAAAAGTTGGATTTGAACTCTCTTAAACCCCTCAAGCTTAACCCAGGCCATAATAAAAGAGCTATGAAATTTGACATATCCTGAATCCTTTAACGCAAGCCTATATATCCTTACCTACATATGCACCTGACTTTACTCCATTCAAGTCAAAATTAAGTTCTCATTGAAACTTCATTCAAGCTATCAATTTACATTGATTTTCATGATACCAACCTGACACCTCCATTCTGTTCCAATTCCATTAAAATATCCCAATTAACTCTTAACAAACAGCTACAATTTATAGCATAAAATTTCATTTCAATTCAAAAAACCATCAAACGTGCCAATCAAAGGTGAAATATGAAAATCCATAGAAAAAACTGCAGACGTTCTACAATAATTCAATGTGCAGGATAGGGAGGAAATAAAACTCCAATAAATTTTCCACTCTGTCATTCTCCATAAATTGTATTTCTGATACATCAATTAAAATCCATCCGGTGAATTTCAACAAGTTCAATGAGAGAGAAAAAGCTGAAAAATAAATTCAATTTGGAATATTTGAAGTACATAAAATATTGTCAATGCTTCTGTTTCGGCTTCTGCTATGTCATGCATAAAATATTTTATTTTGATAACCAAATGAAAAAAAAGAGAGAAAGATTTTTTTTTTCTATTGATGACAGAATTTTACTGCATAGAAATGAATATCAAGTGTGGAAATGAGGGTTTTTTGGATAGTCACAGTGGAGGGAATATGGTAGGGACTTGTGAGAATTGGATTTCATCTTCAAAGGGTTGGATTTTCTTACTTGAGTGATTTTTAGACTACGCATTGTTGTGAAGACTTGTATACATTACTTACACTACTTACAAAGCTAGTTGACAGGCATTAGTTAAGCACATTCTAGTGCAGTGGAACTCAAGCTTTCTATTTCATGACCCAATCTTAGCTTTACTTCCAAAAAGTTTGAGAGCCACTACTTTAGGGTATCCTTGAGGCATACTTAAACAATCAGCCAAAGTCATAAAGTCACAACTTTATAAGAGAGAATCTATTGCAAGTTAATTTTGAACCTTTTAAGATCTCCTGATCAATGGTGATCTAGAGGTGCGCTAGGGCGATGCGCAACTAATGTGAGTTTTAAGAGTGATGATGCGCTTAACCACTGCACTCAAACCTAGATTTACAGTTTATAATGGGAACCGAACCAATCTTTTGATGACATTTCTGACTGTAGCCTTCAAAGGAAAGCTGTGAGCCTCATTTTCAGTGCATATGATTCGAAAAAGGACAAGTGAAAAATTTCCCATACCCAGTCTCGAACCCATGATCGCTGTTTCGGTATTGCAATAATTAAGTACCAAAGTACTAAAACATTCCGCCACAGAGCCACTTCAGCTCACTCTAAGTATCTGGATTCTAGACTATTTTACGTGTGAATGCAACCCAAATATATCTCTATCCACACATCCAATTTCCCACAGTAAAATATTATTCTGACTTAAAAAACATAAAATAAAATTCATTTTAAAATTCAAAAAAAAAATAAAATTTCTCTTTCCACATCTGCGAGCATATATTGACTTAAAATTGTATTTTTTACCAGTAAATTTTATTCTTCTGTTATCAGAAAGCTGTCAGTCATGAAGCATTTTACCGAAGGAATATTAAAAACTCAACCAGTTGAAATGTTCATTGAAATAATATCGTTGGGAATTTTTTATTTTTTTTTGTAGTTTCTATTGTCCCTCATACTATGAGATGTTATCAGTCACTGACCGAATTTTTTTTTTGTGTTTTATTTAAAATGGAAATGAGTACGTTAATTTTTATGCAATGAGCTTTTAAACAGAATTTAAAACTAGTTAAAAAAACATTTTTTTAAATTAGTAAGTTCCTGAATTTATTAAAAAAAATACTCAATCATTAAAATTATCCAATATTTTAAAGCTAGTTTCAAAATCCTTAAATTCTACCTTAAAGTAGCTCTCAACAGGCGATAAAAGTCATCATTTTGTATAATAATAGCTCTGTTGCACTTTCATTGGCTGCTTCGTCCATCCATTATAATAACTGGAGGGCGTAAACTTGCTCTGAACGAGGTTTGAATAGCAGTACGGAACATAATTGACATAATTATTGTATTTTTGATAATGACTGTAGTCTGGCTGACTCGGATAAAAGTTATAATAATTTTTGACTGGCGGTTGAATTTGTGGTGAGAATTCATATGAACTGTGCGGTTCCTGTGTTATGGAAATGTATTGAGCATTTGGATATTTTGAGGATGAATAAGGATATTTATTAAATCCAGTATTTATGACAGTACCAACTGTGGTTGAATGAAAATCTTGTGATGGCTTTTGTGGTAATTCTAGCATTGGTGTGAATGTATTAACATCAACATCCTCTTGTCTCATTGTCGTCATCGGTAACGACGCTATCATCGTTGTTTGTTGCGTACTCGACTCAATAGTTGTTGATTCCATTTCATCATTTGATTCCTGTCTTAAATCTTGAATTTCACGTCTTACTCGATTCAATGCATCTTCATCTCTCTCATCAACATCTTCAGCATCGTCATCATCGTCTTTGCTATTCGGATCAAATGTGATCACGTCATAATCTTCCAATTTCAAACTCCTCAGTGTTTCCTGAGTTCTCATCGTCGTAGTTGATGGTTTCGCTGTCAATGATGCTGTTGCTGATGCCAAGATTGATGTCGAATTAAGTGGCAACTCCAAGGTATTATTGAAGGGATCATTTTGAGTTAATGCGGAAATATGTGACTATGATAAATGAAAGAAGAATAGAGAAATGTGAATATGAAGTTGAGAAGGGTGGGTTGGGGAATGCGATTGTTGATGGGAATTATGGAAATAGAGATTTTGAGTTTGACTGATATGAATATAAGGAAACTTAATGACATTGAGGTTGATTTGAGCATGTTAGTATATTGGGAGAGTTTCAATTTTTTCAATGGAGGTCTAGGATCAATTTCTAAGGTCTGGGTCCAGAAACAAGGGGGTAGCAACATGATGAAAAAATTTTTTGATCAGAAAAAGTGGGATTCGTATTAAAAGTGCTATTCTTTCTGCAGAAATTGGTTTAAGTTTTCAATATAATTTTTTTCCACCGTGTTGTTATCCCCTTGTCCAAAAAATATACGGCTTGTTTCACTACAGTGGATTATCCTCGACTTCGGATTATCCATTTCAGTTTTTTGTTAATATCTTAAACTTTATGGGAGGTGTGGTATTTCTAATTTTGGATTATAAAAGAGTAAAGTATGCCTGAAATTTCTGTACACTTTAAACTTTTACTTTTCATTAAGAAGTATTAATTATTCAATTTTCTAGCCAAATCTAGAAGATTAACTTCAATTTTTGCTATAATTCTCAAACTAATGAAGATATAAAAATTCTTAGTATATGTTAATTTAAGGAGCAAAGTACTTTAAGGAGATCACACTTTAGATCTCTTAATAACCTTAAGCGTCTGGAGATATTTCCGAAAAACTGAAGTAGATAATCCGAAATCGAGGATAATCCACTTTAGTGAAACAGGCCGATAAATTTGTTCTAAAATTCATCATAAATTCTCAAATCATCATGCCATTCAGTCCCGATTCCACATCATCCCTTCATTTGAATAACATAATCCAACCTCAAACCCATTCCGTGCCCAACAATCCTTCCCATTCGCATTTACAACTCAGAATCTCAAACCACTTATATCGTACATTCCTAAACATATGCACATGCATGAATCCATCTTCAATTTTAATTCTACTCACATTAACAACATCATTGACTGTTGTAATTCCATCATTACTCAGAAGCTCTTGTGGTTGATGTGCATGTTGGTTGACTAACGTATTAATTTGTTGAGGATGATGTAGGCAGAAGAAGCATAATGGATCTCTTGTATGAACGTGATTATATTCGACTGTAAATGTGGAGAAATGGAAATATGAAGATTTCGAAGGTGTAAGGGGATTAATGATGAGAAATTTGTATAGAATTGCAATCCCCCTCCGCCTTAATATTATCCATAATTCTCATATTAAATGCCAACATTAGCCAGAATATTTTTAATTTAATTAAACATTATTGTCGACAATGACAGGGGATTATGGTATTTTTGGTTCCATAATCTTATTTCTTCTATGGACTGACATTGAATGATCTACATTGTAATTAAAATAATAATAAACTCGACGCTCCGTAATGGCTGTTTTGACAAAATGTTTTTCTATCCTCCCTAATTTAATTTTCTGAGGTTTTTTTTTTATTTTCATCGACTTTGTCTATTGTTCAGTTGCCAATAAAGCTGGTTGTTGTTTACATCGAAACGTCAAAATTTTTTCAATAATAATTTTATTTACCTGATGTCGCAATGAGTGGATAACCGCCGAGTGAGAAAATCAAGGCGCCTCGCCAGTTTTTACTTTTTGAGAGAAAATATGGAAATATGGGTTTGTGTGGAACTAGGTAAAGGAGAGAAAGTAATAATTTAGTGCCAAATGTTTGGGAATTTTTTGCCGTTAAAAATAAAAATTTGTGGAAAGACCAATTTGGGAGAAGTTTTGTTGTGTGCATAAAGGATTCTCTCATGTTCTGTACCTTTTGTTTTGCACGCGGATATTCCCAAATGGGAAATTACACATCATAAAATAAAAATCTCTGTTGGAGTCATTTTTACCTGAGAAGAGTCCAAAAAATTTGCCAACACGTGCAGAACTCGGATTTCCCAAAAAATTTCTCGAATCATTGGCGTCAATTATAATTGATGGAATAAACATGCAAGCTATAAATAATTTGATCAACATATTTGATCCACATGTAGACTCACTTCACTTTATTTTCAGATTTTAATTTGATTTTAGTTCTATTTATTTTATATCAACCGAAAAACTGTTGAATTTTGAGAACAAAAAAAATATTTTTCAATTTATGTCGGATACACAAAATACTTTTATGAGTCTCGGGAACAAAAAAAAAAGCCAGAAATCGAAAATGCTCACAACGCGTATAAACAATATTAATAAGTGCTGACTCGAGTTTAATTTCAATGCAGTTTTTATAACTTTTCATCTGTGCGGGAAAAACAATATATGTAGTTATGTGTATGTTATTGCTTGCTGGTGTTATTTGTGAAAAATAATTGAGGTGTAATTTTTGGAGGGGGTTTGGGGGGTCATTTTGGGTGAATTTCAGTTGTAAAATATTTTTAAATAAATTTAAATCTGAATTTATTAAAAAATTGAAAATTAGATTTTTTTAAAAAAATTTGAAAAATAATTTTTAAATAGTTTTGAAACTTAAAATGTTTAAAAATTGAAACCTGCAGAAACTTAATTTTTTTAAAAATGTTTTATAAACCAATTGAATTTAAACTTCAAATTTTTTTTAAATGCGCTTTACGTCACCCAAACCCACTCAATCCGCCCAAAATTTAGTCAATTTTTTTTCGCTGTGTTTTTATTTCAATCCGATCAAAAATAAAAATCATTTTTCTGTGTTTTCACTTTTGTTTTTTTTTTCATTTTAACTGTGATATGATGTTTTCACTTATGATACGGGTATCACAATATAATAATAAAAAATATATATTGTTTGTTGTGTATTTTATGCATACATGTTTACAAAATAAAAAAAAAAGCATGCTGAATGATAGCGGCGGATCAACGTACAAAAAATAAGCAATATCGTTATAGCTACTCAATTTAAATTAATTAAAAAAGCATAACAAATGTTTATGTAAATGTTCATTTTTTTAAGTGCCTGTGGTCATGTTGCAGAAATAAATATTTTTTCAATCATTTTAAATATTGATAAGGTTGTTGAATGATTTATTGTGGATGAATCGAGGATTATAGAGTGGAATGAGGTAACTGGTGTGGATGTTTTGGTTACGAATCGTGAATTATTTAATATTTGATCAATTAAGCAAGTCGAGGTGCCTTAAAAATCAGAATTTATTCTCAAATAAGTGTTATTTATCAATTAACAGCCAATCACACACCAGCCTAGCAATAATCCATCAAAAAATCAATTAACAGATCACAGCTGATCATTAATTTACTCCTCCTATTCAGTCAGTATTCAAATTGACACTATTTTATCGCCAAATACAATTTTCTTCAATTTATTCTGATTAGTATTTATTTTGCGTAATCACAGCACAGCACAAATATTTATAAATCATTTTCTTATCACCAAAATCATCAAATCACATTGATTTACTGCCTTAGCCTCCTCATCTTCTAATTCAATAAGCCATTTATTTTCATCGATTGACATTTGATGAATTGACTCGAAATGAATGAATAAGAAGTGATGATTAACTTTGGTGGGGGGTTCATGGTGATTTGGGTGAAGATTATAGAGATAGACAAAAGCGACAGTTTCTATCCTTTCACTTTTTTACGTCGACCTCATAAATCTCGAGAATTTTTTTTTGTTCTTCATCGGCCTTTTATGGGACATTAAGCTTAGTTAATTGTATCATTTCCGTCAATTCACTTTCTTTCGGTAGAGGTTTTTTGTGTGTCATCATTTGGGTTAGAGAACTCAGGAGGATGAAGTGTTGGTGGTAGACGTAATAAATTTTATTTCATATCGTGACATGAATTTGCTTAGATCGAGCACCTACTTACAAAAACTGAACAAAATTGAGCAAAACTATGCAAAAGGGAGCAATTTGAGCAAAACTAAGCAAAATTGAGCAATTTGAGTAAAATTGAGCAATTTGAGTAAAATTGAGCAATTTGAGCAAAATTGAGCAATTTGAGCAAAATTGAGCAATTTGAGCAAAATTAAGCAATTTGAGCAAAATTGAACACCAGATTTCAAATACTCTAAGCAAAACTGAGCAAAACTGTGCAAAAATAAGCAACTTTATGCAAAAAGTAATCAATTTGAGCAAAATTGAGCACAAAATAAATAAATCACATCAAAATTGAGCAAAACGAAGCAATTTAATACAAAAAACTGAGCAAATTTAAGCAAATTTTAACAAAAACGTAACTGAATTGAGAACAAGGACCCTCCCATCCACATTCACACAATCACATTGTCAAGAGAATTCATCAGAGAGTCAATAAGATGATGATTTTACTCTCTTATTTCTTTTCCTTAATTTTACTTCTTATCGCTCGTAAAAACAGAATCTCGCGTACAACTGGAATAACAACAAAAAGACGAAATAAATGAAATAAAAATTGAGTCGCATGAGACACATATAAATAATGTTACACAATACAAGAGAGTGAGATGGAGAAGTTCTAGTCAACGCAATTTTTGCACATTCCATCTGATTAATGAGATGTGAATAATAGAATGAAATTGAATGGGATGGAAGATTACAATTTTGTCTTGAGTCATAAATGAGGAGAATGATAGGAAATTGATGTTCCCCGGGGATGATTTTTAAAGATTATCACAATTTTCTGGTCAGATATGCTTGCTACGAAGTTGATGTAGGGCTTTTCTGAGACTGTTTTTATGGCAACCCGTGTACCATACCCCCTCCCCCTCTCTAAATCGATGTTATATACTTTGAAGTTTGTTCATAACTTGACAAAGGTCGGGTCAGGTCTACAAATCGTCCACTGAATTTTATGAAATTTTAATTGCGATTAGGAACCGAAAAATTTGTTTTTTATATAGACGTCATTTATAACGACCCCATAGAAGTATTGTTTTGTTTTAAATCTCCTTTTTCATCCATTAATTAATATTTTTTGATGCCATGACGTAAGCAGAAAAAGTATCAGATTATCCAATAAGGTTGATCCCGTTAAAATCTTTCAATTAATTTAGCCATCGTTCATTCTAGAAAAGATTTTATTTTGCCTGAATTTAATTTTTTTCCTATCCTTTGTACACACAAGAAAATAAAAACGAGAAAATTATCGAAGGATTTTTGAGCTGCGGGATTTCTTTTGTGTGTATTATTTTCAACTTTTTTTTCTTCTCTTTCCTTTAAAGTCTTAGAGACCCTTTTTGGTGCTCAGAGTCATGCATAAATTATCAAGGCGTGAACATCCATGCACAAAATAGCAGTAAAAGAAGTAATAATAATGATAAGAATAATGTCATAAATATGAGGATGTAAAGTTGGTGTAGAGAGGTGGAGCGATATGCTAAAATTATTATAGCATAAGATAAAATATTTGAAAAGTAGAAAAATAAATTAACTTAGGAAGGAATTATTCACTTATGACGTCCGTCAAAAAACATGATTTTCAGACCCCCCCAACCCTCTTTCACAAAATTTATATGGGTTAAAAATTTCCTTTGTTTGAAAAAATCATAGACCACCTCCCCCTGCTTAATCTCGGGCGTCATTAATGAACGATCCCAATTTTGATCTTTCATAAAAATGAGAGTAAAAGCTGATGCAGCAAAAGAAATAAATCTGGTCGAAAATAAAACAATATTGTAGACAAATAACATGGGGATTTGAACCCGAACTCTTTGAAATCTAATTTAATTATACTTCTTGTATAATACCAATTTGGCATATTAACTTAATTTTACAAATCTGCTTAATCTTAATAATCTCCACACGACCGTCTTTACTTTTATGTCATCTAAAAACTTTTACAATTCCTTTCATCAATTCATTTTTTTATTGCTTTAGTAATGATCAAGCTTTACTAAGTTTCCTACCCTCATAAATTTCTTCGAATTTTTTTTTATTCCTTTCTTCATATTCATTTTTATTTTCTTTTATATCGTTTCATTTCATTTCTGGACAAATATTGATTTACGCTTATGATTCGATGTGAAGAATAAGGAATGAAGATGAAAAGTTTTCTTCTATGTAACTTCGGGCAAATTGAAACTTTTTCTTTTCATTCTCAATTCTATTACGGAAATCTTTCTTCATCTGTGCTCCCTGAAAATAAAAATAGGAATAAAGGAAATTTATCTTTTTTTTTTTGAGATATCAAAAGTCTCACTTATTGATTTTATCAATAAGGAAACTTTATTTTCAGATAAATAGGTTTTGTGGATTGATATTTTATGAGCGATTGTTCAATTTAAAGTAGCGACAACTTTGAATAAAATTAGAAATAAATCTATGAAAAGAAAAATTTCATAAAATTAAGACTTGAACCAAAATTTTGATAGGAAATAATTCTGAACATTCAGAAATGAAATCTTTGTACTTTACAAAATAAGAATCACACTTAATAAATTAAAAAAAAAAACGTTACTATTTGAAATCATAGCCATGAGCTAGCAGCTGCTAGGTTTTTGATTGCAAAGTACAATGATTAAAGAAGTGAAACCTGAGAATGGTTCAAAACCAGAGATGCAATACAGGTTGACTGTCACAGGAACAGGTGACAGATCTGTCATAGGTATTGCCTGTTTACAAGTACTGCCTGCCAAAAAGAAATTGCCTCTCACAGGCAGTGCCTGTGGATTAACCTATGGCATACAGTGCATGTTAACAGGCAATACCTAGAACAGATCTATCAACTATCCCTGTGACAGCAATCTGTATCGCAAATCTGCTCAAAACTTATTTTTTTTTTAAAAAAAAACAGTTTATCATACAGTCCCCTATTTGATGCTCAATACTATAGGATTCGAACCACTTACTTTTAAGTTTTGATTGTTTTGATCATTTTAATTCTTTCTTAAATTATCCAAATTTCGTAATCATACTTTATTTTTGCTGAGCAGAAAATCATATAAATATATTCTTTAATTCCCAAACTTCAACGACTACAAAATTTCCTTTTAAAATAAGTTTTAAAGCCACAATCTTTAAAATTGCACAAGCAAAGTCAACAAATCAATTTTTTATTCACTTCCTCTGGTCCAACAAAAAAAGAAAAAAAAACAAACGAAAAAGTGTCCGGAAAGCAAGCAAAACGAAAGAGACGAAGAAAATTATTCCATAAAGTTTGAGGTAGAAATATCTAATGAACCTTTCGGAAGGAAAAAGGAAGAAGGAAAAAAAAAGTTTGGAGGAAAAAATTGATAAAAAATTGAGGCACAAAACTTTGTTAATTGATGAAATGAAGATTTTGAGCCAAGAAAAAAAAAGTTTACAAAAGAAAAGTCTGCTGGAGATTTTTCCTTGGAAAAGAAAATCCCATCAAATAATTAAGAAATGGATGATAGAAATATAAAGTTTGCATTTGTGGACCAAAATAAGATTTTTTATTTTGAGATGCAACGAATAAAAAAATTATCAAAGCGGACCACTGAAGAAAGTCTTTTTATGTTTCCTTATCACGATCTTAAAATTTTGCGCTTTGTTCGTGAAGGGTTTGGTGGGAAATGACGTCTGATATTTAGAAAGTTGAGGAATGGAGCCATGCTTTCGCTGAACGTCAAGATCCTCGTTGCTGTACCCCTAAATTTAGACATTGACTCAACAGCACAAATCTTGCTTCAGCACCACCATGATTACATTGGATTACATGTTAGCATGAAACGTCATTTATAAACGCCCCCTCAAAACCATAAGAAAAGTTTTTATTACTCGCTATTGTTGCAATAATAAGAAGACTCCCTTTTTCCTTACTATATACATGCTTCATTCTTATTCTTTCACTCCATTGTACGCGATACGTATTTACGCGATTGGAACCTTCCTTATTGTGCAGGGGAAAAAAATAACCATTGAAAAAGTTTGCTGTTATGTAAGGGAGTAATTGTGAATCTATAAAACTGAATGGATGATTAAAGCGCATTTATGGTTAATTTTGTTGAATTTGATGAACAATTTGACATGTTTACAGATGTTTAATGAACTGTATGTAAGAATTTAATGATGCAAAATGAAATTTCATGTCTAGAAGTTGGTGGAATGATTTTTGTCTTGTTTTATCTCCTGAATAAGATAATGAACTATAAAATGATTGATATTTGTAATGAGTTTTTGATTAAAAAAAATTAAAAGAAAAAAAAAACATAAAAATTAAATCTCAAATGAAAATCTTTTGAATCCTATGAGATTCGAACCCAAGTCTTGTAAATAAATAGTATAAAAATTCATACTTAAAAATCAACTTTCTATGGAATTTTTGACTAATAAGCTACTTAAGGCAAGCAGATTTCGTAGGTTGCAGTTGCATACCAAATTGTGGGAAAGAGTGATTAAGATTTTGATGAGGGTTTTCTACAAAAAATGAGCAAAAATACCATAAAACTGAATATGAATTTTTGTTTTTAAATATCGCGCCAAAAACACTAGCTTCGATCATACTTTTTATTTTTTACCATAGTATGCACCTTCCAGTCTAGCCCATAAGCCCAGTCCATCTCATATTAATTTACAAAACACCATTTCCAGACAGTCAGGAATAAAACGATCATTTATTCAAACCAATGAAAATTGCAGCCAAAAACCAGCAGAATAGAAACCATAGAAGAGGAATTGAATAAATTTACATAAGAAATAAGGGAAGAGATGGAAATAAAATTGAGCACTAAGTTGATATTTACAAAAAAAAATAAAATTTGATAATGTCGAACACAAATCGGAATTATTGATTTTATTATTTTGATTCCTATTCGAGCAATTTTCTCTGTCGCACTTGCGGTGTTGTATTTTTAGAAAGCGTTAAAAGCTTCTTGTTTTATTGCGTGTGGTGTACCAAAAAGGAGAGATTGTATAAAATAAAATAAAGAATCATTTCTCAGGAAGCAGTAAAATCTGAAAATTTTATTGTGTCTAGTGAAATAAAAAAAAAAAGTAAAATGCACTCTTAATATTTTTATTGGCATCTAACAAGTCTTCTTATTAGCTTTTTTCAACGACTTCCGAGCAACTTTTTTTATGCCGTAATTTGAGATTTGAACAAGCAAATTGGAGTAGGATGTACAATCAAATGACAATGTGGGCAGGAAGAGAAGTTCTTATGAAATTTACATTATGATGATGAAATGAGTTATTTCAAGCGTCATGTCATGGTGGACAGGGATGGATTGATGGTGGATTATGGGAAGTCTAGAGGCGATAGCATGTGCTTAATGCCTAATAAATAGGTTTAGTCACTTTATCTTGTACTCTTTGATACTCTGATTGATTCCTTAGTAGCTTCATCTATAATAAAGCTTTGGAGAGGATTGAGAGTACTGAGATTGATTCTTGGGTCCACTCATGAGAGTTCTAGTCAATTTTTTCCAAGCTCTAGATACAAGCTCCATATTGAGCCTCTAATGGACATCTCATCACTCCAACATTCATCCCCTGATTAGCACATGTCGGTAGAATTCGAATAGAATTGCGGCACCAAGGTGGCATGACTCTGGCATGGTGCTGTATTCAATTTAAGTCCAGATACATGCCAGAGTCACGCCGGATTTTTATATAATTAACCGACTAGTGCTATTCGGTTCCCTTTCTACACCCCTGCAGCAATCAACAAAATTTCTATTTTTAAAGAAATTATTCAACATTCGTGATGGAAAAGAATTCCTTCATTTTTTGATAATTTGGATTTTTCGTGATGGTAAATGTAAGCTAAGGGAAATGAAAGTTTTTGAACGTGACTGCATATTTCTTATAGAGCAGTCAGTATTGTCCAAATATTATGCTTTCTCGACATGACAAAGGACTAATAATATTTTTATGGCATTTCAACGATTATTGTTGTAGAATTTGAGTTTTTTTTTTGTGTGGGTAGAAATTGAGGGATCTTGGAAAATTGGATGAAAAAGTTATTAGATATTAGGTTGATGGCAGTGGAGGAATTGTGATAATTTGTGTAATTTGGATTACATGAGGGGATTTATGGGTTGAAAAATCATCCAAAAACATTCTTTGTGTTCCTCGAAATTCATCTGGCTACACCACTGAGGGGATTGTTCTTTTAACTTCCCATCACAAAGCATCCTACTCCCTTCAACCAAAAATCCACACAAAAATGTTTTAATACCATTTCCCTAATTGGCAAAGAGCACAGAAAGAGCACACTCTAATTTTTGCTGAGTGTACTCTAAAAAGTATGCTCTTTCATACAAAAGTTTGTGCCACTACTTTACGCCTAAAAGTGTACTCACCAGAGCATACTCACTCAGTTATACTTTGAGCACACTCTTGAAATAAAACATTTTTTTATGTGTCATGTCACATGTGACACACTTTATGCTCAATTAAGCACATAAAACATATGCTCAAATGAGCATACTTAGTTTGACATACTTTTAATATACTCATAAAAGTACATCTTAATCTGACTATTGATGTACTCAAAAGAGTATACTTTGAGTGTACTTTAAAGGACGTAATAAATAAAAATTATTATTTTTTGAAACTTTTTTTTACTATTATTTTACATAATTAATGTGTACTTTTTTTTATTATACTGTTTAATTTTCAAAGCTATGAAAGAAAGAAAGAAAGAAGAAATGATTAACGAAAATTTTATAAATCTTACCGGGATTCGAACTTCTGACCGCTGTGTTCTTAGATAAATTCTGCGTTGCTACCTCTACTCCACCGAGTTGTGTTATCTTAAATAAGTTTTTTGGCAAATAACACATTTAACTTTGATTTTAAATTTTAAAATTTAAATGACGCTATTGCTTGCGTTTTGTCCGTCCGTCTGAAAGGAAGGTTAATTAAATTAACTTTTTCTGAAATTTTACCTTACGTTTTACATACGTATTTTTACGTAGCCCTTAAAAAGGTGAATTTTCTCACAACTCATTGGTCACGGGTTCAGGCCTCACCGTGAGTAACTTTTTTTTCATTCTTTTTACACTTTTTTGAGAGATCATGATGTTTTATGATAAATTTTTCCATTTTCATATTTTTCCACGCGTTTTCCGAGCTTTTCACGGAGTTATTCACTTTTTTCCATACATTTTTCATACCAAATTATTTTTTTGCCATAACTTTTGTATCTTTTAAACTTTTAATCTGAAATTTGGCATGTAGGTTAAGTGGTATATAACCTGAATATATAACCGACGCCATTTTGGATTCTAAGGGTTGGAAACCTATGTATAATTTATTTTAGCTATAACTTTGAACTTTTTTGAGATTATAAGTTGTAATTTGGCATAGAGGTTAATTGATTGTTTCTTAATGTGAAACCGATGCCATTTTGGATTCTAAGGAGCAAAAATAAAGCAAAAATTGCTAAGAACTAGTGTATCGGGTAGAAAAGTTATCCATAAGTTTGAAGGTATAAAGCTAGCGAATCAGCTGAGCTTCGCTCAGCATATGTTTGAAGGTTTAAAGCTTAACGAACATTCTTTGAAAGATTTTTAAATTTTTTTTTTTCATCAAAAGTTTAATTTTATAAAAATCACAGTGAACTTTTGTTTTGAAAAATTCGTAAGAAAGGAAAGTTTTTTGCTTTTTCTGAAGCAACGGCTGTTTCTACCTTGCCTTAAAAACAATGCAGCTCTTCTATAGAGCAGCACGAATCAAATGTAAAAAACTAGAAGTCTCTACGATGTCTCGTTTCTTGCTGATTAACTTGCTGGCTTGTTTGCTTACAGAAAGCGTATTTTGCGATTTTCTCAGCAATGTCGCAATCAATTTGAAATCTGTGTTTTGCAAAAGATGTGAAATTCCAGGCATAAAACTTTTCATCTCTGACTATTTTAAGCTACCTTGTTCCATATCCTCACAAAATTCAAAAAACTGATTTTTTAATCTGAACAAAACCAATAAATTCACATGTGAAAACCCAAAAATGTTTACTGAATTGAAATTTCCAAGTACTCCACAAACGAAATTGAAAAAGTAAAATTTAAAGGAACTGAAGCATCCAAGTAAAATTTTTTAGATGTCAAAAGGTCTTAAATTATGATTCTCATCAGTTTAAATCAAAATTTTGGTCATAAACTGCATCGGAAGGAAGTATTGCAAAAATTTCATTTTTCGACAATTTTTTTTCCAATACAAAAATACAGTGCTGAAGCATACAAACGATTTCAAACTGATATTTATAAACTTTTTTTTTTTAAATTAAACCTAGAGATTCTTGTAAGTAAATATTTGTTAAGAGTGAGAATTTAAGTATAATCCAATTGGATGTGACATGTAAAAAAGACGTGCTTAGAGTATATTTGAGAGTGCACTCAGAAAGTGTACTCAGAGGAGCATAATGTTTCTTACATAAACTTATTACAAAGACGTGCTCAGAGTACATTTGAGAGTGCACTCAGAAAGTGTACTCAGATGAGCATTATGTTTCTTACATAAACTTATTACAAAGACGTGCTCAGAGTATATTTGAGAGTGCACTCAGAAAGTGTACTCAGATGAGCATAATGTTTCTTACATAAACTTATTACAAAGACGTGCTCAGAGTACACTTGAGAGTGCACTCAGAAAGTGTACTCAGATGAGCATAATGTTTCTTACATAAACTTATTACAATGACGTGCTCAGAGTACATTTGAGAGTGCACTCAGAAAGTGTACTCAGATGAGCATAATGTATTTAAATGTGAATTATCAGAAAGATATGCTCTGAATATGCTCTTGAGTACACTTGAAGAGTATACTGACGAGAGTATACTGTCTTTGAAATTACACTCACATTTGTCATACTCACAATGTGAGAGAGGACATACTCAATAAGTATACTCAAGAGAGCACATAAAGAAAATTTTTTGTATCATGTTGATGTACTTAGAGTATGTAAGAGAGCGTACTCAATGAATGTACTCAACTGAGTATACTACGTTTTTGTACTCATTATGTACTCATGAGAGTATGTTCATTTGAGCACATAAATTTCTATAATTGAGTATGCTCTTGCATGTGCTCAAATTTGTGAGCATGCTCTTTGCCTATTAGGGTTTAATATCATTATTTTCCCGAACAAGTAATCACAAATCACAAATTATAATGATACGTTGAATTGTTGAGTTCCTTTAAAAGGAAGTAATTTTCCTCAATTTTATTCTTCTTGTCTTTCATTTTTGTCTTTCCTTTTCGAAGTAAAACTTCCACACATTTAAATAAATACGCTTCACAAATTGGAAATGATTTACAAATCAACCGCGAAATCATATTCGTTATTACATGATTATTTTGGATTGGAGAGGTTTTGGAGTTGTCAGTTTGTTTGCTGGTTGTGCAAATCGAGGAAAGATGCTTAAGATTTGATTTTTAAGATAAAAGAACCCATAGTTTTGGAAGAGACTGAAACTTATTTTGTCCATTTTATTTTAAATTATTTGCATAGCCAAACCTTGTCTGACAAGCTTTGCATCACAATCAATAATAAACTTGCCGATTCTAGTCCTCAAAGCATTAGGTCGGAGTTGGAATATTTTTTTGCGCGTATTCTTGTATTGCCAGGGCGTTTCGCAGCTAATGAGAGTTTAACAAGTAAGGATGCACCAAACCACTGCATTCAAACCTAGACCTACAGTATATAGTGGGTCCGAACCACTATTTTGATGATATTTCTACTTGGAGTTTACAAAGGAAGGCCTCATTTCCAGTACATATGATTCGAAAAAGGACAAATGAAAAATTTCCCATACCCAGTCTCGAACCCATGATCGCTGTGTTGGTATTGCAATAATTAGTTGCCAAAGCAATAAACCATTCTGCCACAGAGCCACTTCAGCTCACTTGTAAGAAATGACTGCCAATTGGTCTCATTAGTGCTCAGGTTAGCATCAACTTCATTCTCTTACTTTGTAACATTTACTATAACCTGTGCTGCGCCAAAATATTCTCTAAGTCGATTACTTTCCTACCAGTTTGATTTCATTTCAATTGCGTAACGAATCATCATCTTCATCATCATCGTCGTTATTATTATTATTATTATTGTTGCTTCTGATGATTGCGATGAATACAAAGAGGAATAAGTTGTAGAAAGAATTTATGGCAAGAACGAGGCAGTAAAAAATCACAATTTTTGATTTTCAATAATCGCACGCATTAAAATGTGAATGTGAGCACAGAAAGAAAAAATTCGATTCAGCCAGCACAAAAGTATTTGAGCATAGAAAATAAGAAATTTAAATAAAATTTGATTATGAAAATGTACAAATAAGAATAAAATTATGCAAATTTATTCCACACATTTTATGAAAAAAAAAATATATAAAACTTGTCGCAATGCAAAATTTGCAGACATTCTTTGGCATCAAATGAAATATTCGGAAATGGATTTTGAATAAAAGTTATGAAACTCCTTTTTTTGTGTGAATTTTATTTCATCGATGAAAAAATAATGAAGACTCTTTCCTCATTTTTCAACTTTTCGCGAGCACATTTGCAGCTCATTTCAATGTATGAAAGTTTTATGAATGCAATCAATTTCATTTGATGAAATTTTATGATCTCCGATGTGCGATGAGGACTGAAAAGTTTTTCTTTTATGACAATAATTCTATTTTTTTTGTGGATTTATGAATGACTTGAAAAGACTTCTTTTATGCCAAAAGTTTTCTTTTGTGTAATTTCAATAAAATGCAGGATGTGATGTGAGAAACTCGAATAGCACAAGTTGGTTAATTAAAATGGAATCCAGCATCAAACCTGCGTGACTCTGGCATGGTGCTGAACTCAAATCGAATTCAACTTGGCACCGGATTTTTAATTCGATGGCGTTATTCTTGCATGGTGCTGGATTCCATTTGAGTCTAACTATTGAGGAGATTGTCAGTTCTGTTTTAACAAAGAATTAAGTTCTGGAGGTTATTAAAGAGCAGTGATGCTAAAGTTGTTCAAAATATACTTTCACTCAGAGCTGCGAAACAGGCACCTGTGACAGGTGAGAACCCTACAATTCCTTTATAATTTATAAGGTTTTTATAACAAAACCATACTTAATTATCAAGGAATTGAAAGGTTCTCACCTGTCACAGGTGACCTGTTTCGCAACTCTGCTTTCACTAAGCTTAACTAAGTGTTTAAACTGGATTATCTTCAAAAAGGTTCTTAAATTTGAGTTCAAACATAATTTTAAGTTATTCCCAAGTTCATTTCACACAGTTTGAGAACCCCTGCTCTGAACTCTTTAAGCCGAATTCCAACAAAACTTTCCCATCCAAAAATAATATTTGTTTCTAGTTCTATCATTTTTAATGCGATAATTTAACATGATGTAGGTACGAGAATATCTTTTTATGCATAATTCTACCGAGACCAAAAAAAAAATAATGATTTTTGAGAACCCAATATTATGATTTATGAGAGACATGAAAAAAAACTTTTACTATTTGCTTAATTAAGCTTAAAAAAGCAAAGTTAATTAATGAAAACATGTTCTATTAAATTTTTATTAGGTTTTTATTAAAGGCACAACAAAAATTAGTTTCTGATGACTTTTTACAGCAGCTAAAATCACTGACAAAAGGGATTAATACACAACTTTTTTTGAATGACATAAATGAAGCCCCTAGCAAATTGTATGAAGTTCTCAATTAAGGCAAAAGCCTTGTCAAATATGGATTTTGTTGCTTAGGATATCCACATACATTTCAATGGACACATATCTGAAATTATGAAAAAAGTTTATGTGATAAAGAAGAAGAATGAATGAGCATATTCAGCTATAGATACAGCTTCTTATTTTTCTTGTTAATTAGGCTGATGACAGATTCTAAATATGAACATTTTTCTTCTAATTGGACAATTTTTTTTGGTAGGAAGATGGGATTACATGTGAAGAAGATAGAGATGAGAGGATAGAACTATAAGCATCAGGGGCGTAGCCAGGGGGGGGGGCATAGGGGGCCCGGGCCCCCCCTACGAAAATCTGATAATTGTTTTATTAAGCATTTATAGAGAAACGCCAGTTAATGTAGAGGAAGTGATGAAAGAAATGTCAAAATCAGCACGAAAAATTAAATTTAATGTATGAATAACGAATTAAATATTTAAACTTATGAAGAATGAATATAGATTTAAGGATACAAAATAACGGTTTTTTAATTTTCGAAAATGGGCCCCCCCTTAAAAATTTTCTGGCTACGCCCCTGATAAGGATTGTATGACATTGACCTTTTTAGATTCATATAGATAAGTTTAATGAAAATTATGAATAAACTTGATTTTTTGAAGATTTGATAGCAAAATATAGCTTTATTAATTATGATAGATTTATGTCACTATGATGCACACTAGCTTATATTGGTTGCATGGTTAAGCATGATCTTAAATCGCATAATCGTGTCAGGATAGGAATTTTGTGTTGTTTTTGATAAAAAGAGTTTGATGATCACAATATGACCTGAGCACATTTAAATAATATGAAATGTTTGCACCCGGTGTCTTAAAGATTATTTCAATGTATGCCGATCGGGTGAATGTCATCAATTCACAACATCCCATGGTGGTCCCAGTCAGGATTTTTAAGTGCCTTTGCCTTGTCTACGCTCCTGTCTATAGGCAGTCTAAGATCAATTGCTTTGCAATTAATTTGATGCGAAACACCAAAAAGTTTAAAATTCTTTAAAAGTTTGAAATCAATTTCATCTTTTTAATTCAAATTAAACCTCAATTCACAAACCAACTCTTTATTTTCCTTAAAATCTATAAACACAAAAGACCCAAAAAATCCAATTTTCAAATTCTTCTCACAAAAAACTTTCTCCGTTGAATTAGAAAATTACTTTTAAAGAAACAAAAAACTAATTTAAAGAAAATAAAGTTTAAGTTTTTGGCAAGAACTTTTCTCTGCTATTGTTATCATTTACATTGAAATAACAAAGTGAAAGAGGAAGAAATTTATATTCCGAGATAATAAACTCACTATTAAATCCCCTGACATAATACATTACACCATGCTATGGAACTATTGCTGCTGCTGAAGGAGAAACTTCATCCATTTCAATTCATTTTTATTTTATGCAACAATTTATGAATGCGGGAATGGGAAAGCACAGGAGCTTTAAAGTTTTTTTTCAAGATTGTCGTGGATTTTATGAAAAAATTTATAGTTTATTGGGAATAAAAAATAAGCTCTAAAACTTTTATTCACGATTTTTCTCTACTTCCAAACCAAAAATCCATATTTTTATCATTTTAAATGACTGTTTTTTCAACGACGTCTCTGCCAGCAATAACACAGGGTTAAAAAGCTGATAAAAATCACTTTAATGCTCTTAAAATTCAGAATAAACAAACAAACGGAAAGAAAGACAATGAAAAAGTATAATAATCATATTTAGTGCCAGTTTTCCATCGAAAGCTTCAAAATCTCATCCACTTTCACTCAAATCCGTCAACAATGAAATCTGTTATTTTTTTTTGCGCACAAATGAACTTTTTTTTGGGTTTTGCTGAAAACAAAACAAAAAAAAACTTTTAATCTGCATCATTAATTTAATCCTGTCTCGTTCACAAATAGCATTTTGCTCTCTGCTTTTTATTATTATTGAAACGCGGGCTTTTTGTTTGTTTTTATTTCAATCGGATCTAGTTTGAAAAGGGTAGGTTGGTGAGTTTTTGATGGACGAATTTATTTTTTGGATGACTGATTGGTTGGCTTTATTGAATATGTTGAACATGATGGCTGAAATTAAAGATTTAAAGAAAGTCGATCATGACTAAAGTCGAGCATAACTAATGTCGAGCTTAACCAAAGTCGAGCTTAACCAAAGTCGAGCTTAACCAAAGTCGAGCTTAACCAAAGTCGAGCTTAACCAAAGTCGAGCTTAACCAAAGTCGAGCTTAACCAAAGTCGAGCTTAACCAAAGTCGAGCTTAACCAAAGTCGAGTTCAACTAAAGTCGAGCTATTCTAGCATCAAGCAAAACTTGAGTTGAACTAAACTTTTCAAATTACTAAATTTCAAAAAAAAAATCATGAAAAAGCCTCTTTATTATTCCTTTCACTATCCCCCATCCCCTCATCCAGTTGACTTTCATCCCCTGAAAAAACTCTACTACGGTCTACTACATAATGTTACAAAAATCCTTAAAAACACATTAATTTATTCGTTCATTGTTGATGTTGTTCTAAAATAATCTAAATAAATTATTTACGTAAAAGGTCATTTTGGACAGGATGTTGGAATTTTGTATGAGATTTTTCCTGCTGCGTAAATTCAAGTTTACTTCTTTAAATTTTGTTCAGTCTGTTTTGATCAAATATTTCATTTTTGTGAAGCTTTAAGCTCTGTCCTCTGATTGTTTGAATTTTGATGGATGTGATACTGAAAATTGATTTCATTTTGGTCAATTTTAGCAGAGTAAAGAAGATAGTAAGTTGAGGTAGAGGTGTAAAGTGGAAATTATATTTTTTTTCAAAAATTTTTCTGCTCAATTTTCCCGATAAAAATATTTTATTGAACTTGAAACTTTCTTTCAAAGTCAGAATCCCATTAAGCATTCAATTCACGTGCTGCTCACAAATTTCAATGCTTTCTTCTTCGAAAATTCAAAGCTCTACCTTGTGCTGTTCAGACAAAAGAAAAAAAAAAAACAATTTTCTCATGATTTTTTTCTGTGGGTATTCACTCAAAAAAGAACTCCATAAGCTCTTCAAAAAAATTACAGAAACTTTCGTAAGCTCCTTACCGACACGAAGGACTTTTGGTAGTCCATCTCTATTTTTGGCACAAAAGGCGAACTTTCAAATGAAATAAAAGCAATTTACAGATTGTGAATTTACACAAGAAACAAAATACCATCAACATATTTCATTTCACATAAAAAAAGGCCTCCCACTTTACCCTCTATATTCTCATTTATTGCCTCTCAAAGGATTTCCTCACCACCACTCAATATGTTTGCATTGTACTATCCTTCTTTATTTCTCTCTTTCTAAACTTTTCTATTTTAATTTTTCATGCAATTGTTGTGTTTGGGAATGAAAGAAAATGTAAAAGTTTTTCATTTAATATTGAGGATGGAAATGGAAATGTGGGGGTAAAGAGGGCGGACAAGATTGCTTTTTGAGGTCAACAATGGAACAAAAAGGGATCTAACATATTATAGTTTTAAATTTTTTTTGGATGTGTACATTAGAAAATCTTTGGGGGATTTAAAGAAGGGAAGTTTATAGTGTGGATAAGTTTGGGAAGAATTGGGATGAATAAAGCATTTTGAGATTTTATAGTGAATTTTTGGACTTTTGTGTGGTTTTTGTGACGAATTTTAAAACATTTCTGTGGTTTTGTGGTGAATTTTAAAATATTTTTGTGAATTTGTGGCATATTTTGAAACACTTGTATGGTTTTGTGGTGAATTTTAAAACATTTCTGTGGTTTTATGGTGAATTTTAAAACATTTCTGTGGTTTTGTGGTGAATTTTAAAATATTTGTGTGAATTTATGGCGAATTTTGAAACACTTGTAAGGTTTTGTGGTGAATTTTAAAACATTTCTGTGGTTTTATGGTGAATTTTAAAACATTTCTGTGGTTTTGTGGCGAATTTTAAAATATGTGTGTGAATTTGTGTTGAAGTTTAAAACATTTCTGTGATTTTGTGGTGAATTTTAAAATATTTGTGTGAATTTGTGGCGAATTTTGAAACACTTGTATGGCTTTGTGGTGAATTTTAAAACATTTGTGTGAATTTTTCGCGAATTTTAAAACATTTGTGTGGTTTTAAAGTGAATTTTTGGGCATTTGTATGCTTTTAAAGTGAACTTTACATCACTTCTATGGTTTTGTGATGAACTCTGAAACATTTGTATTGTTTTGTGGTACAATATTATTTTTCTGTATGGTTTTGTGGTGAAGCAATTGCATGGTTTTGTGATAGATTTTGATACATTTGTTCGGTTGTAAAATAAATCAGACAAACCATCTCCACCTTCCTTTCACATCTTCAAAAAATCAGCTCAAAAAGGATTTTCATTTCTTTTTCACTTTATTCAACCTATTCATTATCCCATTGTTCCACATACATATGTTAATGAATACCACTACAATACTTTTATTCTTACAAATCCTTTCTATTGTTTTGCTTTATATTCATTTGGTATTAGAAATACAATAAAGATGAGATGAAAAAAAAGGAATCAAAAGTTGATGAATGAAAATGAATTTCAAGTCCACCTCACTAATTAATTCGGTTTATGTGGTTAACCGAAAGAACGTACAAGTATGTGGACTGTTATATCATTTCAGTTCCACATAATTATCCCCATTTTTTTCGGTATGTAATCCCTCAAAATTGCCTTCTTTTATACTCATCTTTTATGCATGATTTAATTTTGGATTAATTAAGTTTTTGGTATAAAAAGAAGGTAGTGGAGGAACTGAAAAGCTCCTTATTGTCACACAAACCTTCAACAATGAAGCCCACAAACTCTTTCAAGATTTTATTTTATTTATTCATTTCTTGTATTGTATTGTATTGTGATGGATATGGCAAAAAGTAGTATTCCACAGTTGAGTACACAAAATAAGGTATTCGAGTAATAAGGTTAATAGTACACAAATATGTTGAACATACTTTTACTTATGTTTGCATTATTATTTGCTTTTTAGCATTCGTTTTTTGAAATGAATCAAATAAGTTTGGTAGTTTTGACTTCAACTGTGGATTATTGATTAATTGGGAATGATTATGAGTTGACTGTCAATCATGGAAGGTTACTGATTGATAGGAGCATAGCGCAGGGTTGGAGGTTAGCTTTGAGGTTATGATCGAACCTTTATGATGTTTTGAAAGATTTCTAATTTCCAAAAAAATCAGATTTAAAGCAGTGAGTCGCTGAAGAATTGCTTGTGGCTCCAACAAGTACACATTAGACTCTAGCCTTGCTGACAATGTGGTAAAAGATCAAATAAAGAAACCAGACACCAAATTAATCACACTCTAACTACAAAACCATTCTTTATATCTCAGAACAGCAATGATTGGTATGCGTTTCCCATAAATCACCACCCACTGCTACTCCTTTACTTGCGTTCCCAATTTTTACGGCACTGAACTTTAATAAAAGAAACACAAATGAGAAAAAATTGTTTATACAAAAAGGTGGACACAAATTTGCCGTATGCACATATTTTATACATTCATACAAGGCTATAAGGTCAAGCGTAAAGACATTTATCAAAACTGAATGGACATTCAGCACAATTTGTCACAATTCAGCATAAAAAAATAATATGTCCATGCATGTCAATGTTAAAATGTATTAGTGAAAGGTATGCATGCTTAGGTTAATGATAATATCGATACACGTACTTGATGGAGCAAATGAAATAGGAGGAAATCCCAAACACGAGGGTTAAAATCTATGGAGACTGTAATAAACTTTCATCCTTTTATTTGCCTATTTACTGATATAAAATTTAATTAAATCAATAAATATAAACTTTTAGTTCCTCCATATTTCATCTCTCTATCCCCACATTACATTTTTTTTGCTGATCGTGCGAAAAAAGGATAAATGAAAAAGAAATTCAATTTGTGCAATAACCAAACATACACACACACACACGATATATGGATACGAGAAGTTACACGATATAAATGCTTACGTAAGCTTATTCCTCATGACACATTCCTGCAACAATGAAACTGTATCGAATGTAATCAACAAATTCAATGACGAGGAAAATTTTTGCTGTTTTTATTTTAAGGGTCGTTCATAAATAACGTCAATCAAGGTACGCAATATTTATACCTCCTCATTCCTAAGTTATCAAAAACAGTCAAAATAGAAACAGAATTTTCTCTACATTCAAAAGCCAGACATCATTTATGACTGTCCCCTTCCATCAATTTCTCATAATAGTTACTGCCATTGCTTCATGAATTGCGATGCGGAACCGAGGAAATTCTGAGTATAAAAATTGAATATCACATTTCTATGCTTTATCAATGGCAACAATTGTGTACTCAATTAAAGCTATTCCGTCCAACAAGCAATTCAGAACGTTCAGTAAATACGAGGAATTGAAAACTAATTGATTGATTATACAGCAGTAATTGACTGATGAGATTTTACTTGTTCGAGAATAAATCCTTGGAAGCTCTATTGCTGAGGCAATGGAGCAAGTTTTAATTTTTTTGCAGGTTTAAATTTTTGAGAGTAATGAGATTTTTTTGCCATTGATTGTTTTCTAGTGCTTATGGTGAGTGAATTGCTGATAAGTTGGAAATTGAGAAGCTGTAATGGCTTGAATTGAAGTTGAAATTTAGTGGGAATTGATGTGATTTTATTTGGTAGCTGACTTTCGACTCGTTCTTTCCTAAAATTTATTTTTTGCTTGTATTTTTCCACAAAAATATTTGGATTTGCTGAATTTTCTCTCATTTTCAGCCTAAAAGGTCTAAAGGTTTAAGGACTAAGTTTGCTAATCATGACCTTACTTAATTTATAACTAAAAGCATTTGACTAGCTCTAAATACCAGTCACTGAGCTGTATCTTTGGTACTTTTTGCTAAAGCTGTAGAAACCGAATGATCCAAATGAGGAGAATCTCCCAAAATCTACAGCATCAACATAATAACATATCAAAAGCTCAACATCAAAATCAATTTTATCACACGAAGGAACAAGAAAAAAAAAATCAAAGGAATTGAATTTTTATTGAACAATCACGCCTGAAATATTCCCATAAAAAGTCACAGAAGGGATTTACTCTAAGAAAATTAAGCTGATCATGGGGGATGAAAATATTGTGAAATATTTTTTTGACATAAAAATTTCTCTTACTCGCTCGATTTCGTTGCTTTACGTGCTTTTGTAAGACAATCTTCCATCATAAGACACGAAAAACATGCTACATTTATGTGGATGTAAGTCGATGACTAAAAAGAAGAAATAGAAGAAGCCAAGAAAGCCAATGAATGAATGTGTACCTAAATACATTTGGATATAGATAGATGAATGTCAGTAACAGAGAATGGAAATGGTGAAACGTGTCCGGAATATCCAATACTGTCGAAAACAATAATTTTAACCCCGCAGAAAGGAAGCTTGATGAATCTTTTTGCCAAAAAAGAAAGTCGAGTAATAAGAAAAAGTACGTAAGCATAGTTTAACCGTATTCAGTTACGCTTCTTTTCTCCTTACATTGTCATCATCATCTTTATCTCTGCTGTCGACCCCTCTTCGATTATGCCTTTACTGTTTCTCTGCTTTTAGCTAATTTTCAAGGATATGTGATGCGAACAATCTTGGGGTTATTTTTGTTCAGTTTGTCTTTGATTGGATATGAGAATATTGATTTGATGATAAGAGGAATCGAGATGGGAATCGAGACATCAAGGACAGACATTTGATCTGTTCAAATTGTAATAATGGGAGTTAAATGCTGCAGCATGCTGAAGCTATTTTCATTTTTATATAAGTTTTGATGTGCTGGAGTAAACTAGGTTTCTAAGAATTTATGGCTTTTATTTTATGACAACCATTGTGCATATTTACTTAGAGACAGAATCATCAAGATATGCTCTAAGTTTTTATAGCATTTTATTGAGTAAGATCTGTGGTATCAAGATATATGCAGGTGAATCTGTCAGTAAGAAAATAAAGCATCAACAGCTTTGTAGCTGGAGATCAGCCTTTTGTTGCTCTCTTTTGTGATGACTTAGGTTCGATTCTCTTTAGAAATCAATTTTTGGAACAGATTACATTGAGGTTTTATGAAGAATATTTTATGAACCTATGTCGAACAATGATCACTTTGGTAGGGCAACCTAGCATCAAAAATGTTTTCCTGTATGATGATTATATTAATAGACCAATGGTTTTAAGATGCATCCTTAAGTGTTTGTTCAAGAAATATCCAAGACCTCACTGAAATTTCTGAGCAATCAGTTCCATTCCGATGATTTTGGCTTGTTTACTATCGAAAGTTAAACAACGGTATCGATAGAGTTAATTTATGACCATAAAATGCGTTCAATCCCTTAAATTCCTTCTAACCATCAATTTCATCTGATCTACTCTACAGCATTCTATTTTTTTCACTTATTGTATCCATTTCTTCTATCTCTTTGACTCGATGACTTGCATGACATAGAATCTCGTAAATATTTCTCATTTCTAGCATAGCTCTATGCCATGCTTCCTTAAACTTGCCATAAGTGGTTATAAATGAGGGAAATGCTTTTAGAAATATTATTACTGTTATATACCAACTTGACATTTATGCGCATTCCTTTTCAGATGATGTTCACTTGAGAATGCATTTAAATTGCTTTTCCTCTCCTTTTCTGTTCCTGTTCATGTCTCTTGTATTTGTACAGCTGTAAAAAATTTATATCGTTCTGTTGAGATCATTATGAAATGCATCTCGTTCGTTTCTTCAAATGATTTTAATCCTTGTAAATCGAATATGTCATGATTTTACTTCTACTCCCCTCGGTGGGAATAAAAGCTGCAATCTAAAATTGAAAACTTTAACTCAGTGCTTTTATGCTGGATAAAGTTCAATGTAGATTCATAAAGTGGGTTAACGAGACGATGGCGCTTAAAGAATTTGCCATAAATCCATTTCCTCAACCTCCTGTGTCGTTTCTTCATCTGTACTCTTGAACTATTGTGGAAGTGGATTGGATGCATGGATGGAAAAATATCTTGATAAAATACTTTCAATTTATTTTATTTCTTACCATTTTGACTTTTGCTTCTTATTCCATTTGAGTTCCTTTATTTAAGTTGCTGGTTGAAAATACTTTTTAAGATAGATTTAATAATTTTGATGTGGGATGTCGATATGAAAACCTTACAGGAATTTGGATTGTGGATTGTGTTGCTGGAGCACTATACATCAGTCGTAATCCACGAACTACATTAGATTGTGCCTGATGCTGACTATATTGCTGGCTAACGCTTCCTAATTTCGAGTCTCTTTTGACTTATTTAATAAAAGTCAAGAATTGATTGTAAGCGGCACAGGACATCCATTTGTTGCTATAAATTTGTACCACTCTTGCAAATCTTTTCCTAAACGCTTTAAACTTTTCGAATCAATTTTTATTCCGTTTTAAATATTTACATCAGACCCAATTTCTACTTTTGAATCAAAAATGCGCCGAATTAATTTCTGCTTCATTGATTTCATCAAAAATAGCTTCGAGTTAAAATTAAAAGCTTGCATTTCTTGTAAGAAATCAACTCGTGCAGAAGGAAAGGTCTATTGTCTTAAAATTACGAGTCAATCATTTAAATAATTTTTGGATTGAAGACTTGATAAAAGTTGTGGAGGAACTTTTTGAATGATTTGACTTAAGGTTCTTAGAATCTGAGATAGAGTACATTTAATGTCGTGGTTTAAAGGAACTCTCAAGTATAATTGCTCCATAATATATTTTAAAACATTACAAAGACTTACAGTCCTGGATAAACCTAGTTTGATGCTCCAGCCAATTAGTATACAACTTTGATATGGGACTGCTTGCTTTGACGCCTTTGAAAATCGAATAGAATCATAATAAAATCGTTTTAGATGTGATATTTTTTGAAAAATTTAACTGCTACATCCAAAATTTAATACTATAGCTCTTAAACATTCAAAACAGATTCCATCCCTATAAGCATCCAATCATCACCATCATCATCATTCAAATCTCAAACTAATGTCATTTTCAACCTTCAGCTATGATTCCTTTCTGTAAAATTAATCAATTTTCTTCTTATATGCTTTCAAGTCTTCATTTCATCAAATTCAACAATGTCAAAGAAAAAATTTTAAAATTTAACAAGAATCATTCGTACAAATTCAAAATGAGAATTTTCTAATTTCCTCTGAAAATGAGCACATTAAGTTTACAAAAATCATTTAATTTTATTCAAACTCAGACGATGAAGAAGCAATTCTATTCAAGAGTTTTCACAATCTCATTAAATTAAATTTTGTAATTTTCTCAAATATTTTTGGGGAAGTAATAGAGACTGATGCAGATGATGATAGTGATGGTGAAAATTTAAATAGCAATTAACATCGAGTTGTTATAATAAGATCATGCAACCTTGATATAAATATATAAGTTATAAAAGTTTGTTCTAGTTCTTATTAAATAGCATGTACAGTTGCAATTGAGAATTAAGACGAATGATGGTTTTTATTGCCATTCATATTAAAAGTGCTATAAACACTCTCGAGCTGTTAACAACTTTTATTTATTTTTATTTCTTCATTTTCTCAGAAAGGCTTTTGGATAGGCTTGTAGCAGCTTGATGTGGATATGGTGATAATAAAATTGAAATTTTATTGGTTGCTCGTAATTGGAAAAAGGATATATTTTTAGGCTTATTAGGAAGCATTTGATGGGATTTAATAAAAGAAAATGCAATCAAGAATTCTATGAGCTTTATTGCTAGGGCTGGTTTTTTTTTTGGTGTGTGGGATTTAACATTGATGTAATTAAACTTATAATGGTATAATTTTTTTAAATTTAGACTTAAAATATGTAATAAAGTATTTGAGCATGAAAACTTTAGTGTGAATGCACCTGAACATTGAGAACATAAATGTAAAGGCATCTGAATAAAATCAACTAGTGTGAATGCACTTGAAAATTGAAAATTCTAAAGTTAAGGCATTGAACATTGAAAATGATCACGTGTACAAGCCTGAATATAAATGTTATAGTGTGAAGACACTTGAGCATAAAAACTCTAGTGTGAATACACCTGAATATTGAGAACATAAATGTAAAGGCATGTTAATGAAATCAACTAGTGTGAATGCACCTGATAATTGAAAATTCTTTTCTTAAGGCACTTGTACATTCAAAATGCTCATGTGCAGACGTCTGAACAGAAAAACTATAGTGTGTAGGCATCTGAATAAGAAAACCATAGTGTGAAAGTATCTGAACATGAAAAACTTAAGTATGAATGCACCTGAACATTTGCAACTCTGGTGTGAAGCCACCTGAACATAAAATCATTAGTTTAAAGGCACTTTAACATCACAAATTCTAATGTGAAGGCACCTTAATAATCAAATAGACTCAAAAATTCCCACACACCACATGACACATAAAAAATTCTACAATTCAATAAAAATATAATCAATAAGTCCATCATTAGCAATTCACTGTCATGCATTGTCCACATCTCACATAAAAAAGCCTTTCTCATCTTCTTCTAGTCTCATTTGGACACCATAGAAATTCAATATGATCTAATTTCCCCTTACTTTACAGTATCGTGACCAAAATTATATTTTTTTCCTTCTTGTGGGCTTTCATCACACATTTTTAGTATTCCACATGCTCGGTTGTTTTCCTTTCTTCCTTCTTGTTCTTCATTATACTTAATAATTTCACTTTCATTCGAGCTTCTCGTCTCTTTTTTTCATGGGGGACTTGTCTTCGTAGTGGAAAATTGGAAACATCTTGTATGACCATAATATTTTCAACCTTTCTTGCTGTTTTGGAGATACTTAGTGTCTAATAAAATTTATGTGTATATAGAAATACATATATCATGGTGGATGGACGTACTGATGAGGAATTGTAAAGTGATAGTCAGCAGGAATGTTGTTGTTGAGGGTGGAAATAAATAGCTGTGGAAAACACGGTTCAGGGGGAGAATATCTGTAAACATTACAGGCCTTAACAGCACCAAAACAACTCTATCTCACCAACCCCCCACCACAAGTTTCAAACTTCAGCATCACAAAAAATAAAAGCATGAAAAAATGATGATTTATGTGCCTTCATGTTTCATATTACCAGCATAACAAGACATTTAATTCTCCATCACTCGACTGTACAAGGGCAACAATGACTCGTGTCAAGTTTTTCTGATAGGTCGATCAATATTTAAATTTTTATTTCTATCGCACAAGAAATTGATGGAAGTTCATGGACCTTTTTTTTTCATGGATATCAAAAGATAATCGCTTGGCAAGCTGATGCCAAAATATGAAAAGATATTCAAAGAAGAATGAAAAGAAAAGCTGAACAAAAGAAGCTTTAAAGAAATAATTGCACTCGATCAAAAGAAAAAAACTCAAGACAGGAAGTAAAGTGCGAAATGCTATTCACCATCATCTACCGTCAACATCCTTCATGAATCACTTATTTTTATCACGTTTCTATGTCATGCTTTTCATTTGATCTTTGTTGGACACTTCCTTCTATGTTCAAGATAATTGCCTCAATCAGACGCCCGTATTTGATTCATTATGATGCACTTTGTGATTTTTCTCAGTGTCGAGCTGTCTGTTGTGTTCTTTTTCCTTATTTCCTCTTTTGTTCTTATTTGTTCTTGACTGTCTGAATTATGAATGAGAGTGAAATGAAGAAATGGAAATTTATTCTTTTTGAAAAGGATTCGGAGTTGCAAGTTCATTAAAATTTTGGTGATGTTGCTCATTAATAAAAGATTTTGGTGTGTTCTGAGGCATGTTTTTATGGTGGATATTCTTAAATGATGGATATCTTTATATGTGGATCTTTGAACTAATTCTCTTAGTCTTAAGATTGTCATATAGGAGTTAATATCTCGGTTTATTGTTTGATTATTCTTGGGATAAGGTTACACTCAATTAGTACGGTCATATGGAATATCCTAGAGGGTATCGAGCAGCCCCTGTAAGGTTCCTCATAGGAACAACTTTTGAATGAAGATCAGGCGACAAAAACACTATTAAGCATTTCTTGATCTCCACTTTGCATTAAATTTGACGTCATTTCTGAACAACCCCTCCCAAGAATCAAGATTTCAACCAAAACTTTTTTCGGTTTTTTTTCTTCCTATAATGGCATAAAGCTTTGATTGTATCTCTTTTTAATAAAAATTAGTGCTTCTTTCTTATTAATTAGCGTGAACTTGAACTTAATTAATGAGATTAGGATTGAATTTTTTGTGTGGAGTTTGGGTATTAATGAGATTTCTGATGGTCTTTGTATCTCTGCACTACTAAGAACAGATATTATTAGATAGCGGCTGTGGACATCTGTGTTTGAAAAGATAATAGCAAGATGAGAGGATGTTGCTCTGGAGATTCTTAAGGATAGTAAGAAGCTCGATTATTGGTGATTTGCTTATGATTTTTGCTTGATTTTCACAGATTTTGAGAAGTTGACGGTAAATGTATTTTAAATTATAACCTATTTTGTGAATTACAAGCAATCCCGATCTGCACATGTAATATGACATGATATACGTTAACGTTAAGAGTTTAAGTAGAACCTAGTGAGCTCATCATGACCAAACTGAAGCAATAAATCGGTAGATACTTGCTCAATACAGGTCACTCAGGTTGACTGTGTACAGACAGAGAATTAAGTTTGCTTAAATTAGTAAAACAAGCGCTGAATAAAATGTCAAAAAAAATCCTCTTATTTGGACAATTAAGTTCCAAAAATCAATAAAATGTGACAATATTTGTAAACTTTAATTTACTTAATTACGTGAAAATGAATAAACGACGAATCCATTAATGGAAAGAGTGCTTTTTAACATGAAAATGGCTTTTACAGTACAATAAAAAAAATTGTATGTCAATAGCGACATTAAATAAGAGAATAAAAAGTACATAAATATAATAAAACAAGCTCAAAAAAGGGAAGGCATGACAGTATATACTCACTATATTAATAATAGAGTAATAATAAACGTCTCTCGTGTTCACTGAATATTATGCAATGAATGGAATAATAATAAATGCGATAAATGACGGTGAGCTTAATAGAATGAGGAACCCGAGTGAAGAGAAAGAAGAAAAATTTATTTTTTGTGTCCCATCTGCTTTGACAACTTGCTTTTGCAATTTATAAATGAGAAAAAAGCATTATTATGCCTTAGTTAAATGAATGAACCTCATCAAAATCACTTGAATCAAAATAAATACTTTCAATTTCATTTGGAGTTCATTCACAAATGATGTCAAACATATAAAGTGGTTCTGCAATTTTGTGACAATTTATACAAAATAAATTTATTATGTCAAAAGTGCGTGAGTGCTTTAAAAATCTTAAATTCTAATTGACGTCATTGATAAATAATCCCCACATCAAAAGAGTCCCAAAAAAGGATTCCTTTTCCACACCACGAAGACGACAAAGAGCAAGACAAAAAATAATAATGAAAACGATTATGAAAGAACTTATTCCCCAACTTCGACCAGCATTTTCTATTCATTTGCAACAATTAAGAGCATGCAGTTGATGTAATTAATAGCTGAGGGACGTCTGGATTATTTTGTGAAATACAAACACATTAATCAGATAATTAGTTGATGATACTGATGGTAAAGGGTGCACACGAGCGCAGTTTGTGCTTTGCTTTATTTTGGGATTAATCTTGGAATCATTAATTTGCTATTAGAAGCAATGGATCTTAAATAATTGGGGATTTAGTTGGAGATGACTTGAGATTTTTGAGGATTGTTGTGGATGATTGGGGTAATTTTTTTCGGAAGAAAATTAAGGAATGTTGGATGTTGCATTGGAGACAGTTTGTTTTTTAGTTTTTTCAATAATTGTGCTACTCAGAGTCTATCATTCAATGAACTTTGATGGTTGTAATGACAACCTTTAACATACAAATCAAGTTATAGACACTTAATAGGAGCCTTGAATCGCAGTACCTCCCTTCACACATTATTATTATTAAATAGGAGCCTAGCCAAGAGTAGGAGTGGTCTAATGAGATCCTGACAAACATTAACATTTCCATACCAAACTCATCTCACTCATTTCTTTCCATTTTTTCAAATTGAATTTCCATGTTCATTGCTAACAACCTACAACTATAAAACAATAATTTCAGGACAAAAAAATGCACTACAATAATAAAATAGGTGTGCATGAAAGCCTCTACACGAGGAGAAAATTAACTTTGACATGCTTCATTGAAACTAACACGAGTGGTTGATGTGATTAAAAACTATGCGACGGGGATTTATTGCTGGAATTTTAAACTTGTATGCATTTCACACTAATGATGTTTTAATTGCTTTATCGCGCTTGAAAGTTAAGTTGGAGGAAATTCTTTTGAAAATTGCTTTATAAAGATCAACAATATGCAGGGTTTTTTTTTATGTTGAAGGCGTTGAAGGCTTTTTTTTGCTATCGAGAAAATTGCTAATTAATGCAAAAGATTGAAATTTATTATAAGGCCATGGATATGTCAAACATGTGACAGAAAAGATTATTAAGTCATGTGATTGAAATTTTGCATAAATTTGATTACGTTTTATTTTTAATTAAGAGAGATTGAAAGTTTTTGATGAAAGGAAAATTGTTGTAGAGCACGTGAAGGATTAGTTGAGTTGATCATAAAGTCGATAACAATGTAGGAGGAAAGGAATAAAGCTTGGGTGGTAAATTAATTTATTTTTAAGTTAAACATTGAGTTTTTAATTTATAAAATATGTTTATTAAACTGCTAGTTCTAGCGCAACCTCAATTAATGAACTAAGCTTTCCATTTAACCTATTTCTTGCATTTCTTGCCCAAGAAACACATGAGATGCATAATACAGCTGAAAGGGCTTATATTATTTGTTTGTCGACGTTACCGTCCTGAAGAATTCGTCTTGATACGTGTTTACTTTCTACATTGATTAGAGATTCATTTCATATCACTATGATGCTGCAGAATCAAGCCTTCAATCTTCAAATCTAGGTTTCGATTAAATTCAAGCTCTCGTTTGATTTTACTGTGGGCGTGACGTACTACATTTCAGGTCTATTCTGACAATATTCCCTTATAACTGTAATGCTGTAGCTCTCGTTCCAATTTCTCCCGCTACACTTCAAGTTCCTGATCCGTTCCTCAATACAAATTTTGACCAGATGCCAAATTATGGCCTGATCTCGTATATTAAGCATTCGAAGTATCTAAACTTTTGAAAAAGAATAAATTTGGAAATGGCTGGATTCGATCCGATGACCTTCGAGTTACCATACCAAATTTTAGTCGAGCGCCTTACCTATTCGATCAGCAAGCCACTTAACTGCTTGCTAAAATAGAGCACTGAGTCGCTCACTAGTTCTTTTACCTCCTCTTAATGAATGTCTTCTTTCAAAAACATGTTTAAAGTTTCCGAATTAAAGCTGATTCATAAAAGTAAATCACCACCTCCCAATTCCCACAAATAACTCTCATCTAACAAAACTCCTAACCTAATTATGCAACTTCTGACAGCACAACAAGAAACACCATCGTGACTTCCAAAAACCGAAAAAGAATCTCCATTTGTCATCATTATTTTGTCACATTGAGAGTCCGATTTCTCCAACAAAAAAGGCAAAAACTTTTTAAACCAAACACTCACTGCATTTGATAGATAATGCCAATGAAAAACTTTGTTTCTGTTAAGCTTCATCGACGAAACAAAAAAAAAGAACTTTTTCCCAAATGAAAATCAAAAAGTTTTTCTTCTTTCCCAAAAACTTTCGTCAGTCTAGTGTTTTATGTGAATGCGACACAAGAAAATAAGGCAAAGGTGTTTGTCATGCACATGATGTAACTTGCTCTTGATTGCGATTATTTCTCTTCAAGTACAATTTTGAGTGCTTTGGATGGATCTCATCCACCTTTTCTAGATGTTTTTGTTGGTGATGGGAAAAAAGGCAGTACAAATATTCAACATGGACAAAAATGAGAGTAAATACGGGGTTTTGTTTACTTTAGGGATTTTTTTTGCGTGCAGATCTCAAAAATCGAGGGACGAGATGAAACGCACATACACGAATAAAAACTGTAAAGTAGAAAAAGATAGAAACGTGGAGCGTGGAGCAGAAAAAAATATGTTGAACGTGCAGAAAAATAAACTCTTACTTTTGGGGGTCTTTTGTAAATGACGACTTAAAAAATTTTAATTTTTGACAGCATAAAAATTTCATCACTATTTCCTCTGAATTAAGCTTTAACACAGCACCTCCCCCTTATATATTAGACGTCATTTATGAACGACCCCTTTTATCTCCTTCTGGTTTTTGTGATAAGTAAACGAATCGGAAAATAAGAAAAAAATATGCTTTGAAAGCTTTCGATTTAAAAATACACAAATTCATCATTTTTTTCGGATGTGATCGAGTGACTTTACTTGAATATAAGATTTTGTGCTTGCTGTTGTTTATTATTTTGAGCTGTTTCGTGAAAGTTCTGGGAAGGAATTGTGCAGTAAATTTGTTTTTATTTTGGATGAAGGCTTTTGGGATACAAGTTCTTAAGAAAAGGTTGATATGAATTTCTAGTGATGTGATCTTACAGATTTAGTGAACTTTTGTCTTATTGTTATTGCCAACTCAAAGGATGGTCTCTTTTGTAAAGAATATTTGAGAATGCTTAAGAATCGCAAAATTTCACAAACCCAAATTTCAAGTGACGTCTTTTGATTCCTGTGGATCAACAATTAACATTCAATCTTCAATTTACAATGTAAAAAATATTACTCAATATTAAAAGCTAGTCAAACTATCATCAAACCACATAAATCCATCAATAGCACACCTAACCCAATACCTCAACCTGCCAACTCAAACTTCATTTCATAATTTTCAATCTCATTAAATGTACACGATACTAAGCTCTGAAAAATAATCAAAGAACGTGTTAATGACTTCTTATTACGCTTAACTGATTGACATGACGGTGAAGATTAATCTGAACATTTTTAATTAAATTTTTTCGCCACCCGTCCTTAAAAAAAATCTAGTCGTCGACAATGTAAAACTTTTTGTTGCCACACAATTATAAATTTCTCCCCATCATTCATGTTAATCGTTAGACTGAAAACTAGAAGAACGAGTAACAAGGAGACACAATCTGAAAATGAATGAATAAAACTTTATCATATGGTCATTAAGTTGTCACATTATTTTTGTCTGTTGAGCACAAACAACACAATAATTCTAAATGTGTAACAATTTATTCTCAAAATATTATTACATCAGCACTGTCATATCATATAAGCTCATCACCATCGACAGACACACACGCATAAAACAGTTCGAGGATAAGGCGAGGGAGTTATTCATAAATGATGTATCATTATTCTCTTGTCAAAGATCGCTCGGAGACACTTTTATCCAAAAAAATCAAGATAAGAGGTATTCAAATAATATTTTTATTACTTGACGTTATTTATGAACGAACCCCAAAAAAATCTCATTTTTTATAAACAAACAAAATCATAAAGTTCCGCTTCAAATCGTTTTCAACTTTTTTTTCTGCTGTCGTTAGTAGTTTCAGCTTTACTTTTATTGCCACTGTTGTGCTGTATTAAATGTCTATGCGGATAATGTGGGATGTTTCCACACTTTCTACTTTATACTTCAAGTTGCAAAAACACCTTCAGGAAGAAAATAATTATTGCTTGCTTGCTGTGGATGTATATGTTGGGATATAAAGTCATGTGTAATTAAATATTCCATGCTTCAAACATTGTGCATGATTATGGAAATGAATATAATTTACAGTAAAAAATTCTGAACATGACATGATAAAGTTTGGTGTTTTTTAAATGACTTTTTTTTTTCTCTTATTGGATGGAAATTTTTTCATGTTGCTGGAGGGATTTTGGTCTTAAAATTTGATGACTTTAAGATGTAACTTACTGGTTTTAAGAACATGCGCAGATTTATATTTAAGTTAAAAGTGTTGAAATCGACATCAGACTTTATTTTAGTCAACTCTGTAATGAGTGAGAAGTTAAGGATTGTGAATCATAAAAGCGTTGATGATTGTATAGAATTATGAATTCTAAGGATCAACACAATCCTTTTTAAATGAGTCATAGTGTTTATCCAACACTTTTATGTACTCCTCATAGGCCTTTGTTGGGAATTGAACTCAGATCTTCACAAAAACAGGTTTCATATCAGACCTGTTACCTTATAACTCTGCCATAGACGCCTGATATATTCACCAACATATGGTTCGATATATTATATCTTACTATTTGCTGACAACATAGCAGGAATCCATAATTTAGTGTTAAGCAAAGGGCTTGTAAAGAAAGAAGTCTACGGACAATAACACTCATTTTTAAATAAAAGCTAGTATCAAAATAAATTAGGGTTCAAAACATGGATTAAACTTGTTTGATCCTCAGATTCTAAAAGACGTCATTTGTTTGCAACTCCTTACCAAAGATACATGCCACATGACTGTCTATAGCCATACAGTCTCCTCCATCGTCTAAAAGAATTCTATCCTTTCTTTTCGACATTTTAAAGACATTTCAATGTTCAATCTTCTGAAAAATAATCAAATTACAAAAGTCAACTTGAGACGTAAGATTGAGAATACCTT
The DNA here is from genome assembly GCA_917627325.4 of Chironomus riparius. Classification (NCBI taxonomy): domain Eukaryota; kingdom Metazoa; phylum Arthropoda; class Insecta; order Diptera; family Chironomidae; genus Chironomus; species Chironomus riparius. The sequence goes on along the minus strand of OU895877.1, from coordinate 17,107,574 downwards.
TGCTTCTTAAAGCTCTGTCAAACGAACAATTCTTCTAAGTATTGAAAATACTCGAACTAAATCACAAAGAAATTTTCCCATGAAAAGAAAAACGAAACCATTTCAAAGCATTAAAGAAAATTTCTCAACAAATCAATTCGAGAATAATAAAAAAAGAAGACTTTTTGTAGCTTTTGTAAAGACTTAAAAGTCACATTTCGTAGAAATGCCTCAATTTAATGATTCAACTTGTCAGGCACATTGTATCAAATTATGATTTAAAAATAAACTTTGAGATGAAGGAAATAATTTTGCAGCAATATGATCACATCATTATTATTTTTTCACAAAAAGTATGCAGCTTTGGAAATTTGGTTTTGCGTTGTTAAAAATGGATAGCAAAAGATCATGAAGAAGACCGAAAAATTCATGGATTGGATGTCTTGAAAAGCACACCAGAGTCCTTAATATCCTGAACTGGCAGATAGTCACAAAAGATAGAGCAGTCTTTAGATGATTTCTAAGTGCGGCAATGAGCTCACGTCCGCCCTAGCCAACGAAGTAAGTAATTAAGTGCTAAGGAATGTCAATGATATTATATGAGGTGGATAAATGTTAATTTCAAGGTGGTCAGCGCTAAGTCGGTCCTTTTCTTAATGTGTCATCCAAACATGTGAATTAACCCCAACTCATACTTCTATTCCCTGAAATTCCAGCACGTATTACATCAACAAATAAACAGCTTCACAGGAACATTCCCTGCTGAAAAAAAAATTGCTATCACAAAAAGCCACAAAACTTTAAATGAACTCAAGACATCAACTTTATTCACGTATGAATACATTTGATCCTTAAAATTCCATGTTGATTACTGACGACTGGAGAGGAAAAGAATAACATGAAAGAAAAAAGTTTCATACACATGTCAATCTTCATTTTAATGCAAATATCGTACACACAATTTTCATTTCCGAAAAAAAAGGTTTATTAACATCAAATAGAAAATAAAAAGTTTTGCGTCGAGAGAATTTTTCTTTTTGGAAGGGAATGTGATAGGATATCTATGAAAATCACGTAGTACATATGAATGTGTGTCTACGCCATGTTTTGCAGCTGGTTATTGCTGGAAAATTGTAAATATTCAATAAAGAAAAATGTTCAGATACTTTACTTGTCGAAAAATGTGGAATTTATTTATGAGGGTTGGTTGTGATTTTTTTTTTTTTTGGGTGTTTTCTTGGATTTATGAAGTATTTGTTTGTTGGCATGTGGTCGAGGGCAAGCGATCTTCTGAAAAATTCTTTGTGGACGCCCTACGCTTCGTAGTGGAGCAATCATGTGGTCGAGGGGGGTTCACTAGTGTTTAATATGTTCTAGTTGCCCCGTTTTTATAAACTTGAGTTTAAATGTCTCAAGAAGATCAATATGGACTCAATTGGAACCAAATAGACTCAATTAGATACAATTAGACTCAGCTAAATCTAGTTCCTCCTCAAAATACGATCCATTCCTTCCCAAACCCATCTACAAACTTCAAAACTCCCCTCATCACACACATTTGTCTTCCACATGCATAATTCTACTCGAATTTGTTTGTAATAAAATATATTTTTTCCGTTCCACAAACGTCATGTATCCATAAATTTTACCATGATACTTGCCATACCAAAACACTGAAAAAAGCCAGAAACATGTTTTTGTGATTTTTAGATTTTTTTCTTGAATAATTTTCGTTCACTTCCTGATCATCTCCCCTCGTTCTATTGTTATCTACTGTAAAATGATGTAAATAATACTTTTTTTTGCTCCTTTTGTTTTTCGTCATGGAAATAGCATGTTGAGCAAATAAGAGATGTTGAAAAAATAAGCATAAGCATCTTCAACATGACTGCGTTAAAGATGAGGAATTGTTTGTTGGTGATATCGTTAGAATGGAACTGAAAATCTGGGATTAGAAGCAATGAATGTTTTTTTTGGTGAATTTTTCATAGGTTTTGATAAGCATGAAGCACAAGATAATAAAATTATTAAAATTGGTCACTTCTTTTACTGGCAACAGTCAAAAACAAGTCTGCCTCAATTCAAAAACAACCTAGAAGAACAATCTTGTTTCAAGATTTAAAGCAAGACTTCTGAAGGAGTTGTTCATTTATTACGTAACGCTTTTGGAAAGGGGGGGACGGGGTGGATCTAAGATATTGACTTACGGTTCAAACAAAAGAAATTTGTTTTAATACAAATTTTGTTATAAGGGGAGGGGGAAGTAGGAGTTTAACAAGTCGTTTTTTCGCGTTCCGTAATAAGAGAATAGTCCCCAAAGGAGTTGTTAAAAATTGATGCCAAACAAATTCAATAAATTTTCTTTTGATTTCCTAGTAAGAAGACGGTTCGGTTCTCAGCAAATAAAAAAATCACATGTAATTTGATTTGCTCTATACTTCACAAGAGCAAACAGAAATCTATTCCTTATAAAATCACTTTCGAAAAGTTAAAATTTAAGTGGATCTATTAGCATATTGTTAAAAGATCAGTAAACTGGAAACTAAAAAACATCAATTTTTTCAACAATGTTCCTCAAAAGGAATTTAATTTCCTTGAGAACGTCACAATTGTTTATTTTCAAAATATATATGACATTAGTTAAGACATTAGCATAGGGCATATGAGACATTAGTACAAAGCTGTTTTGTCTAAACTTTTTTGATCCACGACACACCTTAGGGATAAGCCATTACCATAGTGGGACACAGAATGCGGCTCGCGTCATTTACGAAAAAATTCTATGTCACACCTGTGTGCCGTGGCATAAAGTTTGGACAACACTGGCAAAGAGCATATAGGACATTCCTGGTCTATACGGATACGCTTGCTCCTTGACATGTAAGGGATGATTTGGTGTTTAGACACCAAACCCAGCTCTATTCCTTAGCTACATCTGCATAAAAGCTGAATATAACCTCAAATTTTTTGACCTAGTTCATGAAATTCAGTAAAATAAGTCCTCAATCCTATCACAATATGTACCATAAAGAAAGAGCTCATAAAAAGCTTTTAAATCACGAGATTTTTTTTTATAGGAATTCCGCTCTCGAAATTTCTCGTTACAAAAAAAAAAGAAAGAGAAAATCAAACAAAACAAAGAAGAAGAAACAAATTTGTACAAAATACGAAACGACATAGTCATGAATTTATTGAAAACAAGAAGTAGAAAAATCCATAATATATGCGCATATAATTTCCATGATTTCTGTCTTTCATTTCTATGTACTTATTTATTTATATACATTATCGTTCCCACCCAGCTATTCCTCAAAATTGAATATATTTTCTCATTTTATAGATGGAACTTTTTTTTCCATGCGATATAACAGCCGTACATGCATATATCTTGTAATGATAATTTCACAAATGCCATTATTATATTTTCGGATAAAAATTTATCATTTCTTATTATGAAGAATTTTCTTATGCCTTGAAATTTAAATCCTACTTCCTCATTCTTGCTTCTGTGTGTGATCAATTGAGGAGAAAATTTTCATAATTTATGAGCTCGAAGATTTTTTTATTCTGATGAATTGATCAATTTAGGGATAAGAATTCGAACATATTTTGGAAGATTGTAAGAAATTTTGTGATAATTTAGTTTAAAAAAGTTTTTTTTTTGGAAGGAAATATCGAAGATGAAATTGGAATTTTGAGGTTAGGAAGTTTTGCGACAAGTTGAAACTTTTGATAATAATTTTGTGGAAATTAGCATGGTTGGGATCATAAGCAGACTAGCAAGATGATAGAATTCGGATGTGCTTACTGCTGAATATCCTTAAGTACTGATACTTCACTATCAGGAAAACAGGCCACAAAATTAAGAATAAGTTTTTGACGTCATTTATGAACGACTCCTAACACCTAACGCCTCCTTATGAAGTGAGTCTGAATAGCACAAGTTGATTAATCGATCAGAAAAACGGCACTAAGCCAGTGTGACACTGGCATTGTGCTGAATTCAAATCGAAGCCTGCATCATTCCAGATTCACACTAGCTTGGTGCCAGATTTTTGATCGATTAACCAACTTGTGCCATTCGGGGGAGAAGAGTGCGTTCAAAAACCTTCTGGGGTATTTGACCCTCAAAGTCAATATTGCTTGCTTCTTAATCGTTTTGCTAGTTACTTCATTTGATTTATTTCACTTCCTTGATCGGCCTCATATGACATTGAAGCAGAAGCGTAGCCAGGAATTTGAAAAGAGGGGGGGGGGGGACAAAAAATTTTATATGGAAAATTCAGAGGGAAGGTGATGATTTTTTCATAAAATGAAGAAATTTCTGTTAACGTCGGGGAATTTGTCCCCAAATCTCCCCTCCCCCCTGATTACACGCCTGCATTGGAGTATAGATCATGCTCTTAATAAAGGTCCACTTATTTAACCAAAGGACAGACACCTATTCTAAAAATGAACCCCTTCGTCCTTCATAATAATAAATAAACCAACTTCTGCCTCACGTTCAATTCGTTTTAAAACCTTATTTTTCACACCAGCACATGCTGACACTCAAGGCTTTCCATTTAAATAAAAATCATAATCAATCATTCTTTCCATTTAGTTCCATTTCACTTCCTTCAAATTCAATCCATTCGAGTAGAAATCTTAATTAAAAGCAATTACTGAAAATTAAATAATGAACTTCTTTCATGCAATTACACTGCATAAATTTGAAGTCAATTATTCTAGTTTATATACGACACGTAATACAATTTAGTATATTCATGCTCATAATAAGTATGGAAGTATGGAGGACCAGACTTGAAAGATTTTTTTTTTTTTCTGGCAAAAGTTTTTCAATTTCGGAAGCAAACGAATGAAAGTTTTTAAAGAATTTAGGGCATTTATGAATATTTATATGCTCTACATACTCCCCACGACGACAACGACATGTGTCTATGACTTGATAAAAGTTTTCCTTTTACTTTTCTGTTTTGTTTTACTTCTTTAAGCTTTCATTTTTTTATGAATTCTTGTGGTTCACGTTCTTGCTTCTTTTTCTTCATTTGATAAAAGAACTTTTCAAGAAAAGAGTTTTTAATTTTTTTCTACTACACCTGCGGCAAATGAGAGGAAGTTTTTCTCGCATTTTTATAATTAGCTCACAATTGTTGGAATTTTTTTGTGATAGGAAATAATTTTCTTGTTCACGTTTGTTTGTTTAAAGATGAAGAAGAATGAAATTTTTCAAATAATTCATAAATTATTATTGACAAAATGAAGTTTGATTTTGTCGGGTTCAGAGACGTCGCTAGTAAATATTTGAAAAAAGGTTTGGACTTTTTTTGATCGACAGAAGGCGCGTAGCGAGGGAGGAATTAAGTTAAGAGAAATTTCTTTATTTTGCCAGGGTTTTTATGAAGAAAAAACCTCCCCCCCCCCCCCCCCCCCAAAAAAAAAAATTTTCATATAATTTTTTTTGTCCCTTTCTATTCAAATTCCTGGCTACGCGCCTGATGGACGAAAAATGCCGTTTATTATTACAGCGAAGAGAATCTGAGAATTTTGAAAGTTTAAGCAAATAACATTATTAATATATATTTTTCTTAGGGAACAATACGCTTGTAAGTCTACTTTAACTGGTTGGCTGGACGCTACAAGTGCTCGGATCTGAAAGCACTTGGAGATTTAGAGTTTTTTGTATTAAATAGCTGCTAATTAGTAAATGTGTAGGTTTTTTGTTGTTTTCAAAAAATCCACTTATTTTGTTAATTAAATTCACCTTTCTTCCTTTTTTCCATGGCATAACTTATTTTTACATAACATGACTTTGAATTTTCAAAAACCGTTAAATTTTGAATCACATAAATCCATTCCATGAGAAGTTTTTATGGAAATGGTCTACTGAGATTCTGCATTAAGGTTCAACATAGATGAGAGTCCTTGTTCCATGTAAAAAGAGGCGTTGTACGCAAGTTGGAAAGTTTTTAACGCTTACACCACAACTCAACCTGTTTACCTCCCAAATAAACTGTAAACAAAGCCATTAGCACCCTTAAACTCAACTATCATCACCAACTCGTGCATGCATAAAAAACTATTTACCAAAAAAATGGCTGAATAATTATCATCCAAGGTCACGTAATGATATATCCTATTAAACATACGAAAATATAAATATATAGATACTGTTGCTAAACAAAACAAACATTATATGACAGGCATCGTAAAAAATCCTCCTTCGTTATAGTCACACATGTGTGTCCATCAGATAATACAGCATTGAATGGAAGGTCCTTATAAGCACCAGCAACAACGATAAAAATTCTTTCATTAAGATTGATGATGGTAAATGGAGACGAAAAAAATTGAGCTATTAATTACAACTTCAAGTTAATTATAAGATGAGACAATAAGGCATGACAGGCTGAGGCACAATAGTCGCAAAAAGTGATGAAATTGGGACAGTAATAAGGAAAACATTACCTTAAATTACATGTATCAGTAATAATACAATACCGCACCTTCTTTTCGGAACCGAGAGACATTGACCATTAATTTTTCGACATGGATACGCCGCAATTCAACATAATTCTTCATTAGCTTACTTACAATATGGAAACAGGCAACACAACATTTATTTGTCATTAATTGTTTACTTTTCTGATGAATTAATTAACATTTCATTTCCATTGTGAGCCTGCAAGCTCAGATTTCGTGTTAAATTAAACTTGATACATGCCGTGCCATACTCTTAAAGCTGATTATTCAGTCATCAAACTGCTCCTCATGTCAATTTCGAATGTGATAAACATGTTAAAATTGAATTTTAATCTAATGCATAGAAAATCATGTCACGAGTGACTTAATCACAGCACGAAGTTTTTGTGAATTTAAAGGATGGAAATTGAAATTTTGAATGAATACGAAAAGTAATTTTAGAAAATAAATGAACATTGAATTTAGCGTGTGTTTAAGCAATTAAATCATGTGGGTGGATGTGGATGGAATTGAAAGTTCGTTAAGCTGTTAATTTGAGTAGAGAATTTTCTAGAAATGAATAATTAGGAGAATTTGAATATTAAAAGCTTAATTATTCATATGTTAAAGTGAAACTAGGTTTAGTGGCTTATCGAAGAAGGGAAAGATGACAAAAATAATTCACAAAATTTTTTTACTCCAGGGGTCGTAAACAGACCTTATTTCTGTGCTCAGAAATCAATAACGTACCTTTTATTTTCTCGTTTAATTTGTATTTCTGAACGCATGCCATAACTGAACGCATTTTTTGGAAAATTCACAATTTATCAATTAATTGACGACCCAAACTGGCTCCAGAAATGTAAATCGTAATTATTAAATCTCAATGAAGCTTTTATTCATATTCTAAACAATGGCTTAATTGTAATTAAAGCAATTTTTAACAAACAAATACAATGTTTATTTTGGAAAATGTTTCATAGTGTTAGTGTGAAGAACAATGGATATTAAGCATCACATGGGTTGTTCACGTTATGCAGCAGTCAAAAGCATGCATTTTATCTTTTTATGAGAAAAAAATTCTTTTTAATCTGAAATACGAAAATCCTGAAAATTAATTTAAAAACTCACTGACTCTATTGACAAAGGTTGAATATTAAATTTTAAAAAGTTCACGAGAATGTTCTTGAACTTCAACCTCACATATTTTTCATTAGCAACAACCGCGAGCTATAAAAAACAAATCCTCTTGAAAATCAAGAACTCATCAAACGCACAAAATGAAAATCTCATCGTAACCTAGATTTCAACCGTGTTACCTAGATACATTTCATTAATCAGTCTCTTAAAATCATCAAATAATTTGCATGACAACCTCGTTAACCTCAATTCTTCAATGAGAATCACATTTAAAGTTAAATTTATGTCAATTCGAAAATAAAAAGCTTAAAAAATAATTTGATTTTATAATTGGAGAATTCTAATTCCTTCAAATTTAAAAATAGACCCAAATCAAAATTTTCCAGAACAATCCACGTAGCATGCAAGGCACTCAGAAATTGGGAAACATAAAAAAAATTCCAATTATTTTCCTCCTTTACATCAATTTGAAATTCGCTATTCAATCGCAGATTACTCACGCCATTTGCTACAGTACATTGACATAAATCCGTAGGCACTCATTTAAATTTTTTTTGTGCCTTTTCATTCTGCTCACTTCCATCAATGATGCTTTTTTCCTGTTTATTGTTATTGTTACCATCTCAACTGCTTAATGTCGTTCAATTGAAACACAATGATGAAATGGAAGTGAACATAAATTGTTGGTATGGCAACAGAGAGCAATATTGCTTAAATTGGCAGGAAAAAGAGAATGGTTGTGGGATTTTGGGGTGGCTTTAGTGTTTTTCTTTGAATTTTATTAATTTGATATGAAAATATTGATTGGTTTTGTTTAAAATTTAATTGATAAATTTCAAACTTGGTTAAGAACTTTCGAACTTGACTAAGAACATTCGAACATGACTAAGAACTTTCTAACTTGATTAAGAACTTTCGAACTTGACTAAAAACTTTCGAACTTGTCTAAAAACTTTTGAACTTATCTAAGAACTTTCGAACATGACTAAGAACTTTCAAACTTTCGAACTTTCAAACTTGACTAGGAATAATCGAACTTGACTTAGAATAATCGAACTTGACTCAGAATATTATAACTAGACGAAGAGTTTTAAATTGACTGAGAGTATTCGAACTTGACTAAGAGGATTCGAACTTGATTTAAAATATTCAAGCTAGATTAAAAACGTTCGAATTCAACTAAGAACTTCAAAACTTGACTAAAAGTATTCGAACTTGACTAAAAACTTTCGAACTTGATTAAGAAATTTTGTATTGATTGAGAACAATCGAACTTTATTTGAAAATATGACGAGATTGAAATAAAAGTCCTCAACAGCTTCATATTGTCTTCCAAATGCCCAACAACATCTAAAAAAATTATCTCACAATTTCTCAGTGCGTAAATATTTGATTTTATCGTTCCTTTTCATAATAAATTTGTGAAATACACCTACAGCAATGTTGTCTCATCCTCAACTTGTTTGCCTTTAAATGCTTTCGTCAAAGTCAATTTCATTTTAAATTGTTTCATGGACACTAAAAGGAACAGCTTTTGTCGTCTTGTGAGCACTAAGAAGTTTTTTTTTCTGAGAAGGACAATTTTTGTGAATTTTGATTAGAGCGGATCATTAGATATTCAGGTGGATGAAAATGGTCGAATGTACAGAATGGAAGAAGCTAAAATGTCAACGGAACTGTGAATTTTTGATTAATTTGTCACAAGTTGTTGCAGTGATGTTTGAGATTTTTTTTTTGGGTGGTCGAAATATTGAATTTTAAAGTTTTTTGGATGTTTTGTGCCTTATTTCTTGGAATTTTTGATGAAAAACATGCTTAAAAATCTACAATTTTTTTTTGATTGAAACTTCTGAGAAGAACAGCTTGAGGGAAGTCATCTGGACCAAAATTCGTTGGTTTATTTGTACTATAAATTCATATTTAATTTAATAAATTATTGAAAGGCATGTAGGAGTATGAACCTGTATAGAGTTGATGTAGATTCATCTATGCTGCAACTTCTCCCCCTTTGAAAGCTTTTTGGATGGCTCATTGCCTGATTAATGACAAATCTTCACCATTTCAGCTCATTTAAGATCTACAAAATTCCAACAGCACCAGATTCACTTCCACAATCGACACAAGCCCCTGGGCAAGATCAGAAAAAAAGGGAATAAATATTGAAATTCAGATTTCTCTGCTTTTAATAACTTAATTAATATGATTCCTTCACTACATGATAGCTAATAATAGTAAGTTTCTTTTTAACATTCATTTTTCAAAATGGCGACTTATTAAGTTAGTTTAATTAACAAATTAATATTTGAAATCGATTTTTCTTTGAAAAGAAAGCAAGATAAATGTTTGGAAGCTTGACAAAAGTTGTAGAGCTTGCTTTTTTCTATCATATGATCAAAATAGATTTTATTAAAAATGAGTTATTTTAGTTAAATTAACTGAAAACCAAATTGAATGTAAAATGTATTTTTAAATCAAAACTATTAACCTTAATCGGTCAAGAACAATTACTTGATATCTAAAGAGTCTTTTACTATTTAATATACATTCGAAAAAGGCTTAAAAGTAAGTTAAATTAACTATAAAAACAATGAAATTTAAGTTGAGCAACAAATTTTGCTCTTATTTGCTCACAAATCTATAATTTTAAAAACCGTTACAAAATTTTTGGTCAAATTTTTTACTATAATTTAATTTTCTCTGCTTGTCTTGAACAAAAAGTAATATTTCTTTTGCAATATGATAAACATTGTTGAATTCTATAGTTTGAAATGAAAAAATCAGTAGACGAATAACACAGCAATGACTTATGACTAGTTTTGTAAAACTCATCATAACTTGGTTAATTATAGTAAAATTGAAAATTTTCTCTCACAGACTTAAAGAAAATTACATATGTAACCTTTTATGTAAAGAAAGATAGTTCCTAAACTATTTCCTTCATATCAAAATTTCAGCTTCAACATTTTAAAGCTGAATTAAGCTAACTTACGAATCCGCCATTTTGTATATTTTAGACAAAACTTTTAATGATCTGATTATTTAATTATCTGGTGAAAAAATCGTTATGATTAATGAAGTATTCGCAGAGATATTACATTTGCAACATGGTGTAAAATCGAATTTCCTCAAAATTGTTCGTGATGCTTAGCATTTTAAATTAATTTTTAATTATAATACAATGTCTAAGAGATACTTGTTATACACCAAAATATAGGTCTTGGCAAGGACTTTAAGAAAAACACAAGTCTTAAATACATATTTCGCATTATTGATTCAAAAATTGTAAATTATTGTTAAGCGTCACGAACAATTCATTTTTGATCTTGCCCCCCTATTTAACAGCTATTATAAAAATCTAAACAAAATAGGCACCATAAAATAATTTAAACATCAATAACGTTTATATTCTCATCGTACAATTGCCATTTTTATACAGCACGTGTAGGTTAGAATTCCACAAAAAAAAAATCCTCAACATTTCAACCCACATGCCACTCATGATCGAACAAAGCAAATAAACATCTGCACGTTGTACACAAAAAACATATCGGAAAAAAATTTCAGTAGAAGGCAATTCACTTTAAAAGCTTCACTGTTCTGCTTTATTTTAAAGTCTCAATTGCTCCAGTAAACTTGAAGAAAAACTCTAAATTGTGAAAGGGTTCCATCCGCCTCGTAGCTATGCCAGCAACACAAAAAAAAAGCTTGCCTTCAATATTTCACAAGCGATAAAATGATAAGAAGTGAAAAGGGAACAAAAATTACATTTTTTGTGTTTTTTATTATATTAGATTACGGCTCATAAACATTTAATTCAGTTGGATTTAAATAGGTATGGTTGATGTGATTTGAATAATCAAGCAAGTAGTTGAACTTGATGTCGAATGTATTTTTTTGCTGTATGTGAGCCTGAACACATGTGCTTTTTGATTCCGGTAAACCTTTTTTCATCTGTTTGGATTTTCTTGTTCTCATTTTTAAGAAGGACAGGGAAGCATGGGTTTGGGTTATTGGTAATGAATTATTCTTTTTGATTTTGGGACGGATGTATGTTTAAGGGGTTTAAAAATCTTGAGAGGGATCAAGTTCCCCCTTCCTCTATGTGATCGACGTCAGGATTAAGTACGCCACAAAAAATCATAAAAAAACTTCGTCAAAAAAAGTTTGATTCGCGTCTCATTTGCTATTCATCTTGCAGCATATCTTCTAAACAAGCAAAAAATTTCTTCTTCAAAAAGAAAAGATTTTCTTTTTATCTAACATTTTATATGCAATATTTCTCGTTTTGAATATGAATAGCATAAATTCGGAAAAAATGAAAGGCACTCGTGTGTGAGAATATAAAACAGGATATCTAATAAATTATTGATATTTGAGTCATATTGGATATTATATCATGCAAAAATTGAAATATTCAATGAAATCTATTGGCAAATCTACTTGTGGATGTGATCAATAATTTATTGATATTAATTCGATATCATTTTCGTAGATTTATTGGATTTGGGTGTGCTTGTATCGAGATGGTAATGTGAAAGTTTTATATTTTAAAGTTCTATGGTTTAGGAGATGCTTGAGTCTATTTATGACTCAAGTTGCAATTTAAGGACTGTTTGAAATTATTTTCCATTAAAAAATCTCACAAATTTCCTCATTCATCGCCACTTTTTCACTTAACAGCCATTCTCTCACATTCATGACTGTACTTTTTAAGAGGTTGTCATAAAAAATTATTTCCTCGCATTATTCATTTCCACTCTCATTTTATTCAAGTCGTTCTTTTCTTCCTATTCAACACAATTTCTGTGCATTACTCTCATGACTGTGATTTATTTATTCTTCTTTATTTTCACCTACTTTTTCTCATTTTATATTTTTAATGTTTTGTGTGCTTTGGGTCTGTTAATATGTGCTGACCATAATAATGTGGAATTAAAATTGTTTTAAAATTGGCACAAAGTGTGTCTCCTTTTCTAGATATACTGGGATGCATTAGCATCTGGATAGCTTCATTACAACATCTTTCCCATCCAAATTGTGACCAAATGCGTTGCAGTATACATAAGGTCTTCAACCGTACTTGTGCTTCTGCAATGTCCAGAGCTTACAAGTTGTTCGGATTGAACTTTAAACTGTGGGTCTTAAGGAAATGGTACAACAGATTTACAATCGCAGTGCATTCAGGTCAAAACACCAAGCTCATCATGCATTATAAGAGGATCTATAATATTGTGAAGAAAACAACTTTAAGAATTTCATTTTTCTTGAATTCTTAATTTATAAAAAACACAATTTGTAGACTGTCCCTTTTGTTGCATGAAAATAAATAGATTTTCATCATTAAAGTTTATAATGCAAGAGTTGTTAATGGAAGGAAATGAACATTTACTTATTTGATCTATTAAACTGTATTAAGTCCTGTCCTTAGGCATTATTTGATGCAACAGAATAAAGGATCATGTTTATCATTGCTTTCTTTTCATAAAAAAATCTCTTTTCATTCAATATTCAAGGAATAAAAAATTCTTTTAAAAACAAGCACAAAGAGTTGAGTATAAAGCATTTATAAAGACAGGAGCGTAGCTAGCCATTTTTTAAAGAGAAGTTTTTTATAAACCTTAAACCTCATAGCAGAAATGAGACTTTATTCCTCAAAAATCCTATCAAGTGAAAGAAAGGAAACAATATTCACATCCAACTCTGCATCAAAATACTGCATACTTCCTTAAAACTCCAGCTGAAGTTCTCTTCTCACTTTTTCTTTTTTTCTTGGAAAAATTGAAAAACAAACAATCCTTAATGGAGTGCTGCATAATTAGAAAAATTTCCAGGGGAATATAATAAAAATAAAGAAGCAACCAACTTTGTAGCTGCATTTTTCTCATAAAAAAAAAAAACAAATAATGCCCAAAGGAGTAAATTGAATGTTATGAAAGGATAATTTACGGTACGCTATGGTAATTGATAATTCCTGTAATTTTCAAACTTTACAGCTTTTCATTGGGTTGAGAATGTAAAAAAAGTAAAAACAAGCTAGTGTTTTTCTGATTATGACTAGCTTTTTGATGTTTACTTTGAAAGTAATGTTAATGAACATTTGCATGCAACTTGTGCTGTTTGGAATAAAGTTTGAAATTGTGGTGTTGTTCGGTTTTGAAAGGATGTGGATAGAGATGGAGGATTGAGAATTAAGGTTGTCTATTTATGGTTTAAAGGTTGTCCATCTATTAAGATTTTGGTGGATATTCCATGGTTCGCAGATTCGAGGATTCTAAACGCTCCATTCCAATTCTTTTAAATTCAAAAGTTATATTTTATTATTTCCTTATAAAGCCTCATTAACCTTTTCAATCTGCATCTCTATAATTATCCAATCAATTCAGCATAATTACACAATAGCCCCATCACCTCCTCCCCATTCTCAACTTTTACCATAAATCAATTTCAATTAAATTAATTTCAGTTATTTTTATCTTGCCGCAAAAAAAGTTCCATGCACATCCTCTAGTGGCAAAAATATAGGAAAAACTTTTTGCGAAAATAACGAGCTTACAAAGCTCTTGACAATAAAAAAAATTGTTTCTGTTTCTCGCCTCACATTCATCATGTATATGAACTATTTACTCATCTACTTAAATATCCGTCCAGTATGGAATTAAAAAAAAATTCTGCTGCTCTCGCACTTAATTGACTAATTAAGATAATTAAATATTAATTAATTACCAACTTTTTCATTATTCTTTCGTCTATTTTCAGTGTGAGCCGGGTCTTGGTGCTAGTGTTATGTATGACCTTTTATATCATAAGCCCCAAAAGTTAATGTTATTAGCGGGCTGCAGTACTGTGTGTACAACAGTAGCGGAAGCTGCTAAAATGTGGAATTTAGTAGTAGTAAGTATTATTAGAGAATTATGAAGGTATAAAAGGCAGAGTTGTGTTGTTGCTGATGTTGTGGCTTTATTGAAAATTTCAACATTTAGAATTCAGAAGCTGGTTGCTTGATATTCACTAGAATACACAATAATCATACTTTAAGACTATGTCTTAAGGTTATTCTCAAACGAAATCCGAAGTTGTACTTCAAGGTCACTCTCAGAGTATGGTTGGATGTCCCCTAAGCCATACTCCTGAAGGAATCTTTAAAATAAACCCAGCAACAATCCCAAACTCAACAACTCTGTCTTTAAACTACTAATACAGCATTTATTAACAATCAACTTCCTCTAACTCTCCCCACAGTTATGTTATGGTGCTTCAAGTCCTGCCTTATCAGATCGTAGTCGATTTCCAACATTATTTCGAACACATCCATCTGCCACTGTTCACAATCCAACTAGAATTAAATTAATGCAAAAATTCGGCTGGTCGAAAATTGCAATATTGCAGCAAGCCGAAGAAGTTTTTATATCAACCGTAGAAGATTTAGAGAATCGTTGTAAGGAAGCGGGAATAGAGATAGTTACACGACAATCATTTTTATCAGATCCAACTGATGCTGTACGAAATTTAAGGCGTCAAGATGCGAGAATTATTGTTGGCCTTTTTTACGTAGTTGCCGCTCGTCGAGTGCTATGTGAGATGTACAAGCAACAGCTTTATGGACGCTCATATGTATCGTTCTTTATCGGTAAGTGCTGATCGATCAATTTTAAATAGAATTCAATGGCAAACATATTGTGAAGCTTTGAGATTGGAATTTGTATTAAATTCCTTTCAATTTTTGCTCGACGGACATAAATGCTTGGCATATAAAAAGAAGGAAATATTTTAAATGTATTTCAAGGATTAATACTCGATCAATTTCGACCATTAAAAGAGATTTCACTTGAAATATATTATTCAACATTAAATATAAATTGGTGGATATAAAGTATTTGATTATGATATTTCTACACATAAAATTGGGAGAATATTGAAACGTCAATAAGGTTTCCATTGTCGTCATATCATGAAGAATTTATAAATTATTAATGAGCTTGTACCGAGAAAATATTCTCCTTACTCTTCTTAATGACGTCATATTCTGGTAGGTTTTATATTTAGATGATGGCTGTTGAATAAAATTTAAAATTTAAAAAAATTCAACAAGTAGAAATTTGAAGATTTTTTGATTGCATTAAATCTTTTTGATGAATTCTTGGTGGGATTCTTAGTCTATCGAAAATATCTTTTCAAATTCATGAATTTTCATTTTATGGAGGTAGGGGCTCTGCCTTTCTGCCTTTTTGTCTAAAGCTACTTGAAAGAACTAAAGACCGAAAATCGATAGACTTCACTATGATGCATGAAAATGTATAAATAAGCCTTGGGTAGCCCATGAAACTTACCTTAGGTTCTTAAGAGAAGAGGTGGCTGTGATTTTAATTGACGATAGCTTTTTTAAAATGTCCTTTTTGTGAAAAAATAAAATTATGATAGCGTTCAAAAATTTAAAAAAAGAACCCCAAAAAAGTTAAGATTGTCGCTCTTGAATTGTTGCCAGCACCCCCTTGCCTTTAATATTGTCATAGATCCCTAAGAAAACAATTCCAGCACCCTAAGATTTTCTTATTAATGCAAACATTTAGAAACAGCTTTGCTAATAATATAAGCCCCAGATCATGGTCCGAAGGGATACTTAGGAATTAAATTTCCTTCCTTTGACAAGAATTTTTCAGAGCTTGAAGTCGATGAAATTTTGTATGTTTGTTGACTAGCAGTCGAACTCTGGAATTTTCATAATTTTTAAAAAATTTCAATGCCAATCCCGCTCCAAACACATGCCCATAGCCTCAATCCCTGAATATGATCAATATTGAAATTACAAAGAATATAATAAAAATTTATATTTATCTTCATGCACAAAGGAAGAAAAGTGAAGAAAGAAAATTCTCAATAAATCATTTGATAGGAAGGAAAGAATACATATATGCAATATATGAAGATATACACACGTATGCAATGTATTAAAATGTTCCATAAGAAACGATATAAAGTAAAAATCTATAACAATAAATAACAATATTTAATGTATGATGTGATATCAATGGAATGGAGAATAATAAAATATCAAGAAGACTTTATGTTGGCAGTAAGAGAGAAGAAAATATAATAAAATTTTTGTGTAATATCGGAAACACAACGTACTTTGTACGAACCATAATATTGTGGTATCGTAAATTGGGAATTGTAAATTTTTTATCGAGATAATTTTTGAGTGAGTTTTATTTTTTTATGTGGGAGGTGTTTTGGATTCTGGAAGATTTTTAAGGGTTGATATTAGATGTGATGAAAGGTTGACATGTTGCCTTGATTTTTTATTAATATTTTAAAAGATAAATGGAAAAGTAATGTCAAAATTTAAGTCTAAAGTGGCAACAAACTGTAATCTTTTTGATTGAGCAAAGATTCAGCAAGTGACGATTGCCCCAAAGCATTCAAATCAACAACATCCTTGATATACGAAAGATATGCGCTCATCGAAGCTTTTAAGTTCGATTTACAAGCCAAAACCCGAGCGGCACAATTTAAAAATGTTCCCTCAATGTTCCACTGCTGAGTGATTCACTATCACCAAATGGATTGTAATGGTTGCCGGCTCAGAATATTTTTTAATTATGCCACTCGGGAAAGTTAATTTATTCTAGATTTTCTTTCAATTTTCAGTCAATGAAGTTTTAAAATTCTCGAAAAAAATCTTTCATTCCTAAAATATCGACCAATTCAGCTTCAAAACGCACAAAGAAAAATATCAATTCATTGCTTTTCAAACAAGCGTCACTATATCCTTAACAAATAGACTCCCACTTGTCTATCATAATCTTTCTCGTTCCATTAATACTGCCCACTCGAGTTCTGTTCATTGCTTACCAGAAAGTAGAAAATAATCCTTAATTTAACGAACATTTGACTGCTAAAAGGCATTATTTTCGGTAAACATAATCTCAGACCTTTCCCCGAATCCATAATATCCATGGCTATGTCTTTTGCAACAATATCAAATCTTACATAACGCATATAATTTCATCACCCAAAAATTGTCATGTTGATGCTTGAGGATATACCAATTTCAACATTCATCTACTAATATTGAAAATTATTAAGCCAATAAATTCTGTCAGCAATAAATTCAAGCATAAAAATAATTTTTTTAGAATGTCTACCCACAAAAAACGATAATGAATGAGAAATGAAATGCGCAATTTGCTCATTACATTCATAAATTACATTTTACGATTCAATCTGCCTACCTCAATAATATGAATTTCATGATTGTCATTAAATTTATCTCAGCATGTTACACCCATATGCACGTTTCGTACCATTTTTTTTCATCCCTCTTTTGACACAATTTTTTATGTGATTTATGGAATGGAAGCGCGAAAAAAACGATCAAAATACAAATTAATTTTTGATAAAATAAAAAGTTTTGTTTGAGGTTTAAGGAAATGAAATATTGATGTTTATGAAGCGTAGCCAGCGAGAAGCGAGAGCGGATTTGGGTGGCAAATCTCCCAACATTAACAGAAATTTCATTATTTTGCAAGGGTTTTAATTAAAAAATATAAAAATGCCCCCCCCCCCTCTAAAATTTCCATATAAAATTTTTTTGGACCCAACTTTTGAAATTTCTGACTATGCTCCTGACTGTGCCTTTCTAGGATTTTATGATGCTTTCGGGATCTTCTAGAATCATCAAAAAAATAAATGCAATATTCCTTCTCCAACACTCTTCCGAAACTACCATAAATTAAGATTTATTACATCATCACTAAGCTTACAACAATCGATAATCAAAATACATCCATAATATCCCTAACCCGGCTGTACATATAATGCTATTTTTCATCAAACTCTGATGCTCTTTGCTCTGAGCAAAACCCTACATTACATTCTATTATTTCATCAAACAACCATAAGGATGAGTAGATATAGAAGAAAAAGTTGATGTTTAAGTTTGAAATTTATCGAAAATAAAAATAACAAGTAATGGGAAGAGAAAAAGTGAAGCACAAGATTCGTGATAAGATTTTTTAATTTCTTTCTACCATCTTCTTCTTGCTCTTTGTTAGGATTTTCTTTTTGCTTTTCTTTTCATCAATATAATGAGTTTACGAACTGATAAAGAGATGAGAGTTGATGCTAAGTTCGGAATTGATGGTTTTGTGAGTGAATGGATATTAAAGCGCATGTTTTTGTGACCAAGGAGAATCGATAAGAGTTTTTTGGCATCTTTCGGATTTGAGATTCGATAGACATCTCCAATGAAAAGATCTCTTATTGTTACTGACAGTAGTCACTTGCTGTTTCTACAAAGTCAGAACTAAAACTCAGAGAAACTTGAAACAGAGTTTCAATATTAAGAGATCTACCCGAATAGCACAAGTCGGTTAATCAAATAGAAATCTGGCACAACGATGTGGAAACTGTATCATGGTGCTGGATTCGATTTGAGTTTAGTTCCATACCAGATTCACGCAGGTGTAGTGACGGATTTCTAATCTTTTAACATATTTGTGCTATTCAGGCTAGCGACAAAGTCACAGCAATTCATGGCCAAACAAAATTATCACTCGACCAAAATCCCTCAAGATCTCAACAAAATATTGATACCAAAGAGAAAAAGTAAAGCAATTGTGATGAAGAAGAAGATAGACGAAACTTTTTTCAAGGAAAAAAACCCATGAAAGAGTAACGAATAGACTTTTATTTTGATCCTAATTAGGATGAAGGAAAGAGCAGAACGAAGGATAATGAGATGAAGATAAGATTAAAGCAAATCTTTTTCATCTCCTCATAATGATTTCATGTC
Source organism: Chironomus riparius (assembly GCA_917627325.4). Taxonomy (NCBI): domain Eukaryota; kingdom Metazoa; phylum Arthropoda; class Insecta; order Diptera; family Chironomidae; genus Chironomus; species Chironomus riparius. Next base: position 17,088,202 of record OU895877.1, on the reverse strand, counting down.
AAATTAAAAAAAGGAAACAGAAGCAGAAGATAAAAAGAAAAAAAAATCTCAAAGTTTATATGTGTTGCCATTTCCATTCTTAACTTGATTATCACTCAAATAAAATCTCTAACTCATTATGCTTTTTTATTTCAGGATGGTACGAGGACAATTGGTTCGAACAGAACCTTCAAAGTGAAAACATTTCATGTACGCGAGACGAAATGAGACGAGCGGCTGAAGGACATCTCACAACCGAGGCAATTATGTGGAATCAGAATAATGAAAAGACAGTTTCCGGAATGTCATCAGAGGATTTTAGGTTAGTACGATTAGTCTATCTGTCATGTTGCTGCTGCTATTAACATATGTTTGGTTCTATTTGGGGGGTTGTTCATAAATGACGTCTAAACTTTGAGTTTGTATGCATGAAACACTTTACAGCTTTAGATTAAATGAAGGGCGCCGGGCAGGTTGTTTAAAAACTCAAATTTCAAGTTGACGTCATTTTTTAAAAATCCCATTGCGGTTTTTATCCCATTTTTTGCTCGCTCGAAAAAATTCCCATCTTTGCTGTCGTCAAGCTTAAATTTTTACTTTCGGTAGAATGATTTCGTTCCCGTCTGACTGTTTCCTTTTACTTGAATGTGAAAATGTGGCATGCGACAATGTTGCTGCACAGCATAAGTCAACCAAGAGCAATTTTTGTCTGGTATTTCTTGCGAAAGGCATGTGTTGAAATTTTAAGAATTTAAGGACTGAGAAAATATTTGATGAGCTCAATGACCTTTCAAATCACTTGCGGCTGCTCCAATCGGTATTTAAACTTTAAAGAGTAAAATAAAGTTAAAGGTTAAGTGCTTTTTTGTAGAAAAGTTTACTGAATGTGGGCGGTTGAAAAATTGATTCATTTTACGATAAAAAATTGTTTTTGTGTAGGAAGGCATTGAGTAATGTCTTGCAACAATGTTTTTAATTGAGGCATTAAAGAGTAATTAATGGCATCGAAATATTGAAATAGAAATGTTGTAGAGTTTATGAGATTTATTGGTATTCAACCCGTGTGCTGTCAAGGTTATTGATTGAATTTAGATGCTCATTTTTATTGTCTGAATATTTTTGAATGCCAATGAACCTGAAAAAGATAATGTTGACTGATTCAATTGCTTTAATTTTGAAGTTAAGGATATTTAGATTTTATCAGTTTTTCAACAGGTGTCTATTTGCAGGCTGCTTGGTATAGCCAAGGTCATGAACTTCCCATGGTCAATATCACTGGGCTTCCCCAGGGCTTATTTTCTAAGGCTACCCGGAGCACCCTATTTTAGTTTTAGATTAATTTTATTTAAATACTACATCGAAATTAATTTTATGCATTAAGGTACCACACGTAGACCTAGAAACCGGGACCAGAAGTCTGTTTTTAACTCTCCTAGACCTAGACACATTAAATTATTGTTACATCCTAAGTGAATATCATCAATTTAATTGTTCTTAGCCCAGTTTAATTAGGGCTCCTTATAGGTACTCTGCTCAATAACCAAATAGAATGAAATTAACTTTTAAAAAGTCGATGACTAAGGGAAGGTATCCTGGGGAGCTTCTGAAGTTCACCCTAAGTTTAGACAAAGTTCATCTTGTAACCCTGCGATCAGATATTCAGGTAGCAGTTGGCAGATTTTGTATAGAGTGCCTCACCTTTACTTCATCTTTATTTAAACATCCTGTAAAACTTTTATTTTCCTGTCCATTTTTTAATCCCACGCAAAGCTCTCTCTACTTTGTTTATTTCACTTGAACATTTTCTTCCTCAGCTTCCAAGAATTTGCTCAAGCTCAGATGCTCTTAGAAAAATTGTGATTTAAAGTTTCTTCTGGATTTTTTTTCTTTAATTGCTGTAGGATTAACATGTTGTATAGAAGCTTTGTTGCAAAATTGTCCTTATAATCTTCTGTCTTTAAAATGGGTTGTTTCATGTAGGATTTGGTGTCATGGTGACATTTATAAAATGGGAATTTTTATTAAAGAGTGTGATTAAGCTTTAACTTAAAGATATGCAGCATGTTAAAGCGATATAGCTTTTAAATCTAGACAATCAAGTCTTCCCCTTAAAAACATAATTTTAAACTTCAATTTAAAAACTTCTTCAAGCATAAAGTACTGTCTTGACATAGTCTGATTTATCTTAGCTCAACTAGCAATTTTAAATTTACAGAATATACTTTAAAAACTATCCACACATTATTTTCAATCTTCACCCCATAATTCTTTAAAACGACTATCCTTTAAAAAAGGGGAGAAAGAAAAAGAATCAGTTGGATACAACCAGCTAAATGTATTTATTTTACGTTTATAAGTACACACAAGAAGAAGTAGAACAAAGAATGGATCCTAGAAGCAATCGTCCTTTTATGTAGAAATAATGCTATTGCGAAAGATAAAAATTTATTTGCTGTAAAAAAAGGATGGAAAGAAGAAAAGAAAAGACGACAGGATAAAAGGAAAAGAAAAAGGAGTTATGGTGTAGAGGAGGAGACGATAGAGGAATCAACTACGTTAAAATGCTTTTCGATCCATTAACTTTTATGATTCCTCTTGAAATATATTTTGCTCATCTTTGACTTCTTTTTGCTGCTTGCTTTCAGCCTTCTTACATTGTTTGTGAATGAAGCGTGTAGGATTTATTTTTTGGTGATGGTGATTCAGGTTTTTGACTCTTTTGGAGGCTGATATGTGCTGTTATTGACTTATGTTATCTATCAGTCTTATTGAAGCTGCAAAATGATCTAGCCTCAAGTATTCAATAATAAAGATATATTAGTGAAATTACACAATTATCATTCTGGTTCCACCCAAAAAAACAATTATCATTGCCGTTACAATCCTCATCTCCCATTTTTACAGCTTTAAATGTCATCTGTGATTCTATACTCTCATGTCATGCCAATTAATTTCTATTTTCTCACATTTCTCTCATTTCAGAATACGACTCAATAAAGTTTTATCGAAAACATATGATATAGAAAATCAGAGATATCCCGAGGGTTATCAGGAGGCGCCGCTAGCATATGATGCCGTATGGAGTGTCGCATTTGCATTTAATAAAACAATGGAGCGTTTAAAGACGAAAAAGAAATCGCTAAAGGATTTCACATATACGGATAAGGATATTGCCGATGAAATTTATGCGGCAATGAATTCGACGCAGTTCCTGGGCGTATCGGTGAGTTTGAGATGGGATTATTGGGTTTTTGTTTGATTTTTGGTGTTTTGAAATTGATGTTTGATAAGGTTATGCTTAACTGTTTGTGATTCTCGCAAGTTTCTTGATATTTTGCAGTTCAAGCATGAGAATCCAAGTTCTGGATAGTCTGTGACCTGTTGCTAGGTATATCCTAGGGCAAACACTACTCCTGCTAGCATATGAACATATTTAGAGCATAATTAAAGGATTTATTCCAAAAGTATTACCTAAGCTATGTTCTAAGTGTAAAACTTGGGATATGCCAAGCAGTTTACCCCCTGCTTTCCAAAATCAACCCGATTCTGTCCAATAAAATCCTAAAAATTTCCTAAACCCCAAATTTTTCTACGTCAGCAAGCACCAAATGTCTGCAAACGCCCCAGTTTACATTAAAGCAAGCAGAAAAAAAAAATCATAAAAATTCATTTACTTCACAATTTTATTTTATGGCCTTCATGTCCTTCGTAATAACCGTCACTTGTTAAAAATTCTTTCAACTCTCATGAAAAGGAAGGGATGGCTACAAAAATAAATATAAGTAAACACGTTGATGCACATAAAACAGAACAGAGAACAATGTAAACCCATCAGTGACTTCCAAGTAAGGTGTAGATTAAACACAACTATCTCCACGCTTATATTCCGTTCATGTAATGCCTTGTTTGAGGATAATTAAATTCTCGTTTATTCCATGAGAATCTCAGCTGAATGTACATAAGCGCTATTTATCGTGTGCATGATGGAAGTGTGGATGAAAAGCGAATGAATAAATTTTACAGTAAAAAAAAAGGTTAATGCAAATTGTAAATATCTGGAAATCTCCATGAGCAGTGAGGTTGCTGCTGTTTAGAGGATCATGGGCGAAAAAAATTTGCATTTAATTAATTTTTTTAAATTTTATGGATTTTCATAAACCGTTTTTTTTTTCAAGTGGACATGCTTAAACCATTAAATTAAAGGATTTTTCGTGCCTTATTGGACATAAAAGAAAAGTTTTTTTTTCGAACTTGAAAAGCATTTTGTTGAAAATTTTAATTGGATGCTGTGCACAAATTTGTCAATTAGGGAAGTTATTCATTTTGAAAAGTTGTGGAATATTTTTAATGAGATATTTATTTTAAGGATTGTGGGGTTAAAAACCCCAAATTTTTGACCTTCTGGATTGCAATGAGGCTTCTGTAAGGGGAAAATAACATGAATTGATCAAAACTTTTTCCTCATCATGTTGTTCTCCCCCTTGGAGTTACTTGAAGTTGCAATCTATAATGACCCTAGTAAACTGTTTCTTAATTTAATGTGCCTTAATTCATGGCATTTTCAAGCATCTGATGATTTAAACCTCTACCAAAAAAATTCAAATTAAGAACAAGAATCAAAGGCAGCAAAAATTTATGACGTAAGATTATTTACGAGAACATGGGCTCATAATGATGCATTTATAATTTTCCACATAAATCATTTCCATCCTCTGAAGAAAAATAAATCATTTTTCTCCTCAAAACATCAAAGATGCGAGACATCATTTTCAGAAATAAGGAACAGAAACCTCAAAGTTCATTTACATCAGAACTCATAACACGTGATTAATGAGCTTCTCTTCTCCATTTGATAGAAATTTTTTCTCATATGGCACAATAAGAATGACATATGGGTGATTCCTTTCTCAATGATTACAAAGTTTCCAGTTCACAGAAGCCTCTCCCAAAAATGAGGAAGTAAATTTCTCTTTTGATATTAACTTAAAAAGTTTTATCGAAAATGCTAAAAAAAAGTTTAAATTGGATTTCTGACAGAAAAGATGAAAAGAATAACAGAAATGAAAATTTGATGCTTCAGAGATCATTAGGACCATTTATCACTGTGTTGTGCTATTTATAGGCTAAAGAAAAAGTTTATTATGAATGAATTAGGAGCTTTTTAAGATGATACTTTAGATTAGTCTATGAGTTTTGGTCATTATGATGTTTAAATTTAGAGTGATAAATGAGGAGAGTCATTTTGGTGGACAATTATGGACGTTAATGGAAGATTGAGATGGTTATAATTTTGGTAATTTAATTGAGTGTAGCTGCTGTTGCTTTAATAAGACATTACGTTTGGGGATGACATTCAAGCCATTGCTAGACTCCTTATTCCGTTACTTTAGAGGTTGTGGATATCAGTTTTTAATCATTGCCTTCGCAAGATGGTATCTGAAGATAGTCTAATATTGATGCTCTTATTGCAATCATAAGCTTTAATTTAAACATGGCTACTTGCTAGGCTAACACACTTTTTAATGCCAATGTCCAGATTCTAAGGTTTTCCAGTTTTTGACACTATCGACAGTCAATATCCAGACTCTATGATATCTTTTTTCAAGCTAAAGCCTCACGACGCCCATAGTTACTTTTTTTAAGCACTACTTTGAATTCAGGCTTCTCACAACGGGAGGGTGGAATTAGTCAGTGGCAAGATTAAGGCAAATGCAGCACATCTTCCATATTCGCACATGTTTAGGAAGATATTGCTTCAAATTATCCCTTTGGTTTTTCTTGCACCTTTTCACAACTCTCTGACACTCGTTTCTCTGATAAAATTCCAAATACATCCAATAACAGCTTCAGCATAGTTAAAAATTTACCAATCTAGATTATTCAATCCTGAACAACATAACCAAGTTCAACTAGTAAGCTATCATTAACACGCAAATTTTGGAGATTTTAATTAACTTAAATGAAAGCGCAATCGAACTTGAAATGAGATTTAAAATTCTAATTGTATAATATTCTATGCATTATAAAGCATTTAAGAGCAGCACTACAAATGGCAACAAAATAAAATGCAAATAAGCTTGATTAAATGAATCCCATGCACACAAAGTTTAACATTATCTGATGATTTAAATTCAAACCTATTAGTATTCACAATCCAGCATAACAAAACGATGCATTCAAGATAATTATTTAAACCAGAGAAGATAAAAAACGACGAAATATTGGATGAGATCGTGCATGTAAAATGTTCATTTTATTCAACCACATTTGCTGATTTTGCTGTTGCTTTATATTCATTTCTCATTCCTTTCATAGCATTAAACAAACATAAATGTTAACTTCCAACGCAAACATTGCAATGAGATTCCCTCAACATTATTTATCCAGCCCTACAAAAAAAGCCCTTTCATTTTTTTTATTTTGATGATGAATTAAAAAGATTTAAAATGAAAGCTTTTATGAGATTTTCATTTATGTTAAAACATAAATTCTGCATATATAGCATATACGTGTATGATGGAGGCGTATTGGTGTTAAATGGGAATGTGAGCTGAGGAAAAAAGGCTAATGATTATTAAATGCGACGTTAAATTTATCAAATGTGCGAAATGTAAAGTGCATTAGGCAAATCAAATGGGTGGGGAATAGATAGAATAATTTCTTTGTTTGTTTGAGGGGGTTCTGTTGCGTGCTTGAGGTTTAATATGCGTTTGTACTCTTGTAGAGAGGCATTAGCTTTGTAAGTCAGATATAATCATACTATGAACTTGTATGTTGGTATAATAACAAAAGATGGCCAAAAGTTTAAATTTCAAAATGGCGGTGTCACATTTTCTCAATTCAAAAAGTATTTGAGCTTAAATTGATAATTAAGAGGTGTAACAACGACTAAATCCATTTAAAGTCATTAAAAAATGTGGCAAAAGCAAGAAAACTTAACTTGTTGCTAGTGTTTATGTCGGGTTGTGATAATTAAATTTTTTTTTAATTAGATGGTTTTCAATAAATTAATGCTTAACATCAATTTACCCAAATCAAAAATCATGATACAATTAAACAAAATTTTCTATTCAATTGCTCCACATAATCATCACTTTTTTCATACCAAAGCATAGTAACATACTTTTACCGCTCATCCTTATGTTATTATGCGCCATTTGTTCAAGTATTAAGAATATTTCGCGAAAAATGAAATAAAAAAGCGAAAACAATATAAACGTATAAAGAAGGACATGAAAATGGCATCCTAAAATAATATTGACTCAAAGGATATCTCATATCAATAACGTGTTTGGTTGCTAAAAGCATTTTTTTATTATTAGAATAAAAAGAGGAACGAACAATAATATATTCATATAAATAATAAAATTCTCATATGCGTATGTGCTCGTATTGTTTTAAAAAGCAGCAAGCGTATTACTTTATTCACAATAGGATTGACATTGGCAACGGCTTAGCATCGTCATCATTTTATTTTTTTTTTTTTGTTGAGATGCACGCTTCAATATGCTGTAGCCTGAAGACATCTTTTACTGATCATTCGAGAGCAAACACATTTTGCTTTTTATGTCAGAGAAAAAAGGTTTTTGAGTATAATAAAAGGAATCGTGTCGAAAATGGGAAATAAAAGTGTGTTGGAAGAAGAATTTTTGAGGATTTTCGTGAATTATTAAGAGTTTTTTATAGATGTTGTAATTTTTTTCTAAATTGATTTATAATTTATTATTAATTTACATTCTAATACTAGGACTGTGTTATATTGATTGTTGCCATGTTTTTTTAACAATTAAGAAATAAATTTACCGATTTTATGGCATTTTTTTCCCAATAATTGATGAAAAACTTTTCGAAGTGAGAGCACGTGCTTCCGCCATTTTGAGTTTAAGATTATTTTAAAAGCCGGAATTTAAAGAGAATTATTTATAAAACTTTTGTAAAATATACTGCACCTGAATAATACTGTGAGTCTAAAATTAATTTTTAAGGAGACCATGATCAATATTCCTTAATTACGAAATAAATTTTACAAGATCTTTAATCACAAAAATTCAACAATCCATAACAAAATAATTAATATTTCATATCCTAAAATCAAACCCTGTAATTTCCATAATGCTTAAAAATATGCCTAAAATGTTATCCGATAAAAAATCCTGTTCCATATCCTCCCACAACAGAACCTCAATTTCAACCTCATAAATCTTATCAAACATCTTTGATTACAACATTTTCATTATTTTTACTCTCTTCCTCATTCTCGAACAAAATTTATTCATCGTTATTTTATTTTTATTTATTTATAGGGATGGGTGGCGTTCAGCTCACAGGGAGATCGTATAGCATTAACGCAGATTGAGCAAATGGTTAATGGCACATATTATAAATTAGGATATTACGACACCCTGGCCGATAATTTAACATGGTTCAATAAAGAGCAGTGGATTGGTGGAAAGGTAAATAATTTATGCAAATAAAAAGCCATTTTCGATAATAGTTAAATGATCTAGACTAGTCGATGAATGTTTCAGCAGTAAAATTAATGAACATTTTATCTTTTATCTCATTTAGGTTCCACAAGATCGTACGATTGTCCGTCGTGTACTTCGAACTGTATCATTACCATTATTCATCTGTATGAGTATCGTATCAACATTAGGTATAATTGTTGGAACAGCCTTAATTGTGTTCAATTTATGGAATCGCCATCGAAGGTAAATTTTGCACTTTTCATCGTACCTTATCTGGTTAAAATTATTTATGACATTACGACGAGAATGTTCGACTACATATATCAAAAATTAATTCACTGTGAATTTCCACATCATCTTCGCATTGATAAGATTAGAATAAGCATATAGTCTCTAATTACATGGTTGGTAAATGCATTTGTCATTTGAAATATGGTGTGTGTGGTTATGCATGATAAGCATAACAAATTGTTTATTGCGTCAGAATTAATCAATTATTTGAGAATATTGCTGTGTGTTTAGAGTTCTGGTCTGCTGAATTGAAGCTTAAATAATTATTGGTTTAACTAAATATATTGATAATGGAGTTCTAGAAATTATGTTGAGGAGTTGACAATGATACAGATAGAAAGTTTTGAATTGTTATCATGATATTTTTTTAAAAATATTTTGAATATTCTTCGCATTTAGAAGGCTATTGATGCTCAATTTTTATTCTGATTGATCTGTGCCATGTTTTATGAGACATTAGTAAAATTTTCAAATTAAAATAGCTTTTAATTTCAAAATAATAGCCAATAAACTTTTTGAAGTGAGAAAAAAGCTGTGCCGCCATTTTGAATTTGAAAAAGTTATAAATATTGAAACATTTAAAATTTGTTGCTCGTCGTTATTTTTGCATTTATTTAAAATCATAAAAAATAATGATTTGTCAATAAGTTTTAATTAATTTCCATGATCAACCATCTGATGTTCCTCAATTTGGTATTAGAAAAACATCAGTTACAAGAATTATTGATTTTTTACTCCGTAAGCAACTTTTCTAATTATAAGCTCACCTTAAAATAAATTATAGCTATCTGGTTCTATTAAACTCTAGCCAGCAACATTGTTTTAATATGAAAAGCTCAAAATAGATCAAAATTCACCTCAATCTACTCATGATAAATAATTAAACCCAATAAAGTATCAATATCATTGAACAATCTCTCAACCTTGCATTAATTTTCATCCATTTCGACCTTCATGACACTTGATCAATCCACTAACCTCTTAATCCAATAATCCTTCATGTTGACAAATGCGATAAATTGAAATTTGATTTACGTCGAAGATAAACAATGCAACATCTTCTTCAGCATATCCCTACCTTAATGATGACGTGTGTTTGTACATGCATCTACACATTTTATGAGTTAATTAATTTCCATATGCTGATGATTATGTAAGGATAATACATAATTTATTACTCAACACGATTTGGTGTTTGGGTACGAGAAAATTTATTTCCTTAACGTTGACTCATGCTGCTATGTAAATAATTTTACACTTTGCTTAGCATTATTTGGGATTCTAGACGAAAAGTGTTGAATACGCGTAAGCAGCAAACCTTTATCAAATATTTTACGAACGTGCCCTATCAACTCCTTTTTGTATCAAGTCTTGAAATTTTCATTTTATTTTTTGCATTGTTAAGCTTGAAAAAGTTTTTAATTTAAATTCAAGTAAATAAGAATGTTTTTTGTTGTAAAATAAGATGCAAGTCAGCACGAGATTGTAATTAAAATTGTGAAAATATTAAAATTGAAAGAAAAATTATTTGAACTTGAAAACTCAAAGGAAAAGTGCTTGTAAATGACTTGTAGGTATTTTTTGATGAATTAACAATGCATTGAAATCATTTAGATCAGAACTTTTGAGTGCAACCTGTAAAGGGTGGCAATGAACCCACTTTTAAAATTCTTTTAATCTAATTTTTTTTTAAAAAAAGCTTTGAAAAATTAAAGCTAGTAAAATTATAAAATTGAAACCTTCCAAACTCTAATCAGAAACATTCTAAAGATTCTGGCATGAATGACAACGAAGCTTCCACTGGAGCTTACTAAACTAAATCTTAAATTGCAATTCTCCCAAACTTATAAGCAACCCTCGATAGCTCATTGGTAAGAGTGTGAACAAATGATAAAAATGTAGGTTCGATTCCCAATCAGGACCAGCGTATTGAGACGTAAGTTCAGTTCCCACTATAGACTGGAAATTTAATTCCCACTAAGAACTGGGTATTGAATTCAGTGTCATTTAAAATAGCTGTCTAAAGTGCTACCTCCACCTCCTTACTAGTATTTACTCTTTAAAAAATGCATAAAAATAGAGGAAACTTTAAAAGAAATATTCAAATTTTAAAAAAGTTTGAAAGACTCCTACTCAATCCAATTAGTCGAAAATAAATGCGCAACGTCAACAGCCAAAAACAGCAAGCCAACCTCCTCCAAAAAAGTCATCAATTTCCAAGAAAACACACGCTTCAAATTGCCTAGACAACATTCCTCCTCAGTCTTCAGTCTGTAAACTTTAATACATCTTTCTTTTTATCGTTTGAGCTCACGATAAAGAAATGCTTTCGTCTTCTGCTTCCATTTTTTATCATGTGATTTTGTATGTTGTAAGATGGAACGAGGAAATTCCTTCAAAAGTGCTCGAAAAAAACTTTTATTAAAGAATTTTTTTCTCTTTTTTCTTTTACGTGAAAAAATTTCATTTTTCTTCCCTTCTTGTGCGCTCATCTTTGTAAAGTTGCAGAGGCATTCCTTGTTCGTTCATTTAAGCACATATTCATAAAGGAAGTGAGGCAAAAAAGTAAACTTTTTAAAGAAAAAAAAAACTTTGTCTCTTTCGTCGTCGTCATCTTCTTATTGCTTGTGACATCCTTTTTATAATTTCTTCGCGTGTGCCTTTTTCGCTCGCATTCTGTGTGTCTTCCTTATCATCGTTGAGGAATGAATGAAAATTATTATAATAATATTTTTCTCTAGGAACAATAGAAAGTTAGCGATAAGCGACTACTTTAGAGCTGAATGTATTTAAATATCGCGCGAACGTTCTTCAAACTTCGATTTTTTTCTTTCTTTTTGTTTGTTCAACAAGAAAAACTTCTTTCTTTGCTTACTGAACATCGTGTCCTTTTGTTTGTCATGATGAGAAAGTAGCAAACAAATTGAAATAAATTTTCTTCTTGATTCTTTTTATTTTTTTTGTGTAGCTTTGTGGAATTGATGATTTTAGATGAAATGATTGAAGAATTTGGTTGACTGTCTCGAGCTGAATATATATATAATAGTTTTAAGGATTTATGTATCAAATAGAATCATCCGGGTTGATAGTTTAATTAGAACCAAGCTGCAGCCAATTTAAAATGGCAGCAACTTAGCGTGCAGTTGGAAATGGCTTCCAAGCGACTGTCGCTTGGTTCTCATTTCAATGTGTGCCGATCGAGCATATTTTAGTAAAAGATGAAGTCCAAAAATCTATCTCTATTAACTTAAATTCATTAGCGCTTTAAAAACCAAACCAAACAGCTACAAAACATCCCCAACTTGCTATGTTTGCTTGTGTAATTATTACCCAATTTAACTTTGCGAATCTTATTTTCAAAAGCAAAGCGATGAAGAATAAAAGGAAATGAAACAAAATGAGCGATGAAAAAAGGAAGCTGAAATTAAAATTGGTTGAAAAATTATGACGAAAAGTTACAGAAAAGGAAGCAATTCAGCGAGGCTAGAAATTTTATAATTTTCAATAAAAATAAACACTTTATTGAGGATAAAAAAATCATTTTTACAGCATTCGTATTTTTTCTAATGAATGAAGGAATTATCTTTGAAATTACAAAGAAAGATGCTTCTTGAGGCTAGATAAAAATTACTATTAAGCTTTTCCTTACACATTGTAATCGTGATAATACATTTACGGATGGAATTAAATTCTATGAGATTCTGACGATTTTTTACATCCGACTGCAATTTGGTTTTATTGTAATTTTTATTTGAATGCTTTTTGGGGCTTAGTGAGCATTTTTGAATTGGAGTTTCGTAATAATTGGGGAAATTAAAAGATTATCATATTAATGGTAGCTTTTAAGATAAGTTGGTATGGTTTGGTATAGTCTGAAAAAGGTGGTTCAATATGGATAGGGTGACCATCTGCGTAGTTTTACAACGGACAGTCCTGTATTTCAAAACCCTGTCCTGTATAAATTTGAAAACTTTGTTCCAGGTCCTGTATTTTTTTCACGAAAATTTCCGTTAATTTTCGAATTTTACTCTATGTCCTGTATTTTTCGAAAAAATTTACCAAAAGTCCTGTATTTTCATGAAAATTAGATGGTAGCCCTAAATATGGACGACTCTACCGTTTAAATGGACTGATACTTTATACATTTCAGTATTCTACTGTCTAGAACTAGCATCTTTGAATGGTCTTTCTTAAACCATGTTAATCTTTTATTTTGTAGGCCAAGCATCTATCAGTTATCTTAAAATCAGTTCATAAATTAAAGATCAAAACAGAGGTCGAAGCGAACTTGGTTCGCCAAGTTCGCTTCGCTAAAAATTCAACTTGCCAAAGTCGAACTGTAGCGAGAAAAAATTTTTTCTATTCGCCTTAGCGAACCATAGCGAACTCAATTTTATTTTTTTCGCTATAGCGAACTATTAGCGAACTTAATTTTTCAAAGTTCGCTATAGCGAACTATAATTTTTTGCAATTTTGTATGAAATTACATACTTCACAAACGCAATCAGACATCTCTTTAGATGAAGCCAAAAAATTTTTTCTAGTTCGCCAATAGTTCGCTATAGCGAACTTTGAAAAATTAAGTTCGCTAATAATTCGCTAAAGCGAAAAAAATAAAATTGAGTTCGCTATAGGTCGCTAAGGCGAAAAGAAAAAAAAATTTCTCGCTACAGGTCGACTTTAGCAAGTTGAATTTTTAGCGAAGCGAACTCGCTAAAAACTCGCTTCGCTATGCTCGCTTCGACCTCTGGATCAAAATCAAACCATGCCAAAAAATCCAACAAACTCAATAAAAAAATCACCAAAAGCCAACCCATTCATCTCATTATATAACATACAAAAACCTTCAATCTTTTCATTCTCTTTCACCATCCAAAAAAAAATCTCATAATTTCTTCTAATCCACATAAAATTATACACGCATGCACCATAAACTAGCCAAAGCAATTCACATTCTTTTGTAAGGGATCGTTCACTTATGACGTCTGTAATGTAGTAAGAATTGTGTGATTTCTTATCATATCAATAACACTTTATATAATTGGTTGAGAGATCAGACTGATCTTGGCACGGTTTCTAGGGATTCTTGGGGCACCCTACCGTAGTCTCAGACTAATTTTATTTGCATCCCATATTGTAATACATCTAAATTAATTTCTACCTAGAACCTAGAGCCTGAGCCATGGGAATTGAACCTAGATTCCGACAAAAGAGGATCAAATGAACTCTCAGACACCAGATTGTGTGGGGAAGGGGGTTTGAGATTTTTGAAACAATGAAATATAACAAGGGATGAGGCGGGGGTCTTAAGTTGAGTCTTGTTTTTGGTATATGTCATTATCGAATAACCCCAAAGAAAGCAGACCAAAAAAAGCTCAAAAGATTATTTAAAAAAATTCTTCCGACTGAATAAAAGCCACAAAACACACACAAAATGATCTTTTTTTTTATTTGAGGCAAACGAAAAGGAATTGAATGAAGAAAGAAAAATGTACGTGTGCGGTTTAAAAGAGTAAGGAAGAGTTATTTTTAAAAAAAGACATCTGACATTTTGAATCGTCAGCAGAAAATTCTCAATTTGAAAATTCAATGGAAATGAAAATTTTTTTGCGTTCGATGATGTGGAAAATTGAGAAAGATAATCTGAAAAAAATCGCAGATGCATTTCACATAATGATATCTCGTCCGTAATAGTCTAAAGCAATTTTACCAGAAAAAAAGTCTTCATATGTCTATTTTGTTTGTGTATGTCTATCCATCTTATCCTCATTGAGCCAAAAAAAAAGAGAAATATAGCAATTCATGTGTTACGAGGAAGGACAGATGAGAAAAATCTCTACGATAACATTTAACATAGAATCTAATCTATTCCAATTTATCTCTCCATACAGAGTGATTCAGCAATCACATCCAGTGTGCAATACAATAATGTTATTCGGTGTGATAACATGTTTAGTATCAGTCATACTATTAGGCATTGATGGTCAATTTGTGGATCCATTAACATATCCAAAGGTAAGGAAAATATAATAATAATTAAAATTGACCTTATTATTGCATTATTTATTAGTTGTTGGTGTTGATGATATTTACTGACTGACTTATTTACAAGGCGTATACACTCGGAAAAAAAGTTGAGATTTTTGGGATTTTTCTGGGGTTTTTGGGATTTTTGGGGATTTTTGGGGATTTTTTTGGGATTAATCCCAAAAATCCCGAGTGTATACGCCTTGCTTATTTATTAGTTTTGGTGTGAGAATGTCTTTGATGAGAGTCGAGAAGCTTTAACTTAGTGTTTCTAATTTTTAAAGACTTTTGTGTCATTTGCAAGATTCATAGTTCAGCTCGATAAGATGTTTAAACAAAAATAGCTAATAATGGCAGAATAAACGCTCAAGATCCACAGAATGAGCTTTAATTTTAATTTCGTAAACAAAATTCGATTCCATGTCATATCTACAATATTATCTAATGAATAAGAGATCGGCTTCTGGTGGGAATCGAACCCAAGTAGTCTGCATTCCTAACAATTCTCACTCACTGTCACTTACTAGATTCGTCAAGATATAATTCAATTATTAAGACTACACTCTGACCAGGCACAACTGTGATCATAAAACATATTTTATAAATTAGCTATGCATACCAAGAAAAATTCATCTTACTGGACCTCAACCAAAACTCCCAACTCAACTGTCTATTCTCCATTATTACCGAATAACTTGTCATATCAATGACTCATCAATAAAAATTAAGGTTTAAGGGACAATAACATAAACATTTCTCCACAACACAAACCATTCACATAGAAATAAATGCCATGACATTCCAACATAGTTCAACATAGAACAAACTTGAGAACTTTAGAAACTCACACGTGTTAGTGAGTGAATGACTAGGAATAAAAAACTTTCGTCTATCCTTTTGCCATTGGTTTAAATGCTTGCATGAAACAAAAAAAAAACATGAAGGAGAAGTAAAAAAAGTCCTTGAAAGTCAATAGATGGAACTTTCTAAATGGAATATTAATGAGAACTCAACCATTTAACGAAGTTTGACTTTTACATTCTTTTCTTTAAACTTTTGCTTAATGCTTCGAGAATTTATTGAACGTCTTGACTTGATTCTCAAGCAGTGCTAATGATAGTGGGAATAAGAATATATTGAAATAGTTTGTTGGTGTTTTGTTGTCAATTATGTTTTTTGTATAAAGTCTGTGATGAGTAATGGGTTAGAAAGTCTTGGATATGAATGTTTTAAAGTGAATGGCACTTTTTGTACCTTGGTTGATTTATGGCAGTTTTGAGTTGGTTTTGGGACTGATTAATTGAACTTTTTGGGGAGCAAAGGCTATTAAGGAAGACAAATAGCACACTGACATGAAGATTCGGGTGTAAACAATAAGCCTGTAAAAGAGAACTACTTAGTAAGACTAATAACTTGGACGAAACTGCGTTGTAATGCTCAAGATCCCTTAACCTTTAAACCAATCTTTATTCTTTAAATTCTTCATTTAAAATCGATATTTTCCAAGAATTTATCAATTTCCATTGTCAACATCAGTAAATAAATCCATAATAAAATGGAGAATCCTTCCAAAATTCACTGCATTGACACAAATTCTTGAGGAAATATTTGCATAATTTTCACATTCACACAATGCATGCAAACTCAATTTAAATTTATTCAATTTTCGTGCTGAGATGGAAAAAATTCCTTCCCATTTTTTTAGACAAAAAAAAAGAATAATCATCATGAACAAAGGAAAGCATACAAGTGAAGACAATTTGTTTCATGTTCTTTTAAGTGGCTCAAGTTTCATCATCTTTTGTCACTCACAAAAAAAATGGTTTTCTAGAAATTTCATCACAAAAATAAATAAACACACGCGCTTGTACTCTTTTCATTGTTATTGTTGCTTTGTGTGGCTTCTTTTGTTAATTGTTCATTTACCAAAATAAATATTTTCTTTCATATTGTTCAACACTTCTGTGCTTTAAAAAAGTTGTTCATTGTTTTGTGTAATTTTTCATGCAAAAAGTTGAGGAAATTGAAAGGAGTTTTAAAGTCTTTTTTTGGTGTCATTCGGAAATGACGTTTTTCATATAACCGAAGAAGGACAGCAAAAGAATTGTGGTTGGGTGTCAAAATCTATATCCACGAAAAATTTGAGTTTCAGCATTCAAATTAAAGGCAATTTATGGAACTCAACAATTAAGATTCCTTCAATGGTAATTTAAAAAATTAAATTTTGTTTATTTTTGAAGTAAGGTACTCCGAGAAGCTCTAAAAACCACTTCCTGACTATGTGCCTACTCTAATAGCATGGCTAGACCTCCTTTCATTCTTTAGATTGATCATGCTACGGACATTTCAGAGTCGAATTTTTTCGACATGTTTGAATTTAGTCGACCTAGCGTTTGAATATTTTAAAACCGTTAAAAGTTTGTCAATTTTAAGATTTTGAGCATTAATATTTAATTTCTAGTATTTTTCTTGGATGATTATAGCTAAACTTAGCTAAACACGAAGCTAAGAATAAGAATCGTTTGCCCAAGCCTTGGTTTTGCCAGTGTTTGCAAGAAATATTCATGGAAATTAAACGGTTTTTTGAAATTCAAAGCAAAAAATAACGGATTTTTCCGTAGCATGAGATTGATATATTAAGTGAAAATCAGCTTGCAATCCTCAGCAAAAATTACACTAGCTCCATCCTAGTTCTACCTTGCCCTAATCCTTCTCATCCCAGTAAAATATTTAGACACGTCATTTACAAACAAACCATGCCCTAATTTTGTCAACATTTCTTTTTCTAAGAAAATAAATTCAAGAAAATATGTGAAAATGTGGAAAACATTCTCATCACATCTGATAAACCTTTTTATGTGCTTCTATGAATAAAATATATAGAAGATGTGGATGAGTATCATACAGTATGATAAGAATAAGAAGCCTAGTAGCTGTAGAAATGATGAAAATGATTTAATAAGGCTTCTTGTTTTGATTTTTTGCGACGACTGATTTTTCAGGAGAAATAATTTTTTTTTGAGAATTAATTCTAATTCTGACAATTTATCAATTTTAATGGGTCCTTTCGTAAATTTTGTAACGTGAAAAATAATACTTTTTGACTAATCTTTGACTTCTCCCCACAAATTATTAACGTGAATGTGTCCATTACCACCATTAAGTTCACTGGAGACCTGAGCATCCTTTACGATTCACTAGTGTGCCGTCGTCCTAAAGTTGTTACATCACTGATTTAGCACATCTTCATCTTATAAAGCTTTATTCTCATGCCACAAATCTCATCTCGTACTCTTCTCATCACATTCTCTTTAAAGTTTGTCCTTCAATCTTTTCTCCAACTTCCCTCACTCCCCAAAATGTCTGTAAAACATCCAACTTTAATAAAATCATAAAAATATTTCCGTATCATCGTCAACTCTCATCTTGTCGACAAAAATAGATGAAAGCAAAGCAAAAGTCAAATATTAATTTCTTTTTTATGGTTTTTTCGAAAAAAAAAAGTTTTCCTTCGTTCGATACTTTGGGCTTGCTTGAGGCCAAAACTTTATAGAGCTGCTTTGGTTTTCATTAATTTTTGCCTTTCTCGATCAATATTCACTTCTTTATGTACTGATGGATCAAATGGGTCTTCTTTGATGCTATGGTGGAAATTAAGTTAGGGGGATGATTGGATGTGATGTAATGTTTTGTTGGTGGAAGGGAAGTCGGTGTTGGTAGTGAAGATTTTCTATTTTTTATGATAGGGTACAGCGTCAATATTCAAAATTTAAGTAATTTAATAAAAGATACTTTAAGAAAATTCTGGAAAATTCCTCAATACTAATAGGAATCATTATTCGCAAATTCAAATGAAGTCACAGAATTTTCCTATCAAAATCGTCACTAGAGTGAAAGAAGCAAAACAATAAAAGAAGAAAAATTTACCCAAAAAAGAAAAACAAAAACAGCAAAACAAGAAGAACTCGAGAATATAAAAATCCAATTAGTTATCGTTCGATGGATGCTTGCTGTAATTTTTCTTCTGGCTTTCTATTTAATGAGGAGAGAATATCAAGTTTTTGGAACTTTTTCCACTTTGATATTTTCACTTTCGACCCATTAGTTTGCTTATTTAACTTAAAGTTTGTTGAGTGGTTAATGGGAGGGACTAGACTGCCCATGATGTTCTTAACTTAATGAATATTCATGAAGAAAGGCTTTAATGTGGAAATGTTTCAGCAGTTTAATGATATTTAAAAGATATTTTGGCTTTGACAGATTAGAGATGAATTGTAACTTGTGAGAATGTTAAAAAAATCGAGGGGATAACAACATGATGGGATTTTGAGGAGTTTTAAACCAACTTTTAAAAAAAAATTCCCATCATGTTGTTTTCCCCCCGGAAAGTTTTTGAGATCTTCGTTCATTAGATGTCCTTCGGGAATGTCTTTAAAACTTCAAACTTTTTAATTTTTGTTTCGAAGCACCTTGTGTTTCCCCTTCCCTTCTAAAATCAACCCCATCCCACAAACAGAACATCCTCGAATAAATTATCAAAGCTATTTCCTTATATCTATTCCTTAACCTTTTTATCATCGTTAATCATCATGACATTAGAGTCATTACTCCCAAAAACCCCTTAACTTAATATGCCATCTGATGCTCAACAAAACATCTTGCTAATTTGCTTACAATTCAAATGCAAAACTTTTTCCTTGTCTACATCCAGTCAAAGTTATAACTTTCTTTTGTTTTTCTAATTACAATGTACTTTTTCCATGCAATAAACACTGGCAACATCTGTGCCTATTTTACACGTGTTTGTGTTAGATATACACAATTTTATGGAATAACTCATATATTTTCTGACTGTGTTGATGTTTTCATGTGCTTTTTTTTTGGAAAATTTATGAGGAAATTTACTTGAATGGTTTTAAATGGGAGTCTTAAAGAGAGGATCAGATGCCAAGGATATGGATATTTGTTGGTGAATTTTTGTTGTAGGTTGTGGTTGAGGTTAGAAGAATCAGAGAGTTGATTAAGGCAATTACAATCATTTGCAGATCGATATTCTTTAAACAATTGACTTTGTTGGCTAGGATTACACTTGTGAGACTATCTAGGCACACTCATGTACTTTGGAATGCAACATAAGAGCTACTGACTTTATGCAAAGTACAAAGCATCATACAGCTTCAGATAAGTGATGAAAGCAAGGATTTGGTCTTTCGGAGACCAAACCAATCAAATCAAAGTGAATCTATTTGAATGAATCTTGGGCTTTCCCCCCAAAAATTTCCAAAATGAAAACTTCCTTTCATGAGCCCCCAGAACTCATGACAAAGTATGCAAAAGAAAAATGATAAGAAAGCGTAACACGTGGCAAATTAAAGCCTCATTCTAACGAGTTTTTCATTATTCTAAGTCAACACACATTCGTTCTTAATATTCAGTCTGACTGCCATCATCCTAAACAGTTGCCATTATTGTCAACACTTCGTGCTCAGACACACACACATTAACAGCCACGAAAAAAAAGAAGCAGCATAAATAATAATTTTTATCCATTTAACATGTTTGTTTAGATGATTATCATCGATTGTTGTGTTAATCAGATTAATTTTCGATATAATACAATTTTTATTGTATGCCATGTACATGTGTGTGGAGCTGAATAAAGTATTTATTTATTCCAACACTGTATTCGAAGCTATATACAATTCAGTGTATGCTTTGTGTTGCGGAAATGATGATATTAAGATACTTGAATGAATTGCGAATAACATTTTTAAATAGGAATGAAGTGTGTTGGAAAGAGTTTATATACATGCGTATTTCCTTATAAGTTAATTTATAAGTGCGAATGGATGAATTAGAATGCTATTATTGTCAAAGCAAATTGAATGTTCTTAGTCTGAATACTCGTGTTATCTGCATTTGAATGATGTGTGTGAGTGAGATTGGGGAGGAGGAAGAAAGGGGGAAAGGAAGGGTTTTACGAGAATTGGACTTTTGGATAGGTTAAGAAATTCTCAACCTACTTCACAGATTAGAGGCTGTTATGTCATAAAAGAAGTGGTTTGGATTCCACCTTTTAATTAAAGCTTTAGATTTGAGCTGGAAGTTTGGCGTTTTCATACTTTTTAAACTCTAATGAGCAGCTAAACGCTCAAGTGTAGCCAGGGACGTTGCCAGAAAATATTTCCAGAAGGTCAAAAAAATTTTTACGTTGCCTCAGATTTATAATTGTACTCCGGACCACATCGGACCTCATCTGACCCCCCATCCCCTCCTACCTCTGACAACCCCCCCGAGTGCAGCTCTGGATTACATTTAATTTTAAAATACAGGATATTTTGCCATTGCGGCACTCAAACGCGTTTCTCATTCTTATCTCCATTTTCAATGGTCTGGACTGAAAGCATCATAAAAGGTTAATAACCTCCTTAGTTGCATCAAAATTTCTCAAATAAATTACAATCCGATATTCCATCCATCAAGAGTAAAATAACGAGCACTGACATAACAAAAATCATATTATACTCTTGAGATTTATGCATTTTCATAGAGGCCATGACCACTGCAGTAATAAGAGGGCTGGCAAATGAAAAGGAGCTTAGAAATGTAAAAAGTATAAATAAATTGGAAGGCATTAGGAAGCAACAAAACACTTCAAGTCGATTCATTTTCTTCACAATTGAGATGAAATAAGATAGAAAGAAATGAAAAGGAACATGAGAGCATAATAACTCAAGTGAATGAATGGGAAGATGAGCGTTGTGAAGATTTGTATGTTTTGAGGAATGGAAATAATCCCTGCCGCTATCAATTTGTCGTACTTTGCTTCTTATTTTTGTTTGAGCTTCAAAATTGTGGAATTTTTTTTTTTGAAGGTTGTGAAAATCCAAAATTAAAAATGTTAAATGTAGGAAGAGGATCTTAATAATTTCGTAGGTTGAGACTTCAAAGAAACAAGAATGTGAATTTTAATGGAAATAAACTCGTGGGTGTGCTGTTATTTATCAATTTTTACTGCTTTTTGAGAATTGAAGGCAGGAAAAAATTACGTGGGTTTCATTGCTAGACTGAGTATTGGCTTGGGATTTACTGGAATCATGCAATAACCAGGGATGAAATCAAGGGTATGGAACTTATTGAAATAATCAAAAATCATCAAATTATTATCAAAACTGACCAAAAAAGTAGCAAAAAATGACCCAAAAATATTTTAAAAAATAATTTTGATCAGTTCCGAACCTTTGAATGCCAAAAATATTCACTGCATACCCCAAAAACAGTCAATCATCATTCACTAGCTTAAATTTAAACACAAATGATTTTTAAGTTTCCCAAAAATTCCAATTTTCAAACCTAAATCAATCATTCAAGATCCACCTCATCCCCAAAATATTTCCCATCTTTCAATGATTTAAACACGATTATGTCTAAAATTTTTGACATGTTCCAACATCGAACATGCCCTTTAATGCTATGTTATGGAATGTCTTCAATCTCTTACCTAAAACTCATCATCAATCCATGAAGAAATAATTTTCTTGACCTAAATATTATCCCTCATACTCCTTCATGTATGTAACTTTCCAAATGACTAATCATCGATTTTTATTTCCTTGTGGCATGTAACGTGCTGATGATGAGCATCGGAGAAAATTTCTCTTGACAATAATCCTTAAACTCACACCTTTTTGTTCATTTTTTTCGGTAGATTTTTCATCTTTTCAATCATATTTATATCCAGTATTGTTATGTTAATTCCATTTCCATTTTTCTCATTTCACAGATTTGTCAAGCACGAGCGTGGATTTTATCAATGGGATTTACGTTAGCATTCGGTGCGATGTTTAGTAAAGTGTGGCGTGTTCATAGATTCACAACGAAAGCAAAAACAGATCCGAAGGTAAGAAAAAATAATTTTATCTTATCTGATACACGACTTTTTTTTTTGTGGAAAATTATTTCATGTCCTTAATCTTTTAATCCCATCTAAAATTTTTCTTGTCATTCTTTCTTTTTCTTTTTAAAAAAAAATTCAACAAAAGCAGAAGAAAGTGGAACCGTGGAAACTTTATACGATGGTATCTGGATTATTAGTAGTTGATATTGTGATACTATTAACATGGCAACTTCAGGATCCGCTTGAGAGGCGACTCGAAAGTTTTCCTCTTGAGGATCCATTGTCATCAAATGATGATATTAAAATTCGACCGGAACTTGAGCATTGTGAAAGCATCAACAATTCCGTGTGGTTAGGTGAGTTTAATGAAGTTTTCATTTTCGTTTGGGAATTTGGGATATTATTTTTAATGAATTGTATCTTAAGGGATATTGCATTGGTGTTTGGTAAGTAACTTTGATTAAGGAAGTTGCGGTTTTATTTTGTTTGAATAGCTGATTGAAATTAGAACTGAGCAGTACCACAATGGTGTCAAATTAAGATGATCCTAGTAGAATAATGTCATTATCGTCACTATGTTTGTCTCACTTAAGGTTTAATGTGATTTCAACAGAGCTTTTTGGGACCAACTTGAGTAAGTAGTTTGTCTAAAGTATCTGCGCATCTAAAGGTGATCCTGGTAAAACCTTATCCTGACACTTAAGGAACATTACATTTAAATATTAAGCAGGAAGAGCAAACTTGAAGAAATGCGAATCGAACTCACGATCGCACGCAAAACTCGAGTCGCATGTTCTCACCACTGAGCTATAAGAGTTTATCTGAAATTCGGCACAATGAGAACTTAAACTATCAATTGATAAAATGCTGACAAGTACTAGCACGCAACTTAGTGTGCAATACTATTAAAAACCTCTCAACAGAATACACAGCTGTCAAACCTCAAAATAACAAAAACTTTTGAAAATTCTTTTGAAGAAAATTCAAAACTTAAATCAATTTTTAATAAGTCATTGAAATTAAATCAAAACTTCCTCTTCAGGACAAAAAAAGGAATCTTAACTACCATCGAATTACAATCAACGTTGAACTTTTCGATAGCAGCAAAATTAATTGCACTATAAGAAATTTTTTAAACAATTCTCTTAAAACAAAAAAAACTTTTGCCTGCAGGAATCAGCACAAAACAATTTTAATCCCCATTTTCCATTGCACTTTCTCAACTATCGCTGTTCTCGATGTCATAATTATTTATCTCAATTTTCATTCTTTGCTCATTTCCTCGTGATAAATGAAATAAAAGAAATTAAGGAGCATGAAAGAGAAATCGAAAAAAAAATGAGGAACAAAAGAAAGGAAATAGCAACGAGACATTTCCGTTGGACAAGAAAACAGGCGAACAAGTTCAAAAATTGTGCGAATAATTGTACATAAAAAGTTTTTATTTTCTGCTCTCACTAAAGCAATTATGGAATTGTTGTTGTATTTTAAAAATATTCAAGGAATCTATAGAGCAGGAAGTGTGGAAAACGGCAAAAAATCTATTATAATGGACAAAGTTTTAAATGAATTTTTATGCTTTTAACGACACACAAAAATACGAACCTTGTATGTACAATGCAACAAAACTTCTGAACCATAAATTTATGCCAATTTAATTGCTCTCTAAAATTGTATGAAAAAATAAAACTTTATCCTTTGCAATTAATGTGGTGTCGAAAGCAGGAACATTATGTACAATAAGACTATTTTTAATTGTAGTATTCCTAAAGACCACACGTCTTGGTGATTTTGTAATCATTATAAAAATTTTTGAGTGCGATAATCAAGGCCTTAGCTGAGATTAAAGTAGTTGTTATCCAAAATCGGAATCTAGGCAGTAATTGGGGTTATTTAGCGGTATTTGGGGGTTTTTGGAGGTATTTGAAGATGGCGGTATTAGAGGAGGGGGGGGGGGGGGGGTTAGGGTGATAAAAATTATTTTTTAAAAAGAGTCATAAAAGGCATCCTCTCCAAAATGGGTTACATTTTAATAATAATTTGACATTTTTAACACAAATCCCCTTTCGTTTCAATACCTCTGCCCTAGGAAAGCTTTTTAAAAACAACAAAACTTCACAAAACCAAAAAGCTTCAACATTCAAAA
The DNA here is from genome assembly GCA_917627325.4 of Chironomus riparius. Lineage (NCBI taxonomy): Eukaryota > Metazoa > Arthropoda > Insecta > Diptera > Chironomidae > Chironomus > Chironomus riparius. The sequence goes on along the minus strand of OU895877.1, from coordinate 17,063,394 downwards.
CTGCCCTACTTTCCTAAATAGACACTATTTAATAAATTAATTTTCTGTTTCAACATAATCCGGTAATTAATATGTACCAGTTCACTCCAAAACTATCCATGAGCAAGAATATTTAATTTATTGCATGCATTAAAAAATTAATTTAAAATAAGCTTGCATTCAAGTCAACAAATTTTCTTCATTATTTCACTTGTGCTGTGCAACAACTGTGAAACTCATGAGAAATCTTGCAGATTATTAAAAAAAAAATTTTCATGGCTTGAAACTATGAAATATGAATAAGTTCGGAACGGTTAAGGGTAATGAGGTTTAAGGCGCATTTTCAAGGGGGAGTTCTGAGAATGTTTGTTTCTAATAAAAGGAATACCAAGGGTGCAGAACTGATTAATTACATTTTGGTCATTTTTGACCATTTCATCAGTTCCGCACTCTTGAAAAAAGCAACATTTTGAGATAAAGTTTTGATGGAAAATGCCCATCATGTTGTTATCCCCTTGAGTTTTCATCAACATTTAAATTATTTTTTTTCAAACATCAGCATGAGAACTCAAACAAGCACAAAATGATCGAAAAATCAAAAGTCAAACATCAATAAGCTCCTAAAAATGACATTCTGACTTCCTTAAATTTTCTCCACAAAAACTTGCATGTTGCAAACGACAAATGACATTCATTAGGTCCAGCAAAAATCTTTCTCCCAAAACAAATTAATGTGTATCCGAGACAACACACTAAAAATCTTGTGCTGCATACAACACAGTAAAATATAATAAAAATTAACAACAACAATTTCTCAAATGGCCATAAGCAATCTGGGCTAAAATATATTTAAAAGCAGATATAAAGTCAGAAAATGAGAAAATTGGTAACCATTTTATAATGTGACATTTAACAAGTACACACTTCTCCGTCTCTCATGTCCTCTACCCTGAGAAAAATATATATATTTTTATTATTTGCTGCTTGCTGTTCGCTTAACAAGCACAATGCAGAGCAAGGAGTTTTTAAACAATAACAAAAACAAAAATTTCTGCAATGAGGAAAAATAAAGCTTCGTGTACATGACTAGCAATTAGTTATGAAAACAGCTTCTCTAACACGCTAAATCTGCTCGATGAACATTTATTCGGGGGAGTAAAAAGTGAGAGCATGAGATGCATTTATGTCGTTCCGGCTCAATAAATTCTTCCAACTGGCTGCTGTTGCACAACAATTCATTGAAAAAAGGAGAGAGATTTTTTTTCGGGTTCTACCTCTTTCTTCTCGCTTTGTTGCTATTTTATTTTGATACACGCTCATCGGACTCGATATGATACAATGGGTATTGGAAGGAAAAATATTTATTCTCTTCCTGTATAAAACATGGATGAGCGGAGATAAGACATGGAGATGGGTAATGAGCGAAAGCTAAGGGGGAAAACAACATGTTGGGAAAAAAAAATTTGATGGGTAATTTCTACTAGTTTTCAAACAATTTAACTTTGAATTCCTAGAGGCTGTTCATAAATGATGTCGGTCAAAAATTTAACGAATCAATTCAATTCAATTCAATTCAATTCAACTTTATTAAACCATTCCGGTTGTTTTTTAAAGAAGATAGTTTACAATTAAACTTAATAACTTAAAATTAAGTACCTGATATTCAATTTAAGCAAAAATCACTGTTAATTAATATGGCATAATTATCTCTCCTTCTTTGAGGAAATTTTAAAATTAATAATAACTTAATTTAGGTAAACATGCATGCTAAGCATTTAAAAAAAAATCGAAACTTAATTGAATTTTTACTACTAAACACATTCAGATGAATGGCCCAAAGAATCAATTTCAGGATTAATGCAAATAAAAAAAATGGCTTTATCAAGCAAAAAAAAAGAACAAAAGTAGCTAAATTATTTTACTGGAAGAAGTAGGACAGTTAATTAAATTTGAATAACTGCTTTTAGAAACAGGTGAAAAAGTTTCAGCATTGCAATTTTTAGAACAGAGCAAAATTAAATTATCTTTAAAAGCTTTACGTTCATAGAAGTTTAATTTAAAATATTCTCCGTTGTAAATTTGGAAAGTAGACACTTCTTTACATACATCATTAATTTCAGACCTTAGAATATTTAAGTCATTTTCATTTCTGATCAATTTCTTCTGTGCCAATTGTCTGAAATCATTTTGCTGATTTGTTGATTTATTGTACGACACAGTAACGCCTTGACTATTCACATTAACATTTTCAATTAATTTAGCATTTTTTAAATCGTAGCAGACTCTCAACAACTTCCATATTTTGTAGCTCCAAAAATTCCTAACACTGTAACGAATCAAATCAAAATTTTCATTAATGAACTCTTTTTTACGAAAATCCGTGATCTGACGCTTCATATAATTTACAGCAATTGAGTTTGTGAATTTAATTCCCAATATCAGTTCATTTTCATAAGAGTTATCAGTCTTGACTGATACTTTTTGGATTAGGACATCTATGATTGTTTTGTGAGGTTTGTTGAGCTTAATATTCATTCGACTGAATATTTTCTTAGCTTCTTGAATCAGATCAGACTTATTCTTCATTCGTAGAGCATTAATTTCAGCTTGGTCCGTAAAAGTTATCCATAGAATATTGACTTCGTCCTTACATTTCTGAGTCAAGTCAATAGAATAAATATCATTATCTGATTGCTGTTGAACATTATTGATTTTATTCATCATATCATTTTCTAATGAGACAACTTGATCATTCAGATCGTTGCAACGAGTCAAGATATTTTCGTCGCATTTTTTAATAATTTCACAACATTTCATGTAATTTCCTGATAGCTCATCGACGATCTTCTCAAATATATCGTATGGATCACTTCTATTAACAATCATTTTACGAATGTTGTTAATGTTTTTCATCAAACAATTAGCAAAATCCATTGACGTATCTAAGCGATCACTAGAGTTTTCAATAACCAAGTCTTTTGACTGTTCAATCAAGAGAGAAGGTTTTGAAAGTTTATTTTGTTTTCTAGTTACAAAAAGGCTTGTCTTAGTCATTTTATCACTAATTGTAGACATTGGTCTGCCAATTGAGATTTAAAATTAAATTTACGTGACACGTAAATAATTAAAATACAACCCAGTACCAGTAAACTACAAAAAATGATATAAAATGACAGAGAAATATTAAAGAACTTTTAATTTAATTGAGTGAAGTTATATTAATTATTTAAAGTTGTAAAAGCAATTAATTAATAAATAAAAATAAACATTTCTTCTTATTACACGTATTACGCGCGGAAGTTAATAAATTTTCCCTCTTTTTTCCCTTCAAACTTTAGGATCTTTGAGTGTATCACTTATTTATTCTTGTCCTTTCGTGTCGATTTTACTCACGTAACATGATTAATAAATTATATCTATAAAATCCACGACCACAGATTTTTAATTATTAATTTTGTTCCTTTCGAATAAAAAACTTTTTGTTTATGTTTTGTAACTGTCATCTGAGATTTAAATATGCAAAGCAAATTCGAGCAACTTATATGTTAAGTGTATTAGTAACTTTAAAATTCATTATATATTTCATCACTTTTACCATGATTTTACACTTTTTTTTTATCAAACTAAGTTTTATTTGTGTTGCTTGTTAACTTATTTATCCATTTCAACAATTTAGAACTTCCTAATATAGCAAGAAACCACTAGAAGCTGTTCATAAATGATGTCGGTCAAAAATTTAACGAATCAGATAAAAGCTGACGGAAAATTTTCTATCAAAACTTTTCACATCAAGTCGTTTCCCCCTTAGCTTTTTTGATCAATTGATTTAAACACTGTACTTTGTGTTCTTTTGTTTCATAAACTTAGCTAGGTGCTTAGCCTTCTAGGAATCTAATACGCTGTCATGCACTTACTTTTGGGTTTTATTAATGTCAGATTGCATCTTGAACATGTAAATTAACCTTGAACCTCCAAGATAACTTAGGAGGATAGTACAAAAGAGTGTAGCTCAAGACTGACGATCTGGTATGCACTTCCTTTATAATAGAGTCTTTCGGACTTATTGCTTGATAAAACCATCATCATTCAATATAAAATTGTATGTTTAAAGTCATCTCCTAAACGACTCCTTATTTCTCACAATCTCAGTGTCAATGACAAAATGTCAACATGTTGACTACCTTTGCAAATGATCCATAGCATAGCTCATCCACCTTTATACAATATCCAAAAAGCACATCGACATCTAAAATCTCACTCAACTTTTATTCCGGAACTTGCTTGTTAAGCTTCATTCCACCTAAATCAAATAGCATCGAGCAAGACGAGAAAGTCGATAATGACATTAAATGCCATTGGCAAGATTCACATTTTAGATTTCAATCTTGTTGCATTTTGTGAAAAGCTAGAGGAATTTAATTTCAATTATAGCTATTCATACGAAAAATCCATGTGAAATGAGATACAATTTGAGAGATTTTAAGTTTTGTCTGTACGTCATACACCTAACATTTATCTCTGTTTTCTTTTATTCTGCAGGTGTTATCTATGGCTTTAAAGGTCTTATACTCGTTTTCGGATTATTTCTCGCATACGAGACGAGATCAATAAAAGTCAAGCAGATAAATGATTCACGTTATGTTGGCATGAGCATCTACAACATAGCTGTACTATGTTTAATCACAGCACCTGTAGCAATGGTTATTGTAAGTATACATAAATCCTGAACAATGAAGATGAAAATTTAATTTCAACAAAAATTGCTCAAATGAATCATTTCTTTAATTTACAGGCATCACAACAGGACGCATCATATGCTTTTGTAGCACTTGCCGTTATCTTTTGTTGTTTTCTCAGTATGTTGCTGATTTTTGTGCCAAAAGTAAGTTGAATAATCTTTTGTACATGTTTATGTCTTTTGTCTATATTTGTGGATTTGTTTTATATGAGAAAATGAAAAATTTCTTCATCGTGTGACACAAAGTGGATTAATGATGATTTCTAGCAATGCTGGTTATTTCTTATGGGGTTAAATGAGGTGATTGATGGTTTACTTTGCTCCCTAGGAGAACGTTCATTAATTTTAAGAATCTCAAAAGCACGAAGATATTAAAATTTATTTTTCTAGCCTTCATAACCTTGAAGAGCTTTAATATTGACATTTTTTTAAGGAAATAACAAGTAAAGTTTGCCTCCTTTAAATAACCAACCCACATGATCTTTAAAAATAAAGTAAATTCGAGAGAATTTTCACTCAATTAAATTAAAATTCTAGATATTTCTATAGACAAAAGTCAACCTTGACATGAACGAAAAATACTACGCATTACTTTTCACATTTTCTTCGAATCTTTGTTATTGATTGTAAATCAATTCATCTTAAACGAGACAAACAAGATTTTCCAAAAGATTCTACAAATTAATTTTAAATAAGAAATGCCTAAAAAAGGAAAGAAAAGAATTCCTATTAAAAAGTGATGGTACATTAGATTTATATAATAGGGTAGATTTTAAATTATTAGTTCCAACTACCAAAGCCTGTCTAGCTAACCATAGATACATCATCACATATGATACTTTCCCCGTAATTCTCACAGAATCCTCCAGAAAAGCTTCAACTTAATTAAATTCATTCCATGAAACTCAAGTCATCCATTTTTACAAGTAAAATTTCAATTAACTTTGTTTCTCCATTTCAAAACTTTTCTACACAAAAATGTTTAAACAAAAACAATCGTAAATTCTTTTCTACATTCAGCATTTTCATAGCATCGTACGCTGATGCTGATGCTTTCATCGTAATTTAATCTTAAAAAGAATAAAAACTTTAAAAATAAAATACAGTAAAATGAACAAAGCAAGAAGATATCCAAAAATTATTTTATAAATTGTGGCAAATTGTGTACCATAACTTTCTATTTAAAGACAATCTTTTAAGGGCTATGAAGTAAAATAAAAATGAAGCTTGAGCTCATTTGAGCATCCATTTGGGACACAAGGAAGAATCTTTATTTCGAGTTCGTTTACTTTGCACAACTGGTGGGTTGCAGAGTTGAGAAAGTCTTTGGAAATCAAAAAGGGTTTCCTGAATGGTCGGTTAATCGAATATAAATCCGGTATGACTCTGGCACGGTGCTGGCTTCGATTTAAATCCAGTACCAGAGTCACACCGGCTTGGTACCGGATTTCTGATCGCTTAACCGACTTGTGTCATTTGGGTTTGTTCATAAATGACGTCATAAGGTTTCAAGAGATGTCTATAATAACCCCAATGAGCTTTTAAGGATCATCCTGGGTGAGTTTTATGATTCATCCAGACAACATGAGCCATAAGTAGGTTTAAAACTCATGAACATTGAGAATGTGTCAAAATAGATGAAACCTAGTCGTTGGTCCTTAATTAATTCATCACTAAGCTCAATCTTCACCCAAGGTTCATAGTAACTTGAATTACAAATTATATCCAAGGATACGGATTAAAACATTTTTTGATCATTTTTGGACATTTTTGGTGAATTTTGACCATTTTTAATGATTTTTATAATTTTTGATTGTTTTGAACATTTAAAAGAATTTTAAACAATTTTGTTTGTTGATTTCCAGTTTCAAATACTTAATCATGCACTTTTTAACTAGGTTATGTAGATTAGGTTTATTATTTAAAAAAAAATGGACGCAATCGTTCCATCGAGGTGGGGAAAATTAATCCATACAATTCTCCGAATAAACCCTTAAACCATATCTAACCTCATTGCTTATCCCCAACTCTGGAACATTCTTTATCTAGCACCATTGATACATCTGCTCAATGTCGAGAGAAAAAAACGACGTGGCTTTAAAATAAAAATCATTTGAGAAATCAATTTATTAGATTTGGGGAATTCTTTTGCAAAAGAAAAAAAAACTTTTCAAGCGAAATAAAATTTACTTCGAAAAGAATCGCCTTTATTCATCTCATGACATCCTCGAAGAAACAGATGAAGGTAAAAAATCATTTCTTTGAAATTTAATTTCAATAGAGATCATTAAATAGAGAAAGTCAGACCTTTCCTTCAAGATTGAATTGTTTTGCTGACTTTTTCATTGTTAATCCGACAAAAACAAAGTTTTCTTGAGGCACGAACGTACATTCAATTTAACTTGGGAAGTCGACGACTTTGTGACCTCTGGATATGCTGCGTTCTTATTACCTGACATTTTATCGCTTTATTCAAATCGTGTACTTCCGAGAAATGAAATCGTAAACAATTTTAAATCTTTTTATTTGTTATGGCAAATGACTTTTTTTACGACGTTACTTTTTGTTTTGTTAAATTTTTGAAGATGAACAGGGTAAAAGTCCCATTTGGGGGTATTCTTGGAACTAAACTTGGAATTTAATCGTTTCAACTTATAAAACCCTTTTTAATCTACACATAAAAATTCTAAAAACAACCATAACCTTAAACCAAAATTCCTTTCCTTTTTCTGTTCTTTAAAGTTCACAAAGCCCACAAAGAATAAACTTGAAAGCTTCCTGTTTAAAAAACAAAAACTTTCATTTTCTATTTTGCTTTGTTTCCTTTTTTCAAGCCTGAAGGCTGCGCTCAAGGGAGTTGAAATTTTTTCTGAGAAAATAAAAAGTTTGTTTTTCAAGTATTTTAAAAATGTTTCATTGAAGCTTACTGTTGTGTCTGAATAGAGTATAATCGAACTGATGTAGGCGAATCTGCCAGTCCTAGATCAAGGCTATTGTGGCTGACTAGGATATGTTTAACCATCTATTGAGAGGGCATGGGTTTGAGTCCCACCAAATGCCAATGTATCAATCATAGATTGTTGTTGATATGACGAGGACTCGCATTATATTTGTGAATGTCTTCTTCCTTCTCAAGTTGCAGCAATTTGATATGAACTCCTTCCAATTTTATAACTGCACTTCCTATAAACTCCCCACTTCGTATTATCATCATCACCATCAGTACCAAAAAGTCAACAAACTTTTCTTTCTTCCTTGTTTTCCATTCAGAAGCCCTCAAAAAATTCCCATTCTTCATTTCCTAATTTACTCATTTTATTTAATCTCATTTAATCCTTAAAAATGCGCTTTTGATTTTAATTACTAGCCTCCATTAAGTCTCCTTTCTAATTCCTTGACTTTTTAGCGCATTTTTGAAACTTATTTCTAAAAGGTAGCTTAATAATACACTTTGTTCGGCTGTTCGGCTGCTCGGGTGAAGAAAAACTTTTTAACCAGACATCGAAGAGAGCTCGGGTTTGTTTTATTCGCTTCTTTACTATCGATTTATCGGCCCATCGAGTGGTTAAAAGTCTTTAAACCATTTATTTATGCTATAATAAATTATTTTCTTTTTGTTTTCAGTGTAACCTGCTCAAATTTTATTATACCTCTATAATTTCAATTTTACCTCTATAATTTCATTTTTTTCTAGCCGTTGTAAAATTTGAATTTCAAAAAACCGTTAAATGATAAATTTAACTTTTTATATAAGCACTCATTATAATTAAATAGTCAAATACTGATCGCCAACACAAAAATGCGCTTAAGTCCCTCGATCAATAACACGAGGACTTCTGTAATTTTTACTTTATTCTCATTTCTTTTCACACTTTTTTGCATTGCTCAAAGGAGAATAGCTGCTTTTGAGTTGAAAGAAACGAATGAAAATGAACTTTTTTGTTTCCATTTCCTTTATCCTAAACTTTTCAACTGAATGAAAGGGTTGAAAAAATGTAATCAATAGATCTCTTTGAAATATTGAGAATTATGGTCGAAGTCGAGTGCTGTACATATTGAATACCTATTTACGGTATAATTTAGGATTAAAAAATAAAAACGATTGCACTTTTGGGATTGAAAAGAGGATAAATTTGGGATTTGTGAAGGATTTAGGATTCTTTTAAAGTTGACATGATGAGGAGAAATTTCAGCCACTTTTGTCAGATTTTCAAGTGATCAGGGTGCTTGTGAAGGACGTTAAAGATATTATTAGAAAATTAAATGAATGAAAAATTTAAATTATTTGGGTGCTAAACTGAACGAAGACGATGGATTTAAAGAATTTCACTGTCTAGAAAGTTTTAAATTCTTTTAACTCCTTGAATGAGTTTATAGTAATTAAAGTAATTGTAATTTAACGTTTAATGTAATTTACATTTTGTTTAACCATTTGGTGAAGGATATTGAGGAATCATTTATTTATTAAGCAATGCCCAAAAGAGTTTATAGTTCAAATTAAATCAGCATGATTTTTAATTGCTTATTTGCTAACTTTGTGTAAGTACGGTTCATTTTATTTCCGACAAATACCTTAAATAACCAGCATAAATCCAAGGCGTGGACGCTCAAAAATATGCTGGGATTATTCGGGATTATTGGGATTATTGGGATTATTTGGGATTATTGGGATTATTGGGATTATTTGGGATTATTTGGGATTATTTGGGATTATTGGGATTATTGGAAAAAAAAATTATTCAAATATTTTAAATTTTTTGAGGAATGAACTGTAAGAAATATGTTATTTGAAGCCATTGTGACTTGTAAAGTTTAAACAATGTGAAAATATATCATTTTGAAGTGTTTGTTGAGTATTAAAATATAAATTTGATCATATATAATAATTTTCATTGAATTTTGACTGATTTATTTAAACAATCGGTTTTTGGAAATGGATTAGAGATTTCCTCAGCGTTTTTAGTTGTAGTTAAGTAATGTCCATGTTAAAACATCAGTCTAAGGAAAGTTTTCGGCTTTATTCCTATTTTTTGGGGGTTTAATGAGCTACTGTACTAAGTTTTTCAGACAAAAACCTCACTTTGAGGAATCTTAAGGTTATTTTGGTAGATTGCTCGTATAAAGTATGTTATAAGTTATTATATAATTATTTGTTAAAGTTTTGTTTTTATTAAAATGTCCAGTATTTTCCCAAACAAGTTCTACAACATGGTACATGTTTTCGATATTATATACATACTACCAGAGCTCGAAGTCGATAGGGTTCGAGTCGACTCAACTTAAAGAGATTAAAATTTCAATTTTAAGCATGCAAAAATATTTAAGCCGGTTAACTTTCTTTTTGTTCTTTCTCTTCCTGAGAAATATATTTTTGAACATAATTTTCTCAATTCATTGAACATAATTCTATTTTTAAGATCATTTTTAAAAAATCAATAGTGTTGTATGCACTAAGTAAATTTTAGGTTTTTTAACCTTCACAGTTAAATATATTCAATATAGAATTTTCCTAAGTCATGTCCTTTTTCAAAATGGTGGCTAGTTTTTTTTTTACCTTAGATCTGAAACTTTTTTAAACAATAACAATGATCTTATTTATCCACTAAAATAAGTCCTGCTGATCTAGATTCAGTTCAACTCAATGATGTTACCAAATCTTATTACGTTAATACGAGTATGATATCCCGTAATCAATTACGGGCATACTTTAGTACTTTCTGTTAAGTATAGTTTTGTTTTTGGATCTTTTAATATTATAAAGATAGTAGACACAGAATTATGCTTTCTCAAAATTCCGGGATCGAAATCGAGATTGAAATTTTTCGGTCAGCGTTTACTGATACAACTACGATTAAAAATCTGTAAAAGTTTCAGTAAGATTCATTGAGTATAACAAAATATATAGTCAAAAATGTAAAATTTTTAAAAAAAGCTCGCCCCTTTTTGGTGTGGAAATCCAACGTTATATAAAATTGGAAATGGTATTAAGAAAACTTTAAACTATAAAGTTTTATAGTTTTTGATTATTCTATAACGCTGAAGCACATATAACCTTGTAATCAGGATCTTCAATTTCGATCTCGATGGCCCGATCCTGGGATTCATCGGGACCGGGAAATGTTGACAATAAATTTAAGATTTAACAAAGTTAGATTTGGTATTCACTGGATCTTATTATTTCTAAATGCATCGTTTTAAGTGTTTATTCCAGAGATAGAAGCCGATTTTTTCGGCTAAACTCCATTTTTTTAATTTTTTATAGAAAAATCGGTTAACTTGAAATTCTGAGCTTACTATAGCTAAATGCTGAAAAAAAATCATAGTAAAGCATGTAAAATTCAATTTAAATAATTGAAATGGGCGCTAAATGGCTTTTTTCTATCAAAAAAGTCGAAAAAATTGAGTTAAACTGAAAAATCCGGCTTCGATCTCTGGTTTATCCCCATAAAAGCCAAAAAGTCAATAATTCAACCATAGCTGTCATTATCACCGAGGACGCTCCTAGCTTTACTAGATTTGTCGAATCAAAAACCTAGTTTGAAGATTTTTTTTTGAGGAAATATGTATCGTTTGATTGATTTTCGGGCTAATACACGATTATTTTGATTAGAACGCATAGGAAATCAATAAAATATAGCATTTAAAAGACATTTTAAATTGATTTTTGTAAATTTATGACTAGTGCACTAGATTTAGTTGGTAAAAAAATCACTTTTTGACGTTTTAAGGCTAGTTCATTACTTTAGCTAATTTTTAAATTAATATTCTGAACTTAAAATGTATCCAAAGATTTTTGGGGACATTTTTCTTTTCAATACTAGTCAAAATTTTAACATTTAATAAATTTTAAATTTGAAAAATTTTAAAATTATTTTAATAATCCCAATAATCCCAAACCTGGGATTATTTGGGATTATTGGGATTATTTGGGATTATTGGGATTATTTGGGATTATTGGGATTATTTGGGATTATTGGGATTAATCCCAGTGTCCACGCCTTGCATAAATCATAATCGATAGAAAAATATCAATAAACTTTCTCTCGTAATTCATGATTAATTGTCTCACACGATACTAAATGTTGAACATCCCCTCTACAAATTACTCATTTCCGTCATCTTTTTCTCCCCCAAATTTATACAATATTCTAGGTAATAGAAGTTCTTAGACATCCACATGATAAAGCTGAATCACGATTAAATAATGATACGGGGATATCAAAAGAGGACGAGGAACGATATAAAAAATTAGTACTGGAAAACGAGGAACTTCAAAAATTGATTGCTCAAGTAAGTAAAAAGAAATATTTTTCTATTATAAATGATAATCGATTACCCAATCTACGAGTGACACTCACAATTCATTTGTCTTTTTCTGTTCGTTTTATTACTAAACCATGACAACGAGCTACGCACATCAATTTTTATGGCAATCAATAATCAAAATATTATTTTTCTTTCATTTCCAAAAAAAAAAATCCAGAAAGAGGAAAAAATTCGAATATTAAAGCAGCGCTTAGCGGAGCGTGATCAGCAGAAAGGCGATACACAATCAAGTTCTCAATTGCAATTGTCACAGCAAATAACGATGATTAATAATGGAACGTCATTAAATCAAGGTAAGGAAAAAGATGCTGTTGGATTACCAATTATTATACAACCCGAACCATCCACATCTGACTTTGATAGTGCATTTGGAAATGGCTATTCATTCTCCATTTCCGCTTGTACGCGCGAATCTGAAGTAGAATTTTCGGAAAGTTATTTGTAAAATTATTTGCGGCTATAAATTTGATTTGTTATGATCTTGGATATGATGGAGGGGTATTTGAAAGTTGGTGAAGGTTTGTTGTGTCTTGGAAAAGCTTTCATGAGACTTGGAAAGATGACGAAAATTTTTCAATAATTTTTGGGAATTTTTTAGTCTTCTTCCAAGTTTAAAATAAAAAAAGCTAGTTTAGAAAAATTCAAAAAAAAAAGGATTTTTTTGTCAAATTGGTTTTTTTTAAATATTTATCTTCAAGACAAAATTTAATTTTCTTCTCTTTTTACAACTCCCTCCAATCTACATCCTCACAAAAATATAACTTTTGAACAATTTTTTTTGCATCAAATTGAAAAAATTAAATTTAAATTTTATCTAAACAATTTTTTTTGAATTTGATTTAAATTTTCACGCTTTAATGTAAGCTTTCAATTATCATTTAATTTCGCTCATAAAAATCCTTTTTATTTCATCGTACATTTCAGCTTTTGTTCTCTCTTAATTGCATGGCAATTGTTACAATGAGTGATGGGGGGATGTGGGAAGGGTTATGGAATATTCGCGTTGATTGCAGATGTTTTGATGAGATTTTATTGTTTTAGATGTTTAGAATCTGGATATTTTGATAGGCAATCTGGATATTTGAGCTTTAAATTACAGTGGCTGTAATGATAGAAACCAGAGTTTTTTAAGAAAGTTTTTCATTTTTAGGCTCATGAAAATTCAAAGAAAATTAAAAATGGATTTTAAATTGTTGAAAACTGATTTTTTAAGCGAGAATTTTTATGAAATATTTTATAATTTAAAAAAATCAATTTAAATGTTTTTTTATTTTATTTTAAATGTTTTAATATTTCAAAAAGTTTGCAAAAATTTAAAAAAAATTGAAAATTTAAAATAAGATTTTTATGACAAATTAATGTAATATCTGTAAATGCAGAAAAGTTTTGGGTATGAAAGCGAGAGCAAAATTTCCTCTTATTTAAACAAAATTCAAACATTCATTACTACAAGCTCTTAGCATCTCAAAACAAAAATTAAAATGCCATCAAAAATTCTCAAAACACCAATTTCTCTTACATTTACCAATTAAAAGCTCTTTCAAGTATTTGCCATTTAATTAAAAGAGAACAAAGGAATCTCATGCATGACGCAAAAAGAAAATTGTATTTTTTTATGTTTTTTCAACAAATTTTCTTTCACTCACTTTTGTTCATGTTCACGAAAAAAATTATAAACACACAAAGAAATTAATCGAAAAATACGTTTACAGAAATAATTTCAAAAAACAAAAGTCAAAAAAAAAATTTAATATTAATGACAAACAGTAATTATTAAGCAATATGCGTAAAGGCACAGAAATCTCTTTATGAAAATTTAATAAATTTTTCGCATAGAAATATAAAAAATTTAAATTCACATACAAAGCAGCAGCAGCAGTCGATGATTGTTTGTGTGTAAAAAGAAATGAGAAAAGGGAAAATGAGAAGAAAAAAAAAGAATTTATATTCCATTCTATTCGCATAAAAATCCTCATTAAATATGTATCGTGTTCGCAGGAAAAAAAGCAGCACAGAAAAAATAAGGAATACAATGCCATTTTCATAATTACAAAACAAAATATTCTTCTTTTTCGAATCTTTGGAGTGAAAGAGGAATGGTTGTAGACGAAAAGGGAAAATTGTATGGGCAAGTTGAAGTTATAGAAAGAAAGTTATTGTAGATTTTCTAAACGCATTTTTCTGTTGTTGTAATTTTGAAAAATTCCAACAAGCTTAACTTTTTTAAAAAATATTCTGTTGCTTGGCTGGAACCGTTTCCTAAGTTCAGAAAATAAAATTCTCCCAAAATGTCTCGAAAACCTTTTTTTCTCATTTTCATCCAAAATTCATGCTGAAATAAAAATGAGAATTGACTTAGGTAGCAAAAACGTTTTGTTTGCTGTTTACATCAAATATTTACGATATTTGTCTCTATTCAATTTTCTTGCTCATGTTTTCTGAAATACAAAACAATGCGACTGTTTTTAATAGAAATTTTTATCTGAAAAGACAATCAAAATTATGTTTTAAAAAAATGACATTTGTGACTTATAGTTTCTGTCTGTTTAGCTTTTTGCTAGTTCTATCTAGCTTGGCAATGTTTGAAAAATAATTTTCCAATACATAAAAAACAATAGGAAAGAGCAACAAAGAGAAATTATAATGAGGAACGAGGCAAGCTCACAATAAAGATTATGAACATTTAATTATCTCTTATTAACTTATTAATTATAGAACGTAAGCACAGGAGAGAACATAAATTACAACAGAACAAGTCTTTTGTGAAGCTTTTAATTATAAAAATTACTACAATTTTAAAGCTTCATTCAATTTCCTCGTCCTAGTCTCAACTAAATAAGTGAAAACTTAACTAAATTCCGCCCACCGTTAACATCAGAAATTATGGAAGTAATTATTTTCTTAAAAGCACCTTCTTATCGTCCTTTATTTTACACTTTTTTTTGCAAATTATTATGAAATAATTTTTAACAGCAAGTGCTTGAGGTTCTCATTATCTTACCTTAATGTTCATGAAAAAGGAGCAAAAAAGCTCTACAAACTAAATTATTCAAGGTTTTCATCATGAATTCTATGCTTTTTGCTGTCTTATCTCGCAACTTCAAATGGATTCATGAATTTTTTGTTAGAAAAGGCTCGGGTAGAGCCTTGAATTGTCTACGAGATGGGTGGTGATGTAAATTAATTGTAGAACTTGACTGCATACTTAGAAATGAACTGGTTTTGTATGCAAAATTTATTTCAGAAATTCTAGAACAACTGAGAATTTAATAATAACTTTAACTTACACTAGAAGTGAAAATTCAGTTTTGTTTTAATATTAGCGGAGTCAGAAGCTCCAAGTGACCCAAGAGTCACAAGATTGAAATTGCTTTTAAGTTGAAATGACTGACAGATCAAACTCTGATAGGAATCAAACTCACGTTTTCAATAAATAGGACTATTAAAACTGGTCTGCTTCCTAGCAACTCAATCGCTCAGGTTACAATCCGGTTTGTAACAGAATTGGCAGATTTGCTTAAATATGGATTAGTATCTAGAGGAGTAGCCATGTTGTTTGGTCCCTGGTGTTTATGAGACGTCACTGTCAGTCTCCCAGATATCAATCTACATTTGTAAATTTCGATTTCAACTACATTCGTCCTTAAAAAAATTCTCAACTTTACTCCTTAGCATTAAAACAACCACCAAAAAGTACCTTTCAAAAATCATTAAAAATTTCACTTTCTTGCAATTTTCTATTTTGAATTTTCAAACACTTAAGCATCCACCATTGCTGCTTATGCCTTCTTACAAACTGAACATAATAAAAATTTAATCCCACCATGAAAAATCCTCATCCATTCCAATAATCTCGTAAAGTGGCAGCAACAAAAAAAGAGTATTTAAAACAAGGAAGTTTATGAGGTGGAAAATATTCAAATATTCAGCTAGTTACCTGTTGTTAAAAACGAAGATAATAATTATAATAGAATAAATAATTTTTCATCTCATCAAATGAGGGGAGATATTTTCGCATTATCATGATGAGTTGTAGTAAAATGACAGCAGTTCATAATGACACTTTATACCTTTATTCATGGCTTTTGTAATTTTTTAATAAAAAATTGTACTCGCCATTTTAGAATGTTTAAGTTGGGGTTAAGTGTGAGTAAGGTTGGAAATGGAGCGCAGTTGATGGAATAAATTACTATACACTGAAAATCGGCACATTTGGTCAGCCATGCATGGCAAATTTCTTTAAGCTTGTGGATGTTATAAAGAAAAATCTCAAACAAATCCTAAAAGTTTCCATTTGACACTTAAAAACATAAGTTCCCTGCTTTACCCCAAAACATAGTTACATAAACTTCTTCCTGACATCCAAACAACTCCTCTCTAAATCACACATTCCAACTACAAACTCATGCTTACAAATATCAAAAAGTTACAAAACATTCTCTTCCACATCATTGGATGGGGATTAAAAAAATAATATTTTCATCATTTTCCTTTCACTACCCAAGAAACATAATCATGGAAAATGTTTTTCAAATAAAATTTTAATGAGTTGTGTTCATTAAACTCAGTTTTATAATACCTTTTTATTCCTTTATGCTCATAACCTTGATTTCATCTTCCATCCTTCACCATCACATTTACTATGATTGCAATTTGAATAAGACATCATGAAACCCTTCTTCTTTACGTTCCTATTAATTTCACTTCATGATAATTTAAATAAATATTTAATTATGTAACCATTAAATTTATATTTCTTTGCTGTCACTATTTTCATGTTTTTAGACACATGTATACATACTCAATGTTGTTTTTGTTGTTGCTACAATAAAATGAATACATTAACGTTTGAATTATTTATTGCTGGAATTTTTGATGAAGATTTTAATTAGTTGTATAAAGGAATTTTTTTTCTTGTTTCTAGAAACATTTTCTTAAATGGAATTTCTATGAGTAATTTATGTAAAAGAGATTTTAATGTAAGCTTTACGTTTGGATTTATTGTGTAAGCTTTAGCTTGGTGGCGGTGATTTCAGAGTGTTTAATTTTGATTTGTGAAATTTTTGGTTTTATGTGATTATTTTTGGTTTATATGAACTTATCGAGATATGTTGGAGATGTAAGATTGAATGAATAAAGAAAGAGGATATGTATGAGGACATAGTAAAGCCCAAGAGACTTAATATGTTGAGCACAAAACTTCAATCATGGCTGTCTAACAGCAAAATGCGAGTTACTTTATATAATGATTGAGAAATTGGTCTCTAATGGGAACCGAACCTCTGTCCTTATAAAAGAGGGTTATATCTATCCGGTCTGTTTCCTAATCACTCGCGCCACTGAAGTCTAACCTCTCGCACTGGCAGATTTGCCTATATATGGACTCGAAACCTCAGGTTCCAATTTGCTCCGACACGAAATAAATTTAAATCCACTTCATTTATCTTGTATTCAACTTTAATTTGCAAATTCGAAACTACTTGAATTTATTAATAAGCCATTCTACTCGATTTATTTTAAAAACTTCTTTTCACCATCAAATGCAACCAAAATGTCAACTCTGGAAAACAAATTAAACCTCTCAAAGCAAAAATCTTAGAAATTTAATCTCATAAAAAGAAGAAAATATTCTTTTAAAAAACAAAAAAAAAGTGAAAAAAAAATCTTCAAAATTCATCACAATTACCATCAATCCTCTTGTAAATTGAGCTTTGATCTAAATCATTAGAAATTCATGTAGAAAAATCGCAGATTTTTGCTTTATTGAATTTAAAAAGGTTGCAAAAGAGCAATAATCTCAAAGTACTTACTTTTATATTTTAGCTCAAGAGTAGGACCTCCTTAGCAACCTTTTTAATTCCCTTTAGGATTTTTAAAAAATCACAGCGTTTAAGGCAAATTAAGATTCATATAATTTAAGTGCTTAAATATAAAAATCTGATTCAATTGTCATACAAATTCTAAGAAGGTTAGTCATGCTCTGTAAGGTCATTCATTAATATTCTGGAATTTTAAGGGGGAAGTTCAATAGTGACAAAGCAAGATGAGGCAGTGCGCTAAATCAAATGTTCAAATCTTGAGCTATATATAGGAAAAGGTCATGAAATTTGATATAGTGTCAAATAAGCTTTAAACTCATTTGCGCAATAAGCATTATTATTGTGACCAATCAGCGTCTGAGACCAATTTCAATTCCATAAACATGTTTTCATGCCCAGAGCAGTAGGAACAGAAGGAAACTACAGAAATTTTTCCATTGAAGGCACTTCCTTCTGACTATCCCCCAAGACTCAAAGATCTACTCTAGCTGCATCACTAGCATTCACATTGAACATTTCTCAAAATATAATCTTCCAGAATAAAGCTCATTTCATCAAGTCTAAAAATCATACAAATGACCAGCACGTGTCCATTTCATTCACTTCCGCATTTCATTTTTCATAATTTTCGTCAAAGTTTTCATGTATAAAAAATATATCCCCTGTAGCAATTAATCATAAAACCCAGCACAGCACACATTTTTCTCTGGAATAAATCACAATTTCCACATGCACCAAAAATGCCAAATTTCACTTGCCATGCTATTGACATTGGTTTTTTCCATCTACTTAAGTTACATAACATGTTTTTTTGCTGGAATTAATTAGGACAAATGAAAAATTGTTGTAGATATATTTTTGCAAATGGAATTAAATTCCCATTGATGAATTCAGCCATCCAAATGTCAAATTGTGTCCTTTTTTGTGCTTCATTTCCTCTGCGCTCTGTGGGTAATCAAACAATTCACATGACATTGTTTTGACGTAATTTAGCACTTGAAAAATGATTGGCTAACCATGAACCTCCTGCTGTGAACATTTTTGCTTTCTCGCACCTCACCTTATTAATGAAAATTAACAGTGAACAGTCTTTTGTCACTTAAATGATGTCTTTCTTGGTTTGTTTTTGGCATATTTGTTTTTTTGATGTTGCTGTAAACGTGAAATTTTTGCTTAATTTTTCTTTGGCTTTATTTTTGATCAATTTTTGTTGTTAAAAATGGTGTATTTTTTTGGAGATTTAATGAAAGTTTTTCAAGGGGAAATCAACATGATGGGGAAATTTTAAGAGAAAATTTTCAAATTGCTGTTTGAAAAAAGTTAAATTCTAAATTTATTCAGCTGTAATTGAGACATATTTGAGTCTCAAGTGAAATTTGAGCGATGTAAATAAATTTTATATTCTTAACAATCTTCACAAAGTAGCACGTTGATGTAATGATGGAAGTTTTTATTGTGGCTCATAAAATTTATTGAAATTCTTCTTTTTATTTTTTGAGAATATTTATTAGGTTGAAATTTATTTGCATAGCATTTTTCATAAGGTGAAAAATTAAGTCGATTAATAAGAATAAAAGCTTATTTGAATAAACAAAACTTTTCAGTTAAATAAATTATTTCTAGCCTAAAGTTTGAAGCAATTAATTTTAAATTTCTAATGAGAAACGTGAAAACAATTTTAATAATTTCTCACAAATGGAAATAAAATTTATTCAGATTGTTCAAAACTGTTAATTTTAAAAGGATTAAGTTCTTTTAATGGAGTAAATAAGAATTTTTCACGGATACTTAGGCATGAGGATTAAAAAACCTAATGCGATTATTACTGAATAATTTGGTTGAGATTGTGTTAAAAAATGTTTAATTTTTTTCGAATAGTTCTGGTTTAAAATTCCAAAATTAAGCTTCATTATAAAAATGAGCAATTTTTGGCTGCATACCTTTGGCTGCACCATAGCACATGCTGACCATTTGCTTAGTTTGTCAGAGGACAGTCCTCTATTTTTTCATTTTTCAAAAATAGTTTTGTTTTGTTCTAATTCGTCCAGAAAACGAATAAAATTTGTAGACACGTGGGATGTCCTCTATTTTACTTTCAGCTATTCTATTTTTTCAAAAAATATCTGGTTACTCTACCAAAGCATAAAATGTTTCGAGCAAAATTTTACAATGCACAAATAATTATCTCCACAAAAAGCTTCCATAATTGCAGAATTTAAAATTCCCACAAAACTAATTCCAATAGCTTCATTATGTCACTTAATTATTAGTCTAAAAATCTAAAATGTTCAGTCATTCAATCCAATTTGCTGACATAAATTGTTAATTAAAATTGGTTTTTGCTTTTTATTGCATTATTAAAGGCTTTTAACGATTTACATACATTAACAATAAAGCTTATTTTGTGTCAGTTATAATTCAATTTGGACAGTCTGTTGTTATGCTGAATTTTTAATGAGTGCTAAATTAGATTTCGTAGTTTTCGAGCTGTATTTGATACAGAAGGGTAGTAAGGAAGGCTCCGAATTTTTTTCGATTCAAATTAAAATCTCTAGTGTGCTTTAGACTTCTTTAGATCCTTCCTTGCTTAATAATATTGAGTTGGTAATTTTGTAATAAAGCCAGAGCTCAACGTCGAGTCAACTAGGTTTTTTCCATCGATTTTAAGTCATTTTCGAGTCAGCTCTTAGTCACTCGAAATAAACAAATTGATCTAAGTCTTCTGGAAGTCAACATCATTGAGTTCAAGCAACTCAACTCTAATCTATAAATACTCTCCTCCTTTATCCTCCAACAACATCCGCTACCTCTTCCAAACACATAAAAATTATATCTGACACTAATTTGCAAGTTAAATATAACAAAATGCTAGAAAATTATGAAATGAGGACACCAAATGCCACATGCCATTTACCACTCGACAGTTAACATAGTTTATTCTAAAAAAAGTATTCATCCTCTCTCACAATTATACACAGAAAAGTTATTTCATCTACTGATATTTTTTTTATAAAAAAAAAGTCTGTGCTGTTTAGAATTTAACTTGTTTCTCTGTCACTAACACTCTGCTTGACCACATAGAATTTATTTTTCCTTTTTTTTCATCTGAGTGGCGTATTTATATGAAATAAAGGGTATTTTTTTAACGGGAATTGTTTGACGTTTCGGTCAGTTTGAGATTGAAAATTTGATAGATGTTTAAAACACTTAATTTGGGGAGTTTTTGGAATGTAAATTGACTGATTTGTGTTGTTTTGAGGAAGAAATTTTGACTAAAGCTAGTTTGATGGACGAAATGTTAAAATATGTAAAGCTCACTTGCTAGACTCTTAATTAAGGAACTTGTGACAGTAATGGTACAATGGATGCTTTAATATTGGACCTAAATTAAGAGATTTATCAGAAACTTTTGAAGTAGGAGGTTAATTTTTGTGGAAAGAAGGAATAAGTTAAAGAAATGGTATTAAATTTGACAATGAACATTCTTCCTGGCTATAATTCTGATTCTTAACCACACCAAACTATAGATTGTCAATAACTCGGCAATAGATTGGACTACCGCAAGGAACTGCCTCCATTATGTTTGCCATAGCTTTTATTACCTCAAGATCTTAATTACTAATCTCCAATTCTATCAAATACGCAATAAAATTGCTTAATCAGCAAAAATAAATCAATAAACAAAATAAATCTCTCCAATTAAATGCGCCATATTAACTCATCATACACAAAAATCTCATAATTTTTTTCTCATTCATTTATTATTATTTCTGCAAAAAAATTATCCTTTTGGCTATGAAAGCAAAAGCAACAACATTTAATGTTTGTAATGATGTTACTTAAGCTTATAATATTTTTTTGAAAGCTCAAAACCCTTTTTCTCACATCATCACTGAATCTGTACATTAAATTATCTTTGAGATTTGAAAGAGAAAAAAAATGTGAAATAAACCAACACAACCCGAATTCCTTTATCGAGGGGGTCGTTCACAAATGACGTCTGTGTGAATATTGGATAATCGCCTGTAGTCAATTGGCAGGTTGTGAAAAAATTTATGGAGAATTTGGGGGGAAGTCTTTTGCTAAGCTTATGTCGTATTAGTTACTGTTTGGGAACTAGGGATAAGCTGCTAGTTCATATACACTAGAGTCAAAGATAAATTCTAGAATAGTGTTGTCCAAACTTTTTTGAGCCACGGCACACCTTAGGGGTAGCCATTACCAAAGTCGCACACAGCATGCGGTTTGCGTCATATACAAAAAATCTACTGCATTTCTAGTGTGCCGCGGCACACAGTTTGGTCAACACTGGGCTAGAATAAAAGATAGATTTCGAAATGAAGGATACTCTTCTGTAGAGTATATTCTAAAGTGTATTAAAAGGTTTTCACTAGACTTAATCATTGAAAGATAGATTTTGGGTCATTTCTCTAAGGCAGTGTTTCTTAAACTTTTCAGATCGCTACTCAGTAACTTATTTAATTATTCTGGTTGAGTACTTTTCGAGAATCTTGACCTGTTTGTTACATAAACAAATAATTACTCAACTGTTAGACCAATCTTTTTGTGGAACAGTAAAGCTCCGCTGAGCAAAGTTTGAGAAACACTGCTTTAGGATCATACCAAAAGCAAGCTTCTAAAGCTCCCAGGGGGACCTTGAATCAAAACTCTTTATACTAAACTTTGAAGCATAAAGATGATTTGACTGTGATTAAGGTGGTTCCCTGGGTAGCCCTAGGAACTGGCAACAAAGGAGTGCACATCAAAGAAAATATGGAACTACAAGATTTAAGTTATCAACAGGATTAACCATACGACAGCTCACGATTAAACCAGATAAACTATCTGCTAACAGCACTTATACATACACACGTCACATGTGAATGACCCCCCTCACATAGAAAAATAATGCTTTGAAAAAAAATCCATGCATATATGAAGAAAAAATTGTGTCTGTTTTTTTGTCTAACTTGATTTCTTTCTCTTTTTCTTTCTTTTTTCTGTGCTTTTTATTCTCTTCTGTCCACCCCGAAATATTCTATAAATAAAATTGTATCCCTACGCTGAATTCCTTTTCACATAAAAATATAAAATCCCATGATACAGTAAAAAGGACTGTCACATTTGAGTAAAATTTCCATTGAAAAGTTGTTGAATTGCTTTTTCGTTTTCTATATATATAAAAATATATTTACTGAAAGGTAAGACAAATTTCTTCCCAATATATTTTTTTTCTATCTTCCTTTAATTTCTTTAATCTTTCTATCTGTGTTTCTATATTTAATTTCATTTCCTTATCTTTCTACCTTTTTCTTCATGTGTTGCATGATTTTTATATTTATTTATTTGTATCTGTTTGTTTGTACTCCCCGTGGCTATATTTTCTCTCTATGTACATGTTTGTTTTGAGGAATGAAAGTTTATTTTTCTACTATCTTTATGTTGAATGTGATTCTTGATGTTATTCGTGTTCTTAAGGCTTCTTCACTTGTAGTTTTACTTGCAGTGAAGGGGATTAAGTAGATTATTTATGTATTCTTTTGATTTTTCCTTTAAGAAAGTTGTTATAGGAAAGATTAAGATACTAGTGAGTCGAAGATACTAGTTTGACGAAGAAACGAAGAAAATATGATCAAAACTGCAGAAAATAATCGATTTTTGGGCATAAACAAATTAGT
Source organism: Chironomus riparius (assembly GCA_917627325.4). Taxonomy (NCBI): domain Eukaryota; kingdom Metazoa; phylum Arthropoda; class Insecta; order Diptera; family Chironomidae; genus Chironomus; species Chironomus riparius. Next base: position 17,039,854 of record OU895877.1, on the reverse strand, counting down.
TTAGAAGCTTTGTTTTATTTTTTTAAATCAAGGCTTCTACCACCACGTAGTTTTACTCTCTTTGATGGTCTACTAGGTGACTACCATTAGTTTAGTAGTTTTTAAGTCTAGCTTCTCTGAAACAGTGATGGTCGTGTGCCGCAAAAATTAGGAAAATCATGTTTCGTTCATAGCTTACCACCAAGGTGTGCCGTGACACAAAATAAGTTAAACACCACTGCCCTAAAGCAGTGATCTGCCATATTGTAGCAACTATCCTACCCAAAAAATAATTCATTCTAAGTTCCATCTCTCGCTCTCTAACTCTCTAAGCTCGTCGTTTTTATGACTAAGGATTATCCAATGTATTAAAGAGAATATAGGCATTAACTATCATATGTTCTCCTATCAAACGTACACTTTTATGGATCAATGTTTGCATTGAAACTGCTCGACGCATGAATTTACCTTTGAGGCACTGTTTACATTCCAGGAATACAGATAACAAATATATGTACGGTTTAATCTTTCTATTTTGATGCGAGCTTTATTATTGAGTAAGGATTAAAGATTGTTTGACGTGTTATGATACTTTGGTGAAACGTGAATTGTAGAATGAAAAGGCGATGGCGGGAGGAGAATTGATGAATTTAAATAGCTGTAGAAAATTGTAATAGACGTGAAGTTTTGTTGGAAAATTCAACATAACCTTAAATTACTCCCACAAATTTAAAAAACAACCTGAATTAAACTGAAGAGATAAAAAAATCGTTTAATTAGTTCCATCAGAAACTGAACATTAAATCTCATCTGATAACAATAAAAAGTTCGATTTCATTCCCTCAATTATCGGATAATGACCAAAGTGGAACAAGCAAAAAAACCAATTAAAAATTTAATGAGATTTTTCACATCGTAAAAAACGAATGGCGATAATTTGATGATCATTGCATTACCTTTCCGAATCTTTGGACAAAAATCCACTTAAATATTGTCATCGTTCCCATTAAGCAATTCTTCCATGCGATGTTAAATGAACCTTTTGCATCTTTAACTAAGCATGAAAATTTTTCTATAAATTCATTTTCCATACACATGAAAAGTATGTACCTTACTTTCCTTTACATGCTGCTTCTATATTTGTATGTTCACATATTCATCTAGCATACATGTGATCTTGACACTCTTTGCTCTCATCATGCTGGGGATGTTTTGTAGCTCCTTTGAATTCACAGCATATGTAGATTTTTTTTTTCGTAATATTACAAATTAATACATCTCACATACTTGGCGTTATGTGATGGGGAAAGTGGGAGATGGGGGGATTGTAGCCCGAGGTAAAAATGAGATTTTGAGTGGTTGGCATGTGATTTTCTCAAAAATTTCTATAGCTTGTGAGTTTCTGAACTCAATTCACTCTATAAACCCCTTAATTTAGCTTCAGCAACCTTACCCATTTACATCCCGGGCTTCATAAAGAATCAAGGCAAAAGACAAAGAAGCAAAAAAAAATTAAATCGTGCTGCGAATGATTTTGATATTAAAACTCATTCCATTTTATTCTACATGTTCAAAACAAACCCCATGGCACACATACACACACATTACATAATTGTAGATGTAGATTAAACACGTAACTAGGCTTACTAACATACTTTACTTGTATTATAAATTTTCGTTAGATAACATGTAGTGCTTATGGATAATTTAAAGAGGGCGATAGCTTTTTTGGAGCACTTGTAAAAGTAAATTTGTAATCACATGTGGAATGTTACTAAATGCTGTAATGTATTTTTGTGTAAAGAAGAGCTGCACTTTGTGTTTGAAACAATTAAAATGGAGCAAAAGAAATTTATTAGTGCAGATAGAATTTGCAGTTTTTGTAGTATTTGCCAGAGGTGTGAGCCTGTAAGCTGTATTTGATGTATTTTTTAGAATTTCTGATGCAGCATAAATCATAAGATTAAATTTTAAAAAGAGATATGAGTTTTAATTAAACCAACTCACTGGTACCCGAAAGGCACACTGATTAAAAAATGGCTGTGAATTTGGCGTCTACGATGACAGATTTGATGAAATCTGTAGATTTAGATCCATTTTTACGTCGTGTGCCTTTCGGGGTATTTATTGGTCAAAGGCTTGAGGTGTAAAACTAATCAAATTCTAGCTCAATATCCCCACCTTGATCACTCAAATGTTATAAATGTCTATAAAATCGCCAATTACACAATAAACACTCCAAATCATCTAAAAACTCATCATCAAAGCAATAGGAATTTTCATCATACCCCATCCTACCTATAACTATCAAACAATCTGAATTCCTGCACCATTAATTCCTTTATTCAGCACTTAAACTTTCAAATGTTCCAGATTAAAATAATTTTCTCTCTCATGCACCCCTCTGGGCCATAAAGAACATTAATTCTGTAGAAATTTATTTCACAAAAATAGTTTTCATTTACAGTGCAATAAAATACAATTAACTTCACTAATGAGAGCACATTTAATTATTTAGAATAAAAGTGAGATTAAATTTATAGCTCATTCAATTCATAGTGCTGTTGAAGAATTTTCAGCATGCATGTCATGACAATGATAAGAGAGACAGTCACAAAAAAATGACAAATCATTTGCTTCACAAACTTTTTTGTAATAGAATTAAGCCTTAAAAATAAAAGTTGGATATGAATATAAAGTGAAAAGGTACTGAGAAAGAGATAAAAGTATGTAGATATTTGTAGCAGTTTTCGAGTAATCCCAATGTGATCATTTATCGTATGAAAAGAATCACAAAAGGATGAATACACGTTATTCAGGTGAATTAAAAGGAAATACGTGAAGGGTATTTGCAGTTTTTTCAAAAAATTGATGCTGAAAGGGATGGAAAGTTGATTTTTGAGATTGGGTACTGTGAGTTGGCTGGAGTCAACTTTAAATAGGAGACTTTGAGCTCGTTTGTCATTAACCTAGTCGATTGCACATATTGTATCCAAAAATCATTAAACCTGGCGTATCCTAAGCTTAATTCAGGTTTAAAGTCAATTTATGTTAGTCTATCTGATAGCTTTGAAAAATGTAGCGATAATCATATAGACCATTAGGGTTTTATTATCATTAAGTTTGACTTTAGGACTTGATTTTTAGTTTATCACAATTAAATCATCTCTGAATAGGAATCGAACTGATTAGGTTTTTCAATAATTTTCCCTAAAATAAATGAAAAATATGCTAAGATACTCATATAGTGATCATTAAGGAAGCTAGTAAGCACCAGGGGCCCTTTAAATATCGAATATGTTAAGTTTTAGATGCAACAAAAGTTCAATTTTTCTAAAAATTCGTTCCAAATTTAATTATTCCTACCAGGGACTGTGTACGCTTCAGAACCAGCAGTTGATACGCCAACAACCAATCCAAACTAAATCTCAAATTTCCCACTTAATAAATTTCACTAAGCAACCCCACATTCCAAGTTGTCACCCCCTGCGAGCAACATAAGAACTTTAGCTTATCTTCATCCCCACTTCTTTAATAAACTTATTCGTTGAGAATACAAGACAACATTGAAGATAATAATGTACGAATATCTGTTTATAACTTTTCATCCCTTTACCTTTTTACCTTTGATTCTTAACTTTCTTTATTTTTTCATCCTTCTGTCGCATAAAATTGGTTCCTAAAAGGAGAGAAAATTTCCGACCTCGTCATCATCATAATCATGATAATAATTTATTTACACAGAGAATATCCATGTGTAGGACTTTATGATGATCAAAAGAAATACTTTGTAGCCTGTGCAGCTTGTTATCGTGAAATTAAATTATTTTCAAGAACAAATATTTTTCTTTTAAATGCTTAAAAAAGGAGAAAAACATGTTGAACATAAACGTTAAATTAATAGGTTGTCCTTTTTAAATTAAGAAATATTGGGTGCAATTAAGAATCATGGCCGTTTGGATAATTAGGGATATTTATTGTGCATGCAAAAGATAGAATAAAAAGATTTTTTTGGGATAAATTGACATAAATAAGGGTTATGGGAGTAATTTTGTGATATAATCTTTAAATATGCTTCAAAAAATCATACAAGGAAGTTGAATTGATCTAAACTAGCTAATATCAAACTGTACAAATCAACGAAAATGATAATGAATATTTAATAAGTATCAACCAATCTAGAGCAATCTTCTTACAAACACAAACAAAAGCAATCAAATTGAGTTTTTAATCCAATTCCTAACATTAAATTGTATTTTAACCATGATAGTCAAGTGGGCACCACTTCACACTATCACAAAATTACAGAATTAAATGCAAATTCTCAGCCACTTGTCAGTCATGGTCTAGACTCTAAATTTTGCAATTTAAAATCATTCAGACATGAAAATTCTCTCATTATACTTAATGTCTATGGTTTTTCTTCTTTATTCTTTATTCTCGAAAAAAAAAATAAAAATTATGTAGAAACAAAAAAAAAGGAACTGAAAAATTCCATCACAAAAACTTTGTAGATGCTTTTATATAGTGATAAAGTAGAGCAGAAAATGAATCTAATTTGAATATAATTAAAATCCATCCTTATTTTTTATGTGAAATGAAATGAAAAAGTTAGATGCAGTAAAAAGAATTGGAAGCAGTTGAACGTAGTTGATAGTTGAAAAGTTGACAAACTTAAGTAGCTTTTTACTTTTAGTAAAATTACTTTTTTGCTTGAAAATGAGCTTGATGAAATTTGAATATTTTTTTCCTATTTTTTAATGCTTAACTTTTTAGGATTCTTTTATAATATTTTATTGAAATTTTTTTAGGGTTATGAAATTGAAATTTTGATGTGAAAGTTTAAAAATTATTGATATTCTGGTGAATACTTTAAAAAAATCTAGTTTTTTTTTAAAATTTCAAAAGTTAAATTTTATATTTTTAAATTTTGTTTTTATTAAATATCGCAAAAGTTTAAATGTTGACAAAAGTAAAATTTGAAGAAGAAAAAAAAATTCAAATTTGAACAAAACTTTTTAAATTTAAAAAAATTAAATTTTTAAAAATTCAAAGTTTGAAAATATTGAATTGTTTTAAAATATCAATTTTAAAGAATTTAAAGTTTAATAAATATTAAAAAACTCAAATCTAAAAGGCTTGAAACTTTTAATTTTGAAAACATACAAAAAATTAAAATTTGACAACCGAATTTTTCAAAATTAGAAAAAATACATTTCAAACAAAAATTCGACTTTTTTAAAAGAAAAATTCTAAATTTAAGAAAATAAAAATTTAAAATTCTTCCATAAGTTTTAAAAATAATTTTTAAATCATCTCATCAAAATAATTCAATTTCAACCTTAGAAACAATTTCATACTTATTTTTAAATTAAACAAATTTAGTAAAAGAATGAAAAAAATTAAAAACCATTTTTAAATCACAAACATAAAGTTTTAGTTTTGATCTAGTAAAAAAAAACTCAGTAGAATGAGAACTTTTAAGCTATAACTTTTTGAATGATTAATTTAAAAAAAATTTTTCCATAAGAAAACAAAACAAAAAATTGAAAAAAAATTTTTGGCGAAAATTTCTAATGAAATTTTTTTTTCTTTTCTTTTTTTCTCTTTTTTATTTGCAGATCGCGAAGTATTCTAAGTCAATTTTTTCACACACGGTGATATAAAAGAGAAAAAAACATGAAATTAACATAAAAAAGTTAAATAATAAAAAATAAACATTTCTTTAGTTAGAAAATTCTTTTGTTTGTTTCAATAATGAATAAGAAAAAACTTTAGGAGAAAAAAAATGTTCAAAAATAAATGTTGAAAAGACTATGAAGAAAATTTTATGATTGATTCTTATCTGAAATATTGTTTATTGAGGAATTTTAGGTTGTTTAAGGAGGACTAGAAGGAAATCTGTTTCTAAATGTATAGGATGCTTTTTGTGGGTTTCGGTTTTCAGATCAGGAACTTTAAAATTTAAATAAATGTTTTAAGAAATTTTTGTTTTCGAGAGACATTAAAATGTGGTGAATTGGAGAATTTTTATTCAGATTAATTAAACAAATCTTGGAAATCCTAATGCTTAATAGCTAATAGTAAGGGACTCGATTACGAAACTTGCAATAATAAATTAAATATATAATTTTAAAAGTATTTCAATTTGTTTTACACAAATTTTAAATAAAGGGGGTGTGAAACTACATTTGTTGAACTTAATGTAGATAATTTGAATTCCAAAAGTTCGTTAATTCAGGAATTGATTTAGTTTTGAAAGCTGAACTTTAAATAAGTTTTTTTAACTTAAAGGTTTTTAAAAACAAACTGAATTTATGACCTGATATTCTTGATTTGAGGTTAGGCAAACTACAGATCTAATTAAAGGATAGACAACACTTCAAACAAATCGCAAGACTCTAAATTCGAACATTGTGTCTCTCGACAACAAAACTCTCGCATTTCTCAAAAAGCAAAAATTTTAGTTCAAATTTATTAGACGAAAAAAAATGTTAAACGAATTATTGATTTATAAACAAAATTAACTAGAATGATGTAAGCAGGTACAATCAATCAATCATCAATGAAAACAAAAATAAGATTAATTGAAAATAAATAACAAGGAAGAAGTTAAAAAATCGAAATTGATAAATGAAAATAATGAACTTTTAGGTATTGTTTATAGTGTATAAATTAATACGAAATAAAAATAATTGAATTGAAAGAAAAACTCATATTGTTGTTACATTGACAAAAGGAAGAGATATTTTTACGATCATAAAAAATCATGAATTTCAAGTTTTTTTGTTAAAAAATTCATTAAAAATGTCGACTTTATGTTTGATATTCTGATTAGGAATTGGGTTGGGGTTCCTGCGTGTGCTTGAGTGATTTAATAATAGTATATCATGTTCTGTTTTCTGAATTTATGATTGTTTTTGAGTCACGATATACTTAAAGTTTATCCAAAAATTTTAAATTCTTAAGATGAGGGTTGTCAACTCAATTTTTTAAGAAATTCATTGATCTCTGATAGTTCTTAAGCTTATCTGAGCACCTGTCCTCCTTTAGAAGCCTGAAGTATATTCAAAGATCCATCATCCCTCTTCTTATCCCTATAATGCTTTAGACGATGTTTAGGTTAGGGGTCGTTTACTTATGACGTCCATCAAAAAACCTGATTTTTAGACCCCCCCCCCCCTCTGTCACAAAAATTCTATAGGAAGAAATTTTCATTGTTTGAACTGTCACAAAATCCTAGAACCCCCTCCCCCCCTAAATGTCAGACGTCATAAGTGAATGGCCCCTTATTGTTATTTTGTTTATAGTAGTATGAATGTTAATTGATGCTTATTTAAGAACATAAGAACCTCTTTAGAGATGGATTCGGTCTAATTACGTATCTTTTAGTACTCCAACTTAGGATACACCCTTCAGTACCCAAACATCCCCCTAAAGATTCTTATAAACCTTTTAAAAACTCTTTAACCTCCTTTCTCATCACCAGTGCTGAAATAAATGCAAATTAACCTCAATAAACTTTCCAACTGATAATCCTACATATATTACCATAAAATTTATGCTCAAACAACATTCTTTCGTCTTATTAAGTCTAGACACACCAGACCTCAATCTCAATATCCTTTAGAATATCAATCGAAATAAATCTAAATCAATCACATTTGTACATTAATTTTAATTCCACATAAATGACAGAATACTGCAAAGGAATTGGCAGCTTAAAGTTCACCATAAATCCTCTCAGCACTCAATAAATCATGATTCAATGTAAGGATGCTCTCGAATGATGAATAAAAAAAAAGTAATGGAAATGTAAAGATTTATCTATTTTATTATTCTTCATTTTTACTCTGGACTTGTGTCTGTTGTGTACTGTCTTGTCATGAAACATTGTAGCTCATCATAATCAAGGTCGTGTCATAAAAAAGGTCATAATCTTTAACATTATTGGCACCATTATCATCACAGTCGTGTATGTTATCACCAAAAAAAGAAAAAGATACATGAAAATGTCCAACATTATCGCACATCACCCTCATGCACACCATATGCCGTCTATTTCTATTTCTGGACATATTTATTCGTAAAGAGAACATGAATCAAGTACCGCAGAGATAGTTGAATCCATAAAATACGATATTACATATAAATCAGTCTCAAAGCACACCGTCGATGTAAGCTTTCATCATTTTCAAAGTAATATGATTGCACATTCATGAGCAGATGGACGATGAAAAGCTGTTATATTAATGTATTTTTTTGGGGGGATAAAATAAGAGGTCTCGAGAGTTCATAACATACAGTCCGTAACTGTAAGGGCGTTCTCATTAACACCGTCCAGACAAAAAATGAAAAAAATATTTTTTCACATGCTTGTTGCTAGTTGCTGCTCGTGATGATAAACTCGCAAATGAAAAAAGTTTTCATGAATATTAAACGAGATAAAAATGAGAGAATTTTATTCATTTTTCTGATAGAGTTAGTGGATTAGTTGCTGTTTTTTAAAAGCAGAGGTGTTTTTGAACAAAAAAAAAGGGAGGAACCAAGGCTAATGCCTTAGCACAGTGGCTAGGGATTTCGACTCCTCAAAGAAGAGATCTTGATTCATTTTCTTACATTTTTTAATTTTTGTGCTTATGACAAAGAAGTTCATACTTAAAAGTACAATGTGCTTGATATCATTCATTAAATCTTGGATCTTTCAAAGGTAGGGCTTTAACATTTTAGCATTGCTTAATCATTAATAGAGCAATATAGTACAACTAGTAATATCTAATCATAAGGATTCTTTAGGATCGGATTTAAATATCCATTCACGCGATGTAACAATTAAAATACTTTCCTGTAACCGGTTGTTCCCATCCCCATTCATGTAGGATCCCTTGATTTTTCTTAAGATTTTCTAGAAATATCCAGGGTTGCAATAAAGACACATGTACCTGGGTGAAAACTGTACAATTCGTTGATAATTTATAAGGTTTTTCTAGCAAGACCATACAAATTCCAATAAAAACTCACAAATTATCAAGGAATTGTACGGTTCTCATCTGTGCACAGATGCCTGTATCGCAACCCTGAAAATATCTTTAAACTCTTAAAATCTTATTTAATATTTATCACCTCTTCAAATGCACCCCTACAACATCGAGAGCATCGCTACAAAGAACAGAAGCAGAACATCAATTCCAAAAAATATAAGAATTTTTGTAATAAGTCATAAAGCACACACAATCATTACATCAGTCTACAAAATGAACGTCATAAAAGCTGAGAAATTCATTAAGTTCACTTACTCCCTTCATTCTACATTATTTTTAGCTCTCATTCACATTCCATTTTATGACGTCATTTGTGTAGATAATTCGCGTATGCCGTGCATATACATAAAAAAATAAATATAAATAAAAAATAAAGCTGAGAAACAACGTAAATAACAGAGGGGGGAAACAACGTGATGGGGAATTTAATAACAAATTTTCAATCATTTTTCGTCAAAACTTTAATTAGAAATGGTTGAGAATTTCCCATTTAAACATTTTCCCATGATGTTGATATCCCCCTCAGTAAATAACAACGAGTATCGTAAATAAACAAATGATCAATCATGAAAAAGCTCTTTGTATGCCTTTTTAGAGGAAGCTGAGATAGTTCAATAATAGAAAAACAAGCAAGCAAGTGAACATAAGGAAATTTTTATGTACATAAAAGCACATGAAATGTTATATGTTCAAATAAGGCACAAAAATTTTGTGTCTATGTATGTAGATGTGTAAAATATTTATTCAATTTTTTTTATGTTTTTTTCGTGTACATAAATTCAAACAATCATCCTTCATCATCGGCATATACAATACATTGTAGATGTGTACAACTTTATAAAGTAGATAGGGCTTTAGGGATCTGTTTATAGAATATACATAAAATATTGGAATATATGAGCGAAAGAAGTAGTTCGAATGATATGTTTATGTACATACATAGGAATGTAAATAAATGTGGAACGCACGTGCATGAGTGAATTGAAGGGGATAAATAATAAAAAATGGGATGTAAAAGGGAATTTATAGGATAATGTTGACACACTTTGTCAATTTGCTTTTTTCTTGTTTTTTAAAACCATGAATTTTTTTTAACTTCACCCGAATAGAACAAGTTGTTTAATGGAATAAAATTTGGTGTGATTCTGGCATGGTGCTAGACTTTAATCGAATCCAGCATTATGCCAGAGTTTCGCCATCTTGGAGCCAGATTTCTATTCGATCAACCGGTTTGTGCTATTCGTGTTAACGCATTTGAGATTGTTTTGTTATAATGTTGACAATGTGCAAACTTGTTACTGGCGTAGGAAGGGTTTTATGTACAAAAGAATTGAAAAAATCAAGGAACTCATTAGAGGTTTTTGTCCTTTAAATTTATTTTTAACTCTTTTGGATATCCATGGATCAATTCACAAAACTACTTGGAGTATCTTACTCAAAATTGTTGCAAAAATCAAAATTTTCGAAATCAGAAGCACGTTTCCGGGGCTACTTGAGGCTCTAAAGCAAAGTCACCGATCAAATTTATTTATGCCTTTAAATAAAGAACATTAAATTTCATTCTCACAATAGAGTCTTAAAACTGGATCAGAGCTTACCCAAAATCAACACCCCCACCCCTCTTGATCCTTAGATACATATTTCCTAATGGTGGCAACTCACATACATACACTCATTAGCACTGGTCAAAAACACCACGAAGTTGATAACAAATAAATTTCAATTAAATTTCTGTAAAACCAGCATAATGTCGCAAAAATCTCACACGCATTATTTTCACCATCCAAGCCATCCAAAATTTTCCAAATCCATCACAACAGGATCAATGTTTTTTCCATTATTTTGTTCAAATTCCTGAAACTCTAAAAACAAGAAATATCAACATGACACCAGCGTAACGTACTTTATAAAGCTTCATTTCCATCAACCTTACTCAATTATTTATTGAATTTTTCTTTATAAATGTTCAATCATAAAAATATTTTCATGAGAATTCGTTTGATAAAAAAAATGATTGATTAATAATTTTTTTTTGGATATGAAAAATGAATGAAAATGTCAACAAAAAAAATTCTTTCATTTTTACCGTCATGGTAGTAAAAGGAGGTAGAGTGACATGTGATGCATAAAGCGTAGAATTCCGATGAATGGAAATGTAAATGTAATTAAATTAGTGAGGACGAAGAAAATTTCATTTATAATTTAGGTGGACATGAGAGGCAATGTGTAATTCGGTCAAGGATTGTGTAAGAAGCATGACAATGTTGTAGACATGCTATTAACTAGATGAATGGAATATGATCCTGCAGAATTTTAAACTTTCGAGGCATATTTAAAGGGGTGAATCGAGAGGGTTAATACCTAAAGTTTATGAGAATTCCTAGCTACAGATCTGACTGCTCAGCATCCAAAAATGCTACCAAAACATAAACTCTACATCTATTCAGAGTGTGTCGAAATTCAATGCATTATCCTCTAAACTAAGCATTCCAAATGCTACACTTCAATTTCACATGCATGCATCACAAAACTCTATCAATAATTTCAATAGATCCCACCTCTCTAAAATGTCTATTCTCAAAAAGCACGACTCATTGTTGCACATGACGCATATTTTCATGTCATACATCAACAACGCCTGTATCATCCCCCAGTCTAATGATAATAAATTCATGTTTTGTATCATAAATTTTCATTATTTTAACATTCCACAATGCTTATTATACATCACCCTCGGGTAGCGACACATACATCAATGTAGATGTGAATATTTATTGACATGTTAAAGATTTAATTTTGTGCTGATGTCACTGAAAATAAATGTTTTTTTTCTTTGTTGAGGCAAAAATCTCCTGCCAGCCTACGTAAAATACATAAAATATTTTTTATGGATATGATAAAGTTTGATGCCATCGTTTTTAGCTCAATTAATATTTAATTTGGGGATTATAAATTTTACAGCTTAGTCTTTGAGTAATCAAAAGTTTTTCCATCATCATAAACTTATTCACTTCCTTAGACGTAAAGCCACATAAACATATTAGGGGTGTAGTCAGGGTGGATCGTGTGAATTCAATTAAACAGGCTCAAATCTTGAAAAGAGATCCACAAAATTAAAATTTGAAAACACATAAATTAAACCTTCCCAAGAAAAGTCCTGGATATACCCTCTGCACACCTACATGAGAAAATTTCCATGCCAACACTTTAAGATATTAAAAAATGGTTTCATCTCCTCCTGAATCTTTTACATCATTAATTTCATGTCAAGGAAATGACGAGTAGCATCATCCAATCAATCTCTTATTCCATTTCAATGCCTTGATTATACTGCGTGCATGTATGTGTCTATGAGTTTATTTATAGAATTATATGAAATATTATTATTTTGAGATTGGGCTGGGGTTGTTGTTCTTTTTACTTGGTTAGATATTAGTCAGAATATTAATGCAAAAGGTTTTTTGTTATGAATAGAAGGAGGTATTGAGCTATTCTCTCTTTTGATGTGATAGATATTTAATAATGTTTGACAGTTTGCTGATGATATGATGCATTAAGTGATAGAATATCAAGAAACTTTGAGGATAGTCTCAATGGTGCATTTATCAGTTGAAGGTTGGAAGTTGGATGAGTTGAGACATAGATCGTGATGGCCTATCGATTGCTAAGCATTTCTGAGTTTTGAGATTCTGAAAAGTAAATTATTTTCTGGCTCAAACGACAAGAATTCAAAGAAAATTCACAGTTGATTAAGAAAAAATTATTCGACCAGAAAGAAGTTTATTTCGAGCACTGCCTAGAACCTAAATATATTTTTGAAAAGCTGACAAAAATTTCTAGGTTTTAAAAACTTTTACAAACCATCCCAAGCTTTATCTGGTCGAAGGAGACCAAATCAAGCTCACTTTGAGCCAATTAAGAGTCGACTTGATTAATTTTTGAATATATAAATTGAAGCCTGAATCTATGCAAGAAATATCAAGCTATATTCCAATTGTTGACGCATCAAAGCTTGATAAAAATCTCAAACTTTCCAAGAAATCCTTTTTTAAATGTCAACATATAGATATAAAATCGTGACTAGATGTGTTTATTTGCTCTCATCATTTTTTAAGCATTTTTGATAGTTAAATTAAGTATTTGTGTGTAAAATAATCTGTTTAGCTACGCATTAGGTCATATAAGACATTCCTAATTAAACGCGAGTGAGATAAATCTTGATTTAAGGCATAAAGTTAAAATAAAGACTTCCAAAAAGACAATTGTGACAACAAAGGATTTTATTTTTTCCTTTTGTTTTTTTACGTGCCATTGCTGTTAAATTCAATCATAGTGAGGGTTTCTTTAATTTATTTGTGGCTGAACAAAATTATGCGTATTCAATGAATACATGCGATTCTGTTACCAGGCAAATAGTTACTTAAACTTATAGCTAATTGAAATTAACCACTAAAAAATCAATAAATAAACAAGAAACAAAACATACAGTGAAAATATTTCCATATTAGAATTGAACGTTCACTCGACCACGTGATCATTTAATAATTCCGTTAATATTTGAAAATTCTGATATTCGCAAATTAGATAATTCAAATTCGAATTGCCGTTAATCATAAAATTGAGTGAAAATGCACAACGGACCTAAAAGGGATATAGTTTCTACCCAAAACAACACAACAAAGTCGAGAAATAAAAAAAAGACTGATGAAACACCAAGCACACAGAACATTCCATCATCCAGCGTCATAAACTTCTTTAGAGATCAGCAAAAGTCACAAAAAATGCATGATGAAAGCTTTTCATCATCGTTATCCTTTGATTCTGCAACTAATGGAACATTGATTGAACTGCCAACAATGATAAGCGTCTTGGAATCTAGAAAGAGATCTTTAGAAGAAAGAAGAAATGATATTTTAAGCATCAAAGATGAAATGGTTAAAAAAGTCTTACTTGACATGATGGTTGATATGAAGAATGTTGTTGAGGACCATGAAAAAGTACTACAATGTCAGAACGAGCTAATAAAGAAACAAAAAGATGATTCTGATGACATTCAATCCAACATGAATTCTGTTAATAACTTAACTAAAGGAATTGGAAATTTGGCTGATGGTTTTGTTGAGCTGAATAATCGAGTCCAATCATTAGAGGTCGCTAAAAACTGTGCTTTTGATAGTCATTTCCTAAATGTTGTATTCGTGAATCCAAATGAAGCTGAGAATGTTGAGAATGGCACCATAGGCCCCAAACAGAAATTTGCTGAAATTCTGAGTGGAATGAAAATTGTACCGCCTAGGGACATTATTGATGCTAACCTAATAACTGTTCGCAAATATGTAAATGGCAGCAGAAAGGCGGTTAAAATGATTAGAGCACGTTTCAGTGATTCAGTAACAGCAGGGCATATCTTCTCACAAATCATCACGAACAATAAATGTTTAACGGAGTCTGGCCATCAAAGAGGAATAAAGTTTTATGCTGAGATGCCTGCAAGTAAAAATGTATGGAATTTAAAAAAAATATGTTATGAACTGAAGAATGAAGGAACGTTCACCAATGTAAGAGGATCAGATCGTGGCATCTTAGTCACTTATAAAACTAAGGATGGTCCTGATGATGATAAGGAAGTTGTTCGAACTATTGCTGTTACCACTGAGAAGGAAGTTGATGATCTGAGGAAAATTTTAAACATTGATGATGCCTACATCCCAGTTGCAAAAAAGTATAATAGTGACTTCTGGGAAAATAAGAATAAATCTGGAAGGAAACAGAAAAGAGGAAGAGAACTTGATAACAGTGACACTTTAAGTGATTCAAAACGTGTTACATTAAGTGAGAACAGTCAATGAAATGAAGACTCATCAGCTCAGTTACAGCAATTGAATGATAGAAGTGAATGTGATCAAATAACTAATTATAACTATAGCAATATAAATCAAATAAAGAGGGAAGTCAACAAATTTGAAAATAATCCACATCTTTCACTTCTATTTTGGAATATAAGATCCATTAAATCTCTTAATAAATTTTCCAAATTCAAAGCACAAATATCTGAACTGGTGAGTGATAAAAATAGAATACTTGACTGTGTCGTTTTGGCTGAATCATGGATTAATGAACTCGACGATTTTAAACTTTATGAACTAAAAAATTACCGAAGCTTTTCACTGTCACGTAATTCGTCTCAAGGCGGTGGAATAATAATTTATGTTCGTAAATTTCTAGTAGCTAATGAAATAAAAAGAATTTGTAATCATCATATTGAGGCATTGCTTGTGGAAATTTTGTCATCAAATTTGAAACAAAAAATATTAGCGGTCTATCGTCCACCATCAGGAAATTTGAGCGATTTTTATGAAACAATGGAGGATTTTTTTACTGAATATAGTGATTTACTTGTATGTGGAGATATGAATATAAACTTATTTAATGAAAGTACCTGCAAGCAATATCGCGATCTTTTGCTAGTAAATAATTATCAAGTAATTAATAATGCAGTCACTAGAGCTGCATCTGGTACTCTAATTGATCACATTCTTTTGGAGAATAGCAGTAATAATAGTGCAACGGTATGTACGTCGAAGAATTATCAATTGTCTGATCATAATTTTGTTGTCATCTTAAAAAAAATTTCTCACCAATCAACATGGATTACTTCTACAGTCTCTAAAATTGATTTTAATTCCATTCATGATGAAATTGCGTCTGTCGACTTGTTTGATGCTCTAAGCAATTGCCCAAATGTTAACTCTGCATTCTCGGAGCTGATCCTACTAATGAGATCTTCTGTGAACAATGCACGTAGTACCTACAAAATAAGACACAAATTTGAAAATGAAATTCCACCATATGTTGATCGAAAATATTTAAATCTAATGAATAAAATTAATAATTTATGTGATAAAATTAGGAAGTTAAAGAAAATGAACCAGAATGTCAGCAACTTGGAAATAAAAATGTCAAATCTACAGGAAACGCTAACCCAACATTCAAATTTGAAAGCAAAATTGCATTACTCAAGTATAATTACCAGCAATAAATCCTTTTCCTGGAACATAATCAACGAAATTACAGGCCGTAAAAGGAAAGTTGAAAATTTAGTGATTCAGCACGAGGGAAATGTAATTTACGATAAATTTGACGTCGCAACACTCTTTCAGCAAAAGTTTAATTCAGTCACGTGTAATAAATCAAATGATGTTTGCATGAAATTCCTAGGAAATCCGATTGAAAACAGTATGTTTTTGGAGCCTGTAACGGAAAATGAAATTCTATCATTATTGAATGATTTAGCAATTAAGAAAGCGACTGGAAGTGATGATCTTCCTGTGAAAATATGGAAAGATAATGCTAAGTTCCTTTTTCCTGTCCTAACTAAGCTAATTAATGAAATGTTTGATAGTGCTGTCTATCCAGATGTACTTAAAATTGCAGCTATTAAGCCAATACACAAAGGCGGAAGCAAAGTGAATTTAAATAATTACAGAGGGATCTCACTTCTTCCTACTATTAATAAAATTGTGGAAAGAGCTATTTATGATAGAATTGAGAAGTTTTTGATTAAGAATAAGCAATTTGATGAGCTTCAATTTGGATATCGGAGACATTATGGAACACAGGATGCACTATGCAAACTGTATAATACAATTTCAAAAGCACTTGATAAAAAAAAATTTGTCGTTGCTGTATTCTTGGATATCTCTAAGGCTTTCGATAGCATCAATCACAAACTGCTCTTGTTTAAACTTGAGAAAATGGGTATACGAGGAAAATCACTTGATCTCATTAAAAGTTACCTGAATAATCGACAACAATTTGTAAAAATCATGGATGTTTGCAGTGAAATTGCTGAAGTCTTGTTTGGTGTTCCTCAGGGAAGTTGCCTGGGTCCTTTACTGTTTGTCATAATGCTATATGATCTCAAATACGTTGATACAGCTTCGAAAATTCTAATGTACGCTGATGATGCGGTGATGCTGCTGACCTGTGATAGACTTGATGACATTAAGGAATCTATAAGTAGAGATATTGTGGAGATTAATAAATATTATACTAGCAACGGATTAAATTTAAATGCAGGCAAGTCAAAATACATGACATTTGGTTTTACAAGTCATGAAGACCTAGACAGTTTCATGAAAAGTAATGGAATTGAAAAAGTTGACTCAATTAAATACCTTGGAGCAATAGTAGACAGTAAATTGAAAATGAATGATCATGCAGACCATCTTGTAAGGAGAATATCTCAGTCAGTCAACGCTATGAATATAATTAAAAATCACTTACCAACCAATTTGCTCCTCCAGTTTTATAATGCCTTTATTGGATCTCATCTCTTCAGTAGTGGATTTTTGATGTGTAGATTAAATGCTGGTGATGTAAATAGACTTCAGAGAATTCAAAATAAGTCGCTGAAAATGGTATTTGGTGTTGATAAAAGATTTTCTACTGAAACGTTATTTGTTGAAGTAGCGGTTAATGTACTGCCTGTAATTGGAATAGCCTGTTTCAACCTACTTTTATTGACTAAGAAATATGTCCTAACGTCTGCTGAGGATTTTGAAGTTATTAATGAAGGACGTCGAAAGGGCCAGCTGAAATTCACAAGATTTAGAGGAAGCGTTCTTGCCAACGACCTTGCATGCTTGGGGCCAAAAGTCTACAATCAACTGCCTGTGAAAATAAGAGAAATTAATAAATACAACCTATTTAAATGCAAGTTAAAAAGTTTTCTTATAGAAAACAAACTGATATTCTTGAGGGGCAGTAAACTAGATGTCAACAATCTGTTTAAATCATCAGCACTATCCTAAGATGCGAAAAAATGTGATGCGATAATTCAAAAATTTTGTTAACGATGTTATTAATTTGGATATTTTTATCTTTATTTTAAAAAAACTTGTACTTACGTTTATTGTGCGTGTACGTACATTACTTAAACATCATCTTAAACACTTTAAAGTGTAACACTTATTGGATATTAATATTCTCGATCATGAACTTTTGTTTTTCTCTTTTTTTTTTTTGTTCTTGTTAAGCTTTTAATAATTACTTTTATTTGTAAACTACCCGAGAGGGCGAATAAACATTAATCAATCAATCAATCAACACGATTTAACATTCAATAAAATTTGATATTTTTATCACAAAATTGTGAGGAAAAAGGGTTCAAATTTATCGACATAAATTTCATCTTACGACGGCTTACGACATTTAAGATAAACGAATCGATCTTCAAATTCTAGAAAATTAACATTTTATCTCAAAAATTTACGTTATTTAAATTGAACAAAAAAATATTAAATTTCATAATTCATCATGAAATCAAGACTGGAGCATAAATTATAAATTAAATGAAGTATATTGTTGCTTACTTTTCTTATAATTTTATTTCCTTGAACAAAAAAGTCGTGATTAATTTTATTAAAATAATTTCTTTTCGAAAATTCTTAATCAGAGCTGCTCATTATCATGTAAAAGTTATAAGATGTGGTTGAATTTCGCTTGTTTATTTAATTATAAGAATAGTTTAAGTTTTTAAAGAAAAATTAATACGATGGAAGAATAAGCCTCTAATTAATTAGTTTGAGAAATTTTTCTGTCATGAATTTTGATCAGTTTGTTGGCTGTGCACTGAAGCATAGCTAAGAAGCTCAGATAGGGAACGTTTACGTAATTGCGCTTATTAAAAAGAATTAAATTTGAAATAATATTTTTCAATAATTTTAAAAAATGTTTTATTTTAAAAGATTAAATTTATGAATTTAAAAAATAATCTCAATGCACTGAATTGTCACAAAAACTAATTGTTAAAACTGGAGGGATAGAAATGAAATTAGAAGTTTTTCAATGGTGTAAGAGGTATCCGACTCTCTTTAACGATAATTTAATGATTTTTCTCATTAATATTTTAATTTTAAATGAATCGGACACCCCTTGCTCTTGCATCTTCACCTCTGCTAGGATTTGATCAATAAATTTCACAACATTCATTTGAAAATATCAGAGGGCGAAGTCGACTCGAAATTTGTATGAAGTCGAGTGAACTCAAGTCGACTTTTCCATACAAAATCCGAGTCGACTTCGCCCTCTGGAAAATATTCATTAAAAAAAAAAGTCTATTAGAACTAGAATTTATAGAGAACTGTACACATATTTAAGATATCAAAAAAAAAATGTTTTAAAAAAAAAGAGTCTGAAAGACAAATTTTTATAGAAAAATTATTGCAAATATATTACGAATTAAAATGTAACACAAAAATGGAGATTAAAACGGGAAAAAAATCTTTAATGAATTGTTAGGATTAATAAGTATGTAAAAAACACATTATGAGACATTTAGAAGAAAATTAAAAAATGTAATAAATTAAATTTCAATTTTGTTGTAAATATAAAAGAGTTTACGGATGTAACAGAAAAATTTCCAATGGAAAATAATTATGAAAAAAATCGATGAATTTAAGGCAGAAAAAATGGAATTAATAAAAATGAAAAAATTTGAAAAAGCTTTTTTTAAAATTTTTGGGTTTATGAATTTTTTGAAGTTTTCAGGTTTTTTTGTAGGTTCTTAGAAAGCACTTCAGGAGCTGCTGGTATTTAAAGTAAAATATGCAGCTCAGCCAGTAAAACAGCCTTCCAATAACATCACCATCAATTTCATCCACTCCAACATACTTTTCCTTAATTTACGGTGTGAATATGTCCATAAAACCACAACCTCATTCATTATCATCTGATTCCATTTTCCCTAATATTATTATTTTTTCTTGTTCATTCTTCATTCTTCATTCCGTAGTGGTTTCACTCAATAAACAAGCAAGCAAGTTGAATCTGTGCCGCGTAGAAAGTATAATGAAGCTTAGTAATTAATCCTATTAGAGGGTGGAAATTAAAAGCACTCAGGATGGAGCTGAGTAGACTTTTCGGCATCAAAAACAACAACAATGTTGGATGGAAAAAATTTCTATATCTTCTTTAATTAATATCTCGCAATAAGGAAGAGTCAAAAACTTTGGCAATTAAAAAAAGTTTGCTCTTGTTCTGAATTATCGACAGAAATAGTATCAGCATCATCGTCGGTTGATAGTTGTGATGTTATTGGGGTTTTTTTTTGTATTTTTGCAGAATCGATATTGTCTGAATAATTTTAGGAATTGCTGGATTTTTAGGGTAACAGCTCAATAAATTAATACAACACACTAAGGTTCTTGTTCACGAGTACCTGACTTAAATCTATCAAAGGTCGTTCACTTATGACTTCAATCAGAAATTAGGATTTTAGGCTGTATTATCATAAATTCTCAAGCATCTCAGTGACCCCTCAAAGCTGTAGCCAATTAAATCAATTAATGCAACTCTAGGAGCTGATTATACTCGTAATCCAGCCACCAAACCTGCAAAAAAAGCCAATCAAATGTAAGTAATGACAAAAACGTCTTTAAACCCCTAATAACCTTAATCAGTTCACTAAACTCCAGTTTAAAATATTTCTTGACCCCAAAAATGAGTTCAAAGAATAATTTTCAATTTAAAATAAACTTAACCAAGTTCACCTTTCATCCGCACGTGTTCAATCTACATTCACAAATTACTTTTTCGTTTGTCTGGAATCTTCTTTAAATTAATATTTCTTTTAACCTCGTGCTCAATATAATCACACTTGTTCATTCTCAATCGATACAGAATCGACCGCACAAACAAAAAGAAATCATGCTTCTTATGAATTATAATTAACTGTTAAATGCCTTTAAATATATGCGTAGATACAGAAGAAAATAAGCAGATGAGCTATTCTGGTTTTTTCCACAGTTCCACATATTGTATTGAAATTTGATAATTAATTATCTTATTAAACAGTTGCTAGGTGATTTGCTGAGTTTAGTAACTTCATAAGATTTTTTGATTAATTTACCTCAAGCTTCTTTTTCTCTCCTCACACTCCATGTCACAAAAATCTAAATCGGTGAAGTTTGATTTTCGCGCCAAATTCAGAGTATTCATTCTTTATGTGTATTTGTTCTCTTAAAATCATCCGGAACTAACTTTGAACCTAAACAATATCTATTTATATTCCTTCCTATCCAATAAATGTCAAGGTCTTTTTCGTTTACATTATTCACTTCCGAAAATAGCATCGATTATTGAGAAATCGTAAACAAAAAAATGTCTGGTTAGAAACTCTTGTTGCTATAGAAACTTGATGACTTTCGAGTGCTGTTTTCATTTTCGACATCAAAAATCTTTAAAAATCCGGAGGTTAAATCTAAATGCAACCTTAATATTGACTTTTAAAATTTCTCCAAAACTAAGTTTCACTTGCAATTTCATTAATTATATTAAATGTGTAATTTGCAGTAACAAAATTACAGAAAGATTAAAATTGAAAATTTCAATTTAAAATTGAGAACTTAGCCAGCTTAATGAATGGCAAGTTTAATGGTAATCGAATAAATTGATAGCTTTAAGTGCTACAGAAATTACCTCATCTTCATTTCTTTTGTTAATATACTTTTTGGAGTAATTTTCTTCATTTCACATTCGTTAAGTTGCGATTAACATAATCATTGAACTTAATCACTCTCGATATTATTAAATTATCTAATTTTGGAGTATTTAAAGAATGCCATAGATTTCTAGCACATTAATACTACTTTTCTTTTCAATAATCTTTTGTGCGATTTAACTGTTTTGGATATGGATGGACTGCGATGCAAAAGAGATAAGTGATTATGTGCAGTAGAGATTCTTTGTATTTAGATCAGCACAACACAAAAAGCGTCTTCACTGCTGAGATTGTTTGACAAGCAGTTTGGTTCTGTTTAAGCTGTTGGCTATAACTTGATGTCGTATGGATGAATTTTCAACTGATTCGTGCTGATCTGCTGTTTGTCATATGTTTTTGTTCGCAATTTGAAGGTTTCTTCTACTCAAACTCAAACACGAACATCGCAAGCAGAGCTTGATGTCAACTAGACTCTCTATGTCTCTCTGATACATTACCAACAGAAAAACATCAAAGATTAAAATTACAAGTAAGTACAAAATCAATAACATGACTGAGTGTGATTTAAATGTTATAACTCGCTGCATGAATAGAAATTAATAAACTTCAAGAATTCAAAGTTTATAATTGCATCATAAATCCATAATAAATTGCAATATGAAGTATGCATTCAACAATTTGGTTTTATTATTAAATTTCTCGCTGAATTTTCCTCAAAAAGCATCAAACCTAACCACAACCAACCGCATCCGACTAAAACACAATTTTCTGTCAACACTTTCTGCATTTTAATTGCTGCAACTTCAGAAAAACCACATTTAATTTCAACATCGAGGCAGAAACTTTTTTTGCCGCCGTCACTGAAAAAAAAATCTTCAAAAAGAAAATTGTTCATTTCGAAAAAGAATCTTAATTAAAAAAAATCCAATTTTCATGATGAGCAAAAGAAAAACTTATTATTTTTTTTTTTGTGAGAATTAAGCAGCACAAATTAAAAATTTTGAGAAGATGCTCGCATTGGAAATTTCTTGCTGTAATAGTGTAGAAATTATTTTCCCAGATTAATCGGCATCTATTTTTAATTTTAATTTTGTGAGTTTTTCTCAATTTCTCTTCTTTCTAGCCGCACACAAGTGCACGAGGTAGAAAAAGTCTTTTTTGCTCAGTTTGTTGGAAGATCACGCTGCGATCGGGAGACTAAAGACGAGTCGTGCGAAATTTTTGCAAAAAAAAATAATAAGAAAATCTTTTTTTTGTGGTCTTACCTTTAAAACTTTATATTTTGTGTGTCCGAGTGTGAATTTTAATTGACTTTTTAAAAATAAACTTTTTTGTATTGATTTGTGATAACGAGAATTAATAAACCTTGAATTTTTAATCGCATTATAAATCAGGCAGATGAGAGTGAAGAAAATGAACAATAAATGAAAAGAATCGTCTTTTTGCTATTTTATGCCTGTTAAAAATAAAGAAAAGAAAAAAAAGGAAGGCAGAAGAAAATTCCTAAAACACTTGAATGGTGACATAAAAAAATTTTCTCTGTCTGAGACAAGCGAAATATAAAAAAAAGTTGCAAGGAACAAAACGAAATTCCCAACTTGACAATTGTGTGAGTTCTTTTTTTTTGTGCCTTATTCTTTTGAAATTAAGATAATATTATGTCATGGAGTCGACATTTCCATCCCTCAATTGTTCCTTCTTTTTTTTATTAAGCCTTGCGGTTATGCTTCTTAAAGGTGGACTTTGAGCTTTGTCTCTGAATTATTTCTAATATTGACTTGATGCTGTAAATGTGATTCATTGGAAAGTGTAAATTTTAAATTAGAAAATAATTTTGGCAGCAGTTAGAAAAAATTA
The DNA here is from genome assembly GCA_917627325.4 of Chironomus riparius. Classification (NCBI taxonomy): domain Eukaryota; kingdom Metazoa; phylum Arthropoda; class Insecta; order Diptera; family Chironomidae; genus Chironomus; species Chironomus riparius. The sequence continues at coordinate 17,016,475 of OU895877.1, read as the reverse complement.
TTGATCAGCTTGTAAAAATCAATAAAATCTTGTGCATTTTTTTAAAAATCAAGGTTGAGTGTCTTTACTTGTCTTAGAGAAATTGGCTGATTTTAAGCCGGAGCAGCACATGCTGTTAGAGAATATTTTAAATAGTTTAACTCAAGGTTTAATATAAAAACATGACTACAGCATTTGGAGCTCTTTGTGGCCACTAAACTATCAGTTCCTCAAGATTACACGAAATTCTTTGATTCATCCATAAAAACTCATCCCCTCTCGTCACTTGACCATACCACCCCCTGACCCTTCTGATCATGTTTTCTATCTCATTGATTTTCGTCCACCTCATTGTTATTACCGCATTCATTCTGAATGATCTCCACATCCTCATGTGTGTATCTCGTGTGCGTGTCAAAGTATGCGAAATGTGTTGAATGACGGAAGAACCGAGAAATGTCACAATATACAAAGAAAAAGAGAATAACACAACAAAAAACAAAATTTTTTGATGAGAGAAATATGAAAGGAAGTGAAGATGAATGAGCATGGACGCTTTAGTGAAATTTAAGAGGAGATAGAAAAGAAATTTCTCAAATGAAGGAAAGAAAGTTTTGTTTTGATGTTTTGATGACTTTTTTTTGTGGGACTTGTGATGAGTTTTTTTTTGTGCTTGAAATTTGATATCGAATATGAAATGTTTTCTTTATGTTTTTGTTGACTGATCACAACTTACCTCCTTCATTAAACCTATCTTAAAATATTTTTGCATTTGAAACTTCTTCAACCAAAACGACGCCTTTACGGTAATGACAAATTGACCTTAAATCAAATCCAATTTAAAAGCATCATCTTTAAATCGCCTTATTTTAATCAAATCCAACTTTTTCGCTTGATGGAAACACAAATTAATTCTGGATTAATTAAATTTTAATTGGCAAATTAAGCTATCAAAAGTTTCGGATTACAGAATGTCAATCTTAATAGCCTGAAGAAAATTTATTGAAGCTATAAAGCTTCATGTGTTTGAATATCCAGGCTTTAACATTTAAATTTGCTGTGCATGCGCTTTAAATTAAATTGAAGCAATTTAAGGAATTTTTTAATGAAGTTAATAGTGAAGAAATAATCTAGAATCGGAAAATAAGTGGTGTTTCATATAAAGAGGCGGTATTTGGGGGCATTTAGCGATATTAGTGTAGAATTTGCACACTTCTGGGAAAAATGACATTTAATGAATTTCTGATAAAACGGATAAAACATTGATCAACTCGTTGAGTCAGTGAAGTAGCTAGAAGTGCTCCAGATTTGAATTCTCTTTACAATGGTGTTTAAGGTCTCCTCGAGTAGGTGATCTTAATAGCCATAGAAACCGGCTCCTGCATTAGTAAATCATTCATCATAACCACAAATCTACATCATCTCGCATTTTCATACCGAAAAAATATCAAACGACCACAAAATAGCAGAAATAAAATTGCACATCGTAAAAATAGCATAAAATCCACAAAATCAAAAGCCACATTGACATTTAGCATCGTTTCTGATTCATTTCATTAATTATGCTTTCAATAATTTACAAATCGCTAAAAACTTTCCACTCAGTGAGAAAAAGAAACTCACGAAGAGTAAAAAGAATTTTTATTTTCACGGCATGCACCGTCGCTACATCATAAACGATTGAGAGGAGTGAGAGACGAGAAGAAGAAATGAAAGAATTTCGTCACGAAATGAATTGAACCTGAGAAGAAAAGAAAGAAAAATACTCACGAGATGCTGATTTTTTAATGTTTTTTTGTACATTTGAGGCAAGAGAAGCGGCAGAGAGATGAAGGAAAACTGAATCGATAGAATGTGATATGCAAAATTATTTATGAATGTGAGAAATCATATTAAGTGTAAAAGAAATGTTCCGGATTTGCTATGGTTTTTTGTGGATTTTTACAAAATTGAGCAGAATCAGGGATGTTTTGTCGAGTCACAGATTGAAAAATTCTGGATATTTTTCAGAGCTAATCATCGACTAGGTTTGATTTAGGTTAAGTATAAGAAAATTTTAAAATTTCACATGAAAGTTGCTTCTAGTTTCAAAACTAGGGTCAATTTCAAATCAGACGAGAAGGCAACATGTAGAGTGGTAGTCAGCATTATGCATGTAATTGTCATTGTCATCATGATGTATCCCACTGAACACTTCATACCCAACATCTCACATGATCACTCCTCCTCCCACAATTCAAAGTGCCACAAAACCACAAATTATTTTTTTTTTATTTATTTCTCATTCACAATCGTCAATATGTTCAATATGCATAACAGTCGTCTCAGCCTTCAGTGTTGCAAAAAAAAAATCATTTTAAGATTGTGAAATCTTTCTACCATTACACAGTGAAGTGCGATTGAACATTTACAGCAGCAAAAAATGAGACCTGAATATTTTTTTTTCTTCTTTTTTTCAATTGATTGACAAAATTGAAATTATTTCAATTTAATTCAGTCCTCGCGCTCTCAATTTGAAAAGATTTCTGTTTTTTTTCATGTGCAAATTTTATTAAGCTGATGTTGATGAATTCTATTTGGGATGATTGGATATGAAAAATTTTATTTGAATGTGAAAATTTAATTTATTTGCAAAAAGAATATTGAATTCGGTGGTGTAGTTACGAGGATAGGTCTCACATAGCTATGTTGAACAGGTTTCTAGAGCTACTCTAGTCAAAGACACATTATGGATAGTGGACTGTAGAACTTGGTCCCTAGATTAGACTAAAAAGGAGCTTGAACCATAAAAGTATCTAATTTGAAATGTTTTCAAGGTTTAAATGTCATTTTAAAGCTAGTTTGCTGCTAAGTTTGACTTTATTACGATAATTTAGCACTGAAGCTATGAATTGTAAATGAATTCACTATCTAAATCCACCCCAAGACATGCCTTTCAAAAATCCTTAAATTAAAATTTCAAGCACAACTTCAAAAGTTTCTCAGCATCTATAAAGCTGCCCCAATTTAATTTTATTTAAAATAAAAATTTAGCCTACATTCCATCGACATTTAAATTTTTCACCCCCCACAAAACATTTTCATTAAATTTTCTATTCTGTATATTGACACATATTGACTACTGTCAGTAAAGTTAATTTCATGGATGAATGGATTTCTAGATTGAAATTGTGAAGCTTTGATTTTCTAAAGAGCTTTTTTACGATATTTTCTTGCATGTAAATTTATTGAACTCAATAAAAGTCTGTTTTGCAATTCACACAAATTGTGCAATTTATGAGTTTATATTTTTTCATTCCATTCTGGAAGCTGTAAATAAAATTTGTTGATTGAGGAACAGAAATTTTCAAGATGTTAAATGAAATAAAAATTTTGTGTAGATTTTTTTTTTGTATGTTTTGGAGGAGTAAGTGTGTTTATGAGCTTCAGTTTAATGATTTTTTCTCGTCATTTTAACAATTTATTTAATAAATATTCATTAATATTTCCTATATTATCTTTTCATATGTTCCATAAAATATCTAGCAACGCTTTAATATCAACCGAATGATCATAAGACTTTCAGAGCTCATCCAAAATAAACTTAAGTAAACAAATCAAATCGTCCATCATTTAACTGTCTGTGAAATTCAATTGCATGGTTTTTTTAATAGGGTCGATCATAAATGACGTCTCAAAATAGTGAGATAGATCCAATATTTCGAAACAATATTATTTGAACCTTAATACAGCTTTAGATCTTCAAATTTTTACACTTTTGGGTTGGAACCCAATAAAATCCTACCGCTGGCTAGTTCCAATTATCCCACTCTCTCTTAATTTTCAGAAATCTCAACTTAGCAAACCATTACCTAAAATTAAATTTTCTACTAATTTAACACCAAAATCCCTCTAATTAAACTACTACTCATAATTAAATAAATAACATGAAAAATAGAAAATTTTCTATTTAAAAAACACTTTTTTCACATTCTGTCGACAGACATACGCTTTCCATGTAATGCAAACTTCCTAGTTTTTCACTTTTTCAATAACTTGAAACTTCAGCTGTTCATGATCTTTCACTAATCGAAGTGAAGTTCAAAAGACTCATGAAAAATTTGCAAAAAGTCTTGAATAAATAGATTGAGAATTGAAAATTGTTGTTTGATGAAAGAGAAAGTTCATGTTTGTTTTTTTGGGGAGAATTGCTGAGCATCAAGGTCAGAGTTGAATGATTGTTTTGAAAGAGTAATTGTTTTATTTTTTCTGTGGAGGATGCATTTTTTTGTAAGGTTGAGATGTATAATTATATTTGAAAAAGATGATTGTGATGAATTGGGAATTCTGACTTAATTTTAGAAACTTGCAGCATACTCTAAGATTACAAATTCATAACTTTGATTTTGTCAAATAAAATATTCTTCAAAAAAAATATCAAGGCTGTGTTTTTAATTATTCACAAGCAGGGTTGCAATATAGGCACTTTGGTTAGTCACCTTTATCGCAACCCTGTTCACAAGTAAGATCAGTGTAGAGTTTTTCAAACTTTCTTGGTCGGTCGGCAACACACCTTGATGGTAAGCCATGACAAAACCCGTTCAAGGCATACAGTTTGTGAGATTTTCCGATTCTTTTTGCGACACCCAAGTGTATCGATAGTTCTTATTTGAGTGACATAAGGCTCTATTTGACAGCCACAAGGATTCTATTTAGATGTTTTCATCTGGACTAGATTGCTAGGACTTAAAAACCAATGTTAATTGCTTTGAGACCAAAATCTAAATAAGCTTAAGTTGTTTCTGAGACAACACTAGATTATTCTTATAAAGTACCCAGTTTTGTTCATCAGATTGACAGTCATAAACAGCAATAGTTGAACAATCCTAATATTAAATAATGAACATTCAGAATGCTTTAATCTACCATAAACTCAACTGTAATAATTTGATTTGCATAATAACTATGAATAATCATTTTGGAGTTCATTAAAGTTAATGCCAATTTACAGTTCAAACTAAATGAGCATTGATAATTATCAAAATTTCAAGAGCACTAAATTAAAGCATTCGTAAATCAGAAAATCATGAACAATACTATCCAGAATTAAGTATCATAGACTAAATTCCAACAAACGATATTCATTGCAATTCATTAAGCGTCTATGAGATAATTCCAATCCAATAATAACACTTGCAATTCACGCAAATCAGATTAAAAAGAACTCTAATACAATTTAGCAGTACAATTACATCCAATAGCTCGACACAATGAAAGAATGAAATAAGAAGAAGCGAAAAAAAAATTCTCATATCAATTATTATAATCCCTTCCGAAATAGAATGAACATAAGCTGTGGATGGAAAAGAAATGTTAACGGTGATTACGAAGCAAAAAAAAGAAAGAACTGAAAAGCATTAAACGAGAGAAAGAGGAAGAAGATTGTGAAATAATATCATTAACTCAATTACGTTCACATAATTGTAATATCTTATTCTCAATCAATTTATATCTAATTTAATAATCCACACATACATGCTCAGGTGATTTATTGAATTATGTTACAATTCTACTTCAAAATGCCGCTACCTCAAAATCTGATGATTCATGTTCGTACGTTTCTGCTGCTTCCGCATATTAGCGATATGTGCTTGCTTGTCGAACACACACAATACGAGATTGAAGTAGATTTTTTTAAGCTGATTGTCAGAAGACTAAATTGGAGAAAATTGTAATGCAATCAATAATGACGATTGTGAGAACTTTACTTTTTTTTATTGAACTTGTGGATTTATTGAATCGTGAGATTTTTACAGATTTCTATGAAAAAAAAGTTTCATTCATTGTTCATGATTTGATATTGTTAAGAACAGAGCTTGAAGTCGACTAGAGTAGACTCGAACCCTATCGACTTTGAGCTCTGGTTAAGAACTTTTTCTTCTTCTTTAAGATTGATTGGTAAAGTAAGCATTTCCGATAGATTTTTGATATAAATTCAGAAACCTGAGGCAGCTCTTCTTTAGCTTTATTTCTAAAATACATAAGCGACTGGATAATTAACATTTCGGAATGAACAAAAACTTTCCGAGACTAAAGAAGTCTTATGAAAACCTAAACTAGACGAGATCATACAAAACTTCTAGTGGTCATCATATCTTATTACACTATTGCATTGATGTATTAAATAAGCTACAAAAATGCGCTCCAACCACACATCATTTTCAAAAATCACCCAAACATTTCCATCCAAATCGACATTTAAATGAAGTAATAAATGATGCATGGATATAAAATGGGGCCATAAAAAATTGTTTATTAATTGTATAAATTTAATTTTAGCACACTTCAATTTGTTTTATTTATATCAACACCATCATCGCATGTAAGACATTAAGCACTGCCGCATCTCATTTTCTTCTCGCTTTTTGTATTTTTGGAATAAAACAAAAATTTTATTTCGCCTCTAAATCATCAAACGAAGAAACTCGATTCGCATGATATATTATGAAATGATGGAAATACGAGTGGAATTGGGATCTGATTTGGTTATTTGATTCCAAATGATTGCTATAACTACGCATATCCACTTTGTTATTTCTCTGTAAATATTGATTTTGATATTGTATGAGCACTAATAGTCACGTATTTTATGATAACAACAGTTCTTGGAAATATTTCGCCAGATTTTTTGAATCATTCGCTCTTCAAGCTTCTTGAAAGTCATGAATCAGCGTTGGCGGTGGACATGTGATATAGCATATTGAATTAATCGTGATAGATTATAAACGAGGCTATTTTATAGTCACATAGAGTTGATTATGAGAGCATAGAAGCTGGACTCGGCAATTTTGCGCAAGCATTTTCATAAATTTGACTTTTGTTAATTTTTGCTAGCTGTAAATTGCTTCTGACTCTAGTTTTGAAGTTATATATTAGTATTTTGTGACACGTATTGAAAATGAGGCAGCAAATACGCAGTTCTTTGTTAAAGGCAGTGTTTTTTTAATTTAGAGGACTTTAAAATTAATCAATTGATTTAAGGAATGATTTAAGGAGACCAGTTTCTTAGGCTAGCTTACTCTAGTCACAGTCAAATTTGGTACCATTGACTGCTATCAACAACTTTTGATTTTAGTGTATGTTAAGTGGTAGACTCGCATTCATCTGATTTATCACCTTAAGGTTTCATTCAAAAACATCTGCCAACATCAATTTAACTGACTAAATCACTAGGAACTAATCATATCTAAACCATCAACACTCACGCAATTTTCCCACGATGTAGATATCTGACAAAATGATTCTAAGAACATGAACCTATAATTATACCTTATGACTCGTTCAAACAATGTGATTCACATTCAAATATTAAGTAGCAGCATGAATCATCAAACATACGTTTACATTTAACATCATGTTTGCTTTGACTAGAGAAGAGAGAAGGATAGTAAAAGAAGAATTTTAATTAATTACTTTTTATTTTGCTATTTCCGAATGAGTACATAGGAAATAAAATTAGGTAAAGAAGAACTGCTCTCATACGATTGAGTAAATATTTGGAAATTTTGTAATTTAATGAATCGTAAACATTATTTTTTTCTAGCTCTCAAAAGCAATGAAAAAATGAGGCTAGGAAGTTTATGTCGAATTTGTTGTCATTTTGGAAGTATGGCAGTTGTCAAATACTCATTTTTTTGTGAACGAGATGTTGATGTGAATGAAAATGATTTGATTGTGAAATAATGATGATGACTGAATGTCTCGGAATCGACTTTGATGTTCGATTAGACTTTGAAGTGATATATTGTGGTTTATTCGAGGGGATACTTGAAATGTTCATTATAATCCAAATACCCTTTAGCCTTCATAAAATTCTCAATTAACAATAATTCCATTAACCCGAGTGTTTTGTATTTTCCCGAAAAGCAAAATAACGAATAACCGTTATTACGAATTACAAATTTACGAATGTTCATTTTTACGAAAAATTTTATGGTAAAAACTTATAGGATATAATTTGAATCTCAAAAAACCGTTGGTTAAATCAAACATTAATTTCATAATTTAAATGCGAATAGATATGATATAATACTTATGAAAAGATGAAGGATTAATAGAACTACAAAAAGATTTGCATTTATTTAAATGTGTAATATTTTTTCTTGTTTTATGGGTAATTCTATGAGAAAATTTTATAGCAAAATAAAATTTTTATAGAAAAAATATTTCACATTTAAATAAATGCTGATAAATGCAAATCTTTTTTTCACTTCTTTTAATCCTTCATCTTTTAATAATTATTATATCATATCTATTCGCATTTAAATGATGAAATTAATGTTAATTGTCTCAAATTGTCTTTTAATGTTTGATTTAACCAACGGTTTTTTGAGATTCAAATTATATCCTATAAGTTTTTACCATAAAAATTTTCGTAAAAATGAACATTCGTAAATTTGAAAATTCGTAAAAATTGTTTTTCGTTATTTTGCTTTTCGGGAAAATACAAAACACTCCATTAACCCCTAAAGCTTTCTCATGTTTTGTTGCAAATTAAAATTTTCATTTCCAATAAAACAAGAGAAAAGTTTTCATAATAATACAAACTAGCATAAAATATCATGTTTTATTAGGATTCAAGTCTCAAATGAATAAAACTTTTATGATTCTGTTACTATGTGACACATTATCCATTAATATGAAATTCTTTATTGTTCCCCATAAAGAATAATTACAAATGAAAATCATAAACTGAAAAGTTTGAACTATCGGTCTTTGTATTGTGAATTATTCAGGGATGTCGAATAGGAAAGGGACTTTTGATAGTTTTAATCAAGGGTGCGGAACTGATAAATTACATTTAGATCATTTTTGAACATTTTTGATTTTTTTCGATCATTTTTGAACATTACTGATCATTTTTGATCATTTTTGATAATTTTTTGAGCAATTTTGATCATTTCATTAGTACCACACCCTTGGGTTTAATAAAATTTAAGTTAAATTTAAGTCAACTGTTAATTGCTAGTTGCTGACAATTTAACAGATTTTTGCATAATTTCTTCTATTTTTCAATTAATTAAGTTCTTAAAATGTCTAAATTAAGTCAATGAAATTCATTTTTATATAGTATAGCTTTTCCTATTTGTACCTAAATTCTGATTACTCAATCCAAAAAAAAACGTTAAAAAAAACTTTTTAAAAAACACGCTTTTATCAAAAAGACTAAAAACCAAAAAGTTGAAAATAAAATAAGATCACACTTTTAGCGAATCAGGATTTTAAAATTTTCTTGTGACAACTAGAAATGTAACATAAATTTTTTTCAAAATATTGTGATTAAATCCAAGAACACAATGACTCTAAAAGCGTGGGGCTTTGAGATTTGACGTTTCTCTTACTTAAGAACATAGCTGAACTAAGAAATTCATCCTTAAATTACGCCCCACGCTTATGTCATTGACATTGGATTTTTCTCCCACATAAAAAAGGTTTACTTAAATTATACTATAATTAAACATTTTTGTGATTCCAAAGGGTTAAAATATTGTATTGTCACCGGGAATACGAGTGTATAAAAAATTTGAGGTCGATTGGAGCAGGAGAATTGGTCAAAAAATCGATTGCAAGATTTGAACTTGACCAATCAACCAACAGAGCAACTCAATAAAAAGCATGTAAAAATCAATAAATTTTGAAAAGCAATTTTAGTGAGTTTTTCAGCTGCTTTCGTGATTCTTTAATATAAAATTCAAATTTCCACGAAGAAAAACCTAGTCATGTACTTAAAAAAAATCCACAATCACAACTCACCTGCTTTTGAGATTCCATTCATAATTTTCACGCCACTCCCCAGCCCTGCATCTAATCCCCTCAAATAAAAAATTTATACATATCTCATTCACCCAAAAAGGATTATCAGTGAGGAAAAAAAAGAACCATTCAAGCTATAATTCCCAACAATGATTCATGATGATTCGTGTTTATGACCAATTTTTCATTTCATCACATCTACACTAAATTTACTTCTCTATTATTTTTTGCTGTCTGACACGATATAAATGCTGAGAGAATGAGAGAATGTCCCTACGATGGAAAAATTAGTTTATTGTGTCATGACGACATTATTTTAAATCTTTTATGATCTCATTCAAATGAATTTTTATGTTCATCCTTCGTCATTAAAAATTAGTAGACGTAATGACACTTGAGACGATTTTTTTTTACTTCCAATTTTATAACACAAACAATGAGCAAAAAATTTTCTCAAAATAAAAAAAAGAGTAAACAAGAAGAAGTGACGTGATGTATTGGCATGCATAAACACAACTAGAAAATAAATATATTGAGCAAATATTGTGCCAAAAAATTATTCTATTGCGTTTGATATTCAAGTAGAGCAGTCATTCACATAATGTCACATAAATTTTGTTTGATTTGAATTATTTCAATACAAGAAGTAGTTTAGCAATAGTCTGGCTGATAAAAATCAAATTTAATGTGTGTTAGCGAGGATTTCGGGGCTTTATGTTGAGAATTTTATAGTTTTAACCCTAGAATTCAGTTCTTGGTGACATCTCGGGGCAGTTACTATGTATACCTTAGAAAAATGTGCACTGTTGAGCCTCCAGAGTCATGATCGATATATGACAAAAATTAACAGTCTATCAGCTAGTATTTAAATCTACATCTTCACACAGGCACTACACATTTCCGATTGGGGACTCTTTTACATTCGGTCTGGGCTACCAGAGGTGTAGCCAGGAATTTGAAGAGGGGGGGACAAAAAAATTTTATTTGGAAAATTCAAAGGGAATTGGGGGATTTTTATGATTTTTAATAAAGCTCCTAGAAAATGAAGAAATTTCTGCTAACGTCGGAGGGTGCGTCCCCCAATTCCCCCCCCCCCCCATACTAGCTACTTTTACTTAAGCTACCACAACCCCAGACTCCACAGAAGGGAATCTTAATCTTTTCAAAAGACATAACACTTAAACTGTTGTCAGGCATCCCTCCGTTGTCTATGTTCTTATAAACACATTCCAAACAAAAATAAAATTCTTAAACAAATCTTAATCCCATTAAATTTAATCGAAAAACTTTTCTTCCTCTATTTTCCTGTCATCTCCTATTGTGACATCCTTACTTATTTCCATGTATTTCATGTTTGCGATGTCTTCTTCTAAGCAATTCATTTTGATAGAAAATTTTTATCTTTTTTTTATTTTATTTTCCTTCTTTTTTTGTCCGTAGAATAAAAAAATGTGGTCATTGATCAAACGTTTCTAGCATCAAAGCGGAGCAATCTGTAGATGTTCATAGCTACAGTAGCAATAGAAAAATCAAAACAATTCTCGGAAGGAATAAAAAAATCAACAATATTGACAATAAATAAAAGACAGAACTGGCAAAACCTCTTAAGGAATAGACAACAATAAAATAACGGTATAAACATAATCATATTAGGAATAAGAATAAGGAGCAAGTAGTGATGGCGTCATCAAGTCATTCATCTTCATCGTCGAGAAGTGAATCATCAGGTTCGAGACGATCAAATCTACATGTCCACAAAATACGTGAATTTGAGTTAGAGAAGGTGAGTGCTGGATTAATTGTTGATTTTTATGGATATTGGTGGGAACTCGATTTTAAGTTTGGTTCCAGAATAATCGAGAATATTCAATATTAGAGTTATAAAAGTTTCTTAAAGTTTAGGAATGAATTTCTTGTCTGATTGTCCATTTTTAATGATGATGATTCATGATTCCCTTCATCCTATCAAGTGCCTAATAAACAGTAGCTACAATCAAAAACAGCACTTCTGTTCTCATTTATTGTTCGTTTTTCATGCGAATTTTCCTCTCCAACAATCTCAGTTCCTCCAACTTCTTCTTTTCATTATCAAATCTAGCAACTGTTTGCTCGAATCAAATAGATTCTTAATTTCTCTTCTCAATAAAGTTCAAGGTTAACAGTCGACTGAACAACTTGACTTGCTCTTATGGCTTTCATATTCAAGCTTAATTTCCTTGAAATTATTATAATTGTTTCCTAGAAACCATTCATTTGGAGTATCAAATAAAAGCATATGAAAAGGACATTATGAGAATCAATTATTTTTTAATAAAGCTTACCTAATTAATTTTTACTGCTGGCGACAATGTTCATTCATGATGGTCTATAGAAACTTGTTGGGGTGGTCTTAGAGGGATTTTTGTAGATTTGGAATGATTTTAGGATGAAGAGAGATCAGAATGCAGGTTAGGATAAAAATTAAGGATTATTGGATGCAGATTGAACATGCTTTGACTCATGTAGATCTGATTTAGCTCGAATTCAAACTCTCTTTATTTTAGAAGCATATATCCCAGCTCTAATTCTGTCTATCCTGTTTCTATGGATCAATTTGCATCCTCAAGTTCATTTCATGGAAAAATTAATGAAAATGGAACAAAATATTTATATTGTTGCTAGTTATTGCTTCAATAGCATTGCTATGAAACGAAATTCTTTAGTTACGTTGAAGGACTTTCAGTCTGAGATTAAAGTTTATTATTCGATAAAATATCCTTCTGAGAAGTTAAAGAAATAAAAATTTCATGTCTGAATCCAAAGAAGTGAAATCGATACATTAAATGTTGAAAAGGATTGAAAAGTTTTTAAGAAGCTTGAAAAATCGATGGAAGCTTTATAAATTTTTAATTTTAATTAAATTTCATATTCCACAATATCATATCAAGCTGCAACAATGAATCTCATTCTTTCATTTTATTTTAAAATATATAAAATTGTTTGCATTAAAAATTATCAAAAAAATTTGAATAAATTTCATTTTCAACATTCATATAAACATGAATAAAACAAATTCGAATTTATGACTGTAGGATTTTTTTGCCTCTTGTGTGGAACGCAATTTTTCTTTATTTCTCTTTTCCCTCTCGTTTTCAAAGCCAGAAGTTACGCTCTAAATTCAAATTTGCAAAAAGACGACAACTTTATTTTGCTATTCTGCATAATTTTTTTACGTGTGGGACGAATCTTAATGAACACCAGAGACCCCCTTCCTCCTCCTTTGCCCTAAGCTATTCAAAATCATGTGTCTTATCGATAGAATTGACGAAGAAAACATTATCCACAAGAATCCTTTAAAGTCATTAAATACAACATTTCAAAGAATCCGAAAATGAAGAAAATCACAAAAGAATCTTAAAACAGATCGAATCAAAATTGTTGGTGTAATTTTGTGAACCGAATAATGATAATGAAGGTTTCCAAGGCCATGTTCATCTCCATCAATTGAATTTTATTTTATAGCAGAGCAATTCTTACCTCGCAATCAAATATTCTAAATTAAGCAACATGATAAAGACGCTTCGAGCAAATTGATAAAAATAGTCGTAACCTTTCAATTGAATTCTGTCGCTTAAATTCCAACACAATTTGTCATTCGTTCTCAGAACAATGAATTGTCTTGATTACAGCATAAAGTACATTTTCTATTTTCTATATTTACCGCAGGTACATTTAATGGACGAGTTTGACATACTGCAAATTGTTGGTGAAGGATGGTTTGGTAAAATTCTTTTAGTTGAACATCGTGCCACTGACACAGAAATGGTGCTTAAAGGTAATTCTTACGTAAAGAACACGATTGCATATTGTTGATGATGCTTATCTTATTTTCAAGATAAGCATTAAATCCCAAATAAACACCAACACATGCAGGTATTTTGCACTTCTCATAAAAATAAATTTACTAATGCTTTTATTATTATACACAGCATTGCCGAAGCCTTATGTGTCCGTTCAGGATTTTTATCGAGAATTTCATTTAGGATTGTGTTTGGGCTCTCATAAAAATATCGTTTCAACCTACGATGTGGCCTTTGAGACATCTGGATTTTATGTTTTTACACAGGAGTATGCGCCTCTAGGTAATATATATGTAGCTTTACATTTGGATGGAACGAGAGAGAAGAACAAAACTTTTTTCTTGATAAGAAAAGCTCAACCACAAATCTGTAATGAAAACCGAGTTGAGGAGATTTCCGAGAGCATTTAATGCTGAGGGAGAAGGTTAAGTGGTGATTCTGTGTCGGAATGACAGAGAAAGACTTAAATAAGTTTGTGTTCAAGTTTGAAACTATAATCTTTTGATTTTGATGGAGATTCGAACCATTGCCTGCTTTAGAAGTTGTTTGCTAATCATTTTAGTGTCCCTGCCATTCAGGCATAGAAAGGACTTGCTGTTTATTGCTATTTATCGTTCATAAACATTCAGTGACACTGGAGAAAACCTTAAATAGTTCTATGTACTGAAATTTACACTCAAGAACTTAATAAAGCTGATCACTGAATGACATGGCTGTTATTCTTATTAATTGTTCTAAAAACAGGAACATTGACTCTGATTCTGTTGAATCGAACTCTTAGTTATCCAACCATCAGCCACAAACCATATTGACATTTAAAAATGCGCCAAAAAAGCCTCTCTATTATCATCCATCCCAAACTCATTCAGCTCCGAAAAATTCATTTTCTGTTATTCTCTCTATTGCTCGTTTCATAATCCTAATGCTCATGGATACTGCTGTTGCGTTATTTAAAAAATTGTATACATAATGTAGGAGATTTAACATCAAATGTATCTGATAATGGCATTGGTGAGCTCCATTCAAAACGCGTTGCAAGGCAAATTGCAGCTGCACTCGAATATATGCATTTAAAGTAAGTACCGAATGAATGAAAATCGATAAATGGATGGCTATGGCTAACAATAAATATAACTTTTTTCTATCCTTTCGTCCAACATAGAGAAATTGTACATCGAGATGTAAAGCTGGACAATGTATTGGTATTTCGATCGGATTTCTCACGCGTTAAATTATGTGATTTTGGTGAATCGAGACGAGTGAATACGATGGTACAACGGAGAAATGAATGGCTTCCGTATACAGCACCTGAAATTATTAATACAGAAACTGATGACACTTATAAGTGAGTATTTGGTAAGGGGTTAGGTAGTGGGGGTATTGAGTTAAAAGCATGCCTTGAATAGTTGACTTAGGCCAATTTCACTCTCTGGTTTGAAAAAGAGATCTAAATCTTGAGAATCAGTCGAGGAGTCGATGTCAATGAGTTCTTAAAAACATTGAATTGTTATACTTCCTGGCCATAAACAAGAATTAACTGTTTCATGGCTTGAAAGCTTAAGAAAAACTGGTTTAAAGTGTCACAGACTCCATTTGACTTATGACCCATTCCAAATCTACAATTCAGATGAAATTTCCCAAAGGATCTAGTCCATCTAAAACTTGTAATCCCCCCAAAAATATCCATTTATTCAAAAATTTACAAGAGTACACATTTGTGTCTCACAGCATTATTTCTATGAATATTAAAAGAACTTCAATCCCCAATACAACTCTTCAAAAACTTTTAGATTCTTTTATTCCAAAACCCACAAAATAAAACAACACTCATCATAATGAAAATGGCAAATGATTGTGCTACTAATGCATTGCATTAAAACTTTTTTCTCACTTTTTGTTTCTCATTTTTTCTTTTCTTGCTTTTTAGGACTGACTTTACTCATGATATATGGCAATTTGGTATTGTTATTTTCATTTGTTTGACCGGTAAGTGCAATAAACTTTTTTCATCTCCTTTTATGTATCTTCTTGGAAGTGAACGAAAAACTTTTTTTCTTTATGGTTTTCTGGTAAATCCAATTCTTGATGGTATGATTTTGTATTGTTGTAATGAAGCTTATCTGGAATTTTGGATGAGCTTTTACTTGGAAGAAGTTCTGGTTGAGTAAATGAAGGGTTGATTTGCTGATTGAGTTGTGATTTGATTATGGTTGTATAATGAAATATTTGTGGATTTATACTAGGTGGGATGACTTCAGAGGTTTTATTTTGGAACTGAGACTAAAAGTAAGAGCATTCATCGCCCGGGTTTCTTTATGCACTCCTTAAAAATCCAAATAGTGTCACTCACTTCTATTGATCAACAAAAATGCGCCACAACCACTCCAACTCCAAAAACTCATCTAATCGTCATCAATCCCCTCATAAATAGAATCATCAACCCCTTTACATAACTTTCTATACCCCTAAGTCATGTTAAATGATAAATAGATTCGAACCTAAAAACTTTTTCCACATAATCTCGGGTGTGAGAATGAAATATTTTGTCATCCATAGCCATATTTATGAAATGGCAAACAAAATGTGCCTTTTATTAAGTTCACAGAAATTCCATTCAGACGAAAACAGCAACAAAACGAAAACCCGTAAATTTTGTGAAAATTTGAAGATCGAAAATAAAAGTGTCATAATAATTTGCCTAAAATGAAGAAGGAATGTGATTTGTCACTTTTGTGTTGTATGAGAGAATTTCTTTGTTGAGATGTTTGTGTAGCCATTTGAGGGACCATATGTTTCTTGATGTTGATAAAATAAATTCAAAGTGAGACATGGGAGGGAATGTCATAAAGAATAAGAGGAAGATGACAGGGTTAAATATAGAGGATTGATGGAAATATCCCAGACAAAATACAGACGAGAGAGAATTTTGAGATTTTTAAGAAACATTTTTCTCAGCTTTAGGTTTTAAGCTAGACTTGAGCTAGGTAAGAGCTAGGCTTGAGCTAGGCTAGAGCTAGGCTTGAGTTATGCTTGAGCAAGGCTTGGGCTAGACTTGAGCTAAGCTTGAGCTAGGCTATAGCTGGACTTGAGCTAGGTTTGAGCTAGGCTTGAACTAAGCTAGAGCTAAGCTTGAGCTAGGCTATAGCTGGACTTGAGCTAGGCTTGAGCTAGGCTTGAACTAAGCTTGAGATAGGCTTGAGCTAGGCTTGAGCTAGGCTTGGGCTAAGCTAGAGCTAGGCTTGAACTAGGCTAGAGCTGGACTTGAGCTAGGCTTGAACTAAGCTTGAGCTGCGCTAGAGCTAGGCTTCAGCAAGGCTAGAGGTAAGCTTGATTAAAGCTAGGACTTGAATGCAAGCGAGGCTTGAATTAAGCGTGAGTTATTTTTGAGCTAGAAACATTCACCATCCTTTCCACCTAAATCTTTAAAAAGCATCTCTTCTAACAACAAAAGATTCATTCATCCACATCTGTAAGTCTTCTTTCGTGCGGAAGTGATTACAACATCGAATATCATTATCCTCCTTTCTTCTTAAAGAATAATCGATTTGACCTTGTTTGCTTTCCTTTATTCAAGATAAGAATCCCCATTCTTGCCTTATTCTCCTCGAATAAGTGACACAAAAAAATTTCTAGACGCGCTATGTCGTCCTTGTAGTTCAAAATAGCAAGTCATAAATTCCAAATAAAATCCCGAACATCATTTTCAAGATGAAAAGCTGTTTAGCCTTGAAAGGAAGTAACACAAAAAGGGGAGCAAGAAGAATGAAAACTAATAAGAATGAAAGCAATATTACAAAAGGAGGAAAGGAAAATGGGGAAAAAAGTGAGGAAGAAGAAAGCAAAAAGACATAAATATGTACGTAATATAAAGAAAAGTTTATCCTTCTAAATGGAAGCTTTATCACTCCAAAAGCTGTTTTCCAAAATAGCTTCTTGCAAACACCAACATCAGCTAACAACAGCAAAAACTTTACTCATAAAATTGATTCTCTTTTCAAAACCTTTTTAAGAGATACGATAGGGAAGTTTGAGGTGATTAGGATTGGGTGAGCGGTTTGTCTTTTTGGAATTAGGTCAGATCAAGAGTCGTTTATGAATCTCCAGTTTTAACGACCTTACGGCTGGATTTTAGGAATCCTCACATTGATTTCGAGTATTAAAGTTGGGAACCCTTGCGCTGATCTTAAAAATGCGCTTTGGAACAACCTTAAAATTAAAAATTCCACAAACTACTCTCTACATTTTGAAGTAATAATAGGAACACTAAAAGAAATAAGGAATGAATGAACGAATAAGAGTCTAAAGCAAGCAAAGAATGAATGAACAAGAAAAAAATAATTTTATCACTAAAACCGAGAGTAAGAAAAATAATAATAAAATATTTTCTTTCCTTTTTCTCTTTTCATATATCATCGTCATAAAAAAACACCATACCAGGCTGCTTACCCTGGCAAAAAGCATCAATGGATGATCCACGCTATAACAAATACATCCAATGGCACAACTCATCATTTCCAATCAAACGAACACCAAAACTTTTCAAATTAATTTCAGCAAAAGCAAGCAAGATGTTTCGTAAATTTCTCGAGCCTAAAATTGAAAGACGTATAAAGTCATTGAATGAGCTTCACAAATATCTCGATGAAAGGTGGCTCGCACGTTCGGCTGAAAAAGAAATGGCTGGTAAGGCAAGAAAGTTTGTTTTATTTTATTGCTTCTAATGATAATTGATTTATTTCCAGAGTACGAACCAGACGAACTTAATCCATCGCTATATTCCTTCCACAGTAATATTGATGAGAAAAATAAATTGCTATATTCATTCACTCAGCAAGGCGTTGAGACAGTAGTGGATAGAGTTGCAAAGAAGAATCGTATAAAGGACTGGATACAATCATCTATAATAACCGAGGAAGAAGAAGTTTGTGTTGGCTTGATATTAAAAAAAGAAAATTGTCATGATGAGATTTTTATTTTCTCTAACTTTACAGGAAGAAGATTCCGGATCATCGACAGTCTCAATTAATATGACACGGACACCCATTCCAGGTCACATAAGTTCACTTCGTGCAGCTGAAGAAGAGCAAAGGAGGAATGAGCAAGAGCAAAAGAGGATAGATACATTGAAGGATGCTAGTAAGAAGCACATTGATCCGTTTACAGGTAAAAGAGGATAACGAAGACTTTCTTACGATTGTCTTACATAAAGATTTTCTCACCTTACAATGGCACATTTTTGTGGGGATTGTTTGGATGTAATGTGATGTTAGACAATTTTGGAATTCTTTAAAACATGGACGGAGCATTTGAAAAAGCCTTTGGTTCTGTCTTCCTTCTTATTTTTACTATGCCAAAATGTTTGAAACCCTCTTGCCTCGATTGCTTGGTAGCCTTACAAGCAACTGAAGCAACTTAACATTCAAATAACAAACTCATTGCAATTTTCAACATGAAAGTAATGTGGATGTTATGTGTCATGAACTTGACTAATGCATTTGCTTTGTTTTCTTTGTTTGCTCATTTTGGAAATGGAACTAGAAAGATAAAGTAAATTTGTTTAAACTTTTAAGCAACTTTAACAACTGATTGTGTAGCTTTTTGTCAGGGGATGTTGCTTAATCAAAGAAGGAAGTTTATTGTGGATGTGGAAGTAAAGTTGGATGCTTCGTTACTAGAAATTAGATTTGCAGAAAGATGGTTAATTGAAAAGCTTTGAAATGTTTTCGGAAAACTTTTTTGTTTTTGTAAAACATTAGTAAAGCACAGTGCTTAATTATGGGATCATTAACATATGGGGCCGTTCACTTATTAAGTAACGCTTTTAGAGGGGAGGGGGGGGTCTAAGGTTTTGTTACGTTTCAAACAAAAGAAATTTTTTTCATACAAATTTTGTTACGAGGGGGGAGGGGGTTCTAAATAGTCGTTTTTTCGCGTTTCGTAATAAGTCCTATCATGTTCAACATAAAATAGATTTTTCACATTCAATAATTTAAATTTAGCAGGTAAACAAAACGATCCACAAACAATAATATCAATTTACTGTGATTTGATTATATTATAAATGTCGTTATTTGTTATTAAAATTAACATTGTGGACTAAAGTGAAAATCATATAATACGTGTGAATTATGCACACAATAATTACAAACGTTTCATTTATTCAACAAGCTGAATTTACAATTTGATTTGAATGCTTTAATTCTTTCCGACGATGCATTATGAATTCATCGACATGATTTGCTAGCATTTTGAAATCCCGAGCTAGCTATTCTATTGTCAAAAATGTACCCTAATAGAATTTTGATGAAAAAAATGCCAAAATGAACAAATAAAGCTAAAATTTCAGTTTAGATCAGTATTGGATTTTTCAAAAAATCATGTGTTGGTCTTACAACCACAAGGACAGCTCGGGACATCCAATAAAAAGCATAATTAGCCATGAAACCTTTAAAACACACTTAACAAATATTAAACATCTATAAATCAAATGCCTGATTGAATCAATCGAATGCTCTTTCATCCGTTTCAATTGAAACAAGCATGAATATAGCTCATCGATTCCAAATAGTCCGTTATGCCATTATCGACATTAAAAGCATTATCATCATCATTATCGTTATGTTTATTTGTTCTGTCGACTCATTTATATTAATTTTTTATTGTTTGTCTTGTATTATTTAAGGTAAAATACAGCAAGAAGGAGTACCGAGCACAATGGGAGCACCACTAATGTTGAGTAAAAATGGAAGTCGTTCATTAGAAAATAATCTTTCGGAGGAGAATTTTGAAATACCCGAAAATGAGCCAGAGACAACAATAAATGGAAAATTGGATATAAATATAAAGGACAATTCACTTCGTGATAAATCGGATAATAATAATGTTCAATATTATCAGACACAGCAATCGAATGACAGTTTGAGGCACAATTACCATTAATATTAAACATTTAAAAAAAGAACCTTAAAATGACAATTTAAAATTTTTATCACAAATACACAAACTCACACAACAAAAATTATATTTTATTCATTTACACAAACCATATAAATCGCATATGACTCTACTTTTTTTTTGTTTCTCAAATTGAAATTATTGCATTAAAAAAAACTTTATAATTAATTATTATTCATTATGTAAATAAATTTCTGTAATATTCAATGACATCCATCCAATTAATAAAAAAAATTATATGCATATTTATTGTGTAAGTCCTTCCAATTATATGAGAGTTGTTTTTTGATTGAATGCTTGATGACAGATTTTTTTCTGAGGTTTGATTGCTGTTGTGATTTTTGAAGTGAATTTAATGGATTTAAAGATGGTAAGTTGAGTTAATTTTAATCTTGAATGATGTTATGCTGCAATTGGATTCAAAATTAACTGACTTAGTTTAGTATTAACTCAGTTTTTACACAATCAACCTAATAATCAGTCGATCATTAGTTAAACTAGAGCTTGATTGGTTGTTTCAAGCAGTAGAGTAACATCTGATTAACAATAAACCACAATCCGTAAACAGAACATCACAGCAGGGGCATAGCCATGAATTTGAAGAGGGGGGTTTACGATTTTTTTCAACAAAAAAACCCTAGCAAAATGAAGAAACTTCTGTTAACGTAAGGGGATTTGACACCCAAATCTCTCCTGGCTACGAGCCTGCATCACAGTAACACAATTTACGATGCAGTTTTGGTTAAAATGTGGAAAATCCATTCAACTTCTGGTTTAAGTCCTATAAAAAATATTAAACTGACTTCAGTCCATTCATCAACAAAACTGCATCAAAGTGTCCGCTATCGCATCCCCAACGTACAACCGCTATCGACTCCAGCATGTGCATTTTAAATTTATCATAATTTTTTACCAATTTTTGTAAAACTTTTCATACTTTTTGATTTATTTTCATATCCCAATAGTGACTACATTCACCATCTCTTTCATGTACAAACATAAATTCGCATCCGTACAACCTATAAACAATAATATTTATTTACTCTCACAAATAAAATATTTTTTTGCAACAACAGTTAAGCAATATTTATTTTATTCGAATTCATTAATTAATTGAACGAAAATTTATGCATGAAAAAAAATTCGAAATGAGAAGTTAAAAGGAAGCCAAACTGTTTGGTCATTTATCAATAATTTTTTTCTCTCTTATTTCTGTTGCTGCCGGTGACATTCGATTAATTTTTATTTTTTCTTTACTGTTTTAAATAATTAAATCCAGCAAGTAATTTCATTACTGACCCCACGGCGAGATGTGTCGTATTGAATTAAGGACAGATGATTTTAAATTGTTGATGGAATTAATGAGTAGGTTTGTGCTGTAGATATTGGAATTTAATGATTTTTATTGAGGATATTGTCATAAGCGATTGATTATGCTTCTTTCAAGCTTCCTTGGTTTTAAGGATTCATTTAAATATCCAATGACTTCGTAATTGTTTGGTAAAATAAATTAAAAATTAAAAAGTGACCTAATTTGCAAGCTGTAGCTCATTGTTATTCTACAAACCTTGGAATTGACTTAGATTTTATTGAATCTTAAACGAAAGAATCGAATTCTATTGAATAGCTGACGGTAATTCATTAATAACCCTTTGCGTATTCTAATCTTAAATTTTAATTTAAATTCAATTTAAAACCACCAAATCTTCACATTCAGCTTACAATACCAAAACAATTTCATTTTAAAAAACAAAGCTATAAAACTATTAAAACCAAAACAGCGAAACGATATTGTTTACTGTAAAATTTTCCTTTTATCTCCCAATTACATTTGTTTACATAGTTTTTCCATCCAATATACATTTCACAGCCACTAAACGACTTCAAAAATTCGTTTCTCATAACGAATGAAATTTTCAAATTTTTATTTCCGCGACTAAGCAGAGTCGCAAACAAAAGCAAAACTTTTTCATCTCAAATAAACTTTTCGTGCTGCAAAGTTTTCTTTCTGTTTTGTGTATAATTTTCATGTTTTCCTTAGTTTTCACTGTAACACGACGAATATTACTTTACGATCATTATCGAGATGATATTTTCATATTTTCCTCTCGTTTTATTTTTCTGTTGATGCAATTTTCATTTTCTTGGCTTGTATCCAGTTGTACAATTCAGCCGTTTATACACGAAACGAAACAGGTGGGAAAAATGTTTTTCTCGGAAAATTTTCATTCTTTTCTTCTTTGCGATACAAAAAAAATTGTTTAAAGATTTTTTGAAACCAACTTGAAATGGAAGATCAAATGAAATATCAGTATCTCATTTGTCCACATGTCTGTCGATATTCTCATTAATCTTTAACTGTAGGTGGAAAGCTAATTTTTTATTTCAAAACTTTGATTGATTTTTTGTGGTTAATAAATTGGAATTGAAAAATTAGCATGCCGAAATGAACGAGAATCACAAGAATCAAAGATGCTACAGGCTTTTGGGATCAGATTCAGTTCAACAGATTAACTTTCACAGTGTCTGGTACATAACCAAATGCAAAAGATCATAATGATGAGATTTGAAAAAAAAGAGAATGTTTATTGGACCAATCTTTCAAGATTTTAATTTGCGAATGCTGATTCTAGTAAGGTTAAAATTTAAAATTTTAAATCCTATTCATTCGACATCTCTGTAAAGGAAATCAATCATCCAGAAATTAACCTTGAAAATAAATTAAATCTTCAAAGTAAAAAAAAATCATTTATTTATGGATAATTTATATCCTCAGAAATGCGTCGTTTATTTCTCAATTTCAAGCATTTTTTCCATCTCATTTATAATAACAAGCTTATGAAACCTTTGAGACTAACATTCAAATGCAGCCATTTTTACACAAACAAAGCATTTTTTCCCCCAAAATTGATAAAATAAGCAGCACAATATAGTCAAAAGCGCAGATTTTGATCAAAATGACAAAAGCGTAAATGATTTTCAGATAAACATGTCATTGTAATCAGCATGTAGACAACATAAATAGACTTTTTTCTTTCACCGACTAATTGTTAATAAATTGTCTCACAAATTTAAAATATTCACGTGGCTTCTTCTTCATTTTCTTGGCTCTATGACAAGGGTCACGGTTAAATTTTCTCATATTTTGTTCTCAATTTTTCTTCGCTCATTTTTCAGCATGTAAAAAATGAAATATTGAGGTAAATTAGAAATGAAAGTTTTTGAAAGAAAGTCATTTAAAAAAATTGTTAATTGATGATTAAGTAGTTTGGGATGATTTCATCGGACTTAGCATATGATTTAATAGGTTTGTGTTAAAATAGAGGAAAATTTATGAGAAAATGATCATGTAGCTTATTTATGCATGCTGAAAGTTCAATCATGAATTTAAGCCATCGACTGTGACGCATACAAAAGTTATGTATTGAATTGATTTTGTCAAGTTGACGTATGTTGAGATGATTGGATGTTGACAATAGATTTTTGCAGAAAAAGGAAAATCTAGTTGGGAAAGAACGCAAAGAAAATGTCTATTAATACCTTTTGTTTTGAGTGCTTGACTGTTTGCCTAGGTCAGAAAAATTTAAAATGAGAATTATAAGTTGTGCCTCGCATAAAATCACAAGAAGAATTAGGAATGCGTGAAGTTTCTTGAAAAATTAGTCTTTTGATAAAACGAGAACAGAACACAACTAGGAACTTGAATCTTGCACTGGAATCAAAATGACTGCATTAATGACATTCCGACTAGAGTCTGCATGAGCTAACATTAAGAGTCATATATTCTAGGTAGGAGGGAGCTCCAAATGCAAGATAAAATCCTGAAGTTCATGATTTTCCTCACTTTAGGATTCATAAAACGATAATACTGGGTGCCTGAAGCATCAACCTGAAGCCATTGAAATGTTTACTCGCTTATCATTCTTTACTGTATTCGCTGATTTGATCGTTCTTCAACAAGACTGTAATCAGACAAAATTTGTATCAAATCTTCATCAAATAATATCAAAATGCACAAAAAAAAACTATAAAAACCACCAAAAGTTGTAAATCATATCCATTTAATAAAATCTGTCAGATTCTCTCTTTTTTTGTCCAAACCTCAACTGTACACAAGAATAAGCCGCTATCAACACAAAACCTAATGTCAAGCACACTCTTCAATTTCAGCAGATCACATCAAGTTCTCATGTTACATTTTATTACCGCACAACTCCTACTCTTCTCATATTTTTTCATAAATATTATTTTTCCTCTTTAAATATTTAAAACTAATGTAAATTCACATATATACAGACTTATCGTATATGAATAAAATTCCATTCTCTGTGCTGAAGTTAAAAAAATGTCAGACGATTTTTATTTTCTGTTCGCAATTTTTCCCTTCCTACTTATTTAATTTTTCCTCTTCTATTATTTACATTTCACATCATTAAAGATGGAAAACGATTGCTCACGTTTTTTTCTTTATTTCATATTTCCTTCTATCGACGACGGCTGCTTCTTACTCACAATAATCATCATCATTTTCTTTTTCTTATTCATCCATCTATTCTGTCTATATTTATACATATATGTCTATATATACCGATGGCACCGTTCGAGTTTGATTGAAAAGTTATAGTGCGGAAAATTTTTATGTTTTGGTTGATTATAGTTGAAAATTTAATGTTATGTGGAATGTCTATCATTTTATTATTTTATATAGACTTTTTGGGGATAAGGCGACCTTTTGTTTTGTTGGTATGATTATCTTAGAGTTTGTGATTGGTATTGCTTAATAAAGCGAAGCCGTGGACTTGGGCATCAAAAGATCATTGTTGTACCATTTGAGTCTAGAGGCCAGTTTCTGGAGCTATACAAGGTAACTTACTTTTATACCTAAAACTATGAAATGGAATCGATAAAAGAACTTCAAAATTTGAAAAAAGTCGCACCTTTCCTACCAGAATCAAAGTGCCTCCCCCTCCTCTTCCCCTTACACCTTTACTTTCAAAACTTCCACAAGAAGCAACCTTCCTACAAACCCATTTATCTCTAGTCTCGTCCACATCTATCAATAGAAATATAAATTTTATCCCTAATCCACTTTTTTACTATCGACAAAACTAGAACAAGAAGAACAGAAAAATTTATTGAGAATGAGATGAAAAAAATATTAAGACGTGACGATGACCTTAGCAAATGTTATATAGCACATATTTAATGACGCTCATTTAATAGCCACAGGAAAGCAATAAAAAGATCTATTTCAATCTTATCCATATGCACAGAGACATAGACTGTCAGAAATGGCAAAAGTTAAGAGTTTTTGCATGATAAATATTATTTGAGGAGATTAGACGCAAAGATTTGTGGAACATTTAATAATTTCAGAAGGAAATAGAATCTTTTGAAATGTGAAGGACTGTCAGTCAGATTTTGTGAACCAAATTTGTTCTCTTGGTTTTTTGGTATTAAGTGCAAGGGTTCAATTTTATGACTTAATGCATTTATTACGTGCTTGAGAATATACCTTTTTGTAGTAACGTTTTTATATGAAAATTTATTAATAATCGAATATTGAATGAAGTTCTATTGACCTAAATTTATAAATGTGTGATGATATTACTTGAGTCTATTTAAATGAAAAATTCATTTTGACTTCTTAATTGACCAGTGTGCCGCTCGGGTTCGTTTAGATTTTTTAGGTTTTTTGATCTGCTAGGGGACTTTCAGTTCAAGATGAAGATAAAGGAGTTTAGTTGTATGCTTAAACTTTCCTAATACAACTTTCGAAGTACACAATCAAACAAATCAAAACCATGTTTTGTAAACTTCTAGTTCTAGAATTTATAAAAACCTTTATTGAACAATAACTTTAAATAATAATAGTTAAAAATCTGTTCATTCAATCTATCGAAAAATGCATTCAAAAGAAAATCCCAATTTCAGCAAAATCTAAAGAAAAATTCTCGAAGTGAATTCAAAGCAAGAAGAAAAACCAGAATCCATCAATATTCTATAAAAGCATCGAACAGCAAAAAATGCGCCAGAAAGAAATATTTCAATTTAATTTTTCCCTCAATCTCAATAAAGTTTCTTTTTATTCTTTAGCGATCACATTTTTCCTTTCATTTCAATCGACATCGAAAGCGAATGAAAAACAGCAAACGGAAGATGAGAAGTTGAAGCTGAATTGAGCGAAACGACTTTGCTTCTCATTCAATCATCTTTTTTATGTGAATTTTTTTTTCTAGCTTCTCAGCTTGAAAAATAAAGTTTGTTGCTTAAACGATTCGGAAGAAACTACTATACATCTTGGTGTACACACACTTCATTGGTTTCTTTCAAAATAGAAAAGAGACTAGTAGAGTTGTGATTACTGGATGGTGATGGATGCGCATTTTGAACTGGAAGGAACTGACATCTTATTTCTTAAGATTAAGGATAAAATAAAATAAAAGGTCCCCAAAATTTGACCCTACTCCAACCCTAATCTACCTCTTACTAATCGCATTTGATCTATTCGTATCTTGCATGTCAATTGGTCACTTTAACAAAAAATGTAATGTCCAATAAGAGCGAGGGTGCGGGTTGGAGTGTAATGAGTAAAAGCTTTCATTCATTTCTAATCTTTTGAAAGTTAGAATTCAAGCTTGAATAGCAGCTAAACTACAAGACAGACAAACACCCAAAGTGCGTACATAACATTTCCGCCCAATTTAAAATTACGTTCAAAAATCTCTCGGAGATGAAATTTTTTTCCTTCTCGTCAATTTGATTTTTTATTCTCATAGAATATCGCCCGCGAAGAAGCGACATAGTGTATAGGAAACAGAAACAGAGCAAGAAAGCTTGTGCATTAGTGAAATTAAATTCGACAAGTGAACAGTGTTATGGGATTATCAAGCGTCATCTCGTTCATAAAAAGATCGTCTTTTTAGTTTGTTTTAAGAACGGAAAAAAAATAAAATAAATTTTGTCGAGTAGTGAAAAAAAAAACAGAAACAAGAAGAATCTTCACATTTTATTTAATTCCTCGCGACACATTGAGACAGCGGAGTGTCTTTGAAGTTTTTCCTTTAATTTAGTTTTCATTTACACGGCTTGCTCAACACATCATGCCGAACAATAAAAACAGACACAAAGTATGAAAATTGCATAAATTATTTTAAGTTTTTCTACTCAATTTAAATTAAAATTTTCCTCTTCAAAGAGTTAATTTTTTTTTCTTCTTACTTACTGCCGTATGTGTGATGTTGGCATTTGCATGCTCGTATAGCAACTGCATATGGGAAGAAGAGGAACGATGAAAAATGTTTTAAAATTGAATGAAGTGAATTTTTGTGAAAAAAAGGAAAGGAATAATAAAATTAAATGACTTAATGAACACATGTCAAGGTGTGGAAACTTTTGGAAGTGCTGATTGATTTGTTGTGAATTTTTTGAATGATTTGAAATGAGTGATGGTTGTAGTTGAGGAGTCGATAGGAGATAGAACTACTCAAACTCCTCAAGATTAAAATTTGAATTCAAACCAGATCAAATTCTTAGTCTGGATTAGTTTTGAGTGATGTAACTATGTTTTGGATTTACCAGTCTGGTCTAAAGTCTAGACCATGTACTCAACTGACTCAATTCCCATTAGACATCTTATGTTCCACAACTCAAGTTCTTCCATAAATATTACCTTACCTTGACTCAAGTGTGAAGCATGAAACTGCACATTTGCTGCTCATTATGATGCATTAGTGATAAGTGTTGCAAAAAATAATTCTAAATTAACATTTAATTATGAAACTACACTAAATTATTCAGTGATATGTGACAGTAATTATTAATACTCATTCATAGTGAAATGAAAATTATTGTGGCTTTGACATGAAATCGCGAATAAATTTTTCCAACTGTGAAGAATTTTCCTTTACGGATTATTAATATTGAAATGAATTTGTTTAAACAATTTTTTAATTAATTGAGCAACTTGTGGCCTTTGTAGCAACTTGTGGATTGAGATGTGTTTTTTGTAATTTTAATGAGAATTTTATGAATGAGAATTTAATGGGATTGCAAATTGGGGTTATTTTGTGGATTTTTGTGGCTCGATCGAGTTTTTTATGACTTAAAAGCTAGTTTTTCGTAAGCTTAGCTTTAA
The DNA here is from genome assembly GCA_917627325.4 of Chironomus riparius. Lineage (NCBI taxonomy): Eukaryota > Metazoa > Arthropoda > Insecta > Diptera > Chironomidae > Chironomus > Chironomus riparius. The sequence continues at coordinate 16,987,774 of OU895877.1, read as the reverse complement.
AGCACTGAAAAGCAAGGTATGGACACCAGATACTTTTGTTCTGGATAAAAGAAATCTTTTGTTTCGGATGAAAGTTTTTTCATTGTTCTGGATGAAAAATTGTTTCTTGTTTGAAAATTGCATTGTCCACGCCTTTCTGAAAAGTTCATCGAATGACCTCCTTTAAAAAATATCTTAAATTGTTACTGCAAATGACTAGCGAACTTGTGAGAAACTACCAAGTTTTTCACAGCTATAAACTAATTTATCATCATAAAAATTATATTTTTTCAGATAATCTGAATACAAGCTCGACATTCCATTGAACTCTGCACCAAATCATGAAAAGAAATTTAAAATTCCATGAAGAAGTTAAAAGAAATTTGAAAATTTAATTAGTGCAAGGTGAATGTTGACATGAACTAATTAACATTTCAAAATGTAAAATTTTTGAGTATTTTCTTAGGGGCCATTCACTTATTACGTAACGCTTTTAGGGGGAGGGGGGGTCTAAGATTTTGTTACGGTTCAAACAAGGAAATTTTTTTTTCATACAAATTTTGTTACGAGGGGGGGGGGGTCTAAGAAGTCATTTTTTCGCGTTACTTAATAAGTGAACAGTCCCTTATTTAATTGCTTTTCGTACCGAATGTTTTTATGAGTTCAATGCAATATCAAAATGATTTTATTTTCATGCACACTTGAGCTATGCTGTTGGGAAATGTGGGAGAAAATGTTGCAATGATAAGGAGTTGCTTGTTTGTTTTTTGATATTTTGAAGGTGATCCGGTAAGGGATGGGTACTTGTAAGGGAACAAGTTGGTAATAACTATTCTTTATTCAAACTTCAACAATTAAAGGGTGTGGAACTATTAAAAAATCATAAAGAATAAATCAAAATATTTTAAAATCGTTTAAAATTAGGATTCATAATGTAGAATTTACCACAAAAAATGCCCTCCCCTTGCTTTATTCTTTATTGCATTCGATCACAAATAAACTCAGAAAAAGCATAATTTAAGTTGAAATCGGAAATTCGTGCTGATTTATAATTTAAAGAGTGGAAAAACGAGAAATGAAATTTTATTTGTTTCTTACCTTATTCCTCATCGTTTGCCATTACGTATTTATTTGTGTGAAAATGACGGGGTGGTAGAGTCATAAAAATGAGAAATTCCTTTCGTTTTTGCACAATAAATAATGCCTTGAATACAGCCACGAATACTATACACAAGTGAAAAATGAAGCAGCTGAAAATTTAAGAATTCATAAATTCTTTCATCGCGCATGAAAAAAAAACATTTTTTAATGAGAAAGACTTGAAAAAAGAGAGCAAAAAATGTGCATGTAACGACATGAAAGCTATCATTTGTTGAGTGAATTATTGTTCAATAAACTCAAATTGTTGATGAATTAAGAAAATATTTTTTCTTCGCAATTTTTTTATCCTAAAATATGAACGACCAGAAAAAAACTGCAAAGAAGAACAGCACTAAAAAAGAGGCGTTCGAGAGAAATAAAATGTGTCAAAAGTTATTATTTATTGTGCAATTCTCATTAGTAATGGTTACTCATGAATAAGACAAAATCGAAGCGGAAAGTTACATATGGAAAGAAAATACAGAATGTAAAGAGAATCAATCATTAAAGATTTCACGAAGATGTCGTATTTCATTTTTTAAGTGTCATAAAGACATGATTTGAGGACAAATTATGATGTGAATGAGTCTCAAGTGTGAGATTTGAGGGGATAGTGAGGATTGATAATGTGAGATTCTAAGATTTATTGAAAGGGTTTTAGGGGTCAAGTCAGTCCAAAACAAAACTGTCTCTTAGATTGATATGTTAGTGTTTTTTGAGACTAATCCTCCAAGCGAATTGCATGACATTAGTCCTTTGACATGAAGGTTTTACTATAGCATGGTGATCTGATGATTCTGATAGTTCTCAATCAAGAACGAACATCACGTTCCCTACCCATATCATTTTCCTCCTGATTGACACTAACACATTTAATAAAGAAAGACATTTAATATGCAAATTTATTACAAAAAATCTTAAAAGCTTAATTTCCACTTCTAAATTTCACAATCAGCCTATTAAGCAACCTTAAAAAAGTCTGTCAATTCATTTAACATGATAAGCTCAAAGACTTTTCCACACCTCAGCATCATTGCATTGATTTTTCTTCTTTCTGTTTATAGAAACACATTTGTTATTGTGGCCTAACCGTAGCAGAGTAAATAAGAAGGGAACAAAAGACAAAAGACATTTGTCAAACTTTGAATTTAAAATAAATTTCTTTTTTCTGTTTTTCTTATTTTCATACAAGTAAGAAAATAAATTGTTCTGAACTTTAAGAGAACTATGGATTTAAATAACAGCAGCTTCGATTTTGTGTCAAACTGTATATGCTAAAAATAACGAAATTAAATTCTTTCTCCTCATGATTTGAGCTACGAATAGAAAGGAGATGAGATTGGAATTTATTTTGTTCACATTTTCTATTGTTTATAAAAGATCAGAAAATTTAAAATTAAGCGGAAAGAAAGACGAATAAATAAGAAGAAAGATGATGTAAACTATGATTTGGTCTTGATGTTTTGAGGATGAGTAAACATGAATACACTTTTGAGCGAGACACTAGCGTTCCAATCTAGTGATTCTTTATCTAGTTCAGGACTCCACAGTCTAATCAAGTCCCCTGTTACCTAATCTTGAACTTCATTATCTAATCTAGAAGTTACAGACTAGAACTTCACTTGCTAATCTAGTACCCTACAATTCAATCTGGTACTTCACTATCTAATTTAATAATTTTCTGTCCAACCTAGTACTTTATATTCTAATCAAGTACTTTAGCGTACAGAAACTAGTCTATTGTTAAATTACTCAGCCGATTGGATTGAAGATTCAACTTTAAATTGTTTGAAAGTTTAGGTTTACTTCGAGATCACTTAAGTTTCACTTTAGTAAACCAATATCTCATATTTTAAAGTCTGCACCTGCGAGTTCTCCAACTTTTAACGTATAGAACCAGCCTACATCATATTCCAGCATTGTTAACTTAAGATCCTTAATTCATTCAAAATATAAATATTTTGTTTTACTAGAATCAATATGCCTAAAGGCTTCAATCATTCTCAATTTCATCATTTGCTTATTCAATCAATAAAATGTTTTCAGTTTTTCATTTCTAAATTTAAAAACATTGAATGAAAAATCGAAAACAACGAGAAATGCGATCATATTTCATGAGACTTCGAGCGTATTCTTCTTTCAGAAAATATCCCTCGAATTTGCTGAATATCAAATTTTATAGTTACTCGGTGACAGAGATTTAATGAATGGCAAGCATCGGTGCTCAACATTGTGGCTATTTTTCAGTCTTTTGTCTAAAGTTTTCTGCTAAATAGCTTTAAAAACATTTGTTCAGTTCTTCAGAAACAATTTAAAATTATCAATATTGTAGAGGAAATGGAAGATAAATAATTCATGAAACACAAAAGACTCTAAATGATATATAGCAATAATTAAATCACGAAATAGAATTCTCAGTTTTCATAGACTTTGAATTTATTTTTTCTATGCTGTAGAAAATGTTTGAATAAATTTATATTTTTCTTTTAATCTACATGCTGTCCCTAGCGAGACTAACTAGCAAATTGCTAGTCTTTCTATTTTACTACTTGCAATTTACTAGTAATTATTAAAACAACTTACTGTTAGAAAATTACACTTGCTATTTACTAGCAAATTACTAGCAAATTACCATGTAAAATGTTTGATTAAATCTTCTTAAGTTCGAATCCTACGAAAAATCATCAAAAAAAGAATTTTTTGCGTCATAAAGAATTTTGTTCTAAATTTGGCATTTGCCATATACTTCACAAGAGCGCGCAGAAATCACCTTTATAAGGTCGATCCAAATTTGTATGTGACATTCAATTAATTATTTATCTTCCTCAGGTTTGCGTGCGAGTCATGGGCGTTCATCAGTGTTCGACTTAATTAAATTTGGTCTTTTGCTTTTTATCATAGTGTTAGTGTACTTTAATTAACTTCAACTAAGTACACACTAATACTTTTACAATAATTTACACAAATAAAAAAAATCAAAAGAACACGTGGAAATCAACGGTTATATTCATTTAATTTTTTTCCAAATTTGCTAGTAAATTACTAGTTAAATTGCAAGCGAATTGACTAGTCAAATAGCAAGCGAAAATGCGGGTCTTTGGCGATGATTTGAACTTGCATTTTGACTAGTAAATAGCAAGTAGCAAATGGAAAGTTATCTAGTGAATTACTAGGAAATTACTAGTAAATTTCTGCTAGGGTGTAGGGGAAGAAAACTCGAGTTAGATAAAATATTTCATGAGTGGGTCATTTTGAACTTTTGCTGTCCATAAATCTCTGGGATTTTTCTAGCAATTAATTAAAATGAGTTAAAATTAGAGTTTTAAATGAATTTACTATATCTATATTTATAAAAAATTGTCATAAATTCTGGTTCTTACTGCATTTGCTAGGAAGGCATTTTATGCAGTCAAGAAATTTACCAAAATTAATTTTTAAATGTCTAATGTGAATAACCTCTTAAATATTCAACATTCGCGTTTTATTTCTAAGATTTTTCAAGCAGTTCCTTTCCGTATAACATAACTCTTCTCATCTTTGAACAAGAAAAATTATTCATGTAAATCAAACACATGTAAAACAACATCATGCGATGTTTGAAATAGAAATTTTTTAATGACACAAAGAAAACATGAATCAGCTAGACATGGTCCGCACTAAGTCAGTTCATTCATAAAATTAATTCAGCAAAAAATAACATTTAAAGTCACGAAAGAAAAATTGTTCTTTTAAAAATCAAATTTATTTCATGCTCAAAATATTCCTGAAAATTTTTTATTTTATTAATAATCAGTCAACATCAACAAATATGAAATCATCAGAAATGAATTTGTGTAAATAATCTTTCCCAATGATGATGGCATAAACTTGAAGTTCTGTTTGTTTTTGTGTTCAACTTCTGCATTTTTCGATCATCTTAAGCCAGAAAATACGATAACTTTTTAAACAGCATAAAAAAAACACAAGTTAAACGAGCAAAAAAGCAATAAAAATTCTATTTTCATGAAATTGTAAAAGAATAAAATGAGAAAACGTCTAGGAAAGTTAAAATGATAAGTCAAGATGAAATGGAGAAAAATAAAGTTATGAAAACGATGATGCAATGCGATTTAACTTATAACGAAAGTTTTGGGAGTCTACAGGTTTAGTTGAGTGCTGGAACGCATTTGATTTGTAAAGTGGAATAAAGTTTGAATATGATTATCTTGTAAAACCTTTTGTACATTATAATGAAAAGACGATCAACTTGTATTTCATGCTTAATCTTGAAAATAGAATATTTGGCAATGACATGACTGCCATTTCCATGATCTTTTGTTTGGATGATGTTGAACATCCTTTATTAATGTGTTTTAAGACCAAAGTTGCCATACGTTATTGTCTGTTGCCTGTCACTTGTCTGGCGTCAAAAAAAAGGAACCTGTGACAGATCTGTCACTTAGTATCTACACAATTCAAAGAGCATCACACAAACGGGGCCGGATTCTATCGCTATCGAATAGAACCTTGCTCTAGTCAAAGCCAAGTTTCCCTAAAATGCATAAAGAACAGACCAATGCTTGATCAAAGTGAATGTTTCAAACAGATTAAAAACATACTTGATTTAATCAGGTTCTTTAACATTATAAAAGCTCGCTGCATCTTACAGAATATAAATTTATCATTCCAAACTCACCACAAAAGGAAAGACGACAGCTTTATTCTCAAAGAACTTCTTCCCTAAAGCAATCTTCTTAAACATCATGCAAAGCCATAATATGCACAAAGGCACATCTTCAAAAAAAATTAACTTCAGATAAAGAATTTCCATCTCTCATCTGCAACACATAACATTACTTACAGAATCAATCATGTGCATCATTTATACCAAATTCCCTCTTTTAATGCACACACATACAGAAATGGTATCATAAAATTTTAATGATGATGGAATTTTTTTAGCTGATGCAACATTTTCCCACTTCCAATTTAAATTCTCTCGAAAAATCTTTCAACGAAAAAAAAATTAAATTTCATTAATTTTTTAATTTTTTTGTTCACACATGTAGAATAAGCACGGCAATAAGAAGCGTAATAATGAGCTTGATGATAAAATTGACAACATAGTTGTTGATGGAAATGCTGCTAATAGTGAAATAAACCACAACAAGGCATATGATGTGAATCATTCGGATATTTTTGGCAGGTAATTATAATGATGAATAATTTTTACGGGCTGATTAGCTTGAAACTTAATTAAGTTAATCACAATAACAATTATGTTATGCCACAAACATTGTGTGATAATTATTATTATATCATCAAATATTCAACTCCATAATTTCAGATATTTAGTGGCATCGAGAGACTTGTCACCATGTGAAATCATCATTCAACAAAGCCCATTAGTTATTGGACCAATTGCAAATTGTAATCATGTACCCGTTTGTATAAATTGCTACAATCCACTGGGATCAATGAGCGGTTGTTATCGGTATGTATGAAAAAAATATTAAGTTTTTTTTTTGGTAATTTAATTTGAAATTTATGGGACAATTTAATGGTGAATAGAAAGGTGATAATGTACCTGTTTTTTGGTTTCGGGGTGCTCGGAAAATTTTTAAGCTGGAAATGAATTTATGTGGGTTGTTGTGTTTTTGAAATTGAATACGACACGAGATGACTTGGCATTTAATTTTCATTTTTCTGGTGCTTAAAATTGAAATTATTATGAGAATAATAATCCCTTTAAGCTGTGAGATGTATCCTTGGTAATAATGTTGGATGTAATGGACTATTTTTATTTCTTTGTGGTATATTAAATTGTGGATTAAAAGGAGGTTTTACATAAAGATATAGCTTTGTACTTTGTTTGTTTATAGAGGGAAACTTGGTATGTTTTGAACTTTTTAGAGGAACATCATATCCAATTCAGTATTTTTAACAGTCATCCTAAGGAACGCATTTCAATTAATATTCCATGAGTCACATTCCACCTATATAGCGAATAATAAAGAATTTTACCAGTTTGAGACGGTTGAGAGTAAATTCAGTTTTAACTGTAATAACGACGGCATTATAAGCATAGCTTAAACTACGCTAAAGAGACTTAAATACTTAGCAAAGGGGGCGAACTGGTAATTTAATCTCGGATGATAAGAAAACCGATGTTATGTCTCATCAGCTCTACAAACAGTATGAAACTTCGTGTTTTGTCTTTAAATCTGCTTAAAAAAATTCCTCTTTTTTTTGAAATCGTTCCTTTCGAATTTATGCCAGTTCTCAAACAAACTATGACAATTTCTCAATTTTTGTCATTTTTACCACAAAATTTAACCTTATTCAAAGTCAAATACCTTCAAAATGCATATCTCAAAGTCCTTAACCCAAAATAAAGTCCACAACTTTTAAGCAAACCCTCAAATTAAAATGCCAATAATATCCCCATCTCTACAAACACATTATTCTTTAACTATCATCGCAGTCGATAAAGGCAGCAAAAAAGAGAATATAATTCAATTTACACAATTTTATATCCAATAGCTGTTCAAATTGTCAATTTCCACTTTGCGGTAAGCACTGCAACGATAGAGATCACACAAAAGATGAATGCAGCTTTTTCAAAGACAATAATCTAGCAAAATATTTACATAAGGATGATAATACTATTGAGTTGCAGCATGACTATGAAGCCATCATCATTCTGAGGTATAATTGAGTTTATATATAGATAGAGATATTGAACGAAAGGATGGTGAAGATTTTTACTCGAAATTTATTTTGCATTTTTTATTGAATGATATTTTTTTCCTCTTCTACAGCTCCTTCTAAGCTTGAGGGGATCTCCGAATAGGAAAATAAAAAATTTAATTTATGGACGAATTGAGATGAAGTAAAAAAAATTGAATTTCTCAATCTGCATAAGTAAAACTTGAATTAGATGTGAGAGGAACAGTTCGGAGGAAGTTTTTGAGAAAATATTGGAATAGCACATGACTTTTGTGAAATGTTTGTAATCAAAATCAAGTATGAATATGTGTTGAAATGATTCTTGTTTGGCTAACAAGCTTAGTGTCATATTAAGCAATGCTAGAGCTATTTATATTCATGCTTAAAGCCAAATTAATAATTTTGTGGCTGATTAGTATAGTTTTCATGCAATATCAATACTTTCCTATAATAAGACTTTCACAAATGTTTCCAATTCGCGCGAATTTTTCAAAAGTCTTTAAAAGCTGATAAGAAGTTATGTTGAGTCAAATAAAAAACCTTTTAAACAAGATAAATTTTAATTCCCAAGCAACAAAAATCAACCTCCAAACTTAAGCGACAAAAAACATCTCAATTTATCCCAAAATTAAACTTTTTCTAAAGCCAGTTTAATGTCAAAATGTTGAATTACTTCTACTCGAATACCATTGTTGAAAATAAATTCCACAATCTTTAGCAAAAGTTCTTCTTTCTCTTTAAATCGCGATCAATTTTCTTCAGCATTCTTTCCATTCAATTTCTCTGGCTTGCTGTCTCTCTTTAAAAGTAAATTTTCCATCTATAAAATTTATCTTCTTTCTTATTCAACAAGATGTTTGATGTTAAAAACTTTATCGGAACAATTATGGCAGAAGCTCAATGAAATGGAATCACATTGTGAGATACGTAAGTTCAGCTTTTGATATTGCGGTTTGTCTTGTGGATGTTTTGTCAGATTTTGTCTTAGATATAGATGAAAGCTTTTGAAGTTGTGGAAGCTTACTTCAGGTAGGTTTGAGTTCCTGATGTGGACTCTACAAATCTTGATTTTAACATCAAAATCTTTCAGAAACAAGAAACGATGTTTTATTGATTGACTTTTTAAAGTTTTAGACTAGATTAGCTTTTTATACAATCTGAATCACAAGCCGATGATTAGCACCAAACATGACTGATTATCCTTCAAATAGGATCTTACAAATTCTGACAAAACTACTCCAAGATCCTCCAGTATTTGCAAAAATATCTTAAATTCAATTTTTCTCTTTCATTTCTCAACATCCGAACACAAAAAAAAATCAATTTCCAATCGAATAGGAAAAAGCATTCCAGCATTGTGGAACCGTAATCAGAAAACGATTGTCAATCGTATTAGAGATCAATGGAATTTATTACAATTTAGTGAAGATGAAATTCATCGAATTTGTGGAATATTAGAAGTGAATTGTTTTGAGGTTGGAGGCGGACAGAGTAGCTCAACAGCTCGTGCCTTATTTCCCGAAGCCTATCTCATGTGTCATGATTGTGTACCAAACACAAATCATACTGACAATCCCAAAACACATGAGCTTATTGTGAGAACAACAAAAACGCTGAAAAAAGGCGATGTCATCAGCTTGAGCTATGCTTACACCCTGCAGGTTCATTCAACTCATATTTCATATTAAAATTTTTCCTTTTTATTGCTTCATTCATTCTTGCTTTTCTCACTGCGGCTTCTGTCAACATAGTCGTGTTGTGAATTTTGGGGAGAAATAATTTTTTTGGATATTAAATGATGGGTGATTCTGGGGATGAAAATAGCTTGAAATTTGGGAATTTTCAGTGACGAAGCAATGTATGGGCGACTCAAACTGCCATGTAGACTCAAATTTTCAATTTTATTTTAAGATTTATATTCTTGAGCAGTGACAATTTTTTAAACTCCGGCACATCCTTTCAGAATCCCCCATCATCCAATCCATATCCCACATTAAAAAATGCAATATTTCAAACCAAACTTTTCTTTCTTTCTCAACAGGGAACATTAAAAAGACGATCGCATCTGCATGAGGCAAAATTTTTCTGGTGCACATGTGAGAGATGCAAGAGCAATGATGAATTGGGTACTCATGCAAGTACAATTTTGTGTCCCAAATGTTCAAACGGCTTCATACTCTCAGCGGATCCACTTAATGAGAATGCTGAATGGAGGTGTGTTGTATTATGGATGATATAAAATGTTTGATATATTGTAACACATTTATGCATGCTTGTTTGATGCTTTGGAGTTGAAAAATATAAAATTAATTTTTTTTGGAATGAGGAACGTTAAACGTTAAAATGCTGTCCACAAGATATTTCAAAAAGAAAGTCAAATGACCTCGAAAGTCGGTTAATCGATCGATAGAAACCGGTGTGACTCTGGCATGGTGCTAGATTTAAATCGAAGCCAGCACTTGGCTCCGGATTTCTTTTTGATTAACCGACTTGTCCTATTAAGAAATATTCCTTCTAAAGTGTCTCTCGCAAGATTTTAAGTGTACTTTTTCTAAGTGCAGCAGAAGTTGATAGCAACATATATATTTAAAATAAAAAAATTAGCAAAATAAAATATGAAGATGCCTTCGGATCCTTAAACATCTGAGATGCACATCAAAGATGATACATTGACTGCATAACATCAAGCCACTTGTTCAGTATCACATTAAAACTTTCTCATAACTTTTTAATCATTAAATAACACAAACCTTACATAAATAAATTTTTAATGACCCTAACATGTGTGTATTCATGCTACAAGGCTTCTCATATCTCCTTTTCCTTTGCATTAATAAATTGCATTCAAAGGGAATAAAATGCGATTTAAAAATAACTAAAAAAACGACATTAAAAGCAACTTGTATCATTTAAATTTTCAAATTAAAAGAAAAAGACGAAGAACAACTTTTTATATCCTTCTTGCATAAATTTTCTTGATGTTCTTCTTTGTTGAATTATTAAATCCTTTTTGCTAGCAACATAGCAATTCATAAAATACTGATGCAACAGAATGTCATACTTTTTTATTTCCTTATTTTTATTATTGTTGTTGCTTTGTAGCTTTTTATTTATTTTCTCATTGAATTTTCCTGCTGTAAGTAATGTTGGATTTCTTAGGGAATGAAGTTTGTCGTGATTTACTGGGATTATAAGCTGGGGGTGTACATTTATGAGGTACTTGGTTGTTGTAAAGGCTTTTTTTTAATTTTTGAGAACTATCTTGGTTAAATTAGGAGAACCAAACCCTAGTTAATCCCTAGTTGACTAGGTTTTCCAAAAACAAAACTACTGTGCTTGTATAATAGCTATCAACTCAATTCAGTTTAGGATATGATACCTATCTTGGTCTCTACCCCTTGAAAAAGCGCATGTAGAATCCCATTCATCGACTCAATACTTAGAATACTTAATTCTGCTACAACACTTACCTTCATCAATCTAAAAAGTAATCAAACATAACCGTCACAACTTCACATCGACCATCCATCAACCAGCACCTCTAACAAATTCATAAAATTTGCATGCACTTATTAAACAACAAAAAGGACTTAATATTTAATGATTTCATGTTTCATGTCATGTAATGTTGTTTCATTCCTTACATTTTATTACTTTCTTTACATTTTCCACTCCGTAAGATGCCAGAAATGCAATTTTAGTCTGACTGCAGTATTTGTGATGAATCTAGTAACGAGACTGTATGATGAACTTGATGCATTAGGTGGAAATGATATCAATCAAATTGAAATGTTTATAAGCAAATATTCAAAGACATTGCACAAGAATCATTACATATTTTTGTCAGCAAAACATTCACTGTGTCAGCTGTACGGTAAAATTGATGGATTTTTAATCAACGAATTGAGTGTGGAGCAATTGAAGCATAAAGAGACATATTGTAGAGATTTGTTAGAAGTGATTGATATCCTCGAGCCTGGCAGTAGTCGATTACGTGGTGTTATTTTATATGAGTTACATGCACCTATTATGCTTCAAATAACACGTGAATTACAGATGGGAATGATTAAACCAGCTGATTTTAAGAAACGACTGAGGGAAGTCATTCAAATATTACAAAGGTCATATGAAATTTTAAGGCATGAACCCAGTGGATCTCAAGAATTTGAAATGGCTGTGGCTGCTAAGTCAGCTATAAATTCAATGAAATTATAATGATAATAATCAGACAGACTTGAGGGCAATTACTGTCTGTAAAGTATACAATGCTGTTATTATTGGTTTATTGATTTTTTTTTCTGTAATTTGTAATCATTGGAAATAAAAAACTGTGAACTTTTTTTACTAATACAATGAAAGGATGTGAAGGTTTTGTTTTTTAATCGAGGAATTTCGCTTATGATGTCTAGGATTTAAATATTTAATGTTTGAGACTAAAAGCTTTGTGACTTGACTAGGAAGATTTGATATCTTAAGAACCGAACAAAGCAAGATTGGAGCTTAAAGTTTGTCTAGGAATGAGAGATTTTGATTCTTTATAACAAACCCAAGCAGCACAGCATTAGCGATCTCCAAAACTTAATTTAACTATGTAACAATTTAGACAGAAAGACAATTCTGAAGCTATAGCAATATCAATACTTTTCAGATTTAATGAAATCATCAAATGAAGCCTTTTTTCAATCCACAAAATTAAAGTGCATTTAGCTCTATTATATGAATTTAAATTTCCTGAATACTCAATTCGATTTACAGATTGCAACGATAACAAAAGCACAATCAATATTCTATTATCTTGCATCCAGAATAAATTCACAATTGAATGGAAACTTCTTTTGTCCACATAAAATGGAATTTTTTTATTAAATTGATTCGCACTTGACAATGATAATCATCAATGAAGATAATATTGATGCTCAACGATGTACAAAGTCAACAAATCTGTAGCAATTTTATCTTTCCATTTGAAAAATTCATTGCCTTCGAATTAGTTCATTTTCCACTTCTTCCTTCTGGGTCATTTAAACTTTTTTCTGTCAACTGTAAAATGTGATTGCTTAAAGCAAACAATGAATGGCTCACAATGGCAGGAGTTGAAAAAAAAAGCTCAAATTACACGATCCATTTGATATCAATTTTCAAATTTATGAGATTGTGGACGAAATCATGACATATTGATCGAAAGCTACAATCTTTTTTCAATTACAGTTCAGATGTGAAAGCCTTGAAAAAGCTTTGGACACGCCTTTTGAATTTTTTTTTTGTTGATAGATTTTGCAGTTCATTTTAGGTAATTATTGTGTGTGGAGTTGATGCTGATTTTGATGGGGTATCGGGCGTATGAGGTAGTTCTGAGATGAATGCCTGACATTAAGTATAATATTTGCATGACTTCTCAGCTAATTATAATATTATACCAAATTTAAACCAATCATTCAAATATTTGATTTTAACACCTAGCAATAATCAGAATATATCCATGCTTAATCCAAAAAATTTCAATGTAGTTTTATGCAATTGACGGTGAGAAAATATGAAAATGTGAATTTATTTCATTTAAATTTTGTGCATTTTGAAAAATAAATAACATACAATATTTATTCAGTCAGACACATTAGGTAGACATATGTTTATTTAATTCAAATGTACATGAACTTAACATTCACATCAGTCTACATTACATGTTTTTGAATGAAAATTGTTATTTATTGTGAAATGTGCTGTACTTTGAAATGAAAATTGATATTTTATGTAATTTTATTTATCATGTTGTCAATTGTACAAATAAATGATGATATGGATGATATTTCTGGGATGAGTGATAAAATGGAGTCAAGTTTCCATGTTTAATGTTTTGGTAAATTATTGAATATCAATTTTTGAGTTTGAAGGAGAATTAGAGGTTTGATTATCTTATTTGATCTTATTACATAATTAAGAATCATCGATCAAATGCTAACGAAGTTGAAGAAAAAGGTTAATTCTTAGGAAAGGATCTGTGACTTCTCTGTTATTACGTAACCTACTAACAAGCAGCTTAGCAACCATGAGGATGAGATCTGCATCAATTTACCACTCAATTAAGAATTCTAATGAACTACTAACAACATTGCTTAAAGCTCGTTCTAAAACTTGACAAAAATCATTTTAAAAAAAGTGCAATCGAGAATTCTTCAAAAACTTACAAAATATTCCAAACTGAGTTACAATTTTCCTGAAATATCAAATTCATTTTACAGAATTTCATTTTCCCACACAACTCAATGTTCCATATCTCATCGTACAAAAATTTCACAGAAAATCTTTATTTCAACAGATTCAACTGCAGGAAATTTATCTAAAAAATGATATCACAATTTTTGTGTCAATCGTGCAAAACCATTTCCAGAAATGGAAACAAAAAAAAACGTTGTCAATTGGAAAATGTTGATGATATATCGGATAGGTGGTCATGTATGAAATTTGGAATTTCTTCCTTATGCATTTTCAATTTTCAACATGTCATTGCATTTTGTAGAAATGTAAATTGCATGCGGAATATGTTTTTCTGCTGAATTTATCAAACATTCAAGTTACGTTTTGATTTTGATACGTTTGGGAAAACAAGAATGTTGATGATGTGACTGACATGAAATTTTCATGATTGAAATATATTAATAAATATTATTTTTCTATTCATGGACAACTCAATTACTGTTTTGGAAATATGTATGGAATCTATGAAAACTGATGGATCGAGTTTTGATGAACAAAAGAATTAAATTTATTATTTTCAGAAATTTTTGTGTAGAATTCGATGTTTTGAGTCATAGCCTGATGTAAAATATGAATTTCTAGATTTCTATAAAAGTTTAAGATTTTTAAAAATTTTAAAATTCCTGTGATTGAAGTTTGTCTTAATTAAATTTAAATACATTATGTAAATAGTCCTAAAATGCATAAAACTATGTTCCATATTAACTTTTCAATTTTTCAATGAAAAATTATAATTAATCAGACCTTAACCTTTCTAAAAGGTCACAAGTAGACTTCAAGATATTTTAAAAAAATTCCTAAAACTTACACTAACCAATTCTTATAAAAAAGACACATTTTCCTGAACAATACTAAATTTCATCCAACATCCAATTGCTTCCTCATTAAAGAGGAAAACACGAAGTAGGTCAATTATAATTTCATGATCTCTTATGCTCACCATTAACACATTTTTAATGTACATCCAAAAGAAAAACTTCATCGTCTTGGAGTTTCTGATGGTCTTGTAAATGAATTATTTATGAAATTTTATTTTTCGCATGTGTAAAGTTGCAGCGACATCTTCAGAAATTTTCATCAACGAAACTTAAACATTTGAGAGGTTTTCAACATCAGAAATGGAAAGTCGCATCTTCATTAGGAATTAAATAAAGAAATGGAAATATAAATAAGCACGTGTTGTGATCACTGGAGAAGAAAACTATTTCATGAGCATCCCACAAGCTAATTTATCAAAATTAATATTCATTGTAATTAATTTTACTTGCGGAAGAAGTGGCAGCTTTTGCTTATTTTTCAATATTTTATTTTAAGACACGAAAAATTATTAATGAAATGATACGAATGATGACAAATTGTGGTCGTTATTTGTACAAGAAGTTGTGATTAGAAAAATTTATGGATATAGATGTGATGATGGGTTAATTTTAGGGGAATTAGAACATGGAAGATATTAATAACGAATGCAAAAGATTTTTTTGTGTCATGAATATTACTATGTTTTCTCATCGCTAGCTGCTTACTGGAAATTTTCTGCTTAAATCCAGTCAAATTGCAAGAATTTCTTGTTTATCCAACACAAAATGAATTGAAAATTCATTCAGGGATCATTCATGAATTTTGTTTGTAATTTTGAACCAAGTAGAATCTAATGTTGTGTGAAATTCAAGTTTTTTGGTAATAACCTCGTGAATATCTAATAAGATCCCCATTATTTGAGTGACATATTGTGTGAACGTCCCCTAAAAACAACAATTTACATTCCATAATCTCATTTTAAGAATCCATTGATGAACCATACAAAAGTAAACAAATCTTGATGAACAGAAATGCAAATTGCCTTCAGCTGTTCTCTGGCTTTGTTTTCAAGAATTTGTTTGCATTTTCAAAAAATGAAAATAAACAGAAAACCAGACGCATATTTCATGTTAAGAAAATATTTTCATAGTTTACGATCTGATTCCTCATTATTCTCAAGTTCAAGAGTTCAAAATTTGAATAGGTAATTTAACAAAAGCATCAATATGTGTAAACATCTTTTTTGGATGGAGATATATTTTTATTCAAAGTATTTTAAGTATCTAAATCAAGTTGAGGGTGAAGTTGAAAAAGCAGGTCATGTCAATTTTAAAGAGTTAAGAATCTTATTGACTAGAAAATTTGATTTTATGATAAATTATTAATCCACAAGCTGATGAATGTTATCAATAGAAAGAGACATGGTGTGACTAGACAGGAACTAATTTGATTTCCACGATTTCTAAAATAAAAAGTTAAAAGTTCAATTATTTTAAATTGTAAAATTTATGGCAGTCAAGGTCTGATTTTTAAAAGCTACTTTTGATAATCCTCATCAATTCGATCTGCGTTCTCAATTTTATCATTTAAAACTTTATAATCAATTCCTTTTTGCTCTGTGACACTTGAATTTGTTAAATCTCTCTCTGCAACCTCATGATGATGCCTAGCTTCAGCATATGAAATAAATTGCACTAAAAATAGCACTGCTAGCAAAATCGGGAATAATAACTTCATTATTTTCCACAATTTTAAACAAATCAGATGAAAATTAAAACACAAAATAGAACTTTGTCGTGATTTGATCACAAATTTATAGACTTTATGAACATGATAGGGAAATGAGAATTTGTTTGAAACAGGAAACGAGCATGTTCTGATATGTGATTTAAATTTTTGATCAAACATAGCTTTAGAATTTTGATACTTGCACTTGAGTGATTAAAATTTTGTAGGTTCTGTTGTTGACAATATTTTGGTGTTAAATATTTGAAGGGTGATTTTCAAGGTTGAGAAACACTTTTTTTGTTTGATTGTAGATTTCAAGGTTTGTCGTTGAAGGTTGGGAGAATTGTAGGTATTAAGTTAAAAAAGAGAAATCTTAACGCAGATAAGGCTTTTTGGCCACACAAGGTCCAGCTTATGATTTAAAATAATCTTGCATCGGCATATGGATTCACTTAAAAAACTTCAGATACGCAGTAAAATATCAAATCTCTTTAAAACTCCAACAATAACTTACCAATACTAAACACTCGTGAAAAATAAAAGTAAATAAACATTAAAACGTGATAATACACCGATGATAAGAACTGCCACAAAGTTTAAATTTAGCTCATTCTTCAAAATTTATGAACTCCAAAAAATCCGCATTATTCTCCGTCGTAAGTCGAGCGAAATCTTATCTTTTGTTTACAAACCTTTTTTTTGTTGTCACAAATAAGTTTTCAACTATTTTCGTCCAATTATTTTGTTTCTCGACAACATTATGAACTATTGCAGCTATAAACAAAGGCGATTTTTAGGTACTTGAAATGAAGTCAGCATGAAATGATAATAAATCTTTGCGCAAATAATATTAAAAATGTAAACAAAGTTGTACAACAAAATCGTCACTTTTTTATGTGACTGTTGATATAGATGTGATAATAACTGTGTAACAGCAGCTAATGAACTTTATCGCCATTTTTTGTGATGTTTTATGGAATATGAGTGCTTTGTTGAGTCATTTTGGATGACTGGGTATTAAAGTATGATGAATAAATCTTAAAACGTCGTAGAATTTGATTTAATCGTTCACTTTATTGCTGAGAATTTTGATTAGTTTCGAATCCATGGTTGGTTAACGACAAGCTCCTTTCATAAATAGCTAGGCATAAATCAAAGTTAATTCGATAAGTTTCTTACCTACGACAGCTCTAATGATACTTGTTGAATCTGACTAGCTTTTTAGCGATAGCTTTTTTAAGTATTCGTGAGTGAAGAAGAGGTCACAATGGAAATCTAATAGAATCTTTACAGAATCAATAAAATTGAATACTAAAGCTCATATCACTCCTTACTAGAGCCTAGTATCGCTTAGAATTAGACATCTTATGCTACATCCGCCATAAGAAAAAATGCGCTGCAACATCAAGAACCGAAAAACTCGAATCCACTTAACGTTATCAAAAACATTTTCGGTAGAGTTTGTTGATTATTTTTTTCATTTAATAAACATAATAAAACATTGAGCATTCCTCCCTCAACATTACTTCCAACCATCCCTTGAATGCTTTCAACAATAGACAAACTTTCCATTTGAGGTGAAAGCTTTACTTGTATTGAGGGTTGACTGTGGAAAACAATGTTGCACAAACTGTGTCAAAATGAAGGAAAATTTACATCACACTATGGGGCAAAATGAAAAAAAAAGGGACTTTCACTTTGAAAAATGGACTTTTCCGATTTACACTTTTTGGGTGATTTTTTCTTGTAGAGGACATAAAAGTAGATAGAAATGCCAAATTTCAGGTCATTTGGTGCTGATTTCGCGATTCTAGAGCTGTTTGAAGTTGAAAACTAGTGAAAATTCTGGTTTTTTCATACCATGTTTGAACCGGGAAATATCTTAACTGGTTTAAGATATTGCAAAACGGTTTTCAGTTCCTATTAGTAGTATATAAGAGCTTTATTTTGACATATAACAAAGTTTAGGTTCTGAATGTTTTCGTGCCATTATGGTAGAACATATGTGAAAATTTCAGGAAAATTATCTTCAAACAAGCCGCAACTATCATAAATGAAGAGTTTCCAGGCAAGTAAAAACGCAGTTTTGTAGCCCCATATATCTAGTTTTCAAAACTGTATAAACTTTGAAAAAGTAAGCTAACGTAATTGAGTTATGTTGATTTTAGTAGGTCGTTGAGTATTTGGCCAAAAACTAATAATTCTTTTAAAAATACGAAAACATAGTTTTAAAAATAGTTTTTTGGTGTTTTCTTATGAAAAATAACAATTTAAATGATTTTGTGAAGAAAATTTTTCAAAAACTTCAAAATCTTTCGAGATATAGGGGGTATGTGCTCTCCATCGATTTGGCCATTTGTCACCCTACTTAAACCACTATAACTTTTTTTTGAAAAAATATTTTTTAATTCTGTTTTCGGATTATTGTAGCCTAATGTAATACCTATCCAACGATATATAATACTTGCTAGTTAACTTAGTCCTGGTTATTTATAGGGCTGTTGATTGTGACATACGCAGTTTTTGAAATATTCCCAAAAATTGCATTTTCAAAAATACCACTTTTAAGCAATCTCGAGTATTTTTTGGACTTTTTTAAGAAATGTTAAGTCTGAAAAAAGCTATTATCATTAGAGTAATAAAAAAAATACTCTGATACGCAACTATAATAGGTAAAATTAATAAAGTTTAATTTTTAGTTTAATGAAATTTTGTTTATTTGTCAAGAAATTTAATTTACATTTTTTTATCATATTTAATGAAATTTATTTATTCATTCGTTGTTTGCTTCTTCAGAATATTCATGGTCTTGTCCTTCGGAATAATCATAGTTTTCTGCTTGGGAAAAGTCATAACCTTCTCCTTCTGGCTCAATCAATTCAATTTCTTCCTCATCTTTTTCCTCATTTTCTGTTTGTTGCTCAGGTGTTTCACCTTCTTCTTGGACATTTTTTCTCATTAACCTTTTATTTATTACATCCATATATTTTTTTATTATTACTGGATCAGAACTGTAGAGTCTTCTATGTATAACATCCGTAAAACTGTGTATTCTTGAAGTTTTTCTGGCACGTAGTTCTCTATCTTGTCTGAGATATTTGTTTTGTGACTCCCCGGCTTCTTCACTCATTCTTCCTAGAGGTAATGGTAAGGCTTCCATGTAGTGTTTTGCATGAGCAAGTGCTCTGTGAAGTGTTACTGGTATTTTGAACCAACTATATGTTGTCAAAAACATTCTGTATGTTTCTTTACAGTACCTATCAAATTCATCTAGATCATCAACTGGTTCTAAACTTCGAATTTGGTTTAGCACATAGCATATACGTTTAATTATTTCTTCATTAAGATATAGAGTTTTAGCTAGAAGCTCTGGATTTTCAAGAACTTTTCTTGCAACGTTTCCTGTATCTGATGATCCAGCTCCCCCTTGTCTTGGTTCGAGTACACGAACATTAAATGCATCCCACATTGCTTGCTTTATTCTAGCCTTTTCAACATCTAAAACAATCTGTTCCTCTTCAGTTATCTCCAGCCAGTGTTTTTGAACATATTGTTTATATGACAAATCATATAGAGTCGTGAGTACGTTCATTGATGTATGAAGTGGCTGAGTGTTGAAATACAAGTGTTCTTTAACAAATTTTCTGTGTGTTTTTTCGAATCTTCCATTATCAAGATTATTTATGTCACTCATCTCGTTTGGTCCAGATCTACAAAGCTGACATCTGCAATATCCTGATGTTTCTGTAAGGTCTGTGTAAACTTTTCCATCTAACATTGTGGGGTAGAATTTGTACGTAATTTCCAAAAGCATGTCTTCACATATGAATCTCTGTGGTTCAAGTTTTGATATTTGATTTTTTATATCTTCATACATCCTTCTAACATTTACTCTGGTTTCTTTGGCATGTTCAAGTTGTATTGGTCGTACTGAGTATACAGATTGACTGTTTTCGTTGTCCCATAAGCAGATATAATTTCCGTTTTCGTCTTCATGTCGTAGTTGCTGAACACTCATACTAACTGTCAATAGTGATTTGTCTTCTATAATTTCATTATTAGTCGTTTGATTCGGTTGTGTTCTATCTCGTTCTTGATTTCTTGAATTTGTTTTTCCTTGGTTATACTGTGACTGTCCTGTTGTTCCGTCCATCCCCCATGTGACGATCATTTCTGCATGAATAACTTTTGGAGTTGATTCTGAAGGTAATATTTTGATTTTGTCGTATATTTCTGAATTGTGTGCTTCAATAACTCTTTTTGTGGTGAGTTGTGTCAAATTTTTTAGTGGAATAACGGCTCTTGTATCGGTGACCGTTATGTCATCAGGATAGCATTGTTTCTCTAACCTCAACAATTTTTTAGCTGTCGGTAAAACGTTTTCGCATTCCAGTTTCAGGACTTGTCGAATATTGTTGTACTGATTTCGAGATAAATTGTTAAAGGCTTTTACACCTAGAGCTACATGTATATCTAGTTGTTTAGGTTTTGATGTAGTTTTTTCTGGAAGATCCTCTCCTTTTTGGCACGCCTTAATAAATTCTTTTAACATTTTAGCTCCTTCTACTTTTCCTTCTTCTTTAGAAAGGCGAAGTGCCAAGTGAAGAACTGATAACAATGATCCTTTTGCTTCTTTTAAACTGATATCTAATTCGTCCACTCTTCTACGTCGATGCTTATCGCTTGTTCAAATGATTTCCTCTTGATGCCCTTGCTGGATGAAGGCTCTATGTCATGGACGATGTATTCAATCTCATCCA
Source organism: Chironomus riparius (assembly GCA_917627325.4). Taxonomy (NCBI): domain Eukaryota; kingdom Metazoa; phylum Arthropoda; class Insecta; order Diptera; family Chironomidae; genus Chironomus; species Chironomus riparius. The sequence continues at coordinate 16,966,406 of OU895877.1, read as the reverse complement.
TATCTTCATCTGTGTCAGTAACATTTTCTGCTTCATATATAGATTCTTCCTCAAAAAGAATCCCTCCACTAGATTCGCTGAAGTATCGTGAGTCAACTTCAAATTCCTCTTCATAGAAATCTGCATGATCTCTTAATGCATTATTCCAATTTGACTGATTACAAAACATTTTTGACTTTGACTTCAGCTTGTTTAATTTATTAATTAAACTTGGTTTCTGAGATTCCGCTAATTCTCTCCCATGAATTTCTTCTATTACTGCCAAACAGTACGTGTGCTGTGTTGCAAGATTTAACGTTTTGTCGCGAAGAATTTCACAGAGTGTTTTCTTCGTAAGTGTTGAATTTTGGTTCATTTTTGAAAGTGACTTGTTCAATGAAGTTCAAAACTGATATGATGTGTAGAGAGAATTTCACGAGTATATATATAAAATAGTTTCAAAACTGAGATTTTCACACCTGATAGTGACTACCAAGGGTACTTTACAAAGTTGTTAACTAGGGAAGTAAAAAGTTTCTAAATTTAATTTTTTGGCTTTATAATCTCATAAATGTCATAAATAAACATAAAAAAGTTCTAAAAAAATACTCGAGATTGCTTAAAAGTGGTATTTTTGAAAATGCAATTTTTGGGAATATTTCAAAAACTGCGTATGTCACAATCAACAGCCCTATAAATAACCAGGACTAAGTTAACTAGCAAGTATTATATATCGTTGGATAGGTATTACATTAGGCTACAATAATCCGAAAACAGAATTAAAAAATATTTTTTCAAAAAAAAGTTATAGTGGTTTAAGTAGGGTGACAAATGGCCAAATCGATGGAGAGCACATACCCCCTATATCTCGAAAGATTTTGAAGTTTTTGAAAAATTTTCTTCACAAAATCATTTAAATTGTTATTTTTCATAAGAAAACACCAAAAAACTATTTTTAAAACTATGTTTTCGTATTTTTAAAAGAATTATTAGTTTTTGGCCAAATACTCAACGACCTACTAAAATCAACATAACTCAATTACGTTAGCTTACTTTTTCAAAGTTTATACAGTTTTGAAAACTAGATATATGGGGCTACAAAACTGCGTTTTTACTTGCCTGGAAACTCTTCATTTATGATAGTTGCGGCTTGTTTGAAGATAATTTTCCTGAAATTTTCACATATGTTCTACCATAATGGCACGAAAACATTCAGAACCTAAACTTTGTTATATGTCAAAATAAAGCTCTTATATACTACTAATAGGAACTGAAAACCGTTTTGCAATATCTTAAACCAGTTAAGATATTTCCCGGTTCAAACATGGTATGAAAAAACCAGAATTTTCACTAGTTTTCAACTTCAAACAGCTCTAGAATCGCGAAATCAGCACCAAATGACCTGAAATTTGGCATTTCTATCTACTTTTATGTCCTCTACAAGAAAAAATCACCCAAAAAGTGTAAATCGGAAAAGTCCATTTTTCAAAGTGAAAGTCCCTTTTTTTTTCATTTTGCCCCATAGTGCATCACACAGACATTCTGATTCTGTTCTTGTGACTGTGTGCGATGAAAACATTCAATTTTTTGTGGAAGAAAAAATTTATTTTTTGTTGTCGCAGTTGAAATTTTAAGTTCTTGACGGTCTCACGAAAAGGAAAAAGTTATCGAGATATTTTTTTATCAGATTTTATTATTAATTAAGGATATAAATTGAATGATTTATGTGTGGATATTGAAGAAAATTGAATTAATAAAAGTAGAATAATTGGATAAAATAAGCCACAAAAAGCTCAAGACGAGCAGCAGCAAAAAGAAATTTCTTCACAGAAAGTGAAAAATCAATAACAATGTGGACATAAAAATTTCCTTTGTGGCACAGTTTTCAATAAAAGTTATTTTCTCGTACGTTAAAAGACACAAAAACAAATTTTTTCAATAAAATCTAGTAATATTTGAAGAGCTTAAAGAAGTTTTTAAAAAATCAATCTACAAAAATGAGCAATTTTCAATTTTACGAGTCGCGTTTATTTTCGGGAATCTTACACATCCTTGCCATAGGTCAATTCTTTTATGCCATGCATTTTAATTGGAATTTAAACATACCTGATGTCAAAGGAGTGCCAAAAATGCTAAAAATGGAATTTGGTGGAATGAGCAAGTTCCTGACATACTGGTGTCTGGTGAGTGTCATTGAATATTCTATTGGGGTTTGTTCATATATGACGTCAGCTGTTTATGAAGTCACTGGCAGTCTGCAACTGAATAATAAATTAGTTTTCTGTGAAAATCTTCTTATGTCTATTGAAACGTCATTTATGAACAAACCCCATGTTAAAAATTATTTTGTGCTTAGTAATTGAGTTACTCAACAGTCGATAATTTGCAATGTAATTTTCGATCGTTATTAAATTAAGTTATGGAATAGATTATTGTTGCCATTATTTAGACACAAAACTGCATTAAAGTTGTGGAAAATGACATCGCTACTCTTTTGTGATATGCAGTCAAGCAATATCATGTCATGTAGACATGGAACTTTAATTATATATAGTTTAATTTTTGATGATTTTTTTTCAAGATATCACTAATTGATGTGGTGCTATAAAATATTGACAATAACTTTTTTGTTTAGAAATAATTTAAAGGCACAGGTTGACGCATGAATAAAAGAATTGTGGAAAAAATCCATTAAAATTTTATCAATAATTCAACCAAGATATTTATTGATATGACTAGTTATTATCGTCAAATGACTTTACTACACGTCTAGCATTTACATATTTTAAAGCTGATTATAATTGAATGTGTTGTAGCCACTCAGCTGTTGCATGGAGTTAATGACATTTTGTACATTATTGATTGATTATTAGTGACCAAATGAATAATATTAGAGAGGTTTTTAGTAGCTTAATCAGTTACCACCTACTAGTTACTACATACTTATAATGTACAATTTCTCGAGCTGTGTGCCTCAAAAATATTCAAGTCCGTCTCGAGAGTTCTAGAACAAATACCAAAAAGTACCAATTCGGTCAAAAATAATGTTTAAATTCCAAAGCAAGGATGTAGTCAGAACTTTTTTCAAGATTCTTTTCTAGCAATATTGACATAATTTTCCCATCCAAGAGGGGTTGACTCCGAAACCCCCTTACTACACCCCTGTCCTAAAGTCACATGACGTCAATCCTAAACAGAACCTGCAGACCCAATGTTTATCAGACATAATTGTTGTATACAACTGTGCAGTAAGAAGGTGAAAGTTATTAGCCCAAAAGACTAACACATTAGTGCCTTTATCCAGATGCCTGAGTCAAATATAAACAACTTTAAAGTAAAATATGTCTTAAAACAAATGCAAATTGATGGCTAAGAATTTTAAATTTTGAGGTGTAACTAGGAATTATAATCAGATCTTCATAAGTTTAATTGAACATGTAAATATCGATGGTTTTATCTATAAAGAGTAAAATTCTGGGGAATTATTAATTTAATAAGATTTGCCGAATTTGGTGATGTTGACTGGTGGGGTGCATTACAAAATAGGTCTTTAATTATCTAGACTGATCAAAAATAACGAATCTCGAGTAACTCGACTATATAGCATTAGTGATTGTTCCTTAACTGTATATTTTATTCGAGGAAGCCATCTAAATACCAAATTTTCACGATCTATTGACCTAATTTGACATCAAAATTATAAAAATCAGTGAATATTACAATTGAACAAACTCCAAAATGATTCATGACTATCTAGCCGTTCTTTTATTGCCCTGATTCAAAGTAAAAATCTCAACATAACTTATAAAAGTAATTTCACAACGATACCCAAGTAACCAAAAGGTAGATCAATGTATTCCATGAGAATCTTTCATGGATGATACATATGTATTATCCATGTTTTATCCATGGGAAGATGATGTCCTATGAAATTGGAAGATAAATGGATAATGCAATAAGAAATCAATGTAATACATCAAAGGAATACAAATGGAAAACAAATGAATTACTTTTTTTTGGATAAATACACGTGCTAAATTCCACGTGTTCTTTTGTATTTTTTATTTATTTGTGTAAATTATCGTAAAAGTATTAGTGTGTACTTAATTAAAGTACACTAACACTACAAAAAAGAACAAAAGGACTTAATTTAATTAAGTCGCATACTGACGAACGCTCAAGACTCGCATACAAACCTGAGGAAGATAAATAATTAATTGAAAGCCCCATACAAATTTAGAGAGAACTTATAATAGTGATTTCTGCGAGCACTTGTGAAGTATATGACAAATGCCAAATTAATAACAAATATTATTTTCCTTCAAAAAAATATTTTTTTGATGATTTTTCGTAGGATTTGAGCCTAAGTGGGCTCGGTATAAAAATAATGATACATTTGATCTTCCATCGACGTCGAAGGAAGATTATATGGAACATTTTGGTTACTTTATAAACTTCACATTTCATAAAAATGGATGATAATTGCATTTATTATTTACCCAAGCTGTCCACATTTCTTTAAAGAGATACAATATTATGAAAGTTATTGATTTCCGAACACGTTACTCTAAAAATAAACAAGACAATTCACGTAATGAAGTGTGTACATTGTGATATAATACATCCCATCAATCCATAATATACACGAGTAAGAAGAAATCTGTTTCCCACTGAATAATCTCTCGTAAAATTTATGTAAAAGGTCTCAATTGTTATTGTAACATTAATAGCATCAAACTTGCCAGGTGTATCCGTTTAATACGAAAATGGGTCGAGGGATATTTTGATTTATATGAAGCTATATTTAGGATACTGAAGAGCATTTTGATGTGCAAATAATGTAAACAAGTCAGTTGTGACTGATAAGAGGAAGCGATAAGAGAATTTATGCATTTATTATCAATTTTTAATCAATCTGAAGCTGTAAAGTTTGGACTTGTTATCTTTCGTGTTGTACACCTTAACGAGTCTAGTCACACGTAATGTCAAACTGTTTACTTTGTATTTGTATATTCTGTGGATGTGAAGTATGTGTAGAGTCAAGTTCAAGTCTTGATTGTACGATTTAGTGCATGTAGAATTGCGATTATTTGTGACTATTTGGGCAGAATATGATGATATTTAGGGATTTAAAGCAATGCAAAGCGTTAATCTAATTAAAATATGCAAACCTAGTCTAATTAACAACTTTTTGTATCAGAAAAGACGCAAAACATTTCGCATCACTTAAATATGATGCAAGACATTTCGCATCACTTGAAGATGATGCAAAACATTTCGCATCACTTGAAGATGATGCAAAACATTTCGCATCACTTTAAAATGACGCAAAAAAATCATTTGAAAAAAAAAAAAAACAACTTCCAACGTACAATTTACATCCATTAACACTTTTGCTTGCCTAGATAGAATTTTAAGTTTCCCAAACTTCAATGTTTTTATTGAATATTTAAATGTTTTGTTCCGAATGTTATCTGATTGTCACTGTTTTCCTCATTTTTGTCAACATTGAAAATCTCAGTCATTTCGAACAATTCAAGCTATAAACAGTGAAAATGTCAAAAAAGGCAACAAATACTTGGAATAGAGGAATATTCTTAGCTTTAGTGAAACTATTTCATTTCATAGCTGCAGTTCAGTTTATTTATTCTATATTTTATGACTGGACTTATGTTTATGTACCTGAAAAAGCAATAAAACACAATCGCACAACTTTCGGTGGAAAGTTCAAATATTTGACTTTTTTGGATGCGGTAAGAATTGACTTTTGATAAGAACTGTGCATTTAGACTTGTGAATTGTGTTATCAAAGGAATTATAATTTTGCCCGTGATTAAAATTATCAAAAAAGCTGTAAAATTGGAAATATTCGAACAAAGTTTTCTAATTACAAAAAACAAGCATGCAGCATTGTATTGATCGATTAGGAAGCAATGCAACGTTCACGCATAACAATCTATCTGAGGTAGTGACAAACTTGTTTTAAGTCTGTTTTTTTTTTTTAAATTAATGCATAATTGAGTATATCTGAAGATGATGAAGTACAGCTTCTCTTTGCATTACTTAATATTGAATTATAAGTTTGCCTTGAGTTTTATTACAGCCTGTCTAGATTTGTGAAATCCCAAAAATAAAATCAAGGTTTAATGCCCAATTATCGCTACATTATATAATGACATGCAGTGTTAACAAAGGTCATGTCATCAGACTTACATACCCATAATTATCAGCGCTACTCCATTGGAACTGCTCAAAAATATTCGCAAATAATTAACAAAAATTGTATCGTGTATTCTTAGTTCTCTTATTCCCCATTCATAAAATTAAGCAATAACAGTCGCAGAAAAATTGTAGCTCAACAGTTTCTAAAACATCAAATTTTCCTTCTTTTTCTTCCTCTTTTATAGATCATTCAAGCAACTTACTTCATCATTGCTCTTCTTAATGATGTTGCCGGAACAAATGAGGTTGTTTTGAAGTCATCAAAAGTTCCATTAATCCGTAAATTTAAGGATTACTTCTTTGCGGCATTTGCATTTCCAGTGGCATTTAATGTGTAAGTATTGGATTGTTATTGATTTTGTTCAGTGTGTTGACTCCCGAATCTTTGGCTTTCTTTACAGGGGAATCACATTCTGGGGACTTTATGCTGTCGATCGTGAATTGGTGTTCCCAAAAGCAATTGATGCATTCTTCCCAAAGTAAGTTCTTACATAGCTTACCAATAAATTCATAAAGCTTATCCTGACTTCTTCATTGTAGCTGGCTGAACCACATCATGCACACAAACATCATGATCTTCATTGTTCTCGAGCTTTTCACATCATTCCGTTTATATCCAAGTCGAAAGGCTGGATTAGCAGGACTATCAATCTTTATGGCAGCTTATCTCGGTTGGCTCCACGTAATCAAATACAAGTCAAATATTTGGGTATATCCAATTCTTGAGGTTCTCAATTTGCCTCAACGATTAGTATTCTTTGCATTATCGCTCGTCTTTTCAATTGGACTTTACATTTTTGGTGAGTTCTTTAATGAACAAATTTGGGTTAAGGAAATTAAACAGGCAACGAAGCATGAATCGAAGAAAGCTCACTAAATTTGAGAGACTTGAAAAAATGCAAACTTTCCTCTTTTTGACAAAAAAAAAAAAAAACAATTTTTTGAGTAAAAACCGTAAAAACCAAATTTACAAAAAAACATAATAAAGGAAAATTTTGCATGTATTAGAAAATTGAAGGAAATTCCTTCGTTGAAAAAAACTATAATTCACGAATAGAACTTTACACATTACATTTTTTCGATGATGATATTAAAAGATTTCAGACAAATCTGAAACTTTTGGATATAAGAAGAAAACCAATTTATCGTAAATTTACATGTATTTGATGTTTATGAAACAGAAGCAAAGCATAAATGTTATGTTTCCATTAGAGACAGTTTGATTAGTTCTAACTATAATAATCCAAAGTGTGCGATATATGAGAGCATAAGTGGGAAGCTGTAGTGATCACTTGTGAATAGAAGGGATTATGGAGAGTTTGTGGATTCAAATTAAGTGTTTTTATTAGTGGCAACTAGACTACTGACTGCTTATGTTCTATATATGCAACAATCAATTAGTATCGGATGGATGCATAAACTAGAAAAGCCATAGATTATTACGCCCATACATTGACTTATTATAAACCAATTCATAACTTTTAAATGATGTTTAAGGGACAACTTCAGTCTAAAATTGATGACAACTAGTTGTGCAGCAAGATCTTGTTCTTGATTCTTAAACCTTGATATAAGATCGATGTTTTGAATCAATCTTAGCTAATCGACCATGTTTTGAACTTTGATCAATTCAACAATCATATTTAAGAACTCAAAATTGTCACTTTGCGCAATTTAATGATCGATTCTATCCGATACTACTTCCTTGCCTATAATTTATGTCTATTAGCAAATCGCTTATGCAAACAATTTAATTGTTTCCTTCTTCACAAAAAGAAAAAGTATATCTATATTTATGTTGAGATTTATGTTGCAGTATTTAACTAGAAATGATTATTATGCACCAGTAAAATCAATGAAATTATAACCAAAATCATGATAAAAATGAAATTCTCTTATTAAATTAAAATAATAAAAAGAAAAAAAGCACCAAAGAATATATAAAAAAAATTCACAAGTTACACAATTTGATGGTGCATGAAACAACTACAATTCTGCTTTTATTGAAAGAACATATTTAAATTAATATGAAAACAATTTTATACTAAATGAAAATCATCATCTATCTGCATGTTCTTATTGCATATAGTATAATTAAGCTAAAAATCGAAAATTCTCAAATAAATTTAAATTTAAAAATCATTACAATTACATTTTGAGGTTTAAGTTATTTTGAACTTTGTTGATTTATTTTCAGAATCGATTCTTATCTTATCTTTGGATATTAGGACAAAAATTTACAATATATTGGAGTATTTTGATGTTTTTTAGGAATTGGATGTTTTGAAAATTATGTGTTAAAGTTTCATTTACATTTGATCGGTTTGAACCAAGTCGATAAAGTCAGAAATAATTATGAACCTAGTACTTTGCGTTGTTAATTTATGTTAGGTGTCAGAAGCCACTTTTTCAGTTCCATCTGAATCATGAATCAATTAAGATCAGGTCTGATCTAAACCAAACATAGTCAAGATGAAAAGAGAACAATTAAAATCTTAAATTTGTTAAAATTATTTTGGATCTTACTCTAGACATCACTCTTTTAGCTCTGTAAAGAGTATCTTTGTGAAAAAATAGTCAAAAGTGTGTTCTTGCTTGACAATGTTGGACAGAAAACAAGTAAAAAGCTTAAATTTGTAGCAAACCAGGTTATTTAATTAAACCACAAATTACTCTCTAATTGAGCAGTTAAAAAAACAATCTCCAAAAAAATTTCCATCAAATCGTCAACTCAACTTTCTCTTTACTTACATCTTTATGTCCAAGAGACATCTAATTACTATAGCATTACAACAGATGGTAAACAAAGCAGTCAACAATGATAAAACATCATAGTGAACATCCACAATCAGCATTAGATTTACTCTCCGCATGCGACTAATATCAGTTTGTATTCAACTTTTAACGGTATAGCTAGCAAGCAAGCAGAAGAAAGAAAGTGTGCGAGACTTTGACCTTTTTTTCGGATTCTACAGATTTAAAAGAATATTCACAACAAAATGGGAATCGTTACGTTATTTCATTTAGTTGCTGTCGTTCATTTTTACTTTGGATTCTATTACGATCAAAAATACATAACCGAGCCTGATCAAAAGTTCAGGAAATTCGAATTCGGTGGAAGATTTAGTGAGTGTAGTCATGACTTTTATTTGATCAATATTTAATTAAATTAAGTAACGTGAAATATTTTTTTGTGTCGTGTTCTTTACAGTTTATCTTACGATATGGAACTTGGTAATTGATAATCAAGAATTCAAGTATTATGGAAAATATTTCGAGTGTATCAAATGAGTTGTGTTATCTTAATCTTGTAGTGTATCAATCTGAGTATCATTTAGCGCGTATTTCTATTAAGATTATTGATGTTCTTTTGCACTTTGGTCGGTGATCAATTAGTGGAATTAAAGGTATCTGATTGTTCACAAAATATCAAAAGTCAGACACGCGCTTCTCATAGAAATGAGACATAATTGTTGACACTCACTTTATGCATTCAGTACAATTCTTGTTTGCGGTGTCGCGACAAGCCCCTATTCTTCTTATTCCTCGTAAATAAATATTGAATAGGAGCTCTTCCTATATCAATTGCGGTTGTGGTTCATTAGAATAATTACACTTGCTAACACTGATTTCAGTAATGCTTTATATCCGCCGGCTATTGAGGTCTATTTTTGGAATAATTATTCAATATTATTATGATTTAGTCAAGTTTCAAAGAGAATTCTATTTTCTAGCACAATCAATTAGGTATAGATTAAGGTAAGCCGAGAACAAGCAGTATGTCTAGCATTATTGTGAAAAACAGGCATCTAACACTGTTCATATTAGTGATCTACGTGTCTTTGACTTTATATAAAAAGATTAGAAACTTTTTATTGTTCCCTCAAACTTTTTCGAGAAAAACGCGCTAGAGCCCTTTAATTAATTCAAGCATCACAACTCATTTCACACATATACGAACAGATTGATAGATGAAAATATTTGTGTTTACAGTTCTCATCTCTTTTGTAGGTCTTTCAATGTATTTACTTCACCGTTGCTCTGCTCAACGACTTAATTGGAAGTAATGAACCGGTGCCAAAAAATAAGCCGTTGATTAGAAAAATTCGTGATTATCTTTTCGCAACATTTGCGTTTCCATTCGCATTTAACGTTGGACTTATGTTCCATGTTTTAATGATTATCGATCGCAACCTTGTCATGCCGAAAGAAGTGGATGAGTATGAGACAGACTGACCCTTTTTATAGCCATAAATTGTTCAATTTTTATTTTCCCTCTTTTTATCAGATTTTTCCCATTCTGGTTGAACCACCTCGTCCACACGAATGTCATGATTTTCATGGCAATCGAATTGTTCATCACACCAAGAAAATATCCATGCATTAAGTCAGCAATGGCTGGAATGGTTATTATACAAGCAATTTATTTAGGATGGATATTCTGCATTAAAGCTAATACAGACCGATGGGTGTACAATGTTCTTTCCGTACTCAGCTGGCCAGAAAGGATTGGATTCTTTGCATTCTCGCTGTCTATACCAATAACCTTGTACTTCTTAGGACAATTTATCAATAATTTGGTTTGGGGATCAAAGACTAAGGAGGAGACAACATCGAAGAAGAAGAAAGCTAAGGCAGGGAAAAGTGCTTAAGAAAAAATCTTAAAAATTGGTGTATGAGCTTGAAAAACTTCACAACTTAAAAGCAATAAAATGATCAAATTGTCTTGTTATTGTAACTTCTGTGGTTTTAAAATTTAAACATTTAATATTGCAGTGTTTTTGGTCCTGTAAACTGTTCTGCAAGTAGCCTGGCTTAAAATTATAATGATGTCTTTATCCAGAAACTTAAGAAAACATTCGGAAAACAATAACTTAGGATTAAACTTTAATTAACAAAATAGAATTAATCAAGTTCTTCGTTAAAAAAATAAAGAATTCCCCATTTGATTGCGTCAGAGCAGTTTAAAGTCGTTAAACCAGAAATGTTGAGACTTCTTGCGCTTGTTTATTGCTGTTCATATCCATGCGAATCTTCTTCTTCTTGCTTCAAATCATTCAGTTTTTTGTTGCTTTCAAGGTCGTTCGTGTTTACATTTTTTGCTGTCAGTTGGAGATATATACAGCTGGTGTTGAATGTTTGAAAATTTAACTACCGAGGTCGTCTTGAACAATTTTCTCATCTGAAGTAGACAAAAGCGGTCAAATAAATTCATTAAGAACAAAATGGATCTTTTTTGCAGCTCTGGGACATATCAAAAATTTAAACAGCGCTGAAAAATGACCTTATACCTGTAGCGGTGTTGGGGTTCAATAAAGGAAAATGGTGTAATTGGAACTGGATTTATAACTCTTGGTTGTTCTGAATGAAAGTCTAGCTCTTTATATGGGTCGAAAATTTGAACTAATGGAATCACAATAGGTCGAAAGCTATTCACAGATGAATCAAAAACTCTATAAACCGACAATGACTGCACTATTCTAGGGTTATCACACGAAATTCTTCTAATGTCTAGTTCTAAATATGTGGAATGTCTATGAAAAAGATCATGTGTCTGAAAACTCATGTGGTCTTTATTTATTCTTCAATTTTAGTGCCAATTTCAGCACCTTTAGCTATGCTTTTAATCTAAATAAACAATAAATGTATATATACTATATATGAACTAAATATGTACTATTGCAATTTATTTAATGCCATTAATGTTTAATTATAGATTAACAAAATAAATTCGATGTATATTTCTTGAATGATGATAATAAACTGCCTCTTTCTGTTTCCCCTATCCTCTTTAGTGTGACGTTGCCTTGTGATAGGCACGGATACATACCACAAACATTTTACTCAAACTAAATAACAACTCATTATACAAGTTGTATGACAATTTAATTTAAAGTTTCTAATGAAATCCTGAACCTGACATGATTAAGTTTGAATATGTAAACCACCTATAAACTTCAGCTTACAATTGTTTCATACAGCAAGAAATTATTCCAGTTACAAAACTATTTTTCTTGTAAAATATTTAATTTTTATTGTCGGCATAAAGCTTTATTATAAAATCTCTACAATAATCAGTCAAATTTGTTATAAAAAAGTATTTTAAATGCATTAGATAATTTTTCATTCGAGTATTTTGTTATCAACACAAAATATGTTTCTTGTCATTTAAACTTGTTAAAAAATAATTCGATTCAAAAAACTTTGATTAATTCGTTTCAATGGTTTTTTAAAGGCACTCTCTTAATAGCTAAGGCGGCTTAAATTAATGCTTAAACAATAAAGCTAAGTAATTAATACTTTGTCAAATATAGAGTCGATGATGTTGATTGATTTGGAATGAGTCAGGAAATTTGGATAGCTATAAGGTTTTCTAAAGGAGGACGTTTAAAAAATATTAAGTAATAAAATAAAGGTTCTTTATATAGAAGGAAAATTGAATGTACGGAAGCTACAGATCAACTACCAACTGATATACGTTTAAAAAAATTCACTTGCCAATTCTATCAAAGTATTGTCATCCTTTTCTGCAAGCCATGATAGGGGCCGTTCACTTATTACGTTCGCATTTTAGGAGGGAGGGGGGGTTTGAAAAATTGTGCGATAAATGGTAGAAAATTACAGTCAAAATTATGAAATATGGGTTGGATTCCTATTGACAACTACTTGCGTTGCAATAGTATTATTTGGAAAAACTTAGATTTTTAAAAATGTTCCTTTAAATTTGCTCGTTAAGTCAAATTTTTCCTCATCAGACCCGTTCACACATCCAAAACCAATCCATTTCAACAACTCTGCTACCCTTACATAAAACTTTGTGATTATTTCGACGGTAATAAAAGGAGTTTCAACTTCTCTGACTCGGTCAGTGTAATGTCATTTGTGCCTCGACGTTTCGAATGGCTTATGGAAGTTCTCTTATTCAGTAGCTTATAATCCTCAGTGATTTCATCATCATCATCATCTTGATCGTCCATTTCTCGTGTCGTAAAATTATCAATAAATTCTGTGGACGATTCATGAGCCAATTCAGTTTGAATTCCAATATCACTGCGACCAGAATATGAGCCATGAAGATTCATTGACGTAAGCTCAATACCAAGTGAATTAAAGGATTCTTCTTGAGATTTTTTCAAGTTTTCTTTATCCTTGGATTTCCTCATTTCCTTCTTATCAATTTTCATCTTGCCCGAGCCTGATATCAAAGGATTTGCATTTCGAGTGATTGTTCGTGATGATTTTCTTCCTTTTCTTGCTCTATTTGGCATTTTAAGTCCCTTTTTGCTGTTTATACTTCTGTTGCTGGATTTTATAGCACGACTACCCAACGTAGCAATATTTTCTTTACTACTCAAGTCTGAGTAGTCATTAATTGATTTTCTTATCTTAATTTCACCTGAATCTCCATCGTGATGATCACTATTTAACTTATTTTCTATTATTTTATGTTCTGAGAGTCCAATTTGCTTTAAAATTGCATCCAATTTGGAGTCTTGGATGTTAAATGAGCCAACTGAAGACTTTTCGTCCTCAGAAGTAGTTAAGTATGGCAAAAGAAATCGATTCTTTGCAATTAATTCATTAATTTGTTCTGGACTCAAATCAGCAATTAATCCAGACCGTCGACGATGATGTGACATTGGAACCAATGCCATTTCGTTATTTGGTTCTATTGCTGAATGATGAGCACCCTGTCTTTGAGCAATTTGAAGAATTTGTGATTCCATTGATGTGCTGCTTTCTTTTCGGCTATATCTTTTGGATGTAAAGTCTCGTCGTTGATGTCTTGATGATCGTGACTTTGATTTGGATCCACGTGACCGACTTGCAACTTTTGTTTTCATTTCTGCAATTTTTACAGAAACTTGTGAGTCATTAGAATTTCTACGCGACTCAACTGATACGTGACGAACGGAAAAGCTTATTTCTGAGTCAATTGAGTTTCTTCTGTGTCCATGTGATGATCTGGAAGATGATGGACATCCAGTCAGTGCATATCTCCGATTTACAAATCGTGGCAAGTTATTAGCCCATGTTGAGCTAAAATCATGCGATCCAACAGCAGAATTCATGTCACTTATATCAAATTTTAAATTACATGGATCAGTGTGCGAATTATGGAAGCTTATAGATAAACGTCCTTGATTCTGGAAGACTTTTCTTTTTGCAAATGCTTGAGCAATGACTTTATGCTTTTGAAGTTTCAACGGTTCGTCGACCTTTCCGGAAATTTTCCGTCGAAAGTACCTAGACCAAATATCTAAAGATGAAGGTGTAAATACAAATGAAGCCATAACCATTCCTGATAAGAATAATGACATTAAATGCAGCTGAAGGAGAGAAATTGATGGCCTAGAAGTCATTCGACACGATGACGCATCCTCTTCTGAATACATCGTTGTTATTCTGCATCTGTGAATTGAGTAATATTTTTGTTGATTAATAAGTTATTTTTATTGAGTACAATTAACGCGTAGCGTCTGATGTTAATCAATTACAAACAAATTGTTTTTGTTTCGTATAACGAACTTTTGAAATTTGAATATTAACGGAAATAGAAGATTTAACTTTTCAAAGTTCAAAATAATAACGGTTTTTTAAATTCAAATTTGAGTTAAAGTTCAAAAATATACATTTTTCAAATTTGAAAAGTGCGTTACAAAAAAAATAAATTTAAATTCACTTACATAATCGACTCCCTTAAGCTCATCGCCCATTTCCCAGAATTTTTAAATTCATAGATATGGCACAAGATTGTAGTAATGATAAAAATAAACATCAACAATGAGCATATTCCCATTCTCACAATTGACTGCCTAATTTTCTGATTAGCACGCGTCGATATGATTTGTTTGCTTGATATCTTCAAATTGATAAGTATAACGATGCCTCTTATAAGAAAGTATCCACCAATTAGCAAGCTGCATATAACTGGACCAAGCACAAAGCCCCCACGAATTGGATGATTAACATATCCAACAAAACAGATTCCAACAGTGCTATTAGCATCGACTTCAGAAATTGCCAAAATTGTTATAGTAAGAACAAGTGGAATACTCCAAGCTATAACATGGAAATAAGACGCTTTCTTGTCAATTCTCTCCTGTATCTTTCCGATTGCTCTAAAGCTCATGTGCCAAGCATATGTGAATATTACAAACCAGCACATAGCTGCCATTAAAAAGTAATAAACTAATATAAACACTAAAATGCATGATAGATTCTCTCCTCCACTCGGTTCGCCTTGCTTTAATGTATTATCAAATCTACAGACAATATCCTGCTTCGCTCCAGGAAAGAACTGAGCCAACCATCCAATACATGATATCATGTAGCATAAATTTACATAAAAGATTATTAAGGCTGGATATTTATTTCCATTATGCCAGTCAATTGTGAATGTAAAGATGGCAAAAAGATGAAGAATCAATGAGACACTTGCACACCATCCAATTAACTTTCTTATTTGTCGATGTTCATCTTCTGTATAAAGTGGATCTTTACATTCTAATCCACATCCTTCAATATCTTTATAGCTGTTTGATGGATCAATTGTTGGAGTTAATGGATGTAAGCACTGTCCACTAATATTAAATTTCATTTCCCTCACATCATTGTTGCATTTTGATGGAAAAACTGATTCATTACATTTGAGGAATTCAGGGAAATAGCTTGTATTGTAGAGGATCTTACAAGGTTCCATCGTTATTTTACACATTTCTAATGACGGTAAGTAAATCATGTCCATATTATTAATTTTTTCACATTTAGGGAACAGAACAGCACATAAGAATGGCTGAATGACTGCCCAACATTTTGGTATATGCTTAAGTGCTTGATAACTATGAAGAAACTCCAGTGCAACATCTTGACTGAAGAAATTTGTCATGTCTTGATTTGTATTCTTATATGGGATATTTTGTCCGAAGCAAGTGTCTGTTTCGAGTTTTTGGCATGGATTTTTAGCTTCTCGTACACAATAGATGTAGCGACCTTCTTTTCCATCATTCCATACCCATCTCTCATCTTTTGCCTTCTTTCCATGCATACGAAAATTATTTGTTCCATTAATTAATTCGAGTGTTATGCGTGCAGCTGCTTCTAGATTCTCTGAGTATATTGATGGATTCTGATGGCAATTTACGTCCATAAATGTGAAGAGAGAAATGAAAAGAACAATTGTGTACCTGAAAAATTCAATATATTACAATGTGAATTGCATGCCTATATATGCATCCCTTACCTCATATTGGGAGATGATTTTTAGATATATTTATAGAAAATTTAACTCATAAACACAATGCGCAGCAAATGAATCCTTAAAATTATAAAATTCTTCTCTTATCCATTGAAATTCGTTGTGCTGTGTGGTCCTTCAAACTTGTTTCCATCAAGATTAGTCTTTATGATATAATCACGCACATAAAAACGACTTAAACTAATTAAAATTCACGAAAACTGAAAATTTATTGAGAAACGAACTTCTAGGGTGGTCTAAGGGGTAGGAAATTAATTTTGTTGTTGTAATAACAGACTTTTTAAATTTGAAATTTTAAAAGGAGACAGCAGTTAATAGCAGTTTGCAGCAGTTACATGGCAATTCTACTATAGATTGGAAAATGTTAAAAGTACTTTAGAACCATTCACAAAATTACGTTGTATGGATTAAGCTCCTCCCACCCCAACACTATTGAAGTCGATTTCTAGATGTTACGTACCTAATTCACGGTTTACGGTACATCGATTATAAACTCTTGATTACAGTATACACTAAATAGCAATATAAATCGAGCTAGAGGGGTGGTTTGACGTAAGCCATTTCCAATACTTTACTTTAATCTGGTCTGATCTTGTTCGGTTCACTGTTTGCATGTTTCCTTAATTGGCTTTAAAATTTCAATCATTGCTGAAAAATTCTATTTCTCTCAGCATATCTAACAGGCTCGATTTACAATGTTGAGTATGGTCAGTTCTAAAAAGCGTTTTATTTATCATGCACACAATTTAAAAGAATTTAATTGACTATTTGCGAACATAAAATCTAAATCAAACTGTTCAAAACCAGTAATCGAAGTGAATCAAGTTACGAATAAGTGGATTTTATCGTTACGTTGAAATATTTTTTGGAATACAGAATGATAACTTGCTTGATTAAAAGTTAAACATAGCTAATGTTGGGGTCAAAAAAATGAGAAATTTCATTATTTTAAAAGAAGAACTAGCAACAAAAGCCTTTGTCAACGACCATATCACGTTGAAACCACCGGTTCTCGTCCGAACACCGAAGTTAAGCAACGTCGAGCATAGTTAGTACTTAGATGGGTGACCGCTTGGGAACGCTATGTGCTGTTGACTTTTTATAACTTTTTTGCTAAAATTGCTTTTATTGATTGACAAATTTTTTGCGCATTTTAAAAAAGCCTTAATTATTACCCGGGACTAAAATGATGAAAAAAAACTTAAATATTTTATTTCAATACCGTACATAAAAAAATAGGGAATAAAATTGTTCAGATATGTTGTAACCTAAGATTTAATCTCCATACTCCATACCTTAAAGTTCCCTTTAAAGATTGTCTAAAAGAAGGAATGTATCTTTGCTGTTTTAACAGATTTTAAAAATTTGAATTTTTTTTCCACGCCTTTAACAGCAAGGGACAGGAAAGAAAGTCAATTGACTTTGAAAAGGTCACAGAAGTTTTGTGCTGAACACAAAATATTAATTTTATTAACAATTTAGCACCTATCAGTCGCAAAATCAACACATTAACAATGGCTCTCAATAAATTAAGCATCGAGAACTTGGATCTCGCTGGAAAGCGTGTATTAATGCGGTGAGTTTTCACTTTTCCGGTTTCTGGATCTTTTCACAACAATAAAATCAATTTTCATCCTCTATAACGAAATTTAGTGTCGATTTTAACGTCCCAATTAAAGAAGGAAAGATCACCAGTAACCAACGTATTGTTGCTGCTTTGGAATCAGTTAAATATGCATTGGAAAAAGGAGCCAAGTCTGTTGTAAGTATAATTAATTCTTATGCAATATGAAAAATCGATTTATGTTGCAATTTTCCCATACATCCAGAATGTATTTTCTTTTAAATTGCTTCTCTTTTGTCTATGCGTCTGGATCTATATAAGTAACAGTGATCAATAAGTCATTTTTGCCACGTATTTTGATTTCTTTCTGGCCTTGTTGTATTTACAAGCACTATCTAGATGTTTCAAGTTTGTTCTTATTGATTAAGGTATAGGTGTCAAAAATGTCAAATGACAGATTAAGTTGCAATATATCTAAATCGTTCAGTTAAGAGTGCATTTTCAGTCATATTGAATATCTCGCTCATACTCTTATCCCAAAGTTCATTGCCACCTAAAGAGTATGCGCTATTCACTCTATACCATCAATTGAGTTCCTTACTACTTATTTTTATAGTACACACGCGATATTTTTGTGTCTGAAGGGAAAGTCAAAATTTGAAGGTCAATAAAATATCTTCTTATTCTTCTTATCTCTGTTTATCAGGTCTTGATGTCACATTTAGGACGTCCCGATGGTAACAAGAATCCAAAATTCACAATGGCTCCAGTTGCTGGTGAATTAAAAACTTTACTTGGAAAGGATGTCACCTTCCTTAATGACTGTGTCGGTGCTGAGGTTGAAGCAGCATGTGCTGATCCAAAACCAGGCTCAATCATCTTATTAGAGAATCTCCGATTCTACGTTGAAGAAGAGGGTAAGGGAGTCGATGCAAATGGCGCAAAAGTTAAGGCTTCAGCAGAAAAAGTCAAGGAATTCCGTGCTAGTCTTGCAAAACTTGGTGATGTTTATGTTAATGATGCATTTGGAACTGCTCATCGTGCTCATTCTTCAATGATGGGCGAGGGCTTCGAAAAGAGAGCTGCTGGTTTGTTGATGAACAAGGAATTGACATACTTCGCAAAGGCTCTCGATAATCCAGCACGTCCATTCTTGGCTATTTTGGGTGGCGCTAAAGTTGCTGATAAAATCCAGTTGATTGATAATCTCTTGGACAAAGTTAATGAGATGATTATTGGCGGTGGAATGGCTTTCACATTCTTAAAGGTCCTCAACAATATGGAAATTGGTGGATCACTTTTTGATGAAGAAGGTTCAAAGATTGTGAAGAATCTCGTCGAAAAGGCAAAGAAGAACAATGTTCAACTTCATTTACCAGTCGATTTTGTCACAGGATCTAAATTTGGTGAGGATGCTGAAGTTGGAGAGGCATCAATCGAAAGTGGAGTTCCAAGTGGCTGGATGGGATTAGATGTTGGTCCAAAAACTCGTGATCTTTTTGCTGCACCAGTTGCTCGTGCAAAGGTAATCGTCTGGAATGGACCATGTGGTGTCTTTGAATTCGCCAATTTCGCTAAAGGAACTAAGGCATTAATGGACGCAGTTGTAGATGTTACAGCCAAAGGAGCAGTTACTATTATTGGAGGCGGTGACACAGCTAGTTGCTGTGCTAAATGGGGAACAGAAAGCAAAGTTTCACACGTTTCAACTGGCGGTGGAGCTAGTTTGGAATTGCTCGAGGGAAAGACTTTACCAGGTGTTGCTGCATTAACAAATGCTTAAATATGTCCTAAGATCTTGTCATGTTTTATCAACTGTACTACTCAAACCTAGTTTGAAAAAGATATTTCTTCTGATATTTGTTTAGATGCAAGGAAGGAGGAGAAAAAGTTAATTATACTATATAATAAAACGTAACTGCTATCACATCCACATACAAAATAAAGAAATTAAATGTTAAGTAACAAAATATTTCTCCTTGTTCCTATTTTTAATGCTCGTTATTTAATTATTCAAGATTTCAGATTGATGAGCTGTTTATGAGGAAGTGCTAGTCATTTATCGTTGACATTTTATTGATTTCAATTAAATCATGAACTTGAGGCTATAACTTCACTTTCTGAACTTCTAGATACTAATAAAACCTCTTAAAAAACTTAATTAATAAATGACAATTGAAAATTCAAATTTTACACAAAATAACGGAAGTTCAAAATTCAAAAATTATTGATTTGATTTTTAAGTTCAAACTGGACCCTATACTACTTAGCATCAAATTTTAGCTGTAATAAAATTACAGCTGTAGATTACAAATAAGCTTACGTCGTTACTTAAAAATTAAATTACAGCTGTAATTTACAGCTGTTGATTTGATTTATTACTTTAGTAATTTATTTTCAAACAAATCAAAATCTGCGTTTTAGTGGTCAAAAAAGTTGACAACTCTCAACAATGATTTTATTGAAAAGATTTTACTAAAAAGTAAAAAATATCAAAGGTGATAATAACAAAAAACATTACTTGAATAGCTGATTCATCGGAGGACGTCGAGCACCATTTTCACGTTGAATAACTTCAGCAACACTCATCGATGGGAGCCAGCAATATTCACGAACAGCAGTTGCAACAATATTACGATTCGGTTCAGCATCAAAAGCTTTTGTCTCGACACCAAACATTTCGCCCACATCGTGAATTACATGACGCTTATCTCGATTCATTGATGGAAATGAGTAACAGCGATAGGCTGCATTTTTAGTCTCTTTAGCTAATTTAACTAATTCTGTTAATTTATCATGAACCATATTGACAAAATTTGAGTCTTTCTTGTAAAAATTACGGACATGTTCACTATATGCAGGCACAAATTTTGGTGTTGTTGCCAAAGTCGGATTTTGTACCTTAAAGGCGATATCAAGTCGACGATTACGTTCAATTGTCTTGCATTCATCGTTACAATCCAATATTTTCGTAGTCTTTTTAAAATCTCCAAGCATTTCGGTCAACGTCGATGCCTCATCATTTTGCTGTGCTGTAAGTCTAACTCGTTGCAATTTTCTATTCTCATATTCAACTTGCTCGCAAGTTTTAATCGATTTTAAATTTCCACATTGACAAGTTACTTGAATTCTCTCACGACACGGGATATTGTCAGGACATTCACCGTCGTGACATTTTGCAGCACAGCTATGTTCACATTCCATACGCTTTTTTGTGCACTTTTGAGCACATATTTCATCATTTTTCTCGCAATCTCCTTGATGACATGTCTTGATACAATAATGACGGACACATTTTAACATTTTACCACAAGGCATTCCGCAACAGAATGAATCTTGATTACATGGGATTGTCTTACGTTCTTCATGCTTTCCATGGCAAAATTTTGCTGTTAAAAAGACACATGGTGGACATTCGGGTTCTAAAAAGATGTTGAAATTTGATTAGTCGTGAAACTTCAGATTTATCAAGTCTTAGAAAAGATTATTTTTCAACGGGTGTTTTAGATTCAAAATGAGAACCATGCAACTGTTAGCTCAAAACGGGAGTGTTGCATAGACCAGGAAAATAATTCTGCAGAATTTTGGTAAAAAATTCTGATCAATTATTCTAGCAGAATATTAAAACAGAATTTCCAGAATTCTGAAAGCTTATTCTTAGGGTTTGTGGAAAACAGCTGTTTTTGAAAAACAGTCTGTTTTCGGTTTTTGATTTTTAAAAACAGCTGTTTTCCTGTTTTTCTAGAATTAAAGAAAAACGGAGTTATTCTAAGTGTTTCTCAAAGATAATGAAACTTTTTGGTGATTATAAGCAGTTAAGCATACATTTTAGAGCTAAGCATTATTATTTCTTAATTTTTTTGTTAATTAACTCCAAAAAATATAATGAAACATAAAAATGCAAAAAAAATCCAAAAAAATTTATACTTTTAAGTGACATTGCATTGTTGCATTGTAAAAGTCCATAACTCTAATACTAAATATTCAAAAAATCTTTCTGAATAAAAAAATATCTTGTAAAATTGTTGATTATATTTTTGAACTTTAGTAAATGCTACAAAAGGTTCAAAAAATTTAAAATTTCGATTGCAAAATTAATAATGATTAACCATAAATTTGATAATGATTTCAAACCTATTAAACATCCAAAAAATATTAAAATAGTAAATGCATTTCAATTTGGAATGCTAGAAAAATATAGGGTAAACCATGTTGAAATTTGTGTGTTTTTGCACTTGAAGATTTCATTTGCTTATAACTTTTCAATGCCCTACTGTAAAAAATTACTGTTGGTCTTAAATTATCACAAATTGTTGAAATTTTCATTTTTTTATACTCATTGATGGTTATGCTGCTTATAGGAAGAGAAATTTGATATTTTTGGTCAAATGTTGAAATTTGTGCGGAAAATTTTAAAATTTGTGCAAAAAAATGTTGAAATTTGTGCGTTTTTTTGACAGCAAGCAATGACACATTTCAATTCAGAAATGTAAACAAACAATATTTTTACGCATTTTCGAGGGTTTTGAATGGTGATTGCTTTTAAGAAACAATTCCAAATAATTTCCATTTCAATTTTAAAGGACACTGCTGCATTAATGAACTTTTTTCAAGATTTACATAATGATATGTATATCATTTATGTTGACTGAGTATGACGAGAAGTTGGTTGTATTTTTGAAATTTCTTGATTCTGTATGAATATTTGAGTCGAAATCATTTTTCATTACTCTCAGTTCATGTCTTCTTCATCTTATTTTTGTCTTAATCTTGATTCATGCCTTTAAAAACCCGATTTTGATTGTAAATAATTATTTTTGTTGACAAAATGTGACATTGCTTTCTACGACAAAAAACACACAAATTTCAAAATTTGTCAAAAAATTTCGCACAAATTTCAACATTTGAAAACAACTCATTTTAAAATCAATTTTTGAAGGACTTCCAATGACTTTTCGTACCCAGAAACTTTTTTAATCGAAAAAGCAATAAAGAAAATTTGTTTTTCAACTCTGAAGGGGTAAGAAGAATCATTAGTTGAGTCCAAATAATTAAACTTTCATTTTGTATAGGATTTTGAATAATTGAAATTTAAAGCTATAAGAACCTTCGACACAATCCAAAATGAAGTAGAAAAGTTTTAATAACTGCTTTACAAAGAACTGCATACAAATTTTTTCTATAAATGGTTTAGTTTAGATGATTTACATTTCATTTGATCGCACAAATTTCAACATTGCACAAATTTCAACATGGTTTACCCTATTAGGTTCTTCAAAAAATTAAGAATTTTTTTATCTGAAAATTATATGTAAAAACGAAAAACTGAAAACAGATCTGTTTTTGAGACCTGTTTTCTGTTAACAGTTTTTTGTCGAAAAACAGCTGTTTTCTGTTTTCTGTTAACAAGTTCCCCAATCCCTACTTATTCTGATGATTCTGATGACAATTTTTTTCCATTTACAAAAATAAATTTTGAAGAATTCTGATTCAAGCAGAATTTTTTTTGTCAGAATTCTGATAATTCTAAAATCTACTTTTTTAAAAAATGTATATCAAGAATGAAATTTTTTAAAGTTTTTATTAAAAAAAACTTTATTCATAGTTTATATATAAAATGAGTGTGTTGCATAGGATAGACAGAATAATTCTGCAGAATACATATTTTATATATATTCTGTTTCAAACTTAGTGAAACTCAAACTAAGTCTTTAATCACATTCTCATAAAGTAATTCATCAAAACTTTTAATTATGCAGAATTTGGAAATTAAATTCTGAAAAAAAAATTCAACAGAATAATTCTACAGAGTAAAAACAAGTTCTTCAGAATTATTCTAGTTGATTTTTTTTTGTTACATCCATGTCACGCAACATTCATCAGAAACAATCTTCAGAATTATTCTGTTGTCATCAGAATTATTCTGCAGAATTATTGCGCAACTGTTGAGCAGAATTCTGCAAAATTATTCTGTCTATCCTATGCAACACACTCATTTTATATATAAACTATGAATAAAGTTTTTTTTAAATAAAACCTTTAAAAAATTTCATTCTTGATATACATTTTTTAAAAAAGTAGATTTTAGAATTATCAGAATTCTGACAAAAAAATTCTGCTTGAATCAGAATTCTTAAAAATTTATTTTCGCAAATGGAAAAAAATTGTCATCAGAATTAGGGATTTCAATACCGGCCCAAAATTTCAATCAAGCTTTTGTTTTTACAAAGATTATCTTTTAACTTTACATATCAAAAATTATTTAAAATTTTAAAAATTGTAAAAATTTGATTTTTTTTTGTCAAGCCATTATGATTTTTTGTCAAAACTTTTAAAACTTTTGCTTTAAAAAAATCAATAGCTTTAATTTTTAATTCAAATAATAGATTTTATCGCAGCTTTATTAGAGATGCATTCGAATGATCATAAACTCTATTTAAAATTCAATTTTTTTAAAAAATTTGGAAATTTTAATGGGCATTTGACAACATTTATTTCTAACATTTTAAAAAATTTTGAAAAGAAAACTGTAAGTTAAAAAGAATTCTTAAATTATCTGGTAAAAACTTACTGGTTATTATTATTTTACTCTTTAAAATTAACAAGATTTGTGAGAAATTCTAAGAATATCTTGATCCCGTAATCCCGGGATTGAAATCTCTAATCAGAATAAGCTTTCAGAATTCTGGAAATTCTGTTTTAATATTCTGCTAGAATAATTGATCAGAATTTTTTACCAGAATTCTGCAGAATTATTTTCCCGGTCTATGCAACATAATCCTTAAAACATTTGTATGGTTTTGATCAATTCAAATTTTAAACGATCCTTAGCAGGTTTAAAATAATAACACTCAAATTATTCTTACCGGAATGACAATTATGTCCAACAGGATGACCACATTTATGTCTACGAGTGCATTTATTTGAGCAGTCTTTAATCACAGTTCCACAATGAACCGGTGGGTACACAATTGTTTGTCCACATTCACAGCTTAATTCATCAAAAGAGACACGATGACATGGAGCACAATTTCCAATATGACAAGTTCTTTGACACTTGTGCAATTGACAGTCCAACATTCGATTACAGTTTTGCATGCACGTATGATCTATGTCTATACAGCATACATTATTACACTTATGACGTCCACAACTCTTAAATTTATTACATTTTTTTTTGCATCTCATGTCTGTATTTAATAAATCTTTGCATGGAACTTTTTCCTCTTTTCGTCCGCAACGACACTTGATGTTGCTTGTCTGTCCACACGGTGGACATTCGTTTAAATGACATTGTGAGGCACAGAGATGAGGAGATGATAAAGGACCACATTTGAGTGCTTTTTTACAAACTGAATCACATAATGGAACTGGATCTAAGCATGTCTTTCGAGTTTCACTTTTGATTGACATTCTGCTACATGGACATGTTTTGACATATTGAGGCATTAATTTACATGATTTACAAGCACCGTCATGACACTTTTCAGCACATTTATGATTGCCACAATTTAAAGTCTTTCCACATACATTATCGCATGAATATTTAGTCTTGTCAATGTTTTCGACTGTACAGAGTATCTTCTTACTTTCAGTTCCACAATAGCAGTTACATTCTAGTTCTTCTGAGCAATCTTCGCAATCGCCTTGATGACATACTTTAGGGCACTTATGGACTCCACAATTTAAAACTTTCTCACAAATTGAATCACATTCAAAAGTTGCTTTCATGCTACATTGATAGTTCTTTGACGTACGTCCGCATCCGCAGAACTTGTTGACAACAGCATAGCACTTTTCGTGAGCTCCTGGATGACAAATTAAATTACAAGGATGGTCACAGTTTGATGTATTTAGGCACATATTTCCACAGGAATGAGGAAGATCGTTGCGATTAAGTGGAGGATTCTTTAGCTTTCCACAGAAACACAAATATTCTCCTGGCTTAATTTTAGCTATTTGATTACATGCTGGACATCTAAATCCATCTTCACTTGATTCAATTGACTTCTTCATCCATGTTTTGATACAATTAAGATGTAAGATATGATAACAGACCAAGCAACTCCAAATTGGATTATAAGCCTTAATTTTCTCGCAACAAATCATGCATTCCAATGTGTTCCTTTCTATTTCTTTTATCAATTGCTCACGTTGTGAAATTGAAATTTTATTAACAGGCCTTTTTGTCTGTGGACGTTTTCTATGATTTTTGTAATCATTATTGTATTTCGGTTTGTGCTGGATGTTTGGTCCTTCATTAGATGTTGATGGGATCTCCTCAGATTTGCTAGTGGATTCTATTTTACTTCCATTATCAGACTGCTCTGGTTTCTTATTATTGTCAGGCTTAATTGTGATTTTAAACTTGCTCGTATAACCATTATTTCCACCTCTACGATCATAGCTGTGCTGGTTATTCTTAAAAAACTTTCTCTCTTGCTTTTCTTCGTTATTTTTTTTTATTTCTCTACCCTCTTCATTATTTTTGTGTTCTGCATCATTTCTTCTGTTGCTTCTTCCATAATTTCTATGCTCATTACTTCCATAATTTCTATGCTCATTACTTCCATAGCTAGCTCGGTTCTCATTATTTCGCCAGTTCCTCTGGTTGTCTGGATAAAATTTCTTTGAACGAGGTTGATTGTTCCTTTTTTCATAAAACTTTTTTGGAACAGCACCTGAGCCTTTCGAATTCACTCCTGCATTACTGGATTCACCAGATTCGTGATTATTGGTGCTTAATGGATAAAATTCCTTTGCTTCAACATTCAATTCTGAACTCGTTGCAGATTTTTCTTCGTTTATCGAAATAGGCGACATGCGTTTATCGTTCTTGACGTTTTTCCTAAAGTACGAAGGCTTATTGACTATGTTAAGCTAACGATGTGAGTATAAATACCTTAATTACAGTTTATTTTATATAATTATGAAATTTGATGATTGAAAAAATACTTCACGATAGTTTGCTGTTGAAAGTTTTTTCTTTGTTTGAATTTTAAAAACACGTTCACTGGAATTTAAAATTTTCAATGATTTTAACGATCAACTCTTAGTTGTTTGATGTCTATTGAAAGCGTAAACTAGTCTCTTATTGATTGATTAGCTGATAAGAATATATTTGGCGATAAGACTGAAAAAAATGACAATAAAGGTATTAAAGAAAATAACAGTTTAAAAAGATTTGAAAATATTAAAGACGTCGACCCAAAAGAATTTTTTTGAAATTGTGAAAGACGATAAAATGATCTGCGATCGAAAAAAATGTTTAATCAAAAATAAACATAACTTAGCTTACACTTTCTATCGATTATAATTACATAAAGTATACTTAAGAAGCTAGCTAATTGTTTATATTTCATGTCTTACAACCCATGCTATGATATGGAAAATTAGGTTTTAGATTTGGTTGCAAAATTTTAAGTTTTTGCTTTTTTTGGGTTTGTTTTTGTTACTGGATGTTAATAGGAAGGTATTTCATGGTATACCCTATAGTTTTGAAGTAACGTCTACAGTAGGTTTCATGAGAATTAGTGAAAACTTTTGCAAAATCAAATCAGTAAGCAGAATGTTCAGAATAAAATGACAAATTCTCGCTTCATTATGGTAATTGATGAGCTGATGCAGCATGTAAGGCACTTAGAAACATAAACTATTGTTAAGCTTTATTGTAAAGGCTTCAATAGATTAGAAAATCAATTTTTGAAATTTTAACGTATTTCAAGAATTTAAATTTTGTAAATGTAAAAACTTGTAAACAAAAAAAGTGTATAAATTGTAAAAATCTATTTAATTAAATTAAAGTAGGAACAAGACAGCAAGTGACAAATTTTTTAATGCCAACACAATCAGTGACATCGAACAGACATAAATTTTGAGCATTTTTCTCTGACTTAGAGCAGTGAATGAACGAAGAATTAGTTTTGCAAAAATTTTGTTTCAATTTAGTGTATTTTAATATAATAGTTACATTAATTAATCTTAATTATGGATATAGAATTAACGGATGCCGAGAAAAAATACTACAATGATCTATTTAATCTGTGCGATGTCGAGAAGATTAGTAAAGTTCCCAAATTGAAGGCAGAAGAGTTTTTTCGGACAGCAGAAAATATAGATAATGAAATTTTACTAGAAGTAAGTTCCTGTAATGTGTTTTATTAGTTAAATACCGTACATTGTCTTGTCAAGATCTTGTCTAAAACAACGAGGGTTATCTCTTGTTCAAGTGTGCAAATATAATTTGATTATTTTTTTTTCTCTGGAAGGTCAACATGATTTTTTTTTCATTCGCGAGATCCAGATCTTTTCATTATAATTTTATATATGCATACATACTATGTAGTTTCTTTCTTTTTCTCCTCCATCTATACAATCATTCCAGTATTCATATATACACACATTTTGATTCTCTCTCTATCTCTTTTAATTGTCGTAATTTATAAATATATATTAATGATGTCTATTCACCCGATAGATAAATCAGTTAGCTGGTGTC
Source organism: Chironomus riparius (assembly GCA_917627325.4). Classification (NCBI taxonomy): domain Eukaryota; kingdom Metazoa; phylum Arthropoda; class Insecta; order Diptera; family Chironomidae; genus Chironomus; species Chironomus riparius. Next base: position 16,937,885 of record OU895877.1, on the reverse strand, counting down.
ATACCGAGTTTCCTGTATCTCAATCGCACTCAATTCTTTTCGTGCTTAAGACTAATTGGTGCTTATCAGTCAAAGACGATACCGTTACGTAAAGAAATTCTAACATCCAGTACGATACAGATAGGATTGCCGAAATTTAGTTGGAAGTTGGAATTAGAGCCACCGCCAGAAGTCATACTTGATCATCCGTCGAATCTATTAAATAAACCAAATCAACAGAATGGTCTCTTAGCATCAACATCATCTAAACGAAGTCCTGACTTAATAGAATTATTAGCAGCATCAAAAGAATCTCATCATCATCACCATCATCATCAACTCGCGGTCGATAGAAATGTCAATTCAGATATACCGTCAACGGATTCAGAAATGGAGCAGACTGATAATGAGCGAGATAATTCGATCAGTTCACGAAAACGTTTAGGTATTAATTCATTATCAAGTAATAAGCAAAGTGGAAAGACGAAGAGAAGTGCTGGCGGTTCGCCTAATTGGTCGACGGCTAGTGATAGTCCGACTCCAACAAATTCTACTCATAATTCCGTTGCAGAACGACCGTGGGCATCAAATTCACAAAGTTGGCAAGGACTTTTGTGTGAGGAACAGCGGCAATTGCTTGGAACTGAAGAAGAGTCATCTGATAAGCACAGCAGCGATGAGGACGACGATGATTTAGATCTTGAGGCTTTATATCAGATAACATCCGAACAAAAAGAGTATTATTTAAAGCAATTTCGTACTGTCCAACCTGATATCGGTGGCTTATTGTCTGGCGTTGTTGCAAAGTGAGTAACGTATTTTATAACTTTGAATTTTAACGGATATTTTTCATTTGAATTTTTGAACCTAATTTTGAACTTTATTAAAAATTTGAATTTTAAGCTACCGTTAAAATTTGAATTTCAAACAATAGCTAATTAGTTTAAGCCTGTTTAAGCGAGTAAATCGTGCAAGACGATTTTCGCACATCTGTTCCGCAGAAATAAAAGTGCGCAAAAATTATCGATTATAGATCATTGACAAATCTCAATCGTTTACTTTTTGTTTTGTCTATTTTTAGAGTATTTTTTGAGAAATCACGCATTCCTGTTGAAGAGCTACGACACATTTGGCAATTATGTGATGTTACACGTGACGGTGCATTAGACGTAGCCGAATTCACAGCCGCAATGCATCTCGTTGTGTTACGACGAAATAATATTCCAATACCATCAGTCTTACCGTTGTGTCTACAACCTCACATTTTATATAAAACCCTCGGTTTGTCTCACAAGGAGCCATCAGCAGCAGAAGTCGATTTGTTAAATTTAGAAAGTGACAACGACAATCAAGACAGTCATCGTAGTAATATCACACAGCGTAGTAATGTTGTAAATAAGAATGAATATCAGAGAATGATTTCATCGACATATGATGATTATCGTACATTATCGAGTGGAAAATCCTCGCAAACAATCATGAATAAATCATCAACGTTGCCAAAAAATCATTTTTCGTCGCAGCATCGTGGCGAAGGTGATGGATCAGCGTCTAATGTTGTAAGCAACAATACAAATAATTTAAATTTAAATCTATCCAGCAACAATAATAAGCAACAAATGAATAAAAATGTGATAACTACAGTAAATCGATCCAGTTCAAATTCGCCAATACAACAAACGGACGGATCAACTGTTGTCGATGGAACAAATCCGAATAATAAGGAATGGACAAAATTTACCGAGTCGCCAACATCAAATGTATCAAGTCCTGGACCGAAGCCTGTTAATGTAACACAATCAATTGTTAGTGATCCACTGAATGTTATACATCCAGTTCCATTAAGAATGACTCCCATAACGGCTTCAGAAGTCGTCGATGAGGAGGCATTAAAAACATTCCGTAAAGCAGACTCGCTAGTTTATGAAAGTGGTGTCGTGAAGCTTGATCGTGATGACGGAAGTCCAAAGCATCAGCAATTTAGTAAGAAGCAGTCACATTATCAGCGTGATTCACTACCGAATGACTTGAGAGCAATTCAACGACCACATCCGAAAAAGCCAGCTTCTAAAAATATTGGACAAATTCCAATGCCACCAATAGAGTCGTCAGCAAATCAAGTGACTATTTCTGGAGCGAGTGGAACGTCAATATTGCTTACCAATAAAAAGGAAATTCCGCCTTTGCCTCCTCCAAGGTAACTTAATTTTATTCATTTAATTAATGTCTATCTTCGTCCGTTCATCGTCAACTTTGAGCGACATAAACAATTAATTTCTATTCTTGTTCAATTTAATTAAAGGCCACATCGTCACGCAAGAAGTTCAAGTTTAGATCTTCAAAGAATTAAATTATCGAATAATAATGCATCGCAAGATAAGGAAGTAAATGTCTCATCGCAGCCGCCAGAACTTCCACCTCCTCGAATTTCGGATAAAAGCTTTAAAATGCCCTCTGTTGATACTTATATTGAGCCTCCAGTGAAGAAAAATGAGGAATCTTTTGCTGATTTTACACAATTTCCTGGTGCGGGTTCGAAAGTAAGTACTATTGTGGCTTAAATTGTCACTTCTGGTGGATTTAAAATTAGATAAATGTATTTTAATGAGTCACGGATTGTGATGTAAGGCTGAAACAATGTCAGAAAGTCATTTGTAGCGTGCAATTGATGAAATTCACTTGTTTGGCATGATTAAGTCAAATTGAAAATTCAGTTTGGGCTTGAGGAAATTGATGAGTACCAAATTTGTTTTAAGCGACTTTTTGAGATTTAAATTTTTGAACTTAAAAATTTGAATTCTCAAAAACTGGTAAATTTTTTGAACTTCAAAGTTTGAATTTACATGGACCGCTAAAATATGAATTTGAAAATTCCATTAAAAATATTCTTAATTTCCAACAAGTTATAAAAGCAGCAACAACATTTCTGAAAAGTTTCAATTGACGTAAAGACCCAATCTGATTCTTTTCATCCATTCTGACGTCAAATTAAAATTAGAAAACATTGTTTGGAATGACTCGATTAATAATTATTGAATTCTCAATTTTCTAATTTTAGCAGCAACAAAAGCCGGGCGAATATGTAACAACAATTCGATTAGATAATCCACCAGTTCCACAACCTCGTTTACAAACAACAACTTCTATAATTGGGCCATCAACATCAAATGGATCGCAACGAACAAGTGCTTTTGAGGTGTACAGGAAGCCATCAAAATCTCGTAGTTCTCAATCGCCGCCAGTTCAACCAAATGAAACGATAAAGACACAAGATTATGAGAAGCAGGTGCATATGATCAGTGAGAATTTAAAGCAAGTAAAATTTCCGAGAAATGCAAATGATCAAAACTCGCAAGAATTATTAAAATATTTAAAAGAGCAAAATTCCCTTCTCATTCGTTTATGTAATGATTTAAGTGATGAATTGCTAGTTATGCAAAAAAAGAGGGAAGAGATAAAAGGGAAACTTGATAATCATCAAAAATAGTCACTAGTCATTGCGACGATAAACAAGAAAAAGTATGAAAAATGCGTAACAATTATATGAAATATATTTGCTTTGAAATTTAACTACCTTACCTACCTAATAACAGTGTCGATTGGACTATTTGACTTTGTGGCGCACCTGAGTATCATTGCAAATAGTTCAGACGGCATTAACCTAATAGCATCCTTAAATAAACATAAACAACATATTAAATTAATTAAATAAAACACACATGAAAGATGATATAAAGTAATTTTTTAGGCAGCTCCTTGCTATGAAAAAAGCAACAAAAATACTATTAATCTCAAGATTTAATCGAATGGATTATAAATCATTAAATAGCTACAATTTTTTAAAAAGTGGAATGAATATGAAAAGTATTTAAAGATTGCGATGAATTAGAATGTTATTATGCTATTATAAAATTTAACTAAAGTACATTACTGTATGTTGCCTCGAATAATAAGTATGATTGTTGCCAAAAAATGCTAAAAAATCATAAAGTTTGTGGTTTTTTGAGGGGGTAAAAAATGAATTTTAACGTTTTTTTTAATTTGAACTTTAACGGTTTTGTAGAATTTAAACTATGACTAGGTTAGATTCTTGAATTGAATTTTACAAAACCGTTAAAATTCAGTTGCAATCTTAATGACTTAAATATACCCGAATAAAGATTTCTTTACATAATTCTGATGAAAATGAAAGTGAATTCATGAAACTAAACTCAATTTATATAAAAACATTTTTTTTAAATTAATTAAATTAAGGTTAAATGACATTAAGATTTTTTCAAGTTAATCATGATTGATTCCACTTTAAGACATGATATTAGAACACAATATTGATTCCTAATGATAAAGGCTCAAAAAATCAATTAAATTCACTTCCAATTTGCTCTCAAAACGAACCACAAATCTTTGAGTCCAAAAGTTGTATCTGTTGCAATGATGTAAGACCAATCGTTTTTAAATTATTTCAGAAAGAAAAAAAAAACGTTTAATAATATTAAATTGATGTAAATAATCGAATTGCCGGCAAGAAAATGCAGGAAGAATATTTTATTGCTATTTTTTATATAAAAAAAAAACAAATAATATGAGAGAATCATTGAAAATGAGTTGTTATGCTGAATGACAACGTGGAAAAATTATGAAAAGCATGTTCTGTCGGTTCAAGTAAAGTTTATGATTTAAACGACTTTTTAAATTTTAACGGCTTTGAAAAATTTGAACTTTAACTGCTTTGTAAGATTTGAAATTTTAGGTTTTGTAGAATTTAAATTTTAACGACTTTGTAAGATTTGAAATTTTAAAGGTTTTGTAGAATTTAAATTTTAACGACTTTGTAAGATTTGAAATTTTAGAGGTTTTGTAGAATTTAAATTTTAATGACTGTAAGATTTGAAATTTTAGGTATTGTAGAATTTAAATTTTAACGACTTTGTAAGATTTGAAATTTTAAAGGTTTTGTAGAATTTAAATTTTAACGACTTTGTAAGATTTGAAATTTTAGAGGTTTTGTAGAATTTAAATTTTAACGACTTTGTAAGATTTAAAATTTTAGAGGTTTTGTAGAATTTGAATTTTAACGACTTTGTAAGATTTGAAATTTTAGAGGTTTTGTAGAATTTGAATTTTAACGACTTTGTAAGATTTTAAATTTTAGAGGTTTTGTAGAATTTGAATTCTAACGGCTTTTTAAAATTCATTCAGCATTGCTAGTATTGTCAACTTTATTGGAACCGATAGGCTTTAACATGCAAAATATTCGAATCAAGATGATTTTTTTCTTACAATAAATTTTATTAATCACTACTTGTTTACTATCCTTTCAAAAGAAGATTATATATATCCTTATAATTATTAAATATAAACCTGATAAAGAAATTACTATACGCCGACATGTGCGAAATTAAAAAACAAACATATGAAGCACATTAAAAAATATATTGAAGCAGATCATTACTAATAAAAAAAATCATGAGAAAAGTGAATTCACGGTCCATTGAGTAGACGAAATGTATCTTTTTGTCTCGACCGATCAGTATAAAAAAAATTACATGAATTGTTATTATTGTATTTGAGTTTGCTTATATGTGATTTTTGTTGTATTCGAAAAACATTTATTTTCAAAAAACTTTAAAAATTTAACGGCTATTAAAAATTTGAAAAAAATTCTTTTTTCCATCTTATTTTAAATGCGCTTTAATTAATCAATTCGAACTTAACTTATCTTTGATTGCTTATGGATGGGAACATGATTTTTATTGCAGCTCATTGTAATTTTTTGAAAAAAGTTAAATTATATACTTCACAAGAGTTTACAGAAATTGAATTTTAATAGATTTTTTTTACAATTAGACTTTACAGGCCTCCTAAATATTCATAGAAGTTAAGAAGCTATGACAAATCCATCACATCACATAAAAACTTAAATATCTTCACAACTTTACCTGCCAAAGCTTCAGGTAGATCAATAAATATATTTTCAGGTAAATTGGGAATATTATCATTAGATTACAGGTAGCTATACTTGGGCTGTGTATTAGTTTATTATTCCTGTCTTTATTTGAGACTCATCTTCATCACAATCTATCTTATTTTGCTGCTCCTTTGAATTTATCTCATGCCACAAAAGCAGCAAACAACAACAAAATTCGTCATTAATATCAGCAGCGTGGCTTGACACGGTTTACGTCACATATTTTATTATTTTCCTCGTAGATCACTTAAAGAACTGATAACAAATAAGTAAAGTAAAACAACTGTTTTAGTTCTATGACAGCGTTCCTTTGACAATTATTTGTTTAAAAATAAGCTGCCTTGAAAAGGAGAAATGACAAGGTTGATTGAGAAGATTCAAGGTTTAAGTCTTGGTCAAGGGTACGAAGCTGATTAATCACATGATTTAATTAGTTCAGAACCTAGGATTAGGACAGTGCTTCTCAATGGCTTAGATAATACGCTGGTGATCAAATGATGAGACATGAAATTAGACTCGAAACTAGATGTAGCTGTGGAATGGTATGTTAATCTAGTAGAGCTTAACATTGAAGCATAAACTCAGTATTTGCCATAGGAAGTATTCAAATTAAAAGCCCTGGATGTCAGAATGGCAACTTGAGTCATTTAGAAGTAATAGTTGATCATTTTGGTCAATTTTAAAGCCTTAGCAGTATTTCTCAAACTGTCTTTATGTTGTTCCTTAATCCAATCAGTCGTGACAGTTGAAAGTCAACAGCATGTCATCAAAAACTTTCTTAATAAGAATGTCGACATCAAAAAATTAAAAGAGAAAATTTGCAAGCATAAAATGACCTGAAAAGCTCGAATAAAACACAAATTTTAATTCCTTACTTCTCACAATTAACTTTGTCTAATATATTTATTAATTTTGTTGAGTTCAGCTTATATTTACAATTCATAGAATAAATAAAATGGTTTTTTTTTGTTTCCATCAAAATGATAAATTGAATCTATATTTTATCATATATATAAATCCATCTCTTAATACACAGTAATAAAAACTGTTTCGAAAATGCGGCAATGATTAGTTTCTCCTGACTTTGTAATGTATATTTATAAAAAATAATAAGGATGTTGATCTGTACACGTAGTGTTTTAGTTACAAAAAGGAATCTATGTAATAAGAAGGGATGGATGGATATACACACACATATAATATACCAGAGAAAAAAAATATAAAGTTAAGGTATAGAAATGAAATGCATCCATAATTAAATGTCATTTTGTTGTTTTTGTATCGGAAATATCAAGCTGAACTGGATTCATATACGTTTATATTATCTTAATCAAGTTTCGCTTGATTTACTTTGTTGCGTCCTTAAGGTAAGCGATCAAGTCAGCACGCTCTTGCACCTTCTTGATTCCAGCAAAGACCATCTTAGTTCCAGGGATGTATTTCTTTGGGTTTTCGAGATATTCGAATAATGTGTCTTCACCCCAGATAATACCTTTTGACTTGTTAGCATCGGTATAGGAGAATCCCTCGCCTTGACCTGTCTTACGGCCCCAGAATCCGTGCAAATTTGGACCAACTTTGTTCTTGCCACCAGCTTCGACTGTGTGGCATTGTGCGCATCTTTGGACGAAGACTTTCTTGCCCTTTTCAACATCACCAGCTGGAACTCCCATGTTTATCTACAAATGGAAGTAATACATTAGTGGATTATTGACTAATCTATGAGTATTAAGCTATTAATTGCTGGATATTTATTCAGTCTGCTTAAATAGTTTGTTTTAATCATATGATTTATAACCATCAAGTGTCCCTAATTTGTCATCATTATAAAGAAGTGATAAAGTGCAATGAATACCGTTTAATGACCTTGAATCTTGCTTATTTATAAGCTCTCGACATACATTCTTAACTTACACATACAAAGCTTTTATGACGAAAGCGTCTTATCACGTGTTTAATAATTTTGTGGCTGGATTTCTTCTCCACGTTTTTAATTTATTTTCTTAATTTCCTTAATTATACTAAACTTATTGTTGCTGACTAGACAGAATATATTATTGAATTTCAAAGTCCATAGAAGAGACTTATGAATGTTACGTAACGTAAAATTTCTGAGAATTTGCTTATCTATTCTGGATCTTTAAGATCTTATTTGTTGACTATCTAGATTGTTTTGAACAAAAGTCAACTGTTTTTATCCAGACTAGTTCTACTGGATCTTATAAATGGAACTGGAGAAAATGGCACGTTTTAATTGGTGATGCAACCTTTCCTTACATTCACGAAATTTGACATAAATGTATATCCAGTTGACATAAAATGCTAATGAAACCTAATTTTAGTCTATAAATAGTCTGAATAAGTGTTAAAAATCAAGCATATCCTTCCGATTACATAAAAATTTTCTACTCTATTATGTGATAAGATTTTTCCTTAATTAAATTACTTTTCTATGATATTTTCATTGCACTTTGATTCTCATTTACTTAATAGATAATAATTAATGATACTTACAAGATTTAGCCTTTACTATTCAGAAAACTTAAATAAAATGATTATTCGCTAAAATTTGGCGAGAAAATGTGAGATAGACTAGCCTGTGAAAAAATCAAGGGTTGGAGTTAAATTTAAATTATTAAGAACCGTTAAAAGAATTTAATCAACCCTTGTAGCAAATTAGTGAGGAAATTGGCGGGAATAATCAATAATTGGATGCTTTCGATCAGAGATTGGTAGACTTTTGTATATTCTTTCGGTCATCAAAAGAATATTTTTAAGATTCCATAGAAAAACAGAAATAGACCGATTTTCTTTTTACAACTCACACCCCCCCCCCTATGTTAGAAAAGTGAAAAATTTTAAAAAAATGTTTTTGTTGTGAATTTGTAAACAAATATTATTCGTGAATTTTTTTTAAAAGACAGACGACAGTTAAAACGTTACATACTTCTTGACACCCACCCCCCCTCCCCAACTTTTAACATCGAAACCATAATTAAAACCTTTATGAACAACATTATAAACATCCATCTAATTCAGGTAGCACATAGTTTTCCATACCCGACAACAATGAAAATGCATAAACAAAACAAAGATACAAGCAGCTTATTCAGATAGAAAACTTTTGTGTATAGAATGTAAACTTCAATCAATTTTAAACAGCCTATTAAATTACAGTAAAGAAACAGCAGTTGAATAAAGCAGTCACTATCGATATAAGTCTGTGAAAATGTATATTAGCAGTGAGTATCTTTATTTATGTCGTTCATATTCGATTAAGGAGAAGCTGCTAAATAATTTGGAATTATGTCATTGAGCGCTTATAAGTTTGCGATCACTATTATCGTCATTTTCATACCGTAAACAAAGGCTTGAAATATACAGAGACAATTATCATTGATCCTATAGTAAATTTTTATTAACACAGTCATATAAATAAATAATTCACAGACATAAATTCTATAAGTATTTAGCTTTGTTCTTGGCTTATCTGTTATAAAATAGTGGATTTAAAGACACATTTTGTGCAGTTCGTCGTACTTTCTCTTTCAATTACACATTGAGTAATCCAAACCTGCTCAATTGCGTTGGCTAGCCAATTTCTATAAACATTCCAAGGTCAATTGGTTGTTGTTACTCTTCATGTACCGTACTTAAACTTTTTTGTTTTCTGTGTCTGCATAATTTTTATGAGATTTTTTTATGTATGTACATTCGAAATGATCGGAAGTGATTTGTAAATCAGCTACTTATTTACTGACTGTAGTTCTACAGTTATTGTTTGTATAAAGAAAATGTGCCCATAGCGATAACAGCAACATCTCGAGCTGAATTATTATTTGTGTTATTGCTGTAAATAGATAAAGTGCATATTATTCATACAGTTGTCAATGTTGTCAGTTCCAGTGCTGTTCAGAATGTGATTGTTTGGTTTTGGGGAGTTTAAGCCGGTTTAAAGGATGTAAAATGTAAAATAGATCAGAGACAGTTTTATAATTTATCATGTGATCAGCCAAACAAAGGAGTCAAGTAAACATCTAGTTATTCATTTGTCAAGTTAAGCAATCATCTTAAAATGTCAACACCCAAATTATTATGAATTAGGCAGTGCATCTTACGAAATGCTGCATTACGTATTGAACAACCAAATTTGAACATCAACACTTAATACTTACTTCGAATTTTAATAATAACGGTCGCTGAACCCTCGCAGCTCCATTCAAATTGCTTCATAATTAAATTAAGTAACACTGGCTGAAATTTGCAAAAGACGAGGACCAGTTGAAAGGCTAAAAACTTTTTGAGAAGATTTAAATTCGAATAGTAAGGCACAAGTAGTCGAATAGTGATTTGGAAGCCCCAGACAGCTAAGAGAATCGTAACGACCAAAAATGGTGTGCAGTACAGCATAATCTCCTCAACAACACTTGGATTTTCTACGTTCAGGATGTTTATGAAGGAAAATATTATCACATGGACGATAGCCATTTGAAGCACTAAAATTCTTAGCCATAAAAATTTCTCCCTAAAAAATAGCCAAACAAAGAAAACCAATTAAATTTTATCAGTTCAAATAATGATATCACTCACTTCGTTATCGATGAAGTTTTAAGGCATAAACAGCAACAGCAACAAGGTGGCGCTTTAAGCGTAAATGATTCACCTTTTGATACAGCGATAAACTTACTTTCGCCCTCAATACAGTTGATGCAGTACCGATAGAACTGATATGACGTGATCACGAAGACTATGTGTGCGATCGTATCACAAAAGAAATATGTTCTTGGCATGAATATTGAGACCATTGAGGTAGTTGCCACTATCTGTGAGAAAGTACAGATTTGGATTAAAATAGCTTTAAAGGAATTTTAAATTATATTTAATGACTTGCGGATTTTGAGGTAGGGGATCATTCATAAATGACGTTTAACGACAATTTAAATTATTAGAGCTACTATTGCTGATCACATGAAGTTTATGCGTTTTATAAGCATTCAAATAGAGCCTCAATATCAGCTTCATATGCTAGACGTTATTTATGAATGACCCCAAAGCAAAATATTCTTTCAATTCCACGCACAACTCGAAACGTGTATATTCATTTCTCACAAAATCGGCAGTGACGTCAAATTAATTGAAATTCCTCATGCTGATACTTGAGCAGATAATGAACGATGATCTTAATTAATGCACTAGAATAATTAATTGCTAGTTCACTTAGACTTTGCTGAGTAATGAATAATTTTATAAAGCAGCAAGAAGAAGCACTGATTGAAGACTTGAAACTCATAAATCATAAATTATGACATAATAAGAACTTGATCTATGTACCATAAAATACATAGTAGAATAAATGTATTGAAATGATCTATTGTGTACTTCCCCGTTTATGTTGTTTGGAGAATCCCAGAACTTTGTCGTAACTAATTTAACGCTCATTATTTGCTTTACTGGATGTGATGGGAATAAATGGAATCATCAATAAGTTTTGAGGTTCTAAGCTTGCAGTAGATTTGAGCAAATCTTTTGAACTTGTCCTTTAACTTTTATTAAATCTTTAAAAGATGATCTAAATCTATGCTCTGAGTGCGACGATCTTAGTCCTAGTTCTGATTCTATAAACAATTATTTGAGAACAAACATTTCCTAGAGTTTGTTTTTAAAACCTTTCATCAGCTTTGAATATATTAGATGCTCAAATCAAATCTTGAAGTTCAATTCCAAATTTTTCAATAACTTCGACATTTAAAGTAAATTCAATTCAATTTTAGACAGTCAATTGACCTAAAATAGATCAAATAAATCTAGCAAATGTCATCAATAAAATTACACATTGCCCACGTAACCAAAATCCCATAGATGGATGATACATGTATTACGCGAAAATATTCCATGTATAGTCCATGCGTATCATCCATGGATGATACATGGAACGATATTGTCCTAAGAAGATGGATGATATAATGGACGATTTTGGGGACGTTCCATGTATAGTACATTGATGTAATACATTTGTGCGATTTTGTGTACTATACATGTTCAGTACATTGATGTAGTACATTTGTACTATTTTGTGTACTATGAATGGATTGAAACGCCTGAAATAAAAAATGCTGGATTTTTATTAATTAATGCACATATTCATGATTAAAGTTTAACTGATTTATGTCAAACTCTTTATTTATTAAAAATTAACATAATTTTAAACTTACAACATTAAAAAAAGCCGATTTACACATACAAAAAACTTATCACTGTAACTCAAAAAATAATTAATTTCCTAAAAAATCTTTACAAAATTATTCCTAAAAATAGACAGAAAAGAAACAAGAAAGAATGATTAATATATTAGATGTTTAAAACATCGTAGAGATTTTGCACTTTAAAAATTAATATTTTTTTCTTACCTTATTAATCGATGTTTTACTATATTCCCTATAATTACTCACCAGACAATATTTCTTGCTCCTTTTAATTCACGCATTTAAATTGTACATTTAATTTTCACTCCACAACAATTTTTAAAACACATTTTTCACATTGTAAACATATAACTTCAAAAACTAAAATGCAGCAAAAAATGTTTTTAATTGTTTGAATGACCAGAGTTTTAAAATGCTACATAGATGTATTACTCATGGACTATACATGGATATTCCATGTATGTAATACATAAATGATACATAGTGTACTGTTTTAGGGAAAGTACATAAATATTCCATCTATGTCAATGGAAAATGTGTGGAATACTTTGGTTACGTGGGTGTTGTTTTCGATCGTCAATAAAGATAACAAGACATTATAATTGAAAGCTAATGATAAAATTGACATAAAGGTGATAATTATATCATTTTGAAGCTATTTATGGACACTTTGGACACATTTAGTGTGATTTTATTATTGTTGACAATAAAACTTGGAAATTTTTCATTATTTACAAACAAAAAAAGATTGGTTCCTCAAAATAAATGTGCCATACTAATGTCGCTTCAAGCTAAATCACCGTAAAATACAACTTAATTGATTGTTAAGACTTTGTACGATAAGATTATAGATTAATTTTGATAATATTTCTAGTGCTCTAAGAATCGTTTCATATTAGAAAATCAATATTGCAAATCTTTAAAAAAAATCTGCTTTAAAGCTTAATTTGACTGTAAATATCACAAAGTCATGCATTTTAAAATGTCAAAAGTCACAAATTATCATATTCTGGAATGCCAAAGATCATCCCATTGCAAAATCAACAAATAATCTCCAAATGCCAATGACCAACAAATTTCGAGCTTTAAAATCTAACTGTCCTTAAAAAATCCATTTAATGACTCGAACGAAAAATATTTCATGTGCAAAAACACAAAAAGACATTGATCTCAAATTTCAATACCGCGATCAGCAATTCAGATTCTCTCAAAATCTCTTTTGGAAGTCAAAATTCAATAGGGGGAAAACAACTGTCTATAAAACATTATTTTTTCATTGACTTTGCACCGGTTTTGCACCTTTTTTTTGGTGGCAAAATTTATGTATAATTTCTCTTGTTTAATATTTTTCAGAGATCGAAGCCGATTTTTTCGGCTTAACTCAATTTTTGATTTTTTTGATAGAAAAAAGCCATTTGACACCCATTTCAAGTATTTAAATTGAACTTTACATGCTTTACTATGATTCTGTGTAATTTTTTGTCAGCATGAAGCTATAGTAAGCTCAGAATTTCAATTTAGTCGATTTTAAGCCGATCGGCTTAAATTTCGGCTTAACATTCTTTAACTTGAAATTCTGAGCTTCCTATAGCTACATGCTGACAAAATATTACACAGAATCATAGTAAAGCATTTAAAGTTCAATTTAAATACTTGAAATGGGTGTCAAATGGCTTTTTTCTATCAAAAAAATCAAAAATTGAGTTAAGTCGAAAAAATCGGCTTCGATCTCTGATATTTTTTATGCAGTTGATCTCCCCCTGCTTAACACTTCAGTTAAATAGATTATGACTTACCGGGTAAAGAGTAACTAGTATGAGCACATTTGACTTTGTCTCCTTTTGTCCATACTTAATAATTGTACACAAATTAAGAATGAACAGAGTTATTGTCATTAAATAAAATCCAGTTGGCATCACTAAGATCCATTTGTGAATAAAGTTTAGTCCAGTGAAGAATTCAAAGACATTTGGAACTCCGTTCTCACAGTCCAATGTTATATTCTCTATCGTTTCCATAATGATTATTACTTATTTTGCTAGCACAGACGATTCGACTTCAATGGAGTGAACTTTATGACTGAATTCTGTTGCTGATAAATTATTCCTTAGGGCTTTTTCGCAGACGAGAAAATTGAAATCATCAATCACAAAATGTTTAACATGTTTTTTCGGAACTGATATGGCTTTTGACTCATAAATTTTTACTTTTAATTGAGTCGCAGCTAGTCCTATGTCAATCAGCTATATTTAATGCTTAGTTGATAAGGATTGTCAATTTTTTTACGTTTAATTTACAAAGTATTTAATTCCACTTTTATTTGTTCCGTAATGTGCAAAATAAACGGTAGTTCCGCACCTATTCGAGCAACACTCACTACTAAAAGCGTCTGTTCTAACATGAATGCTCGAAATAATTCAATTATTATCATCAATGTCATCAAGTCAATTTTCAATTGTAATTGTGGAATTTTTTCACGATATTTATTGCATAACGATTCACAGAAAGTACTTATTTATAAAGCACTGTTATTATCAGCATAAACAATCTTTAATCACATCAACAATAGCTTTTTCATTTCACTTGTTTTCCTATCAAAATATTTACAAAATTAATTTTTTTTAGAACATGCGTTGTATCTGTCTTTTACGTATTTTACATAAAAGACTAATGAAAATATAATTTTATGAACCGAAAACAGCGAATGTTCGGCGCTCTCTAATTGTGGTGAACTCAAAGAGACAGAAAAAATAATTTTTTATAGAACTTTAGCAAGTTTTAATTCCACCGCAAATATCTCAAATTTACTCGTCTTGGAATTGTGTAGCTGTAGACTGACGATGAGAGAAAGAAGAGCAATACAGAAAAGCAACTAAGCAAATTGACTTTTTGGGGGTCGTTCGGAAATTACGTACAATGTTTTAGGGGTTTGGAATTGGTCTTGAATTGGTAGATTGACAGGGATAAGTTGAGCATGGCTGATCATACCTACTCAAAATGATTTAATCCAAATTACCCAGTTTATCATATCTCAGAAAACACTGTATCCAATGTCTTTGGCTATATCCAAACCAGAGTTAATTCCCTTCCACGTCACTTAAAAACGACTCCCATCCAAGACTCACAAAAATATAATTTTTTGAGAGAAACGAGAATGCAGAACACCGACTGTTTCCAATCTGCTTCTTCTGTTTCGTTTTTCGACAAGGTTAAGGTCAGCTTTTAATGCTCAAACAACTTTTTTTGTTTCTTATTATTCTCTTATTTTAGTCACAACCGTTCGCGCTTAAGCACGTTCTGAATATGATACAAGATTATTTTTCGCAGCTGATTTAGAAGTAAAGTTGGTAATCATTCTAGTGATAAAAATGCTAATTATATTCTAATTTTGGCTATAGTACGGTAATAGTAGTAATTTATCGCGTATGTGAAATTAAAAATATTGCTGAGTATGCGTGACAGCAAAAGTTGTTATCTAAAATGATATCTTGAATTGTGACATGACGGGAACTGCAAAATTTATGTTTCAAAAGTCATTAAGATCGCTGACTCAAGGTTTGGAATGTTGTAACATCTGCTGAATAAATAACTTTTTACACAACTTATCAGACTTACTTTTGCGTTCCAATAAAATATTACGAGCAAAAGAGATTAGATTTTTGAATTCTGGGGGCTTACAAACAAACATTCAAATCTAATCTAATTTATGACTAATGTGCCGTTTGGTGACGGAATTAAGGGCTTAGTTCTGAAGTTTTTTTTGCTATACTTTCTCTATATTTAATTGATTTACCTTTTTGGGGTTGCGCAATTTGCTTTTGATATTGCACACAAATTAGCTTTGATGTTAAACTGGTCAAAAAATGATCAAAAATCACGATTTTTTGACAAAAACACTTTGATCCAAACATTGATGCAATCTATAAAATTAGGAATTTACTTGGTTAAAACTAGTGAATTTTCTTTAAATCAGAGCACTTTGATTGCTGCAGTTTAATAGATTCGATCGACAAAACTAGTTTATGTACTGAATAAATAAAGCTAAATGAATTAAAATTTGATTTAAAGTCTACACTATCTAGACAAAGTCTAAAGGTGTTCTAAAGACTGAAAATCAATTAAAATAGTTTAACAATTACCTTCGATTTTTATAGTAGATAATATGTATGACCCTCGTCTGTTTTTAAGACAAAGGTGATTTTGGTGTTTACTTACAATATACATATTATGATTTATACATGGTCTTAAACACTCTGCTGAATATATGAATTTATTCAAATTCTAAAGAGGTGATAATCGATAATTGTTAAAGTTAAGCAAACACTCCTTTTAAATTAAGGTATGTTGAAGTTAAGTTTGTCAACAATCGCTTTTAAAATTGATCAATTCTATAACAATTCAAACAAGTCTGCCTGCCTGAAACTGACTGGATGTTGTTAGCTCTAAAATCAAAAGTATTTGCCGAATATGATCTGCAACAGTCTACAAACATAAGCAGCAATGATTCACAATTATCATTTAAAGGGTCATTGACTTTTGACACTCTAATCGTTCGAGAGTTAGACTTATGTCTAGATATTTTTTGCAAAAAAAATGGAGGACTAGACAAAAAATAGAGGACATCCCACGAGTCTCCTAATTTTATTCGTATTCTGGACGAATTAGAACATAACAAGACTATTTTATTTTTGGATAACGGAAAAAGTAGATGACTGTCCCCTGAAAAACCAAGCAGATGGTCAGCCTACTTATCCCACATTAAGGGTATAGCAAAACCTTTTTTCGGATTGTTGAAATGAAGTATTATTGTTTAGACACACTCCTAGCTAGTTTAAAATCTTCTAATCTAATAATAATCAAAATAATAATAATAATAAATCTTCTATCATGAAATGCATCCATATAATTGCCAATGGGCCCCCCGAATACACACCTGCTACTTCATAAGACCAATAAAGAAACTTTTTATTTAAAAAATTAAAATAAATTACAAATCACTTATCTTATAAATTCCATATCATTAATTCCTCGTTATAAAACTCATAGGAAAATCCTCAATAATTTATATTGCATGACGATATCAGTCTTAATCATACATTAAAAATTGCATGATAGATACACAAGTTTGACTGAATATTTCAATTCTTATCACAATGAGTAAACAAAATTCGAGAATCTATGAATTAGGAGCAAACATAGGCCGATTTGTCAATAATCTAATAAGCAGTGCTGACTCATAGAGCGTAATTTAATTACAAAATTATTTTCTTTTTCATTCCAGATTAAACGTTCTTGCCAGTAACATAAGATCATACATTTTTTTTTTATTCTTCACTTTAATATTTGAAATTTATAAAAATGGGCGTTTGCAGTGTAACAGCCCAAAAGTTTTGGATGGTTGGATCATGCACAGTTATACTTTTATTAGCCCTGGTGATAGCCTTATTGTGGCCTACATTATCATTAAAATACTTAGTATATCCAAAGTTGAAACTTACTAATGGTACACTTAATTATGATAATTGGAAGGAGACTCCAATTCCGATGTATTTAGAAATTTACCTTTTCAATTGGACCAATTCAGATGAAATACATAATAGATCTGTAAAGCCTAATTTTGTTGAAATGGGTCCTTATGTATTCCATGAAAAGCACATACGAACGAATATATCGTGGAGCGATGACTCTACAACTGTTGACTTTTACCAAAAACGAGTTTGGCACTTTAAGCCTGAATTATCAAATGGAAGTTTAGATGATGAGATCACAAATATAAATCCTCTTGTTGCCGTAAGTATAATGGTTATGGGTATTGTTCAAACGACTCTCAGTCAGTCATTAATGCATGGATTAAGGGTGTTTACATTTTGAGGTATTCGGTTGTTTCGTGACTTCAATGATGGCTTTTTAGAAACTTATTAAAGTGACTTAAGTCTTCAACATTTGGCTTCAGTCATGATTCAAACCTTAAGTACATCATTTTCCTGTAAAAATTTCGTGACTAAGATAAAGGGATCTATGAACTTTAAAATTGAGTAATTACTCTAAGGTCATTTACTTATGACGTCATTTTAAACAAACCCTATGTAAAATCCCCAAATGCAACTTTAACATTTCATCGCATTGAGATTGAACAATCCTTAATTATTACGAAAATTTCCCATCCAATACTAATTGACGCTATTATATTCTTTATAGGCAGTTGGATATGCATCACGTAATCTAGATTCACTAACAAGACTGATGGTAAATACGCTATTCATCGATGATTTAGCACCTTTATTTAAGACAAAGAAAGCTCGCGAGCTTCTTTTTGATGGATATGATGATGAGTTATTGCACGTTCTTAAAGCTAATCATGATCCAAAGTTCCCAAGTATCCCATTCGAGAAAATGGGATGGTTTGTTGAACGAAACAATTCAGAAACTTACGACGGAAAGTTCAGAATGTTTACTGGAACTGACGAGATTACAAAATTAGGAAATATTGAAATGTGGAATGGAAATACAACGACTGGATTACATACCAATAGCTGCTCAGTTGTGAGAGGAACTTCTGGCGAGCTGTGGCCACCAATTGAGAATCATGAAAAGCCAGGAATTTCAATTTTTGCTCCAGACATTTGCAGAACAATCGACCTTAAATATGACTCAGATTTTTCCAAACTTGGCATTAACGGGTACAAATGGATTGCTGATGACTCAGTATTTGATAATGGAGTCAAATACCCTGAAATGAAATGTTACTGTTCAGCAGATGAAAAACTATGTCCAGATCTTGCACCTGGTGTCTTCAATGCATCTAGTTGTAAATATAGCTCACCTGCATTTATAAGCTTCCCTCACTTTTATCTTGCTGACAAGACATACCTCGCTGACATTACTGGATTAAAACCCAATAAAACTTTACATACATTTTCAATAGCTTTGGAACCACAAACTGGAATTCCACTCTCAA
Source organism: Chironomus riparius (assembly GCA_917627325.4). Lineage (NCBI taxonomy): Eukaryota > Metazoa > Arthropoda > Insecta > Diptera > Chironomidae > Chironomus > Chironomus riparius. Next base: position 16,918,777 of record OU895877.1, on the reverse strand, counting down.
TCAATGCTGCACTACAGATTAACATCCTTATTAAGCCTTGGAGCGGAATCTTTGCATTTGATAACGTTCCAGAACTTTTTGTTCCAACACTTTGGTTCAAGCAGAAAGCTGACTTAACACCAGAACTAGCTGATCAAGCGAAATTAGCTGTTATGGTTCCATCACTTGGAGTTTGGATTGGATATGGTTTATTGGGATTAGGTTTATTAATTGCAACTTCAGCACTAAATTGCTATATATTCCGATGGAGGAACAGTGAAGATGAAGAGGATGGACAAGATGTTCCGATTTTGGATGAATAAGTTTTGGGATTGTGCATTCATAGTGTGATAATCATAGCTACACCAATTTTTACTCCTTTTTATTGTTTTTTATTTTTAAACAAGGGACGGAATTTTGTGAAATTCAATGTTTTTGATGATACAACGCTTTCGTGCTTAATCTATGGATACAAATCATTTTAATTGTAGTCATGCACGTCTACCTCAATTGACGTCTTTCAATGTTGATCAAAATTTTGCAAATTAATCGAGTCGAGTCAATAGTTCTCTGATACTTAACATTATATAAAAAGCAATATTAAGTGCGTAGCTCGGACAATCACATTTTTTCAAACTTACGTCTTTCACAACTATTCGACTGAATTTCACAAAATTTAGCAACCCTTAAAATGTATTTTTATTTGCGTTTTTAATTTTAATGACACCAAATAACAAGTGCCAATGACTATCAAATATTTATGATTATAATATGAATACTAATAGCATTTTATGTTAAGCTCTAATTTGTTTATGCTTTCCACAAGTTTTTTTTCCTATTGACGAAAATAATTTACAGAATGTTTTTTTAAAATGCTTGTTGTTGGACACATCTTTTGTTGTGAATTCAAAATATTATTGTGATCTTGCCATTGAGGAATGTAATCACATTTTTCCTGATACCTACAGATATTGTTTATTATTGTACACAAATTGTGAGAGATTTTTTTTTTATTTTAATAATATTGTAAATGAATAAAGGACACGTTTTTATAATTAGACATAAAGGTTTAAATAAAAGTCTTGTTTCAGATCAATTAGCAGTGTTTTAAAAATAGACTTCCATTATGGGTTAAAATGAAAGTGAATGGAATTAGTAACAAGAAGAGTGTGATTCATTCATGTATCACATGTAGATTGAACCCGAGCGGTAAGAAACATGGATTTTTGTCAAATTTAGGTGCCCAACCTAAGAAACTTAATCAAATGTGACTTAATTTCGTAATTTTAACTAGGTTTGATGTCTTTTTAAGTTTTTTGTACCTTTTTGAATATTGTTGAATGCTATTCTAAAGTTTTACATTAGGTAGCCCTAGAAACCGACACTGACACAGTTATTATGAGGTAGAGATAACTTATTTTCCCATTTATTTCTAGAAACCCGACCAAAATTTGACACTAATTAAGTCAAGGTTAGGCCCAGAGCGCCATACTCTTGGATATGAATATATAAGACTTGATATGACTCTTGATCCATTTCTACTTAAACTAAACCACTTCAGTAGCCAAACTTCAACAATGTTAGATAATCATATGTCAAAATAGCCAATCCACATCCATATATAGGCTTACCATCTAATTTTCATGAAAATACAGGACTTTTGGTAAATTTTTTCGAAAAATATACGACATAGAGTAAAATTCGAAAATTAACGGAAATTTTCTTGAAAAAAATACAGGACCTGGAACAAAGTTTTCAAATTTATACAGGACAGGGTTTTGAAATACAGGACTGTCCGTTGTATAACTACGCAGATGGTCACCCTACATCCATATACCCTTAAAATCTGACGAAATACCTTTTCACACCAATTTACCGCTCGGTACAATGTTCAACAAACTCAGCACTGTCGTTTCACGGAAATTATCTATCGATCGTAATACATTGGAAGGTATGGTTGCTAACTATGCTATGATTTCGTATTTAAAATTATTTCAAATCAAATTATCACTATTGAATAGTCATCAATGAAGAAAAAAACGTGGATTTACTATGTGACGTGCAATTACTCATGTTCATGAAAGATCTTCGATTTTTACGATTTCTACACAGAATCATTTGGAAAATTAGCAGGAATTTTGTAAATGACATTTGAATGATATATTAGGACAATGTCCTATATTCTACATTTTTATGGACTTCATATTCTATTACGTATGCATTGGAATCTGTGTGCTCATTTTTATAAAGAAAATCTTGAACAATGAGAAGAAAGTTTGACGTAATCATATTGCTGAATTCACAGTAATTCGGGAGATGAATTGATCTTGTGCAAACATTGATGATAAAGCATTTTTATTATTCTAGACAATGCTTCTTAGACTTGACGACATTTTATTCAAAATCTGATGCAAATGTAATAAATTCTAACCTTAAATTATTGTAAACTTATTCAAAGCTACTAAAGACACTCTTGCATGTAGAACAGCGTCAGAATTATGGAAAAAATATTTTTAAAACTGTTAATTGCATAAAGCAACGTAACGACCTTGCTTAATAAAAAATTCCACATGTTTTGCGAAGCCCGAGAAAATTTTGTGTTGACATTTTTATTATGATAGCAAGTCAATAATCCATACAACGTGCTGTACTTACACATACTCTTTTCCATTTAGTCATAATAAATTTATTTTTTTAAGTACTCAGGGATATTTAAGGACGAAGTGAGAGAAGTAGAGAATATTAATGATTGGAAGCGCTTTTAATGATGAATTGAATTCCAGGAATGTAAGGAATATGTTTTGTGATGAGCTTACTTCCTCCCACATGATTAAACATAACAAAGAGTTAAAATAGAATTTAATCAATGACATTCTTGCCTACACTTGTTAAAAGAACATACTGCATGGAGATACATATTGTAGATTTTTAAGCTTAGCATAAAGCTTCAAGGTATATGGAAATTTAGGATATGGTCAGAACCAGGCTGTGATAATTTGTTCAAGTCAGGTGACATGGACAGCAATAAATTAGAATAGTAAACTTTTCATCATCCACACAAAAGCATGGATGTTAAGTCAAAACAATTTTGGCTCAAGTCTGAGCTAGAGATACTAAGCAAAGAAAAAGGTAGCAAAAGAAATCAAACATTTTGGCGCCAAATTTTCAATGTTTGTATTTCCACCTTTTAAATTCACATTCAATAAAATTGGCTCTGCTGAACTTACGCCTGCCTAAGCCGTTTGTCATTCAGGTCATAATTCAAACTAGTTTAGGAGCTACCACTTTCATCTTTAAATCTGACTAATTCACAAAAATCATGTTAAAAAGCCGGGAAAACTCTTTAAAGTGAATCACATTGAGTTAATTTGCTAATCATTAAATGTCATAATTTTTAGCTCATGATTTTTCGTAGTTTCGCACTTTATTGATAATTGTATCAACTTTTTTACAAATCATGCCGCTCAAAAAAAAAGTAACTCAAATCTGCTGATGAAAATATTTTGTTGTTCCTTGGTAACAAAAGGTTCTTGTGAAAGAATTGTGAAATCATGGTAAGCAGGGTGGAAGCCTGAGTTGAGTGGATGATTGAAATAAAACTGACTTTTCAGGCAATGTCCTTATTAGAAATGCACCCGAGATTTCTAATATAGAAAAGGAATCAGCAAAGCTTGAGAAATGATGTTCTAGGAAGAGAAACTTATCAAACTAAGTTTTTGGTTCCACACCTATTGTTATCCTTAAATCAACTTTGTCTTTTATTCTAATCTCATTGATTTAAATCATTATGCTTGATAAACATCAAAACAATATCAAGATCAATAAAAGTACCTCATCATCCCCAAAACAATCGCTCACTCAGCCAGCACTTTATCCAATATCCATCCATTCTTTAAAATCCAGCTAACCACATCTTTCACAAGCGACAGTATATCTTCACAAAATTAATTGCCAGTGAGGAATTGGAAGATAATGAAGGCACAAGAATTACGCACAATTATATTTTGACATTTTCCCTAATTGTATTATCTTCATTTCTATACAGTACAAAATAAAATATATACAAATTCTATTACACTTAGTACTAGGTCATATAGATAGGTAATACACAAATTGGATAAAGCACGATTGGTTACAATCGAAGAGTATTGAATGGAAAAAAGAAAAGAAAAAAATGCCATATAAAATAAATACGCTATTCGATGAACATCTTCAGTCGATAATTGTTCGCTTAAGTGTAACATTCGGAATTGAAAAAAAAAATAGTCAAGTGAAAAATTCTACAATAAAAAAAAAATAATTTGTTCTGCATTAATTGAAATAAATTAAAATCAATCAAGATGGTCGTTAACTTTAAAGTTTATAAGAAGAGTTCCCCAAACAACAAAGTTCATTTGTATATGGGAAAGCGTGATTTTGTCGACCATATTTCAGCAGTGGAACCAGTTGATGGAGTTATTGTTTTAGATGAGGAATATATGCATGATCGTCGTAAGATTTTCGGTCAATTAATTTGTAGCTTCCGTTATGGACGTGAAGAGGATGAAGTGATGGGATTAAATTTCCAAAAGGAATTGTTCTTAGCATCGGAACAAGTCTATCCAAAATCTGAAAAATGTGATCCATTAAAGCCTCAAATGTCAAAACTTCAAGAACGTTTGATGAAAAAATTGGGACCAAATGCATTCCCATTTACATTCACCATTCCTCCATCGGCTCCAGCATCGATTACATTACAGCAATCTAAGAGTGAATCTGGTGAGCCATGCGGTGTTCAATATTACGTAAAAATATTCGCTGGCGAATCGGAAACTGATAGATCTCATCGTCGTTCGACTGTATCATTGCAAATAAGAAAAGTTCAGTATGCTCCAAGTAAGCAAGGCAATCAACCATGTACTGTTGTACGTAAAGATTTCATGTTGTCACCAGGCGAATTGGAAATGGAAGTAACTTTGGATAAACAACTCTATCATCATGGCGAGAAGATCTCTGTTAATTTATGCATAAGAAATCACTCAAATAAGGTTGTCAAGAAAATCAAAGCAATGGTCCAACAAGGTGTTGATGTTGTCTTGTTCCAAAATGGGCAATATAGGAATACGATTGCATCGATTGAGACTGCAGAAGGTTGTCCATTGCAACCAGGCAGCTCATTGCAAAAAGTCATTTATCTTCACCCGTTATTGGCATGTGTGGAAAGTAAGAGAGGAATTGCATTGGATGGACAGTTGAAGCATAATGATACCAATTTGGCATCAACGACTTTGTAAGGACTTTTTTTTTTATTTATTCGAATATTCTCAGTGGTTGTGACTGTTTTGGGAATGTAAAGTGAATTTTTAATTGTGGCATTGAGGTTTCTGGAATTTATGTTGTGAAGGTTGTTTTGACTTTATAGAATATTCAGCACATTCATTTAAAATTCTAGCAACATCCTTGTCTAATTTTCTAAAGTTTTATTCTAATGTTCCTTGACCCTCTTTCCAACATTATGTCACATCCAATTTATTCATCTGCCTTGAATATTAATATATTTCATCTTTATTTAACCACAGACTCGCCTCACCAGACCAACGAGATGCATTCGGTATAATTGTATCATATGCTGTAAAAGTCAAACTCTTCCTCGGTGCTTTGGGTGGTGAATTGACAGCTGAACTTCCATTCGTCTTAATGTTCCCTAAACCGACCATCAAAGGAAAGCTCGTTGTCCAAGACTCGCAAGCTGACGTGGAAACATTCAGACAGGATACAATTATGGATCCAGAAGACGAATAAACGTTTAAAATGGACATACTTATTCAATATATTTTCATCCATGACAATTTTTAAGTTTATAAATTATTACATTTTAATATGAAACATTATTTTTTAAAACGTATGAGAAATGAGGAATCTGTTGATGATTGGATTTATAAAGCTATAGATTTCACAATGATATTTGAGAAATTGTTAGCTTACTAGCAGTAAAGTAATTAATGATAGGATATTTTAGAGAAAAAAGTGATAAAAGAATAGATGTGACTATATAATTTTGTTAGACTAGATGTGACTGTATGCCAGATTATTTGTCATTATATATGGTTGAAGAATAGCTTTATTAGATCATGCTAAGATTGTTGAGGTTAAGGATGACTATGGTTGATCGTTGACAACTTGTAGTGTTCGTAATTCAACATATCTTATTAAATTTGGTCATAGCTACTCAAATACGATCAAACAGTCATTTCAGAACATATAAATCTACATAGGACATTATCGGTTATAAACCAATTTAAAATAGTCCATGCTAGACTATAACTGAGCATATTTAACTTAAATTGATTAACATTGAGGCTATATTACACGATAAGTAGGAAACCTGTGTAGTTATGTGGTAGAAAACTTAAGAATCATCGTTTTAGCCATTTATCGATGTTCTAAGTTCCTGAAATGTGAAATGTAACGTTTGTAATTTTATATGAAGAAATAGACAGGAATGCCTTAGAAATGTGAATTCTTAAATGTATTGGATGCTTTTAAACTATCAAAAGTAGTCAAACTATATCAATTCTTGGTATTGATCCATCGGAGTCAATTAAAATGACCTCAACCTTATATAAATCATATTTATTTACACTATGAACAACCTAAGAAAAGCTAAAGTTAAAAGAAACTTAAGCGAACGACGAAAAATCTATTCCAAGGGATTGGAACTATTCAATTAATATTCGATGTCAGATAAATAATCATTTTTGAATAGTTGCACACCCTTGATCTATTCCAATTAGTAAAATGTGCTATTAAAATTCTCACATAAAATTTAAATATCAGCAAAATATCCCTTTTATGAAACAATCAAGATTGAAATTATCTAGTCAATAATAATATGAAATCTGAAATTATAAATTATCTGTATGATATCCTGTGCAATAAATTAGAATAATCCAAAATTAAATTCACCATAAAATCAAACAACGACTTGTCAAAATTATTTTTTTCTCACTTAATTTATTTCACTTTTTTTCTTTCATTTCATTTTTTAAAAACGTATAAATTAATGGATTGATTTACCATATTCTACGACTCAATATTATAGACAAAACTTCTTCATTTACTCTCTCGTCTTTATGATTCTTCATGTTGTGCCAAAAATTTTCTAAACAATTTCCTTTTCAGTTTTCATCTCTATTTCCTTTCATTCATGTTAATAAGTTTTATATTTTTTTTCTTTCTTATTCTTCAGTGGAAGTGCTCAAGATTCGTTAATCATCAAAATGTAATAAGTTCAATTTATATTCCACAACGGTTTTCATTTACTAACGATTATTTTTCTGTGTAATTTTTTCATTATAAATTTTCCTTTTTTTTACTTTGTTAAAATGTTTATGTTTAAAGCATAAAGTATTTTCAGCTTAGTAGGGCTTCAATGCTATGACATTTTGGTATTCATAATGATTTTTTTTGAGAATCATGTTTTCATAATCAATTATCGCAATAAATGTTTGAATTTATGACGTGACACACACTACGTGCGACTTAATTTCAGGTGTAACGTGAGAATTTCATAATTTGAGAAAATCTGAACAATATTCATATGTGCCCCAAAAAATGACTACGGAACACAAAAAGTTTAACAGATATTAAATTAGCACTTGTCTTTCATGGTAGTTTCAAAATGCATCTGTAATATTTGTGATTTTCATAGTATTTAATGGTTACTATAAGGCCCGTAAGATTTCGAAACTGACCTTAGTAACATGATGCAATAGTTGAGAACTTAAGGTTCATAAATTCAAATGAATTAGTTTTTGAAGTTGCTTAAGTTAAAATAATTCTAATTCTCAAAGATTTAGATCTGAGATTGAGGATTTTTCAAATTTCCAGCTCAAATCTGGTTCTATGTTTGTTAAATTGAATTTTGGTAAGTTTAGAACCAGTTTTGTGTAATTTTAAGGAAAATCATCCTTATTTGCATACCTCTCAGGGTGTAAGTTCAGTTTCAATTAAATTAAAACTCATAAAACCTCTTCCAAAGTTAAAGATTTCAATTATCTTCAAAAATCAATTTCCCTCAATTATGGAATCTTCAAATTACGTAAAATAATACGTCGTTGTGTAATAATTTTCATAGAAGGAAGTTCAGAGAATTTAAATTTTATTCCAACTTTATTCATTTTCTATTTGATTATGCATGAAATCATAACAGATCATTAGCTTCCCAATTATTACATTCTTAGAATACCAAAACGTCATAGCATTGAATATTCTTGAGATAATTCAGGTTAGATACAATTAAAATAACTCTTTTTATTTACTTAATCAAGAGCATAACTTCATAAGGTAGTAAGTAAGTAAAGTGTAAAGAAATAAATGGTAAGTAAAAATGTCTTTATTTCCATAATGATTAAAAGAACTTTTTTGCTATTAATTATATTACTGTATTAAAAAGTATTTCCATTTTCATTTCTGGGCGGAAAAAAGAAAAAAATTGTCATAGTTAAAAAAGTACAGAAAACTGTGACTACAAAATAAAATTTATTTTTAGTTTTTTCTCTCTCTCATTTGAATATCAAAAAACATTTTATTTTTCTATATAAAAAGCGCTCAACTTAATTAAATGCGATAAGTTTCTGCGTGAATTATTTCCTTCGTATAAATATTAAAAAAAGTTCAATTGTCGTAAAGACCTGTTTAAAAAAAAATCTTGAAAAAAGAGCACAATGTAAAGTATAAAAATCTCATTATATAAAAAAATCGTATCAAAAATCATTGTCAGAATTATAGCTAGTAGAGCAAATCAAAAATTATTAATAATTTACACTACAAAATATCATCGCTTGTCGTTTTCTACACACATACGTTCTACAATTTCATACTCCTTTACCGAAGGATATGTTGTTCCTCTAGTGCATCACCCTTATTCTAGTAGATGGATATCCTATCGTATAAAATATTCACACAACGCTTTCTTATAATTTAGTAGATTTTTTTGGTGTTCTGATTTAAGAAGCTTAAAATTTTGAATTAAAAATTAGCATTTGTTGGGTTAGTGACTTAGAAATCAGGACTTAGCTACCGTTTATATTAAAATTCAGTGTAAAAAGACTCACTTTAAAAGAAGTTTTTGTCTAGAAATAGTTTTAGAAGTCAAATTAAATCCATGTCCTTTAAAATGTTCTAAAATTTACAGCTTCTTCTTTTTCTGTCTCGTTTTAAGATCTAAAAAACTTCTTATTGACCCAAGAACTTAACCAAAACTTTTTGCTAAAATAGTGAAACTATTCCTGAGTCTAATCCGAATTGCACAAGTCGGTTAATCGAATAGAAATCCGGCACACTCTGGCATGGTGCTGGATTCGATTTAAGTCCAGCACCAAGATAAAACGACACCTTCTTGGTGCTGGATTACTATTTTTTTATCCAATTTGTGCTATTCGAGGAATCCATGTTTTTCAGAACCTTCAAGTTCAATGAATAAAAATCAATTTCAAAATTTTTGAGTTTCACAAAGTCACTTGTCTTCTCAGCGCAATTTGTCTTCTGGGATTTCCTTTTAATACATTTTAAATTTAATATAGATTTAGGATTGATCGATTCAAAACCAAATCTCAGGCAGTAAATTTTCCTAAGGCAATAATCAGTTTTCTTCTGACAGCGTTGTTAGAGGTTTTAATATTTATTAAACATCACTGCCCAATTGACTGATACTGAATTAATTGAAAGTATCTTATATCTTCCACAAAACTCTATTTCAGAGTCCATTAATCGACAAAAAATTCGGATTTAAATCATTGATATCCACATCATCATCATATCTGATCAATAAACTATCTACCCCATGATGCTTCATAAATCACTAGAGGAACAACACTTATCAATATTATTATTATTTTGTTTTCTCCTAATATCATTTCCAAAAAAGATTTATGGCGTAGTTTTTATCATTGAAAAAACACACGCTGCACTCCAGTTCCATCGTCAATTATTTATTTTTTTGTCCTACCATTTAAAAATCAAAAGATATCAAAAATGAAAAAGATTTCGATCCTTCAATTTCCCATCGAAAAAAAGTTGCTTAAGATATTATTTTTTTATTATCACAATTTTTACTCGACTTTATTCGCATTATTTTTTTTTTTCAGTAAAAAAATTTCTAATCCACATTTTATCATTCTTCACGGTCATTAAGGGAAAGTTTTTTTTTTCGTCTGGGTATGTTTTTAAATATTTTGTCGTACAATTAGAGAATTATTCATATGGCAAATACAAAATGAAAACGATAACTTTGAATGCGATAAGAAGAGGAGATATATAATATAGCTCAAATCTACATCAAATTACACATTTAATGAAGTCATCCGAAATTGTTATTTTATTTTTTTTTCATATTTTTTTGTTTGTTTCTCATCATGGGTTTTATGGGTGTATGCTTTAACGATATCATGAACTGTTGAAATTAAAACAAATGCTTTTTGGATAGCAAATTTATGCTACATAATTATAGAATGTCACAATATTTTATGTATTATCTAAATAGTTTTTCCTTCTTTTTCTATTTCCACTTTGTTTAATTGCATTTAAAAAGGTATAAATGTTGTTTCGCTATAATATATAAATGGATTATGTTGTCGCGGCGATCACAACCTGTTTCAATAAAATGAATCATCTGTTTTGAGAAAGGTGATTTTCTTGTTAGAGTTTCTGGGAGATTGAAGGCCAATTGCAGGTTCGATGAATCATTTTTGAATGACTTTGTAAGAATATTTCAGTGATATTTCCTGTTATTTAATTAACAGAATTTTAATTTATTGAAATTAATCTGGTTGGAGATTTCTGAGTCAGGCATATGAACTAGAACTTGATTTGAATTGGATGATTGAAATTTAATGTTGGAATTAATCTGTTCAGTAATTTTTGATATTGTTTCATGTTTCAAACCTTAAAAATTGAAGAAAATCTTCTTTTTATCATCAAATTTTATTTTTTTTTTTATAATTTTCCCGCCAAATTTTGTTCTTGTCAAATTTAGAATTTACATTTATTGCTGGATAACATCTAGGATTTAAATGAAACAATTTAACTTTTCAACCCGTAAGCTTTTAAAAAAAAAATTCAATACACAACTTTTAATTTATTAAAGGATTTTAAATTTGTAAACTTCTAAAGAAGATTAAATTTAGAGGTATTTGTTTTTTATAGCCTATTGTTAATTTCATTTTAATAACGAAATTTTTATGGTTTTTCATATTTGAACAAATTCTAGAGATAATCTGGATACTGATAATCATATAATCCAATGCTAGCAAACAGAAATTTTTGAGTTCTTATTATTCGAACTTCGAATTTTTAAGGTTCTTATTTGTCGAAAATCGAATCTTCGAAGTTCTTATTTTTAAAATAATTCGCTGTGAATTATTATTTTTCAAGTAATTTGTAATTTTAGTGAACATTCCTACTAGTTTTTATGATTAAGATAATCACTGTGATGAAATTGCATTCCTTAAATGTTTATGCTTTAAAAAACAGCTAGTTTAAAAAAAATAAAAAGTAACGGACTTTCTTATTTTGAAATTTTAAAAAAATACCGCACGAAAATTTTTAAATTTTTTTGTTTGTAACGGACTCTGTTCTCTTTGCTAACATTGGCATATAATTAATTCAAACTTTAATCTATAATAAATCTTGATAAATCCTGACTAAGATTACACATTTTGCTGCATAAAGTCGCATTACTGTGTTGAATTACTAGTTTATATTAGATTCATTGGAATATTTTCTTTTTCCTAGAATGATGTCAAGAGCTCTTGAACACCCACTTTAAAATTATAAAATTCTGATAAAATTCCTTCAGAAAATATTTGATTTTTTATTTAAATTCCGGGAAACCTTCCTCTTCACATTCGAGTATAATTTTAGTCCAGCTTGAATCAGAAAACTCAATCTGGATTAAAATTATTAAAATTTGTAAGAATCTGGACCAAAATTTCCAGAAATCGAAAGAATCAAACCAAACTCTCAAGAAATAATCCTTAAATCTCCCCAAAAAATCCATCAGATCAATCCATTTTATTGAAATAAGCTGCCTGAATATTTATAAATTTATCTCATTATATAAAAAAGCAAATATTTTTTATTATAGACACATCATAAATTGATGGCGATTCATTATTTCTTCAATTCAGATATTCACAGCATATCAATGATTTTCATTTACATTACTTTTAATTTAATTCATATAATACGTGAAATAATTGTAATTTAATAGAGTTTATGAACTGTGTGTGAACTATATAAAGTTTTATGTTGATTTTTCATCGAGAGATGTGAAACAATAAACGAGATATTGTAATATGAACTGATGCAGACATAAAGTTTCGAACAACAACAATCGGTTTTCCATGTGCGGATTTCTTTTAAATGAATTTAGGTAGAGAGAAAAATTGGATTTTAGAGTTTTGAAGCACATGGAATGTTAAATGAAAAAGATTCACCTTTTTTAACGTTATTTTTTTTTCATTTTTGTCTTCTATTAATTTATTATTTATTATACACGACACGGAAAAAAAAATCGTTACAAATATGATTCAATTGTGAAAAAGTTTTTCATTCTCATTAAATTTACATTAACCGCTTATTTGTTATTTTTTTTTAAATTTTCATAATTTCTATTCATTTCTTAAAAATGATTTTTTTATATATTAATTTTTTTTTTATTTTATTTATTAATATTATTTTATGCATATCAATTTACGACTTAGTGCCTTTCAATGGATACCGAATTGTATATAAAGTTATGCTTTGTAAATTTTTTTCTTGTTTATTATTTTAACTTTACGATTTTAAGTTGCTTTTTTACTTCCCAAAAATACTTCTTGAGCTCAACAAACAATCGTGATTTTTAAAGACATTTTCTTAGCTTTTTTTGTGATTTTAAGTGCTGTTGATCTTCTCAGATTGTCTTTGTACACCAAAAGTAATGATTTGAATGATAGTTCGATGAGTTAAGCTAGTTAAGAAGTCAGATGATTAAATCGTTGAGATACCATATTAGGAATCTAAGGTCTTTCTTTATGAATGTGTTGGTTCAAATCTCAATTTTATAGAGCTTGGTTTAATCAGGTTACAATAGGTAAAATGGCATGTTTTTATAGACTTAGCTTCGTGGTTGTAATCAACAATGATCCTGAAGCTTAAAACCGTAATTTTTATAAAGACGTGGGTTCAGTTCCTACCAGAAATAGATCTATTGATTAATCAAGAAAGAATATCAAAAATGATGTTATCCAGTTTAAAGCGCTTAACAATCACAAACAATCAGCTTAAAAACCCATCTAACTTGATTCACGACTTATGTTGATTCATTGAAGTGGTTTGCGATGTTTGTTTTCACGCTTTAAAAAAACTTATTTAACGCGCTTTCATGGGAAACAATCAATTGATTTAAGAAGAAAAAAAGAAAAAACTGCTTTACTTCCATCATTGTTATTTTGTTGTTTATGATTTAATATGATTCGAGTATGTAGTCGCATGATGAGGAAACTTTATATTTGGCCGGATTTTGCCTTTCTTATTAATATCTCTTTTTTATGCTGATATCTCTGTCTCGTTCAATGGGAAGTAGTTTTTTTTCGCTTACTTATTTACTGTTTACGATATCATTTACTTTTTTTTAAGAAAAACTTATCTTTCTAGGCATAATAATTTTAAGTGCCATTGGCCTTCGGCAAAGGTCGCACAAGATACAATTTCTCACCTTGCTTATTCGTATAAATCGGTGCTCTTTGGTAATGATCTACAAGCTGATCAAGTGTATGAAACTTTCTTTGACCTATGCAGTACATGTTACCCTCAACATGTACTCGAAAATGCTTATTACGTCCCGGAGCTTTTAGTGATACAGAAAAGTCGCCGGACTGAAAAAAAAACAGTTTGGCACAATTTTAAAGTTTTACCGAAATGAGACATAATTAAGTACAATTCACTTACATTTGTTTCGGAATCACGAATGAGAAAATCTCCGTCATGACCATGAGAATTTAGCACAGTGTCACATTGATTTCTTGTTATGGCTCCATAATACCAACTTTTACCGCTTAGAATAGGTCTTTCTGGCTGACTTGTACCGTTTCCATGAGTACTTTGTAATGTTGCGCTGCTATGGACAACATCATTTCTCCTGTCTATGGAATCAGGACCGCCTCGATATGGAGTATTGTTAAGATATTCTTGTAATTCTTGCAGATAATTTCTCGGTACGAGTCCAATTTGACCTTTCTGATTGCGTGCCTTAAACCATTCGGGATCTGAGGGTGGTCTATCAATAATTTCTAGTCTATCGCCTTTGTCGAACGTCAACTCCGTGTCATTATTAGAATTAAATGAGTAAAGAGCGACAACAATGTCAAGGACGTTCTCAGCCATGGCATAAGTATGAAGTTCATCATTATCGCTCTCTTCTGTTGTGTAATTACTTGGAAACCATCCTGTCTGATTACCGTTTTGTCCTCTCCACCACCCTAAGGAATTTAATTAAAAAAGTTTATTATTAATAAAGAATTGAATGATCTGAGTGACTCTTTCGAGCTATAGAATGACACAATATTGAATCAACTTGTGGGTTTGACTTCAATATTATTGTGCTATGCATCAAACTCAGAGTTCTAGGAAATAATGACTCAAGAAGCCTGCAATTAAGGACAAGCTGGTAATTTTGAAAAATTAAACCACATGCTAGTCCATACTAAACACCTTAAAATGTCAAGCAGTACTTACCATCATTGCTTTTCTCAAGTATCAAAATCCTTATGCCTTTCGTTAATGACATTTCATCAGCTTGTTGTGCTTGATAATTATATTTTACTATGGCCGTTCCAATTGCTTCTGACGGATCAGGAGGAAGTTTTCGTCCCATGGTCGGTGTTGGTGAGTCAACCTGACGAGACGGTGATGAATTTGGAAGTGTCCTCGTTGAGTTTGAGCCTTTTTTCACCTTCTTTTTGAAGCTATCGAATAGTGATACTGACTTTTTCTCTTTTTTAACATAATTACTCGGCACATAGCCAGATTGATTTCTTGCATCTTGCACACGCCACCAATGTTTACTGTCATCTACCAATAAATATCGTTCATTTTTTCTTAAATCTAGCTCTTGTGCACCTTGTGCGGAATAATCGTATTTTGCGACTACGTATGTTGCTGTGTCTTCTAATTAGTTTTTGAGCATTCATCATCAGTCAGTTTAGATTTTCCATTTATAGAGACAACGACGACAATGAAGAAAAGAAGAAATATTAAAATTTATAGACTGATATGTGATTTATAAGCAATTCATAGTAAAAGTTGTTTACCTTGTCTCATGTTTCCTGTTCCTGCCATTTGAGAATTCTTTCGAATCGAAAAAATTTTAATCGCTTTTTTTTGCTGCTTTAATATCTTTCACAGTCCTTTATCTCCTTCTTATTAAACTTGTCTTTTTTTTATCAGTGAATCATACAAATTTATTTTTTTTTATTTTATTGTTTTATGCACTTTTAGACACTCGTCCACGTTCGTTTAAAATCAATTTAAAATCATTAAAAATATACAATTGGTTCCATCAAAATACACCGCATGAGAACCTGTAGTACACAAAATAAATAAATATACACAATGAGATTTATGCACAAAAAATACTAAGCGCAGTTAAGCAGCATGGATTGAAGAAAAAAAGGTCATTGAAGTTTTAGTATAAAATTTTCCCAAAGCGAAGCACACGAGGGGAGAGAGTAAGAGGTACATGAAGAGAGAGAGATATGGTAGTAGGGAAAAAAAAGGAAAAATCGATAAATGTTTGTTTGTTGTTGGGCGCTACTTCCACCCTTTTTTCGGTGTTTTTTGAGACAGAAATTTTGATAAGAAATTCACTAGATGTGATGCGTAAGATCTGTTATTTTACGAATATAGTGTTGAGTGTAAAGTCTCGACACATTATTGTCACTTTAAGTTACATAGAAAATTGCGAAAATCTTAGAGAAAATGTGACATTTTGTGAAAAATCACCGAGAAGAAGACTTGGCAACGATAAAATTTTATTCCTTAAATTATGTCTTTAAGTACCGCCAAAATACCAAATATTCTTTTGTAAATGTTAATTTTTATCGATTTTCTTTCATATTTACTGCTTTTAGTCACAAAATTCTTTGAATTTACTTGATTTAATTGAAGAAATAAAAAAATATTGAAGAATCTTAATTTCGCGACTTTTGATCTCTTATTTTACACTCATTACACTCACTTTTAATTTACTATTTTATCATTGCTAAGCTGCTCATGTGGCTAATGCTATTACTGATAAGATTTTAATTTCAGCTGGTTCCTCGATTATCCACAAAAAAAAAATCTTTAAATTATTATTTTTTACTTCTTTTGGTTTTTATACTTTTTAATTCAGCAAAGTTGCTGTATTTGTATTCGTCGAAATTTTAATCTAAAATGTCAGTTAATTATTGCTTGTCTTGTTGTTTCTTGATTTTTGAACTGATCGGGTGTTTTTGTATTTTTTGACTAAATTTTTTGATGATTTGACTCGAGAAAAGTTAAAACTTTCATAAAATTATCAAAATTTTCAAAATTTAAAGTTAACCTCGTCAAAAGATAAATTCAAAAAAAGTGAAAAAATTAACGGTTTTTAAAAAATTCAAATCCAGGGCAATAATCTATAAATTATTGAAAAATCAACTAAGGCAACACAGTATTCGTAAAGTCTAGAAGTGAAAGAGATTTAAAAACAAAATTATAGTATATTTTTGTCATTCAAATCATAAAAAAGTTATAATTTCAAACCAATTATGACTATCATAACGAAAACAACTGATAAGAAGAAGCTGTTGCCAATTCCATCAGCTCCTTTAGCTGTAAGTAAATATGTTTTTTGCGATTTAAAAAATTTTCTTCGTCCATTTTTGAGACAAAATAAAAACAAAAACAAAAATTTTAATCATAAAACGGAAAATTTTGATATAACGAGCTGATCTTATCATAACTAGTTCGTTTAAATGTGAAATTTCCATTATTATACATGAGAGGCAATTATTTTTGATTGCAATTTAGTAATTTAAGATTTTAAAACTTTCGAAAAAAAAAAGTTTTTTATCATTTAAAAAAAGTTTTGATTAATTTACTAGAGCATGATGAGTTGTGCATCTTCAAATTCATGATTAATGTCAGTGCATTTTATCATATTACAAAATTGTGCTGGTGACATCACTTAATTCTATTGTGCTAAGCAAGTCTTATCTGCAATTTTATAAAACATATAACGAGTATAATCAACACATTTAAATTACATTACGAATATCTTTTGTTTGTTTTGGAATGTATCTGCTTTATTATCGCACTTTTCATCCAAAATTAGTCAGTTATCTATGTATTGTTAACAGATATAACGTCTTGTTATCTTAAACAAAAGATAGACATTTCATAATTAAGTTATATCCAGTTTAGCAAGTTTTAAATTTTGTATGACGTGTTTTGTGCTTGGTTGAGGGAATTTTGGCACATTCCTAATTAAATTTGCATTTTGTACTGTCATATCATGTTGACTTGTTACATGTTCGTTAGTTTAAGCATGTAGGAGTTGTTAACTATCGATGTAAATAGACAATTCAATTTCAAAGTTCTATATTCTATTCGCATATCAATGTCAATTGATCCTGACTTTCAGAAAATAACTTTATTGCATTTTATGTTATGGAACTAAGTTGCTGACTTCTGGGAACGACTACATAGCATTTTAATGTGCGTAGTTATGAACTTGATTTAATCTAATTTAATTTATTCAACGATGAAGATTCTTAAAGTATTCTAGATATTTTCTTCAATTAATTTGTTACTTCGCTTGCCAAACAGGGCTTTATTTGTGCTAAACCGAAAAGGTTTATCAACACATTTAGCTCTTTTGCTAGTTACCATCTAACAATATCAATTTCCAAACTCAAGTTTTAAATCAAAAATCTTTCCAATTTATGGATCTTTACAAGTTTTTAACTTCCAGAACGAATCCTCAACTTGTTATTATCAGAATAATAACTTCATTGGTTTCTTTCTTTAAACATATTGTGTATAATACCCGGAAGCCATGCAATATATCTATCATTAACATAACTGCATTTAAATATTTTATAAAACATCAAGGATATCAAAATTTTCTTGAAGAATCTAAAAAAAATTCATTTTGTTTTGCTTTCGAATGAACATGAACTCATTCACTTGTTAAATGTTTATAAACATCACAACGTATAAATTCATTAAGCTTTCGCACGACTTTCTGAACAATTTTTATTGCAACAACAGTAAATCCAACTGTTTTCTAACATCCATTCAATGTAAATCGACGATACAGTTTAATTAGAAATGCTCAAAGATTATTCAATTGTGTTAATTTCTACTAATTCACTGCATGTCTTAAAATTTTATTTCAGGCACCAACAACACCATCATCAACTCATGATACCGAAGCAGCCGTCGCATACGCACGTCATCGTGCAAGAACAGCAACACTTCTTGTTTGCTTGTTAGGAATTTTGGTTCTTTTGACAGGTGTTCTTGCTGGCGTTTGTTTCTATCGTCAATATTTGCGCGAAAGAGTCCAAAGATTGAATTTATACATGCCATATGATCAACAAGATCTTAACAGCAACGATAATGTTCTTTTGAATTCACGCTTTAGAGATGGACCAACATATGCTGATTCATTCAAGACTCACGACAATGACAGTGATAATGATAATGAGTAATGAGATTTTTTTAATGAATAATTATGTCAGGGGTAGGGATCATTTGCTTTTGATGTCCCAAAATTTTGGAAGGGGTGTAATGGCTTGTAAAATCAACACAAATTAGTTGAAGAGCTTAAAAAGTACAATCTTTAATGGACGTCATTTATAAAAGCACCGATCAGATTGAAAAACAATTCATGCATACCATGACTCACTTTAAATGTGAACTTTGCATTCTTGCTTACTATGTATAATCCAATTTCAACCACATTAACTCATATTTATTTGTAATTCTAGTGATGATGACGAAGACGACTTTAAAAGTCTCCAGAATTTCTTTAGACAAATTATGACACAGTTGAATCGCGACATGGAAGATCCAACAAGAGACATTAGACGTATGGAATCAATGTTTCCACAATTTGATGACAATATGATCCGTAATAAATTCTTTAAGGAGGAATTTGAAATTAAGGATGATGAAAAGGAAAGCTACTCTGATATTAAGATTCCAGATTTCAGAGAAGGACGTCGTGGACGATTCATTCATGATTATAAGAATAATCAAACAACAATTGTTGATGAGGATGCAAAGCGATGCTTTATTTATCCACTCGACTACACAACAACTTTGCCACCCAAATCAATGTTGGATGTCATCATTAAAATGCAAACTGGATATTATTATCCAGACACAAACATTCTTCGTAAGAAAATGCGCGTCGTTACACCAGAATTGGATAGTGATGATGAATATGTCTCAGAAAAGATTAGATCTGTTTGCAGCAGGATGCATATCTATAAATTAGAGCCATTTGTTGGTGGAGTTTATAAAAGATCAATCATGTCAATGACAGATGATGCTAAGTTTGCAGAATTTGCTGGTAAAGGTGTCGTTGAATTAGATTTGATCAATTTGGACGAGATCAAAGCACAGGAAACTTCTTAAAAAAATTTTAAAAACGCAATTCTTTTTGTAATTTTGCTTGATTTAGTCATTCCTAAGATAAAAATAAATACTATCAAGTATAGAATGTAAAATAACAATTTATGCCACTATATAACAATTTAATAATGCAAAGAATGTGATTATGACCTGATCCAATTGAGATGTTTTTTGAATATCACTAAAGTTACTTTTAAAGAAAATCAAAAAAAAAGTTTAAAATTGTTTATTTAGCTTCAATTTTTATGTGCAACAGAGGATGTTCTCGATATTAGAAAATAACTTTTTATTTACTCTACAAACTCGAATTTAAATTTCTTGTTTTCAATAAAAAAAATGAATAATATTAAATGTTTGTGTTTTATCACTTGATTAGCTCAATTTAAGTTTTTTTCTTCTTGGAGTTAAATGCAAGCATCACAATTGATAATCAAGAATCGAAAGTAAAAAAAAATACTATTTTTATTAGAAAATATGATGAGAAAAAAATAATAATGATAATAAAAATTCAATAATAATGATAATAGTGATGTTTTGCGTCAGATATGTGCAGGCGTGGTCAAAATTAATTACAAATTAAACTTTGAACATTCAATTTGACAAAAAAAAAACAATCTTTAAAACGAATTTTCAACAAACCTTATTATATGGGATGCGAACCCTTTCTAATTTATTAAAGCACAGCTCAATCCTTCAATCTCGATCTTAATTTGCAAAGATTCCGGTGATTTTGTTTTTGCATTTGTGTTAACAGTCGAAGTTGAGTAAAGACAAATTTGGTTCGACTTTTAACTCATTAAATCCTGCAAAATCAAAATGTTATCAAACTTATTAGAATTTGTGTAAACTTAAATCATCTTAGTAAATATGGTTAGGGTTTACTCAAGAAAACAGTTTTTGAAATGCCCATTTAGATAAAGTTTCAACTTGTCCTCAAAACCAACAAAAGGGATTTGTCCATCATTAAAAACTGAATCCTTTGACCTATTACTGAATAAGATCTTAAATCAATTAATGATTTTCAAATATCTAAAACTACAAAATCTTTTCCCTTTACAAACCATATCTTGCCTTGATCATGCCTGTATATAATCCTGATAACAATTCATCATTAACTATATCTGATTAATAAACACAAAAGCAAAAGAGTCCCATAAAAACTTCTCAAAAAAAAAAAATAATAATTGAAATTAATGTAACCAACCAAAACTGATCGTGATTGTATTAATGAATTATTGACGATTATTGAATGAAATTAAAAATGTGAATAAAAGTTTTTTTGGTTTTTGATAAACTAAATAATTGGAGTTTTTATTTGAAAAATGGTTCTGAATCTGGTTGAATGATATTTGCTATGATGTGGAGGGGAATTTGTGGTCCGAGATGAAGCTGCAATGAAGTTAATTTGAAGATTTGATTATGATTAATTTGAAAATTGAGAAATCTGATTGATGAAATTATGAAGGCCATTTGAAAGCTTATAAACAGCAAGATAGCTTTAAAGCTCTAATAGGTATCTACAGATAAAAAATGTGGAACCTCAAATGACACAAGCCGTTTAATTGAATATAAATCTGGCGATAAGCCGGTATGATTCTAGCATATTGCTGGCTTCGATTTAAATCCAGCACCATGCCAGAGTCAAACCAGATTTTTCATCGATTCACCGACTTGTACCATTCGGGAAGTGATCAATCACATTTTGATCATTTATATCAAATTCAATCATTTTTATCAGATCCATTCCTTCATTTTAAAGTTAAGATTGTCAAAGAATTCAATTTTCAACAGACATCATTTATGAACAACCCCAAAAATTCAAAAATAAACCACTTACATCTAGATAAAGGATCTCATCAAAAATCTTGACCTCATCATAATTGTCAATTTTCGGACAAAAAGTAATCTTGAACTCGATGACTCTCGAGTCTTTCTCGTTGAACTCTGCCTTTTGGAACATTTCTGTCAATGTGAAAGGACTTCGGTCATCAAACTTAACTTTTGGACTCATTTTCTCATTGTATGTCTGATTGATTTTATCTAAATCTTGTTTATCCTTTGAAATGATTCTGGAGTGAACTTTACCTTCTATAAAGTCAAATGAGTGACATCGTCTGACTGAAAAGGGAAGTTCTTGTTGTCTTCCTTGTCGATTTAGGTATTTTTGATAATTTTCTTCATTTTTGTAGGAATTGACTTTGATAAATTCAGAATAAGGCAAGAACTCAACCAAAAAATCAGGAATCAAAGCTTCACTCCTTATAGCAGCTGATGTAAAGTCATCATGTAAATACAATTTGATAATTTTCTCACAAACGTCGTCAATTTTTACATCCCCAAAATCCAATGAATATTCAACCAAAACCAGCGGCAATGGAACGACAACAGAATTATTGCAGCATTGTTCTCGACATCCACTCGACTTTTTTGAATGCCTGAATTTCTCCAGCACATAGCGATCATAAATACTTTTGTATGCATCGAAAATTTCATTGGCTTCGAGCGATTTAGCAAATCCATATTGACCAATAAAGCTGATAATTTCATGCGACTGTGGATACTCATTGGGATAGTCTAGTGCCAAAAAATCTCCATTCTCGACATCTTCATCGACCATTTGAAGCATTTTACCACTAAACATTCGGTGTGGATTTTCACACATTAAAGCTATTCCATTTTCACCATAAAATAGTCGAAGTTCTATTGACATTAAGTCACAACTATCGCCTGCAGAGAGACTATCAATTGATTCTGGTTCCATTGTTGATACTTTTGTGTTTGTTTTGCGCTTCTTGGTTGACTTTTTTCGAACTTTCTTTTCTCGTTCCACGTGCAGTTCTTGAAATTTTTGTTTGGCTTTTAAGACATCCTCAAAATTAATTGTTTCCTCTTGCACGCGTATGCGATCAACATACTTAAACATTTCACGTAAACAATCATATTCAAATATTTTATGCAAATCATATAATGACTTTCGGTCGATGTCAAGTAATGTTGCCATGGGCATGCAGTTCTTACTGAAGAAACTTATCGGAATTGGTGACTTGTTATTAATTTGAATGCTAAATTCAGTCTCAAAAATTGGCATGCATCCGGGAAAGATTAAAAATTTTAATTCACAAAAAATATTTTTTTCATCATCCATAATAAATTCTGTAGGAGTTCTCGTGCTTAATTTCACGTATCCTTCAATCAACTTAGCCATCTCGCTCTCATTTTTCGGTGCTATGACTTTAATAACATTCATGAGTGGATTGATATTTGATATACACGAGCTATTTATCGAAATCTCCTGCCATGATTTTGCTATCTCATAATAAGTTTTCGTAATTAGCACATTAGGGTTACAATTTGTTATTTTGATATGAATGTCATAACAACTGCCACCCACGACTTGACAACCGATTAGAGATGAAAAATGGAATTCTAAAAATAAAACAAATGATTTATGTAATGAGAAGTGAAGAAGTTGTGATGAAGGTTTGGGAGAAGTTTAGAACGATGGGTTTAAAGCGCATTTTTAAGGATCGGATGAGTCAATCGATTGACAATCAGACATAATAAACCTAAATAATCAAAATATAAAATCAAAAATTTCCTCATCCCCAATCTTTGACACCTAAGCTTAATTCATACAAAATTTTACCCAAAAACGCGCTCAAAATTTCAAATCAACAGCAAAGAAACATAAACGCCTACCTTTATTACTTCCAGAAAATTGAATATAAATTAAACGACTTTCGTTTGGCTTCAAAATTCCTTTCATTTGACTTAACATCAAAAAACATTCATCCTGTTCATCTTTTGATGTCGTTAGCGACTCTGCTTCTGATTCTTGAATAATTTTAATTTCTGGCGTTTCTCTTGACAGTGAATCATAATAATGAACAATTTCTTTGGCTGCGACTTCAATAGTTTTAAGAGTATTTAATGTTTGAGAATCATTGTTTGAACCCTCGAGTTTGTCATTAGTGACATTATTCAAATCGCTAATTTCACAATCGTCATAAAATATTTTTAAATTACTCGAATCGTCCTTTAAATTCCGTTTCTGTTTCATTAAGCATTGAACGATTTTGAGAAGATTTTCTTGTCGTTTCTCATGAATTGATGTGATTATAGTTGAATTATCCTTGAACTTTAGTTCAAATGAAGCTGTTAACTTATCACTCGGATTTCTAATAATGAAATTTGATGTACATGACTGCTTTGGATTGGCTATGATGTTCACGTCATTTGTCGATAATTCGATTTCAGGATATATTAAATGTGCAATAAGCTTTAATGTCGATTGAAATTGGCCCAAAGAATATGCTTTTATAGTGCCTTCAAACGTACGAGACTTGCTGTAATTTTTCAGATGATTTGAATTGAAATTTATGAAAATTTTGTGACTTTCTTTGACTTTTAGATCAAATTTGACTTTATGCTCGAATGAGTTGAGTTCATTCACATAAATGCTGAATTCCCCTTCAACTTTAAGTGCAACAGTTAGTGGAAGTGATGAGTTGTTGGTTATTTCGAAGGATTTTGTAACTGAAAGAAAATTTTATTAATTTAACGGTTATCTTAAATGTGAAATTTGAGAGCAAAAAGATGAAAATAATTTAAATTTCAAATATCCGCCAATTTGTAATTCTTTGTAAACTGAATTTAATATTTTGCTAGCTTTTTCACGTGCACATCATCCCTGACCTACAATCAATGGACGACAGTTTAAACACCATTAAATTTAACCCACAATTCATCAACCTAAAAAGTATCACATTATCCTCTCGAAGCTCTATGGCATCATGTCATGAAAAACTAGTTCACATCTCCTAGCAAATCCCTTCATACATGCTTAATAAAAAAGATAATGTCACAGCTTACCCATTAAGTCATCTTCCTGACCATAAAAGCAATTGAAAATCAGTTCATTGGTTGAAAAATTTATCGTCGGTTTGATGACATTCGCTTTCAATTTTGATTCCCAAATGAGCTCACGTATCGGAAAATGAATTGAGCATCCCTCGATTGTAAATTCATCCATACAGCTCAATGCATTCAGTGCATTAAGAGAGAATTTCACCACTCGACTACAATTTGGCGACAATTCAAAACGATTTGGTTCAATTGTGTAACGAATTTCACTACGATTTTTCCCATTTTTGAGGATGATAAAAATCATGTACGATATTTTACCACAATTTGTAAATTTATAGTCAAGATAGTACGAGCTTTTCGATGTAAAGAGTGTGCCAAAGTCAATTATGCTGCAAAACGATGGTTCAATGGTAATTGGAAGTTTCTTTACTGTGCATCTTATCGGGATTTTCTGTTTGCAATGAAGAAATGTAGTTTTTAAAAAGGAAGGAAGATGTTAAGTTTGAGAGAAATTGCTTGACATTGAGAATAAAGTGCATTTTTGTGTTTCGATAGAAGTTTTGATTATTATGGAATTATCAAATTTTATTGAGCGCCATTTTGTTTTATCGTTCACTTCAAATTTTTAAATGCAAATTTAACTCAAAGTGGTAGCTCTTATGATTGAAAACTCATTAAGTTCTGTAGAAAAAAGTAGCAGAGATTATAATTGGTTACTATTAATTTGCAAAGACTAATAATAACGCCTTTAATTGATTTAAAAAATTTGCAACCGCCATTTTGATTTTTAAGCCCTCTTAAAATTTTGTTTTGCTTATATCATTCCTGTTAGACCTGTTGTTGACAGGAGCTCAATGAAATCTTAAAGAAAAAAATGGCACAATCGAAACCTAAGAAGATCTAAAGTTCAATATTGCCAATCTGACGCCAAAAATGCACTATTTCTCAAAATCCAAACAACAAAAGAGTCAATAGAGCAACAAGATTAGCTCAAATAACTTACAATAACTTTACTATTGACAATTTCAACAATCAATATATCACAATAATCTCCGGGATCATGAAAAAATTTCTCTAACATGACCACAGTACATTGTTTGCTTGACAAAATGCCACCACGAGGATTAATAGTAAAACATTGATTGTCATGCTCCAATTTTATGAAGAATCGTGCTTTGGTTGTGCTACGATTTTCAATGAAAATTCGCGTATCATCCTTCTTTAATACTTCCAAATCGTTAACAAATATTTTCTTAGGGTTTATAACGATATCGGGTGGAAGTGACTTGCATTCAATTGTAATGGGATATTTTCTGTTGCTTCCAAGTGCTATCATGTTCACATATTTCATAATTTTACCGGATATGAGTGGAACGATAATTAAATTAAGGATTTTCTTTGACTTTCCGCTTATGTGAAACTTTTCTTCCGCACATTTCACTTCCATTTCAGTATCGTAAAAGTGTTGTAAAGTAAAGAATCCATTGATGCTTGATAGATTTTCAATATGAATGTTTAAAGTTATTTCACTTTCGGCATATCCAGTTATTTCATTTGTTTGATTATGAATTTTAATATCCGCTGTCTGACAGTCAATTACTATTGGAATATTGACGATAGTTTCATCGATTGGAGGTTGATAGATCAAATTTGACATCGATATAAAAAGTTTTAAGTTCCTTATGAATTTTCCAATGTAATTTGGAACAATGAAAATTTTCACTTCCTCAAAACTATTCGATTTAATCTTAATAAAGTTTTTGTTGCATTCAATTTGTCGAGGATGTTCAGGAAGTTGCCAATTTTTCTCATAAAACTTGAGATCATCAGAATCAGTAAGATTTTCAATCAAAAGCTCAACGATAGTTTGAACAATTTGGCGCTTCTCAACTTCATTACATAATTTATCATTAAAAAAAATCGCAACGATTTCACTCATAATTTCCTTACGTTCTAAATACTCATCAACCTTATTGAAAATCTCAACAACCTCATCTCGAGTCGTTGTTATTGTATCACGCAATTGTTCCATTTCACCACTACGCTCCATAAAATTCTTGATTGATGTTCGTGTCAAGAGTGATGAACATGATTCAGTTGTAATATTATGATGATTATTATTCATAGACTCAAGTGATGATGACTTGCTAATTGAGTCAGTGCTTGTTGAACGACTTCCGTAAAATTCGAGGAATTCCAGTGGATCATCATGTCCATTACTCTCAATTTCTAGTCTTATGTCCACATCAAATGGATTCTCATTTGTCATTTTAAAGAATTTCATTTGTGGAATGCAAATTGCTGATGTTTGGAATCGAATGGAAGTTTGATCTATGGTGATATTGAGTGGCTTGATGAATCCTTGGATTGACAGTGAAAGCTTCTCGCCATTTTTAACTTTAAATATTGCCTGATCGACGAACTTTCCAATTTTTTTTGCCAAAAATTGAATTCTGAATCTTTTCACTTCTCCAGCCTTTAAAATTTCAATCTTTGAGGATGCCTTAATAATCCCATCATTTACCGATTGAATTTTATGAAAGAACACTTTTCCACTAATGCCACCCGAATTCTTTAAATTCACATCAATGTTCCTCGACTCACCCACAAAAATATCATTAATGTTTATAATTTTATGATCTAATTGAAATGATGGACCGACAACTTTTCCTTTGACAATGATGGATGGATTATAATTGTGACAAATTGAGAGTTTTAGGGCAAGAGTGGTGATTAGTTCCTTTTGAATTTCAAAATCATCCTCGTCATCGTTTGTGTCCTCGGGCTTGAAAATTAGGTCAATTTTTGTTGTTGATTGTGGTGGGAGCTCGCCGTTCTAGATATGGATTAAAGACAGAATTGTATATTTTTGTGAAATGAGGAAAAATATTGGAAAAGTTTTAAGGTTTCAAATCGAATCGACTTGTATAACTCAAAAATATCTTTGCCTATTCAAATCAATACTAATTCAGAGGTGTCTATCCCGAACATACAACGATGGCGATCACTGGGAGTGATGATCATAGTGATGGTAATCACTCTGGAACTCACTGATTGCCATCACTATGATGACCATAGTGATGATAATCAACCTGGAACTCATTGACTGCCATCACTGTGAGTACCACATTGACTATCATCACTATGGTCATCATTACTGTACTCACTAAAACTTAAACTTTTTGAATGACAGAATTTTTTTTCGAATGTCAGATTTTTTTCGTAATTACAATCAAGATGGCAATCACGACTACACTCATTGATGACAATCATTTGATTCCCTAAATTATAAAATGTGATGGCAATCATAAAGGCAATCACGACTACACTCATTGATGACCATAATTTAATTCCCTAAATTATAAAATGTGATGGCAATCATAAAGGCAATCACGACTACACTCATTGATGACCAACATTTGATACCCTTCCTTTTTAAATGTGATTGCAATCATGAAGGCGTGTAACTGATTAGAATGACCAAGAATGGTCAAAATCTAATTTATAAATTCTTCAATTTTGGTTAAATTTTATTGTGAAATAAACTGTGTGTAATAGGATTGTAATCACTGATGGTAGTCGGTGATGATAATCATGATTGTATTCACTGAGTACATATGATAAAATATTAGTTAAATTAATTAATAATTTCATGAAATAGTGCATAAACATCGAAGAAATATGCAAGTTTATTTTTTTAAAAAAATAGGACATTTAAATATGTCAAATTGCCGAAAAAAAATTTTTTTTAACAGGTAATGGCTTAGAGGACAAGTGAAAGGATTCTGCAATGAAGAGTGATCTAGAAGGTGTGAGTTCGAATCTCAGCAAAAACGGTAATTTTTCAAGTAAAATTTTAATCTAATCTCAATACTAATGATATAAAAATTAAGGAAATAATAATTCTACAAAATTTCAGCTTATAAAAAATCCTCTAAGCCAAAAAGTTAAAAATTAATTAAGTTATAATATAAAAAATAATTTTTTCTTTTATTTTTTGAGTAGTCAGTGATTGTCATCATGATAGCCTTCACTGATTACCATCATGATTACCATCATGTGATGGTAATCACAAAGGTAAAGAAGCGTACTCAACATGCTTTAATTGATGGTCATCATGTGATGGCAGTTATAATGATCATCAGTGATGGCTTAACTTGGATGCAAGTTTTTATGCAAGTTAAGTCATCACTGATGACCATCATGATTACCATCACGTGATGGCAATCAGATGGGTAAAGTAGCGTACTCACTTAATGTATGTGAGTGAGTATAGCTTCACTCGTTTGAGTGATGGTAGGAATGATTGCCATCATTGTATGTTCGGGTATGCCAGCTAATGGGAGCTGAGAACGCACCAAACCACTAAACTCAAACCTAGACCTACAGTTTAAAGTTGGATCTTTTGATAACATTGCTGACTGTAGCCTACAACGTAAGGCTGTGAGTTTTATTTCCAGTACATATGGTCCGAAAAAGGACAAGCAAACAATTTCCCATGCCAAGTCTCGACCCCATGATCGCTGTGTCTGTTTTGCATTAAATAGATACTGAAGTACTAAATCATTCCACCACCCATTCCATCACTCAAACTCAACTGATTTTAATCTATGGTTACCAATGAATGACCCCAAACTTTACTTCCTATTATACAAATTTACAATAACTAAATTAAATCGCAATCTATCCTCAACAAGCACTTCATAATCACTGTAACAGATTACGATGAAAATTCCCAGAAGCCCTAACAACAACTCAGTTCATCAACCTCTATAAAAAATCAAATCAAACCCCTAACGGTTGTGTAAATAATCAAGTTAAAAATCAATATGACAAGAAAATATTTTATATTTTTACCATCGGATATATTTCAAGAAATTTTAATGACGGATGCTCTTCATTATTTTCATTCGCACAGTGATTTTCAATAGGCATCCATTCAAAGAGTGTTGCAGTCGCACTATTGTTCACAATTTGAATGGATTTCATATCCCCCATTCCAATTAATGTAGGTAGAAATTCAATATAGTCTTCGACTGAAATGAATGTGATGTAAAATATAAATTCAGAATTCAATTAAAATTTTGTAACTTACTCATGAAAACATTCACTGGAAGTACATTGCATTTTAGTAAAATTGACATCCTCTTGTCATTATCCAAACATATGTAAATCTTCTCACGGAAGTCACTTAACGTTCTTGGAATGAATTCGACCAAAAATGTTATTCCATCTCCTGGCTTCATTGCTTTCACTTTACATTCTGGAATAATTTTGACTTTACATTTTGTGTCAATTGAAAATTTATACGGAAGATTTGAATAATTTAATACGCAAATATTTGTGTATGCAGGCGTATCAATTGCTGTGTCCGGAAGTTGAATTTCTCTTGGGAAATTTATTGATGGATTTGGTGATAAAATGACAACTGGAATGAGAAGTTTAGTATTGGAGTTGTCGATATTTATGGAAATTTCATAGCGTCTATCAACTGATTCTTTGTTAAATGATAAATTTGGACGGAATTCGATTTCTAAAAGCATATCATCGTCACTTTCGAGGATAGTATGTCGATTTTGACTTAGAGTTGAGAGCTTGATTTCATCTGGATTGTCGAATTTGATAGAGATGTGGAATGATTTCTGAGGATTTAAAACCGTTAAAGCAGCTGAATGTAACATTGATATAAAAATACTTACAACATCCTTATTGACAATTTGAATGTGTTCCTTGTAGACCTGACCTTCTTCATAATTCTTAAAGCAAACATAATTTGGTATTGCCAGCAAATTTGGAGTTGACTTCTTGAGATTTTTATTACCTACGATAAAGTTTATAAGGCAGATGGTGGAGAATGATTAAGGGAAGCCTTACCTTTGATTGAATTCTTTATTTTTGACATTATTTCAGCAATTTTCATAATCTTGAAGAATTGTTTCTGTGATTGCTGTAATTTCCAATTGTTATAAATTTAAAAATGATGATTAAGATTAGAAAATAAGAAGGATTATTTGATGAGAGTTAAGATTGTTAGGTTTAAGCAGATAGAAACTGGGGTAATAAGCCTATATAGGCTAAAGAATAAGTCAGTTATTTGTAACCTTCTTTTGTGAGGACTAAGATTTGATTCCCATCAAAAGCTAATCTCTCAATGCATTGATAGCTGTTACGTTGATATAGCAAGGACTCGTATCATGCACATGACCATCAAATACAAAATTGACAACAAACAGCCAACAGCATTTTTTTTAAAATTCTTCAAACTTTATTCATCAATTCCTCAAATATAGCAAAATATTTTCTACAAACCAAATTTCATTTAAATCTAAATGAGCACCAGGAGCTGTAAGAAACACCAATTTTCCATTCTCATCCATACTTTTCAAACCTAACTTATCTAGTTGATATAAATTACTCAGCACCAACGGAACTACATTCTTATCACTATCGAAATATCCAAAGAATGCTGATTCATTAGGAACAATTGATGTGTCTTGATCATATTTTACTAAGATAAGCTTTTGGAGAGATTTCAGGTTGTTTCTGTATCCTTCATTTATTTCTAATTCATTGTTGATTGCTGTTAGAAAAGTACTGCCAGCTAGATATCGTTCCTCAACTATATCATGCCAATAGGTTGCAGGAGCAAGTAGACTTTGAGTAGGTCTAATGGGATTAAAGTTTTAATGGCTACACATATAAATTATAGATTGTACTTACCTGCTGTATATCAACTTATTTATTCCGGCACACAAAATTGGTTTAATTTTCCCACAATTTGGATACTGATAAACTCCTTGTTGAGGACCAGCAAGTGATATGAGATTCCTCATTTTTGGTCCATTGTTACATGTTTGTGCCAATCCTCTCCTGATTTTATATTCAAAATTTTAAACAGTAATCTTTAAAATTCATTAATCAACTTACAACAACAATGCACCCTGACTAAGTCCAATTCCATTATATCCATTGGAAAAATTTACATCAGTTTTAATATCATTACAAGCTGCCTCAATTTGGTCAAACGGATGCATTGTAAGACTCAATAGTTTATCAGTTTTTATGCTGGTGCCAATTTGAACAGACTTGATATAAGTATTACTGCCCAAATATCTCTTTATAACACTCGCATATGCCTCAAATTCCTTTTCACAACATGACTCGCCTACACAAAAGCAGAAAAATTGAAATTCTTTTAATAAAATTAAACAACTTTTTTGCTTTAGAATTTTTTCACACAAACCCGCAGAATGCCAAAACAGAATTGGCAATGGCTCATTTGACTGAACAGAACAAAGGAATGTTATTGTAATGGATAAAATCACAAAATATTTCTTCATTGCTTAATCAACACATCCGAATTCAAGGCACACAAAAAATGTAATGAACTTTTTTTTATATTCAAAATAATTTTTTTCCCGGTCATGCATGCAAAAATTTCCTTTTCATCTTCATCGACATTCCCAAAAGTGAAGAACAAAATGGTCGATGATCTCAAGTGCTGTAAAAAATTTACTTTATTACTAAAAATTGAAAGTTTATAGTGTAAGATCATGGTCATGGTGAGAGAAGCTTCATTTCTTCCGAATGACTTCTCTTTTGGCATTTAAATGACGTAATTTATTTAAAGTTGATGATGAAATCTTGGGAAATCCCTTTTGTCTCTGTTTGTGAGAATATGAAGAATGTGAAACGTGAGTGAATCAATTAAGTGAGGAGAAATTTAAGCTGAGTTTAACACAGTTTACTTGAGAATGAAGCTTATGACGTGGTTTCCTTAATTTGAACGAGATATATGGGCAATTGTCTAAAGCAGCTATTCTCAAATTACACTAGTGTGTCGCAAAAATTTTTATGTAAAAAAATGTTCCGTGGACCAAAAAATTTTGAGTAACACTGGTCGAAGTAATTATCCTACATTTTGTGACCGAGATTGTTCATTAAAATAGTTGAATTTTTAGGAAGGGAGAGGGTCCTAAATTATTAAATGCTGAAGAAGAGGGCCTCAGATCCTAGGCTTGAATACCATTTTTGAGTGTATGTCAATTGGATGCTAAGATGTAGCCCGAATAGCACTAGTCGGTTAATTATATAGAAAACCGGTACTGAGATGGCATGACACGGGCATGGTGCTGACTTTGATTTGAATGATCAGCATCATGCCAGAGTCACACATGCTTGGTGCCAGATTTCTGATCGATTAACCGACTTGTTCCATTTGGGTAGCCATGGGTGCTCCCTACTGTGGACAACATTTTAATGCGAGCTGATTAGGTTCTGTTTTTCTAAGAACATGGTTGAGTAACTCGTGTATTCCGTTGTGCATCAAAAGAAGATGCTTAAAACTCTATATAAAAAAATCAATAATAGACCTTATCTCTACAAAACCTCTATAATACTGCTTCTCATACCTTTGCAATCTATACGCAATGACAAAGCAATAAAGTTTATACCAATAACAATTATCTCTTGTATGAATGAAGTCCATTACGTTATGTAAATAAGAATTAAAAGTGTGACAAATAAGAATTATTTGCTCACTCACAAGCTTTAAAATTGACACCTTTTGTCGTTGTTCCGTTAAGCTGAACGATTGAGTCGCACAATTAATTCTCAACGAAATGAAATTAATCTTATTTGCAAATTAATTCACAATTTGTTATTATCATGCTCATGACATGTGACAAGATATAATGACCTGATTACGTTGACGGATAAAGAACATCAAATGGATTAAATTATTTTAAAACTCTTAATTTATTAAACCTCTTTTAAAATTGACATTAAATTCTGCCTGAACCATTTTTCATTTAAATCAAGATGCTCCATAGGAGCATCGAGCATCATCAGCTTTCCTGCTTCCTTCATTCTCTTCAGTCCAATTCTGTCTTTCTTATAGAGTTCAGTATCCTCCATTCTTATGACTCTTCCATACCCATCCCTAAATCCAAATTGTGTTGACTCATTTGGTATCACAGAAATGTCTTTCATGTACTTTACAAGCACAAGTCTCTTTAGTGATTGTAAATTCTTCACATATTCCGGATTATAAAAGTTTTCATTGTTTATTATTGCAAGAAAACTACTTCCACGTTTATACCGGAATTCATTGATGTCGTCATGCCAATAGGTTAATGGACTTACAGATCGTTGAAAGACTCTGTTGAAGATGAAGATGTAAAGTTTATTGATATTTTTAAAAGATGCTATAAAATCACCTGTGATAAGCTAGAAAATTAATTTTTAATTTCAACAAATTGCATTGGGTTTCTCCAATATGTTGGCTGCATCTTGGATATTGATAGACACCTTGATGTGGTCCACCAAGTGAGATGAGATTCCTCATTGGTGGATATGGACATGTTTCTGCTAAGCCTCTTCTGGAAATTGATAAAAATTTCTTTTACTCAAAAATCAAGAAATTAATAAGTCATTAGCATCTAGCTCTCCTTAATAAAAGAGAAAGCAGCAGACAGATGGATAAAAAAGACCAAAAATGATCATATGATTGCTAATTTGCAAAGCCAAGGTTTACTGTTAACGATCGCACAAAACGGCACAGACATTGTGGCGACAAAATAACTTTGGATATTGATACTAGCTCGAAAGCCATAAATTATCAACATTAATGCCACATTTTATTGTCTCATCGTTAACTTTGATAAAGACATTGAATAGTGTCACTTCAAGGTTCGCAGATAACTTTTGCGAATATTTTATTCAGTCGTTATGAAATTTCAATAAAAGCGACATCATAAATGTGTGGCATTTCGTGCATAACTTTGCTATCTATATGGTATTTAGGAATCTACATATTTTGAATACTAGTGATGCTTTGAGGTTCGGAATCAGCCGCGAAATCGTTGTAACTCTGAGTGAAGGTTAGCAATTAATAAAAAGGGTAGCTTAACTTTTGACACAATCTATAAAATAGGTTTTTAGACCCCCACCCCCCCCCCCCCTTTATGTCACATAATTTTCATAAAAATTTTTTTCTGTCACAAAATCATCAACTAATTTTGGGACGTCACTAGTATATAACCCTATGTATTGTATTTTGCTAATCTTGATGAACTAGTTTTTGATTGTGTTTTTCACTTAATTTTTATGCAGATTGCATCGATCGTGAAGAATTCAAGTTCAAATGTGAAGTTTGAAGGTCACCGGAGCTGTAATTTTGATCAAATTCATCCTCCTGTCTTCTAATGGTTACAGCATGGGTAAATCCTTCGTTAGGTCATTTTCGCTTCTTCATCGAGTTAACAACTCAGTCAAGTCTTTTAAACACACAAAATCAACTTTTTCTTGGGAATAATTCTAACTCTTTACGTGGGATTGGAGACTAACGAATGATAAGAACAAAGTTGGAACTTCCCAGCACACATCACAAATCACGAAACTGAAAAAAACCCAGAAAATTAGAAATTCTTACTTACAGAAACAAAGCTCCCTGAGAAAGTCCAATTCCGTTATATCCATTTTTGTATGCCTCACTTTTTTTCAGCTTGTTACACACCATTTCAATCTAAAATAATTGTAGAAAAAACAAATAAAATAATAAAAAGTTAATTTGAATCTAAACCAGAAGTATCAATAGCTTGTTGACAAAAAAATTAGATTTGTTTTTAAAAAACTTCTAAAAACTATGGAAGTAAAATTTTTGTTACAATATTTTTTTATGAATGGCAGTTTAAGGTAGAATAGAATTAAGTTTATTACACCAGGTTATTACAAATGGCATTCAGAGGAAGTAGAATTGAAACAATCTGAGGGGGTAGCATGAGTCAGTTTCTAGGACTGTCTGTGACGTCCTGTTCTAGTGTAAGTTCAACTGTGTTTATACTCTACATTGTTGTATTTTTTGGGTTTTTATTGTTTCTATATAAAGTCCTCGGATAGACTTAGAAAACTGCCGATTTTAGGGATGTGAATTGTCCAGGCTTCATTATTTGGAGCACACACCACTCCACCTCTTACCTTCTATTTTCAAAACCTTCCCAATATAAAATAACCCACAGAAAAATCTCACGTCAAAAATCTAATGAAAAACCATGAGAATGAGAAAAAAACTATAATCAATAAAAAAATAACCGAAACTTTTTTTTGCATCAACAGTCAAGGTTCATTCCAATTTTATGTTATTTTATTTTCTCACACAAAACCACTTAGTAAATGAACTTTTAATATTGACTTAATAAACATTTAATTTTCATTAGATTGAATATTTTTTTCCGGGCTATTCAGGAGGCAAATTATTGTAATTTAATTAGGATGAAAGCCTATTGAGAGATTCTGGTTTGTGATAAAGGTATGCTGTTGAAAAATTAATGTTTTGTTATGGTTTTGGGATGAGATACAGATAGTTGTGGTTATTTCTGAGAAATTTGTTTATTGTGCAAGGTCTGGAGATAAAAGATTGGATTAATGAAGATGTTTTTGGTCAATTTGGGTTAGGGAAAGGGTGTGTTTGGGTATCATTGAGGTTGTTGCATTTAATTGATCAATGAATTGAGTGCTGATTAATTTAATTAATTTTAATCAAGCTTCTTAATCTTGTCTTGATTTATAGAACGAAACAAACCCCTCAAAACTCCTAAACACAAGTCTATGAACTTAACTTCTTCTAAAATCCAATCCAGACCCCCCAAAACATATTCAAAAAAAAATCCATAAATTCTCAATAACTATCGACACAAAAATTAAATCCTTAAATGCTGCATAAAATATCCAGTCGACAAAAAAGAGCACTAATCTACATCCACATCCGTACAAATTGAAAAAGCCGGAATCAACATGAACAAAAAAATATATTTTGTAGCCTTTTGTGCCCTTTCAATAACTTCATAACAATGATAATAACAATATATTTAGACTATACTTGCCTGTTGAAAAGGATGCATAACGAGACTATTTGTAAAATCCTCTTCTGTCGTATTTCCTATTTTAACTGACCTAACATGAACGTCATTTCCCATTTCCTTGGTAATAAAGTTTACATAAGTTCTTGACTCCGTATCACAGCATGTTTCACCTGAGTTGACATGATAAAGTGAGTATTTTAGTGAAAAATTGTTTTTGATGGGATTTTTTTTATAGGTTTTGAACTTGAGTGGAGGTTACTAAAGTAGGAAACTTTGTAAGAATTTTTAAGACTGAAATTTGGAGTTTTAGCTTAATCTAAAGCTCCAGAGCTTCTATCAGACAACAGACAAAATTCTGACAAAATTTTCATCACTATAAAAAATCCAACTCCAAACAATTTTAACTCAATTATTGGATAATTATTAAATCATACCGGCTGAATGCCATAACAAAATTGGATAATATTTTTCGGTGTAGACAAAATGTACAACACATGTAAATAACAAAATAACGTAAAATTGAAAATTTTCTCGCCATAACGGCATCACTGACGCGTTAGTTCAATACAACTTCTGAAATTAAACTGAACGGCTTCAAAGAATTTTAAAACTTTTTTCTATCCAACACATTTTTTGCAACGCAAAGTGAGAGAAAAAAAAAGATGTCTTGTCAAATGGTTTTGAATGTCAGAGTTGGTCATTGATAAACAGGATTTTTTATTGTCTTTTTTTTTCTCTCATCGTCGCTTTAAATATGTTAAGATTTGACCGTAACATACTTAGACTGACTGACCGATTTCTCTGCTTCTTGCCAATTGTTTCCGTTCTTCTTATTTTCTCTTCTTTGTTGATTGAACATTTTTTCAGATTTTATTGACATCTTTTGCTTTTGTTTGAAGTTAATCTTTTGAGTCTTTGCGAACCTTAATTCATCAATCGGATTTGGGGATCATTAGAGTTTTTACTACTTTTGGACATGGCGTGAAAATGACTTAACTCGTCAATAAGAAGTGTTGGAAGGAAGGGGGAAATTATAAATCCACAGGCGCGTAACGAGGGGGGGATTTGGGGGACAAATTTCTTGACGATAACAGAAATTTCTTCATTTTGCTAGGAAGCATTCTGCCCCCTTTCCCTCTGAATTTTCCATATAAAATTTTTTTTGACCCCCCCCCCCCCCCCCCCCTCTTCAAATTCCTGTCTTCGCCCCTATAAATCAGTCAGAGTTTTGTTTAAATTTTTAAGAAAATTCATTCCAACGAGGCAAGTGGGCCAAGTTTAAGCATTACTTAATTTAAGTACGACTCCTAATAATTACCAAATAAAGTGAACTCAATCTTTAACACTAAAAAGTAACTGGTTGCGAATTCAT
The DNA here is from genome assembly GCA_917627325.4 of Chironomus riparius. NCBI lineage: Eukaryota > Metazoa > Arthropoda > Insecta > Diptera > Chironomidae > Chironomus > Chironomus riparius. The sequence continues at coordinate 16,881,013 of OU895877.1, read as the reverse complement.
CTTACTTTTATGACCCACTGCTCATCATCTTCATTCAAATGAGTCCACCTTGATTTTTCAAGTTCAAATTTAAATTTTTTTGCTCTTTTTTTGACGTCATGGTCGGAATTTTGAATCTATGCAATCTTGAAATTTTAATACTTGCTGGGTGTGTTTGAGATGAATGTGACGTGAAGACACTTCCATGCAGTTCCAATTGAATAATTATGTATTTTATTAATCTAGTTTTTAAGAGTAGCAACAAAGTTGTTGATTTGTCATGAACTTTAGAAGCTTAAAAATTATTTTTGGTAGAAGGTACGAAGCCTGAAAATCCCGATTAGATGATTGTCAATTACAAGCCACCAGTTAGACTCATTTAACATCTCTGGAAAAAAAACTCATCAACTGATTCACATTAAAATACACTTCCTTTTAAGGTAATCAGGAATAATGTAAAGCCTTAATTAATGTGAATCAGGTAACTGTTCCGATCTGCACATATTTATTGCAGCCGCATTCACAGATCAGCAGATAATAATAATAATAATGTATGAAGGGCCCAGCCTTTCAGCTGGAGTCACTGAGATTCAATTTGTAAAGAATCTCTTGTACCACACCCTTTAGAGATCTACAGTTTATAGTGGGATCCGATCCACTTGCAGGCTCTGCACATTGCAAAGACATGAGAACGTTATAAGACATGATGTATCCTGCAATGTTCCTAGTCACAATTCGTGTGTGGAAGATGCCATAAGGAAGCCATCCAGTACTAGTATATCCTTGTATACCATAGCAGATAGTAGCTCAGTCCTTAGCAACAGCCGCTCGACAAAGTGAGTCACATTGCATCATCTTAGAAAGTAGAGATAAGAAAGACACAGAAGCTCCCATTCCTAGGAGCTACTGATTGCCTTTAAGTAGACTCTTTGACAGCCGCATTGAAAACTTTTCAATATGTTTCGATCGGGTGCAGGTAAACGACTCTGAAAATCATCTGCAATAATCAAGATTTCAAAAGAAAGAAAAGAATATGCGGAAGATTGGCTTGTCATCATCACGAGCTGCATGTTTTTATTCTTTTCTGGATATTAAATTAAAAACACACGATATTTAATCGGTTATTAAGAATAAATTTGAATTAATATCAATGTTCTGTGATATTCCGGATTTTTTATTTATTTCATTGCAATGCATGAGATATCGATTTGTGTTCTAATTAACATTTTAGTTCCAAACAAGGGGAAAACAACATGATGAAAAAAATATTTAATGATTGATTGAAGTTGTGGAAAATTTCTTCATCACGTTGTTACAACCTTGGTTCTACAAAAGTCATTGATATGTCCAAAATACATCACAAGATCTACTGACCTATTAATTATGCTTAAGAAATCATCACCTTCAAAATGCAAATTAGTCAACCATGAGTGTTTAACCAGTCAGAAATCAAAAATAAAAATATTTAAAATTAAGTCGACATTTCTGAAACATTTAAGCACAGAAACGCGCTAATTACAATTTTAAATACCGCAAAAAAAAACTTATAAAAGAAAGCGAGAAGAAAGGAACTAGGGGCCACACACAAAAATATTATGTGTGTATGATTAATCGATAATTTTGCCGCTTCTGCTGCTCAACAACATTAAAAAAAAGATAAATAAATATGAGTGGAGTAATAAGAAATAAACCGTACGATGCGGTGTGTACAATAACAGCAAAAAAGGTAAATAAATATGAATAAAAGAAGATGGAGAACAATGATGATGACTGTGATGATGATGATATTCAGAACGAATGCCAGAACTAGGTCAAGTTATGACGTAACTGTAATATACATTTTTTTTCTCTTTTGTGCATTGCGGAATGTTGTGGAAGTGCATGGATATTACAACTTCTTACTACTATAAGCTATAGTAAATTGTAAATTACATGGAAGTAAGTAACTTCCGATGTGCTCTACATATCCTTGCTGCGAGCAATTTTCTCTGTCGTTGGCAAAAAAAACAACAGAAAATTGCAATAACAATTTTGAATGAGGGCGCAAAAGTGCAGCGTAAAAACTCATACAAATACCTTGAAAAATATATTTTTTTTGTCATGTCAATCACTGAAAATTTTTTTCATATTTTTCATGCTTGTTGTGCTGCACAATGGCACACAGAAGAAATTTATTTCACAACGATGTTTTCGTTGAGCTTTTCAGAACCCGTATCGTAGTCATAATAGTGTGCAGTGCGAATGCTTTTACAAAACAGTAGACGACGGAGCATCAACACAGACGCAAAAGCTTCTTTTGGTGCTTTCTAGTAAAAAAAAATGTTTTGTAGAGGAAAAATTATAGCAGTTTTGCGACTGCGCATTCAAATTCATCGCAGATAACCTAAACTTTTTTTTTCATCATCATCAACCTCTTCCCACACTTCCTCACACATTTGCTACCTCAACTGAAATGTATACGGGAGAGTTTAGGCTTCGTTCTCAAAACTTTTTTTCTCTTTCTCTCTTTTGTAAAATTCAATAAATTGCGCCATAAATGTTTTCTTAATGAAATTATTGTTTTGCATGCCTATCCAGCTACAATTTTTAATTATCAAATCATTTATAAATTGATTAAGAAAAAAAAAATCAATTGAATTATGGATAAATTAAATGTTTTGTGGCTATTAATTATATAACAAAAAGGAAGGATATGGAAGCTTTTCTTCCTCATTCCACTCTTGTACCAACCTCCCAAACATCCCACCGAAAATGTTTCATTTTTATCATCACAATGTGGTTTTCATGCTTTTTTTTTGTTGCTGTTATACACAAGCATACATATTTTTGATGTTGGAATGATCTAAATATGTGTTAGCCTACGTCAAGTGCGTGAATATTCAAACTAAATGATTGAGGGAAGTTGAGAGAGATATTGAGGCTGACAAAAAAGGGGTTAGTGTTGGTGGAGGTAAGGGGGGTGTTTTATCATTATGTACGTAAATCATTATTGCGTCATCATGGTGTATATCAATATCGAGCATATTACGCTGTACAATTACTTTGCAAACTCATCCGTTGTGGGTGGAAATTATTATTTTTTTTTCTGTTTTGTTTATGATTATACGATTAATTTTTGTGTACTATGTCCACGGTTAATTTAGCGTGATATCCAGGGGTGCAGACAGTAATTTTTTCAAAATGGGAATTTCAATTTTTAATGGTTTTTGTAGCGTCTTTAATGTGGTTTTGGAAGAGCTTGTAAATTAAGATACTAAACTACGTTAATGTTAATCTGATAAAGCAAATATAAGACCTCTGCTGCCGAGTGGCTAAGCAGAGCCTCAGAAAACTTAAACCCTATCTTTTGTCTAGATTTTGGTTCAATTCCTGCTAAATCCAATAATATTAATGATTAAATAGAGTATAGTCGTTGACATAACAATGAAGTCACGACATTCCACCCCAAAACACGCCCCTGGTGCCAACACAAAATACAAGAAAAAAAAATGGAAATGAAAAATTTATCAGCTATCTAATGAAAGGTGTATGAGGAAGTCGTATTAAAAATAATTATATCAAATTATACTCAATTTCCTTACTTCCACCGTTTTGTTATGCTGTAGTACTTGCTACTTTTTTTGTACTTCATGCACCTTTAATTGGTTCCTTTACTTCATTTATTTTTACTTTATTCCATTTTTATGCATAAGGCATAGTAATAATAATGATTGGAATATGGTGCAATAGTAGTTCAAAGTAATGAGATTTTTTTTTCTGTTCTACTTTTTTGAGGATGATGAATGGATTTTTGTGCTCATTTTTAGCTTTTGTAGGTATTAATTCGTGAGCTAAAGTGGTTTGGTGCCGGAATGGTTTTGTACCTAGTTCGATACCTAGTTATTTCAAAACCAACACAGCGATCATGGGTTCGAGACTTGGCACGGGAAATTTTCGAACCTTATGTACTGGAAATAAAGCTCAAAACCTTCTTTCATAGCCTACAAGTAGCAATGTCACGAAAGGAGTGTTTCAGATATCACTAAAGGTTTTAATTGGATATGATGAGCTATGGTTGTGTAATAGATTTCATAGAGTGAAATTTGGTCCGAATCATTGTCATTTTAAGAACATACTAATTTTCTAGGGATGGGTTTCTGACTGGAATCGAATCACTCTCTAAGAGATTGGGGTTTATGCTCAATCTGTAACCACTTGCATACAGTTGCCTTAATCTCGCACTCTCAGAATCGCCTATTTATGGCTCAATACCCAAAAATTCCATAAACCTTCCAAATGCATTTTAATCAGCACTATTCAAGCCAGCTTTTGTAACTTTAATTCAAATTAAAAACTAACGAGCAACGATATCCTTGCCATTTACAATGAGGAAGTCATAAACGGAGCAAAAAAGAGGAGGCTAAAGAGCGAATGAAAATAAGAAAGGATAAAGGTAAAGTGGAAAATAATTAACATCAAGGCTGCCATTCACCAAGCGAAGGAGCTAGAGAATGAGAACGAATGGCATGAAAAGTGGAAAAATAATAATTTTATAATTGAAAAGGCACTTTAAGGTAATTTGTATGAATTACCTTGAGTTTTGATTAATTTCTGCTTTCATTCAAAGTGTTTAAGTCTTAAATGCCTATAAGGGAGTTCCAAGGAAGAGGAAAAGCAATAATAAAAATTAATTTACTTTTAAACTAAGTTTTGAAACTTAAAAAACTGAGTTATGAAATATTGGTTCTTGATTCTTGGTTTGTGGTTCGAGGTTCATGGTTGGTTTGGTTTCTGGTTCTTGGTGTTGTTCTTGATTCTTAATTTTTAAATTTTTGAACGCTGATTAATTTGTCTTTTTCATATTCACACAAAATTTTCAATTTTTGTGAATATTTAAATTTTCAAATTAATTTCGTCAGGAAAATTCTTTTGGGCATGTGCTTAAAATATTATAAGGTTAATGACTGCTATTTTCATTTCGACCAAGAAGAAAAAATTAAGGAATAAGTAAAGGGGTCATTCACGTATATCGTCCATCTTTTACGGGGGAGGGGGTCAAAAAAGTTGTGACACATTGTGACAGGGGAGGAAGGGGGGTCAGGAAATTTGTGACATCCAATTTTTTAATCAGGAAACTATAATGTTTTTGTGTCTTGGATTGGACGTCACAAGAGAGGAGTATTGACATCTGTGACAGTTTTCTGACAGAAAGTGCCCCTCCACAATCCAAAAATTAGGTTTTTTGATGGACGTCATAAGTGAACGGCCCCAAAGAGAGAAAAGTTTCTCGTTTAATAATCACTTAAATTCATTAAATTATTGTTATTGTACAGGAAATGCTGACGTTTTCATTTCATTTCGACATAAACAATTCAAATAACAGCGGTATGTGTTGGTCGAAAGAATTTTTGCCTGATTACATGAAACAAGAAGGCATTCCTAGAAAAAAAGGTTTATGGCTAGACGTAGTCGCTCTTTGCACACCTCATAAATTTTGTTAATTAATTATCAAAAAAAAAAAAAGTAAATAGCGACAACACGCAAAGTGCTATTTTTCTGTTCCTATATTCTGTATCATGCGGTATAGTTTTGATTTTCTGGTGTGGCCTGATTAGCGCGAGTTTTTTTTGGAAATAAATATGATTTGGGCTGATTTGGATTTTTGTAAATTTTGATAGAATTTTTGTATCAATTGAGTATGGATATAGATTGATCAGGGCCTTCCCTTCTAAGTCACTCAATCACGACTAGAGCATAAAATCGATCAAAACAAAGTATAAGGTTCAAGTCATAAACTTCCATCTTCAATCCTCCTCAACTTATGCTACAACTTTATAGAAAAATTACGTATTGGAATTTCCAATTTGTGCCATAAAGTTAAAATATGAATTTTTGTTTTCGATATCACCAGTTAATTTTTTTAAAACGCAATTTTTTACTGGGCACGTTCTGTTCTTTTCCTTCCTCTTTTGCTTGACTGAGGACTCTGTCATCATATCAATTATTCATAAAAGAAATGTGGAATTATTTTCCGTTTTCTTTCTTCTTGTACGCCTTTACTTATTTTTTTGTGATAACGCGATAATTTTTGTTCACTTCCGTGTTATTTTTATTTACTTGTGATTGTTTGTACTTTTGTGTAATTTAAGAATTTTCTTGTTATTGACTGTAGAATAAATTACTTTATTTACTTGATATTTTGTAGAATTTTCGTTTGGTTTTACCTTTTTGGATGCTTTGACTTCTTTTGATGGCAGACTTCTCAAAAATCACTCGATTGTAATAACTCAACATTCTTCAGAACTTTCATGTGCGTAAAAATCTCGTAAGTGCTCAATTTCATTTGTTTCATTCCAAAAAACACAACTCATATTGGGGCCGTTCACTTATGATGTCCAGGGGGTGGGGGGTTCAGCAAGAAAAGAACAATAGAAATTCCTGGACGTCATAAGTGAACGATCTCTATTCAAGACTGATAATATTTTACAAGACTTAAATTTTCATGTAAATAAAGCAACTCCTTCCTATAAATTACAACTCATGTAGAAAATAACAACAACATCCAAAAATTGAGTAGTAATGTTTCAGCACGTGCAACTAAAGATATTGTGAAGCTGAAAAAAAAATTAATCATCTTAAGCGGGAGCTGTGGCGTTGTTTTGTGTCCCCTTGCAAAGTTAAAAGAAATTCAAGGAAGCAAGTGAAGTTGTATATTTTTAGATACAGCAACAAACAAGCGACGATGACGACGTAAAAAATAAGAAAAAAAAGGCAGAGGAAGAGATAGATAGATGGAAGTAAATCACATTTTATTGGATTATATGCCACCATTCCTACCAACCTACTGTTTACTTTAGATCACTTTATTTATATCATTTTTTTGCCTTCTCCTATACCATAACAGCATCTTATAATGTGGTGAAGATGCTGATAACAAAGCGGTAAGGAGCGTCGTGGAAGAATAATGCTCCATGGCATAACATATTTTTCATTCGAAAACTGAGATTGTGTGAGTCTTAAATGAAAAGTGTAGAGGAAGAAGATGAAAAGACAGGTAGTGATGGGGTGTGGGACATTATGCTTCTTATTTAACAGAGGCTTGCACGAGAAATTATTTTTACGGGTCATATTAGATGGGGGGTTAAAGTTGGTAGTTTAACTGTGGGATCAAATGAGAATATGCCATTTTTGGACGCAAAAAGATCCTTGTGTATCAGCAATTGCATGTGTAGGATGGTCTTTGAGCACCTTGGACATTAAATCTCGATTTTGATACGAATTTTGTATGCAATTCAATTAATTAAGCTTCGTTGTGTTTTGCACTGCAGCATGTGATAAGCCTGCTCCTTACGAGTGTAGATTGGAGCAAATTTGCGTCAAATAACTCAAATTCGAATCAGACCTAACTGTGAAATAATCAATGGTACCCTAATCCTAGCAGCGATATTCATGTCACTCAACATTCACTTTAATACCTCCAAGGAGCACTTTAAAAGCATATTCAATGTATCCTTCACACATATGTGTACACATTAACCAAAGAGAAGAGTGAAAAGTGAGCTGTAAATTGTGTCAGGATCATTTTAAGATATGTAACATATACAAACATAATATCAACCTATGAAATAGCAAAGATTTGACGTAAGAAGATGAAAAAATTCGCGGTAACGAAAGAAAAGGTAAGTAGATAAGTGATTTACATAGAGCTGATAAGGATTTGCATTTCATTATCATCGTCATTGTGTCTACAAGATAAATATTGATACTTCTTCTCTCTCGATTTTTGTTTGAGCCTCTCATTTTTATTATTGTAGCAAATTATCTGGAAAACTGGAGAAGAAATAACTTTTTACATTCAACTGTCATGCCGCACACAAAATTTCTTTTTCTCTTCTTTTTAGTCATCATTATTGCTGATGTTATTGCCACTCTGTCTTATCGTTAACGTTGAGGCCTCAACGACATATTTGTCATGTTGTCGACTCTTTAATGGAGTGAATAATTCAGTAATAGAAGATTTGAGACAGAGCCTGAACATTGCGAGGGGTGAATATATTTTCAATTTTTTTTCTTCTCCTTTTCGTGTTCCCTCATCTCATTTGTAGTCAAACACAAAAAAAATCGAATATCACCCAAGTGTTACTTGATGTTGATATTATGAAAATTAAAATAAATGATGCGATAATTTGTTTCGCGAAAATGAATGGCTGTAATGATAAGATGATGATGAAATGCTGTAAATATGTGAGTTTATGTCGGGAGGACAAATCAAACGATTTATGGAATATTGTGTCTTTTATTTTAAGGAACATTGATGCATTACTTGGACGTGCCATTTGTTGATTGACTTTTTAATGACTCTAATTTTTGTCTATAGCTTGAACAAGTGTTGTTACTTCAAACAAATTCAGGAATTAGAATTAATTGTGGAAATTGCTGTTCTTAAGTAAACATCATTGACTGCCATTGTTGACATAGCTAGATTTCATACATATTAGAGGAAGTTCCACAAAACAACGCTCATGACATAAGGTTTAAAACATAATAATGATAATTATTTCTATGATGTTCTTTGATGTGAATGTTTTTTTTGAGATTAGAACTCATCTCTGCACAAATCATGAAACTACTATCCCATCAAGCCACTTCAGTTATCTTTAACAATTCAACTGACAGACATAATGAAAATAAAAACTTTAAGATTGGCCTTTTAAAGAGTTGAGTTCTTGTGGATTGAACCATTAAACATTGACTCTCGTAGGCTGTTGAATAAAGCTACTTTTTTAACCCATTGGCTCTAGAAAGGATCAATTAAATTCATGTTTTTGTTGCATATTTGTATTTCATTTGACTTCCTTTGTTTTGCCATCCACGAGCCTTGAATCATTTAAAATTTATTATCTACTCTCCTCACCATTGACTGAATATTTCAGAGGCTTCCTTCTCAGTAAACGATGTTAAGAGACTCTAAAAATAAGTTACACGCGTAGAAGAAGCAAGTTTGCTAATTCAATAAAGATTCTTTTAAAAAATTTCGGTCTTTTATGAATTGGGTAAGAAAGGTTTTGTGAATGAATTCTAAATTTAAAGGCTCATGGCAATGACTGCTTGATGATGGATTTTGGCACAACTTTTTTTTGACAATATTTGTGATATTTTTCTCAGAACCTTTATGCCTACAATATTAAGTTTAAGTTTATATCCACCTACAACATAATGTATGCTTGTCATCCCAATTTATTTAACATTATCAACAAAATTTCTCATGACAGCTTACACTAAATATAAATATAACAACAAAAACATTAAAATCTGAACTAGAACATTTCACTGTCATTCATTAGCACTCAAAATCTTATGTTTCATAATTTGTGGATAGGAGAGCGGTGAAAGGGATGTATGCAGTGGATTCAAAATTAGGATTGTGGCTCATAGAACAGGTTTTTATGAAGGAACAGTTCTTGAGGGGACCTAATGCTACTATGACTAGGATAGGTCCTTAAAGTGACGACTCCAGAAGTGAAACCTTAAGTTTGTCAGTTTTTTGGGACAAATCTATCATTTCAGTTCAAATAAAGGATGCCCTTGTCACTTAAACAATTCATAGCTTCGCCTCTTATAAACAGCCCAAACATAAATACGAATAACGAGTTTGAATTTTCTCATTTTTCCATCCAACATGAAAATGTGCCGCAGTTAATGTCAACAAATTTTTGGTCTCGTTTAACTCAAATATTTATTTTTATGTCGTTCCAATTTATCAATTAAGAGTAAAATTGAGTCTAAGTCACGAAAAAAAAAATATTTATTATTCATGAGGCGCACTCTCTTCCTTATTCAGTCATTCATTGACTCTTCCTTTAAGTTAATTAAAAATTTTGATAGATTAATGGAAAGGCAAAGAGACATGAATGAAGAAATTAATTCAATGGAAATATTTGGTGACAAGAAATCGAGTTATTAAGTAGATTGTTTGTTATAATAATTTTCGTGAGAATTAAAAGGGTTTGTGGCTATTCTCGGTTACCAATGCGTCTATAATTAGATTTGTGTTCGACCAAAAAAGGCACGGAATTAAACACAATCAAAAATCAATAATTAACGTCCTTTAGATGATTTTGGTCAAGAAAAACTTGTGCTAATGGATTCATGTGAAATGATATCGTGCCACAAATTAGTGGCTAGTAAGGTTGTGCTTTATTATTATTATTATTATTATTTACTGCTTTATTTTTACTTAATAATTTAAAAATTTTTGATAACCAGATCAGCACAAGATGCTGAGTGCAGTTTTTGCTGAAACATTACAAATTATTCCTCAAAGCCTTGGAAAGTAAAATCTTAATCCTAGCCATATAAAGCTTTTTGACTAAAGTTACGTGATTGAAAGTTACTTAAGAGTACATCTAAGAGTCAACTCTTATTGATGAATTGTGATAATTTTAAATTAATAGCTGAATATCTCCTACATGCGCCTTAGTCCCTCAATAATCAAAAACAACTTAATACTTGAATTTTTTGCACACATAAATGAGTTTGAGTCATATGAATACATATATTTTATGTACGAAAGAAAATGGCAAAAGTAATTGTTTGTAAAGGATCATATTTCCATTGGTATTTTTATTGTCCTTCTCCCCATCCGACATTCATCAATGTGTACTTTTTTATGTATTACATCAACCCACATACATCATCCCTCATACATCCTTTTTTTAGTGAAAAGACATTAAAGTGACATAAAAAGTTTTTTTTCTCGTGTTTCCTTTGCCTTTTAACTCAAGCATCATAAAGTGCCGTTGATAGTTAATAAAAACTGAGTCACTATATGTCTTTTTATGTACACAAATATATATAATTTTCAAGTAAGTAATAAGGAAGTATCTTTACATTCTTTTAGTTTTTGCATTATGTTGGCCACTAAAATTCAGAATATGAACAGCGCAATATGTCGCTATGTTAATACAGTCGCTTTAGTTTATGACTTTATTTCAAAGTTTTTGAGTTGTTAGGTATGAAAACTGTCTAGAAAATCATCAAAGGTTAATAAAATATTTTTGATTGATTGATTGACTGGCGGTGCTGTTTTGATTTTTATGTTATCGAGAAAATGTGAAACTTGGTGTGCTCGTGGTATTTTAACTTATGGGATTTTAGTCAGGGAGGAGTATCGCGTAAAAGTTTAACCTCAAAACTTAAATTCTAACTCGAAAACTAGAAGTTCAATCCAAAAATTAAAATTCTAACATTACAACTTGAATTTGAATTCAGACACTTGATTTCTAACCTACAAAGCTTATATTCTAACCTCAAAACTTGTGATTTAATTCTCAAACTTGAGTTCTAACCTAAAAACTTATGTTTTAAGCTCAAAACAAAAATTCTAACCTCAAAACTAATATTCTAACCTCAAAACGTAATTTCTAACCTCAAAACTTAATTTCTAACCTTAAAACTTAACTTATAACTTTAAAACTTGAGTTTTAATTCAGACACTTGATTTCTAACCTCAAAACTTGTATTCTGATCTCAAACCTTAAATCCTAACATTCAAACTTTGAAAACTTAAACTTTTAATTAAGATAGTGCCCTGGCCCTAGAATCTGATTAAAACTTACTTTCTGCTGGCCATGATTTAACTCTCCTACACTAGTTCCCACCCCTGATTCTACTCCTTTTCTTCATTTACTATTTTCACTTCAACTCTTCACCGATAAAACAACGATAAAATAAATATATATTCCTCATTCACATGACATGCCTTACTTCCTTCTCATCCATCTCCACGTGACATTCATCGCTCGTTTCTATTCAATAACATTTCACTTGATATCACTCATCAAGTCGTTTAGTTTATATATCAACAATACAAATATAAATTTTTATCAATAACTTGAACATTTCCTCATTTCACTCCTTTTTGAGTGTTTCAAAAAAAAAATTCTTTTTTATTATTTTCTATTTTTTTCCACTTTTACTGAAAGTGAACAAGAAAAGATTATGAACTTTTTGCTTTTTTTGATATATTTCATATGTGCTGTTATGACTACTTCCTATATATATGACATACTTTCATTTTAAGTGCATAGATCAAAAAGAATAAAAGTATTTTTGCTGTTAGCTGATATTGTTGTTAACAATTTCATTGAATTTATTTATTGATACTTTATTGACATACTGAAAATGATGAGAATTCATATCGCTCGCATGATCTATGTACATTGAAATTTATGAAATTTTTATAGAGTAACAGCAAGAAACTTTTTATTTTATTGGATTTCAGTTTAAAGATGAATATTATTACTTCGAAATAAAATTAGGATGTTTTATGTCGTTTTTTGTGTTTAACAGCGTTTAGTGACTTTACTGAGTTGGCTGTAGCGAGTGGATCAAGACATATATTGGTGAATCTGCCAGTGCGAGTGTAAGGCCTCTGTAGCGCGAGTGTTTAAGCAACATGCCGGATATCAGTACCTCAATTTTGTGAAAACGTGGGTTCGATTCTCACCAGAAACTGCACTCTTGATCATTATATAGAGTGTGGTCGATATGACAAGGATTGTTCAATGCTCATGATATTACAACTAGTCGACTAGGTTGACTAGTGATTCAAAAATTTAAATATCCTGAAATAGGGTTTACCTTTCGAATTAAAGATTAATAAATCGAAATTTTGGCTTTAAAACTCCTACCTTGAAGGATATTTCATTCAACGAGCTAAGATTTGAGAGAAAATATCACAAAAACCTTCTTTAAAATTTCCAAAACCCTTCGAAATTATTCAAGCAATGACCTTGTTCAGCAAATCTAATTAATTGCAGCTTATGTTGGTCAAAACTTATTTTACTCCTTCAAAAAATACAACAAAAAACCATAAATTCAACCAAGTTCGATGACTCGACTCCCTTCCAAAAATTACACAAAAATTTGATAAATTTAATTTGAATAAAATCAATTTTTTCATCTCTTATGCATCAATGTGTTCCCCTCATGTGACTTCAAATCTACGTATCTAACTCACACCAAACAATAATGAGATTAAAACATGACAGGATATTGATGAATAATGATGATCATATGAAAAATAATTTCTTTTAAATGATGGATAAAAAAATAAATTTGAGATGATTTGTCGCATTTTTTATCCACATGCTGTTGCTGCTTGCTTATGCTGAATGATTTTTTTTCGGAGCTTTGTTTCATTTTTTTTATGCTTTGTGCAACCCCACGACTCATAAATATTTAAATAAAAGAAAACGAAATCTTTTTGGTATGAAAAATCTAAATCTATGGCATTTTATGGTAATAAGCTGAGTATGAGCATAAAGTGATAAATTTTATATTCGTAGCATTATTTTAATAGAAATGGAGTCTTTAAGTTGTTTAAAGGGGAGCTAGACGAACCATTAGATTAATCCTAGGTTGATCTTACTGACTTTAGCTTTTCCAAATTTAATATTAGACTTGGTGGCATTTGATATTTTATTGAATTGGGAACGGCCCATAAAATATGACATTTATCGACCATACGTCTAGTAATTCGTATCTAGTTTTGAATTAAGCTTTAATCTTATTTTCTGAGTTACATAGAATAACATTCAAAAGAAGTTTAAACTCTAAAATGCGCTTCATACCCAACAACCCTCACAACTACCATAAAGTCATTTCAAACCATACATTTTTTCTCATTGTCAGTTGATATGCTTCGTGTATCAAATATATAAATGATACTCTTATTTGTCGCTACTCCAGAAAAAGAAAGAACAAAACGATGATGAGAATGTGAAGGGAGATAGAGAAGGCACATAACAGAATCATACATAAAAGCACATTAAATATAAACACAGAGCGAATTTGAATAATAAATATTTTATTTCCTAAGCATTATGATTATTAGAATCATGAAAGATTTTTCTTTTTGTCAAGGGGAAAATTTTTGGTTTTCGAGGATTTGGAGTGGAAAATTTGTCATTTTTTTTGAGATTGGAAAGTCTTCAACATTTATTTGAAAGGGTTTTGGAAGTGATTAACATTCCTTTTAATTGTTTTTTAAGTCTAAGGATTAATTTAAAATTGAGTCGAAGAAAGGGTGGATTTCTCAGGGCTTTCCAAAAATTAGAGTAAGTTTAAATGATCCTTAGAAATCTACAACTGTATAGTCTTTAAAACACAAAATGCCAGTGCAATTGAAAGACCTGAATGGTAATGAGGCTAGCCAATAGATCAGGTCAATTTAAAACTTGGCTTTCTTAAAAGGTTGTAGGTTCGATTCCTACCAGAAGCTGAACTCAAAATTACTATATTATAGAGTTGCCAATAGCTGAGATTCGAGCAAAACTTACGACTATGAATGCATAAATTAAACGGTACAACACCAAGCACAACAGGACTAACTCTAACCCATCATTACCTCATATCCTATACCTCCAAAAAACTCCAACCAGCATACCTCCAACCAATTTAATAAATTGCAACAACAAGTTGCATGCAACACTTTATCATTATGTATCATTTAATGTCTCAAATAAAAGAGTTCTTGCTGTGAAAATTGAAATTTAATGTCACTGCTGATATATTGTTGTAAGCTATGATTTTTTTTATAACAACGACCAACTTTTCTTCTCTCCTCTTTTTCATCTGTCTAATAGTTCTTCTTCCTTACAGAACATACCCAATATTATTATTTGAATTGATTGCAGCTAACAAAGGAAGATGAAAAAAAAAAGTAGAAGAAAGTTTGAAGAAGTCTTTGTCCGAGATGAGATTAAAGGGCAATTAAGATTTATGCTTTTAATGTATTGAGTAAGTTTTTCATACACAAATTTTTTAGATGGAAAAAGACATATTGGTAAAGTTTGTTCTTGAATTACTTATGAGGATGAGATTTGGAAGTTTCTTCCTATTTTCTCGTTGTTTTGTTGGGAAACAAAAAAGGAATTGGAAGTTGGTGATGAATTATTTATTTTTAAGGATTGTTGTGAAGTTTTTGTATGTTTTTGGTAATCTTTAAAACAAAACTAATTTGCACTACGATTGGAGAGCTACCCTAGTTTGAGCAACCTACACCTAAACCTACTTATGAATTTACATCTATTTCTGGTGTTTATTCCTACCCCTGGTACAAAACCTACCCCTTTATTCCTATCCCTAGTACATATACCTCCCCCTAGACTGCCAATACATAGTTGACTGGAGGAAGATGTAAAAGTATAGGAATATCTAGATGTAAACCGCCGATAGTTCAGCCATTGGACCAGACAATGAACAAATCTTTATTTTCATCCTTAAAACTATCATCAAAACTGGCAACAACAAAGTTAAAGAAATTCTTCAATTGATAATTCCCCAAAAAACCTCTCCTAATAAAAAATTATCTCAAAAATTCATTGAAATCGAAAAGAAAATTCCAAAATTTTATTATCTGAATATTTTTGATTCTTTTAACAAAAAAAGAAAAGTTCAAGAACAAGAAAGAAAAAACACAAAAAGTTTTCCATTTCATTTAATTTTATAGTCAGTGGCTTCTATTGCTCCTTTTTTCAATGTCTAATAAGATGATTTAAAAATGTTTTCTAATTTCTTTCTCATGTGAGTGCATATTTGAAAAGAGAAAAAGTTTTGAGAGCAAATTTAGCATGAAATTATATTGGGAAGCATATGGATTTGTATTTAAAATAATTGGATGATTGGTAAAAAGTTTTATTTTGGTAAATTGTGATGGTTTTGGATGATTTTGCAAGAAGGAGTTCGGTTTGATATTTAAAAGGTTTGTTTGGTTTTCTTTTCTTTATTCGAATGAAATCAGAAGTGAAACTAGGAAGAAATTGTAATGAAATTGAAATTGACATTGCTCATTTTTATTCGGGTTGGTCTTAAACTAAGGACCTTGAATAGTGCTAGTCCATACGATCTACAAGCTATTATCTCTTCAAACCTTCGCTACCAATAAGTCCTTTGTAAAAATACCCGAAAATAAATGAAAATGACTTCAAAAAGACTAAATTATAAGATAGTTCAATAAAGAACAAAACAAGAGGAAGAACCATGAATATTTTTGCAGTTTTATTGAATCTTTGTTGCTAAAAAAACATATTTGTATTATTTTTATGAGAAATACTTCCGCATAAATTCATTCCATTTTGCAATATTTATTAAGCTTTCAATTTTATTTTGGGTTGTCAAATATTTTGTTCTTCTCATATCTAACTTACCCCACCTTCTTGCTTTTCTTTTTAAAAAGGAAGGAATTTCAATAAATTTTATTGCGCTTCATCATGATGTTTTGGAATTGCACTGATGTGGGTTGATTTGAGGTCACTTTGGGGTGCATAGAAATATGGTTACAGGAAGTAAACAGTGAGTAATGCAGTGATATGGCAGCAGCAATGTATGGACTATCTCAGTGGCGGAAAAATGGCATAAGTAGCCTAAGTGGTAGAGCGTTAGCCTTACGTACAAAAAGTTTTGAGTTCAATCTCAGACCAAGTCAAGTTTTAAAAGATCTTTTTCCATTTTCACCATTCATGTTACGAAGCTCGATTTGTGTGTTGGGTGTAGTTATAAGTTCTTTGGCACATTTCAGGATACATCAGGCTTTTGAAGGGACTCTTGTCTTTGAAATGTGTAGAGCTTGCAATTGGTTCGGATTCCACTATAAACCGAAGATATAAAGGGTGTGTTACAATAGATTTGCAATCCCAGTGCCTTTAACTCCAAGAAGCTGAGCCCTACAGGCATTATTTTACTACGTTTTTCTTAACTTGCTTTCTTATCTGTCTGTTTATTTGTCTGTCGAGGTCAAATCTTGCGATCAATTTTTCGACCACTTCTACTGCTCCAATCGAGCTCAAATTTTTAATGCACATGTATTCCCGGTGACAATACAATATTTTAACACTTTGGAAACACAAAAATGCTTAATTATAGTACAATTTATGTAAAACTTTTTTATATGGGAAAAAATCCAATGTCAATGATATAAAATTTTGATTTGTATTAAATATTATACTTGTGATGCTCTAAAGTCATTTATATGATTCATTATAGTTTAATTAATATTACTAATTATTAATTATACCATAAATTTGAGCAGCTAAAGATATTCTGGTAAGACAAAAAAATTGACATGTAATTTTTTCATGAATATTCGTAAGTGAAAATTTGAATTTTCAAAAAAACCGTTAAGCACAAGTCCGTTACGAATTAATGCAAAATAACTATTAATATGCGATGTGCATTTAGCACACATAGTTTGAGCATAAATTTATGCTGTTTTAAATGTATTGCATTATTTATAACACTTCACCAACTTAATTAAATTGACTTTTCTTTTTATTAACGGTTTGACGTATTTTTGCATAACATATAAATGATATTCATTGAATTTAAATTTGAAAATCCGTTATAAATACGTTACAAATGTGATTTGCATCTTTATGTTAAGAATCCACACGTTATGAAGTAGAAATGGTACAGATAAACACAAAATCTTTACGAGTGATTTTTAATGTACTTTACTAATGAATGCTTTAAAAAAATTAAATTTTATAAAACGAATGAAAAATTTTGAAAGTCGTTACTAATTTCCCATTGAAAACTGGTAATTTATAAACAGTTGAACGCAACGAAGTAAAGTTCAACACACCTGTAACCTATAAACCTACTGTAATCTATAAACAGTTGAACGTAACGAAGTGCAACGAAGTGAAGTTCAACACACCTGTAACCTATAAACCTACTGTAATCTATAAACAGTTGAACGTAACGAAGTGCAGCGAAGTGAAGTTCAACACACCTGTAACCTATAAAGCTACTGTAATCTATAAACAGTTGAACGTAACGAAGTGCAACGAAGTGAAGTTCAACACACCTGTAACCTATAAACCTACTGTAATCTATAAACAGTTGAACGTAACGAAGTGCAGCGAAGTGAAGTTCAACACACCTGTAACCTATAAACCTAATGTAATCTATAAACAGTTGAACGTAACGAAGTGCAACGAAGTGAAGTTCAACACACCTGTAACCTATAAACCTACTGTGATCTATAAACAGTTGAACGTAACGAAGTGCAACGAAGTGAAGTTCAACACACCTGTAACCTATAAACCTACTTTAATCTATAAACAGTTGAACGTAACGAAGTGCAACGAAGTGGAATTCAACACACCTGTAACCTATGAACCTACTGTAATCTATAAACAGTTGAACGTAACGAAGTGCAACGAAGTGAAGTTCAACACACCTGTAACCTATAAACCCCCTATAATCTTTATTTCTCTATTTCATTAGAATAAGACTAAAAAGTTGATGAATAAAATACTTTATAAAAAAAACTTTTTAAAAAAACTACGTTTTTCGCGTAGACTAAAAAGTAGAAAATAACTTTTATTCTTGGTTGTAAAGAATTTGGTTTTAAATTTTCAGATTATATTTAATAAATTTTTATATCCTAGTCAATATTGTTCACAAAGTTTCGAATAAGTGCACTTTGATCTTATCGTATAACTCAACAACTTAAAAACGTGGGCGCATTAATTTAAGTTTATCATAAAGTATTGATTTCACATAAACTTATTTCTCCTCTTATAATGCGCCCACGTTTTTAAGTTGTTGAGTTATACGATAAGATCAAAGTGCACTTATTCGAAACTTTGTGAACAATATTGACTAGGATATAAAAATTTATTAAATATAATCTGAAAATTTAAAACCAAATTCTTTACAACCAAGAATAAAAGTTATTTTCTACTTTTTAGTCTACGCGAAAAACGTAGTTTTTTAAAAAGTTTTTTTTTATAAAGTATTTTTTTTACTATTATCTCAGTTGAAACACTATAAATGTGTGGTAGTTGAAATGTTGACTAATCTGGACTAATCAACCAAAATTTGCACGAAGAACTGTAGTAATATGGCTGCAAATTGCTTGAGATAGGCTGGACATGTGTTCAGACGCTCACAAGATGCCCTGGTATTAAAATTAACTGGAGCAGACTCTATGGATGGAAAGAGAACAAGCGTGTTAAAAAGAACGCTAGAGTCATTAAAATCACGAAATTGCAGAAGGTTTCATAGGTTAGAGCAGTCTTTAAACCAGGGTTGCGATACAAGCACCTATGCACAGGTGAAAACCGTACAATTCCTTGACAATTTGAAAGGTTTTTCTATCAAAACCGTACAAATTCTAATAAAACCTCACAAATTATCAAGAAATTGTAAGTTTCTCACATGTGCATAGGTGCCTGTATCGCAATCCTGCTTTAGACGATCTCTAAGCACGGCAATGGGCCCACGTGCATCCAACCAAGGAATTAGGTAAGTAAGTAATCAACCAAAATGATTCACAACTCGGACATCAAAAATATGCGCTTAATTCATATCAGAACTTACAAAATCTTCTCCATTAATTTTCCTCTTCATTTTCAGTCCCACTCCTTTTTTATGCGAACATTTTTTGTTCATTCATTCATTTTCCATTTAAGAGAAAAGAAAGAAAAAATATATATATTTGAAAAATAAGAAGAGAAAAGTGATATATGCTCAATATTTGTATACATTTCAGATCCAAAAATATGTTTTTATTGCTTTAATATGCAGAATTTTTTTTTTTCGATATGGTGGAAAAATAAGTCGAAATGGAAATAAATAAACAATCCTCCTCCCCCACCTCACCAAAAAAAGAATAAAGTGGAACGAATGAAAGAAGTTGTAGTATCATGACTATATAGATGATGTACAATGATCTGATGTCTTCTTTCAGTTACGATATCAATATACACATGTGGATGGATGGGGGACCCAAAAAATAAAAATAAAGTTATGGAATCGCCTGAGAATAAAGAGAAAAAAAGGGGAAGCAAATTCTGCTCAATAAAACTCATTTGGTTATCGAATTGAAATGCTATAAAGGTAATAAAATTATGTCATCAATCATGTTAATATGCGGAAATAATATATTGGATGACTTTATAAGGTACAAAATAATATTTTTTCGGTTTTAGTCTATGGTTTTATTGAACCCTTACTTTTTATATTTTTTTTCTATCATCTCGAATGTTTTGAAGAATGAATTTTTATTGAATATGTGAAAATATTTTATGGAGCAGGAAAATTTATTGAGAGAATTAAAATTTTAAGTGCATTTTTTTTAGAAAACTAAAACATTTTGTTTAGTGTTTGTCTATAGAAAATAGAAACAATGACAAATGTCACAAAATGTTATGGAAACAAGAAGCAAAATTGAAGAGCTGTTGCCAAAACAAGACAATTTTTTGAACTGACACAAAACTAGATATTTTCCACATCAACACTTTTTGGACTAGAAAGAATGGTCACCCTAAGAAAGAGTCAATTTCGAGTTGACTATATTTGTTGACTCAAATGTAAATTCAATCGACTCAACTTTAAGCTTTGGAGTTATGATTCTTGAATTTTTCAAGAAATTAGGATAATGTGCTCAACCTATGTGCCGCGGCACACAAGTGCAGCAAAAATTCAAGAAATATAAATAACCGTTTGCGGTTTCGATTATGAATGGCTTATTAACAAGGTGTAGAATAGAATGTAATGAAGGGTTTTGCTTATGGCAAAAGTGGCACTGTAATCGATGATCTGTTGTACCATCCCAAGTTCCCTATTATAGAATTCCTATGTTCTTAATAAAGCCAATAATGTCCTGATAATGCTGCAATGTTTATCAGCTTGAACAAGGTGTGTATTCGCACAAAAAAGATTGACTATTACTGACTAAGTGGCAACTCAGATGATATTGGATAAATGTTATATGAGAGTTGGGCTATTAGGACTGCAGCTTCAAACTTTTGCATTTCTTATAATTGAGTACAACTTTTATTGAAGATTTCCAAAATGAACAAAAAAGATCAAAATGTGATGGATCAGTTCCACGTTTGATAGCAAGCCGTGAACCATTGAGGCTGTGTTTCTAAACGTCATAAAATATGAGAATCAAGCTCAAGTTTTAACAAAATTTAGGATTCGAGAATTTTGATTCTCTGACTAGCGACTTAACCACAAAGACACTTCGTTTTGCTATGGCTGATTCGTAATCATATGGCGACAACACATTAGATCACATCCTTTTCAGGCACCATAAAGATTGCCATTTCTAATACCTTAGCAGCAATGCTACCAAAAATCCAGAGGATTCTTACATTTTCTAAATAGCCCATGCTTGTGATTAAGGGTCCGGAATTTTCCTTAATCATTGATTAACATTCCAAACTGTTCCATGAACTCTAAAAGAATTTAAGTCACTCAAACTGAATCGTCAATTATTTCCTATTTATCATAGCTCATGCATTCTAAAAAATAATAAATTGAACATATTCCACCCATCAAAAAGGATATTGGCATCCAAACGAGAACAACAATGGGATAAAAAAAATTGTTTAAAATCACATATGGATTCTGAATGATTTTGCAATTTTATCTCCATCGATGAGAATAAGAATGAGGAAGAAAAAATAATGATTTGTATGTTGAGCATTTCGATGTGAATAGCTTTTTTTTTGTGTGATAAATGTGGCATTTGCGTTAAGCTGAAGACATTTATGGTTCTCGTGGAAATTGAGGCATAAGAGTTTTATGCGGAAATTTTCATGTGATGCTCCATAAATCCGCACTGCATAATTTTTCTTCTTCGTACATTCACAAATAAATTGATTTAGGAAGTAATCATGAATCAAATAAATAAATGAGATGAGGCTGAAGAATTTAATGGAATTTGCATGTAAAAGTTTTTTTTGGGATATAAAAAAAATTTGAACAGGATGGAATTAAATGAGTTATTTGGAATACGGCCAGTCGGTGTCTTATTATCATTATGCACTTATTTAAGCTAATAAAAATGTCATATCCTCTAATTTGTGAAAAAACAAATTTATTAACACGATAAACAGTCACGATAAATAAAAAGAGTGACTGTAACAAAAGAATGATTTAGCACGCGTTGATGATTTACAACTTTATAAAGTACTCATGATTTATATTTTTTTATGAATCAAAGAGTTATGACGCTGACATTCATTTCCTCTCGCTGTGGTGGCTTTTTAAAATATTATTTATTTCTCAACTGTTGAATTCTGTTCTTTTTTGCAGCATAATTGGAGAGACAATTGGTTGAATAATTTGCATGATATTGGATAGACTAAAAGCTTTGTCACTTAATATCTCAAAATTTTGTTGGCATTTTTAGAAACTAGGTGGTATTTGTCGTTATTTGGGGGTATTTGGCGTTATTTGGGGGTATTTGGCGTTATTTGTACGGATGTTGGGGGTATTTGGCGTTATTTGTATGGATGTTGGGGGTATTTGGCGGTATACCTAAATCCTTTGGAGGATTGGGAAAGCCAAAGTCTGGCTTTAAAGCTGTCCTTCTCTTAGTATCTCTTTATACCGCTAAATTCACTGCTGGCGACTGAGCCCTGTGCCAGGATAAGTACTTTAAAGGATAGATTAAAAGCTTATCTAAACAACCTCGTTTTTAAGGTTGGCATTTTTTCATTCAGGCTAGGGATGGTGAGGTTTACAAGAAATCATTTTCCCGAAATCAACAAGTACAAGGAAAGCAACATAAGATCAACAAGGAGTTTCAAATGAGGAAGTACGGCTGAATTGGACATGCACTTCGAAAGAAAAATGCCTGAGAGAATGTAATTGCTAGGACATGTTTGTTTCACGCCCATGGTTGTAATCCGCAAGAGTAAAGACGCCGTAGAGCTCTTAAAGCTCCCTGGCGCAGAACAGTGATGAAAGAATGTCAGCTTAACGTGCGGACAGAGAAATTGTACAAACTAGGTGAAAGAGCCAGCAACAAAGTCAGATGAAAAGCCTTTAGTTGTTGCTTAAGCTCCACATAGGAACATGGTTAAAGTATGTATGTAAGTACTGAAATCCTGAACCACAGCACCATCAAGCCATTTCATCTCATAAATTCATAAAAGTATTAAAAACATCAATTCCATCCAAATTTATTTGCTTGCTAATTACCTAACCTTAAACATCCATAAATTTAATCCATTTCCTACTCTTTAAAATAATTAAATTTCAATGAAGTTGAACAAATCTCGAAAATTTCCCACAAAATAAAAACTTTATAAAAGATTCCACGATAATGCAACAATGTAAAAGTTACACCACAAACAGAATGCTGTTGGGTGAAAAGAATACTGAAGCAACAGCACAAAACTATTAGATAGTCATAAGAGAAAAATAACAGACACAACAAAAAAAAAATTTTTACTTAAATTTGCATCACGAATCTCATAAATAAGCTTCCAGCTTACGTGCTAAAAGTAGTGGAAGGGAAAATTTGTTCGTAAAATAAATGTAAATGAAATTGGCTCAACATCCTCTCATGCACATGAGTACAGTGACTGTACACAGGCAGTAAACGAGCATCGAAGGCCAAAGGGCTTTACAATGAGCTTACACAATTTATTGCACTTTAAATTAGTTACACGCTAAAGTAAATTTTCAAGTCGCTTGAAATTAATTATTCCTTGTATGCGACAATGCACATTTAAACAGTTCTCATTTCCTTCCTTGCTGGATGTTGAGTTAATAATTTTCATTTTCTTGGCAATGATAAATTTTTAATCTTTTTTCTTAAACTTATTTATGTTGCTTGCTGTTTCTCTAAAAAAAATTGTTTTATTTTTTGTGTTGTAAAGAAAAGTTTTCTTTTTGTGCTGCTTGTTTTACATAAAAAGCACACAACGCAACGAGAAATTGGTCCATCGCATGGTCTTCTTTGTAAGAACTAATAAAAATTATGGTCAATTTCTGTAACTGCTGTTTTTAAAGCTGAATTACATAACTGGAGAGATGAAGGAGCTTGCTGATGGTGGTTTTGTCTAGCTGGCTTGATAAAGTTTTCAGCTTGTGAAAACTCATTTAAGGTTGAATACTAGGTTGCTCATACTAGGGATCACTGTACATGGAGTAGGTCTTGCATTACTCTTTAATCTACAAAACTCTGGGCTGGATTCTAAGTCTACAAGTGGTAATCTAACCTACTTGGAAGTTTAAATAAAATTGAGTGGTCATATAATAGGTCGGCCAGGAACCCCTAGAAATCGGCTCTTGGATTCGATACAAAAAGAGCCCTTAACTCAGTAAAAGTCAAATTGTATACATCCATCAAAGTTCGATTCTTGGGGAAGGTATGCTGAGTTATTTCCAAACTGGTCACTGATTGATAATAGCTTCCTCCTTAAGCTTAATAACTGAAGTGATTTAATAAAATCTTGTTTCCTTACTGCTAATTCTACTCTTTGTAAGTCTTTGACGTATGACTTTTTTTTAGGGTTAGGGGTGTATAGAAGAGACTAATTATCTGATCCTCATCAAAATCAACGTTCAAATCCAAAAAAACTTAGCTTTTATGGCTTTTATCACAATCCATTTGAAATATGCGCGACTAAGCTTCTGCTTACACTAAACCAACTCCCAATGTAATTCTAATCTACAAACAAAATGAGAAAATTGTGTCCAATGTCCATAAATTGTCAGTATTTTGTGTGGTACACATGTAATATGTAACATGCATATATACCGAATAAAAGAGAATTTGTAACAAGAATAATGGGACGCCATTCTGGTTCTGTTCTGTATGAGAATACGAGACACATTCGCTACTACAATTTTTCGTGTAATGCATATTGCCACCCTTCTGTGTACTTTCTGTTTATTTTTGAAAAAAAATATGATTTTTGTGTACTCATTTGGGGTGGTTTTTGGGGACTTTTGTGGGTATTCAGGTTTTATGAAGGGTTCAAAATGTTCTTTAGGTTCAAAAAATTGTCAAATTTCCAGAAAATTCTTTCTAAATGTCCACAAGCAACTCCCACAAGAGCAACTTATCATTTTTATGATTTAATTTTCATTCGCTTAATATAAAACTATCTCATCCACCATCCCACTTATAATCCAAGCCAAACAACTGCATTTCCATTCGTATATGGTTACATTCATTACATGCCATAAATCTTACACTTGTAAGCAATAAGTATCATGCAGCAATGTCATCTGAGAAGGGAGGAAAAAAAATTCATTTTAATTTTTCAACTACTTCCGATAATAGAACATGAGAAGCAATTTTAATCTGCAAAGAGAACTCTTTTTTGGCATAAATTGCTTACAAATCATGCAAATCGCCACATATGATGACTTTTTTTTTGGCTGTTGGCATGGAATGAATGAAGAGAATTTGAATAACAATAAAAATATTTCATTTTTTGTGTCAAAAAGTCGTCATGCCTTGATGTGTTTATGGGGCTTTATTTATAAGCAACAGGGCTGTGTCATCCGTGAATTTGGATTCAAATCGTTGATTAAAAATGTTTTAATTCTTAAGTCTGTGCTGCGGACTAGGATGTGACTATAATATTGGGGTAATCTAAAAGCTAGGTTGATAGGGTCGCATATTAAGTTTCTATCAATGACTCTTTTTAAAAACATTTTGAAATCTCATCAATTAATCCTTCGGTAACAATAAACATCAATATCAATATCAATATTAATCCCTAGGGTCGTTCATAAATTACATCCATTGTAAACTGTGATTTTTGGACCCGACCCCATTTAGTACAATGTTTTGTCCAGAGTTGTCACACATCGTCAGAATTCTTTTCAACAACTGGCATAATTTTTGGACAACTCATATCAAATGACTTCCTATTGACACTTTAACATCAGTCTTACCTTTTAAAGTACCTCCAAGTACCCTAGCCCTGCATACCCCATTCAACATATACTCAATTCCATCACAATTCATACATCATTTTCTTGACGAAAAAAAAAGAAATTTTTATGTGAAAAATAATCATAATTTCCTACTTCTTCCTCCTTCCTTTATGTGAATTATGTGATCTGACTTCTTGATATGATGAATATATGTATAAATAAAAAAAAATTTAGATTATGGACACATGAAAATTTCTCTTCTTTTTTGTGACTTTATTTTTATTCAACTTTTGACATTATATTGACTTTCTTTTTATGGATGTGTCAATGAGGATGTTAAAGTGAAGGAAAATGGAAAGACTTTATGTATTTAATATGGCACCTGAGAGAAAAATGTTGTTTCAGCTTCAAACTTAGTCCTGAATACTGAATACTGAAATCTTAGTGCAAATCTGGCTCCAAGCTACCAATTTACTAGCTGGTATCATTGCACATACTGAAAATGTTCTTGGTTTCTTTTATTTACAGAAAAATATCATAAAAAGCACAACATTTTGATATAAATAAAATGTTTGATGAAAGGAAGTAAATTAATGCCTTAAGCTATCCAAAACTCAACAAAAACTTTCTTGCCTTGTTTACTCATCAAATTTTTTTTGGGTTTCTTTTTCTCAACAAAATAAGATGAAGATTTCCTTTGAAATTTTTTTCTTTATAATTATGTTAAATATCCCTAAGGGGGTTGTTCGTCAATGATGTTTTTATGATGCTTAAAAAAATGCTCAATTTTTTTTCTACCCATTCTTGAGAGGGTTTTGAGTATTAAAGAGGATCAAATTGACAATTAGTTTTAGACTTGAACAGTGAATGATCCTTTAGAGCTCTTTACATCCCCCCTCCTCACTTTCATTGTAGTCATTCTTGAACGACAATCATTCTTGATTGTCTTCTGTAATGACATGCATTAAGGTACTATCGATCCTCGATTTGAGTAGAATTGATTTGAACAGGATTTTTCTGGAACAAGACATCTACTCAAATTGACGGCTCCTAGTAATGCTATCTACCACTGGCGGAAACCCATGGTTACATAAATAAAATCTCTAAAGTAACGTAACATCCATACAGTCCCTCTTCCTATATGAATGATTTTGAATACATCATTTCTCAACATCATATATCCTCAAGAATGAAAATAAATCACCATCATCGAAAAAAAGAGAACTTTTTATATTTATAAAGGAAATACTTTTATGCTTTTGTTTAGCTGTTCTTAGACAAATTTCCGAGTATTGATTATCTTTTTCTGCGAACTTGATTAAGAGACCGTATTTCCAGTCGAACGAATTGGAAAAGACCTTTAAAAGTAACAAATTGAAGGTTCCATCAGCTTTGTTTCCTCTTCAAGCTTTCTTTTTTTTAGAGAAAAAAAGCTGATTTTGTTGTTTTGGCATGTTCAGCTGGTTTATATTTGATCAACTGAGTCAGTTTGGGTCTAGTAAATCAAGGTTTAGACGTCATAGAATTTTTGGATTAATCTTCTGAATTATCTAGAAACCTAATTAGTTTTTGATTGCTAAGCTAGAGATTTTGGTACCTTGGATGGTGCCTAAGGCAACGCATAGTACTCTCTGCTAGCCACACTGAAACTGTCCAGTATATAATACATTTTCATTTGATTCCTGGATAGAGAACCTCTAGAAACTAACCTTTTTAATCAAACCAAATATTCCAGACACATAAAATGTCTCTTTCTTCCACCATTCAGTCAGACCAGATCAAATCAATCGTTTAACCATTTTAGACACACAAAGAACTAACAAAATTTGATAATAGCATCATTTTACCATCCTAAACAAGCATTAAGAATGCGTTATTGCCATTCCACCCACTCAATTGCCATCCCTCAGAAATAAATAGTATCATACCTAATTCCTCAACAGCAGCAAAACTTTCTCTAGTCACACAAGAACATAAACATGATTGTTGTATTGTCGTTTCACTAATCTCAACTAAGCCAATTTGTTGAATATGAGCAGAATGATTCTATGTCGCATATCCTTCATGTCCCTTTTTTCTTCCTCTGTCGTCTTCATTGTTGCCATTATACTTTTGTGTTCGATTAGGAATAAGAAGAAGAAGAAGGCGGAAGAATACTTTTTTATGCATTCATGAGAAAATTTCACATATAGATAGCACATAATGGGATATAAGTTTGTTGAAATAATAAAATGATTGTGTATGATAATAGTTGGAAACATCAATAGGGGTTGTCAATTTGTGGGGAATCTCTAGTAAGGCTTGATTTTTATTTTTGTATGGAAATTCTTTTATAGGGTTGAATGAATTTATTGAGTTGTAATCAAGTTTTGATTGCGAAGTTAGGGATGAGAATTGAGATTCTTTGATTGCGAAGTTAGGGATGAGAATTGAGAATCTTTGATTTAAATTGGAGAATTGAGCGAAAATACATTTGTGTCTAAATTAGTATCCATAACGTAGATAACTGGGTCAGATTTTAACTAAGATTCAGCTGCGCCTAAGTTTATTCTTATTAATATGTTGTCTTCTTTTAGTCCTAACCAGAGTCTATAACATAATATCCCAAAAGTTTATATCCTTGTCATCTCTAAAAGACAACATGCCCCAAAACTTACACATCCCAATACACCCGACCACCCAGAAATCCATAAAACACATCAAATTTTGTATCAATTTAACTTACAAATTGCTCAAAATATCACAAAACATTTTCCTTAAACGATTTTTAAGCAGCTTAAAAGTTCCATTACGAGGAATTTTGTCTGATAAGTTTGTTGACATATTTATTCACCCGAAACTGTGCAGTTTAAAAGCGATTTAAGAATCTCGCGATTTCTTATTCTTTAACAAAAGCATCGGAAGTTTTTACGTCGTGATCAAAAATTGAGCTTTTTTTTATGCGAATCTTACTGAATAATTTACTTTAATAATTTTTATTAGAATGAAATTGTGAGTCAGAGGAAATATGAGAGGGACAAGGAAGGTACAGAACAAATTTGTTGAGATTACAAGGAATTCAGAACGTGGAATTTAATTGGTTCCAAAATGTTTGGTTTTTCTATTAAGTTTTGAACCTTAAAATTGTCAAAATTATTCAAAAATTGTCACAATCCTCAACCAACTCTTCAAGATTCGACCATTCATTCTTCATTCTTTCGTCTTATTTACTTATTTCATAAATAAATGAATAAATGTCATCAACCTTTATCCATCATTTTACTTTTGACATTAGGCTTACCTATCAATATAATCAATAAAATTCATAAAAATTTCAAGAAACAAAATTTGATGTTCTTAAATAAAAGTTTTATTGCTTAAAAGTTTCATGAATAGAAAATTGCCGTCTTTTGTTTCATCGTGGGTGTTGGAACTGAGAGGAATAGGGAAGTAAGTTTTTATGAGAGAAAATAAATTGGAAAAAATTATTGAATGATGGTTTTTGAGTATCGGAAATGAAGAATTTGAAATATTGGGGGTAGACGAGGATCAGGGACATTATTTACTACAATTAGATGATTCTAAATTTGGATAAGAGACTTTGGGTCATTAACGCATCATAATGTGTTTTACTAGCAGCTAGGAATGTAAGACACGAGACTAGAATAGCATGTATAAAGACTTAAACTTTTGATGACATTCAGACTACATTAAAAGCCACATTTTATATCTCAAATGATAAACTGCTTATAAATTCTGGATATTTATGGTTTTAAAAACTGAGAATCGAACCTAGTTTTGCTTTGTTAAATTTTGTATCGTTCAGTTCTCAAAGTGATACTCTGAGGCTTTTCTAGCTTTGAACGGACTATTAAGGCAATTGCTAAGAGTATTTCATTACATGATTTGTATGGCAGTGATCTATAATTATACGTTTATGCATTTTTCATCCATATCACATACTGAACCACCCAAAACAAACAAATTTAAAGACAAACCAAGAATATCAATCTTTAAGTCTTCCTAAAACCTCCTTCTAAAAGTGACAAACATTTCAATTTTTGATGAATGGCACTTACATCGTTTTCCAGTTACATATCCTGCAGTAACAAAAGCAGGAGCAAATTTTTTTACAGCATAGGTAGTAAACAAACAAGTCAATAAGTAAAAGAAACAACAATTGGAAGCTTCTCCATTCCTTTTCTTTTTATTTCTTTATTTTGACAATAAATTCACGTCAATTTATTTGTTGAAAATGAAATGGTATGTCATTTGGTTATAGTGAATTTATTCGAGGAGGAAGGAACGGTTTATGGGTGTAGTGACAAATGAAATTTACTTGAAGATTGTTGAAGGGTTGGACGGAACTTGAAGCGCTATTTGTGATAAAAATTCAAAAAAAATTCTTTGCAAAAGTTCGAATCCTTAACTTTCTACCTTAAACAACTCACAACTTTTCAAAACAACAAAGCCTTTCACGAGACCTTTTCATGAATTGAATGATTTGATGGCTCTCTTGATTGTTAAGCTTTTGTTTCTGTTTTTCTTGGAAAAGCGTATTTTTATTAGGGGCCGTTCACTTATGACGTCCAGAGGGGGGGTCAGCAACAAAAGAACAATAGAAATTCCTAGAAATCCATTGTTCTTTTTTGAAAAATGACCGTTAATATCGGACGTCATAAGTGAACGACCCCTTACCACTTTTTCCGTTTATTTAATGAACAACATCGAGGTTAACTTGAGGCATTTATTTTTATTTAATCATGAACAATGTCAAAGTCAAATTCAGTTCAAGCCTATTGCTGACAAATTTTGTTGTTCTAGCTTAATCTTAATTGGTCATGCTTAATGTATGAAGATTATTTTGATGGCTAGTTGTTTGCTGGAAGGACGATACTGTTGACAATTATTTTAGAACATTATATGCATTATAAATGCTGATTCGAAGAAAAAATTGAAGGGTTAATGACCTTCAATTATTTGTGGTCATGCTTACGTTTGTGGACAATGCTTGGTGTTTTAGAGAATCAATGGCTTTAGTAACATTAGAATTTTTGTTTATGAATCAACTGTTTTTTATGGAATAAGCCAATTTCAATAAGCTTACGTAATGCGTAGCCAAATTATGTACGTAAAAATACGTAAACGTAGAAAATTTTCTCACTTCGAAAAGTGTTTTCAAATTAATTCAAAGTTTATGCACATTCAAAGCTACAAAATGATACAAACTTATTCAATAAAGTGGCAACCATAATTTTTAGACCTTGAAACTACATAATAAGTCTTATATTTAATTCAATCAAGATGTTTATGTTATTTTCCTTTGTAAATTCAACATTTTCTATTTTTGACCAGTGATTCTCAAACTTTTTCGTCTCTTTGTACACAAGTTCTTGTTTTTTGACTTTTTTTGTAGTGCACTGCAGTTTTGGAACCACTGTTTTAGGCGTCTGTTAGATAACTTAAAGGTAATTTTTCTTCTTTATCATCTCTTCCATTTAAATCAAATTGAAATCTTGTTTTCACGAGGTTATTGTTGTCTCTTTTTTTTTGTAAGACTTAATTCTTATGTTTTTCTACAAAAAAATTCCTCAGCTATGATTTTCTATTAAAGAACTTATTTTTCATTCTCGTGTAACCGTTAAATGCAAATAATATTATTTTGTTTTGGTAACCAACAACAGTCGCAACATTTATTGACAAGTAAGTTACAGTCTACCGCAAAAAAAATGCTAATAAGGAAGACAACATCAGAAATGACAAAAAAACAACAGAACACAAACAAAAAACCAAAAAGAAAGAAAGGAAAAAGTTATTTAATTTTGACTTCATGTCGACAAACAACAATGGAATGAGTGAGAACTAGATGAATTTAAGAATAAGAAGAAGAATTACGCAATTTTTCGCCGCATAATAGACAGAAAATGTTGTCAAGACTAAGGAAAAAAAGAAAATGGCAAGTAAAAAGAAAAATTTTCATTTTTATCTTGATCGATGGCTTCAAAGCATGAAAATAGACACAAAAGTAACTTTAAATAGCCTCAAAAATTTATTCCTCAATTATCAGCTATTGGACATGACAATGAAATTGAGGAAATCGTCACGGAAAGATTCATCGTCATCCATTATTCAAGATTTACGATTCTCATCTCATGCGATTACAATTTTTTGGGGGATAAAAATCCTTATTTGATTATTAACTAGAAGAAAAGCCATGAGGATATCCATTTCCACATCCCACTACATTTCACTCAATATTCGGATATGTTGAACATGCAATCTGAATTGTACACAACTCATGTGTTGTAGCTGTGGATGTTTTGTGAATGAAAGATGAAAATGATGAAACGTAATGGTAATAAATATCAATCACATGCTTAGCTCAGAAGCTCAATCCATGCGGATTTTATCAATGGAATGCGTAATTTACTTGCTATGTCCATTTTTTGACACCAAAAAAATTATTTTGATTGAAAAAATAGAGCAAAAACGAGTCAGGAAGTGTTTAACAGCATTTTATCGCTAGCTGAAAATTTAAATTTAATTTCATCTATGTGAATTTTGTGGTGAAAAAAATTTGTTCGCTCTGCTTTGATGCCCAGCATGAAAAATGCGTTTAGAATGCTATAATTACAGCCTGCGTATAATGTGTACAAGAAAGAATTTCAAAACAATAATTACTGTGCACATTAAATGATGCGACATTGCATAACGATGGAATTTACACATTATGTTGTGTTGTTATGTTCTGATTTACAGGCAGATAAGGAACAAATTTAGAAAATTTTAAAATTATAATTGGAATTAGATATTTTAGAGAAATTATCATAAAAGTCACTAATTTTTGACATGGATGTGGTCACTAATTTTTAAGCAATTGCTTGGAGTATGATGAAAATTATTGTGAGCAGCAGCAGCAGCAGCAAAAAAGCAATGAATTGAATTATTAAAATCATTTTCATAACGTGATTAATATTATTATTATTATTACTATTGTTATTATGGCTATGACCCTTTTGCGTGCTCAGTGCTTAAAGCATTCACTTCATATTATTTAAATGTTATCGGCCAGCCTATCAAGAAGCCTATCTTTATGCTCATAATTCATTCAGTCTCTTTCGAAATTATTTTTTATGAATTTTTCCTCTCATTTTTCAGTTCCATTCTATATATCCACAAACCTCGATCTTGCCTTGTCTACGATTGCCAACAAATTAGAATTAGAAAAGAAAAATCATGTAAAATATAAATTTTATTAGCTGTAAATTTGTCGCTGTCGCTGACAATTGTCCATTGTTTGCTGATAATTATTATGCAACTTGCACTTGTTCATGAAAAAGTCGTCGCTTGCATGATATTCAACAATGATAACAGTAATTACAATCATGTGACGTCACGAATTACGATTGGAACTGCACATACACACACACACACACACACACACACACACACACACACACACACATGCATGCTTAACTTGTAATTTTACTAATGAATCATCCAATTTATAAGTCATGAGCCACACGACAGAGCAAAAAATTGACAATTGCAAGCATCTATTTTTAGATTCATTCATATACAATTGCGGGAAGTCCGGTGCTAAAATAAAATTTATTTTTATATTTTCACTGTCACATTTAAATTCATTATGTGTGTGACAGTTTAGTTGGAAGTCTGGAAGAACCTTGAATTAAGAAAATCAGGTGAATTTTTGAATATAGCTTATTAGACCTGGATTAAAGGTAGCTTATGACAATTAGTGAAGTAGATCATTCCACATGATGCTAATTACGAGTAGTACTTAATCTTTCACTTTTTGAGCTATCGAATGAGCTAATTAATTTAAGGATTGAGCTTTTATGAGGAACACCTTAGGGGCCGTTCACTTATTACGTTACGCAAAAAAAACTCTTTCACCCCCCCCCCCACCGAACGTTCATAATTTATTTTATTTTGATAAAAAGGGAGAAAATTTAAAAAATGTTTTTGGTGTGAATTTGTAAACAAATTTTTTTCGTGAACTTTTTTTAAAAGACAGACGACAGTTAGAACGTTACATACTTCTTGACACCCCCCTCCCCTACATTACATTTTGTTACAATTTTTCAACCCCCCCTCTCTTCTAAAATGCGAACGTAATAAGTGAACAGCCTCTTAACTAGTTTATTGACGATCAGCATTCTTGGGAAGTAGAAAGTGTGTGATTAAAGTTTTTTGAGCCTTAATACCCTTTAATCAACCTTTACAATCAGCTGAATCTTACTATTATCAACAAAAAATTTCATTATTCATTCATTCCCAAAAAGCTTAATATCTTCCATGAATCGTTTACAGTTTTCAGTTCCAACTCGAAACCAACATAAAAGCTTTGTCATTCATCGTAGTTGATTAACAATTTTTCGGAGTGGAACCTTTAAATTGTTTTCAACATCCTTGAAAAAATATTCCATGAAGAATTTATGACTCTTGAGAAGCATGCACAGCTGTTCTCCATTCTTTCTCGTTTCCATGTTTTTGTCTAACAGAAATATTGCTAAATTCGACATTACTCGCTTCCTAGTTCGTGGATTTGCATCACTTCCAATAATCTGGTCATTTCCAGCTTTCTTGCAGATTTCCGTCAATATTCGAGCAGACGTCGAGCGAACAATTGGATGCTTGTGATTAGATCCTTTTGCACAAACAGCACGAACTGAATGATGCACGGATATGCACGATGCCATCTTTTCAAGTGCTATATTTGCATCTTTTTGAATGAATCTGTTTGGATCAGAAGTCTTACACAACAGGATGTCAACCATTTCATCAAATTCCGGCCGCTTTGTGCTTTTTGCAAGCAGAAAAAATTCACCAGCCACTTGACATGCTGTTCGGCACAAATTCGAACGTGGCGACTTGAAAAAGTCAATTAATTTTCTGCTGATAATTGGAATGAATCTAGCTCCTAAATCACTATCCCAATGAATATTATTTGCAATCTGAAGGAAGTTCCGCAATCCATCAATGCACACTTCCCTATTAAAATTAATTCACAACAATTGTCCATCATAAAAAGTCTCAAATCACTCACCATTCAAAATCTTGCAATTGCTCAACAATCGTACAAAGTTTGACATAACAACTTCCGCCGACATTGCAGAAATCTGTCGAATCACTTGATGCTACATCCATTTTACTACTTTCCTTTGATGAGTTTGATGATTTTTTTGATGCCAAATTATTTTTAGCAACACTAATGGCACCCGATTCATCTTCATCATCACGAGACATTTCTTTTTTGCGCATCTGTTTCGTGGATGGACGTTGACATGCTTTCTTACATTTGAATGTCGGTGTTGATTGATTTCTAGTGGGGATTGGTAAAATAGTATTAGATTTTGGTAATGAGAGTTTCTTTTTGGTGATTATTGGGATGTGGAGGAGGGAAGAACTAGCGATAATTTAAAGTAGAAAACTTTGAACATATTCTGTTTGATTTAACTGATTTTAAATGTCCTGACATTTTAATATCGAGCCACACATCTAATTCTAGAGTAGTTCAAGCAATAGCTCAAGACTTTATTATCTAATTACTAGTCCACCAACATAGTTATCTGAAGACTATGTAGGTAAAGTAATATTCTCGAATCTTAGATCTAGGAATGAAGCTTACAGCCTTTTTGTCTGAGCAACAATCAAAAAAGTTAACAAAGTATGGGTATGGTATTGGTTTGAGTATGGGTATGGCTTGATAGATAAGCCTTTCTCCTACCTATTTTTTTTTTCATTTTAATTGTACTTTATTGCATTTATTGACGACATACTGTCCGGTAATAATTCACATTTTACACTTTTGTATTTGTATACATATGAATTAGTATTATGTAGGATCAAACTTCTAATCTTCATATCTAGGTTTCAAATAAACTAAGGCTCTCGTTTCGATCTTTTGTAGCCGTGACGTGATACTTTTCAGGTCCGTTCTAACAATAATCTTGTAGCTCTCGTTCCTATTTCTCCCGCTACTTCTCCCGCTTCAAGTTCCTGACCCGTTCCTTAATCCAACGTTGCCCAAATGCCCAATTATGGCTTGATCTTCTACATTAAGCAGTCGAAGTATCTAAACTTCCGAAAAAGAACAAATTTGGAAATGGCTGGATTCGAACCGACAACCTTCGAGTTACCTATCC
The DNA here is from genome assembly GCA_917627325.4 of Chironomus riparius. Classification (NCBI taxonomy): domain Eukaryota; kingdom Metazoa; phylum Arthropoda; class Insecta; order Diptera; family Chironomidae; genus Chironomus; species Chironomus riparius. The sequence goes on along the minus strand of OU895877.1, from coordinate 16,845,203 downwards.
ATACCCAAACTTCCAACATCACCAAACCAAAGCTCCACAAATTCCTATTTTCATCCTTCGTCGTCCGTAGCATTTACAAAACAATTAAATGGCAATTAAACTTACTTTGGCTTTACAATGACACGTTGAACAGGATTTTGACACTGCACAGAATTAACTACCTCCAAATCGTCACTCTTTTCAATTTTGCTGACTTCATACAAATTGCATTTTATCTGCCTCAAATTATTGTCAATTCCATCACCGATATGATCATTAGTATTGTTATTCCTCATATTGTTATGTCGTGCATATTTCATACTGTGATTAGATGGCGTATCCATAGGGAATGATTGTGGACGTAAAAACGTTTGATCCTCAATTAAATCTCTTAATGCAGCATACGGATACGGTGTTTTAACTCTAGCCTCTATAGGCTTTACTGTTTGCGTGAAATTGTCTCGTTGCGCGGCAAAATTAGATTGCGGAAATGTAAATTCCTGCTTTAGATTTAAAATGTGCGGTGTATTGTTAGATACTGGCAAAATTGAAATATCATTAAGCTTCACAATACATAATTTGTCGTACAATAGCTTTTTGTAATCTCCAATAATCTCGTTTGTATCCGATAGACTCATGCAGCACTCATTTTCATCCGATAAATCAAAGTCGTATAAGTCAATGTTCCCATTTCGTGATGGTGGACCTTTAGCTTCGTCTTGATCCTCGTACAGCCAAATGCTTGATACTTCTTTTTCCCTCGTCTAGAAATTTTGTGATAAAGAGAAAGAAAAAAGTTTTTTAAATGTCGGTTTGGTAATCTTTAAATGTCGTTAATGGACTGAAACTTTTCATCTCCTCCTTACGTTAATTAATGTTCCTTTCTGCATGTTCTTATTACATTCAGATCAATAATGGATTTTAAATAAAGGATCTTAATTTAAAGATCTGTTTTTTTTGTATTTTTGGTTCGGCTTTGAATTTTGCAACTTGATATGATTGTTGTGATAATTTGATGAGGAAAAGAATATCTTTGAATTGTTTCTTGAGATTGAATATTTCAAACTCGGAAGATGGATCTGAACTGCATTTACTATTTGGCTAAGCCAGTTCTAAATAGCATAATAAAGCTGAGTGTATCTGAATGGTGTAAAACCTAATCTAGGTATGAAAACAAAGTAGTTTATATTCCAGGAACTAGCTTTCCGAGAGCATATGACGGATAAATCCTAATCTACTTAAGCAATCGATTTAGTAGTCAAACTACAAAGCTCTTCAATGGTCAAAGTCACACTCGATTACACTCGAATTTTTTAAACGAATGTATGAATCTTGGTTCAGAAACTGCCGGAAAGTTGCAAGCGAACTTCAACAGTCGTCTTGCATCTCAAAACACAGAATAAATCAAATGAAATACAAAAGAAAGTAAAATCCGTAAATGAAATCAAAAATTAAGAGACAAAAGGCAAATTGAATGCCTGAAACCTTAAAAACAAAAAGCAACAAAATGTATAGAAACTTTGTACATACTTAAATTTAAATGTAAATAAAGGTTCAGGAACTGCTCCCAACACTACCGACATAGAAACCATAAAGCTTATTATTGAAACAACTTTTCTAATGAACTTTAAAAAATGAAATTTCAAGAGCAAAGAAGCTATGTCAAGGATGAAATTTTTTTCCAAGAAATTCTTCGTAACAAGATCTCATCATTTCATCAATCCAATCAAGAGTTTTCTTTATCTTTTTGAAAAATTTCAAACAACTTCATTTCATAACTTATCAATTCTTGCACGAGTAATCTTATCCATAGCGACAACAATCTATAAATGCAAGAAGATTCAATCAGTTGAGACTAAATTTTCACGTGAAAACTAAAGGAAAAGTTGTTTTTCAAAAGCGTGACTTAGAAACAGAGTTGCGAAACAAACCACCTGTGACAGGTGAGAACCGTTCAATTCCTTGATAATTTGTATGGTTTTGTTAGAAAAACCTTATAAATTATCAAGGAATTGAAGGGTTCTCACCTGTCACAGGTGCCTGTTTCACAACTCTGCTTAGAAACGGATTGATTCTGTGGCTTGAAGATATCTGCTTTTAATTAAATAGAATCAAAAGCTTCTTCATGTGAAGGGTCGTTCGTTTATTTTGTCTTTAATATTTGGGTGTCTTTAATATGTTAAGCACAATATAAAAATTTTCATTTAAATCTTTTTACGGCATAAGGAAGGGGGGGGGGGGGGTCGCTAGAATTGTGAAAGATTCCTAAACGCCTTTTTACATTAGATGGAAGTTCTGGATTCTGACGAAAATGAGGTTTAAGCAAGACTTTATACAGCATGATTATCTAATTTTTATCATTTTCGTCCCGGAAGAGCAGGAGGGGGGGGGGGTGGTTAATTGAGAAAAGAAAAAAGTCAGAAGAAGTTACCTATCCCAACATATCTAAAGCTGAATACAATTTTCCAAATAAGAAAATGCGCTCTAATCCCATCCTTACTAACCAAAAATCCACAATCATTTCTTCCCCAATTTAACACAACTCGTACAAAAATAACGAGATATGACATGCAAGCTATTCCATATTTCACCTCTTTTTTCCGTTTCATATTTTCTCTCCACTTATGAGGCTTCCACATTCAATAATACTAATGACATCAGGATTTGTTTTGACCTAATTAAAAATCGATCACGAGAAACATTTTCGTTTTCCCTTCGATAAATTTTTTTTTGTATTTTTAATGTACCATGTATAGTCACTGTACGTTCAATAATGACAAAAAAAAAAAGACGAATTCGATTGCATGTACGACAATGCTATCATGTTAGCTTACAACCGACATTTACATCATTCATGTGCTTATCATTCACGGCTTTTGGCGCCACTTCCATTTACTATAAATTTATTTTTGTTATCAATTTTTATTTTCAGCCGTGTAGCATGTCGATGATGATAGGGAGCATAATGAAAGTTTTTCAGGAACAGCTCCAAGGCAAATGAACGGGAAAAATCTTCAAAAAAAAAATTATTGATAAAAAAAGGCATTCACAAATACATCCGCAAAAAAAATTTTATTATTTATTTTGACTGAAGCTGCTCCATTCCTCTCTTGTGTCCTTATTTTATTTTCATGGTTGTGTCGGGAAAAGCCGAAAACATTTTGGCGCAATTCGAGTCCGAAGCATGAAAATCACATTCCTTTCGTATATTTTAGGAGGAAGCAAGCGTGCCTCTGTGTTGTGTCTGGGATATAGTGAAAAAAAATTGGTATAAGAAGGGATATGCGAAAGCGCGCGCGAGTGCAGCACACAACACAAACAAAGACGATTCAAAATGTCCCAATTTTCCAAATCAACGACGCAATTTGGAGGGAAATGTCGAGTTTTCTCTATAGCATGTCTGCGTTGTGTGTAGTACTCGACAATATTTACTACGGATGATGTAAATGTGTACAACAATTCGGGATATGAGAGAAAGAAAAAGAAAATTTTAATCTTTTGTGAGGCTTCTGTCGATAGTGCGCATGAATGTTCCCGAAAAATAATAACAAAAACATAGGCACAAGCACAAGTTGGAGTGGAAAAATACTACAAAAATGCGTTGTGTATTTGTTATGATATTTTTCACATGAAATTGACTTGATTGTGTTGATGCTTGAGACAGTCGCTGTCTGGAAACATTCGACGAAAACATTCGACAAAATTCTCTCTGTTTTGGATGAGAGAAGTGACTGTGAAGATGGCTATGAGCTTTATTTGTAGTAGTTAACATTTATGGATGTGTTAGTAAGAGAAGTCTAGAGTCAGGTCAATGAAGCGTCTGTCAAGCATTCAATGAATGTCTTTGTGAGTTGTTCCTACATATGTAGTTGTGAAAATTGCTCAGAGTTTTACGTTTTGTTTTGATTTTTTTCCCTCTCGACGATGTCGAAGTAAAACTTGGAGAAAAAAAATTTTATTGCGTGTTTTCTTTTTCAAAAATGAATATTTCATCATTCTGATGGGATTTTTCAATTCTTTGCTACTTCTACTTCTAGAATGACTGAATTGCGACTCAACAAGAATTTTTCATAAATTTTTAATCCACACGAGTCAATTAATAGCGATGAAAACAAAAATATACATAACATATAGGCTGTGCAGTCTGTAGACAGTTCACATGCATGAATATGACGCAATAAGTTGAATGAATGAATGAATGAAATGCAAAAAGTCCAAACTCACTCTCAATCTTTGTCTTATCTGTGTCAGAGCTACTCACTGCCCTTAAACTCTCAAAAAATGCGTAAAATATTACAACTCATGTGTCTCCAATAAATCTTTCAATTTTCTTATCAATTTTTTTATTTTCAACAGCACTGCTAGAAAAAATGAAATTAATTAACTGTTAATGCCATGCTGTGTTCATTCATTGAAACAAATATTTTATGTCTTATCAATAAACTTGTGGTCTTTATTTGACTTTCAAAAACAATCGTAACCGTGACATGACATCAATATTGGATTCAATGAGCATGCTTAGTTCTATGAATGAAATCAGTTACTTGGAATTATTTTTCTATAATTATTGGGTATGTTTTGTGAGTAGGTTTAAAGGACATGAGCTTTCCTGTGTGTTCATAATTTAATAAAGCTCAAGCGATTTTTAAATGACAAAGAAGGTGTTCTTTACATTGAGAATTGCTCTCTTGAACATGACTAAGAATAAGGCATTCCCAAAAAGCTTGGAGGAAAGAGCTGGGAGCTGCGGGTGCCTACTGTTAAGCTGACCTAATCTTTACCAACTCATTATTCCACGGATGCCAAGAACTCTTGCTAAAGAGCAGCATAAAAAATTCTCAAGAATTCACCAACACCAATCAGCTCCAATTCCTCAACAAAACCTAATCGTCAATCTTAAATCATAGCAAAACATTCCATTTTTGTGTAGCCATTCTCGCTCATAAATATATAGCTTCTTACTATTTGTGGCTTTCTGCACAGCACACACGTGTGGAGTAGCAAAACAAACTGTTCATCAAATATTTTTCATTCTAATGTTGTCAAAAGTCTTTTATAAATGATAATTTATTTGATTTTAGTTTCTTGAGTACGCCGATCGAATTTCAATAGATTAAATGTTTTATGATTTTTTGTATGTGATTTATATTGAATTATAAATAAGGTTGAGAACAGGCATGATTTAAATAAATCTGTCGGACGTTTAAGGAAGAAAATACTGAAATTTTAAGAGTTATGAGTAAAAATCAGGGACTGATTTCTAAATTTACTCTACTCCAAGGATGCGGAACTGATAAATTACATTTTGATATTTTTTTTATCATTTTTGATCATTTCATCAGTACCACACCCTCGCCCTACCCTAGAATTTAAAGTCTTACAGTACTCCTGGGATCCTTTGGAACTGAACCTAGTTTTGTACTCTTAGCTTATAATTGTATCAACGTGTTTCAAAATGAATTTGATTTAAACAAATTTAAATGGTAATTGAAAAGGTTAAAACGTTTTATAACAGAAACGATCAAGGTTCAAATCCTTACAATATTCAATAACTTTGATGGTTATTTAAATTAAATATGAACATTTTTTTTCGATTGTCAGTTTTTCAAAGATGGCTCTTAAGGGGCCATTCACTTATTACGTAAAGCTTTTAGGGGGGGAGGGGGGTCTAAGATTTTGTTACGGTTTTAACAAGGAAATTTTTTTTCATACAAATTTTGTTACGAGGGGGGGGGGGTCTAAAAAGTCATTTTTTCGCGTTACGTAATAAGTGAACAGCCCCTAAGGGGTTTTAGACTATTTATTTTCAGGAAGGGTTCTCAAAAAACTTTCAATCTTTGACTGGTCTAAACCCCCTTCAAAACTTAGGATAATTACTTTATTTCACTAAAATGCTGTGCATCCAAAAATAATCTTCATCAATCAGAATCATCACTTAAATCCATCTCATCATAAAAATTATCCGGCAGTTCCATTACAATTTCCTCTTCCAATTCCAACAGAGTTTAATGAACCTTAGTTTGTCACCCAAGTCACGAAATATTGTCATCTGATAATTAAGCAATAATTCTTTATTTATTTTTTCATTCTCAATCGATATCCATCACTGTCACAAGACGTGATAGAAATAGACATGAGAAGATGGAAATGAGGGTAAAAATGCGCGACAAATGGATAAATGGATTGCTGGAACAAATGCATGTAAATCATCAAACATCAGCATCATCTCAATTTCATTGTCATTTGTTAAAGAATTTCCACTTACTTTTCAACACTATTTTTGTCTATGATTAGGGTTACCATCTAGTTTTCATGAAAATACAGGACATTTGGTAAATTTTTTCGAAAAAAACAGGACATAGAGTAAAATTCGAAAATTAACGGAAATTTTCATGAAAAAAATACAGGACCAGGAACAAAATTTAAAAATTTATACAGGACAGGGTTTTGAAATACAGGACTGTCCGTTGTAAAACTACGCAGATGGTCACCCTATCTATGAATGACAAATATCCGCAAAAGGATGTAAAGAAGTTCAACGCACTTACGGACAGATCTACAAAGTCGTAGACAAAAAGAATGAAAAGTCATCAATAAGAAAAGAAATTTTGGCCTAAATCGTATGAAGACCCTCGTGTGACTTTATATAGGAAATGAAAATAATTTTTTTCATATGTGTATCTTATGAACTTAGTGTAGAATAGCTACAAGAACATGATTTTATTGCGCAATACTTAAAAATAATTATTATGGGTTTCTGAAAAATAACTGTAACGGCTGTACGTCATGTAAAATGTTATTTTTTTGTTGTTGATTCTTTTTGTGAACAAAAAATGTCTGAAAGCATGGTCTTCGTGAGTTTGGCTGGTTTCTGATTCTGTTGAAAAATAAAATATTCTGAAAAACGTTTTTAGGACTGAAAATTAATGCACTTTACTACATATATTATAACCTTCACAAAAATTCTAAGATTTACATCTTAGACTCTGTTGTCTTTGAAGCTAGTTGGTTGAGCTAGACAACTTAGTTTCTAGTTTATATTGAATTTTAAACCAAAATTTACCAAAATTAAAATGATTTGTGATGAAAAAATGTTTAAAAATAATGAGAAATAAGAGGTTAAAATCCTTAATCTTGAAAAGAGGTTTTTGCCAAAAAATGATTTTTTTTAAATATATTTAAACTTCAAAAAAATTTTCAAAAAATTTAAAAGTGAGTTAAAAATCACAACTTAATATTCATAAAGCTATAAACATCACAGATTAGAAGTGAATAAACTGTTTTAAAATTGACATTTATACTTCACAAAATATTGCGACTTATTTAAATCACAACCCTTTCCTTACAAAAATCATTCATCCCTAATTTAATAAGATTTTTATAACCACTTTTTATTACGCGGATTTTTTTCACTTTAAACAAAAAAAAACAGGAACAATTTGATTTTAATGAATGGGAAATATATGTCAGAAAGGGTTGAAGATGAGATGAAAAAAATTAATCTCCAGCTTTTGTGACCAATTTTTATTGCACATTTCTTTGTTGTTGTATGAAATTTTTTAAATGGCAATTTTTATAGTCGGGTTGTTCGCAGTTTTAATTGAGTTACAAATATTATTGTCGTGGAATTTTCTACCTCAATTGATATAGTGTCAAAATGTTTGATGATATTTTGGGGATTTAAAGATGCTTGAGATAGATTTTTTGAGTTTTTTGTGATTTTCAAAAGCTTGTTGGAAGATTTAAAAATTGGAAAATGTTTTCAAAAATTTAAAAAAGTTCCAAACTTAATAAATCAAGAAAATTTAACAAAAATTTAAAATAATTAAAAAAATGCATTTAAAATGAGAAAATAATTTAAAGATAAAGAAAATCGTTTTAAAATTAAAATTTTTTTGCTGTTAATTTTGAACTAGAAAAGTCCAGAAAAAAATCTTACAATCGGATGCAAAAAAAAAAACAAATAAATTCCCCCAAAAATAATGTTGAAAATTTTTAAAAGAACTCAAGTTTCTTTAAAAACAAGAATTTCAGACACACAAAAGTCTTTCCTTTTAATTTAAAACTCCTTAGGCTTTCTCAAATCTCTTATTACAATTGTATTCATTTTTATTTTTCATTATTCTTTTTAAAAGATTATTACTTGACTATGATTCATTTGCGTTTAATATAAAAATAATCGAATTAAAATTTTTTTTTTTAAAATAAAAAATGAATTTCAATCCGATTATGCTTCAACTTGCTCATTATTCCTTTGTTATATGCTTGAGTGTTATGGAAATTTTTTTTCCTGTTCATCATCATTCTTCTTCGTCTTTGTCTCCCTTCCTTAAAGTCCTGCTTTTCCATTGAAATAATATTTTTTCAACGTCGTAGAGTTTTCATATCCCGACATAATTCGTTTATATTAGAAGGAATTAGCATGAAGATTAGCATACAACTGTTGTATGTTTATCTCCATTGCGAGTGTGTTGACTTTTTGGATAGATTTTGTGATTTTTATGTCTGAAATTTCAGATTTAAATCTGAGACAATTTAAAAAAATTTGGTAATTCGAAGAAAGTTAAAGAATAATTGAGAAAATTGTCCAAAAAAAATTTATTTTTTTTAAAAATTCTGAAAATTACACAAAAATCATCACAGCATAATTTCTCATTGGCATAATCCTGCAGGATCAACCGGAAAAACAACAAAATAAACGAAAAACAAAATAAATTCTAAATAGAAAAGAATAAAAAATGAGTAAGATGAGAATGTGACTTCGGTTCCACGGATAATTGCCCAAATTAATATTAATGTGAATGCATTAGATGAGCCAAAACAACAGTAACGAAGAAAATTTAAAATCATAAATTCAAATGATTTAGATTTTGCTATTGTTGAGAGCACACGAGCATTAATGCGACTCACGGAAGAAGGAAGAAAAATATTAATGAAAAAAGTCGTTTTTAATAGAGATTATTTATTAATTAATTTAAAATAAAAGTGGATTAATTAATTTTATGCATAGAATTTTTTTCTGTCTATTTATTCATGATGCATATGAAGTAAACAGGAAAGTTTGAAAGACTTGTAGAATTTACAGGTAGACGGTACGCACATTTGAGGCTAACTTGGTGTTAAATCAAAGAGAATCTTTGAAATTTTAATAATTATTGCAAAGGTTGCAGTAATATTCAATTTAGATTCTAAGCCAGAAATGGTTAAGATTTGGGGCTGAAAAGTTCAAATTTTGTGGCCCAATCAAACTTTAATAATTATTGCAAAGACTGCTAGAAATGGTTAAGATTTGGGGCTGAAAACTTCAAATTTTGTGCCCCAATGAATAATATTCAATTCAGATTCTAAGCTAGAAATGGTTAAGATTTGGGGCTGAAAAGTTCAAATTTTGTGGTCCAATGAAACTTTAATAATTATTGCAAAGGTTGCAGTAATATTCAATTTAGATTCTAAGCTAGAAATGGTTAAGATTTGGGGCTGAAAAGTTCAAATTTTGTGGTCCAATGAAATTTTAATAATTATTGCAAAGGTTGCAGTAATATTCAATTTAGATTCTAAGCTAGAAATGGTTAAGATTTGGGGCTGAAAAGTTCAAATTTTGTGGTCCAATGAAATTTTAATAATTATTGCAAAGGTTGCAGTAATATTCAATTTAGATTCTAAGCTAGAAATGGTTAAGGTTTGGGGCTGAAAAGTTCAAATTTTGTGGTCCAATGAAACTTTAATAATTATTGCAAAGGTTGCAGTAATATTCAATTTAGATTCTAAGCTAGAAATGGTTAAGATTTGTGGCTGAAAAGTTCAAATTTTGTGGTCCAATGAAATTTTAATAATTATTGCAAAGGTTGCAGTAATATTCAATTTAGATTCTAAGCCAGAAATGGTTAAGATTTGGGGCTGAAAACTTCAAATTTTGTGGTCCAATGAAACTTTAATAATTATTGCAAAGGTTGCAGTAATATTCAATTTAGATTTTAAGCTAGAAATGGTTAAGGTTTGTGGTCCAATGAAACTTTAATAATTATTGCAAAGGTTGCAGTAATATTCAATTTAGATTCTAAGCCAGAAATGGTTAAGATTTGGGGCTGAAAAATTCAAATTTTGTGGTCCAATGAAACTTTAATAATTATTGCAAAGGTTGCTGTAATATTCAATTTAGATTCTAAGCTAGAAATGGTTAAGATTTGGGGCTGAAAAGTTCAAATTTTGTGGTCCAATGAAACTTTAATAATTATTGCAAAGGTTGCAGTAATATTCAATTTAGATTCTAAGCTAGAAATGGTTAAGGTTTAAAACAGAAATGTTCAAATTTTGTGGCCTAATGAAACTTTAATAATTATTGCAAAGGTTGCTAGAAATGGTTAAGGTTTGGGGCTGAAAAGTTCAAATTTTGTGGCCCAATGAAACTTTAATAATTATTGCAAAGGTTGCTAGAAATGGTTAAGATTTGGGGCTGAAAAGTTCAAATTTTGTGGCCCAATCAAACTTTAATAATTATTGCAAAGGTTGCTAGAAATGGTTAAGGTTTGGGGCTGAAAACTTTAAATTTTGTGGTCCAATGAAAATTTAATAGTTGTTAAAAATAATTGCATTATTCAAATTGTAACATAAATTAGTTTAAAATTTTAGCATCAATAAACTAGTAACCCAGATAAAAATCCACAAACAGAACTGTTGAGTCACACTTAATCGACATCAAGACAAACAAATTCCTCTGATCAACAACTCCACAACATTTATTTCCCTCAGTTCTCGAACAAATAAAAAAATTGTAATCTAGAATTTATGAATAATTCCACTTCCGTGTTTGATTTTGCATGCGGAAAACTTTATTCTTATTTTTCCACAGCGTTCTACACGAGAAGTTAATAAATAATTTCTTTTTACAATTCAAATATGTAGCTTAGTTGAAGCTACAACCAATATTTGGGCGAAGAATAAGGCAAGAGGAATGAGAGAACGTAATTCTTTCATCATGCATTTGGTAGCGTCACTTCTCATGCCCTTCCTTTGCGGTTTTTAAAACGTGTCTGGTTCAATAAACTTTTCAGTTCTTTATTTTTTTTTCGCAAAAAAAAACAGAGAGAATAATATGAGGAAGAAGAGGAACGTAAAAAGAGTCAGCAATTATTGTGCTATAAAGCATAAGAATGTTCAACACCATAAATTTGATATTTTTTTTTTGTTGTAGTCGAGAGTTGAGAATGTAATGGAATGAAGGAAATTGCAATGCGCGGGAAAGAAAGAATTGTTATGAAAATAAAATTAAAAATTCTTTATGCTGTGGATTGAAAGTCTAAAGCGCATTTTTTGCTTCTGTCTTAATGACTTCAATATGGTGGATTTAAAGGTTTAATTTTTAAGTTATCCAAAAAGCAAGGAAACTAATCAATCGGCTGACTTACGAAACAAACAGACATCCAAACTGACAAAGATTGTCAAAATATTATTCTTCCAATCATCCAACGAATTGTTTGTTTGATACTAGATTTAGGGTCTAGTTAGATATCCAGTCAGCCATCAAACCAGCTTATTATCATGTCCATTCAGCTCCCAAATAATCCAGTGAGCCAACTTACTATACATCAATGTACATATTTAGGTAAGCTTTAGGTATCTTAGATTAAAACTCCTTTACAAGTATTAGACATGACTCAGGGGAAGACACAATCTCACCACAGAATTGCATTTAGGTTGTTACGGAATCACTCAAGTAGACAAAAATTAACTTAAGCCTGCGAGGATTCCAATAAGTTTATTAAACCTCTGACGAACCGATTAATCATGTAATCGACTACCTAGCTAGGATGGAGAGGTTGGGACATTACGAAAACCTGAAGTTAAGCACCTATTCATCTGACTATTTCCATACAACAAGTAAGACATTTAGTCATCTATACAGCCACTCAAATTGCATTATCAACCAACACTTCAACTCCAAAAATTGCATTTAAAATATTGTGATCCAATGTATATATTGAGGCTTCATACATGCATTTATGCACTTCTGTATTATGAGTTATTTGACTTTGTTGTATGTATTCTGCATTCTTATTTTATAGTGAGTAATATTAATGAGATTTTGTGCACTTTTCAGTGCACTTTTTGTCTTTTCTTCTTTTTATGCTTGCAACATTGTAAGTTTAATGAGTTTGATCAAATGAACTGGTTAGTCGGTTTATTGGATGACTGGAGAAATTGATGGGATTTTTTTTTGGCTCGTTGCAACTTTGTTGGAAATCGACATTCTTCGTGATTTTTATTTTTTGATGAGAGTCATCAGTGATAATTTGAGTATATTTATAAGATTGGCTTTTGAAGTTCAACTTGGCCCGGGAAGCACAAGTTGGTTAACCGATTAATAATCCGATGCTAAGCTAGAGTGATTTAGCTATTGAGTTGGAATTTTATTTAAATCCAGAGTCATGCAGGCTTGACTGAGGATTTCTGATGGATTAACCGACTTGTGGTATCCAGGAGGTATTTACGTATTTTTGTGTCCAATAAATAAAATTTAAAATTAAAACCTAGTATGACCCTAGTCAAATGCAGCCCCACTTAAACAAATTTTATCAACAAATACAAACAAAATAAAATATTAGCTAATCCAGTTATTACAGACAAAGCTATGCAGACAAAATTCCTTAAATTTTGACTTTTTTTGTTTTGCTCAGGATTTGTATGATTTCTATTTGCTAAATCATTCATAAATGTTGATGCGATTGAATCATACAAATTTTTCTCAAAATGTGTCATCTTTTCATTAAAATCAATGCTTAGTTCCTTCACACTTTTAATTATTGTCATTTTCAATTCTGATTTGGAGTTTTCAATATTTTTTAAAACATTTTCAGTTGAATTTGCGACTATAATAGTTGACTGGTCTTTATAAAGGTTTAACAAAGTTATAGCTTCACTTAAACTTCCTTCTATTCTTTTGCTAGCTAATAAAGTCTCATTAAGATTTTTATGACATATTTGATTCAAGTTTAATGTGTCGCTTTTTAAATTATCAATCTTTGATGACAATAAGCTTTTTATAGAGTACTGAAGATCTCTAAAGAAAGCACTTGATGACATCTGAAGTTTATGCAGATTATCTTCTATATTTTGGAATTTATTGTTTAAAGTCTCTTTTGATGACAAATCATGATCAAATGGTTCAGCAATAGTTGTTGTTTCAAAATAATCAAGAAAAAGATCAGAATTCCTATTGACTTTTCGCTGATATGAAGGATTAATAAGTAGCAAAAGAAGAAAGGCTTCAAAAATTCTAAAGAAAAAAAATTTAAAAATGAGAAGCAAAGATCAGATTTTTCTATAAGTTGAAGATTTCTTACCCGGAATAAAATTTCATAATTACTTGATGTTTTAAAAAAATAATAAATTGACCAGCTTAGTGAATTACTTTCATAAAACTAAAGCAGTCACATTAAAATGAATCGTTCTTTATATAATTTAATTTCATCAATTTTGCATAAAAAACTCTCCGATTCATTTTAATTTAGTCATCCTTTATCATTCAGTGATTAATATTTTCCATTTGACTCAAACTTTTAAATTCTTAATACATTCCACTGATCATTTTTTGCTTAAAATCACGCCTTTAAATCCAATCATAAATTTTCACATTCTCTTATTCTCGCAACAATGTTGCAATCTTTAATTACCGCCTCAGAGAATTTTTTGCCATGCAAAACAACAACAAGCTACAACAACATTTAAAGGCAGCAGTGAACTTGTGTGTCTTCCTAATTCTTAATATTAAGTAACAATCGAAAGGCACATTTAAATTTACTCATCCATTCAATATTTCCTCGTCGAGTCCTAAAGCAAATAATTAAATTGTAATTGGAGACAAGCAATGCCAATGGGCATTACAATAAACTTATGGCGCCGCTCTACATTTTATTATTTATTTGTTGTTGTTGCACTCGTATTATTATTATTTTTGCAACAAAAAAAATTAAATGTGATTTGTTGAAAAAATAATAGTTAAATGAAAATACAAACGAAAAGGTTTGATTGAAAAGAATTAAGGAAGTCATTATATTGAATGACAGACTTCGATGCATTCTTGAATTCTTTTTAAAATTTCTTTAAAAAATTAAATTAAGAAATTAAATTGAGATGCAAAAAATTTTGAATTTTACAGTGATGAAAATTACAAATTATTATTATTAGGATTTGAACCTATGGATTTTCTTATAAGGAAGCTCTAATGACCACCTTTAGTGTCTATTTGTCCATTCAAGCAGTTTTAACTTTTGTAATTGTTGTGCTGCATATTTCAGTTTATTTAAATCGATCATTTAACATTTATTAACCTTTCCAAAGAACTCATTGAAACAGGCTGTTGATAGAGACAGTGTTGCTTTTGGAATCGGCAATTGGCAAGCGATAGAGCTAGATTTGGGGGACTACTAAGTGAGGTCATGGATCACATTTGATCTGTACGACCAGCGAAGTAATTAAGTAAGAAGCAAAATTATGAAATATAAGCATCAAAATGATGATGAAATTAAAATTAAATTGAAAATTGGTCGAAATCTCTTCAAAAAACAAACTCAATTCCAAAATTTAATGAAACTTCAGAAAGATTATTTTAAAAAAAATCAAAATCAGTGTAAATTACATCATGAGGTAATTGTGTAGATAATTTAAGATTTTTTTAATTTTTGATAACATTTAATTCAAAAAATATTTAAATTATTTTTAAGATTTTAAATTTTTGTTCAGTTTTTTCAAATTTTTTGCTCAATTTTTTCAAATTTTTTACTCAACTTTTAAAACATTTTTGTTCAACTTTTTCAGATGTTTAACCATTTTTAAAAATTTCTATTTATTTTTTTGATAACTTTTTAACATAAAAATATTTTTCAAACAAAAACACACAAGAGCCACGCAATACCAAAAATAACAACACACAAAAAATTCCTCTAGCAAATTCCAAAGCGAAAAGTTATCGACTATTATCTAGTTATATATTCTCTCCAATAGCTTCGTAATCATGAATCAATAAGCAATCGCATTAAATCATGGTGAAAGGAATCAACGGCGTAAGAAAAAAGAAGCAAAAAGATGTCGAGATAAGCTTCCAATATTGACAAAATGAAATAAAAAGAAATTCATGGAATTTGTTATGAGAATGTCGCGATCTTCAATAAACAAACAAAAAAAGCGCGAAGGCTAAAGACATGAAAAATGGAAAAAAGAAAGAAAACTTTTTGTTTTTCCACGAAGACTATTTTTGAACTTGAAGAAGAAGTAAACAATAATAAAATGTTTGTGCGTACTCACTTTTGTTGTTTTGACGAAAGTTTGAGCTTTTCGTGATTTTTGCGGTGACAAAATTTATGTTTTAAGAAAACAAAGTTTTTTGTTATGAATATTTGGTTAAGTCAACGACTGATGAATGATTCAGTAAAATCGATTGGAATGAAAAGTTTGAAGTTTAAGTTTGACTTTGTTGAATAACTTTTATATTTTTATGGAATTGATGTAGCTTCTTATTTAGAGTTTGAAGTCGATTTGCAAGCATTTACGACCAGAGAGAATTTCAAGTAAAAGCTGATCGTACCTAAAATGTGATTATTTTGAATTGTGAGTAGGGAGGGTATTGAAAACTAGACGCCTCTAAGTGCTTCCAGTTCCGAATTATTTGAGCCAGCCAGCCAAAGTGGACCTATAAGTGCATTGTTTGCTAAGGAAAATATGACAAAAATCAAAAATATCAATTTTGAAACCTTGAAACCTTGAAATTTCTTAGAGATCTGGAACATGAAGTAGCAACTAAAACATTGTTCTCACATGTGTCAATCGAGGTGGCTATGTTTGATACTTTAAATCATCCCATATCACTAAAATACTATCAAATCTTTAAGAAAAATGACATCAATCGAGTCCTAGCTCAAAACCGTGAATGAATACACAAACTTATAAACACCAACAATTCACATTAAGTAAAACTCTAAATATAATCATCAACTTTGCATTTACGTGGCCTTTAAGAATTCATTGACCCTCTCAGAATATTCAATTCATACCCAAAGATTGTATCAACAGATTTATATGCAGCCTTGAATATCGACAAAAAAATAGCGATTTTTGTTTTGACTGCATTAGTCTAAAACTTCATTTATGACCAGACAGCGTTTGCTAAACAGAAGAAAAAAAGACTTTAATTGATAGGTTTTGGATATCGCAGACATTCTAAATGTCCTTATAATTAGTACATTCTGTCTGTAGCTTTGTTTTATTTTAATTTCATAGTAAAAATTCGGATGAAACTAGCACAATTTAATTAAATGGCAACTTTGCATAGACAAAGCATGAAATTCTAATTCTACTCACACCAGACCCCCCATAACTTTTTTTCTCAGAAAAATCAGAATCAAAACAAAAAATCCAAAAAGCAGAACGAATAAGAAAAAAAATCTTGTTTAATTTTAAAATAGTTTTTTAATCAACTTAGCAATTCTCAATTAATTATTTTTATCATTAAACTACTTGACAGACTCGTCACACAACAAGAACAATAAGAATCTCGAAACAGAGGAAAAAAATGTGACTCGACTCAATTGTTTGTCTTCATTTAAAAATAATTTTGTCTAATTGAATATAAATAGAAGCATAAGAGCGATGATGATGAATATTTCATTTATATGTCATGTGAGGAGTAGCAAAGTAATAATAAGAATAAAAATAATATAAAATATATATTTAAGTATTTAAATTGAAATCTCACAGTACATGCCAGAGTATGTGATTTATTTCAGTATTATTAAAATGAAAAATAAGTTTGAATGGGGTCACGTGTGTTTTTTGGAAACGCTTTTTCATTTCCAGCTACGTTAAGTGCCTTCACACCAATGTCTTAGTCTGGTAACTTTACACTAGTCACATATTTAGATGCCTAAAATTAAGATCAAACGTTCAGGCGTCTTCACACTAGAGTTTCTGATTCGGAAGCTTTTACACTAAGGTCACAAACTCAGGTGCCTTCACACCAGAGTAACAAGTTTAAGTGCCTTCACACTAAAGTCACAAATTCAAATGCCTTAAAACTAGAGTTTTTAGTTTAAATGCTTTCATATTAGAGGGTTCATATTAGGGGTTCAGGTGCATTCACACTAAGGTCGAAAATTCAGGTGCCTTCACACTAGTATAACAGGTTTAAGTGCATTTACACTAAATTTACAAACTTAGGTGCTTTCACACTAGAGTCACAGATTAAGGAAGTTCACACTAATGGCACACTATAATTCCAAGTTTAATTGGCTTCACACTAGAGTCTCTTTCAGCTGTCTTCACAAAAATCTTTCATATTCAGGTGCATTTAGAATAGACCAGACAAAATACAATCACTAGCTTCATTCCCTTCCAGAAAAAGTGCATAAAAGAAGTAAAAGAACGAGGAAAAAACGAGAATGATACTCTTTATATAAATGTGAAGGCCCATCCCGCATGGGTCATTGTTTTCATAACATTCTTTTATTTTTATACAACTTTTTGGCGCGTTTATGGCTCTTCTTGGAAATCTTACACGCGCATACACGAAAATCGTTCGTTTGCCTTTTGGAGAAAGAAAAACAAACAACAATAAAGAATATGGAAAGAAAAATGGAAAGAAGAATTTTTTAAAAAAAAAAATTGTTTTTGAAAAGTTTCAATTTTTTGCGCGCTTCGTCATTTTTTTTGTTATTCATATCCATAGTTATGTATGGATGGAACTAACACATGTATTTCTCATTTACAATCATTATACTACAAAGCAATAAGAAACACGCAATAAAGTGAATATAATTGTGATTTGGATGTGACAGCGCATTTTAATGGACTGCTTGAGATATGTGGAATGTGAGAAAGTTTTTTTGGGAATATTCGAGTAATCAACATAAGACAGAGGTTTTTGGGGGTTCATTAGGTTATTGGTATAGCTTAAGGTGGTTAGGAGTATAGCTTAGATTGGGGTTGGGAGTGTAGCCTTGTAAAAATTGTGCATCTGTTCATTGGATCATAGATTAACCTTAAAAATCGAGGAATAAATCAAAAATTATTCCTAAGTTTTATTCCACAAGCACAACAGAAGAATCCAGCCAAAACAAAAACTTTAAATCCACAACAAGCGACAGAAAAGAGTCAAGAATGAAAAATCTCAACATTTCACTGATTCCCTTTCAATACGATATTAATGTGTGGATGTTTTTAAAAGAATGATAAAACCAGAGTGAAATTGATGCTCAGCAAGCATGTCTAATTGATGGAAGAAGTGGAGAAGTGGAAAAAAGAGATGGAAAGAATTAAGAAGAATACATAAATAAAAATAAAGAAAAATTGGCGCAATCTTGAGCAATTTATTTCATTCAAAGGCACTTGAAGCTTGAAGCGCCTTCAACGAATGTACAAAAATAAGCGTCAGTGGAACAGAAAGAGATGGAAAGTACATGTTGTTGACTCATAAAACCAGAGCACATTCTGCACGTTGATTGTTGGCAGCATATTAATAATTCAAGGCATCCTGTTTTGATGCTACTTTTTTTTCCTCTTCCTTCTGTTACTTTAAAACATTGTGGAATGCACAAAAAAATATATAAAATCTCTGTTGCATGCAGGCCTCCAATATTATCAAAAATAATGCTTTTGTGGTGGGGATGGGGCAGGGAAATTACTGCTTTTGAAAGATCAAAGGAGTTGAAAGAAATTACAAAAATAAATTTTACAGTGGATAAGATGAGCTGGTGGAAGGGGATTTTTAAAATTTGGATTCAAATTGCTTTTTATTGGATGGAGCTATTCTTGTCAAATATGTATAGAACGGTACTAATGCATAACCTGAAAAGAATTCAACACTAGTAAATTGAAAAAAATTTCCTGACTAAAAGGAGGTCCCTGGGAAGCAATTTTTGAGGTTATCTAGCCTTAAGTAAGACGGTTATGTATGTCTCATGGTAGAATTTTACGAATGGGATTTGAACCACATGCTTACAAGTATTTATTTAAGCGAGTATTCAAGTTTAAGCGTTTATTGCAATAAATACTTAAATAATAAGTTGATATTGTCAACCAATTAAGTCAGAGACGAAACTCATCTCAATCAATCCTTCACAAATGTTTCAAATAAATTTTATAGCCCAAAACCATAAATATTTATAAAATAAAAAAAAATCCTCAAAAATCATAAATTTCACATCGGAAGCATATCCAACATGTAAAAAGGGATAAAATAATTTCAAAAATGTATCAACAAAATGGGAAGAGAATCTAAATTCCCAGAAAAATACTTCCGACATACTTCCAACCGAGCAGATAGAGACAATTTCATGAATGAATAAAAAGTACAAAGAGAATCACTTTTTTTGTAGTGAAAACATATTTTTCATGCTTAAATAAATCGCTTAGCTACAAAAAATTTATTCTGATTGATTCCCAAGCTGAAAAATGTTTCCAATGGAAAAAGATGAGCAATTGTGCACTGAATTGATGGATATGAAAATGAGACATGTGATTTGATTTTCAATTCACTCAAGAAACGAAAGAAGAAAAAGAATTTTCCTTTGGAGTTGCTTCAATATTCAAGGAAGAGGAAAGATGCACAAGATATGTATCTTGATGTTTTAGCCAGTCTTCACCAGATGGAAGACTGGTGAAGACTAGCTAAACCTTCAAGGTCTCTGGTGCATTTCTTCTCTCTTTCGAATATTGAATCAATTGTCTTACAAACGTTCTAGTTTTGATTTCAAGAAATGAGATGTAGTTAATCGTAGCTTAATAAATACATTATACCTCAGATTGTTGGGGATGACGATTGACGGAGTAAATTTCTTGAATTTCCTAAAAATCCTCTTGAAATTCCAATTTGCAAGTTCCTAGATTGCATGAGCCCTAGTAGTCTAATTTTGAATGGATACCAAAGGTCAATAATTCGCTTACAACTTAAAAGTTTCAATAAGAGATTCAATTTTAGAACTTCTTTCCCAGAACAAACATTGTTTGAAGGTTAAGGTTGATAATCTAAAAAAATGAGAATGAATTTCACGCTCCATCTTATCCAAAGATAAGACAATGTCCTTTCACTTGATTTGACTTTCGACAAAATTCAGAAATTGTCATGGTGACATTTGATGTCTGGGTGGAGAAGGAATTGATTTACAATTTTTATGAAAATAATATGAGGAGACGATTTTTGGGTTTATCGTGTGGGTGAATTTTCATTAAAAACTTCAGAAAAGGTTTGTAGAAGGCTGTTGAAGAATTTGAAGGAATTTTTTCAAATTGACTTTTTGGAAGGGAATTGAAGCATTTTTGATGTTGGGTAGGTTAGAAGTAATCGAATGATTAGGCTAGTGATGAACTATTTTAATTATTTTTTTTTATTTAAGAATAATTTTCGAGATAATGGGTGTTAATTTGAATCTAATTACTTTTATGATACTCCACTGACTATGAAGGTTTAAAATTAAATAAAATCTTTATATTTGGCTGCTTTTACATCTTTACGTCGCGTAAATGTTGAAGATCGAGAGTCCTCTCAGACAATTTTTAAATGGATAACAATTTATACAACCATTCAAGTAAAAATAATCTTGAAGTTTCTAATTCATATCAGAACTCTTGCCATCCCCAAACTCAAACATCCAATTTCAACAAAACAAAATCTTTTCACATCCAATAAGCATGCATACGGTGTAAGTTAATCGAAAACTTGCAAATTTTCAACATAATCATTTTCGATCTCAAAAAACGACCTTTCAGCAACACCAAAAGTCTCTAATCTCACAAGGGATTGACATCTTGTTCAAAAAAAAATTTCATCTTTTCAAAAAAAAATTTTTTAAGTACGAAAAAACAATCATCGAGATAAAATCGTGTCAACCCCTGGCAAAAAACAGACACGTAATTATTTTTCCTTGAAAACGGACACGTTAAAATTAAAATTTTTGTCTAGAATGTGAGCACTCTAAGGACCCCAAAAAAAAAATTGGGCAGGACGGTGGGGCTTTTTCTTCTTTAATTGCTTACTTGACGGCGTCACATAACATTTAAATTTGCATGTGAATTATTCGTCATCTGATGTTGATTGGTCCTGGAAACTGTGGTGAGAAGCTGTACCGTCGTCACCACATCCGTATGTGCTTCGTCTATGATGTTTACGTACTCATGAAGTTGGGGACTTTATTGGGCATTGGTTTTAGCTATGACTTCTTATGAAAAGGAAATAAATTGTTAACAGCACTACACGGACGGACCGAATGACAGAAATAGCTTCAGAAATAGTGACATTTTACAACAATTCATTTTAAATTTTTTATGGATGATCCCACCCACCACCCCAAACTAATGAAAAGAATTGAACTATTTTAAGAGGGGAAAGAACGAAAAAAAACGACGGGCCATTAAAAATTAAGTTAATCCGTCTTTCAAGGGTAATTTAAAATGAAACTTTTTGACGGAAGATCCCAACCATTGAAGTAATTTTTCACCAATGATTTGAAAATATTTTCATTCACTATAATGTCCAAACGTGTCTGGATATTGTGCTTAAGACAATCAGTCTCAATTTCTCTCGCTTTGCTAATATTGCGTCCAAAATCTCTCATATCTGTTCTAGGAAATACATTTGGGTACAATTGAATTACATGACCATCGCGAAATCAATATTCTGAATAAACTCATTATTATTATTATTGTCAAAGACGTCATGCAATGTCTTATCAATTTTTCTTTACATTGCGAAAAATGTCAATTAAATATTTCAAGTGTTGTGGACTTGAATTGAGTTAAAATAGTTTGTTTAATCACCGGCTGTTTGTAAAGGGATTTAAAAAAATCGTCAAGATGAAATCGTGTCAACCCCTGGAAACTCATTTGCAAGGTAAAAAAAAAGATTCTCTTTCTTGTGCTCTTCTTCTGTCGTCTATCTTTACGTGCTTCCTTTTCCATTGACCCTTTCGCACATGTATATATATATATCGTGTCTATATTGTGTTGTATAACACAATCTTTTGCCATTACTTATTATTATTACAATAAAGTACCTTCAATCATCTCCTTTTTTTTCAAGTACGCAAATATTGCAGACAGGAAATAAAGAATAACTGAGCAAAAAGGCAAAGGAAAGAAAAAGAAATTCACATAAATCGAGAGCAGGATTTATTTGCGAGGAAATGAGAAAATGAATGTATTTTATGCTATTCTTGGTGTGTACACAGTACAGTGTGCGAACGAGGGGAAGCACGAATAGTACTCCAGTCATAATAATAAGAAGTCAGAGACAAGAGTAAGCAAACAAGTCTTGGAAACCCTTCTCACTCGTCTTTATTTCCATTTTTATCCATAGATTAATTTTAATTTTAGTTCTTCTTGGCTTTGGATTTATTGAAGATATGAGGTTTGTAAGTTTGAATGAATTTGTGAATTGTGGGAGTTTGGTGTGCATGTTTTGTTCGAGATGAAAGGGATTCTTAAGGTTAGAATGCAAATGATTTGTAAAGAACTTGTGAATAAAACTTATGAGCTGCAAAAAATAAGAACATTTGTTCAAAATTTGAATACACAATGAATATGAAGATTTGTTAAAGATAGGATTCGAACCTTTTTCATTTTCTGAAATTTACAGTTGAGTTATGTTTTTTGAATTCTCAACTGGATATGAAACATGGACTAATTTGGCAGAATGCTTTACTTATGGCTTCGATAATGCAGTGGCATAATCTAGGGAGGGGGAAGGTTTTTTCGACAATCGCCTACCCTTCAACAATTTTTTTTCCCCTCCTTCCTGAAAAAAATGTTTGAGATTCAGAAAATTCTTTAAATTGTGCATCAAACCCCAAAATGATGACAATTTTCCCACAAATCTCAACATTATTTCATTGTAAGTTATCCACAGAATTATGAGCTGATACCGCATCGTCTAGAAATTTCCTTCAACGGTGCTTCATCCTCAGGATCATAATTTCATTTACATCTCATACTTTTCTTTTATGAAACATAAAGCATATATGCATCTTCAAAGCGCCCTTTACCGTTGTTGTATCTCTTTTTCATTCTTTTATCCTCACCCAAAGCCAACAACATCATTAACATCATCTCTGTCTTGATCAGAATGAGAACAAGCACACCAAACTTTCAACTACACATAAAAAAAATTCTTTTTTGTTCTTTATTTTCGGGTTCAACATTTTTTTGGTTCTTCTTCTTACCATCAACAACAACAACACAAAAAAAAACTTCATTTCGTTCCTTTCCTATACACATAATTCTTTTTTATGCACACACATTCATCACATATATAAGTTATATATGTAGAAAAAAAATTGTTTTAAGTTCATTGTCTCGCGACGAAGAATTTCTTGCCGAGGAGGTGAAAAAGAAGAGCTGCTGCTTCTTTATTTTTTGTTCAGTTAAAGAAAGAGATGAAATTGTCTCGAATCAGAATAGGAGAAGATTCATGAGAATTTATATATTTTATTTACATCCATGGAAATGAAATTTACTTTTTTTATTATATTTTTGTTTCTCATGATAGCACATGAGGCACATGGCAGGTGCTTAAATATTTTGCCAGACATACGGATTGAAAATGAGAAAAATGCACAGATTTTGGATTGTAATTGAAAAGTAATCAAATTTTTTTTTGGTTGATGCTTGATTTTTAGAGGATGTGATTTGTGCGTTGGAATGGCTGTATTCTTAATATTAATAATTCTTAAATCTATATTATAGACACTAGCTCAGTATGTAGCGCCTAATCTTCACTAAGCAATTGTGTGTCCAGCAGCCAATTAAAAACTGTTCTTAGATCGTTCTAAGATTTCGGCTCTCGTTCCAATTTTTCAGTAGATCACAATGTATCCAGGTCCATTCCAGTAAAGCCCTCCATGGTGAATTTAAAGCGCTCGTATCTTTCTCATACTGTCTACATAATTCTTGACCCGTTGCTACATCTTACATCGTCTAATTCTTTGTTTTACGTCTTCAACTGCTGCACCTAAGAAGCCAAAGTATCTAAACTTCTGAAAATCACTAGATGGTGCGATTCGAACTCGGAAGTCCAATTTCAACACCAGCTTTTGTGACCTGTATCTTGCCAACTGAGCTATCAAGGCACTTGCTACTTACCAAGAGAAAAAGAAGAAGCTGGATTAACCTTAAAGATGTTCTTTAAATAAAAAACAAGTTTAAAGGGCAGATGTTGGAGAAATGGTGTGCGTCTAAGATGGTAACCAGGAGAATATGTAGATAGACCTTAGTTAAACGTTTTTCTTATGTATGATCATTTTTATTCATCAACCTAACCCCACATCATCGTATAAAGAACTCAAGAAGTAAAACATAATTAAGTTTATTTTAGATCTAGACTCTACTTTTACATGAGTTTAATAATTTTCGTTAATAGTGCAATTCAACATTCTAATAAATCTTAGTCTATTTAAATAAGTTTAAGCTCCCAAACCCTTCAGAACTATCAAAAACATAACATTTAAGGGGCCATTCACTTATTACGTAACGCTCTTAGGGGGGGAGGGGGGTCTAAGATTTTGTTACGGTTCAAACAAGGAAATTTTTTTTTCATACAAATTTTGTTACGAGGGGGGGGGGTCTAAAAAGTCATTTTTTCGCGTTACGTAATAAGTGAACAGCCCCTAACCCAAATAACTCATAAAAGATTCCAAATCCTCCCTTAAAAATAACAAATGCGCTAGCACCATTCCCATCCAATTTATTGTCAATCTTAAACTACTTATTCTGCAGACTCATAAAGCAAAAGTAAAATAGCCACACATATATTTTTAATGCTGTTCCCATTCGACTTGTTTGGCCTTGAATTCGTACATTGAATTCTTCCCCGTGTGTTCTGTGTGCTCTGTGCTTTTTTATTGTCCATTTGTGCGGATGTTTTGTGTGTTTTTGTTTTATTTTTGTTTTTTTGGCAGTTTTTACTATTTTATAACAAAACTTAAAACGCGCAAAAGGTTCTTCGACTTCTTTTCTACTAATTAAACATATTTCATTAAATATACACAAAGGAGAGGCCTTTGGATTTCCATATTTAGCAAGTTTTGTGGAGAATGGTGATGATTTAATCGTTTTTCGTGGACTTCCATCGCTGATATTTGCTGAACAAATATTTGTCTGGATATAACAACAACATATGGACCCTACCACAGATTTCTTTATAGCTTTAATCTTATTATCAATTTTTTCGTATAAATTTTATGATAATTTTCTCGAGAATTTTTTAAGCCATAAAAAGCTACATAATTAAAATATTTCAATAATGATCATGACTGCTCGCTTTTAAAGTTGTATTAATTCCATTAAGGCCAATATACTTTGATGATACTAAGCTTGTCGCTTTTTTTCTGTGCAACGGATGTACTTCTGACCTACGGCAAAACGAGCTACATTGAGCTTTGAGGGGGTTTGGATGTGAAATTTCGTTTGATGTTTCTTTTTTTTTGTTCATTAATTTTAGATTAGATTGTGTGTCTTAATTTTGGAATTTATTTTTGTGGTAGCTACTGAATGCTCTGATTGTCCTCAAGAAACTTTATTTTGATTACCAGTGTATACGGAATGTATGCAACCGCGACCACAGGTCGAAGCTGAAGAGTTATTGAGAGAAGCTTGTTCTCATGATCTGAAGGAAAATAGAAAGGGGATGGGAGAGGTGAGATAGGTTGAGCTTTATGATTATTACCTTAAATAAATGAAGACTGAGAGAAGTAGAAGAGTTTAAATAGATAACTGGATAGTATCAATACTTTTTTGGATCTTTATTATATTACTTGTTCATTCTAAGTTTCCAATAAGTAAAAGGTTTCAATATTTAAGCCACAAGTGCCAATAAAACTATCAAAACTAACATGAGGTGACACTTGTTAATCCTTCAACCAATCTTTCTTTGAAAGTCCTTACTGGTAGTTTATAAAAGT
This sequence comes from Chironomus riparius, assembly GCA_917627325.4. NCBI lineage: Eukaryota > Metazoa > Arthropoda > Insecta > Diptera > Chironomidae > Chironomus > Chironomus riparius. Next base: position 16,819,287 of record OU895877.1, on the reverse strand, counting down.
TGTCCAACAAGGTTCAATGCATATTAACTATTAAACAACAAAAGTCTCCTTCTAGGAGTGCCCGACAGCAACTTAAAAGCTGAATTTTGACCAGAACTCGAAGTCGACTCGAGATTTTCATCTATTTTGTATAGCATAGTTGACTCCATACAAAAGTTCATCGACTTCGAGCTCTGATTTTAACAGAAAACTTGTATAGTACAGGTTGAAAACCTATTTAAGGGTCTTTGGGACCTATCGTTGTGAACATTCAGGTTGTGCCGAACGATTGCATGTTTGACTGTTTGTCAATCTGATTATTTTTCTGTAGATCTGCTTGTTTATTCAATTTAATTTTTACTTTGCTATCTTCTTGCTGTTGGTTCATTTATAATTGTGCATTTTCCAGTCAATTTGTCTGACCTCTTGTCTGTTGATCTGCCTTTCAGTAGTTCTATATTTCTGACTATCGATCTATAATTCGCTCTTATCTCCCTTCTTCTATCTGGTCAGTATGAAATCTAATCTATTTTGTTGCAAATGAAACAAATTTCCTCAAAACAAAATCATTTCCCCATTAATTATGTCCAACATCCTCCAACGATCATTAACCCTATCCACGATATTAACGCGATCTATTTCAAAATTCATGTGATATTTTTCATCAATTTTTAATGTCTTATTTTTCACAATTTCCATCTCAATCATCTCCAACAAAACACAGCACCAAAAAATACAGTCTTCGTCGATCGTCGATCGTCGATCGTCGTCGTGTGAGTTTCGATTCTATAGTTTGTTTATTGACCTTGAATGAGCGTCTAATGTTCTAAGAAACTAATGAATAATCAAGAAAATATGATGAAAAAAAATAACACAACCGTCGAAATATTCAAAAATAATAATGTGTGTATAGACTAAGTCTTACTCAGTTGAATGAACTTTTTAAGGCCAAGAAGCGTTAACGAAAAATAAAATGAGAACCCTATCGACCCCTTCTCGATATATATATTTTTATGCATATTATGTTTGTGTGTGCATATGTCTGAAACTTTTTTATAAATATATTTTTTTCCATTCCGTCTGCGTCGTGCATTTCTTGTGAATTTTTTTAAAATTTATTATGGGACTTTATGTGGCTAGTCTCACACTATATAGTCCAGTTTTATTAGAAAATAAATAAGATGAATTTGTTAAAAATTTAAATTGATTCGTCGGAATCGGATAAAGAAGAAGGAAAAGAGCGGAGCCGAAATATAAAAAGTAATATTTAAGGTCTAACAAGATCGTTGTGCCGGTGTTTTGTGTGTTGATTTACGTACACATAGCACTTCTCTCTCTCTTACTAGCTCTTTCTCTGTTGTTGTTTTTTAAGTTTTTTTTCTCTAACCATTCGCCGACATTCTAACCATCTCTTTTGCCTTAACTTAACATTTTTTGTAGCTTTAGTTTTAGAATAGAAATTCAAGGTGGGACAGTTTGTATGTGTGCATGGCTGATCAATTGTTTGATTGAATGATATTTTAAAATCTCAATGGTAAGATTCAGGCGTAAAATTTCCATATCAAATTTTTTTTGTCCCCCCTCTTCAAATTCATGGTAAGAATTCTACGCCTCTGGTAAGATTTTAAAACACTTGAACAAGATCAAAAAATATTGCTCCTCATATCATCTGAATGTTTACGCTCCAGCAAAAACAAAACTTACACGACGAAAATTTATATATTTTGAAATTTTATCTGGAATCGAACCCACTATCATCGGCACGTAAAGCCAACTCTCTACTTCATTAGCTATTGAATTTATTTTTCTTTAGTTCTGAAGGATGCTTAAAAGCTTAAAAATTTCATCAAAATTTGCATTCATCATCATACATTTTATTCAATTTTGTAGAGCTGAATTTGCCACCGAACTAGATTGGGTTGATATGATCCAGATTCTTGGACCCTTCTTATCTTTGTCAATGCATCACGCTAAAACTTTCAATTTCTGCTGCTCATAATTGTTTATGCAATTTTGAAGGAATTTTTCTGTTCCCAAATGTTTTCAACCTCCCCCAAAAAACTGCGCCTTAACCACCACCCTTCCACAACTTTCTATATGTTTCGAGAATGAAACCATAAGAAATATATATTTTTTTACGCGCGCATTTTATTCTTCATATTTTGTTTTGTGTTCAGGAAGCAAGTTCAATGTTCTTTCGAGGTTTAGTGTTCTTACTGCTTTTATTATTGTTTGTGTGGCTCTTACGATGAGTTCACTTTGCTTCTTGTTTACAGTGTTCTTTTTTTTATTACGAGTGTGTGTCTGCCTTCCATATACATACTCTCATTTTTTTTGCGGTTGGCATTTCCGATTTATAATTTATATTCACATTTTGAGCTGGACAATGTGATTTATTGTTTATTTTGAGTGCTTGTCTGGCCGGACTTACCGTGTTGTCTGGTTTAGTTTGGAACGAGTTTAGAATTTGAGTTTTGTTTTAATTAGATTGAGTGGATGAGATCATTTGGGTTTTGGATTAGTTTAGTTTAGGAGTTTTGATGTTTAGATAAATGTGGTTATGTTAAGTTTAGCAGGAAAGGAAGACTGAAGGCTATGAAGGATGGAAAATCATTATTTGATGCATTTATGGTCTTAACTCATAGGTCAAAGTAAACGAGGGTGTAATGAGAAGGATTGGGGTCATTAAAAAGGGTACTTAAGTCATTAAAGTGAGTCTGAGGTCATTAAACAGTTTCTGAAGTAGTTTAGTAAGGGTTTGAGACCACTAAAGAGGGTATGGAATCATTAATCGGTTAATAAAGTAGTTTGAGGTTCTGATGTCACTTTAGAAAATGAACTTACTTTTAAGGGAGATCTGAGGTTACAATTATCCCAAGACATGCTCATATTCGTTCCTCTTTGCTAAAGTACTTATCCCCTAAAGTTTAAACTTCATATTATTTATAAATGCGCTCAACATCGCTTCCCAACATTTATTCACAATTATGCAACAATCTGCAATCATCATTACTTAATTCCTTTCTGAAAGCTTAACATTTCATTCATTCTTATTGCTGCTGTCTTTATTTATTTTTGTGAGCCATTTAACAAACGACTTGCATTTCTTAATCCAAGCAATTCCTATATCATTGCCTCATTATTCACTTTTGTAAATTTATTTATTTTCATTTTTAATTCAATTAAAAAAAGAGGAGATGAAAAAAACGTTATTGGATGAGCAAATAACCATTTGGCATTTTTAATTAGCACAGAGAGTGAGAAAGAGAGAAAAATTAATGCAATTTTAAGAATTTACAATCATTACGAATGCAAAAAAAATATAGTATGGCAAGGAAGGAAGAAGAAATTTACTGTAGTGGCGATGAATGAATGAATGAGAGAGTAGAAAAAGAATTGAGTGGAAATAAAGCAGAGTATGTAAGTGAGACAGAAATAATAAATGTATTTCATGAAAAGTACTTAAGCGACGTCCAATGCTGATGAGGAAAGTTGTGGTTGAATTATTATGTGGGAATTGAAGGGAAATTGACGCAGTTTATAGAGCAAATTTCAAACTTAAGGTAAAATTTTGGTCAGTTGAAGTTCAAACTTAAGGTAAAATTCAAAATTTGTCAGTTGAGGTTCAAAACTATCAGTTGAAATTCAAGTTTGGTCAATTAAAGATCAAATTTTGTCGCTTTAAATTCAAAAATTCATAGTTAAAGTTCAAAATTTGCCAGTTAAAGTTCAAAACTTGCCAGTTAAAATTCAAAAGTTGACAGTTGAAGTTAAAAATTTGTCATTTAAAATTCAAATGTTGTCATTTAAGTTCAAATATGTCAGTTTAAGTTCAAAATATCAAAAAAAAAATCGAAATTCACCCACAAAAAAAAATCCAAAATGACTCCCTCCAAAAAATTAATCTCATCATCAACTCAGCTAACATAAATTGTAAACACAAACAAACCACACCGAGTTGGAGATTAAAGATTCATTAAAAATTTTCGGTTGGATAGTTTTGACTGTAATTTTGTATCTTCATAAATTTCTTTCATTTTTTTTTCTTCTTTACATTTTATTATGAATATCGTGCAATATTTTCTTACATTTCAACTCCAATTCAATGAGTTCGTGTTACTTATGATGCGCGGAAAGCTGCTCATCACCACTTTTTCTTTTTTTCTTCTTTTATGCCTTTCAATGGTTATCGCTTTTCATTTGCAAACGATACAAAATTTCTGATTTTTCAGATTTTATTTTAAAGTGAATTTATTTTTTTGCAGTTTCATTCATGAGAATTTGACGTGTGTGGATGGCTTAATCGACAAGTCACGAATGTTAAAGACCCCGCAGCTGAAGAGTCTTCATTAGGACACTTAGAACAATCCTACGTGTTCACCAGCAACGACTCATGACTTTAATTAACGAGAGTTGATTAAAATTTATAATTTAGTCAATTTTCATCTTCCATGAGCTTGTGCATGCAATTTAAAAATAATTTTAAGTCATAATCAAGAGTTTAAAGATGCGGAAATTTTTAATGGTATTGTGCTAATCAAAATATTCAGCTGATCTTAGATAAATCATTTTTTTTATTGTGTGTGCTCGCTGGAAAGACTTGACAATTTAATTAATTTTGATAAAGTGTGGATTCTTATTTGGATGACCGTTCAAAACACCTAAAGTTTTTTACCTCTAAACATTTCAAATTTATAAAACCTAAATTTTCTGCATCTAGAGTTTTTAATCTCTATATACATTTGTATATAGGTGTTAAAAACTGCACGTGCAGTTTTTTACTTCTAATGATTTTTCCATTAGAAGTAAAAAACTACACGTGTAGTTTATAACTTCTATATACATTTATATATAGAGATTATAAACTGCATGTGCAGTTTTTAATTCCTAATGAAAAAATCATTAGAAGTAAAAAACTGCACGTGCAGTTTTTAAAACCTATATACTAATGTATATAGAGATTAAAAACTCGAATTGCAGAAAATTAATCCTCGGATTTAACTTTAAGCTTTTTGCTGAATTAACCAATTTTGATCATTTAAACGGTTTTGAGTATGTTATTGACAAGACTAATAACACAAATGGACAATTCTATCGATTGACGTTTTCAAAAAATTCGTCAATGAAACATTATTTATCTTTATTAAGCTATCTAGTCGTTCTTAACACCAAATATATTTATGTATGGTGATTAAATTATATCCTTTTGTTGCAGTTGGTTCCTTCTACATGCTTTAAATTACAAAATATTTGACTTTTTGTAAGCGTTGCACTTGTACAGAATGCAAAATTTTGAACTTTTACGAAAGGTTTTCTCTTTTCTAAAGTCTAGACAACTTCAAACTATTGATTTACATTTCGTTACATATATGTTGTTTTATTATTGTGCATACTTAAATTACCTTATAAAGCACATATTGAGTACAAAAATGAAGAACTTTAATTCAATTTCTGTACAAGTGCAACGCAAAAGCGTGTATTTTCCTAATCCGTTAAAAAATGATTTTAAAAAAATAAAATTTTACTTAAATTAACAACATATTTTTTGATTAGAATGTTGTTCATGAAAAAATAATAGTAAATGAATATGTTAAGCTGGTTTTCGTAAAGTGTAAGTTTAGTTAAATTAAAGTATTCAAAAATTTTATAATTTCAAGTTCGATAAGAATTAGAACTCATTTTTACTATATGTAGAGGTCATATCTTGCGATCGAGTTTTCGACCACTTCTACTTCTCCAATACAATATTAATATAATAAATGAAATTGAAGCTCTCAAATATTGCAACATATTTTATGAATGCGCCCATTTTTTGAGATGTAGATTTTTAGCCAAAATCTTTTGAAAAATTCAAATTTTATTTTCCGTTAAAGCATAAAACAAAATTTTGCTTTAATTAAGCTACAGATTATGAAGCTTTTCGATCAGTATCACTAATTATGTGATCAATAAGTTGTTAATCATTGTTTCAAGCAGTTTCAAGTAAGAAAATTCCTAAATTAAGAAAATTCAGTTGAAATTGAAAAATGTCAACAAAAAAATGTTTCTTGATATTCATGATTTTAAAGCTTATCAATGTTCATAAAAAATAACAAGCTTTGATTCTAAGCGAGTTGACAGTAGTTATCATAGCTAAAATGCTCAAAATTCAGCATAGAATTTTTTAAAGTTTTACCGGTTGAATTGAGTTTAAATTTTCGAAATAAATTTCGAATTTTTTGAAGCCAATTTCGAATTTCTTCGAAATGAAATGACGCAAGTTTGGTTCGAAATCTCACCAAAAAACTCGTGAAAAAAATTTTGTATGAAATTTTTGAACACAGAGATTAATGGAAGTTTTTCTGTTATTGACTGTGTTCCTCTTTTTGAATGTTTATCAGTCAATAGCTTCAATGCCTCTGGATGCTTTTTTGATCTCTTTAAGCATTGCTGAATTTGCTTGAATTTTAAAACAAATGCTATGCAATCGTAAAGGAATGAAGAAGTAGAAGTGGTCGAAAACTCGATCGCAAGATATGACCTCTACATATAGTAAAAATGAGTTCTAATTCTTATCGAACTTGAAATTATAAAATTTTTGAATACTTTAATTTAACTAAACTTACACTTTACGAAAACCAGCTTAACATATTCATTTACTATTATTTTTTCATGAACAACATTCTAATCAAAAAATATGTTGTTAATTTAAGTAAAATTTTATTTTTTTAAAATCATTTTTTAACGGATTAGGAAAATACACGCTTTTGCGTTGCACTTGTACAGAAATTGAATTAAAGTTCTTCATTTTTGTACTCAATATGTGCTTTATAAGGTAATTTAAGTATGCACAATAATAAAACAACATATATGTAACGAAATGTAAATCAATAGTTTTAAGTTGTCTAGACTTTAGAAAAGAGAAAACCTTTCGTAAAAGTTCAAAATTTTGCATTCTGTACAAGTGCAACGCTTACAAAAAGTCAAATATTTTGTAATTTAAAGCATGTAGAAGGAACCAACTGCAACAAAAGGATATAATTTAATCACCATACATAAATATATTTGGTGTTAAGAACGACTAGATAGCTTAATAAAGATAAATAATGTTTCATTGACGAATTTTTTGAAAACGTCAATCGATAGAATTGTCCATTTGTGTTATTAGTCTTGTCAATAACATACTCAAAACCGTTTAAATGATCAAAATTGGTTAATTCAGCAAAAAGCTTAAAGTTAAATCCGAGGATTAATTTTCTGCAATTCGAGTTTTTAATCTCTATATACATTAGTATATAGGTTTTAAAAACTGCACGTGCAGTTTTTTACTTCTAATGATTTTTTCATTAGGAATTAAAAACTGCACATGCAGTTTATAATCTCTATATATAAATGTATATAGAAGTTATAAACTACACGTGTAGTTTTTTACTTCTAATGGAAAAATCATTAGAAGTAAAAAACTGCACGTGCAGTTTTTAACACCTATATACAAATGTATATAGAGATTAAAAACTCTAGATGCAGAAAATTTAGGTTTTATAAATTTGAAATGTTTAGAGGTAAAAAACTTTAGGTGTTTTGAACGGTCATCCTTATTTGCTAGCACTAAGCAGACTTTGTGGTGTATGATCTGAGTTCCGTGATGATTTAATGAGGTAGATTAGTGAACTTAAATTGAGGAATGATTATTATTGCATTAAATTAAATAAATGAATAGGATTGGAATGTGGAGGGCGACTGGCGTCACTCAACATCAGCAAAACTACATTACCAAAATCCTCTACGTGACCATTCACTCATTCCAAGTTGAATAACCTTAGTCAAAAAAAATTGTCTTCAACTCCTATGTACAGCCAATTAAAATATTTAAAACAACCATGACCTTTTTGTAAACACTCAATCTTTTGATTTAGACGCGACAATTTTCTTCTTAAATTCATCACATGAAATTCCTTACGAAATATTAATATGCTATCTTGAAATCTTACAAATCACTAATTAAATTAATTTCTCATACCTAGCAATTAAAATCATCTGAAAATAATTAAAAGAAAAATTGTGTGAAATAATTGCACGTGGTTGATAAGTTGGTGAGACGTAGGAAGTGTTCTTGGAAGAGATTGTAATGTTTTTGTGGATTACAGAAGCAGAGTGGGAGCTGGCGTAAGAAGCTATTTGTAGGTTTATTTGTCAGTACTAGATTAAGGCCTCTCTGGTAGAGTAATTTGGATTCAGACTAAGAGTCTAAAGCATTCAAGTGTTGAGCTGTGAGCTCGATTCCTTATAAACACTGATGACTCAAATACAACAAGGATTGACAGACCTGAGTGGAATACTTGACTAAGATGTCTAATAAATTACTAGACTTAGGGACGACCAATGACAATTTTCTAGGAACGTTCTTAGACATCATGTCAAGTGTTCCACTTGGGATATAATCTTAAATACTCCGGACCTCAAAAAACTTTCTCCTTCCCTGGAAATAATTATGAATGTACAAAAAGATGACAAGACACAACAGTCGTTGCACGAAATTTCCTAGAATCTATTTTAATAACCAGAAACAAGCCAAAGACTATTAATCTTGAATTTTAGTAATAAATTGCAAACAAATTGAATTTACATCTTTTTGTTGGCACAAATTTACCTGAATCAGACAGAGATCAAATCACCTTCTGTGAATAAAAAAACAGAAAAGTGTTTTTTTTGCAAATATTTTTCACCAATTCTACCCACTTTATGTCTGTTCACATTCATATCAGTCTTATATTAAAAGCTGTCTAGGTATAAAATTTATTTGAGATCAACCTTGAACCTTTTAACTGCAAAGACCCGAAAGTCAATAAAGAAAGAGAGAATGACAAGATTATTCACCGTCTAGAGATCACAATATTAGCTGTTTATGTCTCGTAAAAAATTTATTTTTTTTGTGGTAGTCGGAAAGTTGAATATCTTATATCCACAAAAACGCAGACGAAATTCATATTAAACCCAAAATGTATCCAATAACTAAAAGATACAAGCTAGCTATTTTTTCCTAGTATTTTAAACGACAATTGGATCAATGTTGCTTTGTCTATCCCAATTAAATAAATATGATTAAGGTTACAGACATATCGCTGGTATTTTTGTGTTTTATGAATGCGGCAGTAATCGGCAAGCAGTAGTTTGAATTTATGAATGATGAATAATAAGAGTTAAAATGATTGTTTGATAGTTTTTAGTGGTACATTCAAAGTACTGACTACTGTTTCCTTGATAGGGACGCACGTGAAAACATTGCCGCGCTTAGAGAACGTCTAAAGACAGCTCTATCCTTCGGCACCTTCTGTCAGTTCAGGATGTTCAGGACTCTAGCGTCCTTTTAAACACAACTTATCCAAGAGTTCGTCGGACTTCCTCTTGCTCACTTTCCATCCAAAAAGTCTGCTAGTAAAACTTATTGTTCCTGTTTTTTTATATAGCACATGTGATAAAAAGAGCCTAGACAGGAAAAGCTATCATGTGCTCCCAGAAGTAGCCACTAGAGTTATTGCAGTGCATTTAGCTCAAAAGGCTGGGTTCTTCGCATGATTTACCACTAAAGTCATAATCACTCTTTATTTATAGAATGTTTTAAACTGGCAATCGATATTTATTCTAATACCCAGGGTTTTTTGCCGTTTTTTGTCGTGTGCCATCTGATGGTGCATTCATTCAGCAATTTTTGGTTATAGATCTTTTTTCAAAACATACTATAAAGTATGAGGGAAACCCGAGCGACATTCAACAGCCTTATTGCAGCCATAATTTTTGATTGTTTTGAAAATAAAATGTTCGTTAGCTCATTTGGTTTTGTATTATAATTAATAAGGAAATGAGATTCAAAAGTTTAAGTCTTATCACGACTTAAGTCTTGAAAGGTGCACGAATCAGTGAAAGTGTCATGCCATATGACAGCTTTGTAACTGCCTGAGCAAGGCAGAAATTTTAGAAAAAAAAAACATTTGTTTTGGTGGCAGTCGTATGGAAGCCACAAGGCAATGTAGTATAAGGCAGTGCCTTGAAATCGACTTGTTCAAGACAAGGCAGTTTGGAGGCAATCACACAACTGCCATCGCCACAAATTGCCGCTCGGGAAAGATAGTTATCAGCTTCATATGAAATAAGAGAAAAAATCTTACAGCTACGGACTGAGTGAAACTAAGGATTTAGGTCCCAAATTTAGAGCAGTGTTGACCAAACTGTGTGCCTCGGTACACTAGTGTATCATAGAATTTTTTTAAAAATTATATGAGCTACCGTTGGGGAAATAATTATAGGCGAATGGATATTTTCAAAATTCTCGAAAATATAAACATTTTCAGAAAATATGTTCTATGTGAAATTTGTGCAGCTTAATATGACGAATATCCCAGCGAAAAATTTTTTTAATTATATTAACTAGAAAAAAAATAACGGCCATTTTTTGAAAAATATGCGTTTCGCAAGTGGAAATAATTATAGGCGAATTTTGAAAAAAATTGTAAGATTTTACTTTAAACTTGAAATTCACTTGAGTTTTCAATTGATTAAGTTATTTAAACATTGTATCAATCCAATTTGACATTATACGCACAATAATTAATGATTTAAATATATAAAATTTGGTCTTGAAATTAGCAAGGAATAAAATTGCAAAAATCAATGTTTTACGCCAATTTGGCAACGATAACTCCTCGATTGCATATGAAATAATTAGATTTTATTGCAATTAACATAGCTCAATAAAAATTTGGTGAAAACATAGTCAGAAAATGTAAAAATAAAGAAAAATTTTGATCACATGGCCAATACAAAATGAGAAATTTTTAAAATTTTCACTCAAATGAAAGTTTTGGCTACAAACTAAGGATGACTTCTACTTGCTTTTATCATATCTATGTTTTAAAGAAGATATTAAAAAGATTGAACAAGATATATTTGCAAAAATTGTAAAAACTTTGGTCAACTGGAACACATGACCTTGCAAAATCATAATTTGTTAAAAAAAAGTTATAGTATCTTAATATATTTAAGATATTTAATATTTAATTATGATAATAGACAAATTATGTAATAACTGATAGTTTTGAGTGTTAGGATCATTTTAACAAGAATTTAAAAGCTTGCATTAAACGAGAATTTTATAATCATGCGCTTATTCGTAAATTGCGTTTTTTTGCAAATATATCTTGTTCAATCTTTTTAATATCTTCTTTAAAACATAGATATGATAAAAGCAAGTAGAAGTCATCCTTAGTTTGTAGCCAAAACTTTCATTTGAGTGAAAATTTTAAAAATTTCTCATTTTGTATTGGCCATGTGATCAAAATTTTTCTTTATTTTTACATTTTCTGACTATGTTTTCACCAAATTTTTATTGAGCTATGTTAATTGCAATAAAATCTAATTATTTCATATGCAATCGAGGAGTTATCGTTGCCAAATTGGCGTAAAACATTGATTTTTGCAATTTTATTCCTTGCTAATTTCAAGACCAAATTTTATATATTTAAATCAGTAATTATTGTGCGTATAATGTCAAATTGGATTGATACAATGTTTAAATAACTTAATCAATTGAAAACTCAAGTGAATTTCAAGTTTAAAGTAAAATTTTACAATTTTTTTCAAAATTCGCCTTTAATTATTTCCCCCACTGTACATGCTGTGCGCAACTTCGGTTATTGCTTACCGCTTATGTTTGCCGTGGCTGAAAAAGTTTGGACAACACTGAATTAGAGTTAACCTATTTAATAGCCGTAAAATTGTACTGCTTGATTTACTAGACGTTAAATGTCTCGCTTAAGCTTAGAATTGATTTAAGGGGGAACACAACATGGTGGAGAAAATTGCTTAAATAGTGATTGAACTATTTAATCCTTGTTCAAATTGACAACAAGAACTTATTTGTCTTGACTGAAATCATCCCCACGAGTCACATCCAGTCAAAACAATCCCACAATAATAAATCTGTGTAAAATTGCACTTGAAACACAAAATTTTTTTTCACCTTTATGTAAAAAATAAATAATAAGAAAAACAAGATTTGAAGTAGAAAATTGAATTACAACAAGTGTCTGAGCATCAACAACAACAATCTACATAGCTCATTCACATCATCTCAAGTCACTTGACTCTGCATGTGTTTAAAAGGAAGAAGAATTTTTTTCTTCTCAGTTATGAAGAAAAAATTCATAAATATACACAGTAATAATAATAATAATGTGGGGATATATATTGAAATATTTTTATTTTTTTGTAAATATAGCTATGAATGGGATACACAAAAAGGCAAATGGGAAGAAGAAATAGAGAAATTATATGTTTATATTTTGATATTATTGTTATTCGACATAGAAAATAGAAAATAAAACTACATGTAATGACGTGTATACAATAATTTTATTATTATTATTTTTTTTTTTGGATAAGCGTGAGAAAAATAGACACAAAGACTGAAAAGGTTACGTTCCAAATACTTTAATGCACGAAAATTTTTGATATAAAGAGAGTTGATCGTGAGGATGATTGATTATTGTATTAGATAAGATGGCATGATAGAAAGTGCTGTAAGATTCGATGGTCAGTTATGATAATTGTCGGATATATTTTTTTTATTTTGTTCACGAGGAGGTCTGCACTTTTAGATAAAATGCTTATAATTTCATGTTGTAAAATGGAATGACTTAATAAAATTTTTTATCGACTTCATGAAAATAATATTGCAGAAAGTTGCATTTTTTATGGATTAATAAAACTTTTTATAACCTTTTCGTCCGAAAGCAGTTTTTATGTCAGAATTATAATTTAATTAAGACTATTTTGAAGATAATTTTAATTTTGAAAAATTCACGATTTTGAAAAAAAAATAATTTCTGCCCATTAAGCTGACATTTTTTCATCACTGGTCTGCGGCAACTAGCTTTTGTAGCTCCAGAACGTCTCTTCCTTTGCGAATTCCATCCATGGACGGTTTAACAAACTTATGTTTCTATCCCAGCAATGGCATCATCTCTAAGAAAATAAAATGATTAAAACTAAATTAAAATGAAAAAAAAAAATGTTGGTTAAAAAACCTGGTTTTTCTAAGAGTAGCAAAGGTCAGTTAAAGGAAGAAGGGGGACACGGAGAGAGTGTTTTCTCTCTTACTTGGATGTAGAATTGGCGAGGTCAAAAGATTTTGAGATTTGTCTGGGTTTTTGGAACCTAATCCATATAATAGACAACCACCATATTAAATCATACCAGAATTTCACAGGTTTTGATTAATGCAGACGATTTATCTGATTTGTGCTATTCGGGCAACAAATTGAAATTTATGCAATTTTGGCGCCTTTTCATAATGTTTGCCAGAATTGGGCATGAAGACCTTATTCAAAAGGAGAAGACTTTGATAGTACAGTAAGTATATTTGAGTAGCACTGTTCCAGATTGTAGCTAGAGATCAACTCTTAAATTGCAAAAGGTGTCACCAGAAATTTTAGGTAAGTAAACTTAAGTCGTGATGATAATAATGACTTTTACTTCCCTTACACTTCTTGCACCTAATCTAATTGAATAAAATAATAATAATAATAATCAGCCAAAATTCCTTATCAATCAATTATTGCAATTAAATCCATCTCAAAACCAAGCAACTAATATTCATTCCAATTCCAAAATCTTCCAAAAAAACAACACGATTGCTAACCCATTACCAACACCTTTTATGCTGGTTTTTTTCTCTTCATTATCTACTCGTCTTCATTTTCCCCAATTTCGGTATTCATTTAGCATTTCAAGCTCGTGCCTGCCTCTCTGTTTTTTTTTTTTTTTGATTCAACTAATGAACGTGCATAGAAATATTATCAGATATGAATCACCCGATGGATGGATAGAAGTCTTTCGGTTAATTTCGTCTAGATGATAATTATCTTAATCTACTCGAAATTGAGCTACAAAATTTTTTGTGTTTACACATTTGCGCTTTTGTTTTCACTTCTCGTCGACTGACTCGTTCGAATAACAGACAACAATAGCTAATGAGTGTTACATGGAAAATTAGTTCATGAACTCAATTTTTGTGTTGTTTTTTTCTTTAACTCTCGAGTGTTATTTTTACTTTAAAAAAAATTATTTTTCAATCTTCTTGTTACAATTTTTTGAAATGAAGCCGTCAGGTGGTCTTTAAAGCTCTCTCACTTCATACTTTATTTGAGCTGGTTTTTTTGAGTGATGTTTCTGGATTAAATGATGTAATGACTTAATGTCCTTAATGAATGAGGTTTAGCATGTGTCCAGCTCAGCCTTTGCGAGACAAATACTTAGACTCAGGTTCCTAGCTTGGCAGCTTTAGCCTTAAAAAAACATCAAACTGATTCAACTAAAAAATGCACTTCTGATAATATTTTCATTAAACTTTTCACTTTATTTCTTTCAGCAGATGCCATGCCAACAAAGCGCTCTAATACCCCCAAATCCCCCGAAAAACATCTCAAATCGCTCATAGAAAATTGAATTTTGTTGCTGTTGCTGTTGTGTTAATGAAGAAGAAGTCGAGTAACATTAATTTGATGCATCATGTTAAATTTGATATGTTATGTGTACAAATGGATGAAGAATGAGTAGAAAAAGAACAGAAAGAAAACTAAAAATTCGTGTGTCTGAGACCTCAACTTAAAAAGTCTTTGAACTCATAAAAAAATATAATAATATCGTATATGACGTTAAATCGACAGTTGAGTGCATTTAAAAGGAGCAGATGATGAAATAAAGAAAAGAAAACAAACGCGACAAACAGATGCTTACAATTTTTTATATATATATGTGGAAATGCATGCATAAAATGAGACGCAAAATGAGGTGCTGTACACCTTGGCACTGAGTGTATTGGAAGTAAACAACAGAGACATAGAGCAGGTGCATTTTAGACATCAAAAAAAAAAAGAATTCAAAAATATATTTATCGTGTGCGCTTCAAGCCCGAAAAAAAAAATCATAAACACGTAATGAATATTTGCTTCATATATGCTCGAAAAAAAAGTACTTTGATGATGATACATGCACGTACTGTGCATTTCATCAACACTCGTTGTGCTTTGAATTGAGAACCTTGCCTTTTTTTTCATAATTTTTTTCTTACATATCAAAACATTTCACAGGTAGGCACATGCTCGATTCATCCAGTTCAGCAGACGAAATAAGAGGAAGAAATTAAAATGAAACAGCCGGAGATAATGGCTATGATGAGTTAATTAAAAATTTGTGATGTTTTTATGCTACATACACAAAACATATGCAGTCATTATTAATTCTGAGAATTTTATTTTGGAATCGATTTGTTTTTTTTTTTTTTGTTGAGGAATGTTTTGGAGAATGTTTTGGATAATGTTTTGGACATTTTAAGAGCAGTTTTGAACATTCCAAACTAGACACACTAGTGTGTCGCAAAAAAATCAAAAAATCTTACGAACCGTGTACCATCAAGGTATGTCGTCGACCTAAAAAGTATCGAAGACACTGGTTTAGAGATTAATCAATCAACAATATTGAATTGCAAGACAAAATCTGTTAAAATTTTATTTTGAATTTGTTGAATTTTATTTTCTATGAGTTTTAATTATTGAAGGGAGCTCGGGTCCCTCCAAGGGTGCGGAACTGAAAAAATGATCAAAAATAATCAAAAAATAATTTGTCAGTTCCGCACCCTTGGGTTCTTTTTGGCTACCCATTTGGCTTTGGAACCACAGTAAACATAAGCCAAGTTTGCTCATTATCAACTCTGAATCTGGAGGCTCAAGAGTAGGCTGGTCATCTGCTTATTCATTGAGAAGAATCCTCAATTTTTTCATTTTTCAAAAATAAAATAGTTTTTTTTGTTTTAATTCTTCAAAAATAAAATAGTATTTTTTTTTTGTTTTAATTCGTTCAGAAAACGAATAGAATTCGTAGAAACGTGGGATATCCTCTATATTCGTTTCAGGTCCTCTATTTTTTTTTCAATAAATATCTGATCACCCTACTCAAGAGTCAAGCCTCCAACTATAATATCCATTCAAAAAACCTCAACCCACCCCAACTATACCGTATCTATTCACTTATCTTCAAGATCAATGACCTCCCAATATTCACCAAAACATATTCCAACTAAAGTAAAATCTTCATTTCAATTCCAATTAGATTTGTGAAAACCACATTAAAAACTTTTATTAGAAAAACAAAAAAAAAAATGTACACGCTAGTCAAATAAAAATACACATGAACCTCGTACACGAGTATCATCTCCAATCGGAAAACGCTTTTGAAAAACGAGCAAAAGAATTATTTTTTCAGTAAATAAATCCATGTGGGTCTTATGACTTGTTGTTTTGAACTATTTGCTTCGGTTTTTGTTTTTCTTCCGTCTCTGTTCCTCATTCGACATGTCGCTAAGTTTTTTTGAACTCCAAAAAAATAAATTTATATTTTTTTTCATCTCATTCGTCTCTAAAAATAATTCCAAAGACTTTAAAGAAATGTATATATTTTTTATTTATAAATGTAAATAACCACTATGTCTTTAATGATATGGAGCCCATACATATTTCACATTTTTCCTCTATTTATCTCCCATATTTGACACTTATTCGACACTGTTGACGTGCGTATGAGCACATAATTTGTTTTTTCATCTTTTTTATGCTCACTGTACGTGCGGCTCATGTTGTTGGTGTCTTATCGTGGTCGGTTTTTTAATGAAGAGAGAAGAAAGCATCTGAAAAAAAAATATATATAAATTGAAGAGAGACACAAGCAGCATTCGAGATGTTAAAAAACAATTTGAAATGAGACGGAAGATAGATGACAGAATAAAGTAAATAAGGGAAAGGTTCGAATGGAAGCCAACTGAATAAATAGCAAAAGATGATGGCAACTTCATTGATGATGTCCGGTCTGGTGCTTTGTGTAGATTTTTTTTTTTTTTTTTTGAGAAATAAATATTGTTAAAGGATTTTTATTGTGGGCTGGATTATCATTTTTTCTACATGATTAGTTCCTTTCATATTGTGTGGACTTGAAAATGAAGATTTTTTTAGATTTTTCCAGTTGTTTCTTGACTTTTCTACGTGATTGAATAATAGCTTTGAAATTTTGTAAAGACTTGAGAACATAAATAAATGACATCAGTTGGAACTCTTAGAAATATATTCAAATTAATTCGTTTAATGGTCTCTTCTTGATAAGCTTAGTAATTGATTCTCTAGAAGACGGATCCCTTTGATTTTAAACTACGTCTCTTTAAATGGGTAGCTTGAAAGCTTAATCTCTTGTGTGTTTGTTGATAGCACACATAAAGTTATAAAAGGGATTGAGGAGTTTGTTTGAAAATTCCTGGCTTCGCCTTTATTGTTCATTAATCAGAAATCCAATGTCAAGCTGGTGTGATTTTGGAATAGAACCGATTTAAATCGAATGCCAAAGAGCTTCCTAAAGAAGCTTTTCTTTGATAAAAACTTCGATGGCACAAGTCGATTAACCGATCCGAAAACTGATACCAAGCTGGTGTGACGCTGACATAAAATCAGTTTGAATCAAATCCAGCATCATGCCAAATTCACGTTGCTTGATGTCGGATTTTGGGTCGATTAATCGACTTGTGCTAGTCGGGTTCCAAAGCTTGAAGATTTAAATTTTGTATGGAAACGTTTTGACTTGGACTTTAAACTAATGTTTGATTTTGTACCGAACATTCGGGTTTTTGGACACTATTTAATGACATTTAGTGTCATTTTCCTTTTAATAATTTCGTGATGCCAACCCTTGAATCACAAAATGAAGGATTTCTCTTTGAAGAGTTTGTTCTTCCACTGATCGATTTGCCTTTATAAGTTTTATATGTCGATATGTATGACAACGATGCCATGCCATGGTTAACACGAACAAACGGACAAAGCACAACAGCTTTGTCGTTTACTAAACTATTAGTATGGAATTCAATAAATAAAGTTTCAAAATTATCAAAGCTGGTCAACATTTATCTCTGAAATTCCCTTAGACACTCCATTCATTAACATAATCCGCTACCAAAACAAAATTTCCATCCACGTCAATCCTAATTATGATGCTCTTAAATTCTCATTTTCCATTCATAATCACCATGTTTGTGTACATGTTCAACACCAATTCCAATAAAATGTGAAATCATTTCACTCGCTTCATTCATAAATCTTTTATTTTCATCGTCGTTCGATTTTAGTTTTTTTTTACAAATTTATGTTGATATTTTCTCGTGCTGTAAATGAAAACAAAACAAGAGATGAGATTGAGGAAGGAAAAATTTTTTTTTGATAGACTCTATTTTTAGATTGGGTAAAAAAAAATTTTGGCCTGAGTTGATTTATTAATAGATTTATTTAATTAATACATCTTCATGTCTAATTTTTCTTCTCGACTCAAATTCCTACAAGTAAAAATAAGTTTTTGCGCTCGAAAGAATTTGTTGATTGTAATTTTTTTTTTGTTCCGAGTGAGACTAACTTAATGGCAAACGGGTGTTGATCATAATGAAGCGCTTGGCAGTCAGCTGTGTAAGTTTTGTAAACAACATGATGAGTCAAAATGTTTATTGGATGATCTGTTTAGTGGGAATTGTAATTTTTGAGCTGAAGTCTTGTCTATTTTTGTTGAGGATTATTATAGAGATTTGTTTCGGTTCGGATTTGTAGTGTATTAGCTACGAATGATTGCTTTTTGAAGTTTATTTTTATAATTTTAAATTTAGGAATAGAAATGCTTATAATATAGGAATATGAAAGAAGCAATCTGATTTAAACTAGTGCAAACTATTCAAAAATGATGCAAACTAGTTAAAAAGGATGCAATCCAGTTAAAAAAGATGCAATTTAGTCGAAAATGATGCAAACTAGTCAAAAATGATGAAATCTAGTCAAAAAAGATGCAAACTAGTCAAAAATGACGCAAACTATTTTAATTGGATGCAATCTAGTCTAAACTGATGCAAACTATTAAAAAATGATGCAAAATATTCAAAAATGATGCAAACTATTCAAAAATGATGCAAGCTCTTCAAGAAAGTAGCCATCTATTCAAAAATGATGCAAACTAGTTAAAAAGGATGCAATCCAGTTAAAAAAGATGCAATTTAGTCGAAAATGATGCAAACTAGTCAAAAATGATGAAATTTAGTCAAAAAAGATGCAAACTAGTCAAAAATGATGCAAATTATTTTAATTGGATCAAAATATTCAAAAAATGATGCAAACTATTCAAAAATGATGCAAACTAGTTAAAAAGGATGCAATCCAGTTAAAAAAGATGCAATTTAGTCGAAAATGATGCAAACTAGTCAAAAATGATGCAAACTATTTTAATTGGATGCAAAATATTCAAAAATGATGCAAACTATTCAAAAATGATGCAAACTCTTCAAAAATGTAGCAATCTATTCAAAAATGATGCAAACTAGTCAAAAAGGATGCAATCCAGTTAAAAAAGATGCAATTTAGTCAAAAATGATGCAAATTAGTCAAAAATGATGAAATCTAGTCAAAAAAGATTCAATTTAGTAAAAAAGGATGCAGTCTAGTCAAAAATGAATACAAACAATTCAAAATGGATGCTAAATAGATGCAAAATTTAAGAATATTTATCAAATTTACAAAACAAATAACTTGAAAACAATCGAGACAATCAATTAGAAAATCAAAGTCAAAACAAGCTCTAAACCAACATCAAACAGCTTCCCCTTAACAAACAACAAATTCACAATCTCTTACGTCCTCAATTAAAAGTAAACATCAGTATTATGCAAAACAAACAAACAAGATAACAAACTACTAGAAGATTAACAATAAAAATCAATTAGTGATATATGGAATGTCAGGTAATACCCACATAAATCTGCATATATTGTTACAAAACAAAGACGAAGTGCATGTGCTTAAGTCTCTCAATCTGTTGATTATTCATGGATTGTAAAAAAGATTTTCTGCTACATAAAACTTTAATGCTTTTGTTTTTGATTGCTACAACAGAATAGCAAGGCTGTGTGTTTTGCAATTGCTTATGATTCCTTTTTTTTGTTGAAATTTGTGCTGATTTTGGGTTGTGAATTGCAATGTTGTGCTCGGCTTGGAGAAGGGAGAAAATGTTTCTGTAAAATTACTGAAAATTACTGTGTTTAGAGACATGAATTCTTTGTTAATAGGTCTTTGCCATGCTGTAGATGAGGAAAAGTTTGATTTTTATTGCAATTTTGGTAAATAATTGGGAGAATTTTTTGAAAAACTTTTTGAAGTGGAGGAAATTTTTCACCATTTTGTCTTTTAATGATCAAAAAATTCATATTTGAAAAACCCGTTGAATTTTTAAATTTAATTTTTTTTGAAAACTGCGTCATTAATTCCCAACTTACCATCATAACCTCAAACTTAACCAACAAATTTTCCATACAATTCACATTATTTTAACTACCTATGAACTTTAACAGTAAACGCGAAAAAAAAAATCTTTTTTAGGTTGAATGTAAAAACTTTTTATTGACTTCTTTTCGTGCATTTTCCGTGTGTATGAAAATTTCCTCATCTCCTTTTTGTCGTTTTTTGTTGCCGTGTATAAAGTCAAAAAATTTGTCGACTGAAATGATACGATTTATTAGAGTTAACATTCCAGAAGTGAGAATGGCGCCCATGAAAATTGCAGAAAGTAGGAAAAAAATGCTTTGAGGGGAAATTAAACTTTTTTTCGTGTTTGGGCATTAAAGACAAAAAGAAGAAACGAAATGACGAAAAGAGCACCAAAAAGCACATAAAAATTCAGACTATAAAGAATAAATAAAAAAATTTTTTTTGGTCGTTTATTGCTCTCAAAAGAATGATATAAAAGTCATTAAAAATTGCTTGTTGTATCTGGGTATAAATGTGCTAATTTAAGGTTTTTATATGAATTTGAATGGTAAGCATGTAGAAATGGAAGGAAAAAGTCATGAAAGAGTCCCGGAAATGAAACGTAAAGTCATCTTGATTGCCTTGTTCTTCTTTTTTTATGATCTCTTTTATTTTATGCTGTTTTTAGCGTAGACATCTAGGAGATGATAATCTTAAGAATGTCTGTTTGTTTAATATTCTGAAGAATTTGATTCCTAGTAAATCAAAGAAATTGTTGCTATTAAGAAAACTTTTAAGAAGCTCCTTAAACTCATCATTACGTTTCTGCTACAGGATTGTTGTTCATTAATTGCATTTGCCGTTTAGAGGGTGGGGCGGGGTGTAGGATTTTATAACACATCAAACAATGGGAGGGAGGTCATGCAATTTTTGAAACTGAAAAGGGGGGTCTGAAAAGTCCTTATTTTGTGTAACTTGATAATTGAAAGAGCTTTACTGAATATTTAGAAATCAACCCCCTCCCCCCAAAAAAATAGAAAATTTTGAAGGTGAAGCAACATGAGGGGAAAACATTTCAGCAAAAGAGGAAATTTGAAACCAAAATTTTGATTTGAAACTTCTAATCGGTTTAGAAATTTTGTAGGATTTTTCATAACAAAATTTCCTCATAATGAAGTTGTCCCCTTCAGGGGCGTAGTAAAAAATTTGAAGGGGGGACAAAAAAAATTTTTGTTTCAAAAATTTTAATTGGGGTAAGCCCTTTCATAAAAGCCCTAAGAAAATTTCTGATAATGAAGAGTGATACGTCCTCTAAATCCCCTCACCTCCCCTTCTTGGCTCTTTGAAACAATAACCTTACGTGGCTGCACCAATTATCAATTAAATATGCGCTCTAGTTTTTGGAAGTTTAAAATTCCTTAAAATATTAATTCTTTGCCTCATTTTTGTTGTTTACTATTTCAACAATATTCAACCTTCTTCTCCCCTCCATCATCCAACCTTTGTCCATTATTAAAGAATTTTTCCTTATGGATTAAGAAGATAGCATAAGATAGGAGCAGCAGAAGTGATAGCGGGACATTATGAGGAAAAATTACAATTTTATTTCCTTCTCCTTTCTTTTTTTCATCTACAATTCTCATATCTTAATTTCTATTTTATTGTTTCAATGCTCAAAAGATGCAGAAAGACATTTCATGAGCGCATAAATTCACATGAAATTATATACATAATAGCAATAACAACAAACGGCAATAAAAAGACGACCTGAAAAATATGGGGATATGAAGGCATTCTCCCTTTTTTACAACTTTATATTTTTTTTTGGCACTGACTTTCCCTTTGCCTGCTTAGAGTAATTTAATTTTTATTGTAAAGTTTAAGGAAATGCTGTTTTGTTGCTATTCTAATGCTTCTGGAATAAAGAGTTTTGGAGTGGGAACTTAAAGAAGAAAAAAATCACATAAAATTAAGTCTAAATTTATGAATGCATTCATAGACACAACAGTAAGTCTTTTTGCAGGAACTGACAGTAAAGTTAAAGTTGTAAAATGTAAAGCTTTATTAATGGAAATTAAAGGAATTAAAAATATTTTTGAGCATAGATTTAATTAAAAGGATTTTTTTGGGACGGAATGAGGAATTTTAATGAATTTTTGAAATTTAATTGGAACCTCCCTCCTACACATTAGGCTATCTCGTTCCTCACACAATATTAATCAATAGCATAAACTAGTCATAAATATGACAAAAAGGAATTAATTTATTGCCACACTTTAAAGAATCAAATTTAAAATGCAGTGCATGGAGATTTTTAATACTTGCGTGTGGCAAACTACATGTAAAATAATTTATATATCTTCTATGAATTTATTATTGCTTTTTAATATTTTTAGTCATTCGGAACATTATAATCAGCTATCCCAGGGGGGTAGGCATTAGTACTGTTTTGAATGATTTATGGGATTTATGAGAGAGTGTGTTGGGTCTGATGGTGAATTTTTGGACATTAATGGTTGGACTATAGAACAATATATTTATATGTTTGCTTTGGCTGGCTGGTGCAATGAGATCTCGTAAATGAAAGCACATAAAGACTTTGTGATTTTTGCATTCACTAGCTGCCATGTTGAAGGCAAACCAAATCAACCTTTTATATGATAAATCTGTACCAAAACTTAATTAAATTAACTTTTGCATATTTTTTAACGGCTTAGCTGACTTTTGGATAACATGCTAGTTTGATTGAACGACTTTAAATTTGGGAAAACCGTTATGAGTTTGAATCTGAAAAATCCGTAACATGAAATCTCAGTGTTGGCATCTTTAACAAGAATTTTGATATTTTAGCAATTTTAATCCACATTTCTTCAACATTTCTCCTACATAAGCATCCCTAAATCTAAAATTAAATTTAATTAAAAACTTTTTTGCTACCTTTCAGCTGAACCTCCTACAAATAAAATTGCAAAACCTTTGAAAATTATTTTCCACTCAATTAACTTTCTATTATTGCCTAAATTCCTAGAAAATATGCTTCTATAAATAGAATTCAGTGTAAATTAGGTACACAAAATATTGACATTAACCCACAAAAAAATTTCATCCTCATTAAAACATTTCAGAACCACAAATTGTTTATAACAAAAAATTCAACCATCCTAAAAGCACACAAAAATGCGCCAAATTAATACATATGTGCGGTTTTTATCGCAATAAATAACAGATTTTTATTTTACTTTACATTTGGGACTTAAAAAATTTCTCCTGAACTTTAAAACTCTTTTTTTTATTGTCGTCTCAAAAAGAAGTTTAATTAAAGAAAGTAAATAAATTTGGCTCTCATGGGACTTTTCCTTATTTCTACCTTTTCCATGACTGCTATTTGGTTAGTCTTTATTGACTGCTTCCCTCGTATGCTCTTGATATCCACAAAACAATTGTTTGAATTGGTGAAAAGGAGGAATTAATTCTTGTGAAAAGGAGAAAAAAAAATTATTTTGCCTTTTTTTTCATTTTGATGTTCTTGAAGGAGGAAGTAATTGTTTAAATAGAAGCCTGGAGCAAGTAAACAAAAGGATATGGAAGATGGAGATTTTTTTAATGGAAATTGCAAAGGTTTGATTTAGTCTTGAACGCAGTTAAGTTTAAGGAAAGCATTATATTTGAGCAAATTGTTGTGGGGAATCATGAGCCAGCTGGGCTTAGCTATAAACAAACATTTTGGAGAAGATTCAATACGTTTTGTAACCTCTGTTGATTGCATAAGAAAGATTGGGGCATAAATATGATTGGTGAACCTAAAGACGCGTACGGCACAATTAGGATGCAAGTTTTCAACTTTTTACTTGACTTGGCTGCATAGTAGTTCTCTTTGTTGCTGTTCTGTAACAAATACAGCATTTTTTGGTTATGAATGTTTAAGTTTAGGAATGAAGTAATGATTTGGAAGTGGTCAGAGTCAATAGACCCAACCCGATGTACCCCCGATCAGTTATACATCCTTGCCATAGACATTAAGACAATATTCAATTAGCTAATCATCACATTACAATATAAACATTAAAACACTTAAATAAAACTGTACACAATGTCAACTGCTTTATATTCTTCCCAAAACCATGACAGCTTCTGTTATTTATTGTAATTCCTTAAAGTAAAAAAAATCAACAAAATAAACAAGTTGGACAAGAATTCAAACTTTTCAGGAGTGAAAAAAATTCTTTTTTGTATAACTGTGGCTTACTAGCATAACAGAAATAAAGTCGTCCTGAAAATTTCATAATAGGACTTCTTACATGTATCAAATTAAATCCAACAACAAAAGCAGGACGCAGAAAAATAAATGATTACAAAATTAATCAAAAAAATATTATGGAATATCAAATAGACATGGACATAGGGGAAAGAAATCAGAAAAGTTTATGAAATCTTAAAAGTAAATTTGATATATAATTCATCAATTATGAATGAGGGTCGTCTTGACGTAATAAATAATTGCGTAAAATATTGAAATTCCTCATATCTCCTCAATTATACTTCCACTTAATTTTTCAGAATTGTCGAAAAATTCTTCTTATTGCTGTTGTCAATTTAGCATCAAATTTCTTTCATTTTTTTTTGCTTCTCTGGTGAATTGTAAGTTTTAATTTAGTGGCTGTTTGGGGGTTGTGCTTAAATGACGTCTATTATTGAGGGGGGAGAAGAAGGAAGATTTACATGAAAGGCTCATTTTGCTTTTCAAATCTTATCCTTTGATATGATGTAACATTGAGAACAGCTTAGTTTTGTTACTTAACTAGGGTATAGTCCAGTGTTTCTCAAACTTTTCACTCCGCAAATTTTTAGCTCAATCATTACTCAACTCTCAACTGTTCCGCCAATCATTTTTCAGAGCACCTAGGATTTTCTTGCGGAACAGTAAAGCTCTGCAGAGCATAGCTTGAGAAGAACTGATATTTGATTATTAAAAAGTGAAAATTTAACTTATGACGTCCAGGGGGGGGGGGGGGGCAGCAATAAAAGAACTATAGAAATTCCTGGAAATCCATTGTTCTTTTTTAAAAAATGATCGCTAATCTCGGACGTCATAAGTGAACGACCCCTTACAGATATTTCAGCTCAGCTCCCCCCCCCCCCCCACCCCCCCCCCTCTGTTTAAGCTGTTACAAATTAATCAGAGAAATTTAATACCTAAGCCACATTCTAAGCCAAAATCACCCAAAACAGTAGCATCCTCAGCAGTTTTCGCTAATAAGACTTTACACTTCAACGACCTCTTGTTTCTAGTTCTGAATTATTATATTTAAAATATACATAACTTATGAATGTATCCCTTATGATTTTTAATACATATTTCTAAATGTACTAAATTAATGTTATGAGAGACGCGCCCTCACATAAATCATAGAATTGAGAAAAAAATATGGAAAAGAAGAGAGAAATTATGAAAAAAAGTCGGCATAATTTATGTCTCATTCATAAGTTTTCATTTTTATTTCAGTTTATATATTTTTTTTGGGTTTTTGGGATTTATTAACTTGTTAAGTCATTATGCTGATTGCATTGCTGGATAGTGTTGATGTTAGTCATGTGTTAATTAATGAATTGGAATTTTTTGAATTAATGGATGATGCTGTGAGATGTTAATTAATTAGGGTCTGATTGGATGAAATTTATATTGGATATTAATTTTCAAAAAAAAACTATTTAGAATATTTTTAATGTTTTGATTTTATCAAGCTTAATATTTATTTTTGATTTAATAATTTAACAAAATAATCCAGTTTATTCCATTTTATTCATAAAAAATGCAAATTAGAACTTGCCGCTATCACCCATTGTATAAATTACAAATAAAAAAAAAAAAAAAAAAAAAAACCTTTACCTATTCAGATCAATTGTGATCCAGAGGTGCGCTAGGGCGATTCGCAGCTAATGAGAGTTTAACGAGTGAGGATGCGCCAAACCACTGCACTCAAACCTAGACCTACAATTTATAGTGGGATCCGAACCACTCCTTTGATGACATTTCTGTCTGTAGCCTACAAAGGAAGACTGTGAGCCTCATTTCCAGTACATATGATTCGAAAAAGAACAAGTGAAAAATTTCCCATACCCAGTCTCGAACCCATGATCGCTGTGTCGGTATTGCAATAATTAGGTACCGAAGTACTAAACCATTCCGCCACCGAGCCACTTCAGCTCACCCGAGCCACTTCAGCTCACCCGAGCCACTTCAGCTCACCCGAGCCACTTCAGCTCACATATAAATTACAACTAATCAGGTTAAAACCAGTCTACATCCTCCCTAATGTCCTTTCTATATAAAACATTACACCCTTACTGTCTGCACACAAAAAGCCATTAAACATTATATCGTCTGGCACCGCCATTAAACCAACTTGTGCAAATTTTAACTCAATAAATAAAAGAAAAAAAAATCTAATAAATTTCAAACTCAACAATGCAAAAAACAGTGAAAAGTGTTACATGACATTCAAAATCACCCCCTTTAAAAAAAAAGAGAAAGAAATTTCGGAATTACATTAAAGTCAATAGGAGTCAATTAAAAATAATTTTTTTTGCAATACAATACGATGAGTTATGTGGGTATTGACTCATTGCATATATATTCGTTGTAAGGGATGTCATTCCCTTCTATTTTCACTGCTGCTGCTTCTGCTGTTGATGATGTTAAAAGTTCCTTTGCCTTTTTTCTCACTCTCAATTGAACGTATTTATGCTCTACAAAATGGGATATTTGTTGTGTAAATCTGTTCACATCTATCGCAACTCTTGCTCTAGCTTTACAAATGTTCATCATGTAATACTTACGAATACACATTGGAGTGGATGGGAGATGAAGAGTTGTTGTTGTCAGGGGTGAAGTCAGGAGGTGGTGTCTCAAGGCACCATACTCTAGGATTCATAGTTGTTGTACTTTACTTTAGAGCAGTTTTGTCCAAACTTTTTGGGGAATTTTTTTTTGGGTTCTGTACTTTAGTAAATCTTAATTGGACCAAATTTCAGAAAAAAAAAACATTTTTTAATTTTTTTCTACAGCACACCAGTGTGCCACGGCCTACAGCTTGGACAACATTGCTTCAGAGCATAATAATCTGAAACTTGGATATGCCTGGGATTCAATCCTTTGAAATATTTGGATCCTAAACTAATAATTTATAGAAAATACTAAGAAACCCCTTTAAACTAGGGTTCGGAAAACCACTAACTGATTATCTACAGTTATCAACTTTTAGATTATCTACACAAAATCTACAGTTATCTACAGTTAGTAAACTGCAGAAAAAATTTTTGAATGAAGAAAATCCGTTAAAAAAATTTGCAAAGTTTTGTAAACAAACAATTTTTGGAGAGTTTTCAATAAATTTATATATAGAATACACTTATTATACATTAAGAGAGTTCAAATGTCAACATTAGCTATTAAAAATCAACTTTTTGTCAATCCAATATTTGTAACGGTTATATGAAATTCAAATATGGTTCACATGTTTGTAAACAAAAAAAATTTGCGAAAATTTCTTAATTTTCAATTAAATCACCACACAAACGCTTTTAAAATTCTGAATGAAGCCTAATGTCACTTTATTTGAACTGTTACATGCTGTTGCAGTCCTGATTTTAGCATTTCAACTCTTTTTTCAGTATATTAATAACGTTTTTTTCCACTTTGAAAAAATTGTCTACAGTTACTTATCTACAGTTACAAATTGTAGATAACTGTAGATAAGTGTTACTAACTGTTAATAACTGTAGATTTCCGAACCCTACTTTAAACCTCACCCGAATTTTCAAAAATCTGAAAAAAAATTGTAGCTACACCCCTGCTTGCTGTAAATACACATCGAATTGAATAGACAGAAAAAAATATCATCAAAAGATTTGTTTAACAAGACACTATCAATTTGTGTATTTTTTTTCAATGATTTCATTTTTTTTTGTTCCTCATTCTTCTTCAGTTTATCTTAATTTAGCATAAATTCTCGGAAAAAATGTTCAATTTTTTATGAGTTTTGTCATTTACTGTGAGTTTTTTTTTAATTTTAAACAACTGTGAAAATTATTTTCATCTGCTCATAATTTTTTTTGGGATGTAGCTATCTTGGGTGAAAGTTCATTGACATTTTGCTTTGTAGCAAAATATTGTCTACCTGGAATTTAAAATTAATGATTGTTGGTATTTTGGATTTAGAAAATTTCTGTCTGTAGCTTGATGTGATTCCATGGTGATGAATTAATGGAACTGGAAATGTGTTGCTGATGGTTACATAATGCTGTTGATATGAAGAATATTATTTCAAATCATTGACAGAGGTAATTGTTAATTTAATATAAAATATCGAGACTTTTTAATCAGCCTTAAAGCTTAGTAAAAATTTTAATCTTAATCTAAAATTCTCAAGAAATTCCAAAAATACTTTTTAAGTTTATTTCATATTCATCCATGCTCATCGCTCATGAATCTTAAAATTCCATGAAAAATGCGTCACAAAGCGTCGCATGCCTTCGACTTGGATACAAAATAGCATTTGAGTCTATATATTTTATTTTAGAAAAAGAAAACTCTTTTCTTTATGTCAAGAGACAGACAAGAGGCGAGGCGAAAAAGAAATTTAAACAAAAATAGGAAAAAAAAGGTCGCAAATAAAAAAAATGGCAAATGTTTTACGACAACCTACCTACCTAGCTACATGCTTTCTCTCACTTTCATTACAATGCAAAAAAAACATGAGAAATAACAAGAAATTTTTCAAATGGGACAAAAGAAAATTGAAAAATGATATTCCCATGTGCTGTACTTGTAAAATGTGATGGGAAATTGTCCACACTTACATCATATGTAATCAACTCTTTCTTTAGACTAATAACAATGGAAAATTACATATACAAAAATGGATTATAATTAAAAAATTGTATGTTATGTTTGGAAAAAAAAGGAGAAATGAGTGAACGTCCTTAGGGAAAATATTGTAATTTGTGACCACTTTTCAATTATGAATTGAATTTTTAATTTGAAATTTGAGAATGTTTAACTAAGTGATTTAGAGTTTTTTTCATTCAGATGATAAAAATATCTTTTTTTTGAAACATATAATTTAAGTTATTTACAAACTTATTTTTGATAAAATTATCTTTCACTAATTGTTTGAATTTTGAATATTATTAAAAAATTGTTGAAATGTTTTGAAACTAAAATTTGAAATTTTTGTTTCACTTAAGTTTCAAAATTTTAAAAAATTAAGTATTTTAATTTGGAAAACATTAAATTCTGTTAATTTTATTTTTATAAAGTTAAGAAAACATTATAAAATTTCTATAATGCAACATAAGAAATTTTCAAAATATATTTTTATTTAAATCTTTAAAAATTAGATTTTAAAAATTGTGGAAATTTTAAACTTTTAATATTTTGATTTTAAAAAAAAAAGTTAAAAAAAATTAATCATATTGACACAAAATTTTAAATTTTTGTGACTATATTTAATATTTTGATTTGTATTAAAATCAATTCAAAATTTCTAAAACGATTTCAATTTAAAATTCTAATTTCAATTTTAAATTTTTTTCAAGCAATTAGATTTAAAATACAATTGAAATAGACAGACGTGAAAGGATTGAAACAAGTTTTAAATAAAAGAGGGATGGATTGTATGTAGTGAAATTTTAAAGTTACTCTAAACAGTAAGCTGTTATTATTATTAAACATGAATGAAGAGACAAATTGAATAGAAAGAAAGGAATTTTATGGGTGAAGAGAAAGGTTGTAAATATATAATTGTGTGCTGCATGCGAATTATGATGTATTGAATAATAACAAATATCAAAAAATTTAAATTATGGTTTATATTAAAATGGATGTAACAAGAGTCTTTGAAGGATGGGCGGGACATTATATACATTTTATAATGAGAAGTTTCATTAGTTAAGATGCGGATGTTGAGGTAGGAGTAGGTCATGAATATTTTATGTGCTTCAAAAATGATTTTTCGGAAATTATCTTAAATAAAATGCCAAGTTTTTTGAATTTTATAAAAATCAAAAAAATTATGATTTTTAATTTTAATTTTTTCAATTTTTTTTTCAACAATTTTTGTAAAAACTGAAGATTTTAAACCTAACAAACAATAATGAACTAAATTTAAAAAACTCAACACAAACTTTGAAATACCAACAAAATAAAATCAGCATAAGATTAAAGAAAAAAGGATAAAAACGAATGAGACAAACAACCAACATGACCCAATTTTCATGTCCATAAATCACTTTCTTTCTCATTTTAGAATAAAACATTTTTAACCATCACGTCATGATATCTTTTTCCACAAACATACAGCAAAAGTAATTAGTAAAGCAAATTAATGTAAATAATAAAATCGTGTTTGACTAAAATTTAAGATAATTAACTGGAATAAAGTTCGAATGAAAGCACATAAAGTCCATTTGGAGAGGATTTTAATTTATTTTGGAGGACAAAGTGGAACTCAGTTAAGGTTTATTCAAAAGTGTCTGATTGAGTCGAATTCAAGCTTTATTAACTTCAATTGCCCCTTTTCAGACTTCCTTAGGTTCGTTTCTATTGTTTCTTAACTTCTTGTCCTGACTCTAGAGAGTAAGAGTGTCAGGAGATATACTTTGATACTTCATGCAAAACCATTTTGTGGGACATCTCCAGAAATAGTCAGAAATATTCTAACATCATATCCACCAGGTCTACAGAGCAGTATTGATACAAAGTTGCTTTTGACCAGCATTAGGTCCACCCTTTGTAAAGTTAAGTGCCAGGTAGACTTCAAGGTTTTCCTTTATATTTGTATTAAATGTGCAATACTGAGTACTGACTGAATGTTTTGGAGAGTGAGAATAATAAAACAATATTAGTATAATATTAATATAGGTATCAACACTGCCAAAGAGTAGCTAGAAATTTAATAATGTTGGAGGGGGGTGGGAGGTTGCTGAATTTTTAATTGGAGAAAAATTGAAGAGAGGGTATTAAGATTGATTGATAAAAATAACGGAAAAATTGACCCCTAGACGGTTGACCCCTAAAAACACTTCTGCTCATGAATTTCATTTTTTTTAACTGAATAACATTAAAATATTTTCAAAAAATAAACCAAAAGTTATTTCCATTAAAAATATTTTTCCCATCATAAAAATTACTCTTCACACAAAATAAAAATATTTATCCTTTCCCAAAGATAACAAAACATACACACACACATAAAATAGGAAATAAAAAATTTCAAAAGGTCCCCCCTCACATCCTCAACAGAAAAAAAATTTTGAATGACCAAAAATAAACATATCGTTAAATGTGATATTATGTTTGCGTTAGAAATTAATGAACTTTAAACTCTATGAAAATGGATGAAAGGCTTAGTCATTGACGAGAACGGAAGCTCAATTTAAAAAAAAAATCTTTTATTCTCCTTTTTATATCACATAGATAAGATCCATGGCATGCATAAATGAATCTTAAAACGATACATTAGATGAGGAAAAATGGGACATGGTTAATATCAAGGAAAGGAGGTAGTTTGAATATGGAAA
Organism: Chironomus riparius; assembly: GCA_917627325.4. NCBI lineage: Eukaryota > Metazoa > Arthropoda > Insecta > Diptera > Chironomidae > Chironomus > Chironomus riparius. The sequence continues at coordinate 16,787,380 of OU895877.1, read as the reverse complement.
TTCCTCATTCACTTTATTTCAACCCATAAAATACATAAATGCTTGAAAAAAGGTCATTAATGTAGTTTGAATAGAAGGATAAAGACTCAAAAGGGATGAATGGAAAATTTCTTAAACGAGTTTTCAGGAATGGAAATGAGGGGCTTGGCCCCCAAAAATACTCATGATATGCAACGTACACAACAGCAATAGAGTTGAGAATTAAATATGATGGCGTGTAGCATACATTACTAGTTTTTAATGTTAATTAGGTTCCTCAGTTTGTTTGCTTTAGTTTGTGGATGATTGTGTGTTGCGTTGAACGGTTTTTAGCATGCTTTTCATTGAGGAATGAAGGTTTTTTGTAAATTGTTGGTTTTAAGCTGTTACATGGTACTTAATGGGTCAATTATATGCAGAAAATTAGATACTTTAGACCCAGTTCACTATCATGTTTCAACAATCTTAAAAAAATTTATATTGAGCATAATCAGATGTTAACGAATTTTCTGATTGATGCTCATCATCAAAATATGCAGCTTACAATGTAGGCACAAGGTTATTCTAACAAGAAATTTTCCACATTCTAATTCTTGCAATAAGTTTCTCTTGGCGTTCGATACAATGTTGCTTTGTGACTGTCATGTAGGTATCAAAAGGCAGACGTGTGGATGATAATTGATCGAAAGGTAAATCTTTTAAGCAGCCCCAAGTATTATCAAAGAAGTAAAACAGAATCAAACTTGAAAATAAAATGTGGCTGATGCATATGTGAAGACTTACTTGACGTTAGCACCGTTCCGAATGGCACAAGTCGCCATCACTCAGCTGATATGACTCTTGTATGGTGCTGGCTTCAATTTAAATCCAGCACCATGTCAGAGTCACACAAGCTTGGTGCCAGATTTCTGATCGATAATTCGACTTTTGCTATTCGGGCATGATTCAAAATTAAGTTATCATGTAAATTAACTCTATAAGCTTACGAAAAGCTACCTTGAAGGCAATAACCAGTGAAAAGTTGTCAGCAGCCTACTTCTTAACCAAGCCAACTTGAAATTGTAGTCAGCTTGATAAATCACCCCTACATTTGCTACCCTGACGTTATTAAAAAAATCCAAAAATTATCAATTTTTCTTTATGCATCTTTTTGTATCAATAAACATCCAAAATGAATATATTCACTCATTTTAAACCATCAGATAAAAAACATGTGTTCTAAATGGTAAATTTGCATAAATTTTCGCTAAATATTATTTCCAACTTGCATCAATTGGTGGGACGTCTGTTTATATTTAAATTTTTTTTTATAATGTACACATTCATTGCATAATATTATTATTATTATTGTAAAATACAATAGAAAGTGCAGAAAAAAGAGGAAAATTGGCATGATGATGGTTGGGTGGATATTGAATAATTTATATTGGGGAGGTTGAGTTTGACTGAGGGAGACAAACTTAATAAAATGTGTGAGATACGTGAGGACTTTCGTTTTCTTTCATGTCGCATTATTATGGCAATGCAATATTTCTTTTCAATTCGTTTTGTTCAAAATGGTGATAATGTCATTGATGGAAATCTAATTTGAATTTCTCATTCCTATCTCTTGTTCGTATCACATTTTTTTATCTGAAGTTATATAATTTTTTTGGTTTTAAATTTTTTATTTTTTAAAAACTAGTCATTTATGAATATAGTACTTTATTAAATCTAGTCCTTTATTGAATCAAGTCTTGTATCGAATCTAGTCCTGTATTGAATCTAGTCTTATATAAATAAATGTAGTGCTGTATTGAATCTAGTCTTATATTGAATCTAGTCCTTCGTTGAATCTAGTCCTGTATTGAATCTAGTCCTGTATTGAATCTAGTCTTTTGCTGAATCTAGTCTTTTATTAAACCTATTCCTTTGTTGAATCTAGTGCTTTATCAAATCTAGTCCTTTATTGAATCTAGTCTTTTACTAAATCTAATCCTTTATTAAGCTTAGTCATTTGTTGAATCTAGTCCATTATTGAATTTAGTTCTTTATTGAATCTAGTCCTGTATTGGATCAAGTCTTTTGCTGAATCTAGTCTTTTATTAAACCTATTCGTTTGTTGAATCTAGTGCTTTATCAAATCTAGTCCTTTATTGAATCTAGTCCTGTATTGAATCTAGTCCTGTATTGAATCTAGTCTTTTACTAAATCTAATCCTTTATTAAGCTTAGTCATTTGTTGAATCTAGTCCATTATTGAATTTAGTTCTTTTTTGAATCTAGTCCTGTATTGGATCAAGTCTTTTGCTGAATCTAGTCTTTTATTAAACTTAGTCATTTGTTGAATCTAGTCCTTTATTGAATGTAGTCCTTTATTGAATCTAGTCCTTCCAAGATCTATTTGTTAGAAAATTTCAATAGATATGCCTAAAGAGCCCAACTTCTAGTACTAAGAAAAAAATAAATTACCCACTTTTCGCAGAAAAAAACTTCTTTTATGCGGGTGTGTGCAAACTTGTATGTGCGAATCCTTCTTTCTCTTACTCACTGCTATGCCTCTCTATTATAGTATAATAATTTATGTTAAATTACGATAATGTTGTTACAGTCTTTTACATTATATGCTCCTTTTTTTTCGTTTCTCGCGAATATATGTGTTTATTTCGCATATGTTTGAATGTACTTATTATCATTTTATAGCGATTGCGATCTTATCTTAATAATGTTGTTTCGATGGAAAAATGGTTGCCTCTTTTTTTCTCTCCTTTCATGCCTTTCAATATATTTCTATTGTAGAGAAAAAGAAAAGGGTGACTTTACATCATGCGATAAAGAGAAAATATTTTTGCAAGGCCTTTTCACTTCGAATTTTAATATCCAAAAAGGGGTTAAATCAGCTAAGTCATTCAATTTCGTGAAATTGAGCATGTACGTGAATTAACTTTATGGAATTTTTTTCTGCCTTTTGTGGAGTTGATTGAGATGAAAAAATAATAATTTAACCAAAGCGATGAGTCATACTTGAATATTAAATGTTAATTTTTGTTTATGTTGGAAAAGGATGGTTAAAATGCTTAATTTCGGACTTTTGTAAATCAGAATGCTTAGTTTCAAACCCTATCTGATCAAAATTCTTAGTTTTAAACCCTTGCTGATCAAAATGCTTAGTTTAACATCCAGTTACAATAAGCATAGTTCCGTACCCCTTTTGACTAATATTCTTAGTTTAAGACCCCTGTTAATCTATAGTCTTAGTTTTGTTTGATCCCCTATTGACCAAAATGTTGTCTTTATAAAAGCAAATTTCTAGTGTACATCCCTAGAAATTCATACCTGGAACTCTTGACTTCAAACAAAGGATAACAGCAAAAAAAAAATATAGCTCGCAATATGCTAATAGTTTTAAAACATGCAAATGTTAAAACATTTTCAATTAGTTGCCATTTATTCTCCTCTCCCGTGCTCCTTTTTTTTCACTCCAACTTTTTAATATTCATTCCAGCAATATATTTTTTTTTATTCACAAACATAACAAATTTGTTTGTCCGAAGCGTTTTTGACAGTAATAGCTTGACTTACAAATTTATTAAAATGGACTGTGAATTTATTGCAAATTAAATATTTTTTTTTCTTCTTTACTTTCCCATTTTTGCAAATGGTATAAAAAAAGGTTGATTATTATAAGTGAGATATGACTATGGGACTCGTGGTGCTGTGAAGTATGTTACATGTTTAACAATCGATCGTACTTGCTTTTATGAACGAGTCTTGCTGTGATCGCGAGCCGAGCATAAAAAAAATTAAAAATAGATTTTTTTACGCATTACATTTTGTTTTGTTTTTGTTTTTCTTCTTCTGCCTGTGCTCTTTATTGAATGGATGCATACGTCAGATAAATCTTGTGGAGTCAATGAATATGTAATATTCATACATGCATGCTGATGCGGAAGTAGACTTGCTTCTCAAAATATACACAAAATACAAATATTATTTTGGATCACTGCTGTTACAGAAACAGCTGAATGCTGGAATGAAGGAGTGTTTTTTTTGGGTGTTTGTGGATTAAGATTTGAATATTCATGCTTATGTGGAGTAGTTTTTGGATTTTTTTACTATTTATTTATTATTAAAATCTGAACTGCAAATTTGAACAGTTTTAAGAAACTCTGTTTAAGTACTGCTCAGATACCTGATTTAAGGTGTCAGATAGGCATTTAGAGTTTTTAATTCCCTTTCAGTCATGAGTATTGAAAAATTTAAATAAAATGACAAACTAGAGGGATACATAGGTACTTCAAGCTGCCCATACTAATGAGATTGATTTAAACTAGTAGCCACCAGGGACGTAGCCAGGAATTTAAAGAGGGGGACAAAAAAACTTTATATGGAAAATTTAGAGGGGGTGGGGGATTTTTATGATTTTTTCATAAAACTCCTAGCAAGAAATTTCTGTTAACATCGGGGGATTTGTCCCCCAAATCCTCTCCTGGTTACGCACCTGGAAGCTACCTATCCAGATGTGAACGAACGAACTAAGCATTTTCCTCGCATAGATCATTAAAAATGAACTAAAAACCAACAGTAGCATTTTAATCAAGTCTAGAACTGAAAATCATGATCCATTTGGATGTAAGTTATATCCGGGATTAAAAACTAGATTTCTCTAGGTACTTTCAGTTCTAAGTTTTTGAGCCATCCAGGCAGTCAAAGTGGACCTTTAAATGCCTGTTTCTTAAGGAAATTGCACAAAAAATTGACAGTATGTACTAAGAAACGCATTAGGGCCACCTTTTAATGTTCTTTATAAAAATTTTGCTTCAATAATTTACGTCAGATCTAGTACCGTAAGTAGAACAATTTGAAGAGGTGGGGGGGGGGGGGGGTTATTTTAATTTTGGGGAATTTTCATGATTGTTTTTAAGAAAGGTCATTTTGACGAAGATGAATTGTCCAAAACATCATGTCTGGCTATGTACCTTATCAGCTCATCAATAGAACTTGAATGTTCCAGAAATATAGAAAGAAACAAATGAAATAATTTTGAAATATTATGAAATTCATTTTGATTAATAAAAGAAAGTCCAAAAAACAAAAAAATAACCTCCATCATCTCATATTAATATTAAATACAATTGAGATGACGTCAGTCCCCCAATCTCACATCAAAAAGCAAGCATGGATAAGTGACAAAAAGTCATAAATATTTTCATTTCCACTCAATAAAATTTTCCTCATGAAAAAACTCTCAAAGAAGAAAAATCCACAAAAAATGTCCAAATGTGAGTCAAAAAAAGAAAACAACAGAAACGAATTGCGTCATTTCCTATTCCAAGAAATTTCATTTTTTATCAATCATTTTTTTCTCTCCAATGTTTCTATTTTGTTTTGACTGCAACATTAGTCGAATGTTCGGGATGCTCATGGACTAAATGGTAAGCCTAGTCAACATTCTCGAATGTTTCCATGCTCAACACATTCGGGGATAAGAAAACCCATGAAAAAACATTTATGTCGGTATAAAAAGAATAACAAAAACAAGAGAATGAAAAAAATTTCTAGCAGTTTTACATTCACCAATACATTGATAAGAGTCAAACGCGGACATCTTTAAAAATTACACACAAAATAACTCGATGCTATAAAGAAATTAAAATAATAAAACAAAACTAGCCTGTTAAAATCAAAAATTAATTAAATTCTATACATAAGTGTTCATTGACGTTAATAGATATCAATTATAGTTAAAATATAAAGTCAATAGTGCAAAAAATCTATTTAAAATTGTTTCAAGCGCCAAAGGTGCATTTATATTCAGTGTTTTTGTTTTGGATGAATTTTACGGGGAGGAACAGGCACAGAATGATGAAATAAAAAGAGAATTTTAGAAAAATAAGAATATTAAAGTGATGTGGAATTTCATCATGGATGATGTGAAGTGAATGCCGAGAAAAAAAGAATACAGTTATTAAAGAAATTCAAGAATTCCGAAACGTCAAATCGATTTTGGTTGAACGGAGAGAAAAAAAAAATTGTGGAATTTTTTTTTTATCTCAACCAGGACTTGTTTTTTGTGCTGAGGACATAAAGCAAAAACTATCCATATATCCAATAAATTTCCCATCTTCATCACACCATCCTGAATAATATTTTTTTCTCCTCATCATTTGGCGCGCAATTGCTATAGTCGCGTGGGTGAAAAAAAAGATATCAGCAAGCACACGTTGTTGTTGTTGTTGCAGTTTTTTTTTGGTGTGGTTCGGGAGAGTGAAAAAAGCAAGAAGAAGAAGAAATTTTTCGTCAGTTCCTAATAATCCCAAGAAACAGTTAAAAGGAGGTGTTGTGGGGGCGGCAAAAAAAAAGAAATTAAGAAGAAATAAAAAATAAAAAAATTTTTTATTCAGTGTTGATGATGATGAACAAAAGAAGGAACAATGGAAAATTTGTTGAGAAGCATGTTTTTGGAACAATGACAATTTCCGTAAAGAAAATTTTCGCTCGTATTCATGTTCATTAACAATTAAATCCCATTCCTATATCTTTTTTTTATCACAACTGCAAGTGAATTTTTTCGTGTCTAAAATATAAGAAAAGTTTAAGCACAGGAGGATAATTAAGAAAGAAAAAAAGTTTTTTACGACTCATTTTCGGGTTGTGCATAATTCTTGTGCAGTTTATCACAAAAATAAGAATTTTAAGCACTCAAAAAAAAAAATAATAGAAGAAGTTTTCGTGGAAGGATAAGCAGCAACAAAAAAAAGAGTACATTCAAGTGTATTTGTGTGTGGTTAACTTTAAGCATAAAAAAAAACAAAGAAAACAGTTCATCATACAAGACAGAAAGAATATATAAAATTCCATTTGGTCATCTACACAGACGAAGAAGAAATACAGCAAAAAAAAAGGAGAAAGTCAGTTGAAGAAAAGAACAAAGAATTTAAGGTAAGATTTTTTTTCTGCTTTATTTCTAAATTCTCGTATGGATTCTAATTAGAAAACGGTCGGTGGTGTTAATGGGAACTATGATTGCAAGAAGTATGGAAGTTGGACTTCAATTTAAGTAGGTGTAAAGGATAAAAGTTAAATTGACATTGATAATCGTTATGTTGATAGATTTAGAGCAGTTTTATACTTCCTTCTTAAATTGGGAAAGATGATAAATGATTGCAAGTCTATAGACCCAGACCATAGACCAAATGATTTCAAGTGGTTCGGATCCCATTATAAAATGTAGATCTAAAGGGTATGGTTCAATAGATTCTTTGCAAATTGATTCGCAGTGCCTCCAGCTGAAAGGCTGGGTACTTCACAGATTAATTATGGACCCAGTCAAAGCTATTCTATCTCATTGTTATTAGGTCTTTTGATTGAGTTACAAGTTCAACTTATTATTCTTAGTTCCTAAGAAAGGTCAATGTAATACATATGGACAATTTTGGTTACCAGGGATATAAGCTAAGATCTGGTAATCTTACATGGGTAAAGGCATGGTTGTAATATTTAATAGCTTCGACCTAGCTGCAATAACGATACGACTTGTTTGTAAAAAATAATATCCAAGACTAAGTGCCAAATAGGAATTAGAGAAAGACTAACACAATTATCAAGGTTCACTTTTTAAAGCCACCACAATCCCTTCCCCTCTCTCCCAAAAAATTGTATCTGATGCTGGTTGACATCCTAGGAAAGCCTAGTATAATGGCATCATGATAATCAGAATTTCCTAGCCCGATGAAGAGTTTCTTCCGGTTTCTAGAACATTTGACTAGTAACAAAGATTTTGATTCTTTAAAAAATTTATATTTGCTTTCCTCGTTTCCAAGATTTGGCGTAAATAAACGTCTACATCTCCATCCTCTGATATGTCTTTGCATCTTGAGCTCAGAATGTTAACAAGATTTATTTTATCATCACCGACTAATCTGATCGCTTTATTGTTATTTTTATCAATACTTAATCAGAGATAAACCATGACTCATCTCAAACTTGGTCGATGCTCTTCCATTCTTGAACTCTTCAAAAAAAAAAAAACTTTATAATCATTTACTCAATTTCATCCTCTGAAATACCAATAAAGACATTAAAGTCTTATCGTAAATCGCACTTCAAAATTTGTGACACTTCTCCCACACCTACCAATACTCTCTGTCAATCCAGCCTGTTATTATTTTTGCAACATTTTCACTCTCTTTATATCCAAAAAAAAATCAACTAGACAATGAATCAGTCCTTAAAGATAAATCGAAAAAGATAGAAAAGTCATTTGCAGTTTCGTACAGACATTATCAGATGTACGTTCATATACATCCAGCAAAGATGCCTGGAAGAGATGAAAGAGAGAGCGGCATGGCTAAAATTGAACGAGAAAAAAAAAAGAATTTGATTAAAATCCTTTTTATGTAGTGGCATACACGCATCGAGAGTGAAATGCCGTAGTAAAAAAAATTGTATTAAGCAACAAAAATGGGACATCAAAGGGATTGAATGCTCGGAAAGAAATTTTCATATCACTGAAATCATTTGTTCAATTAATGAATGGGTTCTTGCGCGTGCTACACAATGGGATGGAGAAATTTTATAGTAAATTAATGACTTAATTTTATGGATATCCTTCTGGTTGGTATTACAATGAAGGATTTATTCTATGTAATATATGTGTCAGTCGGTTGCTGGAATAATAAGGAATCTGTTGGAATAAAAATAAATAATTAAGTTGAAATCAATTTCGGGGGTTTAGTAAACTAAACTAAACTAAACTTTTGTTTGTTTCAAATTTAGCCAAGACACAAATTTCTACCATTTTGAAAAATTTAAAATTATTTTCTCACCTCACAACTAATTTATGAGATATTTTGAATATTATAGTACATTTACTATAGGTTTAAAGTTTTTATTGTGTAAAAACATGGCAAGCATAAGTAAGACATCCATTATCATGGTAATTTTTATATTTTCATCAAATTTCTTCAAAAATTTCATAACAAAACAAGAAAATTCTTTACAATTTCGTCACAAAACTATAAAACTGTCCCAAAAAAATAGTGAAAATGCGCTGAAAATATTATAAATAAATAAATAAAGACGACACAGAAAAAAACCATAAAGGAAGGCTCATTTTAAGAGTAGTAGGCCATAAAAATATTTTACAATCTAGATTTATGCTTTCCACGCGTGATACTCTGACTTGTACGAGATATAATAGACGCACATCTACTATATATCTTTACGTTTTCATAGTTTTCACTAAAATGAAAATATTTTGCCATAAATTCTTTATACTTTTTTCTCTGTGCTGCTTTGCTTTACATATGTGTTCCTATATGTACAGATTCTTTCTTTGTTTTTGTACCCTAGTTCTGTAATATATTTGATATTTGTATTGAAATAAATTGGATGGAGGTAGATGCACAGATATACACAGAATGTGTGTCTCAAAAGGTATCTATATATATTTTTTCAAGGGATGTATGGCACATACCGAATAAAAAAATGTGTAACGCACATAAAAGGGCAGAACGAGAGTAAGAATGGGAAGTGAAAAAAAGTGTCAAGCAAATAATTCATGATAAATTTTCCTTTTACTGGAATAATGGCAAACTTACCTTTTTTATGCCTCTCGCTTGCTATTAAACTTAGTCTATAAGTTAAGGAGGAAATTTTCTATATCAATGCACACCTTGTAGAGGAAGGTCTCTGCTATATTATCCAATTTTCATATTGATCTCTCATTGAATTTTATTTCTTTATTGATCTTTACGTTCTTTTACGATTGTTTCTTGCTCAACTTATTTTTTTTTGTCGGAATTTTTTTAAAGGCAATTTTGCATTATCTGATTTTTGATGATAAATTTGTGTACGATGCGTTGACAATAGATGGTCTAGTTTTGGGATATTTTACTTGGAAATTCTGTTGATTCAATTGTAAGGTTTCTGAATTGATTTTTTTTTTTTTTTTTTTTTTTTTTACATTTTGTTGCTTTTTGTTTTAAGGTTTCAGGCATTCAATTTGCCTTTTGTCTCTTAATTTTGATTTCATTTACGGATTTTACTTTCTTTTGTATTTCACTTGATTTATTCGGTGTTTTGAGATGCAAGACGACTGTTGAAGTTCGCTTGCAACTTTCCGACGTAGTCTTCGATGGACGGTATTTTCGCTTCTGTATGAAGATCGGTGATCCTTTCATATCTTGTTTTATTGAGAACAATTCTCAAGAATTTGTTTTGCAGTACTTGAAGTTTTTGAAGATGGGTTTTTGCCATGCTTCCAAACGCTGGACAACCATATGTGAATATTGGTCTGATGGCTAGTTTGTAGATGAGAAGTTTGTTTCGTACGTCGAGTTGTGAGTTCCTGCTGATGAGCGGATAAAGCTGTCTTAATGCGGTGTGAGCCCTATTGGTCACATACTCCACATGCGGCTTTAATGTCACTCTCTTGTCGATCACCATTCCCAGATATTTAGCTTCTGTTTCCCATTTGATGTTTTCGTTGAGAAATTTGATGTTATTTCCTGGTAGTTGCCTGGAGTGCCTGTTTGTGATGAATAAGGCTTGAGTCTTCTGTTTGTTGAGGTTGATCTTCCATTTGTTCATGTATTGTTGAACTTTTCTTCCTGTGTGCTGTAGATGTGTCACAATATCGGCCGAGTTCTCTGCAGAATGATACAGTGCTGTATCATCTGCGAAAAGACCGATGTTGTTGGTTGTCTCTCTTACAACATCATACGTGAAGATGTTGTAGAGAGTTGGTGAAAGCACTGCTCCTTGTGGCACTCCGAATTTGATTACCTTGATTTCTGAGAACTGACCTTTAATAAAAACTGCGAAAGATCTTTCACTGAGGAAAGATCTTACAGTTTTTATAAGTGGCAGTGGAAATCTCAGTTTGAGCATTTTGTACAAGAGTCCGTTATGCCAGACTCTGTCAAATGCTTTTTCTACATCCAGGAAGATCATGCCTGTTGACTTTTTGTTGTTTAAGTTTTCTTTTGCTGATTTGATCACTTTGATGAGCTGGTGAGATGTTGATCTTCCAGTCCGGAAGCCGCACTGCTGGTTTGGGATGATGTTGTTATCCTCAAGATGATCGTTGATTCTATTCAGTAATACTCTCTCCAGTATTTTGCTTATTGAGCTGAGTAGACTTATTGGCCTGTAGCTGCTTAGCTCATTTGCTGGTTTTCCAGGTTTTGGAATAGGAATCACTTTTGCATGTTTCCAAACTTTGGGGAAGTGGTTGAGTTTCAGACACGAATTGATGATGAATTTCAAGTATTCGAAACCTTTTTCAGGAAGATTTTTGATGAGTATGTTGTTGACTTCATCTAGTCCCGGAGCTTTTGGATTTTTCAGATTTCTTATGATGCTCACGATTTCGTTTACATCTGTTAGTTCTGGATTCTCATCATTGTCTTGTTCCAATGCTTCTTTGACTGTGTTGTTTACTTCCTGTGTATGTTGTGGATCGTTTTGTTCCAGAGGATTTTCGTGAGCTTCACGAAAATACTCGCTGAGTGCGCTGGCTTTTTCTTTGTTGGTGATGAACGTTTTACCCAGATTTGTCAATGGAGGCATTGTTTTTGAACCTTTTTTGCAAAATTTGCTATTCTCCAAACTGTTTGGTTTGACGGTTGAATCTCTGAGAGACGCTTATTCCAGTTTTTGTTTTTGAGTTCTTTAATTTTCTCATTGATGACTCTCTGCAGATAATTCAATTCAGATTTGAGTTGATTATCTCTGCTTCTCTGCCATCTTCGACGAAGACTCCTTTTTGTGTTGATTAGATCTTTAATCTCCGGTGTGAGTTTAGTTGATTCGAACTTGATCTTTTTCATTTTTACACTTGAGTTCCTCGCTTCCATGATGAGTTCAGAGAGAATCTTAATGTGATTCTCGATCTCATCTGTTGTATTGCAAGAATTTTCTCCAATGTTGTCTTCAATGCGGCGTGAAATTTGTGCTTTGAACTTTTTCCAGTTTGCGTTTTTGTAGTCATATCTGTAGACTGTATTTTCAGTTCTGTCGATTTTTGATGTTTTGATTTGGAAATACACAGCGCAGTGATCACTCATTGCCTCTGTGCATTGAAGTTCTGTTGTTTCGAGGTTGGAATTCGAGAGCATCAGGTCAATCGTTGACACTGATTTGTTTCGATCTTCTGGGTAGTACGTTGGCGAGTCAGGAAAGTAGATCATGAACTCTCCTGACATTTCCTGAAGAATATTTCCTGATTTATTTGCAACGTTGCAGTTCCATTCTCGATGTTTTGCATTGAAGTCTCCACAGATGTAGTAATTTCCTCTCAGATTTGTTATTTTGTTGATGTCATCTCTCAGATGTAGATCTATTTCCCCTCCTTTGCTTCCTCCTGGGAGATAGACTGAGAGGATGTGACAACTATCCGTGTCATTGATGAAGACTTTGATTCCAATGCATTCCATTAGTTTTGTGTTGTAGCTTGGTTGAAGCTGATGTTTTAGATTTCTTTTGACGATGATTGCAACACCACCCTTTGGTCTATCCACGCGATCCAATCGATGAATTACGTAGTCTGGATGCGAGTCAATTTTTGAGTTTGGTTTTAGGAATGTTTCTGAGATGCAAGCAACATCGACGTTTTGCTTGCTTAGGTAGTCGAGAAATGCTAACATTTTGTCAGTGAGGCCGTTAGCATTCCAGTAGAGGACGTTGATACTTTGTTGTCTACAATCCATTATTGTATGCGGTGTTTTTGGCACTTGAGTTGGTTTCTGAATTGAATTTTGAAGGAGATTTATAAGTTTATCGGAATGAATTGTTAAATATTTATAAAAGGATGATATTTAAAGTGATTTTTGTGGCATTGAAAGGGATTTTTAGGGACTAAATTGGAAATTCTGATACTCTGGGCTAGGATGGAAAATCAATTGGTTCTAGTCCTGCTCAAAGAATTGTTGAGACATTGATTTCAGCATTTGAAAGCTAATATTTGAAGTTGGATTTGAACCTTGATCTTAGAGATTTCTTAACCTAGAAACTAGGCTTAGCTAGATTTAACCAACAGTCTTAAAGGTGAAGCTAGCGAATCCGCAACTAATGTAGATTTTAAGCAAAACTAAAATTTATTTCTATTTTCCAAAGAAGTCAACAAACTCTACATTTGTCTAAACTTTAAACAATTGAAACAAAAACTTCTTTATTTCTAATTTTAGGACATTTTTCGATTTAAATTTAATATTTTTTTCACTAGAAATTCTCATTCAAAAGGATTATTCTTCCAACCTTTTTTTTTATGAAATGAGTCTGGTACCTTTGATGATTGTGAAGATTTAATATCTATTATTAATATCAGAATCTATTGAATTTGTCTGCTTATTGTTGAAAATAGGGATTTTTTTTATCTATAAATTTTCTGTCTGTTACATCAATTATTAATGCCGATGACAATAGTTATAAAAATATCCAGAAATTTCACACTGTCTGGCTTATGATCAAGATAAACTTCCTGCATTTTTCCCACTTAAATTTTTAATATTCTATGCCATATTGAACCTGCATATGCATACATATGTACTCTATCCGCAGAGAGTTCATTCACCTCGACATTTGTCAATTCATCCATCATCCCCTCATGCATGCATGCAATCATTCTTTGTCTTTTTAAAAACACAAAGCAATTTTCAGTGGAATAAAAAGAAAAAAATAATTTTTTCTAGAATTTTATTTTAGTTCTTGACGGTTTTGTTTCTATAAATGAACTTTTTTGTGTATTGTTGCTGAAATATAGGTCAGAATGGATTGTTGTTTAGATAAGCTGTTGATTTGCTTGTGCTTTAAATAATTATGACATCCAATGACAATTATTCAAGTCCTGGTCTGAGAATATTCTATTGATAGTAATTTGATGGTTAACCTAAAGATTGAGTGGCACTTAACCAATGTCATAGCTAAGTTAATTGTATCCAAAACAACGACCTTTCTCGAAAAGTTCTTCAATTTGCTAAGGATTTGGAAAAATTATGATTATAAAAATTTAATAACTTTTTTGAATTTTAATTCTTTTTAAAAACTGCAAAGTTCTAGCATTTAAGTTGAAAATTAAAACACAGACTTTTTAACCTTACCAAAACTTACCTTTTGGAGTAAGAAAATTAAAAGTGAGCCAAAAAAAATTATTAACAATCAAAACTTTTATTATGAAAATTTATTATTCAAAGCTATGAAATTTTATAGAGTTGAAATAGATAATAAAGTTAATGTTTATTTATCACCAACAAATATAGCAATTCACAGCAAAATCTTCCGTTACGTGTGATATTAAAGATAACCTTTCATGAACCATTATAAACTTATAACATTAAATTAATAAATGCAAGTTTTATGTAAGTTTTATAAAAGAGCGAAGATCAGAGATGAAAAGTAATATAAAATAAAAAGTTTTATGGATCTTTACAGATATTCAGTGCCACTAATTGAGAATTATTTTTTTTCATGTATAGACAATAAAAAAAACGTCTTAAAACTTGAGAAAATTTGATTGCCTTCTCAAATAAAAAATGAAAGAAATTAAAAGAGGGTTAATAAAAAATTTTATCAATAAAAATCTACAATTTCAATAATCCATGTACAAATAACTCATACAAGGAATCATAAAAAAATCCACTTATTATTGCTCCTACATAAAAAAGTGGGTTGCTTTACAAATTCATTTCGGTTACCGAAATGATTATAATTGAGTTAAAATGAAATGGAAAAACTATCAGTTAAATTATACCAAAAATAATGATGGGAAATAAAATTTCATACTTTAGTGTTTTAGCTCGGGATTGTGGAAAGGTATGGGATTGTTGAGGTTTTGGTTTGGCTGATTCATGGCTGGCTATCGACTTTTTATTGAATTTTAATTAATAGGGACTAATCCAAAGGGTGTAACTAGACATTTATTTTGAGTAGAGTAAGTGTCTCAGACCTCCATAGCTAAATTCTAGGCCAGCAAAAACGTAGATTGAATATTTTTATGTCTTTTGTAAGCAAGTAAGCTTGTCCTTGCGAGTAATAAATAAATAATAATAATAAAAAAAAAAATAAACAAATTTTGTGGCTAGGATTAAAACCACAGGGAGGGGGTTAGGGGCAATATCTCATTGGTGGGATCTAACCCCTCCAAAAACATTTCTGTTGAAACTGCTCTTCTAGAACTGATTCTTAAATCTCAAGACAGTATTCTGGCACCTTATTGACCCCCTTTAAGCTACGGTCATGTCTCATTTCCTTTTAAAAATTCAAATTCCAACCATTTTTCAACTTTAATTTCAAAACTGCGCCTTCAATCCACCACATTGTTTCCACAATTTCATCACTCAAAGTCCTTTCTTTGTTTTTGATGTTGCATGAATAAATAAAAAAATTAAATTAATATTGAAATCGAAGGGTTCGACAACCGTACATTTATCCATAAATACACACACGCAATGCCTCAAAAAAAATGTAAATCGAATTAGAAGTTTTTTCAGTTCCTTTTTCATTCCGTTTGTAGATTTTTATGTAATATATATGTATAGGATAACAGTAGACACATAATGTGGAAGTAAATACACACAATTTCAGTTGTTGTAATGTTTAGAGACAGGAGGGTGTCTGTGCATGAAATGTTTCCTTCTCGCTCACATCATTTTTTTTCGTTTCTATTTTTTGAGGCGCGCAGGTAAAAGAAATCATGAAGAAATAAAAATGCTTACCCAAAAATCCATTTAAGAAATGGAAAATGTGTAGATTTTAGATATAGTATTTTAAAATGGACCGAAACATAGG
Organism: Chironomus riparius; assembly: GCA_917627325.4. Classification (NCBI taxonomy): domain Eukaryota; kingdom Metazoa; phylum Arthropoda; class Insecta; order Diptera; family Chironomidae; genus Chironomus; species Chironomus riparius. The sequence continues at coordinate 16,771,634 of OU895877.1, read as the reverse complement.
ATTTCATTCCGTTGCTCTTGCTCTTATTATTGTACCAATTTAGCGTCATAAATGAAATGCATTAAAGGTGAAATGGGAATGAAATGGGTGTGTTGCATAGGATAGACAGAATAATTCTGCAGAATTCTGCTCAACAGTTGCGCAACAATTCTGCAGAATTATTCTGATTAATTCTGCAGAATAATTCTGATGACAACAGAATAATTCTGAAGATTAATTCTGATGAATGTTGCGTGACATGGATGTAGCAAAAAAAAAATCAACCAGAACAATTCTGAAGAACTTATTTTTATTCTGCTGAATTATTCTCCAATTTTTTTTTCAGAATTTCACAAAACAAATCAGAAACATTTTTTTCCAAATTCTGCATAGTTAAAAGTTCTGAAAATAACTTTATGAAAATGTGATTAATGACTTGGTTCTTGCACAATTACAAATTAAAATGGAAATTAAAATAGGAGTACAACATTTTTCAGTATTTCACTAAGTTTGAAACAGAATTGATGAAGAATTGCTTTTGAAATTGCTAAATATTTTCCTTTTGCTTCTCTGGTTTAAGGCCTTGAATAGTTCGATATAATTATTCATTATTGAAACTTTTAAATAATTCGTAAGAAAGGAAAGTTTTTTGCTTTTTTTGAAGCAACGGCTGTTCCTACCTTGCTCAAAAACAATACAGCTCTTCTATAGAGCAGCACGGATCAAATGAAAAAAACTAGAAGTCTCTACGATATCTCGTTATTGAGATTTCTTGCTGATTAACTTGCTTGCTTGTTTGCTTACAGAAAGCGTATTTTGCGATTTTCTCAGCAATGCCGTAACCAGTTTGAAATCTGTTTTTTGCAGAAGATGTAAAATTTCAGGCTCAAACTTTTCTTCTGGGACCTTTTATAACCGATTAACTTCGATTTTTGTTTAATTCTCAAACTAATGAGATATAAAAATTCTAAGTATATGTTAATTTAAGTGGCAAAGTACTCTTACTAGATCACACATTAGATCTCTTAAAAGCTTTAAGCGTCTAGGGATATTTCCAAAAAACTGAAGTAGATATTCCGAAATCGAGGATAATCCACTTTAGTGAAAGTAAAGTGTAAATCTATAATCACATTCTCATAAGTTATTTATCAGAACTTTTAATTATGCAGAACAGTGTTGCATTCTGGCCATTTGTCTGAATCAGATAAATTCTGAGACAGAAATTTCTTCATAAAGATCGATTCTACATGAAGATAGAAAATCTAATCTACACAAAGATTATTTCTACATAAAGAATCTGTCTACATAAAGATTCGATGTAGATGTCTACAATTCTACATTTTTTCCAGGTCTACATCAGAGAAGAATGTAGAATTATAGACATCTACATCGAATCTTTATGTAGACAGAATCTTTATGTAGAAATAATCTTTGTGTAGATTAGATTTTCTATCTTCATATAGAATCGATCTTTATGAAGAAAGTTTCTTAGCTAGACCAAAACTATTGAAGAATCTACATTCTTCATCTAGTGTAGACATCTACATTTGCAACACTGATGCAGAATTTGGAAAAAAATGTTTCTGATTTGGTTTGTGAAATTCTGAAAAAAAAAATTTGGAGAATAATTCAGCAGAATAAAAATAAGTTCTTCAGAATTATTCTGGTTGATTTTTTTTTTGCTACATCCATGTCACGCAACATTCATCAGAATTAATATTCAAAATTATTCTGTTGTCATCAGAATTATTCTGCAGAATTTATCAGAATAATTCTGCAGACTTGTTGCGCAACTGTTGAGCAGAATTCTGCAGAATTATTCTGTCTATTCTATACAACAGATTCGAATGAAATAAGTCTCTGAAGTCAGAATTTTAACATAATTAAGTCAGAAGGCGCTTTTGTGATGATTTAGATTGAACATTTGACACTAAATCTTTGATCAATAGTCAAATAGATTATAAGATAGCAGTTGACTGGATGAATGAGAGAAAATTGAAACCACTATGGAAAATTGACATAAAACCATCAGACTGACAGCATAATGGAAGACTGACAGTAAAATGCGAGATTGACAGCAAAATAGAAGACTGACAGCAAAATGACAGATTGACAGCATAATGAAATTTATAGAATAAAAACAAACTTTAAGGTCTGACAGCAAACTGATTCATATGGACTCAGATTGAGTAACAGTCAAAAATGTTCATGCTTTTTCAACAGCTAACCTAATTATCCCAACACCACCTCACTTATATATAGTCAAAAAGACAATTGTCCCTTAACATCACCCCTAGAAAATAAAACTCGGCTAATCATTTCACCTTCGATGCTACAACAAAAGCAAGAAGAAAGTTTCTGACGGCAAAAGATGAAAAAATTAGGGTTCTTATTCAATTTTTGCTTCCACCAGAACAGAAAGAAGGAAAGTAAAAAAGAAAGGAACAAAAAAAAAACTTCCAAAACAATTCGTGTGCTCTGCTTTCTTTCGTTGTAAACGAGGAATATTACATAAAAAATGGATATACAAAAATCATGAAAAAATTGAGAAAGCATTGATTCCTCGCATGAGACAAGATTCCTACAAGATTTTCCTATCCACAAGATGTTGCCATCTGGGCCATTGACATACATAGACTTACACACATAATATGTGCTTACTTTAAAAATTAGATTACATCCTAAAGATACAAACTTACATTAAAGGAACTGAAAAATTGAGGTATGAAATTGTGTGGCGTGAAGAGATGAAAGAAAATTGAAGAAATGCCTCATTGAGGAAATTTAGGATTCTTTCATACGAATGTGCTATTAAAATTAACTGTCATTAACGCTAAATAAGCAGGATATTTTGGAATTATTCGACTCTGATAAGAATGATAATGTCGGCTTATTCAATAGCTCGATAAGATTATTGTAGGAATGATTATTTAAGGATCAAGTACCTGTTTTAGGCATAAATGGTGATTTGCTATTATTGGCTGTGAAAAATGGCACCTCGTTGTAAGTCATGTTGTTGGATAATTAGGGAACAATAATGTTATAAAAGAAGTTTATGTTCTGTTGCTTTGGTCCTTAGAATGACAAAGATTAAGTTAGCTTGTCAGTTTTTAATGGCAGGATAATTTGAGTATTTTTGGAGCAGTGATCAACTTCACAGACTTGAAAACTAGTCTTCAGGAGAATATTGAGGTTTCATATGTGAAAAGGCAACTGTTAAATCGCATTGAGGCGTTGTACGTCTTAGTGATATTTTGTTATTAACAAGATTATTTGACGGATCTCTAGTGAAAGCGTTGTTCTGTTCAGATCTCTATCAGGCACTCTTTAGAGCGATTATTGATAGACCTTAATGGAAAGTCCATGATTGAGAGCTCAATTTCTGGTAAGAATCGAACCCACGTCTTGAGAAAAGAGTGAGCTCAATAAAACCCCAACTGCTCTGTCACAAGCTACTTTAACTGACCTATTTATAAACATATGACTCAATGTAACAAAATAAAATGAAATAGCTACAAAACCAAACTAAAAAGCATTTTCAAATCTCTAAACCACTCTTCAAAAGACAACAGCATACTTAAAAATTCTCAAAAACTTACTAAAGTACAAAAAATTCTCCATTAAATTGCTCAATGTGACAAACAATTCCCACAAATCCCTCAAGAACTGAAAGGTGATTGGAAGCTAGTAAGATCTAGAACAATGCACTCAGCATCATATAAGGAATTATAAATTTTTTTCTTCTTCCTTATTTTCTCTATCGTCTTAAATAATGCAATGTCTGGAAGCAATTTAAGAGCTTCCATTTTTACAATAAAAATCCATAAGGATGTATAAAACTATCTATAGACATGAGACGATGCTTACCTTTCTCAGGTGTTTCATTTCACCAAACAAAATCAAAATTCCTTTTTTTCCATCTGCCTGCCTTTAAGTTTTTACAATAATAATAATAATTTTTTTGCACAATATTGTAAGGAGCAGCATGGATATGTGTGTGCATATGTTGGAATAAGACGAAGATGAAGTTTGTTTTGTGAAATTTTTTTTTGTGTGTTCACTTCTTTTATGTTATTGCGCATTATAATTTATTTGAAATCAGAGCGTAAAATGAAATTTTCATAATAAATTAATGACTGTTTGCCTTAAGGTATGATACGTATTTTTACATAACAGAGAGTATCTTAATCATGATAATAATCTCATTTTTACTCCTTCACACACACCCCTTTGAATGCTTACGCTTCATTTCTTATACTTTATCTATTTATCATACTCATTTATAGACTGAGAAGGTATATTTTGTTATGTAATCATAGGGTTGGAGGTTCTTTTGAACAGGCTTGGTTATAAAGGAAATTCAAGGGTTTCATTGGTGAAAGGCTAGTCTTTAACTTTTGTTGATCTGATATAGCTTATTATTACAGCATGCAAAAACTTTAACAGTTTGGAGCTCTGCTTAGGCTTTTTGAGTCGAGGAGACTGACAAAAGACCTCATTTCCTAAATAAGTTGGCCACAGACACTAATAATGAACAAGAATTGAGTACTAAGGCTTGGCAACATTCAAATATTGAGCAAAGACAACTGTGGAGCTCGCAATAGCTCTTCTAAAACCTAAATTGGGTATCCTACCCTAGGAGCTGTTAATGTGTATTTATACTTCATTGATCTTGAATGTATAGAGAGGATATACTAGGTACTACAAGTAACCATCTCCTGGAGCCTCCTGAAGCTGTTTCGTGGTCGGTTAAAACCCAAATAATGAAAAAACTATTTATTTTCCAGAATATTAAATAAAACACAAATTGCTAAGCTCTTTAACCTCCCCAAGACATGCACAACTGCCAAAATTAATTTTCAAAAAATACCAGTAAATCCTCCGGATATAAATTAAATTAGATTGACAACCCAGACATATTTAAACATACCCATCAATATGAATTCGAACCCTCACACATCAAATATCACACACGATCATTCTCAGCCTATTAACACATTCATACTGATTCAACATCCCCTTTACTTCCACTTAGTTCTTTCTTTCTTTTCATAATTCTCACTCAACTCTTTTTATTTTGTATTTTTTTGATTATGACAGCAATGTAAACATTTCCGAGTATTGTAGTACGTAATAATATCATGATACATGACTGTAAACATTTTATTAATTTTTTGTGTGTTCTGTTCTTGTTCTCAGGCCTTTATTTTTGTGAGTATTAAAGGAGAGTTAACAATAAGTTGTAGGCTCTGGTTTGATGATGTTTTTGGGTTTAAAGTTGGATTTTGTCATTTAATTTAAAAGTTGAAATGAAAATTTATTAAAATTTGACTGCAAGTCGAGGTTTGAATCTTAGAATATAACCGTACTATATATCGCATGTTTACATTAAGTCTATCACCTTTTTACTGCTTTTTAAAGTAAAAACTTATTTATTTTTCATATTCAATCCTCATCCAAATCCTTCATTCATGATCAATGGCCACTTTTGCACATTAAAATAAATTTCTTCCTTCACACCAAGTTCATATTTTGTTAGCTTTAAGTTTGCGGTGAAATTGCATCAAGTGGCCTAAGTAGTAGAGCGTTAGCCTTACGTGCCAAAGGTTCTGGGTTCAATCCCAGGCCAAGTCAAGATTTTAATCTGAATCGTAGTGCCTCCAGCTCAGAAGTTTGGGCCCTCTCAATGCTTTACCTTTTAGCATTTGAATTGAATAAGGCTAAACCTCCCTCCAATAAACATGACACAACAGATAAAAAATTAAATTTCAACAAATTGACAATTCCATGGTGACATTTTAAAGGCATACGCCACCCACACACCATTATCTGGCTGTTGAAATTCAAGACAATAAAGAATTTTCATCTTTTTCGATCGTATTTACACTCGCCCACGACAATTTTTCTTCTTCTTGTTTAAATAGATGGGAAACTTTCTATGGAGGGCTTGTGACTTATTTGAGATGCTATGACAATAATATTTTTGACAATGAGGATATTTTTGAGATGTCATTTGAGAAGAAAGTATGAAAAATGAGAGTCAATTTTTGTTTGGACGATTTTTTTTTAAATTTTATGTATTATGTGTTTAGTTTTCAGTGCGTCATGTAACATCCTAGAATTTTTTAAAGGATGTATGGAATTTTTGTGTAGGATTTGAATTGATAATTTAAGAAAGTTTATTCAAAAATCAATAAAATTAGATTTCATGACCCCCCCCCCCTCTTTTATAGTACCAACTTTTTTCGAATTTTCAAAATCACATTAATTTTCAAATTTTAAAAAGCCGTTAATTTTTCAATGTCAAATTGCTCAAAACTATTTGAATTTAAATTTTGAAAATCCGTTAAATCAAAAAATAGCAATTCAAAAATTAAAATAACAATATTTTATCTCATTTTTCCTAAATCTTTAATCATTTTCAATAATTTAAAACAATTTCACTCAAAGTCAGCAAAACATCTTCAAGTAACTTGATATGCTTCATTCAATAAAGAAGAAAATGCGTTCGAAAGATGCCAGAACGAAATTTTATACAAATTCTCTTAAATTTCTCCATAATCCTTTTTTTCTCAACAAAATAAGAAGATAAGATGAAAAAATCTTAAAGCATCAGCAAAGAAGAACTTTAAGCATCAAGCGAGGCACATTACATAATGAGTAAGGCAAGAGAAAAATTCCCCATGGCAACATCAAATAATAAAATGGTCAGTCAAATGGGATTAGCTAGGCTTCTTATTAGCTTCATCTCGATACTCGATGAGAATCACTTTAATGTTGATACAGTGTCCATTGGAATCAGCCTCTTCACTGCATTGAATTCACACTAAAAAATACGTAGTTTTATTATTTCCTCAATTTCTCATCGTCCAATAGACAGAAAACACATAAAATAGAAATACGATCTACACAATAAAATGATAAATTTTCATTTTCAGTTCTTTTCATGTTAATTCTTGTTCTTTTGTTTAGAAGTGAAAAAAATGACGAAGAATAGAAAAATATAGTTTTTTTGTAATAAAAAAAAATGAATGAATTTCATTGAGTCTATGACCAGGTGGATGTATTTTGTATCTTGTTAGAGTATAATTCATGCTGCAATGCGGCGATCAGATTTTTTAAAAGAAAATTTTGAATTTTTTAAAATTGAGTTTTTTTGAAAACATTTTTTGGCACCGATTTGAGAGTTTTAATTAAAAGTTTAACTTAATTGATGATTAATGTTAAATAAGTGCAGTGATTTTGGATATAAATTAGAATTTGAGTAATAAATTGGAGATTAAGATATTCATTTAAATTTTTGAGGTTATATTCTCTGACTAGGTTGTCAATTTATTTCATTTATACCAAGATACCCAAGCTAAAGTCATAGGTATGATCAAAAGGGGTCAAGAGTTTAAGGATCCTCAAGATCATGATGAGATAACATCAGGGTTGCGTTACAGGTACCTGTGCATAGGTGAGAACCGTACAGTTCCTTAAAAATTTATAAGGTTTTCTAATGAAACCATATAAATTCTAATAAAACATCACAAATTATAAAGGAATTGTACGGGTTTTCATCTGTGCACAGGTGACTGTATCGCAACTCTGGATATTAAATCATTTTTAAATTTTGAATTTTAAATATTTTATCAAAACATTTTTAAATATTGAAAATTCACAATAAAAAAATCCAACAATAAATCTTCAACTTCATCAATCAATCTTCTATCACAAATTCCTAAGAATCAATCAACCTAATGAACTCCCAATTGCATCACAGAATAACTCCTTTCAGTAAAATTTCTCTGAACCTCCTGATTTATTCATGAGTATATGCTTAGTTTCCATAAATTATTGACTTGAATGAATTTGATTTCCTGGAAGTAGATTCAATTATTGACCTTTGCATGTGTTTACTTGAGAATCAATGTGGTAAACTTCCTATGAACAATTTAAGGAACAATCAATTAGTAAAATTGATTTTATTGTTTGTTGACAAAAAGGTGATTGAGAATCGGTCAATTGACATTGATGACTTTATGAATTAATTATTTGAAGGAATTTAGGGTTTGGGGGTGCTTAATTGACCTAAATTGAGTAATTAGTTGCTTTTTGCTCGATTAATAGCTTTTCTGGAAGTAAACTAGTGAAGTAGAGTCATTTTAACGACTCCTAAAGTTTTCTAAACTCTAAAATTTAAATTTCATTTTCTAAAATTATCTGAGGCACTCCTCTCAGGGGCGTAGCTAGAAAATTTTTAACAGGGGGCCCATTTTCGAAAAATAAAAAACCGTTATTTTGCATCCTTAAATCTATATTCATTTATCATAAGTTTAAATATTTAATTCATTATTCATACATTAAATTTAAGTCGTGCTGATTTTGACATTTCTTTCATCACTTCCTCTACAATAACTGGTTCTTCTCTATAAATACTTAATAAAACAATTATCAGATTTTCGTAGGGGGTGCCCGGGGCCCCTATGCCCCCCCCCCCCCTCCCCCCCCCCCCCCCCTGGCTACGTCCCTGACTCCATTAATTTAAAATTCACCTCCAGCACAATTCTTGCATACTCAAATCACAACAAAACGCTTTGAAACAAAAAGGCCAATTCCAAAAATATTCTCAAAAGTTCAAGCATCGAAAATAAATTTTGCTGCAATGCTTTAAAAGTCCTTTTCAACCTATATTTTACTTCTTTCACAATTGTTTCGAATTACGTCTTCTTTACGTCCTTTGACTTTCATACTTTGTTACGTTCTTTGTTCATTTTGTAAAAGTTTACTTCCAAAAATATATCAAGAGCTGAATATTCTTGTTTGACTTGTGTCAAAAAGGTTTGAAAACATTTTTTTTCTTGGTGCTTTAAAAGCTGTAAAATATTGTTTTTTGGAAATTAATAATGCAGAAAGTAAGAGTTGTGATGGATTTTTAGAGGTCAAGGTAAGATAGAGTTTAGGGAACTTGTATTTAGCTAGAGTTGCGATCTGTCACAGGCCAAAAAGCCTTTTACTTCCCTGTTAACAGGCAGCGCCTGTAATAGGCACAGATCAATCATATCCGTTCACAGATATAATAGATCTGTGGTAGACAACATAAATATTACTTTTTACTGCCTGGTAAAAGACAACATTTGTGACAGATCTGCTACCTGTGCCTATGAAGCCAGGCAACCTGTATCGCATTTCTGCATTAAGCCGTGTTGATCTAGCTTCCACAATCGGCATCTTGGCTGAATCCACAACATTACATTCAGTACTCTTCAAAAAATGCTACAGATGCACTTCTGAATAGAAGCTATTGTACAAATTAGTACAAATCGTATGGTTTCTGTTCCTATTTTACTTTAATACTTTTATTCACTGGGAATCCAATGTTGAGCTTGAATGTTGAACCAAATTTTTATGATTTTAGAAGTAAATGAATAATCCCACTCCCTATTAAGCAATTCCTCGACTTAAAAAAAATCACGAAATTTAATATTTTCCCCAAAAGCTACCCCCAAATTTTCAAATCACAATCTACTAATAAAACAGTGAAACACAAAACAAATTCAAACAAAAACAAGAAGAAAACTCGAAAAGAAAACCTTGTAGGCTCAAATTTCTTGTCATTTTCATCAAGTCGAGATGATGAATGAATATTTTCTCCTTCTTATTCTCGTCGCTTTCTTTTTACATTTTTTTCGGGGTTTCTATGTGTAGAAGTACCATAAACACACATAAAGCAATAAGGTTTTTCAATCAATGAAAGCAGTACAAGGCAATTCTTCTTACATGACCCCGAGAGGAATTTTTCCTTCTTCTTCTTCATCGTCGAGAGAAAGTTGCGCAATGTGCTGAAATCACTTTGACAATGTAGGAAAGAAAAAAAAGCTCAGCAAGAGCTATGAAAAGCTATTGTAAATTTTTCGTATGCTAGGTTAGTATCGCATTGCAACTACTCTTCTTACTACTCCCTTATTTCCCTTTGTCTGGCATTTATTTATTTTTTCGAAACATAAAAGGAATTCTTATTTGGATGTGAGCTTTTTGAATATTTTTATTATGAGTAAAATGTTCATTCACACAATCAGACAGATTCACACACACACACACGCAAATTATTTCTTATTTTAGAAAAACCAACATAACCTCAATAATACGAGATATGATGTGGATTGTAAAATGAGGAGATATATGTAGAGTATGTTGTGGTATGAAAAGAATTGTAAAGTTGGGGATGGTTTTATGGGTGGGTTGTTGGATAGAGCGATAGAGTTGATGAAGTTGAGAGAAATTGAAGATAATATTTCTAGGGAATTCCGATGAGATTGCATTGATAAGCAGGTCAGGTGAGATGATTATTATGGAGGTATCCAAGAGATAGATAGGGGCACTTGACATAGTAAAGAATTTTTTTTTTGTTGAGACTCAAATACAAGCTACAGTTGTTGAGTAGGTTCTTAACAATAGACTCTGCCCTAATTGAATTCCAGCTCATAAGGGCAAGCAGTTTCAATAGTTTATCTTTCAGGTTCCTCTTTAGGTCTCTTTAGACCTCCCTTGCGCATCCTTAAAAATACCACGTAATAAATGAGCAGCTTCTTAGTATTTAAAATCTAGAAATTGTTCAATTCTCAAAGATGTCGGTAAGGGTTTGAGGAAGTTCAAAGCCCTCCTTATTACAAAATTTCATTTAAAATATTTGCTGGTTCAACAACTGTCAGGAATACTAGGTTTGTGAAAACATTAAATATTCAAGAAGGAGTCAAGTTTGATTCTCATATAATGCATTTACATGACCTTAAAAGTAACAAATCTCATAGGTAACATTCTCAATATCAACCTATTAACATGCCATAATTTGAATCCCTGTTTAAATCATTCTCCAAAAATCTACAAAACCAGCAACAACCCCAACAAAATCTCACTTATTTCAACTTCACATCCACAGCCCAAAAAAATTCATTCCTCAAAAAAATACAGCATTTACAATATTTCTGTGGCTTCTCATCTATATAAGCTCCTCAACATAATAGTCAGTATCATACTGTTCATATTCGCATATGAGAAAAAAATCTCAACTGTAAATACGCGCATTAGAGATTTATGGAAGAAGTAACATGTTTTGTTGTCCCACAAAACTTGATGCTCTACACTATTGTTGTTATAGCTCATAATACTTTCAGTATATCATAGCAATGACGCTTTTTTCACTCTCATTGTTTGTTGCTTAGATATATATCATCTTTATGCCTTAAAGTGTGCGGTTTGTGTGTGGATTTTTTTTTAATTTTTTTGAAACTTATTTGGATAGAAGATAATGAGTTGGAAATCCTCGATAATTAGTCATTCCTTTTTTTCGAGAGATTTTGCTTTTTTAAGCTGATCTCGATAGTATAAAATTTGAGGCTGGTGAGAAAGAAGTGATTTGATGTAAATTGGCAGTAAAGTTATTTGTCTAAGCGTTTATTGGTGATTTAGGGAGATTCCAAATGGGTTTTAAGGATAATAATTCAGAGAAAAATTGAATCATATCTTGTAGGTTCAACCGTAATTATGAAACTTCAATTTGATTCCCACACTTAATTTAAAAACTATTTTTAAAATTAATTTTCTTCGTAAACTTAAAAATAATTTTCCAATTTTATGTTGTTGATTTTTTGAGACTCCCTGAAGCATGTACACCTTTGCTGACATTTAAACATTGACATTTAAAGATTGACATCAAATATTATAAGATTTCTATTGAAGTCTAATAATAAATCATTTGAGCATTTTGTTGCTTTATATTTGAAATTCTTGTGAATTTTACAATTGGTTTGGGTTCGTGATAATTTTGAAATTTGTGAATTTTTGATTGTCTTGGTAAGTTTTATGTTTTTTTTTGACTTGTGAAAGGATTGGTTAACGATGATTGAACAAGAGGAGCTACAAGAGTAAGCTAAAGAAAGAGAGTTTGATAAGAATCGAACCCAAGTGCTCACAAAATTGCTTATCCAGTTTGTTGATTAACCACTCGACCAAAGAAGCTTTATTTTAACAGATGACAGATTTGCTTACGCATGGTTTGATTCCTCATTACTCAGCTACATCAGCACAGTATAATACCCTTAATACCCCACAAAAACATCATAAACTAATATCACAAAACTTCCCATTGACTTTCTTATTCATCCCCTGAAAATTTTTAACATTTTCTTCTTAATTTCCCATGAATTTTTCATTCAATTTATAACAAAAATTTCCCATGATTCTCCCTCAATTCTCACGAATTTCGCTTGCTCATAGAAAATTTTTCATTTCTCCCCACGGAAAAATTTCTTCTTCCCCCCAAAGAACAGCAGAAATAATGCAACTAAAAGACAAAGAAAATGCTTGATTTATGCTATTTTGAAAATAAATAATAAAAAAGTTCCAGCACATGATAGATATCAAATGTCTCATCTAGGTAGTGACACCCACAATCCATTCTAATTTCTCATTATGTCGTGGGTACGATTAACGAAAGAGAAGTAAGAAGAACTGGATCAGATAACAACAACAAACATGAAGTTTTGAAGTAGAGAAAAAAATAAGAATTTTTATTTTACTGCACAGATACTGATGAGATATAGCTCAGAATTGAATACATCGACGTTAATTTATTATAGATTTCAGTGCTTCTTATTCTTCTTCTTCGTCTTCCTCCTCTCTCTCTCTCTCTCTCTCTTTTCCTATACCGTATATGCTTACATATATATATATATAAAAAATTTATATTATTATTTTTGAATGAAATCTATATTGACTTGACTTACTTGACTGTGTGTTATTTGAACAGATATAATAATAAAATGATGCCTCACTACTTCGACCAACTTCCGGTATTTGATTTTTTTTTTGTGAATGAAAAATAATTTTTTTTTACTCGTGTGTATTACGTACTTTTTATATTTTATTTGTTGATTGAATTGAGCACTTGTGATATGTTCATACCTTCCAATTACATTCAATAAAGAACATAAAAAATTTTATGAAAAATATTTGATTTATTACGCATTGATAAGACGAGTTGTTGAATTGGATGATGATTGGGATGTGAAGTTTATGAGGTTTTAGGGCAATTGAAATTGTTTTTAATTTTATTTATACAAAATTGGCCTTGCTTTCTTCAAAATTGTTTAGTTTGCTGCTAATTATGCTTAGTTTTGAGTCGACTCTGTTCAATTTTGCTCAGTTTTGGGTCGACTTTGCTCAATTTTGCTCAGTTTTGGGTCGATTTTGTTCAATTTAGCTCAGTTTTGAGTCGACTTTGTTTAATTTTGATCAGTTTTGGGTCGAATTTGTTCAATTTAGCTCAGTTTTGAGTCGACTTTGTTTAATTATGCTCAATTTTGGGTCGACTTTGTTCAAATTTGCTCAGTTTTAGGTCAAGTTTGTTCAATGTTACTCAGTTTTGGGTCGACTTTGTTCAATTATGCTCAATTTTGAGTCAACTTTGTTCAATTTTGCTCAGTTTTAGGTCAAGTTTGTTCAATTTTGCTCAGTTTTGGGTCGACTTTGTTCAATTATTCTCAATTTTGGGTCGATTTTGTTCAATTTTGCTCAATTTTGAGTCAACGTTGTTCAATTTTGCTCAGTTTTGGGTCGACTTTATTCAATTTTGCTCAGTTTTGGGTCAACTTTGTTCAATTTTGATCAGTTTTGGGTCGACTTTGTTCAAATTTGCTCAGTTTTGGGTCAAGTTTGTTCAATTTTGCTCAGTTTTGGGTCGACTTTGTTCAATTATTCTCAATTTTGGGTCGACTTTGTTCAATTTTGCTCAGTTTTAGGTCGACTTTGTTCAATTATGCTCAATTTTGAGTCAACGTTGTTTAATTTTGCTCAGTTTTGGGTCAACTATGTTCAATTATGCTCAATTTTGAGTCGACTTTGTTCAATTTTGCTCAGTTTTAGGTCGACTTTGTTCAATTATGCTCAATTTTGGGTCGACTTTGTTCAATTTTGCTCAGTTTTAGGTCGACTTTGTTCAATTATGCTCAATTTTGAGTCAACTTTGTTCAATTTTGCTCAGTTTTGGGTCAACTTTGTTCAATTATGCTCAATTTTGAGTCAACGTTGTTTAATTTTGCTCAGTTTTGGGTCGACTTTATTCAATTGTGCTCAATTTTGAGTCAACTTTGTTCAATTTTGCTCAATTTTGGGTCAACTTTGTTCAATTATGCTCAATTTTGAGTCAACGTTGTTCAATTTTGCTCAGTTTTGGGTCAACTTTGTTCAATTATGCTCAATTTTGAGTCGACTTTGTTCAATTTTGCTCAGTTTTGGGTCAACTTTGTTAAATTTTGCTCAATTTTGAGTCAACGTTGTTCAATTTTGCTCAGTTTTGGGTCGACTTTATTCAATTATGCTCAATTTTGAGTCAACTTTGTTCAATTTTGCTCAATTTTGGGTCAACTTTGTTCAATTATGCTCAATTTTGAGTCAACGTTGTTCAATTTTGCTCAGTTTTGGGTCAACTTTGTTCAATTATGCTCAATTTTGAGTCAACGTTGTTTAATTTTGCTCAGTTTTGGGTCAACTATGTTCAATTATGCTCAATTTTGAGTCGACTTTGTTCAATTTTGCTCAGTTTTGGGTTGCCCATTTATTCAATTATGCTCAATTTTGCTCAGTTTTGGGTCAACTTTGTTTAATTTTGCTCAATTTTGAGTCAACTTTGTTCAATTTTGCTCAGTTTTGGTCGACTTTGTTCAATTTTGCTCAGTTTTGGGTCGACTTTGTTTAATTTTGCTCAATTTTGAGTCAACTTTGTTTAATTTTGCTCAGTTTTGGGTCAAATATGTTCAATTTTGCTCAGTTTTGGGTCAAATATGTTCAATTTTGTTCAGTTTTGGGTCAAATATGTTCAATTTTGTTCAGTTTTGGGTCGACTTTGTTCAAATTTGCTCAGTTTTGGGTCAAATATGGTCAATTATGCTCAGTTTTGGGTCTACTTTGTTCAATTATGCTCAATTTAAGGTCGACTTTGTTTAAACTTGCTCAGTTTTGGGTCTACTTTGTTCAATTTTGACCCAACTTTGTTCAATTTAGCTCAGTTTTGGGTCGACTTTGTTTGATTTTGCTCAGTTTTGGTCGACTTTGTTCAATTTTGCTCAGTTTTGGGTCGACTTTGTTTAATTTTGCTCAATTTTGAGTCAACTTTGTTTAATTTTGCTCAGTTTTGGGTCAAATATGTTCAATTTTGCTCAGTTTTGGTCGACTTTGTTCAATTTTGCTCAGTTTTGGGTCGACTTTGTTTAATTTTGCTCAATTTTGAGTCAACTTTGTTTAATTTTGCTCAGTTTTGGGTCAAATATGTTCAATTTTGCTCAGTTTTGGGTCAAATATGTTCAATTTTGTTCAGTTTTGGGTCAAATATGTTCAATTTTGTTCAGTTTTGGGTCGACTTTGTTCAAATTTGCTCAGTTTTGGGTCAAATATGGTCAATTATGCTCAGTTTTGGGTCTACTTTGTTCAATTAAGCTCAGTTTAAGGTCGACTTTGTTTAAACTTGCTCAGTTTTGGGTCTACTTTGTTCAATTTTGACCCAACTTTGTTCAATTTAGCTCAGTTTTGGGTCGACTTTGTTTGATTTTGCTCAGTTTGGAGTCGACTTTGTTCAATTATGCTCAATTTAACTCAACTTTGCTCAATTTTGCTCAGTTTTGGGTCAAATATGTTCAATTTTGCTCAGTTTTGGGTCAAGTATGTTCAATTTTGTTCAGTTTTGGGTCGACTTTGTTCAATTATGCTCAGTTTTGGGTCAACGTTGTTTAATTTTGCTCAGTTTTGGGTCAACTATGTTCAAATTTGCTCAGTTTTGGGTCAACTTTGTTCAAATTTGCTCAGTTTTGGGTCAACTTTGTTCAATTTTGCTCAATTTTGGGTCGACTTTGTTCAATTATGCTCCATTTTAACTCAACTTTGCTCAATTTTGCTCAGTTTAAGATCGACTTTGTTTAAATTTGCTCAGTTTTGGGTCTACTTTGTTCAATTTAGCTCAGTTTTGGGTCGACTTTGTTCACTTATGCTCCATTTTAACTCAACTTTGCTCAATTTTGCTCAGTTTTGGGTAAAATATGTTCAATTTTGCTCAGTTTTGGGTCAAATATGTTCAATTTTGTTCAGTTTTGGGTCAAATATGTTCAATTTTGTTCAGTTTTGGGTCGACTTTGTTCAAATTTGCTCAGTTTTGGGTCAAATATGGTCAATTATGCTCAGTTTTGGGTCTACTTTGTTCAATTATGTTCAGGTTTGGGTCAACTTTGTTCAATTATGCTCAGTTTTGGGTCAACTTTGTTCAATTTTTCTCAGTTTTGGGTCGACTTTGTTCAATTATGCTCAATTTTGGGTCAACTTTATTCAATTTTGCTCAGTTTTTAACCAACTTTGTTCAATTTTGCTCAGTTTTGAGTCAATTTGGTTCAATCTTGCTCAGTTTTGATTTAAATTTGTTCAATGTTACTCATTTTTCAGTCAAATTTAACTCTTAATTTTACTTAATTTCTCTCAACTTTTCTTTAACGAATGTCATAGATATATTTATTCCTGCACCAAACATGAAAATCTAGATTTTAAAAAAGAAAAATTCACATTAAAATGCAAAATTCAGCATTATTATCTTAGAGTAGCTCTGACACAGATAAGACAAAGATTGAGAGTGAGTTTGGACTTTTGCATTTCATTCATTCATTCATTCAACTTATTGCGTCATATTCATGCATGTGAACTGTCTACAGACTGCACAGCCTATATGTTATGCATATTTATGTTTTCATCGCTATTAATTGACTCGTGTGGATTAAAAATTTATGAAAAATTCTTGTTGAGTCGCAATTCAGTCATTCTAGAAGTAGAAGTAGCAAAGAATTGAAAAATCCCATCAAAGTGATGAAAAATTCATTTTTGAAAAAGAAAACACGCAATAAAATTTTTTTTCTCCAAGTTTTACTTCGACATCGTCGAGAGGGAAAAAAATCAAAACAAAACGTAAAACTCTGAGCAATTTTCACAACTACATATGTAGGAACAACTCACAAAGACATTCATTGAATGCTTGACAGACGCTTCATTGACCTGACTCTAGACTTCTCTTACTAACACATCCATAAATGTTAACTACTACAAATAAAGCTCATATCTTCACAGTCACTTCTCTCATCCAAAACAGAGAGAATTTTGTCGAATGTTTTCGTCGAATGTTTCCAGACAGCGACTGTCTCAAGCATCAACACAATCAAGTCAATTTCATGTGAAAAATATCATAACAAATACACAACGCATTTTTGTAGTATTTTTCTCGAGAAAAATATAAAGCCACATAATAGAGGTGTTATAGCACAAAAGCACAACAGCGCAGAATCCAAAACTTTTTTTTGTGCGCCTCTTTGTGTCCTCAATACTCAATTCCAATGCTTAATAATTTAATAATGAAGATACTGAGCTTTGTACTATCAATTTCTGTTTGTATCGTACAATATGTTGGTGAAAAATAAATAAAGGTACGGCATGAGATGTGCAGAATAAATGAATGCAGCATAAAATTTAAATAGGGCACACATTTCGTTCTCTTTGTTTTTGATGTCGTCCTCTACCCCACCTTGCTCTACATTCTCCTGCCCACCCACAATCTACGTTGTACATTTTTTTTACGGGTTCTATTTGTCTTCTTGTTCCATCTCGAAACACTGCTTTGTAGACACAACACACAAAAAGAGTGGCAGGAAAGAGAAAATTTATTTTTTCATCTGCAAAATTGCGAGGGAAAAGTTTTTTTTTCTTCCTTTTTAGTTGCGCCAAATTTTCCAACTCCAAATGAAGTTTCATATTTTTTTTTCTTCTTCTTTTTCTGGTGCTGCTGCCTTTCTTCATCTCAGTCAAAATAAATAATAAAATTTATGAGACTGTATTTGTGATTGTTTGTCAACGTCATGCATAGTTCTGTAATTTATATTTTTTCTTTACTTCAACATCATCATCATCATGGGCAACAACAGTATTTACTATTAGTATTATTATTATTGTAGTTGTTATTGCCTTTTTTGTACTGAAAGTATTAAATGTGATACTGATAATGGAATTCTAGGAAAAAATTGTTTGTTTCGTATGATAAAATTATTATTTTATTTTATTTTTGGAGGGCGACAGAATGTTTTTGTTACTTTTGATAAGGGGCTGTTCACTTATTACGTAACGCGACAAAATGACTTCTTAGACCCCCCCCCCCCCTCGTAACAAAATTTGTATGAAATAAAAATTTCCTTGTCTGAACCGTAACAAAATCTTAGACCCCCCTCCCCCTAAAAGCGTTACGTAATAAGTGAATGGCCCCTAATGCATAGAATCAATAAATAATTGGGCAAAATTTAGAAAGAATTAAGGTTTAGAGTAGGTTTTAGGGATATTCTAGATGTCCTACCAAAGAATTGTGAATCCCATCCATTGTCAATTCAAGGCTAGGATGCTCTACTTAATAGGGTCAGAATCAGTTTACTTCGAGATGTTCTGTAGGAGGATTCGAACCTAGTTATTTACATCTCTACACTGATTTCTTATTTGTTGCAGAGTTGCGATGACAGGTATCTGTCAAAAGTGACAGATCTGTTTAAAGATGACCTTTCACAGATCGCTGTGACAGATAGCGGTCTGCGACAAATGAGGTCTATGACAGGTGAAAAATTTTGACTTCATCTGTGACAGATGGGCTTTTTCCCTTGACCTATGGCAGATCGTAGCTTTGATCTCTTATCTATTAATTACAACATGTTGGGATTTGAACCGAAGACCTTTGAGTTACCATACCAAATTATTAAGCCTAGCTCCTTTCCTATTCGACCAGCAAAGCATTTCATATAGGTTCAAAACTACTTTGAAATTAGTCTTACACTTGGTTTGATAGATTTGCAAAGAAATATCAATCCTTTGTCAAAGAATACATCAATATAAAGATCAAGACCCCCAAACTTTACTCAAAACAAACCAATTTCTCCAAAAGTATCAAAACAAATTACTCATTTTATTTCATTTTAAAACAACAATAAAACAAAATTAAATAATTCATCAAAACAAGTCATTCATAAAATTCGTAAGAATTCAGCTAAGCGGTCGACAAAAAAAAATCCAAATGACTGCAACAAATAATAAAGTGTGTAAACAAATGTTTACAAAAAATATTCATTGGCATGTCCGGAATGTATGAATATTTGAACAATAAATAGAAAATATTTTAAAATAAAATAAAAAGTCTATAGAAGTGGTCAGATTTTAAATAAAAAAAAATAAAATAAAAAAAAGAGTCAAAGACTTGATGAGTTTTTAAAATATGCTGTGTCATTAGGAGGATGTGGAAAGATATGAATATTTATTTGGGTTTAATGGGAAATTTTGTTATTGCTGAGAATTTGGTATTTGGATTTTTTTAGGGGATCCTGTTTCCTTTCTCTAGATTTCACTAGATTTGTAAAGTTCAAACGTTTTTTGAGTCCAATTTTTATTTAAGAAGTGTGTCCAAGATCCCAACGGAATCTATAGCTTCATCAATCTCGAAACCTACTCAACAACTGCTTACAAAAGTATTTTGCAACATTCCTTCTCATTCATTATTCCCAAAAAATAAACACCTGACTACTCATTCATCCACCAGTCACACATTTCAGTCACAAAATTTAAAAATAAAATGACGTCAAAGCAGCGATTCCTCGAATTTCTCATAATTATTAATCACACAACAATGTGTTACGAAATTTTACACGCTGCGCAAAATACTTTGCAATTTTTCTTTGAATTTTTATATTTAATCCCAAGCCCCAATTGTAAATTTTCATTAAAACTTAGCCTAGTTAATATTTTTCTATAGAACTTAACCTAATAAATTTGTAATCACTAAACTTGAACTTGAAATTCTGTGTGCAAAAAAAAAATGATAAGACTAACCGTTGTAAAAGTTTGACGTAATGAAAAATTCCCAGTTAAGTTGTTATTTCCTCTTTAATCCCTTGTGAAGTGTGTTCTAATTTTGTTGGAATATTGGAATTGATTGGAGCTTAGATGAATAAAATTGGGTCAAGTTGAGTCCAAAATAGTCAAGTTGAGTCAAAATACAACACATCAGGTTAGTTTGAATGGGCCAAGCTAAGTTAAAATGAGTCAAGTTAAGGCAGATTGGATCAAGTAGAGTAAGATTAGATAAAGTTGAGTCTAAATGGAACAAGTTGATTCTAAATTTATTAAGTTGATTAGAAATGGATCAAATTGTTTAGAAATGGATCAAGTTGACAAGAAATTGATCAAGTTGGTTATAAATGAATCAAATTGAATCTAAATGGATCAACATGAATTTAAATTGATTAATTTAATTCTAATTAGATCAAGTTGAGTCAAATTGGATCAAGTCAAGTCTAAATGAATGAAACTGGGTAAGATTAAATCAAGTTGAGACAGATTGGATCAAGTTGGGTTAGATTGGATCAAGTTGAGTCAGATTGGATCATGTTGAGTGATAATATGTCAAAGCAAGTCAAAATGAATCAAAATAAATCTGACCAAATTATTCTCAGAATCTTAAATACACTCATAATTAAATAAAAACGACATCTGAAAATTCTTCAGAATTTATCAAAAAACCACAAAGATAAAACATCTATACGAATGCGGCTATCTCAAAGCTTCAGCATGATTCAATCGTTAAATTATAAATGCTGCGAAATATTCTACGCAAATAACAAAAAAAAAACTAGTATTGCTAATCACAAACTAGTATTGCTAATATCATCAGCCACAAATGTGTTTGAGACAAAGGAATTGCTTAGTAAAAAAAGAATATTTTGAGAGACAAATGAAAAATAAATTTTCGATATTGAATTCAAATTAGACTTTATTATTATTATTGTTGTTGTTTTGTTGTGCCTCGTCATTGCCACCCCATTAGCCTGCTTATAATTGCTGTATAGAATGAAAAGATAAAAATGAAAATAAATAGTAATAAGCATGTGACGTGATAGCACCAACAACAAAAAAAAAACGAAGAGAATTGTAAATGCGTATTTTCCCAACATTTTCTGTTATCGGGTCACATTCCATGTATATGCATATACTCTTTTGTTTTACAAATTGCTGAATGACTCGAGTCAGTCGAGCTATTTTCGAACATTGATGAAATAACTATTTTTTTTAATGTTTATTTTTGTTATTATGCTGTATGCCACGATGATGATGATGAAAAATATGTCCATACATACATGAACAGGTCTAGTTGTTGTCATTGTATTAGTGTATCACAAATACAATTAAATACTTTCTAGAAAAATATGCAGACATGTAGCTACACACGAAATATTTTTGTTTTTCATTCTCATATTCACAAACACAAGTACGAGGACTATGTCAATGTTTGTAGCTGCCTTTCTCACTCACTCTACGGAGTGACTCTCTTCTCTGAGAATTGTTGTTCCTTTCATTTGCTGTAGTAAATTTTACGCTACCTAACAACAACACTTTTGCAATTTAAAGCACATTGCTACAATACTCGTACTATATCCAAAACGTATTTTTGCTTGCTTTTTTTTGTCTTCTTTCCTCAACATCTACACACAGACATCCATACAGACACATTTTTCATGCTCTCCGCGCGCTATGTTGTGTGTGAAGTATTTTTTTTATTTTGTTTTCAACATTTTTACTCTGCGTTTAGCGCTTGAACACGAAACACCGTAGAAATTTGCGTTGCGTGAATATTTTTTTGTTCATTTCTGTTCCGCGAGACTAAAAGAAAATAATAAATAAATTTTTTTTCTGTGTACGGAGTGGAAGAGAAGATAAAAGAAAAGTTTAATAATAAAGAAAAAAAAAATACGAAAAAAGAAATCAAAACATAAAAAAAGAAGAAGTTGAAAAATAATTTTCGGTGAATGAAAGTGGAAAATTAAAGTTGAATTCAAAAAGGCGCGAGATAAATAAAAAAATTTATTATTGCTCGCGTTAAATGACAAGAAAGAAGAATTTTCTTTGAAATTGAAATAAAATAGACGACGAGAAAAATTATTGCGCGGTTTTTTTCCTCTTGACGGGAAAAATTAGAGCTCGACTTGAAATTTGCAAAACAAAAGAGGCACAAACAACAACAAATGAAAAGTTTTTTTCGGCGCGATCCTCTAAGTTCAGTCGGGAAAATTTATTTTTATTTGTCAGTGTTTATTAAAAAGTCAATGAAAGTGAAAAATTGAAAATTGAATTAAAATTTTTGAAATATTGAAAATTGAGTGAAGAATAAATAAATTCATAAAAAATTCAAGGAAAATAAAATAAAAAGAAAAGATTAAAAAAGATTTGAAATTTTCAAAAAATTGATCATTTCAAATTAAGAATAATATTGAAAAGTTGACATTTTAAAATACTGAAAAGTTAAAATACAAAAATATTGTGAAGCTGAAATTTTAAAAATATTGAAAAATTTAAACAAAAGCATTCAAAAATGTGTCAACTAAAATTTTAAAAAATACAAAATATAATTTTGGAAAACCTTAAAAGTTTTAAAATTTTAAAAAATAAAAAATTCCAAAAATTGAAATATTCAATAAAAGTTGCAATTTAATAGAATATCAAAGAAAAAGTTGCAAAAAGTGAAAAAAGTGTTTAAATTTCAAATAAAAATAGCCAAAAATTCCAAAATTAAAAAAGTCAATGAAAAAATTTAAAAACTGCCAGCAAAATTAGAAAAAAATTAGTGAAATAATCCAGAGAATCTACAAGATTCATAGAAAAATTAAAAGTTGCAAATTAAAAAAAAAATCCCAAAGTTTAGTTTCAAAATTTGCAAAAAGTCTCCAAAAGAATATAAAATTTCAATGTAAAAGAATCAAAACAAAATTTCAAGAAAGAAATAAAAAGAAAAGAAAATCTTGAACACACAGTGTGACAAAATAAAAGATTCAGAAGAGAAATCTCAAAATTAAACAAGAAGAAATTTTGAGAAGTCAAAATAATTTTTTTGTGAAAGATTGAAAGTAAGTGTGTAATTAAATAAGTTAAGTTAAGAATGACTTTGGGTTTAGAAATACAAATGTTTAAGTTTTTAATGAAACTTTTGATAAAAATTAAATGAAGCTTTAAAAAATAGATTCTTTTTAACTGTGAATCTTTCTACAAATTTTGAAAAGTTTCGAATAGTCTTTTCAAAATAATCAAAAATTTTAACAATTTTTAAAAAAGTCAAAAAAGTTAAATTTCTCCAAAAAATCTTAAAACTTAAACAAAATCTACAAAAAAAATCTCTTTTGCAATTCAAATAAATCGCAGAAATACGAGAAAAAAAAATAACCTCAGACCAGAGCACCAAAAAAAATGAAAATCTTTCATTGTGTTATCAATAGAAAATTTGTTGAGACTCCACACACAGCCAGCCGTGAGTGCGTTTGCATTTTCTTCAAAACAAATCCACGAAAATCTCATTGAAATATATACAAAAAAAAACTGTAGCTATCGTGCAAAAAATTTTCTATGAATAATATTAAATGAAATTTATTTTAATTGCGCAATTTAATTTAATTAAATATTTAAAGTGAATTGTTTTTATTCCCATCGAATTTTTAAATCGCACAAAACGACGACGAAGAAATAAAATAAAATAAAAATATTGAATAGAAATAAAGCAAGAAGAAGTGAAGAAAAGAGGCCAAAGTGATAAGAAGAAGAACTCCTACAAGCAGCTACAACAAAAGCGAATAAAAAATATTGAGAAGCAAAGTAAAGAAAGTGAAAGAAAAGTCATAAATTGAAAGTGCATGAAATAATAATTTTTGCTCAGTGTGGGAATTTTTTTAGCAGTTCTGTTGATTTTCGAGACACTCTAGACACAACATTTAGTTGGAATTCATCCTTGCGACTGCATAAAAAAGGCCATTTGTTTACCTTTTTGTGCTCTTCTTGCTCTGCACCGTCTCGAGTATTAAATTACATTTTAATAAAAACACTGCCGAGTATGAATTAAATTGTGCTGCTTGGAAAATAAAATGAATTATGGCTGTGAAGGGAAATACATGAATTGTGGCATTTTTTGCTGTTTTTTGAAACGAGAAATTCATGAGAAAATTTGAAAAATCAAAAAAAAAATGTTTCAGTTTCTTTGAAGAATTTTGATTCGCTAATTTTTCAAAATTTTAGAGAATTTCTGGTTTTTTTATGGTGTCTCGTGAGTGTTGTACAGGGGTTACTCCAGATCCATAATTGCTCAAACATCATTTTAGTTTAGACTTAGGTTGGGTCTTAGAATAGGATGAAGAACATATAAAGCTTTAGTGAACCTACTTATATAAAATCTCTGCTCCACACAACCACAAAACAAAATCCCTGAATTTAAAACTTTAAAAAACAACACCAAAAAACCCACCGCAAAGCCTCAGTCGTGACAGAATACAATGAACTCCTTCAAATATTTTACTTTATTTTGTGTTGAATGCAAATTTGTTTACAAAGTTCATTTTTGAGGTTTTTAACATTTTGTTTTTTTTTGGAAGATATCTCGAATTACACAAAAAATAAATTAATTAGTCGCTTGAAATAAGAAGCGGAATAAGTTTTTGAGGCACACGAATTTTAATTTTTTGCTAGTTGGATTTCGTGGAATTGTTTTGACGGGGGGAAATGAAATGCTAAATTGTGCTAATTAATTGAGGTTATTGGAAGTTTTTGGCATATGGCAAGGGGTCAGATAACTTTGGATTTTTAAAAGGTGTAATATTAAATCAAATATTAATTTAATTTTCAAATTTTTTTAAATTTCTGAACAAATTTTATTGCATTAAAAATCACCTCTCCTATCAAAATGCAATAAAATTCAACACAAAAAAGTGTAAAATTGTAATTCTTCTTTTACTTAAAAAATTCGAAGCACCTCAAAACTTTACCAACAATCAAAACAAAAAATTCTACAAAAAAATTTACATGCCTATCCTCAAGCGCCACACAACAATCAACCAAAAAAAAAAAAGAATCAAATTTTCATTTCAATTCCCCGTTTAAAATCAAATTAAGTTTTTAAATAAGCCATAAAATAGAATTTTCAGTGGTATAAAAAAAATCCAATTGAAATATTTTTTTAATATTCAATAAAAAAAAGAAGAGATTTGCATTATTTAAAAAAAAATCATATTTCCCCCCTAAAAATAACAACCGATGATATGAAAACAATTTCACAACTATTTGTAATTTAAAGAAGAAAAAAAAATATTTATGCATGAGAGTCCACTCGAGATGAGAATTTGTAAACTGCGTAGTTTTTCTTTTTCGAGGAAAATTTTCTCTCACTCCTCCGTGTCCGTTAATGATTGTACCGAGTGAATACAATAAATTTTTTTATGTATATTTTGTATGTTGTGTGTATATTCATCACTCGCAATCCTCTAAAAATGTGTTTTTGGTTCAAGTTCAAACTGTATAATTCAATTGTTGTAGTTCTCTTGCGTGTTACTTTTTAATTGATTATTATTGTTTGGTAATATTCAGTCTCTCGTAAATAAATGATCACGTAAACGTCGAATTGAGGCTCTCTTGGTTTATGTTAGCGGTTGTATCATTTATTTAAAGTGAAAAGATGTTTCATGAATGAGTTGGAGGAAAGGGATATAAATATTTAATTAGAATGAGTTCGAAACTGTATTTAAATGCTGAATTCAAACGCATTTTTCATGATATGGTAACTATTAAACCTACTATTGTCTTATCAAGGAGGTATGGTCTTAGAATATCATTGAGGACCTTCGATAGAGTTGCAATATTATGAAAAAAATCTTTAAAAACTAGTGTGTGGTGTGCACAGGTTGACCTTAGGGGCCATAAATTCTTGTAAAATTACTTAAACCTTATTTAGAACTCATTAAGTACCTAAGAGTCCTCACCATTAGTTTGCATAATTCAATACGGATGTTTTTCATAAACTAGGGTTGTATGGATTTTATAAAAAATTAAAAAATACCTTTAAATAATTTTTTATTAAATGTGAATCTTTATTGATTACATTTTCACATTTCTACCCTTAAAATCTATGTTACTATACCATAAACATGAAGGCTAAGTGCAAACATAGCTCCAAAAAAAACCTTTCCTAAGAAAAACATAAACACAAAAAAAAAGAGAAAGCCAGAGAGGAAAATTCGTCCCACAATGGAAAAATCAAAAGGCAAGAAAATAAGAAGAAGTAAAAAAAAATTTTGTCTTGGCGCCCCCGACAATTTTAATTTTTCCACAACCTACATTCATTCCTCTCTTTCTCTGCCTCATTTCATTATTTTAATGCAGCACGGAGAGGAAAACTTTTTTTTTCTTATTCCGAACGACACAAAAATCTACAATTTTTTTTTTCTTTCTATAATTTCACAAAAAAAAGACCGCCGTTGAAAATTAATTAATACTTCAATTATGTTCGTACACATGCGAAATCTATATTTAACATGACATAATCGGCATATAGAAAAGAAAACCGTTTAAAAACCGTGAATACATTACACACATACTCGCATGAAGATGATGATGATGAAAAAAATTCGCAAATTTTTTTTTTTTTTATTTTTTGTTGTTTTTCTCTCGTCGAGTTCCATGAAGTCAAAAATTAAGGCCATATAGTTACTTTGCTAGTGGGTTTTTCTTTGTTGAGAATGTGTGTTGAGGCTGAAATACTTTTCGTGTCTCATTTCATTGTTTATTCTCTCTCTTTCTCTCTCACTCAGCTTCTCAGTTTTTCTGTCTTATTTTGAGAAAAAAAAAATAATAATTTTTAAATTGCTATTCAATGTTATAATTTGTCAGTTACCGTTTTGTTTTTGAAATTTTTTTTTATTTTTTATTTTATTTTGTTGTTGTTTAATGGTGAGATGAAAAGTTTTTCTTTCATAAAAGAAATTTTTTGTTTTAAGTTTGTCTGTGGCTTGGATTAAAGGGGGGAAAAGATTGGAATGTTGGACGGATTATTAGGTGGATTTGATGGTGAATTTTTGACTAATTTAGTTGATACTTTTAAAGCTAGTATTTATCAAAGTAAGGTTTTTTCTTGCTACAAACATACACTAAGTCCACTAGTAAGTCTACTAGAGATTACTAGGATCTACCAGGATCTACTAGGATCTACAAGGATCTACTAAGATCTACAAGGATCTACTAAGATCAACTAAGTTGGGGTGTCTGGTCACTCCTTTTTCAGATTTAAATTTTTATTAAGAAAATAGAATCTCTTTTGAAAGTTGATCCAGTTCAGGATATTCAGGACTCTAGCGTCCATTTTCAACACAACCAATCCAAGAATTCTTCGGTCTTCCTCTTGCTCTTGTTCCATTCAAAAAGTCAGCTACTTCAAGCTATAATCAGACTTTTCAAATTTCGTTTAAATTTTACTTTCCAAGCAACATTCCATTGCGAAAACTGCACTACATCCGCATCACCACCAAATATCTTCATCTCCAATCATCATCTCGATCACTCTTTCACTTACCTCACTCAATCAGTCTCTTTTTCTGCTATACAAAAGCCAAAAATGTTGCTGTAAGTACAGCAAAAAAATTCACTCTTTGCGTTTCAAAGAGCCAAAAAATCGCTTGAAAGGAAAGGAAAGGAAGAAGAAGAAGACAACAAAAAAAAATTGCTGAAATAATAAGAAGAGAGAGAAAGTTTTTTTTTTATTTCATGAATGTGGGCAATGTTAAAAGGCATTATGAATGAATTGAGATTTTTTTTCGTGCTCAGCACAAAAACAAAAAAAAATATTTGAATGTCTATTAGATAACTGTGTATTTGATTCTGTCTTCTTATTCTTCTCTCTGATGCTGCTCTCGCAATTCAAATTTTTCTCTGCTTACCTTTAATTTTAAGGTCCGCAAAAGTGTATTCAATTGTAACTGAACTTTTTCATTAATATTTTTGTTTTCGAGCAAAAACAACAAGCTGCTCGGAAACTTTTTTTCGTTTTAGTTTTGTTTACTGAAAAATAAAATTATTTATTTTGCTTAAAATTTTCATCTTGAATTGTGAGAAAAAAAATTATTTTTTTTCTTCTTATTTGAAGTTTTTTTGAGACATTTTTTGTCTTATTGTTATTTAATTTTTTTTTTGAGGAAATGAAGTGTTGAGGTATTCAAGTTTTTTAAGGGGTTGAGGATCTAAGTTTTTAAGGTTTCAATGGAAAAGGGGATTTTTGAATTTTTGCAGACCATTTTTAATGAATTTTTTAGAAGAATATGCCAGCTGCTGACGATACAACGTCACTAATTGTCTATTTTTTGTTATATTCATAGACTATCAAACGCATTCTTACCGGTCTAATCAAAGAAAAATAAAATTTGGCAACACAGCCTACCCATACGTATAGAAATTTTAAATTAGTTTTTTTTTGTTTTCGAGAATTTTCAAAATATTTTAAGCTTTAATGTTTCACACTTTTTATTGAAAATGTCACAATTTTTTATTAGTTTTCTGGCATTTTTATAAAACTTTCTTAAAAATCAACACCAAATGTCCTGAAAATTCTCGAAAATCCTCAACAAAAGTCATCAAACTAATTCAATCGAAAAAAACTCAAATTACCTTCAGCGAGGACAAAACACATCAGACAGCTTGAATTTATTTTATTCAATTTTCTATTTTCATCTTCTATATTTAAATGAGTGTAAATAGCAACAGTATGAAATGTAATACTTTTCTCGTCATTCAGTATTTGAGGCTCATTATCAATTTCTAAATATGTATTGATTTTTGAATAAAATGAATTAATTTTTCGATCGAGTCAAGCCTTTTTTTTTGATGAATTAATTCGGATTTTATGTAAATTTTTGGGGGTGGTTGAGGATGAGGTTTGTGGTTGATTGGAGGTGATATGAATATCTTGTGGATTTCAAGGGGGACAATAATACAAGATAGTATCCTAAAATGTTCAGTAAATTTCAAATATTCGTTTCTTATCATATAGTTTTAGAAGTAAATCAAACTTAACTTATAAAGTCATAGTCTTTTGGGGCTACCTAAAGTTAGAAGGAAGAGACTGTATGAAGTTTGGAGTCTGATCAGGGGCGTAGCCTGAAATTTTAAGAGGAAAATACAAATTTTTTTCGTATCGAAAAATTTTAGGGGGGTATTTTGCGAATTTTTCATTAAAACCCCCAGTAAAATGAAGAAATTTCTAATGATTTTCCCCAAATCCCCCTCTGTCAAGCCCCTGAGTCTGATGTTGTGTTGCACATTTTCCTTAGAATAAATCATAAACTCACCATTCTCTAAGACCCACATGCCAACCTTTACATTAGCCACAATGTTTTAAATTTTGACCTCAAAAAAAAAACTCTCAAAACTCCTACAAAAAAATTAATTTTCTCATTCAAAATCTCAAGAAAAATTGGCCATTCCACAACCAACTCTTTAACTCATTCCATTCATTCTCTCCAATAAAAACAATTCAAACTTCTTGAATGAAAGAAAGAGAAAAGCAAAAAAAAATCATCTTCAGAAATCGATTCAATTCCTCAACGAGAATTGTCGACTTATTGTCTTGAAATATTGACATTCAACTTCTTCTTACTATGCAAAAAAATAAAAAAAAATTTCAAGCTTCAACTCTCAGTTTTCATCCTCAAATGCGTCATATCAAAAGAAATTTGTTCTTCTTGTTGTGCCTTAAAAAGAAGATATTCAACCTTTTCCAATACCTTTTCAAACTGAAATGTTCACGACATCGAAAAAAAAGTTTCACTTCCTCAAAGCTTTTTTTTTTGATGTCTCAAACCTGCAGCAACAGAAGTAAAAGGAAGGTGTAGGCAAAAAGGGAGGTTAAGAAGAACAGATTGCAGAACAGCATATACGACGAAATTTAAAAATAATAATATATAAAGCAATGTAGGATCTGGTAACAGTTTGAGTGATGTTTCTTTGTTACTTCTTATTCGATTCCAAGTTGAAGGCAAACGAATGACAATTTTTTTTTATCTTGGGGAACACATTTTTCAATATTTTCTTTTTGGGAGTCGGAAAGGAAAGAAACAGGCACCTCAAACCAGACAATAAACGACAACGATGATGATGGGGGTTAAGAAACATGTGTGTTTGCACAATGCTTTACGTCTTTAATTCTATGTCGTTGATGTTATTCTTGTTTTGAGGGATATTGAGGATTGATCGGCTTTGAATACGTGGATTTGATATTCATGCTCATCAAAGGGAGATGATGGGTGGTGAAAGTGGGTCTTAGTAGAGATAAGGACTAGATTTGAGGAAAGAAAATGGAGTAGAATGATGTTTTGGAGAGGATGAGTGAGGAGGAGGGAGGGGATATAGATATAATTGAGATGCCTCGTCTCATAATCATCAATGCTAAACTGTAGAATAAGAGTATGAGATTCAGTGGATGTTTACTGAATGTCAAATTAGGGTCCCGTACCTAAATCTATTAAAAATCCAAAAAATATCTATTATTACTGCATTGTCAAGGATTGACCCTCAAAACCTCAATTTCCAACCCTACTTAATGGTTAAAAATATCACAATATCCATGTCAACATCCACATGACTGTTTCCATAGACCCACTTCTCAAAAAAAAAGACACACATTCACATCATGACGTAATCATCTACAATGTTTGATACTCGAATTTTTATTTATTTTATCATTCTCAACAAATAATCGCACACAGTAAATGCGACATATCTGCGGAAAAACAAAAGACTATCAGACATCATAGGCAGCAGCAGCAGCAGCAGGAAAAAAATAATGTTAAAACAAGAATGAATGAAATGAAATGAGTAAGAGACAGAATGAGAGAATCTAATTTAGATCCGGGTACTGTTCGATTCATTGCTCTAATGTTTACAGTAAATTATGATGATGATGATTTTTGTTGCTGTTGCGGCTGTTTTTCTTACATTTTATTATATTTTTCGTCGTCATTTGTTAGGTTAGTTTTGAGATAAAGGAGAAGTGAACGAGCGAGATGGAGATATAAATTGAGAGAGAAAAAAATATTTATTTGCATCTAAATTCCTTTCATTCGTCGATTTACATAAATATTAAGACCCCCGTGTTTGCCGATTTGTTTGAGATAACGACATTGAATTGAGAAATGAGCGAGAGAGTGAGAAAGAGAGAATAAGAGCGAGAAACGAAACTAGAAACTTAAAAAAACTTTGCTTTGGCTTTGGCGAAATAAGATTTATGCGTTACGCATTTATAAAATTGTGACTGCTTATTTTGATTTTCTTCTTCTTACCTCTTCATGCCTTGACAACGAATAAACGACTCGGCGCTGCGAAGATCATGAGTTGCGGCAATTTTTATTTTATTCATACATTTTTATTTGTTTTTAGCTCTTGTTGTTGCTGTTTCTTGTTTCTTTTTGTGTGTTTCAAATCAATACGGGCTATGCGATTTGGATATCGATAGAGAAGGGTGTGAGAGAGATGGAGATATTGATAAATAAATATAATTAATTATAATCCATTCACCAGTAATTTTAAATAGGCATACACGAAAAAAAAACTCGATTAGATTTTTGAAGTTTATTTTATTGTTGCTGTATTGTGAATATGAAATTAAGTCGATTGATTTGCAAATGAAGTGGATTTATTGTGGGAAACTATAAAGGGGAATTTTTTTATGACTTTTTATTGGGATTGAAGTGTGATATCCTGCATATTGAGGTTATATGGGAATAGATTTATAAAAAGAAGGATCTGAGACTAGTTTCTTGAGATGAGATCTGCAAAAAAATTAAAACGTAATTTATTCTAGTGAACATTCAAGTCAACATAATGTTTTGTTGGCTTCTGGATCTATCAATCTGGTAAACTGATGCCAGGAGACAGTTCCTAATGCTACACTGAGTGCACAGTCCTAATTTTAAATTAATTATATTCATTCCTTAAACCAGTGTTGTTCAAACTTTTTGAGCTACAACACACCTTGGAGATAAGCCATGTCCGAAGTCGAACACAGCATCCGTGCCTCATACTAAACACTGCCTTATACTGAAGGACATAAAATTTCATTCCTACCCTAGGGTGCAGTAAATAGCCCTAGAAACCAAACAAAAGTCTGCTTTTGAGTAAACCTAAGCCATGTTATCTAGAATAGCTAGATTTTATCCTAATACTCGGGAAGTCATATGCCATATAAGACTCAGTATACCATTCAAGAAACCTAATATGATACCAGAAAGTTCAAAAATTATGAACCACAACCATTGATTTTGCCAATCACACAGGACGATGTTGTATCCTTATAAACATAAAAATATTTCATGAAAAGAATCCGGAAACGCGCTCTTAAAAATCCAACAATTTTAACATCACATTTTGTTTCGGGAAATTTCCATCAACTCCCATTAATGTCAATGAGGTGTAACAGACAAACCATGTCGATGATTTAAAAGAAGATCTTCTTAATTATTTTTAAGCTTGCTTTCTTTCGTGGAATTTTTGTTATGTGTTCTGCTTAACTGAGGCTAACACAAAAAAAAAGTTTGTGGATGGAGGAACAAAACAAAAAAAATTCCCACAATCAGAATCGATGAAGCAAATACAATGAACTTCCATTCAGTGATTTGTGCTTTTTTTTTGCTTAGCTCGATAAGAAATCCAATTGATCTTCAATAATGAGAAGAAATAAAAAAAAATCGACAATTGTATCCAACAAAATGGCAATGAATTTGCAGAAATATAAAAAAAAATTATTCATGAGAATTAAAATTATACGCATTGCAAAAATAATTTTAATTTTTTATTTCCTTCATTTTTTTTCGCGATTCTTTTCAAGTCCGAGGCCTTCAGTCGGCACATTCTGCGCTTCACGAATTCTACTTTAGATATATACATTTTATTCTCGGGCCGCAAATATATGCAATCATGATGGTAGTTGTGCGTAAAAGACAACAACAAGACACTCTAAATCTACCGTAAAGAGCAAGAAACAAAAAAAAAATTATGGCAACGACCTTGTTTTGTTAAATAAAAAAATAACAAAATCAAGAAATCCAATAAGATGTGCTGTGAGGTTGTTAGGCTTTGTTGTGCGGGGGTACTGACTCTTTGAAGGGGATTTTTTTGGGAAGTTTTGAAGATTTTTGTGTGATTTTTGATGAGCGACTCCACAGTTGTCCACAACATATTCTGTTTATAAGCATGAAGAAACTTAGACAGCTTTAATTTATTTAGAGCAGTGCTGTTCAAACTGCATGCCCCGGAACACTAGTGTGCCACAGAAAATTTTCGGGAATGATGCGAGCTGCATGCTGTGTCCGACTTTATTCTTGGCTTACCTCTAAGGGGTGTCGTGGCTCATGAAATCTGGACAATATTGCTTTAGAGTATTTTGTAGTTTTGAGGGCTTTTAAGAGGATTCAAGAGGGCATCAATCGAATTTCTTAAAAATTATAAAATTAATTTTGACAAATTTGTTGATTATTTAATTTGTCATAGGTCATGGATGGGAGATATGTCAGAATTATGATGTGAGAATCGTGTGACACAAACATGACAAGTCATTCAAATAACAGCTCCAACTTCTGATAATTTTATTATAGAATTTAATAATTTTTTTTTGAATATCAAAAAATTCCAAATTTACAGAAATCTAGCAATTTAAAATTTTATTTAAAGCTAATTCAAAATTCATTCCAATTCCAATTTTCTCAACTAACCCTCTTCAAGATACCCCCACAAAAAAATTCTACAAAATTCCACAAATTCGTTTCCATCAAAACAAAACAATTTGCAAAAAAATAGCTTTAAATTCGCGAAAAAAAAATATATTCCATCATCGTCTTACCTCACCATAAATACCATATGTACATACATATATCCGTGGCATGTATGAGAACATTTTTAATGGCGTTGCAAATTATGTTGATGATGGGAATTTATAGTCATTATAGTTCAACAATACCATTATATAGTGGTTTAGTGCTATTTTTAGATACTCCGATACTCTTACACATATTCGACTCTGTGTTTTTGTATTGGAAATAATATTTTTTTGTGATACACGGCAGTGCAAAAAAAAAAACCTTCATCATGCTCTCTTAGAGCTGTTTGTGTTGTACTGATTATTATTATTGCTGTTTCTCTCTCACTCACTTACTCTTGAATTGTTTTTATCTTAATTACTTATTATTATTTATTTTAATATTTATGTGCTTTTTAGAAAATATGAGAATAAATACCTTTGTTTTGCGAATTTGCAAAAATATGCTCATATTTAATACAGCACAAATTACATAAATGAGGCCATACAAAAATAAAGAAACAAATAAATGTGTCATGATCGATAATTTTTTTTCTTCTTCTTGGGTTTTTTGTTCGCATAACAATAATCAAATTTTTTTGGCGTACATAGAGTATTTTTTGTGTGTGCGAATAGTTATTGGAAATGTCAGGGTTGGCGGGATTATTTGGATGTGGAATTTTATTAAATTTCTTGTTTTTGCTTAGCATGAATTTTATGGGGGTTCTAGGAAGTATCTTGGTGGTCGATGAATGCTTTTTGAAGTTAAACAAAACTATTTGAGGTAGAATAAGACTAGATAGGGTCATCATTAGCTCACTAGAGTCACACGAAGCTCACTAGAGTCACACGAAGCTCACTAGAGTCACACGAAGCTCACTAGAGTCACACGAAGCTCACTAGAGTCACACGAAGCTCACTAGAGTCACACGAAGCTCACTAGAGTTACCTAAGACTAAGTAGAGTCTCATGTGTTTCATTAGAGTTGTTTAAAACTGTTTTTAGTTGAATAAAGCTCACTTAAGTCGTATAAGATTCATTAAAGTCGTTAAAAATGGTTTGCAATTGAATAAGGCTTTCTAAGATCATATCGAAGTCCATTAAGTCACATAAGGCACATTGGTTTAGAATTAGATACTTTAAAATCGCATAAAAATCTCTAGGGTCAAATGAGACTCTCTAGGATCGAATGAGGCTCTCTTAGGTCGAATGAGACTGTCTTTCTGGTTGAATGAGAACACTCAAATTAAAGCAGACTGCCCATGCGTTTGAATGAGACCATATAAAGCTAACAACTACTTTAATATCACCCATAAAGACTAGCAACCCAGTTAAAGTTTAACAAATCCAATTAAAAATATGTCAGTATTCCAAAGAATATTTTATACCCCCTCATATTATAGATAACCTCTCAACAAAGCTTACATCCCTGCGAAAATTTCAATGCCATCCGAAAGAGAACAATTCAAATAATTTACATTCTGACAATATTTCATTCCTCCCATTTCCAGTTTTACAAGGTTATTGTCACATTACAGCAAAAAAAATTTATTATAGTTTTTGCGTGAGCATTTTTTACTGCTGCTGCCTACCCAACAATCGGATGTTGTCAATTCTTGACCTCCAACTTCCGTTTTACAAATTGCCTCTCTTGAATTTCACAATTTTCCATGAGAATTTACTTATTTTTTTTTATCATATCTCCGATTTAGTTTTTTGTAAATATTTACGAGAAAAACAAAGCAGAAAAATTACCATGTAAATCCCCATTTGACTTGGAAATTATCATTTATTATTATTTAGTTCTATAAATAAAGTCTCTCACTCGTTTAACTTGTCGTCATGTTCTGTTCATTTATTTATTATTAACTATACGCTAGTGTGCACAAAACAAAACAAAAAAAAAATGATTGTGCATAGCCTTGAAGTGATAAATCTTTGATTCTTTATTATTATATTATATTTTTAAGAGAAAAGAGATTGCAACAGACAAGACTCGAGTCGCTCGACACACTGCGAGGTGGTGTCGTAAAGAAACTTATTTTTTCTTCTATATGGTGCATGTGAGGAAAATTAGATAACGAAATAAACAACTTAATTCATTTTGTCGTCGTATTTTACGCATTCACTTGCATCTACACACGCAAGTAAATAATTTTTTTTTTATTTGTTTACGACGAGTAAATAATGATAGAGAGATATGGGCAATGCGGGTGCTGTTTCTGTGGAGGTTGATTAGTTTATTGGATTTTGAAGGTTGTTGGAAATGGGATTGAGAGCTTTTTTGGGGGTTTAGAGGTGTCTTATGGCTTTTAGTCATAGTTTTAAGATTTTTTTGAGATCATTTAAACAAAAATTTGGAATTTTTTGAGTTTTTGAATATTTTTGACAATTTTTTAAGGACCTTTAAATTCAATTAAACCTATAAATGAATGATAAGTTTGGAAAAGAGATTTTGAAATTTTTTGATAAAGGTTCGAGCCCTTTTTAACCAATTCCTGACTTTACTCGTTTCTAAAGGGGGTCTGGACCCCAAAAATCCTTCGTTCTAGCTGCGCCCATGTTTAACCTTCAAAATTTCATCTCAATCCAACAACACGACATCCAATATCACTTCAATTCCTCCCCATCCTACCCTCTTACCACCCACATTATTGAGTTCATGTAATAAACAAACAAACAAACATCCAGAACAAACAGAATAAACAAAAGCATAAGAAGAAGAATAAAAAATAAAAATTCAGGAAATGAAATAAGCACAAAAGAGTTTAATTGCACTCAAGTTTCACACTGCCTAACAATGATCATATATGTATGATATTTCCGTGACATATAACTTCTTTCATTTTTAATGATGACAGAAAACAGCCAGCAATCAATTTCACATCAAAAAATGTATCTTTCTTTTATGTATTTTCAACTGCTATGATGCTTGTTGTTGTAAATATATATTTTATATTATTGAATGTAGCATGTTAAAGTGGAGAAGGAAGTTTGTTTGCTGCTTGCCGCTGTTCGCATTTCTTTCTACATTCTTTCGTTATATTTTTTTTTTGCGTCGATTTAATCAGTTTGAAAGTGGAGATGAATATACCCACATATGTGTATGTATACATATTTGTGAAAGGAAGATTGATAACTATTTTTTCAATTTGACATTTCCCAGAAGTAATTCTGTTACAATTTTTTTTGTTGTTTTGTGTATAAACAGATCTTTTTCTGGTTAGTGAAATTTGCTGTTTCACATTTCCTTTATCTGCTTATCTTTGTTGATGTTTTGGAGTTTCCTCAGGTTTCTTGTTTTCTGCCTATTTTGACTAATTTTATATTTGCGAGGAAGTGGATATTCTTTGAATGGGAGGCAAGGGGGTTTTGCGGAGGAGTTGATAGCAATTCACATGAAAAATATTTTACGCACTTTCTTTTACAACTTTTATAGAAACCTATAAGATGACGCAATATGCTTCAAAATTACACAATTTATGTTCTTTGAACTGATAAAGAATGACGTAAAATGTCTAGTAGAGTTGGAGATTTTTAACTTTTCTGTTATACAGATCTCAAAGTAGATAACATTTAAGTCGAATCGAGTCGACTTAAATCAAGTGAATTGCAAAAAATCTGCTCGACTCTACTTCAAGCTCGCAAGTGGTTCGGATCCCACTATAAACTGTAGGTCTAAAGGGTATGGTACAATAGATTTTTTACAAATTGAATTGCAGTGCTTCCAGCTGAAAGGCTGGGCCCTTCACACATTATTATTGAGCTATACACTGTTACAAAAGCAGTGCTTTTATTAGCAGTCATGGCAACATCAGAGCACTAAAACTTACGTCCTTTGTTTTACTGGTCA
This sequence comes from Chironomus riparius, assembly GCA_917627325.4. Taxonomy (NCBI): domain Eukaryota; kingdom Metazoa; phylum Arthropoda; class Insecta; order Diptera; family Chironomidae; genus Chironomus; species Chironomus riparius. Next base: position 16,734,069 of record OU895877.1, on the reverse strand, counting down.
TTAACCATCACTTGCCTTCAACTTTAGATGACTTAATAGCTAAGAACCAGCTGCTAGTTCCTTTCACAAAGAACAATTCTGTCTCTTTCAACTGCCAATTCTGCTTCATTTAAATAATATTGATTCTAGACTGAATCATCTGTTTATTCAGCTAGAATTTGATGTTTCTCAGTGTCTATTCTAATCTAGTGTTTAAACCAGACTTCGTGTAATGGAACTAGAATCAATATGAGATTCCATACTAGACTGGTTGATTAAAAAGGACAGCCTTGGTGATCAGGCAATAAATCCCTATTAAGAATCCCGTTGAAGTAGTGAAACTTATGAAATAGGTTAGCTTTGACTAAAATCTAAGTTGACAGCACCAGCTATATCCAATTTTTTGCTATTTTCTAATTTCTTTATTTTACTTTTCACAAAATTCCAAATTCCAAAACTCCATACCCAACTATTCTACGCATTATTCAAATAAAACATGCAAATCATTCACATTTGTGCGTATGTATCTAAATAGAAACGCAAAAGTCTACAGCATTTATTGTATCCAAAATAACCAACAACAAATTATTAAGAGAAATTCACGATTAAGCTAAAAAATAAAATTAATAAAATATCTCTTCCATCCATCGAGCTATGACATGAAACATAAATTTGTTGAATTTCGAGTGATTGATCATTACAAGATTTTTTTCATTTTCTTCCTTACATACGCACAAGTAGCAAAGAAGAGCATTGGCATCAGCATGAAGTGGCACAAGCAACATGATAAAAAAGGCGGCATCAAAAAGGAATTGGAAAAAAGGGTTCGAAATGGTGTTACTGAAATTTTTTTTCAATATAACAAGAACCAAGAAGAAGAAGTTGTAAGAGTAAAATGAATTATAAACATGTGCCCGGAGAGAGACTAAAACTGAATGAAATTTAATTTTCGGTCGAAGGCCTCCTTTTTTACGATGAAATTTCATTATTGAGGAGTGTCATAATTGAAAAATCTGTTATATAACAACAATACAGCTCATCAGATAGATCATAGACAACCGCCCTTATCTCTCTTTCCTTTACTTTGCTTCATCCGTCTGCTGCCTTTCTTCTTTTGCTTACACAAGATTCTTCTATTATATTATTGTAAATTGAGGCGAAAATAGATTAGATGTCGAATAACCCGGAACTGCAAATGATCCATTTAGTTCTTCTTAATTAATCAATCGTGTTTTCTTCGGTTCCGTTTCATGAGGAATTTCGTAGAAATTGCTTATAGCGTGTCTTGCGATGACTGAATATGGAACAAGGGAGTAACTTGGATGTTGTGTGACTATTAGGGGGTTTTTGGGTTGTCAGAGACCAGTTACGATCCATAAAAAACTACTTATGGCGTCTGAAATTCAGTAGGCTAGGGATAGATGAGCTGTTTAGCTGATGCTACCTATGATAATCCAATAAACTAGCAAGAGGCTCTAAAATCCAAGTTTTGGATGAACATCGCTTCATGGGATCCATTTCATGGGCCATAAATATACCACAGTCTTAAAACTTGACTATGACCAGTACAAGGTACCACAAGAAGCAGTGGGGTGTCTCAAAACCAACCCAACTCTATCCTATTCCAAAATTTAATTACTTCATACCACTGCTGCACTCGCAAACTAGAACTAAAACAAAAGGAAGCGGTAAAAACTTTTTCCATGTTCTGCTTGAGCACTTAAACTGGAAATATTCAAACGCCCATCTTACGGCTCTATTCAAAAAACAATGCGTGCCATTCGATTCCTTTTTCCTTTGTTTTGTTTTTCTTCAATCTGTTTCACTTCTTGGATTGGCAATCCCAAAATAATAGAAATTGACAGAGCGAAAATAAAGGAAATAATAGAAATGATTTTGGAGAAATTCAGGGAGAGGTGGGTGGAGGTTGTAGTTAAGAGGGTGGACATTGCTTGTATAGTTTTGGAGGGAATTGGTTAATTATGGGGAGTTTTGTCAAAGGGTCTAGTGTTAGGGATCTAATAAAATTAATCTGGTTCATAAGCAACAAATCATAAATAGTAAAATTCACTTCCAAATTTATTATATCACCTACCAAACCAATCAAAACCCAAAAATTCAACCAACCGAAATTGTCTCACTTCCAAAACTCATTATTACGTAAATAAAATGCGCCAAAAAAGAAATTCTCGCATACACGAAATAAAATAAAAACTGCGAATTAAATTACGACAGAAACAATAGAAACTTTTCCTTTCTTTATCAGCGTGCATTATTGCTTGATTTTCCACGACGCTATTTTGAAATCGAAATTAATATTAGTTTCCATTTCTTTTCCGTATATAATTTTTTTTTCTTCTCGTTTCTTTGCTTGTTATTTTGAGCGTAAAAATCGATTTCAATCAAAAAGCACAAAAAAAGGTTTATTTTTATTTTGATTCTCATTCACAGTGTGTGTGGATTTTTGGGGGGCTGTTTTCATGCAAGTTTAATAATAAAAGAGGAAAATATATAGAATATTATAAAATTGCTTTTTTTTGGTGGGCATAAAATAGATTGAGGTGTAATCAATTAATTAAGTTGTTGTTTAGGTTCTTTTTGGAGCATGTTCTAGTTGGAGTTGAAAGAATTCGGGTAATTGGGGTATTGAGAATTGATAATTGCGATGTTACATGATAGCTGGAATATGTGAGATTGGGGTGAGGCTGTTATTGAGGATATAAAATAATGCAGAATTTTTAATGGAGAAATAATGCATCCCAAAACCTAGTAGCACCCTTAAACCTCATCCGCAGTCCTTCTAAACTTCAATAAAACTCACTCCAATCTGATTCCACTAAATTAATTATCTAAACGCTGTTCATCTACAATTAAAAAAAATACCATATTAAAAAGTCAAAGGTAGAAAATAACAATAATAAACTCATTAACTTTTACATCGACTTTAATGATGTGCTCACAATGAGCTTCATTTACTTCAATTTTCTATTATCCATTTTTGTATTTGAAGTTTAATTTACTGGAATAATAAATTATTTTCACTCATTTGATCATAGAAATTTTCTTTTCTATGGATGCAGTTTGAATTGTGGATAATATGAAAATAAGATGAAAAATAGCTAAAGAGGCACTTGACGTCGTGAATGATGAAAAATGAAGTTTTTGAGGTGGAAAATTTATTGTATTGAGGAATAAAAGGAAGTGGTTGTTTGATGTTGATGTTTTTGGGGTGGGTGTGGAGGGTAGTTTGAAGCAAGAATTGAAATTTTTATGATTTTACAAAAATTGAGGAATTTGGTTGAATATAAGGACTATGGTGCATTGTTATCGACTTTTGTAGCCAAATTTAAAATAATTTAATAAAAATCTTTACATAACCTCAAAATTTGACACATTTATTTTCCAATAAACAACTCAAAAAAAAAATCACCGTAATAACTTTGTCGGAAAATAAATCAAAAATCGAAAGCAAATTTACTGTAGAAAATTAACAGAAATGCTTTAATTTCCATCAATGGAACGTGCAAATTATTAGTTTTTTTTTGCAAAGGTTTATGGCCTTCATCAATTATTAATATTGTTTGTTGTTTGTTTTTCTATTTGCGTTTACAAATGAAATAAAACAGGAAAAATTATAGACTGAAAAATCGTTCATTACTGTCCTCTCACCTCGACAATTCATAGTTTATGGCTAAAAATCGCAATAGAAACTCAATGACAAATATTATCAATTTGCTGGTATAGTTATTGCAAATTAGATGACCTTTAGGCAATGTAAGGTTGGTTAATGTCTCAATTACTCATTTTGTGGAGTAAAGATCTGTGGTGTCAGTGGGGTGCAAAAGATTAAGATGCAATTAAGTTTTAGAAAATGCTGGCATTTAAAATTTACGTAAAAAATTACGTACGTATTTTGACGTACGTAAAAAAATCTCACCTCAAAAAGCAATTTCTCAAAAATTCAACAAAATTCGCCAAACTTGAATGACCCAAATAAACATTCTCACACAAAAAAGTGGCACAAATATTATTCACAAAACTTCAGCTCACTTAATCCCTCAAAATCACGACAACTTCAATCATCCAGTCAATCAAAATGAACAGAAAAATTGCGTCACTAAAATAATTCTCGGAAAAATTTACTTCACTATTTGATTTCCACGTAATAACGATAATAATTAACTTCAATGCTTAATTTAAATGTTGCGAGATGCAAAGCAATTAAAATCATTTTCATAATTGACTATAAACTGTACAAAAATATTATTTAAGAATGAAAAATTGTTGTTGAGGGGTGTTGGACATTTATGGAAATACACAAAATATGATAATTACTATTATTGATTAATTTGAATTGAATTCATTAATAAAAATATCTTTTTTTTCTTGCTTTTCTTTATAGAAATAATCAGCGACGACGAAGACTAAAACGTCAGTGACTGGTACCAAACCTGTAAATAGCAGCTTCCATGGGCCGTATAAAACGAATGCCACAAAGATGTCTAATACGAATCCGAATTACGGGCATAGTAAAATTTTAAGTAACTTAATTCATGCTATGAATCATTCGTCATCATCCAACGCAATGACATCATCTAGTGCTGGCAATGGTGCATCAATGGTCGCTTGCTCATCGAGCTCATGCGATCGTCAGTCACCGCTCTTGCAAGGCTATTTATATAAAATACATAAACGTAATGGAAAGACGCAAAAATATTTTGTTATTTTTGACGATGTCCCTGATAAGCCAGGCACAGGTCGACTCGAGTATTTTGATAGCGAAAAGAAGTTTAAGTCAGCCATGGCGAAAAGTAAAACAGGCGGCATAACAAATGAAAAGAGAAGCATAATTTTATGTACATGCTTCAACATAAATCGTCGTTTTGATACAAAATACAGAAATGTCATTGGACTTTATCGTAAAGATGATACATTCAGTATAATGGCAAAGGACGAGTCAGAATGTAATTCATGGCTTAAACAGATGCTGATATTACAGCGCGGTAAAGAGTCCGTCGATGCCGATCAACCACGACCTACATTCGGTGAGTACACATTAAACTTATTATTAAACATAAAAAAAAATACGGACGGAATGAAAGCAAACCTTATCTTTTGTGTCAAGTCATGCCCATTTGTACGTCCATCGTCATTTCTCTTCTTCTTTTATCTTCTGCCTTGACTTTTTTTATTGAATTTTTTTTTCTCTTCTTGTTCTGTCTTGTTTCTCCTGTGTGTGAACCAAACTGAGTACGAGGAAAAAAAATCGATTTTAATTGGGTCAAAAGCCAATTTTTTGTCGTCTTTTATATCCGTACATATAAACATAATATATATTTCTTTTTTGGGGAACGAAAAGCAATTTAATTCATTTTGTGTGAATATACACTCTGTGACCGAATTGTAAAAGGCTCCAATGAATGAGAGTGGATAAAAAAAATATGTTAAAGTGGCATTCAGTGCAGTCGGTTCCCCAATGACATCGATCAATTGATAATTGAATCTTAATACATGTTTAATGAGTCCTTGCTCTTTATCTGATATAAGGGACAGAGAGAGAAAATGTGTCGCTTTTTATGTACTGTATGCTTATTGCATAATCAAAACATTGCATTGAGGTTATGTTGTTTTTTGTATCGTTGAATCGTTTACAGAGAGAGAGGCAGTTTGGGGAATTGAAAGCAATAATGGTCGATTTAAAATTCAAAAAATTAAATTACATTTTAATGATTTTAAATAACTTAAAATTCAAGAATCCGCCATTTTTAATTTTTTTCTCACTTCGAATAGTTTTTATTGAATATTTTTAACCAGGATCGTTATTGTAAGAAAATTTTAATGAACATATCTGAAAAAAGATGGCAAACGTTTAAAGAGAACATTTTTAAGTCTTTAGATGGCAATTTTGAAAGAAATCTTTGAGAAAATTTCAAACCACATGTCCTTTTAATTAATCCTTGATTTATACTTGTCTAATAAATGCAGTTTAAAGCTGACTAACGGAAGATCCAAATCATGCACATCCTCATGATAAATCAAAGCTCTTAATCACATTAAACCCTAATAACCCCATTTTCTCACCACTTTCCAAGCATATCCATTCTTTATCCAGCAAATCCCTCTGGGCTACCACACATAAAGCATCAAATTGCTCGAAATTTAATTCCATTAAACTTCAATTACCGAACTCAATATTGTTCATGAAAAATTAAATTAAAATCTTCACAAGATAAATCCTCACTGTTGCTTCAATCGCACGCCTTATTGTCAGTTAACGAAGTTATATAGAACAATTTTTGGTATCCCAAGAAATTGGTTTACCGTAATTAAGAAATTTTCTCAATTTCAGTTATCGTCGTCCTTCATGTTACCACATGTCTCCTTTTCTCTTTCTCACACACAATTTACTTGTCTCAAAATTTAAATTTAATTTTGTTTCGCATGATTGTCAAAATGTTACATACAGAAGAAATTTTTTGCGTCATCTGGCACCAAAAAAACATTTTTTTTTTTCTTGTAAATCTCCATTTGTCTTCTTGTTGATTTCCGAAAAAAAAAATTTTTTTTGTTGTCATTGATTAGATGTATTGTGGGCTCAATTCACTGATATTGAAATTTCTTTTTCCTACCGTCTGTGATTTCTTCTTTTTTATCTCCATTTGTCTCATCAAATGAATATGGGTAGGTCATATATGCTTGATGTCGGGGGACAGAAGAAGACAATTTTGTTTTGTGATAAGAGATTGGACAAAATAAATTACTATAGGCTGTTTATGAGCAAAGGAATCGGATAGACATTTATATTTGTTCGTCAAAAAAATAGATTGACATCGAGTGGCTTCCTTGACCTTTTTTTTGGGACTGTTTTGAAGATTATTACTGTTGTTATGTAAAAAGGTGGACTCGAATAGGGGTTCAATTGAGTTTTTCCTATTTTAGGAAGATTCAATGAGAAATTAAGGTCTGAATTTGGATCGTTCTACATCAATGGATTTGGGGGTGATAGGTACAAGCCCCTATTTTTCTATTTTTTTTTAAAAATAAAGAGTGCCCAAACTAATTCCCATCAAAAATCATTCAGAAGTTTCATTCCAATTCTCACATCATTCCATCCATCCTGTCCATCTTTGCCAAACTTTTCTTTCACACAAAGGTTTCCACACTTTCCATTCCATTCTTTCAATATTAATTTATTTATTTTTTTCACAATCACTTCCTTTCAATCATGTCAAATTCAATAAAAATGCATTTCGCAAACTTGTCATCATTTCCTTGCTTCTTGTTGTTTGTCCAACTAAACTGTCACACACATAATGAATTTAAATGTGACAGTGAAAATATAAAAATAAATTTTATTTTAGCACCGGACTTCCCGCAATTGTAAATGAATGAATCTAAAAATAGATGCTTGCAATTGTCAATTTTTTGCTCTGTCGTGTGGCTCATGACTTATGAATTGGATGATTCATTAGCAAAATTACAAGTTAAGCATGCGTGTGTGTGAGTATGTGCAGTTCCAATCGTAAATCGTGACGTCACATGATTGTAATTACTGTTATCATTGTTGAATATCATGCAAGCGACGACTTTTTAATGAGCAAGTGCAAGTTGCATAATAATTATCAGCAAACAATGGACAATTGTCAGCGACAGCGACAAATTTACAGCTAATAAAATTTATATTTTACATGATTTTTCTTTTCTAATTCTAATTTGTTGGCAATCGTAGACAAGGCAAGGTCGAGGTTTGTGGATATATAGAATGGAACTGAAAAATGAGAGGAAAAAGTCATAAAAAATAATTTCGAAAGAGACTGAATGAATTATGAGCATAAAGATAGGCTTCTTGATAGGCTGGCCGATAACATTTAAATAATATGAAGTGAATGCTTTAAGCACTGAGCACGCAAAAGGGTCATAGCCATTATAACAATAGTAATAATAATAATAATATCAATCACGTTATGAAAATGATTTTAATAATTCAATTCATTGCCTTTTTTGCTGCTGTTTCTGCTCTTCTTATCATCTTTTTTTATTGTCAACTTGTTAAGGAAATAGAAATGGTTATGGCTATATTATGAGGAGAAAAACAGGAACAAGAAGAAAGGATAACTTTTTTGATAAGTCAAAAGGTATAAAATGTTCTTTTTACCTACTGCCCTTCACCTATTTAATGTTTTATGATAATCATAAGAAGAGGAATAATGATGATGAAAATCTTCATTTTATGGGCTTGGGTGCTTAATGGTTGTTATGAATTAGGATGGAAATTGCAGACTATGAAGTGAAAGTTAGCTTTTTGGATGAATTTTTAAGTCTGGTGTGTGAATAAAATTTGAGATTGCATAGCTTTGGAGGAAAGTGGTCCTTAAAAGCTCCAGAAACTAGTTCATGCTTCTTCAGATGGAACAATTTAATTACTATGAATAGCTATATATGCCAAAATTGAACTCAAATCCACTAATTTACATACAAAACTACCTTCAACTCAAGCTGACTTCCAAGACATATGTAAAATTTTCAGCTGTTTATTGACCTCAATATTTAAAGACCCTCAGACCAAAATACATTGAAAATAAATATTCGCAGATTAAGATAAAAACCTTTAAAATCAACCGCAAACACAAAAATATTCTCAAGATTGACATCATTCAATAATATTTTAAACAACTTAAGTTTTATGCCTAACAACGAATTTCTCATTAAGTCATAAAAAATATCCATAAAAATTCTAGATCAGTTTCTATTAAGGGAATTGTTCGGTTGTTAGGTAATGGGTTATTTTGAGTGACTTTCCTAAGCTCCTAGGCGTCCCCAAAAAAGCCTTACTGCTACTAAAGAGGATGGAGAGAACGGGGTGGAAGGGATGCAGTCGTGGTCATCTGAAAATCCCAAAATAAAGAAAAATCTGTGTCTCAAAATTTTGTGACATAAAAGAAGTTAGAGCCTAATCCCTAGGTTTTTGTTGGACATCATTTATGAACAACCCCCATCAACATTTTTTTCATATCAAAAATCCAGAAACAAAAATTATTTTGCATTAATTAGAACAAATTCCTATTAAAAAATTCATGTTAATTGTGATTTATGATTGATGACAAGCAACAACTTATTTTTGTTTTTATTGCAGCTACAAAAAAAAACTTGTGACTTTATGTTTTTCAATATATGGAATTATAAACTTTTTTTATTATAATGTCATCAACTAATGTCGCAGTTATGAATGAACATTTTTATCACTAGTGACGCAAAAACAAAGAGTGAGAGGAAAAAAAGGTTGTATTTATATTAAATGCCAGCAAACTACGCTTCTACAATAGTAATGTGACCTGTTTTTAACGAATATTCGTCATCAGTCGTTCTGCTATGTCGAATCGCTTAATGGATATAATAATTATTGTTTTGACGTTACTTTATAACTCTTTCTTCTTTTTACATGCTACACATTGTACGCAAGCTGTAATTATAGCATTCTAAACGCATTTTCCATGCTGGGCATCAAAGCAGAGCGAACAAATTTTTTTTTTCTCATTGACGAAAATTAAATTTAAATTTTCAGCTATCGATAAAATGCTGTTAAACACTTCCTGACTCGTTTTTGCTCTATTTTTTCAATCAAAATAATTTTTTGGTGTCAAAAATGGACACAGCAAGTAAATTACGCATTCCATTGATAAAATCCGCATGGATTGAGCTTCTGAGCTAAGCATGTGATTGATATTTATTACCATTACGTTTCATCATTTTCATCTTTCATTCACAAAACATCCACAGCTACAACACATGAGTTGTGTACAATTCAGATTGCATGTTCAACATATCCGAATATTGAGTGAAATGTAGTGGGATGTGGAAATGGATATCCTCATGGCTTTTCTTCTGGTTAATAATCAAATAAGGATTTTTATCCCCCAAAAAATTGTGATCGCATGAGATGAGAATCGTAAATCTTGAATAATGGATGACGATGAATCTTTCCGTGACGATTTCCTCAATTTCATTGTCATGTCCAATAGCTGATAATTGAGGATTAAATTTTTTAGACTCTCTTTAAAGTTACTTTTGTGTCTATTTTCATGCTTTGAAGCCATCGATCAAGATAAAAATGAAAATTTTTCTTCTTACTTGCCATTTTCTTTGTTTTCCTTAGTCTTGACTACATTTTCTGTCTATTATGCGGCGAAAAATTGCGTAATTCTTCTTCTTATTCTTAAATCCATCTAGATCTCACTCATTCCATTGTTGTTTGTCGACATGAAGTCAAAATTAAATAACTTTTTCCTTTCTTTCTTTTTGGTTTTTTGTTTGTGTTCTGTTGTTTTTTTGTCATTTCTGATGTTGTCTTCCTTATTAGCATTTTTTATGCGGTAGACTGTAACTTACTTGTCAATAAATGTTGCGACTGTTGTTGGTTACCAAAACAAAATAATATTATTTGCATTTAACGGTTACACGAGAATGAAAAGTAAGTTCTTTAATAGAATGATGAGGGGGGAGGAGGGGGGGGGGGGGTGTTGAACTTGAACGATTTTTCTGAATTTTTTTGGAGCATGATCTTATTTTATTCATTATTAAACAACAAACTAGCTGAATTACACATCTTAGGACCTCCTTAATATTCTCAATTTTTCTTAATTGACCATTGTCTCTCATATAATTTTCCTAAAAATTTCAATATCAACATGCCGATAAACCTTTTTTTCTTGATAATACAAGCTCTGACAATCCATAATGTATGTACGTATGAAATAAGTATAAAGAATTTATTTTAGAATCAAATTTAATTTTAATGTTATTGATATTCTTGTTTTTGTTCGTTATTTTCTCTCCTTCGTGTCTTTTTCGTAGTTACTAAAGACTACATAAGACCTGGAAATAATCACAGATTGCACTTGGGATTGATTTTTGTTTCCATTTCCACCTTTTAACAGAAGGAACAAAAGCAAAAAAAGTAAAGGATAAAGTAGATATTGTTGCTTTTGTTGCTGTAACTAAGGCATGTGTAAGAGGAGTTGAACCAGTAAGATTTTGGGGTTTGAGAGGATAAGGCGCATTTTTTGACACTCTAGAATCAAATTTAGAATCAGAGTTGAAATGAGTAGTGTAGGTACTAAAGGTCCATTCTGAGCTGCAAGAACCTCTTTTTAGAACATTGTTGACTATCTAAACCTAGCAGGTAGTTCACCTCACCCTCAAAAATCCATAAAACACTCTCAAAACCAGACAACAATAACTCCCATCCTTAGCTCCTATAATCCCATAATATGTGCTAAAAAAGGAGTGCAAAAATAAATATTATTGAGAAGGCGTAAAGGGATTATGGAACAACACAAGAATCCAGAAGTAAGGGAAGACACATGGCTGCAAAAAAGTCTTTTATTCTCATGTTTAACGAAATGTTAATAATCATTAAATAGGTTTTCTTTGTGTGCTTGTTGTTGGAATGGAAACTGTCTCCAATGTAATATCATTATTGCTATAGATGAAAACGTTAGCTACATGTACGATAGAATGAGATGTTCGACATTTCCTATTTAATGGAAGATGCATTAAGGTGTTAAGCCGAGGCTGAAAGGAAATATCATTTGGACACTCACTCCTTTTTCAATTCCTTATCAGTGCCTTCACAATTTTTAGATAAAAATAAAAAAGATTGCAACAGTCGAAAAAACATCTTTTTTTGTGCTGTATAAAAAATTTCAGTTCTAGAAATAAAACCAGAACGATGTGAATGGGTTTGAGTATTTTGTATGGGCAATAGCATTTAAGGGTTTATGGTTGTTGAGAAGTGACATCTTATTTCTTCATCTCGTTCTTATTTTAACAGATCCTAGAAGAAAATCCTTTTCATTTCGTCAAGCATGTTAAAAGGAATAAAAATAATTCAAGTTATTTTTCGTATTAGGAAAACCATCAGTCAATAATAAAAAGAGAGAGAAAAGCTGTGGATATTTGCGTGTATGTTGAGTTATTTGATTTCAAATCGCATTATTGACTTGAGGATTGTGGATGGAAGAGGATTTAGGAAGTTTTATGTAGAAAGGAAGGATTGTTATAGAGGAATTTTAAAAAGTTGTTTGAAATACCGCATTTCGAAAATCAATTTAAAATTTCAAAATTCTTAATTTAATTTGAATTCAATTTTACGTACGTATTTTAAATTACGTACGTTTTTGTTACGTAAAATGAAAAATATCAAAATTGATCTACAATATTAAATTTTCTCGTCAAATAAAGTATACAATCTACGCTTGCCATTTTTTACTATCAAAATTCATGTATTTCTAGTCAACAAATGCATTCATTAAAGAAATTAATTGAAAAAACTTTTCGAAGTGAGAAAATATTTACGTATATGTATTTTGCAATACGTAATTTTACGTAAGATCGAAAGCTTTTAAATTTCAACTTTTTAACAAGCAATTCTTTTTATAACCTCAAAAACAAGCAAAATTATCTTAATCTCCATAAAATATTGAGACAAAAACATAAAGATTACAAGTCAATAAACCCATAAGCCCACAATTCAGCAAAATTTTTATTGAATTTTCACCATATTTAAAACAATTTTAAATCCCGCAAAATTGTTGAATCCAATTTTTATTGATGACAAATGACTTTTTTTTCCAAAACAGAGTGAAAGAGGTAAATACAATGCAATAAATATAAATCATGCTGAAACAATCAACTTACATTTAGATTTACAATCTTTAATACCTCCAATCAATAAAAATTGTAGTTGAATTTGCTTCCAAAACAATTATGGAATTATCGGTTTATTGCCACCTAAGTCCATAGAAGTTTGGCACAAAAAAGTGTCAAAAAACAATAAATTAATGTTCACAAAAAAATTATTTTTGTCATGTAGTTTTTTATTACTGCTGAGACACTTCCAGATTCCTTCTATGATGGGAATAGTTCATAAATGATTTCAAATAAATAAAAATATTATTTGAGGCTTAACAACTTCCTGCCAACAAATATCCCAGCCTTAAAATTCACAGATGTAAGACATCATAGATGAATGACTCCCAATAGCTTGTCGAAATACCAAAATAAAAAATATAATCCATCCAATTTGCCGAAAAAAGTCAAACGACTTGATAATTTGTGTGAGCTTAATGGCAAAAAAACTACGCCGCAATGTGGGTGAGCTTTAAGAGTTAACTGTCGTCGGTGCTGTCATAAATGTATAGGCAAGAGCGGCATGAGAGCGAAAGAAATAAAAAAACGAGAAGAATGGAGGCTCGCAAGTGAATGTACCTGCGGAACGAGATGAAGAATGTAAAAATGTATTTAACGAAATGATTTATGAACGGTGCGTGCCATTTATTGATGAAATTAATCGTCCTTATTCATACTATGGGGATATTAATCATGGCATGTACTTAGTAAAGAATTTTTCTTCGTCTTGTTTGACTTTAATTCTCATCTGTTAAGCCGTTTATGATGATTGAATCAATCATATTGCGGACGAAATCATTTCAGTTATGCGGAAAGTGCATGCAATTTAATAACTGTAATTTTTCTTTCATTGCTCTCCCGACTTCCGATTAATTATGACATTTTTTTTTTATCTCAATCTTCACACTTTTTATGCTGACTTATGACTTCTTCTTATTATACTTAAATCTTCCACTTCTATCATCATTTAGAAGTCTCGTAAGTTGATAACAAACTCAATTCAAGCATAATGAAAGCATTAATCGAAAATGAATAACCGAGCACGAATTTTCTGTCTCGTCTTTGTCCACTCAAGGGTTAGAAACATCTCGAGAGTTTTTGATTTGATCAATTTATGGATATTGAATAAAGAAAGGCATTTAGTACTGTTTATATTGTAATTTGATGTTTTGAGTACGGTTGCTACTTTTTTGAATGTGAAATGACAAAAACTAGATATAAAGTCGCTGTAAATTTAAAATAATGCTGAATATACTTTTCGAGGAGAGGAAATTTTATTACGTAAAAATATTACGTTTTACGTACGTAATATCATAATTTTGGTACAAGAAATCTTTTAATCTACAAGTAAGCAATCCTCACAACATTTCATTTTAGTTTCTTAATAAATTTATATTAAAAATCCCAAAATCTAACCCTCAATTAATTACAAACAGTACCCAAACCTTGCCATTTCTCCATTCATTTCATTCCTCCATCTCAAAGATTAATCAGTCAGCATAAAAATCTTTATTTCTTCTTCCTCTCATTTATTTGTTGCTGTTGTTTTTGTATTAAAATGACAAACATCTGCCCGAAGAATTCTCATTATGAATGCTCATCAGCATGTGGTCGAAAATGACAAGAAAAATAAGGGCAAAATCATCAACAATTTTCATTGTTATTTATTCTATTTTTTTCGGGGGTTTCTTCTTCTTTTCCGTTTTGCCTCAATTTCTTCTTTTTCTTGCGGATTATTTATTCCTCAGAAGTAACTTACTTTAAATAATGCATTGATTAGCTTCTCTTTGTTTGATTCAGCACATTTTCTATACACATCTGTTAAGTACATTGACATTAAATTAAAATGAATTTATGGGTAAAGAGACAGAGAGCAGAAGAAAAATTGTATACGAAATGAATGAATGAATGAAGAGATGTGGAAAATAAGAAGTAAATTTTATTAGTTTTGGTTTCGGTGATGTTTTTTTTCTGGGAGTGAGATGTAATTGAGTATGGTAATTTGGAATTGAGATGATGATTGTTTTTGTATTGAAATTTACGTAATTTTTGATGATGATTCACACTTTTGAGGTAGAAGTAGATGCTAGGAGTGTGATTAACATAGATGGACATCTTAAACAGCTCTTTGGTATAGAATTAGACTATGATTAACTATGATGCATCTCTATCATTGTTAAAATCTATTACATGCTTCAAAAGTAACTCTAGCCACAGCACATGTGTAGCTTGTCAAGCTAAAATTAACATTTATGACTTAGCAGCTCTTAATTCCCACCAAATCCGATAACAGAAGTCAAAAAAACAAAAACAACTGAAATTTTAAGCTAATAATTCTGAATTAATTCCCCTCAAAAAGACACACGAAAAAAAATCTTCCCCATAAATTTTCACAAAGAAAAACTTTCCAACAGAAATAAAAATTCCTCAAACAGAAAAAGAAAAGTCTCAAGCCTTACATTAAATAAAGAATAAGAAATTGAAAAAATAAAAATACGTAAAAAATGTGAAGTAAGTTTGTTTAAGAATAAGAAAGCTGAAGTAAAGTTGCGAAGCTCAAGAATTTGTTCAGTACACTTACAAAATGGGGATGTTAAAAAAGTGAAGGGGAGAAAGATGTAAAAGAATTTTTTTTAAGTGACACAGAAAAAAAAGTTTCTTTTACTTCTTTTTTTGTGTGTACGAAAAAAATTTCACATACAAAAGTGAATAAGGAAAAGTGTCAAGTACATGAAAGTAAAAAGTATGGGGTTTGGGAGGTCGAGAAAATGGTTTTTATCAAAATGTAGTTGAAGGTTTAAGAATGTTTTAAAGACAAAGCGCAAAATTACCTTTTTATGGACAAATTGGTAAGATTTCAGCAAAGACACAAATTTAAAATAGCAAAGACACACGTTTAAAATAGCAAACACACAAAACAAAATTTCTCTCACCTCGAACATTTTTACTTGAATTCCTCGTTTCTATAAAATTGTAAAAACTCTAAACCAGTGGCATTCGATTTAAAAAATTAGCAAGATTAAAAAAAAACATTTCAATAGCAAAACAATTGTATATTCTTAAAAAATCTCAAAGACACTAGATTTCATGCCACGTGGTTAGCCCAACATTCGAGCAAAATAACATTGTGTCTCAAAAATCAGCTAAAAAAGCAGAACAAGAAGCAAAACTTTTTCCTATACTAGTCACTTCCACTTTTAATGATAAGTCACGGAAAGGTGTCAAATCTCAAGATCCAATTTCCCGAAAAAAAAAAGTGAAAAAGAAAAACTTTTTTCTCATCTTGTTCTGTTTGGCTTTCCTCAATGTGTTTGGACGGAAGAATAACACGAAGAAAAAAAAGGAAGGGAAAACTTTTAATCTCTGTAAACTGTAAAAGTGGCTCATTTGAGTTACCCTCAACATGAATAACAAGGAAAAAATGAATAAATTGGCAATTGACAAGAAGGAGCAGCAATTGACAGAAAAAATTCCTTCCTTGTCTACTAGAAAGAATAAAAAAGTTAAAAAATTCAAATCCAATTTCTCATAATCAAGTTTTGCGGCGATGAAAAGTAATTCCATGTCCCCAAAAATAGAAGTACTCTTATTGTGGCATGTGAGTTGGTTATTTGCCGACTTTCTTATGTGTCTATTGTTTTGCTAACATTTTTCTATTGTCATGTCTCGTGCACATACAACAACAACAATAAAAGCTCATACATTTTTTTCTTTCTTTCTCATCCATTGAGCGATGATGGGAGTAGAATGGAACGTGAGACGTCATTTGAATAAGAATAACAAGAATTTAAGGATAAGGAATGTTCTGCTGCTTCTGCATGCTATGATCTGAGACATACATATACACATACTCGTAGTATATTCGATTGTCATTTGAAATAAGCATGGCATGTGCTGGTGTCATGGAAAATTTTCATTTACTTCTACTGCACATCCTCTAATAACAATGAATAAAGTATTTTACCACGAATTTCACATGAGGAAGGAGAATAATAAAAAAAAAGTTTTGTTTTATTTTTTCTTGGATGTCCTTCAATGTTGGAATTGAAGGAGAGAAAAGACTGGGTTTTGTTTGGGTAGTAACTTCTTCTTTTTTGATAAAATACATTCATTTGTCAACCTTAAAAAATAAAATATATGAAAGCTAAGATTTCCACAAAATCCTAACCTCAAAAATTCCAAACGACCTCTTGACACCCTACAGAGCTTCCATCTCACTAAATATCCCCACCTCATCCTTATTCTTTATGGAAACCCCGTTCATTTTAGATAACATTCAGTGCATGAATGTTCAATTGAATTTAATTCATTCTCGTT
Source organism: Chironomus riparius (assembly GCA_917627325.4). Taxonomy (NCBI): domain Eukaryota; kingdom Metazoa; phylum Arthropoda; class Insecta; order Diptera; family Chironomidae; genus Chironomus; species Chironomus riparius. Next base: position 16,717,086 of record OU895877.1, on the reverse strand, counting down.
CTCAATTCTGTTGTTGTTATTCCTCTCCCATCTCATCTTGTGTGGAATGATAATAGAACTCTTGTGGCCCGAAGCGACTTCCGCAAACATTGAAAAAGAATCTTCAATTCAAAATGAGCAATGTCAGTTTGCTTGCATCTTTTATACTCGAGTCTCTGACTCATTTTTTTTATTATAGATATTGTAGAAAGTCTTAACGTAATAATGTTTTGTACGCAAAGAATGAGAGGAAAATAAAAGTGTGGATACATGAGATGTTATTGAATATGATTTATATATTTTGTACACATTTGAATGAATATTTAATAACGTCTAAAATTGATGTTCTTCTTTTCTTTATTTCTCATACTCCAATATGGCATGGGATTGAGTGAATGATAATGTATTTGTGTATAGCATCAGCTTCAATAATGGAAGTTTTACGAGAAGAGATATTGTTGGGTCATGATGTGGGTTGAGAAGGAGTGAGATTGTTTTAAGAAACTTTAAAGTTGTCTTTAAGAGTCGGTTGAATGATATTAAGTAAGATCTTCTTGGTAAGATTTGAGTCAGATCTTTTTAAGTAGATCTGAATTAGATCTTCTCGGGTAGATTTAAGTTAGATCCTCTTGGGTCGAGTTAAGTTAGATCCTCTTGGGTTGAGCTAAGTTAGATCCTCTTGGGTCGAGTTAAGTTAGATCCTCTTGGGTCGAGTGAAGTTAGATCCTCTTGGGTTGAGCTAAGTTAGATCCTCTTGGGTCGAGCTAAGTTAGATCCTCTTGTGCTAAGCAAAGTAAGATTCGAGCAAAACTGCTTCAAAAAATTTCATAAATTATGCAACAACAAACTCAGATCAATAACCAGGTGAATATACGAGTGAAACTAGCCAAAACATCACCACAGAAAAATATGTCAAATGAACAAAGCAGTTTCGAGACAATTTGCGGTCTATGCTTGCCATTTTTCTCAACGATTTGTGAGTAAAAAATTGCTCTTAAAAAATTGCCATACCACAAAAAAAAATGAGAACTTATCAAAGTATGTGAAGCATATCCAATAAGCAAAAAGGAGCAGTGGTGGATATGGAAGACATAGAAGAGAATGAAAAGAAGAAGTCGAGAAGGCACATCAGCAAACGATAAAAATCATAATTTATATTCATATTGAGTATGTGAAATTCCCTCTTCTATTCATATTTATAGTGGATAAAAAAATGTTTATCGTATCAAGCGTCACATTCTTTCCATCTCCTTCCGTATGATATTTTATTTTTGAATCTTCCAAGGGTGTTTGCAGTTGACTCTATCTCTATGACTCTAAAACACATTGTCATGTCTTTCACTTTAATTTTCATGATCATCATCATCCTTCTTGTCATCCGAAAAACATACATTCATCCATAAGAGTGATTGGAGACACGAGAAGAAATTATCATTTATTGTATGCATGTTTAATATTCGAAGAGACACGAAAAAAATCACAATTTTAGGAGGAATAAATTGAATGAAATAGAAGAATGTGGAAAAAAAGAGATTAAAAATGAATTATTTATTAAGACAATATGGAGATAGTAAAGTACGAATAATGAAGTTCCTTCCGAAAAAATATATAAATTAAAATTTTATGAATTTCTGAAAGGAGGGGGTGTTGGGGCTTGGGTTTAAAGTGATTAGTCACACAAAGGTTAAAACTTAGTATTATCATAATTTTATTTTTGACGACCCTATTTAAAAATAAAAAATCTTTCAGAAATCTTGAATTTTTTGTCTTTTTCCAAAAATAAAACTCATTTAACTTTCTAGTAAAATTACAATTCAATTTTACTCTACTACCAAAACAACTCAAATTGATATTCAAATATCATTTTCAAAAATAAATTTAATCGAAAGCTTTACTTCTATAATTGACTGTTTAAAAAAGTATTGTAATATATTTGCTTTACATATTGTTAATCAATTTCGTATGAAGTAATCAAATTTCGTTTCCGAGAGTCGTTGCAAATTGTGTCTTACCAAATATGCTATTTTTAGGCACCCTGCACTACCCTGAGTTGTGTGTCCTTTCAAATATAGCTGCTAAAATTTTACATAATTTATGCTCATTAAATTAACAGCATTTTTTCGATTCTGTGTACAATTTATTATCCCACCTAGCAACTGTTATATCCTCACCAAAAAGCCCCAATGAGCACACAACCTTCAATCTATCCCTTTAAACCTTTCAATATCAATAACTCCTCCCAAAATTCTAAGCACTTCAACCATTAAATCCCATTAAATTAAGTATCCCGTCCATTACTCCTTAGATCCCTAATAAAAAAAAAACAATATCCTTAAAATAATTCTAATGCATTTAATATTATTCATACTGTACCTTCATTAGCTTAAGTACTCTTCTGTTATTAATCCTCCATTTAGAGTGTTCTTGGGAGTTTCCAGGATGTACGATTCAATCAAATTGAAAAAAAGTTTGCATTCAAAAATCTAAAAATAATCCAAAATTAAAAACAAAAACATCTAATCCACACCCCAGCTCTCTGTTCAGCCTCCACCTTACTGCATTAATTTTCTGGATAAAACAACGCTCAATTTTGTGCTATCTTCCGGCTATCAATTGAACGTAAATAACCTTACACGTGTTGGTTTTTTATTATGTTTTTAGAAAATGTTTATGAAGCTCCTGACCACATGTGACACCTTTTGTTTTTTGATAAATATCTTGTATAGATGTTTTTTTTTGATTAAACTAGAACGAGTTTGTTTGAGATAAGCATCGAGGCTGGGGATTGGGAGTGAAATGTGATGGAAATTGCTTGAGCTATGCGATGTTGGAGGTACTAGATGATTTAAATCATGGTTGCTAATACAAAAAGCTTGACTTGAGAATCTCAAGCTCAAAGAACTAGTCGAGAGTGAGTTTTATGATACTTGAAGGCTGTAAGTTGATTTTGCAACAAAAAAACCGAATTATGAAGCAATTTCATGTCAAAGCAGCACTAACCAGCATCAATTGAAGGAAAATTTAATTAAAAATAATGCAAAGATTATCAAAAAATCCCACAATTTGGATACCATCTTACCAACTTAGCTCGAAGCACAAAATAATCCTCCAATAAGAACATAAATGCCTGCAACATTCACATTATCAATACCAATGAGGACAAGATGATAAAAACTTTATTTTAAATTCATTACATCCACACATGGAATCATCATAAAAAGTCTGCATAGCATGACTATTAACATTATTAAGGAAATGCGTTTCGCACACAAAAGAATGTAAGGGGAGGCATTATGGTGAAAATATATGCTTAATACATGTGCATAACGACACAAAAAATTTTTTTGTGAACGAGAAAAAATTGTGCGTAAAAAACTTCCTTTTATGTCTTGTGTCGCGTGATGATTCTGCTTTCATATCATGCCTCACGTCTCTTTTTTTCTCCTCATCTCCCTACTGTTCTTTTTTTTTGATGTCAACCCTCCGGGGTACCTCTGCATCCTACTTCTTCTGTTACACGAGTCAAGTTTGTTTATAAAAACAAAGTTAATATTTATAAGAATAATAAATTCAATTTTTTATTTCATTTACGCTTTTGATCGTAAGCGCGCGATTTGAGATTCCTTCATGCATGATAACAGCTACTGCTGCTCCTCTATGTGTCACATATGTGAAATTTACATCAACTTTTGTGTCATTTAAGAGAAAATAGACAGTTAAATTATTTCACCATTGGGAGACGTTTAAATTCACACAAAAATAAAATTTATGCTATTGTAAATTTATTTTCATTTTTTTGGAAGCAAAGAAAGAATTTTCTATAACTTCAAACCCCTTTACAAGCCATTTCAATGGGGAATTTTGCTCCTTCAATCGCGCAATGAACTACCGCGAAAAAAGACTCTTTTGTGACTTTCTTCTACTTACTTTTTGTTGTTGATGACATAAAAGGATGAGAACATGAGATAGCTTATAGTGTATAATAGTCATGACTAGGTTAATCTTTTCTCGTTGCTCGAGCATTTAACAACAAAAGATTCTTTTTGATGATACTTTTCCACCCTTTCAATATTCCCCTATCACTTTATTTTGTGTACATTTCATTTTCCATCTCATTCACTTCTGTTTGATAATTGAGATTTTTTTTTGGAGACAAATGTAGCGTTTTGAGATGCAGTTTGGGTTCGATTTGGCAAACTTAAATTTAACTTCATTATATAGATTTTTCATTAAAGGTTCTTACGTAAATTATTTCTGAAAAATCTTAAATTTTGACTTTAATTTATGGCTTTTAGTATCTTTTAATGCTCAATTTAGTTTTTGCCATCGTTTTCTATCAAATAAAACATATTTCAACTAATAACTATCCTTATTTTCCAAAATAATCTACAAAAAATTTTAAATATGGGAAAAATTATGGACGTTTTACGTTAGCACAAATATCAAGTTTTTCATGATTTAACCTTAGGATAATCAAATCCTCAGCATCAAATTCACCTCTCATTTCTCAAAAATCGCCCTAAAGTCATAAAACAACTTTAAAATACCCCAAAAATCTCTATAAGTGCACCTTATTCGCCCTTAAATTTTAATGACTTCACTACTAATCTTCTCCTACCTCCATTATCCTCAGGAACTTATTGTCGGTTGTCGCTGATACACGAAAAAGAATATTCCTTTGTTGTTCCTCTCTCTACTTCATAGTTGTTGCTGTACAGCTTCTTTTCTACATTTTACCATGAAAATTCTTTCTTTTATGATGATCCCCCCGTCTAAAATTTTATGAGATTTTTGTGTGTTGTGGGTTATGGAAAAAAAAAACAAAATAAAATTTGTAGCCGACTAGTTATGCTTTACCAGTTTGCTAGCGTGCAAATTAGTGTTGCGAAGCAAAAAGGAAGAAGGACAATGATTTACGACTTTTGATAAGAGCCGAGAACGAAGAAGTTTTTTTTACAGTCATCTTCAGATCTTTGGCGAGTCATTGACGGGTTGTTGAGCAATTTTGTGTGAAAATTTTAGTCTCATAAAACTCATCACTTTATATTACAAATGTCGCAATATGATGATAATAACAATAATAATAATCAATCTGATTAACTTAAGCTTACGAGAAAAGAAAATTTAATTTTTCATAAAGCACAGCATATAGGCTCATATCCCAAATATATATTATTCGATGAATCAATATCGCACACACAAAATGAATATATACAATTTAGTTAATGCGTGAAACGAGCGTGAATGAAACAATATGCTTCGATAAAGGAAAAAAAAATATACATTGTGGCCCATAAAATTTTATGAAAGAACAAAAGAAACTTCGAATTGGGATTGTTAAGGATTTTCATTTAATAATTCAATCACGGTTGCCCTAACACACAAAAAAAAATTAAATTGTAAGAGGCGTTGCGTTGCTGCTGATGCCGCTTTAGTGAAATGATGAAATGATAGCAAATGAGATTGAATAAAAAGTATGATAATGCGTGCAAAATACAGATTAATGGTTATTGCTATGTATTTCAAATTATCAGATCAGAGATAAAGGAGAACTTTACAAGGGAATTGCTGCTTTCATCTTTCGTGTATTTTTTTTACATTATTTTCATGTGTTAAAGGTATCATGAGATTTTATGAGAATCATCATTGAAATTTTTTTTTGGCATATGCATCATGATAGGAGTGGAGGGGGTCTTAGGATTAAAGGATTCAAGGAGACATAATTGAGACTTCCGAAGATTTTGAGGAGATTGAATAAAGACTTCTGAAAGCACTTAATTATGAATTCTTTTGAGACTGAAGGAAGGCTTCCTAAGAGACTGAATTAAGGTTTCTAAGGAGACTGAATTGAGGCTTCCAAGGAGACTGAATTAAGACTTCCAAGGAGACTAAATTCAGGCTCCTGAGGAAACTAAATTAAGACTTCCTAGGAAATGGAATTGAGGCTTCTGAGCAGGCTAAATTGAGGCTTTTGAAGAGAATGAATTAAGACGTCTGAGGAGACTAAATAGAGCTGCCGAGGAGATTAAATTGAGGTTTCAGAAAAGACTGAATTAAGGTTTCCGAGGAGACTCAATTGTGGTTTCTGAGAAGACTGAAATAAATTCCCGAGGAGATTTATTAAAGCTTTTGAAAAGACTGAATTGAGGCTTCCGATGAGACTGAATGTCGTAAGAAGATTCAATTGATTCTTCTGAGATGACTGAATTGAGGCTTCAATGTTAAACCCTATCTAAAACTAACCTTCCCTCAACCCAATCCCAAATATCCTTCACTTCATCACACAGGCCTCATCTCTTTAATCCAAGACCAAAAAAAAGTCTCCTTCAAAAAATATGTAAAGTAATTTCTATTTGTGTGTGCCATCTTGAGATCATGTTTTGAATAATATTTAGGACTTTTTTTTTCATCTCGAGGGTTGAATAACAATAAGTTTCGATGCAAGCAAAAAAAAAAAAGAGAAAATTGGAAAAAGAATTTTCAGGATTCCATCGTCATTATCCTTACGAGTCTCTTATCATTCAAATTACAATCTCCTCACATACAGATCGAAATGAATAAAGAGAGTGAAGGAGAACAAATTTTAAAGGGAATTGAAAGGAATATTTGAGGCATTATGATAATTTTTATTTTTGTTTCTGAATCCTGATGAAGCACGCACAAAAGTGAAAAATATCTAAAAAAATAAAGTTTGAAAACGAAGTCATAGAAATTGTAATTAGAATCATAAATTATTATAACTGTAGAATCATAATGCATAATGGGGGGAGTTCCCTAATTTTTTTTTCTTCGCTGCTATCAATTTAATTATCTCAGCAGATAAAAAATTGGTAATTTAATTAAATAGAAAATGAATGTAGGAATTGATTTGCTGATAAGTTTAATTTTATTTGGTGAAAATGGAAAGGAGGTGCTTTTGTAAAGCAAATTTCTAGGTTAGTGTCTCTTGTTTGTAAAAAATCTAGTTTTTCCGCCAAAAACTCAGTTTCAGTCATTCCAAGAAAATTAACACATTAGAGTTTACAAATTATATCCAAAAAATTCACGTCCCTGCCTTGAAGTCGTCCAAACATCTCCAAAAACATTCAACATTCTACTACATCCCTAATTAATCGACTTCTTCTTATCATCGACAACTTCCCCAACTCCGATGAACATCCAACTAAAAATAAACACACGTGTACGATGAAAATAAATATAAACAACTTAGAGACAAACGCTACGCAATTAATTTTGTGGGAATAATTGACAACCAACTGTGAATGTGTTTCTAAAAATAAACTACGAAATTTTTTATAGAATTTTCTAGAAGTAAATTTAATGAATTAAAATTAACCTAAACCTCAAAAAATCACAAATTGACGAAAATTTCCTCATCGACAACAAAAAAAAAATCAATTTTCCATTATTTTGAGCTTCTGTTTTTCCTCAAATAATGACAACCTAATTGAGAAAGTAAACAGCAAAGTTTGAGACTCAATTGAATTGAGGCGGGCTTCGAAGCGTGAGCTTCAAGTGGAGGAGGGTATGGGGTGATAAAATGTGGTATCAACAACAATGTTTGTAAATGATGAAACAATGAGTTCGCTTTCAGTAAACAAACAAATAGAAAATGGAATGAAAAGAGAGAGATAAAAACTATTGCCTGTAACGAAAGCTTATTTTTTATGATAAAAGGGCAACCCTAAAAATAAGACTGGAATTGAGATCAATGTGCTTTCATTTTCACGCTTAAATTAAAATGGAGAAGAGAAAGGAAAGATGTAGATTGGTAATATCGAACATGATGAAGCTATTGAGATGATTTTGACCTCTTTGAACATTTAATCTATATAAAGATCTTTGTCCGTTTTCTTAAAAGATTAATCACTAATAACTTTCTGCTTCTTAAATCAGATACTCTTTTAGTGCTCGAAGCAGATGAGCAAAATTTTCCTTCCTTAATTCTGTTTCGTAGTTTTTGAGGCAATTTCTGTGAATTATGTGAATGCATTTTTGTGGTTATCTGTAATTATCTTTAAATTACATGATGATTCAATGACTTATTGTTATGGAAACTATTGTGATTTATCTTTGCCACTTTTTTGGAGCAAATGAGAAAAGATTTTTGATTAAAAGTTGTTTAATTGAAGCAACAATTAAGAATAACTTTTCGAGATGAGAGCATGATTGACGTTGGATTAGACAAAGTTTTGATTTTATTTGAATTTTAAAAATCCATTAACATTCAAATTTTAAAACCTCGTTACACAAATTGTCCAAATTTTCATCACGTTTAATTTCATTGTGCTCATTTCCACTTCTTAATTCCTTGTCCAATCTCCTCGAAAAAGACAGTCGAGACTATCGTCTATACAGTCTCATTCTATTCATTCATATAGTTCGTACACTTTACTGACTTTCCGCAACAGCGACTTTTAATTTCTTGAATAAGAATGAAAAAAAAAATGAAATTATGGAAGCATAGCAATTTGTGTATTGGTACGGTAAAGGAACATGAAACAGTTAATTTTCAAACCTCCTTTCTGTGTATATATCTACTACTTTTTAATTAAGAATTGGTTACGCTTCTTTAAACTTAAAATAAATTCACTTCACTCCGTTGCATGCCGTTCTTCTTCCATCCTTTCCGATACAATTCTTAAATTTTCTGTGTATAAAGACGAGAAATATGAGTTAGCAATCAATGTTCAATATGATAAGAATGAAAAATACAAGATGCCAAAAATAGAAGTCTCAACGTAATACAGTTCAATGCTGATAAGAATTTCCTATGTTCCCAAAAATACGCGAAATTGTAGATATTTATAAAAAATTTCGTTATCATCAGCTCCGGATTTTCCGTGTTGTAAATTTTTCTAATTTATCTTTTCACACATTTTACGTATGTGCTTGATATTTGACGTCGAAAATTTTTTTTATGCTCACTTTTTAGCACTGAATTACAAAATAATCCTATAAAGTCGAGACATTTTTATGGAGAATTATGTGAGCTTTATTGTGTAATAGGGGGGAGTGGGATTAGGTTGTGGTGATAATGTCATAATTCTTTTGGGTTTTCGGGAGTTTTAGTAAGTAAATGGAGTAATTTAAGGGGTGTACTAGAAGTAACTTGTGTACTAGATCTGACTATTGTGCAACAGCTGACTAGTGTATAGAGCTGACTATTTTACTAGAGCTGAGTAGTGTACTGGAGCTGAATATTGTGCTAGAGCTGGCTTTTGTACTAGAGCTGAGTAGCGTACTAGAGCTTAGTAGCGTACTAGAGATTAGTAGTGTACTAGAGCTTAGTAGTGTACTAGAGCTTAGTAGTGCACTAGAGCTTAGTAGTGTACTTAAATTATCGGATGTACTATAGCTGACTAGTGTACTAGAGCTGACTATTTTACCAGAGCTAAGTAGTGTACTAGAGCTGAATATTGTGCTAGAGCTGGCTTTTGTACTAGAGCTGAGTAGCGTACTAGAGCTTAGTAGCGTACTAGAGATTAGTAGTGTACTAGAGCTTAGTAGTGTACTTGAATTATCGGATGTACCATAGCTGACTAGTGTGCTAGAGCTGACTATTGTACTAGAGCTAACTAGTATACTAGAGCAGATGGGGCGCACTTACTTCAATAACTCATTAATTTCGCTACAAGTCCTAACCTAAACACCTTCGAAACAATAAACTAAATTAAAATAAAAATCCACGTGACGTAATATCCTCGTTTTATTATTCGTCCAAAAGTCAGTCATTCTATCTCAATCTTATTCTATTTTATTCCATTTTTGTTTGACAAAAATAAATTATTTATTCTTCTTGTGCATTCGTAATCAAAAGTGTGACATAACACGATGGACTCATTTTTTTGCTGTATGAAGATAGAACAAGTATGAACTTTTTTTATTTATATGTTATGTGATTTAGTCCAATTTAGTTGCCATTCCAATCCAGTTATTTGGTATTTATTCACAATCTGACGAAAAAATAAGCCTCATGATCGACAAATTAACAGTAAGAGTAATCAATCTACAGCAATTTATTTGACTTAGTAATTTACGGATGTTTTTGATTGTCAAATTTCTTTTATGATTTTTAAAATTTTGTTGCTATTTGCTGAGCAAGTGATAATTTGAGAGTATTTTTGTGGCGCCAAAAATGTGAATTTGTGAAATTTTTATGAATTGTTTATTTAAATTCAATATTGCCTTTCAGTGAATGATCAGCACTAAATTACAAAAGGGACTGATTCTTCTGACGTTTGAGACCAACTTGACATGTTCTTGACCTTATTTAACCTCTAAACTCATAATTTACATTCCAACTGATTACCAGGAACACGAAGAACCCCTAATTTGGCTTGGATCTGCTGCCAAATCCTTAAAAATTACAAAATATTACATAATTTTATAAAGGATCTGCTCAATTTGCATCCCAAAATTCTCATCTTTTTAAAAAGAAATTCCTCCCATTCCAATATTCTCTATGCTTTAATCCACATTCTTTCCATCCAAAAAAAAAATGATAATTTACTTTTCATGTACAAAACACAAAAAAAAAAATAAAGATAAAAAGAAACTAAATAAATGCTATACAAGCTAACACTGCAATAAACATTCTTTATTCTCCATCTATCTGCTCAACAAGAAAAGTATTTCCTGATCTAAAGTGAAGCATTGCATAAATAGAATTATGTTTCTATATCAGAACAAAAAAAGAAAGAGAGAAAACATTTGACATTGAATGGATGAGGATGAGAGAACATAACGGAAATATTCACAAGAAAATGATGCAAAAAAATGAGAAAGAAAAGTCCTTCATACAAAAAAATCGATAAATTTTTCCTCAAACAACAACAAAATCTTGTGTAGGAGAAAAAAAATAATGAAAAGTCCAAATGATGTTGTAAAAAAAATTTCTCACAGACAACCTTCGACATTCGACCATGAGACTCGCTGTACAGCACAAAAAAAGTGTCTGTTTACTTCTTACATTTTTATTTTATTTTTTAAAAAGTAGCATAGTGTGTGATCCCCACATACCTTTTTTGTTTGTGAATATGACGAGGGTCTCATGTGATTACTTTTGAGGATTGAGTTTGGTTGAGGAGGTCAGTGGTGATGTGTGTGAGAAGGTTTTACATTTGTTTTGCATGGGAATCGGCGTAGAATTAACTTTTAAATGGATTTGGAGGAAATAGCTAGTGCGGGAGGTCATAGGTGGGAGACATTAATTAGTTGGACATAAGCTCAGGGGCGTAGCCAGAAAATTTTTAAGGGGGGGCCCATTTTCGAAAATTAAAAAACCGTTATTTTGTATCCTTAAATCTTTATTCATTCTTCATAAGTTTAAATATTTCATTCATTATTCATACATTAAATTTAATTTTTCGTGCTGATTTTGACATTTCTTTCATCACTTCCTCTACATTAACTGGTTCTTCTCTATAAATACTTAATAAAACAATTATCAGATTTTCGTAGGGGGGGGGGGGGGGGGGAGGGAGGGCCCGGGCCCCCTATGGCCCCCCCTGGCTACGCCCCTACATAAGCTAGTAGAATGTAGACTAAAGGTACACAGAATAGTGGGAAATAGACTAGTATGAATTAGTAGGTTATGGCTTGGTTGCACCTGAATACTGTATGTCCTCAAAAATCATCTTTTTTCCCCATCTTAAAAATCTAGAAAAAACTCAATCATAAAAGAAACAAAGAACAAAGACAAAGAACTTCCACTCAACATCCCTCCCAAAACAAGAAGCTGAATAATGTCGAAAAATTCAAATTAATGCAGTATTTAATAACACAAAAAGCAAGCAGCATCAACAGTGGAAATGGAATTATTTCAATTAAACATTTTCCTTCCTCATTATCGTCATAGTTCACAAACAGCCACTCTCAACCATATTTTTTTTGCGACGACGTAATTAAAACTAATTGAAATTGAAAATGAGGAAAAAAAAAGTTTTTCAGTTTCTTTCCTTTTCTTTCAATTTTCTCGGTCTTGCTTCTTTTTGGATGTATTTTGACGAGAGAAGTGGATCTTGTTGAGCTCAATCAACCCTTTTTTTCAATTCTTTTGTTGTTGATTTTTTGAAGATGTAAAATTCAGGAAATTACACAACATGATCCTTAATAGGGATGAATTATTGCAGCAACAGATTGAAAGTGAAATGGGTTTTGGGTGATGTAATTGAAACTGTAAATTATACAACTGCTAAATAGGTTATGTAAGTTGGTGGAAATAATTTTTGATGTGAATTTCGCACACCAATCTTCTGTGAAATTTCGCGACAGGCGTAGAAATGCTGCTTTTCTGAGCTGATGCAGGAATGTTTTGTAATTGGAAATCGTATCATTAATAGCAGATTAATTCTCATTCGAAACTATCTCAATGATTATTCAAATCTCTAATTCTAATCCAAATGAGTCATCAAATCTAAACAATTACCATTTTGGACAACCTTTATGTCTCACAACTTCTAAATTAGACCACGTCACATACAAAAATTCACATCAAAATAGACAAACAGAATCGAAATCAACCCAGGGGCGTAGCCAGAAAATTCTTAAAGGGGGGGCCTATTGTAAAAAATTAAAAAACCGTTATTTTGTATCCTTAAATCTATATTCATTCTTCATAAGTTTAAATATTTAATTCATTATTAATACATTAAATTTAATTTTTCGCTCTGATTTTGACATTTCTTTCATCACTTCCTCTACATTAACTGGTTCTTCTCTATAAATACTTAATAAAACAATTATCAGATTTTCGTAGGGGGGGCCCGGGCCCCCTATGGCCCCCCCCTGGCTACGCCCCTGAATCAACCCACAACTTTTTAAGATATGACATACAGCACACGACGATAAATAAAAGAGTTTTAAAGCTTAATAAAACTAAGAATTATTAACTTCCGAGTGAATTTTAGTATCTTGAATCAGAACGTTTAAAAATATTCGAAAATAAATCATCAATATCATTAAATTGCAATCAAATGTGTCAGTAATGATGACTTAATCTTTTTTTTATTTTGCAATAATCTCATTTTAATTAATAAGATAAATTGCTTGACTAATTGTGGCACTTTTTAATGACTCGCCATAATTTTTAATAAATTTATAATCATTTAATTATATGATGTTATTGTTATAGGTTTAAAAATTCATGAATTTTATTAAAAAGTCATCATTTAATTATAATAATAAATATATAGTGGCACGAAATGATTATTTTTTGGGGCACAAAATGTTGAAATGTTTTCAATTTTAGCGCAGTTTGTACAAATTGATATATTTCAAATTGACTTGATTGATTTCGTTAAATTTTCAACCATTTTTTTAATGAACGCACCCTCACCTCAAAAAGAATTTGGCTTAAAATTAAATGAAATTCATCAAATTTTGAAGCTTTCTTAAATGGTAATTGCTGAAAAAAGTGGCAGAATTCAATTCACATCCATTTGGAACCAATAAAATCCCCTCCAAGCCTAAAATTTCAACAAAACCATTTCTTTAGTCTTACTTTCTTTACTTCCCATCCTTTTCAATTCTCACAGCACCAACTATTAATAAAAGTTCCAATAACTTTACCTTCACATCTAAATAGCTCAAATAAACCAAAAAAGAAAACTTCCCAGACACATTTCTGATTTAATGACCCCGCTGAAATGGAATAAAAAGAACCAAAATTCTTTGGAAAGGTAGAGTAAAAAGAATTTCATTTCTGAGAAACAAAAATCTAAGGCAGGTCTCATTTTTACCTTGTGCAAAAAAAAATATAATCATCATTGCATGCCTTTTTTGTGGCGAGCCACAATTTATTTAAAAATATTTTTTTTTTTTGGTAGTGATTACTGACATTCTTTTTGCGGGGGATATGACTCATTAACGTGGAATTTTGTTTTTCAATTTATTATTATTATTTTGTTTCGAATGTCTTGTGCTTTCCTTTTATTTCAATGCTGTTGAGTTGTGCAGTAAAGTCATTTTTACCACAAGAATTGAAATATAAAAACAACAGTTTATTTTTGCGTGTTTTGTGGCCTACGATATAGTTTTGCCTTCTCTGTCGAAAAGTTTCACAAAAAATTATATTATTGGCATTCGACGAAAAAGAGAGCAAACGAGAAAATGTGGAGGAAAGATATATGTCAATTGACAATCACTTGTCCTGATTTACATTTGCTGCTTGTCCTTGATGTCTTGTCTGCTAATTGTTTTCATGCATGTCAATGCTTTTTCTCTTTTTCGTATTGATTTGTGAGATCATTTGATCTTGTGGTATGTTAGAGTTTTGAATTTAATCAAATTTAAGTTTTATTACTCGTTATATAAAGTTTAGGTACGGAATCTAAGAATTTTGTAACCGTAAATACTTTTGCCACTTTTTTCTTTGACAATTTAAAATGAAATCACCAAAAATCTTTAATTTTGATGGAAAATTTGCAAAATTACTTTTTGAGTTGAGAGTGCGTTCAGTAAATAAAATTGTAAGTTTAATAACAATAATCATTCATCAGAATAATCAAAATTCTCTAATTCTATTTGATCTAGTTCAATCCAACCAACCTTCTATTTCAGCCTCAAAACAAGCCCTCAATAAACCTTGAAAACACTAAACGTGCAAGACATTTACCCACCAAAATCATAAAAGCACCAACAAAACTGTTTTTGCTCCTTTTATTGCCGAATGACTTAATCATAATACATTTTACTGTTCTCTCAACTATATATTTTATAGTGAAGCATCATTGGCAATTTGAATATTCACAAAAACTTTATTTCAAACTCATCGTCTTGTTATATTCTTATAGTTTTATTACTTTATACATCAAGCGACAATTCATGCATGAGAAAATTAAATAATTTGCATAATTACGTCATTCGATAAGTTGTTTAGACTATTTCTTATATTTAGTGACTAAGCAAGTTAGTTTTTTTTTGTGTGTTCCTCTTCTGTATGTTTTGTGTATGACGATTGATTTGGTATTATTTTGACGTAATGCTTGAAGATATTCTAAATGGAATAATTGATATGTCATGTGATGTGTGGCTTGATTGAATGGTTGATGAAGTCATTTTAAGTTGAGTTGGAAGTTTTTTTTTTTGAAGGAGGAATTGGGTGGAGTGATTGAAGATTTATGGTGATTTTTGAGTTGTTTATTCGATGATTAAGAGGTTTAATTGGAAGTTAATAGTGCGGAAAAAATGATGTTTTGAAGATTTTAGAAGATTTAATGGCAAAAAAATTAGTTTGTGCTATTAAAAATTGTTTGAACTGCTTCTTGCCACTTTTTTACGTTTT
This sequence comes from Chironomus riparius, assembly GCA_917627325.4. Taxonomy (NCBI): domain Eukaryota; kingdom Metazoa; phylum Arthropoda; class Insecta; order Diptera; family Chironomidae; genus Chironomus; species Chironomus riparius. The sequence continues at coordinate 16,701,821 of OU895877.1, read as the reverse complement.
AATTGCAAATTAACTCAACCTTACTCTCAATATTTACGAAATTAATTAAGAAAAACTATCTGAAGTGAGAGTGCGTTCAGCAAAAAATTTCACGTCCATTAAATTAAAATTGCATGCAATAAAAAAATTAAATTCTTTAAAAATATTTTAAAGTCCAATTCCAGCAATTTATTCCGCATTATAACTCAAACAAATTTTAAAACTCTTATCTTCCGCATAAACGTCAAATTTACTCGTTATTCAATATCTTTGTGCCACTATTCCATTCACACAAAGAGTTAACAAAAGCCTTCACAATCTATTTTTAAAACAAATTCTATTTTAAGTCAAATTTATTCAATCCAATCACATCAAGATATTTTAAAGTCGATAGGTCAAGGATTGAATGGATATTTTCTTTCATGTTTGACCTTTTTTAACAGAGATTTGCATAAATTTTATGACTTTTTTTGTGATAAAGTAAAATTATGCATTCAGTTTTTGTAATTTCTGTGATTTCTCTTTCGTTGCAAAATTTGGAGGGGATTGAATATCCACGGACTTTAAAATATGTTATTTTTAGCGAAAAAAAAAAGTTGATAACAAATTCCTAAAAAGTCTTATCAAATAAGAGGCCATAAAATGACGTAAAACTCCATGTGACAATAAGTATGCAATATATTACCAGTTCTCGTTATCGTTCAGGTATTTTGGCGGACGGAGCTCTTTGATGTTGATTAAAATGTTGCTAAAAATAATCATGAAGGTTGCTTTTTGAGGGTGTTGGTTAAAAATTGAGGCTTTTGTTGACTTTTTGATCTAAAATTTAAGCTGTAAAAAATATTGAAGATATTTTTGAACCTTCCCCGACCCCCTCTTAATAAAAATGGAACCAACCAACGCCATTTATTCCAATTTGACGCGTCACTGTTAATTAACACCTCAAAAATGGGCCACAGACACAAAAGATACAACGTCGACACATAAAATAATTTTCTACATCCCAAAAAAAAAATGATACTAATTGCTTCCTATTTTCATTTGTCTTTTCAGGTGAGTGTACTGATGTGAATAATTCATTAAGCGTTTCTCTTTTTTCCACCGGAAAGAAGCGGAAGTGCCGGATACTCATTTCTGTAGCACATACATAAATATATATTATGTTAGTGGATGAGGAGGTTTAGGGAAGAAACATCAAGGCAGAGAAATTTAATTTTTCCTTTGCCTCGATGCTGTTCTTTTCCTATCTTCAATTCCTTTAAGTGGCGCTCTCCCAGCAATCAACGGGAATGGAACGTGAGTGAGTATATTATAGAAGTGAATGAGATAAGATTAAAAATTTATTGTATGAATGAAAGTGTAAAGAGCAATTGATAATAGAATGTAGGTAGACATTTAATTATTATTATTGCCATTATTATTGTTATCTTAATTAATAATGAAGAAGAGAAGAAGGCAGGAAGGAAGTAAATGATGTTATGAATATTTTTTTTTCTCTCAAATAAAAAAGTTGCTGTTTTTCTTTCTTCTTTGCGATTTAGTTCTGTGCTTCCCCCTACGCAGTGACTCAATTAAGACTTTCTTGGCATGAAATGAATTTTTATGTTACTCCCGAATGTGCTGATATTTTTGAGAATTTTTGTTAAATATTTTGTTGGATTTGTTGATATCTAGCAAAGGGTTTAATAGGTTCCGGGGTATATAGAGGCCATATATAAGCAAATTTTCAACTTTCTAAGATTTATTCAAATTTAACAATTTTCTTTCGAATATATGCTCCAATTTATTAAAAGTTGGTAGCAAAAGAAACATTTTTAATGAAATAAATGCCTAAACACTCATTTATGCGCTTGGACCCTTTTCTTGGGGCTTAAAACCATCAGCTATGTTTCAAAACTAGATCAGTTCGGGATAAATAATAGAAAACCAAAGAGAAAAGCTGTCAAGATGCACTCTTAGGTTCCAATACTGTCACCGTAGCCTTAGTTTTGTATTTTTCGCCTTTAGGTCATTTAAGTGAGTAGCTCAACATGTTTAAGAACCCCCTCAAAACAACACACCAACATTAAATGCCGCCCAAATCAAAGCTCCTCCACTAATAAAAAAATACCATATGACGATAATAATCTCTTCGAGAATGTCGAGCGTTTCCCATGAAAATCAATAACCATTCAATATATACAGAATTTTTCGTAGAATTAAAAGTCATTTGTTTAACAATTTTATTGCTTTTAAGACCGCGCGGATTTCGGATCTTTTATTTCATTTCTGTATAAACAATAATCATTATTCTGGGGTATAGATTCACACATGTGCAACATCCAATAAGTACCACAAAAAAAATTTAAGTCTGAATTAAATGTCGCTTTAGTAGAACGCGCGAAGCAAAATAAAAATGTAAGTGGGTTGTAGAAATTTGTCTGCGGCTTTATGGATTTATAGACACTTATCGGCTTACGACAGAAAAAAAAATATGTGCTTATCAAACATATAAAACTGGGGGGAATTAACAGCAGTCAAAAACAATATTTTTGTTGTTTTTCTTTCTTTTACATTTTTAGCACGATGGCTTATCTGACACATGATTTCGTAAAAATAAGTTACTTAAACAGAGCCAAATAGAGTCATAAAAAATATAATATTCATTGAGAAAAATATCTCTCGAGAATTGGCAATTGACGACAAGATTGGAAAAATATAAATTGTGCTTACTTTTTCGGTCAATAATATTTTTTATTGGCGCTGATTCCTTTCACTGTTGGTGAGGAGATCACGAGTGTGTACTTTGTATTTTTGACAGATTATTTTTGGATGATTTGCTTTGAGGGTGCTTACAATGTTGCATTTTTTTGTTGGGCATTATGGTGTGTTTTGAGCTGATACGATGCAGTAGCTTTGAGGATGAGATTTTGCTAGACTGTTTGGTTCTTGGATGTCTATACTATTGGAGAATTTTTTTTATATTATTCTCAGTGAGAATTTCTCACCATTATCAACTAGTTAAATGCACTATTGAACGTCCTAGTGACACTTAAGAAACTTTTTTAAGTGTCAGATATGAGAGCGTACAGAATTCTGTTCCATCTTTTCGAGAAACTAATCAAATAACACCTGCGCTCCTTCCTCATTTGGCTATGACTCTGATCTAGTCAACAGATCTCTATTTCACTTTAAAAAAAATTCTATAGCTACCCTCCTAATCTCCATATATAGACCATCCTTATCACCACAAGCCATTCATAAATAACAGCTCGTCCAGACTTCAACGTCTTGTTTACATGATCATCTCATTCACGTTTTTTAAAGATTGTCAATTGTAATAATGAAAATAACAAAAAAATTATAAATAAATCATCTTTTAACCTCTCTGTGAGGATCCTTATCAAGAGCTTTATTTTCATTTCCATTCATAAAACGACACAGAATAAGAAAAAAATAAATTTCTTTGAGATTGTTTACTTTTAAGCCTTATTGTTGATTAGCAAATCCTTTTTCATTGTCACTAGTCGAGATAATTCGCTCAATGAAGAATATAAACAGCTAAAAACAATTGCCAAAAGACAATATAAAGCGTAAAATTGAAATAACGGTAGATTTGGCATCAATTGAAATTGATTCGGAAGAGAAAGCAAGACATTTGAGGAGATTGTTGAGATCAATGTAATTATAGCATCAGCTAATTCTGAGAAATTTTGGATGAGTGGGTAATGCTTTAATGGAAATGATTCAGAAGTGTGTAAATGGCTGTAATTGTGAATTTCTGGGAAGCGATCAACATGTGAATTTAGAGATAATTGAATGGAATTGGGCGATAATAAGTAATGTTAATGATGTGCTTCATGACGATGTCCTGGAAATGTTTTCACTCTTATAATAAGCTTCTTTACTTTAGCAAGCATCAAAAATTCACATAGACCTTCCATCCACCTACTTCGTCTACCAAAGTCTCAAACATTCAAACCGCAGAATTAAAAAATTATTAATTCCTCGAAATCCTCTACAAAAATGAGTCAAAGATCATAATTACGAGTAAATTAAAATATTCAAGCTTAAACGCTCAGCTCATAAAGCGTAAATCATTTAAAACATAAATTTATATGATAAGTCCTCATAATATAATTATAGGATTTAGCTCGACTTTACTCAAAACGAGCGTAAAATCTATTTAAATATTCATAGACGTTTTGAAGAATTCTTACTTTATTTTACCTTGAGTAATCCGATGATGACAGTAATTCTTGTCAATGAGTAAAGGTTTTTGAATTTGGAATCGGTTGAAATGTTGATTTTTTGATCCTTTTTAAGGTGAGATTTTTAAGGTTAGGTGTCCATCAGTTTTAAGACACGAGCTACACACTCGTAAGATTAATGCTATATTTTGTAAGCCTAATAAATCTTAAGAACGCCGGCTATGAAAAGAAACCCTCGTAACAGATCTTTCTCAACCTCCCCCCCACACACACACACACCTGCCATTGCCCCCATTCAAGAAGCAACATAAAATGGAAAAACATTTAAAAAAAAACTTATTTGATTTTTATGCAAATATCAAAAAAGGAGCCACACATTTATGCATCAATTAGGTTGGGGCAATAAATAACATAATTTACCGTTCATATCGAGGATGTTGGAAAAGAAATTCATGAAAACAGGAAGACAATCCACCCACATAGCAATTTTATGACAAAATGATGACTAGTACAAGAAGACATCGAATGGTAGACTGAACACCAAGACATTCATTAATTCAATTAATATTTATGCACCCGACGACATGAGACGTTAAATTCCTTCATTTTCTACGGAACATTTAAAATAAGTATAATTTTTTTTCCGTGTCGTATAAAGAAAAACAAATTATATGCAAATCTTTATGGACGATAAATATGCCACAACATTGTTGCAGTGGCTAAAAAGAGGAGAAATAGTCGTAAAGTTTCTTTTTGCACTTCTTGGCTGTCGGTTGTCTTCCTCGATGAAGATATTTTTTCTTGAGAATTTTATTGCATATGACAGAGGTGAGAATGGGATTAGATTTGGGGATTTTATGATTGCTGTTAAGGCACATCTGGAATAAATTGATCTGAGCAATGAGTATATAGGCCGATAGTCAAGTTATAGAATGTGGATAGTTGTGTGGAGGGGCATGAACTTTGATCGTTAAAAATTGCAATATTTCGAGATGGTGCAGGCTCGATTCTTGTCGGTTTTGATTTGATTTATTACAACAAAGATCAGCAATAATTATTTTGAAGACTCTATTTTTGGGAGCGTCTAAAATTCTCAAGAACCAGTCTTCTATCTTAGGAGCGTCTTACATCCTACACACTCCCAAAAAAATTTCTCAAGATCCCCATTCTATAGACCTCCCAACCCTGTCCCATTACATTTCAAAAATATTCTTATTCCTTCTTCATTTCTCGCTTCGTCGCGGTGCGACACACGTCATTCTATTAATTTTCACGAGTGCATTATGGCACACAATTTAAAAACAAGCAAATGAAAAGAAAATAGACAGAAAAAAATGAATGCAAACATTGAAAAAAAGAGAGTAGCAAACTAAGTTGAGGAAAAACAATTCAATTACAAAGTATTTAAGTAAAAACAATGCAAAGAATGCCAGGCATTCTACTGGTTTTAAGAACAATCGAGTGGAAGGAGAAGTGGTGGGATTATTTTTGAGCAACAAAGTGCAACAAAATATTTTCATATTCCATTGTGTTTACATTCTACAACTCCTCAATGATGATGATGATGTTTGTTCATGATGCAATATGTATGGCAGATACTTCAACTTCATTCTTCATTCCACATCGTGTACATTCCCTCTCATCATATTTACTTACTCATTTTCTTTTCATATTCATATATTTATGAATGAAAATTACTTGCTGCTCTTTCATTTACCGGAATGCCACCAACAGTGACTTATGGAATGAGATGAAATATACATATCAAGTGGATGTGCATAAAAAAAGGAGGCACAGTGAAAGAAAATAAAAAAAAAAAACATTTTTTTTATGCAAATGATTTCTTTCATAATTTTAAATGACAGCGACTTAAGTGAAGAGCAATGCAAGTGGAAGAAAATATTGTCTCGAAAGTGTAAACAAAGGAACGACACGAAAATTTTTTATTTTTTTTTTGAAGAATGTGAAGTTTTTTAAAAATAGAAAAACGACTTAATGACTTTTGACTTGAGATGACATTAATTTATAATTGAATCAATTATGAGAATATTTTGAGAAAGCAGAAGGAATGAAAATTATTATTTTTTTGCTCTTTTTTTTCGTTTGATGTGCAGAAAGATTAATTTTTATAAATGACAAATTTTTTAATGTTTTGTTGATTTATTGGCGCAATGAGGAATCGTTTTTTTGGGGAAGGGAGGAATTTTCTTTTAATTGTTGAGATTTTTTTAAGATAATTGAAGATTATTTTTGTTAAAGGATTGATTTGTTGTGGCACAGTTGGGGTTAATTGAAGGTTTCTTTGGTTATTCCTGACTAAAGTGCATAATCAAACTCTTGTGACATTTAAAATGAGCCTTAGGACATGACTATCCATAAATCATAATCAATCTCATGCCACAATTAATATCAAGAGCCATAATTCCGATTAAGCGCTCAATTCAAACTATTTCAGCCTTATTTGCTACAAATCGCGCTTGTTTCATTAAAAAAATACTCAAAAAATTTCAGCCAGTTCCCAATTTCACACCACCCAAAAAAACTGCATTCATAACCTTCCAATTTTTATTTCTTCATCTCAAGTTTCTTTTTTTTATGGAAATGACTGAACATTTTACTTATTTTCATATTCAATAACCGCATACGGTGGGCGAGTGAGAAGAAAAGAATTTCCGAAACAGCCACTGAGTGTGTCAAAAACACATTTTTCAATCTCTTTTCATCTCCATCCTCATGAATTTTAAATGATTTCGCAGAAAAATTGCTCATTTCTATGCGATTCTTATATTTTTTCAGGAATAAATTTAATGAGATTTTATTTTGAACTTAAATAAAGTTGTTTCTCAATAGGAAGTTGATCCACAGCTTTATTTATAGCTTTATTTTTTATTGTTATCTATTTATTGTAATTAAAATTTAACGATTCGATATATCGAAAAAGGTTTGAGGTTAAAAAATATCAATCGAATCGATGTTACGTAACCACTGCATTTTTTCATCGTGACTGATTGAGAATTTTTTATATTGATCAGATTACTGTGCGGACGGATTTTGCATATTTTGAATAATTTTTGCATTATTTTTGCTAATTTTTTGGTGTGGAAAGGTTTCGTCGATTTTTGAATTACAAATTGAGGTGATTTTATTTTGGAATATTTTGTTGCTGGCATTTTTATCGCATTTTTTACTGGATTTAACTGGAAGTTATTCGATGTTACTGGATAGTACAAAAATTTCTTTGAATGCTTTTGACTTGATTTTATGGACAAAAGGTTGTTTTTTGACTTGTATCAGGTTAAGCTTGAAGTTTGATGCAGGGGCGTAGCCAGAAAATTTTTAAGGGGGGCCCATTTTCGAAAATTAAAAAACTGTTATTTTGTATCCTTTAATCTATATTCATTCTTCATAAGTTTAAATATTTAATTCATTATTCATATATTAAATTTCATTTTTCGTGCTGATTTTGACATTTCTTTCATCACTTCCTCTACATTAACTGGTTCTTCTCTATAAATACTTAATAAAACAATTATCAGATTTTCGTAGGGGGGGCCCGGGCCCCCTATGCCCCCCCCCCCCCCCCTGGCTACGCCCCTGGTTTGATGCTACCTTGCTGTTTAACTGTATCCTTAAGATCCCCAAAACTTCTACCATTTAAATTTGCATATAATATTTTCAAATCCACAACAATAACTACATCTGACAGGTCATGCCCATCCATTCGGCTCAACAAGACAAATATCCTCATAAATTACACTCACAAAAAATAAAAATTCGTCATCAAAACACAAAAATTTTAGCGCTCCCACTTGTTGTTATTCAAGCCATGAAAAAAAAGCTATAAAAATCGATTATAAAAATTGCCAAGTTATATGACTCATTGTGGATATTTTTCACTCTACAATTTACATTCAATCTCATCACAAATCTCTCTCGTGAAATTGTCATGTGAGTAATGATGATGTAGTACGAGATGAAGAAAGAAAAGAAATAAAATAAAAAAACAATTGAATTGTTTGCCAAATTAAGTTCGATATGAAAATTGTTCGAATAGACTCGATCATGCCATTTTTACAACAAAAGCACAAAAGTAGTTGAATGGAATTGGTGTCAATGACAATTGTAATTTTCTGAGTAAACAAAATTGCACACAACTATAAATGGATATTAAATTGGTTCTGTTCTTATTTTCGTCTGCAATCATTTTCCCATAAATATTCTTTGAACCCATTGGTTATTAAAAGCAAGAAAGATCCGAGGTGTAGTCAGGATATGATTTGAATATGACCAGCATCCCCTCATCCTAGCTACAGCCCTTCAAAATATGATTAGCTGTGGAATGCGAATTCACATTTTCTTCCTCAATCATTTGTATAAGTGCTTGTAATGCACTTGTAATGCTATGACATAAATAACTGCTTTTACTGTCTAACTTTACATTGCCGTTAGTAAGTCTGCATGCAGTTTTTCATATTTTTTTACTACTACTGCTGGCTGCTACTGTTGTTGGAATTTAAAGTATTTTTTTTTTCAATCTAGTTTTTCTCCATCTCACTCACTCTTGTTGATTGCATATTTACTTCCTTACATTTTTGTCTCTCATATACACGATACAGTGCTGAATGTTCTCAATTGTGTATCTTCACGACATTCCATAACATTTAAATAATATTGAGAAGAGCGAGTAAAAAAAACACACGAGCATGTTAGATGAGAACTGAAAAAAAAGAAGAAAGAAAGTTCTCGAGTAACATCCGACAGAATTTTTTTTGTGCAACTTCACTTTCTTCTTATATTTAAAATTGGAAAAACAGATGAAATTTATGTTGTTGCTCCCTTAACTGTCGCGAAAATATTTGCTATTAACCCGTACAGAACAATAATTTAGGAAATTTTTATTAAAGTTGATGTTGAGAGTAATATGTCTTGAACTTTAATGTAATGTAACTGGAAAATTGGATTTTTTTTCGAGACTATTTGAAACCTATTTTATTCTGGTAATAAAATTTTATCACTGCTTAATAAATTCGCTTTTTGGAGAGTTACGATTGTTGTTGGCATTAATAAAACTGACAATAATAACTTAATCATCTTTAGAGTTCTTTAATAAATGATTTACACGTAGAATGTAAATAATTTCTCACTTCGAAAAGTTTTTCTTGAATATTTTAAAGATTATTTTGAAATTTTGTCTTCTGCTTTTTATTTACTGTAGAAAAAAGTGGCAAAAATTATTTCAAATCATAAAAACTCTATAAAATGTTAAAAGTATCATTATTTGTGAAAATTTTGATAAAATACGTACAAAAAACGTACGTAAAAGCTAAGTAAATTCAAAAATTATCCTGTTCAAAAAGTTTTTTCGACTTTTTTCTAATTTTCTGCTTTATTTTGATGAAATTATTAATTCAAACTATTGTAAATGATGGCACGAAGCTAATAAATGTAATCTCATTTCTTAATACATTAATTATAAAACTAATTGCTTCAAAATGTCATCATCATTACTAGAATCTTCTTAAACTCATTACAAACTAGCAAATTTATTGAATTATAAACACACAACAAAGTATTTCAAAAATACACATTTCCTCGACGATTTATCAGTTGTTTTAAGTTCAACAAATTTTTTCAAGGCTACACGCATCGATCACATGGAACTTGATTAGAAATCAAAGGGAGGATAGCACAAGAATCATTAATTAACAGCGTTATTTCAACAAAAAAATTCTTTTGAGTTTAATGCCGGCTCGATAGAAAGAAAGATCAACAACGAATTTATATTGACCTAAAAAAAATTTATGATTGAAATATTTATTTATTCAGCATCAGTTCTTATATATTTACGTCAATCCACTTAAAAAAAATCGCCATAAATTGGATAAATAAATGAAAAAGAATGTCTGCAAACTAGGACAGGGTACACTTTGCCATTCTTTATTTTCTCACGAAATAAAATTTATGAAGTAATATTTCTGATAAAGCAGGTAGAAGTATCTTTTTTATGATTGAATAAGAAGAAAAATCTGATGATGTAGTCGAGTGTTGTTTCGATTGAAATAAACAACAAGTCGCGATAGCGGCATCATCACTATCGGCAGTAGTTTTTTTTAACAAAATATAAAATAAAATTGAAGGAAAAAAAAAACAAATTCCATCTCGTCATTCACGCTCTCAAATACATTAATAAATAATTAAGTCGATTATATTCGCTTGTTTGTGTACAAAATAAACCTCAAAAGAATATATATACTTTTTTTCCTACTGCCTTGTTACTTTAGATCTCATTTTGCGCACGAGAAGAGCAAAGAAAAATATTTTTTTTTCATGTACGACAAAATTCCCGGCAAGCTGAATATGATCAGCAACACGCACATACAAATGTGAGTGTCTTAAAAAAAATATTAAAAATTCAGAATTTTACTCAGTAAAACAAATTTCACGACACGGCTTTTTGATGTATGTGTTGCGATGAACTTGAGCTATTTAGCAGAATCTCACAGCCGATGATCGGTTTTTGTGGCATACACAAAAATTTATTATCACGATTATCATAACCGACACATTCAAACACGCATACTTTTTTATGTACTGTAAACTTTTTTGATTTCGAACAAGATGAAGAAAAAATTATGGAAGAGATCGATTAAGTTAAAGATTTATGGAGCAACCGGCGAGTGAAAAAAAAATGTTTTTTTTTTTATTATCAAGTGGACATGAGAATATGAATGGATGATGATACACGCGCTAGTAATGATGAGAATCAAATTTACATTGAGAAGATTCTTAAATCGACTGTGAGATTCGCACCAGAAATGAATTTCCTTCCTTCTTATAAATTTAATGGTGTTTATCATATTTGAGGCTTTTTATGTGGCTCTCTTATTTGGTTAGTTGTGATTATTGATAGAGAGAATATAAGAGTTTTTGAAATTATGAATGGGAAGTTTTGATTTTTATTTTAAATTTAATATTCAAATAATTCAAATTTAACTTTTAAAATTTTCTAATTCAACTTTTGAAAATATTTTAACTCAACTTCAAAAATTTCATACTGAACTTTTTAAAACTTTAAATGCAACTTTAAAAAAATTTGAAATTTATGTTTTAAAAAAATTCAAATTCAACTTCAAAAATTTCCCCTTTTCAAAATTCAAATTTAAAGAATATTAAATTCAACTTTTAAATAATTTAAATTTAACTTTTTAAAAATTTCAAATTCAACTTTTTTAAAAACTTTAAATTCAACTTAGAAAATTTCAAATTAAATAAAACAAATTCAAAACTTTATTTTCCATCGAAAAATCTAGAAAAATAACAAAAAAAAATTGAGTAAAAAGAGAGCTCAAATTTCCCAAACGAAAAACTACTCTCAATTTCCTCAAGGTCAGCACACACTAATGTCAATGAACCACAAAATTTTCTCACATTACTCCCCAAAAAAAAATATAAATGATTCTCTCTAATTCCGCCTAATATCTAAACAAATCTTTTATCATTCACATAACATGTAAGTTTGTCAAACAAAACTACTTAACACTGTTGAGTGATTTGAAAAAAAAATGTCGCGAATGAAAATTGAACATTTTTATCATTTGGCGACTGTTCTAATACGTCATGATATGGCGCCATTTGTGGCACGTAACAGAAAAATAATAAATAAATATCATATTGTGTTATGCCTACATGGAGGCGCTTATCAGTTAGAGGCAAAGTTCTGTTACTCTTTCTTTTCACAGTACATACATAAAAAATTTAATTGATATGTCTTGGAAGTGAGCAGGAATAACAATAATGTGACTGAAAAAATTGACAGACAATTAATGAATTTATATATCTTTTATTTTTTTCGGAGCTTGAGGGAAGTAAGCAACAACGAGCAGAAACAGTAATGAATTACATATATGTTCTGTAGACACAGGTGGCTTTTGTGGTTGCAATAACAGCTACGCTGAGTAAATGGAGATGAGAAAAACAACTTTAAACTTTTGAGTTATGTCATACGAAACAGACAAAAATTGAATAAGAAAAACTTTTATTCGTATTTTATTTAAATTTAAATATAAAAATAGAAAACGAGAGGAATTAAATGAAATTGTAATTAAGGATTTCATCCATGCAGTTTTTTATTCTTAAAATAGCATAACATCTCTCATGTTGTATTATTGCATGTGTACATAAATTTAGTTATTTATTTATTTGTTCTTTTTCTACATGCATGATATGAATGAATATTAGACGAGAAAAATAGATTTGAGAGATTTGATGGTTAAAAGCGCATTTTATGAAATAATGGAGACTTTTGTAAACTCTATATTGAAGTCTGGAGCAAATCAAAGATTTTATTTCCCTCGGGACAAAACTTAGCATCTTTCCCCACTTCTCCACTGCAATTCAAATGATCAGAAAATAATCTATGTAGTTAAGTCCTTTAAAATCAAATTAAAAATATCTAATTTAATAGTCTTGAATTTGAAGCTTAAAATGGCAATTTACAGTCGTTTCAAACTTAAATTGATAAAAATGACGCACATAGCTTCTATTTTGCAGGACATTGAAGGATTATAAAATCATATAAATTCCTTTAGAACAATATTTAAAAATGTGAATCGAAATTATTCAATTCTCAACTCAATAATAATTTTAATAAGTTTTTTTGCAGAATGTTAAAAATGTGAATAATAAGCTTAATTCAAAACCTTATTGAACTAAGTTTCTAAACTCAAGGGGTTCAAATTCCAACAATGTTTCATAAAATTTCATCAATTTGTTTTCAAACAGTTTATTTTATTTTTTTTAAATTTACAATATTCATTTTAATAGTTTGAAATGAATTAATCCTGCCAGAATAATCATACTCCCATCTAACTCAATCCACGATAAATTTCGCCTTACTCAAAAATATAAATAAAAGAAATTTAAATGAAAAAAAAATATGAAATAAGAAGAGGAGAAGCGGAAGGAAAATTTAATTAAACTTAATGTAGAAAATGAAACAAATTGTTGCATGACAAAAGTGATTTATTCATATTCTCTGTGTTCTGCTGTTTCATATACCCGCAAAAAAATATAATAATAATAATAATACAAATATATATGTGTGTATAAAACCCAACTTTAATATCATATAAAAATTATATCTCTCTCTCGAGGATGCCTCATAAAATTTTATTCTTCATCATCTTTTTCATATTTTTTTCTTCAATTCACTTTGAGATGTTGAATACACTTTTTGGAAATAAATATGCCATGTATAGATGTATTCACTTCCTTCCTTCCTCATTCCCCATAATCATCGTCATCAACATCATCATCATCATTGACAGAATGTCTATTAACCTTCTCCATTCAACTTAAAGAGATGGCTTCTGTCGGATATGAAAGACAATCATGCATAAAAGTTGTGAGTGTGTCTTCCTCTTGTTCGCGACAACAATAAGAATATTTCTTTTTTTTTTATTTCATTATTGACGATGCATGATATTGAGATGCGAAAAATTAAGTGACATTGATAGCGGCACGGCAATTTGCACAAAATATTTTATTAACAATCGTTCGCGAGAATTTCAATTTTTATGAGAGGCAAAGAAAAAGAAGAAAAGATGTGGGAAGTGACAAAGTATCTGGAAAAGTTGTAATGAGTGATGCGCATTTTATGGGATAAACCTCTGCTGCGTTCAATTTTTTGAGGTGCAACCTTAGTCAGGGATATTAAATTCAGCGAATGTTAGAATTTTCAACTCTGAAGACCTTAGAAACCTTGTCTCTTCTTGATCCTAGACAAGAATCGTCTTAAAAATACAATTAAAATTTTTTTAAGTTATGTTTGAGAACTTTGAGGTTAGAATTTTTTTTCCTTAAAATTTGAGTATGAGGGAATCTTGGAAACATGGAAACAAGATTAGATGAAGATCTTATTTTATGACTGTTATGACTGAATTATACCAACCATATTAGCACCCATTCTGACACAAATCTCCAAACATTTCATCCCAGGAAAACTTTTTCTGCATTGAAAAATGAAAACTCATAAAAATGTGAAAACCTCTTCATTCAGCTTCCTTTCATCGTCTCGACAGTAATAAAATAGGAATCTATGCATACAATCACACCAACAACGAGTAGAGAATGTGGCAATTACAATAGAAAGATGCAGATAGAGAAGAAAAATCTAGCGAAAACTGAAATAAATTAGATGCAACTACTGCTAGATGGAAAGTAGATCATGCATCCATAAATAATGAGCGACAAATGCTAGTTGAAAATGAATTTTATTAGACTCGGAGATTCTAATGTCATAGTTATGCAGATCGCTCATCCATTTAATTGTCTGCATTTTTCATCCCCCTTTACGCTATCATATGAATAATTCCCCCCGACATTTTCTAATACACATACTCAGTATTTTTCTTTATGTTGGAAGGAATTTCTGTCTTTCCTCATAAAAATGGCTAAAACAATAATAATAACGATGATAATATGAAATTAAATTGAAAAGAATTTGAATTTATTGCTTTATCTGCAACATAATATGACAGGGGCGTAGCCAGGGGGGGGCCATAGGGGGCCCGGGCCCCCCCTACGAAAATCTGATAATTGTTTTATTAAGTATTTATAGAGAAGAACCAGTTAATGTAAAGGAAGTGATGAAAGAAATGTCAAATTCAGCACGAAAAATTAAATTTAATGTATGAATAATGAATTAAATATTTAAACTTATGAAGAATGAATATAGATTTAAGGATACAAAATAACAATTTTTTTAATTTTCGAAAATGGGCCCCCCCCTTAAAAATTTTCTGGCTACGCCCCTGTAATATGAATCTACTTCCTATACTAGGACTGGATCTTAAACAATGATTTTTTTATTTATGTGATATGAGAAATGAAACTGATTTTTTTGGGAGGAAAGCTAAGCAGTTATGATGAAATTTTTTTATGACTCTCTGGTTTTGATTTAATTCAATAATTTAGCCATAAAATGAAAATTGATTGAAATTTATTTGATTTGATTTTGTTGAAAGAAGTCATAAAGTATTTTACTTTTGCACTTTTTTGGGGTTTTATGAGGTTTTATGGGAATTTTTGAAGGGAAGAAAATTGAAAAGTTTTATGTTTTGTGGTGAAAATTTTATTTTATTGCTAAAATTTCGTATAAAGCAATACAACTTTAAATTTTTATCGCAACAGTTTTTTGAATTTATAATAAAAAAAATTAAGAAAACAAAATGGTGAAATTTTATTTACTTCAAAAAGTATTTAAGCTTTAGTTTTGTCAGTTCTTGTTTTCTTAAATGCAATTATAATTTTTATTATAGAAAAAAGTGGCAACTACTTAACTAATTTGAAATTTAAACAAAAACCCAAGTAAAACAGCATAAACTCAAAAATTTTAAAAAAACACGTGTTTTTAAGCTACCACAAATCTCTTTTATCTTTCATCCCTTGCAAACGCTTTCACAAATTCCCATTAATTTTCCAAAAAACATGAAAAATATCAAAAGGCATAGAAAAAGTCATTTTCATTCCGATTTTTAATTACAAAAATGTCTCAAGCAAGTGGAAGCAAAAAGAAAACTTCATTATAAATACAGAACATAAACATTATATTGAAATTTATGTATTCATGGATGCTTCGAGGATGAGCCATAATAATAAATAAATGTGAATTCTTCTTTATTTTCAAATGGACATTTCTTATCTCTGCAATATTCTCATTATTATATATGACTTTTTGTTTGCCAAATTTATGTTGAGATAAAAAATTTATTAAATTTCTTTTTTTAAATCTTGACCACCCAAAATGTCACTGCTTGTGTGCCTCGAATAGAAAACATCGTATGTACAACCAAAAAAAAATTATTATTATTTTTCGATTTATAAATGCGCGCGACAAACAAAGCTGATATGCTGTTTTGTGTGATGAAATGGAAATAACAAAAAAACAGCAAAGCAAAAATATCTGAAAATAAAATGAAATTCATAAAAAGCAAAGTCCATTAATCGTCGTTGTTCTATGCTTGTGAATGAGAATAAAAAAAGACACATGCAGCACATACTCAAAGTTATGAAAATTCATAGCACAGAATTCGAATAAATCAACATCAGCGAAAAAGAAGCAAGAATAAACGCGAAGCGGGACATATGAAGAGTAGAATAGATTATAAGGAAGAAGTTATGATCAATGTCATCGATATGGATGTTTGTTGTAGGATATTAGGATGCTGAGGGTAATTTAATGCTGATTTGAAGCTAAAATGATTAATAATTATGATTAACGGCTTTTTGAAATTTGAATGAGTGGGATGTTGAAACAAAATGGCGGTTTTGTTCACTTCGAAAAGTTTTTTGTTGAAATTATGAAGTTCTTTTGGATTTAATGATTTTTTTTTTGGATTTATCAATTCTATATAATAGCACAAAATGGCAAGCAAAAGTTTCATCAAAAAATCTGTAAAGTCTGAAAAGTTATCATAAATTTTTGCATTCTAACCTCAAAAAAATCTGCATTTTCACATTGAAAGCACAAAATTTCCAGAACAAAGCAGCAAAATAAATAAAAAAAATAGTCAATAATAAATATCATCAAAATGATAAAAAAAAAATTTGAAGTCAAAAATTCATTGTTCTGCAGATTCACTGCTCCTATCTGCTTTATAAATAATATGACGTTTGCTCATCAACTGTAAGCGACTGCAGAAAAAAAAGCTTCAACTCTTGATATTTTGTGTATTTTCGAAACTGCACAAACGACAGAGTCTGGAATTTGAGCTTTAAGATAAAAAAATGTTTATTTTCATTATGCTTTATGTCATTTCGCATTTGTGCTTTATTTTTATTCCGTCTCTGTATCTTCATCTACTAAATAAAAAATTAGATGAAAGACAAAGAAAATAAAAACGTGAGTTGTGAATTATCTCGACTGTCATCTCATCATAAATTTTTTTTCTTTATCCTTCTCATTCGCCACGTTTTTCTTTTTTCCTTGTACCGTGCACAAATATTGATTCTAATAAATTTTTTTCATTTCATTATTTTTGTTTTATGTGAACAAGTGAGGAAGTTGGGATGTTTTATTGTTTTTAAAAATGCTGTTTTTTGGAGTTTCGATGGAAAATATAGATTAAGAGTCTTGTGGAAAATTCTTTAAAGGAGGTCATTAAATACAGTAAATGACTAAATCAAATAAAATTGCATATTAAGAGGAATGGAGCTGAGATAGAACACATCAGAAATTTTGAAAAAATATTAAAAGCTAATTTGTCAATTCTTGAGTTCGAATCCCAATCAAATTTGCAAAAGACATTTGTTTGAAGCTCTACATTAGGAAGCTAACGCTAGCCTAGTGACAAAAGCCTTCATTTAAAACCTAAATGGTTCATAAAAGTACATTTTGGATTCTTTCTGGTCGCCTTTTCCTCATTCCTATTTAAAATTCCTTTAATTCCCAAAAAACAATCCCCGACTCATCAACTTAATTTCACAATAAATGCTCACAATTACACATCTTCTTTATCTCCCACAAAAATAATATAATTAAAAAGCCACGTTTTAATAAAATAAATGTAAATAGTAGTTTTCTGCCTCTGTTTTGTGTCTCAAGGTAAATAGCCCAAGTTCACCGGCACTTTTTTTAATTATTCGTCTACTGATAATTCCGTCTGTAATATTTCTGCTTCTTCATTTTTATCAAAATACGTGTAATTTTCCATAAATTCTTATCGTTGCGTGACTTTTGGAAATTATTTTGACTCCTGGAAAATATTTTGATCGGTTTTTATTAAGTCTTTATTAAAGTTTTGATAGAAATTGATAAGAGTATTGACGGATTATTGAAATATTGCTTAGAAATGGAAACTTTTTGAAGTTATAATGTTGTGCACATAAGTTGTTGTCGAGAACAAGAAGGAATCTATGCAGATAAAAATTTAAATAGTTTATAAAAATTGATAAAAAGTATATATTTTATTAAAACCGTGAGAAAAGCTAGGAAGCCTCTAAAAGCCGTCAGAAAAATAACAGAAAATTTACAATTTAATTTTTCCAATTTATTTCATTTTCCTATTCCAATTTTGAGTATCATCAAAAATTAAAAGATCTAAAATTAAGTCTTTTGTGAAAAAATACTTCAAAAATAAATTCATCCATAAGTATGTTAATTAAATAAAGAAATTTAATCAACCACTTCTGGCATTTAACATTAAAATTTCTCTGCAAAAAGCAGGCAAACCAAAAAAAACTTTTCTTAAAAACCCAAGCGAATTTCATTAATTAACAAATTAAGACAAAAAATTGATAAAAATATCACAAAACGGAGGCAAAAAAGAATCTTCATTTCATCACCTGATTGTAATAATTACAACATAGAGCTCAGGAATGTAGTCAGGGGGTTCTTCAAATATTTTATGATTTTTTTAACATTCAAGCTTTGTATCTACTCAAAGTTTTAAGTTTATAGATGAATCATGCGATGAACATAAGTTCTCAATTCATCAATCCTAGTATGACTTCCAACACAGGACTTTTTAAGCACTCTTCTTAAATCTCTTCCATAAGAGACTAGTCTACAAACAGTAAAATAGGAACGCGTAGAAGAAATGAGAATGTTCATTTCATGTAGTCACAACTAATGACTCAATTGAGTCAATAAAAACCATATTTTATTTCCAATTAACTGTGTTACACATGCGACAATCTAACTATTCGTAAATAAACATATTTTCTTCTTCTCCACATTCGCTCTTGTAAGATATATACACATGTGTACTATTATACATATATTTTTGCTCATAGCGCACAGCAACTGAACGATTTGCGATGTGTGATGTTGACACTATGGTATGAGGAATTAAAGGGGGGATGGAGAAGGATGGAAAGATTGAGATGGAAAAATAAAGGCACAACAACATGTTTTTCATATCGATATGCTGCTTTCTTATTTATTTTTTTGTTGTTTTAATTTCATATCAGTTTAACTATGTAGCATAAAGTTGACACATACATGTTGGGGAGACATTTCGGTTGTAGTAATGGGTTTCATATTTTTTTGTGTTGCTTGAGCTGGAATTTTCCGTTGCTTTTTGAATTTTTGAGTGAGTTTAGCATACTTTTGTGAAGTTTTTGTGACTTTATGGTGTGCATCGTACTAAGAAGTGGCAATCAAGTGGTTTAATATAGTTAGACCCCAAAATGAGGCGTGAGACCTCCTGCAATCCTTAACAACTCTAAGTAAAGATAATTATCCTATCATATCTAATGGTTTATCATGAGTAGATCGCCAACTTAGAGGTTTGATCTCCTCGATCCTCAGCAACTCGTAATTTCCAATCAAAACCAAAATTTCTCACCTTCTACAATCATTCGATGCATTCAAAAATTCCTGAAAACCAGAAATTGCTTCTCATTGCTCTTTAAAAAAATGTCAGCAAACGAATCCCTTCTTCTGTTTTGTATGTGATTTAATTTGGCGAACTGAACCAGAAAGAATAAATTTTAAATTCTTTTTCGCTCTCTCGTGCAAACATTTAAAGGTTAAAGAACCTGAAAAATGTAAAGAAGAACACACGAAAAAAAAAATCGAATGACTGACATCGCATCGCGCTCACTATCTCGCATCCTCCTCCTCTTCAATTTACTTGCCATTTTTTTTTGCTATGTGCTGGATTTTTTTTTTCCTGTGAGAGAATGTGCAAAGAAAAATAAAACTTATAAGCAACACTAATAACAATAATAGCAATAATGTTAAAGAATTACGCTAAAAATGGAGAAATAAAGACTTGTAAAAGACAACAATGAAAAGTGAACTGATTTGAAATTCCTCAGCGTCTTTATTTCGTGCTTAAATGAGAAGTCTTTCGTTAGTGTTGAGAATTGTGTTTGATTTTATGTTTGAATGGTTTGAATTAAGAAATTATAGTAAACTCTAATGCTATTTTGAGCGATTTTGAATGAGTTTCTGAGCTTTTGAAGATGGATCGCTTAATTATGAAAATTAAGAAGTTGTCCTTAATAACATTCAAAGTTTATCTTGGTTGATCCATATTGTTTGTATTCTTGGCGCCAAAATTCATTTTTCAATTTTAAATGCTGAATTTGATCAAATTACAATTTATTTCAATCACTTAACTTTTATGAACCAACTGAATTAGGATTGAATCAACACTTCTGGCTCGCAATTTGCTTCAAATTCAGCTAATTTTTTAAAAAACTGTTCAAACAATCAAAATTGATTCAAAATTTGAGAATTCAAAATTCCAAAAAATTCATTAAAAAGCTCAAAGATCTGCGAAATTCTCATTTCCAACAAAAGCGTTCGCCATCAAGCACACAAAACCTTTGCAATTTAAAATTCCAAAGTCAAAAGGAACTGCGCGATCATTATATCAACTTATTTTAAGCTGCAGAAAATGAAGACACTGAGAAACATTTTTACCTTACATTTTATTTTTTTTTATTTATTTATTTGTGAACTTTTATCATCGCCAAGGTTCTTTTCTCCAGTTTCTGCTCTTCATCATTCCTCCTTCTTTGCTGGTAAAAATAAATTCTTTATTTGCCTGTTTTCTTTTTTTCTGCAATTCGCATTTCTATCTTTATATTCAATGTATTAAAATGAATTATTTTTCATGAAATTCTCTTTTGCCTTGAATTTGTTGCCATGCTTATTGAATTCGTACTTAACAATTTTTTTTCTTTTCTTTTCTTTCTCTTGTGGCTTTCGCTTTTTGTTTTCGGAGAGAGATGAGAAAAAAAAATGCGAAATTCCATGCTTTTTTTTTGTTCATGACTTGTGTTTATGTTATTCTATGGAATTCTTTAAATTTGATGATGATAAATGGCATTAAGTTGGAGAATGATTGGTGAGAAATTTCGAGAGAGTATGAAGAAAAGTTCGAGAATAATGTGAGAAGTCCTTGGATGTGATGACAATTGTGCGAATTCTGTGAATATCTTGCAAGAAGATTTTGTTGAGTATTTTTGTGAGAATTAAAGAAGATTTGAGGAAAATTGATGAATAAACGTGAAGATTTAGAAAGTTTGACGCTTGTTCAGAGCTATTTTGCATCAAGAAGTAGTTTAATACTTAGAATTCTAACATGACTCAATCCAAACTCATGATTGATTAAATTCCACTCCTTATCATCCAACTTCTTCTCGTGAAAAACCTCAATCAACAAACCAAATCTAAACATTCAGCTTAAAAACAACAAACTAGTTCATAAATACGCATAGAAAACATTTTTTTCTCATGATTATAGCTTCCTGAGTAGATATGAAGTTGTAAAACTATTAAGCTATGACCAATTCGCATATCTTAATAACATGCTGTTTTGGATTGACGTCAATGTGTTTTTTATGTGTGGAAATTTTACGCCCATTAATATGTTGATGCGAGATAGTTTAAAGTTTGTTTTTACAATGATTTTGCTGATTTAGGGGTTATTCACAAATGATGTCATAAGTTACTGATCTAATGTCTCTGATTGAATTCTTGTTTGCTCCGGCCTATTTTATGTAAATCACAAATTTCCATTCTGAAACTTTAATCAAGCTTCGAAAAAACTGCACACAAAAATTCGATGTGAGCAAAATTTTTAATAATTAATAACAAACAAAACAATTTTTTTCAATTGCACTAAAATTCTTCTTTTTTAATTCAATATAAACTGTGCTATTATTTCGTCATGACGTAAGCATCTAGGAGTGCAAAGTTGTACACACGATCAAATCAATTGATACTTATTTTCTGCTAGTTTCAAAGTAATAACAAACAGAAAGAGTTTATTAATTCACGCAATCAGCAGAAATGCTCGTCGTGTGTTCTTTGTCGAAAATTTTAAAAACCAGAACACAAAAATATTCACAATAATAATAATAATACTTAATAATAAACATATTTAAAGAAAAAAAATGCGCTGAACATAAATTTTCAATTAAAAGCAGAAAAAAAATTCATATATAAATTGGAATTCTTGAATCAATTAGATTGTTGTTGTTGTTTTGCTTTACATTGCATTCCATTCCAACAATCGCGATTCTTCGTTCTTTATTTTTCAGCCTCTATGCTGAACACGGTCAAGAAAATTTCTTCCCGACCATTCCACTTTATTCTTTTTCTGATTTTTTTATATGTTTATTTTTTTTTGTTCTCTCAAGTTCTCCTTTCTCTTAATGCCACATGCATATCACTAGCTAATAATTCATTTTTGTTGTCCACTCGCTGATTTATATTGTTCGATTTTACACGAAATGAAATGTAAAATGAAATAAATAAATAACAGAAATGAAAAGAGAAGAAATCGAAAAGAAGTTTTGTGAATTTGAGGATTTTGTGTAAACGTTTTTAAATTGTTTTGGAATTTTCAATTTTCGCATCATTGACGTTGGATTAGATCGTCGTTATTGTTTAATATTATTGAATTTGAATTGATTATTGCTTCAGTAAAAGCTAAACTAAGTTTTAATCTTCTTTAAAAATGAATTTTGAGTTAAAACAAGAAAGAATCAGTGTATAGTTAATTTTTCCATGGAATTGCTCACTTCGAGTTTTCATCTTCAATGTTCTCAACATTTATTGAAGGTAGAAAGCTCAAAATAGACTCAAAACATACTCTAGCCCGGAGCAAAACCTTTTTTCACAAAGAAACCCACAAATTCTTCAATAAAAACTCAAAAAATCAGCTTAAAAATTTTCCAACCCAAACTCAAACACAAAGAAGTGAAGTAAAATAAAAGCGCACAAAAAAGCGAAATAATTGAATTCAAGTTTTGTGAAGAAATTGAAAAGCACAACAAGATTAAAAAGAGAGAATTGCGGTTAAAGAAAAAAGAGAAGGAAAACAAACAAACAATTACAAGGAATTCTTGCCTTTTCTTTCGACTCATTCTTCAATTTCTTGAATTTTCAACTCGATATTAGTCTGCACGTATAACCCATAAATGCAATGTAAAGTTAAGTAAACCTCACTTGCACTAAAAGGTTTTTTTCTGCTTCTTCATTGCCATAATAATTTTATTTTATTTTTTATGAAAGGAGTTCGCGAAAAAAAAAACCTTTTTTTGTTGCCAATCTTCAAACTGATAAGAATGTAATGCGGTTTTAAAGCAAGAAGTAAGTTTGTCAGTAGTAAGCCAATGCATAAATCATGAACTTTTTTTTCACTGCTATTGAGTTGTAAAGTTCTCCCCCCTTTTTTTGCACCGCTTCTGTTCACTCTCTCTAGCTATTTTACGATCGCTCTTAAGTCCCTCAGGGTAGAATTGAGACAGAACGATAAAAGTTCTTTTTAAACATACAATGTTGTTGCACTTTACTGCTTAATGTTGTAATCCTCACTTTTTACAATTTATTTTTTCATTCATACTATCTCATCAACCATTATGTCGTCCGTGCATATATGCGTTTTCACTTTTATTTATTTCTCCTCCTCTTCTTGCTGCCTGCCTTTTTTTCATGACGAAAACTAAAAGCTAGGAAAATGATGAAATTTGTCGAGAGGAAATATCATACATACATATATATGGAAACTAAGTAAGGATGTTACATTACTTTAAGTCATTCCAGTGGCACATTCAATTATCATAAAATGTAAAAGTCGTAAAAATTTTTCTCGTTTTTTTTTCTGTACTTCTACAGCTACCGAATATACTCAAACCATCACCATCAATTTCCATTCTTGTAGAATGTAAGCGTATGTATGTGCTCACTTGATGTGATGAAAGTTTTGTTCAGGTTTTAATGTTGACTTTGTAATCGTTAGATTAGCTTTGCGGCGTTAGTGGTAGGCAGGTTTGAATGCAATTAGGTACTGAGAATATTCAAGGCTTTAAGTGTCAAAACAGTCACAGCTAGAACTAGATTGTCGTAGTTCCTTGGGTTTTATAAGCTTCTTGGTTTCTCAAGCTACTAGGCTGTCTAATATTCTAGGTTTCCCAAGCTACTAGGTTTTTCAAGCTACTAGGTTTTCCAAGCTACTAGGTTTTCCAAGATTCTAGGTTTTCCAAGCTTCTAGGTTTTCCAAGATTCTAGGTTTTCCAAGCTACTAGGCTGTCCAAGATTCTAGGTTTTCCAAGATTCTAGGTTTTCCAAGCTACTAGGTTTTCCAAGCTTCTAGGTTTTCCAAGATTCTAGGTTTTCCAAGCTACTAGGCTGTCCAAGATTCTAGGTTTTCCAAGCTTCTAGGTTTTCCAAGATTCTAGGTTTTCCAAGATTCTAGGTTTTCCAAGATTCTAGGTTTTTCAAGCTTCTAGGTTTTCCAAGCTTCTAGGTTATTCAAGCTACTAAGTTATCCTACCTCCTAGATCAACAATATTTTGCAATCAATACTACCACACAAAATGTGTAAAAACTAAGTTCTTTTCAATTTGTTTACCTCAAAAGTAAATTCAGTTCACCACAAGGGCATCTCCACATTCGCCTAAAGATACCAGTAACAAAGTTAACATCACATTACACAATGCATGGATGATAGTTGTGTGGTAATAATAATAAGAAGAAAAGACCTAGAAAACTATTATGCTCAACAATGTGCACAAACTATTAAGTACGAGAAGGAATTAACATAAAATTTATGATTTTGTTGAACATTTTCTGTTCATGTCTGAGCTTAATGAAATTGAAATCTTTTTTTAAGAGGACAGAGAAAAAAATTTACGATTTTTTTTGTGTGTGTCCAAAAAGGAAATCGAGATTGACGCGAAATAATCTAATTTTCATATATGTTATGATGATTCGTCATTTGCCTACCGACTGTACACATTTTTTTTTTCATTTCGTTTAAAAGCATGGCGATGAGAATGAAAGTCGTAAAAAGGTTTTTATGGTCCCTAGTGCAGGGGATGGTTAGCCTTATGATTATTATATAAGATTCCCTTCAACGCGAGCATTTTTATAGATTTTTAGCTCATATTTTATGTACTTTAACTTCCTTTTGTGTCAATAAACAAAAGAAAAATATTTTTTTCGTGCTGTTTAAAGAGATTTAAACATAAAATCATCGAGACTTGACATGACTCGAAAGTCGTAAAAAAATTCTTTTTCATTTCAAAAAAATGCGCTGAAATTGATGATGATGAAAATTTTCCCTCAACTTCACCCCCTGAAAATATTCGGCCTAAATATAGTAAAAATATATTTTTGTTTCTTATTTCGTCGAACGTTTTTATGACTTTGTGTTGTTATTATTATTACGAAATGAGTGCAATTCAGATTATTGAATTTTCTGCCCCTGAGATTGGTGAGGAGTGAATGAGAGATGAAGTAGAAATAAAAAAAAGACAGCAGCAATACATCACAGAGGCAGTATGAAGTTTTTATGAGAATTTATTTTATTAAGAATTTTTTTGTGGAGGCATTTTATTTATTTTTGAGAGTGGGGTTGGTGGGTTGACTGAGTTAATAATTTATTGACTTGTTGAGTGGTTTAATAGATTGATTGGGTATAGGTGGGATAATTAGAGGTTTGATGTGGGTTATGGGTGATTTAATTTGTCTCTGAGAACATCTGAGGGATTCTTAAGATTGAAACAGGTCAATGACTACAGAATATCTCGATTGGTGTCTTTAAAGAGGTAGCAAGTATCCCTTATTAAATGATGGGCTCGGTATTTTTGAGAAAAGTCTTTGAATTTGTGCAGATACTTGTCATAAATTGTTAATTTAATTTAATATATTGCTGATTTAATTATTGAAGTAAAAGGTTCTGTTGAGAATCGAACTCACAATCTCAACAAAGTAAAAGATTCAAATTTCTTGCTGCCTAATCAATAAGTCATAGATGCCTTACTGATGCAATGGCATATTAGCCTTCATATGATTTAACACCTCGCTCAGCATAAGTTTAAAGGTATAAAGCTTTTCGAGCCAGCTGAGCTTCACTCAGAATAAGTTTGAAGATATAAAGCTTGGCAAGTGAACGCCACACGTGAAAAATAAAATTTAACCCCAAAAAATATCGCCAAACTCACCCATTACCCCTGCAAAAGACTCTACTCATAAGCTTATTCTTATTTATTTTTCAAGTCAACCCGAAAAACTTTATGCTCCATCCAACATCATCGTTCATCATCATCATAATTATTGTTTTTGTTTTGTAAATAATTTTTTGAAAAAATAAGCGAAAGTTTAAGAACAGAACGCTGCAAAGACGCGGAAGGGCACATAAAATGTTTATGCACATAAATGCTTCGCTAAAAAGACATGAAAAAATAATTTATGAAGTCCAATAAAATGTATAATATTCATAATGGAAGGAAATCACAAATTGATGGAAAAACTGCTTGCTTGCAGTTGACAAATTTCCATCTTAGCAGTTATTTCTTGTTTTGTTTATGCTGCGTAAATCAAATTTCCGTCTCTGTCGAAGCGAGAAAAGAAGAATGAAATAAAAAAATAGGAAAATAAAGAATCGTAAAAACGAAGATTTTGCTCTTGCTTTGAATTAATGGAAAATAAACAGTAAATTTCCTCGTTTTTTCTTCCAGAAGTGGAGCACTCACATACATACGAAAGCTAATCTAAACAAATAAATGCCAAACTAAGCCGTATAAAATTTTATGTTTAATCATAACCAAGTATTTAATTAAATGCATAAAAAAATACGCAGAACCTTAAATAAATTTTCTGGAAAATTTGTTGACATAAATGAAATACAATTTTTTTGGTAAATCAGCTATTGATTGTCAATAAAATTGGTCAATTTAGTTTCACGTGCGATTTGTAGCGCGTGTTAAATGGGAATTGAGGGATTTGATGGTAATTGAATTTGGTTTTGTGGCCTTTTTGTGGGTGAAATTGGAGAAGTGAATTAAATTTTTCGCTGAAACGCAGTTGAAATGCAATGATTTTAGTGAATACCGAAACTTATAAATTAAAGGATTTTTGAAATTAGAATTAATCGCATCAACTGATGCAAAAGATTTTGTTTTTTTTTTTCGTGAGAAATTAAAAAATTTGTGATTATTCGTTGTTTAATTGAAATAAACTAGTGTAAATCTGTAAGATAAGCTTCAATGGAATTAGCAGTACATAAATCAAACAAACAATTGTCGAAAATGAAAGAGAAAAGAAAAGTGTTTGAAGAATTATTTATAATTTTGCAAATTTAAGAATTGATATCAACTTAATCTGATTAAACAAGCATTGATATCTATAGATTCAAGTCAAAAATAAGGTTTGCATAACATTTTAAGCATTAATAAACAATGAAATTATATTAGATTGCTAAAAACCTATAAATCAACATTTTAATCAAAAAACAACATTAATTCAATCTGAAAATATCTAAAAACCTCACAAAAAAACTTAATTCAACAGTAAATCAACCAAAAA
Organism: Chironomus riparius; assembly: GCA_917627325.4. Taxonomy (NCBI): domain Eukaryota; kingdom Metazoa; phylum Arthropoda; class Insecta; order Diptera; family Chironomidae; genus Chironomus; species Chironomus riparius. Next base: position 16,674,323 of record OU895877.1, on the reverse strand, counting down.
ATTAAATTTCCTACCACAAAAATCTCATTACACCAACAATAGTTATTGATTTTATTATTTAACCACAAAATAACACCAAACCGTATCAATAATAAACATCGAATGCATTAATAATATCCACTCCATTAAGAATCAAGTGCAAAAAAAAAGAGAAACAATGAGTCAATGGGCACCTAATAATTCATTCTTGTCAATAGAGCTTGCAACATTTATTTTCTATAAATAAATTCACTTCATTTTATTTCCGCGTGTAACACTTTTTCTTCCTTTCCTACTGTTTTTATCATTTACACGATTTACAGCCCCTGTTGTAATGTAGTATAGCTCCATAAATGTATGCAATACATCACACAACAAAATAGAATAAAATAAAATCATGACATGAAAGATGAGAGTATATGTAAAGGCATATACACCCGAAAAAAATATATAATAATATAAATATGTTGATAGAAGAGAACCAGGGGAGGCTGAGTTTGGGGAGAGAGGTTGAGAGTTTTTTTTGGGAATTTTACAGCAACACACATCGAGGGATACATTAATATGGCAATAAAATAATTTATTAACTTAAAAGCGAGATATTTATGCTACGACGCGCGATATTGTGAACCGAAAAATTTCCCAACAACAATAACAACAAAACGATGAAATAAATAATCGTATATCATTGTGTACCCATAGAAAATTATGTCTATATATTTTCACCATGTTAACAATGTTTGTTCTCTTGTTGTTGTCGTCATTCTTCTTACTTACATTTCACTGGTACCCCATCCATCTAGCTCACAGAAAAGAAAATATAACTCACACCTCCTTACATTCATTCTTCATATTCATACTATTCCTACTATATGTCATTGTTGTCAAATGTAAAAGTTATGATGCTTCTTTCTTATCAGCAAACTCTCAGCACGGGGAATTGTTTGAAGGCTTGTTAGAGACATTCTCAACGACAATTCTTTTATAATTTGTGAAGTGAATTATTTGGCCTGTTTATTGAGGGATCCTTAGGGGCACTGGGATGGGGCTAATGATTGTCTGGTCAGTTATGTGATAAATGAGTGGAATTTAGAAAGATTAAACTGTAAATTGAGGGAATTTTGGACTATTTTGATAGAACTAGCTTCATAAGACTCCCTTCTTGCTTAATGCACCCGCATATCAACCTCTCTATTCAACTAACCTTAAAAAGTACTTGATCATCATCTTAACCACAATTTCATTGCTCATTTCCCGTACTTAACGACTAGATGCACCTGAAATTGCGTCTTTAAAACAACTCTTGTGGTTGTAAGCACGGAGCAAGAATTGAAAATTAAATGAGTAAAAAAAAGTATCCATAATTGCACACAAAAAACTTCTTAGACCGTAAAATTTTTTAATTAAAATTAATGTTTTTTCGCCGTGCGACCAGCAAAAGAGAAAATAAAGTGAGTGAATAAGTAGAGTATGTGTATATGTATAATTGAATGAGAAGGCGAGATATTGTGTGTGGGGGCATAATTTTAATTTATGTTCCTGCATTTCTTTTTTTATTTTTGCTGTTTTATGTTTTGCATGGACAGATAGTGTAATTTAAGGATGGTTTGGAGCTGGAATTTATTTTTTAATGATTGAAATGCATTTTAAATATCTTTAATGGGGAATTTTCATGGGCAATTAAAATTGATTTGGGGCTTTTTTTGGATTGAATTGACTGTAAGATATGACTTTTATGGATTTTTGGAGAATATTAAAGGAAGAATATAAAGGTTTGAGGTTATTATGCCTCTTATGCGATATTTGAATTGTATAAGAGCATAAGTTGCACTGGTAAAGGCTCTAGACTTTACAGTTAATGTAAGGGCTTCAACATTTACATACCCTAAATTTATGCGATCAAAAACTTTTCATTGTTTTTGTCGTTGCCACCAAAGAAAGTTAACGAACTATAAATCCATATAAGAGATAATGAAAGCAGCACAAAAAAAAAGTTCTTGAATGAATAAACAGTCATCATTAATTATAACTATCAGCCCCAACTTATGAGTGACTTTTTTTTGTGTGTGCCATTTTTATGTGTCGAGAATAAACTATATGTGACTATGTAGATGTCTATAAACTTTTATAAGCCTTGTTACGTGCCGTTATGAAATGGCAATTGCTTCCTCAATTGCCAACTCCATTGGTGGTAGACTCTACCATTCTATTCCATAGTAGAAAAAGAAGAAGAAGAAGAAAGCACCAGTTAGCAGTTACATTGTAGTTCGAGTTTTGAGGGGAGCACAGCACACACATATACACAAAAAAGTATTTTTTAAGCTCCGTTTAATATGCTTTTGTCATTATTACATTTGCTCATGCAACTTATCATCAAACATGTTGACGTTGAGCACTTCAACGACCTCCTGCCATCCTCAACTGACTTTCTACCATTCATATTTTCATTCTTTTCGTAGGGCAGATAGATATGTGGGTATTTTTTTATATTTTATAATAAATGTCTCTATTTTTCATCACTTGACAAGCCATTTCATGTGATTTTTTACAACACATAAGGCAAATTATATACTTTTTTGTGTGATGTTGTTCTAAGTTTTAATTCCCATAACGTGGAGAGTGATGTGATGGGGATGGAGATTTTGTCAGAATTTTGAGCGGGATTTTGGGGTGATTTCAGGGTTTTGGTATCATGTGGACAAAGATAGAGCTGTAAAACATTAAATTAGTCAATATTCTGAAATTTTGGTAGGAACTATGGGTGCATTGGTCATGAAGGCATTAAAAATAGCTTCAAATAGACTGTTTCGACTTCTTCCCATTGAATGGCACAGTTTAAAGTTCCATAAAATTAAAGATACCCTACTTTCCATAAAATGCTTCAAATCAACTAGTTTCGCTAAAACTTGATGAGTCTAGCTCTTGTTTAGAGTTCATGCAATATTCATATCAACTTTATACTCTTCTATGCTACTTAGCCAACCTAGCCACGCCTTTCTTTATTTAAAAATCATCATTCAATAAATCAGTTTTAATTCCATCGTTTACTACAAAATTTCCTCACAAGGACAAAAGCTCACCCAATTTTTTTTTTTCGTACACCTAATGTGAATAACAAGACAGAAATAGCTCATAAGTACATGTTAAACTTTTTATTCTTCTCATAACTTAATTAGAAAAGAGGAGGAATTTTTTCATAGAAAATGTTTCCTTGATGAATGTTTTTGGAGGGAATATTACACAGACACAATACGTTAGGTTTATGTAAATGGCAAACATGTGAAGTTTGTATAATTATCACTTTTATATTCCTTTCTTACATATTCATTAGCGTTTGTTTCTATTATGCGCATAAAAAGCATATTTTTTCAGCTTGTGGTGCTCGTTCTTTTGAGTTGGTGGATCTAAGGAAGTTTGTTTTTGATGAATGAGAGGAAAAATGTTGTTTTTGAGTGGGTTGAAAATTGAATGAATTTTTTTTTATATTGACGACGTAGGTAGGCAAGCTAATTTTAATGAAAATATTCAAATAGGAAATTTAATGAATAATATTTTGAGGATGAATTTTATTGAGGAAATTTTAATAATTATTTTTTTGCGAGTTTAATTAGATTGAAAAATCAAAATTAGTGTAAATGTTGATGGGCATTTTTAAATTTGAATAAATGTGAATGAATGAAGTTAATTTAACGATTTTGTATGAAAATTGTGACTTTTTTGTAATTATTTTGCAAAGATTTAGCTCAAGACAAAAGTATAGCCATTAAAGGGGGTATTAAAGCTTCTAGCTACGTTCATGACCCGAAGGTTGATTTTGTAGGACTTTTATAAAATGCTGCAGACCTTGTAGGAAGTTCTAGCTACGAATCTGTTCTCTTTCTTTCTAGTTGTGATAAACTACTTAATAAACTTAACAACTATCTACTAAAATAATCATGTTTATGACCCTGATCCATCCCATCCTCCAAAAATACCAAACCAAACCCAAAAAATCAAAAGTCTCGTACAAAAAAATTCCAAACCCTCCAAAATATTCATCCACAGCCTTAAAACAAATTAAAATCCACTCAATCCTAATTATTCCCATTTACTTATGTCACCTAAAAGCACTTCTAAACTTCCCAATCCCAGAAAAAAATATTGCCACTCCAAAATGTCCTCTTTACTGTCGATTGCTCACTTAAATTGTTCCACATTATGTCGCAAGCAAACATCCACAAAAATGCCTTTTTGAGCGCCACTTGAAGGATAAAATCGTCACAATAAGCTGCTGAGTGTTCTTGAGCAAAAATTTTAATTATTTTTTTTCCTTTTCTCACATTTCAGGTAAGCACTTCCTTCCTTATTTCTCCTCAACAATCTCATCTATGATATTAGCATGTAATGAGTATCTATAAGCTACAAGAACAAACATGTTAGTGCCGCGACATGCAAAATATTGTATTTCGTGAACGATGAAACGGGGAACGACGTATGAAGTCGGATAAGTATCATAATAATATACAATTAGTAATCAACATGTTTAAAAATGAAATTCATTTTGACATCACATCCTTAAAACACAGTCTGACTTTATATTTCCTTAATAATATTTATATCCGAGCATAATGATTGTTGTCGTGACGCGCCAACGAAAATGATGGGTTACAATTCGAAATGTTCTTGACTTTATATTCATGCTTGTTGTTTTTTGACAACTCACTTCTCCTTATGTCTGGCTTTGCTGTTAAATTTCGATGGATAACGCAAGCAAAAGCAGAAATTACAGACACTTAAGGCACTTTCTTATCCTACCTTCTGTCTCACTTCTTCTTTTATCGTCTTGATTTGCTTCTTTTTAATTTTTTTGAGGTTAGAAGAAGATGATTAAATTCTGTTTGGGAAATTTACTTTAAGGTTTTTAATGGTTGTGATTTTTGTGCAACCATCTAATTTATGGATCATAATTTGGAGGTAATTTTGTAGAGCCAAGAGTGCGACCGCTTAGTAAATATAGTAATATGAAATTATAGATGCTCTCATTCAAGACCAATCAGGTCATACGTTCCCATTTCTTGCCAATGCTGCAGGCCTTCTTAATTGTTAAATTTGTTAAAACATCCCCAAGACTAGAATGAACCTTGTATAGCCTTTTACATCCCTAGAAGAAACCCAAAACTCAACTCCACATCAACAAAAAGTCACCCCAAAAACACATCCAATTAATCACAAATTCAATAGAATTCAAACTAATTGAAAAGCAACAAAAAGAAAAAAAAACTTTTATAGCCTGACATATTTCTCGAGAACAATTAACGTCGATTAAGTGTATAATTTCCAATAAATAAAGAAGAGTAATTTTCTATTTGATTGACTTACCTTTCGCCTTGATGATGTGGAGGGGTGGCAGTGATTTCAACATGCAATTAACATCAGTCAGTATTTTGACATTATTTTCTTTCCGTCTCGTTCTGATTCGCAGGTATTGGCCTTTACTAGCCATTGTGTTGTGAAATGCGAGAGAGTAAAAGTAAATTAATTAACTGACTTGAGCAAAGTACAATGTCCTTTCAGTGCTTGATGGAAAATTGCCACCTCAAACTCCTCATATCAATATATTTCGTAGACGATATGAGACTCTTGTGGACTTTAGTATGTTATTGGGGATGGCGAAGTTGAGGATGAAAGGAATAAGGACTAAAGTTGTTTATAAGCAACAATTAATTGCTTTTGTTTATTCAACTTTTTTAATTTAATTCTATATTTCGTGTTCGATATGAGAACAAAAAAATCTCATTTTTATTAATAATACGGGGAATTTAATTGATTTGTAGGTGGTAATGGTGTTGAGTTTTCCAAAATAAAGAAGTTTAAATTTCGAAGGTTAAAAATTTTAATTTTTTAATTTTTAAAAAGGATAAATTTTCAATTTCGAAAGTTAAAGTTTCAATTTCGAAAGTTAAAAATTTCAATTTCAAAAGTTAAAATTTAAATTTCGAAAGTTAAAAATTTCAATTTCGAAAGTTAAAATTTAAATTTCGAAAGTTAAAAATACTAATCTCGAAAGTTGAAAATTTCAATTTCGAAAGTTAAAAATTTCAATTTCGAAAGTTAAAAATTTTAATTTCGAAAGTTAAAAATTTTAATTTCGAAAGTTAAAATTTCAATTTCGAAAATTGTCGTTTTGAAATACTTTTAATTTTTAACAAAAACACACCAAAATGTTGCTTAAAATTTACAAGCATCCCCAAATACACCACGTTAGCTTGCAGAAGCAGAAGAAGAATCAGCAAAAAAATTCAATTAACTGCAAAGCCAAACGAGATTTCATTCCTAATTAAATTGCAAGCACTTGTTCAGTAACCGTTAAGAATTCAATTAGCTTTATTTTCATTATTATTATTGTTATTATTTATGTGAGCATACAATTGCTTGTTGGCTGGCTCGTTTTTTTTCGGTATCGAGAGAAGCAAAAGAATGTTCTGACAACATGAAAGAAATTGCAATGCATTGCTTATTGCCACGTGTTTCATATTTTTCGTTAAGAGAGAAAAATAATAACAAAATAAACTAGCGCAAAACATAAATTGCAAATGCACGTACGACGTTGGTGTATAGAGTGGAAAATTTTATGCTCACACAATAAAGCAATGGCGAGTAACAGATTTATAAGTTGAAAACGTTCTGTGCATGCTGCGATGTATTCTTTTTTCTGTCAACAGAACAGAATCTAAATTGTTGATTTTTTTTTGCCTTCTCTCCTTTTCACTCGTTTGATGTTGTTCTACCAGCAAGTTCACTCAGTGCCCACACACATGTTCAATGAAAATCCAATTCGCATTCAACGAGCGTGAGTCAATTTCAACTTTCAAGTATTGTTCTTTTTTTGTTGAGTCCACTAGTGAGATTTCGGAAGGGATTGTGATGTGAATTATAAAGTTTGAAATCTTTTTTAAATTTTTAATTTTTTTATGCACTTTGAGGGGTTAGGAAGGATTTAAAGTCTTTAAAAAATGATCTTAAAATTTTGAAAGAATTGTGGTTCAAAATTTCAAAAACCGTTAAGATTCAAATTTTGAAAACCATTAAGATTCAAATTTTTTAAAATCGTTATGATTCAAAATTTCAAAAACCGTCAAGATTCAAAATTTTAAAAACCGTTGGTATTCAAATTATTAAAAGTAGTTAAAAATGAAAATGAATTCTAACAAAATCACTCCACAAAAAGTAAAGAATTCCATACTTCAATGCCATTTTTCTTCTTCATCGTCATCCATTCAATTCACGACGGTTTTTTGTTTAACTGACTGACTGACTTACTGACTGGCATATTATAGCACTGACTACTTGACTACGCTCGATGAATGAAAAAATGTAAACAATCTCTTTTGTTTTAAAGACGACATCTACATCGATGTGGGTGAATAAAGAAAGCTGCTTACATTGTAATGCTCAAGTAATGCCGCAAAAGAATCGCAAAAATAGTCAATTTGCAATCGATTTTCTTCTCTCGTGCCATTGATTTCAATGTTTACAGTTCTTCTTCTCCCCTTAAAAAACAGAAGAAGAAAAAAAAGTCTTCGCTCAGCTATTGAAGCTCTTACTATGTGCTTACATTACATTATTTTCCATGCCATGCCTTGCGACTTACAACAATAATAATAAAAATAATATTATAGGGAAGAACAAGAAGTAAGTTCGAGAATAAGTCAGAAGACGAGTACGGATTGGTAAAGTGAATTCAATGAAGTTAGAGAATGTAATGGGAATTTTATGATGAAGCATGAAGGAAGTTTCTTCTTTCACTATCAACTTCATTGGATGATGCTCGTCTTCATTGTCATGTATATGCTTATTTTGCTGCTTCCGATTTCAGTGACAAGAACAGCACAAATTATATTTTCTTGCATTTTTTTTTTGTTGCGTTTTACTTACGGATGTAATCGCTGGCATGAGTTACAATGTTGTTGCTGCGAGGATCCCTAGCGAGACTAACTAGCAAATTGCTAGTCTTTCTATTTTACTACTTGCAATTTACTAGTAATTATTAAAACAACTTACTATTAGAAAATTACACTCGCCATTTACAATCAAATTACTAGCAAATTACCATGTAAAATGTTTGATCAAATCTTCTTAAGTTGGAATCCTACGAAAATTCATCAAAAAAAGAATTTTTTGCGTCAAAAAAAATTTTTGTTCTAAATTTGGCATTTGCCATAAACTTCACAAGAGCGCGCAGAAATCACCTTTATAAGGTCGATCCAAATTTGTATGTGACTTCAATTAATTATTTATCTTCCTCAGGTTTGCGTGCGAGTCAGAGGCGTTCATCAGTGTTCGACTTTATTAAATTAAGTCTTTTGTTTTTTATCATAGTGTTAGTGTACTTTAATTAACTTAAACTAAGTACACACTAATACTTTTACAATAATTTACACAAAAAAAAATCAAAAGAACACGTGGAAATCAACGGTTATATTCATTTAAATTTATTACAAATTTGCTAGTAAATTACTAGTTAAATTGTAAGCGAATTGACTAGTCAATTAGCAAGTGAAAATGCGAGTCTTTGGCGATGATTTGAACTTGGATTTTGACTAGTAAATAGCAAGTAGCAAATGGAAAGTTATCAAGTGAATTACTAGGAAATTACTAGTAAATTTCTACTAGGGGATGATGATGTTGATCTTTCTTGAGGAAGTTGAGCTTTTTTTGGATTTTTTTTTTGCTTACTTTGGAGAAGAATTTGGAGATTTTAATGAGATGATGCTGGATTTAGAGATGGGAAGCTTTTTTTGGGGTGTGTGGGTGATTTTTGGAGCAATTTGGTGTGTGCTGTGGCTGGTATCTTTGTTATATCAATGAAGGATACGTCCTTACTTACTCCGATAGTCATGTAGATTCATTGTGATTTAAAGCATCATGCAGTGTTCGTCTAAACCTGGCTAATGCCTGCTGGTTCGCGATATTGACTCTAATGCTGTCTATTCCCAATAGCTTGCGTCAGTGAGTTATTTTAAGTATCTTTTTTCGTTCAAAATTGAAACACTAAGCTAGTGTTATTAAAGTATTACTTGCTTACTTCATTGGCAAAGACAAATGTGGGACAATTGCCGACTTAATACTACTAAGAAGTTCTATGTAATGCCTTTTTATCATAAAGGAGTGTCTAGCAACCCTAGAGTACCTAAAGTAGCCTATACCATTGCCCAGGGTTAACTAAGGAGCATCTATGATTTCCTAGAACAGTGTCTTGATCATCCTAACAAGGTTTTTAAGTCAATGCTGTAGGAGGACCCAAGAAGAAGATCTTGGGAAAATAGCTGGGGGGACCTTAAGTATTAAAAATTAAAATTAATATTTTGATAACCCCCAGAAACACACAAAAATCTTCAAAATGCAAAAAGTAACCTTTTAGTTTTAACAAACTAGTTTCAAATTTTTGCTTCCTTAATTTTGCATTTTCTCGACCCCATCTTATCCCCTTCAACTATTCTTCTAAGACAAAGCACTCAATCCAAGACAAAAATCAATATAATAATGTGATAATCAGAACAACAAGTCATTTCATCTCATCAAAACATTTTTTTCAATATTTATCAATACATCAAGGCAGAAATAAATTGACTTACATAGAGAAAATAATTGAGACAGCATAGATGAAAAAGTAATAACAAGATTATGAAAAGAAGAAGAAGAAATTGAGTAAAAAAAAATAACAAGAAGAAAGTAATCATATCATAATTTATTGACAGATAAAATCAGTGGATGATGTCTATCCATTTAATTTTCTACTTTCATTTGGATACTTCTATTTCCATAACTTCTTTCTCTATCCTCTTATCACATACATTTATCTACAATATAGACAGATCTCTCAACTTCCCTTACCCATTACATGATGGCTATTGTGTTGTTGTTATAACTACCATACATCCTATATATATATTTCGGATAACTTTGTTGTTAGATGCTGTGTGTGGTCAAATAGCTCAGACACATAAAACTTACTTTTTGCTACAATTTTCATCTTATTTTTTTCTTTGTTTTGTTGCTGTAGCAAAAGATGAAGAAATAAAGTTTTTTAAAACAATCCAATGCAATAGATCAACTATTCGGTATTCGAATAGAAAAACAATTAATTTTGACCAAATGTGTTTTTGTTGTTGCTGCCTTGCTGCCCATCAAACATAAACTGTTTGTGTGTAAATAAGTTTCTTTTGAGGGAAAGAAAAAGTTTGGTGTAAGAATGAATTATATGGGAGAAATTGGATTTGATTATTGAGTATGCTTATGATTGTGGATGGTTTTTGGGATAGTATGGTGTCAGAGATAAGTGGGATCTTTAGTATCGAGCCATTTATAGACGAATCTGCCAGTGCGAGAGTTAAACCACTGTAGCACGGGTGTTTAGGCAACTGACCAGTTTACGTGATCCTCATTTGTGAGGACGTGGGTTCAATTCCCACCAGAGACCGATTTCTCAATCATTATTATAGAGTGCTGTCGAAATGACAAGGATTCGCACCAGGCTCACGATATTACATTTATAGGAATTGGTTTTTGGACACGTACAAATAAAGGTTGTGATTTCCTGAATTTTCCAATGAAGTACGACTATGGCATGGGGTACATTAGATGTAAGTGTGCTATAGGTTGGAGTTTAATGAAAAGCTTTAGATAAAAGGAGCCCTTAACTAGTTTCAAGTGCTACTTAGAATACCCAACTTCAGTATTTTCCGATTCTAGGGTAGGATGTATTTAGTAGTCCTAGAAACTAGCTCCAAGAAGCTTTAAAGTATATCAAGTCATCCTTTAAAAATTCATCCTAGTCTCCTTTAAACCCACCCCCACCCAAAACATATGCCATTCAACTTCCAAGAAAATAAACTTTTTTTATTTCATTACTTCCAATCCCAAGCTTCTTCGGTAGCAACAACCACACAAAAAACAATAGATGACCATTTTTTCCGATATTCTTTCATTCTATTTCCTCATCAAATGACATTAATTCTATATACTTGATGATATGAATGTAGGAAAGAGATATGAGCATAAAATGGTTGATATAAAGCTATGGCTATAGAAAAAGTAGATATGAATGTTGAAGATACACAATGTTAACATTATAATAGACAAATATTTAATTTACTAAACCATTATCAATGATATTTGATAGAAAATAATGTTAAGAATGAAGAGAAAAAGATTAAAAGGATAATTATGTTGACGGAGAAGTTGTCAGTTGTTCTTTTTTTTTGTCGCTCATGTTGCCTTGGTTATAAGATTGAATAGCTTGATATGCCTGAATTCTTTGTTTCTTATGAGAATCTCTTTTATGAATTATTATTTTTGCCTTAGAGATGTGATTATGATTAAGTGTGTGGGTGTTGATGGTGATGAGGGTCAGAATAAAGTGTGGAGGAAGGAGTCTAAATTAATTTTTCTTCTGAATGATTGCATTTTTGGTTTTATTTGCTAGAAAATTGAAAATGATTTTTAACTTGATTTATCCATGTCTTGAGCAACCAAAACGTTAAGGCGCTGTAAAAAAACAGGTAATTTTGGATTGACTGACTTTGCTGTGCAACAGTAATCAGTAGCTAAACTAGCTTGCTTTAAGCTTGCTTCAAAGATTTGCTACATTGTGCTGCCATGTTTTGTAAATTCATTTAAACTTCTCAGATGTACCCCATGCAGCTCATTTCTTTCAAAACATAGAGAACATATCGAAGTTATATCTCATGAGTTTTATCAATCATCGAATAGTCGTTCAATAATGACTTTAATCGAAATAAAGTAGCTTAGATCCCTGGTATCCTTTGACAATCATTATATTCTGTACCACAAGCTTGTAGGCTCTTCTACTCATCCCTCCTCCACAATCAGCGCCATCATAAACAAATGACAACTTAGCCACACACTTTAAATACAATTCCCACCTAGACATACCTCCTATTACCATAAAACAACATCCATTTACATCACAATCTGATTGGAAACATCACCTCATAATTTTAACTTCATATCTCAAAAAGTAAACTCCCAGTCAATTTTAATGTTAACAAGCTTAAAATTTATTACTCAAATCATAATTTTCATCATGCTTAAAAGCACTTACTTACTAACAAAGTTGCCATGAAGAAGGAAGAAAGAAATTTGTTTTTCAACTAAACCAATAAAAAATGAATGAGAAACTTTAAAGTCATTTTCATTATTTAATGACTTCATTATGTACACAAATTTTTTCCTTTGAGCTATTTGTATATTAGCAGCTACTGTTGCCTGTTCTTTTTTTCTGCTGCTTGCTCATTTAAAGTCGAACAAGTAAAAAGGCAGAGGAAAAAGTTTCTGTTGAATAGATTCCATGACGAAAAAGAAGCAATTAAAATTTTTTTTTCATTCCACTTCAACTTGCTTACTTTTTGCAGTGGCTTGTTTGGGCTCTCGTTTGTTTGTGCCTGTAAAATTAAGATTATATTAATTATTGTTGTTAAGGTAAACACCATTGAGTCAAGAAGGCAAAGAGGCACATTACGGGAAAGTGATTTAAAGGCTGGAACGGAGAGACTTATTATAAGTCATTGAGTGCATTAGCAGTTATCAAGTAGACCATAAAATTATTTGATAGTTGTGCACCTCCTTTCGTATGTAATTGTAGACACATCGTGTACACATGGATAGTTGCATACACAAATTTTCCATTTATTAAGATTGTTATCAACTTAATTGGTATGTTTCTTGATTCTCATTTCTTTAAATTTACATTTTACGCTTGAGGATATGGAAAATTGGATGAGATGAAGGAATCTTAAGCTTTTCAATATTCATTTACTTATCTCGATCTACTTCTTCTTTACAGAAACTTTTTCTTACTGCTGATGCTTGACTCTATTGTATTGAATTTGTTGTTGTTGTGGGATTTTCTGGTGAATCTTTGGGGTTTTATAGATAAAATATTCACTTTGACTGACTGAATCAGTATTGGGTAATTTTGTTGATTCTTTTCTTCTTATGGGGAGTTTTGGATCTTGTGTTACTCATTGGATGTGTGGGTGGATCTTGAAGCATGCATTCGTTAATCACTTTTTATAATTTTCCCAATAAAAATCTAATTCAAGAGACCCCTTAAACCCCAATTAACCCCCGACCTTACCCACTCTTCTACTAATCTCAATCCATAAACTTTTCCGACTGAATTATTTTCATTATTTTATTTTTTTTTCTACAAATAATAAAAATACAAAAACATTTAAAAAAAATTTCCTCTGATCCTAATTCTTCTTCTCCTTCACTTCGTCTGCTCTGTTGTGTGTATGTTTTAATTGCAAAAGTTTTATTTATTACACATTCATGCTTGTCTCTCTACTCTCTCTTCATGTCTTATATTTTTTTTTTTGTATTTTTATAAATAATGTGCGTTGAGTGTATAATTGACATTTCCATAAGAATTTTATATTATTTAATTTATTTTTCTCGTATTTGTTTCCTTCTTGTTCTTTAATATATTTCATATGCATAAGTCTATTGTGATGCGAGGGGTGTGAGCTGTTGGAGTTGGGGGATGCTTTTGGGTGTTTTGCTGGTATTTTAAGGACTTAGTGATATGGGGTCTATTAAGCTATAACTTTGTTTAATTATGCAAATTCTCAAATTCACAGCCTATTGCCCTCCAAGGTATCCTCAAAAATTAAGAACATTCTCGAACTAGAACTTCTATTTTTCAATACCCAAAGCACGTTACAAGCCTCCACATCTTAAAACTTATACTCCATGAGACGTAAAGAGCTTGACATTCCACATGTACGCACATTTAATAACATGACAGCACGCCTGATGGCAAAATGAATGAAATTGAAATAAAAATAAAAAAAAAATCTCGCGAATGAGTGAGTGAGTGAGAAACATGTGATGGAGTGTGCCAAGGCTCCTTAGTATCGTGCATAAATAATAATAATTTAATGATTATTAGTATGCTATAAAGCATGTAGTAAGAAAATTATGATTCACGCAGTTAACATAGATGCTGATAATACATAACTTACATTCGTGTCATTTCATGCGAATTCCCCTCCACTTTCAATTCAATTCAAAAATAAATATGCTTTAAAGTCATTACATTCAATCACCGCAGCAGCAATGAATGAAAATTTTATGCTTATTGACATCAAAGGAAATATGTGTTGCATTAATCGTATCCGATCGATGTTGGTTGCTGATGATTGCTATGCAGAAAGATAATCGACAGGTATTGAAATGTGTAATTATGTGATTTCATTAAGTATGGCATTTTTTAATTGGATCGTTGATTTTTATCGGAGTTGTTGTACTTGATCGGTTGTAATTGGATGAGATGTGGCTGTGGATGTGAGGAGACTGTATTTTGTGGTGGGGTAGGTTGTGGAGCTGTTGAGCTGAGGAATTTAGGTTTAAAAATGCGAATTATTAAGCTGTCTTGTAAATTTTTACAGCACTAAGTTGGCCAGCTCCACAAACTTCACTTAGGACGACATTCTTTTCTAAAAAGATCTTTAAAATGATTAAAAAATTAAAAAACTCCTTAAATTTAAAACTAGCCCCAAATCACAAGACTCAGCCTAAAACCCCCAGCCAGCCAGCCTCAAAACTCAAACAAGCAAATCAAAACCCATAAAACATACTCAATTCCTCGTTAAATCTCAATTAAATCCATCCAATAAATTTCTCAAACTTACCAAACCGAATCAAGAATTTAAAATGCATCCAATAAATCTCATTCATAAGGCCATTCATACATAATTTTAAATGCCCCAAACATAATCGTACATCATCATATAATTACGTGCTATATTTATGAAAAAAATAATTTATGATATCAGTTTCAATATATTTTTATTATTATGAGTGTGTGTGGAAAAAAAGAGATTCAAATAGGCTTGAAATAGACGGAAGTTGAAATGACTAATTGTTTATGTTGTGTCTACTGGATGTTGCATGTTTGATTGAGGGACTGTTGCAGAGATGGGAGACTGGTTTAGATGATTAGGAGCTAGTTTAGCTAATGTGAGACTATGTTGCTCGTCAAGCTATGAACGGCAATTGTAGCTGATGAAGGTCCAGTTGAGCTGACTGGAGAGCCAGTAAAGCTGATTGAGAACAAGTGTATCTGATTGTTGACTAGTTAAGCTGATGGAGGTCATTATCAGTCTTAATATCAGCCAAATCAATCGTAGAGGTTTAAATTCAAGCCTAGACTGAAAAATCCACTTCAAAGTCAAAGGTTGAGTACCCCTGTACTCTAGCAAATTAAGAAAACAACCGTCAAAATCTGACAATTAACCAATTAATTTCAATCTCCCCTCCCTTCATTTCATTCTAGATTGTACATTAAATCTACAAACAATTAAATTTTATTTTATTTTTTTTTTCAATAAATTGAAACAAAAGTAAACAAATTTAGAGAGGCATAAAATGAGAAAACAATAAATTATTAATTAAAGCCGTTTAAATCTGCTCCTACTCTCACTCGCCTAATAAAAGTAAACAATAAAACATCACGCGCACGTTAAAGTATAATTTATCATCATCATTTCATATAAATAATAATTAATCACAACACACAAGAAGTCGGGACTGGAAAGAAGAAATGGAATGGAAGAAGGGAAAAAAATAGTAGTGAATTATGATGTTGCATAAAAGTTATAATATAGTCGAGTACTGATGAGTTTCACATACATGAGCTAGTTAGACATGAATATGAGGGTGGATAATAAGAAGAAATGCTAACTAAATTAAGCAGAGCGTTAAAGATGCATGTGATATGACTATTTATTTCCAAACAGTCAGCACAAAAAAATATATATATAGTAAAACTAAAAGCTCATTATAGATGGTTCCTACTTCCATTATTCTCTCTTCTTTTTTTCATCAAATCATCTAATTTTTTTTGTGCTGTTGCTGAATTGTTATTAGCCTTACGGATGGGTGGATGGATTTATTTATGGTTGAGTAAAATGACAGAAAATTTTCTCACATGTTGAATTATTTGCAGTAAATTTTGTTAGAATTATTGCTTGTTTTGGTGTTTAATGAGGAAATTTGCAGGGAATCGAGTGAATCAGATTGGAATTAAAGTCGCAATTTTTGAGTTTTTGAGGTTATGTGACACAATTTGCTCATAAAGAAACTTAATAAGCATTAGAAAATTATAAGGAAACTCCTGATCTCATCTTGAAGTTTCAAAAATTTAAAGACCCACCTTCAGAATAACACACACCCCTCAATAAATACTAAACATCATAACTTCCTTAGCGAAATTCCCCAACCCCAAAAAATAATCCGCATACCAACCTCACATGCAACCAATCTAGACGATTGCATATAAAGTCAATTAAATATAGCACAAATAAAAATAAAGCAATCAGTGCAACATTACACTAATAAATGTGTATTACGCTAATGAATTCCGAGAATTTGAAACCCTCCTTTAATTGAAAAAAAAAAGCTAAAGAGTTGTAAACAAGTTCGAGGTCGCCGAACGTCGACGTTAGTTTCATTTTTATTTTGTGCAAATATGTGTGTAATTCAAGAGCTTGTTTGTCCGCATTCACTTATAACGTCAATAAATTTTAAATGAGCGTTTCTGTATGATGCTGGTGTTATCCAATGGGATGAGTCATTAAATGTGAATTTTGTGGAGAAAGAGAAGATGGGAATTGAGAATGTTTGGGCGCGAGATGTGGATTTTTTGATAGAGAATTTCAGGGAAGATGCATGGGGTGGGGCTTTGGATGCAGGAGCAGTGATGTGGTTGGAATAATTTAATGGTTGAGGTTGAATCTGAGTTACTATTGCTATCAATGGCCAAAGAGGCTCTTTAGGGATAAAACAGTTGCCCACCCTAGCTAATCCTTTTCTAGTATCCTAGTTCTGACTCGATGGAACTTAAATGCTCAGCCTTTTCTCACAAATTCTCAACAAAACTTTCAAGTCAAGTGAAAAATCTCATCTCAAATGACTTTCGATGCTAATATCACTTGCGTGTAATTTTTCTCATTTCATAAGACGATGAAAAAAAAACTTTGCAAAAGAATAACAAATTGATATACATACACGAGATGATGTTTAGATGTGATACACGCCAACACACAATCACCATAGTCATCATCATGATCGAAAACGAGAAAGAAAGAAAAAATATAGCTTAAATCACGGAAATGAGTTACTGTTGTTGAACTGCTACTTGAAAGATATTTATAGATTTATGAGAGGCATCCTCGTTTTTTGAATAATAAGGATTGTTTATGTCCATAAATATAATATTACAGCGAACCCATTAATGCGATGAAAAATCAGACTTGTTGTGCAAATAAATTATAAATTTCTCAGAAACTTTCAACTGACGTCGATAAAATAAAAAAAAAATTTAGTTCAACGCAAAATTACAAAGAAAATGATCGACACATGGCTGACTTTATTTTTTACATGCAAGCCACAAGGAAAAACCTTCAGACGTTTTCCAGGAAAAAAATTTCTAAAATGACATAAAATAAATATATTCAAACGGAGTGAAAAATGTCGTCAAAGACAAGCTGCAAATGTGAATAACAAACTAAAACCCACAGCTTGAAATTAATTCTGCAGAAATGGAAAAAAAATAAATATTTTTATTTTTTTATTGATGGGAAAAAGCATGCCTCGCGTGGAAGCGAATTTTTTTAAAGACTTTTTTTTGTTGCAGCTATGAATAATAATTTCTATTTCAATGCAATTTATTAATGGTGAAATTCACAAGAAATATTAATGCTTGGCAATGTTCTTTTGTAGCAAATCAAAACAGCGATTGATATTACATTTAATTCGATTATTGAGGCTTTTAAAGTCACGTTTGTTGGAGTTCTGCGGGAATTTATTATGGGAAATTTTTTATTTATATTTTAAATTTTTTAACATTGTTGACTTGGAAGTTGAGGTATGGGGGTTATTGTTGGGGCCTCTAGGTTATTTTGGGGTTAGATTTAATTTTTGTTGGATATCTGAAAACTAATTGAGCTGAAAGGTATCCTGAAGGTTGATTTTTTTGTGTTTCCTTATCCTACTGACCACGGTCATCTTGATATAATGTGCCTTATGATCAAATTGAAATTTTAAACGCTCTTATTTTTTTCGTTTAATTTTAATAAATAATTTTAAACATTTCGAAGCGAATTCTTTAAAAAAAACCTATGAATAGCATTAAATGAACCCCAAGGACCCCCTAAAAATCTCATTTCATTCTAAATCTCACAACAATCTTTTAAGTGCAAAACGCTATCAAATTATCTCTTCCCATAGCTTCAGTTTCAACCTGAAATCAAAAATTGACCGTTAAATTTCAACAATTTACCAAAGAATTCCATTTCCGTCCACTTCATACCATATATTACACGATATGATGAAGCAATGAAGAAACAAAAAATAACAATTTATAAAACAAAGCGCAATTTGGAATAAAAACAAAAGACGAAATTATAAATAAAGGAACAAGCAAATAACAACAACAATTACAATAAGTTATGCTCTCGTTATTCTTATATTTCAGGGTGTAATATTATTATGTATATATAATTTTAATGGCGTCATTTATAGAGTTGAAATGAGAAATGTCCAGACATTAAAAGGCACATTACAACTTTTTTTTCTCCATTTCAATTCTTTTCTTATCTTGATCGCTTGATGTCGAGGCGGACTACAACAAATAACGTGAAGAGAGAAAAAAAAACTTAACATGAAAAACTATAAATGCCAATTTATATGTTGTATTAAATTTTTTTTCGCATTGCATTTTATTTGCTTTGAGTTGTGCTGTATGGCTCTAGGGGAGATCACTTATTTGGTGTCATGAAAATGTTGACAACTGGCGTGAAAAACTGATTAAAATGAGCGCAAAATTTTAAAATTAAGCAAGACTGAGCAAGTTTAAGTAAAACTGAGCAACTTTGAGCAACTTTGTTCAATTCTAAGCAAAACTGAGCAACTTTGAGCAATACTGAGCAAATTTGAGCAGTATTGAGCAACTTTGAGCAATAGTGAACAACTTTGAGTAATTCTGAGCAATACTGAGCAACTTTGACCAATTCTGAGCAATTCTTGTCAACGTTGAACAATACTGAGCAACTTTGAGCAAGAATTAGCAACATTAAGCAATTCTGAGCAAAACCAAGCAATTATGAGTAAAATCACATCTAAATCAATCACAATCCTCATGTACCATCCAGTTCCCACCCCTCTTCATGCTCCCCCAATTCATTTATTTGATTCATTCATGTATTCATGTCAAGCATGTAACACATACTTTAGGTAGAAGCTTTTTGGCTAATTGATTGCATTTAGAAGCGAAAAAAGCTCTGCTAATAAATATTTGTCCAACTATTCATTTTTACATTGTTGTGACTTTACGTTGACATGCACAATATTTGCAATTTCCGGGCTGCATAATATAAATCAGTAATTTCCGTCCTTAACTCAAACATACGTTACACGTACATATTGTCGGGGCATTGTAAAGTTGCAAGCAAAAAAAAGTACACACAATATGGTTTATAATTGATTTATAATGAGATTTTTTACAATACGTCGGCCAATTCTGTACCGGAAAATGAAGGTTGTAGAATAAAACTTTGCTTAATTAAAATGCTCATCACGGGTGTGAAAGTCTCGCGCCCCATAAAATTTTATAAAATATAAAATAAAACTCATTTAAACTGCAAAGTTATTTAATATCATGCATATTAAGTTCTATCTTGCATTCATCCACACTTGCACATTATGTACGTGAATTATTTTCATTTTATGAGTGTCGGAGCTAATTATTTTTGGATTTCTTCACCCTTTACGAGTTTTTATGTGATTGTTTAATTTTTGGAGGGTTTTAGTGTCATTTTGGGGGTGTTTTTGAGGAGATTGAGTCTTTTGGCGGGAAGTTTTGATGGGATATTGAAATTAATGAATTTTGGGAATCTTTGAGGTATAGTTGGGGGAAGAGGGTGTCTACAAGAGTATTTACATCAGCCTAAGGAACCTAACTTACCCGACTGATCATCTATAATCCTCAATCTTCTTAATCCATCATTAATAGCTTGAACATTTGACTGATATCCAATTCCAACTCAAAATGCGCCATCCACCAACCCCCATCAAAAACTTTTCACAACTTTCCCAGTAAATCCTTTAATTTCATGTCTGCATTTAACCAGGCGAAAATTAAAAGCAACAAAATTATTTCATTCTCCAAAAAAAAAAGTTAACAGACACGAATAATGAAACACAATCAAGAACCGCGCGATGTAATTAAAAACGATGCTGTTATCTGTTATGTTTTTAAATGTTTCTCTCTCTTTTTTTCTGCATTCAGTGCTGTCTGATTGCGGTGTATGAAGCGAGCGTGTAAATTGTCAATAAAAATTATCACTGCTTAAACTTTTTTTTTATTCATTCACTCCCTTTGCTGTATGCACTTGATTGTGTGCCTTTTACACCATACAATGTGCAAAGTGTGAAAGATTTTTATATTTGTTGAAACAAAAAATTATATTTTTTTAATTGATGTGATATGATAAGTATGTACAAAGTATAACAAAGTGTCTGGCATAATCGTATAATATGATAATTTCATGATTTGAATTTTCAATGTGTGCATCAAAATCTTTATGGCTGAGGGTATCTGCTGTTTATAAATTATGATCATGAATTTTTTAAAAATTAATTGAGTTAATTAAAAGTTTACGGTGAATATTCTTTAGTCGATTATCTTGTTGATGAAGGGAGTATTATGGCTAATGGGACTGAAATTAATTGATGGTGATGATTTCCTAACGGATTGGGGATTGTTTTAAGAATTTGTGAGAGTTTTGAGAGGAATTTGTTGCTTTTAACTTTCATTGAGATTAGGATGAATTAAAGGAAGTGGTTTGAATTGGAGATTAGGCCCACAATACTAGATTATTATCTATTTGCTGAACTTGATCCCTATCCTTAGATGGTAAGAGGTAGGCAGGGGGTGGTGGGGTGTCTAGCCTTGCATACCTTCCGCTATTCTCACTTTGTCACTCGTTCTATTTATACATGCCTCACAAGTACCTAAAATTCAAAGCAATATTTTTTCTACAAATCACACCAAAAATTGACTACAAAACCATCAAACAATTAGCCTGTCCCTCCGTCACCTCAAAACTCAACGCCAAAAAATCAATCCACCATTCAAATCATAATTGAGCTCCAATTATTCAATAAATCCTCCAATTTCCGCACTTTTCCTTTCAACATTGTTATTTATAATCACAACTTTTTTGACTGAAAAATTGAGCCACAAACTCAAATGCAGACACAATAAAATAATCAAAAAAAAATACATAATTTCCCGAAAAAAAAACAAAATAATTCTTTTTACTCGCCTTTTTATCCAATTTGACAGCTTCATTTTAAATAAATTATTTGTGTAATTGAATTCAACAAGTGTTGTGAGCGCTTGACTCAAAAAAAGTGTGTTTCTCTTTCTCTTGCTACTTTTTTTTATTCATATTCTTCACTAAAAGTGATTAAAAGTGACATTTTAATTTTCCGTGTGTACTTTTTTGATGCCAGCTTTATTTTGCTAATTCTTTTCGTCTGTTTTGTCGGGATTAAGCGGCATTGAAAATAATCGAGAAGGCAAAAATAATTTTTTGATGTCGAGCATTTTTTGATTATTTTTTTGGTTGGAAAACAAGAAAACTCTTGAATTTGTTGCGGCTTATTTTGCTTGAATTGAGATGAATTTCTGCAATTTTATTGAATTTTGGGTTGGAAGTCTCAATTTTTTTGAAATTTGCATTATTTAATGGAACATGAGGATTAAACATCAATTTGGGATGAGAATGTCGGAACAGCTCCTTGATCTACTAGTTTAAAAGTGGGCTCGAAATAAAATTGAGATTCAACTTCAGTCTGTAGCTAGCAATAGAGGCGGGAGGGAAGGCAAGAAGGTTATACATCGTACTGGGTACAAAATCATAGTTTAACCTACTTTAAAACGTCCAATTATGGATGTTAAGCTTAATTTTAAGAACACATGACTCAAAAATTTACCAAATTGTTTAAATGAGTTTCGAACCTAAGACTGTAGGGATCATAATACAGTTATTAAATACCTAGTCATTTAAGCACTAAGCTATCGATGCAATTAACCTTATAAATCCATTTTGACAACTTGCTATTCTTATAGCTGTTAATAAAATGGTTATCTTAACAAATATCTAGCCATCCTGTCTTTCCCACCTTCTTTACCTTACAAAATAATAAAAATATCGTTTATTTTTGTCAAACAATTTAAATTTATTGCTCTTGCAGCACGAGCAAGTCCTCCTCACTCTTTTCCTCCTGTTGCTTCACAATTTCTTCATCTTATCCTTATCCAACCTAGACAAAATAACAACCCACATTATTGAAATATTTATTTCACTTTAATGTCATTTAAAATCGTCTCATTTTTTGCAGCAAGCAAAATATCCAGGCTTTTAAAAATATTCCGCGACGATACAACACGAAAAAAAATTAATATTTTTATTTTTCGGCGACAATTCTTTGACCTTGAATTCGACTAACGATCACGTGTCAATGCTCGCAATGTTGACTGTATGCTTTATGAATATTTTTTTTTGTTCATCTCTTCTGTATTATTTTGACTCGTTTCAAGTTCTGCTGTTTCTTATGAATAATATTTTTTTCAGACGTCGCTGAGAAAGAAATTTGAGATCGTCTGGGGATCGACTAGATTGTCGTATTGTGAACAGTGTATGCAACAAAATATTGTATATTTTTTTATGCCATCGTCTTACTTTTGTGCTTGTTTGCATTATGAATAAGAGTTATGTTGATGTCGGAGGTAATGTAAGAGATGTCAGGTTGTAGATTTTTAATGTTTGATTTGGTTTGGGGATTATTTGTTGGAGATTGTGGTGGATTCTTATAGGAAGTTGGGGTATTCAATCGTTTTGGGAAGGTTTCATATCAATTGATTTCTTTCTTCTCAAAATAATGTTCAAAACACATTCAATATAGGCTAGGGAGATGCTAGACTATTTAACTAGCATCAGGATCGACTTATGACCCCAACTCCAGCCCCTAATATTTCTTATGTTCGATCTTGTGACTTATTAATTGAGAAATACCTCAAAATAACCCTAGCTAATCGTTCTCATAGAATCCCATCCCAACTGACATCCAGACAACCTTTTATCACTCCTTAAAGCATTATTAAAGCAAAACATCATGCAAATTACCTCAAAAATCCCAAAATTTATTGCCATTCCACCTCGAGACCAATAAAAAGCAATAATTTCGACTCAAACTCTTTAAATATTATTTATGCATCAAAAATAAACTCACCCTTCCCATCTGTCACCAATCTTCATTAATATTTCATTGCACTTCTTTCTCCTCAAAACTCCGGTCATTCCTTTCTGTCTCACAACAACAACAAAAAATTGTTTGTATTAAAATTTCATTGACCTGACGTTATGATGATTTTTTAAGCAACAAAGCTGCGAAGATGACTTTTTTTTTATTATGATTGAATTTCGATAACTTTTCTTTTTAAGAGTCTTTGAGCTGTACACAACAAAGTCATTGACGATTTTTATTTTCTCACTCAATCAAAATAAATAAATATGACGAAAAAAAATTATTCAACCTTAATCAATCAACACAAAACAAAAAGCTGTCGTATGTGTGATTTAATCAACTTTTTTTCAAGCATAAATTTTAATAAATCTGATTGTCAATCACACAGGGAGAGGAGACAGACATCAAGCAAAATGAAAAACTCTCTTTTTTGTGCTGAATTTTATTTTGTGCAAAAAAAAAATTTCCTTAACAATTTCTTGAAGTGAAAAGAAAAAGTAGTGACATGATGCATAAGCAAACATACATACGGAACCGTAATTGAAAGATTAAATGCTGGGATTTTTTTGTATTGCATGATAAAAAATTAAGCAAAACTATTTTGGCATTTTATTTGGTTCATATGGAATGGGTGGGTTCAATCAGCTGTGATGTGTAGATGTGATTTTGAGGGGGTCTAGAGCTGAAAAACTAATAATTTGAATGAAAACTTTAAAAGTCCTAAAGGTAAATGAAACTCTTAAAAAAATTTATTTTTGATTTACATTATTGGCAATTGACCCCAAAGGATGATGATGATGAAAAAAGTAGAAAGTATATGTATCACACTAGTTCATTCAATTCTAACAGATGGCTTCCTTTTTTAAGGATAGATGGTAAAGGAAATTTATCTTGAATTGAAATGGATGAGCGTGGTCAGAGATGGACTTTTAAGGGGGTTGGTTTGACCAAAAGTGACACAAAAAAGTCATAAGGAGTTTTAGAAGGTATTAGGAATTTAAATGGATCTTGAACTTTCAAATTGAGCCTTATTTCACTCCTTGTGATACAATTCAAAGAATGGTTGATGCTTTGAGCACTTTTCTGAAGTTTTGAATTTCAAAGCAAGACCTTCGCGAATCAAATCACCAAAAACCAATTTTTGGCGCCAAAATATAGCTTTTCATCTTACTAGCTTCAATATTTATCTTCATCACTACTAGTTTTCCTATAAAACCACAATCTTAAGCTGTTAAACATTAAACGGCTCAAAATTTCAACAAAATCCTCCTAAACCCCAACTAAACCCCATCAAAACCCCCCAACCAACCCTGAATCTCATGCAAAAATCAAAAAACAAGAAAACAAAAAATCACAAAAACGAGAAAACATTTAGACAAATATTTAGTTTGTTCATGCTACTTATACATTTTTTTCTTATTCCATTTATGTCTATATCTTTATCCACATTGCTACTGAACGGTCCAAAATACTTTTTTGAATTGAAAACTTCTTCTTTTATCTTGAGAAAAATGAAAAGCACAGAAAGTTTTATTGCTTTTCAAATAAAATATACTTTTTTTTTCACTCGAGTCTCAGGAAAAAGAAAAGAAAACGGAACTTTATTATGCACAGTGCAATTTTTTTTTTCAATTTTACAGAAAGCTTTTTTCATCTAAAAAATAAAGAAAAGTTATTTAAGTTTTTTTTGGAGGATAGGAATAAAGGGAAGAAAGAATGAAAAATCTAAACACAACACAATAAATTATGCAAAAATCCTTTTCATTTGGATGGTTTCGAGGAGCAATGAGAGATAAAGTCTTTGTGAATAATTGAAATTATTCAACTTTTGATGGTTCTTTGTGAGGTAATGGGATTGAATGTTGAGGAAAGCTTTAGTTTGTATTGAGAATTTCTTAAAGAATTTGTAGCTTTTGAAAATAATTTAAATGTTTTTTAAGTCATCAGATCCATAAATAGGTCAATTTCCTGATTATCTTCATTAAATAAGCCACTATGGTCGACTTTCATCTTGACTGAACCGTTTTTAAGGTTTTTAGACCCCCAAAGCCATGTACTCCCAAGAAATCATATCCATATCGCTACTTTACTTTAATTCTCAATCCCACAACTCTCTGACTCACACTCAATCACCTTCATTTGGGTTTTTCCATCACTAAACTCACCAAAAAACAAATTAATCAACTCAAGAGTTTAAAAAAACTTTCTAAATAACCTAAAATAAACTTCAAAACAAGAGAAAGGAAGAGAGAAGTGTTAACAAGATGTCGTAAATCACGCGGACAAATGCGGTCTTTATTCAATTTTCGCATCATAAAAGTAAACAGGGAACAACTTACAAGTCAAAAATGTGTGATAAGAAGAAGTCAAAAATGTGTGATAAGAAGAAGTCAAAAATGAGTGAAGATGACAAGGATAGTCTGGGGAGGGGGGATCTTAAAGATTTTGTGAATGAAGATGCGAGAATTGAAAAAAAATCGACTCGTAAAGTTGTTAAAAATTATCGAATATTTCATTTAAATGGCTCGGTGATTTATGACTTTATCATTTTTTACTGCAATTATTTGTATGTTAATTATGCTGTTGCTGATTTTTATCGAACTTCTGGACTTTTCTTTTCACAAATTTGAAAGCATTGAGGTCTTTACAGGCATTATAAGTTCAAAATAATGAATTCAGTAATTCTGTAGTATCTGAACGACCTTCAGGATGGCAAATCAACATACCAAGCAGATTGAATAAATTTTTAAAAATTATGTCATAATCATAACCTCAAAAACCTTCCAAAACCCCCACCCATACCCCACAAAAACCAAAAAAATACTCAACACTTCAAGCCACCATGCAAAAGCATGATCGACAAGAATTATCACAAGCATATTCCCTCAGTACATTGCCCAAGAACCATTAAGCATAATTTTGATTAAATTAAAGTAGAATTAACAGTAAGTACGGAGTACAAGAAAATGAGGAAGTAAAGCGAATCCTTCGCTCGTTGAGTAATAAAAGCTAGAGCGAAGAGAGATAGCAGGAAAAAGAAGAAAATCGGAAAAAATTAACGATATGGGAGGGTTTATAATCCATGAATAAATAGCCAATTATAATAAAAACAAAGTGCTACTTCTGGTGCTTCCTTCACTGTTAATATTATCCATATACAACATAGCAACAGAGTTTCAAGCATAGCACAAACTTTTTTCTTTTTTGGATTAGTTTAATGTCCACAAATTTTGATGCCCAACCTCAATGATGTGAATGTAATTTAATTTTTTTTTTCATTTCTACTTCTGTTGCTGCTTATTTCGATACACGACAGAGAAAAAAAAATATATATTTATGCAACGATGATTTTTAATTTCAACAAGAGCTCATCTCAGTGTCTCTTTTTGCCTTTCATTTACATTTGTGTTAATGCAATCTCTCGTAATTTTTATGATAATGTCACTTTTTTCTCGGGATTCATCCACCCTCGAAAATGAGGAGAGACTTTTCTGAATAAACACGAAACACCACAAAGGTCATTTACATTTTTTTTTGTTGTTTCTTGTTGGATATAATGTCAATGAATTTTCTGTTGGATATGAGAAAAAAAATCAGAGTTGATGTTGGAAAGGAATTTGTTAGGTGATGCGGTCGTGTAATTATTATGGAGAAAATATGGAAAAATTATGCAATTGGGATGGAAATTGATGAGGGTGGGATGGGGAAGGGGTTTGCTTGAGGCATTGAAGGGAGGATTTTTAATTTGAAGGAAGTTGCAGGTCGGTTCATTGTTAATAAGCTTTATCTCTAGGATTTTTTTTTATTTTTTGGGATTTAATGAGTGGTTGCAAAATAGGCTGTCCATCGGTTTTAGGTCAAAAAACTGGACATGTCCCGATTTCAGCTCTAAAAAAGCGGGGCAGACAAAATTTTCAAGCATTTTCTAGAAAACTAGGCCCAAAAAATAGCAAGAAACCCAAGAAACCAGCCCGACACATAATAAACTAAACTCATATCACAAACCTTAATTTCATTTTTAAACACATATCACTTTAATGAAAACCAATTTCGTTCAGCACCAAAAGTTATGTCTCGTTTTCAACTCACTTAATTAAGCAACTATCTATGCTTGACAATATGCGTATCTGTGTACAAAGCAGTAAGAAGATAAAAAGGAACATGGAAAAAAATATGAGAAATTAAAAATAAATTTTCCGGTAAATAACTTCTTTTTCGCCCTAAAGGCACAAATATTCACAAAAAGTAGACACGATAATGGCAAACTGCAATAAAAAAGGCATCAAAAGTAATAATTCATTGTGAGAGTCATTGTGTTATTGTAACTTTTGTATGTGTGTGTTATGACACTTGCGATAAGAACGAGCCGCAGGCAATGTCTTGCCTCATCTTTTTATTTATGTCTATTAATGACTACCACTCATTTTTCACTTCATTTTCTATCTCGACTTGCTAATGTAATTTATTCATAGGTAATTGCAGTTCGGTGTAAGATGAAGGAATTGCTTTTTGTGATGTTTTGTGTCTTTTATTGTAATTGGCAATCATTTGTTAGGATAAGATGGTGTGGTGGAGATTGATGAGCATTTGGGAGTGAGGTTTGGGCTGGGTGTTGATGGTGCTTTGATGTTCTTTTGGTTTTTAATAAGGTTGAAGCTATTTAGTGGAGTAGCTTTGTTTATAATATGAAAATTGATGGTATCTTGTGTATAATGTTGGGACTAAGGATAAGGTTTGGTCTAACACTCTGTGAAACATTAAAAATCAACCCACAAATCTCACAAATGAATTTCCTCACATTTAGAAACTTAATCAAAAAGTCCCCTTGAAAAAACATCAATTAACCTCCAATAAATCTTCCGTACTTCAAAAAAACCTTAGGAAACAAAAATTATTCCCTCAATTTAGTTTTGAAATTCAAGAAAAATCGTGAAAATTTATGCGGCAATTTTTCTTAATCGTTCAAACAATTAACACAATTTTGTTCATTCTATCCAACATAAAGAAAATAAAAAAAAACTAAAACAGAATGAGAAATAAATAACTACAAATGTGTAGAAAAAATAACAACATATAAATTTGTAAGCGACTTGCAATGAACAGTCGTGAAAGGAAATAACACACAAATTATGCGGCGCGTACACATCAATTTGGAAGTAGCTATGAAAATGTAAAAGATAGACGTTTTTTTTTGGGGAAATGGCATCATGTGTTATAATGTAGAGCTTTAATGTGTTTTTTTCTCCATCTTTTCATTTTCATGATTCTATTTATTTATGATGTGCTTTCGCCTCTACTAGTTGCCTTAAACATATGTTTGAATGTAGGGACCCTTTTTTATCTTCTTAATACGATACAGTAATAGACTTTAATGAAGTTTTTTTTTCTTGTTATATGCTGGATGTGGAAGCATCCTATTGAGATTTATATGGCATCTTTAGTTTGATAATTTTGGTTGTTTGTCTAGGGGTGGAAGTTTAGGTTGGGATTTTTTTCACATTCTTGAAAGGGGATCCTTTATAAGTTACGGAGCTATAAAAAATAATCATGAAACTTTTTCTCTCTATCGTCAACTTTTGAGAGCTCATAAGCAACAATAACGTCTTAATCTCCTTGACCAACCCCTAGCAATGACACACACCGCCCCCATATGTGAAATTCTAAAATAGTTCTCCAAATAAATACTAATTTCTACAAGAATCTTGACAAATTCAGCTCGACCGAAAAAAGAAAATTGCAAAGAAAATATGAAAATACCATAAATTCCATTTAATGTCTTTAACGTCAGCACAAGAAGAACCTTCTCGTGTATGTGTATATTTTGCCTAAAGCCAAATACATGAGTATATATTTACATTATTACCATAAAAGTACAACAACGAAAGCGTTGAAATTGATTCGCAGTTATAAAAAGTAATGAAAAATGTTCCATTTTTAGCATAAAATGTGTGGGCATAAAGTAATTTG
Organism: Chironomus riparius; assembly: GCA_917627325.4. Lineage (NCBI taxonomy): Eukaryota > Metazoa > Arthropoda > Insecta > Diptera > Chironomidae > Chironomus > Chironomus riparius. Next base: position 16,644,998 of record OU895877.1, on the reverse strand, counting down.
CTTATGAACATAAGAAAACTTTTTTTTTTCTATTTTCTATGTGAGACAAGAAAAAAATGGCATGTGATGTGTTTTTGACAATCTGTCCTTTAAGTTTGCCAACTTCTTTTCATTATTTTTCGTAGACGAAACAAAAATCTTTTTTTTTGTTTTGCTTTCTTTTTCATTTTAATGCACACAACATTCTTCTGTTTTGTTGGATAATATAGTGAAATATTGTTGATAAATTGATCATTAAATATGACAGAAATCGTCTAGCCGCAGAATAAACACTCATATGTTTCATATATTTAATGCTTACGATTTCGTATTCTGTCTTGAATATTTCTTTTTTCTTTTTTCTTCGCTGCTGATTTTGAGGGTGTAATGTATGAAGAAATCGGTGTTCTCTTTCCTATTTTGGTGGTGGTTTAATTTTGAGGGAGTTAGAATTTTTGTAACACTGTTTTTTGGGGGTTATCTTGCCACAGGGACAAGTTCTATGGCTATCTGAGGTATTCTACGTTAAAGTCTTACCTAAGTTCAAATAGAAGTCTGTTTTGATTCTAAGTACATGATTCTCTTAGAAGTCAACACTAGCTTGATATTAGGAATCTAAAACATTAGTTTCTAATATTGAGATTGTCTTTATAATGTTTTGGGATGTTCTTATAACTCTGAGCTGGGTTTGAGGCTCAGAAAATATTAACAATTTGTTGTTCCTGAATGTAGACAGTCTGGTGTATGGGATTGTGTTTTTTTGAATTTTACACTGTTATGGATGTAGCCTTAAGGTTTTCTATGGAGGAGGTTCCAGCTTTTTGGAACAAACCTTGCCAGGGGTGTTTTTTGGGAATCTATAACTTTGATTAGAGATGGTTTTGAACTCAATTTATTGTTTGATTGAAATAAAGATCACTGGCGGGTTTCGAACACACTTCATATAAAATGAAAAGCATATAAATGTAGTATGTCAAACCATTCGATCGCAATAACTTTGATATAAAATTCACAGATTAACCTATATTATGGATTGATACTACCAATTTCCATTAAGTTCTAACACTACAAATTCCAATTCAATCAAATTTTCCACTCATTTGCCACCCCTTAAGACAATCCCAACCGTCCAAATTTATCCACTAAGGAAGCCATCCACTTACAAAGCAGAAAAAGAAATTTTCTCAGAAAAACAAATAAGATAAATGGCGGTAGACATTCGAACAAAAAGAAGAACAGTGTTAAAGAAGCGGAATTCAATTTGCCATGAAAAATATTGAGGGAAGGAAAAAATGTCGTCTTCAAATATCATCAATTGTAAAAGAATTTTATTGTTTGCACCTTATTTTTTTGTGTATATCAATGGCATTGTTGTTAAGTTCTGTTGTTTGAGTTTCGAAAAAAATGCAGTTTATTGTGAATTTCGGTTGATGACATTCTGATGGAAGAATTTTATGGGATTTTTTTAATTGTGGAAATTGCTGCAAATTCAACTATTCTGAGTCAATTGACCTAGAAAGAAAATCATCGAAAAATGTTGCAGCAAAATTTTCCAATAAAACCAAAAAACAAAGCATCAAAATCAAATCGAATTCATTCGTTCACAATTTCACTCGAACGAGTCGCAATTTCTTCATCTCCATCTCACTTAGCAACAAAATCAAGACGAAAACAAAAAAAAAGTTTGAAGAGAGAAATTTGCAAAACAGCATTAAATTGGAATCAAAGTCGTATCAATTTGCCACACGAAAAACAAAATAAGAGTCTCGAACGAAGAAAAAAAGGAGGAAAAGAAAAGTGAAAATGAATAAAAAGCAGCAGCATTTCAATTGATATCATCGCAATTGAAGAAGAAAAATTTACACTAAAAGAATGAAAGAAAGATGCAATAGACGTTGAGGTAAAATTAAGGAAGAATAGAAACAATGCGAGACGATTGTGTGTTGTTGAATTGAAATGATATTATTAAAGTAACGAGGAATTGAGTTGGAAATGGGAGGGAAATTTGGGAGTTGGAGGGGTTTTGAGCGCATTAATTGACATTTTTGTTCTTGATGAGACGTTAAAATCCACCTTGTCTTGGCTACGTTCCTGAAGAAATTCTCAAAAATTGTGAATATATTCAAATTTGCAATTTTGTCAGGTTTTAAAAAGTTGGAAAATTGCGTTGATGGTAAAACTTTAAGAACAGGTTTCAAATGATTTGAATTAAGCTAGCTTAAGTTCGAATCCTAGTTTATATTCCTAGAATTCTCAATTTGTAACTTAGGCTGCATATCGATTTTTATTGAATTTTAGGATTTCAGCTCTGAAAAAGCAGGACAGACCAGATTATCAATTGTTTTTCAAGAAAAATAGGTTCAAAAATTTGGGCATATCTGACTTTAAGCAAGACTTTGTTCAAAAAATTGGGACTGTCCCGCTCACAGTGCACAGTTGGACAGCCAAACAAAACTTTGCTTATTAATTATTTTTCCATATTTATAAAATAAATTTCCTAGCTCAACAGACAATCCGATCATCCAGACACCCAATCATCATCCTGACACACTAAAACTCTTTGAAAATTCTCAGACTGCTCTAAATAAAATCACTCATCAAGAAGAGCACAAAGAGGCAATTGAATTGCCTTTGCCTTTAAGAAAAAGAAAGAAAAAAAATAAATAAGATTCACAAAAGGCGCTTAGCAATTTCTTTTTCCCTCACTCCTATTTCTGCCTGTGGTCGTCGCACTGTAGAACAATATTAGACATACTGTTGCGTTAATGCCTTCGCGACGAAAAGCAATTTAAATGAGGGGGTAATTTATGGAAAAAGACGCATCAAAATAAAGTATAAAAATGTATCGTCGTTGCTCTATATTTAGAATTGAAGAAACAGTCAAGTGAGAAAAAATATACAACAACAACAGCGCGACAGCAAACGAGTGTGAGACACTTAAAACGCGCTCGCGCCTTCTTTATGCTTTTTATTTTCTATTCAGACGACTAAAGATTCTTTAATTTTCCGTGCGATATCTATAATTACAATATTGCACAAATTCAAGACTCTGTGTCTTTTCTGGCACAAAACAAAATTAATGCTTCAAATAAGATGAAAGTGGAAGACGACGTGCGAACTCTTTGAAATTCTTTATTTTGTTATTTTCGATTCCCGTTCATTGGCTTTTTTAATTTTATTTCTCTTATTCTTCTTCGTCGATCGCTTTGTGTTTTAGTTTTGGGCTAAAAGCGCATAATAACAAAAAATACATAAGCGTGTCGAATTGCAATTATTAGAAATATTCTTTTTCTTCTAGATTTCATTAACCTTACTTATTGACAGATAAAGTTATGAGTTGTATAAATTATCAATTAAATTAACGACAAAGACATAAATTCTACATAATCAATTAAGTTTAATTCAATTGATAATGAAACGCGGGTTTCTTTAGAACTCTTTTTACTTTTTTCTCAAGAGTCGATGACTTTTGAGAATTTGTTTTTATTTATTTTGTCATTTTAATTGAGTGTTTAGAGGTTGGAAAGGATAGAAGGGGTTTGGAAGTTGTTGAAGGGTCTGATTTAAGTATTTTGTTTTTGTGATGACAAGATTTGTTGAATTATTATTGATTGCTGTTTCAAGTGTTTTCGGACTAAAGATTTGAATTGAACTATTATCGAGCAATATGTTAGTAAAACTGTCATTTAGAAACTAAGGTCTTTGCAGCCTAGTTGATAGGTAAAAGAAAGATAATTTGTACTCATCACTGTCATAAAGTCATAAGTTCAATTCCTAAGAGTGATCAAACTCTTAATGATTGCTAATAGTGTTATTGACTAAACTTTGAATCACAAAATGTTGAAACTAAAGATAGATAAAATCTTCACGAATAGTTCTCAATTTATTCAATAAAACAAAATTATTCAATCTTGTATGAAACTTATTCCAACTTATTGCACATTTAATTTTAAAATCATTCCCTGCATTATTCTTACAGTTTCTTCACCTTCATCCTTAATTCCACATTCAGATCAATTCTGCAAAATTTTCATTAAAAATTTAATAAGATTTCTCAATTTGCTCTTGCACAAAAAAAAAACTTTCACAAATCGCTTAATCACATTCCTTTCATCTTATCGTCATCTTTAACTCGATTTCTCGACTCATTCACTTCACACATTTCAATCTATTCCATTCTTCGAGCACGCGAGCGAGTGATGATGAGAGTGAAAAAAATGGATCAAATTGCAAATGTTTTATTGAAATTTCTTGTCTGCTCCTCATATTTCCTGTGAGATAAAAATCATTTTTTTTGGCGGAGTGCATGCAAATTTCATTTGGGTTTTATTTCTCAATCAATGAATTTTTGTCTGTCTAGAGATGGTGATGTAAGATTTTTTTTGCAAGGATTTTGTGGATTGAGTGCTATAGGTTGGATTGAGGATGAAGGAAGGGGCATGTAAGATTTTTGGTGACAATTTTGGATTTTTAAAAAAGTTCTCATGATGCTCATGCTCCCCCCAAATCTATCTACATGTCTGCAAATGAGCAAGCAAAAGAAGGCAAAGAACAAATGCCACATAAGGATGTGAATGTGAATATGAATTCATTTCATTTTGATGAAGAAATGGAAACCTTTTCTTATCTTTAAAAGATTTTTAATGTTAAGCTCTCATGTAGACAGACATCGGATATGATCTTTTTCATCTATATACGCTTATAATAATAATATTTCTCGATATGAATGATATTTTAAATTAAATCAGATAAACTTGGATGCGAAAATTGCAGCTTGGTTGTTCTTGTAGCTTTAAAGGTGGATTTTCATTTGGTGTGATTTTGGGTTTTTCAAAAAATTCAAAAATGTTCCAAAAAAAATTCAAAAACTTTTAAAAAAATTCAAAAATATTTAAAAAAATTGAAAAATATGAAAAAAAATTAAAAATCAAAAAACTAACCAAATTATTTTATTTTCTTCTCATTCTAGGTGAGCATATCCATTCATATCTACCCCCAATGTGCACAGCATATTCAAAAAAAAAAGTCTACCAGATTATTATGTGTCTACACGATAAGTATTACTCAACTTCCTCAATTCATTAAACTCATTTCTCTAGCAGAACAAATAACAAGAAAACTGTGTCTAGCATCATGTGCAATTAAGCCAGTTATTTTTTCACTTAATTTTAAAAGAGCATTCTGATGTGAGAAAGAAAGAAGAAATTTTTCATCTTTTAATAGACGACTTGACACACAAAAAGTGTTATGTATCTGACACTTACTTTTAGTTTCAATTATACACTTATAAATGTGAATCTTTACGCGGTTACTTCTTCATATCCCCAAATGATATACACATGCACGACACACATAAAGATCATGAAAAAGAACAAGAAAGAAAATGAAAAACGAGACATCGTTTGGGTTTTAAAATAATTAGTTGCAGACGGTCATGAAGAAGATCTCAATTCCTTCTTACAGTCTTTTACTTGAAATAATCATAATAAAAAAAAGTCGTATCATACAATGTTAAAGATTAAATAAGAAGGAAATGCGAATATAAAAGACATTTATGAGGAGATGATTTTTAATGTTTTAATTATATGAGAAATAAAGAAAATTGTAAAATGTGAATGAAGAGGGAAATCTTTTTTTGCTTTGAAAGAAAAGTCTTGTGAATTAAGAGGAAATTGAGGAGGGAATTCAGAATTCAAATGAAGTTTTGGATGTGTTGGGACATTTAAGGAATATTTAATTTTTTAAGGCTATGATCTCCACTTATCCCCTTGCTGGTTGAATATTACATAAAAAGTAACACGACTTATGATTGTTAGAAGTGTCAAGTTTCAATTTTAGAGCCATTATGGGCCACACTCACTTCATAGTTTGTATTAAATCCAGACAAGTATTCGTATGTTATTAGGTAGACCTGAAGTTAAAAGGAGAATCTTAAGTAGTCTTTTTGACGACAGAGGCTTCAAAGATAGGCTGCATGCTTGATTTTAAGTGAATTTTCATGTCAGGACTCGAATCCAAAATTAATTACCATAGTACAAAGTCAATAAGATCTAAACATAGCATTAACTTACATGAATTGACATATTAGTCGCTAGAATCAACTAAATTAACTTAAAAATACCTGAAAATTTAATCATAGATTATCAAAAAATCTTGAAAATAAATTTACATCTAAAACAACAAATTCCTGCAAATTCCAATAAGAATTTCAACATTTCAGTAATTTACAACTAGAAATTCAGCATTATTCTCCCGAAACCATATCAGCACTTCTCATCACAAAAATCTCGTCCAAACCATCTCAAAAAATAAAAATTTTGAATTTTCATCACAATTCTTATCATTCCAGCTTTTCATCCATCCGCAAAAAAATTTATCTCTTCCACATAATAAAAAAAAAGAAATTACTCTAATTTAAAGTCCCTCAAGTATCTATATTATTTTGCTATGTGTGCAACAGACTGCAGACAACAAAAGCATTTCGAATCAGATCTCCGTTCCGTCTATTTTTGCAACAGACTTTTTGATTTATTTCTTTAAATAGTTTATGCTTTTTTATAAGAAAAAAAAAAGAAATAAATAAATAAATAAAAGAATGAAAATAAAGTAAAGGGAGAAGAAAGAAAGACGATTCAAGCGCTTGTCACATGTCTAAAATCGTAATAGTTCCTTTAAATAAATACACATGTATATAAACATTTCGTTCGTATTCTCTGTGTTTTTTTGTGTGCTATAAAGTCGGGCAGCCGTAGTTGTATTATAAAAATAGAAGTGTCTAATAAACGATTTTTGTGTTTATTTTCTTGTAAGTAATTTGAAATAAAATACTCGTTGCCAATTTGTATCATGAAGATTGAAGATAAATAACCCGGGTGACATATGATAATGATGATGATTTTATTACGGGGGGTGTTGGGGTCTTGAAGCTGTTGAAATTAAGTTACAAATCTTAAAGTAGAAATTTAAAAAATTCAAAAAATTCACAAAAAGTTGAAAAATCAAAATCTCTACAGCTCGGTCTAAAGACTACAAATACAGCAGCATTTGAGCAGCATCAGGCAACAGGAAAGAGGAGGAGATTTTATAATTGCCTGGATTAAGAGATAGGAAACATAGACTTTCATGTTCGAATATAAATATAAATACAGTAATTCAGACAAGCTAAGATAAAAACCTCAAGAAAGCAATTAACAAATGTGTTAAATGAGCTTTTAATAAAAATTTTCCTCTCTCGTAATTCTTCATTTTATTACTGTATTGTACCCCAGGAAAAGAACAGACGAAAAAAAAAAATAAATGTCGTAAAATATTGGACGACAAAATATCAACAAAGCATCAGCATAATGCTTCCATTCACATTTAACAAATAAACACAAAAAACGTTGAAGATGAAGACATGAAAATAACAAATTTGTTCTTATTGGATTTAAGTAAAGAGGCTTTAAAAGAAATTTTTCATGTGACAAATTAAAATGTGTCGTCAGTTTCAAAACATAGAAAAATTATGTAATTTAAATTGAGGTAATTAGTGATGGAATTGTGATGATGAAGATGATGTGAGCGCATTTGAAATGATTACCATTTGAGATTGGGGGTCTAGTTGGTCTTGGGGGAGCATTCTTATTGATTGTTGAAATTTTGAGGGACTTATTTGTCGAAAATTGATGACTTTAAGGGCACTTTAAGGATGTTCAAAGGGCCAAAAAACTATAAACACAGACAATCTGACACCTCATTTGCCACAGAAAAGAAAAGCTAATCCACTAACAAGACAAATACTTGAAATACTTCTGAGATACCTAACATTAGTTGTGAAAAAAATAAACATTTTCATGTCGATAATTTGTCGTCCAATTTTTCAACTTGTTCAACTTAAAATTTGCTACTTCAAACAAAAAAACAAAGCCAAAGCAAAAAGACTGCAGCTGAAAGAAGAAGTTTATCTCACGATGAAAATGAAGATGCCTGAAATTTTGTGTGTCGTTGTAAAGTTGGACAAAAAAAAGAGAAGAGAAGCGAAAGAAAACTATAAATGTATAAATTTGTTATCTAAATTCCAACAAATAAATTACGATAAATATGTTTTTGAACGATAAAACAACCGAAGGAGTCATAAATAATCAATATAACACCATAAATATTTCAAATTGATTTCTCAGCTTGGTTGTTATACAATCGTGTTATTGATGCTAGAGTGTGAAGAGGTTTTTGGACTGTTTAAAGCTTTTTTGAGATTTTTATGGTGGTTTGGAGGGGAATGGTGAATTTTTGACAGGCTAGGGGTTCATATCTCATTGAAATTTCTTATCAAATTCAAAATCTAATTCAATAGCTTCAATAGTATAGCTTTAAAAATATCAGGGACCTGTTTCTTTAGCCATAGTAAAGAATCTAGCTAAAGTTGACTTGAAAGACTCTCATAGGGCTGAAAACTTTTTTCAAAACTTGAGTCTTCCCTAATATGAGCATAATTTCAATTCTACTCACTGAAGTTCATCAAAAGTCTCTCAATAAATGCGCCTTAACCCTATAAAAAATTCCACAAAAAAAAATCTCATCAACTCCACACTTATGTCCCCATAAAAAAGTCACATTTCTTCTTTCGATCATAACAACAATGATGATGATGACATTAAGAAATGAAGATACTAACTTTATGGCCCACTAATGCTTCCTTCTAAATAAAAAAAAAAACTTTAATGACATTATGACAAATCGTCTTACAAACTTATTTTTTAGTTGTCATTAATTTTTTTCGCTGCTTAAGATCTTCCTCTTGTTATTGTTATTGCTACATAATTTCTTCTTTTATTTGCATTTAAAATATATTTCTTTATTGAGACATCGGTGGTGTTGAAAAATATATTTTTTTATGATTAATTTAAAATGTAAAAGAAAAAGGGAAAATTAAAGGCAAATAAAAATTCTTTTAGCGTGAAATTGAAATTTATCTTAAAATGTTGAATGATGGACGGTTAAATGGTGTCATAAATGATGGGGAATTTATAAAGTCATCAAAAATATTTTATTTTGCTTTTTCTTGGTATGAAAAATGGATTTTTTAATTTGTAAAGTTTTTGAAGATGGAGAATTGAGAGATTTTAGAGATATTGAAGTAATTTGAAGGAGTTTGGTGCTTAGGTTTTCAGCAAGATAAGCCAAAATGACAAATATCTGAACATTTTGTTATCGTTGTGCTCGTTAATTGCTAGTTTAGATACTAAGCCCAGCTTCAAACCAGTCTTGAGTTAAACCAAGTAATTGAGAAGGGGTTGATAAAGGGTTCTTGTCAATATATTTAATTCAAAGGATTTGGGTCAAGCTGAGCCCTTCTAAAAAGCTCCATACACGCTCCAGCTACACTCTTATATTATCCTAATCAATATTTATCAAAAGTTTAACAGCCTTAAAGTCGAAAACCCCATTTACAACATTTTTCACAAATTATTACAACAAATTTAATTGAAAAACAAATATCAAGAATTTTCTATTTAATTTTCTAACCCTTTAATTATTTCCCGATTTTCTCAGAAAATAAGTTTTTACAAAATATTTCCATTTGCTCTGTTTTTTTCCCAAAAGTTTAAACCCGTATCTTTGTTATTATTTTTTTTTTCTCAAAATTTTCTCGCTTAAAATTTTTCCAAATTTAAATTTTCCCAACAACAAAAACATTAAAAATCTTAACACCCAATAGAGTGCTAATTTTCAATCTTCTGTTTTTTTTCCCCCACTCTACCCAACTCTCAATTCTCATTCATAAGAAAATAATAAAGAAACTCAAGGAAGAGAACTTTCACATCATTTTGCCCCCAAGATAGACATTGAAATTTATTTTCACTCTAATTAAATGGTTTTTGCCTTTATCCTATATAATTTTTTTAAAAAATATCCAATTTTCATTTCACCACGCGGCGTCGAATGTCGGCATCAGTTATGTGTACGTACAATATTCCTTACCAGTGAGACACATCAGTTGTAGTCTGGATTTAACGGATCGTTACCATTTAAAGCTAAATTGCTTCCATTATAAAATATTGCAAACATAAGAAAGAAAATTTTTCACTTTTTTTTATATTCTACGTTTATTTTTTTCTGGTTCCACTCACACTCTCAAAGTTGTGCCTGCTGCTGATTAATAATAATAACAATACAATTTTATTATTTTGCATGTTGCGACTAACGACTTGAGGAGTTATTCTTGTATATAGCACATCTTGTTCATTCTAGATTCATTTCGGATTTGAAAATGAGGGAGCATGCTAGGATGGTTCAGAGTGTGTATCGACAATATTGTGTCAAGATACATGAAAGATTCTTATTTTTATGTCATACCCAATGTCGCTTTATGACTCTATCCAGAAAATTATTTTCTTCGAAGATTTTCTATTAAATTCTTGTTTATTATCATGTGTGTATTAATGGTGAATTTTATGAGGGATTTACAGTAGAGCGCTAGGTTTGAAATGGACAGAGCAATTTTTGAGGACATTTTGTCTTTCAGAATTCAGTTGGAATTGAGTTTTAAGTGCAATTAGTTAATTCGTAAAAAAAGTATTTCTCAACGCACTTATGCAGCGTGCAGCAGCTACAGAAAATTTACAAAAAGTCAGCTTGCTTCAGAACATGATCTTCCAAGATCAAAGATGAGTTCCCTACGCTTCTCCAAAGCATGTCCAAATTCTCATCTGTTGTCATTATTGGATATGTGTCCTGCCTGTGACCAAGAGTAAAGCCCTCCGTAGATCAAAAATATTTACAAAAAATACTCCAATATCTTCAAAAGCTACTCAATCTATTCGAAATTCTTATAAGTTCAAAAATTCAATTTCCATAAAATTAATTCAAAATTTTTACAAAACTTTCTCTACAACACTCCCAACTCCATCATCCATGCGGTTTCTATCCCACAAAACAAGGAAAAAGTGAATGGATCATGGGGAGCATAAATGCTTCAATTTCCGTGTATCATCAGCTCTCTCTCTCTCGGGATACAAGAAAAGAAGTGAAAAAAATTTCTGGTTTCGACATTTCTTAACAAGTTTCATTTATTCACCGTTTTCCAGAACGGTTCATTCATGCGGCAATGAAATATTTAATGGCAAAAAAAACTTTTTGCTGAACTGAAAATAAAATGAAGGAGTGAATTTGAGATTGCAAACAATAACCAATTTCGTGCTTCATTCGTTTTTAAAGCGCCAGACCACTTATACAGTAGAAAAAAATTTTGATTTAGATTAAATCCAAGCTTATCGCTGAAAAAAAATGTGTTTTTGATATGAGCAACAACAAACAGTGGCAGCACAAAATAAAATAAATTGTAATCAAATTGGATGGATTATAAAGTTGAAAATTCCTTAGATTAAAGTCGTCCAATAAATTCATTTCATGTGATAATTGATGACGATGATAGCTTTTTTGGTGGCTTTGAAAACAATTTCATTAAAATAAATCAAGTAATTTTTGCCTGTTGCTTCTGCCTGCTCATGCTATCATTCCAATACTCTTAGTTGATTTTCATCACTCGATTGAATCGGAGATTTACGACAGAGCAAAAAAAATATATTTTTTTTTCATAGGCTGTGAGAAAGAAACAAAATTGTCACCACTGACGTAAATCACAATCACATCATAAGCGAGACAATATGTATTTATGCGACCGACTGTGAAAAAAGGTATATCAAAAAAATATAACCAAATACAGGCTTTGTGTATAAGAATGGAAGTAAATTCTTTTTTTTTTGTACAAATATTTTGATGGATACGGAGCTGTGGAAGAGGAAGAAATGAGATTTTATTTTGCGTGTGGATGTAATCTCGAGATGAAACTGATAAACATCATTGAATGATTGATATTCAGTCGCAATTGAACTCACACGAAGTGAATGCTATTTGATATGTTTAAATGGTGGTTACGGTTTAGGGGGTAAGGATGATCTTTTTTCGGGGGTTAGGCTTGAGTTCGAGACATCAAACCTTTCTTCAATATCAACTTTGTCCAGAAAACTCATAAAGCTTACCCAAAATTTCTTCAAACAAGCATCAGCCCCAACAATAATCCACATTCCACTAGCTCATCTACCAACAATCAATAGAACATTCTCGTGCCTAATTGCTGCGATATCATCATCTATGTCTCCATACAAAAAAAATTTCCTTTATTTATTTCTCTAAAGAAATATTTTTTATAGCACGTGTAGCAAATTTTCATGTAAAAACTAGGAATAACAGCACGCATACAAGTGTAGACGCTCATAAAGTATTCATTGACGTATTTTTTTTTTTTCAAAAAAGATGATTATCTATCACGTATGTAAAGTTTAGATTGAATGAAAATCGGAAGTGATATGATGACTTCTTTTTTGTGAATGAATATTTAGTTTTGTGGCTGTGTTCGGCTCATTCATGGAATATTTGATTCATTAATAAAGAGGTTTTGTGATTCTTTTGTTAATTTGAGAGCAAATAAGGTTTAAATGTTTGCATATTTGTTGATATTTCTCACGGGTTTGACAAATTTTTATGAAATGAAGATGAATTTTGGCAAATTTACAAAACTAAAAAGCAACGGTTAATAAATATTTGAATGTAATCCAAGGTCAATAATTTAGTAATTTTTGATTGAATTTTTTTTTCTCATTTCGAAAAGTTTTTTTAATCTATTCACAAAATTAAGCCATTTTCCTTGATTAAAGTTGGTAAATCTTGTAGAAAAAAGTAGCAAAAGTTAAATGACAATCCTCCAAAATATTCACAACAATTTTTCTGGTGGAAAAGATTCAAAACTCGATTTAATACGCAAAATTAAAAAGGTTAACTTCCTCAAAATGTCATAAAGCCAGACAAAATGAATAAACAGACATAAAAAAATTCCTTACTCCAAACTAACGTCAACCAAAGACACACCAAGTGAGAATAAAATTGAGGATTTAGTTACGGTGACTGCAACATACAGCCATTTAGCAAATAATCCAAGCAACATTTAATGGATATTTTTTCATGCTCTCCTGTATTCTTTAAAAAAATGTGAAAATAAGAAAAAAACAATTTAATGTATCATAAAAAAGACTGAGACGACGGCAGTTGAGGAATTATTTATAAAATTTTCATTTTATTTATTTTTATTTTGCAACTAGAGGGACTATAATGCACATATATATTGTATATCAAGTTATGTTTGATATGCGGTTAATCCAACACCACTGGCATTTGTGGCTATAAAAACTGAATCTACAGCGACACAGTCTCATGCACTTAAAATCTATTTTATAGATTCTTTCTCGCCCTCATTTTACATCTCTTTTTTTCTTCATTTCAACTTACTTTTTAGCCATTTGTCTTCCATCCTTCGATACATTCCAATATAATTCTTCCATGCAATTTAATATATATTACATAGTATAGGACATAAAGTAATGTTGATGGTGATAGCACTCGTATAAAAAAAAGTCTCTTCTCTCTTTATTTAATATTAAACATACATTGATGTCTTTCATCGGTCCGCAAATACTTGACATTGTTCTTCGTATTAAAGTTTGAAGTTATTCAATGAGTTTTACTCTCTTCAAAGCTAGTCTTGATAAGTAAACATCCCATAATATCAACCAAAATCTAAATTTGTGTTGAACACAATCTAAAAACTATTAATATCATCGTTACATGTCAACCATGTTAATCTAATGGACCAGAAAGTAGTAATCGAATTCCGAAACCAGTTCAAATGAGGGAAGAGATGAAAAATATTTATTGTGAAATGTTGGCAATAAAAAAAAAATCATTTTTTCTTTAAAATAATAAAATAAATCACGAGACGATGCATGAATGGCAATAGGTAGCATCTCACATGATTCAAGATTAATGTATGCAACTGTCACATTATTTTGTTTTGTGTCGTATTTTTTGAATATTTGAATATGTGATTTGATATCCGTCAATGACAAAAACAATCAAATGGACCACAAAACATGAAAATCGACTTTCAAACTGAATGAAAAATACCTCACTCGAAGAGATAAACAAATAAACAAACAAAGTAGAGAAAGAAAAACTGACGAATAGAGTGGAAAAGATTGGAATTTGAAACCATATCGAGGTCACAAATAGCTAAAGTGTTGAAATGATATTTAAACGGTATAACTACGCAGTTTTTCAGTTCTATAGGCGTGTTTTACATTCTTTTCTCTCTTCTTTGCAATCATTCATAATAAAAATGATTTTTTTGTATAGCAAGTTTTTACAAAAACACACGTGGCTTTGTTTACATTTTGATGTTTTGCTTGAATTGATTGGCTTAATTAAGCTAAAATTAGCAAAATAAAGCTAAATATGAGAAAAAATAGACTTTCAAATTTTAAATATTTTTTAACCGTTATGAGTTGCATGAAAATTTCTAAAATTGGTGGAAATGCGTCTCATTCACCTGAACTTTAAATTTATTCCCGCAAATCTCATCATAAATAACTATGTCATTTATTTTTGCGTGTCACACAACGCTGATGGAGAAATGTGACATATCTAACTGTCAAATGACGATTCTTTAAAAGCCCTACCATGAATATTCATGGCGAAAATGTGATGACTGATGTTCTTAATTTTTCTTTTTGAGTTACAGTTATTTTTAGACACCGAAAAAAACAAGAATAGAAATTAAGAAGTAAAAAAACTAGTTTTCTACGCAATATCTTTAAATATGATTGATGGAAAAATTGCGTAGAAAAGGAAGTAAGAAGAAAAATTTGAGATCTTTTGACAATTCAGTGCTAAATAAGTTTTTGCTGGTTGGCGTGTTTGAAGGTTTTATGACCGTTAAGTGGAACTTTGCTGGTGATTATTTTTTTAGGTTGAAGCCTATGTGGATTAGCTTTTGATGTTTTGTAATGAAAATTTAGCGCAAGGTGGAATTAGAATTGGATTTGAAGGTTTTTGGGAATTTTGAAATTCGACGGGAAAATTAGAAGTTTCTTATCAAAATTTGAATAAAAATGCAAGCATTTCCGTTCATCAAAATCCATCTTAATCCACGATATAAAATTTCTCATGACCAAATAACAACAAGTCAATAAATCACTCGAAAATAGCAAAGCTTAATGTTTTCCAATTATTTTTCAATTGATTTCAATCGAACAAAAATCTCACGTTTAATATTTTCTTTATCAAACACACAAATTCCCCATTTATTTGTTCCTTATAAGGCGCCTGCAATAACTCATTTCTGATTAGATAAAAAATAATGTTGCATGCAAAGAACTTTCCGCGCCATATTAACGTCGTGACTTTTAAGTGCTTCCTAGAATTTCAATCAAATAAAATATTGTGCATGTAATGGCATCAAAAACGTATTATTGGCGTCATAAGTCGCGTTCCTAATTCGAAACCAATTTTTCTATATTACTTCCAACAACACAAAAAAAACTTTGCCTTTTTATTATTTATTTCGAATCAGAAAAAAAAGATTTTTTATTTGTTAATGAAGTTGTTAACAATTTTGTCAGATGTTTCTGTACTGTTTGTATTGTGAAGTGCTCAAAATGGCATGACTCGTAAAAAATTATAGCGCGCTCTGCAATTAATTTATTACGTCTGCATATTCATTGACTCAATTGGCATTTTCCTTCTCACTCTGGTGTGCTGTTTGCACACGCTTGTAGTCAATAACGGCAGTGGTCGCATCATAAACAAATTGAATGTGTGCGATAGTATTTGCAAAGTAATTTTTAGTTTACGAGATTTTTTTTGTGTGTTGTTTTGGTTTTTATCTCTCTGCTCTCTCGCAGGCAAAATGCATTTGTGAATAATTGGCAGACTATGTCTAGAGCTTTATTAATTTGTAGAATGTGGATTGGAATTTTGTTTGTTGATGGTTTTGTAAACATCTGGGAATTTAATTGAGCGAATTTAAGGATAAAATGAACAGTTTTTTGCAGAAAAATTTTAACAAATTTTTGAAATTCAAAAATATTTTTATTAAAAAAATAAAATCTATAGTCAATAATGCTCTCATATTTAATAATTTTTCTTTATTTTTAAAGTAATTGTTAGGCTTTATGGCAATGTTTTAACATTTTATAGATCAAAATGACGGCACACATCCATTAGATAAGTTAAATCATGACAAATTAGTCATTTAAATCAAAATAACACTCCAAAATGTTGGTTTTTAACGGACGTTCCACAAATTTTGTGTAAAATTTATCAAAATCCATTTATTTACCAAACATATATAAATCTTCCTTAAAACGCAATTTACAGACTCCAAAAATGCACCTGCAAAAAATCAATTAACGAAAAATCTTTCTCAAAAAACAAAAACCCACACGTGAAAGCAACTTCAACAACATCATCTGACGTCGATCTTATCATATGAGTCAGTAATTGTACACATTTATCCGCACACGCTTGTGTACCAAACAATTTTCATCATTTAGAAATGACTTGTTTGCGTTACGTGATAGTTTTCACATAAAATTCATTTAATCAAATGTAAATAGAAATCAAACTAGAGAAAAGTTTATTCTCTCCACTCGGCTGTTGTTCTTGTGCTTCCCATCAATCTTAATCTTGTTGTTTTGTATTATGATTATTTTAGAGATTGAATAGTTGAAGATGTTATAAGCTGATTTAAACAGATTAGATTGAGATGTTTAAAAGTTGATTATTGGACAAAAAATAAGAATATCCCGGAATATCCTTACAAAACAAATAATAGCTTGATCATTTGATAAAGAATGTAATACAAAAGTTCACGAAACTGTCTCATACTATTCACGAAAAAGTTAATACAAATAAAAATAATAATAATACATTTAAAAAAAAGAAAAACAAAACAATAAAAACAGTTCTAGAAAACAATAAAAGTTGCATATTAACAAAATATTGAATTTTAAGTCAGTGGTGAAATTCGAATCTATAAAAAACTTCCAAGCATTATGAATATTTTTCAGTAGATTAAATACTCTCGATAGTAAAACATCGCGACTCGCGAATATACACTTGTTTATCTTCTTTTAATAAGTTTTTTAAATTCAGTTTTAAATCTTTCGGCACGCGAATAATTCTTTTTAAACTACGAAATTTATAATGGGAAAGTTTTTCATGAGGCTTCTTGGATTGAATTTTCAATGGAATAGGATCAGCCCCTCGCTGACTTTAACTGGTAAATTTTGGAGAAATAAACTTAATTTAAATATTTCAAAAATATTAGATTTTAAATTATTCAAATTTAAATGATTTAATTTTAAAAAATTTAAGTTGCAACTTTTTCACTTTTGAATTTATTTGAAAATTTCATGTTTTATAAACAACAATAAACGTTTTGTTCGAACTTAAATTTCTTAATTTAGAAATAAATGTAATACGTCGAAAAAACTTAATTGCTGAGCTTCAACTGTAATTAACTTCAATGATTCAGCAATATTGAATCCAACAATTATTTTCGCCAAATTAACTTTAAAATTATCATCAAAAAATTTGTGTTATTTTTAACTCCATTCAACTCTCACAAAAAAAAATAAGTAATTTTCTCACAATATTTTAAATTCAACCCAAAAAAAAAGAGTTTTTGGACATGACTCATTCACTCACATAAGGAAATGTCAAACGACAAACATAATTGAGCATAATTGAATTATTGAAACATGTAATAAAGACATCATTAGATGTAATTGAGATTGGTTATTTAAATTGGCCCGCTATTTATCCCCATGAATGTGAATTGTATGTGAAATCCACGCACAATTGTATGTTCATAACAACATATCAACCAATTTGATCATGATAACATTTTTTTTATGTATGCTTTACTTCCACGAACATTCTCCCATGTATATTTCAATCTGTGGTGAAATAATTGTAATGACATACAAATTAGAATGAAATTAACCATCATATCGTTCCTATTAATCATTTTTACTGGGAAAAAATTGAGAGTTGTTTTACATTTGTTGTTGATGGCAGAGTTGCTTGCTTATTTGATGATTGATGAGAACGGAATTGATGTAAATTTGAATAACTTGATTTAATGTTGATTTAAAAGAACATTTGGATTTGATTTAATTGATAGACTTTAAAGAATTAATGCTTGTTTAATAAAGAACGCCATTTTGTTTTTTTTTTGAAAATTTCTCCACCTCAAAAAGTTTTTGTCAAATAATTTGAGTTTTATTGAAAATTTCGAATATATAATTGATTATTCAGTAAATAAAATATAGCAAAATAGTGATTAAACTGCTTTTATGTCAATTAACTTTGATTTTAGAGAAAAAATCAACATTTTGAATTTTTCTGTCCTCCATTTTGTTTTTTTTTTCATTTTTTTGAAGTTTATTTAAATGTCTAATGCAATGCAAAGTCTAGAACATTTTAAAAACAAAGTCCAAAAATCAATTTTTTTACTACCTCAACAATACAATGAAAATTGAGGCCAAGTGTCTCCAATTTAAAGTTCATTGGAAATTTCACCATAACTTGTCATTAATTCCAATGAAAAGCTGACCAACAAAAAACCCAATAAAGCAGCAACACTAGTATCAATACAGCAATCGATATTACATAAAAGACCATTAACAGTGACTCAATAAATGAATAATGTAATAATTTTTTTTTTATTCATAATTTCTCTTCCTTACCCGTTCACTGTTGTGTGAGCCTACAGAAAAAATTTCTTGAATGAAATATAATATGCAGTACATAATAGTTGCTTTGTTAATGTTATGTTATAGAAAAAAAATCAATGAATTGAAATACGAACTTCCATGGCGCTAAAATATATTTTTTGTTTCGAACTTTATTGGATTATATTCTCTATGAACATTAAAATAATTCCAATAATAAGTAAGTGGCGTCAATTGGAATGCTTCTTACATTTAATATCCATCCATCTCACTCACATCAACTACAATTTTCTGCGGTTTTATTTTTCGCGACATTATGTGGATTATTTACAATCGAATGGCAGAGAAAAATGACTGCAAAAAATAGAGAACAAAAAAAGAGAATAAAAAAAACACAAAAAAAGTTATGTAAAAAAAAAGTGCAAATGAAAAGTGGGTCGACACATCGGTACATGTCGAGCAGAATGTATGAAAAGTAGGTTAGTGTACTAACTGAAACACTATAGCGATTTATTTTTTCATGTCTGTGTATTGAGAGACTCTGTGCAAAAAAAATGAACAAAAAATTCACCTTCATGCAAATGAAATAAAAGCTTATCAAATGAATTGTCATATCCAACAGCTCGCAGCCTTCTCAATTCGCAATTGTTTGCAATGCTTTCTGCACCTTTTCTTTCACTCCATTAAATGACTCGCTATTGTGTCGACTGAACTTGCACTGACAATTTAAATATGACTAAATGACGGAGAATGTGCAATTCTACCTACTGGGATCATGTGTGTCTGCTAGCGTACGTAACGTCTGGAAGCAAAATATTGTTTGCAAATCGTGCTTACTTCATAATGACATCAATTTGAATTTTTATTTATTTCTTACTGCTGCTGCTGTTCAGTTGTGTGACTTTATCGTAAATGGAGGAAATTTATTTAAATTTGGCAGTTTCGTGTGATGGAGGAATAAGCAGTAATGATGATGAATAATAAGAAAGTGATTTATATGTTGAGTTAAAGTTCGCTTATTGGAATTGATGGGAGTTGATGCTGATGGGATTTTGATGTTTTGGGAAGGGATTGTTGCGGAGCTGGCTCAAAGAGTTGGGCTTTAGATTTGTAGGTTTTAGTAAGATCCTCACTTTTAACTGCTATACATTATACAGTTCTAGTAATCCAGAACACCCGCCAACTCAACTCATTCCATACAAAAAATTACGCATCAACTGCACAAGATGCAAAAGTTAAGACAAAGAACTCGTCAAAAATAAAATTGCATTGAACAACAATGACTTGATCTTTTTCGAGCATCCCCAAATAACACACATTTTTTTTCTTGTTCTCCCATCAAATATTATTATTTGATTCATGTAAATTTGCAAGTCTGATAAATTTAACTTGTTCTTGTTTTCTTTGTTCTTGTTGGCTTCATCTGCTGTTTGCTTGTTGTTTTATTCGCGAAATGATAATTTTTCATTTTATCATCACTTTTTTACGTGTTGTTTTGTTGACAGACCGTGGAAGAGTAAAAGTAAGGTCAAGAAACTTTGGCTGATGTGTTTTTTTTTTGTGGTTCGATGGTGAATTGAGAAATAATCTTTTTTGAGGATGTTGACTTTTGGGTGAGGTGATGATGGAGGGATATGGTCTGATCGAGTCCAACCCATTCCAAAAAATTAATAAACCATCGAACTTAATAATGAAAGGCGATATCGTAAGCCTTGAGTCGAAATTAAATTAACTCTTCTTCATGCTGTGCACATTTAATTGACTGTAGACTAATTAAGGATCCACTTCTTATAATGTCTCAATATGTATATCCTTTCTCATATTTCTAATGTATTTTATCTTCTTATTTTCTACAGAACATGTCTGGGAGGTTGACATTATCAGACGAGGATTGGGCGACAGTTATGGAATTGTTGGACCGTATCGTGTATGCATTACCGACACCACATTATCACTTGTCAGAATTGGACCCCCAACGACAAGTGTCGGCACAAATCGTCCCGATAAAGTTGATTTTGCATTAGCACATATGAGACGGTAAGTAAAGAAGACTTGCGACTTGACACCCCCCATTGATTATCGAATGTTGACTTATGTTTTGTTTTCTTCTGTATAACTATAGATGCGGTTCAACGCAAAGTGTTTTCTACTTGGAAGTAGGTAGATTTACATCAACCGGGGCTGGTGAGATTTGGATGGAAACATACGATCCAATGATTGCTGAAAATATGAACACAATAATCCTCAAGTAAGTTATCGTCATATTTAATTAGTTCTCTCCTTCATTATTATTTGTGAACGACGTTAATTGAAGCGTCATTCCTTGCCACGCTATTTAAAATGTCACTGGCCTTTGAATATATACTTCGACTGTACGACTGAACAAAAAAAAAAGGCGAACGAGAGTCATTAATTTAATTAGCTCTTATTTTTCAAAACATTTAACGTCGTTAATAATTTTCTTCGAATAATTTTTTACTCCAGAAAAAAAATTCTTTGACTTCGTGTGCATGACCATCACATTTTTTATCACTCTCGTACGCGCTCCGTGGCATAAAATTCGAATTTCTTAATTTTTTTTTTGTGTGTTCCTTTCGATTTGTGGAATGTCATTAGATTATGGCCTCTCATTTAAATTTTAAATTTATTAATTAGTCGACAATATTCTCATTCTTACTGTTTGCTTTATATTTCGTGTGTACGGCAAGGTATATAGCCCTCCGCATATTGATGGGAATAAATAAAAATTTATTATGAAAAATTTCTTTGAATTGTCCTGAGTGATAATAATTAAATTTAAGTAGGGTGTTTTAATGGGATAAGCATGTTGTGAATTTCGGAATTAAATGAATTAGAGAATTTTGAATAGGAATTTTGGAGAGTCAGGGGTTTACTTAAGGTTCTTTGAGTTGACTGAAGACTGACTTAGATTTTTAAGGCTCACTGAGCTGACTGAAGACTCAAGGTGCTTAGGTTACTCAAGGCTCACTGAAATGATTGATGGCTTACTGAGCTGACTAAAGATACACTGAGATGACTGAAAGCTCACTTAAGTACCTGGAGGCTCACTGAGGTGACTGAATTCTCACTGAGATGACTAAAGACCTCAAAACTCATTCCAAAACCCCTGACAAACTTCAAAAATCCATTAAATCACCAAATCTCTTATTGTTATTGTCTACTTTAATTGTTATTGATTCATGCTAAAGAATACCGCGAAAAAAAATTCTCTAATTGCTGACCAATTCTAATGATTTCATTTGAAGTAATTAAATTATCATACTTAATAGTCTTCAGCCAATGAGGCAAGGAAACAATAACAATCAAGAAGACACACAAACACACAAAAAAAGATTGTTTTCGCAAAGCCAATAAGAGATTGTGCCGCAAAATTCTAAGAAAAAATAACTAAACAACACAAGAAGAAAAAGAAGAAGGAGCAGTAAAAGATATGTGATGATAATTCTGAATAATATTTTATTGGAATTTGAATACCAATAGCCACCGTCTATAATAATAAGAAGAAGGTCTGGAAGATGTGGATGAATAGATACGTGAGAAATATTTTTTTTCTTATTTATCAACTGAAATGTCCAGAGCATATCGACGGGGTTCACCTTCTTCTTCCTTCTCCGTTTCTCTTCTCTATTCATATCAATTCACTCGTCGTCTGCGTGACTCTCTGTTGTTGAATAAATATTAAGTCTCAACAACTATCTTGTGTGTGATATTTTGAAGGTCATAAATTAAGCTTTTGAGATGAAGGCAAAAAAAATGGAATTTTTTTATTGGTAAACGAAGAAGAGCTTCTTAGTGATTTAAGAGGATAGAAAATTGGATTAAAGCTTTATCTCGTTTACATCCATGTATGTGGTATGCATTTGGATAAATATGTGATTTGGGTAAAAAGATTCATTGACCAGAAATAAAATTTGCAATCTTTCATGTTGAGCTGTTGTGGCAGACCCTTGTGGTAAGTTTTGTTTAATTTTTTGAAAGAAAGCTCAAGGAATGGATTCTGGTTTAGGATAATTAATAACAGCAAGACTTTAAATATTGAAGTTGAGACTCTTTTCGGTGTCATTATGTAAAGACAGGTACCAAGGTCTAGTCAGTGATGTACAGAAACGTGATCAGAGGAATACAGAGACTTAGTCAGGTGTCGAAACCCCCAAACTCTACAAAAATGACCATCAATCTCAAAATACAACACAAAAGTCACTGTAAGGATCATGTTTATTCAATCTACATTCAAATGAAAACCACCAGTGACCTAGAAAAAAATTTCCATCCACAAAGAAAAAATTTGCAAATCAACTTAAATGAAAATGGAAATTCTAATTCACAACACAGACAGAAATAAGAATCGAAAACTTGTAAAATTCTAAAACTTTATTCCATTTTATGTCTTATCGTGTTTGTTTTATAGCCAAGACAATGATATGTTTTTACTGTTTCAAATCAAGAGCTAGAAAACGAGTAAACAATGCAAATAAGCTCAAGTCGACATTCAATCTATTTTTAACAATCATTTTATGGCTGACATTTATAATTAGTAGTCATGATGAAGTCGTAAAAAAGAGGTTTATTGAATAAATTCGTATAAATGCTTGAGGAATGGTTTAAGCTTATGCACTTTTGAACTTTTAAGAAAGTCTTGCTTTGGGGAGTAATTGAAGGGTTTGGAAAGACTTAGAAAATTTTAAAGGCACCCAGATTAGTTAAGAATTGAAAAGGATACGCAAACATATTTAGTCATGCTTCAAACATCATCTAATTGCATAAAATCCCAATTAATATCAATTAAATCCCATCCAGTTACATCAACTGTTTCCCCTCAATTTAATTTTAATTTGTCAAAGAAAACCTCTTCAAAAACTGCTTCAATGCTCATTTACAGCATTCATGTGCACAACATGAGTTAAGCTTTTTCACATAAAAAAACCAACTCGCATTCAGTATTGTTTTTCATTCATAAAAAATCACCGCACGATGTAAAAGTGAGATTCGAATACATAGAGTCAAAAATATATATATACACATCTACAGTCAACTGATGTAGGGAATAAAGAGACACACATCGAGCGGAATTGTGAATAAACGAAAGAAAAAGAAGAAAAAATCATGAATGAATTTCATACAAATGTGCTTATGTGCTGCTCATTCTCTCACAGCGCAAAAAAATGAGGCACAAGTGAAATGTTCACTTGAAATGAATTTTAAAGTGTGCACTTTTGATGTGTCGTGTATAATCATCAAAATTATAACACGACAGTCTCTTTATTCTTTTCTTATGTTCTTATTATTCATTTTTTTTTTCGGGTAAAGTTCATAGTCACTTGCTGTTTCTGTGTGTATACAAAGTTATTAAACTGACAAAAGCAGCAACAATAAAATTATTTGTGAACAGCACAAGAGGCAAACACGAATTATGCTAATGAGTTTAATGATATCAAAAGTGTTTCATCTTTTGCTAAATATTGTTGGTTATTGTTCTTGGTGGCTTGTTAGTTTTTGCTTTGGGAAATTTTTGTTTCGAGTGGATTTAAGTGAATAAGGCTTGATAATTTTATGGGGAAATCATGCAAATTTTATGGCACAATTTGAAGTAGTTTGTTAAGTTTTATTTGAAAACGATTTTGTATTTTAAAACCACGTGGTTTTGAAGTTAAGTTGATTTTCTAGTTCAATTTTGGAGTGGATAAGATGAAGTACTTAGGAAACTATCGTTGCCACTTTTTTGAACAATTCAAGGCTCTAAAGTTATTAGAAATTAGTTGTATTTAGCAAAAAAATAAGAAAAACTTTTCGAAATGAGAGTACGTTTAGTAAATTCAAAATTTGATGATAGAAATCCATCTTTTTAAGTCATTTTACTCTAAATACTTCACATGAGCAGCACTTGAACAATTTCCATAAGAGATAAAACTGTGATAATACATTTATGCACAAATAATGACGAGAAGATAATTCAATTAATTATTTTTGTACTCAACCATAAATGCCATAATGAATAAGGTCGAATAACAACACAATATGTGCTGCATGTGCTTGATAAAAAAAACGCGTTGATTCATTCGTTCTTGTTTCTTTTTCGATTAAACTACAAAATAAAAAAAAATTTAAATGAAAACAGTTTTTTTTTTTGTTGCTGTTAATTAATAGCCTTTTTAACTGCGGCACATTGTTATGTAAATTCAATATGATTACGTTATAATTAAGAATTTAAAGTTATTTTTCATAGTAATGATGAAAAATATGAGCGGTGAAAGAAAAGAATTTTAAATAATGTGAATAGGGGGAGGAGGAATGTTGCATTATTTTTATGTGCGTACCCATCGTTTTGTTACGGATCGAGTGTTTCCCATTCAGAGATGTAGATATGTATGTTAGATAAAATAGATAAAGCTAAAAGTAGTTAATTTATTTCTTCGTTTTGTTGTTATTGTAATTAATAATCGAGCGATAAAAAGGTTTTTCAATTCTTTTTTGAACGCAGTTTGGATGCGTTGTGTATAAATTTAACTGTGATGGTTGGTTGAATATGATGGGGTCCACACTTTAGAGTTTTCATCATAAATGCTTAATATTTTGAGATATGATCTTGAATTTTTTACATGGACTTACTTTTCACTCAGGTTTATGAATAAAATTACTGTTTTAGAGCTAATAATCAGGCTCATAATGATTTAGTATGAATCTTGCCACTTTTTGTGACATTTTGAACCAGAAATTAAAATTCTGGGAGCTAAATTGAACGAGAAAATTAAAGAAAACTTTTTGAGGTGAAAGTGCGTTGAGTGAAAAAAAAAATTAAAGGAAATATTTGATTTAAATTTGAAAAAGCCGTTTAAATTAATTAAGAAAGATTCTTAAAAATAAATAATCTAGGATAATTAAAAAGTCAATTTTTCTCACTGCATATATGCGCTCCACTCAAATTCATAATAAAAATTCCAACCTTTTCTTCTCTTTTGAATATCAAATCAGTATCTCTATTGTATTATTTTGGTGGGTCCGAATGAGAAACAAAAGAAGAGATGTAGAAAATTAAAAGCGCATTCATAAAATAAACGATTATTTTCTCTGTCTTTATTTAACTGATTATCTTGAAAATTTATATGGTGAGCTAATTAACAGCAATCAATATTGTATACATGCGGAGTGTTGTTGCCTGTGAAACAAGTGGCATTCATTTAAAAATTTCGGTAGTCATGCAAGTTTTTTATTACTTTCAATGAAATTCCACACGAAACATTAAAAAAATTTACTCTTAATTAATTAAATTAATTGTTGTTCTTTTTGTATTTTTCACAGTACGGCACAAAAGAAGGCAAATTCACACAGAACTGAAGAGAATTTGGGTCCGATGATGAGAATAAGATCACAATCAGCGAATGAGACATCAAAGCCTTTGAATCATCGACGCTCAACGTTGACTGGAAAACCAAATTTTTCTCCTTCCGGTGAGTTGAAATTTTTACTTATTTTAAATGTTTTGATTTGATTTAAAAAAATAATTTGTGAAAGAAAAATGTTGTAAATATTTTTGCAGTATTAAGAAAATGGTTTACTTTAACTTATCATTGTATTATACTATTATTATTTTTTAAGGATATGGAAGAAGTTTTTAGATAGAATTATTTTAAGTTTCTTTTTGCAAGTTTTCTTTCCCTTTTCTTTAAATTTAATTTCTACTTTTTACATTATTCTTCTATAAAGAAGTTAAAGACTAAATGACAATGCAGGCTTCTTACTCTTTTCCTGCCTTTTATTCCTTATTCCTTTTCTTCTATCTTTGTAAATATTTGAGAAAAAAAGTTTTAATTCCTTTTTTTCTTGAATTTTTTAAAAAAAGGGGAGGCTAAAGAGTTGGTAGTGAAAAAATGTGAATTTTTTTTCTGAACTTTTGCAAAATTTTACCAATTCTTTTTAAATTTAATTTTTTAATATCCTTTTGAAAAAATCAACAGTTTTCTATAATATTGAATTTTTTCGAACAATTTTATTAAATTTTTCATTTTTTTAAAAAAAATCATTTTGCAAAATTTAAAAAAAAAACTTAATTAAATTTGTACTGAATTGTGACAAAATTTGCAACTTTAATATCAACTCGTTAGCCTCGTTCCCTTATTTACTTCTTTAAATTTTCATATTCCCATGAGATCCCTTCAGAGATCTCCTTTATCCTTCCCAAATCCAACCACATCTCTTTCTCCACTTCTGTCAACTTCTTTTCTTTTCTTTTATTAAATCTCCATAAAAGAAACTTTAAACTTTTATTATTATTATTTCCTTTTTATTTCTCTCAACTTAAAGTAGATTTTTAATACTATTATAATTTTGTTATATGAGTACATATTACTATGATAATGCAAAATGTGTCGGTAGATTTTTCTAACAACTATTAATGCTTGAGGGTAGAAAAACGTAATTGAATTTAAAAGAATCTTACCGCTGCTGCAATATATTGAAATTATGAAAAGTTTTAATATAGTTGGTTGTAGACTATTGCCAACAAGAATCTTTGTCATTCGACATCATGCATATGCATCTCTATTTGAAGATATTTCCTATTTTTGCCACACTTTTTGTTGGGAAACAAATTGAAAATTTCGTTCAAAATTGGAATCTTATAAAATTAAAAAATTGGAAACTTTTAAAATTGAAAATTGAAAACTTTTAAAATTAAAAATTGAAGAAAAAAAAATTTGAACCTTTTCTTGTCGATTCGATTCCCAGACATCACATCCATCGCACATAATCTGCACTTCTTACAAATACCAGAAGAGACTCATCTGTTAAATTCCAACAAACTTCATTAAACCTTAAACAATTTTTCATTTAATTTTATCATTCAACTGCAAGTCACTATGGATATCTCATTGACTACTCTTAATTTTTCATAGACATACGGATATCCCTCTCATGCGTCTCGAGAGAAATAAGAAAATAATTTTTTCCATTAAATAGATTTAATTGGCTGTGATAAATGGTGGAAATTATATTAAATTGAAGATTGAATATAAATTGAATGGAAAGTTTCTCATATATTCGAATAATGCACATACATGTGTAGGACGATCTAGAACGAGAAAGTTCTGAGTGGAAAGTAAAAGAGGAAATCAATCAAAATTATGCACTTGAAAGGTGTTCATTTGTGGGGTTTGAAGTTTGCAATTTATTTAAGATTAATGGGAGGTTTTCTAAAAAGTTTTGATACTAAGTTGGAGTTCTATGACTGAATTTTGAGGTTATGTCATGAAAACTCTAACCAAATTGACTCAATCAATTATTTTTCCATTAAAAATACATCAATCCAGCAGCCCCCCACTCCACATTCTTTAAAAAAACAGAATCTCAAAATTTAATGCCTCACAACTGCAAATGGGATGATAAATTGAATCCTCAAGTAGACTATAGACACCAAATGGAGATTTTTGATGCAATAAATGTACATTAAAATCCAGGAAATTACTAATTCAATTTTCAATTCACAAATGACTTGATTGGGACTGCAAAAACATATCGGAATCAATAAATATATCTTTATCACCACAAAAATTTACATACAAGCACACACACACCCGATGTTCACAATGTGATGTTTTTCAATATTAAAGTGATATTTAATCTATCATAAACATTTATGTTCCGGCATCATGTTCAACCCATCCTCATCTCCTCCTGCTTTAACATATTCACATTCTTGTGGATTTTGAAATTATAATTCAATATGATTCGAGTAAACAATTAATTGGTGATTGGATATTTTTATTGATTGAATTTTATGTGTATTTATTTATCCATAGCATTATGCGTGTGTATATTCAGCAATATGCAACTGTATATACGAGAATATCGAAATGGGGGTCGTGAAGAAAATATCAATTTGATTAAATTTTCAATTATTTTACATGGTCGATGCTTTGTTACATCCTTAAGTGGTTGGGAATTTGTGGATTATTAATGGGAGTGTGTTATGTTGATGACGGGAAAAGGTTGGTTTGTGGACTACTTGAGGATTTAATAAGGGGTAGATTAGGTACTCTGTGACTTTAACCAAAAAGATGAGAGTCTCTAAAAGTGAAGGATTTTAATGACTGGTACAAAAAATTTTTAATTCAAATGTTACTATCGGTATGACTTCGGGGGGATCTAATAATGAGAGCATCTTACCTATAAAAGATGTTTTTTGAACGTTCTTAAGTTCACTAGTTCCAACTAAAGTTTAAAGTGATATTTTTGTACATCATATTTTTACTATCCCCATGTAAGTGGAATATTCTTAAAAAATAAATGAACTTAGTAAAGTGGGCTGTTGTTTTGAACGGTAGATGCATATAAGAGCAGGTTTTGAATTTTTTATTGGATTGATGACATACCGTGGAGCTAGCTATTGTCTTTGATTGAGGATTTTGAATAATTTATTGATCGTTTTGCAACTTTGAATTGTGAAATTCAATTATTTGTGAAAATTTCATCCTAAATTTTTTTCAAAAATCACACAAAAATCTGCAAGAACCTCGAAATTTTTCATCAAACTTTCCATTCAAGAGTCTTCAAAATCTTCAACATCTTTCAAAAATTAAACAGTCTTCCTCCGAAATTCCTCACAATTCTACTCATAATTAAATTAATTAACTCACAGCATACTCTCGCCCCTCATCTAAACCATTTATTGATGCTTAATAATTTTCTATTATGAGTATAACATGACAAGCAATAATTGGAAGTATGCACATTGTGTTTGTGATATGTGGGAGCCGACAAGAAAAGGTCAAAGACCGCAAAAAGTATTTTTGTCTCTTCTTTATACACGCAAAAATTCAATTTTCTATTGTTTCCTATTCATTCTTACTTGAACGTGTACTTTGTGCACCCCCCATCCACTAAAATAATATCTATCTCTATCTATCTATCAAATTTTTAACAGTCAATGAACTAAGCTGTGTGAAATCACTTGAAAAATTGAAAAATTAATTTTTTTTACAAAACACACATTTTGAACACAATCAGAAATGAATTTTAAAAATCTATATTGGCAAAAATGATTGGAAAATTTAAAAAAAAATTAACAAAAAGGTTTAAAAATTGCTTTTTAGGCTGACAAAAAAAACATTGAATTTAAAAAAAATTCAGTAATATGATGCATTTTCTTTGACATTAATTGGCTTTTAATATTTTAAAATTATTTTTATATTTTTAAAAATATGACAAAAAAAATGAACAAAAACAAAAATATTGAATCCAAATTTACAGAATTGCCAGATTCGACAGAATCATCAGCCACATCCACCGGTACAATAATATTGAATCAAAATGCACTCAAGCCAAAAAATAATCAGACACATTCTGTGAGTCAAATGTCATTACAATCAACAGGCATTGCAA
This sequence comes from Chironomus riparius, assembly GCA_917627325.4. NCBI lineage: Eukaryota > Metazoa > Arthropoda > Insecta > Diptera > Chironomidae > Chironomus > Chironomus riparius. Next base: position 16,615,017 of record OU895877.1, on the reverse strand, counting down.
CTTCAGCTGCCTCACTCAATAAATGCCATAACACGTCAAATGTCGTTGTCGATAAGACGAACAACAAATGTAATGTAATTCAATGTTCATATCCAACATCGTGTAATAAGGAGCAACAACAACCATCATCACAACCTTCCACATCAAATTCAAGTATATCCATATCGACCATCACCGCCAATAATGGTACGAAATGGTTTCCTTTTATACTTAATTTTATTTTTATAAAACCTTATTTTCTATGCATAAAATCTATTTGTGTACTTAGTCATAAGTGTTGGTTGTCGAAATGTTTTGTTGGCAGTGCTGATTCCAAATGATATGCTTGACATTTTTTTCCGCTGATTCTTCGTTGTTGACGGAAATATCTCTCTCGATGACTTGGGAATCTTCAATGCATTTTAAAGCTGTGCTTAAGCTATTATCGTCATTAGATTAGGTTTCGAATTTCTCTCATGTTGACTGTCATTTTATGTTTATGATGTTCAGTGTTTATTGGCCTTTTTGTGCCGGATGGAAAATGCTTTCATGTGCTCAAGTGTTCTTGTGCTTGGGCAGAGGCGTAGAAAGGATTTTTGACGCTCAATAGGCTGCTTATGCCACATTGTATTTTAATTTGGAATACTTTTTGTATTGGTACGTGGATATAGTCGATGAAATTTGGATTGATGATGAAATTCGGGTGAATTTGTGTATTACAAACCTCCAAAAAATTTCAATTCTTAGGCCAACTTCAAAATTATTACCATCATCATCATAACAGTCCCATACTTCCCACCAATAATCTAGATAGAAACAAAAAGCAGCAGCCTTATCATCATCATGAAATTCCATCTCCACTCAACTCCTTTATTTAACAATATAAACATCATATCTACTTATATTATGAAAGCATAATGCTGTGGAAACATATTGAGTTGATGTTGAAAAATGACGATCTACTTCATATGGCTTAACTGCTACTGCAATAGGAATTTCTTTTTAAAAATGGAAGAGGGAGCTTGAGTGTGTAGATAAATTTTTCATTCCTTATTTGCAAGTTTAAAGACAATAATTTCGATGCAGAGGTCTTCAGACATGCAACCTAGCTAGGTTTAAAATTCAAATTTTTGTAAACCCACTCAAAACGTTTAAAAGAAGCCAGAATTTACAAAAAATTCAGAATATAGCTACGCAAAAACCCCACAAAAAAACGCCAATTAAATTAATTTCAATTCAAACCCGTTTCGTTTATCCCAAAAAAAAAAGTATTTTTTCATAAGCTCCGTGTATAAACAATTTCGAGCTGCAACAGCAGCAATAGTTTTTCAATTATAATTTAATTCATTTTTATTAAAATTGTTCATACACATAATTTTTGTTCTGCTCCATTTCTGGTGCTCTGTTCTTCCATTATGCTCCATGATGTTCCTCATTCCAGTATGTCATTATGTATTTTGTACTAAAATATATATAAACATATTTTTTAATTCAATGGAGAGAGATGGAATGGATGCACATGTATATATATAAAAAAGAAAGGAGCATGAAAACATTTAATTATTAAATTTTTTTGTAGATGCAATTTGCGTGTTTTTCTGTGGGGTTGAGCGTGGTTCTATGGGGTTGGAGATGTTTTTAGCTTCATATAGTCTTTGAGATTTGGTGCAATTCAAATGATTTTTATCAAAGATGATACATTTGGATCGTCCATCATACTTCTAATCACTGTGTGGTGCCAAATCACTTCACACTCCATGCTAGCTTTCAAATAAAGGATGTTATTAGAAAATTCCTCAAACTTGACCTTAATACTCTCAAAAAAAAAAAAAAAAAAATAAAAAATCCTCAATTTCCATCCCACGAGAACCGCGTCAAGTTCTACAATTTCCTCCCCAACAAACAAAAAAGACTCAACTCCTCACGAATTTTCCCATACATTTTCCAGACGAATAATTAGATTTTTATCAGTAAGTGAGCGCAAGCAAGCGAGTTATATTATATATAAAATATTTTATATGCGAATCGTTTAACATCCATTTGCATTCACATATCCAGAATGATGAGAAAAAAAAAATTCATTAATTTTGTTTCCACGGAATGAAAAGAGCTTCAAAATGGCCTCGAAGCAAGGAATGAAAAGAATACAGCACAATTGAAATGCATTGAAAGAATAAGGCAGAGCATCGAGAGAATGAGAACTTTTTTTTTGATGAATTAGAAAAGAATGGTGGTATGGCTTTCAATGCTGAATGTCTGAATGGCTGATCAACATTATTTCTTAAGGAATAAATGATGATTTTTTTATATTTCCTACTCCTACAGACGAAAGAAAATGCATGATTAAATTATGGATATAAAAAAATTTTAAAAATTAAAAATTTTTGATGAAAAGAAATAAAAATTCAAAATTCTTTTGCATGCATTCATAAATGCTACACAATAAACTCACATACACACTCATTTCATATTAAATTGCATCTCATATGATTATTGTGCATGATCATAATTACTAATCAAAAAGGGTCGATTCAGAGACTTATAGGACCATGTCCTAGTCGTCCTTACTAGAGTTAACTCTAAAGTGACTTACTAGGGTCTACTTAATGATAAATCGCCCCTTAATTGAACCAGTTGCATGCTCCAAAGTTAAACAGAGCAATCGCCATTAAACATGCACAATGATCCAATCATTCACTCATTACTGCTATCCATGCTTATTAAATCATTTCATATTCAACATTCACAACGAAAAAAATTATCAGAATAATTAATGTAATTTTTTTACTCTTAATGTCGCTCATGTTCACATATGTGCCTGAATAAATTATAAAATAATTTTATTTTTGTTAACTGCTGAAAACCCATAAAAATGTTGAGAAAATGGTCATTTAATCTCACTATTTATCTACTATGTGCTAATATTATGAAGTTAATTGAAATTCATTACTTCAAATAATTATGTTTATGAAACTTTTTTTTTATGTGACACAGAATGTTGCAGCAAGTAAATTTTAATTATTGTTGCGATTTATTGAAATGGAAATTGACGGCGGGGAGACTTTTTTTTTGAGTGGAATTAAAATGGCTTTGGAAAATGGGGATTTATACGGTTACATGTTTGGATTTTATTGGAGTTTTTTGTGAAAGTTTTAATGAGTTTTTAGTTGGACTTTTAACGGGTTATTTTGGAAATTGAAAAATGAATTTATTTTAAAGTTATTTGAATAACAAACTTTTTGAATTCAAAAAATTGATTAATGGACTTTTTTAATTCAAAAGTTTGATTAACGGACTTTTTTGATTCAAAAAATCGATTAACGGACTTTTATAATTCAAAAAATCACATAACGCACTTTTTGAATTCATATTTTTCATTAATGAACTTTTTCAATTCCAAATTCGCTCAACGATTTTTTGAATTCAAATTTTATAATTTCAAAAGTTTTAATGCTTAAGCATCACTTCTATACCATTATCACCCCAAAATCTATCGAACTATCCCGTCTACGAAGCAAAACTTTCCACCCCAACAATCTCATTAGAACCAACCGAAACAAAATTTATTTAATATCAGCACAGCTGCATCTCGAGCACATCGCAGATGCTTCATAAATTAATTATCAACTATTCGGACATACAACTAATGTCGTGTGATATGACAAAAAAAATTATTTCGCGACAATCCAAAGCAATCACCAACATATGGCGATGTTGAAAGAAAGGAAGGAAAAAGTTTTTGGTGCTGTACAAAAAAACTTTGACTTTGTGGCCACAAAAAAAAAGAAAACGGGAAAGAAATCTGTTAAAATAGTTAAAATTCATTAAATTGAGCCAATAACTATGTTTAATTCTCATAAGCGTTTTAAATTGAGGCAGCAGCATCATTTCCAGTCATTCCTAGTCATTGTGCCTTTTTCATCTTCTTTAAAGTCACATTATGCTCATTTTCTTGTGGTTTTTGTGGCATCATTCTACACAAAAACCGATGAGAATAAGAAAATTTAAGGACGGAAATCTTTAACTGTCGATTGCGTACATTTCTAATGAAATATTTAAAAGAATCTGTTCTGTAGGGTGACCGATGTCGATTCTCAATATTCTAAGCACAAAATGTCCATAAGACACAGGAATGTGTGACAATTATAATTGAAATTTTCCGGAGTTATAAAGGAAAATTCCTTTCGACATTAATTTCAATCGAACTTCCGTTTCCAATTCATTTTTATGGATATCTATCGTAATAAAAGATGGTTAGGGCGAGCATCTACATCCATTTTGTGATACTATATGTGTTGTATGCTATATCGTTGATACTGATAGAGAATTTTTATGTTCTATTTTGTAGAAAATGGGCTTTGCTGAGGGATTACATTAGATTGGAGGGGGAGAAGGGGTATAGCATAGTGATTTGGATTGGATTTTCAGGTTAGGATTTTAGGAAGATTTTTTGATTTTTATATCAAGCTATGGCATTGTTAAGAGACCAGCCTCTTGTAGGAATCGAACACACGGCTTATTTTGTTTTTTATGTCATCATACATGTGGTTCCAATTCATAACCATTCGACCACAATAGCCTGTCCCTCACATTGGCAGATTTGCCTATACATTACTAGCTCAATCCCCGGGATTCAACTCAATAGTCCAACACCACAACCAATTCAAGAAAAAAAGAAATTCAGCAAAAAGGAAAACTCGGAAAAAAATCCAATTTCAAGTGGAAGACAACAACAGCACATCGAGCAATAAGAAAACTCGTAGTCATGCTAATAAAATATATTTCATCTTCTCGGTTTAACCGCACACAAAAAAAAAGAAATCTCCCAAGGGAGTAGGCGCCATTTCCATTCATTATCCCTTCTTACTTTAAGAACGTTTCATTGCCTGAACTCTAATTAAAAATCAATGAATAATTATCGCTTTCTGCATGCTGAAGATGAATAAGAAGGAAAAAAACGAGCGCTTTTGTGGAAGAATATATATTTACTGTTGCCGCAGCCACGACTAGGCTAATTATGTTTTGGGTAAAAGATAGAGAAACATAAATTGCTCTGAAAATCATTATTAAATTACTGTCTGCACATTTTTATTTGTGCTTTCTTTTTTCGGTGTTTAATTTTTTTTATGTTTTCAATTTTCGTGTGCTTTTTGGTTATTTTTTATTGAGCTGGGTTTTTGTGGGGAATAAGTTGGATATTATATTGATTGGGTACCTAAAAGCTATTGATTGGCTAACAAAAGGCACGGGAGGGGAGTTAATAGACCCTGATTTATCAACAACACGTTCAATAACTAGGGTCGGTTGCTGGAATATACTTAAACTCATAATCTAGGTATACCTTAGTCATAATTGAGGTTAGGGTAAGCCTATACCTAGCTTTTGTCATCAAACTGATCAGTTTTCCGAACTGTTTGCTCAATTTAGCTATTTTTCTTTAAATTATTTTAATTATAATCGATTCAATGACCCCTTTAAGCCCTCAACTACGGAAATTTTTCTACTTCTTAAAATCATTCACCTCAAATAAAAATTCCTCGTCAATTCCAAAAACACTTGAATCAGCAAAAATAAATTGATAACCTTATTAAGCTAGAAAATAATAATTTCTACGGAAAATAAGATTCAATAGAGTTGAAAATATTTCAAATAATTGCACAGTACAGAATTCCTCGTGCAAATGCATTTAAAAATATTTACAACGTAAAAAAAGCTATGACAGGGCAGAGACGTCATTTTTATATGATTTAGTTTCTTTACAAAATGTGTACGCGTGACACTAAATCCTTGAATTTGAAAAATAATATACAACAATGTGCATTATCAAGTTCAATAGCCACAAAGTATATGAAATTCTCTCAGTGTGTGCATAATGCACTCAGAATATAAAAGAATAATAATGAAACCGTTGACGAAAGCCCCGTAAATGTGATAATAAATTGCAATTCATCGCAAAATAAGAGAAATAAAAATTTCATCACATTTATTCATAATTTTCTCAGTGTCTTGATAAATTGCGCCACATAAACCTCTGCAGTAATAACATAATGAGACCAATTTAATATTTTTTTTCTTTTTTTTTCATTCAATAAACACGAAAAAAAATTATTAAATTCGAAATTCAGTGAGTGCAAAACGAATTCATTCATTGAGTTGCACATTTTTTTTAAATTTAATATTTATTTTGTTCATATTTGCGAAGCAATTTCTTTTTCCACTTTTTTTTGTGCTCCTCTCAACTCTCGACTCACTTTTTTCAATACAAATCCTTGTCCAATCATTCAATTAGAGTCATAATTGAAAACGCTTGTATACAAGTGCATCGCAATGGAAGTTTTAAACGAGAAAATGAGTGAGAGATGAAATCAGCAAGAGTCGTGTAAACATTTATTTATTAAAACAATTTTTTATTTCATGTTTTTCATCATGTGTGCATAAATGGGTATGGGTGGGAATGAGGATGGAAATAAAATCATGTTTTTGACCTGTAAAAGAATTTTTTTTTGTTTTCATGGGAACTGAAGCAGATTTGAAGCTTTTGATGGTGGTAATATGGAAAGAATGTAATGTATTAACTTATTGGAGGGCTTGTGGGGCTGATTGGTGTTTTTTATTACTTTATAGGATTATTTGATGAATTTTGAGGGTTCATTGGAATTTTAAAAAAAAAACATTCGAACTAGTTTGAAGAATTTAATGGATTATTCGAAGAATTGATGTTTTTAAAGGAGTCAGAATCTCGTATTAAGCATTATGCAATGCAAGAAATATCAATATACCTCCATAATTCAACAATACCAAACGAACTATCTTCAAAACTACATCAAACTCCTAACAAGCCCATCCAAAAACTCCTCTAAAAATCCTCACATCCAATCAAATCAAAAGGCAATCAAACAACAAGAAAACAAAGTTGAAAATTGAGATAAGATGAAAATAAAATCATTTTCTAGTTTACCGACGTGTTCAACAAGTCGTTTTAGTAATTGTTCCTAACAAAACACTTCAATGCCTCCACTTCCATGTCTCACATGTGCGGTAATCACACACAAAAAAAAAACTAATCCATTATTTCTGTTGTCGTATTAAAGACGAAACATGTCTGAGAGGTATTTTATTTTATTTTATTTAGTCCTTCAATTTCCACTCCATTTTCAATGACTGCTATTTACAGGTACAATGAATGCAGCATTTCAACAGATTTATTGTTGAGAAAGAAAAATCTTCTTATTATCCGGAATGGAATAAATGTTTTAAAAATTTATTTTATGTTCCTGTGAGAGCCAAAAAATTTCTTTACGATACATTTAAGCAGTTCTGCTCATTTCTATTGCAATTTGTGTCTTGTGTTTAAATATAAATTCCTTTTTTTATTCTGTCTAACGTTTTGACTGCATTGCTACTCCTGCAATCAATTTAGATTATTGAATATTTAAAGGGGGACATTATTAATGCTTGCTTGAATTTTTTTTACCGTTTTGTTGATTTGGAGATGTCTTTTGGGGGATGAGAGGATGTATGGGTAATTTAGTCAGCTTTTCTGGCTCGATAAAGAGGACATTTGATTAAAATTAATAGTGTTTTACGTGCTGAATTTTATTCTGAAGCAAATATATCATTTTCAGGTTGTTGACCTGTGATTGAGCTAGCAATTTAGGTATTTAGCTGAATTTTGATACTGTTTGGGAGGACACATCAGGTATTCTGCGTCTTCTGAGTGGATAACTGCAGTGTAGCTCATTTATGTGCTGACAGTACGCTCTTGAATTTCTATAACGTTTTGCATGAATGAAGCAACTAGCTTCTACATTGTGCCTCTCTTTAAATGCTCATTTGACTTAACTTACTTACAAGATATAAAGAAGCTTCACTTAGAATTATTTTGACTCAAAATCACAGTCATATATCAAAAAACATAAGACAATCTTTATAAAAATAATCATATCCTCTAAATACTCAACAGATCCCAACAACAAGCCACAATTCCCCAAACAACAAGCTCTCCACACCCCCAAAATGCTCAATAAATTTTTCAATTACAATTTCCTATTATGTATCAACTTTTATATCCTCCCATGTGTGTGAGAATTATTTATGGATCAATTGACACACGCACAACTAATGCCGGTGGTATATAACATGCCATGACCATAAAAAAAGCCGGGTCACATGCAAACACACACACAGTATTCCTTCACACTCGATCTCTGAGGAAATTTTATTTAATGGACACACCTGGTCGACTTTTGCAGTCATCACAGTAAAAAATAAATAAATTCAATTTTTGTTCTATGGCTTCGGAACAAAAGTGTCCTTAATTAATGCATGACAAAGTTTCTTCTTCCTCTTTTCCATCACTTCCGATTAATTTTTGTTTTAAAAATATTTATTCACAGTTGAATAACTTAATCGTGGGGTTCAAAAAGGTTCACGCAGTTGTCACATTTGTCGAATAAGAAGTCAATAAACTATTTCAATGCTAAAAAATCAAAAATTGTGTTCAGGCTTATCAGCAACTAAAATATTATTTCTCAATAATTTAAACTTGTTTGTCAGTATAGAAATACTCATACTATGTATAAGGGCAGTGATGTAATGTAAGAACATGAAAATAAATATTTTTTAGCAATAAAACTAAATCACACGCAGAACTCATATGAGCGATAAGGTTCGAATTGTCATTGGCGCCTGTTTTGGAAATAATTTTTTATTTCACGACGCCTCACTTTAATAAATATTGATAATTACACTTTGTATTGTGCTAAAGTAAATTCTTTTTTTTTTTGCGGAATTGAAGTTGCAAGATTATGTAAATTTTTTTATGTGCTGTTAAGTTCATAAATATTGTGAATATTTATGACTTTTTTTAAATGCAAATTATTTGTTTACTTTGACTGGCAATTGCAGTTACTGCTTATGGTTGTCCAGACGATGTTAATTGATTAATTAATTATGGAGTTAATTATGAGGTTGTTTATACAACGAGTTGACTTAAAACAGCATTTTTTAATTGATGTTGATGGAATAAATTCTTTTTTAATGGGGAAAATATGTCCACAAATTTGTAAATTATGTAGATTTCTGGGGTAGTGATGTGTTGCAATTTAATTGCTGCTTTATTGCAATATTATCAATTTTAAAAAATATAAAAAAAAATTCAATAAATCTGCAATAAAACTTTCACAAAAACCACCAAAATAAAAAACTTTAAACGACAAAAATTCCATTTCAAATCCGAATACAATAAACCACCGGAAAATTTTTCATGCGTTCACATTTTTTTTGATTCCATTAGGACAATAGCCTTTTACCATATAAAACATTTTTCCAACATGCATAAAAAAAATTTCTCTCGTTAGTCAAACACGAAGCTTAAAATTACATTTTACTGTGGTTTTTTCATAGAAAAAAAAAGTACATCCACATGCTCGATTTTTTTTTGTGATGCTCTATTTCATTTCACTATTAAAACGAGAAGAATGGAAAAATATCCTTTTAGAAAAAAAAGTAGCTCATTGCGAGTGCTATGAGAGCTAAAAACTAATAATAAGGATTTATGGCGTATGTCAAGTGCTCTAAGTGGATTATAGCCTGTAAGCTTTAATTTACAACTTTTAATTTTGTAAAAGTATCTTTCGCAATGACTCTGTTGTTGGTTTACGCTTCTGGATTGAATTTTCCCTTGGAATGATGGCTGATTGAGATGGGTTTGAGGGAAGTTGGAATTCTTTTGTGATTTCAAAACTGATCGATTACTTTGAAAACTGACCGAGAACTTTAAAAACTTTCAAAACTGACCGAAAAATTTCAAAACTGACCGAAAACTTTCAAAACTGACGAAAACTTTCAAAACTGACCGAAAACTTTCAAAAGTGACCGAAAAATTTCAAAACTGACCGAAAACTTTCAAAACTGACCGAAAGCTTTCAAAAATGATCGAAAACTTTTAAAACTGATCGAAAACTTTCAAAACTGACCGAAAACTTTCAAAACTTACCGAAAACTTTCAAAACTGATCGAAAACTTTCAAAACTGATCGAAACATTTAAAACTGATTGAAATTTAAGTTCAAAATCCTTCAAAACTAATCCAATGGTCTCTAACTTCACCAAACTCCCTCCCATTGTTTGAAAGTGCTAAAATGAAAGTGGATGAAGAGAGGAAAAATAAAACCAGCAAGCAACAGAAAAAAAGCAGCTCTGTATAATGCAACAAAAATAATAAATTTAATTGGTGTAGATATAATTAATGTATAAAGGAAGGTGCTCATACACACTCATTTATTCATTTCATTTAACCAATATAACAATTTTTTTTAACATTAAATAAAATTTATTATACAAAATTCCTGTTCTCGTATCTCGTTGCTCTGTTTTAATAAACATTTTTATATTTTCTCCTTTATTTGATAATTAATTTATTAATAATAATAATAATTATAAAAGTAATATTAAATATGAGAAGAAATAATAACAAAAAAAATAACACAAATAATATCGTATCATGTCGCTTGATATAAAATCAGCTATATTGCATTAACGAACTAATGAACATGTTTGTATATTTTACATCAATGAACATAAACCTAACTACTCACAAAATGCTCATTTTCATTCATTTTTTTGCTCTTACAATAACTTTTTATATTAAATTGAATAAAATGCGATTTTTTTTTTATTGCAAAATGAGAAAAGGAAATTCTGCTTAGTTGTGTGAGTCTCAATCAATCAACTGACATTGTTCTCGTTTTTATGGAATTTGAATTAATTGCAAAAAACTGCCATTTATTGATAACAAAGAAGAAATTTTCATAATTTGCAGTAATAATTATTTAATGACATTATGACTTGTGTTTCTTCAATAATATGTTCACAATATATGATTATTTAAATTATATATCCAGTATGGTGTGCATTTATGCAGTGATGAAGGTGTTGCCGCTGGCAAGGTGTGATAACATTTTAAAATTAAATTTCTAGAGGAGGGGGACTACACTAGAGTACCTTTACCAAAACTTCACCCTCTTATTCAATTAAATTCCGACTAATTTGAGCACACAAAAATAACTTCCTTTTATGCATCCAATAAAAGTGCACACACCTTGCACTCGCATCATCTCATTACATATAATTAATGTTTACATTTAATCAATCTTGATTTATCATCCAACCACAAATATTGATCTTCAATTATTCAAATCACTACAAAAACTCTCAATTTGCAATAAACATCGCATTTTATTCTCACTGAACATTTATAGCTATGCCATGCAATAACATAACATAACATTCATTCATATTAACTCATTACTATTTGAAAATTGAAATTTATTCTCCGCGAAAAAATTGAAAAAAAAAGTCAAAAACTCATATTCGATTCTTTATTGGATAATTTAGTTATGTCAACATCATCGCCGTCCTCATCAATGATTTATCATCAAAGAGCATTATCATTACCGCAAAATTCGAATTCAATTCTCGCTGTAAATGCAAATCAAACAGCACAAACGTCATCAAATAATAGTAATAGCTTTAATATAAGTAATAATAAGGGCAACAATAACAGTAATAATAATAACAATAATAAAGGATTTGCCATTCAACCTGTGCATCATCGTACGAGATCGTTACCATTAACAGAAGAGACTGCCATTGATTTTACCTCACAATCACCACCAAATTTTACAAAATATTCATCATTACACAGTACAACGATAACAGTAACATCACCGACACCAACAACATCATCATCATTGTCGTCTTCATACACCTCAAGTGGCGTTATTATTGAATCAAAACAGAACAACAATTCAATGGAGAGCATCATTGAAGATTATCAAAATATGGATGTTGTGAATAATAATAGCTATCGATCTAATAATGGTGGCAGTAGTATTTTGAAGCAGCTGTCAAAAATTGCCAATTCAAATTTCTCATCGCACAATAGCAATGCTTCTTCATCGCCATCACAACTTCGTAAAAAGCGCCAACATCATAATGTCATGACGGCGTCATTGAGGAGTATGTATCCAAAAAAAAAAAAAATAATAACACAATCACAACAAAAAATATTTATCATATTATATTATGTACTTTTTGCAACTGTTGCTAGCTATAAATTCTTCCTTCACTTCTATTACTTATTGTATTACACGACATGACAAAAACGAATGAGATTGTTATAAAATCTATATTGTTATGTGGATGAATAAGGTGCTTTTTTTTGCTGGATACTTTGTTGTGTACTTCTTTAATGTACAAATTGACTTGCTTGCGGTTGGGATTAGGATTACTGGCATCGAAGTGTGAAATATGAGACAGTGCTTTTTTTGGGGTTCATGAAGATAATTTGTAAGGATTGTTTAAGTTATTTATGGAACTTAGGCGTTGTTTAAGCAAAGCATAGCAAAGGAGAAGATCTGAGACCCATTGGGATGGTATCAGACCTTTTAATAAGTCATGAATACTCATTATAAACATACGGATGGGTCGAATATTAAGGTTTCACACTTCAGGGACAACCTAGCTATAAAATCTTAAGTTTAAGTCCTACCTCTAAGTTATATTTAATTCCTCGATACGAAATCAACAGCAAAGCAAGTAGAGTCTTTCCAAGAAAAATCAAAAATGACGCAAGTGGTTTCTATCCAGCAAAATATGCACCAACCTTAAAAAATAACAATTTCTTCTCTTTGTAAATAAGCAAAAATCTAAAATAACAAGCCAAAAAGCGAAGAATAGAACAAAAAAAAATTCAAATGACAATTCAAAAATGTTGTCCTATTATTTGTCTATCTAATCTCCATAGTTGAGTACTTAAGCATGAGAGCAAATTTGTGAGGACAAAAAAAATTGTATATTTTTTTGATGGACAACGAACGACGCTGCACTCAAAATTCAATGTGATATGTTTGTTGTCAAGAAACTAGCTTTTTTTTTGGTGTTGTTGCTGCTGCTATCAAAACATTGAAAGTGCCACTTTGGTGATAGCCAAACTCAATAAATCTTGAATAATTCTCTTCTCTGTGTGCTTTTCTTATATAAAATTCTAGTGCAAATATTTGAAGGCCGCAATGATATCGCTGTGGAATACAATATGAGCACGAATCTCTCAACTTATTGCACATCTAACAGCTTTCTTTACTTACTCATCCATTCCATTTTCATACGATGATTTGACATATCGACATATGCTGCACACACTATTCTGCTCGTGCCTTTACATCCTCACATATATATATCGATGATGAAAATCCAAATAACATTATAAATCATTCCATCATGCTCTGTTTTCATATTCTCATCAGTCATTACACATTTGCTATTCCTTTTTTACACACATCCAAATGGGATTCATGAATGTTTCATCTTTATTGCTTCCTTTTATTTGTATTGCTCGGGATGTTTTTCAATTTTCGGGATGACGACACATTTAAGTGTTGAGAACATGGCAGCTTTAAAGGTAGCTTACTTAGAACTAAGTTGTAGCCTCTTGGAACATCTAGTTTCATGGCATTAGAATAGAAATGGATGGAACAGAAGCTGACTCTTGGTTCTAAGTATGCTAACCGCTTGGCAGTCGTGTGAATAGCATTTAAGTAGGTGCTGTTCAGGAAACCTTTAATATTTTCAAATTATTGTTGTGGAATCTGTGTCAAGTCGATCACGACTTAATGAATTTATCTTCAATGTCGACGAAAATTGCTTGATTTTTGTTTTGCGAAATGTTTGATGGATTTTCAATGAAAAAGTTCAAGATTTATGACACAAAATCCATGATTGTAGCCAGGAAGGCTTAGGTCAAACCCCTCGACAAGAACATTTTTTTTTACATTTTGCTGGAATTTTTTAAAGTAAATAAACATCTTCCTTAACAAAATTCAACCCTTCTGGCTACACCTATTCACATCTTTTTGGATCTGCTCGCATTAAAAATTATCAAAATAAATTATTTTTGTAGAAATTTTTGTGTTCACATTTTTGTTCTTTATTTTTTTGCACTTCTTTTCATCAAAATTTAATCACCACAAATTTTTCACCCTTTAAAAAATCTGCAAAGATCTACGACAAAAACCTTAAAAGAGTTATGAATCAACTTGTCTGCATGTGATGTTTGCAAGTGCTTCTCGTTTCTCTGAACTAAATTGTTTCTATAAATTAACATATTTCTTATTATTATTTTCATAAAAATCTAAAAATACTAATAATAATCTATTTTCTTCAAAAAAAAAATAAAGGCTCATCAGCATCGACACGTGAGAGATGTGATAGTTTTCCATTAACACGAATCCGAACAACGAGTGACACGACGCCAACGCATTCACAGACACCTCAACAGAATGGAAATTATGCGAATAATAACAATAATACCATAAATAATAATATAAGTATGCCACCTCCAAGAAGACCCGTTTCTATGTCGTATGCATCGCAGCGTTATGGTAACAGTCCACCAAACAATTCATCACCAATCAGCCCACCTTCATGTTCCGAAAGTGATGCCTCATCGGCGAGCATTGACGAGACTGATGGATTCATACACTCAATGACACTTGAGGAGCATGGAAATTTGCGAGATTACCAAAAGTAAGTAGATATTTATCAATTTTTTATGTGAAAACTCTCCATGCTCATCACGTGGAAGTTGTCACTGTTATTTATTCGACAATTAAACTAACACAAAAAAATTATCCTTTACAAATGAAAAAAATTTATCAAATAAATTGACACACAAAAAAAATCAGCTCATTTTCTATACCTGAAGAAAATGAATCAAATTGGCACAAATGGAATAACAATATTTCTCTTAATCATAATCAAAGGAAGGAGAGTCCAATCCCGCCACATGAAGCTTATGTCGACATGCATCCATATAGTCCATATAGCTGCAGTCCCGGTGATCCTCCACATAATGCATACATGCCAATGTCACCTGGTGACTACCGAACGGGGTAAGTCTAGCTCTTTTGATTTTATATTGGATTTTTACATCATGTAAATCTTCACATACCTTACAATTCAACCACAATGTCTAATAACAAATTTTCCTCATTATCTCGTCCACAGAATGTATGTCAACTCCGGTGCACATAGTCGTGCTTCAAGTCTTGCAGAAGACAATGAGGGCTACGTACCAATGCATCCAGCCACGAATCACGATAGTTACCTTCAAATGTCACAACCCGAAGATTACATGAACATGCAACCAGCCAATAATCAAATGTCAATTCATGGTGGTGAATTGAGTTCAGCGACATCAAGTTGCAGTATTACATCCGGCACACCATCAACAGATATTCGATTCTCTGAATATCATTTAGATAAGGTGCAGGCTCGATTTACACCGAGTGAGGATGATGAATTATTGGACAGACCGCCAAGGACGTATTCAGTCGGTAGTAAGCTTGAGCATACAAAGAGAAAGCTTCATATTGATCGTGTTGCTGCCGAACATTCAAATCTAAGACATCGAGCTTATTCAGTCGGTTCTCGTAATATAAAAGTATCGAGAGCTGAATTGACAAGTCATAGCGGTAGTCATACACCATCATCACATAATTCACCTGTTGCCATGAATCATCACGAGATCAATAATAATACGAGTGGTAATAATAATAATAATAATGCAAAGAATAAGAAATCATCGAGTGCACCGTTATTAGCGAATGTATTGGGAAAGACTGGTCATGGATCATTCGAACAAATGGATGATTTAATGGAAATAGATTTTAGTAGTCAAAGTAGTGGATCGAGCCTAACTCGTGTGAATACGAGTAGTACACCAATAAAAAGTTCACCTGTAAATATTCCAAGTAAGCCAAATGATAATTATATGAATATGTCGGGACGTCAATCGAACAAATCGAGTTGTTCAGCCGGTATAAGTCCATATGTCGATATGAAGCCAACAGCAAGTCGACGTGTAAGTGAGAATAATGACTATATGGATATGAATCCAGCATCATCAACAACACTGCGAACATCAAATACCTCAACAAGTCTATCAAGTTCACCGCTTAAAGCTTTAACAACGCCAACAGCGAGTGCTCCACGTTCTGTACCAGCAACGAGCAATACAACTGGTAGCACCAACAATAATAACAGCAACAATAATAATAGTAATTACATGGACATGTCACCACGTTCTTATGATATAAGCTCAAGAAATAATCATCGAAATACCCGCATGACATCATCTGTTACATCATTATCATCACAGAAATTATCATCCGATGATTATTTGAATATGAGTCCAGTCAATAAGAGTCTACCCGATGTTGATCTTCCAAAGCGTTCGAGTGTACCTGACGGATACATGGAAATGTCATGGACGAAAACAAATAAGAAGAATCAAGCAGCAGCAACACGTAATAATGCCAATGATAATCCATCGTCATCATCCGATGAGTACATCAACATGGATTATAGTAACAATAATGATGGTGCTGGTACAAGTGACTCAAGCTCATCAGCAAAAGACCGTTCAATATCCCTGCCAATTACGATAAATAAACGATACAGTAACAGCTCTAGATCTCAAAAATCATCAAAATCTGGTAGTATTGAAAATGGTCCACCTGCTTTCCTTCCTCTAACTGGCACTAATCAAATTACAGCCAGTGTAAGTCCAACAAGATCAACAAATATCAGTCGAACACGATGTGATAGTCGTGATAGTGGAATTGTTGGTACACCATCTGGTTCACAAGCTACAATATTTCCATTTTCACCAGGCAGTCCAATGAAGCAGTTCGATCCAATCGATGACTCAAATTTGCCAAGAAAATGTCTCGTTGATGGATCAACAGGAACAATAAAGCTGAGTGAAGACGACATAATAGAGGAGGAACCAAGAACGCCTGTGCCAATGGGCATGACAAGTAATAACAGTGAGAAGCAACTCGACACACTGAGCAATGATTATGCAGTAATGAATCTCGGTGAGCCGGTTTCAAAGAAGCCAAATTTAGCTGCAACGCCCGTCCAAATAAAATCATCATCATCGTTAAGTGCCAATGCAACAAGTCATTTTTTAGCAAGTCCGGATTCAGAAAATCACGATTACATAAATTGTATGCCCAGCGCGCATATCAACTCATCACAAAAAATTGTAACACCCACACCAATTATACCTCAACATAACAATAACAATAATAATTCCGTTGAGGCTGGTGATTATGCTCTCATGAATCCGGTTAAAGCAGCATCATCACCAATTGCAAAGCAAGCGCAGCAACAATGTGATAGTGACATACCACCAGTGACATCATCGAAAAAATCATTACTTTTAACAATATCGAGCCATGAGAAATTGAATACCAGTAATTCGTGCTTTAAACCAATCGTTGAAGACTCTGATTCGAATTCAATGAGAAATCATCCTTTGTTACAGCGTCATGTTTCGGAGAAGGGTCATCGATCGTCAAATGATACTGGCTATGAAATATTATCGCGACCTAGCTTGTCTCGTCCAAATTCTGTAAATAGTGAAAAAATAAAGTGCTCCACTAGTGGCTTCTTATCAAATCGACCTAATTCAGCAAATAGCGAACGATTGGCGCTTAGTTCTACCTCATCATCCACCTCAACCCTATGCGAAATTCAAAGTCAATGTTCATCAAGTTCAACATTAAAAAATATTATGATGGACACAACATCCGGAGTACCTTCACCAATGAGCATAATATCGCGACCTGAATCAGTATCATCCGATGTGCACATGACATCGAGACCTCCATCTGTCACCTCGGAACGTGAGCTTCATTATGCAAGTTTAGATTTGCCGCCATGCAGTAATACAAATCTTATACATTTAGCTCAACAACAGAAAATGGATGTTGATGAAACGAGCGGAACAAAGATGGACTTCACAACAAGTTCTAGTCCGCAAACATCATCATCATCCTCGTCGTCAGCCTCATCGCAACAATCTCAGCCAGCTTTCACTTATGCTCAAATTGACTTTGTCAAGTCAGAAAGTCTGAAAGCTCAACAGCAACAAACTAATAATAATAGTAATAATAATAACCAGTCAGGTAGTAAAAAGTAAAAGAAAATTTACAACAACAAAAAAAAATTTAAATAAAATAAAACTAAATGAAACTGAAATAAAATGAAATTTTATCTATGAAACCAAACTGCCGCCTAAAATACATGAAGAAATTCACAAAAATTTGTGAGAAAAAAAAATGTGTAGAGTAAGTAAATTAATTTATCTAAAAGATGGAAAAATGATGAGGGGTTGGGGGTCTGGGGATGGAAAAATATTAGATTGAAAGTGAAATTTTTACACAAAATTTGAAGAATTTTATAAATTCCTAAATCTCTAAATTTAGGAGAATTTTTTTAAATGTTTGGCAAAAATAAAATTTTTTATATGGACGATTTGATAAATTTAATGGAAAAAATTCAGCAAGTTTTGTGGAGAAATTTTAAATTTTTGAAGGAAAGTTGAAATTTAAAAGTTTCTAATGGAAAAATAAAACTTGAAAGTTTAATGCAAAAACGAAATTTAAAAGTTTAACGGAAAAATAAAATTTGAATATTTTGGAAATTGAAAAAATAATTGAAAATTCAATTAATTTGACAAGAATTTTATAGAAAATTTACAAACCAAAAAAAAAATGAAAAAATAAAAATAAATCAAAATGTGTCAAATTTTCTAAAATTCTTGTTGAAAAATTGATGAAAAAAATTAAAATTTGATATAAAAAAATTCAATAAAGCATTTTAATCAATTTTTCCACTCGAACCCCGACCCTAGGAGCAAAAAAAATATGAAAAAATAATGTTTTTAGTTAAATTAAGGAAGTTTTTTAAAAACAGAAGTTACAATTTAAGAACGAAGAAGAAAACACTAAAATAATTGTCATTAAGTAAATGAAATTTTTGAACCATAAAATGGATATAAAAAAATGAAATGTCACAATGCAATTACTAAGGATTTTATAATATGAATAAGTACCATAACTTAGCTGAAACTTATTACCTATTTTATACGAAAAAAAAGATGAATTAAATTAAGGATGAATATGGATTAAATTAATGTAGTAAATTAAGGACTAGATTAAATTATTAGTGGAAAAAGGAAAGATAGAAAATAAGCTTAAAGATGATAAAATCAAGTCGTTTAGTTTAAGAACAGAGAAATTTAAGCAGAAATAGAATCGACCGGATTGCGAACGAAATTGTTTAAATTTGGGACTCTTAGAGTAAATTGAAGGAAATAAAAAAAACCAACCTTAGATGATAATTTGAATTATAATCATAGGCTAAATTGATTCTTGTTTGTAAAACTTGAAACCAATACGTTTATTCATGGTATACTAATTCATTTATGAATACATGATAACATAGTGCATAAGGATGATGTTAAATTAAGAAACAGAAAATTTAAAAAAAATCACAATTTGAGGTTTTTTTTTTGAAAAATTGAAATTTTCAATAAAAATTTAAATAATTTAAAAATTGAATGCCAAAATTGATCTTGTCTTTATTTTATTGCTTTTTAAATATTTATTTTAATTTTTCAGGATTTTTAACTTTACAGCTTTAAATCTTAACAACTTTTTTATGATTATTTTATTAATTTTACCATTTTTTATCATTTTTAACTTCAAGCTTACATGCAAGTCACTTAAAGAATTTATTCAAATAAATATCGATTTACAATTTTACAGAAGCTATTAAAAATTAAAAATAAATTTGAATTACTTTTTATACTTAAATAAATTTCTTTAATGTTCTTGAATAACAAGATGGCTCAGGAGCATAGTCAGAAGGTAAAACAAGGTTTGAATCCAATTTTTGAAATTTTGGTTTATTCAAATACTATCTTTAGGCATTGATTGTCTACAAATTTAGGTTTTTTACACTAATATGCTATCATGGGCCAATTATTACTAAAACTGTTGTTAAATCACTCATATGGATAGAAATTTGCTTGACACAGCAATTTAAACCCTCTTAAAAATTCAATTTTATATTTGAAAAATATCTATACTCCTTGCTAATTCTGACTACATCTCTGACCATTAACAAATAAACATTTAACTGATTTAAGTAACAGGATCAACACTTTAATGAATATTCAAAAACTTAAACAGAAATTTTTTTAATTAAAAGCTTTTAACTTCTCATTTAAGAAATTTACAGCAGATTTCGTATGTAAATCGATTTTTAAGTGTTGATAAACATTTTCTTAATTTTTTAAGAGCCAACTTTTCATTACTGATACTGATTATCAATTATAAATTTTGAATTGATTTTTAAAATCTTGTTAAGTGGAATTTCGAAATTATTTCTTTAAATATTTTTATGGTGCAGATTAAGTTTTAGTGTAGAAATGATTTTAATTTAATTTTATGAAGATCTTTAATTTTGGATGGTTCCGTCATTTTATGTTGACTAGCTTATATGATTGAAAAAACTTTAGGCAGAAAATTCTACTGAAAGTCTGTCGATTGGTCGAGTTATAAATCCTGGGTCGCTATAATAAAAAATCTATTTAGGTATGACAATGTGATAATATTTTAGGGATTTTTGAACCCACATCTAAATAGTGACCTAATCTCTAAAATTAAGTTGATCTTATTTATCGTCTAATTTTATGGCAAATACAAAAAGATTAAGCTATTTTGAAAATATATGAAAAAAATCTATTAATTTTAATTACAATCACATAATCGCTATTTTATATTGAAAAACACACAATAAACTCAAACAAAATAAACAAATTAAGTTATTTTTACTGTAACTTGCAAAAAGATGAGCAAAGCTGAATAAATATTTGATGCTCTGTCTGGTGTCTGGTACTTGCACTCAGTTGAAGGCTTCTGAGATATTTAAGAGGTAAGACGAGTTCATAATTGTTTTATTTAAATTTAATAAAGTTTGAAAAAATTGATTTTTGAAGAGATTTCTAATGACTGCAATTAAAATTCACAATTCTTTCATTCCACTTGAAGCCAAAACCTCAATTGAGTTGAAAAAAGATTATAATTTTATTACATGATAATTCAAGAAAAATGCCAAAATGAATTTTCAACACACAAAAGAGTGAAGAAATGATTGAATCAAAAAAAAGTCTGAAAAATGAAAAACAGACATTAAGTTCTACGCCCTCCACATCTCGTAAAAAAGAGAATTTAAAATGTTGTTTTTTATTTCTTCAATATCACTTCGAAATCATTTTTATTCCTTATTTTCTTATTTTTTACATATGGTTAAATTTATTTCGCTGATAGACAAATAAACATGAGCATTTTTGGGTCATAATAAAAATTTGGAGATTTTTCTTTTTCTGAGAAATATTG
Source organism: Chironomus riparius (assembly GCA_917627325.4). Lineage (NCBI taxonomy): Eukaryota > Metazoa > Arthropoda > Insecta > Diptera > Chironomidae > Chironomus > Chironomus riparius. Next base: position 16,593,725 of record OU895877.1, on the reverse strand, counting down.
AATGGGAAATTAATGAGGAAATGATTTTTTTTTTGAAGGTTTATAAACTTGCCAGTCAATTTAAATGTTTTTTTTTTCAATATTAAGGGCCTTAGCAGGGTGCTCCCTACCAACCAAAAATATCATCATCAAAAGTCATGACACAAAACTATTTAAAAAAACTTAAAATTATGTTATCTTTATTTTTAACCTTTTAAAGCTAATCTATTAAAAAATTAACACTTAAAAACTTTTTATTGTTCTCTGATTTGAATATTCTTGTACCACATTTTTGGTATTTTAAGCCATCTTTCTCATATTCTCCTTTTAAGTCTCGGTATTTCCAATTTCATGACATAATAAAAACTTCTAATTTTGTTTTGATGAAAGAAAAAACTAGTCAAAATAGAGAATGATGACATATAGTTTAGATGAAGATTTGAGGTGAATAACCTTGGGAATTTGATGGTTTTATTAGGTTTTTTATGCATTAAATTTAATAAAACTTAACCAAATAATGTTGATAAATGACACAATCTCCTTAATTTCAATTTAAAATGCAAAAATTAAATCTTCTCACAAAAATCTAATTCTTAAAAAATTTGCATTCCTAATTGCCACTATCAATAACTTCAGGAATTCCCCGAAAACCTTCTTTAAAATATTATCTCATCGAATCGAGTGCAAAACATCTTCTTCGCTTTGGGTGGCTAATCGACTAGAAGTCAAGGAACTTACAATGAATTCTCATTTCAACAACAAAGAAGCTTTCAATTTTGTTCTTAGAAATCGTGACGCAGCTTTTTTTGTTTCTTGCTGTTTCATTCGTCACTGTCGGATTCTAATAATTCTAATTTGAGTTGATGAGTTTTCTTGGAAGCTTTCATTCTGATGAGAATTCTTATTCTTTTGTGAAGCAGTCAGTTGTAAAAGACTGTGAATTATTGATTTTCTGAAAAGGGGTTCATTACTTATGAAGTCAAGGAGGGAGATGAAGAGGGGGATGGTCGGGGAAGGAGCAAGAAAAGAACAAAAGAAATTCCTGGAAATCCATTACTTTTTTGAAAAATGGCCGTTAATTTCAGACGTCATAAGTGAACGACCTCAAAGGGGTTTAATTTTGATTTTAATTTTTCTAAAATTTAAATCAGGATGAAAACGAGGTCCGATATTCATTTTTCTCGCAAGCTTTCAAGTAAGCAATTCTAAATTGACATTTTTTTGACAAATACATGATTTATCGCACATTAAATGAACAACTCTAATCAATTTGATTTATGTTTAATATTTTCATCAATCGCGTAGGTTTTGTAAGATCCAGGATCACAAGCATAATACACAGAAAAAAAAATTGTTTTTATTTTCAAGTCTTTCAGTGACTTTCTAGGGCTGTTATTTCTATGTGGGAGTATGTAAAGTATTAGATTCAGTAAACATTTGGTTACCAAGGAATCAACTTATAAGTCACAGGTTCTGTCTTTTTTGGCCATTCACGTTACGCATTAAGAGAACAGCCCTTTAAATATGCCCCCCCCCCCCCCCATCAAAAATTGGATTAAATTCTCAAACTAGAACCTCTATTGAGCCGATAGTAATCTACAATAATTACAATAAAATTTCAAATCCAAGTCTAAATCACTCAAATGTCATCAGTTATATTGTTCATATAGCTACACACAACTTACACAAGTTCTAAGCAATTAATGTAAAATTAATTAGGTGCCATTAATTATTTTTCTCGTATTTTTCATCCACAGCACCCCTCACAAATGCATTTCGTTAAGGTAAAAATAGAAAAAGTAGAAAAATGTGCGTAAAAATAAGAACAGAAAAAAAATCAATTTGTTTTTCACCTTTGCGTGATTGTGCGGCATAAATTTACCAAAAAATATGTAAAAACCATTATTTTAATTTTTATTAGCTTTTTTTCCTGAAATAATAATTTATGTGCGTCGAGTTTTAATACTTTTTACTTCATTTATTAGCATAATTTCTTCCTCGAGCATTAATTCATTTTGTTGCCTTTGTCCTGCTTGTCGGCATTTACAAAGTTTTTCTACTTTTTTAATTGCAAAGTTTTGTAATTATTATTCTATGAAAATACAAATGAATAAAATGAAAAATTGTTGGAATTTTTAATTTGAATATGATTAGGCATATAAGCATGTTCGTTTAATTATGAAGGTGTGCATACCTTGTGGATTCCTAAATGTTTATGACAAGCGTATGAAATATATATGTGACTTTTTATGACATATTTATAGGGGTAAATGAACTTAGTTTTGAGTTTATAGGACATTATCGGGATGATTTAGCTTACTAAGGTCACAATCTATATTAATTCATACACCAAATATTTTTTTGGGGGCCATGTAACTAAAGACCTATTTTTAGAGATTATTATTATTATTATTATTATTTATTTCTTCATTTTATTATTTAGATCCTGCATACACTGTTGGTCCACTGTTGGAAAAAGTCAATTTAAACTTTCTGCCATTTAAGAAACGGCGAACCCTTTTCACTACGTCCAAAACATTCTGATCATGATCTAGTCCAGTGCCAACCAACCATGTGCCGCGGCACACCAATAGAAAATTTTAAAAAAACCCACGAACCGTCTGCCATGAGCGATCTTAATCATGGCTCACCACTAAGGTGTGCCGTGGCACAAATGATGTTGGTCATTACTGGATTCTAAACTATCCTTAACTTTAACTACCCCTCAAATTATCGCAATGCTCTTTTCAATACGACAAGCATTTTTTGATGCACTTGACTTGATTGTTATATAACTTTATTACATCATAAACTCGAAAAAATGCTTTGAAAATCAATGAAAATTTTATAAATATTACATCGACAAATTTATAAATAAAATTTGTCTCAATCCAACTTTTTTGACTTTTAGAAAAAATCACATTTTAAAAATCCTAAAGCATTAAAAATAAAATTCCCAAGAAACTGAACAAAAGCCTTTTTCAAACAAAAGCAAAACAATTTCAAATTGAATGGAATTTGAAACGATTTCATGTTTTGGGATAGGAAGCAATTTATAACTTTCAAATTTTCTCACAATTTTATGAAAGACATGCCACATTACTTACAAAATAATTCATATATTTCTAAAAACATCAACCTACACTAAAGTATTGAAGAAAGGACATTTTCATCTTTGGAGTCGTTTATAAATGACAACAATCAATAGATGTTACCGTCTCCCCTTCTTTAACTTTGATAATATTCAGTAATATTTGGAAAGCTTTGCCACACCAAAAATTTAAATTGAAGCTTAAATTCAATCCATCCTCGCAATAAATTTTCTAACAATATTCAGACTCCCACTCACATATAATTACAAAAATACTGAACAGCCCCTTACAATCTACCTACAATGTAATGTCCTTTTCCACCTACGCACTTCTCTATTCACAAATTCACATGATGAGCTTCTTTGAGCATCTTCATACACACACGTGAAGACAAAGTTGAGAATCATGGGCTTTAAAAAGTGACATCAAAATGCGCAATGAACGTGCTGGAATGCTAATTTAATAACATTCCTACTCATTTCTTGAATATCATTACTTTAATTCAACCATGAGGTAAGCGATAGCAAGGAAATGTAAACGAAATTCTTTTTTTTTTTTGTTGGTAGTTTTTTTTTTTTTTTTGAAAAGGTCGAGTAAATGAGAATCGTCTCAAGGGAAACGTAACGAATATCCTTGATTAAGGATACGACATGCTATATTTGGAGGCCACTAGAGCTATTAATAGATAGACAAAAAATAGTCGTTAGTGAAAAAGAAGTTTTTTTTGAGGGGGTTGGAGAATTTCTAGAATCAAGGACATTCTATGGTGTGAATATGAGTATATTTTTGGGGCTGATTGAGGTTTTTTGGAATTTTGTGATGTGTTTTATGATGGCAAATTATTAAAATGATCTAATTTTGGATACAGTTAACGATTGTTTTAATTACAGACACTGAATTTAATAGAATAGAACATGAATCACAAAAGTCAATGCTCATCGCTTCTAATCAAAGGGCTTGTGCTACGTTTTAAGATATTTATAGTTTCTAAGTCAATTAATGGCTGCTTTAGCTCAGTTGATTAAAGAATTGAACTCAAAAATCCTGAGGAATTGAACTTGTTGCCGCTAGCAGTATCTAATCACATTTGATCAGTCAATTTAACCATTTACACCATATCTTACCGTCACTACGGAACGCATATCAATCTAGACTTTATCTCTTTACCAACCAAAAGTTAATCTAAACTCCTAAGCCTTCATAATCATTCCAAAATATCCAAATTGTCCCATCGAGAATTGATTATAAAATACCGCGACACGAAATAATTTCATATCAAAATAAAAATGCTTGAATATGACAAAAACAAAATCCAGTCCCCAAAAAAATTAAAGTTTTCTTGCTGTCGCCAGTGTGGAAATATCTGCAGTCCATCGCGTGATAACTTTATGATAACAAAAACTCTGCACTTTGTGATATTAAATTGCTGTCAATGTATGATGTTCTATGTCTTTTTGGTCACCCTCCCATCACACCCAATCCATCAGCAACCCCATAATTTTTCCGAATGCTTCTCTGAAAGCAGCAATTTAATTCATTCATATTCACTCCCATTTCCGGTTATATATATGTGATGTAGATCATAATTTTATTACATTTTTGGACATTTATTGCGATTCTGTGCCGCCGCCAAGAAATACGATGCGATAGTAAAAGTTATTACGATTATGCTGTATAGTACACTCAATTCTTTTTCATTTCTACATTCTTGACCAGAAAATATTTTTTTTATTTATTTATGAGGAATGACTTATTGTTGTATGACCATCAAGTGCGTCAATTATTTTCATTACATTTTTCTTGAGCTTCTTTTTTGGAAGGAAATGTTTTGAAAATTTTCTTTTTGGGATGATGGATTCATTTTGGATTTACTTTTGGGTCATTTGAGTATGAAACACTTAGAAATAAACAATATTTGTGAATTTTTTAACAGTACAAGCTGTTGACTAGGATTTAAAGTGAGAACTTGGTGGAATTTTTGATCTCAGTTGGGGAGGGGGAACCATATGAATGCTCCTGGATGCACCGAACATCACCCCACTATTATTTGTATCTTGGTTAACTTCCAACTTTTTCTCTTCAACTTCGCGTTTTTAAGTTTTTTCGATTCACTAGAGCCTACTATAGCATGAAAATGTACCCCCCCCCCCCCCCCCCTTCATTCAAATTTTGCAGGCTATTTCCCTTGATCTATCTATTTATTAGCCTTATCCTGTTTGCTTTGCGACGATATATCGACTATTTTAATCCAACATTAACTTTCAATTAAAAAATTCAAAAAATGCGCCTTTTACATTTAAGAATTCACCAAAAATGTAAAGAAGTTCCTCATTCTATGAAAACATTTAATCGATTAAAAGAAAACTCATGAAAAACAATTATAAGTTAAATTTATAGGCAGAAAAACAGCCACTCGTTTGACAATTTTGCTACACACTCCATCTCCTCAAATTTTCATGATTTTAAAATGTTTCGAAACATATAGAAAAGTTCAATGTTTGTACGCAGAACAAGAAATAAGCAATTAAAAACTGCATTTGCTTTTATGACTCCTATTACTGTTCAAGATAACTTTATAAATGTTATTGCTTAATAAAATATCCTTAAATAAGGACAATCCTTCAATGGATACACCTATTAGAAGTTATAATTATCATATGATAATTTTTTTAATGTTTTCTGAAAACGTGTCAACTCTTTAAGATTAATTTTATTTCATGACTGACGATGTCTGAAAAAGCTTTATATGCGGTGATATAAAATGAAATTAATTATTTTAATGTGAATATAAGTTTATGATACGATAAATAAATAAATACTGCTTCGCGGAAATGTTTTTCTAGTTGGGTGGAAATTTTATAAATGAAATTTTGTTTTATTGTTGTTTTCTTCAAAAATTTGATAATTCTGAAGATTCGGCTTATCAATAGGCTATCCAACTGCGCGCTTTTGAATGTGACATTCCCATTTTTTGATAAAAGTCTCGCCTAAAATCCTTAATGCCTCACTTTTTTGAAACCTATTTTACTTCGAAAATGCTTAAAAATTCGGTCTTTTCCTTATTTCAGATCTCAAATCGAGACACTTCCAGCTTTTTGATTAAAAATCGGACAAAATCTTTGGACAGCTTATTTATTAAAGGAGGTTTTATCCCCTACTTCAATAATTAAAGTTTGTCATTTTGTCGAACTAGATTTACAAGAAAAACCTTTAAACATAATTGTTTTGAATTGTTTAAATGTTGTGAGTTCAAATCTCGAAATAATAAATCTAGTTCTTGTAAGTATGTAATATTTTATATTGATTTTTTTTTGACAAATGCTCAATTAATCTGTCTATTCTTGTCAAAATTAAAATCAATTTAATAAAGTGTGTAAATCTCAGTACATCCAGTTCCCCAGCTCATCCACCAAACAATCAAAAGTCTCCCAAATATCAGCAAAAAAAAACTTTATTATTTTAATGCTCGATAAAATTTAATTCAGCAATAAAAATAAAATTCAAATTTCATTTCATTCAGTTCGCCCCGTTTCAACCATTTAATGCTAACCCACAACGAGAACTACCAACAAATAATAAATGCAGACAAAAGATAAACATTAGTTAATGATAGTAATCTAACATCATAATCATTGTACTATTGTAGTAAAAAAATAAGTTTTAAACGTAAATGTGTCTCGTGGGAGACAGTTAAAAAACGAGAACTATGGAACATGCACACAAAAGGTGATAATACCTCACATAAAAAATGACAATGAATCGGGGCACTTACCTTTTTTTTTCGAAGGAACATGTTGAACAAGAAAAAGTTTTTCCACAATATTCTTCTGAATGATTCACATTTTTAAGAGGATTTTTTTTTTTGTTATTCATAAAATGGAGTGTATCATAGCTTTAATAGAAAATTGACAAAGATGGGGATTGCAGAATAAGCTGAGCCATAGAACTATGGATAGTGCGCACTTTATAAACTGTGAATGCTTAGTTGTGATATGAGGACAGTGACAAGGTTCGATACCATAGAATGGTAAGTCAGATTTGATGCTTTTTTTCAAGAGAAAATTTGTATGAAATTTTGATGACAAGGGGGAACGACCCTGCCCCCCCTCCCTAGGTCTCTGCTTCTTTTTTATTTTACTAATGCAACTCGTTTTATGTCAAGAAAACTGACGTTCGTCTTGAATCAGTTAACTGGCACCAGCATCCAATGTTCAGCTCAACCTTCCCTTCTAGCCTGGTGCCTATCTTCTTTTGAATCTTACATCCGGTTACCACGGTCCTAAGTTTCAATATAAATTGATTAAAGTCACTTTTATAAACACTTAATCCTATAAAAATGCAGATTCAAACATCTTTATTTGCCATTTATACTCAATTAATTCAACAAAAGATTTAAATGTGCTCCAATAACAAGCTGTAGTCACAATCAATTCCCATTCGATTAAGATATCTGAATGAATTATCAGGTCAATTTATAAAATCACAGAAAACAAATCTCAGACTAGTTTTCAGAACTCCACAGACAAAACAATGATAACATTATCATTTTATCTCCCATCAAAGCTTACAACCCACGTAACCAAAATCGCCGTCAATGAAAAAATCGACTTAAATGTACAATTTTTTGGATGATCCAATAGACGTCGATTTTTCATCCATTACATTCGTTTTTCTTGAGCCGCTATATACTTCACAAGTGCAATCAGAAATCACTTATATAAGGCACAGCCAAATTTTCATACAAAGTGTGATTAATTAATTAAAATAATTACATGCGAATCATTTAAATGAAGACTTCGACTCTTTTTTTCAAAGACAAAATCCTTAATTAATGTTTTTGGATTTTGTCTACAAATTATAGTATAATTAACAAAAAATATTTTCATACAAAAAAAATTCAAAATTTTTCCGTTAATCGGTTTTTATATTGTAACGGTCAAAAAAAATTTGATTTTGGTTCAAAAAAATAATCGACGTGAAATCGACGTAAAATCGACTAAAAATCGTCCCTTTTCATATTAGCATAATGTCCAATGTACGATACATGGAATGTACATATGGAACATACATGGAAGATTTTGATGTAATACATAAAATCTTCCATTCGTCGACTTATGGTTACGTGGGAACCAGCAAGAAGAATACGACAAGCATCAGGAGTATAGAAAGCAGACGAACGTGTCTCATATTTTAAACGATGAATACATAAACTTCAGGCTGTAGATGGCATGAGCAGGAAAAAAAGGGATAAAAGAGAAATATTCAGCTCATAAAACATATCGCAACATAATTTTTATGATTACAGCATCCCTCATTTATGAACGAAATGAAGTTGAATTTAAAGTAAAGCATTTTGCTGGATGAATGTTATAAATTTATTTACTTAGCGTGTGGTGTTGTTGTAGATAAAAAAAGGCTATCATTATGAGATGACAACTATAGATAGCATTACTGCATCTACACTAGATTTTTTTTTTATGCTGTCAATTTTCAACCCATTCTCGATGAAGCACATACGAGAAAAAAAATTCATACATGAGACGGATGGAATACGTGCAGATGGATTACTTATGATCTACAAATTCATAACTGTAAGCATTGTATGGGTTTGGATTGTCAGAAAAAAAATTGAGAATTTTGATAGCTGAATTTGTGGAAATTGAGTTTCTATTTTTTGTACATTTTTGCATCCTTGATATGGTTCATGGTTCAATTGAGGCGTTAGTATGTGTTCATATCAAGAACAAGACCAAGAGGGTGAATTTGAATTTGAGGGGAACTCAAATTTTGTTCGTGATTAAGTCCAAAAAAATTAAAATTGCAATAGCAAATCTATGAAAAATTTGAAGCTCCTTCGCTCGAAGTTCTGAGGACATAGTTCCGTTCACATAACCCAAATTACTCAACAGACATCAATAAAATCTCAATCTCCAACAATTTCATCCTTAGCTGCACTAAAGCCAGCAAAAAGAATCGCTCCTATAATTCCTCGAACGGTGCTATTCTTTACTCCATTTTTATATTACACTCTCAAGAGGATGTAATGAAATCATTAAACTTGTCTCTGTCTGTCTGACTTGTCGAATCATAATTTCTTCTTACTTCTTTATGCTTCATCTCGTTGTAATTTTGACTTATTATTCTTATTATTATCATTTTCATTCATATGCTGACATTCATTGCTACTAAATTATTATACTGCATTTGATGGATGCTTTCTGAAGAGAGCTGAGTTTCTACTTATTTTGTGGCAATATCAAATGAATGAAAAAGATAATCTGATTTATTTCAAAAGAGATTTAGTCTATCTTTAGATTAAATTTGAGGTTTGTGGTGAAAAAAAGCAAAAAATTTGAGTTTGTGTGAACTTTTAAAAGTTAAAGAAGACATTTTTGATGAATCTTTGATGCTGTTCTATTATTTTTGAGCGAATTTGTGTAAATGACATTTATGAATTTAAAGAAATGCGTTGTGTTTTATTTTGAGATGAGTTTTCGTCATTGAATAATTGTGAATGATGATTTGTGAGTTAAAATGGATCAATTGCATCAGTGACTAAAATCAGGAGTCAATCTAGTGTACTCCATTTCCAATTAAGTATCATGGGTTCTAAACTTGATAAGAGAATGTCACAATTTTGAATCAGTCGTGCTGAAAATGACTTTGTTTGAGAATTGCAGCTGCTCATCAAGAAGAGGCTCGAATCTCACTTTAAATCTGTAACTTTGCATTTGACTTCTGCTTTAAAACTTCACTCTTATGGTATCGGACCAGAGCAGAATCTTGGGTATGGAGTCGTATATAGGCGAATCTGCCAGTGCAAGAGTTAAGCCTTTGTGGCGCGGGTGATTAGGCAACAAACCGAATATTTTTAACCTTCTTTTGTGAGGACGTGGGTTCAATTCTTACCAGAGACTGATCTCTCAATCATTATATAGAGTACTGTCGATGTGATAAGAATTCGGACAATGGTCACAACTTACAAATCTTATATGTAATCTTTTCTGATGAAATAAGATCTTAAGGAATTGCTTTTGTGCCTCCCTTAGGATCTTACTCTATAATTTAAATTACTTTTGACTGTGACTGGAGTAGAGTACTCGAAATAATCCTAGAAACTAGTCCTGATTTGTAAAAAGCTGCAACAGATTGTTTTGACTGAAAGATCCGTTTGAGGGATACAACATAGTTTTCTGCAAGTATCTAGATCTGCCACGTTAACACGATAATGATATTATTGAAGCTTAGGAATATCCTGACGGTTATTTGACTGCAGTGTAGCACTTAACTTTAATCATAAATTCACAGATATAATCAATTAAGTATTTATTTGAATTTTAAAAAAATATAGTCAGTGCAGTGAGTTCCCCACCTCTATTTCAAAGCACTCTATAAATAAGTAAATGCTCTCATTAATTACAAAAAAAAATAAAAGTTCTGTATCACAAAACTTCATTTCCGTGTAAAATAGAGGATGAACGAGTGCAAAGAAGGATGAAGAGAAAAAAATTATAAAATGGCAATTGCAAGAAAAATGCATTTAAAGTTAATGAAAAGCCTTTTTCCGTTGCCAACAGTCATAATGTTTAAAGAGTCTTTTCGCTGCCAGAGAATCTTTTTTTTCATCCTCGTTCTCATGTTTATTGGAATAGCCATACGAATATCCAGCAAAATGAAGATGAAGAAGGGACAGTTTATGGTCATTTGAGTTCTTTCAATATAAGTATATCCATATGAAAAGAGGAGTAGCATTAAGTGTAGCAACATTATTCTTCATCCTTGTTTTAAGATGAAGAACAGAAGCAGCAACAAAAAAAAAACATGAGAATCTTGCAAGTGCCAAGAATACAAGTAATAATAATAACAGAAATTGATATCTCACTCTCCATGAAATTATTGTGTGAAGATGAAATGAACATATTGAAGATATGAAAATATTTTCCTTATGTTCTGTCCATTCATTCTGTCCCATGTATGATGAGTTATGTTTTATGGAAGCAAATCTTTTCTTTTTTGTATATTTATATATTTAGACAAATTTCGTAACATTCACAAGATTGCATCATTTTTTTCTTTCTTCTCTTAAAATTAATTTTAGACACTACATCGCATATTGATTGGCACACCAATGAATTTATCGCAGTGAGACGAAAGAACAAGAAGATGCATGTGGAAGTGGGTCATCTTTAAATAAAAAGAGTGATGGAGATGTGATGAAAATCAGATCTGTTTTAATGAGTGGTTTTTGGACTGATCTCTGAGAAGTTTTGGAGCAGGAGTATAGGAAGGGGTGTACAGCATAATGGAAAAATAAAAGTTACGGTGGGATCAATTACCACCGGTTTTGCATCATTTCCTAGAAGTATTCTATTGATATTTGATTGATAATTTCAGAGCAAAATGCTTCCATCATGTTGTTATCCCCTTTGAGTACAGCTACCATGGTTTTTAAATTAGATGTCTAAAAACCTCTATGCAGGGACGTAGCCAGAAAAGTTTTAAGTAGATTGGGTTTTTCTTTTGTATGGATGACATGAGGAGGGGGGAGACAGGGAGGCAGGGAGAGGCAGGGTGGGGGAAAGTTCAAATTTCCTCAAGAGCTTTAGCAAATTGAAGATATTGTAAGATAATGCTCATAGAGGCTTGAAATCTCATGCACTAGTTATTGGAAATTAATACCATACACAATTCTAAGTCTGTCACACAGATTTAATCGCTAAACACTTTTGAGTTTTCAGGTAACCAAATATCAGACCTTTCCCTCCCTTAACGATGAACCTATCAGGGACTCAAAGAAAACAGGAAGTTATATATAAATCTATGGCTAGTGAAGAAAGGTTGTAGATGGCAAAAACCTTAAGTAGTACCCAACTTAAGTAACACATACCAAAACCTAAACCTAATGTTATATTTAAAATGCTTGCCTTAAAATGACTACATCTAAAAACACACTCTATCATCCCTAATAATCACATGTAAATGTTTTAAAACACTCTCAATAAAACATCCATTAAAGTTAACATCCACCTCTATGATACTTAAAAAAAATTCCATAACATTCATTAGGCAATCAAGTATTCAAAATGCACAAAAAATATGTAACAGGTGCAGAAGTTCAGTGAAAAATAAAGCTGTCAGTGGAATAAACACTTGCTGTAAAATTGTAAATAACACTGCACAGCAGTTCCAATATTAATTTTGAGGTCTACATCCACCCAATGAACAAACAAGCATGATTCATGTGCCATGAAAAAAGATAGCAAATTAATGTTTGTAAATTTATTTTCTCGCAACTAGACAGTCAAAACACAAACATCATTGTCCGATCATTTTAAAAATAAAAATGAGAATTTCCACTAAAAATAACAGCATGAAAGAAAATGAGGAGATTTTCACGTGACACAAAAGTGTTTGGATAAACAAACGAGAAAAATAAATAAAAACAGAGAAAAAAATTTTTGTGTTCAGATTATTTTTCTGTACCTACTCGTGGAGCGCATAAAGCCAGCTGTCTCGATAAATTATGTCATCATTTCTAGTTTTTCTCTCCCATTCGTGTGTATTTTGTCTTAAGCACATGAGAGATTTTGATAGATCCGCAATGCGACGATTCTTTAAACATTTCTTTTTTTTTTTAAAAAGACCAAGACAATTTATTATGTGTAGTTAGCATCTAGACGATCGGAAATACTTCTTTTTTTTTTTTAATGGGTTAGTGGAAAAATAAGATGAAAATTATTTTGTTTGGGGGGTCAACGATAAATTTGTAAATTATGAAGACATTCCCAAAATAAATTTAGTGATTTAATGACTCTCATCACCATCTATTAAGCTCGATAATTATTGGACGATAGGTCATAAATTTTAGTTTGGTACGTTGATTTTTCGGTCTAATGTTGTCACTAAGAGATATTTTGAGGTATTTTAGAAGGAAATTAAAAGCTTTATTTACTCAATTTTGAAGGAAAAGAGTGATAGCTTGTGATGGCAATTTACAGAATAAATTATTCAATATTCAACGAAATGAGTATTAAGAAAATTTAAAGAAAAATCACAAAACTTGGAATTAAGGTAGGTATGAGCTATACACCATCTAGCACTGACAGTTGAGAATCTGTTATGTCCTGATAATTAAGTGAGTCCTTTTCATGTCGACAACACTATTTTTAATACTTGATCGATCAGTATCTAGTGAGAATCGAACCTATGTCTTCACAAAGAAGAAGGGATGAACATTTCAGTTTGTTGCTTAACCGCTCGACTACAGAGGCTTTGAGCTCACACTGACAGATTTACATATCTATGGCTCGCATTTGAAATTGCAGAATCGTCTAGATTTCATCATATTCGATTAATGCACCACATTTGCTAAGAAACAAGCAAAACTCAATTGAATTAAATTCAATATACATTCTGATGAGGGTCTGGACTCTAAATTCAAGCCCGAATGCAGTTGACGCTTCTCTACATTAACAACAGTTGTCTAAAGACAAAAATATGCTAAATAGTGCTAGGATACCAAAAAGAGTAATCTCAGCTCAACGCTTTCTGAAAGCTCGACTTTAAAGAGGTTATAAATGTGATAATCATATAAAAATTGAAAAAATTTGTATTTAACTTTAAACAGACTTTCTAAACTACTTCAAGTCGGTTTGATAAATTTTAAAATAAAAATCGATCAAAACTTTAAAATTATCCAAAAATAGAATTTCCAAGAACTACAAAATTGCTTCCAAAAATTTCCTTCAAAAAATAATCAACCTTTAGTGCCACTATCACACACAGCTTAATTATTCAACGAGAACATCGTTAAAATGATGATTAATGGCATTGCATGACTTATAGGAAATGAGAGCAAGAAAAGAATTTTTTTTTTACTGTCCATCGTTTATGTCGTGACACAGTTATTGAGTTATTTAATAAAAATTTGTGACATATTTGACCATGATGTGTGGAAGTAAGGAGGAGTAAAACTTCCTCAAGGGACGCTATAAAATGATAAAATTTGGTTATTTTTGGGTAGATAAATGGGTTTGGCTAGCTTAAATGCTTTTGAATATATACATGACATTTCATGTTTTGATTGAGGACTAAATTATGGTTATGAACTTTTTTTTGGTGAAATAATTGACATGTGGAAGTGGAACAATGTGTTTGATTATTCCCGGGGGACTTTTTGGTTCCTATGGATGGTTGTTTTATGTTAATTATGATGAAATTGGAATTAATTCACATTTTTTGAGTAATAAATTATTAAAGTTTGATTGTAAAATGTAATTTGGGGAATCTGTAGATTGCTAAAGCAAGTATTGCTAGCGAGAGATGGGATTTTCAGTAAAAATGACAAAATTTTAGACTTGATGGGAATGGGGCGTATTCAGGGTTATTAAACACATCAATGTGAGACTATATGGCATACTTAAGTATGTAGGCACTCAAATTTATCTACAAAATAACCAACAATGAAGCTTTAAGCCTAAAACTATTTAAAGACTCATTGTAAATTTATCTGTTCAAACCAAAAAGATTGAGTTGTAATCTGGGATTAGGCTGAACATTGTTTGAACGTTATTTGACATCTTTAATTCCAGAAATCAATTAGGCACTAGAATATAGATATTTTCCAGCTTTTCATGAATTATGATTGTACAATTGTAGTCGCTTCCCATAATGATAAACACCTCAAATCATTACAAGCCGTTCAAAGTGTAAAGGACGATAACAGTCTAATGTTATTACAATTATCTAATTTTAAAACACTCAAGACTGCTCTAGACAGTCAAACTATCGACTTTCATTCATTTCTACCTCCTTCACACTAGTTATTTATACCTCAGACAAAAAAAGAATACGTGCCGTCCAACGCGTAAAGCAGCAAACAATTAAGCAACAATCAACAGTAATGAATACCTCATAAAATAAAATTGCAGATAGATAGACACTAAAAGTATTAACGAAAAATGCCACAAGAAGTTTTTTGTTCGCATCAATAAATTTCTGAGAAGCTTGATTACTTATGCACAACTTGGGTCAATAATTATGTAAATATATAATAATTTATAGTTCTTGTAGTATCTTAAATCTCACAAGTTAAAGCTTAATCGTGGCTTATTAAAATAATTTGTGAATGCTATCGTGGCTCATTCTTGAGGTCTATGTGAATATTTCTAAATGAAGTTAACAGCTACAAAAATATGACAAACTGTTGATGCTAATTACTTTAATAAAAAAAAATTTATATGCGAATGAAAAAAAAAATCAAGTTTGTGGGATCGTTAACTGCACATGTTTGAACACAGCTAATTTTTTACACGTTTATTTTTTTATTTTATTAATTTCGAATGATGCTTCCTTATAAATTTTATTGACACAATAAATGCCAATAACATTAAATGTCTGCCGTTTTGCAACCGATTGCTATCAATAAAAAAAAGTTTCATTTGAATTAAAAATTACGTTATTTTCTTTTTTTTTACTTCTTATATTTTTATTTTTGTTGTGCTGCTCGCGTTCTTATTTTTTTATTATATTTTCACAAATTTCCAAACGATGTCTGAAACGGTTTTTAAAAATAATTATAAAAACGAAACGTTATCATCGTACGTAAATCAACTGTAAATAAACCTCGATTAATAGAAATAAAACAAAATTAAATTAAATCTCATCAAAATGCAGACGAGAGATTGATCATTGTTTGAGTTGATTTGGTGGATTAAAGGCGCTTTTGGAACCAAATTTGTTTTGAGATTTTGAACAATTTTTTTTACTTCATTAATTATTGAAGTTTTATGGATTTATAAATAGATGATCAATTTTGAAAGCAGAAATTTAAACTCGGATGAATTAAAATTAAATTTTCAAGGTAAAGTTTAAAGTCATAATCGAGTTATGAGAGCAGTTTCTAAGGCTACAGGATACTCTTATCTAAACCTAGACTATAACAAGGGCTAAGAATGTGACTAGGGTTGGGTAATGCAAGTAGAACTAGCCATGTAAAGTAAATCCTAGTCTTATCTGCAACGTAGCCGACGGAAATGCTTGATCAGGTATGCAACCTGAATTGCAATGTTTTATGAAGATCAAATGATCGAGACAATCAAAATTTCGCTTAATTGCCGGCTTAGAGAATGCCCAAAACTACATGATAATGTAAGAACCACACAATACACCCAGAACCAAGTTTACTCGCAGCTTAGCCAAACACAGAACTGAAACATAAAACGACCTTAATTTCAATCCTATCCAATAATTTTTAAATAATTAAGTCAAAAACTCAACAAGAATTTTCACTTCACATCAAAAAACCCACTTGGTCAGTCACAATCAGAGCATAAACCACATTTTCTCAAATCCAAAAATCCGCACGCCAAATGAGTTTGAAAATTATTCACCGAGCATAATTCATTCACTTTAGAAAACAAAGAATATTGACAATGAGGAAGGAAAGTGCACATCGAAAAATCAGTCTTTTATTTTATTATGCAGACAATGATGCTCTCCATCGAAAGGCAGTGCAATGTTCTGCATACAAAATTTAAATTTTCCTTGTCTTTATTTACTCAGTCATTTCCTTCTTTTCCGTCGTCATCGACAGAATAAAATAAAAAAGACGAAGATGATGATGACTTTGAGTGTGCCTTTTTCTGAACTTTTTCACTTCTTTTTCTGTTGTTTACAAAAATACAATTTGATTTTTTTTTCTGCTTCTTTAAATCGATCAATAAAGAGTTTTGCTGCTTTTTGAGTTTTGAGGAATTAAGGGAGGATGGGGATGTAATTTGATAAAATGCGACGAACTCTAAGGCAAACTTTAATTTGGTGAGTTGAGCTCAGTTTGTGGTGATTTATTCTCAGTTTGTGGTGAAATGAGCTCAGTTGGTGATAAATAAAGTTCAATTTGTGGTGAATTTTACTGAGTTTGTCGTGAATTAAACTCAGCTTGTGGTGAATTTTACTGAGTTTGTGGTGAATTAAACTCAGTTTGTAGTGAATTAGGCTCAGTTTGTGGTGATTTATTCTCAGTTTGTGGTTAATTGAGCTCAGTTTGTGATGAATAAAGTTCAATTTGTGGTGAATTAAACTCAGTTTGTGGTAAATAAGGTTAAGTTAATGATGAATTAAGAGCAGTTTGTGGTGAATTATACTGAGTTTGTCGTGAATTAAACTCAGCTTGTGGTGAATTTTACTGAGTTTGTGGTGAATTAAGCTCAATTTGTGTTGAATTAATCTCAGTTTGTAATGAATTATTCTCAGTTTGTGATAAATTTTAATAAGCTTGTGGTGAATTTTACTGAGTTTGTGGTGAATTAAACTCAGTTTGTAGTGAATTAAGCTCAGTTTGTGTTGAATTAATCTCAGTCTATCGTGGACATAGCTCAGTTATCCTAAATATCTTCCTATTGTGTCACACCATTCTCAATTTCTTTCAATGCCTTTTTTTTCATTCACACCTCTCTAGTTCCATCGTACCCTCATCTGCTTTCTGCCTTCTGTGTGGTATTCATGCGACAAGAAGAAAAATCTTTATTTTCCGTGATTTTCATTCAGAAAATAAAAATAATATTTTTTGTATCGCGTTCACATAAAAAATTGTTGGATTTACTTCACCTAAGAGACATTTTCATTTTGTGGATGATTTATTTTTTCTTTCGTAGATTATTTTTGTGCACGAGGTTGTCTGTTGTTTTGGGTATTTTTAAAAAATTTCTTCAAGTGCAATTTTCCATCATATTGACTTGTTGGTTGAGGGAACAAAAAAAAATGCGCGCAATATTCTATATTTACTTTGCATGACTGGCAATGAGTTGAATGACAAAATTAAAAACATGACCGTGAATATTTAATGTGGAAGAATGAAGAAGGTTTAAAGCACTGAATTTACCTGCCAAAAAACGCTGTCATTAACCTTTAACTTAGTTCTTAGTGAAGTTTTTTGGAGGAAAATTTTTCATGAATTTTGGAAAATTTCATGCAGACTTAAAAATAGTTTTATGACAATTTTTTTTTTTGAATGTTGAAAATTTGATATCATGAAATTTTGAAGATTTATTTACTCGATAAGACTTTTTTTATGATTCATAATTATGATTGAACATAAAATAATCATGAAATTTTAATGATTAGTAAATAATAAATTTTACGGCTATCCAAAAAAATGATGATAATAGCTTTTTGTGTTTTTCGCACGTAGATTGGCAAAATTGACTCATCAAATTTTTTTTTTTATCAAGGTTAGAATCGAGCATAGTGTCGAGTTTGTAGCTGATTTTGCTGATTCGAAAAAAATATGTCTGGGGTATCATTGTTAAAGAGCAGATTATTATTATTAGATTCTCGGTATTCATTAACACGTTAGGACCTTAGTTCGATTCCTCGTAGAGATCTTTATTTAAAATTAGTCTGTATGATACTACTACAGCCAATCCTACCTCCAAAAATCTATTTTTATACCTCCAAAAATTTTCCTATCCTCATTTAAATCGTCATTGCATTTCCATCCCACATGTCCATGTCACATGCATTAAACTTCTTGTTCTTGTCACACGAAAAATTGTGTGAAGTTAAATATGCAGTTCCAACCGCCAAAACAACTTTAATATATTACATTTAATCGTGGCTCAGCGATACCGGCGAATTGTAAATAAATTTTATGAACTCTCGCCACACCGCACTCGATTTTTATTTTCTGTTACTGTATTTTTTCAAATTTTGCAGTTTAATGACAACATGAAAAAAATTGTTTGAGGATCTCATAAATTTTTATTGTCGTAAATTTTATATTATATTCATATTTAAATAATAAAATACAATCAACAGCGAGCAAATGAGGATGAAGAGATGGAGAAATTATGTGCAACATACACAAATTTCATAATTAAAAATTCTCATCAAATTTACCTCCGATAAACAAATTATATCCATGTTTATTTTATTTTCATGGACTGAACATAACAAAAAAAATATCTCGGTACATAATGCAAATGTCATTGTGATGCATATCGTTTCTGATGATTTTTTTTCATGCATTTTTGATGCAGAGGTGAGATTCTAAAAATATTTGGAACAGCAAAGGTAGGTTTGACTGGTTCAAGAGGCATATCCTCAAGTTTCTCATTATTCCACTGGTTTAAAGATCAAACTGACTCAATTTTCAGACAAAATTAGAGCTATAGCTCGATAAATCCTTCAAAATGTTACAAATCACAAACAACATTAAAGCATCCTCCCATTCATGCATCAAATATTTTAATCCTCTACACATTTTTTCCTAGAAATGACCACAACAACAACAACAACATCTTACTCGTGTCTGCTCATTCATTTATCAACCGGTAATAAATCAACTAATCATATCCGACATTCTGAGATCGTTACTCATATTCATCTCAAACAATGAGCATCAAACAATACGTGAGCAACTCTGACTCTTTTTTATTTATTCGAGATCTGAATGAGGAAAAAAAATTCATTTTTTATGACACAAACGTCACGTTGTGCATGTTTTATATATGTAGATAAATTTATGCTGATAATGAGCTATTTGAGCTAACTGTTGTCGCCAATCTTTTATATGCATTTATTTATTCATTTTTGAGTGTGAGAACGAGAATATTTTTTAATGTTTATTTCCATTTTTTTTCGTGATTATCAAGATCACAATATTGCTGATTTTTCTGTGTTTTGTGCGTGATTCGCACAATTTATTGGAAATAAAATCTTTTCTGAATTTATTTACTGATAAAAAAATTATTAAGCAATTAAAATGTTTTCTGTTGGGGACTGGCTTGCTGTGGGGATTTAATGAGCTGCATGTTTGTGGAAAGAGATTTTTTTGACAAATACAGGATTTTCATCTTTTTTTGAAATCCAACTTGGGTAGGGGCTTTAATAAGCTTCCCATTACTATGCTACTGTTCCATCGAGACAATCATCTTACCCTAAGTTCATCTTAATTTCATAGAGTAAGGTCATTGACATCTCTTTTCTCATAGATCAACTCTTGTTTTTTTATGCCTATTGTAAGGGTTTGTTCCAGAAATGCAGTCATAATTTTATTTGAGACGTTTTGGGGCTTCAAAGGGCGGATCATCGAGGAGAACAGAGCCTAAACCTTGGTTCTGCTACTTCCAATCACCCTAGTCACCTCTAATCTCCCTAGGATCATTATGAACAAATCCAATCCCAGGTATAAACAAAACTTAACCAGCCATCATATATGAACGTTCCTTCATTTAATTTTTCCTCTGTGGCATACAAAATTATCATCATTACAGCTATCTCAACATATCGACTGTTAAAACGTTGCCCAAATCATCATAACGGACCCGTCATTTCTTTGGGGATAAATTAATGTTGAGGCAGTTTTTTGACAATGTGGCCAGCATATAACAATAAGCTTGTGTCTTTTAAAGCTCATTTGAATATTTAACATATGCAAGACTACAAAATTTTATTTTTTGTTATTGTGCACTCAATTCAGACAGAAAAGAAGAAGTGCGACGAATAATGAAGAGCACACTTTGTGTGTAATTTGAATGCACAATGGTCGTGACAATGAAAACAAAATTGGTAATTAAGTTTGTCGAAATAATTTTCGGAAATTAAATTTAGGTAGAAATTAAAAGCTACTGGGTTGTTGCTCGGTTAAAGACCTATTTTGAGGTAATTGAATTTTGTGTTTTTTTGAATAACGATGCAGTCAAATTTTGTTTGTTTTTTATAGGTTAGGCACACTTTGAAATATTAATATTTAAATCCTGACTTTAAAATAAACTTTAAAGGGTCAATGGAATTATTATTAATTTTGAGTCATATTCAAATTGGAAGAAGGAACTTACCCAAATCTACCAGTATTATTAAAAACTCAACCATCATCTGCATTACTGATTCAAAAAAGACTGCCGTGAATTTACTCACGTTTTCCAAATAAAAACTCATCAAAATTGAGTTCATTGATATTGATCGTTAAAGTCAAAAAATCATCAAATGGCTTCTAATTAATTGTTAAAGTTTAAAACTATAATCATAAATTTCTAATCGTGTAATCTTAACACAACACAGGAAGTATAAGTATGGAAGCAAAAAAATAACACACATGATGAATGAATTTAAGAACCATCTCAAGTTTCATGACGTGACCAATAAAAATCATGAGTTGATTCCTTAATTTTTAATAAAACACATAAAAATGCCACAAGGATATCACATTCAGGTCAAAAATCTAATTTTAAAGTCGAAAAAAAAGTGAGTTGATGGATATTCTCACGTAGGCTTAAAACTCTTTATTTGGAACAATAAAAAAGACTCAGCCGATAATAATATAAAAATCATCTTTAAAATTGTCAAATAAATTATTTTTAAGCAAATTTTCAGAATCTTGATGGATTTTGTCAGTTTGTCTGTTTGACTTATTTTGTAGCTAGCAGGGAAGGTACAGTCGACTTTATTAAAGATTAATTGTTACAATTCGTATCTAGCAACAGATTGACCAAAGAATTCAAGAATTGATGATTTCCTACCCGAGATATAGCAATCGTAAATAACTTTAACTCAAAAATGATCAAAATGTAATTCTTCAGTTCCACACCCTTGCTTTAACTCTCACTAAAGACTCAGAAGCTCAAAAGCTCAAGGTTAGAGTTTACTCCAATGTTAGCAAAGAGAACAGAGTCCGTTACAAACAAAAAAAAATTTCAAAATTTTCGCGCGGTATTTTTTTAAAATTTCAAAATAAGAAAGTCCGTTACTTTTTATTTTTTTAAACTAGCTGTTTTTTAAAGCATAAACATTTAAGGAATGCAATTTCATCACAGTGATTATCTTAATCATAAAAACTAGTAGGAATGTTCACTAAAATTACAAATTACTCGAAAAATAATAATTCACAACGAATTTTTTTAAAAATAAGAACTTCGAAGATTCGATTTTCGAAAAATAAGAACCTCAAAAATTTGAAGTTCGAATAATAAGTCCTCAATATAGTTTGAAGAATTTACTAGCCTGTAAGTCACACGTTGTAAAAATAATAGCTAAAAAAAGGCAATAGCGCTAGATTGATAGCCATTTTTAAGACGTGTGCCATTCCTAGACTTCACTGTCAGTACTTTTGTTGGCTACATTTTTTAGGCACTTATAAGGCTACAACACTGAGATTACTCCTCAGATACACTGTTTTGGTTATTGGGGTCTAGTATGAACAACATATATCAAACTACTCCTGTATGTATTAAGGACATAAACCTAATGAACCAAGCAATCATCCTCAGAGAACTACGAATATCAAACTCATACGCAATCTCAAAAATGCGCCAATAAGCAACACTAAAGGAGACATTTTATTATCCTAGTTTAATATTTTCTCTCTCAGCTAATGAATGCAAAGTTAATGAGGAATCAATTTAATGATTGAGTAATAAAAAAAATAAAGATTTTATCTGTCAACCACTGTTGACATTTATTGACTATTAAGAAATTCCATTGAACACATTGACGTTATTCAAAAACAATATAAAAAATAAAAATTCTAAGAAAAAAGAATTTATGAGGAATGAATATGAAATCATATACGGAGACATACACGTGCCATTCTTGCAGTCAATAAGAGACGTTTATTTACTTGAAGTAGAGAAATAAACAAGAATTAAATAATTTTTTTGTTCATAAATATCTACATAAGGAGGTGAACTACGGTACACGTGGACAATTCTATTAGGCAAAGCGAAAACACAGCAAGTTGAAGAGACATTTTGGGAATGAATATGTAAAATAGCTTTATTGTTAAATTTATGGCTGATTTCTGACTTGAATTGTGTTTTGGAATTTCACCATTACGTGCAACTTTTTGTTTAATTTTGAGTGCATTAAAATAATCCTAGTTAACAAGGTTAGGGGTCGTTCACTTATGACATATAGGGGAGGGGGGTCTAAGATTTTGTGACTGCTTAAACAGAGGGGACCGACAGACCTTCTGAAGTCTAGGGGTATTAAAATATGCACATTCAAAAATTTCAAATTTTTAAAAACCGTTGACATTTTTTTCTTGATTTACATGGAATTTTCGAATGCATCAGTATTGCATTTGGTATGGGTAATTGAAAAACGGTAGCCAGCGATAGAGCTATCTAAGGGAGACCAGATCACAATTGATCTGTACGGCCAGCGAAGTAAAGTAAGTTAGTGTCGGACGTCATAAGTGAATGACTTCTTATGACAACATGCGATTCTTAAGCATCCTTTTCTTGAGTTAATACGAATGCTTTTAGGAGAGAAGTCTAAGATTTTATGACTCAAATCAAAATACAATCCAGACAAACTGCCTCATAGCCATCTCACCCATTCTCATTATATCAATCTAAAAGTAAACATAAAACAAAGTAATTCTCAAAAAAATCATCTAAATATGTAAAGACAGGTAAGGTACACGTGTGTCGTTATGAATTAAGATCAAGAATATCAGAAGAGAGCACAAAAAACTGTCTTTATTCATTTACATTTTTAACAAATTCATCTTCCAACTTAGTCCAATATAGTCGCAACAAGAACATTCAAACACGTCCAAAAAAATAACGCACATAGTGAAGCAGAAATCGAAAAACTAAAAACAAAATTATGTTCGTGTATCAGAAAAATACAGAAGAAGGGGGTCGAATAGGGTTCTGTAAATGCTTTTTGGCCTCAAAAAGTTCATTCAACCAAAAGGCTTAGTTTATAGCCACAACACAGAAATGTTTTTACCGACATTTTTCATTTGTATAATTTTATTTTTGGGTATTCATTAGTCTTTTGTTGTTGTTGTTAGAACATTAGACGCTTATTCAAGGTCAATAAACAAAACACAATCAAACGCACACGACGAATGTAATACAAATGTCTTTCGAACCGAACGAGGGGTTTTTTATGATGAAGATGATTGAAAAAATTTTATGGATATAAAAAATGTTCGACTTTTATTTGTTTTTAATAAAAAAAAATGTTTAATTAGTAAATTGGAAGTCGAAGAACTTTTTGCGATGTTTAGAAATAGTGAAATAGCCGAAATGTACATTCGAACGAAAAAATATGGAGAATAAAGCAGTAAGCAAAACAACATGGAAAGAATTCAATGAACGATTTCAAGGCCAAACAGTTGGATGGAGGAACAATAAGTGTGGCTTCCATTCTCTTCCTTCTTCCCCATAATAATTTCTCATGTTTTTGTTTTTGTTGATGTAACAATGACTTTTCATGAAATTTACTCAATATAAACATTCTAAAGATTGTTGTTGATTTTGCCAATTTAGGTTTCTTTTGGCAATGAGAAAAGTTTGAGAACCGATGGAAACATTGAGTACGAAAACATTGCGAGGTGGTCTCGTAAAAAAACTGAATGGAAGGAATTTTTATGTGAATATTTTTCAAGTTCAGATAATCTTATTTGAGATTCTTTTTAATGGACCTTTTTCTTTATTTTTAATTAGTTCTTGGGTGCTGATTATCGAGCAAGGTAATAAACTGGAAACATAAAAAATTCATTTTTAATTTATAATTTAAATGTTTTTTTTGTTGTTGCTTACAGGAACTGAATTGTGTGGAATTTGTGTTGTAGTAAGTGAAATTTTCAGCAAGGTTTTGAATTTTATGGATTATTTTAAAGCAGAGCTTGAAATTAACTCAGGGTAAGTTTGTAAAAATCAAATAGCCTTAATGGCACAATTTGGGCAGAAATGTGGCATTAAGCTAGTGTGACTCTGACATGGTACTGAATTTAAATCGAAACTAGCACAATGATAGAGTCATGCTGGCTTAACGCCGGTCCTAGCGTCGTCCTGTATAGGATTTCGTCTCGATTATCTGACTTGTGCTACTCGGGTAACTTTATGCCTGTGCGGTCGTTTACATGGTTTCTTGGAATTCCTGGAATTAGTTTTATTTTTCTATATACCTTCTCTCTCTTAGATGTAATAAGTGAACTATATCCTTCATTATTCTTCAAAGGACAATCTCAGAAAATAACCTCAAATTTTTAAATTTTGCAATAATAGCATTTGTTGATAAAATCTATAAATCTTACAGAAAAGAAGCCAATAAATCCATCATTCATTGTAAATAATATGTACAGCCAGCGAAGTAATTTACAGACAAGTAACAACATGAGTCTAGTCCCCTCTACCCTTGAATGATCGATTTCAATGATATTCTTCAGATCGGCAACAAAACTAATTTACTTCTGTCCGTAACTATTCAAATTCTATTTTTAGAATAGATCATTGCTCTCTACAAATTTCATCTACTTGTATTTGAATTTTGAATGTATGGTGAAGAAAAAGATTGAATATAAAACTTCAAATACCACTTCCATGATTTTTGTGAATGCTTTAAGTGGCTATTACTAGGTTTTTGGACCTCCCCAATGCCTTTGTCATAAACCATAAAGTGTAACCTAGCATCAGACTCCCTTCTTTCTACAAATCGGTACATGGTTTCTGAATGATCCTCAAATCTCTATTAAATGCTCATTTTCCATGTATTTAAAACAAAAAGAGGCCACAAAAAATGATTGCAGCATAATTTTCCCGCCCTCAAGCATCAATTCAGCAAAAACCTCATGTCCCAAATCACGTATGACGAATTAATGAATCCTCAACGAAAAGTGCTGCTTTTTATTGACAAATTAAGATCATTTTATGAACACCCCCTTCCTCCTTCAACATCGCAAACTAAATACATATTTATCTTGGTATAAAATAAAATGAGGCATACGAGAGAGAGAGAGAGAGCAGATCTGAGCAGATGAGGAAGAGAAAAAAAATGAGCAAACACACATAAAACTTACCTCAACTTGTGCGGCCTCCATGTAGTCATTTTAATAATTGCGAGCAATAAGATAAATTGCGTTGTAATAATATTAATATGTTGTTGCGTGGACTTTGTGCTCTAAAAAGGCAATGTTTGTGATTAAATACAATTTTTGAGACGCAATAGGGCGGCAATTTTACTTTCTACAAATAATAATGTCCCTCTCAACCCCTAGAAAATCTAACAAATTACAACAATAGTAAGTAATGAATGTTAAGAGATGAAAATGAAATTTTGAGTAAATAAATTCAGTGCAGTCGTAAAATAAATTACTTTCTCTCATTTCTGCTTACTTCCTTACCCTCCTTACAAACCCCATTTGGACTGTTTTGTTATTATTGTTTAGTAAAAAATCATGTATGAAGGAAAATGTTATTGCTCAACTCGAGCATTCATCATATTATGATGCTATGAACTCACAAAAATGTTCTTTTTCTTTCAGAGGAAGTGGAATGAATGAACTGATGGAGATAAAAATAATGGTACAGAATGAAGAAGTGTTGAACTGCCAGAATTGTACATGATCAAGAAGCTAACATGTTAAAGTTGCTAGAAGAAGAAAATAGTTGAAGAGTTGATGTTGATGGGATGGTCGTAATGCATTGTTGTGTTGAAGATGGAAGTAAGGAAGAAGTTTGTCAGGAATTTACGACTTAATCAATTTTTTTTTAAAGTTTTTAATGTTTTTTGCATAGTAAGATGAGTTCAGGTAACCTTAAAAGGCTTCCTTGTTCTTTTCAAATTAATTATTGCACTTCTTAAAGTTGTAAAGTCTTAAAGTTTTAAAAATAAATATCTTCTTTTTTAATTCGGAAGTCAAACAAGAAAAAGTTTACATTCTTTACAAAAGATCGAAAATTCTCATGATGCTGAAAATTGATGGGAACTGATGAAAATTTAAGTAAAATCTATTCCAAAAAATATTCTCAGAAGTCAACAGCCAAAATATCCAACGACCCAATCCACCAGTCAAAACAAACTTCTCACCAAATGAAAAAAGTTAATTTGAAATTCTCAGAAGTACAGGAACGAGTGTGAATTTTTTGACATGTCGTACACGTCTTGTTATTCTGGTTCCCCTCACATTCTTTTACTACATTTTTATACATCTTACTATACCCCCCCCCCCCCCAAATATCAGAGAAAATAAAATTACATAAAAGTATGCTTTCTCGAAATCCCGGTCCCGACAAATTTTCGGGATCGGGATCGGGATTGAAATTTTTCGGGATTTCCCGGGAAATCCCGGGAATCCCGAATATGTAAAAAAATTTAAAAAACAGCATTTTTCTGCTTTTTTTCCCAAAAAAATTGTATATTTTTTTGCTACTTATACGGTCATTTATTCCTTAATTAATTAGTTATACTTTATGTGTTACAAGGTAGATGTTTTGATCCATGTTTCCTTTGAAAAATGTGAACATAAACAAAAATAGAAAATAAATGTTGATAAAGATGTAAGTTAAAAGGTTATAGAAAACGGTGTGAATTTAATAATAAAAATTAAGCATTAATGAAAAAACTTTTAACAAATGCAATTGCATTTAGATTCTTGTCAAGTAAACGTTTTCTTTGTTTTGTAAGAA
Organism: Chironomus riparius; assembly: GCA_917627325.4. NCBI lineage: Eukaryota > Metazoa > Arthropoda > Insecta > Diptera > Chironomidae > Chironomus > Chironomus riparius. The sequence continues at coordinate 16,566,235 of OU895877.1, read as the reverse complement.
TGTTGTTACCAGAGATCGAAGCCGATTTTTTCGGCTTAACTCAATTTTTGATTATTTTGATAGAAAAAAGCCATTTAACACCCATTTTAAGTATTTAAATTGAACTTTACATACTTTACTATGATTCTGTGAAATATTTTTTCAGCATGTAGCTATAGTAAGCTCTGAATTTCAATTTAGCCGATTTTAAGCCGATCGGCTTAAATTTCGGCTTAACATTCTTTAACTTGAAATTCTGAGCTCACTATAGCTACATGCTGAAAAAATATTTCACAGAATCATAGTAAAGCATGTAAAGTTCAATTTAAATACTTAAAATGGGTGTTAAATGGCTTTTTTCTATCAAAAAAATCAAAAATTGAGTTAAGCTGAAAAAATCGGCTTCGATCTCTGGTTGTTACTAATAGAGAAATTTCGTTCGCTTTGAGTTGAGGTCGGCTGCATTGTTATCAATGCATCGTAAAGTTGATCTAACAAAACGGTTCTCTTCTTATTTTTGTCATACCAATTAAACTCTCTTTTCAAGTTATTTGGTTCTGTTGCTGCTGCATCTGTTGTTAATGATGTATATTCAGATATGCTTAGTTTCAGTCTATCTCGAATAGAAATGTTTGACGGTTGGATTTGATTTGCACTGGATGTTGAAGCTTCCATAGCTCCATTTGTAGTTTTTGACAAAATACTTCTTCAATAAGTCAATGCCAAGTTTATGTATTGCAGCTTTTGTTGACGATTTAAAATGCTTGTCTAAAGAAATATATTGAGGTAAAGTATTAAGTCAATTAATGTTCCATTTCTTCGTGCACCTATGCGAGCGCAATTCATATCGTAAACTTTTGAGACAATAATGTTCCTTGTAGCAACAATTCGTCTAGCAAAAAGTTAATTGTTCCTTCAGCAATTAATAAATCGTTTGATTTACGCAATAATTCTTCTGTCGCGTATTTAGCAGGTTCTAAAACATCAATAATTTCCTAAACTAAAAAACCGGGATTTTCAATCCCGATCCCGGGAAATCCCGATCCCGATCCCGATAGCGAGAAAGCATACATAAAAGTAAAATGAAATTGCGGCTCCGGTTCATATGTAAAAAAGCACGTATGCCTTATTCTTAAGAACTCTGGCTGTCGCTTTTATAGATGCGATTTAATGGACATACAGAATGATGTAAAGCTTCTTACGACGTGAATTATCTTCTCCTTTTTCACTTATGATTATTCTCCCGAAAAATAAAATTGGAAATCATGTAGGAAGAAAAAAAATAGGGTAGGAATCAACGATGACGTGTCACGTCGGCTCATTCCTCTCTTATATACTTATAAGCTTCTATAAAGGCGCAAGAATTTACCAAACATGATGATATGACTGCCAGTTATGTTAACAGCTAACATATTTTGCCGTTAGGATAATTGAAAGCAACGTCAACAGACATAAAGTTGTTGTTCATAAGGAAAAGGATAATTTTTCTGTAGAAAATGAATTTAAAAATAGAAGACATGTGCAGATCATAATAATGAAAATAGGAATCAAGTCCCTTCTGTGAGCATTGTTTTTGAATGTTTTAGCCCATTGTGCTGCTCGTGTTTCGCATTAACATACAGCAAATATCCAATTCAATGTAATTGTGGATTGGAGATTCCCGCCAATATTTTTATTATTAGTTTCCGACTATGCCTTTGAAAAAGCTCGTTGCCCTGCATGTACGGTTCCCATAAAAAATAAGTTTACTCACACATACATGCTGAAGAAAATATTTTTTTTTTTGGTAAGCACTTTTTTCCGATATGGAATGTGGTCGTTATGTTGTTTTGACTGGTTGATTAAATGGCTGGATTAGCAATGTTGATAGATTGTTTGCTGCACGTGGTGATGTATAGAGATAGGGATGAACTATCATATGCCAGAATGACAAGATATTTTGCTGATCATGCAGATTTTTGTTGGAAGTTTGTTTTTGAGATTTATGAAAATATTGGTTTGGGGGATATTTGAGTCCTGTGAGACAGTATTCTTTGTTTTGGAAAAAAATATATGGCACAGTTTGAAATAGATATTTTAATCGAAGTTTATAGCTTTAGCAGTAATGTTTTAACTTCATTCCGTAACATACATGTCCGCTGTGAGAACAAGTCAGCTGACTTTAAAAAGTTCTTAAATCAAACTAGACCAAAGAGTGCTATTAAGACACATCTAAGATTATGCATCGAAAGATCAAAAGATTATCAAAATCTACAACATTCAGTGACTTAAAACTCCCATCAACCCTCCAAAAAAAAATAACATCCGAAAGTGCGCCAATGCCACCCACTTCCGACTCTTAATTACTGCTCTCGATATTTTTTGCGCGCGTTTTAATTCATTCTCTTTTTTTTTTATTCATGAATTTTAACTTCTTTTGTTGTGCCTGGATTCTCTAAATAAAAAATTACTTTTAATGTTCTCTTCCACTACTACCACAATCTCACCATCTCGTCATTTATTCCCGCATTTTTTTACGTTGTTTATTTATTTGTTATGTATTCATTCTTCTTGTTTTTTTCGCAATGAAGAGTTTAATGAACTTTCTGATTTGTTTTCATTCCCGCGCGTTGAGTATTTTTTTTTAAATGTTATTATTTTTATTTTCATTTATATTTTGCGAATGGTAATGGAAGAGAACGAAGAGGAAAAAAAAGAAGTAAACACAAAACAAACCAGAACATTCCCGGAATGTAATTTTCATTAATTTTATTTTTGGTTTTGTTGTTGCTACGCGATGGAATGTCTCCAATATTATTATTTTTTTTTGCCGTATGCCTTTTTTTGTGCAATTTCTTTCTGGATTGCCTGATTACAATTTTAATGGAATTCATAAGTAGTACAATTAGAATGTAAGGATACATTGGCTTGGTTGTAGTGATTCTGAATTAACTCTAGAGAGCTGAAGTGGTTCGGTGACAAAATGATTTATAACTTCTATACCTACGTTACCGGGATAATAGTTCGAGACTCGATATATTGAAAATTAAGCTCATAGCCAGTCTTTGTAGGATAAACGCAGAATCAAGGTTGTGGTACTGATGAAATGATCAAAATTGATTAAAGATGATCCCAGATGATCAAAATGCAATTTATCAGTTACGCACCCTTGAGCAAAATTGTCATCAAAGAGGTGGTTCGGAAGTTTGCAGTGTTTCAGTTAAACCTCAATCGTTATATTTTTATTAGTTGCCAAACTTTGAAAGAACACCGTGACTTTTTTCTGTCATTTACTTTCCGGAAATCGCTTTGGCGATGCTCTGGATCATAATAGATCTAAAAAGCAAAAACAATTTAAAATCCCTTTCTCTAATCCACATAAATCTAGATCTGACCTTAATCTTCCTTGTATTATCAAGCACAGATCCGGTTCTTTGATTTTTAAAGTTACTTTAAAAGATTAGATCACAATTGATATGTACGGCCAGTAAAATAAGTAAACTCCAAGTCGCAAAACTGTATTTTACTGCTTAAAATATAAATCTGCTTTGTTTACAACTAAAAATGTTTTTACTCATGTCAATGAACTATTTTAACGGTTTCACGGTTAGCCAAAAAGTTCAGAATATTTTTCTATTTATCATAAACAAATTCTTTAAATATTTAATTCATAAAGTAGTTTGCCATTCAGTGCTTTCAATACGTAAAAAAACAATAACTAGTTCATAAAACATCTAAACAAACCAACACATGAACATTAAATTAGCCAAAACTAACATAACCATAATTTTATTCCAGAACATACGGAAAAAAAAAGATTTTGTTTTGTTTTCCCACAAATTGCTCACTCATTAATCAATAACCAAGCATATTCGTATCATTACGAATGTCCAATTAAAGTGTTTAATTTCCTGAGAATTTTTATTATTTCTTCTATTCTTCTTCACTCATTCGACCATATTCGATTATGCTTGAGTTCATCAACATAATATTATGACAAATAATAACACTGCTGTCAATAACAGGCACTCGATCATAACACATTCCCGATTCAACAGCGACGATATAATGAAGAAAAGAATGAGAAAATGATGAAAAAGAATGAAATTTTTGTGGACGTAAACAAAGTGAAATGTCGTATGGAATGAATGGGACGAAAAAAATGGCGCAATTGTTTTGTGTTTGAGGTTGTTGACTTTACTGGAATTGGAATTTTAAATGTTTATTGTTTATAAAATTTAAAATAATCATTTCTTAGGTTAAGACTTTAAGTTCAAAATTAGTTGGAATTTTTAAATTTTAAAACAAAATTGTGAACAAAAAAATTTGAATAAAAGTTTAAAGAAACAAAAATATTTTAATATCAGGCTTTACAATCATAAATTCACCTCTCCTCAACAAAACATTGCTGAATATATTTTTGGCGCGCTCGTCACAACAATTTTGCTCGTTACACAAATGTTTACTTTACATTTATCGTTTTTCTCTCACTTTTTTTTCGACTTTACTTTGCGTTGATTATAGAGGATGTAAATAAGTTAAAAGAACTTTCTTGCTTATTATTCACAATATTGTTATTGCTGTGTGCTAACAAAAAAGTTTAGAATTTGTTTTTCGAGAGTTCAGAAAAAAAGTTTATTTTTTTAATATTTCGATTCCAATTTATACCTTCCTTTTCCTTCCTTAAATTTCATTCCCTTTTTCTTCTTTTGGTCTGGTGTTGAGTTTACTTAATTTAGATTGATTGATATTTTCTACTTCTTTACTTATTTTTTCTGTCTGAATTAATTTATGAAGTAATGTGAATAATATGTTGAATAAATAAATATTTAAGGAGAACTTCATGCATAATAGCCGAGCATTCAAGTATTTAAGGTGAACTTGGAAAAATGTTTGCCGATAAGTTAAGTATTTGTTTGGTTTTATTTGCAGGAAAATGATAGACCTTAGTTGAATATATTAAATTGACGAATTTACGTCACTAGTCTAGTTACATAGATGTGTGTATCAAATTTCGACCCATTGACGTATGTGGATGGTGTGATGATGTATTTTTGGAAAAAGTTATATTTTGCTTTTCCGGTTACGCAAATTATTGTTGATTTGAATTTTATCTAGCAGGAAATTTTGTAGGATTGATTTTGGTAATTATCAATGAAAATCAATTGAACCAAAGACAAATGCATTTCCATGCCTAATTCTTTTAAAGACAGTTGTTGAAGTTCGAAATACTACCCAAGATTGTAAAACTGATCAAAATGATCAGAACTAGATTTTTAAGCTCTGGAACCTTGATCCTATTTTGTCTGTATCTTAACCAGTCTTAACCAAGAGTGTTTTCCCATACCTCCTCTGACTATGAAACCTTGATTTGAAAAGTTTAATCTTTTTCCCACAATTTATGGAAAACCTATGAAAACCAGAAAAATATCCTTAAACTTATTCAACGAATTTAAAATTCTAATTAAAGACATTTCAAGCTGTTAATACAATTTTCCTTTAATTAAAGGTATCAGATGTAATTATACGAAAGAAGTATTGTAATCCGCAACATTGTCGTCATCACTTTCATTTACCTTAAAGAATATGTTCCTTAAAAAAAGAACCCAAAAAAAGACAGCTTTTAACTTCAAACATTTTAAAGGTTGTTCTACTTAATATCCATAAGGAAGTACCCGAAAGGTTTTAAAATAATGAGAACTAAAAAAGCAAAAAAAAAAACTTTATTTGAAAATAAAGGACTTAATGACTCACCATCCTTAAAGAACCAAAACTTTTTTTTTTGTTTCATTCTCTTTATCCTTCAGCATAATTCCCATACCTTCATAAATTCATTAGCAAAAGAAAAGAGGGACTTTTCTTCGTTCTTTTACCAGAAGCAACAGGGAAATAATAATTCGAAGGTAGGCGAGATTATAAAACTCGTCAATATTATATACGTTTTATACTTAATAGCTTCGCATTATATTATCACAAGCTTCAATTAATTTCATAACAGTTTTTAATGCCTTACCATTAAGACGCGATGTTTCCCTTCTTCCTTGATTTAATTGCCAATGGAATTTTTTTTTCGTCTTCTTTTTCACGTTTGATTTGATTTCCCGAGGGAATTTTCCTCTTGTTCCTTTTCATCCTTTCTGAAATTTTTTTGTTGTTTCTTTTCGCTTGATGAGTTTCGAGTCTGCAAGTAAATTGAATGTGCAATGAATTAATTAAAATTAAAGAAGAAAATTTGAGGTTAAATATGAGACTCATAAAGGTTTATTGTTATGCAATAGACTGTTCCGGATTCATTTAACGTGAAAAATGCATTAGTTGTTGTTGTTGATGGATTTTAATAAATTTTGAAAATAGTCTTACATAACCGGAACATAATTCAATGAATTTTATTAATTTAGTCCTTAAAAATGGAGTTTAATTAATAATGAACCCTATTATATGAAGATCTAGAATGGAGCTAGATTAACTTGCTATTATCAATAACAAAGCAAGCTCTTTATTAATTAGGTTAATGAGCTGAGGTGGCTTAGTAAGGAAATGATTTAGGATTTCGATGTAGCAACGCCATGAGAAGTTTTTTGATTGTTCTTTTTCAAATCATTTGGACTGACACTGAAGATCAAAGCCTCACATGCAAAAATGCCATCAAATGCCATAAAATGTAGGGTTAGGCTTAAATGCAGTCCTCTGGATTCTCTCTTTAAACACAGCTTTAAACTCTTATTAGCTACAAAACGCCCTAACGTAGCTGTGCAGAAACTCTACTAACCCACCACCAATCCCCCCCTCAGTGTTTTGTCTAAAGAGTAAGTTTGCTTTCTTCAAATTTTTGAAAACCCTTAGATACTGAGGGCCCTTGATTTGAGCAGGTATTTTGTTCCAAAAAAATCTTATTCAAATCTAAGACCCCCAATATTAAACCATGATCCTTTTCTGAATGATAGACTTCAAAAGTGAATGACTCTTCAAAGATAAACTCTTAGATTGCAATGAACCCACACGAACTAATTTCTTAATAAAAACAACCAAATAAAAAATTCGCATCTTGAATGAGAAATAAATCACTTTTGTATGGTTGAACATCCTTTTCATTTTCTATCACTACCGACTTACACATCATATAAGACACATACAGAGTGTGTGAAGAATTTTTTGGTTAAAAGAAAGTCATAAAATTAGCATATACAGCCATAGAATTTGTTGACAACGCATTATTCCAAATTTTTTTTTTCTGCCCTCTCGCATCGTGTTATCAATATTTCTCCAGTATATTCAGAATGTGGCATCTCCATATGTGCGTATAGGAAAAAGAAAATATTCTTAAAGCTATAAATAATTCTTCCTCAATGACGCGTATCCCTTTCAGACACATACATATCGAAGGATGGGATACCAAGCAAATAAATGTCTTCTTGAAATGGCTTTTTCAATATTGAAATATGTTATAAATCAACCCCTTTCGATTTGTAAATGCGTGTCTTTGTGCGTGTGTACATCACTCGACATTTTATTATTATTTTTTTATTCTGAAGTCCATCTGAATATTTTTTTTATTTATTTCTTTTCTTGCTTTGCTGAATTGAGAATGTGCATAAAAATATTTTTTTCTTTCTTTGCCTCCTTCTTCCGCATTTTTTCAGTGAATTCAGCATTTTCTTCTCCCTTTTCAACTTTTTATTATACCACAAATTTTTTTATTAAGGAATAATTCTTGGTTTATAGGGAATTTTTTATTTGGATTATTAATCGATTTACAAGCGCATTTTTTAAAATTTGTTTAATTTTAAGTTTCTTGACGATTTTAAATTTTTAAAACCTTATCATGTCTTTAACTATAATTTACTTAACATTTGCCGTCTTAATTCACTCGACTGATTTCTATTAAAAACAAAAACAAATAATTTAAATTTTAGGCTCAATAAAATTGCAATTTAATAGAATTATGTCAAAAAAGTTCATCATAATGTTCAAATTATGCAACATGTCTAGTAGCATTGTCATTTCCTTGATTAAACTGTCAACAAATTTTTTCACTTGTTTTTAATTTATTTCATTTAATTTGATAGCAAAAATTTCAAAACTAAATAAAAATCAACAAAAATTGCAACATTGCTAGTCACTTTAAATTCCACTTTTCGACAATTAATACCACACGACAAGAACGTAGAAAAAACAATGGCAGTGAAAGTTGTTTTGAGAATTCTTTTTAATTGTTTGTTGATTTTGCAAGCATTTGGAATGTCTGTAAATGGCAGTGCTCTTCCGAATTCTGTGCCTGATTTCAACTGCGTTGAATATGCACAAAAAATTGGCGCAAACTGGACAACACTTAATTGTGTGTTAAACAATTCTTTTTGTAGACAATTTTAAACATTTAAATTATTCTCATTTTCAGTGCCACATGCAACTGATTGTAGGAAATTCTACCAATGCAGTGCGAACGGAGGCTTAATTGCAATGACATGTGCGGATGCTAAAGAGACCCGTTTTAATCCTTGGACAAATAGATGCGAATGGAATTCAACGATTGAATGTATAACATTTGACCAGTTTATGGAAATTAGCAACACCAACAGTTGTGACTAAGGATTTTCGAAGTTTAAACTCATTCGAAATGCAACAGGATTAAACAATATTTTCAATAAGTACTGTAAATGTTTTAAATAAATGAATAATAAAATTTTATGAATTCCCAGAAATAACTGTACAAGTTTAAATATTTATTTTTCGTCATGCATAACTTCAATGTCAGTAGCGAAAGCACAATTTTTAAAAACAGAACGAAAAGTGCAATTATTCAATGTCAAACGTGAAGATTATCAATTTAAGACATTTAATAACATAAACATGGTCAATTGTAAGGTAGCATAGCGCTTTTTTTAACTTCTTAAGGTGTTGTTAACATTTATGGGGGTAAGATAGTGTTATTTTCAAATATCTTTAGTTCAATTCATAATTTGATCATTTTTATTTTGTCTGTACCCTTGGTTGGAACCAGGATAGTACTTAGCCCCATCTCTCCCCTAAATTATCAAATAGTAAACAGACAAATTGACAATCATACTCATTTCTTTTGAAATGCGTCATAAAAGTTGTTGAGATTTAATATATACAAAACAATTTACGTAAAAAAATTTAAATGACTTGCAAATCACAGAATGAATGTCAGTAATATGCATGTTAATTGTGAAAATTTACGTGAATTGTGTTGATACATTAAGCAATAACAATATTTCAATAAACAAGAATCGCCACTTAAGTTGGCATTAAGAGACGGCGTGCTTTGAAAATAATGAGCGATAAGTAGCTTCATGGATGAATTTACGAGGCTGACATTTAGTGGATGGAAGTAGTTGACTATTATTCAAGTTTATTGTTATGATGAAAATGACATTCTCGTAAAAAAAATCCCTCTTAGAAAATTATTCACATATTTCAAATATTTTTCAATCCCTAAAATATCTCTGCATGAACGATCAAATTTGTCATAATGCATATCCAATGAATATTTTATGAATTGGGAAAGATATTTCTGGAGGAAAAAAAGATGAAAAATAAAGAAATCTACTTAGAAAAAGTTTTGAATTTCCATAATTTTTCTTATTTCATATTTTACATCTATGTAGTTTAGCAATATATCGTTCATAAGTTTGCATGTATATGATTTCATACACCTAAACATTTCCCTTTTTATTCCTTTCTTTTGCATATCAAATCCAATTTATCACAAATTTTGCCGATGGTCATTTTGTGGTGAACATTTGCTTACTTTTAAAAAAAATAATTGTCAGAAACTGATTTCGATAAAAATAAAAGTTTAAAATTGAAACCAGAAAAAAAAGATAAATACTTAATAGATGTTAAATGAATATTGATGTAGAATCTGATATTAACTTTGATATTGTGTGGTGCTTTGGTTTGTAAAACTGAAGCTGCTCAAAGAATTGCAAAATAGGAAACTGTACTTGGACAAAACAAAAAGTGCCGTCTAGTATAATAAACTTCTAAATTTCAAAAAGAAAACTTGCTAGCTTTAATTAATCAAATAAACGTGAAGAAAAAAGCTTGAAGTAATGATTTTACGAAAAGCTGATCTCCTCTAGCAATTAAAGTTAAATTTAAAATATTTCTATTTTCCTCGGTAGTATAGTGGTGAGCATCACCTTGTATACAATAATATAACTCAAATCATCACTTACCTCAATTATACAACATCAAACTTTTTATCTCAATATTCATCTGCTTGTTTCCAATTCAAACTTTATATTTTGTTCAACAATATAAAGATAAAGTTTATCCTTCTTTAATTTATTGGATCAATATCTGTTACATATGTTGTAGGATATAAGGATTTCTAAAACTACCATTATTGCTAATTGTCACATTGGTTCAATTTCCTTCGTTTCTGTAAAAGAAGAAAGATGTTATGAAAATGACATTTGTTAGTTGAAAGTTTATTACAAATTCTGTACACAAAAAGGCAATGATTGTAAGAAGAAATTGTTCATTCAACCTTTTAAGGTGGTTCGTAAAATTTGTAACACTGAAATTGCTATATTAAGTCCCTATCTTCCCCATTACGCTGCTATTTTATCAATCATGTAAATCTAAAGATGTGAAAGTTATGGATATCAATCAAACATTAGAATTAAACATAATTTTTTAAGATTTCCTAAACAAAAGCAAGCACTATGATTTGACGCTACTGAACATCAACTAATTCCCCTCAAAATAATAGCAAAAGGAAGTTCAGTTTGATAGATATGAGTTTTTCGTCATCATCTAGTGACAAAATTTATTCTCATTTTATGACACATAGCAAGCAATATTGGCTGAATAAAATAATTTGACCTCATGACCCTTTCATTTTACTCCTGCAGCTAAATATAAATCTATGGAAAGAGTAGACGAAAAACCTTTTTTTTATTTTATTTCATGTGTCCCTAGCAAATCATATCACAATTTATCATTTAAGTGTTGGACATTTCATCAAATTATTTGCTCATATTCTTTAATAAAAATATACGAGACAGCATTTTATTCTTGCATGCTTATTCATTCATCTTGACAATATGTTTCCATATAATATCCACCCTAGAGCATACATCCTCTATATACTTATGGAAAATGAGACACGACACGCATTTCTCATTCGGTACCGTCAAAAAAGTTTCTCATTAATATCGTCTATATTACAATCAGTGCACATGCTGTTGCAATCAAAAAACTTTTTCTAACACAGAAAGTCATACGATATAGCTAACATGAATGACTTTGAAATAGAAGAAATTAAACTTTGATTGAAATAGGGGTTCCAGAATTCCCGTTCCCGTAAAATTTCGGGAATCGGGAACGGGAACGGGAATATTCCCGGGAATCAACAAAAAAAAGTTAAAAGCTACACTTACACCATGTATTTTCTTTAGGTTTTTAAATCAAATTTAAATTCTATTTGTTTTGATTGTCAAATTGATTCTTTTGACAATAATTTCCGTTTGAAATTCAATTCTTTTTGGTTTTAGAACAATTCTTAAAGTACGATTTTAACTGGTCTAGCATTCTAGTGCGATTTTTTGAGACAATATTATTGGAGATTGAAAAGTAACGTTCAGCTCTTGTAGATGTTGGTGGATTCCAGAAATATTAATTTCCAGCACGTTTTTTTTATTTTGGAAAAATTACTTTAATCCAATGTCAATTAAGTTTATTATTTTATGGACATCATACATTTAAAAAATATTTTTAAATACTTTTTCTCTTCGTTTTTCATAAATATATGTTTTTGATTTAAAAAACATCAAATTTCAGTTTAATATTTTAACTCTTTAATTCCTTAACGTATATTTTCATTATTGTAATTTTTTTCTTTAAATTGTAGTTTTTTTCATGAAAAATACAAAATAAAAAAAAAAAACTAATTTAAATTGTTGGTTTTTTTTGATATGAAAACGGGAATTTCGGGAATATTCCCGACAGATTTTTGGGAAACGGGAACAGGATTCCCGTTCCTGGAAATTCAGGAATAACAATAAGACATCGTCAAGACAATAAGAAATCGTCAAGACAATTCTTCTGTAGTTTGTCAGTTAAAAAAGTCTAAATAAATCCAATTTGTTTCAAATATTCGTACTATGTGCTTACTTGTGTGTGAACGATGAGTAATTGTTCAAATGTGAAGAAAATAACACAACATATGAAATGTTTTATGATGGCTATAAGTGCTGATCCTTAAAGAACCTAAAATATATGGCAATTTTAAAAACGAATTAGTAAAATAAAAATAAATTTAATTCTTAATTAAGATTTGCTGTTTAAATTAAAGTTTCATGATATCAAATTCACTTTCTCTGTTGGAAATTAGTCAGAAAAACTTTCAAAAAGGCTCACGTAAAGCCTACGTTACGTAAAATGATTAAGTAAAATCACATAACATTAAGTACTATGTTCCGTTCGTTTTTTCTCGATGTAAGTTAAAGATGGAAGTCGTAGACAGGTAAGAGAGAAGCTGATGCAAGATGAAGGAGGGATTAAACTGAGAAAGCAAATTTTTTGATAGTTCTTCTTTCATAGTTAATCATATCAAGTTTAATTTCAACCAAGGAAATGAATCAATCGTGTTTTCATTCCATTACTGCTCACATTTCAGGCTTTGAATCAGAACAGTCCGAGATAGAGGCAAAAACGTTCTTTACCACACACCTGAGCATGAAAAAGAACCACAATTTAAGGTTAGGGTTAGACGCTTGTAATTAAGCTTTTATTGATTACAACCCAAATCATCAGAGGCTCATTTTTCACATTAAACTACACGATACGTCATTGGACCTGATGTAAGTCTAATGCTGTGTGTGAGAACAGGCATCTAGACAAAAAATTGCAAGTCTCTTTTACGAGCAAGCAATCAATGTCCTTGATGCCACTCTACATCAAGGATGAACCAATCAATAGCCACGATATTAAGTCTCACAGGCAAAAACACATGACTCATAGGCTCGATTTACAAAAAAAAAAAGAACAGAAAAACTTTTTAAAAAAGGGTCAAAAGACTTTGCTCCCTCAAGTTTTACCCCTCCTCATCTTGCATCGACCCCCCTCTGACCTATTCAACGACTCCCACTCTTAATTTACATCAACAAAGGCTGACGAAATGTAAAACTCAATGCAATGCGTTTTTAAGTAATCATTTCACGTATTGCAAGCATTACGTACGCAATTGCAGGAAGTCAAATGGCTGGTTTCATTAAAGAAAAGGAATTTGAGGACTATTTATCAGTATACTTAGCTTTTTCTTCGTTGTCATTAGCCTCTTGCTTCTTTAATTGTGTCCTGGTTCCTTCAAGCTTCATCAATCTCACTTTCACTTCAATTTTGCAGCTTCTTGAATTTAATTTTCTTAACTTTCAATGTTCACTCAGAAAATTTTTCATTTTTTTCTTCACTTTTAATTTTTTCATCACTTTTGGCTTATTTTCACTGTTGCTTCCATTTTAGCACTTCACTATCACTTTTATCTTGAACTCCACTTCTTTTTAAGCATTAATAATGTCAATCTATGTGCTTACTTGTGTGTGAACGATGAGTAATTGTTCAAATGTGAAGAAAACAACACAACATATGAAATGTTTTATGATGGCTATAAGTGCTGATCCTTAAAGAACCTAAAATAAAAATAAATTTAATTCTTAATTAAGATTTGCTGTTTAAATTAAAGTTTCATGATATCAAATTCACTTTCTCTGTTGGAAATTAGTCAGAAAAACTTTCAAAAAGGCTCACGTAAAGCCTACGTTACGTAAAATGATTTAGTAAAATCACATAACATTAAGTACTATGTTCCGTTCGCTCTTTCTCGATGTAAGTTAAAGATGGAAGTCGATGGACAGGTAAGAGAGAAGCTGATGCAAGATGAAGGAGGGATTAAACTGAGAAAGCAAATTTTTTGATGCTTCTTCTTTCATAGTTAATCATATCAAGTTTAATTTCAACCAAGGAAATGAATCAATCGTGTTTTCATTCCACTACTGCTCACATTTCAGGCTTTGAATCAGAACAGTCCGCGATAGAGGCAAAAACGTTCTTTACCACACACCTGAGCATGAAAAAGAACCACAATTTAGGGTTAGGGTTAGACGCTTGTAATTAAGCTTTTATTGATTACAACCCAAATCATCAGAGGCTCATTTTTCACATTAAACTACACGATACGTCATTGGACCTGATGTAAGTCTAATGCTGTGTGTGAGAACAGGCATCTAGACAAAAAATTGCAAGTCTCTTTTACGAGCAAGCAATCAATGTCCTTGATGCCACTCTACATCAAGGATGAACCAATCAATAGCCACGATAGTAAGTCTCACAGGCAGAAACACATGACTCATAGGCTCGATTTACAAAAAAAAAAGAACAGAAAAACTATTTAAAAAAAGGGTCAAAAGACTTTGCTCCCTCAAGTTTTACCCCTCCTCATCTTGCATCGACCCCCCTCTGACCTATTCAACGACTCCCACTCTTAATTTACATCAACAAAGGCTGACGAAATGTAAAACTCAATGCAATGCGTTTTTAAGTAATCATTTCACGTATTGCAAGCATTACGTACGCAATTGCAGGAAGTCAAATGGCTGGTTTCATTAAAGAAAAGGAATTTGAAAATCTGAATGTGTTTCAGATCACTTAAATCAATTAAATTAAAGTCGCCCTTGAATGTCCTATTTATCAGTATACTTAGCTTTTTCTTCGTTGTCACTAGCCTCTTGCTTCTTTAATTGTGTCCTGGTTCCTTCAAGCTTCATCAATCTCACTTTCACTTCAATTTTACAGCTTCTTGAATTTAATTTTCTTAACTTTCAATGTTCACTCAGAAAATTTTTCATTTTTTTCTTCACTTTTCATTTTTTCATCACTTTTGGCTTATTTTCACTGTTGCTTCCATTTTAGCATTTCACTATCACTTTTATCTTGAACTCCACTTCTTTTTAAGCATTAATAATGTCAATCTATGTGCTTACTTGTGTGTGAACGATGAGTAATTGTTCAAATGTGAAGAAAACAACACAACATATGAAATGTTTTATGATGGCTATAAGTGCTGATCCTTAAAGAACCTAAAATATATGGCAATTTTAAAAACGAATTAGTAAAATAAAAATAAATTTAATTCTTAATTAAGATTTGCTGTTTAAATTAAAGTTTCTTGATATCAAATTCACTTTCTCTGTTGGAAATTAGTCAGAAAAACTTTCAAAAAGGCTCACGTAAAGCCTACGTTACGTAAAATGATTAAGTAAAATCACACAACATTAAGTTCTACGTTGCGTTTGCTCTTTCTCGATGTAAATTAATGATGGAACTCGATGGACAGGTAAGAGAGAAGCTGATGCAAGATAAAGGAAAGATTAAACTGAGAAAGCAAATTTTTTGATGGTTCTTCTTTCATAGTTAATCATATCAAGTTTAATTTCAACCAAGGAAATGAATCAATCGTGTTTTCATTCCATTACTGCTCACATTTCAGGCTTTGAATCAGAACAGTCCGAGATAGAGGCAAAAACGTTCTTTACCACACACCTGAGCATGAAAAAGAACCACAATTTAGGGTTAGAGTTAGACGCTTGTAATTAAGCTTCTATTGATTACAACCCAAATCATCAGAGGCTCATTTTTCACATTAAACTACACGATACGTCATTGGACCTGATGTAAGTCTAATGCTGTGTGTGAGAACAGGCATCTAGACAAAAAATTGCAAGTCTCTTTTACGAGCAAGCAATCAATGTCCTTGATGCCACTCTACATCAAGGATGAACCAATCAATAGCCACGATAGTAGGTCTCACAGGCAGAAACACATGACACATAGGCTCGATTTACAAAAAAAAAAAAAAGAACAGAAAAACTTTTTAAAAAAGGGTCAAAAGACTTTGCTCCCTCAAGTTTTACCCCTCCTCATCTTGCATCGACCCCCCTCTGACCTATTCAACGACTCCCACTCTTAATTTACATCAACAAAGGCTGACGAAATGTAAAACTCAATGCAATGCGTTTTTAAGTAATCATTTCACGTATTGCAAGCATTACGTACGCAATTGCAGGAAGTCAAATGGCTGGTTTCATTAAAGAAAAGGAATTTGAAAATCTGAATGTGTTTCAGATCACTTAGATCAATTAAATTAAAGTCGCTTTTGAATGTCCTATTTATCAGTATACTTAGCTTTTTCTTCGTTGTCACTAGCCTCTTGCTTTTTTAATTGTGTCCTGGTTCCTTTAAGCTTCATCAATCTCACTTTCACTTCAATTTTGCAGCTTCTTGAATTTAATTTTCTTAACTTTTAATGTTCACTCAGAAAATTTTTCATTTTTTTCTTCACTTTTAATTTTTTCATCACTTTTGGCTTATTTTCACTGTTGCTTCCATTTTAGCACTTCACTATCACTTTTATCTTGAACTCCACTTCTTTTTAAGCATTAATAATGTCAAGTTCCAATTTATTTGCACCGATTTGAAACAATATTTAAAAACACGTCTTCAAAGAATTTAACTGAAGAAAATTGTGAAAAAATCGAAAGTCAAAGGTTGCTGAGAAATTTGATCTTTTTTGACTGATTGTGATTTCACATTTTCTGTCGTTAATTAAGGGTGTATTCAGCTCCTATTCATGTCAATTTCTATCGTTTGTTTACATTTATTTACAATTGAGCATTTTTAACGGATATTTTGAATTTAATTATCTTGTTTCGGTAAAATTTTGAAAAAAAAAACGATTTGATTGTCAAATTGATTCTTTTGACAATAATTTCCGTTTGAAATTCAATTCTTTTTGGTTTTAGAACAATTCTTAAAGGACGATTTTAACTGGTCTAGCAATCTACTGCGATTTTTTGAGACAATATTATTGGAGATTGAAAAGTTACGTTCAGCTCTTGTAGATGTTGGTAATTTTGGAAAAATTACTTTAATCCAATGCCAGTTAAGTTTATTATTTTATGGACATCATACATTTAAAAAATATTTTTAAAAACTTTTTCTCTTCGTTTTTCATAAATATATGTTTTTGATTTAAAAAACATCAAATTTCAGTTTAATATTTCAACTCTTAAATTCCTTAACGTGTGTTTTCATTATTATAATTTTTTTCTTTAAATTGTAGTTTTTTCCAAGTTTTTTCATGGAAAATACAAAATAAAAAAAAACTAATTTGAATTGTCGGTTTTTTTGGTATGAAAACGGGAATTCCCGGGAATATTCCCGATTTTAGAACCCCTAGATTGAATGCTGATAGTTTCATAATTTTTTGAGATTGAAAACTTGCTCCGGAGATGTATATTGAATTTCAAAAAAAAAATATATATATATTAGATGTGAAGGTAAAGTTTTTGCTAAGAATGCTTAAATATCGTAAGGAAGAGGGAATGAAATCATATAATATGATATGCTATACTCCAATCAAGCCATAAATCATCTTCATCATCGTCATTGCAAAAAAAAAATAGATGAAGAAAAAGAAATTCTAATTTTAGATTATAAAGATGGAAGGAAATGTTTAAAGATAAAGGAACAAGAAAAATTCTCTTTTCTTGCCATTTTCGATCCTTCAATGTATTATTTAAAGATTCTGGTCACATGAATTTTTTTTATATTCTCTTTTCCTCTTTTCTTTCTGTGTTATCATTTCACACTTATTTTGGCGAAGAATGGACGTTCCATTCTTTCATTTTGCTCTGGAGATTTCAATTTACAGCAATGTGTACCGCTCAAAATTAGCAAGGTACTAAGGCTAGTTTCTAGGTTAACTAGCAGTGCTTACCTGGAAAATACTTGAACATCAGCGTACATAACACCTGTTATGCATCAAAGTCGACTGTGTCTAGTATATATATATATCCGAATAAGAATGCTGCTCAACATCAAATCCAACCTTAGCCCATTCTCGATCATAAGAGAACAATTTAAAATTCAAAATATCCAAAAATGCGCTTTAAACTCAACTTATTATTATTTTCCTTACTTGATGTATTTTTATTTTTTAGCTTGTTGAAATTGCGCCTTTCTTGTTTTCATCACCAAATGCTGTTGCGAATCGTATTTCTTATGCCTTTTCTTTTTATAAACTTTTTTTTTGTGTTGATCGCAGTTAGCTTATATAAGTCATGACATGATTATCGATTGAAAAGGAATTGAAGAATATCTGCAATGAAAAATTTATGATTTCTTAAATCATGTGTTCGATATGAAGTTATTTTTTTGGGGTTATCTTTATTTTTGTTTGATTTTTAAGATCTATCACTTTATTTAAAGTTGGTTGAATATTTTTTAAGTACTTTAATTATAGTATTTCAATAAATAATTAAACATTTCAATTTAGAATTTTAACAATTTATTGTTTTTGGGCTCGAAAAAATAGGTTAAGGTGATTCCACAGATTCGACTTAAGACACAGACAATTACTTTTAGAAAATTATGAGCTTATATAAACATATTAAAGATTTAATTAATGATAAAATTGGACAACATGAAAACTCTAGAAACAATGTTGCACAATTTAAGATTTTTTTTTAAATGATTGACGACAGAAATATGATTTCAAAACAAAAGCGGGTCCTGCTGGCTGTCTAATTTTTTATGTACTATTATGCTTTAATTTATGAGATATTTTCATTTTATTGAGTGTTGATAGGAAATAATAATTGAAATGTATCTTTCGTGAGCAACATTTTCAACTTTTTAAACAGAATTACTCTACTGTATTTATAAGATTTAATTCTTGATATTTTATAATTTTGTAAGAGTGTCTAGAACTGTCTTTCTGTGGAATCACTCTTACATTGAATTATCGCGAGTTTATGGATTTTTTTTTATTTTTTGAAATACTTTTTAACTGTTATTTTCAAATTTTTTTAAACCGTTATTTTTCTGTTGCATCATTTTAATATTTTCTAGATGTTGCAACAAGTTCGCAAATTTCTTGTTTTTCTTAAAATATAAATTTAAAACTAATTCTAACAATGAATATTTCTGAATAGCAAACACCATTAAATATGTTGATTTGTTGTTAAATGCTTCCTTTCCTTAATTTAAAGCATTTATAAATTTACAAATAGAAAAGTTTGTCAGTAAGCGAATCATCAACTTTTCCTTTGACAGCCAATCCAACGAGATAAGCCAGCTTATGTGCATACTGACATGGAGCAGGAACACGAACAGCACCAGGCCAATTGTAGTATAAATAAGTCAGCTTGTATGTCAATTGTTGAATAATGTCTGGCTCGAACTGATTATCATCACGCAAGACAATGAAATGACTCGGTGTTACAGTTCCTTCACGAACATTTTGTGAGCATAAAAAGAAATCATAAGCATTACGACGTGTAACTGTATGATCCAAAACTGATCCTGGTGGTGGATTCACCTAAGATTGAATCAGAATATTCAATTATTTTCTCAAAGTTTGTAGTTAAGAAAATTTTCAGCCAGACTATATCAATGCAATGTACCTAGCCACAATTTGTGTGGTCGTGAAACACACTAGTAATGCTGCCAATGCAATTCATACTTACATAGCTTTCTGCGGGTGGTCTATCACGGATAAACTTAAAGAACTTGTGATTTATACGCTTTTGGACCACAATGAATGTAATTTTTGGTGAATATCCTGGACACATTCGTTCACATGCTTCCTTAAATTGCGGGATTTCGTATGTTTCAACATGTTGCAATTGTCCATCGCCAACGCCTTTAAAAAATTGGTAAAATAATTTATTTCAATTTGATCGAGTGACTTCAGTACATTTTTTCAAAAATGCGATAAAAATACATCACAAATTTTCAATTACATCTTACCGTCTCGATAAATAATGATACGATCAGGCAAGTTGGAGTTAATTTGCTTATAATTACGCAATGTTCGTTCCATTGAAGCAATTAATCCATTCAACAGCTCTTCCTTCTTCTTTTGTATGGTTGGAATGCTATTATATTTTGTAAATGAGGAATTCATGCTCGCTACAAAACCACCGACAGCATTTCCCTTCTGATTAGCCTCATGATATGTGTCAATTCCAACAATCATAGTATTTTTCAATGGAATTTTAATTCCCCACAATGTGCCACCCAATTTACAGTTCATTTGAAGTAAGATCTTTTGAATAATCGATCGACTCTTGGCTTCATTGCGAAGTGTCTTACTGTTAATGCACTGCGATGGACATGGATTGTCTTTACATAATGTCGTCTTAACAGCTGAATATCGATCGTCTCGTAAAGTTGGGAAGATTGTTACGACAATTTGAACGTTTTTATCCTTTACACAATCCTTGATTTTGTTAACATAAGTATCGGTTCGATCATTTGGCAATTCATTACGTCGTGCTACTCAGGATATAATATTATTAATAAAGATTAGTAAATGTAATTACAGATTCAACTTACGAGGAGCACAGCGAATTCCAGTTGGTCCACAAACCTTCATGATTGTGTTCTCAAAGTTCTCAGCAGTTTTCGAGTCATTCTTAGTATAAATCAAAACCCAATTCTGCAAGTTGACAGGCTCCAAAACTTCACAGGACGTAGCATTACGTGAAAAATCTGCATTCGGAGCGATATCAAATGACTTATTTTGACCGAAGATAACAACTTCCTTGTTTAATACTCGAGCTGTTACTTGACATGGATCGGAATCGAGTGTTAAGCCCCAGTCTGTGAGCTTTTGTTTTGCTTCTGGATGCTTGTTAATATTTTCGACATATTGCTTATAAGCAGCAACTCGTTGAAATGGAGCAAGTTTTGTATAAACAGCTAAATCCTTCATTATTGTAAATTGACTTCGCATTTCATCTGTTAAGCCTGTAATGTAGCACAACTCGGGAACTAAACAGAAGACCATTTCCTTTTTGGTTTTCTCGCCTGTGGAATGGAATTAGATTTATAATTTGTCAAAAAATAACGAACTTTTAAGATTCAAATTTGAAAACCATACAAACTATTCTGAGCGACGTTCTTAATGAATTCAAATTTTCAGAAACCGTTAAAATATTTAAATCTCAAAAACCCGTTAAACTTCCAAAATATATTTGTGCTGTGTGCACTAATATGCTAATCAAATACTGATCGTTGCGACAAAAATGAGGATAAGGACTTACCAGGAACTCGAACATCCTCACGATGAATTAAAAGCGGTTGCTTCATATCCTTTATAATTTTATTATATTGCTGCTTGTAATAATCACAATAATTAATTTCTGTTTCTCCCTTCATGAACTTTGCTGTTGGATTCTTTGTAAAATCAATATCGTCAATACGATAAGTCTTGTTGTTGTATCGAGTCAATACAGTATGTCCAATGAGTGCCTTCTTAACCATATCCTGATAATTTTGACGATATTTTTCCACACATTCGCTCATGTATTCCAAGACTGTCTTTTGTGATAAGACTCGATGAGAAACATCCAGCAACAGCATTATTCCACCTTCTTGTTCTTCAACAGATTTAACATAGCCTGGCCAGACTTCAAGCTTGTGCTGCTTAATTTCCTTTGGTGATGATGGATCGAAGCATTTGCGACCTGTTAAAAGATAAAACAATTTGTATAAAGATCCAGTTGATCATCATAAGATCCAGTAGAACTTACCAACTCGTTGATATTTCAAGTCTCTCATAATACGTTCAAATAAGACATTATACAAATGTAAACATTCTCCTAAACGCTTCTTCCGATGATAAATAATTTTGACTTCAACTTCGTTCTGTCCTTCAATTGATGCTGTGTATGTTGTTGTATGATCAGGTAATTGTTTTGGTAAATAAAGTGTAACTCCATCGAATGTTTTAACACTTCCAATTTGTTCTCGTAACTGTCCAAGATACTTGTAGCGATGCTGAATGTTGTCAATTTCTGGCTGGAAACGAACTTCGTACTCGAAAACACCAAAATCCTTGTTACATTTTAGCATGATGCAGTTTGTTAAAGCCGTGAATGGTGTTCCTTTTGATCCTTTTTTAGTTAAAACTGATTCCTCGACAACTTCTTCTGGTTCCTTTTCCATTGATGGAATTGGTGCAACTTTTTCTGGTGATGGTTGTTTTGCTGGTGCTTCGATTGTGACTTTTTCAAAGCCTTCAATTAATGACTTTGCTGATTCTCTCTCATCAGTATTCAGACCTAAAATGGCATTGTAAATAACTTGATAGCTGATATCAAAATATTAATAACTTACCAGATGATCGTCCACGACCAGAAGATGACGAAACCTTTTTTGGTGATGATAAATCATCAAATTGTCCAGTGACATACTGTTTAGCTTGTTCTACTGGATCTGGTTCGGACGATTTTGGTTCTGATGATGTTGTGCCTCGACCTAATGTGGAAAGTATTCCACGACCACGTCCAATTAAAGGAAATGCCGATACATTTGAATCACTGTCACTTGTTGTTGTTTCTGTTGTAGGTTGTTGAGTCGATAGGGATTGAGTTTGTAATTTTATACCACGACCACCACGTCCGAGGATTGGGAAAGTAGATATTGATGATCCAACGTCTGATTGTTCATCAGCAGCTTTTTCATCTTCAATTTTCTTCAACAAAAATCCTCTTCCACGACCAGTCATTCTGGAATGTTATAAAATGCATTTTAATATTACTAGCGACATCTTTTAGATGCTAAATTTACTTGATATAAAAAAATTTATGCTTATATTTCCTTAAAATTGGAAAAGTAACAAAATTTGTGAATATTATTTTTGAAAATCACAATTTAATTGAAGTTTTTCAGTATTTTTGGCTTTCCTCGAACTTATTACTTACCTTTCTATTATTGTCTATGATATTGATCAACAAAAAGTCCTTAAAACTTAATTAATAATCTATTTTCATTTATTTTGTTAAAAACGTGTTTTTTGGTTTTACGATATTTTTGAATAGTTTTTGAATCTCAAATGACTGTTATGACGAAATTTTAAGTTGGGCTAGTAAGAGAACAATGAAAAGGTTGAATGTGTTGGTGAAATAATAAAAACAAAATGAAGAACATTTCTCGGAATTCTATCGATAAGAAACGTGTAATTTTATTAATGCACAACAAATTAATTAAATTGAATTTTTTTATGCTTGAAAAGAAGCATAAAGTTCCTTAGAATTAAAAGTTTATTGCTATACAAGCACATCAGGTGCTTTAAAATCGATCAAGATGCGCAAAAATTGTGAAAAGTAAGGAAATCGTTAAAAAGTGAAAACATGCTTATTAATTTTGTCATTTTCAGGATAAAGCAGGAAGCCGTTAATAAATATACCTGAAAAATTGAATCAAGATCCTTAAATGGAATAAAAATCAAGATCCAGTTTTGCTTTATATCCTGTAAAGCACAACTTATAGAAAGAAACCTATTGATAAATGCAGATAAATGTTCCTTAACGTGCTGTCTGAAAAGATCCAGCTGATGTATTTTACTTAAAATTTAGAAAACACCTGAAACTTAGCAGTAATGCTGTTAGGGAGAACGTCATGAAATAACTTGCACATCACAAAAAAAAGAACATTTCATTCCTTGTTATTAGTCATCCAAAGTTATTCTTTTTATTCACAGATGGCGTTACATATTATTTACACATCAATTTCTAAGATGACAAAATTGATTCAAATATGAAAAACCCGTTAAATCGAAAAGAATAATTCATACTAAATGTGATTTATAAACAATATGTGCAAAGCAAATTAATTAAAGTTATGTAACATTCGTATGTTCAGAGTAGAATAATGTACATGAGTGTAGTATATCAAGCTGCTCCAAATTATCTCATTCAGGCATTGGAAATAATCCAGCGTAAAGCATTACGAATAGTCCTACAAAAAGATTGGTACTCAAGTAAAACTGAACTTTATTCCATCAGCTGCCTCCCAGTCTCAAAACTGTGCGAGTATTCTCTTTTATTTAAAATCATTAACAATTGTTGTAAAAATAATGTCATGATTAGAACAATGAGTCAAATACACAATTTCCGTGCAAGAAATCGCAGCAACTTTGCTATAGAAGCCACTAACACTCATTTAGGCGCTCAAAACTTTAACATTCGTGCCCTTGTAAGTTACAATAATATTACAAACTTCATAAGAAATGCAAGCTCTATAAGTTCATTTAAAACCAGACTCAAAGAATTTATTTACAAATCATTCATTAATGAACAACCGTTGTAATGAGCAACTACCTAATGTTGATGCTTGGTCTATATTCACACAATCCTATAGAACTCTCTATGTATTGTTCAGAAAATTTTGAAAAATCTTCTCTCAATAAAATGTAAGACTTAATATCAGCATTTTGCTGTATTATCAACAAAGTATACCACTCATTAAAAACACGTTTTCGTTACGTTCAACTGTTTATAGATTACAGTAGGTTTATAAGTTACAGATCGTACTGGGTTTTTAAATGTATCGACCAAGAATCAAAAATTATCCATGTCTAGAACTCAAAACCAAGAGTCTGTAAAATTTTAATTATGTCTGAATCTTGGAACCAAGATCTTATAAAATTTTAATTATTTTTGAAACTTGGAGCCAAGATCCAGTAAAGCTTTAATCATGGCTGAAACTTAAAACCAAGATCTAGTAAAGTTTTAATCATGTCTGCACCAAATTACCAAGATCCAGTAAAGTTTTAAGAATGTCTGAAACTTAAAACCGAGATAAAGTAAAGTTTTAATCATGGCTGCAACAAATTAAAAATATCCAGTAAAGTTTTTATCATGTCTGATATTTGGAATCAAGATCCATTAAAGTTTTAATCATGTCTGAAACTTAAAACCAAGATCCAGTAAAGTTTTAATCATGTCTGCACCAAATTACCAAGATCCAGTAAAGCTTTAATCATGGCTGAAACTTAAAACCAAGATCCAGAAAGTTTTAATCAAGTCTGAAACAATAAACCTAGATATAGTTAAGTTTTAATCATGTCTGAGGTTTAAAAACAAGATCCATTAAAGGTTTGATCATGTCTGAAGCAATAAACCAAGATCCAGTTAAGTTTTAATCATATCTGAAGCTTGAAAACAAAATCCAGTAAAGTTTTAATCATGTCTGCAACAAATTATTATAATTCAGTAAAGTTTTAAGCATGTCTGAAACTTGGAGAAAAGATCCTGTAAAGTTTTAATCTTGTCTGCAACAAATTTTCATGATCCAGTAAAGTTTTAAGCATGTCTAAAACTTGGAACCAAGATCCAGTAAATTTTAATCATGTCTGAAACTTAAAACCATGATCCAGTAAAATTTGAGAAAAAGTTCTAAGTGGGCTTTGACAATTTCAATTTAAATTTTTTTTATAATTAAGAAATAAGAAAAAGTTCTTAGTGAAGTTTGACAATTTGTTGAAATTGAGAGATCATTGTGAAAAATTGGTTAAATAATTTAATTTGTCATTAAAAATTAAATCCAGTCCACTAAAATTGAAATTATGCTATCGTTGGAACCAAGATCCAGTAAGTATACAGCAAGAAAAAAATCAATGCTGGAACCAAAAAAATTTGTTCCATTGTGATACAAGTAAAGTATGTATTCAATAACATAGATCCAGTAAGCTGAATCTTGTGAAGGAACTCGCTAGTTCCAACATTTTTTCACATACATTTAACTTAAGGGTTACTGTCACAACCATTTTATTAATATCAAACTACTGGAAGCATCTTATGGCATCAAAAACAATACAGTTCTTGCGATAGCCATTATCTATCAGAAGCAAAAAACCGGAAGTCTTAATATTGAGTTTGAATCGAGTTATCGCACCGATTAACTATCAGAATGCCTTTTTTTGCGATTTCTCGGAACTGGAACTGCCAAATGAAAAATTGTTTTCACCATTAGATAAATATTTCGAGGCACAAACTTTTACATATTGGGTATTTGGGTTGATTCGTAAGCCTGAAGCAGAAAGTTAAAAAAACAGATTTTCCAAAAAAACCAAAAACAATATAGTCACAAAAATTGAAAATTTTGTGTGAATATGAAACGATTAGTAATTTCCTGAAAATCTATAAAGAAATAAAACTCAATTATTGTTTAATTAAATTAATGTTTACCTTTATTAAATTTCATTAAATGAATTTTATCTCATTACAATTATTAAGTACAAATTTTAGTAAATTTGTTGAAATAATTCGGAACTGAAAACATAAGTATTTATGTCTTGTGAATAAATTTAGTTCTGCAATAAGGTCGCACAAATTTTTTTTATTTGTTATCTTGAAATATGCCAAATAAAACCATACGAGTAATCGCAATCAATATGATAATTTGATAAACATGCAATCAACGTATATTGAGTGTGGTCCATGCAAAGTGCTGCTGTTAATTATATAACATTAGGGTTTTTTAGATCTCATTTTATCATCTTTTTTATGCTTAAAGGGTTTTTATAATTCTTATATCTTATACATCAACATGTTATCAGTGTTCATTATCATTTTTTTTTTGCTTCCTTAAAACTCTCATTCGTTCAGCTGTCAATATAAAATCTCGCTGCAATATTGACCAAAAAAAGTAATTTATTTTACATTTTTTATTAATATTTATTTTTTAAGAACAATTGAACACGACCTTACATTTTTTTCTGGATTCATTGGAAATTATAGATATCAAAAATTCATTTAAAAGCCAAGAAATGTTTCTTTATATTTTTATTAATTACTATTTCTTTTCATTTTAATAAGTGAAATTAGATTCTTTTTTTTTTACTTATATTCACTACAATTATCATAGAAATTGAAAACTGATTCAGAATCACTACATGAAAAATTGAATGATTCTGGGGCAAAATGTCGTAATTGCATTTGCTTCTTTTACTTGTTATAACTCTAAAACTATAGAAGATAACATAGACATATTAAACATCGTTGGAATTGACATCCAAAGAGCTAATTAATTATGCTATTTTTGAACCGGTTCAATAGGTTTAAACGGTTTAAAAACCGGTTCAAAGTTGAAAAACTAAGAAATTGAATATCTTTTTCAATACTTAATCAAAGGCTTTGATTTTTAGCTCATTTTGTAGCCTTTAGAAATGCTCACAACTTGTTGGAGCTAGATTTTTGATTATCGACCTGTGACGTCATTTATGAGCCATTTGTGTCGAAACTTTGACAGCTTATTTCTCAGCAACTACATATGATACAATAATGATATGTACCTTAAAAATTTTCAATTTTCTTATAAATTAAAGAACATTAATAATTTGTAGGATTTGTGAATAAGTTTTGTCAAAAAATGATAAAACCGTAAAACATTAAAATGTTTTGAACACTATTTTACCTTTATTTGATACTTATCTTTCAAATACGGAAAAAAATTCTTATTGCATTAAAAGAGCTTTTAATTTCCTTTAAAATGATATATAACATGCTTGGGGTTTATCAGTAAATGACGTCTAAATTTTTTTTATTGTTTTCTAATGATTTTTGTACCTTTTTCCATTTAGTTTTAGTCTTCTATTCCACTTTCTTCTATTTTTTCACATTTTTCATAGAAATAAAAGTAAATATTGCCATTTCATCAAAAAATACTAATGATTTATTAAATGTGCATTCAACTATTTGTTATTGAAGTTTTGCTACTTAATAAATCATTAGTATTTTTTGATGAAATGGCAATATTTACTTTTATTTCGATGAAAAATGTGAAAAAATAGAAGAAAGTGGAATAGAAGACTAAAATTAAATAGAAATAGTGAGAAATAGGTACAAAAATCATTAAAAAACAATAAAAATTTTTAGACGTCATTTACTGATAAACCCCAAGCATGTTACATATCATTTCAAAGGAAATTAAAAGTTCTTTTTATTGTGATAAGAATTTTTTCCATATCTGAAAGATAAATATCAAATAAAGGTAAAATAGGTTCATAAGGGTTTTAATGTTTTAAGGTTTTATCATTTTTTGACAAAACTTATTCACAAATCCCACTAATTTTTAATGTTCATTAATTTATAGGAAAATTGGAAATTTTTAAGATATATATCATTATTGTATCATATGTAGTTGCTGAGAAATAAGCTGTCAAAGTTTCGACACAAATGGCTCATAAATGACGTCACAGGTCGATAATCAAAAATCTAGCTCCAACAAGTTGTGAGCATTTCTAAAGGCTACAAAATGAGCTAAAAATCAAAGCCTTTGATTAAGTATTGAAAAAGATATTCAATTTCTTAGTTTTTCAACTTTGAACCGGTTTTTAAACCGTTTAAACCTATTGAACCGGTTCAAAAATAGCATAATTAATTAGCTCTTTGGATGTCAATTCCAACGATGTATAATATGTCTATGTTATCTTCTATAGTTTTAGAGTTATAACAAGTAAAAGAACAAAATGCAATTACGACATTTTTCCCCAGAATCATTCAATTGAAATAATGTTTTTCGCGCAATTTTTTTTTTCAGAAAAAAAGTTTGCACATATTTGTGTGATTTGCTAATAATTTATGTGTGTTTTATATAGCATAGAACCGAGTTGATGGGTTGATATGGGTGAAAATGGATCGAATTGAGCTTGGTTCTGATTTGTGATTTATAAAGTGAGAGAATCTTGCTGTTTGAGTAGAAATTATGCTGATTCATCGCATAATATTCATAATAACTCGTGATTTAGATTGATTGCTCTTGGCATTAGTTTAATTATGGATTTTTTGGAATTAAGTTAACCTTAAATTTCAGTTTGATCGAATACCATGAATATATTATTTTTAAACAGTGTATTGGTAAAAAAAATTGTAAATCTCAGTAAGTTGATTTTACTTTATTACCAATTTCTTGGTTCTCTTATACTTCAAAAAAAACTTATCGTCTAAGAAAATCAATCCATGTTCACACCAGTTTCAAGCCAAATAGCAACTCTGGTATAGTATAATAGCGTATAAAAATCTCATTCTATTGATAAAAAGAACTAAAGGGCAGTCAAAAAATTCAAAAATTTACAAACCCAAATGAAAATTAATAGAAAATAAGAAAATAATTGGAAATGAGGTGTAGATTGATTGATCGAGTGAGGTCTATTAAGATTAATGTAATGAATAAGAGGCTATTGGTGTGTTAGGTTGCATTGCATATATTTGCTTTTAGACGCTCGACTTTAGATACTCTCTGTGGTTGCACGGCGTTTTTTCAAAATGTTTGATTTCATTGTATTGATCTGGGGGGAGCAAATAATTCTTATTAATTCTTCTCTAATTGATGAAATTGTCAATGCAATTCTTTTGGCTGTATTTAGCAAATAACCATCATCTTCCGTTTATCTTTTTTGATTTTGATTTTTTTCCACTTTTACATTTTGTCAGTTATGTTTTTTATTGTTTATGCCTCAAGAAGCTTTAAACTTTTTTAAATTTATTATTTTTCTTTAAATATGTCAATCAATATGTTCACGTCATCTCATACAACGAAGGGTTCAGTGTATTCAGATAGCATTTAATATGCCTCATAAATATTCCATCATTTCAAGAATTTTCTCATTCAAAAATTGATGAAAAATATGTAAATTTTTAAGAAAAAAATTTATTTTTAAATTTGTCTTGAGCAGAATTTTCCTCGAATTTTAATTATTATTTTCAAAAGTTTATTAAAAGACTTGAGAATGTAAACAAATCATTTATAAAATCATTGAACTTTCACATTCATGAAATCGACTTTTTAAGTTAGATTGTTTTGCTTGAAATTTCTATCAAATTAAAGTAAGTTAAATAATTAACTTTGCAAGATTCTTTAATTTGTCCAATAGATTGACTTCCTCAGCCTAACCTCATAAATTTTTGGCTTAAAAAAGATTTTCCCGCCAAAATAATAGATCGTGTTGTATGAAATAACATAAACACACCAACATCAATTACATAAAAGCAATATACGATGCATTCATTTTTAAATTTTTTTAATTTATTTTATATAAATTCAACGCACTTATTCATTTATTTCTTTTTATACTTAATTATAATCTCCTTTTATTTTGGTAAGAAAAGAAATTAAGAAAATTTTGCTGAGAAATTGATAATCTTAATCCAATTTTGTTCCTATTTGCAGTTGGTTTTCTTTTGTATCTATTTCATCATATATCAAATTATTAAATGCAATTAATTATATTTTCGTCGATTAAAAAACTTTCCTACAACAAATGCTACGTTGCCTATTGTATATCGAATGCTCGCCTTCAACCATTTTCTCCAATCGTAATAATTGAACATGAACCAAAACCAATAAAAATTTTTACAAAACAGTTTTAATGCTTTGGCAATTACAAGTAAGAAGATTATTTAACTGAAATAAAAGAGATTGAGAAATTAAATGTTATAAATTTTTGATTTAATTCTTTCTTCTTTGGAAATTCACATGCAAATTTGATTGCTGATTACTCAGCGAAAATAGAATGAAAAGCTTTTAAAAGTTGATTAATTGATAAATTTATCATCTCAGAAGAAAGTCATGCTATTAAGAAAATTAAATAAACAACACAAAAATCTCTGGAAAGTAAAAGATAGAAAGTATAGAGCGCATTTTTATGGATTTAAGGAAGCTATAGTTCTTGAATTTTATTAAATTGCAAACACTAGGCACGATGTTTGGTTAATTACTAGATAATTGCATGAAGCAAAAAAAGAACAGCCCATTCCGACTTCCTTACATCCATAAACACACACTCAGAAAAAGAGGTTAAGAAGAAAAATTAAAGGAAAAATATTGCAACATTAATCACAACTTTTTATGTTTTTCTTTACTTCGTTTCATCTGAATACATAAAAAGTACATTTTTCATATGCAAATAATATTATAGAGTTAATTAACAAATGTAAATCAAGTATTAAATATATAGAAAAGAAACTCACACTTAAGAAAAAACCAAACTTGTCAAATGTTTCCACAGAAAATGAATTAAAAGTATAAGAAAAAGAAATTTTGATTGCGTTACAGGAAGTGGGGTTAAAGACTTGAAAGTTATTTTAATGGAAATAATATTTGAGTGAAATTTTAAAAGCTATGAAAAATTTTCAATTTATATTTTTTAAAAAGTAAACCCAGTCTTCCACTTCCACTTCCTGTTAACAAATTAAATTAATTTAAATTAAATACCATTATATATTGACGTTTATTTTTCATACACAAGCAAATTTCCTCAATATATAAATTAAAATAATTAGAAAATTGAAAAGTTTTTCTCGCTTTTCTTCGTCTAATGAATAAATAAACAAAATTTTTGCTAAAAATGATTCAACTTGCTAGCAAATGAGATTTAAAACAGCTTTGAAAGCATTAAGATCTGTAATGTGTCTACTTTGTTTACAAAAAAAGTTGTTGAATCAGTATCGTTCATTATGTTGTCGTTGCTTAAATGATAAATTGATTGCGATACGCAAAATTAAGACTCAGATTAATGAACTTACTAGGGTAAGTGAATTAAATGCGAAGCTATCTTTATTTTGAATATTTAAGCAGATTTAAATTGCATTTAGTGATTTTAGGTAAAATTGCTGAATTCATTTTATAAAAGAACTTCGCTGTTCTTGCTGAACTTGCTGAATTAAGTTAATAATGTTGATCTTAGAAATATTTGCTGAATTCAGTAAAACATTCAAAATTCATCATTGGCTTATTAAATGTTATCTAGACATAAAAAAGCATCTTCCCTTATTAATCAGATCTCAAATTCACAGTCTATACTGCTTTAATTCACTGTATGAAAGCACCCCATAAATATGCTAATCTTTCAATTCCATAAAATAATCAAGGTAATAAAAAAACTCAGTTCCACATTATTATCGCTCACGTAATGAAATTATGTGAAATTATAATTAACAAAAATTTTTTTTATTAAGGCATGCACATAGACAGAAAAAAATAATATTAAATTAATTTAGATAGAGATTAACGTTTATATAGATAGGCATAGATAGAAAATTAATTTACATAATCGAGCATTTTCCTTTCTCAGCCCATGGATTATTTTTCTTATCAACTGCATGAATAAGTGGATCGTTTTTCTCGTTCTCCTCTATGAATTCGCGCATTCTACAATTAGATTGGGGAAAAAATAGAAACAAAGATTAATTATTGCAAATGATTTGCCAATTAGTGCGGATTGCTCCCTTGTGGAGAAGCTTTTTGTGAGATTTTATTTGTTTTAGAAGTGTTTTATGATCAATTTGAGCTTAATTGAAGGAAATCAAAGAAATTTCTGCCCAACTTATTTTGTTAGCTATTAGTTCAATGTTGCTGAATTCAATAATATCGAATTTTAAAGTGCTGAATTCAGCTATTTTACGTTTAATTTTCTCAATTAAGCTATTCTCAATTCAGCAACAACAATTATTTTTCAATTAACTTTTTAAAAACAATTTAACATCATAAAAATAACAAAATCTTAACAAACAATCTCACAAAAACTTTTCAAAAGCTTTTGATTTATGAATAAGGTAAATTAACAATTCTTTCATGTCATTTCCAACCCAACCTTACTCATTGTTTTATGAAATAATTGATCAATATTATTCTTAGAAAGTTCAATGAAAGAAAGAATTATTATTATGCCAACTTTATTAATTAAGGACTTTTTTTGTGTGTTGTTGTTGTTTCGTTTTGTGCTTCATTTTTACTTCTCTTTATATCCACAAAGGCACTTTTTCGTTCATTAGTAATTCACTTAAATTTTCTCGCCCTTCTTCATTCGCATTTTTTTGTTTTCATTTCCAAAATACATTTTGCCTAATTAATCGTTGTAATTAAGATTTTTTTCCTGTCTTTCCAAGCCAACAAAATGGAACGGAAACATGACAACAAAAACAAAACAGCTAGAAAGCGAAATAATTATTGACGGATTCAAGATGAGGACTCTTGATTCACACATAATTCACTTCCTTCTTGTCTCACAGAAATGAGCATTAATCAGAAGAATTTTGAAGCATTTTTCTACTTTTTTTGGAGTGTTTTCACTCAATTAATGAATGAATGGTTAGGAAACGAAGAAAAACTGAGTTTCGTATCAGAGGTTAGTGTGATTTTCTTGATAATTCATGCTCAGAATGTTTGTGCCACTTTTTCAAAGCTTTGAATCTTAATTTCTTCTGATAAAATTGCTTATTTAAAGAATAATCTGCAAATTACTTTTCGAAATGAGGACAATATTGACACGGATAAAACATTCAAAATTTGTTTTAAAAAATCGAAAAAAAACTTCCCCTAAAATGACTAATTTCTCAATCAATTAGAAAATTAACCCATAAAACAGCGCTACATTCATCAATCCATAATGACCGCTTCTCATTTATCGCCTCACCCTCCTCGTCAACATTTTGAAGGATGTTGTCTTTATGTCTCAATTGGAATTTTACCATTTGACAACAATTTTCTTCGACTTTTATAAACGAAGGGAAGTGGAAGAAAAAGGTTGATTTAAGTAAAAGTTGATTGTTGTTGTTAGCTGCTCCCTTAAAGAACAGAGAAATATGGGAATCACGTACCAAATCTACTCGCCATTTTTCGTTGGATCAAGTAATGAATAAGAAAAAGATTCGTCTAGGGATGCTAAGTTCTTGATTAAAATGGATTTTAATAAATATATTGGAGTTTAACTGACTAGACATTATCGAATTTTATGACCCAAAAAGTCAGTTACGCAAGCTTTCAAATTTATTTTGTTCTTGAAGTCTTTAAAGTCTTCCAAAAATCTACCTGATGCCCCAATTTGTATCAGAATCAAAGATCTTGACTTCCCTTGAGGATGTTAAAAGGTACACATTTTGAATCTAAATTGATAAAGTCGAAATTTTGAAAGTCTTCATATTCTGTCTTTGAAATCTTTTCTTCCTCTTTTTTTGTGTCTCAAAAAACATCAAAGAAAAAAGATCTTTAGTTCCTTTTTCTCACTTCAATTACCAATAATTGAGAACGAAGAATAAAGTTGAGAAAGTTATGAAGAATAAGACAATAGAAAGATTAAATTTTATTTCTCAACTAATTCTAGGTATTTTATATTTTTTAAGAAATATGAGAACTTATATGAGATAAAAAAAAACTGAAAAGTTCACTATAGAAATTAAATATGAAGGGTTTCAGAACAATGCATTTTTTATTATCACTCAAACTACATCATGCTGTGAGATTTACTAGACCAGCTGTGATGTCATGCAATAACAGTAATCCTTCGTCCATTGTCATGAAAAAATTAAAAAGAAGAGCTTGATTGTTGTGATTTAATTGAGAATGAGATGCTATAACGAAATTTATCATTTTCCGAGTTATTTTGTATAATTTTTGCCAGTTTTTTAATGGTCAATCAAGTAAAAAAATTGTTAAAAGTCATTGATTTGAAAACCAATTTGGCAAAAAACTTTTCGAAGTGAAAAAATTTTTAAATTATTTAAAAACTTAAATTTATTTTGACCGTTATTTTATTTTTTTTTTCTGTAATTCAATATTAACGATTAGCATCATAGTGACTCTTAGTATCGTAAATTTTATCCAAAAAAAAAAACTTTCCAGACAATCAATTCATGCCCTAAAGCTAAGTTCTCTTCTGATAAATTCCATTATACCCAAAATATGTTGCACCATCCAAAAAAAAAGTACGCCAGTCCATTTAGATCTCTTATTCTTCTTCTCATTCATCAATTACTCTCCATTCATACTAAAACATCCTTATTGCGTGTTGCTCCGAGGACATTTCATAAAATATTCTTTCATTCTCCCTCGCGTGTACCATTACATAATTCAACGCGTCATCGTATGATAAATGTCTTTCTTCCACGAATTGCTCATCTGAATGACTTTCAGGAGAGAAGCAAAAAAACCTTCTGTTTTCACTTAGAGGACATTAAGGACATTAGATGATCAATATCAGGTTTTTTATGGCTCTAGTCATAATAAATTTATTTCTCTGGGGTCGTTGGCTTATGATGTCGGTCTGGATGGGGTGTCTGAAGCTATGTAACATTTACAATATTTCATATAGGAAAATAGAAATTGGTCAAAAGTTTTTCATTTTTGTGAACGTCATTTACTGACAATGCTCTAACAAGCAAACTATGACAATATTAAGAATTATTGTTGTCCATTTGTGATGAAATTTGATAAACAATTTCTAAGAAGCTTCTATTAGATGGTTCAGGGTTTGAAGCTAATGTATGTTCGGAATTTTCGATCATAAAATGTTTTCTGAAGGATTCATAAATTAAAATAAAGCAAAATGTCGAGATTTAGATCAAGAATCTGTTTCTAATATTACTTCAAAATTGAAAAAGGTTATTTTATATTTAAACAAACTGTGATGAACTCCATCTGGAAGTTCTAAATGATGAACTAATTAAAAATGCACGAACAGAAATGTTGAAAATGACCTCAAGATACACTCAAGTCTTTGTTCTAATGAACCCACTTAAAAATTCTTACAAAAAAGAAAACTTGTGAAAAAAAATCTACACTTGACCGAGAAAATAAGAAAATCATTAAAAGAAGGCTTCATCCGCCTCATTAATTTCTCCATCTCATATTCAACAAGATCGGCATTGTAACAACAATGTAAAATGAGAATTTTTACCTCCATTTTGGAATTTTAATGATGTTATTTATTTTCATGTATTTTTTTTCCTCCTTCTTCGAAACCCTTAATTATTAAATTTAAGATCCAACATTAATGGAGTAAAAAATAAGGTTAACGCATGATGTAATTTAAAACCTTAATGGGGTTCAAAACTGAAGCTATAATGTGCATAATTCAAATTTTGAGAAAATTAACTCTTTTTAAAGCATTTTGTTATTTTTATTTGAGACTGTCGGTGCTTTTTATTATTCTAAAATATCTTGTCATCATTTTTATCAGGAGGCTCAAAATGACTTCATTTTTGGTACACTAGTAGCTACTATTAGCTTTTTATTCTAGTTTTATTATGGTTTCCAAGTTATGCTTATGAAAAATGACGATAAAACTTTAAGCCAAATTTCAAAAATGCGCTTTTGTGGTTCATTGATGTTCAACTTTTCTTACAAATTTTCAGTATTCAAAGCATTTTTTTCATTGCGAGAATGTAAAAAATTTATTGCAACACAATATTTTTGCACCATCAGCCCGTAAAAAGGCGAGAAAGTTTTTCATCCGTGCTGAAATCTTTGCATGCAGTACATGAATTTAAAGCCAACCGTAAATATATACACAGAAAACTGTGGTTAACAGTAAGCGAATACCGCAAAAGAACCGCAAACGAGAATTTTTTTTAAAAATCCATTCGACAGAACACAAAGCATGTTTGCTGATGTTGTAGTGCTTTTGGCCATTTATTCTCTATTCGTACTTTTTATTTCTATATCCATCTCATGCAACATACTTTAATTACAAGCAATATTAAACCCTCGAGGGTTGAAACAAAAAAAAAAGATGGAAGTTCTTCTGCAGTATGATTTTTTGTGGATTCATTCAACTATGCACACATACATAACTGCCGGGTGAATTTCTCGAGGATGAGAAAAAAATATTCTAAAATGAAATATAAAAAGTTCAGGCTTTATTGTTCAAACAAGACTTTAACATTTGCTGAACGTTCCTTTTAAAATTTTGTTATCGAAATAAAATTCTGTTAAATGAAATGAACACGAGACATGAGGAAGTTTGTCATGTTAAACTTCGTCTAATAAAATTGTATCATGAGAAAAGCACTTAAAAGCTGAGTTTTTTAAGAGATAATAATATTGTATCTGCAGTCTGCCGAGGGAAATAATGAATGTGATGTTTTTGTTATTTTGAATGTTGGAACTGAATTTTTGTAAAGTAAGACCAACTCACTTGGGCTTGATAAATTATGCAAAATATATTTAGCTGGCTGAATTATAAAGAACTGCAAAATGTTTTGAATTAACTGGAATGTACTGAATTCCAACATATTTTGAAAAAAATTGCAAAATTCAGCTTTATTTGATGAACTAGCTGAATTCAGCTTTGTTCGACGAATAAACTGAGTTCAGCTTTACTTAATAAATTAGCTGAATTCAGTTAATTTGAAGAATTAACTGAATTCAGTTAAATTTGAAGAATTTGCTGAATTCAGCTTGATAAAGTTTAATTCAGCCTTATTAGCTGAATTCAACTGAATTTATTAAATTACCTAAATTTTACTGAATTGCTGAACAACCCTAAATAAGCCAACCACAGTCAACCCTCACCAAACTCAAATCGAACTCCCAAACGTATATCCAGCAATCGCATCTGTACAATATCTTACATCCTTAATCGACTACATAAATTTATCTAACATAAAATCGCACCATCAGCACAACATTTTGTACCATTTTTGTTGTTATTTGTTCGTATAAATTTATCGTATACGCGACAATAAGCAAATGCTATGACATTATCAAATGATAAATGAAGTCATGGATGGAAAATAAGTGCAGTAAAAGCGAGTCGTATAGAATGTTATTTCATGCATAAATCCATGAAACGATGGAAATTGAAAATTGTTTGCTTAAATGTGTAATTTTCGTACGGTTCAAACAATGTCATTGATGTTACATGAATTTTACATTTTCTGTTCCTTGTTCTCAACGAGAGTTCAGCAAGATCAAGGCTAACATTTTTCATCTCAACAAAAAGAGAAGAAAAAAGTTGAGAGTAAGCACAAAAATCCCCAAAATTGTCATAAATTGTGTTTTTCTTGCCTCAAACAAGAAAGAAAGGAACAATATCCACGTGACTCTATTTTGCTTATCTCATTTTTCATGTTAAATGGGATAACGTTTATCTGGTGAGACATGATTGTTAAAAAGGCAATAAGTTCATGACGAATTTATTTTTATTGGTCGCTTGCACGCATTTTCTCATAGATCGATAGACATGAATGGGCATTTTGTGATCATAGAATGAGATAAGCAAAATGATGATTTTGAGGAGATCAAACCAAACAGGATCAGTTCAACAGTTGATTGCAATAGCTCACAAATTTAGTATTCAGCATCATCTTATTTAATACGACCAAGACACTTTAAGCTTCTTTTACCCAAAAACATTCGCACTTGATCGACCACTCGAAAATCTGTTAACATTTTCATGTTATCGAAAACCCATCGAGTTGCAAAAATAAGTAGTCTATCAGACCGACAAAATACAGCAAATCTCATTTCATTCCACATAATTTAATCAGTCTGCTATAAATACTTATGTA
The DNA here is from genome assembly GCA_917627325.4 of Chironomus riparius. Lineage (NCBI taxonomy): Eukaryota > Metazoa > Arthropoda > Insecta > Diptera > Chironomidae > Chironomus > Chironomus riparius. Next base: position 16,528,115 of record OU895877.1, on the reverse strand, counting down.
GCATGATAAGTAAAATGTGATGAGCCTTATGAAAGATCACTTTTCACATATTTTTGGGTATGTTATGTTGTGTGCTTAATTAATGCTGACGTCTTATATGGAACAAAAATAGACTTTATTATCTTTCATGTTCTTTTTTTCTTTACGTGGCCCTTTTTGTAGCTCGCACTTCCTCACATTCAGGAATCTTTTTCAGCAAATATTTCTCATCGTCATACAGCAACAAAATAACTGTTAAAAAAAACGACTGTCATTGTATCTTGTCTTGTTTGAACAGCTCCTTTTTATGCTTGATAATAGAGCATTCTCTTATCTTCAATTCTATCGGACTTAGTTGACAGAATGGAAATGCTTGTAATGATTTTTTTTAATCTATTCTTTTCCTTTCTATACTTTAATGCATAAATATATTTAATGGTAAATTATTGAGAATTTTGATTTGGTTTATTTGTTGCTTTATGTTTAACAAGTTGCCCAAATGACACAAGTCGGTTAAACGATCAGAAATACGGCACTAAGCTGGCTGTGACTCTAGCATGGTGCTGGATTTAAATGGAAGTTCATTTAAGTATTTTATATTTAAGGAAACCTTAAAAAGCTTCTGTATAGAATAATTAACATCTTTCTTTAGTTGCATGACAAAACTGGATTCTATCACTGCAATAATTTCCCCTCCTTTAATGTTAAATTAACAAAGTCAATTTGCCATAACAAAATTAAAATTCAACAACAGCAAAAAATCCCATGCTATCAAAAAATATATTCTATCTTTGCATAAATCACCACTCAGTGCCACTCTTTGCCATTCAAGAAACTTTTTTTTGTGCTCTATACAAAATAAAATAAGACTTCCTCATCAGAATTTTTTTTTTTTGAATAAATTCAAATTAATTTAAATATATTCAAAGCTTCTAATTAGTGGAACCAAGCAACAACGCTCTATGGATAGAAATAAATTAAAGTCTTCTTATTAAATCTTCTTAACTTTTTTGACATTCCTCGGAAACGCTTTACGTGGTTAATTAGAACATGTCACTTGAATCACAAACTTATGAACTGCGTGTGCCTTTAAGAACATTTTCTTGTGAGTGACATTTGACAAATATTTTTAAATTAAGTCTAAAATGTGAAAATCTGTGCTTTTTTTCTCATTTCTGAATGTGAAGCTTTTCAAAAGCAGTCATGATTTTACCCTCAAACATTAATTCTTATTTTTTTGTGAAATCTGTGACATTTTTGAAGATACAAAATATGAAAGATCTTCTGCGGATTTAATATGACAAATTTACGTTATAGAAAATTTATTTCTCGTATTATTTTAAGCTGACGTAGTGGAAAAAATTGTATTTTTGGAATTTGTGATCTTCTTGATGTAAAATGTTTGCTGAATATTTTATGAAGCTTCGATAAGGTATCATGGTCCAGTGTCACATCTAGAACTTGATTGTGATTTATAAGTCATTTATTGATCATAGCTTTACTCCTATCATAACTGGCCGATTACTTGGGTTCCTTTGGATAACCTTGAGTCGAATTTTAGTTTCTCAAAGTATAGCAAAAACATTGATCTAAAAATACAGTCTTTAGCAACCTCTGAATCGTAGTACTTTCAGCTCAAAAGGTTGAGCCCTTCAAGCACTATAACTAAACTCCTGATCCTATAAAACTTATGACTAGATTAAAATTTGACACCTTCTCAAATTAAATTATGTAAATCTCCCAAAAAAATCGAGACTTCTACGCCAGTTCCCTTCATTTTCTCTCGTTCTTACTTTAATGTTGCTCCTGACACGATCTCACATTTAAGCACAACCATTGCCAAAGGTAAATTCATTTCATCGTTAGAAAAATCATCTAAATATAGTCCTTATGCTATCGACCTTAGGCAAAGGAAAGAAAATATTTGTGTGACATTTGAACAAATTTGATGATGTATTCAGTCAGAATTAAATATTTAAACAGTGATGCAATGCAGGATCTCGTTTCGACTAAAGAAGAAAAATTTAAAAAATGCTTGAAAATGCCATAAAATAAATGAAAAGAAAAAACTTGAGCTGACAAGATTTTACTCTTTATGAAATTATTTTGAACGGAAAGAAAGAATTGAGAGAAAATTGCAATTTAAAATCAACTTTGACGTTTAATCTTCCTGCTCATAAATTTTTGAAAAATCTCGCTCGCTTGGAAAATTTCATTACGAAGCAAATTTTTCATCGAGAAACGAGAATTAAATAAAACAGTAAAGTTGATAACGGGAACCTTACGATGAATATTTAAAGCGAGAATTGCAAAATTGAGACGTTAAGTTGAACAGAAATAAATGTACTAGCCCAACTTAATGTACTCGTTGGGAATTCATGTCAACGATAAAAAATAATACCTTTCCTTTTTTTATGTAATTTACATTCTGATGTTAACAAATTCTCATGAAAAAAAAATCGATTCTTGCTTGATGCCATTCGGAGAAAAAAAAACCTTATAAATTGAAACAACATTAAGGAGATGTTGAGGATATTATTTTCTAAGGATTAGAAGTTTTTGGGATTGGAAAAGTCTTTAAAGTATATTTTTTGAAGAGATTTTGATAGTTTTGGGATATTTAAAGTAAACAAATGGTGCTTGTAATATTTTAAGTAACGAGATGAAGTTTGAAACTAATATTAAGAATGACTTTGAGGTGTCGATCAGAAATAATGATCATACAAAGATTTTCAGATCTCCAAAAAAATGTTCAAATTTAAGGAATAATTTCAATGAAGTGTAATACAGCTTTAATAAAAACTTGAACATTATCAGATTGGTGTCAAGGATTTCGACGAGCTGTTGAGATCAACAATTTCATGAATCCTAGTTCGAGTCTTAATGAACTAGCTGGATCTCACAACATTTGAAAACTTTTTAAAGCCTCAATGTCGCATCGAGTTAAAAGTACTTTACTTATAAATTATAATACAGTGTAGAGTTAATAATCCAATATTAAGCCTTCATCCCACGTGCTGAATAATTTTTTGTCCTTAATTATTCATAATTAACTTATTCACATTTGACACGCCCTCATGAGCTAATAAAAAATATTCAGAAATCAATTAAAACAACAAAAAATGCTCAATAAAATAATATTCGCGTGTATAATTCGAATCACGTAATTAATTAATTTTTAAAAACAGTGAAAAAAATCCAATTTATATTTTTAATCTACAACAATAACAGCATCGAAGCCTTTCAAAATTAATGACTTTTCAATAGAAAATTGATAAAAGAAGATCGAAGAAGCAAAACATTTAAGAAGGGGACGGGGATTAAAAAAGTTTTCTATTGAAAGGCTTTTAATTTTGTTTAGTCCAATAGGATTTGAGTTATTGGAACTTTTTTAGAAAGGTTGACATTTTATAGAAAGAAATGACTCATCATATTTAAGGATTCATAATTTTTCCTACCCTTAACAATTATTTGTAGCGTCATTCACTAGTGATGTCAATCAAAAATGAGACTTTTAAACCCTTTTGAATCATATTAACCTTAATTTAGTGACCAAGCACTTCTAGAAATAAGAAACATTTACACGTGGTTTAAGACATCGCACCACAACCCTCACCCTCTTAAAATCCTTAAGAAAAGAGCAAAATAGGGAAAAAGACCATCTCATCCTTTTGAGTACACCATTTAACGAATAATACAAAAATCTATCAGTTGACTGAATTTGTAAGATTCATGAAAACACATTTGATTGATGGCATGTCTTGCATGTTGTTGACATTCATGTCTCTTTGAAACTTTAATGTCGATATTCATTGAAATGTTCACAAATTGATGATGATGTTGATGATGATGAGGATCTGTTAAGGCTCGTGTTTGGTGTGTAATTTGTAACAGTTGATTGTGTGTTGAATTAGTGAGGAGGTGTTGGAATTTGAGGGTATGGTAAAGATGACCATCTAATTTGATGGATTTTTGAAGATTTATTGTAGGTAGACATCATTTAAATATATTATAAATTTCTATATAATGTAACACAGCTGCATTCACCCTTTAAACTCTTTAATGACTCCAAAAGTCATCTCAAATGTCAAAGAATAATATACAAAAATTCCAAATAAACTCCCAGAAAAGTGACAAAAACTTAATAATTCCTCACCTTCATCACACATCAACATCAATTAACATAATAACAGGAATTATATCCACAGCACACACTCACCACAGAACAAAAAAGTGAAACATAATATTCCACAAAATTGATTAAATTAATTTTAAATGAGTTAACGAAGAGCAGCCCAAAATTTATGTGATCTAATTTCTCTCGCTGCTATTTGAGTACATGATTTGTTAATGTTATTTGAAATAGAATCTCTTTCACAGACGAAAATCTTTTTCAATTATTTTTCTGAATTTTTTTTGTCTTCCACGAGTCTATATCATGAATTAATCTTTTGAGATTTAGAGTTATGTTTCAAAGAAGGAGGGTTGGATATCGTTTAAATTTTTTTCTGTGCTCATAAATTTCTGCAGAGTTGATAGTGAGACTTGTGAAGCCTTGAAGATTAAACGATGATTTTTTTATGGAGAGAGAAGATTGGCGAAGTTTGTTATTGAGCTGAGAAGTGCTTTAAGCTTTAATCTAATAATTAACAATTTAGGGTGACCATCTTGTGTTACTTAGACTTCTGGAAGTCTCAGTTAAAACTCATGTGATTGTTTAAGATCAGAGCGATGTACAAAAGAGCACAGAATAAACCAGACCCTGGTATTCATTAAAATCGGTCAAGCAAAGCATTTTTGTCATCCCTTTTTCTGCATTTCCATTCCAAAAGTTCTACAAAACTTAATATCTCGAGTGTCCATCTTAAATATGTTAAAAAAGGAAGTAATGATCCGTATATATCTTTAATCTTATTGTTTCTATCCCTTCCTACATCAATTCTCTTTCCTGAAAGTTCTATAGAACTCAGTATCCATTTCAAAGCTGTCTAAATCTTAAAAGGAGCTGTATTTTGATCAATTCTATTAACTCTTACAACTCTGCAACAAAATAATATTTTAAAGCACATAACGTTCATTCCGTACGCGGATTAAGAGAAAAATCATTTTTTGTTCCTTTCTTTAAGCTCTTCCTATATATCATGAAGATAATTTAATGAAAAATTCGATGCTGAAAATTTTATTTATGATACAAAAAATTTTTCTTTCATTTCTCTTCATGAACCGTGCCTCACACATGCTGCTATATTTTCTATGATGTGGAAAATTTGACACATTTTTCATCATCAACATTTTTCCTCATTGAAATCGTTCCCAAAAGTCTCTTTTCTCGGAAGAGCTTTTGTTGTTTTTAAAACTTGAAAAAAAAATTGAATTTTTGTATGTTTAACATTCAGCACCGCATGTACAACATGAGCTTGTGTTGATTCAATGGGGGTAAAATGATGAATTTTCTCAGCCTGTACCAATTTTATCATTTTAACCATAAAAAATGGAAATTTACTCTCTTTTCAATTTCATATTGTTGTATTCTCTTTCCAAATATATTAGATATTGAAATGAATAAATAAAGTAAAGCATCACATCTATATAACACTGCCTCCCATAAATTACATGAAACATCAACTCTCAATCTGAGAAAAATAGAGTGAGGAGAAAAAAGGGGCTCGTGAGGATAGGAAGAAGTGCCTTTCTGACGTTATTTTTACCTTTAGATTTTGATTGAGCAGAGCTTCTTGTTATTTTTGGGTTGTCTGAGCATTTTTGGTATTTGATTGTGGTCAGTTGGTGTTTTTGAAATCTGATATTTTAGGAAATTTAGCCTTTAGCTTTGTGAACTTTTTTGAATTTGGAAAATATGATGTTATTGGGAGGTTGTGGGAAATGTCATCGAGTATTTACAAAATACTGGATGGTCTTGTTTTGAAAACATTAAGAGAGAAAAAGTTTCTGATTTCTGTTCGCAGTAAAATTCTTTGGGGATTTGGATTTTGATCTAAACTTATCACTTTTTATAAAACTAGTGAACTAGAAATTCTAGTTCTTGAAACTAAGAGCATTGTCATAGATTTGAGTACAATTAGGAATCGAACCGTCGATTTAATAAATTTTCTACACCAAGTTGAATCCAAGAACTTTTTCGATTACTCTACAAAGACATTTTACTGATTTTATTCTAGATGCCAATAGGTTGATAAGTTCTTGAATTACTGGCACATGCAGAACGGATGAAGGAGCTGTATAAGAGAAAAAAGTGATAATTCATTCAAGCATACTAAATTTAATAACATTCTAGGATTTTTTTCATGAGCCACTACTCTCTAAGGCTTTATCTTAGGACCCCAAACTAGATTCACTGTAAAACTGTATCAAAAGTTGAAGCTACAGCTTGTGTTACATCGATGTTTATTTTTTAACTATCCCTTAAAAACCGTTTCCTGTCTACTCTACTATTTGGAACCAAAAAATGCACTACATACCACCATCAACTTCCCAATTTCCATTCATATCCATCAACTTGTAAGAAAATAATTCAAAATAGGAAAAAAGGAGAAAAATGAGAAATCTGTAAGTCTGTGTCTCTGCTTACGTCATAGAAAATGAGGAATGGAATTTTTTACTATTTTTTTGATGTAGGCAACCTGACATGTCTGTCGAAGGCAAATAGAGTCAGAAAGAAAATTAAAATGTTTTAACAAATGATATTATTAGAAATGCTAAAAGTTGAGTACAGATGAAGATGGAAAAGGACGAAGCTATCGAACTGACTTTATTGCTGTCACTATTTTTTTGTGTCCCGTAATTTAGATAACATAAAGAAGATTAAAAGTAAAAGGAAAATGACAGCTAAAATAGATGGAACAAGCTACATTGTTATCAAATTTATGAGCATCGACGGTACGATACAAGAAGGACGATGGAGTGGTGTGAGGTGGTTACTGAAAAATAACAAATCTTGCAAGTTTCGGTATAGCAACATGCGCATATATTTTATTTAGCATCGCAGCAATTTTTCTTTATGTGCTTTCTGAACGTGGCTAACCGCACATCCTTTCCATTTATGCATGTATATTTCAATCTTTTAGTCTTGTTATTGTTGATTTTGTTATTTATGCTTCACTTTCTTTGCTCTTTAAATAAAAAATGAGATTGTATTAAGGGGAAAACAATCTGATGGGGAAAAGCTGCAATAGAAATTCTGACCTTGTGATCAAAATTCAGTTATAATTGATATAAAAAGCTAATGTAGAATTTCGTGTTTTGATTATAAATTGCATAGGTACTTCTTCAGAATTTTTTCACCATCAAGTTGTTATCCCCCTTGGATTATTTACCAAATTTATCTTTATTTTCTTTCAACAGTGCTTTTTGACTAAAAGATGCACGAGAGGCGATAGAGGACACTTTGTACTTTGATTAATATTTTTGTCATTTTTCTTGGAGAGCGTTATCTACTTGACATTCAAATTTGAGTACTATTTGGCGGGAGAAATAAGATTCAAGTGATTTGTTAAGAATAAAGGAGATGTAAGGTAACTAGAAGTTTGTAATGTTTGGACGATTAGTTGAGTGGCACTCAATTTTGGAAATTATTCTGAAGGTTTCCTCAAACATTTAAAAAGTAACATCTTTCAGTTTGTTAATAGGGTAAATGACTTTGAAATTTGCGCAACCTTGAAATTTGCGCACTCGTATGAAAACGAAAATTTTAAAATTATATGTAAAAATGTCACTTCTGTTCAGACGAACAATGGGAAATGTTTGTAGAACACCAGCGCAGATGTTTTTGCATCATTTTTAGTGATATTAAACCATTAGGAAGCTCAATAATTTGCACCCGAAAAATCCCATACAAAAAAAATATTTGTTAAAAATTTGATTTTGGGATGTATGTGATAGATTTAGTTGGGATTTTGGTACCAAAAAATGAAGATCTGACGTTGCTTCAAATTATTTTGATGGTGCAAATTCAAAAGGATGAGTAGAACTGCTTTAAAATTCCATTTTAAAAATTCCCATTTTTGAACCTTGAATTTTGCGCAAAATTTTCTGAAAATTTTGAAATTTGCGCACTTTGTATCGTAGAAATCGACAGAAAATTTTGTCAACATTAATTAATATTTAAATCCAAAAATGAGGATTTTAGGAGGATTGTTGATGAAATGGATATGAGGACATAGGACAAAAATTATGCAAATGATTTCTAAATATTTAATTCAATAAAAACGCCAGCAAAAGTCAAGAAAACCGTCAAAAATGATCAAATTTGAGCACTTCAAGGAAACATCCATGAAGGTCCTGTTTAAGTATGGAAAGTCATCAGTTAATAAAGAATGGAGACAAAAATATGTTTAATGCTTAAAATATTTTTTGTTTATTTGATATGTTATAAATAAATCCTGACATTTAGAAGTGCTTTAAAATTGACATTTGTTTCATATTTGATATGTGAGTTTTGAACTGTTCTTGTCAGGGCTTGAAATAAATTTTCAAGACATGTTTTTCTTGATGTCTCTTCTTGACATGAAATTGAACGAGCTAGCCACATATACACCAACCACAAAATAAAACATTCTTTCTTGTAGAAATTCTTGATCAAAAAGTTCTTAAAAATTTAAGTCCATGGCTCCATTTTTTGCTTGAATTTAGAGTTGATGCACCAAATAAATGTAAAGAAAAATGTTTGTTTACACATTTTTCTTTAAAATATGTCAAAGATCGCTACTGAAAAAGTGCGCAAATTTTAAGATTTTTTTGCGCAAATTTCAAAGTTTTCTGCGCAAATTTCAAAGTTCAACTTTAAAAGTCAAATTTCTCTGCATTGACGCAGCAGAGCTTCCTTTACACATATAAAGAAGAAAATATCTTTGATTCCCTGCATTTCAAGACCATTAGTTGGACTCAGTTACAATCCTCCGAAGAGATTGAAGCAAATGAAAATTTCATGTGTGAAAATGCGCAAATTTCAAGGTCATTTACCCTATCTTAAATCAGTCAAACAGCAAATAAGCCTTACTTACAATCCAGAGCTCCTGTAGCTCTTAATAAGCCCTAAGTTTCTTTAGAAATTTAAGCTCAAATGATTCACAATTAAACTTTCAGTCTTATCTTAACTAGATCTTCAAAATTTCATCAACCCTTTCAACAAGATTCTTAATTTCCTCTTAAAAACTTCAAATTGAAAAAACACAGCTTCAAAAGCAACCAAGCTTTTGTTCAATGCTCATTGCCTACCAACGCAAATTACCTCAACACAAAGAAGCACATCTTCAGCCTTTTAATCAAAATAAATCTCCACAATTTCAACAAATAAGCCATCGACCCAAATAAGCACTCAGATTTGTTCCTCGGATGTTGCGTCATTTACAATCACATTCACAATATAATGTCTTTTATGCTACACATTTTCATGTACAACAAAGGAAGCGCTTCTTATTGTTGTTGGCAACAAATGAATTTTTTGAGGGATGCGAAAAATGCGCGCAAAAAAAATATTTTTCTGTGCCTTTTCTTTTGTATAAGCACAGGAAATACTTATGCGATTATGGTACAGGTATACACATATTTACTCGATAATACCTTCAAGTGAGGCTTAAACAATTCTAGTAAACATTTATTTTGGATTCATTTGTAAAGGTTATGTTTTTGTTGCTACCAACCACCCAGGGGACACGATTGACATGATTTCATCTTGACGAATTTTTTTTTTCATCGCCATACAAATTTTTTGAAAAGATGAATCATGAAGTTATGCTGTTTCTTTGAAGCTTTCTAATTTATCAATGCACAGCCACAACTTCTCCATCATTCATATTGAATTGCTGAATATCTCGTCCCATCTTTGTCTAAAAGCTGAATTATTTTTAATGGAAGTTGTCAATTTCACAAAACAAATCTTTTAAAGACCAAATTGCCTCTTTTAATGGTTTTTGGAGTTAAATAATCAAAACTATCTACAAATAGGTGATCCGGCAACAAGATAGTAAAGTCCATAGGTGCTTAAGTTCACTTCAGTTTCCAGGATCCATCGACATCAGATGACGAATAATTCACAAGACAAGTAATCAACGAGCGATGAAACATTCTATGTTTAGTTTGGACAAAGTTTGAAAATTAAGGAGCTTCAAGTGGATAACTTTAAAGCAGCTGTAGTGCAATTGAAATATAAATTAGAAGATAAGAAAGAAAGATGAATAAAAAACATTCAAAAAGCCAAACTTTATACTAAGTGAAAAGATCGCAAGATTACAACAAGTAGTTGCATCGATTGACACTGAAAAGAATACTTTGATTCGTGAGAAACTCACACTATGACGGAAAACTAGAAGAAAGAGTAAATGAACTTACAGGAAAAATAATTTAATTAATTGGCATTACATGTCTATTTTTTGCCAGGGGTTGATACGATTTCATCTTGATTTAATTCCTGGACCATAACCACCCACTCTTATCCTCCTATCCATTGCCATTGGGACACCCATCAAGTGTGTGAATTTTATGAATGTTGTCATATTATTATTACATTGTGTATACACATGTGCGTATATACATAATAATGTTGAATATTAGAAATTGAAAAGATTTTTTTTTTTCATTTGCATGAACCTTTTGTATTCATGTCATTCAAACCCTTTCAATAATCTACATATTCTTTTCCAATATACGCATGTATCTGTTTCCTTTCATGTCATCCATCTCTGTAGACGCACTTTTGTTGTCAACAAAGAATTTTTTATGCTTTCTTGTTCCTTCTACTTTTTTTTTTATTTTTTTGAAAGGGAAAAAGCTCGCGTTTTGTGGCTTGAAGGATTAATGTTTGTGCTGTTGCTACTGCTTTTCCCCTTTAACTTTACCTTGCTGCGTGCAGAACGTCTATAGCACACATGTGATAAATTTTTCCCGTCTCACATTATGTAGATTGAATATTGCCTTTTCTTGGTATGATGCGGATGATAAAACACACAATCTCTTATGTATTTTGTAGACTTTAATAATCAGTTGGAATGAGGTAGGTTAGGTTCAATAAAAGCACAATGGCTGGAGACATTTTTTGAAAATTTTAGGTTCAAGGTTCGATTCCTGCTCAGGTTTAAGTAAGTGATATCTAGTTTATAGTTTAATTTGAGGATGCATTTAACTTAGATCCAGTTCTATATTGGATCATACCTACTTAGAGTCGACATCTATGTTCTAGGTCAGTTGTAGCCAATCTGTTAGCTGCCAAGCACTAGTTTGCCATAAAAGATGTTCAGATGTTTTAATGGTATCTTGGCTTTTTGACAAGCTTAACATGATCTGAAAAAATGTGTGGACTCGAGTCCATAAAACTGCATGCTTAAAGAATGTAACCGACAAACACTGACTTTAAGCCAAAAATCAATCAACAAACTTTTATAAAATTTTCCTATCAAAAAATTTCTCACTCCAATTTACAAAATCAACTCAAATTTCCACCCAAACTGACAAAAAATTCCAACACCACCCAACCCATTTCCGCAACTTCCACTCTTCATCTAAAATGTTCACTTCCTCTCTTCTATTTGTGTGCAATACACTCAAAAGTAGCAACAAAATATATTTTCAAATATTAACAAAACCGATCAAATAGCAATTTAAATATTTGAACTTTTATGAAACTCACGAGGCAACAACAATACGTAATTGTGCATGAATATCGTGAAGACCCAGTTTTTTGACGTCTTTAAGTCATGAAAATAAAGTTTAAATTTTGTTTATGTTCGTATTTTTGTTGGGGATTATTATTGATAAATTACTATATTTGTTATGAAAGGGGGAGCTATAAATGACGTCCATAAAAAAGGAAAGTCACAAATCTGAGCACCAAGTTTGACCGTCAGTCAACTTGAACACTCAAACGTCTCTCTGATGTTTGGCAGTTGGCTACAAAATGATTCGTTTGACGTCATCAACAAAACATTTGAACTGGATACGGTAAGTTCCTGTAGAAAATATTTTTCCTTTTCCGACAATATTTATTCATTTGAAGGACATTTGAATAAGCTCGTTCACCGTCATTATATTTTTATGGTCATTCAAATGTCATTCGAGTGTTATTTTTTCCATTTCATTCAACGGACAGCTCGTTAAAATATTTTTTTATTCGTCCTTTTTTACAATAGATTGTACATATGTACATGAACGTATAATTCGATTGTTCCGTGACTGAATAGGAAAGAAAATGCATAAAATGACCATGTTTGCTAATAAAATTGAATTGAGGGAAAAAAAATTCACTGTTGATTGAAAATGTAATGAAATTCTATTATTTATCTGATATTGAATAAGTGTATGTTGGAAAATAATTCAGTTTGAATGCTTTTGTGAAAGAAAATAACGTTGAATAGAAAACATGGGTTGAAGGTTTTCTCTTAAAGTTCAGAGTGCTTTTTTTCATTTAATTTGAGTGAATTGAATTTTATTTTTGGAGTTGACTTTAAGTGGAATGTGTGAATTCTTAAGTGTAGGTATTTATTTGAGTAAGATAATAACAGTGCTGTAACCAAGAGGAATTTTATGTCAAAAATTTTTAAAAATGAGAATTTTTTTTAAAACAAAAAATCTTAAATATCCTCGAGGAAGTTGCATTCTTAAGATTTAAATCATTTTATAAAAAGAGTTTGTGCATAAATGACGTCAATTGATACAACAAATTTTTTCAACCCCCCCCATTCTTCGTCTGCCAAAATTGAAGTGTCACAAAGCGACAGTCGCTCTTCTCTAACAGCTTGACATCATTAATGAAAAACCTTAATCTTAAAATTACTTCAAACAAACGAACTTAGCTTTGAACCCCTAACACCCCATTCCATTCTCAAAATTATCTCATTATTCAAACATAGTCATATAGTCACACATTGGTGACAGTCTACATAACTTCCGATATTTTTAGACTCAGACTGAATCAAAATCAAATTTCCATCGATTATCGCAGTCTTATCGGAAAGTCATTAGACGAATTGCCATCAAAATGAATTTCGTTTCATACTAACTGTCAACATGAATTTAGTAGCAAAAGAAAAAAATCGGACAAAAGTACAGCAAATTACTGAATGACAATGCAATGTCGAACTTAATGAAAATAAAATCTCAATTCATTTTATTGATCGAATCAACATCGAGTATAAGCATGTAAAGCGGATTTTATTAATAGGATAACATTTGTCTATCTCTGATTTTCATCTCTCATTAAATTTATTCACAGTGAAAAAAGTTCATAATCAGAAAATTTTCATCATTCAGCCTTCATGTTAAAATTTGCAATGCTCGCAAAACGGCGTTAATTTCGTGTTTTCATATCTCGTGAAAAAAAATAAAAATTTGAAATTTAAATTAGATGAAAGAATTTAAATGAACCGCTGCAGAATTGAGGATATACAATTCATTGAATATATCAAAAAGGTGGCTGTAGCATGTTCCATTTAGATTCAAATGTGCTGATGAGATGCGAGAATAAAAAGAGTTTTTATTTTGGAAAATTAAATTGGTTGTGTGGATTTATTGGATTATTGGCGATTTTACTGTTGTGGATTGTTGGTTGGGAATATTTTAATTATTATTGAAATTAAAGAACCTTAATTTACGTAGAGCATTTCTCGTGTACGATATGTCAATCTATGTTTCATTAAAAATGCGCTTTCTGATGTTTCCAAGATGCATTTCTTACTTTTCCCATTCCAAAACTTCAAATAATCCTCGATAACTAAATCTACAATAGTATCCATGCTGTTATTATTCCAACTCATGCTGCTTAACGCTTTTTCATAACATCTAATGCAATTTACTACCGTCATTCTCACCATGTGGTAACAATCCTCTCAAACCATGACCTTTGACTTCTCAACAACCTCCAACACCCACGCAAACTGCCAAAAATCTACAGCTTTCAGAAAGTAGGTGCGTCAAGTGTCACAAAATTATATCAATATATCGTATTTCAGAGTAAATTAAAGCCTAATCTGCAGAAAATTATTCATTTCTTTAAGGCACATTACGATCACGATGAAACAATAATCCAAATTTATGGAACCAAAACAAAGCAAGAGGAAATTTTCACCTCAATTTTTCACACAGAAAAATGCTTTTAAAAATTGTGAATACATTTAGGGGTCGTTCATTAATGATGTTTATCATGAACATGAGACTTTCAGACTTCTCTTCTGACCCCCCCCCACCCCCACCCATAAGCTACATATTTTTCTTTAGTTCGAAAGTGTCACATGACAACTGACCCTGAAGATTAACATCATTTATGAAGCACCCCATTATGGTATTTATGGAAAAAGTTTATATTTTGCAAAGCTTTTAAAAAATAAATTATTCGGTACTTAATTCCATTTCATATCACATAATAACGCATGAATGAAAATAAATTTTTTTTGGCCGCGATAATTTTCATCTCCTTTAGGTTCTTTACTTTAGACATTTATATAATACGTTTGTATGTGTTTGTATCGCGATAACACGCCCAACATCATAATCGAAAGGCATAAAAATGAGGAAATGACATTTGAATGCTTTCTGCTCGGCAGTCATTAAAATAAAAGTTTATTAGGCTTTAAGCGTCTGGACTAATAAAATTGAAAGTGAAAATACAAAATGAAAATGTATTTTTTATTGTCTTGAAACCTTCAGCTATAATTTTTCTTATTTTTTGCTTCGACTTGTTTTGTATAATAACTTACGAAATTAATGTTGAAAGTTTGAGAATTGAATGAGAAATGTTTGGAAAAGGATTAGACGGCATGTATTGAATTTTCTGCGTTACTCGATATTGTTGAGTCTACCTGAATGCTTTTGGGGGTCATTTGCAAATTATGTTCAAGAGCAATTGATATTATATGACTATCTATATCCATTCCTACCTTAAAATGATATTTAAATGACTGAAATATGCAAAACTAGCTATTAAAAGGGAAGCAGCTAGTCAGTTTAGACTGTTCAGTCAAGAGCAGCTGCGTTTCAACCAATGCTCTAAAACTAGACAGCTTAAAATCAAACAGCATTTAAAAAATGACGCCAAATATCTTCACAAGCTTCAATTTAACTCAAATTCAATGTGCAAAACGTCACAACTTAATGACCCTTCATAGAATTCAAACAAAGACACTTGGTACTTCGCAGAAATTGCCGTCTGAAAATTTTTGAGTACCATAAGTCTATTTCGTGCATTATCAATAATCGGATCAATAAATCAGAAAGCGGAAAAGTACTACAAATCCTATCAATTTCAATCTTGATGATAAAAAAGGTGTGAATTTTTTTGTAATAGACACAAAAAGCAAAAAAAAAATTGTTCATAATGCTGAACAATGCTAACCGAGAGGCTCAAGTGTCTTGCTAATATTGTATGAAAATAGAATTATTGGTAATTTTAGATCGAAATCATTGAGTTGGAGAGGAAGGAAAAAATTGAGAAAAAGTATTGTCAAGTCGATTTGTGCTGAGGATTACAAAAATTGGAAAATGTTGAATTTTATTTTGTTGGAAATTGAAGACTTGTATGGTATTTTTGACCACATTCTATTTCAAAAGTTCTTTTAACATTGAATATTCTATTCATATGCAAAAATAATATATTCATACCCAGTTGCTGTGCTATAACATATGAGTATCTGACTCCTAAACTAATTATCGAACTGTAATTAATTTATGATAATATTATTATTGCATAATTAGGCAGAGACATATCAGTAATATTTACATAAATTATTCTACTGTTGATATATGTCGCCATGGGTGATGTTTAAAGGTTAGTGAATGTCTGTTGTATGCCATTTGGATTTAAAATGTTTTTTAAAAACAATATTCAGGTCTTATGAATTTAGAGATAATTTCTGGAGTCCAGAGAGCGAAACAGACTTAGATTTTGTATTGATAAGTCAACTATATCTTACTGGGTTCAATTCAAAGCTCATCGGGGTTCGCCTTCCGTTCCTGAGAGTGGCATAGAGAGGACTTTTGTTGCCTCAGATCAAATATGAACTTTATAAGCACCCATATGGAGTTTGGTACTTCTTAAAATAAAAGAAATGAGATCTTTATTTGGATCCTTAGACCTACTCACCTTCCCGACCGCTTTTAAAAGACCACTAAATCCAAAAAATCATTATCAAAGACATCATATGCAGTTCTTAAGGTATTCTATCAAAACCCTTCTACATGTGTGAACATTTTTCTCCAAAACCATCAATCCTTCAACTCATAAAAATATTCTTATTCAAAAATTACTTTATAATCTCATTTAAAAGCCCACAACAACCATAAAACCGAGTGAACATGCCTGATTTCTTTTCCACCATTCTCAGCAATGAAAAGAAAAGAAAATTAGCATTAAAAGTTTGTATTTAATAACCTTAATATTTATGGTACATGCGATCAAGTACACAAGTAAATTTTGTTTTCTTCATCACATTTTACATGTTTATGTTAAAAAGTTCTTGACTGTAACATGTACTGATAGTTAATATTGTTTGCCATTTTCCCAGAATAACAAAAATATACAGAAGGACCTTAAAAAGGCTGTTTAATTAAATTTTCTATCCATATTCATAGATACTTCTCATAAATGCTGTTGAATATGTTAATAAGCATGGAAAAGCAACTTTTCTTCTCCCTCCTTATTTTGAGCTTTTCATTTATTTTATACAACACAATTTTGTTATTTTATTGTCTCACACTCTCAAAAATTGTATTTTCTGACATAAAATTCTTTTATAGGTTAATGTTACTAATAGCTTAAGGGTGGTCGACTGTTTATAAATCACAGCCAGAACCTTTTTTGTGTTTCGTTTCAATCTCGTTCTCCTCTTTCTTCATTCACTGTGAATTTCTTAAGCACACAAATTATATTTTTCCGTTTCTTCAACCTCAATCATTATAATTCTCTATTTTTTGCCATTAAATCACCATACATGGGGGACTTTGTGTGTAAGCTATTGTACCATTGGTAACAATAAAAGTAAACGAAATGAAACTACGCAATTTTTTTGTTTGGAGAAGTCGTAAACAGCGTGCTGACTATTGCAACTTTGGGCTTCTTTTTGTTTATTTCTTTGAATAGAGGATAAGGGGTGTACGAATGTTTTGTAATGACTTTAATTATCATAATTGCCAATGCTAGCAAACAGAAATTTTTGAGTTCTTATTATTCGAACTTCGAATTTTTGAGGTTCTTATTTTTCGAAAATCGAATCTTCGAAGTTCTTATTTTTAAAAAAATTCGTTATGAATTATTATTTTTCGAGTAATTTGTAATTTTAGTGAACATTCCTACTAGTTTTTATGATTAAGATAATCACTGTGATGAAATTGCATTCCTTAAATGTTTATGCTTTAAAAAACAGCTAGTTTAAAAAAAAATAAAAGTAACAGACTTTCTTATTTTGAAATTTTAACAAAATACCGCGCGAAAATTTTGAAATTTCTTTGTTTGTAACCGACTCTGTTCTCTTTGCTAACATTGGCATAATTGTAGCCCTATTCATTTAAACCGGATTCAAATTCTAAACACTAGTCTAAGAATTAGGTTCCTGCTTCAGACTTTAAATTAAAACTCTTGTTATTGCCATTAACTCTTGTAGAATAAATTAATCGAGAATGAAGGTGGGTTTATGTTTTAGGAATCGAACACAAGTTTATGTCATAGGCAATTCACTCAGCCACTGAAGGACTTGCCTTTCTTTGGCAATCTGTCAAACACATTCAACTGGTTAAATTGTGATCACAATGATTAAGCATGAGCTTCTAGAAATCCAAAAATAAGAGAGAATCCAACATTGAATAGGCATAACATATGAACAACCCCTTATTAGTATCCAGAATTTAATGAAAATTGGAATGTTGAGGGAATTTTTATAGCAAAAACTATGCTTTGAGCGCATTTCCGATAGCAGGATGATTGAAATTTGATCTAGGATATGTCAAAATTTTTGCCATTATTTGCTCTATTGATACGTAATTTAATATATTGCACATAAATATTCCACATCCTGCTATCCTATTTCGGATGTAATTTTCCAATTATAAGATACAAAACATAGTCATTATTGCAGGTTATACTTAATTTTCGGGATTTAATATAGCATTGAATGTAGATCTTTATTGCTATTTTAATATAGAAGCTAAAATCAATTTTGAAGGTGGGAAGTAAAGCTAATGTTGGGTTCATATAGATGCTAATTTTTGGATTATTTGCTTTGTAGTCGATGAATGTGAATTATGTACACATAGCTTTGTTGTTTGTGTTCCTTAATATTGAGAAAATTCTCGGAAAAGTCTCGATTTGCATGACTTGTGGTGGTTCACATGAATTGTAGGCTTATCCCCTCGCCATGGTATAGCCAAAAATGCTATCATAAAGCAAATCTACTAAATTGGATTCAATCTTTATTCCATGCCCCATCGAACACAAAAAACTCAATAAAAATCCTTAAATATCTTTTTTTAAACCAAATAAAAACTCAATATTCATTCTGAAGATTCTCAAATGATTATGGTTATGTGGGTCTGTTCAATTAAATTGTCGGACAGTACTCAAAATTTTCCACAAACATCCCTCCATTTTTGGTCGAAATATGAAGCACTCAAAAAAAAATTGTATGCCGATTAATATAATGTGAATTGGAGG
Source organism: Chironomus riparius (assembly GCA_917627325.4). Lineage (NCBI taxonomy): Eukaryota > Metazoa > Arthropoda > Insecta > Diptera > Chironomidae > Chironomus > Chironomus riparius. Next base: position 16,509,490 of record OU895877.1, on the reverse strand, counting down.
TCACTGGAGTGTTGTATAATGTTAATTTAAAATAACCATTGCTGATATGCGGAGCTTGATAATATTTATAAAAGCCTTCGTTCATATCACATGATTGATACCACATTTTTTTTTTCATTTTATGCTGCGCAATAAAATATTTTTTTTAATGTATTAAATTATTTTCTCGTTGGCTTTGTGAAGGGCATGGGAGATATATGAAATAACGAGAGACACAATAGCAGAAACCTGTAAATGAATTTTAATGTCGCCAGTATTCTGCATACAGTAATTTAAATGATAATAATGGATAAGAGCGGGCATGTTGCGGGGAATTGATAAAAGAAGAGAATAAGCGGGAAAAATATGACACTAAAAAAGTTTTTTGAGTAACTTTATAGCTACGTAACAATAATTCCAAAGATAGGAAAAATTTTTAATAGGACTAAGTGCTTATAAGCTCTCATATCGAAAGTAGAAATTTAAATTTCGAAAGTAGAAATTTAAATTTCGAAAGTAAAAAATTACAATTTCGAAATTAAAAATTTTAATTTTGAAAGTGAAAAATTTCAATTTCGAAAGCGAAAATTTCATGTTCAAAAGTGAAAATTTTAATTTTGAAAGTAGAAATTTTAATTTCGAAAGTGAAATTTTTTCTCTTTTTGTTTCTCAAAGTGGAATTTTATTCATAATATTTTCAAAACTATCCCTTTCGCTCAAATCTCTGAGCCCTAAAGTTTTATCGCTATTGCAATCGCCAGGAAACATTTTAAAAAAATCCGTTTTCATCATACTTATTAATCATGAAAAATGAAATAGGAACGAGAGAAAGCTTCCGATGGTTATCTCATTGGCGTAGTCAGCAAATTTGCATAATCAGCTTTAATAAATACATACAACAAAGTACATAGCATGTAAGAAAAAGTATGCAGATAAAATAAAAATAAATAAAAATAAAATAATTCCACCTTTCTGCTTCAATGATTTAGAAGCTGAAAATAATACAGGAAAGCATGGTGATTATGTATGTATGAATGAGTACGTGCGTTTTTGAGATCCACCGCTGCGTCCCAATGGTGAAATCTATTTCTATCCATAAAGAATTGATTAATTGTCTCATAGTCATTTCTCCAGTGGTTTCATGCATTAATCACATCACGTAGACATTCTTAATTTATTCATTGGTGATAGAGGCACAAAGTTACCATATGATACACCCTTCTCAAGCACACCCATCAGCTGTGATTTTTACTGAACCGAGAAAATAACAATTTTCGACCTTAAACCGCTTTTGGGGGGTTTTTTAAAAAAAGTTTTTTCATTCGGAAAAGTTTCAATAATGAGGTTTTTTAGTTGAATGTGCTTGTGATGAGATGGGGTGCTCAAAATTATTTGTCATATATGTAGAATGTTTGTTATTATGAGATAAGGGATGTCATATAGAAAAAATTAATGAGGAAATTAATCATTGTAAATTTAACAGCTAAGATAATTTAGTGGAAAATTATTTTTCAATATTTTGAAAGATGTTCAAGGTTCTTAAAAAGGAGAAAAAGCTCAGCTAGCCTTAAATTGATTGGAAGTACAAATTTGTGGTCTATTTGTTATTTACTGAGTTATCTGAACATTTAATCAATAAAATGAACAAAACGGTCTGAGAATCGTAACCTTATAAATCTTATTAAATTGTCAGCTGTTCTGCTCTTCCTATTTCAAAGTCAATTTTCTGACGGTAACGTAAGTTTCTAAACATCTTGACTCTTATAAAGATTTTTTGTAAACAATGTTTGCAAAGGTAAAATTTTTAATCTTCAAAGTAAAAAGTTTAATGTTGAAAGTGAAATTTTAATTTTAAAAGTAAAACGTTAATTTCGAAAATATAAATATCAATTTCGAAAGTAAAGATATTAATTTCGAAAATGAAAATATCAATTTCGAAAGTGAAAATTTAATTTCGGAAGTGGAAAAATCAATTTCAAACGTGAAAATATCAATTTTGAAAGAAAAATTTTAAGTTCGAAAGTGAAATTTTAATTTTGAAAGTAAAATGTTAATTTCGAAAATATAAATATCAATTTCGAAAGTGAAAATTTAATTTCGAAAGTGGAAAAATCAATTTCGAAAGTGAAAATATCAATTTCGAAAGTAAAATTTTAAGTTCAAAAGTGAAATTTTAATTTCAAAGCTGAAATTTTAATTTTAAAAGTGTAATTATTTTAATATTCGATTACTGTATATTGAGCACCTTTCACCATTAATAAGCATGTGTATATCATACAACACCTGATCTTCATGATAAAGCATTTTAATCCCATTACAACCAATCCGTATTACTCATAAACATCCATATGACTCATAATAATCCATCAATTTTGAAACAAATCACCCAATATTCGCATTACTCTAATTGGTTTTCATGTCTTTACACCCTCAGCTCCTGTAAACAGCCCCACACCTTCAATTTACAAATCCATAGCCAACAACATTCCTTACATTCATTAAATCCACAGTAATATCCCGTCATTCAATTGTCAATCACTATTCCTCAACCATGAAAGCATAAGAAAAATTTGACGCTCATAATAATCCTTTTCACACAATGTCAAATCGATAATCCAATTCATGACGTAAAGGAAATGGTTACAGAAAAAAAAAGTCAACGAGCTAGAGTGTTGGAAAAGTATTTCACATGATGATGTAAGTGGTAATAAATCTCTATAATCAGACAATACATATCTCATATTTTTTACTATTTCTTTTCTGCTTTGCTGTTCTAGATACGAAATTTATTATTGACAGGGTAACTGAAATGTGTTGCATGTAGTTCGATCGAATCTATCATGTATGTCTGCTGTATATTTTTGGTTTGGATGTTCGAATAAAAATAAAATAATTTGAAATGATTTTGATGAATTTGTGGTGGAGTTTTGGTTTGTCTGAATAGCTGCGAGGGGAGTAAAATGGCAATTTTAAAATCAATGAATTTTGTGGTTAGGTTTGGGGCTGGATTTGACGTTTTAAAGGTGAGTAGTATTGCTATTCAGATTTTGCTAAATTAATATTGTAAGATATTTTTATAATTAAATTGATCACTAAGAAAATAGTGAAAGTTTTGAGTTCAAATCTCATCGTTAAATAGCAAAGGATAATTATTAATCGGAAAAGTTTTTTTGCTTTTTTAATTTTTTTCCAAATGCGCTACTAAGTTCCTCTAAGTTCTCAAACTCTAGCCAATATAACTTGTGTTTGAATCTTCTTTTTTCCTAAAAGAAATATCGAAAATAAAGTGAAATGAGAGTCGAATGAAAAAGAAATCGAAGCCATAAAAACCTGGAGAGATAGATAGACGTACAATGTGGGCTGACGAATTGAAATTGGGCAACAATGAGAATTGATTTGATTCAAATCAATTTCCTCATGGGAACATTTATTTATTGAGTGAGTATTGAAAAGTTATTGGTATTAGGCATCCATAAAGATGTATGAGATATACTTTTTTTTCTTATTTGATTTATTTTACATCATATGTTGGTAATCGTTGATTTTTTTCTTATTATTTGAAGGCTTATGTTGCAGGAGACATATTTTGTTGACGGGGAAATGAGTTGGAATGGAATTGAAAGAGTTTTTTGTTCTCTTGGTTGTGGTTGTGCTTTAGTTGTTCGTTTGAAGTGGTATTTTGGAGTTAATTGCTTATTTTTGGAGGAATATAATATAACTTCATAAAGTAAATCGCTTTAAACCCCTGAAAGTTGACATTCTGCACACATGGCCACAGCCATGAATGTCTAAAGATATCTTCGAAAATCCAGGAGTTTATCAAATGTTCAAGGCGCCTAAGGACTCTTTATTTTAGTTTAGAGCACTTAAATTAAAAAAAATTACAATCAGTACCAACCTTTCCTCGAAATTCTGTTTTTATCCCATTTGAAAATCTTATTTTCCAGCTTCTTACTTATCAAACTCACTCCTAACTCTAACTCACCACAAATCAATTAATAATTCGTATCTGACATCCATATGTGCACTAGTAATTATGCCAAACGATTATACTTTATAATTATATTTATGAGGATGAAAACTTTTTCCCTTAGCAAAGCTGAGCACATAGCAATCATGGATATGCTATACACGAGTCATGTTTAACCACAGCAATTTTTCCACTTTCATTCTCATTTCATTTTCAAGTATATGATTATCATTATAACATGACGATTGTGAGGCCTATCTGTACGCCTACCATCCCTCGAAATTCTTTTTATTTTTCTCAGTTCTTTTTTTCATTTCAGTAGATTAATTTTAATGATTTGAAAAAATATTTTCACAAGTGAATACGCTTCAGGATACAATTAGCTTAACGGTTCAAATGGCAAAAGTTGATTATTTCTTTATTATTTTTCCTGTCGCTTTCATCTCGTCTTCCACATTTACATAAGGCACACTGTCATCATCATCATTGTTTTCTTGTATCATATGCTTGACACTTAGTAGCTTCGCGTGTGCATTTTTGGGTAAATGATTTATGAGCTTTTTCTTATGTCATAAATTCAACAATAGCCCATAATTTCTCAGGTAATTTTCATACAAAAAGCATTAATGCCATACCTTAAGAAATTTATCATTTTTCATACTGAAAATCCCAAGCATTGTCAACTCTCTAAATCCGGGTCGTGTAATTATGGAAATCAGAATTGAATGCCTAATAAATTCAATTTAATCCTCTAATTTCTTATGCTTTTTTTTCGTTCGTTCTCTTGCTGTGTGTGTGGGTGTCATTGATATCCACTAACGGCATCAACAGATTGTTAATTTTAGTTACAGGCTCATGAAATGAAGCTTAATTTTTCGGGGTCAGTTCGGAAAAAAGTTGTGTCCTTTTTGGCAACACAAATTTACTTCTCAGCATGGCTTTGGTCAATTTTCATCCAATTAAACTTAATTTTTGAATGGAATTTGAGGAAAAATTCGTTTGATCTGAATATTGAGATGAACTTTTGAGTGGGAATTTTTGAACGTGGGATTTTTTTGGATTTGTTCAAATTATTTGTAGATTTGGGGATTAATATTGATGTATGCTTGCTGTATTTGACGCTTTAGACACGTATCATGAATAAGAACCAATTTTACTTTTATTTGGTAGATCATTTGCTGATAGTTGGTGCTAGAATGTCAACTTAACAACCATCTAACATTTTGATACCTAAAAACTGCAATGCTTATCCAAAGAACCTAAGTTTAAAATATAAAAAGATGACATGACGCTCTTAGAAGCTAATGAAAGTGAAATCAAGTATCCAAAACCACAGTAATACGCTCATAGCTATGCTCCCACTTAAAATGCATCTCTCAGTCCGTTAATGTATTTGATAAAGTGCGTGTGGTATAGTTTTTGGGGCAATGTCCATTACTTTACTATAAGTCTTCTAAAACACCTCTTTGAACTTTTCATCTATTCATCATCATCAACATTTCATATTGAACCTAACGACAATGACTTTATGTGCTTTTCCAAACATTGTGCATTGTGTCATGCAAGCTTTATAATTTATTTATCAACAACATTCAGTTCATAAGAGCTTTGCAAATATTCTGTTCGTTTAAACATGTATTATGTTACAATTTTGCAGTATGCAAGCACGATAAAAATGTGCAGAAAGTCACGTGTAATCAGTCACATGATATATTGGTCAGAAATGCTCGATGTGGTCATTTGAGAATCTATGTTTAACGAGTAATTAAATGTGAAAAAGAAATCTATTGGGATGCTCTTATAGCCGTTATGGAGATGAGTGAAGTTTGTAGTTTATGATGCATGCACAATAATTTTGACTAAGCTTTGATTTTGGAATGAAAAGTAATAATTTAAAGCTGATATATCAAATATGTCAGGAATTTAAAAGAACCTGATTATTGCTTGTACATTGAACCACATTATGAAGACAATAAGGATCACCAAACTTATAACAGCATCAACCTTAGCCACACCATTTTAAAGAAGCTTAAATACTATTCGAAAATTCGACTTTCAAGGTTCGCAACAAGGCAATTAGTATTCCACAAATTAAACTTGCTTCTTGTTTCTAAGCTCTTAAATATGAAGTCATTGAAGCTCTTCATGACAGACTTGTTATTCAGAAAATAATCAAATCAATAGCAAATCAATTTCCGACTGTTCACATCTCACAAATATTCTTATTTGTCACTAAAATGATTAATAAGTCTTCACATGGACAACTCGTGCTGCTCCGAGTCAAAAAATATTTTCACTGCTTAAAATGCACAACTTGAAAGACATCAAGATCAAAAGAGCATTAACTGATTTATTGCCTGCGCCTTTATTTGCTCTTAAGCCATCTTATGTGCTATAAAATTTAAATTCAAAGGTCGTAAACTGAAACATTAGATTAAACGAATAAGCTTCATATAGAATGATACAGAAAGTAATTTTAAAGTCAATAGAAACAGCATAACAAACGTTGAACAAGATTACCTGAGTGTATCTTGTACGGAGATTTATGGGACTATTGATAGTAGTTTATGAAGATTTACATAAATTCATGAAGAAATGAGGATTGTGGCAAATAAGTGGAGGTCGTTCGGAAATAATGTCTATTAGAAAATTGAAGATTTGGCCATGCCTGACGTAGCATTGAGAGCCAAAGATTATGTAAGATAAGTCAAAATTTGTAAAACGGATCTATATCAAGCTACATAACTTGATAGACACTCAAAACATTACTTTTACAAACACTGACCAGAAAAAAAATGCTTTTATAAACCCGTACCCCAAAAAAACAATGCATAAATAGATCCCTAACCATCCAATCTGTGACGTCATGAGTGCACAACCTCCAAACTCTATTTTATTCACTTAAAGTTCACAAACAACCCCGTCACAAAGTCAATAAAGCAAGTTTGTGTTAAATGCCATTAAAATCTACCGCATAACTACTTCCACCGTCATTAATTTTAATGAAATGTTTACCAACATGACAGAAATGCGCTTAAATCAACCAAAAACTCAATTCATCAATTTTTCACAATTTTCATTTTACCGCCTCGCTCACATTTTCATTCCAATGAGTTTCAGGCTTCTTCTTCTTGTTTCTTTTTTTTTGTTGTAAGAAGAAAATCGATAACAATTTCTTTCTTTCATCCTCTTAACTCTTTCCATTTTTATGATATTAAAATTATGTTCTTAAGAATCCTAAAGTCAATAAAATTAACATATAAATAGGAAACATGTGCTAGATAAATGACACATGACATTTAACTCATTAAAATTACATTTTTTCCACAAATCAATTCCGAAAAAAGAGTCGGCAAAAGAAAAGTATCATGCAATGTGCGTCTATGCTCTCACTGTAATTGTATAGCAAGTCGAGAGAAAGAGAGAGGAATTGGAAGAAGAAGAGGGAGTAAAAACTGAAAAAAAACCTTTTTACACACACCCCAAAATTATTGACTTGCAGAACGATGAAAAAAAAAGTCCGTTTCTCACTGCCATTTTCCTCACTTGTGCTGATATCAAGCACTGACGACATGCATTGTTCTTCTTATTCACTCAACACTTTGATGAAAAAATTTCACAAAACTTTAAATCTTTCTTTCTTTCATTGAATTCCTCCCCGCCCCTTAATATTAATAAAAATGAAAATTTATTCACTTACGCCTGAATAGATTTAGAAAGTGGCCAGCGCTCCATCGTTGCCTGATATTTCATGTTTTCAATTTGTTTCTTGAGTGCTTCACGATCCATATTTGCTAAAATACTGATGAATAAATTATTTTTTAATTTAAAAAGGTTCGCTTTTTATTTTATTTTTTTTTTTATTTTTTAGAACTTTTCTTTTTGGATATATTTTCTTAAAAGTGTGTGCCGAAGGTAAAAAAGTAGAGTAGAAAAACAGAACTGTTACGTTTTCCACTACCTAAACACAACTGAATAGGGTGAGAGAGGAAAAATGTATACAACAAGCGGCACAGCACTTTTCCTATGACATTGTAAATGAGAGAATTTTTCATTTATTCTCTCATTTAACATCCCTTAAAGCATTATAAACAGTGGTGTTGGTGTGGTGTATGAGCATGATACTGTACCTCGGATCCATTGTGAGTGTTTCTGAAATGAGAAAATTGAGAAAAGAGGAGATGAAATAAAATAGTCATTGTTGAAATTTACACATTTTATGCTTTGTAATTTTATTTTATTTTTTATTTCGATTTTAAGGGTTGCATGTGATGGGATTCTTATTCTGCTGATGGTGATTTTTGTGGGCATTTTTATTCTAGTAATAAAGCTTCTCCACTAGATTGTTTTATAATAATTTTTGCTTTAAAAAAAGGAGGGGGGGGGGGGGGGGGTAGGGTCTAAGACCAAATTATGTCAAAAATAGAGAGTGGACCATCAAGACACTTAATCACTCTTAGCAGCAGTCTAAACATATTAAAGCATCCTTTAAACGAAGAATCCTCGTTCAAAGTCCCAGTTTCTCAACCATCTCTACACCCTTAGACAGAGCCACAACCTATGGCATCCCCAAACATAAACAATAATCCATAAAATTATTCTAAGCATTCCATGAATAATCCCCACATTTACATCAGTCAACCCTCGCCAAAAATCACCCACACGCAAAAGCCATGCGCACAAATGCAATCGATAAAAACATGGTGTTTCGAAGATAGAAAGTGAGCGACAAGTGAGGGGAAGAAATTACAATTTTCGAATTATTCGTCATCATTTAGTGAGCATAAGGCAGAGAAATTATTTGATTCTCTCATTTTCCGATGAGATGCATCTCATCGGTAAGCTTATTGTTGTATTTGTTTTGTTCACATGACTTGATAGCTTTTTATTTGAATTTTAAGATTTATTTGCCGTTATGGTTATCTTCGATGAAAGGATTTTTTATTTGTTGCTGATAATCTTAGATTCGATGACCAAAGAACTAATGGAAAGAGGCTGTTGATAGAGAAAGTGTTTCATTTGGAAGCAGCAATTGGTAGGCGATAGCCAGCGATAAAGCTTGTTTTAGGGGACAACTAATAGAGGTCACGAATCACAACTGATCTGTCTGACCAGCGAAGTAAGGAAGTAAGTAGATTCAATCCCCATTAAATATTGCACTGTTTCAAAAAAGCAATGCAAATCGATTAGGTTCTAGAGAAGACTATTTAGAATAACCCAGGGTTGCTATACAGGCACCTGTGCACTGGTGAGAACCGCACAATTCCTTGATAACTAGGGTGACCATCTGCGTAGTTTTAGAACGGACAGTCCTGTATTTCAAAACCTTGTCCTGTATAAATTTGAAAATTTTGTTCCAAGTCCTGTATTTTTTTCACGAAAATTTCCGTTAATTTTCAAATTTTCCTTTGTGTCCTGTATTTTTCAGGGAATTTATCAAATGTCCTGTATTTTCATAAAAATTAGATGGTCACTCTATTGATAACTCATAAGGTTTTTTTTTTATCAAAACCATACGAATTCTAATAAAACCTCACAAATTATCAAGGAATTGTACGGTTTTCACATGTGCACAGGTGCCTGTATTGCAACCCTGGAATAACCCAAAATACCATAAATCATATTACAATTCAACTTCCAAGAATCTCATCAATAAAACAGTGAAAGTAGATAAACAGCCTCAATTCATTCTACTTTTAATAATCTTAAACTTTTTTAAAATACAGCATCTTAACTGAATTGCCATTCGGACAATGCACTCTAAAATCTCTTTGATGTTTGCACGTGAGACTGTAAAGGTGAATGGAATAATCATTTACAAGCTGTGACATTTCAGAATTGTTCTGTCATGCTGATTGTTTACTTCACCTTAATAACATAATATGGAATTTACTGTTTAAGTTTAATGAATGAATTTGCTGTGAAATTCATAGAATATTCAGATTATTATTTTGTAGGCTCATTTTCTAGGCATTTTCTGCTTGTCGTCTTGATTATTTATGAAGTTTCTTGAAATTTATTTTTTGTCAAGTGGTGAATTGCTAGTGACAAGTTTGTATTGACAGTGAACTGGAAATGAGATCAGATTGTATCATATTTGTTAGTATATCAAGTTGGGTTATGGATCTTTGTTATGGGCCAGTCACGGATGCCATGAATAAAATACTGAAAATCTCACAGAAAGAGGTGCTACGCGTCCCTTACTAAACACAACAGCTTACATAAATTTTCGTAAAAATTCAATTTTCAAAAAAAAATATTTGCACTTTAAATTCATTAACCCCCAAATTGAAAGTGAATTTTGGTTTCATAAAAGAAACTTTTTCCATATCTAATTTTCTCACAAGCCACAACACGGTCATGAAAATATAAAATGAAACTTGGGTTTAGAATAAAAGTCAGCATTAGTCCAATAATAAATTATTATTATTTACATTTTTTTGTACGACAGAAGAAGGCTCACTGAACCTTAAAGTCTCCAGTCAAATGAATGTTTTTTTTTCTAGCTTAAAAGGGACGGGACAACTAAACATCGTGGTTGGGATATTATGAGATATGAGCACAAAAAATTTAGATGAGTTCTCAAAATATACACAAAAAAATTGCGGTATCCATAAATTTTCTAAAACTATGTTTTTTATTTGGTTTTGTGGCGGTTGAAAATATTTTTATTTTTATATCCCTCTGAGCTACATAAATTTTCAGTCTAGTTGATCAGAAGAACCCAATTTTTGTTGTTCTTGTGACCTTTTACTGGGTAAATAAATAAATAATATTTTTGTAGCTTCTGTTTATTTATTTTGACTCATTATTTTTTTGACAATTTTTTTCTCTCTCTCTCTCTTATTGCTGCTTTTGGACAAGGCATGGATAATCAAGACAGTTTGACTAAGTCAAATTTGAATATTTAATTCAATTAACACTTTTTTATGAGCACAAAAACTGTTATGTGTTTGGAGTAGTTATAACAATGGTCATGTTAACTTAATTAATTGTTTTGAGAATTTGGTGCAAAACTTCTAATCATTTTGGGAATTGAACTTGATAGTTTGCTGAATAAAATATCTGTTAATATCAGGCGCAAGGAAAGGATGGAAAATCACCCCCACCGAGCGCTAGAAGGTGAGAATAAGTATGTTTTATTTTCATACAAGTTTCAATATTAAAGAAGGAGGGATTAGAAAGCACTTGACATTCTAGATATCGATGCTTCTTACTTTACATTGTTATAATCCACCAATATCCCATCATCCTCTAAAACTCAATGCGCTTTACATTAAAAGCTTTTTACACAACTTTCACGAGCTTTATAAACTTTCTCTTCTCTTTACTCATGCAAATGAAAACTTCAACTTACAATGAAATAGCGAGCATACTCAAAAAGTAAAAGCAGAATGAAAATCACTTGACATCATTATTTTTTATTCTCTTTTCTCTCATTTGAATTGATTTTAGCAATTTCAAGAACTTCAAAGATCAGCATAATAAAAAAATAACGACGAGAATCGAAGGAAAAAATTGTGAAATTAAATAGAAGATTTAAAGCATAAAATGAATAATGGATTGAACGATGGTTTGTGAATTAAAATCAGAATTGCTGGCTTTATTGATAATATCCATAATGATTTAAGGAACCAGTTGCTTGAAAGATTAAAACAGATCAGAAAATTCAGATTTCCTAAATGAATACTTATAAAGGTAAAGGTTCAAGTACCACATTAATGAGTTTTGTTTTTTTAAACATTCTCATCTGCAACAAAAGGGGTTAAAAACGAGTTTGAATAACTCGAACAAAGAGATTAACAGCCATAGCTGTTTGAGGTCAAATTAGACTGTCCAATTGCGCATTTTTGAACTGAACAGTCCCGCGTTTTTTATTGAACTAAGTTCCGTCTAAAGTGGAAATGCTTAAAATTTTTGTCTGTCTTGCTTTTTAGAGCTGAAATCTGAATGTTTTCCGCTTTTTGACCAAAAATCGACAAAAATCAATGGAAAGCCTACTATACATAACTCATATATATATACATAACTCATTTCAGCCAACCTAGGGGTCGTTCACTTATGACGTCCATCAAAAAAACTGATTTTTAAACCCCCCTCCCCCTCTGTCACAAAAATTCTATTGAAAAAAATTTCCATTGTTTGAACTGTCACAAAATCCTAGACCCCCTCCCCCCTAAATGTCGGACGTCATAAGTGAACGACCCCCTATATTAACATGAGCATAAAGCGATTCCTTGTCTTAATAACACAACATAGTTTAAATTATTCAGAGATCAGTCTTCAGTAGGATTCGAACCTCCAACCTGACAAAAAGTCCCACATATATCAAGTTTGGTGCATAACATCACAGCTAAAGAAGCCCTCCTTTTGAATTGACAGATTCGCTTCTACATTCCTCGATAAACTTTCTTCTTAGAAGAAATATGCCTAATTCAGTAATAAAATCATTAGAAAGTTTTATGAATTAACATGACTGATTTTAAGATTTACATTCCAAGAAAATGAAGCGTGAAAATTCACAAAGTTATTTATTTCACACGACACTCATAGTTTTTTATTACAAGAAATAAACAAGAAGGTAAAAAGCATAATGGTAATTGACATCAAACTTCATTATGTATGAGTGAAGCTTTACAAGGTTGAACGCTTCATTTCATCTAAATGGAACGAAAGAAAATGTCGTATATTTTTTGCTTAAAAGCACAGAACTGCTTTCACCCCATCAAAGTCATAATTCAGCATATTTTATACGAAAATATTTTACTAGAAAATTGTATTAAGACATAATTTGCAAACACATCCCTGCTACCTTTTTATGCAAACACGATGATGATAATGTAAGTAAGCTGCCAACTACATTATACGATTTCCATCATCTGGATTGTTACATTAAAATATTTATGAAGCATTTTCCGAGCTTATTTTTCATTTATTTAATTTATAGTCACTATAATGTGAAAAGTACACGGGCTTACTAATTGGATTGCAGCCAGACATATGTGCATGAGATATTGTTCCTTTTCATATTCAAGTATATAGTAATTTGCTATGGAAACAAACGGAAATTGTTGATGTTTCCATTACAGAAATGTAATTAATAGTTGCAATTTATATATGATTAAGGTATTGAGCATAAAATAGGATTAAATGTGTTCAGGTATTTTTTAAGCAGATAAATTTTTATTGTTTTGGTTTTGTGTAGTTGGAAAAAGCCACAAAAGTTTATTGTGGAAATTTTTTTTATGATGGATGATGTAATCCATGCTGGTGCAGTTAGATAATGCTTAGAATACCGTTTTTGAATGACGAAACTTGTCTGATTTTATCAGATTTTTCACCTCATAATCTGCAATTATATTCAAGCACAGAACAATCTACACAGAAAAAGGAGAATAAGAACCCTTAATCCACATAAGTTTCGTTTGTATCCACATAAATGCCTTTTTTATAAGGACTACTAGAAGTTAATTAGATTGTCTGGATTGCTTATAACTGGAACTGGGTCGGTTTCTAAGGATTGTGTGTCCTGGGTAGCACTAAAAAACTGACCTTTATATGCAGGTTGTTTAATGGCTTTTGCCAAATTTGACCAAAAAGCTATACATGTCCTGATTTTAGCTTTAAAAAACAGGACAGAACAAACTTTGAAACATTTTCCAAGAAAAATAAGTCAAAAAGCGGGACTGACCCGCTTAAAAGTGCACAGTTGGACAACCTACCCATATGTCTATCAATTTTATAAGTACTGAAACATTTGTGAATTGAACAGCCTTTTTAATTCGCAGTCTGGTTTCTAAATAAGAGTCAATAACAAACAACAGTCCATACCAAAAATCCAACATTTAGTCACCCAACTCCCAACACAAATCTCCACAGGTACATAATTCATACATTGTATATTTAGATTATGCTTTAACTTGTATGCAAATAATACCACAAAGCTCATGAATATGAAGTAAAAAGCTCAAGTGAATCAAATTCAACAGAAGGGAAAAAAAGGAACATATTGTGCCGGAAGGGGGGAATACATGAGTTATAACAATGAAAATAATAATGCATGTATGAATTTGTAGTGAGCTGTATCAACAGTTTTATTCACTTTATTACCACAAAATGTTTGAGATGGATTTAAATTGTGGAAAGTCTTTTTCTGAGGGATTTTGTTAAATGTAGTCGAAATTTTCAGCAAAAAAGGTATTTGAGCTGTTGAATCCTGATGGATGTAAAATGAATAATTCAGAAGTTGTGGTGTGAAATAATTTGTATAGCCTGTGTAGATCAAGTTGGGCTGCTCAACAGTGATGCACATCAATTTAAGCAGAAGAGGGGGTTAAGACTTATCAGTTCAATTAAATTTTGATTATCATGAGCTGATTAAAATTCAACAAAACATCACCAAATCACTAACCAACCATTAATTTCAACCATACCCAACCTCACCACCAATAAAAATTCATCGAACCATCAAACATTATTTTCATCTATATGATTTCAATCTTACAATCATAAAAAGTGACTCTTTTTTCTCTTATCCGGTGGTTTATGCTGATGACAAATCAATAAAATCCAGTTATGATCGCAACACGAAGCATGTTTACATAAAAAAGTAAAGTCTGTAAGAGACAATTTAGCAGAATAATTTGATATTTCTTACATGTTTTTCTGCTTCAGATTTATTTGCTTAAGAATGTTATGTGCGCTTTTATACCTTTTTTTGCTAAGGTAAGCAGTGGTGTAGCGAGGATTTTATTGACATCTGAATACAATTTTTTAATTGACACTAGTCAAAAATGTTTTTGACTAGTTTCTTAACACTTTAGACCAAATATTTTCAATTTATGCTCAATGACACACTGCTGTTCAAAGGCGTAGCCAGTTTTAGAGCTTTTGAGGGCTCGTAGGACGACTTCTTGTTCATATTCTTAATTAACTTAACCCATCATTTCAATCCGTGTATTATTCCCTTAGTCTACTTCATGAATCTCATCTCATTCTACCTATGCAGCTACTTTTCTTTTCCTTTTTCTTGTATTTCCATTTACGTGTGCTTTGCCATGAGTCTATCAAGTCAAGTAGAGCCAAGTCACGTTTCTTATGTTGCCATTTTGGTTCCTTTATCGTTTGGTCAAAATGCGAGCGAATATTTAAATTGTCATTAAAGATTAATGTGCAGGAACAATGTAAATTCGATTTCATTTATTCGGTTGACTAGAAGCCATTAACTCTTACTTTTGTAGACAAAAGAAGATGTCCTATTTTTCTTCACGAATAGGCAATTGCGTGACGTGTAGAATAAATAAAATATAAATAAATTTTTAATAGCTTTAAAAAGCTTTTCATTTTCACTTTATGTCAATTAAATTTCTTGACATTTGAATGATGCCAGATGCCGTGATTCCTTTCGTCTTCTTTATACTCTATTAAAAATAATTATTATGATGATGTGCCTTCCATTTTAAGATAGATTTTTCGTATTCTTCATTTATTTCCTCTTAATGCTCATGACATTAATTGAGGTAGCTTTCGAAACTGAAGGATTTTCTCAAGAGTTGTAGATAGAAAAGGTGATGAATTTTTGATTATCTATCAAGATGAATTTTAGGGGTGGTTTTATGTCTCATGAGCTCAATTTTAAATGAGAAAGTTTTTTTTTTGGTTTTGAAAAATTATTTTAAAGTCGTAAATTTTTAGAATTTAAATCATATTCAGCATAAATCAGAGATTTATGATTATATCCGAATAGCGCTAGTCGGTTAATCTGTCATAAATTTGGGACCAGTCTGGCATGACTCTAATATCGTGCTGGATTTAAATCGAAGCCGGTATCATGCATGAGTCATATCGGCTTGGTACCGGATTTCTGATCGATTAACCGACTTATACTATTCGGAATACTATGGCCAAACTAGTTTATAGACAGCAAGCGCATTTTATCAGTTAGAATATTTGCATTGGGATAGCCCCAAATGATCCCCTAAACCTCATCATTTACTGCGTCCCTGAATAGGATTAATATCTGTGATATGGCTACATATGGTTCATAGCTAGAACCTAAATTTCAAGAGACTGAGAGTCAATTTTACTTTTAATGAAAATTGCAGGTTACTCAATCTATGATCATGTGTAGTTGAGAATCTTGATCAAGGTTAATCAGGGTTTATTAAGCTAGAGAATTAAGATATTGCTCTGAGCATGAAACAAGATGTCAAAGGGGGTCCAAGATCCTACTCAAAGTTAAAAATTGCATCAAGATTTCCTTCCACATTTCTATTTTTAAAATATACCAAGAATATAAGAAAAGCGTTCTCCCTTTTTATGCTAGAAACTGAAATATGTTCCTTAAAATTCCTTCAAAACCCCCATTACCATCCCTGTATTCTCATTTCCTCTGATTTTTTCCAATAAATTTACTAATAAAGACATTAATACCATCCTTTATTATTCAGGCCTGAGAACATGACAATGAGAATTTTCCATGATTGTATTGTAGTTGTTTGAAACGGGAAGAAGGTAAGGAAGGAGAAAGAGCTTCCCTTTTGTGAATGGAATAAAATATCTTCCACTATATTATACATTATCATGTCGGTAAATTTCCATTTTCAATATTTCATTAGCATGTTTCACCTGAATAGCGATAAAAACTTGAGGTCTATTTCTCTCTCATTTTGCTACTTCTACGTGATACTATTGCTGTCACTAAATTTCCTTCATTTTCTATAATTTCTGTCTCATTCTACCTTTTAAGACATTTTGTCGTGTACCGAATATATTCATTTCAGTTTCTTTGATACTCTTATTTAAGAAAGAAAATGTGTAAAATGTCAATTTCTATAAGCATTTTATTTGGGGATATCATAAAAATGAAGCATGTTACACGACATTGCTACTATCATCATCGTCATCATCATCACCATCAAACTTTTCTTACATCTATTTTTATTCCTTAAGTAGATCCTTTGAGGAGATGAAGGAGCATTTGGGGTCAGTTTGTCTTGTAAATCTAGAGACTTTATTTTTAATTTGAAGAGCATGAGGGGGTCAAAATTATAATTCCCTAGATAACTTAATTGCAGTTCTCAGAACAGAACACACCTTAAGTATTCGCAAATGCGTTCAAATCCTTTCAATTCCACCTCAAACCATACCTTTAACAATTCTTTTTCTCTTCTCAAACAACACCTCATCACTCGGTTTACTTCTTCCTTGTATATAGATGAATGAGAGCCTTTAGTAAGCAAAAATGGTTAAACATTGTAAGCATCAAGTAAATATGTCTATCTATATAGATATATGGAGGTCTCTTTTCGCAACACAAAAAGACAGAGCGTGAAAAGAGGAATGAAAAGGAAAAAAAGAATGTAAGTGAAAATAAAAATAGCAACCAAATGGCTTAGGAATGATTAATGCTGAATGATGAAATGGTGCTCCTCTTTCATCACGCTTCCTATTATTCTTCATTCAATTACAACATTTCTCATCTCACTCCTTTAACTCATTCATTCATTTCGCTTTTCATTTCAGGGAAATTCTTGTGAGAAAAGTATGCGAAAGAGTTTTGTGAAGCAGTTTGGAAGAAAATTATCGAGTTTCGTGAAGAATGTTAGGGTTATAAACTTTAAGGCGATTATAATTAGTATTTTGCCGTTTTAATGGTTCTTAAAAGACATTAACGAGCTGTGAAAAGACTATTAAAATTGAAATAAGGTTGATTTTTTTCTTAAATATGAGAAAATTTATTTCGCGAACATAGTGCGCAACATTTTTAATATTTTGGATGTATAATGCGCCAATATTTTCAATTTCTCTGACATTATGCGCACACATTGTGATTTCTCTCTTTACCAATGCGCCTTCTAAAAATCATTAAACAAGCCATTCTTAACTCATCAAATATTCTATTCCACCCTTTCATCTTTTGTTCAACTCAATTCTCCCAGGGCTGCATTAGAAACTTTCTTTTATTGAGTCTCTTAATTTACAATTCTCCAAACGTCTTACCGGTCATCTCCGCAACCCCAAAGGCATGAGTAGAAATAGCAGAAGCAAAAAATAAGAGAGAGTTGAGCATAGAAATCACAGTAAATGCCATTTCATGCAGCTAATAAAAAGATGGACAAAAGAAAATTTCTTATTTAATGAAAAAATAATGATCATGTCCCCCATCCGCAAAAATAAGAGACAATAAATTTTCTTCCTCCATTTTTTGCGTCCTTATGATCATTAACCATCGCTATTTGGTCTATGCTGTCATTTCATTTTCCATTTAACAGCCGCCAACATAAATTTGTGATGAGGCAAATGAAAAATTAGTTCCACAAAAATTGGGTGACACTCATTGAATGATGATGGAGGAGTTTTGTGTATCTAGAATGCTATATTGTATGTGAAATATGCCTGGAAGGTTTAATCGATACACAGATTTGACGATGATACTGATGATGATGAAGATGAGAATATAAAGTATATGTGCTGATGACAGTTATGGTTTGATAGCACTTGTCTCTTTACTTAGTCCTCAATATACACACGTACGAAAAAAAAGTTTGATGCTTTTTTTCTTCTATTTCTCTTTTTTCATCCTTCTTACTCCTCATATCTTCATTTATTTAAGTGTAATTAATTGAAACAATTTTTGTATGTTTTTTTCTTTGCCTTTCTCTTCGTTAGTGAATTAATTTTTTTAAAAAAAATTATTGCAAATTAGCTGTTGTTTGACCTTTCATTTCAAAACCAGCATTCTCGGTGCTCAATTAATGATGAACGAAATAGCTGTGTTGGTTTATGTAAATAGGAAGTAATTAATTCGTTTTATGTTCATCCCTCATTTATTCACTTTCTTATTTTAAAATTTGTTCTTCTTGTTTATTTTTTGTTCTCTTAACATTGACGAGGCTTGGACGAGGTTCAAAATTATAATTTTTCACGCATGATTATTGTATTGGTTGGTTGGGTTTGAGAGAAATTAAGTTTTGACTTGACAAACTAAATGATTTTCATATTTTAACAGCTTTACAAAATTTTAAATTTTAACGGCTTCAAGAATTTCAAACTTCTTCAGATTTCAAAAATTAAATTAAATGGCTTCAACAAAAATGATTTGAATTTAAATGTTAACGGATTAAGAAATTAAAATTTTAACGGTTTACATAACTTCAAATTTTAACGGCTTCAAACAATTCAAATTTTAACGGTTTCAAATAATTCAAATTTCCACGGATTTAAAAATTCAAATTTCAACAGTTGCCAACAGTTCGAAGTTTTAAAGCTGATTTTGGACAGTTCAAAGTTTATAATTACTTATAAATTTCATTTGAAATTCCCCACAAAATTTCTAAAACAATCCAAATATAAAATCTCATAGAAAATTCACAAAAAAAAACTCTCAACCGAAATGCATTTAATTTAAAAACTTTGTAATTGAAACAACCACAAAAGTTCCAAACTTTGTTCCATGTGGGCTGAAAAAACATGATCTAACATGCCCTTTACATATTTTCCTACATTCATGATTTTAAAAACTCTTCTTATGATGTCTTCACGTGTCCATCCCTGAAGCGAGCACCGTCTGCGTGGGTTGAATAAAAAAATATTTTATGAAGCTTTGTGAGGAATGAATCGTTCAATTAATTTAGGCAAGCTTTATGATTTTTAATGTTTAATGGGAAATTTTGCACAGATTTTTTTTTTCATCAATGGTGCTTAAATTTACATCGCTTGAGGTCCCCTTGGGTGCAATTCATTTTCATTTTTTTTTTGACCGGAACATGTTTTATTTTTAAAAATTGGAATGAAATATTGAAGATTTATTATTTATGAATTAGAATGAGTAATCATGGTTCTTGTACTGATGTGATTGTTTATTCATATGGAATCTTAGTTACACGTGGTGCATTGAACACGTGGCACAGATTCATTATTTTTTTTTAAAAATTCCCATTGAACTAAAGAAAAATATAAAATCAGTTATTTATGATTTTAATAAAATTGTGTTCACAAATATTTGAAATTAAATTTAGGAGAAACATAATCATTTGATGCCATAAAAATGCACTAAAATTTTTTGGTTTATTTTTTTTAAAAATAAAATTTTATTGAGATGACGAATGCGAATCTAATAAATTTGAATTTTTTTGCCATATGTAGGCCAATCTGTCAAATTAACATTTATAGTCGTTATGGTTGTTTTAAGAAATTGATAAACCATGAAGATAAGGGTTTGATTCCCACCATAAAGTACATTAGATTTACAAATTCCTGTGTCAAAGGTTTTTTCTGTGTGCTACAAAATTTAAAACTTAACTTTAATTTATGTTAAAAAATCTTTCATAAATCATTTAATGCAAAAAAATTTTTTGGAATGACAATTGCTCTTAACTTTCTAATAGTTGCAGAGAATCAATGTGAAATCGGGTTTTTCTTATTATTACAAGAATATTTCAAAATTTCCATCCCTTGGAATATCCAAAGCCAAAAATTATCAACTTCGCAATAACAATTCCCAACAAATAATCTTGCTGTCGTAGAAAAAAAAACCCCTTCAAAGATTACATCAAAATCAAGTATTTTACGTCAATTACTTCATCTTTTGATTGTTCATGCATCCCAATAAAAAAAATTAAATCAAGTCACTCAGAATTTCTCCTCATCAACTCACTGAGAAATCTTCTCAGAAATTTTATTTCAATTAGAATAAGCGCACGAGATTGTCATTACATTCAATCAACATCACAACACAATTTTGAACTTCCTGAATGCAATTTGACGACGTAAAAAATGTTTTTTGCTGTTTTTTTGAGACACAAAAAGAACTCGTTCACAAGTTGTTGTGACAAAAAAAAAAGATAATTTTTAGCACCTAAAAATACCACACAACAATCTATTTTTACATGCCTTAATGTCTGTTATGATTCCACTCTCACTTCATTTGAAATAAAAAAGGGGGTCATTGGGAAATGATGTTTGATTTTTTTGGGGGGTCACTAGGATACTGATTCTTGGGATACACAAAAATGGATGGTAATAAACAGGTCTAAAGGGTCCTGCAGAAACATTTAAAGAAAATAGGGGGGTGAAGGGGGTTTATTAAACCCTAGAACTAGAAATATGCTTGAATTGTTAACTTCAAACTCTAAATCCACAATAATCACTAGACGTCACTTATTCACGACCCCCTAATAAGTCTAAATAATTTTTAACAGTCTTACCTTCTTAATTTATAATTTATTTTTATTCCAATGAAAATTCCTCTTGATATGATTTTATTTATTTTTTTTATCTTTTCCTCTTAATTGATTCCACACACAGGCACACGAGAGATTAATTATCCAATTTTTTTATGACTGAATTTTTGCCAGAAAACGATTTTTTTGCACACACGATTTTTTTTGAAATCACAAAAAAATTCTCAAAAATAAAGAAAGAAAAAAAAGTTCAAAAGAAGCAGCAAATTCCGATAAATATTTATTTTTTTTAATGAATGAACCTAGCGAGCCGACTGCTTATGACAAAATCACATTAACAACTATTAGACACTAGATATAGATATATTTTTTTATAAATTATTTCCAATATGCAATAACACTAATTTTTTGCTTTCTTTTCCCAACCGATGATTCGATTCTTATTACTGCACGCCGCACTTGTTATTTTGCTGCTGCCTTCGTAAACAGAGAAAACAAAAATGTGAATGAAGAACATAAAAATAAAAAAAAGTATGTATAAATATATTGTATATACACACACTTTAGAGCAAAGCAGAGAATGTCGACTAATTTCTCTCGTCACTCTAAATGCTTTGCTTTCATTCTTTCTTTTTCCTACGACTACGATCTATATTATGGTGTATGAGCATACGTACTACAATCTATTGTGAAATATATATTATTAAGGAATGCCTGATAACATGATTATGGAATATTATAAGGTTCGTGAGATTGTTTTTCAATGAGGCGCACTTTCTTCTCCGTTTCTCTACTTTTTTTTTATTCGTGGAAGGAATTCTGACGAAATAATTTTTTTTTTCATTTTCTTTTGCAAGAAAGTTTTTTTTTGGGACTGTTTGTGTTGGGAAAGTTTTTTGTTTGAGTTTGATGACGAGGAGAAATTTGTGCTTAAATGATCTTTAATTGAGTTGAGTTGTGTGGTTGATCAGATGTATTTACTAGTTATGCATTAGGCTGTTCTGAAGTTTGAGGATGTGGGTTCGAATCCTTTAATGTAGAACCCTATTTAATACTTTATTAAACGATTTTTGACAGAAAACGGAAACAGCGGTATGAAGATCGGGCTGATCAGGTTATTAAGGTGTTAATAGAGCGCGACCCTATGTATTTAGCCCTTGCTAGGGTTAATTATCAAAATCTATCCGCTTTGTCAATACAAAATACATAGACAAGTCCTTAAATCTAATGTGAATCTATTCAAAAAAGCGCCTCAAAACCTCTCCTTCCTTCCCAACTTTCCACATGCTTTTTGTTTATGTTCCTCTATCTCTCCATCCACACTTTCTAATACTTCCAGGTGAAATCCAACAATCGCTTTACTTCACTGTTATTTTCCTATTCTCGCTGCTTACTTTTCACTCAATCCACCTTCCAAAAACCCCTTTTCTACTAGTCTTCATTCCAAAAGCTCGTTCATTTCTTTCTTTTTATTCTCTTTCTCTCATAACATCGACTCTATATACACGGCTTGCTTGCTTCATTATGAGAACGAAATGCTACGAAAATTTATACTTTTTTTTCCTTTCCTCGTTTCTTCTTTTTTCCGCCTGTTGTTTGAAGAGTTCATTCAAAGAATCATAAAAAATTTGTGTATATACGCTGCGCTATGTTGGAGAGAGCACGCTTTTCTAAATGAGCCACGACAATTTACAATGTTTCCGTTATAAAGCATGGGAGGAAAGAAGTATAAGAGTGAAGGATGAAGCGACAAACGATAAACATTGAGAATGTGTATTTTGGATAGGGTTTGGGAAAGTTTAAGGGAGAATATTCTCTCAAAATTTCTCAATTTTTCAATCTGAATTCTCAATTTTCTCTCAGATTCTCTCAAATTACTCTCAGATTCTCTCAGATTCTCTCAATTTTCTCTAAAATCTCTCAAATTTTCTCTCAAATTCTCTCAATTTTCTCTAAGATCTTTCAAATTTTTTCTTAAATTTCTCTTAATTCTCTCTCGAATTCTCTCAAACTTCTCTCAGATTCCCTCAGATCTCTCAATTTTCTATCAGATTCTCTCAATTTTTTTTAAGATCTCTCAAATTTTCTGTCAAATTTCTCTCAAATTTCTCTTAATTCTCTCTCAAATTCTCTCAAACTTCTCTCAGATTCCCTCAGATCTCTCAATTTTCTCTCAGATTCTCTCAATTTTCTCTCATTTACTCTCAGAATTCTCAATATACTCCCATCCTTTTTACATTTTAGCACCTGAGCTATTGAGAACCAACCCTGTAAAATTCTACACTCATGTGATAAGATTATAAACGTGCATGCATGGATATTACTAAAAGCATAGGGCACCAAGCGATTACATAAAAAACAATTTTTTCCTCTCATACTTCGTCTAACAATATATTTTATGTACTTTAGTTACAATTCTTTCATTTCGACTCCATAACGTTGGATACTTTTCGAATGGTTCGCATTCACCAATACATGGAAGAAAGAAAAACGAACCGAAAACAACAATTGAATGAGATATGAAAATATTTTTAAGGAATAGATGCCTCGTGAATCTTTGCTGCCTACAATTATCATCTTTTGTTCGTTTCTAGCATGAAGTTGAGATGAAGTCCTCGACAGGAAAAAAGAGAAATCATTCGGCGAGAGAATTTTTTCCGGTAGATGGAAGAATTGTTAAGTTATTGATAGAAGTACATAGGATGCATTTTTCTGAAATGACACAATATTTTAAAAAAAATCCAACATTACATAATCGTCAAGCACCCTTAAAACAATGCACAATCCACACAAATCATATCCATCAACAAAGGATATAAACTTTCAACATAAATTCTAAAGCGAAATATCCATAAGTGCATGCAAGCAAACAAAACCACAGCACATGTCTCAACAAACGAAGTCATTCAAAAGAAGAAGTTAAGAACACAAAAAGAAATGCT
Organism: Chironomus riparius; assembly: GCA_917627325.4. Taxonomy (NCBI): domain Eukaryota; kingdom Metazoa; phylum Arthropoda; class Insecta; order Diptera; family Chironomidae; genus Chironomus; species Chironomus riparius. The sequence continues at coordinate 16,485,416 of OU895877.1, read as the reverse complement.
TTTTTCTTTCTTCTTCACATTACAATCCATGTGAATAGCATGTCATATGGACTTCCGCCTATTTTATGTCATTATATGCGACTCAATGTATCAGACATTGAGTATAATAGCAATGAAAGTGATCAAAGAGCAGAAGAGAGAGATGAAAAAAAAAATGTCAACGATGCTGTTTTTATGATGTGAATGTGAAGCTATTATATAATATTCCAGTTACATTGTACTTGACATCTTCAACGAGCTTCCCAGTGTGTTCATTTTTTGATTATCAACCAACCGAACAATAATCATGGATGAGAGGAGGAGGTCGAAAAAGATTGCGTAAAAATTGATGTTGGAAATGGAAGCCACAAATAGACAAGAATAATAAAAGTTAATCCTATTGTATTCCAATTTTAGCAGCTCCAATGTCAACCCACTGTATGAGGATGAGAAACATATTATATGAAAAATATAAAGAGAGCCTAAAATGTTAATCCCCATCACTTTTGGCGTATCTAGTCTGTTTAATTTGTATTAAAGTATTTGAACATTCATACTTGATATGGATTAGAAAAGCTTATCAGACGTATGATACCACTTTATATGAGGGGCATTACATTTGTGATGTTCACCAATGATGGAAATCATTGCATAGCAGTTGTGCGTCACATTAAAATTAATCTTTGTCTAGCAGTTGCGCTTTATTTTAAAATTATTGACGAATAATAATTGAGAACCAATGCAACTTTTGCATGCCATAAAAATCTAAAGCAACTGTTGCGCGCCATATAATATCCTTTCAACTGTTGTGTGCCATTTAATATCCTCGCAACTGTTGCGCGCCAAATAATATCATTGTAACTGTTGCGAGCCATAAAATATTATTGCAATTGTTGTGTGCCATACAATATCCTTGCAATTGTTGTGTGCCATATAATATCCTTGCAACTGTTGTGTGCCATAAAAAAATTACACATGAACATAATTTACATTGTATATTGAATGAATTGAACACAAGGAATAATTTAATAATTTACCAAAAAGATACCACATTTTCCATAAAAACAAGCTCATCTTCAAAAAAATACAAACAGTATCAGTGAGTCACTGCAGCATTAATCCTCTTCCTCGAATCATACCAAAAGAAAGCAAAAAAGAGAAAAATTAATTTCCGGATTTTTTTATATTTGTTTTCCTTTTCAACCCCATTCAATGCACGAGCATCCTCAATGCCATATAAAATTGGATATGAATTCACTTATCATGATATTACACGATGATGGCAAATTGAGGCAATCAATGCTTTTGTTTGTTACCATTTTGTGAATTACACGAAAAAGGAAAGTTTATAGGCGAAAAATTTTCAAGCTTATTGAAATCTCATGCTAGTGACAAAAATAAAATCATTTATCGTACTTACGAGAGCGATCGACCTTTTCTCTAATGTCGCATTATATCTACACTACACGAATACAATAAAATGTATTTATTATATCAAACCTTACCGATCTATCTGTCTCACTTAATAGACCTTTAAATTGAACGATATGTCTCTATCTCCTCACTTATGTAAACGTGTATCTGCTTCGCATTTCGTGGGCTATTTTGTGGATGGGATTTGATGGGCTAAAAAATTATGTGGATTGAGCATGCACAAGTGATTTTAGGTAGGCGCTTGGGGATAATATCGACCATATTTTATGACATTAATGAGGATACCTTTGTTGGGACTTTATAACTTTTATTGTTGTTGAGGAGGTCTATGGGATTTTGTCTTTTTGGTGTCTTTTGTGGATATAACTGTAAATTGAGAGAATCATATTCACACAAAATTTTCAATTTTTGTGAATATTTTAAGTTCAATTCTTTTAATTGATGCACTAAGCAGGTGTGAGGTGAGTTTAAAGCTTGATTTGGCATAGATGTGGCACAAAACTGAATCTACGTCATGTTTAACCTCTTTTTGTTGGCTTGTGTTATCTGTTGTGCTGAGTATAACCCCTTCGTGCCCCCTTCTCATAAAACATCTAGCACAACCCCAATTTATTTTTTTCAATACTCAAAACTGCGACGCACATTTAACTAATGACTTTAAATATTTCTCTGACTCAACAATAAATCCACAGCAACAAGAAAACAAAGTCACAATGTCATCAATCTGTTTTGAAATTTTTCTGACATTTCACGTTGTTGCCAATCCCGCTGCTCATCTCCCACACCACACACATCCGCAAATTTTATGTCACAATTCAAAGCGATTTCGCAATATTGGAAATTTTTTATGGCTTTTGATTATGCTTAGTCTATGCCACAAAGCACAGCACTGTAGAATTTTCTGTTATGTAAGCTTTAATCCAATTTGAGTAGAATATAATGAGATCGTACACATCTAGTGCATGAATGATATTAGCATAAATTGGTATAACAAATTAATACAAATGTTATTCACGTGGAAGTTGAGCTTATGAAAAAAAAATAAGAAGACTAAGTAGATGTAATGGAAATATAATGAGAGAATATTTTTTTATGGCAATAAACAATTATAAATTGCTACTTGAAAAGCGTATGAAAATTCAATGAGGGATGTTTTGGATGTAATGTAACGTTAAGGCATTTTTGATTTATTATCTGAGTCATGACCTAGAATCAGGGGCGTAGCCAGGAATTTGAAGAGGGGGGGGGGGGGGGACAAAAAAAATTTTTTGTATGGAAAAATTTAAGGGTGGGGGGGGGGGTGTAATTTTGTGATTTTTTCATAAAAACCTTAGAAAAATAAAGAAATTTCTGTTAAGTTGGGGGATTTGTCCCCCAAATCCCCCCTCCCCTCCTGGTTACGCGCCTGCCTAGAATAGAAAGTAATGAAGGGTTTGCTTAAAACAAAAACGGCACTGCGATCTGTTGTACCATCCCAAGTAATCTTTGATGTAATTCCTACGTCCTTAATGAAATCAAAATTTAGTAAGCATCACCTAACATCCGAACAACCCACAGAATTATAAAATTTTATCAAGAAAACAAGCATGCAGCAGAAAAGCTTTTCTGAAATTTTATGTAAGTCATTTTATAGTGAATTTAATGGAACATTGTGCAAAAGAGCCTTTATAATCCTGATGAGACATTATTTATTCATCAATATTGGGTCTCGATGCTGTCATTTTTAAAAAAGCTTCTTTGACTATTAAGTGAGGTGCTTGAATTTTAAGCAAGAATTATTAAAAATTTAAATTTGAGATGGATTATGTGAAGGAAGTAAGTGGCATTTTAGGATTGTCATAACAAAACTTTGATCTTTTTTGCAAAATTGCTCAATTTATTTCATATAAAATCTGAAGTACAATCTGAAGTATGCAAAAACATACACAAAATTTTTTAATATCATCCATATTCCTGCACTCCAGTTTCAAAACTCCCATTAAATTTAAAAACCACCAGATTTCACAACAATTTGAACAATATTCATAAATAAAAACTTTTTCTTTCCGCTTAAAACAAACAAAAAAATAATAAAAGTTTGAACGGAAATGAAAATTGAGGAACACAAGAAAAAAATCGAACCAAAAATTCAATATCAATTAATTATTCATTTTCAATGTTTTTTTTTTTCCCCTCTGACAACAAAAAGGTATTGATATATAAACTTTATTTCCAATAAAATATAAACTGTCGTAAATGTTTATGTATTTGAAGTGTGGCAAATATTGATATGGATATGTCTAGGCACAAATCTTGTTAAATAAAGTTTTAATCAAACAAGTGCTATGTCATATCATAAACCTGCCATTTAAGGTTTTTTTGATATGACGTAGCATTATTGACGGGAAAGATCTACCTATTTCAAGGATGGTTCCTAGTGCCATTCGTTGTACTCTATCTTAGTCACAGTAAAGCTTTTAGAAAGAGGTTAAAACCAGGGTGACCATCTGCGTAGTTTTACAACGGACAGTCCTGTATTACAAAACCCTGTCCTGTATAAATTTGAAAAATTTGTTCCAGTTCCTGTATTTTTTTCACGAAAATTTCCGTAAATTTTCAAACTTTCCTTTGTGTCCTGTATTTTTTAGGAAATTTATCTAATGTCCTGTATTTTCATAAAAATTAGATGGTCACCCTAGTTAAAACTTACGAAATCTTCTCGATTCTGGAGGAGGGTACAACGAGTAGTCCTAGAAATCAATCCTTAACTAGGATAAGGTTCTCATCAAAAATATTGAGGTTTTAACTTCTACGCAAAAGCGTACTATAGTGTATTATATACTATAAGGTAATATTCTCCAAAATTATCATTTTTGATCTTTTCGAGAAATTTGACAGCTTTTTTGTTATCTAAAGTAAGTCAAGCGTGGAAGTTCGTGGCTTTCTACGTTAGTCGTGTTTTTTATAAATTTTCTTATCACCATGAAACAGCCCCCTCCCCCCCCCCCCCCCCATTCCCCAATGTCAAATTCGATTATTATTAACAACAGTATACGGCATACATTTATGATGGATGTAAGGATGCATAGCATTAACAATGAAAATAGAAACCTAGTTTGTCTTCCGTCTATAGCCTTTGCTTTTCCTATATCTCTACTAAATATGTTTATTTTATTAATGAAATAAAGGAAATGAGTAATTATTTAGCAATCTATTCATGTAACGCAATAAAATATAGGTTACCTACTTACTATTCATTGTTATTTCGATTCATCATTTTCCAGCACACGCTATCTGTTCTTTTATTGTTATTGTTTGCTCATCGACAACCCTAATTTTGAGGTTTATTTTTAGAAAATAATTATTTTATTGTATTTCATTTTGATTGGACAAATGAAAAGCTAGTTTGGTGATTTCATAATGTATTTTAATCTATATTTTAGACAATTTGATTAAAATTGAAAAAATCAAAAATAAAAATTAACACATAAAAATTTTACATCATTGTGTTTAAAATCATAGAGGTGTATTTCCCATTATCCAAGTACGGTAAGATGTTATTCTTAGGTATCCATCCTAAATAGTAAGTTTTAAAAATGATTAAAAAATAGCATTGTTGGATTACGTGTCAAAAACGATACTTACGGGTTGCCAACTTCCACAAAAACGTTGATCATGATAAAATGGAATACCGACAAGCATGTTATTCAAAACCATTGGACCTCCAACATCATTTGTACAAATTCCGATCTCTGCATCACCCATTCCTGCGCAAACATGTTGTAAAGTAAATGTCATAAATTCAGAGTCAAAACAACTTTGAACAATAACCGAAGCTACTTGAAGATGGACTGCTTCATCAGTTTTGTTTGCAGTTGTCGCACCCCAGCCAGAAATCTAGATTTAAGACATTTAGTAGATGGAGAATCAGTGTCAAGAAGGAGTTTCAGTGCTGAAACATCTCTTAAAATATTATAATATTATCTTACTTGTACAGAAGTATCCAATCCAAGAAAAGTAGGTGATAGAGAAATTGGAGCTATAAAGTTATTAAATACAATTGCTACACTGCTTCGAACTGTTGCAATGTTGTTAAGAAAAAAAAACTTGTCATTTAATTTATAATCAATTTACAAAGTTCAAATCTTCTTACTCATTTAACAATGTTGGCTTGTCGAAAAGTGGATGAATTCGAATTTCATTGCTCCTCCTGCTGGTAATTGGAGCATCTAGTCTTACCACACCGAGAACTATGTTCACAGAATTTCCTGCAAGTCCAAGAAGTCCATGAGCTGTTGTTACTACCCATCTTGTATTTATTAAACTTGCACCAGCAAAATGAAAAGTTGTTCCCCAAAATTGAAGTGATGCTTGGTATGGAAGTTCACCAAGATTTGCATTCGATCCTCCGAGGATTCTGGATGAGCTGTTGGCTTTTATTTTTAAAAAAAAGGATACTCTTAAAGTAATATTGAATTAATATGTTTTAAAAGTTCTATCTTACGGCGACAACTTGCAAGTCCGACAGCAAAAATAATAATAAGAACCAATTTCTTCATGTTTTAAAATTAAAGTGAATGGGGAAATGAACTAAATTGCATTTATATAGAATCAGGGATAAAAATATTACGGGATTTGCGATAAGATATGAGTTCAGATTGCTCAATCTTATTTAATACCTTTGATAAGATTTAAATCTACAGTTGTGATATAATAACAATAATACGTGACTTTCTTGATAACCTGTTAAACTGTAAATTATGAAATTCATTAGTTACCAAAAAAAAAAAAAAAATAATTAAAGTTATAAGCTTGGTTTTTATGATATATTTTTAGTATGTTTTACAGAAAATTACCATTTAATTTGGTTTTTGATTAGTTAAGCTCCCCAAGTACGTTCATGATTAATGTATCTAAATCTTTTACATATTTCCATATTAGCTATCTTAATTTGTTCATTTTCAACATTTACCTTATTCTTACAACATCTCATCATTAAGTCACAGCATAAAAGAAGATAAAACTCACCAAAATATAAAAATCAGCTAATGTGATAGAAAATGAGCTACAAATGAACATTATCATTGTTCTCATTCATAACACGATTCATTTCGTCCTCAAAGTACATTTACTTCCTACTTTTTATTTCTTCTACTTCTTTGAAGATTTGAAGTCAATAAATCTCACATTTGGATATTCCATTCATACAGAAATATGTCAAATGAGAGAAAAAGATGATAAATCAAGGCAGATGATACTTTTTTCTTTACCTATTGTTGGAAATTTTTATGTCATTTGGAGGAGCAAAGTTTTATTTCAATGAGAAAAAACTGTGGAAAATATCATCTGAGAATAAATTGAATATTACATTTTTTAAGCATTAAAGGAAGAAGTTTGTTCATTTATTATATTATTGATAATGTGTGGGTGGGGAACAGGGTGGGGTTTAGAGGCCACAAAATACTGAAAATTCAAAAGTCCTCAAGATTTTACTCATCAAGTAAGTTTAAAAAATCAATTCTACACCAACCCTGTTCACATTCGATTAAGTCTCTCAAAAAGCACCATGTTGCCTAAGCATTAATGGAATAAAATAGAATGTGAAGGTAATGCTATAAAGACGTGACGATAAGTCTGAATGGGGGAAACGGAAACTTATGAATTTAATATCAGTTATAATAAATGTGTCAATAAAAGATAACTACTCGAATGTAACTAATACAATTTTATTATTGACAGTCATGAATAATGTAATGATCTGAGGGAATATTGAGAATTTCTTATTTTGTAAATATTGAATTCGATAGGTTTTATGGGAGGAAGATTGTGTTATCTTTATTGCTGAAGTTGGAAACTCTGACTGACTTTGAGGCTCTTTTACTGTTGTATCGTGTTTGTATTTATGGTGCTACAAACGGACTATTTAAGTACTCTATCATTATAATCATAGCTAAGTTGGAAAATCTGATGTTAGCTCATATAATTTCTGTTTGGATTCCTAAACCTAAATTGCGTCTTTCGAGCAAGAAATACGATTTGAAACGTAGCAACAATGCTCAAATACGTACGTAAAATTTTAAATTACGTACGCAAAATTTCCCATATTTAACAAAAAATCTTAATTTTTTTGTCTTTTACGACTTAAATTAACTAATGTTTGTGAAAATTCAGGTAGATCTAGATGGCATCAGTCTATTGATATTAATCTGAATCTTAAGAAACATTTTGAATTTGTCGATTTGAAGTTATTTGCGCTAAACCACGTGTTTACTTACTTAAATTATATTTAATCTAATTTTCGCAGCAAATATTGAGCTGCATCCTCAAGAAGATTCTCTGAAAATAGAAAAACGGAATCTTCAGAACTTACTTTACGTCACTTTTGAATGACTCTCAAAGTCTTAAAATCTTCTTTCTTTCCTATAGCATGTAGAAGCAGAAAAAATACATTTTATACTTCATCGCAAAAAATATTTTCATGTCCAAAATTCCTCATGTTCATTTTTCGTGTATCTACAGAAGACATTAAAGTCATAAAGAAAGAATAAGAAGCTACAACACGACAAAAAAGGTAAACAACAAAATTTTCCCATTCATTTGCGGAAGAACAAGAAGAAAGGAAAGAAAGTAAATCGAAAAAGAAATGTCAATAAAAAAAGAAATCCTACAAGTAATGATCTGCACAAATTAGATTAAGGACATAAAGAAGAACAGAAACTTTAATTTAATTTCAAATGTCTGTTTGCTATCGATTTCCATAGCATGCACAAATACTCTTTTTTTAGGTTCTATCCGGTCAACGGAATTAATGTGAACATAAAATAGACAAAATTCTTTCCGATGTGAATTTGTTTAGTAATTAAATTAGTAAGAAAGAAAGAAAATTACCTGCTCATCGCTTTTGCTTTTTTTTGCTTGTGTATTTCTGTTGATCGCCTTGTGTTGTCTCACTTTTTCTAACTTACATTCTGACACATTGAATTTCGGTAAGTGTCAGGCAGTGTCGTTGATAAAAACTTTGGACGGAGAAAATGAAAATGTACTTGGAACTAAGATGAAATTGAGAACTTGTTGTATGTTGATAGGTATTAGGATGGCTGGTGAAATGTGAGATCTTTGGATGAACTCGAGAATATTTTTAAATTTTAAAAGCTTAGCAAATGCTCGATGTTTATCGAAAATTTCAATTCTTTTCAAAAAGTTCAAATTCTTTTTCAAAAATTTAAATTCAATTTTAAAAAATTCAAATTTATATAATAAAGCTCAATTCTTTTCAAAAAGCTCAGTTTATGTTCAAAACGTTTAATCTTTTCAAAAAGTTCAATCTTTTCAAAAATTTTAATCTTTTCAAAAAGCTCGGTTTATGTTCAAAAAGCTCAATTTTTCAAAAAGCTCAAATTTATTTCCAAAAAGCTTAAATTTAACTTCAAAAATTTCTCAAAATAACTCATCATGAATTTAAACAGTAAGAAGAAGCCTCAGCTATTTTTGTGTTCATTTAACCACTTCTTGTTTTCCATGTCTTCCTTCCATAAGCATGTCAATTTAATATAAAGAAATGTAGGAAATGAAATTAGAAACTTTTAATAGCATTTTATGAATTCCAAAACGGGAAGTTGTACCTGCCGCACAGCTCATTCTGACTGTTTATTTATAAATATGTCTGCAAAAGAATCCTTTCTCAACTCTTATTATTCTTCTGATAATTTTAAATTTTTTATGTCACAGTAATGTCATTAAATTTCACAAGCACTTCCGCCTTTTATTGCTGTACTCAATGAGAAAAGTTTATTGATTTTTTAAAACCAATTTAACATCGTTAATGTCATTAAAATTTATCTTTGTGTGTACATGTTGAGAAATATAAGCTCATAAGGTGTAACAGATGAATTGTGAGGTACTTTCCTGGTAGGCAAAGTTGTGAAGAGGATTGATGTTAAACAGATGCATGTATTGTTTTAAATTTTAGATGTTTAAAACAGAGTTAATATTAAGCATAGTCGGATAACTTAGGTTTTTCGGTACCTATGACCTTTATAAATTCACACTATGTCAACTCAAGCTGTCCAATATTCATTTTTAGCATGTATGTCTATATCCTGACTTTGCTTTAGTGGCTTTTGGTCCAAGCCTAGCATGTAGCGATGTAGTTAAATATTAAGTCTAAGTCAATTCTTAATGAATGCACACTAATTCATAACTAATGTGTCACTCGGGTTGAAAACAAAATTATTTCAAAAAGATCAAGAAGAAATTGAACTCAAATTGACATAAAAATGCCAAGAAGAAAATTTCAAAGTCAATAAAAGAAAGACTTATTCAGCTATAAAACGTAAATCATGACACAAAATATGGAAATTTATAAAAAAAAAATTTTCATTTTCCTGACTGAAAAGGAAGCCAATAGAATTGAAAGTTTTTGTATGGATGCCAAAAGCAACAATTTATTAAATATGAAAAACAGTCGTAGATATATTAAAATGAGTTTTTGGATTTTCAACTATTTCCAAGCACCAAGCATATCTATGTTTAGTCAAGTTGTAGCCATTTTCAGACATAAATTGTTTCATAGTTTCTATAAATTTAAAAGTTGCAAATAATTTTAGGGGTAATATCAATTTAAGGGAAGTGGCAATAATAATTAATGAATATGATTTAATTTAATCTTCAATATTTAAGCTGTAAACGAATTAAAATTGAGGGTTTGTTCACTTTTGTATACATTTCGTGCGTGGAGAGGGTCCCAGTCAAACGACATGTTCCTACATAATGAAATGAGCGTGCCCCAGCGATAATAGAACCTATTTTACCATAAAGGATGAAGACAGAGATTATAGAATTTAGTAAAGATTGAAACAGAAAGCTTGTAATTATTAAATCTAGAAAATCTCAAATGAACATTGACCTTCGACCATTAAAACCCCTCTTTGCATTACTCATGAGCACGACATGCTGAACAGGATCGCAGAATGTCTGCTTGACACTGATTATTACTTTCAAAGTTATGTTGCCAAATGATCCTATAAGTAAATAACCCCATAATTACTATTTAATCGATTAATTCCTTCTGTTGCTATTTTCCATAATTTGCCAAAAAAAAACATAATTCACAAATATTTATGTACGCTTATATGCTTACATTCCACCTGCAAACTCGTTAAAATGACTCATTTTTCATTCTATTTCATAATCGATTTACCTCTCATTTAAATAAAAATACATTTATGCCTACCTAAAATGAAGGTTGAGGGGTGATGGGAAGTTCAACAGGAAAGTTCATTCCTATGAGAACATGTGGAACTGAATGAAAAGCGACAAACGGAAAAAGCACACAAAAAAAGTTTTCTGTAATGAATAAATAGCGTGACAAAATTTCTTATCACAATATACAGCAAATGCCTGAAAAAATGAAGGAATGGAAAGAACTTATGTTGGAATTTTTATGGAAATTATTAAGTTTTTTTTATTGAAATTTTGATAAAACACAAAAAACATACATACTTGTGAATATTTTTTATTACTTTTTTTTTTGCTTGTTCTTCTCTCATTAATAATTGTAATATATAATCAATAATAATCATTTACGTTGAAAAATTCATTCATCTTTCATGGATTATAAATAGGCTAATACACATCATTTTTTAAATCTTAATTTAATTTAAGTAATTTAAAGCCAAAAATGGAAGAGAATTAAATGAAAGACAGTGAAAATTATTATTTTATTATTTTTTTTTCTTAAATATTTTCTTTAACGTATGCTGAACTTTTATAATAATTTATCGCCTTATAATTTTGTTTTTTTAAACAATAGTGTTGGTGTCTTTTAGTGGTATGGAAATTGAGAAAAAATTTGGCATGAAAAAGTTTTTATCAATTTTTATAGTTTTAACTTTAAGTTTTTAATTGGAAAACTATTGGATCTGAAGATTGATCAAATTTAATTCATGTTAAATTTTTGCCATTTTTTTAAAAGTTATGTGAATTTTGTTTATATTTTGTGGAATAGTTTTGAAGGTTATTTGAAGGAACTGAGAAGATTTTTCGTTTATTTTGTTTAAAATCTATCAATTCAACCGAGTTCTAATCCTTTGCAATCCTTTTTATCCTTAAGTTGAACTTATTGGGCATCTAATGTTGGATTAGAGTAGAATTTAAGTCATTGAACCGTTTTTAATCAAATATTCCTTTCGTAAGCATGTGACCTTGAAGTTATGCCATAAATCTGTAAAGTTTTCTCTTTTTTGACGTGTGTTTGATTGCCTATCCTCATAAGTTGTGATTCTTGGTTTAAGCATCCTCAAAAATCTACAGTGCTACTCCTATCAACATTATCCTTTTGAATGTTCTTCAACCTATCACAATTCATCTTGCCTTCCACCAAAAACAAACCGAGTTATCAAACTCTAGTAAGCCAAACTTCCCATCATTCTAAATCATCTTTCAAATCACAAAACATCTGCCTTAAAATCTTCCTTTTATTATAAAACAAGCTACAAACTTCGATTACTAGAAAAAGGCGGGAAAGAAAATTCCTAATCATGTAAAACAACACAAGCCAAAAATAATCACAAACTATGAATTTCATTCCGCTTTTTTAAGAAAAATTACTCCTCATTCCTTTGTGCGTGCACATTTGGTATACATCATGTTGTATATCTTGAATAATATCTCAAAATACACAATAATGATATCTAAAAACGTGTTTGAGTAATCTCTCGATTAGGAAATATTTGAAATATTATCATTGAAGCTTGTGATGTTAATCTTGGGTTTTTGGGGAAAGCTATGCTATTTATTTCGGTGGAATTTTTATTGAATGAAATTTTTGTGATATTTTTAAACGACATTTTAAGTTTGATTTCCCGAAATTTGATTTCTAACCACAAAAATATAAGACAAACTGCATTCTGAGAATATCTATAGTGTCACTAGGTTGAACTTAAGCGAATCCAAGAATTCCTATTTATAATAACCTTCAAATCTACCCACAAAACATAATAAACCTCACAAAAGCTTTTCCACTTTCAACTCTATCAATACAACACATATACAATATAAATTATCGAATTTAACCACAAAACCATTGTTCATTTTTTTGGTAAATTTATTTTTCCCTTTTAAAATTTCCTTTTCATCTAATTTTCTTGAGCAAAAATGTTTCTCATTTTATTGCGAAAAATTTTATTATTCTTTTTTTCATGTTTTTCTTGATGACTCAAAAAAGTAAATACTGATCTTTAGCGTTGCACATTTAACTGAGAATTGCTATTATGTTGAAAAATTGTGAGAATAATTGTCATCATCCTACGCTGTTCTCACTCTGATGTATGAGATTTTTTTAATTAATCATATAATGAATTGTTTTTAGGGTGGGGGTTATGGGGGGTCTAAAGTTGGGACAGTTAAGAAGCACAACTAAGATATTTTGAATTTTTAAAAAATTTAAATTTAAAATTTTAAAAATCTTAATTTCAAAATTTCAAAGATTAGAAAACTTTAAGCTTTCTTACTAGCTACCCCAAGATAAGACTCCCACTGAACCCCACCAACAAACATCCACTTTCTCTCATTTCAAACTATTAATCTTCATTCATTTAAAATTTATTGTTTATTACTCTGCATGTGTGTGTGAATGTGTATTACTTTTTAATTTATTAGCACAAAAAACTAATTAATGGAAGAAATCGTTTTTATCACGAAATCGGCTCTTATTGATTTCAATTATTCAACATTAATATGCTAAATATATAATTTTCTTTTATTTAATATTTTTTCATCAGTTTTGTTTTTTCTTTTTTTTTGTTAAAATACAACTTTTTATAAAATTTGGCCCATTTCAGTTGTGTGTGTATGTGTGTATGTTGATTTTTTTGCGGGGTATTTGAGGTTGTTTGAAGTGGTTTGAGGGAAGCTGGGTAGAATTTTATTTGAATTTAATTTTTTTATATTTCTGAAATTTCTAAAACTTCATTTTTTGGATTTATAATTCAAAAAATGAATTTTTAAAAATTAGATTTTTTAAAATTCAATTAAAAAAAATTTAAAAAAATTTAAATATTTCTCTAAAATCCCAAACAGTCCCTACATCAACTACCCCACAACCTCAAAGTTATCTCCTCTTTTGCAATTTTTTTGTCAATTTATTTTACAAATTTATTTAAATTTTTTTCATTTACGATTTATAAAATGCGATTTATGTTCACTTTTTTCCATTTTTTTTATTTTAAAATATCAAATATTTTAAATGTTGTGTTTTTTTTTCATTTTGATTCTCATCTTCAATTTTCATTTATACTTTACACATTTTTAATATAAATATTTTTTTCATTATTATAAATTTTTTCACTTTTTTTCATTATCAATAAATTACTAAAAAATTTTTTTAGTGTTTTTCATTTTAAATATTTTTTGTTATCACATTTGGCAGGAATTTTATATAATCTCGTTCGTTCAATGTTCCATCTCGATTAGCAATTTTTTTTTATTTTTTTCACCTATTTTTTTCATCATTCTGTTACAATCTTTACTTTCTTTCATCTCCTAAAATACTTAAAACTTCATTTTTTTGCATATGTGAGTGAGTTCTCTTTTTGAATGGATTGATTGATTTTTTTTATTTAATTTTTAACAACGAAATGCAATACTTTTTTGGAATGATATGATGAAGTGGTTTCAATAAATTTTAAATAGTTTTGATTTTTAAGGATTTTAGAAATGAAAATTATTTAATCAATTTTAAAGTAAATTGAGTAATTTTGAATTGTTATTTGAAGATTTAGAAAAAATCTCAAAACCTTTATTTATCAACCAGCAACAAGTTCTGCAACTAGTTTCATAAGTCAACAATTCTTTTAAATGTCCATAACTCTTCCATAAATTGACAGCAAAATCATTTGAGCAATTTATCAATTTTATTTTTCAACATCACACTCAAAATACCTCCAAAAATGTTCAAATATTTCCACACAAAACCATTCCCAAAAATGCATTCCAACCTGTTGATTTCTTTTTCAATCATAAATAAATAATTTTTGAAATTTATCAAAAATGTCAGTTTTAATATTCATCACTATTGAAACCACATTCAGTTCACAAGCCTCATCAATTATATTTTGAGTATTTTAGTAAAAAATAAATTTATGATTTTCACCTTTTTTTGCCATCAATAAAATCCAATCATTGTCGAAATCAAAAACGATATTATTTATATAAAACCGAAACCAAATTGTGAATAATTTTTTTATTTGACTTTTTTTATTAAAAAAATTTCTTTGCGTTTTTTAAGTAGTTTTTTTTTTCATTCCAGTGTATGTGTTGTGCAATGGACAGTGCAGATAGGGGGAGACAAAAGGGGAAGAGGATTTTTTGGAGGATGGGGTGTGTATAAGGTTGTTTGAGGGATTCAAGGATGCATTTTGGTCATTTTGGAATTGTTTTTCAGTTTTCTAATTGGTCAATTTTTAAGTTTGCAATGACGTAGCTATAAGATTTTTAAGAGAAGTGGGGAGGGGGAGGGGTGTTAAGTATGAACAACAAATCCTTTCAATTCTCAACGATTCTCTCAATACTTTAGATTAGACCATTTAAACCACTCATATTCCATCATCTGGTTACGACGCTTTGGTTGACTAATCAAGCCCGAGCAGCACATAATAAAAAAATCCTCCATACAGTTGCCTCGACGTTTTTCTCATTGATTAGCTTGTTTGTTCGAAAATTCATCATTAAATTCCAAAATGACCATCACATTGCTTCAACTCTTCAATCTTACCCCCAACACACCCCATCCATCAAAAAAAAACCCTTAAATCTAATGCAATCTTTGTTCTATGAATGTGTGGTGGTTCAATAAAGTCTAAAGAGAAATATAATTTCATTTATTTATAATTAGAGAAAGAGAAGATAAGAGAGATTTAAGCGTATTTTTTTTATGAAAAATGACTTTACTTCCTCATTATGAATTTTTACACAAATTGTTTTTTTTTCTCATCTATTCAGCATTTATAAAAAGAGAAATGAAAAAATGTAAAAATTTATTTAAGCATATTTGAAAAATGTGTTTTTCAGCTAGACTCTAAAATTATTTACATTATTCATATCTATGTGAGTTAAAGTAAATTTAAATAATCAATTTTGTGATTTAAAGATTTATTTTAAGTTTGGAAAAAAATTCTACTCTAATTTTTTAAGAAAAAAAAACAAAAAATTCTTACTCTTTTGTGTGTGTAAGATTATGTGATTGGACTACACAACAATTTAATTTTTTTTTTTGGATGTTGATCTTGTGATGACATGCTTTATAATATGTTTTCATTATGAAATTAACCGCAAGGGAAATGAGAGCATTAAGATTGATTGGACAAAATAATTCCTTAATTTATATCGAAATTATTGATTATCTTTTCTACAATTAACTAATTATATTCATTGGAGGGTTATTAAGTTTTGAGGAATTGGAGGTCACTCAGTGGTAACGATTGTCCTGTGGCTTTATTGACAATTGATTTGAGCTTATAAGCTTTAGTATTTGATGAATTTAAGTTTGATTACCATTTATATTTACACTAGTGTGCCGCAAGAAAATTCGAGAAAACCCTCGAACCGCATGCTGTGCCCGGTTTCAGATATGGTTAGCTACCAAGGTGAGCTGCTCTTAGTCTTAAAAAACTTTAATAAATAATTCATTAAAGAACTATTCTCAAGAAACTATTCAGAATCTATTAAGAGTCATTAAAGATTTAAACTAAAGCTTCTTCAGCATAGCCAAGTCCCTCAACTTCTCCTTGACCTCTTAAAAAACTTTAATTTCCTCAAACTTTTGCTTCCTCATCAACAATCACAAACTTTGAAAAAGGAACTGAATTTAAAATTCATTCAATATTTCATGCCACCCGCATCAGGTGAGTTATGTCATTTAATATTTGAATGGAATTGAATAAATTTTATTTATGGCTTGACATTTTGTGTCACGTAGAAAAATGTTTTTTACGTCGACATTGTTGGTTTTTGAGGTGAAATTTGAATTTTCATTCATTCATGACAGTTTGGTAATGTTCCCATGATGGAAAATGTTTTGTTTTGTTAGGATTCTTTGAGCTTGAATTGGTGAATGATTTGGGTTTGGGTAAATGTCGTGGTTGATAGATTGCGGGGGTTAAAATTTGTTTTGATGAGGAATTTTGGGGTTTTGCATGATTTACTTCGTTTTATGCAGTTTTGAAACATTAATTGATTGTCGGGCAGGCTTATTGTGTCAAATGAGAGGAATATTCAGGCATGAAGCTAGCTTGACATTCATTAAGCGCCTGTTTCATGTTTCTATTCACGTACATTTGGCAAACTTGAACCAGGTTTCTATTGCTAAGCAGAAGAACTATCCCTCATACTTCCATTTTTACTGTCAATCAACTCATCAGCTCCTCCTAAAAAATAAAAAAAAAATCTTCTCCTCATTTTATAAAGTTTCATAATATTTCCATTTCCACATTAAATCTTCAACGAGCTTCATTTTCTCATTTATAGTTTTTTTGCTGCACATTAAAGTAAAATTGCATCTCACAAGTAGCTTACAGGCAATGAATCACCGACAATCTTCAGTTCGTCGATTAAAAAGTAATAATGAAAGAACTTTTTTCAACTAGTTTCAAAGTTTATATTGCAGCAGATGCACAAAGACTTGTGGAGTGAAGAAAAGTCTGATAATTTTAACTATTTCAGTGTATGAAAGAGCTCTTACTGTGGTATTCTGAGAAACATTTATAGAAAAAATTAGAAATACTTCATTATAAAGTAGATTATTAGCTCTTTTGTGATGAAATTTTGTTAAACTCTTGAGCTCCTTCGGCAACAGTAAAAATTGTAATAATTTCCAAGAAAATGTTGAAGGGTTTTGTTACCTTTTGTAGAGGTTTACTTAAAGAATTGAAAAGATTTTGAGAGATTTTTGATGAAAAATTGTTCAAAAAAAATCTTGAAATTAGAAAAGTTTTTACTTTTTGAAAGCTTTAAGGCATGAATTGTTTGTTGATTTTTCCTAATTTAATTCAGTGCTTAAACAGTTGAAATTTTTTAAGTTCATGGAGCAATCAAGCATGCAAATATTTATCCAACATTGTGTCGCATTAGCTAAGCAATGGTTTAGTCATTTTAAAGGGTCAAATACTCTAAATTTAGATTTGTTATTATTTTTAAATTCCATTCCTAATTTGACTACGCTTTTAAACCTTAAGAGAGTGAGGAGAAATTGTTTACTTTAGAGCACTGTTGCCAACCTTTTTTGTGCTACAGTATACCTTGATGGAAAGCCATGACCAAAACCTACTGTGTATGACTTGTAGAATTTCCCTAATTTTTTCGCGAACCTACTGGTACCGGGTTGATCATCACTGGCTTAGAGTAGAGATAAAATGGTACATTCTAGAAATTAATGAATTTCCATCATAAAGGGATCTCATCGGAGGGACACATCGTAACCCTACCTTCTATGCTTTTCAAATTACAGCTACTTATGAGTTTTTAAAGTTTTTAAACTAAATTGCTACTAAACCAACAATTAGTCACTAATTTAAACTAAAATGGCTCAAATTTCAATTTATTAGTCAATCTTAATCGATAAATCGTCACATTGAATCAGTGTTGAAATGACAGACGTCTTCCATAGACAAAGACTACAGAATCTTTAAAAGATTTTATCTTTATGAAGAATTTATCTTCTACAGATTTCTGTCTGCATGTAGATTAAAAAAAGTGTCTACATGCAGAATCTGTCTTCCAAAGAATTCTGTCTGCATGTAGATTAAAAAAAAGTGTCTACATGCAGATTCTGTCTTCCAAAGAATTCTGTCTTCCACAGGGTTCTGTCTGCATGTAGATTAAAAAAAAGTGTCTACATGCAGATTCTGTCTTCCAAAGATTTCTGTCTTCCACAGGGTTTGTCTGCATGCAGATTATTATATTTTAATGAAAAAGTGTGGTTTTACAATAAATTAACAATAATAAGTACTTTTAACGGTCAAATCATTTTCAAATTTTCCCGATTACCTCGAAATGCAAATATTTTCTTACAATTTGTAGGTAACGGTTTACAGAGTTCGTAAAAATGTACGAATTGGACTGACAGAGAAGCTTAATTTTAATCAAATATAAAACGCTAATTCAAAATATTTTTTTCTTTTCATGAATCTGATGACAAATGTGGCGAATGGTGATTTTGTGAATGTGGATAAATTGTGTGTATGTTACTGAAAATATCCATTTTTAGTGCATTTTTGAAACTTATTTCAAAAAGGTAGCTTATTGATTGAGATAGAAGCAACCAGACATCGTAGCCTTCTACGTTTTCTCAGTTCTATCGTTTTATTGGCGTATCGAATACTTAATAAAAAGCGTAACTCAGTGTATTTATGCTATTATTAAGCATTTTTCTGACAACGAGAAAATCTAAATGAAAAAACCCTTTTTATTAATTTTAAAAGCCCGTAAATGTTTGATCATTTTTTTATAAAAGAGACTTGTCAGAGGAAGTGAAGAAGAATCCACATTAATTTCGTTGTTTTATTTTGTATCCTAAATCTTTCTATGTGTTTTTGATTTAAAAATATTTATTAAATATCAAAATATAATAATCTGCATGCAGACAAACCCTGTGGAAGACAGAAATCTTTGGAAGACAGAATCTGCATGTAGACACTTTTTTTGATCTACATGCAGACAGAAATCTGTGGAAGACAGAATTCTTTGGAAGATAGATTCTGCATGTAGACACTTTTTTTGATCTACATGCAGACAGAAATCTGTGGAAGACAGAATTCTTTGGAAGATAGATTCTTCATGTAGATACTTTTTTTAATCTACATGCAGACAGAAATCTGCAGAAGATAAATTCTTCATATAGAAAGTGTCTTTTTGCAGAAGTATAGGCAGATTTCAACACTGCATTGAATTGAGCAAACTTGGGTTCAAATCCAAATACTCCACTTTATTGTTTTTAATCCGAATTATCTAAATTATAGCTCACAACATCTTCAAACTTGATGTTCTTATCCAAACAAACCTCCTTTTTAATGATGTCACCTCCTTCTAAATATCCATGAATTTCCTCGATCTCCAAAAACAATAATTTACCTCGAAAAATTCAAAAAATTAAAGAATCAAAAGTCCAAATCATCTTCATCACATACGCGAGAAATGAAGCATGTGAAAACTCATTAAACATTAATTATCCATAAAAATTTGTGTCTCACATACAAAAAGAGATTAATTATATCATGATAATTTTCATTTATCATCATTATCATAAATGGATTCTATAAACTAATTCCATATATTTGATTAAATTTGATAATGTAACATAATATTTTTTTTTTCATTTAAATACATGATTAAATAGGAAATTTTTCATCATCATCATAAACATCGATTGTAAGAAGAACATAAACACTAAAAACGTACATCCAGAGAAAAATTCGAGTAAAGCATTTAAATTGTTTTTTTGGTTTTTCATTAATATGTATATTGTGATTTTTAAATAAGTTTTACATTAAAAATTGATGAAATTTATTCGACTGCATCTACTTCCATTTACCTAAAGAAGAATTTATTTAAATATTCGTCATTTTTTTTCTAGTCATTCAATTCTGCTTTCTTTTCACTTTTTATAATTTTTTTTGTAACAAAAAATATTTTGCCTAATAGAACCTTTCAGTTTGTCTTCTTTTTATTCCAGTTTCATTATCTACTGTCCTTAATTGTTTTTCTTATTATCCATGGACTTTTTTGATGTCTCATTTATTTTTTGATTGGTGCAGAGTTGGAGATGAGGAAGGGGGAGGGGGGCATTGATCATTTAAAATTTTTGACAAAAAGTTCACCAAATTTTGAATGTTTTGCTTAAAAATCATTCAAATTTTGATAAACACTCCCACAACTAACCCCTTTAAACCACCAACCCTGCCCAAATCCTCATAACTCATCATCATTATCTTCCTACATAGAAAATTACAAAAAAGTATGAAAAATCTCATGAGAAGGAACAAGAATAAAAATTAATTTTCATTTGTTGAGGAATTTTTTCATTTTTGAATTTTTTTTTGATATCAACGAAACACATTTTTGGCATATCTTAATTACGTACCTAACAACTCCCATTTTTGCCCATATCATTAAAATAATTTACCTACACGTATATTTTCTATTACTGAAATCCAGTTCCATGTGGCTAATTTCTTGGTGTCCTATCATTGAGTAATTTATCTAAATGAAATTTTCTACCTTTTTTCACATTGAGAGAGATATTAAGTTATATAGAAATGAATGTAATTATACTTTGTTGCTGTTCTGTACTTGTGAACTCATTTTTTTTCTCCATTTTGTCACTAATTGAATTTAAAGTATATTCATGTCTTCATACGTTTCTAATGATATCGATTTTCCCATCCATTTCTCACAATTTATTTCTTACTCAATTATTACATTTACTTTATGTGTAAATATTTTATGTACCTATGTCTGTCTCTACTTTTTACTAGAGTTCGGGGTGGTGCAACATTTTATTACTTTCTAAATTGCTCTTTGTGATATTCGTTGGGATTTTTTTAAGTGTAGACACGAGATGTGGAAGAGTTTTGATGGCTTCTGAAAGGTTCAGATTCAATTTTCTCAAGATACACTAAGTTTAAAGTCAAAATTCAATTTTGCAGCTAGGACGCATGTATATTGCTGTTCGTAAAGATTATCTGAATAAAAATCTCTAGCCTAGATTTAAGACTTGTTATTCTTTTATAGTATTAAACAGAGTTTAAAGTTGTTTCGAGGTTTTTATCGATTTTGTAAGGCGTAGTCGAATTGACTTCATACAAAACTTCATCGACTTATAACTCTGAATTGAAGCTATACTACAAACAAAGGTGGACCAAGAAAAGGAAAAAAATTGACCTTTTTTTCAATGCTTAAGCCTAGGCATGCAAATTTCAATACAAGAAGAACAATTTGGCACATTAGTTTAAACTTTTCGGTCCAACCCCCCCCCCCCCCCCCCCCCCTCCAAAAAAAAGTTTTATAATTTAAAGGAAATTCATTGAAAAATTGACACTTATATTCGAATTTTAGCATCTTTTAGGTATGTGTATTAACAAATTAGACAAATTTTCATGTCAAATCTTGAGTTCAATTCTCAAAAAAATTAAAAAATTACTTGAAGTGTTCTTCTTTAATATAACTTTTCTACCAGTGGCGTAGTAAGAGAAGGTGGGGTCGGGCCTTACGTCCTGGTGTTGTGTTTTTTTTATAAATACAATGCAAAGTCGAGCGAATTTTCAATCTTGCCCGGGCTCACAAGATACGGGGGTGCAAAATTTTTATTTTTCCCTTGCGTGCGTGTAGCAATACAAGTTTTCTGGAAACCACAAAACAGTGAAAAATATCAAAAATTGTGTGATTAATTGGGAAAAATTTAATCCCTTTATTCCAAGAGCTTTTTAAGGTTAGATGTATAGCAGCTTATAGGTTACTTACTAGCTTACCTTCAAGAAGCTCATCAAAGCTCATATACACCTCTGTTCACTAATTTCAAGTCCCATAAAGATGGCTCTTTATAACATCGCAATTTTTTCGTATCAATCAAGCTTTTTTTCTCATTTTTCATTTCCCATTCTTCTCAATATGTGTTATTATCGTTGTATATAATAAAAATAATTTTTTTGAAGCCCCATTTATTATTACTTTCATCACTTTATATTGTAATTTTTTGATTGTTTTGTCGAGCTTAGTTATAGAATCTCAAGTTTTCTTGTTCTTACTCTTTAAAAATTGTTTTCATTATTATTAAATGTTGAACATTCAGCTTCATGGTAATAATGATTTATTTTATATTCTATATAAAAAATTTCTCATTTTTTGATCTATAAAATCATGTAAATTTGTGATATTAGGCCCTATTGCGCTTAACCTCTTCGCGGTTTTATTTTCATTATTTTTTTTCGTGTTTTTTTAAACTTGATTTTTTTGAAGATGACATAAAAAAATTATTTTTATGGAATTGATGAGGGGTCAAGAGGTGCTGGTGGTATTTTTAAATTTATAATTAATAAATTTTTCTTTATCTGAAAATTTGAAAATTCGTTTTGAAAATTCTATTTTTGAAAATCTGAAAAATTCTGAAATTTTTAAAAATTTAAATTTTTGCACTACCAACAACCCCCTTTCAACCTCTCCATAACCCCTAAAATCGACTTAAATTCACAAAAAGTTTTCAGACCAAAGAAACAACTTTTAAAAATTTGAATTTAATATTTTTTTATTGACTGTATGAGAATGTGAGAAGAACATACGAGTATAAAGATTTGATTTTAATTTATTTTTTTCTACAGGAAGAAGCTCACTAGTTTTTTTTTTCAGTTTATTTCACTGTGTGTTAATGAGTTTTTAAAGTACATAGACGAATTTAAATTTATTGTACGATTGAAGAAAGAAAACTAATTTGTTTATGCTTTACTGTTTTGTTCTAAGACTGTCTTGTTAAAAGCT
Organism: Chironomus riparius; assembly: GCA_917627325.4. Lineage (NCBI taxonomy): Eukaryota > Metazoa > Arthropoda > Insecta > Diptera > Chironomidae > Chironomus > Chironomus riparius. The sequence goes on along the minus strand of OU895877.1, from coordinate 16,462,502 downwards.
CCAGTTAAATTTGTCGTTGATTTTGTGCTACGTTGGAGGACTTGTTGTAAAAATTGGAGAATGTTTTGGGGTTACTTAGAGGGCCATCAATTAAAAATTTGTATTTTTTTAACAACTCTTAAATTCTTTTGTGTTTTAAAAATTTCATTTTAAATTTTCTTTAAAAATTTTAAAATCGATTTTTAAATTTTTCTAATTTTAATTTTTATTTTTTTCAAAGTTCAAAGTTAAAATTTGAAATTTTTGATTCTTTATAAACTTACTAGATAGCTTGGTGTTATTCAACTATCAAACTCTCAAATGTCCTCTAATTGCACCCCTTAAATATTCTCCAATTGCTGACCAAATCCCGATTTTTATCCTATTGAATGCGCTAATTCATTTCATATTTTCATCTAAAAATCAAAAATTGTTAAAACTTTTTTAATTCTCACTCAAATACCTTAAAACTTTTTTTTGTGTATTTTTGTTTCGTCTGAAAAATTACAAACATCATTGAAATGTCAATATTGCTTTTCGGGTTCTTCATCTTATTTTCTCATATTTTTTTCTACTGTATAATTTTTTATTGATATTTTTTTCAACATTTTTGTGATTTTTTGTATCTTTTTGAATTATTTTTATTAAGCTCCCACAAAAATTTGGAAGCTGACTTTCATTTTATACTTTAAGTTATTTATACACACTCATGATAATTTTGTGAAATTTATTGGTAGAGTAATAAAATTTATGAGTACATGATCATGTGTGTGTATGAGTGTGAGAGACGTAAAATAATTTTAACGAAGTTTTTTTTGCAAAGGGTTTCTTGGGGGTTTTGAGTGAGTCAGAATCAAAGATTGTGAAATTTTCAATTTTTTAACATTTTAATTTTTTTTTAATTTTTTAAAACTTTTCAAACTTTCAAAAAACAATTTTGATTTTTTTGAATTTTTAAAAACTGTTAAAACTTTCAAAAAACATGACAAAAATCAAAATGTCATCTTGTTCCTAACTCACTCATCATACCCAGCTTACACCCTCCTCAAAATATTGAATCCCTCAAATTTTCAGAGTGACTCCAATGAATGTAATATTGTATGTCTTGAGAACAGTCTGTAGTTGGTAACATGTGGTAGTTAATCTACTTAGAAGTAATCTATTTCTTTTTTTAAAAAGTTTCCTTTCTTTTCTCCAAAAAGCATAAAATCTCAAACCGACTCTTTTTGGAGATGAAAAATCAAGTAAAAGTTTTTTCAGCTATGAAATTTTTTTTGACTATAATATTATTTTTATATTTTTTTTCTGTTAACATTGTTCGCATCTTTTTGGGTTCACTTCATTAAGTTTAAGTTTTATTTTTTATTTTCTTGTAGTATATAAATTTATATTTTTCTCTACATTTAAACTGGTCCTGGGTCCTCTCATATATATTTTTTTGTGATTTTTTTTTCATATATTTTCCTCAATAATGTTTTGTTTTTTTTTCTTACAAATGATCCTATGATACATAAGACGTGTGTAGTCATAGAAGAAGTAGAGAGGTCAGAGAGGGAGGGGGCAGTATTGGTGATTTGTAAAAGTTTGAGAGAATCTGTTGTGATTTTTGGTGGGATTTTGAAAATTTCTTGAATTTTCAGATTTAAATCCTAAAATTCTTGAGCAAAAATTCAATAATTAACCAAAAATTTACAACAAACCTCCTCAAGACCCCACAAGCACCCCAATACATGAAAATATACTTGCTTTTAGGTGGGATTCATCGATCAATTTTTCATACATTTTTTCATCTTAATATTTTCTAAACTATACAAGGAAAAATCATTCTAAAAATCTCAGTTTTCAACCCAAATTTGAATTTTCCTCATCTAGACACTTACTTTGATTTCAATTAATTTTTTTTTTGTATGTTCACTTTCATCTAACATGGCTCGGAAACTATTCATTTTAATTAAATTTTCTTCCTCTTTTTCTTCATCGTCATTTTATTGAGTATTTTTTTTTTCTTTGCTATTTGTTTTGATTTTATAAATAGACACATAATTCATAATGTATATTAAAAGCACGAAAAAAACTGGTGCAGAAGTTTTTCTTTAGGATATAAACTTTTTTTTTTCATTTTATAATATAGAGTACCTTATTTTCAAAAATTTTCTCATGCGTGAAAGAAAGTATTAATTGATGGACATAAAAGCAATGAACTCTAAGTATAAAGTAGCAAAAAAATTACTTTTTCTTGATTTTCTTTTACTATCGTACCCGAGTGATGGAGGACGAAGGCGATATCGATTTGGAGACTGATTGTTTTGAAGCTTAAAGCTACATTCAAAGCTATGCTTCAGCCGAGCTCAAAACGATGCTTTATCTGAATTTTAAACTATGCTTCAGCTGAACTTAATGCTATGTTTCAGCTGAACTCAAAGCTATGCTTCAGCTGAACTGAAAGCTATGCTTCAGCTGATCTTAAAGCTATGCTTTAAGTGAACATAAAGCTATGCTTTATCTGAATATAAATCAAATCTTAAACCTTTGCGTCAGCAGCTATTAAAGCTATGTTTAAGCTGAGCTTAAAGCTTTACTTCAGCTTAATTTGAAGCTATGCTTCAGCTAAACTTAGTGCTTTGCTTCGGCTAAACTTAAAGCTATGCTTCAGCTGAAATTAATGCTATGCTTTAGCTTAACTTTATGATACACTTTAGCGTAACTCAAAGCTATGCTTGAGATTCAAGCTATGCTTTAGCTGAGCTTAAAGCTGTGTTTCAGCTAAGCTTAAAGATATGCTTCAGCAGAGATGAAATCTACATATGCTTCAGTTGAAATTGAACATCCCCAACACCTCCACCACTCGGACCCACATCTAACCTCATTCAAATCCTACCCAAAATGAAAAAATTTCAAGAAGGATAAAATTTGAATAATTTGCAGCCATTTGGATATTTTTTGTTTGTTCTTAATATTCTTTATTAAATCTAAGACTTAAGGAGTAATCTTATTCGTCTGTAAATAACGCTTTTTTGTGTTTTTCTTGTCTTTATTTACGTAAATCGCGAAAAATTTACTGATAAACTCATTGCATTTTTTTTTGAGTCTTTTATAGGTTTATAATATTTACTTTTTTTTTGTTTTAATTTTTTTGAAATATTGTTGCACAACCTCAATGTAGTTTCTTATGTATTTTATTTTTTATTTTTTTTTGTTATTGTAGATTTCAGTTTACTTTCAACTTCCGTGCGTAATTTTAGTGGAAGATATTTAATTTCTTTGAGTTACCCTAACATGAGGACATCACGTACTAGTGTTAGTGAATGTATACGAAATGGGACAAAACCAAAAGCTTTTGTAGATTTTTTTGTTTGTGTTTGTTTTGGTTCACTTATCAAATTTTATTTATTTTTTTTTTTGGATTTAATAAGCGTCATTGCTTCTTGTGTTTATGAATTATAATACTTTAAACTCATTTTTAATTTAATTTATCTTACTTTTCTTTTATTTAGTTTGAGAGAAATTTATGCTGAATAAAATACGTAAATTTTAATTATTACACATTAAAAATATTGTGGACATAATAGGAAAAGTAATACTTATTCACCATAGTGGAATACTTATTGAACGATATGCTTTGTGGATGAAAAATTCTTTGAGAATTTCAATTGAACCTGGAATGTTGTTAATGTCAAAATATATGTTGCGAATTGCTAATTTGCTACCACGCAAATTATGTTAATGTGGCCGAATGATACGGCACGAGATCGAAACTTTCTACTGTCATTCTTCAAAGAATCATGTTCGATTCCTATTCTGTAAAATCGATTTGAGATTCGAACAGATCATTACACCAGAAAGATTAATGCCAGCTTTACGATAAATTCTCATCAAATTCTAAATTGTCCAGGATAAACCTTTAATTGTGTTTCCAAAAGATGTAAATCAGTCTTGGCATTTCAAAGCTGATGAGGATGACAGCTCTAGACAGACACAGACTTTTCATAAAATATAGAAGAATGAATCTAGTTATTAGACATTGTTAAGTACGTAGAAATCCAAGGTGCTCAAAATCCCTTGCTGTAATGTTTGAAGACTAAAATTAATGAAAAACGGTGCAATTAGAAATTTTACATTTTGGGTTTTGACCCCTAATCCATATGACTAAGGACGTGACATTATTCTGATCTTTAGCTAGTTTTTTTAAAAACGTTGGGAAAAATAGCTTATTTATTTCTTTACAAATGAGGTTAGGTAATTACAGTGAGCTGGATTAAAGATTTATAGCAGTGATTAAATTGACAGAAAACACTTAACTTGAAATTCAATTCCCTAGCTCAATTTCCATCTTCAAAGTATTCAATTTTCATCCACAAACAGAATATCCCACAAACAATTTTAAGACAGAATAATCAAATCGAGTACGACAAATTTTTTGACACTGAAAAAATGTTTTTTTTTCTAATTTTTTTACACGAACAACAAAAAAAATTTGAGTTTTTAAAATTTGTTTTATTTTTTTTTTATTATTTTGAAAGAAAAAAAAATGTGTGTGAAAAAAATTTGAGAAGAAAAAAATTAATTTTAAAAAAGTTGGAAGAAAAAAACTAAAACACTCGAAAATAAATCAAATTTAAAAAAAAATGTTGAATTAATTTTCAATAATTTTATCATGAAATAAATTTTAGCTAGAAAAATTTTCATTTACAAATAAATTTCGACTAGAATGGGTTGAAAATTATTGAAAATAAAATCGACATTTTTTTTGTATGTTTACAATAATTTTTTTTAGATATAATGAACTGAATATAATTAAGTACGGATGATTAAATTAGACAAAATTGAAAATAAATTTGCACATAAAAATTTTTGTTAACACAAAGAAATTAGATTAATTAAAAATACAATAAAATGTATGTGTTTATGTAAATATGTTTGAGGGTAGACAAAATAAAATAATTAATTAGACTAGAAAAACTCCCAATTTGTTTGTATTTTAAATTAAAATATTTGCAAAATATAAAATAAAGCTTAATTGCTGGTCTTTGTGGAGGAGATTTAATTGAAATTGCTGATTTGAATTTTTTAAATTAATATTTCATTTTTTTCAATAAAAATATCAATTTAAATTTTTAAACTTGATTTTTTAATTTTCAATTTTAATTTTCTTTTAAATTTTGTTTTTCTATTTTTTAAAAATTTCAATGAAATTTTTTAAAAAGTTCTTAAACAATTGCAAATATTAATTTATAATATCGAAATCCCACAAACCTTTTTAAAATCTCCATCACAACCACCAACCCGATAAATTTATTATTATAATTAATATTATTATTTATTTTTTAATTTAAATAATTTAAATTGGCAAAGAAATTTTTTTCTTGTTCTTGATTATTTTTTTTTTCCTTTTTAAAAAAATTTCATTCGTTCATCCATGACTTTACAGCAATGCTCTAGTTTTATGGTAACATAATCTTCATGTTTCATGATTTTATTTTTGTATCTTCTTAAATATTTTTTTTTGTTTTGTTTTAAATCGCGACTTTCTTAATAAAATTGACTCATCGTAGATCGCATGTAAATTTATGAAGTCTTCGTTTTATTAGTTTTAAAGCTCACTTGTAGAACACGATTGCCTAATGTATATCCATTAAGTGATTGAATGGCAACAACAGCTTCATCATAGTTTGTCATGGTCACGAAACCAAAGCCCTTGCATTTGTTTGTCTGTAAATCACGAATCACCTAAAATGAAATGATGGAAGATGGTTTGGGGGTTGGGGGGAGGGGGGGTTTGGGTGAAAAAGAATAGATTGTATAATTATGGATTTTTATATTAAGCAAATTTATTTGAGCTACCAACCTTGACTGATTGTACTGCACCGAATGGTCCCTGTGAAAATTTAGAATGGAATTTTAGTAATTTTGAAGTAAGTTGGCAAACAAATTTATTTTTTGGAGCTAGTTTTGGATTTCTATAGGCTTGTTACATACATTTTTCTCAATATTACGAATCAGATTACATAAACCTTTCTCAGATTACGCACGTGTATCTTAGATTATGTACGCATTTCTCAAATTACGTACGTAGTTCTCAGATTACGTACGTAGTTCTCAGATTACGCATGTACTTCTCAGGTTATGTAAATAGTTCTCAGATCACGTACGTATTTCTCAGATTACGTGCGTATTTCTCAGATTACGTGCGTATTTCTCAGATCACGTAAGTATTTCTCAGGTTATGTAAGTAGTTCTCAGATTACGTACGTAGTTCTCAGATTACGTACGTTTTCTCAGACTACGTACATTTTTCCCAGGTTTTTTCCAAAATTCAAACTATTTCAACTTACGAATAACTGCCACAGCACATTTTCTTCAGTTTCTGGAGCTAAATTGTAAACAAAAATGCACCAACCAGCTAAAAGTATAAAAAATAAAAATTATTAAATAAAATTCAAAAGAAAAAAATAAAAAAAAAAATCTTACCGGATCCATTAATTGTAGCATTACCAGGTATCATAGTATTAGCCAATAAATTTTCAGCTAATGGAGAATATCTGTAATCATTGAGAAGACTATACAAAATTTCTTAATTTAATAATTCTGCTAATAACCTTGCTGTGGAAATTTAATAAAATTAATAATAATAAAAAGATTGTAAAAAAGCACAAAAAGTGAAACTGATAATTACTTAAAAGTAGCATGACAATTTAATTTATTGTGCTTTTCTGGTGCACAAAAAAGGTAAAAACATAAAAAAAATTTGTGCAGTAAAAGCAATTATGAGGATACATAAAAAAAGGCGGAAAACAAATTAGAAAGAGCCAATGGAAAGCCATAAATTCCAATCAGGCAATTAAGTGCAATGAGAAATAAAAGCACAAATTGAGAAATGGAAAAAGGTGCTGCATAACATTTGTTATAGAAAATTTAAGAGGTAGCTTTTTGCTTGTTGTACACAATGCAGAACTTTTTTCAATGATTATATCTTTGGATGTGCTGTAAACAGTCTCCAAGGTGTGGTGGCATAGATGAATAATTGTGGATTTTGAGCTTTAATTGATTTATGATTTTAATTTTCGAAATATCACAACCGTTTTTTTTAAATTTTAATGGTCATTTTTTCAAAAAATTTGTGACCGTTATTTTTCAAATAGTTTATGTCCGTTAGTTTTTAAAAAATGGATGTTCGTTATTTTTCAAACAATCTATTTTCGGTATTTTTCAAATATTTTTTGTCCGTTACTTTTCAAAAAATTGGTGGCAGTTATTTTTAAAGATATGTTTTTAGACCAAAATTTTCAATTCTTTATCCATGACCCATCAAGTTCAAACAAAAATTGTCACATAAGAAGCAACAATCAATCAAAATCACACCAACCTAATTTCCTTACAAGGCAAATTAGACACAAAAGCACAAATAGAAAAAAGATTGACTAACCTAAATCGTCCAGCAGTCGTTGGATGAATGGGACCAGCAAATCTCCGTGCAGCAGCAGCCGTTTGCGGTGTTAAATATGCAGCCAATGGTGGAAATGCTTTATTACTGCTTGGATTATTGGCAAACTTAACAGTAATTGGTTCAGTATATCCTTTTGGTATTGTGCCATTTAATTCCTTTATTGCTTTTTCAGCTTCTTGACGTTGATCGAAACGAATGAAGCCAACACCTTTTGATAAGCCTTAAAATGAATGGAGTAGGAAGGAAATGGATAATTATTCAGTTAGTTGAGTGCCTCAGAATAGTTTAAACAGAAACATTAATTTGCAAAAAGACTAAATGAAACATAAATCAGAAGGAACTAAAATTAAAGAGCATTAACATAAATTAAATTTGTTTCTAGCATAAGAATTTTCCATGATAACTATTAATTGCATTTTCTCTGGACTTTCTTTATTGCAATTATTTTCAAACTTATAATTATACACAAAGGATAATAACTTAAAAATGGGGAAAAATCTGTTTTGTTGATGGTAAGTGGCAATTAAAATGGACACATAATGACTTGTTAAGTAAGAATAATGTGTTAACACTTGTAATTGCTAATTATTTAAATTAAAATTGTAAAAATTATGTGTTTGTGTGGAGTCATCGTGGAGTGGATCGATTAAGTGCACTTTAGTTTGAGTTGAGGACGTTTTTGTTGAGATTCTTGAGGTTTTATATTTTTTTCTCGGATTTTTGATTGCTTTAGGAATATTCTCAGATTTTTATATTACGTACGTAAAACTCTCTGATTAATTAAGTTAATTTTCAATCGCAGATTTCAGAATGAAGTCAATCTCAAATTCTCAGATTAAGTCAATCTCAGTTTCTCAGATTAAGTCAATCTCAGATTCTCAGATTAAGTCAATCTCAGGTTCTCAGATTAAGTCAATCTCAGATTCTCAGATTAAGTCAATCTCAAATTCTCAGATTAAGTCAATCTCAGATTCTCAGATTAAGTCAATCTCAGATTCTCAGATTAAGTCAATCTCAAATCCTCAGATTAAGTCAATCTCAGTTTCTCAGATTAAGTCAATCTCAGATTCTCAGATTAAGTCAATCTCAGATTCTCAGATTAAGTCAATCTCAGATTCTCAGATTAAGTCAATCTCAGATTCTCAGATTAATCAATCTCAGATTCTTAGATTAATCAATTTCAAATTCTTAGATTGAATCAGTCTCAGATCTTAGAATGAAGTCAATCTCATAAACTCAGATTAATCCAATTTCAGATTCTCAGATTAAGTTAATCTCAAATTCAAAGATTAAGTCAATCTCAGATTAACAGATTAAATCAATCTCAGATTCTCAGATTAAGTTAATCTCAAATTCAAAGATTAAGTCAATCTCAGATTAACAGATTAAATCAATCTCAGATTCTCAGAATCAAAATTGAGGACCTCAAAAATTAAAATTTATAACAAATGTTCTTTTACAAAAGAACATAAAAAGTAATTTTTCTCTCAAGAAACTCAGCAATTTAAAACTGGTCCAACTTCAAAACTCCAATTATTCTTTCATCTAACAAAAATGCACTTTCCGAAACATCCATTAAGAAAAAGATAATTACCAAAAAAAGCAATTAAGTGAGAAGAAATAATTAAATCGAATTTGTTTAAAAACAAAAGTACGAAAAATAATTTGTTCTGATTTTTTTTTATTTCTCTTACCAGTTTCTCGTTCAGCTTATTTTTTAAGATAATTTTGTATTTTTTGTTGTTTCGAACATGAAAATAAAAAAGAAAGAAAAACAAAAATAAAAAAACCATAAATGTAAAAGAAGTAAAACAACTTAAAAGGAGTCCGTCGACCATATTCAAGAAAATTGTAAACGAATTTTCATAAAAGATCCAGAAAAAATGAGAAAAATCATGAAAAATCGTTATGAAAAAAATTAATTCAAAAAGCTTTCTTTTTGTCGCTGAGCTTTTCAGGAGAAAAAAAGCTTTTTGAATTCGCCTTTGAAAAATTGAAAAATATTTTCCGTTAAAGCTTTCATTACGAGAAATCGTTTCGTGTGGTTATGCGTATTGTCGTGTATATAAACTACCTGTAAGATTGTCCGACAATATACGCGATGTAATAATTCGTCCATAGTTAGCGAAAATTGCCTCCAAATCGGTTTGAGTGATGTTCTTTGGCAATCCAGACACGTACAAGTTTGCACCTTTAATTGATTCACTTGATGGTCGCGCAATCGACACCTATGGATAGACAAAAAGAAGCTGTTATGTTTATTATGTCCCAAAAAGAACATTTTCACATACCTTAATCGTCTTATTTTGTAATCGAAGACCATTCAAAGTGCTTATAGCTTTATCAGCATCCTCTTGACGTTGATAATTAACAAAACCGTACCCAAGCGATTGCCCTAAAAACAGATGTGAGATTAAAATGAAGATATTAACAAATGAAGATTAAGATCAGAAGTTTGCGTTCTTAAAATATTTACACATTAAAGAATGGATGTGAGGAGGATGGCAATAAAGGGATTTAAAATCCTTCAAAGCATAAACTGTGCGTAAAAAAAGGGTTGAGGCTTTGTATAAATATAAATAAGGGATAAGAAATGCGATAAGAAGAGCAGGATGTGCCGACTTACTTAGAAATTATTTTTCTTAATGAATTGAACTGGAAATTTTGTTATTTTTTATGGATGTTAATAGAAATAAATTTTGTTCTTAGTAAGGACTTATTTTTAGGTTCAATTGTTGTCAAAAAATGGTCTGAGGCAACTGTGAAGGAATTGAAGCTTGAACAAATGTTGTTTTTGAAGCTAGTGAATTTCAATAAGATGATCTGTCAGTCTGTCATGCTCTTATGGTCTGTTTGCATGTAATTCAGTCTGTGAATCGTTCTAGTCCTCAATTTACTATCGACCGGCTCGTAACGAAGTTAATAAGTCTTCCTGTTCGTTCATTTCTTAAACTAAATGTCTTTTAATCGACTCATCTGTCTGTTTGAATTAATATCTATCAACCTGTCAGTTTGACTATCTGATTGTCTATCTACTCTACTCTATGTGTCTGTTTATTTGACATTTATGAAGCTTTGAGAAACTAAGAAGCTCATTGAAAATATACAAAATATAGATGACAACAATCATGTGTCTTTCAAGCTGCATATGCCTCCTGATCAAGGTTAGAAGTTGACTAAGCAGAGTCAATTTTGAATCTATGGAAGTGGTGGGAACCACACATAGGTTGGCCACACTGCTACGAGACTCGAGGTCACTTCGAGCTTACTACATTGTATAAACAGGAGGTTAAGCTACATATACTCTTAGTAGTAGTTAGGTGCATAGACCTCCTAACAGAAATTCAGATAAAACATAAGTAGGAATCAAGTCTTACCTGTCATTTTATCCCTGATGAGCTTACAGCTTTCTAATTCACCAATGCTAGTAAATAAGGAACGAATTTCTTCTTGCGTCATTGTTTGCGGCAAGTAGTTGACAATGAGATTGGTTCGTGCATCATCACCGCCATTTTGACTAGAGTCAGGAATTGATGAACCTCCGTTCGTCATTATGACTTGAATTTTTTTTTTTACTTAAAGACTTTTTTTTTATGTTTTGACTTAAAATTTACTTTGTAAATCTCCTAGTTTTTTAAACTTTTTTTGTTTGTTTGTTTGTTTGTATAAAAATGTTTTGTTATCTCTTAATACTGATTTTTTGCTTCGCTTTCTTGCTTCTTATTATTTTTTTTTGTCTCCTGTTTCTGTTGCAAATCTTTCGCGCGACTTTTAATTCATTCGCATAAATTAGGCTTTTAATCTGTAAGTAGAATAAAAAAAAAATAAGAAAGATTATTAAGAAAGTTATTTCATTGCTGTCGCTACTCAAGAAGCTGCCATCTCTTTCGAGGATAACAGAAATTGTTATTTTTTTTTTAATTCAGCATAAATTTTATTTGCGAGCTCAGAAATATCAAAAAACAAAAAGAAAAGAAACTTTTTCATTTTTATTTCGCATTTCGGCTTCATTGCAGATGAGATGATAATATTGGATATTGGAGAAAGAAGATTTTTTTTTTCGTGGTTTAGAAATTAAGTCTACAACAGTGGTGACAAACATTTGTCTCACGGTATCTGGATTTAAAAAAATTAAAAAAGAACTTAGAGGATGATTATTTCATTTAATTGGGAGCGCTTATATTATCAATATTGGGATTCGATCCCTAGACGACTTGGATCTGTGTCAAAAGTTTCAAATCTCTTGACACATCCACCACCATACCAATTTTATTTGATTCGTTGAATTCAGCATAAAGTGAATCACTTTCTTAAAATCCCCAAAAAATCGTGCTTTTAAATCTTAACAAATAAATGCGGATGTAGCCTTCATTATGGTTGCTGGCTATTGATAATAATCAACGAAGAAATAAAGCCTCTGTAAAATTCATTAAGAAATTTGTTCCGGTTTTATAAGCTTTCCATTTTTTAGCGACCGAAAGATAATTGTATAAAAATAAAGAATGGAGTTTATTTAATAAAAATCGAAATCTAGAAATAAAACCCTCTCAGAGAAGGTTCTGATTTTAGACGGAAGTTTTCTATTACATAAGAATTCCATCACCACGTGTTTAATCCTCCAAGAACAAAACCTAATTATCCTCAAATAATTCACAAACCTTGTCAGAACATTAAAATTTAACAGCATTTAGATTAATAATTTATTAATTCATCCAATCTTGTCTGATAACATAGGAAATAAATTCATTTTAACCTCAAATTCATTGTCAATGTTTTGTGGATTGTTTGTAATTAAAATTTCATCAATAAAATTGTCTACAGCATGACATTAAAAAGCAAAAATGAATGAGTTTTTTTGTGGAGAAGAATTTCGATGGTTGTGAGTCTTTTTTGATGGAATTGGGTGAGGTTTGATGATTTTTTGGCGGGAAAAAAAATAGGGTCTACTATATTTTGATTATTATAAATTTTAAAACAAAATTTGTAATTATAATGTACAAGATTTTTTTAAACTTAAAGTCTAGGAAGTTGGTATTTTTGAGTATAACCAGCCCCTACCCCTCTCCCTCCTCAAATTATTGACTACACTAAAGTCTCCAAATGTGCCCACATTCGACCCAGTCAGAAAATAAATCAGCAAGCATTCATAAATCTCAATTGAACCCAGCAGCTGAGCCACAAAACATCCAAAACTTTCCATTTACAGTTTTTTTCTGCGGTTGTAAAAAAGTCTTCATACATTCCTCGATCCTCATCAACCCGCACATACAAATCCACAGAATATAAAATTCATCTCAATTAATTATTAATTGTCGCTTAATTGGAACGTCCGTTCTTTGGTATAATTAAAAAAAATTATTGTCCACACAAATTCTGGAATTTTCAACGTCAGCTCCACTTCCAGATTTTTCTTAATCATCCATTTTTAATGTACGGAATTAATTCTGTGTGTGCTACCGTCAGCACTTTTATTTTATTTTATATTTTTTTGACAATTTTCTTTTCCACTTTTCCAGCATGAAAGTTTTATGAGCATGGAAAAGAAGCTTTTCATTTTTCAGCAGCAACAACAAGACCAGGAAGTAAGCTAACATAAAATTGCAATTTTCCCTCATTTTTCTATTTCCCTCTTTTATATTCAAATTCAATTTTAAATTGCATATGATACAAAGTGCATTTGTGTGTTTATGCTATTTTCGAACAATGAACAACTTGTTCTTCCCTTTATAGCTATAAAAAAATTGAAATAAAATAAAATTGGATGGGAAATAAAATTTTTGGGTGATGGAAACTGCATTAAATGCACACAATCATGTTGGTTTTTTTGTGATGTTTTTTTGGTTGGGGGGAAGGGGGGGGGGGGCTTACCTATGATTTTGGGGGTTGCATTTTTAGCTCAATTTTGTCTGAAAACCTCTTGAAGTTTGCTAAGTAAATTAGATTGAATGTGCAATTTACATCATTCGTACATTAAATAGGTTTTGTATAGGGGTCGTCAATAAATGACGTTTTTCAAACTATTTATCAAGATAATATTTATATACTCCCCCCCCCCGCTACTTCCATACCATCATTAATGAGATATTTCATATGTAATTTGAAATTTTACGTACGTATTTTGTAATTTTTACGTGCGGATTTTGTATTTTACACAGGGGGGGGTAGAGAGCAAAAATTGCTATGAAAAAAAACCCAAAAATGTTTACTGTGATGAAATTTCAAAGTACTACACAAACGAAATTGAAAAAGTCAAATTTAAAGGAACTGAAGAATCAAAGTAAAAATTTTTGGATGTCAAAAGGTCTTAAATCATGATTTTCATCTGTTCCAATCAAAATTTCGGTCCTAAACTGCATCATAAAATCTACTCATTTTTCGACAATTTTTTTCCAATACAAAGTGGAGTACTTGGAAATTTCATCACAGTAAACATTTTTGCGTTTTTTTTTCATTGCAATTTTTGCTTTGCAACCCCACCCCCCCCCCCCCCTCTGATTTTACGTACGTATTTTGTATTGTAATTTCAAGTTTACGTATATATTATTTTGAATATTCAATTTCGGAATTTACGTACGAAGCATCCATAATTTCAGCTTTATACACTTAAATAAGATTTTGTTCCAAAAATGCGCTCAAATCCCACTCAAACCCTATCAAAACTTTCAATACCCTTTTAACCCTCATTTCCATATTCTCTTTCTATCTAGAACAATACATTTTTGCATCAATCCTTTCCTCTCTATAAAACATACATGCAATAATGATAATCATTCACGTGTCTTTCAATGCATTTATAGAATCACAAAAAAGAACGAGGTTTTCATTGTCATCGCGCGAGTGCACACATTCAGTTCCAATGTACTTATTCCTAAGTATTATTTAAATTAAGGATAAAAGAGGAAGTAATTGATGTGATCGCATTTGCATTCATCCTCATCTCTTGTGCTTCTTACAAAGATTTAGTATACAAATGTTTGCTCAAACGATTACAGCAGTCATTATAAGGAGAAACAGTTTTTTTCTGTGTGCTTCTGTTGCTGACTTTCGGTGGTATGTTGATACTTGTCATTGCTTTTTTGTGTTTGTATAGATGCTTATTTTTGAGTAGACATGAATGACAAAAAATGAGATAGATTTTTTTTTGTTGTTTGTTGTGACGATTCGTTCAATAACCGGAAATCTCGTTGATGATGAATGTTTGAGGATTTTTGATCTGATGTTGACGTGGGATTGAGATATTGTGTTTGGATGTTAAAAAAAATGGCTGAATGACTGTGGGTATTGGGGCTAATTTTAGAATATTTTGAGATTTTTTTGCGTTTTTTCATAGTTCTAATTCTCAGTTTACGTACGTTTTCTGCAGTTTTACATACGTTTTCTCAGTTGGACGTACGTTTTCCCCAGTTTTACGTACGTTATCTCAGTTTGACGCACGTTTTCTCAGTTTTACGTACTTTTTACTCAGTTTTACGTACGTTTTCCCCAGTTTTACGTACGTTTTCCAAGTTTGACGCACGTTTTCTCAGTTTTACGTACGTTTTTCTCAAGTTTTCGTACGTTTTTCTCAGTTTTACGTACGTTGTTCTCAGTTTTACGTATTTGACCCTCAAAAATTACTTTCATTGATTTTTAAATCATTCTTATAATCTTCAACAATTCCATTAAGCACTTAAAATCCCCCTATCCTAAAAATCTTCACCGCTGACCCCGTATGCACTTTATCCCCTTTCATTCATTAAATTAATATTTCTAGTCCCAAAAAATTCTATATCATCATCCGTACGTTATGTCCACTTGTTATCATTGTATACGCACTCATTCATATAAAATCAACCCTAATCAATCTCAATGTTGATTATAATAAATGAGACGGGAATGAGAGCGCGTCAGGAAATTGAAAAATTGACAACAAAAAACAGCGAGTTTTCATTTTTAGAAAATTAATTTTCCCTCTCATCCCAGCGACTAGAAAGTAAGAGTTTGCAAAAATTTCATTAGAAATAAAATATTGAGTAGGGATGGTTGTACATCAATATTGCATAACAGCACTCATGTATAGCCAAAAGGGTTGTGTGTATGTAGAAAATATGCCCTGTAATTGTCTAAAGCTCTTTTGGATAATGATTTATCTCCGTCCATAAATTTGCCAAAAAAAATGATTCCTTTTATGATTACTTCATAAGAGTTCGTGCATGCATTCAATCAATGAAATGCACTTTTATTGGGATACAAAAAAAACATATAAATAACCCCTCTAAATATTTAGATCATGAAGGTATGTATATGCAATTTATACGTTATGGACAAAGGGTCTCGTTGTGAATAGCAACAGAAGAGATGAAAAAAAATTTAATAAAAACACAAAAGCCAAATTTTGGTTTCGGGGCAGGAAAAATCATCAATTTATAGCCCCTGTCATTTCAATATTATGTGCGTACATAACAACCGATCACATAAAAAAAGGGGTGCAACGATTGCCAATTATTCATTATGCATCTCTCAAAAACGTGATACTCTTGACGAGACCTAAAATTTTATTGCAAATGCGCTAATAAAAATAATGAATTAATAAATTATGAGTGGCAGGCAACAGAAAAAAAAAACTATAAAAATGTCTTGTCATGCACAAAATTTGCATGTTTTGATGCCGTAAAATGAACTTTTTTTGATTTCAACGAAAAAATTAGTCATTGAGGTAATCGGTAGCGACAGGAGAAAGCCTTGTGTCTCGTGACACTCAACGAGAAAAGAGCCATAAATTTATTGAAGTGAGATTATAATCTCTTGAATTATGATATGTCAAAAATGAATTTTTATTGCTCAACTCGTGATTGTTTGGAGAGTGCAATTTGTCGGGCGATGGTAATAAAAAAATTTTTTTTTGGGCTACAGTTTGATGGGTTGAGATGTGAATAGGATGATTTATGGGTTTGAATTTTGAACTTTTTTTAAGGTAGATCGATGGTTTTCTGGTGTTTTTTGAGCTGTATGGATGAAATTTTGTTTTTATAGCAGTTTTTTGGAATTTTCTAGCAGTTTTTTTAAATCGTATAGCAGATTTATTAATTTTATTGCAGTTTATTGCAGTTTCTAGCAGATGTATCAATTTTGTAGCAGTTTGTTTTAGTTTCTAGCAGAATCATCAGAATCATCATTATAGCAGTTTATTGTATTTTCTAGCATATTCATCCATTTGTGGCAGTTTATTGTAGTTTCTAGCAGATTCATCCATTTTATAGCAGTTTATTGTATTTTCTAGCATATTCATCCATTTGTGGCAGTTTATTGTAGTTTCTAGCAGGTATATCCATTTTATAGCAGTTTATTGTAGTTTTTAGCAGTTTCATTAATTTTAAAGCAGTTTATTGTAGTTTCTAGCAGATTCAACTATTTTGTAACATTTTATTGAAATTTCTTTCAGATTTATCAGTATTTTAGCAGTTTTTGATCTATTCTTGCAGATTGATTAGTATTCAAGCAGTTTATAATCGATCTAGCAGTTTATAACTAGAATAAGCGCCAATAACCACAAAATTTCCCTCACTTCTATTTTAACTTCCCAATAATTTTCAACACCATCCCATCAAAGCTAATTGCAAAGCGAAATAAAAATGATTTTAAAATATTATAAAATATCAAATTACTCGCTCAATATTTTTATGGCCAAAGAGCAAACAGCAAAAAATCAAATGTGATCATGCACACAAAAAAAAATAGTGAGAGTGAAACATAAAAATTAATTTCTATTTTTGCAATTCCATAATTTATTTGCACAAAGCAAACATTCATGTGTGCATACAATAGTCAATGAAAAAAAAAGGGAAACGGGAAGGGGAAGGAAAAACAAAAGCATAAAATGCAAAAAAAAAACAGAGACCAGACCGAAAAAGGGATGATTGCGCAATTTAATTCATTATGCAAACGAGTCTTGACTTCTTCTTTTCGAGTATGTGCGAACATAATGCAGTTAGCTTTAGAATCAAACAGCACAGAGAGACCTATGAAGAATGATAATAAAATGAATCTGCAGAATTCTGCACTTTACATTTCGTTTTTTTTTCTGTTTGTCATTGCCTTTCTTGTTGTCTTTTTTGTGTAAGCTGAGTTATGAGAGAGTTTGAAGAGGTTCGAGTGGCTGGCTGGGAAAATTTTGAGAAAATCAACAATTTATAGTTTTTTTTACAATTTATGAAAGTCCAAATGTACTTTATACATAGCTCATATGTACATCTTATGTGTAATTTTTACATATCAGCCATAATATTCCCGAAAATGCGCTCTATCTCCAGCCAAGCAATCCAAACTTAATCTCATCTAAGAAGAAAAACAGATGAACTCAAATCCAGCTGTATGGACATGTAATGCACAATTGTTTTATGCAGCTAATGGCTCGTTACTTCCCGCAGTTTCTTCCCATATCTCATTTTATCTGAATTGAATCTAGACGACGAGTGGTTGGCTGGCAAATGAACGATCATTCAAGCAGTGAACCCGAAAAAAGGAGGCAGCATAACAACAACAGCATGATTTGGTATACAACAAGAAATACTGCCGTAGGATATCCTCATGCATTTCTGCATTTTATTGCTCTTGTCGACAAGCTCGAGTGAGGAAATAAAAAATATAAAAAAAAATTATTTCTCATCGCAAAATGTCAAAGTAATTTTCAGTTATTTTTTCATACTCTCCTTCATCTTCCTTTTGTTTCTCGAGTACAATCAAAATCATCACACTTTAGTTGAGTGGAATAGAGAGCAGCAGACTGGACTAGGACGCTCAGCTGTGAATGGCAACAGCAATAACAACAACGGCAGCAGAAATTACAATTTAATAAAAATTGCATCATGAAAGTTCTTTCTTTTTTTTTGTATTGAGAAAATTAAATTAAACAACAATTTTTCTCGTTCCTTTCTTTATACTCTTTTTGGCATGAAATGAGATTTTTACTGTCTGCAAATGGATGAGAAGGCAACAAAATATGCGATTGTATTTTATGGAGAATGAAGAATGAAACATCGTTGTAACAGCAAATAACGGAGCTAAGAGGGTTACTGGGGCATGTGATAAACAAAATTTAATAGAAAAGGAAGGAAGGAAATTAAGGATGAGCCTTAAAGAGGATTTGAAGATTTTTTGGCGCATTTGTGACGATTTACATAATTGATGTGTACTTTTTCTGGCACTGATGTGTACTTTTTATGGTTCTGATGTGTACTTTTTATGGCTCTGATGTGTACATTTTATGATTCTGATGTGTATTTTTTATGGTTCTGATGCGTACTTTTTATGGCTCTGATATGTACTTTTTAAGCACAATGTGTACTTTTTATGGCTCTGATATGTACTTTTTATGGCACTGATGTGTATTTTTATGGCTTTGATGTGTATTTTTTATATGGTTAATATGTAATTTAGTGTAAAAGCCCTTTAAATGTCAATAAACCAATCAATTATACATCAAATATAAATCCTCTTATCTAGTCAGACAATCTGCATGAATCCACCCCTCATGATCCCTTAATAAGCTCATCCATAGCCATAATAGCTTACGAATTTTTTTCGCAAAAGACTTAATATCAATGAAGCCATTCAGAACCCATTGTAATGCAAATTCCTTTCATGAGATTTTTATTAAATAAATAATTTCCTCATAAATTAATAAATATTAATCGATGAAAATCGGTGCCACCGCTATTGTTGTTGCTATTTCCTCATTGCTATTAGCATTTATATTTATCGATATATGATAAATGAAAGCTAGTAAAAAAATCTATAAAACCAAGCAATGAATCATGAAATTTACATAAAAACACATTAAAATTCGTTCTTATAATAGAAAATAAATATGTGTGTGCATGGAATCCATAGATGGATTCAAAAAAAAATCCAACATAATATCGTAGACTCATACTAGGGAGTACAATGAAGCATATACGATAATATTTATGTAAATACGAGATAATAAATTTGCATTTTGCGAATGTTCGAACATAGTTAACAGACAGTCGAGCTAGATAGAAAGGGTTTCGAAGTAAATATTGAGCAATGCATTATCTATTGAACATTTTTTTTTTATTTTTCGCTGGGGTAAATTATGCTAATCGCTATGCTTACTGTACAGAAATGGACGAAATATCTGAAAATGCTTTTAGCGATAAGATAAAACAATGAATTTTTTTTTGTGTATTGTTCCCTACGTAAATGTACACAACAGTTGACAGACTGTGAACAGATTCTTGTTTTTTTTTTGTTGCTGCTGCTTTGCATGTTGGCAGAAATAAAAGCGGAACTGAAAGACTAACAGCGAGTAAATGAATGAAGAAAAGGGATGATGAATATTAATTAATTAATTATGATTCTGTTAATTTTGATGTCCTCTTATTTAATTTGCACCTGCAGTGTGGTTGAGTTGTGAGCGTGATTTTCACGGGTAAGGTAATTTTTTGAGCGAGATTTTTAAGGGTAGGAAATTTTTTGAACGCAATTTTCCGAAAGCAGGAAGGTTTTGGACTTTATTGAATCCTTGAAACTCGTGTACTTTTTCTATAATTGATGTGTAGTTTTACATAATTGATGTGTACTTTTTTATAATTGATGTGTACTTTTACATAGTCGATATGTAATATTATATAATTGATGTGTACTTTTAAATGATTGATGTTTACTTTTACATAATTGATGTGTAATTTTACACGGTTGATATGTACATTTGAATAATTGATATGGATTGATATGTAAGTGTTAAAAAACTGATAAATATGCCTTGAGTTGAATAATTTTCTTCCGATAATTTAAAATAACAATGTCTTCAATCGCAAAAATCGCAAAAATCGCACTCAACACCCCTTTTACCACCCAATTTCAGCCCAGCCCCAATTAGTAATCTTTATTATATTTCATAATTATGCATGTCGCCTCTATATTTACAGTGCAATAAGCAGGTACTGTGTGTGGTAAATTAACAGCCCCATTTGTATCAACCCCACAACAATTTTTTTTCCTGCATCCTCAAAAGCCATTTATTTTAATAAAGTATGTACTTCATCATCACTTTCTTTTTCTCGCATTTATGAGGAAAAAAAAATATTAAATTTTCCACTTTTTCACGCGCTTAATTGAAACAAGATAAAATTTCTTTTTCATCCGCGCGTCTTTTTTTCCAATTTAACGCGGAGAGAAAAAGAGAACAAAAATTTCCATTCTAAAAATAGCCGGAATTTTATTTTACATTTTTTATATATATTTCCACTGTGTGATGCCGGTATGTACGGCAATTTTAAAAATATTAAAGATTCAAGTTTGTGTGAAAAAAGAGATTTTCATTTAATAAAAAAAAATTTAATATCAATTTTCGAAATTATTATTACATGAGCGCGTGAAATGAAATGAGTGCGTTTGAAACACGAGAACCACTTTGGATTCCGAGTTGAGTTCTTTTTTGTAGCATGTGTGTGAGGATTTGGGGCTATATGAATAGCACTTTTTGCATTGTTTTAGATGCTTAATTTAATTTATTTTATTGAAATAATTAAAAGTGTTTGGAATTGGTTGTAAAGTTGGTGCAAAAAATTTCACCATTTTTGTTTTGTAAAGTCGTGAATTAAATTTTTTAAGTATTTGTAAAAATTAAAAAACTTTTTATTTTATAATTTAAAAAATCAAAAGTTTCTTTAAAATTTTAAAATTTCTTAAATTAATGTTTTTATAATTTTAAATCAATTTTTTATAAAATTCTTTCTTCTTTTATGTTTTTTTAATGAGTTTTAAAGCTAAGCCCTACCCAGCCTCATTTCCTTGTCACAAACATAATCCCAAGTTCCACCCCCTTCCATCCCTTATTTTCATAAAATTAATTCATCCACATCGCCAATGTACAATATTATATTAAAGGAAGTTATGTCACCATTACATAAGATATACAAAATAACATAAAATGATTTATGAAATTTCCTGTTCAGCGCGTGCCTTCTTCCCTTCAACAACATCTTTTCATCCACCATTGTTCCTAACTATGTTGCTTATGAAATGAAAAGGAAATAAGGAAAACAAGAGCAGCAGGAATTGAATGACACAATAATCACTAACAATTGCATTTTCTATATCCATGTCTGGATTTATTTTCTGAATGTAGCAGCAACAAAATCTCCACATCCAATAAATTCCTTATTTTCTCAACAAAAATTGCACACACGAATAAAGCATTTTTCATCATCATTTCTTTCATTCATGCTTCTTATTTATTTTATTTTTTTATGACTAGGTAAGAAAAATTTTCTTCGTTATTTCTGTGATGTGTTCTTGACATTTCTCAATTTACAGCCGGTTGAAAATTGTGGAAAAAAGTGATTGGGAGGTGAAAAAATTTTGAGGGGGACTTAGAGCGCATTTAAGAGATGGCTTTTTACTTCATTGCTATTTAAGGACTGTATTGTGACTGAGTGGACGTCCCAAGAGTTCCTCTTGGAAAGAAGCTGTTGACAGAGACAGTATTGCATTTGGTATGGCAATTGGCAAACGGGAGCCAGCGATAGAGCCAGCTTCAGGTGCCTTCAAAGAGAGGACATGGATCACAATTCATCTGTTCAACCGGCGAAGTAAGGAAGTAAGTAAGTTGTGACTGAGCAGAGTGGGATCTAGGGTAAAGATCCTATTCAAAGTGGGAAAATAAGAAATCCAGCACATGATAAATCTAATGACTGCCTAGCATCGTCATTTAAGCGATACCGGCTACAGACTAGTATCAATTAACTTTGTGCCATTCTGGAAAGTAATCCATGAGCTTTAGCATGCAATAAGTATGTGAAGCCTAGCATCATTCACAATGAAACTTGCTAACCGCTTCATCCTCAACAAAAATTACAAAAATGCGGTTACAATTCAATAACTCTGCAAATTAACAACTCATGTACCGTAAAGAAAGTTTTATACCTTCAGGCTATTCTGCATAGGGTACGAAAAATTAATAATTGAAGTCTGTTCCGTCTCACGAGACCTTACAGTTCAGTTGCTACAATTTAATTACAAATTTCATGCATTTGATGCAATCAAATAAAAATTATTATTATTAGAATATAAAAAATATGTAATTAGGGTTGTCCAACTGTACAATTTTAATGGCAAGAATGTGTCATGTCAAACGAAATTGTCATAATTGATCAAGGGTCTCAGAATTGAATGTTTTTGGTGCCATATTGTGTTAGGAATCTGTCACGAGATCTCAAATGATATTCTTAAAAAAAATATGTTTGTCTTTTATGCTCAAAATGGAAATCGAAAAGGA
Organism: Chironomus riparius; assembly: GCA_917627325.4. Taxonomy (NCBI): domain Eukaryota; kingdom Metazoa; phylum Arthropoda; class Insecta; order Diptera; family Chironomidae; genus Chironomus; species Chironomus riparius. The sequence goes on along the minus strand of OU895877.1, from coordinate 16,439,799 downwards.
CAAAAAATGTGAAATTGAGATGAAATTGTTGTTCTCTTTATTACATAATGCTTTAAAACCTCCCTCGGTTCTGAGATAACATTCTTGGCTCTCGTAAGATTACTGACATGTGTTAATTGACAGATCGACTTAAGATGAGATTTGAACCCATGAACTCATGGATTTTCAGTCATTTTACAGATCATTCCATTATTGTTACTAGTTTCAAACTAGAAGATTTACTATCATATAGCTTAGTACTTTAAAATCAGGGGTGTCCAACCTTTTTTGTGACACGGCTCATTTGGTGGTAAACAATGACCAAAACAACACCCAGCATACGGTTTGTGGGATATTCCAAACTTTTTTAAAACACACTAGTGTGCCGAGGCACACGGGTTAACCATCACTGCCTAGATCATTAAGAGTAAGAGAACTTTTTAGTTCCGAGATCTCATAGCCTAGTTTCCTAACCACAACTCTTGATCCAATTCCATTCCGACTCTACAATTTCAACTCTTCAATTACTTTATCAATGTAGACATCAAGTAAAACAAACAACAGCACCACATCGACAGGAAAAAATCCACAAATTCAATCGAAAAAAAAAACAAATTGATGAAAAATCAGTTCAGATATGTTTATAATTTTTCTTGTTGCCATAAAATCATTTCCTTCAAATCAAATAAATCAAAAAAATCCCAAAGAAAAATGAAATTTTCTTTCCTTTTCGCCTCGAAATGTTTCGTTTCAAAATGCACAGGGAATTTCAGTGATTGGCACAGCGAAGCAAAAGTTCACTGGTTGATATGCCATATCCTTTCTTAACATGAAATTTATTAATGTCTTTCATCCTTTGATTATGTCTCTGAAATAATTTCATTTTGCCTTCATTCATTGCTCTCTTTTTTCACCCCTCGTTCGTCATACACTTCATTACATATGATATCGCATATGGTGCATTCTTTTCTTTCTCCCTTCCTTTTCATCTATGTAGTTGTGACTGTGGCATTCTCTCATTCTTTATATTCCAGGGGTAATTTAATATTTCAGCATGTTACTTCTGTTCTCGTTGATAATCATGCCGTAGTTGGGACATTTAAATGCTCATAGGCATACAGAACAAAATAAAAAAACTACCTCACGACATCAGAATCGGGGCAATGACCTCAAAATTATTTTTCATTTGTGAGATGCAGTAGATTTTATGTTGTACATATATATATATATATGATGTGTCGCATAATCTTTGAGAGATATAAAATGTTATTTTCATCATCGGAGTAGTTTTTTGTTGTTTAGGAAGAAAATAAGAGAGATTGAGGGGTATTAATAGACATTTCTTATTATTTTTATAATGTCATTAAAGTAGAAATAACAACAACAGTTGAGTTGTGAAGGAAAGATGAGAAAGATCTATAGTAAAATATATTTTTTAATTTTTATTTTTTTCAGTATCATGACCGAGTGACAATGTCTTTGATGGTTTGATGAGGCAATGGCGGTGTGATTTTGGTCTTGAATTTTTATGCAATTTGTAGGATTTTGAGCAGTCTGAACTGAATTTCTAGCATTATCTACTTTTGGCTACTTTATAACAGTGGTGAACAACCTTTTTCGTGCAACGACTTACCTTGGTGGTATGTCACACGACATATGGCTGGGGGGATTTTTCCATATTTTTCGTGGCAAGATGCCCCAGTACTCAGAATGACTGTTGCAGACTTTATAGATGGCAAGAGATCTAGAGGATCCTTAATATTTCGAACTGGCAGAAAGGGTCAAAGGATAAAGCAGTCTTAAGATGATCTCTGAACGTGGCAATGGGCCCACGTGTGCCCCAGCCAAGGAAGTGAATAAATTTCGTGGCACACTAGTATGACGCAGCACCTAGATTGACCATCACTGCTTTAGATAACAAGAACAATTCAATTGTTAACTTAGTCACATGTAAGATCCTCCTAGGGTCAAGTAAACCCCATATTAAGATAACCAAAGAAGACCGCATGATTTAAATCTAATTTTCCCGACATAAAATCATTTTTGATACTATCTGAGTCACCAACTTACTCAACTGTTAAGACTTTTCTTACTTTCAACCTAAAACGATTTAATTCACAAACATAACAACAATTCAGAGACAATTGAACCAACATAACCTCAAATTCACACCAATTCTCATTAACAACACCAATATCGTATCTCAATTTTCACAAAACAAATATACAGCTCGGGTCATAGTCATGAGGGAAAGCACAACGTAAATTATAATGTAAGGTGAGTTCTTCATCATATCCATAGCAAGTCCATTTATCCAATTTCTCTATGGTCTCATGACACAAACTATTAACTATCAACAGTAGAATTTTTCATCTCTCTCTCTTTCTCTGTCTTGTTTTTATGCTCCTCTGTCTTGACTTGTTTAAGCAATGGTGATTTATTGCTCTTTATCACCTCCTGTGGGTACTAGGAATGCTCATGATGAATTTATATAGATATTAAAGAGCCCTGACTCAATGGCTCTCCAAACCGATGGAAAAAAAATTGTATGCGGAGGCAGAAATTGGAGAGAAAGAAAAACAATCGTGATAATTTAATTTCTGTTAAGGTTGTTGTTTTGGAAGTTTTTTTTTCGCTTGTAAGCTTGTTTTTGGGAAGGTATTTGACCTGGCTGGGTTGAATTTTTGTTGTTTGATTGGAATTTCGATGGCTTCTGTTGATATTTTATTGAATTATGGTTTATGGATGGATATTTTATGGGAAATTGGCGTATATTTTGACTGCTATGTTGAAATTCATAAAATGAGTGAGTTTCATGTGAGTTTGTTGAGTTTTGTGGTGAGTTCAGTGAATTTTTGTGGTGAGTTTAATGAATTTTTGTGGTGAGTTTATTGAATTATGTGGTAAGTTTAGTAAATTTTATGGTGGGTTGAAGAATTTGGTGTAGTTTGTTGTGAATTTTATGATGAGTTTGGTGAATTTTATGGTGAGTTTGGTGAATTTTATGGTGAGTTTGGCGAATTTTTGTGGTGAGTTTGAACAATTTTGTCAAGTTTGTGGCGAATTTTAAGAGATTGGTGAATTTTATGGTGAGTTTGGCTAATTTTTGTGGTGAGTTTGAACAATGTGGTCAAGTTTGTGGTAAATTTTATGATGAGTTTGTTGAATTTTATGGTGAGTTTGGTGAATTTTATGGTGAGTTTGGCGAATTTTTGTGGTGAGTTTGAACAATTTTGTCAAGTTTGTGGCGAATTTTAAGAGATTGGTGAATTTTATGGTGAGTTTGGCTAATTTTTGTGGTGAGTTTGAACAATGTGGTCAAGTTTGTGGTAAATTTTATGATGAGTTTGTTGAATTTTATGGTGAGTTTGGTGAATTTTATGGTGAGTTTGGCGAATTTTTGTGGTGAGTTTGAACAATTTTGTCAAGTTTTTGGTGAATTTTAAGAGATTGGTGAATTTTAAGAGATTGGTGAATTTTATGGTGTGTTTGGCGAATTTTTGTGGTGTTTGAACAAGTTTGTGGTGAATTTAAAGAAATTGGTGAATTTTTTTAAAAAGTTTGGTGAATCTTGTGGCGAATTTGTTGAAGTTTTTGTTGAAGTTTGGTTGAAGTTGATTAACAATTGTGATAAAATTAACTTTACCACATTCTCTTGTGTTAAAAATATTCCATAAAATCAACAAAGCTATTAAAACTGCGTCCAATCCATCAATAACCTACGATTTCACAACTAAACCTTTCCTCTCATCCAACTATGCTTTATTTTCGTTTGTTTACACGTTTTTTTCCACTTCCAGCATTTCATCGAACTCATTTTTCATCTATTGAATCAAAAGATATATATCTTCACGATTACTAAACTAGATTAATGTGGGGCAAACATTGGAGTGAAGAAAACGACGAGAAAAAAAAGAAAAACATTTTCAACAAATTCAACAAAAAAAACGGCCTCGGCACTCAAAATAAAATAAAAGAATGAAAAACTGAATATGAAAAAAAATTGACGGTGGCGTAAATGTGTTTGTGTAGAAAATTATATGTTTCAGCATCTTCAATTATTAAGATCGTATCAATATAAATTCAATTTTCTTTTAAATTTTTTTTTTTTTCGAGAGAAAATATTTGCCGATTTGCAGAGCCATTGAGAATGTGAAAATAGATTTTTTTTTATTAGTGTTGAGAGTGGAAAAGAAAATTTTCTAATGAAAAGAAAATTAATTTTTCATGCCAAAAATGAAAATATTAAAATGAATGATGATTTGTTTATAAATAATGAATTTTGTTTAAGAGATTTTCGTCAGAATTTAAAAGGATGTATGAGAAGGTTTTGCTGGATTTGTTGATATTTTTAGAAGTTGTGATGAGATTGTTTGGGTTTTGACTCTGTCAGATGCCTTTTAATCAAGTTGGAAGCTTAATAAAAGTGCAAAGAAATAATCTAAACCTAAAATCGCATCAACATTCAAACTTAAATAGCATGGTGAGTCTAGCATTACATTTTATCTACTCCAGGCAACTCTCAACATAACCTCATTCTCAAGTTTGCACAAATCCGACTCAAGGGCTTCAATCCATATTACTTTATGTTACAATTTAATCTCAAGCCCCATAACAACTCTAAACACATCATTTAAGTATTGAAAATTAATTCTTGATTAGTTTACAGAAGCTACAATCATGACTATCGAAGATGAAAGCATGTATAAACAACAATTAATCTAGAACAAGGCATGCTCATGTAGATGATGTTTTCTTGTTTGTAATGATTAACAATTATTGGAAATTTCTTTTTTTAAGATTTTTCAATGTTTATGATGACCTAATAGAGGAGGTATGGTCGATAAAAATAGATAAAAACAGACTTTAAAAATTGTGGTAATTTGTGAAGTAATTTTCGATATAAAGATCGGTACTTAAGGCATCATAAATTTTCAGTTTTGAAGTTTTTTTTTGTTTTAAAAAGTTTGGTTTTTTTAAATGCGGGATTAATTGGATTGACCTTTGAATGTGTTTAGTCAAGTCAGATCAAGTCCACCCCATTTCTATTCAATTTGCCCTAACAGACAAAGAGCACGCTCTGAACATGCTTTTTAAAAATCAATTATTTAATTTGATGACGCTAAATTAGCGTACTCTCCCATATAAATGGAGATCGCAGTACGGTACCATAAAAATCACGCTCTCAAGAGTACGCTTTTTTACTTGCAAGTTTTCATGCAAGTTGAACTTGAGAGCATGATCAAGAGCATGTTCTGCTGATCATGTTTTAAAGATCATGTTTACAAAACATACTTAAGCGATTATGCTTCTGAGCGTATTTTAAAGATCATAGTAATAGGAGTACACTCTAAAGCATACTCTAATGAATATATTACTAAGCATGATCTAAAGATCATGTTTACAAAACATACTTAAGCGATTATGCTTCTGAGCGTATTTTAAAGATATATTAATTCATATCAAATGATTCAAATTCAAATCCTGAAATAAATGACAAAAAATGAAAAAAATATTAATATTTCATAAATTTAAAATGTTCTTTATTATTTTCTCTGATTTATTCTTTCAATAAAACTACTTTTAACAGTTTTCTACATTTAATTCTTTTTCGAATTCTTAAGGATAGCTTTCATGTCACGCTTAATCTTGTTATTAAGGATGTTTTCAATAAAGTCTCCCAAAGTTTTTGTGGGATTTCCATCATCGAGATTAAGGACATCTTTCAACATTTCCAAAAATATTCCATGGACTTTCAGATACAGCTTTTTGTCTCCTGCAGCATCCTCCTTTACACATAATTTTCCCCCATAAAACCGAATCGTTCAAAAACTGTAAATCAAAGATTGATAATAAAATGGCATGAAGCTTTCCATTGCCAAACTTTGTCATGCCTTCAGTTCCCGGCATTTTTTTCCAATAACGAACCTGTTTAAAGTAAAGAATAAATTAATACATTACTTAATGAATATTTGTATATAACTAGAAACTTACGAGATTTTCCTTATATTCCTGTGATTCGGTGGCTTTTATTAAGAACATATTGAAGTCCTCGATCGATGCAATTTTCTTTTCAATGGGATTGGTTCTGCTCTTTTTATTACCATCATTTGTTGGAGAGTCTTCATTCTTACGTTTCAATTGGCCATTCATTGATTTCAAAATTATCTTCAAATCGTCAACAGTCACCGCACCTTCAATAAGCTGATCGATTCGCTCACTTGAATTTTCCTCAGCCACAGTTTCCTCAGCCACAGTTTCCTCAGCCACAGTTTCCTCAGCCACAGTTTCCTCAATCACAGACATTGCATTTTGTACTTGCTTTGATGCATCTCCATCGGTTTGATCTCGAACAGTCTAAAAGAAAATTTGAATTTAGTAGTATGATTAACAAATGAAAAAGTTGTAGATCTTAATTACATTCTCTAAATCTTGAAGCAGTGGGTCCTTGCGTACTTTGATACGCTTCTTACTTTCATCATCAGAAGCAGAAAGTTCCTTCTGGTGACATCGAGCCTGAATCATAGTTTCTAAATTGAGGATAAATTCATAAAAAATTATTAAATGTTATTAAAAATAACAAAATTTTAAAAACATACCATGAGAACATTCTATAATCACTGGCTTGGAGTCCCAAAGAATGATATTTTCCTTCGGAATGTTCTTTGATACAAGGGATGAAGCATTTTTTTTTGGATAGTACACCTCATAGCGCGACTCATTGAACTGTTCTTTTATCCATGTTGTGTGAACAACCATCATCAAGCCATCATCAAAGCTTGCGCACAAGAATGGCCTATTCTGCACGACTTGATCACTTTTCTTTTTAGAATTTTTTCCAGCCATTATTTTAGATGTTTACTCTTTGAGGTATGAAATGCGAATGAAGAAAAATTAAGTGAAACTTTTCTTTTATACTAAAAAATATTCGACCGAAATAAAATTTTATTCTTGACATACAAAATCGAATGTCAAGTCTCAAAAAATGATAAAATTTTATGCTTGACATACAAAATCGAATGTCAAGTCTCAAAAAATGATAAAATTTTAACAGTTGACATACAAAATCGAACGTCAAGTCTCTTAAATTAGGAGAAAATCATGACTTGACATTCATTTTGAACGTCAAGTCTCTTAAATAAAGAGAAAATCATGACTTGACATTCATTTTGAACGTCAAGTCTCTTAAATAAAGAGAAAATCATGACTTGACATTCATTTTGAACGTCAAGTCTCTTAAATAAGAAGAAAATCATGACTTGACATTCATTTTGAACGTCAAGTCTCTTAAATAAGGAGAAAATCATGACTTGACATTCATTTTGAACGTCAAGTCTCTTAAATAAGAAGAAAATCATGACTTGACATTCATTTTGAACGTCAAGTCTCTTAAATAAGGAGAAAATCATGAAGCAACATTCATTTTGAACGTCAAGTCTCTTAAATAAGGAGAAAATCATGACTTGACATTCATTTTGAACGTCAAGTCTCTTAAATAAGAAGAAAATCATGACTTGACATTCATTTTGAACGTCAAGTCTCTTAAATAAGGAGAAAATCATGAAGCAACATTCATTTTGAACGTCAAGTCTCTTAAATAAGGAGAAAATCATGACTTGACATTCATTTTGAACGTCAAGTCTCTTAAATAAAGAGAAAATCATGACTTGACATTCATTTTGAACGTCAAGTCTCTTAAATAAAGAGAAAATCATGACTTGACATTCATTTTGAACGTCAAGTCTCTTAAATAAGAAGAAAATCATGACTTGACATTCATTTTGAACGTCAAGTCTCTTAAATAAGGAGAAAATCATGAAGCAACATTCATTTTGAACGTCAAGTCTCTTAAATAAGGAGAAAATCATGACTTGACATTCATTTTGAACGTCAAGTCTCTTAAATAAGAAGAAAATCATGACTTGACATTCATTTTGAACGTCAAGTCTCTTAAATAAGGAGAAAATCATGAAGCAACATTCATTTTGAACGTCAAGTCTCTTAAATAAGGAGAAAATCATGACTTGACATTCATTTTGAACGTCAAGTCTCTTAAATAAAGAGAAAATCATGACTTGACATTCATTTTGAACGTCAAGTCTCTTAAATAAAGAGAAAATCATGACTTGACATTCATTTTGAACGTCAAGTCTCTTAAATAAGAAGAAAATCATGACTTGACATTCATTTTGAACGTCAAGTCTCTTAAATAAGGAGAAAATCATGAAGCAACATTCATTTTGAACGTCAAGTCTCTTAAATAAGGAGAAAATCATGACTTGACATTCATTTTGAACGTCAAGTCTCTTAAATAAGAAGAAAATCATGACTTGACATTCATTTTGAACGTCAAGTCTCTTAAATAAGGAGAAAATCATGAAGCAACATTCATTTTGAACGTCAAGTCTCTTAAATAAGGAGAAAATCATGACTTGACATTCATTTTGAACGTCAAGTCTCTTAAATAAAGAGAAAATCATGACTTGACATTCATTTTGAACGTCAAGTCTCTTAAATAAAGAGAAAATCATGACTTGACATTCATTTTGAACGTCAAGTCTCTTAAATAAGGAGAAAATCATGAAGCAACATTCATTTTGAACGTCAAGTCTCTTAAATAAGGAGAAAATCATGACTTGACATTCATTTTGAACGTCAAGTCTCTTAAATAAAGAGAAAATCATGACTTGACATTCATTTTGAACGTCAAGTCTCTTAAATAAAGAGAAAATCATGACTTGACATTCATTTTGAACGTCAAGTCTCTTAAATAAGGAGAAAATCATGACTTGACATTCATTTTGAACGTCAAGTCTCTTAAATAAGAAGAAAATCATGACTTGACATTCATTTTGAACGTCAAGTCTCTTAAATAAGGAGATAATAATGATTTGACATTTGTTTTTAAAGCTTAGGTTTAATAGAGTATATAAATGCACATGCTCAGAAGCATCATCTTAAGAGTAGCATCGAATTAATTGGTTGGAAACCATGCTTAGTAGATTATGGACAAGAGCAGGTTTAATAGAGTATATAAATGTACATGCTCAGAAGCATCATCTTAAGACTATCATCGAGTGAGTTGGTTGGAAACCATGCTTAGTAGATTATGAACAAGAGTGTGATCAACAGAGTATATAAATGTACATGCTCAGAAGCATCATCTTAAGACTATCATCGAGTGAGTTGGTTGGAAACCATGCTTAGTAGATTATGGACAAGAGTGTGATCAACAGAGTATATAAAAGTACATGCTCAGAACCAGGTTTCATAGAACATGACTTTATGAGTATGCTATTAAGCATGTTTTTCATGTATTCTTCCGATCACGCTCTTGAGAGTATATAAAAAATCATGAAGCAAATTAACTTGCATGCAAGTTTTCAAAACTAGAGTATGATTGAGTATGCTATTGAACATGCTCTATACTGTGATCTTGAGAAGATGTTAAAAAAGCGTATTCTCAACCGTACTCTTGATCAAGACCATGCTCTTTGTCTGTTAGGGTTGCTGACCACATCTTTGAGTCATTACTAGATGAATAGCGGCCATTTGGAGCTTGACATTCACAAATATCCATCAATACCGAAAATTCCAAACAACCCATTTAGATAATGTCATTCAAATCAAGCCACATAATCAACCAATTCATCAAACAAAGAATTTTTTTTCAAAATACAAATAAAAATGCTCAAGATTAGAGCACGTCATGCACGTTTTACATTTCAGGATAGAGAATTACAGAAACATTCAATAAATAGCTCAGAAAAACACGTTTCTGGTCAGTTCTTCGATTCTTATTTTTCTGATTTCTTCAATAAATAAAAATCCTTGAGAGAAAATTTTCGAGGAAATTTACCGATTTTCTGAATCGGACCGGATGTCACGCAAGAGTTGGAAAAGAAATGAGATTGATTGGTGCTGATCATGCGAACGGAAATCTTTGTATGAGCAGCTTTGATTTTGTTTCTTGGATGTGATTTTTATAGGATTTTTGATTTTTGTGTGGATTTATTATTACTCGATGCTGAGAGAGACAGACTTAACCTCAAAATGACCATAATTGTGCAGAATCATATTAACATTCATATCAGCACCATCATAAACTTTATAAAACTTTTAAAACATTCAAAAATACTGCAAAAAAGAAACTTCATTAAATTTTCAACAAAAATTTCCAACTCATTCATAATCAGTCAGAATTATTAATATTCAGCAGTTGCCTTCAAGCTAAAAAATCTTAATCCTTTCACAATTTTCAGAAACAACACATTGAATAATAATCACTGTCTGTCTAAAAGCAGTAACACCATGAATAACTGCTACCTTAAATCCCATCCACTTTGATAAACTTTTCAGCATGAAGAATTATCAGAACATGAACAGCATAGACTTATAGTCACAACTTATTTACTGAACATGATATTGACCCAGTGCGACAATAAATTCATTCGACATAATCCCATTGAAAGATTCATGTCTCAATCTTTATTCAATAGACAAGAAAATCCTGTTTTTTCGGTGCTGTTGGTTGGGCACTTGTTAAAAGAAATTATATGTCTAGTAGATTATAATGACTGTGAGACATGAAACCTTATAAACATGAAAATTGCTTTTTTTTTCTTCTTTTGCCAAATCAATAGACTCTCATTTCTGTTCCTTTTCATTTTCATTTTCAATTTTTAAATAGGAATATACAAGAAATGTAGATGTAGAAAGACACAAAAAGAGTGTTTATAGAATAGCAAATTCTCTTAATGTGCAAAAAAGGATTTTTTTTTAAAAAGAGAAAATTGAAAGAATTCAATCGAAAATGTTCTGAAAAAGGAACAACGACAAGAAAAGCATTTTTGTTATGGAAATTTTTTTGGTAAATTTATGGATTTATCAGGAAAGGCTTAGAAAAATTTAAATACGACTACTTATTTTGACTATATTCATGACAAAGTTAGGTATTATGCAGAACTCAAAGTCGATGAAATTTTGTATTGAGTCGAGTTGACTCGGAGTAATATAAAATCGATGAAAATCTCGAGTCGACTTCGTGGTCTGGTATTATGATGAACTATGGACGTAAATAAATTGTATTTGAATAAGCGATATAGCCAATCAACGATAAATCATGTTAATGCAAGGGAACTATAAGAAGAATATAACTTATATATGGACTTTAGCCATACAAAAGCTAATCCATGATAGCTAAGTGGGAGAAGCATGCAACCAGAAATCGTAATTCGTAGGCTCGAATCCCACTCGGGATCCGTTATTCGGAGTTATTCTTCGTTTTGTAGTTTTGTAATCTAGAAGTTTGCTTCTTTCTTCTAGATGTTTTACTAAATTGAACTGCGTTATTGAATTTTTGTAATTTATAGTATATATGAGACAGCTGTTTAGTAGATGGTCGTGAGGAAGAGAATATTTACACAAATTAAAATAATAATTACTCTACTTGTAATCTTAGGTTCGATTCCTATCAAACTAGATTTCTTAAATGAAATTGTTCTATTTGCATAAAACCATTTTAGTCTTATTCCTATGTTACAATATCTCAGACACTCCTCTCCCCCATTCTCTCAGATCAGAGCTGCGAAAGAGTCACCTGTGCATAGGTTAGAACCTTACAATTCCTTGATAATTTGTAAAGTTTTTTGAATAAACCATACAAATTCTAATAAAACCTCATAAATTTTGAAGGAATTGTACGTTTCTCATCTGTGCACAGGTGCCTGCATCGCAACCCTGCCTAAAATAAAAAATCAACTTCCCAAAAATAAAACAAATTCATTTAGATCCCAAACTGACTACCCAAAGAAAGAAGAGAGAAGAACCAGCAAACAGCAAGAAATATCCATTTGCAAGTTGTTGCATTGAATGTTATTTGCAGTTATTTGAAAGTGTATCAAAAGAGGAAATCGAAGAAAAACACATGAAAATGGAAAAATAAGCAAGAAGTACAGAAGAAGAAGAAGAAAAAACTCACCTAAAATGCTAATCGAATTTGATAGTTTTCAGCTATTGCATAAATTATTTTCCTATTTATTTCTTTTTGTCGAATGTGTATATGCAATATGCTTTTCAATTTTCCTCTATTTCTTGATATGTCTCCCAAGTGTGTATGTCCGTATGTATATTATAATCGTATTAATACCGAATTTTCCTTCACTTTAAAATTTGTAGCTTTATTTTCTCTTTTTTTTGCGACGATTAGAAGTTAAAATATTCAGTCTTGCCTCGTCGTACAAACCAAAAAAAAATTATTATTATGTATATAGATTATATTTCTTTTATATAACAATTTTCACATGAAAATATATATTTCGAGATATAAAAAAAAGAATTTCTTTCTTGTTGTATAAAAATAATTTTTTTCTTTCTTGCTATAATTAAATTTTCATGAAGGAAGGAAAGAAATATACACGACAGCACTTTTTTTTTCGTCTTTAATATTATGTATACGGCTACGACGATACTTATAAGTATGTAGATTGTACCTATATGGAATCTTATTGTAGGTGTTGTTCAGTTGTCGTTCCTTACTTTTTTTTTTATATTTTATCACATACGAGCAACTTAATTATGTTTTCTTCTCACTTTTCTTTACCTCCCTGGAGGCTGTTTCTACTCGTTTATCTTATTGTGTTCTGAATGACAAATTTTCCTTCAGCCACGTACGGTTGCTTGGCTTCTTTATTTGTTTACACGACAAAATTATATATTTTTTTTTCCACTTTTTTTATTTGTTGAAAAAATTTTTCTTCTTTTATTTACACGCACGATGAGGAAAAAATTCGATATGACATCAAAAGAATGACACAAGTGGACTATCAATTAAATTACAGGACACACGAAAAAAAATTTAAATTATTAAAATTTTGATTTTTTTTAAATAAGCAAGAAGATGAAAAAAAATCAAATCAAAAGAAATGAAAAACTAAAAGAAAAAGTTTTTCTCAAAAAAATGAGAGAAATTGCACTAGCGCGGCCCTAGAGAGTCTGTATTTTCACTATGAAATACAAAATAAAATTGAAGAAAGTTAACAGTTTGCTCGCTTTACTTATATACCGTCCCCGCTCCCTCTCATCAATTTTTAATTTTTTTTCTATTCTCTTCTCGCACACCGACTTCACTTTTACACATAATATGAGACATATAACTATTATTAAAATGTGTAGCGTGTCTACATATCTCGCAGTTGCCTTTATTACAATGTTGTGCATTATCATTGTTTGTTGTTGTTGCTGCTTTACAGCATGAAACTGTTAAGGGTGCAATTGATATTTTACAACATGTAATTTTTTTTCTTGTCCATTGCTACGGATACGCAATGACTATGTGTGTAGTGTATGCATGTATACATCTACAGAGGGAAATGAGCGTGTGGAAAATATGTAGAGTATGAATGTTTGAAACCTGAGGAATGTTTTAAATGCGAAAGGAAGGAGAGAGAGAGGAATGAGGGAAAATTGTAACTACTTCTCAATGAATGAGTGAGAATTTTTCCTTTTCTCTATGATGCGTATGCTGAGGATGTGACACTGGGATTTTTAAAAAAAATTTTTTATTAATATTTGCTTAATTGAGCAGCTGAAGTTGTCTGAATACATGTCTTTGCTGAATTTATCTAAATAAGTGTCTTTGCTGAATTCACCTTAATACGTTTGCTGAATTCAGTTAAAATGTGTCTTTGCTAAATTCAACTGAGTAAGAATTCAGAAGAACTAGTGACTTTTCCGAATTTAGATGAATTTGTGCCTATGCTGAATTCAGCTGAATAAGTTTGCTGAATTCAGTTAAAATGTGTCTTTGCTAAATTCAACTGAGTAAGAATTCAGGAGAACAAGTGTCTTCAATGAATTCAGTTGAATTGATCCCTTTGCTGAATTTCTTTGAATTTGTGTCTTTACTGAACTTTGTTGAATTTTGATTAACTAGTTTCTTTGATGAATTCAGCTGATTAAGTGGCTTTGCTGAATTCAACTGCGTTAGCGTCTTTATTGAATTGAGCTTGACACTCTTCAGTTATTGAATTTTTCAAAATTCAGCTTGAAGTTCTCCAGAACCCGAAATTTGCTGAATTCACCTTAAAGTTCTCCAGAAACCGAATTTTGCTGAATTCAGCTTGAATTCTTGTAATGCTGAACTTTGCTCAAACCTCAAAATTTTCTTAAAATCAATAAAACTAACACCAAAAAAAAATCTAAACTCTCAATCCCAAAAACTCTCAAAATTTCCCCTTCTTCTTCCTCAAATGTGACACAAACCACATCATCCATACATACAGACACACACACACAAAATTCCCGTAAAATAAGCAACTAACGTAAAGTGCAATGTAACTAGGGTTGACTGATTCATTAAATTAAAAAGCATGGCATATGAAAATGAAATTATTTTTCTTTCTTTTCGTCAAGGAATCAGCTGTGCATGTAATAAACATACACACAACTAAACTAACATCGCTGAATGAAGTAGAGAGAAGATATTTCTAATCATATCCATTATCAATGGGTGTGTATAGTAACGGCAAGGGTCGATAAACTTTTGATTCCTTGTGCATTTTTAGTTCATCCACCCTTCATGTTATTTACATTCATTATTATAATACATAAAGATTTGCATAAAATTTTAATTGATTCAGATCGAATCAAAGAAAAAAAATATTTTGTGAATGCAGCACAGCGGCAGATGATAAATGACCTCGTGTAATTCATTTCTACGACATGACTCTGTGAATATTTTCTTCATGTTTGTAGTATATCGATTGAACCACGTTACAAAGTCTCGCGATCGATCCCAAAATGATAATTTGTCTTTTTCACAAATTTTAAGAGTTTTTTCGTTGTTTTTTCTGATTATATTAATAGAACTCTTATAATATTCTTTAAAACTGTAAATTTATTTTTAGCACTTTGAAGATGTTTTTTTGTTTTCTTATTTAAAGTGCGGTAAGAAGATATTCTATCTCACATTCTTCTTTTTCAGACATCATCATTTTTTTATGGGATATTATGTCAAAAAAAATTTTTTTGATCGGTCTGAAGATAGAATTAATGAAGAAAATGTGGATGAGGAGATCAGAGAAATATTTTGGATTTTTTGAGGAATGTCTTTTGTGGTTATGAAGTTATGGAATTGAGAGTAAATTGAGTTGTGTTTTAGGCAGACTTTATTACACACCAGTGATGTAGCTAGTTTTTGAAGAGTAGCTAAGCTGCTGTTACATGATAGTCGACATTTTATGTCTCCGGAAGCACTTAATATGATTTTTGTCGTAACTGATGAAAGGCAGGTTTTTTAAAGGATGTCAAAGGCCTCCGCTCATCTCACACCACTGACTTATAACCCCAACGATTTCCTGAATAAGTTCTTTTGAGAATCAGTTCTCTTAAAGAATTGCTGAACCGACTAAATTAGCCCAATTCAATGGAATTAGAAGAAAATATGCTGAACTTGATGTAACAAGATTTTGTCAATTCTACAGAATTTCTTGATTTGGGGGAATTGTTTTGTTGACCATGCATGAAAGTCAGCTTTAACAAAAACAGATACCTGAAGGACAAAATTAACTTAATTTATGCTGATTAAATTTTCTTCTTTTTAGTAAGTTGGGTGTCTTGAATTTAAAACTTAGAATTTATGAAACATAAAGTCAATATTCTCTTAATATGTCCTAGGGGAAAATCCCCACAAATTTATTAAAAAAACCCCAACTTACTAAATAAAAATTAATCCCAAAGTTCCATCTCTCAATTGCATCCCCAGCAGACTCTCCCATTCACTTTATCTCCATTATGAAAAGTAATTTTCCCCCGCTCAACACTCGAGTAATCTACAAAAGCAATTGAAGAAAATTCATTCATAGAATAACAAGAAGAATCTCTTCCCACAAGACACTACTTGATGATGATGATGAGACCTCTTTTGTTTATATATGATAAAACTTGAGAATCGCGCACACAAATTATAGTCATAATTCTCCAAAAACAACGTGGTAGTATTTTGAGCGTCAACATGACATAGTTGAGAGAATATAAATGACAAGAAAAAGATGAAAATAATTTTCCAGTGGGAGAACGAAAAAGCCACGCTGAATGTTTTCTAATTGCCAGCAATTTTTCGCCAAAATAATCTTTTTTACTACTCAATGACGAAAGATATGTGAATGTGAATGTGCGATGTGTGCGGTAACGCAATTTAAGAAATTCAACTGAACTGATAGTCAATGAATACAATTTTGAGATTTAAAACCGATTGAGCCAGATTTAATACTGATTGAGCCAAATTAAAAACCGATTGAGCCAGATTTGAAACCGATTGAGCCAGCTTTAACCCTATTGAGTTAATTTTGATCAGATTAAGCCACATTAATAACAACTAAGCTAAATCTAAACCAATTCAGCAACGAGATTTTATTTAAAAACAGTAATTGCGCTTCTTCCAGTTTTAAACCCTATACTTTGCATCATAACATAATACCAAAAACGTTTTACAAGTGTTTGAAACTTTTCATGATGTTCGAACATAAAAATTAATGTGTTGATGAAGCAAAAATATATTTTTCGCTAGATAAAATGAGGGCGAACGCTCATACTTAAATGATAACCCCCAACCGACCATTGTAGAGATGACCATGGACAATCGAAAACTCATATTCGTAGCATATTTTTTGGAGATGAACCAAAAACCATAAAATGAGAGAATAAAACATAATAACGAAAAATTCCTCGATTAGATTGTGTCGGACAACGGAAAATCTATGTTTGTTTCTTTCCACAAAACCTTTCAATATGGCTTGAAAATCCCATTTAGATCCAATTTGCCAAAACTTTTATTCTTTCTTTCTTGGCATGAGAATATGAATTTTGGATTAAGCGAGGATTGCAACCACCCCATAAATACCCCCCAAAAAAGCAGCAAACTTTTCACCACTCATCTTTTTTCGCTCGTTCTCATCCACCATAGCAGCCAATTCATGCATGTCATGCGAAAAAAATTAGCCATTGAAGGCGCACAACAACACTCTAATGTCATAAAAAACAACAATAATTTATGACTTTCGTTTTTATCGCCAACAGTTTTTTTTTTATTATGGATTTTAGGCTTGTATAACATAAAACATGAAAATCATCCTCTATCGATTATGGGCTGATGCTGCTGCTGCTCACTCTCTTATGGGGAAATTATTTGAGAAATGAGTGTGCTGTGGATAGATGAAGCGAATTTTTTTTTTTTTGGATGCAGAAAATGAATGTTTTTGAAGGGTGTTTTTGGGAAGCTTAAAAGTTGGATGTGATGGAAATTTAAAAAATGTTTGTTTTTGAGTTTGAAGTGAGTGATCGTGCTGTTTAATATTTGTGAATATGCTATTGCATTTGTTTTATTGGTAGGGCTTTAAATTTTAAAGTTGTTAAAGTCAATTCATGGAATTTTTCGAAGATATTCTCGTAATTAATTGATATAAGCTAATTTTAGGGTGATTTAAGGTTAGGGGTCATGTTCTGGATATTTTCTTACATAATTTTCAAATTTGAATGGTTAGAATCAAGCAAAATTGAAATGAATTCTTGGTATATGCCTCCTCTTACCCATACTCTAGACCTAATTCATATACTCGGTTATATAAGAATAGAGTACGAGTAGGCAGCTCAATGGTTCGCTCATGCCCCCTTTCTCCAATCAAGGACCGGTTCTTAAGTTCATAATCTGGAGATAGATGAAATGACAAACATTTCTCTGTAGAATCATATACCACATTTAAAATGGTTAGACAAACTGCACCCAAAAAATTCTTACTCCACCAAAAAAAATTCGCACATCACCAGCAAAAAAAAGTTATTAATCCATACGAGATAAAATATTTCTCTTCTTCTTTCACTCCATTTCTGTATGCAGCCATAAAAATTGGCATATAACGAGCCAAAGCAAAAGTTTGATCAAGCATTCATAAAAAAGTATTAATGGTCAACTGAATGTCTATTCAGCACAAAAATATCATAATGGATATGAAATGATGAAAACTCATGTAGACACTAATTCACTAATTGAACAAGATTTCTCGAATGTGATGAAAAAAATGAATTTGTCATAGTTTCTGTTTTATAAATGGGAAATTTATTGAGCTGAAAAAAAAGTTGGATTTTAATTTTTTGTGACTATTTTTTTTTTCGTCGGCACACAAAAAAACTGTTGAAAAATTAATTGAATTATTTTTTTTATTGAATTTCTCAACACGGAAAACTTTATGCTTAATAGGAATTTCTGTTGATAGACATTGAGGTACTTTGCCTTCATAATTGATATTAAATCTATCGACATTATCATCTTAAGATATTATAATCTATCGATTTATCATGCCATTATTCGTAATTTTCATCGCTTGACATCATTCGATGATTATTAAATATTCAGAAAGGGAATTCATCGTTGTTTGTGATGAAATGGAATGGAGTTGAAGATGATGAAAAGAATTTTTGAGATCTAATTATCGGGAATAATTAATTGGAGATGGGAATGCTGTAGGTGTTGGAGATGTTTATTATTGAATTTGGGGGGGTTGTGATAGTTTGTAGATGAGGTTTGGGTCGTTATTAAGGAAGGAATTTCAGCTATAAACCGGTTCATGTTTTCAATTTAAGTGAGCTAATCTTGGCTTAGTCTTACGTTTACGTAGACAAAACGAAGTTAATTTTTTAATACAACGAATTATTAATTTGTCAATTTTTAATCAAATTTATGAATTTTAGATACCAAAACAGTTTCTTATGATACTTTGCTACCTTTTTCTTTATAACTTAACCAGAAAATCAATAGAATTCAAGTTGATTGCTGAAATTTTTGTTGAAAAACATTAAATATGGACATTTTTAAGTACGTTTTACGTAAACTTAACGAAATCAATTTTTGACTCTTAATTCAATTTTAAAGGAAATTAAACAGTAAACTTTTTTAAAACATACCTAATAATGAAGTTTGTAAGCATTTTCAACTCTTAAACTCAAAATTCGTATAGAACTCTGACTCAATTTGTGATTAAACACTGACAAATTCCTTCAAAACTTTTCATCCTTTCTCATCTTCCAAAATAACTCATTTCTTCAACTTTAAAGCCAACAATTTTCATTTCAACATTTAAATTCATAAGTAAATCTCTCTTAACAACTGAAAAACAGCAATTATTCATCAAAACTTATTAAAAAGTAGTCAATTATCATAATTATTCAAGCACTCATAATCTACCTGGAAATACTTAAATTCAAAATCCTTCCAACATTGCAAAAAAGAAGAAAATCGAAAAGAAAATAATCAATTTTTTTAGAAACATTTTTTGCTTGAAAAAATCTTGAAATCAATTTCTTTGTTCTTTTAAACCAGCTCCTTTTTTGCTCATATTTTCGTTTCATTCTCTCGCTTGCTTGGCTTCTTACTTCCCTTATTTTTCTTTTCAAAAACTCTTTTCGTTCGTTTTTTACAATTGCGATTTAATGAACCTTCAGTGCCATAACAACATTAGCACATGTTACACATTTATCAGCATCGAATACATAAAACATAAATTCAACAAAGTATTAAATGAAAAGAGAGGAAAAAAAAAGAAAGTGCCGGTCGTTGCCAAAGTGATTTTTAGCGACATGGAGGAAGTAATGTGGATGAGGACAGCGCATTTCTGATGATTTATTAGGAAATCTGTTCACAATGAGCAATGGATTATCTTTTAACAATGGAAAATGGAAGTTTGTGCAGAAAAATGTGCCACTATCTTTTGCTACACTAGTAATGAGTATAAATCTCTTAAAGCTAGATGAAAACTGTGGTTCATTAAGGATTTAAGTCGAAATTTGCAATGATTTGTGAGAATTTTACGTTCGTGTTTTTTTTTTGGAACCTTTATATTTTAAAAATGAAGATTTTTTAACATTAGTGTGGTTTTTGGTCCTCAAACTTTTTTTGATAAGCTTTTGCCACTTATTTCTATCATATTTTAAGATTTAAAGATAAATTTCTTACTTAATTGCTGAAAAATTAGCAAAAAAATATTAAATATGGAAAAAATGCGTACGTTTTACGTAAGCTTTACGTAATGAATTTATTAACTGTGATTCTAATTATTCACATAATTTATCTCACCCCTCATTAAAGCCACCAGTCAGCCAGTCAAACGTCTCCACAAGAACTTAATTCCCCCCATTCAAACCAAAAAATCCATTCAAAAAAGGGTTAAAGCAACCGTAAATTCCTTATCAGTGATGTAAAAAAAAGGCAGCAACTGATAAAACTTTTTTTCTGTACCGAATGTGCGTGCTTAAATGTTTATACAATTCCGATTTCGTTCGAAATGTATAAAATGAGTTGTTGTGCTTGATAAAAAGAGTCGTTTAATGAAATTACCATTTTTAAGATTGCCTCGAGCTGTATGTGAGTATGTTTGTGTTGAGTGGAAAAGAGACAGAAAACGAGAAAAGGGATTAAGTATTTTATTCAATAGATTTCAAGCCTTTTTCTCCTCATCTCGATTTCTAGTTGTCTCGTATTTTTTTGTGTGAATTTACAGACGCATGAAGAAGAGTTGTTTAAGGGTTCGGTCGTAATGACTCGATAGATGGAAAAACAACAAAACATATAAACAACTGTTTAACTTTTTTAGCATAAAATTAGTGAATGATGAGTAAGTCCTCATTAGGACTTTTGTTCATTCAGATCAGAGAGTTTCTATTATTAGAAAAGTTTTATCGGGAATTCTTCTTGATAGTTTGATCAAATGAAAGCTGACGCTATTGGTGGTAGATAATTGACCGTTGATGGCTTAATTTTTAACTTAATCATTCTTAGAAACTTACCTTATTATTCGTATTACGTTGAACCGATTAAATCTAGAATTAAAAGAGAAAAACGAGATTTATTAGCATAATTTTTTGGAAGGTTTGTTGGTGATTGTTAAAGTTTCGGATCTGACGGTTATTCTCTGAATGTTTCGTATTGTTAGATTTGAACCTACATTTGAACAAAAATATTAAAAATACCCTCAAAAATGCGTTTCTAACCTCAAATTCCAAAAAATCCTCAAAATTTTAATCTTATTCATCCTTAATTCATCTGTGTCTCTCTCGTTAGAGTGAACAAGACTTGAAAATGTTGATTTCACAAACTCCTATTTTATATTTATTTAAATTTTATTTATTTCTCAAAAACTCTCGAATCCTCGAGCTGAAAAACAATGGAAGAAAGTTGAATATACACAATTTTAAAATAATTGCAACACGCGGAGCGAAAGACGAGAGATTCTTTTTAACCCCATCTCGATTCGGTACGATGTTTAATGTAATAAATTACATAATTAAATTTCATGGATGTTTTTACTCGTTACACTACATCATCATCTATTGCATAGGCCAATAAAATATCGTCCGATAAATTAAAAAGGATAGGAACTGTCAGTTTAAAGTTCAACAACGAGTTTTTCATATTTTTTTTATATATTTTATAATAATAACAATAATTTTTCTTCATTCGAGGACAACAGGCCATAAATTGTGTCAGACAACGTGAACATTTTGACTAAAATGCCATTCACATATGTCGCGAAAAAAAAAGAAAGGCAACAGAGAAAATCATGACGACACAATAAAAAAAGGCACATCGTTAAATAGTCAAAAAATACTTTTTTGGTGAGTTGCAAATGGGACTCAAATAGATACACATTTACACATATATGCACACATGTGATAATGGCAGACGTGTAAAAGAGATGGGATAGCGTTATCCTAAAGATTGCATCCCTTTATAGAAGTTTTTTGATGAATTTTTTTGAGATGAATGGAAAGGTTATTGACATTTGAACAATTCGGAGGGAGAAAATACGATTTGAGGATTTCTTAAGAGATTTATTGTTGATTTTCAGCATGTTTTATTTCATGAATTGAATTTTTCGTAGTGCATTATAAGATTTTGTACCTTTTCTAATCAGAACAACTTTAAATTCATAGAAAATTACGTAAGAATCTTGTGTCATTTTACGTACGTAATTTTTTAATATAGACAATTTTAAAACTTAATTAATACTCAAAATGGATACTTTAAAGCCTTATAACTGTTTGAATATAGCATTTGCCATTTTTTTCTATCTAAATAAGCACTAGCTACATAGATTTGATGCTTAATTTACGAGATTTTTATAAAAAATTCTCAAATATGGAAAATTTTACGTACGTTTTACGTAAAATTTACATAAGTTTTTTATAACTTCCTAATATTTTTACAGAAATCAAAATAAGATTATAATGAAGTCAAAAGTTTTAAAATAATTCTTATTTCAAAAACGCTCAACATAACGCTCCTAAACCAACTGAAACCTGCCTAATTTCACACAAGGATCTATATCAAAATTTTCTAAAATACATATTGAATTAGCCCTAGCCTGTGCAGATTGGGATCGAACACGGTAAATGCGATTTTCGATTAAAAAATATTTGATTTAAGGGTGTTTCGCATGTTGGCTTTTATTTCTTCCCCTTTTTAATGCTCGCTGCATAAACAGCACACACACTGAATAGGCGAGGACCGACAATTCATCTTATGGATGATACGATTTAAAGGAAATCGTACTGCATTGTAAGTGACAATAATGAGAGAAAGTTTATTGATCCCAAAGGAATACGGGTACGGTTGTATGGCAATTAATGTCGCATACAAAACAAAAAGATTTTTTTGTGCTGTAAGCCTTAACAACCCATCATGGTATTGGTAGCTAAAAGAAGAAGTAATGACAATGAAGAGGAAAAAATAGCACGCAATAGAAGAGAAGATTCACCTTGAGGCATTGACAAACGATTGATGATGTTATTGAACTCTTCTTGCACGTCTTTATCTTTCAACAAATGTATTATCGTACTTCCATCTTGTCTAAGTGTATATGTATTATTATTCTCACAGACAAATCCTATTTTTCCTCTCGTTTTTTTTTGCCGTTCATGCTTCTCGTTTTTGGTGCGAAAAGATGAAGAAAAAAAATGTTCTTTACAACTTTCTTTTTAACTTCTTCCCGTTCATGCCATGAATTTGATTGAAGATATACGGAAAAGAGGTTTAACGAAGCAGCAGAGCGAGGAAGAAGAAAGATCCGCTTTCAATCCTTTTTGCTCCTTGTTTGTCATCTTTTTATTCATTCAATTTTATTTTATAAACATGCTTGAGGAGGAAAAATGCAAAGTCATGATGTTATTTTGGATGGATTGCGGTGTGAAAGGTGCTTTGAAGTATCGTGAAAAGGATTTGAATAATTTTTGCTGTGAGGTTTGATAGATTGTTGTCATGTTTAATGCTAGATTTGAAAAACATGAAATTTCACCAATCTTCACATTACGTACGAAATTTTCTAAAAAAATTAAAATATCTTAGTTTGTAGACTATTTGTTGCTTAAACTAAGCATACTTCCTTTTTGCCACGTTTTTCTTCTTTGATGTGAGTTAATTTTGAAGATTCTTCTTCTAGTTACTGAGAAATCATCAAAACATTCTTAAATATGGGTAAGACTAGGTTTTACGTAGAGTTCTTACGTTTTACGTAGCGCCCTTATGTCTTAGATCGCGTCCTTTCAATTCAAAACCATTAATACACACAATAAACATTCCTTTTCAAAGTCTCAAGAACATTCGATCACAATGAAAAAAAAAATGAAATTTTTCACATCAGCAAGTCCATTCAAAAGTCATTTTCTTTTAATCAAACTCAAACACATAAATACACTCCATCCACCGTTCTGGAATTGACTTCTTTACTAGCATCTCTCTTATTTCAACGTCGTTATGTGTGTACACATTTCTGATAGTCTCCGAATGCCTCAAGAGAATTATCGATACGTGAAATGGGATCTACCTGCTATTTCTGCAAAGAAAAAAAAAAGTCAACTATACACAACATGACAGAGGATAAAAAAATTTGTTTTGTTTTCTACTTTTAATGTTCGTTTCTTGCTTTCGAAGTTTTATGAAAGTTCAATTTGAAATAGAAAACTTTCTTCTTACTTTTTGTCATGTATTTTATGTGGGCGAAATAAACAAAAAGGAAATATTTTTATGAGAATTGTTTGCTGGAATGAGGGGAGGGAGGTCTTTCTGTCTTTTAATTTAATGTCAGGTTCCTTTTGGTTTAGTCATATAAAATATGAATCGAATTGCTTTTTCTTAAGGAAATAACAGGCAACAAAACGAATGATTTCTTCTTTATAATAAAGTGAAACGACATAAGAGATTTAGCATTCAGTGTTCCGACTTGAGATTGTGAATTTGAAGTTATTGTTCAAGTTTTAAAAGGAAAGCAATTTTAAAGTTGAATGGATTCTTGTTGGCTTTGAATTGGAGACATTTTAAGTTGCAAATTTAATGGATTTTTGAGTTTCAAATGAGAATTGTTGAGAAAAGGGATTTGAAAATGGAATTGAGATGATTTTATATATGTAATAGATTAGTTTTAATTAGTTGGGAACAAAATTGTTGTTCTTGGTTAGTATTTTAGATGAAAATGTTAATTTCAAAGCCTTATAGGTCTTTAATTGATTTCTATAAAGGCTTTGCCACTTTTTTCTACCAGAAAACATTCAAGTTTTACTGATTTTATAGCTCAATCATAAAATTTTGACATAAAATTGTTAAATATGAGAAATTTTTCGTATGAAAAACGAACGTAAAATTTATCTTTTTCTTAAGAATTTTATGTAAATTTTCAAACAACAATATGAAATTGCTTTTTCTTTTGATTACAGGGTATATTTAAATTAATGTTGAACTAAACAAAATCACGAAAATTCACAATAAAATAGTCAAATTTATTCTAAATTAAACCTTCCTGTAAAATATCTGACAACCTTTTTTCCTTCTTTACAACAATTTCTGTCACAAAAACACGACTTAATGAAAATTTCATTTAAATTTCACCGACCACCCTCATCTCGTAGACAACAGCAGCAAAATGATTCAAGCTTTAATGCTCAAATCACTCGACAGTATTGCTCCTAATTTTCCAGATCATCTAATAATCAATAGATTCAAATAAAAGTGTACTTTTATACCTCAAATACTGAGTGCTGTGATTTCATTCTCCAATGAATCGTGACATTAATTTTAATCTCGTAAAATTTCATCACCAGTCATTGAAATTAAATTTCCATTAAGTTTCAACGCTCTCTGTACTTTTGCAGGCAAAAAAACAGAATTTTCATAAAAAGGTTTCATTAAAATATTTTATTAATCAAATTTGAGATTTTCCATTAAATTTTTTTTCATATTTCGACATCAAAAATATTTTTGCTCAATGACACATTTCAATTTATTTTATTGTTTCTATAGTGTTGTCGCGTAACGAGTAGCAAAAACTGGCCACAGAAAAGGCAAAAAATCAATCCAATAAAACTGAACAATTCATTTACCTCCCGGATAGTTTATAAATGTGCACGACACTAATTTGTTATCAGCGCGGTTAATCCCGCATCATTATTATCGATAAAACTTGTGTGTGGAGGTTGCAAAATGTTTAATGTAGGTGGAGGAGAAGACACGCAGAAAGGCAGAAAATAATCGACATAAAATGTATTAAAGTTGAAAATGATTGATGAATAAGACGCATTTTTTTGAAAAATTAAAATTTGAAAGCCACGTGAGTCTAAAATAATGATGATAATTAACGGTCAAAATTTGAATTTTTTCCGAGACACAAACTAAAACCATGTGTTTAGAAATTTTTCACTTCGAAAAGATTTTTAACGATTAAACTTTAATGAAGCATACATGAAAGAAGAAAGGAAATTCGTTGGCAATAAAAAAGTGGCAAACGTTGAATAAACTTATAATTCATGATTGAATATTCTTGATTTCTGTTTTTTTTTTTGATTTTATATTTTAGCCAAGACACTTTTTTCTTATAAAAATAAAAGAATTTCCAATCTTCTAAAAGGAACCTTCATTTCATCCAATCTACTCCCAAATCATTAATTTCCTTTCCAACTGACATATTAACCCAAAACAAACTCATAATTAAACCCAACTTTCCGAACCCAAGTCAATCAAAACGACATCATTAGCTCATTTATTCCGCAAAATTGCACCATATGAGAAAAATTGTTGATGTCAGAGGGAAAATAACAAAAATCATAAATTGATTAATTAATCATTCATTATGAATTGTTTCCATTGCAGCATTGGCATAAATTTTATCAGCATAAAAATAAATTCGTACATCAGAAAAAGTTTTTTTGTTTTTTTGCTTCCATTCATTCTCTCAGTTTTCCTTGTTTCGTTGCGGATAAATATGAAATGGCGCTTAATGAACCTTCCGAATGGATCTTTTAGATTTTCATTGCCATTGCGAATGCTTTTGTCGTTTAACAAAAAAAAAAAGTTTCGCTTGCGTTTATTTGAACGCTCAATAAAGACGAGAGGAAGTGTGTAGCGAGTTGCAAAACACGTCTGGAATAAATTAATCAGACAACCCTCATGACAACCATAGAAACAAATTAATTAAGTTTTTATACTTTTTTTTTTCAACCATGTTCGACCACCGTCGCATGTATAGACGCGTATATGTGTTCGTTCAATATAGTAAAAAACGCGGGTCTTTAAAACACTTTTTCCATTACCTTATTTTACATAAAAGGCGACTCATTGTAGCACAGTTGTTTTAATTATCAGACACGATGTATGTAGATATACAGCACATGCTATGTACATTTGCACAAGCACTTCTACCTATGACGTACACTCTTTAATATCATACATCGTCGTTATCTCATCAATCGCATGTAGTTATTGTTGTATGTCGTGTTCAATAAATTTATGGAAATCGGCAACACTCAACTATATTGTCAGAGTCTTTTTTTTGGTGTTGTTGTTGCTTCAGTTCCTTTTGGGTTCATGAAATTCGTTTGGTATGGATTTGGTTGTGAGTATGGGTGCGGGTTTCTTGATATTTTCTCAAATTTTCTCAAAAACTAATCCTAGCTACCCTAAAAATAGCTTTAACCCCTCAACTATCCTTACATCTTATCTACCTTCATATCAATTTACTGAAAATTGCGCTATTATCATTAAATTTTATAGACATCGAGGACATTCATACTCCACATTCAATAAATAAAATAATAAAATCGCATTTTATTCCCAATTTTTCCACCACCCGTAATTCGTGAAATGCACACACGATGTGCAAAAAAAAAGTAATTGTTTTATAAAAAAAAACTTTTCTCTCTTATCATTCATTTTCAATATCATTCTTGCAATTTTAAATTTGTAGTATCCGCCTGTTAACTCTGCAGTAGCGGCAGTGATCAGCACAAATACATATATTATTATCCACCCTTTTTAGCGCATTTTTGAAAACTTGTTTTCGAAAAGGAAGCTTAATAATGCACTTTGTTCGTTCGTTCGTTTGCTCGGCTGGGTAAGCATAAAAACTTTTTAACCAGACATCGTAGAGAGTTCAGGTTTGTTTTATTAGCTTCGTTACTATTGTTTATTCTCCGATCGAACAGTTAAAAGTCTTGAAATAGTGTATTTATGCTATAATTATGCTATAATTCTAGCCGTTGTAAAATTTTAAATTTTAAAAAACCGTTAAATGATAAACTTTTTCTATATGGAAATTCATTGCAGCAAATTATTAATTATACTATAATCAAATACTGATAGCTTCGTCAAAAATGCGCTGAAGTCCCTCGATCAATAACACGAGGACTTTTGTAATATTTTTTCATATTATAAAAAATTTATTCACCATTTTTGCCATTTTCATAATTTCCATTACGGCTTATTTTTGGTCCATTCCATGCTAATGGATTGCAGACAGCATGAAAAGCATTTTTTATTTTTCTCCATTCAACAGCGGTCGGCCGCATCTTAATTTCTCATGTACCACTGCCATTTATCGTGTCTGTAATAAATTTTCTCGTTTCGTCTCGACTCTCTTCCTTCTCATGCTACAAATTCATTTTTATTATTGTTCTATGTTGTGTTGAGAGCTCAAATTTCATACATTTGTTGATGAATAAACAGAAAATTAACGAATTTATTGCTTTAAATGCGATTACGTGTATGCAGTTTTGTGTCTATTACCATATCTATCTTCCTCCTTTTGCTGTTTTATGCTGTGTACGCATTGTTTCCTTGTCAAACGCACAATATCGAATTTTTTCAGTTTAAATATTTTTTTTTCTCGTAGGGTAGGTCAATGGAGGTAAAAAGTTGGGACTAAGTGTGTTGTGAGTATTGAAATGGGAATTGAGACGCATATTTTTCAAAGGTTTGATCAGCTTTTATGTAAGTAGACCAGACTTACCGCCCCTGTTCCCTTCCCTTCCGCTTCATTCTCAAATATTCTCGACTCATTTCTCCCAAACTCAATAAATAAACATTATCTCAAGCTTTCGCTTGAAACAACAAATCATGCAGTCATGTCAGACAGTCAGCCTAAATTGAATCTCATTCCAATTCCTTCCAAGAAAATTAATTCAAAATTTTTTAAAAAAATTTTTGTAGCAATAATCGCCTGGGAGCTCGTGCCGTATGTGTGCGTATAACAAAAAAACTATAAAATTTCCTTTCCTTTCTCTTTGTAGAACTCGACAAAAAAAAGGGGTTTCCATCGAAACAGCAACAACATTTCAGGACACAATAGAAGCAGCTTTCACATAATCATAAAAGTTGACGTGTACTAAATTATTTATGCATGATTGAGATTACGGTCCTTTTTATGTTCATCATGATGTACGCTTTTTTAAAAATCCTGAGATTTTTCCCATCCATGTATACATGATTTGTGTCCGAGAGTTCAGTTTTTACAATAAAAAAAGGGTTTTTAATTTTAAAAATTTAAAAAAAGTCGTCACATGCATGTCAATTATTTCTATTGAAGTGCAATTTTTGAGAGATGTGCAGGCTAATGATTCATCTTTGTCAGCTTGAATTGGTGACTTATCAGTTGGTTTTAAAGAAGTCAACATTTTAAATTTCAAAAAATTAATAAAAATTGAAATTTTCAAAACCGTTGAAATTCAAAATTAAAAAACCGTTTAAATTCAAATTTCAGAAAATTGTTAAAAATTCAAACTTTAAAAAACCCCTTAAAAGTTTGAATTGTTAAAAACTTAAATTACAGAAAAAACCGTTGAGCATTGAAAATTAAGAAATCAGTTCCAACAACAATAGTGCGCCTAAAACCCTCAATCAATAGCTTGACAACTATTTTAATTTTTTTTTCCATTGTACTTTCATTATGGATGCACACACATGATGTAAAATATTTGTGCTATGTTTGTTGATCAAAATAAAGGGAAATTCTCTGTGATACAGGAGTACACTCACATCTCACTTGAACGCGTCCAATATCAAATATAGTCGGATGCATATAATGGCAAAGGACACAAAATGATAAAGGCTCTTATCCCTATAAAATTTAATGCAATGAGATTGGGGAGATTTAGTCAATATTTGACGAAATATATCAAAGGCTTTTCATTGTTAATCTTCCATAAATTACATAATCCATCTTGTTTGTTTATACCATCAAAAACTAGACACTTCTCTGAGGTATTTTAATCGTTTGTTTTCCTCTTAATTCTCTCTACTTTTTGCCTATCCTTTTTGTTGTTCATGATGCCATACACTAACCCGTTTTTTTTTTTTTTTGTTGCTGTTGAATGGATGCTTATAAACGTTTAGATAGCAACAACAAAAGAATTAAAGAAAAAAATTGAGTAGTGTGTGTTTTAGATTAGGGTGGCTAGAGCGTAGCTAGCAGAAAAACTGCGACACACTTGTGAATTGAGAAAAAAAGGATTAAAATCTTCGGCTCCTTTTTTGAGCTACCAGAGGCTTAAATTTGAGTACACACTAGATGTTGTACATTGAATTTCAATTGAAGGATAAAAAAATTCCGAGTAGCTCCAGTAATCCAGGAGCTCCAAAGTTTTGAGGGAGGGGGACGAAGAGGGCATGAATACTGAATAAAAAAGAAAACTCCATAAATTTTAAAACTTAAAATTCCTTCAAACTGAAGAAATATTCTCGTAATATCAATGTCCTGACTACATTTTAGTCTACGACTGACCTAGAGATGACTCTTGATAGGTTTCAAATAAATATTAAAACTAAAACCAAAGACGATACAGTCAGCATCAAATGAATCTGAAGTAAGAGGCAGCTGATGAGAAAATTGGGTTTGGATAGATGTTATTGGATATCAAGACTAATGCATATCCTCTATTAAGGTAATAGACTCAAAAATAGTCGAGTAAGGTGTCAGTTAAGTGATAAAACATGTTGACATTCGAGGAAGTCGCAAATGTTGGATTGACTAAATTAACGAATTGATTGGAATACAGAAAGCATAACTGTAAGAGTTTGGACATTCTGATACTTCTTAAGACAAATAAGCACATCGGCTTTTGTCTTTCTGTTCAATTAAAACCTTTAAACACGTGTCTTTTAGTCCACTGAGTCACATGAGACTAGCATCTCCTACAAGCTAAAGAATGATAGAATAAGTGAAAGATAATCGACTCCATTGTCTGTTACTTTGTTCAATTACTTTAAATTGCATCCAATGATCCAAATTCAGTCACTAAAACTGACCCACCAATCATCATCGTCTGTTGCTGAATTTGGTCAAGCAATCAAACGAATAACAATTTTAAATCTTTAGTTGTTTTCCAGTTGATAGCCTTTCATAACTGATTAACCCTTAAATTATTTTTTGCCAGCTAGCCAACACACCCATTAGTCCAGTCCACTGGAACTAAAACACAATAACTTTTTATTGAAAAAAAAAACTTTTTTTTTGTTTCAAATTGTTTTTTTGGTCTTTATGAATTTTGAAATTAAAGGAAATTTTTATCATCTATGGATGTACATAAACAAGCATAAACGAGATATGAGATTCCGTCTATGTATGTGCACACACTCATCCTCTTGATACATAATTGGAAAATTTTGTGTTTGAATCTAATGAAACGGAAATAGTTTGAAAGGAAAATCAATGCAGCAAAAGCAGCGTCCAGGACGACATCAAATTAGAGCGTACATAACGAGTTTTGCAAACTAGATAATTTTCAACATATTTTTTTTTATATCTATTTTGTATCTCTGTTGTACAGTCTATGTTGAGAGGGTTAGGGAATTATTTGTGAACTATGTTACGATTTTAATTAATTTCTTTTGTTATAGAAAATGACGAGAAAAATAGTTTTTTTTGATTATTTTATTTTTTTTTTGTGAGAAGAAATAAATGTTTAATTCTTTAGAGGATGGAATTTAATTTGAAACATTTATGCAATGGAGATTAAAATGTTTGCTGATGAACATGACAAATATGGGAGAGGAATTTAAATAAAATAAATAAATAATGCAATGAAATTAATTTCAAATGAGAGGAAATTTGCATAAAATTTTAGTTTTTTTTTCTGTGTATTGTTTAGAGCTTAAGCTGCTCATTAATGGTTTTTGTGTTGGTTTAAAATTCGCTAAATGAGGAAGTTTTGAAAATGGGTTAGATTCGGATCATCACGCAAAATTAATGAATTCGCTTTTGAAATTAATTATGAATTTAAATTTTATTCCTCTTAAATGTGATTTGAACTTCATAAAGCCATAGTTGAAGAGTCTTGGACTGAAGATCCTTTATTTAATAAATTTGATAAGTTCTTTCCATTTTTTCACGCTTACTTTTTCTTAAAATATTGTTTATTCCAGTCTGCAAATTGTCATGCTTACACTAGATCTAATTTTTATGATTAAGAAATCAATCTCTGAGGAGTCGTTCACTTATGACGTCCAAAATTAACGGTCGTTTTTTAAAAAAGAACAATTGTTTTCCTGGAATTTCTAATGTTCTTTTCGTGCTGACCCCCTTGAACGTCATAAGTGAACAGCCTTTGATAAGATTTGAACATTTGTAATCACAACTAAATAGCATTTAAAGTCTGTTACCAAATATTTTGACCGAAATGAATAAAAAGGCCTTATTCTATTCGATTTAGATTCCACAGACCCGATCGGCACACATTGAAAATCATTAACATGTTTGCCACATGGTAGCTGGTTGATTGTATAATTAGATCCAAGCAGTAGCCAATAGGCAATGACAGCCTTGGGGCTAACACTTGGCATCAAATTGAAAATGACTTCGAAGCGGCTGTGGCTTGATTCTAATTATAATATCAAGCCAACGGCTGGGTGGCAATCATTTTAATGTGTGTCGATCGGGATAAGATCTCTACTAAGACAACAAAATTAAAACAATGGTTCAGTTTAGTATTTGATATTCCTTTAATCAGTTGTGAGCCAGCTTTTTTTGTGGCACGGCAGACCTTTTTATTAAACACTGATCAAAACCGCACACAACATATAGTTCATAAGATTTTTCAGTTTTTCATGGGTTGGCCATTACTGTCTTAAACCATAAGCTAGTAGCTTAAAGAAGCTTAAATCATACCTCGTCCCACACCCTCTCAATAAATTTACAATTTTTATTCAAATTGACTAAATTTGCACCCAGCAAAGTATTTCAACCCAATGAAAAAATTTAAATTTCAAATGATTCTAATTCACTCCTATTCGAATAACTTAGTTCCCTAAAAAAGAAGAAAAAAAAATCAAATTAAAAGAAACATAAAAATTTATGCACCGAGCATCTCGAGAAAGAAAAAAAAATTCTCGTGTACTTGCTAATGAACATAACTGATGAAATTATCCTTTCATAGCTCTTCATTTAAAATACACATTTAAAATGCTTATCAAGTTGGAATTAGAAAGACTGGATACATGAAACATGCAAAACGTACGAAAACATACAAAGAGAGAGCATGAGCACCTCAAACTTTATATGTTATGAAATATGCATAAATAATTAATAATGTACGATATATGCACAGAAATTTAATTTTATACAAAATCCTTGAGAATGCCTTTTGCTTCATTCAAGTGGAATTTACGTCAAAGGAATAAAGCAAGGGTAGGGATTTAAATAAAATTTCTGCCTGTCCGTAGTTGTGCATATATTTGGACATGTATATCAAATATAGATAATTAATTTCGATTAAATTAAATTCATGCTTAAGGAATTATTCAATAAAGGAATACATCCTCAATTGGTAAAGTGCCGAACGTTTCCTTAAAAGAAGTAAAAGACACCTTTTGATTGTAAATTCATGAGGCATGAAGTATACATGTGCATTTGTGCCAACTGAGGCTGTATTTTGAATATATATGTATTTTCAATTGAATTACAGTCAGATTGAGTATAAATCCCCTCCTTTTTTTTTGCTAATCTCAATAAACATACTTGATGCCTTTAGGAATGAAATCTTTCTTCATCCTTAAATACAAAAATTTTTATTCGAACCAAATGAAAAATTCAATAATCGATTGCTTCCTTCATCGTTCATTCTAATTGAGTTGGAGTTTGTTCTTTTAAGGCCGTAATGATTGAAGTTTGGATTGCTATGTTGGGGGTGTGTTTAAAAATTAGGTGCATTTTTAAGGCATAAACTGTTTATTTTTATAAAATTTAACAGCTTTTTCAAATTTGAATTTATAACTGTCATCAAAAATTCAAATTTGAACTAATTTATAACGATCTTTTGAAGATTTAAATTTCAAACCGCCAATAAAAATTCAATCTTGTGAAAGATAGCTTTAACGGATTTTTATGATTTAAATTTTAAACTGTGAATTAAAATTAAAATTTGAGCTTTGCTTTACCGGATTTTTAAAATTTGAATTTCAAGCGATTTTTAAGAGTCAAAGTATCAAAGTTTGTGATATTTAACTTTCACCCAAAAATCAAAATAAATGTAAAATTTAACTTTTTGTTCAAATTTAATTTCCTAATCACACTCCATGTTACATCAGCAAACCTAACCTCAATTTCCCTCAACCTCACATCCACATAAAACCCTCGATAAAAAAAAATTGATTGATGATATTTGAGTGTTCGCACTCAAGAGAAGAAAATTAATTGAATTCAATTGACAAACGATTCTGTGAATGTGTTGAGTATCGTTTGAATTTGATTAGTTTCCATGCTTCTCCTTTCTTCCGGTTCTTCCTCACAGCAAATATGAAACGCTTTATTATTCGAGAAAATAAGAAGAATAAAATACAAAAATGGGAGCTTCCAAGGTTGTTATGAAATAAGCCTTGGAGGAAATGAAGCAGTTATGGATGATTGATTTGTAGTCTAGGTCATGCAGATCGATAAGCATTGCCAATTAATCATACTTTGAAAATTTTATTTTATAGGAAAAGATTTTGAGCATGGCATCATAATAAATAATTTAGATCTTTTGCTGTGTGCTTGAACTTTTTTGAGGTTGGGGGAATGGAAGGGATTATAAGGTATGGGATGTTATGAGTAAGATCTAAATTTATTGAATAGGATTTGATGTAAATTTTGGCTTAAGAGTGAGGTTATATAATCCTAACCTCAAAATTGCAGTTTTCAAGGAATTTTGAGGTTATGTTGAATAATTTTTGATACAATGTATATTAATGCTAACCCAGAGGACACATAACATCTAAATGACAAGCCTACATTCTCAAATTCAAAGCACAAATCCAATTTCAAATAAAAATCACACTCAGAATCTTCAAGAACCTTCCAAACTCAAAGAAGAAACTCTTTTCCAAGTATTAAGACATTAAATTTTATCTCCTCGACCTTCGGCCTTTTACACTTTTCAGTTTACTTTTAGGCTTGTCCTGTGAAAACATTTAACAAAAGTGACTTTCTGGTTCTGTTTACCTTACAAAGTAAAATAAGCATTAAGGCATTTCCTTTCTCATCTCTTCTTATTATGCAAAAAGGAATTTGTTTTTTTCCTCAAGAGGTTTTGTTGTTGGATTTTATGTGTGTATGAAGAGAGATATTTGACCTCATGTAACCCTTTTTTATAGCTTTTCATATTTCTAATTTTAGGATTATTGTTGTTGCTAGAATCGGATTTTTAAGGATGAATGGATTGAAAGATGGAGTTTTGTCTGTTGGGGTGATTGAAACAGATTGTTGCTGATTATTTGAAAACTTAGAAAACATATTCTGGTTTATTCAAAAAAACTAAAATTTTAAATTTTTAAAACAATTTTTATCTTATTTTAAAATGATTCTTGATTTTTTTAAAAAGTTTTTACAATTTTTTAAATATTTTTTTAATTTATTTAAACTTTATAATTTTTTAAGATTTTTTAAAATTTGAAGAAAATAATAAATTTGAATTAAAACTATAAAGTAAAAGAACAAGTAAAATTTTTGAAATAAAAAAGAAGAAATTTTAAAATTCAAAATTTAAATTTATTGAAATTTTAAAAATCAAAATTTAAATTCAATAAAATTTTAAAATCTGAATTTAAATCTAATGAAACTTTAAAAAATTCATTTTGATTTTTTTATAAAATTAAAACCCTATAAATTTTTATAAAAATTACATTTTAGTGCCAT
Organism: Chironomus riparius; assembly: GCA_917627325.4. Classification (NCBI taxonomy): domain Eukaryota; kingdom Metazoa; phylum Arthropoda; class Insecta; order Diptera; family Chironomidae; genus Chironomus; species Chironomus riparius. The sequence goes on along the minus strand of OU895877.1, from coordinate 16,404,346 downwards.
AACCTCAATTTATCTTAAGTAGTTCCTTACTTGCTCCTCACATGTGCACACATCAATCCTTAATATCTCATGTACACTTATACAAAGCATATTCTCTTTTTCAACTTTGAGAACCTTTTTCTTCGTTTTTCATCAAAAATTAGATCCTTTTAAGCCATTTCATTTATGATGTCTTCAAGGAAGGTGAGAACAAAACGTAGCAAAATTCTCATTCCATTTTCTGCTTTTATTGATTTCCAATTAAAAGCTTTTTTTTGTAAAATCTAACACCCATCATAACTTTTAATGTTCTCGATGCCATTTTCTTATGTTCAGAGTGCGCGAAAGCTATAAAAAAGTTTCAATTTTTCTCTTCATATTCTTCTACATTTTTTGGTGTGCGAAAAGCAATTAAATTTATCAGGAAAGCGCCTTTTTATGAAGAGAGTTCATAGATGCATGAGAAATTAGACTTATTTTGGGGGGAAGAAATAAAAGTTGAGTGTTATGTGAGTTGTTTGAAGATATCAGCAAATGAGCTTTTTAGGGAGCTCACATGTGTGCTTGTCGAAATTTGAACGATAATTTTGTTCGTTTGCATTTTTATTGTCTGATTATGTCCAATTTGTTTTATGTTAGGTGGGTATTAAGAAATTTTTCTGGTGAGTATTTGTAGACACGATGTTTATCATGCTTCAAAGTTCTTTTCACAAATTCCTGAATTTTTGGTGACTTTTGAATAATTGTGGTGAATTTGGTGGATTTTGTGGTGAGTATGGTGGACTTTGCTTTGAATTTGGTGGGTTTCATGGTGAATTTGGTGAATTTCTTCCTCAATTTGCATCATTTGTGGTGAATTTGACGGATTTATGGTGAACTTTTAAGTTTTGTCATGGATTTGTGGTAAAATTTTAGGTTTTGTGGTAAATTTGATTTAGTTGTTGTGATTTTTTTAAGTTTCTTGTTGACTTGGATAATTTGTAGTGAATTCGGTGAGTTTGTGGTAAATTTGATTGATTTGTGGTGAATTTGATTGATTTGTGGTGAATTTAGTGGGTTTCATGGGGAATTTGGTGGATTTAGTGGTGAATTTTGCTTAAGTTGAGGTGAGTTTGTGATAACTTCTGAATAACTTACAAAACTTTTAAGAAAATTCAATAACTTAAAATGAAAATTTTTCCAGCAAATCTTAACCTCAAACTCCAACTTTATATCATTCCTATCCTCAGGTGCTTTCCATTGCAATAAATATCAAGCTTCTGCTTGAGACATTCCCACTCCTACAAAGCTCAAAGACATTCACAGTTCGCAATTCTTTTTATTTCATTCTTAAAACTAAAAACTTCAACGAGTAAGACCTTCCAATAATCTCTCTTCTCCACCAAACGCCAATATAATCCCCAGCACAGAGAATTATTATCATTTTATAAACCCCTCAGAAGATGTCAAGAACTAAAACTCCTTCACAACTTTTTATGATATTTCGCAATATTTTAATTGAGCTGTGCTCAATTCAAATGTTTTGGAAAGTTTTAAAAGTTCTTTTTTTTTAGAAAAAAAAAGTATGAGTTGTAGAAAAAAAATTTTAATTGCCAATCATTATTTCGAAAAGAATTAGGTGGAAAGAAAATTAATTTTCTGAAGATGGTCGGTGTCGTTGCTAAGAGATGACTTAAATGGAATTAAAAGTAAATGATGTCTGACATTATTATTATTTATTAATAAAGATGACGAGAGTCTAATGAGAGTCAATTAAGGGATTATTACATTTAATAGTTGAATCCGTGAGAAAGTAGGTTGGTTTTTATATGTTTTGTAGCTAAAGGTTAGGTAAATAGCCTTACAATGGCTTGATAGCGATCTAAAATTGAGTTTTTATGATAATTCTTAATAAGAACGAGTTCGATTCCTCCAAAAAACCCTTCTTTAATTTTGAAACTTCTATCCATCCAAATCCAATTAATTTCCAGCAAACACAATCAAAAAACAACTCATCGCAAAATTCTCAAAAATTATCTCAAGTTAAAGCAAATAATCAAACAAAGAATCAAATTGCAAAAAAGAATCAAAATGTGAAGATTCTTGCTTCAAAAAGTTTGTTCAACATCAAAATCAGCAAAATACTCATGTAAATTCTTTCTTCTTACGATATCAAATATCATCTCGATGTAAAATTTTATTGATTATCAAACAATATCATTTACTTACTCGTTTGTAATCTTCGAAGTTGGATTAGGAACAGTTGTTTGTGAATGTTATGTAACATTGTTTTGGAAAGATAAGAGACTAATTGTATGTGGTTTTTGGTAGATTTTGTGGCACTTGGAGGCATACTCTTTATGCTATACGTCTCGTCAAGAGTTCTTAAGGTCTAGAACCCGGTTAACATGGCTAAGTTGAAAAATTCTAAGGTCGTAAAGAAATTCAATGTTCTACTATGTTGAATACTAAACAAATGTATCTAAAACTAAGGAAGGGTGTCCTGAGCATCTCTAGAAACCAGCTCAAGGGATTTCTATTCCCTATTAAAAGACATTAAATATCTCTTTTCTGTGGCTGTACAGCAAATTATGTCATAGAAAGATTGTATAAGAATAAAGTGAATCAAATGTTTTTATAGACATCCAGAGCAACCCATCCTTTGTTTGTAATTCCATGACTAAATTCAAAGAAGGAAGAATTGAAGAATTAATTATAAAAACTAGAAATAAATTACAAATATATTGCAGATCTCGCAGTTATTTCTATTAGCACCATTGAATTGCATTGATAAGGAGTTTAACTCAAAGTTAAAGCTTTTTATGCAAACTAGCGCTATATTCCTACTTTTACACAGCAAAACTTACAACATCAAGTTAGAAAATATTCCATTAATATTCAATTTCACTCGAATTGCATAAAACTTTTTATTAAAAGTTGTTCTTTCCTGTTAAGTTGTTTATTTGAACTTTTAATGCTCTTTAATGGACTTTACAGACTCAGATGTCGATGAATTTTTAAATTGTAACTCACTGGCTTGATTTACAGAAATAAGGACAGTATCATGAATAAAAGCTGTGATTATGGGACATTATCGAGTCTTAAACACGCTCTATAGACAAAATATCCATAACTACTCTCCCATACATCACTATTGACAATATCACAATGAACATTATTTAAAAACTTATTGTTCCAACACAAAAAAACCATTCTAGACTAAAAGAGTCACACACCTTAAAAAAACTGTGCATTAAACTTAAAATAGCAATAAAATATTCAGTAGATGTGCAAATGTAATTCAAACTTGAGCACTTTTCGACTAATAAAATTTTTCTCATTCAAAATTTTACTCAACTTTTTCTCCTCGATTCTCATTCTATTAAAAACTTTTTTTGTTGTAAACTTTTCCATTCAAATAAAAGTTTAATCCTGATATCTAATTATGAATTATGTGCACAGGTAACAGGAACAACGCTCGGCTCCCTTTATTCCTGAAAATAAAAATTATTCATGGAGGAATAATCGAGAGTACATGAAAAGGAAGAAGAAGAAGAGAGTTTGGTAGGAAAAGTTGTCGGAACATAAATCTTACAGGGACGGGACTTTAAAGTTGCTTTAAGTCCTATATAGCTGTGTAGTTGGTGCATTTGAGTTATGGTAGATTAATTGGAGGTAAGAGTTTACTTTTTGGTCTAAACTCAGTGGTACAAGCGATAATCCATCCTTTAAGATGCAAATTATAGAAATAACCAGCCACCCTTCAGTAGAAATAAAACCAGAAATTAAGAGAGTTTCAAACTGTTCAATGGAAATTTAAATCTCGAGAACCCTCTACAGATTCCACCTCTAAGCTTCATTCCTTCCAGCTAGTCCTTAACTTACCCAACCACATTCCTAACCTAAAATGTCTAACAATCTTCAATCAATCTATCAAGAAATCATGTACTAAACATGATTAACATCAACTTAGAACCAGATAAGGCACCATCTCATACAAGCACATACGTGTAACTATGTATATGTGCACCTCCCATGTGACGTGAAGTAAAATTTGCAATTCATCGTTGTTTGCCATAAAATTTGCATTAAAAGGTATTTTTCATGCTTGTTCCTTTTGCCTTTATTTCAATTTTCAACATGTACATTCTAGCCAATCTAACATCAAATGAATGATGGTTCTCGAACATAAACCCAAAACCACAGTCATAAAAGGAATTGAATGTGTTGAATCAACATTAGAAAGAAAATTACAAAGCAACTAGGATGTTTCCATCTCTCTTATTCTCTATTTGCTTCCTTTAGGTGAGAAATCAATAATAATTTATATCGTCTCCACACAGTTCTCTCTGCCTTCATGTTTTTTAAAAGCATGAATAGAAAATTGAATGTGTTTTTTTATGTTTAAATGCTCATGCACCATCCATTATCCAGTTGTTGCTAACAATAATTTCTTTGCTATATCCATATGTGTTCCTTCTCTTTTATTTTCACCTTTCTATGTATTTTCTATGGTTTTACTAATTCTGATCATAATCGGAGAGACTTTTTGAAATAAGAAGTTGTTGATGTAATTGCAGAGTTTGGTCGATGGCTGACTGATTGAATAGGGCAGAATGGAGAGTATTAACAATGTTGAAATCAACTAAATTGGTTCAAAATAAATTGAACCGGTTTAAAATAAGTTGAAGTGGTTCAAAATCAGTTGAACTGGATCAAAATCAATTAAATTAGTTCAAAATCAGTTGAACTGGTTCAAAATTGATTGAACCGATTCAAAATCAATTAAACTGTTTCAAAATCAGTTGAACCGGTTCAAAATTGATTGAACCGATTCAAAATCAATTGAACTGTTTCAATCCAAATTCAATAATTGTTAAACTAGATCAAAATTGTCTAAATCAATTCAAAATCAAGAAAAAGATCTAAATTGCAATCCTAAGATTATTTTCCAAATAAATCGACTAAACTATCGCCTCAGTACTCATCAAAATATCTTGAAGCACACCACAGTTTACGTCTTAAATATTACAGTCACAAATTACTTCCATATTATATCTCTGTTTCCCCTAATTCTAAATATTCAATTACGATCTCAAAACAAAAATATTTCTCAAGTAAATCCTTACATATTTTTCTGTTCTCCCCTGGGGATCACGTCTCCATCGCAAAATTTACCTCAGAATGTGCCACCGAAAGCCTAATAAATTTCACGTACACATTTCTCTTTTCCCACATCCTTTAGATCTTCTTTCTTTCGATTTTATACCTACATGCGCCATCTTTATTTTTCCATTTTTCTCTCCTCTCGTTTTTCTTTTTTTGCTCAAACATCCATGTAATTGCTATTCAATTCGTGATGGGACTACGGGGAGTGATTTGCAGAAAATACAGAAGAAAGTAAAAGAGAGAGAAATGGTAAATGGCAAAATGTAGAACATGCTACTTTCCATTCAAAACCAGCTTGCCATTTTTCCTTTCTTATCAATGATTAAATACATCATTCTGTCATGTCTGTCTTTAGCCACACACTAGCACTGAAGAGGTATGAATTGATGTGAACTCAGGGGTGGTAAGTTGGAATTGTAAAAGAAAATTTCTACTACTTGACCGATTATTGTAGATTGAACTGGTTCAAAAAATATTGATCCGGTTCAAAAGACATTCATTAGGTTCAAAATAGATTAAATCTGTTCAAAAAAGATTGATCCGATTCAAAACAGATTGATTAGGTTCTCAACAGATTAATCCGGTTCAAAAGAGATTCATTAGATTCAAAACAGATTAATTCGCTTCAAAAGAGATTGATCCAGTTCTAAATAGATTAATTCGGTTCAAAAAAGATTGATCCAGGTCAAAATAAATTGATCCGGTTCAAAATAGATTGATCCAGTTCTCAACAGATTAATCCAGTTCAAAACAGATTGATCCGGTTTAAAAAAGATTGATCCGGTCCAAAACAGATTAAACCGGTTCAAAAAAGATTGATTCAGTTCAACATAGAATGATTCGATTCAAAACATATATAATGCCAAGAATTCTCGCCAAATTACCACCCCTGGACACGTATGAGCACACCTTTTAGTGATTGGTTGAAAAGGTTTCCGCTTTTTATGTACCCATTTTAAAGGTAAGAATACAAACAATTTAGTGCTAATAACTGTTTAGTCATCGGTGTATAATATTTCAATATCAGACACTACAATTGGAAATTCATACATCAACAATTTCCCTATGTACATTTTCTTCTCAAATGAGACTTTTTTTTTGTTATTTTTAAAACATGTGAATAAACATGCTGAAAGTGCACATTCTGTACATTTTGCACTTCTAAAATGTATTTTCAATTTTAACTTAAGCAAAATGCATTTTATCATGCAAATGAGTTTGAAATGTAGTTTCAAGAGAGGTGCATAACGTTGATTATTCAGGAAGTTGTGCATTTTCGCAAAATACATTGAGACGAAGGAAGTTGCATTAATGCACACATTTTGTGTGCATGCTGCTGATTCTACTGCTGTTGCTGCTGTATGAATTAAAAATTAAATAATCTTTGCTTTTTATATCCTTTGTTGCTGGATTGGATTCGCTCTCGCTTTTGTGCTGCTCGTTTTTCGTTTTTGCTTAATTTATCACAAATATTGTTCCAGTTATGCATTCTTTTTTTTTCGGGAAAGTTGAGTGTTATCTCTTTGCGAGATGGCATAAAATTAGGTTTCTGTATGGTTAAAAATGTACAAAGGAGTTCGCTTGAAATTTAAAAGTTAAGTGGAGATTTAATGTATATTTGAAGGATTCAGTAATCTCGTGTCGAGTTGAAAATTCAGTCATCTCGGATCGAGCTGAAAATTTGTTTATCTCGGATATAGATGAAAATTTGGATGTCTCGTATCGAGCTGAAAATTTTGTCATCTCGGATCGAGTTGAATCTTTGGTCATCTCAGTTCGAGGTGATTTTTGTGCCTTCTCGGATCGAGTTGGAAATCTTACCTTCTCAGGTCGAGCTGAAAATACGTTCATTTCGGGTCGAGCTGAAAAAATAGACATCTCTCGTCGAGCTGAGAATTCAGACATCTTGTGTAGAGCTGAAAATTCAGTTATCTCAGTAAATACCTTAGTTTCGTACCTATCCACAAACATAACATTACTTAGCCCTTAATCGGACCAGTAACCACTCAGGCATTAAATCGCATATCCCAATACACTACAGAGACTTGAACACAGATCATCTTATTCCATAAATTCTAAATCACCCAACTAAAGCGCCACCAAACCTTCACATCTCAATGATTCTTAACTTGACCAAGATCAAATATCATAATCTACAAAATAAGGAAACTAATTCCACTTTTCAAATTATTCTGGTCATTGTCGATTTTTGTCTACTTCACATCCGGTCCCTTTTAAAAATCAATAGACATCATACGAATTTTTATCCAAAAACAGCTTGAACAATGGCAACCAAAGAGATGTACTTGAGTTAAAAAATATATCTGCAGACACATGCTCATGCTGAGCGAGTTCAAAATCGTCCATTTTTAATAATGTTTAAAAATGATGATAGGAAATTAGAAAGAAGATGAAGAAGTTTATGACTGTGTCTGCAAGATTCTTTTACTGATATTATCGCCATTTTTTTCCTTTCCTATTAGCTCGTTTAATGTAACATCACATCTAAAAGCTTCCTTTATCGAGAAACGAAAAGTTTTTTTTTTTTCAAGATGAACAGAAAAAAAAGTTTAAGAAAGGGAATTTTTTTTTCGAGCAGTTCAAGCAAAAAATAAAGATGGAAGAAATTTTTTATTTACGGTCATATTTGCTCACATTTTTATATTTTATAAAAAGGAACTTTTCATTCAGCTTCTCTCCCTTTGCATATTAGCATATGCAAACGCTGCACATAAGCATAAATTTTTTGGTTTATTTTATAAAATATTGAAGATATTTTTAGCACAGAAAAAAAAACTTTTCTCATATTTTTTAACCCCCCATCTTCTTCAGTACCTCAAACTTTTTTTTTTATCCTTCACAACATGAAACGATGCTATTTATATAGAGGTGCCAGAAGCATCGTACATCCGGTGAGCCACACTTTTAAATGTTTTCTTTTTTTTCTTTCGTTTTCAAATTGAGAAATCATTGCAGTGAATTTCCATATGAATTTTTAATTGGCGAATGCATTCTGTGCTTACTTTTTGATGTGCTTGCATTGACTTGAAGTTTTTTTTTAAAGCTTTGGACTTAAAGTTTCAGGTTATGGTGGATTTAAGAATGTAGTTTTTTATGAATGACGAACATGAAGGATTGACTTTGGGCTTAAATTAGCTTAGTTATGGCAGTTTATATTTGGCAAAGGAGTGAAGTATTAAGATACTTAATTTGTGCGATTCTAACTTTAATGCACTAGGTTCAATACCAATTGAGAGCAAATACAGCATATTTAAATCAAAAAGACTAGAAATACAGTTCAAGTCCTATAATGTGTGTCTAGAAGAAAAATAGCATTTGTATGAAGAGTTCAAAATTATCTCAGAACCTAATATGATATCTGAGCTAAGTGGAAGCTGATGAATTGAATCATATATAAGCAAATTTGTCAGTTTAAGAGAAAGAACTCTGTAGTCGATTGCTAATGCAACATGTGGGATACATGCAATCCTTTTATTGAGAATATGTAGGTTCGATTCCTAACAGAAACTGATATTTAAAAGTTTCAATTGAAATGGTCGTACCAGCTGTTGGTGTGAGATATCGTGAACTTATGGTTGTCTAAAGCTTGCATCATAAGGTTTAAGATAGATGTATAAAATCAAGTGAACTGTTTTATGCATTATAGAGGTTTTAATTGGTTAAAAAAAATCTTATCCGTATCTTCTTAACATTGTAACCCTTAGACTGAACCTGCCAAAAGCATTCAAATCTATATATTCTTCATTAAGCACTTCTATAGGCTCTTTCATACTTCATTTTTGCTGATACTAAACATCTTCTCCCTTTAGAGGTTTGCCAACCTTCTCAAAAAATTCTAAATTCCCAAAAATCATTAAAATTTTAATATTCCCACATCAATTTTCCTAAGTTAACTCACAAGCATCCTCTAATAAAATATTTCCCTTCAATAACTTCCCAGTTCTTCTCTCTCAATCATTTTAATGGCACATGTGAGACACCAAAAAAAAAATGAGAAACGATTGAAAAAATGCAAACAAAATTCCAGAATATATCAAATAAAAAAATGAACGAAGAAGTAGACACCGAGAGTGAATGAAATATTGAAATAATCAACGTGCAGAGTGAAAAACTATGCAAATTTTATGTCAATTTGATTTTCTAAAGCGAAATTCTTTTTTTTAAAAAAAAACTTTTTTTTGCTCTCATATTTTCTAACATTTGCCAATGACGATGATGATGATGATGATGAAATATTTCTTCAGCAAATTGTTTATTTTTTTATATTCCTACAATGTGAGACAAGAGAAATCGTATTGGAATCTTAGTCTACAGTGTATTTTCTCTCGTCAATGAAAAAATGAATTATATTTGCATGATGATGCCACATTTACCGTTTGTTTTGGCTGAATGAAAAGAATCGGAGTGAAAAGTTTTCTAATTGGTTGGGAATTTGGGAATTTTAAGCGCATTTTTTAGTTTTGGTGGGCTTTGTATTATTTGTGGTGAGTTTAATTCTCTTGAGGTAAGTTTTAATTCAGTTTTGTTGGGTTTTAATTCGATTTTGATGAGTTTTCTTATATTTTGGTGAGTTTCTTATTCAATTTTGGTGAGTTTTTTTCATTTGTAGTGAGTTTTGTTCATGTTTGGTGAGTTTTGTTTATTTTTGTGTTGAGTTTTAATTCAATTTTATTGAGTTTTCGTCATATTTGGTGAGTTTTGTTCATATTTGGTGAGTTTTGTTCATATTTGGTGAGTTTTGTTCATATTTGGTGAGTTTTGTTCATATTTGGTGAGTTTTGTTCATATTTGGTGAGTTTTGTTCATATTTGGTGAGTTTTGTTCATATTTGGTGAGTTTTGTTCATATTTCGTGAATTTTGTTCATATTTGATGAGTTTTATCATTTGTGGTGAGTTTTGTTCATTTGTGGTAAGTTTTATTTGATTGTGATGAGTTTTAATTTAATTTTGGTGAGTTTTGTTCATTTTTGGTGAGTTCTGTTCATTTGATGTAATTTTTTCTTCAAATTTTGTGAGTTAAGCTCTAATTTTCTAATTCAAGCTTTTAAAGCCATCCCAAAATTCCTAATATTCTCTCAATTAGCCAAATTTTCGATATCCAAATTCAATCAGCATTTCAAAAAATGCACCAATGCTGATAGACAGAAAATTTATTGAATTTTCGTTTCATTTCATGTCTCATTTTCCTCATATACATTTCAATTTTTAGCATTCCCTACATGTGAGGTTTGATTGGCAAGAGCAGAACACAAAAAAAATATATTTCACTCAGATCATTTCAATGCACAAATTAACAACACAAAAAAAATCGAGCAAAAATTATGCATGTACATTGTGGTGATGGCCGAATATTCAACCTCAAAATTAATTGGAAGGCGCAAATTAAAGCGAAAAAAAATTTAAGCTGGGAACATGATAGCCGCAACGATCTCTATGTATATGTTTGTGTATAGGCATGTAGATGTGAACCACAATATATTCTAACCGACAAATTCCTGTCTCTAAATTATCTAGTAATGTAAGAGCAATTTTCAGCAGTAGCTAGTAAGGAAGAAAAAAAATTAAAAAGTTTCCTATAAAAGTATCTCCCACAGAGCATAACGTATCATTAATGTTGCGATGTATTTCCAGCATTTTCTGGTTTTATATACATAGATCCTTGTAACATAGTTTGTGTGTGTGAATTTATGTGTATATTGTTGTTGTAGCCAAACAAGAAGAGATGACGTTACTGAATAAATTTACGAGTTATGCTCCTCGTTATATTCATCCATCCTCATCCCTCCTGTTAATCTACCATACACAGTAATATCCTTCATTTTATCTAGTTCACATAATTTTCTTCTATTCCTTCCCTCCAAATGTATTGAGACCAAAAAAAAAGAAAGACGAAGAAGAATAAAAAAATATTTTCGTAACGGACTTTCTTGTTTGGGAAATGAATTTGCTATCAAAACACATTGCCAGCAGAAAATTTATGTCCATTTTTACCGACATTTATTCTCATTTTTCTTCTTTTTTTCTTGCCTCCTTCCGAATTTTTTTTTTTCTTTTTCTTCTTGCTCTTCTGTATTATCCACATTTTTTTGATATGGAAATCAAGTGAGGAAGTGAGAAAAAAGTAAGTAAGTAGTGAAGAGAAAAAGAAAACTCATACATCTCTAATGCTTTAACAAAGAATAAGAGAAATGTGAGAAGAGTTTGTAATTTGAAGGATATATTTCAGGGGAGATACTGATGACGCGCATTTTCTTGTTAGAAGTTTTTATTAAGGTATTTAGGTATATTGGGGATAGAGAGATTTTATTTCTTCATGCTGGATTTTATAGCAGTTTTATTTCTTTATTGATAAGAAGATCGTCAATATATTGAATAAAATTGATGGACAATACTGGATGTATGAAAGGAATCATCAACATGGATTCTGAGAACAGAGCTAAAGTTTTGGTTTTTAGTTTTAGAACCATAAAACATTATTCATGGTTTATGATTCTTAATTTCTTGATTGTTTTTCCTTGTTCTTGGTTCTTGGTTCATGGTTCTTGGTTCATGGTTCTTGGTTCTTGGTTCTGGTTCTTGGTTCTTGGTTCTTTGTTCTTGGTTCTAGTTTTTGGTTCTTGGCTCCTAGTTCTTGGTTCTTGGTTCTTAACTCTTTGATCTTGGTTCTTGAACTTTGGTTTTTGGTTTTTGATTGCGTGTTTCATTCGCAAAACTTTAGATTTGCACAACCCATCATTTACCCCTAAAGAAACCCCATAAATCCACCTCAGATCAGACAAAATGTCATCAACTCCAAATCATTCTACAAATAAAAGTGCATTCAAAAAGGCAAACGAGTATTGATGGCAGCATCACGGTAAGAGATATGAAGATAAATGAAACGTTTTTTATCTTTCTCCATTTCCTACTCTCTTGTCGCACACTTCTTCATCTATATAAGTTGAAAGGCATCAAAAATATTTACCATAAATTTTCGGCAATGTCAGTTGTTCTTCGCAGAACGAAAGAAAAAAGTAAGAGGAAAAACAAGATGAAGATGAGAGTGAGTAGCAAAAGAAAAAGATGAAAAATTGTAAGAAACAATGGAAATTCGCTCGTAGAATGTCATTCAACTAACCACGGTAGGAGGTCGGTTGTGGGTATGAGTGAGACACACAATTCTATGCTACTCAACGAGAATATAAAAAGCATCGTGACATGTCGAGCCTGATTCACATACTCGTACACACATACACAGCAGCAGCAGCAGCATCCAACATATCACATAAATTATGTAATTTCGTTGACATTTTGAAATATATTCTAGTCTCATTCACAATTTACGGATGACAGACACTTCCAGTGTGTGTACAGAACACATAAAAAAATGAAATGAAACGAACGAGAAATAGAATAAATATAAATTTGCATGGAATGAATAAAAATGGCTTGGCACAAAAAAAAATATATAGCTTGTTAATATTTTCAAACGATATCACTTCTTTATGGCGGCACGAAATCGTGGGCTGTTATAATGAAATTTGCAAGTGTCCATAAATATGTGATGCTCAACTTCGAGATTTTTTCTAGAATATTTCTAATAATAATATTTATATATTTTCCCGATATTCACCAACGTCATCAATGTTTATTGAAATTGTATATTTTTGCAATATTTGGTAAGCTCTGTCCCACAGCAACATATTTATTTATGCTGACTGAAAGCAATATTATTTTTACTTTGAGCTCAAAAGGTTGGAAATCTAATTATTTGGACAGAATAAACAAATATTGTTGAGTTTTGTTTGCTGAATGGTTCGTGGGGTATTAAAGATATATTTGTAAATAATTTTGTTCCTTGAATTATTGTTTCTAGATATGAGCATAAATAACATGAATGTTCCTAAATAAATTGCAAAATCAACGATTATTTTACACTAAATTGATCCTATAATTCCACATAATATTTAATCTCGTTCTTCAAACAAAATCTCATCCAAGAAAAAAACTCAATAAGCTTCACTAGATTTCTTTACAGCCTTTTATTCCTCATTTCATCATATAGAAATCCAATCAATAATTTTTTTTATGCAAAAAAAAATATAAGATAAAATAAAGAAATTGCTCGAAAATAATAAAATATCTACCATGAAATCGATTCTATGATTTCAATATCATTCCAAGCTTTCTTCTTGAATTTGAAAAATTCCATTTTAAATCGCAATAAATATCATTCTAATATGAATAAATCTTCTTTCACTGTGTCAATATATGGATTCTCATGCATTTATCTGTGAAGGTTTTATAAGATTTGAAGAATTCAACTTCGCTATTTGAAAAGAAAATTGCGGAAGCAACAGTGTAAGTAATGGAAAAAAATATTCTATTGAATGAGTTTTTAGAAATGAAAAGAAAGTACTTGTGAGCTGTCGGTGCTGATTATTGAGATTGAGATGTGAATTGAGTTAGAGGAGTTATAGTTGGAAGATTTGAATAGAATAGTTTGGATTTAGTGGATGATAATGGAGCAGAACTGCATGCAGATGCATGGAAGTGAATAAGAGTGTTGATATAACCTAGAAAATTTGATTATTTTGAAGATAACTATTAGGTTAGATGTGTTATTGCTGATATATATACAACTGTGTAAGAATGACGAGTAAAATGGCAGGATAATGGTTAAAACTAAAGTTTAAAGGTCAGATATGTGAAGTATAAATGTTAATCTCGTCTTTGAGAGATACTTAGGTTTCTTCCTTAGTCGTAGTCAAGCTTTCCTAATACCATACACTTTAATTCATTGATTTTCAATTCTATGATGAGTTCCCCAGGTAGCTACAGAAACTAACCCCTCATTAGTGCCATTAGATACCAGACTTCAACTAAATGTTCATATTATAACAACAGCATCAACCTAAAATCAAAGTAAAAAGGAAATATTCTGAGCCTAGCCTTAAGTTCCAAAAACACATAGCATGTGCTGAGTAAAACTTATAAATCTAGTCTTATGCACCCAAGGCCTAGTCTTTCGTCTACTGAGGAGGTCCATGGGATACTCCTTAAAGGCACAAATTACTTCCTATAAATAATTTTTAGTTTAATATCTTTTTTAGTCAACATTTTTGAAAATTGAATGTTCATTTTTATTTAAAACTTTCAACTTCATCCATTTTTCTCCAAGTTTTCAATTTAAAACTCCCCCAATTCCTCCTTCAACAAGTCAATTTCTTTCTTGAAAATTGAAATGAAAATTATCCCTGACATGCAGCATAAGCATTTTTCCATCTCACATCAAACTTCATTCCCATCTATTTCCATGAAAAATTGAAAAACTAAACGAAACATTATACTTTAATTTTCAACAAGCAAAGCATCCACAAAAGCGGATATGTGCAATTTTGATTAATGACTATTCTCAAATGAGAATGGAAAAAAAAACTATAAATTTTTTTGAAAGAATTATAGCTAACCATTTTTTTTGTGCTTGGTCGACGAAAAAAAAATAAATAAATAAATCCACCATGAAACCATTTATTATGAATTTGATTGCTGTAGTGACGCTTTATATCTAAGTGCTAACTGTAACGATTGTGAGAGAAAAGCTCTCTTGGAATAAAAATTGGATGTATACACAAAATTCAAGCATTAAAATGCTAGTAGCATATAGAAATTTATGTTTGTAACTTAATTTTTATTTTCCAACTGCCAACAACACATTTGTCTCTATTTTTTATTAGGGGTGGTTGGTGGGAATGAGTAGAGTTGAAGGTAGGAAGTTTGTCAGACTGACTGTCTACATTTGATTTTCGAGCCATTTAAAGTCGAATTTGCCAGTGCAAAGACAAGGTTTCAATGGCTAAGTGGTCAAGCATCAGATTAGGAACCTGTAAACATTTTTTTCTCAAGAACGTGAGTTCGATACCCACCAGAAGCTAATTTATAAACTAATCAATAAATTGAGGAGCATAATTCTTTCTTATAACCTTGCAACCCAATTTTAAGTTTTATATTTGCTACTCATTCTCAAAATTCATGATTATTGACCCTGCAGCCTAGTTTAGAGAAATAATTCAGCTTAAATCGAGATAAATTGATCCTGTATGGAGCTAATAAACCATTCCAACCTTTGTTCTGCGCAATGTCACTTTTGTACCTTCCCGCACCTTCATAAACGCACTTCAAGATCCCCTTAAGATAGTAATCCACGAACATCAAGATAAGACCCGCCATAATCTCATACAACACATTATAAAAAAAACTTTAAAATTCATTCCGCATTCCCTCACAACATCAAAAACAATCTGCGCTTCTTAAGTACTTCCAACTCAATTATCATCAACTTTATATGATTTTTTTTTTCAGTATCATCCAGCGCAACATGTCTATTCTCATATATAATAGCAATAATAACACACCATCAAAAAAACACAATTTTATAAACATTTCGCGCTCAATCCGCAATTTTAAACTTTAATATATTCCAGTAGACGATGGAATAAAGAAGAAAAAAAAGTTTTTTGGATATGAAAAGTTCCTTCATAATTTATGAGCGATAAGCTGAAACGGGAGAGGAAGAAAAAAAACCCAAAAATCAGTGTCGCTGTTAAAAAAAGAGGAACTAACGGACTTCTTTCATCCTGCTGGCACATGATTTTCATTATGCATTGAAAAAGTTTTCTTCGAGATGAAAGTTTTGGTTAAGAGAACAAAAAAATTTCTTTCCTGCTGCTATTTTACCACTGCCTGTCCTCCTTATTTCTTGTTCACACACAGCAATTTTACTCATTTCCCCTTTTTTCACTCCTTTAACTCGATGGTTTTTGTTGCTAATATTTAAAATGAGCCTCCATGTTTTTGGGGGTGGCTACTATAAGAAATGTGAGCTTTTTTGCATGTAGTATATTCAAAAACCGTAGACTCATTACGATTACAAATGGTTCTCTCACCCTGAACAGAAGTTTGTGTTTTATTTTGGTTTATTGCGGATGAAGGGCTGAAATCTAGAGCGCATTTAAGTGTATGTAAATAATGTAGAACCCTGAGATAGAGGTCTACTTTTTTGGATTTAAATTTGACTAGATTTTTAGTTTTTGGTAGGATTTGAACCATACCTTTAATGAAATTTATTTTTGTAAAATTTCTTTAAAGAAACCAAGCTACAACCTCTACACTACCAAGTCATTTCATCTTTAAAAATAAATTTTCACAAAAAAAACACTAAAACTAAACCAGACAGCCCGACAAACCTACACCAATTCCCCATTTCTTCTAAGCTTCACCCCCAAAAACTATAATTCTACTTAAATGAAAAATCATTTTTTGCTGTTCCGAATTAAAAATGCATCGTGTAATTATATGGTTTTCTGCCTCAACTGCCAGCCATTCTCCACATTTTCATACAGACTTCAGGACTATAAAATTATATGTCAAGACTAACAAATTTGTATTTTTCGTACTATGTGAATGAAAACTTTTAATATTTTTTTTTGCATAACGATTTGTTACGACGAGAGAAATAAAACTTTTTTACAGCACTAGAATGAAAAGTTTATGTAGTTTTTGCATGATTTTTATTTTTTTCGTTGTTCTGGTATGTATGTGTGGCATGTTACGAACAATTTTCAGTGATGATGACAAAAAACTTACATTTTCGACAGTCACAGACAATAAAGAACTATGCGAATACATAATGAAGTCATTTTAAGATGATGACAAACATTTAAATTATAATGTAAGTGCAATTAATTGTAGAAACTTTATTATTTTATGTTGTGACAATGGAATAGCTAATGAGAAGTGTTTTGAGTGATGTCTTAAGGGACAATGATTTGTTTATGATTGCTGGAATGGGTAACAAATGAGCGATTTAAGTTTTTTGAGATATTCGCACTTATTCCTTAATATCTTGAACTAGCAAAAGGTTACAATGGATCGCAATGGGCTCAATTGTGAAAATGGACCAATGTGTGCCACAGCCAAGGCAATAAGTTTCATTAAATAAGGTCTTTAAATCTGACTTCGTAGATGGTAAGAGATCACGTGGGCAGCCAAAGAACTCGTGGAAAGAAGCTGTTGATAGAGACATAAAGCACTTGGTATTGGTAATTGACAGATGGTAGCTAGCGATAGATCTAGATATAGGCGTCAACTAAGGGAGGTCATGGATTACAATTGATCTGTCCGACCAGCGAAATAAGTAAGTAAGTAATCGTTACAAACCATGCCCTAGACCTCTTAAATCCATAAAAATTCCATCAAATCACAAAACTTTTAAATACAAAAATTACCCTCAATAAAAGCTTCCGACGCACAAACCACGAATATACAAAAAAATATTACCACCATTTCCGAAACTATTTTACGAATAGAAAAAAAAAAAATACTACAGCCGATAAAATAAGCAGTCGAGTAAGAAAGAGAGACATCATAAAAAGGTCAAAGCAATCAGAATGTCATTTCATCATCAAGATACACATCAGTTATGTCTAACTGAATTCATTATCATGCCAAAAAAAAGAGAGCAAGAGATAAAATGAAATGAAAAGTAAGAAGAAGATGCTCGGATGTCAATGAGAATGGTCGAAAAAGTCAAACCTATAAGTGGTAGTAGCAGGAAGAATGGTAATTCCATATAATGCCACAATTTAATGAACAAGAGTGAGAGAGATGAAAATATCACAAAATGATAACCAAAACGACTATAAAGTCAGAGAGACAAAAGAGGCGAAGCAAAGTACTATCAGATCAGAATGTGCTTCTGGTTTATAGCAAAAACTAATTTAAGTTGATATTCTTTTCTGTTATGTGTTGTTGTTGTTGTTATTGTTGCTGCCGCTGCTGCCTTTTTTCCTACTCTATTTCAATATCTGTTTCTAGTTCAGCACCCACAGTTCGGAAAATGACAGATGCCAAAAGAGAGAGCTCCATGCGATGCTAAAATAAACTTTTTTTCAGATGCTACTATGGATTATTGAATAAATGATGTAACACGATTTGGAATCAATGAACTTTTAATGCTATTATTTTGCATTTAATTCTAGCTCAATACGAACAGAGAGACTGAAAAATAAATCGAAAATTGTCTTGATGAGATCAGCAAAAATTGTCTGGTTTATGAGATTATCTTCATAGTATTTTTTAGAGATATTTATAAGACTTTTCTAGAGACTGACTCACAGGATGCGATGAAATTATCGACAGATTATTCTGAGATAAAAGAGCATTTTGTGAATAGTTGTTGATGAGGATTTTATTTTGTGCTTTTTTGTCTGAATGAACTTGTGAATATGTCAAATGTTTAATGAAATATCAAGTTCATTGGATCTTTATGGAGCTAAAAATAATTTAATTTGTCTGAATTGTTTGTGGTGCTAAATGTCGATTGGTTAGTCTCATTTTGGTTTGATGTCCAATCAGAGTAGAATGTAGGTTCGATTACCACCAACTACTCATCTGTTGTTAAGGATCCATAAAGAAAGAACTAATGGATTAGATGCTTAATCAACTTAACTAGAGACCAAGAACATTCCACTATCTATCAAGAGACCAAAATCCCAGCATAATCTGAACTTAGAATCAACAGAATAAAAATTAATCTAAAATCCACATGAGTGCGTTCAGAAATTTATATTATCCCACACAAAAACAAGCAAACAAGATAATATTCGCAGATTAAAGCTTATTTCAAGCATTAATAAAAGAATTGGCCTCAATTAAACATCTCTGGCGCGTAAACTTTTATGCTTTTAGCAAATAAACTATTCAGCTTTTTCAGAGCATAAAGAGCTTTCTCGTCATAAAAAAAACGCATGAGCTTTACATTTCATTAAATCTATTGAATGCTCTGACGCGAGAAAAAAAAATGTTCAATCTCTTTAAAAGCTCAATATTTAATCCTCGAACTGTTATTATGGATTAACGCTAGATGACTCAGCGAATCTTTACGTTATAATTGAACTTTTCCCTTTCATTGCTATTGTTGGCTGCAAGTTGAGTAACAGAAATTGCAAGTAGCTTTACTGGCAGAATTATTGGCACCACGAATTTACTCAGCTTTAGAGGAGATTTGAGCAGCTAAATGCAGTAAAAATCAATTTTTTGAACAAGCTACTGTGCATATATGCGAAAATTGGCATGGAATGAAGAAAAAAGTCGTGCCGAGATAATTTATTTTTTTAACGCGATGGGGGATTTTTGACTAGTTTTTGTGCCACCATAAATTTCAATGGATGAATAATAATGAAAATAAATTTTATTTTTCTACTCGATGTGTAAATTACAACATGGATGAGAAATTAAAAATAATCTAGGTCTGCTTCCGCTAATCTACTATCGGTTGTAGATTATAATCGAAAAATTTATTATTTCTGTGCATCCAATGGAGATATATGCAAGTACACATATATAGGTATGTGACTCAATTTAATTGAATCTATATCATGATCATGCATAAAATAGAATTGCATTTTGTACTTGTTTACATGTCATTTATGCATCCGTGAACAGATCTGTTTCAATCATTTTCTAAAGGATTATGCAATCGATGTGTATGGATATTTATGTATAGATATGGAATATGTGTGATAGCAGTACATCCAATTGACTTGTTTCGATTAGAGTCTTTGGTATGAATCATGATTTATTGGATATTTGAATGGGGATAAAAATGGGGGTTTAAATTAAAGTCGATCAATTTATGTTTATTTGATAATTATAGTTTTTGAACCTCCAGTTTGGATATGATATGTTTAAGCAACTAAATTAAACTCCTGGCTCCTTAACGTCAGACTAATATAAATAATTTTAAAGTAAACAAATAAAGTTGTAAAAATGAATGCCTGGGTGGGATTCAAACCCGTACCTTCTTGAAAATTAGATTCTTAACCTCTATTCCCGCTACGCCTATTCAATCACCAAATTGCCAAGGTTGCAATCAACAAAAATGTTACATAGCATGTCACTAGCTTCAAAAAGCAAGTTTCAACCCAACGATTCCTTTATAATTATTTATCTTTTATCACACACTGCCTTAAACCCACATAATTTTCGTATCAAGCAATTAGAGTAGCAGACGGAAGATACCATAGACCTTTGTCCCAAAAAGTCGAAAAAGAACCTGAAATGAAATCCAAGAGGTACCAAATTCCAAACAAAAGAGGTTTCATTATGAACTGGCACCGGATAATAAACAAACCAGCTTACAAGAGTAAAATGACCACTACAATCCAATCCGACCACTTATTTCATCAGGCAAAGATTGTGTATCTGTACTCAACTTACTGAACAAGATAATTCCAAATAAATTTTCGTACAGAAACATCAGTTCTCATCAAAATTCTGTTCCAACACGCTCCAAAACATTTTAAACACACAAAACAGACATGTCATTACATCACAAAATCATTCTACATGCCGATCAATTTTCATTTAGAATCTCTACAATTTCCCAGGTACAGCAGCAATACAAAAAAACTTATGCATCTATAATCGTGTCGCTGCAATTTGATGCTGATATTGGAAAATTGAGACAGCGAACACAGAAAAAAAAATTCTATTCCATCGACATTGCAATTTAGCAGAATATTATGAAATTTATTATTATGCATGTTATCGCACTGTGTGACAGATTTTTTGCCACACAGCCATTATTTTTACGGGGACATTCGCTTCTTCTTGTTACCCGCTCGCATTTTTTTTTTATTCATTCAACTCTCAACTAGTATCAATTTTATGACACACAATTGCTTCTATGATTAAGTTGATGATGATGATACTGATGCCATTGATGCTTTTGGCATTCTAAATTCTAAGCTTTTTTTTCTCTCTCATTTCTCTTTGTGTCTATTTAACTATCGCTGGGAGGTGGAGATGCTGATGATGATGATGAATAAAAAAAATTAAATGAATGAAAATAGAAATGAGAATAATAATTAAAAAATAATAAAAAAGTGTCTGTCTAATGTTTTTATAATGTTTTAAAAGCGGCATAAAGTTTAAATTTTTGATAGAATTTTGATAGGGCAATGAAATTAGAGTTAGTAGAGGGTAGATATTATTGTTGAGGTGAAAGGTTATGAGCGCATATTTGAATGTTATGTGATTTTTATCAATGTATACAATTTTACTTTGCAGGCTAGAGACAGCAATATCATCAAAGGAGTGGTTTTGATCAGTCTTCAAAAATCAAATCTAGGTTTGATTGAGAGGTCTGTCGAAAAGGTTCAAGACATTTTAAGCGGAAAGCACCACGATTCAATTAAGATGCACAAGTAAGCAAAATTAGAAATACTACGAAAGGAACTCAAGACCCTCTATTCTCCTAGACGATTAAGTAGTTCTAATCACATCTCTTATGCTCTTATAAATCTCTATGATGCAAACAAGTGAAGATGTAATATTTTGAGAATTGTGAGTAGGGTTTGGGGAACCTGTTAACAGAAAACAGAAAAATAGCTGTTTTTCGACAAAAATCTGTTAACAGAAATCAGGTCTCAAAAACAGATCTGTTTTCTATTTTTCAGTTTTACATATAATTTAAAAAAAAATTTCTTAATTTTTTGAAGAACTTAATATAGTTTTCTAGAATTCCAAATTGAAATGTATTTAATATTTTAAATTTTTTTGGATGTTTAATAGGTTTGAAATCATTATCAATTTTATGATTATTCATTCCTAATTTTGCAATCGAAATTTTAATTTTGTTGAACCTTTTGTAGCATTTACTAAAGTTCAAAAATATAATCAACAATTTTACAAGATATTTTTTATTCAGAAAGATTTTTTGAATATTTCAAATAAAATATTAGAGTTTATGGAACTTTTGCAATGCAACAATGCAATGTTACTTAAAAGTATAAAATTTTTTTTGATTTTTTTTTTGCATTTTTATATTTCATTATATTTTAAAGAGTTAATTAATGAAAAATTAAAAAATAATAATGCTTAGCTCTATAATGTATGCTTAACTGTTTGTAACCAACAAAAAGTTTCATTATCTTAGAGAAACACTTAGGATAACTCAAATTATTTTGAATTCTAGAAAAACAGGAAAACAGCTGTTTTTAAAAATCAAAAACCGAAAACAGACTGTTTTTCAAAAACAGCTGTTTTCCACAAACCCTAATTGTGAGAATCCTTGTCACAAGGACACCACTTTATATGATGATTTAGAGTTTAGTTTCTGGTAGGAATCGAACCCACATCCTCACAAAAGGGGGTCACAGATTTCCGATCTGTTACCTAACCATTCGCATCACGAAGAACTAATTCTCGCACTAGAAAAAACGCCTATATAAGGCTCGAAACCTAAGATTACACTTTGTTCAGACACCACAGAAGGTTAAATAAAACAAAGCTCAAAAATATGTTTAATCCAACCATTATAGAGCTATCATGTCCATTACTGCATCACATACAAAATTTTATCAATTAATCTCTTTCATCATTTGTGACACAAAAATGATTAATATCAAAAATAAATTGAATAGAACTCGCCGACAACCGCATTTATTAAACAATTTAACCCTCCAATTTTTAAAAACAATTCAGCTTAAACCGGTTGGCCAAAATAATACTGTTAAACCTATTTGGATATGATTGTAAGTACATAATACCCAGACTCGACAGAGATTTTTAATCCAACAATTCCATTTTTGTAATATCCAGTCAAAGTAAATCCAGAAGCCCATAAAAATCACAATGTGATATTCTCCAGTGATGTCGAAATAAAAAATATGTGTATAGTCTGTGCTGTTATCATCAGGACTATAATTACCCGTGACAATTAATAAATTTCAATATTTATGATATCCGAGGTGTTTCACATTATATGAAAATTGCCATACTGCTTCCATACTTTTTCATGTTAGCATATAGCACATTGGAATTAAATCCATAAATTATGTACCAACATTCTACACACATACACTCATGTATATATAGGTACATATAATATTGCAATCATCATCATAAGCTTCCTCCATTTCCCATCCTTAATTTCAGCTCATTTGCTTGCTAGCTGGTGCTGCTTTATGCATTCATTGCACACATATGCTGCTGATGCTATTGCCATGGAACAGATCCATGATTTTAATTTGTTAATTTTAATTATATATGCGAAAAATCGAGCTCAACTAAATAATTAAATGTGTTAAATTTTCAACTCACTCGCAAAAAATTTTTATTCTTTATTTTTTTGTGCTGTTTATTATTTTTAGCTGCTATTTTTTTTCTGCTAGAGTCAGCATATTTCAATGAAATATAATGTATGTGATAAAAAAATTCTCTAAATATTTTTCTATTAATTCATAAACATTTTAAATATGTGAATGAATTAACGTCATAAAAAATGCAAATTTATAGTTTTTCTAAATGCTGAATATAGAGATATTCGCCATATGTAAGAATAATTATTTTCAAATTGTTATTTTATGTTGCTTTTTTAGAATGAATAAGTAAGTGGATTATTTTTGGGTGAGATGGGAATAGAGTGCATTTTTTAAAGTGTTTTGGTGATGAAGAGAGTTAATTTTTAATTTATTTTCAATTTAATTGGTTGTTTGTTATTTTAAATCCCATCACATTCATCATTTTCTCTCAATTTTTTTCATTTTTTTATTCTCAACAAACTCAACTCATCTACCACTTTTCTGACCAAACCAATGTCGTTCTCAACTTTCATCACTTTTCTCACCTTACCCACCAAATTCACCACTTTACCCAGCAAACCTACTAACATTCTCACCAAACTTACTACTTTTCTCACCAAATTCACCACTTTTCTCACCAAACTCACCACTTTTCCTACCAAACTCACCACTTTTTTCACAAAACTTACTTATTTTCTCACCAAACTTACCACATTAACCACTTTTCTCACCTAACCCACCAAGTTCACCCTTTTTCTCACCAAATTCACCAATTTACTCATCAAACTTACCAAAATCACCAATATTCTCACCAAACTTGCCGAATTTACCACTTCCCAAACCCAGCTTATTCACATTCATTCTCACCAAATCTAACAATTACCTTGCTAAACTCACCACTTTTTTAATCGAACCCACCACTTTTCTGACCAAATCCATAAAAGTTCCTGCCACTTGATGTTCTTTTGTTTTCATGAACTACAAAAATATAAATTATTTTTCATCCTAGCTTTGAATTCTAAAAACATAAAACTGAACCTTAAAATTAGCCAAGCAGACAAAACTTCTCCTTTAAAATAACAAACCTTGTTAAAAACTAAATACTAACTCCTAAATGGGGGTTAATTCTCAAATGATAATAATATGTAGCGATAGTTCCTATCTCTCAATTTCATGTACATGTATATGTTGTACAAACATGTCAAAAAGTGTTTTCCTTGTTGCCTTTTTGTTTTTTTCATTGCCGTTCCGATGATGAATTATAATAACGAGTTTTTCGAGTATCATGCATACAGAATGTGAAAAAAAAACATGAAACATAAAACATATTATAGCCTTATAAATCCCCCTTTGACATATAACATTATTTTAAATCAACTTTTTGTATTATTATTTATGCGGTTATTGTTGGATAAAAATAACTTCAAAATGCTATACTATTTAAAAAAGACAATTATTTTGTCATATCCGGGATTTTATTTTATTTTAAACATTTTTATCCATGCAGACTCGCATAAACTAAAATTCACTTTGTGTTGAAACTAAAAAAATTTATTATTATTTTTTTAAAGTGAAAAGTTTTTAATTTTCCTCTTTTTTTCTTTCCAAAACATCATCTGTGAGAAATGCTGCAGATTTCACCAAAGCACACAGCACATACACATGTACGAAGGCGAACAGGAAAACTTTTTTTTTCACTTCCATTTTATTTTCTCTCATGAGTTAGTTTTACGTTTTATTTCGATGAATGGGATGCAGAATGAGTTAAATAAATTCGAACATCATCGGACTGCTACAGTATTTGATGTTAGTTAAGGATAATGTACACATGTAAATCTATATTTTGTGAATGGATATAAAATATATTTACTTCAAACTAGAGACAAAACAATCGGAAGACGTGAATGTTAGAGGTTCACATTTTTGGTTGTCGTTTTTGGATCTATTATCGAGATGCTGATTGGAACTTTGAGTTTTGTGGCAAAAAAAGGTCGGAGGAAATGAATTTTTAAATTATTAAATTGAATAAACTGAACAATAGCAGATGCCTTTATAAAAATCTTAAAAACTTGCTGAATACCAAAAAATTCTATTCTAAAGGATAAAACAAGGGTTCGCCCTTGATTACAGAACTGATAAAAAATTACAACGTTTAAATTAACAATTTGTCAAATTCGATTTAAAAAATAATTTTTATAAATTACATTATTCAAATTTTAATCCATCGTGTACAGAAGTTCAAATCCTCAATCATTATTTATTAAATAATTACCGTTGACTGGTTTCTTTTTTGCAATTTTTTTAATTTAAATCAAAACTTTTACTGGTTTCTACAGGATTTAATGACGAAAATAATTTATTTGATTTTTAAACCTTGAGCAGATATTTCAAAAAAAAATTTAAACAAAATCAAGCCAAGCAAAAATTCACAGATTAATTGAAAAATTGGCAAAATGTTCTATGCAGATATAAATTTCTCAATAATTTTGAATAAGGTTCGGCTCCTAGTGTTGGTTTTAAACCTGTTTATGTTCTCTAAGAAGTATCGCTCTATAAATTTTTTGTCAATATTTTTTTTTATCTCAACTAGATCCTCTAAAATCCACCAACAATGCAAACATCTCGTATTTTGTGTTTGCAATAACAACAAAAACCAAACGTAACCATTTCAGCATTCATCTCCATATAATTTAACAAATGTATAAACTACATGTGTCTACTTGTTTACCAAATGGTACTTAAATTAAGTAGAAGAAAAGTAATTGCTCACACGAATAAAATGGATATGATTTGATTGTATGTTGAGCACTGCATGAGTTTTATGATTGCTTGCATTGGACTTTTATTGCTTAAACAGATTCTGAATCTATAAGAGAGACTGTAAGGGGCTTTTGTCGCCTCCCGATGAATAACAATTTGCTCAACAAATTTTTTATTTCTTTTCATTCTTTTTTTTTATTTCAATTGCAATGAAACAAAGACGATCGGAAAAAAAGTTTTTCGTGTTTCTAAATTAAACTTTGGGGTCGTTATTAAGTGATGTTAATGGAATTTTTACTCATTTATTGCAAGATTTAATGTTAAAGCTTACAAAGCCTCAGTGTTTGGTTGTTTGGTGTGACCTCAATATTTGTAAAGGACATAGAGTTTAGTTAAGGGAGAGTATTGTGATCAAATGTACTTAGTTTCACTGAGACTCTTTTCTAACGTATTCTAGATCATATTCTTAGAAAACGCTAGTGTTTATCTTAAAGCACATCAAATATCTGATCTCATACGACCCCCGTTCCGCCCCCACCCTGTATATCCTCATAGAATGCTTTACTTGAGACATCATACATGAATATCCACCCCTTTTCAGCTCAAGCTCTCTTTTATTCTCGCATTAAATTGATGGAAAACTAGAGGGAAAATAAATTCACTCCAAAAGCCTTTCTTTCAGCTCCAATGAGACGATCTAAAGCATAGAAAAAAAATTATTTCCATTATTCAAACTTTCAATTTTTTTTCTTCTCATTTCGCCATTTTTTGTGTGCCTTTTTTAACCGACATATCTGTGAAATATTTCTGTCTCTCAAATGAGAAGCAGTGGATTTTTTCTAAGATTAAAAGCTTTTTTCTATTCAGTCCTCGTTTTATTCTTCTTCCTCCACTTGTGTTCCTTTCTATTTCATCTAATAAATTATGCACAATAAAAATAATTTCTGTTCCTTTTTGAAATACGTTTTTAACGAAAAAAGAAGATGGATTTATTTTAATTTGTAAGCTAACGTTTTTAAAAGGAATGAGTTTTTATGTTATGAGCAGTTTGAGTGAGTAGATTTGAATTTTTATGTTGACTTTAATGTGTTATTGATCTTGCCAGATTTACTTAAACTATGAAATTAAAGTGAAGCAAATTGTGTTTAAGAGTTGACATGATTAACAGGTTCGATTCCTATATAAAATAAAATTTGTACGTTTCTAGTAAAGATTTTTTAATATTTTTGTTTTTGGAGCCTTAAGAAAAAATACTCGTGCAAAACTTGAAAACCTTGTAGGATTTTTGTACGTTTATAGTAAAGATTTTTTAATATTTTTTTTTGGAGCCTTAAGAAAAAATACTCGTGCAAAACTTGAAAACCTTGGAGGATTTTTGTACGTTTATAGTAAAGAATTTTTAATATTTTTTTTTTGGAGCCTTAATAAAAAATACTCGTGCAAAACTTGAAAACCTTGTAGGATTTTTGTACGTTTATAGTAAAGATTTTTTAATTTTTTTTTTTGGAGCCTTAAGAAAAAATATTCGTGAAAACCTTGTAGGATTTTTGTACGTTTATAGTAAAGATTTTTTAATATTTTTGTTTTTGGAGCCTTAAGAAAAAATACTCGTGCAAAACTTGAAAACCTTGTAGGATTTTTGTACGCTTATAGTAAAGATTTTTTAATTTTTTTTTTGGAGCCTTAAGAAAAAATATTCGTGAAAACCTTGTAGGATTTTTGTACGTTTATAGTAAAGATTTTTTAATATTTTTTTTTTGGAGCCTTAAGAAAAAATACTCGTGCAAAACTTGAAAACCTTGTAGGATTTTTGTACGTTTATAGTAAAGATTTTTTAATATTTTTGTTTTTGGAGCCTTCAGAAAAAATACTCGTGCAAAACTTGAAAACCTTGTAGGGTTTTTGTACGTTTATAGTAAAGATTTTTTAATATTTTTGTTTTTGGAGTCTTAAGAAAAAATACTCGTGCAAAACTTGAAAACCTTGTAGGATTTTTGTACGTTTATAGTAAAGATTTTTTAATATTTTTGTTTTTGGAGCCTTTAAAAAAAAATACTCGTGCAAAACTTGAAAACCTTGTAGGGTTTTTGTACGTTTATAGTAAAGATTTTTTAATATTTTTGTTTTTGGAGCCTTTAGAAAAAATACTCGTGCAAAACTTGAAAACCTTGTAGGGTTTTTGTACGTTTATAGTAAAGATTTTTTAATATTTTTGTTTTTGGAGTCTTAAGAAAAAATACTCGTGGAAAACTTGAAAACCTTGTAGGATTTTTCGACAGAAGTTAAATTTTTCGACATCATTAGTATTTCCCATTTCCAGATATTCTTCGGATTATCTGCCTTAAATAATCATCAACTAATTTCACCATAACCTTAAAATTTCAAAATTATCTTCCACAGCTCCAAAACTTAAGAAACAACCAAATCAATTAATCAGCAGTGACATTAATTGTTTAAAATTTCATTTGAGGTATGTAAAACATAGAATAAAACTTTATTTCTTACTTTTTATAGTCTCTCATTTCTTACAGCAAAAAAAGACATTGAAAAGTGCTATCAAACCCAAGTCTATATCCATTTCAATCACAGCCATAAAAAGAATTTCCGTCTATCTTGTATTTTTATTTCCATGACTCGGTTTTGTTCACTCGTTTTGTGTGAATAGAATCAGAGAAGTTAAAGGAACTTAGCAAAGAAGGTTAGATTGGGATTATAAATCTGCTTAATTGTGGAACTTTTTGGGTATTTTATAGAAAGTACTGACCCTCTGCCCTTTAAAAACATTTATTTTCATGCAAAATCTTTAATATTTTAATGTCTAAGCCTTTCTATTGTCCACTTCTGACTATGCCTCTGACTCCTGGCTCCTACACTAGTGTCTGTAGGCAAACCTTGCTTAACCTAAATAGCTAAGGCTTCACCCCTGCCACATCCAGCATCTTCCGTAAATTTTCTATGTCAAATTGAAAACTTTTTATAGCATTTTATTGTCCTTTTTTTAGAGAATTTAAATACACAACTTTTTTTTCATTCTTCTTCAATTGTGAGACGAAAAAAATTAAAAAAATACATTAAATTATTTTTAAATTGTCCATTAGGAAAATTTCTTTCTCATACTTCTCATCGAGGAAGCTACAAGCATGAAGGTAGAGAAATAATAAGAAGACGAAAAAAAACTTTGTAGAATTTAATTAAATTGAATTTCAGAGACAACTTGAAGGCACAACAAACTTACATTGTTCATGTCGTACTGAAAATAAAAAAAAAACGACTTGAGGGAGGCTCAGAGCATTTAAAGTGAGGCTTTAAAGCTATCATAATCATTAAATTTTAAACTTTTCTGATATTCTATTAATTTTCTCGGAAGCATGGCTGTAAATGTTTAAAATTTTGGATTCCTTTTATGGTTGCTTTGATGTTGAAAAAAGCCCTCCGGAGTGAAATTTTTCATTGAGAATGTTTTTCATGCTAAGCAAATATTTAATAACTATAAAATGAAGCGGTAAGCACTGAAGATGAATGAATGTTGAATATTTAGTGCGGTGTGTAGTGAATAGAAGCTTTGATGCTTTATGATTTTTTTTTAAATCTGGTTTATTGCGCTAGTTTGAGGTTAGGATAAAATGTGGTTGAGTTGTACTCAAAGGCTCGTGGATTATTGTGCTGAAGATTGCAGAGAAATTAATGTTTTATGAAGGCTCAAAAGCTCTTTTTAAATAATTGAGCAATTATGTGTTTGAGTAGCTTGAAATAATTTGCAACTAAGTTCTAGTAATGTTTCTTCACATCAATAAGCAGGCAATTCTTAAATGAGTCACACAAACTTAAAATTTTAAATCAAAGATAATTGAAATCTTTGCTGGGCATGAAACTAAGTCAAAATGGAATATTTCCCGCCAAAAACTCTTAAAATGGACGTCTTCTTCAAATTTCATCTTGTTCATCCCATCCTAATCCAAAATCCTGTTTACATCCTCTTTTAATCATTCAGAATCATCACCAAAACATCACACAACAAAACAAGTTACATTCTCACAAAAAAAATATATTTAAATATTTTATTTAAAAACATGTGTTATATTTTCCTTCCAATTCCTTTTTTTTTGTCATATGATGCCAAAAAAAAATTTAATTTCTTTTTTTTCTGCAGACATGTAATAAAATTAAACCAGAATGTCACACATATTTTAATAGTTTATGTGTTTCACATGTAAGAATGACAGATAGACATAATGATTAATGATGAAAAAAAAAATTGCATATAGAATATTTTCATCTTGTCAAGCATGAAAGATAGCGAAATAAATTATTATCAAAAAAAGTTTTTTTTTTTCGAAAAAAGGGATAAAGTTGAGTAAGGAAGTATCTCGTTGATGTGGAAGAAAAGAGATGAGTTTTTTTGTGAGTGCGTAATTGCAGAATCATTATGATTGTTGCTGGTTATGGGTGGATAGCTGGATGTGAGTATGAATTTTGATGAGTTTTTTAACGTATGCTTTTGTTGTATTGAGGATTAGTTTATTTTATTCATTCATTTCATAGGAACCTAGTGTCATACTGTTAGGGCGACAAGATAATTTTTGAAAAAATAGAGGACCTTAAAGTAAAATAGAGGACATCCCACGTGTCTACCAATTTTATTCGTTTCCTGCACGAATTAGAACAAAACAAAACTATTTTATTTTTGTTAAATGAAAAAAACAGAGGATTCTTCTCTGAAAAACCAAGCAGATGGTCAATTTACTACATAATGGTCAATATACTATGTTGGGTGCTTCAAGGGATTATTCAAAAATAACGTCAGACCCCTTCCATCCTTTCATCTTATTCATATTGTATTTTTCATACAAAACAAATCTGTCGAGTTTTATGAAGCTTAAGACGGATCTTAAAAGTCATTTAAAAAAAGTCTAAAATCAAAAAGAGGTCCATAACTTATAATCAATCCCCAAAAAAAGCATTCTCAATTTTCACAAAAAATCAAATCCAACAAATGTATTAAAAGTAATTGTCGATTCCAACACCAAAGCACCATCAAAAAAATTCCCAGCAAAATTAAACACAACTTTATATATTTTCCAAAAGATTTTCTTTTTTCAAGCTGTTTTAATTACAGTCTATAAAACCAGCATCCCTCACAATTCGCAGATCTGTCTGCCATTTCATTACGCTATCATTACATTAAATGGCTATAGAAATACAATTGTTTCTCGCACTGGATGGATACATAATAAAAACCAACAACAACACCATCAACTAAAAGCTTTCAAATATTTTTTTTTCCATTTCTTTTGTGCTTTTTCACATAACTAAAGCATTAATGAAGGTAGAAAAAAGGAAGCAAAAGAGAGATGTAAAAGGGCAATGACTAGGAAAAAGAAGCATAAGATGATATTATGAACACGAGAATCTAGATTTTCTGTTGTTGTTCTTAAACCGAGGAAAATTGAGTTCTATGCTGCAAGGGTCGTTCACAAATTAAGTAACATTTTAGAGAGATTTTGTGACATTCCAAACAAAAGAAGTGTATAGTCATCTAAAATTTGTGACTAGTAGCGAGGGACATCTAAAAAGTCGTGTTACTTAATAAATGAATGAACCCCAACCAGCGAAAATTGAGAAATTTATTATATTGAGAACAAAAAGAAAAATCTCAATAGTTTTTTGCCATTTTTGTGCCGCTTACACACATCTATACATCTATACATGCTTAATGTGTCTATATACATACTTAGGGAACCAAACAGAGGAAGATTTAATGTCAGCTCATTTATAAAGAGGCAAAAAAATGCCATTTCATTTCATTACTATCTCCATCTCACTCACTCCAACTCGTCTGCTCATTCCACATTCAGATCGTCTTAGGAAAATGTTGATGTGATTATATAATTTATGTCATGAATGATAACAAAAATAGACATATGGAGGATTATTTTCAGGAAGTGAAAATGTTCAATAATTTCTCGTTTTTCCTCGCTCGAGTGACTAGTTTTTCAAGAGAATGGGGCGAAGCTTTGGATACATTTTGGG
This sequence comes from Chironomus riparius, assembly GCA_917627325.4. Classification (NCBI taxonomy): domain Eukaryota; kingdom Metazoa; phylum Arthropoda; class Insecta; order Diptera; family Chironomidae; genus Chironomus; species Chironomus riparius. The sequence continues at coordinate 16,372,282 of OU895877.1, read as the reverse complement.
TGGATGAAGATAAAGTTTTGTAAATTCTTTATGAATTGTTATAGTTTTGTGGATGTGAGGAGGGTGTAAGATATCGATTATCTTGAAGATGTCTTATAGATTTGAATGGTGGGGTTAAGAATGTAGTCAGAATATTTGTTATTTTGTTGAGGTTTGAAGTTTTAAGAAAGTGTAATTAAGTTTTTGGACAGCATTCGTTCAATTTAAGTACTTTAGAACAGTCCTACTAACGTGACTAAAAGCAGCAGTTATCTAATGCTTTTTCTATTTGAGAAATAAGATGGATACTCATTTGTAATAAGTTTGATACTTAAAAGGGTGTAATTGTAGCTTTATATAATCATAAATGCTTAAAATTGGCTACTAATTTAACATGTACGTAGTTTTAGATGTTATTTACTAGATTACTATTTAGGTTTACTATTTTAGTATATCAGTTTATTATTTTAGTATATTAGTTTCCTATTTTATTATATTCGTATACTATTTTAGTATATTCGTATACTATTTAAGTACATTCGTATACTATTTTAGTATATTAGTTTATTATTTTAGTATATTAGTTTCCTATTTTATTATATTCGTATACTATTTTAGTATATTCGTATACTATTTAAGTACATTCGTATACTATTTTAGTATATTAGTTTCCTATTTTATTATATTTGTATACTATTTTATTATATTCGTTTACTGTTTTAGTATATTCGTATACTATTTTAGTACATTGCTATATAGTCATTGTTCCTACTAAGAAACAATAAATGCCATTAAAGAGACACTCATAACCTCATGTTTTGAATTATAAAGTGTAAACATTTTCACCTGAATTTTAAACACATTTTGACACACATCCCCAATGGAAACATATCTTTATTTCGACTAAAACATGACACCTCCTCCTTAAGCTATCATCTCCCAACAAAAAAGCGCCTCAATCACCAATCATTCAATCAATCTCTATTTGCACATTATCCATACGATATTCATTCCAATCTATTGTTGTTTTGGTGAGCACTCAAGCGACCGGAATCATCATGCATGTATTCCCAAACATACTTCATCATGTCTTCTGCTCTAACCTCCCCAGTTTTTACTTTTTCTCGAGACTTTTCAATATAGTGTGTACATACATTTTTTTTGATGCTATATATGCGAATATTTGTACACTATAAGATGAAAACTTTCAGCATCATCACAAAACGAGAAAAATATATTAAAACACATCAAGTTGGGAAAAAAAGGGATGGAAAAAGTTTTTTTTTTACTGTAGACTCGCGTGGAGGTTTCTTTCGTTTTTTTTTTGCATTATTGATTCTGTTTCGGCTCGAGTGTATATATATATTTATATGTTGTATACATAACAAGCATAACTCCATATAAATATAGAGAAAATAAATAAAACGAATGAGAAGAGATGAAATGGAATGAGTGAAATATGGTTTGGTTTTTTTGAGAAGGGGGGCGTTGGATGTTGAATGGAATAAAAATCTTATTCCCTTTATTTTGCTGCGAATATTTTTTTTTTCATTCTTCTTTTCATCCATTATTATTATATTTTTTGAAGGAGAGACTATGGAAAAATAGTTTTAAAAAGTCTATACTTTTTTGGAGGATTTGATGTGAGGATGGAACGCATTTTGAGGTTGAAATTTGGAAATTTCTCATCATGGTGATCTCCCCGTTTATAGAAGCTAGCTTTATTATGCCTAGAAAGTTCCTTTTTGGACCTTATAAAAGCTTTTCAACAAAACATTTTTAAAACAATCTCTCAAGCACAACTCTCTTCAAATTTCACCCATTTTTTTCACAAAATATAATCCAAAATTTCAATCTAAAGCTTGTAAAAAAGCATATAAAAACTTCCGATCCAACCTAAAGCATAATTCTTAATGCTCTTTGTACAGACTATCTACACCCAACACACAATCTAACACTATTCCAAACTATTCAATAGCTTTACATTCATACACCCTTTGGCAAATATTCCATTTGAATTGCACACACAGAACAGAAAATTCCACGTGCAAAAAAAATCAATCATACAAATTATGCAGACTCCATCTAACCTTTTGCCAGTAAATCAGTAAAAGTGCTAGATGCACAACAAAACATCCGCCAAAAAAAAAACTGAGTGTATAAAAAATCATTAAGGCACCTTTTTTGTGTTCCTCATTGCCAATATTGAGCTACAGAAACATTTAACTTGAGGCATTCGAAAGCAATTCGTTTTGTATTCAACTGATGCTTTTTTGCTTATGAACAAAGCTGATTTTTATTTTTTTTTTTCTATAGCAGCACAGAATTCTGCATTTTTCCCTTCGCTTAAGTAATCCCTCGGAGCATTCTTTTTTTTATGTTCGAGACAAAATTCAGCGAGAAAATGCCATTTTTTTTGGCAACAGAGAAAAAGCGAGCGACACACATCCACAGAAAATATGCAAATAGAGTAAGAACGTTCCTTTAGGGTACATATGCATATCACTCTTTTTATATATTTTTTTACGTTTAAATTTAGTGCCTGTCGTTCTATGTAGTTTGTGATTTGCTTTTTTTCTAAATCATTTTTATGTAAATTTTTTTTTTACTTCCATTTTTATACAATTTTAAATGTGTGAATGTATCTTATGAGAAGAAAGGATAAGTAAAAAAGAAGAAGTATGGAATGTAAATTCTCAAATGGTATGCTTATCTCTGAGAAACTTTGAACTTCTCATTCCATTTCAACTCTTACATAATTCCCAATTTTGTCCTTTTTCATGTTCAGAACTGAGAGGTGTGGTTGGTGGGTTGGAAAGTGGGTATTATGGATAAAACTGGAATTTTCAGTAATTTAATTGAGGTTAAGTTAACTTTTACTAAGTATCATAACTTCATTTCTTAAATTACTATATATTTAAAGTCTGAATTTAATATCAATATGGACGTAGTTTAAGATGTTGTTTACAATTTTTGTATATCTGTATACTATTTTAGTATAGTAATATACTATTTTAGTATAGTAATATACTATTTTAGTATAGTAATATACTATTTTAGTATAGTAATATACTATTCTAGTAGTACCGTATACTATTTTATTTAGTATATCAATATACTATTTTAGTATATCAGTTTACTATTTTAGTATATGAATATACTATTTAAGTATGTCAGTATACTATTTTAGTATATTAATATACTATTTTAGTATATTAATATACTATTTTAGTATATCAGTTTACTATTTTAGTATATCAATGTACTATTTTAGTATATCAGCATACTATTGTAGTAAATTAGTGTTAAATCTTAATTTAATATTTTGGTAAACTATTTTTTCACTCTAGTATTTTTTACCAGTTAAGTTTACTACAATAAAATATTATATAATCCCCAGATCCCAACATTCCAAACTTCACCTGTTTACCTTTCTCCCACAAACAGGGGAAAAAAAGATTTTTTATATATTCATTCATCTGCGGCTATCTTAACGCATGGTTACCCCGAATGAGATGGGGCTTTCTGTGTGTTATCTGTATACGTCAGAGAATAACCGACCGAAGAACATAAAACAAATAAAAAAACATGAAAATTTCACACTCACCTCGAAACTTTTTTTGTGTATTCCGTTTCAAATGTCGCTGCTGATGCTGATGCTTCACACTGTGTCTTGCTTTTTATATAAATTTATTTTTTATATATTTATTTTTTCACACACTTGTATGGGTGGGCGGAATATGAGATACTTCCTTAGTATAATATTTATTATTATGAAATTTATGTGTCACGTCGCTTTTTATTGCTAAATAATCGCTTATTGTGCAATATTTTTCTTGACTGTCAATATCACTTAATGACTTTTACACTCGATTTAGCTATTGTTTATGCATTCACTCTCACGAATCACGAGATAATATCGTATTGAACTTTTTTTTGGCTTGCTCGAAATTGCGCGCGCGATAAAGATATGTGTTTCCGTTAGAGATCAATTTACTTCCTCTTATTGGATTTTTTTATGTATGTATGAACTTTTTTTAATGTAAGCTGTTTGACTTCTTTCCCTCGTTTGCGATAAACTTCGTCCTTTCAGCCTTACTGATCGTATAAATATCAAATTACCAAAGGAACTGGGAGCTTTTTCGTGTATTTGATGTGCTATATTATGTGTACATTCATATATGAACGTACTTCCTCGTAATGAATTTTTATTGGTTTTTATCTCTCCAACTTCTTCGTCTTCTTCTCCTTTCACTTCTTTTCTTTACTCGGGCAAAAAATCGATGATGCTTCTTTTATATATTATGTGTATATACTTAATATGCTTTCCTTTTTTATGCTTCTTTTTTTTCTTTTTGTTTGTTTGTTTGGTGTGGTGGTCCTGTAAAGAATGAAAGAAGTTAATCGGAATGAAATAAAGGATGATTAGATGCACGCTATTCTATCTCAAACATCATGCATTCATGGTAGGCACGTGTGTGTATAAAATATACGCATTAAATGTAATGTGATAGTCACAGGTATGCAGTCGATTTTTAGTGGAATTAAAGCGCACTTTTTGGAGCTAAAACCTGTCGAATAAGATGATGTCCATCAAAAATAGGGATTTTCAGCTCTTTAATTCAACAAAAAAAAACTAGCAGAAGTAGCTGTTGTAGCCAGCGACAGAAGCCTGTTCAACCGCTTTATTAACGCCTTACGATTCACAGTGGATCAACAGGAACTAATCATCATCATCAATTCCCGACTTGTCTTAAAATATAAGTTTGCTAACCCCAAAATTGACTTGAGTGAACTTTGACGATTTTAGCTTTTAAGTGAATTTGTTAAAGGATTCTTAAATATTTGAGATACATTGCTTACCAAATTTCAACTTTCAACTTTCAATTTCAAATTTCAACTGAAAAATGAGCAAAAATGCTTAAAATGCTTATTATGATCAAAAATCATTCACAATTTTTATCAAAGAAATTCAAACAAAATAGCTTCAAGACAAATATCAACGACTTCAACGTTGTTTCCTAGATTTTGTGTGGGCTGTGACGTCTGGATTTAGATCTTTTTTCGTTACCTTCAAAGCTCTTTTCAGCATAAAAATCAATTTACCAACGGAACTGGAAAATGAGCAACAAAAATACATTTTCTATAAGCTTAACATCATTTGAATTTAAAATTGGTAAGCAAAATCTGACAAGATGTTGACAACATTTGAAGGTAAAAATAAGGAGCTTCTCGAGAAACAAGTGGGTGACTTAATCTCGTGTTATGATGATTGGAATCCTCTTTGGAGAGGAAGCAACTGTGAAGAGGATGACATTGAAGGTTCTCATTGTTGCTATGTGAGTTTTTTGAGTGGAATATTTCAGGTGAGATGAATTGAACTATTAGGAAGTGGGGTTGTTCTCCAATGGCTGTGTAATTTTTTGTCGCAGACAGTCTGGAGCTGTATTATGTTGTTTTGAACCAATTGAGACCTAAAGCTTAATTATTTGCATCCTCAACTATTCCAGAACAACAAAACCTCATAACTCAGTCACTAGACATACCAAAATTTCTAAATCATCCCTCAAAAACCCACACAGACAATCATCATCAACATTTCCGTGCTATTTTTACGAGTGAATAATCCATAATAATTTATTTTATACAGCACATGATGAATGAAAACTAAATTGTTTTGCCTCAGCCACAACGGCATGTAAGAGAATAAAATATCAAACGTCATAAAGTCAATACAAAGCCAGATATGCGAAATGAAATTCAGTCATTAAAGCTAACGTAAAAATCTTCATGCTTCAGTCTTAAAAACATGTAACTGTCAAATCAGGCAGCAGCTACTGCAAAAGGGATGGTCATAATACATATATATTTATAAACATGCATATACACAGCCATACAAGGACTCTGTAGTAACGACGTTGATAAAGAGTCCATTCATATACTTTTTTTCTATTTCATTCAAGTGAAGCATGAACGAGAACGGACGATGGATGGAATGGAAAAAAAATTATATATCGAAAATCTCAAACAAACAGACGAGAAATGAATTGTGAGTGCAACTGAGCAGTACTTTTCATTTATATAATACATCAACTGTACAAGAATACAGATGAATTGACTACAGATCTGCCCTAAAGGAGTCGGCAATGGTGCGGTTGAACATAAATCTTAAAATGAAGAAAACTTGGTGTTTAAGTTACTGAAAAAGTTCCTTTAAAGGAAGATGGGATGTCGTTACTGATGCTTGGCTTGAGGGTTTTTTAATAATGCGGAGATATTTTTTAAGGATTCATTAAAGTCTGTTTATAGGTATGGTGAATTTTGGGGTTAATTTATTAAATGTAGAATATGTTGTTGTTTGCAGCACAATGAGATGGAGTATAACATTTTTGGAATAAGAGTTTTATAACTTTTTTGAATTTTGAGGTTAGGATTCTTCAAGGGGTATCCGTCAAGGGGTGACCTATTCTATTTCAATTATGAACTGGCTGAGAAACTAGATTACTTATTTAAAAAGAGGAGACATTTAAAGCATTTCTGGCTGTGCCTTTGGTATTGGGGGATCTGATTATAGATAACTAGACTAGGATGAAGCTTAATCAACCATTGAACTTCTTAAGAATTCTAAGTTTTGAATCCAAACTTCATTCATTTGCTGATAAGTCAGTCATCAACCAACCCAATTTACATTTAAAAGAGGCATAATCATGATAGTCCAAAGCATCCAGTCAACTACTAAATTTCATTTGTAAGTATTTCCTACATATTGAAATAAATTTCCAAAATATACAACCATAAAACTCCATCCAAATAACTACCACAGCAAGCCAAAATTGAGACTAAACTGTCAAAAAAGTTCATCCCACACCCAGTTCCTTAAAAACAAAGATTTATCAGAAAATCGCAAAATTGAAATTTATTTTTTTCCCCCATTTTCTCTCGGTCAAAAAACTTTAAATTAGTTGCCAAAAACTTTTGTTCATCTCTCGTGTATATCTCCCATCGTACAACAATGTTTCTTCCTTCTTTTTTTTTTTATTTTATCCTAGCCCGCACATCCGACATGAGCATCTGCTTATTAAAATTATTTTTTAAAGAGAATGTTGGACACTCGATTATGCAGAGCAGCAATAAACATGAAGAAAATCTTTCCCGACTGAGAGAAAATTTTTATTAAATATTTTATAAAGTTAAGGATAAAAGAATTGCACGAGACTGAAGTTGATTGCAACTGAAATTTGGTGAATATATAGCTTCCTTTTTTTCCATAATTTATTGCACAGAATTGAATTTACTGTCAAGTTATTGAGCTTCCTTTTTGAATTTAAATTGGGTGAAATCGAATAATCGAAGCGAAATGTGAAGCACATAAAATTTTTTTTTCCAATATCCAACAAAAGTCAATAAGTTAAAATTCCATCCAACCCTCAGAAAAAAAGTCATTATGCAATCACTCAATTGCTAAAATAAAGCCCTTCTCTTCCCCCAATCTCTAGCCTTGGTCATATACGATGAAAAAAAAAAGTCAGTCTCACACTCAAGCACAAACGAACGAGAAGCAAAAAAAAGAAGGAGATTCAATTTTTAATTAAAGCAATACCATTCCGATCCCTTTTTCCTCATCATGAATTTTTATCCGTGACCATGTGAGTGATTTTTTGCTATGGATTGTGACTACTTGCTTCTTACTGATTTATTGAGAGTGATGGATGAGGTTTTTGAAGAGCAGTTTGTCGGGTTGGAGGTTAAAGATTTGGGTTTTGTGAACTTTAAGTTTTGATTTTGGATGTTTGATTGAACTTTTATGAGAATTCTTTGATTCAAAACTGATTTAATATTTTTAATGCCTAGTAACGCATGCTGTTTGCTAGAAAGCTGTTCTTTAGGAATGTAACTTTTCAATTTCCTCATTTAACTTTAGCATTGAAGTGACTAATAGTTTGGCAAACGAGGGTTCATTAGATAACATCATCTAAAGGGAGACCAACAAGACTTGATAGCTTTCAAGGTTTAATTTTAAAGGACATCATGGGAATCTACCCTAGTCACAGTCAGTTTTTATTTATAACCAGAAGATCTAGTCCAATCGACTAGTTCACATAATACCAAGTCACTAAAGTCGACCAGGCTACATAGAAAGTATTGGTTGGCACCCAAATAGCTTAAATCGGTTAATCGAATTTAAACTCGGTACCAAGTTTGCGTAACTCTGAACTCAAATCTAATTCAGAACCATAAGCACCAGAGTCACACTGACTTGATACCAGATTTTTATTCGATTAACCGACTTGTGCTGTTCGAAGCAACTTTCTCTTCCTAGGGACATCGCTTTTTTCATTTAGAAGTAAGGCACACAAGACAGCATAGAATCTGGATTCAGAACTCACACCATAGATGTCTTATAGCCACTACAGAGAGACTATGAGCTCACTAGGTAAGGCGTTCCTATCAAGAATCGCCTACTGCTCAATTTTCATCTCAACTCAATCTTTCCAACTCATTTATATCCTATTTCACTACTCCATTCAACCGTCGCATCCATTTACTCACTGACTCATTCATTTAAACTATATTTCATGTTTGTGAATATTGTATGCCGACTGCTGGCATTCAAGTATCAATCTGAATGCTTTACGCTAGAAAGAAATGTCCAAATGGAACTCGAGAAACCCTCTTTTTATATACATGGCATGAATGAAAAACCGGAAAAAAATCACAAATCATGTTTATGTAAAGAGAAACCCTTTCATATTTCACAATCATTCAACTTCGTTTATTTTATGTGCAGAGCAAAATTTGAAAAAAGTCCCAAAATCGAGAATGGATGACCTCCATAATGATGGTAAATAACAATTTAAGTCATGACTATTTTGGGGGGGATGTTTTTTTTCTATCCCAAACTTTAAATGTGATATAATATTGAATAAGAAGAGCTGCAAAGAATTTACCAAAGAAGACTTTTTTTGGCATGTCTGCGGCGAAAGACAAGAGGAAACTTTTTTTTTCTCATTAAGTTCCTCCGTCATTCTTCTTTTCGTCGCTTGAGGTAAATTAAATCAATGACAAAGGCGAAAATTTTGTCGCTTGATAAATTTTTGATAATGTTAAATGAAATAAAGGAGTTTAGAGCGCGGATTTAACATGGATGGAAAAGTTTTTGTAGATGATGAATTAATGAAGACTTTAATATGAAGGTTTGTGGTACTAGAAAGGGTTTTGTTTATTGTTACTTTAACAAAACTGTGAAATAAGCGATTTGAGAGCTTTTATAAGAATACTTCATACCTTGTAAAAATTAGGTATCTGATTGAAAGTCAAAAGATCAGTGTTCGAATCTCACTTAGTTAAAGATAATTTTTAAAATGGGGGTTGGGGGAGTTGATGTCTCCAGTTGACCCCAGATCGAGGACCCCCTGCATTACCAATCATTAATCTAGCTTTTATTTCATTAGGATTAAATCATGTCTTTTCAAGATCGTATCTAAGTAGATCTAGCTATTTAAATTTTCATTACAAATCCTAAAGATAGTTCAAATCTAGTGAAAGTTAAGTCTAGACACAACGTTCAACAAAACTAGTATCTTTATCCAACGAAGCATGATCCATAGAACATTTCCAAACACAAAAAGCAAACATCTTTTCAAAATATTCATTCACTGTGCCAAGTGAAAACCGCGTTTATCAAAGTATTTCCTTTAAAAAATCCTCCCTTTAACGCTCGTTATAATTTTTTTTTTTCTTCACCAACACCTTCGAAGACATTTTTTCCCCACTTTTGTTGTTTCTAAAGCATCTCGCTTCTTTCCTTTTTTTCTTCATCGTCACTCTTTCTTTGATTGCATAGCATTTGGAAGCGGGAGCAAGAAGAAGGAAAAAAAATCTAATTAAGCCTTCCTACACAATAGTAGCGACATGAAAATCATTAAGCGGATTTCACTGTATGCGATGATGTACTTGTGACAATGTGCTTTTAAGGGGGTCGATTGGAGGTTTGGTTAGGTTTTGAATGATCATTTTAGGTACCTTAAGTCGCTATAATGGGAATGGAGTATAATTTCTTGGTATTAAGGTCAGCTTAAGGAGCCCCCTCCCTTCTACCTAAACGATTACGCAACATCTAAACGACCCCAACTTCTTCTGAACGGAGCATTTAGAAAGCAATGAATGGCGGGTAGGAAAAAAGTGTCTCCGGCAACAAATTTGCCAACGATGATGATTCTCCATCAAATAATTATTGTTGGAAGAGAATAAAATGAAAAGACATGAGAGTGAAGTAAAAAGATTCTTTTTTTTGAGCTTTCTTTTCATGTCGTCCCCACAAACAATTGCGATGCAATGAATAAAGGCAGGAAAAACTTCTTCTTGTCTCTTGCCTTTTTTTTCCATCTTATTGTTCACATGAGGTTGTTCGCAAGACGAATGAGAATAGGAAGACGATTGAAGTAGATAATTTTTTTTTGTGATATGATAAGGGCGCATATGTGACGATATTTTCTGAGAAATATGAAGCATATTGATGACGTTGAGGTATTGAGCACTTGGGGTCAACATGAGTTAAATGAACTGAAAATTGTCTCAGTGGAGTAAAAGGTTAAATTGTGATGACATGGCCTCAATCAGTGGTTGGCTGATGGATTTTTATTCGTGTTTGAAAGCTTTATTGGACTGTGGGCTTGAAAGCATAGATTTTAAGAGTTGCTTGAACTCCTAGGATCTTATTAAAAAGGTCTAGATTGGAGCAGAGAAGACTCTTGAGTATCGAACCATATGTAAGTGTATCTGCCAGTGCGAGAGTAATACCTCAACAGCAAAATGGTTAGGCAGCAAACTAGATATATGAAATCATTTTATGTAAGGGCGTGGGTTCGATTCCTACTATAGACTGATCACTTAATACAATAGGTATGATTTTTGGAGATGTAGCAAAGGTCTAGCATCCCTTGTACCTTTCTTTCCGTACACAAAAATCACAGAATATTGTCATTAAAAACTAGGTCACTTAATGTATCTTAAACAAGATGTCTAAGTGTATTTGGAACTACAATATATTTTTTTTATAAATTCCATCAAATGTCCCATCTCCGAGACACACAAACTTATAAAGCTTTTTAAAAAAGATGAGGAAGAATAAAATAATCTCAAATCTCAAGGATTTGAACACAATAAATCTTAAAAATCTAAAATTCATCATTCCTTCTTCCTTATCTTCTGAACCATACCTGACACAATAAGCCAATTAAAGTGAATGAACAAGCAATCATCATACCGTAAAATTTTTGCTACAAAAAATTTCTTTTTTTTTCTTCCTGCTTATCTTGTTATATATATTTTTTGATTATAAGTCTTATGAGAGAATTGCAAGTGTGTGTGAAAGACGAAATAAAATTTTTTTTGTCTCATGTTATAAATAATTTCCATTCGAGTGCACAAAAATTTTCATTCTTCTTTCTAGTCGTTGCGAAAATGTGGATGAGGAACAAGAAAGAAAAAATTTTTTTGAAAGATTGTTAAGAAATTTTTATGCTTTCGTTGTGAATTATCAGGAAAAGAAGAAATATTTTTATATATTTCGGAAAGAAAAATAAAGAAGTGAAAAGTTGGAGGAGCAAAAAAAGTCAACAATCTGTATAATTTAATGTATTAGGCGAATTTTTCATTTATTCACAACTTCTTCTTCTTCTTATGTCAATGTTTTGCTTCCACATCTCGTCGTCACAAATCAGAATTATCATTGATGGAGACGCACAAAAGTTGTGAATAGAAAATGTGAATAATGAAGCTTAGAATTCGAATTGTTTGGTTTTCATTTATGTTGAAAGCGATAGATTGTGTTTATAGCTTGATTCTACATAAATATTGGAGATCAGAAGTCTTACATGATGATACGGAGTAAGCATATTCTGTAGCACTGAGAAAATTCAAGATTAGAACTAGCTTTAGTATTGGTAAGATTTTAGCTAGCTTTAATCTTTTTAAAATCAGTTTATAGTCAATAATTAGTAATACCTTACTCCTATAACCAGTTTCTAAGGCTACAAGAGGCATCTAAGAGTAGGAAAGATATTCGATGTGCTTCAAAACAAAATTTGTCGATGACTAGGGTAAGGCAGCATCAGAATTAGCTTGAAGTCTTGAGTAACCTTAAGAACTGGCCCTAACGCTTTTTAAAAGTAAGTGTTAAGTAATTTTTAAGCAATATTAAATCTAGTTCACTAATTTTCTAGTTTTTTGAAACTTAAAGCTAATATAAAACCAAGAATTTTGAACCTAGTACGTAATCCGTTCTTGGCTTTGAGAATCTTACTCTCGTTAAAATATCCGTCACTGCTCAATCCAAGGCGTGGAAACTATCCCAATTATCCCACATATCCCAAAAAAAACTCAAAAAATTCCTGAGCATGTATGCACGATAATAAAGATATCCCAGCGTATCCTTAGTGTATTGGACGTGTAATTTCACTGTGTGTTCATATGATGGGATGTCTCAATTCTAATGCATACAGGCTCAGGGATAAATGGGATATTGGTGATGGTTTCCACGCCTTGGCTCAATCAATACCATCCACATTTTAAAGACTCTTTTTGTGACTATCGTTAGAACTTGACTGTGTTAAATTCTGCTTAACAGCAAGCTTAGTCAAGTAAACATTTGAGCTCATTTGAGAATTCTTAAGTACCTCCAAAAATCTTCTCTCAACGCTCTAGATTCTAATTCCCCAAACGCAATTCATATTTCGTGAAAATTCCATACTTAACGATTATAGTCAGCCATTAATGAATGGAGAAAATCAGAAAGAATTGATTCAATTAATTTAATTAAGTATCTGTTTAAGTAACTTTTCCAAATAGGCAATTTCAGCACATCACTATCTAAATATTCCCTATTTCCACTCAACGTTCATGTTAATATGCCAATAAAAATACACAAACGCAAACTTATGAACAATTCCGTGTATTCTGCATGAATATGCCATTAAATTGTTCCTCGAAAATGCCAAATTAAAAGAAAATAAATTTCTCTGCCTTATCAAATTTTCCTACTCGCAATTATCACCTGATAGGATGTTAAATGTGTGATAAATACTTCTAAACAGCCTTCTTCTTCATTCAGGTCTCGTTCAAGAATGTAATATGATAATTCCAATATACCAATAAATAATTAATACAAACAGTACACAGAATTTTATTTGTGAGGTGTAATAATGTGCCAGTGGCACCGAAAACTGTGAAGTGAAAAGGGTCTCAAGTCATAACTTATTGTTAATAGGTTCTTTACCCTCTAAAAATTCATATAAAATAACAATCTAATATTACTTAAAATTTTCTTCTTTCTCTCCTGTTTTTGCACTTACTCGCTCATTCACTTCTGCTTTGCTTCTTCATTTTCATCTTCATTTTTCGCCTTTAATTATCGTCGTTTCAATTCTTATCGTGTGAATGAGAAGGGGAGAGGCAGGAAATGAAGAGGAAAAGTTTCTTTTCTACTTTTGCCTTTTCTCTCCCCAGCTTTGCGTACTATGTGCACCTTCTTAGAAAATGTGAATTTTTAGAACACTTTGGGGGTTATTATTAGAAGCTGGAGAGTTTTTTTGGTAATTTTGGACCATTTTTTAGGTTATGCTATTGAAATTGAACCCTTTTGTTAAGAATTTCGTTAGAAATTGGAAATATTGTATTGATACGTGTAAATAATGGATAAAGATGCTGTTTTCGAAGTTTTGTGGCTTAAACTGGATTAAAGATCAAGATTCAATCGAAAAATTGTAATTTTTGGATCCAGTTTTTTAACCAATGCTTCTTTTGATAAACTTGACTACATTTCACTCATTTTCACACATTTATTGATCATTTTATAGCTTCATTAATAAACTGACATTAGGAACTCTCCTGATAATCATTTAATTAATGAATAAAGCTAATTTCACAAATTTTTGTATCTTTTTATGAGTCTTGGATAAAATTTTGTAGCATTCAAATGTGTCTTTGATATACGTTATAAACATGCTAATTTTAACTTACTGTTCCATTCCCAAACTGTCATCTCAAATCCTCAAATACCCTCTAAATCTCAATTTATCAACAAATGCGCCATTTCCACCCAAAACTCAACCCACTCCTGTCACAATCTCATCAATAAAATAAAATTATGGAGAGGAAAGAATAGCACAAAAAAGGTAAAATAAACCCTGGGAAATGCGTTTTGCAACTTCGTTTATCCTCCTTTTCTTTTCGCTTTCAGTTCGCTAAAAGGTCTTCCGCATCACATCACGCTCTAAGGCATTTTAAAAGCATTCATTTTTCATTCAAATATTACCTTACCAGCCCATTTTATGACAACAATCTACAGCCACCATACTCCTTCGACCTCCCACATCCATTCATTCATTCATTCATTTCTTACATACTTATTTGAAAGCATATATATAAATTGAAGGAGCTGAGCTACAATACAATATACTTTATAGCACAGTTAAAAGTATTGTGAGTGAGAAAAGTGCCTTAAAAGCATATACACAAAGAATATAGCAACAGCAGCAGTTGAAAAAAGTATTGTACAACGCAGGGAAAGAGTCAGGGATTTTATTTTGGAAGGCGAAGAGGATGGATTACTAGTTTAGTAGTCTAGCAAAATTTATGGAATCCTTTCAATGGCGAAGGACTAGCCAATTCCTCGAACGTTTAATGCCCTACTAGTATAAACTAGGCTAGGAGTGTAGCAGGGTTTATTGCTAGCCAAGTTAGATAAATAAAATGGACCCCCGTTGTAAATAGTTTAACGACCCTCTACCAAAATTGCCTTATGTATGAGATTTTTGATTATTTTTCATGATGCCTGGGGTAAATACTCATCATTTGATATGTTCTTGAAACAGGGGCCAGTTTTTAATGCGAAGTAAGGATACAATTTAACTTAGTCTAGGGTAAGGTCCCCTGGGTAAATACATGGTTAATAGGAAATTTTGGAATTTTGTTGCCCCATTGGTACGTGGAGGGGGGGGGGGGGGGTGTAAAATAAAAAAAATTTAAATAATGTCCTTACTCCATCCCTAGTGACAAACATAAAAATTGTGGCAAAAAAATGAAATTTTTTTGCTTATAAGCTGAGAATAAAATTGTAAAAAGGATACATTATTAAAAGCGCAAAGAAAGGAGTTGAATGTACAGAAATGTAAATGTGAAAAAAAGTACACACAAAAGGCATCAAAAAAAGATAGAATAAAGGAGGGCAAAAGTTAGATGATTATAGAGTTTGCATGAAGCAAAAGATGGAACAAGCAGTAAACAGCATTTGGTGTAAAGGGGAGGCCTTGAAGTTTAATGAGATTGGTTAAAGATTCTCACGGAAGAATCTGGTTTGTTGGTTGTAGCTTCTGTTCTTTATTTTGCTTCGTTAAATAAATAATAAGAAGTCTCGAGAAGTTTTTGAGAAAAACTCATATTTTGCAATGATTTGCAACATTTTTTTTTTTCGGGGGGTTGGAAAATTATTTGTGCTTGATCTGATTATTTCTGATGTTGTTTGTTGTTTTGCTTACTTTTTTTTTCATCTTGATAAGCTCTGGACGGTAAAATTTGTTGAACTTTGACTTTCTTGAAAATTTAATTTTATTATTATTATTAAATTTAATCAAAAGTTTTTGAAGTTTTTCTTTCTAAATAATTTATGCAATTTTCAATGTTATCAGTACAAAAAATTTTATCATCTCGACTAGAAATTTTAAAGAATTTTGTCATCTAGGCAAATAAATTTCTAAAGAATTTTGTCATCTCGGGATGCAATTTTGAATGTTTTTTCATCTCGGCACGCAATTTTGTGAGTTTTGTTATCACGGCATAAAATTGAATTAAATGCTTTATCATCTCGGCAAATAAGTTTGTCATCACGACTTGAAACTTTCAAAGTGTCATCATCTCTGCAAGTTGTTTTCTCATCACGGCATAAAATTTGATCATCGCGGTATGGAATTTTCCCATCTTGATTCGAAATGTTCAAAAACTTATCATCTCGGCTTGAAGTTTTGTCATCACGGCATGGAATTATGTCATCTCGGTAAAACAAATTGTAGAACTTTGTCAGCTGGGTTAGAAATTTATGAAACATTGACATCTCACTAGGCAAATTCGAAAGTTTTGTCACCTCGGTAAGCAATTTTGTGAAAGAAAATCAATTTTTTATTTTTTTACTAGTGTTTTTTTTATCAGCTACAGAGTTTAAATTTCAAAAAGTCGTTAAAAATTACTACTATGCACAACATTTTTTCCCGAAAAAAGCAAGACTTTTACCATCAATTATAATCTTTTGCTTCAATACTCAACCTTAATTTGTCAAAAATTCAAGTTTTTTTTTATTTCACCGACAATCATAATTTAACTAATTTCTACTTCTTTCTTAAAAGATTTTACTCTTCGAGCATAAGAAAAATGTACACAAATGGAAGAAAAATCATGACACAAGAAAAGTATCTTTTAAGAGCAATGGCGTGTTCTTTTTTTAAGAAAGGCGTCTCATAAGAAGGCAATTTTCCTCTTTTTATACGTAGTTAAGGAAAAGATTCTTTTGCTAGAATGGAAATAAGAAAAATCGTAAGGATTTTCATCATCATCATCATCATCATGCACATACAAGAAAAAATTGTATAACAAAGAAGTAAGCCAAGGAACTTATTTTCTCTCTCTTTTTTTTAAGGAACAAGACTCAACGAAGAAATTACGTTATTTACGAGTCGATTTTTTTATGTGTTTTTCATTTAATGTCTCGCGTTGTAGTCAGGGAAAAGGAATGGAAGATAAGAATGGAACAAAAAAGGAAAAAAAATAATATTTTTAAGGATGTTTTATAGGAAAATGTTTATTTTTCTCTTTTTTGTGTTTTATTTTGTATGTGTGTGTGTCTTAAGATGCTCATTTACGTTTCCTTCTTTATTTTGATACTTAATTTTTTACATCTAACAGTCGATATTGTTTCAATCCGAACTGCTTCTTTTAAGTTTAAAATTTTGTTTGAAAATAATTTGGTACTTTTTGAAGCAATGTTTTGAAGCTTTCGAGATTTCTGAAGCAATGTTTTAAAATTGTAGTCTATAGAAGCAACGCTTTAGAATTTGAACATTTAATTGTCAAAATTCAAAAAATAAGTTCAAAATCAAATATTAAATGACTGTTTAATAATGTTTAATTTAAATTACAAAGTTCGTTGATTTAGATCAGTTTTTAAACTCAAAATATTTTGAAAATTTAAAAACGATTTTTTTCATCATAGCCCTCAGCCTAGTAGCTCGAATACATCGTACACACTTCATAACGTAAAATTTCCTTTTTCTTCTGTTTCCTTAAAGCACATAGTGTGGGCAACGTCGTTCAATATAAGAATCATGTTTTGGATGTAAGATGAAGACAGACAATCGATAACCATGAGAATATTTTCCCTCCCGTTACTGCTTACTTACCAAAAAAAAGAATCTTTCCTTTTTTTATTTTTATTTTTCCTCTCATTCGTGGTGCTGTTGTTGAAAATAAAATAAATACGTAGATAATTGCATTAAGAAAATATTTTTCGTCCCTTTTTCTTCCATATTTTACTAGGTTTGGTACATTTTATGTTTTTAGCTCATTTTTATGGAAGATTTTTTTGTGTCTAATTATGAATTTTTGATTAATGTTTTCTTTTCACTTCGTAAATGAATGAAATAAATAATTTTATGTTGTCACTTTTAAGGAAATTAATTTTTATGAGAATTGATAGTCAGTCTTATAATTTTTGATAATTGTGCGGTGATCTCAGCAGGAGGTATTCATTAATTACTTTGTAGTTGTACCCTGTGATATTATTTATAAATTTATTACCATAAATTGTGCTTTAATTGACATTAGGTTGGTTTTTGATTTGAAGTTGATTTGAAAATATTTCTGAATTAACGGTTAAAAATTATTTAAATCTCAAAACCTTGCAATGTTCAGAAATTTTAAGAATTGATCAAGTTGATTAGTTTTAACACATTCTGGATATAGTTTGAAAGTTAATATAGAAGCTATATTATTAAAAACATTATGCAGCACTTCTAGTTAACAATAAAATGTCAATCTTCAATGATCCAGTAGTTTTGATGTCCAGTATGTTTACAAACATCCAGAAGCAAATTATAAACCTAATTTAAATACATCAAGCAAGTGAAATGACAACTCAGTAACCTTAACAACGACTAGCAACCATATTAAAGTTAAAAAATTCTATATTAAAGCACAAACTTCCAGAAAAGATTTTTGATCGTAATTTATGTCCATGTCAGTTTTGAAGAATCGGCAATTAGTAAAATTACAGCAGAAACTGATCTCTCTGTTACTGTACCCCCGCACTCAATTCCATAGAACATTCTTCTTATTTTAAAATTAATGGATTGCAATTCTCAAATTAATGTTTGGTCATTTTTCTTGGGTAGCAACGGGAAGTAGCAACGAGATACAGACCAGAAAAAAATTGTTTCGGTTTATGCTTACGTGGTAGATTGTACTGAATCTAATTTAATTCAATATTTTTATGTACTTAATATTTCCCCCCCCCCCCTCATGTCTCATGATGTGCGAATTTTTCTTGTGAATGAACAATTTACAGGACAAATCTGTGCACAGTAAAAAAAGGAGCTTTTTTTTATTTCCTTACAAGCCTGCCCGCAATATAAAGCCACTCACTATAGGCAGCGAAAATACCATTAAATTCCATCACATTCATCGCATTGTGAACAAAAAAAAAGAACAGAAGACGAAAAAAATGGAATTTTTCTTTTTTTGTGTGCTCGTCATTATCCTTTTATATTTTGCTGTGCTGTGCTGAGGAACAACAGGCCTGATATGTGTGTGCAGTGGGGAAAGACAACATGTAATGGAGTAAAGAGAGAAAATAGAAGAAAAAATGTGCAAGTTGGAAAGACTGTGTAGATGAATTTTATTAGCTCACTTTTGTCTAAATCTAGCGATAAATTTTGGTAAAGGCATTAAAAGATGAACGTTTTTCTATTTTTTGTTGAGAAGATTTTGAGAAAGCGTAGGGGAAGATTTTATGAATTCGGAGTTCTTGTAGAGAAATGATGAATTTATAAAATAAATGTGAATCTAGTAATCTTTCAATTTTTAAACTCGCATCATTTAAACTTTAAAAAATTTCATTTAAATCGAAACATTTAAAGTTAAAAGTGAATTATTAAGTAGAATTCGTGTATTTCGTAGTTTATTTCTGCCTTTCAATGGATTCAAATAGTGTTTAATACAAATTCAAACCAGAAATACTTTCAATTTGATTTCAAACAAGAAGTTTACATAAATAAACTGATTGTACCAGAAGAGTAGCCCCATTTTAAACTTCTTTAAACAAATCAACTAGAAAAGCAGTAATTCCTTTACAAACTGTAAATGCAAATGATTCAAAAAATGTTCTATCAAATTAAACTTCCAGAAAAAGTCAAAATATTTGTAAAACCATCTAGAATCCTCAAGAGATCAAAGAAAATTAAAACACGTAAGTAAAAGACAACAGAATACGAAAATTTATAATACATATTCCCCTTTTAATACATCATTCAACTCATTTTTCTATCCTGGATCTTAATAAAATTCATCAATCACGAACTTAATCCCCTTTAAAGAAGAGTTCAGACAAAATGCAAGGGGCCATTCACTTATTACGTAACGCTTTTAGGGGGGGAGGGGGGGTCTAAGATTTTGTTACGGTTCAAACAAGGAAATTTTTTTTTCATACAAATTTTGTTACGAGGGGGGGGGGGGGGGTCTAAAAAGTCATTTTTTCGCGTTACGTAATTAGTGAACAGCCCCCAAATAAAAAATCACAATTCCCCCAACAAAAACCGTCAATAATCAGAACATAGCAATGAGGAAGAGAAAAAGAACACACCTTATAAGTGTATACATGCATGAATGCCACGGAAATTTTGTGGAACGCTTTTTTTATGTGAAAATAAAGAAAAGCAGGTGAAGAAGAGTCGGAAATGAAATTAAAAAAGGAATTCACACCATGACCCAATTTTAAAGCGACAAAGGTAATTAAGACAGAGGATATATCCCTTATATGTCTGTTGCTTCACAGCTTTGATTCTTAAAGCTTCTTTTATGTTACTTAAAAGTCATCCGCAACCACAAACAGCACATCAGTGCCATATACACAAACATCAGATAGCATCAGATCATATCATATATCACAAAGACGAACCAAACCACTCATCAATCAATCATGATAAATATAAATCACCAATTCCATTGCTTCCATTGCTTGGAAATATTGCTCACATATCGAAAAATAGGGAAAAATAAAGATTTTTTTTTTTCCTTTTCCTTTCAACCACTTAACGCCACAGAACAGTTAAGAGAGACGAAAAAAAAAAGAAAGCAATTTAATTGAATGATGATATATCTTTCTGTGACTATACACAATACCACATACACATATTCTAACTTCCTCTGATGGAATTTATTTTTATTCTATTTTTTTCTACTTACAGAACAACAGAAAAACACAACTTGTTATCAGTAAATCCGAAAACTAAATGAGAAGAATGCTCGCTTTCGTGATGTGAAAATATTTTCGTCCTGCGGAAAGCTTTACTCAAATATGTGCGGCAATAATGCAAAAGTCCTGGATTCGCTCTCTTTCGCTCTTACGATGTTGCAACTTTTTGGCGCCATTTTCTTTAAAAGGAATGTGCAGATAAGAGCGTTTTGGTTGTGTGCCTGCTGTTATAACACATCGAAGGAAGTCCTTGCAGGTTTCTGGTTTTTAATGATCAATAGCTGTTTATTATTAGGTGAGTTTGCAATTTTTGTTTTATAAAATTTCTTAAAGATTCTTAAGTTTCGAACAACATAATTGACATTGAATGTCCAATGAATTTAAATTCGAAAAGAGTCGTTGAAATTGAATATCAAAAAACCATTTCATGAAATTTTTAACATGACTAAAATACTGGATCTTTGTTTTTGGCTCGGTAATTTCTCAAATTCTCCTGGATCTTTGTTTTTGGTTCCGGAAATTTTTTTTGGATGAATGATAAAATTTAAAGAGGTTTTAAAACCCTAGAAAATTGAGTAAGTTTTCTTTCAAAAAGGGGGGTCTGACACCAACCCCCCCCCCCCCCCCCCCGTCCGTATATGAAAAAAACTTTATAATTCTGCCTAAGGAAAATGCTCTTAGTTCTTACATTCACAATTGTAACGGCAGCTTCTTTACTTGTCTTGTTCAACGACGAACGAGAGAGAGCTAGCTCCTCGGAATTAAATTTTCTGAATGATATTCATGTGCTTTTCCTCACCCAGACATCAGTTTTTGTCAGGATTTTCACACTATGCGGCCTTACTCTCGAGAGAATCGAGTGAGATTTTCAGATTTTTCCTTTTTTTGTGATTCTCTCGGAGAGAAAAATGGAAAAAGCTTTCAGAATTGAGGCACATGCGTTTTTAATACAACAGATTTCTGTTTCACCGGCATCAAAAAATGAACATCAAAGAAATCTCTTTTTTTTAAACTGAATTTATTGCATTTTTTTCTGTTTTAAATTCTTACAAACTTTTTTTTGTTTTGTTTTTTCATTAATTTTATCATCTACTAAAGTTTTTCTTCTTCTGCTTCTTATAAACCCATATATATGTTTTCTTAATTCTTCTGAGTTATTCTTGTTATTGTATGTGTATGCGCGTTTTTCTTTTTCTTTATATCCTTATAGTATAGAGCAGGAAAATAATTTCTCATTTCTATTTTATCTTCTTGTGAATTTTGCCCTTTGATGAATTTTGGGAGGATTTTCATTGAAATTTGAATTGTTAACCTTGATGGATGAAGTTATTAAGTTGAAGTTGAAGTTATTAATTATTTGAACTGCTAGGTTTAAATTTTCAGATGTTTAAGCTTTTTTGTTTCAATATATTAATTTAAAGTTGAATTTTTGACATTTTAAGTTTCAAAATTAAAGTTTTAGATTTTTTCAGGCTTAAAGTATAGAAATCAAGCAAATTTGGTCCAAAATTTAAACTCCTGAAATTTTCTGATACAAATTTTAATCGTTTGAAAAAATTTAACTCAAATTTTTAAACTTTTTTTCGTTTTTGATTGGAGCTTGGAATTTTTTAATCGAATTTTAAAATTTTGAATTAAAAAACTTAAATTTGAACCTTTAAATTTCAAACATTTCAAATTCGAATCAATAAGGTTGAAAAATCTGAAAAACGAGTCAAAACTGTTAAAATTTTAAATTTTCAAAGTTTTTAATTTCGAATTTTAAACTTTAATGGTTCAAACTCAATGATTTCAGCTCATTTTTATTGAAATTTCGAATTTTTGGAACTTTTTATGAATCTCAAACTATTGAATCTTTTTTTTGACTTTCTTTGATTTTTAAAGCCAATTTTCGAATTCTGGATTGAAATTTTCCTTTTGACACTAATAGTCTCTAAATTCTGCCTAAGTCTCTTGAAAACTTCACCATCTTCCTCAAAGCCGTCCATCAAAACTTTCACCAAGATTCTAAAAACTTTCCATCTTAAGAAAATCCCAGCACATAATGTGAGTTGTTTAATGATTTTAAAATGTTTTCTTTCATTAAAAAATAAATGAATTTTTATATTTATAATATGTCTTAATGATACAAGTTTTTTTATACTTTTTCTTATACTTCTTATTTTTTACAACATCATTATTATGTAAACATCTTGTATTTCTTTGTAAAGGACTCACTTTTCCACATCTTTTTCACTTCTCTTATCTCCTTAATATATTCATATTTTTACTCTCTTTTATTTCATCAATGATATATTCAACTCTATTTAATTTAGTTCTTAACATTACTCATACAATGTTGGTTTTAAAGAAAAAGAAACTTTTTTATTTGAAGTAATAAAAATGAAAAATATTTGAGAAGGTTTGAATAACGAGGAAGTGCAACAGAGGATTGAAAATGAAGGTTTTAATAAATAAGGATATTTTTTTTAAATTGAAGCTAAGCTAGAATTTTTTTTTTTTGGATTATACCAGAGATCGAAGCCGATTTTTTCGTACATATATAGCTACATGCTGACAAAATATTACACAGAACCATAGTAAAGCATGTAAAGTTCAATTTAAATACTTGAAATGGGTGTCAAATGGCTTTTTTCTATCAAAAAAATCATAAATTGAGTTAAGCCGAAAAAATCGGCTTCGATCTCTGGATTATACAAGTTAGTTCTTTAAAGTAATTAAGACCTTAATCACGTTTAATCTTTTTAAAATGAAATGAATAATTGTGATTTTCAAGAATTCTTCTTTTCACCTGTTTTAAATTGTTAACATCAAAGGATTGAATTGATCACTGATTTCTATTGCTTTGTGAATCTGTTGTAGAGTTCTGATACATTCTGTTTCAAAACTGTTCTGTTAAACTTTATTTTGTGACTTCGAACCAATTATTCAATAATATACTGTGCGTCACATCAAAGATAGATAATTTGATATACATTCAGAGGTTGTTCGGATACTATGTAACGTTAAATAGAGATAAATGTTGAATGTTTTGGCTAGAAAAATTGTTCATAAATGACTTCACAGTAGGATCATTTTTAAAGGAATCAGTGGTTTTTTGAGCACTTGAAAGTTGTCTCAAGCTAAAATCACCCAGCATCTTTATCTTAATTACATACAGTTCGTAATAAGTGACATTTATCTCAATAGGAGTTGAACTGCTAATCGGTGGTTCTAAACAGTTGTTTTAACGTTTCTAGCGCATTTTTGAAACTTGTTTCAAAAAGGTAGCTTAATATGTCGCTTTGTTCGTTTGTTCGGGCGGAGAAAAACTTTTTAACTAGACATCGTAGAGAGTTCTACTTTGTTTTATTAGCTCAGGTCCATTGTTTTATTTTCGGGAAACGCATTTAAAAGTCTTGAAACAGTGTTTTTGTACTATAATTAATGATTTTTATATTTTATATGAAAAAACACGTGATGAGAGCGTTTAAAAGTTCGAATTTATTTCTACCGTTGAAAAATTTTGAATCTCAAAAAACCATTAAATTACCAAGCCTTTTTATATGAAAATTTTTTTTGCATCAGACTGTTATTTATACTATAATTAATACTTTTAATGTTATTTTGGTAAGATACTTTCAAATGCATACGACCGTTACAAAATTTGAACTTCAGAAAACCGTTAAATGATAAACAATTTATTTATGAAAATTAAAGATATTAAATTGTTAAATATACTATAATTAATGATTTTTTTGTATATCTTTTGGCGGGAAGCTTTCAAAAACTTACTGACCATTAGAAAATTTGAATCTCAAAAAACCGTTAAATGATAAACTTTTTATATATGGAAATTCATTGAAACAAATTATACTATAACTAATGTTTTCGTAGTGCAACTTTTAGCGGAAAATTTCAAATTATTTTTTGACCGTTTAATAATAAAGCCTTTCTATATAAGCATTCATTGTAATTATTTGCTAATTGCACTAAAATGAATGATCTTCTAATCTTCTAATGATACAATCAAATACTGATTGCTAACACAAAAATGCGCTTAAGTCCCTCGATCAATAAAACGAGGACTTCTGTAATTTTTAAAAAAAACTTGTTTCGAAATGGTAGCTTACCCTGTTTTTTCATTAGAAGCTACTCCTCGTTACTAAGCTACTAGCTTATAGGGGCCGTTCACTTATTACGTTACGAAAAAAAATGACTTTATTCACTCCCCCTCCCCCCTTGTTACAATATTTTACAACTCACAACCCCCCCCCCCCCCCCCCCCCCTGAACGTTCATAATTTATTTTATTTTGATAATTTTTTATTCTAAAAAGACGGTTAAATTTCTTTTGTATTTTTTTTTCTTAAACATCAAAATACTGTACAGCTAAATAGGTGATGTTTTGATTGATACTATTAGTATTCTCATGAATTATTGGATTGTGATATAAAGCAAAAATTTGTTTTTTTTTTGAAGAAAATTCAAAAACATTTTGCTCGATCGAATTTTGGAAAATTCATTCAACTTTGAATGTAAATATCACAATGATGGGATCATATTAATCATCATATGAATGACAGATTTAGAGAGATTTACTTTTAAACTTATGATTGATTTAATTTTGAAAATTTCCACAAATTATGATTGCATTTTAAAGTCTTGTTAACCAGTTTTCTGTTGATTTGTTACTTTATATAACAAAAACTATGTATTGCTTAAATATCAAAAGTGATCTGGACATTCATAAATCATTAAAAAGGTGAAAAATTTAAAAAAAAAATGTTTTTGGTGTGAATTTGTGAACAAATTTTTTTCGTGAACTTTTTTTAAAAAGACAGACGACAATTAGAACGTTACATACTTCTTGACACCCCTTCCCCCCCTCCCCCCTATGTTACATTTTGTTACAATTTTTCAACCCCCCCTCCCCCCTAAAGTGCGAACGTAATAAGTGAACGGCCCCATAACAAAAAAATAATTCACTTTCTTTGACTGTTTGGCTTTTCAATTTAAATAAAGTATAACCTGTTCAAATTTTATCGAGTACCTCTATAGTTTCAATTTTTTAAAAGCCGTTAAAATTTCAAATTTTTAAAAACCGGTAAAATTTAAAATTGAAAAACCGTTAAATGACAAACTTTTTTATATGAGAATAGATTGCAACAAATTATTGTTGCTAATCATATACTGATCGCTGCATCAAAAATGCGATGAAGTCTCTCAATCAATAACACGAGGACTTTCGTAATTTTTTTTTATTAACTTAACAAGTGAAAGTTATTTGTGAACGAATTGTTATGTTTAAGACTTTAATGAGTAACAGAGGTAGGTGTAGGACTTTGTGATAGAGGAGGTTAGGAAAGCTTTAGTGGAAAAAGGGAACGTCTAAACAACAACTCAACTTATAATAATCCTGGTGAAATGCTTCCATAAATGAAATGATATTTTCAAAAAAAATGTTCAATAATTTTTATTCATATACTTTTACATCAAATCATACCGTGAGAAAATGAAAAATATCTAATAAAATATAATATTAGCGATCAATTTTAATTTTTTTTTGTGTAACTTAACAGGCTAAAGAAGAGAAAAATTATTTATGTATGAATAAAAGGGATAAAGGCATGAAAGGAATATATAATTTGTTGAAATATGAAAGATTTAAAGGAAAAAAAAGAATAATTTTCTAATATAAAACGATATGACTTCATTGTCAACGATTATTAAACTTCTTAAATCCTCAAATTTGTGTGTTTTATGCTTGAAATCCATGAATAGTTATTTCTTCTCAGATGTTCTAACAAAAAAAAAATAATAATAATAATAAAATTGTTTAATTGTTGTAAAAAGGTTCAAAATTAGTTCATATGAGTAATCCCCGTCGTGGTTTACTCTCATCGGAAGTTGGATTGGTCCTTTTTGGATCTATTTCTTTTGTTTCTGTTATTATTTTTCTTAAACTTTGATTTAATCCATAATTGTTAATGACGTGCACGGTAATATATTGCACTCGCATCGTTCTCATTTAATCCAGCACGGCGAGCATTTTTGAATGCCTCGTTTGCGATTGTTGTCAATGGCATTGGATTGTTTAGGCTGTCGGACATGTTGATTGCTAAACGGAGATCTTTTTGCATGTGCTGGAGTGGTAAATTGATTTGCGAAAAGCGCGTGTCAATCATTGCTGAAAATGAATGAAAAGTTTTTTATAAATTTAACGGCTTATTTGAATTTGAACCTTAGCGGTTGTTAAAAATTTGAATTTTAACGGTTTTCAAAAAGTTGAACCTTAGCGGTTGTTAAAAATTTGAATTTTAACAGTTTTCAAAATTTTGAATTTTACCGGCTTTCAAAAATTTGCGCTTAAACGATTCTTAAAAATTCTAAAATTCATAAACTCACCAAGTCCTTTATCCATAATTAAGTCTGATCTTAAATTTGTGTTTGACATGACTTCCAAAAATGTATCTGTTTGTAATCCGGCCTTTTCAGCTAAACAAAAGAAAAGCTATGACATTAACAAATTCCATCCACAACAACAAATAATATCATATTTACCTAAAGCTAATGAGTCAGCTAATCCAGCAATTGTAATGCCAGTGATTGTTTGAAGCACTAAGTTCATTTTCGTAGCATTGCCAGTGTCACCAACAAAGAATGAATTTCGTCCCATAGCTTCAAAGCACGTCTGACATGAATCGAATAAGGTTTTATTTCCAGCTGCCAAGATTATGAGTTTTCCCTCTTCAGCTTGTGCCTTTGTACCATGAATTTGTGCTTCCAAATATTGCATGCCGATATCATTTAATGCACTCTCAATATCTTTGGAAGTGTCGGCGTCGATCGTTGTCATTTCAACGAAGCCTTTTTCACGTACAAGTTCTGGTGGAAGGGATGCAACTCCATACTGACCGAAGATAGTCTGCAAATCGAAGGAATTAAAGAAAATTTTGAGTTTTGGTATTTAAATCCTTTGATTTAGTTTTTAATCAGAGGATTTAATTTTAATCGTCGGATTGAAGTTATATCCACCAATTTAAAGTACAGCTAATTCAGCCTAGAATCTTACGAGACATATTTTACTTACATCTTTTAAGGCTTGAGGATCAGACACGCAACTGAATGTAATATCAGCATGTTCAACAACGTCACTAGGCGTAAGCATTACAGTTGCACCGCATTTTTCAAACTTCTTTGTCTTATCATGCGTTCTATTATATACGCATACATCATGTCCTGAATTGATAAGATTTTTAACAACCCCACTCCCCATAATGCCAAGACCAATAAATCCAAATTTATTAGACGATGCCTTAATATTTTTCGATTTTAACGTCTCGGTGATTGTCTCAACATCCAATTCCTCTATATCAGGCTTTGATTGACTGAAGATGTCTGGACGATCAATAACAGCACGAGCGACACGTGATCTAGGCACTGGTGAGGAATATTCCTTTTGAGATGATGAAAAGTCGGAACTTAATTCATTATTATTGTTGTGATTGCGTGCTATTGGACTTGACGGTATTGAGCGTTGTCGTTTTGCTGGCACAACCTCCTCGCTATCATCAATCTCCAATTTCTTCTTCTTTGAACTCGCTTGTTTTGGCTTCTTTTGCTGTGAATTATAGACATTATTAGCTATTGATAGACAAACTCTTGAGGAACTTACCGTTGAACGCTTAACTGGTATTACTTTATTAACTTTCTTTGGTGTCTCATCCTCACCGCTTTCAATGTGATTTGCGCCTTGATTCTCTTCAACTGGATCTGGAATTGGAACTGAGGGAATGTCCTCAGATGCAACTGATTGCCGAACTTTCGTGATTGACTTCTTTCTAGCCGGTGTGATGATAACGTCGTTAGCCTAATAATAATATGATCCAGTTTAAATTACTAGAAATTAATAATTAAGCTTGAAACTTACCGCTGGATTCTTCATGTAAGCTTCAATCTCCCCAACTGCCTTATCGAATGAATTTTTTGGTTTTCCTAATTTTACCATCTGCTCCTTGAAGTCTAAGTATGGATAAACGTTATTATCCTCAATCCAAGCGCTACATAAAAGAGCAAGTTACAGTAAAAGATCCAGAATAGAGTAAAATGTAAACTTACTAGTTGTGTGATCCAAAGAAATATACACATTGTGATTTTTCAGTCTTTTTAAGTTTATTCAATTGATCACTCGGCTCAACGATCTTAAAGGAATTAAAGAAGAGAATCAAAACATTAGGAATTTGTTGTTATTATTGTGAATAAATTGATAAACTTACTCGTCCTGGCCATGCACAGTAACCTTTCATTTTAGCCCTAAGAAACATAAATAAATCATTGTTTATAATCAGTTGATGCTATATAGTGCATAATATGAGCTTTAAAGGAACTAATTCTTGAGGTTAAAATCAATTTTTAAAATTATTGAGCGCCGAAAATTCAATTTCATTATTTTCATCACTTTTCACTTTTATAAATGTCCCAAAATATGTTGAAATGACTACATTGCTGTTTATGCTACTCAATGATGCACTTTACATACGTAGATAGTTCCGATAAGCAACGAAAAAACTGTTTGGAAAATTTTCTGTTTGTTTTTATTTTGTTAATTTCACTTACCATACAAGATCATTGATATTTAGCGACATTGTCTCATTCATATACGTCTTTAATTAACTAGTAACTGGATTATCTTCCTTTATCTCAACTAGAACTGCCTTAATTCACAATTTTTTTAATAAAACTTTAACAAAATTCAGCACCGATGCGCGTCCGTCAAAAATTTTACTTCATAAGCCGCATCTGTTGAGGCTTATTATATTTATTTCGTGGGAGTTAAAGTGGGGTGGTAATTTATTGAGTTTGCTGCAAATTGAACTTAATTTTTTAATTCTTCTCTGCTTTTCTTGAATTTGCATCTGTAATTGAACCTTCAATGATCAATAAAATGCAATTTTTTAAACGTATATAACCCGCGCATTAAAATGTACACTTTTGTTTTGCTGAGTTGGATATTTGAATTTCAATTTTCCGTTGAATCGGTTTTCATTCAAATTTGAAAATTAAAACTTCTTTTGAGCATTTTAAGGCTGTGGTATAGTCAGGATGTCATCAAAATTGATTATTTCACCTTCTTTAAGTTAGAAAATCTAATAGAAACTGATATTCACGTGAAAAATCCGTAAAAACTTTATCAAGCAAATACTTTCCAACGGATAAAGTTTGTAAATTCAAAAAATCCGTTATTTTTTCATGTTATTTTATTGATAAATTTTCTGTTTCTGTTAATAATTTTACATTCTTCTTTAAATATGAATGCTTTCCGAGCATAAAAGGTTGCCAAAAAAAAATCTACTTTACTTAAAATATTAAAAGGAAATGATCTAGTTGAACAAAATAAAGAGCAAAAACTTAATATAAATGAAGAAAAAATAATTTTTGTCCTAAAGTTTCACGTTTCTTATAAAAATAACTGTTTAAAAATATTTATCAGAACTTGATATTACTGCTGATTCCTTTTTTTGCACTTAAATTGTTTTTTGTTTGAACCATTTACATGGTTCCATTCTCGGTATAATTCCCATAGTCATAACAATATTTATTGAAATTAAGCGCAAAATAGACAGCAGCGCAATCTTCTGATCCAAATCCCATTCGTTTGGCTGACTTAAAGACCTCCTTTGATGCTCCAACAAGTGGTAATGGTTGCTCTAAAGTATCACCGAATTCAAGTGCCATTTTTAGATCATTTTGCATCGTGTCAACTTTTTTGGATGGTTCACGGAACTTCTCGTCCACAATAACGAGTCCTTTTTCAGCAATAAAGTCTGAATTTAAATTACTCAAGCCAATGATCTCGAGTATGTCACGTAATTGTAGTCCAAGTGAGTCAGCTAATGTCAATGCCTCAGTCAGAGCTGCTAATTGTACACCAGCCATTGATTGAAGGACTAAATTCATTTTTACAGCAGTTTCTGGTTCCTCACCCAAATAATATGTATTTTTAGCAAATGAATTGAAGCATGTCTTACAGTCATCATGCAATGACTTCTCACCAGCTGATATGACAATTGATTTACCCTCTTTAACTTCTGTCTTTGATCCTTGAATCTGTGCCTCTAAATAACGACAATCTTTCATCAAAACAGCACCGTGAATGTCACGCGATGTCTCACAATCAACTGAACTTAGCATGACCAAACCTTTCTCAATTCCACCACAATCAGCTGCAATAATACCACGTTCACCGTCACACACAACTTCCTTGACTGCATCACAGTCAGAGACACAAACGAATGTCACATAAGACTGCTCAAATACTTCTCGCGGACTTCCAGCCATTGTGCACTTTTCAGCTATGAATGTCTCACATTTTGATTGTGTACGATTGTAAATGACAACTTCATGTCCACTGGCTAGTAAGTTCTCCAAAATTGTACTTCCCATAATTCCAACACCAATTAAGCCATAAACATTCAATGATGCTTCAGTACGACGTGGTGACTTTAAAGCCTTTGCTGCATCAGTTACATCTGATCGACGTCTTGACTCTTCTGGATTCTTTTCATTTGGTTTTGGAGATGAAATTGGTGCTTGAGATGATTTTCTTGGTTTCTTAGCTGCTGGTTGTGCTGTTGGTTCAATGTCCATGTCCTCATTAAGTAATGTGTCAGATTCGCGAGTTGATTTACGTTTCGTTTGAGGTACTTTTTCAGATTTTGGTTTATCGATAGACTTACGGGATGTTATTTGTGTGGATGTCTTTGATGGACTTGGTGAGGACGGTACACTGTTGTCAGATATTAAACTATCAAAGTCAGCTTCAATATCATGCTTAATTTTTGGTTTTGGTGCACTTTTCTTTTTCTGGACTGGCGTTTTTGGCTCAAATAATGCTGAAAAGTTCTCTGGATTCTCAATAAACGACTCAATATCATTCATAGCGGCTGCAAAAAGATCTTTTGGCTTTCCTTTTGCCTTCATCTCCTCTTTAAACTCATAAAACGGCTTTAGACTCTTCTCTTCAAGCCACGCACTGTAAAATAAGATATTGTATTATCATGTTCTGGATGTTTTTATCACTTGAACTTACTAATTGTTGGATCCAAAAAAGAAAATGCAGTGTTGTGTTGGACTTTTCTTTAGTTTTGCAATTTGCGGCGTATTAGGCTCAACAATTCGTCCTGGCCAGTGGCAATAGCTTGGCATTTTGGCCCTAAAACGATGTTTGTTTACTTTATTTGATTGTTTTTATGATTTTCAATTTGAAAAGGTTAAAAATGTCGAAATTTTCACAAATTTAACATGAAATTCAAGCCAATTCAATACTCACCATACTAAATCATTCATTTTGAACGGAACTGCTTTACTTTTGTCAGCCATATCTTTATTAATTCTGTTTTAATTTAATAAAAATATTTTGATTTTTAATATTCAAACGAGCGTCAAAAAATTTAACGAGTTATGGATCAAAGATAAAGTTTTCACTTTTTATTAGCTGAATATGAGTTTTTTTGCTAGATGAAGCTTGTCATACGTTTATATGTTCTATTTGATATCTTGCTTGCTTTATTAATCTTTAATTAAGTAAGTATTAAACGAATGAAAGTGATGAAAATAACGGTTGAAAAATTTTTGAATGAGTTTTCAGATCTTTTGACGTGGATTTGAATATTTTCCAACCGTTGTTTTTTAGTAGTTTTTTAAAACAGTATATTTTAAGACAGCTAGAGTCAACTCTTTAGGAATTAATAAGTCTCTCTGACACCATAAAAGCTCAAAATTAAAACTTTAATTAATTAAAAACAGTATTTTTCATTAACCGCCTTAAAAAGTTTCGAAAGCTCTACAAATTGTAGACTTTAAGTCTCCAAAAGCGCTTTTTGGAGCGTGATTTGAAAGTAAACTTCTACTTTAGCCATAATTTGTCGGGCTGGCATGCTTTTTGTAAACATTGAGCCTAATATTTGTATTTTGAGGCTTTTAATTGAATTATATTTGATTAATTAAGGTATATTGCGTATTGTACACTGAATAATGTAGATCAAATGATAAAAGTATGATTTATACTGAAAATGGCTTTAAAATTGACAATATAAAACGAAACTCTAGAGAGAACTCGTTCAACAATTAATTGAGATCCAGTGACAACAAAAAAGATCCAGTGATAAGCAAATATAAGTAAAATAATTAAAATTGAGCAACAGAAGCACGGCAAGTAGTGCAACAAGCGCCAACACAGTCAGAATCAAAGGTGTAAAGACTTTTTTACTTGTTAGATACAAAAGTGAAAATAAGAAATAAGATGCCAGAATAAAAATAAATAATTACTGTAAATCGTTCGTTTTCAAACCTAATAATTGCTCCAATTTATAGTATAAACATTCGGTTATTACATAATTATCAAGGATAATCAAAAAAGCATCACAATTTTATAAAAAAATAAACTTAAAAGTTTTTTGTTAATGTGAATCGAGTGAAGAAAAAAAAGTGTAAGAAAAATAGAAATTTCTTCAGAAGAAAAGGAAAAAAAAATTGGATATAAAAAGAGTGTTGCATTTTCGTCCATAAAAACCAATTAATTTAATTAAATTACATCTCAATTATCAAATTTTCGATATCTTCAATGTCCAAAAAAGAGATTTGAAATCAATTGAGTAAGCAAATCAACTTCCTTCGTCGCAATTCATGTATATAAAAAAAGTAACACACATTCAAGACATTAAAAAAATATAAGAAATTACATGTACAACTTCTTATTATATTCTCACAGCTGCCTGACTCGTTGCTTCGCTCTTTTTCTTTTTCTCGATTTTTTTTTTCTTTATATTTCACATAACATCCAGAGTTAATTTTATTTTTTCCTTCCTGCTCTCCATTTCGCTTGCTTAATTTTAATAGATTTGATTATTTTTAATCTACAATTATGTTGTATCCATTGCTAATATTTCCGCAAGGACATACCCGCTTTTCTCATCTACTATTGAGTAAATAGTGCAAGTATATGGTTTTTAAAAATTGTCGAGGACGTACATATCAGATTAAAAGAAATATATCATAAAAAGGGGGTAATTGAATGAAAACAAAGGAATAATTTTTCATTGCTAAAATAACCCGACGACACCATGCGAGGCAGAGATGATGGAAAATCCATGATATATCTGTATATATAGTTTTTTTTTTCTGTGAACGTATAGACACTCATACAAATACTACACCGTTATACACTCCCACATACAGACGACGGAACTGAACGTAAGAAGAGAGCAACAACAACACATCTGATGATGGAGACGTGAAAGGGAAAAGAAAAATCAATTTTCCCTATATCTATGCACTCATTTTATCACGTAGTTGTGTACCAAAAAAATTATTGTATTATATTAATCGTCTATGAAAAAAAAGTTCAAGTGTTGATGGACATGAAGCACAATTAAAGGTCTCATATCCAGACGTCCCATATAATCAGTCACGATCTTCTCTTTGTGTTTTCCATACTTTATCCCATTTAAGTATGACAAAAAACTATTCCAATCAATTTAATTTAATATATTGCCAACGAATTCGACAGTTTTAATAACTTTAAAAAGTCGTTCGAATGAAAAATGAGCGGAGAACATGAAAATGCTATTGGAATGACTTGATAAATTAAGTAAACATATTATTTTATGAGCTAGACTCTCGTTTTGTCGTGAAGGAAGGCAATTTTTATTTAATTTTGGATGCAAATTTATTACTCATTATTTTTTCATGCTTCTTGTGCTGGTTCTGTTTTGGAGAAAATGAGAAAAATGAGTGGAATTTGAGCAAAGAGTGATTTTTTTTTTGGGGAATGGTTTGTAATGTAATTTTTGACCTGTGAAATTTAATTGAATTTGTTTTCTGAATCATTAAGTACGCCTTAACAGCATTTGAACCAGTTTTTTGTTTCATTGACGCAAAACTGACAATAAACATGTTTAGATTTTCGCATCACTTAAAAAAAGATGCGAGAACTTTTGTATCAGTGACGCGATTATCTGCATCATTGAAGCAGTTTTTAATAATTTCGTCATCTCCGATGCAAAAGTTTTTAAACTTGTGTGGTTCATTTTTAATGTGAACTTGTAAATCATTTAAATCACTGACGCTAAATGTTGAACCCCTTTTGCGTCATTGATCTAATGCTAGTCTGTTTTTTCAACTTTATCTCGCATCTTTACTTTTGCATCAGTGACGCGATTTTCTGCATCATTGAAGTAGTTTTTAATAATTTCGTCATCTCCGATGCAAAAGTTTTTAAACTTGTGTGGTTCATTTTTAATGTGAACTTGTTAATCATTTAAATCACTGACGCTAAATGTTGAACCCCTTTTGCGTCATTGATCTAATGCTAGTCTGTTTTTTCAACGTTATCTCGCATCTTTACTTTTGCATCAGTGACGCGATTTTCTGCATCATTGAAGCAGTTTTTAATAATTTCGTCATCTCCGATGCAAAAGTTTTTAAACTTGTGTGGTTCATTTTTAATGTGAACTTGTAAATCATTGAAATCACTAACGCTAAATGTTGAACCCCTTTTCATCGTCATTGATCTAAAGCTAGTCTGTTTTTAACGTTATCTCGCATCTTACTGAAAACATGGTTTTCAATAGCATCATTAATTGATGTAATCAAGATATGATCAAACTTGAATTTCACACATTTGATTAAAATCTAAAAAATTTCATCAAACTTTCCTAATCTTTCATCACAGATGCAAAAATAAAGATTTCAAATTTTTTTCTTCTTACTTCTCTTTTTCCCACATTGCAAAAAAAAAAGCTCGAAAATGAAACGAAAACAATCGATGCGCTCTCAGAAAACGAAAAAAAAAACTATAACTAATACATCCAATCTATGTCATTAATAATTCTTCTTATTTACTAATTCTTTAAGTACCTCTGATGCTTACTCAATTGGTTTTTCCCACGAAATGCATGAAATTAGAGAATCCAAACTACTCAATGGAAATTACCTAACATATTTAATAAAAAATAATTTTTCTTTCTTTTCTTTCCATGTCCACATTTTAATGCAGAAATTTTAAGAGAAAAAGTAAAAAAAAATAAAAGTGAAAAAATTTAAAAAACCATTTTTTGTTCCGTTTGTGGAATAAGCATCTCAAGTTACTTGAGGACTTCTGGAAAGGAGCAACAATTTTTTTCTCGTCTTCGCAAATCGTTATGTGTGTAAAGTCGTGCAATGTAAAGTTTTTTTAAAAAGTGATGATGACAACAAAAAAATAATATTAATGATAAGAAAAGGAAATAAATCATTGCCTAATTTGCATGAGCAAGTAGTGTAACATCATAAGAATAACATCAAGTAGATTATATTCGACAGTGATTATAAGTGAAGATATAAATATAAATTAATCAATAACACACAAAAGAAAAAGTCATAAGGAGAAATCAAATATTGATTAGCAAGAAAAATAAAAGGCATAGTGAGCATAAAAAAGTTTATAAGTTTATTTGTAAAACTTGGATTATTTTATAAACGGCTGGATTCCCAATCCAGTTATTAAGGATGATTGGTAGTCATTCAATCATCAATCAAACCATTTTACGACGTAACAAGAATGTAGCAGAATGAAAAAGAATAGTAAATTTTATCCTGATATTGAAATGAAAAAACCACAAAAACCTTGGTGAGTGAAAAAAAAGTATATAAAAATTTCATTAATACAACTGGAAATCATATTCACATACTTTTTGAACGCATTATATGCTGGATGGAAATTACGGTTTTGTTCGGAATGTGATTGTGTGTCTTTAAGACATGATTCTTCTAGTCGATACTCTTTTGATGCAATTTTAGGTTCGTGTGATGATAATTCAGTGTTTCTCGAATTGTTTATTGGTTTGTGGCTAACCAGACTCAGTTCCAAAGCTTTGACTTGTTTCTGAACTCTCAAAATGATTTAAATTTTAATCGGAAAAGTTAACCAGAGACGAGTTTTTTGATATACACCTACTTCTATCCTCACATCTACCCCTAGTGCATGCATTAGGATATATCCGAGAGTAGGAGTAGGTGTATACCGTGTATCCAGCTCGAGGTGTGTCTGAGAAGCTGTGGAACTGAAAACTTGGAGAAAACACACCTTTAAAACTTTTTCTGCACATTAAAGTGTCGCAGCACACATTTTGAGAACCACTGGAATTTAATTTAAAAGAGCAAACTGCTGCCTCCGAATCAAAATAGGGCTTGACCACAATCTAAATTTTTCTTGACATTACAACTTTAAACTCATAAAAATTGCGCTATCGTCAAACACAATTGACCAATATTATGCTGGTTTTTTGTCTATCGAAATGTCTCACTCCCTCAGCGCACATATTATTCAACCACACATTTACCCTATATGAAAAAAAAAACGTGTGTAGTTTTTTTTTCTATACCGACATCGACGATATTTCTTCTCTTCATTTCTTCGTCACATTATATTGTTGTTTTTTTTTGCACATTCTCCATCGTCTCATTGATGAACTTGCTTGTGTTTGTGAAAAATGTTTTTCGTCTGTATGGGTATGAATGGGCTGTTGTATGGGTGAGCAGATGATAAATATGAAATTGTCTTTACTTTTGCTCGGTGCAAATTAATACAAATTAGGGAAATATAGACGAGGAAAAAATGTACATCGGTAAATAATTTATTTTCAATGGGATGGATTAATGGATGAGATTATAAAACAAGTGCTTCTTTGCAACTGAATACAGTAAACATCTTTTTCAAATAATAATAAAAAGCAAATATTTAAACAGTTTGCAGTCTCATTATTGGTATTGGACTGTGACCTTAGTATTTTTTTCTCCGTGGATCTATCATTTGGCATTTAATTATGTTGTAATTTGAGCATTGAATTAATTAAACAATCAATAAAGATTCTCACCAATTCTCACGAATTTTAAATTTGGAGCCACATTAGTTTACTTAGAATTTAGTATTTTGTGGATTAAGAAGAAGTTTAAAATTCGGATTGAGTTCTTGATATGCCATTTATTTTAAAGAGTTTAAGAAGTAGAATCTATTGAAGAATTAGATATCTGGAATGTAATTGAGTTGTACCTGGAAGTATTCTTCAGTCACAACTTTACGATAAGCCAGAGAAATAGATTACTTACCGAAATTGTAGAACTATTGATCCAAAACTTCTATTGCCAGCTTTTATTCGTTCATTCCTAAAACCAACTGTAATGCTTTCTCTATCAACAGTTTTCTGATCTTTTACTATCTTTATAATCAATCCTAGTGTATTGAATTGCTCTAAAAATTTAACATTATTCCTCATTGTTCCTGCTCGTACATAGTTTTCTCAAAATTCAAATATGTATTCCCATATAGTTCACAAGTTTCCTAAAAACCAAAAAAAAAAAAAACAATTTCCCACCTCAAACAGAAAACAAGATAAATTTCCAAAAACATCACATCAAGTGACAACTAGCAATCAGAACCTGTCAAACTATCGATTACAAACCCAAAAAGTTTTCATAATGAAATGTTCCAATAGATTACAAAAATCAATATAATAATGAGAAATTCATTGGCTTAAAGACTGTGCATCAATTAGTGAAAAGAAAAAGTAAATCAAATAGAGCGCAAAGCATTCAAAATGATAAAATAAACTATCAAAAAAAATATATATGAAATTCGAGAGAATTTGAGAGGAACAAAAAAAAGAGAAAAAAATTTCATGCTTCCCAAAAAAAAACTACAATTCACTTACAAACTGGTTTTCAGTTGAAAAATTACGCGAGAAAACCAATCGGCACAACAAAAAAAGAGCATACTGTGACGTCATGTTGGGCTTCATGATTGACTTACATCCGGTATCAATTATTGATTGAAAAGTTCAGCCAGAAGAGTGAGATAGAAACGAGAGAAGTACAGCACACAAAGTGTTATGATCAATGACGGGTGATATATACATATAGATATGGCAAGTACTGTACTCATACAAGCTCATGATCGTGTTAACTTGTTGAAAGGGGATTTTTTTTTTCTCTGCCGCATATTTGCAGGCCAAATGAAAAATCTGAATTGTGATGATGCATGCAACTTGACCAGTTATGTTTTGGAATTTCTTGTGAAAATTCCAGAGCATTTCGTGGTTCCAATTGAATTATTTGAAAGCTCTTTCAAGGTCGATGGATTAATCCGACATCATGTTACATAATTAAATACTAATTAGCTTTTATAATGAAACCTAAACATTCAAATTCAAATGCGCTTCAATTATTTTATCTGCTTACTTCTATAAACATTGTGGCTCGGTTGTATATATTTTTTATGCTTTCATAACTCTTACGAAGTGTATTATATATGCTTCTACACTCAAGTACCATTTTTACAACTCATCATTATCTTCCGCTTATGGCATTACGATGATGTTGATGTCTTTCGGTCTCTCTCATGTTACTCTTTATGTATTAGACTATTTTTGTAAGATTATTATCTGTCTGGTGATCTGAATTGTGAGGGAGTTCGCAAATGATGTGCTTCAAAAATTGGGATTTCTAACCCTCTTTAGCAAGTTTCCCATTAAATTGGGAGGTTTTTTTGGAGCTTAGCAGTTTAAAAGACTCAAGCTTCAAATTTGTTGACATCATTATTGAACAACCTTAGACG
This sequence comes from Chironomus riparius, assembly GCA_917627325.4. NCBI lineage: Eukaryota > Metazoa > Arthropoda > Insecta > Diptera > Chironomidae > Chironomus > Chironomus riparius. Next base: position 16,333,158 of record OU895877.1, on the reverse strand, counting down.
TTGTATTTGAAATTTCTTGGATTGTTGACTTAATCCAAAATTTAAATCTTATTAAGCCGTTATTTTCTGTAGTTTGGAATTTTCAATTCAATTCCAATCAACTCAAGTTCCTAGACAAGTCTCCAAGTTCTTCTATTAATTCTCATCCATACTCCAAATAAATTCTGAACCTCTGGACTCAATCCTCGTTTATTAACCCTCACAACATTAAATACTCATTGATATGATGCGATTAATTAACAGAATGACCTTGCAGAATGATTTACAATCCCCAGCAGTATGTGAATATCGAATGTCTACCCAAAGGCCATAAAAAAGTATTCGAATGCCATTGACCATCAAAGAGATTCTCTCTTTTTTTTTGTGTTTAAATGCATTCAAACCGCTTTCGAATTCCGAGTTGAAAAGCTGTTTCCGAAAAAAAAAGTGAAGCAAAAAAAAAGTAAAATATAAAATAAAATGCCTTACAGCAAATTTTTAAAAGCGAAAGCATTTCACACACATACATAGATGAATTAACTTTTTTTTTGAGATTTCTGAATGATTATCGAATAGTAAACTTTTACCTTTTTTTTTCGACTATATTACACAACAACTACATTGAAGCATAACTTGAGGCTGTAACATTTTCTAATAATTAGGGTAGCTGAGATTCTCTCGTTAAACGGAAATTTCCGTAAAGTTTTTATTTTCGTGTTATGTAAAGAAGCTGTAAAGTAGCAAATTAAATTGCTAGTTTTATTTCTTAAAAAAAATACTGAGCTAGCTGAAAGAGAGAAGAGCATTAAAAGAATATTACGGTCACCAACCCTGTGGAATTTCTCGATAAAAAAAACAGTTAGCAAAAATAAATAATAAAATAATATAAAAAAGTAAACTTCATGTAGTCAAGAAATGCATGCGACTTCAAAAATAGAAAAACCATTTCGCTGGATAGTAATAAATTTTTATATGCTTCACATTCCTTCTTACGCTTGCTGCAATATTCAAATCACAAAGTCTCTTTTTAAAAATAACGAAATGTTTTTATTATTTTTTTTTTTAAAAAAAGTTGTTTCTAGGTGCTGTTGCTACTTCATGCTTCCGACACATAAACAAATTGATTTGTTTCCGCTAGTTTTTATGTTCGTAAAACTTAGCTAATGTGGTGTGTACATACTGTATAAGTAACTTAGCCTCATACCCATGGAGCAATGAATGTCATGTGATGAGAATTGAAGGAAGGCAAACAAATGACATTGACGCTGCAGGTTTAATGCTTTGAACTATTTCTGGAAAATTTTCGCGAATTTATTGAGAGTTAATTGTTATTTCTATTTATATGACCGCATAAATGCTGATAAGATGATAAGCTTATCATTGTTTCTAAAGCTTTTATATGGTTATGGTGATTATTTTAGGCTCCTTTCTGATAATTTTGGTATTTCTGTGACAGGATTGATGGATTTGATTGCATTTATGGGATTTTGTAATATTTCAGAGCAAATAGCAATGTCCTCTAGGCTGTTGCTTAAGATTTACTGCTATATAACTACTAATTAATGTTTGGAATGTGTTTAATACGACAACATGTCATCAATAAATAAGATTAAGTGCATTCATTGCTCAGAATAATTCAATGACCTTCAGATCAGCTCTTCGAAGAGCTTACGACAGACAAACTGGTTTTCTGAAGTGAGTTAACAGCATAAAAACTGTTGATTCTAATCTCAGTCTTAGGCACTGCATCACACATTCATTTTGAGAACCATAGATTCAAATACTTGAAATCAATCTTCCAACATTGAGACACTAAACCACAAAAATCCATTAAGCTACACATTTAATTTAAAGTTAAGTTTACTCCGACTAGCCAGCAACTGCATGTTTGTAATTTGAAACCTATAAAAACCTGAAATTCCTAAAAAAATCTCATCACAACATTCTTGAGCTACAACATCCACACCCAAGCTACCTAACCAATTATTCAGTCAGCCATTGAGCAAACCCCACAAAAGAGAATTTACAAAATGAAATTCAACTTTTTTTTTGTTATAGAAATGTGTTAAAAATGTCTGTACACCTAAAAATCCACCACTTTGTAGTATAACACCATAGAGATATCTTTTCCACATTCATCATTCGTGGTCACTTGCGCAATCTTTTCAGTAGCTCTCTCTTTCTCATTTCAACTATGTAAAGAAGTAGTTCAAGGCTGTCTACGCTATGTATTTGATTCCAATTGAAATGTAGGACATAAACTTATTGTTTTTTCGATTCTATTCAATTGATAGATGGCTAGCCATTTCCCATTTAGGACATCAATGTGCTTAAGCATGTATTTAAGATGAGCTATTGATTTAGATCCACTTATCAGGTTCATTATTTATTGATGATCATCATTTAATGATCCATTATATCAACATTCCAATAATGAGTCTTATAAAAAAATAAATAAGATAGAAAGTAATGCTAATATAATGTAATTATGATAGTTAATGCATAAATGTTGTCATTCGACTGTGTATTTCACATTGCCTCACGACTTGGCAATCAGATGAAGTTAAAAGAAAAAAAAAGTTTCAAAACGGTAAATTCGCATTTTGACTTTTATATTTGTGTATAGACTTAAGCTTTGGCAACAGAGTGAGAGACTTGTGTAGTGTCTTTGTTTATGTCTTTGTGAATTTCTTGTATATTTTTTTTGCTAAAAGAGAGCGTGTTTGAACTTGTCCTTGACCATTCTTTACGACTTTTCATTAGAATAATTCAAGTATTGCTTCAAGTCATGAAAGATTTTTAATATTTTGTTGACATAAAAAATGTTATTATTATGATTAATATGAGATAGACGCATAAAAATTTATTCTGATATCACATAACAATTCGGTTATATAATTATTGTTATGTCGCATGTAAGCGTGTGTTTATTTGGATATAAGAAATCTTTTTGTGTGTGCTTTTTTTATTCTCGTTTTACAATTGAAATATTTCTTCATCTGAGTTTCGTAAGGATATCATTTTATTTGTGCTGAAGAATGAAAGGGTATCTCACTCGAGAAATCTTAAAATATCAACAAAAGAATTTCAATTTGAGTCTTGAACTTGTGTATGATTTGGAGTTTGTTTCTATCTTGAGAATCGTAATGAGGTTCATAAGTGATGAATTGAACTAGATCAATTAAAATGATATCCAAAGAATATCGAGACATTTGATTGTATTGTTATTTTCAACTATATTCTGGTATTGCAATATATAGCACTATTAGATAAGATTTTTCTTGGCTTGCTGTCGACAAACATTGCAGAATAGAGTAGGTTTGTGATTCAGGGAGTTTCAAGTTTAAGCTAGGTTTGCAGATTTATTATAATTCATGATTCTCCTTAGTTGCTTATGAATATCAATTCATTTTCTAACTACCAATTAGAAATACCAAGTGCTAAGTTGAATACTTCAATCGATGAATTCATATCTTGATCAATCCACAGAAATTCATCCAAATACTTAAATTCCACTCTGTAAGTCTTTCAATGCCATTATATAAATCTAAAGCATTATCCTTTCAACATGAATCACAAAATTAATGACTTCCCCAGAATATCATGTCAAACTACTTTTAAGATTAATTAAATCTAACTTTGTAGTCAAATCTAATTTATTTGTGTAGATATAAAAATGGCGATCAAATTTCCTCATAAAAAAAATCATCACCCTTTAAGTTCCCAGAAATTATACTTTACAACATCCTTAAAAAGGTCTAAACTTTTTTCTCATCTTTATCCTTAAAATAATCATTCACAAATGCTCGTATCACAGCAGTAAAAAAAAAGTTGAATCAATTTGGAATAAATTTACTCGTTTCTATTTATAGTCTGTACCGTTTGAATCTTTGACTGATTACATGATTATATTTGCTATGCCAATATCCATTCGAGCAGCAAACTTTTGCTCTCTCTCTTTATTCTATTTTTGGATGAAAATGAAAATAATGTTGAAAAATTAAGCTACGACAATGGACACAAAAATTGAATGTTTTTAGCTATGCGAAAAAAATACAGTAAAGATAAAATGGTTTCGAAAAGTTTTTTTTTTTTTATAATTTTTAAAAGATTAGATTAGATAAGGAAAAGAAACGACCGAGATCTTGGAACTGAATATATTTTCAATCCGTATATTGTTTGTGAAATTAATTAACGAAAAAGTTTTATGGAAGGCACGAGTGTTATGAAGAGAAAAAAAAAACATCCATTGTTCACCAACACAACTAGACATACATTTGCCTCAGCATTCCTTTCAATGACTCAATTTCATATGAATTTTATATTTTTTGCTTCCTCCTTCGTTCTCTCCTACTTTCAAAATACCTTATAGATGTAGTCTGTAAGTGACAGTCAATGGATATTTCACATTTCTTCTTCCTTTACATGTGTTATTTCATATATGAGGCAAAAAAGGAAAGAAATAGAATTAAGGAGAAAATTTATTCAGCATTGAAAAGTAGTAAAAATTCATCATATATGCACAATATGTACAGTTTCTTTGCCACAAAAAAAAATACTTTATATTCAAAGTTTTCTTCTCCTTCCATTCTAGTCTAGTTTATTCTCTTCTCTGTTATATTAAAAATTTATAACTAAACATTGATATTGCTACCCAGTAATTTGTAATGCTACAATGCATTTCATGTTTATCGTGAATTTCTCTTCTCATTGTCTACTTTTTTTTTGATCTCCTTGAATATTGATGAGTAGTTTTCTATTGATATTTTAGTGTAGTTTAGCTTTTTTATGTGTCTGTAAAAATTTAATTTTGCAGTCATCTTTAAAATTTTTATAATAAAATAATATGTCTTCATATGATTGAATATAAGTTGCATTTTAAAAATAGACTTTAGAGGGAGAAGAGGCTTATGGAGAATTATGGTCTCCTTACTATATAGGTAATATGGGTTAGTATCCATAAAAAATTTTCACTTAAGTTTGTAACCATATCATTCAGATGATAGTTTTAAGCAAGTATATTTGATTCTAGTTTGTTTAAGACTAGCTCAAGGGTCTGTTTTTAGGGCTATCTGATACACCTTGGCCAGGGTAACTCTAGAAACTATTTAGTAAAGTGTTAATAGATTAAATTGACCAAATACGATAAAAAGATAAAACATTATTTTTATAGCTACACCCCTGAACCTTAGTATTCGCAAAAACATACAAATTCCAACAGAAAACTACTTAAAGAAAAAATTAAATCTCTCGACAAGTTGCAAACGTTTTTTTTTTTGCTTCTCTCTTAAAACACCCGAGTTAAAAAATCTACAACAAAAAAATTATCTCAAACCTTCAATTTAACAATTAATGATAGCAAAGACGAATATATTTTTTTCTCATCCACTTTGTTTCATTCATCGAGAGACAGAAAAAATTTGCGTTGACCCATAAAAAACGTGAGTTACATTTTAACGCGCGCGATAAGCGCTACCAATTTTTTTTCTTCTCTTCTTTTATTTTACATTTTTTTTTTCGCACAAATTTAACAAACAAAATTAAAATTTGCCATGAAAAAATATACATATATATTCATACACATCAATGAACAATGTCAACAAGTCTGAATCTATGCATTCATACACACAAAAATTCTATAAAAACGTTTTTTTTTTTCTTTTTGTTTAATATAGTGCTCGTGCTTAAGTTTATCGTTGTAAGAATAAAAAATAATATTATTATTAATGTAGACGAATATGTGAAGGCATGTCAAAAATTTTCTTTCGACATTTTTATTGCCTTTCTTAGTGTAAAAATTTATTACAATTAATTTTTATAGATCAAACAGAACCATAATTGATACTTAATTTAATAAGCATTAAATAGTGAAGCCATAAAGAAAAATCCTCTCCCTTTTTTCATACTTCATGTAATGGAAAGAAGCTTCTACGCATATTTTTTTTTTGAGAATATACAAATTTTTTCCGTATTATGTCGATGAGGAAACCACAAAATTGAAAGGAAATTCTTTTACACATATGACTTTTTGTATTTGTTTAAAACTTTTTGCCTCTCAATCGTATTTGCAGCAGTAGCGTAGGAAAGGTATATAGGATGGGATTACGGTTTATATCGGCGTATTGAAAAATTAGTCCTTAAATAAATTAAAAAAGAAGTCCATAGAAATCGTTTATTTATGACAATTATGACACTCCAATCACCATACCTACACCACTGCACAATTGTAAACTGACTTTTTCTTTTTACATACTTAAAATTCGCAACAGAGGGAAAGAAAACTTTATGAGAAAGAAATCATGGTGCTTCTCGTTGAGGAGGGTAAAGAAATTGCAATAGAAAGAGCACATCTTCCCATAATCATTGAAACAGCATGTTATTTTGAATAAAAATGTAAATGGATGTCGAATAAATGCTTCTAAAATTTCTTCTTTTTCATCCATCCACTCATCGACTAACTGACTATGTTGTTGGCTTGTGTGTCGTAGATGAAAAAAAAAATAAAATAAAAAAAAGAAGAAGAACGCCACACACAAAAAAATAATAAATATGAAAGAGAGCAGAAAGGAAACGAGAGGAAAAAAAATTGGGGTTGAATGAATGTGGAAACAGGAAAAAGGGTTTATTGCTCCCTTTCGTGCTTATACCAACATCATAAACTCCATTTAACAAATCGGATGAGTATGAATATATCAACAATGCTTAACCTCTAATAATCATCATAATTTCATTCGCTCTTTTTTGTCTACATTTTGTGCATGACTTAAATATGTGAATAAAGCTCATAAAACTAATTTTATTATTTCATGCAATATTTCTCTTACGGACGGAACATACAGCTAGGGTCGATCACTAATGACGACCATCGAAAAATTGAATTTTTCAGACTTTCAATTCGTTTTAAAATTTTAAGTAAAAGCAATTATTTATTTAAATTTGAATGCTTTTTTCCCCTTCTAAATTAAGAACGTAATATGTGATTGATCCCACACTATATCTTTTCTTTAAATGGAATATTCTAATCATTGTTATTAACGTGAAGGAATTTAATTGTACCATAATTAAAGGTTGAAGATTGGACAATTTCATTTTATGAAACAAACTCGTTTTTATTGTTCATGGTTAGTAACGAAAAGCTTGAAAGCTTTGCATATTTTTAATTGATTAATTGAGCTAGCTTCACGCTCACCTCACTAGTCGTTATCATAAAAAATTTACTGCTTTTATTGGTTAGTTCTTCTTATATTTAGTGCGTTTGTAGATCATATAACATCAATTAGCCTTTAAATTACATTTTGAGTAATTACTATAAATTATTTCCTTCTTGTGCCTATTCAAAAGGCTCATTCATTATGAAAATGCAACAGAGTTGTCTCGAGAGGTAAACAACTTAGGGGGGAAAAGGCACTTGAGTCGAGAATGCTTTAAACAACCATATACTAAGCTTTTGAAAATAAAGAAAATATTTTAAATGATGAGATAAGTCTTTGTTTAGATTGTCCTTGTTGAAAAGAAAAAATTGTGGTTGTCTTCAACAGACACAAAAGGATCTTGAACAGATATTGTTATGGCTTGATGGGATTGTTTTTTAATTGAATTGTTGAATATTAGATTGTTTTTTTTATTTTTGATTTTGTTGGTGGAAAATTGAGGCTTTATTAAGTTTAAGAGTTTAAGACTATAAACTGATATAATGTAATTAGAATTAATCCTGATCATTTTCCTAGCCATCACTCGGTTCAACTCATTAAATTCAAAATTCTAAACCTACAGACAATCTGTATTAGTAAACTTAATTATCCTTGATCCAGACAAGACCAACAATAACAGCAACAACAAAATTACTCGCATAACAATTCAAAAAATTGCACATTTTCTTCAACCAATTTTGTCACGAATTAAAGCTCGTGTATTTACTCCACAAACCCACAATTTATCTTTCATTTAGCATTATTTTATTGTCAGCATTTAAATGTGCTAATTTTTATGGGTGCCAGGGTAGCACCGTGTATACACGACAATTATTTTAAGCTGAAACACGAGTTTTCGAAAGCACTTCAATTCATTAAAAAAATTAAGGTCCATTGATTTTTGTCTAAATTAAAGTGGACACTCTCTACTATTTATTTATTGTTGTAAACACAATGTCATTAGGTGCCGAATAGTCTTCAGTGACGCTAACGCTACCGTTCGACGGTCGTTTTAAAGTCTACTTTTACAGCATTTACGATTATTTCATAGCATTTCCAGTTTCACGAGATCATCGTCCATACGCATGTAGCTTGTAAAGATTGTGCAACACGCATTAAATTTTATATTTAAATAATTGTTGTCTAGAGGGTAAAGTACTAAAATTTCCAAGAAAAAACTTCAGGCAACGAGCATAAAACAAAATTGAATAGGTCGACAGATCTGATATGTTATATGTTTATTTTCTTAAACTCTCCCAGGCCAAGGGTGTAGTTTATAACATTAATAAAAATTGTTTTTTAATCAATTTTCTAAGGGGTTCATATATTCTTAATGTCTGAAGGGGTTTATATATACCTGATTACATCCGATGCTGTAGACATGATCTCAAATTACCTCAAAAGGTTATTTATGAGCAAATCAATAAGTTTCCTACAATTACCATGCGATATATAGTAAAAACTTCATTTACTCGTCTTCTTCCCTAACAGACAAAGAGCATGCTCTTGATCAAGAGTACGGTTGAGAATACGCTTTTTCAACATCCTCTCAAGATCCCAGTAAAGAGCATGTTCAATAGCGGACTCAATCATCTTCTAATTATAAAGAACTTGTATGCAAGTTTTTACTTCATAATCTTTTATATACTCTCAAGAGCATGATCAAAAGAGTATATAAAAAGCATGATCATTGACATCCTCATGAGATTATGCTCAAATTATCCTTGCTATATACTTCACAAGCGCTAGCAGAAATCACTAGTATAGGTCCTATATACTTCACAAGAGAAAGCAGAAATCACTATTATAAGAAATTATTTTGGACTTTCTATAGTTTAAATATGTCTTTTCGCCATTTGAAAGTTATTTAATTTCAGAAGGCATTAGACAAGATGAACAGTTATTAGGACATACCACAAAACAGCGGACTCGGGTTCAAATCACGGCAATCACCAAAAAAGAAGAAAAATATCAATTTCTGAAAAACATGATCAATAGCATAATCACAAGCTCATAAAATTTTTTAATTAGTGAAATTAAAGCATGATCAGCTGAACATGTTCTTGATCATGATCTCAAGTTTTACTTGCATGAAAAACTTGCAAGTAAAAAAAGCGTACTCTTGAGAGCGTGATTTTTATGGTACCGTACTGCGATCTCCATTTATATGGGAGAGTACGCTAATTTAGCGTCATCAAATTAAATAATTGATTTTTAAAAAGCATGTTCAGAGCGTGCTCTTTGTCTGTTAGGGCTTCTTCTGTCTTCTATTTCATTCATCTTAATCTACTCAGCGTTAATTTGAAACAAGGAAGATAATCATGAGACGATATAGATGAAAATGCTCTCTTCTAAAAGTAAAGTGTGAATAACAGCAGAGCAAAAAAAACATTTATTCTAATTTTAAAAATATCTCATCAACACATCATGCCGAGTAAGTTACTAACAAATCGTTTATTGTATGTATATTATACGGTAGAAAAAGTATTTGGTGAAAGTAAACGGCAACAAGCGAAAAAGTATCAAGTCGTGTTACGTTTTTCATTTAAACCTCAAAAAAAAAATGTTTTCTTGCAATTTGAAAATTTACTTCATACCCAATGTTGCCTTGACTTGCTTGTCAATCTTACATTTGTATTATGAGCTCAATTTTATATATTTATACACAACAAAAAAGAAATAAATATTTTTTATACATAGTTATACAATATATCAATGTATTGTTTTTCTACGTGTGGCTTTTTAGGCGAGAAAAGTGAGAGAGAAAGAGAGTCACACATTTTTTTTGCACTGAGTGCTATATATTTTCAGTTTCGTAATAACTAAAGTGCTTAAGTCGATTGAATTGTGAGTAAAAGAGAAAACAAAAGAGTGTTTTGGTTTTGATAACAAAACAAAATGGAAATCATGAGAATCATAAATACAAGTTGCTGGAAAAAAATATATTTTATAATAATATATAGATTGTAATGAATGAAAAAAGGTTTTTTTTTATTAATTTTCATTAGTTTTGTTGTTTTAAAGGCGAGAAATAATACAAACAATGTTTAGAGAAACCACGACGCATATTTGAAATTGAAATGAAAAATTATCGCCATACAATTACAATTAAAAACCTACACAGAAGTCAAGATAATTATTCTTTCTTTTTACTTCGAGAAGATAAAATTAGTTCGAAAAGGTTTGGAAGCTACAGATAAAATTTAGAATAATATTTGATATTTGGGTTAAAAATTAGATTCTCGATAAATATTATGAATCATAAGACTTTTTTTTTAAGTTTTAAATTAAATTAGTTTAGATTGATTTAAGACTTTCACTTATTATACTGATTAAATAACCTTAGCTTACTGAATCAGGTTTTTGATCGCTGAAGGTTCAAGTTCAGCTTTTCGATTGTCATTAAACTCGTTCACTCATTAAGATGAATATTAATCAAATGACAAAACATCTGTTTAAAAGCTTCAAATGAGCCTTCCTTACAGAACATAATATTCAAACAGTTGGCAAGTTAGCTTTTGCTATGATCTGAAAAATATTGAGTCTTAGAACAACATTTTATATTCTTGTCTAATCCAAAATATTTTAAATTTTTCAAACTCTAGATTTTTCACTTAATTTTCAAACCTTTAGAATCAAGCGTGTCCAGATTACCGTGAACTTTTTGATAATTTTTACTTGTTGATGTTTTAACTCGATTTGCTTATTTTAAATTCAATACAAAGTCCAAAATCGAATTTGGTTCAGATGGTTTGTCAATAAAATTAACTTTTTATTGATCCGTTAAGAAGATTTTAAGTAGTTTTGCTGGATTTTAATACGTCTTTAAGTCTCATTTTTTTCATAGTTCTCTCGACAGAGACTTTAAAATGAACTATAGCTCTCGAAAAATGTCAAAACAGTCCAGAAGAGAGTCTGAGACTAAACAAACAGTTTTTGTGATAATTCTTCGTCTTGCTAATGAAATAAAATTCGTCTTACATCAAATAAATCAAAGTTCTGTAAATCTTCACCGCACTTAGTTATTTAAACAAATTTTTGTTGCTAATTGTCTCTCTTCGTCTCTCCATGCTGCTATATACTTTATTATGGAAAAAAATGAATTTTATTTTGTGGATCGCAGAATTCATCTGTACAGGTGTTTTTAATATTTAAAAAAGTTTTTTCTACCAACGTCGTCGACAACCGTTTGCCGGAATAGCTTCAAGGGACATTTTTGCTTTTTAACTTTTTCTCGTCGCATTTTTTCATCGCACCAGCTTTCCATGGAATGATGAATGAAAAATTCTTTTTTTTCCTCTTTGTCTTGTAATCCATTTTTAATCCTTTTACCATATTTTCCCATACTTTTTGTGTATGTCATGTCTCGTTCTTATTGAGTAGGAAAACAAGATGACAAACAATGACAAAGTTTTCTATTCTCTCCTTGCCTTCTTTTATTGTCTTTACACATTTGTCTACAATAACTAGCTATCATTAATCTATATTACGATCATCATCAATTGATTGCCGTTAAACTTTCATTTTTGCACAGATTTTTATGAGCGTTATAGTTTTTCATGTTTACCCCTCAACTACATCCAAATAGACACTAATAACATTTCTACAACAAGAAATATTATCATGAATGAGACGAAAGAGTAAAAAAGAAAACGGAAGGAAAATGAGCGAACGAAAAACTTTTTTCTTCATTTTCAAAACAGAAATGAAAATATAAAAGGACACGCGAGGTCATTGTAAGCAAAACACAGTTTTTTAAATGGTTAAAGTCAGAGTTCGAAGTCGTTTCAGGGATGGAGCCGGTTTAAAGACTTGTCTGTTATCGAATTGTCTGATGGTTACCTTTGAGTCGATTTCGAGCTGTCTTTAGATCTACTTTTCATATTTAGATTGGCTTTAATAAACTTAACTTAACTTAACTTACTTCGAGTTTTGTTTGGATCGACTTCAACTTGTCTTTGATTCGACTTCGAATTGTCTTTGAATCGATTTCGAGCTGTCTTTAGATCTACTTCGAGTTTTGTTTGGATCGACTTCGACTTGTCTTTGAATCGAATTCGAGTTGTCCTATATTGACAAATACCAAACTCTAAGTCTGGTTAAAGAAAAAATGCTCTTCAAATTTATTAAGGCTCCTTTCAATCATTAATAAGTGAGTATGAGAAATGTTTACAAATACGATGCGACATCAAATCAATATGAAGTAGAATAAAAAAAAAATTTCAAATAAACTTCTTACTCTAAATATAGATTTACTAATAAGATGTGTATATATAAACATTCACGATTTGAAGTAAGCAAAAGCGAAAAAACAACGTTTGTGCATTTCGAGAATGAAAATGTTTTTTTTTTCCTCTTCTCAGTTATGTGTGTTAAAGGATAGAAAACAAGAAGATTTTTTTTTATTTGAGGACAGAAAACGGAAGATGAAACGGAATTTCTATTTACTGTGATGTTTTTACTCGTTTCATTCGTTCTGCTATTCTCGTTCCTTTTTATGATAAAGAAAAATTTCCTTTTTCCTTCAGCCTTACTTCCTCACTTGTAAACGGTGTGAAATTTGAAATAATCGTTTATGATAATTGGTGTCATTCAGAAAGTTGTTTCTTTCAACGGCTTGTAGCTGATACATGTGCTGCACGTGTTCTGTATGAATCATTGACATTAAACGATTTTTTTTTTCTTCTACGGATTTCTCACATTAAGAGTTCAATCGACAATTTTCTAATAAAATTCAATTAATATAACAAGAATAATTAGGTTGTCTCATAAAGTCAAGAAGAGCAAGCAAGCAAACGAACTTTGAAGTCAAACGAACCCTTAAAAGTTGACAGAAAAGGTCAATTACGAATTTCTAACCTCAAAAAAAAACAAAGAAAAGCAGACAGACAAATAAATAGAGAATATTTAATGAGAAAGAAGCGTGAATGATGAAAAATTTTGAGTGTGAGATTAGGGGTCATTTATAAATGATGTCTATACTAAAATGGATTTTCTAAACCAACCTCCAATCTTTGTCACACAATCTTCTTTAGTAGGACAACTTTTAATGACAAAAAAGTCAGATATCACTTATTAACGACCCCCTTTATCCTTTCCTTGTTCAGCATTTAATGTTTAATAAAAAAAAGAAAGGTTCTCGAATTTTCCTCCGCTAATAATATTCACTGTGGGTGTACAATCTATCTACTAAATGCCGTATAGCATGCTGCAAAAAAACGAAAGAAAGAGAGAGAAAAAAAACATCAATCGATAACTTTTCTGGATTTTCTTTATATGTGCCTCTTTTAAATTGTTGTTCTTAAAATTAGAACTGTATAATATGGAATAAGAAGTATGTGAATGTACATTCAATTGATCCAGACGATTTTCTTCTCTATTCTTATAATATTTTATTTTTCTGTAATTCTGTTAAATGAAATTAAATGGAATTTACAGAAAATTTCTTTTTCTGGCATTTTAAATAACAACAAAAAAAAGATTTTTTTATTAGCAATGTTTTCCTTCCTCCCGTGATGCTGTCTTTGTATGGTCGTAGTACATTTTTTTGCCCCCATATCTTTACTTAGAAAATTCATTTTTCGAAAAACACTCAATGCGCACGTCATTGAACGGCAAAAAAGAAGACGAAAGCGAAAAAAAAAAGATTTTCTAGATGCGATTGTATTTGTTTCATGTATACACAACGGAAAGTGGTATTAAATATTATTATAGGTGCCCATAACTCGACTCATAAGTCTTTTATAATTGTGTATACAAACTGTTACTGTAAATTTGAGAGAGAACAAAAAACAAGAAACATAGAGAGTGAGAGAGAATAGATTAAAATGTCGTGCTTTGTTTGTTGCTTCTTCTCAGAATGAGAAGAGGGAAAAGAAGATGGAAATAAAATAAAAATGAAATTTAGAAGTAAAACAAAATAATAATGAATGATGAAAGAAAAGGAAAAGATGTTATGTGTAACTTTATAGATCTTTATGAATGAGATGAAAAGAGATATTTTTTTTTATATTTTGGAAATGCTATCTTGTGTACACCAATATTACACAGATGTGTCTGCTAACAAATCTCGTGCATTCTCTTTATTTCCTTTACACTTTTCGAGGGTTTTTGTTCTTCTTTTCAATTCCTTCTTATTCATTTATTTCAAGTTGATTCAACTTTTAACTTTATCTTCTTTATATGTGTGTTTGTCACACGTTCTCATTCCTATTATTTTTTGGCTGCTTCTATATCTTCTCCTTAATATAAGTTTATTCTTTATTATTATTTATTCTATATCATGTTTCAGCCACCCTATGGTTTTTGAAAATATCCTCTAAAATTTTAGTCTATTTTCCTATCACTTACGAAGCTGTTTTTACGACAATAAAGACAAAAAGGCTTATTTGCATTTAACCTTATGGGATTGATACGCAAGAAAATTCTCTTTTCCTCTCTCTCACTTTCTCTCGATTTTCCGTATCCTCTAATTCTTCTTTTATTGCATACAATCATTGGTGTGCTTGACCTTTTTAGTGATTCTTAAGAATCGATTTGTTTTAAGAATTTTTTTGTGGATTTTTAGACAAATCCTTTGAATATAGCTTGCGCTTAGTGGCGCTTACGTCAAGTGCTATAAATCACAAGGGGTTTAGGGGAGCAATAAGAATCAGACCCTGCTCCACCAGATTGAAAATATCTGTGAATGCTCCTGAGCGAAATTATTTAATTAATACTATTTAGAGATTATTCTGGGTCCAAAGAAGTCCGGTAGACATGAAATTAAGTAAGCAACAATGTCCTAAGCACCATTATTCCAATATAAATCCAAATCTGATTCATCTTTTTTCAAGCGTGTTAATAAATTGCGAAGAAAAAAGTAGCTACTCATTTTCATACCTGCAAGCTGTTTATAGCTTAGTCATCATAAAGTTTTCTTAAGATATTTATTACTGGATATAACAATAATTTCATATAATCATCAAGCTTATCCTTTTTAATATCTCATAAGCAGGAGTAATCATATGTAAAGTCGATTTACCTAAGCACTTGCTGTACACGGTAAATTTAATTGTGGCTTACTGTACTTAAATGATATGTTAGAGCGATGTTTGTAGGCCATAGTCCTATAATTCATTTGAAACCTTGTTAGATTATTACATTTTTAATGAAACGATTTTTGAATGGAAATCTATTTAAGCTGAATTTTCATGAATGACGCATTTTGAGGCTTGATAGGAAGCTTGTCAATTCAAGTGCTGAGCATATTTATTATAAAATTTATAATTAGTAATCCGGAAAAAAACTTACATCATCCTTTTGTTGAAAAATTATTTGCTCTAAATTTCTGTAGTGGAATCTAGAAGAACTTGCCGCAAGATCAACAAATCACATTATGCTTGGCTTGAGTTCATTGACCATTTCGAGGATTTTTACTGTCATTCATTGCTTCTTAGAAGTGAGACTGTGTTCAAATGAGAGCAATGATTAACATTAGTTCCGGTCTATGATTTTCGGATAAAACTTAATACATAAGTTTTCTAAGATTAGATTCGAAACTGGTTGATAAGCTACCGAAATAGTATTTTTTGTTGGACGTCATTTGTAAAGGATTTTAAAAGTGTAGCAATAATAGAACCAAACAGAACCTCTAATCCAGAAACTTCCATGCTTCCTCATCCCACCAATAAAGCACAACTTTCTCTAATCCAATACTCGATTGTCTCACAGTGACTTTCTGTCCACAAAGAAGTCTAATAAAATTCGATTTTTAAGTGAAAAGGAGATCAATAAATGTGTACAATATAGATGTATGAAAATATAAAGAAAGGGTGCTTGTATTCATAGACTATACATGACATTACTTACTGCTACAATTTTATTTTCCTTATTCTTTTAGATTTTTTATTATTATTGTTTCTGATAGTGCCTGAATGAAATGTATGCCTTTTTCAGTTGTTGTTGTTGTTGTTGTTACTTATTTGTTCTTAGTCAATTGTAATTCAGCTGTTATGAAGCGTAGAAGAGTGTATAGCTGGTATTATGACACTCAATCATAGTGTTTATATTGTGGCGCATTAAAACAGAAAACATAAAGCTGTTAAGTGAAATAAAAAATCATTTTGTTTGTTGATTAAACGTAATTGAGAGGAATGTCTAATAATTTTTGTGTTTATGGGGTCATCCACTTGTAACGTCTACTGCCTAGACTAGGATACACTTCATATAAAGAGTTTACAATAGGAGAAGAAGTTGATTGGGTTTTATAAAATTCTAATTCCAAATTTGACATCATTTAGGAACCATCCTTACAGCTTGTGCTACTTCCACATGAAAATTTAAACAAAAGAACTATACTCCGGAATGTGCATAATCAAAATAATATTTTCATTAAAGTTGTATTACAAATTATTATTATTATTTTATACATTTAAATGTATGTGTGATTGTGTACATTTTTTCCGTGTGACTATACAGTTTGTTACTACAAAATAAAACTTATATTTTGATTTCGGTGATGAGAAGTATCAAATTGTTTGTGTATGGATATACAGAGAGAAAAAAAATAATCTTATTGATGTCAATGTATTTCATATGAACTGTTTTATGTTCCTGAGAATCTGTTATAAAATTCCTTCTCCTCTGACTTCATTTTTGATTTCATAATAACGATTAATACAAGTGTAAGGATTGAAATATGATAAAACTTAAATTTTTCAGTATTTTTCATTTACTCCTACACAGCAGATGCAAATAAAGTAGGAATAAAGTCAATAATAATGTCTGTTGTGAATAGAATTAAGAGCCATTTTGCACAGTGAATGAAAAAAAAAATAATACAAAGTTAAAGAGAAGATGTTGAACATTATACCTCTAACAAACTTCCGGTCACGGTCAGTGGTTCATTAATTTTCAATCATACATTGCTTTTGATACCTTACTGCCACTTTTTGTGGTCATAAAAATAAAGTTCTCATTAATTCAATTTCGTTGTGTTTTGGATTTAAATTTTCTGACCACTTTATTTGCCACAATGCGACTTAATGACTTATAAATGATAATAAATTCTGAATGTGGAAAATATTGTTAAGTAAGTGATAAAAAAAATATGTTGAAGTCGTTGAATATTTTTTCTTTATTTGGAGGTTCGGTGTTGATTTAAGGTGAAAAGGGGAATCAAAGGGTGTGTCAATCGCAATATTCTGGATTTTATTTTGATTTTTATTCAATAATTCTAATGTCAAGATTGAACAATTAGCACAAGTTGCCACCCCTGACATTCAAAACAAAAAGCTACAGGGGACCACAACTAAGCAAAATGTTGACAAACTTTCCAAAACAACAAAACTTTTTGGTTCCATCCCCTCGCATAACACAGAAAAAATCTCAATATCAAAAGTTATTATCAGCTGTGTCACTATCAATAGACTTCAAATCCTGCAGAAAATTATAATTACGTTTGTTGTTCATTGAGCTCTATCGAAATGAATTAATGATTATCAAATTGAGTGTATGAATATTATCAGTAAACAATGTATGACTATTCATTTATATTGATATGATACTTCAATAGAATCAATAACATTACACACAAATACAAATTTATCTAAATCCATTTCTTTTATTCGTTTAATTTAATTACAGGTTAGAAGAAAATGAACGAATGGATCGACGTGAACAGGCCAAACAACAACAAAAGCAGCAAATGCAAATGCAAAGGCAATCACAAGGTGATAATGACATGCCACAGCAGCAACCATTGTTTGGAGTTCCAGTAAAGGTGAGTCACATCATATTATTATTACTATTGTTCCTTTTCCCCATTGTCGTATGCTCGTATATTCCGATTTTCTTCTAGAAATCAAACTTAACAAATTTGATATGGACATTTTGAGTCAAAACATTTAATTTTCTTGTCGATGTCACGAAAGACAATATAGTCTATATTTTTGTTCTATAATGATTAGACATCATGCTGGTGTATACTTTAATTTCAAATGATATTTTAGTGACACAAAAAAATTATTATTTTTTTATATATTGTTTCTATTACACATCTACATTGGTGTTCCGAAATAATCATTTAATAAAGCGCACAGATTTTGTTTCTCCATTCATTTATATTTCCAACTGCTTTGCTTCACTTCTCCACTGTTCTCTAATTGGCCTTATCCGCATTTTATCTATGTTTTTGTCGGATATTTCTATTTTATATGTTTCTGTTCTGCTCAAGTCTATATAATGAGAATAAATTGTGAAGTTGGCGGGAAGCAACAATTCTATTGAGTTGCCAGATGCTCATCCATTGATTCCTCCTCTTCAATTATGCTTTTTTTCCTGTCATGGGAAGGATTCTTTTTTTCATTCAATTATTTGTACTTTTTTGTGTGTGCCTTGAATGAGGAAAACAAAGTGAAAAGCTTCGCAATGTAAAAATTATTGTGCAGAGGTCATGGTTACCCGAACAGATTTACTTCATTCACAACTATCTTTATTTACATTCACTTACATTGTTTATGGTGAAATTCATTGAATTGAATAAAGTTCTCGTTATTTTGCACGTTTTTCTTAATGCCTGTCTACTTTCATTCTGATTTATAGGTTAGTTGACATGAATCCATAATAATTCATTGGGAAATGAGTTATTCATTTCGGCATTTATTTAATTTGATTTGTGCCACTTTTTTGGACATTTATTGGGACAGAAATTCTCAAGAATAAATAATCTAGTTTGAGTTTTTCATGAAAAACTTTTTTAGGTTGAAAAAAATATTTGAATTCTTAAAAGCCGTTAAATTTGACATACATTTTGCTAAACTTTATTAAACGTTCAATTATATCATATAAATGTTGACAATTTCTGTGAATTGTCAATTTAAATATTCAACTAGATTGCGCTTTAACACAATTACTTCATAACAAGCTAGGCCTGCTTTTCAATAAATCTGTAATAAATATATATCGCACATATTTATTGCTCTATTACGACGTAATTTATATTGAAGCCATCTAAAACGAAAACTTTTGCCATATTAAACATTTTTCACTCTCCTTTCATGTGCGAGCAAAATTAGTAACATTTTAATTGCTGTTTACATTCAATTTTGATTCGAGGTAATAGTTATGGCGTTCTAGCATTGAAATTATATCTAATGAAAAATATATTGTGAGAGAGGAATAGTTTACACGAATGATAAAAAACACAGCACTTTTAATCGTAGACATCAATACATTAAGTCACGATTTTAATAATTACTGCAAATCGTCATTGCAACGTGAATTTTTTTTCTCTACTCTCGTCTTTTGAATATTATTTTTATTAGTACTACCTTGAACTTTTCTTCTCTTGATGACGAATTTTCTTTTTTCTTTGCGTCGTAGTACTTTTGTTTTGGTTCCTAAGCGATTTGTTTTGTTTATGCCAAGGAACTGCTGTAAATTTTTGCTCCACTTCGAAAAGTTTTTTTGAGAATTTTCTGGCTTAAATGAGAATTTTAATCACTCTTCTTGCTAATAACTTACTAAAAAGTAGCAAAAGTCAGATGCAGAAGATTTAACGTTAAACGAACTAATATTCAAAGAATTATGAGCTATTTTTTCAATCTAACCTATAAATCAGAACAAATACTAATAATCTGAAATGCTGTTTTCAAATTTCTGAAAAGATTAGATCATCATAAATCAAAATTCATTCCCCACAAATTGCTGCTCAAAGCAATTTAATCTGGGCAAGACCGCGAAAAAAGTGAACAAATATTGAAAGTTGATTCACTCAGAGTTTAGTTATTCAATCGTCACAATTCTTTCAGTGGCTTATAGCCAAATATAAAAACTGAATTTTTAACCCAATAATTTTAAAATGGCGACTTTATAAGTTAGTTTAATTTCTAAATCAAACATTCAAAGTGATTTTTATCCAAGAAGGAAGCTGTAAAAGGAGCTGATATGTTCATAAAAGTTGTTGAGAATCTTATTTTCTTTCATTTATCATACACACATTTTCAAATTAATACACAAAATTAGTTAAATTAACCAAAATTGATTTTACATATAAATTTAATGAAATTTTCATTATTGTCCCTCAAAAAGCATTAATTAATGATAAATTACAACTTTCCTGCAAGAATTTACTGCAATAAAGCCTTCTAATTTAGTTAATTTAACCAAAAGTTTATTTTACAACTCTTTAATCAAGTCAAAAATTTAAATTTTCAAAATCGGTTGAAAATTTTTGTTTAAAGTTTTTAAAGTTTTTGCTTTTTTCTTGTTCTATAACATTATATTGTGATATATCTTGCTAAAACTAAGCATGTTTGATGTATAATTATCATTTTACATCATAAAATTAAAAGAATATCTATTCAATTGCCATTTAAAGGCAATTTTACAAAATGACCAAAAAAAGTTAATTATACTACTTTTTTCAAAAATTTTTGACTTCTATCATAAAGCCAAGGTATAAAACTATATTTGTGTCAAGAAAAAAGTTAAGTAAGTCAAAAATTGATAGTAAAATATAGGAAAATAAGGTTAAAAACATTAATTAAATTAACTTATTAAGTAGCCATTTTATTTTTATTACTTTTTAATGATAACTGTAGTTTTAAACTAACTATTGCTGAAAAAACTATCGAAATCGGTGTAAAACTAAGCGAGATAGACTAGTTTTAGTAAAATTTCAAATACCCTTCCCAAAAATTCAGTGTCAGATTTTGCCTATTTTCAGGCTCTACAGCCTTAAGTATAGTACTTCCAATAAAAAGTTACATACCAAAAGATAGGCATCAAAAAGTTCTATAAAACAGTATGTTTAATCTTACTGTAAGTATTTTCGTTACAGAGATATAAACGAAATAATAGCAAAATCTGACACTTAATCGAAAAACGGTCTTGCCCATCTGAATAAGTCATTCATCTGATGCAAATGAAATTTTCACTAACAATAATGCAGTTAATTGCACAGTAATTTTATTGTTTACAGATTAAAAGCAATGTACAATGACAAGGTATGCCGCAATTACATATTATTCTTTATTCCACTTCAGTATCCACATGCAGGCACAAAAATAAGAGATATAAAAAAAATGTGCGTGTGCTTATCGAATATTAAAAATTCTTTCTGAAAGATGAAAGGCTAAAAAGAATGTACAATAATAATAATAATATCCATAAGCGGCATGATACAGAGAGAGTATAATAGAATAAGTACTAAGCATAAGAAGATTCCTTCCTTGAAACATCTCAATACTTTATGTCAGACAACTCTTTTATTCTTTTCTTCATGCTCTTGCGACGGCGTACTACATGTGTGCGTTATTTTTTTTTCCTTTCCTTCTGAAAAAGCAACCTGTTGGTGGTTTATATATGAAACAACAGAAAAGAAAGAAAAAAAAAAATCCGATGTAAAAAGAACCGAAATGAAAGAGGCACATAGGAAGAGGATAAAAAAATAAAAGATTGTACTTTTCACTCACTTTACTTGCTCTTATTTCAATTCTTCTTCATGCTTGTTCTATATTA
Organism: Chironomus riparius; assembly: GCA_917627325.4. Taxonomy (NCBI): domain Eukaryota; kingdom Metazoa; phylum Arthropoda; class Insecta; order Diptera; family Chironomidae; genus Chironomus; species Chironomus riparius. The sequence goes on along the minus strand of OU895877.1, from coordinate 16,311,487 downwards.
TGTTTATACGATTATCATTCTATTCTATTTTAAAGAAGAGATGAAATAATTCTCAAGATAGGAACCTGATCGATCACATACATTTCTAATGTCTTTTACCAAATGTATCAACAAAGATTTAGAAACCCTAGAAGAATTGAGTACATTGCGATGCCCTTTAAGATGATTAACACGAAATTGTTTATAACTATTGTGTCGGCACCAATACTATTCAGCTATAATTGAAATTGGTATTTATAAAGGAATCTACATAGATTCCGACGATGTGATAAAAAGTGAAAAATACTTGTTTTTTTGTTCTTACAACTTGTTGTTTCTATGATTAGATGCTTTGTGCAGCTCATAGTGTGATTTCGTAAGGAACAATGAGTTGAGTTAAATAATGAACTGAAAAAAAACGAATTTCTTAAAAACTTATAGAGTAATTTTTTTTAAATGTTCGTGTTCACTTTGAATGTTAGACATATTTTGATCGATTTATATTGGCTTCTTGTCATTTATATCCGCATTGCAAAAAAGAATGACTTGTGGGCTCATAAATCATAAAAGTTTTCAATTTATAAAGGAATTTTTTTTCAAGCAGAAATATTTAATTTGATAAAAAAAGTCCTTCTATAACAACTTTTTTATTGGGCGTTCACAATTGGTGAGAAATACAAAGTATGGATTTTCCACCAACGCAAAATTCAGCGAAATGTTTTATATTTGGTGGACTAAATAAAGAATGTGGAATTGATCACAATTAATTTAAAATGATCAAAACTATTGGAATTGAAAGCTCAAATACTTTTGTTTATAAAATTCAAGTTCAAATCAAAATGTGCAAAATTATCCATGAAAAATCACTCAAATCTTAACATAACAATCCATAAAGATTACATAAAGATAATGACGAGTTTACAAAATTTTTATGAAGATGATACTGAATCAGCTCTTCCTAAATGACACATAACGAAAATTTTTATTACTCAGTTATCAAAGTAATACTTTTTTGCAACGACAAATGTATTCCTTATCAAGAATCTTTATTTTCTCACGTAACTCGATAAATAATTATCAAAAAAATAATAAATGTTTACTTTTGAGGTTAAATTACGGAAAGAAGAAGAAATTCATTGTAAGGTTAAATATCCTGTAATAAGATATGATTCAATTGTCTTTAGTTGCTGCTTCTTATTTGAACTGTATATCAAATTAAACTTCGTTCACAAAAGGTCGGCAGTAATCGTTTGCGGAAGGTCAGAAAGTCTTTATAGCTGTTAAGAAGCTTAATCTCTATTATCAGAAGTATTTTACATTTTTTTAATAAAAAGCTATTTTTAACTTTAAAGTGTCTGAATCTATTTTTGCATGATCCCGTCATTGTTTAGCTCAGATAATGGATTCTTTTATGCAACCTTTTGATCCCAACTCTGATGAGCTTATATAATTTTAAGACTTAAATATTTTCTTACAAATTACGAATTAATGTAATTTTAGATCAGCGCAATTATTATAAACAAAATCATATTTTTTGGATTCAATAATCTGAAACCAGATGTTAATTAAAATCGGATAGCCGAGACTATAAATCTCTCAAATGATATTTCATGCTGTCATAAACGACACTATCAAATTTTTTTAAGAGATTCAACAGTCATAAAAAAATTTGCAATGACTGATATGTAAATTTGCAAAAATGTTATTTAAAAGATTCAATTGTAAGTGTTGCCATATTTTTTCATGCTCAATAAAAATAAATTAAAGGATAATAAGTCTTCTGTGGATTGTAATTAATGCAACATTCTCATTAAGAGGTTAATCTGTAGAATAAGAAACTTTGAGAGAAATTTAGTGCATTTTTTTGTGAAGTTTATCCAGCAAGATTATTTTTTTCATTTGAGGATATTCGAAAATTAGGTTAACCTACAAATTTGGACTTTTTCACTTTGCTTAAAATTTCTTAACCATTTAATTTGATAAAACATCATGATTGTTGAATGAAAATGACCAAAAAGGGTCCAAAGAGGAAAGGGGTTCTGAAACTTTCATTTTTGATTGACATCATATATGGATGAACCATCATAAGCAAAAAATGGTGTCACAATAAGAGTAAGATGACCTCAAAATCAATCTTAGGGATAAACGCCATTTATGAAACACTTCTGATCATCGCAACCGTATCATCTTTCAGATACATCCTAACCTCAATCTTCATAACCTCAAAATCCTAAAGTTGATAGAAATAAGCAACAAATAATCAAAATAGAAGAAGAAACTCCCCCAAAATAATCACAATAAAATAATAAACTGTCAAGAAAAAATCTTACTTCCATTTAAATCTATGAAAAATTCAGGTCTATCCTCCTCAATAAGCCGTACACAGGAAAATTGCTCATTTGACTGATTGATTGAGCTATAAAAAATTTAAAAACCTTTTCATTTTTCCTTAATCACGCATTAACTTGTCTAAGTTGATTGAAAATTACCAGAAATCAACTAATTTCACCGTAAATACAGCAAATCATCAACGGAAAATGTGTCAAAAATAGAACTGAATAAGAGTGAGGAGGAAGAAGAAGCAACAAAAATCGTTTAATCTCAAAAAGTTGATGTTTTTTTTCTTTTCGCCATCCAAACGATATTTATAGAACTAATTTGCATATACGCAAAAGATACAATATTATCTGTGTTGTGTATATCATTTAGTTGTGCCTCACAAGGTGGCATTTTATATTATTTTAAATGAAAGTCGAGATAGGCAAAATGAAAATAACTGAATGAAAGCTAGGAACAGTAAAGAGGCGTTTTAAATGTGAATGCAACGTAAAAACTTCTTCGGATAGAGGAACAGAAAAAAAATAATCGATAAAAAAACTTATGCAAATGTCGTTTCTTTTTAAAAATAGCATCAAACTTTATATTTTTTCTATGTTAAAGTCAACAATGAGCTCTATGAGTCAATTGGGGCCGTTTAAAATAAATTTTCATTCAATAATCTTTTTCCTCTCCCAAAGATATTTATAGTCAAACATGATGACACATTGCAATTACTTTTTCATAATTCTTATTCAATCGAATTGAATGATTTCGTCACATAATTGCAAATAATATTTTTTTTTTGAAAAAAATTCATAAAATAGATCATATAACACAGAAAATGAAGAGAAGCAAGGAACGAAATCGCACTCTCTGAAATGCAAATAAATTAAATCTTTTTTTTTCTTTCATGTTTTTTCGTTTCTTATTCTTTTTCTTTTTCAATTTAAACGCGCCGCTGTGCTCTGTTGCTGCTTCTCCAATTTTTATCGGTTATTTTCTAGAATATTCTTAATGCTTTTCATTCAGTTAGACGAGCTTTGGCGATGACTAATAGTTTTAATTTGATCCTTGATATTTTGGAGATTATTTTATTCATTTGCGATGAAATCTTGGACTTCTGTGGAAGAATTTTAAAGAGCTAGGGTGATCTTAATTTTTCTAGTGAAAAAGAATCAACAGGTGGAGAAATTGCGTTTCCTAGATAAGATTATAAAGTTGATGTGAACAGGAAGTTACTCTTTGATTAAACTGTAAAAGTTGTAGATTTGATGAGACTTGAACCTACAATCTTTAATATTTGATTATGCTTTAATCCCAACCATCAAATCTTGCTTAAATTTTGTTTAAAAAATCCTTCTTTGTCTACAACAACTGATTCACTAACAGGGAACTCTGAAAAAATAAAATTCGTTTGCATACAAAATTTATATCGACTTTGAGCTCTGCTGTTGACTAATAAATTGCCACTAAATGTGTACTTGTGTATTACATTTGATAAGAAAATCAGATCGATCATGGAACTGGGAAATTCCAAATTCATAATTATTCAAAAATCTTGTTCAGAACTAAAGTCATGAATAAGACCTTTTTTATCGTTTGGTAAAAACAGAGCATTATAAATACTACTGCTTGGGATGATTCAAAAGATGTACTCTACTTTTAGGAGATTAAAACCCAGTGTAAGCTACTACGAAATGATAAGATTGGGTTCATTCTCAGTCTCATTATTTGAAAATAATTCAAAAAAGTCACAAGGTAATGCGTCTTAGACACCTGAATTTATGCTACTTTTTCCAACATTTCTTCTCTTTCTCTGTATGTACAAACAGCAAGCAGCGCAGCGCATTTATGTAAATTATTCAATCCAATCTTCATCTTACAATTTTTTTTTAATTTTTAATGCTGTGTAGTTGATGATGATATGAGATTTGTCATAGACGACATATTAGCGCGCGCGAAGTTAAGTAGAAGACATGGCATGCATGTATTAATTCATAGAGTTGTACACACGTAGAGGGGAACAATAGAAAATGAAGTAAAGAAAAATATTCATATAATGAATGATAATCGTCATGAATTGCTGTTTCAATTGCTCAGTAAGAAGAATGAGATGAGAAGGAAAAAAAAGTGAAAAAATAATAATAAAATACAAAAAGAGGCAGAAGGCATCATGAATAGAGCATGATGAAGAAGTTGTGGCATAGCTGTAAATAAAGTCTTTTATAATTCTGCAATAGAAAATAATTCCTCTATTTTTAAGACAAAAAAAATAATGTGTGAGACTTGACGAAAAGAAAAGTATCGACATGTGTCTGTGAGTGAGAATTTAGCGCGAGAATTGTCCATTCGAGAAAATAAATAGAATAACATGAAATGAATTGCTCACGTTTATAGCTATGTGATGAATCTCGCAACTTATTATATTAACATTACATTGAGACATGAGCTATTTTTCTACTGATCTTAATATAGATATTTATAAGTCTAAACATTTGCGTTTCCATGACAATGTATGAGCTTCTGTTTCTAAAAGATATTCAATTGGAAGCATCATATGCAGTTAATATGATGGAACTAATTTTAAAGAGTCAAAATTCTCGATTGCTGACACAAAGGCTAACCAAACGTGCTTAATTTGCAATTATTATAATTTTTTTAAAAAACAATCACGTGCGTTATACAATTATTTTTATTTTTCTGTTCAAGCCATGTGATTTCAATGACTCTTTTTTATTTATTGCAATAATCATGCCCATTGTAAATTATTCGTATTGCTGACTGCGATTTTATTGCGTTTTGCGACTTCCTTTAAGTTGATTTCAAGATTTCTATTGTTTATTTTTTGAGATTGAGCAAAGTTTTATGATGACGCAAGTTTGAGAGGATTAAAAGAGGTTTGGTAGGTTGATCGAGATGTTAGGAGGGTATAGATCAAGAGTTGAATGATTGAGTGAGTTTTTGGTTCACCAAGAGTCTTTATAAGGATCAGTTGTTGGATTTTTTTCAAACTTTAATCCTTAAACTTCATCACTTTAGGGTTTGAGTATGTTTAGCAGTCGATTGATTAATGTTTGATACGTTATCGAAGGATAATCGAAGATGTTTCATAAAACAATACCCATAAAGTGTTATGCCATACCCACCTTAGATCGTATATTTAACATTTCACTCTATGCACTTCCGCAACTAGACATCTAAGTTCATGCATTTCAGGAGCTTCTAGACTATTTCCACAAATTAAATTCAGAATAAACCTTAAGAAATATTATTCTTCATTCCCAAATTTACTTGCTGTAGACAAAGGAATAATACAACTTTGTCAACATCGCATAAAAGTTCCTCATTAAAATACAAACACTTGGCCTCTCAATGGGAAACCCAAATGCACACAATATAAGCATATTGACATACAATGACGAAAAAAAATCATTTCATCTATATTTTATTACAATAAATGTAATGATTGAACACTCACAACAGCAATGGCAAGTGAAGAAATGTTCTGTCTTTGATGAAAAAAAATTATTTGTCTGCTATTCACAAGCAATAGCTATACATACTTCTTTTTTGAAAGCGATTAGTGTATGTGGGTAAATAAAAGAAGAGGAATTCTTCTCTTTTTTTCCGTCTCTCAACTTCAACTTGCAACAACAACAACATCAAATGCTTCGTCTGTAAATTGAGAAATATAAAATTTAACAGAAAATTGAAAAACTCATTCAAGTGTATCCGACTCAACTTACTGGTGCTGAAAGGCAAGCAGTAGCAATTGCTCACATACTTTTATTATATTCGTTGTTGTTATTGTTAAGAAATGAAGTAAAAGAGAGATTTGGAAATTATTGGAATGATGAGAAGATGAGAAAAAGACTAAAGTAATAAGAATTCGGTCTTCAAATTGTCCATTAACATACCTGTAAATAAGAAAACTAATTTTTTATACAATATTTCAAGATTTTTTTTTTTCCTTTTCGGACAATGCATTTTATTGTTCGTTCAACTGTTGAATCGACTACTGTGGAGATTCCATCAATTACGTCGTCAAATCTTAGATTTAAAAAGTTACACGTGAATCGCATAAATTACTTGTTTTGACTTTGTAGGCGTGTTTCGCCTCCTTACTTATTTTTGCGAATTTATTGTATAATACAATTGACTTGTATTGAGTAATATTCGAGTATGAATCATAAGAATATGATTTTTCTGGAATTTATGAGATATATTGGAATATGCGTCATCGAGCTGTTTAAAGAATCAATTGTGATGAAATACTAATTCATTCAATTTTTGTCATTTTAGCTAAGTGCATCGGAAGGCGATCGTGCTATAGAATCAACATTAGGAAATTTCAATGAGGCAGTGCCATTATTGACAAATGATTCAAAGCAAATAATTGGTATAAATACTAGTTCATATCCTCAAACTCCACAATCGCGTACTGGACCACCTGCCTTCGGATCATCAATAAATAATAAACCATTACCACAATCATCATTTAGCAATGGAATTACACCATCATTGTCACAATCATCAAGTATAAATAATCGATCTGCATATAGTAACAATAATATAAATAATAACAACAATATAACACAAAATAATAACAATAATTCAAATACAAATGTGGCAATCAATAATTATCCACCAAAACCATTGAATCTGCTGCCACCAGCGCCACCACGTGCAAATTTGAACAACAATAATAGTGGGAATAGTAATAGCTCATCATCTTATAACAACAACGTTTTTCAACGGCCTGATATTAAGCCATTTCCAAATGGACGTTCAACTGCTCCACAATTAAGCAAACATGAGGTGAATATAACTTTTTTTTACTTTTTATTTTATTTTAAAATGTTTGTTTATACAAACATCCATTTTTCCCATTGCACTTCACATATTTTTTGTTTCTCTTCAATTCATTCATATATAAATTTTTATTTATTTATTTATGCGTGTGTGCTTTCAAACTCGATTTACGATCACATTCGAGATGAGATCTTTCGCCCCTATATATTTTTTTTTTGCTTCTAAATGTTTTGTTTATTGCTTCTATGCTTCTTATTATTCTCTCAACTCTCTTACTCATTCTTAAAAATCTCTGTTTAAATAATATTGTTAAATAAACAAAAAAGAATTTTACTGTAGGGTTTTCTGGGCGCCTGGAGAGAATTATTTCGATGACTTTTACAATTTTTAAATTTTATTGATCATGTTTAAAAATGTTTCAATGCTATTTTGAGCTTTAAGGACATTAAAATGCCAATCATTGACTCTAAAAAAATTCTTCAATAACTTTAAAAAGCCTCGTGAACAAAACCAGCAATCCTATCGCAAAGCTAATTCAATAAAGATTTAGCTTAATATTATCAGCAATCTGGTTACTAGAGTCAGTTAAAATTTCAATTAAATTTGTCAATCTCCTCTGTTTAAATCTTGCGATCAAAACAACTCAGAAAAGCTTATTAAATTGAGTCTACAAGATGATTCACTTGTTTACGAACGATATGCGGTTTGTTCTTTTCTTCGGCAAACTACATGTGATCAATTTTGATAATAAACTGTTTTGTATGTTTTTTTATGTTTTTTTTTCTCTCGTTTTAAACAAAAAAATTCGTGCATCACGTGCGATCTTAAGTAGGTACTCGCCTCAATAAAATAATATCAACAGTCATTCTCAAGGTTTTATCATGCAAAATGAATTTAAATGGAAGAACTCAGGCCTTGATCTTACAAACATTTTTGGGGATTGATAGACATTGGAAATGTTACTAGTTCTACTGGTTTTTTGAGATTAGCTACTAGCTTCTTTTGAGATACCTTAAGTATTGATTCTTAAACCAAGGACTAGTTTCAATTGTCAAAGGTCCTTAAGAATCACCAAAAACTAGCAAAACTCAAATCCGTCGGCAAAAGCATTAGTCGAACTACTCAAAAAATAGCAAAAAACAATTTTAACTAATGATTGCAACAACCACTTTAATAAAACCACTTCTTACTTCATTTTTTTCTGAGTTGATTTCTAAATAGCCACACTCAGCCAAGGCATAGATATAAGATTTTTCTCAGTAATATTTGCATTTACTTTGTACAACTCATGGCTTGATATGCTTCTTGACCTTTAAAACATTTATTATATCAGAGCAAACAGAAATTGTAACTTTGAAAATCGTTCTTGATAATAATTTGACCTTCAATATGCAAACTGTGCAGTCACAGAAGCAAAAATCCAATGATATTTACCTTAAGTTGTAGAAAATATGAAATACTATCCATCTATGCTAAAAAGCCCTTACATGCAATTAAAAAATTGAAAAACTCGTTCAAAGGTGTAAATCCGGAAGCTCATTCCTGCAGCTGAACATCGTCAAGAACTCTCGTACATAAAGCTCATCGTAGTAATTGTAATGCACTTTATTCCACTTATAGTAAACAATATTCACAATTAGCTCGTAACAAAGACATTAAAGACGTTGTTTTCCTCTATAAAACATGATTATATGCGTCACATCCCCCTCTCGTGTGCCCTAAATTGTTCACTACACAATTTTTTCATATTCATATTCATATTTTTTTAATCGACAATTGTTATACTAATCGAGACTGATTCTTCCATACTTTTTCATTCTCGTTCCGACAAATATAAAAAAAAACTTTTTTTTTTCCTCGTCGTCGTTGTTGTTTTAAATGTGAAACAATTTTTAATCGTAAGTGCAACAATGTTGTGCTCTATACATAATATGAGAATGTATGAGAATATACACACATTGGTAAATGAGAGGCACGAGAGTGAGCGAAATGGATAGAGAGATTTTGCTATCAGAGTGATTTGATGAAAAAAAAAATATTATAAGTGCTGCACGTTCACTTGAAAAATCCTTTAATGAATAATCACAGATGAAAGTGAGATTTGAGGTGGAATTTTGTGTTTGTAGCTGGATGGGCTTGAGGAAAGTTTTGAGTGCAGGTTTATGTGGGATTGAATGAAAAGCTGCAACTTTATCAGAATCAGCTGCTTGATGTATGCATCAAGATTGGTTAAAAAAAAAACTTCAGAGGTTGTATTAACATTGAGGAACAGAACTTGAGGTGATATTGGCTAATGGTGTCCCAAATCATTTGAATGATACCGATGAGATTAGAAGCATGCAAACCTTCTCGATCGATCAAATCTCTTCCCTATTCAAGCTTATGTGAACATAACTTATGAACAACCTTTAGCAACATTGTTATTTTTCATTCCTTTTTAAGATTTTAATAAGGAACACATGAGTCATGAGAGTTTCATGAGATTGAAAAAAAAATGTTGATATGAGTCATAGAAATCAAAATATGCATTCTGAGTTCAATAGACCAACATTTGTCGAATGATTATTCAAATTGCGAACTTTTTTTTTATTTTTGATAAGTATGAATTTAGAGAAGCTTGTCACAAGTAATTTTGTTGTTGGAATATCTATTGATTAATATGTTAAGTAGCAATAAGACTTTCTTCCTGGAAGTCTGCTATGCTTTTTGAGGTTGAGAGAATCTTTTTTGGTTCAAAATACAATTTTGAGTAAAATTTGGGCAAGGTTGTCATTATTGAAGGTTTAATCAACCTGATAAATTGGGATTTGAAAACTTTTTTTTCGTGCGTCAATAAATAATGATAAAATGTCAATGAAATAAGACTGAAAATCGCTGAAATAAGTCTGAGCTTGAGACATTTGAATGTTGTGTAGCGAAGTCCATCTGCAAGATTCTGTAAGATGACATTTTCAAAAACTAGACTTTCAAAGTTCTTGCATTCAAGACTGCTTTCCATTAATTGAGCTCCCTGCTTATCGTATGGTTAGGATCTGACTAGTCGAGTGTTTCCTAGGAAATATTATCAAAGACGATGTAATGTTTAAACGATTATGTCCATGATAAACAGCTTTTCTTTAAAAAAAATACGTTAAGGGTTTATGACGGCTTAGACTTTAGAGTAGAATGGTTTAAACGAGACTTAAACAATTAAGCGTTATGAAAACCTAGTTTATTAAAGAGTAGACTAGATTGATATTTCCTTTAAAGCATTTTAACTGAGAAATTGAAGTGAGATTTATCTCAATTTATTCGCAAACATCTTTTCTCGATCATCTCATGCATATTGATAGAGGACGACAATAATGATATTTTTTTTTATCAAGAAGGCTAGACTTTTGTCGTCAAACCTAAATCAAAGACAACTTCCGCATTTTTCGTAGAATCATTTTAAAACATCTGACATTATTATTTTTGTATGTTTTTATCGCCAAGGACACATAATTTGAGAGAAAAGCTAAAGAAAGATAAGTCGAGAGTGAGTGAGAGAGAAAATTTTCATTTTTCATTATTTTTTTCTTCATTCTCAAATATTTGCAGACTTCTTTTAAATGTTTACTCATCAAAATATTCGCTCTTTCTTGCTATAATCATTCATCATTCACATTTAATTATTATTATTTTAGATGCTATCTCTGTGATTTAATTTTATAATTTCTCCTTTACTCCCTTTTTCGTCATTATTCTCTTCCTGTCTATATTCATAAAAAACATTCTCTAAAATAAATTTAAAAAAAAAAATATTAAAACCAAAAAAATCTAAAATTTTATTACTGAAGAATCCTGGATTGTCACAATCAAAAATGTTGTCAAAAAATTTAATGCCAACTAATGGACGTAGTGGCTATTTTGATCCAAATAAATATAACATTCCTCGATTGGCAAGAGATGTAAGTTAATGATTTTTATCTATTAATTAAAATATTCATAATACACACATTTAATTTTTAAAAATATTTACTAAAAGTCGTATTCTATAATTATTATGTTTCATTAAATACTATTTTTTTAATTATTACATACCTTTATACTTTATTGTCATGTCGATTGAGGAAAGAGTTCATCTCTTACATTTTAATTAATTAAATTATTAATCATGAATTTAATTATTTTTTTAAAAAAACACAAAATTGTGAGAAAAAAAAATGAGGCAAACATACATTATATACATACATACATACATACATAATCAGGTGCAGGAAGCTTGCAAAAATAATATTAATTTTAAGAACTATAATCATAAGAATAAGCATTAAATCTGCATTAGTCATTTACGGGTTTTAAATATTCTCTTTTTCCTTCTTTTTTGTTTGCTGTGGATCAAGTCAAACTGGTCACTATAAATCATTTTCTATGCATTTATTCTCTGCTATTTGCTAATGTGCATTAATAATGACAAAGAGGAATCAAATTATCATATGGACATAACTTTTTCATTTCTTGTTCTTTTGCAACTTTTAAGAGATGCTCAAGAATCTTATATTGTAATGGTTTGGGGATGAGTTGATGGCTTGGGATGGTTTTATGATTTTATCCTTTATATTAAAACTTATATTTGATTCTAGTGCTGTTATTCATTGAGAGCTTTGAAGGTTTTTGGTCATGATTAGGGTTATTTCTAATTTTGATTTAAATTTATTTGTCCTTCTTTTTAAATTAAGCGAAAATGGTTCAAAACACCTTTAAGCTTACCTTTAAGGATCTATTAAGAGAAAGCACTGCTAAAAGAGTCTATTTGAAGAATCTTTAACCTGCTTTAATCCTTATTGACTCCATGCGATACTCAAATATTTTTGAACAATTGAACAGCTAATTGAATGATTTGTTAAAATTTTCCCGGTATTTCAAAGTTAAGTCCTGCTAAACTAGACAATTTAAAATCTATAAAATCTCGTGCTTTACTATTTTTTAACCAGTCCAAAAACAATCTTTTTCGATCAATATAAAATTGAGCAAAGTTCATAATTCAAGTTTAAATCTCTTTAGCTAACCTTGATACCTACTATCTACAAGCCCACAACTTATTACAATTCTAAGAAGGAAAACATTCTTTGTTTACGTGAAATTTTCAAGAAAGAAATCAAACAGAAAAAAAATTTGAGCAACATAAAATATTAAATCCACTTAAAGAGAAATAAATGAAATCTGATTCAATTTCAAGAAATAAATTTTACTTCAAATTTTTTTTTCTCAGAAAAAGTTTCTTCTTAAATTCAAAATTTTTCTTGAAACGATTCTCTTTGAGAGATATGAAATATATTTGAATAGCATCTTCGGATGAGATCGCAAAAAGACTTAATTTGCATTTTGAAAATTAAATTTTATTATTAAATTTTGAAAACATTTTAATTTTTTTAAGATCTTAACTAGTTGAAACTTCTAAACTTAATGTCCAAAATATCCCTTTAGTAATATTAATAATATACATAACCGTATGAATACAAAAATACAATACACTGGAGTAAACATTCATTTTCCTACTAAATTTAATTAATATTAAATGGTTTTTTGATACACACATCTACATACATCAGGACATAATTTTCTTTTTGACAAAAAAATATATATTTACATATTAATTATTAATGGACACATTTTCATACACAACTCAATGTTTTTGCTGTCTTCATAACATTTTTTTTTATAAGCTAGACGAAAGTTTGCAGTGCATTTATTTGTGGAAAAAGGGAATAAGCTTGTTTATTCACTTTGAGCTGTCTAGAGTCTAGACAGTTTATGTCAAAGTTTGTTGAATAAATTGTCTGTCGGAATTCTGAGGTATTTAAGAGTCTCGCTGGCATGCAGGGACTAGATTGTTTGAAATTTTATGTATTAGTCCAGTGCTTCTCAAACAATTGTTCAAGAAAGGCACTTGCAACATGTTAGATAAGTGTCTTTATTATTTTTTGAGACCAATTTAAAGGTTTTTGCTACAAACTAGTGTATCGAGGGGCATAATTTAGGCAGCACTGGTACAGCTTTATAAAGGATGATTAAACTAAACTGAATCACTAATTGAAAGCTCTGTTGACTGTAAAGTATTAAAAAAATCTAGTTAAGTGGGTCAAGTTCCGTTTTCAAAGTTTGCTAGAGTTATACGATTGTATCTGAGTCCTACTTGACAAAATCTCTTATCTGTCAATTGGTAGAGTATAATCTGACTCTGAATATGAACAAATCCTCAGCCAGTAAGTCATAATAAATATCAATATTTACCAACATGCCAATTAATTAACCTTAATTATCCGATCCACACAATTAAACATTTAATTAAAAATCAAGGACAATGGCAAAGCTTTCGATGCAAATACAATATAATGAGAATAACAAAATGTCGGTTTATCCTTGCAAAATAAAATAAAATTAATAAATTCTCAGGAGACAGACCACATCTTCTACAATTTCAATTTGTTTGATAAAGATAAAGAAAGTTTTTCACAAAGATATATATTATCTTAAAGTAGATCAAGGTTCATTGAAGAAAATGGCAAAATCTTCTTGTTTTTTACTCATCGCAACTTGTGAAACTGAGAAAGAAAGTTTAAAGAATTTTGTTTGGTTTTGATCGTGATAGGAGAAACTTAGAGAGCTTAGCTGTGACTGACTATGAAGTTATTTGGAATTTAATGGATTAGATTGAAAGGATTGAATTAAGAATGTTATTGAATTGTATATAAAAATTGATTAGAGCTTGCAAAATGATAATTTTGTTGATAACGAAGATTGGATTCTAATTAAAGTTGAATCTGATGTGTTAAGGTTTGTACTAGCTTGTCGATGAGGTTGATATATTGCTTATCAAATGGATATTAAAAGTTATTTCTTTGACAGACTTTTGTGCTGTTTTGTAGATTAATTGTAGCTAGCAGATAGCCCAGAGGTAGAGACTTGTGACTGACAATCTAAAAACATTGGTTCGAGTCCTATTCAAAAGAGTCATACCTATTTGTATTCGTTCTTCTTCTAGATGAATACTTCCGCTTGATTTTATTCATTTCAATAAGATTATGCAACAAACTCTACAATCTGACAAGTTGTGATTCAGAATAGTCTCATAGAGGCTAGTTCCTCATCAATTTTCAAATTATATAACGAGTTCATAACCTGCAGGAAAAAAGACATGCAATAAAATTCCAAAAGAAGTTCCACAATGAAATCATTGAACGATTTTTATAACCTTCAATCACAATTATGAATATTCCAATAATGCACAAAAATTAACTGATCAGTCACGACAAATATGCGCTTGAGTCATTCGCAAAAAAAAAAATATTGGAATTATTACACTGATACCCATCCATACTTAAAAAAAATTCATTCATTCATACACAAACAGTCCAACACACAAACACACATTTGAGAATATGAAAAATAAAAAATAAATGTCTTACAAAACTAATAGTAACAAAACAACAATCAGGTTAAACGGATATACACATAAAAAAAAACGAAAATAAATTTTAGAATGCTATAAGTAAAGAGAAAATATATAAAAAGTCAATGACTAATTAAGAATGAAGAACTATTCCAAGTAGAGCAGCTTGTTTTGGTTGTGGCAATTTAATAATTAATGAAGGGATCAAATAACATACAAAAAAAAAACAATATTCAGGAACTAATAACTTTTTTTTTTGTTTTTTGTATTTTTTATGCCTTATTTGTTCTTCTTCTTCATCCTTGTAATTTTCCACGAAACTGCCTTATAATTGAGTGTTTATTAATTACATTTTCACTTTTGTTTCTATTCCACTTTTCTGCTTCTTTTTCTTACCCCTATTTTCATAATTTAGAATGGCCGTGATCCGTCATCGAAAAAGAGTGTTGATGATATATTGAAAGAGTTTACAGCATTTCCATTAGCGCCATTAGCTGAGATAGGTGCAACGCCAAGAAATGAAATGGCAAAGACGAAATTTTCTGAGATTGTTAATGGACCGAATAAGCATAAGGTGAGTTGTGTTGTGGGTTTGATAATTTGGGTCAGGATAGAGGATATGCAGGTGGGAAAGAATGATATTATCATTGTCGTGTTTATGTACAACTGACCTGGAATCTTAATTTGAGGGTTGATAAGATAAGATAATGTTTTGTGCCTTCGTACAATTATAAAGAAGGTTTGGAGTGATTCACGTGAACTTTTATAGATGTCAACTAAAGTTGTGGAGGCGTGTATTAGGTTTTCTTTATAAATGATGTCTAACCTTTAAGAACAGAGCTGTGTGACACTTTTTTTGAAGTTTTTATCACAGAGGAAGGTGGGAGTCTATAAACTATTTGATTATAAGCTACTCCTACGAGTACATCCAGCTAAAATTTCATTAAAGAACCCCAACAAGTCCATTAATCCCACTAAACAAACTGCAATCACATTCCTTCTGATCTAGAAAATTCAGTATGTACATAAACACTTCCAATTCATACTTTTCTGTCGCTACGGCATCAAATAAGTTCCAACTGTTATTTTGAAAATCAAATGACACACATATGACAACTGATTCATGTGATTTTCTCGGTAGTCATGTGATGGTCATCGAATTTTCATACATTTATTGGAAATCTCCTTTTTTTTTGGGTTTAAGCTTCAAGATGACTAATTATCTGAAATAATAATTTCTCAAATTTTCTTTGCAGTATCTCCTTCCAGACCTTATTCTCCCCGGACCAGGATCACCACCTCCATTGCTAAATAACATTAAGTCACCAAAACAATTGATTCAACCAATTCCACATCAGTCTCCCGTACAACCTCAATCACTATTACAACCTTTACCATCACTACCACATCATATACAGCAGCAGCAAATTCAACAGCCTGTCCACCAAACAATACCATTAGTCGCACCTCCAGCGTAAGTTCTCATAAAACAATTAAGCTCATTATATAGTCAACAATAAAGTATGTAAATTACTTATTTTTTTATATAGAAGTGTCACTGACCTTGATGTGTCAGACAGTGATAATGACACCGAAAAATCCAAACCAGCTGTGAATCAAGCGTAAGTTCATTGAATTTAATTAAACAACTTTCCCATTCATGTTAATTGTGGATATAAATATAATTTTAGTGCATCGCCAATAAACAATGCATCATCGGCTGAGTCAAGCGAAAGTTCAGAAGATTCTGAGACGTCAGAAGATGAGAATGATCCGCCCGAGCCAGAGAGTGAAGAGGAGGAACCAAAGCCAGAACCAATGATAATAAAGAATGAGCCGAGACCGGAAGTAAAATGGAATTTAGGATCATTTATAAATAATAAGGAAGATCAAAAGTCACCAAATGAAGTTCTTCAATCACCTGAGAATCCACAGGCTGTGAAAACTGATGATAATGATGATGTTGAAGACGATGATACAGATGCAGAAAGTATCCATCGATCGCCATCCTTCCACAACGAAAATAGTAATTCATCAATTCACGATAATAATAAATCGGATGGAAGTAATGATGAGAGGCCTCCCGTACCACAAATATCATCACAAAAGTCACAACAACAATCAATGCCACCTCCATCAATGCGAAGTCCGAAAATAACAATGAAAAATAAATCTGTCGTTGATGATGCTCTTGCCTTCTTAAATGAACGATTTCCGCCAATCCAACCAATTATGCCACTACCAAGTCTATCAGAGTCTGACGAAAAAGGTGATAATGGTCCAAATGTGACGAAAAAGAAGCGCGTTCCAAAACGGTCAAAACCACAGCGTGATGATTCTAGTTCTGACGAAGGTGGACGATATAGTAGCAGTTCTGATTTAAGAAGACGTTCAAAGAAATCAACATCAAGTAATAGCAGTAAGACAAACAATAGCAACGATGTGTCACATCCGATTTCATCATCGACGCAAAACAATCAAGTTAATCCATCCCAAAATACTTATGATGTAACACCAAGTGATACAAACAGCAATAATGGAGCCAAAAAGACACATCGAGCATCAACATCTTCGTCATCATCGAGAAAAGAGCCGAGAAAGCCCAAAGCAAAATCACCAAAAAGTAAGCCGCGTGTATCGACAAGTGACTCAACGGATGAGGATGAAAAGAAGCCATCGACAGCAGTACCAACAATACCTAATAATAAAGCTAGTTCATTGTCATTAAGTCCCGTAAAGCAAGCAATAAGGCCATCACCAATAGATCCGTCATTATTAAAAGAGAAGGAGGTCGCAAAGCGAACTGGATCAAGAACATCTCTCGAGAAATTACCAATTTCATCATCAAGTAGTGATAGTGATAGTGAACCTTCCAAATCACCAGTCTCACCACCAACAGCAAACTCATCCGATCAATCAGATTCGGATGATTCAAATCATCATTTTGGTAAGGTTCAGGCAAAGAAGACAAAAAGTGATAAGAATAAGTCAGATACATTGAGAAAGCTATTTGCTTCTCAGCCAAAAACGGGTACGAATGAAGGCCTTGGGAAGGGCGGTAAGAATGGAGGTAAAAAACCAATCGGTCAAGTCGTTGTAGTTGCGCCAGATGAGCAACAAACAAATAAACCAAATGACTCAAATATTAGTGCCACAAGTGTACAAAGTCATCCTAAATATTTATCACCAGCAAGTGCATTCACCGAAAAGCCCTCAGTTATGATTCGAATAGATCTAGCACGTATAGATCTATCGAGACTCAAAATACCACAAGAGAAATTAAAGAATACCGTGATAAGAACGAAAAGTCCAATTGTTCAAGCAACAGCATCAATCGTAGCACCAACAACAACAATAAAAACACCACCAGTAGATCAACGACCTACAAGTAGTAATAGTAAAAGTAGTAAGAAGAGACGACGTAGTACACATGAAGATGATGAGAATCATCAACAGAACGAGAGAAATGGACGTAAAAAGAAAAATAAGACATCATCAGCAACATTTGATCAACTATCTGTCTCATCGACTTCCTCATCATCCTCATCTTCGTCCTCATCGTCCTCATCATCATCATTGATTGAACAAAATCATCGGAATAATAATAGTAATAGTAATAATAATAATAACAATAATCATTCAGAAAGTGCTACGTCACGCGTCTCATTTCCACAAAACTTTTCAACAAGCAACGATCGACTGAATAATAATAATATTGATCATAAACCAAGAGACTTTAACAATTGCTATCACTCGCCAAGCAGTGTCGATACAAAATTACCTAAAATCAAACGTGAACAACAACAACAGCAGCAACAGCAACAGTCTAATTATAAGAATGAGTTTAGAACGACATCGGCAAGTCCAATGAAGGATGTAAAATCAAACGATGTGAAGCCAAATAAAATAAAGCAAGAGAAGGATAATGATATTAGTGAAAATGGTGCTCAGGGTATTCGAAATCGTTCGACAAGCGTCACAACGCCTAATTCTCATACGTATAAAGATAGGAGGAAAAAAGAAAAGAAAGTGCTTGATATTATGACAAATAGTAGTGAGATTCCGCCAATGCCACCAACAAATCATGATAGGTTATCAACTAATTGTCTTGTAAATGGTGATTTGGCACCACCGACTATCAAACGAGTCTTTGTGTCGTACTTTGAACGTAACAATGATGGTTCTGAACAGGCTGAGATGAGGTAATTATTAATTTTCAATCTTAACGGCGTTTTTAAATTTAAATTTCAACGGTTGTCAAAAATTCAAATTTTATGGAATTCAAATTTTTAACAAACGTTAAATTTTATTTTCAGGAGTCAAAATGATTACCTTATCGAGGCCAAACGACTGAAGCATGCAGCTGATAGAGAACGAGATGATTTAGCTCAAGCAATGCTTTATTTAGAAGCAGTACTTTATTTTCTATTAACTGGTGCCGCCATTTCAGCTGAGCCTGGCAAGGATAAAGTGGCATTTACAATGTTCAAAGATACTCTTCAGTTAATTAAGTATGTTGTGTCTGATGAGTGTTTACGTCATTAGATATTAATATTTGTAAAATCTTTCATAAACAGATATATTTCCTCGAAATTTAGAAGTCAGCAGCAGCACGCAACAATGCAGGGTAACATACACAGTAAAGTCGCTATTTTAAGGTGAGTGTTATTGATTTTTTTTCCTCCTGAAATTTATGAAGGTTTCATGTACAATGTGTGAGTCGAATTGATTACAAAATTGTTGAATTTTAACGGATTATAATTATTTGAATTTTAACGGTTTTCAAAAATTCAAATTTAGAGTTTTTTGAAAAAATTCAAAATAATTTTGACCGTTAATTTACAATCGATTTCTCAATACTTGTGTACATGCAACCTTCGACCTTCCCACTTCCACTTGACCAAAAATTGTACTAATAATAACTTTCAATTCACAGCCTTCGGTGTCAATCGCATATATACTTAAAATTGTACAAAAGTTCACGGTCCGAAATTCGTGAATTGCAGAGAATCATATCAGATTACAAGCCAACAGAAATGGCAAATGGAAATACTCCTTCGCCTTTATCACCTACATCTGTAGGATCTCAGGTTAGATATACTCTATGCTCTATATTGTAGTACTTTATATCCATAAGAACTTTCATTATTTCAATCACACACTTTTCGGTTGGATTTTTTTTTTTGTAACATTTGAATTGAGCTTTGTTGGAGCTATAACCATTATTTCTTCTTTGTAGAAGTAGTTTGAATAAATTAAAAATTAAATCTTTTGGTTCTTTTTCAACTTTTTTTTTATCTTTTTTGTTCAATTTTAATAATTCCGAGATACTCTTTTTTACTTCATAGAGCTCTGGTTATAGTTCTGGGCAACAAAACACAATCAATCCGCCTTGTTACATGATGCCAATTCAGGTAAAATTGAGTAATTAAATTAATCGCTGCTTGGTTTATTGATGTTAATTAATTCCTTATTTTCTTTTGTATAATTGCAGGTTCATCAAGCCTATCAACGTCAATCGCAACTATTCGGTTATCTTGTTAGCTGTCACGATCTTTGGGAACAGGCTGATAATCTAGTAGCGCGGGGCAATCATACAGGTACGGATTTAAGTTCGTTTTGGCTTCTATTGCATGCTTAAATGTGGAGAATCCTTAATTAAGCAGACTGAGTGGTTTTTGAAAATTCAAAATTTTTTAACGGATTTTAAGAATTTAAATTTTTAACGGTTTTCAAAATTTTGAATTTTTAATAGCTTTCGAAAATTTGAATTCTTAACGGCTTTTGAAAGTCGCTGAATTTAAATTTTTAAAATTTGACTGAAAGTTGAGGATTTTTTACCTAAAACAAAACTTTTCTGCAACTTAATTTACTAATTTCCTTCAATTTTTTGTCTTCCTTTCAATTTTAGACTTTTTCATCGAGCTAGATCACGAAAATGGACCAATAACGTTACATAGCAGTTCAAATAGTGTCGTTAAATATGTGCAAGCAGGCATTCAAAAATTGCGACGAAACGTCAATATGTAAAACTTGAACTAATAAGAAACAATCAGGCTGCCAAAAATATTCACAATTTTGTCAGATTGTATTAGAAGGTTTAAAAACGATATAAATGGAAGTTCCTTAAAATCAGGCAAAAAAAAACCATCCGAACAATTTGTACTTTTTGCTAAGATTTATGATGCTTTAGTATGCGCGTTAACAAAAAAAAATCTTATTCTTTTGTTCTTCTAAGTACCTAAATTTATTTTCTTTTTAAACAAATTCTATTTAAATTAAATTTGATTATGTTTGTAGACGGAAATTGAAATTGATTGTTAATTGTTTTGAAATTGAGAACCTTACAAATGATTTAAAAGTAAACTCTTAAGATTGAAATTGTTTGAAAACCTTTCAAATGTTCTTCTTCTTCTTAATTATTTTTATTAAGGTCCTTTTTTAATCCTTTCAAATGTTTTATCTTTGCCACTGTTTTCAGTATCTTAAAACCATACAAATTTAAATAATTTTTCTAGCAAAAATACTGTTCGAAGTTTCTTTAATTATAATTTTTAATAAATTCGACAATATTCGGATGCATCTGAACATTTGTTTGATAAAAAGAGACATTTGTAATTTTTTATTGTGTTTAATGTGTTTAAAATTGGATACGAACTGGAAATCATGAGAGTTTTGAGGAGGTGCTTATAAGTGTTTTTAATTATGTGAAAAACTAGGTTTTTAAACATTCACAACAATCTTGAACTATAATGTTTGAAGAAAATGAATATGAAAAGTGCTAAAGCCTAAGTGAGAAATCTTAGACTAAAAAACTAGACTTTAGTTAATATTATGGCCATAAAGTGGTTGAATGGTATGATCTTCATGTTAAGTGCTATGATCAAGTTGAAGTGAGATAAGAAAAATCAATTAAATTGTAGATTTTTTAAAAATCTAGATAAAAAACGTTCGTATAAGTGCCAAAAAAAATTGGAGCAATTAATGAAGGAATTTGTAAAGGACTTAGGACAGTAACGAATGATTTGTTAACTAATAGCAGTGCTACTCAAACGTAGCTTGTGTATCGAGTTATAAATAGAAAAGAGGCATTTTTATCCTCAAAAATTAGTAAATCCACCTCAAAACTCAACCAAAAATCCAATCAATTTCAATTCCTGATTTTTTATTGTTTTCTGACGATTTAAACTATTTTTGTCATAAGACTAATGCTTTTTATGCTGCATGTCAATTAAATATCTTTAGACTATTATTTCCATTAAAAATTGAGAGCAAATTTCAAATTTCTATTTGTTAAAATTCTTATTTTTTGTTGATTTTTTTTTGTTTTTTGATTTTTTTTTAAATAAATGAAAAGCTCGGAAAAATTAAGTTTAATAGAAAAAAAAAAACATTTTAAAAAATTGCTGCGGGGAAAATTTCTCAAGGAAAAAAAAACACAAAAAAAATTAAGGAAAAATGAATTCTAAAGAAGTGAAGCGAGACCATTATGCACACAAAAGCGATGACACAGAAGTTGTTCCTTAATTTTAATATTCGTAAAAGGAACAGAAAAAAAACTTGAATCATTGCCAAAATTAATGAAAATGTGCAAGATGCGAAAGGAACTGAATTGAGATGAGAAAAAAAATTTGTGTTTGTGATAAAAGAATTCTTTTTTTTTGTATCAAAAGTCACAATTGAGGAACTTGTTAGCTTTTTCATGCTTCTTTTATGAGTTGCAAAAACAAAATGAAACAAAAATTAGTAAAAAATGTGCTTTAGCAAGTTTACTTTTCAATTGTTGGATTCCTTAATTATTGTATTGGGGATTAAAAACAATTTAATTTGAATTCGGGGACATAGAAATAGTGTGGAATGAGAAGTTTTATGCTGAACATGCTAAATTATAGAAAGATCTGTGCTGCGCATAATTCTCCAATTAATGCATCGCTCTAAAAGAACACTTGAGTCTTTTACAGTCAGTAATTAAGAGACTTTCAAGGTGTCAGTGATTAAGTGCTCAAAATTTTGTGTATGCTCAGGAATAATCTGGCAAACGTTGCTTCATACCAATATTTTGTGTCATTAGTTTCTGTTTAAAACAGATGCTGCATATGCATGCTAATGACACATTCATAATATTCATGACTGCAACGAGTGTTGTTTGAGTCTGTGTCTTTTAGAATGTTGCAATCTCATTTTTGTGATGTAAGGATGATTATTAATGATGATATGAAGATCCACTCGGAGATCTAATTGAAATTTTTGAGTGCTGATCTGTGCCTGTGTATTATGGGCTTTGTCATGTTAGGTCTTTTAGGATTTCACATTTTCAATTTTGCAACATTTTAGATCCTCTTTTGATAAGTCTAATTCTTCTAAGATAGTTCATTTAGAACTTAATACTGAAAAGTAAAAAGAGCATCTTCTGAATTTATGGAAGGATCCATTTTTTTAACTTAAGTTATGATTTTTCACAACATTTTGGACTTTAGACAAACCTTCCATCAAAAAAAAGATATTTCAACTTCGTCAGTGCAAGCCTTAGTCTTTTTGGCACTAACATGGCAATTTATCAGTTTACTAGCTACTAAGTTGAGCCGTTCGACTACTAGCTTTCTTAATTGATCAAAATTCAGTTCATAATAATAATAATATTAATCCTTTATTTGAATGTAAGAAATATGTCGGAACATGAATCAGTTCATGCCAAAAGCCTCTAACTCAAGAGATTGGGCAATTCCCAAAATTTATAATTTATAAAGCTCTGATTAGCTTTTGATAATATTTGATCAGTTATGCAGCTTTATTTAATACATTACTAGGACTAAGAAGCATATTTCATAAGTTTGTGATTTCAGTGTCGCAAAAAAAAATGTTGAGTCATTACTTACTTACTTACTGTAACCATATTCCAAAGTAGAGATTAGGTTAAAACAAAAGACCTTCCACATCTGGCTTTGTTGCTGGCTCTGTCACTTATTTTGTTCAATTTGACATTATTTCATCACTGTTCTGCGACAAGTAGCTTTTAGAGCTCCTGAACGTATTTTCCCTTGTGGATTCTAACCAAGGGAGGTGTAACAAACTTGTGATACTGTCCCAGCAATGATATTCTCTCTGGCATTTCAACAGTTGAGACACATTAGGCTAATCCAAAACCTTGGATAATAACTCAGTTTAGCCTTCAAAGCTAATTCCTTTTTGCCAAGATAACAAAAAGCCATAAAACTTGACACCATAACTAAAAGCATGTAGATTGCACAACAAACATTCACAATTTTATTAATTTAGCAAGCTAGTTTGGCATAAAACTTTTCCTTTTACACCAAACTAGATTAACCCCGAAAAAAATATCATTATACTCTCTAAAATAAATAAAACTCTTACGTATAGAAAAAAAAAACAATTTGCTGAATAAAGAAATAAAAACTAATAAAGTTAATAAAGTAAAGTAAAATGAAATCTGTATGAAACCATGTTATAAGACTGCAAAAAAAACTATTTAACAAAAAAAATGAAGATATATATTTTTTCAAGACATAAAGAACTTAAAACAAAATATAAGAAAATAAAAGTGAAAATCCCATAGAGAAGTAATCACGAGACGGAACCCAATAGAACCAAATAAATAAATAAAAATAAAATTGAAATTTTTACACAAAACTGAAAAAAAGGATGTAAATGACAATAAGCCTAGATGGAATGAAGAATTAACATTGGCTCCACTCTTTTTTTTTGTGTATGGAACTTGTTACTTTAGCTAATTTTTTATGTTATCGATGGAATTTTTTTACTTTTTAATTTAATTTAAATACTTATTATTATTATTATTGGAGCAACTCAGTTTTTATTATGATTACGACGATGATTTTTATTTTGACTATGCTATTCCAAAAGAAAAGAATAATATTAAATGAAATACTAAGCCAATGCACAATCACACATTGAAGATTAAATAAAAATATTTGAAATTATCCTTAAATGAATGTGAAGAAGATTAAAGACTTCCTAGGAACCAGATCTTTAACAAATTAATTTTGAGCAAGCATAAAGCAAGTGTGAATTGCATAAAGCTAACATTTTAACGATCTGGTTCCTTGGGATTATTGTAAAATTTTATGAGTGAACACGTGGAATAGAAAAATAATGGAAAGTTAATTTTATTGAAAATGCTTTGAGATCAACCTTAATTCATTATGAATTAGATATGAGATTGATATTTGAAGTTTCTAGCACAAATATAGTTCTTGGTTGTGAAGGGTAAGCTCAAGAATTGGATTTTGGTTGCTGCATCTTCTTTTAGAGGTTGCTTAATTGGTTGGAATGAGGGCCCGAACGAAAAATTTGTTAATCAGTTAATTCTTTAATTGACAGACATCGATTCCCACCTCTATTGAATCACATTATGGAACATGAAACCTTAAATCATTCTGGTTCAGTTGAAGATTATCAAATTTTGTTCAATACAGAGGACTTTAGTTCTTCGAATTAATTACATTTTATCAACCGAAATTTAAACTTTCCATTTGAACAAATTTTGTTGAACAACAAAAAATTTTTTAATCCAGCTAGATTATGATTTTAATCTTATTGATTTTAAGGTTTAGAAAGGATTTGAAAAGTTTGAAAACCAATTTGAACTAAAATTGAAAGTTTGAACTGAAATTCAATTTTAAAATAAATTGAATTGAAATTGAAAGTTTGAAAACCAATTTGAATTAAAATTGAAAGCTTTAAAATCAAATTGAATTGAAATTGAAAGTTTGAAAATCAATTTGAACTGAAATTGAAAGTTTTAAAATTAAATTGATAGTTTGAAATTCAATTTAAATTGAAATTGAAAGTTTGAAAATCAATTTAAACTGAATTTGAAAGTTTTAAAATTAAATTGAATTAAAATTGAAAGTTTGAAAATCTATTTCAATTGAAATTGAAAGTTTGAAAACCAATTTGAATTGAAATTGAAAGCTTTAAAATCAAATTGAATTGAAATTGAAAGTTTGAAAATCAATTTGAACTGAAATTGAAAGTTTTAAAATTAAATTGAATTGAAATTGAAAGTTTGAAAATCAATTTGAATTGAAATTGAAAGTTTGAAAATCAATTTAAACTGAATTTGAAAGTTTTAAAATTAAATTGAATTAAAATTGAAAGTTTGAAAATCAATTTGAATTGAAATTGAAAGTTTGAAAATCAATTTGAACTGAAATTGAAAGTTTTAAAATTAAATTAAATTGAAATTGGAAGTTTGAAAACCAATTTGAACTGAAATTGAAAGTTTTAAAATTAAATTGAAATTGAAAGTTTGAAAATCAATTTGAACTGAATTTAAAAGTTTTAAAATTAAATTGAATTCAAATTGAAAGTTTGAAAATCGATTTGAATTGAAATTTAAGGTTTGGAAACCATTTTGAACTGAAATTGAAAGTTTCAGTAACGAGTGTAAAACGAGTGTAAAAGTTGGGACATTGACTCAATTTCGAGTACAACAAAACTAAAATAAATAAAAATCGATCATAATAGTTATCGATCGTGAAAAAGATGAAATTTATATTATTAACGATTTGACCATTAAAAAGTGTTGTTTATAGGACAATTTATCACATTTTTAATGACTATAGCTTTTTCCTTGGTACCAAATAAACAAAACTGGATACTAAACGATGGAACGAGAAAACATATTGTATAAAACCAATCTAGTAAATAAATTATTAACTTTGTACATAATTTAAAAAAAATGAAATTCAAGCAATTAGGCGAAAAAAAAATGTTTAAATTAATTTTTTTAATTATTCGGGCGGGAGTCTATAAATATAATATAATTTCAATTAAAATAATAAACAGTAATATAATTAATTTTTCCTTATTATTTTTTTTGTCATACGATTTTTGGGGAAGCATAAAAAGTAAAACAAAAATTGCATATTATTCTTCAGAGGCTCAAGGAACCGACTTTTTTTAAGAGCCTCAGAAAGAAAAGAAAACCTAAGATTAAGTGAGAAAGAAAATTAAACACACACACGTTTACCTTAAATAAATTGAAGGAAGTAAGAACCTATAAATTATTTAATATAAAAAGTGAAAAAAATCGCAAAAAATTGTAGAAAATTAGACGAAAATAAATTTTTTGAAACAAATGAATTACGATTGTTTTGGAACTCTTGATGGAATGATGATTCTTTGTATAGTGTATGCTGGCTTTTTCCTGGCCTCCTTTGACTGCTCATATCCCTCTTTAGTGCTGTCAATGACACGTGTTTCAACTGTTGTCGAAAATTGAATCGATTTAGTCTTCAAAGGTGATTGGATCTCTAACTTTGGATTCATTTTGAGATGATTGCTGGATGTTGCGTTTTCCTTGTCCTTGCTGTCTACTTCTTCTACCTTTATTGACCTCAAATTGCACGAACTTCCTTCAGACTTCGGTTTTTGGAAGCATAATTTAGCCTTATTGTCACCAGATTTTAATTTTTCAGCTTTAACGTCACCCAAACCAAATGTGGGTCGACAGCTGAACTTAATCGGCTCTGGATCTTTAGTATAAATGTCGACATTATCCTCAAGTGGCTTATAAAATTCTCTAGTAAATGCATAAGCTCTTCCAGATCCATAATTGACTTCATTAGGATTACTAGGACCAAAAACATTCTTACTTCCTGTCTCTTTCTTTATCAAATCACTTTCCTTAATCCGTGGAATTGCATTGCCCAATTTATCACGTCCACCGAGTAGAATTATTGTACTTTCATTCAACATTTCATTTGAGTCTTCATTTTGCTGAGTTTGATCGTCTGAACGTAATGCCTGTAAATTCTCAAGCTTAAGATTCTCAAAAATAGCTTCATCAATCTCTAAATCATCGTATTGTGTCTCATCAATCCTAATTTGAAATTCATCAACAACACGTCCCAACAAGCATTTCAATTTGATACAATCGAGACGAACTTTAGCGATTTCCTTTAATGTCTTACTGTGACTGTCGGCTAATGCTGTTTTCTCACGCAACAAAACATAATATTTATCTTTCATGTCACGAGCTTCACGACTTGATGATGTGAGAACTGTCTCAACCCAGTGCATTTTTTGATCCTTCGCAAGATCAATCAAACGTTCTTCCATAATTTTAAGTTGATTCTCGAGGTACTTCTTGTCACATTCAAGACTAGAGACATAAATTTTTAAATGACTTGTTGATAAATGTTCACCACGTTTCAGTTGATTGCTGCATGCTTGAATCTCTGCTTTAATATTTAAATTTTCTCGTTTTAATCGACGAATTTCCATTTCTTTTGAGTTGAAGGCTTTCTTCATTTCCAGGTAATGACTACGTTCGCCTTGAAGGATTTTCTTCATCTTCTGTCGTTGGTCATCAACTTCAGCGAATAGGGAGTTTCCTTTACGATCTGTATAATAGGAAATAAAGATGAATTCGGATATAATTAAGTCATTAGATTAAGTTAAATCCATGGATTAAAATCTAAATCTTTAGATTAGCAAATATTGAAGATCCAAAAAAATGCCCAAAAATATCCCACAACTCACTGTTGTCATCAGGTCCAGCTGAATTCTTTAATAATGTCAGTTCCGATGACATCTCATGCATTTTTTCTTGTAAATGTTCCAGGGATTCAGTTTTTTCTTCCAGCTCAACTTTTTTCGACTCTAAATTGTCCTGAACACATGCTAGTCGCTCGGTAAGCTCTTCTACCTTACTGACACTTTCAGAATACTTTATAGTCACTTCCTCTGCCTTTTCCTTCATCTCATTTATCGTTGTTCGCAAATTTTCATTTTCAAGTTCTATACTTTTTGCATAAGTGTCCGATACACGCGGCTTAATAGCTTTAACGGCTAGCAAGCCTCTTACTTCCTTCACTTCTTCGTTTAATTGTTGAATTTTAGCTGCAAGATCATCAACTTTATTTTCCAATACAATTTTTTCCATAATTAAATTTTGATTCTTGTTCCTTAATTCTTCATTCTTCTTTTCTATTTGACTGATTGCCTTAGAATTGACTTCATTTATTGAATCCAGCTCATTCTGAACATCATTTAATGTATTTTCCAGTGATTTTTTGTGAGAAATTTCTTGATGTAATTTTTGATTAAAGTCATCATTAATTTTCTTAAATTCGGAATATTTCTTTGCTAATTTCTCGTATGCATCCTGCAGATCATCTTGCGTTAATGTCGATGTATCAACAATTGTGTCATTATATTTGTTTGACTTCATTTTAATTAACTATTTTGTGATTTTGACTGAGAGAACTTACAATTGTAGATTAAAAACACGACCGTTAATGATATTTTTGAAATAACTAAGCACTAAAGTTTACTATGAAAATTGTTTCACTAGTGAATAAAGCGCTTTAATTGATTCTTTAATGATTTATTGTGTTTATTATGGCAATAGCAATAAAACTTAATTTAACTAATCTAATTTTGGGACAATTTTGACAGTTATAAATGACAATTTAATATTAACCGATTTTTGAATTTGATTATAAAAAGTGACAAATAGAGGTGACATTTATTCTAGAAAAACATGCTAATATTCGTTCAGAACAAAATTCAAATTTACTACCGCACTGAACAATTTCGTTAAAATTATCAAATTATCTCAAAATTCACAATCAATTAAGCCTTAAATCACATAAATTACAACAAAACTAGGCTGCATTAAGAACACAGCATACCAGAAATGAACATTTAATTCATAATTTTACTACAATCCTTAAAAATAAAATTAGCACGGAAGTTGAGTACTTTCGTTAAGTCAACAGAAAATGGAGTGCGTTCAGTGCATAATAATAAACATTTGATTCCTGAAGCCAATCGCAGCTAAATTAACTTGAAATTTTTGCAGCGAGTTTCCAAACGACAAAGCTCCAGTCATATTCATTAACAGCCTGCTCACTTCTGTTTTCGTTCCCACTGTTTACAATGGCAAGGGTTGAACAATTTAAATTAAAATTATCATCCCTTGGAAAAAAATAATAACAAACTTTGAATGATAGAATAATTTAATGAATTTCGGTCTAAATCCAGGCATTTAACAATGACCAATCCATTAAACTCGTATATAAATTTAGCGCGTATTGTGTTTAGTGCTGAACCGGCCGAACCCAATGAAGTTTGGGATGAATTTGAGGAGTTTGAAGAGAAATTGCGTGAATTTTATGAAAATTTATTGTGTAAAAATTGTAAACAGCTACTTAATGATCCAGTTACGCCGAAGAAGCAACATCTATCATGTCATCATCGTGTGTGCTTAGATTGTATAGGAAAGAATCGATCAACGACTTTAAATTGTAAGATGTGTAGGGATTTTACGCTTTTTGAGAAGAGCAGTCAAACAAAATTAGTATTAAGGCTGTATAATGAGTTGTGTGAGCTAATAAAAGGCAGCTGGATCTATGATTATATACAGCGGCGAACGAATCATGATACAGGACAGGAAAGTTTAGTGAATATAATCGAGTATGGAGTGAATTATGGACGAAGTAGTAGTAATACAGCTATGATCCAGGACGATTCGCCGACGACATCATCCAGTAGTGATGATAATTCAAATAGTTCTTCAGTTATGAAACCAATACAAAATATAATAATTAAGAAAGAAAAATCTCCTCAAGTAGTTCCTTATACGTACCATCCACAAACATTTCCCACAATCTCACCGCTTCCACCTTATAGTCCAATTTCGACAACAATTGTGCAATCTCCTGAACAATTTCACAATCAAGAAATCATCCCGATTGTGGAATCTCCTCAAATTCCAAAAACACCGCCTATAATTACAGTTACAACTCAGTCTTCAGCACCAACAACAACATTTTCACCGTCACCAAATATCACTCAAATTTCTCAAATAGTTCAATATTCAGCACCAACAATTGTTCAATCTCCGATTCCAACAATCACTTCTAAACCACAAATACAGCCGCAACAGCTTCCAGTACCAAATCAACAATCATCATCATCATCATCGCTTTTAAAGACATCTCAATTCATCTCACATGTTCCAATGCGCGTTAAATCCATTGCTCAACAAGCACCGACGCAAATTAACACAACAAAATCGATTATGAGTCCAATGAAGATACAGCAAACGGCACCAACAATATATTCTGTGATGTACACGGGCAGTGGCAATAAAATTACCCTTAAACGTAAAGCACCAGATGACAATGCATCTATTCCTATCACATCAGATTTAAGCGCTTCTAGTAATAATGTGAGTATGGTCGGCTGTCACTAAAACTTATTTCTAGGCTTGTAAGTGCTAGATTATTGATTCTATGTTCCTTTTGTAGACAACAACCATTGTAAAGACTGAAAATTTCAAAACGCCACCTGTTCAAATAGCGACACAACAAATACCAATTATAGTTCCAACATCGACGTCAGCAAGTTTCATAAATACATCGACGACGCAGACATCAACATCGTCCTTATTATCTTTAAATATAAATGATCAGCAAAAGAGGCGAGGATGTCGATGTGGAAATGCTACTGCTGCACCTGGAAAGCTTACTTGCTGTGGACAACGATGTCCATGTTATGTTGATTCTAAAGCATGTATAGATTGTAAATGTAAAGGCTGTAGAAATCCACATTATGTTGATGGGCATAAGAAGGTGCGCATTACAAAAATTGCTTAATATATATTTTAATTAATAATTTTTTTGGGATACTTTTAGATGCGGCATCAAGTACCTGATCTTCAAACCCAACAGCTGCAACAGCAAAGCTTCCTAGCGTCAATTCAGCAACAAACTGCTATGCTTAAAGAAGTCCATAAGACAACTGGAACAACTCCAATGACGGCGATGATAAAAACCGAGGACATGAATTTAGTGGAATCAACAATAATTACAAAAAGTCCAAATTCCATAAATAATTGCATAATAAGTATGAACAGTAATGGACAGTATCAGATAAAACCCCGAATTATAATGAAGGAACCAGTGAAAGCAACAATGAGTCCACTTATCTTTCCAACAACATCGACGACGACTGGACAAATTGGAAATTCAAATTCAAGTATTCAAAGTGAGTATATCCATATAACAGTCACAGCAGAAAAAAAATCAATAATTTGCATATTCCGCATTTGTATTTACAGTAGTTGGCCTTTATTCGCAAGTGCCGATGACAAATGATAAGAAGATTATCATAAAAAATGAAATTCAAACAACAGGAAGTGTCGTATCGTTCACGACCGATACAACAAAGCAGCACATGCTAGATACAAATTCACAATTCACCACAAATAATCACAATCTCAACACGGGCATGCTATAATAATTTCATCATGATATGATGTGTAATTTACATATTTACCGTAGATGTAAAGATGAAGATGAAAAAACACTTCTTTTTCTGCTTTTTTTTTTTGGATGTAAAAAGGAAAAAAAAACTTGTCATACTTTTTTGTGCTTGGGTGGAGCTAGCATGAAATGAGGACTGGTGTGGGATGTTGAATTAATTGATAAATAAAATTGAACTGAATGAGCTGAGGTGCTTCTAAACTTCGTGGTCATCAAGATAAAGTCTAGTCATCAAACGGATACACTCCATTTAAACTGAACTTAATTGACAAATTAGTGATTCGACAAAACAACAGATAACGAAGATTTTCGAGCCTGTAGCATTTTTTTATCGAAACTTTGATTCAGCTGATTATAACGAAAATCAAATATAGGTCGAAAACCTAATACTAGAGATGCAATACTTAATGGAATGCCTTGCTATCGAGGAGAGTTTAAAAACACAATCAACCCCTCGAAAATTTAAAAACTTGAAGCAGTAGAGTCAGAAGATCCTCAATAGCTTACACTAATATGCAACATGCGAAACTTCAACCATAATCTCGTCCTTAAGTGCAAAAGCTGCACGTTAAACTCGAATTCATCAAATTAAAATGTCATGCTAACTCCACCCAAGCAAGTCACAAAATTCTCTTAAATTGTCTTAAGACTCGTGGTTCTCATTCTTTCTTATTCTTTTTGTACAATCCTTAAAAAAAGTTTTATTTCATTTACGTTAACTGATAGACGTCATAAAATAAATGCAATAAATGTCATTTATATTTTATTATTATTTTTTACATATTAATCTAGTTTATACCTAATTTTTTTAATGTAGGACATTTGCAAAATAAATAATTATGAAGATACGTTTGAACAAGAAACAATGTTTAGTGAAAATTTTAAGAAATTTTAAAATAAATTTACAAAAATTGTGTCATTGAAAAATGTGAGAAAATTGAGTTTTAATGATTTTTTAAATTTATGTTTTGGGGGGGCTTTTAAAATTTAACTGACTTTTAAACTTTGAAAAAATTAAGAGACTCTTTAAGTTTGAAAAAATTTAACGAACTTTTCAGGTTTGAAAAAATACATATTAACGAACTTTTTTGAAAATAACTTCTTTGACAAAAAGAGAGCATCAAGCTTGACAATTAACAACCAAAACCCACTTGCCGTCATAGTCAAGAATCTTAAATTTAAATTAAATTCATTAGCCCAACAAACACTATGATTCCAACCTTAATTTTAATGATTCCACGAGCCTCTCCACTCCATAACTTGTTGACATTCTTTTTCTTTTCCTTAAAAAATTCCGTTCGTCTTGTTTGCAGTTAACGAATTTCAATTAACTTGAAGCCCTGTTAAAAATTTTCTAAACATTATCACGTAAACACTTAGGGAAAGAAAAATTACAGAGCAGAAAACGATGAACTGAGTGGGGTTGCTGAGTAAGGAAGAAGAAGAAATAGAAAGTCTGAAAATTCTATCTAAATCTTTTAATCCAGCTCCCATTTCGCATCAATTCATAATTCAACAAAAGCACGCAACAAAAAAAGATAAATTAAAAAAGCTTATCGCACATTTGGAACATGGAAAAGAAAAAGACAGTGCAAAAGCTCGTTTGGCGTCATCTTAGTGAAAAACGAGAAATAAGAAAAGAAAAATACACAAGAATGAGAATTATTTATTAAGAATTGATAACTGAAAATCGCCAGTTCTATATGCATGCGAAGCATTTGTTGGATATTAAATGAAATCTTGTTAAAAAATTGAGATGAAATTTATAACGGCTTTTTGAAATTTGAAATTTTTAAAACTTTATAGTCAACACACGTTTTGAAACTTCATTTCAGACAAGTTTTAATCAAGACACATTTCAGATTTGTAGTAGAGACTCATTTCAGAACTTGAATCTAGACACTTTTCAGAATTGTATTCGAGACACGTTTCAGAATTGTATTTGAGACACATTTCAACCCTAAAGTCGAGAATATTTCCAAATCAGTCAAAACTATTTTAACCCTTTAGTCGAGACTCATTTTACAGCTCTGTTCCAGACACATCTCAGATCCAT
Organism: Chironomus riparius; assembly: GCA_917627325.4. Taxonomy (NCBI): domain Eukaryota; kingdom Metazoa; phylum Arthropoda; class Insecta; order Diptera; family Chironomidae; genus Chironomus; species Chironomus riparius. The sequence continues at coordinate 16,277,589 of OU895877.1, read as the reverse complement.
AGTCAAGACACCTCTCAGATCTACAGTCGAGACACATTTCAAAGCTATTGTCGAGTCTTAAGTAAATAATTTTCAAAATTCAGGCAGATCAAGCCTCGCATTTTCCTCAAAATCATGCTTTCAACAAGGAAAAATTTGTTTCGTTCGCAATTTTCTTTTCCTATCTCATTTTCTTCGGAAAACATCAGCGGTTTTTCGTTGATTTCCATACAAAGTTTTATTTTTAGATTCTTCATTCTGGCAAAAACTTATTTATCAGTCCATAAAATATTCCAAGACTCCTAATGTAATGCTCATGCTGTAATGTGTATTCAAATATTTATATATGTATTCAATTTATCATGTTGTACATAATATGAGAAATATTGCATAACTTTTTTGTTTGTTATTCTTCTAAATCCATATTAAAGCGGTTCAGCAATTTACGAAATTTATTAGGAAAAGCTTTATTTGTGCTGTTTATTGAACAATGCTAAATTTAAAAAGCAATCATGAAAGTTGACATAAAATCAAATTGAGCTATTTTGAATGCCAATTAATATAAAAAAGTTTGATTATTAATTGGAAATCGTTGGCATTTGATTTAATGTGATGTTCTGGATTTTGGTAATGGTAATTTTAATTAACCTTTGTAGGCTTTAAGGCAGAGCTTGACGACGGCGACTAGATCACTAATTGACTAATAGACTAATGTTAAACTTATTTGATTACAAATCATTTTGCATCAAAAAAATATGAGAAATTAGGAGCAGCTTCAAATCATTCAAACACATTTAATTAAAAAAAAAAGAAATTTCAATTCAAATCTAGATAAAGTATTTAGCGTTCAATCTCTCAAAAGCAGGAATTTTAATTCTTACCAATTCTGGCGTTTAAAGAAGCTTTTCTGGACTGAATTATTGTTTTTATTAGTATCGGAAGTTTTTAAACCAATTTTCCAATCACACTGTGAGATTGTTGGTAAAATCGGTAAGATTTATAAATTTTTTTGACCTGTGAATTATTGAATCTTGTTTCCAGGCAAGCCATTGCTCATTGTACTCATTTGTATGATTACATTATTTGTAAATTGTTTGTCATTAATGTTGTGTCGTTTATATAGAAAATGGATTAAAATTGTGTTAAAGCCACGCTTAAAATGGTTAATTAAATTCCTACGTTGATTTTTAATTACTGACATTTAAGGAATACAAGTTTTCGTAATTACTCATATGGTAAACAATAGAACTCAAATTGAAAACACTTCCCGGGTTTCACGCGGAAGCTAAATTGGTCTGTTTTAAGGATTTAAAGTAGAATCATACTCAAACTTATAATTATAAAAGCTTTAATATCTTAATTATTAGGTTTACATGTTTAAAATGTTTTTTCAATATTCAATTTAAGTTAGTTGAATTTGAGAATCAAAACTGTAAAGCCATGGATAGTTTGCCATCTAATGATTTAAAAGGTTAAATCAAATATATATAGTACTTGCGCAATCCATAAACATTTAGATCTTAATTTGATATTCTTTGTTTTATCAATCACAGCTTCTATTGATTTAATCAAGATTTAATTTAAATTCCCAAAAATAAAATGTTTATTTTTTAACAGCACTAAGATCCTTCATCCAAAGAGTATCAATGTTTGTCGGAATTGAAATGCCCAGCGGAAGTAAATATCATCCTCGGTTTGTTGCTGTTTTGGCTATGTCAATATGTGCTGAAATAATGCACATTAATGGAATTTATGAAAGCTGGCCACATTTTAAGAATCTTTGCTTGTCACTTGCAATCTATTCACTCATTATACAGCAGGTAGCAAGACTTATAAATCGAAATATTCTAGATGACGAAGCAAAGATTAAAAATTTGCAAATGTTGGCTCTTAATTTTTACAAGCGAGAGGAACTTGACGAAACTAATATTCAAATATTGAAAGCTGGAATAAAGAAAACTAAATTCATATTGGAATGGTATTTGACATTCAGCTTTATTGTCTATCACATTCCAATTGTAACGTCATGGATTATCAGCTATATCAATGATCAGAACATAATTTTTGGTGAACTTAAACTGCCATTCACAACTTTAAATACACGATTTGAGTTTATTATTAATAGCTTGCTCGTCTTCATCATGAGTTTTGTTGTTTTTGTGCTGTTTATGCTGTCAGATATGATATTTATCTACCAAACTTATCAATTGATTCCAATGTCTGAAATTTTCACCAGAAAGCTACAATTACTTGGCAAAAAAATAATTGATCAGAAGAACTTGATAAACATCCGAGCATTGACAGTAATTTATTATAAAAGAAAACTTCAAAAGCAATCGGTGAATGAAAGTTTGATCCTTGAGAGAAATCTTTTAGAAATTGAAGATCAGATGTATGAAATTATTAAGGAACACGAAATTTACAACAACTATATCAAGAAGATTATTGATTCCTATCAATACACAGCATTTATGGCATTATCACTAAATTCTATTGCTTTAAGTTTGTCATTAATTACGATAAGATTTGTCTCAATTCCAATTGGATGTGCTTTGTCAGTAATTCTTTTATTTCAAGTTCTGCTGCCTTGTGCAAATGGACATTTGATTAATAAGCAAAATGATAAGTTTCTAGATGCTGTTAATGACTTTCCTTGGTATGAATTGTCAGTCAAAAAGAGGAAGATATTTCTGCAGTTTCTATTGGTATGTCAACATACAGAAAGATTGACCTTGCCAATTATTGGATATATTGATATGTCGCTTTTTACAAACTTCGTCAATGCATCTTACTCGTACTTCATGTTAATGTTGAAGTTTGTTAAAAGCTAAATTATCGAGAAGAAAGATCAGATCTGCTCAATCTGCATGGTTTTAACATATTTATTTTAATAGGCGTTCAAATTGATGTGAAAAACCAGGTGCTAACATCAAATGGATAGTATTTATGTCATATTATGCCTTAATTTACAATAAAAAGCATATGACTAGTAAAATGCTTAATATTTAATTGCTAAAGGAATGTTTTAATTCAAAATCGAAGTAAAAGCTTAACTCATAATTAATAAGCTTTCATTTCGTTATTACTAACTTTATAGCAAGTGCTTCAGTACTTAGTTGAATGTAGAATTCAGAACTATAAAGGCATGGAAAGTTTACCTTCTAAAGATTTACAAGGTATCCTTAGTTTAGGAACTCTTACTTAATTTCCAAAAAAACTTAAAGTTCATTCCTAAAATTTTACTTAATTTCGTTTCTTCAATTTTTTACAGCAATTCGTACCTTCATTCGAAATGTTTCGATGATAGCCGGAGTTGAAATGCCAGATGGAAATAAATTTCATCCAAGATATATAGCTATTCATATAGTTTTTACATTCGCTGAAATTATGCATTTGAATGGAATTTACCAAACCTGACCACATTTTAATAAGTTATGTCTACCTTTTGTTATTTATTCATTTGTCATACAGCTTTTGGCTAGATTATTGAATCGAGTCAATCTTGATGATGAAAAGAGAATATCAGATTTGAAGAATTTAGTGATCAATTTTTACAAGCAAGAGGAAGTGAATGAAAAGATCCTTCCAATATTAAAAAGTGGAGTGAAAAATACAAAATATGTCATCCAGTTATACTTGGCATTAAGTTCTATCATATATCATATTCCAATCATTGCTTCATGGATCATCAGCTACAAAAATGGTGTCTTTGAAATGTTTGCTGAATTAAAGTTGCCATACATAACCAATGAAAATTTAACAGAGTTTGTGATCAACAGTTTCTTTGTATTAATGACATCAACAGCAATGTACTTATCATTTATGATTCAAGACATGACTTTCATCTTTCATAGTTCTCAAACAGTTTCAATGGCTGATGTTTTGATCTACAAACTTCAAATGTTGGGAATTAAATTAACAAACTCCAAGAAAACTGCTGAAAAGAAGTTACTGGAAGTATCTTGTACAAGTTTAAGAAATTACCAAATTACTCAGTATATAAAGTACAATAAAATTTTGGAAAATACTGAAGATGAATTGGATCAAATAATTAAAGAACATGAAAAGTTCAATAACTATTTATCGCAAATGATTACGTCTTATCAATATACTGCTTTTATGGCTTTATCATTCAATTCTGTCGCACTTGGTTTGTCAATAATTTCTGCAAGATTTGTGTCTATTCCAATTGGATGTGCTGCATCGCTCATAATTGTTTTTCAAGTTCTTTTGCCTTGTACAAATGGACAATTGATAATAAGACAAAATGAGAAGTTTTTGAATGCTGTTTATGACTTTCCGTGGTATGAATTGTCAGTTCGAAAAAGGAAGACATTTTTGCAATTTCTTTTGATTTGTCAACATACAAGTAAGCTGACTGTTCCTATTATTGGGAATGTGGATATGAATCTGTTTACTAACTTCGTTAATGCATCTTATTCATATTTTATGTTTTTGATTAAGTTTGTCAAGAATTAAAGTTTTAAATTAAGGGAACAGCACTAAGTAAATTGAATCTTAGGGAAACAATGTTAAGGCAAGACATAATGTTTAAAACTATGTTAGAAGACTACATAAAGCAAAAGAAAACGATCCAAGGTATATGAAGGAAATTGTAACATTAGATTTTTCTAGATTTAATATTGTTTAAAGTGAAAAAATCCAATTAAGGTAGGAAAAATCAGAGCATGTCTATAATTGTACTTTATTTAATTATGTGATAATACTACTGAACTTATTCTTATTTAATTTCATATTTACAAAACTATCAATCATAAAACGTAAATCTTTTAATTATTTCCTTGATTCTAAAATTCTAATGTAAAAGCTAGAAAACCTACAATTATAATTCATACGAATTTGTAAACATAATTGATGGTTGAGCAATAAAAGCGATTAGCATGTAATGAAGGCTTTGAATGTCAATTGAAATATTATTGAATGATTTTTTTGAATATATTTAAATAAATTGAATTTTTGAAGATTATTTTAGATCCAAAAGTCGTTTCTGTAATCTTTTTAAACCTTTTCCTAATAATCTTAAATTCCAGAACTCGAAAGCACATTTTCAAGGTGAAATATTGTAAAATAAATTTTAAAAAATCCATAAATTTACCTGTAACAACATTCATTTCCATTTTTAAGCATACCTTTACATCCTCCTTAATAATGTTAATACCACAAAAGCTATTAAGCGATTTTCACGAAAATCAAACACATTAAAAATGCTGAAAATGTTTGCACACATTTATAAAGAGACATTAAAGCCTTTTTTATATATATTCAGCATAAGTATCGCATATGAATGTGCGTATTAATTCATTTCACGATTATAAGCGATTAAGAAAAAATAATTTATAGATGTAATAGCCCAACATGGGGAAGTGATCTCGCATTAATGAAGAGATTCTTTTTTCCGCTTCTATTTATATTATAATATCATAGATGAGAAATGAGATGGAAGCACAAAAAAATAGGGGTGGATTTAATGCCAATTCCGTTTATGTAATTTGGCAATTTTTTTTATTTTAATTGCTGATATTGCAAGTATGTCAAACAACAGGATAATTAAATAATAACTGGAGTGGAGGATACTGTGGGAATTGTGATTATAATGGGATGTTGTCAGTTTATGTGCTCTTTATATTGCTATGGGAAATTACTAGTACTTTTGTGTTATAATCTAGAAAGTGCTTATTTTAAAAGTTGGTTTCTTCTTAAAATTTGTAGGTTCGAATCCTGTCATAAACATTGTTTTGTTTTTCAAAGCTCCAAATCTTATGATTTATGCAGTTAAGAAAATGTGTGGAATTTAAAGTATGCACTGTTATTAAGATGGATCTGTAAGTACCAAGAGTAACTCTAGTAATTTGGTCATCATCAATGAAAAAGATGTTCTGATTCTGCTCGAAGAAGCCTCTTAAGAAATGATTCCCAGTATCGTTATAGCCAAGTAGTTAAGGAATAGTCTATAAATCTGGAATCCTCCTTCTTTATTAGAAAATAGGTTCGATTTCTACCCAAAAGAAGTTCTAAGCTGGTTCTTTTGATTCCTAGGGACCCCTTGGATGTTCAATACTTGGAAAAATTAATCAAATTCAAATGTAGCTAGGTACCAGGTAGTCACAAAAATTTAATCCAATTTAATCATGATTTTATAGATCATAGATAATCCGAAATCGAGGATAATCTACTTTACTGAAATTACCAAATAAAGTTTACAAAAACTATAAACTAATAACAGAAGTAATGCGCTCTCAGTTTCCAATTCCAAATATTTTCATCCTCATCCAATGATACTCAACATAATGCGATAAAAAAAGCAGTAACAGCTCGAAGATAAAAACAGAAACGAAGAAGACAGAAAAATAAATTTAATAAACTTTATTAACTGCAATTAGTCACAAAATAACATGAACAAATTGTCATGACATTCCAATTTCTTTTTTTCATTTTCAAACCACGACAAACAAGCGAATTGCGAGTAAACAAATAAATAAGTCGCAACAAAAAAAGGCTAGGAAGGAGGAAGATGGGAAAATCTTAACAAGGAATGGCATTTTAATTTGTTTTTAATTGCCGGAGGTTGTTGCTTAATTTGTTATATTCATTATGATAACAAAAAGATGATATTTTTTAATAAGAGGAAGGAACAAAAATTTTCCGCATCGCTAACTTTATTATTACTTCAATTCCCACAAAATTCTATTGAATTTGCTTGTTGCATGATTTTAATGCGACAAATTGGCTTTGTAGTGGCTGTGATTGGAAAATTTTGAGAATAAGGTAAAAGTTTAAAGTTGTGCTGTTAACTTAGATACTTAGACTTGTGTGGATGATAGAATTTTGAGCAAAGCATGTTTTAAATAAAATGAAAACTATCAAATGAGTTCAGACTCCGGATGTCATTCAGCTCAAATGTGCAGTATTTGACAAAAGTGGTTCAATGTTCACGGATTAAATACGCCTTTAAATCTCTCATTGGCATGCAACATCGAATTCTTTTAAATGCCATAATTATCTGTTTCCATTTCATCTTATTTTATCTGAAAAACAGCTTCAATCTTTACCTCGATTTGATACATAATTAAACGATTAATATGATGAGAGTTGCGGTAATGTCGATGGAAAATGTTCGATGATGGCAAATTAATTAAAATTTTACAATTAAGCCTGTGGAAATTTTTTTCCTCCACTCAAATTCCTTGCCAACATCTACGATGACGACGACGATGATGTTTATAAGCAACATTGCTGTTGATTGCTTCATGAAGTGGAAAAAACGAGTTTATAGTTGAATAAGTATGACGATGGTGGAATTGTAATGTGAATTTACATAATTACAAAGAAATTGTGGATTAAATTTATATGAGATTGAAGAGATTCTCGTATGTAATCGCATTGGATGTTGGGGAGGAAAGCTGAATAGTCTCAATGAAGTGGAAAATTTATGATCACGAGAGTTTTATTGAGTTCAGAGTTTTGAAGTGGCATCAATTGAGTTCTAGATTATTTTCTTATCCACATATGCGTTAAAATGCCTTGATATATTCACAATAGTCTTGGATTAACGTCATGCAGTCGTACTCTAAAATAGTGAGATTTTTCATCTTATAATGACTGAATTTACAGTTGAAATTACTGCTGAGCGCATGAATTGTTTTAGTTTAAGCTATGAAGTTATTACTTCATCCCTTTAGGGGTCGTTCATATATGACGTCTATTTTATTCCCTAATTGTCACCAAATATTTGTAAGATAAAACAATTTTGTATTAAGATGCCATAAAATCTCAGATCCGCACCCTCCACTTCAATTGAAATGATCGACGTCATTAGCGAATGTTCCCTTAAGTCTCAATCATTCAAAACTGATAAAAACTATTCGCTTTCAAACGGTGATTCCCAAGTTTTATACATAGCATCAAGCTCTTCAGCTACTTAAACTTTTGAAAATTAGAAGTAAAGTTTTGCTTAGTAGGTATCCATACTGCATCAACACATCTTCATAATCTCATTTTTCCCTTCCATAAAATTACATTAGGTTCCTCAAATAAAGAATCTCATTTTTCCATTTGTTCTTCTTCCTTGTTGGCTAGATCACAACTCATACATGACAATATTGCAATGAATTATACGAGAGTGTCAAATGACGGGTGAAAAAGGAAGTGCTCTTTTGAATTAATTCATTCAACTTATTCCAAAAACGTTTCGTTATCATTTCTATCTCCTGTGTGACCTAACAATTGACAATTTTTACTTTATTCTGTCTTCTATTTTAGTGCAATTGTCGAGAACGTGTTGTAAATGTGCTGATTGTTTTGAATTTAGCTGACTGTTCATGTTTCAAGAGAAAGATACAATATTGACTGAGTTTAAGGAATTTAATCCTGATCAAGTAAGTTTAAAGCAACCCCCATTCCAAACCCATAAAATGCTCTTGTCTATCAAATAGATTCGATTCAGTCGAATCCTGCGGTCGTACTAGGGGGGAGGGGGTCGGGGGCTGGCATTTATGAATGAAAGAAAAATTATGAATGGGGGTTTTCAAAAGTTCCCCAAAGGAGATGATCCCTATCTATGATATTTAGTCACAACCATTTGTAGAATTTAGGCATCTCAGCTTAAAAATCCCAATCAACTTAAAAATGCGCCTCTTCATCCAATTCCAACATGAATAATTGCCTTACTTTCTTCCACATTTTATCACATTTAATACCATATGATACTGGATATTACTATTATTCAATCCTGTCTGTGTTGATATGCTCGAGCATATTTATGGACTTGAATAAGAGCAAATCAAGTATGTCCTCAAGCGTAATATTGCAAGGCAATGGGAGCATAAAATAAATATAAAAAAAGAGGAAAGAACAAAGCATAAATCAGCATCTCGATAAAGCTTTAAAATTGTAAAATAAACATCATTAAAATTCCCAACAAGGATTTGAATAAATCTCTAAAAAAACTGAAATTGGAAAATTGAAGAATGAGAAAGAAACAGTTTTCTGCTGCTGCTAGCTGCTTATAATGCTATTTCACACCAAAAAAATATATGCAAATAAAAATTTAATTTAAAACGTGATTCCTATACATTTATTTTGTTTTGCTTTCATTCTTGCTCGACTCTGTTTTACTCAGCATAAAGAATTGTTATTATAGAATAGGAAAAATGGAAAAATGAAAAGTTTTTCAACCGCATTAAACTTTACAATTTTCTTTACAAAATAATAAGAAGAAATGGAAAAGTTTGCATGCAAAAAGAAAACTTTACATTCGGCGAAATCGATTATTAAAATTTATTTGGAGATTTGCGGAACTCTAGTATCAAAGGGTAAAGCTGTGCTTTGCTGAAAAATTGGAATTCATAATTTTATGTTCAAAGTTGCAACTTTATTTGGGTCATACTAGCCAAATGCATTCTTTGATATTTAAAGTTTAGTGTTATTGTTATTGTTTGGTTATTGACTAGGTCAGGCTAAATCTGACATGTCAGACGCTTCAAAATTCTTTTTTAAAATCTATCATCTGGCGAGCTATCGTTTAGCTATTAATTAAGATTTTAAAGATTATTCATGTAGTAGCCCCGAATAGCACAAGTTGAAGAGGAAATTCTTTGCCAGAACGAAGTCACGGGAACTTCTGGGTGAACTTTTTGTCGTGACAAGAAATTTACCCTCAAGTCATCCCCGCGTGATTTCGTCTTGATTATCCGTCTTGTGCAATTCAGTAATTAATACACTAAGTCCGTTAGTAATCAAAGCTGTGCAACCTAATGCTATAGCTAATAAGCAACCAAAAGAACATCAAAGCATTACTTCCCCAACATAACAATAAACGAAATAATTTAATAAATGTTAAAAGATTTAAGAATCCTTTAAGCAATCACAAAACGAGTTACTCAACCTTAAATTCCAACTCAAAAAGCATCAATCTATTAACAACCATTGAAGATTGTTAGAGCTTTCCTTATTTAATTTTTTTTCCTTTTCCTATTCTTTTCGTAGCAGAGGGTGGCATCGAGAGAACGAGCAGAAAAAAATGTAAACAGATGGAAAATTGAAGCTAATGGAAGCTTATGATGAAAGGAACAAAAAAACAGAAAAGAATTTTTTTTTTTCGATGATAGAAAAATTCCAAAATGTTTAATTCTGTCACGTTTCGTAGCAACATTTTAAGGCAATTTTGGGTTACTTTGCGGCAGTTGCACACGAGAGGGTGAGGGAATTCAGAAAAGAATCAAAAATTTACATTCAGGACTGTATACATTAATTTTTGATCCTTTTTTGCCTATCTCGTCATGGTCTCCGTTCGCTTCGATGGTCTTAAAGTATTAGCTAGCTGCAGTTACAAGCTAATTCATGACAATTCAAAAATTGATTCCTTTTTTTTGTGCATTGTTTTGGAGATACTTTGAGAATGACTGAAAAAATAACAATAGGATTTACATGCTCGAGGAACGAGACTACAAATTGAGAGCATTTTTTGACAATCTTTTGTTTTTTAATGGAAGGATGTACAAAGGAGTTGTTTTGTTGTATTCATTTAAATATCTTCAATTACCGAAGCAGTTTTTGGATATGAAAAATCTATGAAAAAGCAATAAGTTATGGTGTTTGGTGTGAGACTTAAGTGCTCGCTAAAGAAAAAGTTCTGACCCCGTAGCTGGGATATTGAAATTTTCCCGTCATGCTTTTACGGGATGCTACTCTAGTAGTACTAAAATAACATACTCTATTAACTGGTTAATTAATTTACAAACTCCCTATTTCAATCGAAATTATCATTATTAAATCAGAACTAGAACAATAACTCAGTATCACAATGACTATTCATCTCAACAAGAATCATACCCATAAAAACAGCAAATATGCACTCATTTCTGCATTCTGCATTTCTATTACCCTCATTCTATAAATACCTAACAAGCATGCTTACCTATTTTGCGGTTTTATAATATAATCCATAAAAACTCATTGAAATAAAATGATTGAAGTCAAAATGTGCTCTAATAATGGGTTCACATATCCAATATAAGCGCAAACACCGTCATGAGTAGCTACTCTTAATGCAACCATGCAAATATGCATTACTTTTTACTTTATTTACAAAATTCGTTCGCTTCCATGTATTTTCTAAATCGATGAATATATTCTTGTTCATTTTTAGCTTGTTTTCTTGCTTGAAATGCTTATTTTGTCTATTTTTGCTGTAGCTATTTGTGTTGTTAAGCAGAGCAACAATGTAATTTTGAGAAATTGTAATGATCAAAGAGAATTTGAGTGAACATGAAGATGTAAAGCGACTTCATTAGTGTTTAAAAATGCGCGTAAATCAATTTTGTTACCAATTGGAATTTTTCAATTTTCTCGTTCAATCTATGTTTAGAATGATTTCGATATGGAAGTTGTTTCATAAATGACGACAACTGAAAATTGCATTTTCAATCAGCTGCTTTAGCTCATTTTTGATCCTTAAAGAAGTTAAGATCTGATTGAATATATTTAACAGAAAAATGTCTAGCTTTTTATCATATTGGCCCAAGTAGGAATCGAACCCTTGCTGTCATGGTTTCTAATCGCATGCTCCAACCACAAAGTTATTGAGGATACGACCAAATAAACCGTCTTCAGACTATTCTAATATCTTAAAAAAATGCGCTAAAAAATAATGGGACGTCATTTATCACCAACTCCCCCAATATATTGTGCTTAAATATTTTCAAACTTATAATATTGCAATATGAAGAAGAGCATAGCTCGGTGAGCACCTGGGCGAACGATAAACGAAAGTATATACAGCAAAAAAAGGAAATAAGAAATTCAAGAGCCACTTATCGTGGTTGTGTATTATGGTTTATTAGCAAATGTGATGCCGATGTTTTTTGCTGTCTGCGAAGGATGTCAGAATTGTGAGGAAAATTTATTGGTAAAGTTTTTCATATTCACACAAAATTTTCAATTTTTGTGAATATATTGTTTTTGGTTTTACAGAAAATCAGTTTTTTTAACTTGCTGCTTCAGTCTTACCGAATCACTCCATAAGTGTGATATGTAAAAGTGTGTGCCTCGAAATACCTATCGAATGGTAAAAACTGCATCTTATTTCGTGCTTCCAGTTCCGCGAAATCGCCAAAAAAGGCATTCTGTTAGTTAGTTAGTTAGTTATTCGGAGCGATAACTCAATTTAAACTCAATATCAAGCCTTAATGTTACTTTTATCTGATAGATATTGGGTCATAGATTTGCTGTATAGTTTTTGGAGTCATAAGATGCTTCCAGTGAGGCACAAGATGCAAAAAACTATCATTTTTTGGCAAATTATAACCGATTATTCCAAAACACATTTGTTTACATTCATACAACAGAAAATATTTGTTGGTATAAGTGTGATATTAATAAAATGGTTGTGACAGTATGCATTAAGTTAAATGTATGTGAAAAAATGTTGGAACTAGCAAGTTCCTTCAGCATACTGTACCTATGTCTTTAAATACAAACTTCATTTGTATCATAATGAAAATATTTTTTTTTGCAATTGGAATTTTTTTTTTTTTGGTATGATTCTTAATTTTTTTCCTGCTCGATTATTTTGTCTTTGTTTCAAACAGGCTTATACTTACTGGATCTTATTTCCAACGACAGCACAATTTCAATTTTACTTTCACAATGTCTGTGAAAGTGTGTTAAATACGTGTGAAATAATTGAATTAATTTTCCACAATGATTTTTCACTTTCAACAAATTTTCAAAGTTCACTACGAACTTTTTCTTATCTTAATTATAAAATTGATTGAAATTGTAATTGTCAAAGCCCACTTGTACTTTTTCTCAAACTTTACTGGATCTTGATTTTAAGTTTCAGACATGCTTAAAACTTTACTGGATCTTGGTTTTAAGTTTCGGACATGCTTAAAACTTTACTGGATCTTGGTTTTAAGTTTCAAACATGCCTATAACTTTACTGGATCTTGGTTTTAAGTTTCGGACATGCTTAAAACTTAACTGGATCTTGGTTTTAAGTTTCGGACATGCCTATAACTTTACTGGATCTTGGTTTTAAGTTTCGGATATGCTTAAAACTTAACTGGATCTTGGTTTTAAGTTTCAGACATGCTTAAAACTTTACTGGATCTTGGTTTTAAGTTTCAGACATGCTTAAAACTTTACTGGATCTTGGTTTTAAGTTTCAGACATGCTTAAAACTTTACTGGATCTTGGTTTTAAGTTATAGACATGCTTAAAACTTTACTGGATCTTGGTTTTTAGTTATAGACATGCTTAAAACTTTACTGGATCTTGGTTTTAAGTTTCAGACATGCTTAAAACTTAACTGGATCTTGGTTTTAAGTTTCAGACATGCTTAAAACTTTACTGGATCTTGGTTTTAAGTTTCAGACATGCTTAAAACTTTACTGGATCTTGGTTTTAAGTTTCAGACATGCCTATAACTTTACTGGATCTTGGTTTTAAGTTTCAGACATGCTTAAAACTTAACTGGATCTTGGTTTTAAGTTTCAGACATGATTAAAACTTTACTGGATCTTGGTTTTAAGTTTCAGACATGCCTATAACTTTACTGGATCTTGGTTTTAAGTTTCAGACATGCTTAAAACTTAACTGGATCTTGGTTTTAAGTTTCAGACATGCTTAAAACTTTACTGGAACTTGGTTTTAAGTTTAGACATGCTTAAAACTTTACTGGATCTTGGTTTTAAGTTTCAGACATGACTATAACTTTACTGGATCTTGGTTTTAAGTTTCGGACATGCTTAAAACTTTACTGGATCTTGGTTTTAAGTTTCAAACATGATTAAAACTTTACTGGATCTTGGTTTTAAGTTAAGACATGCTTAAAACTTTATTGGATCTTGATTTTAAGTTTCAGACATGCTTAAAACTTTACTAGATCTTGGTTTTAAGTTTCAGACATGCTTAAAACTTTACTGGATCTTGGTTTTAAGTTTCAGACATGCTTAAAACTTTACTGGATCTTGGTTTTAAGTTATAGACATGCTTAAAACTTTACTGGATCTTGGTTTTTAGTTATAGACATGCTTAAAACTTTACTGGATCTTGGTTTTAAGTTTCAGACATGCTTAAAACTTAACTAAATCATGGTTTTAAGTTTCAGACATGCTTAAAACTTTACTGGATCTTGGTTTTAAGTTTCAGACATGATTAAAACTTTACTGGATCTTGGTTTTAAGTTTCAGGCATGCTTAAAACTTTACTGGATGTTGGTTTTTAGTTTCAGACATGCTTAAAACTTTACTGGATCTTGGTTTTAAGTTTCAGACATGCTTAAAACTTTACTGGATCTTGGTTTTAAGTTTCAGACATGTTTAAAACGTAACTGGATCTTGGTTTGAAGTTTCAGACATGCTTAAAACTTTACTGGATCTTGGTTTTAAGTTTCGGACATGCTTAAAACTTAACTGGATCTTGGTTTTAAGTTTCAGACATGCTTAAAACTTTACTGGATCTTGGTTTTAAGTTTCAGACATGCTTAAAACTTTACTGGATCTTGGTTTTAAGTTTCAGACATGCCTATAACTTTACTGGATCTTGGTTTTAAGTTTCAGACATGCTTAAAACTTAACTGGATCTTGGTTTTAAGTTTCAGACATGATTAAAACTTTACTGGATCTTGGTTTTAAGTTTCAGACATGCCTATAACTTTACTGGATCTTGGTTTTAAGTTTCAGACATGCTTAAAACTTAACTGGATCTTGGTTTTAAGTTAAGACATGCTTAAAACTTTACTGGAACTTGGTTTTAAGTTTAGACATGCTTAAAACTTTACTGGATCTTGGTTTTAAGTTTCAGACATGACTATAACTTTACTGGATCTTGGTTTTAAGTTTCGGACATGCTTAAAACTTTACTGGATCTTGGTTTTAAGTTTCAAACATGATTAAAACTTTACTGGATCTTGGTTTTAAGTTAAGACATGCTTAAAACTTTATTGGATCTTGATTTTAAGTTTCAGACATGCTTAAAACTTTACTGGATCTTGGTTTTAAGTTTCAGACATGCTTAAAACTTTACTGGATCTTGGTTTTAAGTTTCAGACATGCTTAAAACTTTACTGGATCTTGGTTTTAAGTTATAGACATGCTTAAAACTTTACTGGATCTTGGTTTTTAGTTATAGACATGCTTAAAACTTTACTGGATCTTGGTTTTAAGTTTCAGACATGCTTAAAATTTAACTAAATCATGGTTTTAAGTTTCAGACATGCTTAAAACTTTACTGGATCTTGGTTTTAAGTTTCAGACATGATTAAAACTTTACTGGATCTTGGTTTTAAGTTTCAGGCATGCTTAAAACTTTACTGGATGTTGGTTTTTAGTTTCAGACATGCTTAAAACTTTACTGGATCTTGGTTTTAAGTTTCAGACATGCTTAAAACTTTACTGGATCTTGGTTTTAAGTTTCAGACATGTTTAAAACGTAACTGGATCTTGGTTTGAAGTTTCAGACATGCTTAAAACTTTACTGGATCTTGGTTTTAAGTTTCGGACATGCTTAAAACTTAACTGGATCTTGGTTTTAAGTTTCAGACATGCTTAAAACTTTACTGGATCTTGGTTTTAAGTTTCAGACATGCTTAAAACTTTACTGGATCTTGGTTTTAAGTTTCAGACATGCCTATAACTTTACTGGATCTTGGTTTTAAGTTTCAGACATGCTTAAAACTTAACTGGATCTTGGTTTTAAGTTTCAGACATGCCTATAACTTTACTGGATCTTGGTTTTAAGTTTCAGACATGCTTAAAACTTAACTGGATCTTGGTTTTAAGTTTCAGACATGCTTAAAACTTTACTGGAACTTGGTTTTAAGTTTAGACATGCTTAAAACTTTACTGGATCTTGATTTTAAGTTTCAGACATGCTTAAAACTTAACTGGATCTTGGTTTTAAGTTTCAGACATGCCTATAACTTTACTGGATCTTGGTTTTAAGTTTCAGACATGCTTAAAACTTAACTGGATCTTGGTTTTAAGTTTCAGACATGCTTAAAACTTTACTGGAACTTGGTTTTAAGTTTAGACATGCTTAAAACTTTACTGGATCTTGATTTTAAGTTTCAGACATGCTTAAAACTTAACTGGATCTTGGTTTTAAGTTAAGACATGCTTAAAACTTTACTGGATCTTGGTTTTAAGTTTCGGACATGCTTAAAACTTTACTGGATCTTGGTTAACCTATAAACCTGTAATCTATAAACAGTTGAACGAAACGGAGTGAAACGGAGTGGAGTTCAACACACCTATAACCTATAAACCTACTGTAATTCATAAACAGTTGAACGAAACGGAGTGAAACGGAGTGGAGTTCAACACACCTGTAACCTATAAATCTAAACTAGGTTGAGCGAAGCTCACAAATTTTTACGTCCTGAACGGAGCGAAGCGAAGTGAAGGCGTGAAAATTTTACCCAATTTAAAAAAATCCAGTACGATCTGTAACCTATAAATCTTCTGTAATCTATAAACAGTTGAACGAAACGGAGTGAAACGGAGTGGAGTTCAACACACCTGTGACCTATAAACCTACTGTAATCTATAAACAGTTGAACGAAACGGAGTGAAACGGAGTGGAGTTCAACACACCTGTAACCTATAAACCTACTGTAATCTATAAACAGTTGAACGTAACGAAGTGCAACGAAGTGGAGTTCAACACACCTGTAACCTATAAACCTACTGTAATCTATAAACAGTTGAACGAAACGGAGTGAAACGGAGTGAAGTTCAACACACCTGTAACCTATAAACCTACTGTAATCCATAAACAGTTGAACGAAACGTAGTGAAACGGAGTGGAGTTCAACACACCTGTAACCTATAAACCTACTGTAATCTATAAACAGTTGAACGAAACGGAGTGAAACGGAGTGAAGTTCAACACACCTGTAACCTATAAACCTACTGTAATCCATAAACAGTTGAACGAAACGGAGTGAAACGGAGTGGAGTTCAACACACCTGTAACCTATAAATCTAAACTAGGTTGAGCGAAGCTCACAAATTTTTACGTGCTGAACGGAGCGAAGCGAAGTGAAGGCGTGAAAATTTTACCCAATTTAAAAAAATCCAGTACGATCTGTAACCTATAAACCTACTGTAATCTATAAACAGTTGAACGAAACGGAGTGAAACGGAGTGAAGTTCAACACACCTGTAACCTATAAACCTACTGTAATCTATAAACAGTTGAACGAAACGGAGTGAAACGGAGTGGAGTTCAACACACCTGTAACCTATAAATCTTAACTAGGTTGAGCGAAGCTCACAAATTTTTACGTCCTGAACGGAGCGAAGCGAAGTGAAGGCGTGAAAATTTTACCCAATTTAAAGAAATCCAGTACGATCTGTAACCTATAAACCTACTGTAATCTATAAACAGTTGAACGAAACGGAGTGGAGTTCAACACACCTGTAACCTATAAACCTACTGTAATCTATAAACAGTTGAACGAAACGGAGTGAAACGGAGTGGAGTTCAACACACCTGTAACCTATAAACCTACTGTAATCTATAAACAGTTGAACGAAACGGAGTGAAACGGAGTGGAGTTCAACACACCTGTAACCTATAAACCTACTGTAATCTATAAACAGTTGAACGTAACGAAGTGCAACGAAGTGGAGTTCAACACACCTGTAACCTATAAACCTACTGTAATCTATAAACAGTTGAACGAAACGGAGTGAAACGGAGTGAAGTTCAACACACCTGTAACCTATAAACCTACTGTAATCCATAAACAGTTGAACGAAACGTAGTGAAACGGAGTGGAGTTCAACACACCTGTAACCTATAAACCTACTGTAATCTATAAACAGTTGAACGAAACGGAGTGAAACGGAGTGGAGTTCAACACACCTGTAACCTATAAACCTACTGTAATCTATAAACAGTTGAACGAAACGGAGTGAAACGGAGTGAAGTTCAACACACCTGTAACCTATAAACCTACTGTAATCTATAAACAGTTGAACGAAACGGAGTGAAACGGAGTGAAGTTCAACACACCTGTAACCTATAAACCTACTGTAATCTATAAACAGTTGAACGAAACGGAGTGAAACGGAGTGGAGTTCAACACACCTGTAACCTATAAACCTACTGTAATCTATAAACAGTTGAACGAAACGGAGTGAAACGGAGTGGAGTTCAACACACCTGTAACCTTTAAACCTACTGTAATCTATAAACAGTTGAACGAAACGGAGTGAAACGGAGTGGAGTTCAACACACCTGTAACCTATAAATCTAAACTAGGTTGAGCGAAGCTCACAAATTTTTACGTCCTGAACGGAGCGAAGCGAAGTGAAGGCGTGAAAATTTTACCCAATTTAAAAAAATCCAGTACGATCTGTAACCTATAAATCTACTGTAATCTTTAAACAGTTGAATGAAACGGAGTGAAACGGAGTGGAGTTCAACACACCTGTAACCTATAAACCTACTGTAATCTATAAACAGTTGAACGAAACGGAGTGAAACGGAGTGGAGTTCAACACACCTGTAACCTATAAATCTTAACTAGGTTGAGCGAAGCTCACAAATTTTTACGTCCTGAACGGAGCGAAGCGAAGTGAAGGCGTGAAAATTTTACCCAATTTAAAAAAATCCAGTACGATCTATAACCTATAAATCTTCTGTAATCTATAAACAGTTGAACGAAACGGAGTGAAACGGAGTGGAGTTCAACACACCTGTAACCTATAAACCTACTGTAATCTATAAACAGTTGAACGAAACGGAGTGAAACGGAGTGGAGTTCAACACACCTGTAACTTATAAATCTAAACTAGGTTGAGCGAAGCTCACAAATTTTTACGTCCTGAACGGAGCGAAGCGAAGTGAAGGCGTGAAAATTTTACCCAATTTAAAAAAATCCAGTACGATCTGTAACCTATAAATCTTCTGTAATCTATAAACAGTTGAACGAAACGGAGTGAAACGGAGTGGAGTTCAACACACCTGTAACCTATAAACCTACTGTAATCTATAAACAGTTGAACGAAACGGAGTGAAACGGAGTGGAGTTCAACACACCTGTAACCTATAAACCTACTGTAATCTATAAACAGTTGAACGAAACGGAGTGAAGTTCAACACACCTGTAACCTATAAACCTACTGTAATCCATAAACAGTTGAACGAAACGTAGTGAAACGGAGTGGAGTTCAACACACCTGTAACCTATAAACCTACTGTAATCTATAAACAGTTGAACGAAACGGAGTGAAACGGAGTGGAGTTCAACACACCTGTAACCTATAAATCTAAACTAGGTTGAGCGAAGCTCACAAATTTTTACGTCCTGAACGGAGCGAAGCGAAGTGAAGGCGTGAAAATTTTACCCAATTTAAAAAAATCCAGTACGATCTGTAACCTATAAATCTTCTGTAATCTATAAACAGTTGAACGAAACGGAGTGAAACGGAGTGGAGTTCAACACACCTGTAACCTATAAACCTACTGTAATCTATAAACAGTTGAACGAAACGGAGTGAAACGGAGTGGTCTTCTATGACCTTAAAAGTATTTAAAAATAAATATTGATATTGAAGTTCAACACACCTGTAATTTTTAAACCTACTGTCATCTATAAGATCTGAGTTCAACACACCTGTTGTTTTATTTTTAATTTTTAATGAAACACGTCTTAATGTTTTTGTTCGTGTTTTTCAACTGATTTTTATTTTCTCAGACTACTGAGATCATTATTTTACACCTGTAACCTATAAACCTACTGTAATCTATAAACAGTTGAACGAAACGGAGCACACAAGTTGCAAAACTTTTCAAGACTGTAACCTATGTTGAAGTCTGATCTACATAAGAGACTGACTGCGGAGCATTAATTTGAGTGATTTTTCAATTTTATAATCTATCGTTTACTAAGTGTGAAAGTTAATGGCTTTCTACATAAGTCGTATTTTTCATATTTATACTTTTAAAAATTGGCAAATTTTTGAATCATGATTTTCGTTATAAAACGTGTTCCTAATGCGTGGTATACTTTGTTGATAATGCAGCAAAATGTTGATATTAAGTCTTACATTTTATTGAGAGAAGATTTTTCAAGATTTTCTGAACAATACATGGAGAGTTCTATAGGATTGTGTGAATATTCCCATGAAGCGTGATCGGCTTCATTACTAGTTTTCTCTCTCGATTCTCTCATTTCGTTCTAGTTGTATATCATTATTAATTCTGAATACTCACATCCCCTAGCGAGACCAAATAGCAAATTGCTAGTCTTTCTATTCTACAATTTGGAATTTACTAGTTATTATTAAAACAACTTACTGTTAGTAAATTACACTTGATCTTTAATTGCAAATTAATATCAAATTACCATGTAAAATGTTTGATCAAATCTGCTTAAGTACGAATCTTACGAAAAATCATCAAAAAAAGAATTTTTTGCGTCATAAAAAATTTTATTCTAAATTTGGCATTTGCCATATACACAAGAGCGCGCAGAAATCACCTTTTTAAGTTAGATCCAAAATTGTATGTGACTTTCAATTAATTATTTATCTTTCTCAGGTTTACGTGCGAGTCATGGGCGTTCGACTTAATTAAATTAAGTCTTTTATATTTTTTCATAGTGTTAGTGTACTTTAATTAACTTTAACTTAATACTTTTACAATAATTTACACAAATAAGAAAAATCAAAAGAACACGTGGAAATCAACGGTTATATTCATTAAAATTTTTTAAAAATTTGCGTTTGACTAGTCAATTAGCAAGTAAAAATGCGGGTCTTTGGCGATGATTTGAACTTGGATTTTGACTAGTAAATAGCAAGTAGCAAATGGAAAGTTATCCAGTAAATTACTAGGAAATTACTAGTAAATTTCTGCTAGGGATCTACATACATCTCAACTTTAATGTACATTAAGTCATTCTAGTAATAGAAAATGCATACCTGTGTCTGTTGATTATATTACAATTGAATGATGCTTGTCGATTAGAATTCCATTAGAAATGGTAATTTATGCTCTATTTCCTGTTGAGTAAGTTTGATCTCTGAGTTGGGAAATTCTGGTCGAGTGGAAGAATCAATATTGAGTTAAAATTGAGTCATAGCTGTTTTTTACAGTTTTGAGATTAAATTGAAAGTATTTGGAAAGAATCGAATGAGTTTTATTAGTTTTAGGAGTTCAATTTTCAACTTTGATGCTCTTAAAAACATAAAACCTATACAATGAACTCAAAAATCCAATTATTAATTAATTTCATTTTTATGGTGAACCTTAGTCGGTTTCAAAATATTTTTAAATTTTTTGAAAAGTTTACCAAATGTAAAATGCTCAAAAACATAAAATTTGACTGTAAAAACCTTAAACCTCTCATGACAAGTACAACAATTCATCCACCACATTTCAATTCTGCATAATTTAAACTGAAAAAATCAACTTTCAATAGAACAATTTTGTTTTATATTTTAAACAACAGTCAAACGAGAAAGGAACAGAGAATAAAATTTACAGTTAAAATGAAAACAATTCATCAGTAAATAAAACTATTCTATTCAATATCTTAATCGTGGGGCAGCTACTTAAGATGAAGCACGAAACAAATAGTAATTTTTTCCCACGGTCTTGTGCTTGTTGTTTATTCGAAACACAGAATTGTAAATAAAGAGTGGAATGTTATTCAAGGTAAATCTCTGAATTATTGCCATTGTGATGAGTGGGTTCTTTGAAATGAGGAAGTAAATTGTTTATAAAGTTTAGATTAAAGAAATGTTGTTAATGAATACTTACAAAGTTTTATATTTCCTCACTCTTTACTTGTTTTTTGTTGCTTTTAATCTTATTAATTTAAAGTTTATTTTTAGAATTCTGGTGCTATGGTTACTGTGACTAGCTGAGATTTTATGTCACTAATTTTAAAAGGGTTTACTTTGTCTGAATAAGTTAATTTTGTTTTCCAAACGAAGATACTAAGTTGCACATGTGAACGATCCTTGATCCACAAAAATTCTCTATTTTCACACTAATTTGATAAATACTAATTTTTTCTCCAAAAATGCGCTCACTCAACAACAAGCTTTAAGAGATATCTAATCCTTTGCAAACTTTTCTACATTCTTCTTACATCACCATCCGTTGCTATGAATAGATGTTTACAATATTTATAGGCACGGGTCTACTTCAACAATGACTAGATGATGAAAATAAAATTCCCCACTTATCAACTGTCACAAACATTTAATTAATGATTTTTATTTTCAGCAATCTGATTCTTAATTTCCATCGATATTCTCTCTCTCTCTGTGTCTCTTGTTCGACATGGAGGATGAGTCGCTCGTGGAATGAGCAAACGCGAATACAGAAATAAAAGTTTCAAAAGAGATTAATCACATAATTTTCTAGCAGAAATCTGATAAGCGTGAGAAATAGATCGGAAAAAAGATTTCTGCTCGATTCTTTTAATTGAAATTCTTTTCGATAGAAGCAAAAATTTTAATTATTATTGCTATTGCTGTTCTTTATTATCATGGTTTCATAATTTTCATTTAGTGAATGACTTAGACAGTAAAGCTCTTTGAAAGCTTCTTCATGGAAGAATCAGTCGTGTCTAAAATTTAGAGATTTATTGCTGTAAGATGTTCTGTGGAGAAACATAATTTGAATATTTTTTTTGAAAAATGTAGCTTTTAATGTGGAAAAAATATATTAATGTTCATTGTCGAAAATGTGAGCTTTTAAAAGCTTTCTTGTTATTAACTTTTCAATTTTGCATGAGAAATGTTAAGCAAGTTTGGCGGAAAATTCTATCTGTAATGGATTTGCTAGGGATGGACACTCTTTGGCTCTTTAGAATTGAACTAGGGAGTTTTAGGATTTTCGCTCCAAAGTTAGAGTTGCGATCGACTAGAACCATTGCAACTCTGGTTTTGATGTTAATGAATATAATTAGCATGTGTATTGGATCTATTCAGGAGAGGGTGGGGTAGGGGGCTTAAAAACCCTCAAAAGATTGAAACCAAGCTTATGCTGAATAACTTTAAACCTTCCTTATGGAACCATTTCAGCTAAGTATATGCTTTGGTTGTCAATACCTTTACACACTCTTTCTAGTGACTCATCCTTGCACAAACTTATAAAATATGTATCCACATCAGCTGCCAAAATTTTTTTCATCCAAAAGAAAGTCTTACAAAAATACATTTTTCCTCCTTTTCCATTACAGTATAGTTAAAGGCTCTTAAAATACTTACATGCATATTCACGGCACGATCCTTTCAGTAATAGATATGTCATGCTTGACTGAACACGAAAAAAAGAGTATTGAAATTGCAAAGACCCTGAGAAATGACTTCTCATTTTACCCTGAAAAAAAAAATGTTAAACTGAAGCAATTTCCACGCAATTGAATGGTGTGGATAAGAAAGATACTTGTAATGGTGTCAGTATAACAATCTTAAAGTCATAAACCATAAAGTAGAACAATTTTCCGTCTCAAGCATTTCCATTTCAGAAAATAGGAAAAGGAGCCAAGAAGAGAGCAAAAAAGTTCACGTAGCAAAAACAACAAATCTTATTTCCTTTGAGCATTTAGATATTTATAGACATCAAATTATATCAAAATTGTCTCACGATTCGGAACCGAGAGCAACAAATAACTTTAATGTTCAACGAACCAATATCAGTAAGGACTCAGAGTCATTTCTTTTATCCCCGATGAAAATAAGTAAAGAAATTTATTGATTGAGGAAATTGGTTATTTTTAATATTGGAACTCTGCTCCGAATTAGATTTCATAAATAAATTTTAACGGTTTTTATAAATTTTTAAATTTTTGTGAACACGTGGTTTTGTCACTTCGAAAAGTATTTTGACGATTTCTCAGCATTGAATCATTAAAATTAGCTGAAAAGTTGAAAAATTGATAGAAAAAAGTGGCAAGACTAATCTTAAACTTCACTTTGGAAAATAATTTGAAATTTGAAACAAAAATTTATGAAAAAGAGACAAAATGAAGCCTCAACATCACCACTACTCAAAATCAAGCTCAAATGGACAATTCCAAATAAAAATAGAACGAAACGTGACAAAATAAAAATTAAAAAGATTTTTACTTGCACCATTAAAATTCTTTATATCTTTTTACCTTCATCGGATTTTCTTTCTCTTTTTTTACGAATGGTCGATTTTTGTGCTATCACCATACACTTAAGTTTTCCCATAGATCCTCGAAACTTTCTTATATACGAAAGCAGAACGTAAATGCAATAAAATTGTGGGAAAAAATGTTTGCTATCATTTTCATTTCTTCTTACTTCCCCACTTTCTTTTGTTGCTGTTTTTTGCCTTATATTATCTCATACATTAGCAGCTATTGTAATATATATGTATAAAGTAAGTTTGTTTGTAATGAAAAGAAATGGACATTGAAAATGGAATCGAAAAAAGTGCTATGCAATGGTTGTGGATATAAAAAAAAAAACTAAAAATGACTTTCGGAGATGGAAGGCGAAACTTTTTTTTTTATTCTATTATTCAATGGCCTAAACGAAAAATGCCCAAATATTTACACAGCATAGCACACATGAATGAATGAATGAAAGCACTTAATCACAGTCAAAATGGTAACAAATTTTGGATGTAATGGAATTTCTCTTTCAATGATATCTTGAGCCAAATGAGCTGGAAATATGAAGGAGAAAAAATCTAGTTTGCAAAAAAAGCGAGCAGAACTTTATTCAGTATAATTTGTCTTCGAGAAATGAATTATGGGCGCAATTTAGTGATACTTTTAGGACGTGTTATACCACATAACTATCTTGTGAATGGCATCTTATGGTGACAATGGGAAAAGTATCTTTGGATGTGAAGTTCATCGTTTTAATTTTATTTGGAATAACAGATCATAGAATATGTTACGGATGATCAAATAAACCGAAAAAAACATTTTATTTTAACGAGACATCCGATTAAGATTTGGCGTAGATCTGACTTAGATCTGATTCAGTTGTTAAGGCTATTTGGGTACTATAGTCTTAGTCAACCTTCATTTCTACTCCAGAGTATTTTAAATTGGTTTTTGACTCATGGATAGCTCTTAGACAATGACTCTTGGCATGGATTTACAGTATAATGCATGTAAATGAACAATTGACACTCAAAACAAATAACATAAAACACCATCAATATAAACATACATAAAATACGATTATGATCATTAAAGGTGATAAGTGTCTATGTCATTTTAATAAATTCACTCTAATGTAAACAAACGTATGAGTATTAATGGGATTGAGTAACATTTTTCCTTTATCGCACATGTGTTTGTGCTTGTAAATGACACATTTTTTTGTGTGTGGCAAGAATGGATGTAGATTCATTTGATTACTTTACGGATTTTCTATATAAATTTTAGGCTCATGTTCTCACTCAATCAATTTTCAAAAATCTCTCATTCTTGACAATTTATTACTGAGATGTCCAAGGGTTGTGCATACATATCCTTAATTAACAATTTTGGTGAAAATTACGAAGATTTAGAAATTTTCCTGCCAAAAGAACTTTCAATTTATCGTCAACAAAGCTCATTTGCCAAGACAATGACAACCCTTGCCCCGTACCTCATGCAGAACTCGACACCTAACATGAAGAAGAAATAAAAAATAACACGTTAAGGCTGTTTGTTTGTTGAGTGATTTGGGTCGAAGACAAAAACGAAAAAATTCTTCTTTTTTATATAAATGATCTTTTTCATTCCTTTCGTTCTGCTCTACAAACTTTCTTATAATCTGTTGAAATTGTCAAATGAAAATTGATGAGATGAAAGGATTGAATGAATTTTTTTTTATGTTCTATTCGCTTGAGACCTGCTGAGTGATTTGAAAGATTGAACATTGTTGATGTGATGGATTTTCTATCTTTTCATTTTCATTCTGTTTCTTTTTTGTCTTGATTTTCTTGTTACTTTTAATGTTTTTAAGGGTGGACTGACAATCATTTAATTTTGGATTGGAATGTCTTTTGATGAAGATTGGGCTTGAATTTGGATGGAGATTTTAATTATATTGTATTTTGGGTTTGCATTGAATAGACTCAATTCAATGATTACAGTGAAGTACAAAATGGAGGTGAAGGTTGTGAAAACTTACGTCTATAAGATAACTTGATTTTTAGCATAGGAATTAATGATATTGTTGATATTCGTGTTCCTCTTTTGATCATCAGGGATCATCCAAATAAGTTACTAGGTACCAGACTAGGGACAGTCAAGGGAGGCATTTGAAAGTCCAAAGGACAATCGAGGTTTAAATTCACTTGAAAATATCAAGCCCAATCGAATAATTCGAGTACGGAAATAATCAGATTTCAAAATATGATTGATCAGTTCGACAGACTTGAGCTTGTATCATTTCTTAAAAAATGTAAGTTACGACCTTAAAATTTGTAAATATAATCAATGAAAATTCAAATTAAAGTAAAACAATCAAAACGAAAGATTTAACACTCCCTAATTCCTAAAACTCATTCAGCAACAGCGTATCTCAAAAATTTCTCTAACTTAATTCCATCAACTTTATTTAAGACACCCCTCAAAAGTTGTCTCCATCATTTCACAAAGATCCTCGTGTCGCTCAACAAACAATTCTCCAATTTCTTGTTTGTGTTCTCAAAGTACACAGAAATTTAAATACTTAGTGTAACAGCACTTAAAGAACAATTTATTTTTCAACAAAAACAAATTTTTCCTTGTCTGTTGTTCTTGAAAAAACTTCATCTGCACACACAAAAAGAGGAAGCACCGCAAAAAAAAAATATGAAAATCATGAAAATTGCTTTTGGCATCGATGAAAACAATCAAATGAATATTCTTTTTTTGTTGATGGAAATGGAATCATCATTGCAGAAGGCATAATAAATATCGATGATGTGATGATGATGAAATTGATCTTGAGTTTTTTCTAGGGAATCTGCTTATCATTTTGAGTTTGATGTTTAATAAAATGACGATGCAGCAAGCAAATTACATGGAGACTTTTAAGATTTAGTCAATTAAAGTAGAGGTTATTCCCTGTTATTCCAAATTAATCAATTATTGACAAATTATCAAGAACATAAGACAAGCTTTTAAAGCTGTATCAAGTCGTATGCAAGAGCTAGGTGCCTGCAATCAAATTGTTTGACACAGACTCGTTTATTGCAAGGTTGGGAGTTTGAATCTCACCAGAAACCAATCGTCTCAATTATTTACAAAGAACACTGTTAATATGACTAGAATTCGCACAATACTCTTGACTTTTAAGCAATAAAGATTGTAATAAAACCACAAAACTGACCAAATCAATCTTTTTCCATTAAGCATCAAACTTTTTGTATCCAATAAATTTTCTGACTTTGCAACTTGTCAAGAAGGCATAGGGATGAGTTGCATCTTTTCTTTCATTGTTGTTGATGATGTTAGTCAATTTCTTATCTTTAAAAGTCCCTCGTTTTTGCTTCCATTACATTTTTATATTTCTTCTCCGTCATTTCTTTCCTTGTACTCGACACACTAAATGATATTGAAAAGTTTTGCGGTAGTTTCAAGATGTCATGACGTGAAAGTTTTTTTTTTCCTCCTTTTTCTTCCCTTTTTGTGTCCTTTGTTAATTTTTTTTTAATTAAATAGAACGAAACTTCGTTTTGTGGTCTTTTCTTTACAGGAAATTTTTATACCGACGTTGTTGGATTGTCCTTTGAAAGAATTTAGAACGAGAATTGTAAGATGTTGGAGATTATTTGGTGGAGTTTTGAGGGATAAGAGAGATTCAATTAAATATAGTGAGGCTAATCTACACTGGATGATCAATGTTCTTCTATTTCTAAGGTATTTCTAATAATTAGCTATAAGAGTAAGATGCAGTAAGCTATCCAGAATCTAATATAGAACCTACAATAGCTTTTTAAAATCCATAAAGATTTTACACAAGGTTAATCAACTCCTTTCTATGAATGATCACATCGAAAGCTCATCGAATTCAATAAGGCACGTATCATCGAAACATTGTCACGACTCAAAAACGAGTCATAACTGAGAAAAATCTTTTTGGAATTGAATAAGATTTTCTTTGCCTTTAAAGAATAATGACTCGTGAACTCGCACGATTTTGACTTTTTTTTCTGTGGCAACATGCACAAGAAAAACTGTTAAATGTCCACGAATGTTATTCAAATTTTTCAATTTTCATTCGAAATCGTTCCTTTTCTGTTCTGGTCGCATATTTCTTTTCTGTTGTTGGGCAAAATATAAGCATTTAATTGAAAACGTGACCGACTTAGTTCATTGCCTTTTATGCCAATTTTCTTCTTTCAATTATAATTTTCTGCTAAATCTTTTGGGGATTTTCATTTCGAAAAAGACAAAAAAAAAGTTCTGGATTCTTATTTTTAATTTAAATAAAACGAAGTGGATGAAAAAAAAAATAATTGAAAGGAGTAAGAAAGTGAAAGGATGAAAATTGCCGTATTTATATGTAAATTTTTCAGTAAAATTGAGATTCTCAAATTGTTAATACTAAGAATTATTTGAATTAAATAGTTCTGTAGCATGTTGAAATTTGATTAAAGGATTATTATTGCAGATGTCTAACATTTTTACTTGAGTATCCAAACATCGTGAGAGTGATCGATCCCATTCAAACACTGAAATGAAAACAGAAACTTCAAGTTGAAAAACACAGTTTGAGATGAATAAAGCGTAAAATCAAATACCTAGCTACGTTTATTCAGTAAAATAGAGCATCATATCCATCAATAAATTTTAAAAAGCCCACTTATTGATGTTTTCTTCAATCCAATTAATTACGTCTTAAATGGATACAAAATCAAAGCCTTTAACACTTCAATGTGCTAAAAGCTCCTTCCAAGAAGGAAATTGGGCAAATTTTGCAGCATTAAAACTTAATTTGTTATTAAAAATAGCTCGAGTTTCCTCAAGAATCCCGAAAACATATATAATAATTTTTTTGAGAAAATCACTCGAAAATCTTTTGCTGAAAAGCTACTAAAGAAGTCAGTAGGTATATAAAAGGTTAATTTTTAAAACAATTAACTGTTATAATGCCTAACCTGAGCGACTTCATCATTTTTAATTGTTTAATTATTCATTATGTTCTTTCATTATTGCTACTGCTGCTGTTACTGCCGTAAGACGTTATGCTTAATGAAAATAATACAAATAATATTTTTTTAAAAAAAGGATGTGAATATTAAGATTTTTTTTTCTTCCATCCATAAATTTTAATTTCTGTCTGTTTCATGAATTGCGTAAAATGTCGAAAAACATGGGCGCATAATTATCTGAAAGGCATAACAAGGATTTAATAACTTCAACCCAGTTTTCTCTTTGCTTACTTCCTTCGAGAATCTTTAACAAGGAAAGAGAATGAAAATTAATTCACTGGGTTAGCAAATAAGGAGAACGGAAATGTTTAAAGAAATTAAGATAAAAGGCAATTTTCGCTTATTATAGCACATAAAAATTTATACCTGGCCTTAAATGTTTCATCCCCTATTTCTATCTGCTTCATTTATTTAGAGCATTTTTGCATATTTTTTTCTGTTGCTGTGTATAAGGTGGAAAATAGACTTATTGGATGTTGTTCGTGGCTACGAAGCTGGATTTTAAAGAAGATATTCTTAAGGTTTGGTGTTTTATAATGACCAGACGTTGAAGGACTTTTTGGTACGGAAATGGATTTCCTTATGATTAAAACACATAAAAGAGGTTTAAGTTGCTAGAATAACCAATTAAAGTCAACTTGTCATAAACACACCATAGCTGCACATCTATCGATGCATGATAAAGTTGCAATGAGTTTGGAATTTTTAAATTAAACTTATTAGGAATTGAACCAAGAATTTCATCAAAATCTAAATATAATGAAGAATTTTAGTGAAGTTAACTTCGAAAAAAATCAGTTTATTCCACCACAGCACTAAACAGCGCTTTGTGCTTAACATTCAACCTTAGTTCCAACCTAAAACTCATTCTTAAAGCTTCCATGATTTTTCATAAATATTGTTGTTAATTTTATTTCGCCTTAATTGTTTAACAGCTCAAATTGTTTTCCATATCCACCTCCTCAATTTTCTTTTCAATGCGAATTATAATAATGGACACTGAACAAAAAGGTGTAGTGGAACAAAATTATTTTAATTTTATATTTTAGAGATGAGTGGAAAGCTACTTAAGGATGAAAAAGTCCCTTTTTTGAGATGTTATGTTGAAATTATGAGATGATAATGTTATGGATACTTGTAATTTTGGGTGATTAAATGAGTTTAAGGTTGGTCGTTTATAAATGATGTGAATCACAGAAGGAAGATTATTTGCTTTGAAGAATTAATTGTTTGTTCCTTAAATTGTAGGTTTTAATAACGTTAGCAATTGAAATTTCCAAAATATTCACAAAAAAGTAACAAAAACACATTAAACATATCTCAAAACAACAATAAAGTCAACCTTAAATAAAAGAAGCAGAATAGATAAAAATTCAACAGGAAAACCATCCGATTTTCAGTTAGAAATAGAAACAGACCTTTGGCAAAGAGAAATTTCCATTTGCATAGCTCCTTTAGAGGACACTTGAAATAATTTCCATTCTTGTTCTTTCATATTTTAAGAGAAAATTTTAAATCTTATCTCCGAGATGATTTGTAATTCTTCCGAGAAATTAAGCAAAAAATTTAAGGACGAGGATCATTTAATGAAATGTTTTGGAAGGAAAGCTTATAATTGAATTGAAAGTTCTTACAATTTTAGGATTTTGAAGCTCATTTTGCAACAAATTTAAATGATGAAAAAAAATTCTGGCATGTCATTGCATTTTGGATGTTTGTACTTCTTCTGACATGGACATTTATACAGTTAATTCCCTTTAAGGTAAAACCCTTTAGTTTCAAATAATTAACCAATATTTAACAAATCAAAGCTGCAAATATCTTTAAGGTAAGAACAGCAAATTATTTGCTAAATTTATTCTCAAAAAATTTCTCCTTTACAGATCAAATAACACGAATGACTTAGGGCTATAAATCTTGTTGTTCTTCCTCACTTTATGTAAATATGAACTTTCGTCTTCTCTATGAATATGACATGCCATCTTAATATAAATTCGGAAGAGATTCTTTTATTCTTTTTAAAATGTATAATATTTACTTGCTTGTGGCTTTCCATTCTATTGTGTCGTACACAAAACCTAAAATGTTTATCTTAAATTCCATAATATTACGCTCAGATAGGAGCAAATATTTATGAATTTTTCGCTCTCCACAAATCATAAAGCTATAAATTTTCCTATTTTCATCGTCGTCCCATTTTTATTATTGCCTTATTTTTTCAATTTTACATGCTATCAGTTTGAATTGAATATAAATATTTCTTTATGGGTATGCGTGAAAAAAACTGAAATAGATAGGCATGGAAATTGAAGTGTTGGAGAAGCTTTTATTCTAAAAATCAGAAGATTTTGCTTAAGCACAGTTAGACATGATTGGTAGTTTAGTATTATTAGAATAAAATAGACATTGATGCTCTGGATCTTGTGGCATCAACGATATCACTAAAGAAACTGTTTCAAGCAGGTAAATAGTTCAAGTTGTCGTTCTTGCAAGCTTCAAATCATCTATTATTATTATTTAGACAAGGGTTCGATTCCCGCTATAGAAAAGTAAAGTGTATAAAGGATGAAACCTTTCAAAATCAAGAGCTAAGAGCTAAACCATAATCACAATCAATATCCGATCTACGATCATGGATTTGAGGATTTGAATGATGTATGATGGAAAAAGGATTGGAAAGTTCGCAGTTTTAGACCAAAGGGAAATATTTTTGGATATAAATGCTCACTTTAAATGATCCTTATTTACTGACGCCTCCACAAACCAGGAGTCCTTACCCAAACAGCAGAAGTTGGCTAATCGATCAGAAATCTGGCACCAAACCGGCATTGCTCTTGCATAATGCTAAATTTGATTAATTTCCAGGAACATGCCAGAGTAACGCCGGAATTCTATTCGATTAATCGACTTGTGCTATTCATGGGGTTGTTTATAGGGGTTTTTTATGCCTCTTCAAACAGTTTAAGTACTGTTTCCTTCTTGAATGGAGAGAAAAGCGTATTTAAAATTAAAATAAAATATAAAAAAAAATGTGAATGATGACTGCTTGTTGTTTGATGAATTAAAGCTCTCACAATCAAAATACACGTGATTATGTAATTATCTCAAAAATTACAAGCATTCTATATAATTCAGCCTCGATAATCAATGAAATTAACTTTCCATCAAGTCAGTTCCAAAAATATCATTTCCATCCTACACTTAACATCCAATACAATAGAACCCTAATCACCGATCAGAATAGCAGACACAGTACCACCCACCCAGATTCATCTCATTCAATTGACTGTAATGAAAACTGCCTGAAGTATCTGCATACCTTATTGTCTCTTCATGTTAATGATAATGTTCGACATACAGTAAAATTAATTGATAAGATTTTCACCGACGCGACATGAATTCTCAACTATACAAAATGAGAAGAGCGGAAGGAGATGAAGAAAATGGTAAAGAATAAGAACAGAATTGAGAAAGTTTTTATTTTCATTCTTGAATGAGAAATGAGGATGACGACGGAGGCGAAAGAGCGAAAGGAAGGAAGTAATGGAATGCAAATTGAATTCTACTGATGACGGACTTATAGCGAATTGATATTACATAAATCTGCGTTTTTCGCACATAAATTATTAAAATTAATGCTAAAAAGTTTTTTTTCCATGCTTTTGTCTTCCTTCCTAAAGAATAGCCTGACATTAACAGAGTTTTATAGATGGCCTTCATGTTTTATTCATGACATTTTGTTTAATGTTATTTTTGGAATTTTCCCATTTTTTTTTCTCTCACTGCTTTTGTTTAAAATTATTGTAGAATGTAGCATGGAAATTCCCTCAAATCCCCCCTCTCAATTTGATACTTATTTCTTCTTCTTTCTTTCTTGAGAGACGATTTAAGATTGGGGATTAAAGTTCTTCTTCCTTTCAAGTTTTTCTCTCAAATGAAAATTTATATTCATTTTAATTTAAATTAAATAAGGTCTTACAATGTAGAGTTAAAGCTAAAATAAATTATTCTCAAATGTAAAACTTTGCTAATATTTGAATAAAGCTATTGAAAGTTTCAAAGGTTGAATTACATACAATATGTACATACGAGATTCAGGCAAGTATAGAAGGATAAAGAGGTAAATATGCATGTGGAAAATATGTCTATAGCTAAAGTTTAGGTTTGAAGATGTGTTCATGGAAAGAAGCATTAAAAATAGAAAGCACAGCACTTGGTGTTAACAGTTGGCAGTGGCTGGAAAGTGTGAAAATCAGTTGTAGGCACCAACTTAGAGAGTATCACTATTGAACTATATAAGAATTAGTTAGGAGATCACCAAATTATCAAGGTGTGGTCGTGATGAATTGATCAAAAATGATCAAAAAAATTATCAAAAATGATCAAAAATGATCAAAATGTAATTCTTCAATTCCACACCCTTGCAAATTATTGGACAAATATTCCACCCCCCTACCAATCCTAACCTTCTGAGTTCTATAGTCTAGATCGTTCTAGATCTCTTATCATGCGTTTTGCACAAGGGGAAAACAACTTAATGGGTACTTAAACGTCTATTCATCAGTTGTGTGTTCCCCGTGACTTCCACCGTAACTTAAGATTGAACCTATCCTCTGAATCATGGATGGAGTCAGAAGTTTTTATAGCGAATTTAAAGAACCACAGAACCATAGGAGTTTTGTCTCTTAAACCCTTCATGGCTACGTCTTTGCTTTAGAAACGTGAGCTCATTTATTACCACTGATACCATTTCACCAATTAATATATACTTTACTGACCTTGCTATTAAATAGAATCATATTCATTAAATCTCTTACATTTTACTGTAATTTAATCAAAAGCTACGCTAAAAATTCTATCTTTCCATAAACTCCACACAAAATGTGTTGTGGTTGAATGAGTTTTAATCATAATTAAAAAGTTTTCCATATTTTTTTTTGTATCCACAACAATGTTAGCAACAAAAAAAGTTCGTCGACCTGAAATTAAATATTTATGACTTGTGGTTTATTAAAAATCTTCATTACGAGCATCAGATGAGAATATTTTACCATGATACAGAGAAAGTTAATCTATTCGAATATCTAATTTAGATAGAGAAAATAAACTTTTGATACTCAAACTTTCATGACAGATTATCATAATTCATAATCTCAATAAATGTCAATATGGGTTGCTGGATCGTAAGAAGATGTGTGGGGTTAGATAAGTGTTAGGTAGGCGGTCTAGAAAGGTTCCAACAAATTGAAGATCTAGATGTTAATTGTCAGCTTAAAAGTTGAAATTTCTATGAAGGAAGGGAAGGTCTAAAGCCGGTTTCAAGAGCTTCTATATGTACCACACTGGCAGATACTTAGCAAGGGAAAGCGACCGAGACATTCACATTGAAAACTGGTTTTGGATAGCCCTAGAAATTGATCCTTGATGAAGAAACTTCAACACAAATAGAATTCAAATAAAGGCATTGGCCTTAAATTATTATCAGGCTTCACTTGTGTCTACTGTAAGGAAGGAAGTCTTATAAACAACAATTTTAAGCATCACAGAATATCCAAACCACCCCTTACTCTTGTCACAGCATTAAAGTTTTATAGATTTTGTCAATCTAATTATCATATTATCTTTCATGTTGGATTTATTATACGATAATCATAATAATGTAAAACCTCAGGAAAATTTTAGATGAGTTTTCAGAAACTTGTTCGTACACGCTGTGGATTTTTCTTATTCTTACATCCTGTAAAATTTCTAAGAAATTCATTTTTTAAAACAGCAATGTTCACCTAATTTAATTAAATTAATGTCTTCAGCAGGAAGGATATTCTTTGTCTTTTTTTTTTCAATTTATAAACTTTAAGTTTTCCATGAAGAAATTCAAACTTTTTTCCTTCTTTGGCTTTCGATTGAATTTTATTCATGCAAATTTTGTAATGGGAAAAAAATGTGATGAAAATGTTGAATATTTACAGCACTGAACAACTTCTTAATAGTTTCGTATCTTATTGGCTTCAAGTTTGTATTGTGTTGTTATTTATCAGTTACTTTGTTGCTTTCTTCAATTTTATTAGCAGTTCTTCATCATAGTCGGAATTTGTATTGAGCAGTTATTCTTGGAAGTGAAATAAAAGGTTTTGCTGGCTGTATTTAAATGTTGATCCTTCTTTAATTTTAAAAAAGAATCTAAGTTGTTGAGAAAGTTTTAAATGCCTTTGTTTCCATTCCATGCATATCAGTTTTATATTACGTATTTAGTACTTGTAAAACTAAAACCTCTTGTTGTAAGATGTCCTTTTCCGAATATGATCTGTCTGTGATGTATGCGTACTCATGCAATTTTAGGGCATAAATATCTTGAACCTTTGAAAAAACCAAACACGTTAAAATACAAATTTTGTCCAGAATATAAGCACTCTAAGGGCCCCCAAAAAAAATTGGGCAGGACAATGGGGCGTTTTCTCCTTCAAAAGGCACAAAAATAATAATGAACGTTTAAAAAAAATTAACTAGAATTTAATTGCTTACCCGACGTCGTCACATAACATGGAACTTTTCATCGCTCGTTGATTGATTGTCTTGTGAATTATTCGTCATCTGATGTCGATTGGTCCTGGAAACTGTGGTGAGAGGCTATATCGTCGACAAGCCCATCTGTGCTGCGTCTGTGATGTATGCGTACTAATTAAGTTGGGGGCTTTATTGAGCCTTGATTTGAGCTATGACTTCTTATGAATAGGAAATAAATTGTTAACATCATTACACGGACGGACGAAATTACAGAAATGGCTTCAGAAACAGTGACATTTTACAACAATTCGTTTTAAATTGTTTATGGATGATTCGCCACCCCACCACCCCAAAAGAAATAAACTATTTTAAGAGGGTAAGCCGCAGTCGACAAAAACAAGAAAAAACGACGGTCCATTAAAAATTAAGTTATCCGTTTTTCAATTTAATATGTAACTTTTTTGACGGAAGATCCCACCCACCATCCCCCTCTTTACTCAATCAAATTAATAAATCTTTTATAGAGGGAAGCCTCGTTCGTTTAAAAAAGTCTCCAAAAAATCGAACGGGCCTTGAAATTAAGGTTTTCCGTCATTTTGTAGGATAAAAGTTTTATACTTTTAAGAACTTTATGATTTTTTTTGTGATTTTAAGAATTTTTTCGTGATTTTAAGAATTTTTTTAATTGTTTTTTTTTTTGAAATTTTATGAGTTTTATGTATTTTTTGGTTTTTTCTATTTTTTTGGGTTTTTAATTATTTTATTTTTCTTCGCTGGAATCGTTGACATGTTGATTGCAGACTTTTTTGTCCCAATCATTCTTCCTCATGATTTTCTTGATGCCAACATTCTTGCAGATGATCTTCTTTCTTTTGGCAACATCATTGTTGTCGATGAGTCAGTTTTGGAAGGCAATTAAGATACTGTGCATTAAGACAATCAGTCTCAATTGCTCTCTCGCTCTCTCTCTCTCTCTCTCATTGCCAATATCGGGTCCACAATCTCTCGGATCTGTTCCAGGAAATACATTTGGGTACAATTGAATTATTGTGCAACTACAATCCATGTTGTATCTACCTCTTGATTCTTCCAGCCACCCAATCAACTAGAAAGCTATCAAATTGCGTTATTAACTCCTCACCTTTATAAACATTTAAGCTAGTTCCTTTATTATTCTCTTATAAACAACATTTACAGTAAAAAAATGAAAAGTTTTCATCACAAACACTCCGACAATCGACAACAAAAGATGAGAAAACAAGAAAAGAAAAGAAACTTAGACGAAGGAAGAAGAATGATGATGATGAGGATGAAGATAAAGTCAATAGAGTGCCTTAAGCGATGTAAATATTATGAAAGCAAAAGCTTCATCTAACGGCAACTATAAAAGTCAGTCGATGTTATTTCTGGGAAAGGTGATGAGTGGGTGGAAGCTTTTTTTTTGTTTTTATGAGGGTATGGTGAAGACAAAAAAAAGGCATTATTCACTGCTATCGATAAACTATTGGAATAAATTGTTGAAAACTTTTAAAATGAACGCAATTTTTCATCATGATGAATTGTTTTTTGTCGACGAAACATTTTCTCTCGTCCTCATACTAATACCATACAGGATCATAGCAAGTGAATGTGGATATTAAAGGGGATGTGGATATTTTTTTTCAGGAGTTTTAAACTTGCCACAAACTTTTATTTTATTTTGTGTGTTTTCTAAAACTTATTACAAGTCAGCGACAAAAGCGTGGGATGGAATTGGAATTTGGTGCTGAGAAAAATGGAAAAGTTTACTGTTTACTTAAGTTTACTTTTTCTGGTCATGCTGTTCTTGTTGTTTAATAAATTTTTCAATGTCGTGTGTCAGAAAATGCAAGGGATGATGTTGTGCAGGAATGTGTATATCTATATATATTGAGGTTGTTTTAGCAATTTTGTGACTTTGAATTGTAAAATTGGGAATCATAAGGCATTCAGACACTTGAAAATCATCTTCAAATGATGTCTAATTAATACTGAAACTCTCAAACTCCCTTGGCATTTCCTGAAAACCAAACACATCGGTATCCCTTGAAAAAATTGTAAACTTGTCACTTAACAGCACTTCTTTTAAAAGCATTCGCCATAAGTAGCACAAAACACTCTCGCAAGTCAGAAAAAATTAAATCACATTAAGTTAACCAACGTTACTGACAAAATTACAGTCTAAACATCCCCACAGAAACTTTCAGTACACCAGTATGTTACTTCCTTCATTGTCTCATAATCTAACATGTCAGGTCAGGTGAATAAAAACATTCATCTTCAAAAAATTACTTTCAACTTACTTTTCCATCACTTCCGCCTATTTTAGCACCGCATTCAGACATCCGCCAACTGATGTTCATTACAATACAATTTATATCCAACCTCACACCTTCAATTTGTTTACTTCTTCTTCTTATTCGTCATCATCTCTCTTTTAGCGGTGAATTAATTTCACATTGGTCAGTGGATATCAGCTTTGTGACACAAAATTTGTGAGAACGAATAGCTAAGATGGAAGGGAATGAGTGGCAATAAAACTGTTGGAATAAAGAATGCGATGAGCTTTTGTTATTGTCTACCGCTGAGTGTATTTTAGATAGAAAATGAAGATGAATTGTTTGTATGAATCAAGTATGAATTGAATGAATTTCTTTATAATCTGTTTGGGGAGAAGGTAACAAGTATGCTTTTTCAAAGCGAATCCACTCTGGATGCTAGAATTAATTCTAAAAATTCCAGCACTTCCTATCATCAAATTTCGAATTTTTGGGATTTTTTTGGCTTTTGTTTAATAAGAATTAAGTTATGGCACTAAGTTTAGTTTTGCTCACTTAATAAACCAGATTATGATTTTTGAGATTATGATTTATGAGCAGCCTATGTTGGGAATCGAACCTAAGTTCTTTTCTCAAATCACGTTACATATTTCTTGTCAATCGTCTAATCACTCGACCATAGAGACCTTCTTCTAGCACTTACACATTTGTGGACGAATGGCTAGTTATGATTCTCCTCAGATCCCACATCCAGATTCAACTAAGAAATTCACGTGAATATCGTTGAGAAAAAAAAAATTCATGATTAAGCAAAAAATGTTCTACAAACACTTAAAAAGCCCTAATCTTTATAAAACGTGTGAGAACGCCGGAAAAAAGATTCATAATGTATGTTTATCAATAAAATTTTCTCACTAAGCACACACATTTCATAAATTCGAAATACAATCAAATTCCTCCAATTGTTTAAACAAACACAAAAAATGAATAAATACTCAAACAATCAAACTCGAGAGTGTGAATAACGAGTGCAATTGTCATTTGTACAGCTCAAAAAAATTATTTCATAATCGTACGCAATCAGTTGTTTGTATTTTCATTCATTAATGAGCTCGCAAACAGAATTTTTTGTTTTCAGTTTAATTTTGTACTTACAGTAAACGAGATGGAAAACAAAGTGGAAGAAGTACCAGAGTATTTAAACTCGGCACTCTTAACAAAAGCCATTCAAAGTTTTAAAAACGATGAAACAATTGAACTTATTAAGTTTGAAATTAATCCAGCATTCAGTGAGCATTATGCGAGTAAAATGTATCGTTCGAAAATGGAATTTAAAAGCACTAAATATCCGCAATCTGAAAATGAAGTGCTGAATGTTGTGATTAAGACAAAGCCTGTCAATGACCCAATGTTGGATATGGTTTTGTCTGGCGGACCTCTTTTTGAGACTGAAATGGAAATGTATGAGAAGGTCTTGCCGGGAATGCATCAATTGTATGAGCGTAATGGAATGAAAGTTGAATTTGGGCCAGAGTAAGTATTGAGATGGTTTCTAATGGGATTTATAATTGGAATCGAAATTTATGAGATGATTTATGGGACATAAAATTAAAAAACCTAGTTCCAAGGGAAAGTAAGAACTTTAGGGGGAGGCGGAGGGTCTGTTATATCGATTTTTTTTATTGAGAAGATCATAGACTCTTTTGTGTCTATGATTGAATGTCACCGTGAGGGTGGGGGGGGGGGGGGGGGTTGTTAATTTATATGAGAAGATTTGATCTTAAAGCCCTTCTATCCTAGAAGAAAGAGCCGAAACAATATTTAGACACATTTCCCCCTGTGACATCATTTATGAACGACAATCCTTGTTAACTTAATTTACAGTAAGAAAATGACATTCTATTCTCATTCAAAACAGCTTAAATCACAGTAATTTACTTCAAAAAATACAGCGCTAAAACCACATTCACCCACAATAACACAACTATTCTTCTAATTCCATTTCTTGTTCTTCTTATCCTCTCATTCCATTTCTCGACAAAATTAAGATTGATTTACATTACAACGGAGCCCACTTCAATAATTATATTAAAAGATTTAACACCTGATGGCTACACAATATTCCGTAACCCACCCGAAAACATCGAGGATTCTAAATTGTTCATTAAACGACTCGCACAATTTCATGCTGCATCGATTTATCTTGCGGAAAGTGTAAGTGAATTTTAATTGGCTTTTAGATTAATTGAAAAAGAAGACGGAGGAAGGAACGAGACGGTAACGAACCACAGAAAAAAAAATTATCAAATGACTTTAATTAACTTGTGGGAAGTCTGCATGACATTCTATTTCCCTTACAGCATGTAAATTATTTGAAATGACAGAACTAAAAAATTATTTTAATTAAAAATAATTACAGAATGAGGTTGAGGTTACACATTTTGAGTATTCAATCTACAAGTCTGAAAATATTGTCGACCACTTCTTCCGTGACACGATCAAAGCTTTTAGAGAGGTTGTTGAAGGATGGGATGGCTATGAAGATTATTTGCCGAAACTTGAGCATTTAATTGAAAACATTGGAGCAAGTGGAGTGAAGTCTTACACCCCAAATTCGAAAGGTTGTGGCTTTAACGTTTTAAATCATGGCGATTTTCATCTACGTAATATTTTAATTAAGCCTGATGCTGAGCGACGAATTGAAAATGTTTCCTTTGTAAGTTGTTTTTACTTTGTAGTTAACTGTAGAGGAAGTTGAGGTGGTTTGTTGGATTGGTGGATAAAGTGCATTATCTTGGAGGTTGGCATGGTGATTTTGAAGACGTTTTGAGATTCTGTAGACAATTTTTTCAATTTTAATTTAAAACTCCTTTGGGGCCGTTCACTTATTACGTTTGATTTTTAGAGGGGGAGGGGGGGGGGGTGTTAAAAAATTGTAACAAAATGCAACATAGGGGGGGGGGATGTCAAGAAGTATGTAACGTTCTAACTGTCGACTGTCTTTTAAAAAAAATTATCAAAATAAAATAAATTATTCATAATTTAGAACGTTCAGGGGGGGTTGTGAGTAGAAACATATTGTAACAAGGGGGAAGGGGGGGGGGGTGAAAAAAGTCGTTTTACGCGTAACGTAATAAGTGAACGGCCCCTTCCAAAACTCATGGTCGACTGAATTTTAACGGTTTTTTGTAGTTTATAATAGAAAATCGCATATATCCTTATACTAACGTTCTTTGAGTGCTTTTTAAGTGCTAAATGTTTAATTGAGAACCTCTTCCTACTCGATACTATGTGAAACTTATCAAAAAAATGCAAAATTACTTCCAAAATCATATATTTTTGAAATTCAACTTAATTTTCTCATGGTACAAAATGAACCTCATTGGTCTATGCCAAACTCATCACAGAAATTCCAGCTTGCGCTTGACAATTTTATAAATAATTATTTTCTTCATCAGGTCGACTACCAATTAAATGTATGGTGCAGCCCCGTTGTTGATCTAACTTATATGATGGGACTTTTTAAGATTGCCGATAATTATACTGATCAAAAAGCAGAAATAGTCGTATTTTATCATCAAGAGCTCGTAAATGCTTTGAAGTCCATTGGATATATGAAACCTCCACCGTCATTATTGGATGTAAATATTGAACTATTGAAGCATGGCTCTATGAACATTGCAATATGGATTAATTTCTTCCCGTTCATGTTTATCGATTGGGAGACTGTATCTGTTGATGATATGATGGCAAATGACAGTGAAAAAAGTAGGAATTTCAAGAAAAATTTGTACAATTCACCGGTTTTGAGATCATTGCTAAAATCAGAAATGAGGCAATGGATGTTGAAAGGATGGTGGTAAACTATGCTGTATGTGTAAATTGAAAATGGTATATAAAGGAACGAATGTAATTGGATTCAAAGTTTTGTTAAGTTTTAATTGAATGAATGACATTTGAGATTTTCAGTTCGAATCTGTTTGAAGCCTTTAAAGTCGTCACCATACTCATCAGATAATGTTTCCATCAAAATCATCTTTGACATTTAAATCATTAAATATGGAATCGAATAAGTCAAATAACGCACATTGTTCTCACACCAATTCCACAAAATTTATCCAACAAAACCACAGAAGTAATTACAATCAATGTGGTTCCGACAAATTCGTTATCTTACACAAATACCCACGCAGTATGTCGACTTACATTGTTATCTTATCAACAAACATAATTTATAATACACATACAGTCATGCCTATAAACACATGTTGTTTATTCTAATCAGTAAACGAATTTATTCCCACATACATTATGAATGAGCCAAAACGTGCTGCAGACGTTCATTTGTGTGTCCATATTTCACCTGACGCACATAATCATATCAATTATTTTCTATCACCTCAAATTGATATAAAATGGACCTTGATTGATTTTAATGAGATTGTGTATTATGCACAAATATTCATACTGAGTGTCACGTGTCAGATGTGAGCGGCAGGTATTGTTGCTTTAATCTTCTTCCGGCTATTGGATATTGTTATGGGATTGATGTTGATTTTCATGGTTAACAGGTTGTGCGTTTTTTTCAGTGGCTGGTTAGGCTTTGTGCAGCATCAGATCTTTCGCTGTTCTGTGCTGTGCGGTGAGCTTGCTGAGCCTTAAACAAATCACTTGAGCTGTTCTGAATGTTTAACAAATTGAGCCTGGAAGGATCTCCTTAATGAATGATAGACGTCATTTATGAACATCCTTAAGAGAAAATTCCAAGAATTCAATCAGATTGTGTCTATCTCTAAATACTATACACATTACCAGCACCATGCTCAGCTCTATTCCCATCTACCAACCAAAAAATCCTCAACATTCCATCTGATATCACAAATCCTATCCGTAAGCAAATGTGTGAGAATCATTAAATTAAATTTATTTAGTCAATTAACTATCCATACCTAAATATTATTGTGCTAGGTCTACATCTATCTCTCTCCATATACCTGTGATTGTGTGTAATTGAAAATTAGTGCTACATAAAATTATATTTATATTCATTCTCATGTGATACAGTCGAGTCATTGTTGTGGAAATATTCATTACAAAGCAATTAGTTCAATGCATAGACAGAAAATTTGCCACAATAATTCTCATGTAAATCATTGTGTCAGTCAGTACAAAAAGAGGGTTTTTGGATAAATTCTTTTGTGTTGCTGTTGTTGTTGCTGTTTGATTAGAGTTTAATAGCGTCGCTATTTGAAACAATTTCGAATTAAAGTGCTCACGAATTGGGTATTGAATTGATGGTGTGGAACAATTTTTATAGATTAAACCCAGAAGATTCATTTCTTTTACATTGTTTGTGACGAAAGGAAAATGGTAAAGAAGATAAAATGGAAAAGGGATGAAAGAAGAAAAATTGTACAATAAGTAAGATAGAGGAAGTAAGAAAGGATATTCGAGTTGATGGGGTCTTTGGTGCATTCTTTTGTAGTCTTGGATTTTTTAAATTTAAGGAAACGGTTGAAATAAAATTTGAATTATAGATCATCGTTAATATTTAGCAATTTATAAACAGTTAAAATTTGAATTGTCTAAAATCGTCATAATTTGAATTTTTTGAAACCGTTAATTTTTGAGTGCTTAAAACTATTAAAATTTGAATTCTTGAAAACTGTTAATGTTTGAATTTTTGTAGATTGGTGAATTTTGAATTTTTGGAGAATTTGAATAATATTAGATCGTTAAAATTTAAATTTCCAAAAACCTTTAAAACTTGAATTCCTAAAATCTTTTAAAATTTAAGATTTTAAACCAGCCAGCCATCAAAAAAATATCTTATACCCAAAGCAACAGCACCAAAAACTGATAAATCCTCACAAGAATATTTAAAATGAAAATGTTATTTGCCTCATCTTATTTTTGCCTCTTTTTTTTCTTACAAGAAATTTATCTCATTTTCCCTTTCCCGCAATTTTTATAACAGCATTGCTCATCAACTCAACTCAGTCATTCAAGGAAATGGAGAAAAGTTTTTTTTTGTGTCTGTACAATACAGTGAGCCTCAAATGAGAACTTTAGCAAGCAAGGCACAAAAAAGGGAAAAAAGTAATTTAAAAATGAGAGCGATGGGGCAAAGCAGTAGTCGCGGCGAGCAGCAAAGAAACATTAAAAACAATTTTTTGTGTAGCTATGAAGCGAAATTGTAAATTGCTCCTTCAACGATCATAATAGACTTCCATTACATCATAAAGTCATGGCTGTTTTAACAACATCTCCAATCATGCTTGACGGAAGATTCTCAATGCATTTATGTAGAGGATATGATTAAATTGAAATAGACGGTTGGGAATGAATGGAACAAACAGAGAATTTTTTAATAAAATTGATGGCATAAAAGCTTCATGAGCTGTTGAAATGAAGAGAAATGAGATGCAGATAATAAATTATCGAATATCCAGTAAATAAGTAAAACCATTTACCCAACTATCGTCCATTTATAGGCCTTTATCCAATAACTCATCCTTCTATTTCCTTCTTCATTCTATTCTTCTAAAATAATTTTGACTTCCTCGAAGATCCTCATAGAACTAACATCTAAACCATTCCAGCAAGCAAAACAGGAAAACAAAATAAATTTGAATTTTAATGCTCGATTGATTTAAGAGATTTCATCAACTTTATCACGTACTTGCCTCTATTTTTTATGCTGCCAAAATATTTTATTAGAAGCAACAGCCCAGCAATGAGAAGCTTATTTATACATGTGTGGATATGGAGAAATTCCGGCATAAACTTATTTGCGTCTCTGTGCTAAAGCTTTATCCCTCAATCATCACTATCGCTAGCAAGGCAATAACCCATTGCTGTATAAT
Organism: Chironomus riparius; assembly: GCA_917627325.4. NCBI lineage: Eukaryota > Metazoa > Arthropoda > Insecta > Diptera > Chironomidae > Chironomus > Chironomus riparius. The sequence goes on along the minus strand of OU895877.1, from coordinate 16,232,780 downwards.
GTATAAACACAACTGAATGATTCCCAATTATTCCACAAAACTGAACTTTCAATCGAGAAATGCCTTTTGCTATGTGATTGATAAAAAGCATCCAGCATAAAAATAAAAATCTTTATGGTGCGCTTTGCTGTCTTGGGGGGGATCAACTCAGTATGATTTTACGCACAGTGCGCAGTATTATTTTATGGTAGAAAATTCTGCACGTAATATTATTTTCAATATCGCGCAGTGAAAATTTAATATTGCGCATTAAAAATTTTTATGGCGCAGTAAAACTTTAATTGGCGCAATAAATGGTAACCAATATTGTGCGCAGTTTAAATGTCTTCGTTCCACAAAAATTACAGGTCCTAGAAGTGTTCTAAGCTTGCACAACAATACGCGTTCATAAGTTACATTGAAAAATCATCGAATGATCGAATATACCAAAAGCTTATTGATGGATTTCGACGCACATTACATACATGATTGAGAAAAAGGAAAAAGAAGGAGCAAGGAGGAGACAAAAAAAAGCAACATTTTTAAACATTCAATTATTATTGTTCAATAATGTGGAAATTTATGGCCCTATGATTTCACAAATCGCAAGTTTGAGGAGACTAGAGAGACGCATTTGCTGTTGAGCGAGACAAATGATTGGAAAAATTGGAAATTCTTAATAAATGGGATTAGATCTAATTGATTGATGGCAAAAGAAGGAACGGAGACGCACAAATTCTTTCATGATTCAATTAGCTCTTTAATTGGATGATATTAAGAAGGCTGCTCAAGATTTAAATGGCGGATACGAGTGATGATGGAAAATTACTTTAATCAAGCTTTACAAAGTAGTTTTGTGGATCTATGCTATAAGCTAGGCTCATGTTAAGTTAATGCACTAACTCCACTCTTGTCTATAATATTTATATTGACATTCAATGTCGTTCCACAGCTTTATTTTAAATATTTGACCCACGTTTATGAAAACAAAATTATTCGTCTGTTTAAGAGATTGTTACTTAATATCCAGCATCGAGCCTATGCCTATGCTGGTCATTTAATTAGAAAAAAAATTCTTGAAAGGAAAATAAATTAAGAGAAATTTATTCAGGGCTCATTAAGCAATCTGTCGAGGAAGAAAATATCTTAATGTTTATTTAAGGATTAAAGCTAACGAAATTCTTTGAAAATCAATTAAGAATAAATAGTTTTTTATGCACAACTTATGGAAGTTAATAGCTTGTTATTTTCGGTGAATTGAAATTTGAAATACGTAATTTGTTTTTAACTGTTAAGATTTAGAAAGTGAGTAGCTGTGCAGGCTTGGTTTAAGGTTCGTGGTTGATTAATGAGTAAGAGTTCGTTAAGTTTTCGTACTCAAACTTAGGCCTGCAGTTTACAGTAGGATTTGAACCACTTTTTCATGACATTATTGCTTATAAATGAAGGCCATAAGCAGCTTATTCTTTAAAACTTATTAAAACCTCAATGATAATTTCAGACACCAAGACCTAATGTTGCAAGCCTTACAAATTCGATAAAAAACTAAACTCTCGACAAAAATCATTAAAATTTCCCACATCCTCTTTTTAAAGCACTTAAAATATAAGAAAAAAAGTTTAATTTCCATAAAAGAATCTGAAAGAAAACTTAACCATAAATATCATCATTTACTCTATTGCTTTGACTATCATAAAGAAGTCAGAAACACACACAGACCCAAACATACATTTACACACAGAAAAGAATATTCAGTGAGCTTTGTAGATTTATTACATGATCCAATGTGCTCAAAAAATCTTTATATATCCACAATAAATTCTTTACTTAATCTCAATCTAATTTGATATAAATTTACTTCTCCTTGATGCCTTCTTGTCCTTTTATCGTTTTCATTTTTGTGCTTGAATCTTCCTTCTTGCTGTTTCGGATTCTTTTGCTGCAGACATGGGGAAAATGTTTTGGTTGGAAAGTTGTTAGTTGTGGATGATGATTGTGACATTGGACGCACTTAAGCCTGCTCTTTGGTCAACAACAAAAATTGCCTAGATCCGTCCCTTAAAAACCTACAAGCTATTCCTATTAACACATCATATCTGAGAAATCAACATGAAATTCCTTGAACTGTCAGCTCCCATCAGCCCTTGACTCTTAAGTCTATCAAAACTTAAACTTTGACCCTCACAGCATGCAAGCATCCTTCCATTAATTTCAAAAAGCTTGACCTACAAAATATTTTCAATTCCAAAACCTCAGCCATTCAGTCAACCTTCATCAAACAAATCAGACACAAACTTTCTTTGTTGAAATGCCCCCCGAAAAAAAAACAAGCTTTATGTGTACGACATAAAATGGATTTTATTTGCAAAGCTTTATTTTCTACACACACATGCATAAGACATGAAGGGAGAAGTTCAAGTTGGAAGATATCTACAGACATTCCATTTTATTGCAGTATAATGAAGGTAATAATGTTCCAAAGTAATAAAACGAAATCAATAGGCATCTTACAGAACAAAACATGAGAGGCAACAGCAACAATGAATTGCGTTCTCATGTGGATTTATAGAAATGTTTACAGATGCACAAGATGTTCATAAATAAAACTGCCGTTGGGCTTAGTCGAGTGGATCAAGTTCATTGTCATTAAATTACTTAATATTACAGATCATTAATATCTTTTGATATACATATAATAAAATATACTTGATTCCATCTGCTTGTTATGGATTATTATTGGTTTGGTTTGGATGATTTGAATGAGCAAATGTCTCAGTCTGGGATTAATGAATGGAATTAATTAGCTATGTTGATCTTATCGCCTTTCTGAGTGACAGCGAAAATAAAATTAGATCTTGGACGAAGGAGAATGTATGTCTGGGGAAAGGTCGTGCTTTGATGCTATGGTTGGAATTGAGCAATAAAAATAAATGGTTTGTGGGGATTTTAAATTAGTTATTTTCGGGGTTATCTATAAATGACGTCAATCGATAATATGATTTTTATAAATCATTCACTGATTGATTAAGGTCAAGTAAGCAATTAGAAACTGCCCTCGTAAGGCGAAGGATTCTAAATTTACTTATTCAGCTACATTCTGTCAAAATTTCATTCATAAAGTAATCATAAAGTTCACAATTCAATTTCCAGACTCATTCTTAAATTCAATGTTGCCTAGAACTCCAGTTTTATCTTAATCTCGTACATTAAGCAGTCAAAGTACCTAAACATCCGAAAATCAACAAAATTTAAACATAATAGGATTCGAACCAACGAGCTTCGAGTTAAAACAACAAATGTGAGCCAAGTGCCACGCTTATTCCTCCCCAAAAGCACTTAAGGGCGATTCCATGGGTAAATGGAACTGAAAATTTTTGGTTCAAAAACTTTTTTAACCTTTTTCTGCTTAAATATACATATTTCAACATATCTTTTCACTAAATAAGACTTATTATTCATCAATTCATGTGTTATTAGCATTTAATCGTCTTAATTATGCTGCATTTTGACAAAAATATGTAATATGTTTTGCAATAATCGGTTGAAAGTTGACCGATTAAGTGGTGTTTTCCCCAATTTTCTCCTTAATTACAGTAGTAAGACATACAAATAAGATATTGTTATAAAGCACAGGCGATTTCACGTGTGTTTATCATAGATTTGTAACACAACAATGGATATTCAAAGAAATATTGATAAAAATTTAAAAATCAATTTTTTGTAAAGTTGACCGATTAAGTTTGGTTTTTTTAAAATATCTTTTGTCAGACAGATTTAACTAAAATATTATGCACTAAAATACATAAATACCATAATAATAAATAAAATAAATCTTAAATATGGCGTTAAATGAAGTTAATTAAGGAAATATCAAGGGTCAGACACTCCAACAGAATTGTAAAAGATTGTACAATTCTTCACAATCCATATGGAAGGATTGTAAAGATTGTACAATCCTTACAATCCTTACAATCTTTATATGAGAAGGATTGTAGGGATTGTAATCCTTACAATCCTTATATGGAAAAGATTGTAGGGATTGTAATCCTTACAATTCTTTCCATATAAGGATTGTAGGGATGAAATAATTGTATGGAACATTTAAAAATGTTTTTCATAGGTTATTAAAGAAGAAATATTAACTTAATATTAAAAATTTATTTGTTTGAATTTAAAGAACGAAACAATGGAAATACAGGGTGGGTGATTTAAATCAAAAATCAAAACCTTTTTGCAATGATTTTTCAAAGGGATTTTTTTGGATTTTGATTTAAATCTCTTTTTTGAAAGATTTTATTGGGATTTTAAGATCACTCCATGCAAAATTTTTGTATTCAATTTCTCAAATTATTTTTCAAATCAACAGTTTTCAGTTGCAGTTCCTAATAAGTAAGAATGTAGTTGATACTTTTTTGGCCAGAATCTTGCAACTGGATCTTTTAGATTCAAACATTTCTTAAAGAAAGTTTACAGCAACCAATGGTTCCATGCTGTTTGACTTAAACGAAATCCTTTTCATGATTTTTAATCTTCTGTGCCTTGCTGCTTACACATAAATAACTGGACTTCATCAAGCATGCCTGGATCTTACTGCATATGAGGAACTACCTGCTTTCAATGCTTTTTAAAAGTAAAATATATTTTATTACAGTACCAAAGTAATCTACGTTAGTTTAATGAGTCATAAGCAAGAATAGGCACTTGAACTGCCTAGTTCCTTTACATCCACAAAAAATTTTTTTTTGTTGCTTTTTCATCAAGGAATCACCTCTTGAAGTCAAAATTTTTTGCGGAACTGGCCTGTTCCTTATGCAGCAACCTCATATGCAGTAAGATCCAGGCATGCTTGATGAAGTCCCGTTATTTATGTGTAAGCAGCAAGGCACAGAAGATTAAAAATCATGAAAAGGATTTCGTTTAAGTCAAACAGCATGAAACCATTGGCTGCTGTAAACTTTCTTTAAGAAATGTTTGAATCTAAAAGATCCAGTTGCAAGATTCAGGCCAAAAAAGTATCAACTACATTCCTACTTATTAGGAACTGCAACTGAAAACTGTTGATTTGAAAAATAATTTGAGAAATTGAATACAAAAATTTTGCATGGAGGGATTTTAAAATCCCAATAAAATCTTTCAAACAAGAGATTTAAATCAAAATCCAAAAAAACCCCCATACAAAACTGATTTAAATCAAAATCCCTTTTAAAATTCATTTCAAAAAGATTATGATTTTGATTTTTGATTCAAATCACCCATCCTGGTCACAGGTGTAAAAATTATACATTTTACAACTTTTTAATAAGTTAAAATGTATAAAAAATCATTCGAATTGATTCACAGTAAAGTATTGTGTGTTCCTATATATTGTGCAGGTATAAAATATAAGAATATATAGATATATACATCATAACAATATGTGACTCCATTAGCAACTCCGTAATTTTCAATATAATTTTTCTTAAAAAATTTCTGACTGTTTTTCTTCATTTTTCGTATTTTATTTTATTTTTTAAAAATAAATGAACATTATTTTTATTTAGTAAGGATTGTACAATCCTTACAATCCTCATATAGAAAGATTGTAGGAATTGTACAATCCTTACAATCCATATATGAAAAGGATTGTAGGATTGTAAGGATTGTACAATCCTTACAATTCGTATGGAAGGATTGTAAGGATTGTACAATCCTTACAATTCTGTTGGAGTGTCTGACCCTTGGGAAATATTTACAAAAAATTGAGTTGAGAAAAAAAAAATTCACTCATGGAATCGCCCTTAATTGATTAATTCTGATGCTATTAATATTAAACTTATATCCAACATTGCCTCATTATCCCAAATTTTACTACAATATCTTTTATTATTCGCATAATTATTCCCCAATTTATGAAAGATAAAGTTTTATCAAATGAGATATTTCAAGTGTATCCCAATACAAAATAATGCCAAGGATAAATAAAGTGTCTGATATGAACATCCAACATTTAATTACAGAAACAGATTTAGGTATTAAATCATAATTTAATTAAGATAGCAAAACTTATAATCAAGAATATAAAGTGAACAACCTGAGCAATAAACCATGATAATGTTATTTACCTTTCGTCTATATTATACAGTGATGATTAAACTTAAAGTACCTTGAATTATGATAATACTTATGTTGTTAATTAATTGGAGGAATTACAATGAAAAAGTTTTTTGATTTCTTAGTGTTTAAAGAGTTTTATTTAAAATATGTTAATTTTTGTTATTTTCTCAATTGTGAAACACAACCTGAGAAGGTATTGCTTTGGTATTGAACTAGCTCAAGGAGTAAGGTAACAGCGAGAGGGGGTTGACTTCAGAGACGTGCTAAGGAAGTTTTTTCGCGCTTAAACTTATCATCTTGTGGCTTTTTCTTGAACCAATTTCCACTCTTGCTATGCATCTAAATGCCCTCATGCCCGGATAACCTCACAAACATTGTAGCTGTTCTCTCAATTGACCTCCTAAGTTCTGTTATTGAAACTGCCTCAAAATCTCAGACTCCCATACCGTCCCCCTAAAATCATTATATTTTAAGTGAATAGACCTCAACATACATCCAATAGTCTGCCAAAACCATTTCATCACGCAAGCATAAGCACCACATCACATAAATTGGGCATCACTGCCTCTAATCTTATCATTTTGATATTCTCAATGAGAATATAAAAAAAAGTAAACCAAAATAACCACAACAATCAAAATCATTTAACCTAAAGCGGAAAAGAGAGAGCGAGACAGAACTAGATAGAGAGAGACGCATTGTTCTGTACTATTTGTATCTGAGAGCAGCAGCAACAAAAAAAAAATAAGAAGAAGGAAAGGAAAAATAAAAAAAAGTTTTTTTTATTCCCACATTAATCGCTTGTAGCATTCTACAAGTATAAGACGGTAAGACACAAAATTGAGGCGAAAAAAAAAGTTTAATTAATTAAAAATATGTCAAAAACTGTTCCCGACTGGCTTGATAAAGATTTCTTCACGAAAGTCATAAGAAGTTATACGAACGATGAGGCGGCAATTCTTGTAAGTTTTTCAATTCGTTCTGGATCAAATGCGGGTGAAAATTTTGCAAGTGATTTGTTTCGTGTCACCCTAAATTATTCTAAAACGCCACGGACGTCAACAGCAGGTGGAAAAAATTTATTTTCGAGAAATATCGAAACAATTTCAGTAATTGTGAAATCATTGCCGGTAAATGAAGATGTTGATATTGACAATCATCGTATGTTTCAAAATGAGATGAGAATGTATGGTGAGAGCTTAGTTGACATTGATAGAATTGTTCGGATGGCTTATGGAGAGCTTAAATTATTTCCCAGGTAAGAGAGTCGTGGGAGAAGAGATGAGAGAGAGTCTAAGTGAGTAAATAATTGAGATTTGAGTGCTATTCAATTAGGGAATTGAGATTGGGTCGTTTTAAAGTGGCGTCTGCTAGAGAAGGTGAGCTAGTCTTAACCTGTATGACAGAAGTATCACAAAGTTTTTAAAAGATTGTTCAGTTGAATATGAAGGGATCAACATTATCACTTATAATGTCTTTAATTTGAAATTTTCTAAGATCCAACAACACCCTCTAACACCCAACTATACAAATTTTCATATAAAATTTGACCATCGCCAGTGACATCATTTATAAACACCCCTGAATAAGCGTAAATTTCTCTTTTATTTGCTAAAAGTGTTTCATTTTTATCAGAATTTTATCGTTGTATTGGTGTGAATTGTCAAGTCTTTTGCACGTTTTGTCCAAATTACAACAGCTTAAATCAAGGCTGGAAACTATCCCAAATATCTTATTTATCCCATATATCCAAAAATATATGGGATATTTGGGATAGTTTCCACGCCTTGGCTTAAATGATACTCAAGGTCTGTTTTTGCACACAATTTTGGAATTGATTTGGCTCTTTACTTAAGTAATTGTACTCAATGAAGATTCTTGGTGCTTTTTACATTTTACAATTAAGATACCCTCTATAGTCTCCAGGTAGCCTTAGACACTGGACCCCAATCAGTTCGTTTCGTTGTAAGTTCAGCTTTATTGTCAATATGAGCATTTAAAGCGCATCATGTAATACACTGAACTCAAAAACTCCCAACTCGCACTCACACATCTCCTTACTATTTCTTTTTAGCCAATAACTTTGACCCACTGCCGCGTAGTAACTTCTGGTAATAGATATTAATGTTGTCCATGTTTTCCTATCCACAGTTTAATTTATCAAACAACAGAACCAACCGCTGTTATTGTTCTCGAGGACTTGAGCTCATACGGCTTTGCAACAGTTTGTGCACCAGATGAAAATTTGGAAACGACAAAAATGATATTTTATCGACTTGCCATATTTCATGCTGCGAGCTTTTACTTGGCGGATAATGTAAGAATATATATTCAATAAGTTTTTGCTACTGCTTGTGCATTAATCACATTAATAAATAATTCACTCGGTTGATTTTTCCATTTTCCTTCATTTCTCGAGATCATTTACTTTCTCCTATTTTTTTCATACTTGTCATTGCTCATTCAATCATTTATCATAACCACAAGCTGTCACACAATTTTCATCTTTACCACTTGTACTTTCATTCATTCTTCATGTTCCTTCATCTTTTTTACTACCTTATAAATTCCCCAAAGGAAATCAAGAACAAAAAGACATTGTCTCTGATGCGGGAAATCAATTTTCATTTTCATTCCTCACAGTTTCCTTTTTTCTTTCATTTTTTTGTCCCCTTTAATAAATCTGACCTTCCGCTTTTGGGCTTGCTCTATTGTTATGCCTACACGCATAAACTTTTCTTGAAATTGAAAAGTTTTTTTGAAAGCAATTTTAAGTTGATTTAATGAGCCTGCCTGGTGAGAAGATTCTTAATTTTGTTGAGGTAAAATCATGAAAGTTCATTGTTCTATGATAGGATTTGAAGGTTATGCTGCTGACTTCTTTTAGAAATCGATGGCTCAAACAGAAGTTAACTTAAAGCAACGACTCAATTTGAAGCTTACTTAAAGCAACGACTCAATTTGAAGCTTACTTAAAGCAACGACTCAATTTAAAGCTTACTTAAAGCAACGACTCAATTTGAAGCTTACTTAAAGCAACGACTCAATTTAAAGCTTACTTAAAGCAACGACTCAATTTGAAGCTTACTTAAAGCAACGACTCAATTTTAAGCTTACTTAAAGCCATGACTCAATTTGAAGCTTACTTAAAGCAGCGACTTAATTTGAAGGTTAATTAAAGCAACGACTGGATTTAAAGCATACTTAAAGCAACGACTCAATTTGAAGCTTGCTTAAAGCAACGACTCATTTTGAAGCTTATTTAAAACAACTTAAAGCAACGATTTAAATTAAAAACAACTCAAAACATCGATTCAAATTGAAAATAACTTAAGGCAACGACTTAAATTAAAAACAGCTCAAAACATCGACTCAAATTTATACTAATTTAAAGCAACGACTTAAATTGAAACTTAACTAAAACGACAATTCAATTAAAGCAAATAATTCATCTCATTTACATTTCCTTAACATTGCTTAAAAACCCCTCAAAAACACAAAATAAAACTGCATTTAATTCATAGCTTGTCATTTTATATCCAATTGCACAATTTCAAGATCATATTTCTTTTAACCTTAAATTTATCATTTTTCTCAAACAACAAAAAAAGGGTGCCGACTACACATCATTCAATTATTCTGTGTATCACATGCCAGAGTCAATTCAGGAGTCATTTTTTAAACACAATCTTCGAATATTCAAGAGTCTTATGTTAAATAATGCTTGGCCGGAGATGAATGAGTCAAAGTATGTGAAACGTGTAGATGAAATGATCGAGAAATGTACGGAAAGAGGTAAACGAGTTTTCAGCAATTCAACATCTGGCTTTAACTGTCTAAATCATGGTGATTTTTTCATGAGAAATATGCTTTTTCGGAGGGCTGCTGTCGATGGAAGAATTTGCGATGTGCAATTTGTAAGTACAAAAAAACTCATTTTTCTTCTCAGACTCAACCTTACATTTCTTCTTATTTTTGTTCGACATGGTAAAATAATCAATTGCGAGTTGAAGAAAATTGTAAGAATAATAATAAGAAGGGATGGGATACAGAACATCAGGCAAATGAGGGTGAGGCCGATGGAAAATGAGAACAAAAACTTTTTTAATTGATAAAGTCCAACATTTTTTTTTATGCTGATGGTTTCCGATTTTTTATTTTTTGTTTCATGTCTAAAAATTATTTTAATGAGGAATGTTTTAAAAGAAATTCGCTGAATAGGAAGAAAATTATTTTCAATCAATATTGCTGATTTTTTGTGTTTGATTGAGAAGAAATAATATTGTTAAAACTGATTTTTCTTGCTGGATTTGGAATAAGAAATTGAAGTTAAGAATTATTGAAGGAAAAGATTAAATTTTCTTTGTAAGGTTTTTAAGGTATACTTACTTGCTTCTATGGCCGTACTTGTCATTTGTGATCCATGGCCTCCCTTAAAGGTATGGTTTATTGTTAAAGTAAAGGCCCTTTTTATAAGGCAAAGCTTCGAAGCAACACGTCATTTTTGTAAAATTAAAAAATCACCAAACTTAATAGCAATGCTTCATTTTCTGTAGAGCCAAGTTTCAAAGCTATGCTTCACTTTTAGTAAAGCTTAGTTTAAAAGTAATGCTTCAATTTTGTACAGCCATACTTCATATGGAAAGCTATACTGCATACGTAAAGCCAAGATTTAAAGCAATACTTCATTTTTAAAATAAAAAAATTCAAAGTGATGCATCATTTCGAAGCCATGCTCCAAATCTTTGTAAAGTTGAGCTTTAAAGCATTGTTCATTTACATATTGAAACTCAAGCTTTAAAAAGATGGTTAAAATTTGTAAAGCCAAGCTTCAAATTTTTGCAAATTCAAAAATTTAAGCAATGCTTCACTTTTTGTAACAATAAGCTCTAAAGCGATGCTTCAAATTTTTAAACCTTAGCTTCAAAGAATTACTTCAAATTATTGTAAATTTAAAATTTTAAGCGTTGCTCCGTTTGTTTGTAAAACTAAGCCTTAAAGCGATGCTTTAAATTTGTAAATCAAGATTCAAAGCAAAGCTTAATTTTTGTAAAGTAAAGCTTAATTTTTTTAAAGCAAAGCATCAAAAAAATATTTCAAAATTCATAACTTTCCCAAAAAAATCACAAAATAAACAATTTCAACACAATCAAATTTATCTAAGCTAAATGGTTTATAAAAACAAGACCTTGAATAATTGCTGTGGGCACTTTTCATTCGAGGGATCAAAAAAAAATTCTCAAACAATATGAATTCAATTTTATAAAAAGTACTCAGAATTATCTTCACAAAGTATTCCGCAACAAAACAAACATACAGTAAACCACATTAGTTGACTATTTATAAATTTATTTTCCTTTAAGCACATAGCAACATATCTATGATAATTCCTTAAATTCAGAACTAACAATGAGAAGTTTAAGCTGTAAGAAGATGAAAGATTTTTATCGAAAAATGCTTTTATGATAAGCAAGTTAAGCTGATCTATTTTCATTTTTAAAAAAATAGGTGAAATAAATCTAGCTTAAAAAGCAAAAAAATAAAGAAAATATCTGATTTTGTCAGGGATTTTACCTTAAATGGATGTGTCATAGCAACATGTATTAAAATATCTGTAGAATGAGATATTCTGTTGTAAATGTTGACATAGCTTTGTGTAATTTTGCAGATTTTCTTAGAAAATTAAGATGAGAAATTTTGTTGTTGATTTTTCGCTCAGATTTTACAAGTCTAAAGTCTGTAGATTAAATTATTCATGCTGAAGATTCATTTAATGCAAAAAAGATTAAATTGAATTTCTAAAATTATTTTCTGAGGTTCTATTTGGAAATGAATGTTTGGCAAATAAAAGGTCTTTTGATGATGAGCATTTTAAGGGGGTTGGAGGGTAATTTTATATTGAAAAATGTTACCAGGGTTGTCATGATGAAGTTAATCTAATTAAGTTTGGATTTTTGTAAACAACTGAAATTTTTACCATAATTTACATCTCCATACTAAATGTCACAAACTTTTGAAAAATAATGAAAAAACTTAATTCAATTTAATACAAGCTGATGATTTTTGAACATTCGTGGAAATTATTGCCACACATTCTTCCCGTAAATCATCAAAAGTTTTCATCCTGTTCGTACAAAGCTCAATAACTTCTTCTAGTTCCAACTTTTTTAAAAGTCCAAAAAAAAACTTTTTTTTTATTCTAAAATGCAAAACTTTTTCAATAATTCTTGTGAAAATTCACTTATAATTTTTCATTTTTCCACTTTTTGTTATGCTAAGAATATATCAATTTATGCTGCATTCTAGCATGGCATACATAAATGTGGACAGGAGTATGAGGGGGGGGGGGTGTTGTGGTAAGGTTGAGGTTGGATGATGCAGAAAATATTTTTAAGTAAATTTTGGTATTTTTTTACTTTAATTTTGAACATTTTTTTCTAATTTTATAGCTTTTCTAAAATCGAATGTTTCCAATCTTGTCTTCCTCTCACCTCATTCTAGTTGGACTTTCAACTGAGCGTCTATGCTTCACCAGCTGTTGATATTTTTATGGCATTGTACGGTTCAATGACTTTAGAAAATCGTTTACGGTATCGAAACGAGATGATTTTATTCTACTACGAGACATTTGTCGATAGCTTAAGAAGATTTGGATACGTAAAGGAGCCACCGACATTGCTCGATTTGCATGTTGAATTAACACGATGTGGTGCTCTTGGTGCTCAATTATGCTTATGCTATTTACCGTATCTTCTCAGTGAATTCGATAAAGTTAATTCAGATGTTATGTTTGTAGTAAATGGGGACACGGAGAGCTCAAAAAAGAATCTATATTTAAATGAAAATTATGTTAAAGTCATAAAAGAAGAGTTTAAAGAGTTTTTCTACAATGGATTCATATAGTCGGTCATCTACATTTGTATGGTAGCTATAGATAGTAAAATTATTAATGCATTTATCGATAATAATGAAAATTAGTTCAAATATTTACCACAGAAATTAAACAACATTATTGAAATATATTTTTTTTGTAAATTTTTGTAATTTTTCATGTTGTTGGAAAATAAAGCTTTAATTAATTTTTATTTTTAAAATTTTTGTCATTATTTAAAATTAGAAAATCAACTTTTCAGACAACTTTGCAGTTTTCGCTTTGTTTGTTTGTTGAACTTTTATGTCTGCAGATTGAGCTTTCTATCATCAGTGACACATGGTTTTGTAATTATTTTATAAACTTAATGAAGCACTACATAGAATTGCTATTTTTAAAAACTTTACAGAAATGGTTTTATTTTTTGTAATTTAAATGACAATTATAGGTTACTTACTTACTACCTTTGTCAAGGGTGCGGAATTGATAAATTACATTTTGATCATTTTTGATAACTTTTAACCATTTTTGAATGTTTTTGATCATTTTTGAATTTTTTTGATCATTTCATCAGTAACGCACCCTTAAGCTTGGCTAAGACGCACATTGCCCTATTGATGCGTTCAGAAATCGTTTAAAGACAGCTATATCCTTCGAATTCGTTTGCTAGTTCAAGATATTAAAATTCTTATCAACAAATCCAATCCAGGGATCCTTTAGTCTTCCTCTAGATAAATGTTGGTTAAGTTGAAGTTTTTTTTTTTGGGGAGAGTAGCGCTGAGGAAGTTATTTATGTGAGCTAGTCAGTCAATTAATCACGACACTCTTTAAATTAATTGTGCTTTCCGTAAAATCTTGATTTTGAGTATAGTAGGTGCCTTGGTCCTCCACACAAACTTAAATCGCACAAAACTGAGGAAATGAAAAAGTAAAGTGAATGAAAAGTTATCCTTACTTAAGTTTTTTCATTCACTTCAACGCGTTTCTCTTTCTTAATTTACAACATATAATTAATTATAAAGTTTTTTAAACGACATAACAGAAAAAGGAAGTTTGTTGGCAAAAGTTTTGGTCCTTTCTAGCTTTTCTTTTTTCTTTTTATAAAGTTGTGTGTTTGTAGCTAATTATGGAGTAAATGTTGAAGAAAAAAAAAGTTAGAAACTTTAGATTTGTACAGCATTCAATGGATTTGTGCGACACGAAAGCTGATGTTTGAAAAAATCTGCTGTGCTTTAATGCTTGTGACTTTATTTGCTGGGAAAATAGTTAAAGTTGGTTTTAATTATTAGATCAGTGCTTCTCAAACTATGTTCAGCGGAACTTTACTATAGTGCGAGAAAGTCTTAGATGTAATAATAGCGTGGCTTAAAAGTATAAATGAACGATATCCTGCGGTTTGACATAAAAAATTTGGGAAACACTGCATAAGATAGTTTTTGAACTTTAGCATTCTTTAGGAAAGCAGACGTTGGATGAACAAGCAATAGCACAGCACCATGAGTAGCTCCCTTTTAGACTTCACAGCTGGCCAACACTTATAAGCTTCTAATCTTCATGTGATAAACTTAAAAGCGTGTCTGCATTTTCAGATAAACAATCACACTTATATAGCTGAAGAACCAAGCTATCATCATCAACTGACACTCAATTTTAAACTTGCTGCTTTTCTCTAGTTGACAAGTTTTTTTTTAATTTTAAATATTTGCATCCTCGTCATTCCTTATTTTATCATCACCTCTTCTCTGCTCTCTGCAGCTACTTATTATACCCGTAATAAAGTGTTGGAATGAAATAATTATAATATTTATTTAGTTCACATTCATAATTTTGTATGTTCCTTGATGACTTTTTTCCTCCTTCAAGATGAAAAAACTTTGTTTTTTTTTTCACTTCCAGATGCATTCATAAAATTTTCCTCTCTCATCGTTTGATGAAGATGATAATTAAAATCAGTCTTTATGCTACTCATTTACATGAATATTCATGAGGCTCATCTGGAATGGAAGCTTTGCTAATGTAACATTCAATTTGACATGCGCCTCGTGCGTTTTTGTTTGTGCTGCTCTCATTCAATTCTTCCAATGTGCGAGAAAATGTTTTTTGTCTGACTTTTCATTTTCTTCTCATGTTGTGTGTTTTTTTTTTTTTGGGAAATGAACTTTTTGTTGCTGAACTTTCTTTTCTTCCTTCTCATTTGCTCGGTGCGAATTATGAACAACAAGGTTTGTTGTTTCTCACGAGATTATGCAATATCTTCTTGCTTCTCGTCTTCATCTTGGGCGAAGCATAAAAGAATTGTTAATTTACGACATGATAAAAATAAATTAGTGGCGGAAATGAAGAAAATTTTCTTTACGCTTCATTCAGTGCTGGTTAATAAAAAATATATTCGTGTTATTGAGCGAGACTTTTTTTTTTGATGTCAGATTAAGGAAGAATATAATGAGTGTACGAGACTGTTAGTCATATTAAGTATAAGGAAGTATGTTAAATGTACTTAATTCAGATGTGGTTGACGTGATCAAAAAAATGACCTTTGCAGCCTTTTGATGAGATTTTAAAGATTATTTTTGGGCCTTTTAAAATATTTAAATCATTTTCTGTGTTTTATAAAACATGTTTAATCATAATTAATCAAACACCTAACCTACATCTAACCTATACCTAACCTAGACCTAAACCTAAACCTGAGCTAGGCCTAAGCTAGACCTAAGCTAGACTCAAGCTAGACCTAACCTAAACCTAACCTAGAACATTTTCTCCCCAGATGTCGTATTTGAATCATTCAACCTAAACCTAGTTTTTCTATAAGAGCTAAGAACATAGAAATTTTTCGACACAAAAGATCTAATTGAACCTGTACTATCTTTAAGCCATGAAAATAGAGAACTTTCAATCTTTCGTTAGGCTTCTCATTCAAATCGCAAATTTCTATGACAGTAAAACAATAAGATATTTTCAAAAAACCAATAAACTAGCAATTCAGCTATATGACAAACATGCTGTGATTCATAAATGAACAATTTCCATGTCAAGTAATCCCATTCAACAAAAATAATAATCTAAATCATCAATTTTCAATACATCAACAACCACATAAAATGCAGCAGCAAAAAAACCAAAATCTATTTCAATTTTCAAATGCCCAACCATTCCATTTCATCACCACACAACCTCCAGCAATCAACATGTCGAACCAATTTTAAACATTTCAAAAACAAAATGGTCAATAAACTCATCTGCGAGATCTTATCAGCAGCGAACCCGAATGTCGTACAAAGAATTTTTTTATGTCAAAAATATGAACGAAAATTGCTTTATTGTCATCATAATAAAAACATTTACAGCACCAGTTTGTTTAAATATTCATTCGTCATCAAAAAAAAAAAACAGCGCTCGAATGAGAATCAAATTTACTGTCGTGTGATGGGTGATGCGCTCGCTCACACATCAAAAAAAAAGAATTTTTTTTTGAACATTTATTAAATTTGTTGCTGCAGCAGTCGCTTGACTTTTGATGTTCATGATTCTGTATATTTATTCTAAAATGAGTAACATCAGTAAATATCACGAATGAAAAGCTATAAAATGCGATGTCGAGGAAGGAAAAGCGGCAAACAGTTGAGTAACATAAAAGTTCAGGAAGTGTTGCTCAATTCCTACAAATTTATGATTTTTTTATAAACATAAGCAGCCCCTCCATTCCCATCATCGTTATTATTATTATGATCATCGCTAACATCATCGTAATTTTCGGTTAGTCAGGAATATAGAGCAAAGGATGGAGAATTTGTTTTTGTGTATACATTTATTTAGCAAGCCATTTTCAGTTCTGTGCACAAATATAATTTTTTCGCAGCTTATTTTCTCAATAATGGATGTTTAGGTCCTGCATTATGTCTCTGAGTTAAAGTTAAGGTTTAAATTGACGAAATAGTCAAATTAACGGTGACAACAGCTGTGTGTTTTAATGTAATGATTTGGAAGTTCAGTCTCTGGTAGGAATTAAACCTTCGTTCTCACGAATAATGCTTGCAGTTGCTGTTGCCATCCACTCGAATACAGAGGTCTTACTATCGCTCTGGCTGAATCGCATACATATGGCTTGATACTTAGACTCCATTCTGATCAGACACAAGGGTGCGGAACTGATAAATTACATTTTGATCATTTTTGATTGTTTTAGATCATTATTGATCATTTTTGATCATCAGTTCCAAACCCTTGATCAGACGCAACAAACATCAATTAGGGGCCGTTCACTTATGACGTCTAGGGGGGGGGGGGGGGGTCAGAAGGAAAAGAACAATGGAAATTCCTGGAAATCCATTGTTCTTTTTTGAAAAATGACCGTTAATATTGGACTATTGGACGTCATAATTAAACGGACCCTTAGGAGATCCTCTTTTGGTCAATAAAAAAAGACCCAAAAAATGCAGCTCTTAGAGGCAAATTACGTTGGAGGTTTCATGATCCTCTGATTTAGACAGAACGAATGAGAGCCAATGAAAAAGAATATTCATTGTTCCAAAGAAAAGGCTCAGGTCAAATGTAATTCTGTTCTCTGCTGAATGATTAAAAAATCATTTTCTAAGAATTTTTAACCTTTCATGTGAGATTTTTTGTGAAGCATTATACCGCATTATACATCGATGATTGAATTATTTCGAATAAAGCTCAAATGGATAATTTTTCAAGAATTACTCAATGAAATTTTGTTTTTAAATGTTGAGCTATGTAGGTGTGTAGCCATCACAGCAATTTAAGATTTACTTTAAAGACAAATCCATTTATGTAAACATTCGTTCAATAAAAATTGAAAAAGTGAATGAAATTTTTATTTGTTGAAGCCTGTAAGGTGTATCAATATTTGGATTTAGATAAATGCATAAAAAATTAGTTTTAGTTTAGATCTCAGGGGTACTCAATATTATGAATTGTATACTTGATTTTAAAACTTCTTTATTCAATGATTTTTCAGTTTAAATCTCAATAGTTGAGAGACATGAACCAGCTACTTGGGTATTCTCCAAAATTATCCCTCATTAGTTCCGCATTCTTGGTACATTCTAGTCATACTTGCTTACTTATTTCATTGGCTGGCCAGATCAATTGTGACCCATGACATCTCTTCCAGGACGCCTGAAGTTTGCTACCGATTTTCAATTTTCATTTCCAAAAGCAAAAATACTGTATACCTCAAAAATCGCAATAAAATCATCTTTCTAGAAGCTTTTAATAAAAAATACAAAATCTTTGTAAGGAATCAACAAATCCAATAAGGAGGAGTATTAAACTTCTAAATAAAAAACTGATTATAAAGACACTCAAATAGAATGCAGCCCCTTATTCAAAAAAAAAAGCACTTAAACCCTCCCAACACCAACCACCTACACCAAACTTCTCAACGTATTAATCTTTATTTTCCTCCTGTATCCAAAAGCGAAACAACTCTAAGCCTTAAATCGAATGAAGCCTATTCAACGCTCTTTAAATCTTCCTTTTTATTTAAAACAGACATACGGAGTTGGATGAAAAAAAAAGAAGAAGATGAAAATATTCTTTTTTTCGCCTTTTCTGACTTCGTTTTACTCGAGAGAGCATTTTTAATATCTCTACATAAATGCTTAAAAAATGAGAAAAAATGTACGAAATAATTTTTAATGAAATTTTCAATGCTCACATTTTTCATGTGAAAAATATAAAAATTTTCTTGCGATTTGGAGTGGGTTAGGGGGGGTATGTAACGCATTTTTGGTTTAAAAAACTGTGCCAACTAGATTTTGCTTTGTAGTTTAGTCTCAAAACCAAATAAAGCAATCTAGTCTAAGAACCTACTAATCTAGTCCAAGAACCTGCTGATCTAGTCCAAGAACCTACTAATCTAGTCCAAGAACCTGCTGATCTAGTCCAAGAACCTACTAATCTAGTCCAAGAACCTACTAATCTAGTCCAATAACCTACTGATCTAGTCCAAGAACCTACTAATCTAGTCCAAGAACCTACTAATCTAGTCCAAAAACCTACTAAACTAGTCTAGGAACCTACTAATCTAGTCTAAGAGCCTTAGTAATCTAGTTTCAAAACCTTTTCTAGTAACCTAGTCTAGTAACCTAGTCTAGTAACCTAGTCTAGTAACCTAGTCTAGAAAGCTAGTATGGCTACCTAGTATACTAATCTAGTCTAAGAATCTACTAATCTAGTCTAAGAACCTATTCAAGGAACTTAGTCTACAAATCTAATCTAGTAACCGAGTATAGGAACCTAGTATAGGAAACTAGTGTAGGAACCTAGTCTGGTAACCTAATCAAGAAACCTAGTCTACCAACTTAGCCTAGTAATTTAGTCTAGAAACCTTACCTAGAATCTATAGTGCCCAAGCAGAGCCTTTTTTGTTTGTTAAATCTTAACACTTCAATTTGACATTCTGCACCCCATTAACCCCATATTCTCACAAAATCAGCAGTGCATCCAACAAACAAGAGATAACGAGCAAAGAAAGGAATTTTTTTTTTCGTGATAATACAAAATATTTTTCATTATTTTTAAATCTGTTTGATGTTTGTTTTAATTCTTGTTTCGTTACTGTTCACTTTTATCATCACTTTGATGAGCAATTAATTAATGGATGATAATGGGAAGGTTAAAGCCTCTTTAAATTATGATAATTGTATTAAATTAAAGGCAATTTAATAATTATTAGGATATATTAAGTTTATTAATATTCCAAGTTGTTGAATGAGATTTGAATAACTTTGAAGTTGATGTAATCTTTGGAGGCTTTTGTGGATTTTTAAAAATCACGGTAATTATTTTATAATGGTGGTGTAATTATGGCATGGAAGTGGATTTTGGTCTTTTATTTATTGTTTTTGTGTAGGTTGTGGAAATAAATCGAAAAAACTCTATAGGGTCGATTATAAATGACGACTTAAATAATCTGATCAGCTCTAGGCGGTTCTTCATCTCTTTACTTACAAAATTCATCAAAGTTTTGAAAATTTTCAAATTAATTTTATTTTTTTAACCAAAAGAGCATCAAAACAACAAAAATTGCTCATCAATTCCTTCAACAACAACTTCAAGAACTCATGTAAATTTCCATCCCCAAAAAAAAACAAACTTTCTGAAACCTTTCAATCCCAGCTTCGATAATCATCCTATTGTTATTCAATATCTTAAATCTTATAAACCAAAAAACGAAGAAGATTAAAGTTCATGACATGACTTTCTGAGGAAATAAAATACATAAAAGTTTTTATAATTCTTCTTCATAATAAATTCTCATTAAAACTTTGATGAATTTTTCAAAAGTTAAGGCTTTTGTTACAGCTTTCTGTATCTATTACTCGTTCTTACTAGAAACTTTTTTCTTGGAGCTTTCAATTCTTCTTCGGTTTGTGTAAGCTTGATCTTGATTTTGACAGTTTGAATTGTGTGGTTAGGGATGTTTGGTTGTGTTTTGAATTCATAAATGAACCAAACTCAACACGAATGAACTAAACTCACCACAAATGGATCAAACTCACCACAACTGAATCATCCTCACTTCAAATAAACCAAACTCACCAAAAATGAATCAAACTCACCAAAATTGAAATAAAATTCACCAAAATCATACAAAACTCATCAAAAATACAAAAAACTCTACAAAATCATAATTATCTTAAAAATTTATAATTTTTTTTACATAACCTTCAAATCTTCTAAACATTAAGCTGTCTAATGCAAAACCTTTTATTCTGAAACCCTAAAATTATTCAGTCACACTCTAATCAACCCCAATGTCATTGAATTAATCGTAAAGGAAGGTCAAGAAAAATCCCCATTCAGCTCTGAAGCCCAAAAATAAAGAAAATAATCTCGAAGCCGCATTTCCTTCTTAATTCTTTTATTTTCATTGCCAACTTCTTAACAAAAGAGCACTGGCCCGAAAAATATTTACTAAAAAACAGATACATCCTGTGAAAAATCCACAAAGAGAAAAAAAAGTTTTTTTAAAATTAGAAGCCAAAAAAATTATGTAAGCAGCTACAATGACAGACTTGAAAATTATTTTTCCATTCATTCTTCTTGTTTTCCCCTCAGTCATGTCACAAATAATAACATGTTCGTAGAAATTACATTATCAGAGTCAAAAGCATACACATGTGATGATGATAAGCCATATGCAGAGCTTTTGATATGAAAATTATCATTAAGGTTCTCGGAAAAACTGTTGAAGTTGATGATAAGGATGATGATTAATTAATGTATGAAGCTGCTTTTTTGGGAGTTAATTTGATTTTATTCAGGCTTTTGAAACTTCATGCTGAAGCGTTATTTATAAAATTTTGGTGCTTGAGCAATCAGAGTTTAAAAACACAAATAGATTAGAACTAGGGTTAATTTATTTTGATCATTTGTGGTGAGTTTGGTTCTTTTGTGGTGAGATTTATTTCAATTTTGTTGAGTTTTGTTCTTTTGTGGTGAGTTTGGTTCTTTTATGGTGAGTTTAATTCTTTTATGGTGTGTTTGATTCTTTTGTGGTGAATTCGGTTTACTTGTAGTGTGTTTGGTTTATTTGTGATGTGTTTGGTTTATTTGTGGTGTGTTTGATTCTTTTGTGGTGGGTTCGGTTTATTTGTGATGTGTTTGGTTTATTTGTGGTGTGTTTGGTTCTTTTATGGTGAGTTTGGTTCTTTTGTGGTGTGTTTGGTTCTTTTATAATGAGTTTGATTCTTTTGTGGTGAGCTTGGTTCTTTTATGGTGAGTTTGGTTCATTTGTGTCTAATAAGAAACCTCTAAAAACTCATCACATCTCTCAATTTAAAAACCCTGTCATCAAAAAATTTCCATTATTAATTCATTATATTCAGATACAGTCACAGCTTTATACATGAACTGCGTATATGAATAATAAATTTATAAAGTTTCTCCTATTAAGGTAAGGCTTAACATATTACCATGAAAAATGGTTTATTTTAAAGCCCTTTTCTGAATTACAGAAAGTTTCATGCTGTGTGCGAAATGAAAAATAAAGGAAAGAAAAAAATTTCTGCGTTTTGAAGTTGAAAAAATAAATTTCACTTATTAAATTGAGTAGATTATTAACACATGTGCACGTTGTGTAATTCATAAGAGTTGCTTTTGAAATCCTTAAAATGATTACTTGAGAAATTATTAGTGGATTTTTGTAATAACTCGTGAAGTTTTTCATTTCTTGAGGGGGGACATATCGATAGAATAGGGCTAGATCAGCTTATCGCTTGATGGAATCAACAATATGTTGCAATTTTGAAACATTTGGAATGTAAAGTTGCTGTTTTCTTTTGGATAAGCCAGTCATTAAATGATGTATTTAATTAATTTTTCTCTTTTTAAACCTCCAGCCCCCCACCTTCCTTGAATTCCTCCATAAATATTGACTTATCTTTAAAGTGAATTTAAATCAACACAAAATCTATCGGTTAATCCCAGAAGTTTAATCCAACAAATTTTTGTTTAATTATCGATAAATTAACATGAATCTGTGGTTTCAACCTTTACGCTCAATATCGTCGTTAATGAGAGCTTATCGGAAATTCATTGGCATTGGTTTTGGTTAGAAGAATTTTGATCTTTTAATTGTCAATAATTGCTTTTTGGGATTTGAAGACTCAATTTTCTGAGAGATTTTAATCTTAATCGGGTCAAATGTTAAATTATGCAGTCAATTGTAATTGATTAGCTCAATTGATGGTAGGAGCCAAAGAGAGGGGTAAGTGACATTAGCCTCCTCCTTCCTTTGGCTTAATTTAATCTCAGTATATTTTAAAAAATTATCAGCATGTGCTGCAAATGTAAAATTTGTTCCTTAAAAATTCTATTTACTGCAAAATGTAAAAGTCTAATTATTTTAAATTTACAAAATGAATTAAAAGAAATTTTAACTCAAAGAGAAAATAAAATTAATTTCTATAAAAAGGCAGAAAACTTATTTTTAAGTTTCCATTTTGGGAATTAGTAACAACAGCAACAACTTTGTAATGAATACAAGATAATTAATTAAATTTTCAACGAAAAATAAAGTTTGTTTTTCATTCATTGCACTTCATTTACTCAAACCTACACAGTACTTCATGTACGCATTTAATTATTTTTAATTCTATTTATTATTTTATATATTTTTCTCTAGATGTTTTCTTACAGTAAGTGAAGGAAGCTTTTTGCTTGGCATTTTGGGTATGTAATGGAAATATTGAAATTATAGCAATTAAGTTTCCCGCCCAACAGTTTTAAAGACTCAAAATAATTTTGATAATTTGTTTTCAGTTCATTTTTGTGGTGGTGATTAGCGTTCAACTGTCTTTAAGAAACAAAAAGCGACTTTGAAAGTTGACGGTTTTTCGAAATTCAAATTTTAACGACAGAAAAAATTCAAATTTCTGAAAGCATTCATTACATGGTTTTATGTAAAGACAAAAAAGCATTAATTATAGGATTTGAACACTGTCTTAAGAGTTAATAGCTCTGATGTCTGGTTCTCTCTAACCCTAAAACTCCTTTTCTTTTTCTCGTTTTAAAACTGCTCAAAATCATAACCCCAAAACAGTTCCTGTTAAACCAAGACAAAGCTACGTTGAAAACAATCGTTCTCATTTACATCAGCAAAATTACATATCAAACTTCCCGACAAACTGAAAACAATCCAGCCTGTCATGTCATTTCCCTCCTCCAGACGAAGAAGAAGAAAAAAAAAACACTCGTAAAAATGTTTAAAACAAAGAAATTTGCTTGAAATTAGTTTATTCCTGTGAAAGTGCAATAACAATTTGCATTTTAACATGGCAGATGATGAAATTAATGTTATTAAGAAAGAGAAACAAAAACTGAACATTTTATGCACGAAACTGAAATGAGAAAGTTTCTACAGCTCATTTGTGAACTGAAATTCCTTTTTTTCCTTGTTATTGCAATTTTTTTCATTCTTCTTTTTTTTCCTTTTAAGCTCCTGAAATGCATTGAAAAGGGCAGGGAAGAAAATATTAAAATGAGATGAACGGTGGAGCTGAGAAAGCAGAATGGGAGAGGAAAAAGTTCATAATTAATAATTATGAGTTATGTTTTGTAATTAGTTGGCATTAGTGTTGCTAGCTGCTGTTATGTAAATTAAGTGCACTTTGCGACTTCATTAGCATTGCAGTCGCTTATGAGTTGATTGAAAAAATCAGTGAAAGTTTGTGTGGATGGAATTAGTTAATGACCGTGGATGTGATGTGATGTGGGTTGGATGGTGATCATTTTAATCTGCTTGCTATTTAACAGTTGACGATAATATAATGTAATAACTTTTGGTGAGCTTTTGATGAATTTTCTTAAAGGTGATGAGTTTGTCAGAATTTGTGGTGAATTGGATAGAATTTGTGGTGAATTGGATAGATTTTGTGGTGAGTTTGTCAGAATTTGTGGTTAATTTGAATAGAATTTGTGATGAGTTTGCAAGAATTTGTGGTGAATTTGTCGAAATTTGTGGTGAATTTGTCAGAATTTGTCAGAATTTGTGGTGAATTGGATATAATTGGTGGTGAGTTTGTCAGAATTTGTGTTGAGTTTGTCAGGATTTATGGTGAGTTTGCAAGAATTTAAGGAGAGTTTGTCAGCAGTTGTGGTGAGTTTGCCAGCAGTTGTGGTGAATTTTTCAGAATTTAGCCAAAAATATTTTAATTGATTTTCAGAATATCATTAATTCAATGTCAAAATTTACTCTTTCATCAGAATTTTACTCGCAAATTTTTCATCAAAACCAAACAGGTTCATGTCAATTTACAATCATGTACATAACTCTATCGCATACATATATTCAGTGTGTAATTTTCTTTTTGAAGTTTATTCATGTAATTTTCACTGAAATTAATTAAATATTTATAAAATAAAAAATGTACATCACATAAAAGGATGCAATGCACAAACGATGCACAATTTTCTCTCAAAATATTTATCTCCAAATAAAAGAGAGAAAAAGCTTTCTCTAAAAGCTCTGCCTCACTTTCCATTGGAAATACTCAAAAGAGAGTTCTCATTTTCCATGAGCAATTTCCCTTCAATAACAAAAATATCTTGCATGCAGCATATAGTCTGTGAATAGCTCTCAAGTGTAATAGAGTGTTAATTTCTTTTGGTCGATCATTAAACTCCTCACGTAGAGGATATCCCCATAAAGAATAAGAAGAAGACAAGAAAAAAAAAATAATAATATTAAAGTCGGTGCATTAAGCATCGATCAAGAATCTTGTGGACATAGCTAAAAGGCACATCAATTGAGTGATGAAGAAAAAAAATGGAATAAATAGACGTGCTTGATTGATGCGCTACACATTTCCGCTCGTATTTGAATAAATGATTAATTAACATTATCAATGAACTCGACCGAATTTTATTTTTTAGCATAAAATCTCTCGTGTGTGTTGTGCTGCATATTGTGGACTTTTTTTTTTGTTTTGTTTATGAATAATAGAATTAAATGCAGTTGGATGTGTGAGGATATAAAATACAAAAATATAAAAATCTATTTTTAGTGAGATAAATAAATATTAAAATAGGAATTTTTCGTGATTGATTGGACATTCGAATGTTTACATAACAAATGAAATAAGTGAAAAAGTAAGTGAGGCACTAGAGTTGTGCTTTTAATGCGCTTTTTATTGGATTAATTGGAGATTAGCTGTTTTTATTAAATTATCAAAAAAATTAAAAAGGTTTTGATGGAAATTTGAGCACTTTTTTGTGGAGATTGATTGATTTTTAAGCCAATTAGCATGGGAATTTGACAAAAAAACCTTCTCCTGGTTTTGACTTCAATTTCCTCTGCTATGGAACTATGCATGAAGGCATAAAACCTAGTTTTTTTCTTTAAAACAAAATTACTTTTAAATCGAAACAAAAACCTTAACCCCCAAAAATTAATTCTCTGAACTGTGAATACAATCTAGGAATTAAAGATTTTATTCCTAAATCCTCAAGCTTTTAAACAGATTTCATGATCCTCAAAAAATAAAATTTCCAGGAACTGAGCCTCAGCAAATAATCGTAATGTAAAATAAACATTTTTTTCCCGATAAAAGAAAACTTCTAGGAAGAAAAATCTCATCAAATAATTTCCTTAATAGAATTTCTTCCAGGAAGTACTGAAGAGTCTTGGTCTTCTGAACTTTTGTTCTTGATTGTTCATGAAATGGGTCAGAATTGAATAATTTTCAGATCGAAAGTAGAACAAATTCACGGAAGATGAAATTTTTTCTAAATTGGATTTTATCATTCTGAAGAGATTCATGTTGACGACTTGAAAACTTGTTGTGAGGAATGAGTGATGTTTAAAAGTATGGAAATGATGAGTTTTAATTGAGATGAAAATTAATTTTTTTAATATTTTGTAAGTTTGAAGTTCTTTTATTTAAATTGAAAGTAAGTTTTTAAATGAAATGAAGTTAACCGTCAAATGGGTTGGGGGCTATTCACGTATGACTTCCAGAGTGGGAATCATCAATTATTATTATTTGTCGACGTTACCGTCCAGAAGAATTAGTTTTTATACATGTTTTTACTTTTTACATTGATTAGTGATACATTTCATATCACTATGGGTGACGTAGAATCAAGCTTCTAATCTTCATATCTAGGTTTCAAATAAACTAAGGCTCTCGTTTCAATCTTCTGTGGGCGTGACGTGAGTCATTTCAGGTCCGTTCTGACAATATTCCATTATAAGGTAATCTTGTAGCTCTCATTCCTATTTCTCCCGCTAAACTTCAAGTTCCGGATCCGTTCCTTAATCCAACGTTGCCCAAATGCCCAATTATGGCTTGATCTCGTACATTAAGCAGTCGAAGTATCTAAACTTCTGAAAAAGACCAAATTTGGAAATGGCTGGATTCGAACCGACCACCTTCGAGTTACCATACCAAATTTGAGCCAAGCGCCTTACCTATTCGACCAGCAAGGCACTTAACTGCTTGCAAGCAAAGAACAATAGAAATCTTTTGTATTTTTTTAAAAAATGCGACCTCTAAGTGGCTTAGATAGTAGATTTAACCATTTCTCCAGCCTCCATTCCCTCAACTTCAGCACTATAGTAACAACACAATCTCTAAAATTAATCCAATAGTTTTAATTAACTTTCAATTCAGAAAACTTTTTCCCATGAATATTTCCCGTTCAACGCCCAACAAAGTCCATCCAATGTATCAAAACTTTCGATTAATTCTGTCAGCTCTATAGCATTTCCTTAAACATTAATCTGTATTCATGTAACTAGGATTACAAGCGCTGACAAATTCTACCGAAAAAAGAAGAAAAAAAAACTTTCTTGATTTCGCACAAATAGCCAGCAAATATGAGCTTGCCGAAAAAGTCACAAATAATTCATAATCTTCACATAACATGCATGGTAGGTGCGTACAGTCGACGATATCTACACGCTATTGATTACATAATTCTTTAGTATTATGTTATGGTTTTTGATGAATTGCTCCGACTTCTTCGTGCTTTATATTTCATCTTATTGAATTTATGAAAAGAGAGTGAGAAAGAAAAAAAAGGCAAAAAATCAAATCACACACATACGCATTTTGGTCACGAAAGGATGTAAAAAGAAGAAATAAAAATGAGGAAAAAAAAATCTTTTCCTTTTACCTTTTTTTCCTCTTTTCTGATTCAATTTGTGTGTATCTTTTATGAATCGCTTCCATATCGAATGAGGAAAAGGGGGTCATTTATAAATGATGGGTACACGAAATTCAACTTCTGAGCTTGTTTTGTTAGGATGTGATTTATAAGAGACAACAATTTTAGATTACTGTAAAGTTGACACTTTCAAGGGGAAAACAACATGATGAGGAAAATATTTTACCGGAAATTTTGATCAATTTTAAACTGGATATGAAGTTGTCATGATATGAAATTGATGTATTGAGATCCGAACCACTTTTAATGACAGTTTGGCTTGTTGACTGATCACAGAAGCTTGGCAAAGGGAGGAGGAGGGTGTCCGAGGACATTTTGGATTTTTCTTCAAGCAATAAAACTCATTGTTACGCTCATGGCTGGACACAAAGGCTACAAGCTTCATTTTCAGCACAAATGATTCAGAAAAGTAGCAAATCCAAAACTTCTGAAACCAAGTTTCGAACCCAGAAATTCTTTATTAGTATCAGAATCATTAGGTTCCAAAGAACGAAACTTCTGGGGCAACAACTCTTTGTAAACTCATTTTCTGCTAAAGCTTTCCCTCCACTTTAAATAAGAACCATCATAAATGAACAAACCAACAATAAATTTAGTTATTTTTTGTGCTTCATTGCAATGTGTTCACATTTTTTGGTTATCTGTTTCTATGTTTTTTGATCCTTTCATATGGAACAACTTTTCTAATGGCTCATGCAATTAACGACAATTTTCACTCACTTTTTTTGGTTCCTTCACCCTTGTTTTTTTTTTTGTGGGATAAGAAGAACATCGAGGCTCTAAAGTTTTAAAAAAGAAAAAAAAAAATTCTTGATGCTTGTTTTGAGGAAAATGAGGGTAGGAAAATTGAGTCATTTTTCCTCTGTTGGAGAAAAAGTTTTAAATCTTATTAAATTAGCTTCAATTATATTAAAAGAATTTTCTAACGTCTGTCTACTTAATTAGTGTATTAATTCATCATGAGACGGATAATTGATAGTAAATTGGCAAGATTTGATGCTGATGAGCTTATGAAAGTTTTAATTTATAATTTGAATAATTTTTTGCCCTTCAAAGTCTCTTCAAACTTATTTTTCAAACGTTCACCCACGCAAAATTCTGATTTAATTCTCTTTAAAATACAGCATTCAGCTTAAAACTCATGAAATTTTATGAATTTCAAACGAGTTTCATTTCGAAAGAATTTCTTCAAATTTTCCAAAGAATTCATTATTAATTCATGAAGGAAAATCGCTCTGTTAACTTTAAGCTAACGACTGCCAAAACGAACTGATGCTGACTGCCGCTGGGATTTTTATTTTGAATTATATTGTCAGTTGTTGACATTTTACATTTTTGGTGGAGATTTGATTTTGTGAGGAATTATTAAAGGTCTATGACTTTGATTTGAAGCATTAGGTTGGTTAGAAATTAAATTAAAAATTTATGGTGAATTTACAAAAGAGTTCTTTTAATTAAAATAGAATGAGCAATGTCGAAAAAGCTTTGATAATTTTGTAAAAGCTTAAGTTATTTCGAAGAAAGCTTTAACAAATTTTAAAAAGCTCAAAGTATTTCGAAAAAAGCTCAAACAAGTTCGAAATAGCTTAAATTATTTTGAAGAGCTTAAAAGAGTTTGAAAATAGTTTCAAAAAGTTGTAATTAGGTTAAGTAAGTTCGAAAAATTTAAATTAATTTCGAAAAAATTAAAATAAGTTCGAAAAATCTTAAGTTATTTCGAAAAAACTTGAAAAGGTTTAAAAAATGTTTTAATAAGTTCGAAAAAGCTAGAATAAGTTCGTAAAAAACTAAGAAATTTCGAAAAAGCTTAAATAAGTTCGAAAAAGCTTAAGTAATTTGGAAAAAGTCTAAAGTAAGTTCGAAAAAGCTAAGATGTGTCATTTAATCCTCTAGTATTCCAACAGTAAAGCATCATCTGCAGCCATCTCACAAAAATTTTCTAGTCCAAATTCTCAAACTTTCTTTTATCAATATCCCAACTCAAAAAAGTACTCCATCCAAAAACTTAATGATAAATAGCAGAATCTGTTTACTTTTCATTCCTTAAAAAACTTTTAAGACCAATTTTCAAGTAAATGTCAACAAAAGCGTCACAGCTATTCATAATAATAATTAATATCATCAACAGCTGTTCCTCATCATGAAAATTGGGTCAAAATATTCAACAACATAAATTTATTACAAGCTCCATCTCTTAAACTCGGCACCTAAATACTAAACCAATTTTGCATCCATTTATTCTCCGCTTCTGCGAATTGCATAAACAGCAACACGAATGAAATAATGGTGAGAAAAAAAAGGCAACAGAGAATGGATAAAATCCTGGCACCAGCAGATTACTTTTGCATTTAATTTCTCTCTTTTCCGTTTCCATTCTTTTTGTGCTGTCGTCCCATAAGCCCCAAAAGATATCCGCCCGAAATACGAATGAGAGAGAATATTTTTTCCCATGATGTGTCTGTAAAGCACATAAAGAAGCATAAAGTATAGACATAGAGAAATAAGGCATGGAAGCAGAGGCACTGCTTAGGGGAGAAGCAGGCTATAAGCTTCAATTGTAATCGACAAGAGAGCAACCTTAAAGAAGCATGTGGACTTTGTAGCCTCCCCTTATCCAGGCTAGTGCTGCTGCTATCTTAGTTGTAAAACCAATAAGATTGTAAGCAGCTAAAGAGCCTAAATCAGCATGTAGATTTTGTTCGCATTCAGCTCTCCTAGCTCCACCCCTGACAAGGCAGTAAAGTGAATAAGCAAAGTACTGGATAATTTTGTGATTATATTTTATTTTCTGGACCATTTCCGATTTTATTTATTCGACATTTTCCTTGCTTTATTCATTTTTATTTTATTTTTATATCTTATACGCAAGTGAATGACGGTGCGTGTGTCTGCCATTCCTTTTCCTTTTCTTCGACACAAATATTTGCATAACTTTAGATACAGTATGAGAAAAATTTATATCTTGAATGATTTGACTCTTTGTGTGCCCTTTCTTGCCTACTCCTCCTTTGCCATTTATTTATTTTTTTGATAGACTTTTTATGTGTTTTGATACGCATATTTTACTGCATGCTTCTCTCTCTTTTGCCTTGATATCTATGAGAATCTACTTGACTCACTGTGTCTCGATCTATTTCACTTGCTTTAGTCTTTATTATGAGGAAAAATAAGAAGATAAATAAATATTTTTGTGACATTCAAATAGCAGTGATGTGGTAGGGAAGTTATGGAATGTGAGGATCTAAAGTGCATTTTTTGGAGAGTCATTTGGGACAAGATTTACCTCTTCTAGGTGTTCATGACTGTTGTGTGGCAAAATTCTTGAAAAATAGACAACATCACAACTACTTTGTGCTGTCAATCCTTTAGAATAGCATTTATGTGTGCCTCGAGGCATAAAATCAAACCAGCACTGTAATTTCCTCGCAACTTTTCTGAAAGTACAATAAAATCTAAATTTATGAACTAAAGCTTCCATTCACTTCCTTTCACACAAAACTTTACATACATTCAGACTTCTTATTTCCATCAATTTAAGCAATATTTTCCCATAATAACTTCTTCTTCTCAGATTAAACAACCACAAACTTGTGCAGTAAATTCAAATCCACAAAACTTTCATTGTATCATCATCTCATCCAGCACCCCGTCCCTAAATGAACTCATAACCTAAATATTCACAACAAAAAGGAATTCCACTAAAAAAAATTATGGAATTTTGTGTGCCTTTGTACTTTCCATCATAGTCGCTCTTTTGTGTTCTTGCTTCTCCACAACCACCACTGCCAGATTTTTTTTTTATTCTGCATAAATCCTTGTTGTTGTTATTTTTGGGTAGGCATGTGGTATGATAGGCATTATTTCACAGGAGCAGGCACAGAATATAGAAAAAAATAATATTTATCTGTGAATTCGCAAAGAGGAGACAAGAATAAAAACAAAAAAGAGAAAATTGGAAGAAATTACCTCATGCTCAATGTCTATCTGTGATGTTGTTAGGGGGTTGGGACTCTACAGAGATCTGGCTAGTCCCTTAGTGGTCCTTACAGCCTCTGTTAGACTAAAATGGTCCTTAATCTCAAATTTCATTATTTCTAGACTCGTAAAACTTACAATCATTTTTCCATAGCCCTATTTACACCCCTGACCAGGGGCGTAGCCAGGAATTTGAAGAGTGGGGGGGGACAAAAAAAATTTTGTATGGAAAAAATTTTAAGGGGGGGGGGGGGGGTATTTTGTGATTTTTTCACAAAAACCCTAGCAAAATAAAGAAATTTCTGTTTACGTTGGTTATCCCCCCCACTGGCTACGCGCCTGCCCCTGACATCCCGTCATCGCATTTTGATGGCACTAGCGGCAAACATCAGATGAGGGTGCTCATAAGAAGGCAAAAAACTGTTTTGATAACTTGAAAATATGCATATTACACAATTTTCGGTTTAATTTATTATAATTTCATTTTCCTTGTGGTTTGCCTTACTCATATACATCCATATCTTCTGTCTATCGTCTTTTTGCCGTCATTTTCATCACCACAAGAACAACTTTTCCTTCTTTTTATTTTATTTTTTTCATTTACGGAAGAAAAAGAAAAAAAAAATATTTTATTTTGGTGCCAGCTCTTCGCTCTTTTATGCTTCATTTTATTTTATAACATTTCTCATCCATTTATTCATTCCTTCCATCATTTAACCACCACCAGCCGTCAGTGTATTCCATGTTCTTGTTTGTGGTTTTTTATGTTTTTTGTCTTCGAATTTCATTTCATCACTTTGCAATGTTGAGACAATTTATCTGCAATATTCAATTCGTTTTTTCTGTCATCTCGTGTCGTCGCTGCTATGAGAACTTTTTTTTTCGTCTTCTTGATGCAGTAGAATGGATTGGGCTGAGATGGTTGGTTAACATTATTTGGAATATTTTAATGGCATCATTGTGTCGAATTGTCTGTTAATAAGTTTTTAAAATCGACCCTCTTCCACTTTCTTCGCTGTCACGAAATTTCCATATTAAATAGCATGGGATGCAAACTATCTTTCATAGTTCCTCCTTTTTAACATGCAGGGGTTCAATCCCCACCTGTGTCAATTGCTGACTTAGTTTTCATCAATCTATACCAGTGATGACCAACCTATGTGTTACGAAAAAAATTTTAAAATCTCACGAACCATGTGCGGCTTTGATAATAGCTTACCACCAAGGTGTGCCGTGAAACAAAAAAGGTTGTCCACCACTGCTCAATACCATTAAAGTCCGGAGAGATAAAAATCATGCATTTATTTTTTTTCGATAGCTGTCATAGGTTAACGACCCCTATATTTTCCCAAATGATGCAATTAAGTGCTTCATTCCTTCATAAATTGTGCTTACTTAGCAAACATTCTGTTCTTGTAAACAGTATTTATCTCCATTTATCGTCTGTTTTTTCAGGATTTTATATTTTATTTTTATTGCCATTCCCGATTTTTTTTATCCTATGTGAAAATTCTCTTTAAATTATGCCTGACGATTTAAGGAAATTTTTGATCGTAAATTCTTCATCCAGAAAATTGCACAACA
Organism: Chironomus riparius; assembly: GCA_917627325.4. Lineage (NCBI taxonomy): Eukaryota > Metazoa > Arthropoda > Insecta > Diptera > Chironomidae > Chironomus > Chironomus riparius. The sequence goes on along the minus strand of OU895877.1, from coordinate 16,199,578 downwards.
TTTACTAGAAACTCCCACACCTCTATCATTGTATCCCCCCTCGAAACTGTAACAAATAAAATTAATGAATGACGCAACTTCACAATAATTTATCAGTGGAAACTCCTCAAATTTCCAAGGGGACAACAACTTGATGGGGAAAAGTTTTGATCAAAAATTTTAAATAATTTCTCATCACAATGGAAATGTGGGGAGGTATAAAATGTACAAGGGGGTAACAACTTGATAAAAAAATTTAAAAAAGAATACAGCACGATGAGAAATGTTGAAGTGGACAACAGCGTGATGGAAAATATTTTTAACAAGAATCGGCAATAATTTTCAAATTTTGAACGAACAATGTTGAGAATTAATTTTAAATATTTCCCCAATTAGCTATTATCCCCCTGAAAATTTCAGACCATACCACAGCATCAATCTATTGAATTTGATTGAAAAAAAGAAGGAAAAGATGATTGAAAAATATGAGAAAAAAAGAAGTTTCTTATGCTGAAATATCACTCAATTTCATTTTCGTTGCGACAGATCCTTCGTCTTCGTACTTATGCCTTAAGCTTATGTCTTCGAAAATTTATTAAATTTAAACTCCCACCGCTTTCTGTTCCTCCTTAACTTCCACTTGTATTATTTTTCTCCCTTCATTTTTTTTATGGCACATACGTAGACACATGGAGTACGTACGTACGAACAATATTTTTCTTTATTTGAGTATGAGAAGACAGAAGGAATTCTTATAATGATGCGGTATATGGAATTTCATTTTTCTTCTTTCGCTGCTACTTCCTTTCCGTTCATTTTGCTTGTATATGATATTTTTTTCCATAAATCCATAAAGTATCAAGTTGATGCTTTCGCTCTTCTTCTGTTTCCATCGTCTTTCGCCTCCTAAAGAGTGCACACATGTTGTTGAATATAATTTTTTAATATATTCATTACTTTGAGATCGTTGAGAGTGAATTTTATTTGTTGTCGCCTTAAATAAACTCCTGGAGGGGATGGTGATGATGATTGTATGGAATTATGTTGGGAATAAATGTGAATTCTTTTGGAGGGTAGATCGAATCTTTAGAGAATTGAGGAGGAAATAGAGCAGTGGAGGTGCTTTTTTGAAGTTGGAAGAAGTTTAAGACTTTATTGAGCTTTGAAAAACACTAGGGAAGAACTAGGACAAAACCTGAGCTAAGAAAGCATCTGTTTTCTTTGGGTCGAGCCCAACGACTGCAAACAAAGAAAACTTCAGTTAGATTCGAAAAATTCAAACTGAAATTCGAAAAATTTCGAACTGTTTCGAACTATTAAAATTTTTAAAAAAGAAATGATCGTTAGGATATTAATAAAAATATATTTATTTTAGTAATTTTACTCTAAATTCAACAAAAACTTTTAATAATTTATCAATTTTATCTTGACAATGTTCAAAATCGACTTCAATTTGTGCAATTACTGTATTGATGAATTTCTGGTTAAAGAAAGGATCAGAACATAAGGTAAAAAAATTAAGCTGTCTATAAATAAATTCAAGAATACAGAAGAAATATTTTTTTACAGCAATATTCAATATTATGCAATTTAAGAAATTCAATCCACTTATCTTTATGCACAGAGCTTTTTGGAAGTTCAAAGAAAGGTATTTTATTGGTTTTCTTTCCTTTACAACCAGTAATTACACAATTTCTGACTATTTTAAAAAAATGAAATTTTATAAATTCAATAAAGACTAAGAAATGTAAACAAATATTTTCAACGGAAATTTTAAATTCAAATCAAGTTCGAAAATGAAGTACCTATTTCCGAAAATGAGTTCTTGTTTGCAGTCGTTGGGGTCGAGCTATTCCGAGCTGAGCAAGCATCTATCTTTTGTATATCGAGCTAGATTGAGTTGAATATGAATCTATCTATTTAGAATCGAACTAAACCGAGCTGATCTCAACTAAACCTTATTAGAATTCAGCTAATCTACTCTACATGCAGTCAAGCTAAGTGTCTAAATATAAAATAGAAAATTATGCCAACTTCCCAAAAATATCTGTTTATCATTCTCATCTAAATGTTTTAAAGCCTTCCGACAGTCTTTAAGAATTCAAACACAATAAACAGACTCAATTTAAATAAATAACTCCCAAGACATCCCCAGTTAATAAAAGAAGAAGGAAAATTCTATGAAATTTGACACAACTCTCAGCCTATAAATCTGAGCCTTTTCTTTAGGCTTAGGAATTTTATTTTCATCATTTTCAATTATTTTTCGACTTTTTTTTTTGTTGTTGTTTGCTGAATATCAAATATCAAACAAATGTCAATCCCACTGCTGTGTAATTGAAAGGATATTCAATTGAAAAGTTGTCTGCTTTCCTCATAAATTTGAGTTTATTTCATGTTGTTACTCGTAAAATGATTTTGTAAATGTCAAACTTATCAGATTCTTGCATATTTTGCTATAAAAAGGATTCAATTTTTTTGTTGATTCTTGCATGACAATTTTGTGTCTTCTCTCTGCGGGAGATCTGTGCAACATGTAGGATTGTATTCTAAGGAATTTAATGACTTGAAGATTGAAAGTTTTAAATTTATTTTAAATATTGAATGTCATTGAACTGTTTTGAGATTTTTCTGGAAATTTAAAGAACTTTGTGTAATTTTTGGCACATTAATGCTAAATTTGTGTAGTTGGTCTAGTCAAAAATGCAAATTTTAACTCAAATAACTTCAAATTCAGATCAAATAAAGCCAAGTTCAGGTTAATCAGGCTATTTGAACCTAACCGTACCAACTGCTTCTTAAGAAACGCCAACTTCATGCTAGTTGAAGTCAACTTCGTTTGAAGTAATGCTAACGCTAGCTTCAAGATTGTTTACACTGTTTCGACTCAATTCCAGTACTTTAAACTGCTTTTAACCAGGATTGAGATACAGGCACCTGTGCACAGGTGAGAACCGTACAATTCCTTCTTCTTCTTTTTCTTATTATTCTTATTCTTCTTCTACTTAATTAACTTTATTAAGATTGAGTACCAATTGATTGATAGAACTTGCCCGCGATATATGAGGAAACACACAAAACCCATCGCGAGACAAATTCTCCTCACAATTGACGATAATCCGTTTTATTCCAATAATATTCAATGTCTAGGTTATGGTTATGATAGAACCTTCTTGTCAACGATTGTTGGTTAAACACAAAAAACCCACGTGAAACAGTTGATTCTCCTCACAACTGCCGCCGATCGTGATTTGTCAATGTAATTAAATGTTCTTTGGTATTCCGATGATGATCAATTCCGTTTTATCTAGATTATGTGCAAAATTTACACATTTTTTCCAATTTCAATTTATATCCAAAATTTAATTAAATCGCGACTTTGCTGAGTTTTCTCCTTGGTATCTTTGTTCTTTGTTACTTTGAAGACAGTTCCAGTAGGTTTGTGACTTATTCTTACGCGTAATTAATTAATTTTGAAGTATTGCACAATTCCACACAACCTCATCATTCGGAGGTTGGGAGAAAACTCACCGTACAATTCCCTGATACCTTATAATGTTTTCAAATAAAACCATACAAATTCTTACGAAATCCCATAAATTATCAAGGAATTGTACGGTTCTCATCTGTGCACAGGTGCCTGTATCGCAACCCTGCTTTTAACAATTGAAAACTTAAAAATTAATCACAATTTATATAAAACTCAAAAAAAATGCAAGCTATACAAAATAACTTCTCCCCACTGGGCCAAAATTCCACAAAAATTTCCTTCCTCTGTTCCCATTTCCTCACACAGTTATTGTATTAATATTCTCATATATAATATATAACGCTACTAGCTGTTATGTTGTGTCAAGCGGTAACTAAAAAGAAGCTATAAGCTGAGAGTTGTGTGAAAGGATAGAAGGGGATGAAAATTTCTGGCATATGATCATGCTCATGTCATAAATAAACTTCTATTCTGTTTAAAATTTTTAATATTATTAAAGAAAAAGAATTTTTCATGAGCATAAAATATCCTAAAATATTGCACGAATCAACGAATTTTCATGTAGCAAAAAAAAAGTGTAGAGACATCACATTTTAGCATGAAATTACTTTAATCCAATATGTATGAATAAATTAAGTAATGAAATAATGTAAAACATTTTAGATCAGCTAGAAAAAAACAAGAAATGAAAAGAATCTTTGCTGAGCACTGTAAAAAAGAATTTTATTCATGTACGATATGAGGGCAGATAGCAAATCTCAGCAATAAAGCTATGTGGCCCTTTTTATGCTTTGGAACTCGACTATACATATGTATGTACATGGATATATACAGTCATATTACATTTTTAAAATGAATGCTGTAAACTATGCTTTATGCATGTAAGGCAAAGTAAGAAGGAAAAAGAATTACATTCGAGTTTGGTACGTTTTTGGGGGAAGTGATAGCAGTGGCTAAAGCGCATTTTTTTGCACAATGTTGTTCATAAATGACGTTCATCAAGAATTGTTATTTTTAATCACTTTTTTCCTCGCCCTTCCAAGTTGGACATGATTTATCAACGACTGCTAGATAGATCGAACTAATTTAAGTCTTAGTCTAAGAAGGACTGCACCAGGAACTACTTAAAACTGAATTCTTTGAATATTATTTAAGTTTATTAATCTACTTCTACAAGGAACGATTTCTAGGGCTAATTGTGGTCACTAACCTAGTCAGACACGAACCTTATTCATGGTCTAGACGTCCATAAACAGCGACACGTTTAAAGATATTTGATTCTAAGACTTGGGATACTCCGGATCCTTAGAAATCAGCTCTTGATATCTCATCATGAATGAGTGTTAAGTAGGAAGAATGGAATACATGTAGATCTCCCTATAACTACCATATGTGTATACTAATGTAAAACAAGTCGGGCTCGATAGGAATCGAACCCATAACCTCAAAAAACGAACCCACTCGTCCAACGATGTCCTTATCTCACTTTGATCCATACACTCATAAAAAAAAATTAACATTTTTCATTGTTATTTCGTTGTAAACCAGATTTAACAATGACATTGTTAAATTTAAATGACGAAAAAAAAAGTTAACAATTTCATCGTTAAAATTATTTTTACAATCAATTAACGATAAGATTGTAACGTAACGATGGTGATTGTTAATTTTACAATGGTCATCGTTAATATTAAATTTTAAATAATTTAACTTTACTTAAGTTTTGAATAATCTTAATTGAATAAAAATTCAGTATGAAAAGTGAGTTTTATTCCTGTGTACTTAAGAACTATAAAAATTTATAAAAAATTAATTTTTTATTAAAAAATGTTGTATTTGAAATAATTTTCGTTAATTAATTTATTTTTCAATACTTTCTATTGATGTTTGACAAAAAGTATAATTAAAATCTTTTTCATTTTCACTATTTATAAAATTTACCTTTTTATTTAAATAATTATTTTGTCACTTGCAAATCAGATAAAAAATTAAGAAATATGATTACGATTAAACAGACGACATTGGAAGTTAAGCAACAAAATTTTATCTTCTTTTTGGATGGGTGACCATTTTTTTCTTCGAAATTTTTTTTTAACAATATGATTGTTAAATTTTACAATTTCATTGTTGACAATTTTTTTTACAATAGTCATTGTTAAAATTAACAATTTCATGGTCAACGCTATTTTAATCATGACATTGTTAAAATTTTCATACAAAGTAACAATGCATTGTTAATTTTTTTTATCAGTGTATCCACAGTACTTATTGAAGTTTTCTTACTTTTTACTCAACGTTGGCTTTACTAAGGGGCCGTTCACTTATTACGTTCGCATTTTAGGGGGGAGGGGGGGTTTGAAAAATTGTAACAAAATGTAACATAAGGGGGGGGGGTCAAGAAATATGTAACGTTCTAACTGTAGTCTGTCTTTCAAAAAAAAGTTCACGAAAAAAATTTGTTTACAAATTCACACCAAAAACATTTTTTAAAATTATTAACCTTTTTATCAAAATAAAATAAATTATGAACGTTCAGGGGGGGGGGGGGGGGGGAGAGGTGTTGTGAGTTGTAACATATTGTAACAAGGGGGGGGAGGGGGGGGGGTGAAAAAAAGTTTTTTTTGCGTAACGTAATAAGTGAACGGCTCCTAAATGACTTTACTTTTCTCAACTGACCACCGCAGCCACCCAAAGTGTTCAAATTTCCAAACTATAACTTTTCCATAATCACAAAAAATCAGCTTTGTAAAAAATATTTCAAATTCCACTCATTTTTTTTTCTTTCTCATTTTTATCCATCCAGCAAATTCCATACAACACAAAGTAACAAGCACATAAGGCAGCACAATAATACAATTCTTCTTCATATTTCACGATTAAATGTGATTTAATAAAAAAAAAAGCAGACGAGATGCAAAGACATATTAAAGACACTACGAGATGTAAAACAATATGTGAATTTGTGTGAGACACACAGAGAAGCACTAAATAAAGCAAAAGGAGGAGGAAGAGCTGCTTCCTGTGAATAAACAACTAAAGTTTCTTTTTTTCGGTAAAGAATATAAAATAAAATAAAAAGTGCTGTAAAAAGTGAATCATAAAATATGAAATAAGAAAGTAAAAAGCAAGCAAGTTCTTCGTCTTGAAAATGTGCAGGAAAAAAGGAGAGATGAAATATGAAATATTTTAGCATGTAGCAAAAAAAAAAAGTTTCGTTACAAATGAAAACAGATGAAATAAAACATATTAAATAACGCTCATTGGAATCCCTTGGAGACGGTTGAATTGTGTGAGAAACAAAACAAAAAAGTAAAGGAAAAGAAAATCAGCAAACAATACAGCAAGGAGAAAGGGAAGCTCAGCAGCTTAGTGGCAAAATATAGATAGCAGTAGCAAGAACTTTATTTAAGTGTATATGGTGATATGATAGCAATTGTGAAACTTAAAATGTTATTCGCTACACTAGCGAATACACGGATGCGAATCCCTTTATTATGTTTGTTTCTAGCAGCAGGTAATTTTTATTGCTATTTGCTTTATACTTTTTTTGCTCACTTCCTAGTTTTTTTTTCTTATTTCGAGAAGATTTGTTCATAAATTACGTAAGAGAAAAGAAATTTATTGCAAATGTTTGCGGATTTTTTTTGACTATTTTTATTGCATTCAGCACAAAAAAGAGAACAAAATTGCTTGTTACAATAAATATTGAAGCATCTGGGACTGGTTTCCCAATTTTGAGTTGAAACTTCACAAACATCTGCGATTTGGCTGATGAATATTTTAAGTGGGAACACATTTTTGAGGATTTTGCTTGGTTTATGGTTGAGTTGTGAGTTGGAAGTTTTAGAGATGAAGTTTTGAGGGAGTTTAGTGTTTGAAAGCTTAGATGGAATTACATGTGTTCATTACAAAATGTAGCGAAATTGAAATTAATTTGAAAAGCTCGAAAAAATAAATTTTCTTTGGTATAATATAAAATATAAATTTTACACATCAACATATAAGTTTTACATATCAAAATAGAATTGTTGCTCATCAAAATGTAGCCTTAATATCAAATGTAAAATATACACATCAAAATCTACAACTTTACATATCAGAAGCTACAAATTACACATCAAAACTACACTTTTACACATCAAAAGCTACATTTTTACACATCAAAAGTTAAAATTAGTATTCAAAAGCCACTTCATCAAAAATAAGTCAATAAACTCAAAACAAATGCAAATAAAGCTCCAAATCTTGCATAACTACCAATATTTACAATCATCCTTCCAGTTCCAACAACAAAAACACAAACCAGCCCCAGGAAATGCAAATAAAATCTCAATAAACTCAATTCAAAACAACAATTTTATGTTCCATAGAATGCAATAAAGTTATCGTCTACATCATGAAAATCATCTTGCATTTGATAATCCGAATGATTCATTGCAATGACATTTCAGTTTTATTGTGAACAATTTAAAGTCATTAATAATCTTTATTTTTTTTCCTTCAACCCTTCTCCGTGTTTGTTTCTTTCTTATGTCGTAATTTATGAAGAAATTAAAATAAATTATAATCGGTAATGTTGAAAAATGTAAGAAAAATATACTGCTACACATGTGGGGAGTCTGATGGATGTTATGTAACCTGAGGTGTGCCATATTCTAACCTCTGTTACTTTCGGTACGCATTTTTAACATATTTTGTGGTTAAAAAGTTGCAGGGGGTCTAGAAGGGGTACAACAGAAGTTACGTAACTTTCGTACAGCCCCCAAAACACACACAAATATTACAAAAAACAAAAGAAAGTCTGAGAACAAAGAAGATCATGTACGGTATTCACAAATTGTGTGAATTTTATGAGGTAGTTGTAACAGCGAGTTAGAGCAAGTCACACAATGGCGCTCATATGAATTATTAAGAGCACACTTGGTATAAATTTCATAAATCTTATCTCTCATTTCACCAAAAAATGTATAACAACAACTTTGTTTTGTGGATTTTATTTGCTGAGCTTTTTCATTTTTTTTACATCTTCTGTTCCATAACCATAAGATCTCATGTTGTTGTTCTTGCCTCGTTTCTCACTCATTTGAAAGGAAATAAAAATGAAGATGAGGATGTGATATACGGTAGTGAATTCAAATGGAGAGAAATATTCAATTTTTTTTTTTTGTGATAATGAATTTTGTTTTTTCAGTGCTTGGGTTTGGAGGATTGGATGGGGGAAGCTAAGTTTTGTGAGATGTGATGAAAATATTAAAGATTTTTTGCTGAGAAAATTAGTTTTTTTATACAGTTTTGTTTTATAACTCAAGAAATTTTAACAGAACATTTACTTACGTTTTACGAAAAGTTTGGTTCCATTTACGTAAGGGGGAAACATCATGATGAGGAAAAGTATTCAAGCTTGTTTTACCGAATTGATCGGAATTTCAAAAATCACTTCAAGTCATCCAAAACCGAGCATTGAGAAACGTTTATTGTCTGGACAGCAAAGAACTAAGAATATAGTCGAGATGTACCATGATATTTTATACAAATATTGCAGGATTCATGTTCAATTGCCTTAAAAAAATGTATCGCAATAATCTAGATGTTTTTATCAATTATTATTCAATCTAGCTCTGAAACCTTTTCCCATCATGTCGTTCACCTCCAGGGGCGTAGCCAGAAAATTTTTAAGGGGGGGGGGGGGGGGGGGCATTTTCAAAAATTAAAAAACCGTTATTTTGTATCCTTAAATCTATATTCATTCTTGATAAGTTTAAATATTTAATTCATTATTCATACATTAAATTTAATTTTTCGTGCCGATTTTGACATTTCTTTCATCACTTCCTCTTCATTAACTGGTTCTTCTCTCTTAATACTTAATAAAACAATTATCAGATTGTTGTAGCGGGAGCCGGGCCCCCTATGGCCCCCCTGGCTACGCCCCTGTTCACCTCTTTGATGAACAAATATAGTTTAAATCTGTTCTCACCAGGTTGTTTCCCCCTTGTGTAAATGAAAGCCATTAATTGTTTCCCCATTTTGCTGTTTTTCTTCTGCGTTTACGTAAAAACTTTAAGTTTCTTAGTAGAAAACCTATCAAAAAGTCTGAGGCTAGTATCACGGCTCACCATAGTCCCTGCCCTAGTCACCGTTAAAATTCAAAACTGCTTCAGAGTTTAACTGCATCGATAGTTGATCCAAGAGTCTCTAAGATTGCCCTTGAAACTATTTCTATGTACCGAAGACTCAAAACATTCCCCTTCTTTCTATCATCTCTATTCCATTATCCTCACCAATCTCCATCTCTAATCTCAAAACAGCAAAAGTAAAAAAGGATTTTTTTTAACAACAAAAAAAAGTGCCAACAACGCGAAAAAAAAATATACTAGAAATATATGAAAATTGTTTTTGGCAGCAGAATTTCATTTGAACAGTTTTCACAAACAGTTGCTTAATTCCGTACGTAGAATGAAAAGCAGAGAAAATCAGAAGCAGAAATTTTCTCTTTATTATGAGAATCATGATTATTGTGCAATGTCTGAAAATTATTTCATTTTTTTTTTCAAATAATTACCACTGCGATGTAGAACGCACAATTTCCTCCTTTGATGCATGAAGCATGAGCCAAAGCGAAAAAAAGTTGCATTCCGAGAACTGCTCTAATGACTTTTATTATTATGATGATGATGATTATGATGATAATGGTGAAAAAAAAATAACAAACAAGTCACACAAAAGCTCGAAGTCACATAATGACAGCTGAAATGTCGCTGTGCCAATTGTTTCATTCATCGTCGCCAACATGCACAACTTGCCATTGTTTTTTGTTGGGTTTCAAAAAAAAAGGGTATATAGCAACACAAAAAACAAAAAAAAAAGAACAAAGCAAAGCGTCAGGCTGTGAAGGGAAGCAAAATAAATGTGAAAGATCTTAAAGCTATTTTTGAAGCTGTTGAGTGCTTTGAAATAAATTGAAAGCAATTTATTCTCATGAAACGTGTATGTGCACAAAAAAGGGATAGAATTATGGTGTACGGGGGCATTTTTGGGGTTTGTGACTGAGGAAAAAAAATGTTGGGATGGATGTAAGGAATTTTTATGGTGCTGAAATCTTAAATTTTCTGTGCTTTGTAGTGAAATAAGCTTGATTTGATCAGCTTTGAGTCAAGGGGGGAACAACATTAAGGAGAAAAAATTGTGACACATAATCATAAATTAATTTATGTTTAAATTCTTCGGTTTATCTTGAAACTGTCACAGCATTTTTTAAACAGAAAAAATAGGAGAAAACCCTTTTCATGTCTTTCACAATTGTATAAATTGTACACTTTCCTCCTATCCCCTATCCAATAATCCTAGCTGCGCCCCTGAACTGTAGATTTGATCCATAAAAAACGATTGTTTATAGCTTCACTATAAAGTTTAATTCATCTTCGTTCTCACATCCGATGCACATCTGAGCTTAAATTTTTTCCCATTGAATACAACTCAGTGACATGAAATGGGCGAGCGAGCCACAAATGATGCATTCCAACAATCTATGCATTTGTTGAATGCATTAAAAGTTTGTTCACACACACACAATTTATCTTTTTGTTGGAGGAATAGATACAGTATGCCAAAAGTATCCAAGCATAACTTGACAAACGAACAACCAAAATGTATGAAAAACTTCTTGTCCGGATACTTTTGCCCGCTACTGTAGGTAAAGAAAAAGTTTGATGTGCTTTTTTTGAGGATGCATGGAAGGTGAGTTTTGAATAGTTGAGGGACGTTCTAGTTTTGCAAAGAAGGTGAAAATGACTTCCTACATGTAGAGGACTTTCAGCCATCGATGACTTCACTATGCAGGTGACCCCTGGCTTAACTTGTGTACCTAGATACTAAAGTTATCGGGATCGGAAAAGTTTTACATTAAGGAAAACTAAAACTAGACAAAACTGAACTCAATTTTAAGTTTTTTCAATAATATGAATTGAAATTTCATAAATCCAGCAACTTTATCAAAGCTTTGATTCAATAAAGCCATGCAAAAATTCATTTTCAAAGCTACAAAAAGCAAGTGACTCTTCATCAAAAAAAAAGTGCTCACAAAAATTTGATTTTCATTATTTTATTGTCCACAAAACATCATTTTTTGTCTATTTCACAAATACCAAAATTTGCCCGCCCATTGGGAGAAGGACATCCACACATAAAAAGCGACAAGCATCATCGAGACGAGCATCAGAACAGAAATGAAAATTTATTTATTGTATAAAATAAAAAAAGCAATTTAAATTAATTTTTCGGTGTGCGGTAAAAGTTCATGAGAGCATATTTTCTTCTACCGTACCTATCTATCTACTTTGTCGTCTCCTCATCTCATTCATTTTCATTTTTTTTATCATCACATCCTCACATTATGATGACTGTGTATGACATATGAAAATATATATTTATTCAAATGTCATAGATATGTGTGTTGAGATGTAAATGGTTGTAGGTTGGGTATTTTTTGAGGTTATGGGCACCCCTCGTAAAAAACAAAAGAACTGAAAATTGAAAATCAAAACAATAGATTGTACTTAAGAGACATTTTTAGGTGAAAATTTTCAAAATACCTCAATAGCATATTCAAGTAAAGTGAAAAGGGAGAGGCAGATTAGATACGAAAAATCTGTGTCAGATATGACAAAACACCTACATTACATTCTTGTGGTAAACAATTTTCTTATTATGGTATAAAAAAATATTTTTCGAGAATGTCTGAAAGAGGTTTTGGAGTGGGGAAAATGGAAATATTGTGATGTAGATTTAGTGAAAAAAGGACTAAAGTTTGTTTTGAAAAGCTGTAATGGTTTCACTGACCCGTAAACCTCTCTCTCAGTCTTGCTCCTCGTTTCTATCATTCGACAACAACAACAACAACAGCATAAATTCAAGTCCTTTCAGCTCTTTTTACGATAGATGAGGATTCCTTGCTCTATTTTCGATTTTTAGGTGTTTTTGCTGTTTGGAAGATTTAATGTTGTTAACTGGTTTTTGGAAGAGGTTTGAAGAATTTTGCACAAATTATTTCTGTGGAAGTTTTAAGTTTAAAACTTCAACATCTTGAAGTCAATTTGAATTCAACAAGAACTTAACTTGAATTCAACTAGAGCTCAACTTGAATTCAACTTGAACTCAACTTGAATTTAACTTGAGCTCAACTTAAAATCAACTTGAAATCAACTCAAAACCAACTATTTTATTAAAATTCAATTAAATTTGAACTCAACTTGAACTACGCTTAATCTCAAGTTGATCTCAATTCAAAATCAACTTGATGAGAACTTGATCTAAGCTCAATCGGAACTTGAATTAAGCTCAAACTCAACGTGAACTAGGATTGATCTCAATTTGAACTAATCTTGAGCTAAACTTGATCTTAATTTGAAATAAGCTTGTTCAGAACTTTAACTCATCTTTAATTATACTCAAACTCAACTTGACTTATGTCTACATAAATAGTTGCTTTAAATTCAGCTAAATGCACTTTCATCACACTAATTCCAAAACTGCTGTTAAAACTTTCATTTCCAATCACTTTTTTTTATCGAACAAACACACAGCAATTGTGAAAAACCCAATGAATTCGAAAAATTATCCTATGAAAACAGCAGCAGACAATTGAGAGAGAATTAAAGGAAGGCATATGAGAGCGCGAAAGAGTTCAAAGTTTTTATTTTTTTCATTCTGTTGTTTAAACGCAGTATTGAGATGAATAAATAGCCGTGCAAAGAGAAAATAAAGGAAAATTTTCACTATTCAACTGCGGTATCAGCCAGCCATCCAAACTCTTTTTATGGGTTAATTTTTGAAATACGATCCGACTCGATGCCTGAAGAGTAAAAAAGGAAAAATTTGAGGTTATGTTTGCTTTTCTTACCCTATCATTACAGTTTTTTGATAGTCGACTAGGAGGGGCTTTTGAATGCGTATATCTTTACAATAAAACCCCATCCATTAACAATTGGATGTTTAAACAACAAAAGCTGTGAGATGAAGGAACAGAAAAAAGAGAGAACATTTTTGTAAAGAACCCTTCTGTCAAAATACAGTAATAGATAATCTTACTGCTTTCTATTTTCTAAGGAATATCATGACGTATCACATTACTAAATCTCTCATTCACTCACTTTAGCCTTATCTTTTCTCTCGTTCTTCATATTGCTACTTAAATACTTTTTTTCCATCTATTACTTTGATTCCTATTTATGTCTATACTTACTTATGCGTTGGGATGCTCCACTGCTCATATATGTGTTTGGGAACATAGCATATATATTCATGAAAATTAGTTGGGTCAGTTTACACATGTTTGGCATTTTATTGCTCGAGGCATTTTTTCGCCCTTATAATTCTCGCATCGAATGGATGCGTTGGGATATGGGAAATGGAAGAAAAGCAATGTAATGGCCATGTAAAACCATCACTTTTAAGTAAAATGGAATTAATAATACATTTTTTCTCGCACATTTTACAGCTGTAAAATATATCTGCTTGAATTTATATGGCTGCAAACTTGGAAGCTTTTAGATGAATATATTGCCAAGTACAGGAAGAGATATATTGAAGGTTAAGTGATTTTCTTGCACTTTAAGAGTAGTCTTCTACCTAAAGAATGATTCTATTGAACTTTTGCTACTTTTTTTGTCTGTTGTAGACATTCTTATTATTTTAAAGCCAATCAAATGAAAATAAATCACAAAAAACTTTTCCAAGTGAGAAAAAAAATCCACGTGGTCACAAAAAATTTTAAATTTAAAATATCCGTTATAAAATCTTTAGGGAAAAAAACACAAAAACATCTAACAAAAATCTCAAACTTTAAGCTATCTAAAAACAGCAGAAAACTTTCTCTTATTCCAACTCCATGAAACAGCTATTGATTGTATGTAATCGTGTATCCTAATCAATGTCAGAGAAAAGTTTAATTAAATGTTGTATGTTTCAGTTTCTCCTCTTCATTTGTGTTGAACATGATGTTCTGGATTTTTTTTATTTAAAGGAAATAGTAAATTGATATTTTATCGGCAAAGCTCAGAAGCTACCGAAAAAGTTTCTGTTTCACGAATAAAGCTAATTCGAATTAGGGGATTCATTTGCCTGTGATGTTGCAAGAAGTTTCAAATCATTTTGCCTTTTTGCTTCCAATTTGTGAGGAACCAGTCATACTGAGGTGGAAAAAGGGTTGGACAATCTAATTTCAAATTGACACCAATTTTAAACAACCCCAAACTTTAATAATATTAAGATATTTATTACCAAATCTTACGTCACTCAGTGTTCAATGAGGAGTAAATTAATAATCGAATTAGTAGAAAGAAAATATTTTTAAAGGCAAACGAGAAAGTTTCGATAAAGAAACACAAGCCTTTGTACATATTCAAGATACAAAAGGATTATTTTGGGAGTTCTTTTACTTCCACATTTCATTATTTACATAAACTTTGAAAAATAATGAGGTTCAATCTTGTGTATGTGGAGATATTTATAAAAACACAAGAGAGCAAAAATGGAGAAAAAGGATGAGCATCTAATGCTCATGGCAAATTTTTTCGATTTGGCTGCTTCAGCGTTAAGAAATTGGATTGAGATTTTCTTAAAGGCTCTTGAGTGAAGGCAATCTTGTGGATATGTGAGACTGTTTTTTGGTGAATTAGAGATTTTTTGGTTTTGAATAGCGTCTTCGTTGGATTTAAAGAGGTAAAGTACCAAAAAGCTGATCAAATTATTTGAAATCTAGACTTTTTTTTTGCAAATTTCAAGTTTTTTATCGAAATTGAATTTGTTTATGATGCTTGCCATTTTTTTAAACAACTTGGTGTAATAATTTCAATCATTAACAGCTTAAAACGAGAAAATAATACAAAAAACTATTTGAAGTGAAGTTTGAAATTTTCCACGTGGTTTAAAAAAATTCAACTTTGAAATGAACGTTATAAATTTTTAAATAGGTTTTCATATTTTTTTGTGCAGTGTTTTTCGTTTTCATTTTAAAACTTATTGGACAATCAGACCTTTCGTTTAAATACACGTGCTATTTTCCCAAAGCAATAACAGCATTCTTAGAATATCTTAAAATAACAATTTTGGGTACAAATATTCAATGGTTTTGACACAAAAGCACAAACCTCTCTCATTAATGTAGAGATATTCCAAGAATTTGGGTAAATTTCTATACCTTGACATTCTTTGTTAATTTTACGCATTATGAGTTTTAGAAAATTCAATCAAAAATACTTTAGAAATTCTTTAGTTATTCAAAATTGAGCCTCAAAAACTTTTCACATTCAGAAATCTCTATGATATCAAAATCTTGAATATTAATTAAGCACAAATACCTTCAAAAATTTTCAACCTTTTTTTTTGTTCATAGCATAAACTTACATATTAATCCCCTAAAAATACCTTGTCAAATGAAAATAACACACAAAGTATCAACATTTTTAAGTCAACAGCCGTCATAATATTAAATGGCAAATGTTATAAAATCTGATATTTTCTTATGCGACAGAAACTTCTACACCAAAGTCGTCTTGTGGCATTTTCTTGAGGAATTTGTGCTTTTTACATCCTTATCTGATGAAAATTTGTGTGTCGCTTGAAAATATTTGTTTTAATAAAGATTAAATGCTTGAAGAATTTTTGACATTCATTTTAAAATGATAAATGCTTTTTGAAAAGATAGTTATGGTTAACATATTATGTAAGGTTTACTAATGCAGTAGGACTTAAAGAACAAGGACCAAGAACAACATCAAAAGGGTATACTAGGTCGAACCTAACGTTGAGTGCTTACGTAACTAGAACGGTGAAATAAAAAAAAGAGCTTCTTAAACTTGACTTTGCCTGGGATTGAACCCAGGACCTTTGGCACGGAAAAACAACCCTCTACCATTTAAGCCAGTGTTGCCATTTCACTGCTTTTGAACAATATACTTAATCTTTAATAATCAACTTCCAATTATTTATCAATATACTTTTTAAACTCTATTCAAAAATTAACAAGAGAGTTTGAAGAGTTCCATAAATACAGTAACTAAGCAACAACACCTCCACATCTCCCCCAAGTTACTTCATTCAATTCAAAAGATAAAGAAGAAGGTAAAATTTCCCCCATAAGGATTATAATCATCCTCCACCCTTTCTAAATTCACTTCCTTCTGATAATGATAATTAAAATTGTGCCTGAGGTCACTCAATAATGCTTTCCTAAAAGGTTAACGATTGTGTTTGATAACCGGAAAGGGTATATATTGGAGATTGTCAAGAACGTACTTGTTTAATCTTATATTGTTATCTAAAACTCTTGAGCTCAAGTAGATAGATAATTGACAGCAATTTATAATCCATTAGGAAGCTCATCAAATTGAGATAATTATAGAGTGCATTAACTTGTTAAGCTTTCAATTCAACACATCCTCTTTAATTTTCAATATTGCACATTCTGCATCAGTGCATTAGATATGTTATGAATATTCATAGCCACAAGACATTTACCTGAAAAGATGTAAAAGGTCAAATTTGATGTTTGAAAATGAACCAATTACAAGGATAATATTTGCATTGATGGCTTCATAAACAGGATAATATTTGAATATGATGTAAATTTTAATGAGGTTTTCTATGTTTTGAATATGTTTTTGGGGGTTTATTGTTTATCCTTTGGTGTAATTGTGGGATTTGAGACTATTTGTAAGTTAGAACATTTGTCAATGGATATGCAGCTACATCAAAGATATTTTACAATATTTTATAGTGTCATTACATGACCATTGTAAGAACTGCTGCAATCTCGACTTCTGATTCTAATCAGACCAGGTTTCTGATGGGAATTGAACCCCAAATTGTTTTAATCAAACCTAGGTTGTCAAATCACTCGGCTATAGACGCCTTACTCTTGAACTGACAGATTTCCCATTATGTTACTCAATACTCGAGATACCACTCTTAAATATCATCCTTAACAGTCTATTTACTCAAATAATTCACCATCCATACATACCTCCTTCCGCTAAAAATCCAAAAAGTCAGCCAACCACTTTAACTTCAATCTTCTCCCACCGAGTAATAACAAAGCAACTCGCACTTAATCAAGCCAACGAGAGAATCCAACAGTTGTTTTTATTATGGCACCTCTGACATTTTAATCAACATTACAGCATATACAGCACATTACCCATGAGACACAAAAGAGAACTCCATAACAGCAACCTCAATAAGTTATTTTATTTTATATTCCACACTTCTACTGTATCTAATTCTCTCTTATTCCATTTCCTCGCCTCTCATTGTTTATCTTTCTCACTCATTCATGTACCTAATTTTTCGAGCAACAGCAGCAGCAATGAAGAGAAACCAATTTTCATTTTCATTTTATTATAATGATTAATCTTATTACATCAAATTTTGATTAGATTTTCAACGCTTAGCATATTTTAAGCAGATATCTTCTGTTGTTGTTTCTTGAATATTATAATATTCAATCTCGCTCCATCTCACTCACTTACGCGCTTCCCTTCTCAAGCTTTTTTATTGCCTTGTTCTTCTTGTTCGACTTTCATGTGAGAATTTATGAGGGTTTAATTCGATGTTTGGTAATTTTGTAGAAAATAACGAATGTGATGGGATGGGATTGGGGTGCTAAGAAGGAATGAAGGGGTGGGGAAGGGGGCTGATAGATAGGTTTGATTGGAATTAGAATGTTTAAATAGTATAAAATGTTATTTTTATCTAACATTTTGTCAAACAACCTCATATGAATATTTTTTAAAGTATAAAAAAGTCTCGATTATTCAAAGGTTCAAAACCTAGATGAAATTAATTTATAGAACATAAGTTGATAGAATTTTTTGTGAGATATCAGATCTGAGCGCTGCACATCATCATCAGCAAAGTTCGTTAACAAATTACAACCAAACCCCCCCCCCCCCCTCCTTGCTATTGGTCAAAAATGTATAGACAAGCGTGCAGACAGAGGAGGGGGGAGGGTTATTTTGGTGACAAATCCTTACGTTAACAAAAATTTTTTCATTTTGGTAGGTTTTCATGGAAAAATCCTAAAAATCTCTTCCCCTACCCCAAAATTTCTATATAAAACATTTTTTGTCCCCCCCCCCCTTCTTTAAATTACTGGCCACGTTCCTTTTGTATGATAAATTTATTGTTTGATCTCCCACAAATTCTCTTACTCCCCCCCTCTCCCCCCTCTCCCCCCTCTCCCCCCTCTCCCCTGTCTCTTTAGGTGTGCCGTAATTTTCAAACGTCCCCAACAACTTTAAATCAAAATGCATCAACTAAAATTTACTTAAAAATATAAATGATGAATGTTTTTAAACTGTTTGTTGAGCTGAGGAAGGAATATAGACAGTAAGACTGATGTGAGATGATAAAAAGGGAAAAGGAAATTATAATTGATTAGAATATGTTCATCTTAAAACTGAAGCTTGCTTTATCAAGCTTCCTCAGATGTAAAAATTTAATTATTTTGCCTCCTTTTTCTGATAAGAATTTCTCGCATCCTTATAAGCATACGATTGGGGATTTTTTTTTATTACCAGTAAGAAGTTTTGGAAGTAGATATTCTAAATGAAGATGGATTATGTATTTTAATTAGTGGGAATATTCATTTCACATTTTCCATATCACTAAGCCACCCTTCCTCTTTGGTATGAAAAATATGTTGAGCAGAAACAGAGACGAATGATGAAAGTTTTATGAAGGTCTTATGATAAGTCATTAGAAAATTCCCATATATGTAATTCAATTTCATTTCATTTTATAATTTCAAAAGATTTCTCTCCGTTATTCTATCTACAACTTTGAAACTCATTCATTGACATGGAAAAAGAAGGATTGAAAAAGTTTTTTTCTTCTTTTCTGTTTGTGTCGTTACTTTTTGGTTCTGGTTTTTGGAATGAAAGTTTGGAGTGAAGTTTGAGGTCGTTAAGGAAGCTTGATTTAATTACATTTTTTTTGGAAAGTTAAATAAATAAATAGATTCAAAATTAAAATATTTTTTTAAGAAATATAAATTTAACGGTTCACAAAAATCAAAATTTAACAGTCTACTAAAATTTGAATTTCAACGGTTTCGTCAAAATTCAAATTTTAATAGTCTATTAAAATTCAAATTTTAACGGTCTATTAAAATTTAAATATTAACGGTTTATTGTAATTCAAATTTTAACAGTTTATTAAAATTCAAATTTCATCTGTTTTCTAAAATTCCAATTTTAATGGTTAATTAAAATTCAACATTTAACTGTTTATTTAAATTCGAATTCAAAAGATTTTTTAAAATCAAAATTTAAAATAACTCCAAATGTTCAAATTCAAATGTACTCTTAATTAAAAATTTCATTTCCCTAAATCCACGCTAAGTTAAATCCACAAAAAAATAGAGGAAAGGCAGGAAGGATGGAAAATTTTACGACTATGACATTGTAAAGCATAACAAAACCACAAGTCTTCATTAAATTCAAATTAAGTTTTTCTACTATCTTATCGTGTAAAAGATAATAAACTTTCATCATGTTATGCACGCTAAAGATAAATACCAGAAAAGTAAATTTAATTCTTTTATTTTGTCTCGTGTTCCTTATTTAAATCAAAGATTTTGAATGGTTTGAGAGAAAATAGAATTAAAACTTTTTTCTTGTTTGAATTCGTTCACGGATTACAAAAAAACGGGAAGTGCTTAACATCTAAATCAATATTGTGAGAATTGAGTACAATGGAGGAAGCAGGAAAAAGTTTAATGAGATTTTTCTGAGTACTTTTACATTGTGTTGGCGTGATTATTGCTAAGTTGAATTAATTACTGTATCTTGTATTGAGAATTGAATTTTATAAAAATGAATACAATGAATTGAGTTTTAATTAAAGGATTTTATGGAATTTTCTCATTGTTTTGTAAATTATTTTAAATTTTAAATTTTTTTATTTTAACGGCTTTTTAAATTTTGAAAATTTAACGAATTCTAAAAATTTGAAAACTTAATAATTTTGATTTTTTAAGATTTTCAGTATTTAACTGATCTTTTAAAAAATTTTCAAAAATTTATCAGCAAATTCAACTGATAAAGTTCAACGATTTTAACTATGCATCAAAATTAAATTCATAAAAGCTCCGAAGCTCAATTATGATAAAATAATTACAAATATTCATTAGTGATTGAACTGTAAATGCAATGCAATTTCTAAAATGTTAATGAAGCTTCATGATTTTAATTTACATGAAAAGGATCAAATAACAATTGAAAACTTTTGTCTGAATTTTGTTGATGCGCAAATTTGTTGGAAAATTGTAAATTTATTTTCAATCATGCATTGAAATTACTTTGCTGCACTTCGAAGTCAATTGACTGTTCTGATTTGAAAATAGCAAACCTTTGTTAAGTCAGCGCGTCATTTGAGAAGAAATCAACAAGAATATGAGTTTGCTGACTTGAATTCAAGTGTATTGACTTGATTGTTGTAATTTAAATCGATTGTGATGATTCTTTATTAAATTAGGAAGGAGATTAAAGTTTAAGCACACAAATTGACAGCATTGGGACTCTTTGAACTAGACTAGCTGCTCAACTTAAGCTGATATTGTGCTAAACTTGATGGAACTAGAAACTACAGAAAAAACATTCCTTCCAGTTCTCATAATAATTGACCCAGAAACATTTCAAACATTCCCACAAACAGAAATAATCATAAGCTATTTACCTCATTTGTCAAGAGACGTCCTCAAATTCTCCCAAATTCACTTTACATGAATCAATGAGCAGCATATAAATTAATAAGATTTACTGAAGAGCATATTCCACCTCTACATAGGCATAGACACAAAACTCACATTCATTATGCATCACATCAAGCTAAGTGAACTGAGATAAATACTTGTTGATGTTAATAATAACAACTGATGCGTATTGTGCTTAGTATCCATACATAAAGCTTCAATTGCCCCAAATTTTGTCATTATTCAATATCCAGCTTCCTGAAAATTTAATCAAAATCGTTGAAATAACAAAATGTTGAATTAATTTTAGATGATATTGAGAATAATGGGACTTTATAGACAGAAACAGCTAGTGTTGATAATTTTAATTCACAAATTGTATTCATTAAATCACCAAATACTCAATTTTATAGGACTGATGCACAGACAGTAAATTGAAATGAATTAAATCATTATCAAATGCAAATTTTCACTTAATTAAAATGTTTAATTTAATCATACGTGCTGTTACATGCTTAATAAACAGAAATTATTCTCATTAGTCTGAATCAACATGAAAATGAGCTTTTGTGATTATATATTTGAAATATTTTAATTTGAATTCTACAAAAATTTATTGAATGTGAAATTTTCAATTATTGCTTTATTGTGTGGAATAGTCATTGAAATGATTGACTTTTTTAAGGGAAATTGATGAATTTATATTGATAAAGTTTTAATTGGAAATGTTTTTAGTTTGGAAGCGAATAATTTTGTAGTAATGTAAATGGTGCTTCAATTGCTAATATATCATTAGAATCAACTTGATCAAGTTAACATTCATTAAATCCAACTTGTTCAAGTTAATACTCATTAAGTCGAACTTGATCAAGTTAATATTCATTTTTATTATTCAACTAGATCTAAAAAATTTCAAGAAATCGGACTCGATTAAAATAAATTTCAATGAATCGATCTTGTTCAAGTTAATTGTCAAGAAATAGAACTTGATAAAGTTAATTTTCAAAGAATATAACGTAATCAATGGTTAACAAGAAATCAATTAACTTCAAAGAATTGAACTTAATCAAGTTATATTCCATAAAATCAAACTTGATCAAGTTAATTGTAAAAAAATAACTTGATCAAGTTAATTTTCAATTATTTGAACTTTCGCAAGTTAATTTTCAATGAATTTTACTTAATCAAGTTAATTTTCAAGCTGTCGGATTTGATCAAGTTTTTTTCTTCAAGAAATCGGACTTGATCAAGTTATTTTTCAAGAAATCGGTTTTGATCAAGTTAATTTTTAAGGAATCGAACATGATCGACTCAACTTTAGAGACTTCATCAACCTTTACTCCAGTGCCCTAGTTGTTTATTCAATTTTGTTCTTGCATTTTTAACAATTCATATACTCATACATACTAGGGATAACATAGTATACGGTACAATAGATTCTATCATAGATCAGGATCGCAGTGCCTTCAGCTCATCGCAACGTGTAGTAACACACCGCTAGGCTGGAACCCTCTCACATTATTAGGGATAACATATAAAAGCTTTATTTGGCAAATTAAACTAGTTTTAAATAACATGATATGTTTTAAAACTTTCTTAACTCCTAAATAAATCTCCAACAATCCAAATCAGCTTTAATTTATGAAGCAAAATAGAAACATTCAAAACTTTACAAATTAGCATTTTAAAAAATCTGGAATTAAAAAGTTGTTTTTAAAAACTTTATAAAAATGTTTTCTAACTCAAAAGTTTATCCACATTACATTCAGGTTTAATTGAATACATTCAGATCAACAAAAAAAAGTGGCAAAAGGTTTACATTTGTTGCTTGAAGTGAGAGACGGAAAGAACAACACCACACGTATATAAATACATCAACGTAATAATTTTGTTTCCATAAAATTTTCAAATGTAACATTTTACTTACTTATGTAAATATTTCATCATTTCTGAAAGAGCACAGAAGTTATGGGAGCAAAGAAGAGGGGTGAAAAAGCATAGCGTTGTGCTGCTGCTTTCTGTAAAAAAAAGTGATTGGCATATTGTGATGTATCAAGTTGACATGCAACATTTGGCATTTCTCAGAGTACATAACAAAGTTAAATAAAATGTTTGTCAATGACATTAACATTTTCGCATGTTCACACATATGAGCTGATGCTCTTTGAAGTAACAAGAAAAAATGTGATGGGAAATTAAGTTGTTGTGGTAAGTTGAGGCAAGATTGAGAGTTTTGGAGGCGCTTTTCGAACGAAATCATCGGCTTAATTAAAATTATTTCGAGTTTGAGGAGGTTTGAAAGGGGGGGGGGGGGGGGGGGGTAAGATTAAATGTCTGCCAGTTTTCTAGCAGAACGAAGAGCAAAGAGGAAAGGGTTTTTGACCATAAAAGGCCCTTTGCTTTCTTCCTTTGCTTTTCCCAATTCTTCCTGCTTCAATCATAACCACAAAAATTCCATCAATTTTCTAGAATTTAATATCAACACTTCAGCCATTGCATTAATTATTTCCTCAATTTCAATTTAATTCCTAAAATTAATTACATTTAATCTATAAAATCCATCAAACACCTCCAAACAAAACTCACGTCTTAAATGGCAACAGCATGTATCAAACAATTCAATTCCTCGAACATTTCTAAATATAACCTATCGACAAATCACACACATCACTAACTGCATTCAATGTGATCACAAAACCTCTCATTATTTCGCAACAAAGTCAGCTAAAAGGAAGCTCGTTCACTCGAATTCGCTGTTGGGTGTCGACTTCTGTACATATGTGTTCACATACACATCTCAAACTGATGAACGAAATGAAATGAAATGAAAACGGCAAAAGAAAGCTTCTTTCATTTCGAGATAAAAGTTTTAGCGGCAATGCGATAAGGATAAAAAAATGAGGAAACAGGAAAATGACGATAAAGAAGAGAACATCAAACTACAAACTTGATTGAGTAATTTGTTCGCTGTTCTAATTTCCCTTAGCAAAATAAAAATAAATTTATCAAAATCTTCATCTTCTTTTCATGTCAAATAGCTTGGGTATGTCTCGTAAGTGAAGATGATAATGATGTTGATGGTGCGAGAGAAAGTTGGGTATGGGGAGGAAGTGAATGACACAAAAAAGTTATTCGTTCTATTTTATCTTCTCCTTGATACTTCTAGCACATTTATAAGGCATGAGCAAGTCTTCATGCTTTTAGGTTGTTTCTTGATTTAGAAATATTGTGTTTTTATTACTTTTTTGGCTTGTTGATTAGCTTTAAGTTAAAGTTTTGTGTTATTTTTAATTGGGATTTTGATCTGGTGCTTGTTATTTGACTTTTGCCACTCTAAAGAAGCTTAATAGCACCTAATAATGCATATTGTTGCTGTAATTGAAGAGAATTTCAATTAATAAAATTAAATATGGACAATGAGGGGCAGACAACTATGTTTTTTGTAAATACATTCTGACCCTCAAAATTTAAGTTTCAAAAATCAGTTAAAAATTTACTTCCCTGGATTTACTGCAGAAAAACATCAAAATGCGCCTAATTTGACCCACATTTCTTCAACTTTACATTCCAAACATTTTTCTTGTCAATGCAAATGCTTTTTTTTGTCAAATTATCATCTCTCTCTTTTATTTTTTGTTCTACTATTCTTTACATGCTTAAGATGAAAAATTGGGTGATATTTACATAAAAGCTCATATTGTATTCCTTATGCTTTATTGGCTGTATCTTCTTTCTTATTTTATGTATGCCATAAAGCACAAATTAGCATCTAGAAAAAGACTTTTTTTTGGCTCACAAAAAATAGTGGAAATCTTCTTGATATATGAGTCCTTTCTCGTCGAGCAAATGCATTTACTTTATTTCTAAGAATTTGAGAATTAATTTCAGATAAATCTGTCCTAGATAGATAAGCATGACATTTGTTTTGTGAGAGATTTAGTAAATGTTTTTCTTTCTACTTGTGTAAATTGAGGGTAAACGAATTGTTAAAGGCAACGCCGGAGCTTTTTTTTGTGTATCTACTGGCAATTTAGATGAATGATTTCAATTATTGGGGGATCTCTTGGCAAGTTTTGAGTCTTAATGGTAAAAAAATGAAATTGTAGAGGATTCCTGTGGGACCGTTCACTTATGACGTCCAGGGGGAGGGGGGTGGGGGGTTCAGCAAGAAAAGAGCAATAGAAATTTTTCAAACGTCATAAGTGAACGATCCCTGTCCCAATTTGAATTATTGATGTACCTCTTAATTAGCTTGTGTCTAAATCAATATTAAGACAGTCTATATACCTTCGAATAAGAACGCATCATAGTGACATCCTGAAAGAAAAAAGTCCATAATGCTCCACCCCCCCCCCCCCCCCCCCCTCCCCCCTCTCCTAATTGTAAACTCTAATTTGACACAATTCCTTTCATAATTCACCAACTGTCGAGCATCAAAACATGACCAACTTTAACAAAATTTATTCTTCAAGCTTTCACAAAAACATCACAAACTCAAACAAGACACTTCAGGAAATTTATGCTCCAGGAGCACACAAATCGTTCAAAAAAAATAATTTATATACAAAAGCTTGTCTACAGCATTTGAAATGTAGCAATAGCAATTTAATCATACACATAGTTCATATTCAAGTGTCTATGTATTCCGTACATCCCACTCTCTCACAATTCTATTGAATCACATCCACAAAAAAAAGCTCTTTCAAAAGCATAAAAAATTCTATTTTATTTACTTGTTTCATTTCAATGCCACATGTTTATCATCTTATTAGATACAGAGTCATGAAGTATCAAGAGTAAAATTTATTGCACCACTTATTCAGTAAATGGAAGCCAATAATACACACTTTATGTCTCTATGTAGATGTGGATGCTTGTACGTGGGTGTGTAAGTTTACCATTCCTAACAGTACTTCCGTATTCCATACGCACATTCAATTCTACAATTGGGATATGAAAGTGGAGTAAAAAAATCTTTTTTACAGCATCTACACACAATATCGGAAGTAGAAGATGTCGCATCTATTTTTGTGCTTTTTGTTTTCTACAAAAAAAAAATACTAAACAGGAAGCAACAAACACAACATTTATGATTATGTTGTAAAAATTCTGCCGCCCTCCTTTCAAGTGCGATGATTCCGAAGTATGTATGTATGCTGTGCAAAAGAGTAGCTATGGTAAGTTATGGCAATAACAATGGCATGTCGTATGCCTACAGAAATCTATTTCCAAATGTCTTTCATGGGACGCATTTATTCGATAAATATGAACAGCTTAAGTAGATAGAAATGTATGTGAAAAATTTATTTGAAGGCAGTGACACAAAAAGGTTTTCTATTTTATTTCGTTCTGTTCTTTCCTACTCAACTCGAATTTTTGGTCATTTTCTTTCTTTTATACACACTTTATGTTGTGTGGCCTTTAGGACCTTCCTTGTGCTCTTTCCTCTGACACTCTTGAACGAAATTATTCGATAAACGAAATTTATTCATCTAGGTAAAGTGAAACGAAGTGAAAAAATTGAGTTGTTGTTGGGGAGTGGTGAAGTTTTGGTTCTGAAATGCTGAATTTATTGAAGATTTATAATTGATTTTTTTGGGGGAGCGAGAATAAAATCGAACAATGCAGAAATTGATGCAGACATTGATCTAGTAAATGATGCATCAGGATTTAAGATTGATTCAAGAAATATGCAAAAAACTACAAAAAACATAAAAAGATGCTAAACGTAAAAAGATGCAAAACATAAAATGATGCAAAACATAGAAAGATGCAAAAACATAAAAACGGTGCAAAGCATAGAAAGGTGCACAACATTAAAAAGATGTAAAACATAGAAAATTAAAGATAAAAATGCTGAACATACAAAGATGCAAAACATTGAAAGATGCAAAAATATAAACAGATGCAAAAACATAAAAAGATGCAAATCTTTGAAAGATGCAAATCTTTGAAGGATGCAAAACATAAAAAGATGCAATACATATAAAAGGATGCGAAAATCTATTCAAAAAGACAACAGCCAATCAAAACCGAACTATCCTTTCCACACTTTAAAAACCTGCCATCTGCAAGGAATATGGAAATAAAGGACAGTAAAAGGATGTTTTTTTCCCGAAATATAATTGTTTTATTTCCCTTAAAAAAATATGTGGGACTATATAGCACCGCATATGTTTATATGTATGAAATACTATAAACATGTCACAACAATCCTTTGGCATTTCCTCTTTAGTTATTCACTTTTCTTCATCTTCATCCTCCCTCATCTCTCGAAAGTTGAGCAAAAAAAAGGAAATCAATAAACCTAAATTTATAACGCAGGGTATATGGCTTTCCTTCTGTTATTTTATGAGATCTTTAGGGTGATATTTAGAATTATGGATACACATACATAATCCAAACTTGTTTTGTAACTTTTCATCTATGCCATACTTTTTTATGTCATTGCTGCTTCTGGACCCTGATATTGACACATTTTATATACCCAGTGAATACATTAACAGATGTAAAGGAAGTTTATATTATGGCTATTATTAGCTCTCTGGATTTGTGCAAAAAGTCCTAATTTCTTCCTTAATAAAACGAGAAAAAAAACACACATTTTCTGTTCATTTCTGTGGAACAAATAAACGGAAATTGATGTCGCATTGACTGTGTTTTGTGTGGACATGACTGAATCTTGTTTTGTGGACTGTTTGGGGAGACAAGTCATTGATTTTTTGCTCAGTGATGAGAAATGTTTTCATTAACTTATGAGATTTAGATTTATGAGTGTTGACGATGAAGATAAGCAGTCATATGTTGGATGATTTTTTGGAGACGCCAAAAGGCTGAAGGACGAGCATTTTTCGTTCAAAAATCACGTGTACCATAAGACTGGGCTTTTTAAAAGCACATATTGACTACTTCTCATTTCTTGTGACAGCGTCGGACTTTCAAGTAAATTGGGGGTTTTTAAATAAGTGAAAATAAAGATCACAAAAATAACATTGGCACATCATAATCACTCGGACTCAGCCACTTCAACTTAAGTTGAGTCAAAATATCAAAAGGATTTGAGTAAGGCCTGAAAGCTCTACGAATCATTTGAAGGCACAAAATGAGATTATCATAGCGTAGAGCTCAGGTTGTACACAAATAAAAGATTTTTGTTTCGTAGTTTCACACCCCTTTTAACTTAAAATTGACTATAGCTCTATGTTTAAATATTTGTCATAGCCCGAATCTCCAAAAAAGCTAATTTCTTTAGTTTCTTATTGAATTAGACATCAATCTGAACACAAATCAATTCCAATGACTACAATTTGTCCATTTCTAAATGACCTAAATACCATAAAAACTAAGGTCAGTTCCATATTGCTATATCCATTAACAAAGCAACCTTCTGTTGATATTTCTGCCTGATTGAACGCAATAACTTCAATAAATTTCCATTACTATTATTAAAATAAATGATACCCTCTGTTACTAGGCATACGACTAACAATAGTATCAACAATGCGTCCGAAACTCGACACCCCCCTAATAAAAGCCATTCACCCAGGCTTTAGATCTTAATTCAACCATTCTCAGAATCACTTTTATGGATTTATTCCATAAATTAACACACCAACAAAAGCACAAATTCCATTTACCCTTTTTAAAAAATTCATCCAAGTCCCATTAATTCCTTTTCACTTCCTCATTCATGCACTTTAGCAGCAGCACATGTGTGTACATAAATTTCGTAATAAATACGAATCAGAACACAACTTGTGTATTATTCCCGTATATATAAAAAAGGAATAGAAAAGAAAATAATCCATGATAAAAAGTAATGTACATGTCATGGTGGTAAGGAGTAAATGGACAATGCATGTTATCGGAGAATGAGAACTTTTTTTTATTGATATCGCATGAAGTTGCGAGAAACTCCGTCCGAAGAAAGTTAAGGTATAGAAGAAAAAAAAACTTTTATTCCACATTTCTTGAAGAACTTTTCATCTAATAAGGGGTTTGTTCATAAATGATGTTTGAGGGGCTGTAAATGAGTATAGTCAAATGTTGAGTGAAGGGAAAAGGAATGGCTTTATACTGATTGGTCTTTTGCACTCTGACTCTTTCATGAAATGAAATTTTTTTGTAGACGTCATTTTTTAATGACCCAAAGGTTTCTAAAGATATATTTCTATTTCTCTTCTCGCCATTAGCAACATCCCTTTCCCTCATTGCCTTTTTCGTACTCAATTTTCATCTCGAAAAATCGGGAAGCATATGTGTTGTATATAAATAAATATATTTACTCAAACTTTTCCCATAAAAATGAGGGGAGCCTTAAAAATACGGACGCATAAATGCTTCTTTTCATTTAATATTGATATGTGTAAGCTACAAAATTAAGATTTATCTATGCTCGAGTAAGCATTGACTGAGAGACACGAAGCTACAAAGTTTAATGAAAATTGTGTTTTAATATCAATGATGGTCGTAACTTATGAGCGTTAGAATGTAAATAAATTTTGTCGAATGATGTCTTTTTTGCTTCTTTTTTGTTCTGTGTGTATGTGACTGTGAAACTCAGATGGTCCCTTTTCGGTTTGTTTAATTTTTTAAATTGACAAAAAATGGTGATGGTGCATGGATGATGAGGATTTAAGGATTGGGCGCATTTACGTTAGTAATCGAAACTAGTTTTAATTGTGTATGGATGAAATGGTTTTCATTAATTAATGAAAATAAAGAATTATGAAGCTAAGGACGGGGATGGAGAATTGAGGAGTAGATAATATTCAACTTGGGTTTGATCTCGATCAAGGTAGGAGTTTGATCTTGGTTAAGGCATAGGTTGGATCTCGGTCAAGGGAGGGGTTTGGATCTCGGTTGTCTTGCCTTGTAATGTACTTTCTGAATTCAAAAGTTCAAAGTCTAGTCAAATTAAAATGATATTTTATCTCCTCTTCATTGAACTAACATCTGACATCAGAAACCTTTCATCATGCTTGCTATTTTAGGAATTATATAAGCTGCACCATATAATTTTATTACCTTGACTTTAAGAATTATATTTTTAGATACTCATTTTGTAAATGATGGATGGGACGTTGAATGCTTTCATCTGTTTAAATATATGCATAAAGCCCACATACAGACATTCGCCTACACAGAAGTAACTACTTAATGTGGTATTTTGTCTCTGAAACTGTAGAATAATATTCATAGAAAATAATTAAAGACAAAGCTCTATTTTAGACACAGTAACTAGAGACTTGTAACATCCTTACGTCCTCAATCTACTTTGATGATTTGTGATAAGAACTTATTCGGATGGATGGATGTGTGTGTTTATATGCGGAGGAGTTCTTTTTATTATTTTCAAAGGAATGAGAGCAAGATGTGTTGTAGCACGTACAACAGATTATGCTCACACTTTTGACATAGATGGCATGAATCAAGATTCAACTCTCATTCCTTAAACTTTACTTACTTTTCTTTTAATATTGTAACATTGAGAATAGATATTCATGAATTCTTTTCTTATGGCTTTTTGATTTATGATGAAAAAATGGATGGGAGAAAGGAAGAGAAATTTTGGTCAGTGCTAAGGGGAAAATTTCATGCTGAAAGTAAATTTTAACATTTATCTTTGTTAAAGGAATATTTTTTGGCAGTTGTTGAGTTAGGTTTGGATGAAGCGCATAAAAAAAGTTGATTTTGACTTTGTTGACACTAGGAATTCGCAGATGTCAACCAAACTAAGTCTTACATGTCGGCCATACTAAGTCTTAAATGTCGACCATACTAAGTCTCAAATGTCGACGGTACTAAGTCTCAAATGTCGACCATACTAAGTCTCACATGTCGACGGTACTAAGTCTCAAATGTTGACCATACTAAGTCTCAAATGTCAACCAAACTAAGTCTTACATGTTGACCATACTAAGTCTCACATGTCGACAATACTAAGTCTCACATGTCGACGGTACTAAGTCTCAAATGTCGACCATACTAAGTCTCAAATGTGTACAGTACTAAGTCTCAAATGTCGACAATACTAAGTCTCAGATGTCGACAGTACTAAGTCTCAAATGTCGACCATACTAAGTCTCAAATGTCGACCACACTAAGTCTCAAATGTCGACCATACTAAGTCTAAAATGTCGACCATACTAAGTCTAAAATGTCGACCATACTAAGTCTCAAATGTCGACGGTACTAAGTCTTAAATGTCGACAATACTAAGTCTCACATGTCGACCATACTAAGTCTAAAATGTCGACCATACTAAGTCTCAAATGTCGACGGTACTAAGTCTCAAATGTCGACCATACTAAGTCTCAAATGTCGACGATACTAAGTCTCAAATGTCGACCATACTAAGTCTCAAATGTCGACCATACTAAGTCTCAAATGTCGACCATACTAAGTCTCAAATGTCGACCCTACTAGGGCTCAGATATCGACCCTACTAAGTTTCACACGTTGACTACACTCAGTCTTATATGTCTGCTCTAGCTTGACATTAAGGTACAGAATAGTAGCTTTTCAAAAGATCTAAAAGAACTTTTAAGTATTTCAAAAAATTCCCGCCAAAAAATTCAGCCAAACTTCCTCAATTTTCCCTCGAAAAAATGCTAATGAAATCACAAGAAAAAAAATAAAGTCATAAGGATAAAGAAGCTGGAGAGCTAAGAAGAACTGTAGTTAATATCAAATGCCAAACAAATGGTAACTTAAATTATTATATAAATTATTATTCCACCGAGTAATATTTCTCTTTTCTCATGTGTGACATTTTTATGAAATGAAAGTTAAGAAAATGTTTTTATGTTGTTTTGGCTCCTGCTGATTCTATTTGTTACTAAATATATTATATGAAAAAGAAAAATCTCTCAAAAAATGGATGAAAGAAAAGTTTATTGTTTGATAAATAGGAAAATTTTCACAAAAAAGTTTAAAAATTGTTTTTTTTTGAAAAATTTCATGAAATTATGAAAAATTTATTGCAGTAGCAAATTGACACCATATGTCGCTGGGGAATCGTTTAAACTTTTTTAACGTTGGCAATGAAATTGTTCATTTATTAAAGAAAACACTTGCAGAAATTAATGCGAACTGTTTGACCTGAAGTTTTTTGGATTAATTAAGTTTATTTGAACTGGGTAAGGTTGGGAATGTCACGAAGATACAGTTTATAATTGTGATGCTTTTGAACTTGTGGCCACAGGTTGAGATTGAGTTCGTTTGAGAGTTTTTGGGAGGGTAGAGCGGTCTATTGAGTTTTGTGGAAGGAAGTGAAATTTTGTGACAAATTTAAGCTGTATTACTTCCCTGGTCTCTCTTTGTGAACGACTTCTTACCTTAATTGTTGATTTTTAAGGCTAGCAATTTTTATTGAACCATAAACAAATTAAATTTCAAAACCTATACAAATATTAAATTACTAAAAACATTTCATAAGTCTATCAACGAACTTATTGAACAAAATCATGAATCCTCTTATAAGTTCCTCAAACTTTCTTATTCATCATCCTTTAAAATATTTCTAAAGATTCTCAAATTGCAAATAAATATTTAAAAATATTACATTTCCTGTTCCTTAATGTGCTTCATTTGAAATACAATAAATTTCTCGAGAACTTTTGTGTAACTTTAGAAAGTCGAGAACATCCTGAGTTGCGAAGCCAATGTAAATATTCGAAATACTACGCAAACTTTTAAAACATTTTTTTTTTATTTTTTGAAATTTTTCTTCAAAGTTCATCTTCGAGTTTGATTTGAACTTTAAGATGTTGAGCTGGATGCACTGCTTCAAAGATGATACATTCCAGCCTTTAAATTCCGAAAAATGGAAACTATTGCAATGACTAGTCAATCCCACCGTTCATATTTAATATAAATTTCTTGTAACAACGATGGTTCATGAAAGATTACTTTATGGCACCAAAAAACTACAAATGCTGATTTCTGAATCTACGCATTAAGCACTTTTTTCAGCCTGCCTTTTCTGATCCATTTCCAAATAAGAGCACATCATGTGTTCTATTGCTAATATTGAGCTGATATTAAAGGATAAATGTTCATGTTCATAAAATAATACTTCCATTGAGATGGAAAGGGAGAATTTTCTATTATGTTTTTTTTCTTTCTTACTAGTCCACACAATGATCATTCATAACAACAGTCGCTCATCTGCTACACATGCTTCACACAAAAATACGAGAATTTTTTTTGTGTTTCTGGTGAATATTTCTATTTTTTTCTGTTGGTTTTATGGCTTGCATCTCTCACATATCAGCTAAGGAAATGGGAGATGGAAATAAGAAGGAATTGAAATGTGACAAGTTGGGAAGGCATTCTTATTGAGTTAAGGTTAAGAAGAGACTGACTCCTTTAGACGAGGAAGTGGGATTGATTGATATTTTCTAGAAAAGGTTCTTGCACAAAGCTCAAATTTAGTTTGAATTCAATAAGTAATCAAAATTTGAGTCAACCTATATCTTGTCCTCATAGATCAACTCCCACCAAGAATCATAGACAAACCGCACACCAAAAGCAAACATCTTCAATCCATACAAAACAAAAAATAAAAAAGCTCAGTGAAAAAATGTGTAATATTCTCGCATTTTCACACACAACTCACACTCGGGGCCGGGGTGTACAAAAATTGCGAACCATACAATATAAAAAATAGCAAATATACGTTCACAACATGCTTAATAGCCTTATGCCACTTTAACATAAAAAATGAATCAAATAATGCTTTTATTCATGCGTTGTAGTTACTACAAAATAAATGAATTTATATAACATTCACTTTGGACGGGTGAGCACACAGAAAGAGGGCATAGAATGATGGGTGGTGGGAGGTTTGAGAAAGTACACATACAACAAAGGAGCGCGGAAGTTTGCGCTAGTAGATTTTTTTTTCTACTTATTCATTTTTTCAAATTAATTAATTTGAAAGATTTGAGGCATAATTGGAGCAATTGGACAATTTATCTTGGAACCACTGGACATCGGCACATGAAGTTAAGTGATCTGCGTTTGTGTAAATTGAATTAAACAGTATTTTGTTGAAAAGCAGATTTTGGCGCTTACTTCTCTTTATTCTTTTTAGACTAATAAGCATTGATTAGGGAAGTGCAGCAATGGCTGACTTAACACTAATCGATCTGGAAATATCTCAGGAAGAGCAGAAGGAGATCTGTGATGAGGATAGGTCTGATTTCAGGCAAAATAATGTAAATCCGGAAAGCTATAACCTCAGACGTAAAGCTGTTAAGAAGAAACCTAGCGGAGCCGAACTAAGAAGAGCTAAAACTCTCAAGTTGTCTGAGGCTGGTTTGAGCAACAGCACCAAAAGGCAGCGAACATCGCCTGAAATGTCAGAACTAGGCAAGACGATCAAGCGTCCTAAAGAGGACAAGAAGTCCTTTAGCGATGTCCTCAAAAGTACAGAGGTTATCATTAAGCCTATCAATTATCCCGAAAGCATTATTGATGAGGATGGAGTTCAAGCTCTTGAGAGACATCTTCTCAAGAAGATTGACATGCTGAAAATCGGTGAATCAGCACCACAATTTCATCAGAGGAGATTGATTGATGGATACTGGAAAATTAAGTGCATTGGTCAGGAATCAAAGGAATGGCTAAACAAAATGGTTCAATGTGTGAGATTAAGAGGATGTCTGCTAGAGCTGGTAGATGTCGCTGATATGACTCAAAGACCTAAATGTCGCGTTTTTGTGCCAGGTGAATGTAGTGTCGATACGGCGATTATGCATCGTTTTAAAGTGCAAAATCCTACATTTGAATTTCGATCATGGCGGATTCTATCGAACAAGAGGCAGTACGATAATGAAGGCAGGAACATCGTTATGGAGATGACGGATGAAAGTGTGGATGCTCTCAGCAGAAACAAATGGTATCTAGCGTATGGACTTACACAGGTAAGATTTCATTTAATTGAGAATGGATCGGGCGGCAAAGTTGCCAAAACCGATTCAGATGATTTAAATGATAATGCTTCCATTATCAATATGGACACTGGAATCATGGATTGTGAACCTAGTGTGGTAGATGGAAAGGTTGATGACATATAGGGCGGCATCTTGCCAACACCTGTATTAAGGCCTTTATAGGGAACATTTTGATAAAATAAATCATGAATTTAATTAAAATTAATGTATATGCTTTTAATTTAAATAGTTATGAACTTGTTTGTTATCATGAACCTTGTGTAGCTGCTGTAATGTTTAGATTGTATGAAAATTTGTCAAATTAATCTACAACATTGCAAAGCAGCTGCGCTTGAGATCGGCAGATATTTTGATCAAGGATATTATGATATGGTTCTTATTCAGGAGCCATATATTAAGGATAATAAGGTAATTTTGGAGACAAATAATGGTTCTATTCTTTGTAAGAATAATGGGGGTAAAATAAGATCATGTATCTTGATAAGAAAAGGTATTGATTGTTTTATGCTGCAGCAATTCACTAATCTTGATGAGGTTGTGATTCAAGTATCTTTCAGGAATGCATCTGGAGTGCTTGAAGAAATCATTTTCTGTAGTGGTTATTTTCCCTATGATTCTGATTACCAGCCTCCAAGTAGTAACATTGCTGAGTTGGTCGACTTTTGTATCACAAATAAGTATAATCTGGTTATCGGCTGTGATGCTAACGCTCACAATGTCGTTTGGGGTAGTAGTAATAACAATCCTAGAGGAGATAGTCTTTTAGAATTCATTGCAATTAAAGAACTGATGATTGCGAATGAAGGTAATGCGGCTACTTTTCACAACAGTATCAGAGAGGAAGTGATTGATATTACTTTCTCTAATAGAGCAATTAGCGACAGAATCTTAAATTGGCAAGTGTCTGAAGAGCCATCGCTTTCAGATCACAAGTATATTACGTTTGAAGTCGCATCAGAATTATTTTCTGGTGATGGTTTTAGGAATCCAAGAAATACTGATTGGTTAGGCTATAAATGTGTACTTACTAATAAGCTTCAAAGCTTAGTACCAAACATTTCATCAATAGATGAAATGGAGGAGTTATCTTTGTATGTAAACACAGCTATTCTAGAAGCTTATCACGCAAACTGTGCTATACGCAAACCTGCTAAGAAGAGCAAATGCTACTGGTATACTGATGATTTGGCAAAAATGAAGAAAGATGTTAGGAGAAAATGGAACAAGAGCAGAAAGCTCGCTAGGCAAGGATTTAGCATCCATGAGGCTTCTTTGAAATCTGGGTATAGTAGATCACTAAGTATCTATAATAGAGCCATCAAGGACGCATCTCAAAATGCATGGAGGAAAAAGTGTGAGGAGATTGAGAAAATCGAGGACTGTGCTCGAATTCACAAGCTAATGGCAAAGAAAAATGCTGACACAACTATTGGAGCATTAAGAAAGCAAGACGGAACATTTACTCAAAGCAGCAGGGAAAGTCTACAACTGCTTCTTGAGATACACTTCCCGGACTCTAGCATTATTGATGATGGAAACGGGAATTTTCATGATATGAAAATAGCATCACCCAGTGAGGGTAACTTAGCACTGCATGTAGTAACTGAAGATAGAATAAGATGGGCCATCTGCTCGCTCAAACCTTTCAAGGCAGCAGGGGAGGATGGTATTCTTCCTGTACTGCTGCAGAAAGGCTTAGATCAATTGATGCCTTTTTTGCTTGTTATGTTTAGGTTTAGTTTGGATACTGGCTATATCCCCAGAAAATGGAGGGATGTCAGAGTGGTGTTTATTCCTAAACCAGGAAAGGAAACTTATGCGGATCCAAAATCTTTTAGACCCATCAGCTTGATGTCTTTTCTGTTGAAGGTTCTAGAGAAATTGGTTGATAGATTTGTACGGGATGAGGTTCTGAGTATTAGACCTCTTTCAGCATATCAGTTTGCTTACCAACAAGGTAAGTCCACTGACGCTGCTTTGCACTGTATTGTTTC
This sequence comes from Chironomus riparius, assembly GCA_917627325.4. NCBI lineage: Eukaryota > Metazoa > Arthropoda > Insecta > Diptera > Chironomidae > Chironomus > Chironomus riparius. The sequence goes on along the minus strand of OU895877.1, from coordinate 16,162,405 downwards.
CAGAATCGAGAAAGGCTTTATCGATAAGGAATTCATGGTAGGGGGATTAGTTGACATTGAGGGTGCTTTCGACAACACAAGTTTCAATGTAATCACTAATGCTTTACAGCGGAGAGGTGTACCTCAAAGGCTAATCGACTGGATTAGCAACATGTTAAAATCCAGGATCGTCTACGCGACTCATAACGGGAAGTTGGTTCTTATATGGGTAAAAAAAGGAACGCCTCAAGGTGGGAATCTTTCATGTCTTTTATGGTCGCTGGTAATAGATGATTTATTATCTGAGCTGAACACTTCGGGGGGCATCTTTGCTCAAGGATATGCTGATGATATCTTCATCTTGGTTAAAGGTAAATTTGCCAATACTGTTATGGATGTTTTTCAAAGATCTCTGAGCATTGTTCAAAGTTTTTGCACTGGAGTTGGACTTTCAGTCAATCCAGCCAAGACGATTGTTATCCCTTTTACGAACAAGCATAAGTTAGGAGAGCTGCGTCCTCCAACTATGTATGGACAGAGTATTAACTTCAGCTTTGAAGCTAAATATCTAGGGGTTTACTTGGATAGCAAGCTCAATTGGAACAAGCATATGGACATGATTTTGGAAAAGGCAACACGATCCTTTTGGGCGTGTAGGTCAATTGTAGGTAAGAATTGGGGACTTAAACCTCACATGATGCATTGGTTATACGAGCAGGTGATTCTTCCACGCATCACGTATGGGTGTGTTGTTTGGTGGAACAAACTACAGCAAGGTAATGCTTGTCTCAAACTTGACAAGCTTCAAAGAATGGCTGAACTTGCCATATGCGGGGCATGGAGAACAACTCCTAAGTTGGCTCTGGACAGAGTACTTGAGCTTCCCCCTCTTCGGATTAGAATTGAAGCAGTAGCTAGAACAGCGGCTTATAGACTTGCTGTTAACAAGTTATGGAATTATGATTGGATTTTTTCAGGACACTTGGAACTTAACAGATTCCTAAGAGGAAATGCACTGTCTATCGCGGAAGCAGATCATCCAATTTGTAGGCACGTTTTTGACAAACCATTTAAAGTTGTCACCTCAGAAGATGAAGTCCTAATGGTTGAGGCAGATGTTATTTGTGTATACACCGATGCATCTAAATCAGAAGATGGAGTCGGGATTGGTGTTTTCAGTAAAGATTTGGAAATTTCATTATCTTTTAGTTTGCAGGAACATGCAAGTGTTTTCCAAGCTGAAGTGCAGGCTATATGTGTAGGTGCAAAGCATATTAGCGATATGAAAGTAAAGGACTGCAAGATTTGCTTCTTTTCTGATAGCAAATCTGCGTTAGCAGCACTTGGCAACTGTAACATAAAGTCTAAAACTGTTTATGATTGTATTTCTAGTCTTTCATCTCTAGGACTGGACAATGAAGTTACACTTCATTGGGTACAAGGACATAATGGAAACGTAGGAAATGAAACAGCGGATCAACTTGCTAAAGAGGCGTGTTCAAGAACGGATTACGACGAGACTGTTTATTACGGTTTGGACATCGTAAAACGGGAGATTCGTGAGTGGCTTATCAGGCAACACTTTCGCATATGGTGTTCAGAAAAAGGATCCCTAACAGCTAAAAAACTGCTAGGCCCTACCAACAAGAACAGCCTAAACGATGCATTGAAACTGACAAGAAGGGATCTTAGCATCTTAATTGGTGCTTTGACTGGACACATGAGTATCAATAGTTTTCTTGTTAAGCTCAATTTAAGTAACTCTAAATTTTGTAGGTTTTGTAGTACAGCTGAGGAGACCATGGCACACATTCTATGTGACTGTAAGTCACTATGTGCTTTTCGCCATAAACATTTCAAGGAGGATGTTGTCAATATAGGTGGCATAAGGAAGCAGCGCTATTTGGACTTAGTGGGATTTATTAAGGACATTGGAATTCTATAGCTGAACCTAAAGGGATGGTACAACAGATCTATGATCGCAGTGCCTTTTCGTGTATAACGAACCCTACATCTAATTCTATCTATCTATCTATCTACACATACAACCGGATGCAGAGAGAACGTAGGCAGTAAGAGAAATAACTAATGATACCAAAGTGTGTGATGTGTGTTGAAAGTAAAAATCATGAAACTGTTACAGCACTCATTCGTCACCATAAAATATATATTAGTTTAGCTTAATATAATATCCTCAAAAAATAACGTTGCCCTAAACATTTTCGGCTTGCAAAAAAAAAAAATAAAATAAAAATGGAGAGAAAATTTCCTACAATTCATTACTTCCATTATGCATTGTCGTTCCTTCAAAATGGATAGGGTTTATTTGTTTTATAGTCCAGGGGTAGGCATCCATCAATCTTTATTAATTTTTTATTACTTTTTTTTGAAATGCTTGTTGTTTTTGTTATTTTGCTAATTTATCAATTTTGATGCTGAATGCTATTTTGCGGCGCTTGTTCTTTTGTGGTTTACATTCAAGATGAGATTCTTTGGTGTGATTGATTTTTGACAGTATTTATCTGGAATTTTAGGGGGGGGGGGGGGATAATTTCTTTAAACAATTCATCGTTCATTGAACGAAGGAAATAAGTTCTAATCTAGATAAAGTATTCAGCGTTCAATGTACAAAGGAAACTTATTTCTATCATTAAATAATTCACATTACATCAAATTATCACTTTAGTCCTCTTATTCTTCTTAGTTCCTTAAAACAATAAACTGTAGAGTTTAAAAATCATTCCTATAAATATCCCAAGGAGAATCATTTTACGTAACAGCATGAAGGAAGCAAAGAATAAATAACTCATCATAGTTGAAAGCATGACTAAGTAACTTACCCCTGTCTTCCTATTTCAAATTATCTCAAAATAAACTCTCGAGCCATGAAAGGATGAAAAATTTCAAGCTAGGAAGAAAATTGAAAAAAAAATTCACCCGTACTGCTTTAAAACAAGCAAAACAGCACAAATAAAAAAGCATAAAAAAGCTGAAAATGATCTAAAAAGTAAATTTAAAAACACGAGAAATGTGATTTCCGGTGATATAATAACATTTTATACCTGTACGTGGCAGTTAATTCGGATAATAAATCAGACAAAAATTATTGTGCTTTTATGTGCTGTGAATTTACGTTTTAAAAATTATGAAAAATGGCAAAATGTATGTTAAATGGATTAAGAGATAAATTTATGAAAATTAAAATGCACACGCCTTAGTAATGTACGGGGGACATTACTTTGATTAAGAATAAATGCGGGAATCTGTGTGGAATTTTTTGGGGATATTTTTTTTTTGATTTATTTGCGAAGCTTTTTGTTTTAGTGAATGTTGAGCTTTCCTTTAATTTTAATAAATACTACTGGGAGAGTAGGGGGATAATAACATTGTGGGAAAAGGATTCGATAAAAAGTTCTTAAACGATTTTCTACTTTGACTTATATTTTCAAATGATTTTATAATCAAGATGGTAAGGGGTCGTTCATAAATGACATCACTGGGGGAATGGAGTAAAAAATCAAAAGCTCTTGGAATTCTATAGTTTCTTTTTGAAAACGACAGTTAATTCAGACCTCATTTATTAAGATACCAAAACTTTTAACATTTCCCAGAAATTTTTTTTCTCATCATGTTGTTTTCCCTTCAGGATTTTGAATTGACTTGAATCAAAAAGTAAGAATAAAATTTTTACAAATTAAAGTTTTTGTTTCAATCTATAAAAATTAAGGACGCACCCCCCAATGAAGGGGAGGTGGGGGGGGGGGTCAGCCAGAAAAGAACAATAGAAATTCCAGGAAACTCATTGTTCTTTTTTGAAAAATGACCGTTAATTTCGGACGTCATATGTAAGTGAACGACCCCAAACCAAGCTTTATGACTTTCTTGGATGAATTGTCTCGTTCGAGCACATATTCATTAATATACCTAAATAAAGGACATAGAGTGGTTCCAAACTAGCATCATGACCAGATTGATTAAGTAAACAACTGAGTTTTCATCAGAATCTGTCTAGGAATCGAACCTGTGACTTTTGGCTTAAACGTTCAATGCTTTACCATTCAGACTATTGATGCCAATATTAATTTGAATCAAGAAACACCAAGTTAACCTATATTTCCAGCTTTATTGTAGATTTTAGCACCTCAATTTAACTCAACATAGCTTCCTGAAAATAATAACCTTGAACAAATTTCATTTTACACAGAAATAAAAACGTCAAATATGGAAGTATAAATATCACCGATTTTCTTCCATTACAAAAATTATATCTACTACCTAGATATCTATGGATATATCAAGTTTCTATCTTGTTTATTTCACTAATGAACCAAATGCTTCCGGGATTTTGCTTTTCATATATTTCATATTAGAGATTTTCTTCTTTAGTCATCAAATCCAGCAACACATATTTATTTTAAAGACATTTTCTCTATTTGTGGAAAATATGATTCATGTACCATTGGAAATGAAGTAATTGGGAATTAAATAAAATAGAATGTGAGGATTAAAGTTGCATGTCATGATTTTCTGGAGGGAGAAATTTAATTAATTTTATTTGATATAGAAATGTGCTGGAGATGAAGGAGGAATTAGGAATGTGAATGTGGGTATTTAAAGGTAGATTGTGCTTTTATGGATCGATGTGGATTTTATGGGGATTGAGGTTTAAGGATTGAAGTTGAGGAATTTGAAATTGAATCATTTTCTTTGGATTTTTTTGCAATTTATTGTTATTTGATATTTGCATCGATTTCCATTCCAAAGCAGCCAGATTTTTCATTTTACTTCCCCAATAAAATCTAGTCATCCTCCTCAAAAGTACATTCTCAAAATCAACAACTTCAAAGCTCTCTAATTTGATCATTCATAAAACTTTTCAATTAAATCTATTGCTTTTTATTGATACTAAAACTATTTTCATAAAATACCCTTTATTTATTGATTCTATTGAAAGAATAATCAACTCAATCCAATTTCATGCAAAATGCTCTAAATTGCATGAGATTATCATCATCTATATTTTATGTTTATTTTATATGTTGGTGAGCTGTGCTCCATTCTTTTGAGTGATTATCGAAACAGTAAAACTTAATTGAATTAAGCTTGATGATTGATTACTCAAAAAGAGAGAGAAAGAGAGTGAGAAATTTAATTTTGTTTGGAACAAAAAAAAATAAAAATTGATGAAAAGGCAGATGAGTTGTGGATTTATTTGATGAGTCATGGTATTTAAAATTTAAGTGGACTGGAAATTGTTTCATGATGAAATTGTCGTTTTGTTGAGTTTGTTGTAGGGATGGAGTTGCTTTGATGAGCGTCAATTTTTCAATTTATTAATAATGATCAATGTTTTCCTCATCAAGTAGTGTCCCCCTCAACTTTTCATTCATCAACAATACGATTACGTTCATTTAAAAATAGTATCAAACTCATAATTTATTCATATCAATAGAAAACAAGACGAACTCCCTTCAGGTCCAGGTCAGGTCATCCATTCAATATTACTCAGTTGTGAACATTTAAATTTAAACAGAAACAAAAGCAAAAGTTTTCAATTAAATTTCTTTGGACATTTCCTTTAAAATTGTTCTGAATTTATGTTACATTACATATTCATGAGCCTCCTTTCATGTTCCATATACATTGTATTGTGATGTAGACTCTATTCAGCATTATTAGAAACAGGTGCATAAGCTAGCCGTTGGCCAGAAACTGAATGGAAGATTTCGAAAAGATGATTGGACGTTTTAACTCCTGAATTGGACTCAATGAATCCATGAGGGATCTTCAAATGAAGTAAATGCTAATAACAGTAAGCAAGAACCTGTTATTGTCCAAATTTAGTCCAATTTTAAGTCACTTTGCATAAGCAGTACTCAATTAACTAGAAAATCGTTCGTAGCTTTGCAAAATAGATTCTAAGTCTGCCTTGCATAGGCAAAACTTAAAAGTAGCTTAATTTAAAGCGTGTTTATACACAATTTACTTTAAAAAGCAGATGAAACTCCCTCAAACTTTGCATCAACACCAAAAATCACCCAACTGAATACTTTTTAACAGAAAAAAAAACTTTATTTACCCAGCAAAAATCCTTCACCATAACTCATCCGCAGACACTTTTTCAAACCAGATTCCCTCTTATTCAAGCTATATGTTGCATAAGCCTAAACAAAAAAAAAAGCAGCACCAAAAGAAAAGAGTAAGTGACGAATGGATTGCCTGAAACAATGTGACAAGTTTGAATAGAAAATAAAGAAAAAAAGGAAAAAAAGGTCTTTTTCCTCTCGTTTTTCAATTCTTTCCATGAATAATACAAGAATGAAAAAATAATGTGAAAAATTTTTGGTTGATGGAAGGTCCTTAATACATTTTAAATGTGATGTATATCAGAAACAATTGCTTGGAAAAGAGAAGATGAATTTGAAGAAAAAAGTGCTTAATGGATTAAAATTCTGAGCATTTTAATTAACAGGCTTTTACTGTTTTGTTTTTGGGGATTCGAGTAGATTGTATTGAAAGGATTTGTGACTGAAAAGAGAAAGGCTGAGAATTAATTTAGCTTAAATAAGATGGATTATTGAATTATTTTTCGTCTGGATTTTAATTTAAAGTACTTTGGTCCTTTTTATTTAATGTCAGTTGACATTTAAGACATAAAATGCTTTAAAATGGCTTAAGACATTTTTAATAAGATTTAATCAATAAGAAACTTAACAAAAGAGTGAAAGCGAGACTGGAAGAAGCTATTGATTATCAAAAATAAAAAATAAAGGAACTAGAACTTTTTTTCTTCCGTTTTCTTCTTCGTCATCGTCATCAACATCCCTAAATTCAAACTTCTTTTGGCATTGCCACCACCCAAATCTCTCCTTAATCTTTCGACTGAATTACTGTCAGATGAAGTGAAATGTATATGGAGAATTAGAAGAACAGGACTGAAGATTGTGAAAAGAGAGACTAATTCGATTTCATATCGTGTTCTTCAAATATTTGATTAATTGCAATGAGCAATGGCAGACATGATCAATTACATTTCGAGCTTTTTTCCCTCGTTTTTCTTCCTTCTTCTTTTTCTTTGTGCTTCTTTTCTATTTTTGCTGTGTTTTCGTTTTCTTCCTTTGAGTTATTTTCACTTTGGGATGATTCTTAATATTGTGAATGAATGGGATGATAAGTTGATGATTGTCTGGTTGGCTGGAAACAAGGCTGTTTATTTAAAGTTTAAGTCTGATTTCTTAAAAATTGAGCAACAGTTGCTTAAAAATTGATCAAACTGGGCAACAATAGTTCAAAAATTAAGCAAAACTTTGCTCCAGTTGCTCCAAACAAAACCAAAGCTGAGCAACAGTTGCTATCAGCAAGATCTTAACTGAGCAACAGTTGCTCTTAATAATTTCAAGACCGCGCTACAGTTGCTCTGAACATGGAAACAACACCGAGAGAAATTGGCTTAAAAATTTAGCAAAACTGAGCAAAAGTTGATCAGAACAAGAAAACAAAACCGAGAAAAATTTGCACAAAAAGTGAGCAAAATTGAGCAACAGTCGCTCAAAAATTGAGCAAAACTGAGCAACAGTTGCTCAAAAAGTGAGCAAAACTAAGCATCACTGAAAACAAAAGCAACCAAGTGAAACTTAATGTTCACAGTGTGTCTAAATGCTTCTCCCACACATTAGTCCACACCAAACTTTCCCAACAGCTATTCGAAAAGGTTGACACCGAAAAATTACTTGCTGTATGTATTCTGTCATCGGTATTGAAAATGAAACGAAACTTTTTAATTGGAAATGAAAGTTTTTTTTCCTCCTCTCATCTGTCTTGTTCTCTCGTGTATGTGCCAAAAAAAGAACAGCATTTTCCATATTTGCCAAAAACTTCTCACGAAGAATTTTTTTCATCACATAGAACATAAAAAAAAGTTTGATTATGCTCGTGTGATGAACTGCAGTTCCCTTTTTAACTATGAAAATTATTGAGATTATTTAATATTCAAGAACCGATGTCGAATTGGAATCCAGGCACTGATTGAAGGAAATCGTGCACGCTTTGAATAAAGAAATAAAAATGAGCTTTTTTTGCTATGCTTCACATCAATATTCCCAATTGATTTCTTGCTCCTTTCTTTCTCTTTTTTGCCCAAATAACCGAAAATGTAAATATTGTAAAGTTTTATGCTCGAATTTTCACATCTAAAATTTGGCTTTGCCTATGTACCCCTTGAGGCATCTATGCTTACTGCTTTTACATGCTGGGTTTTCTGCTTTTGTGGGCAACATGCGATTGGTTTGCTATCGATGGTCAGTAAATATATAAGATTATTGATTTTAAAGATTTTACTTTTCCATTTTAAATCTGTTCAATGTTTAAAATGATTTAACGACTTTTTGGAATTTGAATTGCACAAATCAGTTTAAAAGATTTTAAAAATTCAAATATATATTTTCCACAAAGAATTTTAACGGTCTTTTGAAATTCAAACTTTTCAAGTTGCAAAAAAAATTTGAATATTTAACTGATTTTTCATCAATTCTAAATCAAAAGTCTTTTCTCACGAGATTTCAATTTTGAAATTTTTATTTTCGCATCAATTGTCGCAAATTTAATTTACGTCAATAAAAAAAGTTGTTTACGACTGCAGAAAAAACAACCTTTTTTAAATTAAGATGATTTTTATCGAGTTCTATGAAGAAATTTATCTACAATCTGCAAGATCAGACATTTATTCGCCTTTATTAGACTGTAAATATTGGTAAGAATATAAATTTCATGGTTTATTATTACTGTGGTAGTAAATTTTAGTTTTAGGAATAAGAAGGAATTAGGAGGAAAGTAATTGATATTTGTGGTATCAAAATTGAACTAAAATCTATGGCTTGTTTCTAGGACCTTAGTTTTGTAAATCGATAGTGTAGTGCCATAAAGTCCTGAACTTATAAAGTCTAAAGTTCATTCAATCAGAATCAATAAAGAACGAACATGTGCATTATAGCATGTCTCGACAAGTTCATTGAAAAAATAATGATGAATAAATTAAAATGAAACCATTAAGCATATATTGACCAAAATGTCAACAGAGTCCAATTCCAAATTCTCAGTAAAATTCATTAAAATATGATCGAAGTAAATCGTAATCCTTTAAACCCTTTTAAGGTCTGATATCGTCTATAAAATGAAAAATATTCTCAGAATTTGTTATCATATCTACATCCATGACAACTAAGCGTTTTGGCCAACAACTTTTATCTTCTTTTCTTCATCTTTTGGCTTTCTTTTACATATTTTTATCATTTCTGAAATTTCGTCATGTGACGCACCAAAAAAGTCAAGAAGAATGGACCATCATCAGCATCAGCATCAATGTCGTTTATATGTTAAAAAATATCAAGCTTCCTTTAAAGTTTTTTGTTCTCATTCCACCAAAAAAGTACCCTTGAGTCTTTTATGTAATTTCATCAAGATCTCTCACTCGCTTCCTTCTCATTCATACTTACTTTTTCAAATGAAAATCATAAGAGTACCGTCGACTGGGTCGGGGATTGGAAAAAAGAACTGAAAGGAGAAAGAAAATTTTCAAACATAAATGAAGTTCGCAAACAAGCACATTTTTCGCCTTTTATATCGTAACATTGATGATTCCAGATTATCTTTATCGCTTTTATCAATTCCATTTTTTCTTCTCCTTTTTAAGAATCTTTACAATGAGACGCTGAATTTTTTACTTTACTTTATTTTCGTGAATGGTCCAATTTCCTTTTCTTTCGCTTTTGAATGCATGAATATGTATTTGTGTATGTATGAACATGGATATGTACTCATGGTTAATGTGTGCATCGAGTATTAGGGTCATGTATGGGAGATTCGATTAGATGTTAAGTAGTTTTGAAGGGGCTTGAAATTTTTTGAGGTTATGGGATACACTAAGGTTAAAAAATTATGATCGAGGCTATGGAGAATTTAAGAGGATATCAATTTTGAGGTTATGAGCACATTAAGTGTTTTGGTTTTTTGTGTTCAGTTTTGAGGTAATGGTCAATTTTGAGGTTACTTCAATTTTTGAGGTTATTATTGTTTTTGAGCTTACTCTCATTTTTGGGGGCTATTCTCATTTTTGAGGTTATTCCCATTTTTTGAGGTTATTCTTATTTTGAAGTTATTTTAATTTTTTATATTATGGTCATTTCGAGGCTATGTTCATTTTGGGGTTATGCTCATTTTAAGATTGTGGTCAATTTTCAGGTTTTTGACATTTTCTAGGTAATGGTGAATTTTAAGGTTTTTGTCATTTTTGAGGTTATGATCATTTTGAAATTGTGGTTCTTTTCTATGTTACAATTTAAGATCATGGTCTCTTTGGTTGTGGACATTTTCTATTATTTTTAAGGTTATGGTAAATTTCTAACCTTAAACTACAGAACCCATTTTTATGAAGTTAGAAATACTTCTTTGAATCGCAATCGTCGACACTACTCGCCTTCAGTTCTCGCTCCTAAAAGTTCCACAACCTTCAAACACATCGAAATTCAGCAGAAAATTCCCAAATTGACCCTTGAGCTCACTCAGCTCATCATATATAGAGACATACATAATAGAAAATGAGTGTACAGTTGCCATTTCTTCTTATCTTTGTAAAGAAACCATTCCCATTCTTCATCATCATAATGCCCTTTAATATGCTTTGAAGAAAAATTTCCATTCGGGTCTAGTATTCAAAAAAATAAAAGAAGATAAGGATGAAGAAGGATAAGGAAGGCGGAAAAGAAGAGAAAAAAAGAGGCAAAATTTGATTACATTGGGAACGGAATTTTTATGGATCAAGAAAAGAAAGTTTTATGAGTTTAAGATAATTCTATAAATGTTGGGTGCGTATATGTTGAATTTTTAGGATTGTTAGGAATGAGATTAAGCTTTTACCACAACTTAACAATCATCTTTTCCTTTTACATTATTATTTTTTTCCTCTATAGCTATCTCTTGATAATCGATGAAAACAAATTACATAGAAAAAACATTAAAAAGTTTACAGAGAGTTTCTTGTTGTTAAATTGTTTATAGAAATTCGACAATTTTATGGAATGAATATTAAAGATCCCTTTCCGCTTACATTCGAATACTTTTTTTTTGTTTTTCGTGCACGTTTCAATTTGAATTTTTTTTACTTGTGAATTTATTGATTTTATGGATATTTCATTTGCATTCAAATTACAAGTTTATCAGTCATTATTGTTCTCTATGAATTCGAATTTCTATTGTTTGTTAGCAATTGTGAAGGACTGAACTCGTTTGGTTTTATTGTTTTTGTCTTTTGTTTGTTTGTCTTGATTGAAATTGGTTTTTGGCGGGATTCTGATTAGTTTTTTTGTTTTTTGTTTAATTGATCCAAACTCTTAAAAATGATGCATATAAATCTCTCGTCTATTTGGTGCAAAATGTGTTCCAAATTCGTCAATATGGTTCAAAATTTAATAAGAATTCTTTAATTGAATCAAAACTTGATCAAAAATCTTCAAAATAATTCGAAACTAAAGCAAAACATTTCAAAATGATTCAAAATTCAATCAAAATTTTTCAAATGATTCAAAATTCTATCAAAACTTTTCGAATTGATTCAAAATTTCATTCAAAATCTTCAAAATGATGCAAAGTTTAACACAATCATTAACTTAAAAATTAATGCACAGATTTAATAGAATTAACAAATTATTTCCGTAACATATATGTTACGCTAGGATTTTGCAAGCAAAAATTTTTTTCTTCCAAAAATTTTAATTCTTTTATTTTACCTCTTTCCTTATCTTTTGTCAGTAATGCAATATTTTATTATTAATTATATATTATTTAACATAATTAGAGTCCAATTTAAATGCTCTAATGCATATAAAAACGAAAAAAACTCAAATTTATTTACACTTTTATTTTATGTCATATCTTTAAAATGAGACATTTTTCAGCGTTCGGACCTCACCAACTCGTTATTTTCATTTTATTTTTTTAACCAATGCAGTTTAAAACACCCGAAATCAGTCTAAATCATAAAAAAATCACTTTAAAATTTTCTCTTAATTTTTTAATGTAAATTTTTTCAATTATCAAAAAATCCCCTTTGAAGCACTCTTTTTAATAATTTTACCACTGAAAACTTTATTCTTATCATAAGGAAGCTATGCACAAAATGATTTGGCTTACTTCATAGCCAAATTAATTTAAATAATTAAACTACATTTTTAATCCGAAACGCTAAAATATTTGTAACGGGCAATTTATATCGTATTTTCCTAGCGTTACATATATGTTACATTTATTATCGTCACATAGTTAATGTATTTAACTATGCTTTACCTTTATTAAAGAGTTTTTAACTATAATTATAAATGATTTACTTTATAAATCTATCCAGTTCTGATCAAAAATGAGTCAGAAAATATGAAAATTTTGAGTTTCAAAATGTCTAAATTTTCCATGTAAAAGAAAAGTTTAATTATCTTCTCCATTTTACATAATTAAGCATCATGAAATGTTAAAGAAGGTACTTGATCTAGCCATAAATGAAAATCATTAGTCAGATTCAATGTAAGATCAATTAAAGCAGAGAATTTTACGAAAAAGTTGGCGTAACATATATGTTACGCTAGTAAAGAACGGGTTAAATTCCCATCAAAACTCATTTTAAAACACCTTCAGAGTGAATATTTCAACTTATTCTATAATTTGAAATTCGAATCGATTTTTACACTTCAAATGAAAGTCATTTGATACATTTCACGCTTACGTAATGAAATGAAAATATTGAAATGAAATTCAGCATTTAAAATAAACTTTTTTTTCTCGTCTTTAAAAACGTCACAGACTTTAAAGCTGCAAACTTGTTTCGCAATTCAGCATTTTTGACTCAAAAAAGTTGTTCAATGAAATAAAATTTAATTTCTTAATTAATTCAAACGAGAGCTTTAAAGGTTTTTTTTTGTCAAGAATGTTTCATCTACGAAACAATTTCAATTCACATACCAGACATTTCTCAACACAGCACAGAGCTTTGAGCAAGAAAGAATTCTAATTATTTAACGTAAAATGAAACATTTTTCACTTTTATTGAAATATTTTTTTTTTTTTTGAATTAAATTTCTCTCTTGACTCACCTGAGTAACTTTGAATGGTCATTTGAAGCAGTTTACTTTATTTCTTGAATGGTTGGTGCTTGGTTATGAACAAAGAAGAACTTTAACAATAGAATTTATGATGTTTTCAATATTATGAATGAGGTTTTTGTGTTTTGTTGAGAGCACTGGCCGTTGTCATATGAATTGTGTATACCAAAGCTGTGGAAGCACTTGGAACGATATTAAAATTTTTTATGCAATTTATCTGATTTTTTTTGACTAAAGTTGTTATCAAGTGTTTTTAAAATGATGATTTTTATAAAATTAAATTTTAGTATTGTATATTTTAAGGAGAAGCTTTAAAGCTTCGAACAACAAGATGCAAAAAGTTCATTTATTATATTTATAATGGTTGAAATCACGAATTCAGCATGTTTGATGCGAAAAATGGAAAAATATTAATGTTGCATCTGTTCTAACGTCTTATTCGATTTGTTTGCATCTTTAATTCATGAAATTTTCAGAAACTTTAGCTTTGCATCATTTAAACAGACAAAATTAAGTTTTGCATCTTTGATGCAACCATTTTAAAGTTTTGCATCTTTGATGCAACCATTTTAAAGTTTCGCATCTTTTACAAAAACATTTTAAAGTTTAAAATAGTTTTGCATCTTTCCCAGCAAATTGTTGCATCATTGATGCAAAAGTATCATTTCGTTCTGCATCTTTCAACAGCAAATTCAAATCTTTGCATCATTGATGCATTAAATAAATTAAATTAAATTAAAAACTCAATAAACTTTATTAAATCCAACAATTTCGAACTCTTAAAACCTAATTGAAGCTCAAAACTTTCACAATTCAACCACTTTGCTCTAAAAACAGAGCATTAATAACATAAATTTATCACATTGTGGGTTCTCGGGCCATAACATTCATCATCATTGTTGTAAATCTAAATTTATCGGATACAGTATTCATTGTGGTTCCAATAAACAATTTTATTGTCAAATGAAAGCTCAATTTATTGAATTTGCCTGCCCAGTATTGATTGGAATGTAAAGTTTGTGATGAGTTATTTCCTATAAATTGAAATGTTTGAATATAAAATAGTTAAGCATTCAAAAATGACCAATTTCTACTGAAAATTTTTTTCCAATGTTCATCAAAATAGAATAAATATTCAGGACCATAAAATGATGTAACTTCCAAGAAGACTATTGCATCTCTTCTATTAACTCGACTCCTCTGTGGTTCTCCTTAAATCCCACAAAGAAGAAAAACGAAGAAAAGCAAAAACTTTTGCTCAATTCAGCTTCCGGTCATTGCATGTCAAAACAATTTGCCTTGTTCTCTTACACAATTGCATGTTCCTGAACCTCATTTCGTTTTCCTACTCAATGAAAAAGTTTTTTTTTTATATTATTTTCATCTGTTCTGTATGTCACACACAGTCAAATGGTTAAGCATGTGGAAAAACTCATTATACAGATAATATTCGTTCAATATTTTCGAAATATAAAATTCCTTTTTTGCATACTTCAGGATGAAAATGAGTGGGAGATAGCAACAGAGAGGAAGTTGGGTTGACGTTTTATGAGATTGAAGTGTCTAAAGCGCATTTTTTTCTGAAATTAATATATTTGTGACCGTTATTGTCTCAAAAAATTCGATTCTTTATGAAATTACATTTTAGAAGCTTCAGTTCCTCTCAATCCCTTCTATGATGCATTAAATCACCATCCAAACTGATCGCTCACATCTCCTCAATAAAAATCCCTAAAATAATTTTTTCTATGCTCAAAAAACTTTTTTATACCACGAACAGCGGACCACCACGAACTGTAAAGCAGAAGCGAGCAGATGTTGAACATGCCTTTCATTTGCACAAATATTATTACGCTGTCATGATGTTCCTCTACATATTATTATCTCTTATATTGGATCTATGCTCTCGATAGAGTTTATTTAGCTGGAACTTTTTATGCACCCACTCAGTCTTTCTTCCTGCTCTTCTGCTGTACTCGTGTATGTCGATATTGTAATATAAACATTCTGCGAATTGAGATTATGTATTGATACATAATAAAAGAGGATTTTTGCATACTTTTTTTGGGTTTGACTTGCTACAAGATAGAATTAAAATGTTTTTGGGGTAGATTTAAGGGGGATGGTGGGGTTTGTGAATTTTTTGGGTGGGTGTTGGGTCTGATTGTATTGTTGTATGATAAATATTCAATGTTTAATTATTGATATTTGATTCCATTCGTCTTTAGTAGTGAACTTTAAGGTTTTTGGTGGGAAAATGAGTAAGAATGTTAGCCGACCTTATCAAAAATTGCAGTTAATGAACAGACTAGACTTAGAAAAATGAAATTTGAAGGTTTTCTGTCTGCAATGTTAAATGGATTAGCTTTGAAAAAACTTGACTGTATCCGCCATTTTGAATTTTACCTATAAGATTTCCCGATCGGCACACATTGAAATTAATTGAATTGAACCCACCCTACGGTTGGGCTGATAGTATAACTAGAACCAAGTAGCAACCACTTGTCGTCCAGTTGGTAATGACTGTCAAGCAGCTCCCGCTTGGTTCTAATTATACTATCAACCCGTCCGCCGGATAACAAACATTTCAATGTGTACCGATCGGATCTACATCTCAACCATCGCTGCCTACTTCACTAGAATTCCCCCTTTCTTTTATATTCTCTCCTTTTATTCACTTCACACACAATCGCTGTTTTGCTATTCTCATCATCATCATAATCATTCGAAGCCATACACAAGCCAAGTTTTAATCGCATGATATCGATAATCAGAAACATGTCGTATTGTTATGAATAAAATTATGGTTCTCTCGTCTATATTTCTATATTTTTTTTTGCACACACACTCTCGTTCGCATCGCCTAATGCTTTTCGATTTCGATGGCATTGATGATCCTGACAACTGTTTATGCTTTCACAATGAACAGCTTATTTTAATGTCTGTGTGTGTGTGTGTGTCGATATGGAGAGCTATGATTATTATTCATGTTATTACCATAGTTGTAGTGAGAAAGATGGAAAATGAGGCAGAATAACTCTTAAATTGTGTATCAGCACGTCTCATGAATTTTGAAAAAGTGCTGAAAAAAATATAAATTTAATGATGATTTTTTTTTCTCTCTTTCTTGGCAACACTCACTTGTTATACAAGCTATATATTCCAATATTATTATTTTTCCATTTTTATGATTATCATGTCGTCGCGAATACGTTAAAGCATGGAATCTAGGAAGAGCAGAAAGCAAAGTCAAATCTCGTTCATTGTGATTTTTATCTTGCTTGCGAAGCATGATGACTTTAATAAACATTTATGTAGAAGTCGGAAACAGTCGTGCCTTGTGTGCTTCATTGCACTTTTCATTATCTTCCTTTAGCTTTTTTTTTATCACATTGTAGAACAAATGCTGGATGGCTAGTTGTGAAGGTTATTTGAAATATGATGGATAAAGAGCTTTTGTTATGTTGTTATTTTAGCCTTGTAGCTGAATAAAGGAAGAATTAAGCTGTATAAAAGAGAATCTATTCAGTTACAGACATTCGAAACTTTCCTGAGAGAAGTTTAAGCAATAAATTAACTGGAATAGATAGAACGCATCAAAACAAGAGTTAAGCAAGGGCTTTTGTCGGCAGAAAGGTCTGGAAACCTTCAATGGGGCTCATTAATGTATTTCGTTGTCTAAGTAGAGCCACTATGGGGCAAAATGAAAAAAAAAAGGACTTTCACTTTGAAAAATGGACTTTTCCGATTTACACTTTTTGGGTGATTTTTTCTTGTAGAGGACATAAAAGTAGATAGAAATGCCAAATTTCAGGTCATTTGGTGCTGATTTCGCGATTCTAGAGCTGTTTGAAGTTGAAAACTAGTGAAAATTCTGGTTTTTTCATACCATGTTTGAACCGGGAAATATCTTAACTGGTTTAAGATATTGCAAAACGGTTTTTAGTTCCTATTAGTAGTATATAAGAGCTTTATTTTGACATATAACAAAGTTTAGGTTCTGAATGTTTTCGTGCCATTATGGTAGAACATATGTGAAAATTTCAGGAAAATTATCTTCAAACAAGCCGCAACTATCATAAATGAAGAGTTTCCAGGCAAGTAAAAACGCAGTTTTGTAGCCCCATATATCTAGTTTTCAAAACTGTATAAACTTTGAAAAAGTAAGCTAACGTAATTGAGTTATGTTGATTTTAGTAGGTCGTTGAGTATTTGGCCAAAAACTAATAATTCTTTTAAAAATACGAAAACATAGTTTTAAAAATAGTTTTTTTGTGTTTTCTTATGAAAAATAACAATTTAAATGATTTTGTGAAGAAAATTTTTCAAAAACTTCAAAATCTTTCGAGATATAGGGGGTATGTGCTCTCCATCGATTTGGCCATTTGTCACCCTACTTAAACCACTATAACTTTTTTTTGAAAAAATATTTTTTAATTCTGTTTTCGGATTATTGTAGCCTAATGTAATACCTATCCAACGATATATAATACTTGCTAGTTAACTTAGTCCTGGTTATTTATAGGGCTGTTGATTGTGACATACGCAGTTTTTGAAAAATTCCCAAAAATTGCATTTTCAAAAATACCACTTTTAAGCAATCTCGAGTATTTTTTTAGAACTTTTTTATGTTTATTTATGACATTTATGAGATTATAAAGCCAAAAAATTAAATTTAGAAACTTTTTACTTCCCTAGTTAACAACTTTGTAAAGTACCCTTGGTAGTCACTATCCCGAACATACAAAGAGCATGCTCAGAAAAGTGAGCATATAAGTGAGTCTACTCAAAAAATGTACTCATGCAAGCTCAATCAACTGAGCATGCTCATGAGAATATTATGAATGTGCTCACTTAAATTTTTTATAAAAACTTTATAAGCTCACGTGAGTGCATTCAATAAGTATACTCTTGAGAATATTAAGAACATACTCATGTGAATTCACTCATATGAGTTCACTTACTGAATATACTCATGAGCATATAATGAGCAAGCTCACTTCTGTGTCACACAATTTTTTTTATATTCTCATATGAGTGCACTTACTGAATGTACTCATGAGCATATAATGAGCAAGCTCACTTCTGTGTCACACAATTTTTTTTATATTCTCATATGAGTGCACTTACTGAATGTACTCATGAGCATATAATGAGCAAGCTCACTTCTGTGTCACACAATTTTTTTTTATATTCTCATATGAGTGCACTTACTGATTGTACTCATGAGCATATAATGAGCAAGCTCACTTCTGTGTCACACAATTTTTTTTATATTCTCATATGAGTTCACTTACTGAATATACTCATGAGCATATAATGAGCAAGCTCACTTCTGTGTCACACAATTTTTTTTATATTCTCATATGAGTGCACTTACTGAATGTACTCATGAGCATATAATGAGCAAGCTCACTTCTGTGTCACACAATTTTTTTTATATTCTCATATGAGTGCACTTACTGAATGTACTCATGAGCATATAATGAGCAAGCTCACTTCTGTGTCACACAATTTTTTTTTATATTCTCATATGAGTGCACTTACTGATTGTACTCATGAGCATATAATGAGCAAGCTCACTTCTGTGTCACACAATTTTTTTTATATTCTCATATGAGTGCACTTACTGAGTTTATTCAAGAGCAAATTGTGTACGTTTTCGATTTAGCTGACATTTTTTTAAAAAAACGTCAGCTATCTTAAAAAATCATCATTTGAGATTTTTTAAAAAAATGTCAGCTAAATCGAAAACGTTAAAAAAATGATTTTTTAAGGAAGCTGACGTTTTTAAAAAAATGTCAGCTAAATCGAAAACGTTAAAAAAATGATTTTTTAAGGAAGCTGACGTTTTTAAAAAATGTCAGCTAAATCGAAAACGTTAAAAAAATGATTTTTTAAGGAAGCTGACGTTTTTAAAAAAATGTCAGCTAAATCGAAAACGTTAAAAAAATGATTTTTTAAGGAAGCTGACGTTTTTAAAAATGTCAGCTAAATCGAAAACGTTAAAATAATGATTTTTTAAGGAAGCTGACGTTTTTAAAAAATGTCAGCTAAATCGAAAACGTTAAAATAATGATTTTTTAAGGAAGCTGACGTTTTTAAAAAATGTCAGCTAAATCGAAAACGTTAAAAAAATGATTTTTTAAGGAAGCTGACGTTTTTAAAAAATGTCAGCTAAATCGAAAACGTTAAAAAAATGATTTTTTAAGGAAGCTGACGTTTTTAAAAAATGTCAGCTAAATCGAAAACGTTAAAATAATGATTTTTTAAGGAAGCTGACGTTTTTAAAAAATGTCAGCTAAATCGAAAACGTTAAAAAAATGATTTTTTAAGGAAGCTGACGTTTTTAAAAAATGTCAGCTAAATCGAAAACGTTAAAAAAATGATTTTTTAAGGAAGCTGACGTTTTTAAAAAATGTCAGCTAAATCGAAAACGTTAAAATAATGATTTTTTAAGGAAGCTGACGTTTTTAAAAAATGTCAGCTAAATCGAAAACGTTAAAATAATGATTTTTTAAGGAAGCTGACGTTTTTAAAAAATGTCAGCTAAATCGAAAACGTTAAAATAATGATTTTTTAAGGAAGCTGACGTTTTTAAAAAATGTCAGCTAAATCGAAAACGTTAAAATAATGATTTTTTAAGGAAGCTGACGTTTTTAAAAAATGTCAGCTAAATCGAAAACGTTAAAATAATGATTTTTTAAGGAAGCTGACGTTTTTAAAAAATGTCAGCTAAATCGAAAACGTTAAAATAATGATTTTTTTAAGGAAGCTGACGTTTTTAAAAAATGTCAGCTAAATCGAAAACGTTAAAATAATGATTTTTTAAGGAAGCTGACGTTTTTAAAAAATGTCAGCTAAATCGAAAACGTTAAAATAATGATTTTTTAAGGAAGCTGACGTTTTTAAAAAATGTCAGCTAAATCGAAAACGTTAAAATTGGCGCTCAATAAGATTCAAACTTCAAAGAACTTAGTTTGCCTGTAAAAATATAATAATTTAAGTATGTGTTATGCCATACATAAATTATTATATATTTACAGACAATAGCTCCAAGGAAAAGTGTGAGATGACAGAAGTTAAGCAACGCGGAAGATATTTCAACAAGGATGGGTGACCAGATTTATATGTTTCCTTCTAAGTATTTGAGATAAAATATTAATAATAATTTCTAACTCTTTCAAAATTATTCACAGAAATTCAAAGAAATAAACGGAACAGTACTTGATTTCAGCTAACCTATAATATTCAAATTTAGCTTAATTAATTTTTTGAATTTTGCAACTTCACTTGAGTGCACTCATGAGTGTGCTCAGATGAGCATATACTCATAAATATACTCACTGAGCATATATCTTTTGAGTATCTTCATGAGTATAAGCTCTTTGAGAATATTTATGAGTATATGCTCTCTGAGAATGTACATGAGTGTATTCAATAAAAATGTTACATGAGAAAAATGTTGCATGTGACATGTTACCTTCTCATTTGAGTATGCTCATGAGTTTACTCAATGATCTTATTACATGTCACATAGGAATGTGCTCACTGAGCATGCTCAAGAAGGTACCGTAAGCGCATCACTGAAATGTATGAAAATGAGCACATTCTCACAAAGGCTAATAGGCTCACAAATAATGTGCTCTGAGCATGCTCATTGTATGTTCGGGTATCAGGTGTGAAAATCTCAGTTTTGAAACTATTTTATATATATACTCGTGAAATTCTCTCTACACATCATATCAGTTTTGAACTTCATTGAACAAGTCACTTTCAAAAATGAACCAAAATTCAACACTTACGAAGAAAACACTCTGTGAAATTCTTCGCGACAAAACGTTAAATCTTGCAACACAGCACACGTACTGTTTGGCAGTAATAGAAGAAATTCATGGGAGAGAATTAGCGGAATCACAGAAACCAAGTTTAATTAATAAATTAAACAAGCTGAAGTCAAAGTCAAAAATGTTTTGTAATCAGTCAAATTGGAATAATGCATTAAGAGATCATGCAGATTTCTATGAAGAGGAATTTGAAGTTGACTCACGATACTTCAGCGAATCTAGTGGAGGGATTCTTTTTGAGGAAGAATCTATATATGAAGCAGAAAATGTTACTGACACAGATGAAGATATGGATGAGATTGAATACATCGTCCATGACATAGAGCCTTCATCCAGCAAGGGCATCAAGAGGAAATCATTTGAACAACTAACAAGCGATAAGCATCGACGTAGAAGAGTGGACGAATTAGATATCAGTTTAAAAGAAGCAAAAGGATCATTGTTATCAGTTCTTCACTTGGCACTTCGCCTTTCTAAAGAAGAAGGAAAAGTAGAAGGAGCTAAAATGTTAAAAGAATTTATTAAGGCGTGCCAAAAAGGAGAGGATCTTCCAGAAAAAACTACATCAAAACCTAAACAACTAGATATACATGTAGCTCTAGGTGTAAAAGCCTTTAACAATTTATCTCGAAATCAGTACAACAATATTCGACAAGTCCTGAAACTGGAATGCGAAAACGTTTTACCGACAGCTAAAAAATTGTTGAGGTTAGAGAAACAATGCTATCCTGATGACATAACGGTCACCGATACAAGAGCCGTTATTCCACTAAAAAATTTGACACAACTCACCACAAAAAGAGTTATTGAAGCACACAATTCAGAAATATACGACAAAATCAAAATATTACCTTCAGAATCAACTCCAAAAGTTATTCATGCAGAAATGATCGTCACATGGGGGATGGACGGAACAACAGGACAGTCACAGTATAACCAAGGAAAAACAAATTCAAGAAATCAAGAACGAGATAGAACACAACCGAATCAAACGACTAATAATGAAATTATAGAAGACAAATCACTATTGACAGTTAGTATGAGTGTTCAGCAACTACGACATGAAGACGAAAACGGAAATTATATCTGCTTATGGGACAACGAAAACAGTCAATCTGTATACTCAGTACGACCAATACAACTTGAACATGCCAAAGAAACCAGAGTAAATGTTAGAAGGATATATGAAGATATAAAAAATCAAATATCAAAACTTGAACCACAGAGATTCATATGTGAAGACATGCTTTTGGAAATTACGTACAAATTCTACCCCACAATGTTAGATGGAAAAGTTTACACAGACCTTACAGAAACATCAGGATATTGCAGATGTCAGCTTTGTAGATCTGGACCAAACGAGATGAGTGACATAAATAATCTTGATAATGGAAGATTCGAAAAAACACACAGAAAATTTGTTAAAGAGCACTTGTATTTCAACACTCAGCCACTTCATACATCAATGAACGTACTCACGACTCTATATGATTTGTCATATAAACAATATGTTCAAAAACACTGGCTGGAGATAACTGAAGAGGAACAGATTGTTTTAGATGTTGAAAAGGCTAGAATAAAGCAAGCAATGTGGGATGCATTTAATGTTCGTGTACTCGAACCAAGACAAGGGGGAGCTGGATCATCAGATACAGGAAACGTTGCAAGAAAAGTTCTTGAAAATCCAGAGCTTCTAGCTAAAACTCTATATCTTAATGAAGAAATAATTAAACGTATATGCTATGTGCTAAACCAAATTCGAAGTTTAGAACCAGTTGATGATCTAGATGAATTTGATAGGTACTGTAAAGAAACATACAGAATGTTTTTGACAACATATAGTTGGTTCAAAATACCAGTAACACTTCACAGAGCACTTGCTCATGCAAAACACTACATGGAAGCCTTACCATTACCTCTAGGAAGAATGAGTGAAGAAGCCGGGGAGTCACAAAACAAATATCTCAGACAAGATAGAGAACTACGTGCCAGAAAAACTTCAAGAATACACAGTTTTACGGATGTTATACATAGAAGACTCTACAGTTCTGATCCAGTAATAATAAAAAAATATATGGATGTAATAAATAAAAGGTTAATGAGAAAAAATGTCCAAGAAGAAGGTGAAACACCTGAGCAACAAACAGAAAATGAGGAAAAAGATGAGGAAGAAATTGAATTGATTGAGCCAGAAGGAGAAGGTTATGACTTTTCCCAAGCAGAAAACTATGATTATTCCGAAGGACAAGACCATGAATATTCTGAAGAAGCAAACAACGAATGAATAAATAAATTTCATTAAATATGATAAAAAAATGTAAATTAAATTTCTTGACAAATAAACAAAATTTCATTAAACTAAAAATTAAACTTTATTAATTTTACCTATTATAGTTGCGTATCAGAGTATTTTTTTTATTACTCTAATGATAATAGCTTTTTTCAGACTTAACATTTCTTAAAAAAGTCCAAAAAATACTCGAGATTGCTTAAAAGTGGTATTTTTGAAAATGCAATTTTTGGGAATATTTCAAAAACTGCGTATGTCACAATCAACAGCCCTATAAATAACCAGGACTAAGTTAACTAGCAAGTATTATATATCGTTGGATAGGTATTACATTAGGCTACAATAATCCGAAAACAGAATTAAAAAATATTTTTTCAAAAAAAAGTTATAGTGGTTTAAGTAGGGTGACAAATGGCCAAATCGATGGAGAGCACATACCCCCTATATCTCGAAAGATTTTGAAGTTTTTGAAAAATTTTCTTCACAAAATCATTTAAATTGTTATTTTTCATAAGAAAACACCAAAAAACTATTTTTAAAACTATGTTTTCGTATTTTTAAAAGAATTATTAGTTTTTGGCCAAATACTCAACGACCTACTAAAATCAACATAACTCAATTACGTTAGCTTACTTTTTCAAAGTTTATACAGTTTTGAAAACTAGATATATGGGGCTACAAAACTGCGTTTTTACTTGCCTGGAAACTCTTCATTTATGATAGTTGCGGCTTGTTTGAAGATAATTTTCCTGAAATTTTCACATATGTTCTACCATAATGGCACGAAAACATTCAGAACCTAAACTTTGTTATATGTCAAAATAAAGCTCTTATATACTACTAATAGGAACTGAAAACCGTTTTGCAATATCTTAAACCAGTTAAGATATTTCCCGGTTCAAACATGGTATGAAAAAACCAGAATTTTCACTAGTTTTCAACTTCAAACAGCTCTAGAATCGCGAAATCAGCACCAAATGACCTGAAATTTGGCATTTCTATCTACTTTTATGTCCTCTACAAGAAAAAATCACCCAAAAAGTGTAAATCGGAAAAGTCCATTTTTCAAAGTGAAAGTCCCTTTTTTTTTCATTTTGCCCCATAGTGTAGAGCCAGGGACAGTGAGGATTGCTCAATCTTACTCAATTGCATTTTTTTGATAGACTTAAGATAATGATTTTAGGGTTTCTCATTCTTTCTACGAGCTATCGACTATAGTAACGTTTAAACTTATTGCTTCATGATATGAGTCACATTTCAAAGTCAAAACTAAACATAAGCTTACAACTTCATCCAACGTTGCAGAAACTTTTCCTCAAAAACTCTAAATATTACGCAGCATAAAACTCATAAAAGCATGAACTTTGTCATATCACTTTTCTCGTGTGTATTCAACAACAATTTCGAATGACGAGAACTGGTGTGAAGTCTACACACGCAGATACGACGAAGAACACACAGCACACACAAAAAGAGGAGAATAAAGTGGAAATTGTTCTACCGCGCGCGGTATATGATGATGAAAATTGTTGATGAAACAACAAAGCCATTTATACTGTCACTAACAATTTCATCATACAACTTCAAGTGCCATTGAGTGCCGTTGAAAGTAAGCGACTTGCTATTCATGCACGATGACGATAGAACACAACAAAAAATACTGTCAGTGAATATTTTCATTCTTTTTTTTTCCTGCTGTATGTTGTGACAACGAGAAAGCGTTTTTATATCTTCTTCATCATCATCTAGATGATTATAGTGGCATGTATCGAATAAACAGACGTATTCAAACGTAAATCCTATTGCAAGATAAAGATTCAATGGGATGTTTTAGAATAGTGCATCAAAA
The DNA here is from genome assembly GCA_917627325.4 of Chironomus riparius. NCBI lineage: Eukaryota > Metazoa > Arthropoda > Insecta > Diptera > Chironomidae > Chironomus > Chironomus riparius. The sequence continues at coordinate 16,137,298 of OU895877.1, read as the reverse complement.
CGCGAAGCTGTCTAGCTTTGGGGTTACGGGATGTCAAAATGTTTGTAAAGAATGTGATTACGGGGTATAAAGGACGGGAACTGAATCTCTGTGAATTCTAGTAAATCCTACCTGCAACTCTCATTGATAATCAACCACTCAAATCAACCACAAATCGCATTCATAATAAATTGCACGAAACTTTAACACCACAAAATTATACACAACAATACCTTGTACAATGCCATACACTCTATCAGCAACTCAGACATAGTAATAATCTCAGTGCGGTACTTGACAATTTTCAACATTATTTATTTACCAATAACTCATAATTGAGAATGATGACTCAATGTCACGTTCTCATCTCCCAATTTTCTCACATTTAATTCTTATTGTTAACGTTTTCCTTTCCTTCTTTTCAATCCACAACAGATATATCAGTGGGATTGCGTGATGTTCGTGTCACCATTCCAACAGCCATAAAGCGAGGTGATAACGCTCTATTAATTTGTAATTATGATATGGAAGGAGATTCACTGTATTCGATAAAATGGTATAAAGGCAAACGTGAATTTTATCGTTACACACCGAAGGAACCACAATCCATAAAAACATTTCCCGTGGCTGGTATAAATGTCGAGGTAAAACGCAATGATGTGTAATGAATGCCCGAGAGCACATGCACATCATGTATATATATTTTTTTCTGCCATTCCCTTATACATCCTCCTTTTTTTCGTGATTCAGTTAGCCGTTGCTTCATACATATGGCGTACATGTTATAATGACTTTTTCATATCTCTCCCTTTTTTTTATTTTTTCACAGACTAGTTTATCGAATGCATCACAAGTCGTGATATCACAAGTAGATACAAACATCTCTGGAAAATTCTCATGTGAAGGTATGCAGAGGAATTTGGTAGATTATTTTTAAATGCAGGCACAATTTTCATTTCAATATTTATGGAGATGTTTATGAAGTTTATGAGTTGGGAATGTGAATAAGTTGGAATTTTACATCGGATCCTGTAATTGAATGAATTTGTTGAGATACGATAGTGATGACTTGACAATTACAAGTCTTAGATCATCAGGCGCAGAAAAGTGTGTAACTTATATATAGCATTTAGCTACATAATCGGATAACCTCCGAGAGCTCGAGATTCGAACTTGGACCAGCGTACTTCACACAGGCCCGAAAGCTCAGTGGTTGGAGCATGTGATCACAAATCATAGGACGTGGGTTCGAGTCCTATTTGGCATCCCTTTATTCAAAGTTACGTTTTTTCATGTTCAACAACAAGATTCGGCTCAAACAGGACTTTTCTGGGACAAAACATCAACTAAAAGCAGAATCAGGACTTAAATCTATGCTAGTAACTTAGTCACAGTCTCAAAACTAGCATCACTGCTCTCAATAACCAGAAAAACTTAATAAATCTTCCTTAACATTCTCAACCCATAACTCATAAATTCCTATCAACAAAATATCCTTTCCCAGATTTTTACACAAAATTGCTTCAATAACAAGCAAAAGAAATTTCATCCCACATGTTATTTATTTGTAGTACTGTAACTAAATCAATATACAGCGTGCCACAATTTATTAAATTTTCTTCCTCTTTCTCGAAGCTCGACAGCAAAAGAATAAGAAGCAGCAAAAAAAAAATTCCAATAACATCTCGCATAAATTTTTTTTCTCATTCCTAAAATTTTTTTCATCTCAAAAAATTTATTTGAAATTTTTTTTCCATACATTTATTTATTTATAATACATAGTATCTGCCGATGCTCCACATTTCAATACCATGATCGTTTCTGGCGACATGCAAGTTGTTGGTAAGTTGAAGTCATTGAAATGGAAAAAGCAATTTTTCGTCAACAATTTTAGCTTCCATATTTGCTTAACGCTATTTTTTCCCGCATTTAATTTTATTGATTTTCAATCATTCATCTTTTCTCGGCTTTTCACTTCCTACGTCTTGAGACATTTCCTCTATTTCTTGTTTCTGGATGATAAAAATAAATATAATTTTCTATTCATAAGCGTTTTTATCAATGTTTAGAGGATGTAGACATTTGTCGGATGTCATATTGACCCGATACTTTAACTATCCGGTGAGATTTGATAGACAAATTTGGTCATGCGTTTGTACTTCTGCTCATCTGTCTTGCATTATAGAAATTAGTTTATCTTTTTGTCAATAATACTTGTTAATCTTATGTCAATCGTTGTTAGGATTATCAACTGATAGACTTGTCTCATTTCACATGAAATTGATTGCTGATATGTTTGCGAATACTTTGCTATCTGTAGAATTATTAAGAATTCTTTTGGGGATAGAATTGTACTAAGTTGAATGACTTTTTGTGACGAAATGTAGCATTAAGAAGGAAAAAATTGAGTAATTCAATTTAAACGTGATCTATGACGATTTAAAGTTGTTACTTTAGCTTATTCTTAGCCTTGGGTGACTTTTAGGTTAAAAGAAGCTTTTTGGCTATGATCAAGTTTCTTAGCAGTTCTAGACTTTAAAACTAGGAAGATTCTAAAAGATTTGCTTTAAATCGGTGCTTAATCCTTGATTTCCTTTAATTTAAGGTTTGCAATACTTCAGGTTCTCCCAAAACTATGTTAATTAAACTGCTATTTCAAGTCTAACAAGAACGCTACATTCATAATCCAAAAGTCATCCTCAAACTTGTTTTCTGTACACAATACAAAATGTCACTTTAATCCAATCGAAAAAAGAATTCCAATATACGAACAGATTTAAGGATTCCAATTTTATTTTTCTCACTCATTGTTCATGTTGATCTGCTGTTTTTTGTATTTATAGCATAAAATATGTTCCAATTTAATGATTCCACACTCTGTTCCATGACGATAGACAATTTTATGTTCTATTTTGATGAATTGAGAAGTGAATGATAAATTAATTTATTATATTTAATGACCACACTTATAAAATGCGGGTAAATGAGAGCGACCAATCTGTTTCAACTTTTTATAGCTTTTTCCATCTCAAATTACACTGGCTGTTGTATTTGTTGTTGGATATAAATAATAACCTCCCACATCTTTTTACAGACATTCCTGAAGCGAAGCCATTTATTGACGGTATCTCAACAAGATATAGACCCGGAGATGAGCTAAAAGGAAATTGTAGCAGTCAATTTTCGAAACCAGCTGCTAATCTTACGTGGACGGTGAACGATCTTCCGGTGAGTATGGCAAACAACTGAATTAAGGGATGTAAATTTTTTTCTGGTAGGCGGATGATTAAACAGAATTTAAATTAAGGTGAACGAAGAGAAAATTGAGGATGTCGTCTAGACTTGCTGCTTTTCGATATTTTCTTTTGGAATTTCAAGCTTATATTGAATGCCTGTTTGAGTTTATTGAGATAATTAAGTAAATTTCAATTTAATTTGTAGTGTTTAAAATTTAAAACTGAAAAATTTTCTGAGATGCTTTAAAGGTACAAGCTATGGGGCCATTCACTTATTAAGTAACGCGAAAAAACGACTTTTTAGACCCCCCTACCCCCTCGTAACAAAATTTGTATGAAAAAAAAATTCTTTTGTTTGAACCGTAACAAAATCTTAGATTCCCTCCCCCCCCTAAAAGCGTTACGTAATAAGTGAATGGCCCCTATAGCTCCAGAGTTAATTTAGCTTATTAAAGCACTCAAAATGAATAAAAACCTCAAAAATTTTCAAAGTTTAAAGATGAAAATAAATTTTTTTTGCTTCATTTGAGGCAAAAAAAGATGCAAAAATTTAAATATTCTAAAACCGTTAAATTCAAATTGATAAAATATGATTGTAAAACCCACAAAAATTATTTAAAAACAGCTAAAGAAAATGAACTCTAAAATCAAGTTCCTTATTGCTTAACATTCCCTAAGTCTATCCATCATCTCCAGCAATAATGTTTTTCCACTCGATCTAATGCAAATTAATGTTTCATAAGCTTCAACGCTCCATTCAATCTTTTCATAATCGATGTTCATTTTAGAGGGTATGACCAATGAGAAATTTTTTTTTCTCGGGCACTGCTTCTACCTTATTCATCCGCATTCAATAATCAAAACTATCGAACATGAATATTTGAAGGAGTTTTATGTACTTTTTTATCTTCTCGATTATGTATGGCACTAGCTCTATGTATGTGCTGCTTCCATTTTCATATCGATGCAAAAAAGTCGGGTTCTCATCATTGAAACTGTTTGAATTAACTTGGATTCTAACAAGAGCTTTTCATATCTGGATTGAATAGAGATCCACTACCTTCAATACATCATCATTCTAATGCAGTTTTCATGTTTACTTAAGCATCGCTTTATTTTTTATTTTTTTTTTCTCAATACCATAAACCATAAATTGATGATGATTTTATTTACGTTGCAATTTAAGTGAATGATATACATTTAAGTGAAGCTCTTAAAATAGATTTTTCTCCCCTTTTTTATGTCTTTCTCCATCACCTCCCACATTCAATTTACTTGATTTACTCGCTTTACTGTGGTGAAAAGCTTTTTGTCGGTTAGTAAAAATAAAGTTCACTTTTTGAAGGTTAAAAACAGTGGTGTTATCTGAATACAAGGATCTGGCTCTTGTGTAAGCTGCTCGCTTTATGTTAAGGTGCTTCTAAGCCTTATCCAAAATCCTAAACTTGGTTTATCTCTTGAATATATCACTTGAGGAATATATGAAGAGATTATTTGTTATTAAAGAGGCTATGTGTTAACTGGGCCATACAAAATGTCTTGGTATTGATATTTTTTTTGCCGAGGTATTGTCTTGTCTAGATATGTGCGTACTCCAATAATTACCATGACACGTTTACTTACTTTTATTCAAATCCTTTATCGGATATGAGATAGATAGATTTAGAACATACTCTAATGAGAATCGAACCCATGTCTCCGCAGAAAACGTTTAATGATTTGAAACTATTGTTTAACTATTAGGTCACAGAATCCTTACTCTAGTACTTGCAAAATAGTCTTCATATGACTCAAAACCAAAGATTTTAATCTGCTCAGACGCTACAAGGATCTTATTAACAACTCTGGTTGAAAGCAACTGATAAAAAATTTTAATTTCTGATTTTATGGCTTTCCCTACAATTTTTTTTGAAAATTTTTCATTTCAATTTTTTTTTTGCCGACTTACAAAAATCTGAATCCATACAAAAATTCGCTCTAAAATCCCATGAATCAACACAAAAACTCACTTACTCAACATTTATATTTCGCTATAAGTCCCAAACCTTCTCAATAACTCACTCTCTGTTCACCCCTCCTAACACATCCATTCACTTTTATTTCATTCGATTTCAAACAAAATCTACACAAACATCGATGATGTGCAATTTGCACAAATAAGTCTTCACATTTTTATCAAAATAATGGATATGGATATATGAATTGTATTGAATGAGTTGAGTTGAGTGAAAGCTTCTCACAATTGTTATCTCAATCCGATTCAATTTGATATTTTTTCTCCTCCTTCTTCTCAATTCAATTCTTTATTATCATTTTTTTTTCAACTTATTTTTATATGTACTTATTTTCTTTCTTCTTCTTCTTCTTTTTTGGAAGATTGGTGAATTTTTTGTGAGGGTTTGGGGGTGTGAAGAAGGATGGAGCGCATTTGTAGCGGGTCTTGTGGCAAGGTTTTGAAAACATCTGCTTTTATCTGATTTAATGGTTTATAATCTACTCATGGATCACAATAAGTATCAAAATACTGGAACTTAGTAGTTTGGCAACTTAGTAGTTTGGCAACTCAGTAGTTTTGAAACTTAGTAGTTTTGCAACTTAGTAGTTTGACAACTTAGTAGTTTGACAACTCAGTAAAACCATCGTAAATTTTAATAAGAGCAGTTTTCCATTTTTTTTTTGTACTAGCCACAGGTTGTAATTAAGTCAATAGAGTAGTTTGAATTCTAAATAAGCCAGTCTTGACCTAAACCAAAAAATTTCGAACTTACTTTTGATCATTTTTGATTAGTTTAACCTCAATCGAAAGGTCACGTTGAGCAAATATTATCATATATTGGGCATAAAGGCCAAATTCACCTATTATACGATTGCCCTATAGCTTCAGACTAAATATTGCAACATCATTTGCCAACAACTCCAATATTCTATTGTTTTATCAATAGAAGAAAACAACAGTAATATTTTCTCATGTTCTATTCCTCAAAACAAACTGTTCTCAATATCACATATCATTCAAAAGAATTATTCTAGCTAAATACGAATAGATGAATACGAAGCAATAAGATGAAGAATAATTTCAATCGATTTTGAAGTTGATTCTAATGGAAAAAACAAAACTGAACACAATCGAGCGAGGAAAATTCGATGAAGTTTATAGCATGCGAGGATGAAGAAGAAATTTTTTTATGTCTTTAGTTAAAATTATTTTTATTATGATGAAACATTAAATTAAAACGGAAAAATTTTTCTTTCATCTTGTTATTTTGGCACAAAAAAATTATTCTTACATTTTTGGAGCAGAAATATTTCCACGTGGATTATGAGAATAAATATTGAGTGGGTCAGGGTAATTGATTCATAAAAATTCTTCTCCTTGCCAATTTTTTTTAACAGCGAAGAAAAAAAGGTGAAAAATTTTTTTATGAACCTTAAGGTAAATTTTATGGAAATTTTTCTATGGAAATTAATGGTTGTTAGACAGTGTTGATGTTTAGGCTGATTTCTCTGATACAAGTGCATCACTGAGACACTGTATCTTATTAGGTACTTAACCAGATTCCTAGACATCCTTATTGTCAAATACAATGATATTTTAACACCACTAGGGTTAAAGCTAGGTTTTGGTTGATAATTTTATGATTGATGAATTGACTGGTAGATCTCTTGGCTGACATATAGAGATAGATTCTCGCAACACGTGATTCTGAACCGCGTTTACATGACTTTTGACTAAAAATGAATAATTCAACATTTTCAAGTTTCGAACTCAGGATCGATAGATTGGCATTAAATTACTAAAGAATTAAATCACTTTGCCATCGACTAGCTTAATCTAACAATATAGTTTAGTCACAATCTAGATCCACTTTTCTCCAATACTAATAATCTGAATAGTTGCAGCAACACTGCCTATTTCATACAAAATTCATGGATGAGCGATTATGTTTAATAAAATTGATTCATCGCCTGTTCCTTCATGCTTTAAATTTTGATTATGCCAGTCAGGTTAATGTCAAGGTGCCAAAGCTTTAAGAGAAAGTTTAGGTTGTAAATAAACAAACTTTTTCTTAAAAATTCACGAGATCTTAATTATATTACAAACTTTTTTGTGCTTTTTTCTTGGCTTGCCTTAATAATTTTATTTTTAAAGCTGTTCACCTTTGAAGTGAAGTTAGACGCACCGTAATTAATAAAAAAAAATCCTTTTTCAAATTTTGAACAAACCTCAGAAAAAAAGAGTCAAATCCCTCGAAGCTCATCCTCGCTCTTTAAAGTCGATCAATGTTTTAAAAGAGACAATCCGAAAAATTGAAGGCGTTGAAGGAGATGGGAAAAGTTTTTTAATTAAATATTCAATGCTACATCTTTCAAAAATAAAATGTAATTTTTGTCTCATCTCGTCTGATGTAGTTGACTTGCTCTAGTGTTCTGTTTTTCTTACTTGCCTGTGAGAAAGTGAAGGAATGTGATGAGAAATGACGTAAAGAATGATTTTGAAAAGTAAGTGGATACAACGTTGAATGATATTTGTGATGATATGAGAAAATTTATTTATTTTAAGAAGAAAAAAAAAGTTGTTGGAGATAAGTCTAGGTGACTTGCAGGAAATGTGTTTTTGGGAAATATTTGCGCATTTTGTTGATGGAAGGAATTGTGTGAGGATATTTGGGGATTTTCTTGATATTTTTCAATTGTTTTGGATGGGATTTGGAGCTTTGGTTTGAATGACATAAACGAAATACTTCGAATAAGATTTTGAATTGAACATTAATATTTTAGAATTTTTAACCTAAACTTTAGAAGCTTCAGAAAATATCACTAAACGGCAGTTAACATTATTAGCTTATCCACTTCAGCATTTTGACCTCCAATATTATCTTGTTTCGATATTTTTACGTAATCAGATGGATTGTAAAATGTTAAGTGTCTGTGAGCAAAGCTTTTAACAGTAAAATTGCTAAACAAATCATTCTACAAATATTTAAAATTCAAATTTCATCATTTTTCAATTTTCTATAATGTTTGTAAACAGAAAAAGTGTTAATAAATATCGATTATTTTGGTTTTTGGTTTCTAATAAAGTAAGTTTTTGGAATACAATTTAGAAAATGAATGAAAGTTCTAATTTAAACAGTTACAACTTAAAGAAAAAGTAATTTTTTTTACAACAGGTTTAATAAAGTTAAAAAGTTCTCAAATCTTAATTCTAAAAGTCGATAAATCTTATCCAACAATTTCTCATACATATCACAACCATTCAGTCTGACAATCTACAATATATGAACTCATTTTTTTTCAACATCAAAACTTACACTTTAAAATCATCAAAAAAGAAAGTTTCATAGCAAAAGTTTCATGCTGAATGAGGAACGAAAAAAAAAATTTTTTTACATGCAAATGTCTCAAATGTACTTTATATTACACCTTATCCTACAAGAACTTCTCTTAGACTTTCCTTCCGCGCATTGTTCAAAACTGAAATGAAATTAAATTGCAAAGAAATTTATATTTTCCTGCTTTTTGTATATAATATTTTGTTGAAAAAAATTCTTTTCTGCTCATAAAATTTATGAGTTTTTTTTTATTCTCTAGTTAAAATAATTCTCAAGGTTTTCATTTCTTTTCCCGAAAAAAAAGAAAAAGCAAGAACACACAAGAAATGGAACAAAAAGAAGAAAAACTTGAAGATGAATTTAATTAAAGAGAATTCTGAGCGTTGAATTTCATTTTGATTTATGAGAAATTTCGCAATAAGAGCTTGAAAAAAATCAAAAACTTTTCTCATAATTTAATCAATCACCATAAATGAATGGAAATGAATGAATGATTTAAGAAATGTTTTAAAAAGTTTTTTTTTATTTTTAAGGAATAAGATGTTTTCATCTTTGAATAGTTTATGAGAATTTTTCTTGAATTATATTTTGAGGTGATTCCCGAGAAGCAGTCGTAAAGCTGGAACTTTTTGATAAAGTAATTTTTGTTTAAAAAAATCCATCTTTTCTCTTAACTTGATTTTCTCGACTTTTAAACAACTCTAGCGAGCTTCACAACTAGCAACAATTCAGGACACTAGTTTTGCTCAAGAATCACCGGCTTGCTTCATATTTACAGCTGAACAACCTCACTGATTTAACAGATCCAAAACCTCAGCTTTACTAAACTGTGTCGCTCGGACTCAAACTTTTAAGCTTAAGAAAAATTTCCAAGTAAATCTGAGTGGAATATTCATCATTCTGTCAATCACGTCAGGAATTTTCTATATGTTTGCTTTTAGTTATCTGAAAAAAAACTAAAGCATGAACTTTCATAATTTACAGAGGAATTTATGGATGAAAATATTCTAAACTATCTTCCATTTTGAATGTAGATGAATCTGTAGAATTTATTTTGATATTACAAATTCTAATGGATGATAGTCAGGAAAGAATCTCATGTTAAGCATGCATTTTTCTTCAAACAAGTTAAATAGAATTTAGTTTGTAGAATATTGACAGAGTTGAATCTAGAATATTGAGTCATATGTTGGCGAATCTGCAAGATTTAAAATAGTTCAGCAGTGACTAGCAATCTGTAAATTGAACAATCTTTGAAAGTTTGATTTACAAAGCGAGTTCGATTCCCACTAGAAGCCAATCTTCCAATCGTTACATAAAATGCGAGAACAATAACACAGAAGTGAATAATCTAACCTAGGTTTGATGTAGTTCTAGCTTGGAATCCTGCTAGTATTCTAGTATCACTCAAGCCAGATGTTACATTATTCAACGTTGTGCCATTCTCAGTTGTTGATATGACAACAATTCCAATTCACAATAAAAACACAATCATACCTAAGGGGCTGTTCACTTATTACGTAACGCGAAAAAATGACTTCTTAGACCCCCCCCCCTTCGTAACAAAATTTGTATGAAAAAAAAAATTTCCTTGTTTGAACCGTAACAAAATCTTAGACCCCCCCCCTCCCCCTAAAAGCGTTACGTAATAAGTGAATGGCCCATAATTGGAAGTTAGCATGAACTTATAATTGTACCAAAGTCAATGATCTATCCTTTTTAATTTAATTAAATTTGAATCCTCAAACAAAGAAAATAGCAAATTCTGTTTCAATCACCCATCCGGCTGATTGATTGATATTTATTTCTCACTATTCACTTTATTTTTTCAAAAATATTGAAATTCAAAGAAAAACTTGAAATGTCAATAAAATGTCTCAAAAACAAAATTAAATTAAGTTTCAAGTATTGAAACTAAATTGAAATGAGAAAAGCACAACAGCAAAAATATCAAAATTCAATCAAACTTTCATTAATTTTAGAAATGAAATGTTAATGTTCTTTTCTTATTTTTTTGTTTCATGCTCTGAAAATGAATGAGTAAAAAAAGAGAAAAAGAGCACAAAGCATGATAAAAATAAAAATAAAAAATAAAATTGATATCTATTCTATATTCTCCAGGCGTCACCATCACAAATGATATTTTATAAATTATCGAAGAATGACAGCAATTTAGAATCAACAATTTTAGGTATACATTTTCCAATTACTCAGCAACATTTTGTGCGAGGGAAATTGAAGGTAAAGTGCCATAGATTATTTTCTCATAAAATGTTTATCTTTCCTTTATTCATTGTCCTTCTGTTACCTTGCCCTGGTTGATAGTTGATTGACTTGGGTGGAGTTTGCATTAATTGATGACTAAGCAAGGGTTCACGTCCTTTTATGTTGTAGACTCCGTCCACCCCAACTCTTTTTCTCGCTCCAAAATAGATTTAAACATTAATTAGATTTTTGAACATTTTGTAACTTTACAAGCGAGTGTTCCTTTGTGTTCAGCAGCTATTCTACTGATCGATTCTTCAAAGTCCTTAATCGAGCAAATAAAAGTCTCTTGGAATAACCTATGTGGAGTAGAATTCAAACCAGAACTCAATAATCTAATAAAAATTCACCTCAGCATCTCCAAAAATCTCATCAATTTAATGCAAACTTCCATCCAATCCCTCTTCCTTTTTCCTAAAATATCCAACAACAACAACCAAAAAAACTCCAATTCAATTAAATTTGGATGACGATGATGACAGGGCGATGACGAGAACGACAAGAGTGAGTTGGGAAAAATTGCTATTTTTTTTTGGTACGTATCATAAGCGTTATGGACTATGTATATTCAACCTGTGAATGTATCACATCTAGCACAGTAACACCTCATTAAACTGAGGGAAAATTTAGAAAAAATGTTGACATCGAGAAGCAGAGAAAAAAAACGGTAAAGTCTGCGGGAACTGACGCGTTGACATGAGATTTAATTTATTTAAAAATGGCACAAAAAATGTTTTCTCGATTCCAATTCCTCATTCTAGATTTTCAAATTATTTTTTTTTTAATTTCAAAACTAGACGAAAAATAAATGTTTCAGCTTCCATTTTCATTATGCCTGCACGAGAGAGCAAAGCGTAAATGAATTAAAATGCCTTTCATCCTCCTCACTCTTGTACGTTCTTCATCTAGTCACATTTCTCGACCAAATGGCGTGAACTTATGCCACCATGAATGTTGATAATAAGGAATTTTTAATTAAATAACTTTCCATTTTCTCACTTGAATTGTGGCTTCTCTTTTTTTTTAAATAATATTTAATTTTAGCTCCTATGTACAGCACAAATTCACGACATTTATCATCAAAGCGATGAGCGACTGATAGAAGAAGTGAGACCGAAAATATTGGCTACGGGTACATCAAACATGAACATGTATCATAGTATTAATGAAGGGGAATTAAGCAATCCAAATGTTGGAATGACCCATTATAAAGGTATTTATTTATGCATTTATTTATATTTTTGTCGATTTGGCTATGCTTTTATTTATTTTCACATCCACACGACACACAATTCAATTTCCAATAACAATAATCAAATTATAATGGTTCCGTTGTCATATCTGATTGGTGTTATTACATTTTAAACGCATTTATGCACCAGTGAATTGCTGACTGGATTTTATTATCGACTAGACTTGGTGTCTATATTTATGAGGCACTGTTTGGTTGACTGGGTTGCTGATTGATTGAGTAATTAAACTACAAAGTTGTGAACTTTTGTTGCTTGATGAAAGAGTGATAGTTGTTTCGGTTTTTGAGATTTGAACCTTTAAATGTGGATTTTTGCCACTAAATTCAGCTCTAAGGGGCGACTGGATGATTTGGATCAAATGGCAACTATAAAACTAGACATTAACAGGTCAAATCATCCAATTGTCGACTTTGGCTAAAACAACTAAAACCACATAGAGTTGCTCGTTTATACTTCTAGGATGTTATAACGGAACAGGAGTGTTACGCGGAGTATAGTTTGAGAAGCACTGGGTTATATCCTACACATACCATTCTATAAATAGCAATCGCAGGCATCAGCTGCCTTAAAAATTCCACTCTTCCTCTTTTAAAAAATCACCAACATAATCGTCACGAGAGGATAACCTAAAAATCATCAAAATATTCTAAAAAATTCAATATTTTACTTCAGATTGTTTTGTGTCACAGATTTGATGAATTTTTAATAAATCCCCACACAATTGCCTGTGTAAGGATTATAAACGCACTGTGTAAATTCAAATGAACAAAATTTTTTAATAAAATATTTTTTTTTGCTCTTCTAAATTGAAGTTCATGAATATAATTGAATTTCTTCCTGCTTGTTATACACCTGATGGCAATGGCCTCATCCATCGTATTTTGTTTCAATAAAGTGATACCTTAAAAATATTTGCGTATTTCCATCAAAATCATCGAGAGATAAAAATCAACGATATATGTGGGTGTCGATGAGAATTAAATGTTTATATGTAGATTCTCGGGTATATTGCGATAAAAGTGAGGAATTCTAAATTTGCAGACACGAAAAATTAAATTTGCTTACTTGAAGGGAAAATCCTCGTCGCATGTGCCTTTAATAATAAAATTCTATCATGATGTTTTATTCATTTGCTGTAAGGAATATGAAAATGTTGCTAAAAATACTTGTAAATTGCTTTTTGATGGAATTTTTGCATCCAAGCTGAACAGATGTTTGCGAAATTATTCTTGGAATTTAGGATTTGAAAGATCTTAAGATAAACTCTCAAAAATAGAAATATCGAGAAAAAAAGGACATGACGGAGCTGTGTTGGCATTTTGTAGCATTAGAGCAATAAAAATTGAACAATTTACGTAGCCTAAACTTCGATTGACATAAAACAGTTAAGGATCACGATTGTGGGATGAGAGGCTAAATTCTAGTGTTGGGCAGGGTGTCCTAGGCAGGAATAGACTTTGCAAGTCTCAAAAACATATTTTTACTATTCCGACTAGCCCTGACGCAAGGTTTTTATTAGCATTTAGACACTGACCTTGGACCAACCTTTAAAATATTGAAGTTTTACTTGATTTTCACATTAAAAAACCATTCCTAGAAACAGACAATTAAAGCTCAACTCCTTCATCTTTCAAACTATTATTGCAATACAAATTACAAGCATAAAAACAATCAATGTAGCTTTAGATTCATGCTATGAAATTCCAATTTAAAACCAATTGGATTCAACTACAACATTCAGCATACAATCCCTATTAAAGTCATTATAGCATTCTCTAACAAGCTCAAGCTTTGAACAATTTTCCTTCTCAGAATTTCCATTCAAAAGGCAATGGTTTACTATAAGGCAGCATGAACATAAAGCTCAACAAATAATAAAAGTATATCCATCATAAATAATATTTTTTTTTTTCAATATTTTACACTATATGTGCTTGAGTGTATGGAAATAATGGCAGGTACACCCATTGAATTTATTTTTTCAAAAGGTATAAAAGAAAGACGATGAAAATGGCATCGAATGAAAAGCTACCTGAATATTGAAAAAAAGATATATAAATATACAGAGATTCTGAAAAATCCCATCTGAAAATCACAATTCAATTTTTTTGCAATCTTTATTTACATACGGGAGCTTTGGCTTTTGTTGTTGTTTATTTAAAGCAGCACAAACAATTGTGGTTGGGATGAGGATGGAGGCCACATCGTATGCAAGACACATCGATGATGTTTTCACGATCATGCGTATCTTTTAAACAAATTTTCTAATCTTTTTTATATGACAATAATGTACTTACATGTGATGAAAAAAAAAATGTCACAAATTCCTTAGCATATCTGCATAAAATTTACGTCTCATGAGCTAAGGGGTAGAAAAATACAATTTTATGGCCCTTTTTTTGTTGTCATGCTACTGTGTATAAAAATGGAATTTCTTTTAAAGAGTTGATCTTGGAGATTTTGATGACTTGAGAAGATTTTGGAGATTATTGAGCACCTTGAAGGGTTAAAAAATGATTTTTCTAGCCAGCTTCAATCTTATGGATGGTTGATACTGCGTTTTGCTAACATTATGTGTGGATACGACCCTAATTCATGATTCATTGTCAAACTTCATTCCAATCCGTTCTATAGCTCGAACATATTAAAATTGAAGCTATTAAATTCAGTTCCAACTCATCTACCTGAAAATAGTCTCTAAGCCTAGTTAAAAAATTCATTAAAGAATGGAATTTGCTCTCATTTTTACTTTCGTCAGCACCGTCAACAACCAAAATAAGAAAACTTCTTAAAGAATCTTTTCAGCTATCTTTAATGTGTGCTTCCCTATGTGCTTCCTTCCTTACACTTCATTATGCTCATGTTTATACCCATCCAGCATATTGTAACATTTCACATATGATCATGCACTTAAAAATTTTGCCCGTAAGCGATTTAAAATAACTTTTCAATATCTTAAAAAGTGACTTTATATAAAGTTCACAAGTTTGGAAGTAAAGAAGGGGGATTTTTGGGAAAGGAAATGAGGCTGTGATAAATATAAGAAGCGCATAGACTACAGATGTGGATGGAATACTCATATGATGGGAAATTATGAACTAAAATCTCAAATGTTACAGTTTCACCTGATTTCAAAGCTTTTTGGAACTTTCTCTATGAGAAGTAAGCAGCTACACATTTTGTTAGAATTTACTTCACGTAAAAAAAGTACAAGAAGCCAAAATATCTTGTTGGTGATAAATAACAGGAAAAGTTTCTTTGCTTCTTACGAATCCAATCATGATATTGAGCTGAGCTTTTTCTTCTTCGTTCCTTGTATTACTATTAAAAGTTTTTTCATTGGTTTAGTGGGATATTTTGTGTTCATGGTTTTCTGGTTAAGCTTTTGAATGTAAGTGGAATGAAGTAAATAAGCACATATGTGGGTTTTTTTTTTGTTTTAGTTGAATACGTTTTGAAAAAACTAGAATTTCTTTATTTTGACTGATTTTTGTAGTTTTTACAGAAGAAATTAAAGTTTTTTAAAAAGAATTATAGCTTTTTGATAAGACTGAAGCTTTCTTAACAAATCCATTTTTGTAGCTTTTTGACAAACTAAAGCTTTTTGACAGTTTCAAAGCTTTTTGACAAATTCATAGCTTTTTGCAACTCAAAGCTTTTTGACAAACTCAAAGCTTTTTGAAACATTCAAAACTTCTTGGCAAGCTTAGAGCTTTTTGTGAAACTCAAAGTTTTTTGGTAAGTTCAATGCCTTTTAAAAAATTCAAAGCTTTTTGACAAATCCAAAGCTTTTTGACAGTTCCAAAGCTTTTTGACAAGCTAGAGTTTTTTTTGACAAGTTAGTTTTTTTGACAAGCTAGAGCTTTTTGGCAGGCTAGAGCTTTTTGACAAGCTCTAAGCCTTTTTGACAGATTCAAATCTTTGTGACAAATTCAAAGCTTTTTTTTTCAAAAAATTGTTAAAGTTTAATATTTTAAAATGTAATTTTAAGAAAGATATTAAAATTTAATGAACACCAAAAAGAAAACATTTTAAATCCCATAAATTTTCATTTTCATCTTCAAAACTCATAAAACTACAATCTCATCTTATTCATCTATCTTTATGAAAGCACGTAGGATTGTAAGCAAGAAGAACAAAAATTCTGTAAATAAACTACTAAGAATTATTTCCAGCTTCTTTCTTGTTGCCATAATAGAAACACAATATTCAAAATTGCTGTAAATATGGATTCATTGAATCATAAATTATTACATAAAATTTGTAAAGTTTACTTTCGAGCTATTTATATTAAAATAACATAATAAATAAAGATCCCAACAAAATCCACATTAACCATACCATATGAAATATCTTTATATTTTCCGAAAAGAGTTCGACATTATTTCCCATCCATAATCTCAACATCATTAATATTTCGGTATTGGAGAGTGAGAAATTCATATTTTTAGCTTATTTTGACTATGTTGGTGGCATTAAATAATTTTCTGACTTGGAGGGCTGATTTTCTGCATGAATTACGCATAATTTTTTTGGAAATTTCGAGAAATATGACTTGAATGTGGGAAGGAAAGAGTTATTAATGGAACTTGATGATGAATTAATGTGAATGAGTAGCTGATTTTGAATGAGTTTGTTAATGAATGAAAACATCTTGTGAAGTAAAGTTATTTAAATAGTAATTCGGATTTGTTAAGCCTCTCGATTGTCTATGAACTGATTGGTGTGGGCTTGAATCTCAAAACACCTTTAAATCCATTTTTTAATGTCTTTTCCACACCAAATAATGTTTAATTCCAAGAAAATTAATCAATTATTGAGAATTCAAAAAAATGCGCTTTAAACCAGTTCCAATAACTATGAAGGATATACCAAAAATTTTCACAATAAGCAGTATTTCAAAATTTTCCACTTTATAAAAGCAACATACTAAATGGAAAAATTATTTTTCACATAAACAGCAAGAAAACATTGAAAATTTATGGACCAACACTCTCATTAAATCCACAAAAATGCTCATAATAATAAAAATCTTCATCTTCAAAAAACAATGTAAAATCTTTTATAGTCAGAAAAGCTTTAAAGTTACTTTAATAGTGATGATTTTAAGTTATTTTTGTAAGTAAATATTTTGCAACATCATGCTCATGCTTATATAAGCAAACACGTTAACCTTTTTTCTGCATTGTTTAAGTAAGAAAATGGAGAATGAGTCGGAGATTAGTTTAAGGGGAAAGGATTTAATTAGATTTGTTGTAATCCTTAAAAGTCAAATCGATGACACATGATTTTTATGTCAGATGTTCTAAGTCAATTTGGATTGATTTTGGATAATTCTTTGGAATTGTTGGTGTTTAAGACAGTGTTTCACAAACTATTTAAGACTCGGAGCAGTAAATCATCAGTTCATGTTTCATGTCATTCATTGGCTTGAATGCAGCGAAAAAAAATTCAGAACGGAGTGGTTTTGGTTTTGGTTAAAACCAAAGTATACCGTGGCTCAAAAAAGATTGGACCTCAATTTGAGTCTTAAGATCGATTTTTAAGGCATTTAGAGTTTCGATTTAGGATCATAATGCTCAAAGGCGTTATAAAGGTGTTTGGAACTCAAAGAACGCTATGGTTGCTCGCTTTGCTAAGCTTAAGTACGAATTGATTGCTTCAGGTCAATGTAAACTCTTTTTAAAGCAAGAAGGAACCAACTTGAAATCACTAAACTCATAAATTTGCACATATCAACCATTAAATTTCATAACTGCTTCTCTGTTTAAAAAAAAAACAATAAAATAATCAATGTCTGTTTCTGGAGCAGCTGCACAGTTATTAAATTTTCCCCGAATTTCCCTATTCTTTTAACAATTTTTAATAATTTTCTTTATGCAAATTAAGAACACATGACAAGCGAGGGGAATTATGTATAAAAAAAAAGAATCTCATTACGAGGCATAATTTGATGTGCAGAACAATTCTTGTTTAAATATTAAGGGTGAAGTAAATTTCCTGGAATAAATCTTGTATAATCATCACGCAAGCGAGGAACAAACAAAACGATTTTTCTGTTGATGAATTCCGTTGAAATAAATTCCATTTCTAGTTCACGGGAAATTTAGATGAGAGAATTTGTTGGAATGCAGTTATGTATAGTTGGTGGAATTCATGATAGGTTTGATATTTTTAGAGGATATTAATAAATATATCTTGTTTCAAAAACAAAGAATTCCTTCATCAGATTTCAATAAATATAATTTGAGGTTAAAATTTCAGACATTTGAAAACATGAAATTTACAGATTCAGATTCAAAATTGGTTTGAATTTTCGATATAAAATCAAAAATACCAAACACACAGGCTCAAAATATCAAATTAAGTTCCAAAAGAATCTTAAATTTCAACACAAAATTCCCCAGAACCCCCTCAGCATCAAATTCCCAAACTCAAAAGCCTTCACACAAAAAAATTCCAATTTAATTTTTTTTTCCTGTAAAATTGCAAGGTTTTATTTCCACCATGAGATCTGTCACAATAAATAAAGTTTTATTTCAATCAGAAGCTAAATATAAAGACTCGAAAATTGTATTTCTTGCAAAAACAAAAAATGTGGAATTGAAACATGAAAAAACAAAATAAAGAAGAAAATCTTCTGAAGAGGATTTATTGGAAACAACAAAAATTTCATTTTTCAACAAAAATAAGCTTAAGAAATGAACGAAATGCTTCCGCATGCCTTGGTTGATAAACGTTTTGAGTTGAGTTGAAATAAATGTGAGTTTTTGAGGCAGGTTTGATATTTGTAGAACAAATTTTTGAAGTTAATTTTTTTTTTGTGGCTTTATTGTAATCAGGAAGAATATTGGAAACTACTTTAAAATTTAATTTGAGTCTTAAATGGCTGTTTTGCTATTCTAATGTCAACAGCCAATAATAGCCAATAATCATGGTTCCTAATCAAGCTTAATTAGCGCCTTACTTTGTATGTTAAAGTTAAAATAACAGTTTATCTTTTTATTGAATTTTTGTTAAGAACCGAACCTTCATCCTCACAAGTGAATCAGATTTAAAGTCTGTGACCTGTTAAATAGCACACAGAGGTCATTTTCAAGAACTTGGAGCTTTGCCTTAATAAGGTTTTATACCCAAGGTTTAACTGTAATGCTTTAGATGCTAGAAAAAAAATTTAAGATGCATTGTGACTCATAAGTGACTTTAATCTTTTTAATTTCAATCATATTAATATAGATTGATGTCCTGAGTCAAAACGGTTCAAACCTAAGATATTGTTATCAGATAACTTCTCTATAGCTCTATAACTACAATCCTACTGATATACGATATCCCACTATCCTTATAGTTGCTAAAGCAGAAAGATGTACAGACGAATCACGAAACTACAAATTACAGACAATAGCTTTCATATCCAATAAGAATAGATTTTAAAATAGTCTCACTCTTGCCAAAAATAAAAATCACACAAAAACAATGTCTACGTCCATATTTTACCAGTTATTATCATTATTATCCACAGCCATACACACACACATAAACATTTTCAGACATAAAAATTTGTTGACACCAAACAATGCTAATAATAGTTATGTTACTGCCATGTTTTCTCATCTTTCATTCTTTTCTTTATCTTTTTTTTCTCTCTCTTGCAGCCGATTTGCCATCATCATCAAATTCCAAAAATTTCGTTCATTCATACTTGACAATATGTTGGATTACATTCTACATTTGCACAATTTGCACGATATTATTCTACTCATTACGTGTCGGAATTTCCTGATTATACTATTTAAAGGAGGTCGTTAAGATATAAAATAATAAAGTGACTATATCTGACGCGCTTCCTTCAACATACGGCAACACAATCACATCAACGACAGTGACGGAAGAGAGTGAGAGATAATGATGACTAAACATCCAAGCCAGTTATGTTGAAAATTATGCTGCGGTAGCTAAAAAATATATATAAACATAATAAAAACCAAGCAGAAATCCGCAACAAAGTTGTTACATTTAGTCAGTAATTGCCCTAGTGAATACAGAATAAAAAAAAATCCTATGTTAAAAAAATATATAATTCTTTTTGTAGATAATCCAACATGAAAAAGATTGTAAATAGCCGAGACCACATATAAGCGTATATACATAAAAAAAATTTGTTGTTAATGCTATTGTAAGAGTTTGTAAACAAAACACACACACACACAAAAAAATATGTCTATAAAAATGTTAATAGGATTTAAATTAGTAATTTTTTTATGCATTCTATCTTGTAGCTTAAAAAAATATTTCAGTTTGTATTCTTTATGGATTTGAGAAAAGACATGAAAAAAGTAAAATGATGACAAATGTGAAAAGTAAAAAATAAATTGTGAAAAGTTTAATCTGTTAATTGTCAGATACTTTTTTGAGGATGAAAAAAAAATGTTTGTTATTTTTCCAATGGATGAGCTTTTGGGACGAATTAGTATGGATGGAAATCTTTGTGGAATTTGAAGTTTCAAAACATGACATGTTCTTAAGGGTTCTTAAAAGACTCAAAAACATTAAACATTCAATCAATCTTGCTTTGTGTTAAAATGTTTTTTGGATAGGGTGGTATAGGGTGCCAACAGATGCAGGCAACCATTTTTATGCTCAAAATTGAATGTCAAAATTGTTATTAAATTTGAAGTGTCAAGTCGATGTAAACCTAAGATGTTTGAGGTTGTACATGTTAGGTGAAGAGTGAGGGTTGGAATCTCTTTTACCGTGGGGGGGTGTGAATTTGGGTTATTTATTTTCATCAAAAACCAATAATAATTGAAGCAATTTTTAAAGAGCCAGGGGAAGATTAGACACCTGAAACCACCCCCAAAGTGTAAGAATCCAAACTTATAAACAACCAAGATCTTTCAGAATGGAATTTCATACCAATTTTTAAATAGTATTGAGAGCCTTAAATGATATCCTTGATATGACTTCGATTTGTCGTTACTATATTGTGGGATGTTCCCAACAATCGAACAATCGTAATTTCGACAACACTTTATTTAATGCTTAAGAGATTGGCCTTTACTAAGATTTGAACTCGCGTCCTTACAAAAGAGATGGTAAAAAGATTTCCAGTCTATTGTCTAACTCAGTGTTGTCCAAACTTTTTTCAGCCACGGCAAACTTTGACATATTTGATATTTTTTCACGGCACACCTATTAACTCTGCACTTCAGTAAATTGAATCTAGTGTAAAATCTTCAAATTTCTGAAAAACTACCAATTTTTGGAATTTGGACACAGTTTGAACAACTCTGGTTTAACCACTGGCAAGCCTCAGTGTTTTTACTCTTACTCATACACCTAAATGTGGAAAGATACCAGATTCGACTCATCTACTATAACTCAAATTTCATGAAAAAATTAAAAATAAACTTCATTTTAATCTTCTTCGTCGATGTATAAGTTAAATTTCCATGAAATTACTTATTCCAAAAATAAATTTTCAATCTCATAAAAAAACACGCAAAAAAATCTCAATTCTAAATAATTTTTTTGGGCGATGATTCTGAGAACAAGAAATTTTTTTACCTCAGATTTGCACTTAAATTACAACATAAGCTACTTAGCATTCAGATGTAAATTAAACACCAAATTTTGAATTTGTTTAATGTAAACATTATTCCACGAACGCCTACAATAATGACTTAATTTTCATCTTCTTCGTAATTTGTAAATAATCTTCAGCTCGTGGGTTTGAATTTTGATGTTTTCAAAATAAATATTTTGAGATTTTGACTGTTATCCATGATTTAGATCAAGAAGTTTGCTGTTTTTTGCTGAAAATTAATTAATTGAGAGGAATTAAATTGATTTTAAATGAGTTTTTAAAATTCAAGTTGTAGGCGTTATGAGGATGAGAAGGATTACGAGTCAAATGAAATTAAGCAAAAGTTAAGTTTCTGTGGTTAAGTAGCTAGGCAACAGGTTGGATATCTGCAATCATAACTCTTTTGAGGATATTAGTTCGATTCCCAAAAGAGGCTGATCTCTAAATAATTGAATAAAATTAGATTATTATTAATATGATTGATAAAGATTCAATTAATGCCCACGACATTGCAGTAATGAGCAGATCAGCTAGATTAAAAGCAAATTTTCAAAATTTAATATGATTTTATTACTAACTTGTAACTGTAATTAAATCTTCAAATTAGGTTAAAACTTTCCGAACTCACTGATTTCAATCGTATAACCTTCAAACTTATTTTTTCCTACCCCAACGAACGCACAAATTTAATAAAAAAAACTGCCATCCGGTAAATAAATTTAAAGCCAATCAATTCGATCAGAACTAATTAAATTTTTCATTTACATTATTGCTTATTAACGTAAATAAGCAGAAAAAAATAAAATCAACTCGAAAACCTTTCATCACAGAAAAAAAATATCATCGAGACTAAAAGACACGAAAGAGTTGCACATGAAAACCAGAATTCGGTAAATTTTTCTGCTCATTTAACGCAAAATCATTAATCATTTTTAATTATTTTAATAGGGCAAAAAAACTCAATTATTATTTCCAATTAAGCAGTTTTTCCTAAAAATGGACCGCAGACGAGCCACTCATGTCAGAAAATGACCTTATTGACAGCTCAATAAATCGTTTGTTCAAGTCAAAAATGCTTACCAAACTTTATGAAAAGTGTTCAGAGGGGTTGATATTTTTGAGAGGCAATTTATATTTATAAATATACACATGTATACTCTCAATGAGCTCTTATCAGCTATCGATAATTTATGGTTATTTAATTATTATTAAATGCTCTTGATGGAAGAAAAATATCGAAAAATTATTAACGATTCATTAATTTTTTCGGTGCCTCATTATGATATCTGTAAATTTTCAGTAAAATTGTTAAATGATTTCAAAAAGGAAATGAAACTTTTGAAGAGATTTTTGTGAAGCATATCTTAAATTTGAGTCGATTTCAAGTTGACTTATCTGGATGTCAAATAGAGTCAACGACAAAATAACTTCAAATTGGTTAAACTCGAAGTTCAACTTTAAGTTGGCTTCAAATCAAGTCAACTTGAAGTTGGTTCCAGTGGATTTGAATTAAGTAGAATCTTTAGAGAGATTTGCAACATATTTGTACAAATTTCTAGCGTTTACTGATAATAATTAAGCAGGGATTTTAGTGAGAAAAAAAATTATTTGAGGCTAAATAGTTATTCTTGGACCTATTTATCAATTACTTTCAGGATCTGCTCGAATTTTAAATAATTTTACAAAGGATAAGAATTTTTGAATTTTTTAAACATAAACACGAGCAGAGAGTTAAATCGGTTAAGATTTGTATTGAAGTAAAGTCAAATTTAGCAAGCTAATCTCTGAAGCTTTCGGTTTGAGAGGACTTTGTAGGACTTCCGTTGGATACTACTAGTGCTCTAATTTCACATTGTATAATATCAAAAAATAATCCATTTATGAGTCTAATTTCTCAAAAGCCAGTCAATTTAAAGCTCCATGTAAAGTTATTCATCCAAATACATTCAAAACTCAACATTAATATCACTCAAAAGAGTCACAAATAAAAAAATCTTGCGAATTCATGAAATTTTCACTGTTTAATTTGCCCACTCATCATTCTCAACAGCACATTTCCATTCCAGTGATATGAAAAATTTATGAAAATTGTAACCAATTTTTTCTCACATAATATTCAGCGTTCATATACACTGCACATACATGTGAGTGAGTATATCAAATTGACTGTAAATTGATATGAATTGCGAGAGGAATGTATTAAAAATTGGACGCTCACATCCATAGGATTACATCCATAGCTACAGCCATAGGGAAAAATATTAATCAAACTTAAATCAGCAGGAATTAACTGTGAAATGAAAGAATTGATGATTTTGTAAATAATAAATTTCATTCTTTTTTTACTCAATGGCCTCAATGAATTAAGCATGTCTTGCTGCTCATCCACAATACATTTAAAAAAAATTATTTATAATTATTTATGGACATTGCGAATAAGTGTACAAAAGAATGTCGAATAAAAAATAATAAAAATTTGTATGGATGAAAAAACAATTTTTTGATGATAACTGTAATTGTATAATTAAACTGTAATAAATTATAAAATAAAAGCCAAAGGCTAGTAATCTATGATGAACAATTTATAGCAAAAAAACTAACGAAAAATGGTGAATGGTTTTGTAATTGCTTTTTAATTTGATTTATGACATTTTGTAATTTATACTAATGTGTGTACAAATTGAATTGTTTTTTTAGGGATGAAAATTATGGCGAGCTACCGTTATGCAAATATTTTTTGGCAGCAATAAACATGTTTGTATTGGAAATTATGAACAAAAATTGGAGATAAACTGACTTTAAGGAAAATTGTGGAAGACAATATGAGCTGGAATAAAGTGAAAAGTTCAAAATAATAATTTTTTAAAGGCAAGCAATTAAGGAGTTGCGAGAATCGATGGTTAAAATTTTGAAATCTAAGTCTGAATAGAACAAAGCTTCATTTGAGAGTCACGTGGAGTTTGGAGCATGGTTTCTAAAGCTTTGGCTATTTTGCATAGTTTAGAAAGCAAATAGAATTTAATCCAACTCTAATCAATTATTTTGAAAATCTTGCGAGTTTCAGATATGCACTGTAATCCTTTTAAGTCGTTACGGCTGTGTTTAATTCTTTTGAATGTAAACCATTTATAATTAGACTAATTCTAGCACTCAGATAGCAGCAATGGTTCAGTGGTAACAATAAAACCTTCTCAAACCTATGATTCTGTGTTCGATTCCTAGAAATCAACTCGAATTATAGAATTAAACATGAAATTAGTTCAAATAACCTTTAAAATTGAACTTCTCATAAATTAAAATATCAGAAGCAATAATTCACACACAAAATTGAAACTTTGTTCCATCTCCACTATTAAATATCCTTAAAGCAATCAAACTTAACATTTATGTCAGCTAAAACTTTTTCAATCATCATAAAATTAGCAGCAACATTCATAAAGAAGATTCGTTCTCACACAATTTCATGCATGAGAAATGAAAAATTCCTCTTTAAGTCTATTAAGTCACCGTATTATGCTGTGCAGTATAGAACGAGAGTAGTCAGACAAATCTGACATTATTAAGAGTCTTTTTGAATCTTTTTTCCCCTTCTATGCACCTCCATTTTTATTGCATTCAGTTGATATTCATTCGATTTCTTTCTGTTCACGATTTTGGCTATGCACAATTTTTTTTTACCTACCTCTACTTCCGTTTGTGACTGTATCTCTAATACTGTCGACTCTATAAAGCACCAACGAGCTGTGTATTTTTTATTGTGAATATTTCTTTCTTATTTCATCGTTTCTTCTTCTTCTTTATAGGATAGTTGGAGGAAGATTCTAATGGTTTAACAGAGTTGGGTTGAAGGTAGATGTATAGCTTGGGATCTGGACGCTAGTTTTGTTGAAAATTAAAAAGATTAATTTTTGCGAATTACATCATCAGGCTTAATGTTAATTCGAGCAAATTGTGGATTTTGAAATTTTAGATCTTGAATGTATCATTTTTCAGGAAATGAAAACTGTTCATTGTAGCTATGACTTTTAAGTCTCTTGCAGGCTTTTTTAAGGAATCAATGGCTTTACTCTCATCATCAAAATCAAAATATAGCTTAAACGAGACTATAAATTAAGATCGTATGTCAGCAAGGCAATTTCTAGCTTCTATAGGTTCTTATTCAATAAGTAAATAAGCTCAGCTTCATCATTTTCCATCAAACGTCCAGTTTAACTTTCCACCAACTCTGCAGCACACAGAACACACATAGAAAATTGCTTTAAGGCTTTACTGATAAAGTTTCTTCTCCTTCTACTGTATTTCACAGTGCACATGCTACAATATAGTTTCCTTCATGAAGAGAGCGAGCATAAAAAAATCTTTCCTCCATCAATTTAAAATTATACATGAAATACTGACATTAAGCCTTTTTTTCTCCATTTTTTATTCCTCTGCTCTTTCTATTTCGATTTCTGCAACATTGAATAATGGAATTACATCAACCCTCAACAAAATTATGCTACCAATTTATTTTGTCTCGTCTGTATATCTCTTCCATATACTACTACTACTATTACTGTCATCAAGAGCATTGAATGAGATGAAGGATTTAATGAATAGCACAAGAGTTGAAATGTCAATGTTGCAGACATGTGATTATGTCATACAATTTCACAATTGCTAAGTGCATTATTAAGATGTAGGAAGAAAATAAAGAGAGAGAGAGAAATGAGGATTATGAGAAATATTGCTGCTGTTTGTCTTTAGGGGATTACAGGATGTATGATATGTGCTTAAATGAAGGTTATGAAGGGTTTGAAGGAGAAATTCTTGTAGATTTGAATGAGATTCGCTGGTTTAATGGAAAATGTTATATAACATGGGAGGGGGAGAGCATAGATGTAGCTAGTAATTGAACTGTATTGTTTGTTGAGAATAATGCTATATTAGAGCCTGATCCCCAGCCTTTATCCATCAAATTTAAACTTAAAGCATATTTTCCTCAACTTTAAATATAAACTACATATTTTCACTCTCTGATTCAACACATAACACAATAACATACTCAATACAATTTTATTACATATAATTTCCTCAATAATCCACACACAACACAAAAATAACATGAAATAAATTCACAATTTTCAGCTGTGTGCATCCAGATAAAAGTGCTTCACACAAAAAAAAGCTCAGCAAAAATTTTTCAACAATATTTTCACACTTCATTGTATGCAATTTTTTTGCAATAGACTAAAGCTTTTATGCTATAGAGAATTACTTTCGCATAAGCACTTGCATTAAATGTTCAATTGAAATTGATCCCAGATTTTTGATCCTTTTATGCACTTTTTTTCGGAATAAATTGAATTGTTTGGAAAATACTCTGTGAAAATTGTTATGCTTTTATGCTGCACTCATCACGGAAATGTGAATTGGACAAGATACTAAGTTGAGGTTTAAGTTTAAAGTTCTTTAAAAAAAATGGTTGGGAATTTATTGAGTCATACTTAAATCAGGGCCAATCTCACCTAGGAATTTAAGTGGCACGGAGAGTAAAGAGGCAGGTGAGTAGCCAGGAGGTTCTTGTCCCCCCTTAAACGTTTTGAACCGCAGCGAGAGCATGGCTTAAAACGCTTAAGAGGGGGACAAGACCCTCCTGGCTACGCGCCTGTAGAGAGGATAAGCCACAGGACATTAGAGGACGTACGATGCAAAAAGGCTCAGATTTTTTATTTTGTCCTGGATGACAACAAACTACTGATTAGCCATTAAAAGACATCACTCGAATTTTTAAATTGTTTTGAGGGGAGCAGATAAGGCTCCTTTAGTTGGTGCCTGAAAAAGACTCTATTGCTGGCTATACTCTCTGTCAATCAAACGCGTTTAATTACTAATTAATTGATATAAATTTGCAAAAATAGCCTAAAACATGAACAAATGTAGGTTCCATCCAAAAATTTAAAGAAAAATAAGCTTCATTTTTTAAGCCTTTTGTCATCCCCAAAAATCATTAAAGCCCTTCTTCAAGAAATTCCCCATCAAATATAAAATCTACAAACTCATGAAAATGATGAAAAATTCATTTTCACCAATATGAATGAGATTCCTCCCTCATCAATATGAATTTAAAGTCAAAGACGTCTGACATGAGCACAATAAATGATTCCCAGAAGAGATTCAATGCACAATCATGACACGCGAGAAATTTACAATGTGAATATAAAGATTATTATGAATAAGAATGTTGAAGCATAAATAGATATAAAGAGCTTTTTTCCTCAGCTCCCCTCTTTTTTTTCTCTCGTTTAATAATATTATAAAGCAGCTCTGAGTGATTTCATCTCATACATAAGGAAGAAGAAAAATTGCTTTATAAATCGAGGAGAAAATTTATTTATTTCAAGTGGATTGAAATATTTACATTTAACATGTATGCAATTTTCCCTTTCCAGTTCTATGGAACTGCCATATTTCGAGCTTCTACGTCATGAATTTTTATTTGATAAGGAAATAAAAGTTGTGTTGCAGAGTTGTCGTCTTATAAGGCAGATTTTGATAAGTTTTTTAAAGTTCTAGAGTACATTGAGGTGGATTCTCTAATAGAAAGCTACACTAGTTGACATTTTAAAGATTTGGCTGAACATTTGTTGAAGATTTGTTTAAATTCTCAACTTTGCACAATTACATCACCGAGGCTTTATCAATGTAATATACTTAAGTGAAGCTTATGTGGTTAGGATTGGAAAATCCGACTGAATAATTTAAGGATTTGAACCTCGGGACCGATGGTGATGGGGTCGATCATGCTCATGCATAAACCACGTCTGCTCTTTTCACTGCTTGAGAGTATTCAGCTAAATCTAAAAGACACTATTCAGGCACTCTAAGGCTTAGTCTAGGATCATTTTGAAAAGCTGGATAGTAAAGTAAGGATGCTTTAGACAATCAATTGACACCGACAACAACCCCATCATCCCATCTCTGTCTATACCTAATACATATTAATGCTGATGTTACAATTAAATTCGTCTCTCTTTTTTTTATTTCATTTTTTCACATAGTCTCACCCAAGTCTCACCCTTTTTTGACATTTATGAAATTTTAAAGTAAATTAAATTGGCTTTATGTGACATGAGCATGAGGAGTTTCTAAATGAAATTTTATGATGAATTTAAAAACGTTAATAAAATACATGAGATGAAGTAAAAGGGTATAAAAAATTAACAGTTACGATGCTTTTTTTCGGAATTACTTCTACTAACGTTTTTTGGATGAATGTTTTCATCTCCAAGACGAGGTTCATTTTGTTCGGATGGAGCTTTTTAAGTGCAGATAAATCAGTTTATTGGTCATTATGCTTTTTATCATTAATCGATTAAATAAGGACGTGAATTGAAGGATTAGTACATGAGTTAAAAGAGGAAGGATTGTAAAATTTTAAGGATTCTTTTATAAAAGAACTTGAATCACAACAGACACGTGAGACTGGAGTTTATAGTGCCTTAGTATCTTGATTTGGAATATTAGAGATAATTGTATTAATTTTCAACAATGCAAAGACTTTTCGGCTATCCAAATGATTTTCGAGCTGGTTTAAGCTTGAGGATCAGAGCTTGAAGTCGACTGGGCAGAGGCAACTTATTTTAAGAATGATTTGATTTAATTCTGAAAGTTGATTCAACCTGAAAAAACCTGAATCGACTTTTAGGACTGAATTTCATGACCCCTTCTGGTACTTATCCCTAATAGCTGCCATAATGTGTCATGCCAAAAGCTTCAACTATCCTCCTTACGATAAATCCAACTCAAATCCCAATCAAATAATACTTGAATAATTACCATAAAAAAACACTTAAGCCAGCTTTAATCTCCCTCCTTAAAAAATCAATGAAATGTAATTTTTAGACGTACAATAAAACTTTAATTATCCTGACTCATCGTCCAAAAAAAAAGATCTTTCATATTTAATCTCCAACTATTATCTCGAAAGTAACCGCAATTAGTTATGATTATCATTGCTTTTTCATTTTCCCATCTCATGAGTCGAGTGGCATTGCAATGTTTGTAGGAACATAACAGAACAAATCTATTTTTTTTCCATGCAGTCCATTCTCTCCATGAGTCTATTCAATCATTATTATTGTGTAGTAGGAGATGTGGCATTTAAGGGATTTCATCGGTCTGTAAACACAGAAGAGAGTGGGATTTTTTTTGCCTTTGCTTTTGTCTGTGCTCAGTGTGAAGATCTGTAATTGCTGGATAGTAAAAAATAACAATGTAAACTTTTCAGAAAAATGAATTGAATTTAGCAAGTAAGTCAGACAATATTGTTGGATAAATTAGTTACAAAAACATTTGTTGGTTGACTTGAATTTTTGAAAAGCATTTTTGGTCTTTTTTGGGGGTCGTTCACTTATGACGTCCAAAATTAACGATTATTTTTTAAAAGGGAACAATGTATTTTCTGGAATTTATATTGTTCTTTTCTTGCATACCCCTCCCCCACCCTCGCTTCTCTGGACATCATAAGTGAACGGTCCCTAGCTGATAGCTTAAGAATTGGATTTATTTAGCATTTAATTGATGATTTTTGAATGTTAAAGCTTAAATTCTCTGAAGAAATGGATATTCAATGTATTGTTTGAATTGTTAAGATTTATAAAATGAATTTTGGACAATAAAATGTAAAATTGTAAGGCATAACATTAAAATTGTGTAAATCTCTTCTAAAACACAATTTCATCTCCCACTTGTCATGCCAATTAAAGAGAATTTCTTCATCAAAAATTAATTTTCCTCTTTTTTGAGTCCCCGAGCAATTTTGTCTATTTTTTATTCCAACGAAACAGCAAGAAGGAAGTGAAAAGGTAAAGCGAGGGGCATTAAGCATTCAATTTACAACCTGTGAATCATAAAACAAAATATTCTTCTTCGTCTTTGTCTTCATAATCAGTGTAAATTTATGGAAGGGATTTTAATAACTTTCTTTATACTTCTTCAGTAATAGCAAAACTTTTTCCTGGTCACAAACGTACTTGACTCTCTTATGTGTATATCCCTCTTTATAAGGTGACGGAGGATTTTTGTATACAAGGCGAAAGGATGTACGAGTCGAGTAAGAGGCAATAAATTGCAGTAATATCGCTGTAAAAAAAGGCGTCTCGTAATTGCTCTAATGAATTAAACTTTGCTCGTTCACGACCTGCGAAAAATGTTTAAAAACACAAGTCGGAGATGTCGAGAAAAAAGACTAAATATGGAAGGAAAGATAAGCTCATTTATGTAATGAAATTGTCAAAAGCACTTATCTGTTAGCCTTATCCTTGCTCTTTAGCTTTATGTTTGTCTGTGTCTCTCGTTTTTTGAAAATAAATTCATTTCTGTCTCTCATCCTTCGAGTGCTGCTCTCAATGAGTGGATAATGAAGGTGTAGATTGAAGAAAAATAAAATTTAATTGCAATATGATGTAAATTCATATGTGCTAATGAAAATTGAATTAATGACACTTGGAAGCCTTGCAGTGGACATAGAATTAATGAATTTTGATGCAATTTGTTTTTGGATTAACTTAATCGGATAAGTGGACATAAGTTTATTGAGCTTCAATATTAGTAAGCCATAAGTGCTTACTATTAGCTGAAGTGGCTCGCTAGCGGAATGGTTTAATACTTTGGTGCCTAATTATTGCAATTAGGCATTATTATTGCAATTGCCTATTTCGAATCATATGTACTGGAAATGAGGCTCACAGCCTTCCTTTGTAGGCTACAGGCAGAAATATCAGCAAAGGAGTGGTTCGGATCCCACTATAAATTGTAAGTCTAGGTTTGAGTGCAGTGATTTGGCACATCCCCACTCGTTAAACTCTCATTAGCTGAGAAACGCCCTAGCGCACCTTTGGATCACAATTGATCTGAATAAGTAAAGGTTTTTTTAAGAGTGCTTACTAAGTAAACTGTGCTCCTGAGCTCAAATCAGCCTAAACTGTTCAAAACCGATACCAATATTAGTCAGAATTAACCTTATCGCTTCTGGCAATCGAACTTCAACCCCCCATAACCTCAACAATCCATATCCTGATTAATTCACAATAAACAATGATTTGCCATAATTTTCATTCCCCATGAATGATTAAACCAAAAAAATAAAATAAATTCCAGTCGTGCATTCCTAATCGCACACAAAATTATTTTTAATAGCTCAAATCAATTGATTTCATTTCTTATTTCTTGACAGCATCACTAAGCATTTCCACAATGCTGTTCAACATGATGAAAAATTTGATTTTTGTGAATTCTCGAAGACGTTTCCCCACAAGATTATCGGAGGAACGAGAAATATTTTCATAACGAAAGCGCACAACGAAAGAAAATGAGAATTATCTCAATTGCCATTCACCACTTTCACACAAACGAGTTATAAAAACAACGAGCATGAAAATGGCTTGTGGTAATGATGAGATTAATATTCAAGTCGTTGAAATTCTTTTTTTTTCTCTCCTTTCGTGCAATGAAAATGAATTTAAAATGTTATGAACGAATCATAGATTTTTGATCATGATTTGGATGCTTAATGACATTGAGGAATTCTTTATTTTTGTTTTTTTGATGTGGTGATGTTTAATATTACACTTTAATTTGTTTCTTTGTTTTTAATTCTTTGTAGGCTTTAAATTTTGTTGAGATAAAGATAAAAAGGGTTTTTTTATTGCTTCTTTTATAACGGTTTTTGAAAATTTGAATTTGAATAAAGCAATTTCATAGTTTTTGCCCTTTGAATTAGCCTTTCTTGTGAATTGTTAACTAATGCTACGGACATTTCAGTGTCGAATTTTTTCGAAATGTTTAAATTTAGTCGGCCTAGCGTTTGAATATTTTAAAACCGTTAAAAATTTGTCAGTATTAAGATTTTAAGCATTAATATTTAATTTCTAGTATTTTTCTTGGATGATTTTAGCTTAACTTTGCTAAACACGAAGCTAATAATAAGATTCAAAGTATGGAATAATGGATTTTTCGACGTGTCCATAGCATGTGTTAACTTTTAATCTTGTTTTTGTAAAACACGTGAAATTTAGCTTAATTTTTTAATTTTTGATGTGAATCTTCAACAAACTTGACATTTTAGTAAGTTCTCAACAATCATTCAATATTCTAAATTTAAAAGCTTGTATTTTGATCAGTGTTGCAAATGTAGATGTCTACACTAGATGAAGAATGTAGATTCTTCAATAGTTTTTGTCTAGCTAAGAAACTTTCTTCATAAAGATCGATTCTATATGAAGATAGAAAATCTTATCTACACAAAGATTATTTCTACATAAAGATTCTGTCTAGATAAAGATTCGATGTAGATGTCTACAATTCTACATTTTTCCAGGTCTACATCAGAGAAGAATGTAGAATTGTAGACATCTACATCGAATCTTTATGTAGATTAGATTTTCTATCTTCATGTAGAATCGATCTTTATGAAGAAATTTCTGTCTCAGAATTTATCTGATCCAGACAAATGGCCAGAATGCAACACTGATTTTGATTCAAAATTTGTGACTTATCTAAAGATTGAATTGAAATTATTCAAAATAAAATCGCATTCAAATATCCAATTCTAAACTAATAAGAAAACCTCCATTACATACTAAAACGACGTAATGCAACACACAAGAAGCATTGAATTATTCCACCTCTTTACAAAACAACTTGTCTGTTCATCCGGAAACAGAAAAAATTCCTTAATAAACTCAATAATTCAAATCAATATTTTTCATCTCGACAATTTTTTTTATAACAAAATTTTTATTGAAAAATCGACTCAAATAAAATTGCATAAAAGTCAACAACAAACGGAAATTTCATCTTGGAAAGTAAGAAAGGTTAAAAAGAAGTTTCCAACGGAAGGAAGAACCTGAAATTACTTTTTTTTTCTTGTCTGCTGCATTTTTTCCGCTTCCTTATTTTTCTGTACGATTTCATTATTCATTATTCTCGTTCTATTGAATTGAATGGAGTTTGTAAGAGTCAATAAAAGGAAATTTTTTGGAGTCTAGAGTCTGCTGAACATCCTCAATGACAAATTGTTTATTAAATAACAAGGCAAAGAAGAAATAAAATGATTAAATTAAATAAGATAAGAAAGTAGCAACAAAGATGATGAGAATGAGGATATATTCATGTCTATACGTTCTTTTTATATTATTACATCAGAATCAAAGACAAGACAAGTGGAAATTAGAACAGACTTCTGTACTTGTGAGTGATAAAAGCGCATTTTAATGGGATAAAGAATAAAATTACTGGACAGAAGAACAGCCAACCTACAATTAACTTAAGAAACTTTCAGAACTGAAACTAAGTGAGAAAAAGACAACATTTGAACAAAACCCGAAAATCGCGCTAAAAAAGTGAATAAGAGAAGTAGTAATCCACACAGCTATTGTGTTTCTCATGAACCATCTTCATGTCTTCCTTGCTTCTTCATTCATTTGACATCTCGAACAATATCCCCTTTTAATTAATCATTTTATTGTAGATTAAAGTGAGTTTCTTTTTGCTTCCTTTGTCAAGGCACTTCTTCTTTGATTCTCGAGACTTTTTGTTGCCAACATTGAAGACTTTTTTCTCTCATTTTGTTCCTGTTGGCTTTAACTCGAATCAAATTGAAGGAAAGCTTTGATCAAAGAGCATAGAAACAAATTACGTTTGTGTGATTGAAAGTTCCAGGTATTTCGAACGAGAATTTTTTTTTCGCGAGCTTTCTCGTTTCATCTTTTAAATTCATTACCTTTTTGATGTCAGTTGTTATCAACACGTAAATATTTCCTAGTAAAAAATTTCGAGACTGTTCCTGATTGCCAACAATTTTACAACACCAATTACGATAAGCATGAATGCACGGAAAATCTCTTTGATTATTTTCCAAGAAAAGAGTTATTACTGTACAGAGACAGCATTTTTCAATTATATCACACTTTACACCTTCAATTGTGTAGCATTGCATTAATATCATTTCATACAATTACAATGATGATGTGTAGTAGCTCAATTTTTTGAGAAGGAGAAAGAACGGAAAAGTGCCTCTCTAGGACACTCATTTCAACCTTAATGCTTCCACACTTAAGTAGGCTTGGCATTTCGTAGTAACGTAAAGAAACTCTGCTGCTCGTTTTAACTACATCACTTGAGGAAATATCATTATGATATGGAAGGTTCCTTTAGTTAAGTTTTGTCAGTTTGTTGATCTTTTTTTTGATCAATGAATTATTATAGCTATTAAATTTAGGTTGTCATCAGTAAAACAGTACCAATCACACAAAACGATAGGTGTTGGGCTTAAAAGCCAAAGATTTTTGATTCAATCTTAGATTGTGTTTACTGTTCTACACGCAAAGATTAATTTAAATGTTGGATTTAGTTTTGAAGTATTTGAGACTGGATGTTACGCTATTACTAAGTTTACAAGGAAATAATAATGTCTAGCTGGCTTCTTTACTTTCTAATAGTAAATGAATAAAACAATAATAATAATAATACGGTATCTCGAACACATAATTAGTGATCAGGTACATATTAGTGTGTTTCAGGCTTCCAAAATGTTGCTGCACTTGCAAGTGGCTTGGATTCGATTAAATTTATTTTCTTTTATGAATTGTGTAGAAATTGAATAGCAATTTCTTCAATTCAAAACAGATCAGCAACTTAAGTTGACAATGTTGAATCGAAATTCATCATTTTTAAAAAAAAAATTACAAAAGTCCTCGTGTTATTGATCGAGGGACATAAGCGCATTTTTGTGTTAGCGATCAGTATTTGATTATCTAATTATTTTGCGTTCGTTTACAGATCATTAGAAGTTCAGAAGATAATTCATTTGAGTGTAATAAACAAATAATTATAATGAGTGCTTATATAGAAAGGCTTTATTATTTAACGGTCAATAAATAATTTGAAATATTTCCGTTAAAAGTTGCACTACGAAAAAATTAATTATAGTATAATTGAATAATTTGTTGCAATGAATTTCCATACAGAAAACGTTCATCATTTAACGGTTTTTGAAATTCAAATTTTACAACGGCTAGAAAAAATTTGAAATTATAGAGGCAATGTTGAATTTTTTAAACGTACTCATCACGTGATTTTGTTTATGAAATAAAAAAAAATCATTAATTATAGTATAAATACACTGTTTTAAGACTTTTAACTGTTCTATCGGACAATAAACAATAGTAACGATCTCTCTACGATGTCTGGTTAAAAAGTTTTTCTTCAGACGAACGAGCAGCCGAACGAATGAACGAACGAACATTTCGCATTATTAAGCTCCCTTTTTGTATACAAGTATACAAAAATGCGCTATAATGATGTTTATTGTTCGGATTTCAAAAACAGACTATTTATTTCTATGAAGGGGCTAACAACTTTACATGAGAAAATCAACTAATTGTATAGATAATTTGAAAATAGAGGAACCGTTAAGATATTCTCAGCAAAATTAATGCAATTGAAATATTGTGAAATTGTATTAGTTTTTAGTGTTAATTGAACATTAGAATTTCAAATAGACATAAATACAGTAAATTCTTCTAAGTACAGATTTTAGACAGTGCCCTAGTTTAAGATATAAACAGCAGTTTCGAGAAACTCTTTTAAATAAATCTTTAATTTTGCATTCAATTTAAGTTTCAATATTTTCAAAAAAATATCAATAAATACACTTCCTTTTTCTAGAATAAAAAGGTCTTAAAGATCCGCAAGATAATCGAATAAACCTCAAAGGAAATAAAATAAACACATTTTTACAAAAAAAAAAAAAAATCCAGTCTTATCATTCATAAACAAACTTTTTCTCCAGTTCTTATACAAAAAATATGAATTCTATCCTTTAATCTGATGAAAGTATTCAAGAATGATCTCAAGGGAATCTCAAAAAATAGAAGCAAAAAAGGGCATAGAAGAAGGAAATTTCATAAAGCAAAAAAAAAAGGAATACTGAATCTATTATTCCGCCTCAAAGATATGAAAAGTGTTGCTTCTTTTACTCAATAAGAGATATAAAGCAAGAAGAATATTTGGCAAGAATCATTGAAGACAAGAAAAGAATCTTTGGGTTGAATCTTCACACACAAATATTATATTATGACGAACATTATTTCTCTTTTATGAAAAATATCTCCTTTCGGCATCATCTAAAATACTTTGGAGGATTTTCTTCTTCTTTTTCTCTTGAACCGACAAATGCCATTAAGAAGTGCTCAACCAAGGCAATAGAATTAATGCTTTAAAAAAAGTCAGATCGGTTCATTGAGATAGAATTGATATCATTCGTGTAATAATGGGGCGGGTAAAGTCAGAACACAAAAAAAATGATAAAAAAAAAGTCATTGAATTGAGAAGGTTTAAATATTTTTGCAATACACATGTCTGTCGATTTGTCACGACATTCTAATCTCTACATGGATACCAATTAACATTGTTAAATTACATTTCTATTCTTTATCACATGCCAATGATACATGATTGCTCTCAACAATGACATGACGTATAATGTTAGCTGTAACAACATAAAAAAAAGGAAATTATCGATGTAGACACGTCGATAACGAGATTAAGAGAGTGAGAAGAAGAGAGAGAAAAAAATTGTAAAAATGGCCAGATTGTGGGCACAGAATTCATTCAACTGTTACTTCTACGGTATTTGTTCAAGAAAAAAACAATTTCTCACCTTTCATTGATGACAATGTTGTGGAAAATCATTTATCAATGTATCCCCTAATGATGGAATGTAATATTGAATGGAAGAAATGGAGAATGTTGGATGTCGAAAGATCGATTGGTGAGAGAATTGGTATGGAAGTTATTATGGGTTATGTGAGGTTGTGGTGCATATATCTTACTCCTCTTTAGGAAAACTTTTGTCACGTCTCTGAATCATTGGGTTCATAAAACTTCTCAATCAATATGGCAACAAACTTTCAAAATGGCGGTTTAGCAGATCAAAAGCTAAGAAAAACTGCTTCCTGCAGCTTCTTGAATAAAAATGGAATTTCGGAATCGAACTCATGTGCTCTCAAAGTAGAACATATCAGATTTTTTTCTGTGCTGTTGGTGTCAAGGGTACGGAACTGATGAAATGATCATAAATTATCAGAATGTAATTTATCAGTTCGGAACTGACTCTTGGTTGGCTTATTACTACGTCACAGAAGTCTTTTTCTTGCAAAGACAGATTCAACAATTAAACTTCCTTACTTTGCTGGCTATACCGATCAATAGAGATTCATGAATTCCTCCCTTAGAAAAAGTCTGAATCTGTATCGCTGGCTACCGGCTGTCAATTACCGATACCAAATGCAACACTGCCTGTTTTAACAGTTTCCTTCCAAAGTATTTATTATTATTATTATATTTATTATGGTCCGAACTAAAATTAAAGGACCTTAACTTTTCTGAATTTTGTCATTTGGAAAAGGAAAAAGCAGCGTGGAACGTACTTAAACATTTCCACACTGCATAAAAAACCTTTTGTTATTGATTATTTACATTTGTTATTTACAACTTTTTGTTTGGTGGTAACATAGCTAGCGAGGGTCATATCTTATCATAAAAATCTAATTCTTTCAAGTATTCAACAACTCTTAGCAATTCATTATTACTGTCCTTCTTCAACGTGTCAATGTTAACTTTATGTTTGTCCTGTAGTGTCTTGTAAAGGTTGCAGCTGATATGCTTCACGGTAAGCAGCTCCGCACAGCTACAGGTCGGTGCATTTGTTCGTTCGATTAAATGTCCATGTGTCAGTCTAGTATGTCCATCCAAAGTATTTAAGACAAACGTGAAAAATAAAACTTTAAATTGGCCAAGATCTTAGATAAATCTGCAAAAAGGATAACATAGAACAGTTGCAAATATTCCAAACGTGTTCCAAATTCCTACAAACAAAGTAAGCCCAAAGCATGCATTCAAAATTTACCGGACACACAAAACCAATATTTTCTATTCAAAATCCAAAAGCTGTAGACAATACAATTGTAAATCAACAGAATTGCTGTCTAATTTTCCTAAAGCAACCGACCATTAATCCCACGACAAAATGAGTCATTTAAACCAAAAGTCCTTTCATAGAATTTAAAGCTAATTTAAAATTTCATTCTGTTGAATGCCAATTGTAGATACAATTTTTGATACCAACACAAAAGGAAATATTGAGGGCCGTGCACGAGAGTGGGTATGAAGCAGCATCATGGTACAAAAAAAAAAGAAAGAATAAAATGAAAAATGAATGAAGAGGAAAGAATGAAGCATGGATAATTTGACTGACATATATATTGACAGTATCGCATTAATCGAGAAAAAGAATATAATTGGAAAGCTCTTCAACATGGAAATAACAGAAAGGGGAGTACATACAACAGTTTTTATCATGTATCAATTTTCATCATCATCATCATTGTATTGTATTTGCTTTTATGTTTTATATATGATTTGGGAATTAAAAGAAAAAAAAAAAAAAACAATAGAGTAGCATATCCACATTCACAATGGAATTTTCTCATACATTCTGGTTGATGAAAGTGAATATTCTGACTGTGGGGATTTCGATTCCATACTCAACTGGATGTGCAACATCGAAACTCAATTTAATTGTAAACATTTTTGCAAAAGAAGAAAAATTTCAATTTTAAAGTGCTGTGAATGTGAATTGAATTAAAACTTTTGATCATGTCAATTTGGAAGCAATTAATGTTTGTGTGTTGGAACTATAGTGATTGATTAATTTGGCTTGTTTAACAATTTTAGAATGAATTAAGGTTTTAAGAAAAGCGAAAATCTAATTTTGTAATAAATATGCATTTTTAGTTGTGTTTAAGCTAGCAAAATCATCATCAAGAAGCAGCAGACTAGTTATGTGCCTATATTTCAATAGAGCTGTACTTGAAATCTATACTTGACACGGATAATATTCTCAATATTTATCTAATTATTTTTTTAATAACTAAAACAGTTAATTAAGCTAAGCTTTTTGACTTGACAACCGAATCAAACCTTTTTGTTTATTTATAACAAATTGTGAACAAGAAGTCCTTAAAAAAACATTCAATTTTTGGATAATTACGTAAAAATCTCCATCACAATTGAAACAAATACTTCTTAGAAGATCAACACTTTCTGTACAGCGTAATTAGCTGATTATTAATCAATAATTTGGGATAAATTTGCTAATCTGACTTAATTTACTTCAGCAGTCATTCACTTATGACGTCCGAAATTAACGGTCATTTTTGAAAAAAGAAAAATTGATTTCCAGGAATTTCTATTGTTTTTTTCTTGTTGACCCCCCCCCCCCCCCCCCCCCCCCTCCACTGGACGTCATAAGTGAACGGCCCCTTAATAAACTACCAAATGAGACTTTGCAAGTGAAAATGAGACTAACATTTTTTTTAGTTTTGGCTTAATAAAACCAAGAATCTGCATAAAAACTATGGCATATTATATATTTTCGGAAAGCTCTTGATTTCAGCTACATGAATTTTTAAAACAAACTTAATTATATTAAAAAGGGTTGGAATCCTAAGGGTTTTAAACTGTTGATCTACATACAATTTGGTACGTCACACTGTGCCCTGTTCCTTAAAGGAAACAACTATATATTAAGTGAATTAGATTAACAAAACAACATATTAATAGACAACAGAGAGATTTTTTCGTTATCTTTTCTTGATTTTTTTTTATGAGTTATCAAACCTTGGTGATTTTTCTATCTGATTTTTTTTTTAAATGCTCTAGCTCATCCAAATTTTCAAGTATTTTAATTATTTAAACGCCGTTTATCTTATTTTTTATTTACCTATATCTTGACGCTCAGAAAACGTCCAAGGGTTGGACACTTTGTCAAAATAAAAAACCAACCCTTGGATTTTTTTATTATTTTTTATGTTTAAACTATTAAAACTAAGAACTTTAAACTTATAAATAAGTTATAATCATTATTTAATTAAAATAACTTTGTGTTTTATCAAATCAACCTTCAATAAAACGGAAAAATTAAAAAAAATTTGTTTGCATTACATTAAATTTGTATTTAACGTTAAATTTTAATTTTTGTAAAAAATATTTTTGTTCCATTCATGTTATTATATTAATAATTCAAAATTTAATTGTAGTAAGGTAATGAATTTATCAAAATATTTAAAAAAAATTTTTAAATTTTTCCGTTTTATTGAGGGTTGATTTGATAAAACACAAAGTTATTTTAATTAAATAATGATGATAACTTATTTATAAGTTTAAAGTTCTTAGTTTTAATAGTTTAAACATAAAAAATAATAAAAAAATCCAAGGGTTGGTTTTTTATTTTGACAAAGTGTCCAACCCTTGGACGTTTTCTGAGCGTCAAGATATAGGTAAATAAAAAATAAGATAAACGGCGTTTAAATAATTTAAATACTTGAAAATTTGGATGAGCTAGAGCATTTAAAAAAAAAATCAGATAGAAAAATCACCAAGGTTTGATAACTCATAAAAAAAAATCAAGAAAAGATAACGAAAAAATCTCTCTGTTGTCTATTAATATGTTGTTTTGTTAATCTAATTCACTTAATATATAGTTGTTTCCTTTAAGGAACAGGGCACAGTGTGACGTACCAAATTGTATGTAGATCAACAGTTTAAAACCCTTAGGATTCCAACCCTTGTTAATATAATTAAGTTTGTTTTAAAAATTCATGTAGCTGAAATCAAGAGCTTTCCGAAAATATATAATATGCCATAGTTTTTATGCAGATTCTTGGTTTTATTAAGCCAAAACTAAAAAAAATGTTAGTCTCATTTTCACTTGCAAAGTCTCAAATATCACATAATACTTGCATCCGCGCTTAACTCAGTATCTAAGTCGAATATTAATCAATTAAATTCCAGACAATTTTTATTGAATCGTCAAAGAATCTTCATCTCAATTTTCAAGCTCTAAAGCTTGCTTCTAATCTATTAATTTTACCATTTTCCATGTCACAGGAAGAAATAATTGAAAAAAGAAGAAATCTGTAATCTGAAACTTAATTAATTACCAGAAGGAGAGAAAAAAATAAGCAAGAAGAAAATTTAATTGATTTTGGTGCTTTTTTTGCGAAGCTCTGGCAACAGTAATTTTAATAAATAAAAGTAATTTGAGATGATAAATTAGATGAACTATTTATAAATAATCTGATTATAATATTGGACGTAATTTGATAGATACGACATATTCCAAGAAATCCTCATTAGTCTTTATTCCATAGGCTTCAGTAATGATTTAACTTTCTCAATCACAATTGAACGACCTTCTAGAAAACTCCATCAAAGAGTCACTCGAATGTAAGGCAAATATAATCTTGATGTGGATCAAATAAACCGAATTTCTGTATTCAATGTGCCTAAAATCTAGGTCGGTTATTGTGCTTTGTTACTGTGGTCCAATATACTGAATTTCCAAAATGGACACATTTGTATTGTGAATTGGCATAATAATCTGTCAGTAACGAATACCTGATGTCAGTCAAGCAAATGTCATTGACTTTATCAAAAACAAGTGGAGGTGAAAGTGAGCTTTTAAAAGGTTTGTTGTTGGGTATTATTTTGTGTATTTAGGAAAGCTTTGGGTTTGTTGAATGGCTATGAATAACGGTAATGCATCAGGTTATTAGCCTTGATGCCAATCAATGCTTTGTAGACAAAAAATGTTTTACAGATGAGAAATTAAAATTAAAACTAAGTTCGCAGATTGTCTAGCTTTGAATTTTAAATTTATCTAAACAGCAAGAAACGTTTGGAAGCATTAAAGTATAGCAAGGAGTGCTTAGCGTGCTTAGCCATTGCCTATCCTAGTAACCAAAAGGTAGATCAATGTATTCCATGAGACTCTTCCATGGATGATGCATATGTATTATCCATGTATTATCCATCGGAAGATGATGAAATTGGAAGATAAATGGACAATGCAATAAGACATCAATGTAATACATCAAAGGAATACAAATGGAAAACAAATGGATTACTTTTCTTTTGGATAAAACACGTGGTAAATTCCACGTGTTATTTTGTATTTTTCTTTTATTTGCGTAAATTTTTGTAAAAGTATTAGTGTATAATTAATTAAAGTACACTAACACTACGAAAAAGAACAAAAAGGACTTAATTTAATTAAGTCGCATACTGATGAACGCCCAAGA
Organism: Chironomus riparius; assembly: GCA_917627325.4. Taxonomy (NCBI): domain Eukaryota; kingdom Metazoa; phylum Arthropoda; class Insecta; order Diptera; family Chironomidae; genus Chironomus; species Chironomus riparius. The sequence goes on along the minus strand of OU895877.1, from coordinate 16,094,461 downwards.
CTCGCACACAAACCTGAGGAAGATAAATAATTAATTGAAAGCCACATACAAATTTAGAGAGAACTTATAATAGTGATTTCTTCGAGCAATTGTGAAGTATATGGCAAATGACAAATTTAGAACAAATATGATTTATGACGCACAAAATTCTTTCTTTCATGATTTTTCGTAAGATTCGAACTTAAGCGGGCTCGGGTAATACTTCGATGGAACACTTCTGTTACATATTTGTAAAGCAAATATTTTACATATAATCAATAATGATACATTTGATCTTCCATCGACGTCGAAGGAAGATTATATGGAACATTTTGGTTACTAGGGGAGTCTATCTAGTTTGAATTAATACTTCTAAAAACTTCACAATGATTTAGAATTCTAGATCCTCTTCATCTTTTCCAGCACTCTAAAGCTTGACGAATCCCAAACTCCAGCTTTAGCTTTAGAGACAGGTCTAGAAAACTCTAGAAAATGTCCAACAACGCCTTAGTTCAGAAATAAATCTCAACAGATCATTACAATTCTTCACAATGTCAAGTGACAGACGCCTTCAAAGCTTATTAAAGTATCATTAAGTATCTGTGACATAAAATTTCATCATTATTGAAGTTTACAATAAAGGAAAATTTAATAATTTCAGCTATTTCCATCACCAAGTCAACTCAACATCATTAAACAGTCTTTAAGCTTTACCAAGTGCAGCCGTGATTGAAAATCACAATCATTCAGAAGAAGCTTCAAAATGACAAATTTTAGTCCACATTAATCCTATTCCATTAAAATCCAAGAACAGAAAACAATAATTAAAGCTTAATTCAAGCAGATCATCAGTCCCAAGTTGTAATTAAAAAACATTAATCTAGTCTAAACATTTTGGTTTTTTTTGGTTCCTTTTTTTTGTATCACAAAAAAATCCCATCAGTGGCATTAATCTCATCTCATCATCCTCTTCCTTATCGTCATTATTACTTTTATTAAACCAAATAGAAATCCTCATCGCTAAAATATTTACAATGCGACATGAACTTTAAAAAGAAAAAAAACCTTTAAGAAGAAAAATATCCACATTGACTCGCTGTGACAGCATCAGCGAGAGTGAAAATGGAAAAACTTTCCAAAACAACGAGGAAGAGGGAAAAAATGATTTTTATGGAAATTTTGGAAGAAGAGACATTTTTGTGCTGAGATGAGAAATGGCACCGAGCAGCAAAAAAAAAGGAAGGGAAGAGAAAATTTATATTTTTTCTCTCAGAGCACAGAGAAAAATACAAAAAAAAGTTTTGTGTCTGGAAGAAGTTATGAGCTTTTTGCGCAAAAAAAAAAATGAAAGTTTTTTCGAGGAGATGAGAAGAAGAGGATGCGGAATATGAAAAATATTTTTGTGCATAAATCTTCACTTTATTTTCCTTTCTCCGAATGATGATTTATTTACCATTTCTTCGCATTGCCTCACTCTTCTGCGCTTCCATTAAGTGGATTCTTTTTTTTTTGGCATTATAATAACAATCCGCCGTTATAAAGAGGCGCGAGCGAGTGGGTCGAATAGCCTATAATAATAACAGAAACAGTCGTATCCTCTTTCAACTCGCTTCTCTCTAGCGAATATTTTATTTTTCACTGAATTGAAATATTTATGGATCCTTGAGCCGCTTTTGTTACTTACTTTATTTTTTTCTGTTGAGCACCAATGGAATTTTTATTCAAAATAATTTTTTATGCCATTCTCTACAGAGTGGTAGGGAATTTTGAGACTTTATGAAGCTATTTTGCATTGCATTATAAGTATTATTTTTTTCACTCATTGGTATTGTTCATTTTTTTGAACGATGAAAGTCTTGTGGAGGAAATACTTGGATTATTCTTTGCTTTTTAATAGAATCTAGTTTATGGAGAGAGAGAAAAGTGTGGATGACACTTAAAACTGTCAAAGGAATCTAAAGCTAAAGGCGTAGATTACTAGGAAGTACTTAAGAGTTTAAACGTTTAGTATTTATCAAAAAAAATAAACAAAACATAAAACTAGTTGTTCAAGCAACTTAACTTTTAAAACATTCCGGATTAGGATTCTATTGAGAATATATTAACGGTTACTTTATATTTAAATTATGCATACAACTAAAACTAGTTGTATTTCCCTTCTAGAGTTTTTAACCCCTTCATAGAAATAAATAATCTGTTTTTGAACTCCGAACAATAAACCAAGGGGTGAGGGCTCCTCTCTACTTATTGCATTTCATTGCAATTTGGCTAAACTTTACTGCAAATCATTGCAATTACAGTACTTTGGTGTACTATAGCAAATATTATTGCACTTTGTTGCAATTCATTGCACTTTGCAAAACTTTGATGCACTTCATTGCACTTTACTCTACTTCATTCTACTTTGTTGCACTTTTCTCAATTTTATTACCACGTTTTTACCACGTTTTTCTTAACTTGCTTTCTTGTCTTTCTGTCTTTCTGTCTTTCTGTTTGTCTTGGTCAAATCTTGCAATCAATTTTTCGACCACTTCTACTGCTCCAATCGAGCTGAAATTTTGCATGCACTTATATTTCCGATGACAATACAATATTTTAACACTTTGGAAACACAAAAATGCTTAATTATAGTACAATTTATGTAAAAGTTTTTTATATGGGAAAAAATCCAATGTCAATGATATAAAATTTTGATTTGTATTAAATATTATACATGTGATGCTCTAAAGTCATTTATATGATTCATTATAGTTTAATTAATATTACTAATTATTAATTATACCATAAATTTGAGCAGCTAAAGATATTCTGGTAAGACAAAAAAATTGACATGTAATTTTTTCATGAATATTCGTAAGTGAAAATTTGAATTTTCAAAAAAACCGTTAAGCACAAGTCCGTTACGAATTAATGCAAAATAACTATTAATATGCGATGTGCATTTAACACACATAGTTTGAGCATAAATTTATGCTGTTTTAAATGTATTGCATTATTTATAACACTTCACCAACTTAATTAAATTGACTTTTCTTTTTATTAACGGCTTGACGTATTTTTGCATAACATATAAATGATATTCATTGAATTTAAATTTGAAAATCCGTTATAAATACGTTACATATGTGATTTGCATCTTTATAGTAAGAATCCACACGTTATGAAGTAGAAATGGTACAGATAAACACAAAATCTTTACGAGTGATTTTTAATGTACTTTACTAATGAATGCTTTAAAAAAATTAAATTTTATAAAACGAATGAAAAATTTTGAAAGTCGTTACTAATTTCCCATTGAAAACTGGTAATTTATAAACAGTTGAACGTAACGAAGTGAAACGAAGTGGAGTTCAACACACCTGTAACCTATAAACCTACTGTAATCTATAAACAGTTGAACGTAACGAAGTGCAACGAAGTGGAGTTCAACACACCTGTAACCTATGAACCTACTGTAATCTATAAACAGTTGAACGTAACGAAGTGCAACGAAGTGAAGTTCAACACACCTGTAACCTATAAACCTACTGTAATCTATAAACAGTTGAACGTAACGAAGTGCAACGAAGTGAAGTTCAACACACCTGTAACCTATGAACCTACTGTAATCTATAAACAGTTGAACGTAACGAAGTGCAACGAAGTGAAGTTCAACACACCTGTAACCTATAAACCTACTGTAATCTATAAACAGTTGAACGTAACGAAGTGCAACGAAGTGAAGTTCAACACACCTGTAACCTATGAACCTACTGTAATCTATAAACAGTTGAACGTAACGAAGTGCAACGAAGTGAAGTTCAACACACCTGTAACCTATAAACCTACTGTAATCTATAAACAGTTGAACGTAACGAAGTGCAACGAAGTGAAGTTCAACACACCTGTAACCTATAAACCTACTGTAATCTATAAACAGTTGAACGTAACGAAGTGAAACGAAGTGGAGTTCAACACACCTGTAACCTATGAACCTACTGTAATCTATAAACAGTTGAACGTAACGAAGTGCAACGAAGTGAAGTTCAACACACCTGTAACCTATAAACCTACTGTAATCTATAAACAGTTGAACGTAACGAAGTGCAACGAAGTGAAGTTCAACACACCTGTAACCTATAAACCTACTGTAATCTATAAACAGTTGAACGTAACGAAGTGCAACGAAGTGGAGTTCAACACACCTGTAACCTATGAACCTACTGTAATCTATAAACAGTTGAACGTAACGAAGTGCAACGAAGTGAAGTTCAACACACCTGTAACCTATAAACCTACTGTAATTTATAAACAGTTGAACGTAACGAAGTGCAACGAAGTGGAGTTCAACACACCTGTAACCTATGAACCTACTGTAATCTATAAACAGTTGAACGTAACGAAGTGCAACGAAGTGAAGTATAAACAGTTGTAACTACTGTAATCTATAAACAGTTGAACGTAACGAAGTGCAACGAAGTGAAGTTCAACACACCTGTAACCTATGAACCTACTGTAATCTATAAACAGTTGAACGTAACGAAGTGCAACGAAGTGAAGTTCAACACACCTGTAACCTATGAACCCCCTATAATCTTTATTTCTCTATTTCATTAGAATAAGACTAAAAAGTTGAAAATAAAATACTTTATAAAAAAAACTTTTTAAAAAAACTACGTTTTTCGCGTAGACTAAAAAGTAGAAAATAACTTTTATTCTTGGTTGTAAAGAATTTGGTTTTAAATTTTCAGATTATATTTAATAAATTTTTATATCCTAGTCAATATTGTTCACAAAGTTTCGAATAAGTGCATTTTGATCTTATCGTATAACTCAACAACTTAAAAACGTGGGCGCATTATAAGAGGAGAAATAAGTTTATGTGAAATCAATACTTTATGATAAACTTAAATTAATGCGCCCACGTTTTTAAGTTGTTGAGTTATACGATAAGATCAAAATGCACTTATTCGAAACTTTGTGAACAATATTGACTAGGATATAAAAATTTATTAAATATAATCTGAAAATTTAAAACCAAATTCTTTACAACCAAGAATAAAAGTTATTTTCTACTTTTTAGTCTACGCGAAAAACGTAGTTTTTTTAAAAAGTTTTTTTTATAAAGTATTTTATTATACTTTGAAGCACTGTATTGCATTTTTCAATAATTTTTTGCACTTTTTGAGGAGCCCTCACCCCTTGCAATAAACATAATTGTCATTGAATTAAATACGTCGGAAGTCTTTAATTGAGCTAGTTAATAAATAAGCATTTTGTTTATCAAATTTTGTCAAATAAGCTGCATCAGGAACAGGGGCGTAGCCAGGGGGGGAGGGGGGGGGGGCATAGGGGCCCGGGCCCCCCTACGAAATCTGATAATTGTTTTATTAAGTATTTATAGAGAAGAACCAGTTAATGTAGAGGAAGTGATGAAAAAAATGTCAAAATCAGCACGAAAAATTAAATTTAATGTATGAATAATGAATTAAATATTTAAACTTATGAAGAATGAACATTGATTTAAGGATACAAAAAACCGGTTTTTTAATTTTCGAAAATGCCCCCCCCCCCCCTTTAAAATTTCTGGCTACGCCCCTGATTCAGGAACATTATCTTTTAGTTCTTAGAACAAATTAATACTTTAAAAGCTAGCAAACTTGATTTCAAACTAACCTATGAATTTTAATCTCTCAAACAAAATGTAGGAAACCTTTTATTATTACAAAAACCAGATTAAAAAGCATCTTCTACACTCCCCCGCACAAATCCACGAGATGAAAAGCTGTGTTGATGTTAACACAACAGCTATAAAGCGAAAGTTTCCTTTTACATGGTATTATGATATAAACATACAGCATCATTGGCATTTAACATCCATAAAACAAACAATATCATACAATATGAGTGTACATACATCTCTTGAAGAAGATTATCCCTTCTGTACACATCATGTATTGAGAAATATTTGCGAGATTGTAAGTTAAACTAAAAGAAAACATCCGGAAAATGTCTCGGCTTGGAAGACATGATGCACTAGATTCAGAATCGTTTGCATAGCAATTACAACAATTATTATGCAAATAACATGTGCAGCATAAGAGATGTGAGGATAGAAGATTCCAACAGCTTTTTCATGAGAAATGTGATAAAATTGTGTGCATTATTTTATGTCTCAGATAAGGAATCTGGTTGTTGTTATTGTTACTGGATATACTCTAAAAACAATTATTATTGAATTTGTTGAGAATATTCCAATAATTTTGAAACATGTATTGTAATTTTATTTGGACATAAATGAGTTGTTGAGATGTCAGATAAATGCCTTAATGGATTTGTATTACCATAAAATATTTCCTTAATTAATAGCTATTATATATAGTTTTATAGCAAAAAATTGAAATGGAAAAATTTGTCAAGAGTTGGACACTGTTGAAGACATTTTGGATTGAATCAGTTGTAAGTTTTTGCATGAGCTGAATTTTGATTTAATGTTGCGTTGAGTACAGCTGTGTTTTAATGTCATACTGGCGTAAATCTGGCATTGTGCTGGGTTCGATTAGACTCGAGCACCATGCCTGAGTTACGCCAGCTTGATGCTAGAATCATTTCGATTAACAGACTTATAATCAATCGTGTTTTAATCTCCAAATCTAGGTTTGTACATATTACTATTCAGGTCTATTCTGACAATAATCAATTCGTTAAGGGCAATTCTACGAAAAGGTTTCATAAAAATAATCCGTGTCAATTGCATGAAATTTTTTAATTATTTTATTTTCACTTGTGCATAGTTTTTCAAAAATCTAATTCTCATTTCCTTTTCTATTGGTTAAACTGTGAATTATGATTACATCTGCACTCAAATTACTTAACTATGGCTTGAGAAATTCATGGTTTTAATTTCAATATTTGGTAGTTTTGTTGGAATTGTCTCCAAATTACTCTGTTTCACTTAGGGCTCGTTCACTTATTACGTAACGCAAAAAAACGAGTTTTTAGACCCCCCCTCCCCCCCCCCCCCCCTGTAACAAAGCGTAACAAAATCTTAGACCCCCCCCCCCATAACGTAACAATAATTTTTTTCATTTAAATTGTTTATCAAATGTTTATTATACTTCCTTTAAGTATGTAAAAGTAAATAGAAGGAAAGCAATAAAAAAATATATTAATCGTTTACATCCATATTATTAACTAAACGCAAAAAAAAACTCATAAGTTTTGTAATCATTAGTCGTTTTCCCAAATTGGTTGAAAATGATCTTCAACTGCAAATACATTTTGATATTCAACAATAATATCAGTATTTGCACGTTCCTCTTCAATATCCAAGTTCTCAGCTTCTACCCAATCCAAATCCTCTTGCAATTGTACTAATACTTCTTTTTCACGTCTGCATATTACTTTTCTTGGTTTTTTCTTAGTATTAACTATACGTTTGTGAATAATTTTTCGGTGATTCTTTAACATATCGATTGAAGCACAGTAATGATTACAATCAATGCATACCCTTTCTTTTATAATGTCTCCAATCGATGGACAGTATTTATCGTACGGAATGCTAGATGATTCAGTAAAAGAAATGCATTGAAAAAGTATAGCAAAGCGGGCATTAGAGTCTTTTGGATCAGCAATTGTTATCTTAGGATCGTATTTTAAAGATACAGGAGGTGGAAGAAACCGGTTCGGAAAGAAATTAAAAAAAGAGCTTCGCGGTGCTGAACAGCAAAATACATTTGAAAAAATTAATATAGAAAAAATTATAAAAAAATATATTTTTTGAAAAGTTACGTAACAAAATTTAGACCCCCCCCCCCCTCCCCCTGTAACAAACCGTAACAAAATCTTAGACCCCCCTCCCCCCTAGTGCGTTACGTAATAAGTGAACGAACCCTTATGAAATTTTTCGTAGAATCCAAATTGCAGCTTAGTTAAGGCTTCCACAAAACTAATTTTGACATCGTTTTGAAACTTTTATTTTAAGCCACCTTAAAGATATTAATGAAAACATTTTGGAAATTTGGGCGAAAAAATTCATGTTAAACAGAGTAATTTTTCGTAGAATGTAAATAATTCTTTAATTAACCATTTTTAATATGTTTGGGTGAGAACAATATGTAGATCTCGGTAAAATCTAATATTAAATACATGAAAAATGGGGAGTAATGCAACTGATAAAGAAAAATATAGATTTAGAGACAAATTTGTAGAAAAAATCATTCGTAGAATCGCCCTTAAGTATTCTTAAAACTCTTAATCCTTTTTCTTCCGCTGCACTTTAAGTTTCTGGCACGTTTCTAATTTCAATGTTGCCCCGAGATTTAGTTATGGCTTGATCTCGTACATTAAGAATTCGTTAGAATCAAGACTTTTGAACAAATTTGGGAATGGCTAGTATGGATGCTTTTTAAGGTTGCAATCATATCTTAACCCTGATCTTAACTTCAATGTCACTTAGGTAAGTTCGTGAAAGATGATGCTAGCTTTGGTGCTACTCTCACGAACAATAAGAATAACCTCTATTACCTTCTCTTCAACCGTGCCTTTACTAGATCCTACAAACCAACATGTTTATCACAAAAATTACATTCACATTCCGATTATGTTATCATCGCTGGAAAACTTTAACACACAAAAAACTTTTAATACATTTAATTCTAGCTTCTTCCTACTCAAGCGTGATGTGTCTGCTACAGCTTCTGTTTCATAGTTGTGAAAAAAAACCAAAGCGAGCACAGTAAACATAAAAACATAAGCCATAAAAATTTATTCATTTCCCTTTTTTAATAATCTTATTTTGCTAGCCTCAACCATTAATGGAAAGTTTTTTTTTATTCTATTCCTGCACGTACATTCCTTGGAGCTACGATGCACAATGTAAATCGTTTTGTTTTTCACTATTTTCTATGAATTTTAGTTGGAATGTGAAAATGATTGAAAGTTGTTTATGATGGAATTTAATTTCTCGATTAAAATGAATGGATTTTAAGGTTCTGGACATGTTTGTAGTTGCTATAGATCCCCCACAAATCGGAAATAAAATTAATTTGAAATTAAAATTCCTAAAGAAAATGAGATAATAATGAAAAATGTTTCATCGCGATTCTCTCGTCTTTCACTACTTTGAATCGGATGGAATTTTAATTAAAATTCAACAAATTATCCAAGTAATAAATGTGTGCATTATATGTAGCTAGTCCTCTCATCGCTCTGGTGTTTTTTTTGTGAAAATGTAAAATAGCCCTTGTATCATTGGAATGCAAATTATGCAATTTTCATTAGAATGCACAACGTGTGATAATCTCACATCTACTAAAAATTCTCCATCCATGTATGGAGCATTATCATTTTTGTTGAAAACGAGAGGATAACATTTGGGATAATAATTTGTTTGGTGTAAAAATATTTTTGCTTTTGTGGTTTTGGGAGACAGTCAACGATGCTCAAATGCTTGTTTGCTGTGCTTTTGGAATTATATCCGGGAAGTACACGTCTGTATTGGAATTTTAATAGTGCAGTTTGATAATTATGACATGAGTTGATGATCTGTGGTATTAGACAGACTAAAATCTAGACTTTTAATATTGCTTTTGAGATTTTGCTTTTGAGGTTAAGAGTAAGTCCTCTTTAACTTTGAGATTAGGTTTCAGACCAAAAAATCTCGTTCTCATTAAAGTAATTGATTTGAAAGGATATGGTACAATAGATTCTTTACAAATTGAATCGCAGTGCCTCCAGCTGAAAGGTAATTGATTTGATTCAATACTCACGACTTTGAAATAGGAAAGGTTCAGTTCATTAATGCAATTCTAAGTGCCCTTATAGCGCCTCAATCAGATTACCAACGCTTGAAGATCCCGTCTTTACAGCACAAACTTTTGCTTAACAGTTTCAAACAATAATTCAATTAAAACTTAAATCAATTTAATTTTATAAAATTTCAATGATGATTTCGATGATATTTCCAATATGTCAAATAAATTCAAAGTATATGATTGAATTAAGATATATCCAACAAGCCAATTTTTAACAATAAAAGTATTAATTTTCAACAATACTAAAGCTCACAATATCAGCATGTATCACTCGGTTCACACAAAATACACAATGGACACTGGACAAAAGACAAAAAGTCTCTTTTTTTTCTCCTCACAAAGAATGAAGAGAAAGAGTTACAAAAAAATATAAAATAGAAAGCCACACAAGGCTCACGATATTTTAAACAATAAGGCGAATATTCATGAAAAGTTCCATGTAGAACATTGTAAAATTCAATAGCTGAAGCTATTCTCCCATCCACATAATGACTCACACATTAATCATACATTTTTGTGTCGACATTCAATATTATTATGTGTGTAATGTTCTATCAATGTTACTCGAATATTTTACCATCCATAAAATTCCTTACGCTATTCAAGCTGAAAGCATCCACCATCTATGAACAACATTCATCTACGTCTGTGAATACAGATTATTTTATTGAAAATGATAAAATAAGGGAAGAAATATTGAATTGAATTTCCTATTCAATTTGTCGGTAATTTTAGAGTAATTTGTTCTTTGCGCATGTATATGTGTGGATGTACTTGTTGTTACCGCAATATTGCAATTTGAAAAGTTCTTTAAAGGAGATTATGTGGGAAATCCAATTTAAGGCTTCAATATGATTTTAGTTGGATGATGATAATAATTTTTTGCTGTGTAGGCAGTTGTGGATGTAGCGGTGAATTAAGATATACAGTATGGAATTTGTATCGATTTAGATTTATGAAAGGATTCATGGTCGAAAATAATTTATTCATTGCATTTTGTAAGTTTGAGCTGGCAAATTAATGATCTGATTTGTTTAAGCTGATTTAAGTTTGAGGATTCGATTTACATTTGAGGATTATTGTTGTGACTGATCTTCGAGAGGTTTTATATAAGATTAAACTCCATTAACCGAATTACCATGACTGTTTGTTGATCGTTTGTTGGTTACCTGGCACTTAATTCCTAAGCTACTGCTCATTAGTAATCAATTGTTCAATAGTTGGAACTTAAAAACGCTTTCCAAACTAAAAGAATTTTCAGCATTAATGATTAACAATCAATACAACAGCTTCAACAATACATCCTAAAGAAATGTCTGATTCTGTAAATAGCAAGACATCATTTGAATAGCCAAATAACTTGCAAGAGCAATATGTTAATGAAAACAGTATTGCAACAAGAATACCCGTAAGGCACACGCTGGCGTGACGCCAGCCTGGGGACAGCGTCAACCTGGCACGGATCAATCGGTGCCGGTGTGAATTTAGCACCGTGCCGGCAACGTGATGGTCTTCATACTGGATTTTCGGCCATTTTCTACATACACAGCACCGGCGTTGATGTTTTTTCACACCGGTACGAATTTGGCCCGGTTTCGGTGTGAAGCTGGCACCGTGCCAGCTATGAGACGGTATCAATGCTGTTTTTATATTAGGGACATCGGCATGCTTTATATTTCACGCCAGCACGAATTCGGTACCTGTAAAAAAATTGCGCTGTATTTGCGCCAAATTATTTACAAAAAACAATTAAAATTTAACAAAAATAATTTTTCTTTATTGGTTTTATTTCAAAATATCAAAAATTGCATATAACTAGGGTTACCATCTAATTTTCATGAAAATACAGGACTTTTGGTAAATTTTTTCGAAAAATACAGGACATAGAGTAAAATTCGAAAATTAACGGAAATTTTCCTGAAAAAAATACAGGACCTGGAACAAAGTTTTCAAATTTATACAGGACAGGGTTTTGAAATACAGGACTGTCCGTTGTAAAACTACGCAGATGGTCACCCTACATATAACAAATTAAGCTGTTTCCTTGTTGTATATGCTGGGCTTGTCTTGGCGAAAACGAATCGATCATGTGATGAGTTCCATTGTTACTTGAGTCAAGCAATTGTGTTTCCGAGAATATATCCTAAATAAAGTAAAAAAAATTGAATAATCAAGCGATAGTCTTAAAACTTTCGAAATATTATATCTCCCCATTGTCAGCTTACTTTATATTATGCACCAATAAATAAATTTACTCACATTATTAAAATTGTTACTATAACTATAGACGTACTGGATTATCTTAGGTGCGTGATGATTGAAACTTAAGCAAGTTGTATATGACTGATATGATTTGACGTCCAAACAGTCCGAAAATCCAGAAAGCAATATCTAAAATTAAAAAAAAATATTTAACTTTTTGTCCACACTTGTTAAATATTCTCACGGCACTAATGTGGCACGGATCACGAACAAAGCCAAAAGGACGCTGCAAAAAATTTAATTTTTTCAAATGCAAAAAAAACCACTTAATTAAAACCAAAACTTACTTAATTGAACAGCAAATGGAACCAAAAAAGTTTATGAATATGATGTGATGTCCAAACGGTCCGAAAATCCAGTAAAATATCTAAATTTGGAAAGAAATATTTAACTTTTCGTCCACACTTGTTCAATATTCTCACGGCACTAATGTGGCACGGATCACGAACAACGCCAAAAGGACGCTGCAAAAAATTTAATTTTTTCAAATGCAAAAAAAACCACTTAATTAAAACCAAAACTTACTTAATTGAACAGCAAATGGAACCAAAAAAGTTTAAAAATATGGTTTGACGTCCAAACGGTCCGAAATTTTAATGGCTGAATTGGAAATGTTGTTTTTTAAAAGCACTTATATTTTTTCAATTAATTGGCACTTTATTTTCGTGTCAAAAAATAATAAAAAAGTTCATTCCGGCATGAACTTGTCACAATTTTTAAAACACGCTGGTGCCATGCCAAAATCATGCCAGCGCGGTGTTGGATTGAATCCGCAGCACAAATTTGATTTGGTGCTTGGCGTGCTCCATATTGACACCGCTTTTCGGCGCACTGTGCTTTCCGGGAATTGCTTATCTTCAGAGCTATAGATCTTAATTGATCTGTAAAATCCAAAAGTAAGTAGATTATCAAAATAGAACTGCGAACTCAAACCAAAAAAACCTCAAAAAGTCAAAACAAATCAATTCAACTACCAATTTAACATGAGCCTAATGACCAGTAACTGAAAACAAATCGTTAAATTCCTTTGGGCTCAATTTATAAATCACAAAATACATTGAACACAACATTACCGGATAAGTAATATATCAACGCAGGAAAACACAGCAAAGTCTATATTCACATACATATCAACTAAATTAAACATTTTCCAAAATAAACATATAGTTAACAATAAACAGGGAGCAAATTTGTATAAAACTAGACCAAACATGATAGAATAAACACGATGCTTGATTACCATAATGATTACTTCCATAATATAAAATAAAAACAAATATTTCTCATTTCAGCGACTACAATTAATAAATTCATAACTCAAATATACCTTAAAGCTTTATTCCATTCCTCTATTCATAAATGAGTATATCCATTACGTAATATTATCAGAGTTTCCATTTCATTTATTGTTTAAAAATAATTAATAATTTAAAGATTACCATAACTTTGCAGCTTATAGTAAAGCTTATATCATGTAAACAAACTAAGAACTTGAAGCTAGTCAGTCAAGTAAAAGTCAAACTGAACATTACCGCAAGTTTATGTTTGTGTGGAAGTTTTCTTTAATCAATAAGAACTTGTTTGAAAATTAAATTTAATGTAATTATTTCATGGAAATTGATTTTGTTGAGGAATTTTCAACTATCGATTTCCCTTGAGGAAGTTTAGATTTGCGAATCGCACAAACTGAATTATGAATTATAACAGCGAGAAAACATTTAAATCTATCTGTTCATTACTCAAGACTAGAGTAGAAATAGAACTAGTCCAATACCACACAAAACAATCTAGTCTAGAACTAGTCTAGATCAAATCTAGTCTAAACCAGACAAAATCTTTCGCTAGACTAGATCAGATCTGGTCCAATACTAGATCATAACTAGTCTAAAACCAGATAAAATCTAGTTCAAGAACAGATCAGACTAGATGAGACCTGGTTCAAAATTGCAAAGAGCTCCCTTTTGTCGTGATCTCATTGAAGTATGTTAACTTAAAGCTGATGAAGAAGCTAGCTTTCAATTGTGTATGCAAATGATAGGATGGAATTAGCTCACAGGAATTGATAGTAATGCCTTGTTAATTGCTTGACTAGGATACCAATCAGCTTAATTTGTTTAATAAGAAAGAACTAATCATTTATTGTCAATCATAAGATCGTTCTATCATGAATCCATCAGATTAACCCTACAACAATCTGACAAAATCACCACAACAACCACACGACATACATAAAACTATCCTCAGGCCCTTGAATTTCTAGACACATTTAAAATGCGAAAGAGATTCATAACAGAAAAAAAATGCTCATGCTAAAGTTTTCGCTTCAATAAAGAACGTAGAAGAGTTTATTTTTTTGCTTGCTGAGCAAACAACTCAAGCAGGTAAAAAAGAAATCGCTGAATTTTTTTTTCGCATGCAACGATTAAATACATTCAGCACAGAGATTCTCTCTCATCCTATAACTTCACCTGTATAAGCAAACTTTTTAATGATTTAATCATGACATGCCTGCAATTTTTTTCTCTACTTTTCATAGCTTTATATATCGCATAATGCTTCCGTCGACATAATTATTATTTCAGAATTATTTTTTTCGTCCTTTCCAGATGGATTTTTAAAGGTTTATGGATGAATTGGGGGATTTAAAGAGTCAGCAAATTGTGAGAAGCAAAGAATTCAATCAAAAGCTATTGATTGGATATAAATCTAGGCATCCTTAATGAATCCAAAAAAATCTAATTTAATCACATCCACAACAACAAAATTCGCCCCAAAACTACCCAATTGAGACTCAACAACTAATAATTTTCGCATGAAATATCATTAATTTCTACTTCTTACTTAACTTGGTTGTTAAATGCCAACAATAAAAGCTTAATTTGTTTAAATACAGACATTTGTACAAAAAGCCTCCCTCCTTTATTGCTTCCTGTATTGCAGATGTTTTTTGTGGTTTAAAGCCAAACAAATGGAAGCAAACTCGAGTGTTGAACTGAAAATTCTCTCTTTTTGTGCTTATAAATTTTAATAAAAAAAGGCTTTTCGAAGCTGTTTTTTGGGAGCAGACAGTGTGGCGTGTAAGATGAGAACAAATTGTGAGATTACATGGTAATTTAAAAGGACGTGCTGATTACGAATTTTTGAAAGGATTTCAACATTTATTTTGATGATAATGTGAATAGTTTTGATGATTTTGGGGGAAATGATCTGTTGCTGATTTTGTGTGTTATGAACTGGATTTAAGTGGTTTCTTTAACTATACACATTCATGGATATCACAAAGCATAAGAATCAAGATCCAATTCCTATCTCAACCAAGATCAAGATTTAAAGCTTAACCGCCAAGACTAGAAATCGCATGAAGCATACATCCACAAATTCATTCATCCAACCGCCTGTATTATGTCTTTAACCGCAATTAATTTGTCAACTAAGGCGCTATTTCTCACACAATGATAATGCTAAAGCTTTTAGCCGGAAAGTTCGGATAAAAAATTTATATATTCAACACTTTCAAAGTCCCACAAGAGCAATGAGCGTGTATATGTACGTCGGCGGAAATGAAATAACAGGAAAAGAGCAGGCAGAAATTATTCGGTATGCAGCAAACAAAAATTCACTGTATTTTACTTGACATGACATGACCTTTATGAAATCACACTTTTTTCATCCTCGTCTCGCTCGTGTAATGTGATTCCTCGATCAAATAACGCTACTTTCGTCAGCAATCTTTTTTTGGAAGGCATTTGGTGAAATTTCATTTTGGCTTACTGGATGTTTGTTTAAATTGATAAACAGAGCCTTCGTGGTATTCGATATTTTGTTGTGATCATGAATTGCTTTAAATGCACGAAAACAAGTTTAAAGCTGTGAGATTGATTATACTTTATTTTTGTGTATTGAGTGATTAAAACCCGTTAAAATCATATTTGAATATGGGATGCAACTTCATGTTGGTCGCTTAAATTTTGCTATAAAATGATTTGAATTTCAAAAATCCGTTGATATTCAAATCTAAAATAAATCATTTGTATTCAAAACTCAAAAGACAGTTAATTGTTGTCAGCTCTTTGCTTAGAACAAAAGCTCTTCAATCACAACTACCCAAATGTCTTTCAAACCACATTCACGACTGTTGATTCCGTTAAATTTCCCTCAATATTTCTCGTACGTGTTTATAATGTCAACGAAGAGGAGAAAAATATAAAAGATGAAATTTATATATTCACATGACATTCCATAAATCAACAAACCCATTAAATTTCGCTGGTAGAAAGCTCTTATCGACACTTGGAATTATATTCAGAAAATCTATTACATCGCAATGGATGGATTGATTCTGAGAATTTTATAAATCTTTCAATTTTGAGGGGATTGAAAGTTTTGTGAAGCTTGTATAGACTTAATTAATAACAGTTTCTGGAACTATGATTGCTCCAAGCATGTTAATTAATAAAATAATATCTCAAATGCTGGTAATGGCTTTGTAAGCATTTCTACTTAATCTGTGCTGATAAAAATTCAAGCTTTTAAAGGAAAATTGAAACTTTTATAATCGTTGCCAAGGCTTCATCTGCCAATTTCAAATTGTTTTTAAGTAATTTCTGCGTATCCGACTTTTTGCTGTCTAGACTAGCTTCACGAAATTGTTGATTATGGGAGCTAAGATGTCTTTATTTTAGATTGAAAATTGTTTGATGATTAAAGAAAAATTGAAATTGATTGAAAAATACGATTTAAGGTCATTTACATTTGATAGCAAGCTTTACGGCACTGCAAGATGCTCTAAAACAACATAAAGTCTCAAAAATATTAGCGACACTCTGCAAACCCCCAAAATTTCTCAATAAAATCACAAAAATGTTCCTTAAAAATTAAATACAAAATATTTTATATATTTATTATAATCCATATATCTATATGCTGAGTGTTGATTCTTCTTGTTTCTAATATAATCATAATTAATGTGTATAATTGTTTGATACAAATAATAATAATAATTGTACAAAAGAAAAGAAATCTTACAAATTAAATCCTTGTGTGTGCTCACTTACATGCTATAATTACAGCTATTGCCAGGAAAATTATAGAGAGAAATGCCGTTGAGATGAAAAAGAAAAAGTCAAGGGACATGACTGTGGCAAGAATAAGTTCAAAAGTTTAAAGGAGGAAATTTTCTTTCTCTTTTTTAAGGCAAGAGAGAAAAAAAAAAGTGTGGGGACATAAATTGAATAGTTAATGGAATTAAAATACATTGAGAAACGTTTCGTTCCTGAATCGTCTGTGAGGTCCTCACAACAAAGCTCTATCTCAAATGTAAAAGTTCTAGTCGTGCAGAAATAAGTTTCTTCTGTGCTGCACAAGCTTTTGCCATTCGCTATGACATGTAAAAATGGACTCGTTTGCAGGAGAAACGTTCTCAAAAAGAATGAAATGAAATTTTATATAAAGTTTGAGTATGAGCAGCAAAAAAATACACAAAAACAGAAAATGAAAAAGTTTTTTTTTTGTTTGAAACACAGAAAACACTTGAAAGAGTTCAGTCGTTCTTTTTTTTTGGTAGTAGTAGTTGTTGTTGTTGGTTGTTGGTTCCTCTCTATAAAAATTCCTTTCGTGCAATGCGAAAAAAATAGAAAACTTTTTGAGTCTATTCTGCTGGTGATGTTGGAGATGTGAATTCTTCTGGTACGGAATGACGATAAAATTGTAAAAATTATTCACACAAACACGTTTTTAATTTTACTTTGCTTCACCATTGAACGAGTTAGATTTAAAATCATAAATTAGATGCAGAAACTGAAATAACGTTGGTTATTTGGAGTTTTTAAGGATGTTTTGAGGTTTAAATAGTTAAAATGTTGTAAAATCCAATAATTTAATTGAAATTTTTAACAGCGAATCAAAGTTTGAATTTTAGCTGTCGATTAAATTTCGAATAATTTGACGGCAGAAAAATTTCAACTCGTCTAAAAGTCTCAAATCTGGTCTAAAATTTTAGAAAATGAATGACAGTTAAAATTTTGAAAGACATTTCTAGCATTTAAGGACTTTTGATAAACGTTTTGTGTCATTTATAGCTACAATAATTCTAAAAATATAAAAATCTAGTCTTTTAATTCAATAAATTAGCTCCAAAATTCCAATTTAATCCTCAAAAAACCATCCCTGAAAGAATCTCAACTTACATTCAATAAACCGACTAGCAGTTCCAACACACCAACTTCTGCATAGTTTTCCAATTTCTCCATTAAGTGAGCACGATGACATGGTAATTATATCAGAGAAAAATGTCACTAAAGCTTATAACAAATTTTCAATTTCAAGCTTTTTTTTTAAATTACATTTTCTACGAGAGCAAATTTTACGAAGCTTTGATGCTGTTCTAGTTGTTAATTTTCTTCCTTAATTAAACTAACATGGAAGTTAACGTTTTTTGTGAGATCATCGAGTTTAAATGCATCATAAATAGCAAACATGAGATCCAGGAAGTGTTTGTGAGCATTATGTTGTAAATTCATGAATTTAATTGTGTTGTTTAATTCTATATAAAGTTATATAACGTTCACTTATTTGTATATCCTTCATTTTCAAGGATAAAATTCAGTAGTAAATAATATGTAAATTAACTCAAAAATTGGTCCGATGAAGAAAATTAATTGAGATCATAATCAATTAATCATTCAGTCGGGCGCACTAGTATTAATTGATACTTATCAGCTTTTTCTAATTTCCACCAGACGATCGCCTTTCATCTCCAGGTGCTGCAGAGCCGTTAAAGCGAAAACCACGTAGCGGTGTTGGTGGTGATGTATGCTGAATGGAATTTGATGATGACGATGACTGTTGTGAATTATTATTTTGTTGCATTGTATGATCGTGCTGCATATTGGCTAATTGATTCATGTTCTGTATTGCCATCATTATTCTACGTCGTGCGCCCAATGCTTTTATGCCAAGATTAATTAAATCTTGTTCATTTAATGTTGGAAATACACTCATATCGATTTCAGCGTTAACAAAATGTTGTATGTGATGTCCCAAGCCCAAACCAGTCAACAATGTCGCGATGTCACTGTAATTTGATAGTTGTGAACGATTTCGCATTGGCGTTGAGTCCAGCAGTGATGTTGTCATGTTAAACAATCCAGGAACTATTCCATCTTGTTGCGCAGCTTCTGACCATGAATTGTGTTCGAGTTGTGATGGCGATGTTCTTGATATTCCCATGCCTTGCCCTTATGTAGAAGAAATAAAAGAAAAAATTTGTTGATTATTTCAATCTTATTTGTTTTTATTCTTTATTAAATTCACTTTATAAACAAATTTCTTCAATTAGTTCAACTTATTTTAGAAATTCAAACTATAGCGTATTTTAGAAATTTAAATTTTACCAATTTTCAAAACCATAAAATTCAAATCAAAACTAACCGTTATAATAATAATAGCAATAAGTAGGAGGATAAATCAGGAAGTACTTACAGGCTGCCGTTGGTGTGCGAGCTTCACCTTGTTGTGGTGTTAAGCTCATCGCACGTAATCCAGCAATTATGCGAGGATCAAGCGAGTAAGTAAGCGAATCATTGAGATTTTGCTGATGCATTGGCGATTCCATATAATTTCCCATCGAAGGACCATATTTAGATCCATAATTTATGGAATTTTCAGGCGACGTGTTACGACTACTTCCATTAACAGATGATCCATTCTTTAGAATAGAGTTTTCGGAATTAAACGTTGAATATCCACTCGTATGCAAATCACTAACATTAGCAATATTGATTGAAGGAATTTGCATGCTCGATGTGATTTGATTATGCTGTTGTAACATTGTTGCTGTTAATGGCGAGGCTGGCTGTTGAACAACACGTGAGCGCCAATTCATTTCAGGTGTTATAACATTACTCCATGGAAGTTGAGGAATCTGGATTGGTGACATAGCCGAATAAGTCATTGACGATGCAACTAATTGTGCTACTGAGCTATCCTTGAAATTAGTCATATCATTTGGTCCGTAATAGGTATTCGGTATTTCAGCAATAATGCGATCCGATGTCAACTTGAGCAATTCATGACGAGCATCATAAATGTTTGTAATAAACTTTTCTATTCCTTTAATTACAATACACATAGTGCTTTGTCGTGCTTTCGGACGTGAGCTTATAAAAACATCATGTGAAGCCATTAATTCCTTGATTGTTTCGCTTTCAATGTTAATATCAGGATAATCAAAAATGACTGTCACGGGAATATTGCCCTAAACAAATTAAATTGAATTAATTATATACATTTTTTTTTCAAGCTTCCTCGATACTTACGAGTAATTGTTGTCGTGCCATATAAACTCCGTTAATTGGTCCACTGATGGTGACTTGTGAGCGTTTTATTGGTTTGACATTTGCGTCATTCGAGTCTTGGAAAATAATTATCGTATTCGTTCGTTGCATTATCTCTCTCAAGTTCTGTGCATTCTTCCCAAGCACAATTGGATGATGTGATGTTGTTATCTCCAAGTGCATGATCACGTGACGATGTGGCTGAACAAATTGAAAAACCGTTAAATTTTTGAATTCAAATTTCACAAACCCGTTAAGAGTTACTTACAGCTTGATCCTCAAACATGTACTCAATTATTCTTCTGGTCGCGTCTATGACATTCTTGTGTTCCTTTTCACAGCCTTTAACAAGCACCATCGAAGAATGAAGCTTTGGTCGAGCACTAAAAATAACTTGTACTCCATACTGCTTCTCCATCTCCTTTATGAAAGGTGTATTATTGTCATAAGTTGGTGCGCCAGGAAACATAATTGGTAATTCAAAAGACAGTAATAGTGGTGTAGATTCCCTTACTAATGACCTTGCCTTTTCAACGCCTTCCAATGACCCACATAACGACACTTGATTGGACTTTTCCGTTGGATTTGATCGATTAGAATCGGGGAAATGAATGTGAGTTTGTGTTTCATCCATTATACGCTTTATATTGTTTCCACCTCGGCCAATTATGTAGCTATGGTCTGTATATGATACATCCATTTTCATTATTACTCGATTTCCCTGTAATTATACAAGTTTATTGTTGTAGTAATTAATTTAGAATGTAATAGGAACAAAGTGGCTGATTGGATAGGGAAATGACTGATATATCATATTCCTAGTCTTATTTAAGGTCGGATTAAAATTAATCTATGGATTAAACATCGGATTAACTTAAATCCAAGTATTAAGAGCAAGTTTTAATGAAATTTCAACCAAGCCGCATGTCAATCACCACTAAAGGAAGTACAACTTACTTTAGCATCTAGAACTGCCATAACTTTGTCTTTAACACGTAAAACGTCTTCCTTCTTGCCAATTATTCTCACATGTGGATCTGAAAGATAAATAAGTGCAATTAGTCACTATAATTAACATCCAGAGCAGCTCAACGCTTACCTTTTCTGGTTTTTGCCCCAATTTTAAGGCGACATGGCCATGATACATGGACTAATGATTCCTTCATAAGCTGTAAAATCAGGTAAAGTTAATTAAAATGCAATTTTTTTGGACAACAGCATGCAACTCACGTTAGCAAAAAACCATTCTGCTTTGTTCATTGTTTCACAATATCCTTCAACTGTGAATTAAAGTATAATTAATAATAACATGTATACATGAAAAGCACATTCATAATTAATGACTCACGCTTTATCATCTCCTCCAATTTCGTACGATCAATCTTGAATCGTTCTGTGTAAATTTCTTCTGGATCTGTAATTCCTAATCCAGCTGCAATAGTTCTTAAATCACTAAAACTATCGACAGATGAAATTTCACTGCTTGGTGCCTCACTCGGTGGTCCAGATGATGTTCCAGCAATGGATGCAAAGCGTGATGAGAGGATATTAAATGGAACTGATTGTTGTGGAGTTGTCATTGTCAATTTTTTGGTAATCTGGAAGATAATTAATGAAAATTTTGGATGAAACTGATGCTTTGAGCATGAGATATTTATAGAACTTACTAGAAAATAAATCAATGAAGTAGATTAGTTAAGTTATTTAAAAAGTTTCTCAATAAATCGTGGTCAAATTGATAAATTTAATTAAATTGTTAAAATGCGGTTTTAATGTGTTTAAAAGGGCGCAAAACTATGAATTATAAAATTTTCAAAGGGTGTCAAAGGATGTTTGGCAAAAATTTTAAAATCGTCGAGTTTTTTTTTTGAGTATTTAACGTATTTAAAGTGAAAATTAAAGGAAATGTTAAGTTTAAGTGAGAAAACACAATCAATCAGTGTAATAATCCTATAAGTATTCATAATGTGCTGTTTTCAACGTAAATTCATGCGGATTAGATGACAAAATCCACGTAATGTATATATTTCTATGAAAAATGAATGTTTTTATGTGTAAATAAGAATGAGGCTTTTTAATAAACTTTTTGTCACCAATTGAAATTCCTTTCGCGTATAATAAACTTTATCAGTTACCACGGAAAAGTTACAGTAAAGGAAAAATTTTAATAAACGTGATGTGTCCAATTGCGATGAGAATGATAAAGTATTTAACTTTGCTTTCCATGCCATACCGCAGAGCAATAAAAGAAATGATGAAAAAAAATATCTCATAATAGCATTAAATGAATGATACACAATATTTTTATAGGCATTATAAGGATTCAGGCTCTTTTTCTGTCAATTTTCTTTATAAATTGAATAAATTTTCGCATGGAGCGACTCAAATGACATTTGATAAGGCTTTCTTGAGGGCGCCAAGCACACAAAAAGTAGCAATAGCAAGTCAATTGAGATGAAAAGGTGGGCAAAGAAGAACTTTCAGCATATTTGACATGCTGATATTTTCATTTTTCCTTTCTGTTCCTCATTCTTTCAATTCTCAAATCTAATGAAAGCTCATAATAATTTTTTTATGCTCTTATTATGGCAGAAATGGCGGCATGATTCTTATATTATTAGTGCTATTATTACCCAAAGCTATTGACCAAACAAAAATAGAAATTGTGAAATAATAAAAAGTTGATAAGATTTCTGTGACTACGTGGTCTGCTGGATGTCCAATAAAGAAAGTTGCTATATATAGGAAAGTGCATGTGAAATACTAGCTGGATGTTGTTTTGTGGTGAGTAGGACTTTATTAATATTTAAATTGGCATTATAGCTCATCTATTAATCCTGATGAGAATTGATTTATCTCCATTCGTCGATTGTGGATCATAAGTTAAGACTATAGTCTGCTTCATTACTACACAATTGTTGAAATGATGAAAATTTGCTATAAAATTCAGGGGTAATTTATGTTGAACGAGAGGGAGTCTAAAAATCCCCCGAATCAAAACTAAGCGCCTTATTGTCATCAATATCTGTCATTTTAGCCTTCAGCTACTTCTTGGACCAAACTTTAAGTCCCTTAGCCCAATAGTTTAATGTCGTTCATTTGTGATGTCCAAATTTCTAAGTGCAAAGTTAACTTTTTGGAGGGAGAATAGCTTTTTTGAGAGGCATAAAAGATCGAAAAGTTAAAACATTCATGCACGAAGTTTAAAAATACACTAATTGGGTTGATGTCCTTTAATTTTTGGAACATTTAAGATTCTCAATGCAAATTTCATGCTCGTGATGCAGTTTGCTTAATATTAAAGACAAACAGCAGCTTAATCATTACAAAGAATATCCAGCAAAACTCTTAGTATTCATGGGAAGCAAAGCCTTAGTTCTCTAAAAAAAATAAGCATCTATCAGATGAAATACTCTTAAATGTTTAAAACTCTTGCCTTTCAAGCCACGAAACTCTTTCAATGTTCTTAAATCCTTGACATCATTAACAGTACAAACTATATTCAATCCACTATAATTAAGAGCATTGCAGTCTGTAAATTAAGCGTCACACATGAAGAGCATGTTGTCAACATGTGACACTAAGTCAAAGAAAATTGGCGGGTAACTTTTGGAGGGAAACTGTCACTCATGGACATGACACAGAAGCGTCTGGAAATGTCATTAATTAATCTACTAAATCACGTCATTAAAGCTGCTTCGCTTGATCCATAAATGTCAATTTGATGCAGCACGCTTCGAAAGCATTTTATGGAAATTTGATACAAATGACATTAATGCTCACCCTTAATATGCTCGCTATTTCCTATTTCCTTAGAAAAAATTAAATTTAATCCGATGAAGCGTGTTTGTTGTTCCTTCTTTTGTTTAATGCCAAGTCAGGCGCGAAATAATTTCCTCGCTTTGTAAATCTTTTATTAAATACAATTAACACTTAATTATCGTTGGTTTGGTAAAATCAGTATAAACACACGCGAATTTATTTTAATTTTTAATGCTGTTTTAATGGAAAATCAATTTCCAAAACTTTGTTCTTACTTTTAAAGTAAATCCACGGGATTAATTCGCGATAATTTAATTGTTTGACGTCCGATCGAATGAAGAGTTGAATCTTAAATGAGTGGCTGGGCTGAGTAGCTGCTGATCTTTAGGAGGGGATGTTTGAGCCATTTTATAGCAAGTTTTATAGGAAACTGATTGAAATTAAAGAAGATCGTTAAGTTGTCGCATTGGATGTTGAGTGTTTACTGGATCTTGAAACTTTACTGGATCTTGAAACGTTACTGGATCATTTTCTTTAAATGTTGTAATGTGTTGATTTTTTGCCTTTGTGGGATTTTGAGATAATGTTTTTGAGCTTAATGATGTGTGACTGTATCAGATGTGCTTAAAATTCAAGATTCTGATGGACGTCATGTAAAACATTCTAAAATTCTACTACGTTTTGATTAAAAATTCAAAAAATTAATAACTGTTAAATTTTGATCTTAATCTACGGTTCCTTTTCATCTTTTAATATCTTCTAAGCCAAATCATAATAACACAACATTAACTAGACATTAGAACATCATTAATCGGTTCTTTAACTCAAATGAATATAATAAAAAATAATTCATATTATCAGCACTTAATGATTTGCTCATAGCTGTTCCAAAAGAGCAACATATAATCAAACTTTTTAATCGCGAACTTAATTTTAATACAGCACACGTGAGAATATTAATTTCATGAATCATATGGGAGCGCTTAAAAGTTTACACACATAATAATTAAAACATTAAACACTTCTCATTAATTTTGATTCTCTAACATAAATCTGAATATGCTAATTTAATGAACTTTACTTTTACTGGATGTTAACTTTTAAAGTTTATGCATTAATTGCTATGCAAATATACAGCACATTCAACTTATAAACACAAAATTAATGATATTCTATCAGTGCATAAATTTGCAGCATCATTTGAGTACTTTTTCATGACTTTAATTCTATGTTTTTTTCATGAGTCATTTTCACATATCAGCAACATAAATCCATACTCATACATAATGTTTAAATCTGTGACAATGGCTTATATATGGTTAATTTACTTTTCATCGTTGTAATCTGGATGATTTTTCGGAAATCAATCATGAGAAAGTTTTAATGTTGCAGGATTATGGAGGGATTTCAATGCAGCATAAGTTGATGTTTAAGGAGATTATATCATGAGGCTATCGGATTTAAAATCAATTTTTTTTTAAATATTTATTTTTTGTAGACTCAATTGATGTACATTGAGGATATTCAATGCTATTTAAACATTCTCTAATTACTAAATTAATTAATCTGATGCTTACCGAGATTCACTGTAAGTTGATATGCTAGGCATTTGCTTTGTTTGCTTAATTATTAGCTGATGTAATTTTATTCATTATTTATAAGCAGAATCACTTAAATTATGATTTGTTTACCAGCATAAATCAATCCAAAATCACCGAAATTTATTTCTTCTGTTTTAAGACACATCATCAGCTATTTTGGATTGATTTTTTTATTCATTCCTGAATTGTTAATCAACTTTGTTCCTTAATAAAATTAAATCGTCTAAAAAAATTTGAATTTTACAAAACCGTTAGGAAACTCTACAAGTTACACTTGAAGTTGACTCCATTTTAACAAATTTGAAACGTTCGTTTAATTCAGTTTTAATAAATTCAAATGCTATAAAATGTCAGTTTCGGGTGTCCATCAAAAATTAAAAATTTTAGATTCTATATTCACAAAATGTCAATTGCCTCGTAAATAATATTTTAAGTTTTTGTCATCAATCACAATAAATCTCCCAAAAAGTGTGCATGCATACTTAGACATTCTTCTCATTACCCCAAAAAACAAAAAAAAATCAAGCTTACATACCAGATGATTAATGATAGACTTTTAAGTAAACATTAAAAGGGTTTCATTTTCACGATGAGAAAATAAATTCGGCCATACAACAAATTAGTGGAGGAAAAATCACTGTAAAAAATTACCGTTTTGCGTGCCGCATTTAAACGGTTCGCTCTGAAAATAAATTTTTGGGAAAAACAATCAGAAAAATTGTGTTGAAATGTCCATAAAAATCGTATAATTATGTCGCACTTGATATTTTCATAAGGCGGTAATGAAAGGGAAAAGAGGACTAAAATTTATATCCAATTATAAGTATGAGGGAGGTCGATAAGATCAAATGGTGCCATACACTCGATAATTCGTAGAAATCTGATGCTCTTAATGACATCATTTCTCCCGCTACAAACTGTTACGACTTCAATTATTATTCATCATCAAAGAACCTTCAATGCAAAATAATCCTCAAAGAGATCATCAAAGTTAACATCCTGTAATGATTGAAGTCAACACACCACTCTGCTGTATTGACCTTTCTCATGATTTCTCAACTCAAAAAATATTGTTTACCTACATTATGTATGCCATATTCAAAACGAGCATGAAATAAGAAAGAAAGAAAAATCTTTTTTCTGATTACTCATCATAAACAATATCAAGCTTCGTTAAGCAATAAGAAAGTTTACGTACAATCAGAGAACGAGAGGAATAAAGAAATCTTACAACAGAAGAAAAGCATCAAGTTAGTAAAAACGGAATGAAGAAGTTTTTGTTTTTGTTTGGAATATTTTTTCCTCCTCTTCATCTTGTCTTATTTGCAGATGAATTTTCTCGCTTTTGAGCTTGTTTTGAGAGAAACTTGATCATGCAACTCATTTTGAGCTGTTTTGGTGTTGAAGATCTAGAAATGTTGGCATCTCGAAGATCCAGGAATGAAGGCAGTTTAAAGATCCAGGAATGTAAGAAACTCAAAGATCCAGAAATGAATGAAACTCAGAAATCCAGATATGTAAGCTACACAAAGAACCAGGAACGTAAGAAACTCGAGGATCTAGCTAAATGAAACCATTTAAAAAATGCACTCCAATCAATTCAACAAGCAATCCTTAAAAACTAAACTTGTATCAATGTTAACTGCTGCTAAAAGTAGATAAACAATTTAGTAAGCGAACAGTGACAAGATGTGAATCGAATGGTAAAAAGAAGAGCGAATGAAATTTGCAAATTCACTACGCGACAAAAAAAAATGCTTTTTGATCTGTTTTTGGAAGAAAATCAAAAAGAACGACAATTTACGTTCATGATGTTTGTCTGTTTACATAAAAAATTGAAGAAAAAGTTCACAAGTTATGTATCTGGCAAGATGACATGAGAAGGTTGTCGGAAGAATATTGACAAATTTTCGATGAGCATTTAAACGAGATTTATAGAATATTTTCTTAAAATTATGCATGAAAAACTTCTTCCAAGAAATTCAATTTTTATTTGCATAATCTTCAGCTCCTGTTTCCTCTTATCTCATAAAAGTAGAAGACAAATTGAAAACAAATCGGAGGACATAAAAAAGAAAGAAATTGTAGACGACGAGCAAAGGTAAATCTTCAAAAGACACTTAAGTATCTCGTAAATTCGATAAATCAATTGACAATTGCTTATGTTTATTGTAAGAGGAATTATACGATTTTTAAACGACATACATATCCTCTCTGATCCGTTGCTATTTCTATTGCTCTTGTTGATGCTATGTGTATTGAGACATGACATTAGATTTACATAGTAAATCACATTTTGTCTTCTTTCGCATCTCTCTTCATACTTCCGTCTCTCTTGTGAGCATATATATGTTGCTATAATACACATCTTATGCTATTTCATGCATGTAATATATGAATCACATAAAATTCCTTTAATATACATGCATGAGACAGAAGGAAAAAGAGACGACTTGAAGCTTTATGTGATGACGATAATCTAGATACAGATAAGTGATTGAGGATGTAAATATGTGCTCATACAGAAGCAAAGATAACTTTGCATAATTTTGCATGCATCAACTGCTGTCTCTGACACTTCATTAGGCACATCACAATTTATGTGTGTTAATGTGCATGTTTCATTTTCTTCTCCTTAGCTCTCTCTCTCCCTCTCTCTCTCTTTTATGCTTTACAAATACCTCATTGCGTTAAATGCTTTCATGTACATAACAACTTTGATAAAATTTTCCATACAATATTGCAATACTTTATTACTATCATAAACCTTTCGTTAAGTTTATGGAGTTTTTGAGGATGTGCTGTTCTTGTTTTAAAAGATTAACTCGTTGGAATTGAATGTTCTAGTTTCATATGACATGTCTAAGGTTATTTGTTCGGAATTTATCTAAGATTCCTTGCACCAAAGATCATCTTTGTCATTTTTAGTGCTGTGAAAGATCTAAACCAATATTTTGAGTGTTTGAACTTACCAAAATCATAAGTTCAGTAAGAATCAAACCTTGGTCTTCATAAAGATATTGTTATCAATCAACGACCTACTCCTAAGAGTATAGACATTTAGCAACAAAAAATACACACTTACTTCTGACAAAAAACCTCCATACTGTTCAGAACCTACAATTCCACTTTTTGTACGACACCACACCCTTAATAAAAGTTTTTAAAGACTATCAAAAATCAATAAAGCCTTTACAACTAACAATCATTAAAGATTATAGACAGCATGTCAAGCAACGCTTTAATTTATGCATGAAAGTTTAATATTTCAATATGTCCACAAGTCTTGTGTGACATGACGAAATAAAGACTTTTTTTTAAAAGGAGAACAAAATTGCTGTGGCTTTTAATTTGTAATCACCTTCTAATGCTACCTACACATGTGAAAGTGCTTATTACATAAGCTTCAATTTAACTCACTCCAATTAAATTTTATTAATCTGTACGTTATGAAGTAGATTTATGTAAATTCAATTTACCTATAATTATGTCTTTCAATGTAATTAATAATCAGCAAACAACGTACAGCAGTTGGCACTAATGATGTTAGGCACATAAACATGCATTGAATGCCTTCATACTTAATAGGTAACCATATTAGATATGGAATATATATATGAAAAAAATTGTGATTGTCACCTAATTTTATTAGGGATATATGTGCGTATATGTTTCAGATTAATAAATTATAATGTGCATCTCCTCCTACCCCGTCGAATATATCAGAGAAAATTGAAGGGTAGAAATATTTATTATTTTCACATGTTGTTATTTAGTATGTGATTATCAAAATTAAAATTAATATTTTTTCTTCTCTTCTATTCCCACAAAAGCCAGCCTTTTTTGTACACATCCAAAGCTCTACTTTGGTGGAGCATATCAGGTTAAACGTTATTTGTCCAGATTGTGTTCTTTTTTACTTGTCTGTCCGTCAGAGCTTTTAAATGATATTATTAAAAATTTATTTCAAATCAAGCTTACAAAAACGTTGAATTCATATAAATCAGCTTAAACCTAACATTTAAAGAAACTAGTTACTAGGACTCTAGAATCTGGTATTAGCCAGCTTAAGCTGAATTGACGCTTCATTATGCTAGTCCAGGAATATTCGCCATTGTGCCATTCGACTTACTTCTGGTCCTTTAGTTCCCAATTTCTATGTAAAGATTAAGTTTTGTCAAGCACCATCAACTAACAAATGCGCCCTTTTTTTACCATGAATTAAAACTTGTGTACTAGTTTTTATTTTTATTTTCGCGTAAAAATTGATGATGTCGATGATAATAATTGGAATACGAGTCTATTATTTTCATAGCTATTCATATAAACATAAATTTATAATGCTTTTGTATCATGATAGCTATCTGATAAATATTTAATTCGAAATATGATAGTTATCGACTTTATAATCATATACATATGAAAATTATAAATTGAGTTGACCGAATTATTATATTTTTTTTTTTTTTTGTTTTCAATAGATATAAATGAAAATATTGTTGAATATAGCATTTTTGAAGTGATTATATGTGTTTGATTAAGCGATCTATTATGACGCATTTTATCGTTAATCATTATTTACTCAAAACAAGATTTATTAATATGAATTTTAATGACCATTTTTGATCGCAGTCAATAATTATTGTAATGACTAGGATATTTGCCAAAATGGTTGTCAGAATGTTATTTTTATGAAGCATATGTAGGATATGAGAGCAATTTGAGGAATGTGGTCGTTAACTTGATGCTATTATCGATGGTTGTGTGATTTGGCACAAGCTATTGCAATATTTAGAAGAGTTGAATCAACTTTAAGTGTGTTGCGAATAGACTTCATTTTGGACAAACTGTTTGAATCCGACTAAACATTTAAATTCAGGCCTAACCTCAAAAAAATATCAATTAATACAAAAAAATCAAAATTGAAACATATTTATGAAAATCGACATTGAAGCCATATTAGCAACATTATGGAAATATGTTAATTAAAAGCCTTTCTCCTGTTGATTATAATTAAATAATCAGTCAAGTGTGAGGAAATAAAGAGCTCTGAAATTCAACCCTCGTCACCTTTTCACATTCATTCATTCAGTCATTCATTCATCAGGTTGAAATTTCATGCCATTTATAATAAACTTTATTTTCTCTCACTTGTTCCCTTCAATCTATTCACAACGCTTACATTTATTTATGTTACAAAAGTAAAATTGGTTTTAATTAAAAATCAACACTACAAACAGATATTTTACGTTCGAGGGTGTGTTATTATTGCTTTTAGATGTGTGTTGTAGATTCGTGTGAAAGACACACAAAAGTAAGCAACAAATTAACAGCACTGTTTAATGTCAATTTTCAAATATTGCAAAAAAATAACTATTATCATTATGTATATAGAAATGTAATTCAAGAAAATTAATTTTCCATCCCCTTTTTGCTTCGACAATACAATTATTTCATTCCACCTTAGTTTTGCCTGTGTGTTATATAAACTTTATAGAAAGAAACAGACATAAACACTGACTGAACGAGACGAAAGAAGAAGGAAGAAAAAAAAATTCATTAACGAAATAGAGCCACCAAAACATACGGTAATTTAATAATATCAGTAATGTTTATTTAATTTTATCCCCTTCATGCCCTTTAGCTGTACAAAATACGACATTCGATGAACGAACTCGATAAGCATTACTAAGGGGGAGATGAGGAAATCGATCGACATTAAATTTAACCGATTTATAGACTCGGGTGACATCAAAGATTATCGTTGTCGATTTTTCTTCCTTACTCGATGGCACACTTATCGTTGTCTTTATACTCTTATTGCTTTTCAATATACCGACATAAAGATATTGAAAAAAATTGTTATTTTCCTATTTTAGTCTGGCTTTTTTTTGCACTTTCTTTCGTTTCTAAGCAATGATTTTTAGAGACACAACTTTTCTGTACAGGAAATAACGAAATTTCTTGATTTGGAAAGAGATTTTTGCATAAGGAATCGAGTCAAAACACTTTATGTCAATGCTAGCAAACAGAAGTTTTTGAGTTCTTATTATTCGAACTTCGAATTTTTGAGGTTCTTATTTCTCGAAAATCGAATCTTCGAAGTTCTTATTTTTAAAAAAATTCGTTGTGAATTATTATTTTTCGAGTAATTTGTAATTTTAGTGAACATTCCTACTAGTTTTTATGATTAAGATAATCACTGTGATGAAATTGCATTCCTTAAATGTTTATGCTTTAAAAAACAGCTAGTTTAAAAAAAATAAAAAGTAACGGACTTTCTTATTTTGAAATTTTATAACGGACTCTGTTCTCTTTGCTAACATTGGACTTTATGATTGGTCACATCTCGTCAATTTTTAAAAGTCTTAATAACGACTCAATTAAATTTTTGCGTTTTGTATTATTAAACAACGATTAAAAGTACCAAAACAAAAATCTTCAACACCTATTAGTCCACATATCAATATTATTATTAATTTCATGTATAAGGATTTCTCACAAATTTTTGATAGCTATGGCAATAAATGCAATGATCCAATTCAGTTCGTCTCCGACATTCTGTCGCCAATGGGACGGTGAATCTGTAATAAAAGAATATTGAAAGAGGAAAAAAATTAAAAACTTTGTGAAGGACTACACAGCTGTTACAAAAACGAATTTATTCTTGACATTTTCATTCTTTAATTCAGGCTTTTATTCTAACTATAATAGAGACATATTCATTATGATCATTTTATAATCAATTTGATTTTATTCATTTTTTCCCTCTTTCGACTTTCATTCTTCTTCGAAACTTTTATTATCTTCATAAATTCAGACGCGACAGCGTCAAGAACTCTTTTATTTCCAATAAATGGCTTGTGGAGTTGAGTAAGAAATTTTAAAATTAGTCTATGATTTGAGAAAAACAGGAAGAAGATGGAAATTGAAAATCAATTGATAATTTCCGTGATAGATGGGATTTAAAAAATAGGAATAAAATATGATTGAAGTGAGTGACAATAGGAAGAGAATAATTATGAATGGCAACAGACCGAGCTTGCGGGTTTGACTTAATTGTAATCTGATTGTCGCTTCCAGTCGCTGACTTCGAGTAGTGATTTTTGATATTAAATTGTTGATTTTGTAGACGTAAAGAATTAATTCTTCAGTAATTATCGCTATTTTGATGATTCTGAAAATGTTAAATGATAGCTGAATCTATAATTGTAGCAGAGCTAAACTGAACATCCTCAAAACCTAGTCTTTCAATATGTCAAAGCCACAAGTTGGTTGTAGTTCAAATCTAAAATCATATTCAGCTCGGGCTCAGACATTTGAATTTAATAGTAGCTTCCTGCAAATAACCAAAATGAATGCTTCCGATATGACTGCAGTATAAACATGAAATTTTATTTTAATTGACAATGCAAACATAATTTACACTTGACGTAGATGGATAGATGAAACCAAAATCGAAATTTTAATTCAAATATAATTTAATAAATCAAATCAGTTTCAGGATTTTTTCATATTGCGGTTAGAAATATATTAGAATATCATATTTCAAGTCACTCATATTTTAGAGAGATTTCTGACCCCAAAACAAAATATTAAAATGAATAAAATGTTGGAAAATTGAAATGAGCTGTTAAATGGTATTTATTGACTCATATATTGTATATCATTGCAATGAGACTATAAAATTGAGTTCTAATAGATAGCTAAGCAGTTAGTAGTGTATGCAATTATTTTGTACGGTCATAATATGATAATGGATGGTTGAAAAATTCGAGAAATCAAAACTAATAATTGCTTTGAAATTGATATTTATAAAATACAATAAATAGACAAATGTCAAAGTACTTTAATTGGTTTATTAAGTCTCATAAAAAGTTCAATACGTTTCTGTCTATCAAAATCAAAACTCAGTCAGATATAATCATACACTTTCGTCCATACTACATTTTTAAATCTACAAAAAACTAATCTAGATGAAAAGGGCAATTTAGTCAGTCACTCAAAGCAAGAACGTCCATAAAAATCCGGCTAGAAACAAAAAATATAGAATTTTAGACTAGAATCAAATACAATAAATGTCAATCGCAATATTATAGGCAAGATATGCTTCTAATCAGTACAGCAAAGCTACTTCTCTTCGTATGACTCACATGTAGACAATAGCCAGTCTATTTTTACTTTTATCGAATGTTGTCAAGAGAAAAACATTTTTTTTTCTGCTTTATTGTGTGCTGTTCACAAAATGTAAAGGGCAGTCATCATTTTAGTGAAAACCATTTGTTATTGGATCATGAACAATATATGTGTGTATTTTTTTGTTTACTCGATATTCATTTTGTTGCTCTCATGTTCATTGAAAGAACAGGAGAATGCAATATAAAATTTCAGACAGCATGTTAAGGCCATTCCAAAGATAGATAAAGATGAGTTTTTTTTTATTCGTTACAAAAAAATTCTCATTTTTTCACATCAATTGTTTTCCATCAATTTCGCTTAATCAACTTGTTGTCGATCAGAAACTCACTCGGATGTGAGGAAATAAGTCAGAATGAAGAAGAAAATTTTTTGATATTCATGACCCCAAAAAGTATAAACTTTATGAAATGATGAAAAGCTTTTCAATGGAAAATAGCATCATATATAAGTTTATTTCAATATTTGATGTATCATTTATTGCTGATTCTGCTGAGTACATAAAAAACCTGAATGAAATCAAATAATTTTATTGAATGCCATGACGTTGGTATAAAAATTCACTGCATTTATGAATGTGAATCATGTTTAAGAAGGAAAACTTGTTGAATATTGTAAGCCGCATGAGGTGATTTCGGTGATTTTTATGGCGTATTACTCGAGAATGATGGGGAGCTTGAGATTGTTATGGATGTCATGAAAAAGAATCGTTTATGTGTTGATAGTTGTGTGTTTTGTGACTGTTAGTGCTGAAAATGGTTTGATTTGAGGACACTTGAGAGTAGATAATTGAATGTTAGAAATTTTGACTCTTTTAGAAACTTAATAAGCTCTATCATTACTGTTTTAGTATAAAGTGATTCCATGTAATAGCAAAATTACTTTACCATTCCAAACCAAACTTCCATATTCACCTGATAATTCATTTAACAAAATTGCATCAACATTTTTCAACTTAAATACCTACAAATATTTATCAAAAAAAAAAACTCTTTTTAAAGCTATCATCGATATATCAAATATTTGCACATACAAATATTCAATAATAATTGGAATGAGTTGAATTGATTAATTGCATTGAGTATGTGAATTTTTTTTTTGCTGCTGCATTCAACCATTCAATAAAAACTGCTTCAAAAATAAAAGTGAGTCGTATATTTTTATCATCAAAAAAAAACTTTTTAAAAATATGAGAAAATATCCAATAAAGCTTTTGTACATGAAAATAAACCATGACTCACTCGAATGTATCAACACGGTAGTGCAAAAAAAAGGGAATAATTTTTTAATTTAAATGGAAAATTTTATTCTTTCTCTCGTTTTCTTGTTTTTCACGTAATTCAAAGTACAGAGCTAACAAGCCAATGCATTTTATATGAATTCCATTAAATTAAATCATTTTGTTATAAAAACAATGACCTACATTCCAATTGTAGGAGTTCTTTTTCTGCTCTACCATGAGCAATTTCATCCATGGAGATTCTAAATGTATTCTTGGTTCTACGATTGCCTGTTTAATATTCACATTTTTCAACTATTGGAACTATTAGATGCTCTAGAAAAAAAATCTATCCGTGTTAAATTTATTTTCAATTCCACAAGCACCATACCTAAAATGTTACATGATCCTTTTCCTACGTGAATTTTTTATTTGTACCTAAAAAACTATACTGCGATTAGGGGTTCTAAAATCGGAAATATTCCCGGGAATTCCCGGGAACGGGAATCCCGTTCCCGTTCCCGTTTCCCGAAAATCTTTCGGGAATATTCCCGAAATTCCCGTTTTCATACCAAAAAAAACCGACAATTCAAATTGGTTGTTTTTTATTTTGTATTTTCCGTGAAAAAAACTACAATTTAAAGAAAGAAATTATAATAATGAAAACATACGTTAAGGAATTTAAGAGTTGAAATATTAAACTCAAATTTGATGTTTTTTAAATCAAAAACATATATTTATGAAAAACGAAGAGAAAAAGTATTTAAAAATATTTTTTAAATGTATGATGTCCATAAAATAATAAACTTAATTGACATTGGATTAAAGTAATTTTTCCAAAATAAAAAAACGTGCTTGAAATTAAAATTTCTGGAATCCATCAACATTTACAAGAGCTGAACGTAACTTTTCAATCTCGAATAATATTGTCTCAAAATTAGAATTTAAATTTGATTTATAAACCTAAATAAATAGCTTTTAAAATTTTGAATTAATACTATATATTTTTGATAATTTTCGATCATATCCATCAGTTCCACATCAAAATTTTACCGAAAAAAGATAATTAAATTCAAAATATCCGTTAAAAATGTAAATAAATGTAAACAAACGATTGAAATTGACATGAATAGGAGCTGAATACACCCTTAATTAACGCAAAAATGTGAAATCACAATCAGTCAAAAAAGGTCAAATTTTTCAGCAACCTTTGACTTTCGATTTTTTCACAATTTTCTTCAGTTTAATTCTTTAAAGACGTGTTTTTAAATATTGTTGCAAATCGGTGCAAATAAATTGGAACTTGACATTATTAATGCTTAAAAAGAAGTGGAGTTCAAGATAAAAGTGATAGTGAAGTGCTAAAATGGAAGCAACAGTGAAAATACGCCAAAAGTGATGAAAAAATTAAAAGTGAAGAAAAAAATGAAAAATTTTCTGAGTGAACATTGAAAGTTAAGAAAATTAAATTCAAGAAGCTGCAAAATTGAAGTGAAAGTGAGATTGATGAAGCTTGAAGGAACCAGGACACAATTAAAGAAGCAAGAGGCTAGTGACAACGAAGAAAAAGCTAAGTATACTGATAAATAGTTCTCAAATTCCTTTTCTTTAATGAAACCAGCCATTTGACTTCCTGCAATTGCGTACGTAATGCTTGCAATACGTGAAATGATTACTTAAAAACGCATTGCATTGAGTTTTACATTTCGTCAGCCTTTGTTGATGTAAATTAAGAGTGGGAGTCGTTGAATAGGTCAGAGGGGGGTCGATGCAAGATGAGGAGGGGTAAAACTTGAGGGAGCAAAGTCTTTTGACCCTTTTTTTAAAAAGTGTTTCTGTTCTTGTTTTTTTTTTGTAAATCGAGCCTATGAGTCATGTGTTTCTGCCTGTGAGACTTACTATCGTGGCTACTGATTGGTTCATCCTTGATGTAGAGTGGCATCAAGGACATTGATTGCTTGCTCGTAAAAGAGACTTGCAATTTTTTGTCTAGATGCCTGTTCTCACACACAGCATTAGACTTACATCAGGTCCAATGACGTATCGTGTAGTTTAATGTGAAAAATGAGCCTCTGATGATTTGAGTTGTAATCAATAGAAGCTTAATTACAAGCGTCTAACTCTAACCCTAAATTGTGGTTCTTTTTCATGCTCAGGTGTGTGGTAAAGAACGTTTTTGCCTCTATCTCGGACTGTTCTGATTCAAAGCCTGAAATGTGAGCAGTAATGGAATGAAAACACGATTGATTCATTTCCTTGGTTGAAATTAAACTTGATATGATTAACTATGAAAGAAGAACCATCAAAAAATTTGCTTTCTCAGTTTAATCTCTCCTTTATCTTGCATCAGCTTCTCTCTTACCTGTTCATCGACTTCCATCTTTAATTTACATCGAGAAAGAGCAAACGCAACGTAGAACTTAATGTTGTGTGATTTTACTTAATCATTTTACGTAACGTAGGCTTTATGTGAGCCTTTTTGAAAGTTTTTCTGACTAATTTCCAACAGAGAAAGTGAATTTGATATCATGAAACTTTAATTTAAAAAGCAAATCTTAATTAAGAATTAAATTGATTTTTATTTTACTAATTCGTTTTTAAAATTGCCATATATTTTAGGTTCTTTAAGGATCAGCACTTATAGCCATCATAAAACATTTCATATGTTGTGTTATTTTCTTCACATTTGAACAATTACTAATCGTTCACACACAAGTAAGCACATAGATTGGCATTATTAATGCTTAAAAAGAAGTGGAGTTCAAGATAAAGGTGATAGTGAAGTGCTAAAATGGAAACAACAGTGAAAATAAGCAAAAAGTGATGAAAAAATTAAAAGTGAAGAAGAAAATTAAAAATTTTCTGAGTGAACATTGAAAGTTAAGAAAATTAAATTCAAGAAGCTGCAAAATTGAAGTGAAAGTGAGATTGATGAAGCTTGAAGGAACCAGGACACAATTAAAGAAGCAAGAGGCTAGTGACAACGAAGAAAAAGCTAAGTATACTGATAAATAGGACATTCAAGGGCGACTTTAATTTAATTGATCTACGTCACCTGAAACACATTCAGATTTTCAAATTCTTTTCTTTAATGAAACCAGCCATTTGACTTCCTGCAATTGCGTACGTAATGCTTGCAATACGTGAAATGATTACTTAAAAACGCATTACATTGAGTTTTACATTTCGTCAGCCTTTGTTGATGTAAATTAAGAGTGGGAGTCGTTGAATAGGTCAGAGGGGGGTCGATGCAAGATGAGGAGGGGTAAAACTTGAGGGAGCAAAGTCTTTTGACCCTTTTTTTAAAAAGTTTTTCTGTTCTTTTTGTAAATCGAGCCTATGAGTCATGTGTTTCTGCCTGTGAGACTTACTATCGTGGCTACTGATTGGTTCATCCTTGATGTAGAGTGGCATCAAGGACATTGATTGCTTGCTCGTAAAAGAGACTTGCAATTTTTTGTCTAGATGCCTGTTCTCACACACAGCATTAGACTTACATCAGGTCCAATGACGTATCGTGTAGTTTAATGTGAAAAATGAGCCTCTGATGATTTGAGTTGTAATCAATAGAAGCTTAATTACAAGCGTCTAACTCTAACCCTAAATTGTGGTTCTTTTTCATGCTCAGGTGTGTGGTAAAGAACGTTTTTGCCTCTATCTCGGACTGTTCTGATTCAAAGCCTGAAATGTGAGCAGTAATGGAATGAAAACACGATTGATTCATTTCCTTGGTTGAAATTAAACTTGATATGATTAACTATGAAAGAAGAACCATCAAAAAATTTGCTTTCTCAGTTTAATCTCTCCTTTATCTTGCATCAGCTTCTCTCTTACCTGTTCATCGACTTCCATCTTTAATTTACATCGAGAAAGAGCAAACGCAACGTAGAACTTAATGTTGTGTGATTTTACTTAATCATTTTACGTAACGTAGGCTTTATGTGAGCCTTTTTGAAAGTTTTTCTGACTAATTTCCATCAGAGAAAGTAAATTTGATATCATGAAACTTTAATTTAAAAAGCAAATCTTAATTAAGAATTAAATTTATTTTGATTTTACTAATTCGTTTTTGAAATTGCCATATATTTTAGGTTCTTTAAGGAGCAGCACTTATAGCCATCATAAAACATTTCATATGTTGTGTTATTTTCTTCACATTTGAACAATTACTCATCGTTCACACACAAGTAAGCACATAGTATGAATATTTGATACAAATTGGATTTATATAGACTTTTTTAACTGACAAACTACAAAAGAATTGTCTTGACGATGTCTTATTGTCTTGACGATGGTCAATCGAACTTAAGCAGATTTGATCAAACATTTTTCATGGTAATTTGCTAGTAAATAGCAAGTGTAATTTATTAACAGTAAGTTGTTTTAATAATAACTAGTAAATTGCAAGTTGTAGAATAGAAAGACTAGCAATTTGCTAGTAAGTCTCGCTAGGGATTGGATTAAAGTAATTTTTCCAAAATAAAAAAAACGTGCTTGATATATTTCTGGAATCCACCAACATCTACAAGAGCTGAACGTAACTTTTCAATCTCCAATAATATTGTCTCAAAAAATCGCAGTAGATTGCTAGACCAGTTAAAATCGTACTTTAAGAATTGTTCTAAAACCAAAAAGAATTGAATTTCAAACGGAAATTATTGTCAAAAGAATCAATTTGACAATCAAATCAAATAGAATTTAAATTTGATTTAAAAACCTAAATAAAAAACATGGTGTAAGTGTAGCTTTTAACGTTATTTTTTGTTGATTCCCGGGAATGTTCCCGGACATCATTTCCGTTCCCGTTCCCGATTCCCGAAATCTTATGGGAACGGGAATTCTGGAACCCCTAACTGCGATCCCAAGTTATTTTTGACTAGGTCTGTAATTTGCTTCAAAATGCATCGGTTTCAAGTGGACTTTAATTTTGTTACAAGAGAGTTTGACAATAACAGATGGATGTCTTCTTATGTTAAATAAATTTTTTGGGACATTTTTGTTGAAAGTTGATTTTTGCAAATGTTTTGTTGGATTTTTAGGCGCATTTTTTATTAAACTAGTCTAAATCTCATAATATATTCTCTTTTCACACAAACAAGCAAATTGCAGTTTTCGATTCCACCATTTTGATAATTTGCATTAAAAGGGGAGGGCTTCCAGTAGAATGACAGAAAGAAAGTCATATTTTGATGTTATAATAATCATTAGCTTACTTCTTCAGCTGGAGCACATGTCATGCGATCATTCAGAATACTGGGAATCCTGTAAACTTGTTCATAACCTTTATTAGGCTGATAAAGTTTGAATGCAATTGATATTGGCAGATATGAACGTGTTCTTACCAAAAGTCTAGTTCATACCAATGCTAAGCATACTTAAAGAAGGTTTGCGGTCGATATCACAGTCTGTATACAATGCAAACCAAAGACACTAATCTGTGGATGTTCTGGTAATATAGCAATTCTAGGAATCCTCAACAAAAACATTAATATCAAATCCCTTCAAGCTTTAAAGCTCAAACCGAAAAAGAACAATTCATAAGTAATTTTGCGGGTTTCTCTAAAAATTCCACAAGATAATTTAAATAACCAAAACTGCCTAACCCAAATCAGCCATCACAAAAACACGTCCAACATTCTCCAAAAATAAGATGCTAAATATAAATTTAATTTTAGAACTTTGTTAGGTCTATTGAAGATGATAACGCAAAGCACCTGGAGAGAAATTTTTCTTTTCCGTTCGTATTTCTTTTTTCCTTCCTTTTCATTCATTCTGCTTTATTGTGGGCTCTGGAAAAAAAATTGTAATTTACATTTTATATGGACAGTCACATAATAAATTTCTCCTAAAGAAAAAGAAGAGAACATTTCTCTTGAATGTTTTATATGATAAGGAACATAGAGAAGATGGAAATTAAATCCAAAAGAATTTCAACAGCCGTAACAGAATGAAGAAATGTGGTTCCAATGAATACGAAAATGAAATTAAATGCAAAAATATAACTTTTGTGTATGATAAAAAAAATAGCTTAAGTATGCCAAAAGCTGATTTATTTCAATCAATGTCTAGACTTCTACATAGAACCGACTTCGAGTTTCGGTAGAAAACATGCATAAAATTCCGTCCGTTCAATCTAATAATTGATTTTTCATGAATCAGTTTTTAGTTTCCATTACGAAAAAGGACTCCTTCGTCTTCATCGTCGAGTGCAGCTGAAATGGAAGATAAAATTGAAATAAATTGCCATGCTGTTATAAAGTCAGTAAATGCTATTATTTAACTCCATCACTAAAGCACTTTAGTTTCAATTTATGTTTGTGTTGAATTTTTATTTCTAGACTTTTTTTTTGTTGGACAAACTCCAGCAACCACTTTAGACTAAAGTTAGATTTTTTTATACTTAAATCTCTCTCTCATTTAAAAAACAAGATGTGGAGATGAAAATTCATTCTTTCAACAAACAAAAACCGAGAAAAAAAATTATTATTTTTATTTTTCAACTTTAGATTAGGATTTAGTGTAGCTCATGATGAGGATTTGAGAATTATATATTAAATGGCACATCAAAAAATACATAATATGCACATACAAGTGGTTTATTTTAATGGAAAAATTCTTCTTTTTCGTTTTGCTCTTTTTGTGGACATTTGCTGGGTTTTCAATGTTTGTTTGAAGTCAGGGGTGACGAACTAATGCATTTTCTTTTAAATATTGAAAAATCAATTGTCGAAATTCTCAACTTAGTTTTATTCAATAATCCTAGAAAAATTCAAAATGACGAGAAAAAAAAACTTTTAGTCAATAACATGTAGTATGAGTTGGCTGTAACATATGGACACTATATACATGTTCACATATTTGCCAAAACAAGAAAAATCAATTAAATAACTCATTCA
Source organism: Chironomus riparius (assembly GCA_917627325.4). Classification (NCBI taxonomy): domain Eukaryota; kingdom Metazoa; phylum Arthropoda; class Insecta; order Diptera; family Chironomidae; genus Chironomus; species Chironomus riparius. The sequence goes on along the minus strand of OU895877.1, from coordinate 16,052,419 downwards.
CATCATCAGCACTAAAAATGGATTTTTTTTGCCGTCTATTTGTGAGCAACCTTCATGAGTTGTTCTTTTATGATTCTCATTTTCTTCCTACATCGATTTAGGTATTAAATTATTTTATGTACATTTAAGTATAATACGATTATGAACTTACAACTGAGTCAATATGTTGGAGAGATAATGAGTTGAGCTTCGTCTCGTCTCGACTCAATTTAATTCTTCTTTTTTTCTCAATAACTATGTTCCATTTATCCATCGCATCACAAATTACACGTTTTCATATAAAATTAATCCTCAACCACCAAACACATGATGTGATATCGCACAATTTTCCCTCGATCCCGAGTGGACAAAGTACTAGTTAAAAGCTTGCCATTGACTTGCCTTTTCACGGCGAGTAAGTAACCATTGACGTGCCTTTGCAACTAGACTTAGGGACGACTAATGACATATTTTGCGCTTTCCATTTAACTGGACATAGGAATTGCAAATATGTCTAGTTAATGTCCAGTTACAAAAAAATCGAAATAAAATAAATAACACGTGTCTTTTTCTCCATATTTTTTTCTTTTGTAAAATTTTATTATTGTATTAGTGTAATTAATTAATTAAAGTACACTATCACTTATGAAAAATCTCTAGTAAAAATTGAGTCTCGAACACTTGCGCGTGAAACATTTATATTTACTTAAAAGTTTCATACAAATTTTGGTGGACCTTATATAAGTGATTTCTGTAAGCGCTTGTGAAGTATATGGTCAAAAAAGTAAGGAAAATTATTTTTGAGTTTCGAACACTTGATTGATTAGCATGAATGTCCAGTTAAAGTCTAGTTAACGTATAGTTCTCTATATCGTATATATTTCGACAAGTTAAAAGACTGTTAAATGATTGTCCAATAATGGACTTTAACTGGCTGTGTCCACCCGGGGATGCAGCGTCGATTAAATGAATTATTAAATTTATATCTTTCTCAATATTTCATTATTGTGCATGAAGTCAAAATTCTCACAGGTACCATAGACGTAAAGTTCATTACAAAATATGATTTGAGAATTGCTGATGCTGTTTTATATACACTTATTATGAATGCTGTGTTGTGTGTAAAGTGAAAAGGTGAACTTCATAGAACTTAAAGCACTTGAGGATGAAGTAAATGTGATAATTTTAATGCAATGATAAAAAGAAGAAGAGAAGTTATAGTTCAGACAAAAGGAAAAGAATCATTAAGATATAAAATTATTATTAGAGGAATGAGGTACTCGAGGGAGTTAAGCTATAAGTATGAATCCTCTTGGCTGCATCCAAGTTGAATAGTATTGATTTCATGGTGACAATAATTCACCTTTTAGGGAATCAAAAGTATCAAATTTTATTTCCTGAAGTCAAAAAGTCATTATGTTGAAAATTGTCTTATTTTCGGAAAGGTTGCACGAGCCGAGATGATGTACCTTTAAAAAAATTTGATACTTTTACGCAATTTTACGATATTTTTATAGTATTTATTGTATTTCTTAAAACTTCATGATGATTTCTGTTGGATAACTTCTCTCAAAAATTCTCAGACTATTCAAAAATTTCAAAGGCATTAAACACTCTGTTTTTTCAACGGCAAAGCGTCACAAAGACGTGAGAGTGCCTTGACGAAACCGTGTGGGTTGTCTGACGCTCGTATTCTTAAAAACCAGACCAAGTCGGATATTCCGTTAATTCTCCAAGCTAACAAGTTGACAAGAAATAAAGATATAATGAAAATATGATGACACAACCACTGTACAGAAGAATACCACAAATATTTTTCCTTTTTTTAATATATTTATTTATATCGCATTCTCTCTACGTACGACGGTTATTGTCTGCTCATGTACTAATTCCCCATAAGAAACTTCATTTAATTCTAACGATGTGCACATAGCGAGTAGAGGAAAAAAAAACTTATTTCGATTTGGATTAAAGTTCGAGGAAAACAAAAAAAAAGAATAATTTTTGCACCATTTTTCTATCACGTCTTCGACTCATAGCACGAGACTAATTAGCTGAACATGTAAAAACAAACTTTTTGCCTCATAACTTATTTTTTTTCACTCTCTTTTCTCAATTTTCTGTAAATAATTTCTTAAGCGTTCATGTTGAGGATGATTGTGGGGATTAATTGTAGTGTGGCTGATTGAGTGAAATTAATTTCGTTATTATGATTATGGTGGCTATATGAGGTATTAAAGTAAATGGATATGGCTACGATGACTTGAGTTGATATTGTTTTGGAAAAGTTCATTTAAAGCTTGATTTGAAGCAGTAGTTATTAAGTTTAATGGGAAGAGTGTAAGTTTGTAAGTTGGTTCAGGTTTAATAAACTTATATTATCGATGCTGTGTCGAAATCTCAAAGTCTCTTAAAATGCGCTTAAAAATAAAAATTTTCAAGCTTTTTCTTTTCGTGCATCTTTCTCGTTCCTTAAACCACAAACAGCGATACCAGTTCATAAATACTGAATGACTCGTCTACATAAACGCTACACATAAAGTGAGAAAAAGAACCACGCAATGAAGAATGAATGTTCTACTGCCCTAAAGATATCAACATCAACATAAATTACTTCTCGCTACATGAATGATCTCATTAATAGAGTTTCATGGAAAATCCTCTTTATCAATTCATTGCGAAGCGCGTAGATTGCTTTTGTGAATGTATATGGAAGTGTTTTTAGGTCGAGGATGAAAAAGTTTCTATTTTAAAAAAAAAAGAAAAATGAAACCAAAACTTTTTTTTGTCGGTGTTGCTCTTTAAAGCATTCTCCTTTGACAAATGTTATTTGATCAGCTAACAAAAGCGGTACAGACGCATATATAAATAGAAACTCGGGGAAAACTGTGTCAATATCTTCTTTGTGTGCTCTTGACAAAAATATCTTGCCCTCAACATTTTCTGTGCCTCCTTCTTCTCTCTTTAATGACCCAATTTATGATGTGGACTACTTCTTTTTCTAAGTAGATTTGTTGAAGAAGTTTAAAAAAAAATGTGATTTGTTGTGCTCAGTTTGGGTTTGAACTTTAGTTTTGAGTTATGATTTGATGCAAGTGGAAGAAATCATAGATTTTCCAGATTTTTTATGCTTTTTTTGGTCTTAGCTATTTAAATTTGGCTAAATTGACTTGAAAAACCGCCGAAACAATATAACATCGTCTGCTATATACTTTGCTCGTCAACCTAGCCATGTATCGCTACTCTTTAGACTAAATTATGCCGCTCGGGTGTGTATAAATCTTAAACCCAACAAGCATCTTCGCAAATCGATCAACAACCATAACTATCCACAAAAGAGACCCAAATTATGCGTTACATCCATAACATCCACCAACAATCAACAGTCATTCACTTCTGCTCCTTTTTCCAAGAGGGACGTATAGACGCAATAAGAATTTACGATTATTTGGTAACATAACATAAATGTGAGTCATTCGTCGCATAATGTAAGTTTACTTTACAAACACTGATGACTCATTCATCTTCATAACAGCATCACATTGTCTCCCTTTTTCTTCCTTTCAAATATAATGCTTTTGCTTCTTTTAGAACTGCACTGACTTGATAGACAAATAGGGAAATTTAATAGAATGGAAAAAGTTGATGTCATGCAAAAATCTTTATTGATGTAGTTCTAGAAAAAAAAAGAATAATACGTTACGATGCATTCGAAAAAAAGATTAAGCGAAGAAAGATTACGACAGTTTGAAGGGTGCTGCAGATAGGAAATCGAACCAAATCGATGAAAATTGTAAAATGTAAAACATCATCAATCGATATTTGTGCATCCTCCTATCATTTCTTTTCGATTTCAATATTCCCTTAGTTTTATGTTTTCAATGTTCGATTGAATATGAATGCTTTGATTGTGTGCAGTTTGAGTGAATAATTGACTTGTTGACCCTTCTTGGAATTGATGGTAAGGGTCAGTATGATGCTTGGCAAGTGATTTCAAAAGGATTTTTCGTTGCAACGACTTTTTGTTTTATTCATGATTGAGGAAATAGGATTAGGATTATGATTTTTGCTGATTGTCACAGTCCTTGGCTTATGTAATTCTTAAATTGCATGAATTTCAATTTATTCTGCAATTTAAATGCGCTCATAACACTATTCTTGTTAAAAACCATCAATTTCCTTACTCAACGTCCCTCAAATCGTTAACTTATTCCTTCTTCATCGATTTATCAATCGAATATTGAATTTTCGATGGAAAATATGCAGAAAATAAGTAGATAATGCTATTTACTAGCGAAAGGGAAAATTCTATTAATTTCAGTCCATGGTTTGTTGATAAACATGAACACAGTTAGGAATAAAAACATTATTTATCATCTCATTTAATCGTTGATAACACTTTCTGCATTATTCCCCAGTGAGGATTTTTGTAAATTAATTGAAGGCATGCTTACGATGTTTTGTAGGAAGAATTAATGCTGATTAATAGATTTGGGAATGTATAGTTGAGTTTTAGATCAGAGATTGACATTTGATTCTTCTGTTCGTCTTTTTTGGAATGTAGCTGTGGTATTGAATCATTTAGAGAGTCCAACAGAATCTGGACCTCCAATAATGGTTCTGGTCCTGCTTCTATTTCACAATTAGAATTATATCGAGACCCATAACCATCAATGACTCAAAAAATTCATAAAACCATTTTGTTGATTGCAATGTTGCTCATGACTTCCACATATAAAATTGTTATACTTTATCCACAAAGCTAAATATCTTGCACTTTCATAAACGGAAACTGTATAAATTGCACTTCATAAAATATCATCAAAATATGGAATTTTTGATAACATTTTCATACATTTACAATTTATGTGTGAATAGCATGTGAATGCAAGTAACACACAAGTACATGAAGCAACAAACCACACGAAAAAAAAATATTCATTGAATTTCTCTCTGGGTTGAGAAAGAATTGTGCCTGTACAGACGATAAAATATAAATAAATTTAATGTAAATGCGAGTGGGGTGAAAAAGTCTGTTAAATAGGAAATGAAAAAAAGAAATTGGATGAAGAAGTGGAAAAAAATTGTAAACATCTTATTGCGGTAGTGGTAAATATTCCTTTATTTTCATCATCAACTTTCTTTTTCTCATTTCAAGTGAATCGAATTTAAGTGTTTTGCAATTAAATTGCAAGAAAATACACAAAGTAAGTGGAGAGCGGGAGAAAATAAAATACATAACAATTATTCATTATGCGCCCTTCTTTTTAAAAACACTACACTCAATTAAAAATAGCTCATCAACTGGGAAAATGGCTGTAAAAACTGCTGCAGAGCAATGAACGAGGATACTAATTTAAAATAGGAAAATTAATGACACCATTGTCCGTATGTTAAAAGGACGAGAAAATAATTTTAAATTACTTTATAACTCACATTCAATTTCATACTATTTAGAGCTGAAAAAAAATTATTTGTGTGTGGGAAACACAAAGAATGCTCAACAACAAAAATAACTCTCCACAAAAATGTGTCTGTGTGAGCGTCCACAACAGCTTCACATAAAGAATCTCTTTCCTTATATTTATGTGTGACATTTCAGAGATTGAGGACGTTACAAACTATCTGGCGCCATTTATTCATAAACTTTCTCTTCACTCTATTATGTGAGGAAAGAAAGAAAGAAAAAAAATCATTATATTAAATATCCTTGTTGCACGAAGATTGCGATACACGACAATGTCACATGTGACATTAAGAATATAACAATTCATGTTGCGCAACATGCATTGCCACATTCTCTCTCGTTTGCCGATTGCACTTTCAATTGTAAACAAAAACATTCACACAATCAAATGTAAGAAATTTTGCACATGCGTGGTGTGCTGTTCAACATAATAAATCACATGCTTAATCGTGAGTTCATCAGATGCAGTTTTGATGTCTAACGAGATGGACGTTTATGATGTTTGCTCTTTAAAAGAATAAATTACGAGAATTATGCCATGAAACCTTGTAAATATAACATAATGACAACTTACAACATTTTCCACGTGAGATCACATGATGGAGATAAGAACTTATTTAATTCCTAATCAAATAATTTAAATCTCAGCTTAAAAAATACTTTTTGCTGTCGTTACAAGCTGCGAATATAAACAAAATAATTCTGCTGGTTTTGTGGAAGTCCTGCACGCTCAATGTTTGTTTTTGTTTCAGAATCATAATATGGTTCGTGGTAATTAGGTGACAATTGTGATTTGCGGCGCATTTAGCTTTGGGATTAAGGGGAATTTTTAAAATAAAGGATATGGATTGACTAATGGCGTTCATTAGGTAACGGATTGAATTGTTATATCTATTTATATGATTCTGAACGACTAGAAAAAGTCTACAAGGCCAAACCGCATAACAAAGAATTAACTGTCAGTCACTCACTCACAACTGCACAAAATGCAATTTTTCCAACCCAACCATTCAATAAAAATTACGCTAAAAACAACAAATTAAAATAATAATTACAATACCAAAAGAGCATTCATGCAATGTGGTGGTGGCATCACTGCTTATTGGAAGGAGCTGCATACAAAAGCTGTGGGTGGCAAATGAAAAAAAAGAAAAACAAAACTTGGAAAGGGGGAAAAAATTAAAGAATGAAAATTGTTGCGGTTAAATAAATTAAATGAAACGATGCCGCACATGGCAGGTTTTTTGCTAGCTAACTGTTGTGTGTGTGTACTCGTGTTCGGTATGAGAATATGGTAACGAAGGCAGAAGAAAAAGTTGTTGTATCGTACAGAACCATAAAACCGATAATACGACGACAAATTACGTGCTTCTAATCAAGTGAAAGAGCAAAAGCTTCTTTTTTTAACATTCATTTTGGGAAGAGGAACAAAACCTTTCCAACATGCATTCTGAATATCATTAAAGTTTTTGACAAAAATCACGTAAGTTTGTAACGATTTCCCATTACAGCTTCCTCATCCAATATGTTGCCAATGACAAAAAAGAGCCAATTTTTTTAACATCGTCGTCGTGAGAATGTTAAGAATAAGAATCATTATTTTTAATCCAAGAATTATTATATCAATTTATAAAGTAGAATTTAGAATTACTCATGCAATTTATTTATTTTGAAGCTATTTAAATGGTAAACATACTAATTAGTTCATTTAATACTCCTACTTAGTTTTGAACAAGAACTTGAAGATTGAATTTATAAAGATGAAGGAGTTTAATGGAAATGAACGTCAGTAACATTACTTTAGTCAATATGTGTTTAAAACCTTAATTATTTTATGCTATTATAAATTGAATTTGCTAGATTTAATTTATGAAATAAGGTTAAATTTCATATACCAGTAAATTCTTAGAAAATTATTAAGTCAGTTGTCTTTAGGATATGTTTTTGAAAGTCTATAATAATGAATTTCTGGAAATTCCAATAGCAAATTTATGCTCATTAATATTTCTTAACCAGAACCATCCACATAACCAACTACAAAATCCACTACTCAATCCTCACGAAAGCTCATTTAACATTTTCCAAACACACGACAACCACATTAATCCTTCACATTCATCACTTTCTCGAAAGAAAATCATTTAATGGCATCATCGTGATATCCAATTGAGCATTTAAGATAATTAACAGTGATTTCATCATATCAACTCAATGTCACGCAATGTAAATAATCACAGCTTCAATGAGTAAATATTCAGTCTTTTTCGTGATTATATAAATATGTAAGCATTAGCTTCACATGGAATGATTGATGAATTTTGAGAAATATTTGAATATTCATCAAGGTTTGATGATTTGGGTTGGGGGTTAATTTTATGATATTAATTCTAGAGGGGGGAGATAAATGATAAGGGTGGTGGTGTGATATTTTAGAGATTTTATTTAATCTGTTGATAACAGCTTTAATTCATTTGAATTAATCCAACTGATATTTATTTAAATTTTTTATCTTCAAAACTCCAAACATTTTCAGAATCCAATAAAAGCATTTAATCTCATTCTCAACTCGAGAAATTCCATTAAAAATCCAATAATTCTCTATAAAGTTTTTATTGTTACCAACAAATATCCATAAGGATCCACAATAATCATAATAATAATTGTGCACATTTAGCTCAAACTTTAAATCCATATCGAATAATAATGATAGTTGTCTCATGATTGTAGCATAGCATTGAAGCTACAAACTGTCTAAAATTATAATTTATTGCTTAAACACTCACAACTTTGTGAACAACTTTTTCTCATTCTTGTTCTTGTCCTTGCACTGTATGTGCAATTCTCCTTCTCCCATTGTGTGTGATAATTGTGTTTAAATACCAATTTTCATTGGATACGAATGTCTATGTTCTATGAAAACTGAGAGCAAACTTCTTATATATTTTTTTTATAAAGCATTGCTCGAGTATTGTTCAAATATGTACAATTCATGAAAAAAAAGTTACCTTTCCAAAACTGGCTGGAAAAAATAGTTCAAGTATCATATCATCTTTACCCTGCCATTGCAAATATCATTTCATAATGAACTTCAATGTTGGGGTTTTGTGGTGCATTAATGTTCAGGGTTAAGCAGATTTAAAGGCAGTTTGACGATGTCCTTGAGATTTTGATTTGAAGAAGTTCTGATGTGTCTATTAAAGCATCAAAGCGACAAGATGCAACTAATCTCATTAAATGCCGTCAACCACAATAAGAACAGCCATCATGTTGATGTCACTGTCGTCTTCCATCTCTTGAACGATATTCTAACCTCTCTGCTGCATTGTAGCCAACCATCATCCACCCGAAAATGCGCACTGACCCATTTTCGTCTCAAAATAAAGCACCATCGTACTTCACCGTACTTCAAAGAGACGTTAAATGGCAATTCCAAAAAGAAAACTTTTTTAAACAGTCACAGCATGATTCCAACACTTCTTGTTGGCAGTGGCTGCTCAAGAATTCTTGAATGAGAAAATAAAATGAGAGAGGGAAATGCTCATACTTAAGAGGTTTCTATGGCACTGTTGAAAATTATATTTGCACAATAGCTTGCTGAGTTTCTTTAGCACTTTCGAAGAAGTACACTCACATACACGATACGGTGCAGGGAACGAGAGTAAAAAGTGCCAATGAAGAAAGAAAAAAGAAAAAAAAAATTCGCTGTTAATTAAATTTATTGTACACCCTAAACTATTGTACATATTCAACACCGAGCGATGTGCTTTAAAATTATTGCAAAACTTTTGCTGTTCATAATTGAAAGTTATTAGCAATTATAATTATTTTATTCAGTCGACGACGTTATTCCTTCGTTTACCATCCTTCGTATCGCAATTGTTAATAATATACAGTGGCTATACATTCTAAAATAAGTACAATGCGAGACGACTTTATGAAAAAAAAAATCATTCATTTTTATAGCAAGAAAGAGTGCAGTGCATAATGAAAGTATAAGTTGTGAGTAATGAAAGGTTACAGGTGACGGAGAGTTGAACAAAAAAAGGATAATTTGAGTACAAATCGACACGTGCGCGGCTACAACACATTAAATCTTAAAGTTGGAGCTTTTATTTTGTATTTTTTTAAGTAAACAAACCTAGGTCATGTTATAATGATGATAATAATGGCTCGTAAACTCATTAAAACCGCTTTCAAACAATTTATATGAATGAGGGGAGGAAGAAATTGGAAAGAATGAATGCTTACGTTTCTAAATAGAAGGCAAATTGGTCGTGATGTTTAATTTTCTTTATATAAAATTTTCTTTTGTCTTGGGGCAGGCTTGAGAAATTAATTTGTAACATAATTAGTTTTTGCGTCCAACTTGATCATGTTCTGTAAGTTTAATCTAAAACTTTAATTTTTGACTTGATCTTGACGTATTTGATGTCATTTAGGATTTTACAAATTTTGCATTGATAAGATTCGAACCTACGACTTTCGAGCTGCAATCTCTAATTTAAACCAATTCTCTTGCCAATTACTCCACTGAGCCACTTAACTGCTCGTAATAGTTCGAAAAAACTTAACCACTTAAATTCTTCTATCTCTAAACTAATTACTTCTAAAATTTAGCTCTCAAAATACACCTCAGACGTCATCTGTAGTAAAACTTTTAAACTAACAATTATTTCTGTCTTGACTTTTTCATTCCATTTTCTTTCTTTTTTTCCACGAGGAGAATAGAAATTAAAAGATCCCCCAAAGATATAGAGCATGAAAGAAAGAGGATATAATAGAAAAAAAATGAAATTTCCTTTTCTCATCATCTACGTCGCTGCCTGAATTTTTCTTCACTTCTTTATTCACCATTTTTACGACTTTTAAATTTTTGCTGATTAAAATTAATCCAATTAACTTAATAAACAAGAACGAAAACAGAAAACGAGACGAAACAGTTAAAGCAATTTTTAAGTTTTGCTTCTTTCATTTTCCTACTGTCCGGATGGAGAAATAATCGGCGAAGCATATTTTTCATCATTGCAAATTGCCATCCTTTTTACAGAATCTGTTTCTTCTTTGTCTTGCTCATTTTCTCAGCTATGAAACATACAAACATAAAATGCTTGACTTGATAAGAAGAAAGGAGAGGCAAAAAAGGAGTCGTGGAGAAAAATGTATATATTAAAAAATTCCAAAAGCCAGAAAAAGAGCACAGAAAATATTTCACATGATGCTATCATATCATATTAGTGCTACTCGAAGGCAAACTGATCAAGAGCGAATGAAGGAAATGAGTGTGGAAATGTGTTTGTTATGTGGAGTTGATAGACGCATGTTGGAGGAAATTGTCGCTTTATTGAGGCTAGGAAATGAAAAGCAATAGGCTGTAGAAGTTTTAGGATTTTATGTTTGAGTATGAGGCGTCTATGGGTGAAAGATTCAGTGCTTAATGCATCACATGATTTAAGGCTTTATAAAAAAGTTGATTTAACTCTCGATGAATACTTTGTTCTTGATAGAGAAGGGTTCAATGTGTTCCAGACCCTTTAAGATTCGTTACAAATGACGTTCAACATATTGAGGGAGGGGGTCTGGAGCTTTTGAATCAAGAGGGTACCACTTTCATTATCAAACAGAAATAAACCAAGAAATTCGATTATAAGAGCTTTTTGAACCCCCGGTCCCTCATACTGTGATATAATTTTTGAACAGCTCCTTACCATGAATTTTAAATGGGTTAAAAATAATACAAATTTTCGATAAGTTTGTCATAATATTATTCGACAGACAAAATGCCCTTATGACCACAAACATCATCCTCAAAATTCCTGCGCAAAAAGGATGACAATATCATAATGAAAGGCAACAACAAGGATCAAGAGTTGAAGAGGATTTTCCTATAGTTAATGGTCTAAATCCCAATCATTTCTTCATCATTTAATTCCTTTTCTATGAACCATTTTCCTTTTCATTCTCATCCCATCCCCATGTCAAAGCAATAAACTTTATTTTGTCTTAATGAATTTAAATCTCTCAATCTCCAAATTTTTGTATAATTTCTTATTTGCCCACTTAGTAACTGAGTAAAAGGATGTGGATTATGATAAGAAAAAAATAATGCTTTCAATTGGTGAAAATTTATGACATGAAAATATTTTTAATGGGTCAAAAATTTGCCATTCCAAAGGAAGAGAAAAGAAGAGATTTAAGTAAAAAGAAAATTGAAATTTTATTATGCAGATTATGCGGAATTGAGAATGATTTTCAAAATTATAATTTATTGAGATAAATGTTCTGCTTATTTAAACATTAATTCGCATAATTTCAACCATAAAATTGTTTGGATACTAGTTGGAGATGCTCGTAAATAATGGATAGTTAAGGAATATCCTCTGATATATCTGTAGTCATGATTGTTGAGATGTTCGATTAATTTATTATAAAATTTTTACTTATAAGTACTTAACCATTGTTTTACTTAGCGTTAAGAAATTCTGGCAGTTCCAAAAAGAACGAGGAAAGGTTCCTTTATCCTTGTGGTTGTTGATCGTCATTTGTAGTTTTCTATTTGGTCAAAATCACTTGCAGAATCTCTACTAAACCTTAAATGCGGTTTTCAATTTGACAATATCAGACATTCCATAACCTCCAAATATCTAAATGCAAAATAATCCACAACTATACTAATCTAATAACCAAATAAACCAACAGTGAAAATAATACAAACGTACTTGAATTCATAATTACACTCATAAGTACTTATCATCATAATCATTACTTAAAGCTGAAGAATTCTACAAGACAATTTTCCACTAAAGTGATTTGAAAAAAGGCACTAAAAACAACGACGATGAGGATGTTGTTGATGATGATGAAGATAAAGATGAATAAGACTTGATAGAGCATTTATTCATTCATATGAAAACGAGTGTTCACACAGAGTTGAGTCAATAATGCAATGTATGAGCGCAATGATCTAGTTTTGTGTTTGCCTCGAGCGTTTTTTTCCCTGTGTATATTTTTTAAAAATATATCTATCCACATCAAAAAAGGAAGTATACATAAAAGGCGACTTGTTATGCTTGTTGATCATTCTCAATGTTCAATGTTTTATTGCATCTGACTGAGAAAAACATTCGAGCAATGCTGAACAGCACGCGAGAGAGAAAATGTGCGACTCTCTCTTCATCGTTGCACAAAATACACACATTTGACTGTAAAACTTCATTTCACTTCTTTTATCATGCTTGATTCTCGACTGCCTTTTGGCAGAAAACATACAGAAAATATAATTCAGTCAAAATTTTGCTCTAGCGCGAGACAGTCAAGTAAAAATTTTCGTACTTCACTATTTAACGTTGGACACAAATCGTGTTGGTGCTGTCCAAAAACTAATATTTGATAGATTTTTTGAACAATATTTTTTACATAAATTTCTGAAATTTACATACATGCACAGTAAATTAAATTAGCAGCTCACAAACTACAAATTATTGTGCAATTTTTTTCTGTAATTAATTAATTATCGTAAATGATTAGTAAGGAACAAAAAATATATTTCGCGTAATTATTTAAATTTCATCGCGCGCACGGTGGATGTAATTTGAATTGTCGGAGGCAGCAATAGCGAAAGAAAAAGATCACGGCATTTGGTGAAAATAACAAGGACTAACATTAACGCATTACATATTATTAGGTGATTATTCATACATTCCATTACAATACAGTTGAACAATTTTGAATGGAATAGACGTAAAAAGGAGTGAAAATTACGCACAAATAAAAAAAGAATAAAGAAGAAAATCGAAAGTGAAATGTGAACGAAATCGTTAATTTCTCATCAAAAAAAAAAAAAAAAGAAAAACCACAAAAAGCAAGTTGATTAAAAGTTCTGTGAGTTTTAATATTCGAAACTTGATAGATGAGTTGAAGGCTCAATAAAGGCAACACATGTGTGTACATTAAACCATATAGCGAATAAATTATTTAACGAAATCGATATAATTTTTTTTCTCTTCTCTAACAATAAGCTTCAACCCTTAACCATACACAACGGTGTGTATTTTGTAAGAAAGGAGAAAAATTTTGTATAGAAATGCTTATAAGCTAGTTAAATGTTAGCGCATTTATTCTTTGAATGGATTTTTAGATTTATTGAGTGGGAATTTTTGTGGTTCTTTGTAAATTTTAGAATCTGAGTTTGTCAAAATCAAAACTTCTTAAACTTGAGCCTTAATGGTTTGCAAACAGTTATATTTAATTAAAATTACGAAATTGAATTTTAGTTATCAATCCTTTCTGAGAAGGAACAAGAAGTGATGTTAATTGAAATAAGTAAATTAATTAAGTTGAATCTTAGGTTAGTTATTCAAGTGTGTTTCTCGGTAATTTTTTCAAAAAGGTGGAATTTTAAGTGACTTTTGTGAAACAAATTAAATTAAATTTTTTGTTGCCTTTCAGTCATAGATATAAGGTTTGAAATAGCTACTTATATGTGGCAGATTAAATGAATGAACAAAAAAAATAATAATTTCAAATTTTAAGCAGTCAAAGATGAATTTTTCTTGGAAATAATTCAGCAAAAATTAAGCCGAAATATTAATTTGCAATATTTTGTGTAGATAGAAAATGTTTCTTAATAACTTATTTAAAATGAAAACAAATTAAGCTAGCATTTGATTTAAAAGCGATTTCTGTATCTTATAAATGTTTTTGAAATTGTAAGAAGATTAGTTTCTTTTACAATTCTAAAATAATGGCAATTAAGTGGGTTAACCATCTGCTAGATTTTTCTGAAAACAGTTTTACATTCTTATGATTTTTCTATAAAATTAATTCGTCCAGAAAACGAATTAAACTAGTAAAAATGCTACTAGAAAATTAAACAAAATGAAAATTAAAGTTTTGTAATATCCTGCTTTGCGTAGGCGAGTAGTAGCGCTCGACAACCCACGAGAATTCACAGTAAATTATAATGATGTTGTTAAAATCGCTATAGTGTGTCTAATTTCCATATCAAAGGGATACTTAATTATAATTGCGCAAAAAATTAACGCAACAAAAATTCGTGTCAACAAGCAAACCAAAATTTTGTTGGTCAAGGAATTATTTTAATAAATTTCAACCAGTTTGGTCACGAATAATCTTTAAAATTCCAAACAAAACCCCTCAATATAATTCATTACCCTTTACCGAGATAAAATGCGCTAAACAAAAGAATTTTAAAAAAAAATAGGTAAACTCACATCGCAGAAGGGAAAGCTCACAAGAATTGTAAAATTTTACCATAGAGAACGAAAGAAGAGACCTTTTTCTTTACAAATTCTCAAAACGTTCTAACGACTTTGCGGTTGAATTAATCATTGATAAAATGCAATACGGAGTGAATGTTAAAAAGTAAAATATCTAAAAAGAAATAACAAAAGAGAATCGAAACGGAATCGAAATTTGAAATTGGAAAAAAAAGAATAGAAGAGAGAGAGAGGAGTCATTGAAGCGTAGAGAACCAAAATACACATACACACACTCTAGAGAAGAAAAAAAGTTCTTAATAAGTTTCTTTAATATAAAAAGTTTTTAAGTTATAAGGAAACCTGTAAAAAAAGTCACATAGAAATTGTTGATGTGGTAAAGAAGAAGTAAAAAGGGATGGAAAATATCTATGATATCATGGTTCAGTGACAAAATCAAAGTGTATATAAAGATATCAAAATAACAAGAAAAAAAAATATTTACAAGCTAATAATATGGATACAACCAATATATTGATTACACTTCTCCTCATTATACCTGGTAAGTTTATTCATTCAATATTCTACGTCTGAAAGATCCTTGGAATAAATTTGTCGGAGATTTTCTTTCTTTTTGTGAGGATTTTTTATTATTATTATTATTGTGAGGATTTTGTGAATATTGTTTGAGTTCTGCTTTGATAAAGAGATAAAAATGGGTCAGGTCTAGTCATTTGACATTGTTTTGGAGTTTGAAAGTAAATTTTTAACCTGTTGCTTGATTTTCTACCATTTTTTTGTGAATAAGGAAGCAATACATTTGGGAAATTACGAAATTCTTTATGAATTTCAGTCCAGTGCATAAAAAGCACTCATCACAACAGTTTCATTTTTTTTAAATTCAACAAAATTGGAATTTAAGACCTTAATACAAGCCAATGCTAGCAAACGGAAATTTTTAAGTTCTTATTATTCGAACTTCGAATTTTTGAGGTTCTTATTTTTCGAAAATCGAATCTTCGAAGTTCTTATTTTTAAAAAAATTCGTTGCGAATTATTATTTTTCGAGTAATTTGTAATTTTAGTGAACATTCCTACTAGTTTTTATGATTAAGATAAACACTGTGATGAAATTGCATTCCTTAAATGTTTATGCTTTAAAAAACAGCTAGTTTAAAAAAAAATAAAAAGGAACGGACTTTCTTATTTTGTTTGTAACGGACTCTGTTCTCTTTGCTAACATTGGAATACAAGGTTCCATCCAAAATCGTTTATTCTTAGTGTTAAATAGAAAATAGATAAACTCTGAATAACAGATCCCAAGCGGGACTCTAACCCACGTCCAACGATTTCCGAACACATGCTCCCTACCATTAAGCTATCGGGAGTTATCAGACTTTATGGCTAAATGCCATTTATAAGTTACACACTTGAATGTCTCTCCTTTTTCCGCCTGATGAACTAATTCTTGTCATTGTCAATGGCACAACAATCATGTCTCAACAATCTTAGGTCCATAAAAGTGTAAAAGTAGCATTTATTTATATATAGTTTTGGTATCCCATTCCGAGCAAATCAATTACTCAATTCGCACAATAAATTCTCAATTATCGATTCAACCTGATTCACTCAGAAATTCCAAATCAATTAGAATCAATGACAAAAAAAAAATATTTAATCAACTAGACAGATCCACAAACCTCGAAAAAAATTAACGCCCATTGAAAATAAAGCAATTTCACAGAAAAGAACTCAATTAATTTTCCACAGACACGCAACATTTGTCTCAAAACAATTTAATTCCTATTAACACTCCGATACATAATCAGAAATTCTTAAAAAATTCCACCCTCAAGAAAAAAGAATTCCGACAAATTTTATCCAAGGAACATAGCACAAATTGCTATATAATATGAGATTATGAAGTGAGTATAGATGTCGAACGTTAGCTATTTTTACGGGTTAACAGACGACGACGGATGTTAATTAAGTAGCCGTATTTGATTTAATGACCTCAACATGCCCTAACGTAATAATAAGGTTAATTGAGTGCAAACGCAAAAAAATATGAAGAATGGCTCTTTCAACACAGTCAGTCTGCTTCTCGTTCTCAAAACTTTTCTCGTTTGCCTTTTTTCCAAGCAGAAAGGAGTAATTTTTTTTATTTCTCTCAACGACTGTTCAACACAAGTTGAGAATTAATTCCTTTTTATTTATCGTAAAATAAATAAAAGGCAATGCATAAAAATAATATTTTTAACGTTATGAAACGTCAGGCAATGCACAATTTAGAGATGCAAATAATTTTTTTTTTCACTCTTTAAATTGTTTTAATAAAACTGAATGTTTTGACAACTGTTCATTAAGCTGGCGAGTCGGATTGTTTTTGTTGAATAAAATTCAATTGAGGAATAATTACTGAATTTTCGATTGATAAGGTTGGGTTCTGTGTGGTTATATGAATTGGAAAATATTGACTTTGAATTTTTGTAGATTTTTTGTATTTTTTGCAATTTTGTTGAAAGTTTTAAAAAAGTTTTTATGGGAGCTTTAACCAAATAAAATCTTGGTCATACGACCTTCTCCCATCAATACACTGCTTTGGTATTAAACTTAGTTTCTCGTTCAAGTGTGATTAAGCTGTAACTTTTGCAATCAAATAATATTAAAGATTGTTTCTGAGTGTTTTAAAATTATCAATTTAATTGACCTGCTCTGCTAAAGTTCATTAAAAAATTGATAATTAAAGATTTGTTTCCAAGATTTTCGATTCGATTCCGGATGTTGCTGAATTGATTTTTTAATTTGACTAGTTTTAACCTTGGTAATTAAACCTTAATAATCTGGAACAACTGCATCAAAAACCAAACACAGAAACTGTTTATTCCCTAAACCTTGATCATTGAAACTTTAATTCTCCAACAAAAAAAATCCCAACTCATGAGTACAATTAAGGAGAATAAATTCCAGACTTCATGCTTTACAAAACTTATCAATTAATTAACTTTTTACAATAAAGTCTAGAGCAAATGCAGATCATAAGTAAGTTTCATTACACAAAAAAAAAATCTCCTAATTTTCACTGAGAAGTTTTTTACTGCCAGACTGAAAGAGTTCTCGTTGGACATTATAAAACCGAAATACCCACATCGTTTCAGCTTCTCCCCGTACGACTCGAATATTTCATGAACTGTAAATGAGTATATTTCCAAGCCAACAATTCTGCCATGCTTCACATTTGAAACATAGATTGACTGAGAAAAAGAGCTGTGAAGCAAACATTACGATTCTTAAGTGGCTTAATGAAATTTTAAAAAATTTCGTAAATTTAATCGACGAATGAAAAGTTTTTTTTTTCACTATTGTGAGTGCTCTAAATAGAATTTTAACAACATCAAAATAGAGAGCGAATGGAGAGACGAGAAAAGTAAAAAGTTATTCTCGTGTTAGCTTTTAGTTTCAGAAAGAAAAAGCTAGTAAAGTCGGGGAGTCGTTTTTGGCTAAGTATGACGCTTTTTTTGTACGGAGCGAATGTTCTAAGACTCAATTTAAAAGCCTTAAAAGGCAAAAGTTCAAAGGTACAGGAGAATATTGAGTTAAGAATATCTCAAGCTAATCACCGAATGTGGTGATGTGGCGATGTGGTGTCATCTGCTTATCTCACTTGCGTATGATTTATATCTTAACTAAGCACTAAACTAATAGATCCGACCCCGAATTTCCCTCAAGACTTTCTCATAAACCATCTCTTATTTATGACTTTTAACTCAATTATTAACTTTGTAGGAAACAAGAAGTTTCATCCCAAAACCATTCATAAATTCCCAAACCAATCAATGGACATCGAGACCAATATCCACTAAATCACTCATCCCATCATCTCTCAATTTTCATCACCAAAATAAAAACTTTTTCTGCTAGTTTGTGCAAGACACTTTTTTCGGACTAAATCTCAAATGGCAAGCACGTATCCAACAGCAGCAGCAAAAGCAATGAAAGTAACACTTTTTTGCTGTTAAGTGTTTGTGTGCATGATGCCAAAAAATTTATATAAAACCATTCTTCCCTCATTCTACGCCACCTTCTCACTCACTATGCAAATATCCAATGTCATTTAATGCGAAAAAAGCATTCTCATGTTGAAATGATTTTAAGCTTTTCGAATTTGTAAAATTCAATTAAAAGCACAAAATGCTTCGTTTTTTTTATTTTTTCTCATGCTGGCACGCTTTAGGGCGAGTAGAGGGAAAGGTTATAATCCTAATTGAAACGGTAAAAGCTGCTTTTAGCAGTAAACATTTAAAATCATTAAAAGTTCTTCTTTCATGTCCAATTTTCTCCTTCGTGCAATTTTTTTTTTTGTTCTGTCTTTTCTTTCTCACTCATTGGCCCCAAAGTAGTCGTTTCATTCAATTTATTTCGCATCTCAAATGAACGATCAGACAAAAAAAGAAAGAGACACTTATAAAGAAACTTCTTCATCTTTTCATTTGAGTCACCATCTCATCCAGCAAGCAGTGAGTCGATTAATTGGCTTACAAATGTATTTCATCACGTCTTGCTCATCGTTTTATTTTTTGACTGTCTCTTTTACTTTTAATTATTTCTTTATCATAGTAAATGTTTGTAGCCAAACATGCTTCACAGCGCGGAGCTCTTCCCCTTGAAAAAATAAACAAAAAATTGAAATGATGACTGTATCAGTCAGAGCGAGTAATTAAAATTTAATTGAATTAAATCGACTGCGTGCGAGCTCACTGCTCGATAAAAAAAATTATTAACGTACGTTGGATAGACTCTCTCTTTTGTAATGAATGAAAGGGACTTGGTGAGATCAAAATAATTGAGATAACATTAATTTTTTGTTCGGTGTGAAATGAAAAAAAAAAAAAAATAAGAAGAAATTGTTGAACTTGAAGAAACAGGGTTGGTAATACTGTTTTAAGTAATGTTTTTCTTATCTCTGTGAGCACATCGTGATATCTGACCAAAGAGAACATAAGTCATAGGCATACGGGGTTGTTTGGGGTTCCTACCTTCCCCTGCTGTTTTGAAAAAAATACTTTAATTTGCTAGGGTTTTTTGAGATAAAGTACCAATAAATTTTAAATTTCTGGCCACGTGGCCTATGGGGCAAAATGAAAAAAAAAGGGACTTTCACTTTGAAAAATGGACTTTTCCGATTTACACTTTTTGGGTGATTTTTTCTTGTAGAGGACATAAAAGTAGATAGAAATGCCAAATTTCAGGTCATTTGGTGCTGATTTCGCGATTCTAGAGCTGTTTGAAGTTGAAAACTAGTGAAAATTCTGGTTTTTTCATACCATGTTTGAACCGGGAAATATCTTAACTGGTTTAAGATATTGCAAAACGGTTTTCAGTTCCTATTAGTAGTATATAAGAGCTTTATTTTGACATATAACAAAGTTTAGGTTCTGAATGTTTTCGTGCCATTATGGTAGAACATATGTGAAAATTTCAGGAAAATTATCTTCAAACAAGCCGCAACTATCATAAATGAAGAGTTTCCAGGCAAGTAAAAACGCAGTTTTGTAGCCCCATATATCTAGTTTTCAAAACTGTATAAACTTTGAAAAAGTAAGCTAACGTAATTGAGTTATGTTGATTTTAGTAGGTCGTTGAGTATTTGGCCAAAAACTAATAATTCTTTTAAAAATACGAAAACATAGTTTTAAAAATAGTTTTTTGGTGTTTTCTTATGAAAAATAACAATTTAAATGATTTTGTGAAGAAAATTTTTCAAAAACTTCAAAATCTTTCGAGATATAGGGGGTATGTGCTCTCCATCGATTTGGCCATTTGTCACCCTACTTAAACCACTATAACTTTTTTTTGAAAAAATATTTTTTAATTCTGTTTTCGGATTATTGTAGCCTAATGTAATACCTATCCAACGATATATAATACTTGCTAGTTAACTTAGTCCTGGTTATTTATAGGGCTGTTGATTGTGACATACGCAGTTTTTGAAATATTCCCAAAAATTGCATTTTCAAAAATACCACTTTTAAGCAATCTCGAGTATTTTTTTAGAACTTTTTTATGTTTATTTATGACATTTATGAGATTATAAAGCCAAAAAATTAAATTTAGAAACTTTTTACTTCCCTAGTTAACAACTTTGTAAAGTACCCTTGGTAGTCACTATCAGGTGTGAAAATCTCAGTTTTGAAACTATTTTATATATATACTCGTGAAATTCTCTCTACACATCATATCAGTTTTGAACTTCATTGAACAAGTCACTTTCAAAAATGAACCAAAATTCAACACTTACGAAGAAAACACTCTGTGAAATTCTTCGCGACAAAACGTTAAATCTTGCAACACAGCACACGTACTGTTTGGCAGTAATAGAAGAAATTCATGGGAGAGAATTAGCGGAATCACAGAAACCAAGTTTAATTAATAAATTAAACAAGCTGAAGTCAAAGTCAAAAATGTTTTGTAATCAGTCAAATTGGAATAATGCATTAAGAGATCATGCAGATTTCTATGAAGAGGAATTTGAAGTTGACTCACGATACTTCAGCGAATCTAGTGGAGGGATTCTTTTTGAGGAAGAATCTATATATGAAGCAGAAAATGTTACTGACACAGATGAAGATATGGATGAGATTGAATACATCGTCCATGACATAGAGCCTTCATCCAGCAAGGGCATCAAGAGGAAATCATTTGAACAACTAACAAGCGATAAGCATCGACGTAGAAGAGTGGACGAATTAGATATCAGTTTAAAAGAAGCAAAAGGATCATTGTTATCAGTTCTTCACTTGGCACTTCGCCTTTCTAAAGAAGAAGGAAAAGTAGAAGGAGCTAAAATGTTAAAAGAATTTATTAAGGCGTGCCAAAAAGGAGAGGATCTTCCAGAAAAAACTACATCAAAACCTAAACAACTAGATATACATGTAGCTCTAGGTGTAAAAGCCTTTAACAATTTATCTCGAAATCAGTACAACAATATTCGACAAGTCCTGAAACTGGAATGCGAAAACGTTTTACCGACAGCTAAAAAATTGTTGAGGTTAGAGAAACAATGCTATCCTGATGACATAACGGTCACCGATACAAGAGCCGTTATTCCACTAAAAAATTTGACACAACTCACCACAAAAAGAGTTATTGAAGCACACAATTCAGAAATATACGACAAAATCAAAATATTACCTTCAGAATCAACTCCAAAAGTTATTCATGCAGAAATGATCGTCACATGGGGGATGGACGGAACAACAGGACAGTCACAGTATAACCAAGGAAAAACAAATTCAAGAAATCAAGAACGAGATAGAACACAACCGAATCAAACGACTAATAATGAAATTATAGAAGACAAATCACTATTGACAGTTAGTATGAGTGTTCAGCAACTACGACATGAAGACGAAAACGGAAATTATATCTGCTTATGGGACAACGAAAACAGTCAATCTGTATACTCAGTACGACCAATACAACTTGAACATGCCAAAGAAACCAGAGTAAATGTTAGAAGGATATATGAAGATATAAAAAATCAAATATCAAAACTTGAACCACAGAGATTCATATGTGAAGACATGCTTTTGGAAATTACGTACAAATTCTACCCCACAATGTTAGATGGAAAAGTTTACACAGACCTTACAGAAACATCAGGATATTGCAGATGTCAGCTTTGTAGATCTGGACCAAACGAGATGAGTGACATAAATAATCTTGATAATGGAAGATTCGAAAAAACACACAGAAAATTTGTTAAAGAGCACTTGTATTTCAACACTCAGCCACTTCATACATCAATGAACGTACTCACGACTCTATATGATTTGTCATATAAACAATATGTTCAAAAACACTGGCTGGAGATAACTGAAGAGGAACAGATTGTTTTAGATGTTGAAAAGGCTAGAATAAAGCAAGCAATGTGGGATGCATTTAATGTTCGTGTACTCGAACCAAGACAAGGGGGAGCTGGATCATCAGATACAGGAAACGTTGCAAGAAAAGTTCTTGAAAATCCAGAGCTTCTAGCTAAAACTCTATATCTTAATGAAGAAATAATTAAACGTATATGCTATGTGCTAAACCAAATTCGAAGTTTAGAACCAGTTGATGATCTAGATGAATTTGATAGGTACTGTAAAGAAACATACAGAATGTTTTTGACAACATATAGTTGGTTCAAAATACCAGTAACACTTCACAGAGCACTTGCTCATGCAAAACACTACATGGAAGCCTTACCATTACCTCTAGGAAGAATGAGTGAAGAAGCCGGGGAGTCACAAAACAAATATCTCAGACAAGATAGAGAACTACGTGCCAGAAAAACTTCAAGAATACACAGTTTTACGGATGTTATACATAGAAGACTCTACAGTTCTGATCCAGTAATAATAAAAAAATATATGGATGTAATAAATAAAAGGTTAATGAGAAAAAATGTCCAAGAAGAAGGTGAAACACCTGAGCAACAAACAGAAAATGAGGAAAAAGATGAGGAAGAAATTGAATTGATTGAGCCAGAAGGAGAAGGTTATGACTTTTCCCAAGCAGAAAACTATGATTATTCCGAAGGACAAGACCATGAATATTCTGAAGAAGCAAACAACGAATGAATAAATAAATTTCATTAAATATGATAAAAAAATGTAAATTAAATTTCTTGACAAATAAACAAAATTTCATTAAACTAAAAATTAAACTTTATTAATTTTACCTATTATAGTTGCGTATCAGAGTATTTTTTTTATTACTCTAATGATAATAGCTTTTTTCAGACTTAACATTTCTTAAAAAAGTCCAAAAAATACTCGAGATTGCTTAAAAGTGGTATTTTTGAAAATGCAATTTTTGGGAATATTTCAAAAACTGCGTATGTCACAATCAACAGCCCTATAAATAACCAGGACTAAGTTAACTAGCAAGTATTATATATCGTTGGATAGGTATTACATTAGGCTACAATAATCCGAAAACAGAATTAAAAAATATTTTTTCAAAAAAAAGTTATAGTGGTTTAAGTAGGGTGACAAATGGCCAAATCGATGGAGAGCACATACCCCCTATATCTCGAAAGATTTTGAAGTTTTTGAAAAATTTTCTTCACAAAATCATTTAAATTGTTATTTTTCATAAGAAAACACCAAAAAACTATTTTTAAAACTATGTTTTCGTATTTTTAAAAGAATTATTAGTTTTTGGCCAAATACTCAACGACCTACTAAAATCAACATAACTCAATTACGTTAGCTTACTTTTTCAAAGTTTATACAGTTTTGAAAACTAGATATATGGGGCTACAAAACTGCGTTTTTACTTGCCTGGAAACTCTTCATTTATGATAGTTGCGGCTTGTTTGAAGATAATTTTCCTGAAATTTTCACATATGTTCTACCATAATGGCACGAAAACATTCAGAACCTAAACTTTGTTATATGTCAAAATAAAGCTCTTATATACTACTAATAGGAACTGAAAACCGTTTTGCAATATCTTAAACCAGTTAAGATATTTCCCGGTTCAAACATGGTATGAAAAAACCAGAATTTTCACTAGTTTTCAACTTCAAACAGCTCTAGAATCGCGAAATCAGCACCAAATGACCTGAAATTTGGCATTTCTATCTACTTTTATGTCCTCTACAAGAAAAAATCACCCAAAAAGTGTAAATCGGAAAAGTCCATTTTTCAAAGTGAAAGTCCCTTTTTTTTTCATTTTGCCCCATAGTGGCCACGCTACTGTATCTGACACAAAAATTATATATTTAATAAAGGTGTCTCGGAGCGCCTATCACAATATTGAGCATTATTCATGAATGAAAATATGAATGAATGCTCTTAAAAGTGAAAAGTCGTAATAAACTTTCTCACAAAGACGTAAACTTTTAAAATTTCTTTGAATAATTAGGAATTTTCCGAATTTTCCGGGAAAACTTTTCAATCAAAATAATTTAAGATCTTTGACATAGTTAAGAATTTCAACAACTCACACTTTTAATTACGCCTTTTCGTTCGCTATAAAATTTCAAAAATCTTCATTCAATCAGTCAACTCCTTCATTTACGGAAAATTCTACTCTGCAGAAACATCTTTCATTATAAGTTGATGATTTTTATAAAAATTGAGCTTTAAATATCTCTTAATTAATTATACGCTCATAAAAAATAGACAAATTAGACTTATAAAGGTGATTTTTGAATAAACTTTAAATTTAAGAAAATTCAAATTCATTTTTTGATTTTATCATCTAAAATCGAACTTTACCTGAGATCAAATTTTAAACTAAATGAATTAAAATCTACAAAAATTCCAACCCTGCGAATCATCACGAATCTGAGTGAATTAAATGTCTGAAAATTAATTTAAATGAGTTGTACTTCACTTATCTGTGACTACCACTTAATGACAATATATTCACCCAATTGAGCTTATTGTCTTAATTAGCGATAAAGAGAATAAAATTTAAATAAGGTCAGGCCATTTTATTCATAACCGTAATGATAATGTTCCTACAACCTTGATATTCATGAAGGGTATGGATATCGCATTGTATTGTATAAATTGTGACTCATTATTTAACTTTTCTTTAAGCTAGAAAATGAAGAAGAACAAACAGGTAAAGGCAAACAATGTCGATGGGAGTTAAAATGTCGAGACATTTCTTTGCCTTCTATTGTGTACATTCTTCTTTATAGTAGCATAATTTATGGTACAATTGTGCTTTTATTTCTTTAAAGAATGGACTCCTTTTTTTCGATCCGGAATGTTCTCAATCGAACGAAATAAAATTTCTTTAAAGGACATAAAAACTATGAAAAAAAAAATCAAATACCATGAAATGGAATTTCCGTTCAAGCTATATTCAAACTTATGCGAGCTGAAATCAATTGATTGCTGGAAATATGAAATTATGATTTTATATTGAATTAAGCAAATCAAGCGGTTAATTTGTGAATATTTTTTTAAAGAATTTATTCGACATTTCTAGTTTTAGTT
Source organism: Chironomus riparius (assembly GCA_917627325.4). Classification (NCBI taxonomy): domain Eukaryota; kingdom Metazoa; phylum Arthropoda; class Insecta; order Diptera; family Chironomidae; genus Chironomus; species Chironomus riparius. The sequence continues at coordinate 16,026,755 of OU895877.1, read as the reverse complement.
TCTTTGCAACTAGCATCAGGTCGAGGTCGATACGAATTTTGTATGAAGTCAAGTTGACTCGACTCGACTGTTTAATAAAAATTTGAGTTGAGCTCTGGGAACTAGTTTAGAATGTTAATATGACAATGTAGATTCTGAAATAAGTTTTAATTCCTCCACATAAAATTTAAAAATCTTCTTTTGGATTTAAATTATCTCGCTAATCTTTAAAAATCTGCCCACATAGCATCAAAAAAAGGTGGAAAATGCAGAAAGGTGGAAAAGTTTTTTACAAAAATAAGAAAACAATTTGTGATCCCAACTTCAAGAAGTTTTAAAGCAAAATTTCTCATTGAAGTCTGTTGGTAAATACCATGAATAAGATTTAAGAGCTAAATTATATTTTTTGAAGCATTACTGACCTATCCTAAGAAGTCAGAGCTTTTTGTTGCCGGCTTTCATATTTTAGTGAATTTGTTCTGTTTTAGTGAATTCACTGCTGTTGTAAAAACACAGAATAGTACTTTAACTTTTATCAATTTTCATGACAAAAACCAAGAAAGAATTGATATTTGAGATATTTGATATGAATTCAATTTTTTAAAGAAAATATAAAATTGTAAACATCAAAAATTTTATTTATGAAATTTAAAAAGCTATATATTAATTTTAAAAAAAGAGATAGATTTTAGATTTTTTAGATTTTTAAAAATCCACTCTTTGAAAAAGTTTGACATTTAACTTCTGCAAAAAAAATCAGAAAGTCATCATTATAATCGCATTAAAGAGTATTCTTTTGAATTCAACATCTAACTGAATATACAGTAGCGCTCAAAATGATAAGGACAGCAACATTTTTTTCACATTTTTATTAATTTTGACGCACAGGATTATCTAAATTTGCTGAAATTTGGACCAGTTATACAGTTTTAAATGTCCTTTCATACAATATATACTAATTGTACTTTAATTAAATATTTTTGAAAAAAACGGTAAAAAATCAAAATGGCTGCCGCTCAAAATGATAAGGACAGTAGATTATGTTAAGATTTTATTATATTAAGTAATATTATGGAACTTTTAAGACTTAAAACATTATGTTTGATGAATATTCTTTAAATAAATTTATAATTCACGCTTCTAGATGTAAGACTTCTTACTTAATTTTAGTGTTTAAAAATATGTGAAAATTTTGTCAATTTATGATAAATTGTCGTACAGAAACTTGTTTATTCTTTAGGTTAACTACCAAAAATTATAAATAATTTGATTATTTATCAATTTATGATCAAACATTTAGATAACTGTTAATTAATGTAATTTTTTTTCAAAAATTTTATTTTTCCTTTGCGAAATTTTTGTGAACTTAAGTCGACAATTTGAAAAAAAATTGTTAAATATTCGCAAAACAATGCTTAAATTAGTATATTTCTCTTCCATTTTAATTGTTTAATAACATATATCAAGCAATTGAACCACTTCGAAAGGATAAGTGACTAAGCAATCGTTCTCTATGAGCTTCTCAAGGTGAAAAAATATGAAGAAATACTTTTTTCTAAAAATGTTAAATTTAGCAATCATAGAATACAAAATAGAGTGTTGTTCGATTAAAAAAGCCAAATTTAATTATTTTATGTTAAAACTTCACTTATGTAAATCATATTTTTTTAGGTTCCAACACATTTTTCATTTTTGCCATATCAAAAAGTCTTGTTGTTGAAAGAGAACGATTGTTTAGTCACTTATCCTTTCGAAGTGGTTCAATTGCTTGATATATGTTATTAAACAATTAAAATGGAAGAGAAATATACTAATTTAAGCATTGTTTTGCGAATATTTAACAATTTTTTTTCAAATTGTCGACTTAAGTTCACAAAAATTTCGCAAAGGAAAAATAAAATTTTTGACAAAAAATTACATTAATTAACAGTTATTTAAATGTTTGATCATAAATTGATAAATAATCAAATTATCTATAATTTTTGGTAGTTAACCTAAAGAATAAACAAGTTTCTGTACGACAATTTATCATAAATTGACAAAATTTTCACATATTTTTAAACACTAAAATTAAGTAAGAAGTCTTACATCTAGAAGCGTGAATTATAAATTTATTTAAAGAATATTCATCAAACATAATGTTTTAAGTCTTAAAAGTTCCATAATATTACTTAATATAATAAAATCTTAACATAATCTACTGTCCTTATCATTTTGAGCGGCAGCCATTTTGATTTTTTACCGTTTTTTTCAAAAATATTTAATTAAAGTACAATTAGTATATATTGTATGAAAGGACATTTAAAACTGTATAACTGGTCCAAATTTCAGCAAATTTAGATAATCCTGTGCGTCAAAATTAATAAAAATGTGAAAAAAATGTTGCTGTCCTTATCATTTTGAGCGCTACTGTAACTTCATACAAAACACTGCTCAATCGAATGTTAAAATAAGAAGAAAAAAACATGAAAAGTTTCTATGGAAATAGTGTTTCATTGATTGCATTTTATTTCAAATCGTTTTGCATTTTAATGTTAAAAGAAAAATCCTTTTTAAAACATATAAAAGTAAGCTTATGTATGTAAATGAAAGAAATATGCAATTTTATGCAAACAGATTGACATTTAATTGAATGAAAATAATAATTACTAAGAATTAGCAGCAATTAGTAATATTAATGAATCAATTAGCAAAGATTTTATTTCTCTTTATGAATTGATTCTTGTAACGGTCGAAATGCTTTATTATTTTATTCAATATTCAATAAGCACTACGCAACTAGTTTCCAATTGTAAATTACATTTAATAACCTTTCAAAAACAAATTTCATTCACTTTCCAATTCCCCATCTCCAGCATAAATGTTGAAAAGCAATTTTTCATAATGTTTCATTTCTCAAATGAATTTATTCTCGCCCTCGAGGGGCCTCTTAATACTTAATTAATTGCCATGAGAAAATTTACAAGCATTGAGTGAGTAGTAAAGAAGATGAAGTCAATGCCAGTACAATTATTAGCGGGAAAGAAAGTCAAAAACCTTTTTCGTCAAAATATTTCAGTGAAATTTTTCCGTAAATTGAAAATAAATGTAAAAGTTTATAGCTATACTTACGAAGTTTTCCTCTATAATTTTGCTGAATAGAAAACTCTAGTGAATGATAGAATAAAGAACCTGAACTTACAACAAACTCATCGAAATTCTCCTCTTCTTTGTAATTTAATTTTATAACTTAAGTATTCCCTTAATGTTATTCAATTTTATTTATTGCATTAAATTTAATACATGCGTCTGCTTACTTTAAGTCTCAACAATGCCATTTTCTCCCCTCGGTTGACTTTCTTCATTTTCTTCGCTTATCGGTTGGAGGTGCACACAACGCTAAATTTAACAATATTTAAAGAGAATGTATGAAAAAGATTTAAATAATAATCGTGTTTGTTATATTTTTCTCTTGTGTTGATTCTATTTTGGAAATATTCTTGGATTTAGGAGATTTTGTGATTCGAATTGAAGGGAATGGAACTTAAGGATTCTGGTTAAGCTAGGTTCTTTAAGTTAAACAAATATTCAGACAGTTTCGAAGCAATTAAGAGCATTGCTGGTCAAATATGTAAAGCACTAGACTCACATTTTTAGTAAAGCAACTCGGAGGTCGTAAGTTCGAAACCAGTCATTTCAAAATATGTTTTTTTCTGACTTTCAGAAACTTCGACTCGTTTATTAAGGATTCAATTCATAACTAGGCATTTGTTTAAGGTTAGATCAAATAGAGAATCAGGAACTTTTAATTATAGAGTTAGATATAGGAACAAAAGCTACAAGATTGGTACAAGATTACCTTATAAATTGAATATTGTCAGAACGAATATGAATCAAAAATATTTCATTTATTTTCTCTAGCAAAATCATCACAAGTACTTATCATTTTCAATCCCATTCACAATTTTTTCGTTATTTAACAACCAGTCTATTGTAGCACACAGCCCATCCGCAAATGATTTTAGGGATTTCTTTTCCATTACCCTTTTTTTTATTAAGACATTCATTTGAATATGAACTGTTTAAGTCTTGTGGCTTGTGAGTGCGAGCAAAAAAAATTTTTTTTTCTTTCTGCTAAATTGAATAAAATTACACAAGTTTTCATTCTTTACTTTTTTTCGGTGCTTTGTTATAAACGAATCAGGTCTTGTTACTTTTATTATTGTTATGTGTTCTCTCACTCCAATCCAAACGGATATGAAGTTTTCTTTTCTTGCGTGGGGGGAGCAAAAAAAATTTTTTTGTTGACTTTCTTTTTCATTTCTTTTGTTGCTGAATGAATAATGTCATAATAGAGATATAAACGAGTAATGTTAAAGCGAGATTTTTATATCGTAAAAAAAGAAGTAGAAAAAAGTTTCTTTTATTTCGCACGGTGTTATTTGGTAAATTTTCACAAGAAAAAGTCCCAAAACGAAACTTTACACATAGACGAGAACAGAAAATGGTAAAGATAGAGCGACAATGAAAGAGAAATTTTTTATGACATTTTGCAAAAATTTTGTACTTTTGTTGCTGTCCTAAATTCAACGATATTTTATTTCATAAGAATTATTCTTTGGAGAAAAGGTGATAAATCAGGTTCATATAATGGAAGAAGTTAAAGAATTCATCTCGAGACACTTTTAACTTTTTTTAAGGTGAATCTTATTTGGCACAAGTTTTTTTTTTTTTGGGTATGGAAATGTTTGATGTGGCTGACGGTTGTTATAATGATGATTAATTATGTGGCTTTTGTGCTTTTGGATGAGATTATAGGAATTAAAGTATGAAATCTGTATAATTTTGAGGTTAGAATTATGATTGCATACTTTTTGGAGGTTAGCTTTTGTTCAATTCAAATGTTTCTAATGTTTTGGTTGCTGTAGCTTCATTCTCACAGCTTACTTCTCTTAACATTAAGTCACAGAACCACCAACGGCTTGATCACAATGAAGATCCAAGAAACATTTTCATATCCTCAGAAACATACATCATAAGATCCTAATGTGTCCTCTGTTTACACCAAAATTAAAATCATAAAAAGTTCTTCTTGCTTCCTTCACAGAAAACATTTAATAATTTAACGATTATTTTCATTACTGCACTGTGAATATAAAGAAAACTTTTCTTCCTACATATACACAGCATTAATGATTTATCCTAAAGTTCTTTCCGTCATAAGAAAACTTCCATCATAATAATGATCTCATTGGATTTTTTTTTGGGAGGATGAATTATACGTAATTTCAAGTCGCATCATCATAAAATTTATGTTCATACATGTGTGTATATTTCTACTTTGATTACTTCCATATTTGCATATGTGTTACATACAGACTATCATCATAATATGTAGTAAGAAGACATCATGAAAGTTCCTTGTAGACAATTTAAGGGGCGCCTCTCGAACAGATAAAAGTACACAAATATGGGCGTAAAAATCTCGTGGAGAAAATAAAAAAGTTTTGTTCTAGAAATTAGTTTGATTTGTGAATTGAGATGCTAAGGCGCTTTTTTGGAAGTATTGTTTTTTTAGTTGTCTTTATTCTTTAGTCAAAATCAACAATTTTCTATGATTCGCTCTGCACTGCATTGATAATTGAATAGTTAAACTTTTGACCGTCATTTGATATTCAAATTTTGTGTATAACTTCATCTAGTTAATTTTCCCCTTTTATAGTTGTTATTCCTTTTCAAACAAATATTTAGTCTATTTCAAATCTTCAAAGTACATATAATCAGTTTTCATTAACTTTATAAAAAGACTGGATTAAAATATAAATAGTAGCTCATCAACCATCAATAGCTTTCACATGTTTATCATGCATATTCTATTAATTACTGAGTAAATAATCAACCTTCAAATTTATTGATTGAATAATCAGTTAATCAAATACTTGATTACTAAGCAATGGCTTTATCTCCTATGTAATTAGTCGGTAATTAATAAGATATGAAATGTGAGCTAAAGGAAAGTGAAAAGTTTCATTACCGCATTAAAAAGAGAATATATTTGTTAAATATTGATGGAAGCGAAATAAGAAGTGTGTAGGAATGAGGATTGTGGATTGAAGAATCTTAAGTCTGAACAATATTCAATAGTAAGGTTTCTAAAAAGAAGGAACATAAGATTAACACGACTAGATTAACAACAATGACCCAATGCAGACGACAATCGACATCGATTGATCTAACTGCGCCAATTCAACTAAGAATCAGCAAGTTTAAAAATAAATCAGTCATACTAAAACCAAACCAGTTCAAAATCCCAACCTTCATATCCTCCAAAGACACACCACCAAAATGACAAAAATAAGAAGCTCCTCCTGAGAAGTGATTCCATACGTAAATACACTCCATATCAATGGCAAAATGCCTAATGCCTCAGCAGAGCTTTTATTTCCTTTAAAGTGAAAATAAAAATAAAAGGAATATAATATGTAAATTATCCTCATGGGCTAAATAAAAATAAATGGTTATAAATGTGTATAAGGAGCATAGAGATGTTCCTTTCTGCTTCTGCTTCTTTGAATAGACGTGAAGTTAAAAAATTTATTCTTCTTCTTTACTTTTTCAAGATGCAATAAACATTTTTTGTTCCTTCTTAGTTATAATACAGAAAAGAAAGCTTTTTTGATGACTTTCTTTTAAGGCTCACTTGTCTACTCATACCTTTTTGCCTCCTGGTGCTTACTGCTTCCAATGCCTTTGTTTTTCCATTCTTTAAAATCATTTCTCTTCATCGTGAAAAACATGTTTCTTTATATTCCTTTCCTGCACAGATTTTTTTTTCATTCTACCTCATCCGCACAAGCAAATACTCACACACACACACACAATTTCCGTTGCTTTTTATTCCTCTCGCTCCTCTTGTACTGGCACTGATGTACTCTGACATTAAAGTTTGAAAAGAAAACACAAAAAAAGTAGAAGAAAGTCATAAAAAAATAGAAGATTTCTTCATGACCTGATCCAAAAGCCATGGTCTTGCCATAACTTGAGATTGTCATAAATAGTTACAGCTGATGTGCTTGTCTTAAGCTCTTGTGGTCGTAAATATTAAAAATTTATGAAATAAAAATGAATGAAAATTTACGGGAATTTGCGGTTTGAGTTGTTGACTTTTGTTGGGGTTTTGGAGGTGTAATGGGATCAGTTGTGGATTTGTTTTTGATTTAATGACTTTATGGTTGAGGTTTATGACAGATTTTTGGGTTATAAGTGGAGACTTTGTGGATTTAAAGATTTTTATTTGGAAAATAAATATTTTGCACATTTCTAAGTTTCTAAAGTGCTTTTCTGGCGGATTAAATTGCTCAAAAGATATTAAAGTCTAAAAATGAAGAAATTTATAAAAGTTGATAATTAAAATCCAATTTTTGACACTTAATCCACTCAAAACATTCAACAACATCAAAAAATTCTCTCTTATATTCATTGCCTCAATTTCCTCTTTTTCCTAGCTGAGTTATTATGTGTCTCATCATCAACATAATTTTGAATATTTCGTGCATTAAATTGACAAAATAAAAGAAGAGTATGTGCTACATTATCCATTGTGAAGAGCATGAAAAATAAATAAAGCTAGTTCATTCACGCTTCGTGCACTGTCTATTTTGGCTTTCAGACGAGAGAAAGGATGGAAAATAATAACAAAAAAAAAAATCCCCACACAACAAAACTAATTTAATCTCACAACTACTCGCTTTTGACTCTTTTTTTTTGTGCATTTTTATGCATAGTGGATAGGCATTTTGGCGGGGCTATGGAAGTGGATTAATTTGATTAATTTGTCATTTTGAGTTGAGTTGGTTTTTGACGAATAATTTATTGCTATTTGTTTAAAGTTCAAGGATATCAGTGTTGTAATATGATCATAATTGACAAGTTTCTGATGTTTTGTTGCTCAGTTACTCAATGTTTATGTAGACATGGCTATCGTTGAACTGTCATCGCCCTATAAAGCAGTAGAATTATCTTAGTTAAGGTTTTATTGTAGCTAATTGTAGATATTTGAATAAAAGCAGTTGAAATCATGCAATATAAAAAGGTTTTGTATTTTCCTCATGCATAACATCTTCAATCCTTGTAAATGTCATTCGAATTTAAAATAGTTGGAATTCAGCTTTAATTCACTAAATGCGCCAAGCTTAACCTTTTGCCAAAATGCGTCCTGAACTCTAAAATCGTAACTAGCGTAACAATATTTTCTTTATTATATTATTTTATTCGTCTGAAATAATAAAAAGCATATACAAAAAAAAATATATATGAACAAAGCTACACTATACAGTAAAATGTTGAGAATGAAAAAGCATATTTTCACTCAATGAAAAGTTTTTTAATGTGCACTTTACGTTTGCCGTTACAATATGAAGCTTTTTTTCACTCTCATTCATTCCTTCTTCTCTCACTACGTCTCATAACAATAAAAAAAAACTTTATGATATTTTTTTTGCGTTATTGCATTTCACAATGAGTTTCATGTATCCCGTTGTGCTGATGATGTGTGTTTGTTTAGTGCATTTTTCTCATCAACAATTTCAGACTCTTTTGTGCTGAATGGGCTCAGGGAGGAGGAGTAGGATGTAAAGAAATATAAATAATTTACAGAAATTTTGATAAATTGCTTTCATGTAAAATGAATGAACAGGATTTATTTTGTATAATGGGATGTATAATTATTTTTACCATGTGAATTAATTATTTTTTGTTGGATGAAACATTTGCACATAATTGAAATAATTTGAGCTTTTCCACTCTGAATTGAAATAGTTTTTTTTTATAATTGAGGATCAAAATTACTTAATTATTCTCTTTTGTTTGCAATTTTGCTTTATTTAACTTTATTTATTTGGATAATTATTTTAAAACAGGTTAACTTTTCAGGGAATTCAGCTTTTAATTTGAGATTTTGATTTTAAAATTTTACTATTTTGAATTTTTGTAATTTGCTACATTGCATGTTAACTTTCTTTGTTTAAAAAATATAATTATCTTTATTTTATTCAGTTAATTAACAAAGTTTTATTGATAATTTAGCTTTAGGCTTATATCAAAAGCAGAAACTATCAATTTCCATTTATATTAACCAAAAACTCGCTTTGATCACACTGAAAACAGATCTGTCAAACTATAAAATTACAAAACTCAACTTGAAATCTCAAAATTTAGTTTCAACATCACAGTAAAGTCCGTAAAGTCTTTATTTTGAAGCACAACATAAAAATAATTGAAATTTGAGTTAATTCTTTCAAAGTAAAATTCTTGAAAAGAAAAATCTTTGATTTAATTTTGTTAATACTTTAGTCTTTAGTTCACCTTATTTTACTTAAATCACTATCAAAAATAAATCTGAATAGAGAAAACTTTTTATTGCCTCAATCTTTTCATTCTATTTTCCTTGAAAAAGCTATTAAATTTCCCTATTTTGTTCTCAACTTCAAAAGTTCTCCACTTTTTTTTTTTATTATTTCAATGAAAGTTTATTTTTTTATTTCCTATAACATGAACAAAAGAATAAATTCCTTTTGTCAATGAATAATACTGTAAGTAGATTGAGACATAATCCTATTAGAATCTAATTATGCACAATCGATACGGAAGCTTTCGAAAATAAACGAGAAATATTGTTGCTTTTTGATTCCTTCCGCTTCATAAAGTTCGTCAAAAATATGTATAGACACATTTGTAAATCACATGAATTACAGATCAGTAGATTGATGTGACTCGTTATCGATTCCATTCCTTTCAAAAATAACAACATCGAAGGAAATATGATAAAATGGAATTGAATTGGAAACTCTAGGGGAAATAATGTTAAATAAACGATGTGTTTTGTTTATGGATGGATGGACATTTTCGGGAATTTATTATTTGAATTTAATCTTTATGTATCTTTGGGTCCTGATATTTGAAAAAGGATTTTATTAAAATATTGAAAGATTTAAATTCGAAATTTTTGTTTTTTTTTAAGAAACTAATCTTAAAAAAATTAAAATTTCAACAAATTCAAATAAAGTTCCCAACCCTTTTCCACCTAACCAGCATCTCCTTGCAACAGTAAAATTATTCCTTTGACAAGAAAAAGCCACGAAAGAAATATCAGCATGTACTCTCAGCAGAGCAAGGAAATATGTAAAAATGAAATAATAAGTACGACAAAAAATTAACCTCAGGCAATGTTTACAAATTTATAAGAAATGAGCTCCTTATTTGATATTAAGGATGTAAATCTCATTCTTTGCTTTCTTATTGTACAAACTGTGAAGACGAAAAATTCAGCTTTGAGTAAAATGAGAACTTGAGACATTTTCAAAATCTGCTTTACAATTCAAAAAAAAATTATTTAAACAATTCGAAATTCTTAGATTGTATTCGATTTCTTGGTTTTTGACGATGGAACTTGAAAAAATAATGATTTTCGCTAACACAGCTGCAACAATGCTTTTAGATTTTATTAAAAAAATTATAGAAATAAAATTTTGTTTCCAATTAAAACTAAGTTTTCATTTTTTTGCATAATTCTAAATCACTGCTGATGCATTCGCGTTTCTACATCAGATTCTCTTAAACAATCCCTTTCATCTCTTTTATTTTAAATATTGTCATCGACACAGCAGATAAAAGCATTTTTGTCGTCACTGTGAATGAAACAGAAGAATAAAGAAAAACAATTTAAATTTGTAAAGAATAGGATTATGAGAATTTCATATGCTTCATTCAGCTACACATTTCATTATATGCATAAGCATTCCCAAAGAAGCAAAAAAAAAAGAAGAGATTATTTTCATTTTGTAGGAAAATCCTCTTTGCGTTTAAAATATATAGCTTTGAGCTTTCGAGAGTAACTCATGACATAATTTCAATTTTAATGAATACAGTTATAGTTGCTAGATATGAGCGAAGCAACTAGTATGCGATGATTTGGTTTGTGTTATTTGATAGCGCAATATTCTGTGATGTTGGTGGAGTGTCGAGGTTGTTTAATATGATAAATTTGAACTTCGAGTTTAAAACTGAAATTGATTTGATTTTTTAACAATTGTAATTCGAAAGTTTACAAAATATCACATTGCGACCTTACTTTGGTGAAATTTTGGAGACGTTACTCCAAAAAATAATTTGTTTTCATAAAATTAATTTAATTGTTTAAGTAACAATCAAATGATCAAACTGTTGACTTTCGTCGCGCATTAAAGACACTAAGCATTCGAAAATCAGGCTAAAAACCAGTAATGAAGCCTATCACGCTTCTGGGGAATATTCACACCATCCTATAGAACTTTATGTATTGTTCTGTTAAGATTAAAGGATCTTCTTTCAGTAAAATTTAAGATTTAACATAAATACTTGATTGTAGTGCCTGCATAGAATGTAATATTTACATTTTTTATTATAATTTTATTACAAAAGCCATTGAGCTTTATCGAATGACGAACTCTGTCGGAATGTTTTGTAAAAGATACAATAGGTACATTTGAATGCTATTAAGTCTTATGTTAAGCAGGCAAGTTTATATTTTTTGATTGTTCATCAACTTAATACAAACTTCCGAGAAAGTTAAACTCGCGTTTTTGACGTCAAATGCTTTTGCGTAATACACTTGACCGTTAAAAACTTCAGTGAATCATAATGATAAGAATTGACGTTTTCATTGATAAAATTCTATTGTATTCCAAACATAACAACAGAGTGATTTTGTATGAAACTTATTGCTAATGTTAAAAAAATTGAAATATTTTTCTTTAAATGATCGAATTTATTTAAATAATGTGAATAAAATGCTTGACAGGATAATTAAAAATAATGACAATTTCAGTGTAGCTGCACTATTTCCAAAGATTGCAAGATCGAAATCATAAGGTCTTCCAGCTTCAGTTCCTTTAAAGTTAAAAGTCACAAAACTTTCATTTAATCCTCCTCCAATGAGTTCCCAAAGTCCGTTTGTATTGTTTAAACTTTTCAATTTCATTCCAAGAATTGTTCCTGTTATTTTTACGGTTTCATTTCTGATTGCCATGACACCAGATTGGGGATAATTTTGAAAACTCTTTCTGTAAAAAAAGTAATTAATACAAATTTATCTTTAGCTTATAGATTGAAGATCATACTCAGTAAGTTTTTCAAATTTTCAAATTTTTTGTCAATGTCTCCATCTAAAGTTTCGAAGTTTTCACCGATTATTTCCTCTCCTTTATTTTCAAATCCATTCTGAGATTTCAGTTCATCACAATGAATGATACTTAGTAAAAAGCTAAGTGTGAAAAGTCCAACAAATGCTTTTGTTAACTTCAAATTCGCTCACTTACTCTTAACATAATGAAAATAATCAAAAAAGAAACGAGTTTATACTAATTTTTAACGTTTGATAACATTAAGAAATACTACACGAGATTATTGATACCTCATATCACTTGCGTAAATATGCCAATTGATTATTCTTGATTACTCATGTTATAAAATTGAAATTGTCATCATGACCGCGAATATTTAGACATTATCATATAAGCGCAGTTAAGTTCAAATCATTAATCATTAAATTGATTGATAGCTCACATTGTTTTCATGTTTATGCACACAAAGTCTGATATTACTTCTGACAAAGTTTATATGATGATTTAATTAAGAGTGCCAAAAATCATAAAATTACAGAAATCGTTTCCTGGATTAATTGTGGCATGATTTAAAAATTGATCTAGTGATTAAGAGACATTTTTATTTAAAAGTCATTTAAAACTTTCATTTTAAAAATTAATAATATTTATTTAACTAAGATAAACAAAATGCTTGAAACAATCATGACAAAAACTGATATTTTTACAGCAGATGCACTGTTTCCAAAAAGTTCAATATTAAAATCATAAGGTCTTCCAGCGTCAGTTCCTTTGAAGTTGAAAATCACAAAACTTTCATTTAATCCACCTCCAATGAGTTCCCACAGTCCATTTGTGTTGTTTAAACTTTGCAATCTCATTCCAAGAATAGTTCCTATTATTTCTACGGTTTCATTGTTGTTTGCCATGACTCCAGGTTGTGGATAGTTTTGGAAGTGTTTTCTGTGAAGAAAATTACGATAAAAATCACAATTTATTTTTGAAAAAATTAATTAATCATACTCAGAAAGTTTTGTTTCGTCGCTAATTTTGCCCCAATCTTTGATTTCCCCTTCTTCTGGTTTTAGGGTCGTTGTTGTTGTGGGTAATGAAGTTGTTGTAAGCAATGACGTTGTTGTGGGCAAAAGTGTTGTATAAGTACCATTCTCAAACTTTTCAAATAAACAGCTGATATTTTCTGCTTTTGCAATTATTTTAACCGTCGCAAAATTATATCCTATTCCTCCCTCAGTTATTTCTCCACTAGCAACTGAATCTTCAAAACTTGTTAATCTTATTCCATCCATTGGACTTGTTGAATTTATTTTAATAACCCATTCTAATACTTGTCCGGGTGAGGATACAACATGATGGGATTCTCGTGGGCTATGCAAAAAAATAAATAAATAATTAGAGCTTTGGAACTCCCAAAGATTGAATTTAAAAGCTTACTATATTATTCTTGATGCATAATTAATAGTTCCCCATTCCTCTATGATCCTGTCTGGAATCGGTGTGGTAGTAGAAGTAGTTAACAAACTAGATGTGTAATTTTCAAATGCATCAATAATGAAGTGCAAATAATTTTCATTTCCAAGAAGAACGAAACTTGCAAAATTATATCCAATTCCTCCATCAACAATATCTCCAACTGTACCCGAATTATTCACACTTCTCAATCTTAATCCATCTATTATTCTTGAATAGCTTACAGTCACATTCCATGAAGCTACTGTTCCTATGCTATCGTTTCTCCGAAAGCTAATTGAACTATGAATTCATAAAATAATAATAATAATTTTTTGGTTTTTTGTTGGTGATAATAATATCTTACCTGCCAATTCTAACAGAATCGTCGTTTATAGAACCCCAAATTTTGTCAATATCTCCATCTAGGGTTTCAAAGTTTTCACCAATTACCTCTTCTCCTTCATTTTCAAATGCATTTGCCTGAAAAGGTTTTGATTCCTCACAAAGGATGGAACTTAACGACAAGCTAAGTATTAGCAGATTAATAAAAACTTTAAATGTTCTCATTTTTGCTCCTTTGTTTTCAGCAATACAAAATAAACTGAAAATTATTAACAATTATACAGAGTTTATACTGAATCTAAGCAATTGATAACAATAAAAAAATACGATATGAGATTATTGTTATCATGCATCACTTGCGTAAATAAACCAATAGATTACTCACTTTCGATTATTGCCAAAAATTTGATTTATTGCTTTATTTTATAATTAACTACATGATACATGTCTTGGGAAACTTCCGAAGCTTTCTTCAAAAGGAAGTTTCCTCAGTGTGTACATCTCGCGTAGTAATATTTATTTCAAAAACACTAGAATTTATTTAAATAAAATACATAAAAACACTCGACAGGATGACTATAAATACAGAAATTTTCAGTGTCACTGAACTATTTCCAAAAATTTGTAGGTTAAAGTCATAAGGTTCTCCAACATCTGAACCTTTAAAAATGAATGTTACGTAATCATTATTAATACCTCCTCCAAGTTCTTCCCACAATCCATTGGTGTTGTTTAAACTTGTCAATCTTAATCCAAGAATATTTCCAGGAACTTGTAAAGTTGTGTTTACTTCTGCAGTTTCTCCTGGCAATGGATAATTTTGAAATCGTTTTCTGTGAGCAAAATTAAATGTTTTAATGATTAAGTTAAGAATTTATTGATGCAATCATACTCAATTAATTTAGTCTCTTCATCAGTGTTGCCTTTTTCCAATACAACTCTGTCTGGTTCCAATGTAGATGATGCTGGTGTTGTGGTGGGATTTGTATTATTTTCAAACCCTTCCATTACAAACGACATATAGTTTGAATGCCCAACAAGTTTGAAAATTGTAAAATTGTATCCGATTCCTCCTTCAATAATATCACCAACTGCTCCCGAGTTATTAAAACTTCTTAGTCTTATTCCATGAATTATTTTTGGTACTATATATGTATAATTGAATGCTGCAATAGTTCCTTCAGCTGTATTTTTCGTGAAAGCATTTGGACTGAAGATTTAATTTAAACTTTGGATTTTTAATAATGAATTAATGTGTTTACCTGTTAATTCTAATTGAATTATCGTTAACTGATCCCCATGTCCTATCAATGTCACTTTCATTGCAAAGAATAAGGTTAAAAGTCATAAATATAAAGTAAAATCCAAAAAATAATCGAACAGATTTCATTTTGACACTTAATTCTTCAATCATAGCCAAAAAACTAACAATTATATGTGAAAAAATATTTTTGGCTGTCACGAAATTATTATCAAGGAATAACACGTGAAATCTAATCTGCACACTATCAGCGGTTATCAACAACTCTTATCTGAGCATGTGCATTTATATATGTGTTTTGTTATATAGTCTTTGAGTTTGAGTTTATGAGGGCTGGTTATGGTCTTCATAATAAAATAAAAACTGTTTCACCTCTAGATTAATTCATTTTTTTATTCATTTAAATTCACAGCAATTAAAATGTTTAAAATTATCATTAAAATTATTGAAAATTTAACTGTTGCTGCATTATTTCCAAAGATTTCAATTTTAAAGTCGTAAGGTTCTCCTTGATATGGTCCATTGAATTCATATGTCACAAAACTCTCATTTAATCCACCTTTAATGATTTCATATAGTCCATCTGTATAATTTAAAAAAGTTAATTTAATTCCTAAAATAGTTCCAGATGTGGAAAATGAAGCATTTCCAGATGCATTGGCTCCTATTTGTGGATAATTTTGAAAACGTTGTCTGTAAAAATTTTGAGATTATATTAGAGGTTTTGATAACAATTTATTAACTTACTCGTCAAGAAGTTTGACTTCCTTGTCAATATTTCCATAAACTCTTTCTCTTGTCTCAAGATAAGTTCCATTTTCAAAAGTGTTAAATGAGAAATCAACAAAATCTTTAATTCCAACGATTTTGTATGTAAAATAGTTATATCCAATTCCTCCTTTTATAATTTCAGCACTTGCAACTGATCTGTCGTGACTTGTCAATCTGATTCCATCAAAAGGTTTTGACGCTTCAATACTTCCTGTTACTTCAGATGTATTGAAATCAGATCTAAATACATAACCAGATTTTTTTGATGCATAGTTTATAACTCCCCATTCTTGAAAGACTATATCTGGAATAACTGGAGGAGGATTCGGAATCAAACTTGATGCATAATTTTCATAAGCATCAAACAAAAAATAAAATTCATTTGTAAGTCCAACAAGCATTAAAGTAACAAAATCATATCCGATTCCTCCTTTAATAATATCACCATTTGCTCCTGTATTATTTAGACTCCGAAGTCTTATTCCATCCATTATTCTCGACGTAATTGTTACGTTCCAAGCTGTAGCTTCTGAGGATGAATTTTTTATAAAAGTTATCGGCCTACAAAAATTAAATAGTTCAGTTTAAATACCTTTAAAATAGCTATGTTACTATACAAAGTGTTACTCACCCGCTTACCCTGACAGAATCAGAATTAATTACTCCCCATATTTTATCAATAACACCGTCAGCTACAAAATCTTCAAGAATATGTTCATCTTTAACATTCTGGAAAATTTTGAATTCACCACTACTAAAATCATTGCCACAAACTATGTTGAATGACAAAAAATATATTAAGAATCCAGTAAATACTCGACAGAACTTCATTTTTCGGACTTAATTTATCAACGTGTAATAGTTAAATGATAACATGCACAAACAATTTAAAGCTTTTTATTATATATTTGCAATAGCCTCATCATGATAACGTATCTATTGTTTAGTTATGGATAAGGAAATCTTGGTGAATCATCAAAATCAAACGACGAGGGCTTCTCTGCACTCACTTTGCACTTTATTGCAATTTGACTAGATTATACTACACTTCAAAAAAGACTTGAGTTTTAACTTATTTGTTTCTATATAACAGTAAGTTTACAATTGACGTTTGCTTGATAAACGTCAAAAATTACAAAGCAAATAATGATTAGGCTTATCTTGAGGCAATTGCGTGAATTATTTTGACTGATTACTCATTCTTATGAAATGTTTTGAGAATCGTCTTTTTAACTTTTGTGAATCAACTATTTCAACTTAAATGAATTCTATGAAAAATTTCAAAGTAAATTCTTTTAAATCTTTATTCAGATTTTTTAATATTTATCAATTTATCTTAAGAAACTAAATAATAAACTCAAAACAGCTACTAAAGCCATTGACAATTTCACACTGACGGAACTATTTCCAAAGATTTCGATGTTAAAATCATATGGTCCTCCAGCTCGAGATCCTCTAAAGTTAAAAGTCACAAAATTTTGCTCTAATCCTCCTCCAATAAGCTCATAAAGACCAGTTGTGTAGTTCAAGCTAGTCAATCTTATTCCTAGAATGACTCCATTCACTGTGATTGTAGCGTTTTCGTTTGCTGTTGACCATATTGGTGGATAATTTTGGAATGCTATCCTAAAAATCGCATAAATGACATGATTGATATGAGAATAATGTTATATTGAATGACATCATTAGTAACTTACTCATCAAGAAGTGCAATGTCATCAAATCTTCCCCATTCTTCAATTCTTTTCTCAGGGATTGGAGTGGTTTGGATTGTTGTTGGAACTGTTGTACTCCCGACTGTTGTTGTTGGTGCAGGAGTTGAAATTCCATTTTCAAATAATTCTATAGAAAAACTGAGAAAGTTAGCACGTCCAAGAACTCTAATTGTCGTAAAATTGGAACCAATTCCTCCGTCAGTGATATTTGCATTTGCTACCGTATTATTATAACTTGTTACTCGTATACCATGAATTATTTTAGGGGCATTAATTGACACATCACGTTGTGTAATCTGTCCAGGATTAGATGATGCTGAATAGTAGGTTTTTGGACTGTAAAAATATTAAAAGCAATTCAGTAAAATTGCAACAAAATATCGAACCAAAAACTCATACTTTAATGCCAATGATGCAGTATTGATCACTCCCCATTCTTCAAAAGTTTCTTCAGGCTTTGGCGTTGTTGGAAGGACAGTTGTTGTCTCAACACCTAATGTATTGTTTTCAAATGCTTCAGCAATAAAATAAAAGTAACTTGAGTTTCCTTGCAGCATAAATGTAACGAAATTAAAGCCAATTCCTCCGTTGATTATTTCACCGTTTGCACCTGGACTGTTTATGGTTTGAAGTTTTAATCCATGAATCGTTCTTGATACTCTCATAGTTGCATTCAAACTTGCATTAGTTCCTGCTGTAAGATTTAATGTGAAGTGTGCTGGGCTGTTTAAAAAAATTAATTTCAATAATCTGGAAGTTTTTAATTAAGTTATTTTAAAATATACAGATCAATTCTTATTGAATCGGTGTTGATGATGCCCCATTGAATATCCTGTCCATTAATCAAATTAAAGGACATGAAAATTAATAAAAATTCCAAAATTATTCGACTCGACTTCATTTTTGATATTGCTTCTTTAATTTACAATGATTAACTGCTGGTTTATAAAATATTGGTATCAGTAAGTTCCAATATAATATTTTTTTGATAGGCTATCAATTTGTTGATTAGCCCGATCAAGACGTCACACTCATTCGTCATAAATTTGACACTCTGCAATTTTAAACTTACTGAAAGACCAAAAAATTCTTCTTTGTGTTAATAGGTAGCTCGGGCAAATATTTGTTCAATAGAAATCTTATTGATAAGTTTAGGGACACTAAGCTCCTATCGGTTACGTTCAGAGCTGCGAAACAGGCACCTGTGACAGGTGAGAACCCTACAATTCCTTGATAATTTATAAGGTTTTTCTAACAAAACCATACAAATTATCAAGGAATTGAAAGGTTCTCACCTGTCACAGGTGACCTGTTTCGCAACTCTGGTTACGTTAATCTCAAGTCAAGTGCACACATATTTCTATTCATTACTCATTATTAGACTTTAAACTGGTGAAATAAGAAATCAAATATGTGTTTTTGTGTTTGAATAATGATAACATATTTTTTTTGCCGATATTCACTTATAAATAAACGAACTTCTACTTTTTCTCTTTGAAAGAATGCAGGATCTGTGCCTCTTTTATAGCTGAGATCAAAAAAAATTTGAACCAAAATCATTGATCTAGTGAGAAATAAATCAAGGTTGAATCCAAAATTAGTAAAGGATTATACATAACTAGAACTGGAAACCAAGATCCAATAAAGTTTTAATCGAACCTCGATATTAATTATTAAAGTTATTTTCCCGATAAATAGCTTTAAAAAAAATTCTTTATTAATCCGGTTCTACGTTGTGCAGTTATTCCGTTTCGGTATTATAACTTGGGTCCGTATAAATCATGTCTGGAACCATAATTGTAGATCCAGTAGTGTAAAAGTCGTATATAGAACCAAAAACATATCATGCAAGCCTTACTCAAAGCGGTGAAATGGCATCAGTGGCCTAAATGGTAGAGCGTTGGCCTTCTGTGCCAAAGGTTTGGGTTCAATCCCAGGCCATGTCTAATTTTTGAAGCTCTTTTTCCATTTCACTGTTCTAGTTACGAAGCTAGGTTCGTGTGTTGGGTGTAGTTTTGAGGTCTTTGGCATAGAATATGCCTCCTTTGCTAAGTATACAAGGATAAACTAGCATCTGGATGACTTCCTTACTTGTGTCTTTGCAATGTGCAGAGCTTGCAAGTGGTTCGGATCTCACTATAAACTGTAGGTCTAAAGGGTATGGTACAATAGGTTCTTTACAAATGGAATCTCAGTGCCTCCAGCTGAAAGGCTTGGCCCTTCACACATTATTATTATTATTATTATTATTATTAGCCTTACTCAAAACACAAAATAAAGATCCAGCAAACTAAAACAGGGGCGTAGCCAGAAAATTTTTAAGGGGGGGGCCCATTTGCGAAAATTAAAAAACCCGTTATTTTGTATCCTTAAATCTATATTCATTGTTCATAAGTTTAAGTATTTAATTCATTATTCATACATTAAATTTAATTTTTCGTGCTGATTTTGACATTTCTTTCATCACTTTCTCTACATTAACTGGTTCTTCTCTATAAATACTTAATAAAACAATTATCAGATTTTCGTAGGGGGGGCCCGGGCCCCCTATGGCCCCCCCCTGGCTACGCCCCTGAACTAAAACTTGCGAAGGAACTAGTAAGCCTCAGATATTTTTGATTTATCCTTATATATTTCTACATTTTCTCAATATCAAACTCGTACCAACAAAAATTTCCTTTTGTATGGATCTTATGCCTCACTGGAAGCATTTCATGACTCCAAAAAACAATACGATTCATATGGAAATTCAGTGTGAATATGAAACGATTTTGATATTTATTTGCATCCACTCGTCAGACTCCATTCCAAGTATGTCTCTCTATATATATATTCAGAATGATAACTCTGATGATACCACCGAGAGTAGTTTAAATAATGAGTGCAAGCACAACTCATAATTGTTTCACATATTCAAACAGCTGAATTCGTGAAATATACACATTAAAGAAATTAAATTTGAGTCAAGAGTAGCACAAAAAAATTTTTTTTTCTGATGACTAAAAAAATATCAACACACAGAGCATGAGAGAAAAAATAACTCTGTGTCTCACAGCAATGAAAATAAATTTTTTTTTTGTGCAAATAACGAGACATTTGACATTCGACATTTGCATAGGAAGTTAACAAACATACATGCATATGCGGTATGAATCGAATGTGAGGCAATGAACTGAGTTGTGATGATACATGTATCTATAATAAAAATGAATAAAAAAATTTATCAACACAATACAAGAAAAATGCTTTAGGCGACGATATAGATTTACATTTAGAGATGATTGTTGGTGATTGTGGTTTCACATCCTCTTGGGATTGTGATCTGAGCGCATTTTTTAAATGAATTTTTTAGATTCATAAAATTTTACAATTTATTCTTCTGTAAACTTTAATATTATTTTTGTTAATACAAAAGTCATGTTTAACTCTTCAAAAAGCATGCAATTCTTCACGTTTGACTCTAAATTCACAAGCAACTGACTTATTAACTCATTTCGCTACAAAATGTTCAACCTCAAAATCTCTTTAGACGAACCAACGAGTTACAACATTCATCAATCTCATTTCCATTTAAAGCTTACTCTTTTTCCATGTAAATTCTTAAAGTAAACTACTTACAGCACGACATGTTGAATTTTCAACATAAAGAGTTCACTGGATGACTCCTTACTGAGATAAATCTGAATCTATCTGTTGACTGCTACCTACGTACATACTACAACGTATGTCATCGTAAATTCAATTCAAAAGGAGAAAAAAAAAGGAATCATGTAGATGATATTTATTATTAACATCACACCGGAGATAAGCGTATTGCTGAAGTTGTAGTAGAGAGAAATAAAGAATTGAAAGTCAGTCAACAAAAGAATGTGAAGGAGAAAAACGAGACAAATGATAAAGAAGTGGAAAATTTGTTTTGTCGATTGAATAGGAAATATTTTGAATGGAGTTTTATACAAAAGCTATTAGATTAATTTAATAGAACTTTAACTTAAGTGAGCTTTAAGTAATACTCGAATGACACAAGCCGGTTAATCGATCAGAAATTCGGCATCAAGCCTGTGTGATTCTGGCATGGTGCTGGATTTAAATCGAAGCCGAATTCGATTAACCGACTTGTGCTATTGGGGATAGTGCAATTATAGAGCTGCAACTGATTTATTGTAATAATTAAGAACCGAAGTACTTAACCAAACCACAACCAAGCTTCTTTAAATCACACGCAACAGTTTCCAATTACTCAGCAACATTTCTTAACATAAAAACTGCGTTAACCTAACTTCCCAATCAATTCAATCTTCACTTCCTTCCTTTTAACGTCTTCCTCAGTACTCAATACATTGAACGATAAATCAGATGATGATCCTTCTTCTTAACTTTGTTTTACGAGTATAGATCATAAAAAAATATCAACAGCAACAGTCTATGATTCCAATTCTTTCTTTAAATAAAAAAATTCTTCAATCGCTATAAGAATTTTTTTCTCATCATCAAAAGAATGATTCTGTAAATGGATGTGGAAAAGAAGAAAAAGTCTTTTCCTTGGGTTTTTTGTCGAGGCTTTATGCCATAATGGAGCTGTAAAGAAGAAAATGGGGGCATATTTTATTTAATGTTTACGAAGCCACACATTAGACATTAAATTGATTTATCTTTCACTTTTTTTATGTATTCCATGTATTTGGTTCTATTTTATGCTTCCTCCTATCCTCTATACATCTGGCTCCACATCATCTTCATTAAGGGTGAGAGCAATGTCGTTGATTTTGTGACTTTATTTAATACACTCGCTCTATGCTTTAGCTGTACGGTGCTTTCTTCCTCTTCCTATATAAATAATTTTTTTACAACATTCAGTCACTCTGTTTAGTCGCATTCCATTAACGTTGATTGAATATCGGAGAAATATCATAAAAATTAACGATTTTATCCATTGGATTGATTGGAATACGAGGGAGGATGATTTAGGTGGGATGACTTTTGAGGATGTGAGGTTAAATGGCGCACTTTTCGTTCCACGTAGCTTTATGTGATGTTTTTTTGGTTCTTAAGCATTAGAAGAGTGTAAATTGTAGAGTTTGTAGATTAAGAGTTAACCGTAGCCTTTAAGACCCTCACAGCAGAGCACCGCTCCCTCATCTTGATAATAAAGAATCGTCAACATTTGCTCTGACAGCGCCTTGACGACTGTTTTCTAGTTGTATGATGACAACAGTTAGATTGTGAAGACAAAATGCTCTTCAACTAACCCAACTCCAATTAAAAATTCACTTAAAAGCAAAAAGAGCAAAATGAATGCAATAACTGTAAAGTTTACAATACGTAATCTAATTTTCTCTGATTAAGTTGACTCATAGTCAATCTTTACGACTCCTTTTTCCCTGTTTTTATTCATTTTCACAAATTTTTCTATTTGCAGAAATTCAATAAAAATTTTTTTTCCCACTTCTTTATATCCTCAAAGTGTGGTCTAAAGTCAATTAAGAGTCTGGCATTTTCTCGAAGTTGATTAGCATGAATGTAGCAAATGCAAACTATTCATATTTTATGACTTATAATAAAATTGCCAACTGCACAACATCTGACTTTTATTAATCAAATGTCTGAAAACTTTTAGCAACAACTTAAATCATTTCTTATGTAAATTTTACTGTTGAAAGCTTTTTGTTGTGCAAATTCTTTTTGTCATTATGTGAAAATAATTGTCTTGTTGTTATGTGAAAAAGATTTGCAAGATAAAAGGATTATAAATTAAAGAGAAAATATTATTTTTGTGAAAATTTACAATAACTTTGTAATCCAGGGGTGGTGAACAGATAAAATGCCTTGAAAAAATTTGAATCAACACTAACACTATCAAACATTTTCCAAAAATATATATTGCATTTGTTTGATGAAAATTGCCTTAATTACAACTAAGTCTTTATTTAGAATATGATTAAAAGCTTAATCAAGTTTTAGTCACTATGATTTACTTTTATGGAGCTAGTTTAGACCGTCATTTGAAAAAATGAATTTTCCGAAAAAATAGCTTGCGTTTAGAAATTAAAACTTTGATTTCTTGTCTGAAAATTAACGCATCTTTCAGTTTCTGAACATAAAAATAAGAACTGTTCGTCAACCTTGATTTTTAAAAAATTATAACCATATTAAATATCAAAACTTAAAAAAAATCAATTTCCAAAGCAGAACTTTCAAATTTGCGTCTACAAAATTTTCAATTTAATAAATTATTCCTAGAAATGTCTGCCATAAAACTTTAGATCAAACTCTATTCAAAAAGAAAATTCAATCAAAAATTCCAAAATTATTTATAAAGCAACAATTTGAAGAATAATTAATTATTATTCAACTTATTGTTCCATCTTAATTATTGAACATGCATTGTATTTATTGTTGCTATTTTTCAGGTCATGATTTTCATCAGTCTTAAAATCCAGAAATATTTATGAGCAAATTGTAAATTTATTAAGATAAATATGAATAACAAGGAAAGTTTTCTATTATTTACCGTAGTATGAGAATTTTCAAGTGGTTCTGTACATTGTTTCATGAAATTTCATTACAATTTGCTAGACTCAACTCTCAGATACCCTAGATATTCACCAAGGCAATAATAATTTTAAAGATTTTATTTTTCAGTTTAAATTTTCAATACGAAGCTCAACAAAACATTCAATTCATGATTAATCTTTTGTTATTTTCCTTAGAAAATGATTCTTTGGTAATTTCCTGTTTAAGAAAAATAATCACGTTTATCGAATATGTTCACATTTCCTTAATTTATATCATTAAGTAGGAGCAACTGTCTGTAATCAGGAAAAATCAACAAGATATTACGCGTCATTGAGCTTTATTACTCATTATTTTAACATT
The DNA here is from genome assembly GCA_917627325.4 of Chironomus riparius. NCBI lineage: Eukaryota > Metazoa > Arthropoda > Insecta > Diptera > Chironomidae > Chironomus > Chironomus riparius. The sequence continues at coordinate 16,002,225 of OU895877.1, read as the reverse complement.
CTGAAAAAATCTGATACGAAATATGTTTGTGGATTGAATATTGATGTAGGATGAAGGAAATTAACTTGCAAGGGGTGGTGACTTTTTTATTTCCTAAAGTTATTTTGATTTCTAAAGTTTGAACCTGTTCTAACCACTTATTTCCACTCAAAGGCTAAAAACAACCCCATAAATTACAAAGAATTAAATTTGATTCAATTCCATTTAAAAAACCTCAAAAAAAGTACCCCTCTAATGAAACTTCCATCCCTTTTTCTAAAAAAACCCCATATCAGCTCAAAAAAATAATCATTCAAAAGCACTCAAATATCTTGTAGAAATTAATGAATTGAAGCGATTCAAAAATCACTCAATTGATATATTAGTGTACACATCAGCATACCCTCAAACCGACGCAGCTTGAATTTCAAATTGATTTATTTTCTATCAAATTAGCGGTTCATTATGGCTTCATTATTTACTCATCATGCCATACTGGTGTGCTTGTGTGAGCTCGAAATGAAAGATTTTTTATGTGAGAATCATGTGTATGGCTGGATGGGAGTTGTGTGCAGTTGGATGAGTGTCGTGATGCTGAGATCGCGCATCTTACATTCTAATTAGTAAATTGCTGCTATAAAATGATTTTGTAAATTAATTTAAACTATTAAGTGGCGTCTTGACAAAAGTATGAACCTCAAAAATTTATTCAAAACCAGAAACCTTTCCGTCCAACTTCAAACAAGTCACAATAAAATATTAATTTCTCCTTACTAAGTAGATTTGTAAATAATGAGCGATTGATTAAACTCATACAGGATAATTAAGACACATTAATCTTTTCTGCTACCAACGCTACAGCACAAAAACTATTACAACAAGAATCATTAAATGTTCACATGATTAATGCGCATTTCGATAAGATTTATATGACAATTATGAGTTTTCATTGTGCTCCTCATTGAGCTTATAATAACCACATACAATGAGAAATGCAGCAAAAAACCTCGACAATGGCAGCAAGAAAATAAAGAGAATGAAGTGAAAATTGGAGGAAATAAATGGAGACAGGAAAGTTAACAAAAAAATAATAATAAAAGTTTTTGGTTACTTCCAGTTGTTAGTTTTCGAAAAAGGAAATGAAGATATAGTTTGGCAAGAATTGTCACTTTTGGGGTGGGACTGGCTAGGTTGGGAGTTAAATAAATAGTATTTACTTAATAAATTGACATTATTAGCAAGGTCTTTTGGGAATCGAACAAACGTACAAGTTCTTGGTCACAGAAGCTTAATCATCGCACTTGCAGATGGCATCTTTGATTTCACACTGCTCAGATACCTCATTGGGATGGAATCCTAGCTCATATTAATAGAGATTGAATGGGTATATCGAGGAGCCAAAGTTAAGCTACTATAAAGAAAGCAGGGCGTTTCAAACATTTTAACAGATCTCAAAACTGCGCTTTATTTACAACCTCTGCAATCGCCAGTAACTTCCCTCTTACTTGCCACTTTTTTTCTGTAAATTCACTAGCTTACCACAATACACAGTTGAAATAAAAGCATTTATGTTTTGATAATTTTGTGCAATGGAGAGACAATAAAAGAAAGAAATTCCTTTTTTTGTGCTTCTCTGTGTTGCTTCAAGTGTTGTAATTGATGGTAAAAGTTTTTCGGTTTTTTTCCAGTTCTTTTTTAAGCGATGAACAAAATAATATAAGAAACTGAAAAATAATAAAGAGAAGAGGAGAAAAAACACTCAAAAAAGTTTTTTTTGTGCTACTGATGCTCTTGCTGTTGCTAGTTGCTCTAACAATAATTCACATTAACATTTAATTTAAACGGGAGGAAATTAATAGAGACAATATCAAGCAGTGGGAGAGTGAAAGAGCAAAAGTGCAGAGGACTTCAGTGATAATTCTTTTAATTTTCTTGCCAGTCATGGACACATCTATCTATTTCTCATTTTTTTGCTGCTGCTCATTCTTGCTGCTTTTAGTTATAAGTTCTTCATGCTCCATAAAATATTTCCCTTCTATTTTTTAGTTCCATTTATTTTCATTCATTGCTTTATAGACTATTTATAGGTATATGGAATTGGAATAGGGGTTTTGATGATGTTGATTGATTATTTTTGTCGGATTTCAAATTCAAGCATTTAACTAAGATTCGAACTCGTGTTCCTTAATAACCTGAATCTCAGAAATTCAGTTATATAACTGGACTATTGAAACATTTATTCCTGATTGCATTACTTTCGCTAAGATTGCAGTCTTCCTCCAACTTGCAGTATCAATTTCTTTAAGTCCCCTAAAAATGTCCAATAAAAATATCTCGGAAGAGAAAAAATGAGACATGCTGAATCGCATATAATTAATATAAATGTAGTCGACAATGTCGATTCAGAGTTGTTATCGAAGGGTGACAAATTGTCTTGCAAATGTTTTAATGTTTAGTTTGTAAATCCCCCTCATCATAATTTTTGCTGTAAGCAGAGACATTAACAGAAGAAGAAAAAAGGCGAATTGCAATTTTTAGAGCATAAAAATCCCCTAAATGACCCTCACTTTTCTATTTTCTTCTATTTACATCTTTCCTACGCTCTATTCTCGTAACCTACCCTTACTTTATTGTTGTATTTTTAAGCACCCAAATTTTTTTGCCATTTTTCAGTTCTTTTTATTTTTTTCGTCTTCTTCTTTTGAACCCATTAAATTAAGAAAAGCGAAATAAGAGGGCGAATTGTTTGTATACAAAAACATACATCTATAAAATTTATTTGTAAGTTAACTTAAATGGAGGGAGGTTTGGAAAGGAAAGAGGAAGAAAAAATAGGAAATTGTGAAGAATTTATAAAGTTTTTAGGAATGCAATTTTTTCAAAAGAAAATTTAATTGAACTAGATGATCAGTTTGTCTGGAAAAATGTAATTTTCATGATCTTGTCCATCATTTCATGCAAAATACGATATTTCATCCTTAAATCAATCGTTTGTGTTTTTAAGAGTTAATTGGCAATAGAGTCGTTGACAAAGGTTTCCAACATTTAAGTACGTCCATACATTTATGTCTATGTGAGCTGAAGTGATTCAGTGACGGAATGGTTTAAAACTTTGGTACTTAATTATTGCAATACGGAAAATGCGATCATGGGTTCGAAACTCCACATTGGGAATTGAACTTATTATTTTTTGAACCATTTATACCAGAAATGTATGTAGCTCACAGTGTTTTATGTTGGCTACAGACAGGAATTTCATCAAAAGAATGGTTTGGATTCCACTAAAAGCTGTAGGTTCTAGGCTCTGAGCGAAATTTTCATCGCATATCCCTCACACTTAAGACTTTTATAATAGAGAAATTGTACCTTTGAAATCAAAGTCCCAACACTTATTTGACTCTGTTCAGTGATTTCCTTTAATTTTTAAGACTATAACTTGGGCATATTCAGAAGGTTCAAACGCAAATACTTGATTTAAGCAGAAAATCAGCTATTCAACTATGAGTGCAGCAACAAAAGCGCCCAAGACCTTCATAGCATCAAAAACAAATCTTACTGCTTCCATCATTGCTCACTCTTACTTCTACGTAGACACAGTCAGCCAGCGGAGTGAAATTTATTTGAAAACTTTATTTCTACGAAACGATAATGGAAAAAATTGTTTTGGTTATTATGCAGACAATTTTATAAGCACAGCAAATGTTTTACAATGTTCATATTTCCACAATGGTTTGAGGTAGAAGTTAGGGGATGAATAGAACTCCTCTTGTAAAATGAATTGAAAATTTCGAAGGGATCATGCAGTTTCTTAGTAAAATTAAGATTTATGATACAAAACCATGTCTGAATAATTTCTCTATCATCAAGGATAAATTTGTGTCATCTCCTTTCAGATTTTTTGATGCGAAAATTTTTTAAAATTTCTCCTTTGAGAATTTTCTTCTTCATCTTTATTTAAGTTGCTCTAGTTCCATTCAAAAGTACTCTCTCATGCATTAATGAATCCTTTTGCTTACATTTGCAATTAAACTAATGTATGAAAATGATGAAAAGCATGTCTTTTGTCAAAACAAATGGAAAAGACCTCTGTAACACTTCATTGTACTGTCAATGAACAATAAAGTTCTACAATTGTGAATGGGAATAATGCCTTCTTGTTGACTTCTTTTGTACAAACGCATTAGAGTGAATTATATGTTTGCTGGAAATAGTGAAGAAGCTTGGAGAATGGATGTTGGTTTCTACTAAGACAGGGATGATTTTTAAGGCTACTCTCAAGTATTCTGGTCTTATTCGGTCATATGTGACAACATTAAATAAAATTAATCAATATAAATGATAACTTGTCAGAATGACAGAAGAGTGAATCTGTCTGGAGGGGTGTAGTGCAAATCGTAGACGTAATTACGTGGAATTATTTGTGCGCAATTCTGCAGAATTATACGGAACATTTTTCATAAAGAAGTTAAGGAATTCTACGGAATAATGCATAATTATGTCGAGTTCAAATAAATTCCGGGAAAAAAACTGAATTGATTAATTTTTGCGATTCGCAAGTTTTATAACATAACTATACGGAATTTAGCGTAATTACACGGAATTATATAAAATATTATTTTGAGGAATTCCTTTAAAAAAAATTTTAACATTTAAAACTGTTTATTCCATCTAAAGAGTCCGGATCATCTGGCAGAATCTATGGATTTCCATGGACTATAACAAACGATCCATAGATCATAAAAATCTTTAAAGTACAAGGATTTCCATAAATTAAAACAATTTTGACCCACAAATTTGTGGGGGCTAGACATTTGCACCGAAAAATGATAAGTCCACAACGAAACCACAACCAAACGAAAAATCACGAAGGGACAATAAGGCCACTTATAAGTGGTCTTAATATTTTCACTGCAAGACGATAAGTCCACTTGGATAAAATCATTTGTATAAGAGATTTTTGTCTTCACTTGAAGTTAATAAATTCGCAACATTTTTGGAATCGTCTTTAATATCTCACTATGAGGCAATAAGATCACTTCAAAACTTGAGTGGATTCATTACCTCACAGTGAGTTGATTTATTGTTTTTTTGTGCAAAAAATTCTTAATTTTACAAAAAAATATTGATCAGGTAAAAAAAAAGTTTTAGTATTTTTAATTGTTTTTCAAAAAAATTGTCGAATTTAAACTATTTTTGATGCAAGTAAATTCACTTTTTACTACTTTTTACTAGAAGTTTTTTTTATAAAATATAAGTATCAACTTGATTAAGTTTTCCATATAAATGCTATTTAAGATTTTTCAATTTTTGAATTGAGCTGTGTAATTTTCAGCAATTTTACTAGATTTTGTTTCAGCCGTAACAATCTTTTTGCATCAATTTTTCAAAAATTAATTCAAAAAGGAAAAAATCTATACAACTTTCAACTTTCGTGTGAATATTGACTAATTTGTGGTAAATTTGACTTCCAGTGTGAAATTTAGCCTTAAACTTTACTTTTCTTAATCCTCTATCTTAAATAATGTTTAAACTTCAAACAATGTATCAATTAATTGTCTCTTTAACATAATATATATTTTTGTATTTACTAAATTATTTTCATTTTTCGGATATTTTATCCACTAGTCTTATCATTTTTCGGTGCAAATGTCTAGCCCCCACAAATTTGGGGGTCAAAATTGTTTTAATTTATGGAAATCCTTGTACTTTAAATCCATGGAATTCCATGGAAATCCATAGATTCTGCCAGATAATACGGACTCAGCACTTAAAGATTTAAAATTAAAAAGAATCAATGAATTAAAATTCTTGCAAAGATTAGCTTCAAAAAATATATAATAATTAAATTTAGTTAAATTCAAATTAATTGAAGAGGAAAAAAATATAGAAATGTATACTTATCATTAAACACTTTATAAAACAATCATCTCAACTTTTCATTTTTTAAGATAAAAGTTTAAAATATAAAATTTATTTTTCTAAATAATTCCTCGTAATTACACGTAATTCTGTGGAACATTCCATGAAAAATGCGAATCGCAAAAATTAAACGCAACAAAATTGAAAAGTGGAATTATGCGTAATTACGTAGAATTCCATTGTAAAATTCCGTTGTAATAAAATTCTGAGGAATTCCGCTAAAAGTTCCGCGGAAGTACGTCTACGATTTGCACTATATTCCGTTTTTGGAGCAGCGAGACTTAATGTGTTTTTGTTGCTCAATAGCCAAGTGATGATCATATACATGCACATGCATTTATTCACTTACTCGTCTGTACCTATATATTCTGGCACGAGTTTAAATTTGCATCAATAGCCCAACAACTTGAGGGCCGTTGACTTATGACGTCCAGGAGGTAGGGGGTCCAGCAAAACAATAATAGAACAATAGAAATTCCAGGAAATCCATTGCTCTTTTTTGATAAATGCCCGCCAATTTTGTACTTCATAAGTGAAAAGCCCATTGACATTTTTTATCTATTTACCAGATTTCCTTGCACAAGGCTCAATTGCTGTTCAAGACAGCTAAAATGACAGAAACCCACCCTGTCATATCCATCGGAATAAAAAATATCCATTTTCCTTTTTCATTGTAGCAATTTGTATGCAAGCAACCAAACGAATTCTTTTGTAACTCATTTTTTATGCTTCGACACAAACAACGACCAAACCACATGAGATGCATTTAAAAATAGCAACAGAGAGCTAAAAAAGCCGTCCTTTTTGTGCACAACTGTGTAAAAAAGGAAGTAGGGAAAAAATCCTTTGTGGTCTCTTTTTACAGCATCCTGTAAATGACTGTTTACTCAAAGTATCACTTTTTTTCCATCTTGTTCATAATCTCCATGAATACCAACAATAATTTGTATGGAACAAAAAGAAGATGAGCCTTTTTGACGATTTCACTCTCAGCGCTTGTCGACATCCAAGCTCAAACAATTGTTCTCATTTATATGCATTTACATTTTAATTATTTTGAAATCTTTTTTTCATTCTCCTCTATTTTTTTCTTCTCTTCATTTACAGTAATCCACTCTTTAAGAGATGTTCGTGTTAAGATACCTTCAGCTGTCCGCAAATCTGATACCGTTGTTCTTAACTGTTATTATGATATGGAAGGAGATAGTTTGTATTCTGTAAAATGGTATAAAGGTAAGTTTTTTGATTCTTTTTAGATTATTTCTTATTTCTTTTGTACTTTGGATGTTAAGATGAAATTAAGTGGAGTTGGCAATTATAATTAGTTGAGGAAGGTTGAGGGTTAAAATTTTTGTATACTTTTGTCTTGCATTTAAGAGATGTGAATATGTGAGGCGAAAAACTATGTAGTCCAGAACCTAATCGTATTTTTGAAATAATTCATCCTTAACAGACAAGTGAGTATAATCATGGTACCGTAACATATTCAAGAGTATATTCTAAACATGATATATTCCAAACACGGCACCATGAGTATACTCACTTGTCCGATAGGGCATTGATGAATTCGATACGATGAACATCAGGGAGATTGTTGTTTTGTCATTGAAGTCGATGACATTTTGCAACTTTGAACAGTTGTATGACACAAAATAATTCAATGCAACGGAACTAGCCATAATTTGTGCATTTTAAATCACACAAACCTAATTTCAATGACTAGAACAGTAAAAAAGCATCCAAATCCGATAAGACTTTCTCTAGAATCGAACCAGGGTCGTTAGGGTTAGTAACCCAACCCACCAACCACTACGCAACCAATGCTTTTTTTACTGCTTCTAAACCATGAATCACAATGGCTATTGAAACTAGTCATTCAGTTTCTATTAATGTATTGCTCGAATACTTCAAGTTCCTTTTCATAAAACACCTGATTCTCAAGAACACTAAGATTCATCTACTTTGTAAAAATAATTCTCAAAGGTGTTGAGTTTTCTTACACAAAATTTCCAGACACACTAATCAAAAACTCCATCCAGCCACTTTTTCCTATCTTGCATCAAAATTAAATTGCAAGGATTTTCATTAAAAAAATCTTCCCTTTCTATTTTTTTGCTCATTAAATTTATATGCTTGTTTACCATTAACAGGAAGGAGAGAATTTTACCGTTATTCGCCAAAAGAAAATCCAGCAATGAAAACATTCCCAATTGCAGGTGTTCATGTTATGGTAAGTATCACTAAAACTGCTAAGGATGCTTTTTTTGCTCATTTTTCCCACAAAACTTAATCTCTTAAAAAAATCTTTTTCATTTCCATTTACAGCAATCAGCATCAAATGAAAGTCAATTAACACTATCCAGCGTAACACCGGCGACGACAGGAAAATTTTCATGTGAAGTGTCCGCAGACTTTCCATCATTTCACACGATGATCGTTTCTGGTGACATGGAAGTTGTTGGTATGTCATGATTATATCTCGTTTTTTATGCTGAAAAGTTTATTTCATAATTATTATGAACTCAAAATGGTAATTAAACATGAAAGGAATGTTTTTCCAAGTATGGTGGAGTTCTTTTATTATTTTGTTTGTCATACTGAATTGAGTATAAAAAGCGAGGACTTTTATTTTATCTCTCATTCCCCGCAACTTTACTTTTTCTACCCCGACTATACATAATTCTCATGTGAAACTTTGTGTACTTTTGTATTTTCTTTTAATGAAATACGGGCTTGGAAAAAAATGTGTATCTATAAAGCTATAAAAAAATTAAAATAAATGAAATACAACAAAAAACGGGACCAGACAACTATAGAAATTCTTATTCATGTGATTTGGTGGAGGTTGAAATTTTATAGATCCAAACTTTTGATAACTTGAAAATATGTTGATTTGTGGAATTGAAAGCTTTATTTGTTTTATCAAGACTTATTTTATTGACAGTTGAGATCTTTCGGATGTCTAATGTAATGCTTCTAAAGTTTTTTTTGACTCGTGGTACGCTAAAAGCCATTTTGAAGATTTGAACCCTTTTAGGAGCCTTGACATTGATCTTAGTCTGAGGTTGTGTTTGGTAAACTTTAATATGATTTAATTCACATAGCTTGATGTTGAAGACTTGAAATTTTTCAAATTATTCAATAGACTTCGAATTGACTTCAAGCTCTGCTTTACAAACTAATTTGCAGTTCAAACACAATTTTTCGAAACTCTAATGAGCTATCCCTGAGCAACACAAATTGCTCTTTTCTTTTAGTAAAATCAAAAGAAAAGAAAATTAATGGAACGAGGGAGTCTTCATGGATTCGTGTTGGAAGTTCTGTCGTTTATGTTCCTCAATGGTACCAAATAAGAGTTCCGAAAAATAGTGTTTAAACTCCAAATTAGTTTGTAAATCAGAACTTGATGTTACTTCAATAGCACAATTCGGTTAATCCAATAGATAGCTTGGTGCCGGATTTCTATTCGATTAAACTATTTGTACTTTTTGGGCTAGCTTGATTTCACTTGCAAAATCAAAAAAATTAAGCCTTCGACATCGATATATGTCAGAACCGTTTTTTAAAGGTTTCTTAACAGAACTTTAAACTCAGATCAAAGTTAAGGCTCCTATATCCTGACGCACAAAATTTTAAAATAGATTTTATTGCAACCACAGCCTTAGACACCATCATGGTCAAGGCTCATTAAAATTTTTTGCAATCAATAAAATTTTGTCCATCATCCTTGACTTCATCTACATTTCTTACATAACAGAATGTCAGCTTATCTAATAAATGGATCTACAAACATTTCAATCAAGCTAATTCCACATTCAAACACATTATAAAGCTCAAAATGAACTTTTTTTTCCATTTTTCTTGTTTGTTTTTTTTCACTCTTTTTTTATTATTTCACATTATTTCATTCTGTATTAAGCACTGTTTCACAACTCTCTTGGTGCCAGTGTCGTGGAAAATGTATTTATATACATGCAAAAATAATAATAATATGAAACAAGAGAGAGAGAAAGAGAAGAAGGGGAAAAAAATTAATGAAAACTTTCCATCGTTCTTTATGCTTCGTTAAAAACAATAACATTGGATGAATAAATAAATGCAATGCAACTTTTTTTTGTATGTATGAAAAAAAGAAGGAAAAACTTTTTTTTTTCCAACCCAAACCTTTATGCTGTGAAATAATCTGCTGTTGCACAATGATATCCACTTTAGAGGTTTTCGTGCGAAAGGTTGTCGTGATGCAATTATGAGGGATTTATGATATCATGATATCCTGCCTTTTGATTTGTTGGCAAATTGCATTCCCGACTTGCTAGGCTAGGATTAAAAAGAAATAAGTCAGTCAATGATGTTATCAGCTTTGAATAAACGAGAACACGATGATGAAAGGAAGTTTTCATTGATTTGTCGGATTAAGTTGTTAGGAATTGAACTGAAAAGAACAAAAAAATAGTTGTGCATGTTTTTAAGTACGGATAATCTATGAGATACTGACAGATGACATTTTTAATATCGGATAATGTCAATTATTATTTTATTGTTTGAGTGTCTGTCGTCTACTGCAAGTTTTATATTGATGTGAGAAATTTTTGGGTTTAATTTGAGGTTAGGTTACCATTTTGAGGTTATATAAAAATGATACCATTAAAATTTATTTTATTTCTACAGAAGTGCCACACCAATCACCACAAATTCTAGGAATCAGAGCACGTTATAAGCCAGGCGATATAATTCGAGGAAATTGTACAGCAAAATACTCTCGACCAGCAGCCAATTTAACATGGACGATTAATGATGTTCCCGTAAGTATATTATAAGAATTGTGCAGTCACGAGGAACCTTTTTTTTTTGTTGGCATAACATCTAAAAGGCTTTTTCTTGACATCGCTTTGTGTTTGTTAAACTAGTCGGAAAATTTATGTAGTATTATTCATAGTTCATACATCAATTACTTCGTCGACGAATGGATAAAAATAAATATAAAAAGAGAAAATTTTCTGCTAAATCATTTTACGCCAATGGCATTAAAGTTTAGCATTTGTTTCTTTGTTGACTTATGGTTTCGGGGAGATGATGGAGGGTTTAGAGTGGCTTATTGTCTGGAATTGTTTGAGTTTTGAGATGTTAATGAGGAGGAGTTTAAAGATAAAAGAAACTTGTTCAAATATATACCAGATTTTAAGGTTAAAATCTCAAATTGAAATGTACAATGAACCTCCATTCAAGCACTCGCTACATTAAATTCTAAAAATATGAACAATGCTTCCTAAAATAAAACCTCATAATTTTCCACTCAGAACTCAAATGCTAAACAACCTTTCCTTCCGCATTATTTTCCACTGATTTGAATTTCAAAGCTTCATTCGAAAAATGCGCCATAGTCATTGACAAATTTTCCATGTTTTTCTCTTTTCAATAATTTTTAACATTGTTTTGAGGGTTGTGGGAATAAAAGTTGACACTTTGGCTAGGAGAATTATGCATATTCAAGGGAGTTTGTTTGTTTAAATGTGAGGAAATACTTTGGAGTTTTATTCCACCAACTGGACTCAGGTAACATAGGATGGATCAGAACAGGATTTAGATTGCAAATATTGGCGAATTTCTGTCTGAAACCCAAAGTTTAATAAGGTTTATTGAATAGGTTTCGAACAGCAATGTGGTTCGAGTTTGAGAAGAGACAATAGAAGTGATATTGTGACAAAAGTGCCAAATGTATCAGTCCAAATGGTTCTCAATAAGATCGTGGCTGTTTAGCAACCATGTGGACAGACAACCCTAATTTCAAAGCATTAACTCGTCACTTTTTAGTCAATTTGTAGCTTATCTGAAGTTCACAAAATGTAATAATTTAGCATTGCATTCAAATCCAGCCTCAAACTATCACCAAAGCTAAAATGCGCTTTAAACCCTCACAAATTACAATTATTATATCAACTCCCATCTCACTCACTCACTCTCCATCATCATTTTTTAACCACTTACTTTTTAGTCATTATGAAGTTACAACATTGTGAAAAATTAACGATCTGATAAGAGGCTCTATTCTCTCTTTCTTTTTCTCCCCTCATAACTTATAACAAACAATACATGAAATATATATATTTTTATGAAATTCATTGTGTTTAATGAGAAAAATGCGCACACACAAAAAAGAATCATGCTACTCGCCATATATTATTGAAATTTCAGTCACTTATTGTTTAAATAGTCAGCGGCATTAACATAAACACTTTTCCGCATTTAAGGGCTCTTTATGCAACGAAAAAGAAAAGAAATTGAAATTGAAATTATTTCTCCTTTTTTCTATTCATTTCACCGACTATAGACGAGACTCATTAGTGCCTTTTTTCTAGGGTTATGCATGTGGAAGAGCAAAAATCAATCAAATTGATGTTTCAATAAAGAAAAATGTTTTTTTTTCAACTGATTTTCAATTGAATGAGTAGATAAAGTTTCTGAACTTTTCCATCTCACTCGCTCATTCACTTCTTTCTTTCTGTTTGAATTGTTACACTGCATCAGCAACTTTGAATTGTGGTGAGCTTTTAAAAGCGGTTTTTGTATGGGAAAATGTAGTTGTATGTTCATTCTGATGGGTTGACTGAGTTTTTATTTAAATTTGACTTTTTGAGTAATTTACTGAGTTGATTGAGGATAAGGGAAATATTTGTTTAATGTGCTGACTTTTTTGGGAGAAGTTTTAGATAGGGTTAGATGAAATTTGATGAGTTGGAGTAAGTTTTTTTAATAAAATTCAGCAGAATTGCGATCTGACTGATGTCTCACATAAGTCCGTCACATGCGGAGTGTATCGCATTTAATTAAGGTTTGATAAATTATATTGGCGCTAAACTGTTGACAATCTCGACAATCTACAAATTTTAAATTGCTTCTATTAAAAATAACAGAATAAAAAGCAAACCTAACAAGTGAACGACCCATTAGCGAAAGTAAAGCAACATTCTTCTAGACAAAAAGTTTGCATCTGATAATAAAAAGTCAAGGAATGCAGGATTCTTCCTCTATTTAGTAGAATAAACTTCTTAAAATATTTATAAATGTATAATTTAAATAACGAGGAATACTTTTAATGAAGATAGAGACGAAGTTTTATAGAATGCAACAAAAGTTAAAGTTTATTGTAGTTCAATAGAAATATTTTGATGCGGAATTTTGTGATGCACTTGAGACTTGTCTTTGCCCGAACTGTGCACAGTTAATAAAATTCGTGTACGTCAATAGAGGCGAATTCAGAAACTTTTCGAGAGGGGTGGGGGCTATAAGTTTATGGTACGGACAAGAAAATTTGTAGTTTGGGTATTTTTTTTTTCAAAAAGGGAAAACGTAGTTTGGGATCAAATTCACCTCTAATGCATTCATTTTGGTTTTCGAATTCAATCATCACTTAATACAGTCAGTGGAAGGAGAAGGGTGTAAGGGGGGGGGGGGGGGGGGGTGTTTGTAAAAAAGATTTGTTCTTCTTTAAAAAAAGTGATTTCCGGATTTACAAATTGATCGGCCCGATATGTAAAGCTCGGGATCGTGATATCACGACAAGATCCTCTCAATATTCATTAAAATTAATCCGATAGAAAAACTTTCTTGCTAGTTTCAGTAAATGTCGTAAATGTATAGAATTGAACTCAAAAATCTTCATGAATGCATCTCATTACCATTATTAGAATTAAATTTCATTCAAAAACCTTTGAAATCAATGCTTTTTTTTCCTCAACAAATATGAATGCCACATTCTAGCATCAACAAATGTTTCTACATCCCCTCAAAAATCAAAAATAATGACCTATTTATTATCAAATGGTTCCGTAGAGAATTTGCAATTCATACAAATTTTGCATAAAATTAAAATCACAGAAATCGATATTTGATAGTCCACAGAAGCTGGATGAAAAAAAAATTAAAATAGTTAAGCATTTTAAAGCGCACACACAAAATGTGAATGAAATAATTCAAAATGACCACACAGAAAATAACATAAATAGCAGATTAAAAGCTTTTCATGCTCATTCAAAAGGAAAATAATTTCAATAAATGGATTTTTAAGCAGCTCATTTTATGATATTAATAAATTTACCATCTCTCATCTCAATGTGCACTAAATGCAGACATTACAAAACATAATTTACAAAACATTTACATTAGCAAAAAAAATTTTTTCATTTGAATGGCGAGCAATAAAAATTCCATATTTAGCTTAACAATTAATCATAAAAATAAGTTATTCTTTATTCTCTTCTCTTATGTTATTTATAATCGACAACAATAACTAAATGCCATTTTTATGGAAATCTATTAAAATTAAATGTGCCTTTCTTCTTTTTAGCTTAAATTTTCATATTTTTGGATGTTTTTATTGTCATCAATTTGGCTTTATTTGGACAAGTCATGTTAAGGGAAAAAGTTTTTTTGTGCATTTTTAGTTGAATGGCTGGAATAAATTTGTAATTATTTTACGAATTTTGTTTCTTTGGAGTCCTACATAAGTGTAGCTAATAGTGTGCACTATGAGACACTCCTAGGGTCAAATTAATGGGTTTCAAAGCTTCTGTCAGCTTATCTTTAAGATCTTCTGCAGAATTAATATTCAAACCAAGACCAACTAGAGTAAAACACTTGACATGATGTCCAGTCAATTACCAGACGTAGGGACAATCCCAAAAAAATGTCATTCGTCGTTCCTACTTCTAGTAATCAACGACCACTGGCCATTTTTTTGGGAACTTCCCTACTTCTAGTAATTAACTAGACATTGTGTTAAGTGTTTCATTCCAGGTAGAGCTTGTACTCACTTACGTACATTGCAGAACTCAGAGGTTCTCTAAAACCTAGTTCCGGATATAATCTTTTAAAACTTAATCAAGCTTACTTAAAAAACAGCTTAACCAACAAGACTAAGAAAGAGTTTTAAGCTGCATCTCCAGAGTGTGAAATTAGGAAAGCTACTTTTAAGTCTGCAACTTAAGAATCTTTTGCCAACTTCAAAATCATCTAAAAAAAGCGCCATAAAACAACCAAAAAATTCCATAACAATTCCATTTCCAACTCCCAAATTCATCCTGCCTCATTTTACATTTATACAAGAAATGGAATTTTTTTTTATTTTATTCATTTCAGCTTTGTAGTAGCAGCGGCATTAATGCGATATTCTTTTCTCATTTTTTAGTTATGAATGTTATGGAATTCAATTCAAGGAATGAAGAAAAGAGAGAAAGCACATAACATTTCTCATTCAACATAATTGCTTTCAATTTAAAAAATATTATCATTTTCTTGTTGCAAAAATAAGGAAGAATGAGATGGAAATATTTCAAAAAATGAATTTGCTCCTTCTCTGCTCCCTCATTACAAATCCATGAATGAATAAAAGGCTGAAGATTTTTTATTTTTTCACCATCATCATTTTGCTGATGAGTTTAAGGAATGTGAAAGAGTCGAATGGGATGATCAAAAAGCTATCATATACTTTAGTAATAACTTATTGTATGTTTGAGAATGGGAAAAAGGATTGGAAATGGAATTGAAACTTTGCTGTCATTTAATAAATGATGTCCACAAAAAACGAGAATTTTAGGCACCCTGCACCCTCCCCTCTCCAGATGCAAGTATATCCAAGTATACCTAGCATAGCAGAACACATTGTATGCCAAAGATCTTAAAACTACACCCAATGTAAGAACTGAGTTTCGTAACTAGAACAGTGAAATGGAAAAAAAGCTTCTAAAACTTGATTGAACCCAGAACTTTCGGCACATACGGTCAATGCTCTGCTACTGATGCCACTGACGGACGTCATTAGTGTAGGACCACTAACGCAAATTAAGATATTTACAAATGAATATTTAGTAGAAAGTGCTTAGTACAACTGGTCATATATGCATAAACCTTAACCAATGCACCCCAAAAACTGCATGACGCGACAATAATCCAATAAATTTCAAGCATGATGATAATTGAGACAAAACGAAGCTCCCAAGACGAAATATTTTCTTTCCGTATTTCAACCTTAAATCGGTACAAGAAAAAAAACGAGGGGAAGTCTTAATCTTTTTATTCTAAAGTACACAGACATACATATACACTTAGTCATCTATACTTATCTACATGTGAGCAAATATTTATCTTTTCCCACAAAAAGGAAAATGGTACGAGAAATGTCTCTGTTACTCTTACGCTCATGTTTATAAATTTATTTTATATATGTGCTTATCAGGGTTGTAGTCAGTGTATGATTGGAGTACTTTCCAATATTTTGCGATTTTTATAGGAGTGAGAGACACTCCAACTTAAGCATTTAACCTCATACAACCCCCAAATACTCATCTGATCCGTATTATACGTAATACTCACATATGTCAGTATATAGTCGACATTTATAATATGAGTTAAAAGAGAAGAAGGAGAAAATTTTACTAATAGAATGGGTGGGACAAGTTACATGTTATAATAGCATATTGGGAAAACTTTCCAGAGTGTCTACGAAAAGCTTCTTTCACCGGAAGAGACTTTGCGGTTGAGGCTTGTGGCTTTTTTTTGGGTAGCAAACAACAATACTAATAAGATAAAGAAGAAGTAAGCACGAATAATAATCAAAATGTTAATTATTAATTACAACTTAATCCTCTTACCACTTTTGGGTAGCCCCTTGTTTTATTTCTATTTGGGTTTGCTGGAAATTTGTATTTTTATGCAGCTTAATAATGAAGATTTAATATTTGAAATAGCAGTGCAACTTTACATCCTGCTTATTTTCTGAGAATTCTACAAATTAAAATTTATTCATGTTTCGTGAACATTTGTTTGCTAAACGGAATTGTGAAACAGAAAACTAGTAATAAATTACTCGAAATGTGCAATTAAAAATTCAAATGCAGGACTAATTTTGTAAAAAAATATTCAAGAATTTAATTATAGACTAGAGAATTGAGTTTTGATGATTAAAATGAAGAATTTTTGTTGATTTTGAAGTTTGTCTTTCTAAGGAGGAGCACTTTCCACTGATAAACTGCTTCGAGTGGCCTGAGCGACTTGTTAAGCTCCAACTTCTTGTCAAATAATATCTAAGTCTTGGTTTTATACCCAACAGCCCCATAAAAATTTGATTCTTAAACGTCAAAATCCAAACTCAAAAAGCCTCAATCGTAAATCGTTCACAACTTTTCTGTCTAATTTAATTAAAATTTTACCACCGCCCTGACTGTTAAACAGCCTCATTAATGCCAACATCATCATCAGCGGTATAAATTTCATCAATAAATTGATTAATTAACATGATTTAATCAACTGTAAATTGGATTATTGGTTTCGTCTCATTCCATCCATATTTAACTCTTTTGTCAATATTTTCTCTTCGCTGCCAGTAAGACTAATTAAGCACACTAGCTCAAATGCTTTATAGAAAATGTTTTCGTCTAGTAGAAAAAAGGTTTTCCGACTTTATCGTGTTAAGCCATTAAATCATCATAAATTCATGATAAATGAAAAGCTTTTTTTTGCCATATTTTATAACTATAAAATACACACATTTATCTTTTCAGGTATATCCACCAATAACCAAGCCACATAAACCACAAAAAAATCATAAAAATGAATTGGAAACATCGACTTTGGGTCTACACTTTGTTGTGAACAGTCAGCATTTTATAAATGGAAGACTTAAGGTAAAAATGTTGTAATATTATTGTTGTAAGTGTAAGTCGTGCCTTACTACATTCTTTTTATTTTTTTTTAACCTTTTAGCTTTTTCATCCATTATATCCAACTCTTTACTGTTCCTTTTTCATTCTTTTATATGTTTAACATTTTTTTGTGTAAAATTAATTGAATGGGAAAGTTTTTTTGTGTGTAGCTTTTGTTGCTCTTTCCGTTTTTCATTCTTTTTATATTTCGGTTTCTTTTTGCCCTTTTGTTGTTCTTTTCTGTAGCAAAATTTTTATTTAATTAGGTTAAAATGAAGAGAATTTAACCACAATTTGACTTATTTGATTTTTGGAAGATTGATATTTAACTTTATGCTGGTTAAATAAGAAATGAAAGAATTGAAATGTTGAGGTTGGATGAAAGTTTACTTAACGCAACTTGGGGCACATTTATGCTTCATTTTTTTTATGTAATTTAAAAATTCTTGAAGCAAATGTTTTGTTTTGATTTTAAAATTTTTTTGCTTCATCAATTTCAAAGCAGAAAATATGCTTCAGTAAATTTGAAGATGCCAAAATTTCATTTCATTAAATTTGAAGATGCAAAACTTTTGGTTTATGCAAAACTTCCCCTTCATTAAAAGTTAAAATTCCAAAATTTTGCTTCAATAAATTAAAAGAAGCAAAAATTCCGCTTCATCAAAGTTAAAGATGCGTAAATTTCGCTTCATCAAACTTAAAGATCCAAAACCTTCGCTTCATTAGATGTTAATTGCAAAAATTTCACTTTAATAAATCAAAATAAGCAAAATTTCCGCTTCATCAAACTTAAGGTACAAAAATTCCGCATCTGTAGATGTTAAGATGCATTAATTTTGCTTCAATAAATTTTTCGTGCTTTTTATAAAACTTTCACAAACATTTTAATTTTTTAAACCACTTCTAATCTACAATAACCCTAATTCCATAACAAAACAAGCGCTTTATTAATTAATTTGTAATTATTTCTTCCATACTTTTATTCATCCTCTAAACTTCTTTCTTCAGTATTCCATCTTTGTTCACCGTATCCACCTATTACAAGATCTTTTTCATTCAATTTTGTTCTTTATCTCTTGTCGCTTTTTATAAAAATCTATATGAATGTTCACTTCCATTTCTCTCACTATAATCATATCATGCTTCGTATCGCTTCTAGCGTTGCAGCTTATACTATTACTTAAATTAATTAGATTTCTCTTTTTTTCTTTTGAAACTAGAAATTAAATTAATTGTCCAATAGGGAAAGAAAAAGTTTTAATTTCTGTGTTTCTGTTTTATAGGTGAAGTGCATATCACGAGTGCATGATGTTTACCAACAATCTAATGAACGATTTATTGAGGAGGAACGACCTCGTGTGACGAGTTTAGCGTCATCGAATCACAATCATAATATAGGTTTATCATATAATTCATATAATCCAGATGACAATGAGATAGACGATAAGGACACGTACCTTGATAATATTAAAGGTAAGCGATGCTAAATTGGTGGTTTTTTTAATCATTAATTATTAAAACAAATAGTTAATCATTAAAATATAATTTTAATTAAACTCAAAGTATTTTGAGCAAGACATGACTCCAGTCTTAATTGTTTCCACAACAACATCACATCCTACCTCCTTTTTGTTTACATTTCAAATTGATGTTGAATAAATAACAATTGTAAGAACAAATTCTCAAGTATCATGCTCAATTAATTTTGAAGAATTTGTAAATTAACTCCTTGAAGTGATTCTAATTTAATTAGTATAATCATCTTAGTGTCAATATTTAACAGTTAAAGTTCCTTCGTAGACAAGATTATTTGTTTTTAGGGGTTTTGATTCCTTTTATAAGGAATTAATTCAATGTCATTGTTGTCTTTTGCTCATCTAGGGATATGACCTTGACATTTTAATTGAATTGATTCGTTGGAGGTTTTGCAGGGTTGAGATTTAGATAGAGAGGGTTATAAAGATAGAGACTCAAAAATAGAGGATTTCCCTCATGTCGAATTCCAAAACTACAAGCAAAGTCCTTATTCTATTGGGATCCTTAAGTTATTGATCCTCTTAATGAAAGTCAATGGAATCGTTTTAAATGATTTTAACCATAAAAGCAACTTATCTTAATTAAGAAAAACCAAAATAATCTACAAACCTAATAGTTGCCCTTACCTTAACTCTTAGGTTCCAACTCTGTTTAATCCTGTACTCAATCTGGCACATTACCTCAAAAATTCAATAATCCCAGTCACGTCACACTCAATGAACATAATTATTTAAATTATCAAGAGTAATTACGACTCATTAAGTTGAATCAAATCTGTCAGCACTGCTCTATTAAATTTGACAAATTAATGAAGCAATTCAATAAAAGAACATTAAGAATTTCTCGAAATAGACAAAATTTTCATGAGAATTTCCATTAAATTATCACAAAAAAAATTTAATTTCTTTTACCTTTATTGCTGTTTCACCGACGAAGGTCATATCTTAAGGACATAAAATTGTCCTTTCATTTATAAAAATTCCATTAAATGAGAAAATTAAGAGGAAAGCCTGAGCATAAAGAAAATGGTTGGTCTACCTAGAATATTACCGTACCATTCTCATTTAATTTAAGTGGAATTGATTTCAAGATAATTTAATTTGTTATTATTACATTAATGGAGACTTAAGCATGTCACGCTGTCCAGAAGTAAAAAGACTTTAGTCCTGTATCACACGCACATGTCGTATTAGAGAAGGACTTACTTTATATAAATTAATACATATGTTGCATGAATAAAGAAGGTCTTGTACATTTTTTTTAATTAATTTGAAAGATTTTCTCTTTTCATTTCGCACAGGCGACGCCTCGTCTCTCAATGCTGGCTCATTACAAACATGCCATTCATCGTTAGTCATTTTAACAATTTCCACATCACTTCTTCTCTTCAATTATCTCTTCAAATTCAATTATGCTCTTGGAAGACTCAACTCATCGTGATCGCATTAAGTATATATACATCTATATAGCTACCCTACGTGTTTGTGTGTGTAAATGAAATGGACGACAACGATGGCAGCAACAGCCCACACTCCCCAGTCAGGATGAGAATGAAGATGGATAAAAATACTGTTTTTAGGTGCGAGACCGTAGCGAATCATCATGTAGCGCCGCTTCTTTTTCTATGTGTCGTGTATCGATGACTTGCTCCTTCTCAACAATTTAACATGATACTTAACAATCATCGATGAGGAACTTTTTCACTTCCTCACAATCTATTCTATTTCTTCTAACATAAAAAACACATTGTTAACCTCCCATCTCCCTACCCCCAACATTCAGATTCTATCTCTTTCATTATTCAATCTCTAGTTAACCTGTACTCTGTAAATATTGAACCTATTGTGGAAAGGAAATCATTGTTGGCTCTTCTCTCGATGACAATTCACGCGATGCTTATAAAACATAGGCTGATGAAAATTTCATAGACGGCTCTTGTTTCTGGTTTGTTTCATGTGCTTTTCGTGTTCGGAGATTTTTGTCACATGGAATTTTTAATGGGAATGTCAGACACAATTTTGAGTGTCACAAATTGGAGGTTTTTGAGGAATTTTTAAGGTTATGAGAGGATTTTGTCGCTCTCGTTTTACAAAGCTGTGTCTAATGGAAATTAGTTTTAAAGGTATAAAGACTTAAATATGATTTTTTATGCTTTATACTTACTTTCATGGTTAGGGCAAGTGTGGACCTATTGCCATGCTTAGAAATCGTTTAAAGACAGCTCTTTCTTTCGTAATTTTCTAACAGTTGAGTTCTGAGCCTTTCAATACATCCAATCCATTAATTCTTCTTCTTATAGTAAACATCCTTGAATAACACACCTCATAAGCCTTACCAAGCATCAAATGCTTAACTAGGGTTAATGGAATAGATGGAACTCCACCCTTGACAGAAAACTTCACTCGACTTCTCAAAATCATTCTTACAATGCCTCTTGTCATGTTGTGACACTTCCAAAGTTTTCTAAATGCTCGCTAGATAGAGTTTTGTGATTGAAAGATCAGTTTCTAGTAAGAATCGAACCTATATCCTTATTTAAGTCCTCACAAAATGACTTTAACTGAGGTTAACAGTTTTTGTCAATTGGCAAACTATTAAAGCACATCTAATATAACTTTTTACTAATAAACTTATCCTTAAATTTTCAAAACTTAATATCCATCAAAAGTTTCAATCTGAGAAGAGCCACAAACGCACACACACACCACAAAAAATACTCCAAAAAAAAACTTCTGTCAAATCTTTATCTTGAAAATTTTTGACTTTAAAAACTTGTTTTTTCATGCATAACAAAATTGTGTATGAGTATAAATAAAATATTGAGAAGATGTATATTCATTAATGAAAACAAGCCTATATATAAACAAAAAATCACATTACATTAAAAAAGATATAAAAAAAAGACATTTAAGCCTTTAAGTCAGTCATGATAATTGCCACAGAAAAGATATTCTTTTTCTTTTTTAAATAATTTTGTATATAAGTTTTAATATTTAAGAAATGAAAAGATGTTTAGTGAAAAAAAGTTGAATATTTCTGCATGAAAAAGGAAATTAAATAAGTTTTTTTTCTGTTTTTAATTAGCATAAGCAGAGAATTTTTATATAACAGGGATTAGAACTGAGTTTGTTTGACAGGAGGTGAGTGGGATTTAAGAATGAAATATTTATTGAATCTGGTGTTCTTGAGTTACTTAAAAATGATACAAATTGTCTGAAATATTATCAAAAAATAACGGCCAAAATTAATTTTGAAAAAATTACGGTTAAAATAATTTTGAAAAAACAACGGTTAAAATAATTTTGAAAATTTTATCTTATTAATTATTAAAAGAAATTTGCTTAATTTAAAAAAGAATTAAATGAAATAAAATAATTGAAATTAAGCATTTCATTACAGATAAAAAGTCTGATTTCAAACAAAACTTCAAAGTTCACCTAATTTTATCTTTCAAACCCAAAACCATTCCTAGAAACCACTCAACTCATGAATGCCTTGCAGTTTAAAGTTTCTCTTAAAAGTCTAATTGCCAACTTTATTCCTCGACGACAGTGATAATGAATGAACAAGAAAACTTTAAAACTGGATTTAAAAAAAAATCCAATTAAAATGTGAATAATTTTTGCATACCGAGTTATTTAAAGCTTGCAAGGACGTTCAACTGGAACGAATTCAACAACCCTTAATGATTAAAATTAAATAAAAATAAAATAGTAAAAAAAAGTCACAAAAAACAAAGAATGAAAAAAATGCAGAAAATATTATGAATGATGTGTATTTAATTAATAAATATTGTCATATAAATATATTTATTTAAGTTTATATTCCTAGGTCAATAGTGTAATACTAATGAAAATGAATAACACAAAGAACAGCGATGACATGTGAGATTTATTAAATTAATAAATGAAAAAAAAAATAAAAACTTTTTTTTTCTGAGCATAGGGTAAACCATGTTGAAATTTGTGCAATGTTGAAATTTGTGCGCTCAAATAAAAAAGAAATTAGCCCAAATAAGCCATTTAAACCAAAATTTTGTTTGCAGTTCTGTGTAAAACAGTTGTACAAACATTTCTACATCATTTTGGACAGTCTCGAAGCTTGGAGCAGCTTTAAATTTTAAAAATTCAAAATCCCATACAAAATTGTGATTTTCATATTTTAAAATATTTGGGCATAACCAGTGCTGCTTGTAATCAAATCACAGTTTAAATATAAAATTTGATAATTGCTATAATGTTTCAAAAAAATTCAAGTTATAAAAATCATTGGAAGTGCTTTA
Source organism: Chironomus riparius (assembly GCA_917627325.4). Classification (NCBI taxonomy): domain Eukaryota; kingdom Metazoa; phylum Arthropoda; class Insecta; order Diptera; family Chironomidae; genus Chironomus; species Chironomus riparius. Next base: position 15,978,813 of record OU895877.1, on the reverse strand, counting down.
AAAATTGATTTTATAATTTCTTGATTGTAAATGTTAAAATTTGTGCGAATTTTTTTTACAAATTTTGAAATTTGTGCGTTTTTTATCGTAGAAAGCGATGGGAATTTTTGTCAACAACAAATATTATTTACGTATGAAATTCATGTTTTTACAGGATTTCATGAAGAATAGCATAAATGGAACTACTGAAAGTCAAAAACTGATAATAGCTGATAAAAATTAAAAACGTGGGTCATTTAAAATTTTAAAAAAAACATAAAACAAAAATGCAAAAGACTTCAAGGATATCCATACAGATCCATATATTCAAAAAGTATATCCTGTTAAGTGTCCAATTTCAGATCTTTAAATAAAAACATTTTGATTTCCTATTTTTCATCTTTTTATTGCTAAAACTCTATGCTGCATAAAATTTACACAAAAATCGAGGAATTGCTGATTTAATGGATGTTCCTTTGACGGTTGTAAACTCAGCCAGCTCAAATTGAGTTAAATCTTGAATCTTGCATTATTTCTTGAGGAAAAGGTTTGAAACAATTCAGCTTTATATTCTTAATTTCATTTAAATTTTATTCAAAGGAGTTCCTACAGCAAAATATCAATTTCTGTTCCAAATATAAATAAAAAATATGTTTGTTTACATTTAAGAATTGCAATTATGTCAAAGATTGCTATTAAAAAAACGCACAAATTTCAACATTTTTTCGCACAAATTTTAAAATTTTCCGCACAAATTTCAACATTTGATCGAAAAAGTCAAAAATCTCTTCCCATATGCAGCATAACCTTGAAAAAACATTATTAACTGAAAATTCCCACAATTATTGATCTTTTGAGCCCATTACCAAATTTACATGATCAGTCATTAGCAACTTATTTGCAAATCAAATCTTCATGTGCAAAAACACACAAATTTCAACATGGTTTACCCTATATAAAATTATTTTGACAGAAAAGAATGAAAAATTGTAAAATAAAAAAATTTAATGATGAAAAAAAGGGAAATAAAAACAAGAAAGTGAAAAAAATGTGGAAAAGAATTTCTTTTTGGATTTCGATAGTAATTCTTTGTTTTTTCAGGAAACTTTTGACTTTATCTGCACACATTCTTCTACTCGCTCCAGTTAAATTTTCATATCTGATACTAAATGCTAATACTAATGCATAATTATAGCTAGCATAACCATACAAAAACTCGCAAGCTAGTCTAGTCTGATAAACTATCAATTATCAAAAAATTATTCAAGATTTAGCAAAATTCTTGGGCCTGGTGTTTAGCTAGGGTGACACTTTGATGGCTTAAGTAGCTCTAAAGCTAAGATTAACCTTACAATAGACCTCAATGAACTTTCACGAGTCGTTAGTGTAAGCCTTATGATGTTCAGGATTTGATCAATCAAGGATTTGATTTTCCCTCCGATTCACAGTGGATCAATAGGAACTAATCATCATTTGATACATGCATACTTATTCTACTGAATGTATACACATCAATATGTTCTACATACTTTAGCTTAAAGCTAGCCCTGCTTTTAAAGGATGTGATCAATGTGCTTTTTACATTAATATAGTAAAGTTTGGTATATTATGCAAGCTAATTGATCCTCCTCTGATACCAATTAGGTACCAGTAAGCATGTTTATTAAGCTGTGATATAATTAGAGGCTCAATATAGCACCAGATCTGTAATGTCATGATCACGTGATCACAAATCCTCGTCATATCGATAGCACCTTTACAATAATTTAGGTCACTGGTGGGAATCGAACCCATGTATTCATGAAACAGGGTTACAAGTTTGGTATGTTGCCTAACCACTCGCGCCACTGAAGCCTTACTCTTGTGGTGACAGATTCGTCTATATATGGCTCGATACCCAAAATTCATCTCTGCTTCAACACCACATGATCATATATTAGAGGAGCTCCATCACAAGCTATGTCAACAGTTTCTCTTTCAAAGTTCGTGGACCAACAAAAATTAAAATTTGACTAAAAACAAAAATGTGTATTCCACAAAAAACCAAAAATAACTCAAAATCCTTAAAACTTAATTTTTATTTTTCCCCCAAAACCCAAACAAAAAATATTTTCGTGATTATAATGAATTTTCAAATGAATAACATCAATGTTTTCATTTGAAAGCATTCACAAATACACGAAAAAATAAAATAATATTATGCAATATGCCGCTAATTAAAATCCTCTATGGTCATGCAAGCTCACGATGAATTTAAAAAAGAACTCTTTTTTTCACTGTTTTCCGATTCTATTTTTATTATTGAATGTGAAAATGTGAAATAAACATAATTAACATGTCGAATGTATTCAGACATTTGAAAATGTGATTAAAATTCATCGGAAAAATGATGACAACAAATGCATGTGTTGGATGTTATATGCGGAAGTGTGGATGAGGGAAAAAAGGCACGATATCATTTCAAATGATTGGTTTGGCGAGTGTGGTTGTTTGTTCCGTGCTTTTTTTCTGTCATGTCAAAGTATGAATAGGAATGAATGAGATAAAAATTATGGAAATTGTTTCAAAGGAAATTCTAATTTTTCTGCGAATGGGATGGAAGTGGAATTGAAGTGATTAAATGGGTTATTTTTGACAGAATATAGATTTACAATCCCAATTGTAAAGCTGCCACATGTAGAAAGATTTTCCCAAACGTGTTACTTTTGTCGCCCAATTAAAACCAGAAATATTTTTGCTGTATATTTCCTTCAAAATGAAAGGATTCTTTGTGCCCAAAAAAAATTTGGGCAGGACGGTAGGGCATGTTCGAGTTTCAAAAGTATAATAAACCTAAAAATGGAATAAAACAAAAAATATTTAAATTATCAGGTAAAGTTTACTCACTATTTGTTTGCGTAAATGCTGCTGTTCATTAGGATTCCTTGTTGATATGTCGATGCAGAACTTGAAACTGGCGATACATCTTTCTTAATGGTTGTTGTCTCAGACGGTGCTTGCTGTAGCGTAAAGCTTGAAATTGGTGCTTGGCTGGGTAAGAATTGTATGAAAAAGAACGTTTATGAAGGAGAAAAAGTGAGAAGCAATTAATTGAAATCAAATTCCTCAGCAGATACAATTTTAGGCAAGTGATTCCATTTTGTAATTTCAAGAAACGGAAGGATCATTTTTCTTGTTACTGGTGATTTTGCTTCCAGAATTGTTTCATGATCCTTTTAAGAATTGTCCTTGAGGTCCTGGGAAGGTCCTTTTAGCTGATGTTTTTGATCTATTTTTAAGTACATTTTCATTTGCACAGCCATATTGTACGAGAAATGAATGTATTGGGAGATGAACTTGATTTATTTTTACAAAATTATGGTGTTGAAAGGGAGCTTTTTAGTTGCAAGTACATATTTGTTATTTTTAAAAAGCACAATAATTGATGACCATTAATTTCATCTGTTGTTAATTGATGAAGTTTGGTTTTAACAGCTTCTGTAAAGTCAGAAATATCATGTGTTAATGCACAGAGATTTAAAACTTGTGAAAATTGTAAATTATTGTCTGTTTTCTTATTAATTCTTCAAGTAAAAGCTGAATTTCGTTTCCACATACCTCTATAGCTTCTCGTGCCATTTGAGTTTTTTCTGATTTGGTTTTTTTTGCATTCTTCTTAGTGCTTCTGAATCCGCAATAATTTTTTTTTTGACAAACTGCATATAATCTTTGCGGATTTTATATTTTTCCTCGTTTTTTGTTATCAATTGATGTCTGTGATGTATGCTTGATTGATTTGAAATTTTTTTTTTCAAGACTTTTTCTTGTCCTTTTTCGTTCACTCTTTTCTTCATAAACAATCTCACATTTAATTCTTTGGTGTTACAGCCAGTCATGATGCATTTTATGTCTTCTTCACGTCACTCGAAAGATTTCCAAGTCTTTGTCATGATTTTTTCAATGTTTTGAAATTGTAAAATTGAAAATAAAGAAATTTTTTCAAATGTTGCTTTGCTTTTTTTGGTGATCAAGAAATTTAAATTATTGAACCAGATTTCATGTGTGTGCTTGTAACCAGGTTGATATGGTATAAAGTAATCAGCAACAGACTGTGATTCTCAGATTCAATGAGATCATCAAGTATAATCAAAAAAAATCTATAGAACATGATTAATTTAAAATCAAAAGTTCTACAATGTTGAATCTGATGAGAAGACATAAAGGGCTGAAAAAGAGGAATTTAGAGCTACGAATCTTTAGTCTCAGGGAAAATTGGTTTCAAGAAATGAATTTTATTTTTATTGTCTACTCATTAATTAAAAGATGTTTACATTAAATAGTAAAGTTCATTTGTTAAGGATTTAATCCAGAGATCGAAGCCGATTTTTTCGGCTTAACTCGATTTTTGATTTTTTTGATAGAAAAAAGCCATTTAACACCCATTTCAAGTATTTAAATTGAACTTTACATGCTTTATTATGATTCTGTGTAATATTTTGTCAGCATGTAGCTATAGTAAGCTCAGAATTTCAATTTAGTCGATGATAAGCCGATCGGCTTAAATTTCGGCTTAAAATCGTTTAAATTCCATTCGTGGGTAATATTGTAGCTCTCGTTCCTATTTCTCCCGCTAGACTTCAAGTTCCTGACCCGTTCCTTAATCCAACGTTGCTCAAGAAGAACAGAAGATCGAAACGAGAGCCTTAGTTTATTTGAAACCTAGATTTGAAGATTAGAAGCTTGATGCTACATAATATTAATTCATATGTATACAAATACAAAAGTGTAAAATGTGAATTATTACCGAACAGTATGTCGTCAATAAATGCAATTAAGTGCAATTAAAATGAAAAAAAAAAAAAAACATATCCAAAAAATTTCTTCATAAAGCCACCACAAATATGAAAAAGCGCATCGAAATGATGCAAAAACAGAGAAACAAACTTCATTCTTTAAAAATCATTTTTTTTCCTCCTCTCTCCACAAAATCGAATGTGAGAAAATTCCTGACGGGTATGTGAGAAAAAAAAGTTTATTCGATTGCAGAAATTTTTATTTTTGTGTTGTTTATTTCTCACACACGACTGTGCAGCATATCGATGTTGTTTGAACTTTTTTTATTTCACTCTCAAAATATTTGTTTTGAATTTTTTTGCCCCTTTTCTGTGTGTTTTTTTGGTTCTCTTTGATGTGTGAAATTTTTTTTAAAACAAAAAACTTTTTTAAAATTCCTTTGTGTCTATTATTTCAGTTTTTAATGCTTTTGAAATTAAATTTCTACATTTTTTTTTACCTTTGGATTTTGTTTTCTGTGTGAATGCTCGCTAAAACCAAAATAAAAACTGAAATAATTCAATTGAATAAAAAGAGAGAAAATCAAAGTTTGGGATTTTAACTGAAACTGTTTAAGCTTTTGAGATTTTAGGAGGGATTAAAGGTATTCAAAAGGTGATTATAGAGTTAGGAATAATGGAAGTGTTAGCATATTTAAAAGCTTGAATTTAATTTTTTTCAACTCAAATTGACCAAACTGAACTAAAACTGAGCAAAATTGCACTAAAACTGAGCAAAGATGAACTAAAACTGAGCAAATTTGAACTAAAACTGAGCAAATTTGAACTTAAACTGAGCAAAATTAAAATAAAAATTAACAAAGTTGAACTAAAACTGATCGAAATTGAACAAAATTGAACCGAAACTGAGCAAAGTTGAAATCAAACTGAGCAAAATTGAACTCAAACTGAGCAAAGATGAACTTGAACTGAGCAAAGTTGAAATCAAACTGAGCAAAATTGAATTAAACCTGAGCAAAATTGAACTCAAACTGAGCAAAGATGAACTTAAACTGAGCAAAATTGAACTCAAACTGAGCAAAGATGAACTTAAACTGAGCAAAATTGAACTCAAACTGAGCAAAGTTGAACTAAAACTGAGCAAAATTGAACTCAAACTGAGCAAAGTTGAACTAAAACTGAGCAAAGTTGAAATCAAACTGAGCAAATTTGAACTCAAACTGAGCAAAGATGAACTTAAACTGAGCAAAATTGAACTCAAACTGAGCAAAGATGAACTTAAACTGAGCAAAATTGAACTCAAACTGAGCAAAGTTGAACTAAAACTGAGCAAAGTTGAACTCAAACTGAGCAAAATTGAACTCAAACTGAGCAAAGTTGAACTAAAACTGAGCAAAGTTAAACTAAAACTGAGTAAAATTGAACTCAAACTGAGCAAAGTTGAACTCGAACTGAAAAAAAAATTGAATTAAAACTGAGCAAAATTGAACTCAAACTGAGCAAAGTTGAACTTAAACTGAGCAAAATTGAACTCAAACTGAGCAAAGTTGAACTAAAATTGAGCAAAATTGAACTCAAACTGAGCAAAGTTGAACTTAAACTGAGCAAAATTGAACTCAAACTGAGCAAAGTTGAACTAAAATTGAGCAATATTGAACTCAAACTGAGCAAAGTTGAACTTAAACTGAGCAAAATTAACTCAAACTGTGCAAAGTTGAACAAAAACTGAATAAAATTGAACTAAAACTTTACAAACTAGAATAAATAACCTACTCAATTTCAAACTCAACATCCTTTCAACAATCCACTCAAAAACCTCTTCAATATCCACAGACACCAGCAAAAAAAATTCAAAGCTATCGAAAACCTCTTTTATTGAATTTTAATCCTACGAATCGCACGCAAAAATTTAATTGGCATAAAAAATTGCACAATGGCGATTAAAATCCACTCTTTATGAGAGCAGAATAAAAAAAAACAAGGAACTAAAAATATTCATGGCAAACCATAGCGAAACACACAACGATTGAAAAGTAAACAATTGATTCATTGTCCCTATAGCTAGTAATGCTTTATGGAAACCCCATTTTTTTAACTATATTGTGGACTCTCGTACTCAAAGTCTACTCTTTCAATTATACACAATTTTTTTCTGCATGCTGTTTGAAGAGGGGAAATAATATTTAAATTAGTGTGGAATGTGTCGGGCATTTGAGGTTAGGTTACAGCGCATATTTTGAGGATAGATGGAAGTTATATTGATTTTTGATTGGAAATGTAGGCTGATGGATGTTGGTGTAAAGTTTAAAGTAACAATGGTGCCAATAAGGGTGTAAATAAGCTAGTCAAATAGATTCCGAGATTCATGAATTATTAAACAAGCAATTAATAGCGAAAGACCCTTTGAAGGCTTTCATAGAGGCTGTTTGGCACGAATTGGTTTAGACTTGCTTTACTCGATTGCTCTAAATCTAAGTGCTCGGAACAGTTACTAGCACTTTCCTAGTCATGTGCTTAGATGGAGTCCTAGAAATCAGCCCCTGACTTCAACATGAGTCCCACAGCCAAGAAAATGTCACAAACACAAAAGAGTAAATCAATTAAAATTCCCACCGTCACTTCAACTAGACAAACCATAAATTACTCAACCAACATCATCAATATCCCGTTTAAAGGAACTACGAAAAATAAAAATAGAAGAAAAAAAACTTTTTTATTTCAAACAGAATCGAGAGCTTTACCTCGTCATCATGTCCTTTATAAAGTTTCTCCTCAAACGTGACCAATAAGTTTCCAATACACCTCAATTCGTACTGAACTGAACTCAACTTGGCAATATTTGTTCAGAGAACTTCGAGAGTAGAATTTTATGAGTTTCATGTCACAGCTTTTTTTATATCATTTTCTGTTTTACATTTTCTCGATTCTCAGATCGAAATGGATGGAAGGAGCACACACAAATAAGCCGAGTGATAGGATAAATGATGAAAGGCATTTTGATGTGAAAACAGTGTGGAGAAGAAATTTGTCGATAAAGGAATTGTGACAATGTGAAAAAAATATGTATTTGCATTGTGTCCTAATGGAATCTATGTTCGAATGACATTAACAGGCATTACTATGTGTGTCCTCAAAAACCACTGGCATTTTATCAAATTTTTTTTTTTGCCTCCTTTTCTACGTTGTACAGACACAAATACATGTTCTGACTGAGTTTACGGGAGGCTGTAAAATATTGAATTGATGATTTATTGCCAATCGTTGACAGACAATAATTTCTTTATGGGATGTCATTGGAGGTTAAAGGAACAACTGTTATTGTCGACTTTTCCTTCCTTTTTGTTGGATTTTTTACAGAATTTTACATTTATTGTGCTATTGTTACTTTTTGATAGATTTTTCAGGCTTGATTGGCCTACTTTGAAGTCTCTTCTATCCATTGATGCTGAGCTGGTTGAATAACCTGAAAAATTTCTAAGGAATGTTGAGAAAAAGTTTTAACGATTTTTCGATGTTTGAATGAATTTGAGGGGTTTTAGATGAGACACAAAAAAGTTGTGTCGTTTTGAAAAAGATGCAAAAAAGAATTTGTAAGGTTCGGATTAAAAGTAAACAATCAAAAGTGCAAATTGGACGAAAAATCACTTTAAATCAATGAAAAACCAAAGAAGGGGAGGGGGGGGGGGTTGTCAGCAAGAAAAGAACAATAGAAATTCCTGGAATTCTATTGTTCTGATTTAAAAAATGACCGTTAATTTCGAACGTCATAACTGAACGACCTCCAAGTTATCAACTACTAAAAGATCTCTAAATTGACCTAATACAATGCAATTCGTCTGAAATAATAACAATTTCTCAAGAAGTCTAGCATTTGTTGTATTAAACTTCAATTAAGGTACTATTCCTCATTTACAATGATTAAAAACGAAGTGTTCATCAATATTTCCAGCTAATGTCATCAATTCATAGTTTGAGACATTTTCCAATAGATTTTGAACAAAACTTTCAATAGGCTTTAATAAATTCTGCTAAAATTCCTCCTCAACAGCATTAAATCTTTAAATTCTCTTCTGTCGCCCAGAAAAATAGTGGCAAAAAATTCCACACAACACAAATTATCATCATGCACCAACAATAAAGAAAACAACTGCATTAAATAAAACAATCAAGCCATCAACCATCGTGGTGTAGAAAAATGAGGAATGAGCACTTGAGAATATGAAATGTTTTCATGTTTCACGTTTTTGATGTAATAAAAATGTGATTCAGCACCTTGATTCCCGACTTTGAGAATTGAATGAATAAGAACGAGAGACTGGGAGCATGCTTCATACATAGTAAATTTTATAGCACGAAAAGTATTGTAATATTTTTATATTCATAGCACATCGCATGTCTTGATGTTAATTCATTCTCAAGTACTTTAAGTTCAGCCTCTTCTCATTCGCTTTTTACTCAGTTATATTGCTACTTACCCTTCATCTTTTATTTATGAAGTTCAATAAATCTGTGCACGAGGAGATTTTTTATTCGGTCGACCTATACAGGCAAGCATCATCATCATCATCTTTCGTGAGGCCATAGAAAGTGGCAATTCGTAAGGCTTCAAGGAGTCGTTGGGGAATTGAAAATTATGAAGAAAGGATAAGAGATGCTGAGTGGATGAAAGTGTGTTGAGCGCATTCTAGATTGTTGAAGTTTTAAAAGGTTAGTGAAATTGTTTATTGACAGCGAATTAAGAATCGTTGACTGGATGTTTAGTGTCGTATAAAAAATGTTTTGGATCTAGGGGGCTGTTCACTTATTACGTAAAGCGAAAAAATGACTTCTTAGACCCCCCCCCACCTCGTAACAAAATTTGTATTTAAAAAAAAGGTCCTTGTTTGAACCGTAACAAAATCTTAGACCCCCCCTCCCCCTAAAAGCGTTACGTAATAAGTGAATGGCCCCTAGGCTAATCATGGTTGTTGATCTTCGAATCTTGTTCTAGGGACTCTATCAACTTTAGCTAAGTTCTTGTTCGTAATAAAGCAATGATGTTCATATTGACCAGATATCGACGTGTTGTTGCTTTGATAGCGTGATCGAGTGATAGATCAACCTCACGTTCAGCTATTCTTTTTTTTTTTGTATCATCTAAAGTATCTCTAGTTGTAATCAGAAACTTTGCTGAGAGGCAGGTCTAATTATTGAAAAAAGGCCATAGACCCTTAACATAACCTTCAAATTACCATCAAAAACAACAATATCCATCAAATTTAATATTCAGACCTAATAATAAATGTCTATGGCATCATTATCAACCACAAGTAAATGAAAAGACAAAATTCTCCCCTTTTCTGCCTTGTCTTACTCAAAAAATTAACACTTTTAAAAAAATAATAAAGGCAAGAAGACTGTAATGAGTTCAAGATAGATAGACAAAAAGGAGATTAAAATCTCCACAGTATCGTTGTCGACGGTGAATCACTAATGAGAACTTGACAGTAATTTTTCTGTAATTTCTGACAACTTTCATTTTATTGCCTTAACCATCCTTCCATTTATCGTAGTCTGAGATTGTGCCTTGTGTGAAGCACGCGAACAAGGCAAGAGAAAAGAAAGAATTTTTATGACTACATTTCCTCTCCTCTCGTTATTCTTTAAATTGACAAATTTATCACAGAGTCGATGGAGTGGGAGGAAGAAGAAGACGAGGAACCAAAGGGGAGGAGAACGAACAACGAGGAACATGAAAAAAAATAATAAAAAAAATATTTAATTGAAATTAATGACGTTGAACTGAAATTATAATGGACATTAATTAGTTGTACGAATATAGAACTTGAATGCATATAATTAGTGCCGCAAAATTTGTTGATTTTTGGCTCGTTCAATTCTAATACAAATGTCAATACAAACAACTAAAATGTTATGCATTGACCTAAAGCGAACTAATTGAATTAACATTTTGATATAGCAATTGCTATCAAATACAAATTAAATTTACTTTTATGCTTTGTGGGGGAAATGATTAGAAATGTGTCGAAAATTTTGTGAAATTTAGAAAATTTTCATTTGAGGTGTCAAAGGTAGGAGGGGGTGGGGTCTAAAATCTCTTTTTCGTAGACTTTATTTATTTACAGCCCCACGTTCAACTTTAGAAAAATATTCATGGAAGAACCCGGAAAATTTTGCCAGTGAAAATTAAAATTTCAATTCTGGAAAATTCAGAAAATTTATATTAATTTCCCCCTTTCAGGCACTTTACATTAACTACTCCACAAATGGACACACACATAATCGAAACAGAAATAGTTATTTTATGCGGAATAGAAAAACCCATCAAATCACACACAATGTAACTATTGGCTACGCTATTATGGTATGATATAGATAATAATGAAAACTTTTACCTAAAATTAACACAAAAATCGGTAGACGAAGCCGCAAAACATGTAAAATTAAATTGTCATGACTGCTAATGAGCATATAGAGTTAGTGTTTGTAGTGGAAAAATTATCATGTTCAATATTCAATTTGGATTAGACATAACAACAGTTTTATGACCCTTAAGCACATTATACTTCATCCAATTCCAGAGACACACAGTCTCAATTTCTGCAAATGATAAATCTCAAAATGTTATCTGCTTGCGCCAAAATCATGACATCCTTTTAAGTTTTCTGAGTGTGAGACGAAGTAATGGGGAATGGCTTAATGCCAAGATATTTAATTTCATGGCTGTATATTGAAATTTAAAATTGTTTTGGCTCAGAATCTTTGTTTGTTTGGTGTCAGATTATAAATGGTCAAATGGGACATGCTGGGGAGGTGGGTTCTGCTGAATTAGATTTAAAATTTGAAGGTCAATAATTTTAAATGTCAAAAAGTGAATAATGCATCAAGATATAGTGCAATAATTTAAACAGCAACTGATTCAATTTCATTACAAATTCACAATTTAAATTGCATAACACAGTTTTATCTGAATTATGAACAAAGTTTGTAGGTTAATGGATTATTTTTAATAATCAATTATTATGATATTCATTTAGCAATCATTATTGTTTCACAATAGCTATGTTTTAATATTTGAGCATGATTATACACCTCAATAAGTACTTGCTTGTTATGTTTGAATGATTGAAATTTTAATGATTTTATTTAAATTAAATTCAGATTTTACTTTGAGGAGGGGGTGTGCAACTAATTAGCTTCATTAAGGGGGGGATGGGTGTACAAAATATTGTTTGTTTTTCCCAGTCTTATTCTAGTAAATCTTTGTGTGATATTTCTTGTTAGTTTTAGACCCCAACACCATTGAATTGGAATTTGAAAAAGTAAAGGGGGGGGGGGTATACAACAAAATTTAAAATAAGAAAATTTTGAGAAGATTTTTTCATAGCTAGCAAAATGAAGAAATTTCTGTTAACTTTAAGATTTGTCATCCAAATCCCCTTCTGTCTAAGCGCCTGCCCCTGATACATTTAAATTTTTTTTTAAAAATTCAAAATCAAAAATTTCGTTTTTTTTCGAACCAACACAAAAACTTTATTAAGTTATTAATTTGAAACTATAAAGCTTAAATCAAAATCTTTAATAATTAAGGATGCAGATTCAAATTAGAACATTTCATCAAAATCACTTAATCGCTCCTTTAACCAACACAAACAGAAGCATATTTAACCTTCAAAAAGTACTTATATATGAATAAATAGATATAAAAGAACATTCACCTTAACAACACCTAATATGCTTGCACATTAATTTTAATAACCGTTTGTCTCACACGAAACCATAAAATTTATATTATCATCAATAATATTTATGTTGTGTTCATATCACATGAATTTTTTAAAGCGTTTTTATAGATTTGATTGACAATTTTTTTTTTCATTGTTGCTGTAATGTCAATTCAATATCATAAATTCACTTAGTGATTCTAATTCCAATATAAATGTCAAGGAATTCACTTGAACAATGAAAATAATCAAATTTGTCTTAATAAATCTAATTTTGAGGATGCAGAAATTCAGCAATTCATCAAAATCATAAATTTCATGCAATTCTTAAAGCATAAATTGGAATCATCACATGGAAATCCTCTTAAATTGAATTGGGATATATCACATTCAAAAGTTAAGAAATTGTCACATTAGAATTGAAATCATAATGCACCGAGTGAGATATATAACATTTGATATGAATTTTCAACATCATCGTTCTACATTTCAACATGTTGTGTGTATGTGAAGTGGCTGTATTCATATGAATTGGTTGTGCTAGGGATGGGAATGTGTTTTAGGAAAAAAATGTTGTGATTTTTATTGATTGTTTTTAAAGCAAATTCTCAACATGTGGCCTTCGGATCAGGGGGGGGGGGGGAGGGGGTTGTGCTGCTATTTTGCAAATTTTAATAAGGAATAAGGCGGGGAGTTCAGATCCTTCTGAATCCATCCGCAAAATTGCAAAGTCACCAATCCTCTTTCCCACAGCAAAAGTAAATCGAAACCAAGAAAAAAAAACATCGAATAACTTTAAAATAAAACAAAATTTATGTATTGGGAAGTGAATTTTCAGCATCACATGAATACAAATAAATAAACATGATCATCTTTACTAGAAAAATTCAATAAATATTCAGTGAAAAATAAAATTTGAAAATCTAAATCGCTTGCATCACAACGAGGAGTAAAAAAGAAAATATTATGTATTACATCTGCACGCACATGTAACTCTTAAAGTACGTACGACGATTGAGATAGAAAAGAAGCATAGAAGAGAAGAAAAATCAATTTCGATTAAATATTCGTTTGCCATATCGATTCGGAATCATCTCAATGGGAACCCTCTCACTTTTAAATTCAACCGCAAATCACACTTCAACACTTGTTAACATTTCGAGAGTTTTATTTCTGCTTTGCTTTTTTCCTCACTTCATTTTTGTAGCAATTTTTTTTCCGGGTTTGGTGATGAGGAAGTTTGATTTTTGAGAGGCAGTTTGATCTTGTTTTTGACACGTAGTTTAAGGTTTGACTGTTATGAGTTGGTAAGGTAAGAAATTTTATTTTTATGTGTTTTAATTTAAAATTTCAGATTTAAAATGTATAAGACACTAATAAGACCTGTAGTGATGTATGGTTCAGAGTCTTAGAACATGACTTCGAACAATGAGAGTGCAATTGGCGTCATCGAGAGGAAGGTCTTGAGAACTATACTTGAACCAAAAAAGGAAGGATATCAAGGTCAGCAGATTGCTTTGGGCTGGTCACATTATCAGGAGACCTAAAGAAGCTTCAATTTAAAAAAAAACTTTAAGTCTCATTTTGTAATAGAAAGAGAATGCGCGGACGGCCAAAGATTTCCTTGAAGGAAGCTGTTGACAGATATAGCATGACATTTTGTAATGGCGATTGGCACAAATAGCCAACGACAGAGTCTTTTTGAGACATCAACTAAAGGAGGCTATGCATCACAATTGACCTGTAAAGCCAGCGATGTATGTATGTATGTTTTATCAGCTCGTGTTTCAAAGAATGAAAAAGAAACTAATGATTTTTTTGAAATTTTAAGAAAATATTTTTATCAATCTTATCACAAGTCATCATCTTTCCATAAAGCATCTACCTCAACACCAAACGGCACCAAACCAATTAATTCAAAATAATTTACCTTCAACAAAAAAAAGGCGTTTAAATCACTTCAACAACCTGACCTTGATGACTCATTTTTAGCGCATTTTTGAAACTTGTTTCAAAAAGGTAGCTTAATAATTCACTTTGATCGGCTGCTCGGCTGTGTCTGAGATCTCATTAACCTGACATCGTAGAGAGCTCTAGTTTGTTTTATTAGCTCTGGTCCATTGTTTTATTGGCTTTAAGATTATTTTCGAACCGGAAAACAATGGATAAATCCAATAATTAATGATTTTTATATTTCATATGAAAAAACACGTGATGAAAGCGTTTAGTAATTCGAATTTATTTCTACCGTTGAAAAATTTTGAATCTCAAAAAACCCGTTAAAAACAATAGTTTTTGTACGATAATTGATTACATCAAATTGATAATTATGCCATAGCTAATAATTTTTTAAAGCAACTTTCGGTATAAAATTATCAAATAATCAGTGGAAGTTATAAAATTTGAATTTTAGAAAATCGCTGAATGACAAAACCCTTTTTAGTGAATAAATTTTGTGCTGTATTTTACTACTGAATCCATGTTAATTAGCCAATCAAATACTGATCGCTGCGTCAAAAATGCGCTGAAGTCCCTCGATCAATAACACGAGGACTATTGTAATTTTTTTATTTCATTTCATCCTTTTATTTCTGCTTATTTTTCATTAAATGCAAAAAAAGTCAGGAAGTGTGTATCAAGAGAATAAATTGCCTTTTCAACGAGAACCCAATGAATCTGTTGGCTATATTACATCGCAGTAGGTGGAAAGTAGCAAGAGTAAAATAAAATGTAAAAATAAGTAACTCTTTAAATCTAAAAAAGAACCACTTTATGAATATTCATGTTCGAATTTCGATCCTTCTGAATGACAAACGCTACAAAACAACATAAATAATACATTTATTACCCTCCCGCTATTTTTTTTCATTCCCTCTTCATTCATTTCTATTTGTCCTTTTGCCTCAATGAGCCCCTTGTTCTTCCGTATTTTGTTACTGCTGTGGTTGTGCTGAAAGGAATTTTTTTTCTTCCTCCTTTTTTGAGGTTTTTCTCTCTATTCATTCACATCTACTACTTATGCATCGCTATTCATCGTTATTGTCGTTTCTTGCTTTTTTGAATAAGAGTAGCAAAACAATAAAAGAAAAATGACATAATAAAAATGTTTCATTGTGTTTAACAATTCTGAAAATAAGTGTGTATACTTTTTTTTTGGCTGAAAAGAAAAGAAGTGAATTTTGGTGATATACTAAATAATAACAAACAGCAGAAATCAAGTCGGAAGGCAAAAACATACAGAAGGAGAAGTGGAGGAAGAATAAAAATGAAATGAATACATAAGAGGCAAATAAGAGTTTTTATATTCTGATGAAAAAAATTTAAAAAAAACACGACTTACGTAGAAAGTCACCGCATTTGACTTATGTTAGATTACAGTTCTTTTATATATATCACAAAACGAAAATTAGTGCATCGGGTAAACCCAATGTGGATATATTCACACCGTACCATCAAAAGTCTTACGGATATACCAAGATTTGCTTAGCATAAGTTTGAAGCTATAAAGCTAGCGAGTCAGCTGAGCTTCGCTGAGCATATGTTTGAAGGATTAAAGCTTAACGAACATTCTTTAAAAGTTTTTTAAAAAAAAATTTTCATTCAAAGTTGAATTTTATAAAAATCATAGTCAACTTTTGTTTTGAAAAATTCGTAAGAAAGGAAAGTTTTTTGCTTTTTCTGAAGCAACGGCTGTTCCTACCTTGCCCAAAAACAATACAGCTCTTCTATAGATCAGCACGGATTTAGTGTAGCAATACAAAGGTTAGCCAAACTTTCCACCTGCCATGAAGGTGCTTTATGATGGCGCCAATGCTTAAGCGCTACAACACGGCTATCGTAAGGATAAAGTCACGATAATTCATTTAAGCTCTGGCGAAAAACTGTTGTGCAAATCCCATTGAAAAGAAACAAAATTTAAAAACTTGCAAATTGTCAAATTAGCTTCAATTATTTTATATGTATACAAAATACCTTTTGGTAATAAATTATTATTATTATTATTATTATTATCAAATGTAAAAAACTAGAAGTCTCTACGATGTCTCGTTTTTGAGATTTCTTGCTGATTAACTTGATTGTTTGCTTGTTTGCTTACAGAAAGCGTATTTTGCGATTTTCTCAGCAATGCCGCAACCAATTTGAAATCTGTTTTTTGCAAAAGATGTGAAATTTCAGGCACAAACTCTTCTTTCCGCACTTTTTGTAACCAATTTTGCTTCGTTTTCTCACAAAATGCGAAAAACTGATTTTTTATTCTGAACAAAACCAATAGAATTGCTTTTTTAAAACATTTTAAAATATATCTAGGCATTATAAATGATAAATAATGCTAATATTGACAAAAAATCGATATTTTTTTGAAAATAGCTTGAAAAAAAACTACTATGATCAAAACCAAAAATGCTTTAAATTGCATTTTAAAACATATCCAGGGATTATAAATGATAAAGAATGCTAAAGTTGACAGAAAATCGATATTTTTTAGAAAATAGCTTGAAAAAAAACTACTATGATCAAAACCAAAAATGCTTTAAATTGCATTTTAAAACATATTCAGGGATTATAAATGATAAAGAATACTAAAGTTGACATAAAATCGATATTTTTTTGAAAATAGCCTACTATGATCAAAACCAAAAATGCTTTAAATTGCATTTTAAAACATATCCAGGGATTATAAATGATAAAGAATGCTAAAGTTGACAGAAAATCGATATTTTTTAGAAAATAGCTTGAAAAAAAACTACTATGATCAAAACCAAAAATGCTTTAAATTGCATTTTAAAACATATTCAGGGATTATAAATGATAAAGAATACTAAAGTTGACATAAAATCGATATTTTTTTGAAAATAGCCTACTATGATCAAAACCAAAAATGCTTTAAATTGCATTTTAAAACATATCCAGGGATTATAAATGATAAAGAATGCTAAAGTTGACATAAAATCGATATTTTTTTGAAAATAGCCTACTATGATCGAAAACCAAAAATGCTTTAAATTGCATTTTAAAACATATCCAGGGATTATAAATGATAAAGAATGCTAAAGTTGACATAAAATCGATATTTTTTTGAAAATAGCCTACTATGATCGAAAACCAAAAATGCTTTAAATTGCATTTTAAAACATATCCAGGGATTATAAATGATAAAGAATGCTAAAGTTGACATAAAATCGACATTTTTTTGAAAATAGCCTACTATGATCAAAACCAAAAATGCTTTAAATTGCATTTTAAAACATATCTAGGCATTATAAATGATAAAGAATGCTAATATTGACATAAAATCGACATTTTTTTGAAAATAGCCTACTATGATCAAAACCAAAAATGCTTTAAATTGCATTTTAAAACATATCCAGGGATTATAAATGATAAAGAATGCTAAAGTTGACATAAAATCGATATTTTTTTGAAAATAGCCTACTATGATCGAAAACCAAAAATGCTTTAAATTGCATTTTAAAACATATCTAGGCATTATAAATGATAAAGAATGCTAATATTGACATAAAATCGACATTTTTTTGAAAATAGCCTACTATGATCAAAACCAAAAATGCTTTAAATTGCATTTTAAAACAGATCTAGAGATTATAAATGATAAAGAATGGTAATATTGACATAAAATCGACATTTTTTTGAAAATAGCCTACTATGATCAAAACCAAAAATGCTTTAAATTGCATTTTAAAACATATCTAGGCATTATAAATGATAAAGAATGCTAATATTGACATAAAATCGACATTTTTTTGAAAATAGCCTACTATGATCAAAACCAAAAATGCTTTAAATTGCATTTTAAAACATATCTAGGCATTATAAATGATAAAGAATGCTAATATTGACATAAAATCGACATTTTTTGAAAATAGCCTACTATGATCGAAAACCAAAAATGCTTTAAATTGCATTTTAAAACATATCTAGGCATTATAAATGATAAAGAATGCTAATATTGACATAAAATCGACATTTTTTTGAAAATAGCCTGCTATGATCAAAACCAAAAATG
This sequence comes from Chironomus riparius, assembly GCA_917627325.4. NCBI lineage: Eukaryota > Metazoa > Arthropoda > Insecta > Diptera > Chironomidae > Chironomus > Chironomus riparius. Next base: position 15,960,313 of record OU895877.1, on the reverse strand, counting down.
CTATAAATTGCATTTTAAAACATATCTAGGCATTATAAATGATAAAGAATGCTAATATTGACATAAAATCGACATTTTTTTGAAAATAGCCTACTATGATCAAAACCAAAAATGCTTTAAATTGCATTTTAAAACATATCTAGGCATTATAAATGATAAAGAATGCTAATATTGACATAAAATCTATATTTTTTTGAAAATAGCCTACTATGATCAAAACCAAAAATGCTTTAAATTGCATTTTAAAACATATCTAGGCATTATAAATGATAAAGAATGCTAATATTGACATAAAATCGACATTTTTTTGAAAATAGCCTACTATGATCAAAACCAAAAATGCTATAAATTGCATTTTAAAACATATATAGGCATTATAAATGATAAAGAATGCTAATATTGACATAAAATCGACATTTTTTTGAAAATAGCCTACTATGATCAAAACCAAAAATGCTTTAAATTGCATTTTAAAACAAATCTAGGCATTATAAATGATAAAGAATGCTAATATTGACAGAAAATCGACATTTTTTTGAAAATAGCCTACTATGATCAAAACCAAAAATGCTTTAAATTGCATTTTAAAACAAATCTAGGCATTATAAATGATAAAGAATGCTAATATTGACATAAAATCGACATTTTTTTGAAAATAGCCTACTATGATCAAAACCAAAAATGCTTTAAATTGCATTTTAAAACAAATCTAGGCATTATAAATGATAAAGAATGCTAATATTGACATAAAATCGATATTTTTTTGAAAATAGCCTACTATGATCAAAACCAAAAATGCTATAAATTGCATTTTAAAACAAATCTAGGCATTATAAATGATAAAGAATGCTAATATTGACATAAAATCGACATTTTTTTGAAAATAGCCTACTATGATCAAAACCAAAAATGCTATAAATTGCATTTTAAAACAAATCTAGGCATTATAAATGATAAAGAATGCTAATATTGACATAAAATCGACATTTTTTTGAAAATAGCCTACTATGATCAAAACCAAAAATGCTTTAAATTGCATTTTAAAACAAATCTAGGCATTATAAATGATAAAGAATGCTAATATTGACAGAAAATCGACATTTTTTTGAAAATAGCCTACTATGATCAAAACCAAAAATGCTATAAATTGCATTTTAAAACAAATCTAGGCATTATAAATGATAAAGAATGCTAATATTGACATAAAATCGACATTTTTTTGAAAATAGCCTACTATGATCAAAACCAAAAATGCTATAAATTGCATTTTAAAACAAATCTAGGCATTATAAATGATAAAGAATGCTAATATTGACATAAAATCGATATTTTTTTGAAAATAGCCTACTATGATCAAAACCAAAAACGCTATAAATTGCATTTTAAAACAAATCTAGGCATTATAAATGATAAAGAATGCTAATATTGACAGAAAATCGACATTTTTTTGAAAATAGCCTACTATGATCAAAACCAAAAATGCTTTAAATTGCAATTTAATTTCAAAGCAAATCTAGGCATTATAAATGATAAATTAATCAAGATTTACATAAATATTTCTTTAACTCACACAAAACCAAATAAAATGAAAATCCTTTCAAGGTCGATTATTTTCCTCTTAATTACCTTTAATTTAAGATATCACACGGAAAAAATGGATTTGACAATTAAAATATATTGCTGATTTAATTTTTAATCTATTGGATTTATTTATAATCCACCAGATTAAACACTATTTTCACTTTATCTCGAGAACTAAGACGATTCATGCAAAGCGCCATAATTTCCGCCCTACAAGACGACAAGGGCTAAATTTTGACATATAAATCATTACTTTTGGATAATGCGGTGGACCTGTAGGTTGGGTGACAAAATTTAAACGACATAAAGAAACACCTTCCGTGTTCCACGCGGAAGCTAATAATATTTTTAGAAAATGTCAAATTGAATCATTTTGGGTTATAAATGTCTGGCTGTCAGTGATTTTCTGAAGTCAATCACATTCTTTACGCTAGATTGCGAAAAGATAAGGTATCTTCACACTAGATTGTAAAAGTCAGGTTTCTTCACATTTAATGGTTAAACATTTAGTCTTTTTAAACTAGATTGTAAAACTTCAAGTTGTCCTCACACTAGGTTGCAAAAACTTAAGTTGTCTTCACACTAAACTGCATAAGGTTTAGGTGTTTACACACCAGATTACAGAAACTCAAGGTGTCTTCACACTAGATTGAAAAAGTTAAGTTGTCTTCACACTTGACTGCATAAGGTTAAGGTGTATAGACACTAGATTACAAAAAGTCAAGGAGTCTTCACACTAGATTGCAAAACGTTAAGGTGTCTTTACACGATATTGCAAAAATTGAAGGTGTCTTCACATTAGATTGTAAAAATTTAAACAAACAAACAAGATTGTAAAAAGGTTAAGGTGTCTTTACTCTTTATTGTAAAAAGGTTAAGGTGTCTTTACACCAGAATCTAAAAATTTCACTCACCATAAAATGCGCCCAATCCACTTCCATTCTCAATAGATCCTCAAAAACCCTCATTCCATGTCTTGCTTGTTAACTGTAAATATGTAAATATCTTGACAAGATATTTGAGGGCAATTCCACGAGTAAAGGGAACTGAGAAAAAGCAAGTTGTAATATTTTTCTACTTGTAGGAATTTGAATTTTTTTTTACCGTTATAAATTTTCAAAAGATTCAAACTAATTTTCATTGCCTTGATTATTATTACGATTATTACACAAAATCATGATGTTAACATGAAAAAAAAACACATTAAATTCATTATTAACCCAATAAAATGTTATTTTTCAAAGAGAAATTATTCTTAGCAATAAATAAATTTAACGGAAATTCAAAATTCAAATATTCTGTTTATTGTTGGTTTTGGATAAAGCGCTGAAAACTTAACCGATTAACGCAGTATTTTTTAATTTTCTCTGTGAATAAAGCATTTAAGAACAGAAAAAGGGTACAAATAAGTAGAAAAAGTGAATATCTATGGCTTAAAAATATACTTGAGCACAAAAAATGGATATTTGAAGACTTTTTTAAGGATACAAGAAGCAAAATTTTCGTAAACTTAACCGATTAACGATGAAAAAACTGAATTATTTCAGTAAATAGACCTTTAAACGTTTAATTACCTATTTTAAAATGAATATCTTGAGTTATTTCTAATTATAAATTTTTAAAAGAACGGAAAAAGGTGTTATTTTAAGAGTATTTTGATCAAAAAGAATTTTACTTGCATTTTTTCACTCATGGAATTGCCCTTGACTTAAAAATTTCGTGGGGCGACAAGTCACCATTCATAATGTAAAGAGTCCATACTATTGTTTGCTGATTGTTGAGGGGATTGTCGACTGAAAGAAATGAATGCTTATTGTGAGGCAGTCTTTAAACGCTCATTTATCAATAATTTAATGCGGCTGTCCTTCAAACACAAAAGACTATTCAAATCGAGTGAATTTTTTATGGATTTAATTTTAAGGTTTTTTGATGATTTTTAATGGTTTGTGAAGAGGTTGTAATTATGAGGTTCATTTTTGTAATTGAAAATTATAGGGTTCAGAACTTACAGATGACGTCGAAATCCTAAAAATTATTTGATCAATAAATCCTCAATTCATTTTTTTTTGATTCCTCGCCAATTCAAGCTAAGAACAAAGTCAAATAAAATTGAAAAATCCTTCTCGATAACCACAAAGGCGATTAACACGAGAGAAATATCGTTTTGTATAAAATTCATTACGCTTGAATATTTATTTATTCAAAGCATTCATCTTCAAAGTACTAAATTCGATGAAATCCACAAACTCGAATATTCTATCCACAAGAAAATAAATAAATAGAAAATTTAACGAGTAAGGATTCATCGTTTGTGTTTACATTCGAGATGGAAATGCTGCTTTAAGTTGAAGTTCACTGACCTTCCAATTACTTTTTTTCTTCTTTTCCTTTGTGCTTGTTCTGATTTTATTTCTAATGAAAAATTTTGATAACTTCCAGGTAGTGTGAGGCTTAAGACGTTAAGATTTGCATGTCTTTTTGATTTGGCTACCTTCAAGAGTGATTTTGGGAGCTACACGAAGTTCTCTTGGAAGACACAAGTTGGTAAATCGATCAGAAATCTAGCAACAAGCTGGTGTGACTATGGCATGGTGCTAGATTTAAATCGAATCCAGCACCATGTCAGCTTTGCATCTGATTTCTACTCGATTAACCGACTTGTGCTATTCGGGTCTTTGTCTTAATCGTAATCAAATTTCATTTATTCATAAAAGTTTGGGACATCGGTTTTTGATTCTTAGGTTAGGCATTCATAGGACGTAGAAAAAACCGACTCCAAAGTACATCCCTAAACTCTAAACAGTGTCAAAGTTGTTGCTCGATTCATGTTTCCAACACATCCTTTAAAATCAACAAAAAAATTTAAAACTCTTCATCAATATTTCATCCACACAGAAGTCAATGAACCCAAGCCAACTTCCTCTTCCTCTGCTACTTTGTATTTTCATAAAGAACTCAATATCTGGCTGACTCTCAAAAAATATAAAAATATTTATCATAAGAAGTGAGACACGCGTGCATCAATATAGAGAAGTCAAAAGATCAGAATAATAGAAATCAATAAAAATAACAAGAAAATAAATTTGCAATGCGATATCATTTAGTTCCAATCCACCCCTCAGTGTACATTACAGATGATGAGAAATAGGAAAGGAATTCGTCCGTATAGCAAATGGATGAATCATCCAATAAATTATCATAATTTTCTCTTTTAAAACTGTAGTTGTTGAGATAGTTCTGCGGGGATGTGACGATGAATAGGAAAAATTTCTAACAAGGAGATTAAAGATCTCGTGCAGTTTGCTCACATTTACTATTCATTTCCACCCCCAATATCGCATATTCCTTTATATTCCTTCACAATGGTACATAAAAATGCTTTATTTGTACCGAATATTGTGACAAATGGAATTGAATTGAAGTGACGATAAAACGGAATCAGTTGATGGAATATTGGAAAGGAATGAAAATCAATAAAAAATTTTTTTTTCTTTTTCAATTCATGTAACCTTTTTCTTGTTTTTGATGCTTTTTTATGCTGTTCATTTCTTCGTATTGCAATGAAAAATTGACAAAATATTTGCATGAAATTGGAGTTAAGTTGAAGAGTTTTTGGATTGTTTTGGGTTTGGTGAGCATTTTTAAAGCTAGATTTGATTGAATATTTCAATCCTTAGTTAAACAATTACTGAATTATCAAATTAAAGTTCAATCCTCAACAGAAACTTGGTTCACATTTAGGTTTTGGAGGTTATTTTAATTTTTGGTTTTTTTGGTTAAGTTTTAATTGTTGTAGTTGAAAAGGGTTTTGAGAAACAGTCCGCCTTGTTTTAATGTACCTCATCAAATTAAAGTCAACACATTTAATTTATAAACTCGATTCAATTAGACTTTACTTAACTCGACTTTTAATTAAAAGATTCAATCTTTAATTAGTGAATCTTTCAGCTCTGCTGCAACCTATGCAATAATAAGGCTCGAATTCACTGCAAAACTCAAATTGAAATTAAAGATTTTGAAAGAAATTTTCATCAAAATTTGATTTAATCAAAATTATTTCAGTATAAAGAAACTTTCAAATAAACATTATTCAAAAGGAGCATAGTCAAGGCGTGGAAACTCAGGATTAATAATAAAAAAGTACTAAAAAATCTCTGAGCCAATAAACATGAAAGTGTGAAATCTCTTTTAAATCCCGAAATTATTCATCAAATGCATCAGGGATTTAAAAGGGATTTTAAATTTTTCATGTTTATTGGCTAAGGGATTTTTCAGGATTAATTCTGAGTTTCTACGCCTTGAGCATAATGTGCTCTTTGTAAATCAACTCTAGTTTCTTATTCATTTCACAAAATGCAATATTATCTCAAAGTAACAAAAGCGTAATGAGCATGTAAACAACTTCTTCATTTTAATTTATTATATTAATTTATAATTTTTGAAAGAACCTTTGATTAAAATAATGTTTTGAATTTCAATACACAATAAAGATCTTCAAAGTATCTTGTGGTTCTGGACATCCTATCAAAATCAATCTTTTGTTTAATAATAAACATAATGAGAAATAATTTGCAATATTCCAAACAGGGGCCCCTCCCCTCTCCAACCAAATTTCTAGCTACACCCCCCGAGTCTAAAACATTTAATTTAATTAATTTAATCATATTCTATCTACCAATTCCAAATCAAATCAAATTCAATATGGGCGATTCTACGAATGATTTTTTCTACAAATTTGTCTCTAAATCTATATTTTTCTTTATCAGTTGCATTACTCCCCATGTTTCATGTATTTAATATTAGATTTTACCGAGATCTACATATTGTTCTCACCCAAACATATTAAAAATGGTTAATTAAAGAATTATTTACATTCTACGAAAAATTACTCTGTTTCACATGAATTTTTTCGCCCAAATTTCCAAAATGTTTTCATTAATATCTTTAAGGTGGCTTAAAATAAAAGTTTCAAAACGATGTCAAAATAATATTTGTGGAAGCCTTAACTAAGCTGCAATTTGGATTCTACGAAAAATTTCATAAGTGAAACAGAGTAATTTGGAGACAATTCCAAAAAAACTACCAAATATTAAATGTAAAACCATGAATTTCTCAAGCCATAGTTAAGTAATTTGAGTGCAGATGTAATCATAATTCACAGTTTAACCAATAGAAAAGGAAATGAGAATTAGATTTTTGAAAAACTATGCACAAGTGAAAATAAAATAATTAAAATATATTCACAAAAATTGAAAATTTTGTGTGAATATGAAATTTCATGCAATTGACACGGATTATTTTCATGAAACCTTTTCGTAGAATTGTCCATAATCAATTAGATTTAGTTCAAGGTTAAGACGGAATCTCGTCTTCGTCATGATATTTACCCATCCTAGGTGACCTTATATAAATACCCTCTCCCTCCACATCTTCATAACATGCGACTATTGCACATTTTGATTTCATTACATCCAATCACCTTTGTAGTTTGATTCTTTGAAAGCATGTAAACATTTTGAAATCAAACATGTCAAATAATCTTCAGACACAACCCCAAAGTGAACCATTTCTCTTATATGCCTTAAAAGAAAATAAGAAAAAGCAGCACATTTCGAGTTGTGTGTAAAATTTTCAAATGAATTTCCTCTCCCGTCTTCTTTCCATTTCCTATTGTGAATATTACATTATGTTTAGGCCGATGAACGTAAAATCAAAAATATATTTGCTATACATATGCATGCTGTAAAGCAAAAAAATTCCGGAAAAGTGCTTGACAATAAAATCACAATTTTCCATCCAGGCAAAATGAATCATAGTTTGATGGAGGAAGAATGGAGGATGTTGAAAGTTTTTCGATTCCCTTCCTTTCCTTTCCATCGCATCACAACACTTACAGCATTTTTCCATTTTGAGGATTGTGAGAATTATTTGGAATTATTTAAGGAGTGAGTATGGAGATGGATTGAAAGGATTTTAGTTGAGCTGAATTTATTAAATTTTTGAATAGTTTTTAACGCATTTCTTAAAAGAATATGCATAGTTTCACTTTGTTCTGTTCGACTGGCTGGCAGGATAAGCCTTAATGTATCGGAATCATAAATCGTAGAGAGCTCTTATGTTTTGCATTAGCTTCGTGCAATTGAGTTATTAAAGTATCGATTGGTTTGAGAGCTTAAAACAATGTATTTATCCTGCATTTAATGATTTTTTCAATTTCATACGCAGAACATGTGCTGAGTGCGTTCAAAATTGTTTAACGATTAAATTTCAAATTTCAAATTTCAAATTTATTTTCATCGTTTAACCCAGGGTTTAACCTTAAATTTATTTTGACGGTTGTTTTAAAAACATTTTAGGTAAAATAAAACTTACGAAAATTTTATTTTGCCTCCGTAATTTGAATGTTGCCTTTACATCAAATTTTGAGTCCACATCTAAACAACGTTTACATTTCAACCATTTTAAAATTTTAAATGCTTCTCTGAAATTTTCAAATAATTCACAACCAATTAATTTAAATTGTATCCTCAAATTTATCCAACAAGAACTTTTCATTGTCCATATACCTCCTTAAAATTTCATAAGTCATTCATAAAATGCTGTAAACTTACACAAAAGAGAAAAACACCAGAAAATTTATTTTCTTCTTCTTAAAAGGCCTGGAAGTTATGCGAACTCATTATTCTCAGATGAAATTTTATCAAGATACAAAAAGAAGAAAAATTTTTAAACGAAAAACTTTAACTTATATTGTTACATCCCTAATGCCTTCTATTGACTTTTTTACGGGCCTACCTCTGAGCAATTGTGCTCGAAATGGAAAATGAAAGGAAACATTTTAATTCTTTGATTTTTTTCAACATGAAGGAGAAGGAAAATATTCAATGAATAGAAATAAGAAGATTTTATTTTTCTAATTCCAATATCAATGCATTGCAATGACTCCCATAAAGTCTATTTGAGGTGAGTTTGTTTTTCTATAAAAGTTTAAAGCGCATTTCAATCGAATATTAAATTTTTAAATTTAACTGTCAAAATGATTTGAATTTGATACTTAATGACCTGAAGTTGGCTGCAAAAATTTGAATTTAAATCTTAAAAAGACGTTAAAAATCAAATTTGTTATCACAAAATTTTAAGTTTGAATTTTTAACTTTTCAACATTTTGATATTACTTTTTTATATTACTTTTATGAGCTGCTAGTCTCATTGCATTTAAAATAATCTTCAAAAAGTCATAAGAGAGTTCTCAAGCCTTAAGTGATATTCAGAGACTTTTTATCCAAATTCACCAACTTTTTCTCATAAAACAGCAATAAAATAATTTCAAAAACAAAAGTCATAACATGAGTAGAAGTCCATAAAGTCAACGTGACATCAAACAATTGATAACAAAGGAGCCAAAATTTTATTTCTCTAAAAAATCCGTTAAAAACTTTTGTATCACATTTTATTATTCCATTTTAATGCTCCTCTCCTTAACATTTTTGAAAATTTACTGTTTATGGCTTTTTTTGCTTCTTTTACTTCTTCATCCGCTTTGTGTTCATCTCGACGCAACATAGCGACAGTAACATACTGAAAGCAATGAAAAGGCACCGAAAGAGATTTACAATCTCTTTTTTTTTGTATGAATGTTGAATCTATTCAAGTAACAAAACATACATCAACTCCCCTTCATTCACTGTGTACTTATGTTCAGCCTCCTTCACCTTTCCAAATCTTTATGTCTCTTTTTTGTGGATTCTTGGTTCTTGGCGCAGTTCGTATTTTGTCCACAGGACACTCAAAAACTTTTTGACTTTTTCAAATTTTTATCAGTCGTTAAATTTCGAATATTTTTTGAACGTTATTTTTGAATTCCCTAAAAATATACAATCTTCATGACTTAAATGCGCTTGTATTGCTGAATAACTTCAAATTTTTTAAACCACCTTTTCTTTGCTTTCAAATGGCATATTACACACACTAGATAAAAAATAATGACTTGACATTTTTATATGTACACAAACACACTCACATGGCAAATTTATACTTTTTTTGCATTAATGAATGAAATTTCATGAATAAAGCTTTAACATGTTTAGCCTTGATATGACTTTTTATTATGTGATGCGATGCAAAAATAAAAAAATATGAAAATATCTCAACACATTTTTATGGCTCCTTCATATTTTTATTCATATATTATAGTGACAATATGTATTTCAAGGGGTCCTCTTGTATGTTTTTTGATGGATGAATGTGTGGGAAAATTTGTTTTGTCCGAAACTGTTGTCTTACATGAAATGTACTGTAAGCATAGAAGCGTAGCCAGAACTGACTCAGTTACATATCAAAAGAACTGGAGCTGCTTGAATATGACCCCTCCTCCTCCCACCGTCTCTTCCCAATTTCATTTGATGTTGGAAATACCTTTATGTTGAAACTGAACTTAGGATTAGCTTGAAGTCATCAGCACATAGTTGGATCGCAACAGCACCAAGATACTAAAAGTGGACCTAAACCCTTTCAACTCTGAACATCTCAACCACAAAGAAAAGTGAAAGAAAAAAAATATTTTTATTGACAACATTGCATTATGTGATAATGATTGAAGTGTGTGGTGCTTTAGGGATAATAAAACAGAAAATATTAAAACATACAAGAGAATTTTTAAATAACCGTGAGGGAGAGGCAAGCAGGATCATTTATGTAAATATGTGGATGGTTGTTTACGGTGTGCATATGAAATTTGAGATGATTCATTGATTCCAGGCTGAGGAAATTTTAAGATAAATTCAAATATTTTTTTCTCCCCTTTGAAATGGCTCTTTTTACGTAGTTTTATGGCTTAAATGCATGGAAGTAGAAAATGTTGATGAAATTCGATAGTTGAGTGTTGCTTTGGTGGACGAGGGTTGGCAAAAACACTGTGTACTGGCTGTATTCTATGATATTCAAAAATGATGTAAAATGCGCTCAAAATATCCTTAATCTCACCTTCAACTCTTAGTATTCATCAATCCTTTAGTTAATATTATTTTCCAATTTCTCAGGTATACATGCACACAGCGAGAGATATAGCTAGAGGAGTAAAGTAAATGCTCAACTTATTTTCATATTTTTTTTTCCTTTTTAATATTTACTCTCCCATAAATTTCATTTTTTTTCCATAAATATTTATTTCCTATCAATATTGCATGAACGTTGAATATAAACAAGGCATTTGTAGTAATTTGAATTCGATTTTGATTGAATGATTGATTAAATAAATATCTTTTGATGATGCCTTGCATATACCTTTGAGAAAATGAATGTGAAGGTAGTAATGATGGTGGATGGGGATGGATTCAGGATTAGAACAAATTTTCAATATGGATGAATTTTGAAAAGGTTTAGAAAATCTTTGAATGCTTTTTTTAAATCTCTGAAAATGGTTTTTAAAATTTTAAAACGGGTTTCAAATTCATAAAACGGTTTTCAAATTAAAAATTGGTTTTTAATGTCCAAAAACTGTTTTCAAATCCTTAAAATGGTTTTAAAATCTTTAAAACGGTTTTAAAAATCTTTAAAATGGTTTTAAAATCTTAAAAATGGTTTTCAAATGTTCAAAAAGGTTTTCAAATGTTTAAAATGGTTTTCAAATGCTTGAAATCGTTTTGAATTCATTTAATCGTTTTCAAATTCATAAAATGATTCTCAAATTCTTAAAAAAGGTTTTAGAAAATCTTTGAATGGTTCTTTTAAAACTGTGAAAAAGGTTAAATAATGTTAAAATGGTTTTCAAATGTTTAAAATGGTTTTCAAATTCATAAAATGGTTTATAAAATTTTGAAATGGTTTTCAAACGCGTGAAATGGTTTTCAGATTCATTAAATCGTTTTCAAATTCATAAAATGTTTAAAAATGGTTTTTAAATCTTGAAAAGTTCAAAAGGTTTCAAAAAGATTTTTCACGATTCCTCCCACCATTTAATCCCAAAGCGATATCACAAAATAACTCATTTACTTCAATATTAACTGCACTGAAAAGAAAACTCGCAAGAAGTATGCGACTAAGCAGGAGGAAACAGAACAGAACGTAACAAAAAAAAAAATATGACTCTGTTTAATATAATAATAAAAGCAAAAAAAAGAAGGAAATAAAGGAAATTTTATCTTCAAGATTTATTCCGATCACGATAGAGAAATCAGCAGAAAAGTAAGTCTAAATGTAGGTTGAATGAAATTGGATTTGAGTGTATGCATATATAAGAAAAATATGGAATTTGATTTACTTGAATAAGCTTCATAAGGAATAATGAAATTCTTGTAAACTTTTTTATTAACCATTTATTGGTTTCATTGTGCATATAAGCTTTAAGCTATTTACGTCTCGTTATCTAAACATCCAAAATTAAATTATGTCTAAAGGGGAAGTAAATGTTCAAATGCGAATGAATATTGCTTTTAAAAAATTATGTCGTAGTTTTGAGGAAGTCATGTTGAACTGTAAATATTGACATTTTATAACAATTTTGAAACTCTACTGCCTTTAAGTTCTTGGAAGTTTTTATTGATTGAGGCAGTAAAGTTCATTTTATATTTGTTGATATAATTTTTGGGGAGTGAAATTGGGTTAAGAAACTTGTATCAAACTTATGAAATTCACTCCAGAAAGAAACCTTCTAAATACCACCTATAGCCTTCAATACTTAATGAACTACTGACATTTAAGTTTAAATTAAAATGACGTCATAAAAGCTTACAATTTCAATAGAATATCAAACCATAAAACTTAATTATAGTAACAGAAAATGTCTCTGAATGTTGAATAGAAATCTGTCAACTTCTGACACAAATTACATTATTTTGAATGAGCAATGCCTACAATAATACCGACTGACTAAAAATATACAAAGTTCATTTATAAATAATTACAAATAATGCTCGCAATATTGTTGATTTTTAAGTTGACACCTACTCACTAATGACCTTAACAGTCACAAAACATAATTCCAATTTCTATTTAAAAAATGTTACAAAACATAAACTAGAAGTAAATAAATGCCAATAAAGGAAATTAAGCCACAAAATCTGTGTTTTATTTGTCCATTAATTTGAATATGTTCACATTAGATTTTTTATTTTTAATTAAAAAACTTTTGTTTTTTATGCTTTTTAAAGTTTTTCTTACTACAATAATAAATTTTATATATTTCAATCAAGCTAGGTTGAGTAAATAAGCATAAAACTAAACAAACCCGGGTGGACACAGCCAGTTAAAGTCCATTATTGGACAATCATTTAACAGTCTTTTAACTTGTCGAAATATATACGATATAGAGAACTATACGTTAACTAGACTTTAACTGGACATTCATGCTAATCAATCAAGTGTTCGAAACTCAAAAATAATTTTCCTTACTTTTTTGACCATATACTTCACAAGTGCTTACAGAAATCACCAAAATTACAGAAGGTCCACCAAAATTTGTATGAAACTTTTAAGTAAATATAATTGTTTCACGCGCAAGTGTTCGAGACTCAATTTTTACTAGAGATTTTTCATAAGTGATAGTGTACTTTAATTAATTAATTACACTAATACAATAATAAAATTTTAAAAAAGAAAAAAATATGGAGAAAAAGACACGTTTTATTTATTTTATTTCGATTTTTTTGTAACTGGACATTAACTAGACATATTTGCAATTCCTATGTCCAGTTAAATAGAAAGCGCAAAATATGTCATTAGTCGTCCCTAAGTCTAGTTGCAAAGGCACGCCAATGGATACTTACTCGCCGTGAAAAGGCAAGTCAATGGCAAGCTTTTAACTAGTACTTTGTCCACTCGGGAAATAAACAACTTTTAGTAAGTTTTTACTATCCTGATGCATGGGGTGGCACTAGTTGATCAAATTGACGAAGTTTCTACAAAGTAACACTATTTTTGTAGCTTTGTCATTGACACACCTCTCTAGCTGCACCCATAAATTAAAAAACAGCTCCCACTCTGTTCCAATTGTTAGTTCCACAGTCAATAATAAAATCACGATAATCATCACTCAACTAGTTCCCAAGCATTGCTTAAATAGCATCAAAAAACTACAAAATGACCATTAATTTTCCAAACAGCATTCTCTCGTCTCGTTTCCTCTGCTTATAAGTTTTTTTTTAAATATCATTTAATATACTATTAAAACTTTAAGCTCTTTAAAGCTCTCTTTCTCTCCGTTGATTCACTCAGTCAACTAGAAACAGATTGAGTTAATTAAAAATTCAGGCTGTATAATTTATTCAAAAAATAGCTAGATCAAGTTGATGTTGTGTATGTGTGTGCCAAACTGAGGATATATACGTATGGATAACGTGCAATAAAATTTTCCGGTATTTTTATGAAGGCATTTTGTATGCTATACATATGGTTTATAGCATGAAAAGAGATACAATTGTCAAAGCGTTTTACAGCTTTTCGGTTCAACAGATAAACATCAAGGGTCACTTTTGTACTGAGGAGGAAGAAAACGGAACGAAAAAAATAGAGGAAGAGTCCCAAAAGCATTCACAAAAAAACGCTTATCTCCGACAATACCCCAGCCTCCCACTTCTCCTACTTCACATTCATTTACAAATATATACACTTTTATCCATCTACATATTATTCATACATTTGTATCTATCCTTAAATGAAGGATGAAAATGAGAATAAAAATGTTTTAGTTCAGGAAATTTCATATTTGTTTTCTTGTGCTGCAATTTTTGAGGTCTTTTAAAATAATAATATTTTTTAAACTGATTGGACAATTGATAAGTTTTGGAGATTTCTAACACAACGGTAATAATTTGAATTTAATGAGAGTTTAAAAATCTAGTTTTTTATGGACGTCATTTATAACAGCCCTTTAGGCTTTAATATGCATTAAAGTTGTTCAAGAATTATGAACAAAATTGATTCGATAGCGTAATGGTTAAGGACTTCGATACCAAATTGTTACGACTTTGACTCAGAGATCATTGGTTCGAGACTCAGCATTAGAAAATTTTCAACTGTCGTTTTTTGATCCATATGTAATTACTATGATCGTCTCCATCTTCTTTAGATAGGCTTCAGTGTGATGGTAATAGCATTACAGTCGGTCAATCGGAAATCAAAAATTTGTGATTTTTTGAAATAGATTTACAGCATTTCATATGAGATTTTATGACTCCTTTTAAATTTCTTATTACTGTGGTACAAGTGCTATGCCAATGATATACTATATGCATTAATAAGGTCAATAAATTTGGGATTGAAATCAGTCTGTATGCTGTGTAGGTGCAAAGATCAAGCGAATCTTCATTAGTTGAACTAGAATCAATTGCGAAACTATTTTTATAGCTCTTGCCAAGTTTGTGGAACTAGTCAACTAACATTTAAGCAACTTTTATTATCTTTATTATTATTTATTTATTATTAATTTATTGATTACTTGAAAAAGCAACGAAAAGCCAGCTAGTAAGTATAAAACTATTTCAACTGGCATAAAAAACTTAATTAATCTTAAAGAGTTGCACACCCTTCGCACCAGCTAGATTAATATGAAAGATTCAGGCGCGTATGCAGGAGAGTATTGTCCCCGTATTGATTCGGTTCAAAATGTTTAAGGGGAGACAAGACCTTCCTGGCTACGCGCTTGGAAAGATTTCATTTTAAATAAATTTGGAAGCATCATTGAGTTCAGAGTCCTTTGAATTCCTCAATGAGTCCTAACATATATACTTAACAAAAGCAGTTAAGTGCCTTGCTGGTCGAATAGATAAGGCGCTTGGCTCAAATTTGGTATGGTAACTCGAAGGTCGCCGGTTCGAATCCAGCCATTTCCAAATTTGGTATTTTTCAGAAGTTTAGATACTTCGACTGCTTA
The DNA here is from genome assembly GCA_917627325.4 of Chironomus riparius. Taxonomy (NCBI): domain Eukaryota; kingdom Metazoa; phylum Arthropoda; class Insecta; order Diptera; family Chironomidae; genus Chironomus; species Chironomus riparius. The sequence goes on along the minus strand of OU895877.1, from coordinate 15,944,865 downwards.
ATGTACGAGATCAAGCCATAATTGGGCATTTTGGGCAACGCTGGATTAAGGAACGGATCAGGAACTTGAAGTGTAGCGGGAGAAATAGGAACGAGAGCTACAAGATTATAATGGAATATTGTCAGAACGGACCTGAAATGTATCACGTCACGCCCACAGAAGATTGAAACGAGAGCCTGAATTTAATCGAAACCTAGATTTGAAGATTAGAAGCTTGATTCTACGTCACCCATAGTGATATGAAATGTATCACTAATCAATGTAAAAAGTAAAAACATGAGTAAATACTAATTCTTCCGGACGATAACGTCGACAAATAAATAATAACAATATGGCTGCTTTTGCTTATTTATTGTGTCACTCGGGCAGATCAAAATACTTTTGTGAACCAAAGATAGTAACTCAAAAATATTCAATCTTATTATCTATTTCAGCAGCTGAATGAATTTATAAATAATTGAAATATCCTTTCCTCTCTATCATGCCAATTTCATGCCTATCATCTTAGTATTTTGTTGAAAATTCCCATGTCAAGGCAAAACAAATTTTAAATTCCATTCTAGAAATAGTCTTTACAGGTCTTACAGATTCTCCATAAAATAATAATTTTAATGGCTTCTGGGAGATAAATGTTTCAATTTGCCATGCCCCCTTTTTCAGGAATAAAGCATCATTCAGTTAATGGTATAAATTTTGCATTTTAAAGTCAAACATAAAACACAAAAAAATAAACAATTTTTTTTATTATTGCAACATGTTGTTTGTTTTGCATTTTTGGGTTTTCAAAAAAAGGCTTTCAAGGGAGGGGCCAGTGCCGTAAGTGCTTGGTTTTGTTTGGACAATGCATACAACACATAGAATGAGAGATGCAATAAATTTATGGAAATTGGATTTGAATTGTGTGTACATGTTTTATGCAATATATACAATTTTTTACACAACAACGATACAATTGAAAATTAAATTCTATGAAATAGAAATTCACTGTGTCTGTGCATGTACAAGGCAACTAATTGGTTCACCGTAATGAATGTGTTGGCTGGATAATTTATGAGCATTTATTTATGCACTTTTTTTCGATGATTCCAGCTCATACTTTTTTTTATATCATGCATAAAACTCATTGCCGAAGGATTTTTTTTAATGTCAGAGCAAAAGAGCTCCATTAACAAATGGACATTCTAATGACTAACTTTTCAATCTTTTCTATTTTAAAGAGCAAAGTTGAAATTTTTTTTTATTACGAATTTTTATAGGTTCATAAAATTAATGTTGATGTACGCTTGCTAATGGAAGTGAAGCAAGTTGGAAATGTCAATATTCTGAGATTTTGCATTTCACAGAAGTGGAGCTAGAGATTGTCGGTCCTTTAAAGCTATATGGGACACTGACTAAGATGCTTTAAAAGAATAAGAGATTCCAACTGCCATGCTTCAACTTCCATCTTCTAAGCTTCATGATTCTGACCAATAAACCAAGCAAAACTAGAAAATCAAGACAGCCATACTTTCAAACCGAATCAATCTCCACATTTCAACTAAGAATCAGATACAAATATTTTTTTTTTCATTTTTTTACAAAAATCAGCAAAAGTTCCTAAAGAGGAAGAGTTTTTAAGCTTCTTTACATCTTCAATTAGCTATTAACGTTCAGGAAATGAAAAAGTGAAGCGAGAAAAATGAAAAAATGTAATAAAGAAGTTTACTCGAAAAAAGAAAGAAAATTTCCACAATAAAAACTATTTTCCGAGTGTTTTTAATCTGGAATTTTCATTAAATCCAAAAAGACTTTCCAAACTAAAAGTTCTTGATGTTTTAAAAATACTTTTAAAAAGTTTCAATTGCATTATATTTTATTATTCAATTATTCTGCATTTTTAAATGCTACTGATGCAATAGACAAGTTAAAAGTTGGAGATAAATTGATGGAAGAGATTTTCTGACAGGCTTAATTATCAAGATGATTAGTTGGATGGATGAACTGTAAGTCTACTAATTGAGTGGTTAAATCAACATCAAGTCAACATCAGAATGACTTTTTCGAAGTTAGATTCATAAAATAAGATAAGAAAGTCGCTTTGTTCCTTTAATTATCACTGCTGACTTAATTACATATTATTTAAATATTGACTCAAAGATCCTGGTTTTGAAACCAGGTTTGCTAGGTTATGATTTACAGTTCTTAAGTACCAAAGCACTGAAATATTGAGAAATCAATGGTTTTCAATACATAGTTGCTGCTTCAACTAATGCCGATTGTTTTAAAAAAAATCAAGGGGATATCAACGTGACGAGGAAAAAATTGGTCGAAAATTTTTATGATTTTCTCTCAATTCTCATCATCTTTACGATTCAAGTAAGAAATTCTCCATCTCAATGTGAAAGCGAAGGAAATTTTTGGTTTTTTAACCCATCATGTTGTTATCCCCTTAAATTTGGACCATAGAAATTAAAAATGCGCTTTAACTCTTGACTTCTTTTAAAAAATATAATTTCCAATTTTTCAACATTAATTATTTCCACTTCTCAAATTATTTACTAAGCAACTTTATATCTTAAATGTCAAACTTATTCTTGTGGCTACAAATAAATTTTATTTTTTCTTTTCCTTAATTTCTTTCAATTTTAATAAAGCTAATTGAGATCGTCATCTAGTGTCTTGCAGTTGAGTTGTCTTATCGTTAATCTTCTAAGAATTGGGCTTCTATTTATTTAGGTATGGAATGCCCTGAGGTTTAAACATAAGATATCAATGGTATTTACTGTTTTGCACATTTTTGTGGCATTTCAAACCTACAATCCAGATGCATTGATATTTATGAATGCCTTTTAATAATTGCTTGAAGCATTCACGTTTTTAATTTGTGTATCTTATGCAAATTGATTCTTAGAGTCAAATTTCTAGAAATTAAAAAAATCATCATAATTTAAATTAAAAACTCTTTAAATAAAATTCAAATTAAAAACTTCAATCACGCGTGATAATGAAATCAGGTAGATAACTTAGCAACATTACATCACATCTACATGCAAAGCATTCGCAACTTCATGAAACTTTTTTCTTTGGATTCTTTTAATTTTATTAATTATAGCTGTGCTACAAAATTTACAACATCAAAATAACAATGTTATGGAAAGTTCCTCTTAATAGCAGGAGGGTTAAAAGTTTCATTTTTCCATGACTTTTAATGTATGCAGTGGATTTTTTTTTCGACTCTATATTTATCATCATGAATGTGTATGTACGAGTGTGAGATTTATGTACATGCGAGGGGTGTTAATTTGTAGGTTTTGGGCGGTTTGAAGGTTTTGTGAGCTGAGAGCTTCTAAGATTGATTTCTGGTAGGATTATTCACAGTTGTTCTGTTCTATTCCTAACTTTTCTCATATTTTCCAGTGGTAGACAACCTTTTTTGTGAAATGGCACCCTTTGAATCGTGGGATTTTACGATTTTGGAGCAAGTGTTGGCCATCACTGACTTAGTCAGAGATGTTCCTTAGTCAACCCCCCTCCCACCCATTCCTTTACTTTCTTTAATTTTCAAGGTTTTTAAATTAAAAAATGGTTTCGAAGATGATGTTTAGATCATGTTCAGAACCATTACTTAAAATTTGGGTTATAAGTCCCCCTACGCATCCAGAAGTTTCTTCATTTTGCTAAGGTTTTATGATTTAAAAAAAATTTAAAAATCAACACCCTCCATCCTCCACCCCCCCCCCCCCGTCCCCCTACCCCAAATAAAAATTTTTTATGCTCCCCTCTTCAAATTCCTGGCAAAGCCCAAGCTAGTTGTAATTTAACATCTTGTTAACTGGAAGCTAACAACTCCTGCAACATACTCCACAACATCAATTATCTAGCCACAGCATAACCTCCAAAAAGTGAACAAATTAACCACCCCTTGACGTTAACTCTCGAAACACAAGCAAAAACTTCAACGTATCAAATTAATTTGCATCAAAGTGGCAGGAATAAACAAGTAGCACATAAATTTAATACAATATGAGATGCATACGAGACAGATGACATGTACAATAGTTTACAAATTTTTCAACAAACACCGCTACATTTAAATAAAATAAAAATTTCATTCATTTTTTTTGGCTCTCTTTTTTTTTGTGTTGTTATATGTCGCAACACAACTGGCAATAAAAACCAAAAAAACAGAAAAATCGAATAACATCCCATTAAGCTCATGACACTTGAAACTCATTCACGACATACGGAGGAAAATTATTTTTTTTTCTCTATGTTGTGCAAATGCACTTTTGTCATTTTGGTTGCAGTGCATACATAAAAAAAATGGGGGGGGGGGAGGAGGAATTGCTTGTGATCTTGTGGGTGTTTTAGGGGGTTGTGGTGCAACTTTTTGTTTTCCTATTGCTTTAAAGTCATGAGAAAAGTTTTTGATCTAAAAATGAATGCTAAAAATTAGCTTAAGTTGAAATAAGTCGTGGCTTAATGCGAATTGATAATATAAATTAACCAAAAACATATAGGAAGTCTCAGATGCCTGGCGAAATTTACAATTGACTCAATAAAATGATCCTTTCTGGCTACACCCCTGTCATCATTTGTGAACGACTAAGAGAGCAACTAGCTAATTTTTCATACATAACAGCAACTGTACATGAAACTCACATCCAACTAATTTGTCAAATTCTTAAATTTCCAGAAACATTTCATCTTTCGCTCGAGAAAAGAACGAATAAAGCTTTAAAAAATTCAAATCGATGTGACGATGATGTCCTATGAAGCATACAGCACATACATTGTCATGAGACAAAAAAGAGAGGCATCACTATGAAAATGAGACAGCACCAAAAAAAATGAGAAGGAAGCTCATGAATGAGTGTTAATTTTTAGAACAATAAAATTATTGTCATCATTCAACATGATGCACGGCTTAACATCATCTAACATGTACATGACACATGAAATGACAAATTTTCGCACTTCACACGGCACAACATCCACCACCTAATTGCTATCTCTCATTCAGTTGCACTCAAAACCGCAACTATGTGTACTTATTTAATTTATGAGTAGATTAGTACTGTGTATTGTTGTGACATATACACGCGGTCGAGTCTGAAAACTAATCAGTGGAAATTTTTTTTTTAATATTTTCGTGCTGAAATATTCTTTTTTGATCTGGTATTTTCCCGTACCGAAATATGAATGATTGTATGGAATTTTGTGAATGAATTGAATGATTTAATTCGTGATAAATCCGCCTCAAAATAGAAACGAATTGGATGGATTTTATTGTCTGGCTTTCAACTGTGTGTGGACATGCCAATATTGCTAATCTGGAAAATTGTTGAGATTCGTAGTGCACAGCAATATGATTGTTTTGAAATCGTAAAATTAGCTCTAAAAAGCATGGATAGGGCCTAGCCTTTTGAGCTGAAGGCACTGAGGTTCAATTAACAACAGAATCTTTTGTACCACACACTTTAGACCTACAGTTTATAGTGGAATCCGGACCAATTGCAAACACTGCACATTGCAAAGACACGAATACATCTATAGACCTGATGTACCCTGCAATGTTCCTAGTCACAATTCATGTGTGCAAGATGCTGTAATGAAATCATCCAGATGCTAGTATATCTTAGTATACATAGCAAAGAAGACGCTATATGCATCGTAGACCTCAAAACTCACCAACACACGAACCTAGCTTCTTAACTAGATAGTAAGGCAAACAACGAACTTTTTAAACTTGAATTGGTCTAGGATTGAACATTGAACCTTTGGCTTGTCAGGTCAACGCTCTATTACTTAAGATACTGCTGCCCAATCGTTAAAAATTCAAATTTCAGAATCCATAAAAATACACAGAACTGCATGCCACTTAAGTCTATAACATTTTATTTTCAAGCTTTATTTTAAAAAGACTTTTTAAAATATCAATTTGAAGCACTTTAATATCAAGCCACCCACATTAATCAAAAGTTTAGTCTAGCAACATCTAGAAGCTTTTGCTGTCCAGTCTAGACTGAAATTGCATTCTTTTCTATTCAAATTCTCCACAAAAAAATATTTTCGATTAGCGACTATCAAGTTTCACATTTTTTTATGAGACGATAAGAGCCGTTACGCCCTCTGATAAGAAAATTGTATAAAATTGAGAATCTGACCCTTCGATTCTTCATAGTGAATTATTCAGTGCATTAGTAAATAGATCCATAAAGTGAATATTCAAGTGAAATGTAATTATGAGTTTGTGGAATTTTGTGATAATTTTACTTCTTCTTAATTTGACAACTTCGCAAGTCTACGATGACCAGTAATTAAAATTAAATTAAATTCTCTGAAAATTTCTATTCATCCTCAAATTTGTCTATTTACAGACCAAAAATTCTTGTGAATGACGGCAACTTAATATTTGAATCTGCAGAATCAAAGAATGTTTCAATAAAGTTAAATGGACAAAGTCGATTCCTTGTAAATAACATTGACATTTTGTCATCATTAAATCCATCAAACGTCACCAATGGCAATAGACAAAACAACATCAACTCACAGGCATTGGACGCTCTAGCAAGTGAATTTGTAAAATTAAAAGCTGTTGTTCGTCGTCAAAATATCCGAATAGAAAGTTTAGAAATTGGTGGTGGCAATGTCTCATCTACTGTATCAAATGACAATCGAGGAGTTGGTCGACTTCGTCGTCGCATCACAGTCCTCGAGCAGCGAGTTGCAAATTTAACGGAACGACTTATAAGAGATTATTGCAAGACATATCCATGTCAAAATGGTGGGATATGCTTTAATGTATTCGACACATATCGTTGTGAATGTCCTGAGAATTGGGAAGGCCCACAATGCACAAATGATGTTAATGAATGCTCAAAATATGTCGGGACAGATCTCGGATGTCAAAATGGTGCTACATGCATCAATACCGTTGGATCTTATGAGTCTGTGAATTATTAAAATGATTAAATTTATTTTTTGTGTTAATTTTTTTTTTTACCAGATGCTCATGCATGGATGGATGGAAGGGAAAGAATTGTAATCGACGTAAAGTGGATTGTCTGTCAGTGCCTCAAATGGAAATTTGTGGACATGGAAGTTGTATAGCAGACAACAATAAAGATGGATATTCATGTATTTGCATGCAAGGATGGAGGAAAGATAATAATAGTCAAGCATGTACACAAGATGTTGATGAATGTTTGGAAATGAGACCACATTGCTCTGTTGATCCGCCAGTTTTATGTATAAATACGCCTGGATCTTTCGTTTGTGGGTAAGAAGAGGATAAATATTTTCATATTTGTTGATGTGCTTTATGGTTTTCATAGCACAGATGATTATTTGCTTAATATTATTGTTGTTTGGCTGATAGACGGCTATAGACGTTTGTGGATTAAATAATATTCATTTGTTTTCGAGGGAGGAACGTTAGTATGGGTGTATAATTAAGCACGGGGTGCTATAAAATTGCTTTATGGGCTTATTATTGTCTAAATAGCATTATAAGCTCTATGTTGCTATGTCTTGAACCCAAGTGTAACAATATGATCGCTAAGGAACTGCGTGGTTGATGTTATAACGGGTTAAACGTGAACATGCCTTGATGCTTCCACTTAAGGTTGTATCACGGCTTAGATATGAGATTTACTGCTCGCAAAAAGCATGAATTGATTACTATATAGAACCTTAGCATTATATTGAGTGTCCTTACTTTAAATTCATATCTGAGACGCACGTAAGCTCACATCTAAGTAAAAGGAGGTAGACGGCTCCTATTAAGTAAAATTTTAAATCTCATAGTAGAAAAAATCTTTTTCTCAAAAAATCAACTCAAAGGCAGCCGTGCCAGCATGCGCCATAGTTCATCTACATCCAAAACAACTTCTATCCTCACTCAATTCCCCCATCACACCTGAATAAATAAACAAAATTTCATTTCAAGAATAATAATTCAATTTCTTTTTAAAAACTCAGCCCCTGTCCGACTGGCTTTAAGGGAAATGGTTTCTATTGTATTGACATAAATGAATGCGAAGAAAATAATGGCGGTTGTAGCACATCACCTAAAGTTGAATGTATAAATACCCAAGGTTCATTCCGGTGAGATTTCAATTCATTATCGTTTCGTGTTTCATTGTTGCGTGTTTCATACTTTCTTTTGCCTAACCGCAGTTGTGGAAGCTGTTTACTCGGTTTTGAAGGAGATGGAAAAACATGCTTACCATCATCCCGTCCCATACCATCACGTTTAAATCAATGTGCAGATGGAAGTATTTGTAGTCCAAATGCTGCATGCTATCAATATCCAAATTCACCACCAACTTGCATCTGTAAGTTTGGCTACAAAGGAAGTGGATATGGTGAGAATGGATGTGTCCCGCACACAGTCGATCCGTGTGATGCTCTTTGGTGTAAAAATGGCGGTACATGCATGAAAAATGGAACAACAGCATACTGTTCATGTCCATCGGGAACAAATCCACCTTTATGTGACCGAACGACAAATCTATGTGATCCAAATCCATGTAAGAACGGCGGCAATTGTACAACAACGAGATTTTCAAGTTTCATTCGATGTGCATGCCCGCGTGGCTTCTCAGGAAACAGATGTCAAAATCAAGCATCAACATGTGGAGGCGTATTAAATTCTCTAAATGGAACACTTGCTTATCCAGCTGATCCAAAAGCAGCATCATATAATCATAATTCACGCTGTGCATGGCTTATTAAAACTAATCATACGAAAGTATTAAATATCACATTCCAAAAATTCGATATTGAGTTCACAACCGACTGTCGGTATGATTGGCTTCAGGTGAGATTAATGAGGAATCAATTAAACATTAAAAATAATAAAAATTGTCTACAAATGCTTGGCAAAAGCACATTTTTTTGAATCAGCTCCTGGCTGTGCAGGCTTTGTGGTTTTGAGAAGCTTTTGTCTGCTACCAATAGATTTTAATTTATATTTCTTCCCATCCAGATCCACGATGGACGTACAGCAGCATCACATTTGATAGGTCGCTTTTGTGGCAACATGACGAGGCTTCCGAATGGTGGAAATATCATGAGCACACACAACCAACTTTATTTATGGTTCAGATCCGATAATAGCACAGCACATGCAGGCTTTGAGCTATCATGGGAATCAATAACTCCAAGTATGTATGCTCGCTGCATTTGTAAAGATTTTCATTAAAATTCATTTTCGTTTTTGTGCTGACCGTTCCGCATTTCTATTTTCCAACATACAGAATGCGGTAAAGAGATGAATGTAACAGGACATGGAACAATATCATCGCCTGGTGCACCTGGTAACTATCCGATCAATCGAGATTGCGAGTGGAAATTTCTTGCACCACCTGGAAAGCGGATACAATTTCTATTTTATACTTTGATGATTGAGTCTCATGCAACGTGCGGATTTGATTACTTAGAAATTCATAGTGGTGTGGGAATTGAAACGCCGAGCTTGGGGAAATATTGTAATTCAACAGTTCCAGCGCCCGTTTTAACACCTGGAAATACCGCAACAATACATTTTCATTCAGATGGTGATGGAAGTGATGCTGGTTTTCAAATTGCATATTCGGTTATTGAAGGTATTCCTGGTTGTGGTGGAATATATACAGCGCCAAGAGGTGACCTATCATCACCTACAGATATTGCAACCGGAAGCTATAAAAATAATTTGGTGTGCGATTATGTCATTCGAATGCCAACGGACTCGAGAGTGAGGATTGAATTTAAGAAATTTAATTTGGAGGAAAGTTCGACATGCAAGTTTGATCGAGTTGAAGTAAGTCTAGTAATTTGATCAATATTGTTGGTTCCTAGAAGAGAATTAACATGCTCCTCGAAAATAATTATATAATTAAATGTTATGTATTTCCTCAAAGCTAGTTATTGCTGGGATAAAATACACAAAAGTTAAATTTTAATGTAGTTGTATGCCCCCAAAACTTTAACACATCTTAGTTGCACACCACTTAGAATTAATGATAGACTTAGCAATAGAATCTGCAAACAAAAGCTTTTTAAAATACATGAAATTTAAAATTAGATGTAATTCCACACCCCTTAATATTATTTTCTTTCCTGAGTCTATAGAGATGTAGTTGCATGCCCCTAGGAATAAAACCATCCCCACTATAACTAATTTCCAATATTTCCTACCTTATTAAGATTTTCGAAGGATCTGAAATGAATGACGATGACACCTTAATAGGTCGTTACTGTGGAACACAAAAGCCACCAATCATAATTTCACAAACAAACATCCTGACAGTAAAATTTACTACAGATTGGTCACAATCAGATGACGGGTTCCAAATGCAGTATCGATTGAGTGAGTATTTGGTGCCATAAATTCATAAACTTGAAAAATTAATGAACATTTATCGATTGACAGTTTGTGGAGGTATATATACGGCTGAATCTGGATATTTACAGTCACCAAACTATCCGAACAACTACGAAGGTGATCGAAGCTGCGAATATGATATTATAGCACCGCAGGGAAAAATTATTGTTCTAAATGTCCTCGATTTTGATATTGAACAGCACTCAACATGTGAATTTGATTATCTACAAATATTTGATGGCAGCAAAGCAGACAATGCAACAACACTTGGAAAATTTTGCGGTGACAAAAAGCCAGGAATTTTCACATCATCATTCAATCACCTGCACATTGAATTTGCATCAGATGCGTCTGTATTTGGACGTGGATTTAAGGCTAACTATACATTTGTCGATATTGAATGTGGAGGTTTAATAAGAGACAGTAAAGAGACAGTCAAACCTCCAATGGACACGGCAACTGATGTTTATAAACCAAATCTTCAATGTCGATGGCTTATCGAAGCTCCCGAAGGCTTTGTCATTCAAATGAACATCATAAATTTTGATTTGGAACTCGACACGCAATGCAAATATGACTACATTAAAATATTCAATAATGGCTCTGGAAATGGTGATCAAATTGGACCGTTTTGCGGATCGAATGCTCCAAAAGTCATAACAACTGTTGACAATCTAGCAACAATTTTGTTTGTCACTGACTCGTCAACATCAAAGGATGGATTTACAATAACGTTCAATTTTATAGAGTCGTCAAAATGTAAGTGGATTTATTTAAGTTTGTTGTTTATAAAAGCTTGAGTAAGAGAGTATTTCATGAGGAGTAAACAACATGATGAGAAATTTTATTCCCATCATGTTGTTTCCCCCTCGGTGTTCAAGAGTAGTTAGAATAAAATTAATTTTGAGTCCTTTGGATAATGCTAAGGAGCAGCTTTAAGGGCATGGGTGAAGTCACATAAGTCAAAAGGGGTCTAAAACTACACTCGATGAATTTCTGGCTACACCTCTTTATCTTACTAATCTTAATCCAACAGTATGCGGTGGAAATTTCTTCACAACACGTGGCAAGCTTAGAAGTCCTGGTCAATCAGGTTATTTGGCAAACAAAGACTGTGAATGGACAATAACAGCACCAAATGGATATCAAGTTCAATTGACTTTTAATTATTTTGAAATGGAAACTCATGAGGCATGCAAATTTGATGGATTAGAGATAAGGAATGGTGGATCTAAGTATGTATAACCTCAAGAGGTTGTCTATCAACGTTTGATTTTGACCTCCTCGTTCCTATAACATCATGTCAATGATTTTCTATCTGTTTCCAGACTAGCACCACTTCTCGGAAAATTCTGTGGTGAAAAGCTCCCTCCACCATTCAAGTCAATGAGCAATCAACTGTATTTACGTTTTTACTCAGACTCGAGTCGTAATGGTAAGGGATTTGAGATAGAATGGGATGCGACAACATTCGGATGTGGCGGTGTCCTATCAACAGCAAAAGGTGCAATTCAAAGTCCAAATTATCCAGTCTCATATCCACACAATTCCCAATGTGAGTGGAGAATTTCAGTAAATGAAGGCTCATCAATACAGATTGTCTTTTCGGATCTCGACTTGGAGCAGCATGTTGAGTGCAAATATGACTTTTTGGAGATTTTTGATGGCACTGATGCCAGTGCTAAAAGCTTTGGGAAATTCTGCTCAAGTGAACACCATCCGATTCATATAGAGACAAGCGGAAATCATGCAATGATACGTATGAATACAGATGAGTCTCATTCAGGACGAGGTTTTCATATTAAGTACTCGGCAAATTGTAATCGAACGATTGAATCTGACACAGGAATCATTGAGTCATTGAATTTCCCACAAGAATATCCAAACAATCTCGACTGTGCATGGACAATTAAAGTGTCAAAAGGAAATCGAGTTAACATGCAATTCTCTCACTTTAATCTGGAAAATGATAATCTATATCATAATGAAACCAACGAGCACATTTGCAAATACGATTATGTGACAATTTATGATTATGATTATGAGGCAAAGGAGAAAAAGACGCAGACATTGAAAACTTACTGCAATAAGGCTCCGGAAATTCGTAATAGTTCAACTGATGCAGTTGTTGTCATGTAATTATGCCATTAATATTTGTTGGGGATTTTAAGAAATTGGAAATTGATTATTTTGAGTTGATTTTTAAATTTTTGGAATTTTAACGGATTATTAAATTTTGAATTTTAAAGGCTTTTTAAAAACTTGAATTTTAACAGTTTTTTAAATTTTGAATTTTTAACGGCTTTTTAAATTTTGAATTTTAACAGTTTTTTAAATTTTTTATTTTACGGGTTTTTAAATTTTAAATTTTAACAGTTATTTAAATTTTGAATATTACGGGTTTTTAAATTTTGAATATTAACGGCTTTTTAAATTTTGAATTTTAACAGTTTTTTAAATTTTTTATTTTACCAGTTTTTTTAAAGTTTGTATTTCACCAGTTTTTTTAATTTTGAATATTAACGACTTTTTAAATTTTGAATTTTAAGTTTTTTAAATTTTTTATTTTACGGGTTTTTAAAATTTAAATTTTAACAGTTATTTAAATTTTGAACATTACGGGTTTTTAAATTTTGAATATTAACGGCTTTTTAAATTTTGAATTTTACCAGTTTTTTAAATTTTTTATTTTACTAGTTTTTTTAAAGTTTGTATTTCACCAGTTTTTTAAGTTTTGAATAATAACGACTTTTTAAATTTTGAATTTTAACGTCTTTTTAAATTCTAAACTTTAACAATTAATCTCATTAACCAACTGAATGAGTCATGTCTCCAAATTCCAACCAATTCATTCTCATTCCATTTAAATCCACAGGTTCCACACAGACCCAGCAGCAGTAAGCACAGGCTTTCGTCTTGAATGGTATAATGAAGGTTGCGGCGGTAAATTGACACATCCTTCCGGTAGTCTTACATCTCCTAATTATCCACGACGCTACGAAAACGAAATAATTTGTATATGGGAAATTGCTGTTGAGTATGGCTACAATATAAATCTGACTGTCCAAAGCATGGAAATGGAAAAGTCTGTGAGCTGTGAATTTGATTCATTGCTTATTGCTCACGATCGAAGCTTTAATAATACAATAATGAAAGTTTGTGAGAGTACAAGGAATCCATTGGTTGTTACTATTGATGGACATCAAGCTTTTGTGAAATTTGAATCCGATGAATCGCATAATGAGAAAGGTTTCAATATCACGTACGAAAGTATTGTGTCAGATTGCGGTGGCGTTTTCATAGCAACAAATGGAGTCATTAAGACTTCTTCATATCCAACAAAGAACTATGATAATAATAAGTACTGTGAATGGAAAATTAAGACAGACCTTGCTCATCGAGTGACATTCCAGTTGACTAATTTTGATATTGAAAGCAGCCCGAACTGTACAAAGGATGTGCTGGAAATTTATGATCCAATCTTTGATGAAGTTCTGTTTAAAGGATGTGGAGGCTTTGAAACATTAAATGTCACTAAATTTTCATCAAAAAGGAACGAACTTGTTGTCCGATTAATCAGTGACGCAACAATCAATGCAAAAGGTTTCATTGGCAACTTCTCAGTCAGTTGTGGCTCAAGAATTATTACAAATGACACTGGTGAAATAATCTATAGACCAACTGGAGATTCAAGTGATTGTTATTGGACATTTATTGCCGGCGATCCATCAAAACATGTCACGTTGACTTTTACATATTCGAGAATATTCTTTGACATGGAAATGGAATGTTTCTCGAGGGTTCACGTATACGAAGGCGACGTTGGATCACTTGGTGCGGAACGAGTTAAATTTTGCGGATCAAAAATACCCCCGGCAATTGTCAGCCATGGAAACTCGTTGACTGTGTATTTAAATACAACATCAATGAGCTCATTATCAGAATTTGATATTCACTACTCAGTGCTCAATAATGGTAAGGATATTAATTACAGATAGCTGATTATTTGTGGATGTGAGTTTGAGGTTAAGTGCTTTTTGGGTGAAATGGATTTGAAATTTTTATTTTATAACGCATTTTAAATTTTTTGAATTTTAACGGATTTTAAATTTTTTTATTTCAACGATTTTAAAATTTTCAAGTCAAGAACAAAAATCGCTTTTTGGCTTCAATTCTCACTGAACCACATCCGTACTTACTTAATAATACCGTCATTAATTCTATTGAATTTTAAATGCACAGCATGTGGTGGAATTTACAAAAACAGCATACAAGGAGAGTTTGGATCACCAAATTATCCCGAATCGAGTCCATTGAATACATATTGTGTGTGGACAATATCAGCAAGTGCTGGCAATTTGCTTACATTAGAAATCAAGGATATAGACATCACAACGTGGGTGTTTTGATGAGTTTTTTGAAAGCTTTTGGATACTAAATTAATTGGATCTCTTTTTTGTCTCGTCCCACAGCTCCGAAAATTGTAATGAAAATTACTTAGAGATACGCAAGGTTGATGCTAATGGTGACTTAGTAGGACTATTTTGTGGAAAGGAAGTGACGAAAAATCTCGCAAACTGTAGGGGTTATTGGATTAAGTATAGAACAGGAGATTTATCAGCAAGTAATGGATTTTTGGCTAAATTTAAATATGCAGCACATTCAAACTTGGATGGGGAGTCGGGTGCTATTGAGTCACCAAATTATCCATATTTACAAAGAGGATTAGTCGCTTATACTTATAGAATATCAGTCACTCAAGGTTTTGTGATAAGAATAGACTTTAAAGAATTTTATATGAATGAAGATGATCCAGAAGACTGCATGTCGTACCTTAAAATCTATAATGGATATGATGAAACAGCACCACCTTTATCTGATGAGATCTGCTATGAACATGCTGACGCTTTCATTTCTGAAGCTAATATTGTGTATATAGAGCTTCATCATTCTGCTTTTGGAAAGTCAAGGTTCCGTCTTGAATGGAGTCAAGTGGAAAAAAATGCGACAGCCGAGAACTACACAATGGAAGGTTGTGGAAAGGAAGTGATATCACTAAACAATGTAAATGAGTTTATAAATATCACATCACCTGGATATCCATTTGGCTATAACTCAACAATGGATTGTGAATGGACAATAGTGTCTGGACTTACTTCATATCATCCAATTCTTCAATTTATTGACGTTGATCTTGAGGATATAACAGATTGTAATGGTGATTATGCAAAAGTATCACTTAGTGAACCTGGAAATAAATGGCGTAAGGCTGCAAAGATTTGTCAAATGGACATACGAGAGCGTAGATCTTTCCATGGAACTCCAAATGTTAAACTTGATTTTCATTCAGATTACAGTCAAAATGAGACTGGATTTGCAGCTGTTACATTCCTTTATTGTGGAAGTGTCTTTACAAGTCCTGATGGAATTATCGAATTTGATACTATGAAGAATCCTGGACTTCGTTCTCAAAACTGTATGTGGAATATTACGGTTGCTCGTGGACGTAAAATTAAACTTGAATTCTTAGAATTAAACATCAAAAATATAACAGGCGGGTGTGATGGTTATGTGATGATCAAAAATGGACATGATGATTCTGCTCCATATCTTGGAACTGGCCAATACTGCACAGATAAAAGTGTTGAAATTCCAATGACGTCAGGGAATCGAGCCTTTATAAAGTACAAAACATTCTCGCCATACAGAAATACATTCCGATTAAGATACACGGAAGTGCAGCACGAATGTGGTGGACAAGTTACGCTCTCATCGGCATATTCATCATCAATTATTAGTTCTCCGAATTATCCAAATATTCCACAACCACACATTGAATGTACATGGATAATTGTAGCTCCAGCTGGTGAACGTATTCGGATTGACTTCCTCGACAGATTTGACTTGATGGTGAGCAGTTCGTGTGAAAAAGAATTTGTGGAACTTCGGGAAGGCTCAACGATGGCAGCAAGTCTGATTGAAACATTCTGTGGAAATAAAAATCCACCAACAAAATACACAAAATCAAATGTCTTACGCGTGAAATTCTTTACTGACATTCCGGAACCGAAAAATGGATTCAAAGCTAATGTTTCAATTGGAGTTTGTGGAGGAACTTTGAGAACATCTGACATTGGATATCTTACATCACCAAAATATCCTGGAGTTGGAGCATATCCAAGTAATACAACCTGTGAATATAGAATCATTGGACCAGTAAATAATCTATTCACGATTAAGATTCTCGACCTAGACCTTCCATTTGATGCTGAAGAATTTGATTCCAATGAAAATGGCAACAAGACCTGCAACCTAGAAAAAGATCATATTAAGATTTATTCAATCGTTCCAGATGGAAATTCAACAAATGGTGAAAGTTCTATGCAACTTGGAACATACTGTGGAAACACAATTCCATCTGGTACCATTATGAGTGAATCCAATGAGATTTTAATTAAGTTTAGGACTTTCAAAAAGACATCAAAGCTTTATAGAGGCTTTAGACTCTTCTACAATGCCTCAAAACTAAGCTGCGGTGGTGAAATCAATTCAGATTCAGGATTTATAACAAGTGTTGGATATCCATCGAGAACGCTAACAAGAGCATTCTGTGAATGGAAGATTACAGTCACGAAAGGAAAGAGAGTTGCTCTAGAGTTCGTAGACATTGACATAATCAACACTGGAAACAGATTTGCACAAAGGATTGGCATCTACAATGACTTCCATTATTCCAATAGAATGATGTTTGTTACAAACAGCACAAATCCAGGAATAATCAAATCAAGTGACAATAAAATTATGGTCACATCCTGGATCAGAATGAGCTCACCAAATCGTGGATTTAAGATTAAGTTCACTAGTGACGAGGACACAGTTTGCTTTGGAGACATGAATCAATTAGAAGGTTCCATTTATCCACCACCTGACATGGAATTGATTGCTTTTTCATGCAGCTACTCGCGTATTGATCAACCAATTATCCCATCAGCACCAAATACAGGAACACTAGCTTATTACTTCTCAAACTTGCAAGTTGGAAGGCGATTGACAAACTGTCGATATGCAGCAACAGTCATCAATGTTATAAGGGAATCAGGCGTTAAGGAGAGTGACAGATACCTTGGAAGACTTTGTGGAAATAGCACAGAAAGGAAGAACATTATATCTCCATTCCCAGATGTAAAGATTGAAGTTAAGCAGAGTCCATACTTTGGTAAAGTTGGATTTAATTTAAACTACAAGACTCATAAATGTGGTGGAATTTTCAAGTCAGGAACGCAAATAATTAAGAATCTTCCAGCTGATACAGCTAATTATGCAGTTCTCGACTGTGCTTGGTATATTAAGTATGAGGAAGGATTTAGTGTTGCAATTACTGTCAATAAATTGAACCTTAAACTTTCATGTGATCAAGAATACTTAATAATTTACAATGGACCAACGCCAGCAAGTCCATCTCTAGTTAAATTATGTGGAAATGAGTTTAATAGCGATCAACTGCTGTCTCAACGGGAGTCAATATTAATTGAGTATCACACTGAGAACTTCAATGGAGCCAGCAAAGATTCACAATTTGAAATTAAGGCTGAAACTTCATCGTTTGGATGTGGCGGGATTTTAAATCAATTTACAAATAAATTTTCGACTCCACTTTATGATAAGCCATATCCAGCAAATACCGAGTGTGTTTGGGAGATTCGAGCTGATGCTGGATTCAGAGTTGGACTTAAATTCTCTGGAAGGTTTTATATTGAGGAATCAACAAACTGTACAAAGGATTATGTTGAGATTCATGACTATGTCGACAATGAATGGAAGGTGATAAGCAGATTCTGTGGACGAGACACACCAAAACCAATAAATTCAACATACACACGCCTCAAAGTCATTTTCCATTCAGATGAAGCTATCAATGGTGATGGATTTAATGCTGAATGGGAAGAAGTTTGTGGTGGACTAATAAGCGTTGACAGAACTATTAGAATTTTGACAAGTCCGAAATATCCAAAGAACTATCCACCTGGACTTATCTGTAACTATACATTTGTGTCATCGATTCCTGATGCGTTTTTAAATTTAAAGTTCTTGGACTTTGACATTGAGTCAGCAAGTGGCAAGTGTATTTATGACAACATCACATTAAGTAGAATCATGGAATATGGCATGCTGGATGGAAAGATTGGAACATTCTGTGGAACAATAAATCCTGGATCCTTCAGGTACAAAGAACCAATGTCATTGATCCTTAAAACTGATAAATGGATTGAAAAGAAAGGCTTCCAGGTGCAATACAATCTCGATTCATGCGGTGGAATCATCAAAAACTCAACAGTCATAACATCCCCAAAGAATCTTAGAGCTAACATTAAGAATATGTGGGAATATTTAGGAAGCTTAGTATGCGTCTGGAATATTTCAGCACCAGCTGATAAGAAAATTGTCATTAAATTCGAAAAGATTGATCTTGATTACTCTGAAATCTGTTCCTATGATAATGTCGAAATCTTCAAAGGTAAATTGGACAATGACACATTCAGGCTTGCAAAACTTTGTGGAAATGTTACAGTTCGTCCAATTGTGATTGACAGTAATGAAGCTGTAATTAAGTTAAGAACAGATCAGGTAAGAGATAACAGTGGCTTTACTGCATCTATAACATTCCAACAGCAATGTGACGAGAAAATCATCCTGACTAAAAATAATGCAACTTACGTGATTGATAAGACCAACCAGCAGAATGCAAACAACCTCGAATGCATCTTTAAAATCACAGCTGAGCCACGAAGTGTTATTAGATTATCATTCAATCAGATCCATTTATCCATCTGTGATCCTGACAAGCCACATGATAATAATATACCTGGCCATATTTGGAACTGCAGCTGTGATTATGTGGAGATACTTAATGGAAATGGACCATTTAGTGAGTCTATAGGTAGATTCTGTGGACATGACGTACCAAATGATGTAATAACGACTGTTCCTGCTGCTTATGTTAGGTTTGTCACAGACTCCATAAGATCAAGTACAGGATTTAAAATGACTGCCCAAATGATAGAATCACCATGTGGATCTAAGCCTTACTACAACTTCAGTATGCATTTTAATGAGACATTCACAATTGAATCTCCAAAAGCTCTTAATTCTGTCAAATATCCACCAAACATTCGATGTGAGTGGACGATTGAGGCACCGATGAGGAACGATCTTGAAATTAGATTTTCAAGATTTGAGCTTGAGGAATCAGACAATTGTTCCAGTGACAGCTTAAGAATTGAGGACAGTCAGATTAGTGAATATGTACTAGAAGGGCTTGGTCAAGAAATCATTTACAAAGGCAAGCACACCTTTACAATAAATCCATCATTTTACATGGGAGTTTCAGGTCCAAATGCTCCTCATATCTATTGTGGCGCAAACATTCCACATGATTACTACTCAACAAGTGAAAAAATCAAAATCATGTTTACTTCCAATTCTGAAAATGAATTTTCCGGATTCAAAATGGACATTAAAGCAGTCAGCGTCTGCTCAAGAACATTCACAGCCCTTCAAGGACGCATCATCTCGGATAGTAAAGCTGAAAGCTGTCAAACATCAATAAATGTGCCTGCAGACTATACAATCTCCCTTTATTTCTATCGATTTATGTTCTATCAGAATGATTGCGAGAAAGCTTTTATGAAAGTTTATGATGGAGACTTTGAGAACGGTGCACTTTTAAAGACACTTTGTGGCTATGCTACTCCCAATCCGATATTCTCAACTGGGAATCAACTTTCGATTCTCGTACAATATGAGAAAGATGCAACATCGTTCAGTCGAGGAATGTATGATATTTTATATGTGGCTTCTGAGAAAGTCAAGGGACCCGGTTGTGGTGGTGAAATTTTCAATTATGGTGGAATGTTTAGCAGTCCTTCATATCCGAGCAATAATCGAACGAACTTTGACTGCACTTGGACAGTTTCCGTCCCACAAAATCTAAAAATGGCACTTAAGTTTACTGGTATGTCATTTGAATTTTTATCTTTCTTTCTTACTTTTATGGCGCATTATTTTGATAAGGAAATGCTTTGTGATTTTGTTTGTCTGTCTGTCTGGCTGGTTAGTTTGATTTTTTGAAGGGGTTGTCTGCAAATGACGAGCAATTTTTGAAGCATAGAAGATCTTTATCAATGTGACATCTCCATAAAGATCAAGAATCTTTTGTGTACGATGGACATCATTTGTGAACGAGCCTATATCATTTGAAGGATATTTTCTCAAAATAATGCGCTTCAGTCTTTCAAAAATAACCACATTCAAACCAATTTCCGTATGATGACAAAGATAAACTTTTATTTTATCCATTTCAACAGTATTTGACATGGGATCAAAATTGACATGTGAGAACGATTATGTAGAAATTTTAGAAGAAAATGATTCAAAAGAGTTTGTCGCAACAAAAAGCTACTGTGGTGATGACAAACCAGCTATATTTGTCGGTTCGGGAAGTAAAATTAAGGTTCATTATAAGCAGAGTGTTCATTTTGCTGGAACTGGATGGATGATTAATTTCATGGGAATTCATGAAGGTAAAAAAAAATTGTTGATTTCAATTGAAACTTATTTTTATGCATAACAATTTACATTTTACAGGTTCAACTCCATCCGAATGGTAAACTGTTTATCTTCCTGAATTCATTAACAATTCAATGACTTTAAAGTTTATTTTCTCGCTCAATCTTGGAAAATATTTTTCCTATTTTTTTTTTTTTTTTTTGTTCATTTATAGCTGATTATCTTTTATGTATATTATCTCGGAGTTACTTGTTTCCATGCATACACAAATTTTATTACCATTTTTTTCTGACTGAGAGTTTATAATAAAGTTGAGAAATAGGTAAAAAGGTGAAAAACTTTTGACTTTTTATTGAAGGGAATTATTATTATTATTATTATTATTATTTATTCAGTTATTAATTTAATGAAGGAAAAGCCGCGTGAAAAAGGATTTACACTTTTTCAGGTGGCATAAAAACCTTCTTTAATCTTTTCTTAATGTGTATATAAATGATTTTAAGTTTCAATGATATAAGAAAATATCGTTTAAGAACTTAAGACTAACGGAACATTTTTTTAAGCTTTAACGGTTAAATCAGATTTTAAAATTGATGTACTAAATTTTACTAATATTTTTTTGTGTCTCTGCTTTAATTTTCGAGAGTTGTGCGTCTCTGCTATAATTTTCATGACTTGTGTGTCGCTACTAAGTATTCAAACTTATAAACAAAACAAAGAAAATCAACGTGAAATATAGATCGTCTGAATATTATCTACATGGAATTTGGACTTATACGAAGAATCTTTTTGCTTCTTTCTGCTTTTTACACATTGACTGTTCAAAAAATAACATAAGACTAGGAAAATCAGGTAAGGGATATCTAATTATAGGAATAACTATTATGAATTTAAGCTAATTAATTTTCTTTGCATTTTTAGGTGCCCATTCATCCAAACGTTTTCAAATATTCATTGTTGAAACAGTTGGAAAGAAATTTTTCGTTTGCCATGAAGCGTCTTGTTTGGAATTTGAACGAGTGAATATGGACCGCCTTCCTGATTTCAATTGGTAAGTAATTATAAATGTTAGCTCCAAAGTGTTGAATATCTTTTCTACCAAAATTATTTTTTGCAGATGCTGATCTTAAGGCCACTCTATTTCGTTTTCCTTGGTTCCGTTCAAAAGTAATATTACTGTGGATAGTTCTCTTAGTGCATGCGTAAACAAAGCTGGCTGTATTTAAGAAGTTCATTGCCCTAATCGGTAAAATATTTTCGTGAGTAATTTTATTGTACATATCCACTCTGAATTGAGTTTATATTTAATTTATTTTTGTAACTTTCCTTGAAGAGATTTTTTGTTTTATTTTAATAATAAAAATTTCTTCTGAATTTTAAATAATTTCTAGCAACAGAAACTGATGACGAATTCTAGAAGTTTTACCTTAGAAAAGCAAAATTTAAGTTGTGAAAAATCATTTCCAACGGATTTCATAAATTTAAAAATCATAAGTATAGAAAAACAAAATAGCGGTATTTTTTTCTCACTTCGAATAGTTTTTCTCGAGTTTTACAATGAAAATGATTTATTTTCTAGTAAGTTCTGACTTTAAACAGATTAAAAAGTTGGTAAAGCCACAAAAAACAAAAATCTGTACTCATATCAATCCATAAAGCTTGAATTCTCAATTTCCGAAAAATCCACATATTTTAAAATTAAAATGGCATCCGTTTGACGTTCATTTGAAAAAGAATAATTCAAAATTTGAGAAAAACTCACTTTCAATATTATTAATCAAAATATTGTTCCTTTATTTAAAAGTTTTAAAAACTTAGTGTAATTCCAAAATTCAGTATTCTTTAGAAAAAAATCCTTGACCAAGACGAACCTTTAAAATTCAAGATTGCAAATTCAAAAACCATAAATCTGAAATTATAATTCATCATTCATATCATTCGTCCTTGCATCTCAACAAAAAGTAAGAAAAAAACTTTAAAACAAACTTTTTTCATCTTCATCATCATTCACTTCTCATTAAATTATTAATTCAATCCCAGATTACAATTTGCAAAAAAAACTGAAACGTGATTTCTCTGATAATATCACAATATTTGTTTTGAGTCTGCGGTTGGAATGATGAAGATACCTCAATGAAATTAAGAATGTCGGATAGAACATGATAATAATAATAATGATGATATTTCCACTTGAATTATTTTTTTTACTGGTTTTAATATGAATTTACATAATTGAAAGTGAAAAAAATCTTATTAATATGTTAAACACAATCCACTAATAACTGAAGAAGCAGTGTTGATGGAATTTTTTTTCTTTTTCTACCTATTTTTTATTATAATTGAAATATGGAAAGTGATGACGTTTTCTGATTGATGGTCTAGAGGTGGACACGTTTTGAGTGTTGAAGATTCATTTGAGATTGTAAAATGTAATGAACTATTGGCAATATTGAGAGACCTGAGAGAGGATTAAGAGAATCTGAGAAAGAATTAAGACAATCTGAGAGAGAGGACTGAGAGAGAATCTGAGAGAGGATTGTGAGTATCTGAGAGAAGATTGAGAGAATCTGAAAGAGGATTGAGAGAATCTTAAAGAGGATTGAGAGAATCTGAGAGAGGATTGAGAGAATCTGAGAGAGGACTGAGAGGTTATTGAGAAAATCTGAGAGAGGACTGAGAGGTCATTGAGAGAATCTGAGAGGATTGAGAGAAACTGAGAGAGGATTGAGAGAATCTGAGATAGGATTGAGAGAATCTGAGATAGGATTGAGAGAATCTGAGATAGGATTGAGAGAATCTGAGAGTCGATTAAAAGAATCTGAGAAAAGATTGAGAAAATTTGAAAGAAGATTAAGACAATCTGAGAAAGTATTGAGAATATTAATAAAAATTGACAGAATCTGATAGAGTATTGAAAAATGAAAGCAATTCAACTTAAACTATCAGAACTATGGTCCATCCCCAGGAATCAGCATCTATATGACAAAACATCATTCAATGTTCATAAATATTTAAACAAGTACATTTTTCCAACGATAAAAATCACTTTTTGCATAATATTGAGGTCAATAGCATGAGCTTTTCATTCAACAATCTGCCATTCATAAATATAGAACAATATTTTTCATAGCTACTCATAGATGTGTATGTACTGAACCCATTAAAGAGAGCAGCAAAAAAATCATCATTCTACAGGAAATTCGATGTTTCATCTTTGATCGACAAAAAGCAGTTGATTAAATTGCGTCCCAAAAGAAAATGACAATGATTTTCTTTCTCTCGTCGCTTTTCCTTCTTCTTTTCATCATCATGATAGAAATTGTATGAATAAACAAACCTTTAACCGGAACGGCGCACTCAAGCGGAGACTTTAATATTGGAAAATTCAATTACTTCATCGTGTCGAGTGCAAATATTTTTCGATTATTTACTGAAGTGTGTTAATTTGAAGGAAACTGTTCTGTTCAAATATTTTTTGTGCAAACTTTTCCTCTCATTCCATTTCGTTTGTCGATTCTCTTTATATTTTTTACTTTGCTATGTTTTTCTGTGCTTTTTTGAAATTTTTGATCTGAATTTTTTTTGATGACGAGATTTACTGGTGGTTAAATGGGAGTAATAGTCAATGTTTGACTGTCTATCGAGATTTGACAAACAAACTCAGCAAAATTGAATGCAGACTGAACCAAATTGAACAGAACTGAATTAAATTGAACACAAACTAAATTAAATTGAACAGAACTGGAATAATTTAAGCCATATTCAACACAAACTGAACTACATTGAACACAAACTGAACAAAATTGAACACAAACTGAACCAAATTGAACGAAATTAAACATAAAATGAACAAAATTGAACAGAACTGAACTTATTCAAACCGTTCAAACCCAAATTTAAAACAAACTGAGCCAAATTGAACAAAAACTCAGCAAAACTGAACAAATTTTGAACTGCGTTGTCAAACATTCCACGCAAAAAACTCAAGAAAACTTCAACTTAACGTCTTTTTATATTACAAACGTACACAAACCTTCATGTATGACTGTATATGATACACGCACAAGAAGGGAGCAAAAGGAAAAATTTTCATTTCTTCTTCATCGTGATAACAATCATGAAGGAGTGTTTGATTTGTCATGCGATAGGCTTTATTGAATGATTTTTTGATGAAAATTGGAAAATTTCCGGATGTTCTTAACGAGAAACATTGACATAACTGGATTTTCTGTCATTTCTCAATTTTCTCATTCTTCTCCTTCATCCCATTTTATCGTCATCAATTTAGTCGGTTTTATGTGTCTATATGTGTGTGGATGGGGGTAATATGAGTGCTCATGTTATGTTTGAGACATAACACATGTACGAGCATTGACATCTCAATGTAATTTAAATAATTTAAGCAAAATCATCAGAAAAGTATTTTTGCATATAAAGTCGAATCAATTTTGTTGTCATTTACAAGTCTCTGAATCACTTCCTCTTCTGGTAAATATTTTTTATCTTTTTCTGGGAAGAGTTGGTCGATTTTGATGGTTTATGGAATTATATCATGTGATTCAAGTTGTGAATTTTGATAGATTCCTGCCTAACCCCCATCCATGCCATCATTTAAATCAAAAACACACCAATTCTGCAGAAAATCATAAATCATACAACTCAGCAACATTCATTACATTTCAAATGACATCTCTAAATAATTCGTGCATTCATGTCAATTAGTAATCAATTTACAGTATCCAAGATGTAATGAAAGTTCAAATCCTTTCAATAATTAGATGCAATTATGCATGAGATGAACTTCTCTAATTGAATATTATTGAAAATGCGGAATCTAATTTAATTTTAATTGAATTAAGGATTGAAATTTCTTTAGTTTTTGTGAATTTTAGAATTGACTAAGACATTTGAAATTAAATTTCTTTGTTTTGATTTCTAAGTAAATTTAATTAAGGAAATCAAAGGATTTGTGTTCAATAATTAATTTCTGATGAAATTTCATTTTGTGCAGGCATGTGTTTAAGCTTCATCACACAAAATTCAATTTAGGTTTCACGAGTTTAAGATTTATATTCCATTTTTTTATTCTTTCCATTCTTGAATTTTCTACAATTCTTTAAAAATAAAATTCTCGATTCACGATGAAAAATTAATTTTGTTTTGTCTTTAACATTAATCAAATAATCGTGACATCAAAGACTAAACATCGAATGATTTAAACCAAGAAAAGATTTAAAGCAATAGATTTTCTTTTTGTTTTGCAAACTCGACTTGAAATAAATGTTTTTGTGGTTGTGGTTTTGTAAATTGCTAGTTTTATTGGATTATTACTTTTGTTTACATTCTTTTTTTTATTTGCTAGTTATTGATAAATTGACTTAATTTTAGCACTCAGCACTTTTCATGTAAACAAGTTTGTCTCGTACACACGATGTCAAAATTCTTTTTGGAAGAATAGCGAATGTCAATTTTTTAAGATTAGAATCAATTATGGAAATAATCAAAGATTGTACTCATTTGAATTATCTTAAAAATTTGCAATTTAAATCAAAACTCAACAAAATATTATAAAACCAACTTTAATATTTATAAAAGCTTGAATTCTTACTTAAATGTTTATGGACATTGATTATCCTGGATATTAAAAGATTCAAGAAAAAAATCCAATTATTCTGCTTAATTTGAAATCAACTTCTTTACTATTGTTGATAATTCAGGATTTTGAAGGAATGTTGTGTGATCACCAAAAACAGTATTAGTAACAATGCTGCTTGTTGAAAATACCGATAATCCATAATCATCAATAAATCCTGCAACTGGTGGCTTTGATGCTTTGATTAATGAAATTTTTGTTGCCTTTAAAATTGAAAACTCTTCATTTTTAAGATCACGAGTAATATTCAATCGATTTGTATAGGATACGCAAACTTGATCCGATAGCTGTTCATAAGAAGCTGGTATTTTATTTCCAGAAGCTGCAATCATTGCTTTAAGTCTACTTTCCCAAGTTTTATGATTTTCAATTGCAGATTTTGAAATTTTGGAATCAACAAATTGCTGGAAAATATTAAAAAGAATCATCGATATGTGATTATTGAATTTTGGGAGATTTCCTTCTCGAATGCTTTGAATCGTATACTTTTTAAGAAATTCTGGCGATCCATCAAGTTGAATTACTTGACCAGATTTACCACAATCTTCTAAAACTTTAGCAAGCTTTAAAGTTAAAATCGTACCAAAAGAATGACCAATAAGAATGAAATGTTCAGCATCAGAAAAGAGGTTTAAAACATGATCAATTATATTTTTTATAATATCATCAATACTCTTGCAATCTGTCGTATGGATTAGTTGTAAAATATAAGCAGGAAAGTCCAATTGTTTTGCAAGATTACGAAAAACATTTGCAGCATATCCAATTAATCCAGGAATTATCAAAACCTTTGTATTTGATTTATTTTCAACGTCATTAGCTTTAACGATAGTTTCTGATGTGATCAGATTAGCATTATTATCGATTACACCTTCCATCATTATTGTCATCCACCTTTCAGTTGTTGAAACTTCTTCGTCAATTTCTAGACTTTTAATGCTCTTTGAAGTAACTCTCGATGACAGTTGATTCAAAGTAAGTGATCGCAATTCTTGTGATGTTAAAGAAATGTCAAATTCTCGTTCAATTGTTTGCTGTAATTCGACTCCTGTCAGTGAATCTATGCCTAGCTGTGTTAATGATGAATCCATTGATACTGACTTTCTATCTCGGATTCCCATAATGTTGAAGATTATATCAATAATGTTTCTTTTCTTAGAGTTACTTGATTTTTTATCAGCAACAATCATGCTTGATACTATTGGATCATCTGATGTGAGAAGTGTGTCAAGTACTTCAAAACACGATAAAATTGGTTGAGGAATAGACCCCAAAAAGTCCTTTCCTATATCCTTTAATTGAGCTTCAGCAAGCATTCCAACATCACCAATTGCACCCCATTGAATAGCTTTTCCTGGCAATCCATCTCGATGTCTTTCCTCAATTATTCTTTCCATGACTGAATTTGCCATTGAATAATTACTTTGACCAATATTACCACGTCCACATGCTACACTTGAAAATACAACAAAATGCTTTAAATTTGGACATAGAACTCGAGATATTTTATCTAAATGTTTTGTTGCAAGTGCTTTTGGTGCCAATGTCTCGTTGAAGGCTGTCTCATCAATATCTTCAAATAGTTTATCACGAATGACACCAGCAAGATTATAAATTGCTCCAACTGGGCCGAGTTCAATTGCTTGTTTGATTAATTCATCACAACCTTCTTCTGTTGCTGTATTTGCTGTGCTGACAACTACTTTTGCACCTAGTGATTCCCAAAGACTGGAATAGAAATTGTAAATTACAAGTTTGGATCCAAAAATTAGAATTTTTTTAACTTACGCAATTTTATATGCCTGTCTTCCAGTACTTATTCCTCTTCTTGAGCTCAAAATTAATTTCCGACATCCTCTTAATACGAGCCACTCAGCCAGTTCAATCCCAAAACCACCTAATCCACCAGGGATTATGATGCACTCATCAGAATTATAATAAACTCGATTCAGTGAGTTTAATGGCAATGAGCATTTATCGTTTTCATTTTGACGCATCTTGAGCACGACTTTGCCAATATGATAACCAGTAGTCATGTATCGGAATGCATCTTCAATCTTATTGGCATCAAAAACAGTAACATTTAGTGGTTTAATGATTCCAGACTTTAGATCTTTGTCGACCAGACTATAGACGAACTGAAATAATACGAATTTAAATAATTAAGCTTGTTTAATTCCTAACGAGATAACTGGATGGTTTGGACATTAGTGTCTAATTTTAAGAGTGACTAGATGTTACTTTAGAACCTTAGAACTAGACCTTGACCAGAAAAATCATCCAGTAGTCGACTTAGAACTGTGGAATCAAAACAGAATTGATTCTGGAGTTTCAATCCATCAACAAATCATCAACAACTTACCTGCATGTCATTCGGATCTAAAGCCAAATCATCGAAAATAACAGACTTCAGTGTTATTCGTTTCCCTAAATATCCCATATCAAGGTTTGTTCCTGATTGAATGTCATATTTGCCAATTTCTAAAAACACGCCATCAACACCCAAACAACGGATTGATGCTTGAAGTTTCTCGCCAGCCAAAGAATTCAGCACATAATCAACACCTTTTCCATTTGTATTTTTAATGACCATCTTCTCAAAACTTGTGTCACGAGAATTTCCAATGTTTTCAGATTTTAATTTGGGGAACTTTTTGAGTAAGAAGTTCTTCTTATCCTCAGTACTGACTGTTGTAAAAACCTCCAATCCATACGCAAATGCGACCTCAATAGCTGCCTGTCCAACTCCACCAGTTCCAGAATGAATCAAAATTTTCTTACCAGCTTTGATTGTTGTTGTATGGAAGAAGGCAAAATAAACTGTAAAATAGACAAGTGGAACCGTTGCAGCTTCTTCTAATGTCCATGAATCTGGAACATTCCATAACATTGCATTCTTAGCATCATAATGAGTGGCTAATGCACCTGGACTATTTGCAATTCCCATAACTCGTTCGCCATTTCGTTTAGTTCCAGAAAATTCGAACCCTAAGTTTGCTACTTCCTCGATAACTTTTCCTGGTTTATATGATGTGATTCTTCCAAGAGCTAACATGACATCTTTAAAGTTCAATGATGAGCATTGAATATTAACAAGATCTAGTTTAGGATCATGAATGTCATATGATCCTTGCATCCATGTTAATGACGACAGATCACCTTTAATGAGACAATCAGCAAAGCAATGCGAAGTTTGTGGAATTGAATTGTTAATTTGAACAATGTTTAAGTGCCTGTAACCTCCCCATTTTCCATCCTTGAAGATATTTATAGTGTCGTTTAATTTTAACTGCTTCTTAAAGAAATCATCATTGATGTCAAAGTCAGAAGGAGCATTTTCTGTGTCCATAATGAAGAAACATCTTATCTTGCCTTGATATTCAAGTTTGAGAGTCTTAATGAACCCAAGAATTCCAGATGGCTCTTGATTATATGCATAGATGATGGTTAAAGATTCTTTAAGTGAAGCTTTTAGCGGCTCAAGCCAGTCGCTGACATTTGATGTGATCTCAATTATGCTAAAAGTTTTGTGCTGCATAGAATCGTCAGTAAATTGTAAAATGTGTAGGATTTTGTCAGATGCTGTTCGAATTCTAGCAACTAACTGGACATCTTCATGAGGAATATCAGAAAAGCACTGAGTTTCTCTTGAAACTATATATCCATTAATATTCATAACTGATTTAAACTCTTGAATCTTATTTTGATCTCCAAAACACTTGTCTTCAATAAGAAGATCAATTCCACTCATGGATGTTATATCATCAGTTCCAATTGTTACATCTTTAATATTTAAGTTGCTTTTAGAGGTTAATAAAGTCATATCGCCAACTAATTGAGGGATTCCACCTATGGCTTTTTGAATATACTCAGAAAATAAAAGCTTTTCGTCATCAGCTTCATTATCTTTTTCAACTATAACAACCTTCGTTCTGCTCGTCTTATCAATTAACATCTGAATAATCAGTTTGGCTGCATCATCCAAAGACATCACTTCTTCAGTAAAGTATGGAACAAATTTATTAATCTCAAGCTGTGGCTGATGCTTTAGTCTTCGTTGAATCCTCGAATAAATTTTTTCATGAACTTCTACAGCACCAGCATTTATTATTTGTTGATGTGGACATGCAGCAACATCGAAAGTGATATCCATCTCGTCTCTATCAGGATTTGCTGCCTTAAATTGCTTAATTTTTTCTCCAACCATCTTGTAATGCAGGATTGGATCAATTATAAATTTTCGAATTCTAACTGGAACTGCCACCTCTCGAGAGAATAGAACTCGTTTGTTATGAAAATGGATGATCGTATCCATAAATGTTATCCAATTGTTAGACCATCTTATCTTTCCTTTCAAGTTATCATTTGACATTTCAGTAACACCTTGAAATAGCCCCAAAAGAATGATTCCAGATAGACGGACTTCCTGGTAGAAATCATCTGTTGTTAAAGCACTTTGGCTATCGTCAGGTGGTGATATTTCAGACATTTTAATGTTTTCTGCTTGTTTTATCACACCTCGAGCCACGGGAGCATTTCCTTCAATAACTTCAAACCTTCCTGTTGCACGATGTATCGAAATTGTCACCAGAATATCCTGATTCTTCTCTAATGTTGTTGCTCTTAAAAGATGCAAGTCTTCAAGAATTACCTTAACACTCTCATAATGAGCACCAATCATTTTAGAAAATGTTTCCCAAACAAGAAAGATCCAACCAGTTGCTGGAAACAGCACACGACCATCAACAATGTGATTTTGAACGACCTCAAATTTTTTATCGCTGATGTTGATGAGCATGTTATGTCTCTCGAATGTATTATATGAGTCAAAATACGGCACAAAATGACTGTCTTCGTGATTCCATTTAATCGTATGTGAAATAATTGGAGTTCCTCTAGACACTGGAAAACTGACTGATGGATATATTCTTGATATGTCTAAGTCAACGCCGTGTTGGAAGATGCTGTGAAAAATAAAATGGAATCAATTAGAAATGAGCTACTTCTGAGCCATTAATGTGATTTTACCTTCCTAGTGCTTCTAAGAAACGATTGAATCCATCCTTCGAATTTCTTTCAGTTATATTCACATAAGCTCCTTCCTTCAAGCTTCTCTTTAAAATAGCCCTTAATAGCCCAGATGGTGCAACTTCGATGGTCAAAGCATCGTTAGGTAGCATTTCTGTAACTTCTTGGAACAGAACTGGATTTAAGAGATTTTTTGTGTGATATTCAGCTGATGAAACCATTGCGTTAGTTTGATTCCACAAGTCTTTTGAGTATGTAGAACTGAGCCACTTTTCAGAGCGTACTTTTGGATCTTTAATGATATCTTTCAATTTCTTGGATAGACTATGACCCATATCTTTGATATATCGACTGTGCAATGGAACTCCTGAACTTGAAACTTCTTTGGCAAAAACTTTGTCTTCCTTTAATTTGTTAACAAATGCATTAACACTGTCAATAGGTCCACTGATTGTGCACGAGTCTTCAGCATTATGGCATGCAATGTCAATGTCTTCAGGTATTATTGCTTTTAATTTAGAATAATTCATTCCAACAGCTGCCATTGCACCTTTAATAGTTTCGGATTCATTACTTGCTTCACCACGTGCATAAGCAGCTAATATAGTTTCCTCTGCTGTAAGGCAATTGTCAGCATAAGCACATCCTAGCTCACCAACTGAATGTCCAATAATATAATCTGGAACTATTTTGAGTTCCCGTAATATGTCTGTAAGTGCGATTTCGATAGCTACAATTCCTACATATGAATGCAGCACATTGCTAAATGTTTTCTCATCAGTTGATGTTATTATATGCTTTAAATCGATTCCTTTAGTCATTAGGATGTTGTGGCAGTTCTCAATTGACTGAGCAAAAAGTGGAATAATCATCAAATCTCTTCCCATTTCAAGCCATTGACTTCCAATGCCACTGTAAACAAATACAATTGGCCGACGAGATCCATCAAAATATTCAATATTCTTCTTTGTACAGACAGCATTCATTCCAGATTCTCCTTTTATGAACATTCCATATCCACGATAAGTATTCGCAATTGTTGTTTGAACTTGAGAGCTTTGAAGAAGTGCTATATGTTCAGCATCCAGTGGACGTTGTGTGATATCATCAATAATTGCATTAATTGCAGCTTCTGTTCTGCCTGACCACAAAACCATACGACCTAGATTATCTTTAGGAATTCCAGAATTAATCTTGACTTTAGGATTTCCTCTAAACAGTGAATGTGCATTTCCACCACCAAGTCCAAATGAATTCATTGCAATAAATTCACCATGAAGATCTTCAACTTCTGTTGCTACTCTTATTCGACCTTCAGCAAATGCTGGAATGTCTGATCGTAGAGCTTTCAAGTGAATGTTTGGTGGAAACTTGTGATTTTCAAATGAGAGCAACACTTTAGTTAATGAAGACATTGCTGAGGCTGCTTCTGCATGTCCCATGTTCGACTTAACACTACCGACTGTTAATATCTTCGACCTTTCAGAGCTTTTATTAAAAACTTTATCAATAGCAGCCAATTCTTCAGGATCACCAAGTTTAGTGCTTGTTGCATGTGCTTCAACAAAATTAACATTTGATGGATCAAAATTTATATTCTTGTAAAAATGTTCCATTAATTGTTGATGCATAACTCTTGATGGAAATGTGTGACCTTCTTCCTTAAACCCATCATTATTAGAGCTACTGTAAACAACATTTGCATAGATTCTTTTCGAGTCTTTACGACGTTGAAGAAGCAATACACAAATTGTTTCAGCACGAACAAATCCACTTGCGTCTACATCGTATGGTCGTGAGATTCCATCTTTTGCTAATAATCCCAATCGTGAATATTCAATTGCTGTTCTTGAGTTCAAAATCAGTTGAGAACCACCAACTAGTGCTGTATCGCACAAACCTATTTTAAGACAGAAAATAATTGAATATTAAATGAATAAATTCCCGAGTGACACATGCGGCAGCCATTTAGAAGCTTAACCCGAGCGACACCAACAACAACTGGCTTTAGTCGCAGTTAAGTTGATGTCGCTCGTGATTTGCAGGTTGGCTGCATTGTGCCACTCAATATTATATAAATGAGTTATTACCTGCTTCCATGTAACGAAAAGCACAGTCAAGAGCATACGCTGAACTTGAACATGCTGTATCGATCGTTAATGATGGTCCACATAAGCCAAGAGCATAAGATATACGGTTTGCAATATAAAATCCGGAATTTCTGTTTTAAATAAATATTTTTATCTGTGAAACAAGCTACAAGCTACTAGTAAAAAATTAGGTCTATTTTTGAGCTACCTGGTACACTAAAATGGAATTTATAACTTACCCAACAAGAACATATCCATCTTTTGGAGGAAGCTTATGAGTAAACACATCTCTGGCATCTGATACACTACATCCCATAAATACACCAGTTCTGGTTCCAACTAAAGATTGTGGAGATACACCAGCATCCAGAATCGCCTAGATTATACGAGAGTCACTCATTTTAATACTTAAACTATTTGCTTCTTATTATTTACCTCATATGAATGCTCAAGAAGAATTCTTATTTGCGGATCTGTCCAATTGGCATGTTTATTCAGTGTCGAAAAGAACGAAGCATCAAACTTTTCCAAATTGCGAATTTTACCAAATCTATGCGGAACTTCATCTTGAAAATGATTCCAACGACTTGTATCATCATCCGTCATATCAATCTTGTTGAACAAATTGTATTCAAATTCTTTCACATTGTTGGAGTTTGGGAATCTTCCAGACATGCCAGAAATTACAACATCCATATCTTTTACTTCCATTGTAGCTTGGGTTTTCTATAGAAATAATTTGTTTAATGATTGATTTTTAATAATTTAAATTTTACAGGATTTTAAAGCATCCCGTCACCAAAATTTAGAATCAAATAATTTGGAACATCACGAAATCTAACTGTAGTGCACCTCACCTTAATTCAGCGAATATAAGAAACGTAATGACTGAGCATTTAATTTTCGTCTCTTTTATATTTAATTAAATATTTAAAAGTTACTTCTTCTTATCATTGACATAAGACTTAAGCTAGGTTAAAAGTATTTTAAGTAGAATTTTTAAATTAAAAAAAAATTAAACTTAATCCACAATTTTAAAAACATTTATTCACCTAAAGTTAAGCCTTATTTGTTAATTAATTTTACTAATTCCTACGCACTCTTCACGTTCCAAGAAATAAATTATAAATGAATCTTCAAAGATGTTTTCATGAGTTTTATATAATCTCAAATCACGCGTAACATTTTCGTTCAAAGTATAAAAAAATCAGGTATCAGAATTTAAACACTAAGGTCGTCAAAAGTATTGCAACTCAATTTAAATAAGCGCATTTTCTTATCGGAATTCTTTATAATTTTATCTGAGGGGTCATTCACAAATTATGTCAGTCGAGTGTAGTATAGAGCAGTGTTTCTCAAAGTTTTTTTTGTGTCCACAGCACATTTTTTAACATAAAAATTTTTGTGGCACACCTGGAAAATTTTTGCAAACACTAAGAAGCCGCGGCACATGATTTGAGAACCACTGGTTCAGAGCTTTGAAAGGAAAACAAGAGACAACGATTTGAGAGAATTTAGAAATCATATTTTTCATTACTGAATGACCTCATATTTCTATCTAAATGCTCGTCCAGCCAACCAACCAACCATACAAACTGTCTTATCATAGCTGAATTTTATCAAATAAATCTATTTCCGAAGAAAATACTTAAAAAAGCTTAATGAATAAAAATTTACATATCTATAAAAATAGTTAAAACCAGATGATGGAAATCTTACGCAAGTTATTTTGACGCATTTTTATGACAAGGTAACAGAGTCTGAAGCTGTACAGCATAAATGTCTATTAAAAAAATTGTATTCGATTGAATACAGATCTGTTGATCGAAAAAGTGAAAAGTTTGTCAAAAATTCAGCTTATATGCTTATGTTGTAGACATTGGTCCCTAGTTTATGGGAAAAATAATTTTTTCCCCCGGAAGTGCCTGGTCCACGAGAAAAGAGAGTTTGAATTTTCGTACTTCATGTAATTTTGAAAATGCTATTGTGCTTCACCTACTTATCCGTTTGTCTTCAAACGTTTTTTATTTAATAGATACAAGTGAGAACTTTTTTATGAATATCCACATTGTATACTTTTTGTGCATATTGGTTCCTAAAAGTTGAAAAAAGTTCGAAAAAACTAGGTTTTTTGTCATTTTTTGAACCTCATGACTATATAAGGCTTTCTAAATATTTTTAAAATTACATTATTTTGTAGATTCTATTTATATCTACAAACCTCACATACATAATTTACAGATTTTATGTAGTTTGAGTAGTGAAAATTAACTTTGAAGTCAAAAATTTGCATATTTTTTGCTATATTCTCAATTATGATCCACTGTCCATGTCCGTCTCCCAAATTTTATTTCAGTAAGTTGTAGATTTTAGTATGCTCTATTGATTAATGCTAAAAGAAAAAAGAATCACTTGCCGGAAAGCTTTAAAATATGAGTCTGAAGTTGGTCTAGTGAGGTATCTCAAACTTCAAAATGAATTTTCACATGGAAATTATCTTATAGTTCTAGCAAAGATCTATAGAAAAAAGTCCAAAAAATAAAAGTGGAATGACCTTTGTGCCTAGTAGTGACAGTCAAAGTATGACATATTGGACCTAGCATATCTGTTCTCCTAGCTGCCAATGAGCTTCAATTCTTTTTTAAATACATCAACACTACTTTAAGCTTTCTAACAATACCAAAATTATTGCATATACTTAAGATTTACAGTAGTTCTAAGCAAAAATGTCAAGTATAGGTTTTCAGATTCGGTAAAATTTGATACATTTTTTAAAATTTTGATGATATTTACTAGAAATTACATCTTTTTATGACTTATTATATACCATTGGAAAGCTTTTTAAATGAAATTTATGAAAATTGAAAAAAGTTTTGATTTAAACTAGTTATAGTAGCTTTATTGAGCATTTAATGATTTCGTAGCATCATATATCACTTTTTGCCTAAATTTTCAACAAAATTGTATTTTTAATTAAAAACTTTTATTGTGAATGTTAAGTACATTGCTATTTAAATATAACCTGAAAATTTCAGTTCCTTTCATTAAGACTGGTATGTGGAAATTCATTTTGAAGTTTGAGATACCTCACTAGACCAACTTCAGACTCATATTTTAAAGCTTTCCGGCAAGTGATTCTTTTTTCTTTTAGCATTAATCAATAGAGCATACTAAAATCTACAACTTACTGAAATAAAATTTGGGAGACGGACATGGACAGTGGATCATAATTGAGAATATAGCAAAAAATATGCAAATTTTTGACTTCAAAGTTAATTTTCACTACTCAAACTACATAAAATCTGTAAATTATGTATGTGAGGTTTGTAGATATAAATAGAATCTACAAAATAATGTAATTTTAAAAATATTTAGAAAGCCTTATATAGTCATGAGGTTCAAAAAATGACAAAAAACCTAGTTTTTTCGAACTTTTTTCAACTTTTAGGAACCAATATGCACAAAAAGTATACAATGTGGATATTCATAAAAAAGTTCTCACTTGTATCTATTAAATAAAAAACGTTTGAAGACAAACGGATAAGTAGGTGAAGCACAATAGCATTTTCAAAATTACATGAAGTACGAAAATTCAAACTCTCTTTTCTCGTGGACCAGGCACTTCCGGGGGAAAAAATTATTTTTCCCATAAACTAGGGACCAATGTCTACAACATAAGCATATAAGCTGAATTTTTGACAAACTTTTCACTTTTTCGATCAACATGACAGACCTTAAATCAATTTTAACTGCTCGACATCATTTATGAAGTATCCCTCAATCAAATCAATAACGCAATAAGTTATCACATCATTTTATAGGTATTTAAAGAAAACTTTTTGACTAAATGATTCTGTGATCACGGAAACGTCAAACTTCATCAGCCTAAAATCTCAAATTAACCAGCTTAATTCAGTTGGACGAAATCGCCATGACAATTTTTATTTCCCATCCAAATAAACAAAAATTCCACAAAAACTATCTCACAATCAACGTCATATCGTCTTCCAATAAATTGAATTGAAGTCAAAATAATTTCATTCTGACAAATTCTTTGATTGACAATTTCATGAAAATAAGCATTGAAAATTGATCGATCTGTTACAAATTTCTTTATTTATTGCTATGTCCCCTTCAACTCCAAATATCCTTTTTAGCGCATTTTTG
The DNA here is from genome assembly GCA_917627325.4 of Chironomus riparius. Lineage (NCBI taxonomy): Eukaryota > Metazoa > Arthropoda > Insecta > Diptera > Chironomidae > Chironomus > Chironomus riparius. Next base: position 15,907,010 of record OU895877.1, on the reverse strand, counting down.
TTTACTTGTATACAAAAAGGGAGTTTAATAATGCACTTTGTTCGTTCGTTCGTCTGAAGAAAAACTTTTTTACCAGACATCGTAGGTTTGTTTAATTAGCTCCGTTACTATTGATTTATTGGCCTATCGAACAGATAAAAGTCTTGAAACAGTGTATTTATACTATAATTAATGATTTTTTTATTTCATAAACAAAACCACGTGATATGTACGTGTAAAAAATTCAATGTTACCTCTATAATTTCAAATTTTTTCTAGCCGTTGCAAAATTTGAGTTTCAAAAAACACGACTTACGTCGAAAGCCACGAACTCCACGCTTGACTTACGTTTGATAACATGAAAGTTGCCAAATTTCTCGTATTTCGAGTAAATGAAGATCAAAAAACCATAATTTTGATTAATATTACCTTATAGGACTATGTGTTTCGTCAAAAATTTTTAAGGTTAAAACTCTTATAAAATATCAAATCTTTAACACATTATAATATATAATATCCAGTTTGAAAAAAAGTCTGGTGCCGCAAGAATTTTAAGAAAATGAACATTTTTCCTAGGTTTTCCAACTTTGAAAGCTTCAAAACTACTAAAAATTTAAGAATTTTGAAAAATGACTTTTCATTTTTCAAATTGCTTATACTGTGTAATCAAATGGCAAAAGAATTATTTTCCGAGACCCTTATGGCTCGGCTGTGACCCGATCACCAAATTTGTAGACCCAAAAAAGACGTTATTTGGCGTTTTGAAGGCATAGATGATGTCACATTGTAAAAGTTTATATACAGAAAAATCCAGCCTTCTAATACACACATTTTGGTACCCTTTGAAATTTTTGAAAATAAATCCTTCAAGCTGTATTAAAAAAAATGTGTTTTGACCGAAAAGCGTGTAAGTTAATTAGTTTTATATTGAGCTTTAAATATTAAATTGACATTTGCAGAAAATTCTTTGAATTTTTTAGTCACAAGTCACTGCTAATATGAAGTCAAGTCACTGTTTCAAAATTTTTATCTTTTGTTTTAAATAAATACTTACTTCAAAATAGTATGTTATTCGTTTGGTATTGAAATTTCAACTGAAAACTTGCTGGGAAAAGAGCACAATTGAATACTTTTTTGAGAAATAAAAACAGACTGCCATATTAAGAAAATACAAGCGATCCGTTCGGATGTAGTGAAGTAAGAATCTCATGATAATACTTATGGTTTTAAGCGCATTTTTGAAAAATTGTTTTCGAAAAGGAAGCTTAATAATGCACTTTGTTCGTTCGTTCGTTCGTTCGTCTGAAAAAAAACTTTTTAACCAGACATCGTAGAGAGCTCAGGTTTGTTTTATTAGCTCCGTTACTATTGTTTATTGTCCGATCGAACAGTTAAAAGTCTTGAAACAGTGTATTTATGCTATAATTAATGAATTTTTGTTTTGTTTTCAGTGTAACCTGCTTAAATTTTATTTTACCTCTATAATTTCAAATTTTTTCTAACCGTTGTAAAATTTGAATTTCAAAAACCCGTTAAATGAAAAAATTTTTTGTATGGAAATTCATTGGAACAAATTATTTAATTATACTATAATTAATTTTTTCGTAGTGCAACTTTTAGCGGAAAAATTTCAAATTATTTACTGACCGTTAGAAAATTTGAATTCCAAAAAAACGTTTAATAATAAAGTTTTGCTGTATGGAAATTCATTGCAACAATAATAATATCCTTTATTCAATGCATATTATAAGGCGGAACAGAAATTAAATATTTTTGATGTTAACCTTTGTCGGTTTTAAATCAATCGCTTATGTGAGGGTGTTTAAAGTAGTTGCTTGAGCATTGCAACAAATTATTTAATTATAATATAATTATTTTTTTTTGTACTGCAACTTATAGCAGGAAAATTTCAAATTATTTATTGACCGTTAAATAATAAAGCCTTTCTATATAAGCATTCATTGTAATTATTTGCTAATTGCACTAAAATTAATGGTCTTCTCAGGGATCTTCTAATCTTCTCATGATCTGTAAATGAACGCAAAATAATTACATAATCAAATACTGATCGCTAACACAAAAATGCGCTTAAGTCCCTTGATCAATAACACGAGAACTTCTGTAATTTTTTTAAGTGAGCTGTAGTGACTCGGTGGCGGAAAGGTTTTGTACTTTGGTCCCTAATTATTGCAATACTGACACAGGGCTCGATGGGTTCGAGAATGGGAATGGAAAAATTTTCACATGTTTTTTTTTTGAATCATATGCACTGGCAATGAGGCACAGCCTTAAAACTAGATATAACTAGAACCAGATATTTTTTAATTAAAATTTTATTTATAGTTTAAAAAGTTAAAACAGACAAATTTTGAGTAAATAACATTCGAGACGTTAGCAAATAAATGGGTTATTTTTTCTTTAACCTGAAGTATTTTTTTTATATAATAAAAAATAACCTTTTTATTTGCTAACGTCTCGAATGTTATTTACTCAAAATGTGTCTGTTTTAAATTATTAAGTTATAAATAAAATTTTGTTAAAAAATACCTTGTTCTCTGTTACTATTAAATCAACATTGCATTTGTAGTTTACTTTTTTAAAATTAAAATACTTAATATGATTTCCTACGATTTTTTAAATTTAAGAACATGTTTCTAGTTAATAATTTAACACAAATAAAAGCTCATAATAAAAAAAATTAATAATAAAAACACGACTTACGTAGAAAGTCACGAGCTTCTGCGTTTGACTTATGTTAGATTACAGCCCTAGTAACCAAAAGGTAGATCAATGTATTCCATGAGAATCTTCCATGGATGATACATATGTATTATGCATGTATTATCCATCGAAAGATGATGTCCTATGAAATTGAATAATAAATAGGGTTACCATCTAATTTTCATGAAAATACAGGACTTTTGGTAAATTTTTTCGAAAAATACAGGACATAGAGTAAAATTCGAAAATTAACGGAAATTTTCGTGAAAAATACTTTATAAAAAAAACTTTTTAAAAAAACTACGTTTTTCGCGTAGACTAAAAAGTAGAAAATAACTTTTATTCTTGGTTGTAAAGAATTTGGTTTTAAATTTTCAGATTATATTTAATAAATTTTTATATCCTAGTCAATATTGTTCACAAAGTTTCGAATAAGTGCATTTTGATCTTATCGTATAACTCAACAACTTAAAAACGTGGGCGCATTAATTTAAGTTTATCATAAAGTATTGATTTCACATAAACTTATTTCTCCTCTTATAATGCGCCCACGTTTTTAAGTTGTTGAGTTATACGATAAGATCAAAATGCACTTATTCGAAACTTTGTGAACAATATTGACTAGGATATAAAAATTTATTAAATATAATCTGAAAATTTAAAACCAAATTCTTTACAACCAAGAATAAAAGTTATTTTCTACTTTTTAGTCTACGCGAAAAACGTAGTTTTTTTAAAAAGTTTTTTTTATAAAGTATTTTATTTTCAACTTTTTAGTCTTATTCTAATGAAATAGAGAAATAAAGATTATAGGGGGTTCATAGGTTACAGGTGTGTTGAACTTCACTTCGTTGCACTTCGTTACGTTCAACTGTTTATAGATTACAGTAGGTTCATAGGTTACAGGTGTGTTGAACTTCACTTCGTTGCACTTCGTTACGTTCAACTGTTTATAGATTACAGTAGGTTTATAGGTTACAGGTGTGTTGAACTTCACTTCGTTACGTTCAACTGTTTATAGATTACAGTAGGTTTATAGGTTACAGGTGTGTTGAACTCCACTTCGTTGCACTTCGTTACGTTCAACTGTTTAAAGATTACAGTAGGTTCATAGGTTACAGGTGTGTTGAACTCCACTTCGTTGCACTTCGTTACGTTCAACTGTTTATAGATTACAGTAGGTTTATAGGTTACAGGTGTGTTGAACTCCACTTCGTTTCACTTCGTTACGTTCAACTGTTTAAAGATTACAGTAGGTTCATAGGTTACAGGTGTGTTGAACTCCACTTCGTTGCACTTCGTTACGTTCAACTGTTTATAGATTACAGTAGGTTTATAGGTTACAGGTGTGTTGAACTCCACTTCGTTTCACTTCGTTACGTTCAACTGTTTATAAATTACCAGTTTTCAATGGGAAATTAGTAACGACTTTCAAAATTTTTCATTCGTTTTATAAAATTTAATTTTTTTAAAGCATTCATTAGTAAAGTACATTAAAAATCACTCGTAAAGATTTTGTGTTTATCTGTACCATTTCTACTTCATAACGTGTGGATTCTTACTATAAAGATGCAAATCACATATGTAACGTATTTATAACGGATTTTCAAATTTAAATTCAATGAATATCATTTATATGTTATGCAAAAATACGTCAAGCCGTTAATAAAAAGAAAAGTCAATTTAATTAAGTTGGTGAAGTGTTATAAATAATGCAATACATTTAAAACAGCATAAATTTATGCTCAAACTATGTGTGTTAAATGCACATCGCATATTAATAGTTATTTTGCATTAATTCGTAACGGACTTGTGCTTAACGGTTTTTTTGAAAATTCAAATTTTCACTTACGAATATTCATGAAAAAATTACATGTCAATTTTTTTGTCTTACCAGAATATCTTTAGCTGCTCAAATTTATGGTATAATTAATAATTAGTAATATTAATTAAACTATAATGAATCATATAAATGACTTTAGAGCATCACATGTATAATATTTAATACAAATCAAAATTTTATATCATTGACATTGGATTTTTTCCCATATAAAAAACTTTTACATAAATTGTACTATAATTAAGCATTTTTGTGTTTCCAAAGTGTTAAAATATTGTATTGTCACCGGGAATACGTGTGCATTAAAAATTTTAGCTCGATTGGAGCAGTAGAAGTGGTCGAAAAATCGATTACAAGATTTGCCCTCGACAAACAGATAAACAGATAAACACACAATGATTCAGATTCGGAAAAAATGTTCAAAAATTCCTTGTGCACAATATTTTTCTGACACATTAGAAAATTGAAAGTTTTTGTTGATTTCTTTTGATTTGATTCTTTTAGCATCTTCTACATAATATTTTCGTTCATTGCTCAAAAAATCAGTCCTTAATATAAAGGATAAACATGTTTTTTTATCAAAAGTTTGTAAAAGTTTATCAAAAAATATTGTGCATGATCAAACTTTGTATGAAATTTTATGTAAACTTTGATCGCAAATATCTCGAAAACGGCATCAAACGGCATGTCCTCAGTAATATGGGAGATAGATTAAAGCTTATTTAATTGATTTATATAGGTTTCAGAGAGGTCTTTGGAAGACTTTTTAACTTATGAATAGTTTAAGTTTTGTAAAAATACTCAGATTTCAATTCCATTTTTAAGGCTTAATAAGCAGATTTCTATTGAGTTGGTTGTTTTAATATGTAGAGCTAAGCTTAAATTAGCTAGCAACTGCTTTCAAGACATCCAAATAACAACTTAAAGTAGAAAAAATCACATTTCTTTTTTCATACTCAAATTGTAAACAAATTTTGGGTGAGATTAAATTAATGATTTCTGGAGTTAGACAGCAAATAGGAACGAGATATTTTTAAAGGATATGCACAAAGGAAAGATCTTTTATCTGGCATTTAAAAGACAAAGTTTAATTAACATGAAATTTTTGAATTTTTGAACATTTTTTTCGATTCTGAATCATTGTGAAACAGATAAACAGATAAGAAAGCAAGTTAAGAAAAACGTAGTAAAAAAATACAGGACCTGGAACAAAGTTTTCAAATTTATACAGGACAGGGTTTTGAAATACAGGACTGTCCGTTGTAAAACTACGCAGATGGTCACCCTAATAATAAATTGACAATGCAATAAGACATCAATGTAATACATCAAAGGAATACAAATGGAAAACAAATGGATTACTTTTTTTTGGATAAAACACGTGCTAAATTCCACGTGTTCTTTTGTATTTTTCTTTTATTTGTGTAAATTATTGTAAAAGTATTAGTGTGTACTTAATTAAAGTACACTAACACTATGAAAAAGAACAAAAAGGACTTAATTTAATTAAGTCGCATACTGATGAACGCTCAAGACTCGCACACAAACTGAGGAAGATAAATAATTAATTGAAAGACCCATACAAATTTAGAGAGAACTTATAATAGTGAATTCTTCGAGCAATTGTGAAGTATATGGCAAATGCCAAATTTAGAACAAATATTATTTTCCTGCAAAAATATTTTTTTGATGATTTTTCATAGGATTTGATCCTAAGCAGGCTCGGGTAATACTTCGGTGGAACACTTTTGTTACATATTTGCAAAACAAATATTTTACATATAATAAATAATGATACATTTGATCTTCCATCGACGTCGAAGGAAGATTATATGGAACATTTTGGTTACTAGGGAGTTCTTATATATATCACAAAACGAAAACTAGTGTATCGCGTAGAAACCCAATGCAGATATATTCACTCCGTACCATCAAAATTCTTGTGGAAAGACCAAGCTTAGCTCAATATTAATTTGAAAGTATAAATCTTGACGAACCAGCTGAGCTGCGCTTAATTTATGTTTGAAGGTGTAAAGCTAAACGATTCACAGCATAAGCGACTATGGACTCTTACCATAGAAAGTCTTCATCGATAAACTATGCTATCGTACAGCATAAGTTTGTAAACTAGAACGCTTAACATAAGTTTGAAGGTATAAAGCTAGCGAGTCAGCTGAGCTTCGCTCAGCATAAGTTTGAAGGTTTATACTTAACGAACATTCTTTAAAAGTTTTTTTATATTTTTTCATCAAAAGTTTAAATTTATAAAAATAACAGTAAACTTTTAAAACGATGCAGCTCTTCTATAAAGCAGCACGGATCTAAATTTGAAATCAGATTTTTTGCAGAAAATGTGAAATTTCACGCACAAACTTTTCATTTTTATATATGATTAGATATGTTAAGCTATCTTGCTCTATTTCCTTGCAAAATTCGAAAAACTGATCTTTCAATCTGAACAAAACTAATAGATTCACACGTGAAAACGGTGTGAATAAATTTAGTGTTTTTAAGTAAACGATGTCCTTTTATTATCATTTCCACTATTTTCAATTCTTTAAGAAAATTAATAATAAAGAAATTAAGTCATTTTTTTTATCAATCATAAGTAATTTTAGCTATTTGAATGCATTTTTGACAATTTGGGAACATTTTGCGCAAATAAAGCAAAATTAATAATATTAAACTCTTAAATCCGCTTTAAAATTAATCAAGATTTACATAAATATTGCTTAAACCCACTCAAAACCAAATAAAATGAAAATCTTTTTATGGTCGATTATTCTCCTTTTAATTACCTATAATTTAAGATATCACACGTAAAAATGGATTTGAAAATTAGAAAATATGCTAAGACGATGCTAATATACTAAGACGATTCATGCGAAGCGCGATAATTTCTGCCCTACTAGACGAAAAGGGCTAAATTTTGACATATAAATCATTACTTTTGGATAATACAGTGGACCTGTAGGTTGGGTGACAAAATTTGACCGACATAAAGAAACACCTCGCGTGTTCCACGCGGAAGCTAATAAAGAAATAAAAAGTAATTATATCACATATAACGTATTTTAAAAAATTGAATAGTATGTAATTCAAAATATTTTATGATTATATTGGTGTCCTTTAAAATAACTATCAAAACATGTTTAAATTATTTCAAAACTTGTTTCCTGTGATAAGGGGCCGTTCACTTATTACGTTCGCATTTTAGGGGGGAGGGGGGTTTGAAAATTTGTAACAAAATATAACATAGGGGGGGGTGTCAAGAAGTATTTAACGTTCCAACTGTCGTCTGTCTTATAAAAAAAAGTTCACAAAAATTCACACCGACAACATTTTTTTAAATTTTCCACCTTTTGGGTTTGGGACATTTGCCCACTGGCTTTTGCCCACTCTACATATGCCAACTGACATTTTCCCACTGATACTTTTGCCCACTGGTACTTTTGCCTGCTGGTACTTATACCCACTGGAACATTTACCCATTGATATATTTGCCCACTGATACTTTAGCCCACTCGTATATTTGCCCACTGTATAGTTGATAAAAGTATTTATGTTCAAAAAATGATTTTTAACGCATTTTTTTGGCCTCATAACTATTTATTGTTATCGTGTACATTTTACCTACTTTTAAAATTGTAAATACCAAATAAATCAAATTAAACATCAAGTAAAACCAAAAACAGAAATTAAATCAAATTTTAAGAGAAGATAGGTAAATTGAATGCCTCAAACCCTAAAAATTTAAATCTTAAAAATGTACCGAATCAAGTTTCAAAAATGCGTTAAAAATCAATTTTTGAACATAAATACTTTTATCAACTATACAGTGGGCAAATATACGAGTGGGCTATTTTTTGAATCGACCGTGAAAGCGAGAGGACGCACTAAATTTTTGTAAGCAATTATTATTGCATTTCGTGCATTTAATTAATTATTTAAACGTTTATTCACGCAGTGAAACGTTAGTTGACCAGCATTGGAATAAAAGAATATCGAAGTTCGAGAATTTCGGTGTTATTAATTGATTTTATTCCAGCGTTTACAAAGTTCCAGCGTCAACATTTTCTCTCGCGAACAATGATGTATTCTTTATTGGTGGATAAAAGGTTACTGCATGACATGACGTATAGTTTAATGCAGTGGTTCTCAAATTGTGTGCTGAGGCACACTAATGTGCCACGAAAGATTTCCAGGTGTGCCGCGAAATAATTTAAAACCTAAAATTGACCCTATATAATCATGTTTTGGTGTGCCGCGAAATTTCTTCATTAAAGAAATGTGCCGTGTACCAAAAAAAGTTTAAAAAACACTGGCATTATTATTATTATTATTATTATTATTATTTATTGCATAAAGACAAAAAGAGATATTCTATTAAATTGAACATTCATTGTATAATATTTACATATACATGTACGACAGACAGACGAGATGAACAAAAATATAAAATAAGTTAAGGGAAGTGGAAAATTAGGGAAATGTCAAAAAATTACGTGATTTTGATGTTTTTATCTAATCAAGGTGAGTGAAGATGGAAGTTGATGGTTGGAGAAGTTCTGTTTTGTAGGCGCTATTTTCAACGTTTATTTAAGTCAACTATTCTGAATACTACGACATCATTTTGATTGATAATCCATAAATAGAATAATTCTACAAATCACAATAATAATAATCATAATAATAGTTTTATCCGTTTTATCCAGTTTTATATTTATGAAATCAAGCCATACACACACACAAATGGATATAAAATATTTATTTCTTATTTCCATTAAGATTTATTGCTGTTCTGTAGTTTAAAAGATATTCTATCGAAATCATGGAACTGTACGTTGAAAAAAAAAGTGAAATGAAAAAGAATTGCGGGATATTATAAATTATAATGCATGGAGATAATATTAAATAACACCTTTGCCACATCTTTTTACTTTTTTTCAGGTAACTTTTAAATCCTCCTTTGCCTTACTTTGTGAGAAGTAGGAAGCTGCTTTCTTCACTTTTTTGTGTACTTTTGAAATCTTTTTAGAGTTGATTCGGAGGCACTTTGGGTGAATATAAGTCAGGTTTTAACAGTAATTTGAGAGATGAGATTTGATAGTTGTTGCTGTAAAGACACCCAGTGTATCAGCTAGAAAGCTGGTATGAACATATTCACACCGTTTCATAGAAGGTCTCTTGGATAAGCCAAGGTTCTCTCAGCAACAATTTGAACGTTTAGATCTTCAATATCCGATTGACGTATTACCTTTGTAGGTAAAATTCGGGTACCCGACGAAAAAAAGAAGGCATTAAGTCAGCCCTTAAGGTAATAGATAGTGTGTGCCTCTAAAGTATAGCGGCAGCTATCCACAGAAGCTAGGTTGAGTTTTATTCATTTCCTCATTCCTCATTACCAATAATATTGCGCCTTACAAATCCGATCATATTTAATACCTCCAACTCTCACTCCCCTGCATACCTTTCAGCTCCAAAAAAGGGAATGAATCTTTCACTGAGCGTGCTGAAATATCATAAGAATGAAAAAATCGCAAAAAAAATTTATTTGAATAATATTTTTGAGTCTATAAAAAAAAATTGTAAAGCGACGAAGAAATGAAGCAGCAAGCACACAGCAAGAGAAAGAGAAGAAAAAAAATTTATGGTTACATTTTTGGTAAAAATTTTTATTGTATTTCTTAAGCAAGATCTATAAATCATGTGGAAAAAGAGAGAGCAGCAGACAGAGAAAAAAAACGAAAAAAAAAATCTTTCATTTAAGTTTATCTTGAAAAAAGAAGCCATGGAATAGCTGTAATCTTTTTGAATCTCTTGTCGTTTCTTTATGCCATGAAAAATATTATGTATATCTTTTACACACAGAATAAAATATTTAACCAAAACTTTGAAGTGAAACCTTAGAGGAGGCACACAAAGTGGAGATGATATCAAGGGTCGTAAGAATCAGCGGTGAAGCAAGGGGTACGATCAAGGTCTTAAGTACCTGAAAATACCAAAAATCTCATTCAAATGGGTGCCTTGACACTAGCTGCGTATCGGACAATGTCATGTTTTGAACTTAATTTGCTTCTGTAGAGAGCTCATACCTTATTTTACACTAAGCAGCAATAAATCGGGTTTAAGCAAGGCTTTGGGCTGAGGCACCCGACCGACAAAACCTTTTGCTTCTTTATGCATCCCCTGCAAAAAATAAAAACTTCCTCAAGTTTTGCGAACGAAAAAAAAAATAAAATATACAAAAAGAAATTGGCTTAATAGACATTTATCATGTGGATTAGCATTCTAAAACGTTCAAAAGTCTTGACTTGATATTTCCTCTCCAAGCTAAGCGTACAGCGGATTTTCGTGTGATGAATGTGGCTTTAATAAAAAAAGAAAATTTATCAGGAAATGAGAATCAAGACTGATGGCAAACGGGTTAATGATTTTTCAAGTATTTCTTTTTATTCTACAAGTTTATAATTTTTTGAGACAATCAATTGAAATTTATAATTTTAAGGTTCGTCAAAAAAATCTCAACAATTTTCTCAGAATTTAATATATACCATCCATAAATTTAATGCATACGTCTTATATTTCCAAAAATAAATCCATTCTTATTTAGCTTCCATCACAACAGCTCAGAACTTTACGTCCATATGGAAAAGAAATTCCAATTGATTTTCATCAAAATCAAAATAAAAATCTCGAAGCTCGATCTTGAAAAATAATTTTGTTCGTCTAACAACAAGCATCAATCATACTTAGTTATTTGTTATGAGAAAATCACAATAAATTTCATGGATGGTATGAGTGAGGCTCAGGATGTGCAGCAAGCATCTGAATAGAGTGAAGTGTTATAAAAATATATGATTGATAAACTGTTCTGTCATATTACCATAAATATTGAATTTCAAGTACTATTTGAAGTACGGATCGTAGACTTACCAATGACCAGTAATTTGATATCCAACCCAACATTTTCATTGATTCTATTTATGTTTAAAAGACTAATAACAATAATTTTCCCAAAGCCCGCAAGTCGTGCGGACTATAAATCAAATAAAGGAAAAATCACTTTGAAAAGTTTCAGTCACAATACAATCAACATTCAATACATCCTCTATTATGAGGTATAAGCACAAAAAACATTGATTTCCTCTTCGTTTTCTACCCGCACGCAAATATTGTCGATTTAAATATTTAGTACAAAGTCCGTCAATATTTATCTTTTACTGTTTAATATCAACGAGAATTTCATTAGAGCTCATGACAATGCTAGTTTTGTTTTTAATGGACTTACTCACTTTCATGTTGGATGTGAGCTTTTTTTTTTGATATATGTATGAACTTTAGAATTGATCTGGAAGGTTTCAATGTCAGTTTGATGACCTCCTCAATTCCCTCGATGGGATTCTTGAGATTTCCGGCTACTATAGTCACAATCAAGTTCTAAGTGACTCGGGTAGCCGTTAAAACCATATTAAAGCTATTCCACTGCTGCAAAGTAATCTTGAACCTCCAAACAAACTAATGAAGGCCCAAATATGCTCATTTGGGCTCAAATGCTCAAAAGCATTTTTTTAAATCTTCCACCTTTTTTAATGAAAGTTTTGAAACCTATAAAAAATTATCAAAATAAAATAAATTATGAACGTTCAGGAGGGGGGGGGGGGGGGTGTGAGTTGTAACATATTGTAACAAGGGGGAGGGGGCTGAAAAAAGGAAAAAAGTCGTTTTTTGCGTAATGTAATAAGTGAACGGCCCCTTAAAAGTAACCAAGTTAAGATCAAATCAAAACAAACTTAATCCTTCACCCTTAACAAACTCCATTGTCATTCTAATTTCATATCCAATGTCATAAATCGATTCACTAAAAATATAAACCTCAAAAAAGTGGCACACAACAACAATAATATACAAAATGAATAGCTCAAGTAATTCGTGAAGCACTGATAATAAATCATGATTTATTTAGCTTGTATATCGACTGTAAAGATATTGCTTAAATATCTATTCAATCAAAAGTCAATAACAATCATTCATACTAATAAAATGTTCCGTGAATATTTTGTTTCTTTACCCGATTTGAATTAATAATCATTTTTTGTCATGTTGTAATGAATATGCATACCTTTTATCGAGTCTTGATAGAATCGGCCATTGGGTTATGATTGAAATTTAATTTATGAGATTTGTGGAATGTTCGAATCAAATGATTTCAATTGGAATAAGAATTTCTAGTGAATTGGAAATAATTTTTAAAATCAATTGAGTTTCAGACATCAAATTTCAATACTTTCAATTCTGTAACAATTTATTTGCATCAAAATCCAATCCTACATTCCATTTAAGCATGACAATCATCTACCTAAACCTCCTCATCCTTAAAAATCAATCGATATGAATATTGTCTACATCGACTTATGCATGTCAAAAACAATAACTTAATTATCGACAAAATTGATATGTGATAAGTTCAAAGTTTATGATTTGATGAAAACTGTATTGAATATATGAATCTATTGTACGTGTATTGTTTGCTTTTGAGCTTTGAAATCACGATCATATGTTGATATGAATTGATGATTCGAAAGTTGATACAATGTTTGATAGCAAATAGATTTATTTGGATAGATGAGATGGGGAGTTGATGGAAAACTTTTGAGCTTCAAGGTTTTTTTGGATTTGAAAGTTCAAGGCTGATTGTTTTTAGAATTTGGAATTTAGAATATCGATTATAGTTAACGAGATTTGAATAATTAGAAATTAGTTTACAATTTATTGTCTTTAAAACTCTAGTTTTCCAATTCAAGGATAAAATTAATTATTGTGAATTCAAACTTACGTCTTTTTTACTTTAAAGCACACAAAAATGCTCACTCACCCCCCAAAAGTCATTTATTCCTCAATTCTAACCTACAGCAATATTGTATTTCGATTCATTTCCCAAGAAATTTTTCATATTTATTTATCTTGATCGATTCATAACCTGATACATGCTGATATTTAAGCAACAACTTTAGTATTTATTGTACAAACATCTACAAATTGGAAATTATAGTTTTATTGTATTTCTTTTTTTTTATTCATGTCAAATTCTTCCTATCTATCTGCTTCTTTTTTATTTGTGAAGCGTGCGTCTGTTGCTAAATGTCGGGTGAAAGTATGAAGGGATTAAGATTTTGGAAAGAAGGAAGAGCGCTTCTATAATAAATCTATGTTTGCATATATGTATACATAAAAAGTGAAGAATCAAACCATTATGCTTGCAAGCTTATAGAGCAAAACAATTTTTGAAATTAATTAGTCTAGTCGTTTTGTATTGTAATAGTCTAGTAGTCTAGTAGTTCTAGTAGTTTATCAATCTTGTAATTCTAGTAATCTAGTCGTTCTAGTAGTCTATTAATCTAGGAGTCTACTAGTCTAGTGCTGTAGAATTCTGATAGTAGTTCCAGTAGTTTAGTAGTTTTGTAGTTCTGGTAGTTTAATAGTCTAGTCGTTCTAATAATCTAGGAGGTCTAGTAATCTAGTACTTTAGTAGTCTAGTAGTTTCAACTAGTATAGTTGTCTAGTAATCTAGTAGTTTTGAAGTCTAGTAATCCAGGAGTTTAGAAGTTTAGTAGTCTTGGAGTTCTAGTAGATTGAGTAATCTAGTAGTTCTAGCAGTTTAGTCGTTCTAGCAGTCTAGTAATCTAGTAATCTAGTAGTGTAGTAGTATAGCAGTTTATAGTAGTCTATTTGTCCAGTAATATATTACTCTAGAACTCTGAAGCTCTAGTACTCTTGAAGTATAGAAAAGAATAAAAACAGGACAAACTGTACAACCACATAAACTTTTCGTCAAATCGCCCAACCTAATAAAAAGGTCTAGCAAAATATCAATTTGAAAAATGCTTCATTTTATTTCTAATATCAATCAAATTCTTTTTCTATTCTCGTATAGATTTAAGGTTCATTGAATTGCGATTAGAAGAAATTAGAAGAAACAAACATAAATTGAATCTAATTTGTCAGTTAATCAAGGATAAATATGATGCTTGGTCAAAATAATTTGTCATAATAAAATGCACATCTAGGAGGCATGCATAGGAAAAGAAACTTTCCTCACAATTGAATAAATTTGATAAAAAATTACGAATGAGTGTTGGAAATTGAAGGTAAATTTGCAGCATATGCTGTATTTGATTAACCATTATAGAATATATATTATCGACTAATGTTGTTGTGTATTTATTTTCTCCCCCGTAGGCTTATATCGAGGCACTACATTAAGCTATATTCAGTTAAATCACTCAACACATCGATCAAATAAATTGATGCTCATCACAGTAAATACGTAGAATATATATTTAATGAAAACATGCTGAATTAGTTTTGCAAGCCATCGACATACGGTCCATTTTGATAGATGTTTATGTGGGACGACATATTACCTTCGTAAATATAAATTGTAAGCACATATTACATTGAGTATGTTTATCACTTTCAATATAAGTATATACTTGTGTAATTTCATCAAATAGAAAATAATCAGCAATATAATTTCATCCAATGGCTTTGCCGTAAAAGCAGAAACGCAAAGAAACAGAACGAAGAAGATTCCATTTGTAATGAAAGCGCTGTGTGACAGAATTCAGTAAATGAAAGTCTTTTACAGGATTTATTATAATCATCGTATCGTTTATTTTCTTCTCTTCTTCGGTAATATTATGTTCAATTCACGCGATTTTCTCAAAGCTTTGAGTTTTTTTGTTATCACTATTTTTAGATGTAGAGCATTACAGCCTATTTATTGATGAGTAGAAATTTGCCGTGAATAATTTTTGTAAGGAGCTTTGAAGATATGAAAAAAAAGTTATTAGAATTTTGAAGAAATTTGTAGAAGGTTATTTAATTTTTGATTAATAACACGATTCTAATAGTTTTGTGCTGGCTTCTCCTTCTTTTTCTAAATTTGAAGAAAGAATATAACTGCAAATAGTGCTCTAGCATTTGAAAACGATTCTGATGTTAATTAAAACTCATCTAATTAATGAGCTTAGTGAGTGTTTTAGAAACTGTTCTTCCCAGTAATCTGTCACGAGTCGGAATCGAACTCGCGGTCTTTTAAGTATCGATTTCGTAAGAAAGCATGATGTTTAAAGCTTGACTATTTAAAAAGAAACTTCGCGGCATATCAGAATTTCAACTTAAACTATTTATGTGATTTGAACTTTAGTTGTTGTATTGTCGTTGAATTGGCTTCATTTGGGAGTCTCCAAAATTTTTGACTTGAAAGATTATGTTCGAAATAATTGTAGAATCGCTAATTATATAAGCTAAGCCTCGACACGAGTATGTTTTTAAAAGGAAGGATAGACATACGTTTCGATTGTTGATTAGTCTAAGGGGCTGTTCACTTATTACGTAACGCGAAAAAATGACTTCTTAGACCCCCCCCCCTCGTAACAAAATTTGTATGAAAAAAAAATTTCCTTGTTTGAATCGTAACAAAATCTTAGACCCTCCCCCCTCCCCCTAAAAGCGTTACGTAATAAGTGAATGGCCCCTAAGGAAAAAGCGCAATTTAAGATTCTTGAATATCCATAAATAAAATATTTCAGAATTTAAATTTTTTACTTCCTACATTCATCATAATTCTCAGTAAAAAAACATTCATTGAAATCTTCAATTTCATAATCCAGCACCTTTGCAAAAAACAGCAACTTCTTTATCCCTCTCAAAAGAAGAATCTCCTGCATCCTCATATGACATTTAAACTTTTTTTCTTCCTCACTGTTTTCACTTTCTTTTATTAAATCAAAAAGCTGCCACACACTGAGCTCTCGTGCTGTTGTCGCTGTCTACATAAGATTAATCCCATCAAGGATTCGTTTTTTTAAATTATTTTTTTTTTGCCTCTTCCTCTTCCTCATGAGTGACTGAAAGTGTGTAAAAATGAAAATCTACTTGTACCAAAAAAAAAGAGGATTTTTGTGTGAAGAAACGCGGAAAAATTTTGTTTCTATTTCCTCGTCTTCTTATTTTTACACATCTCGAAAAGAATTTTTTTTTTTCAAATGAAGAAGGATCTTCATGAACGCATGTTTGCGCATAAAGCTAATGCTCTGATTCCTTTTTTCTCATTTTGTTTAACCCTTTTTTCGTGTCACAAATGAAATATATGTGTGAGTATTCTTCTTTCTTATTTTTTTGTATTTATAGAACTGTTTTGTGTATGGTGATATCCACCTTAAACTTGAAAGTCTCTTTAAGCCCTTCTGTATAAGGAAGAGAAAATATGACAAGTAAATAACTTTGAATACATGCTTTTGTTGACTAAAATGAGTTTTCGATACGATCGATAAAGTATTTGTGTTGTGACTTTCTTTCATGACTTTGGATGATGACATTGGAGAAGGATTTGAGGGAATATTTAAAGGTTGATTAGAAATTTCGGAAGCTTTTGGATATTTTGATTCGTTTTAACTTGATGACGAAATATTGAAATTTGAAGTCATTCATAAATGATATCTTGCGTCTTGCGTAGTCAGATGATTTTAAGACACATCATCAACATTGGGGGAAGGCTTGAAACTAATGAATGCATATCAATGATATGACAATAGCTTTAAAACTGCTTTTAAAAAGGCAAATGTTGATATTCATCAGAATATACAGATTTATAACCTGAGATCCAAAAAGACAATTTTAGACATCCACAAGATGCCCCAGTGCTGAAAGTGACTGTTGCAGACTTTAAAGATTTGCAAGAGATCTAGAGGAAGACCAAAAAATACTAGAATTCGATGTGTTGATAAGGATGCTAGAGTCCTTAATATCCCGAGCTGGCAGAAGGTCTCGAAGAATAGAGCTGTCTTTAGACATTCTCTAAACGCAGCAATGGGCCTACGTGCACCCCAGCCAAGGAAGTAAGTAAGGTTCACTCCTCCTGAATTGAATTGATCAGCCTCACTGTGTGTAGACTATATTTTAAATCTATAAAAATCTTACTTGTCTGCTCTTTGTCTGAATCTTATTGAGATAGATAAGATATGTTTGTTATTTAAGCTGTCTATCATCCCAAAAAAAATCTCCAAAACAATTTCCTTAAAAACAAAAATATCAAAAGCCACATCCTTGGTCCATCACTTCCACCTTCCAAAAGCTTTAACAATATTCTTTCAAGAAATGTGCCAAGAAATTTTCTGTCCAATTTCACAAAGTAGAACCTTAAGGTAGCATGTTGAAGGCTTGAGGCTAAATTATAATATGATCTTGTTGATTTGCTTTACAGAAAAGCCTCTTTCATGTATTTTGAATCTTCTTTTCTGTGCATGAGAAGCATAAAGTAGCAAAACGAACAGTAAAAACAACTTGTTCGAGATGTTTTCAAAGAAATAATCAGTTAAAAGAAGGAAGATTTGTGCTTTACCTTTTTACCATATTTTCCATAATGATGTAGGTGTAACGCACTGCCAACGACAATGCTCTTTCCCTAAATCATCTTACATTCAACTTCCTCTGATGATGAAGAAGCCTCATCTCATCATCTTCCAAACAAGCATCGAACAACTCGTGAGTCCTTGAGCTTGTTAATAATATTTATGAAAATTGATTTTAGGCATGAAAATTCAGCCATTGTGTTGAGTGTGTTTTGTCGAATGAATATTTCATTGGAAGAGTCCTTCATTTGAAGGGTGAGGTTGAAGAGATTGAGGATGAATGAAAAGGAGAGAAAAAGTGGTCCTCCGTCTTTCGTCGCTGCTACCGAAACCCCAAAAAAGAATTTCTTTGCTTTATTATGTTGAGAAAAGGGAAGAAAATTGTAAAGTTGGAAAGTCAGGGATAACTTAAATGGATGAGAAAGCAAAAATCATATTTTAATGATATTATTTTTGTGGCAAACTTCTCAGCAAAGTAATGTCTTGAGTTTTTTTATTCCAGAAGTATCCTCTTTAAATCGAATCTACTCATATCTAGTAGCTCCAATCCTTGCATCAACAACAAAAAGAATACTAATTTTATTCGCTATATTCAAAGGTTTGACGCTATTTCACCATTTTCTCAAGCTTTAAAATCCTTTAAGTCAGTGGCTCTCAAACTATGTGCCACAGAAATTAGACTGACACTAGTGTAACTTTATGATAGCTATTTTGCTGCTTTTCAACCTCGTGCGCTCCAATAGCAGCTTGTGTGCTATTTTGGAAGCAATTATATCACTATGGCAGCTAGTGTGTTACCTAGATAGCTACTTTAGTGTCTACAGTGATACTATGATCCCTTGCTATTGTCTTGTTCCTTTGTCATCAGCTTAAAGCAAACCTTTAACACTACTCTTAAACTCTTATTCAACATCTTGTTAATGCCCATACCCAATAATGAATATTCAGTTTCTCGTGAGATTTCAGAAAATCTACAAAAATGACAAAGTGATTCCCAATCTTAAAAAAATTAAAAATCCAGCTAAAAAGATTGTTAAAGCAGCAAATACCGATAAAACTGTCCAACAATAAAAATGCTACATTGAATGAGAGCGGTAAGAGTATTTTGTAAAGATTTATTCATAAGTTATGTAATAAATAACTTCCATTTTTTATGGCTTTAAACGAGAAAAGCGTCGAAAAAAGGGAAAATCAATTGATTGACAAAGGAATGCTATTATGATGATATTAATGAGACTTAACAAAATATTTTTTCAGCATTTTCGAATTATGTCCCGAGAATCGGTTTGAAGGGATGAAAATAAAAAAAAATACTTTTTGTCATTGAAATTTTTCTGTATCTTTCACAGGCAATTTATTTCTCATAGTTGTCAATAATCAATCATTGGATCAAATATCGGAGTCTGATCGTCGAGTAAAATGGAAATTTTCTTGAATGTAGTGGGAAGTGAAATTAATTGGTAGGATATTTATAAAGGATGATGAAATTAGTTTGTAGTGAAATGAGAGACTTGATTCTATGCTTGAAAAGATGCTGATGGTGGTTCTTAATTAATAGTTGATTTTTATTTTGTTATAGAACAAAAGCAAGCGTGAATGGATGTTTAAATTTAATATGACGCTTGTTCACATTTGGGGACGGTTTCTAGAGTATATCCATAACCATAACCTTTAATAGGTTTATTGGAGCATGACCATATTAGACTGGGATGTTACTCTTCAGTACTTAGGAAAGGATATGACTAGGTATGACTAGGTTTAAAAAATTATGACTTGCTATGACTAGGTATGGTTAAATGGATGTCTCAACTCCCGCACTGTTTAGTCCTTTCGTGTATTGTCATACCAGGATAGGGCTAGACTCTATAGAACTTTCTATGAATGGAATACCTTTGAGAACAAACGAGAAAGCATTAAAAAATCCCATTTTTTAATTCCCGTTACTTATGAACGATCCCATTTTAAGAGCATAATAACTCTGCTAGTAAAAAATCCAAAACAACTCAAACAAATCATGACTAAATAATAAATTGCTACAATTTCCAAATTCCTACGCAGAAACTGTTGAAATTCTAAAGCTTGAAATTTAATATTTTTGCGCTAAGATTAAATTCCTATGAAAAATATATATTAATATTAATATTTATATTAAGTCACAAATTATGTTAAAAGAAAAGCAAAAACGTCAAAGAAAAATTGCCTGAATTTTTTCTACACAGCTCAATGTCACAGCATTCTCGAGAAATACGACAACAATTTGAAATTTTTTTTTGCCTCTTCAACGCATTCCTAGAAAAATCTTACAATCTTTCTTCGTAGACTTTACTTATCGTAAACTTCCCAGAAGTCCATAACTTTTTTGCTTCCTCCTCTCAATTGAATGAGCCGAGCTCTAGTCTTCATAAAAATAAATGATTATTTTTACGTTCAAGGTTTGACATAAAAATTTAAATTTTATATCATCGCGATAATGTAGTGCATGAAATTTACTTGAAACCATTGAAATGAATAAATTAATGACGAAATAAAATTTGTAATGTAATAATTTTTCACCATAAGAATCTCTCATGTTATCTCCATCTCTGTTTCGATCTCATTCTCGCAGCAATTTACGAATGTGAGCTTTGGTTTTGAGGGGGATGGGGGGTAGTTGCAGCATTTTGTCATGATATCTTATAGAGTTTTGAAGTATGTTATTGGTTAAGCTATCTTTTTCAGCTAGTGTGCTTTCCATTGCTTGATCATCCAGAGCAAGTAAACTGATGTAAAGATAGCTAAAAGTAGGTTGGCCAGATATTTTTTTTGAAAAAGTATCCACAGTCTATCAATTTTATTAAAAAAATTGAGGACTGTTCTCTGAAAAATCAAGCAGAGAGCCTGAAGATGGCATCCGGCTTAGGATTAACCAGTTGTTCAAAGTCTACGGTTTATCCTGCCCTTGATCCAGATCTAGAAGTTCACTATACTGTTTTGGACAATGTTAATAAAAACTTCCACAAAATTGTTTTTCAAAAAAATGCGCTCTATACCTCAAACCCAAATTACTCCCAAACTTTCTCATAATTTAAATAAATTTATTCATTTAATATCTTTTTGTATCATGAAAAATATAATTGCAATTTTTTTCGGCTTTTCATATTATTAATAACTTTTTTTTTCATGTCGCCCAACTGCGGTGTTAACATTCATTCCCTTAGCGGGACTACAATGTAATACGGAAGCAAAGTATAAATACTTTTTCTCTTCAATGGAAATGAATAAAAAAAAATTTAATATTCATTTCATATTTTTTTTGTTACTTTTTATATTATTATTTTTTAAAAAACAGAGAAAAAAGTGCAATTTTGACCCGAATAAAAAAATTATTTCACCTTTATTCATGGCGATCCAATATTTTTGCTATAAAAAGGTCATTTAATCATAAGCCATGAATACGATATGCATCGTAAAAGAATTTGGGAGAATTATTACAATGAAGTTAAAGATTCAAAGTTGGGATGTTTGTTGGAAGTGATTTCTTAGCTTAAAATAATTGCTGGCACTTCCATTAGCTTTGTTTTGTTTAAAATTTGTTTAAAGTTGTTCTGTAATGTTCAGTTTTGCCAAATATTGCTCATTTTTGTTGAACATTGCTTAGTTTTCCTAAGCATTGCTCAGTATTGCTTAGTTTTGCTCAAAAATGCTCAGTTTTGTTTAAATTTCCTCATCTAAGTTACTTAAATTGTCAATAACAAGCACCAACTCTGCATCCTTTCATCACCATTACCCGATCGCGTTGAAATGAAAACTTTCCAAAATAAAATCAAAATTCAATGTGCATCACAAGATATGAATATGAAAAGAGCAAATGATCCAACAAAAAGCAATTTCTATGAAGATTTTTCTTTATTTACTTGAAATTTCTATTTAGATTTATTATCATTGATATATAAAAAGGCAAAAAGAAGAATGATTCTGCAGAAAAACGAAATCGGAAAGATAGAGAAAAAAATTTATTCAAAAGAACTTTTTCCCTCCATTTCCGTCTTCATTGTGCTTAACTCAAAGTAACTGTTGATCTCTTTAAAGCTCTTTTAATTTCAATAAATATTTTTGAATGCTCAACAAAAAGGCTTATGCTCTTAATAGACTCAAAGAGAAAATTTTTTTGATAATATTTACGAATTTATTAAATTTGAAATATGTTTGTCATGACTACGCTTTAGTAAAGTGATATTTTATATTTTTATGTATGCTAAAGTTGAGTTGTATACTTTTCTGTGACATTAAAGCTTGATTTAAAGGTTAGGATCATGTTTAACAAAAATATTTCAACTTTTTGATAGAAATTGATATGTTTGAATAAGGGGTCGTTCACTAAGAACGTCTTTTAAATTAAAGGATTTTAAAATCCTTCTTTCTCCGGCCACAAAAATTAAATTTAATCGGCTTTTTTTTTCATTTTAATTGTACTTTATTGCATTTATTGAAGACATACTGTCCGGTAATATTACACATTTTACACTTTTTGTATTTGTATACATATGAATTAATATTATGTAGGATCAAACTTCTAATCTTCAAATCCAGGTTTCGATTAAATTCAGGCTCTCGTTTCGATCTTCTGTAGGCGTGACGTGATACTTTTCAGGTCCGTTCTAACAATATTCCATTCGTTAGTAATCTTGTAGCTCTCGTTCCTGTTTCTCCCACTACACTTCAAGTTTCTGACTCGTTCCTTAATCCAACGTTGCCCAAATACCCAATTATGGCTTGATCTCCTACATTAAGCAGTCGAATCTAAACTTCCGAAAAAGAACAAATTTGGAAATGGCTGGATTCGAACCGACGACCTTCGAATTACCATTCCAAATTTGAGCCAAGTGCCTTACCTATTCGACCAGTAAGGCACTTAACTGTTTTGATTCAAGTGCCACAAAATTAGGCATCTCCTTATTCTTAAACGTAGATGTAATAAGTGAATTACTCCTAACATTTCACTTTACATTTCAAAATGCATCCTTTTATGCTTCTTGCGATATGTTTATGAACAAGATATTTTAGTGCCAACCTACAGTATGAGACTATTAGGTATATCTATGATTCTATCGTTCATCAGGAATGATGTGGCTCCGGCTCAAAAATTAAAATGGTAATTTTGTGGAAAATTGTTGCCCTTCCAAAGCTAGAACTTTTATTCATGATTATGTGTATAAACTTAATTCAGCACCTGCCCGCCCCCTCCTTATTTTACTCACTGTCTAAATCACTAAGAGTCTTAATTTTTAAAGTCAGTGTTGCAGTTTTCATTCAAGCATGGCCATATCTAACATGATATAATATTCAATGACGTCCTTTGCTCAAGTCACTCAAAAGGTCAAAAAGAGACTTTAAAAGCTTCTTTATGTTCCTAATTGGGTATTGTAAAATAATAAATAATGGAAATAAAGAACAATTATATGAAAAATATCCTTTAAAATGATAATAAAGGTATAAACTTATGAAGAAGGTGTTGAATATCGACAAAATATAGATCATAATTGGGTGTTCTAATCTTACTACTTAATTTCTAAACTAAATATTTGTTATTTTCTTCATTGGCTTTATTTCCTTTTTGTCCATTCCCTAAAGTAACAGAAAAATAATATTAGAAACTTTTTAATTCAATTTTATGTAAACTAACCTTGAATACATACACACAAATTGCTTACTCTTTTGCTATCTTTCTTCTTCCTTTAAGGCACTAAACCATGTTTTATGTTGCAGTCAAAATAACATGACAACTTACTACCCATCGACTGACCAATATTTCTTGCTTTTCTATACCTCTTTTTGGGTAACCTGAAGTTCTTTTTCCCTTTTTTTACTCTACGAGAAAAAAATAGCATGAACCACAAATAATGTTACTGTATGTGTATTTTTGTGAGGTACAATGAATATATAGAGTCACGAAAATTTATGTATACTGGTTGGAAACTAGTGCAGATATAATATATTTCGATTTTATTGTTTCAATGTGCATATATATCTACTCATGTATGACATACTGTGGGTGATCAAGAGAGCAAGTGATTCAATTTTACTATTTTATTATAAATTCATGTGAGCGTCTCAGTTACTCTCTCGTTTACTCGTTCAAGGATGGTGACCAAATATAATTTATTCACTTACATGTATGATAAGTATTCAGAATGTATCAAAGGAAAATCAATAAAAAGGAGATTAGTTTTGTGATTTTTTTGGGATCATAGAGCGCATATGTAATAGTTTTAATATGGAAGCCATATTAAGTTTAATAAGAGTGATTATGGTTGGTTAGGCATATGAGTGAGGTTCAACTGATCCCAAAAGTTTCAATTTTTGAGATATTCGAGGTTATTTTTCTGAACACTAAGGTTTTTTTGGATCATTAATCATAAGTTCATGAATCTAGGTCTGTTTATTACCAAGAGCGTAACCCAGGCGCATAGCCATTCATTTTGCTGGAGTTTTTATGAAAAACTCGAAAAATCCTCCCCCCCCCCCCCCCAAAAAGTTTTCCATACAAAAAAAATTTTTGTCCCCCACTCTTCACGCCCCTGGCGTAACCAAAAATTTTTTTAAAGAGGTCCGAACCCCAGGACGCCCCTCTTTAGCTACGCTCATGTCTAGTTCAATCAAATTTTGAGATAGCATTGCTCATTCAATAAGACTAAGCTAATCAAAAGCATTTCATCGTGTCTTAACGACACTCCGTCCCTCGAGTTAGATCTTATCCTAGAAGTCACTTATATAGTCGTCTTGACAAATGATTTTTCAAATTATTGACTTTCAAAAAATTCAACCTCACAAGTCAAACCAATATCATCAAAATCCATATCCACAAATCATGCTAAAATAGTCATACATATAAGACCGCAACAAAACTACAATGTCTATCTCAGAAACTACATTTTTACTCCCAATATCAAACGCAATGAATGTTGAATGTTTATATTCACGAGAAGTAAAAAAAAAGAACAAAAGAATCACAAATGAGCAGCATGGGCATCTAGTCGGAAAATGGAGTTTAATATTTAATCTTTCCTATTATGATGTTTTACTCTCGGTTACCTTCGTTGGGCTCCCTTTTTTCCGTGCTATTGCTCTCACTTGCTTTTATGTGCGCTTTTGATGTGTCCCATACATAATCAAACCACTGAGTAGAAGAAAGAATTTTTTTTGTTGTGCTTTGCTGTGCTTTCTCCCCAACAAAGTTTTGTTTATGTTTCATCTCTTTTACTCTGTTAGATTTCTGTATTTGATTAGACATCATGTGAGGCTCCCATAAGCAATAATGTCCGTTTATTTGAAGACAATTTTTTGTGTCAAAAGTTTGATGTCTTCTTACGTTTTGGCTGGGTTAACACAATTCGCGTGAGTATTTAATGGAATTGAATTTTAGCCTTAGGTCGTTTAAAAGTTCTTAAAAGGGGGTTTAAAGCTAGTCGAGTGGCTTATGGTTTGAAAGTTGAAGCTTCTTTGGCAACTGGGTCAATAATCAATTCAACCTTTCTGATAGAAGTATTTAAATAAAGTAATAAGTAATAAAAAAAGATGTTCAGCACTAAAACTTTGAGTTGCTTCTTGGTATGAGCTTTGGTTACAATTGCTAAAGGCTCTTTAATTATGACGTTCACATCGAGGTGTTACAAAGTCTCAGATACTCCTTCCCACCTAAATCATGAGCATCGTGAGTGAATGATCTTCTATGTATAATAATTATGGATGAAATTGCTGAATCATAAAGCATGTTGAAATGGTTAAAATGATCAAAAAAGTAATTGATCAGTTCCGCAGCTTCACAGACAAATTGAAAGAAATTATCAAGAAAATTGGTCCTTTTTTCAACTCAAAGTGATATACAGTTCCAGACAACTCTTCTCTAAATGATGGATGTCATGAAAAAAAAGCCTTTTAAAATCCTGAATAATTCGAAACTAATATGCATGTAATCAAGCCCTTCAAGACATAAAATGCTGTTAATCCAAAATATCATTTCCAACTTCCCTAAACTTGTTTCAGTCTCTTTCTCTCTTACCTTTCATTTTTATCATTATTACCATTATTATCAAAAAGGCGAACGAGACGAGAGGAAAACACATCACTTGTGTAAAGTTGCTTGAACTCCAGGGAAATCTCACCAACCTCTCAACCGCATTTCAATGTTTTTTTGTTGCCTACAACTGTTACTTTATAAAATGAAATCGTGTTTTCTATACTCTTCCTTCTTCTTCTTCTCTCAACGCTCTATAACGTAGATGTATTCAGATATATGTTGCGTTTGGCCTTTTTACATAAAACAGGTTGAATTGAGCTTTGAGAATAAGCTCTCAAGTTCAGATATATCGCTGCTGGGCATTGCCAATGTTTCGTTTTTTTTCTGTTGTTATTTTGTTCTTCCCTTCTCGTTATTTTTTCCAATCCCAATCATACCCGACTATTTTATTATTATTTTTTTTTCGGTGCTTCATGTTCAAAGTGAGATGAAAAAGTTTTTGAATTAAAAATAGTTTTCCTATATTTCACATCCAATGTGTACAGATAAACAAGTTGAATACTGAAAAAATGCAAATTTAATTTCTATTTCTCATTCCTATTCGATTTTTTATTGTGTGTGCTATTGCTTCCCTATCATCATCGACCTCAAAGTATCATCATCGTTCTTCCTTCTTGTTATTTTTTTGTTATCGATAGTGAAGATAGGAAATTTGTAAGTTTGACTTACGAAGAAGAAGACTGGTTCAGAATGCTCCTACAGCAGTGAAACCCTGTTTTTAAACTTCATTTTGATTAATAAGGAAATTGCTTAATATTGAGTATTCAGAAGAAAATAAAAGACTTCCTATAAACTTGGTTCGAGCGGGAATCGAACCCGAGTCATTCCAATTTTTTTTTTTTTCGTTTCACAATTTAATCACTGAGCTGTCGTGGGTTGAAAAGATGTTGAACAAAATGAAAGATTAAACAATTTTTGACTTACTTACTGTAACCATGTTCCTATGTGGAGCTTAAGTTACAACAAATGGCTTTTAATCTGACTCTGCTGCAAAACATTTTTGACTACTGAACAGTTTTTTTTTTTGATTTAATCATTCATGCAGCTTTACTTGGGAACTTACAATGTTTCCTAATTTAATTCCAAGCAATATAAACACAATCGGCCTGTTTCACTAAAGTGGATTATCCTCAATTTCGGATTATCCACTTCAGTTTTTTGGAAATATCGCCAGACGCTTAAGGTTATTAAAAGATCTAATGTGTGATCTAGCAAGAGTACTTTGCTACTTAAATTAACATATATTTAGAATTTTTATATCTTCACTAGTTTGAGAATTATAGCACAAATTTAAGTTAATCTACTAGATTTGGCTAGGAAATTGAATAATTGATAGTTCTTAACGAAAAGTAAAAGTTTAAAGTATACAGAAATTTCAGGCATAGTTCACTCTATTATAATCCAAAATTAGAAATACCACACCTCCCATAAAGTTTAAGATATTTCCAAAAAACCGAAGAGGATAATCCGAAATCGAGGATAATCCACTTTAGTGAAACAGGCCGAATGATTTACAGTTCAAGCCATTCAACTCGATTTGTGTGATTTGCGATGTATAAATTATGGCTAGCTAGCTCCCATTGAACTTTATCTCTTAGGTCCTTCAGTTGTGCACGGAGAATAACAACTTACTGCTATTATTGCGAAAATTCTACAAATCTACTATAATCCTAGAAAAAATCACCAATCGACCTACTGAAAGGAATTAAACTCACATCTCAGAACCTAAATCTCACTCTAATAAACTTATGGAAGCACAAAATGAACTAGGTTCTCTATTAGTTAATAAAAAGCTCCTAGTTTCACCATTCTGTCTTATTTTAAAGTCTACTCAGCATGCTTGAGTTTCGATCGTATTTTCATCATCCAATAAGAAGGCTTCCACTCACATAAATGCTTTTAATATGGACAGCATTGAGAATCTTATTACAATAACAATTTTCAGTCTATTGTATTGCCGCACTTATTCGTGTGAAATTTTTCATCATCTCTAGTTTTTTTTAAATGAATAAGGAAGAGGGTAGGAAAAGGAAAATACGGTAATGGATATTTCGACTCACTTAATGCATTAGTAAGCTACTTGTAGCATAAGAATGGAAGTTGTTTTGTTATTGATTTAAAGAAGAAGCAACTTTTCAACAATTTATTCAAATGGAAAAAAAAGTCTTTAAGTTTGTCATTTTGGTAAATTCTTTTCTATTATGTCTAAAATTGAGGAACAACCTTGACAAAAGTTGGAAGATCTTTGACAAAATTGTCATGGAGCTTTGAACTTCTTTTTATTTCATTTCAAACAATTTATTTTTTAATATTTAAACAATGAAACTCTGTCAGAAGGTCAAGTGTAGCTGAAGTTGTTTAAATAAATTGTAAAGGACAAGAAAGATGAATAAATTATTCAATTTTATCTTAAAGCAAGGTCCAGCATTTAATTTTCTTCCAAAATATTGGTCGTAAAGTTTTTGGATATTTGAAATTGGAACAAAAAGGAAATTTTGATGCCTTTGGCTGTGAAAAATAAATTATTGTGTAGAACTGAATAATAAGAATATTTGGGACTAGCCATGGGTACTCTAAGGTCCATATCTTGGTGCATCTTATCAAAACTTCATTTCAATTCATCAAACTCTCCATTAAGCATTAAATCTAATACAATTTACTCTATTACCCTTAACATTATTACACTCCAGTAATAAAAAAACAGCTATTCCACTCACAAAGTACATCCACCTTAAAAGTATCATAAATTTACAAATTACAATCACTACAATGTGAACGAACAAACATCTCAATAAACAATTACAACCCGCACACTTGCCTTCCATTTTCTCATTTTTTTTCTAGCAAATAACAACACGAAACTATAAAAAGCTGAGAAAGAAGACAACGAAATAGAATCAAAATCACTTTACTATAGTGCCTAATAACTAAACGAATATGTACATATAAGTAAGTAAAATTGTAGTATCATGAAAAAAATTGCAAGTGAAAATGTAATAATATGAAGGAGAAAGGAGGAAAAAATAAAAGTTGAAGGGATCTGTTTAAGTAACCATCAAGAAAGGAAGAAGAGAAGAAAAAAAAAGTAGCAAGTAGTAACATAGAGAAGCAAATGATAGACAACAAAACCCACACAGGAAATTAAATTAGTTTTTTTATACACTTACAACGTAGGAACGTGATTGTTTTAACAAAACGTTCACTTTAGCGGAATTTTCTGTGCTTTATTGCATCGAGGGTGTCAGGGGGTGTTGGTTTGTCTTGTAGATTTTCAGTATTTTTTTGTGGTGTGATAGCATGTGCGTAGTCCAGAAAGATTGAAAACCAATAAGCTTTAGCAGTAGTGTCCAACTTTTTTGTATCAAGGTACCCTTGATGTTAAGCTATGACTGTGTACAGTATACGGGCATCCCTAATTTCTCACGGCACACGGGTTGGCCATTACTAATTTATAGTATGTAAGATCTCAGTAGGGTCTGCAGGAAAAAGCAGCTTTCGCCCAGAACCGAGTGCTATTTAAATGCTTTGTGGACGCCCTACGCTTCATAGTGGAGCAATAGGAACCCATCATCATCATCAGTAGGGTCATAGTTCTTAGACAAAACCTCAAGCTTGTAATAAATGCTCTTACTATTTACTCATGTGTCTTACCTTAACCTGGTTTATTAAAATCTCCCTGTTGGTATAGCTAAACCCAAGCCATCCTTATGCAGCTAAGCCAAACAGCCTATTCTTATTCCTCTTTCAGGTTTGCAATTGAATGACTTTATCTATATAACTTAAGAACCCAACTTGTTCTTGGTTCCTCAAACTTCTATTTCTTTCAAAAAACGCATTATTCATTCCAATTCCTCCTTACTCTTCTCCTTATTTTCTGTTTTTATTTTATATACAGCGCATTTTTCTCTTGCAGATATGTATATAATAGAAAGTGGAAGTAAAAATTGCTCCGGTTTTTATATTGTCGATGATTCTTCTTTATCCAATTCAACCAACATTCCTCACATCCAGCCACAATTTCGCTTTGAAACAACGAAAAAAAAAATAGAAAGTTTCTTTTATGGCAAGCAAATGCTCACCGTACGATTGAGATTCCCATGCAATTTTTACTATCATTTAATCCCACCCTCCTATTATACTCTCAATTCTATCCTGCTGTATATAATAACACATCATTGTTTCGCATATTACAGGGCGAGAAATGGTTTATAGTTTTACATTCTTCTTCTAAGTGGTAGCACTAACAAAATATGGAAAAAAGTAACAACGAAATAAAGTGGAAGAGATGAAGATACACGAGAAGAGAAGAGAAATGAACATCCGGTCAAAGTATGTTGTATTACATTAGGAAGAATATGAAACTTTTTTCATGTATGAAAAGTTTTTTTTTTTTGGAAGCCGGACTGAATAGTTGGACACATATGCTTGAAGGATAGATGAAATGATGCATACAGGATTAATTGGAGGCTTATACTGGCTATCAAGGATTGTTTGGAATGAGAAACTTAAAATGAGCAATCTTACTTAGCAACTAATCGATAATCTTTATGATACGCAATAATTAGGCTAATTATTATAGCCTTGAATATAATTGGAGAGGATTAACAGATATAAAATTATTAAGAAGCTTATAATCCTTTTCTTAAGTTGGACATTACGTTTATTTTCAGATATGGTAATTAATAGATATTATAGCTTGCTTTGTATCTTCTAAAAGGGTCGTTCTCTTATTATTTAAAAAAAAGGGAAGGAAGAGGTGGGATTATTTGGAAAAAAGTTCATAATTGCGTTACGTATCAAGTGTATGGTCTTAAAGATGTGGGCGATAATCTTATCACAAACAAGGAGAGTTGGTGGAATAGTACTTCCAATTAAAATTCTAAAAATACCATTGATCAACACCTTTACTTAGATACAAATAAAACACAGCAACTAAGTGCTAATAACAATCTACTTTATAGATTTGAGATGTTTGTTCTATTGAATCCATATCACATCAATTCCTCTAATGGAATGGAGAACTTATCAAATACAGGAACGATTTATTTCACTCTGCATTAATACTTTAAGATCCCATAAGCTATGTTCTTTATAATCAGTTTCTGCGAAATATTGTTTAGGTAAGATATAGAAAATTATTCTTAGAATAGAAGCTTAGAAGACTTGGTTGAAGGATTTTTGAGCTCAAATATTTAAATAGAATTTTTAACAAGGGGGAAACAACATGATGGGGAAATTTTTTTATATCAATTCGTACCATGAAAATGGGGGATGGGGGAAGTAGTAAATTTTCAAAAAAAATCCCATTATGTTGTTTTCCCCTGTATTTAAGGTGTCCACGGTGTTAAAGAAGTAGAGATGGGGGAAAATTAGCTAGCAACCTCAATTTTGATCCGCTGAACTAATATTTTCCACCAAAATTCAAACAACTCGTGATAATTATCGAATATTATTTTAGAATCTTATTCCACGAATTTTGAATAATTCATCTCATTACAGACGATAACATCGAAGGATCTAAATTTATAAAAAAACATAAACTTAAAGATTCATTTGAAATTTACACCTTAACATAATTCAAAACCGATTTAAATTTAAAAGCAAAATTCTCAACAAACACAATTACCGATCAATTCTTATTCCTCGATGGATTTTCATCGACACATGTTCCTAAACCTTCATCACAATCAACAAATTGACAGACATAAACATCAATCAATCAAATTCCGTAGTTTATTTATAGGCGCTACCTCTCAAGGATTTTTCTTTCGATCCAATTTTTATGTCTTCAGCTTAACGCACTTAAATCAATAATATAAAATAGCCATAAGATGTTTTAAAGCTTTACTCGAGTTCAATCACCAACGATTGCAATTCTTCATGATATAAAATAAAATAGAATTTTTATAAATAAAAATTTCATGGATGATTCAGACGATGTTGTGCTTCCATTTTTTGTTTACTAGCAATAGTTGGATTGAACCCGAGCTGAAAACTTTTCAGGAAAAATATAATTTTTTCTGTGGTCAGACATCCATGTCGTTCCACGTTTTTACTAGATGGAGGGGAAAATTGACATAACGACCACGATGTGCTACTCGGGGAAGCATTTACTATGAATCATTTCTACTTTTATGACTCAATCGTTCATAGAAATACAGATGAAAATGGTATGGCAAGTTGATTTATCGTGGTTTTGCGTTTTGAATTTTAGGCGCATTTTATTAAGCTTTACAAAACTTTTGCTACATCAACTATGCTTCTGTTTTCGATTCTTCAGGTTCTTATTTTTGATTTAAAAATTTATAAAATGTAAGTTTTTTGGGGGTTGAGGTGGCAAGGGTGTAAAACTATGAAAATCTTCAAAAACTACCAAAATGTGATTAATCAGTTCCATCTTGGAGAGGGGTGAGGATATTTTTGTATTAAGAAATCTAAGGGCCTTTGTCACTAAAATGGAAATATTTCCAGGCGATAAAGCTTATTAAGAGATC
This sequence comes from Chironomus riparius, assembly GCA_917627325.4. Lineage (NCBI taxonomy): Eukaryota > Metazoa > Arthropoda > Insecta > Diptera > Chironomidae > Chironomus > Chironomus riparius. Next base: position 15,874,505 of record OU895877.1, on the reverse strand, counting down.
TAATGTATGATAAGATTTTGACCGTCTATCGCCTTAAAAATGTTCCTTATTAACTGCAAGATCTTATACCTTAACATTTTCCAAAAAAAATCCAGCCACACAGCACAAACAGAATTCAAAACTTCCACTTTTCAAAAAAAATAATAATTTACACACCAAAGAAAAAAACAACTCCTAAAGACCCTAAGTGATCATAAATTTTATTTTTCATTATCTATCTCAATTTATTTTCTATGTGTTGCATGTAGATTTGATTAGTTTATGTACAGTCGGATATGGAACAATTAAGAAATAATACCAAAATGCCAATAACAACGGTAGTTGATGCAGCAATAATAATAATAGTAATAAGAAACCCCAAGTTGAAGATAGAAAATTTACCGAAAAGTTGTTCAGTTGTAAGAATGAGTGGAAGTAAGCTATAGAAGTAGGAGGAATAAAAGAGATAAGACGATAATTGGAGAAAATCATTAAAATTTATTAGTCTTTTCGGTCTATGAACTTTTCTCTTTTGTTGGCTAAATTTCTTGGTGTTTTATGCTGAATATTAGGATGTGCATTTTGACTGAGTTGGAATTATTTGCTTGAATTTATTAATTTTTAAATGTTTTATTGAAATTTCAAGAAAAATAAAAATTTTTGTAATGAATTAGGTGATTAGCTTGAGGTATGTTCTAATACCAAGAGTTACTTCCTGATCCAAGATAAATTTAAGAACATAAAGTACACGAGCATTTGCATGTCTTGGTTGTGGGTTGCATAATGTGTATTGTAAGAAGCATTCGAGATGCAATTTTCAGTTTATGCATGCATAATATAGGTGAGGACTGTGTGCGAGCCACCTTTTCATTCATTTGCAAGGGATTATAAAGAAGCTTAAGTGCATTGATAGTTCAGTTTGATGAGTTTGAGTCAAAAAAGTTGGAGTTGAATTTGAACTCAAAGGTTCAAATCCCACTATCAGCCTAGTGATTTTTCAGAAGTCTAAATACTGATTGTATTTAGATTTTATATACTCGGATGTGGGACGAGTCAAGAATTATGTTGACAGAACGAGAAAGATACAAAAGTCGTAAATCTAAGTTGATAGGACCAGAATTGTCTTAATAATGTAAATTTCGCTTGAAAGAATTGCCAATATGTATATTTCTAAGTAGCATGCAGCTACTGTAGGAGTCAGGAATCACAATTTGCCTTAAAATGTATCAAATTTCAGAAACATAGATATATCTTAATTTCTGAAAATCAAGGCCCAAAAAAATTGAATCTTCTTAACTTAATCTTAAAGGTCGACCAATTGACCCAATTAGAGATTAAATCTGCGTCTCATCCACAACAAAAACTCCATCAGCAGCAAGCAATCCTCACAAACTTCTTCACAAAAACTGTTATTATTTTCCTTCTTCCATTCCATTCTCAATTACTTACTCCTACGCACATGTGGATTACATCGGATGTAATTGTTTTATATGTCCATTCAATTTACTCTTCATGCTCATTGGATCTCCTTTTCCTCTCATTCTGTGATGCCATTTGCCATTCAAAAAATGAGTTCCGCTTGAAATATTAATGTCGATTTAACGACCACAATTTCTTTCATGTTTCCTTTTATTCTGTGATTCTTAAGTATTTTGTATGGTGATGATGATGATGATGATTGTGGATGGGTATTACGTCAGGATTCTTTTTCATGATCCACATTTGTTGTCTTCTTATTCTTCTCCGTTCACATTCTTATTGTGTCATGAATAAATTATGCAGTTTTTATTGTACATCGCGCATATAAAAATTCAATGTTTCTGTTTCTTTTCCTTCTCAACTCCCATCAAGTATCTTTATAAGCATATATGCTTGAAGATTTGTACACGGATATTTATGTTTTTGAATGAATGTCTCATTATGCTAAAAATGTGCTTTCTTCTCTGTTTTTATTCCACTCGCATAAATGTTGAATATCAACATTTTTATTCCTACATGTGGATGGAGTTGGAGACAGAAAGGAACTGTTGGTTTTTTTTCTGTTGTTGTTTTGGAAGAAATGCTTACTCATCTCTGACATGTTTTGTGAGTAAAATAAAAATGGTTTATGGTGAGATTTTCTACTCTGAGGTGGGATGGAATTTATTGTTTGGCTGCTTTGAATGATGTTGCGTGTAATTGATGCCAAATGGTGGAGTTTTAAGATGCAAATGGTGCTTTGAGAAACTTTACTGTAGTAAGGATAGACATTTTTGATTAAAGGGAAACGAGCTATTTGGTAAGCGAGCTATTACAATCCAGCACTACTCTTGTTTAAGCTAAGCAAAACCAAAAAGTTTGAGATGATTTTAAATCTTTAAGTCTCTTAATTCTCTTAATCCGCTGAGGCTAAACCTCAACAAAAGTTATCATAATGCACAGGCGCGTAGCCAGGGGGGGGGGGGGGGGGGGGGGTATTTGGGGGACAAATCTCCCAACGTAAACAGAAATTTCTGAATTTTGCTAGGGTTTTTATGAAAAAACTACAAAAATACCCCCCCCCCCCCTTCCATAAAAAGTTTTTTTTATCTGACGATTTTACACCCTCGAATGACACAAGTGCACATATTATTATCAATAACAAATACTAATCCTAGTCAAAGCAACTGAAGCGCCTTACACACCTGAAATCAAGCCTCTTTCTAACTCAAAATTCTTTAGAATCGCATTAAACAGTAATTTTTTTTTTCATTCAGCTTTATTGAATTTGACTGAAAAGTAAAAATGAAATAAAATATAAATAAAAATATATAAAATCCTCTTTATACATCCATTGACACACAACGATGACAATCTCATTTCATGTTTTCCTTTTTAATTAAATCACAGATTTATGTAGGATATATACAGATGTGTGTATGGTTACATAAGAGCCACGTATATTTATGTTGAATAACAAACATGATGTTCAAAGGAAGAGCTGAAAAAAAAATAATTCAAACATTCCTGAATTGTATGTGTTGTGAATGTGAGGCTGAATCCTTATGTATTCATCATCATTAAAATATTTTCTGTTCTATAACATGTCGAATATAATTATTGTGATGCTTTTTTAACTTAATTAACATGAAAATTTTAATGAATGCTATGTTCTCGTTACTTTTTTTTTGTATATCTTCTCCCCTTCTCCCTCCATATTTTATATCTCGTTATATCACTGAATACGAAATCTTTCATCACATAATAGTAATAATAATGTTAATAACGTTGACTATAAAAATTTTCTGGTATGAATAAAAAGATATTGTGGTTAGGGGCTGTTCACTTATTACGTAACGCGAAAAAATGACTTCTTAGACCCCCCCCCCCCTCGTAACAAAATTTGTATGAAAAAAAAATTTCCTTGTTTGAACCGTAACAAAATCTTAGACCCCCCCCTCCCCCTAAAAGCGTTACGTAATAAGTGAATGGCCCCTTATGGAAAATCTTGATAAAGCGCATTTTTTGATAGATTAGTGACGTCTCCAGCTATAGCTTGGTAAGAGGAGGGGGCGTTGTAAATTCACATTTATTTCATTATTTTAACCAAGGTAACATGTAATGAAGATGCTGTCATTGTCATGTGGCTGTCGTTGTCATGCGGCTGTCATTGTCATTGTCATGTGACTATCGTTGTCATGATTCATGTTGCTATCATTGTCATTATCATTGGCATGTGGCTGTCATTGTCATGTGACTGTCATTGAGCCACTTGCACTAGAATCAAACCTATGATTTTTTAAAGTTAATTCTTCAAACGTAGGTCAATAACCTTAACTAGCTATGACTCGAATTAAAAGATAATGAACCTCAATTCCAAAAAAGTCATCCTACAGACAAACATCATACATTGTATCCACAAAATGACGCTAAAAGCTGAAAATGTAGTAACAAAAAATAGCAATTAAATTTTTTTTTTATATAATTCCACATGTTTGATGTCATTGTTCTTGTAGTCGTTGTCACACGATCAACCTTATCATTAATTAAAAATCTCACTCACCCAATTATTATTGTATCAAATTATTGACTTTATCGGAATGAGTTTGTTTGAAGCACAAAAAAAAATGGGAGTTACAGTTTTCAATTCGCAAATTGGAAACGTGTATGTGATGTGGTAACACATTAAAACGGTTTTAATATGTTCTAAAGGAAGGTAAAGAAATGAGAGGATTGAGAAGGGGTGTAAAAAAAGTTCACTAATGTACGTTCACAGTATATACACTTAATTAAATGCTGATTATTTCCTCATGAAAAATAAATCTTCTTAGTAGCAAAAACAACATTGTGTTTTGCCATAACAAAGTGCTTTACTTACAAGGGTTCTGCAATAAAATCATAATTAAATCCTATTTACAGACATCTTAATGACTTATAAGGAATGAGCGAATGTGGTGCTAAAAATCTTGGAATAATTTACAAGCTCATGTACTAAATTGATTACAATGTGAGCGTTTGTAATCCAATTTTAGTTTTAAGCTCTTGTGAGTTTTGATTTTTTTTCCGAGGGGTTTAATGACTTTTCTTGAAATTGGATGCACTGGATGTCTCTTAAGTTTTTTTTTTGAAAAATTAAACTTGATTGATGTCAGTTTATTTCTAAAACAATAAAATTTTTCAAAACCCAAAAAAGACGTTTTTTGGCGTTTTGAAAGCATAGATGATGTTCAATTATAAAAGTTTATATACAGAAAAATCCAGCCTTCTAATACACACATTTTGGTACCCTTTGAGATTTTTGAAAATGAGTCCTTCAGGCTGTATTGAAAAAAGTGTGTTCTGGCCGAAACTAATAACTTACACGCTTTTTGCGTAGAAGTTAAAATTCTAGGGCCGTTAAAATTTAAATACCTATCAAAAACTCGGTAAAAATTTAAATTCTAAAGAACCGATAAAGTGTTTAATGTTTTTGAAAAGCTATTGAGTTATCTTCAAAGCATTGCTTCTGCTTTTTGATTAAAGCATTTGAAGCATAGATTAATATAATAATTATCACATTCCTTAGCCTCAACCATGCTAATCTGCAAGACAATACAAAACTATTGACAAACCACACTATATTTTAGTAACCATATGTTACAATTCAGCAGATTATGCCTCACAACAGCATCTAAGGAGTAAGCAAACCACACAATAAGCTTATTTATAAATTTTTCATTCAAAATCCCCCCCGCAAAACCTTAAACCAAGGCATTCCATTACACATTCCTACACACAATAATAATTGAAATTTATTCTCCCATTCCCGAGATCTCATGTGACAAATTTCCTCTAAATAATCTCATTATCCATATATTTTCCCATTCACCTTCATGAAATCCTTTTTGCAAACTTATCAACCTAAATTATTATTGCATATCGTACCCACCTAACCTCATTTTTATTTTTTGTAATTTTTTTTAAGGAAAGAAAGGGAAAAAAAGAAATTCATTGAAAAATAAACACGTTTTAGCTTCTAACACCTGCCAAGTATTTTTATATGTTTAATCATGTTTCATTCCACCTTCTTCTCAGCATTCACACATCATCACAATTTAATGATACTAAAAATACAGAAAGATGAGCGGGAAATTTTGTTCTTTTTACATATTTCTTGGGGGCTGTTCGTGAATGATGTCAGATGGAAATTAAGATTTTTAAAACCTCTTTAAGCTTAAGTTTCCAGAATTTACGGAAAATTTTCTAGAAAAGTTTAAGAATTTTAAAAATTTAATGGGGGGGGGGGGTTAATATTTTTAAGGAAGAAAACCCCCAGAAAAAAAACCCTCCTCCCCTTACATTTTACATGTTAAACATCATTTGTGCACAACCAGATTGCCATTTTCGCATTTATAATATGTGAAACATTCCATATGCTTCTTACACATCTTCCGTCCCCCCTCACCTACTCCCTCCCCTGTTACAAAACAATAAACTGAATTATAACGCAATTTCGAGCTCAGACTTCTTATTTTTTACTTGTGCTGTACACAATGTTTCATTTTGTGGCAATAATCAGACAGTTAAACATTAAAGCTTAATTCATGTTTGAGCGAAATAGTCTGACGATGATGATGATGATGATAATATTGGAATGGGGCGAGTAGTAAGAAGGAGGAAAAAGATCAACGTTATCAATCTCAACTTAGAGAAAAAAAAGGGATAATTAGGTTGTATTCGTATGGGAGCAAATAATCGTAATAATTTCATCTTGCTCTCGTTTTTTTTTACTGCCAACCGAACATACAAAATAATTTCACGTCCTTATCTACCTCACATGATTATGGGTAATTTTTAGAGGTCCTACGAATTATAAATAATGAAAAGTTTTGCTTTTATTCATTTTTTCTTCCATCTACTCATTTTTATTCTCTTGATGATGTTATGGTAGCGATTTCTGTGTGCTTAACTAGCGCGAGGTGACTCGTGAAATATGGTGTGTTAGTTTAATATTAAAGATGGAGTCTACTTTGAGATATAATTTGAGCTGTTAATCTTGATTCAAATGAATGCTTTAGGATTCTTCCCTTAATGACAAGCTAGAGCGTATCTGATTAGGCCAGTGGATCTCACACAGTGTTCCACAACACTATTTTACTCTCACAAGCACTTCAGACACGCGTAAACAGCTTAATCTAACAAAACTAAAGCTTAAAAACTTAAAAGCCAAGTAAATCGTCAGCCCGAGTAGCACAAATCAGATAATCTAGATGATCATCTCGATTATCCGACTTGTGCTATTCGGTCAGAACTTCAAAAAGGTAACCAGTGAACCGTGAACCAAAGAAGTTTGAGAAACACTTGGTTAGGAGGTTTGATAGTCAACCTGATACCTCCTTTACCTTACACTACTGGAGGTCTTCCGTTTGAGTAGGATTTTTCTGAATTAAAATAAATATTCAAATCGAAGACCACCGAAAGTGTAAAATAGGATATTGAGTGTTTATGGGTGTTAGATAGCTACGAATTTGTTTATGTGGATCTTCACTGATGACTCTTGTACCTCTTCCTTGTTTAAAAATTTATTTTGTATCAAATCTCACAAACTTACAGTATTCTCCATACCCTTGTAAATGTTAAACATTTTTAAATAAGTGAGTGACTTCTATGTTGCATCCAGAACTCTTACATTTTGAATTTCCCAAAAAACTCCATCTGCTTATACAATTTGTTCAAATTTTGTACACAAAGTTTTAATAGAGCTCTCTAGAAACATCAAAGCACAACAGTGTAATATCCGCGAAATGAGAACCAGATTTTATTTATTTTCCTCAATAATGACCCTCCAGCCGATTCCATGCAACAAACAAGAGCAAATCCATTTCAATATTCATTACAAACCACTCCATTGGCATCGAAAAAATCCAACAGCCACTTTAAATGGAGTCACATATAGAGATACAAATTAATGAAGTAAATAACTATATATGTAGCGTACACAATATATTTTTGGGTTTACAAAATATCATTAACGATAATGAGGGTTCTACTAACTTTTTTTTGCTCTCTCCCTCCTCTACTTCCACTCAAAATAACACAAAAATTAATTATTGATAGATATACTTGCAGAGGTATTCATGAGAAATGTGCGATATATGTATATACGTGTTGTTGGAAAGTGGTGTGCTCTTTTAGTCATGCATGAGATCAATGATGTCGAAACATAATAAAATCTTCATTGAGTCATTTAATTTTATTGCTTCGACATTGCTTCAAGAGTGAAATGATACAATAGCTTACAAATCTTGAGATCAATGTGAGATGATAGCAGCGGGTGCCATTGAGAAGGAGAAATGGATTTTTTTTTTCTCTAGTTCCAATCTATATTTTACTCTAGGTTCCCTTTTTTCCACACATACATACATATACATAGATAGAGTCATAATATGTAGCATAGTTCTATAAATAAGAAGACGACGGAGCAAAAAAAAATATTTTTGTGCTTTGCCAATGATTATGTGGAGCTTCACTGTACACCAGAAATAGAAATGACAAAAATTTATCAAAATAAAATTTATTGGCAGAATAGGATTAAAATCCTTATAAGCCAATTGAAAAGAGAGAGACATTTTTTTGCGGGGGTATTAGAAATAAGTCAATGCATGCTCGATGTTTCAAGGTTTCTTCACTTTGATGTGCTATTTTTGAGATTCTTGAGCAGGTATGAATATGTTAAGAACATACATAGTATTTATTTTTTCGAGAAATTTAATGAAAAAAATGTTTTTGAATTTAATATGAAATATTTTTGATATTTTGCACATGTTGAAGCTTAAATGTTTATAATAAAAATTGAGATATTGCTGTCTCAGAGGTCATTTATTGGAACGTCAGTAAGCAAATTTGAATCTTAAAGTTAATTAAAAGGTTTGACATAACGCCAAACCTCCTAGAATTACTTCCTTAACAAGGCTTTCCCGATTTGAGACTTTTCTAGGTAAAGCATTAAGGGCCGAGCATTTTGAGCTGAAGGCACTGCGATTCAAATTAGAACAGAATCTATTGTACCATATCATTTAGGCTTGCAGTTTATAGTGAAATCCGAACCACTTGCACTTTTCGAGACTAAAGACTAAAATTTAACTTCAAAAACAGGAGTCCTTAACACCACTATTCATACTATCAAAGAGCTTAGCAAGGATTTTCATCATTCGAATTAAAAATTTGGGTTTCATGAGTCTCATTAAGAAAGACAAGGGAAACAAGGTTTAATCTTGCTATGCCCTTCATACTCATGATTTAGGAATAAAGTTGAAATAATATCAATTTTATTAGGTCTCAAACCTGTGCTTTTAAAAAAAGAAGGTCCTTTAATTGTGTATGTTAACCATTCCTGGCTACTGATTTCTATCATTCCAACAATTCTTTGTAGCAAAATTCTGGACTGGGGCTCAACATTTGTTCTTTAAATTTTCATACACTATTCATTCATATTATTTGAGATAAATTAAGTAGTTCCTCAAAGGAGTGTTGATTTGAATGTTACAATATCACATACTGCAGCCTTAAAACGCGAGAATATGTGATACACAAATTGCTCAGCGGTTAAATCGACAGCTTATAAAGGACAAAGCTATTTTCCTTTTGAACAATTCATAAATAGAATTAAATATGGAATAATGCTCAAGCACAATTGTTCAATTGCATTTGAAAATTTTCAAGTAATCTATTCAACATCTTCAGAACTGAATATACTCAATAATACTCAACAGTTCTTCATAATTCTAGTGAATGATCCTTGAAGTCTTCCCGAATTCCATTCCGATTTCAATACAATTCCTTATAAATCAACGATAAAAATTCTTTTTATAGCGCATCACAGAAATAAACTTCTTCAGCATTTCCTTCGATTTATTACAACAAAAAGAAAAACTTATAAAATATAGAATAATGTTGATTCTAAACATATTTTTAATGATCATAATATTCTATTTTTTACGCATTATAATTCTTCAGAACCTTTTTTTTATTCGTTGCCTTAATACTTTACTATTGTGGGTATGTAAAGGCATAGAGGTACACATGAAGAAGAAAAAAATTGCTTTTGAATTTGAGAAGAATGGAAAAAAATATTTCAAATCACTTGAAGAGAAAAAGTTAAATTTTCAATCGAATCCTTTTCCGATTCAATATTTCTTCCTCCTTACTTCTCGTAATCCTTTAAATTTGCAAGAAAAATAAAAAATAAAAATTTTGCTTCATGGATCTTATATTATGATGTAATGGTATCCTTTCATAAAGAGCTTTGCAAGCATTTTTTAACTTCTCTTCTTCTTCGTCTCCTTCTTCCCTATTTATAACCCAAAAATCGCATGTATATCATACATACTCTCTAAAAAGACTTCAACATAAATTCATTCACATATAAAAAATTTTAATATTTATTTCATAGATTTTTATTCATAAATCAAATGAGTTGGAGTAAAGTTATGACTGTGTGTGGAGGTCTTTCAACCATTTGAGGATTTGAATTTGAAATTGCTGGGGTTGGAAAGCTTTTTTTGAAGAAATTTGCAATGATTTTTCGAGAATATTGAGTTCAAGATGATGTACTTGATTCAAGAGTGATATAAATAAACATGACTGAGATTTTTGAGTGGATTTTACATGTTATAGACGGAATATTAGCTTTATTATTGTTAAGCTCATTTTAATCGAGTTTTTTGAAATAGATCTTGATGAATTCCTTGAACAGAAATCTTAGAACGTTTGGAACAAAGCAATGAAAATCAGTTCAAGATAAGCAATTGAGACGCTTGAGTTTTCTGTGTCTTCAGCTTCAATTCAAAGACATTTCGCAAGCATTTTGAGAAATGTAATGTACTTTACATGCATAAACATTTAAAACGTCATAACTTCCTTGGAATGTGATGAAGAATTGCTAATAATTGAACCAGTTCGTCAACAACTCTCCACAACTTCTTAAAAAATCCAAAATAAATCACATTCAAGCAAGAATCACTCAAACATTCCATCATAGACCACACCTCATCACCTCAATAGTTCCAGACATCGAGTCTCAAGAACTGAGTTTAGAGCATTACAAGACAGATGTTTAAAGCTGAAGTGCTACATAATTCTACAATAATGTTGGCTTCATAAGACATGAACATACCTTAACAATGAAATGTGTTACGACAAGATGCTTTATTTCTTTGCTTGGCTTTTCTTCTTATTGCTTTCTTTTCAGTTCTATTTGCGATGGTTCTTTTTTTTCCTCGCATGTATGTGCTTATGTATCTTTATAAAGATACATTCATGTTTCATACTTATACTCTTTCATACGAAAAAAGAGCCAAACAAGCAGCCAGTCACCGCCATCATCATCATTGGGGCTTTTGTGTGCTTATTTATTTTTCATTTTGGTTATAGAAGTTTTTTTCCGTTTACTCTTTTTTAGCAAAGTTTTTTTTTGGGATATGTGAAGGTGTGGATTGTTTGAAATTTGTCTTGTTGGATTGATTACTTCAAATTTACCTTCAGAATTTTTTATTTAAGCCTATTCAACCAGGCACTGATGCTCTATTCGTACGTCTTCATTTTGAGGTGTTTTATTCCTGATAAAATCAAATCCATTCGAATCAAGAATTCACAGTACAAGCTTTCACCAAAATAAGTACTAGATTTGCACAAAAAGTACTAGATTTTACCAAAATTACAAAATGGTCTCAAAAAAGGACTAGATTGTCAATTAAAATTACTAGTTTTGTATTAAAAGTGTTAAATTTTCTCCCAAAAGTAATGTTAAAGCAAAGGTAATACCTGATTTGTGCCAAAAAACCAAACAAGCCAAAATGAACAATTTTTGCTGTTGAAGGCTTCCAAAACGTCAAAAAACACAGCTAGTGCACAAGCATTCTTAACAGCCTACATACCCAATAACAAAACTCAATTCATTCACAAAACATGAAGAACTTCTCGGAAGCATTCAATTCTCAATCCCTAACCTGATTATATTCAACAATATTATTTTTTAAGCCAAATGCGTTAACTTCACCATCCTACGGCCATCTCAACTCTTATTTTTTCAGTTCCCTTTTGTTTCTTTTCAATTCATTCTTTATTTTACGCTGAAATGAAGAAAAATAAAATGCTGAAATTTATATTTTTGCAAGTAGCTCTTTAGCAGTGAAGGATTTTGGGGGTAGAAAAAAGACATGCACAAGCATGCCATTTAGCTCGACTCTGATACTCAATGTAAAGACTTTCCTTTGCTCTTTTGTGTTTTGCTTTCTATTTCCATTCTTTTTAAACCCCATCCAAGATGGAAATACTTTTATTAGCTCCAACTCAGAATCTTTCCACATTCTAGAGCTTAGTTTTTTTTTTGGTAACTGATATTTAACACTGAATGAGGTTATCCTTTGTGTGTGCAAGACTGACTTGAGTTAAAGAGAAAATTGAGGCATTAAACTAATCTTGTACGATCTACACATGCTCTCATCATTATTTCTCATTCAAAAGTTAATCCATGAAAGTTTCATGACGAATTTATTTAAAAAATATATACACATTGCAGTGTGCGACACAGAAACAGAAACTTGAAGGCAGAACGAAGTGAAAGAAAAGAAAACTTTAAAATTGAAATGAGGCTGCTATTGCTGTTGATTTTCTTTCTATTTTATAATTCACACAGAACAAAATAAAATGAGTTGGGATGATATTTGAGTTTCTAGCAGCAACATGTGGCGATTTTTACGATGCAAATTGATTTTTTTGTAGTTTGCGTCATCAATGGACTTTGGTGAGTTTTCAGAAGGGTAGAAAATAGGTTATTTATATTGGATATACTAAAAGCATGAGCATGATGATGTTGTTGACAATAAAATATTACAGAATAGAATTCTTAACAAAAAGGCTTTCAAGGGTTGGCTTTTGACACCACACAGATCTCTTAATAAGGTTTGATCAGTCCACAACTAAACAACTGTGTTCCCTTCACAGTAGCTTTTGGATCTCGAATTCTGATCCAACCTAATCTTGATTTTACTGTTTTTGAGAACAATAATTTATCCAGGAGAATGTGTCAGGTTTTGATCCTGACGGATTCAATAGAATCAGACATTGAAGACAAAATTAACGTTAACTTCACAACACTTTCCCAGAATAAAGCACAAGAAACAAGAGCAAAAATTGTATAGAGGTAGGTTGCGGAATAAATAATTTTTTTTATGTTTCAGACATCATCCAAACTCGTCGACAGCAATAGAGCTATTTTAGCAAATTTTGCGGGAATTTTGCTCACACTTTTTTATTTCACAGCATATCTCATAGCTGTATGAGTTTAAGCAGTCGTCACAATGCAATGACACACAGCACAGTGTGACAAGAGACAACGAGAAAACTTAGATTATTATTCATGCCAATTTTCATTTTCATCTCTATTTCGTCTTTCTTTTTCTTTATTATCTTCTACTTGCTACTTGCTACTGCTGTTGTTTTATTCAAAAATATACAAATGATTTCTTTCTTTCCTATAACTTGCTTCTGATGTTGTGTCTCTGCGTTGATACTCGTCTAAACCAAAATTGGTACGAGAAACGAAAGTGAGGAATTTTTTTTTGCATGCATTTTTGAGGGGAGATTTTTGTGGAGTTATGCTGTTGAGCTAGTGAATACCTATAAACTTACTTTGATGGCCAAACTGATAAATTATCATCCTTGACGTTGTTCAGATGGTCTGAAGCTGAATTTAGCGAAAGAATGGTATTAAGGTGTCTTAATTAGGTATGGACTTCATCAGATGACCAACAGAACTTAAAGAAACAGTTTTAGGTAGAATGCATAACAGATAGTTCCAATGATTTTTTGAATTATGATAAAAATAATCTAATTTCAATTTTTTAACCTTAAACCTTAAAATTGGAGTCTAGAGTCAGTATCATGTAGCTTCAAGAATATGCCTGATAAAAATCCAATAAATCCTTCATCATAAGCTTCAACCAACTTCATAAAAGTCATTCTAACTATCTACATCTTCTATATCTTATCAAACTATCCTTCTTATCTATTCTAGTTCTTGCACCACTGCACAATGTCGAGTTATGAACAAAATATTTTTATATTCCTTCTTTGTCTCTCTTTTTCACCCTTCCGTATCATTTTAAAACGAACAGGTTGCTCTAATAATTTTTCTGTCGGTGCTGCTGTCGAAACAGGAAACAATAGTTTTAAAGAAAATTTTCTTCATCCTGGTTTTATCTTTTTAAGCTTCCTTTTTTTTGAATAATGGAAATTTAGTTTTTTTACAACTTTTCGATATTCTCAAGCGATATTATTTTATGTCTTTATTTTCGTGTCATGTATTGATTCATTTGAGGATGGCAAATTCCACCGGAATAAGAAAAAAATTATATAAAAGTTGGACAGAGTTTTTTTATTCCAAACGAGACAAAAAGAACGGAAAGTTTTAAAGAAAGTTCTTGGAATAAAAAAAAAAGAAAGTTTACGACTCGTTGATTCATAAAATATCACACATAGTGCTGCTCTTGTCTCTAAAAAATAACAAAATTGAAGAGATAAAATGGAAATTTCTAGTTTCGTGTTTTTATCTTGAAATGTCATTGATATTATTATTCTTTGGGGATACTTTCTCTAGAAATATAGAAGTGCAGTTTTTAAAAAGTTTTTGAATTTGTTTTGGCTATGAAAATTGTTTATGTGAATAAAGAATTGTAAAGTGGACATTTTTTGAAGAAGGATTCTGGAGTCCAGAAGAAATTATGCTCCTGCACGCATTTTGTCCATTAAATTAAAACACAATAAAATTTTCAATTTAAAGTTAAATTTTTTATTAATCATAATTATTTTACTTTGATGTTATTGAAAATTTCTACAGCTAATTAGTGGATGCATTTTATAAGATGATACAATAACAGAGTATTGTGTATTTTGAACATAACTCGTGATCCTGAGTGCTGGACTCATGTGTCCCACTCAGAAACATAAAGAACTTAAAACATAGAATTTCCAGCACAACCAATTAATGGAATCAATACTGGAGTATTCTTTTTATAAATCAGGTAATCTTCATTATCGCCAAACTTAGCATCAGCTCTTTTTTCCAAAAGAGGAATTCCACTAACAAAAATCAGCAATAATGCCACAAATACTGGAGATATAAAGACGCCATATGATTTAGATCCACTGAATGCGATGAGAGAAAATGAAAGCCACAATAGAATTTCTCCAAAATAATTTGGATGCCTTGAATATTTCCATAATCCAGAATTGATAAAGAGGTCCTTGTTTTCAGGTACCAAACGAAATTGGAATTTTTGATAATCAGCAATTGTTTCAAATAAAAATCCGACGATGAAGAGGCTGATTCCAATATAATCCAGAACATTGAATTTAATGCTGTTTTCTTTTTGACCCATGATAAGCAATGGAAGTAACGTCATAAATACCCATACACCTTGTAGCGTCCATGTCATTAGGAATTGCCAGTTATTTTGTTTAAGTTCAGTAAATCTTGCGTCGACTCCATTATTATTATGAATTCTTATAAACAAAAATGCTCCCAATCGAACAGTCCAGATGATTACAAGAGTATTAAGCAATGCAGTTCTCATATTGTAGTGTTTACTGAACACTGAATTGATGATCGTTGTAGTGATGAATGTGATGCTTCCAACAATATCATAGTACTTCTCGGTCCTCTCATTTCCAAAGAATCCTCCAGCATGAATGAAGACAATCCATTGAAATCCAATAGCATACAATGCAATATAGCTTAGAGTGAATCGATTGTCAGCTCTAAATGCAAATGCTATTCCTTGTGTTAATAATATGCAAAAAACAACAACAAAAATTGATCCCCAAGTAGTTTTATTCATTTTTAAAATTATTTAATATATGCTGTTCACTGTGTTGATGATTGAAGTATACTGATATTAATTCTCAATTATTTAATTATTTTAAATTATTTTACATCGTTACAACTAGTTAAAATCCCAATGTTTAGCAATTTGATTAGATAACTCTAGATAAGTTTCTATCCAGGGGAGAAACAACTCAATCGAAAAACATTTGGTCCAGAATCATAAAAGAGCTCAATTGCATTTGTGATCGTTCAATAATGATATCTATGGAAAAGGGGATTGTTTCCTCCTAGTTACAAAACAGTGTTGCAAATGGAGATGTCTACACTAGATGAAGAATGTAGATTCCCCAATAGTTTTTGTCTAGCTAAGAAACTTTCTTCATAAAGATCGATTCTACATGAAGATAGAAAATCTAATCTACACAAAGATTATTTCTACATAAAGAATCTTTCTACATAAAGATTCGATGTAGATGTCTACAATTCTACATTCTTCTCTGATGTAGACCTGGAAAAAATGTAGAATTGTAGACATCTGATGTAGACCTGGAAAAAATGTAGAATTGTAGACATCTACATCGAATCTTTATGTAGACAGAATCTTTATGTAGAAATAATCTATGTGTAGATTAGATTTTCTATCTTCATGTATAATCGATCTTTGGCCAGAATGCAACACTGTTACAAAATGAAGCATTAGACACTTTCCTTCATTAAAAGTGGGAACGGTACAATAGATTCTATCATCGATCAGGATCGCAGTGCCTTCAGCTCATCGCAACGTGTAGTAACACACCGCCAGGCTGGAACCCTCTCACATTATTATTATTATTATTCATTAAAAGTTGAACGCCATTTATGAACTAGCTCTTAAAGTCACAAAACTTTGACAGTGCATTGCCCAAGATATCTCCCAAAAATCCCAAAATTAGACATAACTCTTATAATGTATCAAGAAGTTTTCTTAATTCTATAAAACATTAAGCCTAAAAACCATTAATGCATCCCACAAAACTTTCATAATTACCATTTCTAAAAAGCCATTCCAATCCATTTTCCGATTTTCTAAATGCCATCATTAGATTGTTCAATTCAACATTCTAAGAAGAACCAAAATACCAACAAAAAAATGTGAAATCAAATAAACAATTTTACTGAAATTCTTGTGACTATCTCAGCATTTCTTAATGCCTAATTATACCCGATGTAAAAGGAAAGTTTTGTAGATAATAATTAAATAAATGGATAATCCATAACATTTTCTCTAAATGAGTTTATATATGCTCAACAACAAACTATTGTTCATCTCCTATAATAATTTAATGTATTGTTGTCTTGGAATAACTTGAGGAGTCTTAAACTTCAAATTAGTTTCATCACAACAACAAATAACTTCCATACATGAGTAAAAATTCCTTAAACGCCCAGCTCATTGAACTAAGAAGAAGACGAGCAAAAAAGTTCATAAAGTTTCTTTTGTTTTCTTGTTGTTTATTTTGCTAATAAACAAGGCAAAGAGAGAAGTTTAACACAGGAGTTCAAAGGATTTCTTCCACATCCACTCGCTTAGTACGATGAGCAGCATAACATTATTCCTTCATGTGATCAAATGCACGATTTATTTTCCTATTTATTTCCAGGAATTTTATTTTACTCACAATCTTTTTCAATATTCTACGGTGAAGAAGAAGGAGAAGATGATGCGATATGAAAGGAGTGTGGAAGTTAGGAAGTTATTGTTTAGTTTGGAGGATTAGCGCTTTGCATTTTCTTGTTGTTTGACGATATTGAACTTAGTTTTGGATCGTTTACTTATGAAATTCATCAAAAACAAGGATTTTCTGTACATGCTGTTTAAACTTGTTAAAAAATTTCTATCTCAGCATTTTACTGTTGTTTTAAGTTGATGTATTGAGAGAATGATCTGATTATCTTTCAAAGATACTTCCTTAGTATTCTGATAAAACCTTCGTCTTGACTTTGACTGATTCAATTGTTTTCGAACTTAATAATGAAAGATCTTACTTACCAATATTATAGTCACATAATCTATGCACACTTTTCTTTCGAATGACTATATTTTTGTCACTATTTTCCATCAATGGTTTACTTGCAACCAAGAATCAATTCAATCTGACAAGATTCAAATTGCAATTGTAAAAGAAATATCATTTGATGATTCAATGCAACTGAAATTACTTTTCAAAGATCCAAGAATACAAACTTAATGCAACCAAAGACTTAGTGACAAACCTACAATCATCAACTAGTCTTAGTTGTTCCTGTTTCGAAACAAATAATGTTTTCCGAATAACTTTTTTGAATTTAATTCAACAAAAATTTGTATCAAAAGAAATAACAATGAGTTCATCAATTTTCGTCAATCTGAAATTAATGAGCATCAAATAGATGATTCACATCTTTGTATTATTGAAAATGAATCATCTACAGCCAAACCGACACCTAATTCTCAAGATATGAGGCTAAAATAATATTTCCATGTGAATAAGAAAAAAAACTTTTCATTTTTATGATTTTTCATAAGCATAAATGGATGTAAGAAAGTAGACTAGATATGAACGGTTATTTTCCAAACAATAAAAAGGAATAAATGAAAAACTTTTTATACGTAAGTGGAAAGACAGCATTATGATGACTCTCGTTTTAATGGAAAAAGCATATATAAAGTTATTGTGCTCAATTTTTCTTTTCTCTTTTATTTATTTCTCCTTCAACTTCCTTTTCTTTCATCCTCTTCAGACGTACACCTCATCCATAGTTCCTGTTTTTACGTTTTTCACTCCCCTTTAACATCTACATTTCTATTCTTTACACTGTGCGGTTCCTTTATCAATGATGTAACATACGGATAGTTGACATAAAGTTGCAGGAGCTAGTTTGTTGAGCTTTATATAGCCATAGGATTCAGCCCTAGACTATATATCAACTATATAACTATATATCACTATATAGTATATATATATATATATATATATATAGCCCTAGACTATATATCAACCGAGCCTGATTGACAACTTATGGATTGAAGTTATTCTGATGCTATGGACATTGCCATACTTGTAAGGATGGGAAACATGAAACAGATCTCTGAATAGCTATTTAGACATTTTCAATATTCAATACTTAATCAAACGCACGAACAAAAAGCTTTGAAACTAAATCAGTGAACAATCATGAACTACTTACTTAACTTGAGTCCTAAGATCAAGCTCAGGCTTTACTCACAAAGAGCCTAAACTCTACAACTAAGATTACTCATTCCATTTGATCCTACACTCATTAGTGTAACAAGAATCTCTATACACTCGATAGTCTAAAGTATTACACATTTTCATATCTTCCCACCTCGAAATGTCAAACATCATTCACAAACAACCCTTATACTTCCTCCTCTTCTCTTTTTTTTTCATCATCGTGATTCCAATATGATTCTGATTTCATCCATAAAAAAATCTTCTTATTTTCATTTCTTTATTTTTTTCACTCACCTCCTACATATAATTTGATTCTACATCTACATGATGTCAGCCATTCTCCTCCTTCCTACTTTTCTGTGTGTCGCATACTCACCCAAAAAAAAGAAAGAAAAATAAGAATCAAAGAATCGTGGCGCCACACAAAAAAAAATGCTGTTATAAGGGAAGGAAGAAGCAGAAAAAGGCGAATGAACGGAGAGAGAAGATTGAATCATTCTCGTTATTTTCGTCAGCATAAAACTATTTTTTTCCATCTTCTTCTTCTCCTTCCCACATCATTTAGCCCCTCAATCATCTCTCCCTTCTCGATTCTATTCCCTATTTTTACATGCTGCGTAGATTTTTACTTCCTAGAGATGGGAACTTTATTTAATATAATGTAGTGCTTTATAGATTTTTTTGTCTGCTTTATTGTCACAAATATTGATGGAGCAATTTAGCACAATTGCCACGTACATCCAGCAACTGCAAGAGAGCAATTTTATTGATTTTTACTTTGTAAGCGATTATGGGATCAGAAATTTTGTGCATTTCTGGGTGAGTTGATTGATAAATGAATTGAATTTGGGGATTGGATGGGGGTGTCTCTTTTGGTGTGTCTTTATTTGGATTGACAATTAAGGATAAAAGAGTATTGTTAGCAGCAAAGCATTTATAATCATTTATAGGTTCATCTTTAGACCAGGAACTGGTTTATGGGTCTACTTGAGACAATCATTTTGATTTTTAAAAACACCAGGTAGCTTTCGATACCAGCACTAGCTTTGCTGTCAGATGATCTTAAAGTTTATCGACAACAGACTTCCTTGGGCTCCCTAGACATGCAATTTTCAAGAATTGACTTTACTTTGAGTTTTATTACGACTTTAGTAAATTGATGAGATTTGAACTTACGTCTTGTTCAAAGAGAAATCAACTTCTCTATCTAAGCTAGTCCCTCCACTTCTCCCTGGAAACAATTTACTCTAATCTGACGAAATCGTCTCCAAATGACTCATCCCTAGCATTATCATTCAATAGGATCATAAACTTTTATGAACATACACACAAACACATTGAAAAAATCATTTTTTTAAAGTTTCACATTACATAAAAGTTACAATGGAATTTTTGTTTGTTGCATGTTCCGAATGGCTTCTGTGTTTGTTGTTGAATGTGGATGTAAAAAAAAAGTCGAGAACTTAAATTATATGCGAGACAAGACAGCGTCAAATATTTAATTGTCCCGACAACATTTTATGCAATCTCCTCCACTTCATATTCACGATATTGCATATATACACAGAGAGAGATGTGCATATAAACACACGATGAGCAAAGCTATCGGGACATTTGCCAAATGAATTTATCGTTCAAGCACTTTTACGTTTCTTTTGGGCTGGATTTTTTTGGGGAAATTGTGGAGGAATGGAATGCTATTTGGGTGGACTCTAAGGTTTGAATGAAACGAGACTTACTCTTGATTGAAATAAGGTAGTTCTTGTTACTTGTGGTTCGTTAAGAAATTGAATTTTGAGGCTTCTTACACTTATTTGTGGTTTTCAAACTATAATAGACCCTCTATAGAAATTTAAGCCCTGATTAAAAATTCTGAGATTAATCCAGTCAAGAAAAACCATTATCAGTCAACCTTAACGTCAAAAACCACTTTAAACAAATTAAATCAACAAAAATGCGCCTTATCCAACACCCCATCAATTTGTAACAACATTTCCTTACTTACTATTTTTGTTTTAAGCATAAAAATGGCATAAATAAATGTCCATATATCATAGGAAAATTTGATTTGTAGCTTTATTCATTCATTCATATTTTTTTCTCTATCCGACCCCCTCCCATCATATCCTATCCTCTGCTGTCGTGTATACATTCAATTTGTTTTTTTGCGGAATGTAGCAACATTGCTTGTTTTATCAAATGCAATAAAAATGAAAATAAAAAGTCAAATATTACAGCCATCAAATGGCCGAGTGTCGAGTACAATATGTCATTTTAACCTTTTATCAAATTGATGCCAAATGGAAGCAATCGATAGAGCGGAAATGAGATTATTAATCAGATTCATTAAATTCGTAATGAGATTTCCTGATTTTGATGGATGCTTCTGCCCTTTATTTGTGCATCAATGCATTGGTCGTGTTATCTGACATGAGGCAAGATTAATACAAATTTAATTATGTACATACAAACATTCGAGCATGCAGAATACAATAATAACTTTAAACTCAGTGAATATGTGAATATAATTAGATTTGCATAAATTTTAATAAATTTGCAGTAACTCGAACAGATTCTCGAATTGGGCAAAATTAATCCGCTTACCTCGACTCCTCCGTATGTACGCAAAATAATTTTTTTATTGCCAATTATACAAAAAAGGTTAATTTTCAATTTTTGTATTGTTCAAATTTTTATACTTAATTATTTTCGCGCTATCAGTAAACAATTAGGCACGTGAAATTAATTTGTATTAGGATAATTAAGCTGTAATCTGTTGTACTAATTGTTATCGACATTGTTTTGTTATTTGAGAGGATTTAGAAGAGTGCTTTAGGCTTAAATTAAGATGAAGTAATTGATTAGATAAATAGAAAAAAATCAACAAATCAGCTGAAATTTGAAACTTATCAGATTGACTCCCAAGAAGATTGTAAATTTATAAAGAAATTGGAATTGGAAATATTATTATTGTTTCGAATTTATTGTTCTTGAAAATCTATTTTTGTGTATATTTTTTTGTAACGGATTGAAACTGATTGAAACAAGATTTGAGGTTAAGGTCACTTATCATTACACATTCCTTAAAAGCTTAACTTTCAATAAAGAATTTGAGCAACTTACACATTCGATCACTTAAGTCCTCGTATCATTAATGACAACCTAGTGTCCTGGAAGTACGCGGGCAGGATATGTCCAATCAACTTGAGACTCTGCCTGAATATTGTCCTAATATAGGTTATTCTAGGTCATCAATCAAAACTTTTTGGTCATGCTTAGTTCCCGAGATACAGCATGTGCCATTTTATACAGCCACAAAATTGGAAGTACGCGGGTGACTTTTCATAAAACCATGAAATTATTAATGTTATATATTAAAACACGTCTACGATTTATGTCCGCAAAAATTTTTGGATTCGAAAAAATTTTGATTGATGACCTAAAATAACCTATATTAGGACAATATTCAGGCAGAGTTTCAAGTCGATTGGACATATCCTGCCCGCGTACTTCCAAGACACACAACCTATTGTAACTTGGATTTACATAATATTTAAATCACTTTACCTTTAAATGACCAATCTGCGGCTTAATAATGCTCGTGTGAATTTTATTATCATTTAAATGCAAAAATGATCCATTTTTAAATATGCAAAATGTTTGAGAATATTTGGAATGTAAAACTAGTTTTGTTCTTAGGGGCCATTCACTTATTACGTAACGCTTTTAGGGGGAGGGGGGGGGGGGGGTCTAAGATTTTGTTACGATTCAAACAAGGAAATTTTTTTTTCATACAAATTTTGTTACGAGGGGGGGGGGGGAGGGGGTCTAAGAAGTCATTTTTTCGGGTTACGTAATAAGTGAACAGCCCCTTACCACTTTTGAAAAATTGTTCAATATCAAAACGTTTTTCAGTCGAAAAATATTTTGTTCAAACCCAAAACAGCCCAAAACAAGAAGAATGTCCATGTAGTAACTGCAACAATGTATATGGCCCAAAAATTTTAGTTTTCATAGCATTTTTCACCCGAATCATTCAATTTTTTATGATATCCGATAACAACATAAATATTCAATTTATCATAAACAATAACAACACGGAAAGCTATTTTATTGGAAAAATATGCAGCACTGCTGCATTTTAATTGAATGAAAATATTTTTCAATATGAAAATTTCACACGAAAAAAAAATTCCTATTTTTTCCAACATAGGTATTCTAATTCATTCGATAAATTAAATTTATAATAAAGTTTTGCTACATCACTAAGCATGAATATTTATGCAGTCATAATTCTCAGGCGCCGTCTTTTAATTAAAAAATATTTATTTTTTTTCCAATATATAATAAAATAAATCCATTGATAGTCCACGCGTTGACCAGATTTATGACCATGAAAACATGTTTAGTCAAGGGGGAAACAACATGATGGAAAAAGTTTTGACTATAAATTTTCTAAAATTGATTTCAAATTACATTTTTTTTAAACTTTAATCAACATCAAAACTTTCTCATCATGTTGTTACCCCCCTTGCATTCAACCTTACCATAAACTGTTTTCAATGAACAGGAAATGAGTTTCCACAGATTTATTTTAAACGAGAAAATGACAAAGGAGAAAGTTGGAACAAAAAAACTTTTCTGTTTGACTTCACTTTCTTGTGTAACTTTCCACTGTTGACTGATGTCCTTTCTTTTATTTTTTATCATTTGATTTTTAATTTTGTTCATTCAAAAGTTTTCCGTACCTTGAATAGGGGGGTGGATTTACTTCCGCATTTGACAGTTCTGTGGGTTTTGAGATGCTTTTTTGTAGCTGACTTGACAGAATTGAAAGTGGATTGTTTCTGGAATTTCTGTAAGCATGAGCTTTCCTGACATTTTTTACAAGGACTTTTGAAGATGGAAATCATTGCTTTTCATCTTATCTAGATCAACTTAAGACTAGATTTTAATAGCTAAAAGAACTTAATTTTGAATATTCCAACAACTTGTTACTAGTGAGAATCGAACCTGTGTCTTTATGATTTCCGATTGAATACTCTCACGACTTAGCTATTGCTGGTTACTAAAATGCTTTACAAAATAGCAATTTAAACTTCATTCTGCTCTGAACAGTATGTCTAGTCTTCAAATCAACATAGATCACCTAATAGCAATACAACTAGCTTTATGTCCACCACAAAACATCGAAACAACCAAAAGCCCATAAACAACATCCAATTTTAAAGCCACCATCCCCTACACAAAAGCTTGACCAAATGCGTAACTGTCCCAAACTATACTAATATAAAATTCCATTTCCACATTTTTTATTTTGATTGTTTTAATATTGAAGCGTAAGGAACAAAGACACAAAAAAAAGAAATTGCTTCCGTATGAAGAAACACGAAAAAGAAGAAGAAAGAAATAAAGCGGCAATACTTCTACAAGTTTTACAATTTAATTTATTTTTATCAAATCTACGGGTCTTGCGTCTACATGCTATATACGACCAACAATGAAGAATAAATTGAAAAGAAGTCGAGTGTAAAGAGTGGGTTAAAGCGCATCAAAGGATTTTTTTTTTCAAAAGTTTGATGTACTTCCACTTCATCAAGCTTTGTATGTGATTATGAGTGAATGGTGAGTGTCACGTTTGCATTATATTAAATTTTTTGATGCTGGGCTGTTATTTGGGTAGTTGAGGCTTAGTTATAAGCAGCTACCTAGCAAGGGGTGTTAAATTAGGCTGGTTCTGAGTGAAAGATTTTTTTTGTGGGACAGAAAAGCTTCAAAAGCACTGACAGCGCAATTAAGAGTGTGTGCGTGTGTCGTTTTGTTGTTAATTCGCTAATTAAGCCGTTCAATAGCGATCCAATTGTGTGCCGTGAGAGTCCAACTAGTTGCTGACATGATTTGTAGACTAATTGACATAAGGTTGTCACTAGAACACAAATGAGCATCTGGATTAAGGGTAAAAGATCAAAAAGCTTGAATTTTTTTCCATAAATGTTCATAGCTGTTATCAAATCACATGATGTTTAAGGTTATGAAAAAAAGCTACTTTCACAAAATATCTTGTAGTTGCGTACCCCTGATGGTTTTAATGGTCAAATTCAGGACTTTTGCAACATCAATAACCAAAATTCAAGTTGCTCAATGTAAAAAGACTTCCTCCATTGTCAATAAACGATACCAAGTGCAGCAGTCAATGCCTTTTCAACCACAATCCAAACTGCCTCCATTTCTCCAACAACCAAATGCTAAAAAAAGAAAAGGTGAAGCTGTATACCACAAGGGAACTGTAAATAAGAACAATTTTGTCCCTTTTTCACCTGTAAAAAGGAAGATGTATGAACAGCTTTGTATGGAACCGGTTCATGAATGGCAAATATTTATGCGTAACCAACAAAACACACAGAACAAAAAAGATTATTCAAATAATTCGTGCCGTTAATAATTTATTTGTCTGTACACAATGTGTAATACGATACGATACGATGTGATTTTACTCTTCTGATACTTTTTTGTTTCAGGTTTGGGGTTGGAAGGAATCCTCTAACAATATAAATGGACTTGTATGTTTTATTACGTTATACCGTACGAAATAAACCTTTGAGAGCTTTGCTGCCACTCAGTGTTGTATTGAAGTGAATTTACGTGAGCATTTTTAAATGGTAAAGGTCTGACTTCATCTTTAATTTATGGACTACAATCTTAATTTAAATAGATCACGTTGAATTAATTATAATGTTCATTAATGTTGGATTTTTATTTTTGACTTTGAACTTTAAAAATGCCACAAACAACACCCCAAAAAAGATGGTTAAAGAATTCCACAAAAATATACATGAGAATGTTTAATTATTCATTTGGTTTGAGGATTGCTTTTTGAATGAGTTTTAGCAGACAAAAGGATGAATGACGAAACATTGACGAAATAACGTCATTGAAAGATTTGTTAACCTTAGGTATGATGCAAATGAATGGGTTGAGTTGGAATACAAAGAAAAGAAATGAAAGTTCTGGAAGGTTTTTATTCAAATTGACATGGAAATTTGTAAGGAATAGTTTAGAGAGGTCATTGACACATTATGTTGCAATTAAAGTTGTGTACCATGGAACATTTATTTACAATCTTAGATAAAATTTGACAGCACCGTTCTAAATTAAAAGAAAGGTTTAATAAATTGACAATTTTGAAGCTGTGAAAGAGTTTCATCAAAAATTAACACTAAGCTTCTGCATGTTCTGCAAGAAAGGCAGTGTTAATTTTTTGATGAAACTCATCCACCTTCGAAATTGTCAATATTTTAAACCTTTATCTTTTGGTATAGAACAGTGTTTAGCCTTTATAAGGGCTTCGGATTCAGAAGAGATGTCATAAATTGAATGATCTCAAACAATTATGGTATCCAAATTATGCTTGTTTTCAAGGAAATGTTTTGTATGAAATTTCAGGAAGCAACAAAATAATTGTCCGAGCTATAATTTTAGGTTAATAACCTATAAACACAAAATTTCAAGAGCTACATACTAAGCTGTTTACTATCTTGTTTTGTAAAATTTGAAAGACTAATTGAGGCTTTCCATTTAAGAGCCGGAATATCCATACTCAACCCATTATTATCATCAAGATTATTCACAGCAGTTTGAATTAAAAGCTTCTTTGAATTACTTTATGCATGAGATGTAGCAGTGATTGAAATTGCTGCAAATCGACACGTGTAGCTTAGGGAAACTTTACTTCCACACATTGCTGCGATTGAGAATCATGGAAAACTGTATGTCAGTTCTTTAAAGTTGAAAGATTTCTAATAGAAATAAGAGTTTAGGAAAAATGACGCAAAGTTTCAGAACATCACCTCCTGTTTCATAACAAATAAACAGCACTTTTCAAAAGTTTCATTAAGATATCAAAAAGGACAGCACTAAGACTCATTTCATACGAAACCCGGATATAAAAAAATACCACCAACATTATAGGTCAATTCTTTCCCACTCAAAAGAATCTAAAGGAACTAAGCAACAAACAATTTCCAAAGAACTCTGAGACAGAAATGTGCTTAAAATACCGACTGCAGATGATTACTTCACCACACAACGGCAAGCATTTCCCAGAAAATAAAATCACAACAGTATAAAAATAAGAAAGCAGATTTAATTCTGGGTTATTTAACAAATCTCATATTTTAGGAGGAGATTCCATTGTTTTTTTTTTCTCGACACATACACAAAAAAATATTTATTCTTGTTCCTTTGTCTTCGTCTTCTTCAGCCATCCATGAGTCAGTCGAGAAAGGCAAAGCTTCGACATATAAAAATGGTTTGCCTTTTTTTTTTTCTTTTTCTCAAAGTGGCTCTTTTGTTGTCAAATGAATGAATATCACATAATGTAGATCCAGCAGCAACAAAAAAAAAATGCTGCCACAAAATATTTTTCTGTTTTCCAAAGCTTGAAGCTTATTATCCTCAATGTATGGTGACGAGCTAAAATGACATTATTTTTGCTATCATACAAATTAATCATGAAATGATAAGAGATCTCTATAGCCCAAAAAAAAGCTAGAGAAGCTAGAGAATTATGATGGAAGGAGGCAAATGAAAAAATATGATGGAGAGCAAAGTGGGATGGATATCATCATCATTTTCAATGAATTGTGTATGAATGGACTGAGTGGATAGAGAAGAAAAAAAAAATAACTATTTAATGATGATCCCAACTAATGTTCTGGGAAGAGATTATCATCTTCTAATTTTTTCTTTCTCTTCTTTTTTATATTTGTGTATTTATTACGGTTGAATGAATATTTTAATGAAATTAAGGCAATGGAAGCGCATTTTTCGAATTTATAATGCAAATAAGCATGAAGTCAACTTTTTTTCTGCTGAAATGTTCTTTAGCTATGAAAAATTTCAAGAAAATTATATTGCAAGAGGGCAAGTTGCGTACAAAAAGGCTTAAACCAGAACTCCAAGACAACTCGAGATATTTTCATCGATTTTGTGTGGCAAAGTCGACTCTTGACTTGACTTCGTACAAAATTTCATCGACTTCGAGCTCTAGCTTAAACGGGCTTAAACTATTGATTTGGAATAGATTAATATAACACATAGTTTGAGAATCACTGACCTAGGCACTAAATTTGTTTCCAAAAGATTGTACCATTGGCGTTACCACAGAATGTTTTGGGGGTCAACAACCCCCGTCCCCTCCCTTCCTATTTGGAAAAATATCGTTCATCCATATCACCGTACATACAAAACCCCCACATTGAAACCTCCACCAATCAAAAAACTTCTGGGTACACCCCCTGATTTTAATAATATGAATGTTTAAATGCCAAAACTATTCAAACTTAAATAACTCATCAAGAAAATCGAAAACTCAAGATTTTGATGAGAATACCTTCATAAATCCCAAGGGTTCAAATCCCATAACTTTAGTAAATTCAGAAATTATTTAGTAAACTTATCCGGTCTGTTTCACTAAAGTGGATTATCCTCGATTTCGGATTATCCACTTCAGTTTTTTGCAAATATCTTAAACTTTATGGGAGGTGTGGTATTTATAATTTTGGATTATAATAGAGTGAAGTATGCCTGAAATTTCTGTATACTTTAAACTTTTACTTTTCGTTAAGAAGTATTCATTATTCAATTTTCTAGCCAAATCTAGTAGATTATCTTGGATCTTTGCTATAATTCTCAAACTAGTGAAGATATAAAAATTCTAAGTTTATGTTAATTTAAGTAGCAAAATACTCTAACTAGATCACACATAAGATCTCTTAATAACCTTAAGCGTCTGGAGATATTTCCAAAAAACTGAAGTGGATAATCTTAAATCGAGGATAATCCACTTTAGTGAAACAGGCCGATCATGTTTTTTTGCTCTTTTGCCAGTCAACATGCTCTAATTCATCCCAAATTTCACTTTAAATAACCTCTTACTATTCAAATAAATAGACATACGAGAACCTGATAATAATTATTAGGATTTATGGATAGAAACTTTTTTTTTTGATTAATTTCATCAATAAATTATAAGTTTGAGATCCATTTCTTCATATTATTCTAAGCACGAGTAAATAAGACACCTATTTTTGTCATATTATATTGTCATTAGTCGACACACAAAAAAATATATGGATATACCTTCTCCTTATCCTAATCTGAGGGTTTCATTTCTCGTTATTGAGTTTTCCAAAGATTTTGTGTCATAAAATATATAAAATAAATATTTATGTGCTGTTCCTTTAAAACCCAAACAACAGAATTACATATTTCGTCCGCATGAGTCAACAAGAAAGCAAAAAAAAAAGTGTGGCAAGCGATCGAAGGAGGTGCACACAAACATGTTGCAAAACAATTTCTCATTCCTCCCCTCAGGCTTCATTTGTCACACATAACAGCGACTTCATTTATAAATTGCTTTAATGACTTTTCATGTTGTCTCTTCATGTGTACTATGGACATGGACATGAATTGATTCATCATACAATGTAACTTATAAGTTAAATACTACTTGCGACAAAGAATTGTCTCGTGGTGAGTTTAACAACGGAAAATAACAAGGATTTTTTTTTAAGGGGAAAATCACTCCATGGGAATGGGGTTGTTCAAAAATGGCGTCACAAAGAAGGAGTGTCGAAAAGCTCTAAAACGACAGAATTTTCAATTGTTTGTTTTTGAAAAAAAATCGTTATTTTTGGGCGTCATTTATGAACGATCCCTAAATGGAAGAAAACAGCATTTTCACAAAAACTTGGAAAAGCTAAAATTCCAAAAAAAAATCATCAATTTCCCACAAAGTAATTGTCCCCTTGGATTTTTCTCGACTTTCCTTTCATTCTCCGATCGACAGTAAAAATGAAATATTAAGCGACCTCTTGCGATATCAATAAATCAAATCAACTGGACGTACGGTGTAAATAAAAAAGGAGAGAAAATCACAGAAACTTAAGCAGCAACAAAAAGGATATTTTTTGCTTTTATTATGACTGCTTCCTTTCCTCTTATTTGCTCTCTCTTGATGAATTTCAGAGGAATGGGCAAAAATTTTATTGCGTCTGTGATTAATTAGGCAGGAAAAGGAAGACAAAGAATATTGTGAATTAATAGTTCGCCGATGTCTTTCAGCTTGAATCTTTAGGGGTTGTTTATAAATAACGTCTGGATATTGTTCAGCACAACCTTCTTTCTTCTATAACAAAATCTCAATTGCAATTATCAAGTTTTTGACATCAGCTCATAAACCCTCCAAACAGCTTCAGGACGTCATTGTCAAATCATTCCTACATAAAATTTAATACACAAGAAAAATTAAAAGAAGTGCGAGAAAATGAAGAAAAACAATTTTGGCGCCAAATTTATTCAAGTAATTACTGATTTTTAAGGAAGTTGTTTAATTTAGCAAAACAAAAGGTATGTCTTAAAATTGTGTCCATCATATTGATTTGTTGACCCGATTCTGTTATATAAGCGGTCCTTTAACTCATTATTTACAATAAAAATGAGATTTTTCAGACATTCCTACACCCCTCCCTACATTTAATCAATTCTCGCTTAGGGATCGGTCACTTATAACGTCCTAAATTAACGGCGGTCATTTTTCAAATCAAAACAATGGATTCGGAAATTTTATATTGTTCTTTTTTGCTTCAACCCCCTCACCCCCCCCCCCCCCCCCCCCCCCCCCCCCCCGTTTGATAAACATCATTTATAAACAGCCTCTAATATACCAAAAATATTCAAGTAAGTTCCAATTTTCCTTTCATTTCATTTAACGACCGAAAACCTCACAAAAGTTTTTGTCAATTCAAATTCAAATAATTTTTGTTCGTTATTAAAATTCCTAGTATTCTGAAAATCAAATTTTTCAAAACCGTTAGCTTAAACATTCACTCAGCCTCTCTTAACATTTGTGAAAAGATTGTTTTGTTTTTCGATAAGTTTATTATTTCAGTTTATTGTTGTTGTCATTGATCTTTATCGCTCAGTATTTACACAATCTGTTCCTACGGGGCTGTTCACTTATTACGTTCGCATTTTAGGGGGGGGGGGGGGGGTTTGAAAAATTGTAACCAAATGTAACAAAGGGGGGGGGGGGGGTGTCAAGAAGTATGTAACGTTCAAACTGTCGTCTGTCTTTTAAAAAAAAACTTCACGAAAAAAATTTGTTTACAAATTCACACCAAAAACATTTTTTTAAATTTTTCAGAGCTGCGAAACAGGCACCTGTGACAGGTGAGAACCCTACAATTCCTTGATAATTTATAAGGTTTTTCTAACAAAACCATACAAATTATCAAGGAATTGAAAGGTTTTCACCTGTCACAGGTGACCTGTTTCGCAACTCTGAAATTTTTCACCTTTTTAATGATTTACAAATGTCCAGATCTCTTTTGATAGCTAAGCAATACATTGTTTTTGTAACAAATCAATAGAAAACTGGTCTACAAGACTTTAAAATACAATCATAATTTGTGGAAATTTTCAAAATTAAATCAACCATAAGTTTAAAAATAAATCTCTCTAAATCTGTCATTCATATGATGATTAATATGATCCCATCATTGTAATATTTACATTCAAAGTTGATTGAATTTTCCAAAATTCGATCGGGCATAATATTTTTCATGACATTTTTGAATTTTCTTCAAAAAAAAAAACAAAGTTTTGCTTTATATCTTAATCCAATAATTCATGAGAATACTAATAGTATCAATCGAAACATGACCTATTTAGCTGTACAGTATTTTGATGTTTAAGAAAAAAAATACAAAATAAATTTAACCGTCTTTTTAGAATAAAATTATCAAAATAAAATAAATTATGAACGTTCAGGGGGGGGGGGGGGGGGGGGGGGGGTGTTGTGAGTTGTAACATATTGTAACAAGGGGGGGAGGGGGGTGAAAAAAGTCGTTTTTTTGCGTAACGTAATAAGTAAACGGCCCCTACTATGAATTTTTATTTTTAAAGTATTTTGGAATCGCATCTCTCATGTGTCGCATCCACAAAAGAAGAACTTTTGTAAACATCTCAATTTTATTATCGGTTCCTTTCTGAATGCAGCTCGTTCATATTTCCTTCTTGTTCAATGTTTATGCACGGCTCATTTGATTTTATTGTCGCACTTTGTAGGTAGTTGGGTGACAAATATTTCTTACTTAGTCTAGACGGACAGCATGTGCTGGATTTTTTGTAACCCACGCCCTGAAATATTTTTGTATTATGTTATTGATGACGACATCCTATTGCAGCACTGATAACCAAAATCGTCATTCCTAGCTTTTAAATTCCAGAATCCTCCCAATTCTTTATCTTGACAACTCAAAAACACCCAAAAATTAAACTTTATCTAATCAATCAAGAACTGATAAGAACAATATCAGAAAAGTTTAAAATTGTGCAATAACCGATAACATCCAACACATGTTTTTTTTAATATAATTTAACATTTTTATTTCAAAAATCATCAATGCTTCTTCCATGAAGTTGTTCAACAGTAAAAAACAGTAAATATACTTTCTTGTTCTTGTAAATTTGTTTTAAGTATTTAAGGCACATAAAATCACAAGCATTTCCATGATTTGAGAATTAATTTTTAATTACAATTTTCTTGAGTTTGACTTGGAAAAAAAGGAAATGGATTTAGGCTGTGGATGAATCAAAGAAAAAATTTGTTAAAACAAGAAAATTTTAAAAAAGTCGTTGAAAAAAATTTCAAAAATTAGTTGAAAATTTCAAATTTCAAAAAGTCGTTGTAAAATTTGAGTTTCAAAAATACGTTGAAATATTCAAACTTGAAATAGTCTTTGACTAAAATTCCTCTTGCGAGGAAAATGCAAGGCACAAAAAATATTTAATACGTCAAATTTACCAAATCCGAAAGCTCATTCTTGACACTCTTGATGACAGCAAATAAATTCTCACGCGAATGGAACTCCATCAGTGCCACAAAAGCTCTCAACAACTCATTATTCTTCGATTCGTTAATTTTCGTCCCTAAAATATGACTAATCTCATTGCACTGTCCCATCGTCAATTGCTTGGTAAACGACGGATGTATCCATAGTCCAATATCATCATCCTCACAAAAATCAAATGCATAAAGGTACGACATAAACATCATAACAGACGATAGCTTTAATTTCGCTTCACCTGGTACGATCGGCTCACAACAAATAGTTTTAAAAGTTTCATTTCTGTGCTTCATAAATAACATCAAATTACTCCGAAATGCCTCATTATAATTCGAAATTGCACTCGACAATTTAGCATATAACAGCACCGATTCCGGATTATTTAAAATAAGTTTCCAAATTAATTTTACAAACAATTCAATAAGCTCAAAATTTTTAGACAGTATCCCGCAAATAAAGAATGAAACTTGTATGAAGTTTGCGTGCGTCAATTTCCCAAAAAGCTCTTCAATAACTTCCAAATTTCTTTCGTTTTCCATTCGATTCCATTTATTCATTCGCAGATCAATCAATTCTTTAAAAACAACCCGACGATATCCTTTATCGCACTTAATGACTTCCTTAAAGAACAGAAAGAACTTGTCGAGGATCAAGACACTGTCCAGGTCAATTTTATATCCAACTTTTTGTAGTAAAATTTTAATACAGTCCACAATCTTTTTACTTTCAACTTCCTTCTCCAACAACATCTCCAAAATACATAAAACAAGATAAATTGATGCGACATTGCCAACAAACAAGTCGCCGACAAATGACGTCATATTAAATAATTTAATCATTTTCGTTTCATTCTCGATGTCATTAAGGATATTTTTGATTACGTCATGTAACTTAAATTCCATATGCTTCTGAAATGTATAGCTATCGTCAGTCGCTGACTTAATTGCATGTAGTTCGTTAGCTAACTTGACATAGATGGCTGTTTGGAAGCTTGAAATGGCAGTCAATAGAAAAAATTCAACAATTTCAGCAATTTGTTCTTTTTTATAGCAATAACGATATTTTAGTTCCTCCAGCTTCATCACAATCGACTCTTCATTTAAATTTGATATAAACAGTTTAAAGTAAGTCACTGGACATTGCATCTGTGCCTTTTGTTGACGATAAATTAAAATTTTCATTGTTACATAAAGTTCCCATGCTGCTAAGTTTCGATCGTTTGCATCGACAATTGTTGGAAGTTTTTTAGCCAGCATGTCCATAAAGGTCTTAATCACATTCGTGATGCCATTTTGAATAATTTTATCAAAGGATATTTTAATTAATTGATGAAAAAGTGTAATTTGATGATCGGTTCCAATGTCATTTAAAAGTTTCTCAAGACATGCTATAAATGTCTGATTTTTCATAAATCCCATATTGTAATATTCACCAATTAATAATATCAACTGTAAATGCTTCCGTTTGTCAGATTTCGTCACGTCCACGTCAGCTTTTGGTAAGTTTTGAATAAATTCGATGAATTTTTGTTCTAGAATTAAAGTGAATTTTGCAAAAAGTTCTTCATTTTCTGTCAAGCTTTCCCGAATCTCCTCAATTATGTCCATATATCCGCTATTTTTACTCTTCATTCCACGTTTAATGAATAATGTCGCGAAACTCTCAATTGCTTCATTATTGTATGAAAATTGGCACCGAATAATATTTTTGAAAATGTCTTCCTTACTGAACCGTGCATCAATTAAGCTTGAATATGCACTTTCACTTTCAATGTCATTCTTTAGTTCATATGCGAAGCTTTCTGCATTTGATGCTGTGTCATAAAACTCATCTGATTCCATTTCGATCTCTTGCAAGCTGATCGACACCGAGCTAAATAATAATAAAGTGAGAATAATGTTTTAAATAGGTATCAACGGTTTTTCAAAATTCTAAATTTTGAAAATTATTTAAATATTTTACAACCATTAAGTTTCAAATATTTTTTTACCGTTACATTTTTTAATTTGGTTCTATGCCTTAAAATGGGGTGAAGTGCATCTGGCAGACTCGAGAATTCTGCAGAATTCTGGAACACAGTTGTGCAGAATAATTCTTCAGAATTCTCCAGAATTCTGGAGGATTATTTATCAGAATTCTGGAGAAATTTTTGGAAAATGTCACGCGACACATTCGCAACATAATTTCAGACAATAAAAAGCGTGTAAAAACAGAATTTTTTAACAGAATTCTGGACAAATAGTTCTGTAGAATTCTGTAATAGTTTTTATATAAATTGTCAAAAACACCTTATACTATTTAGCATTAGCTATTTAGCTACAACTGTAGATTACAGATGAACTTACTTCGTTACGTAAAAATCAAATTACAGCTGTAATTTACAGATGGTGTTTATAGCTTAGCTGCTGAGTAGTACTTACAGTTGAGTTTACAGTTTTATAAAGTTTCTCGGTTTCTCAAAAAATTTTGGGGTTTTGGAAATAGAGCTTTTTAAAGTCATTCCAAATGTAACTCAAAAGAAGCTTCTTGATACTAATTTACAAATAACAAACGAAAGTTGTAACATTAATAATTTAAAAGACAACAATCAAATGACTTACAAAACTTAGCAATTTCTTAGAATAATTAACAAGTCAGACTTTTCTTGATACTCAATCTCTAAAGTTGTATGACTTTCTATTCCAAAAAAACTGTTCAATAATTCTAAAAATCATCAAGGTCGAGGTTGTTGACATTCTCTTATCAATATCGTTTCTCTTTTTGCCAGAAATATTCCGAAAAATACCGAGAAGATCTGTGCCTTTTCGTGGAATAAATGAAGTCATCACAATTTGTACATCCATAAATATTATACGACATAATTAAAGAATCTCAGCCCTAAGTAAACATTGATAAGGAATTCCCATGCGATAAGGCCAGACATTGACATGTTTACTAAATAGCCGAAAAAGAGAGCCAAAAAACCAGTTAAATGCGCTAGAATCGCACATGTGATGAAGCCGCCGTATAAGTTTTGTGTTTATAGTTGCTAATTTTATTTGGGTTTGTTTGTATATCTTACCTTGTAGAACCGGATTGCCGAATGCTGAAATCGTCATCACTTTTCGTATCAACAACAGTTTTGAAGCTCATCTGATGCTTTTCTTTCGTTTCTAAACTTGGCCAGCTATTTCTGTTCTCCATGATTTCAAATGCACTTTTAGAAGCCACAAAAACAAAGTTTGGGGGTGGAATGAACATTTTTGGTGGGGGTAAATGCATTGGAGGCAATTGAATTGGTGATGGCGATGAATTCTCACTTTGGCTGTTACTTTCTGATCTATAATAAGGCATATCACCATTAATTTTGTAATTGTTGTTAATTTCCTTTTTAGAACTTGATGAACTTTCACTTTGCGGACGTGTCTCGGAATTGAGTGTTTTTATAGCATTTGAAATTGTTTCCATTAGTTCCTCGTCACTCTCTTCACTCATTTTGATCGATAGCTTGGAAGAAATGTTAATCAGCTTTTGTTTCATATTTTTTGACAATTTCTTCCCGATCAAGATGTCCTTGAACTCATCAATGAATTGTAAAAGTGAGGTCAATGCTGTTCGATCGTGATTAAAATTTTCAGTAAAATTGTCCAATAAAATAATTATATCAAATCTGTCGTAATAATTGGCGGAATGAAGCTCTTTAATGAGTTGTCCATAAACAACAGATTCTCGTTCGGAACATCCAGTGATTTTTGATGAAATCAAGGCACGTAAATGTTTCTTCATTAAGCATGTATTAAAATGTGGAACAATTGTGTCAGGCAACTTTACAGCAACCTGAGTGATCGATTTAATTAATATCGGCTTGTTTACAGCATGCTCAATAAGATGTGTTGCCAATTCCTTAATCATATCCTCGCCAATTGAAAATTTCACTCCTGATGTTTCTCTCAAGATGTACGCTACATTCGTTGGTGATAATTTTATTAATAATTCTTTGAATTTCTCAATCGGATCAATGACATTAGTGCTTTCACAAATCGAATGATTTTTCGGCATTATTATGTCTGGTGTTGATTGCTTTCTTATCATTGGAACTTCAACTTCTTCTTTCTCATTCTCAACATCAGTAATTTCAAGTTCTTTCTCACTCGCTGATCCATTTGATATTTTTACAAAATTTTCCGGAATTACTTGCTTCAATAACACGTCATCGATGTCCATAACTTTATCATAAATCTCAGCAAAAATGACATTTGTTAATGGTTCCGAAAAGATTGAATCGAATTTGTATAAAAAATTTATTGTTCCTTTAACGCCGTCGTTTGTTAAGGCTTCATTGCTGTATAACATTCCAATAAATCTCACAATTTCCATACATTTGGCTTTTAAATTCTCATCAGGTGCTTCAAATGACTTTTTAATATAGTCAAAACACAATTGAAGCATCTCATTTTCAAAAGAATCAGGAAATATAATGCTTACATCATATGCAGTCTCGACACAATACAATAAATTCATGTTGCCGGATAAAATTGTTTCGAAAATTTTCTTTGTTTGACGAACAGTTTCACTACGGGATGTGTCCTTAGTATAACGATTATTTGAGCCTTTCAATGATTTATTTTTGATTGTTTTATTAACAGCTTCAATTATTTCAAGGTCTTTATAGCTACGAAAGAATGGTTATTAGGAGAATAGTTTGAATAAATGTTTGTGAGGGGTCGTGAGAGGGTTGTTGACATGCTCTGTGCCTTAAGAGACAATGTTTTTGCTATCTTAAATGTTCTAATTGATTGTGGTAGTAGGAAGCTATAATCACTAGTCTGCTACGTAAGTTAAAGGATGAAAGGGATCCAAAAATGATAATTTAAGGATGCAAGTCGAAAGAACCCTAGATTGAACCTCTATGAAAGCTTTCGTCAGCAATGATGTGGTTTAGAATCACAAGTTTTATACAAAAGATATTAAAGTTACAGCAAAATGTTACAGATGAAGCCAAAAACAGCTTCAAGACGCACAAGAAAATCACTTCCAAGAATGCAAGCATAATGCCATAGGACATAGAATTAACCTAGCAACTACAGATTTTACTCTCTAAATCAAGTAATTAAATTATGAAGACGTAAAGTAAGTAGGAAAAGTTCCATTCATCTCTTAATATCATCAAAGGACAATGCAACGATTAAATAAACATTACAAAGTTCTAAGAAGCAACAAAATCAGAATCATGTAATCCAACCCCCTCTAGTACACGCTCAATAGCACTGCTTACTTACTTTCTTTTAATTTTCGATGTTTCATTCTCGTAGTCCGTAATAAAATTTATTATCGCTGCTGTATGAATATTGTGTTTATATAGTTTAACTTCATTTTTCACACGATTTGATATGATTGATATTAGACATTCAAGACAGTCTTGCGACACTTTTGATTCCACAATATTTTTTGATAACACTTCCAGAAAATGTGCAATATTACAGTTAATGAAGAAATCAGCCACATATAATTCACCAATAAATTTGATAACTCTTATGGCACTTCTGACCTTTTGAATTTGCTCCAAATGACTTAATTGAACATCAGATTGATGATGTTTATTAAATGTTTCGGTACACAATTTGGTAAAATTGTCTTTAAATGCTGCAGACTTCTTGTAATATGCATATTTTGCCGACGATATTCTCTTTGCTGCTTCACTAAACTCTTTATATAAATCGTCTTTAATAATTGGATAATTAAAAATTGCTACTGATAGCTGGTCTGGATCATTGAGTGCTACATCATTTAAAGGCACTTGTTGGTTATTCTCAATCAAATCCAGTAATCGCATTGTTTGGGGCGAAAAGCTTGTTATGCTGCCCACAATCAAATTGTCAACTAATTCTTTTGAACTAATCATTTTCTCAAATACATTTACACACGAAAGATAACAAAATTAAATTAATTTCACAACTCTATTTACTAATGTTTTTGGCCTTTTTTATCCACCTCAAATTGCAAAATCACAACTTTATCGTCTTCAAATCAACAGTTTTGTGTTATTATTATTATTATCGAGTCAAAAAACAGCTCTTGCATGCACAGAATGTCACAAAACACTGAATGAGCTTATTTTCCGTGTGTATTCGATTACTCAGAGAATATAAATGTGAACTGAGAGTCAGGATGTATTTGTATAAACGTGATTGGTTGATTCTTTGCTCTCTTAATGCTATGACTGATCTTTTGCTTCAGCATGTATGTTTTATGCTTGAATTTTCACGATTTCCTTTAGTAGTCACTTTTTTCTTGTCTCGATTTTTTTTGTGTTGTTACTTCGAATGTTATATGTGTTATTTAATAAATAATGATCTAATCAGCTGTTCTGGCTTGTTTGTGTATATTAAATGAGTCTATACACAGTTTTTTTCTATGAATTTTAATAAATTCTCTAATTTTTCGGAAAAACTTTTACAACATGAAGTTGCACGCCATTTTAGACCAATTTTTCAAATTCTACAAAATCGTTAAAAGTTTAAATCTCAAGAAGTCGTTACTTTAGTAAATTTAAAATACAACTAAAGTAGTGACATCCGACAGATTATAGGAATGTATTGCACACATGATGCTGTTATCTTTCGATACATGGCTGAAAATGATGAAATAGAACAGATGCTGTTTATTACAAGCACATTTATCTCAATTGTTTTGATTTAAATTGATTAATTAATAAAAGAAATGTCACAGAATAAAAATTTTATTGCGCTATGTCAAGAATCATGGACTTATTTATTAATTTTCCTGTTTCTAACAGTATAAATTTATTAAAAACATGATTTAATGTGCAGTAATTAATGAGGTCATTATTAAAAGTGTATTTATTTGATAATCATCTAATCGTTTAAAAATAAAATTATCAATACTGAAATTTTAATGAATTTCTTTTCACGAATTAGTAACATCAAAAAAGGTCGAAAAAATTTAACGGTTCCCGTAAATTCAAATTGATATGGTATAAAAAGTCGCGAGAAATATTTTTAAAATATCAAATATCCGTTAAATTTTCGTCAATTATTCATTCACAATTGTAAGATTCCCACAGACATCACGAGAACTTAGTTCATTATTAAAGGTATACATTTCACATAATAAAAATACAATATCAAAAACCCGCATCAATAAAATATCAACAGGTTTTACACATTAACAGAAGGTTAGAAAAGAACAGAAGTAAAAAAATTACAAACTCAATTCCCATAGTTTTGATTTATTTCATTTTCATTCATTTTAATCTAACGAAATTTGTCCTGTACGTTTAACTATTAATTATTAAATGTGAAAATTGTCGCATGCACAGTGTGTATTGGGTGAGTTGTGAAAAGTTGTGTCAATATTCAATTTCTATGTCATTTTGTGATTTATGATTATGGCGCTATTCTTGCTAATCGTCCTAGTTTGATGCACGCTTCATTTTCTGCTGTAGAGTAATGTAATTCTGGAAGAAGCACCCTAGAGCCCAACTTACTTCATGTCCGCGAATCTTTTTGAAAAGCTAAGGAACAAGATACAAACCGTCAGCACAATATTAATTAGGAAACTGAACTAAGTGCAACTTACTCTGATATTTGTTTGTGGCTTCAAGCCAAAACCGTCCTGAAGAAGAACTGATATGTAGACAAGATCCAAACACATAAATGGTTGATCTGTATTTGCAGTTGCACACGATTCGCGTGCCTTCTTTGTAAAGTCAGCAACTGTCACTTCGCCACCTAAAAATGGATCTACCATTCCTGTTTCTATTGCACGATCATAATAGTATGAAAATGCATTAATAATATGCTCTTGTATACGTATTGGCTTTGGCTTTAAAAGTGGCATCACTTGACGCTTTACAGATTCTACACACGTTTCAAAATCAACTTCGGGATTATCAGGCGATGCCTTCTTATTCTCCTTTCCAGATACCGAATATTCATTATTTTGATAAATCCATGATTTATTCTTAACGATAGGATTAACGCACTCATTTTCAAACGATGTCTGATTATCAGCCTTCTGATAGGAAATCACAGCGTGTCTTAGAGCCATTAATCCAAGTCCAAGATAACTATTTGTAAAGACATTTACTTCTGAATTAAAAACAGGCACAGGGTGAATAAAATCCTTATAACTCGGTTGAATTTCATTCAACTCGTAAGTAACTTGAGTGGAACCGCCGCCTAAGTCAAGTGCAGCTGCCGTGTTCCTCGATGTCAAGCGATTTGATAAGTAATTGACAGTAAACCACGAGAAGATTCCCTGAAAATTGCAAAGAAAGTGTTAAAAATAGACTTGACAGTGTGCCTGACTATTTTGAATGATACGGAATCTTTTCTATTGGATAAATAATTTTCCAACTCATGGGACATTGAGATAGGTCATGGATTCACATTTTCTCATCTATAATAGCTATAAAGATAATTACCTCGTCAGTTCCATCCATTATTTCAACGGAATGATCATTTGTCATGAATCCAGACTCGGTGAAAATATCTCTTACAGCTTGAAGAATTGCTTCTGATTTACTGGCACCTAACATTCTTAATCCAGCTGTTGCTTTTAAAGCTATCGGTGTATTGGGCCAATATTGCTCAGGAATGAACTGTTTCGCTTCATCCAATAGCTGCTTAATCTGAATAGCTCCTTTCTCAGGCGTCAATGAAGAAAGACCAGGCTTCAATTCCTTAAATAATTCATTATCTAGCACTAGTCGTCCGTCAAGATAGGCTTTATGAAACTCAAATGCCAATACACGACTTCCAGTCGATCCAGCGTCAAAAATTGCTCCATATTGCTTCTCGGAATATCCGAGTTGAGTTGCAATTGTATCGATAATGGGATGTAATGAGTCTGTGTATATGCTGCAAATATTTAAGAATAGAATTAATTTTTTAAGCAAGGCCATCTTCTTTTTGGATTGTTGTTGACGCAGAATAACTAGTTAATGACTATGAGTAGATAATTTAATTATTATGAATGTGTGATTGGTTGTGGATGTATTGTACTGGATGCTAATAAGAACAATATTTCATTAATTGCATCTACAATTACATAATCCTCAAAAATGCACGTCATCAACCCAAAAGTGATAAGAATAATCCAAATTTGGACATACAGTAAACAGAAAGTCAACGTACCCAAAGAAAATGATCAGAATTGTTACAGTGACAACTAGGCACATAAAACTAAAGAATAAACCAGCATTTTGACTTGTTTTTGGACCATGTTTGTTGTGAATCTTCTTGATCGGTTTTTTCTCGTGACTGTCTGTAATCAGCTAAAAAGAAATATGCATTAAAAACCTTTAAAAT
Organism: Chironomus riparius; assembly: GCA_917627325.4. Taxonomy (NCBI): domain Eukaryota; kingdom Metazoa; phylum Arthropoda; class Insecta; order Diptera; family Chironomidae; genus Chironomus; species Chironomus riparius. Next base: position 15,832,768 of record OU895877.1, on the reverse strand, counting down.
TGACATTTAGAATTGTACAATATTACAAGTTCGTATTCGTAATCTGAATTCTTCATTTTAACATCGAAATTTCCATTTTTTCTGTTGTGCATGAACTTATCTTGAAATATTGTATAGTTAAACTTTTCACTAAATGAATAATTCGATCGATAAAATGAAAAAACACTTAATAATTAAGCAAATAAAGTTTTTTTTTGAAAAATTTATAAAGAAAGTCGAAGAAAACTTGTATTTTTGATGCTCAAAAAAAGCTTTTTGTGTCTGTGAGAAATTATTAGCAAATATTCATGGAAATACAGCTGTTGTTCTTGGTTTACTTTGTCTGTGAAACAGATATTGCTTTTTGTAATTTAAAATTGCTTAATGAGCTTCAGAAAATGGCTTAATTAATTTAAAAACTGATGAAAATTGTCTGTATGTCTATGAAAAAACGCAACATAATTGACTGTGGATCAACTTTGTAAGTTTGAATTTTACAAAACCGTTTTTGTTTTAAATTTTTGAAAGCTCATTAATTTTACAAATCTTTTCAATAAATTACACTGTTATGTCCACAAAATGCTTTACAGCCACGACCACCGAATGACTTAACCAATTTTCTATTCGTTTGAATAATTAATCGTCTTATTTTGTCATTTAAAGATAAAAGATAATGATTAAAATTTATGACAGTCGAGTTATTCATGCTTTCATCCATAAAAGCATAAATACACCAAGTACTATGTCAATTAGTTGTAATTAAAGTACAGAATTCACAAATGCCGGTTCCGTGAGCATTTTCAAGGTTTCTTTAGGATATTTCATAATTTTCATTTATTTTTTGAACTTTGATCCATAAGCGATTCCAATGCTCACCTTACGCTTTCTTAAATTATCATTTTTACTAGGCATAATGGCTATAAAATATTATTTTTATCAGGCACTATTTATGATAATTTAATAATTGTCTTTTTAATTGTTATGCACTCGAGTATCATAAGGCGATTGTCAATCAATAAAATCCGAACATTACGATTGAAACGATAGAAACTAAATGGCAAAAACAAATGGGCAAACTAATATTTTTTTTAAAATTCCTAAGTGGAGAGTCTATAAGTAAGTAGTAGTAATAATGTGCTGCTCTATACCACTCTATACATGCATACATGTGTCTAGATGTATACAAGTCCAATAAGATTAGATTGCAGCAATGTTATATCATTTTAAAATACAGTCACAGATCCTTTACATGCTCAAAAAAAAAACTTATCACTGTGACTGACTTACAATTAAGAGTGATAATCTCGAGTGATATTGCAAATTTGTCATATTTGACCATGAATTAACACAGATTGTGTATTGTATATAAATGGAAACAGTTGGTAAAGTGTAATGCTCTGTGGACGGGCAGATGAGTATTTTCGAAAACAGTACGCATGCTTCAAGTCTCGCGAAAATTATTTTTCATTATTTATATCTAAAATAAATAGCAAATAATGTGCAAACTTTTAAAATCAGTAAGAGATTTGAAAATGTCAAGCAGTTCTTGCTTCAGAATGACGAATCATTTCAATAATGTTGTGAAAATTCGTTAAAATCTTATAAGATTTTGAAAATCATCTGATCTTTTTTACTCTCACGATTTCGAATTGAGAGAGCCTTGCCAAGTCATAGAATGTAATTGGTCACAACTTAGTTGCATGATAATGAGTCATCAAGATTCAGATCAATTTTGATTGAGGAAATTTTCTTGTATTACATCAGTAACAAGGCTTTTTTGAATGAGGATGAATGATCCTCATTTATGATGCTTTAAATAAATTAAGCACAAGATTGTACATAAATTTAACGTTGCTGAAAAATTTGAAAAATATGTAAAACTTTAAGCTCAAAACGTGAAGGAAAATTTCAATTTCAAATGTGCGTTAAAACTTGAATACAAGAAATACGTTAGAACTTTAATGTCCAATAGTCTACATCCAATTAGTATTCAAGTTCCAAATTAATAGTAGCTTATAATATAACTTCAAGTTCCAATTACTTAATTAATTCAATTTTCAAGTGCTAATTATAGTTACACACAATTGTATCAACTTCACAGCTATGATTCGTTTCCATTTAAGCCTCTGTGTTGTATTTACGCTGTTGCCTGTAACAATTCACTTCAATGACTGCTGTTCGTACCGTTTGCTATCAATTATTTTAATTTAATACTGACAGTCTCGATTTGAATCTATTCAACGATTTAAATCGAGGGCTCTTGCACTGAAAAATGCTACCTCTTTGCATTCACAATCCCAGATTACTGTCTTTAATTAGAAATTCAAGATTTCAAAACATCCAGTAAATAAAAGATCCAGTGAAATAAATACCTCAAAAGGAGACATGTGCTCCTCGGGAGAGTATTGAGTCATTGCATGTTCGAAAGAGAGAAAAAATCTCACTCACTCTCTAGAAACTACCTTATATATTTTTCCCATGAAGTCATTATTGTTCTGTACTTCGACAAAAGTTGTTGTTAAAGATATTTTTCTTCCATAAAAATCAAATATTCTATTGAATTAATTGCAGTAGTTTTTAACGACAATTCAGAAAACACTTCATTCTAATCAGAACTTTTGTCGAAGTAACACTTAATTTTGAGCAGAGAGAGCAAATTTTATTTTTTTACTGTGACAAACTTACAAAATATTTTAATTAAATAATCATGTCCGAGACAGTTAATGACAAGAAGGAAGTGCGTGTATGGATCGATGGATGGTAAGTTGATGTCATCAATATAAATTAAAGCCCTAAATATTAATGCACATTCGTCAACTTTGACATTATAAAAAATAAGTGGGAAGTTCCTAAATCGATTTTTTCCCTGTGTCTCGCGCGCAAAAGTCATTGAATGTGGAAAGTTTTTCCTCTTTAATTCACTTACAAAAGTCAAATAGTTTGTAGGAAATGTCATAAATTAGCCAATACAATAAGAACAAGTGCCAAAGTGGCAAATTTTTTAAATATCGCTGGATGTTTATAGCTTTTGACCGGCTTATATTTGACATGCGTGTGAAATGGCGTGATGTTCTGATCTGACGAATCTACATTGTTTTTTGATAGTTTCTCGGAAAGGCGCGTGGAATATTTCAATCACGGATCTAAGTTTTTATTGATTACTTGCTGTGGATCTAATTATAGACGAGATAAGATTTGTTATAGCCTTGGATCTACCGAAAATAATTTAGTGATGATTTAAAAATTCCAGGTTGTCTTATAAATAGTCATAAGTGTTTATCTACTTATCCACGAGTAGCACTGAATAAATATTTATGTATCATCTGCTTCTTCAATGAAAAGAAGAAACCACATAAACAAACTGAATCAGACTGTTTGTAAGCAATAAAAATGTATTATATTCGTATGAAAAGTGCAAGTATTTAATTGCATAAATTAACCAATGCCAAAACATTTATTTGCTCGTAGCTGTTAATAAGGAAGTGTGAATACCTTCAACAAAACGTCATTTCCATAAATTAACAGACGTATCAAACTACTTTGCCGGTTTGATGCTGCTACGATCCAATAAGATTCTCAATGTCAATCGAAATCTAAAGTCTCGTAATTTCTTATGTCTATTTATAGCTATGACATGGTTCATTTTGGACATGCAAATGCATTACGGCAAGCCAAAGCTTTGGGAGATAAATTAATTGTTGGAATTCACAATGATGCAGAGATCACAAAGCACAAGGGACCTCCTGTCTTTACACAAGAAGAACGGTAATTATCATGGGGAATCACGCTATCCGGTCCAAGAGTGTATCGCATAGCATTAAATGATTTTCTTATTGGAATGCTAATGCGATAACAGAATGTCATACGATCGAGGGAATCGGGTCTTAAGTTCAGATTTGCTCATTCATTAATTTACTCCTCACGATTGATAAGATTCGAGGCACGAAACAATTTTATTTTCCTTATCATAAAGCTTACGTAGTATTTTAATTTTCTTTACATTTTGAAGAGGTGATTCCGGTTGTTCTCATTATTATTTATGAGTAATTAAACTAATCTATCTTTACATCATTCAACACTTTCAGATACAAAATGGTCAAGGGTATCAAATGGGTCGATGAAGTTGTTGAAGATGCGCCATATGTGACGACTTTAGAAACTCTCGATGAATATCAATGTGATTATTGTGTGCATGGCGGTAAGTGATAATCGATAAATTTCATATATCTTGTGGATCTGACGCAATATTGCAAGACAAACTGTTTAGTTTCGATCGTCATGTAGCATTGATTGATGTCTGTGCTTTTTTGCGCCTTTTCTAAAAATATAAAGGCACAGTTTTAAGTGTTGATAAAGCATTTGTATCGTAAACAAAGTTTTAAGATTGTACGCATTATGTGCTGGTGATTTTTGTAACGATCGTAAGATGTGCTTGGGGGTTTTCAGATGATTTAAACTTTGGATTAATTTAAATCTCGAGATTAAAACATTAGATTGAATTTTATCCTAAGATCTAAAGTTTTTACTAAGTTCTTAAAACTTTTCACCCAAACAATTGAAAGCACTTTCAAGCCTCTCTCCAACTCATCAACAAAACACTTTTCAGCGCAGTTTTTTTCTAGACACTTGTTCCACGTAACAATTGATAAGGCGTTGAACTCGTCAATTATCAATTAAAGCATGAATAAGTAAATACGGATGTTTATTAATAATTCATAATCTTTAATAATTTACAGACGACATCACCACAACAGTTGACGGATATGACACGTATCATTTGGTGAAGACAGCAAAGAGATATAGGTAAGCATGTTCTGATTAATAATTTACAGCTACTAATGACACGATTTACATGTTTTTTAGGGAAATCCAACGTACTCAGGGCGTTTCAACAACTGACTTAGTTGGACGAATGCTTCTGATGACTCGAAATCACTTCCAACAAGGAGAATCTGAATACAGTGTGGGAAAAGATGGTGAGTAATGAATTTTAAGGTCTTATTCTGTGTGTTTTATTTCTATTCTCATTTCTGTATTTTTCTTTTATCTTAATAATTCCTGCATTTGCTTTGCTTTTGATGTCATGATTTTGGTAGACAATTGGCTTGACAATAAATCTGCAATGCCATTTGGAGCTATCCAAGCGAGTAATGTTTTTCTTTAACATTTTCTCATGATTTCTTCCTATTGTTTGACTAACTTCTTCGCGTTTTAACATTTTTCATTTATGTGAGTCATTCAATTATGACATCCTTAAATCTGGATAAATTTCATTTATAGACGTCATTAATGAATGACTATTTAAAGTATCCTTATTAATTCCTTTTTCCTTATCATTGCCATAACATTAAACATATTCAAGAACATTTCAATAAATTACTCAAGAAATATTCTATCCCTCAAGAACCCTCAAAACTTGGACAAGATCATGCTGCACGATCGCCATGGACAGGCTGTTCTCAATTCTTACCTACCACACAAAAGATTAATCAATTCAGCAATGGAAAACCAGCCGAACCGGGTGATAAAATTGTTTACGTCGCTGGTGCATTTGATTTATTCCATATTGGACATCTTGACTTTTTGGAGAAAGCTAAAGAACAAGGAGACTTCTTGATCGTTGGATTGCACACAGATCACGTTGTTAATCAATATAAAGGAGGCAATTATCCAATTATGAATCTTCATGAACGTGTTTTGAGCGTTCTTGCATGCAAGGTAAAGAAATGTTTAAATTAAATCCTAGGCTTTTGAGCAATCTTAAGTTCCAAACTTATTTGCATTTTAAATATCTTTACAGTATGTAAACGAAGTCGTTATCGGAGCTCCCTATGAAGTCACCAAAGATTTAATAGAACATTTCAGTGTCGATGTCGTTTGTCATGGACGAACAATAATCTCAGAACAGCATGGCGATCCTTACGAGATTCCAAAGAAAATGGGTTTATTTAAGATTATCGATTCCGGCAATGACATGACAACTGAAAAGATTGTCCAGAGAATCATCATTAACAGGCTTGATTTTGAAAAGCGGAATAATAAGAAAGAAGAGAAGGAAATTGCAATTTATGAGGCCATGCAGAGAACGACAAAAGTAGCTGAAAAGTGCGGTTGAACTTCCATTTACTAAATCTGTCTTTATTTTCCGTTTAACTTTCTGACAAAATCTTCTATTTTTCATTTCCGCGTATTTAAAAGAATCTTATTTTTTTGTGTATCCATTGAGATTGTGCGTTATGTCTCATGGAGCTTATTTTTGTTATGTATCTATTTTCTATTCTTTCACTACGTGTTGCTTAATGTACAATAAATTCCTTTTTTATTTACTATAAAGTTGAAGAAACTTAAAAATTCCTCCTCGATTGATTTATTGGTGAATATACTTAAGCTTTTAGGCTTACGATTGAGACAAGAAAAACTGATGATGATGAAACTTATGCTAAAGAACTTATAATGTATTTATTGAACTTAATTAATAATGACATAAAACATAAATAAAAAAGTTTAATCATAATATTACGAATCTTTGGTCGTCTTGCTAAATTTATGTGGAAACGATTATTTTTGTAGAACTGGAATAAATACGTGATTCTATAGTTAACTAGTTTTACAGCTATAACAGATGTTACTCACAAGAAGAAGAAGCTAAAATTCTCTTTGTCGTCAGAAACACGTACAAATCATTTAACACATTGTTGTTGTTTAAAGTCATGCAAATCTCGTCATTCAAGTGTGATGGAGAATGGCATAGAAGTCTAAAGTTCAGTAATATTTAAGAAATAGAAACGATTAAATGAGATGATTTGGTTTATAATAAGCAGAGATTTAAGAAACAAGTTTAATTCTATATAGTGATGATAGTCCACTTAGTTGCATGATCGTAAGACGAATGCGTTGCTTAATAAGTCGTTCACAAATAATGCTCAAGTTTTGGAGAGGTTTGATTTTTATTGACATGAAAGTTTCACATTTGAAAGAATTTTGTGACAGCTCGGGTAAGGATTGTGTCTAAAATCTCATATTTTTTTATGGATATCATTTATGAGAATTACCCCTCATTGATCAATCATAAATCATAGATTAGGAGAAAGTAAATCTCCTTATTTTCATTTTTTAAAAGTTCTGTGTCATTTAATCTTTAATTGTGGCAACGAGCTTTAAAATTATTAATCTCAGTCCAAAAAGCTTTTGATTAATATAAATATCAGCACGAGCTTTAAGTCGTCATTATTATTATTCCATGCTTTACTTCCTCAAAAACGCAAAATTTATTAATTCTTTCATAAAATGACAAACTTTTATCTTATCAACTATTAATTTTGGTATCTCTATGTGCTTTTATTTGCATCATCACATGTAATCATGCCTTTTATTGCTGATTAATGAATAATTTTTCCATTTTCAAGCGCTTCGTGGGGCATTTTTCTAGCTTTGCAATGACGAATCGGTTGTTTTTGACTAGGAAATGCCATTTGGACCACTTTTCATGTGCTTAAAGATGTCATATATTTATTCAAATGGTGAAGCTAGAAAAGGCATAGGGAAAGCCTTGATATTGATATTGACAAGGATATGGAACTGATTACCTGACTTTCGATCATTTTTGATCAGTGTTGCAAATGTAGATGTCTACACTAGATGAAGAATGTAGATTCTTCAATAGTTTCCGTCTAGCTAAAAAACTTTCTTCATAAAGATCGATTCTACATGAAGATAGAAAATCTAATCTACACAAAGATTATTTCTACATAAAGATTCTGTCTACATAAAGATTCGATGTAGATGTCTACAATTCTACATTTTTTCCAGGTCTACATCAGAGAAGAATGTAGAATTGTAGACATCTACATCGAATCTTTATGTAGACAGAATCTTTATGCAGAAATAATCTTTGTGTAGATTAGATTTTCTATCTTCATATAGAATCGATCTTTATGAAGAAATTTCTGTCTCAGAATTTATCTGATCCAGACAAATCGCCAGAATGCAACACTGTTTTTGATCAGTTCCACGACCTTTAGGATATTGATGACATTGAACAAGCATTTTTGCTGTTGCTGTAAACAGCCTTGAAAAAATTGAAAATTTAAATTTTATTTACATGCTTCATTATTGCTAATATCTTTGTGAAGAACTTGAAGCAATAAACGATAAAATTACAAGATATGAAATGATAACCGTTCTTTGATTCCATTGTAAATTACACCATTCAAAAGGAGTGGAGCTGGGGGATTTCACCCTTCTTCATATTTATTATCAAACATTCTTCAATTTGCCACGATTCTGTTTGTTGCAATTGAATCTTTTGAAGATAAATCTTTGAAATGTTTCCGAATGATCAACAACAATTTGTTGCTTATCCTGTTGGCTAGAATATCATCAGTCAATTCTATATTGTCAACCAATTTTGAGGGGGTCTTTACAGACTCTGATCCATCAACTTTAAAGTTTCATGATAAATATCAGTCTTGATTGATTAAACATACTTAAAGTACGCAATATGAATCATGATTTCATATTATTCATAGAAATAAAAACAAGACAAGCCTTTTAATGACAATAAAAATTCTATTTGCTCTCTATATCACTATTGATAAGAGTTTAAAGTTGTTAGCATAAATGTTTTCTATAAAAGAATAGTAATTTGCTTACGACTGTTCAGTTTTGATTTTTCTGTCATAGAGTGAAAAAAGAAGCAAGTGGAAATAAGATCTAGTGAGGAAAAAAATGAAGGTTCCCATATTATTAGTGCTATGTGCTCTTTGTGGACTAGCTAATAGTGCGCCAACTTGTAATTACAGTACAATAGGCACAACATATGTTTGCTTCATGAACAGTTCCATTGCTGCGGCAACTGACACAATCGGAGGAACTATTGAAGCTGGAAAATCAGAAACAGACGTAAAACGAGTAACGACACTAGATGCAGCTAATAAAGATTTGATTAAACTGGTTTTAAACAAATTTGCAAGCTTAGAGGCACTTCAAATACAAAAAGGAGGTGTCGCCAGTATCGACGTAACAGACTTTCCATCTGGAAAATGTGGAGCACTAAAACAACTACAAATTTGGAACGGACAAATTAATGCAATTGGAGCACAGGATACAAATATTTTTGGAGCCTGTTCTTTGATAGAAGAAATCGACTTAACAGGAAATCAATTGGCTAAACTTCATTCTGGATCGCTGCCAACAACTTTGAAAAAGTTAATCTTAACAAACAACTTAATCAATCCAAATTACCAAACATCATCATTTTTTGGATCAACAACTTCATTACCAGGTTTAACTCATTTAAGTCTATCGGGAAACAAAATATCAAGCCTTTCATTAGTTAATCTTCCATCTGAGATTTTAACTCATCTCGACTTTTCCAATAACTTATTGGTTGAATTTCCTTTAGTAAACTTACAGAAAAGCACCAAGCTTGTAAGTTTCTACTTAAATGGAAATAAATTAACATCTATACCTGAAACATTAGTTAGTTCAATGCCTGATCTAATAGAATTAAAACTTGGCTCAAATCTCATAACAACAATTCATCAAGATGCCTTCAAATTAAACACAAAATTAACATCATTGGATATTAGCGCTAATCCTCTTAAAACCTTGAATGATGCGGTTTTAAAAAATATATTAACTCTCACGTCACTTGACATCCACGACATTCAATTAGAATCAGCAAGCTTTACACCTTTAAAAACTGTCTTAGAAGCACTGGCAAATCTTCAAAAACTTGACATCAGCAGTAACTCAGTTGGTGCTATTGACACACTATTTATCAAAAATGTCAATCTACTGGATTTAAGCATCAGCAGCATGAAGTTGAACCAATTTACAAATGAAATATTCAGCACACTGGTAAAGTTACAAAATTTGACATTCAGCAACAACGAAATTGTTGAAATTCCTGATAAACTTTTTGAGAAGACAACGGAAATGAAAAGATTAATTGCACGAGAAAATAAAGTTGCGATTTTAAAAGCTTCAACATTTGCAACCATGAAGAATTTGGAAGTTTTGGACTTTACAAGCAATAAAATCAACAAAATTGAAAAAACATTCTTCGATCAGTTTACTGGCTTAAAAGAAGTAAGATTCGCTTCTAACGAGTGCATCAATGAAGATTTCGTGCCATTTTATAAAAATGACACTGCAACAATGGCAAAATTCCAGAAATGCTTTGACAACTACAACTCGGCACGTTCTATTGTTATTTCTAATATTTTATTAGTGTTTGTTGCCGCAGTTTTTAAGTTTATGTAATTTACTTTGCCATAAAAATTCATATTAAATTATAATAAAATAATAATCAGTTGATAAGTTTATTATGAATAAATAAAGATTTAAGTAAAAAGAAACATAAATACACCGTAATAAATAAATTATTGCTCAATGCTTTATTATAGCACTATCATAATTTGTGACTATATTATTGAAACCTTCCCAAAAGAATTTAATTTCAAATCAAGAAAATATTTGATTTGATGTTTACAATCAATGAATCTAGGATAAAATCAGATCTAAAGAGTATAAATTAATTTCTCTAGCTACTCTGGATATTCTTCTTGGAAAGAAGTTCTATTTTCATTTGAGCGTCAACGTTGAGTTTACCTGTTTTTCGCTTGTGTCACTCTAAGAATACTTTATTCCAAATGACTGTAATGAACGGCAATGAACATGTTCTAAAACTATCTGTTCCAGAAAAAATTAAAACATCTAAAACAGAATCCAAATTAAGAACACAATTGAATATCATCCTTTTATTTTTTTTAATACCTAAAACATTACAAAAATATCAACAAATAGAATATATTTTTTTTATCAATAATATTCATATCAATTCGAATTAATGAGAACTTATCTGTAGGAATTATCGATCTGGATTATTATAACGAGGAATTTAATACCTACCAGATATAACTAATGATAATGCTATCAGGCTGATAAACAAAATTATTTTGATCTGATCGAAAGCACGACAGAATTTCTATAAAAGAATGCCACTGAATAATTTCGTGTTTAGTTGAATATTTAAAATATCAGATTATTCATCAGAAACAAAACAAGGAACATGAAAGGACTACAATATTTTAGTATCATATTAAGTTGTTGTGGATTATCACTTAGTGCTCCAACATGTGACTATAAGATGATTGAAGATAAATATGTATGCTTAATGAGCGACTCAGCATCAGAAGGTAAAATAATAGGAAGTCACAATGAAACTTACGGAGATGCTCATGTCTATCGTGTCACAACAACCGACGAAGCGAACAAAAGTCTGATTGGTAAAGTGATATCATTATACCGAAACTTGACAATATTTCAAATTCCAAAAGGGAATATTGAAGCCATCATAGAAGATGATTTTGTAAACTGTACAGCAAACTTAGTCGAGCTTCAAATTTGTAATGGAGATTTGAATACAATTCCTGCTGACGTCTTCAAAAAGTGTGAAAATTTAAAAAGCATCGACTTGACAGGGAACAAATTATCTATAATTACAAAAGAATCGTTACCAAATATAATAAATAAATTGATTTTGTCAAAAAATCAAATTAAAATTGACATGTCAAATATATTTGAGGTTGGTAATAATTTGGATGCTTTGACATATTTTGATCTATCAGGAAACAGCATAGAGACACTTATTGACTCAATTCTTCCTTCACAAAGACTTATTCATCTAGATCTTTCAAACAATAAAATAAATGAACTTCCGGGAGCCTATTTTGACAATAATAAAAATCTAGAAGTCTTAAATTTGCAATACAATCAGATAGCTTCAATTTCACACACAATTATAAAGGAATTAACTAAATTAAAAGAATTAAGAATCGGATCAAACAATATAAGCACTATCGATGCAAAAGCTTTTCAGGATAATGAAATTATCGAATATTTGGACATAAGCAGCAATCCAATTGAAACATTGAATGCCAACTTATTGAAAAATTTAACAACTCTACAAGCCCTCAATTTGTATGACATTAAAATAACCAACACAAGTCTAGAAGATCTTCAAACAACGTTAGAGTCACTAATAAATCTCGAAAAGCTTAACATCAGTAAAAATATTATTGGTCCGATTGATGGACTTTTCACAAAAAACGAAAAACTAAGTGTACTCGGCATAAGCAGCATGAGTCTTACTGAATTAGAAAAAGACATTTTCAGTGCCTTAACAAAGCTTGAAAGTTTGAATTTTGATGACAACGAAATTGTCGATTTACCGGAAAATATTTTCGAAAAGTTAACAGAAATGAAGAACTTCAGTGCAAAAAGGAACAAGATTAACAAGTTGAAAGCCTCAACATTTGAAAAGATGACAAATTTGCTAGAACTTGACTTTACAGGAAATGAAATTGATGCAATTGAAAGTACATTTTTCGATACATTGAAAAAGTTAAAGGTCGTACGATTTAGTGGGGGAAATAAGTGCTTTAATAGTGATTTTGAAAATTTTGTTCTTGATGAAGCAACGAAAGTAAAGTTCTACAAATGCTTTGAAAACTATAATTCAGCACGTACAGTTGTGATTTCAAATGTATTACTAGCATTTGTTATGATTTTTAAGTTTATTTAATTTTATTTCACCATATTTGACATATTTCATTTAAAAACAAGATTTTCTTTGAAAAAGAATTTTATTTGATTGCATTACGATTAAATGTAAAATTGAAATTTTGGTTTAAGGTATTATTAAAAATTGGCTTATAACAAATTTATTTTTAAACGAAATAAAAAATTCAGTTTAGTAAATTTAAAAAGTAATGAATTTTTTTGTTTACTTGACATAAAAAACAGCTCCTGAGAATAATATTTCAATTATTGAAGACCTAATAACACAGCAATTACGTAATTGCACTGTTATTGCAAAGGCCATAACCTTTAAACAACGGTGATAAAAGAAAATAAAGCGCACTCTATATTTGCTAAGTCTAATAAAAACATTTATTTGAAGTGTGAATAATAGGTAAGAATTTTGTAGGATTAGCATCAATAACGAATTTCAAAAGCATTTCTTAAGAATTAGCAATGCCAATAAATTATAAAATTTCTTAATATTTCGCTATCTAAAGTGCATAATCAAGAATCCAAGTACCTGAAGAATGTAGAATACCAAATAGCACTTGATATATGTAATATTACATTCAATTATGTGTTTGAAGAATGATTTCTTAGAAAATATCAAGTTACACAGTGGAAATAAAGAATGTATTCGACGCAAGGTTTAACGACAACAGATAAGGAAACCATAAGAAAAACAACGGAGCACTAAAAGAACACAATATTGAAAGTGTTGTCATATATATTTTGCTTGAATTGTTTGTTTGTATGAAACTTAATAAATTCAATTATCAATAATTATTAATAATATTATGAGCGTTTATAAATCTGCAAACTCAAGTTATGAACAAAGAATTAACAAAAGTTTTACTTAATTCTTCCCTTTAATAAAAGATCATTCAAAAAAAAAAAACAAATCAATCACTTCCAATTCTTTCGAACAATCACAAAACACATAAATGCCCAAAATACGCTCATTTGAAGAAATTTATGATCAAGATATAAAACTTTAGATTAAAAACTCACGATAATCATAATAATAAAATCACACTTGGATCGGACTGTGGTATAAATCAGTCATGTTCTATTTGAGCAAGTTTAGTTCGAGTTTAAAATTGAAGGTGTTGATAAATCTTAAAGAAAACCAAAAAATATTGAAAATGAAAAGTTTTTTCTATCTTTTTATTTTTGTTTCCTTGATTTTTGTCGTGATTGCACAACCTTCTTGCAATTTTAATTTTGACACTAATTCAAAATACTTTTGTCCACTTACTGGAGGTAACATTGACGCTTCATATGATGGTGAAATAGGAGGTGCACATTTTGAAAGTAAATATGATTCCTTCATATAATTTAGAAGATCCTGATTTAGTAGTATTCTCCACAGTTATAGTTTTCCCAATTTTTACTATTTTTTTAAATTTTAATTTCATCAATTATTCTAATCAACAGATAAAGCAGACAACGATGTGCTATTTTTGTATGCAGACGAAGCAGTTAAAGAGTTTATTCTGAAAAAAATCTTTGATAGATTTAAAAATCTAGAAATCTTGGAATTCAGGAAGGGATCAATATCAGCAATATCAAAAGATTTTTTTTACAATTGTAACCGCCTACAAAAAGTTCTTATAAAGGAAAGTGTTTTTGTGGATGTACCTGTTGATATTTTTGGAAATTGTACAGCATTAACAGAAATCGATTTTGGAAACAATAATATCGACAACATAGAAAGCAGAGCTTTTGCCGGACTTGAAAATTTGGAAATTCTTAGATTGAACGAGAATGAATTGAAAGCTATTCGACCAAATGTTTTTAGCCCGCTTACAAAATTACAAACATTAGATTTGAGTAAAAACAACCTCAAAAACTTTGATGCAAATGTATTTTTAAGCAACACGGAACTTAGAGTACTAATTTTGGCAGAAAATAAACTAGATAGATTAGACTCGAAATATTTTAATTCTTTAAAACAATTAACATCAATTGACTTGACGAAAAATGTTGTAAACTCAACAGAAAAAACTTTGGTCGATAACCTAGTAGGAATTAACTCAGTAAAATTCAAGGAAAATTCGTGTATTGATTTGGATTTTGAGAATTTTAAACAATCAGATATTGATGACTTCAAAACTTGTATTGAAAATTTTAATGGAGCACCAATTATGATTTTATCTAGTGTTGCACTTGTTCTATTGGTAATTTCGAAACTTTTTTAAAATCATGTGTAATTAAGATTATTAATGAATTAAAATTCAATTCTGTTTTGAACTTATTTCATGATTTAAGTTACTATTTTCTACAAATATTGTTTCAAAGGAGATTTAAACTTAAAACATATTTATTTTACTCAATAAACTGTAATTAAATCATTTAAATGGCTTAATTAGAATGAATAAAGCAATAATAATAATAATAATAATAATAAATAAGCTTGTTTTACTTTTTTAAACAATTTTTATATACCACGTCTTGACAAGGTGCGAACTTAAGATTTCATCTGATTAGTAGCATTTATTGTTTAATTAAATTAGAGACGCGCGGTTTTTGTCAAAAATATATTGAATACATAGTGTATCTTTAACTATCGCTGAGTATATTATTGCGAATTATTTTTGCTTCCACTGGCTTCCACCAACCAGTTCAAGCAGACAGTCTTCTCTTCAGAAGTCACTTTTATTTATAAAACTCTAAAGTTAGATGATTCCTAGTTTGAAGTCAACTTATTTTCTGTCACTCCTAGCAAAGCAAAGAACGTAGGTATCAAATCAGAACACAAGTCTCAAATTTGCAAGTTTTCAAACAGAATGAATCAGATATTTTTAACCCTTAATTTCCTGAGTCATTGATGATTAATTTATTCGCCAAAAACTCATCATTTTAAACTTTTATGGCAATGATATGAAACTATAGATTAAAACTTAACGATAATCAAAACAATAAAACAATAGATGAAAGGGAAATCCGATTAGTATCTCGTATATATCGGACAAGTGTTGTTTGAAGAGCTTTAGTCTAATTTTGAAATTGAAGGAATCAAGAAACAAAAAAAAAATGAAGTCATTGAGTATTTTTATCACGATCGGATTGATTGCTATCGTGAAAGGACAAGATCCAGCTTGTCAATTTGAGACTGACAGCGAAGGACTGCTTGCTTGCAAGCTTACTGGTGGAGGAATTATGCCCGAGAACAGAAACAAAGAAATTGCAGGAAATCCTGGAGCCGATAAAACTTTCGCTGATGTCCAAAGAGTGTATTCATTAGAACCAGCTTCAACAGACATGATTTATTCAATCTTTAATAATTTTGTAAACCTCAAGAAACTTGAACTGACCAATGGAATAGTTGAAGAATTAAAGCAAGAAATGCTTTATAACTGCACAAAACTAGAGAAACTGGCCATTAATAAGGGCATAATTAAAACGATTGATTCAAATACTTTTATTAATTGTCCAGCATTGGCAGAAATAGATTTAGGAAAAAATACAATTTCTGGTATACTCAGTGGTGCTTTTAATGGACTTCCTAATTTGAAAACTCTCAATTTTAACAACAATGAATTAACAAATATTCAGGGCAGCATATTCAATGTCTCAACATTACAATCATTAGATTTGAGCAATAATGGATTGTCATTAACCAATAGAAGCATATTTACGTACACGAATGAACTTTTATCGTTAAACCTTGCAGAAAATGGAATCACATTATTAGTAAGGGAACAATTCAATGGTTTGAGTAAATTAACAGAACTAGATTTCACAAATAATGATCTAAATGCAACACAAGACACAGCTCTTGAATATCTTGAAGCACTTCAAGTGGCAAAATTTAAGAGCAATAACTGCATTGATAAAGATTACACAGATTACAGCCAATCATTATTTGCTGGTGATTTCGCAGTTTGCATTAAAAATTTCAATGGAGCTTCAATCATGATTTTGTCTAACTTGGTGCTGGTTGTGTCAGTTCTTATAAAGTTATTTAATTAATAATATTAAATTTAACAATGAAGTTATAGGGGCTTAAAAAGTCAAAAGAGTTGCACAGTATTAAACAGTGATAATATTTTATTTTAATCTTATTATACCTATTTCCTTTAATTATCATAGGTCCAATACTTAAAGTCATGAATATTTGATAAATTTTATAATTATACTTAAATCTTTAATAAATTATAAACTTTACTTTATGTACAACAATTTATTATTTTTTTTTTTTATAAGAACTTAGGTTTAGTAAGGTTAATTACATAATACTGCCTTTGAAAATTAAAAAATTTAACTACGCCTCTTTATGCTTTAAGTTCTAAAGTACCAACATCAATTTTAGTACCAATTTAAAGTTTATTGCTACGACTTATTCCATTACCCATGATTTCACCATTTCCTTATCAGTTGATGTCTTTCATGATCGAAATCGATTTTCAGATTACATGATTAATTGTGCTTCGCATGCGTCTAACTTATTTGCTGCGTGTCATTATTTTGGCTATTTAGGATGACAAATTGAAGTTTTTATCGCTTTGCAAATACATTAAAATTAACTTAACTAGACATTTGAGTCGATAATAAGTTCATTATTATGCAAAGTTTTGGGAATTAAAGCTTTAGTCTTAATTTATAATTCCTCCAGTAATTACCAGAAGCAATGATTATTATCGTACTGATTTTTATAGCTATTACAAGTGGATCCATAAATGGAGAGAGAACTAGAAGAAATCCCAACGATGTCTGTGCTTATTTAACTATCAATAACACTTACAGCTGTGAACTTTTTAATGTGAACATTACATCTAAGAATCAAGCATTCACTATAAATGCAAAAGAACAACAGGACACTCCTCATCTTGTCAGAAGGGTCTATTTTGCTTATGGACAAATTATGAGATATGTTCATCCACAAATATTAAGGACATTTACATTTTTGAGAACTTTGATCCTTAAAAATGTTCTTTTATTCGAGATTGACGAAACAAGCTTCTTCAACTGCAGTGATTTAGAATATTTGGACTTGTCGAATAATATATTAGAGTATATAGGCAAGGGAGTATTTGTTCGATGTCCAAAATTAAAAATAATTGATTTGAGTTACAATCGATTGGATAGAATCGAGGAACAAGCTTTCATTAATCTGGCAAACTTAACTCAATTGAATTTGGAGGAAAACTTCCTAGTCATTTACAATCAACCTAGTTATTCGTGGAATTTGCCTAAATTGGAAATACTAAACTTATCAGACAACTACATCCTTACATTATCTGACAATTTAATCCATAGTTTCATTCTTAAGGACCTTAATCTATCGGACAATAGAATAATGACAATTCCACGTTATTTCTTTCAACATTCAAGAGCGTTAATTCGACTTAAACTTGACAGAAATCGATTGCAGTTCTCTTATGACTGTCCATTCTCATATCTTGTCAATGTAGAATATTTATATCTGCAGTACAATCTTATCACAAACATAAATTGTGGATTATTCAGCAATATGTCAAATTTGAAGGAACTGAGACTTGAGGGAAATTTTATATATGCAATGTGCCCTGAAACATTTACAACATTGAAGAAGTTAATCTTTTTGGATATTTCCTTTAACATTTTCTCTAATGTCGTCAGCAATCCAAAAATACCTTTACAAGATCTGAATGAGCTTCAAATTTTGGATATGTCGCACAATTCAATTCAATTTCTTGCACACGGATTTGGACTAAGTGAAAATAATAAAATCAAGGAATTGAAATTAAGCCACAATAAGATCTACAATATTTATCCTAACATGTTTGAGAAAATGATTAATTTAACAATTTTGGACTTAAGCTACAATCGACTTATCACATTGTCTGTTGAAACACTCAGAAATAACTACAGCTTAAGAGTCTTAAAGTTGTCAAATAATAACTTTACAAGGCTTGATTATGAGTTTTTCTACAACACTTTGAATCTATACTTTATAGACTTTAGCTACAATGAAATCAATGAAATTGATGTTAATCTTGTGACTATATTCAGGAACATGATGTTGATGAACTTTACAGAAAATTACTGTGTAAATGTTAACTTAGTAAAAACTGGAAACACAGCTGTTGGAGAGTTAAACACAACTTTCAACGTCTGCTTTCAGAATTATGAAAATAGACATCCAAATGAGATTCAAATGCCGGCTATACCAACAGAAAGTCCGCATGTGTCTCAATCGAATTTAAATGAAGGTTTTTTTCAGATGCAATTTTTTGTAGCTTTTGTGATAGTTTTAAGATTCTGTTAGAGAAAATTAAGTAATTCTGGGATTAAATTCTGTAAAATTTTGGAAATTTGTCAAAATTCGCAATCGACAAAATAATTAAGTTTTCCTAGAACTACGAAAAGCAGGAAAACATTTTGTTTGTCATTAAAATAAACCATTGCTGTGTCAACGTGATAATGTTATCAATTCAGTCGTTCCTTATCAACTTTTATTAATTTATGTCATTGTTTTAATTTATTTCATGCAATCATAAATGTCTGATCCACATTCGCTTTCGATTACAGTGCCTACATAGAATTGCTGGATGGTTTATTTAAAGTTGTATGCACAAAAATATCCTTACAGATAATTGTTATTAGATTAAAGTAAACTAATCATGGGGTTGCTAGCAAGGTTCAATAGGTTTCGGTTTTTTAAGCTTATTCATTGAGGTCTCTTGGAAAATTGATGGAAAAACGGGAAAAACACAAATTTAGAAGTTAAGGTACGATTTAATTTTAGAATCATGGATTGTTTTACTTACATACTTCTTTGTAAGAAGTTGGAGTTCTTAATTTTACTGTTATTCATTCATCAGACTTACCATTTTTCCGATCTGCTTTTTGAATTTCCTCTTTATGTACATAAACGCCATCTTTCTATGAAACTATGCGATATTCTTAAGATGTACAGCACTCCTAATTGTATATTCCTACCGTGTACTATTTAATATGATTAGGAGTTATTTTTCAACAATTTGAATTGAAGTTTTTCGGATTTGAAAGTAAATAAAGATGTTCCCGCACTTTTTGCTGCTCATCTATTAGTCATTGTTGAGACATCTCAGTAAGTAGACATTGATTGACATTCAAATATTAACCATTTGATAAAAAAAATCATATTAATCAATAAAATTGACAATCAAAAGAGCTAGAATTAACAATAAGAGTAATTTAAAGGAAACCAAAACGTACAGTAATACATTACCAAGACGAGCGTTAAAAGAGGTGCGACTATAGTTGTTTTTTGTTTATGAATTAAACAGTGCTTTTTAAAAATAAATTTAATTACATTAACGAAAAGTTTTAAGAGTTAAAATCTATGTGAAACTATTTTCAATTGATCATTTTATCAAACTGATGTGTGAACGACTGAATAGACTATCAATAAGACACAAAAAAAGCTAGGAAAATGTTGCAAACAGAATACAAACTTTTTCACGAAAGTTTTATGAAAAATAATAATGGAACAACAGCATTCGATAGCTTTTTACATATTCTGCCATCAAGTTTTGCAATATTTCATACAATAACATTAACAACAGCATTAAGATTGAATAACAACAATATTCCAGTTAGATTTCTAGTGGAATTTTTAGTAATTTGCGGTTCTCTAGTTCTATGCACAACAGTCTTTAGTGATGTTATCGGTCATATAGTTTTGACATTCGTTCTTATTACAATCACCTCAATTATCAAACAATTGCATGGAAAATGTCACTTAACTCCATTCGTTCAGGTAACAAAATAATCATCTTTCAAGATCCAGCAATGGTGCTAAAAGATCATTTTCTTAATATCATTGTTTATCATTTAGATTCCAGCGATTTTGCCCGATTTTATCACAGGTGAGTCAATCTATTAAAAAGTTAAGCAACTCAAATAGGCATTAAATTAATTCAATCCATATCTTCACTAGTCGGACGCTCGATAATCAGCTTAATCACTGCCGTGTGCATATTGGCTGTAGATTTCCAATGTTTTCCTAGAAAACTAGCAAAAACTGAAAAGTTTGGATTTGGTGAGTTGGAAGATTTTTCTTCTTTTTGTACCTCTTTCTCTTCTGCTTTCATGTTTTCTTCGCTGTTTCTCATCTTATTTGCATTCATCTACTTCTTACTTTTTTTACACAACGTGATATTAACACAAAAAATAAATACATTATCTTTCATTTTGCTATTCTTTTAGGTCTTATGGATGTAGGCGTTGGACTGTTTGTATTTAGTAATGGAATTGTTGTTAAACCGTCAGCCGTTCCATTCTCAAAGAAGAAATTTCAGAAACTTGTTGTCTCATGCCTTCCACTCTTCATACTTGGCTTTTCGAGACTCGTCCTGACCAAGGAAATCAACTATCAAGAGCACGTAACTGAATACGGAGCTCATTGGAATTTTTTCATTACTTTGGCTGTTACAAAAATGCTTGGTACGGTGCTTGAAGGTTTTATGAAGACAGCCGAGCATATAAAATATTCTGCATTAATGCTGATGATGTTTCACGAGACGTGCTTACAATTAGGATTATCAAATTTCATAATGGATGATAATGGCAGTAGAAGTAACTTAATTACAGCAAATCGTGAAGGAATATTCTCCGTGACTGGATATGTCTCACTATATTTATCATCAATCTTTATCGGAACAGTTTTAAAGTCAGATGGACAAGAGTTGCTGAAAGTACGAGAAGTATTTTACAAAACAATAAAATTGGGTGTGATATCAGCATTTTGTTGGAAAATGATTTTCGTCTGTAATGGAATGTTTGGGGTGTCACGACGAACAGCCAATATGGGATATATATTTTGGGTATTAGCCATTGGAACCACAATGTTGACGCTATTCATGGGAATAGAGATGTTCATATATTACACAAATTTTAATCGACCACAATGGCAACAACAAGCAGAATCAAATACAAAATCGCAACTTGACGAACCTGATTTTCATGTTCCTTATGTTCCACTTATCCTTCAAGCAATCAATTATAATGGTCTTGCATTCTTTCTCATGGCCAATTTGTTTACGGGAATTGTCAACATATGTTTTCAAACAATGCTCCTGGGAACGTCAGCGAGTATCCTCATAATTACATATTATACGTTTCTATTAAATGTCATTATGGTCTTTTTATACGTTAACAAATTTAAGCTCAAAATATGGTAAATTCAATGCAAATGATTTAATCATTAAAATTATTAATTACAATTAATTTCGAAGAGAGATGAGCTCGCACACAAATCTACACAATTAAACAAAAATTAAGTCATTATAACGGAACATTTCATATACTCGAGGAAGCGATGAAGTAGAGGAAATTATGGACAAATAAAGAGTAAAACTTTTTTTTATTATTATTAATTTTTAAATGTGAAAAACTGATTAATTATTTTTTAAAGCTCGTCGTGTTCAAGTCTCTTTATGTAATTTCTATAATCTTCATGATTCCTTACAGCCTTAACAGCTTTTGCAACCAATCGACCGAATTCATCAGGATCGAAATTGTAGTTTTTAAACTTTTCATGTGACTCATCCTCGTAACCAGCCTCGATTGATTCTACGAAGTTTTCATCTTCCCACGTCATGTAGTTGATTCCTCGTAATCTTGCAAGATCATGATAGCAATTTGGATCTCCGCAATTATGAAGTTCGAAGAGAGTTGCCCAGTTTGGAAGGAACAGCAAGTGTGTTAAGCCAGCTCCATGAATGCCAATAAAAACGTCAGTATTCTTTGTTATTTCCATTTGATCAAGAAACTTTATGTTTCTATCGTATACGACACGTTTAACTTCATAATTACTATTTGATGAGATTCGCTTGATTAAATCCTTTTCGTTTAATACATTCCGATATTTTGTGTTGCGTGATAGGAAAGTAATGCGAACTTTTCTATTTTTTGGCTCGTGCTGTTTTATTTGAAGGCGATGCATTAAGTGCTCTGAGAATGCATGGAAAAGTGCACTGTTTTCGCAGCCGTTGATCTAATTGTTTAAAGGAAAAGTGTTAATCTTAGTAAAGGACGTACTTAAAGACTTTACATACTTAAGAGTTTCTATTAGCTACGATTTAGTGATTAGATTAAAACAAAATGATTCGGTATTTAACGGATTTTTCAAATTTAAATCGTTAAACCCTACTAATGTTTTGAAATCTGGTTACTACACATTTGTACAGTTCTAAACATTGAAGTTCTTTTTATATTTAAACTCCAAATAGCAGTTAAACATAAATTAAAAACATTTTTAAGGTTTCTAAAATCAAAAATTTAAATGAATGATAAATTATCACTGCTTGAATCCAGAGATGTCGACCCAGTTTCGAGCTACTCTGTTTAAATCTATATTAAGCAACATACAAACTTACCAAAGGAGTATTATAATACAGTCCAAAGATCATCCTCGGTGGCAAAGAAAACACCAAATTCTTAAAGCACACGACCTTGCCTTTAAACTTATTCAAGTTCCATAATTCATTTTCGGTAAATGCTTTAAACGTGTCAGCAAATTGCGACCAATATGGATGTGTTTCCCAAATTAATATATTAACATCCGTAGTAAATCCACTTTCATGAGTAAAATTGACATGCTGCGAGACATAAAGATTGAAAAAATCACAGAAATGATGATACAAATTAATTGTTGAGTCTAGCTTCATAAGATAAGTAGGTTTTTCAACCACAACGTCACACAAATCATCTTCAATAGGACGCTTCTCGAGAGATTCATAGTTCCTTAATTCAGCTGCCCACGACTGAAGAGCACCTAAATGATCTAATTCCTCTTCAAATTTGTCTTTGTGAAATTTACAATAACCGCCAATTTCGCCGGCTTTAAGCACATTCACATCCCATCGAAACGGTTCTTCTCGTTTTACCAAATCTGTAAAATTAATCATGAGATTCCGCCCACGACAGAATCTAACATTTTCACTGCATTCTAATGATGAATCAGTAATTGTGTACGGCTCACAATAGACTTTAAGTTCCCTGAGTTGTTGCTTAACATAGCCTAAAACGATATGAAAATTATAGTGTTTCCAAAAATAGAAGTGAGCATTCATACCAAAATCAGCTTGCGAATAGAAAACATCCAGTTGAGTTTCTTTGTCCTTTACATATCCTGAATGATTTCCTGGACATTTGTGAATAAATTGTGGCTTTTTACATCCATATTCATATCCCCAGCATAATTCACGGTCATATTCTTCACTGCTGAGGTAGTCTTTATAAAATCCATGTGATGTCTCATTCAACTTTTTGGTAAATCGCCGTAAATTATTAAAATACTGTGACAAATGATTTTTTGGTAGATCTATATCCACAATTCCGTCATTAAATTCATTAATTACTTCACTTAGTGCACTTTTTAGGAACAAAATTAATATAATTAACAATTTTAAACAAAATAAATTCATTTCTTAACATTAAACATTAAAAGTAAATAATACTGGACTCTGCAGATGGATGTACACTGTGAAAAAATTTTGGATGATGAGAATCAACAGGTAGATGTGCGGGATGCATACGTTTTAGTGCTATACTAATGATTTTAATGTTGTTTTGTAATTTATCCGATTCTATTGAGTTGGTTCCATGCTTAAAGCTAAAGCTGCTCGAAATTCGGAACCAGAAACTTCAGCATTAATCGTTCAATTAGTTCACAGCTGTAAGATTATATTGATCCAGATTAAATGTAAAGCTGAAGATTAAAAATTAAGTCATAGGATTTAAATAAGTTTAGATTAAGACTAATCCTTAGATTTACATGCCCAAGGCTCCAGGATCAATCAAAATCCAGCATATGATTTATTGTAAAAATTCTCTTCATTTATTTAATTCATGTGACAATTTAATGTATTAAATCATTCCCAATTATCGCATTCCTTAAAAGCTTTCTTTGAATTAACCTTACTTGCTATATAATTATTATTTTTTGAAGTTTTCGCCTTCTTGCTAGTTCCTTCAATTGTCGTTGGACTAAGAACTTCATCTTTAGAGTTTATTTGGCAATTATCTTCTGAAATTTGCAATTTATTTTTCATGTCAACATCAAAGGCATCAGAATCAGCTTTAGTGACGTCCTGCTTGTAGCAAAATTCTTGAATATACTTTCCATTTGTATTACAGTCATTTTCGCATGTATAGATAGCAATGATTCCCCAATCTAAATCGTAATTTTTCAAGTCATTCAGCATTTGTGGCATTATCTGAAATTCGAATGATCTTTTTCCATTGCAATTTGAGCATTTTGGGACATTTGATTTGTTTAAAGTTCCCGTACTTGAAATCCAAAGAGGCTGTCCATGACGACTGTATCTGATGACTTGCGTTGGATTACTTTCAATGGCTTTTTTAAACTTTCCAAATGCTTTATCTTCTTTTGTGTCATCCATGTCCTTCATATCAGCCTCACTAATGTCACCATTGTGTACAATCTTTCCTTCTTTAATCATATCCTCATATTCACGGAATCGTCTAGTCTCAGACTCTTTATCTGATTCTCTTTTAGCTTTTGTGTCTGTGTCATTATCTTCACCTTCAATAACGATTTCGTACTCAGGAAAATGGCAAGACTCGATTTGATTAGTTTTGGATATGCTTTCTTGTCCACAACTTCTTTTGTGCGATTTCCAGTCAATTTTTTGATGATGTTGTCCACAATAGTTGACAGATTTGCACTTTCCACAAACCATTGGACCTTTACAGCCACAAACATTGCAAACTTTACAGAATGGCTCAATTCCTTCGATCTCTACTGACTCATCAGCTGGCGTATCCGGATAAAATTTATTAATTAATGGCAACTGACTTCTTAAGACTTTAACGTTTCTGGGAATTTAAAAAGATTAGAATAAGCATTCACAGTTATTTTATTTGAAGATGTTTACCCAGATTGATTGATGTTACAGCACTTTCCGTTCCGGCAAATAAATACAAAAATTGTTCTGTGAAATGCATGAGATATTTTGCCAGTTCCAGCAGCATAAATTTGACAAAGAAATGTACACGGCTCATTGCAGTAATCACAACTTAGATCCTTTGCATCTGGGATGTTTTCTAGCTCTAAAAGTATTTAAAAAATTATAATAATAATAATGATAAAAACAAAGATCTTTTAAATTACCCAGCCAAGCTGCTTTGCCTCCGATCTTCGATGGGAAGAAACGATTTGTCAATAACCATGAATCCTGTTCTTCAGAAAAGCCTAGATCTATGCTTTTTAATTCTTTTGATTCCATGACTTTAATTTTGAGCACGTTTTAAAATTTTTTTGTTGTTTTTTTTTTGGGAACATTACAAATGTTTTTAAAACTTCAAAATTAGAATATCTTTAAAGATTGTGGACAATGCAATGAAATTAGGCTTATTTCTTACTTAATTAAATTAATTCATCCAGTTTTGTTTGTTTTCTTAATATAAATATTATTTGATTTATTTAAAATTTAAAGCACAAACATTTGAATGGTTTTGGGTAGGAATGAATACATTTTTCTGGTGTTGTTGATGATTTTCAAACTTGAGATCTAAGCATTAATTGTGGACAGAGATAGAGTCTGAGATTTTGTAGGTTTAATACCTTTCAAATCAATCAAAATCCCTTCATAGCACAATTCAACTGATCAGTTCGGTAGATTTTAACTTTTGTAAAACCACGTTCTCGTAGTTTTTGAAAAATCAGCACAAGAAGCTGAGCATTGGGTTCAGGTTGACGGCTATAAACCCAAAATTCGAAATCATTTGTACAGTAATAAAGGATAGCATAGCTATCGTAGTCCGTGATGATGATCTCGTAAAGGTTTGTGACTGAAAAATGGAATAAACTTATTAAAAATCGATGATTTATACTTGATACCATACTCATAAATGCTGGATAATGAAAAGCAACTACACCTTCTTCGATCTCAGCTGCTATTCCCATACTCTTAACTTCTATTCCTTGAGCATTTATAAACCTTCTGTAGATTGACAGTCGTCCACGTGCAGCAGCAGATAGCTTTATACGATCACATCTTTCTACTAAAGTTGAATTAGCCATAGATGTATAAACCTCATACCAAGTTCCGTTGAATCTTTCCATTGAAAATTCATCCATGTTGGACACTGCTGGACATGTTTTTGAATTCTTCGGTCGCTGTCGAATCACTGCTTCTGATGCTGTTAATAAAAGCACTGCTAATGATCTTTAAATTGCCATCATTAGTAAGTATCCCATTGTTTGTGAATAAATCTAACTTACAGCCTAAAGATAATACTGTCCATGTCTGATCCAGACTTTAAAAAACTAAACTAAATCACTTAACAAATCATTTATCTCTTTTAATAGCCATACTCTAAATTGGTACCTACATTGTTTACTTCAAAACCATTAATTTATTATTTCACTATTTACACAAATTTCTACACCTTAAAATTACAGCTTACATGCCACTCATTTCCCACTATTCACAAATGGAAACTGATCATTGCAGTTTTGGTCAATCAGTTTCAAAAAGTTTGGCGGTAAAGTGTTGTTAATCATTGTGGAGAAGACATTTTGCCAATATTGTGACTCTAATGTCTTGTTTCGACTCATAACCCATACATTTTGTCCTACTATATAACCTGGATAGTTGTTGCATGTGAATAGAACTGCATAGTTCTCGTAGTCTGTGCCTGGAACTGATTAGAGTAAGTTTGGATAAGAAAAAAAAGAAATGGAACCACAAACTTACCCAAAACATTGTAGACTCCATTGTCCCTAGCTAAAGAGCTAATTACTAAAAATCAAAGTATCACAATTCAAAACAAACTCACGCAATACAGGAAAGTTGATCCCCAAAGTCCCTCGTCCAACAGCTGACGCAGATCCCATAACTCTCTTTTCATTACCAAATGAAATATATTTTTTGAATACACTAATTTGTGCATTGTTGGCGCCAACGGCTGGCCATGTAAATATCACAACTGGACATCTCATGCTGAGTAATGTGCTGTCTGGATAAATAGCGAGGATATACCATGTGCCAAGAAAGTCAGAAACATCTAATTTTGGAATGCTTTGAACTTTTTGACAATCAACTGGACCTCCTCGTTGTGCATTAATAATTTGGTGATTGATGTAAATTGTAAGAATTAATGAAAAGAACCTAAGGATAACGGGATATAGTTTATAAATGTAGTTTAAGTATGATCTGTTAAAATTTACTTTGCAAGCATGGTTGATATTGTTGGATACTCCTTATTAAAAATCAAATAACAACTGATGTGAAAATAAAGCTAGGAATGACCCAAAATGTATTTTCAACAACTTTTTATTAAAAGAATCAACCTTAATGCAGAAATTATATTGTTTTTCTGTTTAGTATGCCCACTTTTTACTCATTAGTGGGTGCAGAAGTGTGACTGTTTGTATAGCTTTTTATAAGCACGTGCGTATGTAATTATATTGAAGTTCTATGGCATTGTGGATTTAATAATTAAATTAAGTTAAAACCAATAAAAAAAAAATCAGTTGTCATTAAAACATCATTTAAGCATGTTATTAATTTTGGTGAAATAAATTTGCAAATTTACACATCTTTTTAACGGATAAAATTTATTAAAATTATTTGCACGGAATCAATCTTCCAAGTATTTTGTATTTGGAAACCCCGTTTAGCACAGTTTTAACATGCTTTTAACATAAATAACAATTTATAAGTCACTTTGGCCCCCTCCCACTCCCCCTTGTTACAATATGTTACAACTCACAACCCCCTCCCCCCTTGAACGTTCATAATTTATTTTATTTTGATAAAAAGGTGGAAAATTTAAAAAAATGTTTTTGGTTCGTTACATACTTCTTGACACCCCCCCCCCCCCTATGTTACAATTTTTCAACCCCCCCCCCCCCCCCCAAAATGCGAACGGCCTCATACCATACTTAAGTATCATAACAAAAGAAATGCGCACAAGTCAACAGCAATAAATAATTAATCATACTTGTTTAGCACTTAGCACACAAAATTGACGATTTAGCTTAAAATCGAATTCCGTAAATTCTTATTTGTAATTCCTTCAATTTTTTGTGTTATTTATGGATTAACCAAAGTTAAAAGTGTGTTAAAAGTGATCATTATTTACTGCAGAAGAAAAGAAACATAAAAGATAACAAAGCGAAGACGATAATAAGGAAGAAAAATGTTTTTTACGAAAATATCTAGTCTAATTCTTATATGTGGCTTAATTCACTACTCTCAGCCGTTTTATTTGCCTGGATTAGCTCCTCAAAATTACTGCAAAAAGTCTGAAAGTTCAAAATCATGCAAGGTAAGCCGGCATTAAAACATCCCATAACTTTTTTTGGACGCAATTTTTCTTTTTGATTTCGTGTCCAAAAAGTTTTCTCACTGCAAATTCACAGTCTCAAATTATCGATAAGACTTAAGTGACTAGACCAAACATGTATAACATGCCTTATCGCTCGCATTGTACAGTTTCCGCTATAAATAATATGCTGATTGAAATTATGGACGATATTAATACATACTGAATACGTGTCCTATAAAATTGTATATATACATGCTATATACATACATAGTCTTTTACTCTTTGTATCACTCATTATTATACCTTGACTCATCGTCATTATTATTATTTTTTTCTTCTTCTGTGCTATCTATTCTAATACATTTTTTATTGTCTCATTTACTGGATGTTAGTCGGAAGTGACATTGTATGTGAACCGCTTAAATACCGAGGAGTCTGTAATTCCTTATGAATATCATCATTTTGATTTTTGCACGACTGATGAATCAAACTCACCTGTCGAGAATTTAGGACAAGGTAAGAGAGCTATAATGTGACATTCTAGAACAATAAATAAAATAATTAATTTAAATACCTTTATAGTAATTTTTGGAGAACGAATTCGTCCATCTCCATATAAAATAAACTTTATGGAAAATACAACGTGTCAGGTGTTGTGTAAGAAGCAGTATGTAGGTGGACAAGCTGACAGTGAGCGACGTCTAATGATAATGAAGAAAGGAATGAGCTTAAATTATCAACATCATTGGATTATTGATAATATGCCAGTTACGTGGTGCTATCCACTTCAAAATGATCGTCAATATTGTTCAACTGGCTTCAGTATGGGATGTTTAGTGAGAAACTCAAAGAATCCCGATGTTGAGGAGAGCTGTGCATTAAATCCAGCTTATAATCGTCCTGGAACTTACTATCCATTCAATCATGTTGATTTACTTATAACTTATCATAGCGGTGCCACAGAAGATTGGGGAAATACATTCAAACAGAACGGTGGACGTATTATTTCTGTAAAAGTCACGCCCTCATCAATTCGTCATGATGTAAATGCTCCCGATTGCAATAGTCAACAACCTCTTGAAATTCCAGCAGCACCTTTAGAACAAGGAAAGACAGTAGACGTCCTTTATACATATTCAGTCAAATTCGTGCAAAATAATACGATTAAATGGAGCAGTCGATGGGATTATATCCTTGAATCTATGCCCCATACAAATATTCAATGGTTTAGTATCTTAAACTCTCTCGTCATCGTTCTATTTCTTTCGGGAATGGTTGCAATGATTATGCTGAGAACTCTCCATAAAGATATTGCAAGATATAATCAAATGGATTCAGGAGAGGATGCACAAGAAGAATTCGGTAAGTGACTATGATTGATGAAGATTTTAAAGGCTGTCTTATGCGATAGTCATCAATTTCAATTTAGATCCTATATTATTTTTGGACAGATAAATCGAAAAGTCATTATTACGATATTTCCACTTGTTCTGTTATCTACAGCAACATGTATTTGTAAAGTTTTAATGACTTTCTCATACCTACCGATAAAATTCACTTCTTCTTATCGCTAAAAACATGTCTTTATGACCCTTTAATTTTGGATTTACTAGTCACGTTTTCTGTTTGTCCTTAAAACTAGTTGTTAACTGGTTGCTATGCATTTGCAAAGTTCCTT
Organism: Chironomus riparius; assembly: GCA_917627325.4. NCBI lineage: Eukaryota > Metazoa > Arthropoda > Insecta > Diptera > Chironomidae > Chironomus > Chironomus riparius. The sequence continues at coordinate 15,802,251 of OU895877.1, read as the reverse complement.
TAAAAGTTTAACGATTTTTTGATATTTGAATTGAGTGTTTTGGTATTAATCACAATTTAATTTATTTTATTCAGGCTGGAAACTCGTTCATGGAGATGTTTTCCGTAGTCCAAGAAAGGGAATGCTTCTCGCTGTATTGCTCGGTTCCGGTGTTCAAGTTTTCTGTATGTCCCTCATCACACTTGCCTTCGCATGCTTGGGATTCTTGTCGCCAGCAAATCGTGGAGCTTTAATGACATGCGCTATGGTTTTATTTGTTCTTCTCGGAACTCCAGCCGGCTATGTGTCAGCTAGAATTTACAAGAGCTTTGGGGGAATCAAATGGAAGAGTAATGTCCTCTTAACAGCAATGTTTAGCCCTGGAATGGTCTTTGGCTTGTTCTTCGTCATGAATCTTGTATTATGGCATGAAGATTCATCAGGTGCAGTTCCATTCTCAACACTCGTAGCTATTTTAGCATTATGGTTCGGTGTTTCTGTTCCATTGACATTTGTTGGTGCATATTTCGGTTTCCGTAAGCGAAGCTTAGAACATCCAGTGAGAACAAATCAAATACCAAGGCAGATTCCCGATCAATCGATTTATACACAGCCAATTCCTGGAATTATCATGGGTGGTGTTTTACCATTCGGGTGCATCTTTATCCAGCTATTTTTCATCTTAAATTCATTGTGGAGTAATCAGGTATGTTTTAATCCTCAAGTTTTAATTTTAATCTAATTAAAATTCTAATTTTATTAGATGTACTACATGTTTGGATTCCTCTTCCTCGTGTTCCTCATATTGGTCATCACATGCTCAGAGACCACGATTCTCTTATGTTACTTCCACCTGTGTGCTGAAGACTATCATTGGTGGTGGCGAAGTTTCCTTACAAGTGGATTTACAGCCGTCTATTTATTCATTTATTGCTGTCACTATTTCGCCACAAAACTTCAAATTAATGACGCAGCAAGTACATTCTTGTACTTTGGCTATACGCTCATTATGGTGTTCCTTTTCTTCCTCCTGACTGGATCTATTGGATTCTTTGCATGTTTCTGGTTCATTAGAAAAATATACAGTGTCGTCAAAGTCGATTAAGTTTAGATATATATTCTTACTATCCAAATTGTCCTATATATTATTATAATTATTTTTATTTAATAACAATAGCAACTTTTTTGACATCAACTTACAGAATAAAATCTTTATTTGTCTTTGATAGCACACAAAGCTCCTTTTAAGTAATAGTCATTGCTGTAGTCTTGACATTTTTAGTTTTTTTGGCTGAAATTCAGGCTCAAAATGAGTATAATATACAAAATTAAAGCCTATAATTAACCAAAAGCATCCAAAAAATTGACTGTGAGGAAGAAATTTGGAAGGTTTTGCGGGAAATGAGAAAGAAGCAACAAAAATAATTTAAAAACGATGTGTAATTAATTAAATATTAATTTAAATCATAAGCATAACATGTTATTATTTAGGATTTTTCTATGTAACAGAAAGAAAGTAAAAGAATCAAGTGATCAGTTTAATTAAGATTTCTTGGACGTGGTTCGATGTTGTATGGTTGAGGTCTATTGAATTGACTGAAAATTGGCCAGTAAATCTTATAATTTCTAGTTGAATCTTGTGTGATGTGTGCTTGATGGTGCACACTAGTGATTGACATAGGCGCAAAGCCCGGAAAGGATTTATCTCATCCTAGACCCAAAAATTAGTGAACAGCTTTTCAAATCTCCCTCAATAACATTCAATATAACCAAAACTATGCAACATCATCTTATCCAGAAGCTAAGGTTGATTTAAAGTAAAAGTAATAAGATGAAACTGGAAAGGACTTGAAATTTGCGCATAAAATATAGTTTTATAACATAACAGATAACTATTAATAGCACTTTTTGGATTAAACAGACTTCTTCTTCTTAATTTAAAAATTGCAAAATGTAAATATTTTTTTTAAACTAAACATTTCGGCACCTTCTATTTTGGACTGTCCTATAAATTGTGATGTAGAAGCTAAAGAATCAAAAAAGGCTTTACAATTTAAATTTTATTTATATGAGTCAGCGACGGTTTGGACTTGGATGGTGAGATTTTCATTAGTAAACAATCTGTCAAATGCGATATTGGGATATAATGAACGCTTTTTAGTAACTTGAGCATTTGCACATGTGTTGATTGAATCGAGTAAACAGCACGCAGTGTTGTTGCTTTAAAAATCTGGGAAGGAATGTGCAAATATAGGAAATTATAAATCTTGATGCTTATCATAAACACAATAAATAAGCTAAGGCTGAAATCATTCAGCCTCTCGAACTTAAACAATGAACTTATAGGCCATAAACTTTTTTTAAATCAAATACCATGTGATTGTTATACAAGAATCAATATAAAAGAATGCTTCCCACAAGTCTATATATTGTATTGTCAAGCAGTTCGAATGCATATTCTTATTTGTCCAAAACAGGTTTAATCAGGAGTTCGTAAGAATATATGCATGATAAATGTCAAGAGGCATTGAGTATTAAAATTTCTTATTAACGACTGTAAAAGGAACCAAAAACTTAACATTCCCAATCCTCAAATCGCTTCTGTGTACAATTAACCCTGATTTACAGAGATTTAGCTCTTTATTGATTAGGTTCAAGGTCTAATTAATCGGTCTGAAATGTAAATTGACACTCGATTGATCTTACGCTATTATTGAGTATGAGTTGAATAGCAATGCACTGGTCCGAAAACGAACTACTAATGTGGATATCCACGATTTAAGTAGATTCCCTTTGAATAAAAAATTTCTGGAACAAAAACAACTGCTCAAATCGAGGTCGCCAAGTAATTGAAAACTTGGCAAAATAAGCAAGTATCTGATCGATTGACTGAATCTCTCGTTGACCTTAATCGATTAGCTGGTTTGAACTGAGAATCAAACCCTTAATTGATCTCTTATTCGATTCTGTTTCAATTTCGATTTACAAATCGAACTTATATTCTTTAATCCAACAAACAAGCATAAATCGCAGACATAGATAAACAAATCACCTAAATGAGGCACAAACAGAACTGACTCAAAACGTATTATTTGGCAAATTTTAGTGATTGTTTGTATCAAGAAAAATCCTTTTCTGTAATAAAATATCAACAAAATAATTTTGGTTTAGTTCTTAATTAAGCTGTATAACTTTATCCTCTATATTTGATGAAATAAATTGATTAAAAAAACTTTTAAAGATATAAAAAATAAAACTCGAAGTCTTCTTTTCTTTCTTGGCAGTCAATCTCCTATTTTTTATTTCATATCATTCATGAATTTTACATATGTAGTATAGCTTATCGTTCATTCACATTATTGAGTTTTTTTAAACAATCCACGTGCCATTTTATTTCCTCTTCCACGAAATTTTTTATTCTATTTTTTTTACTCTTTTCTTATTTTATTATTTTGACGTCTTTCACGCACATTTTTTTTTTTTTCATTTTTACGGCACTAAATGAACATTCGTCACACTTTTGTGTTTAGCTTGACGAATTTTAGGACGAAAATGAAGTGAAGAAGAATTTTTATTCCATTTTTAAACATTCAGTAATATTGTTTTTAAATTATCACATTCTTTTTGATTTTTTCAGTCTCGTCATTCATTCACACAAGTAAAATGGTTATGTCTGTATTTCACACACATTTTTCAACATTCGCACGTGGAAAATTGTTTTGACGGAGAAAATGCAATTAATGGATTATAATACCTTGACAGGTTGTGTTGTTAAGGTTGCTAATGCGCGTATTTACATTGTAAACATTTGCTTGTTGTTGACGACATTTTAATGTTTTTTGAAGATGGCTATATAGCTGGGTGCCCTCTGCAATACAGCAAAAACCGATTCATTAAATGATCCAGTTAACGAAGGTCATGTATCACGATTTATTTAAAATAATGCAATTGAAATGCTCATGGTCTATATACGAGTTGAATGGTTGTTACAACTGTGCACATGGTTATTATCTATATTTTTTTCTACCATGGAAGTCTTTCATAGAGAGATATGTAATAACAGATTGATAGAGCATGACATCTTCAAACTCTGTTTCCGGTACTAAAGACCGTAGATTCGATATCTTGAAAGTTCGATATTCAAGAGAAGTAATATCAATATTACATGAATTTTGTAAAGGAACTCGAATTTTTTGTTCATTTGATTTACGTTTAAAACAAGTTTTATTGTCTTCTTGATTTAAATTCCATAAACATTTCTAGAATCAATAAATCAAAGTTAAATCTTGGTACTGTTTTATACAACTTGATTGATCTCAAATCAATTGAAACCGAATTTTAGAGTTCACTCTATACTAGCGTGTGGTTTATGAGTTTGTTTTCTTCAACGACAAATTTTCAAGGAGCAGAATGTTATTAAGTATGAAGGAAGTTTATATTCTTTAGTCATTTTGAATTACAAACGTTCGTTTTTACTCTTATTGATTGAATTAACGTCAATTGTTTCTTCCTGTCTTACATTTCCTCCATTTTCTTTCAATTTTCCTCATTTAAAAAGGTTATTTTTTGTTTGATCATCACATTGTATAAATCTTACATACTAGATGCATACAAAAGTAACAGGAAATAGTACACAGGTAAAAGGAAACACAAACTTTCTCAACAAACTCTTTTTAGGCTTGTGATTAACTAACGATTGTCACATTCGTACATGAACAATAGAACAAAAATCAATCTTTTTTTTATTTTTGGAAATTAGAGGAACAGAACTCACAACAATTGATAATTATGATAAATTTATCACACATTCACTGATTCATGAAATGTTCTTGTGATTGTTTGCAGGCACACACAGTTGATTTTTTTTCTTTATTGATTATTCCTAGTTCAGGCATAAAAATTCATCTTATACTTAATTTTATTCTCATGTATACCCAAAAAAGCTCATTTATTATCATTCATCATTTACATCTTAAGTATTTAGGAAATGAACGATTTATACTTCTTACAAGTTACTACTGGGATTCGAAGGAAGAAATTTTATTTTTAAAATGACTCGATTTTTTTATGATATTAAAGTTGGGAGGGTTTTTAAATAGGATATGCTGGATTTAACCTTCATATTCTAGCAAAGCTTCCTTAAAAATTGTGATTTGGTGTTTTTTTGTAAAATATTTTCCCTTTAGAATTAGGAAAACTGCGTACTATTAATAAAACAAATTAATATCGTTTTAAGAAGATTCAAGAATTAAAAACATAATTTTGAAAATGAAGCATTGTGAATCGTTTATTTGAAATGCTAATTGAAGCTACTCATCCTTTCAAAAGAAATAAAGGTTTAAACTAAGGAAAATGACGTGGATTAGAGAAAGTTTTGGTAGATTCTAAAACATTACCCAAGATGATTCAAAGGATTTAACACCAAAGATTTCATTTGACAGTGCTTTGCATGTGATGCATTATCTTTATAAAGGATCTAGGAATTCTCGATGTCAGTGTGATCGAGTAGATCAGGTTGGGTAGCAGTATTTTAGGGATCACTACTAGAAACATTTATAGAAAATCAAATAAAGCAAGGAGCTAGTAAACAAACAATTCTGTGGAACAAAATATTGCATCATTAAAACTTCCTCTCCACGACTAATTAAAGCAAGAAAATAATGCATTGGAGCAACAAAAAATATAATAGAAAAGCAAAGTTAAAGTGAATAAGAAAACAAATTAATTATCACATTTGTTTCACAATTTGTTATTACATTAATTAACACATAAATTTTTTGTCCCTTAAGATGCAACACTAACATCCTTCTCATTTGATTTGTGTTTTATTATTTCATTTATTGCTCAATTTGTGACTTTAAATCAATCCTTTGCTCGATTTCGCGTTGATATGATTTTTTTTTTCTTCGCAAAAGAAAAAGAAATGAGAACATCCAAAGCGGAAGTGACCTACTTAAAAATTGTTTTATGTTCAAATTTTTTACTCCTTCATTACACCCAATCACAGTGATTTATTCCAATTTTTTGTCATTATAAACAACAGAGAAATGACTTTTAAGCGCAGCATTCAATTTGATTAGATTTCACATTTATTTTTGGACTCAATCGTTCATATCGCACTTGTATTAATTATATTTAAATTCATCATAAGACTCAATCGTTGGTTTGAATTCAGAAAATGTTTTTCAACTTTGAAAATTCAATTGTTTTTTGAATTTTATTATAAAAAATTGTTTAATACCCTCGCGACTACCCTTTGGGGTCATCCCAAATGACGTCATAGGACGACCCTCATTAATTAAATTATGACTAATGTTTTGAGCAACAATTTTTATGAATTCGCCCCATCGAAAAATGCTTGCGCACAACTTTTTCAATCCCATTTATATTATTTTTTTGTTAATTCACCTACTTAATAATTTACTAGTTCACTTATTTATTTTTTTCATATTTTCACCTATTTAGTATTTGTTTAATGCCTTACATTAATTTGCAGTCTCTCAGTCAATCAGAAATAAATGAATTGGAACACACAGCTTCAGACATTTTTTGTTTTGGCATCAAACACGTTTGATTCACATTTATAAATTCTAAAAGTTATGACGAAGATTATTATGCGATGCAATTCTTTTGTGTCTCTCGAGTCTTTTTATTCGGGGGAGAATCAAAACTGGGCAATGTAGACATTTTTTTCATTTAAAAAAAAAACTAGAAAAAGAAGGAAAATTTTATCTAATTTACACCTAGTATCGCATTTAATTCATCCAGTTGTGATTCTCCTGGTCTTTCATGTTATCAGTGCATCGCGGTTTTGTTTAGGAACTGAAAGCAAACCTGTTTTAGTTGCTTGATTGAATTTGGTGGGAAACTGATTTGAGTTTGGTTTAAAACCGTACAAATTCTGTGAGATTCTGATTTAAACATCACGAATATTTGTGAGTCTCCCAAAACATTACAAATTTGACATGGAAACCATACAAATGCTTCTAAATCAATTTCACACCCCTCAATTGTTTTAAATTTCAAAAATACGTTACAAGTTTGCTTTCAGTTATTTGTTTCAATAGTTTCATATAATCCTAGTTTAATATTACGAAGACGATCGTTGCAATTGGAAAAAAATTTGTGTCTTTCAACGATTATCTTTGTTTAACATAATAATAGCGAATAAGATGAATAAAGTAATACAAAATAATTCAATAATGTTCGCATTCATTTTGCAAGAATGAAAAATTTGTTTTTCATCTATTTGGAATTTTCCTGAGCTAAATTGTCGGTTTTCATTTCTAGAAAAATATTTTGAGCATTTTTCGTTCTTGCACAAGTGTTGGTTTGTATGTTTTTCTTTTCATATCAATAAATGTCTTAAAAACTAAATTAATTAATTACCTAAAATGCCTTACATGACTAATCTTAGGATTCTGGAACTGCAATTATGGAGGTTCCGTTAATAGCAAATTTTAATCACAATTTATTAGATTTTTGTTTTTCCTAAAAGAAAGATCAGTCCAAAATCCTATTACACGTAATGAGACTTAAATGACTACGAGTTCAATGGAGGCAATTTATCATTATGTTATCACCATCTGATTATCAATTTTTTAAACTTTTATCTTATTCTTTCAATTTTACAATTTTCATTAATTTTTTTTTGTTTTCATTGGCTTTATCAAATGATGATATCACATGTTATTACTACGTAAACATATGTATGTATGGTTTTAATTTAATTAATATTTATAAACTATTTTCATTTATCGCAATATGCAATATACACTTCGAAAGGAAATTCATTCAATCGCTCATCAACAAATTTTATGAATTTTCTTATTTTTCTCACTCTGGATGAGGAAGAAAAACATTGAAGGATCGGGGAAAAGTTTCTGTTTCTGGTATGTTCCACGTGGATTTTAAAATTAATTGGTTTAATGAATTTCAGCAGACTTTAGACCTAATATGATTCAAATTATTTATTGGCAAATAAACTTGAAGAGAAGAATTAAGTCAATTTCGATCAAGTATCAACCAAAGACACAACAATTTTTAACAACCTGAACTGACCAAAGGTTTCAAAAGATAGAATCGGTTCAAGACACACCCAAGATGCAGACTTGAGCTCATTTTTTTATCCTAGCTATATAAGCAAGAAGGCAAGAAGCTTGGATACTTATCTAGACTGTTATTACTACTTCTAAACCTTCGTGAATGCATTAAGCTACTCAAACCCTTTTAAAAATGAGTTTCATATGTCAATAAACTGAACAAAAAAGGTCAAACATTCAGTTCGTTTCAATATAAGGAGGCATAGACAAAGAGCACGTGCTATACATGCTTTTTAAAAATCAATGTTCATCTATTCTAATGCATTCTGAAATTAAATAACTTTCAAATGTCGAAAAGACATAATTAAACTAAACAAAACCCAAAATAATTGCGTATAAAAGATATATCTGTTTGCTTTTGTGAAGTATATCGGACTTACTTGTGAAATATAAAGCAAGAAAAATTTAGCATCATCTCCTGAGGATGTGAATGATCATGCTTTTTTTATACTCTTCTGATTATGCTCTTGAAAGTATATAAAAGATTATGATATCAAAACTTTTATACAAGATATTTATAATTAGAAAATGGTACGCTATTGAAAAAAGCGTATTCTTAACCGTACTCTTCATCAAGTGTATGTTCTTTGTCTGTTAGGATAAGAAGGCAGAATGAAGAACATTTTAATCAATTAAAGACACATTCAAATTTGAACAAATTGCGAATTGAAGCTATCCAGAAACTCAAGAAACTTTCCATTCCCTCTCTTTTTATTTGAAGTCATCATAACTCACAACAAAACTCCACGTCATCATCATCATCAATAATAAAATAATTCATTTAATTGTCTAAGGAAAATTAAATATTCACAAAATGGCATTCATATTCATCAAAAATGGACACGTTGATGCACACTATAAATGGAGAACAACAAACAACATAATGCAGCAATATCACACACATCACAGATCGGTCGTACACACAATTAATTAATTAAAATAAGGGTTTCAGTCATCAAATTCATCATTAGATTCATTCATAAGATTTTTTCTTTTATTAATTACATTTCTCTTCTCAAAAAAATAATAAAAGGATGAAGATGTCCTCAATTGCCAGTCACAAAACAGGATTCTTTCATATATTCGGAAATAAAAAGTTTTGGTTCGCATACATGTCTTCTTAAATCTCATTCAACATTTTTTTTTGTGATTTTTTTGCATATTTTTTTAATGTATGATTTTAAGCGCATTTTTGAAATTTGTTTTTGAAAAGGGAGCTTAATAGTTCACTTCGTTTGTTCGGCTGGGAACTGAGATCTCCTCAACCAGACATCGTAGAGAGCTCGGATTTATTTCATTATTTAAGTTTTATGGAGTTGTTGTACGATCGAAAAGTTGGAAAGTTTAAAACATTGGATTTTTACTATAAATTAATGATTTTGATTTCAAAGCAGTGCAATCTGCCGAAATTTTTCTTTATACGGTGTAACTTGTTTACTTTTGTTGTTTTTAATTTCAATTTTAAAAACCGTTAAAAATTTGAATATTAATAGTTGGACAAAAAACTTTTTAACTGTACCTAATGTTTAATTTTTGTAAAATAAAGCATGGAATCTGTGCTAATTGCAAATTTTTGGAACTATTTGCTTATTGGCTCTTATTTTGTTGCTAAAAAGTACTGATCGCTGCGTCAAAAATGCGCCGAAGTCCCTCGATCAATAACACGAGGAATTTTGAAATTTATTTTTGTATTCTTAATCTAATTAGGTAATTCTTTTAAATTATCATAGACACATCCATTTCATAATTTGAAGAAAATAGAAACTTTAGTGCATAATTCCACTTTAATTAAATTTTTTGCATTCTCTGAATAGACAGAAAAGTTATTGTGAAAATAAAAATATATAAGATAAGATTAATTAATTATTGTAATGGGTGAAGATCCAATAAAGAAAATATAAGTATTTTTTCCTTACGACATGTGAGAATTGCAATCGGATCGATTCTTACTTACTGTCCATATCGTTACATGCTCTTCATTTCTTGAGATTATATTGTTCTAGACGGCGTTGGGAAAGTTGTTTGCAAATTGAATGTTGTTGTTGTTATTTGTTGGTGCTGCTGGTGCTACGTTGCTGTTGAAATGAGAAAATAAAAGAATTTATTAGTAATTAGACATTTCAAAAATATTTAAATTCTTAGCGGTTTTTTGAAATTTAAACATTACATGAAATTCAAAATTTTGAAAACCGTTTAAGATTCGAATTCGAAAAAGCCGTTTCGAGCGATTGCAGAAATTAACTGAAATGAATCAAGACAGAACCGAGTCTAACGGCTTTTAAGAATCAAATAAAAGAACCAAAATGAAGTAAGACTGACCACGATTAATAAGAAATCATGTATTTATCAGTATTTATATTATAATCATAAAAGAAAGTAAATTCAACTGAAATGAACAGAAATCAATTTTAAACGATATAAAAGTTTCTTCTTACTTTACGGCTGGTGTCATTTGAGCCGACTGTTTAAGCTGTTTAATCTCCCTTAAAGCCCAATTACATGTTGATTTTGTGCGAGTTGTGGTCGATTTCTTGCCTTCCATCAACATCGGCATAATAATATTGTCTTCAAGAATGTATGGTAATAAAGGTGTTCCAAACGCTAAACATAAATCTCCAATCAGACCAGCACAACTTGTCATTGTTGTCTCGGCCAAATCAGTGTCGCATGCTGCTTTCACAATATACTTAATAATCATTGGAACGTGGTTTTGAAGAAGGAGAATATCTTGATTTGGTTTTGAATCAGTTCCTTTTAATCCTTGAACAATTCCCGTGAATGCTTCCAATACACTTTCGCGCAATGAGCTCAAATAGTCACGCATTTCAAAATCTTTTGTGTCACATTGAATTTCCATGACTTGTGAGAGAACTTGAAGGACGGGACTTAAATATTTCTTAAATTCACATCCAACACTAAGTGCAATGTCACCGAAAACACTCAAAACTTGTGGCTTAACGTCACGATGAATGTCTGGATTACTAAGATTTTCCATAAGCATATTCATGATTTCATCACAATATGGCAAAATGGCAATTTTCAAAGCACGTGCAATGTCGCCAACTAATCCAATAGCAACAGAACAAACTTGATAATCTTGGAAGTTCTTTAAAGCCATGTACAAGAATGGCTTAAACGCTTCCATATATTTAATGAAGTTCTCATTCATCAGATCACACAAGTTGGAGACAGCCATTAATGCGTCTTCCTGTACGCCACCAGCTTTACCAGAATTAGAATTGAACATCATTAAGAGTGCACTCATAATAGCATCCGATACAGCTGGTGCATCTTCAGGCTTAACTTTACGAAGTACAGATTGTAATGTTGCACACAATGATGACTGTATATCCTGGATTCTTTGACGATCATTTGGTGCAATCATATTGTCCATATTCAAAATTTGATTTAATCTCTCTAGGATAACCATTGTTGTAGATTGTACGGTCTTATAGCAATCACTTGGTGAGTTTTTAATCATTTCCATTAATGCTTCATAAGCAGCAGCACGTAAATTTGATTGACCACCATCTGGTCTGTCTGTTGTTTCAAGTAAACGCTGGACAATATATTCAAAATATTTTGATAAACAATAAGTTTCTGGATCGTCTTCGTCCATAAGTGCAGCGTCATAAGCAGCTTGTGATAATCCAGTAAATGCCCAACAGACATTAGATGCGACACGTGCTTCAGCTTTCAATTGCTGTAATAAAGCTTGAAGTAGTGGCTCAAGGAATTGTGGATCAATAACAGCTTGTGGAATCACTTCACATATTCTACCAATTGTCCAAGCTGTTGTATCACGAACAATTACATTAGTATCGTACATCAATTGAATTAATGTTGGCATAGCTTGTTCAACAAGTGGTTTTAATGTCTGTGCCTCAAGTCCACCCAAAATGGAACTGAAAACCATCAATGCAGCATCTCGATATCTCCAATTTTGACTCTTAATATTCTCAGTGATGAATGGAAGGACATGTGGAACAATATCATCTTCACAGCATGTTGCGAGCAACATAAGACAGACACTAGCTGATTTAGATGGATTCCAATCGTCATCGTCATCATGTTCTTCCTGCTTAGTTAATTTCTCCATTAAAACTGGTGCTAAATATTGAAGTGCACCTCTGGCGTAGTGCCTTGAAACATGCTCAGGCGTTTGACCTGCATTCTTTGCTTCCTGTGACTCAATCGACAAGTCAATTTCCTCATCGCATACATTCGACCAGAACTCAATACCTTGAAGTGCAACTTGATCATTTTCGGACTTCATGGCCTCTAATGTTATTGGAAATAGTGCCTGACCCATATATGCTTCCATAAATTGATAATATAATGTCATTATTTTAACTAAACACTGTAATGCTGCGACACTAATTTGAATGTCAGTACTTTGTGTTGCCTCACAAACTACTTCCATAATGAAATTTCTCTCGGAATCCTTTTCGAAATTGGCTTTGGTGAATTCTAATGAGTTAAGCAGTGCATTTGTCGCTGCTAGTCTTACATGATTACTTGGTTCCGTCTTACGCATTCCGTGAATGATTGCTGTGAGAATGGCATTTGATTGTGGCTCCAAAACCTCAGAGTTAATGTCTTGACAAATGTATCCAATTGTTTCCAATGTTGCTTCCCGTTCCATCTCTGTTGATCGCTCATTAATGACATTATTAACGAGTGTTTGTACGAGATTTGGCCATTGACCTTGAGGAAGTTCTGTAACCGCGACATATGCAACACATTGGGCAGCAGATGATGGTCTTATACTCTCAGTTCCCAATGCAGCTAATATCTATGTACATAAAGGACAATTTAATAGTCAAATAAAGACAAAAAAAAACAATAAACTTACATTTTTCTTAACATAATTCCTAATGTCTTCCGGTAGTTGAAGCCATTGTGCCTGAAATTTGAGTTTAACATTTTCGTCTTTGCTTGTCAATTGATTTTTTAGTTGTAATCCAGCAGCCATACGCGAGACCGGAGAATTTCCAGGATGTGCAAGCACATCTGAGAGTGCCTTAAGGAAATCCGGATGATTGTTTGATGCTGCTTGTTCCAGAAAATGCTGTGCTCCTTCAAGCTCATTTTTATCTACGTAAATTAACAGGAAAAATTGTAATAAATAAAGTTTTGTGAATCATAGGAGAAAATATTCGAATGTTCTCATGGTCATCATTTACTGACTGCTGTCTATGTCTGAACATTTTTCTCAGTCGACATGTTGTGTGTGTGTTTGTGCATGTATATACACAAGAAAAACAAGAAGAAAATTGATTGTTGCTAAGGAACAATAAACGACTAAATATGTTAAGGAAGGCTATTTTAAATCATAATTGAAGTCTACTGAATAAGCTAGTGCCATATAATGAGCAGAAAGGACGAAATTTATTCATGAAAATTTGACTGTAAAGCGCGCAAAACTAATACAACCAAAGAAATAAATTTTTAACCAACTTTCTCAGTTATTTAACTACATCCCAACTATTTCAATCATCAACTATAATAATGAGACTTGCATTAATGCATTGCATAGTCCAAAAGCTCATTATATTTAAAAATTGTGGCTTTTCACACAATTTTTACAGGTCGGCCATAAACGAGAATTTTTTTGCGAAATTTCCTTTCTGAAGATTTTTCTTTTGCAATTTTCACCGACTTACCTGATGAAACAGTTTTCTCCAATATGTTTATAAGTTCCATCGTCATGTTGAGTAAGATTTTATGTATTTTTTGGAACTAATTATGCACAATATCGCACTTTTTAAAAGATTCTTCTGATTTTCAAATGCCTTTAAATTTTTTTGAGTGCGTTTTTGATGCGGAGGCTTATTTTGAATTTGAAAAAACCGTTGTGTTAAAGCGCATTTTTGGGATGTTATGGATGTTTTGATGACGGTTTGTCTTATTATAGAAACTCATATTCATTTGATACTTTATATAGATGGAAGGTAGAATAATCAAGCAGATTGATGACTCTGGGCACGAAAATGAGCTTAAAAGTGACAATGATTGTAAAAATTTTTCTCTTGTGAAGTATAGTAAATAAGCAGTTAAGTGCCTTGCTGGTCGAATAGGTAAGGCGCTTGGCTCAAATTTGGTATGGTAACTCGAAGGTCGTCGGTTCGAATCCAGCCATTTCCAAATTTGTTCTTTTTCAGAAGTTTAGATACTTCGACTGCTTAATGTACGAGATCAAGCCATAATTGGGCATTTGGGCAACGTTGGATTAAGGAACGAGTCAGAAACTTGAAGTGTAGCGGGAGAAATAGGAACGAGAGCTACAAGATTACCTCATAATGGAATATTGTCAGAACGGATCTGAAATGTATCACGTCACGCCCACAGAAGATTGAAACGAGAGCCTGAATTTAATCGAAACCTGGATTTGAAGATTAGAAGCTTGATTCTACGTCACCCATAGTGATATGAAATGTATCACTAATCAATGTAAAAAGTATAACATGTATATACTAATTCTTCCAGACGGTAACGTCAATAAATAAATAATAATAAAATAATAATAAGAAGTTTAAAAATCTTAAGTATCATTTAAAAAATTATGTTTGTAGCCTTGAGGTTCTTAGAATCTTAATTGTAGAATAACATTGAGCTTTAAAAATGCGCTTATGACAATCACAAGTAGGAAAAACTCACCTTTTCACCAAAATAACGTATTTAATGTGAAATTACGAATTATTACCAAATTTTCAACGACATTTCAGCAAGATTATGAAATAAGTGAACTATGATTGGTTGAATATTTTCACTTTTTGTGCTGATCCCACCAATCATGATCTTTCTACCATAAAGACTAAAGCATGCTTGATGACAGCTCTTCAGTTATATCTAAATTCACAACAGTCTAGATCTGAGATAAGCATAGATCCAGTTCTTTGTACATAAGTCATAGCTGCTTCTTTCTGCAATTAAAAGAGCTAAACTCAATTTCATTACATTTTATTTAATACAATAACTCAACCTGAATCCAGACAAAACGCTACAAGCTTACAAAAAATAATTTAATACTCTATGACAACTTTTCCTCTCAAATGACCACTATATACTTTCTCGTAAGCCTTAGGAAGCTCACCATATGAGAATTTCGAGTCTATTATCGGTACAAGCTGTTCCTTTTCAACAAGTTTAGTCAAATATGAAATTCCGTTCTTTAATGGAACAAAGTATCCCCATTTAACGACTCCATTACTATATAGAGCACTAATGTTCTGTGACAGCAAGTCTTTCAAGTTATTTAATCCACCAAAAAGCATTCCTTTCTCATCAAAGTTCTTCAATAGTGGTGACTTGAATGTGACATAATTTTTAAACTTCCATGGATGTACATTAGCATATTCAGCACCTTTGGATGCACAATCGAGGATTAAGTCATAAGGAGATTCATCGATTAGAATTTTATCACTTTCAACTGTTGTATAGTCGATGACTTTGGACACTCCAAGATTTTCAACTAATGGAACTGCATTTTGTGAGCATGTTGTAAGCACTTCAGCACCTTCTGCTTGTAAAATTTGAATAGCTATATGTCCAACACCGCCTGCACCGCCGAGCACTAGTACTTTCTTGCCAACTCCATTGCCTTGAACTGAACTGCACAGCAAACCAGAAAGTCCATTAAGTTGTGCTGATAAAAATATTCCAGAATAAGCTGTTAAACCAGCATAAAGTATTGCAGCCGCTTCTACGTCACTAATGTTTTTAGGCTTTTTCGATACATAACAGCTATCAACAGCCACAAACTCAGAATGACATCCCTGCTTTTGAACTGGAACTACTCCCCAAATTTTATCACCTATTTTATAATCTTTATTATCTAGTCCTTTATGTACGACAGTTCCTACAAAGTCTCTTCCGAGTATTAATGGAAATTCTATGTTATCTGTATTGCATCTAATGGAATTAAGAAAAGCCGATCCATATCCATTTATCATTGCAACATCCAGCGGATTTACACTGCTTGCATCTACTTTGACTAATAGCTCTTTTGGTGACCTAATGTAAGGCTTTTTAACATTTTTCGAGAATTGCACTTCGTCTAATTCACCATATGAATGAATTTGCCATCCTTCAATAGTCAGAATAGATTAATTAACATAGAATTGGCAAAATTTATCGTTTTCTCACCTGACATTCGTGGATATGATTTTTCTGCTGTAGATTCTTTAATTGCAGTCTTGGTTGCATTGCAGAATGTTCGTTTAATTAGCAGAAAACTGCTTAATTTCCTCATTTTTGATAGAAACGTCTCAAATAAAACTGTAAATAAACAAATACAATCAAAGGCTCGTTTTTACATGTTCACTAATACAATGATAAATAATTCAAAAATCATAAGTTCGTTATTTTAAATATTTATTTTGATGATGCATCTTTCACGTGTTGATCACTCAATATCAGTTGCTGTCTGCTGAATTTTGAGGTCCTGAACCATCTGATTAAATAATAATTCGAGTAAATACACTACATTGTTATGAAATGATTATTTAACAGCCCATACATCAAGCGACAGCTAATAATGAAAAAGTATGAAGGACATGCTTACAACAACAATAAAGAAAATGTTTTGGAAAAGCCTGGAAAAATTCTCATTCGCATTAGAATCTTCAACGCATTCAGTTCATCGCCTGACTTGCTGTAAAAGCTTTGACAAATTAATAAATATTATTTTTTTGTGTGCCACAATCAATACAACTGCTGATTTCCTTAAAGCTTACTTGACAGTATAGTCTGTATTTATTTTTTGCGCACACATATACTTGGATAGCTAACATACGATTTGCGAAAAAAAGGGAAAGACGAAAATTATTCAAAACCAAGCAGCTCTTCAACGAAATAATTCATTTTACTTTTGATCGTCAGTGAATTCAGATCTCTTCTCAAAATAGATAAGCTGATAATAAATTTAAAATAAAATAAATTAAAAAAGTGAAATAAATTTTTATTGATTAAGTTGGTGGAGAAAAAACACAAAAAATCAGGTGAGTAAAGACATAAATGTGCCATCGTATGATGTGCTTGTTATGTCTGAAAAAGTGCATTTGTGACATGAATTCGAAGAAAATGTGGAAGATACAGAAAATGAAAAAAAAAAACAGTCATACGATAAGCCGTGATGATCATACGATATAGTTGGAAGAATAACGACTTAATTTGCCAATTATTAATGCTTTTCATTGTTGGATAATTTAAAATAAAAAGTATTGTGAGTGGATATCCATTTTGTGACATGCTAAGTCAGTTGCTATCGTGAAAATTACTGTGAATTTTTAGAAGTGCTTAAGCGTGTTCTGATGCTAATCGACGTGGTCTCAGACAAATTTTATCTGTCGCAGACATAAAAAACAGGCTCTTGATCTGGGGTTGATTTAATAGAGCTTCCATCCCTCCCCCTCTCCCATCCTTCAATTTTACTTTAAAAATCTTCCATTTTCCGTTGAAATCCCTGGCAAATTAAAGATAAGTCCAAACCCCAGTTCATACCAACTCTGCAATAAAAAGCAACATAATTCGAATTAAATTCACAAGATTATTTCATCATCACGCTTCCTACAGATGCCAAATTATAAAGAGGTCTATACACTCTTTCGATCAACGAGTCATAGTCGTACGTCTGATGACAACAACCAATGATAACAAAGGAGATTCCCAATAGAATCTAATCTCGCTCATTTTTGTGTGTTTTTATTCCGCACGCGATAAGGTTCCAATTTAACGGCAATCTCCGAGGCTTTATAAAAATAATAATCAATAGCTGAGAAATATTGTCAACAAAAAACATGAAATTGTAGCATCAAGATTATCAGTTGTGGAAAAGTTTGTAGCTAGGTGGAATTGATTGGATTTTAATTTTGGAGTAGCAATATGTTATAATTTATTTAGAAGTTGCTTGGAGTCATGATTTCCATTAATATGTAACTAGACACTTGCTCATGTACTAAGTTGGACATACTAAAGAGTTTTAATGCGGTAAAATTGTGAAATTTTAGGATTGATATTTTTCAGATTAGTAATGTTGATTTGAAAATAGCTTTTGTAGAAAAAGATGCAAAAAATTCTGCATCAAAAGTATGTTCAGTAAAAAAAGATGCAAACTTTTTGCTTCAAAGTGTGTTTAGCAAAAAAGATGCGAAATGTTCTAAATGAATAAATGAAAGTAGTTTTCATTAAAATCACCTTCAATTGAACTCTAAAAATGCATTCGACATGAAAATCGAAATTCTTTGCGTCATTTCACAAAGTTCTAATTGATTTTCAATAGAAATTAACCTTGAAACGAATATAGCGACTAGAAAAAATGAAAAATCTGACAATGCATTGACGCGATGAAATGAAAATCAAGGACAACTTTTATGTAATTTTCAGTGATAAGAATTTTGATTACCTTTGTGTATTGAATGGAAGTTTTTTCGATGAGTTCAGCACATTGAATTTTTTAAACTGACACTTTACATCAGCAAAGATCGTATGACGTGGTTACTATCGTTAGTGTAAAATTTAATGAACTATCTAGTCTACAACTATGAACCGTTAATTATCAATAATCAATTCGTTATCAGTGAATATTTTTGCTTATGCAACAATAATTTTTCCTACATTGCTCTCTCTCTCACTCTCGCAGTGGCTGTTCTGAAATTTTCAATGTCAATGACAAGATTTTATTTGCATGCACACTTTATTTTGTTATAAATGATTCGCAAACAAGTATTGTCACTAAAGCTTAATAAAATCTAATAAAATTAAATTTGTGTTTGCAGTGCGATTGTGTTACTGCTTTTCGTGGATTTTCCTGTATCGCCTGGATGTCTACAATTGATTTTAATTTCAGTCTAGGTAGCTTAAAACTTGTTTTGAGAACCTCGAGTTTTTTTTGGATAAATTAGTTTTGTTTTGAATCTGTAAGCTTAAAAAATACTGTCAAGTCATAGCTTATATGCATTGACATCACAAGCCGTTATTAAGACAACACAACAAGCTTCAAATATTTGCTTAAATAACAATTAATTAATTTAAATGACTCAACTCTTCGTGGAAGAAATTCATTCATTCCCACAGCGAAAGAGAAATTGTTTTGGCTAATTTTTTTGCATGCAGCATAGGATGGAAAATAACAGCATACGATACATAAGAAAACAAAAAGTTGGGAACAAAAGAGATGAGAAGAAAAAAAAAAACAGCAATTTTCGACAAACCAACAACAATTTGTTGTAAACATCCAATACAGTCTCATAAAACGTGAATCACCTGATAGTCGTATGATCATTCTATAGTAAATTACAGCGCATGTTCGTTATATGCCGGGTTTAGATGTATTTATGCAAAATTAAGTATGCTTGTGTTTATTATACACTCATTCATCCCTTTTGAATTCATGTACTTAGTGTATATGCTGAGCAATGCTGAGTATAATAGTCGTGGCTATGAGAATTAATGAGATTGACAGAGAGAATTAATCAAAAAAAAAATTTGATTTCATTCATTAATTTTTAGTCTATGCTGTATTAATGCGGTGAAAATTAATAGTTGAGTGAGATATTTTTCAAAGTTGGTAACCTTGGAAAGGAGCCTCAATTCATGAGTGGTTTAGACCTGAAGCTATCCTAGTTTTACACAAAGATTGTCGATTAGGTTTAAGCATTAAATCTTGGACCTGCTCCTCAATCTATTTAATGGGACATATTAGTTCCTAGTCACTAGCGATAAGTGACTAGACTAGCTACTGAACAGAATATTGTGTCGACAAACTCTCTTACTTAAAATTTGTATAGACTCGTCAAGACCTAGGACCATGACAAATGTTCAACTTTTTGAATAGTTCTTTAATTTTGGGCTTCGGAAATGTGATGCTTGAGATTATTGACCTTAAATTTAAAATATTGCAATATCCCTGTAGATGTTGCAAATCTAGACGAGAGAGTCGTGCAGAGAGATTACTTCTTTCGAGAACCCTCAATCCAGCTTGGTTTTAGTATACACATACAACGGATACAACGCTGACATTGACTTGCCTTTCAAATTTCTTTGTCATACATCCAAAACTGGCCTTAATTTAATATTTCACATTTGTTAGGACGTAGAAAGAAAAATAACTGGCATGAAATGTATCGTACGATACAAATATTTTTTGGAAGTATAGCTTGTTGACAGTACAAATTTCCCCTCACGTTTTTCATTATTGCTTCTTAGGGATCGTTCACTTGTGATGTCCGAAATTAACGGTCATTTTTCACAAAAGAACAATGGATTTCTTGGAATTTCTATTGTTCTTTTCTTGCTGACCCCCCCCCCCCCCCCCCCCCCATAAGTGAACGGCCCCATATTGGTCAGCAAATTTCAAATTTTTTTATTAATGTTGCAATAAACAAATAACAGCATGTAATTAGCAATGAATTGTTTATCCATGTCCGTAATGTTATGGATATTAAAAGAACCTGAATTACTCTAGTCATTTAGCGTCAGGCAATAGAAAAAGAACTTAAAAAACAATGAAAAGTAATAATAATAACACAAATGGTGAGGCATCGGACGATTCAACAGCCCATCCAATCCTCACACGGCATTTACTTCTTCTCTCTTTTTTTTTTGTTCCGTAAAAATTATTGACGTCAGAGGTTGCAAGCAATCAAGAAGCTATTTGTACTTCAAACAAATCTTTGAGGTAGTAAAACTAGCAGTCTTCAGGATTTACGTTGTTAATTCCATTTGAATAATACGAAGTCACTCTTCATAGGTGATAATTTGTTTACGATTCTCCTGCTTAACTGACGCAAACTTTTTTCATGACCTACCTCAAATTTTTATGTTTCATACAATTTTTGCGTATATGCAGACATGTATTTAGAATATTTTGGTTTATATCTGTCAATGAACTCAACTGCGTCAATTTTCAGTGAATCCCCATGACCTCATATCCAAATTAATCCCATTTATTGCACTTAATAGGATTCCCTATTCATCCACAATTGAGCATGTAATAGAAATTGAGAAAATAAAGCACATCCATCATCTATTATCACTTCGTTTGCAATAATAAATTATCAGCAGTGAAAAATTGTTCTCATTTGAACCTTTTATTGCGTAAATGCATTTAAGCTTGCATCTGTGAAAATCTTTTCTGCATCGTCCATAGAAAATTATCACAAAATCAGCAGGAAACTAATCAATTCTCATTTATTTTTCAGATTAATAAGCTACAAAAAGCTAGAAATCAAATTCATTAATTATCAGTCGTTACTGAAAAACCGTTCACAACAGACGAATACGTTTGTAAAGCCACACGTGTCCGGTGATTGTTAAACATTCCGAATTCTCAGAAGCAAAAATTTCGCAATCGAAAGAAATCACGACGAAAGAATCAAGAGAATACAGAGATGCCAGCCCGATTCGAGGAGTCAATGTCTGACACAAGACGTAGCGTTCCTTCATCCATGATGGACCTTAACATGAGTGAACGACGCTACTTACATCAACAGCAAATGATACTAGATGACATCTGCATCACTGGATTTTCTGGACGACTCCCTGAAAGCTCAAGCATTGATGAATTTAAAAAGAATTTGTTTGATGGTGTTGATATGGTAAATGATGATCCGAGACGATGGGCAGCTGGATTACATGACCTTCCAACACGAACAGGAAAGATTAAAACTGATGATTTACAGAATTTGGATGCACAATTTTTCAAGCTTCATCAGAAACAAGCTGAATGTATGGATCCACAATTAAGAATGCTCCTTGAATGCACATATGAAGCAATTATTGATGCTGGAATTAATCCTCAAGATATTCGTGGTTCTAGAACTGGTGTTTATGTTGGAGTTTCAAATTCGGATAGTGAAGAATTTTGGTGCCGTGATCCAGACGTTGTTAATGGCTATGGATTGACTGGATGTGCTCGTGCTATGTTCGCCAATCGAATCTCTTTTACTTTTGACTTCAAGGGACCTAGTTATGCGGTTGACACAGCTTGTTCAAGCTCATTGTTTGCAATGGACCATGCTTTTCGAGATATAAGATCTGGTCGATGTGATGCTGCTATTGTTGCTGGTGTTGGACTTATTTTCAAACCTACTATGTCACTTCAGTTCAAGCGACTCAATATGTTGAGTCCTGATGGTAAGTTAATGCTTAATTTCGTTGTTGAATATACATTTAATTGACATTCTTATTCTCAGGTGCATGCAAAGCCTTTGATGAATCTGGTAATGGATATGTTCGAGCTGATGGATGTGTTGTAACATTCCTTCAAAAATCAAACGACTCAAGACGTATTTATGCAACAATTCTCAATGTTCGTACCAATACAGATGGAGCAAAGGATCAAGGAATTACATTCCCAAATGGACAAATGCAAAATCGTCTTATTCGTGAGACTTACGAGGAAATTGGACTAGATCCAAAAGACGTTACTTATGTAGAAGCTCATGGAACTGGTACTAAAGTTGGTGATCCTCAGGAAGTTAATTCCATCTGTGACTTCTTCTGCAAGGATCGTGAAACTCCATTGTTGATTGGATCTGTAAAATCTAATATGGGACATTCCGAACCAGCATCTGGAGTTTGTTCTATTGCCAAAATTTTGATTGCCATGGAAGCAGGTGTCATTCCTGGAAATTTGCATTTCAAGAGTCCAAATCCTGATCTTTATGGAATTATGGATGGAAGAATGAAGGTTGTTGATAGAAATATGGAATGGACTGGTGGAATTATTGGCTTGAATTCTTTTGGATTCGGTGGTGCAAATGCTCACGTCATCTTGAAATCGAATCCAAAGCCTAAATCTATTGGAACTATTGGAGAAATTCCAAGACTTGTTGCATGTTCAGGACGTACAGAAGAAGCTGTAGAAACACTTTTAAAAGAAATTGAAGGCAATAGAAATGATGAGGAATTTTTAGGTCTCATTAATGAGATTCATGCTAAGAACATTCCACTTCATTACTACCGTGGATATACAGTTATGCAATCTGATGGAACAAATCAACGTGAAGTAACTGAATATCGTGATGAGAAACGACCAATTTGGTATATTTATTCTGGAATGGGAAGTCAATGGGCAAGTATGGCTAAAGAGATGATGAATGTTGATGCTTTCAGACAAGCTATAAATAAATGTGCTGATGTATTAAAGCCTGAAGGTGTTGACTTGATTGATATTCTTACAAGATCTGATGAATCCAAATTTGACAATATTTTGAACTCATTCGTCTCAATCGCTGCTGTTCAAGTCGCTTTAACTGATGTTCTTACATCTGTTGGAATCTCACCTGATGGCATGGTTGGTCATTCCGTTGGTGAACTTGGATGTGCATATGCTGATGGCTGTTTCACAGCTGAGCAAACAGTTTTAGCTGCATACTGGAGAGGTCGATCAATTCTCGATACAGATTTAATTTCTGGTCAAATGGCAGCTGTAGGATTAAGCTGGGAAGAATGCCAAAATAAATTGCCAAAAGATGTCATTGCTGCATGCCATAACAGTATTGACAGTGTCACAATTTCTGGACCAGCAGCTTCAGTTGAAAAAGTTGTTAAAGATCTTTCTGATCAAGGAATTTTCGCTAAAGCTGTAAAGTCAAGCGGAATTGCTTTCCATAGCAAGTACATCTCAGAAGCAGCTCCAAAATTGAAGAAATCTTTGGACAAAATCATTCCAGCACCAAAAACAAGATCAGAAAGATGGCTCAGTTCATCAATTCCAGAATCATCATGGAGCTCACCACTTGCTAAGCAAAGTTCATCAGCATATCATGTAAACAATCTCCTTTCACCAGTCTTATTCCATTCTGCATTACAAAATGTACCGAGCAATGCAATCTGTATTGAAATAGCTCCACATGGATTATTACAAGCAATTTTAAAGCGCTCATTGGGCAATGATTGTACAAATATCAGTTTAATGAAGCGACAACACCCTGACAATGTACAATTTTTGTTAAGTAATATTGGAAAGCTTTATAGCGCCGGTGCACAACCAGTGTTGGCAAAATTATATCGTCCAATTACTTATCCCGTTGGTCGATCAACACCCATGTTGAATTCTAAAATTGGCTGGGATCATTCCCAAAAATGGATCATTTTGGATGTAAATAAGGAAACTTCAGGAGAAACTGTCGTTGAGGTTAACTTGACCAAAGAGAATGACACATATCTTGCAGGTCATACTATTGATGGACGTGTTCTTTTCCCAGCTACAGGATATATGACACTCGCATGGAAAACATTTGCAAAAATGAAGGGAACTACTCATGATCGCTTGCCTGTTATTCTTGAAAATATAGTTTTTCATCGTGCTACAATTTTACCAAAAGACGGTTCTGTCAAGTTTGGATTGAATTTCTTTGATGGAACTGGTAAGTTTGAGATTTGTGAAGGTGGATCATTAGCAATGTCTGGTATTATTAGAGTTCCTGAAAATATTGAGTATGAAGAATTACCACTTGATGCTATTAAATTTGACACAAAGTGTGGATTACCTTTAGAACGAGGTGATGTCTATAAAGAATTGAGACTTCGAGGATATGACTATGGTGGAGTCTTTAGAGGCATTAACAAGACCGATTCAAAAGCAAATGCTGGAGAACTTGAATGGATCAACAATTGGGTCAGTTTCATGGACACTATGTTGCAATTCTCAATCATGGGCAAGGATTTACGTGAACTGTACTTGCCAACAAGAATTGAAAGGATTGTCTTGAATCCAGAAAAGCATCTCAAGATGTTGGAAAAGACAATAGATCATCTTCCATGCTATATGTATAAAGACATCAATGTCATTAAAAGTGGCGGTGTTGAAATGCGTGGCTTAAAAGCATCACTAGCTCCAAGACGTCAAGGATCTCAAGCTCCACCAAAGCTAGAAAAATATACATTGATTCCAAACATAAATCACCGTGAAATTGGAGAAAATTCACATAAATCAAAGCATTACGCAATTTCCATCGCAACTCATTTAGCCCTTGAAAATAGCAGCGGTGCGTTGAAGCTTAAAGTTGTTGAATATCTCGACAATCGCTTAGCAGAGTCATCAAACTCACTTCTCATTCAGAATGTCATTGAAAGTGAACCTACATTAGTAAGTGATGTCGCGATTGTTACGTCACAAAAATCAGACAGTTATCAGAACTTTGTTGGTGATTCTGGTGTTCGTATAGTAATGAAAGATGCCTCAAAGGGACCTGTTGAACAAAATTGTCATTTGGCTATTGGATATGATTTGATGATTGTTGAAAATGGAACAACTATAATGAAGAATTTAAGAGACTCAGTCAAGGAGGATGGATTTGTTCTTATTGAAGAGTCATTAAATGTCTACAACAGCACAAAGAACTCAACTAAGAATCCATTCAATGCACTTAACTTGATTGTCATCACTGAGCAAGTTGTTGAAAATCGTATTTTTGTTCTGTTGAGACAAAATGTTAATATTAAGGAACGCGAAAGTCGAGTTGTTTTCATCACTGAAGCAAACTTCAATTGGGTTGAGGAACTAAAAGAATCTCTGATTGAATCCGAAACTGGAAGATACACTTATGTTGTATGTCAAGGAGAAGAATTCTTTGGAGCTGTAGGTCTTATGAACTGTATCAAAAATGAAGCTGGTGGTAAACTTGTAAGGTTGTTCTTCATCCAGGATAAGAATGTTAAGAAATTTTCACTCACCGAGCCAGCATTTGATGATCAACTTAGAAAAGATTTAATCCAAAATGTTTATAGAAATGAAAAGTGGGGAAGTTATAGACATTTGAAACTAGATGGCGCATCAAGCGTTCCCACATTGCCTGTTGAACATGCATACGTCAATGCTTTGACTAAAGGAGATCTCGCATCATTAAAATGGATTGAAGGTCCATTATCATTAGAACGTCCAGATTCATCAGATCAACGTGTTGAGCTATGTACAGTTTACTATGCTCCAATCAATTTCCGTGATGTCATGTTGAGTTCAGGAAAATTGGCAGCTGATGCATTGCCTGGTGATTTGGCACAGCAAGATTGCATTTTGGGATTGGAATTTTCTGGACGTGATTCAAATGGTAGAAGAATAATGGCTATGGTGCAAGCTAAATCTTTGGCAACAACATGCGTGGCACAAAGAAATATGATGTGGGAAATTCCTGATGATTGGACAATGGAGCAAGCATCTACAGTTCCTTGTGTATACTCTACAGTTTATTATGCATTAGTCGTTCGAGGAAAAATGAGGAAAGGCGAGAGCATTTTGATTCATGCTGGTAGCGGTGGTGTTGGCCAAGCTGCAATTTCTGTTGCTTTACATGCTGGACTTACTGTTTTCACAACTGTTGGTAGTAAAGAGAAGCGTGATTTCTTGAAGAAGACATTCCCTAAGGTAAGATTGTAAATGTAATTTATTATTTGGTAATTCTACATGATTTATATCATTTACAGCTTACTGACAGTCACATTGGAAATTCTCGTGACTGCACATTTGAGCAAATGGTAATGCGTGAAACAAAAGGCAGAGGTGTCGATCTTGTTTTGAATTCTTTGGCAGAAGAAAAATTGCAAGCTTCAATTCGCTGTCTTGGATTGAATGGAAGATTCTTGGAAATTGGAAAATTCGACTTAAATCAGAACTCACCATTAGGAATGTCAGTTTTCCTCAAAAATACATCATTCCATGGAATTCTTCTCGATTCAGTAATGGAAGGAGATGATGATATGATTAATGAAGTCGTTGGACTTGTTGCCAGAGGTATTAGAGATGGTGCTGTTCGTCCCTTACCAACAAGTGTCTTTAATGATCAACAAATTGAACAAGCCTTCAGATTTATGGCTTCGGGTAAACATATTGGAAAAGTAGTTATTAAGGTTCGCGAGGAGGAAGTACAAAAAATTGTTCAGCCTTCAATTAAAACTATCAATGCTATTTCACGCACTTATATGCACAAAGAAAAGTCTTACATCTTGGTTGGTGGTCTTGGTGGGTTTGGTTTGGAGTTGGCAAATTGGTTGGTTACGCGCGGTGCCAAGAATATTATCCTCACATCAAGAAGCGGTATTAAAACTGGATATCAATCATTGATGATTCGTCGTTGGACTGAAAAGGGAGTTAAAGTTGTTATTGACACAAATGATGTGACGACTCTTAAAGGAGCACAAAAGATGCTTAAAGACGCTTCAAAAATGGGTCCAGTAGGAGCAATCTTCAATTTAGCAGCTGTGCTACGTGATGATTTACTCGAAAATCTTAATGAAAATGACTTCAAAACGGTTTGTCAGCCAAAAGTTGATGGAACCAAACATCTTGATACAGCATCTCGTGAATATTGTCCAGAACTTGATTACTTCATTTGCTTCTCAAGTGTGTCATGCGGTCGTGGAAATATTGGACAATCTAATTATGGATTAGCTAATTCAGCTATGGAAAGAATTTGTGAGGCTCGTCAACGCATTGGCCTTCCTGGAACTGCCATACAATGGGGAGCCATTGGTGATACTGGATTAGTTCTTGAAAATCTGGGAGACAATGACACAATTATTGGTGGAACTTTACCTCAAAGAATGGTTTCATGCTTACAAACTATGGATTTGTTTATGCAACAGCCACATGCTGTTTTGGCTTCGATGGTTGTTGCTGAGAAAAGAAAGACTGATGCATCAAGTGGAATGAGTTTAATTTCATGTATATCTAATATTTTGGGATTGAAGGATACAAAAAATATTAGTGACTCATCAACACTTGCTGATTTAGGAATGGATTCTCTTATGGGAGCTGAAATTAAGCAAACACTTGAACGAAACTTTGATTTAGTTTTAAGTGCTCAGGAAATAAGACAGCTCACATTTGGAGCTATAAAGGCTATGGAAGCAGGAACTGGACCATCAGAAGCTACAAGTCCCGAAGGTCGTGATAATCAGGAATCAGATAAGAATGGACACACATCACCTGTCTCACAAGATATGGGAGCTGTTGGAGATGGAACTCAAGTTGCATTTAGTGAGAACTTAATGCCAACACAATGCTTGCTAAAGATGAAGTCAAAGAGTGGAAACAATCCACCAATTTTCTTGGTGCATCCAATTGAAGGTGTCGTAAATGCTCTCATTCCTCTTGCCGAGAAACTAAACAGACCAGTCTATGGTCTTCAATGTGTCTCATATGCACCACAAGAATCTATTCCAGATCTTGCAGCTTATTACGTAAAACAAATTAGAAGTGTTCAAACAATTGGACCTTACACTATAGCTGGATACTCATTCGGTGGATGTGTTGCCTTTGAAATGATTACTCAAATTGAACGTGATACAGGTGAAACATGCAACTTAATTATGCTTGATGGATCTCCTCTGTATGTCAGTTGGTATACAGAAGCACAAATGACAAGAAATTCTGGTGGAAAATCACCAACTGGACATAATAACTCAAGGGATCAGGCTTATGCATTCGCATACTTCGGTATGGTGTGTGGAAATCTTGATTATAAGTTGGTAAGTGTCTGGATCTATTCCTGTTGATGCTTAGAAATTAAATTAAAAAGTTTATTGACTAATTCCTTATTCTTTAAATCTTCCAGACTGCTATGGAACTTGAGAAATTGCCATCATACGAAGCACGTCTCAGCCGTGTTTCAGAAATGATTCATCAAAAGACAAATTATCCAATAGATTTGGTAAGAATGAAAACATAAAAGTTTAGAAATTCAGTTTCATAATTTGTAATTCTGTCAATTAGGTTGCTGTAACTGCCAAGAGTTTCTTAATGAAATTAATTGCTGCACACAATTATAAGCCAATGAGTAAAATCAATGCAAACACGCTTCTTATCAAGCCAACTGAAAATTATACAAAACTTGCGAAAGATTATGGATTAAATGAGGTAAATATTTTGTCGAAATCCTTTGAGGTATCAAAGCTCGAAGTCAATATGAATTTTAAATTCAATAACAATTAAAATGATTCAAAAAGTTTTTAAACTTACAATTTTCTCTTTAATTCTTTCTAGCTTTGCACAAAACCAGTAAAAATAGAAACAATTCCTGGCAATCACCGTACAATGTTGACAGGAGAATCTGTGGAAAAGATCTCTAAACTCTTAGAGAAATTAGTATAGTAATATTAAGCCACAACAAAATATTTAATCTGTAAATATTCTTAAGCATTTAGATATTTTTATATGTAGCAATTCCATACAGCAAATTGTTTGAAGAAATTGATGTGATGTGCTGTAAATATTTAAGGTCCATTTGTAGCACATTCTTCCATGTCTTGACAATTTTGTTTTGAACATTCCTGTTGAAAATTGTATAATCTCTATTAATTGTATGTAGGATGTATGAATAATATTGGATATTTCTTTTTTAAAATCAAATGCTAAGTTAAGAATGAATTGGAAATTTTATATTTAAAATATTTCAAATTTCATTCAATTTGACCTGCAAGTTGACTATTAAAGATGAAATCAGAAGATATTTACTGAAACTGAAGATTATGACAAAGAAAAAAAAGTTTTAATTTCTGTGATCAACGTTTAAATTTTTATTAACACTTTAATCAAATTGGTTACAATATTTAATCTAGATTAATTTTTAATCTAAATTAGTCTTAACTTTTCGTTTGATATTAGGAATGTGCAGAAAATTAAATATTAAAGGATTATAAAGTGAATTAAATTAAATTATATAATTCAGCACGGTGTGGATTTTAAATGGATTAAAAGACACTGCAGTCAAAAGATAAAGCAAAAAAAACTGACGATCAACAAGAAAGAAATTTATTTTTGACTGAGAAGGTCTGTAAGTCCATGAATAAATCCGTTAAGATTTGCACAGATATATTAAATGAATATCAAAATTAAGTTAACACTGAATGTAATTAAAGGAATATAAAAATCAATAAAATTAATAAAAACCAAAACAAAGACTTTAATTTCTTGTTTGTCAGGAACTAAAAATAGGTTTTCAACTTAGTAATCAATTTCAAACTTGATAAGATTAATAAACACGAGGAAAAAGATTGATTAAATCTATTTAAAATTAAAATTTTCTTAATATTGCTCAACAGTTTGGGTGAATTATTCGTACAATGAATTTTTCAAACTTCTGGTTTGAACTCAATTTAAATTAATTAAGTAGCATTGGTGTGTCTTAAGAGTTTTGATACTTGTAAAGTTCTCAATTCAATCTAGAGAAAGGTTTAAAAATTTTCATTTTCTTAAAGATTTGCGACTCACTGTTTGAGAATCAATAGCTTCATCTAGTCATAAATTAAGTTTATAGTAAAATGAGCAAAATAGAATGAATGATCTTAAATTAAACTGTTTCGAATAAACAACAACAAAAATTAAAAATCCACAACACAAAAACTTTAAAATAAATCAATTAATGAAGGGGATTTGCTTTAGATATGAGATTATTCTATAAAGAGACTTGGAAACTTTTAAGCATGATTTAAAAAAAGTTAAAATTAATTTTACAAGTTTCAGATACATTTTAATCATTATAGACACAATAATAAGTCCAAACATGCTGAAAATCTCCTTCACAATCAATTAAACCTTACTCAAAAGTTTCCAAATTTCAATTAAACATTTCCAAGACTATTGCTAATCGATTGACTCGTTCATTTACTCATTCTTATCTCTCAGTAGTTTCTTCATGTTCACATGTAAATGATAATGTTAAGCTGACTAAGTTACCATTTAAGATATTTTCTAAGACATGTGTATTCTCGCCACCAGCAGAATAAACAACAACTCTTCCAGCCTTTGGATCTACAATGTGATTCTTCTTCTTTTTCTTCTCAAATTCCACAAAAATAAATCGTCCACCATGAAAGTTGCGCTTATAATTTGATAGGAAAATAACAACAGAATAATGAACATTTTTCTGAATTTCCTTATCATAATGATGACGATGCATCGATTCAGAGTACTCGGTCGTAACATTTGTAATCTTCGAGAAATAAGTTGGGCTAGTTAGGTAAAGTAAATTGTGTGATATTTCAAATCGTTGCGCAATATTCTCGATAATTTTCGGCTGAATTGACTAGAAGTAAAAAAAAATACATAAATTTTAAAATTGATAAGAACAGGCATTAACGGTGATTTATGATAAACTTACCTTGATTGTGTCGTGTATGCTTTTAGTTACATCATCTAATGCTATCGAGTTTGAGTTTATGTGATAAATTTCTGATGACTCGTCGTGATTATGGAAAATTTTCCTCGCCAACTCTTGAAGCTGCGAAATTTCATTTTCATTCATGAGATTATCGGTGACAAATCGTTTACATGCTGAAATACATTTTGGATGCTTTTCAAATTCCGCCTCTGTAAAGCTGTCTGCTGAACAAATTAGTTTATGTTCTCGAAGGGGAATGTCTTCTTTGTAGCCAGCTAATGTTGATGTCTTCTCTTTATTTGATGTAAAGTACACAAGGGCAAATACACATCCTGCCAAAATAATCCTAACAAACACTTTATGGCTTTTTAGCTGTGGTGGATGAGTTTTGAATTTCCTGAAATAATCATGAAAATTTAATTTATTTTTTGAAAAATAAATTTATTGAAATTTCACTTACGCTGATCTATCTTCTGGCTTATTTTCTGGTGGATCAGTAGACACTACTGCTGGACTGGCATTCTCAGTCTTCCCTGGTACTTTTCTTTGCGTTAATGTTGACATTTTTAAATAATTTTGAAATTTATTTTCAATTGAATCCTTTTGTGTGCTTCAAAAGGATATAAAAACATTGAAATATTACAGGCGCATGTGCGGACAGTTGGATGGGAGTTGTAGAGTTATTATTTTGTTTAAGTTGCACAACTTTCACGTGCTTATCAGTTTTTGTGTTGCAAATAAATCTGTTTGTATTTAATTTTTATTGATTAGAGACCCTATGAAGAAAATTACTTTATTATTAATGGAAATACAAGAAAGAATTGAGCAATTAATCGATAAACAAGCAAAATGAAAACTTATTGATGATATTTGATAAGTTTTAATCAGTTTAGGTTTATGGAGAGAGTTAAAAATAGCACAAATTTTAAATTGAGCAATGTTTTTATTATAAATACACATTTTGGGAAAATTTTCAAAGAAACTGATCTGAAAGTCTACGACTAAGAACGAAAACTAAAAAAATCTTATTTGTAAATCTCACAAAGTATCATTCTTAATGCAGAATTCTTCTTGGAAAGTTACAATTCAATAAATCATTGCTATCTTTATAATCAAATCATCTTTCAATGAGCAGTCAACCAAATTGTTATGGGAACAACTTTCCATGAATAGCATGTAGTTAAATAAACTTAAAAATACCAGAGAAGTTTAAATATTACATATTTGAATACGTAAGACCAACATTAGGAAATCATGCCATGACATAATCATTTATCATTTTATTAAAGTTATAAAATAAACTGATAAACGTTCTATGTGAAAGCTAATAAATGAAGGCCCATTGAGAAATTAATCGTACACTTGATTATGATTTCTACGAAAAGTATTTGCGCTATTTATGATGTTAAAAATTTGTCAATGAATAGTTACATTTTATAAATGAAATAATTGGAAATAAGATTTAAAAATTCAAAGATTCGCATGGTCAAAAACTTTAAAGAATTAATTAACTTAATGAGAATCTTTTTAATCTCTTTGTTAAAATTTACACAAATTTAAAAACAGATAAAAAATCTAATTTCTAAAAGTATCAAAGGATTAAAGCATCAATGTTGAATTTTTATCCAAAGGTGAAAATAATGTGACGTCTGGTGCATTTTTAAGTATAAATCCTTAGTGCTAAGGTTATTATAAAGTTGAAATCAGCTTTTACCAGCTTAATAAAATTGATAGGAACATAAATTGATAAAGATAACAAATTGTTATTTGAAATGTTACGTTTTGTTTTAAGATTTACATGACTTTGCTGTTAAATCACATTAATTAAGAAAATCAAATTAGATTGCTTATTTATCTCATCTTTATCTTTTCTGTTTGTTTTGAAAAACTTTGGAATAAAACCTTTTTGAAGCTGTGAAAATGACAAGGCGTGGAAACTATCCCAAATATTATATTTATCCCACATATCCCAAAAATATTCAAAAAATTCCTGAGCATGTATGTACGATAATAAAGATATCCCAACGTATCCTTAGTGTATTGGACGTGTAATTTCAGGATATGATGGGATATCTCAATTCAAATGTATACAGGCTCAGGGATTATTTTGAATATTTTTGGGATATATAGGATAAATGGGATATTTGGGATAGTTTCCACGCCTTGGAAAATGGCTATCAACATCATGAATATTGTAAACATCTTCACACATTTTTAAGGTTTTTCTTTCTATGTCTTCTTTTCCTGTGAATGATAAGGCTCCATTTGACAGATTTTTAAAGGCACAAGCAGTATGAAATTCATGTTGATACTTTACAAAGCTCAGATTTATCAATAACTCTTCAGCCAATCATATGTTCCTCAAAACATACTAGCATCAACGCGGGCTCGACCCCAGGAAATGTCTAGTCGAATTTGGGTGCTTATTTCGCTGTTCTAGTCATGGCAACTCGGTTTGTATGATTTGAGACGTACAAACTGTGGCTAGGTATTTTTGCATCGATATATCCTGGGTCAATGCAATTGTGCAGAGTTGCAAATACGCAATTGTCCGTTGAGGACAAAAATAATCAAATAATTTTGGATGTCATCATCAAATAATTATTTCAAATCTATAATTAAGTTGTAACAGCCGCTTGCGCTAGCCCTCTTAAAATTGTAAAAAAAAATACTAGCATCAATGAGTTTAAGGATTCTTTTGATTTAAACTGCCATTTGTTATTGCAAAATTCTTAGTAAATAATTATGAGAAAGACAATGAAACGAAAGTACAATTCATTAGTCATGCGACATGCATTTTGCGAAAAATTGAATTAATTTTGGATATTTGTTTATTAAATGATATTTGAAATGCAGTCTAAAAGTTTTAAAGATAAAGTATTTTGTCGAAGGCTTATGAATGGACTTAATATCATATTGGTGCTAATATCATATTCATATTAGCGTTAAAACAGCTCCTTTAGGACACTGCACTCCAATTTGACATCAACGTGGGAATTATTCGGTATCCTAGCGAGTATATAGCCATATTTAATAAAAAAAAATCAGTTAATGCAAGGGTTAATGCATCAACTCTTGCAATATCTCAAAAAAAAATTCTAATCATTATTCAACCTGAACAAAAAAAGCGCATTATGCACAAGAAATAAGGGATAATAGTTTTAATTTCTTATAGTTTTCTATTTACAATCTTTATTTGTTAAATATTATTTTCTTATTTGAATTAAATTATTTTTTATTTCAGTCACACATCACAAAGTTCAAATATATATATGAAGTCAATTCAATACATTTAATCCCATTTCAGTGTAAATATATAATAAAAAATTTATCACGACGCCAAAATTAAAAAAAAAAGTCGAATCGATAAGACGATTGATCAGAGAGAAAAAAAATAAATGAAATAAAAAAATTACAAATAAATAGAAAAAAAATACACCTGAAATATTGCCTCGGCAAGCATTAATAAGAAGAGTAAATTGAAGTCCCGTAAAACTTCTTATCTTATCATCAAACATAGCAGAAGTAGAATAAGAAGAAGAGGAATAGATAGAAAAAGTATTTTTTTATTCACTCCAAATGTGATTGTGATGTATGTGGAATTAATGTAGAATAAATTTTTTCATTCGTCAGTGTGGATGGTAAGGTAAGGTTTAATTATTATCATTCGATGGGGATTTAAGTGTTGAAATTTAATTTTCCATGTGATTATAAATTGAATGTGATATCGGGATAGATTTTTTAGAGAATTATGTCACTTAAAAATATAATTTTTTTTCAATCTAGTTCCTTCCTCGTCTTTCTCTATTCCTTCTCACAAACATGTCAAATACACGAGAAGGAAAAATAAAATTGTATAAAAATAAGTTTTATATCTCCCTGCTCGATGTGAACTTAAATGTAGTTGACGCGCTTACAATTTAATTCTTATCTCATATTTACTTTATTGGCACAGCAATGATAAAAAAAAACTTTGTGAGTTGAACTTCATTGGAAC
Organism: Chironomus riparius; assembly: GCA_917627325.4. Classification (NCBI taxonomy): domain Eukaryota; kingdom Metazoa; phylum Arthropoda; class Insecta; order Diptera; family Chironomidae; genus Chironomus; species Chironomus riparius. The sequence continues at coordinate 15,767,071 of OU895877.1, read as the reverse complement.
GTAAATATAATGGGACGGTTTATGGAAATTGTCACAATTCGTTTTGTTCCTTGGATTGTTAATGAATTTGAATAATGCATTTTCAGAGATTCATGTCTGTTGAATGAGATTTTAGAATAATATAAAATGTATTCGAATTAAGAATCTTCTTGGTTTTGAAAGGATAATGTCATTTTTTCATGCATGCATTCAATCTGAGCTTATGATCCTTAAGATAGTATCAGCAACAGACAAAATATTTGCCAGAACTTAACGATTTGACTTTTTATTAGATTCGTGTGATCTGATATACCAAGAATTACCAAACAAGGGTTAAATGACTACTCCAAGACTACTCCTTTAGCAAATTCTCTGATTTTATAGCTTTCGTAAAGGATGTGATTCTACTGTAATGATGCATCTTTGAATTCTGACTTGGAAAGAAACCAAGATACAGATTTTATTATGACCAATCAAAGCTAATCTGTACATCAAGTTCAATTTGTTCGAGAAATGGTTAATGTTGAAAAAGTTCAGCGTAGGTTTGATCTTAGAATGAACTTAGTGAATTAAATCAAATTTATAACCAAGATACAGATTTCAATATGAACAATCAAAGCTTATCTAGGCATCAAGTTCAATCTTTTCGAAAAATGGTTAATGTTGATACAGTTCAGCGTAGGTTTGATCTTAGAATGAACTTAGCAAATTATATCAAATTTATCAACAAATTTCCAATATGTCTGGTTTCCAAATTTATTTTATTTCATTGAAATACTCAAAAAACTTACAAGTTAACGATGAATCCTGTTTATTAAAAATCCTTTGAATTATATATTACTTTAACTAAGCTAAGACTAGAAGTTCTGGGTTAAAATTTCAACTGATTCAAAAATTGTATTAAGAAAACAAAAGCATGCTTAACTTCAATGTATTACTTAAAATTTATACAAATTACAAGTGTTTTGATAAGCTTAATCTTAATCATTATTTTTGAAGTGCTCTTTGTGAGTAGCTATAAAGATTCTAGTTAATTATCAAATGAATAAGCAGCAACACTTCTCTGAAAAAAAAAATCATTCATAATTCTATTCTAAAGTAAACTATTCGTGTGACAAAACTTATCACATCCACTCGTGAAAGAACGTTCAACTAAAAAGTTTTCACTCTTTTGTTTGATTTTCGATCACATTTACAATTGTGGCAAAGCATGAATCTTTAACAGTTACAGCCGGAAAACGATTGTTGAGAGTGTTGATGAACTTTTTCCTTCATTTCTTTAGTGATGATTAAGTTTGGGTGTGAAATTAAGTTTTTTTTTGCAAAGGCACAGGTTGGAAAAATTGAAAATTACAAAATATAAATGAAAATCCCTCAAAAAAATACACTCGACGGCGTTATCATAAATGCGTGATATCATAGATCAGAGGTAAGAAATTAATCACCATCAAAACTCCTTACCATTATTATTGAACGTAGTTCTAAGTGATATTGAGGTTTTGTTTGAAAACTGATAAGTTATTTCGGTTAAAAATATTGTGCAAGTATTTGTGATATCAAGACTGATATGAAATAAATTTCATTATCAGTTAAACTTTTTCGAGGGAGCGTTACTTACAAAAAAAGACGAAGAACGTATTCTTTAAGTATAAAATCGACAGTTGAAGTTCGTTCATTGATTAATAATTGAGAAATTGTTGAAGTGGTGAGACGTATGGTGTGCAATTTTAAATAATTGATTTTGGAACAACTTGACAAGTGTGATTTTACAATTAATTGGAATGTGCCTTAAATAAATTTATTGTGTTCAGCATGTGTGCATTACATCTCGTGGATTTGCAGATAATGGTCTTGTTACGATATTTGAACTCTCTAGAATAGAACTTGTGATTGATATTCGATCAGATCTGTCCAAATCTACAGGAAATGTGATTGCGCATTGATCAACGACATCGCAGTCTATTGCTGAAAAGTGAAATTAATTTGAAGGAATTTTGAAACAATTTTGAATCGGAATTTTAGAAAAGTTTTACTAAGTTTGAATTTGAAAAGAATTTAAAGAAGTTTTTCAACATTTAAAAAAAAATTCTGAATTTAATTTTTTTTTATTTTTTAACAAATTTCAATTTTCAAACTTTAACTTAGAATAAAAATTTCCAATATCACAATTCAAATAAAACCAAAGTTCCCTCAAAATCAACGAATCTATTTGTCCAAGTGAACACGTGAAATCCTTCAATATGGAACGTTTTCCATCTTATGTAAACATCATGAGCAAACTTAATAAAATTAACTCGTCTATATCAGAAATATCGAAAGTCAACAACTTCAAATTAACAAAATATATAAAATTGGAAGAGCTCTAAGTGGAGAAGTAGTTCTCATCGCTTAGTTTAGAAAGTGAGATTCAACTTCTCCGACTTACTGCATGCCAATTAATTCATCAGTTTGTTTTGTTAAGGATCTACGAGTGTAAATTGTGAAAAGTTTAAAACTTTGTTGAAAATGCAACTAGAAATCGAAAGTTTTACAAACGATTGAAGTTTCGTTATTTGAGTCTTGAGTTTTGGTAAGGAATTCGCACATGTCTTTCAAATACTAGAGTATTAGGTGTGTCATCATGTGCTATCTTTTCTTTAAATCCTATAAAAAGGTGAAAAATCATATTTTTTAAATAACGGTTTAAAATTCAATTGTTTAGCATTCATTCATGATTTTAGGGATGGTGTGTGGTGTAAATCGAAATTGGGGTATTATATAACGTCATAGTTGACATTCTCAGAATATTAAATATTTGAACATTTAGTTGAATAGGAGGTTTTACTTTAAAATTGATTGAATGTGCTTCTGAAATGAAAATAAAGTTTTTATTTTAATATTTTCATGTTTACTTACGATAAATCTCAGATTGATCCACAAACAGACAAAAAAGTATGCTCAGCAGTATCAATATATGCTCAATGAGTGCAATACTGCTGGACATTTGTTAGACTTGCTAGAAATCACAATCATAATTGATAAAAGAAAGCTATCATCCAAAAGTGTCATAAAGTATTCATATTCCGTTCAGAATTCGTGAAATTTTTTATCTAACGACGAAGCTTAATTTCTTCAAAAAATCAAATAAAATAAAAATTTTAAAATTGCAAAATAAAACACATACAGCTTAAAATTCAATTAGTAATTTGCAGTAATTTAATAGATTTTTTTCATTTTTATAATACACAAAAAATTACAGTACGATAGATAGAGAGATGTAAAAGTTTAAGAATTATTGTAATGAGCACCATTAAGAATGAGATTGAACTTTATCAGCACCAATTCAATTGGCAATTGTTTAAAAAGTAATGTTTCAACATTTGAAGACATTAGAGTACTTGATGTAATTGCTGAGTATAAGTATGAAAACTTGAAAAGTTAAGCAGTTGATTAGATAGCCAAAAAGAGATGATAACAACAATTTGGCTTACTTGGTAAGTAAGTAAGAATGATTTAACGATTTTTCATGTTAACAGATCAAATCACATGTTTAATTTGAATCAAATCATAAAGTTGTATCTTGACTTCGACTTCTATGTCTCTTTGCATTAGCAAGAGATCCGATGATGTTCTTGAAATGAAAAAATAACTTTGTTTCAATGTCCATTGTACTGCAAAGTACATCAAACTCAAAATAATATCGATGACGTCTGAATTTCACAACATTTTCTTGATTTAAAAACCAATTTCAAACTAAGACTTGACTCATTAATTTACAAAGTACTCTAATCCCTCAGCAGTAAGAGGTTGCGCATTTCTTCACGTTATTTTCTTGATTATAAATCGATTTTTAAGTACCTCGAGATAAAGTTACAATTAATTAATATCATTATGTAGAGATGAACAGTAGGTAGGAATGATTTTGTAAGCTTAATTAATGTAAGTAAAATTAATTTTCATTCAATCTCGATTTCTCGAAAAAATAAAATAAATGGGAAATGAGATGAATGGAGGTGTAAAGATGAGAAGTTGCATAATCTAGTTCTCATAATCATGATTTGTTAACTACTTCGTGTTTCCATCGATTAAAAAAAAATTACATATGAACATAATAAGGCACATTGGAAAAAAAATATATAAAGTTTCATGGCATCCTATCAGTTGATTTCATTCATGTCGATGGACGAAAAACAGGCAATGAGCTTGGATAGTGTGTGTCTGGACGTAGAACGGAATCGGGCCAATTTGTCATGACATCATTAGTTGATCGAAATGGGTATGTTGCCAACACAATTGGTAATTGAAGTTTTATCGCCTTCTCCATCGATTTTGGCTCAATTATAAGCTGCAAAAAAATATATAAAAATGAAATTGAAATTGATAATGAGGATTTATTGAGTTGTTTTGTAACTACAAGTGCAAAATGGAATCGAAAATTTTATCGATAAAAAAAATTATTTTTTATGAGTGACGTCTTATGTAGACAAGTCCCGCCCTCTGCTGTTACGAAACATACACATTAAAAATATCATAAATATCTTATCAGTCCTCATTTCATAAAAAAAATTCTTTATATATACTTTTTTTTTCGTGCCTTTTGATAAGCGAAAGCCTTTAACGAGAATGTGAAAAGGTAGGAAAAATAACTGAATTTCATTTCGAATGAACGCACACCTATATATTCATCATGTATTTTCATTTCTATTCAATGACATAATTTTAAAGACATAAATGTTGAAATATTTTCTTTCAGCAGAATGGAAATAAAGAATGGTTGTGAAATTTCTATTGTGAATTTTTGTAAGAACAAAGTGTATTTTTTTTTGAGGGGAGAAGGGGAGACATTAGGGATTTATGAGGGTAATTTTTCAGAGTTTTTCAGAATTTTTGTCATGAATATACTTTCAAAAATATTTTCAGAGATCTACTATATTTCCAATTAATGAAATTTGGTAGTTAAAACAGTCTAGGTGCTTAGTAAAGGTTGCATCTAGTTAGGGCTACCATCTAATTTTCATGAAAATATAGGACTTTTGGTAAATTTTTTCGAAAAATACAGGACATAGAGTAAAATTCGAAAATTAACGGAAATTTTCGTGAAAAAAATACAGGACCGGGAACAAAATTTTCAAATTTATACAGGACAGGGTTTTAAAATACAGGACTGTCCGTTGTAAAACTACGCAGATGGTCACCCTACATCTAGTGGAATTAATTCAGCTCATCTTAAACTAGCTTCTAAAATTCATAATCAGTATATTATCAATGAATATGCAATTATGGCCTGTGGTGTGCGTTGATCACCTATTTCTCCAGCCCTGCATCAATCCTAGGATATGCCTATTAAGATTCGAGTGCTTTTACACTGTTGTAGCCATTAAACTCAGTTTGGATGCACTTTTTCCAACTTAATACATGTATAATTGTCTCGACATGGCATTTGGTACTAAAGAACCTGTTCACTTGGCTTCCTGTGCATTACATGTTAAATTGTACCTGTCAGGTAGGCACATTGCATAAAGAACATCGATTACCTTTTTCTATAGCTTATCAGGGATACATTTGAACATAAGATCTATGCACTTCACTTCACTATATAAATAACATTTGACTATACCTATGGAACTACGTAGCTCTTGAAACTGACTGTTCCTTATGCAATTGTCGTAGTGTCTTCAATTAATGTAAGAATCAAAGTACTTTAATGCTTTGTTGAATGAATGTAATGCAACAAAATTCAAGGATTGTGAAGAGAGCCTTGGTTCATACAGAATCAAAGATTGATAACATATCTAATAGACAAAGTGTACCCCAACATCCATCCATTAATAACAAAGCAAATTGCATGCTAAAAATAATTCAACAATAAAATAAAACTCACATAGACATCATAATTTAATTGAATCAAATTTGAATTGCGTATATTTGTGGGTGGTAAAGGTGGAATGTAAAGCTTTTTGTTCACAAATTCATCACGACTATTGGGACGTATTTTGGGTCCTTTGATTGATGCAATTTCACGTTTTTCAACTTGAACAGCTTTTCCACGTGACAGATAATTGATTGTTTCGAGTAGAATTATTTTCGTATGACGTATTGTAACTTTACTGAAATTCCTAACATATCCGTTGATGTGAATCGTTTCTCCTGACACGTAACCTGCGCATTAGTCCCAAATAAAAAATGAGAATAAAAAATGAAATTAAAATCAAATTCAATCGACAATCAGAATAAAAGAATTTAATTTTACCTCCCCGATCCAATTCGATTTTACATTTTACAGTTCCAGATCCAATACATGCTAAACCACCCAACGTCGGTTCAATTTCACATCTAAATGGCTCTGCTAATGCTGGTTCCTCGATGTTTAAATCAATCGGATTCATGATGATGAAAATTTGATGATTTTTGTGAATTAAACCTGCTCACAGAAGAGTATGAAAAAAAATTGGATATTAAGGGAATGGTGTGAGTACCTCACAGCCTTCAAATATTTCTTTTTCTTATTGATTGCTTGCAATTTTCCGCTCAATTAAACTCAAGATAGGAATGGAATGGAAAAAAAGCAAAATTTAAATTCACCTGATGGCTCACGTAATGCGCATTTACAATAATACTGAATCCATCCGTGCTTCCCGAGAAAAGTCGATGGGAGACCCAAGGGGAGACCGAGTTTAAATGGAAATGAGTGTATGCCGGGTGATAATATTGTCGGTCCTGAATCATTGTCACCCAATAATCTCATTCGAAAATCAATGTAATTTTCTTTATCGTATGTGCGCTCTTGACGAGCTGTTCTAGCAGTCACGACACCTTCACCGACCACATGAAAGTGCAATCCTATACAGAAAGAATTTGAATAATTTTTAAAAAATTTATTGAATAGAATCTTTTTGTTATTTTGTATGTGAAGCAGTTCCATACAGCTGCTGTTTTGTTCTTGCCGTCTACCCACTACAAACACCGTTATGCCAAATTTAGACAAATGAATGAATTATAATTGTTTTCATTGTATTACAAGCTACTCATATTTGTGAATAGAATTAAAGGGAAGCGAATTGTTTTATAGCAGAAAATGAGAAGCATGAAGGTAAGACTTTCGATTTCAAAAAGATTCAATAAAATCAATAATTATAGTTTACACATCTCTTCATCTACAAACGAACATGTTATATCCAACCATAATAACTAAATTGCATCTCATTTTAACTTCTTTTATGTACGAGATCTCACTTCTGTGTTAATACTCATTGATTATGTCATTTACGCGTATTGAGTGCTGCCTTTTAAATTGGATTTGATACAGTTTGAATGAGTTGTGTCTGACTGACTTGTTGAGAATGTTTTGAGTCCATCAAACAATTGATGGGAACTTTTTTCTCTGTCAAATTAAATGAGCGGATGTTAAATTCTGCTGACAGCCTACATCATCAAAACTGTACAGATAATTTTCTATGAGAAATTTTGGTATTGATAGTCTATAAAATAGAACAGCACACCATTGGCACTAAATTTGCTTAACAGCTTAAAAATTTCTCTAATCATCTCAATTATAATTTTTGCGGATTTAAGTTGGTATCATCCATGGGGTGTAATTATGGAGAAATTTATGTTAAGGAGTTCCTACTTGTTCTACTTAAGACACCTTTTGAACTGGAAAATTATTTTTTTCAGGGTTGGTGATTTGGATTTTGAATTGGAAATTTTCTTGACCGGTACACATTCAAAATGTTGCTCAGAGTTTGGAACTGATCGAAATATGATTGATCGGTAACTTAAAAAACTCCCTAGGCGTATAAGACTCATTTATGAACCAATTTAGAAGCCGCATGCAATTCTGTATGAATTCTTTACTTTATGCAGCTCATTTATGAGACTTTAATGCATCTTCCTTGCATCCTTTTAGTTGCACGACTGCTTAATGTCAATTATTGTCCATACTTGGTTAATAAACTTGCCTAATTGTGTAAATGATTCTAGATTTGCTAGATTTTATAGCTCAAAATGTATCACACTCGAATAATTCAATTCAAAATAACTCAAGCATGACCCTACAAACCAAATTCCACCACTGATCATTTAATTAAATGCGCTATTCCCATCTTCACATGGGCGTATCAACCTCTCAACTTAATCATTGTATGTTTGTATGTTTTTTTGTTGTTTAGGTCTTATATGGACATCAATAACTTGAGATTTTCTTATTTTTTTTCACTTCTTTTATCGCAATTTTTTTTAATGCAATTTCAATGAACAGAAGAAGAAACAAATGTTGAAACTTTTTTTTTTGATGAAATATTGGCAATTGGAATGTAATACAATGGCTTTTTTATTCAGGCTGAATAGTATTGTGCAAATTGATTTATGGGTATTGAGAGATTAAGCTGCTATGAAATATTCTTAAAGTTTTGTCGATGACGTCAGTTTTGATATTTTTAATCACACAGACATGAATTTTTGCATAAAATGCAGCCATAAATTTTTTTTTACCTAAAGCTGGTGTATCTTCTTGCAATTCTAATAGAACTCGTCCACTTAGGAATTGCCCAGGAAAGTACAAGAGATTCGTATTGTCAAATAGAATCAAAAATTTCATCAATTTTCGAGGCATGATTGCAATTTTCAGGCTTTAAAATTCAATTTTATTTTGATTATTTTTTATTCTTAATTTTTCTCTCGATCGCCCTTCATAAAAATATCATTTTTTTTTATTCATCCACCTGTTGAATATTTGATAAATTTCTGCACTTTACACTTGTGCTAATCACTTGATCATAGATTACAATATCACTATAACACATTTCTTATCATATCGACACAAAATTGATAAATTTAATTTGTTAAAATTTCGATAAAGAAAGTAAAAAATGTTTTTTAATACTTGCGATGTGAACGAGAAGTATTAAAGGTATGTGTGACTTGCGATCGAGATAAAATAACATTAACAGTGTGAGTCTTAAGAAGCTAATGTTGAACCTCTATAATCCGACTTGATCGAGGTTTTGTTGCTAATACAGGTAAAAGATGTGCTTGACAACTTTGTTTTGGATCTAAATTCAATGAGCGGAAACTTAAAATTAACTTAAATTGGCCTTCACATTTCTTCATTCCAATTTACATAACGTGACATTGCGTGGGTTGGATCTGTTTTCGGGCATCGATATCTACTGACTTAAAAACAACGTCATTATTTTGGAAATTAATAGAGTCAGTCAAACATTGTAAATAAATTTTATTGCAATTCTTTTCATATTATTTTATCCTAGCTAAACTTAAAAAAATTCTTTTGCATTTCATTTTAATATCTTAGCACCACGTTCGTTCCAATTACGTAAATTGTCCTCATTTATGTATCCCCATTTCCATTTCTGTTTGATTTCATTACTATCACATGGTTTTATAAGAATTTTTTGCGACGTCGGATCTGCTTCCAAGCATTTCTTCTCACTTGGCTGACTATACATTTGCTGTGTATCGAGATCATAGCGGAAGTATTGACCGCCTTGTTTATGATGGCATGCACCAAGTCGCACACTTGAGCCATAAGAATCTATGCAGTATGCAGCATCGGAATAAAATTCAATATCACGATGATGTCCCAAGAAGTAATGTTGATGTCCTGATGGACGTTGTTTATTATGTGAACATCTGTAAAGTCCCAATTCTTTATAGAAATGACCCATTGAATCTATACAATAATCCTTTAAAGCTATGCTTTCAATCTAGAAATAAGAATGTGGGATTTCAGCATCAAATCTCAAAGTTAATTAAAATTGTGAAAAACTTACAGCTCCCTTGGCAAATTCAATCTGTGATGGTGGATATTTCTCTAGCATGTCAGGTGCTACAACCTCAAGGAAATACTTAAATGGCTTACATTTATTCTTTTCTTTAATTGCTAATTGCTTCGAAATATCTCCGGTATCAACACGAGCAAATCTATCCGGTTTCCGTTCGTAGATGTATTCTTTGTACTCGTCCATCCATACCTGTGGAAATAGAAATGTGAGAGAAATTACTTTAATTTTCATAAATATTTAATCATTATTGTTGTTTGCTAGAAATGAAGTACTGTAATTTTAAGGTATAGCTCAACAAATTGAGTAAGAGCATAGTCATTAAATGTTTTTCAACTTCCTGTTGACTGTGTTAAATGGAAACTGGGACAATTGTCATGAACTGTGTAGATGTGTAAAGGGATAGACATGAATTTGTTTAAATCTTTAATAAACTGTTCAATTGCGATATCTGGTACACGTGCATGCAGGGTATGCTCTCTTATTAATTAACAATAAGGATAGCCATAGAATAGTCAGATTGAGAATCAATAATTAAGCATAGCAGCAGACAATCTTAAAGATTAAGTCTTAATACTCCAATATAGTCAGTAATGCAGTTCTTACCTCAGCAACTCTCTTGAAATTCTTTGAAACGTAGTCATATCCTCTTGGATCTGGGAATGGATTGCTTTTGTAAATGTGTCCGATTCTACTGCATGGGGAGTCAACCATCTCACCACCGCAAAGCCAAATTTTAAAGCTCAACTCGTACTGTTCACCTCCCCAAATGTCGAGACCTAAAATGTGAATTTTGATGCTGCTTAAACATTTGGACTGACTAAATCTTTATCATATGGATAATATAAAACTCAATTTATAATTCAAGGACTGCTCACAAATGACGTCAAATGGAATATAAGGGTTTGGGACCTCACTATAGAACATCAAATGACATAGACTGAATAGGGACCCCAAAACTCCTTGTTCCCAAAAGACATCATTAGCAAACGACACCTATGTGATAACTTACCTGGATCATATCCACCAACTTCCCAGAAGAATTTAGCTGATATTGCAAAAAGACCTCCAGCCATGACAGGTGATGGGAAATTATCAGCTGGTGTCTCTTGATCACCTGGACGGATATCAATTCTTTTATACAAGAAATTCCATTCAAATGCACCTCGATTTCCCTCATCTTGAGCTCTATACTCATAGTCTTGTGCATCAATTACATCAATGAATGGACACACACATGTTCGATAGTCAGATGCAATTGGATCTACAAAAAAAAATCAAATTCATGTTGTCAGTTGATTTATGTTTAATGCCATAGTAAAATTTTCATGTCAAACCTAATAAAGGCGGCAGCCAATTAGTATTTGCTTCTGTATGTGAGTCTAAAAATATAAGTACATCTCCTTTTGCTGCTCTTGCACCAGCCAAACGTGCAGTAATCTAAATATAAAAAAATACATGAGTCTCATTAATTGAATTAAAAAAATCATATCCAACTCACAAGCCCAGATCTTGCTGGCAAATCAATCACATGTGCCTTTCCTTCAAAATTATTTGCTAAGTACGCTTTAAGTTCATCATATAATTCAGTTTTTGTGGAATGATCATTGACTAAAATAACTTCCTTAAGTAAATGTGCCGGTGCACGATTTATACAGCTATGAACAGTTCGCATAAGAACGCTAAGGTGATCATTGAAAAATGGAATGATTACTGATGCCGTTGGCAGTTCCAAAAGATACTTTTTCTTTTGGCATCTACGAATATGAAAAAAATCAAAATGAGTCAATTAAGTTTAATTTAAATCAATTAAGTATGTACATACAGTGGGTGCCGAATATCGGCAACAGATCGATTAACTGAAATGATATCGGATGCTCGAGCATAATATCCATTGACTTTTAGAAGTTGTGTATTGATTTCTATATCATGTGGATCTGTTAACTTGAAGGCTTTGCCTTGCTCACCAGGTCCCTTTTTAGCTTTCTCTTGCTGAATATGTTCAAAGTCATGCCAGTCTTTTCTCTTAAGTAAAACATTGTGTTTTTGCTTGAAGAATGAATCATATGGCTCAACGTAATTGAATTCATCTTCTGATATTAACGGTAATACAATCGGCCGCTTTTCTGTGCTTGCTTTTGCTTTTCTCTGCACTAATTGATTGGCAATTGGGTGATCTTCTTCATGTTTTACATCTTCTTTTTCGCTTTCATCACTATTATTTGATGACTTGTATATTTGCGATATTAAGAACAGAAGAACTAATGCGATGATTGTAAAGTTTAGTACAAGTTTGATAAGAGAACTTCTGCCTTTACACTGAAATTTAAAGAAAAATAAACAATACGAAATGAAAATTAACTAGTTCAGTTTTTTGGGAACATATGAGATATACAGCCGTGAAAATAAAATCAGACTGACACGCATGAAATACATTCTTTACATTCTATTTCATTGTTGACAATGTGGCGATATTTTCTTCTTCTTATGACTTGTTTGAATTTTTCATATTCTACATGAACTGTTTGTGCAGGTGGAAATTTCATTTTCTTGTCAGTTTGTCTGTTCTGGAGATGATTAAGAGTTTGGAATTTTTAAACCACAAACTTTACTATTCGTGACTTAGGTATAGTATCCAGAAAAGCCCTTGAAACAAGGCTCAAGACAAATTAGCTAGTTCAAGCTAGTTAAGACCAAAAACTGGTTTTGGCAAGGATAAGATGATTCAGGCAAATACTCATTAGCCAATTTATCACAATATTAAGGTAGGATTGAGCAATTTAGGTTCGACACAATAACAAGGCGAACCTTAGCCTACAGAACCTTAGATTGCAAACATTTAAATTTATTAATTGCACCAAATTTGGTTCATAAATAAGCTTCAATTCCTCGCTTTCATGTCTTATCACATTTCGTCACTTAACTTGCTAATTCCGATTATGTCATTTTTGAAATAATCAAGCAAATTAAAAATTATTAAGGAAATAAATGTGATAAGAGTTTAATTATTCCAGGAATATTTATAAACATACTTAAGGCTGTCAAATGTCTAATTCTGATCACTTGAATTTTTTTATGCACTGACAAACAACGACTGACATTATGTATTGATTTTAATCTCGGAATTCATCAATTTCTACAATTTAATTCATCATTTAAAAAATACATTTAAGTATTCTACATGATGACGTACTTTCTAATGTTCATGATCATGTGAACTATAAAACACATTTCAGAAAATATGTAAACTGAAACCCAACAACCTTGAAATCATTTCCGATGTTCAATAAACTTTTTCGAATTTTTTTGAGAAACACGTTTATGAAAATTACAAAAAAATCTTCCAAGTTGGCATATATCAACTGTTCAACTGGTTTATTGACGTCATGCTATCAAATTTGTATCCAGTTTTTTTGTCTAATTTAATAAACTGCTGCTCAAAAGTGAAAAAAGTTCCATAAGTCATGACTTTATAATTCACTTGCCAACAAATCCAATAGAAATGCGCTTAGATCATCAAAAAACCGGCGACTCTCGTTCCTATTATATTTATTGTTTACGTCGCGAGTACGAAAACTCACATGTGAGTAAGTTCTAGGAATTCCGTCACTCTCTCAAAAAAATAAAAATCTCAAAGACTCTCCACTATCACGGCAAGTTTTACACGCACATCAATGCATGCGATACGATTACATGTGTATTAATAAAATAACAACAAAAAAAAATTGAGAGAATAAAAAAAAATAAAGGTAAAAAGAAAGAGATATGAAGACGTGTAGCTAGTCCAACAACCTTTAATTTTTTTTTTCATATTTTTTTCGGAAACCCGTTTTTGGGTCAATTTTTACAATGTTTTGAATCTAATTATTGCATTGCTATGCTTACAGTGCGTCAAATCATTATCAACAAGTTGTTATGCTCGAATGATAAAAAATTTACAATTTATCAGCACTTTCACAATAATTTTTTTTTGTCCCCGTCCATATCAAGTCTTGTCGGCACCAACAACGCAATATTTTGTGTGTAAAAAAAGTATAAAATTGATAATATGTAGTTGACTTACGTGTCGCAAAATCAATCGTTTTAAATTATTTGAGGTCATTTGCGAAAGGAAGGCAAGAAGGCAGGATGAGAAGATGTAACGTACTAAAGAATTGTAAATGCTCTTCAAAATAAGAATTATTAAAATTTTTAAATAAATTTTCAATAATTGGACGGAGAGGCAATTTTTACGATCAACACAGTCGATGCTTACCAAATGACTAAAAAGAGTGAGAGAAACTTTTTGGAACAAAAAAAATATATAATATTAAATGCGATAATACACATTGAATGCTGACGATGGAAGTCAGGGCTGTTGAGTGTGTTTGTTGGGCGCTGATGAGAGAATAGACGGAAAAGAGAAGAAAAAAAGCTGCTGAGCACTACTAATTGCTCATTGTTTAATTTCAATTTCAGCACTTGGTGTTTATTTTCAATTAGCATAAAGCACATGATTTATGATATGAGATGACATTAGTGGGATATTTACAGCCCTGCATTATTGTATTATAGTTTATTTTACCCACACTAGCAACATCAAACAGTTTTATAAACAATTTTTTATAATTTTTTGTTTGAAGTTCTTTATGCTGATTTTCACCTAAAAATTGAGAGAGCTAATTGGTAATAAAGTAGTTAATTGATTGAGCATTTAAACGCATTTTAAGTGTTGTTTGAGTTTGTATCAGCAGTTTGGGATTTTTATAGTAAATTTTGAAGTTTTTTGATGTTTTTCATAATTTTAATTTACAAACTCCCCTCAAAAATCTAGGCATATGGTTAACAGATTATGTAAGTGACATCAATTTTAATTGAATTATAATACAAGAGACATTTTTTGACTTTCTTAGTTGCAGTATCTATTTAGAGCTTCGTGTAAATATTTTTGTGACACTAGTTTTCAATTGACTTCAATATTCAAGATCATGTTACAAAAGTAACATTTGAAATTAATAGTAAGATAGTGTGTCATAGGTTAGAGCAATTTAAACTAAGAATTCAATCTGGGTGTGTAAATTTACAATTTTGTAACCCAATTGATACAATTTTATACGTGCTTACTAGTTTTCATTGATTTAGATCATTTATTTTAGCAACTAACGGCTTAATTGAAGTTAAATTTGATTTTGAAGATTCCAAGTGGACAAAAAATGTATAAGACCTGAAGTTGGCTTTGATAACATTTTATTTGATTGAATTTCCGTTTTAACTTCAAACTTATTAATTTTAAATTCGGTAAATCTAAGTCCCCATCGTACATACTAGCGTTATATAATTGATGCGTTCTTTTAGCAAACACCTTGATTGCCATTAAACTTGAATATTGAATTGACATAAATACTCCAACAAAGAGACACCGAGGCACCAGCGTTGAACCAAAAGTTTCCAGGTAGGTACCATGGCAAAATATGTATGCTTTTTCTTGGTGCAATTTTTATTACAAAATTAAAATTCTTCTTTATTATAAAATCATAGCCTTATTATTAAATTCAGTAGAATCAAAATTTCAATTGATTAGTCAGCGATTCTCTTCTTCAAAATTATTTTTGTATGTAATAAAATCTCTGAATTATTATATATGCACCAAGATGGTGAAATCATATAAAAGTATTGCTTTAATTATATGAGTTAAACTTTTTTCTGAAAAATCCCGGAACTGGTAAAAAGAAAAATTTTAAACTACAAATTTAAAGAAATTAAAGGGCCCGTTAGAGAAGCTCTCAGCATCTGCTTTTAACTTAATTTAAATAAACATTAATCATTACTCGTAAAAGAATACGAGCTAGATCATACGGTGCAAATGTAAACACTAGTTCTATTCTGAAAAATCATTGATGGAAGAGAGAAAGAATCAACAAAAAAAAATATTTTGCAAAATATTTGCCATAATCTACGACAATAGCAATAAAATAAAAAAGCATGTAAAAACATTTCCTAATCGCGTTCCCACAACACAACGAAGAAAATATGACTAAACGTGGCATCTTCGCTCTACAATTAGACAACGCCACATCACGAATGCAACCTTGATATGAATATTTCTGTTTTAGTGAAAAGAATCACTTCAAAATTTATTACTTAAGTATCAAGTTTCTATTGAGCATCTTCTCATAACGGCTACTTAAACAGAGAATGAAAATGTGAGTTTTTAAGTAGGGATCGTGGATAAATTACGTCTTTTGGTAAATGGGATATTTCAATACTATTTGTGGCACCCTATTCAGTGTATAAATTAGTTTTATTCATATCTCAAAGTGAAGAATACGTCAAATTTCATTCCTAAGATGGGGTGCCTAGAGCAGTAGTAGAAACCGGCCTCTGGTCACATTTTAACACAAAGATCCAGTCCCCACTCCTTCTCAATAGTGAAAGTAATATAAGAACAACCATTTAAGGCCCATTCACTTATCTGTTTGGCATTTCAAAAAGTTGAGTAATAATAATAATGTGTGAAGGGCCCAGCCCCTCAGCTGGAGGCACTGCGATTCAAATTAGAACAGAATCTATTGTACCACACCCTTTAGACCTACAGTTTATAGTGGGATCCGAACCACTTCCCAAAAGTTGAGTAGAGGATAGATGGACGGGGGGGGGGGACAAGTTTGTACCATATTCAAAAGTTCAGTTTCATCTAATACAATAACATAACATGTAAACGACTCCGCACTACTAAAATAAGCAGCATAAAAATTCAAGTTGAGTTTTAAAACAAGTTTTCAGTCGTCTAGTCAAACGCATGCAAATAATCATTAGTCAGGTCTGCAGAGTGTTGATTGAAAAATAATTGGAGATAACTAACGACGATGTCATCGCTTCTGTGTATTTTTTTGGATATAAAAGCTCATAAAAATCTGAAAATGCAAAATAAAAATCGAAAGCCAATGCACTTTGCTGAATTTATGAACCCCTTAACGTTCGCAAGCGTAGATATCCAAAAAATAAAACAAGAAAAGAATTTCAATTTCAATTACGAACCGGTTTTTATGGCTTGTTTTTTTTAATATACAAAAAAATTCTTATTCAAAAAAGTCAACACTTAATGGAAGTCCTTTGAAAGGTCCTTTTTCTCTTCAGCATCCATAATTGGTGATCCATATGAGATCCAATTGTTGATATTTGTCTCATTTAGAAATCCCCATTCCCACTTTTGTTCAACTTTATTCTCATTACATGTTGTGACATAGACCGACTGTGTACCAATATTTACTTCTACACAATGTTTATTACGGTAAGGTCCATGATAAATTTGCTTTGTTTTTAAATCGTATCTAAAGTATTGATTTCCCTGACCATGATGACAACTGAATGTTTTTAATTCCCTCTTTTCTCCTTCACCGTACGAATCAAAGCATGATTCCATTTCGGCATCAGAAATGTCACGATAATATCTGAGAATGAAATGTTGATTGTTCTGGGGACGTTTTTTGTTGTTACCACAAAAGTATATACCTAGTTTTAGAAAATAATTAAATTTTTTTTTTAAGGGATGGCAATTAATTTTATTAAAATACCCAAAGGCTGCTCTTTTGGACGATTCATTTTGTCGATGCAGAACTTTTTATCAGCCATTGATTGAATCTGTAATGGAAAATTGTGTAGTTTATATTGTTGCAAAACTTTTCTCATTAACATTGTATGTGAATTGGAAATAATTAAAATTGCAAAACTTACAGCACCCGAGGCATATTCTGGTGGTTCTTCAAGTGGATATCGTTCCTTCATATCGGGTGCAACGACATCCAAAAAGTGTTTAAATGGTTTACATTGTTGACGTTCTTTTACATAAAACTGATAACTTAAGTCACCAGCACTGACACGAGCATAGCGGTCCGGGTCTCTTTTGTATAAATATTCTTTATATTCGTCCATCCAAACCTCAGCAACTCTCTTGTAATTTCTATGTTAATTTAAAACATTTAAATTTTTTGTTTTATTGTAAAAAAATAAATTTTAATTGAAAAAGTTATACGAACATTGTGATAAAATCAATTCCCTTTCTGTCATTTGGAAATGGCATACCACCTTATCAGTGTAGGAACAAAAAATAATTATTTTTAAAACGTGAATTAAATGGGGCAATAAAAAGTATATTTACTACCTCTAAACACATGTCCAATTCTACTACATGGAGCGTCGTACATTTTTCCACCGCAAAGCCATATTTTAAAACTGAGTTCGTACTGCTCACCTCCCCAAATGTCAAGGCCTGTGTTACATAAAAGTTAGTCTACATTCCATAATATTTATTTCAACAATCCTCACCTGGATCGTAACCACCTAATTCCCAGAAAAATTTCGCTGATATTGCAAACAATCCACCAACCATGACAGGATTCTCATACAATGACCATGGATTCTCTTGATCACCTGGTCTCAATGGCATGTGATGATAATGTAATCCATTCCAGTCGAATATTCCTCGACTGCCATCACCTTGTGGCTTATAAGCATATGTCTTAAAATCAATGACATCAACAAATGGACAAACACATGTTCGATAATCTTCTGCAATTGGCTCTAATAATGGAGGGAGAAAGTTTGTCGATGCTTCGGTGTGTGAATCGAGGAACAGAAGTACATCGCCTGTTGCAGCTCGAGCTCCTGCTAAACGCGCCCAAATCTGTGGAAGAAATTTTATTTTATTAAGTTTCAAGTTTTTCATTCTTATCGGAAGGAGATAGTGAGAGTATTGAGGTATCAGAAAGGCATCACTACGTAGTACATTTGTTTGTATTTTCAAGTGTTGGGGAATTACTTAATCGATTAATGAAGGTAATAGTCAATGTATTGAGGAATATTCATTAAGGCTTATAACAGCGAATAAACAGCAGTGGTGTGGTGGTTTTGATGTAAGATTTGAGGATCGACCAATCGACTCTAATAGCTGGGGTTCGATCCTATAGAAAATCTAGTAAGTTTCAAGTGTTGGTTTTGATGTTCTTGCAATTTTACTCATGTTATGAGATTTGCGACGACACAAATTGTGGAAAGATTCGATTCATTGATATGGATCAGCCAAACGTGATAAGTTGGGGATTAACCATCTTCACGTTATTTTTGGGGATATTTGGGCTCATCTCACTTAACTCAAATTAATGAGCAAGTCAACATGAATCAGAACTAAGCTAGATAAAACATGACATGAAAAACTCGTCTTGTTTGGGATAATAGCTTTTTCTATAGCGTCTAACAGATCACTGACTTAATCTGATTTTTCCAGTTAATAGCTTGATTCTCTTAACACTGTCTAATTTTTAAAAATCCCCAGAAAATCGACTTCTGCCTAATCAAATTCACAACACAACTTATTCACAATTAATTACTCACCAAGCCAGAACGTCGCGGGAGAACATAAAGCTTCACAATATGCTTTAAATGCTTATTAATATAATCTTCCAATTCACCATAAAGAAAGTCTTTTGTGGAATGATCGTTGACTAGAATAACTTCTTTAAGTATCTCCTTAGGTGATCGATTAATGACACTATAGACAGTCCGCAATAATGTCGATAAATGATCATTATAAAATGGAATTACTATAGATACTGATGGTAGCTCTTTAAGATATTTTAATTTTTTACATTGCTGATGTCTATAGTCAGCCACGCTACGATTGAGAGCAATTTTATCCGATATGAGACCATAATATCCATTCACATCAAATAATTGCTTATTCAATTCCTCTTCACCTGGTTGAACGTAGACAGGTTGACCGTTTTCACCCGGCAATCCAAATCGCTCTTTCTCTCTCGCTAGATACTCGTAATCATGCCAATCAATTTTCTCCCCGCCTGTATTGTGAACTTTACGGAAAAATGACGAGAGTGGCTCTAGATAAATGTAATTCTGTGTGATGGCTAAAGGATGGTTGTTACGTTGAATAAATTTGTATACTGATATCATTACAATGAGACATATTAGCACAAGTGTTCCGATAAATTTTAAAAAATATCCAAAGCTCTTTTTACTCCGTACGATCTATTGAATTATGAAATAATATATCACAAGTCGTTCATTCACATTATGCCACATGTTTCTAACTCACCTGTATTTTAAAAAGTGATCTCGATTTAATTATGAAACGGTTCATTGACATTTTCATGACTATTTACTGTCTTTTTTTTCTGACCATTAAATACTATAAATTTATGAAAAAAATAAAATAAAATAAGAGTTGTAGATTAACACAATGAATTGGTCACACGATCATAAGCGAATTTGAAACTGCACTGACACACAGGTTTCTTTGGCTCTCTGTTTATATTTATCATCCACAAAAAAAAAATGTTTAATACATTTATGCCATGGGTGCCCTCTCACGCTCGCTCGCTCTTTTATGTCTCTTTTTTTTCGGTGTATTTCCAATCAAAAAAGAATGTATATACAGTCCAAAAATAAATGAGGAAGAAGTAAGAATAAAAAAAATTAATAATCTCTGTTGTTATTCCGCTTCTTTTTATTCTCGGTCACTGTTGCTTCTCTTTTTTTTGGACTCGCACATCTGAGATCACAAAAAAAAGCAGTAATAATGTTGGAATCTACTTCTCTCAGTTTATATATTGAACTTGAAGATGATGATGCTTAAGATGTGTGAATTTGTGTGTGATTCTAAGAACCGGAATTTTTCTTTTTGTTCACTTTAAATATAAAAAAAATTACAGCACAGCTATTTGGAATTTCTTTTTATGTGACTTTCCCCATAAACGTGGCACAATAGATGAGGAGCTATACACAAAAAAAAACTTTTTTTTTATTAGCACAGTACTGATACCGTAAATTATTTAATAAAACAACCAAAAAAAAACTTGTCTACGAAGACAAAAAAAAGTTATTAGAAGAATAGATGAAAAGCTAGTCGTATTAATTTGGAGAGTCGTGGAGAACTGAAAAAAAATGTCGCTGTGTGTCATTTGTTTATAGACTTACTACTTATTTTTTTACAGTCACACATTAGACTGATTAAGTTATATTCGCCGGCTTTTTAGCATGTTGTGTAGCTGATATTATGGATCTATCTCGTGCATTTTGTCAATGTATTGCGTGAACTGTGATTATTATTATGTTTTTGGGCAGTTATTTCTGTTTTGTGCTATGCTGGATTTAATTTAGCTGAATTATTTTTATGAAAGCTGATAAAAAAGTTATGCTGCTTTCTAAACTGTCATGTGAATGACATGGGAAGATGAGAGTATTCATCGGTCACTGATTAAATTTATTTTATTTTGGAGAATTTTGTAGGTACACAGCTAAGATTTAGGTAGACAAATGTATTTATTATATTAGGATTAAACTTTAAGGTAGTTTTGTATGTCCTAATATGAAATGGAAGCAGGTAGTAATTATTGCCCACCTGATCATGTTTATTAAGCTTGAATATCATATAGATCTAGAGAATCAGTCGATCTAGAGCAGTGTCTTCTAAACTTTTTTTGGTCGGCAACACACCTTGATAGTAAGTCATGACCAAAACCGAATTTTTTTGCGACACACTAGTGTGTCGAGACACATAGTTTGAAAATCACTGATCTAGGGTGTCATGGTAAGAGGCTGTTGATAGAAACAGCATTCACTTGGTATTGGAAATTAGCAAGCAGTAACCAGCGATAGAGCCCCAGCGGAATCCGAGGGAGATCGAGGATCCTAAAAAATCTATACGACCAGCGAAGTAAGTGAGTAAGTGCATCAGTGGATCTAGAAAAGATTTGCGGAACAGTTGATTAATGATGCTGCGTCGCGGTCTGAAAAGTTTAGGAAACACTGATCTAGAATGTACTCAAACAATGCTCCGCTAAAGCTTTTAGGTCAATGATGCTGTATTATTGATCTAAACGCTGAGCTAGCACTTCCCGGCTGCTCACTATATCCTAGCTAGAACAGATAGCTACATAAGTCTATATAGGAAGTAGTATCAATCCTAAGCATCTGATTCAACTCAAAACTCTATAGCTTCTCAATTAACAAAGTGTAACAAAGTCCACGTAATAATTTCTCTTGAAATGCGCCTTATCCAGTTCTCTCAAAAAACATTACTAAGCCTTGCGTTCCGTTTATCAGTGTTATCACTACTGCTATTATTGAAATACTTACATCAAATAAAGTTTGTATTTAAATGTGTGAATCTTGCATACAGAAAAAGAAAATGATGTTGTTCCTGTTACTGTATTCGTCTGTACATGTTACTTGTTGTCATCTTTTTTATTCGCTTTCATTCACAAGTTTTTTTTTTGTGTTCATGTTTTATCAGTTTCGTTGTTGTCCTTGTAATTTCTATATTTATCTGTCATTTTTACACAATATATTTTATTTCGGTTAACCAAAAATGAATGAAAGCGGCAGTGGAAGTAAAAAATTTGCTTCCACAATATCACTCACTTCACTATGAGACAGACCATAATGCATGACTTTACATGAGCAGTAAAAAGAGACGGAGGATGTGACAGTAGTTTCATTACAAGAAGAGGAGAGCCAGCGAAAGCCATTAATAACAGGAAATTTTTGTAACCTGTGCATAGAGAGTAAAAAGAGAATGTGTAATGTAAAACGAATGTGATTTGATCCTCCTCGATGCTGGCTGACTGTTAGAGTTCAAATAGCCACGTTTGTAATAATAAATGACAATTTTTATTCTTTCTTTTTTCGGTTCGGCAGCTTTTTTTTTGTGGGTTTAGCTGGATTTGAAGAATATTAGGGATGTGAATTAAGTTTTGGTCTTGGCGGCATCTGCCTATGTTACCTTAAGTTTAAGACTTGATTATGAAAAAATAATTTTAATTGAGTTAAAATTCCTCTTTATTCAGGATTCAATTTTTAAATTCATTTGATTTTAGCAAGGAACAAACCTTAAAAAAGTTAAATTTTTCATTCACTTGTTCTTCTGACTTAACTCAAACAGTACAAACAAGCATTTCATACTTTTGAGCAATGATTTCATCGCCATTGGCATTTTCATAATGCAATCCAACATTTGGTATCATTTTACCATAAAATGTTCTTCCATCAATTTTAATCCGCCCAACAAAATGAACTTCACGACTTGGAGTGTATCCAGGTGAAATTGCATCTTCAATGAATTCTCCATTAATTGATGGAATCCATTTGTAATCATAATTTGGATTTTTGACCAAATATTCCATTCCACTTTTAATGTGATGAACGGAGCCACCAGAGATGTGATAGAGTCCAGTTGGATGCGTTGTCTGAATTCGACCTGTTACCTTTAAATCATCATATGATCCACGACCAACGAAAATAGGAACTCCAGTGTCGAAGCTTCCAACAAAAACACCATAATACATTGGTTCTAAGGTTCCATGATAGCTACGCCATTCGTGCACACAGTTTTTTGAACAGGCTTCAACAATTAAGAAACAAATCAGGAACAAAACTTTCATTGTTCAATTCACTAAGATTGATTTTTTATAGTAAGTATTTAATGATCTGAAACCAGAAAACAAACTTACTGAAACAAAAGAAATTTCATTATTTATATTTTATTAAATCCTGAGTAATATGTAATTTTTCTATCAATTGTATTGTTATCAGTATGAAATTTGAATTGTATTAATATTGAACTAAAATCAGACAAATCTTAGCTAAAGTAAATAAGCAACGGAAATAGCTTAAAAGTTAAAAGGTCAAAAGACATGCCAAATGATTGAAAAATGAAGCAACTTACTTAGTCTCGATTGTATTAAAACTTCTTCATGAAGTATGTTTCATAGCTAGTCTTACGAAGAACATTATAAAAAGTTTCAAAAAATGCATTCTAATTTCAAATTTCTGAAATTTCCTTACTTCATTCCTTTTATTTGGTAAAGCGTGTTACATCAAATTATTATGTTCCATCCTCCTTTGATGTCATCCAAGTTAATGTACCTCCATTTACTATCCCACCATTAAGAAGAATAAAAGAAAGGTGAGAGAGATGCTCAAATAGTGTGAAAATCTGTCAGCACTGACGAAAAAACTTTTTTTTTCAGTTTCCCTTTTCAGTCTTGTTTTGTGTAACACGATAACAAAGGAAACATGACACGATGGAATAAAAAATTGACTATGCAGCATGAAAGCGTGAAAAAAATGGATTACTTAACTTAAAATCACGTTTAACTTCTGTTGAAAAAGGACTCAAAAGTGATGCTTTACAGGGAATCAAAAAAATTAATGCCAGCTTTTGATGCACGAACTTTTTCTGTTATTTTCGCAAACTAAAGCAATTTTTACATTCATTTGCACATGCAAGACGACGAAAGGAAGGATGATGATGAAAATCGTGGAGTAAGAGATAGTTGGGGAAATAAAGGAAGGATGGAAAATAACAAATTGTCACATAGACGATGATAAACGTTTTGTAATGCTTTAAGAATTAGATATCGCCATAGCTTTTCTTTATTTACTGGCTGGTGCTCATGTCTGCATCGTCACGAAAATCATCATGATTAATTATCCCTCTTTAAGTCGTTAGATTGTCTGCAAATTTATTTATTTGCTTGAATTATAAAAGTCAATGCGTTGTGATTTTGTAATTACTTATGTGAAATTGATGTTGATTGTATTATTAGTGGGTCATAAGGGGGGGGGGGGGGGGTTCTGAAGAATAAACAGCAAATATCTCAATAAAGAAAAAAAAAATTACAAAAGTCCTCGTGTTATTGATCGAGGGACTTCAGCGCATTTTTGACGAAGCGATCAGTATTTGATTAAAGCATAATTAATAATTTGCTGCAATGAATTTCCATATAGAAAAAGTTTATCATTTAACGGTTTTTTAAAATTTTTTAATTTTACAACGGCTAGAAAAAATTTGAAATTATAGAGGTAAAGTTGAAATTACAGAGGTAAAATAAAATTGGAGCAGGTTACACTGAAAACAAAACAAAAATTTATTAATTATAGCATAAATACACTGTTTCAAGACTTTTAACTGTTCGATCGGACAATAAACAATAGTAACGGAGCTAATAAAACAAATCCGAGCTCTCTACGATGTCTGGTTGCAAAGTTTTTATGCTTGCCCGAACGAACGAACGAACGAACGAACGAACAAAGTGTATTATTGAGCTCCCTTTTCGAAAACAAGTTTTCAAAAATGCGCTAAAAAGTCGGGAAAGGATTGTTTTCAACAAATAGTGAATAATAAGTCCTTTTTGAATTTTTGTCTAGTTGAGGGCATATCCATAAATTATGCAGTTATCGTCTTATACAGTTATCGTCGATAATTTTCTACAAATCTCTATTCCATTTGTCTATTCTATTTCTAAAACAAACTATTTCTCCTTTATGGGGGTTAAGATATTCTCAATAAAAGTTTCATTTTATTCTTAAATGAATAGTGTTGAAAAATTTTACGTTATATAAAATTTTGAATTTCGATTAAGTTCAAAATTAATTCAATATTTTCAAATTCCAAAAGTCTGTTAACATGCCAATAATTTTGCAATAATTTAATGCCTCTTTCACTTTAATCAATTAAAGTATACATACATTTTAGACAATTTCATTGATAATTTTAATATTTCGTTAACTTTACTATGACTTTGATCATTAATGCGCTTCTGTAATGAGTTTGTAATCAATTTTATACTTGATCAGTCTTTTTAAATCGTTTTGTCAACTTGTGAAGTCGCATAAAGTTACGTTTTATAAAAAATTAATTAATTAAGCCATTTGTTGGCAACAATTTTATATAGACAACTTACCTAGACACCAAAGAGTAAGAAAATATCAAATTGTATTGATTTTAGGCATTAAATTAATTATTTCCAATATTTTTCTCATATCCACCTTTTCAGGTGAATTGAGCCTAGAAATTCAAAAATTAAATCAGGTTATTTTGTGAATTAAATTCACTGGCATTGATAGAGGAAATATAGATTGAGGAACAGCCAGGAATTGAATAAATTTTGATGAGGAACAATAAATAATTAATAATGACTGGAAATATCATGGATTTTCTTTTCATTTTGGATCTACAGGCTCTATAATCGACGTCAAGTAAGTTGTTCTGTGAATTTGGGTTAAATAAGGCATAAAAGATGAGTTTTTGAGACAATTTACGGCATGTTAAAAATTTAACCCCATAAAAATTAATTTTGTGACTAAGAACAAATTAATTTTTTAACACTCAATTCACTCTGGATTCACATTGGATGTAGTAAAGTGATATAATACATATAATTGAGAAGATATTAAGCATCTAAGTGCATTCTCATGAAGATTTAAAGAAAATTAAACATCCAGTAAAAAATTGTGAGATCCAGAGAAAAAACATCCAGTGAAATTTTTTTAAAGATACAGTTGAATATTTATAGCACGTTTTTTGTATTTGATAGTTTGTGCGTTTTATGAAAGAATTTGGACGATTAAATAAGTCAATTTGTTAATTTGAGATATTTCATTTAAAAAAAATATATATTTTATAGCAAATAGTACGTTGATATTTCTAATGTTTGAAAATCATAGCAAGTTTAAATGGCAAAAGTTCGTTAAATTATTGTTGACATAATTATTGATTGTGAAAAAATCTGATTTTTGTTTGAAAAAATCAATTTAAACTAATTAATTAATGATTGTTTCAGTGAATCAATGTGTTCAAATGATAAAATAGCATTGCGAGATATAGGAAAATTCTCGAAAGTAAGAAATAGTGTACGATTAAGATAATTTTATATTTTTGTCTTGAAAAAGTGAATTTCGATATTAATTTATCACTTTTAAGACTGCAAAATCCCATTAGATAATATAAATTATTAATTAAACAACGGGGAATGCATAAGTGTTGTGTGTAATTAATATAATTAATTCCAAACGAAAAAGTTTGATGAAATCTGATCATAAAATCATATGAAGGAATAAATTAACAGTGTAAAAGAGCTTAAGAAGATAGATTTAATTGTGGATGTAGGAATTGTTCTGTTTGGATGCATCATATTTGTTTAAAATTAATTAATGAACAGAAGATTATTTGAGTAAATAGTTGTGAAGTGATTATTAAGATTGTTGCATTCGTTTGCCAGCTATCGTAAATTTTTAATGCTTAGTGGCAACGTTATTGAAGAATTAATTGTTGATTTGACAGAAGAGTCAAAAGATTTAAAGATGTCTGATGTTAAATGTTTTGTCTGTAATAAATTAATTGAGATAGACATTCATGTATGTTTTGGATGTGAAAATGAATATCACGGAAATTGTTTGAGTGATCAGGAATTACTTACAGTTGAAAATAAGTTTGAATTTTTATGTGAGGAATGTATGAGGATAAAAAATAATTTATTTAAAAGAATGCAATTACAGCCAGGAAATGGAGAATCCCAAGGTGAAGGATCAAGTGAAGTTGCTACTGGAAATGAGTCGACTTTTGCTGTTAAGGCATTTGAGTTTTTCGACAAGCAGTCGGTAATGAAGCTACCAGAAGTTGTTGATACAGACATGTCATGGGTAACATTTTATGAATCATTTGTGAGTACGCAGCATAAATTTACAGATCATGAAAATTTAGTACGAATTCAAGCTGCAATTAAAAATGTTGAAGTTATGAGAATCGGTGGTAAAGGGCTTTTTAACTTCAAGACTTATAAGAGGTGCTTGAAAAATGTTAATGAAAGGTTGAAGAATAATATGAATACAGTCAGTAGTGATGCAAAAGAATTAACAAAGCATCCATCAATTAAGGCTGAACAATATACAAAATTAATTAAATTTATAGACCAGATTCGTAACTTCAATTTTTTGGCTGAAGCTTATAATGACCTAACATACATTACTAACAAAATGTTCATCACTGAGATTGCCGATAAATTTCCAAATTTCATTAAAAATAAGTGGATAGATAAGCATTTTGAAAAGGAATCTCAGAATGAACCTGTCATGTTGAGTCACTTGGTTGAAGTTCTTGATAAAGAACTGCCTAAGTTAGAGCTACGAATGAGAAATGATAAGATGAATTTAGATTCTGATACTAATTCCAATAAATCAAATAAAAATGGTGAAAGGTTTAATAATACTAATACAGATTCTGAAGTTGAAGACGCAGAAGAAGATGAAGATGAAGTAAATAAGCATGAAAGTAAAATAAAATTCGATTCTAATTATTGCTGGTATCATCGTAATAATTCACATCCATCAAACAAATGCAAAGATTTGTGGAAACTTGACGGAAAGTCAGTTTCACAATTAGCTAAGGAAAATTACCGTTGTACATTTTGTGGGCAGAAGAAGCATTATCCATGTCCATTTAACAAAAATATGAAATGTATTGTTGAAAATTGTCAAATGAAACATCATGCACTGTACTGTTATAGCAGAAAGGCTTATAAGAGAGTTGAAGATGATAACACACACAATACTAACAACACTAACAAATCTCTAAATTGTAATTCAGATGAGTCCAACTCAAAATGCTTAAAATCTACCAATAATAATAATAGAAAATCTGATGATCAAAATAGTGATTCAGAAGCTGAGAATGAAGAATTAAAAAAGAGATTCAATAATTTAAAAAGTGATGGATTGTTCACTGATACAATTTCTGAATACACGCGAGTTAATAATTTGATGAAAACAAGAACTTCCAATTTTCATTTAGTTGTGCCTGTTAATGAATTATAATCCAATTAAAGCTTAGTAAATCATAAGCTAGTGTCTTTAGAGGCAAATAAATCGTTGGATATTAATTGTGATACGTAGTTGAAGATAAATGTTCAGAATTTGGAATTTTAATTGTCTTGCATAATTCTTTGTGCGAAGAATTTGAAACACAAGGGAAAGAAATTCTCAGTAATGGTTTAGAAAAGTTAATATTCATTAGACATTGTTATACGATCACAAAGATGATCATGTAGAAATTAAGGCACATAAATGATTATACTTTGAAGTTATGCTTTCATAATATTCTGTACAAAGTAAATTTAATAGTCTTTAATAATTTTATAAGATTCATAAGAATCGAATGTTGGTTCATTAAATAATTGGTGCTTAAAATATGGCACTTGTGATGGTTAATATAATTTATTGGTTCATGTTCTATTTATTTATTTATTGAATGTTTTGTTAATTTAATAATTTATTTTGTGAAAATTGAAATGAAAAGACATTTCTATCACATTTCCATTGAGTCGTTTGAGACATTATATATCAATTTATAGTTGCCAGTCAAAAGTATATATATATGGATTAAAAAGTCAGTCGTGAATAATCGTGAAAGATATATTATGAAGATAGAAATATCAATTAAATTATTTAGCTCGCTGATCAGGGATTAAAATATCCCATTATATCCATCAGTTGTGATAAGTTGATGAAGAAACTGAATAAGTTTGTATGTTTGAAATTTTTTATTAGGGTACCCGAACAGTGTAAATGGTAAGACTGGCCATTTTACTTTAATTTACACACTTGGTGAAAAATTGCGATCGCATACATTATTTATAATGTTTCCGTAGAAGGACATTATATACTGACCTTTGATACAGGCAGTAAATTAAATCTTTTTGTTGACATCAAAAATGATGAGACAAAGAGGAGAGGATCACCACTCTTGATTGGAATGGGTTTCAGCATATGATAATGCTGGAACATATCTACTAACCATTCAGGTTAATGTAAAGTTATTAACCTCAGTTAAATTTCATAAGTTGTATTGATCAGATCATAAGAGCATTAAACATCGAATGTTTCGATATGAATATGAAGATAAGAGAAATAAGAACATAAAGTTCATTATCTCACGATTGCGACTTAATTATTCCCTCTGTGGATATTTGTTCTTTATTTTATTTAGATTGCTGTAGGACTGGACACAATTATCTCCAACAATGATTGGAATGGATCTTGAAGACTCAATGAAGACTGGAATTATAGAACTACATATCTTCCACTGGAATGGCGAGAGAACAGCAGTTGGAAAGAGACATGAACACCAATATCCATCATAAACACAATTCAATTTTAAGTTGATTTAATTTATTTTTGTTAACTAGACAGTTTATCGTATTCAATATCATTTAACATGTAAATCACTTTCTGGCTGGGAGTGTTGAAAAATTTTACGTTATATAAAATTTTGAATTTCGATTAAGTTCAAAATTAATTCAATATTTTCAAATTCCAAAAGTCTGTTAACATGCCAATAATTTTGCAATAATTTAATGCCTCTTTCACTTTAATCAATTAAAGTATACATACATTTTAGACAATTTCATTGATAATTTTAATATTTCGTTAACTTTACTATGACTTTGATCATTAATGCGCTTCTGTAATGAGTTTGTAATCAATTTTATACTTGATCAGTCTTTTTAAATCGTTTTGTCAACTTGTGAAGTCGCATAAAGTTACGTTTTATAAAAAATTAATTAATTAAGCCATTTGTTGGCAACAATTTTATATAGACAACTTACCTAGACACCAAAGAGTAAGAAAATATCAAATTGTATTGATTTTAGGCATTAAATTAATTATTTCCAATATTTTTCTCATATCCACCTTTTCAGGTGAATTGAGCCTAGAAATTCAAAAATTAAATCAGGTTATTTTGTGAATTAAATTCACTGGCATTGATAGAGGAAATATAGATTGAGGAACAGCCAGGAATTGAATAAATTTTGATGAGGAACAATAAATAATTAATAATGACTGGAAATATCATGGATTTTCTTTTCATTTTGGATCTACAGGCTCTATAATCGACGTCAAGTAAGTTGTTCTGTGAATTTGGGTTAAATAAGGCATAAAAGATGAGTTTTTGAGACAATTTACGGCATGTTAAAAATTTAACCCCATAAAAATTAATTTTGTGACTAAGAACAAATTAATTTTTTAACAAATAGTGACACTAGAAATATAGAAATATATAACCCCCCCCCCCCCCCCCCCTGGCTACGCGCTTGGCGGGGACAGAAGGTTACTGATGGTCATTTGGAGAATGAAAAACTTTAAAAGGATCTCAATGAATCGAAATTTATGTAAATGCTGATTAATTTGACATCAGAATAATTGGAAGTTAATGGATGTTGGTTGATTGAGTCATTATCAACTTTACAAGAGTAAAAAAATTATGAAACAATATTTTTGGGAGGCTGTGGGGTGCAGAATTTACTTTTTCATTGAATGTGGGTTTGGTTTTGAAAGGATGATAATTATTAAAAATTGTCAATGAATTCATTATTTTCCAAGAATTGTTAATTATGGCAGATTATCAGCCTTGTGTAAATATGTTGCATATGTTCACGGGGCATATTTTACAGCCAACATATTGATATGTTGTCAGAGTTAATAAGTATGACATGTAAAATATAGTTTAAAATGCTGCCATTGTTTGCTCATTATCGGTCTTATTTTTGCAAAGTCTTTAGTTTTTGAAAATTGTCAAAAAATTGAAATTTATTTGTTTTAAGTTTTTTTGCAAATTGTCAAAAATTAGAATTAATATGGTTGATGATAAAAAGTTTTATGCAAAATATTTATTAAAGCAATAAGTCAAAGTCAAAATTTTTATAGGAAAACTCTTCGTTTTTCTAAACTATTCACACTTACTAGTAAGTTCTACTGAGTTTTGATTATTAGACAATTTGTAAATTCTAGTTACTATTGGAGAATAAGTCATAGAAAGTGATGAAATTTATAACTATTTTCTCGGTTCTATTTGTCAGTGTTATGGCAAAAAGTTGCAGTAAGTAAATCATAAATTCTATCAACTTAAATCTATTAAAAATTATTCAATTAAAGTACATGAATGGCGCATTTATCATGGAACAACTGAACCATTATTATATGGCGTTTTTGTTGGGAACTTCCAAAGTAACAATCCAGCTTTTATTGGTCGTGGAATTCATGAAAATTTACGTGTTACTGGCCGCATTCAGACGGTAAATCCACCTGGATTGTATCATGTCTCATTTGGTAAAATTCATCACATTCCAAAAGGAGTAGAATATTTGGTCAAAAATCCAAATTATGATTACAAATGGATTTCATCAAGTAATGGAGAATATGTAGAAAACGCAATATCACCTGGATATACTCCAGGTCTTGAATTGCATTTTGTTGGACGCATGAAAATTGATGGAAGAACTTATTATGGCAAAGTATTACCAAATGTTGGAATGTACTACGAGGATGGAAATCAAAAGGAAGTCCTTGCATCACAATATCAAATAATTGTTTGTAACAATCCAACCATGGATAATTTTGGAAGAGCTCTGCCAATTGTGCTAAAGTCACAGCAATTGTAGAATTTCATGGACCCTTCATAGCAACTTTATTTTGGAAACTGAACTCCTCGTTGAAGAATATTTGAAAACATATTAATTTTTGTTTAATCAGATTTTAAATTGAAATAAAATAAATGATTTATTATCATTTAAAAGTGTTTAAAGCATAAATTAATGTTATATTGATTCTTTTATTTGATTTTAAGATTTTACAAATTTAGAATTATATTTTTAGACTAGTGAATCCGGTTTTAATCATTTTTGATCAATTTTTGATAATTTTCGAACATTTTTAATAGTTTTTGATCATTTTAGTTCCAAATAATCAGGTTTGATTCCAACAATCTATGATGAGATCATTCTTCAGTTAACTAAGGCAAACTTTATTCAAAAAATGCGATAAATCGATTTTAAACTCTGTCATTTCCTCAATTTCTTCTCATTCTGTTGGCTTCAATCTACTCTTTACATTTTCCATCTTCCTTATCTATTCATAAATTTATCTTACGACAATTTCCATAATGACATAAATTTGTTTTTTAAATGTGTCTCAAGAAAGTCTTTTTCTTTCCTTTTTGTAGATTTGTTTTTTCATCAACATTGAGGGTATGAACAACAATAACAATAGCAAAGGCACAATGGACGTATGAGGGTATTATGGAAAATTGAACAATGTCGTATTTTAAGAACCGAAAGGATGGAAAGTTTATGTTTGAATGCTGGCATGAAGGAAAAGAAAAAAAGGGAGTATTCATTTCAATCGAAGGGAATTTTCAATAAATGACCCCATTTGCCTCATTTGATTTACAAAAATATAGTCAGATGGAAATCTCTCAGGGGACGAATAATTTTTCTTATGTGCACGTCTCATTCGATTCCTTCCTCAATACCATCTTGCTTTATGTCTTTTAAACATCTTTTTCATTCCCCCATGGCTGACATTAAAAATGTTGAGCTCTTCCGATTTCTTTTCTTTTGCAATAAAGCAATTTATTCTGCTCATTTGGCTCATTTGGGATGCATTTAAGACAACGGAACTTTACTTCTTGTGTCAAATTGTCCTAGCGTGCTTAAATTTCCTTTTTTTTCCATCCTGATTCCTCAGTCTTGATGTGCGAATATAAAAAGGAATTGAAAATTTATTGAAAAAAATTCCAATTCGTATTGCTGTCACTGAATCTCAATGACTGTTAGACATATCTCTGTGTACAGATCTCTTTGCGATTTATGTGATTGACTTCTGAGAGGAGAAGTGAGTATGGATTGATGTTGATGTGGAGTTGCCAAGCATTTTTGGAGAATTGAGGCTATGGTGTCTAAATAGAGTTAAATCTGGGATTCAAGCTAAATGTAGACGAATCTACCAGTTTAAGAGTAAGTTAAGTGCTTTGCTGGTCGAATAGGTAAAACACTTGGTTAAAATTTGGGATGGTAACTCGAAGGTCATCGATTCGAATCCAGCCATTTCCAAATTTGTTCTTTTTCGGAAGTTTAGATACTTCGACTGCTTAATGTATGAGATCAAGCCATAATTGGGCATTTGGGCAACGTTGGATTAAGGAACTGGTCAAGAACTTGAAGTGTAGCGGGAGAAATAGGAACGAGAACTACAAGATTACCCACGAATGGAATATTTTTAGAACGGACCTGAAAAGTATCACGTTACGCCCACAGAAGATGGAAACGAGAGCCTTAGTTTATTTGAAACCTAGATTTGAAGATTAGAAGTTTGATCCTACATAATACTAATTCATATGTATACAAATACAAAAGTGTAAAATGTGAATTATTACCGGACAGTATGTCGTCAATAAATGCAATAAAGTGCAATTAAAAAAATGAAGTCCTCACGAGGAAGAATGATTAATCAACAGGCCAGTTATCTACACTCATCTTTTGAGGGACGATTCCCACTAGATGCGGATCTTTTAATTATTACTCTAGAGCAGTGGTTCTCAAACTTTTCAACAAGCATCGACTGTAACGCAATAGGATGAGCGTATGATGTACTAAGCCTGATACGTTTGAGGCACAGAGAAAGATTGTTAACAGAAGCTTATGTATCCCATGATTAATTGGCCATATCTGCACTAGAAATTCATCTTCCATAAAATTGAGTTTCCACAAAAAAAAGGAATTTTTCAGAATAAAGAAAAAGAAAGAAGAACAAAAAGTCAAAAAGGAGGAGGACGAAAAAGAAAAAAAAAACACAAAAAACGAGAAAATTGTCAAACGTATCTAGTTATATCATCGTTCATCGTTATTGGCTACGCCCGATGAATTAGTATTCATGAAATTTCGTTGTTCGCCAAATGCTGCCTTGAATACAAAAAGAAAAATTGCTAGCAATTTGATGATTTGTGATTGCTACATTTTCACCAATATTGATGTCACATCAACATCAGCATTTTAGCTCATTTCTCTTCCAATGATCATTGAAGTAAACATTTGATGAGACATTATGCATTATAACGATGAATAATTACACAATAAATAAGGATTTTTATTATTCCTGTCAGTTCCATTCAAGCGAAACTATTACCGCAAAATAGCAATTTCATTGCAGCCAAATGTGCACTTCTCGTACGATTTTATGACATCAAATGACATTCCTTGAACCTTTTGACATATCTACAAAACTCTCAGCTAGCTCTCGCAGTTTGTTCAAAAATATAATATGAGTAAGTGCTTTTATGACTTTTATGACATTCTGTTCTATCTTTTACTACGTCTCGTTACTAATTCAGGAATAAATGAAGAAGCTTTTGAGTTTAGTTTGGAGAGTGAGGAGAGGTTGGCGCATATTTGAGTGAAAATTGCAGATTTACGAGTTTTACAAAGATTGAATTCAAAATTGATTGGATTTCATTGTGAAGTGGCAACATGATTTGTAACTGTGATTAAGTTCTATAGTCATCGAAGGTTCAAGACTCAAATAAAGTTGCTAAATTAATGAATTGCTAATTATCAAATGGTAAAGACCACTTATTAATGCTAAAATGATGAATTGCGACAAAAAATCTGAAAATTTAATATTGTAGGATTAGTTTGGCATCACACTAATGTCCCTGAAATCCCCAACTTATCATGTAACTTTGGCATCATAAATCAAACCTAGAAAATGCTGGAGCAACACAATAGTTATGTTTAGAGTCAATTTTGAAGCCATACGAGGTTTTAAGCTTATGTGAGTGTCGAATAGCTTTTATTAATCTGCCTATATCTTCGCTATGTTGATCCAGGTGACATCCGTCAATCTTCTATACATATATATATTTTCTTATATCATTGAAACTTAAAATCATTTATATACACATTAAGAAAAGATTAAAGAAGGTTTTTATGCCACGTGAAAAAGTGTAAATCCGGCTTTTCCTTCATTAAATTAATAACTGAATAAATAATAATAATAGGGCAAGACCGTTTTTCGATTAAGTGTCAGATTTTGCTATTATTTCGTTTATATCTCTATAACGAAAATACTTACAGTAAAACTAAACATACTGTTTTATAGAACTTTTTGATGCCTATCTTTTGGTATGTAACTTTTAATTGGAAGTACTATACTTAAGGCTGTAGAGCCTGAAAATAGGCAAAATCTGACACTGAATTTTTGGGAAGGGTATTTGAAATTTTACTAAAACTAGTCTATCTCGCTTAGTTTTACACCGATTTCGATAGTTTTTTCAGCAATAGTTAGTTTAAAACAACAGTTATCATTAAAAAGTAATAAAAACAAAATGGCGACTTAATAAGTTAATTTAATTAATGTTTTTAACCTTATTTTCCTATATTTTACTATCAATTTTTAACTTACTTAACTTTTTTCTTGACACAAATATAGTTTTAGACCTTGGCTTTATGATAGAAGTCAAAAATGTTTGAAAAAAGTAGTATAATTAACTTTTTTTGGTCATTTTGTAAAATTGCCTTTAAATGGCAGTTGAATAGATATTCTTTTAATTTTATGATGTAAAATGATAATTATACATCAAATATGCTTAGTTTTAGCAAAATATATCACAATATAATGTTATAGAACAAGAAAAAAGCAAAAACTTTAAAAACTTTAACCAAAAATTTTCAACCGTTTTTGAAAATTTAATTTTTTGACTTGATTAAAGAGTTGTAAAATAAACTTTTAGTTAAATTAACTAAATTAGAAGGCTTTATTGCAGTAAATTCTTGCAGGAAAGTTGTAATTTATCATTAATTAATGCTTTTTGAGGGACAATAATGAAAATTTCATTAAATTTATATGTAAAATCAATTTTGGTTAATTTAACTAATTTTGTGTATTAATTTGAAAATGTGTGTATGATAAATGAAAGAAAATAAGATTCTCAACAACTTTTATGAACATATCAGCTCCTTTTACAGCTTCCTTCTTGGATAAAAATCACTTTGAATGTTTGATTTAGAAATTAAACTAACTTATAAAGTCGCCATTTTAAAATTATTGGGTTAAAAATTCAGTTTTTATATTTGGCTATAAGCCACTGAAAAAATTGTGACGATTGAATAACTAAACTCTGAGTGAATCAACTTTCAATATTTGTTCACTTTTTTCGCGGTCTTGCCCAATAATAATATATTCACAAAAATTGAAAATTTTGTGTGAATATGATAATAATTTTACTATGACAATCAAGGACGTCACTGAATTGTTTTAGAATTTAATAGGAGTCATGTCCTAGGGATCATCATAAAATACCAGGTTATCAGACCTCCTTACCACTCCCTGTCATGAGTTTAGGATCGAAAAATGTGTTTAGATTGTCACAAAATCACCCAGTTCGACTAGTTTAATAAAGACAGTAACAAAGCTCTCTAAAAACAATTCCACATGCAAGAATCCAGATCTAAAATATTCACAACATTTGGAGCATAATATTTGAAGAATACTAAGCAATATGGCAATGTTAGTGATAGAAAACAACGAGAAGAAAAAAATAAAGTTTCTCTGTTCTGGTTTTACAATTTTCCTGACTTCCATTAAGCCATAATTTATGAGGAAAAATTCTTTATGCTCCGATGTTGTAAAAAAATATCTGCATACTTTTTTTTCTGCTTCCATTCTTTTTCTAGTTGTTTGTGACGACAAAAAACTTTGCTACTGCTGCTGTCATGGTATAAATAGTGAAAATCGGATTATGGCACCGGTGAATTGGGCGAAGAAGAGATGGCAGGAAAAAAAAGTTGTAAGAAAATGCAAAAAAATGTCATCATTCCATTTATTACAATGTGTTTTCTTCTATCATTTTTGCCAACCGTGTAATACACAAACAACATTGAAAAGTTGCTCTTTTAGTGTTTTTTTTTTGTGCTGCTTCCATTTCTTTTTCTATTTTTCATTTTCAATTTATTTTAATTCAAAACGATGGATTCCTATAATTTATTGTTAAAGTTCTTACAATTGTAAGGAGACGGAGGTATTTTTTTGCATTTGATTTTTTTTAATGTTTGTGATTTTGGGGTGTGATTGCTGTTGAAGCTGAGTTTTATTGGGGAACATTAAGAGAGGGTGATATTGGGGAAGATATATAGAGTCTGATTTTGTAGGTTAGAAGTTTCTTTTATCGAATAAAGACCTCAAACAGCTGAATGTCCTCTACAGAATAGTAAATGCTGTTTCCAGATATTCCATGGAGTTGGCTGCTTCGTGGGTATCAAGAATCTAAAAAAAAGAATTGTCAGATACCTAGCCCTTTCCATAGCTGTTTCATGGCAGCTTTTGCATTTATTTAAGCATCAATTAATCCTAGACATGCATATTGAAAACTATCAATCCCGAAAGGGACACGAAATAAAAATGACTGTCAATCTAACGTTCAGGATAGCATGAAAGCGATACCATGGCGAATTTCACCAAACACATGATTAAGAGCCATTTTTAAGCCAGGTGCCTTTCGGAAACCTATACGTAACCATTCTTTATTTCTATTCCTTATCAAGACATCACCTTTCTTTACCTAAAGCTAATGTTAGCCTAGAAACTTAGTCATAGGAGCCAGAAATTTATTCAAACGACTCCACCTCCTTGAACAGAAAAAGAAACCTTTAATCATTAAAGGGCTGTTCACTTATTTCGTAACGCGAAAAAATGACTTCTTAGACCCCCTCGTAACAAAATTTGTATGAAAAAAAAATTTCCTTGTTTGAACCGTAACAAAATCTTAGACCCCCCCTCCCCCTAAAAGCGTTACGTAATAAGTGAATGGCCCCTAATGTAAATTCGTCAATCGTCAATTTCATCATCCAAGTTAAGTCAAATAAGCTGTAATTTTCAACAACATTGTAGTATTGCATCTTACAATTTCTAAAATCTCTGAAAAATTCTCAACTTGTAGCAATTTTTTTCCCATTCTTCTATTAACTGCCACAGCCTTCAAACCATTTTGTAAAATATATCTCGTATTTATTCTCTTTATTCACATTTCATGTTCGTACATTGACATTTTCCTAATGTAAAATTTTATTTCTAAAATTGAATTGCCATTCATTCTATCCATAACGTTCTTATTTCCAATGTCGCAGTTGTAATGCTTAGTTTGACACGTGATTATTCATCCTTGATATTTCATCGATATAATCGAAAAAAAAAAGACGACGGAAAGGAGCTCAAATTATTTTAATGCTAATGTTATAACAATTCTATTCTCGATGCTGATGTAGCTGTTGCTGACTTTGCATATATTATTTATCGTGTATCATAAGATGTAATTTTTAAGCTGCTGCACATGACACTATGTGACATCAAATGTGTATGTATAATAATTTTTCTTCATTCAATTTAGCGAAATAAAATGCATGAGTTCGTCTTGCAATCTCATAGCTACTCGTGTATATTAACTTTACATATTTTTCATGACTCTGCATGTGAATGCATGATTTAATGCAGAAATTATTATCGAATTCAGCCGCAAAAAAATGAGGAATTTATGGGTGAAATATTATTGGCGAAAAAAAATGTATCGCAGGGATTGAGATGTCGTAATGAAATTTGATTAATGGGAAATTTATTGGAATCGGTATGCAAATTATTGTGGGTATGAATAATTTGTTGAAGATTCAATATTAATGCTGCGAGGGTGTCTTAAATGAATGTCAAATTGATTGGTATTTTATATGATTTTGGTGTCGATTTTTGACTTAAGTCGACATTTTTTATTGCCGTCTGATCTTTTTTAACCTAAGTTGATCCAATATATCCTCAAGTGACTTTGTTCGATCTCTCCTGTTCGAATATGGCTCGTAG
The DNA here is from genome assembly GCA_917627325.4 of Chironomus riparius. NCBI lineage: Eukaryota > Metazoa > Arthropoda > Insecta > Diptera > Chironomidae > Chironomus > Chironomus riparius. The sequence goes on along the minus strand of OU895877.1, from coordinate 15,727,811 downwards.
AGCTTTAGTAGATAGGCCTGAGCACAAGGCTCGCGTTGAAACTGGTTACATGTGTATGACGGATAGCCAAAGTGAGATAAGTACCTCAATAGCCAAATTGCAGGGATCTCTGATCGAGTGGTCAGAAATCGCCTTTTTTGAGGTCGTGGAATCGATTCCTATCAAACCCGACTTGTTTTACATTAGCATACATATGATAGTTATAGGGAGGTCTTACATCTTGACCACATATGATCACAACCGTCTATGTTTCACTTTAAGCTGGACTTAATTTATTTTATTTACAGTAGTCATGGATGTCATGGAATATTATTAACTTTTTAAATAGAGTCTTTCTATACTTTATTTTTTAAAATCTGGAGCACCCCCTCGATAGCTACGTTAATAAAGATAATTCCCTGATCAGCAGTTCAGTTTGGAACCGTAGTAGTTCAAAGCTAATCAATTCGAGGACCTCCACGTGCAACCTATTCCGACAAGTTTTAGTAAAATTTTCGCTAAACCTTCATTAAATCAAATTAAAATTGCATTGAACATTCCTAACCATTAATGCAACAATTCAGCATCAAAACATTGGAAAGTTAATCCAATTAATTCTTATTAATCCACCACCAAAACCCCTGATGATTATATTCAAAATAAAAGTTTCACTATTAAAATCGATAATAATTTTTATATTCACACCGTTTTCACGTGTGAATCTATTGGTTTTGTTCAGATTGAAAAATCAATTTTTCGCATTTTGTGAGAAAACAAAGCAAAATTGGTTATAAAAGGGCAAGAAGAAAAGTTTGTGCCTGAAATTTTACATCATTTTAAAAAAACAGATTTCAAATTGGTTGTGGCATTGCTGAGAAAATCGCAAAATACGCTTTCTGTAAGCAAACAAGCAAGCAAGCAAGCAAGCAAGCAAGCAAGCAAGTTAATCAGCAAGAAATCTCAATAACGAGACATCGTAGAGACTTCTAGTTTTTTACATTTGATCCGTGCTGCTCTATAGAAGAGCTGTATTGTTTTTGGGTAAGGTAGGAACAGCCGTTGCTTCAGAAATGGCAAAAAACTTTCCTTTCTTACGAATTTTTTAAAACAAAAGTTGACTGTGATTTTTATAAAATTCAACTTTGGATGAAAATTTTTTTTAAAAAATTTTTAAAGAATATTTGGCATATTCGTTAAGCTTTATACCTTCAAACTTATGCTGAGCGTAGCTCAGCTGACTCGATAGCTTTATATCTTCAAACTTATGCTGAGCGTAGCTCAGCTGACTCGATAGCTTTATATCTTCAAACTTATGCTGAGCGTAGCTCAGTTTACGCGATAGCTTTATAACTTCAACTTATGCTGAACGAAGCTCCACTGCCTCTCTAGCTTCATATCTTCAAACTAATGCTGAGCGTAGCTCAGCTGACACTCTAGCTTTATATCTTCAAACTTATGCTGAGCGTAGCTCAGCTTACGCGATAGCTTTATAACTTCAAACTTATGCTGAGCGAAGCTTAGTTGACTTATCAAGCTTCATATCTTCAAACTTATGCTGAGCGTAGCTCAGCTTACGCGATAGCTTTATAACTTCAAACTTATGCTGAGCGTAGCTCAGCTGACACTCTAGCTTTATATCTTCAAACTTATGCTGAGCGTAGCTCAGCTTACGCGATAGCTTTATAACTTCAAACTTATGCTGAGCGAAGCTTAGTTGACTTATCAAGCTTCATACCTCCATACTACTGATGGGCAAATCTTGGTCTATCCATAAGATTTATGATAGTACGGTGTGAATATAATCCGCATTGGGTTTCTACCCGATACACTAGTTCGCAATTAAATTGACTCATTATGCTATCAGAACTTGTGCTTAGCAATTATCAGTGAAGTTTAATTAAAAATCATGAAGAGAATGAATGAGTTTTTTTTCCAGTATTTCCCCATTCACCATAAAACCCAAAAATTAATGACATTTCATAAATTCGATATGAAGAACAACATTGTCTCGGTGAAGTGGATGATGTGTGGGTTGAGAGAGGCTTATAAAAGTATATCAGCAATTAAAAATATTCATTTTATTGTCCCACATACGCAATTATTCATTTTACATTAAATTAAAATAAAAAGTTTTTATTTTTCATGTAGTCGTACGCGAATTAATATGAATATAAAGTCAGACGAGTGTAAATTTTTTAAAAATGAATTTTTATTAATGTGCGAATGTAAATTGCCAGCGTTTCCTTAATTATTATCCTTAATTTATTTTTTAAGTAGCTGGTCATGCTTGTAATATGTAAATTGGGTATTTATGGAGTTTAAGAGCATTTATGATTGAGGTTGTGCTACTTTATTGTTGAATTAAAGCTATAGATTTGGTAGGAATTAAGCTGGAAATTCGCTAAATTATTGTGAAGATCCTCAGCTTCTTCCATTGGTATCCACAATTGATTGATACTTTTTTTTAACATGCATAGCTTCAAATGGTGTTGCTGGCAAGTTTTTGTTCAGAAGTTAAATCCTTAAAATTACAGTATTAAACTATATTATTTTATAAATTGTTCATGCCAAATCTTTGTATCCAAACATGATTTTCACACAACTAAGTCATCTCAAGTGGTTCGGATCCCACTATAAACCGTAGGTCTAAAGGGTATGGTACAATAGATTCTTTACAAATTGAATCGCAGTGCCTCTAGCTGTAAGGCTAGGCCCTTCACACATTATTATTGTTATTATTAAGTCATCTCAACTTCCGATGAAAATTATCTAATTTTTCCGAAAATTTAATTTCATTCATAACTCCATAAACAGCAATAATCATAATTCATAAACTAATAATAAAAACAAGTTTTGATATTAATATTTACTAGAAAAAAAAGTTTATATTAATAAATAGATAGTGTGACTTTATGCCACGGTTGCTTTTGTATCGCGGTTAAATAGTAATGCATATATAATTTTAAAATATATTTTATCTCATTTCTCTTCGACAATGAAAAATAAATATAATAAATAAATTTCATTATATTGTGCAAATATATCAATTTAATGCACTGATACATTTAACCATGCCAATGAGCAATTTAAAATTAATGAAAATTGGGTATTAAAGTCATTCTAAATGGGAAGCATTTTTTGTGATTTTTTCTTGGAATGATCTGAATGGATGTGGATTGGATGTTAAAATAATGTAAGTAAGGTACTTAAACTGAACTTAGGCTTGAGGTTTGTACTGGGGCGGTCCTCTCCTCAATATAACTAAGTTCCGAAAAAATTCTATTTAATTCGAATCTACTCAAACTGAACGTACCTTTTACTCAAAAGCTCCAGCTTGGCAATAGCGTATTGAATAAATTATTCTAATGAGGGAAGGGGGTGAGGGAAGTTGATCATGAAAACCTTCTCCATGACTATCCTCTGAGTTTTATCACACAATAAGATTCGAATCATGAAACGAAACTTTTGACTGCAATCTTTACAAAAATATATTAAGAATTGAACCTACGTTGAATGTTGTAACACCATTCCAAGTTCTATTTCCACAACTAAGCCACCAAGGACACAAACTAATATAACCAATCTGAACAAAAACCAAAATATTATCCAATTTAAAAATTAAATTGAAAAAAAAAATCAAATATAAAATGCAGTAAAATGAGAAAGAAAATTCATAAATCCTTTTTTTTAAGATAAGATGAGGTTTTTATGGAACATGACAATATATATCAATTTCAATGATGGAGCGAATATTCACGCTCTCATATTGCAATGGTAATGGCTTAAATAAAAAAAAAATTGAATAAAAACGAATCAAAATAATAAATGTTTATTGCACGATATTGCATGAAGCATATGAGATCGAATGAATCAAGTATGACTTCTCATACTCTTTTCATTCACTATAAAACGATTTATAAACAACATAAAAATATTGTATTTCAGGCCATGAGGATAAAAAGGAGAAAAGAACACAACTAGTAAATCGGAATGAAACCAAAGCAATTATATGTTACATTTAATACATAACATATTTTTATAGCCATCTAAAGAGCGACGTGAAATGAAATAAAAGTGAAATATTTCTGGTCATAAAAGCGAAAAACTTTTTTTTTGCTCCTCCTGAAATGACATAAAAATGTAAAACATAAGTCGTTGGTATTTGTTGATTTAAGCGCATTCTGCAATTCCGTGTTATGGAGATTATCAGGGGCTATTAATCATTAAATTATTGTTAAACTTTCTTTTGAGTTATAACTTTAACTATGAAAATTTTAATTTCGAAACTAAGTTTTTACTTTCGAAATTAAGATTCAACTTTCGAAAATAAAATTCTACTTTTGAAATTAAGATTCTACTTTCGAAAATAAGATTTAACTTTCGAAATTAAGATTCAACTTTCGATAATAAGATTTAACTTTCGAAATTAAGATTTAACTTTCAAAATTAAGATTCTACATTCGAAATTAAGATTCAACTTTCGAAAATAAAATTTAACTTTCTAAATTAAAATTCAACTTTCGAAATTAAGATTCTACTTTCGAAAATTAAGATTTAATTTTCGAAAATTAAGTTTTACATTTGACTTTTAAATTTCTCTTAAACATTTCGCTAAACAATTAAACTTAAGATTCTTCCATCTCACCAAAACTCCTTAGCCAGACATCCATATTGATTCAATTCACCCCATTTTTCTAACATTTCCAATAAAAACCATTAACCACTACTGCTGCTCAGGCAAAACCAACAATAATATCATCCCAGCTGAATAAAACAATTCGAGTAATAAGCAGACGACAAGCTTGACGTGATTCTAGGTGGATTACGACAGATGATGAGAAACGTGCCAAACTATACACATTCTTGATTATCAACAATTAAATTTAGAAGAATAAACTCTATTTTATAGCGAAATTATCATCAATTTTTTAATGGGAAATGTTTGCGATGCAGTTCTTGATATGGTTATATCAAAAATGATTGCAATTTATATTACAGATTTATAACCTCAATTCAATGGTAGAGAAAGGTAGTTGAGGGTGAATGAAGAATGGGGAAAAGGATAAAAAAGAATCGCTTCGATTTCGTTGATTGAAAATAAATTGAATGAAATAATGTTTGAGAAGAAAAAGAACCGGCATTGGCAAAAAGTAGCAGATGGATTATGGCAAAAAATATTGTTTATTCATCTCCAATAATATTTTTAAGGTTTTAAAAGAAACATGAAGGAATCATATTTTGATCGTTTTGGGTGGTGGGCTGTTAATTGTTGGGCGGGGCTATTGAGTTAATTTTAAGATTTTTGTTCTTTGCTGCAATATTGCAGTACCTAGTAAAGCAAGTACCTAGTAAAGTCAATATTTATTAGAGCTAGTACCTAGTAAAGCTAGTACCTAGTAAAGCTAATACCTAGTAAAGCCAACAGAAGTATTAATTAAAGTATTTATTAAAGCTAGTACCTAGTAGCAAATCTAGCACCCAGTAAAACTAGTACCAAGTAAAGCTAGTACTAAATAAAGCTAGTCCGTAGTAAAGCTAGTACCAAGTAAAGCTAGTACATAGTAAAGCTAGTACCTAGTAAAGCTAGTACCTAGTAAAGCTAGTACCTAGTAAAGCTAGTACCTAGTAAAGCTAGCACCTAGTAAAAATATTACCTAGCAAATCTAGGACTTAGTAAAGCTAGTACCTAGTAAATCCAGTACCTTGTAAAGCTAGTACCAAGTAAAGCTAGTACCTAGTAAAGCTATTACCTAGCAAATCTAGTCCCATGTAAAGCTAGTACCAAGTAAAGCTAGTACATAGTAAAGCTAGTACCTAGTAAAGCTAGTACCTAGTAAAGCTAGTACCTAGTAAAGCTAGTACCTAGTAAAGCTAGCACCTAGTAAAAATATTACCTAGCAAATCTAGGACTTAGTAAAGCTAGTACCTAGTAAATCCAGTACCTTGTAAAGCTAGTACCAAGTAAAGCTAGTACCAAGTAAAGCTAGTACCTAGTAAAGCTATTACCTAGCAAATCTAGTCCCCTGTAAAGCTAGTACCAAGTAAAGCTAGTCCGTAGTAAAGCTAGTACCTAGTAAAGCTAGCATTCAATTTATAAAGCTATTAGATTCCAAAGCTATAGCCACAATAAATTTGCGCTTTATCCATTCAAATCCCATTAACCCTTCCCACAAAAACACTTTCTTTTCATTTTCTCCCACAGCATTTGCAAAATGTGAAAATTTATATGACATTTATGATGTGATTTTGAGGATCGAAAATTAAATTTCATGAGGACAATTTTCATTCTGTAAAAATCGTTTCGAAAAAAAAAGCGATTAAGTGCAATGGAAGAGATGAAGTTATGTTGAAACGATATTGAAAATGATTGCATAAAATATCCATAAAAAGTCGAATTTTTACTTTGTACGACGAGAAATGACAATAAAGATTTTAATGTAAAACATTTCAATTTCAAATATTTTTTTTTTTTGACGACAATGAGGAAAGAATGCATTTAAGGAATTTCCTTTTATCAAGTCAGACTGCAGATTATTTTTTCGTCCTGCAGTATTGAATAATTTTTCATTTTTATGATGCATGAACAATTGAGGAAAGGATTAAAGTGCATGACAAAATGTAGGAAAGCTTTGTTAAAAGTTTATGGATGAGATGATTATCATTAAGGAAATGATGATTACTGAGAATTGTAATGAGTGCAGTATTTGTTCCTTTATTTCTAGGAATAATAATAAACACTAAAACAAAAAGTATGTCCACAACACTTTAATGCTTAATGGTGTTTTTATTTTCATTCAACGTTTCAATAAAAAAAATTCTTTTCAATCCTCAATATCCATTACAATGCATCCTCATTATAATAATAATTTGTATCATCCTCCAACTATAAAATCCATCACAAACCACGACAAAGCATCCAAGCTGAAATTGTGTGGAAAAATTGAAATGTGAAGGAAACTCGAGAATGAATTAATATATTCTACAGGATGATATCATTATCTCATGTAAATTTTGTACTCCTCGAAAATATGAATTGAATGAAATCCGCTGCAGCTGTAATCACAGCGATAAAAATATCACAATGGATATTAAAATCTTTGTATTTACGACACTTTATAACAATTTTTTATTTATTTTTACGGGTTTTTTTTTGTATAAGTACGGTGTTCATGTATGGCATGTATATTTATTGTTACTTATATTTATGTTTTTCATACCTTCATACCCCCCACACTCATGGACCTCCTCTCCTTAATTCACCTGTTTTTTAACATGCATTTTTAATATACAACAATAGTAACACTACATAATATTATTCAACATTACTCGACTACGAATGCTTTTCTTCTATTTTTCATCGTCGTCTGTCGGTAGGTTATGAAACAGTTGGAAGGGAAAAAGGATATCCGCGAAATGTTACCGGCAGCAATTTATGATGTATAAATGCATTTTTTTTCCTATCCCACTCGTTCTTCTTTTAAACTTCCTCTCCCCTAAGCTTTCTCACGTTTTGTTGCAGCAGCTCGATGTGAAGCTATTTCTTGTAGCATAAATTTTTGGTGAGGGATTAGTTTGGGCTTATTGATGATGCAGTTTGTCTGATGATTTGATTTGAAAGCATGAATTTTGATCGTTTGAAGTACAGCGGTGAGTTCCTTTTACTTATATATTCATGCATCCAAGAAACTAAGTCCAAGTGTTTTAGGAAGGTTTCCCATGCATCATTTCTCTCATTTAGGAAAACTTCTTAACGTTGCTTAAGCTTTCGGAGCTCGTAAATCTCTGATCATCTCGTTCTAGATGCAAACATGACGTTGTCTTATCGACAGGACTCTAAGTAATGATCAGGTCTCTGTTAGGAATTGAACCTACGTCGTCTTAAAAGTGAGAGTTATAGATTATGTTCTGTCGCCTCACATTTCAGACACAAAAGTTTTGCTCTTGCAATGGCAGATTTGCTATCATATAGTTTGATTCCACAGATTCCACTATACTCCAAAACCAAAATGAGCTTAATCACTATAATACTTTTAATTCTTTTGCTGCATAACAATTTAACTTAATATTATAGACACAAACTCACTAAAACGATCAAACCCATTTCAAAAGCCATTTCTAACTTGTGCTTATTCTGCGAAAAAAACAAAGGTAGCAAGACATCCTTAAGTGTTATAAATTATCAAGATTTATGTTTAACTCAGCTAACGGTATCTTCGACTCACTTACTCACTCAATTCATTCATTTTTCTATGACTCAAATAAATGCATGCATTGCAGTACTTTTATTATTTTCATTATAAAGGTGAAATGTAGAGTAAGGAAGCAAAGAAGAACATTGTTAGATGGAAAAGACTTTTCATCATAAATTTTGATTTTATTGAAATTTTTTTTTATTTAAAAAACTAATGGTAAAATTTTAATAATAGCTTAAGTGACCCAAATTTTAAAACTGTGTGACGATAAGACAAATGGGATGTAATGGTTCTATGTTACGACCTCAAATGACTGTTAAGTAGGCAAACGTTGCTTTGTGTCTTTCGAAGACATAACTTGGCTGAGAGATAAACTTATTGTTTAAGATAAACTACGTCTGAAAAACATCGAAATCCATCCCGAAAAGCATAAGACGGTTAATTGAATAGAAATCTGGCGCCAAGCTATCATGACTCTGGCATGATGCTGGCTTCAAATCAAATCAAGCGCCATATCAGAGTCACACTAGCTTGGTGCTCGATTTCGGATCGATTAACCGATTTGTGCCATTCGGGCATGCTTAGTAAGTTCAAATGGCTCCTTGACGAATAGATTAAGTCGCTAGGAATGTTTTGCTTTCTCTTTTTTCGAATCAAATATCCTAGAAATGAAGCTAACGCCATCTTTTTGTAGGCTAGAAGCAGCGATGTCATCAAAGAAGTGGTTTGGATTCTAATTGAAACTTTATGTCTGGGATTAATAGCAGTGGCATGGCGAATCATTGCTTGTTAAATTTTTTTTTCAAATATCCTAGAAATGAAGCTAACGCCATCTTTTTGTAGGCTAGAAGCAGCGATGTCATCAAAGAAGTGGTTTGGATTCTAATTGAAACTTTATGTCTGGGATTAATAGCAGTGGCATGGCGAATCATTGCTTGTTAAATTTTTAACATCCGAAAAACGCTCAACTGAAGCTCAAAGTTGATTCCATCCCTGCTTTCCCATCACATTCTTTATCACTCACTGACGCTATTTGTAAGATTATAAATTCAAACATTTTTACTCTGATGTGGGATTTTGTGGCTTGATGTTGTCAACTGCCACAATCAAGAAATAAATTTTACAATTTCTGTAAAAAAAAATTATTTTCATTTCAACTTCATTCATGCTTAAAAATTAAAAAAAATCTTTTTGAATTTATTTCAGTCACGCTGTGGTTGTATATTCCAATTAATAATGATTAATGAGTTAAGGGTTCCTGTTCAAGATGAGCAGGAACAGCATAAATTTTTCTAAATAAAACATTTGTGATGTTCCGAACAACAAATTTTCCCTCAAGCATGTAGATCATAAATTTTAAAATGGGCAATGACACAACGCTGATGAAAAGAAGAGAATAAGGTAAATGTCTTAATATTATTAACATCATCCGAGTCTATTTATAGACAAATTACTTCTTCTTATAAAAAAAAAATCATGTTCAAGTCGTCGACATTATTTTTTTTCATCATTAATTCTTTTTCTAGAGATTTTTGTGAGGCAACACACACACACATTTTATTTTCCGAGTAGGAAAAGAAATGATTCAATAGTTAAATGAGTTGTATGTGCATTTTATAAAGGAAAAAAAAAATGGAGTTGAATGACATGATAGCTATTTTCGTACACAAATTTTTCTCTTTCTCTTTCATTTTCATTACTTTTAAGCCATAACGAAACTGTATAAAAAAAAATTTCTTTTTTTTTCTCTGAATTAAATCTCTCGAGCTTGACTTTACTGCTATTTTGCTTCGTCTTTGCCTGCCTTGACGTTATATTGATGTAAGAAAAAGAAAGAATTTTTTTTTATTTCGAAATTAAAAATAGAAAACAGCGTGGTCGAAATGAAAATTTTCAGTCGAGGAAAAGAAGAAAATTTGATTTTTCAGAAAAGATTTTTTTAAGTTTGAATGTTGGCGGTGGACTGTATGAAGATATGATGATTTGGCTATTGGGTGTTTTGAAAATGCATTTCTTATTGTAAGATGAATATCAAAAAAGGTCTTTTTAAAACTGGCGTCTTTCAGATTGAGTGTGTGTGGAGCAACTTTTGTTTAGAATCAAGAACGAAGAGGATAGCCATAAGATTAAGACTCAAAAAAATCCATACAAAAGGGTGTTTTGACAAAAATATCCAAAACAGGAGAATTTTTCCTTAAAAACTTTACAAATTGTTGAAAAATTAAAACTTACAGATTTTCTGAAAAATATTTGGGGAACCTGAAAAGTCGTATCTAGTCTGAATCCTAGCCACGTACCTGGCCCAGATTCTTAACCTAAAAACCAAACACACACTACCAAAAATTTCAACACAAATTAAATCATTATCAGTGAAAATTTAATAAACAATTTCTCATGAAACTTTCTCTGTAATTTGAACATGAAGGAAGTGATGAATGTAAATGTTTTTATATACAGCATGTGAGAGTTTTTCATTCCCTTGCGTCTTTCTCTCTCATTTGATGTATTAACAGGTGTAGATGTGAGGAAATATTAAATTTCATTAAAAAAATGTTTGATTGAATTTTCAGTAATGAAGGGATTTTTTTTTGACATAACGAGCAAGTTAATGTACGTGAATGGTATATCCACATATGGTTATTGAATTTTTGGATGAGAATAATTTAGATTTTAATGGAAATTGAAATGATTTGGGGAGGTTAATCAAAAATGAGGTTGTTGAATATTGGATTTTAAAAGAAATGAAGGAGATTTTTAGTGTTTATCCTTGCTAAACCCTACCCTAGCTCCAGCAAAGCTTTAGTCAAGTCGTAGCAAAGCTTTAGCCAAGCTCTAGCCAAGTGATAGCCAAGCCTTAGCCAAGCCCATGTAAAGATCTAGCAAAGTTCTAGCCAAGCCCTAGCAAAGTCTTAGCCAAGCTCGAGCTAAGCACTAGCGAAGCTTTAGCTTAGCCGTAGCCAAGCCCTAGTCAAGCCATAGCCAAGCCTCATCCATACCTTTGCATAACCCTAGCCAAGATATAGCAAAGCCTTAGCCAATCTCTAACATAGCCTTAACCAAGCCTTAAACAAGCCCTAGCCAAAATACGTAGGATAATCTGAAATACCATACACAAAGAGGTTCAATACCCCCTAAAAAAATATCAAACATTATAGATGAACAACCTCTCATGCATGATCATGTAGCAATTGATTGATGTTTTGTTAATAGTTTTTGAATTTTCAATGTAATTTTAGATGAGTTTTCAGTAATTTGATGTTAAGATTGGCAGTAAAATTAACATCAGAAAATATTGAACATGAATTAATGCTCAGAAGTATTTTTATTCATCCATAAACCTCACAATACCCCACACAAAGCAGCGTTTAAAAAAGAACATTCTTCACTAGTGGTAAACGATCTTCTTATCACTCTATTATGAGCATACAAATATAGGACAACTGAGAGAAGTTTTACCCCCATCAAATTTATTTCCATAATTCCAACAGAAAATATTTCACGAAACAAATGTGAAATATGCCATACAGTAGAGGAGTAAAAAGAAATAATAATAATTTTACATGGAAATTTATGATATTTCTATGCTGTGTTCGTTACTCATAACTGTCGCTTCTGAGATATTTCATCCTCAAAGGATAGAATTTCTTAAGTGAGTCAACTATCATACAAAGTAAATTTTTTTCTTCTCCCCGACTGAGTGAGTAACAGTATGAATATTCATAATGATTAGTATTTAGTATGTCCCCGGGTCTCTCAAAATAGTTTTTATATCTTCTTCATTACTACATGTACAGCTTCTCGTTTCTATTCGTTAATATGTTGTTTGTGAAATTCTTTTTTTTTATTTTTGCCAACTGATTTTATGATTCACACATAGACTTTCTTCACCCCATAGCTCTTGCTGTGCTCGGTGCTAAGCGATATTTTTGGTGCCATTAAATATGGAAATAGTTTAATGTTGGTTGAATTGTTTCTGGCTGTCTGACTCATGTGTATTTGTATATAATTGGATTGTGCTTAGTATTGATTTGGAAGATGTTGTTGCTTGGTAGCTTAATGGTTTGGTGCTTCAGTGACTGATTATTATTTGTTGGGTTGTCGTCAATGGGTTCAAATCTCAATATTATTCACTTATTTGAGTTTGAATAGTAAAAATGTTCCTCAAAAGCTTCATTTAAAGACTATGAAATGTGTTTTTGAATATTCAATTCTAGGAAAACTGAAAACTATATGATATTGCTTCCGAGTTCAAGTGATTCTAAAGTTTTTTCAACTGAACTAGCTCCTTCTCCCTTATGTTGCTCAATTTATAGCTAAGAAACCTACATTTTTAAGCATTGATCACCAAAATAACTCTTTTTAATCTACTCATTGATAGGAAAAAGATTCCATATCCAAATGCTACAACAGTCAATCTTGAAAGTACCGAAAAGTAAATTTTGTGATTCAAATATGGCATTTGGTTTTATTGTCGAAGAACCACCAATAGCTCAATAGTAGAAGGATCGAATATCGATCATATAGCATGAGTTCGATTCCCACTCACCATCCGTTGTTCAAAATTATACTTTTTCTGTTTCTTTGTCAACAAGAGGTTGCTAATCGAGTTTAATTCCTTCAATTACTTAAGGTTGACTAATATATACATTTATAGGCGCTGTAAATTCAAAATATAAACTTTTCAGGACGATAAAATGATCTCAAAATTAAATTTTATGAACCTCAAACTTTCAAGCATTTTTCAATCAGCTAATTCACACTTCCACTCCATTTCTCCTTTTTCCGAAAGATCATCAAACCCCCACAAGAACAAAACATTCATAGAGATCGATGACTTTTAAACTTGTTATTTTCCTTCTTGACAAGCTTACAGTCTATATATTTTCCCTCACAACAGAAATAACTATAGTTCAGCCCCGTCATTTCACCTACTCACATTATAGCCACGCTATTTTTCATTCTCGACGGTATTTTTTTTTTCATTTCTGAACAAGTAAACGACAACATCGTAACAGAGAAGTAAAAGAAGGAAAGAAAAACTTTTTGTCGACAGTTGGAGATCTATTAATAATAACAACGTCAAGCGCTTGTTGTCGGTAGAGAATAGTGTTGTGTAGTGCTTTTTTTATTTGAAACATAGGAACTATTACGAGTGTGGAGAAAGAGGTCATAAATTTAATAAGATTTTCACTTCTAACATTTTTATGAGTCACACAAAAAAAAACTAGAGTCTAATAAGAGAATCTAGTGTAAATTCGATGTAAGTAAGTACATAAGCATGCATATTATATATATAAAAAATTTATGGGTGCTATATAATTTCCAATATGTGCAAAAGAGACATTAGACACATGTTCGTAAAAATGTGGAATGTGCGTAGCTAAATATTATCTTTTGTAGTGCTAGTTTTTGCGAAAAAAAAAAGTTTAAACACATGTGGCATGTTTCGTCAGTTTGACAGGCCGAATGAGTCAAAATTTTAAATTATTTATTCTTAAGAGTTTTATGTGTAATTGTCTTTTTATGATAATTTTTTAAATGTGGGATTGAGGATGGCTTCAATGTGATGTCTTTACTTCCTTGAGATTATCGTATTGTTACGAATTGGAAAGTTATAGTTGAGGAATTGGAAAGCCTGCTTTGAGATGTAAGACGACTGAAAATGGTAGTATTAGTGTTTGTGATTTTATTCTGCATATGTTGGTACTTTTCGATAGCTTTAGGACCTAAAAGTCTCTTAATTAAATATGTTTTACATGACAAATCCAATAATAATGATGTTAGAGGGTTCTAGCCAAAGAAAAATCAAAATAAGCTCCGATTCTCTTCAATGCACCCATTCATGTCCATTAAAAAACTTTAAAACTTAACAAAACATCGGAATATTCCGATCATAAGTGACTAACCGAGTTTTTTCACTCTTTTCGTTAAAGCAATTAATTTTTTTTTCACTTTTTCCTTTCCAATACTTATTCAAATTGTTGTTTATCGGCAGCTAGACATTTATGTAAAATATTTTCCTTGAGGTGTAAATTAAATTGTTAGACATTAATTTCCCATCAATCCATCATTCGAGTGTCTTTCTTAGAGAATATTGATGTCAATGTTGGGATTTTAACCCCGTTTCTATTGGGTGGAAGGTGTTGGTGAAGAAACCTGAACTATGTAATAATTTAAAATGATGATAATTGAGTTTAAAGCAGTTTGAAGCAATTTTAAAATGTTAAGTAACTTCTGTTAATTTTTGACAAAAAAAGATAAGTCGTTTGATATGGTAAATAAATTTTTTAATAAAAGATCGATGACAAAGTTGTGAAAAATAAATTAAAATCTCAAGGATTAAGCCAGTAGCTCAGCTAAGATGGATAATTTGGTAGAATTCAATCCACTTCTCATAAAAATTGGTTACAAAAGTTAATTTAAAGCATTGTGTGGAGAAAAATATCCCGAAACCCTTCAGAAATTCAAGAGTTCTTAGCCGCTAGTGCAAGTCATCATCAATCAACTATGTTAGTGTTGGCTAAAAGCCTCTATGTACAATTGATGAATCATTAATTTCAATTCATATTTATTATGAAGATCTGAGTTTGATTCCTAATAAAAATTGATATTTCTCAGTTATTGAGTTGTGGCATGGTTTTGCTATCGGTACACATTGAAATGTTGTCTGCTCGTGTTTGTATTTTGTGTTCATTTTCTTTGCATCAGAACTGAATCAGCAGTTTATATAAATAATCAAGACTGGTACGTTAAGAAACTAATGTCATTTTCCAATCCATGTGCTGCACCACACTAGTCTGCTGTTGAAAAATTCGGGTAGTTCCGCAAACTGTTTCGATTAAGTTTTGCCACCAAGTTTTGCCTCAGCACAAAAAAGGTTGGCTACCACTGACATAAAGGATGGATAATTTCATTAATCAATCTAAGCTCCTCTTAAGTCAGCCAAACTTTAGAATTTGCAAAAATACCCGAGTTCAAAAAATGCGCGATGCAAACTTCCAATGCACAAATTAATTTCCAACTGTCGATGATCTATACAAATGAGCATGTTGTTGTGCAATTCACACATTTACAGAGGATTATTTTTTTCGAAAAAAACACAGACAAAAATAACAAAAAAAATTAATTAAGGCAAAATAGACAATTTGGTGATGCATTATTTCAAAACAAAGTTGAAACCAAATTCTTCCTCAATAGTCATCAATAAGAAAGTAGAAAAGTAGTAAAAGTGATCACTAGTGTTGAACATGATAATCTTGATGATACAGAATGTGTGGAGGCTTAAAAAAATCGGGCTTAATTAACAGATAGATACACGATCATGACGAAATTCTTCGAAGAACAAAAAAAAAAAAAGATTTCGTTTCTCTGTGTGAGACTTAATAGAAAATTTATTAAAAATACATATGGGGATCTATATTGGACATACAACTAAATATGAAAAGTTCTCTTCGACGATGATCGTTTTCGTTTTTATGTTATTTTAAAAATATGTATGTAAAGATCTTCAACTTTGTGTGTTTTATTTTTGACTTTTTTCTTTTCTCTCCGTTTCCACCAATCGCTTTGCTCGTATCCATTTTTAGACCCCTTCTAAGCTGAAAAATCTTTCTAACTTTAAAATAAAATATGCATCCTTAGCTGCATTATTCTTTTAGTTTTCATTAAGTGAACATCATTTTTAATTTTGCTCTTCCGATCTTATTTTTTTTTTGTTTTAAATATCT
This sequence comes from Chironomus riparius, assembly GCA_917627325.4. NCBI lineage: Eukaryota > Metazoa > Arthropoda > Insecta > Diptera > Chironomidae > Chironomus > Chironomus riparius. The sequence continues at coordinate 15,711,913 of OU895877.1, read as the reverse complement.
GTGTGTGCTCGGTCGAGAATCATTTCATATTCATAATTCCTCGATAACCGAGAGGAACTAGATGTTGAAAAAATTCTCAAATATTTATTTTATTAAATTGAAATATTTATTTTTTTTTGTGAATTTCCATTTAATTAGTTTTTCACTGAAACTTAATAGAGCAATCTAGTCAGTTGGAAGCATGAATTATTCCGGGAGTTTTAAAATTTTCACTCGAACAAGATAAAAAAAAATAACAATTTAAATATAAAAAAAAAGAAAATGCGATAATTGAAAATTTATAAAGTGCTAATATTCGGTGGATAGATAACATGCAGGGGGATACAAAAATATCAAGCAATGAGAAAGTTGTGATAGTGAAAAATTATTGAACTAGAAATTCTCTATTTAGTGTATGTACATGCACAACAAAGTTTTTCATCGCTCATTCTACGCTGCCTTCATGAAAGATTCTTGGATGGAGTTGTATCGTAGACTTATAGAGGAGCTTGCTGAATGATGAAAGGTAATTTGATATCATGAAACTTTATCTTCTATTCAATTTCATATTTATGCTATCTAATGCACATCAACTTCTCCTTCACGGATCGTTTTGTGAATGAAAATCATAAAAAAATTTATTTTTTAATCATGCAGACTCATCACAAAAATATCCAAAATCGAGATCATTCCCAGATTTTTTCATGTTACGCAATGAGAGCTCATGTCTAAAAATATTACTTGTTTTTCGCGCTGATTCTCCAATACACACTGAAAAACTTTCTTCTCATCTTCATCTTCATTTTTTTTCTTCTTTCCCTGACTTCTGTGCATACGACTAGCTATAGACGTATTAAGATATTAAAGTGTGTGTTTGCAGGCACAAGTAAGCAGGCGTAAGTAAGACACTTGAGTATTATAATGATGACGTAATGCCTCGCCATGCCTTTTTTCGAATTGAACAATTTATTTTTCGATATTCACTTGTTTTTTGCTTGCCTGAATTGATCTACAAAATCATAGTCTGGAAAATTTCTTATCATTTCCATTTTTAACGCGGTTTTTTGGAAAATTGGTTTTGAGAATTTCGGATGTGGATGATTATTTTTGAGATGCCAAATGATTTATTGTGGATACCTGAATGACACAAAGTGTCTTAAAATCATGTTGAATCTAAAAAGAGGACTTAATAGCTAGGGAAATTTTTTATTGGATGATAAAGCTGGATGAAACTTAAGTTTTAGAATGGAAATCTTAGACACATTCATTTGAGAGGCCGTATGACGTTTATTTGTCTTTCACTAGTTTTTGTTGATATTTCGGACAGTTTGTCTTCAAAAATGCAATAAAATAAATAAAATTACACTTAGTGTCGTCAGACAACCCTCACAGTGCCTCAAACTCGTCCTATATTTATTTATTTGAAGTTCTCCCGTTAAGTATACCATAATGTATCACTCGTCTCTGTAAGATAGTGGTAAAAATACAGAATCAAAGAAAGAGTGACAAAAACGTGGTAATGAACCTAAGTTTGCATTTTCAATGCCTTTCCAGGCTTATATTAAAACTTTGTTACTTTATTTTCATTGAAACGTTCGAGCAATCATAAATTAATTCATTAATTCAGGGTTCAATTCCCAAAATGTCTATATTAAATGAGTAAATAGTTATTCATTTTCTTTTTCATCCACAATCAGCGAAAACTTCGCTTCCATGACTCACACTTGATCATATTTTTCAATTTAATTTTTTCGCTTGACTTCATCCATCCTTTCATCCACTCGAACTTGACAATATTTCGATATCCTATCTTATGTGCAATAAAGTTTATATTTTTATATCCACATATCTATAAAAAGATGAGCACACCGAGAAAAAAAATATTACAGCGCCATCATATTTTTTTAAAATTGAAAAATAGAAGTAAGATCGAGGCATGGCAAAGGCACATGAGAGGTGAAAAATCTCAATTTTCTCAATTTTTTTTACGATAACTGATTGGCTATTAAATGAATTGGAATTGTATTGAAAATACATAATACACACATATAGAGAGAGAAAAGAAGGAATAGATGTGAAAATAGTTGTATTTATAGCCTTTAGAGATTCGCAACAGAAAAAAAAATTTCTTGCTGATTTTGTGGAAAATTGTTTCTCATGACTTATAAAAATAGATTGAAGTCGCTTTTTTTTTCCTTCGTGTGCTGGCAATATTTCACCTAATACGGTGGCGACGGCACATCCACACACATACACAATTCCCTATACTCCAAATCGTATGAATGAGCTTCAGTATTTCATCATTAATGGATATTTTTTGTTTCATTCAATCTCATATTTTTCTTGGCCCCCACGTAAATTTTTAGTTGAACCGCTTGAAAGATGAAAAGAAATTGAATTTTATTTTATTTTTGCCAACTTAACATCCATACATGCAGACAGTGTGGGGAGAAGGAAAAATAAATATCTTTATTGAATGAGCATAAATTGAATGCGATTTTATTCCATGTTTTTCTTGGCCCTATTCAACCTAGCAATGGTTCTATTCCTTTGTGAAGATGGTCTATATTTTTATTTTTCGACAAAAAAAAAGAACTTTTGTAGATTTGTGCATACATGCTTCTTTCATGTGAATTATGGATATATTTTATTGTAAATGGCTTCTCTCCTCTAGAATATCAGCCAGAAATGTCTTAATGTCTCTATGTATGTTACGTATGAAGACTTACGGCTTACGACAGAATGAGCACAAATTTTCTTTTGAATTGAACACTGAGGAGAAATTGAACAGTGGATAGAGGTGATTTGGAATTTATGGAAGTCTGTTTTGAGTTCTTTTAAAGAAGTTAGGGTTTTTTGAGGTTATGTGTAAGGATATTTGAAGAAAAAAATATTTAAAATTTTAGGTTATGTTGGGTTAGGTGCAATTTTATTCAAGTTTGAGGTTAATTTGAACTTAGTAAAGCTTGAAGTGTCAGCTACCAAATTATTTTAAATGTGAGGTTATGTTGAATTTTGTTTTCAAATTTTGGCGGTTCAAGGGTTGTTAAATTTTGAAAGTTTTGATGTTACGTAGTAGATAATACTGAAATTCTTAAAAAATTATGAGGTTATGTTCAAGATAATCTTTTGAATATTGCTAGTTTTAAGGTTATGTGTGCTTTGGCAGAGTTTTAGGTTAAGAATTAGAATGAGAGGATTTGAGCTTATGTTTGTGATAGACTCGAAATTTTAGGAAAATTTGAGGTTATAATAATTGCCATGCTAGCTTTTACGTTCATTTCTGAAAAACACGTGGTTTTTTTATTTCAAAACCTTAAAATAACTTTAAAAATTCCTTTTAAACCCTCTTAAAAAACAAAATATCCAAAATCAAACCACATCTCAATTTTTTTGACTCATCATCAACTCCTCTATTCAAAACCATCCAAAAAGACATTTTCCTGAGTGTAAAAACAAAATCCAAGAAGATGAAAATAAATTTTCTCATTTTGTAATTTGAAGTAAGAAATTCAATTGACTTGCATTCAATCTTATGCATGGCTTGCAAAATATATACTTTTCTCTTTTCCATCATCATCATCGTCGTTCATACATCTTCCTATTTTTTTTTTCATCAATATATTCTTTCTACTTTTTATAAAAAAAGTTATCTCATAAGAAAAATATCTTCAAACAGACATGATGAAAATTTACTGAAAATTTTAATTGAAAGTTAATTTACCGAGGAATGAAAAAAAAAAATTGGAAAATTGAAAATTAATTTAATTCAGCTCTCACTTCCAATTCACATAAGTGAAGTTTTTCGGGATGCATTCTTTTAAAATTATATGCAGCACAGAATAAAATGATTATATAATCAATAGTGTAGGAATTTTTCCCAAGGAATGTGGATGCAGCAAATAAGAAATCTCCGTAGAAATTCAATTTCGATTGGAATTTTTTTTCTTCCTTTTTCATTCCTCCTTTGTATTCAAAAATTGCATTGCGAAGCGATAAATTTCTTTCTCATGCTTCTTTTATGGCACCATGCATATTTTTGATTTCTTTTTTGTGGAGGTTTTTGTTTTGTTAAAGGTGTGCGAGTTGGGTGGGTGAATCTAAGATTTATGATAAAAAAGTGAGGTTAAGTTTAAGTACCAGCGAAGATTTTGTGAACTAAGGTCTGTGTTTTGAAGTTTTTGTGTGAAATTTGATTCCAGTTGTGATAAGGAGTCTTGTTTTTGAGTATTGATGAATTTTTCAAATGCATATCCTATATAGAGCAACTGTCCGTCTAGGTTTTTGCCCAACCCAGGTGTATACTCTTATAAAAGCACATCCAACCCTCAAAACTCAGTTATCAAGATTCGGGAGGAGTATCTTTAATCCAGGACAGGTTAATATAGCTACTCAGGATACACTACCCAAGTTTGAGATATATTACAGACTATAGAACAGAGATTTTTGATTCAAGGGAAAGGAAGATCTAGAATCGAGCCCTTATGATCATTATTTCAAGTTCTGTATAGAAATTGATGATTTTTCAGATTCTAAAAATGTATCTTGAATCAAATATCAAGCTTTCTTTATTGTAATAAGTCATTATCATAGCTATACTAGGCTTCTTGTGCTTTAATTCCATTACAACCTAGTTCAAGTACTTAATACTCATTAATTCACAGAAATATCTTCACATACCTCTCAAAAAGCGCCTCAATCTTTACAAAAGCCTCTCAAACTCTTCCTCAAAGCGACTACAATGCTACGACAATTCAAAATCAAGCTACAAAATTGCGATGATAGCAATTTGCAATGTGAAGTGATAAAAAAAATCATCTTAGAAACTTTCAATATGTTATCGAATATTGTAAAAATTTAGCTGGCTGCATTTCATGTATCGTAGTCACTCCTATTTTTCTGTTCATGCATGAAATAAAAATCATATAAGAAGCACCACATGACAGTAAACTTTCATAAGATCGCATTCAATTTGCATGGATTTTTCACAATTTTCATCCGCTGTGCTTCAATTTCCTTGACTCTTTTCATAGTCAATGAATAGAGATTTCCTATCTTAAAGACGAAAACAACAGAATTGGAATCCAATATTCAAGAGTGAATAGCAAAGTGCGACGACCAGACATAGAAATTCTTTCATTTCGTCTTCTTTTTCACCATTCAAATAATATGCAATGACTGTGTGAATGTTGAGCATAAATGCCATATTGAATTGCTTCTTCATGTTTCGAAGGACAAAAAGTCAAAAGACATATAAGCAAGGCAGAATTGAACACATGTGACAAGCCTTGCTACGTCCTCTCTTATGGGTGTGTGAGAATCATATGAAGTCATCTCAATTTGAAGGGCATGTACGAGTCACATGTGTAAAAACATTCCAGTTCCAATCTTAGTTTTTGTTTATTTGTGCTGTATGTCCTTCAGTTTATTCTTGGCCCTCAAACTTGATATTTTGCTTTTTTTAAGAATAGAACAAAACGGGTCATAGCTAGAAGATGGTCTACATATTTTGATATTTTCAATTGGGGTTGTTCATAAATGACGTCTATCATATAATGGAAATTTTAAGGCAACTCCTCACCCATTTTTCAAGCAAATAATGCTAAGCTGTCGAAGTAACAAAGCCCCCTGAATCATGTACGTCATTCTTGAATGACCCCCACTATCATGATGCTCCTTTTTTGCTACATGCACAAAAACAAACATGTGGTTACTGTTTTTCATCTACATTCTATGGCGAGAAATATTTTTTTGTGAGCTCTCAGACGGCAACCGTTGAGTGTGAAGCTCATAGCACAGACAGCAATAGTAGTCTGTAAAAAAACATACAGAGCAGTCAAGAGAGTGAAGTGAGAAAGAGGCGAAGAATTTTAATTGTAATTTTCCCAAAAGTATATATCTTGGCCTGATTATTAATTCATGAATTTGCGGCTGCTTCCCTCACTTAAATTTAATTTTATTGGTTTTGGATAATTTTTTTTTGCTGCTGCTCCTACTTCATGAGATGAAAATTAACTAGACTTGCCTTGAAGGCACTTTCGAGACGTAAAATATTAACGGTCGTGATGTGAAAAATACCATTAAATATATCGAGAAAATTAATTATTTCGACTTTGTGTAAATATTTAAAGGAAAATTTGTTTAAATGAGCTTTAAAATATATATGTCCGAATGTACTGCCAGTGGGTGCCACATTTTTCAGCAAGACGTTAAACATTAGTATTTTTTTTCAACTTCGATCGTTGAACTGACTGCGACTGAGTGATTGAATTATGTGAGTGATAATGATGAAATTCAAAATATTTGGACAAGAAAAAAAAAAAATTAATCTCAAATTACTTCAACGGTGGTTCATTGTAAAAAACAATTTTAATTGAGATGTGAATTTATTGGTTGTGCTTCCTGTGCTGTGGAATTTTCATTTAATTTGTGAGGCGTGTGTGCATTTTGTTGAAGGTTTATGAAAGTTAATAGCTTAATCATTCCATTGTTACTTGTCGTCCACCGAAGAGCCTCATACAATAAGTAAATGACCTCCTTAAATGCCCTCATCTCAAAAAAATCCTAATAATCAAGATCCACATGAGAATATTTCCTCATAATTCCTTAATTCAAAACACATTTCTCTTATCATTCATTCTCAAGACACCAAATAACAAACATTTTACAGAATTAAAGCATGAAACACAATACATTTCGTATTGTTACGAGCTACATTGTCATATGGACGCCAGATGATGCTTATATTTTTGCACAACAAACAAAAAAAAGTTACAAAAAAAATCTTTTTTCACATGAAATTATCAGTTTGTGTTGTGGTTGTGATGATTAATGATAAAAACATTTCTTGTTCATTGCTTTTTTTGAGCTTGTAATATTTAATGAATTTTTTTTTATTTTTGTGAGGGGTTTGGGGGTAGTTTTGTAATGGAATTTGACTATTTTGTGTAGTGTTGTAGTATAAAGAGAGCGGTTTGGGCCAGAGCTTGAAGTCGATGAAATTTTGTATGGAGTCAACTTCGGAAAATCTCAAGTCGACTTTGAGCTCTGGTTTGGGGTCAAGACTCAAATATCTTGATTATAGAATTTATTTCGTACCCTTAACTCAAGCGATACATAATAAATGAATGACTTGAACCCAAAAACCGTGTGTTTGGGAAACTAAATGGCTACAAAGGGGAGCCTTGTGCGATTGCTTCTGTAAATTCATTAAATTATCAATTAAAATCTTGAAAATCATAAATGAATTCCTTATTTTAAGATTTGAACCCAACAACATGCCTTCAAATTCTATTCCTCATCAATCTACAAATCCAGAAACTTTCTCAAATTAACCAATCACTGGAAATATTGTTCACAATTGATATTAATCCACCTCTAATATACGAATACAAACTAATAATATTATTCATCAATTCTATACCACACCCCGTAATTTAATAGAAAAACTTTTCATTTCGCAAATCATAAATTTCTTTCCCAAGATTCATCAATTCAGTTCCAGTTTCTCTCAAAAAAGACTTCAAAAAAGAATGAAACTAAAAAAAAACAAACAAAAGTAAAACTGATATATTTCTTATTTTTTACCCCCCACCAGACCCCTCTGTTCCTCAGAATATTGTTCATCTCCAATTTTTTATATAAGCCTCAAAAACTTTTCGCATTTTTTATTCTTCTCATTTTATTGCAAATATATTGAAACGTTTTTCATAAATATTTATGAATATTTTGCCTTTCCTCTACACACAGATTTTTCATTTTCATGAAGTTATTTACCTCCTTTCAATATTTTATTCTCACTTAAAGCCACAAAAGTTGCATTAACATTTTTTTTATGTACAACAAAAATTCATATGTGCTCATGCCGTAAAAGAAAACCTTTCAATAACATTATTGGAAAGTCTTGCTGTGCTTTCACATGTGCGAATATGCGAGTGCATTATTATAAGCCATGAAAAATCCATAAAAACGGTCTGAGAAATAAATAATAAAAAATATATATATTTGGGAAGAAATAATTGTGGAAGAAACAGAACAGGCAAGAAAAATCTCTTTTTATCTGTTTTGTTTCCAGGAAGATGCAGAATAACAAGAAGGAAAGAATTATGAAGGAAGTAAGGGATGAATGACGCATTATTATGAGTTTTTAAGGGGATTTGAAGGTGTAGACTTAAAGTGATGGAATTTAATGAAAAAAAAAATCATTAATAACTTTTGGATGTTCAGATTTGACTGCAAACTATGTAATGATTCGTCAGTGTATGATCTAGGATATTAATCCATTTAAAGACTATTCTGCTCGTAGATGACTTAGAACACTGTGGCATAGTGAGTTGGAAATAGAATTCTGTAATACTGGGTTTAGTTAAGACGTGAGTTTGAATCCTACTAGTGTATCTAGTCAAATAAGATGACTTTTACAGATCTAGAAATTAATTTGACTAACTGGTTTAGGTTTGTATTTTAAAGCTTTAATTACATTAAATGATTAGAAGTCAAGCTAGTTTGGGGTCAAAACAAGAAATATAATTTGTAGTAGGATCTTACCCAACTTTAGTTGTATTAAACAAAAATTTCAAATTAAATTTAAATGACTAGCTTTAGTCAATGAATTCTCAACATAGTGTCGCGGCACACATAGTTTTTACATAGATTTTATATTCAGAAAGAGGGTCTCTAAGATAATATTAAAAATCGAGCCCTACAGTCTATTTCTATTTCCCACTATCACCCCCCTAAACTCCTGTAAATTCTCATCAAAAACCACAATAAAACACACAAAAAGAACAATTTTCTTACAATTCAATTTTCAACAATACCGCAAAACTACTTCAATTAATATCCAAAAGCACACAACAAAAAAAAAAGAATCAAAACAAAAAGAGATGATCTCAATATTAAAAAATTTAATCCCTGCTATATTCGTTATTATTACAGCAATTGCTATGAGCTGTGCATTCACAAAAAAAAGAAGATTCCTCTCTTGCATCCCAATATTCCAATTTTTTAATTTCTTTCTGTTCATTTCAGCGTTAAAAGATTATCTGAAATGAAAGAAACTCGCGGCTTTCATGCCACGAGCATATCTTGCTATGGGATTTAAAATAGCACAACCAAAAAATGTTGCTTGTTTACAGAAAAAGAGAAAATATAAAAAAAAAATTATCATTCCTACTTCTGACTTAAAATAACTGACCGTAAATAAAAATTGCTGTAAAATGCCATTTTAGTTATACAGCTGCAGAGGCACAAGGACCACAAGACGAAACACAGAGCAAGAAAAAAAAAATATGGCAATATAAATGGGTAAGTGAACTCGCGCCACAACTGATGATGATGATGATGATGACGACGTGGTGGTGGTAGCAGCGGTATGGTACAGTAAAGTAACAGCTACAAAAGTGAAATTTATGACGGGTTTGTGGTGGAAAATAAATTTTTAATGGTACTTTTGGTGAAGCATATACACACACATTTATAACTCGTATATGCCACGATGAGTGCCATAAATTACATAATTGGATGAGATCACATCAACAACAGGCAGCAGCGGAAATCTGAAAGTGCTTAGAGAGTTCCATGCTTCCTTGCATTCAATAGTAACAAAAAAATGTTCTCCTTCTTGTTATATCCCCGGCAAAAAATATACACGAATTTATCTAATTTTCGACATTTCACGACGATAAAGGCACAACTAAAGCCAGCCGAGTGCACATGTCGATAAATAAAAAAAAAGATGATTTTTGTTGTGTATGGAATGGGGTAGAAGAGAATACTAATCAACATATGGAATGTAAAGAAGTATGGAGCAATCTGGCAAGAGCATCAAAAAGAAAATGATAATCTACATCATAGTGTATTAGTGAATGAAAACCTGGCAAAGCTATGGAAGCTGAATTATTGAGGAAAAATATTTATCAGAAAAATCAACGATGTGTAACTTTTCTTGCTTGCTGTTCATAATAAAAAAAGACATGAGATACAGGAACATTAAATTTGAAATTTAATTCAAGACGTCGCCAATCTTCGGATCATTAATCAGAATGAATAAAGGCAAAGGAAGTTGTAGACATGAGAGATGAAATTATGTATTATGCCCATTCTATACTCGGTACATTAACATAATATCATAAACCTTCCCACCTCAAATCCAACTTCCTTCTTTCTCATCTTTCGCCTCAAGTCTTATCATATACAAAATGGCATGGCAAGGTGAGTAATGTACATTTGCATAAATAATCTTGAAATAAAAATTGTATATTTAAGATGGTAACGGCATGGAAATTTTTTAAGGACATATACAATCGAGTGGCAGATGAGGCATGACAAACTACACGCTGAGGAATTATTTTTTTGTTTTGTGGACTTGATGAGGAGGCAATTGATGAGGCTCAGATGCTGATTTATTGAAATTGATGAGTTTTTTGAAAATAAAATTTAAAGTTAATTTTACTTAAGAAATTGTCAAGTTTTACTTTTACTGCTTTGTACTGCCTTGTTACTGTTGGATAATCATTCCAAGATGTGAATTTAAAATTGAAACTTTAATAAAAATAGTTAAAAAATTATTTCGAATTTTTTGATTGATTCTGATGATATAATTGACTTTCAGGAACATTTTAAATATTTCAGATTGACTGTCTTATTAAATAAAAGGTAGGTCATGATAGGAGCATAGTCAGAAGGACCTCAAGCCCAAGTCCCCTCTTCTTGATATCAAAAATTCAGATTTTCAATTTTTCTCCATATTTTTTATCTGCTTAATTTCGAAGAAATTTCCTCAAACCGTACCTGTAGTAAGATTAAAGCTGCTTAAAATTGAAGCAGGAACTATCAAAATTTCCAGCCACCAATACCAATCTCCATCCAATTCCCACCAGTGTATAATGAGGAACAAAGAACAAGAAGAGTAAAATAAAGAACAAAAAAAAAATTAAATTAAGATAACAAGAATGGATTTGTTTGAGACACACATAGCTCTGGCATCTGAAATTGAAATTTGTGTCCTCACTCATTCAGATATGCCATATACAGCACTAAAGAAAGGCGAAATGAGAAAAGATTTTTTTATCTACCTTTATTTTATACCATCGCCATCATCTCATTGCACATATAAAAGGGAAGAAATGAGCATTGCCAAGAGCACAGAGGTAAGAAGGAAGTAGAGTACAAGAGACGAGGAAAAAAAAGATGAGTTTTGGGGCCATTTGAATTAATGCCAAAAATTAAATGATCCGAGTCTGCTATTAAAAGAAAATGGTCCCAAGAATCATGAAAAATTATTCCCCACTTCACCGTAAGCTCATTTTCCGTCTCTTAAAATGCAATACGGATGGACATTTGTGAGTTCTTTGGAAAGAAAATGGAAATTTTCATTCATTCTACATTTAGTTTTGAGGAGTAAGTGGGTGTAGGAAATTGTTTGTTTTGTGTGATTTTTTTTTTTTGTAAAAGAGTAGAATTTGAGGTACAGAATGGTTAGATGGTTGGCTTTTTAGGCTGATTCAGAGACTTGACATAGATATCTCCAGACTAGGAAGGTTTTGCAGTCATTATTATAGTTTTTTTTTGGAAAAATGATCAATCTTGCAGTCTAATGATTCATAGTTCATCGTTTCATCTGCTTTTAAAAGTTTGTGGATCTCTTCTAGACTTAGTGACTTCTTACTCAATTCTTAAACTGACGCTTTAAGCAGGATTTGAACTCGTACTTCAATTACACATTGTTACACATCTTCCTAAAGCTTACAAGAAAGGCTTTTTCTTTGAAAACTGGCTCTGTAAAATGATAGATCATAGTGATCAAGGAAAAAGAAAAGAAAAATAAAAATCAGTCGATATACACGTAGATAAACGTAAAGTTGTTTTCAATTCATTGAAAGAAAAAATTGGATAATTAAACATGGCGCAGTCGTTAATATCAATAGAAAAATTCAATTTTGAGGCTTCATCACTAGGATGTGAATGGAAGCGCTTCTCTACAGAATTTAATTCGTATTTGGTGATCAACGAAATGGAAACTCAACCTGACAATATAAAATTACATTTCTTCACTCTATTAATGGGATTCAAATCAGTAGAGCTGATTAAAAATCTTCAAATAACAGATGCTGATAAGAAGGTCTTCAAGAAAGTCCTGGAGGCAATCGAAAGATATTTTTTGCCTGCTTCAAATTTTATGATTGAAAGGATGAAATTTCGTAATCGAGTACAGCAAGAAGGTGAACCAATCGACTCATTCATCGATGCTACACTCAAGTTAGCTGAAAATTGTGATTTTCAAAATTTTAAGAATGAGGCAGTTCGTGATCAAATCGTTTTTGGATTAAAAGACAGCAATTTACAAGAAAAAATCATTTTGGGAGAAGATAAATCATTGAATGCTGTGATAAACAAAATCAAAATATTTTACCATCATCAAAAAGAATTTAATAAAATCGTATCAGAGAAAGTTCAACAAATCCACAAAGTCAATAAGCACCACCAACAACAATCGACATGCAGTTATTGTGGAAAAGGTACCCACGAAAAGAGCAAATGTCCCGCTCGAAACTTCACATGCTTCAATTGCGGCATTAAGGGACACTTTGCAAACGTTTGTATGACGAAGAAGAAGAAAAAAGAGGTGAGTGCAATTGAGGAAAATGAAAAAGAGCTCGAATCAGTTGTTAGTTGTGATTCATTAGATAGGTATGTAAATAATAAGAATGTTTGGCATAAAAAGTTAAAGATAAACGATAAATTCATTGTTTTCAAATTAGACACTGGTTCCCAAGTAAACACTATAAGCATTAAGCAATTTAAAAGCATAGGAACAAACATCAAGTTGGAAAAGAGTAATGTTAAATTGCAGGGTTATTTTGGAGAAATCAATGTGCCTTTAGGAAAAACAGTTCTTCCGTTAAAAATTAATAATAATCTGTATTTGGAAGAATTTATTGTTATTAATAAAAATACCGAGCCGCTGTTAGGTCTCGAGTCGTGTATAAAATTAAACCTTATTTCTCGCATAGATACAGTTGAAATAAATAAATTTCTATGCTCAGAAAAGGAAAGAAATAAGTTTATTAATTATTATGGAAATGCGTTCTCAGGTTTAGGTAAATTTGAAAAAACTCTGAAGCTTACTTTAAAGGAAAATTCAATTCCTGTCGCTAATCAAAATCGTAGAATTCCATTTAAATTGAAAAATAAACTTCAAAATAAGCTTTTTGAAATGGAAAAGTTAGGAATTATTTCTCGTGTTAATGAACAGCGCGAGTGGATTAACAGTATAGTAGTGGTTGAAAAAGGAGACAAAATCAGAATATGTATTGATCCTAAATATTTAAATCAATCATTAAATAAATTTCACTATCCTATACCATCTCTGGAAGAACTCAAACAAGATCTTAAGGATTCCGAATATTTTACAGTTTTAGACCTCAAAGATGGTTTCTGGCATATCGAATTGGATGACGATTCCAAAAAGTTATGCACTTTTAGTTCTCCTTTCGGCCTATGGCAATTCAACAGAATGCCTTTTGGAATTAATATCGCCTCAGAGGTTTTTCAAAAATACATGTCTGATAATTTTGGTGACTTGAATGGTGTCAAGTTTTATATTGACGATATCGTCATAACAGGCAAAACCTTGAAAGAACATGATGAGAATTTGAGAGATTTAATGATTAGAGCACAAGAAAAAGGTGTAAAATTTACCGAGAAGAAATTGCAGTTTACGCAAAGTTCGGTTAAATTTTTCGGTCATATATTCTCAAAAAATTCGGTCCAAATTGATCCTGAAAGAGTTTCAGCTATCAATAATATAACACCTCCCCAAAATTTAGAAGATGTACAAAAATTTTTGGGAGTTGTAAATTATGTTAGGGATTTTGTTCCCAATCTACCTTCTTTAACAGTAAACATACGTAACTTGTTAAAAAAGGATAGTGAGTTTTTATGGCTTGAAAATCATCAAGCAGAATTTGAGAAAATTAAAGAGGCAATAAAGAATGCCACTATTTGCACAACATTTGATGAAAATATGCCCATAACTATTGAAACTGACGCATCATCGTATGGTTTAGGAGCATGCCTTAAGCAAGGAGATAAAATAATTAGCTTTGCTTCTCGATGTCTCTCCGATACAGAGAAAGATTATGGTCAGATTGAAAAAGAGTTCTTGGCAGTTTTCTTCGCTTGCAATAAATTTCACAATTACATTTATGGCAGAAAAGTAACAGTCATTTCTGACCATCGTCCGTTAGAAAGCATTATGAATAAAGACTTGAGCAAAATAGGATCCAAGCGCCTACAGCGTCTTAGATTGAAATTGCATAAATATAACTTACAATTAAAGTACAAACCAGGAAAAAGCATAGTTCTAGCAGATTATCTCTCGCGATACATTTCGGGGAAGACTGTAAAAGATTTCGAAGAAAAGTTTATGAAGGAAATGATTCATTCTGTAAATATTAGTGATGATAAACTGAAAGTTTATCAAACAGAAACAGATAGCGACATCGAGTGCTCTTTGTTAAAAAAGTATTTTTCAGATGGTTGGCCCTCAGATAAGTCAAAAGTTCCAGATGAAGTTAAGTTTTACTTTAATTTGCGTAATGATATATATGTATCAGATGGTTTAGTTTATTATCAGGACAGAATAATCATTCCCAAGACACTCAGAGAGACAGTTCTTCGAGATCTTCATGAGGGTCATATGGGTATTAATAAGACTCTGCGTTTTGCTAAAGAGTCAGTCTTTTGGCCTGCTCTAAATAATTGTATAGAGAAAATTATTAATAATTGCGTTCCGTGTAACACATTTCAGAATTCAAATCGAAAGGAACCAATAATCCAACATGAAATCCCTCTAAGGTCCTTTGAGAAAATTGCTTGCGATATATTAGAATTTAGTGGCAAAAATTATTTAGTGGTTATCGATTATTTCTCGAAATGGATATCATGTAAATATTTAAGTTCAAAGAATTCAAGTAATGTAATTTCAAAATTAATTGAGGTTTTTACCGAGCATGGATTTCCTAAAACTATTATTGCTGATAATATGCCATTTAATTCATTTGAATGCAATACATTTGCTAAAGAATGGGATATAAATATAATTACATCTAGTCCTCGCTACCCGCAATCGAATGGCCTCGCAGAAAAGGCTGTGGGAATAGTTAAGAAAATGATGAAAAAATGCGTAAATTTTAATCAGGTATTGATAGCTATTTACAACTACAATAATATTCCGTTGACCGACATAGATTTATCTCCTAGTCAACTTTTAAATAATAGAAGGATGAGAACTAAAATTGTCATGAAAGATAGCTTGCTTGATCCTAAAATTAATATTCAGTTGAAGGAAAGATTTGAGAGTAAGCAACATAAATCCAAAGTCTATTATAACCGTGGTGCCTATGCGAGAACTGAGTTTAAAATAAACCAAAAAGTATGGGTTCAAATGCCTAATAAGAATTGGATAAGAGGTGTAGTCATCAACAAATGTCAACAACCTAGATCATATGAAATACGCTTAGAAAATAATAGTGTTATCAGGCGAAATTCAAAATTCATTCGGTTAGATAAATCAACAGTGTCTAATATGAATAATAATGATGAGGTTAGGAGTGAAGTTCAGCAATATAGAGTCAATTTAGATAATTTTTTCATGGATAACTCATTGCATAATCCTACTCGAAATTCAAACACAACCACAAACACAATTACATCTTCAACTGATGTTCAACAACAATCAACATCAGATGAAAATAATAGGAACCAACAACCTCCCAGACGTTCGTCAAGAATCCCAAAGCCAGTGCAAAGGTTTGGGAATTCATAAGAGAAGGAAGATGTAAAATGATAGATCATAGTGATCAAGGAAAAAGAAAAGAAAAATAAAAATCAGTCGATATACACGTAGATAAACGTAAAGTTGTTTTCAATTCATTGAAAGAAAAAATTGGATAATTAAACAGGCTCTTAACCGAATTAGATGCTTTTTGAGCTTCAAGGAGGATTATCCTAATGTTTGTGAGTCCCAGTTTGTAATTAGGTACGAAAACCAAACCATTTTGCAAACTTACCATTTAAACGCACTTCAATAAACTAGAATTTCAGCTCTTGATTGATTTTTGGTGGGAATCGAACCCAAAGTCTTGGTTACAGTATTTCGTTCCCTTGGCTTTAACCACTAAGTCACAGCGGCTTTATACCAGCAATATTTTATTCGCTTACACATGGTTTTATACTCCGAAATCTTTACACTCCTCCTAAATAAAATCCCTCAATATCATCAACTTGATCCTTCAATCTTCGACTCAATAAAATCCACAAATGCACCCCAAACATTCATTCATTCCAACTACCCCACTAACTTTTCTGTTCTGAATGTAGATAAATGGCCTTAACTGACATTTAAAAAAATACTTGTTTTTTCACCCCCGTCAGCAAAAGTCAGTAATTTCTTTTTCTTGTGAATCAGGCACAATTTTTTTATGATCCACATTTTTTATGACACAAAAAATTATGATAATGTGAGGATGCCCACTTCATTTTTAGGAACAACAATTTATTCCATTCGTTTTCCTTCATTGAATATAATTCTTTTACTGGGTTTATGAACATCCACATGTGTGTGTGTTTGTGTGTGCTGGTGTAATTTGACATGTCACTTCTTGGGTAT
The DNA here is from genome assembly GCA_917627325.4 of Chironomus riparius. Lineage (NCBI taxonomy): Eukaryota > Metazoa > Arthropoda > Insecta > Diptera > Chironomidae > Chironomus > Chironomus riparius. The sequence continues at coordinate 15,695,262 of OU895877.1, read as the reverse complement.
TACAAATAATGAACATCCGAAGCATCACATTATGAATGTGAAGTAAAATGAAGAAAAAAAAGGACACAGAAGTTTATAATGCAAAAGGATATATTTATGGGATTTTCAGTGCTATTTATGTACACCATATGATGTCAAGGGTTCTATAGAAAATAAACATGACATTACTGCAATCTCTTGGAAATGGCTCTCAGAAATAAATGTGTGGCAACTGAACACATCTCATGAGAGATTGAAATTTAAAGATTTTCTTTCTTCTTCTTCCTGTCTCTCTGTTCAGTTGCCGAGGGTTCCTTTTTTAATTCCTTTTGTAGTCTGTATACTCAAACTACACATTCAGATGACAATTTTAAAGGAATTGAATGAAAAACTTTGTTTTGCTGATGCTATTATTTGTTAAATGGATTGCACCAGATTGCACATGAAATAATGACAAAGATTCGAGGAGCGGGAGTGAAAATCGAGTGGAATTGGGAAGCTTTAGAATGAAATCTTGTGGATTTAAAATCACAAATTATATTTTGAGGGATACGAGGCTTATGTCTCAGAATTTTCACCTCAAACAACTGTTAAAGTTAGTAGCATCAAGATTCCATTAGTCCATAAATTTAATGATATTACGGTCATAAGTTTATTGAAGCATAAAGTTCACAATAAAACAATTTGATTGTCGTAAACTCCACCCCCACTCAGGCACAAGTTCTCGTAAAGTTTTGAATTACCATTTGAGCATTAAGATTCGAACAATAAATTTGTAAGCTTCAAACCCCTTTAATGCAGCAAATGTAGTTCTTCGTAAATTCTTCGCTTTTTACAAACTTCCTTAGAGCTCCACTGTTGTCATGTATCTTTCTTTAAAAGTTAGCAAACAATACAATAAAACTAATAAACATCTACATGCATAAGAAGACCTAAGCTTCTAGAATTCACCGAAAAACAGTTGTATTCGTTTGAGAACTTTGTTGTGCTTGATGCTGGAGTATTTTTTTTTGGTGGATGTTTTGCATTTTGTCTTGAATCCATTGTCAATCTGTGGAATTTTGTTGGTTTAGAGAGGAACTATGGCAATCAAAAAGTTTAAGAAGCCAAAGCATGGCTTACGAGGAACAATATTTGGTAAAGGGAAGGACCAAGTTTTTGTTTTGAACCCAATTATCATAACTTTATTACGTCACCAGCTCTAGAGTTCACTTCTTAAGCTTATCATGAAAGTTATTTGAGATCTGCTTTGGATTTGGTTTATTTAATGGTGCTCTAACGATCAACTCAAGGGATATCCATTGGTTGTTATTCATAAGAATAAAATATCGCTAAAGACCATCTCTAAGATGATTAAAATCTTTGACCATGCCATTAACTAGGCTAAAGCATAAGTCAAGATGTTTGTGTCATGCTTTTCAAGCCCGAGATAAATTCACTTTTACAGTTTGTTGAACACACCAATTATGGATCTCAAATTGGATTCGAACCCATGTTCTCCGAGTTTTAATCGCATAATTTTACCACGGTACTATCGGTGTTACTCGGCTTTATGGTAAAATGTCATATTTAAGCTTCAGATTTTTCTGTTTTGCCTGATTAATCTCTGATTTGATAATAAGTCTGTAGGTTACGCCACATTGACAACTCAAAGGTGAAATCTTGGTCACTACAACATCATACCAACACCCTACCACGAAGCTATTGCTTCTTCTTCAAAGCTTAATGCGTCCCAATGATCCATCCATCTAAACCAATCTCTAACTCACATTAATTCCTCACTCCCTCCTCAACATCTATCTCTTATTCTTGTATTTCTTTTATATCTCTTTTCCAAGGAATGTCGCTTTAATTTACATTTTAATGGCAACAGCCATGATAAGAGTGGAGAAATATGCTACTACGACTATATGTATAGAACTGAAATGCCATACACAATCTTTTCTACATTATATCGCCATAAGCAATGATATTGTTTTCTTTATAACCTCCTTATTTCTACTTCTTCATTCTTTTAAGCATCATGAAAATTGTTTGCTGCTATCTCTGCTTATTGTTTTGTTCAAGTAGCTTGAGATGTTGATTTTAGTTTTCCTAATGCCTGTCACTGTTATTATTATTGATGTTGACAATTCAGTGTATATGCGTGTGTGTATATATGCTTTATATAACCAGGAGGAGCCCGAAATAGATATAAAAATGACACGTGATTTCCCCCCATTTGAAAATTAATGTCAGTCCTCATTGTCTCTTTTATTTTTTTGTGTGTTCGTTAGAATTGAATTAATTGAGCAATAAAACGAATTATTTCATTTTTATGCTGTCGATGTGTGTGTGTGTCGGTGCTCTTCAATAATTCAATAGGAGAAAAAATAAGTCAAGACGAATTTTTGTGTCATTTATTTCAACACAATCGTACAGCGATAAATTTCAATTTTTTTTAATGTCACTTTCCAAAAAGTCTCCCCTTGCTTATAGGCATCATCATCAGAAATCAGAAAAATGTGATCTTAATGAAAATGAGTAAAAAGAAAAAAAAAACATGACTGAATGTTCACGATTTTTCCATTGTCTATTTTTAGGTGAAAAGAAGTGTCATTAATCTCGTCACCTTTTTTAAGTATCACAAGCTGAAAATTATTGCTTTTTGAGAAAGAAATGTAGTAATGAAGAAGAGGAAAAATAAAGATGTAAATTCCTTTCAGCTATTCATTATGACATGAACAGAAATAAAGTTTGTTTGGAAAATGATTGGGAATGGGGAGGATGTGAAGCATTTTTAATTTGGAGCTATTTTTGATTTTATGGTTTTTTCTTTCAGCCTCAGGGTCGTATTTAGAAATTTTTCAAGGATTATATCAAAGTTTTTATGTCAAAAAAATCAATGAATGAAGGTTGACTACACTATATGACTAAAATCTGACTATTGAATGATATAAGTCCAAAGAATCTTTCTTTGTTTGAAAGAATCGCATTGAGTGACTACATTTAAAACATTAAGACTGCATGCTGCGTGTCCAATGTCAGAAAATTAATGGGACCCAACTTTTCTTGCTACATACGCATACCATCGAGCTTATGATTGATATTAATTTATATTATGATATTGAAAGAAGTCAAATTTCAAAAGCTAAACCTTCTATCCTAATTACAGTCAAATTTTATTTCTTAGCAATAATTAAAAATCGATGGACTAGATTCTGGTCTCAGGTAACACTCCCGAATGGCACAAGTCGGTTAATCGATCAGAAATCCTGGAGCAAGCCGGTGTGATTCTGACATGGTGATGTATTTAAATCTAAGCCAGCACCAAGCTAGAGTCATGCCAGATTGGCATCAGATTTCTATTCGATTAACCGACTTGTGCCATTCGGAACTATAAAGTAGCTCTTGAACACAATTCTATACAATAATTAATAAATCAACCTCTAATGGGAATTGAACCGAGATCCTTAGAATAATAAAACCTTAATCTTATATTAACAGGAAGTAATTAAAGTAAGTAACCCCTTGCATTGACAGATTTTACAGCATATTACTCGATACCTCAGATTCAATATAGTCCAGATAGCATTAACATTAATCATAAGATATTGACAAAATGCATCAAAATTCTCGACAACTTTTTCTCTAAACCAGCAGCACGAACATTTATGAAGCTCAGCACTAAGAAGAAGAAAAAAAAATCTCGTCCCTCCTTATTTACATAGTCAATTCCATAGTGACTGACTAGATACTTAAAGATAGGTAGGTAATTATTTATAGAAAAGAAACAACATCGTCGCTACTACACTTATACAGTATTTGTTTCAGGAAATTCTTTTCATATTCCGTTCCAGAATTAATAGAAAATTATTTTCGTCGAACGAGACTCTCATAAAAAATGATGTTCCATCGTCGTCGAGGGAGATGAGCATAATTCAATATGGTAAATAAAGAAATAGAAAAGAGTTTATATCATTAAATTAATTTTATATAGAAAAATCTTATGATACTTCAAACAAATTCTTCTTATTTTTTTTTCATTTACTTTTTTTTATGTAATTTGATGCATCCGTTCCTTCCTCTATTCTATTATGGAAAATTACTTTTCATTCAATTTCATAAAGTCGAGTTTACTTTAGCGTGTAATGAGAGTTTTCAATTGAATCATTGAAAATTCTATGCTTGTGTATTGCTTATTGCATGCTTTGGCTGCTGATGATGCTCTCCACTTGCTAACCTAAAGGAATAAGCATTCTTTTGCAATGAGCATTTTTATTTTCTTTGATAAATATTTTTTTTTATGAATTGGTTGAGTGGAGAAGATCAGAGAATAACCTTTTTGACTTGAAATGACTTCGAGCTTAACGGTTGTTCCGGAGATGTTGGGGCGGATGTTTGTACTTGTTTTGTACCAATGTGCACCAATGTGCAGTTTGCTTAGTGAAAGGATTAATGGAGGTTTCAGTAAACTCTACTATGTTGTCGCTTATGATTGCTTCTTTTGACTTTCAGAATTATTGTCGGATCAAAAAGTTGCTTTTATTGGGAAATAAAGACGAAAATATTTTATTATTTTATATTTTTAGGATCCAGAACAATAAACCAAATTTTTACAAACTTACTTTTTTGGCTGGTATGCACGTGGGCCCATTGTCGCGCTTAGAGATCGTCTAAAGACTGCTCTATTCTTTGAAACCTTCGGGGGCTAGTTCGGGATTTTAAGGACTCCAGCGTCCTTTCCAAAATATCCAATCCAGGAATTATTCGTTCTTAATCGGCACAAAGTCTGCTACTGTTATTTTTAATTCCTGGGTATCTTGTGTGCATCTGAATACATGTCCAGCAAATCTCAATTCAGGCCAAAGCGTGGAAGCTCAGGATTAATCCTGAAAAAAATGAAAATGTGAAATCCTTTTTGAATCCCTGATGCATGTGATGAAAAGTTTCAGGATTTAAAAGACATTTCACATTTCCATATTAATTGGCTTAGAGATTTTTAAAAGACTCTTTGGATTTTTCAGGACTAGCTCTGTCCAAGATAATAAGATCCAAAACTTTCATAACAATTCCAGCAAGATTTAGTTCAAAAAATGTTAAACTTAAAGTTAAATGCGCTCCATCGACAACTATCAAATGCCAATACAACTCTCAACTCTTCCTCATAACATCGACAATAGAGCAGATAGTGTACTTAATTTTATCGAAAGAGGATGATTTTTTTTTTCATATTCTCGTAAGAGTAAAATCCTCTTAATTCTCATTTGAGCAAAACAGTCAGTGAATTTAAAGAATAAAAAAAATGATAAGAAGAAAAACTTTTTTTTTATATTTTTCTCAAATTTCAATTTGATGCTGAAGTAAAGGAAGTAAAAAAAATTGTTGAGAGCTGCATAAAATGTATGCACATAAAAGTTTCCTTCTCATCTATTTTCTTTTCTTTTCCAGTTTCCTAGTGAATTTAAATTGGATTTTAGTTGTATACAATTTTTACTTTTACATGTGCAGACACATATGATTTTTATTTATATCTTTATTTTTATAAAATTTATCATCCTTACATGACTTAAAAATAAATTTTCAATTTTCAACTTTATTCTCGGTTAATGAATTAATATGAGATTTTTGTCATGAATGTGTTATTAGTTACTCTATTGCTGTAAGACGTGTTGTTGTCAGCTTAAGTTACCAATTTTTGTCATGTCTTCCATTTTACAGAATTTATGATGATGAAATTTTAATGATGTATAGCGAATAATTAATAATGAGCTTGTAGTTTTTGGAAAATATGAGACATGAAAGTTTCTATTTTTGAAGATAGTCGTTGCTGAGTTTTCTGATAAGTTAAAGCTTTAGATTCGTTAATTTTTAAATTTTGTTAATGAAGTGGTCCACAGAAGTGCTCGTGTGTGAGCCACGCTGATTTTTAACTATCAAGATTGCATTATCGTAAATTGTGGCTTAGTTTTAAAGAAAGTATCAAGTTATGAACCATGCGGTCAAAGTTAAGGACTGTGATAATCAAGTTTAGACCCTATTGGAAATTCCTGGTAAAGCTACATTAATGATAATACCAATAACACTGTAAACAGAAAAAAATATAGTTTAAATTGATATTCTGTTAAACGTTTTATTTAACTCTGATAGCTCATTGGTAAGAGTATGGGCTGAGATGCTAATGGACGCAGGTTCGATTCCTGCTGAGGACAAGTTGTTGCTAAGTTTACTTTTTTCTGCTAAAAACTCATTAGGGGTCGTTCACTTATGATATCCGAAATTAACGGTCATTTTTCAAAAAAGAACAATGGAGTTCCTGGAATTTCTATTGTTCTTTTCTTGCTGACCTCCCCCCCCCCCCTGGACGTTATAAGTGAACAGCCCCTTATTAAGTTCCATAATTATCAAAACTAAGTTTAAACAGTCCCCAAGTCTAGTATTTGTTCATTCTAAGATTAGTGACTTGCTAGATCAATGGTTCTCAAACATTTCAGATCGCGATGAACTAGCCTCTAGATCTTGTGTTAATTAACGACGTAAAGCTGATTCAAATGATCGAAATTGTTTAAAACCTATTTTATCAAATCTGCATTCTTGAATTAAATTTTGCGTGTCACGGAAAACAGTTTGAGAAGCACTGATGCATTTATCGATCTTGCTAAACCAAATTTCGTCTTCGATAAGAAAGAGAACTTGCAATTAATTCAAATTCCAGCAATAATAGTCAAAAATAATCATCAACTCATCACCATCCCACGTCTCATTATTTAATTAAATGCTTTTAATAAAGCCCAACACAAAAGTAGTTGAACTAAAAGTTTACCAGCCATCAAGTGAGTTCTTTCATCTTTACATATCTTATTCCACCAGAAAGCAGAGGCATTTCCATAGAGGATAAGAAAGTTTAAATTAAAAGTATAATATAATGCATATATCATACAAGGAAGATGAGCAAGAACAAAAAAAATTTAACATTCGCATTGTTATCCATTTCTTCCTTCTTCCACTCTATCTTACTCTCTCTCTCTTTTTATCCCCGACAGCATCGTAACTCTGACACATCTTTTGCACATGTTGAAAAATCATAAAATTTGTATTAAGTTTCAACATTTCTGCTGCTGCTGTATCTACTGTTGGAGAGTGCATAGAGAATGGTGTTTGCTGTCGAGATAACTTAAGCAGTAATAGTTGCATTATACAAAAAAAAGAACCCAAGTGAAAGAGAGACGATAGCTGTAATATCTGTAGATATATAGCCATGGTACCTAAAATACATAAAAATTGTTAGAAAATGTGCGGAGGTCTGTTGTGAATAATGATGAAAGGAACAAAAAAAAAAGAGATTCAAACGGTTTTATTTTTGGATGGTGTGTGCTAGTTTTCAGTTTGGGTATTTTTTATAGGATAAGCATGTAGATATAGAAATACTTGACTGTAGAGTGTTGAAATAAATTGTAGAAAATTCTGACAATTTAAAATTAATTTAAATTTTTAATCAAATATGAGCTGCTTACTGATGACGTCCTCCAAATTATGGGATACTTAGGCCCTTTCAAGCACCCCTATTGCCATAAAATTTTCGTTTAAAAAACACAAAATCCCAGACCTTCAAATATGATAGACGTCATAAGCAGGTGCGTAGCCAGAAGGGGGGAGGGGGGGGGATTTGGGGGACAAATGTGAAAAAATCACAAAAATTCCATACAAAAATTTTTTTTGAACCCCCCCTCCTCAAATTCCTGGCTACGCCCCTGGTCATAAGTAAATGATTCAAGCATAAATTGAAAAGTATTGCAACAATTCAGCTTGAAGAAGATGCAAGTAAAATTACAGGCATAAAAATAGCACATTTGATTGCTGATAAAGTGACACCAAAGCATCAAATAGCAATCCTTGAACATACAAACATTTAAATTTACCAAATTAAGCTAGAAATGCGCACATTTACACACATCCCATTCACATCACCATTTCGACTTTCCAGCAAACTCTTGTTCGCTCTCTCCCAGACGGAAATTTCTTTTTGTCTGTTTTTGTTCTCACAAGTGGTGGTAAAAAATGACGTTGGAGGTAAGAAAGAAAAGAAAAAATATTTTTTTTTTTAAAAAAAAGGCGATAGTAACCTTCCATACATAACGATATATTCTCTCATCTAATACCCCAGCAATGTCAGTTTTGTCGTGGTGAGAGAGCAATAAATAAGTAAAAGGCGAGGCGATTCACATCTGGCAACCACGTGGTTTAAAAAAATGTCTTAAAATATACTTTTTTGTTGTCGACATCATAAGATGGAAATTAGAGAGAAAGAGAGAGAAAGTGGAAGAGAGCAGGCATGAATGTGAAATTTATTTTTTGTGTACGAATATATTTTTAGTGATTTTATGTTTGCGAAAAAAAAAAATCATTATTTTTCAGTTAGAAATAATTTTATTTTTCAACCACCACTAATGCAATGCTGTTGGCATTTTTTTCTAGTGCTCAAAAATATATTCATTTGCCCCAAAGACGAGAAATTTTTCGATCATTTTTCATCGCTTCTAAGTGCACAATAAGTGAATTCATGCATAATTCACATGACCACATGCATTCATAAATTTTTCAACCCATAAACCTCATCCACATTCATAAGAATGAGAAGTGGAGAAGTGCCTTATAATAGAATGAAGAATTAAGTGTTTTTACCTCATACGATCATTATGTAAGACTACCATACTAATTAAAATTTTATGAATGTTCTCTTTCGTTCCGTTTCTCTAACCAGATCTATATGGATGTGCATACCATTTTCCTTTTATACTTAATTTATTAAGCAAATTCTTCATACTCTTTTTTTTGGTGCATTAAATTTCAACAAATGTGATTATGGACTTAGATTTAATGAGTGGCTGACCAATTGGATGGAAAATTCTCATTAACTGGGATATATTTTAGATAGGAAATTTTGTATTTGAATTATTTTTTAGAGCATAATAATTGGAAATGTAAGCTGTACATCAATATGAAAGAGAAACCATAATAATGGTTGTTGGGTATAGTAAGGAATTATTGACAATGTTAGAACTCAAATGGCTCGGTGATGGAATGGATTAGTTCTTCGGTTGCTGTCATTGGTTCGAGTCTCGGCATCATACATTTTTCACTTCTGTTTTTTTCAGCCATATGTACTGAAAATGTGACTTACAGTCTCCCTTTGTAGACTACAGGCAGAACTGTTATTAATAGAATAGTTTTGAGTCATGCAGAGATTGTGTTGGACAATATAATCCAAAGGTTCCAGACGCTGATATACATACTTATCATGTGAAATCGCAGTCCCAACGTGGGTGTGGTTCATGGGATCTAATTTATGCCAATTTATTGCCGATTTTATGCCTAATTCTTCAACTAGTTTATGCCGAATTTTTACCGAATTTCGTCAGAAGACTACAGTTCATAGTGCACACAATCAGAAGTAGGAGTGAGTATAGTTGTAAGATTTGGTTTTAACCTCCTCCCACTCCCCTCGATGGATGAAATTCTGAAGGCTTTCATGATTTAAAAACTTAGATGGAGTTGTAAACTGAGAAAACCATCCTTTCGTGACATTGATTCAATTAAATAGACAAATAAACACCAACATCTCCCTCCAATGAATGCGCTTTATCCACTACTTCACCTAAATCTTACCAATTCACACTTATTTCCCTACACTTAAATTTTTAATGTGTGTACTTATGCTCCACATAGATAGGTTACATATGGCAAATGCATCTAAATGTAGATTAAATTACGAAAATGCTAAAATGCTGAAAGTAGATCCCAAAATGTTCACATACAATAAATTAAATTGCTGTTCACTTTTGTTTAATTTTAATTAAATGAACTATAAAATGTAGACGATATGTTGGAATATTTATCTTCTTTGCGTACATAGATTTGATGATTAAGGGTTTTATTGCTTATCTTACATGTGATATTACATGCGACTTGGCTTTATGTTATTGAAATTCTTATTCATGAAAATTAATTGATAATTTTATGCAATTTATCTTTTGAAGTGAATATTTTAAGGAAGCTAGTCGATTCTTTATTTGGCACTTGTTTTGTCATTAATAGATATTAAAGTTAACCTTCATGTTGTACTAAGAGTAATGAATTAATTAAATGATCAAAAGTCAATCGATCAGTTTCTCATCCTTGTTTGCCACAAATGTTTATTTCACTGAATTTTATAAGATTTTCGTGCTACCTTTGACCCCCCTTCCGTCTCTTGAAAGTAGAAGTCATCATTTTTGAATATGCCCCAGTTTATAGAGTTGTCACTATGGAAAATTATACAAGAAATTTTGCAGAATCTTTAACATGCAAATCTTAAGATGCAAAAGATTTATTAATAAGGCACATTTGTTGTGGCATGCAGCATAAGAAATTGTACAACACTTGGAAAGAAATATTGCAAAACTTAGCAGAACTCAACAAAAGGAGTCTATTTCAAAAATAACTCAAGACTTGACTCACTATATCACGTCATTTAAATTGGTTTCAGACTCACAGTATGTATAATTCAAAAATGACGTCAATCAAAAAAATTAAGTTTTCTGATTCTCTTCAGCTCTTGGTTTCAGAATTTGTTTTAAAGTTATTAATCATCTCGATACTCAAAAGTTTGACATCATTTATGAACGACCCCATACCAAACCCCCAGAAAGTCAATTATCAATTCAAATATCAGGAAGTCCTTCAGTAGACAATCGACAATCTACAATTCTACCATCAAGCCAACTTTAAAATTCACCACACATTCATTATGTCAATTCCAACAATGATATCCACACAACAGAACTGACATCATCCGACATCAAAAAATAAAATTCAGAATAAATCTCTCTTTACCGCAAAAGATACGAAAAACAATGAGTGTGTATGAGATATATTGTAAATTTGCAATAATCGAATGATGCAGCCAGTCACTATCTATCGATACAATGCATATCCCATTTCTACTTCAATATTTGAGCAGAGGAATTAACACATGCAGTAACTATTTCAATTAAGATGACTCGATAGTCATTATTAAATGATTTGCATATTGAGACTTATTGGGTTGAGTATAGTAATTTAGTAGATATAAGGAGTAATATTCATTGATAGCTAGACATTACAGCAGAATACAGCAGGATGGAATATGGTTTGGTAATTTTAGATTATGAAATTTTACGATCTACGGAATTATTTCAAGCGTCTAATAAAGTAAAACGATATTCAGTAAAAGAACTTATCAGAGAATTTTCAAGTGCTCTGCGGGCAGTATCCAAGCGGCAATGAAGTTCAAACTGATAATATGAGAACTTGGTTCTGTTTGGTAAACTAAGTTAACTGCTAAGTAGCCACAATTGCCACGAAGTTGACATGACATCCCGAATGGCACAAATCGATTAATCGAATAGAAATCCGATACCAAACCTGCATGACTCAGGCGTGGTACTGGCTTTGATTTAAATCCACCACCATACCAGACATTTTTTTTCATACCAGCCATTCGGGCATCAGTGACAATGCAATGTTTGATGAACTTAGTGACTGAGCAGCCCCACGTCATCAAGTTATCAATATAAACCTCACTGTTGTTCAAAGGATGTATCATTATCCAATGACAGTATCATTACAACATGCATGTAGAATAGACACAATTCCATTCCAGCTCACAAAATTAAAAGCAATTTTTAAAACCATTAATGAATTCAATTAAAAAACTGCGCACCAATTATAAGGTTCCAATAACCACAACTAAAATAGCTTCTAATTGCTATCTGCAGTGTAATGAAATTCTGAATATTCCAAAACCATTGTTCTGTATAAAATATAAATTAAGCCATCTAACAATCTCCATTCAACCTCATAAAAGCTCTAATGAATTACATAATTATTCCCAATGCAGCATAATCTAAATAGATACGACTTAATTGATCCTCATGGTCTTACCAAAATCTGTCTGATTGAATGAACACAAAATCTTTTATTTATCTACAGCAAGTGCTATTCAATCACATGAAAAATCTCTTTGGATATTCCTCAGTTGACCAAATTCAATCGATTTTTATTATTTTTTTTTTCGTCTATTGATGTTCGGTGAGAAGCTCAGAAGGATGTATGGAAAAAAAGGAAGAAAAAAAAATTGACATGAATTTATGAAGAAAATCTCTGGTTTTACATTTAAGAGTTAAGGAAGAAAAATTGAGGGTGGTTGAGGGAATTTAGAAAATATTTTGTTGATGCTGTTAAGGGAAATAGTTTGCGATGGATTTATTGGCTTTGGTAATAGCAAGGACCGATTGACTGTTACATGCTACATATTTTTCTTTGTTCTTACTTGTTTACAACAACAAGATCTCATTTCGTGGGACGAAGAGCACCATCAAGTCATTGTGTTAATGAAATCAAATCACAAAAACATTTTGATACTTCTTTGCAACTTTAAGTCGTTAATATTCTGTAGTTATGAAGCTCTAATGTTGCCATTAAGGTTGTTAAGTAGTAATAAATTGGAATCAGCTTCAATGTGCAGCTTATTTTTAGGGAAACTTCACAACATGTAACTTGAACGTTACAGACACAATTTGCACTCCTAGCCATAATTTCAGGGTTTGCTGATGACTGGATTGAACGCTATCAACCTCCACGCCATCAATTAAATGTACCCAAACTCAAAAATTTTAATTTTCTTAATGTGGTTCACAGCAAAATATCTCTTGGCACTGCCAAGAATTAAATTCAGCATCAATTTTTTTTGATAAACAAATTTTAATCTTTCTAAAAGTCTTTTGTCGATTCCTGTTTTAGGGATAATTGTATGAAGTTTCACATGATTAATAAAAATTTTCCATCATTATTTTTTTTATTTTTCCCTGTCAATAAATTGAAATCGTTTGAGGCATGAAAGCTTCATGTTTTATTCATACAATTTCTCTTCTTGCAGATATCAATCTTGCTTTTCCCTTTTTTCTCATTCCAAGAACTTAGTAGTTCTTTTATAAAGTTGCCAGTTATAATTTTTTGTTTCTGTTGTAAAATGAGCGAGAAAAGGGTTGTGCATGTATATAGCAATGCATAAGTTTTACACTTCCAGAAGAAAAAGTTTTTTTTTGTTATTTTAACTCTTATTGGCACCAAAATGTTGACTCGAATCAATGAGATGTGTAGTCTAATAAAATCCCACGAAGCGCCTTAAAACGTCAATGATGTTCCTGAAATACTTCGAAAAATTTGTAAGAACCTTCAAGAATTACTAATGTATCTTTTGGAGACATACACAGATGATAATGATGATTTAAGAGTGATAACGATGAGGAATAAAAAAATTATTACAATAAGGACAATGAAATTGAGAAATCAACATTTAAACCAAATTCATGAATGGTAAAGAGAAACATTAAGGAATTCCTAAATCACCAAGTTATCAAGTAATTACTAAACAATTTTCATCCAAAATATTCAAATTGAAATATGCAAAAATGGAATCTTAGCAATCATCTTTTAAAAAAATATCTTTAATTCAACAACTTTGTTTGGCTTCAAAAATAAATTCAAGACTGGCTTTAGAAATGAATTCAATGAATTATTCGAGGGAAACAGAACTACACCGGCTTAATTTTAAATCAAACGATCAACAACTGAAGCTTTCCAAGTTGTTCTTACGAGGGAAAAGTCGAGGTAATTAACAAACATTTAGTGAGTTTTAATAAAGGAATGGAATCACTGAGGGTGATGAAAATTATTTCGAGTAAGCAACAAGTTCAAGTCAAGACGTCACGATCAAGATTAATCCCATATATTCCAAAACACAGCACTTCAAATACCACTTGAAATCCCAGCTTTAGTTGATGAATTTAAGATTGATAGTTGATAATTTAAAATGCAAATGACATCCTTCACAGCTTCAAATGCGTCTCCTTTGAAAGCTCCTCTCTCATATAACATGATATTTGTGACAGTTAGGTTTAAATAACATCTTCAAGATTAGACTTTATATTTTCAACGTGTTGATTTACTGTCAGGTGGATTAACGTTTCCAGCATAAAAGATACTCATAGACATCATCTCGTTCACAGTCACTTTCTTTTCCTGTTGTTGAGTTTAGAGGTCAGGTCTGAATTAAGAAATCTAGCTTGAGTCAAGTCTTTTTTAAATTTTTGTTATCGCTTCTAGATGTTTAGGAATTTTTTTTGTGATTTCCTTTTGCTGAATCTCTCAAATGAGTCTAGATAACATGAATCAAATTCACCATTAGTATCAAATTCGCTTTCAGGTCCTTCAATCGTCGAATCCCTAAAGAATTTCAGTAATTGCGTTTTTAAATCCTGATGATTTGTAATAAGCACGTGCCTGCATTTAATAGAATAGATAGGATAGACTGTCTTTTTATATTAAATATCACGATCTTTTGAAAATTCCAAATTTCAACTCACGTTGTGCGGCTCAAATGTCTTAGATCACTATCCGTTAAGTTAATGCAAAAATGTGAAATCACAATCAGTCAAAAAAGGTCAAATTTCTCAGCAACATTTGACTTTCAATTTTCTCATAATTTTCTTCTGTTTAATTCTTTAAAGACGTGTTTTTAAATATTATTGCAAATAGTTGCAAATAAGTTCAAATAAATTGGAACTTGACATTATTAATGCTTAAAAAGAAGTGGAGTTCAAGATAAAAGTGATAGTGAAGTGCTAAAATGGAAGCAACAGTGAAAATAAGCCAAAAGTGATGAAAAAATTAAAAGTGAAGAAAAACATGAAAAATTTTTTGAGTGAACATTGAAAGTTAAGAAAATTAAATTCAAGAAGCTGTAAAATTGAAGTGAAAATGAGATTGATGAAGCTTGAAGGAACCAGGACACAATTAAAGAAGCAAGAGGCTAGTGACAACGAAGAAAAAGCTAAGTATACTGATAAATAGTTCACAAATTCCTTTTCTTTAATGAAACCAGCCATTTGACTTCCTGCAATTGCGTACGTAATGCTTGCAATACGTGAAATGATTACTTAAAAACGCATTGCATTGAGTTTTACATTTCGTCAGCCTTTGTTGATGTAAATTAAGAGTGGGAGTCGTTGAATAGGTCAGAGGGGGGTCGATGCAAGATGAGGAGGGGCAAAACTTGAGGGAGCAAAGTCTTTTGACCCTTTTTTTAAAAAGTTTTTCTGTTCTTGTTCTTTTTTGTAAATCGAGCCTATGAGTCATGTGTTTCTGCCTGTGAGACCTACTATCGTGGCTATTGATTGGTTCATCCTTGATGTAGAGTGGCATCAAGGACATTGATTGCTTGCTCGTAAAAGAGACTTGCAATTTTTTGTCTAGATGCCTGTTCTCACACACAGCATTAGACTTACATCAGGTCCAATGACGTATCGTGTAGTTTAATGTGAAAAATGAGCCTCTGATGATTTGGGTTGTAATCAATAGAAGCTTAATTACAAGCGTCTAACCCTAACCCTAAATTGTGGTTCTTTTTCATGCTCAGGTGTGTGGTAAAGAACGTTTTTGCCTCTATCTCGGACTGTTCTACTTCAAAGCCTGAAATGTGAGCAGTAATGGAATGAAAACACGATTGATTCATTTCCTTGGTTGAAATTAAACTTGATATGATTAACTATGAAAGAAGAACCATCAAAAAATTTGCTTTCTCAGTTTAATCCCTCCTTCATCTTGCATCAGCTTCTCTCTTACCTGTCCATCGACTTCCATCTTTAACTTACATCGAGAAAGAGCGAACGGAACATAGTACTTAATGTTATGTGATTTTACTTAATCATTTTACGTAACGTAGGCTTTACGTGAGCCTTTTTGAAAGTTTTTCTGACTAATTTCCAACAGAGAAAGTGAATTTGATATCATGAAACTTTAATTTAAACAGC
This sequence comes from Chironomus riparius, assembly GCA_917627325.4. Classification (NCBI taxonomy): domain Eukaryota; kingdom Metazoa; phylum Arthropoda; class Insecta; order Diptera; family Chironomidae; genus Chironomus; species Chironomus riparius. The sequence continues at coordinate 15,679,414 of OU895877.1, read as the reverse complement.
AAATCTTAATTAAGAATTAAATTTATTTTTATTTTACTAATTCGTTTTTAAAATTGCCATATATTTTAGGTTCTTTAAGGATCAGCACTTATAGCCATCATAAAACATTTCATATGTTGTGTTATTTTCTTCACATTTGAACAATTACTCATCGTTCACACACAAGTAAGCACATAGTATGAATATTTGATACAAATTGGATTTATATAGACTTTTTTAACTGACAAACTACAGAAGAATTGTCTTGACGATTTCTTATTGTCTTGACGATGTCTTATTATCTTGACGATGTCAGTCCCGGGAATATTCCCGTTCCCGTGCATCATTCCCGTTCCCGTTCCCGATTCCCGAAATCTTACGGGAACGGGAATTCTGGAACCCCTAGCTTAAATTTATCAATAAAATCAAGTCTAAAACAAATCGGATATCATACAATCACCGATCAAGTGAAAAATCAAATATAGTTCTTGCTCATCGGATTTTTGTATGCATTGTGTGACGAAACTTTTAAAGCACTTCAAATTACAGATTTGCCTGCAATAAAATCATGAAGAGTCATAAATGGCATATGATCAAGAAAGTAACACAATACTTCAAGTATCAATCTTTGTGCTATTAAGCAATCAATTGTGGATATACTCCTCGCCGTGTAAAGCTGCAAATCATGTACAAGAACGTGCTGCAATTGCTGAGTTCCTCATTCTTCAAAATACCGTGGCTGTCCAGCATATAAGTAATCGTCTCAGTTTCTACGTCTTGGTACACAACAAATTTCAAATTTGGCATTCAACAATAAAAATAAACCTTCTGAGTCGGTAAGTTTTGTTCAAGTTCTTTTAACGATGAAAGCAGTTGAATTTAAATCCTTCTGAAGAACACAACTTCCTTTTTCCCTCTGCTTTGTGTGCTCAATCCAAAGCTTTTATTCGAGAAAGTGCCGATCTTTAGTTATTGTTGGCTATTTTATTTTTGATAAATAACCCAAATGATAGGTACGGTATAAAAATCGCAAAAGATCAAAAGATTCGTTGTTCATTCAACTTTTGGAAGAAAATAAATCTTCTTTTGAAGTCAAGCTTAGTAATTTATCACTTCTAGATAATTTTCTCTTTAATTTTGTTAAGTCTCTTAAAAGCAAGAATCGTTCATTCTCTTCACTCTTTGAGAGTCCTGGAATACAATATTCGGATTAAAAGAAATAAGAAACATTTGATTGCTTGATTGATTAAGTTTCTATAGTCTCTCTCGGTCTTTTTGCACAATCTTTTTAGATCTCGTTTAGTGATTAAATAACTGAGTAAGAAACTAAGCTAGTTTTACAAAATGTTAATCCTCGCGAAGCCTTTGGTCATTATAAAACTCCCAAATGAACTCATTAAGTCTCAAGTAATTCATCTAATTTTTAAATTTGTTATTAAGTAACATTCGAATTCCTGCCAGTTGTTTCCAATGATATAAAATGTTCATTGAACGATTTCAAGTCTACAAAAGTGATCCATGATTCTGAAAACATCATTATTGTTCATTGTCAGGTTTTTTAATCGTCGAATCCCTAAAGAACTTCTTCGAATCCCTAGAATAACAATAAATAATAAAATGGTAGCAAAACCCTCAATTAACCATTTATTAAAAAATTACTTAAAGCAGACAAATGACAACAAACCTACAAAACAACCCAACAAGAATCCGATAAACAACTTTGCGGATATACAGAACACAGTTTGGAAGATGAAATGAAGACAGAGAAGAAGCTTAAATCAAAAGCAACTAGCTACAAAGAAAACGGATTAAACGACAACTCTTCAACAGACAAAGAAGAAAACTCATCTTTTTATTTAATTTTAAATCGTTAATTATTGCATACTAATCTTTCTTTTCTTATTTTTTCTTTTCTTTTCTTTCGCTTTCTTTTCTTCCTTTCTTTTATAGGATTCTAGAGATTGATTTTGAGAATCTGAGTCTGTTCACTCGTTCACTGGAGATAACTCACAAACAAATGAAAAAAAGGTTCAGCATGAAGTTCGTTAAAAATTCGAACATTTTCAAATAGTTTTCATCGTCATCATTTACATAAATGCATTAAAATTTGAAAAAGTTGATTGAAAAGAAATTTTTAATATTGCTATGTTTAATGTTGTTTTGTAGCTTAAAAATAGAATCGAAAACTGTCTTAGCATGGATGCATTTGAGGAAAAGGAGTTCTTCTCTCATGTAATTGTGGCTCGTTCATATTCATATTTCTTGGTCGTCAAAGAAGTTGACAATGAGTCGAAAAGGTTTACCTTGTAAGTATTTCTTACATTACTAATGTGTACTAATGTTGTGTTAATGAATTTCAAAAAAAAACATCGGCTATTTAATCACGAACATGTCTCTAATTACAGTAAAATTGACTTTGATGATCCAATCAACTGCATCCGACTCTTAATCTGGAAAGGATTAAAAATTTAACAAATGAAAAGTTTCAGCACGAAGTGCACCATTTCAAGGAATATTCGAAGAAGTTTGGAGAGACTACAAATCAATTTGTCGAAGTTGCTGTCTTTTAAGTCCTTTTTCTCATTTTCATCACGATGTGGTTGCCAAAGCTGATAGCGACTGATATGTGTGGCTATTTTAATTCTTTATGATTTAATTTTCTTGTTTTCTTTGTTCCTATGGGATATAGCTCGTATCATCATCATGATCAACAATTTCCATCAATAATTTCGATTATGGTAAATCAATCATAAATTTTTTATTCCTTAATTTTCATTTTTGCACCTGCAAAAGAAGAAAATGCCCCACCGTCCTGCCCAATTTTTTTTTGGGCACTTAGAATTCTTACATTTTGGACGAAATTATTTCAAGAAATAATTTGGAATTATAAGTCACTAATTCTCTTAATTTAACACATCTGTTTTTTTATTATTTTCAGGATAAGGGAATTCTCAGATGTGAGCGATTCAAATAAGCTGTGAAAAAAAGTAAGCAGGAAGCATCTTCAGTTCCAAGTCTAGCAATCATCAAATCGAAAATATCAATAAACGAATGAACATCTACTGAGGTGAGTGATGTTGAGTAATTGCCAATTGGCATAAAAGTTGTGCACCACTGGTGTATGCAATACAATAAAAATTTATTCTTAAGTAACAATATAGAGCCAAACTTCAAACCCCAAACACAACATTCACATGAACGAACCAGCTCTATAAATTAAAACCTCTATAAATTTTTTAACCCTTAATTTTCATTTTTGCACCTGCAAAAGAAGAAAATGCCCCACCGTCCTGCCCAATTTTTTTTTGGGCACTTAGAATTCTTACATTTTGGACAAAATTATTTCAAGAAATAATTTGGAATTATAAGTCACTAATTCTCTTAATTTAACACATCTGCTTTTTTATTATTTTCAGGATAAGGGAATTCTCAGATGTGAGCGATTCAAATAAAAATATCATAGACGAATGAACATCTACTGAGGTGAGTGATGTTGAGTAATTGCCAATTGGCATAAAAGTTGTGCACCACTGGTGTATGCAATACAATATAAATTTATTCTTAAGTAACAATATAGAGCCAAACTTCAAACCCCAAACACAACATTCACATGAACGAACCAGCTCTATAAATTAAAACCACCAGAAAGTTTCAATCCATTTAATTTTCCTTAAAAAAATCTCTCGGATATTTTGTTGGAAAGTTTCCCATATTTTCAGTGTTATTTAAAACTTGAACTGCTCAGCAAATAATGTGGTTTTTAATATTGACGATATTTACCTTCAATGCTCAACATTTATTTAACCCAAAACCACAACCGTATGAGAATATTTAACAACAACTTCTATGAAAATTTTCGCCCAACTCATTCCAGCTATTTCTCGAATCAACTTCAATTTATCGTCATGTCATATTGAACAGTTCATTAGATAAAATTGGAAAATTTTTCCTTTGATTAATTTTGTTGTGCGATCAATCAAGAAGCCAAAAACATGTCGAAAGTTTTCTCTCAATCACTAATTTCTGATATATGAGCACAAGAAAATGCTAGTTCATGGATGATGCATGAATTTATATAATTTAGTAGTTTGAGTAGTGAGAAAAAGGTTTTCTTTTTTATCCACGCTTGTTTTCTGATTCCTTGGGTTAGTTTTGGAAGTATTATCATGCTGGAATAGTTTGATGACTTAGAAATTTTGGATAATAGCAAAAAAAAGTTGGGCATAGCTCAGATTTAGGCTAGATTTAGGTTATGTCTAGGTCAGTTCTAGATTAGATTTTGATTAGACTTAGATCAGTTCTGTGTCAGCTTTAGGTTAGATATAAGTTAAGCCTAGGTCAGTACTATGTCAAATCCAGGTCAAATCTAGGTAAGATCTAGCTCATGTAGGTAAGATCTAGCTTAGATCTTTAGAATCTAAGCTAAATTTAGGTCAAGTAGAGGTGAGGTATTGGCCAGGTCTAGGTCAAATCTAGGTTAGCTCTTAATCAGGTCTAGGTCAGTTCTAGGTCGAATCCAGGTCAAATCTAGGTAAGATCTAGCTCAAATCTAAGCTAAATTTAGATCAGTTCTAGGTCAGGTCTAGGTCAAATCTAGGGCAAGTATAGGTCAAGTCTAGGTCAAGTCTGGGACAAGTATAGGTCAGGTTCAAGTCAGTTGAATGAATCGATTGTAAATGACGCTCAGAAGAATTCTTTATGTTAACAGTTTGAAACTCTGACAAAACTTCCCCAAAGATTAAGAATAAAATTATACACTAAAAAGGTTTTGCTCCACCATCATCCATTTATAAATGTTTGCTATAGCAATTAATGAAGCACAAGAAGTTTTGACTGTTGAAACGTAAAAAGGAATAAAGAAGAAAAACTTGTGTATATAAATACGTGAACATGCAAACTTAATTGTTTAATTAAACACATCGGAGATGAGGAAAACTTGTAGAATGAAGCAGAAAGTGTTTTTCTGTGTGTGCTAAAAGCAAAATTGAAATTTCTTGTATCTCCCCTGCTTTTTTGAACTAGAAAAAAACACGACTTACGTAGAAAGCCACGAACTTCCACGCTTGACTTATGTTAGCTACCAAAATAGTTGTCAAATTTCTCGAAAAGATCGAACACAGATGTTGACAGATGCTTTCAATGTCACAACGAAGTGAAATGGAACATTGCTGAGCGTAGCGAAGCAATGTGCAATGGAGCGGAGTGGAGTGGAGCACAGCTCGTCCACTCCCCTTCCTACAGCTAAGACTCCCATCAAAAGTATCCTTTCACAGACATTGAAGAGTTACAAACATCTCAAACTGAATTTTAAGTAAAGTAGTCAGGAAAAAATAATTAAATATTAAAACTAATATCTTTAGAATTTTTTTTTTCATTCGCGAAAGCTATGTTATTATCTCGAGAACTTCAAAAATTAATCTTCAGATATATTCGTTTGAACGCGAAAAATTTTCCAAATTCAAAAAAGAAGTTTTTTGACATTTTGAAGGCATAGATGATGTCCAATTGTAAAAGTTTATATACAGAAAAATCCGGCCTCCTATTACACACATTTTGGTACCCTTTGAGATTTTTGAAAATGAGTCCTTCAGGCTGTATTGAAAAAAGTGTGTTCTGGCCGAAACTAATAACTTACACGCTTTTGCGTAGAAGTTAACATATCTAGGTATTATAAATGATAAAGAATGCTAATATAGATTTAAAATCGATATTTTTTTGAAAATAGCCTACTATGATCAAAACCAAAAATGCTTTAAATTACATTTTAAAACTTATCTAGGTATTATAAATGATAAATAATGCTAATATAGATACAAAATCGATAATTTTTTTTGAAAATAGCCTACTATGATCAAAACCAAAAATGATTTAAATTGCACTTTAAAACAAATCTGGGTATTATAAATGATAAATAATGCTAATACAGATACAAAATCGATAATTTTTTTTGAAAATAGCCTACTATGATCAAAACCAAAAATGCTTTAAATTGCATTTTAAAACATAAATGGGTATTATAAATGATAAATAATGCTAATATAAATATAAAATCTATATTTTTTTTGAAAAAAGCCTACTATGATCAAAACCAAAAATGATCTAAATTGCACTTTAAAACAAATCTAGGTATTATAAATGATAAATAATGCTAATATAGATATAAAATCGACATTTTTTTGAAAATAACCTACTATGATCAAAATCAAAAATGCTTCAAATTGCATTTTAAAACATATCTGGGTATTATAAATGATAAATAATGCTAAAATAAATATAAAATCTATATTTTTAATGAAAATAGCCTACTATGATCAAAACCAAAAATGATTTAAATTACATTTTAAAACTTATCTAGGTATTATAAATGATAAATAATGCTAATATTGATATAAAATCGATACTTTTTTTGAAAATAGCCTACTATGATCAAAACCAAAAATGATCTAAATTGCACTTTAAAACAAATCTGGGTATTATAAATGATAAATAATGCTAATATAAATATAAAATCTATATTTTTTTTGAAAATAGCCTACCATGATCAAAACCAAAAATGATTTAAATTGCACTTTAAAACAAATCTGGGTATTATAAATGATAAATAATGCTAATATAGATACAAAATCGATAATTTTTTTTGAAAATAGCCTACTATGATCAAAACCAAAAATGATTTAAATTGCACTTTAAAACAAATCTGGGTATTATAAATGATAAATAATGCTAATATAGATACAAAATCGATAATTTTTTTTGAAAATAGCCTACTATGATCAAAACCAAAAATGATCTAAATTGCACTTTAAAACAAATCTGGGTATTATAAATGATAAATAATGCTAATATAGATACAAAATCGATAATTTTTTTTGAAAATAGCCTACTATGATCAAAACCAAAAATGCTTTAAATTGCATTTTAAAACATAAATGGGTATTATAAATGATAAATAATGCTAAAATAAATATAAAATCTATATTTTTTTTGAAAATAGCCTACTATGATCAAAACCAAAAATGATCTAAATTGCACTTTAAAACAAATCTGGGTATTATAAATGATAAATAATGCTAATATAAATATAAAATCTATATTTTTTTTGAAAATAGCCTACTATGATCAAAACCAAAAATGATTTAAATTGCACTTTAAAACAAATCTGGGTATTATAAATGATAAATAATGCTAATATAGATACAAAATCGATAATTTTTTTTGAAAATAGCCTACTATGATCAAACCAAAAATGCTTTAAATTGCATTTTAAAACATAAATGGTTATTATAAATGATAAATAATGCTAATATAAATATAAAATCTATATTTTTTTTGAAAATAGCCTACTATGATCAAAACCAAAAATGATCTAAATTGCACTTTAAAACAAATCTAGGTATTATAAATGATAAATAATGCTAATATAGATATAAAATCGACATTTTTTTGAAAATAGCCTACTATGATCAAAACAAAAAATGATTTAAATTGCACTTTAAAACAAATCTGGGTATTATAAATGATAAATAATGCTAATATAGATACAAAATCGATAATTTTTTTGAAAATAGCCTACTATGATCAAAACCAAAAATGATCTAAATTGCACTTTAAAACAAATCTGGGTATTATAAATGATAAATAATGCTAATATAGATACAAAATCGATAATTTTTTTTGAAAATAGCCTACTATGATCAAAACCAAAAATGATTTAAATTGCACTTTAAAACAAATCTGGGTATTATAAATGATAAATAATGCTAATATAGATACAAAATCGATAATTTTTTTTGAAAATAGCCTACTATGATCAAAACCAAAAATGATCTAAATTGCACTTTAAAACAAATCTAGGTATTATAAATGATAAATAATGCTAATATAGATATAAAATCGACATTTTTTTGAAAATAGCCTACTATGATCAAAACCAAAAATGATTTAAATTGCACTTTAAAACAAATCTGGGTATTATAAATGATAAATAATGCTAATATAAATATAAAATCTATATTTTTTTTAAAATAGCCTACTATGATCAAACCAAAAATGCTTTAAATTGCATTTTAAAACATAAATGGGTATTATAAATGATAAATAATGCTAAAATAAATATAAAATCTATATTTTTAATGAAAATAACCTACTATGATCAAAACTAAAAATGATTTAAATTGCACTTTAAAACAAATCTGGGTATTATAAATGATAAATAATGCTAATATAGATACAAAATCGATAATTTTTTTTGAAAATAGCCTACTATGATCAAAACCAAAAATGATCTAAATTGCACTTTAAAACAAATCTAGGTATTATAAATGATAAATAATGCTAATATAGATATAAAATCGACATTTTTTTGAAAATAGCCTACTATGATCAAAACCAAAAATGATTTAAATTGCACTTTAAAACAAATCTGGGTATTATAAATGATAAATAATGCTAATATAAATATAAAATCTATATTTTTTTTGAAAATAGCCTACTATGATCAAACCAAAAATGCTTTAAATTGCATTTTAAAACATAAATGGGTATTATAAATGATAAATAATGCTAAAATAAATATAAAATCTATATTTTTAATGAAAATAACCTACTATGATCAAAACTAAAAATGATTTAAATTGCACTTTAAAACAAATCTGGGTATTATAAATGATAAATAATGCTAATATAGATACAAAATCGATAATTTTTTTTGAAAATAGCCTACTATGATCAAAACCAAAAATGATCTAAATTGCACTTTAAAACAAATCTAGGTATTATAAATGATAAATAATGCTAATATAGATATAAAATCGACATTTTTTTGAAAATAGCCTACTATGATCAAAACCAAAAATGATTTAAATTGCACTTTAAAACAAATCTGGGTATTATAAATGATAAATAATGCTAATATAAATATAAAATCTATATTTTTTTTGAAAATAGCCTACTATGATCAAACCAAAAATGCTTTAAATTGCATTTTAAAACATAAATGGGTATTATAAATGATAAATAATGCTAAAATAAATATAAAATCGATAATTTTTTTTGAAAATAGCCTACTATGATCAAAACCAAAAATGATCTAAATTGCACTTTAAAACAAATCTAGGTATTATAAATGATAAATAATGCTAAAATAAATATAAAATCTATATTTTTATTGAAAATAACCTACTATGATCAAAACCAAAAATGATCTAAATTGCACTTTAAAACAAATCTGGGTATTATAAATGATAAATAATGCTAATATAGATACAAAATCGATAATTTTTTTTGAAAATAGCCTACTATGATCAAAACCAAAAATGATTTAAATTGCACTTTAAAACAAATCTGGGTATTATAAATGATAAATAATGCTAATATAGATACAAAATCGATAATTTTTTTTGAAAATAGCCTACTATGATCAAAACCAAAAATGATCTAAATTGCACTTTAAAACAAATCTAGGTATTATAAATGATAAATAATGCTAATATAGATATAAAATCGACATTTTTTTGAAAATAGCCTACTATGATCAAAACCAAAAATGATTTAAATTGCACTTTAAAACAAATCTGGGTATTATAAATGATAAATAATGCTAATATAAATATAAAATCTATATTTTTTTTGAAAATAGCCTACTATGATCAAACCAAAAATGCTTTAAATTGCATTTTAAAACATAAATGGGTATTATAAATGATAAATAATGCTAAAATAAATATAAAATCTATATTTTTAATGAAAATAACCTACTATGATCAAAACTAAAAATGATCTAAATTGCACTTTAAAACAAATCTGGGTATTATAAATGATAAATAATGCTAATATAGATACAAAATCGATAATTTTTTTTGAAAATAGCCTACTATGATCAAAACCAAAAATGATTTAAATTGCACTTTAAAACAAATCTGGGTATTATAAATGATAAATAATGCTAATATAGATACAAAATCGATAATTTTTTTTGAAAATAGCCTACTATGATCAAACCAAAAATGCTTTAAATTGCATTTTAAAACATAAATGGGTATTATAAATGATAAATAATGCTAAAATAAATATAAAATCTATATTTTTAATGAAAATAACCTACTATGATCAAAACTAAAAATGATTTAAATTGCACTTTAAAACAAATCTGGGTATTATAAATGATAAATAATGCTAATATAGATACAAAATCGATAATTTTTTTTGAAAATAGCCTACTATGATCAAAACCAAAAATGATCTAAATTGCACTTTAAAACAAATCTAGGTATTATAAATGATAAATAATGCTAATATAGATATAAAATCGACATTTTTTTGAAAATAGCCTACTATGATCAAAACCAAAAATGATTTAAATTGCACTTTAAAACAAATCTGGGTATTATAAATGATAAATAATGCTAATATAAATATAAAATCTATATTTTTTTTGAAAATAGCCTACTATGATCAAACCAAAAATGCTTTAAATTGCATTTTAAAACATAAATGGGTATTATAAATGATAAATAATGCTAAAATAAATATAAAATCTATATTTTTAATGAAAATAACCTACTATGATCAAAACTAAAAATGATTTAAATTGCACTTTAAAACAAATCTGGGTATTATAAATGATAAATAATGCTAATATAGATACAAAATCGATAATTTTTTTTGAAAATAGCCTACTATGATCAAAACCAAAAATGATCTAAATTGCACTTTAAAACAAATCTAGGTATTATAAATGATAAATAATGCTAATATAGATATAAAATCGACATTTTTTTGAAAATAGCCTACTATGATCAAAACCAAAAATGATTTAAATTGCACTTTAAAACAAATCTGGGTATTATAAATGATAAATAATGCTAATATAAATATAAAATCTATATTTTTTTTGAAAATAGCCTACTATGATCAAACTAAAAATGATTTAAATTGCACTTTAAAACAAATCTGGGTATTATAAATGATAAATAATGCTAATATAGATACAAAATCGATAATTTTTTTTGAAAATAGCCTACTATGATCAAAACCAAAAATGATCTAAATTGCACTTTAAAACAAATCTAGGTATTATAAATGATAAATAATGCTAAAATAAATATAAAATCTATATTTTTATTGAAAATAACCTACTATGATCAAAACCAAAAATGATCTAAATTGCACTTTAAAACAAATCTGGGTATTACAAATGATAAATAATGCTAATATAGATACAAAATCGATAATTTTTTTTGAAAATAGCCTACTATGATCAAAACCAAAAATGATTTAAATTGCACTTTAAAACAAATCTGGGTATTATAAATGATAAATAATGCTAATATAGATACAAAATCGATAATTTTTTTTGAAAATAGCCTACTATGATCAAAACCAAAAATGATCTAAATTGCACTTTAAAACAAATCTAGGTATTATAAATGATAAATAATGCTAATATAGATATAAAATCGACATTTTTTTGAAAATAGCCTACTATGATCAAAACCAAAAATGATTTAAATTGCACTTTAAAACAAATCTGGGTATTATAAATGATAAATAATGCTAATATAAATATAAAATCTATATTTTTTTTGAAAATAGCCTACTATGATCAAACCAAAAATGCTTTAAATTGCATTTTAAAACATAAATGGGTATTATAAATGATAAATAATGCTAAAATAAATATAAAATCTATATTTTTAATGAAAATAACCTACTATGATCAAAACTAAAAATGATCTAAATTGCACTTTAAAACAAATCTGGGTATTATAAATGATAAATAATGCTAATATAGATACAAAATCGATAATTTTTTTTGAAAATAGCCTACTATGATCAAAACCAAAAATGATTTAAATTGCACTTTAAAACAAATCTGGGTATTATAAATGATAAATAATGCTAATATAGATACAAAATCGAAAATTTTTTTTGAAAATAGCCTACTATGATCAAACCAAAAATGCTTTAAATTGCATTTTAAAACATAAATGGGTATTATAAATGATAAATAATGCTAAAATAAATATAAAATCTATATTTTTATTGAAAATAGCCTACTATGATCAAAACCAAAAATGATCTAAATTGCACTTTAAAACAAATCTAGGTATTATAAATGATAAATAATGCTAATATAGATATAAAATCGACATTTTTTTTAAAATAACCTACTATGATCAAAATCAAAAATGCTTCAAATTGCATTTTAAAACATATCTGGGTATTATAAATGATAAATAATGCTAATATAGATACAAAATCGATAATTTTTTTTGAAAATAGCCTACTATGATCAAAACCAAAAATGCTTTAAATTGCATTTTAAAACATAAATGGGTATTATAAATGATAAATAATGCTAATATAAATATAAAATCTATATTTTTTTGAAAATAGCCTACTATGATCAAAACCAAAAATGATCTAAATTGCACTTTAAAACAAATCTGGGTATTATAAATGATAAATAATGCTAATATAAATATAAAATCTATATTTTTTTTGAAAATAGCCTACTATGATCAAAACCAAAAATGATTTAAATTGCACTTTAAAACAAATCTGGGTATTATAAATGATAAATAATGCTAATTATAATAGATACAATTAATAATAGATACAAAATCGATAATTTTTTTTGAAAATAGCCTACTATGATCAAAACCAAAAATGATTTAAATTGCACTTTAAAACAAATCTGGGTATTATAAATGATAAATAATGCTAATATAGATACAAAATCGATAATTTTTTTTGAAAATAGCCTACTATGATCAAAACCAAAAATTAATTAAATTGCACTTTAAAACAAATCTGGGTATTATAAATGATAAATAATGCTAATATAGATACAAAATCGACATTTTTTTGAAAATAACCTACTATGATCAAAATCAAAAATGATCTAAATTGCACTTTAAAACATATCTGGGTATTATAAATGATAAATAATGCTAAAATAAATATAAAATCTATATTTTTATTGAAAATAACCTACTATGATCAAAACCAAAAATGATCTAAATTGCACTTTAAAACAAATCTGGGTATTATAAATGATAAATAATGCTAATATAGATACAAAATCGATAATTTTTTTTGAAAATAGCCTACTATGATCAAAACCAAAAATGCTTTAAATTGCATTTTAAAACATAAATGGGTATTATAAATGATAAATAATGCTAATATAGATACAAAATCGATAATTTTTTTTGAAAATAGCCTACTATGATCAAAACCAAAAATGATCTAAATTGCACTTTAAAACAAATCTAGGTATTATAAATGATAAATAATGCTAAAATAAATATAAAATCTATATTTTTATTGAAAATAACCTACTATGATCAAAACCAAAAATGATCTAAATTGCACTTTAAAACAAATCTGGGTATTATAAATGATAAATAATGCTAATATAGATACAAAATCGATAATTTTTTTTGAAAATAGCCTACTATGATCAAAACCAAAAATGATTTAAATTGCACTTTAAAACAAATCTGGGTATTATAAATGATAAATAATGCTAATATAGATACAAAATCGATAATTTTTTTTGAAAATAGCCTACTATGATCAAAACCAAAAATGATCTAAATTGCACTTTAAAACAAATCTAGGTATTATAAATGATAAATAATGCTAATATAGATATAAAATCGACATTTTTTTGAAAATAGCCTACTATGATCAAAACCAAAAATGATTTAAATTGCACTTTAAAACAAATCTGGGTATTATAAATGATAAATAATGCTAATATAAATATAAAATCTATATTTTTTTTGAAAATAGCCTACTATGATCAAACCAAAAATGCTTTAAATTGCATTTTAAAACATAAATGGGTATTATAAATGATAAATAATGCTAATATAGATACAAAATCGATAATTTTTTTTGAAAATAGCCTACTATGATCAAAACCAAAAATGATCTAAATTGCACTTTAAAACAAATCTGGGTATTATAAATGATAAATAATGCTAATATAGATACAAAATCGATAATTTTTTTTGAAAATAGCCTACTATGATCAAAATCAAAAATGCTTCAAATTGCATTTTAAAACATATCTGGGTATTATAAATGATAAATAATGCTAATATAGATACAAAATCGATAATTTTTTTTGAAAATAGCCTACTATGATCAAAACCAAAAATGATTTAAATTGCACTTTAAAACAAATCTGGGTATTATAAATGATAAATAATGCTAATATAGATACAAAATCGATAATTTTTTTTGAAAATAGCCTACTATGATCAAAACCAAAAATGCTTTAAATTGCATTTTAAAACATAAATGGGTATTATAAATGATAAATAATGCTAAAATAAATATAAAATCTATATTTTTATTGAAAATAACCTACTATGATCAAAACCAAAAATGATCTAAATTGCACATTAAAACAAATCTGGGTATTATAAATGATAAATAATGCTAATATAGATACAAAATCGATAATTTTTTTTGAAAATAGCCTACTATGATCAAAATCAAAAATGCTTCAAATTGCATTTTAAAACATATCTGGGTATTATAAATGATAAATAATGCTAATATAGATACAAAATCGATAATTTTTTTTGAAAATAGCCTACTATGATCAAAACCAAAAATTAATTAAATTGCACTTTAAAACAAATCTGGGTATTATAAATGATAAATAATGCTAATATAGATACAAAATCGATAATTTTTTTTTGAAAATAGCCTACTATGATCAAAACCAAAAATGCTTTAAATTGCATTTTAAAACATAAATGGGTATTATAAATGATAAATAATGCTAATATAAATATAAAATCTATATTTTTTTTGAAAATAGCCTACTATGATCAAAACCAAAAATGATCTAAATTGCACTTTAAAACAAATCTAGGTATTATAAATGATAAATAATGCTAATATAGATATAAAATCGACATTTTTTTGAAAATAACCTACTATGATCAAAACCAAAAATGCTTTAAATTGCATTTTAAAACATAAATGGGTATTATAAATGATAAATAATGCTAATATAAATATAAAATCTATATTTTTTTTGAAAATAGCCTACTATGATCAAAACCAAAAATGATCTAAATTGCACTTTAAAACAAATCTGGGTATTATAAATGATAAATAATGCTAATATAGATACAAAATCGATAATTTTTTTTGAAAATAGCCTACTATGATCAAAACCAAAAATGCTTTAAATTGCATTTTAAAACATAAATGGGTATTATAAATGATAAATAATGCTAAAATAAATATAAAATCTATATTTTTATTGAAAATAACCTACTATGATCAAAACCAAAAATGATTTAAATTGCACTTTAAAACAAATCTGGGTATTATAAATGATAAATAATGCTAATATAGATACAAAATCGATAATTTTTTTTGAAAATAGCCTACTATGATCAAAACCAAAAATTAATTAAATTGCACTTTAAAACAAATCTGGGTATTATAAATAATAAATAATGCTAATATAGATACAAAATCGACATTTTTTTGAAAATAACCTACTATGATCAAAATCAAAAATGCTTCAAATTGCATTTTAAAACATATCTGGGTATTATAAATGATAAATAATGCTAATATAGATACAAAATCGACATTTTTTTGAAAATAACCTACTATGATCAAAATCAAAAATGCTTCAAATTGCACTTTAAAACAAATCTGGGTATTATAAATGATAAATAATGCTAATATAGATACAAAATCGATAATTTTTTTTGAAAATAGCCTACTATGATCAAAACCAAAAATGCTTTAAATTGCATTTTAAAACATAAATGGGTATTATAAATGATAAATAATGCTAAAATAAATATAAAATCTATATTTTTATTGAAAATAACCTACTATGATCAAAACCAAAAATGATCTAAATTGCACTTTAAAACAAATCTGGGTATTATAAATGATAAATAATGCTAATATAGATACAAAATCGATAATTTTTTTTGAAAATAGCCTACTATGATCAAAACCAAAAATGCTTTAAATTGCATTTTAAAACATAAATGGGTATTATAAATGATAAATAATGCTAAAATAAATATAAAATTTATATTTTTATTGAAAATAACCTACTATGATCAAAACCAAAAATGATCTAAATTGCACTTTAAAACAAATCTGGGTATTATAAATGATAAATAATGCTAATATAGATACAAAATCGATAATTTTTTTTGAAAATAGCCTACTATGATCAAAACCAAAAATGATTTAAATTGCACTTTAGAACAAATCTGGGTATTATAAATGATAAATAATGCTCATATAGATACAAAATCGACATTTTTTTGAAAATAACCTACTATGATCAAAATCAAAAATGCTTCAAATTGCATTTTAAAACATATCTGGGTATTATAAATGATAAATAATGCTAAAATAAATATAAAATCTATATTTTCAATGAAAATAACCTACTATGATCAAAACCAAAAATGATCTAAATTGCACTTTAAAACAAATCTGGGTATTATAAATGATAAATAATGCTAATATAGATACAAAATCGATAATTTTTTTTGAAAATAGCCTACTATGATCAAAACCAAAAATGATTTAAATTGCACTTTAAAACAAATCTGGGTATTATAAATGATAAATAATGCTAATATAGATACAAAATCGACATTTTTTTGAAAATAACCTACTATGATCAAAATCAAAAATGCTTCAAATTGCATTTTAAAACATATCTGGGTATTATAAATGATAAATAATGCTAATATAGATACAAAATCGACATTTTTTTGAAAATAACCTACTATGATCAAAATCAAAAATGCTTCAAATTGCACTTTAAAACAAATCTGGGTATTATAAATGATAAATAATGCTAATATAGATACAAAATCGATAATTTTTTTTGAAAATAGCCTACTATGATCAAAACCAAAAATGCTTTAAATTGCATTTTAAAACATAAATGGGTATTATAAATGATAAATAATGCTAAAATAAATATAAAATCTATATTTTTATTGAAAATAACCTACTATGATCAAAACCAAAAATGATCTAAATTGCACTTTAAAACAAATCTGGGTATTATAAATGATAAATAATGCTAATATAGATACAAAATCGATAATTTTTTTTGAAAATAGCCTACTATGATCAAAACCAAAAATGCTTTAAATTGCATTTTAAAACATAAATGGGTATTATAAATGATAAATAATGCTAAAATAAATATAAAATTTATATTTTTATTGAAAATAACCTACTATGATCAAAACCAAAAATGATCTAAATTGCACTTTAAAACAAATCTGGGTATTATAAATGATAAATAATGCTAATATAGATACAAAATCGATAATTTTTTTTGAAAATAGCCTACTATGATCAAAACCAAAAATGATTTAAATTGCTTTTTAGAACAAATCTGGGTATTATAAATGATAAATAATGCTCATATAGATACAAAATCGACATTTTTTTGAAAATAACCTACTATGATCAAAATCAAAAATGCTTCAAATTGCATTTTAAAACATATCTGGGTATTATAAATGATAAATAATGCTAAAATAAATATAAAATCTATATTTTTATTGAAAATAGCCTTCTATGATCAAAACCAAAAATGCTTTAAATTGCATTTTAAAACATAAATGGGTATTATAAATGATAAATAATGCTAAAATAAATATAAAATTTATATTTTTATTGAAAATAACCTACTATGATCAAAACCAAAAATGATCTAAATTGCACTTTAAAACAAATCTAGGTATTATAAATGATAAATAATGCTAATATAGATATAAAATCGACATTTTTTTGAAAATAACCTACTATGATCAAAATCAAAAATGCTTCAAATTGCATTTTAAAACATATCTGGGTATTATAAATGATAAATAATGCTAAAATAAATATAAAATCTATATTTTTATTGAAAATAGCCTTCTATGATCAAAACCAAAAATGCTTTAAATTGCATTTTAAAACATAAATGGGTATTATAAATGATAAATAATGCTAATATAAATATAAAATCTATATTTTTTTTGAAAATAGCCTACTATGATCAAAACCAAAAATGATCTAAATTGCACTTTAAAACAAATCTGGGTATTATAAATGATAAATAATGCTAATATAGATACAAAATCGATAATTTTTTTTGAAAATAGCCTACTATGATCAAAACCAAAAATGATTTAAATTGCACTTTAAAACAAATCTGGGTATTATAAATGATAAATAATGCTAATATAGATACAAAATCGATAATTTTTTTGAAAATAGCCTACTATGATCAAAACCAAAAATGCTTTAAATTGCATTTTAAAACATAAATGGGTACTATAAATGATAAATAATGCTAATATAGATACAAAATCGATAATTTTTTTTGAAAATAGCCTACTATGATCAAAACCAAAAATGATTTAAATTGCACTTTAAAACAAATCTGGGTATTATAAATGATAAATAATGCTAATATAGATACAAAATCGATAATTTTTTTTGAAAATAGCCTACTATGATCAAAACCAAAAATGATCTAAATTGCACTTTAAAACAAATCTGGGTATTATAAATGATAAATAATGCTAATATAGATACAAAATCGATAATTTTTTTTGAAAATAGCCTACTATGATCAAAACCAAAAATGATTTAAATTGCACTTTAAAACAAATCTGGGTATTATAAATGATAAATAATGCTAATATAGATACAAAATCGATAATTTTTTTTGAAAATAGCCTACTATGATCAAAACCAAAAATGATCTAAATTGCACTTTAAAACAAATCTGGGTATTATAAATGATAAATAATGCTAATATAGATACAAAATCGATATTTTTTTTTGAAAATAGCCTACTATGATCAAAACCAAAAATGATCTAAATTGCACTTTAAAACAAATCTGGGTATTATAAATGATAAATAATGCTAATATAGATACAAAATCGATAATTTTTTTTGAAAATAGCCTACTATGATCAAAACCAAAAATGATCTAAATTGCACTTTAAAACAAATCTGGGTATTATAAATGATAAATAATGCTAATATAGATACAAAATCGATAATTTTTTTTGAAAATAGCCTACTATGATCAAAACCAAAAATGATCTAAATTGCACTTTAAAACAAATCTGGGTATTATAAATGATAAATAATGCTAATATAGATACAAAATCGATAATTTTTTTTGAAAATAGCCTCCTATGATCAAAACCAAAAATGATCTAAATTGCACTTTAAAACAAATCTGGGTATTATAAATGATAAATAATGCTAATATAGATACAAAATCGATAATTTTTTTTAAAAATAGCCTACTTTGATCAAAACCAAAAATGCTTTAAATTGCATTTTAAAACATAAATCGGTATTATAAATGATAAATAATGCTAATATAGATATAAAATCGATACTTTTTTTGAAAATAGCCTACTATGATCAAAACCAAAAATGATTTAAATTGCACTTTAAAACAAATCTAGGTATTATAAATGATAAATAATGCTAATATAGATACAAAATCGATAATTTTTTTTGAAAATAGCCTAGTATGATCAAAATCAAAAATGCTTCGAATTGCATTTTAAAACATATCTGGGTATTATAAATGATAAATAATGCTAATATAAATATAAAATCGATATTTTTTTTTGAAAATAACCTACTATGATCGAAACCAAAAATGCTTTAAATTACATTTCAAAACAAATCTGGATATTATAAATGATAAATAATGCTAATATAAATATAAAATCGATATTTTTTTTTGAAAATAACCTCCTATGATCGAAACCAAAAATGCTTTAAATTACATTTCAAAACAAATCTGGATATTATAAATGATAAATAATGCTAATATAAATATAAAATCGATATTTTTTTTTTCAAAAATAGCCTACTATGATCGAAACCAAAAATGCTTTAAATTGCATTTTAAAACATATCTGGGTATTATAAATCATAAAAATTGCTAATATAGATATAGAATCGATACTTTTTTTGAAAATAGCCTACTATGATCAAAACCAAAAATGCTTTAAATTGCATTTTAAAACAAATCTGGGTATTTTAAATGATAAATAATGCTAAAATAAATATAAAATCTATATTTTTATTGAAAATAACCTACTATGATCAAAACCAAAAATGATCTAAATTGCACTTTAAAACAAATCTGGGTATTATAAATGATAAATAATGCTAATATAGATACAAAATCGATATTTTTTTTTGAAAATAGCCTACTATGATCAAAACCAAAAATGATCTAAATTGCACTTTAAAACAAATCTGGGTATTATAAATGATAAATAATGCTAATATAGATATAAAATCGATATTTTTTTTGAAAATAGCCTAGTATGATCAAAATCAAAAATGCTTCGAATTGCATTTTAAAACATATCTGGGTATTATAAATGATAAATAATGCTAATATAAATATAAAATCGATATTTTTTTTTGAAAATAACCTACTATGATCGAAACCAAAAATGCTTTAAATTACATTTCAAAACAAATCTGGATATTATAAATGATAAATAATGCTAATATAAATATAAAATCGATATTTTTTTTTCAAAAATAGCCTACTATGATCGAAACCAAAAATGCTTTAAATTGCATTTTAAAACATATCTGGGTATTATAAATCATAAAAATTGCTAATATAGATATAGAATCGATACTTTTTTTGAAAATAGCCTACTATGATCAAAACCAAAAATGCTTTAAATTGCATTTTAAAACAAATCTGGGTATTTTAAATGATAAATAATGCTAAAATAAATATAAAATCTATATTTTTATTGAAAATAACCTACTATGATCAAAACCAAAAATGATCTAAATTGCACTTTAAAACAAATCTGGGTATTATAAATGATAAATAATGCTAATATAGATACAAAATCGATATTTTTTTTTGAAAATAGCCTACTATGATCAAAACCAAAAATGATTTAAATTGCATTTTAAAACTTATCAAGGTATTATAAATGATAAATAATGCTAATATTGATATAAAGTCGATACTTTTTTTGAAAATAGCCTACTATGATCAAAACCAAAAATGATTTAAATTGCACTTTAAAACAAATCTGGGTATTATAAATGATAAATAATGCTAATATAGATACAAAATCGATAATTTTTTTTGAAAATAGCCTACTATGATCAAAACCAAAAATGATTTAAATTGCATTTTAAAACAAATCTGGGTATTATAAATGATAAATAATGCTAATATAGATATAAAATCGATATTTTTTTTTGAAAATAACCTACTATGATCGAAACCAAAAATGCTTTAAATTACATTTCAAAACAAATCTGGATATTATAAATGATAAATAATGCTAATATAAATATAAAATCGATATTTTTTTTTGAAAATAGCCTACTATGATCAAAACCAAAAATGATTTAAATTGCATTATAAAACTTATCAAGGTATTATAAATGATAAATAATGCTAATATTGATATAAAGTCGATACTTTTTTTGAAAATAGCCTACTATGATCAAAACCAAAAATGATTTAAATTGCATTTTAAAACAAATCTGGGTATTATAAATGATAAATAATGCTAATATTGATATAAAGTCGATACTTTTTTTGAAAATAGCCTACTATGATCAAAACCAAAAATGATTTAAATTGCACTTTAAAACAAATCTGGGTATTATAAATGATAAATAATGCTAATATAGATACAAAATCGATAATTTTTTTTGAAAATAGCCTACTATGATCAAAACCAAAAATGATTTAAATTGCATTTTAAAACAAATCTGGGTATTATAAATGATAAATAATGCTAATATAGATATAAAATCGATATTTTTTTTTGAAAATAACCTACTATGATCGAAACCAAAAATGCTTTAAATTACATTTCAAAACAAATCTGGATATTATAAATGATAAATAATGCTAATATAAATATAAAATCGATATTTTTTTTTGAAAATAGCCTACTATGATCAAAACCAAAAATGATTTAAATTGCATTATAAAACTTATCAAGGTATTATAAATGATAAATAATGCTAATATTGATATAAAGTCGATACTTTTTTTGAAAATAGCCTACTATGATCAAAACCAAAAATGATTTAAATTGCATTTTAAAACAAATCTGGGTATTATAAATGATAAATAATGCTAATATAGATATAAAATCGATTTTTTCGATTTTCAAGGGGCTATAGCAAGTCATGGTAAAGTCAAAATAGTCATATGGGGTATTTTTGTAAAGCTCTTGCTGTGGACTTTAAGATAGAATTCAATATAATATCTAGTTTGAAAAAAAGTCTGGTGCCGCAAAATTTTTAAGAAAATGACCATTTTTCCTAGGTTTTCCAACTTTGACAGCTTCAAAACTACTGAAAATTTGAAAATTTTGAAAAATGACTTTCGATTCCTCTAATTGCTTATGTTGTGTGATCAAATGGCAAAATAATTATTTTCCGAGACCCTAATGGCTCGGCTGTGACCCTGATCGCCAAATTTGTAGACCCAAAAAAGACGTTTTTTGGCGTTTTGAAGGCATTGATGATGCCCAAATGTAAAAGTTTATGGACAGAAAAATCCAACCTCCTATTATACATATTTTGGTACCCTTTGAGATTTTTGAAAATGAGTCCTTCAGGCTGTATTAAAAAAAGGTTGTTTTTCGTGAAACTAATAACTTACACGCTTTTGCGTGGAAGTTAAAATTTAATATTTGAAGGAAAATTTTCGTTTCATTTAGAAATACTAACATTTACAGTCAACAGCAGATGTATCGCTTTACATATAGCAATATCATGTGTCGTTATTAAATTATTGTCATTTTCGTGCTAACATTCATATCATCCTAACTGAATTAATAGTCTTAAACCTTATATCTGTATGTAAAATGTGCACTTATGCTCGTAGGTATGTATGTGAGAAAAGGGTTTAATTACTTAAATGAATAAAAGGTAAAGAGATAATATTTGATTAAAAAATTTAATTTTTTTGTTTATTTTGTTTTAGAGAAGTTTTTATTTGACTTACCAGCTTGAGATTGTGAAGCTTTTTGGATTATGATTAGAGATTTAAATGGGATGAAATTGCGGCTAATGGAAGTTTTAAGAGTAAGGGCTTACCAGGCAACCGAACTCAAACCTAGAACTAGTTGTAAAGCTAGAAATTTTTCAAAAGAGATGGTTTAAAGAAGTGTTGTCTAAACTGTGTGCCACGGCACACTGATGTGGCTTAGAGTTTTTTATAAATATCGCAAGCTGTGTGCGACTTTGGTATTGGCTCAAAAAAGTTTGGACAACACTGGTTTAAAGCAAGTGGTTTGGCTCTTATGAGTACATTTCTACCAAAAATGGTTTAAAGTGAGTCTTCCTAATTTTTGACGTCAACTTAATGTCTAGAGCCTTTAAAGTGAAGTTTAAGCTTCGTTTTCAACACAACTGGATTAAAATTAGCATTAAAGAAGATTCTCATGCTGAGGATCGAACTCATGTTGGTGTTACCGAGCTCATATCTCAGAACTGGCAACTTCACAAAATTTAAAAAAGTTATTTTTCTGCTTTCACAAAATAGCACAAAAAACCCATATATAGTACATCACTCAATTCGTTAGGTCACCGTTCTACTTGATGGACACGCTTTCCAAATATCTTCCAATCAAATAAATTCTCCACTAAATCTCAGACAAGACTACTGTTAATTGATGCATTTTCCCATCCAGTCTCTAATCATCACTTATAATCATAAAAAATTAAGAGTTCAAACATGAAGAAAACTTTTTACATTTTATTTCATTTTCAGGTGAAAAAGCTGATTGATGTCGAAAGACTAACCGCATGTATCTCTTTGATGGTATCTCCATTTAATCCATTTAGTGCTGTAACGTCATAAGTCAACATCAAAAATCACTTGCACATGTAGAAAAAGTTGTACGTATCTTCGTGTAGATTGTAATGTTACACAAATCACATTAATTTTACTCCAATTTTTTGTAGCTGGATTTTCAGGTAAATTGTGACATTTTGGGAGTTGGGGTGTGAATAAACCTTTTTAAAAATGATATAAACTTTGTTACTGGACCATTTTAATCATATCGAACCGATTAGCTCTCAAGCTGGCAAAATTTCAACTGTATGCCATTACATGGAATCCCTGGATGTCACAAAACACATCTGGCTTATTAGGTAAAATGTGGAGATGGTGTTAGAGCCACAACATCTAGGGTATAGAGCTATATGTAGATGAATCTGTCATATTAAGAGTGGTAAAGGAATCAGTAGTTGTGTTGATGAGTAACGTACAAGAACACTCTTGTTCCTAGAACTTAAGTTCGATTCCCAACAAAGACCCGATCCATCAACTTTTAAAAATAAAGCAATAGGACCTAGAACTCAAATAGAAGCTCTAATAAAATATCAGAATCAACTTCAACTTAGTTCCAATTACCCCAAAAAATGCTCTTAAATCACCTCACACCGCCTCTAATCCAACAACAACTCCTACTTTTTATGACATGTTTCAATTTTAAAATGAAAATTTCATTTTTTTGGTGTATATGTCTGCATTTACCTTAGTCATTTCCTCCTCCATATGGTTGTCACCACCCTTTATATCTTGTTATTATTCCTTGCACTTCATGTCAGATACTTTGTTGTTGTCATTATTGCCACTACTTGCTGTGTATGTGTGTGAAATCTCTCGTCATATTTTTTGCTTGCTTGAATATTGTTGACGACGGCATAGAGCATAAAAAGCATATGACACCAGTTTTAATTAAACTTTTTTCCCCTTTCTATTCGACATACATGATAACAGGGGGGAGAAGTGTGCTTGTGTGTATTTGTATAAATATTATGGGTGATGTTAAAAGAAATCTTGTCTACCCCACCTCCAGCATAGAGTATGAAGTGAAATTTTGAGGCTTTTAAGTATGAAAAAGACAACGTTAAAGATTTCTCACATTAAAACTATTAAAGTCATGTTATAATACTTGTAACAATACTTTTTACCGCCTACATCTCTCATGGGTGATGTTGATGCTTCTGACTGAGGGAAAAAAGGTTTCATAATATAATGTCATGTATGTAAATGCTTGATGATACTTTTTTTTTACTGAATGAGACCATTACGGTATGTATGTAATATTACCCATTCATGCAGAATGTTCTCATTCCATTGCTTTATTGTATATCAAAAGCATTCCTTTACCGCTGTCGTTCTGGCTGACGGTTTTATTTTTCGGTGAATATTTTACTTCCAGGAAGGTTAAGCAACGAGGATTATTTGATATTCATCTGTCTGTCTACCTCGTATTTAAGGATTGAGATTTTTTCTTAAAGGGATGGAAATCAGACATTTTATGGAATAATTGAAGAGCGATTGATGGAAGTATTTTGGCTTTGGAGATGATTGAAGTGTTAACGACGAATTTCTTGGAATTTGGAATGAAAAGAGATTTAATCAGTTTATGGATATTGAAATTTGAGTTTGTGAATTGAATTTCCAAAGAACAGCTGGACTAGATGCATTAATAAGGATGCTAGAGTCCTTACTATCCCGAACTGGCGGAAGGTCTCGAAGGATAGAGCTGTCTTTAGACGATCTCTGAATGCGACAATGGGCCCACGTGCGCCCCAGCCAAGGAAGTAAGAAGTAAGTAAGAATTAAATTTGGAATTAGTTGAATGAAATATTAGAGAATTTGATAAAGTCCTGAACTAGCGTCCGACTAATAAATATCTGATTAGCACTATGAATTCCACAGGATATCACTAGATCATCGTTTTATATGGAAAACTAGACTAGTTGCCTTATTAGCATCATTTCAGTTGTCTGTGTCAAGTAGCGTAATCAAAATCGAGGTTTAAATCAAGTTTCAGTAAAAAACGGAAAAGATCTCGATCCTTAAAACCTTTGGCTATCCGCTGAGCATGTTGCTAGTAAAAGCTCAGCTTTGGATGAAAATTTATTCAGAATAGCATCAAGTTTGTTAAAATTCCACACCAAAACTCCCAGAAAATAGCGTCCCATTCCAAATCTCAATAACCTAAATTCCCCAAACTTAACGTTAAGTTCAAAAGGATAAAAATGTGAAAAAATTACTGGCAATGTACGCCATACAAGACAACAAAAATATGCTCATTTTAAGTATTCAACGTTGCTCTATTTGACTCCTCATTATTGTACTATTTCACGGGGTGCTGAATGAAACAATGATATTCTATCTGTGTACCAACAGCAGAAAAAAAAGGCAAACTGAAGAGCAGGAATAAAAAAAAATTGTGTAGGAAATTTCATCACGTTTCTCGTAGATGTGAGAGCAATGAGTGGAGCTTGTGAATGAAATGATTGTAAAGTACAATAAAAAATTGCTCACTCACAAAAAAAATGATAATGAAAAATCTAATTTACATGAATTGTTTTATGTCAGTGCGATGTATTTGAGCTGAATGAGCTTTTTGGAGAGTGGATAGCTGAACAATAGAGATTTGTTAAATTATTTCTGATCATTTCTGGAAGGCAAATAATCATTGTGAGCTTAGTGAGCGTGTAGGTCGAAATTTTTAGTAAAATGTAGTTAAACTTAACTTATGGAATCAAGAGAACGATGCAGATGTATACCTATAAGCCAAATATTACATTGTAGCATAGATTTGAGTGAATTGATTCAAAGATATCGAATTAAATGCTATAATGTTGATGCTATAGTTCACGCCTAGTGCACACCTAGTCAAATAATACCAAAAGCTAGAAATCCAAGAAAACTAAAGTCACAGCCCACGAGCAGCAGATGGCATAGTAACGAACAAAACCAGACTTTTTCTAAACTCTAATTTAAACAGTCGTACCAAAAAAAAAGGTTTTCTTCGACTAAAATTTATGTGCCATGAACCGTGAGATCCCCTTTAAAAACACAGCCAGAAGAAAGCATTTCGTTTCCCATCTTCATCATCATCATCATGCATATTGAAAAAATAAGAAAATTCTGTGTAGATAAAAGAAAGAAAATATGCAAATGAATTGTAAATTTGCAATTTTTATGCTGGTGAATATTTGCATGAAGTTTATTTACAGCTCCCACGTAATTGAGAAACGACAAAATAGGGAGGAGGTACCGCGAGAAAATTGGCTGAGACATGAAAAAATTGAAATGAATTTTTTTTTTGGTAATTTAACGTCGTGCCCCAAATAACATTACTTCTTATTACTGGTTCCTTCATCGAATTTTCCTTATTTTTTGTTCTTTATTTGAATTTGTGTATGCATGAGTTTTGTGCAAATGATGAAGTTGCAGAAAGTGATATGAGATGAACATGATGTAAACTTTTTCATCATTTATTTGCATTGTAAGCAGATTGCATTGTGCTTCTTTTATAAGAAAATGAATTAATTCGCCACTTTGGGATTTAAGTATGGATTCTTAAAAATTTTAAAAGCCTATCTTATCCTTCGATTATTTTGAAACGACCCCCTTTGCAATGCCACTGGACTTAATCATAAGCTTTTCTCTTAAGTTGTATCCCGTTGTATCAATAATAACTTAGAAGTCTCCATGAGAGTTTTATGACATTTGATGTCACTTGAACTTATTCGACGTCATTTCAATTTTCATAATGTAAAATGCCAGGCATTCCTCACATCCTCATACCACTCAAGTAACTCATTGACATTGGAATCATTCTTTCTTGATGTACCTCATTTAGGAACGATGAAGACTTTGAGACACTTCAAAAAAATGTATATGAAGCATCTTTAACAGGTGGACCGAAGAGGGGGGGTCCAAAAATCTTATTTTTCTCTTGACGTCATTTAAGAACAACCCTTCATATCTATATAATTTTTTTGGGATTTAAATTTATTAAAGTTTTACATATTTTCCTCCCTTAACTCTTCAGCTCCTTGTGTCTCAATACTTCCAATCCTCAAACTTCTTTCTCAAATTAGTTTTCTTTTAAAAGTAATTAAAAAAATTTTTCACTACACTTTGCATGCTTAAAGCACAAAATATGTGTAAGTATGTTCGTATGCACGATAAACTTATAGTGCTGATGAAGCAACAACGATAAGATGAAGATAAAAGTTTTTACACTTTTTTCTTTCTCGTTGCAACCTACACAACTTCCTTCCAGCCATCATCATTCTTTCTTTATATGTCTATTTTACCTTCCTCTACCTGCCTACATTGCAATGAGCTTTTTTTTTATTTGCACAATTTTTATTTTTATGAGATTCCACTTCCTTTCTGTTCGAGAGCTCATATTTTTTACATAAACTGCTGTTTTGTACTACCTCTTGTGTTCTTTACAACTCCCATCGGCATGAGCTATTGTAGGATGCGACTGGAGTGCGAGAAGAGTGTTTGCAATGAAAATTGTGAGTTTATTGAAGTTGTTATGCCGTGAAATTAAGGAAAGAAAGAGCTCTGTATAGAGAATTTAATGCAATAATAAAAAGGAATAACTGAGCACTTGATGCACCTTCAAGTGATGTTTAATGAGAGTTTACAGAAAAAGAATGTACAGGCAGAGGAGATGATTTTGAGAAATTAAGTGGAAGATGCTGTTCATTTTTATCAGCATTAATTTTTGTTGCATATCAAGTAGGTTGGGGATTTAGGAACTGCAATTAAGAATAAATCTCAGTGGTTCTCAAAGTGTGTGTCACGAGGGAATTCAGCTATGGCTTGAACATTTTTATAATTGAAAATGTTTCATGGACCAAAAAAAGTTTGAAAAATTTACCGCGGTACACAGTTTGAGAACCACTGAGTTAATTGATATTTTCAGCCAGTGTTGCATTCTGGCTATTTGTTTGGATCAGATAAATTCTGATACAGAAATTTCTTCATAAAGATCGATTCTATATGAAGATAGAAAATCTAATCTACACAAAGATTATTTCTACATAAAGATTCTGTCTACATAAAGATACGATGTAGATGTCTATAATTCTACATTCTTCTCTGATGTAGACCTGGAAAAAATGTAGAATTGTAGACATCTACATCGAATCTTTATGTAGACAGAATCTTTATGTAGAAATAATCTTTGTGTAGATTAGATTTTCTATCTTCATATAGAATCGATCTTTATGAAGAAATTTCTGTATCAGACAAAAACTATTGAAGAATCTACATTCTTCATCTAGTGTAGACATCTACATTTGCAACACTGTTTTCAGCCACAGCTACTTTGTTCTGGTTTTAATTTTTGACAAACACAAAACTCGATTTTAAATCATTTGAATTTCAACATTATTTGCCATTTATTCTTACCTGCAATCAGCAAAAATCTTGTTGACAAACTTCTCGAAGAAATTACATGAAAATCTTCCAAAGACATTATTCCCTAAAATCTCTTTTGCTTTTCTTAATTTTCTTGTCTGCAACAATTCACTCTAATGATTTTTTCTTTAATGAACACTTTTTAAATGAGAGGGAGGAAGACGTAGGAAAATGCTAAATTTACCTTAAAGTCTTAATTAAAAATTCTCATTAAAATGAAATTGTTTGTTTGATTTTCGAGAACAAAAATTGAATTTAATTCTTTTTGCATTCAGAGTCTGAATGACATTTGAGATGGAAAATTTGTTTATTTGAAGTTTGTTAAAGAATTGTTGTTGGAATTAGCTTTGTGCATAATGAATGAGGGTTGAGATATATTTAGACTTTTATGAGATTTTGTTAAAGCTTTAGTAACTGATTTTGAATTAAGTATTGAAGATTTTTATTTGAAATTTTTGAATTATTTTGGAAACTTAACTAAACTTTAAGCTAGAAAATAATAATCAAGTGGGAGATATTATTTTCAATATAATTTCATCATTGCCGATCATTTTTGATCAAGATACAATCAAAACTTTTAACATTGTTGCTCAAACTCTTTGAAACATTAATATTGATTCTGGTTGTGCTGCTCGGATCAGACTTTCACATACCATCATCAAAAGCAGCATCAAAACTTCTTGTTTTGAAACTTTAGAATTTGTGGCAATAATGCTTTGTACAATTTTGAAAGATTGACATCAAGTTTCTTAAGGATATTAAGTAAAATCATGAAAACAAGATACTTCATTACTGATATGTCTATCAAATGTAACAGAAGCTTCATTTTACATAAATGCAATTTAAATTAAACTTTATGATAAGTTCAAAAGCTAGATTATATCGATTTATGAGGATTTAAAGAATTTTCAGAGCAAAATAATGACTTTAGAAGATGTTCATTTTACACTTTAAAGTCATTATTTTAATCACTCTAATAACTACTTCAATATTTAATTTTTATTCAAAAGCGTCGACAATTATTCTAAGAATAATAAGAATGAAAAAATGCACAAATAAAGTCATTCAAGAAAGAAAATGACATTTTATTAACTTTGCCTTTTCTTATACATACAAAAGGGAAAAAAAGAATAAGGAAAAGGAATGACTGAAGAAATGAAAATAACTTTGCAATGTTGCAATGACTGTGTATAAAAGTAAATATAAATCCTTAGTCACGAATTCAATGCGAAATTGGAATAAGTTTGAGATTACTTAAAGGTTCAGGTGATGTGTTTCTTATGAATCGAATTTTTAAAAGCAATTATGATAAATCTTGCAGACATTCAATAAACAGATTCGGAATCACTTGTTTTGCCATTCATCTACAATAATCTTGATTTTGGCTTTGATGGTTAACTCATTAGATGATTTTGAAAGATATTTAAAATTTAAGAAATTATAAATAATAAGAAGGAGAATTAAAGTCAAAGACCCAGTAAAGAAGTCAAACTTAATCTCCACAAGATAAACACGCTAAACCAGCAACAAAAGCAACTAAAAAGGGACGACTTATTGGTTTAAATGAAACGAAAATGAACAATTCAATTCACATTTTTATTTCAAAACGATTCAATTCAACGTTATTTTTTTGTCAGCACTTTCCTGCTTCCCTTTTATCATGCTAAAAAAAGTAAAATTTAATTTTGCAATGAAATTTCATTCATTTCTTCAATTCACATTGTCTTGAATGACAAAATAATTAAACTTTTTTTTTTGTTCACTATGTGCTCTTCTCTACCTTTGCCTTCAATTCTTCTTGTCTCATTGTGAAGCAATAAAAGATAGATAGAAAGGAACACACAGCGAGTGAATCTCACATAGCATTTTGATATTGTTTTCCTTCTTTTTCATCTGTTTATAGTCGCAAGAAATTTTTGCTGTAATAAATTTTTATTTTATTCTTTCGTCTTCCTTTTCACAGAATAATGTAGAATGTCTGAAAATTAAAAAGTATAAAAGAGAAATGGGAGAATGTCAAATACCGCTATTTTAAAAGGAAATAGGAAAATTATGTAGAAATGGATGGGATGGTATGGAGAATGAATAGTTACAGAGATACCTTTTCATTATTACGAAGACGAAATGAAATTGGAGGTTAGCTGGTATTTTGGGACTGGGTGTCGATTCTGTTCTCGGTAAAAATTTGCAATCTTGTATTATTTAATCTGTAATAAACAGTGAAGCTAGCAACTTAGTAAATAAATAAAATCTTAAAAGTTTCAAAAGATAATAAGGTTCAAATCCTTCCATATTAAGAATTTTAAAGAGAATTGTTTTCACTTTCGATTACTTAATAAGATCAAGATGGAGGAATGAGGAGATGTTTGATAATAGACAAAAAATATCAGAATCATGCTCAAATGCGCCACATACACTTACATGAAAACATTCCCAACTTGCACCCATTATCTCATCTTTATCACTTCAATCTTATGAATAATCGAAAGACTAACGTGCGATAAAACACTTCAAAATTCTCTCATTTTCCAATTTTGAAATCACATTAAACATTTTCATTGTTACAATCTTCTTCTATTAGATGCCATAACCCCGGCAACAAATCTATCTATATCATCTCTCCTTCTTATTCGAGCACATCAATGCAGTAGGAAAAAAAGAAAAATGTTTTGACTATGAGGAGTAAAAAGGTAACAACAAATAAATGAAATCATTGACCCAGCAAATGCTTCCGGCAAAAAACAAAATCGTATTATATTTTCAATGAGTTTGATTGCCTTTTCTTTGGGTGGGTGTGTATTGGGACTGAAGGAGGATGAATGATCTTGTTTTGTCTGTTTGGTTAGGGTTGTTTTGAATTTTTGAGAATATTTTATTTAATGAAATGGTTTTAAAGTGGAAACTGACTCTTTATTCGAAATAAAGATAAAGATTGAGAATTAAATCTTTGTTAGGCATGATTCTAACCTTAGATTCAGTTGCCCTAAAGATCAATCAACTTGGAAATAATTTAAAGAGGTCAATTTTCAACATTAGTAGCCAAGCTAGGCCATATCAATAGAGTCTTGCTATAAGCTTATTTAAAAAAAATTAACTTCAAGCTTATACTTTGGAATCGATAGCCATCCTTCGAATCCTAGAGTTGAAGTCAAGGTGAAGCCTACAACAAAAAGTAAACTAAAAGCTCAAAGACGCTAGTTAATAATGCTAAAAAGTATCAAAAACTAAGTTTTCATATTGTTAAAAAAGATAAATTTCATTTAAAAATTAACTCCAACCCACCAAAGCATACCATCACATCACCTGTATCACTCTGAATCAACACACATGACTTATTCACCCTTTGATAGTTCTATTTATGTTATACATTTATTTCAAGGTTTGTTTGGTCAAAGCTTGATTATCCAATCTTTTAATGCACATTTCGAATCTTCTTGTTCTGTTTATTTTCCATCAATTTTATTCACGGCTTCAAGGTATATTGTTCTTTTTTTTCTGTCTGTTTCCATTTAAAATTGGATAATTCAATAAAGTCATTTTCTGTGTTTCATTCATGAGGAGTTGTGTCTACATTCTTGCTGGGATTGTGTAGTCTGGATTGTATTTGGATGAAATCTTTGATTTTGACTGAGTTTTGCTCTTAACAATGACTTTTAATATACATCACAGTGAGTATATGAATATTGAAAATTCCTTTTATTGAGAATAAGGCTGTAGTCCAGTGTTGTCCAAACTGTGTGCCGCGGCACGCTAGACTGGTTGACACTGCTCTAGTCTGAGGCTTTGTGTGCTTTAACCTTAATACTCCTTTTTTTACCACGTTTTTCTTAACTTGCTTTCTTATCTGTTTATCTGTTTGTCTGTTTTTCTGTTTGTCTGTTTATCTGTTTGTCTGTTTGTCGAGGTCAAATCTTGCGATCAATTTTTCGGCCACTTCCACTGCTCCAATCGAGCTGAAATTTTGCATGCACTTATCGTTCCGATGACAATACAATATTCAAGCATTTCGGAAACTCAAAAATGCTTAATTATAGTACAATTAAATTAAATTTTAATATAATAAAATAATTTCTCAAATAATGATTCAATTTTTTTTTAAATTAATCTTTATCCAAAATGGTAGAAATTAAAAATTCTTTTTAGTATTAAGAGCCTGTAAAAATCAACAGAGCTTTTAAGAGTTTTCAATTTTTTCCCATGAGTATTATATCATTTATGAATGGCCCAAACTTCAAAATTCAAACGCTAATAACTCAAGAACTATAAATGATATGAATATGAAACTTTTGCTGATTGATTCACTTTTTTATGAAAAAAAATGGATTTTATTGGAACATTGGCAGTTTACAATTTTCATGACGATGAATATGTAGCAGCTCTTTTCTCACTTGATGAAACCAAGACAAATTGTCAAAGTCGATAAAGAAGTTAAAAAGATCAATTTAATGATACTTGAAATCAAGAAAATCTGCAAGAAACGAAAGAAAACAAGAATTTACTATTGTGAACTAATTACTGATGCTGATGATTGAAAGATAAAAATTGATTTTCCATTCCAACTATCATACTCGCAAGAATTGACAAAGAACATGTCTTCCTTAAAATTGAGTCATCAAATATTCTGTAACTCTATGTTCAATTGTTTTAAAGCCCTTTATGTTACAAATAAACAGCATATGAGAACTTTTGATTAAAAATTAATCATATTCTAAAGACTGTATGTTGATGATGCTTATTCAGAACAATTCAAAAGCCAAATTCAATTTGTGACGGTGCAGTTCCTGAAAAAAAAAAATAGAATTCAATTTTCGAATATGTAAAGTTCATAAAATTTTCTTCTTTGAACAAAACGCAGCAAACTGTGAAAAAAATTTTCATTTTGAATTTTGAAAAATTAAATTCATCACAAAAATAGATTGATGTGGCTGAAGTCTGGATTTTCAAAACTTTATGGAACAGAAGACAATTAACAGATGCAGAAGAAAAACACTAGATCAAATCGTTGGATCAACAGATCTTGAATAATCTTGAAGATTGCAATCGAAGGAACCTATTTAAATCAACAAGAGCCTAGGATGCAAAGAAAAAAAAAGGGCAGAAATAAACTAAAGCGAATAATTGAAACAGGAACTAAATGCTCAATATGCAAGTACTCTCCAGCAATGACATCCAACAAGAACAAGCTGAGAAAGCAGGCAATTTTTTTCTTTATACTTAATTTTTCATTTCTTCCTGTATAAAAGTTTAGCAAAAGGAAAATCGAGAGCATCAACAAGAAAATGTCATCCTGATATAAAATATGAAGCAACAATGACCTGAATGAATTAGCACCTTTTATAATCTTTTATGGACACAAGAAGCTAGATTGCAATAACGAATTTCATAAAAATTGCATTTCAACGTTAGCGGGCATGACAAATGAGAGATTAAAGGCAGATAATCAAAATAGTTTATAATGAACGATTTTCATCATTACCTAAATTTAATCGCAGAAAGAATCTGACTCTTTTGATGATGGAATATTCTTAAGCCAAGTTAACTTTGTGACAATGCTGTTCCTTAAAAAATAGAATTTAACTTGCAAATGTGAAAATTGAAAAATTGAATTCATTACATCAATAAATTTATGCAGCTCAAATCTGGATTTGCAGAGCTTTATGGAACAGAGCTTGTGAAGATTATAAAAAACAAATGTCTACGAGGTGCAAAAGATGCAGTGTTGTTATATCAAGGATGTGTTCTTTTATCGATCGACGGGCCAAATGTATCTTATATAGCACGCAAAACTCCAATTTTGTGTCATCAATTACTTTTAATGCTGATGCATTATTGTAAACTATGCTGATCATTCCAGATTTCTCTTCAAACTCAATATAAATACACATTCAGCGATAGAACAAATAAGAGCAAATGCAGACGAGAAACTCGAGACTAAATTATGATGATTGTTGGATCAACAGATGTTAAATAATACTATCCTATAGGATGCAAAAAAAAGCCAGTCAAAAAGAAATGAAAGCAAAAAATCGAAACAGGAACTGTACAGATCAACATACAAGAACCCTTCAGTAATGAAATGTAAGTTTTGTCATAATTTCAAACATGGATTTCTTGATTTCTAGCACAGACTTAGATTTTGATTCAAGTTTTATTAAATTAAGCTCATCCAATGATCTTTTATCTGTTTTTGTCTATTTCATTATGATTGGTGGTTTCGATAAATTATTTTGTCGATGACTTTTGTCTCAAAAATCTCTGATTAATTACTTAATATTTTAATTCCAACTTTTCCTCAAATTTTTTTCGACTTTACCCTTTTTGAACCAAGAAGAATCTGACAACGCTAGCAGTGCCTGGAAAGATTGAATTGCAACTGAATTATAGCAATTATAATATAGAATTAATCAAGTGGATCCTATTCAAGAAGAAGAAGAAGGGATACAATTTCTAATTACTATACTAAGTAGTTTTATTGAGCCAACAGAAGAACCAATAATAAATTAAAAAACTGGTAAAAAGAAAAATCCAAAAGGGAAATTTCTACATCCCTTGCAATGTGTATTGAAAAGCTGAAGCGATGCAGTGAAATATCAGAATTATCAGAATGAGCTATATCAAAAATCAACCTGTCCGTACCAAGAAGAAAGGAGTAAATTGGAATTCATTGGTGGTAACGAAGAAGAAGAATAAAATGTCGAAGTAGAAAAGACGAACCCTCTGACAAATCAAATTAAGAATGCAGAGTCTTGACACCGAATGTGATTACTGAATGCTTACTAAAAAGCATTTAAAATAACAAATATCGAGAGAAGCTGCGAGAAGATAGAAAAACGTGCAGTACGGACAGTATGCAGCACCTACCTCTGATATTGCGAAGAGCAAAGAAATATGGAATAATTATACATACATACATACATACAGCAACCACAAACAATTGAAATAGAAGATATCATATGCGAATATGTCCTTTATCAAAATTATACAACGGTATTCATCCACAAGTCCATTAAAGACTTAAGAACCGTCAAAGAAAGATCGCCGGAACTCACCGTCCTATTGATTATAAAAAAGCAGAAGGTAATGAATATTTTTTTCCCTTCTATTTTAATTGATGTTAGTCCTCAATCCTAGTATTTTCTTTAACCTATTGATGCTTGATCTAGAATAATCAACCGCTTCGTTAAGTTAACTCTAATTGGAAATGAATTAATTTCTATTTCTTTTATTCTGCAGAACATCTCCTCGAAAAGAGCCTACACTCATCTTAGTTTGATCATTCATTTTTAAGAACATGGTTTGGTTGCACAAGCTGATGGAAGCTAATCGTCAAGTGAGCAACGTATGCGACTGTTAATACTTCCATAAACGATACGTAAAAGTATGGTACGAAAGGATGAGAAGGCATCGCTAAGTCAAATTAATATAATTGATAATAATTGATAATATAATTAATCTGGGACTTTAGTCAAAAATTAATTGAAGGTAATTTTTTTT
Organism: Chironomus riparius; assembly: GCA_917627325.4. Taxonomy (NCBI): domain Eukaryota; kingdom Metazoa; phylum Arthropoda; class Insecta; order Diptera; family Chironomidae; genus Chironomus; species Chironomus riparius. The sequence goes on along the minus strand of OU895877.1, from coordinate 15,642,625 downwards.
TTCTTGATTTAATATAATTTCTGTGCATTTAAAAAGAGAAATTGCCCCACCGTCCTGCCCAATTTTTTTTGGGGTCCTCAGCGTGCACTTTCAAATCAATCTCAAATTTTCAAACCAATAACCTTTGAACCCAATAAAAGAGTTATTTTTTACTTTTTAGTCTACGGGTAAAAACGTGGTTTTTAAAAAAGTTTTTTTTATAAAGTATTTATTTTAACTAAACTGATGAATAGAATGAAGCACTAAGATGTCGTACTCTTACCTTTTAACATATATTGTCTTTAAACAACCATTCTAGGGCCGATTCTACAAAGGATAACAACACAATTTGACTAAAACACCTCAAAAATTAATATAAAAAATTGTCTATATAATTTATTATTTTATTTTTTGTAATTAACATATTTGCTAGCAGCTGAACAAATTCGATGTTTTTTTTTGTGTATCATAAAAATTATCATTTTGACTAGTTTTTAAATTTATTTGTTCCTATCATTAAAAAATAGACTTTTAATAACAAAATAAATTAACTTCAACTAAACTTTTTCTTTTGTTGTGTAAAACCGCAACTACTCGTTCTCATAGTCGTCATCAAAATAGTAATTTCCATCACTATCCTTATCGTCATTTTCAAAACCATCGTCGTCATCATTCTCAACATCCTCATTATCACTAATGGCAGCATCTAATACTCTATCTGAACCCCGAGGACTTCTCGATGTCACTCGATAGTCGAATGGAATGTCATAGCATTTGCAAATGCAACATGATGGAAATCGAAACCAATCAGAAAAGATACCTCGACATGCATCAAGTGGATTATATGCAAGTAAACGATGCAAACGATATTGTTGCTCACAGCGACATCCTTTTCGACAATACATTTGCTCATTTTCATTTGTACACTTCTCCCAATTTATGTACTGCTCGAATGGATAGACGTTGAGTAATGCAAGGATTTCACCTCGAGTATTATTACCCCAAAATGGTGCGACTACTTCCTCTTTGACCGGACAAGCGTTTCTGTTCATTAAAATGAAATTAGAAATTAGGATTAAGAGGCACAAAAATATTTCAGGAAGCAAAAAAAAGTTTAAAAGGGATTAATTTGTATCTCTTTGAAGATGTTATTTGGGAAGGTACACTAAGAGGAAAACATTAAAAAGAGGAACTGATGCAATTTCAGATTTACTTAAAAATCTATGGACAGCCTAGTTCAATATCATATTTTGTCATCTTGAACAAGAAATTGAGTAGTAAAATTTCAGAAATCTTTTTAATATTATCAGGTTTTATGGTTCGAATCCTTATATAATTACAAAATCTTCATAAACCAAGGATGAGGAGCTGATGAAATGATTTAAATGTAATTTATCTTGACTAGAGTCTCTGAAGACTCCCCTCATCCACCCCTGCATTGTCAAAACAAAAAGAACATCTTAAAAAAATCCTCGCAGTGCCATAAAAAGGCAATCCTTTTCCTCTCATTTTTAAATTAATTTACTTCTTCTTATTTCCCTCTTTTAAACCTGTGCCCATCACAGACATTTAAGATACAAAATAATTAATTCCTCTCCTTTTCATTTCAACTTACACTCCACGCCTGTTCGCAGTGGGAATGGCATCTTGATATAATTGTGCCTCCGTAGTTGATGTTAATGAAGGATCTTTAGAAGCTTGTCCCTTATCATCAATCTTATCAAAAACAGCGGAAGTGGATGAGGCTGATGATGATGAGTCATTAACAAGCTCACTCAAAATGTCATCAACAACTTCCTCCAGTTCCTCATTCTCTTCTGTTGTGACTTTATTTTTAGTCATTATCAACGGCTTTTCACTTGATATTGATGTCGAGCTTGTCGTTGATGAAGACATTGTAGTTGATTCCGTCAATACTTTCTCTGTTGTGCTGACTGTTGATGTCGATGAAGCAGAAAGTGCTGAACTAATGTTGCTGAAAAGATCGATAACTGCTATATCGACTGTTTCATTTTTCTCACGATCACTTTCATCATCATCATATGCTTGCTGCTCATGATTATCAACTATTCTGTTGCTGTCTTCGTCATTCATAATTTCACTTGTACTAAGACTAGGCGTCGTCGTTGATGACGATGTTATTGATGTCAATTTTGTTGTCGTTTGTGACGTTGATTTCTCATTTAACTTCGTATTTGTCAGCGACTCGACATTCGTTAGAATTAAATTATCAATCAATGAAGTCTTTTCACTTTGCTCATTGGATTGGATTGTAAGTTTTGGTGGTTTTGTACGCTGTTTTGTATTTATTGCGGCAGGTCTTTGAGCTGGTCGAAAATGTGGCTCACTCGTATCACCACTTCGATAATTTTTTCTCGTTGTTGTCGTTGCTTTTGCTGTCACTTTCTTGGCTTTCATCTGCCGATGTCTAGGCTTATTATGCGTATTAAATGCTTTTGAATATTTATCAGCTGTAAGCTTTATATCGTCGAAATCAATTTCATTTTCTAGTTCCGATTGCATAACAAAGATGTGTCGGACGTCGCCATACATACGACGAACTAGACCTTGATTGTCATAAACAAATTTTTTAACTGCATTCCTGTCGAAATTTTTAAAAGAAATGGAAATAATTAGATAGAAAGCTGTACATTTTATAAATCATGTGTGGGTGTAGCACTAATGGTGCAGTTGGTCGATCATTGGAAGGAAAAGATCCAGTTCTAAGTGCTCTATAAATATCAAGCTATAGATTGGATTGCTGGGAAGTTGTTAATAAGATTTCATAATTTATGGCAATGAAAATAGGCGATAAATGTAATTGAAATTTTATTGCTGTTCAGGCTTCTTTTTCTGGGAAGCGTGGAAGAAAGTTTGTAATGGATTTTAATGCAGAACTTGAATTTTCTGAGTTTTAGATGAGATTTCTGTTTTGCTAAGTTGGTCAAAAATTTTTGGGGACCGTTCATCAATAATTTATTTCAAAAAAGCGAGGGATATTAAAATAGACATCATTTATGAATGGCTCCATTTAGCATAAAAGAGTTTCTGTTTTACTGAGAATTTACAAAAAAAATTCAAAGAAAAATCCCCAAAAAAAAAGTTGCCGTGACCAGGATTCGAACCTGGGTTACTACGGCCACAACGTAGGGTCCTAACCACTAGACGATCACGGCTAATGCTCACTTTTTGAGCTGCTTTTGATTTTTGCAATTGCTACTATTTAAACCATTTCTCCACGGCTTCTTAAAGCTTGTTTCTTTGCTTATTGCTTTGCATGATTTTCTTAGTGAGTTAAACTGATGGAAATCATTGATACATGTGTAAAATAAAAGTCTGTAGATATAAAAAATTATAAAACAAAAAAAAAACTAGTTTTGGTTTTGAAAATTCTAAAATTTGAATTTTTAAAAACGGTTGCAAATTTGTTATATTTTATAAAACATGAAAAGCTTTAAAAATTATAAGAAGATCAAAACAAATTATATGGTATGGGGCCGTTCACTTATGACGTCCGATATTTAGGGGGGTGGGGGATCTAGGATTTTGTGACAGTTCAAACAACGGAAATTTTTTTCTATAGAATTTTTGTGACAGAAGGGGGGAGGGGGGTCTAAAATTACGGTTTTTGATGGACGTCATAAATGAACGACCCCTATATGAGTTATCATTTTAAGAGAGTTTAAACTACTCCACAGAGTGGATTCGAACCTAGATACTAGGGATTTAAAGGGCGAATTTCCTATTTCAACAAACCCAGAAGCTGATACGAACAATTTACGTTCGACAGACTTATCGAAAGTCTAGGGGAGTTATAATATGTACGTTCGAAAAGTTTAAATTTGAAAAAAACGGTTACAATTTTAATGATTTTATTGGAGTTTTTGATTGTTTTAAAAAAGAAAAAGCTATATTATGCTTATCATTAACGACCACACAAAAGCTTCATCTAGATTTCATACAAAACTTGTTTAATTTAAGTTTTTATTTTTTTGTGAATTTCGAAAATTTCGAACTGCAGGGTATGAAACTTCGAATTTTGATTGGCAGACAGACAAATAGGACATTTTCACAAGTTTTCTTGGAAACTGTAACGGTCGAAACTCTTGAATTGTTCGTATCAGCCCAGAAGCTATTAAGTTGAGTCGTCAGTAAATTACTTATGAATGCCCTTTCCTTAACTTCTCAAAATATCTATTTAAAGTTATATCTTCTTTGCTTAGTTTACTATTCACATGATCAGATGGTTCATTGACTTTGATAAACTGTAGATCATAAAATATACATAACTGGAACTATCGAAGAAAAAAATATTATGCATTTATGTTTAAGCATCTAAAAGTGAAAGTTTTGTTGTTTCTTTTTATTGACAGAATAAAATTTCAATGCCTTGCTGTGCAAGCAACGGTCAACGGACTTTGGAATCGTAGACGAAAAAAAAAAATGATACTTCCAAGAATTTTGAAGGGATATCAGCATGAATATTTTTGAGCTGTCCTATATTTTGACTGATTTCTTTTATTTAGATCATCTGCGAATTACCCAGAATTCCCAAAGCAGTTAGCGTCTCATAAACAGCTACTAGATGATGCCTAAAACTGTTTTGGATCGAGTAATCCCAAATGATTCTTAATTCCATCTATCAAAACTTAGCTTGCAGCTTTTAAGAGCATTAGTATTCCAATGACTTCACACCAGATAGTGCGAAAAAAATATAAAACTTTCTCATACTCACCATGGATATGACTCCCCTGGTAAATTACAATAACTCTGCTTATTCAAATCACATGGAATGGATTCAATTAATCGCGCTCGACCCGTTCTAGCACGATTTGAATGTGGATCACATTCTATGCTGTCATAAGCAGATGATGCAAGAACGATTACGCCAGCAATATTTAGTAAGATAATTAGACATGCTATAGACTACAGATGAATGGAGAATTGAGATGATTAAACAGACAAAGTCGAGATGATTAAATGAAAAAGAAAGGAGAAATGGAAGCAAAAAAAAAAGAGAAATTAATGAAATGACCTCGGTGAAGGTTTTTTCATTCTGCTTAACTTAATCATGAATGACGGCGGTATTTATCATCATAAAGTGCAAAATGAAAGAAATACGAACAAAAAGCTTCTTTTGCTTTCTGTTTCGTATAACAGTATAACCTATTGAACGAATTTAATTTATTTTTGTGTGTCTACGCTGAATTAATGCAATAAGAGCGCGCGAGAATTGATTTTTTTTTTGTTTTTACGAGCATAATTTTTGAAGAGATGAGGCGGGTTTTGGGTGATTGTTGGTAGACTGAATTTACAGCATTGTGGATTATACTTTTATATTGTTTATTAAGAGGTCAAACTGGGTCTGAACCTTATAATAATAATAATAATGTGTGAAGGGCCCAGCCTTTCAGCTGGAGGCACTGCGATTCAAATTAGAACAGAATCTATTGTACCACACCCTTTAGACCTACAGTTTATAGTGGGATCCGAACCACTTGCACCTGAACCTCTGAACCTTACCTCAATTGTAATTCTATAAATCAATTTGGAGCCAAATTTTCGCTTATCAAGAGGAACACAGCTAATTCTGGTTTCTAATGTTAGAAAACACCCCCTGCTTAAAACTGGAACTTTATTGGCTTGAAACCACTTTAAAATAACATTAAAATTCCTCAAAAATGTAATTTTAATTTTTAAATCCCTCAATAGCATAAACAGTAAATTTTGAACTCAAATAAAAAGCCGGCAATGAGCAATGAATGAATGTTGAGGTGCAGAAATTAGCAACAAAACAACTGAGTGATTTCTAACAGTAAGTATGTGACATACGCAATAAAATTATTGCTCATTGACATATTGAGCTGTTTTCAATTTTTTTAAAGCATTTTTTAACACTTCATAGAAAGTAAATTCAAAATGACGTCAATGTTAGGTTTCGATTGTTATTGTTGTAATTGGTTGTAAATATTGGAATTGAGTGGAATATTGCCCGATTAGAAATCTGGAACCAAGCCTGTGTGACTCTGTCCATGGGTGCAGTGCTGATGAAATGAACAAAAATGATCAAAATTTAATTTATCATTTCCACACCCTTGACTCTGGTGTGATGCTGGATTTAAATAGGCTTGGTGCCAGCTTTCTATTCTATTAACCGACTAGTACTATTCGCGTTAGATTTTTGAACTTAATGGAGATGAATTTACCAGTTTAACACTAAAATCGTTGTGGTCAATTTAATACAGACATTGATAATTTGTAAAACTTTTCTTGATGAAGAAAGGCAAGATAAAGGTTCGATTCCTAATAAACACTGTGAAGCAAATCTTAGCTAGATCCTTAAAAAGTAAAGCTCATAATATCCCGATAGGGAAATAGCAGAGGGCGAAGTCGACTCGGATTTTGTATGGAAAAGTCGACTTGAGTTCACTCGACTTCATACAAATTTCGAGTCGACTTCGCCCTCTGGGAAAAAGATATTAACATCTGATAAATGACTGGAAAGTTCCTTAACATTTGTTACTACTTGATTGGAGATCTAGTTATTACTTTGACATTAATGTCTAATTAAAGCCTCATTTCAGCCCCATGAAAAGAGGCTGTTGATAGAGACAATATTGCATTTGATAAAGGAAATTCACAAGCGGTAGCCAGCGATAGAGCCAGTTTTAGGCGGCATCTGATGGAGGCAATGGATCACAATTGATCTGTAAGGTCATCGAAGGAAAGAAGTAAAGTAATGTCTAATATTTACTAGGGTATTAATTTGAACTTGACACTATCTTTGGACAGTAATTCACTTATCTCAATAAGACAGTATGATAGTTTGGCTATTGAGCTGCAGAATTATTGTCCATCACTGCTCGAAGTCGATAAAATTTTGTATGGAGTCGATTCAGCCAAACAAAATCGATAGATATCTCGAGTTGACTTAGAGCTTTGCGAATACTATTCGTTTCCTTTACAAACTATTGTGTTTTCAAGTATAGCTTTAGAGGGTCTAAAGAATATTAATAAAATGGGCTTAAAAAGAAGGAGGGAGGAGTCCAGATCATCTTTTAGTATGAAATTTGTGAGGAAATTATACTCAGACCTCCTTATCGAAAAGTAAGACTAGCTCCACCACTTTTTAGCCTGTAATAATGTTGAATTTATTAAATAAATGTCACTGATCACGGTTGATTTATGGGATGTCAATTATAAATCATACTTATTAAGATTCAATGTTTAAAATTGCTCATTACGTTTTTAAACCACTTGGTAAGGTCTATTAAGCGCAGTTTTAAGATACAATTGAAGAAAATTATTTCTGTCCTTCCGCTCTTTAATTAAGCACATCCAAAACTGTTAAAATATATCCACACACATGTAAAAATTGATGATTAAATTTTATATCATTTTAATTATCACCAAAAATGCGTTCGAATCTTCATTAATTACCCGCACTGCCTCACTTACTCGCTTTTTACATTTATTCAAATTAAAGAAAAAATTTCACTTGAAGACGCTCCAACTGAAGGTATTAAAAATATTATATTTTGTGTTGTTTTTTTGTTGGAAACGTGCTGAGAGAAAGAGCTGGAATTGGAAACAGGTTTAAATGTGTTTAAATCACTTCCAACTTCTTCTTTACTTCTCACTTTACCACATCATTTCACCATATATAATATGAAAAAAAAAAAATTACTCTGTGCGAAATTCTCACATGTAAATGGAAAGAAAGGAAAAGAAAAGAAGACTTTTGGCACTTCCATAGATATGTCTCGCACATTGTTGTGTGTTCGGTATTTGAATTGAATTCGAAAATTAATACAAAAAAAATATAATTTTTAACAAACAAAAAATTTCTCTCTTCTCTCGCAACAATTCTGTGCGTCTGTGTTAACAATCAGCTGTAAGACTTCAATAGAAGAAGAAGAAGAAGAAGAAGATTGAATCTGATTAGACATCGACTTACTTTACACTTCATTTTTTCCACATTAATTTCTTTTCTAATTTTCAATTTTTTTTTGTGACGAATTAATTTCTAGGTATTGTACTTATTTCTCACTTATTCGTCTTTATTTTGAATAATTATTTTACACATAGCACACGAACCAGTGCGTGTGAGTGAATTCGTTTCAAACTTTAAGTCTACTGCTTTAGTGCAGGTGAAATGGACTTTTTTGCTACTTTCTCCTTTTAATATATATTAAATCACCACACATAACAACACACAAAGTGTTTATTTGTTTCATTGGATCTTACATATTGTCACTTTCATATTTGTCAATTACTTTAGTCAACAACAACTTGCTTCTTTTTTATTTTATTTTAATCACGTCTTTTCGAAATTCTAATATTTTTTTGGCACTAAGAGATCTATTCACACATGACTGAGGTTGGTTCTGAATGCAAATACACAAAACTTTTGGTTGGAACTTAAACAAAATTATTTTTTAAAAAATAAAGTAAAGATCGCGAAGAGAAATGGAGGAAGAGATGTCTATGCGCTGAAGAAAAGTAATAAACTGAAGAAGTAAAAGAGAAATAAAAAGTCGGTCAAAAATTAACGAACGAATGTAGGTCAGTACTGCTTTCTTTAGTACGCCAACAGATCGCGGCAGTTGTTAGTGATCGTTGCATGGCGGTTTGTTGTTGTTGTTGCTGCTATCGTCATGAAAATTTAAGAATTTTTATTAATTCTCGTTTTTGTGGATTAGATGATTTTGACAGAAGCTTTATTTTTCGTATTTTAATCAGGTTCCTGCATGATCAGTCAATTTCATACAATTTGCTGTCTCTTTCTAGTCAAAATGACATTTAAATTCCATTTCATAACAGCATGCGTCACAAAAATTATCGAAACGTGCAATAAAAATTAACAAAAATCAACCAGGAACCTCAAATAAAATTATATAACATCAGTTGATGACAAATCAATCATCAATACGGAACTATTACAGTTTTAATCATCTTCATTGGCCATGATAGTGGGCTACAAGGGGTCTTAACTTTTACTGTTCGTGATGATCGTTTTTGGTCATTTTGTTCGACTTTGTTTATAGTTTGGTCATGGATGAAAGAGTTTTATACCACGTGCTGTGCTGTTGTTGTTATAACTGTGAAGTTTAAAATGCTTTTGAGATGTAATGTTAATGCGTTTTTTGGCACTTAAATTGATTGATTGTGATTGACTTTTTGAATATTTAGAACATTTTTTGAAGTGTGTGGGGCTCAGTTACTTAATAAATGTCTCTTAAAAAAATCAATCTCTAGAATAATATTGAAATTTTATTTTCGACTATGATCATTAACTTTTAATCAGGTTTAAATATAAGCAGCACGTGCTGATTGCTAGAAACAGATGATTTAAATAACAAATTTCGATTTGTCAAATGTATGCGAATTTTAAGTTGTGGCTACGAGTTTTTAAACCAATACGTATGATGAGTCAAATCGTTATTTCGCATGCTGTTGTGTATTTACATAATATTTTAGAAATTATTTCTCGGAAATTTATTTTAAAATTTTTTTGGTATTCAAAAAAAATGATACGGAAGTTAAGGCAAAAAAATGGTCATATCAGGTTGAATTGACACCAAAACGACCCCTCATTAGTCCAATTTCTATTCGTTATTTTCATTCAGAGGTGAATTCAGGAGGTTTAAACTTTGGTATCCTCTACCTTTTTCAATAAATTCTTTAACATGCTTTTGGAAATTCGAACACGCCTTTAAAATTTCAAATAATCCCCCCTTTGACTTATACTCCTGTCCTCATAAATGTTGAGTTCCTCAAGCAAATCCAAACTTAAAGGGACACTCTGTAAATCCACAAAGCAACTTTCATCTTTCAAAACCGTAAAAAAAATCCTCGACAATAAAATCTTCTGCTTAATATTCAAAAGACTTCATGTGACCTTTTTAACCTCCAATTTTCTACATAAACTGTTTCTTATCCTTTTACATTATTTATCCATATGAACTAGATAGACGTATTATCCTTCTAACTAAGCTTCAATTGAGCCCTTTGATCATGATCATTTAAAGTTCCACTTACTTTGTCCTGCATACAAAAATATTTTTTCTCTTTTTTTTATGAAAAATGATAAAGTCTATAAAATGTTATTTAGGGCTTCGTTGAGCATAAAAATAAAAAAAAAAGCCTATACCATTTTTTATTTGTGTGCTTGCTGTCTCTGTGCATTAACCCTTGTCGTAGATGTCATCTTTTTTGCGTTGTCCCAAAAGTATAACTGCTGTACTCGTTGGAAAAAAAAAAACATAATCCAAAATCCATTCAAAATTACATAGAGGATATAAAAATAAATTGACAATCACGTGCCGTTTTGATAAGCAACAACTTAATTTCACACTCAAGTGATTGAGCAAATAAAAATGGGCTTTAATTTTATTATTTTTCTGTGTGCTATGCTTGTATCTGGATGTGATATTTCTCTCACTTTTGGGTGACTTACTTATGGACAGGAAATATCCTTAGTTAGACGTTGCTTGATATCAGGAGTCGTAAATTAGAATGTGAGAATAGAAAAAGAAGAGCTTCTAGTACCACAAAATTTAGGGATTTTAAATCCAATCCGAGTTGTGAAATATATTGTTTAAAAGTAAAGCTTTCATCCCCCAATTTAAGGGTACAAGCATCAATAAGGTCAGTATTGGAGTTCAAATTCAACTTCAAGCTGTAGGTCAGAGCAGATAAGCAACTGATTGTCAATTGTGGGATACGGATTAAATTTCACAAATGCATACATTTTGAAAGTAATCAACATTCCTTGTCAAAATTCACCCACAACTCTCATATCTCCTTAAAAATCCAGCTACAACATTATTCAGTCCATTCAGTCAAACAACAAAGAAGAAATCACAAGCAGGTTTTCCATCCACCCCTTTAACAGTTCCTTCTCCTTTTCCTTCTTTTTATTTCATTTTATTATTTTTATCATCCGTTCATTGTCCATGAAAGAGTTGGTAAAAAGAAATAAAACTTACGTACAATTTTCTCCATCAGAATTATCGCACATCCAAAACTTTCCATTAACGTTCACATTCAATTCTTTTCTTTTCCTTTTTTTTTCTTCTCCTTCCGCTGCCATTCTCATTGCTGTATGCGAAGAAAATAATTTCCACTCGTAATTCTTCTTCAGCCATTGTATTATTTTCCTTATCCTTGATCGTGAAATGGATTAACTTAATTCCCTATGTCAAAATGATAGAGCTTCCATGCTTTTCATTTTCTTCTTGCTTATAGTTGGGGTATAAGGTTTATGTATTTTTAGCTGTGAGGCATAAAATATGGAATGAGAGTTATTCTTTGTGGGGGGATTAAGTGAGGGGGATAACAACACAATGAGAAATTTGTTTAGATATTTTTGACGAGAAGTGGACGAAAACTAAATAGAAAACCTTATTCTTAATTTTTGAATTTTTATTTAAAAAAATTTCCCACTATGTTGTAGTCCCCCTCAAGCTTAAGTGGATCCCCTTACAGATTAAGATTTTAAAGATACAAAAATGATGTTGGTTATTAATTTAAAATTAATCAACACTTTAAGGCAGTTAATGGATGGAAGGCTTTATGTGATAATCATAAAAATAAAACTGTCTTGCGGGGTAGATGTTCTGTAAAATAAGCACAGCTCAATAATGAGAAATGAAATAAAATTTTAAAACTTTTATTTTTTTTTTGTCTTCCAAGAAGAGGATTTTAATTCTCGTACACTAATTGACATTTTCGGTTAATGACTTTAATTTTATGTTTATGGTAAATGAAGTAAAGCAATCTTGATGTTTGTGCTCTTTTTGGGGGCTGCTTTTAGGCATGTTTATATCTTAGATGGTTTATTTATGAACAGAAACAAATTTTTATCTTTCATTTTTTTTGGAGAGCATTTTTGAGTAGCAAGAAGGTTTTTGAGTTTGGCTTGTCAGTTTGGGTTTAGTGAAGCTGTTTTTGAGTTTGCCGGATATTTTGGAAGTGCTTAGGTCCTTTAATCATGGGATTAGATAAATAATTTTATTTATTCACAGAAAATTGCACCTTGAAGGTTTGGGATTCAAACCCACATCATAACTGAGAATATAGACAATTTTTGGCTAACCATTCAGCCACAGAGACCTTACATACGCACTGACAGATTAATCTATACTTTATCAATATAGAACAGCGCACAACACAAGCCGCTTTCCCTAACATTCTGTTTATATTTTCCACAATCTACCTATAAAGATAAAAAGAGAGAATAAAAAATCATAAACAAGTCGTGTGCATGATTTTGCCGTAAAAGCCACGAAAAATTATCAAATCATCCGCACAACAAAAGGCATTCAAAGAGAACTTTTTTATATTTTTCACATTTTCTTCTTTATTCTTGCCGCTGACCTCATTCCTGTGCAATTTTTAAATACTTTTCTACTTCCATTATCTGACACATGCTATCGCTTATTTTCCTTCATTTTCTAGTGCGAATAAATTTCAAAAAAAGTTAAAGCATAGTAATGTGAAAGGCGTATGCTCTTATCAACTATGCAGAACAAAAAAAAAATTGAAGAAACTTTTTCCATTTGGAGCTGTAAGGGCGAGAATAGTGCAGTTCATTGCAGTGCTAAAAGCATTATATCAAAGTGTTAGTAAAGATTAAATTGTAAAGCACGATGATGGAAGCAAGAAAGAGTTTTATGACTTCTATCGTGTCTAATGTTCATTAAGGATTTAATTTTCAAGTGCCTTCCTTCTTCTTTTTTATTTTTGCCGTCTTTCCCTCATTCCAAACACTTTTCTTTTATGTTTTATTTGAAAATCCTACAATAAATTTCCTCTCCAGTTTTATGACACTGGGAATTAATTACATAGTAAAAAATTTTTTTTTGGTGCGAGAAAATAAAAGTACGGAGAGGAATATCTATTGCATACAGCCCAGCAAACATTAATGATTTATCGCATAAAAGGAAGAGCCTTAAAAATTATTTTTTTTTGCTATTTTCTTTTTCTGTTTTTAGCGAATTAATTTGGGGCAATTGGAAATTTAAATTTGAATGTTTAAGAAACATTTTGTCTCGTTTTGTGAGATGAGGTTGGGACTTTCAGCATAAATTGATTTCTAATATCTATTGGGACACTGAACCATATTGTAGGTGAATGTGAATCTGCAAATGTAAAGTTAAGAACTCAAAAGCCAAGAAGTTAAGTATTTTAAAGAATTTCTAACCTTTTTATTTACTGGCGATGTGGGTTCGATTCCCACACTCCTGAGACTGGTTTCTAGGGCTAGTCTGTACATCTATCTTAGTCTCAGATAAATTATATTAACACCCCATTTTGTTTTACATTAAATTTATTCCTAGTGCAGTATGTCTTAAGTAGCTCTATAAACCAGCCACTGATGTCGAAGCAAAATTGTTTTACATCATTTTTGAACAGCCTTGACACAAATGTCACATCAAGTGGTAAGCTAATCGATGGAGGGATTAGAGCGACCAATTTAGAAGGATTTAAGCTCGCACCATCTTAAGGTTTGTTATTAACTCCTTCTGTAGCTTATCCAAGAAGGTACTCATCGTTTCTAAGTTACTCAACTTACTTGTACCATACTTATGCAAACATTCCTTAAAATTGGATTCAAGACAACTTCGGTTATTCCAAAGATATGATTTTCTATTACTAATAATAATAATGTGTGAAGAGCCCAGCCTTTCAGCTGGAAGCACTGCGATTCAATTTGTAAAGAATCTATTGTACCACAGCCTTTAGACCTACAGTTTATAGTGGGATCCGAACCACTTGCACCACTTTCCTATAACTACTTACATACAATTTTACTATCCATGTATCCAGCCATGACTTGGTCCTTTAAAAATTAATATAAAGACAATTGTAATCAAAACTTTAGCTACATCCGCCTCACCATACAATCATCCATTTTCATTCCAATCATGAATCCCTATAGACAGCACTACTTCCTATTCAAAAATAATTACATCGATCAACACATTCTCCATGAACCATGACAGCACTCGAAAGAAATGCGCCTCGTTAATTTCCCTCTAGTGACCTCTTCTCCTACTATCCTCCTTTTTATGCCGAAAGAAAACCAAAAGAAACTCGCTTGAGTTGATGAGGAAGAAAAATATTTTTGTAAAATATATTTTTTTTCTTTTATTTTTTAAACCATAAAATGGAATTAGATTTGATTTATGATCTCCTCATGCCACAATGGTATTTAAATTTTTTTTTTATTGAAATGGTTTAATGCTCTTTAAAGTGAGCAGTGCAAAAGAAAATTTAACTGCCTAGAAGACATAAATTAATTATAGGAAGGAAAAAAAAAATTCAGACCATAGAGCGGCAATTAAAAACTTTTCTTATAAATTATTATCAGCAATCTTCGACTTGAACGGTGAACAAGTGCTCGATTTCAGCACTCTCGAGTGCACGCCTCAATTGATCTTTAATCTCTGACTGAGCAGATATTATTGAAAGTTTAAAGAGCAGCAATTCATCAGATATTGGAATACCGTCTTCGATCTAAAATTAGAATAAGAATAATTTGCATTGGATTCGAGTGGTTGGAAGGTTAGCGCGTATTTTGCATTTTTCTGGGAGAAAACAAGTTACTGAAATTGTTTTAGAATCCATAGGTCTATTAGGTTGGCTTGTAAGGTTTCTCTATCCTAGAATCGTCAATCGATCTTCAATCCCACTCAAATTCCAACCAAAAAATGCGAAAAACGCGCCACACAAAAATCTGCATGCTAATTAGAGAAAATAAGAAAAAGGAAATTTTTTCGATTTCTTCATCTTTTCATCTCCATTTTTTTCTTCTCTCCTTCTTATTCACTCTAATTACTAATTGATGAAATAATTAAAAACCTTTTTGTGAATTGCAATTGCATTTTCCAGAACATTATGCTTTTCATAGCATCTCGGAACATAAATTATAGCATCCTTAAATGCTTTTATAACATCTTGAATATAATCATTCCAATGTTTAATTACGCATTCCTTTGTTGCCACAGATGCTAGTTGTTCGAGACTAATGAAAGGTTGCTCTGCCATCTCCTGAATTTCTTCATCGTCATTATTCTCGGTAGATATTGTGCTATCAATTTCTTCGTTTAATTCACTCACAACATTCATTTTAATGCCATTCGCACTATCTCGAGCGTGAATTAAATATTTAGCTGCTTCATTGTTGTGGTTGTGTAGTACTTCATTAATTTGACTAACACTCTCCGACACCTGAACTCTCGTTTTGCTGATAAACTGTCTAAATGTTTCCTTTATGTTTGCCATTTCGGTACTGCTACTTGCCTACCATGGATGAACGGGAAGTAGGAATACAGCATAAATGAGAAAAGAATTAGTCATGTGTTGTATCGTGAAAAATGTTTGAGGATGGAAAAAGGAGAGAAACATAACAATTTCTTGTGATTTTACTATATGGATCATTCGGATGAACACTGAGAGAAATTGAACTAAGGGAGATTTAAAAATTTGCCAAATTGGATGTGAAAAAGTAGAGATAATATTTAATGCTGTCCAAATCTTATCAGCACAGGATCAGATCTACCAACTGACCAAATAAGCGCTAAAGTAAGATATTTTTAACCAGTTAACAGAAAGGTTTACTTTAATGTTTCAAATTAACATTTTAAAAAGTTACTTTGTACATCTTTATTTATCACTAGTCAATTCCCATTTCTTAATTTCCACCCTTTGATTCCTACCCTTTGGTTGCCACCCCTTAATTCCCACCCCTTGATTTAAAATTTGATTGATTTATTCAGACTTTAAAATTCATCCGTTAAAAGGCTAATGATAGTTTGACGAGACCTTCAGTTTATAGTGGGATCCGAACCACTTCACCCTTTGATTTACGTCCTCTAATTTCTACCCCTTGATAAACACTTTTGATTAATTCACTGGTGTACAAATTTTTTTAAAAACTTTAAAAAACTGTTGGTCCACGTCAATTCACACATCATCCACATCTAAGATTTTGTTTTCTCTCAGTGTTCTGACAAAATTGGTCGTAAAAAGTTTTCTATGTAACTATAACTTTGCATACATCGTTAGATAAAACGTTGATAACGATAAATACAATTAATTCAATTTTCATTTTCCGTAATTTTCTTTTTTTCTCCTTGTTCACCTCACTCCTTCCGTTTTTTTTTTATAGTTCCTCGTATTATATCCAATCCCGCCTTTATAACTCAAAATAAAACTTTTTGTTACTATATTATATCGTTTTTAATGAACAATTGAAGCAGCTCACGCTTCTAACTTAGGTGTATATGAACATAAACTGTACACTAAATACGACATTTAACTAGGTAAACTAAATAAATGTGTAGAACATACAACAAGGAATAAAAACACAATCTCGTTGCGATAAAACTTTAAATAACTTGAAAATTACGTGACACGTAATTTATTTTCCTACTTCTTACGCCAACAACAATAGCTGAAGTGAACTACATACTATTCGTATATTGTTTTCAAACTGAGTAAATATTATTGACGATATTTTTTCACTTAAAAATTCTTTTTCTCTTACATTTACTTCTATTTTGTTACTGTCGACTCATTCAATTCAATTTAATTCATACTTTGTCACCTGTGTTTAATTTACCCCTTCGCATTCTTCGACTTTACTAAGTTTCTTTTTTATTATTGGATTTTTCATTCTGTTCCGGAAATTCCTTACATCGTGCACTGTTTGAAACTTTTTTCCATTCATTCTTTTATGTGTTATCGTTATTTCATTTGCAATTAGAAAAATTTACATAAAGAAATTGTTTTTGTAATTTTTTTTAACTCGACTAGTTTGGGGAGTATTGGGACGAGTAAGGCGAGGAAATGTAAATATTTTATTGAGGGTGGATAAAAAGCTTTTTTAATTCCGAAGAGCATCGAATAAGGATTATATATATCGACTAAGTATCTAGATCTTACCTAATCTTAATTTTAACTTAGTCTGAATCCTTGGTCTAACCTCATCTAAATAATAAATCTAACCTTGTTTAGACACTAGATCATATCTATTCTTGATCTTAGATCTAGTCTAGTATAGATATTAGATCAAACTAGATCTTAGATTAAACCTAGTCTAGATTAAACCTAGTCAACGTCAAAACTATTTCAGATCAAACCTAGTCTAGATCAAACCTAGTATAGATCAAACTTAGTTCAAATCAAACCTAGTACAGAACAAACCTAGTTTAGATCAAACCTAGTCTAGATCAAATCTAGTACAGATCAAACCTAGTCCAGATCAAATCTAGTCTAGATCAAACCTAGTCTAGATCAAACCTAGTATAGATCAAACTTAGTTCAAATCAAACCTAGTACAGATCAAACCTAGTCTAGATCAAACCTAGTCCAGATCAAACCTAGTCCAGATCAAACCTAGTCTAGATCACATCTAGTCCAAATCAAACCTAGTACAGATCAAACCTAGTCCACATCAAACACTAGATCTAACCTCTACATTCTTCAGTCAATTTACAGCTAAAAAGGATATCAAAACATTTTACGAATATGTAAGTTTTAGTCTGCAAAGTAAACTATCATGAAAATTTATTTGCTTGCAATATATTCATAGCACATTCCATAGTCAAGTATGTAATAGGGAAAAATGGCAGCAGCATATACAGGTTAAATTTGCATAATTTCTCAATTTTACTCTGCCATCACACTTTAATACAACACTTTTCAAGCTATGTAATATTCACAGAAAATCTCATATGCTCCATTCCAAAGACTACGATAGTTACACATATTTGTGAATATGAAAAAAAAATCTGGCATAGAAAAAAAAGTTTTATTAGAAAATTTTGCTGTTTTTTGCTCATAAAATAGAGTTGATACTGCATCCAGTTGTGCATATATTTGAAGATGCGAAAATGAAAATTGAAAAGTTTTCATTAAAAGTAAACTTTTTCATATTTGTATGTGTACATCTGTCAACTCAATTTCTCTGCATATGAACTAATCTTGTTCCAGTAAAAAAAACTTTTATTTTGTAGCTATTTATTTTCGAAATTCGTATTGAGCATTTTTGGATGTTTGCAGAAATATTTTTCGAGTTTTATGAATTCATTTTTAATTGACAATATTTAACATTGATATTGCTGACTATTTTCTGTCTGTTTGCAATTCTGAAATGTTGTTGACCAATTAAATTTTTGTGTAGGCAAAGGACACAAATACTTTGTTGCCATAGGATGATAAATAATTGAAATTTAATGCTGTGGGACTTTAATTGACATGAAAAGCTAGGGAGTTACTAGAGAACTGTCTAATAACATCTAGAACAATTTTTAAAGAGTATTAAGTTTTAATTAAAAGTTTTTAAGCCACTAGCATAATTTTTAAATTGGAAAATGTAGCAAAAATTTTTATCAATTTTATTTTATTAAAAATCGCTTGAAGTTTAGTGAATTTTTAAACTTGGGAAAATACGATGGAATATAGGATGAGATGGGAGTCATTAAATAAATAGCTGATGCTTAGGGATTAGTGGGTTTAAGGCAAGGGTGCGGAACTGATAAATTATATTTTGATCATTTTCGATCATTTCATCAGCTCCGCACGAATCAAAGAAAACAGGCTCCGTTGGGCTGGACATGACGTTATGAGACTTAATAAAGTCTTTAAAAATGTTTTTGTAGATTGCAAAAGATCACTCGGACGTTCTAAGAACTCTTGCAAAGAAGCTGTTAACAGAGACAGTATTACATTTGGAATGGGTAATTGGCAAACGGTAGCCAGTGATAGAATCAGCTTCAGGTGCAGTTAAGTGCCTTGCTGGTCGAATAGGTAAGGCGCTTGGCTCATATTTGGGATGATACTCGATGGAATCGAAGGTCGTCGGTTCGAATCCAGCCATTTCCAAATTTGTTCTTTTTCGGAAGTTTAGATACTTCGACTGCTTAATGTACGAGATCAAGCCATAATTGAGCATTTGGGCAACGTTGGATTAAGGAACGGGTCAGGAACTTGAAGTGTAGCGGGAGAAATAGGAACGAGAGCTACAAGATTACCCACGAATGGAATATTGATAGAACGGACCTGAAAAGTATCACGTAACGTCTACAGAAGATCGAAACGAGAGTCTTAGTTTATTTGAAATCTAGATATGAAGATTAGAAGTTTGATCCTACATAATATTAATTCATATGTATACAAATACAAAAGTGTAAAATGTGAATTATTACCGGACAGTATGTCGTCAATAAATGCAATAAAGTGCAATTAAAATGAAAAAAAAAGGTGCCATCTAAGGGATGCCATGACTCACAATTGATCAGTACGGAAAGCGAAGTAAGAAAGTAAGTCTACAGTTCCGTACCCTTGGTTTAAAGTGATCTCCCCGCCTTCCCCATTACAGTTCGTTGATACCATTTGCTTCACATTACTTCAATCCCAACACAGCATTGCTCCAAAAATATTAGAGATTATTCAGGAGATCTAAGAGATCTGATTTTCTAAGAGCTTAGGATCAATAATATCAAAGCAAGGAAACTCAAGATCCGTTTCATTGAAAGATAACCATTAAGGGATAACAAATTTCATCATCAGCGATAACATTAAAATTTTAAACAATGCCTGATTCAAATATCCAACTTGAGATTCTAAACAATAGCACTTTAACACCTTATCAATTAGTTTTCCAGATCAAAGAACTTCATCATTCAAAAGAGATGAAAAAGCCATCAATTCACACTACACTGAAGAGACTTTATGGTGAAGAAATTTTTTTTTCAATAACATCGATTCCATTTCTTCATCATGGGTGCGGTTCATGGGACCGACAAAAAATTTGGCCAAAATTTGGCCAAATTTTTACCCAAATTTTTACCCAAATTTAGCCAAATTTACACCCAAATTTGGCCAAATTTTTCCTGAAGAATTGTTTGAATAATATTTTTGAAAAAGTTCTCCCAAAATTTTGGCCAAATTTGGCCAAATTTTTATCCAAATTTTCATTCGAATTTGGCCAAATTTTGAACCAAATTTTCATCCAAATTTGGCCAAATTTTCACCCAAATTTTCATCCAAAATTTGGTCAAATGTTTAATTAAAATTTGGTCAAATTTTTGTTCAAGTTTTTGTTTTTTTTTTTTGAAAAAATTGAGACAGTTGTAGTTTTAAGTTTAAATAAAAACGATTAATTTTTTCATAATATTTAAACTAATTGCTTTAAGCGCTACGCTTTGTTTGTATATGAACTGCAACTTATGCAGGGTTTTAAAATAACTACAGTTTTAAAAATCTGCTGAAATATATCCACAGCATTCCACAGTGATTCAGATACGGAAAAAATGTTTAAAAATTCAGAAATATCATATTAATTAAACTTCAATTTTTGAATGAGATTAAAGATCTCAACTTGAAACATATCCTGTGAACATATCTTGTCCCAATTTAATGTCTAACTCCACAAAATCTTTAATTTATTCTCACCAAAAATTTGTTTACAATTTGTTTATGAAAAAAATCTTTGGTTTCTCTACTTTAGGTTTCTATTTCGATATCCTACTAGCTGTTGTTAGCTAAGTTAAGCTTAGATTTGCATATTTAAACTGATTTAAACTACCAAGTCAACAGAAAACTGCTTATTAAGTCTTAAAAATCCAATTGAAATCTGAATTTTTCAATTTAATATTATTGATGATTTTTTTTTTCTTTTAAGAGATATTTAATTCAATAAAGATGCATAATTTTAGGTTTGACCATTTTTCAAAAAATATCTTGTTACCCTATTTATGGGCAATTCTTTGGATGACTTTTGGAAAATTTTCAGCAAAAAATCGAAATTTTGTTGATTTTTCCCATCAGAGACACCGATTTTATGAGTCTTATCGATGTAAAAATCTAAAATGCACACTACTTTTGATATCATACACTTGTAATCGCTGTATTAATTAAGTTATTTGGATTTTTCAGTCAATAACTCGATGACAGAAATCGGAATTTTCAATTTTGCATCATCCGAAGAATCGAAGATTAGAGAAAACTATTGATATCCACATTGAATAATTTTACTGAGTTATGGAACAGACAAAAATTTTTAATTAGGTTGCTTTTATGTGTGCTTTAAGTCATTAAATAATGAAATATTTCAATTCTTTGAAAAATTTCCTTGTGTCGTCGAGTTATAAAAAAGCTTTTTTTTGTCTTAATCCGTGAAAAAATACAAAACTTTCAAACATATTTTTTCAATTTTTCACTTAATTTGGGTGAGTTGTAACATTTCAATAGATCACTTGTAAAGAATTATTTATGCTTTATGATCTACGAATGTTCTGGCTTATTATTCCTTCACAGTAATATGAAATTAAAGAAGACATTTTATTGACACAAAACTCATTGACATTGGATAATGAAAGCTCATTTTTTTTCAAATTCCACTCATCCAAAGAATTGCCCTAATAGGGAATAACATTGCAAATTAAGTATTTTTTTCCGAATCTCATATGAAACGTTTTAAATTTTGATTTTTAAGTGTGAATCTATTGGTTTTGATTCGCATCCTTGAAGAAAAGTTTGTGCCTGAAATTTTACAACTTTTGCAAAAAACAGATTTCAAATTGGTTGCGGCATTGCTGAAAAAATCGCAAAATACGCTTTCTGTAAGCAAGCAAACAAGCATGCAAGTTAATCAGCAAGAAATCTCAATAACGAGACCTTGTGGAGACCTCTAGTTTTTTGCATTTGATCCGTGCTGCTCCATAGAAGAGCTGTATTGTTTTTGGGCAAGGTAGGAACAGCCGTTGCTTCAGAAAAAGCAAAAATCTTAATCTTTTTTTGTCACTTAAACTTTTATATAGCGAAATAATTTTGCATTCAGGTTTTTTTTTGGTTTTTGGAAATTTATTATAATTATTTTTTGAAACTGAAAACAAAATGTATCTGATTCTGAAAAAAATTTTTTAAACTTTTAAGAAGTTTCACGATGTTTAATTTTCAACAAAATAAATTTGAAGTATAATTTTTCAAAATATTTTTAGAAATATTTGAAAAGATAAATAAATAGTTTAAAAAATTTGAGTAAAATGGATCCATACGCCACCATCAGACTCTTCAAACCTCCTCTAATTAAATCATTGGAGTGAAACTGAATGCGTTTCAACAAGCAGTAAAATATTTTTAAGATTTTTGAATTATATTAAGTAATTTCTTTAAGAAATGAATAATTTTGGAGAAATAAGCATCAATAAATTATTAAATCAGTTTTAAATAACTAAAAAATCTCGTTGATCCGATTAAAATTTATGAAGCTAACAATTTGAAATAATACTATGAATTTAAATTTTATGAAAACTGTCGTTTCACTTAACGACAAAGAACGTGTCCTGGAAGTACGCGGGCAGGATATGTCCAATCGACTTGAAACTCTGCCTGAATATTGTCCTAATATAGGTTATTTTAGGTCATCAATCAAAACTTTTTGGTCATGTTTAGTTCCCGAGATACAGCATGTGCCATTTTGTACAGCCACAAAATTGGAAGTACGCGGGCGACTTTTCATAAAACCATGAAATTATTAATGTTATATATTAAAACACATCTACGATTTATGTCCGATTTATGTCCGCCAAAATTTTTGGAATCGGACCTTTGGATGCAAAGTTACAGCCATAAGAAGTTTTAGGACGGGATGTCATGCACTTTTTTTTTCAATTTTTTTTAAACTAATCATGTTATATGTCTAAAAGAATCTAAATTTTACAAGGAATTCAAATCTTATAAAATGTATTTGATATGACTTGTCATTTTTGAAATATGGCAGTTCCAACACAACATATTCGTACCTGAATCACAAAAGTTTCAAAACTTTGTCTATAATATGTTATATATCAAATCATATTTATTTTCAACGGGAATTATTAATTTGCAAATATATTTTGGAACTGGTCGGTCACAAGTAAGTTATATCCAATCAAGCTATAGCAAGAAAGTTTAAAGATACAAGAAAAAATTATCGAGCTAGGTATTTTTGTCTAAAAATTATTTAAAAAAATTTAAGATAAACTCAATTTAATATCCAGTTCGAAAAAAAAGTCTGGTTTCGCAAGAATTTTAAGAAAATGACCATTTTTCCTAGGTTTTCCAACGTTGACAGGTGGAAAACAACTATTAAAATTTTTGAGAATTTCGAAAAATGACTTTCCATTCCCCAAATTGCTTATGTTGTGTGATCACGCTTTTTGCAAAAAAAATAACAAATTTAAGTTTTGGTTTTTTAAGTTTTAAAAATACTAATGAAATTAGATTAAACATTTGTTTTGAGATTCATGAAGAAGTTTAAAATCTTCTCAAAATAGGCGCAAATAGTAGATATCTCGTAAACAACGATTCAATTTTAAAATTCCATAATTATTTTTTGAATAACATGGATAAAGAAATAAAAATTAGTAAAGAGGTGATCACACGTAATCGATTTTTTTTTTCGATTAATTTATCTTTTTATTTTAGACAAAAATACCTAGCTCGATAATTTTTTCTTGTATCTTTAAACTTTCTTGCTATAGCTTGATTGGATATAACTTACTTGTGACCGACCAGTTCCAAAATATATTTGCAAATTAATAATTCCCGTTGAAAATAAATATGATTTGATATATAACATATTATAGACAAAGTTTTGAAACTTTTGTGATTCAGGTACGAATATGTTGTGTTGGAACTGCCATATTTCAAAAATGACAAGTCATATCAAATACATTTTATAAGATTTGAATTCCTTGTAAAATTTAGATGCTTTTAGACATATAACATGATTAGTTTAAAAAAAATTGAAAAAAAAAGTGCATGACATCCCGTCCTAAAACTTCTTATGGCTGTAACTTTGCATCCAAAGGTCCGATTCCAAAAATTTTGGCGGACATAAATCGGACATAAATCGTAGATGTGTTTTAATATATAACATTAATAATTTCATGGTTTTATGAAAAGTCGCCCGCGTACTTCCAATTTTGTGGCTGTACAAAATGGCACATGCTGTATCTCGGGAACTAAACATGACCAAAAAGTTTTGATTGATGACCTAAAATAACCTATATTAGGACAATATTCAGGCAGAGTTTCAAGTCGATTGGACATATCCTGCCCGCGTACTTCCAGGACACGTTCTTTGTCGTTAAGTGAAACGACAGTTTTCATAAAATTTAAATTCATAGTATTATTTCAAATTGTTAGCTTCATAAATTTTAATCGGATCAACGAGATTTTTTAGTTATTTAAAACTGATTTAATAATTTATTGATGCTTATTTCTCCAAAATTATTCATTTCTTAAAGAAATTACTTAATATAATTCAAAAATCTTAAAAATATTTTACTGCTTGTTGAAACGCATTCAGTTTCACTCCAATGATTTAATTAGAGGAGGTTTGAAGAGTCTGATGGTGGCGTATGGATCCATTTTACTCAAATTTTTTAAACTATTTATTTATCTTTTCAAATATTTCTAAAAATATTTTGAAAAATTATACTTCAAATTTATTTTGTTGAAAATTAAACATCGTGAAACTTCTTAAAAGTTTAAAAAATTTTTTTCAGAATCAGATACATTTTGTTTTCAGTTTCAAAAAATAATTATAATAAATTTCCAAAAACCAAAAAAAAACCTGAATGCAAAATTATTTCGCTATATAAAAGTTTAAGTGACAAAAAAAGATTAAGATTTTTGCTTTTTCTGAAGCAACGGCTGTTCCTACCTTGCCCAAAAACAATACAGCTCTTCTATGGAGCAGCACGGATCAAATGCAAAAAACTAGAGGTCTCCACAAGGTCTCGTTATTGAGATTTCTTGCTGATTAACTTGCATGCTTGTTTGCTTGCTTACAGAAAGCGTATTTTGCGATTTTTTCAGCAATGCCGCAACCAATTTGAAATCTGTTTTTTGCAAAAGTTGTAAAATTTCAGGCACAAACTTTTCTTCAAGGATGCGAATCAAAACCAATAGATTCACACTTAAAAATCAAAATTTAAAACGTTTCATATGAGATTCGGAAAAAAATACTTAATTTGCAATGTTATTCCCTATTAGGGCAATTCTTTGGATGAGTGGAATTTGAAAAAAAATGAGCTTTCATTATCCAATGTCAATGAGTTTTGTGTCAATAAAATGTCTTCTTTAATTTCATATTACTGTGAAGGAATAATAAGCCAGAACATTCGTAGATCATAAAGCATAAATAATTCTTTACAAGTGATCTATTGAAATGTTACAACTCACCCAAATTAAGTGAAAAATTGAAAAAATATGTTTGAAAGTTTTGTATTTTTTCACGGATTAAGACAAAAAAAAGCTTTTTTATAACTCGACGACACAAGGAAATTTTTCAAAGAATTGAAATATTTCATTATTTAATGACTTAAAGCACACATAAAAGCAACCTAATTAAAAATTTTTGTCTGTTCCATAACTCAGTAAAATTATTCAATGTGGATATCAATAGTTTTCTCTAATCTTCGATTCTTCGGATGATGCAAAATTGAAAATTCCGATTTCTGTCATCGAGTTATTGACTGAAAAATCCAAATAACTTAATTAATACAGCGATTACAAGTGTATGATATCAAAAGTAGTGTGCATTTTAGATTTTTACATCGATAAGACTCATAAAATCGGTGTCTCTGATGGGAAAAATCAACAAAATTTCGATTTTTTGCTGAAAATTTTCCAAAAGTCATCCAAAGAATTGCCCATAAATAGGGTAACAAGATATTTTTTGAAAAATGGTCAAACCTAAAATTATGCATCTTTATTGAATTAAATATCTCTTAAAAGAAAAAAAAAATCATCAATAATATTAAATTGAAAAATTCAGATTTCAATTGGATTTTTAAGACTTAATAAGCAGTTTTCTGTTGACTTGGTAGTTTAAATCAGTTTAAATATGCAAATCTAAGCTTAACTTAGCTAACAACAGCTAGTAGGATATCGAAATAGAAACCTAAAGTAGAGAAACCAAAGATTTTTTTCATAAACAAATTGTAAACAAATTTTTGGTGAGAATAAATTAAAGATTTTGTGGAGTTAGACATTAAATTGGGACAAGATATGTTCACAGGATATGTTTCAAGTTGAGATCTTTAATCTCATTCAAAAATTGAAGTTTAATTAATATGATATTTCTGAATTTTTAAACATTTTTTCCGTATCTGAATCACTGTGGAATGCTGTGGATATATTTCAGCAGATTTTTAAAACTGTAGTTATTTTAAAACCCTGCATATACAAACAAAGCGTAGCGCTTAAAGCAATTAGTTTAAATATTATGAAAAAATTAATCGTTTTTATTTAAACTTAAAACTACAACTGTCTCAATTTTTTCAAAAAAAAAAAACAAAAACTTGAACAAAAATTTGACCAAATTTTAATTAAACATTTGACCAAATTTTGGATGAAAATTTGGGTGAAAATTTGGCCAAATTTGGATGAAAATTTGGTTCAAAATTTGGCCAAATTCGGATAAAAATTTGGCCAAATTTGGCCAAAAATTTGGGAGAACTTTTTCAAAAATATTATTCAAACAATTCTTCAGGAAAAATTTGGCCAAATTTGGGTGTAAATTTGGCTAAATTTGGGTAAAAATTTGGGTAAAAATTTGGCCAAATTTTGGCCAAATTTTTTGTCGGTCCCATGAACCACAATCCTTCATCATATTTGGTACACAAAGGAAGCATGTGATGTTTAAAAACTTTTTTCATTCTCTTTGTAGAATTATGAGAAGTGAAAAAAAAAATTACAAAGTCATTTTGAAACTTTTTTTTCTCTTGCCTGCCTGCCTCCTTTATAGCTTTTTCAATATGATGATAGAAAAGGCATAAAACTGAGACTCACCAAGTATGTGAAGTGAGGAAGGAAATGAAAGAAAATAAAGGGAGGCATATGCCGCTAAGGGGACAACAGCATGATGGGGAATAGAATTGATTGGAAATTTACTGTCCAATGGATTCCTGATCGTATCTTTGGTAAATAATGGTATGAAATTAGTGAGAATTCTCCAACATATTGTTATCCCCCTGCATGTGACGCAAGAAAAAGAAAGAAAAAATAACACAATACATTTCAAACTTATTCTCGTTCAAGCCGTTTTCATTTATGTACATTTTACCACTTCTTCTATCGCAATTTCTTTTGCTTGTACAGCGAACAGAGCATAAGTAAGAATAACAACAATAGTGTCAGATATGAGAAAGTGTTATGAGACTTTTGCATGCAATACATGTAATAATAAGTATAGGGGTTGTACACTTATTATGTATTAGAACAAAGAGTGTAGGCGCCTAGTAGTAATATTTTCCCATTACATAACAAGCGACCGACCCCAATTGGAGTAAGTTGGTAATACATTTTTTTCATACAACCTCACCATTATGATTTTTCCCACATCATATAATTTTTCTTGTACATTCAGTATAGGCAGAAGGCATAGATATGGTTATATTTATCGCCTTAAACATATACAGCATGTATAGACATTGCACATACACACTTCTATCTATCTATCTCTATTTTAACCCAGTTAATTGCTTTACAAGAGATAACAATAGCTTTTCCACATATTAAACTAAAACCCATGCATCCTTCAACTGACTCATCCTTCCTCACCAACGTTATTCTCACTCAATATATTCATTTTTACACCGCACATATCTACATGTATATTGGAATTTTAGCATAAATTTGAGTAGCTTTTTTATGCAAATATTTTTTTCGATGCACACGCATCGGTTGTGGATTTTGGATATTTTGTTGCATTATTTTCTAGTGAATGGTTGAATGGCGATTAAGTTTATGGATGTGCTTAGTTGATGTTGGTCATCGTATGGCAATCTTAAAGAGTTGGTCTTCATCAATAGTTTTTAATCTTGACTTAAATGGAAGCCTACATGTTAGTGGTGGATTAACGAGGCTTAGGTGACAATACAATAGCTCACAGCAGGCATATAGCTTGAAGAGTACTGGGACCTGTTTCAAAGTCTCTCATTCAAAGGCTCTTACACTACTCACAGTCAGATTCTAATTCGTAAGGTTCCCAGGTTGATCTAGAAACTAGCCAACAGACTAACCAAGAAACCTTATCCCTTACTTTCATCCTAGACATCTCAATCAACAATAATATCACACATCACTGAACAAACTCCATCAAAACTCTCAACAATCTCGTCATAATCCCAACACTATAATACAAAGATATAAAGGCACAGAGAGAAACTACTTTATACTATTGAGATAGTTAAAAGGCAACTATAATATAAAAAGGAGCGAAATTTTATTTGAAATAATAGACATGCCAAAAAAGATAGTAGGATATAGAGATAAATGTACATATAAATAGAAATTAAGGGAGGAAGGATGTGAGCACACACATGTAGTAGCTGGGGTGAAAAGTGTGAGTCCATTTTTAATAATAAATTTGTGGATCTTAATATGTATAGCATGAACCATAAATATATGAAAACGAATACTTTGTGATATGAATTCTAATGTGACTGCTATTGTGCTATCGTTTCGGGGATGAGCATGCTACGCTGACAATATCTCATGGGATATAAAGGTGCAGAAATAATTTTTTTTTTGAATGATATCATTTTATAGAGCGGTTACACGTCCTACTTTATATACCAGCACTGCTGCTATTGTCGTGATAAATTTTTTTCTCTGCTTGCTGTTTCTATGTCTGCATATTAAAAAATATAAAATGAAAACTTTTTCAACACCTCATCACAGTCACAATGACATGGATGATGAGGGAATGAAAAATGGTTGGTATGGAAATTTTTTGAGAGAATTTTGTCAGAACGCAGTAGAGCTTTTGAAGCTATTTTGTGGTAGTTTTGGGAAGCTGTAACTTGGCACTGTTTCAAAATTTGGGATAAGAGGTGATGGAAGCAGAAGAGTTTAATGGTGTTTTTGTGGAAATATAGGTTGCTGTCCAGCAGAGTTGATTATTTGATGAAAAAAACCCTTTGGATACCTACAAAAAGCATGCCATCCTTTTGAGCTGGAGTCACTTTGATTCTTATTAGAACAGAATCTATTGTACCACACCCTTTAGACCAACAGTTTAAAGTGGAATCTGAACCACTTGCAAGCTCTGCACATTGCAAAGACACGAGTACGTCTAAAGACCTGATTTACCCTGCAGTGTACCTAGTCAAAATTCGAATGTGCAAGATCCATTCCTACAAACTCAACCCTGACATCTTAAAAAACTTCAGACACCTAAATCATCCTTTTAGTAACAGAAAATAGCACTAAAACCTTCCAACAAGACAAACAGAATTTCAATTCCCAACTTTCATAAAATGAAAGCATTCTGATCCTCCCTTTGAAACTTATAAAGAAGGCATTATAAACTTTTTTAAAGCTCGACAGACAATGTTGGAAGCAAATCCCTTAGATTTTTTTTTTCATATACTTTGGGAAAACTTTATCTTTACAGAAATTAAATCCACTTCATAGAAAAAATATTAGTTGAAGCTACAAATAAGATTTTCTTGTCATCGAATTAAAAGTATTATTACAGTTAATAAGTTCGATGAATAATGAGATGGAACTAAGTTGGTAAGGAGGAATTACTTACTTACTTCCTTGGCTGGGGCGCACGTGGGCCCATTGCCGCGCTTAGAGATCGTCTGAAGACAGCTCTATCCTTAAAAACCTTCTGCCAGTTCGGGATATTACGGACTCTAGCGTCCTTTTCAACACATTCAAAACCACGAGATCTTCGGTCTTCCTCGTGATCTCTTGCCATCCATAAAGTCTGCTACTGTCACTTTTAGTACTGAAGCATCTTGTGAGCGTCTGAAGAGGAAATTGTTGGGGTCTATTGACAGGAAGAGAGTAATTAGGAAGGCCTAGTACTTCAAAGGGGAATATTACATGATGCAAAAATCTTGGATTTATTATTCATTATATTGGTTGCCATATGAATGCTGCCTGATAATAAGCTGTTCATATCAGTGAATTTAAGCAAGACTGTCAATTTGTCAAGCCTGCAGCACTTGCAAGGAATACAAACCATAGCTGAGTCATCATCATCTAAAAATCTATAAAATCACGTAAAATGAAATGTTTGGAAGTCTATCCTGTTTTTTATTTCTCAATTTATGCTTCATCTCAGTCTAGAAAATCGAGTCATAATTTCAAAACAATTTCACGACAATCCTAAAATATTCAAATTCAAATTTACACACAAAACTTCCTCAATTAAGTCATTAAAATCCCTTAAAACCTCCAATCTTCATTCACCTGCATAGAAGTAATTATCCATACCTAATACAGTACAGAGTTAATTTCTCACACATAACACCTTCATCACCCTCAACCCTTCATCTCATCCTGATTATCATCATCTAATAGTGATTATGACTCATTCATAAATCCTAATGTCTCTTCCCCATCAAATAACATATTTCACATAAATTGTCGTACTATAAATCAACAGATCATTAGAATATTATTGTTACGGTTTAAGGATTATGTGAACTTCCTTATGCTGTCTATATCCTCTTGTGTGCGAAATTCCTAAAGGAGAAATTTAATGATTTTTCACTCTATCCCGTCTCAAAAAGCATCATCAATGTCTCGTTCACCTCACCTCCCATCAAACATCCTTCATTCATGCTTTTATAAACAACACAAAAAATAAAACAATTAATGAAGATTGCATAAGTTTGAGGCGTCACACAGAATTTTTGACATATTGGTTGATGTTCGCATCGCACAGAAGAAGATGTGATAAGTGATTAATGTCTTAGACACAAGGAATTTTTGAAGTGTGTCATTAGTGAGGGAACATTTGTTATGCTTGATGGGGGTATTAGATGCTGACTGGCTGGAATTGATGTGAGGATTATTACCATTTATGGAATATATTTTAGACTCGTTTTTATCAAGGACAAAGTTTGGTTGAGAGGGCTTTAAGTAGGAATCACTGGCTAGTTTAAAGTTAAGTTCAAATTGATATAATTGGAAGTTGTAGCTGCTTGATCATTAAACTCTTGAATTCTTATCAAGGGTCAGACACTCCAACAGAATTGTAAGGATTGTACAATCCTTACAATCCTTCCATACGAATTGTAAGGATTGTACAATCCTTACAATCCCTACAATCCTTTTCATATATGGATTGTAAGGATTGTACAATTCCTACAATCTTTCTATATAAGGATTGTAAAGATTGTAAAATCCTTACTAAACAAAAATAATGTTCATTTATTTTTAAAAAATAAAATAAAATACGAAAAATGAAGAAAAACAGTCAGAAATTTTTTAAGAAAAATTATATTGAAAATTACGGAGTTGCTAATGGAGTCACATATTGTTATGATGTATATATCTATATATTCTTATATTTTATACCTGCACAATATATAGGAACACACAATACTTTACTGTGAATCA
The DNA here is from genome assembly GCA_917627325.4 of Chironomus riparius. Classification (NCBI taxonomy): domain Eukaryota; kingdom Metazoa; phylum Arthropoda; class Insecta; order Diptera; family Chironomidae; genus Chironomus; species Chironomus riparius. The sequence goes on along the minus strand of OU895877.1, from coordinate 15,611,218 downwards.
ATTCGAATGATTTTTTATACATTTTAACTTATTAAAAAGTTGTAAAATGTATAATTTTTACACCTGTGACCAGGATGGGTGATTTGAATCAAAAATCAAAATCATAATCTTTTTGAAATGAATTTTAAAAGGGATTTTGATTTAAATCAGTTTTGTATGGGGGTTTTTTTGGATTTTGATTTAAATCTCTTGTTTGAAAGATTTTATTGGGATTTTAAAATCACTCCATGCAAAATTTTTGTATTCAATTTCTCAAATTATTTTTCAAATCAACAGTTTTCAGTTGCAGTTCCTAATAAGGAGGAATGTAGTTGATACTTTTTTGGCCAGAATCTTGCAACTGGATCTTTTAGATTCAAACATTTCTTAAAGAAAGTTTACAGCAGCCAATGGTTTCATGCTGTTTGACTTAAACGAAATCCTTTTCATGATTTTTAATTTTCTGTGCCTTGCTGCTTACACATAAATAACTGGACTTCATCAAGCATGCCTGGATCTTACTGCATAGGAACTGCAACTAAAAACTGTTGATTTGAAAAATAATTTGAGAAATTGAATACAAAAATTTTGCATGGAGGGATTTTAAAATCCCAATAAAAACTTTCAAACAAGAGATTTAAATCAAAATTCAAAAAAATCCCTTTGAAAAATCATTGCAAAAAGGTTTTGATTTTTGATTTAAATCACCCACCCTGTATTTCCATTGTTTCGTTCTTTAAATTCAAACAAATAAATTTTTAATATTAAGTTAATATTTCTTCTTTAATAACCTATGAAAAACATTTTTAAATGTTCCATACAATTATTTCATCCCTACAATCCTTATATGGAAAGGATTGTAAGGATTACAATCCCTACAATCTTTTCCATATAAGGATTGTAAGGATTACAATCCCTACAATCCTTCTCATATAAAGATTGTAAGGATTGTAAGGATTGTACAATCTTTACAATCCTTCCATATGGATTGTGAAGAATTGTACAATCTTTTACAATTCTGTTGGAGTGTCTGACCCTTGATTCTTATAACTGTCATGTTATGCTCAGAGCCGTTTACTTAACGCACAAGTCAGAGTCGTTGTAAGATGACAGCTTTGAAAATAAAAACAGTAAGTAACACATCATCGATAAGATGCATGGACAATTCAAACCTAATTGCTGCTTGGAATACTAAGTACCAAGTGCGATTGATACTAAGAAGTTATATTTTAGGATTCTATTGGTTATCCTCTCATTAAACCTTATACTGTCGTCTGAAAGACAGGAGTACACAATAATTCTTCTTCTAGGCTACACTTAAGTGACTCCTTAGCTCATGAAACCTTTAAACTGCGCTTTAATCATCTCTTAAACTTAAATATCCATCAATAATAAAATTAACACATAATAAATGATGATAAATTCCATTCAAGAGAAGTCTGAACTACCTGTTCCGTTTCATTAGTTCAAATAGATCATCTGGGAATATCTTCGCGATAATTTATCTATAGACGAAAAAGTCGAGAGCAAGATAGTCATGTGTGTGCGTGTCTGTTTGCATTAGAGTATGCGGCAAATAAACAGCAATAAATCAATAAAGCAAATGACTAAGATACATTGTTATTATTGTTGTTTGTCACATTGCACCGTGTTTTTGATCCCTTCTCATATATTTAATGATGTCGAACATAAAGCATTTGTGCGATTCTCTTCCGTCTACGGATGGCTTTATGTCGTTTTAAGGGGAGAAAGTTCTATGGCATATAAAAATAAATCATATGAGATGAGGAAAAATCTTAAAAATTATTGGCTTCTTCTCGCTATATAAATAATATTTTTGTGTGGAAAATGCGATTAACTTTCTTTGACTGCTCCTCATTTCCAAAAAAAAAACTTTATTTTTGTGCTGCCTTTATCCTCTTTTTTATTATCCTTAAAAGAAATTGTTGAGAAGAAACAAAATTGTTTGCACTTGGATAGATTTATGAGGATGAATTTATGGTGCTTGTGCTCTACTCTGGATGAAAAATAAAGAAGGAGAGAGTGGCCAATATTTCACATTAGAACGGCACACAAAGCATGACTTTTTCCTTTTTTGAAGAAAATAAAAAATGCGGAATAAAATAAAAACTTTCGACATCAAATCAAAAAAAAAAATATAGCAATGCGAAAAATGAGTTTGGAAGGGATGACTGGATGTGTTTTTAATGTGGCGCATAAATGGGTTGGTCATCTCAAAGCCTGGATTAGTTCGTATTCAAACGTTCCTTGATTAAGATTTTAAATTGAATTGCGATAAATAAAAAAACTCGACCTATTCAGGTCAGTTATGATCTAGAGAAGCGCTAGGATGATTCGCAGCTAATTACAAGCTTAACAAGTGATGATTCCAGGGGCGTAGCCGGGGGGGGGGGGGGGGGGGGGGCATAGGGGCCCGGGCCCCGCTATGAAAATCTGATAATTGTTTTATTAAGTATTTATAGAGAAGAACCAGTTAATGTAGAGGAAGTGATGAAAGAAATATCAAAATCAGCACGAAAAATTAAATTTAATGTATAAATAATGAATTAAATATTTAAATTTATGAAGAATGAATATAGATTTAAGGATACAAAATAACGGTTTTTTAATTTTCGAAAATGGGCCCCCCCCCCCTTAACAATTTTCTGGCTTCGCCCCTGGATGATTCACTAGACCACTGCACTCAAACCTAGACCTTTAGTTAAAAGTAGAATCCAAACCACTTGTTTCATGGTATTACTACTTGGAGCCTACATAGGAAGGTGTGAACCTTCATTTCCAGTACATATGATTCGAAAAAAGACTAGTGAAAAATTTTTCGTACCCAGTCTCGAACTCACGACTGCTTGTCGATATTGCAATAATTAGGAACGCAAGTACGAAACGACTCAATCACCGAGCTCCTATAGCTCACAAATCTGATATAAAATTGTTTAATTCACTTAACATTGGCTTGCTTATGGTTTAAAGGAGTGATGCCTGAGTAAAGTGGAACCTGAGGTATCAAACCATATGTAGTCGAATCTGTCAGTTCAAGTTTTAAGCCTTTGTATTTGATTGGGTAGGCTTAATACCAGAAATTCGTTGATATCTCTTTTATGTAGATGTAAGTTCGATTCCCATTAGAACCTAATCTCTCAATGATGATAAAAAGCATTATCGGTGAGCCAAAGATTTGCATAATATTCACAGCATTACTATAGGCTAGGAAAGTATGTCAATCAGCTTTAACTGCAAAAAATGTAGATCATGTTATTTAAATATTAAATAATATTTCAAAATACGAACCAAACTGATCCATCCAAGTCAGAAAAACTGCACAACTTACTCTATTTATGCTTCATAGCCAACAAATCCACCACAAAGTTTTAAGCGGAAGATGAAGAAATTTTCCTCTCCATTTTCATACTTCAAACACCATCCATATCGTTTGTGATATTTCGCGTGAAGAGTCTCTTTTTTTTCAGATCCAGAACTTTTTCCTACTAATGCTTTTTTTCTTTCTTCCTTCCATGCTCTTTGAAATAAAATAAAAATAAATTCTTTGTACGCTTTCTAGCTTCTAGCAATTCGTTCTAACTTATAAAGAAAATTTATTCCCATTAAATATGTATTACTGCCTTTCCACTCGCTCATGAAATATGGTCTATGTTTGCTTTTTGAGAAGACGGCAGCAGCAGCAGCACAAAAAAAACATAATTTATGTTCTCACGATGGAAGGAGCATTGCTGAACATTAATTGTCACTTACTGATAGCAGGAATCAGATTTGAAATGGTAAGAAGGAAAAGTAATCCGATTTTATTTAAGAAAAATGAGAATGGAAAGTTGCTGATTTGCACACACAAAAAAGGAGGCAGGAAAATAAAGGTTGAAGGCACGACGTGGAAAGAAAAACAAGTTTTAATGAATGAAACTTTTTGAGATATTTTTCATGAAAAATAATTAATCATTTCATTTGAAAGAATCAGAATCATTAATGTAAAGTAGATGGAAATGAGTAGTGTGAAAATGTGGGAAGGAGATGAATGATGGAACTTTAGTGTGATTACTTTTAAGGTTTTGAATGATAATTAAGATATTTTTGGTTAATTTGTTAAGAAATGTTGAAGAAGTTTTAAAATCAAGCATGGCTTGACCAAGTCCCATCAAGTCAAGTTTAAAAGCTCTTTTTCCATTTCACGGTTCTAGTTACGAAGCCTAGTTTGTGTGTTGGGTGGAGTTTTGATTTATTTGGCACCACATCTTGCGCAAACGAATTGTGACTAGAGACACTGCAGGGTATCAGGTCTATTGATGTACTCGTGTCTTTGCAAAGTGCAGAGCTTGCAAGTGGTTCAGATTCCAATATAAAATGTTGGTCTAAAAGATGTGATACATTAGATTCTGTTCTTATTTGAATCGCAGTGTCTCCAACTCAAAAGGCTGAGCCCTCTCCATGCTTTACCTTTTTTTTTTTGAAAAACCAATGCTTAATTCAATTAAGTCAACACAAAAGTCTGTGTCATAGCCAAGAATTTGGACGAGAAATTAAGTTTCGGTTACGTCACCGACTTGAGAGCAACTTGCAACATTCTTTGAATGACAATAAGCCACAATTTTTGGTATAGAAAAGGAAGAACATGAATCATAGACCTGATTTGTTAAACATTTGCTTAATATAAGTCTAAAACAGGTTCTTTAAAGTTAACTGCTTTTAAATCCCAACAGCCTTCTTCAAGCAATAAAAGCAATCATTCTGAACCGTCATGATTCTAAACTAAAGGTGACTAAGGTAGAAACCCTCATGTCGACAACCTGCAAACATCAAATGATATTCTCTCAATGGAGATAACAAGCAAGTCAGAACAACAACAAATAGTTTTGATTCATACGTAATCATTATTTATTTATTTTATTAATCACATTCAGCACGTTGTAACCTAGTGTTAACACTATTAAGTCAATATGAAAATTAATCTTCCAGTCTTTGTAAATAAAAAATTTAAAGTCATGGCAATTGTTGCCGCATAAAGTCATTTCAAGTTCTAATTAAGTTTCACTGTGCATCACTTTTACTAAATTTTAAAGATCACATTAAAAGCTTTACAGCTATGCTTCCGATGGAAGTGGATTGTTTCTATTGGTGCAAATAACAAGGCTTATTAAAGCCAATAATATGGATGCTAAAATGATGACAGAAACTAATCCAGGAACCAAACAGCCGTAGTTTGCACTCTCAATGTTTGAGCCAATATCTTGCTTAAATCCATCATCATCCTTAAAAGCCACAGTCACGCTTGAGTTTGTTGTCTCCAAAATCATAAACTTAACATTCATTTCGTCAGTGCTGACTTCATTTATAGCATTAGTCTTCTTTAATGTTTCTATGATGCAGTCGATTCTTCTTGGATATTTTCTATATGAGTCATCTTTGTATAGAACATACTGAATAAAGCTGTAAAATCCAGCTGATTTGACGTTTTCAACCTCTGCTGGTTCTAGTTCCAATGTTGAATCTATAAAGAAATTAAGAGGATTTGAAAATATTGGACTTAAAGGTGTTTTAAGTTGTGGTCAACATTGACACTGGTGTGTAATGGTACACAGGTTTAAATTAAGTACCTATATGCTTCTCCCTTTCAATTTTAAAGCTTTCGATGGGAGTAATTGTTGTTTCATCATCTACAGTGTCTTGCGTTGTGTCTTGTAAAACTTGAAATAAGAAAAAGTTATAGAAATGAAAGATTTTACAAGATACTTAACAGCCTATCATAAACGTATCCATCCACAGTGCGAACGTCCACTTAGAACCAGGATTTCTGAACAATTAGACAGTCATTTTGTGTATGTAGCAGCGGATCTAGCTAGTGTGTGTGAATACACTTGATTCTAAGCATACATTCAACATAGCATGATGGCGCCAACATTTAAATTGTGTCATCCAATGCACAACTTATTGATTTTCTGACTCTATTTGATAATTTTACCTGTATCAAAGTATTCATCTTGTGCAGCTGACAAACTTGCAATTGCAATTACACAAAATAATTTAAATAAATAATCCATTTGAATCTCTAGGAGCTCAGTCTATCTTTAATGGAATCTGAAAAGCTACTGAATTGAAGCTGGCAACTTATTGATTATCATTATAAAAAACGAGAGCACAAACAACTTTCGTTAAATGCTTGATAGGCACTGAACATCTTCTCTATGTGACAATTTTTAATCTCAATAAGTCAGTATTAATAAGGTTTGTAAGTATTACGTTCTAGTGATGTGATTTATTTACGTTTATGGAAGAGCAGACAAGACTTTTATTATCATTTTATATGATGTGAGTCTGTAATCGGAGAAACGTTTAGCACTTTATGCCACACATGTGTGTTACAGTTATGAATCAATAGTTTTGACAATAACAGCTTGTATTGTTGATTTTAAAAGATTTTGTGACAGTTGAAAGAAGGGAGTGCATAAATGAGTATCATGTGTAGACTCACTGCATAACATAGTTTGATCTTTTCAATTTCTGTAAAATAAAAATTTCAGTTCACAATAGGGTTGGGCAAATATTCGAATATATTCGAATGTATTCGTGTATATTCGAATATGAACAAAAAAATATTCAAATATATTCGAATATATTCGAATATATATTCGAATATTAGAAATTCAAAAATGAAAAAATACGTTATTTTTTAAATAGCTAATTGCTCAACAATAGCATTATTGACATATATTGAAGTTAATTTTTCAACTGCCTGTAATTTGTAAATGATAAACAATTTATATATGAGAATTAATTTATTAAAGCTTATTTTTGTACTTCATTTATTTTATTATTCCAATTCAGCATGAACAAAACACGGTAAATTTTGAAACTTTAACAACCAAAACTTAGATGCTGATCACTTTTGACATTGTTGCATACAACAAAGCAACTGATATGAATGGAATGAGCTTCATTTGCATGAACGATGGTGCTGATCCTTTGGCACCTTCACCTTCAGCACCAGATTCTTCAATTGCCTTAGGTGTTGTTTCAATTGATGGTCCCTGAGTTACAGATGGCTGGGTTACAACAGGCGAAGAAGCATTTGGCACGTCTGGAGCAACAGTGACATCAGTTACATCTGTTGTTACTTCTTTATTGTCAACTTCAATCATTGGCTTTTCTTGATCTTCTCCTTCAAGTGGCTTGGCTACTGATAAGTTTGTAATCATGCCGACGATAAAAAATGCGATCAAAAACTTGCGGAATTCCATTGTTGAATTTAATTTGATTATTTGTTTGAGGCTTAAAGAGCTTCTGGATATTTTGTATAAGGATTTTGGATGATTTGATTAAGGCTTTTCGATGATTTGTATAAGGCTTCTGGATGATATGATTTAATTGCAGTAAGAAGATTCGAAAATATTTCTGGAGCTTTTCAAAAACACGTCTGGTCTCGTTGAAAGATAAACTTGAAATGAACTTTCTTCGAATTTTTCACATTAAATGTTAATTTTAAAATCTCAAAGCTTACTGACTTGAAAAAATTTGATGAATTTTTTTTGGATTGAATTCAATTTTGAGTCCTTTGCTTGATCTTTATGGATACTGGTTAGCATGTTTTGGAAGAAAATTTGAAGCTTCTTCATGGTTTGATATGATAATTTACCTAAAATCGCATAAATGCTGCATTCAACGAAAATAATCATAAATTGTTCATTTTTCATGTAATACCGACAGTAATACTGACCGTAAATATTATTACTAGTCACGAGGTCAAATTCAGCACAAATGAATCAAGCTGAAGCTTTATTTGTAGTCAAAAATCTAATGAAAACATTGGAATCATTAAATTGCTGCCCAAAAACAGTTGCAGCTTCGGATTCAATGACGAAATTGTTATTACACTAGTAGGAACTGCTATTAGTTCATTTCAGAGCTAATGGCTGCGTCATACAGAAAAGAAAGGAAATTTTTTAAATTTCTTTGGAAACAATTGTGAAAACTGACTTTATCCTCAATTTGAGGCTTCATAATCCTAAAAGCCAATCCCAGCAGCTACATTTCCAATCGTATGCAGTGCTATTGCTTCAAAATCTTTAATAATATCACCAAAATATGTCAAATGGTCTTCAAAAAGTCTTTAAATTTATGCCCAAAACATCCAACATTGTGTAGCAAAATAGGCGTCATTCCATTCGTAAGCTGTTCTATAAGTTAATTAAATCTAGAAACACCCGATCTGACCAAAGATCAATTGAATGAACAGCAAAAAAGAGTCAAATTACGTTCAACAGCTTTTAATCATCAAGTATGAAGGCATAACATGTACGTCACAAAACCTTTTTTCAAGATCATGACGTCAGAACTAAACAATGCAGCTGAGACATCCAAAATACGAAAAAAAAACAAAATGTGAAAAACTGCAAAATTTTCTTCATTAAAAATCAACAAGTCATTAAAAATTAATAACACAAGATTCATGTTTCATCGGAACTAAATTATTAATCTTTACTAATTCATCTTTACCGTCTTCTTATGTAAAGCACTAACAGTACAATAGCTAATAAAGCAACAAAAATAAGAACATAAATTCGGGTATTTCCCATCTCCGTGCAATCGAAATTTGCATCTTGAATCTCTCGCTCAAGGTCGTACATAAATGTCGTGACGTTCCTAAACTCAAACTTTACTTCTTGCTCAATATTTTTCTTAAAAACGAACGACTCTTTGTTAATTTTATCCATAACTTTACTTTTTCTCATTTGTGTGATCATACACTCAACTCTCTCTGGATGTTTTACGTATCTGTAAGCATTCCTGTAGTTTGTACTCGTGAGAGTTGTTTTAATCGCGTCATAGAAGAGATTGATGTGCTGATCATCATTGTCGGTTGTTGTTTGAGATGTTGTTTGTGCTGAATCGTCGTCATTTAGCATGCTGGTGTGCTCAGTAGCTTCAATATGATCATTGTGAGTCTCATCTTGTTGTGTGTCTGGATCTTCATGCTCTTCTGAGTCATAATCGTATTCAATTTCGTCTTCTGTTGTTGATTTGACAGTTGTTGATGTACTTGTTGATTCTGGACTTTCTGGTGGAGTGTCTGGTTCATCAATGTCTTGATATTCAGGTTCTAGATCCACAACATCATCAATTTTCTCTTCACTTGCTTCTTCATGTCTTGTATCACCAACATCATTCATACAATCATATTCTACATCTCCAGGATTTGAATCTAAACAATCTGCTGATGCCGCGAGGAAATTTCCAAGAACTAGCACGAGACAGAAAAGTATTCGATGATTCATGGCAAATTTTTTCTTCGTCTGTAAATCTCAATAATTAATGAACTTGAAAGGTTGATAACGTTATGATGTGATAACAATGACAGGGTAGAGATGAATGTTAAGTTTCGTGTTTCTCTGAAATCTACATAAACACAAAATTAAAATATGGAAAGAACACACGCACGCACATGTTTTGATCAGCTTTGAAGTATTTACTTACGAATCAAGGTTGAATTGACTGGGTTCACTTATTCAGCTGTATATTTGACACTGCTTATGAATAACTATTTTTATTACTTATTGTGTGAGGAATTTTAGAGGTCAATGCTGTCTTGTTGATGGCTTTTTTGTACCGGAAGTCAAATTATTATATACGGAATTATTTATTTTTGGTAGCTTCTAATTATTTTTAAGTTTAAAATATCGCAAAATAACACAAAACTTATTTAACCTGAATTCACTTAAATAAATTGATATTAATTTATTTTATTTGCATAATAAAATATTGAAATTTATTTATAGAACTGCAGACATACGAAAAAATGTCTTTTTAAATTTAATCAAGAACTATCAATTAATAATAAAGCTATAAAAAAAATTCACGAAAAAAATATCTCAGTCTGGTCCACGAGTATACTGCTACTATTATGGAGTGTAAAATCAAAACTAGACGCTCAAACGCATCAAAATTTATAATTATAATAAGATTCTCAGCTTGTTTTCTCAGCTTTTAAGAGACAATAAGGTGTGAGAGAGCCGGAGAGGATCGAGTTATGTCTGTATCAACTTCTTCTTATTTTTTTGAGACTGTGTTAAAAGGTTGAATTTTTGCATAGGCTCGACATGTTCTTTTGGTTTATTAATGTTGAAGATATATTTACAAATTATAACTGATCTTAAAAGGTGAATTGGTGTCTGTAGGGAGTCTGGGGGGGGGGTCTAGAGGGTCATGTTTGATTTTGCGGCAAATTTTATGACTTACTCAATGATTCATCCCAAACAGGAATCGAACCTCCCACTTCTCGATTGCAGGTCAAGTGTTCAGACTACATACTAAGCTATTGAGATTTGTCATTGGAACTGGCAATTTGCCAACATATTTGCTATAACAATATTGTTATACCAAGCTACACATTTATAATTAGCAAATAATGACTAATTTTAATGAATTTTTCTCAAATTAATTAAAAAAATCATGACGATGATGAGATAGCAAAACCTGTAAAGTAAACATGTTAAGATTTCTGGTATGAATCATATGGAGTCAAAGATTCTTTAAATTTAGAAAACATCATTAGCATTTATTTGTTTACTATTAAACATTCACAACTTCTTGTTCTTATGATTGACACTTTCGACTTTATTTGACATTTAGCAACTTGATGGTAAAGATTAGAGTGCAGAAATTTTTAAGGTACACTTGTCTTAGAAACGAGCCCTTTCATCTAATAATCTTTTCTGCTACACTAAGTCAAACTCTTTCTCATCAAGAAATAAAAATGACTTCAAATCATATCACCAACAGCACTATTTCCATATCAATCTATTGGCAACCGACAAATTATTTCACATTTGGATTTTAAATGCCTTAAAAGACGTAAATAAGAAATTCTAAAATATCACATGTCATATATTCTATAAACATGCAATTTATTCTATCACGTTTTGTTAAAAATGCCAAAAAATTTTGAGAATCATTCAGCAGCTTCCTATGTATCATAGCGATAACTCAAATGCTCCCCAAAAAATCTATTTACAGGACAGACAATAATAAGCTGATTATAATCATTGAATCCACATTTACTACCATCATTAAGCAATATTTTCAAATCAATTAGTAAATTGCGTTTGCCTATAACGATCCACATTCTAGCCAAATTAAGCAATGCATACGAAAAATTTTTGTTTTATAAATGAAAAATTAGTTTATTCTTTATTCACCCCTCATTAACACCTCGCAATTTATTCAAATTATTGCATGCAATTTTAATTTTCTAAACGAGTGTGTCACAATCATCAAAATAATTATTGCAATTCACGTAAAGTTTTTAGTGTGCAATCATGGAATGAGACGGATGAGGGGGGTCTTGACTCCCTTTAACCTTTTTGATGGAATTTTAACATCCTCTTGCCTTTATAGATTGGTTTTAACCCTTTTTTATTCCTATGTTGTGACTTTGACCATCTCCTCTCTCAATAAAGTGCTCTTGACACCCCTCGTACCTTTAAAACTTGTGGTCTTGACCCCCTTCTTCCTATTTGATATGAGAATGATCCCCATCTACATTAATTAGATGTTCTTGACCTTATCCTAACTTTATGAAATGATGTTGACTTTGGCTTACTTCTATTAAGTGGTATTGACCCCCTCATACCTCTCCAAATGTGTCTTAACACCCTCTTCCTTCTTTAAATGGGTCTTGACTCCCTTATTCCTCCATAATTTATTTTAACAGACCCCCACCCATTTAACCTCTTACAAGTTTAGAATGTGTACGGAATAATAAAATTCAGGAATAACCCACCAAAAATGTCTCAATACGTCCCTGATGTGCAGCTCACTTCACAATTTAATTGTCATGCACGAAAACCTTTTATTTTTTCATTGTAACACACAAAATAATCCTTAAAATGCAAATTTTCATTTTCCAGTTATTTTTATTTTAAATAAGTTAATTGGCTAAATTATGCTTTTTGCAAAGCAGAAATTTACTTTTTTTTTTGAGGCCAAAAAAGTGCTCCACGCTGTTCCGTGCATTCATACAATTTTTCATTTTGTAGGTTGTAGTCATTCCAAACCCCATAATCGAGTCAAAATCGTTTTGTTCAATTAAAAACAAGTTTTGTACATGTAGATATGAAAATATTCATGCAAAAATTATGTTGTGAATGGAATGTACAATTTCATTTATGTTTTTTAGAAAAAACTTTATAATACCAATCATATGAATTGCTCTGAGAAATAAACTATGCATGTATACATGACCAAAAAATAATAAATTTATTATAATATGAATTGTGTGTGCTGAGTTTTGCCTGTTTTTTTTTTTTTTGATAATTCTACAGGCAAGGAAAAAATGATGTATGGAACGAGTAAGGAAATAATGCGAAAGGAAAGTTTTAAATGCAATTTTATGCAATAATTGTTAACATAAATTCTGATTATGTCTGAGATAATTGTTTTACACAACAAATGAGGACACAGAAGCATTCTTTTTTCGAATGAATTTTTAATTTATAGGTTGAATTTATGAGACAGTTTTTGTGCATTTTTGGGATGTTATTTTGGTGCTTTACACCACTTTAAATGCTGGACTTTTAAAAGAATTTTGAAGATTAAAAATTGGTTCTTTATTTTTACAAAGAATTCTTATTTTAAGTTTCTGGAAAAATTAAAGTTTTGATTTTATATTCACACCGTTTGCACGTGTGAATCTATTGGTTTTGTTCAGATTGAAAAATCAGTTTTTTTTAATTTTGTGAGTATATATAGCAAGGCAGCTTAAAATGATCAGAGATAAAAGTTTGTGCATGAAATTTTACATCATTTTCAAAAAACAGATTTCAAATTGGTTGTGGCATTGCTGAGAAAATCGCAAAATACGCTTTCTGTAAGCAAACAAGCAAGCAAGCAAGCAAGCAAGCAAGCAAGTTAATCAGCAAGAAATCTCAATAACGAGACATCGTAGAGACTTCTAGTTTTTTACACTTGATCCGTGTTGCTCTATAGAAGAGCTGTATTGTTTTTGGGCAAGGTAGGAACAGCCGTTGCTTCAGAAATGGCAAAAAACTTTCCTTTCTTACGAATTTTTTAAAACAAAAGTTGACTGTGATTTTTATAAAATTCAACTTTGGATGAAATTTTTTTTTAAAAAACTTTTAAAGAATATTTGGCATATTCGTCAAGCTTTATACCTTCAAACTTATGCTGAGCGTAGCTCAGCTTACGCGATAGCTTTATAACTTCAACTTATGCTGAGCGAAGCTCCACTGCCTCCCTAGCTTCATATCTTCAAACTTATGCTGAGCGTAGCTCAGCTGACACTCTAGCTTTATATCTTTAAACTTATGCTGAGCGTAGCTCAGCTTATGCGATAGCTTTATAACTTCAAACTTATGCTGAGCGAAGCTCAGCTGCCTCTCTAGCTTCATATCTTCAAACTTATGCTGAGCGTAGCTCAGCTTACGCGATAGCTTTATAACTTCAAGCTTATGCTGAGCGAAGCTCAGCTTCCTCTCTAGCTTCATATCTTCAAACTTATGCTGAGCGTAGCTCAGCTGACACTCTAGCTTTGTATCTTCAAACTTATGCTGAGCGTAGCTCAGCTTATGCGATAGCTTTATAACTTTAAACTTATGCTGAGCGAAGCTCAGCTGCCTCTCTAGCTTCATATCTTCAAACTTATTCTGAGCGTAGCTCAGCTTACGCGATAGCTTTTTAACTTCAAACTTATGCTGAGCGAAGCTTAGTTGACTTATCAAGCTTCATACCTTCATACTTATGATGGGCAAATCTTGGTCTATCCATAAGACTTATGATAGTACGGTGTGAATATAATCCGCATTGGGTTTCTACCCGATACACTAGTTTTTGTATCAAATTTTGAATTTTTTGATCAAATTTTGTACTTTCAAATCAGATTTTGGTTTTTAATGATCAAAACTTAAACTTTCAGTTCAAATTTTAACTTTAAGACCAAACTTTGAATTTCAAGATCATGTTTTGAACTTTTAAATTAACTCTTGATCTAATTAGATGAAACTTTGAACTTTTAAACTATATTTTGAACTTTTTGATCAAGATTTGAGTTTTTTGAATCAAATTTTAAACTGTTTTGATCAATTTTTGAACTTTCTGGGTCCAATTTTAAACTTTTTTATCATTTTTTGACATTTGGAATCGGATTTTGATTTTGAACTAATTTTGAACTGTTGATCATATTTTGAACTCTTGATCATATTTTGAACTTTCAAATAAAGCTTTGATCTAATTCGATCAAATTTGAATTTTTCTACTAGGCTTTAAATTTTTGAATTAAGTTTTAAACTTTTTTGATCATTTTTTTGACATTTGGAATCATATTTTGATTTTAAAGGATCAAAATTTTAACTTTAAGATCAAACTTTGAACTTCAAGTTAATATTTTGAACTTTTAAATCTAGTTTTGATCTAATTAGATCAAACTTTGAACTTTTTAAATATATATTTTGAACTTTTTGATCAAGATTTGAGTTTTTTGAATCAAACTTTAAACTTTATTCAAGTTTTGAGCTTTTTGGATCAAATTTTAGACTGTTTTGATCAATTTTTGAACTTTCTGGATCAAATTTTAAACCTTTTATCATTTTTTGACATTTAGAATCAGATTTTGATTTTGAACTAATTTTGAACTGTTGATCATATTTTGAACTATCAAATAAAATTTTGATCTAATTCGATCAAATTTGAATTTTTCAACTAGGCTTTGAATTTTTGAATTAAGTTTTGAACTTTTTTGATAATTTTTTGACATTTGGAATCAGGTTTTGATTTTTAAGGATCAAAATTTGAACTTTTAGATCAATTTTGAACTTTTTGATTAAGTTTTGAACTTTTAAATCAATTTTTAACTTTTTTGAATCAATTTTTAACTTTTTTGAATCAAATTCTGAACTTTAAGATCAAATTTTGAACTTAAAGGCATTCAAATTTCGAGCTTTTAGATCAAATCAAATCTTTGAAGTACTTATGAACGATTTGATTAATTTAAGAGCACAATGGTAACAATTCATTCATCCACTAGCTCATTAAACCCAAACCAAAAATATTACAAAAGTCAGCACATGTGCCTACAAACCCCAAAAACCTTCAACGTTTAAAAATCATCAAAATAATCCACATGCAAATCCAATAAAATGAAAACTTTTCACATCAAATCTTTTTTTTCTCTCCTTTACCATATTCCCACTCCCTCAATACTAATTTATCATTTATGAATCTAATGTTATAAACCACATAAACCTCAATTCCCTCAGTTTTCATATATTTTTTTTCTACTCTAATATTATATGCTTGTGTATACATATTTTCATTTAATTTAAACATATCCACATGAATATTAATAATCACAACCCGAAAAAGCCATTTTTTGTCAGTGAAATAAAAGGAACATTATAAAATGCAATGGATTAGAAATAATTTTCAAATGTATGATTATCGTAATTTTTCACAAGCCATTTACATAATATGCGCTTGCTTTTTTGGTACCTCATGCTCCAATAAGCTAAACAAAAGTCATTGATATTTCTGCATAATCGAGTTTTTTAGATCATTGATGATTCTTTTAGCTTTATTATATTGCATGTAAATTTATTCGTAGATCCAGTTTGGCTGCTTTTGGGATTTTACTCGTTGTTTTCGGTCCGGAAAGAAAAAATTTTAAATTAATGAGTTTTTTTGCTGACTTTTTAATTCTATGGAATTTTTAAGATTATTTATAGAATTCTTTGTAAAATGCGCTTTAGTCACTTTTCATGATTAATGACATTCCAACCTAATTTTGTCATATTTTTATTTATATTTCATTTGACTCTTATTGAATCAACACACATCCATATCTCATATCTATCTTCACATTCTATATAGTGAATATTGACAAAGTTGTTGTTGGCAAACTGGCACAAAGAAATGAAGCAATTTTCTTCTTTTTTCCTGGTTTTGAATGAGAGATTTCATGAATAATACAGTAACGCGATATCTTTTTTTATTGGATTTTTTTTTTTTTGATAAATGTTTCATGCTGCTCATAAATACGCCTTCTCATTCATGTTGTTGTCAATTTAGAATTCATCAATGGATGAAATGGAAGAAAGGATTTGAAGGTTTTTACCAAATAATTGTCTGATTTTACTTTAATATGTTGAATTCTTTGAAGAGTTTGATGCTTGAGATATTTTTTGAATTGAGGTTTTTGGTTTCTAAAATGTTACAGCAGACGTAGAATTATCGAGAATTATCGTTAAAACTTGATTTTGCTTCATAAAGAATTTTATATTGAATATTCAGCAAAAATAAGTAAACTTACCAATAATATGTCTCGAGCGGAAATCGAACCAGCATCCTTTAGACTTTTAATTACGAACCCTTACCACTGAGCTATCGGGAGTGGACTAAAAGCTTGACAAAATACAAATTTAAATTATTTTCTGCTCTGAAAAGTAAATTTGGTTTAATAGTTGACTTTTCTTGGAAATTTCGATTCCTGGCTCACTCTTATTAAACTAGAATAAGGATCTGTGACAGAATAGCTTCGCACCAAACTAGAAAACTCTCCAGTCTGATTGCTACCAAATTCAGATCTCTAAATCATAAATAAGAGGTTAGTCAACATGACAAAGGATTCGAACAATGCTGTTGACATTATTTTATCATCTCAAAATTCAATTCTACAATCGTTAATCATTTAGTCAAATTCTCTTTTCTAAATTTCATCAAACAAAGCTCAATTCATTTAAGTCTAGTCAAAAAACAAACAAAACTTTCGAAAGCACATCAAATATCACAATAACAAATGTCTGATACCATAAATTTCTCACATCGTTGCAGACTGCAATTCAAGTATCATGAAAGGAACTTTAAAGTTCATCACAAAACTTTACCATGAAAATGAAAAAGCCACAGTTCTGTCAACAGCGATACGACTTGAGAAACTGAAAAGACACCTCCTTAATAATCTACAATAAAATTATCATACAAAGTAAACTTTCTAGTTTGACAAAAAAATAGAAAAGAAAAGCAGGAATTAGCATAAAGTGTTAATAATAACGCTGAACTTTCTTTTCATCTCTTAATTTAATTCCCGAACTTCATTTCGATTCTCATCATTTTTTTTTTGCTTCTATGCTGTGTATGCTCGTTGGATGAAAATGAAACAAAAGAAAATAAATTTTTATAGTCAGTCGAAAGAAGGAAAAAGGGAAAAACGAACAAAAATTACGTTTTGTGAAAATGTGAACGTGTTTAAAATCAACAAAAAGTTTTTATTTTCACACACATTCAGCATGTAGACATATATACACACACGAAAATCCTAAGCCTTAATGAACCAGCATGATTTTCAGAAAAAAAAGTTCTTTTTTACTTTCCACACAAGCGTATTTTTATTATTTTTATGATATTCCTTTTTTTTTGCTTCTGTGCTTCTCGTTAGTAAGGAAACTATAATAAAAATAATAATAATAACACATAAAAGTAGTAAAAGATGTGCTGAGCAAATACTAATGTTGAACAACTAAAGATGAACGTTGAGAAGTATGAATGTAGATAGATAGAAAAGTTCTATAGTTTTATGTCAATAACTATGCCATACACAATGAAATGATATAAGTTACTTACTACTTCATCTTGTTTTATTCTCACTATACGTCTTTGTGATACACGTGAATGTGAGTATGGGCTTTAGGGGGTTCGGGGGGTACTGAATTGCTGTTTTAATACCGGCTTGACTGAAACGCTATGCACTGTGACTATAGTGATCATATATTGAATATTTCAGACAGTTAAATCAGTGGAACTTAAACTATGTCTCATAGCACACACGACTTCAACTTGACTTTTAACTTGATTTTCAATTTTACTTCAACTTGATTTGAATTCAACTTTAGCTTGATTTCAAATTGAACTCAACTTGATTTCTGCATGATTCTAAATCGAGTTTAACTTGACTTCAACATGATTTCAATTTTACTTCAACTTGAATTCAGCTTCATCAACGTATCTTTAGCTCAAATTCAACTTAAATTCTCCTCTACCTAAACTTAAATTCAACTTGATTTCATCTCGACTTCAACTTGAATTCAACTTGATTTCATCTCAACTACAACTTGAATTCAACTTGACCTCAACTTGATTTTTCTTAATACAAACTTTAACTTCAACTTGACTTGTCAGTAATCGTGCTAAAGTTTAACATGAACCCTTGACCTCAACTTGATATAAACTTAATTTCAACTTGACTTTTAAGTAATCGTGCTAAAGTTCAACTTGAGTCCTCGACCTCAGCTTGATATAAACTTAACTTCAGCTTGACTTGTCAGTAATCCTGATAAAGTTCAAATTTTCTTTAAAAACACTCCTCATTCACAAGTTCAATTTCATTTCATCAACTACAAAAAACAAAATTTTCAGAGCATCCATATTCCCCAATCTCACATCCTTCACATATGAACATACTCCTAGCAATGGCAAGCAAAAATAGTAGTAAACTTATCGAAGGAGTGATGAAGACGAATGAAACAGATGAAACAATATGACTGATTTTTATTTCACGTCATATACACGAGAGATATGATGGCTATAAAAAAAAATACAGAAGCGAAAGAAAAGAAAATGAAGCGAGAGCAATTTTCGCTAGCTTTCTTCTCATATCCCAAGTTGATCTGTTCTGCATGTAATCTATATACATCTATGTATCTATGCGACAAGTTTCGAGTCAAGCTAGATGAAGAGCATTGACAGTTTATTTGAATTGAACTGTAGAAGAACAAGAAAATGAACTGGAAAGAAAGATGCTGATATAGTCAGAATAGAAATCCATGAATTGAGATCAAATATTGATTCTTAAGTGTGGCATGATGAAAACGTCTTTTGATGAAAAAGTTCTTTCTATCTTTGCTTTTTTTTCATTTTAAATGTTCCGTGTTAGGTTCAATGCATTGAGATATGCAAAATGTTGATCATTTGTGTGAAATGAATTTTTATCGGAAGCATTTAAGAGTATTTTCTCATTCGAGGTCATTAACTTGATGTCAGAGCTTAAAGTCAAGTTTACTTGAGATGATGCAGTATAGGGTTATGGGATAGACATGGTAACATTGTCCAAAATTTAAGACGTATTTACTAGATGAACCTCCAAAATAGATATTAAGTTTCAACATCTTTTAAGAGCTTTCCTAGATTCAATTTTTCAGACCATCATTCAAACCTTCTTATAAAATTCGAAACATCAAACTAAAAGCTCAAAAATGCCCAAAAACATTTTAAGTTACCACCCCTTGCACTCAATATATTTCCTCCTAATATGCAAACTCGCTCCACATTTGATGTATTTACTTTAAGTCTTTCCACATAGATCCATCTTATTTCTGAAATGTTTTCATATTTTCAATTCCTTCATCTCTCTCTCTTACGCTACGCCTCAACTCATCTTGTGCATATGATGATGAGTGATGTGT
Organism: Chironomus riparius; assembly: GCA_917627325.4. Lineage (NCBI taxonomy): Eukaryota > Metazoa > Arthropoda > Insecta > Diptera > Chironomidae > Chironomus > Chironomus riparius. The sequence goes on along the minus strand of OU895877.1, from coordinate 15,591,749 downwards.
ATATTTGCATAGGGGTAGTTTGCAAAAATTAGAAATGTGAAAAACAAAATTTTTTTTCTACTCTTCTAAAAATGCTTTCTACTTTTTCAAGCTCTTTAACGAATAGGTTTTAGCTGAAGTGGATGTAGATGAGTGCATGAACGATAGTCTGAGGAATAGTGCTTTGTGTTTACTTTCGAAGCAAATGAATTTGTTTTACGTGATCGTTATGCTGTGCTGTTGAAAAAAAGGCTGTAAAAATTGAATGGAATTCGGAATTTTGTTGTTTTTTGAGACTGTTTTAATGGCTACGACATTATAGTAAAGTGAAATCTGTAGAAACGAACTACATATAAGCAAATCTGTCAGTGCTAATGTAAGGTCTCCTTTTTCGTGCTTTGACACATTAATCCCGATAATTGTAATCATCTCTTTTTAACAGTCGTGGGTTCGATTCTCATCCGAAAAGGGCTAATTTATCAATTTTAACTAGGTTTGTTAAAGGCTGACTTCTAAAGCTCCACTAGTCTCTATTGATTTATCCTCCGCTACTGAGTTGTCTGATCAAACCTATTGAACGCAAATGAATAAACGTAATTAAAATCACACCACATTCACAGTCATAAAGCTTTAAAATTCTCTCAATACAATCAGCAATGTAAAATTTATTGAATTTCCGCTACTTCCCCTCTAAACACCTCAAAAAAATCCATTCTCATAAATTTCCTTCGTTCATTTCAATTAATATAATGTTAACAGTCTCCTCACATTTTATGCTAATTTTTCATAAAAGAAAAACTTTTTTTTTCCAAAAAAAATATCGCTTCGAAATTTTTCGTAATAATTCATCAATTCAGAATTTATTCTCACTCTCCTCTGAACAGCTTATTATTTGATAAATTTCAAGCCATAAAACACATTCATTGGGAATAGCGTGGAGCAATTTAATACGTGTACGATAATAATATCATAGATGGAAAATTCCAGGGTGTAAATGATGCGAGAATTTTGTGATTTTATGAAAAAAAAAGTTTAATTGCCACCATTCCATAACCATCAATATCATCAATTTTATCATGATCCGTTGCTTGTTGTAATGGTGTCCTTGAGGGGATTTAGTAGGATATTATGAGGATTCATAGTATGTCTGGTGGTCTCTCAGTCTCTATCCCTAGGACCCACGCATATCCTTCAATTATCATAAGGATTAATCTTATCATTCTTGATGAGACCCAATCCTAATCTTCCAACAATTCCTATTAACTCCCGCAAAGGAAACCTGCCAACCTAGATTGAATTTTCACATGTTTTAAAATTAAAAGTTATAACACGCATACAGCCACAGCCAATTTAGCCTAATCTCATGAAAATGTTCTAAAACTAGGAAGGAGGATGAGCAGAATGCGAAAGAAGAAGCAGAAACGTATAACATAAAACTTTGCGATAGAAAATACAGAATAAGCGTAAGCGAGTAAATTAAACTTCAATTATCGATAAAAACGTGAATAGAAATTGTTATTAGAGAAGCTTTAAACTTTTCCCCTCTCCTTCTATCACTTGATATACACTGAAAAAACGATAATGCTTCGTGCTTGTGATTTTGATGGTGCGATGACTATTAAAGGTAGAAAGTTTTTCTCATTTCAATTTCAGAGGATTTTTTTAATGCTTTTTTGAGAGCGGATTTTTGGAAAGCTAAGATATTTTTTCATTGTCGGACTGTCTGGTTTGCTGAATTACAGTGGTACTGGTTGACAACAAACTCCCAGCCTACGTCCCGTACATAACAATCTTAAGAATGACTATATCGTTTTGAGACAGATACCACCTAGTTGATTTGAAAGTCACTGCCGTTTGGGATATAAAACCTAGTCAATTTCATATAATTGCATAAGAAGGTCGTTCATAAATGACGTCACAGGGGGTCTAAGAGCTCTAAAACAATAGAATTACGTCATTTATGAACGACCCTTTTATTTATGAGCGACCAGTGTCCATAGTCAATTTTTAGTCGTCCCCAGATATTAATATTAAAGACGATAATACTTTAACAACCATAGAAATTGGTTCCAACCAGCTCTTCAAGATCGAGCCTCCCATATCCAGAACTCCTATTAATACTCTAAAAGTTCTTCAAAATCCTTCACCAAAACCTGCTTTCAAATGCCTCCCAAACTCACATTTTTACTGAATTTCTTTTGTGCACTCTTCATTTGCCGATCGAGAAAATATTTTGTGTACTCAATTTCCAAAAATGCCTGTGTTTGAGCACCAAAAAAAAGGAGGCAGTTGAAACAAACAAATAAAAGTAGGCACACACTCAAAGCATATCTATTGTATTTTATCAAGTTTTTTTAGAGGATAAAAACACAAAAAAAAATTGTAAGAGGAATGAAAAAGCAGGAACAGCATCAGCTATGGCACAATGATGGCTTCGACAAATCGTTTATATTTATTTTGGATGATTTCAGATAAACACGTAATTTGAATGTACGAAATAAGGAAGAAGAAAAGTGTGCCCGCAGCATTTCTGATTATATGCAGAATATATTTTTTTTATATTTTGATTTTGTTTAACGAAGTTGTTCGTTTGTTGTAGTCTGGCATGACTTTTAATGAGCCTCGTTTTCCTTTTGTTTTTCTTGCAGTGTTTGTGTGCCTATGTGGTGGATTATTTAATAAGGTGGGTGGAGGATTATTTTGAGAAGGAAATGAATTTTCGTGAAGTTTTTCCTTTTTTGTTGAAATTTGTTAAAATGTTTAAAATTTATGAGGATTTTAAGTGGGAGGTTTTATTAAATTTATTACAATTAGGGGTGGAACGTGTAGGTTGGAATGATCAACGGAGATTAGGGACTGAAATGTCGTGAACATGTGCGAATTCTTGTAATATCAACAGCAGTCTATATAAAGGTTTGAGACATCAGCTTCTGGTGGGAATCGAACCCACCGCCTCACAAAAGATGGTTATAGATATCCAAACTGTCACTTTACCACTGGGCCACAGAGGCCTTACTCTCGCACTGACAAATTCGTTGATGTATAGGTCAATATCACAGATTCTTCTCTGTTTAGAGCCACGTGGACATATTCTTTGGTGCTCCGGTTAGACTTAGAAGACGGTATAATATAAAACTAATCTATAAGATTGATACACCTTCGTTTATTCTTGAAAATTCTTACAAACTCTTTTATGCACGTGGCATCAACAAACAGCCTTGAATCAATCCTAAGATAACAAAATTTCTTCTCCGAAAAACTTTAACAGCTAAACAACAAACATCAAAAAACTTTACACAGACCCAATTAAATTTTATCATGAAAAAAAAAATCCTAATCATTACTTGTTTACTTCCAAAGAGATAAAAATATGAAATATCAAGTCGTCAAACATTTCTTCGAAATTTTTCTTCATCTTCCCAATTTTTGTATTCAAAAAGAAGTTGGTTGGAAGGACGATAATTGCGATGAAAAGCAAACATTTGTGCCATTTTGAGAGTTTTATATCATTAAATTTACAACAACAAGAAATACGCACAGCACATCATGTAACAAACAATAAAATCCAAATCAATACATCTTTAATGATAAATGAAATGTCGACATTGGATTTGAGCACATAAATTCATATCCATCAATCTTTAGACAGAGAAAAATGTTATTTTCCATCCTCAAGATGTATCCAAAAGAATATTTTTTGACACTCGAGGATACTTTAAGAAATCAATCCTAATAGAGTGGATGTCGATAAATCCCTACGCAAAGCTTCATGTCTTCTTCTTGACGAGTCATTCGTAAATTTTATTATGTAATCAATAAATGACCTCAATAGGATCTGGATTTCGCCACATATTTTCATTTATGTAGGAACAAAAAAAGAGATTTTCAAAGTTTTTTCTTCGTCTTGTCGAATGACAAAAAATGTTTCGCGTGCACAGCAGGCAGTAAAAAAGCAGAAGATAAATATTTTTTTTTTCTATGCTCGTTATTTTTTCTTGAGACATTTGCCTCGGAATTACAAAAATACTTTATTGAATTATCTCGATTGTCGTTTGTTTCTTCTTCTACGCGGTCGTCGTTCAAAAAGGAATTCTTGGAAGTGATGTTCTAAATTTTTGGATTTGGCTAAAGCGCATTTTTAGAAAATGTTGTCATCATGTTGTTCTTATCTCGGTGCAAGCCCTTGTCTCTCTGTATTTAAGTTCTTAAGTTCAACCTTTAATCATGTTTAATTTGGAGTAGAGTATGTTCTTCTTTTCTTAGGGGCGTTGCGGAGGGGTGGCATTGACTTTGTCAAATCAACAGAAATTTCTTCTTTTTGCTCAAAGTCCTGGCTACACTCCTAGTTCAGAAGAAGTCACGTTGCTTGATGTTCAAGAATATCACTCCATTTGTAAATGAACGACGCTATTTCTAGGACACATCAGTTCATTATGCGCACAGCTTGCAAGAGGAATGGGTTCTGTTTAAAAAATTGTATGCAGGCGCGTAACCAGGAGGGTATTGTCCCCTTCTTAAGCGTTTTAGACTGTGCTCAAGGGAACAAGACCCTCCTGTCTACGCGCCTGATTTTATATATTCTATATTAAATAAATAACAATGCCTGAACCTTAAAACTATGAATATTATCAAAGAACATTAATATTCAAAGAAATATTTTGGTTTTATCTTGGTTTTTCCTCTGTCTAGCGCCATAGCAACCAAAATGCTTAAACATCTTCAATTTAAAGCTATCAAAAACATTTTGGCTAAGAAAATGATAATGGCAAAAGGAAGTGAATAATTTTTATCATCTTCTATATGAAAATAAAATTTAGATATATGTAGATTGTACAGATGGATACGCACAGTATGTACTTCTTCAGAATGTTTTGTTGTCGTTCGTTTTTCTTCTGCGACAATTTACTGATACACATAAATTTAATTTTTTTTTTCACTCCTTTTTAAGTGTGTTGTGATGGAATAGAGAGCACATTATGTTATTTTGGTGAATATATTATCGACATAGGAACTCCTCACAGTCACAATAACAGTAAAAAATGGTAATAATGTAGCGATATCGAACAGCATAAATAGCTCCTCACTGTGACATAATATTTGCTTTTGAATCGAAATTCGCATTAAAAAAGCGTCTAAATGCAAAAATAATTCTCTGATCAGACATTTAGCATGGATAATATATTTACTTTTTTATGTTTTACCTATACAAAAAAAAATAATTTTTATTTCTCAACAATGCATACGCAATTTTATAGATTAAGCTATGAACACAAAATTCAATTTCCATTTTAAACACATTTCACTTCCTTAGTGATAAATTGTACAATTCATTGTTTCTCAATGCAGAATTAATTTATGATTATGTGCTGATGTTTTATTTGACTGAGTTTTATAGGCGAATTGATGATTGGGATAGGCGGTTTGGGTGGTATTAAACATGAGTTGAATAAATTTTTGGATATTAAGTCATATTTTGGCGAATTTTTCACCACATGAATAAGACATATGTGGCTGGATGGTTAAGCAATTAGTCACGTTTCTCACTTTCTTGGGGTCATGGGTTCAATTCCCACCAAAGGTAATTCTCTCAGTCATTACAAAGAGTGCTGTGGATGTGATTAGGATACCGAACACTGGCTCACTTCTTTAAAAGTTTAGAAGCGTTTAATTGAGTGCTGTCTATAGATCTTAGCCATAGCCAATAAATAATTGGATGTTAATTAAATCGTTACAAAAAAGATAAATAAAGATAATTAAAGATAAAAAAATACAGTTTGAAGTGGAAGAGCCACTTGTCATACATCCAAAAAACATATTTTACTAAAATTTTGATAATTTATAACTTTTCATTCAATTTTCCTCAATTTTTCATTCATCACGAAAATTAAAAATGCAGATGAATGAGGAAAAATATGTTTTTGATACAAATTTGTTTTATTTTTATTTCCTTTCTATTTCCTTTCAATTCTCTTTTTCTGCTCTCGTTCTCATCAATAAATTTTGATTAATGTCTTTTATTGTTTATTGAAGATTTTTTTTTTTATTTCTTTTCGGCCATTTTCATTCGTTTTTGTTGCCTCCTTATTTTTATATCTAAGCATCCTTTTTACTTTTATAGCTGAGGATATTTTTTAAGAGCTCTTCATTATCAGCTAAGGGGGTTAATATGGTTTGAGAAAAACTTTGGAAATTAAGTGGAAGATGGGGGGGAGGGGGGAGGGGGTAATTAAGGTTTTCATCAAAATCAAAAATTTAATTTTATTGAATTTGATTATTTTTTCGTAAGTTCTCCAAAAATATTACAGTATGAATCGAACATCAATCTGAATATGATTTAAACAAAAACTTTGAGGTTAGGTGTCGTTCAGATAAATTAAAAGATGGAGTTTTATAAGTGTCCCACAACATTAGAGCTGTTTCCACTCTACAAATGATAGACATCAAAGCAAAACTATTCACAAGCAACTAAAAATAATCTGCAATAAATTAAGAAATTATCAAGGTTGTTGTAGTGATCAAAAATGATCAAAAATGATCAAAAAAAATATCAATAATGATCAAAAATGATCAAAATTGATCAAAAATGATCAAAATTGATCAAAATTGATCAAAAATGATCAAAATGTAATTCTTTAGTTCCACACCCTTGGAAATTATTGTTTCAAAATTTGATTTCGTCTGAATTTTTGTGTAAGTCTAATTTCATTGATTTCAGTGTAAAATGTTTTAATACACAAGATTTTAATTTTCCTTCAGTCAAGGACCCCTTTCCTTCCTTCAATCTTCAAGCATTTCTTTCTTATTTCATAAATCTTTGTAATGAAGATAAGAACAATGATTTTTGTTAAGTGCTCATCATTTCAAATCTCAAGGAGTGAATCATTAAAATTTAAATGAACGAATTTTTTTATGATTTCTTTTCAATTCATTTGCAAATATCACATTTTTATTGGTCATGAAATGCAAAACTGTTATCTGAAAACGGCGTTAAAGATTATTTCCTTTCAGTAAAATTTTATCTAGTTTTTTTCAAAATTTATTCATGCAGAGTTAAAATTTTCGGTCAATTTAATTAAAGACACGCTTTACGTAAAACTTAATAGATTGCAAATTAATAACAGCACACCAAAAATCGTCCAGCCATGATGCAAACTCACCATATAATTTTTGTGTCCATTCAAATCAAAAGTTTTCTCTTTTTAATCATCAGCAAAGCTTTGATGACTGTAAAGGAACCAAAAAAACATGTAATAACATGTTGTAAAATGTTGATGCCATTTCCACACCCATCAAAAATCACTCCAACCCCTATAATTGCAGGAAAAAGTCTACTAAAAGCTATTTATTAAGTAGACTATTATCCCCAATGGAGGTCAAAGCACCTTGACATTTTATTTCACTCAAAAAAAATTTATCCTCATAAAATTGGATATTTTCAGTCAGTTCCAAATAAAAACTTATATTTTTTTATTGCATCATTTTAGTCCATACATAACACAATATTCTATTATCCTTATTAAATGGCCTGCAATTCGTGAAACACAAAAAGCATGATGTAAAGATTTATGGCCAACATCCATTAAATTTCTATTTATTCAATCTCATAAATATGTCATGCCTGTCCATAAATTTTATTCCCTTTTGTCGCTTTGATAGGTGCAAATGCGATTATCAGGACATTGAAAAGAATTTCTTTTTGTGGACTTTTGATTTAATTGAACATTAATGGCTTGTTGAGGAGACGAAATTAGGACATCCTTGAATTTGTATGTAAATAGGTCATGACAGAAATAAAATCATGAATATAATCTTTGTTGAAGTTGCTTTACGGAGAAGATGAAAGGATTTCTTGTAAAGCCATTAAAATAATGGATAGTTAATGCAGGACAATTTAAGGATTCTGAGAAGATAAAGCGAGAGAAATGCTGTCGTGAGAAAATGTTCACAGGAGGTAAATACATTAAATGGGAAGCTTCATGAGGTGTCTAGGAGATGCTTTTGAAGCATTTGATTGAATAATTCTGGACAACTTTGGTTTTGTTGCGTCTTGACTTGATTAAAGTTCAACTTTAAATTCAAGTTTTTTGAATGATTCTAATTACATCACTGGCTCAGACTCCCAACAGAAAATTAAACAGTTCAAGATTGTTTTGAGTTTCTGACGAAATCTGAGTTTCTAGCAAGTTTTTGAACCTACAAATTATTTTGTGTATGAAACAGAAAATTACAGTAGAAATTTGTGACTAGAATGTCAAAACAGAACTGATATCTAAAGTATCTAGCTATATATGCAAGTCTTATAAATTGAGAATAAAGCATATCTGGTCAAGCAGTTAGACAACAAATTGCAAACTGTGAGAACTTGTGTTCGATTCCTGTCTCTTTATAATTGAATGTCGTGCCATCGAAAAGACTAAAAGAACTTACCACAGATATTGATTAATAGCAAACAGTAGCTTCCAATAGTGCTAGATTCTTATGTCATTTAACTTAAAACGTCATGAATCACATCTCTTGGAATGATAAATTAATAAAGTTGGTAGTTAAGTTGTATTAATAAAGACTTTCTAAGAGCTAGCTGAAAACTGCCTTCTAACTCTTCTGGTTACTAATGCTCAAGACATTCCTTCTTATGCTACCCTTGATCATTAAAAATTACAATCCATTAAAACATAAAGTTTAGTGTGAATATGATAGCATCAATAAAAAATTCTATTAAGTAACTTCAACCTTAAAAAGCCATCAAATAATTATCTCATATCAAGTTCCAATAAAAATTTCCCTTTACATCCAAAGCAAAGCATAAAAAAAATCATCAAAGGTTTAAAATAAACGAAACGACTATCCGCGAGCTATTTAATTAGTATGATTTCTTCTAAAGATGAAGTTAATGAGAAAGGAAGCTTCCTTTTCCTTTATAAATTTTTAAAAAAAGGATAAAGAGACGAGTCTTATCTCTCAACGGTCTCTATCCCTTTGTACATATTCTTGATAAAATGTAAGCATAACCTAAAGTCGAATGAAAAAGAAAAGAATCTCGTGCTGATGATGGAAGGGAACAGGAAGTGTAAACGAGAAATAAGAAGAATTGAAGAAGGAATGTAAAGTTGCAGCGATTCTTATTTTTTCTCTGTGTTCATATTCAGCACATTCTAGGAAATGAACTTATGTAAGAATGATATTACACAGCCAGCAAACAAGCGAAAATGTGTACATGAAAGTTCAAGTTAACGAACTTTATGTTTTGGATAGAAAAAAAATGCTTGTTTCCCCTCCAATTTTCCGACGCACGCGCCATCAGCATCAACTCATCCAGACATGAAAAAATTCTCACCCGAATACGAGAAACTGTTCGGATGAAACGAAATCCGAGCACAATTTCCTCTCTCGGACCGAAAACAAAAAATCTCTCGGAATGTTTCATAAAACTTAAAAGACTTTCCGAACCGCTCTCGACGTGCCGGAAAAAAGGCACAAAAATTTTCCTTCTTTTCGTTCTCCATGCATTTTAATGAATTATATTTCTGCAGCAACGAGTACCATCAGTGATGTGAGTCTGGATAGATACATAGAGAAAATGCACATCCGAACAACAAACGGCTGCTGCTCTTCCCACTTGCTATCTCCTTCTATCCTCACACAATAAAAAAAAATTTACGAAAATTTCTGTTCCGTATTTTTCGGATGTTCAGTGTGCTTTTGAACTATGTTGTAGCAGTCAGTCGACCGACTTACTCAGTGCCGAATATAATATTATTTTTTTCTGCCATCGTCTTTCTCCCCCGAAAAAGAAAGAAAGATTGTATATATCGCTCAGGCTCTATATACTCACTCAAAACATTTTCGTGGCGTTTTTTTTTTTTATCAAAAGGAAAACATCTCGGTTGTAATTTTGCTTTAGCCTGGGCTTAGTCTTGCAAAAATCGTTGAATGAATCGGTGGCTTCCTCCTTAACAAAAAAAAAGTAGTAAAAGATTTTAATTTTTTTTTTTTTGTTGAACTATTTTTAAGTCAGAATAAAATAAGAAGATGAAAGAAAAACAAAAAATAAAAGAAATTTTTTGGAAGAAGAAGGAAAACGGGAAGGAAAGGAATTAAATTCTGAGAATAATTTCACAAGTGATGATGATGTGAGAAAAGATTTTATTTATTTCATTGCCGTCTGTCGAGTTATGTGTCAGTTCTCAACATTAAGAAGCATAAAAATAATTTAATTTTGTGAAGTTAAAATCCAAAGAAAAATTAAAAAGTTTAAGGAAGTGAATGTGAATCAAACACAAAAAAATATAAATCACAATTACACAATTAAAAATATCATAAATCCCACAACTAGATGTAATCGTACACAACAATTAGTGCATATAATGATTTACAAAGTGCCTACAATCAACATCAAGACACAAATGTGCTTAAATACTGAGTAAGAATAGCAACGGCATTAACTATTAATTTACAGTCCCGTGCCATGACTCTATAAATTTTGTCCAACCCTCCACTGCCTGCTACATTTGACACATTTACAAAAAAATTTCTCGATTCTGATTGAATTTATTTTTTTTTTAACTTTTTGTAGACCTTCATATTTTACCTTTTATGCCAAAAAAAAGGGACCGTTTAATGACACACAATAAAATATAAATACACATAATGATGAAGCACTGGGCGGGTAATAATTCAAACTGCTCCTATAAAGAACTTTCAATTTTAATTAATCGCGAGTATAACTTTTCTTGGATCAAGTTTAGTGCCTCATTGGGCTGAATTTTAATTACTCACTGAGGAGCATTTCTCGTACTTTAATGAACAAATTTTCATTTTAATGTCCATTAAAGATTATTAAAAGTTATGATGCTGGTACATTTTTATCTCGAAAAGAAGAGTTTAAGGATTTAATGGGATGAAAATTTGGGGCTGAATTGGGAATATTCTTATTTATTTGAGTGCTTAATTGTCAAATTTTTACGGTATTTTGAAATTTGTTGAACTTTGTACTTGTGGAGTATACCTTTGGGCGATGTCGTACACAATTTCCTGCCTCTGTTTGGGGAGCTAACCTTTTCTTCTGTTATTTTTTTGTTTTGTACAGTTAAACATTATTTCAGAAAATGTAGAATTTGTGCATGTCCTCGAGCTACATTTGACATTTTACTAGATTCTTTTGTTTTTACGGAAGTAATGCAGACCTTTATGTATCTGAACAGTTTGATATTTGATTCTTAAATTTGAAACTTTTGGGGTATTTTTTTTTCTTGTGAATTTAAAGCTTGAAATTCATTGTGAACTGGAACTGATTTTAAATTCTGCTTGTGATTAGTAGAAACTCTGATTAGGACAGTATTAGGTTGCATCATTTTAATTTGAAATTTTTAATGTAAATTACTAATAATCAAATGATAAAACATGTATTTATAGACTTTATAGATTTATAGATTCTACTAGAGTTGAAATAAAATATTGAATCAAATTGAATCAAGTCAACTAGATTTAAAACTTAATTTGCTTTTATTTTGAGTTCTGATTCATAAAGATCATGCTTAATCGTCTGCTAACAATTGAATCTTCAAAATTTTAACTCTAGCCTGAAAAAGTAATTTCATCATGCAGTATTTTCTAATTTTCTTGTTTTTATAATCTTGCTTAACTCAACAAAAAAAAACTAGATCTTAACTCGAAGTTTTAAGAACAAAAGCTTAGACCAATTTCTTTGTTGATTAGAACTATAACCATGGATATTTCTGATTTTTTTTACAATTTCAAAAAAACTAGTTCCAGTCTCTTTAAATTAGGACTTAAAATAAAGTGTGCGATAAGTTGACTCTGTTGTAACTTGTTTTTTTCCGTAGAAAATAAGTTCTGAATTTTAAAATGAAGCTATAGGCAATTTTTATGATTTTTACCAAATTCCTTGAGCCTAAAATTACAAAATTATATCCTAGAAATGAATAAAATGAAAACTTAAACTTCTCTGTCCAAAAAATCTTAATCCTTAATCCATAAGATTGAATTTCAAATCTAAGAAGTAAAACCCATCTTTCAAGTACTGCAAACTTCAGCTTGTTTTAAAACCTTTCAACAATCTCATTTAAAATGCCAATAAACAATAATTAAACTGCTAATCTTCACAAAATAATTTCAATTATCTATAATTAAAATACCCATCAATAAATCAATTACAACGACACCCCATCGTGCTTTACAAAACATCAAGCATTCGACAATTTTTCATTTGTAAATTCCATGACACAACTTTCGTACAATTTAATTAAAAAATAATATCAAGAATTGAACAATTTTTCGTTTGATTAAATTTTACACAAAAATTCCTCAATTTAAGGCAAAAAAAAACATTTTCATTAAATCGACAAAAAAAATTCTCTCATTTGCTACAACATTGAAATTCTCAGAGTTTTTCAATTAAAAATTTAATGAAACCCAATTCGAAGCCGAAAATTCAGATAGACTGCAAAATTATTTACAGAGGCTGAGTAAATAAAATGAAAATTCCAATGAGAAAAAAAATTATTTTCAAAAGCTTTTATTTTTTCGCAACACAAGCATGTAAAATTCAGCATAATAAATCAGTCGAATGGAAATAAAAAAAAAAGTTTTTCAATTGCCCAAAGTTAGACTTTCCGAGTAAAATCATTTAAATTTTATGCATGAGAATTACAGCGATAAAAATCAAAGATGGAACCATTTTCGCGACTATGGCATTAAAAATTCATAGAAAAAGTGTCTTTGATGTAACTTAATCAAGACTTTGCTGAAGCGATTTATGATATAAATAATTTAATTTTTCAATTAAAAAGGTTTTTATGCTTCATAAAAATTAACTTAAAATTAATCAGTGATTAAAGAATTAAATTCGTCTTTTGAAGCTTTTATGTAGTCATGCCATGTAGCTACTTTAAAATCACATGTCGGTCAATCAAATAGAAATCAGGCAACAAGCTAACGTAACTCTGGCATGATGCTGGATTCTATTTAAGTCCACAATGTCCCCGAAGTAGTTAATTTAAATATTTAAAAAAATCATAGAATCTTAAACACTCCCCATCACACTACATTGACTCAAGCACCTCCAAACTACACCTGTACTAATAGTTTGATTAAATTCAACAAAAATTCCTTCATTTTTACATCAAAATTAAATTCTTTTACGATCCTCAAAGTTTTCTTTTCAATGAAAGAAATTTTCTTAAGAAAATTGAAAAAATTTCCCTATTCAAATCAAACGATGAAAAGGAAAGACGAGCAGAACTGTGAAGAGGAAACGAAAAGTTTCCTTTAAAATGCTGCTTTTTCTTCTATTTGCTTGTATTTAGCTTCCTTTATGGCTGCTCTGCTATTTATCCTGTCAGTGCACAAATAAACTACAGATTTTGAGAGCGCTTTAAAGAAAATGAGGGGAGAAAAAGTTTTTGTTTCTATTTAGAGACAGGAAGTGGAGATTCAGGGGTGAATTTGTGAATGTGCTTATCAATTCTAATGATAAAAAAAAGGAAGTTTAGGAATTAGATGGAAGGAGGAAAACAAGCTAGAAATTATTGAAAAATGTCAAAACTCCTTTAATTAAAATTAATCTTCTTATTTGAAAAATTTGGCATTCGTAAAATTGTTAAGTAAGGTTTAATATGATGGAACTTCCAAATCGAAAGTTGCATCAACAAAAAAAAAACTTAAACAAATAAAAGTGATGTTAATGTTTAAGTTGGAACTCTGTCAAACTTCAAAGTAACCCCTGAAAACTTAGAAGCAAGTTCAAGACTTGAGGATGCAACTGAACACCAACAGGGAACGGGTTTGATTCCCGCTTTTGACAATTGTGACTTCTTTCTTCCAAACTTTGCATTTGAAGCTAACCTACTTCGCTGGTGGTACAGATCAATTGTAATCAATGACTTCCTTTAGATACTTCCTGAAGCTTGGTCCTACTTGCCGATTTACAAAACCAAATTCAACTATCTTGATCTATAGGATTGACATAGTGTTATGATGCAAAGCTATGTTCACAAATGTTATAAAAGGGTTGATGAGCTGCTACATAGCTATCACTTCTCCCGTAAAGGACAGGTTTTTGTACTCATGAAAACTCTTTGACTTACTAATCCATGACCTCCTACACCTTACAAGACATTTCTGTTGCTTATAACAAGCAAAAATACTTAAAATTCATAAAAACTCCATTTTTAATTCTAATTCATCACCTCCTTAACAATTCTCTGTCTTTGCCTACAATTTATGCTGTCATTCACAACACATTGACAATATCCATTCAACAGAAACTTCCTAGCTCACTTTAAACAATCACAAAACTTTTCAAATTATCAATTTTCACCACCAACACCCCAAGCCATAATTTCATCAACCCTGCAATTTCACATTTTATTTAAAACTTTTAGCTTGCAAGCATTTTAACTTGATATGCTTATGTTGATGCCCGAAGTCTTCAGCATACAACACAAAACATATATACACGTAGCATAGAATAGAAGAAGCACTGAAAGGAGGAAAAAGCAAACTTTTAAACTTTTTAATGGCTTTCAAGTATCTAACAGAAAGGCAGCAGCAACAACAACAATGGGTCCCGTAAAAATGTTTATTGAGTACTTTCACATAAAAAGCTTTAAAATTCATTCTCTCAGTTCCACTGCGATATACTCAGTCCTTTTTTTATTTGCGCCTCGGGTGGTAGTGGCAGAGGCAACATAAAACAGGCAAAATATTGCTGAAAAGTTTACAATTCCTTTCTTTTTCACGACTTTACGATCCAAAAAAAATGTACTGTATTGATTTAGTTTGTCTTGTAGTCTTCTTTTTGTGCCTCATTTCCGTTTTCTTGCCAGTTTTTCTTTTCCTCATGCTTTAATATTAAAAAAAAAATGACGACGAATTAATTTTGCATGTTTATTTATTTTCTCTTCCTTGCCATTCATAAAATAACGACAGACTTGCTTGGGTATATTTTTCCAATTCAGCATAATTCACAAAAAAATAAGCAAAATGAAAATATATTTAGAAAATTGAGGGATAAGTTTTTGAGAAGAGATGAAGGTCTTTGTGGCTTCAATGTGAAATATTCAATAGCTGTGGAGATGGATCATTGACATTTTTGGGGTAATTAAATTTTTCAAACCATAATTCAATTTCTTTTAATAATATCAATATCAGAATTTTTTATTACACTGTAATTGAGTTTTGGGGATGGAAATTTAATTTTTCGGAATGAAATAAAATTTTGTTTTGAGATCAATAAAGTTTGTTTTTGTATGAAACATCTTTTGTGGTGGTTGTGGGAACTTTAGATAATTTTATTTGACATTTTAAGGTAAAGAGGGGGTGAAAAGTGGATTGATAATTCATAAAAAAATTAAAGTTTTATTTTTAATTATTGATGTGAGGAAAAATTATAGCTTGAAGGCTGTAGGTTGGTTAGAGGCAACGATGAGTTTGACTAGAGTCATGATTAACTCTTAGAATTTAGAACTTAAAATAACTGAGTGGGTCAGAGTTGCAAATTTTAAAAATCAAAGTGCTAAACCAGTTCTGTACAACCTTTTACTAGGGGTAAAACTTTTGAATTAACAAAAATGAACTGCATCCTAAACGACACGCTAGAATCTCATTGCTCATTGATTCACAATATTAAACTGAGTTAAGCTCGGGGTCGGGTGATTTTGAGTAGAATTATAATTTTTTCTTGAAGTTTGGACCTTCTTTAATGTGTCCTTAACAGAGCATAGTCAGAAGTGTTAAGAGAGGTTTTTTTTATAAAAAAAACCTTTTAAATGAAGAAATTGACTGAGTCGAATGAAGAAGGAAGATTTGTTTCCCAAAGCCCCCCCCCCCCCCCGGTCCTTGATCTTTATATTAAGTCTTTAAAATCAGGAAATGAAAATTCTTGATAATCTATTAGATGGTTAATTCTTTTAATTAACCATTTTAGAGTTGAAACTTTAAATTCAACAAAAACACATAAAATCATCTCAAACCAATTTTAAAATGTATGTAATTTGAATATTTTTAAAATCAACTTGACAACTGCAAACAATTCCAATTTCAAAATATAAATCCACATTTAAACGGTTACAATCTGCAATAATATATTTCAACTGGTTGTCTGCCAACAAACAATGGTAAAAATCCACAATTTACAAAATTGCTTTAATTTCACATAAAAATACTTCAAACCCCACACAGAAAAATATAAACTTTTCCAGTTTAATCTAAAATTATCACAACAATTTTATATTCTACAAAATTGTCCCAAATTCTTAAAAATTCTCTCTTAAATGCCATAAACAAAAAAGTCTTTGAATATTCATAATGAAGCACAAATTTAGGTATTAAAAATAAATTTTTACATTCACAACAAACTTTTATATTTTTGCAGAAAATGGGATTAAAAAGTAAAGTAAAAAAATTCCATTCAGGAAATGAAAAAATTTTTGCTTTTGTGTGCAGAGAAAATTATGAAGAATGTAAAGAGAATTATGATCCTCTGAAATGAAAGAAAAAGTAGGAAAATTACAGCTCTTTGAAATTCAAACAAAAAAAAAATAAGCGAGGAAATATGAAACTGTAGTTTAAAATTAATGTGCTTGGATGGGAAAATGATTACATTAATTTGAGAGTTTTTCAATATTTATTTTAATGTTGAGGATTTTCTGTTGGAATTTTAGCTTGAATGGGATTAGTTTTGTAGATTTTTATGAATTGTAATTTATACAGACAAAAGATTTAAATATAGAGATGTCAAGCATTTAGTTTTTGGAGGATTAAAGTTTTTCACATTTCCAATGAACTCTTGCCTTAATTTTGAGCCTATTTAACCTAAGAACCTCAGCCTCAAACTACGCTGTAGTTCCAGCCTTTTGGTCTTCTTGTTTTTTCATGGCTGTGGTTGATTACCAATCATAGAAAACGTCTAGAGACAGCTCAATCCTGTGCTACCTTCTGTCAGTTCAGGATATTGAGACTCGACCCTTTTAAACCCTTGAATTCAACATAGCATTAAATTATTAAGGAATTAACTAAGCTAAAGTCTAAAAAATCATCCGGTATCTAAACAAACTTCCAAAACCCATCCACATCCACCTGCTTCATGCATTAAAACATCCCCAACTCCTCCTCTCCATACTTCAAACTTTAATTAGTCACAAAACATGTACACCACATGTCATTTATAGCTATAAAATTTTACGATCAATTTTTTCTTAAGAAAATCTCCGAAAATTTCCTTCAGAATGTGTCATTAAATTTTCATCTTTATGTCAAGACTTTTTATTAAAGGAACCATAACCACAATGTATCTTGTATCGACCTTATTTTCTTTTTCTTACAACCAGCTATATTTACTCTGTTATTTCGACTCATTACATCTTGTAATAGTTCCTTAAAACTTGTCATATTGTCATATCCTCTTGTTCTTGGTAATATGAGGACTTTTTATGAGACTTGAAACTGTAGACTATAAAATTATATTGTTACAAGAAAGGGATGTCTTTTAAATGCAAATATTGCTCGTTGTGACAATGACTGAGTAAATGTTTGATGAAAAATTTAGTTATAAATAATTATAGTTTGGGATAAAGTTATTGAGAAATTGGGTCATTATTGTTTATGTGACAGATTTTTAATGAGAAATAGAGATGACAGTTTTGGATATGATGAATATTTTTATTGGGATAGATGGGTAAGGGGGTCAGTTTGGGTTAATATTAAGAATTGAAGTGTTAAATGGTTTCTGGTTGGAATTGAACTGGTGTCATTCTAAAACTATGTGAACTGAAGTCTTGTCAATTGACCATAGAGATTTTGATATAAGCATTTAAAGATTGACTTAAATTAGGAACATAATTGTACCAAGGTTGCAGAGGCTACTTTTTAGAAGTACTTGGGGTGCCAAATATTCAATAAAATTATAAAATAATTTTTTGCTTTTGAAATGTCGTGAACATCGCTCGAATCCATTATTGTATCGATAATATTGAAAATCGAACTTATGTCCTAAATGTATGTATCGATATGATTGAAAATCGAACTTATGTCCTAAGAACAAAGCAGGGCCACCTTAGAAACTAAGATCAAATTCTGAATTATCTGATTGAAATTATGGTAAAGTCAATTTTTTTCCACTTATTGCCCTATCAAGCTAGATTTTGTTAGAAGAAAAATCAAAAAATCATCACTTGCTCGCACCAAGCTACACAAACTCTAAAAGCTAACACAAAATGTCCCACAAAAGCAATTCTCTTTTAAAATTTAATATTCATTGAAACATCTGCAGCACCAATTTCAAGCATTTTTTTTTTTTATTAAATTTTCTTAAAAATTCAAAAGACATCATCACAATAAGAACAAGCAAAAAAGTGCCACTCAAGGACACAAACTCACACACAACAAAAAAAAATGAATATTCCAAATTATTCATGACAAGCTCAAAAAATGAATAAAAAGAAATCAAATTATTCATGATGAAAAAAAAATTCCAATCTTTACATGCATAAATACTTCAATTATCTCACATAAAAAATAAATGAAATCACAGAAATATGATGAAAAACTCACAAAACAAAAAACAGATAAGTAAATAAGAGCAAAGAGATTTTTTTTATATACACACAAAAAAGAAAAACGCAAAACAAATCACAAGAAAAAAATAAATAAAATAAAATATAAAAATTGAGAGTAAAAGAGAAGCAAATATATTTTATATAAATTTGCCACTCCGACATCCACATATATACAATTTAATATATGTACTCACATCATTTGACATGAATATATACATATTTATTTATGTCAAGACATGCCACATAGATCTCAACACAAGCAGAAAGAAAAGAAAAAGAAAAATTTGAAAAGATAAAAAAAAAATGAAAAACAAAAATTTTTCGTCAACAAAAGTGTCATCGATGATTCAAAATCTTAGAGATATGGAACTTGAAGGGTATTCAAAAGGGCCAAAAATTCATTAATAAAGTTAAAATATAATTTTTTAAATTTTCAAAGAGTTTCTAGAGGGGGTCAAGTACCCCTTTGTCTGTCAAAAAGAACATTGATGAACCTTTTTTTTCTCATTTAAAAGCCATGTTGCTTTTATTGGTAATATTTCATACCAACTTAATAGAGAATATTTACAAAGAAAATTCATAAAATATTTACATATAATCTAATTTAATACATGGATTGAAACTTTACTTAAGCTCTCTTTAAACCCTTCGGCTCGTTTCAAGGTTGTTCACTTATTACGTAGCATTTTTGAGGTTTTTGACACAAGCAGAAGGGAAGTCTAAAATTATGGGAACAAACCCGTAATCAATATGTTGAGAGCATTGTGTGGATTTCTGTCATATCCACAACTTTAAATTTAAATTTTTGAGGAATCAGTACGTGATAGGAATTGAACCTACACCCTCACAAATCACAAACTTGTTTACAGCTTTACAGCCTATTTCCTAACTCCTCTCAGCATCACAGACCTTCTTTTTGCTCTGGCAGACTCACCTACATATAGCTCTATACCCAAAGATTCCACTCTGAGATTCTCTCCACCACAGCTCTAGCATGACACTCGAAATCTACATACACACATATATAATATCAAATAGATAAAGAACCTCAGAGAAAAGAAGCCACAATGAAATAAAATGTTTTTTTTTGTATGTTCATACCAGAAGCAAAAAAAAAGAGATACAGAACCGCATAATAACATAGCAATATTGGCAAAAAAACAACAACAACAACAAAAAATATCTACACGATGATGAGCAGGAAAAGGAAAAGAATGAGGCAAAAAAAATTTCTGCTGAGACGTTAGAGATAACGAAACTAATTTCAAAACAAACAAAAGCTTCTCCTTGTGAAGGCAATTTTGCTATTGTCGAAAGCTGATTATCATAAGCAGGCAGCTAATGAGGGGATAATTTATGACATAAGAAAAACAACACGAAAACGTAAAAAAAGGTGAATAATATCTTTCATTTCTTCCTTTCCGGGGTTTGTTTTTTTGGAGTGAGGCGTCTAATGAATGAGGCAGTAGATTGGAATGGCACTAAACTGTTCATCATCTTATAAATTTACTTCTACTTCGCATCTTCTTAACCTTCCTTGTTATATCTTTTCTTTAGCCATTCATCCTTCATGAGCCGAGAACAAGCAACAGAAGCAGTTACGAAACACAGTTTATCGTATCGTAAGTCAAGATAACAACTTTTGACTTTAATGAAAAGGTGAGTCATTTAAAATAAATTGAATAAGTGCTCAAATGAATATTGAGTTGGAGGGGATTTTTTTAAGGGTTTTTGCGATGTTTTAAGGATGTGACGCATTTATGGGATGAGGATTGAATATTTATGAAGATTGAGTTATGGTAGATGTGAAAAAAAATTAAAATTTTGGGAATATGAAGGGGGGGGGGGTGTATTTTTAAAAATGATGGATTGATCGCTTTCATAAATTCGAAAAATTATTTCAAAAAATGCTGGGATTTTTTGAATTTTTAGGATTGATTCTTAGTATTTGAAAAAAATTAAACAATAAAACGAGAACGCCTCCCAAACATTTTTGACTTTATTTATAGAACTTCAACTCCCAATTGTACCCCCTCCCCATTCCTTAAAAATTCTAAAAAACTCCATAAAAGTTATTTCTTTATTTGCTCATCCAACATCGTTTTAAAAAATTCAATGTTATCCCAATTAATTGAAAAATTCATGAACATCAAAACCACGTCAAAGTAAATCAAGCTTTAAAAAATTCAGCCTTAGGCTCTAAAAAGAACATGTCAAAAAATGTTCCAAACTCCAATAAAGCCCCTCGGATAAAGAAGAAAAAAATTCTTTTAGACAAACTGAAAATTCTGTTGAAAACAAATTCCTAAGCATAAGCAGGGGCTGGTGGGGATGAAAAATGAAAATTTTCCTCTATTTTCCTGCGTTATCATTTGTAATCGTCGACCGTTGTCCTTTTTTTTCGTTCAGCCTACCGTTAAAGCACTAAGTGGATAATATGAAAAAGTTTTTGTCTAGAAATATTTTTTCGCTGTCATCTGTCAACTTTACCTTATTTTTTTGTCTCTATTTTAATGCCATTCACGGGCAAACATATCTCTCGAGATAAATGATTTTTAATATTATTAATTCACAAAAAAATTCGTTTCTTTTACAGTAAACATGAGATAGGGTATGTTGTAGAAAATAAGCAGATAAGAAGTCACTTTCATGCCATTTCTTGCGGCGAATCCCTTTTTTTCCTTTTCACGTAAATGCGTATACAATGATACTCGCATTTTCTTTATCCTTTAATATATTTTTTTGTTTCCTTAGTGCTCCCCACCTAAATTGGATTTCGTTGTTCTATATGGATATAAATATTTCTTTTTGTGTATAAGAAATTGCCAGATGCTGGGGCATACTAAAACCCTCGTTACATTGTGATGATAAAGACAACGAAAAGAAAACTAGCTTATGTTACAAATATGCACTGAATTGTCTTAAAAGAGGAAATGAAAAGATTTTACGTTTTTTGTCTGGTTTTTTTGCCAACTAAATCCATTTGTACATTTGTGGCATAAGGAATATATGGAAAAAATTTAATTATGTTGGTTGTGTAGAAATTCTGTTCTTATAAAGAGT
The DNA here is from genome assembly GCA_917627325.4 of Chironomus riparius. Lineage (NCBI taxonomy): Eukaryota > Metazoa > Arthropoda > Insecta > Diptera > Chironomidae > Chironomus > Chironomus riparius. The sequence goes on along the minus strand of OU895877.1, from coordinate 15,570,132 downwards.
TTCTAGTCGAAATTAAGGGATGGAGAGAAAAAATCGTGGTTAAAAATTAAGTTTGGTGCTGTATTTTAGGCTAGAAACATTTTTTAAGGGAAGTGTACCTCAAATTCTATTGCTTTAATAAGAATGCTTATTTCTTGTTTGGAGTCGTTCTCTTATGACATCCAAAATTAACGGTCATTTATCAACAAAAGAACAATGGACTTCCAAGAAATTCTATTGTACTTTTCTTGCTGATCTCTTCCCTTTCGACGACATTGTTGACCAGCCCCTGTAGAAATTATGTAATTTCCGAAACAAAAGTTCCTAAAAATCTACAAATTTTCAACCCTTTCACATGTTCAATGCACGGAAAATCAAAGAAGGGAGCACAAGTCATTAACAAACAACCACTCACACATGGACTTACTGTAAAAAAATTAAGAAATCATAAAAGTTCCATAAATCAAAATGCAATTTTCCTTTTACGTCGTCTTGTATGTCATTTGCGAGGCAGTAATAATGATAAAAATCACCAAACTTATCAAAACTCATTCTTTATTCTTTTCTATTCTTGCTCACAGAAAACTTTATTAGATGCGATAGTGAGGCAAGAAAGAAGAAGAAAAACATGATTAATGGATTTTTTATGAAAAATATGAAAAGAAAAACTTATAATAATATGAGCGTTAGTCTTTCCTTTATGTCATTCAAACGGCCTGTGATTCACATAAGGTCTAACAATTTTTCTTATTTCTCATTTTCTTTCCTGTTTCTTTCTTGTATGCTTCCCGCATCGAATAATATTGATAATGTAATAAAGTTATTCTTGTAAGCACACAAAGAATCTTACACACTTTTTCACTTGATTCTAATGTATCATCTTATGTGCGTTTTTACATAATGTAATGAGATTGAAGGAGATTCTATGGATGAGGATGGAGGAGAAGAAGAACAATGGGATGACATGAATGGTAACAGTCTTTTCGAGCAAATGACAAAAGATTCTTTTTATCCTTTTAAATAAAGTTTTTGGACGGAATGAATATACGAGGGTTTATTAAGGTTTGATTTTGTCTTACTGTCATGGCTGATATTGAGCATCTTGGTGTCATATCTTATACTTTTGTGATGTATTTTGTGAGGTCATAGACGTTAATTTAAGAATATAGAACATGCCAGACTCATGCTAGCTTAGCTTAATCGACTTGTGCTATTTGTGACTGATTTCATCCAATCCAGTAACAACTTACCAACGTAGTACTATATTCTCAAATTGATGTCTATGATCGAGCACACTAGTGTTGACTTTCAGAAATTTTTCAGAACCCGGTTTCTAGGGCCTCAAAAAAATCAGCCTTAACTCAAACTCAAACTTTATTTATACCCTCGAGTAAAGTGCATTGATTGTTTCTTCTAAAGTTCCTCACGTAGTCCATGAAAACTAATATGAGCACTAAAAGTCTTGAGACACACGCGAGATGCTTTGTAAGTTAAAATTGAATTCAAATGCAACTTTTTGGAAATTTTGTGTGCAGCCGTAATTTCAAAAAAACGTCAAACTTGTCCCAAACCGATCTAATTTCAAGTAAAATAGTTAACTATGCGCCATCAACACCTGTATTCCCTAAAACTACTCATAAATTTATTCCTCTATGTACATTTTTTTCTCCTGCCATTTTCCAGCAGCGACTGTACATTATGATACAAATTTTTGCTCATACAATATTATCTTAAACATTAAATCACAATCTGAATGTGCTGAACATACAAGGGCCATTGTGGAATATATAAAATATATCTACACATATTGAGTTTAAAGTATGTATTTTTTAAAGGAGATATTTCTATTTAGATATTGAAAAAAGGAGAGATTTTTGTGTTGTGCTGTACACACATGGCCTTCATAATGGCAGCAATTTGTTATTCAGGAACTGAGCGACATAAAAGGCCATCGCATTTTTATTTTCTCATTCCACTCGGCTTCTTTAGTGGAAATTTATTTATTTTTGCTCTGTATGCTGCATACAATGTGGATGTGGAAAAAAAATGTATAAAAATTATGATTCATGGCTGTGAAGCTTGTTAGAGGACGAAAAACAACAACAGAAAATATTTTGAAAGGATTATTACTGAAAGAATTTTTTTCATTGTCTGTTCCACACATGAGTATTTTAATGGATGTAAAAATCATAAATACTCATTAAAATGACATAAGAATATTAAAATTGGAAGTATTGAGGGGGTACTTTGGCCTCTCATTTGAATGAGAGTTTACATAAAATATTAAATTTCTTTTGATTTTGTACAATAAGTCTCATGTTTGCAATTTATATGTTCAAATTTCATGTAAGCATCGTCACAGCAACTTCAATGTATGTTTTCACATTTAAATTGTAAAACGAAAAGCTCTTACAAGTACTTGAAACAAGAAACAATCTTGTTAGGCAAATAACAATTTATGTTATGTTTTGCTGCTAAGGGAGTTTTCTTGGAAATAATTAAATAAATTGAATGCATCATTGGATGTCGATGGTGGAATCGGATTTCACAATTGAGATTTTTGATTCGTGGAAATGAATTTAAGGAAAATTAGGTTGAGAATTGAAGGATTTTAGATTCGGTAGATACTAATTGGGGATGATTAAAATTGAATCTGATGAGCTTATTCTAATTATGGAGTTTTAGAAAACTTTGTCTGTTGCTCATAATTTTGTGATTTTATTGTACTGTAGTTTGTCAAATTCATTGTATTAAGTTTAAATGTCTTAGTGGATGTGTTTTAGTGTTGTCTGGTGTTTATATAAACTGATGCTAACATAGCCATCCTAAGTTCAAGTCTCAACTTGAGACTCTCAAGGACGAAGTTCGATGTTTTTTCTGTCAAAGGTCTTAAAATGCATCTCATGACTTTTTTAATGGAAAAAAACGACCAAAACTAAGTGCGAAATATAGAACTCAATGCAGTTAACATTTCAGAACGACATCCTAGCTTCTAAAATAGAAGACACAGTTGAAAAATCAGAATTACTCAGTTAAGGGAGCTTACGAAGATTCAGACTTATCCAGATCTGCACCTACGTTTAAAATTTGGTAAAATTTGTCCTCAAACAATAAAACCCTCCCCCCCTCCTCTCCCTATCTTGACCCACTTCAAAATTTCCACCTTCTTTCTCTATATCATTATCCTATAAAACATCTTATTCAGCTCATTCCAATCTCCAAAGCAACAAAACAAACCTAAATTTAATATCACAACTTGAGATTCATCCATCTCAACTTAAAACCTCAATCTCAAAATAGCCAATATTTCTTGAATAAATTCAACCCAATATCCAAAACAAAATTATTTATCTCTGAATCCTTTAGCATCTAAACCTCAAACACACAAATTCATATTTTCCGCTTTAAAGCCTCCATAATCGCTTACGATAAATTACAGTGAACGGCATTGAAGATTCTCATCCGTTTCCATTCTCGTCATGAAAATCTCTTTCATCCCTTCTCATCTTTCATATTATTATTCTCTACATCAATGCCAAACATCCAATTATTCATCAATGCAATTCGTTCGTGAGGACTTAAAATCGTCTTATTTATATACTATTTTTTTTACAAATATACGTCAACTTTTTAGTACTGATTGCCTTACAAGCCTACAAACACACACAAAATGAAATAAAATAAAATCCTAAAATAGGTGGCATGAGGAGGAGGGGGATGAAGAATGGAAGATAATTGTAGCCAGTTTGATTGAATAGGGAGCTTATTGACGAATTTATTTTTATCGCTGTGCTCAGAGTTTTCTATGCTTCAGCAAACGAAAGGAAATAAAAGCTTTCTTGCCTTTTTCGACATGGCTGATGCTGACTAAAACCCTTTTTATTGATTTCGATATTTTTTTTGCCTTCTCCTTGGCATAACAACATTGATGATGGTGGTTGTGTTTCGTTCTCGTTCGGTTGTGCTTAGAAGATTAAGGAAGAAAAAAATTGCCTTTCCGGTCCCAAAAGTGTTGACTTGTTTTTCGTGTTTCTTGGAAATTTTCCATGCTTGTAGATTTTTTGGAATAAGATTTAACTCGTTTTTAGGGGTTAAGGGTTATTTTTTGGTATCATTTTCTCATTTTCAGATCATTGCTCCCAAAGATTAGCTAAAAAAGCATTATTTAAGCCACAGCAAGCTACCCTGCTCACAAAATTTGCATCGTTCAGAAATCCTGGCTACGCCCTTCATTAAGGTAGAAATGACATAATCACAGATTTCAGCTAGGTATCAATTTTATATTACTCTGTTTAAATGATAATAGTGGACCCCCCCCCCCCCCACCATCTCCAGAAAATCATATTTATAAACGCCATCGAAATGAGGCTTTGATTTAAAATCAATCTTTATATAGAATAGAATGTAATGTAGGGTTTTGCTAATAGCAAAAGCGGCACTGCGATCGATGATCTGTAGTACCCAAGTCTCCTATGCTAGAATTCCAATGTCCTTAATAAAGCCAATAATGTCCTGATAATGCTGCTTATTTATATCCTCATCATTCAAATATTCCTCATCAAAATGCTTGACACGTTGTCCTCGTAATGACCTACATTTACAAAGTATATGAATAATTGTTTCTTCATTCACATTACAAAACCTGCATAAGTAAGTCTTTACATAAGTAAGGAAGTGAAAGACCCCCCCCTCTCTCCAAACAAACCTTCAAAACGCGCTTCCCCAAAGATTTTTCGCTTACACTAGCATTTCAACAATTTATCTGCTATGCTCTAAAAGCAAAAGAACATAAAATATTTTTTTAGCAGCCATATTTGCCTACCTTTTCATCGTCATGCCTCGCATTCTGTTTCATTTCATTTCTTAAAAAAGATTTTTGCGATTTTATATTTGTCAATTCTTACGTTTTATAAGTCACGAAACTGAATCTTCTCGTCACTTTTTTGTGTTACCTTTCAATCACACAGTGGAATTTATTGGCTGTGGGATTCTTCAGAATCAAAGGGGATAACAGCGTTTTGGGAAAATTTCATCAATTTTTATATCAGTTTTCTACTATGTTTAATCATTTCTTACCAATAATTTGATAGAAAGTTGAAAAAAAAATTCCCCACCATGTAGTTACCCCCTTGTCAAAACCTCAAAACAAATACATGCACACTGATTCTATTCTATATTGACGTGAGTTTCGGATGGATTATTATGATGACAATAGAAATCTCTATTCGATTCAATTCAGGATGAACAGGCGTTGTGTGTCTATATTTGTATATCCTACATCACACAATCACATGCCTTTTTTTACGGTATCTTTTCGATCTATTGTAATATATATTTATGGTAAATAAGCTGAAATTGAATTTTCTTTAAAAAAAATATCACATTTTGAATTCCATCATGATGATAAAGGCACATTCTATTAACCTTCCTTAAGACCTTTTAAAAACACATATCCATATTACTTTATATGTACATGAATCTAGATGGATACATAAATGAGGGGATTCTTTTGATTTTTTTTTATACATGAATATCTTCAGTCAACGATGATGATGGGAATTTTTCTCTTTAACGGAATGAGAATGGGAAATCACGAGGAAAAAAAATATGAAATTGAAACCATTCAGGAGATGCTTTAAAGTACTTCATCAAAGAATGATAAGATATATAAAAAGTTATGAAGTATCTTCATATAACATCAAAAGGATATTTTATAAATGAGAGAGCTAATGTCATTGTGAGGAGTATGAAGAATTAAGTACTATGCTGAGGATATATATATATATTCAGATAATAGAGTTGTTTAAGGGAAGTGGGTTTTGCAGAGAACATTTTTATTAAATTTATGCATGTTTTGAATGGAAATTGAATTGTTTGAATCTTTGTTAAGTGCGTGTTCTAATCCTTAAACATACATTGAGCCACAAACCTTATCACAAGGTCATTTATAGAAGCACTTAATAGTCAGAAGTTGTTTGAGAGACCAAAACTTCTCTAAAAGTAGAGATCTGGACTTCATTGGATCCTGCTAGCTACTAACATGTCTTCCTCCTCAATTAATCACAACAGCAGTCACAATTTCTTCCTAAATAATATACACTATTAGGAAACAATCAGCTATTGTCTTTAATCAACTTGATTATTGCTTTATGACTTTAAATAACATAAATTCAATTTTTTTAAGACATCCTCAAGAATTCATCATCGACATAAAGCTATATATGAACAAATATTTTTCAATCTACATACACAAGAAACATATCTTTCTATCTTTACATCCCTCCATCCTCTCTTATTGCTGAATAATAAAATGGAACATAGAAGATAGCACTTGAGAGGGAGCTTTCCACAATATCACATAAAATGCATGCGAAAAATATGTAAATTTTTATTATTTAATATTTTTTTTTCGTTCCTATAGTCATCATCATAATGATCATCATGCGAGTTCTATCCTGTATGTGCTCTCGTCGTACAATACCAAAAAAAAAAATTGGTAGTGGGAGGGAATGAAAATTTTATTATGTCTATTAATATCGTTACTGTTATGGTGATAAAATCTATTATGTTACTTTCCGCTTCCTTTCTCTTTCTTTTGCTCTTTTTTTATCATCATCATCATCATTATTGTTATTTTTATTAGCATTGTTTGAGAATATCACATGGATGACATTTTGAGCTCAACTTTAAGTTCTTTCACAGCAGTGAGTTTGATTGAAATATGAAAAGAGACGAGGGTGGAATGAGCATTGAGTTTACTTTTATTAAATTAACTTGCACTGATTTTTTTTTGTTGCTGCTGCTCTATCTCCACATCCGTGATCTCCAGTCTTTTCACTGTGCAACACTAAAAAGCATTAAATTGTCAATTATAAAGACATTTCTATTCTACTCGTAGCATCAACATCGCAAGCACAGCTATCTCCATTCTCATTCAATGCTTTACATCATTAACGACATGACTGCATGACTACATACATGAGTACTGTTCTATCTTCTGCTTGCTGATGCTATTTGCCTCCTACAATGTTCTGTCGACCATATAATGTAATTAAAATCTATGATTATCGACTCAACTCTTGTATGCTGCAATATATATGCTTTTTTGTGATACTCCTGCTTGTGCTGTTATTATCCTTTCAAGTGCAATGTAATGTAATTCTATACAAAATGTATGATACATCGTAGAGCATCGTCCTACATTAAATGGGGTATTTACAGAGCTAAGAGAGGTGGATAGAGTTTGCTAAAAAGAAATTGTTGGAAGCGCATTTGATTTTGTAAAAAACAAGCTATTAAAAAATCTATATTCAGGTGTAATATTTAGGAATTGAACCTTTGCTTACTTCTAAATTTTTAAGTAATATTTAAAATGTGATGATAAAGCTTAATTTACTTTTGGATTTTTTCGGAACCTTTAAGACCATTGAAATGCTCAGAGTCAGGGAACGTATTAAGAGGGATGAGGGTGTGGAGGGAAATCAACTTCTTTTCGCTTTTGTTTTTTAAAATTCTTTATTTTCAATGTTTTGGTCCATCTAAAACAGTGTTGTCCAAACTATATGCCGTGGCACACTAGTGTGATGTTGAAATTTTTTGGAAATGACACCAGTCGCATGATGTGTGCGACTTCTAAAACAAATTCCCAAATAATTTAATTTAAATAAAGCACGAGCCCACCTGCTAGACAAAGCTACACATCCTAACACACTAATCTCATACAATAAACTGCCCTACAACATTGTTCACAAAAGATGAAAAACAGCAGAATAAAAAAATTGCACACTGAAATCGAGACGAGAGAAAAATTGCTCTACATAATGCCATCAATTACACACTTTATCTGAAATCAGATAATTATGGATAATTCAAACATTGCATTTTATGCTTCACATAGACAGAGTTAAAATTACATTACTGAGTACATAAGCATGTCGAGGGGTCTTGAGTCTATAATAATAAAATGGTGGAGGGGCTTTTTGTAAATCCATCGAACGGAAAGATTCCGTTCATAAAAGCAATTCACAAAAATTGCTAGCAAAATTACTTTAAAAATGTAAAAAGTTCCTTTCATTTCATGCCTAATAAGCAGAAAAAAAAATTGGTATCGAAGGGTGGATAAAAAAAATTGCAAAAGTTTTCATTTTAGTCTGCCTTAATATAAAGTCTCTTAAAATTAATGCATTTATGCATGCCGAAACTAAGGAAAACAGCAAAAATCAGCATAAAATTGTCTTCACCTCCCTGCTCGCTTAAAGATTATGTAATTTTTATGGTAAATAATACCTCATGCCATGATATGCCTATTAATTTAAATTAATGTTAATTTTGTGTATTAGTAAGGCAAAGTTATATTCGTGATAAAGCAATTGCGACACTGGCACAAGGCATTAAAAGTCGTCATCTGATTTGAATGACTTTTAATTTTCATGGATTTTATGTGGCTGTGTGTGTAAGGAAAAAGCGTGGGGTTGTCAGGCTTGAGTAGGAGGCTGACAATGTTTCACACAAACATTTGTCGACAATTTTTGATTACATTTTCGTATTTTGAGGAGCGCGTGATGAACGAATGATTAAATTAATCAGTTATTATGGCAGGAAAAGTCAAAAGGATGAACATTTTGATGAAGAACGGGGAGAATTGGTGTTGTTGATGACTGTGTCAATGAATTTTAATTAATATTTGAGCTATTTGAGTTGAGGACGTTAGATGAATAAGTTAAGAGTGTCTATGACCCCCCTCCTCCTTCCTGAATATTAATATAATCAAATCTGTTGATATTTAGGCCAAGCATTAATCCATTACATCACAGATTTTGTACAAACACTCAAAAAAGTTCCAGTAATTATTTCTCGTAATTCGTCACGCTCAAAGTAATAAAAACATTAACCCTATTACAGCACCAAACAAGAGCAATTGACCTATTACGGTTAATTAAGATATAAATTAGAATAAATTGTTTTTAACGACAACAATGTAATTCATATTAATTAATAAATGACGACCGGAACATAACAAATTAATTTCTTGTCTGCGAACCAAATTTGTCACAAAACCGCAAGTTAGTGACGATGTTAACGTTGGGGATTTTGGAATTATTTGGAGGTGCGAATTTTGCGGTTTTTAATGAGATTTAATTTGAGGCATATAATTTTGATATTTTTGGGATTGAGGGGAGGAGGTGAAGTTAAGGGAAGTTGAAAATTTTAAATGGAGATCTGCTGAAGATGCTCTGACGACATAGTCTTTAGATTTGACTTTAAGGATGACTGGGAGGCACAAGAGCATCCGCAAAAATCATTTAGCAAGAGTGGATGTTGATAGAGGTTTTGGCATCGGTAATTAGCAGCAAGGAGCCCAAAATATAGCAAATGAAAGGTTTTTTTAAGAGTCATGTGACGCAATTGATATGTAAGGCTAACAAAATTGATGTTTTGGTCAATCTTGTTTGAAAAATGAATGAAAATACATGAAGTGGGGTCAATGAAATCTCTATCTGCGTTAGATTCGACTAGCGAGCATCATCAATAAAGCCAAAAATTGTGCAAACTTAACAAAAACAGCCCTCAATTCAAAGCCAACAAACAGCAATAATAGGAGATGGGGATTGTGCTTCTAAAAACTTCATTAATTCACAAATAAACCTAATTTTCTAGAAAAAAAAACTCTCAAAACTTCATGAATATTTAAATTTATTTTTAAAATTACAAAGCATAATTAACATTTACATATTAGAATTGTTACTTTACATCCCCATGAACTTCCAAACTTTTCATTTACCATGATCTCCCTCTTAATAACGCCCATCAACCCCCCAGGCCCAAGAAAAACCACAAAATAAAATAATAATATTCCAATTCCGAACATAAAATTGCATAATTATTCGCTCTAGTCACGTCGACTTACAAAAAAATATATAATGAAATTATACAGCACTAGTTGTGAGATTGAAAATGGTATGATAGCACTACATAGTTCTCCCCTATTTTTTTCCAAATATAATTTCAATTATTTTTGAGGTTAAGTGTTATTCTTCCGATAGAATGTTCTATAGTCAAGAAGAACATAAACATAAACTAAAGGCGGTAAGGAAAGGAATAAAAAAAAATCAGAAAAGGTGTGTTATTATAACGAGGAACAGAACAAGAATGTATAAAATGTGCTTAATGGATGTGACGGACAGATAGGGAAGAAGAAGAAGGTAGGAAAAAAAATTAAAAGATATTGAGAAATGAAAATTTGTAGAAAGGGCTTAGCATGAAGAGGTAGAAATTAGATTACTGAATGATAATTTGAATAAATTATGCAAATGAACATGGAGTTGGGGGTGTATGGTGAGATAAAGACTTTTCAGGCAGTAAAATCTATTTTATTTTGTGTCAGAAGGAATTCTTTTCAAGCTAGTGGTTTCTTCGTCCCACTACATTAGTTGAAAATTGTGGCACTATAAGGAAATTTCAATTTTAAGCAGCTTTGCATGTTCCAATACTCTTTTACTCTTTTGTTTCCTTCCTTCCTTTTTTATCTGCTTTTCTATCTTATATTTTTTGCTGCTGCTTCTTATAAACAAACCCACAGAACACAAAATAAAAACCCTTTCATTATTTTTGTGTATACATCTATTGATGTCCGTGTACAATCATGTGCAATAATGAAAAAAAAAATTGAGGGAGGTGATCCTTCTCCCCAACAAATTGGCAGAAATATAAATTGATTTTTAATAAAATTTTATTTTTCCAATTTATTTTTCATTCACTCAGGTTTTCTTCTTGCTTGTTGTTGTTCTGAATCAAAAGACAGAAAACAAGTTGTATATTCAATCTATAAAAATTCTTTATTATGCTGAAATGCAATCTACGACAATAATCAATAGAAATTCAATCTGTGAGTGGCTATTTATTTATAAATAGCATGCAAAAAGGATGGAAGCAGCGATGTGGATTTTTTTGAATGCAGTTTTGAAATTGACAGAGATGATGCTGTGGTGGGGGGTCTAGATTCTTATGGAAACTCTTTTCGAAATGGTTTGAAGAAATTGTTCATTATTGACCCTGATAGGAACAATTCATGTTCGGCAGACTTCGAATTTTGTATGGCAGACAGACAAATAAGATATTTTCATAAGTTTTCTTGAAAACTGTAACGGTCGAAACCATCGAATTGTTCGTATCAGTATTGACCTTATTAGACCTACCTAGTGTTGTGCACATACGAGTGCATAGCAACACATGGTTTTGAACACACTGCTTACAGATTGTTGAAAAAGTTGACGCTTAGTTAAAAATAAGGAGCATGAGGATGTGGTTTGAAGTATAAGTCATTTAAATTACAATTTTATTCGAAATTATCAAATTTTAAATCTTTTTTGCTTAAACTAAGGCTATTGTCAGCATAGGTATGACCCCTTCACCTGATATTACCTCAACAAACAGTTCAAACAACTCTGATAATTTAATCAATGCACAATCTCTCTTTCTTTTTCTCTTCAGTCTGCATTTTTCATCTGTTCCATAAAAAAAAGTATTCCTGCAAATATGTAAAAGCTGTAGAATAGAGCATAATATGGATATTTTACGGAACACATCCATAGAACGAGAGAGAGAAAGCGAGTGATTTAAATTTTTATTAAATTTTTAATCAAATCAATTTTATTTAAATGAAAATGTTTAATGGAAAATTTTTCTCATGAGAATGGTCGATAATTTAATGAGAATTGAACCCAAAATAAACAATGAGGAGTCTGTTGGGGTTTGTTAGGGATGTTTTTTATGAGTTTATAAGAGATTTTGATGTTGTTTAATGATTCTTTTGTTATGACGAAAATGGAATTGAATAAAAAGATGTTTTGATGCAGTCTGTTTATAATGATTTGGTATTCTATGGTCAACTTAAAGAAGGTTGTATAGAATGATTTAAAAAATGGCATTCACAGAGGTTTTGTTGCAATTTGAGAGGCGCTTTTAAATGTTTGATATCAGGACTAGAATCAAGTTTCATTAAGGATATCGCTGAGTTTTTAAAAATTAAAACTTTCTAAGAAATAATCGTAGAGTGACTCAAAGCATCAAGACTCCAGCATTGCTACTTTAAAAATGCTTAACAAACTTTAGCTCATACAATTTTATAGCCAATCTCTGTGCCGTGAAAATTTTTGATAAATCCCTTGGATCGTTTACTGTGCGTAGATTTGGTCACGGCTCACCACCAAGTGTGCCGTAGCACAAAAAAGGTTGGCCATCACAAGCCGAAATTCCTCTCCCTCCATATAAATTACAATCTCATAATAACCAATAATTACATGATTAATTAAATCGATAATAACTGAAATTAGATCCTACACATTCCAAAGCATTAAGATATTCCATTTCCATAAACATGCATCATTTTTCAATATTATTAATATCAATATTGTTGTCAGTAAGATCATGTCATGCCATATGTGATGTGATAAGGAATTTTTGTATATTCTAATTATCCTCCACAAATTCGCATTTAATTGAAAATTTCCATTTGATTGATTTTTATGTACGCAAAGTGAATGAATACAGCTACATGATGATGATGATGATGATATGAAAGGTCATTTTATTTCCACAATGTAATATCTCACATGCTGTAATAACTTAATACATGAATAAATATGAAGGAAATTTGTTATATAGAATCCACATCCAGCATTTGTGGATGTAGTAAAGAAAATCTTCGCGATTATAATGTAACAAGCAACAACAAGAAGAGAGCATGAATGTTATGAAAAAATATAATTCAGTACATGTACTTATGAGCTATATATATGATTGCCATTCCACTCATTCTCTTATGCTGAAAGATAATCTCCATCCTTCGCCTACAAGCTCCTCATATAATACAACATGCCATCATAATAAATTATGTATCCTGAAGCATATTCCGAGGAATGCATTACAAGTTGTATTTATCTTGTTATCCGCCCACAGCTCATTCCTCACCAACATTATATTTATCCACCATATCGTACTTGATTTCAATCACTTATATTTTTTGTATTTTATTTAATTCTTTTTCTCATATTACAATTTTAATATATAAATTGAAGGCAACACCGAAAATTATTATATCCGCAATGTGGGATCAGAATTGACAGATAAAAATAATAATGTATAATTTCCGTAGCTTGATGTGTGTCATTTTGCAGTAAACATCAATTTTCAATTGAGATTTAATCTCACTACACATGGAAATTATGTGACCATAGATTTTTTTTTCAATATAGTCATGTCCAATTATTGAGATGAAATTTAAATGCCAGCAGATTAAAAAGAAAATTTCCGTTGCGGTTGTGGAGATTAACTTATAAATAATTAATGAAAGCATCCACAATCGTGCTAATTTTCACAACTTCCCTCTTATGTTGTTATTGGTGAGGAATAAGACATGCGGTTTCCACAGCATTTAATCTGATAATGGTGACAATATTAATAAATTTACCAACAATATTTTCATTGTATGGATGTTGTTATTGTATTTTTACCTTGCCATATTGTTCCATTGCTATGTTGTGTGTTTATTTTGGGAGATTTAGATTTTTAGAGGGAGAAGCTAGCTTAATTTGAGGTTATTTACTGGAAGATATTTACAGTAGATTTCATTTGAATGATTATTAGTAATAAATGCTACTTAAATTGGGTCATTCATGACTGTCACATGAAGCTATGGCACATCATCTCTTCCGCTCTATTAAACGAGTCCTAACCCGCTTTCATTAGCAGTGAGTATGTTCGTTAGTAAAAGACATTAGTAAAAGTACAGTGAGTATATGCTGGTTTGGGTGATGGGACTTGTAGACAAGGTTCTAAGAGCATATTTAGAGGAACTAGGCCTAAAAAAAATACAACTCGAAGTCAAACTAGTTGCATTTTTATGACGGATAACAAAAGCTAGGCAAGTACCTCTGTGGTCTAGATGTAGGAATTTTCAATTGAGTTGTCAAATATCTACTATTTTAAAGAAAGAGGTTCGAATCCTTCCAGAACTCAACTTATAGTAATACATTCAATAGGGACATAAACAGTTCCAATCTAGCTTAATTATATGTGACGCCTAATTTATGATCCTGATAGGAATTGAACCCACTTCTTCTCATAAAAGAGAGTCACAAATATCCAGTCTGCTGCTTAGCTACTTAGTCACAGAAGTAAAACTCTAGCAATTACTTACATATGACAAGATTCCACTCTAAAGCTTTGTTCAGACACCACCAGGATCTTATACAGCCTCATTAATACACAAATTTAAAACAACTTCTTCTAATTAATCCAAATATCATTTCAAAACCTCAGCTATTCCACATAATCCTTCCAAACCATAGAAAAAACTTCACATCTGAGCCCTCTATAACCCTATCTTAAAATCTCTACATCCACAAAACACCGAAACCATGTTGATGACGGAGAAGAAAAGAGGCACACGAGTAATACAAATGATAATAGGGAATCATCTGTTTCTATTTGTTTTTCTATAATACATGTATCACATGCATACAGACACACAAAAGATTCTCGAATGTGAGATTGTTATGTATTTTGAGGCAACAGCTTTTTTTTTCTCTTATTCATGTCTACATCATCGTCATTGTCATTTGGTATCTAAATATTTATTTCAGAATATTTGAATTGGGCCTTGTATATATGCTCAACACATAATGCGTATAACCACTATTGTTGTTCTTGCTCCTCGATTAGTTTTTGTTGCTTGCTCTGCCTGTCTTGTTATGAGAGATTTATTTTGTTTAACAACAGTGGAAAATATGTTGTGTATTTATAAATACATATTTACAAAATAATATATAAACATGATTGCGTATGTGATACCAGCTCATGTTGCAGCTCCCTAGATGTTTTTCGTGAAAATCAGCATCATCATCAAATGAAAAATTTAAAGTCTCAAAATGGATATAAAAAAATTCTCATATAGAGCTTTGCTGATGAAAATTGGATGAGCTGCACGAATGAACTTTTTAAGCTCTTAATTGAATTGAAAGAGATTAATTGAGTCGAGGCTGAAAAGTTTATTTTTATACTCGCAACTATGAAATATCGACTTGTCGATGAAATGCATTTCGATGATCGATAAATTAATTTAAACAAGGGCGAGGGGGTCGATTTTACATAAAATTTAAATTTTTTATGATAATAAATTTTAAAGGATTTTGGGTGATGAAATGGTTGCAATGCTAATGAGAGGAATATTACAGAAATGTTGCAAAAATGTCTAAAAATAATAATATTCATTTTGGCAAATTATCTTTAACAGGAGCTGAACATCACAAAAAGATGCAAAACATTGATTTTGACATTATTATGCTTTAGGGAAAATATGCAAAATACTGATTAATTTTTCGTCAAAATCATGACGTGAATAATGTTCTGAAATTGTATGAAATAGAAATCATTGAAAAGCAGCTGTGCTGTAATTATTTTGATGATTACCTCCTGCAAGCTAGTTGAGTTTGAGTGTAATTTAACTTTTTTGTGATTCTCCTTGGTTTGTTGGTTTACTTGAATGACTGCAAATTTAATCGAAAGTTTATTGGCTTCATTAGACAAGCAGTTTCATGGCATCGATATGGATGTATAGTCTTAAACCCAAGTTTAGCTTTTGAGGTAACATCGAGCACCCGCCTTAGTCAAAGTTAAGCTTTGACGCTCTATAAATTTGAGCTTGCTGATGCTGCTTCTAAAAGCTATGGAGGGTACGGAACTAAAGAATTCATCAAAAATGATCAAAAATGATCAAAATGTATGTCATCAGTTCGGCAACCTTGCAAGCTAGGCAAGCCTTTTAAGCTTCAATAAATACATCCACCTTAAACACCATAAAAAATCCCTATACACGTCCAATTACTGGACACTCCATCATCCAATTTATTCTCAATAAAATTTTATTTCATCTTCCAATTCTCAACCTTTAAAAAATTGATTCAATTCCTTCTTTTTATATTTTTTTTATATCCTGAAATTTTTCATCTTAACTCACGTTTCTCTTACAAGTGTTTTTTCCCTCTTCGCTGTCGAACGAGAAAAATGAGCAAGAGAAAAGAAAAGAAAAAAAATCAATGTCAAATTGAAATGAAAAATGAATTCTCAATGCCGAAAATTGCTTTTGACAACTTTTCTTCTTGCTACTTAAAAAAAAAAAAATAGCGAAATTGACTTGTTTATTTTCGTCAATATGTTTTTCTTTTATTATATTTTTCATCATCTTCGACAACAACAACACAGAAAATTTTTCTTGTTGGGGGATTGTTTGGATTGGATGTGATGTTGCACTGAATTTCTTTGGATACAAATATTGAGTGTTTAAACCTCTATGGAACTCTCTGAAAACACCAACAATCTTCTTGGAGATTCACTCATATAACAATGTGGATACTCCCTCCTCTTCCGTGTTGTCTGGAACGACTTCAAATAGTTTAGTTCTTATTATTTTAAGATTTTGCTATTTTTGCTTTTTTCACTCTTAAATAGGTGCATCTTGCCTTAAAAATGACCAAATTCGATAGTTCAAGTAACCCTCAACGCATGAATTTCAATTTTTAAGATTCCCTAATATCCAAATAATCCCCTCATTTCGAGTTTGTCAAAAATGTGTGCCGAAGCATATCAATAAGCACACGAGGCATTTTTACAACATAAAATGTTTTCATTACGCACATTCAAAAGGTTTTTTTTTGTTACTTTCATTCTCTATAAAAATTGTTTTTTTTTTTTTTGTTTAAAAATAGAATTGAAAAAATTGCACACCTGCCAGAGTCACAAATACTAAGAACGACAAGATTGAAAAAATGAGAGAAAATCTTTGAATGGGCTTGTTTGTAAAGATTTTTATCAAATTTCTTTTCAATTGTTGTTGGATTTGAAGAGTTTTTTGAAGTACCTTTAAATGGAATGAGATAAAGTTTTTGTGAATACGAAGTTTTAAGTGCTGATTTCTTGAAAATTTGGATGTTGTTGAGCAATTAAGAGAAATAATAAGATTGAATGTATTATGTGAGGATTTTTGAATCATTGACATGTCTCAACGAGTTATGATTGAAACTAGTGTGTCTGTTGTGATCATCAAATGTTCGACACAGTAAAGACACATTGAATACACACTAGAGACATACTAATAACTCACTAGAGACATACTAATAACACACTAGAGAAACATTAAGGACAATCTAGAGACATACTAGAAACACACTAGAGACATACTAGAAACACACTAGAGACACACTAGAGACACACTAGTATGCTTTCCCGATGACGAAATCGAGACCGAGACTTCCCGGGAAGTCTCGGTCTCGATCTCGTCTCGGTCTCGAGAATTTTCCGAGACCGAGACCCGAGACTAGAGAAGAAAAAAATTTAAGTAAAAATGATAATTTTAGAATTTTTCTCATCACAGTTTGTAGTTAATCTTACAGTTAGGGTAAATGACCTTGAAATTTGCGCATTTTCACACATGAAATTTTCATTTGCTTCAATCTCTTCGGAGGATTCCAACTAATGGTCTTGAAATGCAGGGAATCAAAGATATTTTCTTCTTTATGTGTGTAAAGGAAGCTCTGCTGCGTTAATGCAGAGAAATTTGACTTTTAAAGTTGAACTTTGAAATTTGCGCAGAAAACTTTGAAATTTGCGCAAAGAAATATAGTCAAAACTCCGTTATTAAATCAGCTGTATAATGCACTGCTAAGCATTCAACCAACATCTACCCAGAGTGAACGTAATTTTTCAATCAGCAATAATGTTTTGACCAAGCAAAGGAAGCGATTGCTTAACAAAAACTTAAATGCTATCGTTTTTGTGAAAAGTCATTTCCAAAACCCAGAATAGTTTTAATACGGACACACTTTCTTATCATTATGCTTTTCTTTTATCATTACGTATTTCGTATTTCTTTTATATTTTATATTGGTATTAAGACAATAAAATTAGTTTGACTGATCGCATAACAAGGAATATATCCAGAAGTTCAATAACAAATAGACGTAATCTACATGTTCTAAGTGTTTTTTAATTACTTTCAGCGAAATTTTAAGTAGTTTTTAAAGTCGAGACTTCCCGGGAATTCCCGGGAAGTCTCGGTCTCGGTCTCGGTCTCGAGAATTTGTCGAGACCGAGAAATCGAGAAAGCTTACACACTAGAGACACATTAGAGATACAATGGAGACACACTAGAGACACACTAGAGACACATTAGAGACACATTAAAGATACAATGGAGACACACTAGAGACTGATTACTTCAGTAACATCACATATGTTTGATTAAGCTTGAATCCTTTACAAAAAAATGTAAGCTCAACGAATGTAGACCCCCAACAGTGTACACCCAACAAATCACAGCCATCAACCTAATATGGATGCTGGGTTATAAGTCCAGAGATTATAAGTCCAGATACAAAAATCGTGCACAGAAAATTATAAGTCCAGAAAATAAAAGTGACTAAAGGTTTATAAGTCCAGATACAAATTGCACTTGGACTTAAAAACCTCACTTGCAGTTTATAAGTCCAGATACAAATACAGCTGGAATTATAAACTGCACGAGAGGTTTTTAAGTTCAGGTACATTTTATATCTGGACTTATAAACCTTACGTGTGGTTTATAATTCCAGAAAATTTATAAATTTTACTTATAATCTCACAGTGCGATTATAAGTCCAGATACATTTTTCTGGACTTATAATCTTTGAAAATTATTTGAAACTTATTCAATTTTTTTTTTCTTTATTAAGTCTCTGTTATTGAACCTAGTGCCTTAAAGTTGAACATCATAAAAAATCTTTATCACTAAATATTTACTGAATCTTAAATGTAGCAGCTTATGTTTATAGCACTTTTAGAAGCATTTTGAATTAGCGATTTAAAAGAAATCAATCAGAAAATCGAAGATGACTGAAGTTTTTTCGATTTCATACATTCTCAATTTTACTCTGGCACCAGTTGGGTTTCGATCAACGCTCCTTTTTTACTTTATATGAGAAAGTAATAAGATAGATCAGGAGCAGGACGAATCTTACATTTCTGTATCCTCGTAATGAACATCTCATTTTTACTTTTCTTTATTTTTTGTGAATTTTTTGATCCATATAATTTGAGAATTTGATTCGTTAAAAATGTAAGTATGTTCACACCGTTTTTACGTGTGAATCTATTGGTTTTGTTCAGATTGAAAAATAAGTTTTTAGAATTTTGTGAGGAAATGGAACAAGATAGCTTAAAATGTTCAGAGATGAAAAGTTTGTGCCTGAAATTTTACATAATTTTCAAGAAACGGATTTCAAATTGGTTGCGGCAATGCTGAGAAAATCGCAAAATACGCTTTCTGTAAGCAAGCAAGAAATCTCAATAACGAGACATTGTAGAGACTTCTAGTTTTTTACATTTGATCCGTGCTGCTCTATAGAAGAGCTGTATTGTTTTTAGGCAAGGTAGGAACAGCCGTTGCTTCAGAAAAAGCAAAAAACTTTCCTTTCTTACGAATTTTTCAAATAAAAAAGTTGACTGTGATTTTTATAAAATTAAACTTTGGATGAAAATTTTTTTTAAAATAACTTTAAAAGAATATTCGTTAAGCTTTAAACCTTCAAACATATGCTTAGCGAAGCTCAGCTGAGCAAATCTTGGTCTATCCATAAGACTTTTGATGGTACGGTGTGAATATAATCCGCATTGGGTTTCTACCCGATACACTAGTTGACTTTTAATTTTTAATTCCAAAGAATTGAAATTTATCCTTGATTAAGGCATGAAAAATCTTAATAAGTTATTATCAAGGGGTATAATAAAACACAGCAGTTTAAAAGGATATATAAGGTACTTTAGAGGAAAACAATTATTAAATGTGAATTCTTTGTGTGAAGTTTTCAAAAATTCATGTGTAGAATTGCCTTAAAGAAAAAAATTTAAAATAAGTTAAATAAGTTTCAAATAATTTTCAAATATTATAAGTCCAGAAAAATGTATCTGGACTTATAATCGCACTGTGAGATTATAAGTAAAATTTATAAATTTTCTGGAATTATAAACCACACGTAAGGTTTATAAGTCCAGATATAAAATGTACCTGGACTTAAAAACCTCTCGTGCAGTTAACAATTCCAGCTGTATTTGGACCTGGACTTATAAAGTGCACGTGAGGTTTTTAAGTCCAAGTGCAATTTGTATCTGGACTAATAAACCTTTAGTCACTTTGATTTTCTGGACTTATAATCTCTGGACTTATAGTTTCTGGACTTATAACCCAGCATCCCTAATATGCAAATCCCATCAACATTTCAACATCTTTATTCTATTACAACACCCATAAAGTAATAAAAGAGCTCAAAGAAATTGAATGGGTTAGTGTCGTGCTAATCAAAATAATGTAATACTTTAATATGAATGGAATTCAATATCACAGCACAACAGCAATTTCTTCTTCTTCTCCTTTGCCAGCCAAAATAAAATTCTTTCTTGCCTCTTTTATGAATAAATTTCAGGGTGTGCTTAATGTATTCTAAAAGCATTTCATTTTTTTTTTAAAAGTTTTTCTTTATTTCGGGTAGCAGCTCCTTTACCAAAATTAATTTTTGATGAAAATTATTGCCATTTCATACCCATCAATATAGTAAATGTGGCTCAGGTTGAATGAATAAAAACGAAATAAGGCTGAATGGAAAAAAAGGTTTGAAATCAGTTTTTTCTTACCTTTTTTTCTCTCCTTTGGCCTTTTACTTCGTAGTGATTTGATCTGAACACACCAAAAGCTATTAGAAAATATTTTTTTTATTCACTCTAAACACGAACACGTTTGAATTTATGGATTTTTTCCGTTTCGGTATTTTGTTTGTGGCCGGAAAAATATTCTAATGTTCATAGAAGAAATGTGGAATGGGGTGCCTATTGCCTATTACCTATTACCCGAATCAAACTGGAAGTCAAAAGGTTATATCTACACACATACATACGTTAAAAAGTTCTCGACGTCTGCCTGCCTAACTTATAATACTTTCTGTAAACTAAATGAGTGTATTTTCATTGCCTAAAGCTGTGCATTCACCCCAAAATACAAGTATATTTTACACGATTATGTTTCGTTAGATGTGAATTCTTAAAATTAATGAAAACAAAAGGCAACAAAAGCATTTCATTCCTTCTTTACCTTCCCACATTTCGCGTCATGTTCTATTTAGTCGTTCAATCTTTGTGTATTCTATTGTTGAAATAATGAACAAATGAGGGTATGTGAGTTCATTTTGGGGGTGCTAGGTTCAAATTAATTTGGATCAAAGTCAAAACTGACTGGACTGTTTGCTATACTGGAGACATACAGGAATCCCCCCTCTCTGAATAAATTTCAAAGAACTGGGTAAGAAGAGGTTTAACTATACTGACAACATTTGGATACTCAAAATTTATTATTGGTTGCTAGTTGGATTCTAGTTTGAAAGAAGCCTGAATAACTTCAATTGATTTGGTCAATTGATGGCAAAATCTACTTACCAAATGACTCATTTGAGTCAGTTTCTTAGTCAAGATATGCCCTAATACAGTATCTTCCAAACTGTTTTGGTCAGCAACACAAAATGCCTTACACGGCATATGGTTCGTGAGATTTTTCGAATTTTTTGCGACACTAGTGTCACGACACAAAGTTTGAAATTCACTGCCGTAATATATACCCAAAATAGTAAAGCATGGGGAGGGCCCAGCATTTTGAGCTACAGAAACTGCGAATATGCCTTACACATTAAAATAAGAACAGATTCTATTGTACCACGCCTTTTAGACCTACACTTTATAGTGGAATCCGAACCGCTTGCAATATATATCCAAAAACTAACCTCAAGATGTGGTTCCAATAGATACTCTTAAAAATATCTACAAATGCGCCTCAATTTCAATTCAAAAACTCATTCTAACTCCACACACAGCCTTCACTCTCAATGAAGGTTTACGTAAGGAATGTGAAGAATTTTTTGATTAAACTCAAACCAATTATTTTTTTTCTTGCTCTATTCTTCTATTGAATAGAGTAGATTGGTGAGTTGACTGGTGCTCACACAGTTCAGAATGGTGGGGTTGAGGTGTTTGAAAAGACGAATAAAAGGTTCCGACATGAACTCTTTTAGGTTAATGCGAAAAATTCTTCCTCTTTCCTCCATCAACATCAACATACCCAACATACATTTTTAGATGCTTTTGAAATGTAATTTATGTGTATGATGAAGAGAAATTATATGTGTTTTGATAAAGTCATAAAGATATAAAGTTTCATTGTAGAAATTTTATTTTTTTATAAGTTCCTTCCTTTATAACGATTGTTATATTTGATGAAATGGATTCTTCTACACACACTTATAATCATTATGAAAAAATAGCATTTTTAGGAGGTTATTTAACTTCAATTTTATTACATTTCTTTATAGATTAATACATTAAAGCTGATCAGTTATAAAGATTATTTTTCATATATTTTTATTGCACACAAATGATTCAATTTTTTATGGGAAAACTCTTAATTTTTTGTGCTAAATAATGGCATGATAATTTTTTAAGAGGCTTATCATAGATGAGAAAATTTTTATTATTTTCAGCACAACTAGGAAAAGTTCCTTCAAAACATATTTTTTTTCACTCGTGTTTATGTCTTCTGCCCTTAATAATAAAATAAAAAACAAACTCGACCTTATTGGGCATTAGATTTTGAACCCCAATAAATCACTTTAGATGTGTTTTTTTATGGGAATGTAGGCTTGATTATTAGAGAATATTTGGGAGAATAATGAAATTTATAGAAATAGATTGGGTTATGTTAAGTGCCAATTAAAGTTTATGAAATTTTGAGGTTATTTAATCGAATTAATTTTAATTTTTGTGGGCTTTAACATTTGAAAATTAAATAAAACTAAAGTTGTAGCTTTTGTTATTGAATTAGAAAACTATAGTTTGTGAATAGGCAAAAAACACATTTTTTGGGAGAATTGCTAGATATGGAGCGACTTAGAAAGCTAATTACTTAGTAGATTATCCGAAACTAGCTTCTAGAGATCTACTTTAGAAACCCTACCATTGTATTGCTTAGAAACCAAACCATAATAAGTAGCAAGACTTGTTTTTCGTTCTAGCAAACTTGTGGTTCTTCATATTAATTCTCAAATAAATCTTATTGGGTAATAGTTCTTTATATCCAGAAGGGATGAGGTGGACTCCTTTACAACTCAACATACCAAATATGATTAATGAAAATGAACAATTTTTACTAAATTCTTTTTATTCTTATCTCATTTCAGAATCACAACTTTATTCTACATTTGGTCAATGAACAGTCTACAATGGAAGCTGTACAGAATTTTATGGATGCATAGTAATCAAATAATTCGACTACAACAGTGCAAATGCACTTGAAGTTGACAAGATCGAACCTGTAATTTGTTCAAGACATCAGGGTAATTAAGCTCTGAAGAACAACATGTTTTATAAAGTAAGTGCATATATGACGAGTTGACAAAACAAGACTGAGTGCCAGAGATCTTGAACTCTAAAATACTCATTTTTAACTACACAGTAAAGGTTTGATTCTTATTAAATTTTTAATTAAATGCAAAGTCCATCATACGGATCAGGAATGTCCGAAAAAAATCTCTCCACATTCATGTTAATTTCAAGTTAAGTAATAATTTTGTGAAATTCAGCTAGTTCCAGTTCGCATGGAGTCCCAGTGGGCGTAGCAATTGGAAGTCTCACTTTAAAAAAATTTCTTTAGTCTTTCCCAAGCTATACATTCTAGCTTCATCATTCACTTACCGTGAGATTTGAATGAAAGAACTAACTTGAGAGTAAATGAACCAAGAAAAAACGTTTTAAGTCTTTCTGAATATTTTTCTGACTACGCATTTACCAGCGCCTCTCAGAACATTTCGAAAGTTCCAATAAACTCTTTAATGTAATTTAATAAATGAACAAACTGTGACAAACTTTTATGTTTTGACATTACAACAAGCCATAACCCCCAGTAGCACATCAAACTATGAACATTTCACTTAACTAACTCAATTCTCTTGAAGCACTTCACTACCCAATTCCAATAAACTTGCTGATAATTCCATAAAAAAGCACTACATTCATGACTGTCGTAGAACATAAAAAATAGCTTCATATATTCATCAATAAAAAAAGAGAAAGTATCTTACGGCAATCACAGATTTAATATCGTATCCTCTTTGTCATATTTCAATCGATATAGGCAAAAGTCATTGTGTTATTTCCATTCAATTTTCCAATATTATGTTTGCTTGTTTCTGATGAAGTGATATAAATCTTTTGCACTAAATTTAGCGTGACAAAAGGCTGACTTTTTTTGTTGCGATGCAGAGATTATTTTTGTTCTATTTCCTATTTTTTAGAAGAGAAAGTTTTTTTATTTATTTCTTTAGCTTCAGTCTTTTAACACATCCTACCTAATAGGGACTCATAAAAAGTTCTTTATTTTATTCATTTCCATTGAATTCACAAGCGATGACTTAAACAAATCAAGTTATTGCTTTGGTTTAAATTTTATTGCATCAATTGTGCCATTTTACGATCAATTTATTGGAACTAACATGAAATTTCGATGCTCTCAAAACAGATTCAATCGTAAAAAAAAAATTTTTGTCCATAAAACAAAGTTCAGCACAAGTTTATTGAATACCAAAACCAAGACGATGTTATTTTAAAGTCCAGCAAAGAAAAATTCTCAATTTAAAGTTTTGTAGCACGAGGAAGTTTATCCTCACTTCAGAATGAAAAAAATATTGAAAAGTAATTAAAGTTCACAAACTTTTCCATCTTCAAGATTTGAACATTTTCAAGATTGAATTTATTTTGCACCTTAATGAGGAAATAGATGAAAAAATTATTTTTACTTAATTCTTGAGGGCAATAAGAGGATGATTGAGAGGTTGATAATAAGAAGTTTGATGATTTTAACCTTTTTTTTTTGAAAATGTCAGATGGAATTTTAAGAAATTTGATGTGACAGTTGGAGATGTTATTGGGATTTATTATTTTAATGGTGTCAATTGGGGTTGGGTGACTGTGTGATTTCTCTCTTAACAGACAAATGACTATCATCTTGAAGATATTCTAAACGTACCGTTGAGTATGTAACGGTACAATGAGTATGCTCACTTGTCTGCTAGAGCTACAGAGCTGATCTTGATTATTTCAAACTTTCTTACTTGATTCTTTGGGTGTATTAATCAATTGTCATTGCTTATACTTAACTCCCCCCCCCCCCATTCCCCACTCTAAAAATCTATGACAGTCCAGATTACATCCTTGCTTACTTACTTCCTTCCTTGGCTGGGGTGCACGTGAGCTCATTGCCACGTTCAGAGGTTGTCTAAAGACAGCTCTATCCTTCGAGACCTTCTGCCTATGCTTTCTCGAAATCCCGGTCCCGACAAATTTTCGGGATCGGGATCGGGATTGAAATTTTTCGGGATTTCCCGGGAAATCCCGGGAATCCCGATTATGTAAAAAAATTTAAAAAACAGCATTTTTCTGCTTTTTTTCCCAAAAAAAATTATATATTTTTTTGCTACTTATACGGTCATTTATTCCTTAATTAATTAGTTATACTTTATGTGTTACAAGGTAGATGTTTTAATCCATGTTTCCTTTGAAAAATGTGAACATAAACAAAAATAGAAAATAAATGTTGATAAAGATGTAAGTTTAAAGGTTATAGAAAACGGTGTGAATATAATAATAAAAATTAAGCATTAATGAAAAAACTTTTAACAAATGCAATTGCATTTATATTCTTGTCAAGTAAACGTTTTCTTTGTTTTGTAAGAATGTTGTTACTAATAGAGAAATTTCGTTCGCTTTGAGTTGAGGTCGGCTGCATTGTTATCAATGCATCGTAAAGTTGATCTAATAAAACGGTTCTCTTCTTATTTTTGTCATACCAATTAAACTCTCTTTTCAAGTTATTTGGTTCTGTTGCTGCTGCATCTGTTGATAATGATGTATATTCAGATATGCTTAGTTTCAGTCTATCTCGAATAGAAATGTTTGACGGTTGGATTTGATTTGCACTGGATGTTGAAGCTTCCATAGCTCCATTTGTAGAGTTTTTGACAAAATACTTCTTCATTAAGTCAATGCCAAGTTTATGTGTTGCAGCTTTTGTTGACGATTTAAAATGCTTGTCTAAAGAAATATATTGAGGATTATTCAGGTAAAGTATTAAGTCAATTAATGTTCCATTTCTTCGTGCACCTATGCGAGCGCAATTCATATCGTAAACCTTTTGAGACAATAATGTTCCTTGTAGCAACAATTCGTCTAGCAAAAAGTTAATTGTTCCTTCAGCAATTAATAAATCGTTTGATTTACGCAATAATTCTTCTGTCGCGTATTTAGCAGGTTCTAAAACATCAATAATTTCCTAAACTAAAAAACCGGGATTTTCAATCCCGATCCCGATAAATTTCGGGATCCCGGGATTGATCGGGATCGGTAAATCCCGGGAAATCCCGATCCCGATCCCGATAGCGAGAAAGCATACTTCTGCCAGTTCAGGATATTCAGGACTCTAGCGACTACATTCACCGAATCAAAATTAAAAAACTCAAAAACAAAACATCATATAAAGAGGCTATAAAATTATAACAAATCAAAGTTTATAATCAGACCTTTGAGTTTGCAAATCAGTGAAACGTGAAAAATAATTCAGATGAAAAATAAAATCGTTGATCAAAGGCGCATAATTTGGAAGCGCGTCATGTAGCTATAAAGCAAAAAATTTAAAATGATTTACTTTTAGAAATTATTAAGGTTCAGAATATAATATTGTTGAGTAGAAATGGGATTCAATAGGATATCCCTGGGCTACAAACTCAGATTTACAGCTCTACATTCATAACATATCACACAAAACATTTTTTCCCCCACCAAAAATTTTTAATATCCTAGCCAAAACCATTAAACATGATAAAATCACAAAAGAAGTCATTGCTGTTGACATCTATTCAGTCATCCCTTTTGTTTTGTCTACATTTTGTATTCAGCATAAACTACATTTTAATTTTAGTAATGCAACTTGAAACTGCATTAACATTTTCATGCCATTGTCTTTGCAATCATTCGCAGTGTGTTCCTAAAAATAGAATATAAAGCAAGAATATGGAAGAAGAGCTAAGAGACTCATATTCATTCAATTCATGACTTTTCTTGCTTCTTTGAAATTCACAAAGCGTAAACACACAACTTTTTATCTCCCTTAACATGCGAAATATTTCTTCTTTATTTTTTTGCTAGCTGCTGTTGAGTGAATTTATACATTCTGTTAGTTCAGTCGGAACTTTGTTTTATCCTTGTGTGCATTTCATTTAAGCATTGAAACTATTTTTTTTTGTCTTTTTCTTTAAATAAAAGTTTATCGAATTGTCGACAAAAATAAATAGAGAATGTGGAATGTGAGAGGGAAACGTGAGGGTGTGGGCAGTGCAGAGAGGAAGTTAACTTTGTGTTGGAAGGATAACAGCTACTAAGTCAACATTCTGCTAGTATAACGACACACTAAAGCCTATTTATCATTTTGTGATATCCAGCTAGAATTTGCTACACGCCAAAGTCACTTCCTTAGTAGCTTTTGCTTGATTTTGACTCTTTTTGTCCTAAACCTCCATCAGTTTTATCCATAAAAATTAAATAGCTCTGAATCACTCACTCCAAGCATCACAACTCATGAAATTCAACAAAAAAATACTTCCAAACATCAAAACCATTTCAAAATGCTTTTAATAATAACAACAAACTTCCAAAGATCAAAAAAGTACCCAAAAAAAAACTTTACCCCCTTGACACAGCCATAAATATGCGAAAAAGATTGAAAGAAAAATGTTTTTGCTGCAAAACGATAAAAGCAGGAAGAAAGCAGCAAAAAAAAAATTGACGTTGAAGACAGCAGCAGAAAAAAAAAGTCTTCGATATGAGCGGCGCCTAGCAGCCTCGAGTCTTTTGCCTGAATAAAAAAGAGATACACACATTGAAGACGGAAAGGAGAGATTTGAGAAACATTCGTTTATAGTAATTTATTTAATTGTTTTCAGTTTGTTTTCCCAAAAAAAAAACTTCTTCTTCTTTATGCTGCTCACTCCTTCCATCGAACAAAAAGAAAACTTTTTTTTTGTTCACAAAACATAAATTTTATCGTTTTTATGCTGCTACAGATTGCAGATGGAAAAAAATAGTGGAAATAAAAGTTTTCCGTTTGAATGATGCTATTTATAACTCTAGGATTGGGAGTCTGGGGATGAAATGCAGTTGAAATTGAATTGATGACATCTAATGGACACTAAATCATGCTGAATTGTTGAAATGTTTGGGGGGAATGGATGAGAGGGGGCAATGGTGTTGAAAAGTTTGTTTTTCACAATTTTTTTTGTTTGAAAAATCAGATTGGATGGTCAATTATGCTTCATAATAGAAAGTTGTCTATCGTTTCATGGATATACGCTAGGGTATGACTAAGATAAGCTCCATTTAGAAAGGTTTTTAAGTCGGACTTTGTTGGTGGAAAACGAGCACGTGGAAGATCAAAGAATCCATGGTAAGAGCCATTTTAGACAGCATCTGAGGGAAGCCATGGATCACAATTGATCTGTAAAGTCATCGAAGTAAGTAAATAAGTATGACTAAGATATCCAAGACATTGGTCCATGAGATTACAAGCAACTTCAGACTCAAAAAATCAGCAAACAATGATTAAAGCGCCCAATAAACTCTTAATACATCCCTTCAACCCAAAAAACCCTCCTCCAGCATCCTCCCCATCCCCCAACTTTTCTCATTTCCAAATTCCATTTCATTTTATTTATCATCAGTCCATCAATAACAATAATTTGTAGTTGTAGATATTTTATGAGAGCAATTATTTGATAAATCATGAATCATCAGTATTTTTTTGTACATCTTTATTGAAGCTATTAGCATTTTTATGATGATAATATGAAATGGATGTGAATACTAAAGATGGACATAAATATTATGAAATGTGATTTTTTTTATGTCGAAATATTTTTCGATTCGCAATGAGGCAATTTTTATGGGTTGGGAATTGACATTATGCTTTGATTTTCATTTAGAGATAATTTGAGAAATGAAGAGTGAATCAAATTCCTTAAATAAATTCTAAAAATATTTTCAAAAAAGTTCTCAGAAGGACAGTTCACAAAGCTAATAAAATCATCTCAATTTTTATCCTTTCTAAAACTCAAAAACTCTTGTTGATAAGGAAATTTGGTAACATAATCTTTTCCATCCAAAATACAAAAATATCAAATTTCCCCAAATATTTTCATTACTCCCCAAAAAAAGTAACATTTTTTGATGACAAGCATGAATAATTTATCGAATCATCTTGTCTGATAAGAGATTCAAGAATGTAAAAGGATTTCATGTAGATAGCAAAAAAATACCTTAAAAATGAGTTTGATTTATTAAACGAGCGTGATTTGTGGAAAAAAGCTATGAAAGTGTTTGTTGTAGATTTTATTTTTCAGGATGTGGAATGTCATAAGGTGAAGTTCCATGGGGTTTAATTTTGTTGATTCAGGAAAAGAGAATTTCGGTATGGATTAAAATTTAATTAAAATGGTGACAATTTTATGATGCAGGGGCAGGGGGGATTGACAAGCATGAATTGTTCATTTCAGCGTTTAATATTCGTAGACCACTTAGGATGCTATTGGAAATACTGAGGAACCAAACCTTGGATGAAACGTCTTGTTGAGTAATGATCATTTGTACCTAGATGGGATTATATTTCCTAATTCATGTCCTTTTGAAAAAAAAAAGAGGGAAGCTAGTAATAATGATAGCTTAAGGTTCTTACCAGGTGCGTAGCCAAGAGGGTCTTGCCCCCCCCCCTTAAACGTTTTGAACCGCAGCGAGAGCACGGCCTAAAACGCTTAAGAGGGGGACAAGACCCTCCTGGCTACATATTTGGTTCTTACTAATAGAGTTTGATTACAATCAAACGGTGGGGCCAGAGAAGTAAGAAAGTTTACAGCAAATAACAAACAATCAGAAAAAGCAACCCAAACAAATCTCCAAAAACCTTCAATCTCAACACCTCTTCACCACATTAACCTGTAGAATCCCACTCAATTCCAAGAAAAAACATCACTACATTCTGACCTTTATTTATATCCCTTCCTACAATTCAAATCAAAACCACAAAGCAGAGTGTAAAAAGCATATATTATTCATATAATTGCCATGATGACACCTTCCAACACATGTTAATTTATTATTTTAATTATCAAATCTCAAAATTAATCCTAGCATGATTTTCATGCATAAAAATGTTAAACCTATACATAGAACTGGAATTAATTTTTTTTCGACTAGAATTTATGTCACATATGACATAAGGTATTATAAAAATGAAAAGATAATAAAAGATAAAAATATTTTGAATAGAAAATTCATGATGATAATGAGAAATGAAAAATAAATAGGGAAATATCAGCTTTTGTGAATCTCAGAATGGAGGTACTGGGTGGTGTAGCTGAGAGGGAGTCTTCGGGATCGAGACCCTCCCCCCCATTCTTTTGCAGTCTTTCATGAAACAACTTTGTTCAATTTCAATTTACTAGACCCCCTCGCATCTTGAATAATTTCTAGCTACACCCCTGACATGTAGGCACATGACACATAATATTGAGATATAAGAATGAAAAAAAAAGGCTTTTTAATGATGAAAAACAGAAAAAAAGGAGATTAAAATGGAAAATTTTATGTGAAAAATTCTTTCCCATCACGATAACGGCAAGCATACATAAGTACGTGTGTTATTATACAGATTAAAAAAAGTAGCATACATATGGGGATTTGAGACATAAATTTGCCTTAATGACTTATAATCACAATACTCTTATCTATCAGAATAAAACATTCAAAAGAAGAAGAACAGGAAATAAAAAAAAAAGACAAAAGAAATTGTTGGAAAAGTTTTTTAATTTTTTTTATATGTTTTCTTCTTCTTGTTTTGTTCTTGACGCTTCAAGAGCTTTTCATGTAACAACGAAAGTCTGACATTAATTCATAACATACTTTTATTGTTGTGCTGATGAATGAGTTTGTGTGGAAGTTTTATTTTAAATGATTTTTGAGATTGTTTCAAACTTTTCTGTGGGGATTGGTTTTGATGATTGTAAAAGGTTTGGATGTGAATAATAACTTGAAGTTTTGGATGTTAAAGAGTTTTAGAGTTTTGTGAATTTTTCAAGGCTCTAAACAAGTGGTTTTTATTCTGTGAGTCACGAAACAAGTGTGCTTTAAAATAACGTCAGATATGCTGTTCTAGACCGTTTCAGGCAACCAACTCAAACTGATAGAAGAGCTCAAGGAGACAGTGAGATGTTTGGTGCTATTTTCAAACTGAGTTAAACTTCTCACTCCATATCAGCAACAAGCGAGTCTCAACAAAAATTAATTCATCAAAAACTCCCTCCATCTTAAATTTACCTCATTCTCGCTACAACATTTCCTGGAAATTCACATAATCACACGAGCTTACCGAAAAAAAATTCAATTTAATTCCAAACAAATTTAATTAACCTTATTTCATTCTCTTTAATAAATTCATTAACATCGTTTATTATACACACAAAACATGTCTTTGTGTGCTTCTTTGAATCACATATGAAAGGTTTTCATTTATGTGAAAGTTAATTAAGGCATTTCTTTGTTCTTCGTCTTGCCTTCATGAAATACGTTGCCAAAGACTTTCCTGCACGTACCAAAAATAATGAAAAGAAAGAGGCACATGGAGAAAAATTATGAAAAAAATAAGGAACCCACATGCTTATGTGAAAAGTATATAAATAAATAAATGCGATACCTCATCAATGCAAATGTGTATATTTTTGCAGTAAAAAAGTCTGGGGTGTTCACGCACACACATATATATCGGGTAATGTAGGTGGGCTTATCAAATAAACATAAAAGCATTCTTCTTCTTTTTTTATGGCATTTCACGTTTCTGTTTTCAATTACGGAATAAATCAATTTACACATCATTATGTTTCTTGTTCTATTAGCTGAAGATGACATTCATTCATCATATTAAATGTATTTAGTGATGTGGGGGTTAGGTATGAAGAGTTTTGGGGATATTAAATGAAACAACTTAAAAGTTTAACAAGATTTTTGATTTCTAATGCAAATTTCAAAAGATGTTTAAAAAAGAAATTCACCCAATAGTTCATCCCAAACGGGAATCGAACCTTGCAACTCTCGATTGCCATTCCACTAAGCTATTGGGGGTTTTGTGTGTTTTCTGATTTTTTGAATTAAGTTTGAGGTTTTGAAGATCTATCTCTTCTCAAAATCATGATTCCTCTAAATCAGTGGTGTCCAACCTTTTTTGTGTCACGGCACACTTGTTGTTAAGCCCTGATCAAAAACAGCATTTGGTTCGTGGATTTCTCAAATTGTTTCACGACACACGGGTTGGCCATCACTGCTCTAAATCATTATTCCAGCCAGCCATTCAATATCTCAATTTACATCCACCAACCCTTCCTTTTCCAAAAACAAAATTTCCGCTCCTTTTTGTTTCTTCTTATCATGTACATTTTTATGTTAAGTCTGCACGTGACTAATATGCGAGCGAAAATAATTTCTGTTTGAAAAAGCATAAATATTGGCATTGGCATAAATTATTATTGAAGCTTCTTACATCCTCCCCAATATATATACGCTGTGTATAAGTAATAAAAAGAAATGTGAAACAGTTTTTTTTTTTGTTCATTCGAATTTGGGATGGGGGTGTTCATGTGAAGCTGTATAAGAACGGGGTGAACTCGTCTGAGCGACATGAAAGGAATGAGAAAGAAAGGAGCAGTTGATGTGGTGAAATAAATTGAGTGAAATTGAAAATAAGTATGGAATGAGATATTTTTTAACATGATGTAATGCTGAAATTTATTTATGTTTTAATTTACAATGTAAACGTGAAATCTCATGGGAACTTTTGCTTCACGTACATTGCCTTACAGCATTTTTGCGTGCGTCTGATGTACGTTTGATGCTGCCTTATTTATCATTGAATTAAATGTGTGTGGGTCTTGAAAACATTTAAATTTTGTGTAATATTTTAAACTCGTTATTTTGGCACAACACCGTTTATTTCGATTCCTGAAAAAAGTATGAAAAAAAAATAAATTTTTGAGACAAGTTACAATTTTGGATTGACGTCATTTATGAACGACTCCTTTTTAAGGAATGAAAATATTTTTCTCCAATTTTCCCTTTAAAAACAAGAAGAACTTTACTTGTTTGTAAATTTCAATCTTGGGAATCGCACAAGCAGAACAAGCATCCCTCAACCGTACGTGCACAACACTTCTTCTTTCTTAAATTTTTAAAGAATTTTATTCTTGAGGGGTTGACTGTAAAAAATATGAAAAATCATTTCATTTTCCTCCTTCTTTTATTCAATAAATATTTCAATGATAGTCATGAAGTCAAAAATCTTTACATACACATGAGTAAGGGATCATCATAAAAAATGTAAGAAAATTCCAATGCATGACATTTTGATATTCAAATCATGCACTGATAATAAATCAAGGATTCTTTTTCTTGTTTTTGTTTGAAGGAATGTTGCATGTACAGATACGCAAAAAAAGGGAAATTGGGTTAGTTTTGTGTTGTTATGGAATTTTTTTATTCACTTTTTTTGGAAATTTTGGAAGGTTTTTTATAATAAATAGCAGCAATAAATTATAGGAAGATGAATATATGATAGAAACTGGTTGGAATGCATTGATGCTTTGCTTTTTGAATTTATAAAGAAATATTTTTGTTGGGAATAATTTAAGTAGGTGTGATTTATGGCATTATTAAGCCTACCTTCCCCTAAAAGGGGACCATGGAGAGGGCCCAGCATTTGAGCTGAAGGCACTGCGATTCAATATAGCACAGAATCTATTATACCACACCATTTAGACCTACAGTTTATAATGGAGTCCAATCCACTTGCAAGCTCAGCACATTGCAAAGACACGAGTACGTCTATAGACCTGATGCACCCTGCAATGTACCTAATCACAATGCGTGTGCGTAAGGAAATCATCCAGATGCTAGTATAACCTAATATACCAAGCAAAGGAGACACTTTATATGGCCTCAAAATTATACCCAACACCCGAACTGAGCTTCGTAACTAGAATGGTGCCATTTCACAGTCCCCCCCACCCCCCTTATTGGTGAATAAAATAAACTTTTAAAAATATCCGATAGTTTTGAACTCTTCAATAGCATATCGTAATCACAAACACATCGTATTAACAGTCACAATTGCCCCCTCCCTTAACCTAAATACTAATAATCCTCAATAATTAAACCCAATTCAATTTATTTTTATAACCCAACAATTCCAACAAGAACAAATAAATTCCATTCTCCAATAAAAAAAAATAAAGAAATATTATTTTTTATCTTTAAATCCTCAGGTGATGAGACACCGACAGAAATCATTCAATCCCCACACCTTCAAACATGTCAATATCATACACCAAATATCTATCGTAGATTGAAATAATTTCGTGATATTGAAAAAAAAAAGTCATCAAAATTTCGTCATACATCCATACACGGTTCATGTGTGAATATTGATTGAATGAACATCATACAGAAGAAGAAAATGGAAAAATTATACCAGGAAAAACGAGAATCACATTGATGAGCATGAAGATAAGAAGATGATGATAAAAAAAAGATATTTACGCACATGTAAAAACGAGTAGAACAACATAAAGGAGGAAGAAATCATCAAGTCGAATGGAAAATTAAATTTGTAATGAATTTTTGAGCATCAACATGCGGAAGGCTTCACATCATCACAAGGGAGAAAGTCATCAGCATGAGACAACGATAAAAAAAATTATATTCAAAAAAGAGCTATAACATAGAAGATATATAAAAATAATGGAGGCATGAAAGCAGTTCATTTGTGAGTGATTGCATGATGCTATGTCAACTGAAATAATTTATCAATGCTGAGTAACAAAATAATAATATTTTTCGTTGTTATTCACATCCTCAATCTACACTCCATAATAAAGTGATGTGTAGTTGCGGTATCTGTGAGGCAGGCAACATTAAAACTCGACAATGATGTTTAGAACTTTTGTCGACTGGCACAAATGACACAACCCGAAGTACATAAATGAGGAAATGTATGACATTAAAATATTAAAAGCGACTCAGATGTGCTTATATGTTTCATGCCACATCATCACAAAACCACTAAACTGTGACATTTGAGATCAACAAAATGTAAAATGCATTAGATACATATATTCTGCTGTTAAGCGTATTGTATGTAGCTGGTTGCTTTCGGGTCAGATCTGAATTTTATGTTTTATAGCATTTGGTCCCCTTCAACCAGCTGTTTACAGTGCTCAAATCAACTCTTTTTCAACGCTATTGCTCGACAATTAAATCAATAAATTAGTGAAGCACATGTGCTGTGCTAAAAAGTGCAATTGTGAAACAAATTGTGGAAATGTGATTGTGCTGAACAAATGGATACACCTAATGTGCATTTTATGCACCAATAAAAATGTTCTGTTCTGGTAAATATTGAAATAAATAATTTATTGATTCACGTTACAATGGTCGGAGTCTGTAAACAGTTTGTAAAGGCTGTCGATAATTTATTCGCAATCTGGTACGAGGATGCAGAATCGAATGTTAAGTTGTGGAAAATTCATGAATTTTCAGGAGGAAAATTCAAAAAGAATCGAGTAAAATGTTTCTGAAAAATTCTGTTTGAGGAACAAGCAACTGGAAGTAGTTTTTGGTATAAAATTCTTTTTTTGCTTTGAATTTTTTGATTATTTAAAAAAGCACGCTTTCTGAGGGAGGGAACAGCATGAAGAGTTGAGACTACTAAAATGGTAAAAAATTAAAATTTTGTTTAGAAAACGTTTTAAAATTGAAATGTTCTTGGCTGAACTGATTGATGATTGTGATGTCCTCTTACTCCACTAGGGTGTTTTCGAAACTTTTGAATCTTACGCAATTGCTAGCTAATGCCTCCGCTCACTAAGTTGATAACCCTACTAAGGCGCTTCATTATGAATAGACGATTGCCAAGTAGCACTAGGTTTCCCAGGTTTGCCTACCCGGTGGATTTTAGAACACAGTTTGTCGCATTTTTAGCACGAAAAGTTTGAGCGATGAAATAAATGCCGAATTAATATTTTTTAAGATCCTGGATGTTGTGGTTAAGTCCACTGGATCTTTTTAACAATACTTTATCCACTTAATTTATTTTTTAAGTGGGTTTTAATATAATTTAAACGCCATAGAATGTAAATTAAACGCCATAGATATATTTAAAAGGCTCTAAGGGATGATAAATTACACCTTAGGCGATAAAACCTTTAAAAATATATTTTTGCCAATATCTCTGTAATTGGATGAAAAATTAGCTTAAATTGAATTGTATAATACGCCTGAATGTTTAGTAATTGTTTAATTGTTAGTTTCGCCAGTTTATATCGCCTTAATTATATTTTAAATCACATTTTAAAAATAACACGATGTTTCTTAGTATGAATATGAAAAAAGCTCTCGAGATATTATTCAAATATCTTATTACCGTTACATATTATATCTGCAGAGTTTATCCTTAACGTGTGACCAATCCAGCTCCACTTCCTTTTGCCTATATAATCGGCAATGAGCTCCGTTTCGTCAAAGCGTAAACTTTCGCATTGCTTATAAGTTCTGGGTAAAAGATGCCGCACATTACTTAAGCCACAATCCACAATATCATCATTACCAAATATCGTAAAATAATTCTACAAAGTCAAAAATTCCACGAAGCTAACACTTACAAGTTCTCAACTATCCACAAATATAAAAATATTCATTACACAAACTCACATTAATTTATGGTAAGTTCTTTAAGCTATTTCCAGCACTTTTGAATAAATTTCTTTATATATATTTTTTCACTTCCACTTTAAAGCATTTGAAGATGAAAATGTAGCTGAAGAGGACTTAGGAAATTTCCTCGTCTCTATATTCAATGCTTGCTAGAAAGCTGACACTCAAAGCACAGTAAATTTATATCCATTCTATTCACATTTTCACTCTCACGTCGTTCACTTCTCATTCTCAAATCTTTTTTTTCTTGTGCATGCAGTCGTTCCACGCTGTACCTTTTTTTTCATGTTCACAAAATGGAATTGAGTAAAATACAGGAAAAATATTCAGTGTGGAATTTTTTTTCTCTTAACTAATGCTCGAGTATTTAAAAATGAGAATTCAAGAGGAAAAATCTTTAGTGATAAAAATATTTTTCATGGATGTTTACAGTCGGTTGTTCCATATTCTGGAGATTTTATGCAACATAGATTTCAATATGCTTTCATTATTTAGATGAAAGAAATATTTTTCAAATAGCACCGAAATGAAAATTCTTTTAATCGTAATTAATTTGATATGGAAGAGAACTGCACGTCATATGTGAAGCGGGGAATGTTTCTAAGGATACGTGTGGATGGAAATATTTTTTAAACACATTTTTTTTCTGTGAGGGAATTCTTTTGTTGAAGGTATTGTAAAATGCTTGTAATAAAAGCAGCTAGTTTTACAACTTTACGCAATCGCTCTGCATGTGATTTATGCTACATTTTGTGAGAATAACAGAGGAACAACCTAGTTTTATAGATCAGAATATCTGGTTTTATAGATTGAGACACAGGTTAAAAATCTAGACTAAAATGCTTCGACGAACAATTGCAAAATAAAAATTCACGATTTTTTTTCGAAATTTATAAAATATAGGGGATTTCAAAAATGACGCCTAGCCCATATCGAGATCTTAGACCGCTTTTTAGCTTCCTTGTCACAAAATTTGTATTAAAAAAAATCTCTTTTGTTTAAATCGTCACAAAACTCCCCTGAAATTCATAAGGGTAAAAATAATAGATTTTTTGAGATTTCTGAATGTTTTGAGATGTGCTCTCAAAAAATAGTACGAACCATAAAAATTCAACAATTCAAAATGGAATTTTCGAAAATTTAGGCTTCAAAGGATAATCAACAGCATTCTACAGTTCAATGGATCACGAGTATTTCCTGCATTTATTTTTCAAAATACAATTGTATGAAGAATGTAAATTGAATTTCGATAAAAATTTTCAAAACCTCTTTTACAGGAATATCCATCAGGGGTCGTTCACTTATGACGTCCGAAATAAACGATCATTTTTCAAAAAAGAACAATTGATTTCCAGGAATTTCTATTGTTCTTTTCTTGCTGACCCCCCCCCCCCCCCCCTGGACGTCATAAGTAAACGGCCCCTCAACAAAATCATTCATAAATTGACTTGTTCGAATTTTTGATGAAGTCTCAATAGATACTCAACTCAGTAATTTACAACAATTGCTGAGCAAATTCAAATAATTGAAAAAAAATTATTTACTCAAAAGGATGCCTGATTGTTTACTTAATTGAGTACAAATATAACATTGCTGGAAATTTGAATGAAAATTAATTGAAAATTTTATATTAATTAGCAAATAAATCACAACTTTTTTGTAAATTCGATGAATAAATGTTGACGAAATGTTGTAAAATATTGATATAACTTCAATTTAATATTCTATTAATTGAGTTTTTGTAATTTATTGACTTTGTTTCAGCTGTCGCAGTTTTTAAATGACTTTTACAATCGTTAAGAAGGAACAATGATGAAATTAAAATGAAAATGATAATGATTGTAGTTTAGAGTAGTTTAATGGTTTAAAAGCAAGAGAGCAGAACTAATTTAATCAGTTTTTTAACAGTTTTGATAAATTTTAATCAATTTTAATTGATTATGATGATTTTGATAAATTTTTAAACCTTTTTATTAATTTTTGAATTCCTTAATCCGTATTGATCATTTTTGATCAATTTTCATATTTTTAATATTTTATGAGATTTTGATAGTTTTGATCAATTTTTGATCCTTTTCCATCATTTTTGATTCTTTTTGGTCAATTTTTGATCCTTTTGATCATTTTCGATCCTTTTTGAAGCTTTTTGATTTTTTTTTGATTCTTTTTGATCAATTTTGGATCCTTTTTGATCCTTTTTGATTCTTTTCGGTCAATTTTTGATCCTTTTGATCATTTTCGATCCTTTTTGAAGTTTTTTGATTCTTTGATCAATTTTTGATCTTTTTTGATTCTTTTCGGTCAATTTTTGATCCTTTTGATCATTTTCGATCCTTTTTGATCCTTTTGATCTTTTTTTATAAATTTTATTAGATTTTGCTTTTTTTGTGATCAATTTTTTGTCCCTTTTTATCCGTTTTGATTCTTTTTGGTTAATTTTTGATTCTTTTTGATCATTTTTGGTCAATTTGTTCAATATTTCTTATTCAATATTGAATTATTGCGTTTTAATTCACTTTCCATAACTTTATCTGCTGATATTAATAATTTATTCTTAATCAAATTATTTTCCTTCTCTAAATTTGAATTGAAATTGATTCTTTAGCCAAAATATCCTGACTCTCATCTAATTTATTAGTCTATTAAAATTCAAATAAAAGATAATCCAACGATGATGACAAAATAGAAAATGAACTTTAAATTTCCAAAATTTGATCACCACATCAGCCCAATCCACAGACACAAAATTAAACTCACATATTCAAATTAATGCAAATATTTAACTGTTGACGCAATAGCATTTTTGACCATTGTGATGCTATTTTCCATCCTTTAATATTTTAATAGTTTATTTAATGGACATTTATATTTTATTATCAATTTTGCATTTTCATTCCTAAAAAACAATTTTTTTTCAATAAAATGTAAACCAATATTAGCGAATAAAAAGTTTCAAATAGACACCAAAAAAATTATAATCTAGCTTTTATGCTGTGAATGTGCATTGTGTAAAATTTACGAGTAAAAATCCATCCCTGTAGCGTTGCCATAAGCCATAAGCTCTTGCGGCTCAGTCAGAAAGTCGCTTTCTCAATTTTCAGGCAGCACAGCACACAAAAAAAATTAAAATAACAGCGAGAAAAAAAATAATAAAAAATAAAATTGGAGACTGAAATTTTTTTTATCATTGTTCGAATGACAAACGAAAATTGAGAGCTCTTGTGTTCATGTTATTCAACGATTTTTTATTTTTCATCATCATCATCATCCAATAGAACTGAATAGAGAGATAGATAGAACTGAGCAATAATCATTGGGAGAACAAAACAAATCCGTTGCGAAAACAATTAAATTGCAAATTAAACAACGCAAAAATATTCAGGTTGAATTTTTATTTTTTTCGAGGAATTTATAGCGAGATTATATGTGAAATAATTCCAAAGGTTATGTCCTCGTTTTGTCTGTGTTGTTTTTAAATCTTCATATACCAATTGTATGGATGAATAGGATAAATTATAGAAATATGAAGTAATAAAAGGATTCTAATGGTATTGAAGAGAGCTTTTGAGTCTTATAAACAAGGATGAACTTTTTGCGATTGTTGCAATGAAGTTTTGATCTTGGAGACATATTTTAAGGATTGAAAAATAGCCCCCCAAATTAATAGTCTGAAGAGTAGCAATGAAAGCAAAGTCTTACAAAAGAAAGGACCTATGAACCGCAGTGTCGATGTTATAACAGATTGGATATCCACCACTCCTCTTTGTAACCTTTGAAAGGGCCCCTCGTCGGAGCAAGGTCGCTTTAGACTTTTCTAGGCTTCATCTAAGTAAAAAAATGCCTAGCCAAAAGCAAAAAATGTACCTAGTGAAAGACAAGACTTAGCTAGAGATACTGCCTAAAAATTGAAGTCAGCAGTGGCGTAACCAGAGGGGGTGATTAGGTGAATGCTCATCCCTAAGCACATAGCTAGTTGCCAGAGGGAAATATACCGAATAAAATCAAGAAATACCACAAAACACATATTTGATAAACATTTTGTCAGCTTTTTATTCAAATTAAATCTTTTCGTTCTTAAAAAATTCCCAAATAGTAGTCTCGATCATCCGACTTGTGCTACTCATTATTGTTATCATTTATTCACCTTGGTTGTGTCTTTAATGATAGCATTGGGTTGCCAAACTCATACAAAATTTAAGCAAGATTTATGAATTAATCTTAAGTGTCCTTTACCCTGCTAAGTTTGTTTAATACAAAAATATTCAAAAACCCTGAAATATTGCACATTTTTTTCAACATTCATCCACCATTAACAACTTCCTTACTTGCTATTCCATTCACTGAAACTCAATAATACTCACGAATTATCAAAAATAAAACAGAGAATCAGAGTCAAACGCAAAAACAAATAATGAAATGAGAACTGCATACACATAAGTACACACAAAAAAGCAGGTTTTTTGAGGGCCTTCATTAAGTTTCGAGTGCTTTGGATGAGTTGTGAGTGAGTAAGGAGGAATTGTTTGTCATAATGTCAAAACAATTTTTTCAACACATTTTTTTTTTCATTCCTCTTTTGTTCATTCGAATCGTGTCTTCGTCATAAAAAAGTACGCACATGCATGAATTTTGCATGAAAAAAATTTTTTCATTTTGAACAAACCCCAGTAACCAAACGTAGAACGTTCTTTCTCGCAGATAATCTTTCTCTTTATATTCTAGTAAAAAACTGGTTTAACTATAGCTGAGAAAAACCAATAAAAAAATGCATTAGGTACAAACTTTATCTTTTAAACAGGTTTTTAGCTAGCTTCAATAACCTAGCTAAAGAATATCTAAATACTATCTTCTTTTACAATAGCCTTTACAATTCTTCATTTTCCTAGCAATTAGCTAACTTTTCCTAGCTAGCTAAAAGTAAGTCTTTTAAAACAAGATTTTGACTAAAATATAATAAATGAGTTTTTTCAGATAGTTAAAAGAAAGTTAATTACTAATTGCGATTAGAATTTTCCAATTGCTCATGCTCATATTCATAAAAATGTTAATCGAGGTTTGACTTTTAAGAAGTGAACACGTTGTTAGTTGTAGTTGAATAAAAAAACATCATTTTAAAAACTTTAGTAATTTAAAGTGCTTAGTTGTAATGGGTAAGTACAAACTTAATCAAGAATTAACAAAGAGTGGACGATATAAAAGAAAAAAATTAATTATTCTCATTTTCCAATTATGCTAATGATTCGTTATTTGAAAATTTCATATTATATAACTTAATTTCTATTTTAATTTAGCATACTGAGCAGTCCTGCCCTAATACTTTCAGTACATCTACAACCAATCAACAAGAAATCCCGCAATCCGACCTAGTTGACAACAATTTATCTTCAATCAAGCAACAAGAAGTTCCACAAAACTCCCAAAACATAAATTGTTTTGATTCAGGTATCAACGCTGATTCACCGCGTTACGTATTAGTGGAAGAAGTCGCATTGAAGGTAATATTTTATCAAATTTTGCTACATAAATCAAGATATATAGATGGGCTCATACAGAGTATACTTGACCATACTCGACCATATTATTTTTTGTGTACTTATACAAACAAAAATTTTTAAAATTTTCTATTTTCAAGTTTTCATTTAAATATCGGCAGATGCAACAACATTTGACTTTAGTCAGTTACTTTTAATTATAGCAAAGCATTTGAAATACTCCTGTATCAACAAAACTTAACAGAAAGTTGAAAATTTTGCAAAACAAAAATTGAAAATTTTCTTTTATAGTGTTAGTGTTTTTAGAATATTCAAATTTTTGACGTTTAAAAACTGCGATATTTTTGTATGAGCACATCTATATATCTTGACATAAATAATAAGGTTTTAATTCAATAATTTTATTTCTGTAGATTATCATTCAATCTCTTGATGAACTTAAGCTAGCTGTCAAGATATTGACAGATACTATTATGAGTGGAAATCTGGATTTAAGCAACAATATCCTGACTAAATGAAAAAGATGAGTTGGGGTTTGAAGAACGGTGTTCCGAGAGGAGAACAAATCTGCTTGATTGATTGGCCAAAAATCACGGAACTAATGCGTGAAGTTTTATCAAAAACAAATGGAAAAGGAGAAGTTATTGTTGTTGAAGATAGCAAATTGCGTTTGTCAATCCAAGGAGTCTTCAAGAACCATATACACAAAAAATCTTAATTATGTGATCTCTTATTGTTAATTCTTTATATATTTACAATTAATCCATTAAACACTCGTTCATTTAGTACGTTCAGGGGGGGGGGGG
This sequence comes from Chironomus riparius, assembly GCA_917627325.4. Lineage (NCBI taxonomy): Eukaryota > Metazoa > Arthropoda > Insecta > Diptera > Chironomidae > Chironomus > Chironomus riparius. The sequence goes on along the minus strand of OU895877.1, from coordinate 15,526,880 downwards.
GGGGATTAAATAAGATCTGAACAATTGAAATTCGTGGAATTCGAACGAATTATAGATTTAAACGAATTATAGAAATAACATAAATAAAAGAAACAAAAGAAATATCAAAAACACCTAAATTTTGAAGAATTTTTCAATCTTTTTTTATTTTCAGTTTTACAATTAATGTGAATTTAAAGACAAAAGCAGGAGTAACGCAGAATTATATCAGCTTTTCAATGAAGCTGATATCGTACGACGAATCAAAGTCAACAGACTCCGTTGGGCTGGACATGTCGTTAGGAGACCTGTTGAAGCTCCCATTAATAAAGTCTTTAAGAATGTTTTTGTAGATGGCAAAAGAACACGCGGGCGACCCAAGAACTCTTGGAAAGAAGCTGTTGACAGAGACAGTATTGCATTTGGTATGGTTAATTGGCAAACGGAAGCCAGCGACAGAGTCAGCTTCAGGCGCCATCTAAGGGAGGCCATGGATCACAATTGATCTGTACGGCCAGCGAAGTAAAGTAAGTAAGTGAATTTAAAGTATGATATTAAAAAGCTATATGTATAGTGTAAAAAGATTGGTATTTGTATATTGTAAGAAGATAGCTATTTATGTAATGTTAGAAGACAGTAACTATTAGATAGCTAGATGCATGGTTCAAAAAGTTAATAAAAAGCTGGTTGAATAATTAAAATGTAGCTAGTTAAAAGACAGCTTAAAGACAGTCTGTAGACTAGTTGCAGTAGACTGTCTAATAGGGGCGGACGTCGCAACTCTGTGTCTAGACATAAAAGTTAGTTTTAAACTAGTATATAGAGAATTCGTAGCTAACTGTGGATTCGCTATATAATAGATTTTGGTCACTGGGGAAACACTTTTCAGTCGTGAAACAGATGAGATGAGGTGAAAGCGCAATTAATTTATAGCCTGAATTGTGTGTATATGTTCGCGCAATTTATTTGACATGCTGAATAAAAGCTTCTGCTCTTTTATTTTGCTGTATAAAATAGAATATTTTATAAAGGTTCATGTTCGCATTTGAATGGGAAATAAGCTTAGCTATCATTCCAACCTGAAAGCATATTCAAGACAAGAACAAAAAGAAAATATTTTTTTATTTTTCTCCAATGAAATTTTTATAAACGACAAAAAAGAGCGTAAAGTCGTGAAAAAGTGTGAGGTGATGAAAACAGAAGCAGAAGAGCTATATTCATGAGGGGATGGAAGATGAAGAAAGAAAATGTGAGTAAAGATGAAAAATTCATGGCTTCCATGCGATTATTTTAATGATGATAGGAATTACTTACATTTTGAGAGGAATTTACTTATTTTTTATATTTTTTGGAAATTCAGGATGTAGAGAGTAGATCCAGATTGTGGATGGTAAATATGCCAATTTTAGCAGTAATCTGTTATTTTGTTCTGAAGTGCTCGAATGCTCAATGTGGAGAATTAAAAGCGCTAGGAAAACTGAGAATGAAGCATCGACATAGTGATAATGGGTTCAAATCTCAATATGATAAATTTCCTTGATCAACATTGAAGTTGTGTCATTGTGCTGAATTTTAAAAGAGCCTTACACAGAATCATTAAGCTGTTCTCAATTGTTTCGCTCGGGACCTGAGTGTGAGAAATAATATTTATTTGGAGGTCTCAACATCAACTTAGTGGTCCCTATTACCATTAACTCCGCAAGTGTGGTAGCTATGATACAGTCACTGCAACCAGGGCACACAACGTTACTAATGGCAATAATAATACTATAATTGTCGCCTTGATGGCAGCTGCAGCGTTATTACTGCCATACAGATAAAATGAAAAGAAAGGCAAGAAAGCTATTGCATAAACTTAAACCTATTTGTCAATTATCCCTCTAATATAAGCAACATCCACAGCACGGAAGTCACGAAAATTTAATATTCTTCTTTGAAAAGAAGAAGATGACGAACAGTCGACACGATTCAAGGACTTCTGGGAAATAACAGAAGAAACATCTGAGGAAGAAGTCACTTGTATGTGACTACATTATGTCTCATGCGACTCTTTGACACAGCACGCAACCTCCCCTCGCTTTTAAACCCGAATCGAAAATGAAAAGAAAAAATAACTTTCACAAAATTGCACTCATTTTCGTGATGTCGTTGTCGTCAAGCGATCATCTACAAATGTCACATAAAGTAGGCAAGAAAGTTTCATATTGATCGTAAAAATCTCAGAAAACACGTTTTGGAAGATGATGAAAGGAAGGAAAAAAAAGTCATGAAATTTGCCTACAAATTATTAATTTATTTAAATTCTCAACTCTATATTTGACTTTTTTTTTGCTTGCTTGTCTATCAAACACTTTCCTTCTTATTAAGTTCTTGCTGCTTTACTTTTCTCCCTTTCATTTTTATTTCATTACAAAACTTTTCTTTATATCTTGTTACAACTTACAAGTTGAAGAGTAAATTTTTATACACATTCTTTTTATCTTTTTTAGTTCCTTTTTTTCTGTGCTGTTGCTGGAATTTCTTTTATGCTTCTCTTGATATTTAAATTTGTTAAACTTTTCTCTTAAGACTTAATGATTTTTTTTTTTTACTTTTTGCTTTACTTTTTTTTGTACATCAGATATTTATGAAGTGCTGTAATTCTGATGAAAATTTTTTCATTTACATTAAAATTAAAAGAATTGAAATAAAAGATAAAGTTTTTTTTATTTTATTTGAGTATGGCAACTTCTTTTGCTGATTAAAGAGATTAAATTTTTAAAAATGTTACAGAAGAAAATGCGATTGAGAGGAATTGAGGATGACTAGTTGACGACTTACTCGTTCAAAGTAATTAAGAGAGTCTATATAGCTGAGCTGGATTATTGGTTATAGTTTATGACACATAAAATATCTTTTTTAAGGACCCCCTCCTTCTCACAAAATTATTTCAGACTACATGCTAGTGTTTATTGATAGGATAAATCCAAAGTACTTGGCTGCATAGAAAAATTGTGATACATGGCCTTCCTCAGGTGTCGCCTAAATCTAGCTCTATCGCTTGCAACCGCTTGCCGGTTTCTAATTCCAAATACAATGCTGTCTCTAGAAACAACCTCTTTCCATGATTTTTTTTGAAAATATAGAATATCTTGGTAAAATCCCGAATAGAACAAGTCAATAAATCGATCAGAAATCCACCTCTAAACCGACTTAACTCTTGCATGGAGCTGGATCTAAATCAAAGCCAGAATCATGCCAGAATCATGCCAGCTTGTTGCAGGATTTCTATTCGATTAACCGACTTGTGCTATTTGGGAATATTGCCAATCAAAATGGACGGAAATGGTCTTCATTCCTAAAGTTCCTATCGCAGATTGTCTTCTAGTCATTAATTAAGCCTGATGAGGGACCTTTCACATAGGACCTCTAACATTTTGGGGGGAGGGGGGTTTAATATTTTGCGAAAGCTCTTTAAAAATTTGATACCACAGAAAAAAAAAACAATTTAACTTGACAACCTGAACATATTCTTCTTCATTTTCTTCGTAACCTAATCAATTTGCTTCATACAAAATTTGCATCCATTAACCAAAATGTCAAATTTTCAATTTAACCTCCTACAAACTTGACAATTCTGAAAAATTATCACAAGAAGTTAAATATGGTTTAACAAATTTTTCAGTCAAGAATGACTAAATTTGCTTTGAGTGCTTCTTCTCATATTTATTTTCCTTTTTCATCAACAAATTCTACTTCTTCACTATATGAGACGCGCCTGAGTTTCAACGTTTTATGATGAACGCACATTGAAAAAGATAAGAACAAGCGAATATAAATAAATAAGTGAACAAATAAAAGGTTTTAGTTGGAATATGTTTTATGCAAGGGATGGGAATTTTAAGTCTTCAAGTTCTCAATTTGAGATTTCAAACTAAGTTCTATGAATTGAGCGACACAAACAAAGAGAAGACATAAATGAATCTAAATCTCTCCTGCATAACGTGGGATATAAGAACTAGGAGCTGTAAACTGGACTGAAGATTTTATCGAATTATGTCTCTAAAGAAAGCTTCTGCTTGAAGTCTCAAAACAATTTTAGATACAAATTTCATGAGGATCAAATAAAATCGGTGCTGAATACCGAATTGTACATACTTATAAGATATTCCGAAAAGCACAAGTCGGTTAGGGGCTGTTCACTTATTACGTAACGCGAAAAAATGACTTCTTAGACCCCCCCCTCGTAACAAAATTTGTATGAAAAAAAAAATTCCTTGTTTGAATCGTAACAAAATCTTAGACCCCCCTCCCTCTAAAAGCGTTACGTAATAAGTGAATGGCCCCTTAGTCAAATAAAAATCCGGCATAAAGCTTAGGTGTTTCTGGCATTGTGCTGGATTCGGTTTGAGTTCCAGCACCAACCTGAGTTATGCCGGCTTGGTTTCAGATTTCTATTCGATTAACCAACTTTTGCTTTTCGGGTATCATTCCACAAGCCTGGATTCGAATCTTATTAGTTTGAAGCTTAATTGGCTTATTTTAGACTCATACGATCTTAAGCTTCAAGCCAGAGCATGAGATTGAACAAGATCAAGCTCAGCACATGAGCCTGCATGGTTGTAGCTTGGTGTGAATGAGGATAGCTCATTCAGCAACTTTAGTGACTAGGTACTCAGTAGTCTAAAACGTCTGTAATTGGACATCCGTGTGCGCGTAACATCTGTCAGTACAAATTACCGTCTTTTCAAAAGTTCCATGTTCATTAATTAGCTTAACTCTGGATTAGATCCAATTTAATATTAACACAATCTCCAAACAGAGCTCATTCCCTGGATTAAACATGCGGATTCTTCATGCTTGTTCTTATCAACACGCATCTCGCAAACTTTTTCGTATTTCCTCCTTTTTCTTTTATTCCTATAATCGAGCACATACAACACACAACAAATGTCTATGATGAGAATAAAAACGAGTAGAATTTGTTCATGAAAACGAAACTGGCATCCTTCTTATATTATGTGCCTTTCCTTTTCTCTCATTTTTTTTTAGAAAATAAAACATTTAAGCAGAAATTCAAGGCAGCATAATACGAGCCAAATGATGAAGAATGAGGGGGGAATGAGGGAGTGAATAAGAGACAATCACGTATGAGGCGACGTGCAAAAGTTTTAGAGCACAAACTCAACAAAAAAATATAACCGCCCTAACATTAGATGTTGAGAGCACAACGGGTGAGCTATTGGAATTCCTTTTTTTAGCCTCTTATCTGAAAAACAAAAGAAATATTCCCAATACGATATTGTATTGTATATATGTATGCTGAATATGTGAGAGGACTGGAAGAAAAATGAAGCATCATTTAGACGCAATTTGCCAGTAAAGTTCCTCATCTTACTTACTCCTTTTGTGTTGGCGAATGTTGGGTGTCGTAAAACGAAGGAAACCAGGAAGGAGTAGAGAACAAGAATGAGATTTGAAGTTGCAAAAAAACTTTTTCACAGCTCACCATCTGCTGGATATTGATTTTTGCATGTGGATGTAATATAAAAATTTAGTAAAACTTTCAAACAGCTTTCCTATTGCTATAACTTTGTTTCTGTGTGTTCGTAGTTTTCTTGATTTTTTTAAGATGAGGAAAAATTATTTTTATGTAAAGTTAAAGTTTGTAAAGGGAAAATTCTGGAAGAGGATTAGTCATTGGTTTCTCATTAGTAAGTTTTTCAGTAATAAGAAAGCAATATTTTGAAAGTTTTGAGGCTGAAAGAGAAACTTAGAGTAAGTTAACAAGAAATTGAAGGTAGATCGTTGCTTTGCTGGTGCAGTTAAAAACATATAGACCAACAATTGATATTTACATATAACCCGAATGGCACAAGTCGGTTAATCGATCAGAAATCTGGCACTAAGCTAATGTGACTCTGGTATCGTGCTGGCTTCGATTTAAATCCAGCACCATGCGAGTGTCACACTGGCTTAGTGCCAGTTTTCTGATCGATTAACCGAGTTGTGCTATTCGGGTAAGCTTAATATGAACTGAAAGTGGACTCAATTTTCCGTACTTTCTCCAAAATTAGTGCCAACTTTATTTAGTCGGAGCTTCCATACAAAAAATATTTATTTGACATGCAATTTAATTTCAAATAGAACAGGATATCAATCAAGAACCAAGTCCACTGAGTCAATGTTGTCAGTTCTTGTGACCGGTTTCTAAATCTACCCAGGAAACCCGGTCCTAGCTCCAGTAAAATCTCATTTACACCTTACTCAAGCTACAAACATTGTCATTACTTAAGTGTTACTCGGTCATGTTGATAGTCGATCTTAAAAACGACGAAAGTTTAATCTGCCTGCACCGTGATGGCTGTGAAATAAAGAAATTGAAAGCAGTGTGTCATTCAGGTCAGCATACAGTGCATCAATTTTAAAATCCAGCATAGGATACTCAAGACAGCCTTAGGTTGCAGACACTAAATTAAACGATAAACGTTAAAGAATTAAATACAAATGCACATGTCTTCAAAATTCTCCAAAAAGGAATATAAGCAGCCAGAAAAGTCACATAACTACGAGACACCACAAACCCCAAAAATGAAATTTCAAAATATTTAAATCACATCACCAGAAATCCAATTTTTTTTAAATTCCATTGTCATTAATTCTATTTTTATTCCATTATTATTATAACTACATTCATGTAAATTTAACCACATGGCAAGCAAGCTACTCGTAGAGCTTCAGCAACAGCAGTAGCATTGGAAGTGTATATTTCCCATTCAAAAATTCAGAGAATAGAAATGACAGTAGTAGAAACTTCCTGCGGTTGCATATAGAGATGACTACCCCAAAAAATACACATACATGTAAATTTTATGCATTCATAAAAAAAGAGCTTGGAAACTGTTCATGACAAGTTAAAGTACAATGAGCGTGAATCTGTTTTAAGCAGTCATTGTGTGAGTAAGCAAGAAACTAAAAGATTTTTTTTCAACAATGAAAATTGGACGAGTGGAGCTAAGAATAAACACATCAGTAGCAGTGCGATGGCAACAGCAGAAGAGAAGTTAATTTTATTCATATCAGCTCTGGTCTGTTTTTGGTGGATCCACATTGCAAAAAAAAATAATAATATCGTGGGTCCATTGTCGTTTATAATATGAATATATTCATGCTGACAATGTATCCCATCTTTTTCACTATATGTCTTTATATCCACCACACTCATCCTCCTATCGTCTCATCTTATTTACTTTATCCCCGGGCTGAATGGCTCAGTTGCTGATTTTCTATATACACAAAAAATTTCTGATGATAAATTAGCTACCGAACAGTATTCATTTCCACATCGAATGTAATGTTATGCCTTTTGCCTCACCATTTCAACATCATTTTCATTGTATGGAGTAATTTAGATCATCACCTGAATACTAATAACCTTCCAACCATATAAATGCTATTTTCTTCTTCAATAACGCTATTTTCCATCCTCAATTTATTCCATTTGCAGCGCATTTTGTGTTTTTCTTCTTTTTTTGGGAGGGGGGATGCTGTTGGATATGGGGGCTGAATATTTACATAGAAATTTTCTTTTACTCTCTCCTTTTTACTTCATTTTTATGTTTTTATACGGGATTTAAAGGTTGGAGATGTTATACTGAAATGTATACAGATTGTAGGCTAATACATTATGAGGACGACGAATTAGTGTTAAAAGTTAGTCTATGAATATTTTGGTTATGATTGAAGTACAAGTTTGCCTTTTTGGATGGAATTTTAACCTTATTTTAAACCTAGATTATAAAAATACGCGCCTAGTTAGCAATGTGCAGTCAAATGGCATCAGTGGCCTAAGTGGTAGAGTGTTGGCCTTACGTGCCAAAGCTTCAGGGTTCAATCTCAGGCCAACTCAAGTTTAAGAAGCTCTTTGTCCATTTCATTGTTCCATTTACGAAGCTATGTTCGTGTGTTGGGTGTAGTTTTGAGGTCTTCGGCACACACCGTGTCTCCTTTGCTAGGTTATACTAGGATATACTAGAATCTGGATGATTTCATTACAACATCTTGCGCACACGAATTGTGACTAGGTACATTGCAGGGTACATCAGGTCTTATGACGTACTCGTGTCTTTGCAATGTGCAGAGCTTGCAAGTGGTTCGGATTCCACTATGAACTGTAGGTCTAAAGGGTGTGGTACAATAGATTCTGTTCTAATATGAATCGCAGTGCGTCCAGCTCAAAAAAAGCTGAGTCCTGTCCACGCTTTATCTTTTTTTTGTATTGTAGCAACTTGATCATTGGTGTAGACACTAAGATTATGCAGACATTTTCTAACCTACATTAATTCTATCCAATAAAATATTTTATCACAAAATGCGCCCTAAATCATATTTAAATCTCCACAGAGACATCATCACACCATTACATTCTATCCTTCCAATTTTCCATTTATTTTTCAATATATACATAGAATACAGCAACATGAAAGACCGATTTTTTCCACTCCATTAACTCAATCAGTATCCATGCAGTAGTTTTTTTTACAGAAGCTACGTGAAGTAAAATAAGGGAATTTATTCACGCTAACGTTGCACTATCGATGATCGTATGCTGAATATTTAAAATTCATTTCAAATTTACATTGTGATGTTACGTCTATCAATTAATGTAAGTACATACATATGTGCGCTCAATTTGCATTTCCTACACAAACCTTTATTTTTTGTTACCATTTCTGACTTTCGATTAAATAGAAGACAAAAGTCCCAAATGAATTTTTACGTTTCACCTCCGCTTAGCCTTTGCCATTTTTCAATTCAGTCACATGAAATGCAATTTTACATCATTCGCATGAATGCATATTAAATGACAATTAAGTTTTTTTTTTTTGGAGCAAAAGTCACATCACAAAATGGGACCAGGTGAGATAAACGATTGCATTCAAAACTTGATTATTTTATGCAAATTTACCTTACCCATTCACAATTCCTTTTTTTATCTCTCGTTTAATCGATTTTTGATTTTTTTTTTGTTTTGTGTGACTCACATCATGTGAGGATGGAAAATAATATTATTTTTAAATTAAATTTCAATTGCAAAAAAATGGTTGACTTTTATGTTTGCATGATTTTTTTTAAAAATAATATGAAAATAAAAGTAAATAAAAATTCAATTACAGATTCTTAGTTCAAATAGAAATGGTCATTGCATTACAATATTATAGCAGTTGAAGTGCATTTTTGAATGAGATAAGCTCTTTTGTATCTAAAAAAAATTACAAAAGTCCTCGTGTTATTGATCGAGGGACTTCAGCGCATTTTTGACGCAGCGATCAGTATTTGATTATCTTATTATTTTGCGTTCATTTACAGATCATTATATAGAAAGGCTTTATTATTTAACGGTCAATTAATAATTTGAAATATTTCCGTTAAAAGTTGCACTACATAAACATCACTTATAATATGATTAATAATTTGTTGCAATGAATTTCCATTCAAAAAAACGGTATATCATTTAACGAAGAAATTCAAATAGAAATTCAAATTTTACAACGGCTAGAAAAAATTTGAAATTATAGAGGTAATGTTGAATTTTTTAAACGTACTCATCACGTGGTTTTGTTTATGAAATAAAAAAAATCAATAATTATAGTATAAATACACTGTTTCAAGACTTTTAACTGTTCGATCGGACAATAAACAATAGTAACGGAGCTAATAAAACAAACCTGAGCTCTCTACGATGTCTGTTTAAAAAGTTTTTCTTCAGACGAACGAACGAACAAAGTGCATTATTAAGCTCCCTTTTTGGATACAAGTTTATAAAAATGCGCTAAAAAAATAAAAACCTGATAAACTTAATGTTTGCTGTTGAATCATTTTGAGTCTGTTGAACATAATTCTCATTTATCAATGCGTAAACACTCGGGTTAAAAATTCAAAAATTCAAACACTTCCTCTCATCAAACTTTGAATCCCACTTATAATCTCTACTATAGAATAAAAAAACCGTTTTTGTGACCCAAAGATCCATTGCCTCATATCCAAAAATCACAAATTTGTTAATGAAATAGAAGTCAGGCACCTTGCTTAACTCTGGCATGGCTCTAGATTCGGTTTAAGTTTAGCACCACGGAAGAATCACACCGACTTAGTGCCTTAATTCTATTCTTAGAATAACTTGAAGAATCAAGCCCCAATCCAGTAATGCCCTAGGATCAACCAGCTTTGGACGTGATAAAAAAGTCCTCAATTGTTCCCATTTTCACAAAAAAAGAATGAAACTATAAATGAAGTAAATCGTTTAATTTAAAGACAATTTTAAGATAATTCTGATTATTTTGCTTAGTTGCAATTGGCTAGATCGAACCAAGGCGTAAATCCTAAATATCTCATTTATCCCAAATATCCCAAATATATCCAAAATAATCCTTGGACCTGCATGCATTAAAATTGAGATATCCCATCGAATCCCAAGATTAAATGACCAATATATTTTTGGAATATTATGGTTAAATGGAATATTTGGGATAGTTTCAACGCCTTGGATCGAACCTAGACGTAATATTTTCATTCATTTATGTTCAATTCCTGGGTAAATTTCTCAAGAAAATCCATTAAGTACAAACTTTCAATCATAAATATTTCAATTAAAATGAAGTTAATTCTTTTAAAGATTCATGAGTTTCTTATCTTCTTCGTTGAATGATTTTGAAGTGCAGTTTTTGTTCTTTGGTTTCTATTCTTCATTCTGATGACAGAATTTAATGAATGAAGAAAGATAAATGTTTGGTTTTGTAAAATTAATCTGATGAGGAAGGCTACACACTTCATGATATTTGCCTGTGAGATAATTTTTATGTAAAACAGGGTCGTACCCAGAAAAGTCTGGACTCCCACTGAAAGCTTCGAACCTCAGCGAGAGCACGGATCAAAAATTTTAGGAGATGCAGACCCTCTTGGCTTCACCCCTGATATAAAGAGTCTCAAAAATATTTTTTGGAGGATGCAGAACTATGCTTTAGTTCAGTTGCTATTTAATTTTGTTGAGTAGAATAATTGTACATGTGCCAAAGGTCCTGGGTTCAATCCCAGGCCATGTCTAATTTTCGGGTGTAGTTTTGAGGTCTTTGGCACATAATATGCCTCCTTTGCTAGGTATACAAGTATATACTAACATCTGGATGACTTCCTTACGGCATCTTGCGCACACGAATTGTGACTAGGTACATTGCAGGGTACATCAGGTCTTATGACGTACTCGTGTCTTTGCAATGTGCAGAGCTTGCAAGTGGTTCGGATCCCACTATAAACTGTACGTCTAAAGGGTGTGGTACAATAGATTCTGTTCTAATTTGAATCGCAGTGCCTCCAGCTGCTATACCCTTAAACCAAAGAAACTGATCTAGAACTGCCAACACCAGAAAATCAATGGCTACGTTAAATTGCATCAAACATGTTTCACTTTCCACTAACATGAATAATTTACAAAAATTAGCAACACCTGCTATCCAATAAATTGCAAATTCGCTAATAATAGCAACTAGCTAAAATAGCTGCTTAAAATTCTTAATTGATTTTTATAAATTATAGACACTGCTTCCTCTTCATCCACTAAATAAACTACTTTCTTCCTCTATTGTTCTCAATTTACTTCATTTTATCTTCCATCTCCTCTTAATTTATAATTTCTCATTCATACTGATTCATACCATTTTAACGAATAAATAATGAACAATTTTTTTTTTCTAGAAGCAAAAAATCTACAACAACCAAATGCTCATTTGCTTCATCTTGTATATTCATTGAATGTGAATATTATGTTTTTGGAGATAGACTCTATGTATAGAAGATGTATCCGCCATATACGATGTATATCTGCTTAAGTGAATTCAGCAAATGTGAGTGCAAGCACAGCTGTGTATTTCTCGCAAACCCAAGTTAACAAAAAAGGATGAGGAAGTGGAGGCAGAAAAAAAGTGGATTTAAAAACCGATTGTGATGCTTTTCGTATTCATTATTTATGGAAGATAATTGGAACTAAGCTCATTTAATGAATATTTATGTCTCTTAGCTGATGAAGAGAGAATAAAAAAAGTGGAAGAAGAGGATTAATAAGGAAAAGAAGGAAAATCGTGCATGCATGTGGATGTATGCTTCTGTTTGATTCTCATAAATGTTGAATGCTCTCGTCTTTATATGGGAGCAATTAAGTAAAAGCGGATTAATAGTGTATATCGTATTTTTTTTCTCATTCATTCATGTCTTTTTTCTAATTCTTTTTTTATTCATTTCCTTGTCTTTTTGGTCCTTGGCTTGTTCTAGATATTTTTTTTTGTTCTGATGCTCTTGTGGCTTTTTGTATAGAGCCAGTTGTATGGAAAGGATATAGATTGAGTGCATTTAATGATAAAGTCATAGTAGGGTTTGTGGGTCAATCTCCAATCCCTTGGATGATACTTTCCTGGGGAGTCAGTTAAATGGCAGCCATGTTGTGCTGATCGCCCATCTTTGGCTACATCCTTTGCAGTATCTCAAACATAGTAGATGCATGCTACATGCTTTAGACACACCTAGGATCCCACGGCATATTAGTGTTCGACAGCAACAAGTTTGAGAATTCCGGATCCTTAGTTTAAAGATCAATTTGAGTGCCATACCTTAATGAATGACAACTGGATCTTAAACCAGTTTTTTTAATTGTTTTTATAGCTCTGATTCATTTGTTTCCATTTCGTCATAGTTAAATGAGTAGAGATGATCGAACCCACTTGATGCCATAATAAACATCAACATCCAAAATCCTTACACCAATCCATGCCAGCTCACATCTCTGCTTACCACAATTTTTAAGAAACCAGCAAAAAAGATCTCTTATTTTATTCATATCCCATACATGATTATTATTTCTGTTGGCGAAGATAAGATAAGCAGCTTAAGTCTTCTTCCTACCCCATTCATTATTCTTCATTAAATTACGTCTCATTGACTTTTCGTAATTATCCTTCATGCTTGCTCTCTCTCTTTTTTTTGATCCTCTTCAGAATAAATCATGAAAGTTGGGAAGTCCTTCGAAAGTGATTGAGTAAGTAAATGAAATCAAAGCAATTGTTTGTCCATCCACTTCACCTTGTGTCTTTATCCAGACTAATTGATTAATCATTTTTTATTGTTTTAAATTTAATTAATGCCTTTTTTTTGCATGTGCTAATCTACTTTGTGTATGCACATTGTGACTATGTCAAACATTTTAAATCCACATTGTGAATAAATGATGAGCATAAAAGGACAGCGTGACTGACGACTATGAGTGTGTGCTGGTGTTGTCATATCATTTACGATGAGGTAGAGAAAAAATGTTTCATTCTGGCAGGGATGTAGTTTGAAAATTATTTTTTCGGGAAGTGGACGAGGGAGTCAACCTAAGACCATAGCTAGGAAATGAACCCTATTTTTGAGACCTCGAAAAAAAAATTAAAAATATCTCAATTTTAAACTGGGTGGCGTCAATGAGACAAGGATGTACGAAAAAATTAAATTATCTTGATTTGTTTCAAACAATACAACAAAATTGAAGAATCATGCCTTCAAGGGGTAGAGTAGACCCCCAACACCCTAGCTACAACCCCTTGGCATCCCACCATTTTTCACAAAATGAAATAAAAAGCGACAAATGCATGCATGATGATGAATATGATAATGTGACGATGAATATTACCGTAGAAGTGCTAATTAGAATGAACAACAATAAGCATATATGTACATACCTGCTGATGATGGCATGAATGCTCATTGTACGTGAAAATTTTCCCCTTTCATGAGTTTTCTCTACCAAAAATTGTTGACTTTCATATTCATTTATGAATTTAATGAGAATTTTATTATTAAGCACAATAATTTTTTTGTGGATGCATATTCGCATAATCTTTTTCATGTTTTGCTATATTTTCGTGTAATTACGTAACGTTAATGTGTTGAATAATTATTGTAATGTTAATTTTGGTATTTGTAGCGCGTAATATGCGATGTATATTGTATCTGATGTTGTAATGAAAAAGGAATATTGTGTACCAAATAGTTTGAGTAGAAATATTGCTGATTGCAGTGAATAGCTCTCATAATTAATATTTTTGTGAGAGAAATTTAATGAAAATGTTGTAATTGAGCATAAATTACACAGATTTTGCTTGAATTTATGCTTTAATCAGGGATGATTGTGTGAATAGTAAAGGATGCAGTTGCGGGAACAAAGATATTTAAATTTAAACAATACTTTAATCTTAGTACTACTATTATTGGCAATTTACATTCAAATCTCAATATACATATTAAATCTCTAGAACCTCAATCACTTATAAGCCTTCCTCAACTCAATTAACATAGATTTTACATTCTAATTCTCAATATTCCACAATCACTTGACATAATTCCATCAAAAGTCATTTACAATCCAACATATTACTTCTGACAAATGACCTTTTACTTCAAAACTGCATACATATTCATGTTGTATCCAGCATAAAATTAATCTACATGCAACATTGTCATAATCTTACGTAAGTACAAATAAGAGCATAATGTAGGCATCAGATCGGAACAATAAGCAATTAAATAATCCTTGAAGTAAGAGCCGGAGCTTTACAGTCGTTTAATTAATTATATGGAAAAAACACTTTGAAATATATTTGCACTTAATGCTCTTTAAGTCTCTCATATAAATCCCCCCTGCCCCCCACACTCAAATGCAGAGAATCGATAATAAATTAATGACAATGTTGAAAATGATATAAAATGAATTCAATTAAAGCTATTGAAGCTTGAATCATCGTCCTTACATTATGTTAAGCACATTTGTATAGTCTGTGATGTTAGCATAATGATAATGTATAAAGAGGATAGGATTGTAATAATTATTATTTAAATTCATTTGTAAATTGAGTTGCAGAGTGAGTGTTTAATGGATTCTTGAGAATGCATAAGAGTTGTGCTATCTAGAGCATGAACAGCTTTCTTGTGTTAGTTTTGAACTTAAATTGACAATATTTGTCTGTTTGGTTGTATCAATAATTGATTTATGACTATCTTTGGTTATCCTTGAAATCATAAGATCTAGCTTTAGAAGGTACTTCCTTTTAGCTGAACCTAAAGGGATGGTACAACAGATCTATGATCGCAGTGCCTTTTCGTGTATAACGAACCCTACATCTAATTCTATCTATCTATCCTTTTAGACAAAATAAATCTTTAAAAGAATCTCAAAATCCATGCTCTTAGCTACTACAACTAGCTGAAGCTTTATCCCATTAAAATCTAATTTAAAATCGTGCCTTATATACTTTAAGAGGTGTCAAATTTATTGCTTGGGGCACACAAAGCTGTAAGTAAGTATACCAGGGGCGTAGCCAGGGGGAGGGGTCCGGGCCCCCCTCTACGAAAATCTGATAATTGTTTTATTAAGTATTTAAAGAGAAGAACCAGTTAATGTAGAGGAAGTGATGAAAGAAATGTCAAAATCAGCACGAAAAATTAAATTTAATATATGAATAATGGCCCTCCCCCCCTTAAAAATTTTCTGGCTATGCCCCTGAAGTATACCTACTAGAAAAATATCTCCAAAAGTTTAAAACTTAGTGTCTTTAAAGACTAAACCATCACAAATAAACACCAAAATATTCCCAAAGCAGAGTATTGCTGTGTGGCAACTTAACATTCCTAAAAGACTATTCAAAAGTTCAAATTTAAACTAAGAACTGTACCAATTAAAACAAACTTCCAGTCGCTCTAATTCATTCCTTACAATGCATCATCTATTTGACCCAGAATCAAGTATAAATACACAAAAGAAGAAAACAAAAAAAAAACTTTCAAACAATTTTTCAAAATGTCCAAGAATCTACCTCATATATTAAAATGGGATTTAAAAAAGTGTGATGAATAGTGCAACAACAAAAGCACATTATTTGATACCGTAAATTATTTATGTGAGGAGTGTGTATAATATAATAGAAATGATTGCCCAAACAATGCAATCCCATTTCATTCATTCAACTTTCGGTTATGTATGTTTAAAAAAAATGAGAGATTCTCTATGTATGATTTCTATACATGTCCACTATTACAAAAGCATTCGAATGGATATAATTTATGTTTTTCCATCTGCCCGACTATACTCCTCCTTTGTGCCATACATTTTGAATAAATAGATATGTAGATATATAATAAATGGTGAATACAAAAGTTTTTGGAAAATGGGCAATAAATAAATTAATGTTTATGTAAATGAAAATTTCTGTCTCTACCACTTCCTTTTTCCTTCTTCTCTTCCTTCGTCATCGTCATCATATTATGTGCATTTTGTGTTGTTATCCTTGCGATTAGGTTTGTGCTGAATGATATTAGCTTTTCTTTCATTCTTTACTAGCTGATATTTTGATACTGTTTCGAGTCGAGCTGATCTTTTGACACTAGCCTTGATTAAACTGATCTTTTGGCACTAGCTTTAGTTGAACTTATCTTTTGACACTAGTCTTAGTTGAGCTGATCTTTTGACACTAGTTT
This sequence comes from Chironomus riparius, assembly GCA_917627325.4. Lineage (NCBI taxonomy): Eukaryota > Metazoa > Arthropoda > Insecta > Diptera > Chironomidae > Chironomus > Chironomus riparius. The sequence continues at coordinate 15,510,365 of OU895877.1, read as the reverse complement.
TGGTTTCCTCTAGCTTGGGTCGAGCTGATCTTTTTGACACTTGCTTCTATTGAAAATTGCTTAGGTCGAGCTGATCTTATCTGACTTTCAAGTATGGGTTAGGTTGTAGGTTGTAAGATTGAAGATCAGTTAAAAACAGAGCTCGAAAACGATTAAATTTTGTGTGGAGTCGAGTCGATTCAAAATCAACTTCGCCATACAAAACCGATGAAAATCTGGAGTAGACTTCGAGCTCTGGTTTAAAACTCATTTTACTACGTTTTTCTTAACTTGCTTTCTTGTTTGTTTGTTTGTTTGTTTGTTTGTTTGTTTGTTTGTTTGTTTGCAAAAAATTTCAAATCTTGCGATCAATTTTTCGACCACTTCTACTGCTCCAATCGAGCTCAAATTTTTAATGCACATGTATTCCCGGTGACAATACAATATTTTAACACTTTGGAAACACAAAAATGCTTAATTATAGTACAATTTATGTAAAACTTTTTTATATGGGAAAAAATCCAATGTCAATGATATAAAATTTTGATTTGTATTAAATATTATACTTGTGATGCTCTAAAGTCATTTATATGATTCATTATAGTTTAATTAATATTACTAATTATTAATTATACCATAAATTTGAGCAGCTAAAGATATTCTGGTAAGACAAAAAAATTGACATGTAATTTTTTCATGAATATTCGTAAGTGAAAATTTGAATTTTCAAAAAAACCGTTAAGCACAAGTCCGTTACGAATTAATGCAAAATAACTATTAATATGCGATGTGCATTTAGCACACATAGTTTGAGCATAAATTTATGCTGTTTTAAATGTATTGCATTATTTATAACACTTCACCAACTTAATTAAATTGACTTTTCTTTTTATTAACGGTTTGACGTATTTTTGCATAACATATAAATGATATTCATTGAATTTATATTTGAAAATCCGTTATAAATACGTTACATATAGATTTGATTTGCATCTTTATGTTAAGAATCCACACTTTATGTAGTAGGAATGGTTCGGATAAACACAAAATCTTTACGAGTGATTTTTAATGTACTTTACTAATGAATGCTTTAAAAAAATTAAATTTTATAAAACGAATGAAAAATTTTGAAAGTCGTTACTAATTTCCCATTGAAAACTGGTAATTTATAAACAGTTGAACGCAACGAAGTGAAGTTCAACACACCTGTAACCTATAAACCTACTGTAATCTATAAACAGTTAAACGTAACGAAGTGCAACGAAGTGAAGTTCAACACACCTGTAACCTATAAACCTAATGTAATCTATAAACAGTTGAACGTAACGAAGTGCAACGAAGTGAAGTTCAACACACCTGTAACCTATAAACCTACTGTGATCTATAAACAGTTGAACGTAACGAAGTGCAACGAAGTGAAGTTCAACACACCTGTAACCTATAAACCTACTCTAATCTATAAACAGTTGAACGTAACGAAGTGCAACGAAGTGGAGTTCAACACACCTGTAACCTATGAACCTACTGTAATCTATAAACAGTTGAACGTAACGAAGTGCAACGAAGTGAAGTTCAACACACCTGTAACCTATAAACCTACTGTAATCTATAAACAGTTGAACGTAACGAAGTGCAGCGAAGTGAAGTTCAACACACCTGTAACCTATAAACCTAATGTAATCTATAAACAGTTGAACGTAACGAAGTGCAACGAAGTGAAGTTCAACACACCTGTAACCTATAAACCTACTGTGATCTATAAACAGTTGAACGTAACGAAGTGCAACGAAGTGAAGTTCAACACACCTGTAACCTATAAACCTACTCTAATCTATAAACAGTTGAACGTAACGAAGTGCAACGAAGTGGAGTTCAACACACCTGTAACCTATGAACCTACTGTAATCTATAAACAGTTGAACGTAACGAAGTGCAACGAAGTAAAGTTCAACACACCTGTAACCTATAAACCTACTCTAATCTATAAACAGTTGAACGTAACGAAGCGCAACGAAGTGGAGTTCAACACACCTGTAACCTATGAACCTACTGTAATCTATAAACAGTTGAACGTAACGAAGTGCAACGAAGTGAAGTTCAACACACCTGTAACCTATAAACCTACTGTGATCTATAAACAGTTGAACGTAACGAAGTGAAGTTCAACACACCTGTAACCTATAAACCTCCTGTGATCTATAAACAGTTGAACGTAACGAAGTGCAACGAAGTGAAGTTCAACACACCTGTAACCTATAAACCTACTCTAATCTATAAACAGTTGAACGTAACGAAGTGCAACGAAGTGGAGTTCAACACACCTGTAACCTATAAACCCCCTATAATCTTTATTTCTCTATTTCATTAGAATAAGACTAAAAAGTAGAAAATAAAATACTTTATAAAAAAAAACTTTTTAAAAAACTACGTTTTTCGCGTAGACTAAAAAGTAGAAAATAACTTTTATTCTTGGTTGTAAAGAATTTGGTTTTAAATTTTCAGATTATATTTAATAAATTTTTATATCCTAGTCAATATTGTTCACAAAGTTTCGAATAAGTGCACTTTGATCTTATCGTATAACTCAACAACTTAAAAACGTGGGCGCATTAATTTAAGTTTATCATAAAGTATTGATTTCACATAAACTTATTTCTCCTCTTATAATGCGCCCACGTTTTTAAGTTGTTGAGTTATACGATAAGATCAAAGTGCACTTATTCGAAACTTTGTGAACAATATTGACTAGGATATAAAAATTTATTAAATATAATCTGAAAATTTAAAACCAAATTCTTTACAACCAAGAATAAAAGTTATTTTCTACTTTTTAGTCTACGCGAAAAACGTAGTTTTTTAAAAAGTTTTTTTTATAAAGTATTTTTTCTTTAAAAAGTTAAGTTTAAAGTCAAAAAATGACAAATATTGAGAAAAATTTAAAAATATTTCCTGCAAGGACATCCAAAAAAACATTTCCATTCCATCCACACATGCCTTACATGTGATTTTATGTACATATGTCTGTATATGTGGGCAAATCTCTATTTTTTGTCCAAAAATTACACATGAAATGCATACGAGCTATTTATTAAATGAATAAAAGGACACAATAGTGCAGCATATAGAATTAAATACCAGAGCATCAAATATCACTTCTATACTCTCTCATATATATAGAAATATCCTCACACTTACCCACAAAAAAATAGTTCAATCCAATATATGAGAACTGGATTTTGAATGAATTTTCATTGTTATTATAAATTCATAGCATCACAATTTATAAGGATTTTCGGTCAGCTTTGCAATTCACATTAAAATTTTCATTTCTGTTCCTCCCTTCCATACGAGCATCAGGAAAAATATTCTCTCTTTTTATTGCCATAAACTATAATTTAAATGTGATTTTATGAAATAAATGAATTTGTGCAATTTTAAAGATGCATAGCAATCATACTCATTGGACATGCTTTTATGGGACCTAAAATGGAATTAAATTTTTTTTTATTCTAAATTTTGAATCGTGCTCATGTATAGACACACATTAGTAAATTAAAATCTATTATGATAGGTCAGACTTCAAATATTGCCAATAATAAATTTTATTATTAAAGTTGGCTATTGAAATGTTTGTGTTTTGGGAAGTGATAATTGGGGTTGTTTTTGAAATATTATTAAGGATGAATGTTCGGAAAAGAAGGTGAGCTTTTAAAGAATTTTTGGGGTTTTGTGCAGGGGCGTAGCCAGGAATTTGAAGAGGGGGGGGGCATTTTTTTTTGTATGGAAAACTTTTAGGGGGGGGGGGGGGGGGGGGTATTTTTCGATTTTTTCATAAAAACTTTAGCCAAATGAAGAAATCTCCCAAGACGAAGGGGGATTTGTCCCCCAAATCCTGGCTACGTGACTGGTTTTGTGTATAGTTGTCGAACTACTAAAGATACTGGGTATTATGCACTAATATCAGAAATTAAGTATAATAGAGTTGGAAACCAGATGGCTAAGCGATTGAAGTTTGTGACATTACTTTAGTGAGTGTTCTTGCTAGCACTTGAGTGTTGGAATCCTCTTCTGAACTCAATAATGTCATAACTAAAATATGACGAACGTTTTGAAGAATTTCAAAAAATAAATGAAACTTGAGTACTTTAGGGGCAGTTCAAAAATGATATCTATCAAATTATTAAGTTTCTAGCTTCCTTTTATCCTTCTAGATTCTAAAAGCCTTTCTAAAATATGAGACTTTTACAACTTACTTACTCGAATAGAACAAGTCGGTTAATCGAATAAGAATCCTGTTCAAAACTAGCATGACTTTGACATAGTTCTGGATCTCTGATCGAATAACCGACTGCTTTTCTGATTACCTATCATTAAGCAAGGATGTCACATAAATAAGCACAACTTATTAATTTGCAATAAATGTCTCTTCTCAATCAGTAAAGAAACAATATAAACTAAAAAATAATACATTAAGTAAAACAAAAAAAATACATTTTGGAATACTTTAATGGAAGCATCCAACAAATCATCTATTCATACATCCACAACATACCCATGATGATATATCGTTTTGCTCTTTGAATTTTATTTTCTATTATAGTAACACAATTTATATATGAACACACGATAAATATTTTTATTGTAATATACATTCATAAATCTTTTCCTTACTATAAATTTTTTACCATCATCATCTAATGAAATTGTTGAAGTTGGAATGGTAAGAAAAAAAATTCTTGTTTCAATTTTATTAAAAATAAAGAAACTTTTTTTTTGAGCTCTTGTAGAAGGAAATAAAAATGTATATAAATATATGGGTTTTAGCGAGTTATCTTCAGCTAGTTTATGGAGAAAAGATATTAGATATTAGTTTCAGTTTGTCCAACTGAGGATGAAACTGATCCATGAAGCATTAATTATTGTATAATAGAGTCTCACTGCAGTCAGAATGTTGTTTTTGATAATTTCCTCACAGCAACTAGTCTAATGATCTTACAGATTTTACAAAAATGTCAGAAACTTGCTTGACTTGACTAGCGCCTGAATTTGGATCTATCTCTAGATATCTCTCGCTTAACCTTTTTAAAAACAAGTACAATACTATCTTTGTCAACAGCTTCTTTCCAAGAGTTCTTGGGCCGTCCAGGCTTAATTAATAGCTTAAAGTGTAGTTGAATCAATTTCCCTAAACCCAGAGAAGTGTGTGGTAAGCTTTAAGGGTGTGGTACAATAGATTCTGTTCTAATTTGAAACGCAGTGCCTACAGCTCAAAATGATGGGCCCACTCCATGCTTCACTTGTTTTTAATTCAGGGAGGGCCAACCCATGTGCTGCGGCACACTAGTGTGCCTCAAAAAACTTAGAGAAATCCCACGGACCAATAACGTGTGCGGTTTTGGTTATGGTTTACCACCAAAGCGTGCCGTGGCACAAAAAGGTTGTCCACCACTACCTTATCTGTCCTTTAGGATAGTCAGTAAGATCTAGAAAAAAATCTGTTGAGATAAGGTTCAAATGTGTAAGCTTCCACTACTCTGGCACTTTTCAGATTTTTCTCCATTAGAGATCTAACATAAAATCACACGGCATGATGCTTGATTTGGTTTACAACTGGCTTTATGACGTTTGTTTCCCCTTATTTACTGTGTCTTTTTAATAACTAAGCTCTATTGATGAGGCGATAACTTAAAGTCACATAAAATGCGACCAATTCAAGCCACTGCTTAGTTTTAAAAATAGGTTCCTTATAAACTGCGCTTTATTCAATTCCTACTCATCAAAAAGTTCATAAATTTCCTCATATGTGAAGCTAAGACAATAAATTTTATTCATTCTTATATTTTATTACAATTTTTTTTTCTACTGTTCCATTTAGTTGTTGTTATTGTAGAACACGTCTCTTATTTTTTGCCATTCAACATGATAATATATAAAATAAAAAGGAAGACGAGAAAAAAAAGACAGAAATATTTTATGGGACTGCTTTAGAAAAACTTTAAATCTCATTAAGTCGCATGTAAGTACTTTTCGTGAAAAGAAAAGTTTTTTCGACTTTATGTTTTGTTCCTTCATGCATGCATAAATATATGTGTATGTGTATATACATGGCGGCTCAAGACGTGATCAAATAAAAATTTAAATTCCTTTTGAGATTTTTTTCTTGTTCCTTTCCTTCTTTGGCACAAAACATTTGCTTTTATTTTATTCCCTTTGCCAGCAAAGAAAGTACAACTTGGGATAACAAGAAGGCAAAGCAGAGCCAAAAAAAAACACGTAAGAACGTTTTCTTCTCTTTTACCTTTTTAATTCATTGTATTTTCCTGTGCTTTATGACTTGCCTCTTTGTACACAGGAAAAAATAAGGAACTTTTCAATATGCTCTCTGGCTTTTATCTCATGCATGTATCGGCAAATTTTACTTTATGCATTACACAATTTGTATGTAGATGGTTTGGACTTAGGGTTGGAAACTGAAACACAACCCAAATTTGGACGGTTAAGAAACAGTTTTTTTGTGTGAACGAAAACCAGCCTAAACCCCCCCCCCCCCACCACTCCCCCTCTTCTACTGCAACTAAGACTTCCTTCACAGCTCAAAGCATCTTCTTCATTAAATATTAGACATAATTTTAAAAGACACCCCTTTTAAGCTGCTAAGCTATCATCACTAAGACACCAATCCAACAACCCTGCTAAAAGATACTGCATGTAAGTGCAGTTTGGGCAAAAATTTAAATTGGAATATAAAATGTAAAACATAAATTTTATGTAATAAGAATTTTCTTATGAAATGTAATGAGAATTTATTTTACTTCTCATGCACGTAGGAATGTTAAAAAAAATTACATTGAGTGCATTTTCAAAATGGGAATGAGAATGAAATAAAAGTCCATTTGGATATGAAATTTTCTTGTACCTTGAGTCTTGCAGTTGGTAAACTTTTAAGATTTTTATCAAAGTGCCTTGTAATAGAGAGAAATGAAGAGGGCTATTAAGGACATGACCAATTAGATTAATCAAAAGTTTTAATGAGGATAGTTTGGAAATTGTTGATATGTGCTTTTGGTTTGCAAAGATTGGAGGAGATCGTTAGATTCAGTTGATGTTGAGACTGAGTTTTCAAAAAGCACTAAGTGGCTCTAAGATCATCAACTCAAGATAAACTCTAGCCGGGACTTGCGACACCGGTCACAAAGTCATGATTTGGTGCAGGTAAACCTGGCAAAAATTTATAATTGGGCACCGGGCAACAACACCCTTGCTGCACTCCTGATTCCCAAGCTAAGTACTTCAAAATTAATTTAATAAATGTTGTTATTGAATTCTAAATTAAACAATTGTTGTCAAATTTCATAAATTAATGACTATCCTGATTCAAACATCCAACCACAATCTATTGATTGCTCATTTTCACCAAAAAATAAGCTATACCCAAAAAATAATAAACCAACAATTTAATTCATCAACTAATTGTTTTTTAACATTCAGTTGGTGTAGAATTTAATTTTTTTTGCAATAATCTAAATCACGAAAAACACAGCACCGCTTATGGCTATTTTTTTTTGTCAAAAAAATCCGTGTTTTCAATCCTCTTAGCAGTGTTATTTTACGATAGTGATTATTAATTTAAAATTCAACTATTTTTCATACTCGACTCACACAATTCGTCATATGCAAGTGACTCGTATGACCTCATCTAGTTTCATATTTCACTGTCATAAAAATTTTTGGCTATTTTTTTTCGAAGGGGGTGGATTTTGGTAGAATTGAAAGCTTTGTTTTTGGATTGTCAGGCTGGTCATTAATGCTTCATGTATACTTGTGCTTTTTAATAGATCATTGAGCAGATTTAAGGGGTTTCAGGTGGGCTTTGATGTTCCTTACTTTTGATTAAAACCTGCGTAGCTCTTGAAACCAGAGCTCGAAGTCTATGATTTTTTACATGGAGTCAAGTGGACTCAGAGCCGCCGTCCAAATCCAATAAAAAATTTCGAGTCAACTTTGAACTTTGCTTGAAACTAGCCTCAAAGCTTGAACGTCAATAATAAGCAACTTATGTAAAATCAGAAATTGCGCACATATCCCATCATATCTGATAAACCATTCACACCTTAGTTGGCAGTGTCACCGATGCTGTTGTTCTATGATGACATAATGAAAAAATAATTTTAATTTTTAAATACAATTTATTGTGAGATTACGTGATGTGTCAGTGACTGCTTTCATATTTTTTTTTCTGTTGCACGAACCAAAAAGCCATCAAAATGTGTGATGACATTAACACTTTCTCATGTTTCAATTAAAAAAAAAATATGAATTTTAATTTATAAATGAGTGGAAGTGAGAAGAACATCAAAAAAGGATGGAGACAAAAAAAAGAGAGGAAGAAGTTTAAAGTCATTCAAATTGCAATAGCACTTCTGTTGCTGCTCGGTGTTTACTGTAAAAAATGACTGCAATTATTTTGCCATCATGATGTTCATTGTTATATCTGTTATGGTCCTTGCGGTATTCCATAGAAAAACATCATTTTCTTAGAGCAGCGGTAGCAGCAGTAACAAAAAACCAACAAGTTCTTGAATGCTAAAGAATTATGATGAATATTCATATAATTTCCATAGTAAGTTGCTTACAGTCTCTCGAGTGTACAGCAGATAACAGTTGTATTATCTCGAACTGGAAGTTTCTTCTCGTTTTAAAATGGACGCAGGGTTGGTTTCTAAGTGGAATGTTCGAATGTATCTAGATCTAGACTCAAGCAATTCACCTGGAAGTGGTTTTTAAGACAAACAGATTAGATTGAAGCTGCATTGCATTATCAGCTTTGCCTAGCCATCCTGATCAACAACACTGAACATGAAAGAAGCAAAAAAACAGAAAAACTTCTTTTTAGCATTTTGTTACTATCAAAACAGCAAATTTATGCAAATGTATTCCCCAAAGTGCCACCCATGATGTTTTTTTAACATGCTCGTCATTTAAGATTTGCATTTTACTTCTACAATGAATTGTAGACATAAACACACAATCTAGCTTGAGAGAAATAGCAAGGATGTAGTTTATGTTTACCATGCACAGCACAAAGTGCACATAGCATAAATGAGAAATTACAATTATGCAATTACATAACGCTCCATAAGAAATGTAATTGCATATAAAATAACAATATGATTTTTTCGTAGGGGTCATTCGTAAGTGATGTCAAACTTTTAGGGGGGATTTTGAAGCTGTGTTACACTTTAATGCGTAATTGACATTTTTTAATGAATGTTTGGCAGTAGAGCTCTTCCACAGATGACATTTAGGTAGTTCCTGATAAACGTCATTTATGAACGACCCATAACTTATATATAGCCATAAGTAAATTCCATGTAATAAATGCAGTTGTTAAATAAAAGAAATGAAAGCAATAATAATAAGAGAGCAGCATTGGGGAACATGAATGAGACAATAAGAAAGAAGGAGTTAAGGGAATGTATTGCAAGAAGCAACGAACTTTTAGCATTCATTTTTATTACAATAGCTAATGATTTTTTTTTTACCCAACTCTCATTCGAATATGGAAAGTTATGCAATAAACTTTTATTACATTTTATAATTCATTCCGTACCCTTTTTTAACGCTACTTCAACTCCTTTGTTTACTGAATTCCTGAAATACTTGAGATGCATTTAATGCAGTATTTCTTTCGAGATTTTTTTTATAAGTGCATGGATTTTACTGATTTTTGAGACGTGAGAAGAGGTTTTTTTGTGATTTAAGTGGTGTAAAATTAGCTAGGATTTATTATCAGGTAGTAAGTGGCTGGCTGAGTATATCAAATGTGTTGAAATGGATCTAGGAATTTTACGCGCAAATAGACTTGAAAATAATGTGGAAAATATACTTTTGTCAAGTAAATCGCATCATTTAAAGGTCCAATCGTTATAATATCTGTTACATGGCTCTAAACTAACGAGGAAGCAGCAGAGCAACAGAGGTCAAGCCCCCCCTAAGTAGGTAATGCACTTTACTTTTCATTAAATCGACAACATCCACAACCATGACTCTATCGCCAAAAATGCGCCTGCAACCTCCAAAACTTACAGCAAAGCTACCTTTTCTGATCTCACTCTACTTCTCTGATTGTTTTGTATACAAAAAATAGCAATGCATTTTTGCAGCATTAAAAGCAAAATGCCATAAGAATGTAATTGAGTAAACTTTTATTTTTTTGTTATTAAATGTACAAAACTGAAAAACTTTATGCTTTAACGATCATACGAGTGGTTTTTAATTCTTTACAGCTCTGATTTGTTTTACTCGTCATAAAGCTATTTGTTTGGAAAGGCATAAAACTATATAGCTCATTTTTGAGAATATTTTTAATGACATTTTAATTATTTTTATTTTGTTTTAGAAAATAATGGTAATTTTAAGTCATGCATGGATTTTTACTCGGGATCGTAAAATAAAGCTTTTGCTTTGTTAATTAATTCGAATGGTTTTTAAATTTTTACCTGCTTTATGATGAGTTATGTGAGCTTGATGTGATGGAAGTGCAATTAACTTTCAATTGTTGTTTGCTATTTTAATTTTAAAGACGTTAAAGTTGGTGAGATTTTTGTTGTTACGATTGAGACATGGATTGAAGTCTTATGGGTTCTCAAACTAAGATTCATCAAGCACTAAGATGAATTTCGTTCAGAGTGTCGCCTTAGCTCATGATCTGTAATTAATGGCAATTATTCTTAATTACAAGCAATTTAATTAAATTAAAAATTACTTCTTTTACCTGTTCCATAATGACCCACATCATCTTGATGGTCATCGACTCCACAAAATTTTAAGCATAAATAAATAAGGATTCCTGAAGGATTTTGAATTTCCTGGCAAGGACTAGTTCGGCAAATTCTTATCACTCTTATCTTCAAAATTAAGTAATACAATTAAGAAACTATAATTTTTGTGTGTTTTCTAGTTGAACTATTAATTTTAAATGAAAGCTTATCAATCTTACTGTAATACTCTATGCTAGAAATATGAAAAAATTCATGACTATTTTAATTTCACCATATTCAGTAATGAAAAAACCATATTGTAATTCATTATTTGCTCGCAAATTAAAATTATGACTCTCATAAGATTCTCTTAATACTTGCAATACTACAAGGGCGCATAGAGATCTTTTTCAATTTGATATATTCTTAAAAAAACTATTTTAAGACTATTATTTCTTAATCTCTAGCTTTCATCCATTTTTAACGCATTTTCCCGACGAAACAATTCACTATGACTAGTTTTTGATTTCGATTGCTGCCTTTCAATAATATACGGCCTGTTTCACTAAGGTGGATTATCCTCATTTTAGGATGATCTATTTCTTCAATGCAAGGAAAATCCAAATAATTTATTTCTGATGTAGAATTAATTGGTTAATAATAATCAGAACAGTTTGATAAAAAATCTTTTTATTTTATAGTGAATTTAGCGAAAAAATAATTTTAGTATATGAATTATCCTTAGATTATCCTAGGATATTATTATACTGCACGGTGAGTCAGAAAAAATAGATTTAAAGAAAATAAATTTTTGACGATGGATTTCACAAAAAAGGATTATCCTTGTAGGTGGATTATCTTGGGATTATCCACATAAATTATCCAATATGTTAAAACTGGGTTCCCCCAAGATTGAAAATTCGGATAATCTTCAGGATTATCCTAGGATAATCCATATACTAAAATCATTTTTTTGCTATATTCACTATAAAATAAAAAGATTTTTTCTCAAACTGTTCTGATTATTATTGACCAATTAATTCTACACCAGAAATAAATTATTTGGATTTTCCTTGCATTGAAGAAATAGATAATCCTAAAATGAGGATAATCCACCTTAGTAAGCAGGCCGATAGGCATCCACATATTTATTCTTCTTAAATATTTTTAATTCCTTGTTAAATTAACTTCTGTTTTTAGATGTTTAAATTTCAAAAAGCCGTTATTTGAACAATTAATTTTTTAAGTCGATTATTTGTTTCAAAACTTGTAGATGATTTATCATCCACAGCTTAGAAAAGCTTTCGAGCATAAATTGAAATGCATCGAGTTCTTCTCGCAAGACTGCACTAATTTCCGGTAGAAATAGTAAAGAAGCAAGTCAACTGTAAAAACTTTTACAATTTTATATTTTCCTTGACAAAGTACATCCACACATGAATGAGAGCACATCAAAGTAAAAGAAAAAATCTTTTTATTCCGCTTCCCTTCATTTTTTTATCATTCAAGGAATATAAATTGTGAAAAAAAGAAATGAAATTATTTACAAAAGTCAAGATTTTTTTAAAATTCAAGACACATTTCAGCACTGTCGAAAAAAAATAATCTTCAACTTTTATTGAATTCTTTCTTAGCTTTTGACAATTTTTTCGAAAAATGATTTTTATCTTGTACGCCGCCTGTAAAGCAAGTAGCAGCAGGAGCACAAGACAAACAGAAGAGGACACGGTTCATGTGACATTAGGAATTTCAATTTATTGCACGTAAAATAATTTTTTTTTTCCTCTTTTCTGTCTCTGCTATGTGTGTTTGCCTTTCGACCGGAAATGAAAATGAAATTGGAAAAAAATAGTTCCAACACAGTTGAAAAGGAATTTGATCACAATCAAAAAATATAAAAATGTGACTGTGACATATCTTATACAACTTTCTTTCTTCCTTTCTTTCTTTTTTTTTTTGGAAATGAAATTCCTTCCTTTTTTCTATTCATCTATATTCGTTCGTTCGTCCATTGTTAGTGATAATTACTTTAGTAGGAAGAAAAAGACGAAGAATAAAATGAAATGAAAATTAAATCTCATGCTCGTTACCAACAGCAACGCATTGCTTGATGAATGTAAAATTAAAAGTTGGACATTATGTTTTATTTCATTTCATTTGTGGATGAAGAAGCATTTGAATGGTTTATAATGGAAGTTGTGATAGCTAGAAATCATAAGCAATGCTAGACTTATAGATTTGAGGAAACAGGAGCCCACTGCTGGCTTAAGGGAATTTTGTGAGCAACATTTAAGTTCAAAATGACGGATTCATTAAACTAATCTGTTCATGTGGCTGTCAAGTAGTCATCACGTCAGGGCAACTTAACGTTTATGAAATGGCAGTAGCTCATACAACTCGGTTATGACTAGCTTGTTCTCGTTTTTATGAAACATTCTGTAGATTATATTTACCTTAATGCTGATTTCTCCTCATCTGCCTGCAAAGTTTTGACACTACAAGACACACTTGTAAGACAGCTATGGCCTAAAACCTTCAGCTTAATCAAAATTTCTTTCTGTAGCTTAAAATTTCCGAGCGAAAAGCTTCAAATTGACCAAGTTGACAACCTGGTGTTGCTTTAAACATTGCTTTATTCTCGTCCATTGGCTTCTACTACTGATGATCCTGCCACTACAACTAAGGCAATCGGGCTGCATATTAAGTCAGCGGTCAAATATTGCCACATCCAGGTTAACATGAAAGCTTCTGTATCTCTGGATAGGAACCTTCAAGCTTCATTTGCAATGCTAATGATTTTCAAATAAGGAAACTGTCATGTAGGTTTTGAACTCAGGATCGTTTAGTATGTTTTGTAATTGTCAACAACAAATGCACTAATCTCCTGCACGTCTAAACCATTCCATCTTAAAACGGGTCTGCTCCAAAACTTTTACTCAAGTAGAAATCCCCATAAATATCCAGTCAATCCAAAATGAAACTCAATTCTTCAATCATTGCACCAAAAACTTTTCATCCCTAAAACATAGAACAAAAGGAACGAACAGGAACGCTTTTTACAGTAACAATAGGAACGCCATCAAATGAACTTTTTTGCGACACTGAAGTAAAAAATAAAAAAACAGTAAAGCACGTACAGACTTATTTCAATTTAATTAAATTACATGGCAAAAAAAAAGATGAATTGTTTTGAGGAAACAATAAAAAGTGAAGGAAGAAGAAAAATTCGCAGTAATTAATAATTAATTTTCTCTTTTCAGTCTTGAGCATTTTAAAGAACATTCGATTGATGCACAGATTGAGATTTCCAGTCTCGCGCTAAGATTTCTTCATAATTAATTTCAATTAACGCACAGAAAAAAGAACCACCATCAAAACAATTAGGAGATGTCTATGAAAATAATGAATGAGAATCTCGTCGGCCTCAAAAATGCTGTATTTTATTTCCCAACACCCATTTATAGTCATTACACTCACTCACTTTCATATTTTTCGTCTGGTAAATCTTTTTTTTTTGCCGTTCTTCTTCGTTTTTTTCTAGACATAAATTTTGCCTTCATCGTCTTCATTCGCTTTCATGGCTGTAAATCAGTTGAGGTATGAAAAATACTAAAGATGCTCTTACTGAGAAATGTGGGGAGTGAAATATTTATTAAAGGAACTTGGAATAACAGCTCTTTAATGAAATTTAGGCAATAGATATGAAAATTATAATCACTAAAATCAGCATATCCCAAGGCGTATACACTCGAAAAAAAGTTGGGATTTTTTGGAATTTTTCGGGATTTTTTGGGATTTTTTGAGATTTTCTGGGATTAATCTCAAAAATCCCGAGTGTATACGCCTTGCCATATCCACTAAAATTGCAGTGATAACAAAAATCACGTCACAAACAAGAAAACAAAAATCAAAATCAACTCGTTGTCTTCACCCATCCTCTCGTTATTTATAGCGTCGCTTAAGGAACGGACAAAAGCCATATCGAAATAATTACTGGATAAAGTCATGTGAAAGGTCAATTAATAGCACAATTCATATTGTTTATTGGATTAACGTACATGTGTATTTGTCTGTATAATTATAGACATGAATCGTGTTAAAGTCGTCGAAAAAGTACAAGCAATTAAACATCCACGTCTATTACCCTTCGTAAACTCATAGGATTCGTCTCTAGGGAGGTGACTTGAATGATTTACTTAATTAAAAGCACTTTACCAATTATTAAATGAATGAAAAGCAAATAAATTGAAAATCAAATTGGTTTTTTTCGCTTGACGATGAGGAGGTCGATGTGGATGGAGGTAGAAGAATGAAAATGATGGGTGGCAATGCGGCAGTATTGTTTTAAAATTATATTGAGAGAACTTTATAGCACTATTATTGAGTTAATTAAAATTTATTGGCACAAAATAATTTTTTTATTATTTAATTTCCATCAAGTGGGTGTAAAAGTTGTTTAAGTGGATGTGCAGGATGATATTCAAGGGTATGAAGATTATAATATGAACCCAAGCCTAGAAAAATGGAAAAAAAAGGAATTGAAATTTTTTCTTTTGATCGATAAAAGCACTTACAACATTCATGTATCATATTCATAGAAAATTGAAAATTGATGTGCTGATGATGACGATAATATTGAATGAATAAAATAAAAATGGGAGTAAAAATTGTAATATCACATATGCTACATGCAGAGAGGATACCTCAGTCATCAATCTATCTATTCCCTGTTATATGACATTTTCATAGTTTTTCCATTCATCTCACTTTCTTCATCTATATTTTATCCATCATGCCTTTCAGATCAGCTCATGAGCTTATCATCATCGCACTTACATGTTTTAGAACTTTATTCATTCATGTGGTTTTTATATCAGATACTTCAAATTGAATTTTTTTGTTCTTACCCTCCTTCCTTATTGCACTAAATCAGTGATGGTCAACCTTTGTGCCACGGCACACTCAGCAGTTAAAACTTAAAAAATGCCACGAACTCCATGTTGTGTTCGGGTCATAGCTTATCACCAAGCCGTGGCTCAAAAAAGGTTTGACACCACTGCACCACATCCATAGCACTATATTGATGATTCGTAAAATTTTCATTTTCTATATAAGTCGATATGAAAACATCGATGAATATTTGCGGCTATTGGAGATATGATAGATAAAGTTTGCAAGTGTGCGTGCAGCAATAGTTTCAGGTTGTTTGCATAAAGTTTGATGTATTGCATGCTAGAGCTGTTGTTTTTGAGTCAAACTTTTGATGCGAAT
This sequence comes from Chironomus riparius, assembly GCA_917627325.4. Lineage (NCBI taxonomy): Eukaryota > Metazoa > Arthropoda > Insecta > Diptera > Chironomidae > Chironomus > Chironomus riparius. Next base: position 15,494,355 of record OU895877.1, on the reverse strand, counting down.
TTTTTTGGATTGTTTTGTTTGAATAAGAAAGGATGTTTATGTAGATATAGGTTAAAAGGCTGTTGAGAAATTTAAATGTTTGTAAAGTTGTTCAAAAAGGATTAATTTAATTGATTTTTTTCATTCAAAAGTTTGAGTGATCTATTTTTCAGATATAACTTTAGTAGGACCCATTCCAGTGCTTCGCAAACAATGCTCTGTGACACATTATTGTGTGATTCATATTAAAATACAAAAGCACCGACAAACATTCGTCCAAATCCTTACTTTACCATTCAAAGTAGTTCCACAAAAAAAAACCCACAACATCCCACCCTATATGACCCAAAACTCCACACTTAACATCCATAAAGTAATTGCAAACAACACATTAACATCAATTGTTTCATTTTTTTCTCATTCTCAGCATGATCAAAGACATTACAGCACATATGTGGCATAATGATGATGATATCTCATTTGTAACATTAGGTCGATGCAATCTTGAATAAGTCACATTAAGTATGTGATCTTATCACCACTGATTATGGTTCATTAGATTAAGGACAATGCCTTGAAATGTTAGAAAATGGCAGCTGATTTATTGGTTTTGTGGGGATTGTCTTGAATTCCTTCTTTGGCTGTGTCGATGGTATTTTAAGATCTTAGGCTGGATGAAATGATTGTAAGTAGTGTAGCTCATTTGTAAGGAATTCTCGGTCTTGACTTTGTGACAATTAAAACTAAGGCAGAGTTTCCATATCCCCTCTTGCCATGCCTCTTCAAATGCTCATAATCGCTAGTTTGTTGAATTTTAGAACCTAACAATTCCTGGTTGAATGTTTGTGAATTCAAAAGAACCTTTAAATCATTTGAAAGGAAAAAAAACTTTGGAATTCAAGAAAAAGGAAGACAACATTCTGCATGATTAAACCCCAAAGTACCTCAAAGAAGATTACATACATGCAAAAAATGAAATAATTCGCAATGCATCAACTGCGAGTTACTTTTTTCCGCTATTAACTTTCTTTACAGCACATAATCTCATAAAAAAATCGCAAATATGAATAAAAAAATTTCCTTCATTTCGTACATGTACTTTTTGATGTTAATGCAACTCCGGATATGAATGGAAAATTCGTGCACATAAAAAAAACCGGCAGCAAAGAAGAAATCAGAATAAAAAGCTGTAAAAATTCATTATGAAAGACGGAAAATGAATGAGAAAGGAAAATTCCTTTTGAGGTTAAGTATAAATGAAGACAATTTTTTTTATGTCACAGAAGAAGGAAGTAGGGAAATATTGCAACAAAAAGGAACTTCATGTCTTATGTCTATTCATGTTTGTCACTCGTTAAAGTGCCTTAACATTTACTTATGTTGACTGAAAATGGAATTCACTATTTGCCTTCAGCATTTATACAAGCCGTAATGTCGAGGCAATTTTCCATTCCACTTTGTTGATTCCGTAAGCCTGCGAAAAGGGAGACCTGAGGCACATAACAGCAACAACAAAAAAAAGGCAAAAGCATATACGTCTGTAAAGTAAAGAAAAGAATGAAAATTGAAATGAAAGGAAGTCTCTGAACAAACTTAGCAATGCTCAGCTCTATCTTTGTTGTGTTTGTTTGCTTTTCAAGGAAAAAAAAAGGACTAAATTCCCATGCCACAGTTAGATCTTTTCTTTTATTTTTTTCAAATTGAATTTGGCTGGCACTTTTGAGTAAAAAGAATTTATTTTCCCTCTTTATGTTTGAACGGATGTTTAAGGGCTTGGATACTGTGTTGAAGATTTTAATGAGCTTATGTTCTTTGAACTAGATTCTCGAAACTATGGAGCAAGATGATTTACTTTGTGGAAATGAGCTACTGTGCCATACTTATTAAATGTGTTGGAATGAATATGATTTTGAGTCCAACCCTTCACACTTATTTTCCCATCCCTGTTTGCTGTCCCTTTTGCTTCCTTCAATCAATCCACAGTTCTTACTTTTCATCTGCAAAGTTTTCAACTCCTCGCCCTCCTTTAATTCCTTTTTCACTTTTAATTTTGTCAGCATAAAAATTTTTCCACTCACTCACTTGCTCATTCTCTTTACTTAAAAACTTTTTGATTAATGTCAGTTAGGTTTCACATCAAGTTCAAAAGTTTTATAGATGGATTCACAAAAAGAAGAGATATTTTTTATGTTCATTCACATGACACATGGAGAAGAATGAGTGAAAGAGCAATAGGCTATGTTAAAAGATAGAATGATGACTGTAAAAAAGGGCAATTTACCCCTATATAAGCACTTTTCAGTGTTACTTCATTCATTTTTCTTTCTTTCAAGCTCCTTCTCATTCTCGTTTGCTGGGTTTATATATGTGTGATTGTGTGTGTGTGTGTGTCCGGAAAACGACCATTTCATTCTCAATGTCATTTTGAGCTCCTTTTCGCCCCATTTCTCTTTCTAGAGATTTGAGTTCTTTTTTTGGGATTTGCTTGTTTTTTTTTTCGCTGTGACAAATCAAATTATAAATTCGTTTTGGGTGGCATGAACGCTTGGAACCGATTTGTTGAGATTTGAAGACTAATTGGAGTCAATAAATATTATTTGGTGAATTTAGAGAATGGATTGAAAAGGTTTGGGGGATTAGTTTTATTTGAGACAATTATTTAAGAAGGGATTATGTCAGTTTTAAAGCCTTAATAATGTTTTCAAAAATTTCAAGGTCCAAAGCTGTACTCTTAAACTCATGCTTTTTATCTGACACCAATGGCTTTTTTTCTTCATCCCTGACTACTTCTAGGACTCAGATTTTTCTCCATGTTCGCTGATTTAAGAATTATCTTATTAAACAATTCGTTTTATCAGGGACGTAGGCAGACAAGGAGAAGGGGCACATTTGATGTGAAACCCATGCGCGTAACCAGGGGGGGGGGAGGGGGATTTGGAGGACAAATCCCCCGACGTTCAGAGAAATTTCTTCATTTTGCTAGGAGTTTTATGAATAAATCATAAAATCCCCCCTTCCGTTTGAATTTTTCATATAAAATATTTTTTGTCCCCTCCCCCTCTTCAAAATCCTGGCTACGCCCCTGCTGAAACCATATATTTTTGAGGACGGTCCAGAGATATTTCTCACACATTTAAAACTTTTGATTGCGATAAAAATAGTTTTCATTTAAATTTTAATCTCTTGACTAGGAGCGTAGCCGGAGAGAGGTGGGGGGCTTTAGGGAGCTCTAGCCCCTCCTCTTCCCTTTGATCCATTCCAAATCCTCTGACTACAATTTCATACCTAGCGCCCAAGGACACAGCCAGAAGAAGTTTATTATATTTTAGAAAAAATCCAGAAATCCTTCAACTGTCTCTAAGTGGATTAATAAGGTCAAGGACCTTCAGACATTTTTACTTGAATATTTCCAAACTTGTCACAATCCTCCACTAATCTAAATAGAAAGCAGCTCAGTTTATAACCAGCAATTACTTTTATGCTGATAATATTTTCATAAATTTTTCTCTGCTTTTTATGGTGATACTTTCCATACTCATGGGTCGAATATCCTCCTTTTTTGCTTCTTCCTTTCTCACTCAAAACTACTTACGGAGAGCATTCAATTTAAAAGATTCTTGATGAGGGAGATATATGTACGATATATTTGAGTTGAAGATTTGGGGGGGAAATGCCTGTGACATAAAGCAAAATGTTAATCGAATCTTTTTCACTCTTCTTCCTCATTCATCTATCTGACTTCCTCCCTTGTGAATTTTTAATGTAGATAAAAGAAAAAAAAATCTTTTTTTTAGTATGAGATTTATGGCAATAAATTTTTATTTTATTGTGTGCTTATAGAACAAGAATCTTCAATGCTATTTGCATGGAGGAATTTTGCCAGCTCTAGAAAAAAATTCAATAACTTACATTTGCATTAAGGAGGTGGAATAGATGTATATAAAAGTATATCGAAATAGATTTTCTTTTTGAATTTTAAATTGGATGTGTATGGAAGTTATGATACGTCTGAATACAAAGTATTGAATTATGGGCTGACAGAAAATTTGTAGACTTTCAAATTGAAATATTTTTTGCATGATGATAAGGTGGATCTATTTATGAATTTTTATTGTCGTAATGATGAAATTTTTTATTTTCATATTTTTTATTTGCGTTGAATGTTTTATAACAAATTGTTGAGAGAATTTAAGAGGAGCTTAAGATTATTTTAGGTTAAGGATGTGGGTGCTTTTTAAAGAAGAATTTAAAAATTTAGTTTTTACGCAATTTAAGCATCCACAGAGTTTGCAAAAAGATAAATTAACTCAATGTGAGGTCTTTTCAAACATATCAAGAATTATGAGTTTTTTTTTTCATTTGTGAAGAAAAATAATACTAGTCTATCTTTCTAATCTAGATACGTAGTCATAGATTAGATTAGACTTTATGTTTTTATTGACCAAATCTGGTTGAATTAGCTAACAAAAAATTATTAAATTTAACATATCAAATATAATGGATTGTAGCACAAATTGATAGAATAAAGGAGTAACGGATAAAAAATATTTGAAATAAGTGCTTGTTCTAAAATGTACTAAAAATATGTGTGAAAAACAAAGAAGTTGAATAATTAAGTTGTGATGAAGCAAAAGGCTGAGACAATCAAGGCTGCAAGTGACATCTGTTGATCCACGATAAACATAAATTGTTTGAACTGACTCCCCTCCCTGCGGATGCCATTCAAGGGTGTGGAACTATATATTATATTTTGATCATTTTAATCAGTTCCAGATCCTTGATATCAATCAAGGGTGTGGAACTAAAGAATTTTATTTTGATCATTTTTGAACAATTTTGATCATTTTTGATTTTATCAGTACCACACTCTTGATATCAATTCGACTATTATAAGTTGACAGAAAAAAATGTTGAAACCATCCAAAACATTCAAAATTCCAATAGCAGTAACTCATTCTATCCAAATTCTTCCACAATCCCCAAACTCCAATGAATTCCATAACTCAATCAATTCTCACTTCCACTCCATCACAGGTCAATCACTTTAAATTAAATTTCACATCTAAGTTCCCTCAACACAATTCAACTCACTCGCTACATATTTCACGAAATTTGATCATAAAGCACACAAGAGAATTCCTGACTTCCAATATCCCTAGCAGAAATTTACTAGTAATTTCCCAGTAATTTACTGGATAACTTTCCATTTGCTACTTGCTATTTACTAGTCAAAATCCAAGTTCAAATCATCGCCAAAGACCCGCATTTTCACTTGCTAATTGACTAGTCGATTCGCTTACAATTTAACTAGTAATTTACTAGTAAATTTGTAAAAAATTTAAATGAATATAACCGTTGATTTCCACGTGTTTTTTTGATTTTTCTTATTTGTGTAAATTATTGTAAAAGTATTAGTGTGTACTTATTTAAAGTTAATTAAAGTACACTAACACTATGAAAAATAAATAAAAGACTTAATTTAATTAAGTCGAATAGTGATGAACGCCCATGACTCGCACGCAAACCTGAGGAAGATAAATAATTAATTGAAAGTCACATCCAAATTTGGATCGACCTTATAAAGGTGATTTCTGCGCGCTCTTGTGAAGTATATGGCAAATGCCAAATTTAGAACAAAATTTTTTATGACACAAAAAATTCTTTTTTTGATGATTTTTCGTAAGATTCGAACTTAAGCAGATTTGATCAAACATTTTACATGGTAATTTGCTAGTAATTTGCTAGTAAATAGCAAGTGTAATTTATTAACAGTAAGTTGTTTTAATAATAACTAGTAAATTGCAAGTTGTAGAATAGAAAGACTAGCAATTTGCTAGTTAGTCTCGCTAGGGTATGTTTCAAAATCATGTTGTTTTCTGCTTCGTGCTTCTTCATGTCAAGCTTCAAATTTCCTAACAACATAATTCTTTTTCAATTATTCAATAAATGATGAAAAATGACACACGAAAAAAATTGGTTTAATTAGTTTTTAACGTGCTTCCTCGTGTCTCACGACCTTGTCTAATGGTGTTGTTGTTGTTGTTGATGATGATGATGATGCCTTTTTGAGTACAATGGCAAACGGAATGACGCCTAGAGCAATATTAGCAATAATGTAAAGGAAGAATGAAAAAGGAAAAAAGGCAAAACAAAACACAGAGTTCTGTTGTTGATTTTATTTATGGCACACTGTAATGCATGATGTTGATACCTCGAGAAAATCTAATAATAATTTTCCTCACTGCTCGTTATATGCTTATGCTTGAGAAAATAACAAAAAAGAAGAGACAATGGAAGCAACAAAAAAAAACTGAAGAAGAAATTTTTCCATTTAGTGGTGATGAGCGAACGAGGTAAATTGTTGGAGGCATATCGAGGCTTATATTCAGGTAAATATTGTATTCGCACGACAATCTCTTTTGAATCCTTTTTTCTGTGATTTCTTTTTATTTTATTCACTTTCTCATGCTCTGTTTGTTTCAAGCTTACTTACTGTGCTGTAAAAAGACTATTTTATTTTGTTGCTATTTTAGCTGGTTTTTCTTTGTAATGTGTTATAGTCGAATGCTGATTGTCATGTTTCTAGTTTGAGTTTTAAAGGTTCTTGAATACACCTGTTAAGATATGAAAGGCGCTAGGATCTGTAATTAATGTTGAATCATGAGAGCTGTAGAGCTCTTATTCATGAGTTTAATAATCATGTTTGGTCTAATCATGTAGCAGAAGGTTTAATAGAATAGAACAGCCTTCAAATGATTTAAAAGCCAGTGATAGGCTGACATGCCTATTAGCAAAGCAAATAATTAAGTAAATATATCTATAAACTAGCTCTAAAGATAGGATCGCACGTCACTAGGGGAACATTACATGATGAGTAACTGATTACTTTGACACGTGAGAGTTTCCTTTACTTATAGTAATTGACCTCAACATGTTTTCGAACCTAAGATGCCCTAAAATGCTCTATGATACTCCAAGCCTTATAAACCGGCTTAGCTATTATTCCATTGATCCAAAAATTAACAGTACAAATAAGTTCAGCTGTAATGTCGTGAGCATTGTTAAGCCTTATCAAACTGACTCCTTGACTACATTCTATGAAATAATAATTGAATTTTGATAGGAATCAAACTCATGCCTTCAAAGAAGAATAATGGAGATATCATATATGTTGTCTAGCCACTCAGCAGCGTCAACGAACTACTTTCGTCCTGGCAGATTCACCAACAAATGGCTCAGGTTCTTTAAAAACTCTGACTCTTTTTATTGCATTATGACATAAAATGCACATCCAGCTGTGCGCTTCAAACACCAAATTAAAAAAATATTAATCACTTACACCACTCTATGCAGCAATACTCACATAAATATAAGAAGGAAAGAAGTGGGAAGAGGCAAAAAATTTCTTTTTTGGCACATGAACAAACGGCTGATAAATTGGATGTGAAGGTTCACACACATAAGATTTATGGTGTTGAAAAAAAATCTTTAATAATGCAAAGCTGATGGTAAAAAAGTTTCTCTCTCCTGTTTTCCAGCCATGATTATGAAAAAGAAAGCGATAAAAATTTTCACCATGGAATTACCCGCCAAAAACACCAGATTTATTTGAAAATGTGGATGTGGATTTTTAAAATTACCTCAATCATTATTATGTCGCATTTACAGCGAATATGCATGAGCACGTAAATGGTACGACTGAATTGCACACACACAAAAAAAGTTAAACTGTCCTATTGAGAGTTGTTAATTTGTGCAATTCAATCGGATTAAATCATTACCGTTTCGCTATCATCGCAGTCATCCTCATACACCGGATATTGAATTGTTCAGCATCATCAAATTGCTTTCGTAACGTGAATCAAGTTAAAATTGTGTAACAGGTATCAATTGATAGCAGCAAATAATAACTCCCATGAAATGTGTCGAAATTTATATTCACATTATCGTCAGCATCCCAAATTGCCAATCAGAAGTCGAATAAAAAAAAATTTATTTTCACTTTTACACCTCGAGAAAAATTGATGGAAATGGAGATGAATGGTGCGAATCATAAATAAATTAGCCGAGGGAGAAAAAAGAATGTTTTTGTTGGACTTTTGTGATGGAAAGCTTGCTTACCTTGTGGTGATGTTTATTAGATTTTGGTGATGTTGCTGGATTCATACAGAAGAGTTGTTTATGTTCTGGAAGTGAAGGAACTAAAGTTTTTTATGTATTGAAGGAATCTGGACAACCTGAAACTCTTGAAGGCTGATAAACCAGTGATTCTCAAACTGCGTGCCGCGAAGACTTTTCAGGTGTGCTGTAAAAAAATTTATTTAAAAAAATATGCCTTGGATCATAAAAGTTTGAAAAACACTAATGTAGACCAGTGTTGTCCAAACTGTGTGCCTTGGCACACTTATATGCTGTAAGACATCCTTAGGAATGCCGTGGAAAAATATCTTAAGTTAAATTGTGTCGTGGTTGAAAAAAGTTTGGACAACACTGCTGTAGACAATCAAAACTTGTTTAATTACACAATAAAAGCTCTCAAATTTCGACGGATTACCCTAGTATGTGTCCCAAATGTTTACCTGCCTAACCTTTATACATAGAACGAGCTCATAGTTTCACGCCCTTGGTCCATTAAAGCACTTAATTTACACAAGGGGAATGACAAACTTTATTACTTTGTATTATTTAATACGAAATAAATTGATTGATTGTTGAGTGTTCCTTATCGACTTACGACTTCTCTCACTTCTCCTTTATTAAATTTGTTTTGTTATTTATCATAATATTGTTTGACTTTTCACTCTTCTTCCTACGCAAAACTTTTGCCTGTTGAAGGAATAATTGGAACAAGAAGAAGACTTTTTTTGTAGCCTCAAGTTGAAAAGTCAAAATGACAGAAAGGTTGTCGTAACAGAAAAAAAATAAAGGTGACGCTTAATGTTTCTTGTGTATAAGGTAAGAAAGTGATGTGAAAGAAGAATTGAAAGTGAAAAGTAGTTGTGACATTTGACAATTGTGTAAGTCATAATGGATGTGACTTTTTTGACTCGGCAAGTTGAGGAAAATTAATTGATTTTGATCTTTTTGTGATTTGTTGTGGGTTCTTTAGAAAATAAGTCTTTATGTTAAAGTAATTGTTTGGTAGATTTATGTTAGGAGCGTAGCAAGGATGATTATAGTCATATTGCAGGGGCGAAACCAGGAATTTGATTTTTTTCATAATCCAAATTTCCCCTGGCTCTGTGCCTGCCCCTTTATATTGGATTTTGAGACAGGACCAAAGCTCTGTTTTTGGTAAGCATTTTAATAATTTAATAATTAAGCATTTTTATTATTTTCAAGAACTACAAAATATTTTATTAATTTTTAAAAATCACATTTCATTTTTCAAACATTAAACTTCTAATTTATTTTGAATTTGTTCGCATTCTTTCACCAAAACTTTTACTTCATTTCTTATGAAATCCACCACTTTTGGTGTATTAAACTTCATAGCATTAAGATAGTAATCCCTTCCATTTACATCAATTTCTTCAATTATTTTAACAAAATCTAAAATTCGATTATCTTTAAAATATTTACGGAATAGATTCCATAAGCTCTGATGAACCTCAAATGATTCATTGTGCTGTGCTGCAATATGTAAAATACTTTGATTTTGTGTACTCATATTGCTTAATAATTCGATCATTTCATCATGGCCAGCAAATTTCTCAACATTATCAATTAAAAGTTTAAATACTTCAAGGGATGAATGCTTTGCTGCAGTTCCAAAAATATTTTTCATCGAATTTTCTGATTACGCTTAAAAATTCATCATTTAAAGTAAATGAATCTTGATAAACTTTCCATAATAAATGATGAATTTGAATCACGTCCGATCTCCACATAGCAGTTTGCAATAAACTCATTTCCTTACATCCATTTGATGTCAAAATTTCTTTATGTTCATTTTCGTTAAAATTGTCTTTAATTTTTTTAAAAATGAACTCAAAAACATTTGGATTCTTGTTATGCTCTACAAGGTAATGAAGGAAGCTCTTTCCCCACTCATCTCTTTGCAAAATAAAAGCTTTTAAATCTTGTAAGTTATCAAATGTTTTCAAAATCAACCCCCAAAATATCTCTTGAAAGTCAATTTTCCAAACTACAGCACTATGCAATAGATTCTTTTTATAACTATCTGGTTCAGTTAGGAATTCAATGAAATTTTCTTTAGATTCAAAAAACTTCTCTGTCTGTGTCCATAACATTTCAATGTTTTCCTTTTTTCCTCGTCCGACATAAGTTCTTATTAATCCATGTCCATATTGATTGCAATTTTGTATTAATTCAAAAATCTGATCGACTTTAAGGAATTTTTGCATGATTTCTATAAGTTTCAAAAATTTATATTTATTTAAATTTGGTGACGTGCAAAGGAAGTAAAAGATATTTCCTTTCCATCTTTCATTGCTGAATTGCATTAGACATTCCTTTACAAGCTCATTACCGAATTTTTCTTCAATTTGCGTCACAAAAGTTTCAAAAATCTTAATATCTTTACTTGATCCAATTAAACCAAGAAAAACTCCGTTTTTAAGGATCAAAAGTTTTAAATCTTCTTCTGTTAAAAAATTAAAAATAAAATTTTGAAATTTAAAAAACATCTTTTTTACTTTTGTGTTCTCAACAACATCCCAAACATTTTTATTCAGAATACTTCGAACTATTTTATAATCAGAAGATTCAAGCAACTTCAGAAAAGAATCTACTAAATTATCAAGATTTTTTGTAAAAAATAAACTCAAATTTACATCTTTTTCGAAGATTATAAGAGAATAATTAAAAACATTTAACATTTTATCATGAACTTTTAACAAAACGGAACTGACGATAGCATCATTCAAAAACATACAAATGACCTCAAACTTCTTAACTGTAAGAACCTTTATAATTAGTTTAATAAATGGTTGATTTAACTTATCATCTTTTATAGCTTTTACAATTAAATCAGCAACAAAAAACTCACAAAATGTTTTATGCAAAAAATAATAATTTGGATTTTTACCAATTATTCCACAAGCAATTATTTCCTCGTCCGACCATTCCTTTCCATTATATTTTTTAAAGAAGATTATTACAAGCTCAGGAAATAAGATTTTTATTGCCATATACTGATGAAATTTCCAAAAGTTTTGCTCATAACGTTGACTTTCTGTATTTGCCTTTTTCCTAAGTTGACCCTTTTCTTCTGCCCATCGTTTATATAAATTTTGTACAAATATTTCGTAAATTTTAAAATTATTAATGTCAAGCAATTGATTTGTGCTATTTTTAAATATTTCAGCAACCATATTGAATAATTGCGGCAATCCAACTGAACGATATTCAGTCATTGCTATTTTATTAATGATTTCTTTTGCTGTTTTTTGATAGCTTTTATAAGATGGGCTATTCTTGACATAAGCAATAAATTCATCTTTTGAATTAATTAAAATTTTATTCTGTATATCTTTTAATATCCAACTTGAAACTATCATGTTAATTCCATCTTCTTCTGTAAAGTTACAAAGACTAAAACATAAATCAAACTTGATTTCATTTTGCAAATCAATTGTAAAATAATTTCGTGTGGAAATCCACAATTGATTCCCCTCATTAAACTTGATTGACTCTGCTAACCTTAAGACAATTATCGCATAATCGGGCGCAATTTCGTCAAATCCATCAAAAAATATGAAAGCTTTTCCAGTTTTATAAAACTTTTGAAAAATTTGTTTTTCGAAATTTTGCTTGGATTTTAAAAAGTTTTCAGACATAAAAGTTGAAAATTCTGGAAGGCTCTCTACTTTTTTGAAATCTTTAACAAATCCTTTCAAATCGACAAAAGAAATCCAGTTTGTTGGATTTTTTAACCCTAAAATATTTCGAAAGTTCTTCATCGTCCAACTTTTACCACTACCAGCCGTGTCTGACATAAGAATATAATGCTTATTATGAATTAATGATAAAATCTCATCTTGAGAAACTAAATCTTTTTTTTCTTCCAAAATTAAATTTCTTGTTTGATATAAAAATTCGAAAGATTTTTCTGACAATAAATTTTCAATTTCTTGATTGATTGAAAAAGCTTCTTGATTAACCAACAAAATGAAAAGTTCATCATCAATTATGTCACGAAGGCAACTAATCAATATATTTTCGTGATTTCTAACTTCAATTTTCTTTGTTTGTGTCAGATTTTGAAGCATATCATTTAAAGTACATTTAAAATTATTTTGAAAATTAATTTCAGTATTAAGAATTATCATCTGACTTTGTTCAGTTAGATCTTCAAGTTTATAATTAATTTCATTTTGAGGCAATGCTTCTAATTGCATTAATTTAACTAGTTCTGCATTTTGTTTTTCATTTGTTATTACAAAAGTAAAGCTATGATCTTTTTTAAAAACACTTTTACACAAATTTTTTGGAATTTCTCTTGAACAATCAAAAATAATATTTAATTTTGAATGTTTAAAACAAATGTGATTAAAGTTGTTCATTAATCGCTCATTCTTAAGCTTTCCTGGTTTAATAAATAAGTTTTGTGAATCAAGTAAAATTCCATACTTTTCAAGAAATTGTTTGAGAATATCGTTGAGTAAAAGTTTTGGTGAATTTGTAGAAATTATATTTAAGTTTGTATCAAGAAACTCATTTTTGACTTTTGAATTCACAATTTCAATATTTTGATTCTTTTGAATAATCGATAAAAGTCCAAAAATTTCATTTAATTTTACAGCATCTTTATTTTTTTGGATGTACTGTTTTAACTCTGGAATCACGAATTTATACCAAAAGTCGAAAAGACTTTCAAATTTATTTTGAAGAAATTTAATCTTTGTTTCGTCATTATCGAGCTGTGCCATAATTTGAATAACTCTTACAATTAATTCTGGATGAAAATCCTTTGAAGCATATTGTAAGAAAACTGACGAAATGATTCCAAAACACTCATCATCTGGCTGTTTATTCTTCGTTTCTGACCAATTGTCAATTAAACTGATAATTTTTTCAAAATCTTCTTTTCTATCCATTGAATATTTATGGTATGGATTTTCATGGTTCTCAAAAACCAAACTCATAACATAATGGCACAACTCATGAGCAATAACACCTTTAATAGCTTGATCACGATTGAAATCAGACAATTTTGCACCAATAAAAATCCATTTACTTACAATATATGTTGATCCAGATGCATTTGGTTGTGCTAAGCTAACATTTTCAACCTGGTGAAGAAAATTAAAAAACTAATGTATCGGGTAGAAACCCAATGCGGATTATATTCACACCGTACTATCATAAGTCTTATGGATAGACCAAGATTTGCCCATCATAAGTATGAAGGTATGAAGCTTGATAAGTCAACTAAGCTTCGCTCAGCATAAGTTTGAAGTTATAAAGCTATCGCGTAAGCTGAGCTACGCTCAGCATAAGTTTGAAGATATGAAGCTAGAAAAGGAAGCTGAGCTTCGCTCAGCATAAGTTTGAAGTTATAAAGCTATCGCGTAAACTGAGCTACGCTCAGCATAAGTTTGAAGATATAAAGCTAGAGTGTCAGCTGAGCTACGCTCAGCATAAGTTTGAAGATATGAAGCTAGAGAGGCAGAAGATATAAAGCTATCGAGTCAGCTGAGCTTCGCTCAGCATAAGTTTGAAGGTGTAAAGCTTGACGAATATGCCAAATATTCTTTAAAAGTTTTTTAAAAAAAATTTTCATCCAAAGTTGAATTTTATAAAAATCACAGTCAACTTTTGTTTTAAAAAATTCGTAAAAAAGGAAAGTTTTTTGCCATTTCTGAAGCAACGGCTGTTCGTACCTTGCCCAAAAACAATACAGCTCTTCTATAGAGCAGCACGGATCAAATGTAAAAAACTAGAAGTCTCTACGATGTCTCGTTATTGAGATTTCTTGCTGATTAACTTGCTTGCTTGCTTGCTTGTTTGCTTACAGAAAGCGTATTTTGCGATTTTCTCAGCAATGCCACAACCAATTTGAAATCTGTTTTTTGAAAATGATGTAAAATTTCAGGCACAAACTTTTCTTCTTGCCCTTTTATAACCAATTTTGCTTTGTTTTCTCACAAAATGCGAAAAACTGATTTTTCAATCTGAACAAAACCAATAGATTCACACGTGAAAACGGTGTGAATATAAAAATTATTTAACAAAATTGACAGAAGTGGATATTTATCTTTTTATGTCTATGATTGTAATGTCGTGAGCTTTGTGCGAATCATTGTCATATCGACAACACCTATATAATGACTAAAGTAATCAAAATCGTCCATATTCATTACATCGACCTTCTTTGGGAATACTTATGGACGATTATGGTTACTAAAGAATTGATATCTTTGGTGGGAATCAAACCCATGTCTTTGCAAAATAGTGTCACTGATATTCAGTGTGTGCTTAACCACTCGCGGCACAGAGGCTTAACTCTCGCACAGATTTGCTTATATATGAATCGATATTCTAAATTCCATTTTGCTCAGGCACCACAATGAGATAACTCTATTCTATCAGGGCTGTGGAACTGATCAAAATGATTAAAATCCGATTCATCAGTTCAGATTCTTAATTTTTGTATTTCTGTATAGTTATGAATTTTAAACTTACCGTAACAGTTTCAAAGTCGAAAATTATTTTCAAAAATTCACAGGAAGCGGCAACATCAAGCAATTCAGGAGAAATTTTATAAATATCTTCAAACCATTTTATTATCTTCTGTCTGTATTCAACTTCTTGATGCTTTTCTATCCTGCTGTTGTGTATTTTTGATTTCGCTGACAATATCATGATTGAAGAATGAGTATTTGGTATTGACTCTTTAACATTAATCGTTCTTTGCTCAGCAGCTTGCTTTAGAGTTTTAGTGACGTCAGTTTTGCATAGATCAATGTAAATATCTTCACAAGTTTCTCCTTCAAATCCTTTTGATTTTAGATGAAAGAAAACTTTTGATTTTTTAAGTTCTTTTGCTTGAGTTAACGCTGATTTATTATCTGGGCAGTAGTTGAATTTAAGATTCAAATTATTGTTTACAATTTCATCAATAATTGAAAAGTTTTCTTCCTCGATAGCATTTTTTAATTTAATTCTATTACTTATTATCTTACAAAACCTTGAATGAACTGTGGGAAATGGAAAGTCTGAAATTTCCAATAAATCACAAAGAATATCCATTTGATTTGTCTCAAGAGCTGCTTCAGAAATTCGAACTTGATGTTGAAATGGAAGTTGTTTTATCAAATGAGACCAATAAGTTATCAAATAGTCAATAATTTCTTCATTTTGATTTTCTACTGCAATCAACAGAACAGAAGTGATTGAACTTCTGTCATTTGATGCTGCATCTAAATCTTTTCTTGACAATCTGATGAATTATCTTCTGAAGAGCCATAAGAAAATTCAAAATATATGTAATTTTGCGATTCTTCATTAAGTGTTCTTCCTTCTTCACAAAATGGAGCATCTAATATTGATAACAATTCTTTTTTTGATCCACATTCTGCTATTTTTAAAATCAACAATGCAATGTCCTCATCATCTGTTTTCAAAGTTCTTAAAAGTCGCATAATTAAAGAAGTATTTTTAACATTTGAAAGATTTGAACGTAATTGATCGGCAAGCTTTTCAAATTTTCCATCCAAAAATGAACAAAAAAATGATGAGAAATTTAAATTTCTTTCAAAATTTCTCTGACTCTCGTCGATTGCATAAAATTTAGTCGATTTTTCATCTTTGTAATAAAATTTGGTTACATTTTCATCTTTCGATGTCAACTGAAGAAGTAATGGACGATTCTTATTGAACTCTAGCAATATTTTTTTTAATTTTTCAACATTTTCCAGTTTTTTGTGTCTTTTATTTTTTTTCGTTGAACAAATCCGAATATTTTCAGTTTCTATTATGAAAATATATAACTGTGGATATTCCGTGTAATTTAAATTTTTAAGCATCTGAATAACTTCATCAAAACTCCATTCATATGAAAATTTAAAAATTTTACTCATCCTCTTTGTCTCTTTGTTAACAATATTAATATTATTTTCTTTTGAACATTTGATTATAAATTTATGGTCAGTTTCATTAATTATTGTGTTTGTAAGCGATGGCTGGTCTGTACAGGAATAATAATCATCACTAGAACTAATACTGGATTTTGAAGATTCGATATACATTTTTGGTTATGATTATTTTAAAAGTGTATTGTTGATTTACTAATTTTAACTATCTTTCAAGCAAAATATTAACTTTCAGCAAAGACTAGAATTGAAAAGATAAAAAATAATGTGATAAAATCCAGTGTGAATAGAAAAATAATAAATGCGAAAAACACTAATCGCACAAAAATTTAAGTTGAATAACGAAACAACTTTGAAGACCGCAACTAAGATATTAGATAAGAAATGATTTAAAAAAATAATGATTACAAACTCCAAAAACATATGCAATTCGTAGATATCGAAATCCACTTATAAGAAGTTATTTAAATATTTTTTTGAAATTTTTAAAAATTTGAAGCATGGGCTATGCAAGGAATTTGTAAAGGTGGTGGAATGAAAATTTAACTTTAAAAATTTGTGATTGTTTTTGCATTTAAAAGTTCAAAAAAGTAGTTTTCAAAGAAAATTGTGGAATCATCAGAATCCTAAGCCTTTTCTCTTTGGCCACTGGTCTCACTGTTTTGAGGTATGAACATATATTTTTCAAGTAGATTCCGAGTCGAAAAAATTCGATTGAAATTTAAGTTTAATTTGTTAATTTTTGATTTTCAAAAACTATTTTAAATACTCAAGAAATCTCAACAAATTCTTTAACAGCACTCATTTATTGCTTTTTTTCTAAAGATTTTCTTATTCAAAGTGAAATTCATTTTCAAAAATAACTTTAAGATTGACCTTTGATCCTTAAAAAATTCACTCACATTTTCTTTTTGCAATAAATTTCACCTTTGAAACAAAATAGTAATGTAATTTGATAACTAATTTAAAATCACAATGATTCAATAATATGTAAATTGTTTTTATTTTAATAAAACTAATTTTTCACTCTTGAAACACGATTCAAGTTCATTACTAAACACTGATTAATTTTTCAAGAGAAGCGAAAATGTAAGTTTTTTCGGCAAACTTACTCATTCTATTTTTAGATTTGATAAGTATCTAAAATACTTCGAACTTGTTCGGAATGATATCATAATATTTGTTATCTAGACCGTAAACATTGAAAAACAAATTTTTGTGCGATGCGTTGATTAAAAAAAGGTAAAATTGTTGTTAAAGTAAGGTAACTCACATAAGTTTAGTAAACTTTAAGCCATATACAAGTTAATATATTAAAAAGCTACACAATTGGTCAAACATTTGAAAATTTATTCAAAACAACTTTACAATGTCCTGCATCTCCATATAAAATTCAATACCCTTTTGATCAATTAGCAACATCAAAACTCAACGAGAAAATTCCATAAAAGTAATCTATGAATATTTGATTCAGAAAATTTGATTCAACCTATAACTTTATAGCCATAACCACACATGAAAAATTTTTGCAATATCAATTACGAGCAAAAAACATCACATGCATCATTGGCATATTTATCCTCTATTCCAACTCATACCAAAAAAAAAGCATCGAAAGTTACAGTTGAAACACATGCATTTGAATAATTGATGAAGCCAAAAATCATCATCATATGTTTGAAATGAAAATAAAAATTTATGTTTTTACTGTACATACAAAAAAAAAGTTTGGTTATGTTGGTCATGCAAAAGTTTTATGCTTACACCTTCTCACATATCCAAATATTATTTCCATTGAACTGACAAACATGAAAAATACTTAAAATACATGAATTGAGAGCCAAACAAAATTCAGGGGGATAACAATATGATGGAAAATTTTACACGGAATCTATCTCCAGTAGTATGTTTTTTGCCCTCAAATTTGTCATCCCTTCGACTTTTGTTTCCTTGAAAAGTTGTATTCTGTCATCAAGTTGATTTCCCCTTAAAACTGTTTTCATCTTTGAGTTGCGTTCTCTTTCAAGTTGATCTCCCCTTCAAATTTTTTTCCCCTTCAAGTTGTTTTCGTCTATAAAGAGATTTCCTTCATCAAGTTGCTGTTTCCGTCAAATTATGGCCCCTATCAAGTTGCAGTCCCTTCCAAGTTGTTTTTCCTCTTTGAGTTACTTTCCCCATCATAGCGTTATCCCCCCTTGACAAAAACCTCAAAAACATTTTCGAATATATTTGAAAATTTTTGTAGAGTCGAGTAAAAAATATTTTTTTTTATTTCATGATTTGTTTTTTGAGGCTTTTGAGTTAGTTTGTGCAATGTTGTATGCTATTTTATGTTTGTTTGATTTGTTATCGAAATTGAGTGGATTTAGAATCAATGTTTATCAAACTACACAATCCATTGTATGTTCAATTGATCAATGTGTATGAAAATTTTTTTCACTCACCCCAAAAATTTCTCGATTTTTGCTTGTTTTTATACTCTTCATGTCTGCATCCGTGTATGTACATAAACCACATTTGAAAATAGTGTTTTTTGATTTGTTTTAAATACTTTTTTGTGTTTCAATCGATTCAAATTTAAATATTACACTTTTATGCCAAACATCGATTCATATGGTGCGGCTCTATGCTGCATGTGTTTATATCTGGTCAATATGTTTTTTGAAAATTCAAAATCGTGGTTAATCTAGTTGAAAATGTCGATAAAAATGCTTTAATCCAGTTTAAAACTTATATTTTTGCGATATGATCTAACATTATTCTGAGCTGTATGTGCGGTATTGTTTATAATGATTTGGGTACATGGGGAGATTTTGTGATTTGAAATTTTATTGATGGCAAGCTTTCATCATTGTTCTAATTTGATTGATTTGCATTGTTATTTTGTGATTCGTGATGAATTTGAATTTGATGGATAAAGCATTTGAATTTATGTCCTGTGGATTTGATTTTGCAGATTTTAAAGATTTGTGTATGTTTTGAGATGAATTCAGAGTTGCGATTGTGGAAATTTGGATAAAATTCTTAAACGTGGCTGTTTTGAGAATCATATTGAGTTACTGACTTGTGTAAAACTTAATTGTAAGATAAAGCTAGTCAACCTGCTAGTGATGTATATCACCATACCAGATATTCATGATAATTCACAAAAAGGAGGTATTAACTTAATTGTAAGGTCAGGAGCTGATTAAATTCTAATTTTCCATCACAGAAAATTTTAACATCAAAAAGCAAAGTCAAAGCCAACGAAAACATTTACCAAGAAGCTCAACATTCAAAATAAATTACCCATAAGCTTAAACGACAAAACAGTCATTCGTAGCTAGGTATGGACACTAAATTAATTAGTGTAATTTATCCTTTAATTAATTAGGATTTATTTTTGTTAACACAACAACAAAAATATATAAATTTTTGCAAACAAAACCGAGAAAAGGTTCCATATCGATGAAAGGCTGGTTCTGTCAGCTTTGGGGATGTATCTGTAAATAAATTTTAGAAAACATTCAGTAAATATTTACGTAGGTAGCTGTATATAAATGTGATATGTTCGAAATGTATGTTAGAATAATAAAATCAGCAAGGCGGAAGAAGAAGAAGTAGACGAAAGCAGAAATCATTGAAAATTTGAAAAACACATCATCAGGAACAACACAAGCTTGAAAAAAAGCCTCAAAATAAATTTTTTTCTCGCTCTTCTACGAAATCAGGCAGGCACAGCAGCACATTCAATTTGCGATAATAAAAAATTGTTATTTCAGCTGTTTCGTATTTTTAACATTCGAGGCACCATTAATTTTCGTCTCTCATTTTATTTATTCTTTGCCTCACCCCCTCCTCCTCTCTCTCTACGCCATGATAAAAAATAAAAAGAAATCAAATTTGTCATTCAGATCACAACTGCAGTGACGATGAAGTTTTAATGCTATTGGAAACGGAAAAAAATTGAATCACATTTTTCTCTCTATTCAGTCACTTCAACATTAAAAATGGAAATGGAACGAAATTACAACACATTGCAGATTATAGGTCCATTTAAGTAACATTGTAAAATTGCCATTCAATTTATCAGCTGCCTTTATGTGTGCACAATAATAAAAATTAACCGACTACAAGCTGATGTTTCTCTTTTTTTCTCTGTTGTCGATTCTAACGCTTTTGTTGCTTTTCCTTGTGATTAAAGTTTGGGAAATTTATGTGCTTTATAGGAGATTTAATCAAAGCAGGATGAGAACCGAGATGCAGATAAACTTGAACATAATCTAATAATCTCATCAAAATTGATTCAAGTATCTAGAAATCGAAAGTTTTCTAGAACAATCTATAAAAATCTTGTGTAGCTATTACTCATATTAGCTATTACTCTCTATTTGCCTAATCCAAGAGTCAAGAGGGTTGACTTATAATGTCAGCAACATACGATAGACAGATTAATTAATCAAGTCTCTGGTGGGATTCGAACCCAAGACTTCTCATAAATGAATTTTCATATCTCTAATCTGAAGCCTAACTTCTCGGTCACAAAGCAGCTAAGATCATTTTAGCAGATTCGCCTAATGCTGAAACGGATATACAAACACAACGGGAAATCAACATTATGGGATGCCTTTCAATTTATACCCAAATTTCATATCCATAAGTCAAAAATATCCACCTTTTCACTTTTATAGATTCATCCTTGGTCTATTAGCCGTTAAAATTCTTACAAAATCACCACAAAGAACCTTCTTCCATTCGTGTTGCCCAATTCCATTTCAATTCCGATGAGAAAAAAATTCATTTTATTGTTGTGGAAAAATAAAAAATCTAAAAAAATAGCGAGCGAGAAAAGGGCAGAAAAAAAAATCAATCTATGCTCAACATTTAACATTTATTATTTTATTTCAGTCTTCTCTGTAGTGTTCAAAAGAAGAGACGAGGATGAAATTACGAGACATGAATTTTATAATTGAATTATATGACTGGACTTGATGTTTATTTTACTTTCTTTTTAATAAAAATAAAGTTTTATTTTCATTGTGAGCGAATGGAAGTGGGGGGAGTTGAAGTATTTTTAGTTCCTTGAGTTCTAGGGATGGCAATTTTTAATGATGCTGACTATTATTACTGTTATTACTAGGTCAATCAAACCTTACTCTTAATAATAAAGGCAAGCTAGTTATGTTCCGAAATACACACAACATTGCTTGCAGTATGACAACTCCATGATCAGTCTAGATGATAAGGACTTTAAAATACGATATTCAAACTGAACCTATCTGAAGAAAAAACCAGATCCCCCACTCTAAGTTTCGAAAAATAACCTTTAAAAAAATCATTATAACCTCAAAAAATAAAATTCATTACATCACATCCAATAAAATAAACACCAAATCATAAAAAAGCAAGAGCAATTAACACTCCTAGAATGGAGAGCGAAAAAAAATCTTCAAAAACTTCAAGACCAACAGAATGTGAAAAGAAAAGAGAGCAAAAAAATTCATAAAATGAGAAAAGTTTTTTTTTTTCATAGCTTGAAGCATCAAGATAAGAGGCAGGGAGAAGGCATTCTTGCTGATCAGTTGTGCGTAAGAAGAAAATTACAGTGGAAAATTTTATTTCCTCTCAAAAGAAAGTTAAAGGACGAACAAGAAGATGAATTTTATGCTGTGGATATTTGAGAAAGAATCTTTGAAAGAAGAATTTGAAGAAGTTCAATAATTTCTGAGGATGAAAAGTGAGGAGGAAGTTGAGTTGTTGTTGTAATGTCAAATTGGGCTAGTGGCAGTAATATTAGGGGTTGTTCTCAACACTTTGGCTTGAGGGTCTGATTTTTTAGAAGCTAAACCATTTCCAGCTTATAATTGTTATAGATTTTTATTGGAACTTATTTTTCTGACGAATCCTTAAAAGATTTTAATGGTACCTCTCAATTTCAGCTACTACGAAGATGTTTTGACAAATTAGAATTTTTTGTCATGTGGATTAATCTTACTCAAGGACCAAAGAAGCTCTTATCTGTTTAACCAAATCAATAGGAATCAAACTTACAATTTCTAATTTGAAAGCAACTAATCCATAGTTTGAGGCATCAAGAAGCGCCCCAAAAACAATTCATTCCTAAAAATTTCACTACCAAATGCCTTCTTAATTTTATTTTTTGATATTCATTAGACATTTTTACCCTCCTTCATCATTATCTTCTTTTTTTCATTCTTTTTTTAAGAACGTGATTTACATTTTAATGGCAGCTTTTTTTATTCCTTTGCGTATTCAGTGGATTACTCTTATTCTTATTTAAATGGGAGCATAAAAGAGGAAAGAAATAAATTTGAATTTTTTGATGTTGGTCCTTCCTCCATTCTTCTTATTCGAGAGCATTAAATCATGATAATTTTTGATCTATATTGCATAAATATTTATGTTCTTATGTCATAATTTTTGATAAATTGTACGAGAATAATTTTCGATAAGATTTTTTTTTCATTTATTGTAATATTTTTGAAATATATTTATACTACAAAGAATTTTATTTTGAGTAGTTGGATCCGTTTGAAAATCAATCAAGTCTCGGTTGAATGTTTTGTCAATTAAATCATTGAAAGAATTTTTCTTTTCAATAAAGATTTTGAAATTTAAAAAAAAAGTAAGATTCACTGTAAAAAAAGAAAAAGACTTTGACAGGCATAAACAAACACCATTTGTGTTCTACGTGGAAGCTAAAATTCAATTCGAATTTCAAGAATAGATACACGAAAAATTCAAATTTGAAGAATCGAAACACGAAAAATTCGTATTCGAAAAATTGAAGAAGAAAACTTCGACTTTCGCGAATTAAAACACGAAAATTTCGAATTTCAAGAATCGAAACACATCTTGAAACCAAGATTTCTTTATTGTGGGATCTCATTCTTGTTGAACTTATGTCAGTTCTTCATCGTTTTCCAACAATATTGCTTACATAGGACTTCCTTCTTATGATAAATAATCATGGAAACGGATGTCAAAACAAGCAAGTTCTCTCATGTCATTTTCGTAATGAAGGATGAATTTAATTAGCCATTACGTATGGAAATTAAAATAAATTCAAGTTCAATCATTAATCCATCCCACAGCCACAATCATAATAACTTATTAAGACCAATAATTATTCAATAGATAATGATGAGAAAAAATAAAAAAGTAAGTTCGAGAAAGCAACTTAAAAAGGCTTCAAATTCTGTTAGAGATATAGAAAATTCACAGAAATGCCTTGGAAAGTCCTTGACAAGTAATTTATTTTGATTCAACATTATTGTAATGAGATTGAATTTGAAGCATTTCAAAATTAGAAATTCAAATATCTCAAATTTTAAATTCTTGTTATGCTGCAAGCTCGAGAAGGTTCTTGAAAATATTTTACGTAAATTGATCCCACTTGAGAAAATTTTAAATTTTCAATAAAGTTTTTTTTTTATCGTAGGTTTTCTCAACAATCGGATCAAATTTTAAAGCCTTGAAGCATGAATGCTATGTTGAAGAGCTAATGACTTATAAACTATTGAAAATGCTTCATTCACACACAAACCTATACTCAAGAATGTTCAAGATTTATGACCTAAAGATTGCCTAAAGCAACAAAGAAGAAAAATTGACTTTTTATGAAAATAAAGTTATTAGTAATTAAATAACATGGAAAATTTTCGCCTTAATTCAATCATTTTCAAGCGAATGGAGCAGTATGAAGGCATTAAAGCTAACAATACAACAACGGCTGTGAAAAATTATCATGGAAATCATTTGGACATTTAATGTGGCAAAAAATATGACGACACTATGCGACATTAATGTGTTAAATATTTAAATTCTCCATCATTGTGGTTGTTACACAAAAATTTTTCGCTTCATTTATGCCGCGAAATTTTTTTTTATTCTTGTTCCTTTTTTGGAGACACTTTTTGTGATAGAATAAAAAGATGGTGTTGGCTTTATTTTATTCAACTGTCTGGTCACTAAACTCTTGAACCTTATTGTACAACCATAAAACTCCTCTTTCTTAAGTGTTGAAAGAACTCTTGCATGTAAATAGGTGTATTTGATATAAGTCATACTGGGGGTCCTCGATTTGAGTAGGTGTTTTGTTCCAGAAAAATCCTATTCAAATCGAATCTACTCATATCGAATTATTTACTTTTTGTATGAAAAATGTCCGTTACAATTTTTTTTTTTAATTTTCTATTCATTAATTTTCGTTACTCAAATCGAATCTATTCAAATCGAGGACCCATAGTATCTGTTCTGAATGAAATATAGATTATTTACTCAATTATCATTCCAGCAACGACTCTGTAGCACATAATCCTACATTTAAGCTTCCCCTTCGACCCTCATTTGTTACCAGTAACTCTAGTAAATGCGCCCAACTTCCTTAAATTTCTCCACAATCTCTCCAACTTTCCCTCCATTTCTGACAAACTTCAACGAAAAAGAAAAATTTTCCAAATCCACGAAAAACACAAAAAAAAGTTTTCATTTCACTAGTTCACCATAGAAATGAATTTATTATTCAACATGAAGAGCAAAAAAAATTATTTTGAATTTATAAAGCAGTAATTTATTTCCATTGTACGCCCTCCCCATTACATCTTGGTGTGTAAAAAAAGTACGAAACCTGGCAACATTCGATATGGTAATTCAATGAAGGCACATCCACATCAAAACGTAGATTGTAAAATATAATTTACAATTATGACAGATAATTGTTACGCACAGCTCCATAGCAATCAACACCACTGCGGGTTTATGATGAACAATTTTCCGTCTGTGAATTGAGCTTATCCACAAAGTGCTAATTTACACTCGGCAACATCCATGAATGAGAAGAAGAAAAAAATTGATCTCAATTTTCAAAAGGCAAATGAAAAAGATTTTCATCCTCGCTATAATCTCTCCCGCCCCGCTAAATTACCTCCAATTCAAGTAAATTGTTGTGTTGAATTTGGCGCATTTACATCTGCGTATATACTTATATATCAAATAAGTGTGCTCGGAAAAAAGTTTGAATGAGCACCGCAAAAAATAAGCGAGGAAAAAAAATTATGGAGATGAGGTCAATTTTTAGATTTCCGGGCTTATTTATATTACGACTTGTGGGCATCGTACTTGTGATTGTGTGTTACCATGCCAAGTGCTTTTCTGATGAAAAATATGGATACAATACAAAGATGATACAATGTCTGTTGCTGTTGTGTTCATGGAATTTTGTGATTGCAGATATTGTGACTTTTTAGGGCATTTCATTGATGATGTTCAGCATTTTAAGGGATAAGACGTTTAAAGCTATGAGAAAAATTAATTTTAGATTTTAGACCAAGGACCAACTTCTTGTGAGAATCTTAGCAAAAAAAAACTTTTTTTGACAAAGTTTCAATAGTAAGTGTGGTGAAGCAGCAGTTTGGAATCTGGATTATCAAGCCATATATAGGCAAATCTGCCAGGGCGAGATTTACGTTTCTGTGACCTGATTGGTTAACAACAGACCAAATATCAATAAAGCTATTTTGTGAGGCTTTGGGTTCGATTCCTACAAAGGACCGATCTCTCAATCATTATGTAAAATGTTGTCGATATAACAAGGAAAACGTTTAATACTCACGACATTGCAGTAAGCTCAGGTGATAATACTTTGTAAGTTTACCACAGACAATGTCTCCTCGTTCAATCCTTAATTTGAATAATGTATGATTGAGACAAACATAGAATCAAAATTGCAGAACCGAAAAATTTCAATTTAATCATTTTGTTAATTTTCATCAATTCCAAACTCTGCTTCAAATCCTAGATTTTTGACTGACATCATTGATGAACGACGCATTGTAAAATTTGTTGTTAAATTGATATCGAAAATTGAACTGTACATGATACAGTTGTTGCACATACAATGCATTTTTGCAGCACAGTAGAACTTATCTTTAATTAAATGTGTTTTTTTTCTTATCTTGTCAATAAGATTGTTATTGATTTACGGTACAGTAATTAAGAGAATGTATACAATATTTTGAGTTTGAATAAATGATTTGCAGATTTTGATTGAGATGTAAGTGATATTGTTATGAAAATGTTTTCAGTTTGAGCTGAAGTTGTCATTTGAATCGATATCCAAAGGATTCTAAATTGAAGTCTAAATCTATTTACATCTTAGCTGATGAATTCATTTTTCTTTGTAAAGAAACTGAATCAATAACAATTAGTGCTTCATTAAAGCTCAACTTAATCTAAATATTGAACAACGCAACGTTTGTAATGAAAACAAATTTAATTTAGAAAAGGCTGAAGGGGATTCAAATGCGCATTTAATGATCATTCTTGTAATTTTTCATCAAATATAAATGAGAATTGCATTTCAAATTCTTCTCAATAACGATAAACAATCAGCCAGTGATGAGATTACATGCTAATCATCTTATTGATACAGTAATTATAATTTGATCCTATTCATTAATTATGGTTATTTAATCCCATAGAATTAATGATGGATTTGATGAACATTTAATTGGAAATCCATTTATTTTTTGAAATTTTGTTAATTGTCACGAAAATTTTCAATTCTATTATTTTTGATGTTATTCAAAAATTAATTGTCTGCTAGCAATTTTAAGTATCAGAATTAATAAAAAAATGTTCTACTTTGATTTTTCAATCTATGTGAGTTGAACTGACTCAAACTGCGTTCCAAAAATGTTTATTCCTTCAATCCCCTCATGTTAATAAGGTTTAATATCTGCTTTCCATTCTACAATTTTTTTTTTTCATTCCATCATCCTTAAACCCACCGCGATCATCATAGTAATATGCGTGCGAGTTTAACAAAAAGATATATTTTCAGGCATCTTAACATGAATTACTTTTATGCTAAAATACCAACAAAAAAAAAGAGAAAATTTTTTTTTAATAGCGATAAAAAAATGTGCACGAAAACGAGAGAGGAGGAAATGAAGGCAAACAATTGTTAAGTACAGAGGAAGAATTTAATGCGTTTTGTGTAATGTGCGAGTAAATGCTTACAGCCTTCGTAAAGCACAACGAAAGGAAGAAAGTTAAATTTTGATAAACTGAAATAACAAGAAGAGGGGTCGTTCACTTATGACGTCCGAATTTAACGATTATTTTTCATAAAAGAACAATGAATTTCCAGGAATTTCTATTGTTCTTTTCTTGCTGACCCCCCCCCCCCCCCCCCACCCCCCCTGGACGTCATAAATGAACGGCCCTAGAGAAAATTACATTTTATTTACAAAGTTGAGAAGCGAATTTTTTTTTGTTGGCTTTGTTTCGTGCAATTTTTAAAGATTTCATTGCTTTTTTTATGTTTTCATTCTTTTTTTGTTTGTGAAATGAGAAATCTGAAGCTTATAAAAGATTTTCTTTTATTCCTCATTTCACAATTGAAGTCTTCTTTTTGTTATAGTAGCGAGCTATCATCAAATGAATTCTTATGATAAGAAGTATTCGATTTTGTTCTTATTCTTGGATTTTTTGGTGGATGTAATCTCAGCTGGGATGAAAATTTACTTTTGTAGTTTCATAATTGGATTAGCATCAAGTTTGGAAGGAATCTGGGGGAATGTTTCATTTGCAACTCTTGCTTAAGATAAGTTCATAGCTTTAGTTCCTATTTCTTCAACTGAACTGCAAGCTTTTGGCCTGTTTATTAATCAAACTTTACTTTGAGCTCAGATTTTATGTTTATATTAACTCATTGGTGCTGCATAGTCGTGTCATATTACAAACTATATTAAAACACAATAGAAACGTGTCAATGACAATGAACATTTCTGCAGCAATAAAACTCTCAGGTTCTATACGAGATTCATTTTAAAAATCAATTTCACAATTCAAAACTCATAAAAATCGCAACAAAACTATCAAAAAAATCTTTTGATTCACATTACCAGCAACTCTGTATCTGATTTCGACATGCTTCACTCCTCCTATCTTCACATTTTTTTTTATTGTCAATATATGTATGTAAGTTTGTCTTTTATCTCAGCTAACAATTCAACGATTTTTTTTTTGTTCGAATCCGATTCCAAAAATTGTGTATATTGCATCAGAACACTATAATAAGGCAGTCAGTGAAGAGAGAAAAAAAAGCATCGAAAAATAAATAAATATAAAACAGATAGCAAAAGGACTTATCAAAATTACTTTTTCATTTTGGCATATAGTGTATGTGTATCGAATACGAAAATAAGATGAAATTGCTTCTTGCTTGTTAGAGCATCGAATTGTTGTCGTATCGTAATAGATGAAGGAAAGCAAAATAAGGAGAAGAAGAAAAATATAATCGCTGTTTGGGTATATGAATGCAATATTGCTTTCTCAACTATTATTGTCAAAGTTTATTGCAAAAAATCTTTATTGAAATATAAAAATATGAAATAGACGACGTGAAGTGGATGGGAGAAAAGTTGCAAAATAATATTGTCGCTTTTTTCACTTTTGTTTAAGATATGAATGGGGGTGGATGTTGTTGTGGGTTCTGATGAGGTTGTAGATATCTAGACTAGCTAGGATAACTATATTAAGGCATAAAAGACTGATACTCTGAGTATCTTATAGGCCAATGACACCTTATAGACCCTGGACATCTTATAGACTCTTAGGCAGCATTTGAAAACTGTGAAAAAAATCTTGTAATCTACGTTCGAATTTAAACGACTACCCAAGGTAGCCTAGTCACAATCAAGCTACTTTAAAATGTAAATTCATCGATTTTTAATCCATAGTGCTCCAGGTTGTCTTAAAAATCGGACCCAAAACTCAAAATCTAGTTTAAAATAGATAAAAATTCAATTTTAGGGGCAAGACGATAAATTTGACTTTAATTGTGTACAAACATTTGCTAAGGCTGAGTCTAGATTTTTAGATCGCTGTTTTGCTTAATTCTGCTCCCCTTCCTACTTTCTATCTCCAAAAAAACTTATAACTACCCCGAATAGCACAAGTCGAATAACCAAATAGGAATCAAGCATCAGGCTGGCGTAACTCTAGCATGATGCTTAGTTCGATTCAAGTCCAGCATCATGCCAGAATCACAACGGCTTGGTGCAGGATTTTTATTCGATTAACCAACTTGTGCTACTCTAGCACACCCCTGCACGTCGAACAAAAACCATTGAAATTTATGAACACTGCAAGTTTTTTTGGCTTTTATTTTATTTCCACTTTACTTTATTTTTTAAACTCCCACCACTTCTCAGAACCAGAAATCAGCCATTATGTTTACGTTTCAAGCAGTTTACAATGCAGAAATAAATGGATGAAATAAGAAAAGTTTATAATTTTCCAATTGCGAAATAGATAAAGCGGAATGGAGCTGAAAAATAAGATGGGAAAGTTTATGTCGAGCAAGTTAGAAAGTAAATGGAATAATTTTTGTGTGGAAAATTCACTGGCAATAATTTATTGAATTTAAAGGAGCATTTTGTGGATAAAGTTTGTGAAGATATCGGAAAATTTGATTTTCGAGCAAAAAGGTCCGTTAAAAGTTTTTTAATGTGATGTTTATTGTTTGTGGTGAGCATTTTATGCTTTTTACGTCGTTTCTGCAATTATTGAGTAAATTGAATTTTAAACTTTCGATGAGCTTAATGGAGTTTTGTGGGATTTGGAATGTCTTTGGAGTTTTTATTTTGAAGCTAAGTTAAAGTTTTTTGAATTTAATTTAATAAAGTGCTAATCAGTGATTTTAAGATCTCGAACTTAGTTTAGCACTGTGTCCAACTATGCTTATTGATTCTAATTCGTAGCATAATACCAGCTTCAATTTTAAGATTTTAATCAATTCTGCTTCACTACTGCATTTCCTACAATTCATAATTTAACTGCATTAAACTCAAACTCAATTTTATTCATAACAAATCAAACACTTCAAAAACAGCATACATTACCTTCTACATCCGCATAAGTCCTTCATATTCACATTCGTGAAAAACACTTTTATTTTCGACACACCGACAAAATTTCTTGTCAATACTTTCCATATTACATTCAAATAAAGCACATTGTTGTGGAAAGAACATAAAAAGAATGAAACTTTATCAGAATGCTTCGCATCTGGCATAACGGAAATTTACTTTTTTTCGAAGCGTTAGTTTTTTGTTGAGAATTTAGTTTATTGCAAAAATTGTACGATTTTTGGGATTTGCTGTTTGTCTGTATGGCTGGAAGATTATATATGGGAATGTGTTTAAAGATTCTGAATAAAAAAGTTGAGTTTTTAGCCAAAATAGCTTGTAGCAACTGTGCATCTAGAATTAAAGGGTGTTTCTACTTACTTGGATACGCTTCAGCCTAAATACCTATGACTTAAAATTGAATTTTCCTTATTCAAGATCAGAGTCGAGCAACAAACCCAAGAGCATACTTAAAGAAATGGATAGTCATGCTACCCGAATAACACAAGTCGGTTAATCGAATAGAAATCCGGCGTCCAGCCATTATGACTCTTGCAAGGTGCAAGCTTCGATTTAAATCCAGCACCATACCAGACTTACACAGGCTTGGTGCCAGATTTATGATCGATTAACCGACTTGTGCCTCTCGGGATAATACTTATACCATGCTCATACCCAAACCATGTTCAAACCCATGAGGGCGCTATATCCCACTATAACCAACAACTTCATCCTCATTCTGATTTTAATTCGCAGCAATATATTCAACTAACAAAATTGCTATTTTATTGTGAAAATTCCCAATATTTATATGCGAGAACTTGGCATTGCTGGCAAAAAATAAATCGGAAAATGAAGTAAAAAAAATAAGAAAAGTTTTTCAGTAACCATCAGTTGGTTAAGCTATACACCAAATACTCGTATATCGCTGATTGTGAACAATTCATTTATTTTATTTTTACGATGTACAGTTTTGTTGCTGCATGACTTTTCACTCCAACTCGCTTTTTTACATCCCTCGAGAATCTTTGCAACTTACTTTTTTATATATTTTTCAATTTTAAAGGAAGCAAAGAGCATAAAAAATTTCTTATGTGTGAAGGATTTGACTTCCTGAATGCTTGCTTACAGAAAAGAGTAAATATAAATGAATGGATGCCCGAGCGGCACAAGGTGGAGGGTGGTCTCCATATGGAATCCATATGAAAGCCACCTCCACTATGTGGGAAGTAAATGGAGGGTTATTTTTTCATCCTTCATATTGATTCCATTTGGATTCCATATGAACTCCGCTTTTTCTTAAATCAAATACCGAAAAACTCGTGCTTTTGAATTTTTAAAAGACAGAGGTCAGATCTTACTGTAATGGATTGAAATATTGTCGAAAAGCTTTACTGAATCATATTGCTTCATTTCAAGCTTTAAAAAAGCAAAAAAGGATAATTTTTTGTGATTTTGTATGAAATTACATACTTCACAAGCGCATGCAGAAATCACTATTATATGGGGTCGTTTAATTTGTATGAAAATTTTTAATAATTTCTTATGTTTCTCACGCGTGTGATCGAGACTTAGAAATTGCTGTGGTTGCGACTTAATTAAATTAAGTTGTAAATTTTTCAATAGTGTTAGTGTACTTTAATTAAGTCCACTAATACAGCTACAAATCTTGATATAAAAATTGCGAAACATAGAAAAACACGTGGAAAATCGTACCAAAAATCCTTTGAAAAATACTTCCATTAAACCTCCGTTTGACTACCACAAATGGATCCTCCATCCTCCATCAAAACCTCTCAAATGACTTCCATTTAGTGTTAATAAATGCACGTCCCACGGAGGATTTTCGGAGCTTTGGCTCCGTCAAAGTTCCATGACAGTAAGGTTTTCGGAAGATTTTCAAATGGAGGGTGGAACATGGAGGCTCCGTATAGTTTCCATATGGAAGGCAAATGGAGCCTTTGTGCCGCTCGGGATGGAATACGTAAAGCACTTTAGAATGCCAAATGCCAATCAACTTCAGACTTTTTCGTCTTTCAACGATCCAATAGCTTCCGTTTGACATTTCATTTCCTCAGCTGTTGTGTACTGCGGTTTTCTGCATTCTACATGATTCTCATTTGATGAATATAAAAACAGACTCAACTAGCTCATATATCATCCTCAATCGTTAGAGCTTTCGCTTATTTTAAAGCATGAATGTTATTTGTGTGATTTCCGGAAATGGAAATTTTAATTCATCATCTTCTTTGGTTTTCGTGGCGATTGAGTTTGTTTTACTTGATAATTGATGGAATAAATTTCAAAATGGCGGATACAAATTTTAAAATTCAGTTTTTAAAGCTTATACTAATTTTAAATTTTTAAATGTCATTGAATTCTTTTTTGCTCCGATTTAATTTAAAAGATTTCAAAGAAAAAATTAAAATTCTTTGCGTAAAGTGTGAGAAAATCCAATTTGAAAATCGCAAGTGGTAAATCCATGCTAAAGTGAAATTTTCAATCCATTGTCAATGCTGTAAGATTTTAAGCTAAATTATAAGCGATATAACTTTAAGTTTATCCATTTCAAACTCTATAATCCAGCCAAGAATCTCCCCTCTTTTATTCATAAAGTGAAATGCTGTTCATTGACACAAAAATAATTGAAATGCTGAGCAATAAATTTCCTCTTCACTTGTAATGCAAAAGAAAATATATGCGAAAAGTTTGTACACAAAGTGAAAACTTTACAAGCCATAGAAGCTAAATGCATTTTTAAAAAGAATTTATTTCGACAAAAGTTTGAAAAATGATGTAAAAAAACTTTCATCGCATTTTCTTTTAACGATTCAAAAATGGAAAAGTTCTTTCTAGCTAGTTTTGCAAAAAAGAAAGGACGAAAAACCTTCAACAAACATTTCATGTTTTCGAGAAATGTTTCATTTGATTTTCTCGAATTGATGTTTGAACCTTAGCTTTTGAATTGGCATTTAAATATTTGCTGCAAGTTTTGATATTGATGAGCAAGTTTGAGTGTAATTAGAGAATCATGTTAATGGAAAATTTCGATTCGCAATAGTTTTTGAACTTAATTAGATCTGTAATTATCAGATTCTTTTGATTCAGGAAGTATCGATGACTTTTAAATCAAACAAACTTAGCAGTTTTGTTGAACTTGTATATTTTGTAATAATTATACAGCTTTGAGTTGATTTGAACTTTATTGGTTTACTTTTATAAAGTATCAGACTCTAATTGCAGCAAATTATAGAAGAAAATCATTAGACAACAAAGTTTGAAACAGAAAACATGCAGGTATTGATAGCTTAGCGCCTGAGTGATGTTTTCTAGAACTGGTCTCTTGGGAGTGTTTGACCAAGGATTAATCTAGAATATAATTACTTACTTCCTTACTTCTATGGTTGTTATACGTGGGCCCATTGCCGTGTTCAGAGATCGTCTAGAGACATCCCCATCCTTGGAGACCTGCTAGGTATATTAAGGACTATAGCGTCCTTATCAACACATCCAATTTAGAATATAACTGGACAAAATTGAGAAACCTGCAACCTGGCAGCTTCATTACGAAATTCATTCAATATGTTTCTTAGAGCATAAAAATTTACCTTACCATAAACTTAATTGACCTTTAAAGCAAACACCTTAATTCCATCGTTGTAGCAAAAAGTCTTAATATTATCATGTTAAAATGTCATTAAATTTTCTCATTCATCGTCACTCTACCTCCTTGAAAAGTGAAGAAGCACTGAATAAGACACTTCATATTTTTTTGATAGAAAGATGAAAATTATAAAGGACGATTACTAATTAAGAGAATTGCGGCAACATCAGTAAGAAAAATAAGAGGCAAAAGGCACTAAAGAGAAAATGTCATTAACTATTTATAACAACTTTCATCACCATGAAAAATAGATAAGACAAAGTACACAAAAATGAGAAAATTGAGGCGAAAAACTTTTTAAAAAAAAAATCGCACTTTTGTTTCCAAAGATACACAAAATGAATGAATAAAGCACCAAACTGAAAAACCGGAGGAGGAGGCAAGAAAAAAAAAATATTTTTTAAAGGTTGCCCGAACACAACTTTTTCATTTATTCATTCATCTCTCATCTATTTAGTCTTTTTTTTCGATGCCTCTATAGTGGATCCACCAGGGGGATAACAACATGATTGGGAAAAAAATGATGAAAAAATTTCATTTTCAGTTAAAACATTTTGATTGAAACTAAGTGTGAAATTTCCAAACAGAGTGAAAAATTCCCCATCATATTGTATCCCCCTTTGGACTGTTGTTTCTGTATTCTTTGAGCTTCTCTCAATCTTTCCATCTTTCTCACTCTCTTCTTCCGTCATTGGACTTTGTTGCAAAAGAGAACAAAAAAAAAATACATAACAAACTTTGGCTTTTGAGAATGACACACCGTATAAATAAGGACAAGTTTTGTGGAAACTGTATCAGACTTAATGATGAGATTGCATTAAATATCTTTATGCTTCAATGAAATAAAAATAAAGTTTCTTTTGCTATCATTCATTCTGTTGTGCTTCTTCTTTATCTTCCTATTATTTTATTTTTTTCTATAAGTTTAAGTATTCATTGTATTAGAAGGAGGATAGAGTTTTTAACGAGGAAGTTTGTTGGCCCCGGGAAGTAAAGAAATATGTTAGAACTAAGCTAGAACTTGATTTTAATGCTTAAGAAATTTTAGTCTAAATATTAAGCGAAATAACGAAAGCACTCAAAGTGGGAATCAAACCTGTAAACTTATATAATTTTCAATAACATGCTCGTACAACTAATGCTATCGGTGACTACTTGGAACCTTGACAGAGTGCCAACATAAACTACTGTTTTATTCTCAACAGCTTCCTTAATACTAACGTTTATGTAGGTTAAGCTTGGGAACCTTCAACAGAATAAAGCTTATTTTAGAGCTGAATTTAAGCCAATTTTCATGGCTTTTTCTCAGCTCTAAACGATAAAATAACTCCAGGCTACTCATGGCTTATCAATTCAGTGTACTTAGCTTCTATTTTAGTTTTAATAGTGACACAAGCCAAATTATTTGACTAGAGCTATGAAAAGACTCAAAATTAATCTATATATTGCTAGGATTTGAACCCGGGACGTAAGCGTATTAGACCTTTTCCTTAACAACCACACCGCAGCTGCTTTTCAAATTCTCTTGTTTCTTTAGCATTTTCACCAAGAAATCTCAAGATTTTTCATTCACAACCAATTCTTTTCATCAAAATGAATCAAAAATCTACTTCAAAAAATCAAAATCAAGTCGACTGACAAGATTATTAGTTTAACTAAATCCATAAACCTATTACATCTCTTCCATACCACAATTTTGCTTCATTAAAATGAAAATCTCTTCTTGTTCTCATAAAAAATTTATCTCCTACAACTCGGGCTGTGATGATGGAGCAAAAGATTGTTAAACAAAACGACAAAGTTGTTCTTTCGAAAAACTTTCTTTTTTTTTTATTCCTATTGCTGATGTCACTGAAACTGTTGGTCTTTTCTGACACTTTTCTCTGTATATTTTTTATGTGTGACATCAGTTGACATAAGATAGTGAGATGAAAAGAAAGATTTTACGCAAAACGAAGATTGCAGCTTAGAATTTTTTTGCTTGAAGATGATGATTTGATGGTGACAGATTTTTTAAGGATAGAAGAATTTTATTTTGAGGTTATGAAGATTTTAGAAACCACAGGTCAATTTGTGAGAGTGAAGATTATGAATTGTTGGATTAAATGAGATAATGCTGAGCTTTAAGAAATATTTTTGGTAAACACATTTTTATTTTGGAGTGACTGATGAGATGTGATACACTCAATTATCATTTATAGGAGTTATTAAGTACTAATGGAATGGTTTTGATACTTTTAATTTAAGCTAGAGGTTGAAACAGTATAAAGTTGCATAAATACAAAATTCTAGTCGACATCGTCCTCTAATCCAAGCCTCTGTCAAAAATCTCTTCCAATCCATCTAATTTTCACTTCCAAACTAAGTTCTACGAATTTTTTTCTCATTTCCTCCCCCAACCGTCACACACTTTCCATTCTCATTTCCCGTTTATAGGAAAACTTTTCCCAAGATGACCAGCTGAAAAAGAAAGAAGTCACGTTTTATTCATCCTAAAGTAAAGGATGAGGAGAAAAAAAATAATGAAATCTGCTTGTTCCACTCTCCCTAATCTCTCTCTTTTTAGATTAAATCCTTTAAATAATAATTGCTGAGGGGATCTCGCATTTTTATGTAATAGTCAAACCGTCATAAAATTTTATTTTCAATTTCTCAATCTGGAACTGACTGACTTGCTATTGGGCAATTCCACGGATTGATTTTTTCAAAAAATTCGTCTTTAAATCAATTTTTCTTAATATTCAGCAATAAAGACGTTTCAATGACTAAATAAACTTATGTAAAACGGTAAATTCTTCCGTTATGGTTGTTTTGCGTCCTTCTAAATGCTTAAATTAATGAAATATTCGACTTTTTCTGAGCGTTGTACTATTACAAAAAGTGGAATTTTTATTTTGTGAGCCGAATTTTTATACTTTCTAAACATCTAGACGTCTATTCAATCTTAATATCCTGTGCATTTTATCAAATTTAATCATTCTCCATATTTAAATTCACATTAGTATTGCTTAATTAAGAGAAAAATCAAAAATTTGACAATATTTTTTGTAATAGTACAACAGAAAGCGTCTTATCAATAGTTTTGAAAAATTCAAAATTCAATAATACGTTAAATTTTATTTTAAATCAAGAATTTATTCAGCTTGATAGAAGTTATTTTCCGAGTCAATTTTAGATCAGAAATAAGCATAATTAAAGAATTAAAATTTAAAAATTGAAAGATTAATATTAAAGTAAGGCCTTACGCTTGTAGATTCAGCAGATAAGCAATGATGAGTATTATTAGTTCTAATACTCTATGATTTTAGCTGATGACAACAAAAAAAATTAATTAAAGATGCCAATCTCAACAGGATCATCCATTAATGAAGATTTAGCGCAAATAATGGAACCAAATAAAAGTGAGGGCTTAAAGCAGTGTGCATCACGACTTCCATCTATTCGACTGATGTGATTCCATCTCTCTTTTATAGCTCTGGTTTGTTCTATTACATCATCTTGTTTGACCTCAAAAACATTAATCTTATTGCAAAAAGTCTTACAGCATTCGACAAACTTTTTTGCTGTGTAAACCGAGCATTTGTCAAGTAAAACTCTTTGATAAACACCCCTTTTTACAACAGCTCCAATTCCATCAGCACTGGACTTTCCATGTGACGTGCAAAAAAAATGCCATTCCATGTCCAAATTAAAATCTCGTTTTGAGAACATGACCGTTGACAATGAAAAGCGGTTTTTGAATTGACTTGACGCACCATCAGAAAATATCACTAAATTCTCTAAATCATATTCCTTCTGTAGCTCTGAAATGATTAATTTTAAATAAAAATAGACTTGTTCCTTGCTGTGCTGAATATTGTCGTTAATAATTGCGAAACTTTCGTGCTGTTCTTGTCCTATCCATGAAACACACGTGAACACGCTTATTTGCTTACGACCAAAATATGAAGACTGAACCTCGTTTTGACCCTTTACTGAATAGTTCTCTGCAAAGTCAACAACCATTGTAGCACTTTTTGGTGACTGCGTATGTTTAATGTCATAAAAAAATTGCTGTTGAATTTTTTTTAAATAAATGTGCATTTTTAAACGCTTCAATCCAGAAATGATTTTTTCAACAACATCCCTAACAGTTGCTGCATGTTCAGTTATTTTTTCTGTATATCCTCCATTTTTTCTCCATTCCTGATAAGTGACAACTTTATCCATGCAATCCACCTGTAATATTCCAATTAATGTATCCTTGTGATCTCGACATATTGGGCATTCACCAGAAATACATGGATAGTTTTCCTTATCACAACAGAATTTAAACATGACATCATCTAAACTATTCCTAAAGTCAGCAATAAACGGAGCAATCGCATTGAACAGAAATTTTGCGTTCTCACAGTAGACACATTTAAACGAATATTGAATTTCCTCTGTAAACAGCTTGACATTCTGTGGACGTAATTCACAAAACTTTGACAAGCTAATTTGAATTTGTGGAAAAGTCTTGTTAAATTCTTCATGGGCATGGGCAAGTGACATTATTAATACGCGTTTCTGGATTTTTTGTTTTTCACCTAAATTGTTTTTTACAATCACAAAATCTTTAATGCCTGGCATTTGACGCGTGATCAAATCGCAGCAGTAGAAATCGTTAACAATTACTTCAATTTCAGGGAATCCTCTGCGAGGTTTTATGCTTAAAACTTTTGATTTCATTTCTGTTATGCCATTACGTTCAGCGAGAATGCCTACGACTTCTTTTCTTTTATTTAAGACCATTGGAAGTGATTTCTGTGCCTTAATAACTGCTTTTGAACGAGCGGAAATGGATGGAAATGCCGATTCTATTGGTCCTTTAGAATTTTCCGATTTTTTTCTGTCTCTACATTTCTTTGTTCGTTGCTGCTGCTTCCTTATGAATACTTTTGCTGTCTTTTTGTTCATTAGTTGCTTATGGATGTAATTCTGGTTGTTCTTTTTTCTTCTCAGTAGATATTGTTCATACTTTTCGCGATTTTCTGGTTGTTTCAAGCTTTCCCTGTATTTAATTGATCTTATAGTGGACATTTTTTGTCAAAAATATCAAATTAATATTGTATAAACAACAAAATTTGTTAAAATAAGTAAATAACGACGAATTGTGATTAAATTTTAAAGAAAGATGAAATTTTTATTAAAAAAATTTAACGTATTTATAAAATTTAAATTTTCAAGTAGAAGAAGAATTGCAATTCATTTTTCTTGAATTCCACTCATCCGTGGAATTGCCCTATTACAGTAATTGTAAATTGGTTGTTTTTGAATCAGTGCTGATGTTTATGGTGTTTATTGATTGGATGTTATTTCTTTAAATTAAATTGGATGATTGTGGGATTCCATAAGTTGAAATTTGACTGGATCTTTATTGTCTGAGTAGGAGTTTATGATGCTTGCGTATGCAGGCAGAACTGGTTGTCTAATTGGCAGCTTTAATAATTTACTCTCAAAATAAAAATTGTTCTTTAATTAAAACTCGATTTGCCAGCACTGACAAACTTCTTTTTTACGTACCCAACTTCTTAAACTTTGTCAAAGCACTTAAAAGGTCCGACTATAGCAAATATGACTTGAAGATATTCGTGTTCTTTAATTTTTCACTCAAAAAAATTCCCTCCATTAATTTAAACCATAAATTGCAGGTGAAGTTAAAAAAGGGATTCTCATTGCTCCTTTAACTTCAAGTTCCACTTTTTTAAACGACAATGATGATGCTCTTGCTCATCTTACCTCCGGAATTTTCAACCAACTTTGTTTCCTCAAGTTAAATGAGGATGATTGTGGCAACTTTTTTGTTCTTCGTGTAATCTTTTTTTTAGACTCTTTTGGTGCAAGCAATAAAGACAAGACTCTAAACTTAAAGAATGAGTAAATAGAAATGTTGGAAGAACAGCACTCGAGTAGAGAGAAGGAGCAGAACAAATAAACTTTGTTTAAATAAAATAACAATAATTACACTCATTTAAGAAAGATTTAATTGTGCTGAGGTGAACAGTTTTTGTGTGCTGGCACTACTGATGATACTACTTTTGCCTCATTTACCATTTTATATAGCCACATTATATTCCCATTCGGATGGAGAAATTGTGTGGAATGAAGAGAGTGAGTCGAGTCGAAAAAGTTGTCAAATATAATAGCGACACAACTGTGCATCAGGAAAAAAAAGCAGTCAGCAACAAACAAAAAAAAGAGAGAGGCAAAATTCAGCTTTTTATCAAATTAAGGCAATTTACGATGAAAGGAGATGCGTCCTACATAAAAACAGTCTCACCGACAACGACAACGGTTATGAGTCTCAACATGATAAATTTTCTACACCATTTACATTTGCATTATCTCATTATATCATCCGCATAAGTCTGTTGTTTGTAATTGACTGAGCTTGCTAAAGGAACAGAAATTTTGTTTACCAACAGATTTTTTAGATAACAAAAAATAGCAAAGCAGCACCAGAAGAACGAAAACTAAGCATTTCATTATTAATTTAATGACTTAAATTTATTTTTTATTCACATTAACTGCCATGTTCTGGACATTTTTGTTTATTCCATTAAGTACGCTATATCTACAGCACAACCGTGTATTTGCTGTCTTCTCATTTTTTTCTCTTTAATTAGCGTATTAAAATTACTTGCTTTATTTCCATTTCTCATCTTTCGTATCATTTTGTATTCATCTTTCATCGTCATGCTTTTATAATTTGATGAGCTCCTCTTTTACTTAACGACAAACTTTCTCGTTCTCATTTTTAATCCATGTTTTAAAAATGAAGTGATGAAAGGGGAACTCAAACAAGTTAAAGAATCTTTGCTTTATAACACTGATTTTGAGATGAGTTTGGATTCTTATTGGAATCTTTTATGTTGTTTGGAGATTTTGGGAATTGAACTTGGTGTAAGCGATTTTCGCCTTTAAAAATTCAAACTTCCCTGCTATCAGCCATCAAGACAAAACATCCCATCAATCCAACATTTCCTCAAAATTCATGGCTTAAACTTTAAGGCATTTAAAAATTCAAATTAATTTTTTCTTGCACTCATAACAAAGTTTTCAGTGTCTTCAATTAGTCTTGTGTCTGTCGTCGCTTTATTTGTCCACGTAGTTAAGTGTTTTGATTAACAAATGTCTGAAAATTGAAATTAATTTTGTATTTAACTTAAGGATCTTGATTTTATGCTAATTATAATTAGGATTGCGACTTGTGAATTTGAAAGTTTAATAAAGTTTTTTATGATTTTTGGATGATGAACTTGTAAATTTAAATAAAGGAAGGATGAAAAAGATGGAAGGTCAATTAAGAATGTATAAGTTGGGATTTCAAACCTTTCATAGCATTGCATAGATAATTCTTGAATTAATCATTTATCAAGTTTTAGTTCAAACCTATGTTTTTGGTAGCTTTGGACTAGTGGCTGGTATGTTACGGACCATCATTTGGAAAACATTTCAATTTCACATTTAATCCTGAATCGTCATCTCACAATAAAAAACCCTGAATAAAAAATATTTGCTAATGTGTTTCACAAAAAAACTTAACCTTCAATTACGATTCTTAATTATTTTTATCCAAACTTTATGAAATTCAGCATTACGTCATCAAAAAATGAACTTTTTTTTCATCTATTTCCATTCTCATCATTTTGTTTATTTTTTCTCATTTCCTTTTCCTCACACAGAAATGCGTAAATACATGACTATGGTTTAAAAACAGCAGAATAAGGAAATATTCAACTTGAATGACGAGATGGTTTCTTATACATTTAATAAACGAATGTCTTTGTCGATCCATAAGCTTCTCAAACCAACTTCTTAAACATTCATGAAAATAAAGAGATAGACGGAACAAGGACATCAAGGATGAAGGAACTAAAACCGCTTCAAGATTAAAATGAAAGATTTTTTTGTTGTCATTATGGGACGTTGAAATACGATGGAAAGAAGGGAGATTTAGACAAATGGAAAAGGCAAGCAAATGTGGATTTCCAAAAAGAGCTGTGGAAGATGAAGATTTCCCATAAAAATTCTTTTCCATGATAATAACTCAATGATAATCCCCCTTTCGATGGATAGATGAATGGTGACTGTTGTCTCGTTCTTTTATCTTATCCTTCTCGGTTTGTGTGGTCTTCAGTTATTATAAAAATAATATTTTGCTGGGTTTTTGGAACGTAGATTTGACTGCCTGATCATGATGTTATCATTAGTGACATTTTGTATTAACAACATAAAATAAGGCATAAAGTTTAGAATTCAAATAAACTCCGACCTTCATGAGACTTTAAATGACAACCAAATGGAGTCCTGTATCGCTAGGGTTGATTGATTGATTGATTGAGTTTATTAACCCTCTCGGATAGTTAAGAAAATTATAAAAATTTTACATTGAGTTTGACGGGTT
Source organism: Chironomus riparius (assembly GCA_917627325.4). NCBI lineage: Eukaryota > Metazoa > Arthropoda > Insecta > Diptera > Chironomidae > Chironomus > Chironomus riparius. The sequence continues at coordinate 15,452,310 of OU895877.1, read as the reverse complement.
TTATGTAATTTTTAGAACCCCAAGCTATATACTACAGTAAATCTGATGTTTTAACAACGAGCAACTATCAGAGCGCACACTATCATTAAGCAATTAATACATGGCGACATGGCAGTGCTCTAGTGACACTGATACTGTTGTGATTGATTAGAAAGTTGATTTGTCTGTTGCTGACCAGCATTTAAAGAATGACTCGTTATTAGCTCAACAATTGGCTTCATTTGAATTTGTATTCGAAATTTCAAACTGTAAATCTTAAGAGCTTTACCAACCTCAATTCATCTTGGTAATTTTGCAACTTGTCTTTCGATCAAGATTCTTAAATTATCTTGCTTCCTTTTAGAACACAATAATCTTCCATTCTGAAGGAATCGTACAACAAGAAACCCAATTTTTGGATACAAATCATTTTGTGTGGACTTTTTCTTATATTTGTTTTGGAGATATTGAGCATTAAAGCTAGCAAAACATGATTTTAATATAATTGAAAATAAAATGAGGAGGAGTCATTCATAAATGATGTTACATTGCAAAGGAAGTCTAAACTTGTATTAAAAAAAGGTTTAAATTTTTTAGTTTACGAAGCTCTAGAAAGTATAAATAAAATTCAACTGTGACTATAGTCCAACTGTTACCTTGAGTAAATTCACATTACTAATATTTAAAGCTTTCATTTTCACACATCCAAAACTCAGGACACTTTATACGACACAACTTTATAATCATTTGCATTCTAACAAGCTCAAACCTTGTTAAATCGACAATTTTTCCAACATGCATCCATGATTTTGCATAACTAAAGTGCAATTTCCTGATTTAATATTGAAACTTTGAATCTCCAACCATAAAAGCAACTTCAATATTCACAAAGTGTTTTCATAAATCAAATCATCCATTTATTCAGAACAATAAAGCACAGCTCAGTGAACAAAGTAAATTTCCTTTAATTTCCGAGAACAACTTCCAATGGAAACTCCCGATCCAGCTTGTAAAAGAAATTATTAAATCCATCGAGGAGTGTAGCCAGGGGGAGAGAGAAGGTTTGAAATATATCGAGCTGTGTTAATTCCGCTCCCCTCCATTCCTCCAGCTCCACCCCTGAATCGAATGCTGTAAAAGCAAACATCAAAAAAAATTAATAAAAAAGAAACAAGCACAAAAAAACTTAACTTAAAGCAAAATATTAATAATAAAAATTTGTTGAACGAGAAAAAAGAACTGCTGTACAGTAAGTGGATATAGAAGAAACAAGAAGCAAGGACCAAGCACAATAATTATAAACAATTTTTGATTCTCATTTAAAGATAAGATGCTTCGTTGAGTGGCGAAATTATTTCTTTTCTCTCTTTATTTTATATCCAAGCAATCCTGCTTCTGGCTGTTATTGCTAAAGTTTTACTGCAGCACTTATAAAAACAGAAGAAGAGAATGAAGATGTGTAATTAATGAAAAAATGAAATAATTGATATAAAAAGCGCAGTAAAGTTTTTTTTTTCGTATTTCTCATTTTTTTTGTTGCTTCTTCTTCCTTTCTTTTTGTTCAAGTGGTTGGAAAAACTTTCATTCATTAGCCAAAAAAAAAAAGAGAACAGAGGAATTGTACAGCACTGGCGAGGATTGAATTGAAATTTATTTTATACATTGATGAGGATGAGTGGGAAACTGTTAGTGAACAAGCTACAAGAACTTCTTCGGGTTGCTGTATTTATGGATGTTACTGATTATTTAACAAAATAAAATTATGAAAGTTATTGTTCAAGTATTGAAGATGATTATGGGTAAGTTAGTGTTAAAATTGAATAAGGCTATCTATTATAGTTGATTAAGGATTAATTGAGGCTTTAATGTATTTGGCTTTTTAAAAAAATTACTAAGTTTAGAGCTTTTTGAAAAACTTTTGCCAATAAAATTGAGCTTTTTGACAATAGGTTGAGCTTTTTGACAAAAGGTTGAGCTTTTTGACAAAACATTGAGCTTTTTGACAAAAGTTTTGAGATTTTTGAGAGAAGATTGAGCTTTTTGACAAAAAATTGAGCTTTTTGACAAAAAGTGGAGCTTTTTGACAAAAGGTTGAGCTTTTTGACAAAAGGATGAGCTTTTTGAAAAAAGTTTTGAGATTTTTGAAAAAAGTTTTGAGATTTTTGACAGAAGATTGAGCTTCTTGACAAAAGTTTCAGCTTTTTGACAGTAGATTGAGCTTTTGACAAAAAGTTGAGCTTTTTGACAAAAATTTGAGCTTTTTTACAGAAGATTGAGCTTTTTGACAAAAAAAATCCAGCCCGTCCTTCACTTCTGAACCAAATTACAATCAAATCTTAATCAATTCCGGAGTCATCAAACTTTGATACCAATTACTCCATTTGAAATAATTTTCCTTCGTTATGAATTTTTTTTCCTCTTATACTTTCCCCATCTCAATTGAAACTTTTCTTTGTTTCTTTTTTTACTTAAACATAGAAAAATGTAAAAGCAAAGAACCTGAAAAAGTATGCTCACTCAATTCTTCTTCATTCTGTTATCATTTCAATTATGTTTAATTTCTTTTACAAGCAAAGTTTTTCGCCATTTTTTCATATCTTCTTCTTTTTTCGTTCTGGTAAGTTAACAATATCAGTCTTAATTCGTTATGAAAGTAAGAAGGAGGAGAAGAGATAAAATGGGAAGTTTAAGAGCTGTTAAGGTTGTTTTTGCTGCTGCCTAGATAGCTATTCACAATAAAAGAATTCTTAATAGAGTAAGAGTAGCATTTATACAATGAAGAATTGTTTGAGACATAAGTCGTCAACGACTGCTAGGGGTGTATTCAGAGTAGATTTATATATCGACGGGAAAGAAGCCGCAGCTGCATTTTCTTTCTTTAATGACGCACCCCTCACCTTCCACAATCCTAATTCTATTCCTTGACTACGACATAAATGAAGAGGGAGCCAAAACTTTTCTTTTTAACATGTTGTTTACCATTATTATTTTTATTTCCAACCATCCATCGCCATTTAAGCAAATTTTCATCAAAAGTGATATAAGTTGCCCGAATTGTTTTTATTATGTCTCTCCCATCTTTTGCCATTTGCTTACAACATCATAAATAGAAAAGTAAAATTTGTCGTCCATTAATGAAAATGCTACAATCGCTAGCTTAACAGAATTTTCTTTTTTATTCATCTGTAGTCCTAATTAGTGTGCGTCTACCAATATTTCACGTTTATGAATTCTCATAAAGATAACAAAACACAGAAGATTCTTTTCTCCTTTTTATTTCTAATGGTCTGTTTTTATTTTTGCGATAATTGTTGGTTCTTCGTTTTGTCGAATAGTTTGGCTGAAATAAGGATGTATACATAGATTAGGGTGGCATTAATAAATTGAATTATAGAATGCTATTGTAAAATTAATTATCATTTACTAAGTGGTATCAGATTGGTGACTTTTCGCTCTACTGACATGTAGAGAACAATTGAATTGTACTGATCTGTTTTTCAAAGGAACCAGTTTGATTTTAAAGATAGTAGGAGTAAATAGTTGAACAAATTTTAATCTATAGAGTGGTAAGGAATGATATATATCCTAGAAAGTGTGTGTTCAAGTCCTTAAATAGCTGAGATGAGGTTGATTGTTATAAAACTTATCTGGAGATCAATCTGAATGTGTTGAATATGGTAGCTAAGTGGATAGAATATTAAGAATGAATTAGCAGTCACTTGGCATCCGTTTTTTCCACGCATCTACTTGAGAATCACTTGGAAATAACTGCAAGTAATTGATTCTGTTGCTACTATCTGCTTGAATGGACAATATTTCAGTAAATGACAATCAGTTAAGCTTAGTGAAGAGCCGGCAAGCTTCAAGTGTAAAAAAACCCAGATCAAGATTAGATTAAAGTAATAATCTGAGGTCCACAAGTTTGAGTAAAGTTTTTTTCAAGTTGAATCCATATTTTAATGACTTTTGAAATGCGTTTAAGTCAATTTCATCTTCGCAATTGCCATGCTAGTTCTTCTCAACCAGCATTTATAGTTTGCCATTTCTCTCCATAATTTTTTTCGACGCCAATTTTCATCGCCATCATATTTCTCATAGTCATAAATTGTCGCTTATCTTAAGTAATTTTTTACGAACGAGGAATAGAATTTGTCAAGCCTACTTTCATTCCACGTCCATAGCTTTTCTTTCCTTGCTAATTTTCATCACAGAACGAATTTTTCTTATTATTTTTTTTTTTTTTTGGGTGACGATAATGGATGAAGAAAGAAAAACAAATCAACAACAATTTTCTTTTTCTTTGTGGTTTTTCTATTAATTTTCATCTGTTTTTTTTGTTGTTGATGATGCTGCTTTTTCTTCCTCATTCTCTCATTTTATAATCACCGGAATGGATCGACGTTGTTTATTTTTCTGCCATCAATTTTAAATTGAGAAAAAAATATTGAAAAATATTCGTCTTCCTGTATTGTATTATCAATAAACGAATCTGTCGTAAACAGTGGATGAAAAAAATTTTTTGAGGAAGATTTTTTTTTGGGGGGATTTAAAAGTTGTGATTTGAAGGGCGTTTTGACTAATTGTTTTGAGAGATGATGAATAATGTTGGACTAGGTTGTAGCTTTTCCTGTCGAAGTAGCAGGGAATGGCTCTTGAATCTTACTCGAAAAGCACAAGTCAGATGAGACTTGCAATTCTTCCAAAAAATGCGTCAATTCACTTCCTCATCAAAACAGGTACTGTTCACATCCCACCTTCTCCAAACATCGACACATCAAATAATAATTTGAGAAAAAATAACAAGCAACTTTTCATCACTAGAAATTTTTTTATTCAACAACATAAATTCTTTACTGTTCCTCCTTCTTAAAAAAAGTTGATAAATTTACTCATGAGTCATTGATTAATTTATTTTTATGTTATTCCTTCTTCCTTCTACAAACTCACTTTTTTTGTGGCCATAAAATTTATTTTTTAGAATGAGAAATATTTGGGGCTACAGAAGTGTGATGTTGTTGATGATGGAGATTTTTTTAGATACTTTATAGGTCGAGATTCATGTTGTTATTGTTTGTTTTACAACGTTTATTTGTTTTTGATTTTTATAAATGTAGCATAAACATGAAAGTGTTGTTGTAAAGTGTCAATTTGAGTAGAAAAAAAAAATTAAAAGAAAATGTCAAGAAAATTTATTGTTTTTTTTTTTAATGTTTGGAGATTTTTCATTAAATTGTTGGCAATTCTCGAACAAAAAATTATTAATTTTTTGTCAAAATTCTATAGTAAATTGTAGAAATTTTTCCGTCAGTAAAGAGAGTGACAGTTGGCTCCTAAAATCGTGGCTCCTTTCGTTTATTGATAGTTTTAAAAAATTAGTAGCTGTAGAGCTTAGAGAGTGAGCTTAATAAGACTCATTAAGTTACAGCATTGAAGCCTAGACTTATAGTTCACAGTAATATCCAAACCATTCCTTTCACTGTATAAGATGTCTGAAACCTTTAAAACAGTTGTTGAAAATGCTTCACATCAATCAACTTATTTAGTCACGGAACATAGTTTGAGAACCATGCCTTAGCCAACCTTATTTTTAAAACAGCATTTGAAACTTTCCATCTCATTGCTTCAATTGATACAATTTTAATCATCAAAACCTAACCAAATGAACAATGTTACAAACTAAACAATTTATTTTCCCTTTATCAAATAGTATCATTAATCAACTTGTATCCATTTCATCAACTCCTGTTTTTTTTTTGTGTGTACCAAATTCTTGTCTTTCATGCTTGACATTATTCCTTAAAAGAATGTCAAATGATAATGTCAAAGAAAAAAATTCAAAACTTTACAAAAAGAACTGCCATTTTGTCATCAAATTTCAGGTACGGATTAAACAATTTCCACGTCAGAAAGCTCTTACAATAAAAGGGGCCGTTCACTTATGACGTCCAGTGGGGGGAGGGGGGGGGGGGGTTCAACAAGAAAAGAACAATAGAAATTCCAGGAAATTCATTGTTCTTTTTTGAAAAATGACCGTTAATTTCGGACGTCATAAGTGAACGATCCCAAAGCTAGATTGTTTGTTATTATTTTCGAGTAGAGTTTAACAAATTTCCATCCACTTACAAATATTGTTTACTGTGCCTACTTAAATACTCAACGAATAATGACGTCATTTAGCCACTTTTAAGGATTTGTTTTTCCATTTCTCTCATTTCTTCTTTTCTGCGTCTTACTTCCATTATAGAAAATAATTGTGTTATTGAAGAAAACATTTTGACTACATTAAGATGCGAAAAATTGCCTGTAGTGTTGATTTTATGAGAGTAGCTTGAGTGATGCTTAAAGAAAATTTTCAATTATTGAAAAAAAATTTGAATAATTTTAGTTTAAACTCTGTTGTGAGGTAAATTTGAGTTGATATCATTTTAACTTCTTTGACAAATGATGTTTTATATTAAAACACAGAGGCAAAGTTAGAGTAGAAAGGGAATTGATCGGAAAGGAGCCTACAAAATTCATTATCCAGAGTTTTGTACATTAATTTATGATTCTAGACTAGAAAAGTCTTAAAAACTAGACCTAGATGACATTGAGACCTCCCTTTCTCGAGAGACCAAACCCAGCCGAAATTCCCTTGAGGAACTGAAGCAGTCTATAGGTTTAAAGCTGTCTAACTCTCCAAACCATGTATACAGCCAGTAAGGTTGCTTTTAAAAGAGCACATGCAACTCAAATCTTCTTTACAGCGCCAATGGGTAGGTATATCTAGAAAATTAGAGTTTCATAAAATTAGGAACATGTATTTCATATAATATACAACATTCATGAAGCTTCCCATCCCCAAGAACTTTACGAAACAATTTTTTTCCTGTTTTCAAGCGAATAAAAAAAATAAATTTTCCTTCCAGCACGATAACACGTTTTAGACATCAACAAATCCTGTCAAGAAATTGCGACAAGAAAAAAAAAATTCATTGTTATCAACTCAAGATGCTGTTGTTGCAGTTGTTTGTGTCTTCTTATGTTCTTGCCAAAAGCAATTCTTTTTCAAGACTCTTGTTTTCCATTTTTTTGCACCCACTCCTTTCCTTTTATTCCACCAAAAAAAAAATGCTCTCAAAAAAATTTGTTTTTAAGTTGTAAATAAAATAAATTTAATGCCAAAGCTTTGAAGGAAATAAACAGGAATAAATCACCCAATACCTTTTTCTCTTCTTTTCTCAATAGCTTAAGATGCACAAGAGCACACAAAAAAACTTATTCTCATTCATTTCATCAATTTGTTTGTGTTTTTTCAGGCTTCCTGATATCGTAAATGGCTGTCGGAAGCGTCAAAAACTTTTCCATTTGTCGTCTCTTCATGTGAGATATTTTTTTTTTGTTGTTTGTTTGAAAGATTGTGGATTATCTCTGACAGTTTGTCAGATCTTTAATTTGAAATGGCGTCAATATTTTTTTTGTGGACGTTCATTGAGTTTGTTGTCAGGATGTGCTAGATTGGTATATTAACAGTTTTGTAGCTTTAGTGCCTTTAAAATGATTAGTTGATTTTAAGGTGGCTAGCACGTAAAGATTATCAATAAAATAATTGGATGTTAGATATTTTGGTACAATGAGGATCATCACTACAGTACCCCAGGCGCGTAGCCAGGAGGGTCTTGTCCCCCTCTTAAGCGTTTTAGGCCATGCTCTCGCTGCGTCTCAAAACATTTAAGGGTGGGGGACAAGACCCTCCTGGATACGCGCCTGCAGTAACCCCATTTATCTCTCTGTCATGTGCTTTTGTAGGGATCATATAATTCCTCGAAAAAGTTTTTAGAGCTTCCTTTAAATTTTATTTGAACTTCAAACTTATTTAATCAAGATCTATTCATTCAAAGACAATCTAATGCCTAACATTAAAGATTTTCCAACATTTCATTTGATTGATTTCATTTATCCAACAACACAACCTATTTACGTATAAAAGAATCTCTCCTTCCCAATCCTGCCAATGACGCCTTCAATTTATCCTTCCTTTTGATAACAAATTGACGGTAATTATTTTAAAATATTGATCGGAAGACTGTCACTACTGCTGATGTTGCTATTGCTTATGTATAATGTAACGACATGCTGTTATCATATCGATAATTTCAACGCCTTCCTTTTCCCATTCACATTCTCCATCCTTTCACATCACTTTCCATTCTTTTTTCGCATATATATTTTTTTGCATGGTGGATTTACGTATAGACGTAGACGAATGTTCAGCAAAAATAAGGAAGAAAAGTATGTCGAGTGAATGAAAATGATGAGAAAGAATTATTAGAAGAGAACATTGACATGAAAGATTGACAACGAGCTTTAAGGCAAGATGAAAAGTATCAGAGATCGAAGCCGATTTTTTCGGCTTAACTCAATTTTTGATTTTTTTGATAGAAAAAAGCCATTTAACACCCATATCAAGTATTTAAATTGAACTTTACATGCTTTACTATGATTCTGTGTAATATTTTGTCAGCATGTAGCTATAGTAAGCTCAGAATTTCAAGTTAAACGATTTTAAGCCGAAATTTAAGCCGATCGGCTTAAAATCGGCTAAATTGAAATTCTGAGCTTACTATAGCTACATGCTGACAAAATATTACACAGAATCATAGTAAAGCATGTAAAGTTCAATTGAAATACTTGATATGGGTGGTAAATGGCTTTTTTCTATCAAAAAAATCAAAAATTGAGTTAAGCCGAAAAAATCGGCTTCGATCTCTGAAAAGTATTCAATATCAGAAGACAACGTGTCTTATATCTTGTGGATTGATAGATGTACGGATGTATGCTTGTTTATGAAAAAAATTTACTTTCTTTTGTTAGTTTTTTTTTTTTGCATGTAACTTGAATAAGGAAGTATCATGTAGGATAAAGGGAAATGAAATCTAAGATGATAAATTGTTTTTGATGGAGATGACGTGAATAGTTAGATATAGGATGGAAATATGAGGTAGTTTGTGGAGATGCGTTGAATTTTTTAATCATCTTTAATCTATGAAATAGTTTTAAGGAGTTTGGTTTGAGTTCTGCGAGGTTTTCAATTAAATTGACTTAGACATCCTTTCCTTTTCATACTGTGATGTTATATCCATAAACCTCTGGTAGGAATTGAACTCATGTACCTCCAAAAATGAGCTATTTAAAAGTGATCATATTGTCAACTTGAGCTTTCCAATTCGACCTCAAAAGCCTTAAGATTTCACTGGCATATTCATCATGACTACATGTTAAAAACATCAAATAACACTTGGCAATGACACTGAAAGTTCATTAGCATCAGCACCAAAACTCAACATCAACAAACAATTTTTAATCACATCACTTCAAATGACACAGCAAAGCACACCAACAAATCTCCTCTTAACCTTAAAGTCGTCCCATGACCCTTAAAAAATCTATTTACTCTCATCAAATATTATTTTCCTTCCAACACATTGCAATTCAATTTACTTGACAACAAACAATCAGCATCAACATCAACATCGATTGAATTTAAGCCTCTTCAATAGAGATTAAGACTTTAAGCTGATTGAAATGTCCTAGGCATGCTTTCATAACAGATGACACAGCAGAAAATTTGATGGAAGATGGAATCGAAGTTTGAAATATGTGTAAGGAAATCAATATGCAATGATATGAAAGCGTGTGTGCATGAGGAGAAAAGCTCAAATCATTCAGAATACAAATCACTAAATGAATGACAAAGAATGATTTTTTAAATCTGATAGCATTCATTTGTATCTTTCTCTGCTTCATCTTTTCTATCTGTGTATAGTGATGTTGTTATTGCTATTAATGTTCTGTCATATATTCATCTGAGCATATGTGTGAAATAATGGATAGATTATGAATTGGTTTTTTGGAGGGTTGGAATAAGGCGCATTTTTGGTGGATGGAATTTTGGACAAAACTTTGATATGGAAGAGATAAAGCTTAGGTTTGTGGATTGAGGGTAGTTCTTGATGTTGATTCTATGAACCCTTCTCTTCGTTGTCTAGTCTGAATCTAAATCACTATCATGAATAGCACAAGTCGTTTAATCGAATAGAAATCCTGTTCCAAGCCGGCATGACTCTGACATGGGATTGCCTTCGATTTCAATCGAGCACCATGCCAGAATCACGCCGGTCTGTGCCAATTGACCGATTTGTGCCATTCAAGTATAGTCAATCAGACACAATTCCGTCAAACTTCTTCATGTCCTTGCATCATCCTATCCAAAAAAATCGAAGAAAAATGAAGAAAATTTGCAGCATATAAAGTGATTATTCACTTCCCAATCACTGTCACTGTATGAATTCCCTTCATTTCTCTTATTTTCTTTCTTCTTCGTCATCACGATCATTTTATTGTATTTATTTTTGTGCTCCTCTTCATTCTTTTGCGTAAATTCACTTCTCATTTTTATTTTATTTTCCATCATCATGTTCATCTCTCATTTTTTTCTTCTCTCGTGTACATATAATATTTGTGTGCTTATTTATGAAGTGGCTTAGTATTTTTATGAAGAACTGAAGGAACAGCACGATAAATGAAAGTAGGATCATCTCGTTGCACGTCGCATTCTTATGGTTCAATGTCATAAAATGAAGTAGAAAACGAGATGAAGGGAAATAAGAATGAGAAATGAGATGGAATGGAATGAATGTTTAAGATGAGTTTTTTTGGATTTTTATGATTAAGAAGGAATGTTAGCTGTTGGAGGAGATAAGCTGAATATTGAGGATTTAGACAGCTCAAGAAAGAAACTCAAATGTTGAATTAAAAATCTAAAGCTAAGGTTTGAAGCTAATTAGGAATTATGTGTGTCAGTGCTTCTTCAAGTATGCGACACGATACTCAACTGTCCAAAACTTTTTTGCAAATGATATTGTGTCAGTGAAACTTACAAGTGTGTCGCGGAGGGGAAAACAACATGTTGGGATAAAGTTGCAAAACAAAAATATTCCCTTCATGTTGTTTTCCCCTTAAACATCCCCCAAAAATTTCACAATGTTGAAGGAAATTTCCAATTTTGCTGTTATCCCCCTTGTGTGTCTCAGTACCAATAAAGATTGACAACTACTCATGTAAGGGGTCTTCAACAATTCACGAATAATCATCCTCAAGTTACACAACACGTACACGTACAAAAATCCGCAATCACGCATCCACTTTTTTGATGATTATTGGTCATAGCTTCTGCATTACATTTACACATTTTTCATATCTTGTTTAATCTCCTTTCACTTTTACCAGCAATTATTTGATTCTCTCATGTTTCATGACAGCACTAAAAAGATTCGTACAACAACAGCAATAATCAAATAATATGTCAGCAATAATAGTAAGGAAGAATATAGTTTCCCTCATCTTTTCATACCCATATCTGTCTATCTATCTATTCACAAGTTTCCCATTCATGCCTGCCTTTCTTGTCATAATATTTCTTTTTTTTGGCTAGATATGAAGAGAGAGAGAGATTCTCATTTCATAGTGGCACCTTTTGGTTGCAGCTCGTGCTCTCTGAATCATGCCATATTCGAATAACATTTCTTCTAATTCTTTTTAATAGTCTGACACATTTTTTTCTGTGCATTCTGAAATAAAACTTTTTGTTCTGTGCTATCCCTATTCTGTTTCATTTCGTGGCTTACTGGCACCACAATATGTCGAGTTTTGCATTTTATACAATTGTTTGTTCCATTTAAATCTTTTTTTTTTTCGGAAGCAGCTTTTAGGTTGGAATAATTTTTGCTAGGGTTGGCACTTTGGGTTGATTTCGATTCAGTTACTGCACGTAAAATATTTTTAAATGGGTTATATCCTTTGAAACTTGGAACACTCAGGATTTTTGGGTGGGTTTCAGCATAAATAATTCAGTAGCTAAGTTTTGAGCTATTTATAATATCCTAAATCTTGTCACTTGCATGTCAAAGGCTAAGTGTGGTTTAAACCTCAGAATGAAGGACATAGATTTCGATAATAGAACTAGAAACTGGCATCTGAGGCAATTTACTTTATGACTTAAAATCAACCACAAAAATTGCAATTGTTGAATTCAAGCTTACTAAATTAGGGTTAGCGGTGGTAGAAGTCTTAAGGGTTATTTTTAAGAATCCTAGCTCGAGCATGACTTTAGCAGGACGTTCAAGTAAAACCTGACCACTAAAAAAATCTTAAATTACACAAAACTTGCGCACCATTCGCCAATTCCTTCTCAACTCATCAACATCACTTAATTCACATCTCATTCCAAATCTTTCTTGTTTTCCCTGAATAGACTGTATTCACATCACACATCGTTATTGCTTAGAGAACAACCGGCTGATGGGAAATAAGGCATAAATTCCCCGAAACAGAAAAAAACGTACTGATAGAGAATTGAAATATTGTTTTATCAAATTGGTTGACTCTTGTATTGGATTGTCTGGTTATTTTCATAAAACTTTACGTTCTGCATGGTCTGTATGGTAAAGTACACAATCGAGAGAGAAGAAAAGAATGTAAAAAAAATTGCAAAATAAACAAAGTTGAAAATGTTATTTCTCTTGTGTCTCTTCCTTCTTATTTCCCACTCCACCCAATCCCAGCATCGGCGAAATTTCATAAAAAAAAATAGATCGCACATAAATCGCACAAATATGAAGTAAAAATTTCTGCTGCATTGTCAAATGGCTTTTATTTGAATTGCACAAAAAACAATACTAATAGTTGTTGTTGTTCCATATTGCACAATGTTGTTATATTTCCATCTATATGACAAAGAAGAAATGAGTTGCTGATGCTGGTTGGTCAACAAACAATTGCTTGTTGTGTACATTTCTATTGTTTAAATGAGGGTGAGAGAGAAATTGTGATAAAAAAAAATGGAATGAATGAAAAAAGATTTGTTGTAGTGTTTTGCAATATAAAAATGAAGTCCCCGGGTTTTTATTGTTATAGAGAAATTTTTTATATTATATTAACAGAGGATTTTTTGTTTTGCTTTTTCTGGAATGTAGCGCGATTTTAAGGATTTGGAAATTAAAGATCAAATTTTTATTTGATAAATTAAAATTAAATGGAACCATGGTGATCTCATTACACCCGTGGCATAGTGTACACAACAAGGATGACAAATCGTTCAATCCATAACACACACGTTCAACCAGCTGCACATCCCCATCACTCCAAACTCGTCCAATCCTCTTGTTTTTCTTTTATTTCATATTTTTTTCCCTCAACTCATTTAGAAGCAAATATTTGAGCTTTTATTGAAGCTGCAAAGCGGGGGAGAATTATGATCAGCGAATGCCACTTACACAGAAAAATATATGAAATGTGTTTTATTATTCAGCATCCACATATCCCCAATGTTGACCTCTCTCCTTTTTTTTACTATAAATATAAGTCTATAAACATACAGAAAAATAAATAAATATATTGTATATGTGTAGTGCTTACATAAGTAGTGGCATTTCAACCACTCTACAAATATGCACACATATGGCAACAAAAATATAAAAAAAATCTCTCGCAAGTGCGATTCAACGTCAAAATATAAATCGTAAAAATTCTTACTTATAGAATAAACTTTTCATTTTTTTTTTGGGGTATGTGTTTAGAAGGAAATGTTGCCATATGGTTCCGACAGCTTCTCAATAATTTTATTTTATTAAACAAAAAATGGAGCTTTTTATCACATAAAGGATGCTTGTTTAAATTTTTTTACACAATTTTGTTTTAAAAATTGAGGATTTTTTTTTCTGTGGCTTATTTTTATTTTACATTTTAAGGTTTGGAGTAAGTTTTGATTAATTTGAATAGTTAATATTTTAATCAGAGAAGAATTAAGATTTGTTTTTAAAGGGGCTTGTTAAAAATGCACAGAGCTTGAAGTCGACTCGAGATTTTTATCAATTTTGTATCGACTGCATACAAAATTTCATCGACTTCGAGCTCTGAAAATGCATTACAAAATGACTGAGTTTTAGTTCTTATGAGGTTTGATAAGGTAATTTTTAATCTTCTTGTCTCAGAGCTATGATTAATTCTCAATTAATGCTCAAATGTATTGAGCAATTTTAGCTAAAACATAAACGAGCTTGCCGGTATTCCCAAAATATTTTGGTCATTTATTTTGATTTGATAAGAAAAGTTAAAGAGTTCAAGATCCTCATTAATCTTGCATGCAAGTATTCATGAGTGATGTCCATGAATAATATTGATTTTAAGATTCCACTTTCTTCCTTCAGTCACGAAATTTGTATCAGTAAGATTTCAGACCCCTCCCCTTCTAAGTTCTTGACATCATTTATAAACGGAACCTCATTCATTCACGTATTTCTTCATCCATAATACTGTGCAAATTAAAAAAAAATTGATAATTTTGGGGAAACACTAAACTTTATTTCTTCTGAATGTAAACAATTCAAGCTAATGTCATGTGTTATCAAGCAAATTATTAATTAAAATTGTAACAAGTTGATGATTTTAATCATTGTCGAGCCACAGGTGTAAGCGTTTTTTAAGGATTTTTATAACTATTTATGCTTTTTATAAAATTTTCGTACTAACGTAATAAATAAAATTTGAATGGGGGAAGAGGGGGGCACGTGCTAGTCGCTAGTAATCTTATATATCATTATCTTTTTATTAATCTTATAGCCATTTTTTTGGTTTTGAGTATTTAAACTACCATTGTATCTAATTCATGATTGCAATACGTCAGATTTATCTAACATAAAAATTGTTTGTTCAATCCATTTCAAAAATCTATCAACTTTTGTGTATAAAGCTGGCAAATCTGATCCACACCCATTCCCATGTGATGTGATTCCGTACAAACTTTCTTGATTATCTAAAATTATTTAATTGTTCCTGCTTATTATTAAATTCTAGATTTTCATCATTAAAAACATACTTTCATGAAGAATAAGTGGACCTAGAAGAAAACACAATGAAATAAAAATTATTACAGAAATAGAAATAATTAAGTACTTAAATTACCACCAGAATCGCCTTGACAAGCATCAGTGTTGAATTTCCCGGATGCACAAATTTGTGTATCAAAAATAGTTTTGCTGACTATACTGTAACTTTTTCTACAATCCTCGATTTCTTCTTCTTGGACAATCCCTTTCATTAGCCATGTTGATCGCATTTTTGCTAAAATTAGATTCTTTAAATTTGATCACATAAATATTAATTAATAAACTGCTTACTGTCTGGATCTACAACTCCAAATCCTGTCACAGTTAAATTTTTATTCCAACTGTCAATATCATCCAAAATGCAGATAGGCTTAATGTAATGAGTGAACTCAACTTTCCTACTCAATTTTATCAGTGCAATGTCATTTTCTCGTGTGACTCTTTTACTTTTTTCATGAACTATTATTTTCTGGAATTAAAATGTAATAA
Source organism: Chironomus riparius (assembly GCA_917627325.4). Taxonomy (NCBI): domain Eukaryota; kingdom Metazoa; phylum Arthropoda; class Insecta; order Diptera; family Chironomidae; genus Chironomus; species Chironomus riparius. Next base: position 15,436,918 of record OU895877.1, on the reverse strand, counting down.
TCAATACCAAGCTCTAATAAGGAGCAAGACAAATACATCCAATTTTCATTTCCAGCTAGAGATTGGCATTAGCTTACTTTAATTTCAACATCAACAATTGGTCCATGATCATACATGCTTTCCACAAGAGATGTCTGAAAATATTTGAAAGAATCTAATCAAATTTACATTTAGGTATTAAGCTTCTCCTCCTGAGAACGAGAGCATAGTGGAACTTCGGTTTGAATAGGATTTTTTAATTCAAACCGAAGACGACCCTGGATCAATGTTACATCTCAGTACTGGCACTAACATTTTGTAACCTCAACAATATCAACTTACTCTGCCCAATCGAACAATTACAGGCTGAGCTTCTTTAAGATGTGCGCAATGAGCTGCTGTTATGACAATATCGTCTAATATGAGAGATCCTCCACAGTTGAAATCATAAGAACCAGTTGTAGATTGATAGCCAAGAGCTACTTGATATGGAAACTCAGCAACATCAGCTTCATTTCCGTTAACTATATTTGGAAGGAACTTTTCTCTTGGCTCGTGATTTTTACATAAAATTTGATTAAATCTTTCATTTTTGAAATCATAATTTCGATAAGCTGTTGTGTTTACTTCATCAATGTCTCTCATTCTCATGAGTTTTTCATCCGAACTTGCTATTTCTTTAAAGCCAGGACAACAAACAATTAAATCGTTTTTGTCAAACTCACATCTTGTTATGTTCTTATAACTTTTAATTGTTGTGCATTGATTAGCTTTTACACATTTTCCTTCTATCCCACCAGACACTGTGCATTGGTCTCCTAAATATGTTTCTACTTTACTAAATACTAGTGGACTTTCATTAGATGATACAAATATTACGTTGAAAACACTTAAAACTAAATATATTTTGGACATTTTTATTTTTATATTTATTTCCTAAACTTTATCCTCTCAATGCAAAACGGCGATTGAGAGGAATGAATCATTTAAAACTCAAATTGAGATGTGAAAACAATTTCCAAAAAAACCCAAAATAAAAAGAGATTCTCTTGCTCTTGTGCTCTATTAGTTTTAACTGATAATAACAGTGCTTTATTAAATCAAAATTTAATGCCCGAATATTCATCAGGTCAGTTGAAGTAAAACAAAATCATCATTAAATGTATTGTGAAATTCATAAAATTTGTTTTTTGCACGATTGAGCATCTTTAAAAATTTGATAATTATTGAACTTCATAAATATTAATAATATTCGTCATCTCTAAGATTTGATTTCATCAGAATCTAGGTACGAAACTTAAAAATAAACATCAAGAATTAAATCCAGAGTTGATACGGATTTGCCTTTGACAAAGGCATTGCCTTTGACTTTGCAAGATTTTGCCTTTTGCAAAGGCACAAAAAAGGCACAAGCCTTTTTAGTTGCCTTTGCAAGACACTGCCTTTGCCTTTGACTTTACCTTTGCAAAGGCAGAAAAAATTGCCTTTGCCTTTTTTGTGCCTTTTCAAAAGGCAATGTTTTCTTGCCTTTGCCTAAAAATGCATTTTAAAGACAAATGCCTTTATCTTTGAATTAGCTTTGACTTTCCATTTCAATTTAAATTGTAAAAATTTTTCATACTTATTAATTTTAAATTTTCATGATAGATAAAACCACTGATTTTAGTTTTGAAGCAGGATATATTTTATATTTAAAAAAATACTTTATAAAAAAAAACTTTTTAAAAAAACTACGTTTTTCGCGTAGACTAAAAAGTAGAAAATAACTTTTATTTTTGGTTGTAAAGAATTTGGTTTTAAATTTTCAGATTATATTTAATAAATTTTTATATCCTAGTCAATATTGTTCAGAAAGTTTCGAATAAGTGCACTTTGATCTTATCGTATAACTCAACAACTTAAAAACGTGGGCGCATTAATTTAAGTTTATCATAAAGTATTGATTTCACATAAACTTATTTCTCCTCTTATAATGCGCCCACGTTTTTAAGTTGTTGAGTTATACGATAAGATCAAAGTGCACTTATTCGAAACTTTGTGAACAATATTGACTAGGATATAAAAATTTATTAAATATAATCTGAAAATTTAAAACCAAATTCTTTACAACCAAAAATAAAAGTTATTTTCTACTTTTTAGTCTACGCGAAAAACGTAGTTTTTTTAAAAAGTTTTTTTTTATAAAGTATTTTATTTTCTACTTTTTAGTCTTATTCTAATGCAATAGAGAAATAAAAATTATAGGGGGTTTATAGGTTACAGGTGTGTTGAACTCCACTTCGTTTCACTTCGTTACGTTCAACTGTTTATAGATTACATTAGGTTCATAGGTTACAGGTGTGTTGAACTCCACTTCGTTGCACTTCGTTTCGTTCAACTGTTTATAGATTACAGTAGGTTTATAGGTTACAGGTGTGTTTAACTCCACTTCGTTGCACTTCGTTTCGTTCAACTGTTTATAGATTACAGTAGGTTTATAGGTTACAGGTGTGTTGAACTCCACTTCGTTTCACTTCGTTACGTTCAACTGTTTATAGATTACATTAGGTTCATAGGTTACAGGTGTGTTGAACTCCACTTCGTTGCACTTCGTTTCGTTCAACTGTTTATAGATTACAGTAGGTTTATAGGTTACAGGTGTGTTGAACTCCACTTCGTTGCACTTCGTTACGTTCAACTGTTTATAGATTACAGTAGGTTCATAGGTTACAGGTGTGTTGAACTCCACTTCGTTTCACTTCGTTACGTTCAACTGTTTATAGATTACAGTAGGTTCATAGGTTACAGGTGTGTTGAACTCCACTTCGTTGCACTTCGTTACGTTCAACTGTTTATAGATTACAGTAGGTTTATAGGTTACAGGTGTGTTTAACTCCACTTCGTTGCACTTCGTTTCGTTCAACTGTTTATAGATTACAGTAGGTTTATAGGTTACAGGTGTGTTGAACTCCACTTCGTTTCACTTCGTTACGTTCAACTGTTTATAGATTACAGTAGGTTCATAGGTTACAGGTGTGTTGAACTCCACTTCGTTGCACTTCGTTACGTTCAACTGTTTATAAATTACCAGTTTTCAATGGGAAATTAGTAACGACTTTCAAAATTTTTCATTCGTTTTATAAAATTTAATTTTTTTAAAGCATTCATTAGTAAAGTACATTAAAAATCACTCGTAAAGATTTTGTGTTTATCTGTACCATTTCTACTTCATAACGTGTGGATTCTTAACATAAAGATGCAAATCACATCTATATGTAACGTATTTATAACGGATTTTCAAATTTAAATTCAATGAATATCATTTATATGTTATGCAAAAATACGTCAAACCGTTAATAAAAAAAAAGTCAATTTAATTAAGTTGGTGAAGTGTTATAAATAATGCAATACATTTAAAACAGCATAAATTTATGCTCAAACTTTGTGTGCTAAATGCACATCGCATATTAATAGTTATTTTGCATTAATTCGTAACGGACCTGTGCTTAACGGTTTTTTTGAAAATTCAAATATTCACTTACGAATATTCATGAAAAAATTACTTGTCAATTTTTTTGTCTTACCAGAATATCTTTAGCTGCTCAAATTTATGGTATAATTAATAATTACTAATATTAATTAAACTATAATGAATCATATAAATGACTTTAGAGCATCAAAAGTATAATTTAATACAAATCAAAATTTTATATCATTGACATTGGATTTTTTCCCATATAAAAAGCTTTTACATAAATTGTACTATAATTAAGCATTTTTGTGTTTCCAAAGTGTTAAAATATTGTATTGTCACCGGGAATACGTGTGCATTAAAAATTTTAGCTCGATTGGAGCAGTAGAAGTGGTCGAAAAATCGATTACAAAAGTACGAAATTTTGCGGACAATCAATCAATCAATCAATCAAACAGATAAGAAAGCAAGTTAAGAAAAACGTAGTAAAAATTAATGAGCAAATGCAGAACGATTCATTTAGAATTATATTTTACATATTAAACTAAATTAATACGATCAATAAGATCTAAATTGTCTCTGACGACGATTATAGAACCTAATGAATCTTTAGATAGATTCGTTCTAATGTGCGACAACACAAGAGCAAAAATTGAGAAGGTGCGTTCAATTTTAACTTGTGTATATGGTGCACTAAAAATGACTTGACTAAAAACATAAGACATACAAAATGTGATTTGAAATTTTCAGAACCACATGATATTCATATTTTTGTTTTAAATTTAAAAAAATTGAATTTGGCAGTTGTGTAATTTTTACAAGGATTATATCAGGAGTTGATCATAAATAACGTCCATCAAAAATCGTATTGATCCAATTCCCTGAGCAAAAGTTTTCAAACAATTTTCTTTCTTCTGAATCGAGCTCTCACCCAGCAAATTGCCTTTGACCTTGGAAGATTTTGCCTTTTGCAAAGGCAAGTTTTAAGGCAAAGGCAATTTTTTCTGCCTTTGCAAAGGCAAGGTTAAAGGCAAAGGCAAATCTTTGAAAAGGCAAAAAAAATTGCCTTTGCCTTAAAACTTGCCTTTGCAAAGGTAAAAACCAGTAAACTTTGCCTTTCAAGTGCCTTTGACAAAAGATTTTTTTTGAAACCTTGCCTTTGCATTGCCTTTGAAAGATTTGCCTTTTTCAAAGTCAAAGGCAAGATATCAACTCTGATTAAATCTAATTTAAGAGTTGGAATCTTGATCCAATTTGTTAACATTTAATTCTATCCATTTCAAAAATTCACCAATTCTTGTATAAACAGCTGGAAACTCAGATCCACATCCAATTGAATAAGATGTGATTCCGATTAGACGATCTTGTGAATCTTTAGGAAGACAAAACAAATGTTTTAATTGAGTTTCACTTTACATTAACTATCATGATTAAATCATCAACTACAACTCACCTTCCTCATAAATTAGTGGACCTCCTGAATCACCTGAACAAGCATCAGCACCATTCAAACCTATCGCACACATCTGTGATTTTACAACTGTTTTATTGAGTTCCTCATATTCTTTTCTACAATCATCGAAGTCATATTCTTGGACTGTAGCTTTCATTAGCCAATTTGATTTTATATTTTCTAAATAAATAAACAATTTTTTTAAATTTTTTGTAGCTATTAAAAGATTTTTCAGTTCTTACTGTCTGTATTCATTATTCCATACCCAGACACTGTTAAATTTTTACTCCAAATGTCGTCATTTTGTGAAAGGCAAATAGGTTTTATAAAATATGAATACTCAACAGGATTATTGAGCTGTATCAATGCAATGTCATGCGTTTTTCTGATTAAGTTGTAATCTTTGTGAAATATAATTTTCTAAAAAAGGAGTTTAGGTAAAAATAATGTAGAAAGTTTGTAGCAAATTGAAGATTATTCATATTCTGAAAACTAGTTCAGTAAAATTTGGCAAGAGAAGCTACTCACTTTAATTCCAACATCCACTACTGGTCCATAATCATCTTCGTTGTCAACAAGAGATGTCTGAATAAAATAGAATTTTACTTTACTAAAAGCTTTAAAGATTGACACTAATTTGTTTTTAAAAACTTACTCTTCCTAATCTAACAACTTCAGGTTGTAATTTATTAACACAATGAGCTGCCGTTAGGACTAGATTGTTGGCAATAAGCGAACCTCCACAATTAAATTCAATTTTGTTATCTTTCAAATAACCGAGGATCACTTGATAGGGAAACTCAGCTACTTCCACCATTGATCCACCAACAATATTTTGAACAAACTTCAATTCAGTTTTAACATTTTTACACAACATTTTATCAAATCTTGGATTGTGAAGATTTAATAATTCAGGATATGCAGTTTCTTCGTTGTCTGCTCTAACATTGTCTTGAAACTCCGTTGTTTTTCGAAAAGTTGATATTATTGTAGTTTCAGATTGATTTTCTTCAATATTTGGACAACAGACAATCAATGTATTAAAGTCAAATTCACACCTTGTAATGCTATTGCCTTTTCTAATTGTATTGCATTCTTTTGCTTTCACACAAGTTCCATTTAAACCATTCCATAATCCACAAGAATCACCTAAGTATTTATCTTGATCAATTGTAAAAATATTTGATGCGGAAAAACTTAAACTGATTGTATACAGCATAATTAAATGTTTAATCCACATTTTTAAATTTATTTAATGTTTCTTCGTTCTTTTTAAATTATTAATCTTTTCCTTATAAGACAAAAACACGAATGCAACAAAGATGACTCGAAATACAAAGCACTGATAGCCTTCATAACTGAAACTGCTCAAACATTTTTTTTTCCAAGAAGTCAATTTTAAAAGAAAAAAAATACGAAGATTATGATGAAATTAATTTTATGGAGTAAGAGAGCAGGAGAACAAGAGAACCTTATCATCTTCTTATCTAGCGAATATACTTTTTCTACTCAATCTTAATTTTATTGAGTATTATCAATCTCGTCAAGCAAGTAGCAATTAGCAATAAATAATTGCTAATATTGTAAAAATTATAGAATCTAGATTATTTACATTCTTGTGTCCGAGAGAACAAACTAATAAAAGAGATTCTCTTACTCTTTTTCTGTCTTAATCTCTACTGACAATAATGATGCATAATGTATTATCTTTTTGATGATAGTAAACTCATAAAACAAAAATAAATGAAAAAGTAAATCAAAAATGTATTAAGAAATTTTAAAATTTGTTTTTTTGAAAGCTTGATCATCCTTATAAGGTTAAAAACATATTACTTTACAAAATAAAACAAATTGTCGTTTTTGCAACCTTTTCAAAATATATATTTAATTAAAATATTATCAATAAAAGTCATGATCATGTTTAATTATTTTACAGAATGTTAACAGTTCACTTAATCTGCACTTAATAGCTTTGAAATTATTTCTGATCATGCAACTACTTTGACAATCGAAGAATATGGATCCAAAATATGGTGTCATCTTAAATTCCCAGAACCAAGAACCTACACGAAGTTAAACTTAGCTAAGCTTATATTGTACAATGCTAATCTTAGCTATATCTTGAATATTTCAAACAACTTATTCCAATCTTTACTTCATAATGCTGCAAAAAATTGATTATTTTTAATGACCTCAAATTTTATAAGTCAGCAAATTTGTAAGAAAAATCACGAACAACAACTTTTTTAACAAAACTATTGATAATGTTTTTATAAAATAATACTTTATTGTGGTTTTAAATTAATAACAATTCATTTATAAAATAAATGGCTAGAAATGTTTGGTTTTATTTCATTTGACTTTCAATCCATTCGTGGAACTTATCAACCTTTGTGTAAACAGCTGGAATGCCACCACATCCGATTGAAAACGATACAATTCCATACAATTGGTGTTGATTATCTAGTTTAATAATTACAATTAATAATGAATTTTAGGATGACTTAATTTTCAGAAGTACTTACCTTCGTCGTGAATAACTGGACCTAAATGTTTTACTTTTAACAAGAAGATTTAAAAATTTCACAAATCAAATAAAATCAAAATTACCTCCGGAGTCGCCTTTGCATGCATCTTCATTATTTTTTCCCAAGGCACAAAACTGAGTATCATTGATGTCTAGACTGTCGTCGAGCTCTCTTATGGTTGCTTTACATTTATCAAATGGAGTTCCTTTAATTACTGCTTTTCGAAGCCAGTCTGACCTTTTATTGGCTAAAAGAAGAGTCTGTTATAATTGTTTGACTGACAAGGAGCTTGATTCAATGCTCTTTGAGTTCTAAGATTCCAAAGGTGAAGCCCTCACCCCAAGCCAAACCAGGGATTTATCAAGGGAAAGGGGTGGAGGTTCGATCTCAAAATTTAGGTAAAAAATTCAATTAACTAGGGTTTTTGAAGGACCCCCTCCCCCTCGAAATAATGATAAATTCTGATTCCATCCTTATAAGGTTTCATAAATCACACTTTAATATTTATATACTTACTGTCTGTGTTGATCGTTCCAAAACCAGTAACTGTCATATTCTTATGTGTTAAATCTCTTGGACCAGAAAGACAAATCGGTTGAATATGATCAGAGAATTTTACCACTTTGCTTAGATGAATTAATGCAATGTCATTTAACCTTGTTCCTCTCGAGTAATTCGGATGAATATTTATTTTCTGTTGAAAATTTTTTATAATATTTATAAATCTAGTTTTGGAACTAGAGATCGTTTATAAATGTTAATCATCAAAAGCTAATATTTATAAACCCCTCCCCCTCCCTATCACAAATTATACACAAATATAATTTTGAATGATCTCTTTGGTTCAAATCTTAACTTACTTGTACTCTCTTATCAACAATTGGTGCGTAATCATATACATCTGGCACAAGAGACACCTATGTGATGGAAAAAAAATAATAAATGTAAAAATAAATCAAAACTTAATCTACTTACCCTTCCTAATCTAACGATTTTAGGAGATTCTATGTTTACACAATGAGCAGCTGTTAAAACAAGTCTGTCGCTAATAAGAGATCCTCCGCATTTAAATTCAATTGGACTTTGTGAATCTTGTTGATAACCAATAGCAACTTGATGTGGAAATTCACGAGGTTCTGTTAAATCTCCACCCACAATATTTTTAGACAGTCGAGGTGTTTTTGGACTATTTTCACACAAAAGCTTTTGAAATGGAGTCACCAATTGAGATGGTGGCGGGAGAACTTCAATAATATTTTCACAGCACAAAACTGGTTTATCCTTATCAAAAGCACACAAAGTTATTTCTGAGAATTTCTTCTGATGAAGATACTCTTTGACTGATCCTTTGCAATCTTCAGTCTTTTGGCAAATTCCTATTGATCTATCTATTAATCGACAAGAGTCACCTAAGTATCTATGAAATTGTTGTTTTTTCACAACTTGTCCTCCATTAATCAAAACACAATGCACTAATAATGCAGTAAAAAATAAAATTTTAAAACTCATTTTTAAAGCACTTTTAAAATAATTCAACTAAGCTTAAACTTAGCTCTAAGTATTTGCTTTGAAAGTTAAAATATTATTGATAGACTTCAAATAATTTTCATCACTTTTTAATGCAAAAAATGAGAATATTATGATGAAATTAATTTTTATTAATTACGAAGAGCAATAGAGCGGGTAAACCTTATCATCTTAGGAACAAAAAGCTTCTCAACGTTTATTTTAAATGCGAATAAACAAAGCAAAACAAATTTTCTCTTGTTGTGAAATATAATGTATAAGTAAGTAAATTGTGAATCAATAAATACAAGTCGCTACTGTTTTATGATTGATGTTTTACATTTATTTTGAAATTTATCGTGAACTGAAGTGGCTCGGTGGCGGAATGGTTTAGTACTTTAGTATCTAATTATTGCAATACCGGCACAGCGATCATGGGTTCGAGACTCAGCATGGGAAAATTTTCAGTTATCCTTTTTCGAATCATATGGACTGGGAATGAGTCTCACAGCCTTCCTTTGTAGGCTGTAGGTAGAAATGCAATCAAAGGAGTGGTTTGGATCCTACTATTTTCTAAACTCTCATTACCTGCGAAACGCCCTAGCGCATCTCTGGATCACAATTGATCTGAATAGGTAAAGGGTTTTTTTAAATTTATCAAACTTAGGTTCTTGGAGTATTGCTAATTTTGATAAAGTATTGTCTTTCTAAAGTCAAGTTCTATGTAGTGCTCTCTTGGTTCTCTTACGATCAATCATTACAGATAAACTCCACAATGAGAATCAAGTATAAAATGACTATAATTAGGGTTGAATATCCTCGCCTCCTGATTAAAATCAAGGATGCGGTACTGATGAAATGATCAAAAATGATCAAAATGTGATTGATCAGTTCCACACACTTGATTGAAATATTTAAATAAAAATCCTTAAAAACATTTCTTAGCGCTTATAATATTAAAATAAACTTATCATAAGATAACAACAGCAGAATTTTTTAAGTAATTTCTCATGTACACAAAAAGCTTCAATGTAGTGGATTATCAAGTAAGGTACTAGTGGAAAATAAACAAAAGTCATATATATTGCACTCTAAAAAATATGTTTTTTTTGTACTTCTATTCTTACGAGGATTATTCGTATAATATGAATATCACCATCATCATCAACATCATGTGTTGTTGCTCACCACACTTTTGTGGGCTTTAGTTCTACTTCCGAGCTAAACAATAATGTCTATCTCATTCCATATGGAATATAGCTATGCTCATTTTATACAATACTTAAGAGAAAAGACAAACAAGATATAAAAGAAGAAAGGAACTATCACAAGTTATTTACATAAAAACATTCAGTGCAAAAAAAGTAGTAAAAATGAACTTCAAACTGCCATATGCATCCATATCCATTAGTCTAATAACTTGTCTCTCACCATTCATAACATACATTTAGTTATTATTATTATGCTGAGTAATTCTTTCATATCATTCTCTTTGAATGTTAATGGACCCGGAAACTCATCTCGAGTGAAACTATTTTTTCCCATCAATAGAATCATTGACATACTCATTCTGTTGCTCCATATTGCTTGCATAACTGCCAATTCAGATAGTAAAATAAATAAATAAAACTTTATGATTCTACTGCATATGAGTCGAGAACTAGAGTTATGCAAGAGAATAGAGGTAGACAAAATGCATATTTTGGGAGATTTCCAAGGCTGCCTGAGATTTCTCAACTTTTTCAATCAAGATTCTGGGGTGGATTGCACCGAATAGTACCTTAAAAACGCACCCATGTTAAGGTGGTTGCATCATATCCTATGAACCCTCGCTGTCAAGACGCACATTGCTATGTTTCTAATGTTTTACTGTTACAGATTAGCAGTTGTGTTTTTATGATATCCAAAACTGTAAATGTCTTCAATCTTAAAAGTGAGCTTGGCTACAACTAGGGTTTAGCTCATGTATTATATTTATGGCCCGAGCAATATCCATAAGAACCTAGTTTAAATAAGAATATAAAATTGCATAAGAAAACAACCAAAACATCCATCCTTTAAAGCATATCAGAAATTCCAAAAAGTACAGCATCCAACAACACAAACATACAAAGATCTATCTCAAAACCATACGTAGAACAAATGATTGCAAATAATAAACGGTATTACGAGTGGGTGGGTAGATAGATAAAAGAGCCCTTGAGCATCTCTCCAAAGCACATTATTTGTATGATTTTAACCTCTCATAAATTGCCACTGCCATTGATGCTCCAACATACATAGCACATAAAATGATTCTTAAGTCAATTAGATTTCAAATGGTGAATATGTTTGTAGCATATTGCAGGAGAAACTTTATTTGAAGCTTATGTGCTTCTTACTGCTTATGAAATTTGCTTTCTCGTTCACTGATAAAGGTCAATTTATTCTGTCTTCATGTTTTGTTGTATTTGCATTACTTTGAGTATTAAAAAGTTCATTAGAATTCTCAAAAAGGCGAATAATCTTGTTATGTGTAAGGGAATAATTGATGCAAAAGTTTGAATCTATTCAATTACTTTGAATATTTGAATGAATGTTTTTATGAATATTCAAAAGATTATTTTATCAAATGTTAGGTTAAGGAGAAGTTGTGGCTGATAAATGCCAAAAGATTCGTTCGTTTAATCTAATTTATAAAATTATGACAAAGTAAAATAATGAAATGAAGGATAAAGGAGTCATACGCAATTGGGAATGAGCTAGACAACTGAAAAGACATTTTAGAATGATCCAGACAGCCAAGAACTATAGCACAATTAGCACAACTTTAAAAGGAGCTACTTTAGAACAGTTGATCTCAATTTTTTCGATCGAAACACATTTTGCAAAACATCTGGAGATTTTTATGACACAGAAGTGCAGTGCTTCTCAATCTATGTTCGATGACACACTGCGATGTGAACAATTCATTCAGTTTTTTGTCGAAATATTGCAATTTAAATATCTTTGAAAAGGTTGAGAACCACTGCAGTTGTGTATCGTTGAGTAAAGTTTGAGAAGCACAAGCTTAGTATCAAAACATCCTTAATATGTTGTTAGCTACACCCAAAATAAACAATATCAGCAAAACACAACAAAAATCTCATGTTAACAACCTTTAAGTCTTTAACATCATTTAAAGTCATAAGTCCCACCCCAAATTACACCCTTACAAACAAAAAGAGTCCGTTTCCCAAAACAACTCCTTAAATACTATAAAAAGAACTAAATCCATTTTCTTTGAACTGCTTATTTATTTATTAAATGAAAAATCTTTTTCTTTTCCTTAACATCCTTAAACTTTTTATTTGCTCTTCTTTTTCAACGAAAAAAAAAAGAATCTTCTTTTCGGTACCTTTTTGTATTCATCTTCACACCAAATAAAGCTCTTTTAAAGCTTCTTTTTCACTTAAGCTTCTATACCAAAATGAGAAGTGTGTTGTGTATTATTGATGAGTTTGTACTTCTACATCGTACTTATTCTCTCGAATTTAGAATCCTTGGATTGATTTCAGGTGGAATTTATATAGTTTACATTTTTTGGAGCATCAAATCTGTGTGAAAAGTTTTTATTGCCTTGATTTTATACATTTGTTCAATTGTTTGTCAATATTGGATATAACCGACCCGAGTAGTATGGATCATCAAATTAGGAGCGAAAATCTAAAGCGTGCAGACTGAGATTTATTACATTTGAGAGTAAAATCATCGAGGGAGCAGTGTCTAATGTCTAAAAATGATAATTAAAATACTACAGGCAGCATTAAAACCTTAAAAGTCTCCACAAGGACACAATACATACTAAGTTCAATTCAGTAGGTAATATTGTCTAAAGAATAAAAGCGATTTACTCGAAAATTTTCAACAAAAATGTTCTCAATTTTCATTTTATCACCTTCACAAAAAGATATCCTTCCTGTCTCCCATCCATTCAATGTCCCCATCTCCAAGCTTCATTGATTCTAGTCTCTCTTTATAAATAAGAAGCTAATATTCAACAACAGAAAAATATGTACGGATAACAACAGCAATAGCGACAAGAATATTATAGTGAGTGAGATGGAGAGTGAAGTGGTCATGGCAATATAAGAAGATAAAGAAGCGTTGAAATGGAAATCTGATGATTTTGAGTACCTTGTTGTACGATCTCAAAATTGTGTTTTGTGTTTTCTTTGTTGCTGTTGTATTCCTTGGCATTGGCATTAAAGTATTTTGTTTATTTCGACGATGTTGTCCATTCCTTACAGCACTTTTTCTCCGAAGACACTTAAATTAGAAAGTTGAAGTAAGTCTTTAATGTGAGAGATTTAAAAAAGTGCTGAGAATAGCTTTCAGACCACTCGAAATAAAATCCACTTGAGCAGTTAACAGACCATTCGTAATTCTAATCTCAATCATTTACAGAAGCCTTTTAAGAAGTCGAATAATCAGTTTGAAACATGAAGGAACATAAATAAAACAATTTTTCAAGTGCTAGGAGCTTCTTTAACTTAATTTTGGAATAAAAAAATCTTATTGTTTGCAGATAAATGGAAGGAAGATTCCGCAAAGCTATTCTCATCGAATGCAAAACTCAACATCGTAATTGTGCAATCAGCATAGCACTAGAAAGATACAAGCAATGTAAAGTGAATTAAAATCAAATATTTAATGATGAAAATCCTTCTCGTTCATTCATTGCTGTACATCTTTTCATCTCATCCTCATTGTCATCATCATCATTGTGCTATTAGAATAAATGAGAATGGCAAGCAAAAAAAAATGGGATAAAAAAAGAGAAAAAAATTGTTTAGTGACAGAAATTAATTTTTTGTGACAAGTTTTTGATGGAAAAAAGTTGGGTAGTGTAGTTTGGGAACTTGCTTACTATAAATTGCAAAAAAAGGCTTCAATCGTTATTCCTTATTGTTGCACTAAAGGCAATCTAGTATTGCCCAAGAATTAGATAGCATTTACAGCAGTAGCAACTAGATTCATATTTGAATTATCAAATACTAGAGGATATACGCCAGAGTTAACAATTTTAAACCCTATGGCCTTCCAGACACTCTTTAACAATCTCCTATAAATCTCGAAGAAAACCACCTAGCTTCGTCTCTGAATCATTGCCTTTACAGGACTTCAAAAATGACTTAAAGCTTCCATTTCGTTGATGTTTATCATCATCAATTATTGAATAACTTGACCAATAAGTCACTGAGTCAGTAGCAAAGATGCAGAATTAATCAATCTTATTTAAATTATTAACTGGAACCAGAGTAGGATGCCTCGTTTGGCCCTAAAAACCGGCCCGTGAAATTTTAAAACGTACCTTTTTACTTCCGTTGCTGATTTGCTTTTTAATAATTTTTTAATATTCTCTTTAAATAGTCATTCCTTTTGAGATGTATGAAATGAAAAATTACATAGTTGTAGATTAAAATTTATTATTACAGGAAATTCACTTACTTATATCTTTAATGTAGTGATTGAATGTAGTGTAATTTGGTTTTTTGTAATTATTAAAACATTAGTTAAGTACTACATTCAAATTATACATTCAATGTGAATATAAATTTAAATTAATTTGAATAAAAATGAAAATTCTTGAAAAGAGCATTTAAAATTTATACAGGCTGGACGTATTTACTTTCAGAGAAGATAACGTCATAAACTGAATAAATTGTAATACTTTGTTGCAACATTTTTTTTATTCATTCTCTTGGAATCGATTAATTGCTGTCATTTCTCGCACCCCTAGCTTTGTATATTAATAATCTGCAAATCCCAATATAAGCCACAATTAAAAATCAAATTATATTAATGAAAACTTTAAAAGTCCACTAGTAAGTTGTCAGTTAAGTATTTAGTGACAAGTGCTTTATTCTCGATTAAATTTAACAATTTTTTTAATAATGCAATTTTCATAATTTTTAATTAAACATAAATCAATTGTAAAGCAAGGGGCCGTTCACTTATGACGTCCAGGGGGTTGGGGGGTCAGAAGAAAAGAACAATTCCAGGAAATTCATTGTTCTTTTTTGAAAAATGACCGTTAATTTTGGACGTCATAAGTGAACAACCCCCAACGCAAATTTGCTTTTCATACTCATTAAAATATTTTTATCGTAATTAGATAGATATATTGCAATTAATTGTGTTAATAAAACATTGAGTATGGATATAATTGGATCTATCTGCAAATAGTTTGTGTCTGTGAAAAGTTTCGAAAAATGTCAGCAGGGAAATCTGTGCAAACTTATTGATTTAGAACAGTGGTGGTAATCCTTTTTTTTGTTCTACTGCACACCTTGAGAGTAAGCCATGGCTAGAACTAGACACGGTACGAGGATCGTAAGATTTCTCGAAGTTTTTCGCGGCACATGGATTTGCCAGAGTTTTATCACGGTTCCACAGATTTTCTACAGATCCAAAGATGTACCACAAATCCCCAGATCTGTCTAGTGATTAGATCAAAAGTTGAATTTTTCTACAGATACCCAAAAATAAACAATCCCCTTATTTTCAACTCTGTCATATTATAATAATCCCTAAATTAAAAATAATTAGAGCAAATATTTGTTTTTACCTGTAATTCATTGATTCAATTTATCGAGATGATTAAGTTTAATTAGAGCAAACTTATGAGCACAATAAATTGATTCTAGATAATTAAAATCAATGCAGATAACCAAAATATGTATGAATTATGGAAATTTTTCGTAATTTTTTTAATTTTTTTTTGTGCATTTATCAATTTTAATGATTTTAATATGGAATATTAATTGAGATTTTAATTTGTTTGTGTTGTTAACTTAAATTGGAATTTTTTTTGATGGTTTTCGTTTTAAATAAGTTTACACATTCAATCAACTTTTCATCATTCCATAATAGAAATAGTTTTAAAATTACAATAATGCACCATTCTCATTAATTTCAATCAGAATTATAGTTTTTCACTAACACAGCATAAATATTAATTTTCATCATCATCACCAACTTGCAGTGTCATCAAAAGAACCTTTCATCACATCATAATTTTCATTTATTTCATTTCCTCTTACTTGACTTTTTCTGCTTTTGACTTGTACGAGGAGGTTGAGGGTATGAAAAATTCTTAAAATATTTATTTTTATAATGAAATGATTTTCTTGTTTTTAGACTCATTGAAATTCATGAAAGGTTTTTGTTAAATTAAGTTCCTGATTTTTCTTATTTTTTTGTTGTTTTCATTTTTGTGGGGAAAATTGAGTCAATCATCAACACTGATGTCGTCGTCAATAAATTTGTAGAATGGATACAGTTTTCGATTCTGTAACAAACAGTACTAAAATTGTAGATTTTAAATCCAAAATACATTATTTTAAGCCAACGTCCAAATAAATTACTAAAACATTCTTTTTTCAATTAAAGAATTTGAATGTTTTGCAATCAAATTGAGAACTTACGATCCTTTACATTAATTCATTATTTTTATCTTTTGTACCTGACGACAACGAACTGTAAAGCAAGATGCTCAATGGAATGATTTGAAAGTTAATATCCTTCATGATTGCTCGATTATTCATCCATTCGTAAACGTCTCAATGATGATGAAAAATGCTGAAAAAGATTTTCTTCTATTTTATTAATTCTTTATGTGCTGGTAAGATCTTTAAATCTATTGATAAGATGAATTAATTTGAGAATTGGAATTCTTCTTGTACAAAATGGCAGATTGTTGTCAATTAAAAGGTTCTAAAATTTAATTTCAAGAAGTTGGATCTTACGCATTTGAGGAGAGATAAAGGAATTGATTTTCACAAAAAAATATGCTGAAAATTTAAAAAAAATCTTTAAATTGCAAGAAAAAAATTTAATTAATTTCTTAAACACTCATTTTTCATAAAATAAAAATTTCTCCGACATTTTTCTTCATATTTCATTCGTCTCCTGTCGCTGTTGGTTAATTAAGAATTAATTAATTATTTTATGCACATAATTTTTCTTATTTTTTATGCGACTATATAAAAAATCATAACAACACATTCAGCTTTAATTAGAAGTGAAATTTAATGCAGAGATGACAATTTCCACAGAAAATGTTAATAATAAAATTTTTTAAAATGCATTCATAAATTTTCCCATTTACAACAGAACTAAATAGAATTTCTTTTTTTTACAAACTCTAACAAATACGAAAAAATCTACTCGACATAGCTGTTGTATCCATTTCTAAAGAAAAATTGTGAAAAGTTTTTAAACACAAAAAGTGGATGAAATATAAAACATTTTCACTCCTCATAGCTATGGTATAGGATTAAGTTGCTATTAACCGATGTTTTACCTCAGATTTTTCTACTGTATTGCTCAAATATGTACAATGCTATTCAGAAATACATGCTTTAACCTTTTCTGAATGAAAAAGTATTTTATATGAAAACTTTTTTAAAAGGATTTGCGTTATCCTTTAATTAAATGTAATTTTTTTTTTTTGCTGGGAATGGTTGCTGTCTGGATATGCTTGTAAAGGTTTGGTTTGTTTTAGACACGGATACAAATTTAAAATCAAAGACAGGACAGTTGATTTTGTTGTTTTTTTGACTTCAAATAACCAATTCCTAAGCGGGATTTGAACTTGCGTTTTATGATGTCTGATCGCATGCTCCTACCCAGAGCTCGAAATTGACTCGAACCCTTCGACTTCGAGCTCTGCTTCATCCACTGAGCTATCGAGGGTTAGATGACTTTATGGCTAAATCCATTATAAAAGTTACTCTTTTCTGTTCCCTTGCATAATCATGATTTATCGTTTACTGGATTTTACATCAGGTCGCTTATTGCAACACATTTGAAGTCTTCTGATTCACTAAGATTTATTTTAATCCAGTTATTCACTTTTTCGCTCTACTCAAATTTTAACTGAGTTAAGTTAACTTCCCTGTCTAAAATTTTGCAACTTACAAGCTTAAGAAAATCCAGTATTATTGCATATGGTTGAAAATAATTTTCTAAATTACCATAAATGGTATTTTGAGGAATAAGTATTAGTTTTTGTTTCAGAATTAAAGAAAATTGTAAATTGTGAGATTAAATGAATGCAAAGTGTTACACAGTAAAAGTTTATAATTATTTTGTGCAATAGTTTGATCAAATTCTATAGCTGTAATCTAGTAAGCTGCCTCAGTTTAAAGGAGGCTACAATGTTCTTGATTCTGCATGTATTCTGAAGAATCCTGAAGAATTCTGCAAACTTCTATGTTGTTCGTTTTGAATACTTTTTTATCATTTAAACATCATTCATTTGAGATTTTACGAAAATTCTCCGAGCTTTTGTTTTTTGTACGTTTACATTCCTCCTGCATTTAATTTGACTAACCTTACTTTTAATCCATCGATATGGTCTAATCCAATCCAAGTATCTGAAAAAATCATGATAAGAAATTTCAATCATCAACACAAAAGCAGATACAGCGCATCCAAGGAGCAGAATTGCAAATACTAAAAGAAGATCTTCAAGTAACAAGAAGTCACTCGTTTCTTCATAGTTGATTCTGTTTGAATAATCCAAATAATCGAATGATTTCCACATTTTCGGTAAGCCTGCTTCAAACGACAAGTCCATGTAATATTGCAGTCGCTCCAGAAATGGATTATAATAGCTTGCTTCTAAGTGGATGAACTGACCAGTAATCCTTTCAGGCAGAATATAATAATATTCTGAGGTTTGTTTCCCGTTAAAAAGATAAAGTCTTAAGACATTTTCAGCCACATCGCAGGTCCGAATGAACACAAAACGCTTCTTGATGATTTCCTCTCCATCATTGTCCCTCATATTTAAGCTTGATGTATTGATCCTGGACATAAACTCATTTGTATTTTCGTAAGAAAACTCAAATGCTCGATCAGCAATAATATCATAACTGGATTCCAATAGATCCTTGAGTGTCTTTAAGTGCTCATCGACGGGATCAATTGTGAATGATGTAACGACACTTTCGTAGGCATTGCTAAGTATGAAAATTGATATGGATATTAAATGAATTAGAATCAACATCATAGATCGATTCCTGTTAGAGAAGTCAAGACCTTGACCTATGAAAACCATGAACCATAAAGCAGCAATTTTCCAGTGAGAATCAACAGCACCACGACCACGAAATTGTCGCCAAACAGTAACAGAACAAAGAACAGAAAGTCCTATCAATGTCCACATGAATCGATCAAACGGTTTAGTGATTATGACGAGAAAAAATGACGTTTTTTCAGGAATTGGAACTAATGCGCAATAACTTTTTTCTTCATATGTCATTAACTTAGGTTCTGTAGAATAATGAACAGTTGCTATATTTATCAGCAAATGTAATTTACGTCTCTTCTAATAATCACCAAGTGCATTAATATCAGGCAAATGCAATCGTTTAAAATTGGAATTTTGAATGGATTTAAGCATGCGAAGAAAATGGATCATCTGCCTAGTTATGAAACTCATCCCAATGCTATCAATTTCGGCTATTTGATAAGCATATCCTTCAAAATCAATTAACTTATCAGGAAACACAAGCAAGCTGTCTGTCGGGTTAAATACTGTTTGTAAAGAATCTGCTGATAAAGTTCTTACAGTTTCAGAGAAAACACCAGTATTAATAGTCTCATGCAGCACAGCAACATTCAAAAAACCATTTATATAAAAAATCTTAAGAATAATGAGACGCTGATCTTGATCTAATGTGTTTGGTACGATACAAATTATTTTAGCCATATGATGCCACGTTGTGGATTGCTTATGAACAAACAGAATATTTTTGAGTAAAGCCTAACAATTAAATAAATATCTTTAATTATATCTTAATTAAATTTTTATATTTCTTACCGCATCAGTTTGACTAAATGCTAAAACCACAAGCGAAGCCTTTCTCAGATTTTTAGCTGTGATTTTTCTCTTTAAATCTGTTACAACAACCGGATTACTATCACCAAAGCATCTGATAATATCATTGACAGTAGATGACCACATCTGTCCTCCTTGATTTGCTATGAGGATGTCCTGAGTGTCGGTTCTAAAATTTACGACGTCATTTTGAATTTCGCATATACTCTTTACTAATGAAAAAGATGTTGGGCTTTGACTTGAATTGAATAAAGCCAATAACGAAGCAATAACAATAATCTTGACAAATTTCATCTATTCTTTTTTTAGTTCCTTAACATTTTTCAAATGTGATTGTATAAAAATTGGAATGTAAAATAACTAGCACAGATTTTAAAAATTCTACTTTCTAAGTTGCATTTAAGCAAATGTGATTTAAAGTCTAGATAATACGCATTAAAATTAATGTAAATTTCATGTAATTAAAATTATTTTTAATGACAACATATTAAATGTCTGCATGTAAGCTTCCATCACATATCTACATATTTAGCAATCCAACTTCCTTTTGAAATGTTTCAATTCAATTTATTCATCTTAAATTGTGCACCAGTGTTACTAAAGCTTTAAGTGCTACAATTTTATTCTCAGTATTAATAATTTTTAAATATTATTATGTACGCTAGCCCAGTATGTAGCGCATAATCTTCACTAAGCAGTTGTGTGTCCAGCAGCCAATTAAAAACTGTTAAGATCTTAGAACTAGTGTTCATGTCAACTCTCGTTTCAATTTTTAGTAAGTCACAATGTCTTCAGGTCCATTCCAGTAAAAACGCTCCATGGTGAATTTAGGGCTCTCGATTCTTTCTCATTCTGTCTACATAGTTTTTCACTCGTTCTTACATCTCACATCGCCTAATTCTTAGTATTGCGTCCTAAACTGCTGCACTTAAGAAGCCAAAGTATCTTAACTTCACTGTGGAAAATCACTAGGTTGGTGGTAAGATTCGAACCCGGGAGTCTAAATTTAACACCAACTTTTGTGACCTGTACCTGTACTTTTGCTTCACTTGAATGATTTTTGCATCCGTAATATGCTCCAATCACTAAGCTATCGAGAGCTGGATAACTTTTTGACTAGTTCCTATATATAAGTTGCACTATGTTCCGTTCCCTTGCACTTACATAACTTATCGTTGACTGGCTGTTGCATACAGGAAATCACTTATTCTAACAACATTAAAGTCTTCTGACTTGAAGAGACTTTTTTAAATCCAGATATTCACTTTACGCACTGCTCTAATATTAACTGACTTGAGTTAACTTCCCTGCCTAAAAACTTGCTAAGTACCTACAATTTATAAGCTTAAGACAAACCAGTATTATTAAGTAATAGTTTTTGTTTGAGAAGTAAAGAAAATTTTAAATCGTGAGATTAAATGAATGCAAAGTGTTACACAGTAAAAGTTTATAATTATTTTGTGCAATATTTTTGTCAAATTCTATAGCTGTAATCTAGTAAGCTGCCTCAGTTTAAAGGAGGCTACAATGTTTTTGATTCTGCATGTATTCTGAGATATCCTGAAGAATTCTTCAAACTTCTATCTTGTTCGTTTTGAATACTTTTTTATCATTTAAACATCATTCATTTGAGATTTTACGAAAATTCTCCGAACTTTTGGTTTTTGTACTTTTATATTCCTCCTGAATGTAATTTGACTAATCTTACTCTTAATCCATCGATATGGTCTAGTCCAATCCAAGTATCTGAAAAAATCATGATAAGAAATTTCGATCATCAACACAAAAGCAGATACAGCGCATCCAAGCAGCAGAATTGCAAAAACTAAAAGAAGATCTTCAAGTAACAAGAAGTCACTCGTTTCTTCATAGTTGATTCTGTTTGAATAATCCAAATAATCGAATGATTTCCACATTTTCGGTAAGCCTGCTTCAAACGACAAGTCCATGTAATATTGCAGTCGCTCCAAAAATGGGTTATAATAGCTTGCTTCTAAGTGGATGAACTGACCAGTAATCCTTTCAGGCAGAATATAATAATATTCTGAGGTTTGTTTCCCGTTTGGAAGGTAAAGTCTTAAGACATTTTCAGCCACATCGCAGGTCCGAATGAACACAAAACGTTTTCTGATGATTTCCTTTGCTTCATTGTCTCTCATATTCAAGCTTGATGTATTAATTCTGGAAATGAACTCATTTGTATTTTCGTAAGAAAACTCAAAACCTTTATCAGCCATTATGTCATAACTGGATGACAATAAATCCTTGAGTGTCTTTAAGTGCTCATCGACAGGATCAATTGTGAATGATGTAACGACACTTTCGTAGGCATTGCTGAGGACAAAAATCGAGATCGAAATCAGATGAAGCAGGATCAATAGCAAAGAACGATTCCTGTTAGAGAAGTCAAGACCTTGACCTATGAAAACCATGAACCATAAAGCAGCAATTTTCCAGTGAGAATCAACAGCACCACGACCACGAAATTGTCGCCAAACAGTAACAGAACAAAGAACAGAAAGTCCTATCAATGTCCACATGAATCGATCAAACGGTTTAGTGATTATGACGAGAAAAAATGACGTTTTTTCAGGAATTGGAACTAACGCACAATAACTTTTTTCCTCATATGTCATTAACTTTGGTTCTCGAGAATGATGAACAGTTGCTATATTTATCAGCAAATGCATTTTACGTCGCTTCCAGTAATCACCAATTGCAATTGTATCAGGCAAATTCAATCGTTTAAAAGTGCAATTTTGAATGGATTTAAGTATACGAAGAAAATGCATCATCTGACTAGTAATGTAACTCATCCCAATGCTATCAATTTCGGCTATTTGATAAGCATACCCTTCAAAATCAATTAGCTTATCAGGAAACACAATCAAGCTGTCGGTTGGGTTTGATACTGTTAGTATGAAAACAGCAGGCAAACTGTTTATAGTCTCAGCGATAACGACAGTAGGATAAATCTGGTGCAGCACAACAACATTCAAAAAACCGTTCACGAAAAAAACTTGAAGGATGAGGTGGCGCTGGTCTTGATCTAATGTGTTTGGTATGATACAAATTATTTTAGCCATATGATGCCACGTTGTGGATTGCTTATGAACAAGCAGAATATTTTTGAGTAAAGCCTTAAAATTAAATAAATATCTTTTTTTAAATCTTTATGTAATTTTTATATTTCTTACCGTATCAGTTTGACTAAATGCTAAAACCACAAGCGAAGCCTTTCTCAGATTTTTACCAATAATTTTTCTTTTTAAATCTGTTACAACAACCGGATTACTATCACCAATGCATCTGATAATATCATTGATAGAAGATGACCACATCCGTCCTCCTAAATTTGATATGAGGATGTCCTGAGTGTCAGTTCTAGAATTTACGACGTCATTTTGAATTTCGCAAATGCTGTTTACTAATGTTAAAGCGTTTGTTGAGATTTGTCTTGAGAAGAGGATTGTTAATATTGAAGCAACAATAAAAAACTTTGGAAACTCCATTTTTTCCTCTTCAATCTTTATTAAAAACTATGACTTAATGAAAAAAGCAAAAATGAACAACAAGGGTTTTAAAAATTCTACTTTTTAAGGTTTTAATATAGTAAATGTGATTGAAACTTGTGATAAGTTGTGATAATCGCAATAAAATTTATATTTATTGGAATTAAAATGCATTAGTCAAATTTTTATTTTAATGTGATGTTTTATTCTTTTTAAGAAGGATCTGGGATTTTAATCCATTTTAAAGTGGATACTAAATGTCTATCAGATGCTGTCATTACGAAGATGTCTCTATTTGCCAAACTCATAATTAAGCATCAGTATTTTGTGGCTTAACCAAAATCTTATTAACATTTGGTTCGCCTTTCTTCCTCATTTTATCAAAGATCGAATAAGTACATGCTCTTAATCTTTTGTAAAATCTCGATAAAATAAAATTTAAAGAATCATGATAAAAAATTTCAAGAAGCAAAACAAAACCAGACAACGCACATCCAATTACCAAAACATAAAATACTGGCAAAAGATCCTTTAATTCTAAATAGTCATTAGCTTTAACTGTTCTTAATTTTGGAATCGCATGGGACTCGAAAACTTTCCACATTTTTGCTAATCCATATAAGCGCTCGCATCCAATTTAAAAAAATAAGTTGGAACTTTTTCTGGTAAGATGTAATAAGTTCCAGCTGCATTTTTTGCACTTAAGTACTTCTCAACGACATAACATTGTCTAATTAGAGCATCACTTTTTTCATTTTTCAATCTTTTTGACAATTTTATTCTAGCAACAAATTTACTTGAGTCATTGAAATAGAATCGTAATATTGGATCAGCAAAAATTGTTAAATTTGATGCTATAAGATCATCAAGTGATTTTAAATAATTTTTATCTGGATCAATCATGAATGATGTGATGACACTTTTATAGCAATTACTGAGTATAAAAATCGATATTGAAATCAATTGAAGTAGGATTAATAGCACAGTTCGATTATTTTTAGAAAATCTAAGACTTTGATCAATGAAAACCATGAACCAAAAAGCAGCAATTTTAAAATGTGAATCAATAGCACCACGGCCACGAAACAATCGCCAAACAATAACAGAACAAACAACAGAAAGTGATATTAATGTCCACATAAGTCGATCAAATGGTTTAGAGATTAAGACGAAAAAGAATGATGTTTTTTTCTGGAATTGGAACCATAGCGCAAAAAATTTGTTCTTCGTAAGTCATTAATGTTACATCGTTTGGTTCTGGTACCGTTGTAAAACTAATTATCAAATGTGTTTTTCGTTTTTTTGTATGTTCTAATGCGTCCGTAATATTTTTTAAAGTTATTATTTTATAAGTAGAGTTTTGTTTAATTGTAATTGCATGTGAAAAATGGGTCATAATATAACTTCCCAAATTATCTTCTATACTTTTCAATACACCAATCTGATACTCAAATCCATTTAAATTTTTTAAGCTTATCATGAAAAAGTTTTATGCTTTTGCTTGGATTTGTATTTGTATATTGTACAAAACCATTATTCCAAGGATTCAGAGTTTGATACGAAATTCCTATGTCTGACTCGAACACCAGAACGACATTCCAAAATCCATTTTTTAAAAATTTTAAAAGTATTTTTTATCGCTGTTTTGCAGACAATTTAGTCGAAATTGGACAAAGGATACAAGCCATGAAATTCCAATGCGTTGAAAATTTGTGAATTTGAATTATGTTTCCTTCTTCATCCTGTAAATGTTAAATGATTAGTTCATTTATTTTTATTTTTTAATTTTATTTGTTATTAAACTACCAAATCAATATTGTTAAGCACTATAATTACAAATGAAGCCTTTCGCAAATGAAAATTTGTCATTTTCATCGCCATATCTGTCACATCAACTGGATTTCTATGACTAATACATTTAGCAACATAATCTACGTCAAAATTATTTAATTCTTTCACATTCCCAATCAGAACATCTTGAGTATGATTTGTTTGATTTAATCTATGATTTACAATTTTACAAATGCTTTTAATCAATTTTTCATCATTTATTTCATGCTGCAGTGTAAAGTTCTTACTTTCAATCATTTTTAAAAACAAAACTATGGCAAATGAAGCAAAGAATTTGGATAATTTCATTTTTATTAATAATGAAAAAAACGCTTTCAAAATCAATGCTAAAGTAACAAGGTGAGCACAATACAAAGTCTAAACTGATAATAAAGCTATGACATTTGAAAATATCACATAAAATGAGAATCAATTTAAAGTTGCATTGCATTATTTGATTTCTAGTTTATGATAGTTTTTATGGATTTTTTAGAATTCATTAGTGAAATGGAATTAGACTTTAAACTTTAGACTTTTATGATTGAACCATTTTGACCTTCGGACTCTGCTTCTTTCTATTCCATCTGTTGAAAATTATCTGTTTTCTTCTTCTTAAACATTCATAAAACCTAGTCCAATTCCAGAATCTTTGGTACAAAATTTCAATAATCATCACAAAAGCCGACAATATGCATCCAATAAATAGAATTAAAAACACAGGTCCAAGATCTTTTAATTCTAAATAGTCTTTAGATTCATGAAAGTTCTTTAGCTTTGAAACGTCATACGAATCAAATACTTTCCACATTTTTGGCAAGCCAGCTTCAAATGACAAGTCCATGTAGTGTTGAAATCGTTCAAGAAATGGATTATAAAAGCTCGCTTCCAATCTTAAAAACTGATTTGGAATTCTTTCTTGTAGAATGTAATAATATTCTGAAAAGTATCTATTGTTGGATCGTTTCGAATTAAGGACATGCTCAGCTAAGTCACAAAGTTTAGTAAAAGCGTAACGCTGTTCAATCAAGTTCGATTCAAAGTTGATTCCTTTTGGTGTATCAGGTGAGTTTACCAAGGCAGAAAACTCACTAGAATCCCTGAAAAAGTATTTAAATGCTGGACCACTAACAATCTCTATTTTCGATTCCAATAGATCTTTAAAAGACTTTAAAAGGCTTTCACCAGGATCAATCATGAATGATGTAATGAAACTTTCGTAAGCATTGCTGAGAATGAAAACTGAGATCGAAATCAAACTTTCCAATGAGAATCAACAGCACCACGACTTTGAAACAATCGCCAAACAACAACAGAACAAATAACAGAAAGTGCAATTAACGTCCACATGAATCTATCAAATGGCCTGATGATGAATTGAAAAACAAATGAATTTTTTTGTGGAATTGGAACCAACAAGCAATAACTTTGTTCCTCATATGTCATTAACGTTGGCTCTGTAGAAGGCTTAATTACTACGACATTAATCAGCAAATGCATTTTACGTGATCTCCAATAATTCTCTAACTCTGTGAGATTCTTCAGGTTTAAAATCTTGTAATTGGAATTTTGATGATCCTTAATAATCCGTAAGAAATGTAACATAAGCGGACTTATATAGCTATCATTAATATTCTTTACAGTAGCTACTTGATACTCAAATCCTTCTAAATTCTTTAGCTTATCTGGAAACACCAGAGAAAAACTCTTTGAACTTGATGTTATTAATCTCTTATATCGATCTTGAAAATGTTTTAAACTCTCAGTTTCGATTCCTTTGCTTGTCTCGTGAACAATTATGAGATTCAAAAATCCACTTACAAAGAAGTTTTGAAGTATGATTTGGCGTTGTTTTAATGATAGTTCATTCGGTATGACACAAATAATCTTTGCCATATGATGCCAAATCGTCGAACCTCGTTGATTTCTAATTAAACTTACTATTGAGTTCTGTAACAAATATTATGATTAGTTTGAATTTATTGATTTCTACTTAGTTTTTTTTTACCGTATCAATTTTATTAATCGTTACAATCATAAGTGAAGCTTTCCTTAAACTCTTTGTTGTCATTTTCATTGTCAAATCAGTCACAACGACAGGATGTCTATCACTAATGCATCTAGAAACATCATTCAAGTCTAAATTCTTGAATAAACCTCCAAAGTTACCAATGAGAATGTCCTGAGTCTGTATATTTTGATGTAATGCATATTTTACAATTTTACAAATGCTTTTAACCATTTTATTATCACTGATTTGACGCTGAAGTAAAAAGCTTTTTGTCTGCGTTGTTTTTAGGAAAACAATTAAGAAAAAAATTGCAAAATATTTGAATAATTTCATTTTTAAAAATGTTTAAACGTTCACAATCAATATTAGGTGATCACAATGCAAAGTCCAAACTAGTATTGAAGCTTTTACATAGGAAAATGACACACATAATTAATATTCAATTAAAATTACATGTGCTTATTAAATTTTAAAGATTATGATAGCTTGAATAGTTTTTATTGATTTTAACTTTAAACTGCAGACTTTTGAGGTTGGACTGTGACCTTGTTGACTTTTATTTCCTGCCTTTTGCTACAGAACAATTGAGTCCTTCTTCTCAAGCATTCATAAAATCGACTCCAATTTAAGTTTCTAATGAATTCTTGATGGAAAATTTCAACAAACGTCACAACAGCCGACAAAATGCATCCAATAAATAGAATTAAGAACACAGGTCCAAGATCTTTTAATTCCAAATAATCTTTAGATTGTTGAAAGTTCTTTAACTCAGAAACATCCCACGTAACCAAAGTATTCCACACATTTTCCATTGACATCGATGGAAGATTTATGTACTTTCCACAAAATAGTACATTGTGTATTACTTTTGTACTACATAAATGGTTCTTCCATGTATAGTCCATGTGTAATACATTTACGTAATATTTTAAAAATCTGGTCATTCGGACAATTAAAAACATTTTGGTTTTTTTTCTTGTTTGTTTACATTGTGAAATGTGTTTTAGAAAAAATTTATATGACGTGAAAAATTAATTTAAATTGTGGTTTAATGTTTTAAATTGTGATAAATTGACGAAAAAAATGGTAAAGAATGTGAAACAAGTCATAAAGTTATGTTTAAGGTAAGAAAAAAATGAGTTTTTAATAATGAAAATTTACAAAAAATTGAGATGATTTAGACATCTTAAAATCATTAAATTATCGTTCTCCTTTCGTTTTATTATTTATAGGTATTGCAAGCATTTTTTTGTTTTAATCGTTTTAATTAATTTTTAATTTTCAGGATTTTAATCATTTTTTTATTTCTCTTTTTTTCAGAAATCCAGCTATGTTTATTTTTTGTAGTATAATTTTTCGTTTGAATGTTGTTAGCATAATTGTATGTGAATTTTTAATAAAGTAAATAGTGTAAAGAATAAACAATAATATGAATTAATTAACTAAGATTTAAGCAAAATTTTTTTCAGGCGCATAAATCCATTAAAAATACATAAAGTAGTACATTTGTATTACCCAATGTACTATACATGGAACGTTCCCAAATCGTCCATGAAATCATCCATCTCCATAGGACAATATCGTTCCATGTATCATCCATGGATGATACGCATGGACTATACATGGAATATATTCGCGTAATACATGTATAGTCCATCTATGGGATTTTGGTTACGTGGGATCGTAAGAATCAAATACTTTCCATATTTTTAATAATCCAGCTACAAATGACAAGTCCATGTAGTGCTGAAATCTTTCAAGGAATGGGTTAAGAAAACTTGCTTCCAATCTGATAAATTGACTTGGAATCCTCTCTGGTAGAATATAATAATATTCTGATAAATATTTTCTATTGCGTCGTTGTAAATTCAAAACACCCTCAGCTACATCACAGAGTCTTATAAAAGCGTAATGTCGTTTAATTAAGTTGTTGCCAAAAGTGATTCCTTTTGGTGTATCAGGTGAATTTACAATCGAAGAAAACTCACTAGAATTTCTAAAATTGTATTTAAATGCTTGTCCAACAGCAATCTCAAAGTTTGATTCCAACAGATCTTTAATAGATTTTAGATGCTTTTGACTTGGATCAATCATAAATGATGTAACAATACTTTCATAGGCATTGCTAAGTATGAAAATTGATATAGATATTAAATGAATTAAAAGCAATAGGACAGTTCGATTTTTGCTTGAAAAATCAAGACCTTGACCGATAAATATCATGAACCACAAAGCAGCAACTTTCCAGTGAGAATCAATAGCACCACGACCTAGAAACAATCGCCAAACAGTAACAGAGCAAACCATAGAAAGTCCTATCAATACCCACATGAATCGATCAAATGGTTTGGTGATTATGACGAGGAAGAATGAAGTTATTTCTGAAATCGGAACTAACGCACAATAGCTTTTTTCCTCGTATATCATTAGCGTTGGTTCTGGGGAATATTTCACTGTTACTAAATTTATCAGCAAATGCAGTTTGCGTGTCCTCCAATAATCTTCCAATATTGTTAAATTTTGTAAGTTTAACATTTTGAAAGTTGAATTTTGTTGATGCGTAACGGTATGTAAGAAATTTATCATCAGTGAACTAATATAACTATTATTGCTATTCTTAACAGAAGCTACTTGATATTCGAATCTTTCTAAATTTTTAAGCTTATCCGGAAATATCAGATGACCATACTTTGGATTTACAATCGTTAATCTTTTATAACGACTTCCAGAAGATTTAAGACTTTCATACTCGATTCCTTTAACTGTCTCGTACACGACTACAAAATTCCAAAATCCATTTGCAAAGAAATTTTGAAGAATAATTAAACGCTCATTTAAGGATAATCCAGTTGGGACAATACAAATAATTCTCGACATGTGATGCCAAACTGAGGAATGTCGTTGGTTTTGAATCAACTTTGCTATTGACTTCTGCAAATAAAATATTAATAGTTTGAATCAATTTACTTTAGAACAGCTAATTTATACCACATCAATTTTATTAAGCTGTAAAATCGTGAATGCAGCCTTCCTTAAAGTTTTTGATGTCATCTTCACCATTCGATCTATCACAACGACAGGATGTGTATCACCAACGCATCTAGCAACATCATTTATATCAAAATCCTTTTGTAAACCTCTGAAGTTCGCAATTAGTATGTCTTGAGTCTGAATATTTTGATCTATTATCTCACTCATTACTTTGCAGATACTTCTTACCAATTTATTTTCATTGATCTGATCCTGATTTAGAAAATTCCTGCTATTTATCGATTTTGCGAAGCTAATTCCAAATAAAATTGGAAAAAAATTTATAAAATTCATGTCTTTTTTGTCAATGCGAACAGTGACGAAATAATATGTAAACTGCATTAGAAAATGTCACATAAATTGGATATTCAATAATAAAAAAAAATATAAATTGTGTAATTAAATAATTAAATCGCAATCGTAGTGAAGCAGATTGGAATCGAATGTCGAACTATATGTAGGCTAATCTGCTAGTGTGGGGATTGTGTGGCAAGGTTATAGCGAATTTGTTACCCAAACCATTTATCTTTTGAGAACACGCGAGTTCAATTCCCACTAGATGAACTCATTCATTGTAAATAAAAAAAGTCTTTCATTTTTACAAAATTCCCTGTCAACTTCTCATCTTGTTGTTTTTGCCTAAAACATGATTCACAGCACGCTTTCGTCCCTAAATTGCAAACAAATTAAGTTCAAAATGACTTTCAAATTTATTCAAAATGTCATCTAAAATCCAAATTTTCATTATCATTATTTAAACTCAGATTTCAAATCCATTTAAACAAGTTTACAAAATCTTTTTTAATACAATTCAAACTTTATTTTTGTCTGGAATGCTGCATACGAAAACTTTTCTGTTAATGCTCACTTTTTGTGCTGAATTTTCATGGACAATTTAATGAAATCTAAAAATTGTTTTGGGAGTAAAGATGCATGAGTCTTTCTGTAGATGAATGCATGCAAGAAAAAACTTTATTTCCTAACTTGACCAGATTGACCACATAAAAAAACTTTTCCTTTTTGCCTCGGCAACTTTATTTTTGTATTCGCTTTTTAACTCAATTGCAGATTTGCAGCAAACACAAAAAAAATCTCGAGTTTAATGAAATTTTCGAAAAAAAAAATTATTTATCTATTATTTGGTTTTAAGGGCTTTCTGTGCATTACATACAGCATAAGTGATCGTGGTGATGGAGGCAATGTGGGAGAGAAAGCCAATTAAATGCAAAAAAAAACTTTGTCTTTTGGAAAATTTAATAACGCTTAAAACTGCTCATGAATGCTTTTTATTCTCGTATCATGTGATGGCTTTGTCACTGGTGTGAAGTTAGCTTTGATACTCAAAATGTGAGGAAATACTTAATTTTTGAACCTTATTAAGTCAAATTTAAATCGAATTTTAATATCAAACCTCAAAAATCTTTACTGATTCCTGGCCAACTTCACACAAGTCGCAACTTCATCACAAAAATGAAATTAATGTGGTCATTTCACAAGTTGACATAATAGATGATGAATGCTGTGAATGCAAAGCTGTGAGATTTTAAAAAATGTATTTTAATTTTTATTCCAGTCATGAACAGCTCGTGGTATTGAATAAATCATTTTTAAATTGTTTTATTTTATTTTTCTTTTTCTTCTTTACTCGGATATGAAAAACTTTCATAAATCATACTTTTTATGGATGTAAAAAGTAAAAGAAATTCTTGAGTTTTAATCGTTGTTAAATGGTTTTATTTCTAGAAGTTAGCCTGTGGAAATGGACGTTAATGATAGCAGGCTTAGTCAGAGTTGTTATAATGATTTTTGTTTTGTAAAGTACGAATCCTTAGTGTATCAAAACTCTAGGAAATGAATGACAAGATTAAGCTTACGGTAAAAATCGAACTCTCCTCAAAAACCATTATAAAAATATTTCCAGCCTAAGGACTTGAAAAAAGACACCATTTTATCGAACTAGAATGTTGCTGGTTATTTTGCTAATACAATTGTTATAGCATTGAACTAAGCTAGAGTCAAGTGGTTCTTAAGCTATCACTATTGTGGTTTGGAGAGCTTTTTCAAGGCGAAAGCTATTGAGAAACACCTGAGCTGCTTTAATTATTCAAAATGAGGATGTTTGGTGTGCGGCAAGTCAAAAATGATTGTAAATTACTGTCCTAGGGAATGTCACACTATGGATAGATAAGAATGGGAACTTTTTTTTTTTTTTTTTTTTTTTAAATTAAACTTTTTATTTATTTACATTTAAATTTAAGTATGTACAAAGTTTCTATACATTTTGTTGCTTTTTGTTTTAAGGTTTCAGGCATTCAATTTGCCTTTTGTCTCTTAATTTTGATTTCATTTACGGATTTTACTTTCTTTTGTATTTCATTTGATTTATTCGGTGTTTTGAGATGCAAGACGACTGTTGAAGTTCGCTTGCAACTTTCCGACGTAGTCTTCGATGGACGGTATTTTCGCTTCTGTATGAAGATCGGTGATCCTTTCATATCTTGTTTTATTGAGAACAATTCTCAAGAATTTGTTTTGCAGTACTTGAAGTTTTTGAAGATGGGTTTTTGCCATGCTTCCAAACGCTGGACAACCATATGTGAATATTGGTCTGATGGCTAGCTTGTAGATGAGAAGTTTGTTTCGTACGTCGAGTTGTGAGTTCCTGCTGATGAGCGGATAAAGCTGTCTTAATGCGGTGTGAGCCCTATTGGTCACATACTCCACATGCGGCTTTAATGTCACTCTCTTGTCGATCACCATTCCCAGATATTTAGCTTCTGTTTCCCATTTGATGTTTTCGTTGAGAAATTTGATGTTATTTCCTGGTAGTTGCCTGGAGTGCCTGTTTGTGATGAATAAGGCTTGAGTCTTCTGTTTGTTGAGGTTGATCTTCCATTTGTTCATGTATTGTTGAACTTTTCTTCCTGTGTGCTGCAGATGTGTCACAATATCGGCCGAGTTCTCTGCAGAATGATACAGTGCTGTATCATCTGCGAAAAGACCGATGTTGTTGGTTGTCTCTCTTACAACATCATACGTGAAGATGTTGTAGAGAGTTGGTGAAAGCACTGCTCCTTGTGGCACTCCGAATTTGATTACCTTGATTTCTGAGAACTGACCTTTAATAAAAACTGCAAAAGATCTTTAAGAATGGGAACTGTTCTTACTCCTCTCGAACCCTCTTAAAGTGAATCTTTATTTTCTAGTTTTACTCCTGATTGCATGTGCGTTATTTTGATGGATTTTGATAAACCTCAAGCAGGCTCAAGCATTTCAAAATATCCTGAAAATCTATTCTGATCATAGTCAACAATCATCGCTATTCATTTCCATAAGCCTCTTTGCATAATGCATAAACCTCATAATATTTCCACATTATCATCTTTACATCACACACAATTTCATATTGAATGCATTAATTCAATATCTATCAAATTATGTGTAAATAATCGTATTCATTCATAGACATTTCCTCATTGATTAAACCACACATATTGCTGATTAAGTTTAGTAAGTAATATTAAACTTTTATTTATTGTGAACAATAAAGCAGATTGAATGTAGGCAACTAGATATGTTCAAGAAAAACTTTGTTCCTTAAATGATGCTGTAGAAAAGAACAGAACACAATACTAATAAAGATAAAGTAAATTAAGTAATAATCAAGAAGATGAAAATCTCCATCCACAAATTTTGACATTAAAGGAAATAAGTCGAATAAATTACAAGAATGTTTTTAACCCTCACAGAGCATCCAGGCAATTTTCCCATCTCCTCTCATCAAAATCATTTGTTTTGTTTGCCATTTTATTAAATTGTTATTATTCCTCTATCTACCATCTTCTATACCATATAAGTGCTTCTCTCTATGCCTCTATTGTTTGCTCTGTTTCTTTATTATTTACTTTTTTTTTCTTTCTTTTGGGTTGACTATAATAATGACGATGACGATGATGATGATGATTCAATAGAATTGGATATAGAAACAGAATTACAACAAAAAGATACAAAAAGAAATTTTCATTTTCATTTCAACGCGCCTAATATTAATGAAATTAAGTCAAAGCAGCACAGAAAAAGAAAGAAATGAGGAAATGAAATCTTTTCTTGGATTTTCTTGATGAATGCCTAAGGATATAAAAATAGAGAACTAAAATAACTGAATGAATGAAAATGGGTGTGCTCAATGTATGCGTGCCATATATGCGGAGATTAAATTCAATCTCTTTTAAGGCATAGCAGAAAAGAATTTTTTTTCTGGCAAGTTTGAAATGTTTATTAAAGCTGGTTAAAGTGAAGAAGTGAGTTTGCTTACATAAGGAAATGACTTCACTTTCACAACTAGTATGGAACATTTTTGGTGACCTGGAGACTTAACTGTCTAGCTATATCTCAAACAGATCTTATTAAGAACCAGACAAATCTATTTACAACTAAAAACTTTTAAAGACACTAAGTTTGAAAAATAATTGTAGACCAAGCGTTTCTCAATTCCTTGGATTCAAATAATTTACTGAACACTGAAGGAATTTGATTAGAAAATTTTGGTTCATCGATCAGAAATCTGGCACTAAGCTGGTACGACCCTCGCATGGTGCTGTATTTAAATCAAAGCCAACACCATGACAGAGGCTGGGTGACAAGTTTTTATTCGATTAACTGACTTGTGCAGGAGCAATGCAGAAATTTATCAGCTGTATAGAGATGCTGATATTGTGAGGAGAATCAAAGTAGACCTGCTTTGATTTGCTGGACATGTTATTAGAAGACCTGTTGACGCTTCATTTAATAAGGTCTTCAAATCCGATTTTGCAGATGGTAAGGGATCACGTGGAAGGCCAAAAAACTCGTGGAAAGAGGCTGGTAGAGACAATGTTGCATTTTGAATCAGCAATTAGCAGACGGTAGCCAGCGATAGAGCTAGTTTTAGGGAACGACTAAGGAAGGTCATGGATCACAATTGATCTGTAAGATTTGTTGGTCGTAGTAAGTAACCGACTTGTGCTACTCGGGTTAGTTGATCATCTTAATCAAGTTTCTATTAAAACAATTATTTTCCAAGCAGACATCCAGCCACCACACAAACAAACAACCAAAACAATTTCAATTTAAAACCACACTGCCAATAAGTGTGAGAAAATGGAAAATTCACTGGGATTATGAGGGTATCAAAGGCACTCTTTTCAAATTGTCTCTATTCTATATTATTATTTTGTATGAAAAGTTTATGGGTTGGGATGTTAATTGCTAGGAGTGTACGCATCACCAGAAAGAGCGAAACAGAACCAAAAAAAATAAAATTAAAGATGGGGGAGAAGAAATGATTGTTCTATGATTTGGAAAATTAACATGCTATGACATCAAGATAGACATGAATGAAACTTTTGATCTTATTATTCCCCAGCACAATAACTAGCACACAGCATGATAATGATGATGGGTTTCGTAAGTTTGTTTATTATAGACGCTCATTCGACCGAAATTTTATTTAAATTGATGAGAAATTGGGTCTCGTAGCTTTAAATCTACTTTAACTGTTCGCATCCTTCCAAGAGTTTTCCTCAACCAACAACCACCGCAGCCAGTCAAATACTTTTTTGTTGTTGTTGCTGTTAAGGAAATTTATATGCAAAAAAAAAATAAAGGAAAAGTTCTCATTGCTGTAGAGTCAGTCGGGATGCAAGGAGAGAGTTAAGTTGAGAAAGTTTCGACGATGAATCCAATTAACATTCTACTACCACTGCTCTACAGTCTGAAAATGCACTTAACTTCACTTTTACGTCCGCACAGCCCGCACACTCATAATTTTGCGGTGCTTTCGAATAATTTTCAAATTTTCCTCGTGCAAGTGCAGTTAAGAGCTATGCGATTTGTTTGGTAAGGAAGGAAAATAAGTTTTTCTTTTGAAAATGAGGAAAAACATTGTTAATGAAATTTTGCAAATGAGAATGGTATGAAATTGGCACTTCTAAGATGAATTATGGGTTGAGCATGATATGGAAAATTCGAGAGTAATTGCAATAGTTAAGAATTAAGTGATTGTTGACATGGATTGGTAGAAGCTATGAGATTTTTAATTTCAAATTTTGAATTGGAACACAAGAAGCTAAAATATCTTGGCAAGGTTTAAGAGTCGAGATTTAGTGTCAATTTCATCTCCTGGATTCAATTTTAATGATGTTGTTTTAGTTGATTTCCCCTTTAGAAGTTGTAAGTCCCCTTCACAGAAACATTTGGTTCATCTTCAATCGTCGAATCTTGTAGAAAATTTAAAGATTTATTTAGTTTAAAGAACAAAATTGCAATGAATATTCAAAACTGAAACAAAACCGCTCTTATTAGTACTTAATATATGCTCTATAAATCACAATTCAACAAAACAACTTCAAATGAATTATTTTTATTTATTTATTGAATCATAATCTAGTACAATCCACAATTCCAAAACCACAAATGTTATCAAAACAATAAAAAACTTACTTTTGCATGCAGCAAGCTTAAAGCTCGTTAAAAATACAGCTGATTTCACACGAATGCAAATTAAAAAGCAAAAACATGTTTCTGCATCAAAAAAAAACAGCAAAAATAATTTAAATGAAATTGAACTTTTACTCTTCATTCAATTATTTCTCGATCAATTGTTAGAATTCTTCATTACATATTCATCGATGAATTTGGATAACTGAATGGAAAGGAGCTTTCAAGAGCTTCCTTGTATGCAACAGTACCAATTTTTTCAAATTAAAGTTTTTCAATTTAAAATTTATTTGTATTTATCTCCATATTTTACTCATTCTTATCACTCGTTCAGCTTTTCTAGAACTAAAATGTGCTATGTAATGAATATGGGTGTAGTCAGGGGGTTATAAGGGAACTAGATCTCCTCGAAACTGATATTTAAATGGTGAAAATTGAAACCAATTTGGAGATCAGAAGCCAAATTCCAGAGCTCCTCAGAATATGAAGAAATTCCTAAACACACTCCTGATAATGAAAAAGTGCTGATGATAACGAAAGACAGCAGAAAGACGAAGAAAAAAAAAGTTTTCACTTTAATCAAATAGATAAAAACGGAAAAAGTAAAAAAGAAGAGCGAGAAAAAAAGGGAAAAAACTAATTCAATTTAGACATGTAATATAAATTCCTCTCATTTCTCTTCCTTCTGCTCGTCTCAGCTTACACACATTTTCATCAAACAAAAATATATAGGAAGAAATATTCATTTCAATTTGTGCTGATTTCGCGAAAAAAAAATTTATGTGCTTTGCTGTGAGGCTCAAAAAGTTTTAATAAATACAAATGCCTTCTCTAACTCTCCCAAAATATGAAATAGAGCAAGTTGTGGAAGTTGATAGTGTAATCTTTTATCTGGATGAGATTTGAGCGTATTTAAGATCCATTAAGGATTGGGTTGGAATTAAGTGAAATAGCGAGGAAGATTAGAGGTTTTATTGGCAAACCTATTGTGTATGATAATCATGATGTAGGAATAGAGTGGTATTTGTGGTATTGATTGATTTCTAGGCGAATCTGCCAAACTAAGAGTGAATAATCAATGGCTGAGTTAAGTCGAGTAGGGTTTGGGGAACCTGTTAACAGAAAACAGAAAAACAGCTGTTTTTTGACAAAAATCTGTTAACAGAAAACAGGTCTCAAAAACAGATCTGTTTTCTGTTTTTCATTTTTACATATAATTTACAGAAAAAAAAATTTCTTAATTTTTTGAAGAACTTAATATATTTTTCTAGAATTCCAAATTGAAATGTATTTACTTTTTTAATATTTTTTGGATGTTTAATAGGTTTGAAATCATTATCAAATTTATGATTAATCATTATTAATTTTGCAATCGAAGTTTTAAATTTGTTGAACCTTTGGTAGCATTTACTAAAGTTCAAAAATATAATCAACAATTTTACAAGATATTTTTTGATTTAGAAATATTTTTTAAAATATTTCAAATAAAATATTAGAATTTATGGAACTTTTACAATGCAACAATGCAATGTTCCTTACAAGTATAAATATTTTTTTCGATGTTTTTTTGCATTTTTATATTTCATTATATTTTCAAGAGTTAATTAACGAAAAATCAAAAAATAATAATGCTTGGCTCTTTAATGTATGCTTAACTGCTTATAACCACCAAAAAGTTTCATTATCTAAAAGAAACGCTTAAGATAACTCAGTTTATTCCGAATTTTAGAAAAACTGGAAAACAGCTGTTTTTAAAAATCAAAATCCGAAAACAGAGTG
Source organism: Chironomus riparius (assembly GCA_917627325.4). Classification (NCBI taxonomy): domain Eukaryota; kingdom Metazoa; phylum Arthropoda; class Insecta; order Diptera; family Chironomidae; genus Chironomus; species Chironomus riparius. The sequence goes on along the minus strand of OU895877.1, from coordinate 15,398,495 downwards.
TTTTTTAAAAACAGCTGTTTTCCACAAAACCTAAAGTTGAGTAATTAGATTGCAGTTTAGAAATTCGAAACTGTTTTTTTATGAAGTTGAGGTTCGATTCCCATCAGACGCTTAAAAGCGGTTCATTTATGACATCCAACATTTAATTTGTAGGGGAAGGATTTAAGGATTTTTTGACAATTCAAAAGAAGATTTGTGACAAAGGAGGAAATAGGTTCAGAAATTAAGTTCGTACATCATTAGCGAATGGCCCCATATTTATTAATTATTCCAAAGAAAAGCGCAGTTGTGAAAATAGTCACTGCTTTTAATGTTGTGGCTTCTGTGTGTCTTAAAAAGTGTTGACCCATCCTTAGTTTTGAACATAAGTCAAAAGTATGTTCAGACCATTATTAAAGTTTGAAATTTGGACACGAAATGTGAAGTATCAAAGAAAGTGTTTTCTCAAGTGTCCAACAGAAGGCAGACGTTTCAAAAATCCCACAAATTCTTCTTTTCAACAAAATATCAAGTTTTCTAAGTTAATTGAAATTAATGCAAGATTATGTTTAATCATAAAAATGCACAATAAAAAAACAATTCCCAAAAGCATTAAAGCAAAAATTGCAACCATCCGAATAACAGAATAAACTATTCATGCTGTCTAAAAACACTCAACATCCCTCACACATCAGTAGAAAAAAAATAACAAAATTTCTTCAAATCCCTTCCAGTCATTAAGCCAAAACAATCATAAAATACTCATCGACCATAACAACATGAGAATCAGTTGTAGAACAAAGCAGAAAAAAGTCATGAAAAGGAAAATTTCTCATTCAGATATTCAGATACATGTGTAGCAATGTTTAGGAATGAAATTATTATTATTATGATCATAAGCCTCTGAAAAAAGGAGATTCATTGATTCGTGTAATATAATTTCCCCATAAACACAAACATATCCTCAACATGCTCACTTCTTTCCGACTATAATCATGCAAATGTAAATTCCTAATTAATTACGAAAAAAAAATCCTTTTGATGGTTTTTTGAATTTATAATTTCTGTATGGGAAAATGTTACATCCAGCATTACTTATGCTTCCCTGCCTTTTTCACCACAAATATTTGGCTTTTAGATTTTCATACTGTACAAAAAACCAGAAATTCGTACTTCCCCCCTCATTCAGCCTCAGCAATATCATCATAATTCTCTTCTATACACTTTTTTTTATTCAATCCTTTTTCTCCTTTATGTGTGCATAAACATGGGATACATTCGGTAGCATTCAACCAAGAGTTGTGTTGCGGTTTATTTTCATATTATAAATTTTATTTAATTTCAAAATGTATAACAACCCAACAAACTACGAAACTATAAATACAAGATACACATTTTTAATATTTTTTTTTATAAAAAACTGCTAGAGTTAATGCTGAAAGTACACAAGACACAAAAAGTATATATTAAATGTATTGAACTATGCATGCATGGTGTGTGCTCAAATAAACTTTTTTTTAAAAATATTTTATAAAAATGTTGATTAATTTTTTTTTGCTTACCGGCATCAAGAAGTAAGAAATTGTCGATTGATTTGAATGAAGCTCAAGGGGGATAACAACACGATGGGAAATTTTTTTTTTGATAAACAATTTCATGCCGACTTCTTTCTCTAAAATTCGAGGGAATTTTAAATTTATAATCAAAAAAATCCCAATATGTTGTTTTCCCCTTGATCTAGTGACTTACAACAGTGGTATTTAACCTTTTTTTGAGCCACGGCACACCTTGATGGTAAGTTATGACCGAAACCGCACATGGCATACGATTCGTGGAATTTTCTCTTTTTATCGCTGCATATTAGTGTTTTGTGGCACATGGGTTGACCATCACTGACTTATAAGCATTTTTGGTTGATGCAACATTATTAAGTTAAATTTTTGGTGAAACATCAAAGAACAGACTGAATTATACTCAAAAATTTAGAATCCTTAATTGATACAATATACATAGTTGTCATAACACTGTCATGAAGACATGGGGTGTTCTTAAAGCAGCTTGACGGTACTCTGACAATACAACTGCCTCTTACCACTTCAGTGTTGTCCAAACTAACACGATTTGTGTGGTTTAAGGTCTATCAAGTTGTGCAGTGGCTCAAAAAGTTTGGACATCAGTGCTAGTGACTTGAACTCTAATATTTCATCTGACTATATCCTACAAAAGCATCCAAAGTGCTTAAAAAACAGTTCAACCCACCAAAAAAAATTATAGCTACACAACAAAAAGAAGTCCTTGTCACCAATTTATATTAAAAACTTTATCATCCTAGATATTTTTTAATAACGAATAAAATAAATCGAATTATCTTTTTTCATCGATGTCACAGCGTAATTTCGTCATCTCAATGGAATTTTAATAATCAGCATTGGCATGATAGGCAATAAGATATTATTGTTATTGGAATTTTAATAATAAAATTAGATTTCTGCTTCCTCTTTTATTCTTTGTAGCAAAAAGCATAAAAATTTCCATAATTTGTGAGACAGAAAATGGATAAAAAAAAATCTTCTTTTTTCCTGCTTTTCATTTCAAACCGGAAAGGATTTTGTCATAGTTTGCATTTGGGATTAATTTATGGTGTCAAGTGCTTAAAGGGCATGACATTGATTTAAAGGGGCTGATGGAATGAGTTGGATGTGAAGGAAAAAGTTTTAATGATGAAAAATGGATGGGATGAGGGTGAAATAGATGGGGTTTGAAGATTTGTAGAAAAGTAGAGGATTGTCAACCAATTTTGAATTCTTAAGGAACTTTTAAAATTTTAATTTTACTTAATATTTGAGTTTTGAACGGTTTTAAAATTTAAATTTTCACAGATTTTGTTCAAAACAGATTCCAATAATTTGAATTTTAATGTTTTTTTTTATTTAAATTTTAACGGATTTTTAAAATTTGAACTTTTAATATTGTTCAATATTAAACATAACTTCTTTACTAATGCATGAGACATATGACAAATGTAAAAAACAATTCTTTCCCATTCGACATGAAATTAAAATTTTCAACACTTAAAATGGAATTAGACGTAAAGATGGAGAGGAAGGAAATAAAAATATAATACTTCATCATTCTCATGTATGAATTTAAGAGCTTTTTGCTGTCATTTTATTCAAATATATTCTCGGTAAGATTTAATGCAAACTTCCCCCATCATATCCGCATTCCAACTCTACGTTCTCACCTGCTTTGAGATATTTTTTATTACTTCTGTGGTTTCATCACCCCTCATTTCATCTATTTAATTTCAGAAAGCCATAAACTTTGTGTATGTAATTATGAAATTAAATTGAATTTAAACTTTTTTCCCTCGTTTTTATTGTTATTTTGTAGAATTTGCAGCTTGTAAAATTTAACATGCACGTAAGCTGATTAAGGGGCCGTTCACTTATTACGTTTGCATTTTAGGAGGGAGGGGGGGTTTGAAAAATTGTAACAAACATAGGGGGGGGGGGGGGGTGTCAAGAAGTATGTAACGTTCTAACTGTCGTCTGTTTTTAGCGCATTTTTGAAAACTTGTTTTCGAAAAGGGAGCTCAATAATACATTTGTTCGTTCGTTCGTTCGTTCGTTCGTTCGTTCGGGCAAGCATAAAAACTTTGCAACCAGACATCGTAGAGAGCTCGGATTTGTTTTATTAGCTCAGTTCTATCGAGTTATTGGCCGATCGATTAGTTAAAAAGCTTAAAACAATGTGTCAATGCTATAATTCATTTCTTTAATTTTAACAGTGTAACCTGTTCAAATTTTTTCGACTACCTCTATAAATTCAAATTTTTAAAAGTCGTTAAAATTTAAATTTCGAAAAACCGTTAAATGATAAACTCTTTCTGTATGGAAATTTATTGCAATAAGTAAATTATTTAATTATACTATAATTAATGTTTTTTTAGTGCAACTTTTAACGGCCAAATTTCAAATTATTTATTGACCGTTAAATAATAATCCTTTCTATATAAGCATTCATTGTAACTTTTTGTTAATTACACTAAAATTAATGATCTTCTAATTTTCTCATGATCTGTAAATGAACGAAAAATAAATAGACAATCAAATGCTGATCGCTGCTACAAAAATGCGCTGAAGTCCCTCGATCAATAACACGAGGACTTTTGTAATTTTTTAAAAAAAAGTTCACGAAAAAAATTTGTTTCCAAATTTACACCAAAAACATTTTTTTTAAATTTTCCACCTTTTTAATGATTTATGAAAAATTATCAAAATAAAATAAATTATGAACGTTCAGGGGGGAGGAGGGGTTGTGAGTTGTAACATATTGAAACAAGGGGGGAAGGGGGTGAAAAAAGTTGTTTTTTTTTGCGTAACGTAATAAGTGAACGGCCCTAAGGAGATTAAAGCAAAAGGCTATAACTGTTTGTCTTTTCCATTGTAGTTTCTACGCTTTCAATCACAAAAATTAAGTATTTGTGTCGGTACCTCCTGTGTCAAATTCCGTTCTGCCTCCCCACTTACACCATTTTGACCAGGATTTCTCAAACATTATGCTTCGACACACATTTTCAGAATCACTCCGCAGCTTGTTGATTTGTAGCTTTTTCCAGTGCACGAGGTGGTGGGAGGGGGAAGAGTGTGCAGGAGTTATCCACGACCCTCAAGTGAACTGCCAACAAACATCATTAACGCACAAGTCCATAATGAATTAACGTTTCCTACTCTAATTGATCATTTTGTTTAGAAAGCACTTAATTTACATAAAAATCAGCACATCCGCTCACAAAAGCTCCTTTTTCGTATGCTCAAAATAATTTATCATTCTTTCATTCCCATTAAATGAATTGCTGCATATTCTAGACTTAAATTGCTGGTTCGCCAAAAGAAGGATCACGATAAAATTGAAGGTATTTTCTTTTTGAGTGGCTTATGGATTACCGCATACACACACAGACACAGAGCATGTATCATGAAAGAGGAAGGGAAAATAAATTCAATAACATGCCATAACTCATAGATGCCTTGAGCTGTCAAAGGAAAGTACGGAGAGGAAAAATTATATATTATGAGGAAAATGGAAATCAGAAGCAGCAAAAAAAGAAGAAGAAAGTTCAACTGACAAATGAATTTTACGTGATTTTTCCATTAAATGTGAAGGAATAACAAAACAAATTTGCCATCGCTGCTCGACGCTTATCGTGAGATTCAGATTTGCCCTTTTTTCCAACAGATTAAAGCAAATAAATTTCTATGCTTCCAATTTATCCTTATGTCTGATTTATCTTGGTGAGGAATGAAAATTTGTCGATTCTCTTTTCTTTTTCGCTTATTTTATTGCTTCCTGGGGATGGCAACATCTGATTAAAGAGTTTAATTTGGACGTGATGTAATAGAAGGGTAAACTTTGGTTCGCTAAAAGCTCGTTTACCAATGCATGCATTATTTACTTTTTTGACAGTTCAATCTAAGATCTATGACCTACTATAGCTGTGTCTGAAGCAAGTTACAACCTGCTAATTTCTAATACCAAGTGTAATACTGTCACTATATTCTCCTTCCTTTGATAAGTTCTTTAATAAAGATAACTATATAGCGCTCTGGTTACATTGGGCACTGGGTATAATCCCAGTTATTTCTTGGTCCTTAGAATGATGAAAAGGTTCAAGTCTCTATAGAGAACCACACCCATTTTGTATCAATTTAACAAAAAAATAACACTCACAGACTTCAATTGTTTGCAGGAGACCTAAAAAATCGTCGATGGAGTGGGTAACCATCCCCTCCATCCTCTACTCGTTCGCTAATGCTTAACAAACAGAGCAAAAAGAAGTGAAAATCGCGAACGTGAGCTATAAATCAATATTACAAAAAAAGTATTGAATTAGATGGAAAGCAGCTGCAAAATTAAAATGAGATTGTTAACAAAAAATATTGGAAATAGATGTGGGGAGGAAGAAATATGGAAAATTTAGCGTTAGTAGGTCGAAATAGACGGATGATAAATTTTTTATTCATATTTTTAAGGTAGGCACTTATAATAATATTTGAAGTTTTGTTTATAAAATGTTAATATGTTGAAAGAACTAGTTCATAAATGATGTCCAAGTTTTGAGTTGTAGTGGATCTGACGCTGTGTCAATTTTATACAAGTGTTGCAAATTCTCAAACCCCTATCCAAAATCTTAGACGTCATTTGTAAACGACCCCAAAATTGATACAATCTATAAAAGACTAAAAGTAGGGGAGTAGCCAGGGGGGCCATAGGGGGCCCTGGCCCCCCTACGAAAATCTGATAATTGTTTTATTAAGTATTTATAGAGAAGAACCAGTTAATGTAGAGGAAGTGATGAAAGAAATGTCAAAATCAGCACGAAAAATTAAATTTAATGTATGAATAATGAATTAAATATTTAAACTTATGAAGAATGAATATAGATTTAAGTATACAAAATAACGGTTTTTTCGAAAATGCCCCCCCCCCCCCCCTAAAAATTTTCTGGCTACGCCCCTGACTAAAAGGAACCTAAACTTAGGAAGCCCAATTTCATTTCCTATCTATAAAATTCCACAAAATGTCTTAATATATCCTACACTTAGCTATTCTAATTCACTTCCGATTCTGTAACCTCTTACAAAAATGAACATTCACAGGAGCATCTGATGGACTTGAAGGATGTAATGGAATCGATGGACAGCAATGAATTGCTGAAATGTCAGGTAACTTTCATACTTTCTTTCTTGTCGAAATTGTACTTTCACCAGAAACACTTGCTGTATCAAAATGATTATCGTGACTATCAATTGGTGGGCATTCTGCAACATGTGATGAAAATCTATTGGTGGAGCGCTTGCTAGTGATTTGTCTGATTTGTTCTGGTTGCTTTAAATGAATGCTTGTATTTGACTTTCTTAAATTACTCTCACTTTTTACCAATGAGCTGTGATGGAACTGCTCTGGAATCTTCCACATGAAAATAGCTCCATCTAAACTTCCAGTAACCAAAAACTTCCCATCAGGTGAATATTTACATGCTGTGATACATCCAGCGTGTCCAATTCCTTGTGCAACAATTTCACCCAATTCATAGTTCCATAGCTTCACAATGCAATCACTTCCTGCTGACACAAAATATTCTCCAACTGTATTCAGATCTAAACAGTTTATTGGACCAAATTTACTTCCTTCTTTTTCCCTTACCAAGGATCCATCATAAACTTCCCAATAGCTGATTGTTCTATCAGTTCCCGATGTTAATATTTGGACACTAGTTGGGTAATACCTAGCTGCTGTGAACTGAGTATTTGCAAACAAGACATGCTTACGCGACAACCTCAACAAGTCCCAAATAATGCAAGATCCATCAGACGATGCACTTATGACTTCAGTATCAAACTTATTAATCTCAACAGACGAAATAGGACCAAAATGTTCCTTCAAAACGCCAAGAAGTGACTGCTTTTCAGGTTCAATTTTCCAAACTCTAACTTGACCTTCGACACCGCCACTTACTAGCATCCTGCCTGATCTTGTTAATGCTACAGCAGTGCATCCTTTGTTATGTGCATTTGGTATGGCATAGATTAACTTTCCAGTCAAAGGTGTAAATGCTCGTATAACGCCGTCATTCCATGCAGAAGCAATTGACTTACCATCATATGAAAAAGTTACAGACTTGGATGTAAAATTGGGTACAATGATTCGTAAAAGTTCTTGCTTTTTAATGCTTGACCATATCCTTATAGATTCATGACTTGCAGTAGCAAAGCATGACGGAAATTCGTGTGGAAATGCTATATCATTAATAGCATGCGTGTGACATGTCTTGAGTAATCTCATCTTATTCTTATCGAATGTCTGTAAAGGAATAGAATAAATTTCACAATTTTCAGTTCCAATTATCAATGTTTCATTGTTCAGTGACTGCAATGAAGATATAACGCCTGCTATTTTAACTCGTCGTAAAACTTTGAAATTAGGCCACGTCGGTGATGGATAGTCCTTAAACTTGCAGTTTCTTTCTTCAACAATCTCAACACTTCCGTCACCTGCTCCAATTATCAACTGTCCCGAAGGAAGGATAATCAAGTCTCTAACTCCATTTTCAAACTTCTCACAGTCTTTTCCGTGTGGTTTTGCTGGATTGTGACGTGCATAGCATCCCAAGAGTGTTGGAATTTTATCAACTGACTCAATTGTGTCGTCGTTACAGTTCAAATTTACTTTTACAACATCACCTGATTTCGTACCCACATACATCAATTCATCTCTTGATTCCACCTTCATGCAAGTAAATTCTCGTCTTAATTTCCCCAAAGCTACGTCTTGAGCAGCAATTCGACGTGTCGTTGAGTTTAACTTCCAAAGACGGAGATTTTCTGGGAAAAAGGGTAAGTTTAGGATTTTTGGAATAATTTGAAAACGCTTTATGGGTCAATAACTTATGACGTCAATCATTTGGGAGGAAAAAAGGTTGTAACGTAGTCAGAGTTTGGATTTAAGATCAAAATTCTAATTTAAGACATAAAATCTCTTAGGGGCCGTTCACTTATTACGTTACGCAAAATAACGACTTTTTTCACCCCCCTTCTCCTCTTGTTACAATATGTTACAACTCACAACCCCCCCCCCCCCCCCTGAACGTTCATAATTTATTTTATTTTGATAATTTTTTACAGTTAGAACGTTACATACTTCTTGAACACCCCCCCCCCCCCTATGTTACATTTTGTTACAATTTTTCAAACCCCCCTCCCCAATAAAATGCGAACGTAATAAGTGAACGGCCCTTTATCTCAACTTACGATTTCCACCAGATATAAAAATTCTACTTCTAGAATGCAGTCCATTGATGAAAATAGCTTCTCCTGTTGTCTCTCTTGCAGCCATTTGTCCACAAACAGCGATGCTATACAGAAACAAAATCAGCAACTTCAATATTTTCCAGGAATAAATAAATCAACTAACTTTTTATTGATGTTCCAAACGATAATCATGCCACAATCTTTCCCACCAAGACTTATCACATGATCTTCATCAGCTGAGAAGCACAAGTCTTGGACTCGAACTTTATGTAGCTCATGTCGTAAGATTTCACATCGATTTTTCCAATCCCAAACAAATAGATGAGCTCGAAATCCCATGTGATTGATCTTGGAATGCAAATAAGTATTAAGGACATAAGGATAGACCAGATAAGATATTAATCTACCTGTCCTGATGCAATAAGCCTTCCAGATGGAGAAACTTCTAAAGCAGATATATTATGAGTATGTCCTGATAGGAATGTCTGCTTATTTGTGGTCAGATGAAGGATTGAAATTTTATTGCCAATAGCAAAAATCAGATGTTCTTGATCTGGATGTATCTTCAGTGGTATGGTTCCTAAATTTCAATATTGTTATCATTTCCTTTGTAAATTCAAATTTAATCGCCTTCTTACCATCAAATCCAAATATTTGAATGACCGGCAGATCCACAACTTTTGGAACTAAGTCGTGAGGTTTTTGATCTTCCATTGTCTTGTAATTTAATAAATTAATGTACAGAATCGAACAAAAACATTAAGTTTGACAGTTAAAATGTTTACAATAAAATGCATTGAAGGTTGTCATGGAAACTTGTTTGGATGGTTACTAGGAGTGAATGCACTTTTGGAGGTGCATTTTCTTGCTTAGTCTTCAATAGATCTCAAATGATGACATTTGAGACTGAATCCTACATGCAGAGGCTGTTTAAGGGACAAGCGAAGTCATCAATGCTGTCTAGCTCATGGCTGTGGAGACATCGGCGTGAGTGATATCCAATGGAAAAAGCTTCTATTCTACTAAGCTGCCTCTTAAGTAGTTTGACCATCAACCACTTGAACCAATAAAATTTTAATCAAAATTTCAAAAACTTTTTTCATAATTTTTATCCATTCTTTTATTTTTATAATTTCTTTAATTTTGAGCTCATTAAAATTATTAATTTTGCATTCTTCTTACATAATCATTCTACACGACCTGCATAATTGTAAGAAACTTTGAGAGTGGTAGCCAAAGTAGAAAAAAAAGTGTTTCATGATGTTATAAAAATTTCTAAAAACGCTTCAATTAAATGTATTATGAGAAACTTTTCTCGTGTTCTACTTTGTCATCATTATGAAGAGATTAACAACAATAAAAAAAAAAACAAATAAAAGTTAAATTAAACAAGGAACGCTTTTGAAATTCAATAGCGAGAAAAAATGTCTTGCAGTCTGACATAAAAATGCTTTGAATCAAACTTTTATGACAAACAAGGGAAGTTGAGACTATAATAGCGCATTCAGTATGACGCTGTATTTTGTAAGCAATGGCTGTGTAAGCTCCTGCAAATTTTTATATTTATCCTCGGTATTATAGTGGTGAGTATCGCTGACTTTGTTATACACAAATTGTACATATACTTTACTGTTTTAATTATTTTCTTTGAAAATTAAACTTTTGTATGGTTCTAAGATTTCAAATAATAATTAACTTATTTTTAAAAATTTCAATTCACAAACTGCTGTTTGGTTTTGGTTCAATTTTTGGACTTTTAACTAATTCAAATTTTAGTTGTCCAAATAGTTCATAAAGCATAAAATATAATAAAAAAAAACTTCATAATATTAACTCTGTGATAACAAATGCAATCATTGCATTATTTATGAACATAAAAGTGTAAGTAAAGTCAATAGAAACGGAAAAACTATCGAGAGCACAACAGCTCATGCAAATCCTCTCAAATAAAAATATAAAACTTGAACAATGAGAGAAAAAAATGATAAAAATTTATGTAAAGCATAATGAAATTAATTAAAGGAAGAAAATTTTCACGTCTCAAAGTTTTTTGTGTAATTTTAATTCAATTTAATTAGGAAAAGAAAGTATAAAAGTCCTCGTGTTATTGATCGAGGAACTTTAGCGCATTTTTGACGCTTTGACTGTTTAATCCTTATGAATTTGTCATTTCACGTTTCTCATAAATTCATCGATAAATTGACAGAAACGAAGCGAATAAAACAAACCCGAGCTCTTTACGATGTCTGGTTAAAAAGTTTTTAATACCAACCGAACAAAGTGAATTATTAAGCAACCTTTCAGAAACAAGTTTTTCAAGAATGCGCTAAAATAGGAGATAGGAAGTTAAAATGAATGAAAAACTTTTCTTCTCTTCATTATTTTAATGAATTTTTCTTCTTTTTCCCATTTTCTTCTTCTTTCCACCAGCACCGCTTCCGCCCTTTCGCTTCCGACTATTTTTACTGCTTAATGATCCACTAAAACCTGTAAGTTCATCTCCTAATGATCCCATTGTACTTAATCTTTTTTGTCGATGTCTTTCAATTCTCGTCATTGGCAATCTTACTAAATTCTCTTCCTCGTAACGTTCACGTTCCTTCATTTCTCTTGATACCATTTGTTGTGCTCTTGATGAGCCATGAATTTCGACTGGCGTGTCAAGGAATTCTTCTTTCCATTCATCAATTAATGCTGAATTAATGGCACGCTTTCGAGCACGTTCACGTTGCTTTTGTGCTGTACTTTCATCGTCGTCGTAAGGCATTGATGTTATTTTTGGTGGTACGTATTTTCCAACTTCCTTTTCATCTCCGTCATCGTCCATTTCTCGCCTTTTGTTCCTTTTCTTTCTCATTTCATTCGATTCATCATTCTCTGACATTGATGATGAGTCATTGTCATCACTATCATCAAATTGTGACATTAAATTGCTTGGATTGGCTTTGAATTTGAGTGGGTCATTGGCATTTGTTGTTCCTGTAATGGCTGTCTTTACTAATTTATCAATCTGGTAACGAAGTTTATGATCAATTGGACGAATCTTTTCTAATATCGTTCGAATCTCTATCAGGCGATCAATTGATGGATCTTTTTCGATTCGTTGTCCTAAAAGGAAATTGAGAAAAAGTTGATTTCAATTCAGTGCCGGTTGATTTTTATTTTCTTATTGAAGCTATTTGATGGTGTGATAAGTTATCAATTTATTTGGGAATCACAAATTGAATTTAAGAAGTTTTGAATTATAGCGGTTTTTAAGAATTTAAATTTTAACTGTTTTCAAAAATCTAAATTTAAGCGGGGTTTATAAATTTAAAATAATACCGGTTTAACTTTGAAAACCGTTAAAATTAAAATTTTTAAAAACCGATATAATTCAAAATTTCAACAGATCACATGTCACTTCTAATTTCCAAGAATGTCCCAAAAATAGATTCATTCTTGATAAACGCATCTATCAACAGATCAATATCATCTTCAAGTAGCTCCATCATATTAAAAAAACGTGCAAAAAGCACGTATAAAGCCAATTCATCATACCTGAACATTTTCTTAAAACAACATAAGTTAGATTGATGAGATAATTGAGTAGCATATGATATTTGACTTCAAGGAAGCTTAGACCGAATTCTGTCGATAATTCACCCGTTTTGACACGTTGCAGCATATTGCCAACAACATCAGACACTTGCTTAACATTATTATTCATTTCATCAATTAAGCGTAATGCTTGTGGAAGATCTGGCTTCTGTGTATTTCCACCGCCGTAATCGTCATCAGATGCCTACAAATGAGACACACAAAAAAAAATGTCAACTCATTCCTACTTTAAAATATTAATTTCATTTTAATTATTTGCATATATTATGCTATATATCCAGCATAGCATTGTTTTTGTGCCGATTTTATTTCATGTGCAATGCTGAGATGAATAATAAATAATATGGAAAACATGTTCTCGCGCGACAGAATATCTGTGTGCATATATATATAATCTGCTGCTGCTTTTTTTTCGCAATTAAATAGTTATTTGGACCACCTTGCCACTGTATGAAAAATATATATGCATATATATCGACAATCCGCTTGCATATATGAAATTTTCACGGTGGAGATGAAGTGGGAAGAAAATTTTGATCGCATATTGCTGTACTGCATTCATTGAGCGTACACAGATATGGGCAAGTCTATAAATCGATGCAGTGTTTGAGTGTTTTAACTGGATCTTTTTAGAACCATTTTTCATTGCTGGATCTTGTTTTTTTGGAAAATTTTGCTGCTGGATCTTAATTTACTGGTTCTATACTTGAGATTAGAGCAAGTTCAATACAAATTTCAATCCAATTTCAAAGTGCTACTTCCAGTAAACAATAAAGATCCATTTACTCAAAACTACAGCAATAACATGCACTAATCCATATCAAACAGCACACTTAATAGGATACCACACGCCTCATAATCCAGAGAACACAACACAGCATTCAATTTCCTCGCAGACTTTCCCATACGTGAAAATTAAGAGGGAGGGAAAAATGAGGATGCAGGATAGCAAACAGTGGCATGATATATTCGATTCGTTATTCCGCATTTATTTATTGATTTATTTTACCAATTTTTGAGCGAATCATCATTTAAATAATTGACATTATTGAGCATATTTACTGGATCTCTCTCAATTAATCATTTTTCATTAAAGTACATCCCACATCATTTTAATTAGCTAATTGACAGCTATAGATCAAATTGTTTTCAAACAAGGACGTTCTATTCGGCATGTTTATGCACAATTTAGGATGATTTAATTAAATTTTAAATGATTTTTCATTATTAAGAGAGTTTTCCACACTTTTAACATCATAATCCACATTGCACGAGGTTATTTGTTTACTATTTATGCTATTATTACCTGTACCATTATGTTAAACCTTTCAATTAATTAATTTCACTATATTTCAATTTAAAACGTGCGACAACTTAAATTTTGGTTGTTTTTATGAATTTACAAGATTTAAATTTATTGCGAACGTTACTCATTATTATTTTGAAAAATAGCTCAAAAATTTGAAATTTTGAAAACCGTTGGAATAGTTTTTAAAAACTTTCATAGTTTCACGCCCTAGTAAACAAATCAAAAATTCGCAAATATTTGATTTTACAATAAACTTAATTAAAATGGAAGAAGAGTACGAGAAGTTCGAAATAACAGACTACGATCTTGACAATGAGTTCAATCCAAACAGGAACAGAAAGAAATTCACAAAGAATCAGCAAATTTATGGTAAGCAATATAAAATTATTAAATTTTACAGAAAACGTTTAACAAAATTAATGGAATTTCCAGGCGTTTGGGCAGACAGCGACGATGATGCAACGGAACTGGAAATGAAGGGATCAAAAGGGGGTCGTAAGAACTTTAAAGACTATACAGCACCTGTAAGTTTTGTTTCTGGTGGTGTACAGCAGTCTGGGAAGAAAAAGGAAGAACTGAAAGATCCAAAAAAGAAGAAAAGCGACGACGATGAGGATGAAGATACAGCACATCGTGGATTTGGATTTAATCAAATCAAGAAAGAATCCAGTGACTCATCAGAAGAGGAAGTTCGTCCAACATTTCAGCCAAAGGAAGTTGCTGGCATGCGACAAACCAAAGGCTCAATGTCCAATAAAGGATTAGGAAATTGGGAACAGCACACGAGAGGCATTGGTGCTAAATTGTTACTTCAAATGGGTTTTCAGCCTGGAAAAGGTTTAGGAAAGGAGTTGCAAGGTATTTCAGCACCTGTTGAAGCTCATGTAAGAAAAGGACGTGGTGCAATTGGAGCTTATGGACCTGAAAAGAAGACAAAGATTGCAGAACTTAAGCCAACAAAGAAGCAGGATGATGAAAGAAAAGAAGGTAAGGCTGAGAAACAGTGGTCCAAGAAAGGACACAAAAAACGTTATTTCTACAAAAGTGTTGAGGATGTGATTGAAAAAGGAAAGAAGCCAGACTACATGTTGTACGATAGTGGCAATAAATTGAGTAAAGTAACAGTAATTGACATGACAGGACCTGAAAAGCGAGTATTAAGTGGATATCATGCATTAAATCAAATGAAAGTCGCAGACGATGATCATTTAATAGAAACCAAACAGCCAGACCTTAAATACTTCCAATTGCCCGAACTTATGCATAATTTAACATTAATAGTCAACATGTGTGAGCAGGACATTATAGCTAATGATAAAAGACATAGAACAGCTGATGATAGACAAAGAACTATTAAAACTGAAAAAGAACAGCTTGAGAAGATTGTAGTACTTGAGAAACAGTATATTGAGACATTAGAGGATGTCGAGGAGCTTGTTGCAAAGATTGTAGACACAGAAAATCCACCAAGTCTCGAAGAAGCTGAAACAATATTCATAGAATTAAAAGTGACATTTCCAAATGAATTTAAAGAGTTTAATTTACCTGATTTGGCACCGACTGTCATAGCGCCACTTATTAATGCCAGTATTAAAGACTGGAAGCCATTAGAGGAACCGACCAAACATTTAAAAATAATAAGAAAGTGGGCAGGTCTATTAGATTACTCAAAGTCATCAGCAACAACATTTTTCGATCCATATGAAGCACTCGTTTGGTCATGTATTGTTCCTTACTTCCGACAAGCTGCAAACGAATGGAATCCAAAGAATCATTCACAAATGGCAGCGTTGCTCGATGCATGGTCAGCGCTTATGCCTGAAAGATTACTTGATAATGTCCTTGAATTAATCGTTTTAAGTCGTTTGACACAAGCAGTCAATGAATGGGATCCATTAACGGATATAGTACCAATTCATGAATGGATACTTCCTTGGTCTGGAATATTAGGTGAAAAAATGCATGAAAATGTCTACAAAACAATTTGTGATAAATTAAGTAAAGCTTTTCGTGCTTGGCATCCACAAGATCGATCAGCACTAGCTATGATAAGACCCTGGAAGAATGTATTTAAGGATGAAGACTTGCAGATATTTTTACATAAGAATGTGGTTCCAAAATTGGAGTTTCGTATGAATGAAATTATAATCGATCCACGTCAACAAGATTTGGAAGTTTTTAAGCAAGTCTACGACTGGAATGAACTTTTAACAACTCAAGTCATGACAAACATCTTAGACAAATATTTCTTTCCAAAATGGATACAAACTCTCGTTCTGTGGCTTAATCAGTCACCTAATTATGATGAAATCTCGCGATGGTATAAAGACTGGCAGAGTCAATTTAGTGAAGCTCTTCTAAAGCAGCCAAACATTAATGAACATTTGAGACGAGCTCTTGACTTGATGAAGCGTGCAACTGGCAAATATGTTCAAGAACCAGTAACTGTACAACCATTGCCGTCATTAATGGAACTTAATATTAAGCCACCGTCAACAATTAATTTAGAATTTAAGGAAATTGTCTCACAAAAGTGTGCAGAACGAGGAATTATCTTCGCACCAATGCCTGGACGACGAGAGAATGGAAAGCAAGTTTATAGACTTGGGAAATTATTTTGCTATTTCGATAAATCAGTTTGCTGTGTTAGTCCTGATCCTGGAAAATCGTCGCAATGGATGCCGATGTCGCTAAGTGTGATTCTAGAGAAAGCTAAGTGAATAGATTTAGTCATTGTTCTTGTGAAGTATGTAATCTTTGATGATTCTTTTCAAATACAAAAAAACCGTTAAAAATTTAAAAAGTTCTATTCTGTCAGCATATTTTCAAATGGTTTTTGGTTGTTAATTTTCAAATAGTTTTAAACCGTTATTTCAAAATGTGTCTTTTTCAGCAAATTTGTGTCTATTTAAGATTATAAACTTCACAAGAGCTAAACAGAATGTGATAATTCATGAAATCACTCTGGACTTTTATAATTGATTGAAAATCCCTTCCGAACTCAATGACAATTCAATGATGCAGCTTCGCACGAAATGATGCTGAACTAGTTAAAATCAGCATGGCAAATGTTCTGATCTGATTTATTTATGCGCGTGACAGTAATTTTCTGATCTTCGTATTTTATTTAATAAACATAAATTTAATATTAGAAGTAAATTACACTTAAATTAAGCCAATATTATTTGATATCGTATGTACAGACCAACGTGACTGTTTCAGTGTGACTTTATGTCTTGCTTGTTTCCGTCAATGGCTTTTCCATACTTTGATGCGAATGCCGGTGCTCTTTTCATTGTTTGATTTTGGTACGGAGGTGGAGTGTTGTCAATCAATTTCCACAATCCATAAAATGTTCCACTTATTGCTTGACCTATGATTATTATTTATGTAATCTGAATTATCGAGACATTTATATCCAATCTCACCTATATTCATCATAAATGGACGAGAATCGACTCGAACGAATGCAGAAAATGTCACGAAAGTCAGTAGAAATAACTTCCAGATTCTTGACAAATTCATTGTCTTTATTCTTTAATTAAAACAAATTAAAACGTCCACAATTCACTTAAATCACACTAAATTTATTAACTTTTATTTTTAAACTTGCGTCCACGACAGTCAATATGCAACTGAATGTGAAGCCTGAATGATGTATGATAGAAAGGAGATAATAACAGATTGTGGCAATTTTCAAATTGAGCTCGTTATATGGAATTTACTCTGTCTAGAATTTGCGACTCGATTTGCACGTTTTGAGCAGTTTTGAGGGCTTTTGCATTTGTAACGGAATTCCATTTTTATGGCTTTAAAGAATTTTAAAATTTCCGATAAAATTTTTAAAATCCAATAAATCTTGATATGCATACAAGAACAAGAGGATACTCTGACGTTAAACAGAGACAATCGAACTGTAAGATGCCAATTCATAAATAACATCCAAAATTTGAAGCAGGAGGGAGTCTTTCAAGATACTCAAAGTCAAGAATAAATTGACAACAACATTTTATTCAGTTTAGTTCTATTTCATTTGCTTTTAAAACCAACAAGAAGTGAGTCACACTTGAGGGTGAGGTTAATCTCAACTTCTGGTTCTTTATCACCTGGAATGACAGTGAATTGTCTCAAAATATTCACAATATTGGTCTTGATACTTGTCATGGCGAACTTTTGACCCTTAAAAAAGAGAGTAGACTTCAATAAAACTTATTAAAAGATTAATTAAGTATAGAACTTACTATGCAATTTCGTTGACCCTAGAAAATATCAAATTTGAAGTTAGTATGTTTAAATTTATATTGTTCAGGTGCAGAACTGAACAATCGATCAGTTCTGTACCAGTGGTATCGAACTTACAGCACTAAATGGAATAAATGCAAAGGCTGGCATATCCTTCAAAAATCTCTCAGGAACAAACTCGTCTGGCTTGTCAAAAACTTCAGGATTACGGAAGGCACTGAAAAAGATCAAGTTGTAATTTGTATTTGCTGGTGCTATAAAATCACCAAAGTCCACTTCTTCAAAGAGACGTCTTGCGATGATCGGTGCTGGTGGATATAACCTCAAACTTTCTTTAATCACCAACTCAAGGTATTTAAATTCATTTAAGCTTTTGAATGTCAATTCTTCATCTCCAAGTACTTCTTGGATCTCTTTATTTAGTTTCTCTTGTACTTCCGGATGCTTAGCGATCATGTAAAGTGTGAAGCAAATCGCATTTGTTGTTGTATCATGCCCTGCAAATGTAAATGTGTCAACTTCTTCCTGAATATCTTCATTACTCAATGGCTTATTATCAATTGTTGACTGGAGCAGAACATCAAGTAAGCACATTTTCTTCTTTAAACCAACATCTTCGTCATCCAAATGCTCTAAGTCTTCAGCCTTATTTAACAAAACCTTTCTTCGTTCCTCAATCAATTTAGTTGTAAATTCTCGCATTATTTTTGCATATCTTTCCTGAATCTTACTAGCATTAGTGAAACTGAAAAGGAACTGACTTTTTTTCCAAGGCGTGACAAATCTTGTAGCTACAATCTTTCCAAGTTGCTTGACAGCATTAAGATAATCAGAATCTTTAGCTTTCATTTCATATCCCATTGCCGTTTCACACAATGAGCTTAGAATTGAGGAAGTTATGACTGGAAAGATGTTAAAAGGTTTTCCATTTGGTTCACTTCTAATCGTTTCCATCAAATTCTTATTTTGGTTTACAAAAATTTCAAAAAACTGCTCGAGAATCTTAAAATGGAAGGTTGGTGTGATGATCCTTCGTCTATTAAACCACTTCTTTCCAGAACTGAATAATAGTCCTTCGCCGACTGCAGCATGCATAAAACTATATTGTGAGCTTTTTGCTGAGAAATTTTGATTCGTTGTAATTGCTTCAAGAAGTTTATAGTCGTCAATCTTTAATTCTAATGATGGTCCATTCCATGAACGCACTATTTTGTTACCTGTTTTGCCAAATTGGTCCATACTGTCTTTGACAAGCTTGTAATAATCTGAAATTAAGAGTTTAGGTTTGAATTAGAATCATTTCATTGATTAGCGTTTTCTGACCATTAGTGATTTGCTGATCATTTTTGAATACTAAATTCTTAGTTTCTAAGAGTCACTGGAAAGTAAACTATTGGAAACAATGTTTTAAAAGCTAGAGCAAATCAAGAGCATTCAAACATCAATTCTAAAGGTCGCACCAAAGGAAACATATTGTGTAAGTTCCCACAGGTACTTCAAGTGATAAGAATTCGCAGTTTTAACATGCAATTCTTGAAAATGAAAATTCTTATCACAAATGGATTTTGAACCGCGCATTCAAAAACGTTTTTATTTTGATTTATTAATAGAAGAGAAGATAAGCTGAATGCTAGGGCTTAGTAATAAAGTTTAAATCGTTTGTATCTAACTTTCTTAGAAGATAAGGAACTTTAACTTAATACCTCAGAATGTATTAAAGCTGCATTTCACTTGATAACATCTAGAGTGAAATTTTACAAAACTGAAGATCAGATAGTGAACTCACCTTTTGTGGATGCTCCAAAGAAGATGTAAATAGTTCCAATAAGTGGAAGCCTCAGTGGTCCATTGAATTGCTTAGAAAGCTCCAGCTTCCTCTTGTCAATCAGAAAGTAATCAAGTAAGAATATGAATAAAATAAATAGTCCAACGTAAACGAGCCACATCTTGACAATTAGAGGTTTGTGTAATCAATGCTCATATTTTTCGAATACAGTAACAACCAGCAATAAATACGAGTGTGTTGATGATAAACAAGTTGCATACTCTGAGCAGAATGTAAAATAAGAGAAAATAGCTCTCGTCAAGTAAAAATTTCATTTTATTTCTCTCAACATAAGCTTTTTAAATTCATTCATGACTTTGTTTACAAACAAACTCATTTCGCCGGTCGTGTCTAGACACAATGTCTACTTCTTTACTTAGTCTTAAAACCAACTAGAAGTGATTCACACTTGAGAGTTATGTTGATCTCAACTTCTGGTTCTTTGTTACCTGGAACGACTGTGAATTGTCTCAAAATGTTAATGATATTAGTCTTGATGCTTGTCATCGCGAACTTTTGACCCTAAGAGATATTTCTGTGAGTTTGCAAGATCAATTTTAAAGTAAATACTTACAATACAGTTTCGTTGACCCTGCAAATTGATTTTTTAAGCCAATTAAAACATTATTTTTAATTTTAAGAGCCCTAACTTACAGCACTAAATGGAATGAATGCAAAAGCAGGCATATCCTTCAGAAATCTCTCTGGAATGAATTCATCTGGATTTTTAAATACTTCTGGGTTACGGAAAGCTGTAAAAAGGATTAAATTGTAATTTGCATTTCCTGGTGCTACAAAATCACCAATATCAACTTCTTCAAAAAATCGTCTTGAGATGATCGGTGCTGGTGGATATAACCTCAATGTTTCTTTAACCACCAGTTCAAGATATTTAAATTCATTTAAGCTTTTGAATGTCAATTCTTCATCTCCAAGCACTTCTTGTATCTCCTTGTTCAACTTCTCCTGAACTTCTGGGTGTTTGGCGATCATGTAGAGTGTGAAACAGATAGCATTTGTTGTTGTGTCATGTCCTGCAAATGTAAATGTGTCAACTTCTTCCTGAATGTCTTCATTACTTAATGGCTTATTATCAATTGTTGACTGGAGCAGAACATCAAGTAAGCACATTTTCTTCTTTAAACCAATATCTTCATCATCCAAATGATCTAAATCTTCATCCTTTTTCTCCATCAAGATTTTTCTCCGTTCCTGAATTATGTTTGTGGTAAACTCCTTCATAATATTCGCGCATTTATCTTGTTTACGTTTGAGACTTGTCAAGTTAAAGATACAGTTAAGTCTAAGCCATGGAGTTAAAAATCTTGTAGCTACAAGAAATCCAACTTCCTTAACAGCATTTAAGTATTCAGAATCTTTAGCTTTCATTTCATATCCCATCGCAGTCTCGATCAGTGAATTTAAAACTGATGAAGTTATGACTGGAAAAATATTAAACGGCTGCTCATTTGACTGACTTTTGATTTTCTCGATCAAGTTCTTATTTTGCTTCACAAAAACTTCAAAGAACTGCTCAAGAATCTTAAAATGGAAGGTCGGCGTGATGATCCTTCGTCTATTGAACCATTTCTTTCCAGAGCTAAACAGCAATCCCTCACCGACTGCAGCATGTAAAAAGCTATACTGTGAGCTTTTTGCAATGCATTTTGGATTTGTTGTTATAGCTTCAATCAATTTATAGTCATCGACAAAAATTTCCATGGCAAATCCAGCCCATCCACATACAACTTTGCTATTTGTTCTAGCATACATATCTGTCAATTTTTTGATGGCCGAGTAGTACTCTGATATGAATGATAAAAGCAAGCAGTTAGCAGGTCGTTCATGAAAGACGTCAAGAGAGAAGGAAAGCTTTGAACATAAGAAATTATTTATTTAGAGACGTCATTTATGAACGATTAAATAAGAGAAGATAACAAGACCAACACGCAGCTTTTTTTGCTTGGAACCTTTTGCTGTAATCTTATCATGAATGGATTATGGACAACGCAATCAAGAATCTTACGAATTTACTTTTGAATTTTTATTTGAAGTGTGATTTCACAATGATCTAAGGTTCAAAGGTTCAAAGTTGAATAGTCACTAGTAAATAAAGCTTTCATACCTTTAGTTGATGTGCCTAAAAACTTGTAAATAGTCCCAATCAAAGGAAGCCTCACGGGTCCATTAAATTGCTTCGAAAGTTCAATGTTCCTTTTGTCAACAAGGAACTGATCGAGAATGAAAATAAAAAGTATAAACAATGCAATGTACACGATCCACATCTTTATAGCTCTAGATGCAAATAAATTCTATTCGAAAGCAAGTATCGGACTTGATAAAGAAAAGTTTTTTGATTGAATATTCTACATTTGTGTGGAGCTTTGATATAGATTAATCAATTTATTTGTTGAGCGGAAAGAAATTTTCTCTCATTTGACTCACAATTCTATGAAATCAGTGTCATTTCTCTGATAGAATTGTTTGTTTATGAGCGATCTCTATTTAATTATCAGATTGGTGTTGTTGATAATTAAGAAGCAAGGTCGGTTAAGGTGCTTTAAAATTCTTACTATAGATTGAAATTTTGAGTATTAATTTGGAAATTTTTCACACATTTATTCGGATTCACATCTTCGGACTTTTTTGCACTTTACTTTGAAATTAATTCACTTACTTTTGATTGCACAAAAATGTATTCCGTTAAAATTGATTTTCCTCAGTTTGTTATAAATTCTTTTAAGTTGTAATAATTGAAGTTTTTTGGTCAGTTTTATACGTTAAGGAATGTCCGAACATTAAATTTCCACTCTAATGGATTGTTTAGATATTATGTAGAGCTAATAAAGAATTTTAAATGAAAGTTTATTTTGATGTTAATTCTAAAGACGTTAATAGATTTTCACAGATTTTCATTGAAACTCATTATGACAGAAATTTAAAATTCATTTGAAAAAAACATTAATATCGGCCAGTTTGTCACAATATTCGAACTTAACCTTATTGAAACAGGCATGAAAATTTCCAATTAACTACAGTTTACCAATTTCTCTATAAAAACAGCTTGAATTAGATTAAAAAATCTAGTAATAAATTATAATTCATTGAAATGTATTCAAAAGTTTTGATTACAATAATTGTGATGTTATGCATCATTAGTGCAGTTGTTTCAGCTCCCCAAATCAGTGCGTTATTGCCAGGACCTGGTAAGTTACACAAACCTTTATTTTGAATGAATTGATAACAAAGTTTAATTTTTTTCAGGATGTAATACCAAATATACTGTGTGTTAGGCTAATGAGAAAATAAAATCAACAAAATTTGTGAAATTTCCAAAACAGCTTTAAATTTTTAAGAACAATTCAATTAGATTAGTTTTTGACAAAGCATGTTATTGAGAATACAATATTGAGTAATGATAAATAAATTGTAAAATTAAAATTTATCTTTAATCTGCTGTCGTACCAACCCTTCAAAATAGCTATTATTGATCTGCAAAAAATCAGCTCAATGTAAAACTATCTCGTTAAAACTGATCAAACTGCTTAAAAATTAAATAACTGCCATGATTATTTTGTAATTTTCATGCTTTGGAAACTACATTTTCAGATTCTCTACTTTATAACCAAAAATAAAGTTTATGCACAATATTTAGCGACTATAACCAAAAAACTAGTAAGTTTCAACTAGTAATCACAAAATAGTCATAAAGAAACGTCAGTGAGTCATTCAAAGGCAACAAAGTAGTTAAGGAGAAAGATAAATAAAAGTCAGCAAACTTCCCCACTCTTAATTGCTCAGCATTGCTCATACTCTAGAGTTTATTTATTTATTTTTTTCGTGAACATTTTGAAAAGATCTCTCGCAGTAAAAACATCGTCTCTTTTAGTCAAAAAATTTTTATTTTAGTTTTTTTTTAATAAATGGATAAATAAATGAAATTTACATGATTTACGTAGGAACTTAATGTTTCTGTGGTATTCGCTGAATCTAGAATTAAAGAATAAATAAACAAAAGTTTAGTAAAAAGATAAAAATGCATTGGATAGTGGCACTTGAAGGAGGTAAGAGTAAATAAAAAAAAATTCACAATTAAGGCTAGTCAATAAATGGAATTAAGTGGAAGTGAAAAATAGCGACAACGCAATTGTGAAAAGAAGAAAAGAATTTTTTCATGAGAAAAAAAAAGACAACAACAACAACAACAAAACAAATGTGTGCGAATGAGTTACTATTGAAAGTGCTAAGTGAAAATGAAAATATGAACAACATGAGGTTGAATGTATTTTTATCACTGAAAAATGTGTTAATTGACATCAACTGAGAATTCAATATCACTTGTATATTGTGCAAAACGTAATTCCTCTATCATAAACTGTATTTTCTCGCCAAAAACAAAATAGAAACTGGTTTAAGTATTGATCAAAGTTCGACCTTCAAGTCCGGCTGCTTAAGATTTTTTGGTTTCGTTTCTCGTCTCTCTTCTCATTCATTTATAATTCTCCCATAATTTGGCAATTGGACTGATGTACGGATATGATCAATACTCGTGGATTATTGAAAATGTGATGAAACTTTTTTCCGGTTTTTTTTAATGTGAATTTTAAAATTTTGTGCCATTACTGTCGCGGAACTTCCAATTCTATTAATAGACATGATTGTGATGATACCTCTTTTCTTCGCCTTCCCTGGTGATTAATTCGTATTCATCTGCCTTTTTTCAACAGGCCCTCGTCGAGTAAATCATGCATCTGTTTCCATCGGCGAGTTCATTTATTCGTTCGGAGGTTATTGTAGCTTTGAAAATTATCGAGTAAGTCGACCGATTGATATTCATGTATTAAATACAAACACATTGAGATGGTCATTGATGCCTATGAAAGATCAGAAATATCCACAGGTTCCTTTCCAAAGATACGGTAAGTGAATTAAATTAATTACATAATTTATTTGTGCCAAAATCAAGCAGGCAGGCATCTATGCCTTATAAAAAATTCATAAAATTAAATGATTTAATACGAACGTAAAAAAAAACTTTCAATTTCATTTCATAGACATTTATTTTCTTCTTTCTCTCTTTTGGCTCTGAATTTTATAGGGCATACAGCGGTTGCATATGAAAATAAAGTGTACATATTCGGCGGCAGGAACGATGAAATGGTAAATAATCATTACATAATAAATAATTTTTTGCAATGTTAATTAAACAATGTCAAAAAAAAACTTTCACAGGTTTGTGATATTTTATTTTGTTATGATACAAGAACGAATGAATGGTCAACGCCGTCAGTGAGTGGGAATCTCCCAGGTGCTCGAGATGGTCATTCAGCGTGTATAAAGGATCATTATATGTATATATTTGGTGGCTTTGAGGAAGCAATTGATCAATTCTCATGTGATGTTCACTGTCTTAACCTTAAAACGATGCAATGGCATTTTATACATACATTAGGAACACCTCCATCATATAGAGACTTTCACACAGCAACTGTGATAAATGATCGAATGTATATTTATGGTGGACGAGGTGATGTACATTCACCTTATCACTCGCAAGAGGAAATTTACTGCCCAAAAATTGTCTACCTGGATTTGAGGACAAATCAGTGGGTTATGCCTGCAACGATAGGAAAACATCCAATCGGAAGAAGGTCGCATAGTGCATGTGAGTATCATAATTAATAATACTTTGCTTTTGTCATTACGTCATGGTATTATTGCTATTTCCATAAATCATTTTCTCACAGTTAAGTGTCGAATAATTGGATTTTGAAATTATTTTTGAGTGCTGTGCTGGTTAGGGGGGTTGTTCAAAAATGACGTGCAATAACAAGAATTTGAAATTATAAACAAAAAATACTGTGGGAAAAGGGGTCAAAAAATCTCATAATTAACGTATGTCACTTGTCAATGACCCTTTCATGCCACTTACTTTACAAATTCAAACAACAAAGTTTCTTGCCTTTATTACACGTGTTGATTCTGTTTATTTTTTTCCTACCATAAGGTGATCATTTGTCGATTACTTTTACGTGCATTTTATAGCGATAAAGTCAAACTTTTATGTGCATTTTGTCATTCTTTTTTTACGTCTTTTAAATATGACTATAAAATTTTATTGTTAAAAGTTTCAACGGAATCGGAGGAAGTTACTTTGTAATTTCACAATACGAGTGAATTTAAAGTCTATGCAATAGCTTATCTAGAGCTAAAAATACCCGGTGTGATTTTATTTCGAAAATATTTCAAAGAATCTCTGGTATTTGCCAGTTTCCTGATTATTTTTTTTTGTTTCAATTAATCTTCTTCTTATTTGCGGCACATTTGAATGGAATTCCTTGGATCTTTAAAGCTTGTCGAAAGATTTGCAAAAATGTTTATACAAAATTTAATAATCACGAATAATTTTCGATTTTAAGCACATGCCATGTATGGCAATGTAGGTCTTCTAAAAATATCTCTTATCTCTTGCACGGTTGGTAATCCTTATCTTTATAGTGCTAGTTATCAATAATAATTTTCAATTACTTGGGATCATTGACCTTATTTTGAAATAGGGCCGATAAATTGTGATATGCAATTTTAGCTTAATGAGAAATAAGTCCTGAATAGTCCTGAATCTCTGAAAATGACAAGCTAATAAATGATATTATGGATTACATTTATATATAGCGCGTATTAGCTTATTTGTACTTAAAATCAAGTGAAATCGGCCAACAAACATTAAAATGATGTTCATACAGGTGTCAAACTTGATTGTCGAGTTGACAATGATTTAATATGTGATCATCAAGAAACTTTTTTCAAAATTAAAACTGAGTTTAATCTGTCCTTAAAAAAGACACTAATAACCCTAAGGAACGTCAATGGAATACAAAAAGATGATTATTTGGTTGAACTCTTAGCCACACAGTGTGATATGATCAAGTTTTGTAATAAAATCTTGAATCCTATGGATTTCATAGCTTCAATATTTGTAAGATTCCAAAGTTCGATCTTAAAAAGGACCTAAAATCATTAATTCTTTATAAAGATAACTTGGTATGCCTTTGTACTTAAGAATACAACCATACACTAGGCCATATGCATTACTAATTAGATGACATTGCACAAAAATCTCAGCATGTATGATCGTACAAAAATTATAGCCTAATTGCGCCAACGTCATTCAATTTTGTCGATTATTCACTTTACTCGTTAATTTTTTCGTACAAAATGTGAAAACCTGATTTTTAACCTCCTTCATTACTGCACAATTTTTATATATGATAAAATCTGTTCAAAAAAAATATCTGTGGAAACATGTTCGTGGAATAAAGTGTGTAAAGCTTATGAGAGATCTTTTTGTTACTATAACAGAAGAAACGAGTTAAAGAAGAAGAGAACGCTTTAGGATATTTTTGTGTCGAGACTGTAATCATTGCGTAAAAAAAGTTTATGCACCAAACTTGCAAGTAACGGTCAGCAAGTCGCAATCAATTAGATTTAATTGCTTTTATTTTTTCGTAATAAAAAATTTTGTTTCGTGAACTTCTCGATAATAAATTGATGATAATTTTTATATTATTCATACGAAGCATGCCTTTTAAGCCAGCGATGATCAGGTTTTTATTGTAAATGCAAAAAAAAATAATACAAATTTTTCGTAAGACATTGTATCCGAAAATGTAAGATAATGAATGACTTTATGTCAGAAATTATTTGAATGACTTCAATAAATGATTGCATGACAAAAGATTCAACAAATTAGTAACGCTTCAAACTTAGGCTTTCAATGTCGCATGTTTGGATTGTCTGCAGCGTTGTAGCTAGGTTTGTAGTCAGAAAATTTTCCTAGCTGGAAGACGATCCTCCCCCCAAATGAGAAAAGGTTCCAAATTTACACTAGCTGAGTCTATTTTTGAAACCAAAATGTTGGTGCTAGATTCTATATTTCTTAACCGATTGCACCAAAGGCGTTGACTAAGAATCGAACCCACGTTCTAGAAGAAGTTTAACAGAGAAACCTATCGACCAAAGACGCAATATTATTGCACTGACAGACTAGCCTATAAATATAAATCTAAAAACCACAACCTCCTTACTACACCACTGTAACTTGTCTGTTGATGTCTTTCGTTACCATAAATGCGACTTTTAATTTCTTAAGATGCATAAAACATGAAAAAGGAGAAGACTTTTAATGAAACGTTTTAAATCTTGTGGACAGAAATTTAAATTTAAATTTTCAACGATTCCATTCATCATTAATTATAAATCAGATGTGTAAACACATTTCAAATGTATATTTTTCTCTTCATAATTCATTAAGTCATGAAAACTCAGCGACTAAGTTGATATTTATTTTTCTTCCTATTATAAATCTTTGGACTTTTGTTGTGATGTCTGGAAATGTAAATAGAGATAATAGCCTGAAATAAAATCCACCAGTTAAGTAATTGCAGTCTGTGAGATCTGTTCCACACGAAAAAAATTAATTCTGCCAAATTTCACACGGATCGGAGCAACAAACCTTTAGCGCATTGTTTTATAGAACAAACAGATGTCGTGTGGCATATGGTGATGCTGTGGCGATTTGAACTGCATCCTACAATGTCTCGTCACGAGTTTTGCCACTGGTCTTTTCTTGTGAAACTTTTGTAGCCACTCGGAGCCTTTAAAGTAACGTAGGATCAGTATCACGTGGTGTTTTGTGAAATGTCGCGAGTGACAAAATATAAATTTACTTCTAAAAGGTTAAGAAACTGAGTCAAGTTCTTTTCGAGGTTGACAAATTGTGAAGAGTCATCAAACTGCTTGTTTGTGGCGATTTATGTGATTTTAATCTGAGTCTGCTTTATTTTTCTATGGAGTCAATTACATTTGACGTGTGGCCTAGAATTTGAAATATAGACAATTTGTGTCCAAACTCGATCCTACATCCCATAAGGATGTCTTATTCCAAAAAAAGCGCATTATTCATTCCACCAACAATTACTTTCCATAACATCCTTAATGACTTTTAAAATTAAACAATTTTTAGTACATTAAATTTATTTAAATCACGGGAAATCTGAAAATTATTCTCTCAACACCAATCATACCGTTCGTAATCTCATAAGTCAAATTAAAAACGCTCACGCAACAATTTTTGAGAATGTTCTACACACGAAACTCTTACTTACATCATGAACATAAATATTTTGACATGTTCCGCAATCCATTAATCCTCAGACAATTGCAATGTTTATTTTTTTCATGAATCAATCTTTTCAAATGGTCTTTACATGAAACAACGAGCGTATATTTACGATTATTGTGGAAGTGATTCCAATTAGTATTTACAATGCAATTTAAAATGAACATAAATTGAGCGGCAGTAACCTACTGACTTGGAATCAGATAAATTTACCATGACGCAGGGCTAGAGGGGACAATGTTGATGGAAACTGATTTGCTGATGTAAATTGGAGGGGATCTTGGTGATTATGTGATTAAAAATTCACATGATTAAGTGAAAATGTGCGATTGATTGCAGATTTTATGCTTAATTTTCGTGGTTGTGTGATTGGATGAGCATGTTCCCACTTTTTTATTGGCCTAGTAGTTCAGGACCTAATTGTTGCAATATAGACACAAAGATCATGTGTTCGAGTCTAGGGATATGAAATTAGGCACACGAATCATATGAACTGTTAAAGTAGCCCATAACCTTTTTAGGGTACAGTGTAAAATGTTATCAAAAGAATGGTTTGAATCCCAGTATAAACTCTTAAACTAGGTTTGAAACAGACCATTGGCAAATCCTGACTAAATTAACTTACATTAGATTCAGTTTTGTATCAAATTTAAATTGTATAGATTAAATAAATTCACTGTAATTTTGGAGATTTTTTTCCCACAATTTTGTTATCTTGACGAAACTTCCGTTCACCAACATGCATTGAAATCCACTCTTACAACTACAACTACTTATAGCCCTGACATTAAGCTAATAATTGAAAAGCAACAAAAAAACTGACAATTCATCATCACATAATAATAAAATCCCCTTGAAAAACATCGAGATAGATTGTAAAATTTATTTAAAAATAAAAAGTTTTATCAAATAAACTTCCTCAATTTGTAATTTTAAACAAAGCAGAATGCGAAGAGTAAATGAACCTCAACAATGTCTGCGAGCAAGCAAACATTTATGTGTAATGAAGTAAAATTCAAACTATTCTATTTTTAATCTCTCTTATATCATTCATATGTGCATTGTTTTCGTTTTCATACAAACTTGTATCTACGTAAAAGAAACGAACGGAGCAAAAATAATGACCTATTTTGTAGTTATAATGTGATTACAATGTTCATCCACTTGTTGCACATTCTTTTCTGTCTTTACATACATTTTAAAGAAATCATTTCGTTATTTTTGCACATTTTTCATGTCATGACATTGTAATACAATGATGAACATAAATTGGATGTTTTGAAGGGATTGGACTAATTTATCAGTGTCGCAGAAGCCATCCTTCTACTCACGATCAACAGATACTATATGCTTGTTATTGATTAATCAATAACGTATATTGAAATAATAAATTGAATTTTATCATTTGGGAAAAGTTTCATGACCCAAGAAATATTTCTTTTTCCCCCTCGATTTTCCACTCGTCTTCCCTCTTTCTTATATACCCTCTGAAGCGAGAAGACGTCACAAATTTTGTAAGGGATTTATATTCCACATTTTTAATAGTTTAATTAACTATTCTTTTATTCACCATCAGTGAAAAACGTTAGCCAAACGGCATAGAATAAATACATTGAATTGAAAAGAATTCGGAGTATTTTTTTTCTACGTTTCTTCAATTCCAGCGACGCCAGTATTACTCGCGAACATTTTTTTTCAAAAATTTATCTGGAAGCTGAGAGATCGAGTTATTGCAGTTAGAAGTGCTTTGAGGAGTGACTTGCAGGCAATAGTATATTTAAGCAGCTCAGTGTTCTGGTAAGAAATTAGTTTAGACTAATTTTCTACTTTTAGTTGAGAGGTTATAGCACGCGACTTCAATGGTGTGATTGACCTCCGATTATTTGAGATCAAGTCAAACATTCGTAAACTATTTCGTATTTGAGCGGATAGTTTACTGTGGTATTTGAGCCATACATTATAAGTTGAGCGTGTAGGTTATTGAGGAGGATTGTTGAAGGAAAGGACAATTTAAAGCAATCTAATATTTTGACAAAGGAATATTAGAGCAAATTTTGAAGTAAGGATTTCAAAGAACCATACAACAAGATGGAAGTTGTAAAAGATGGAAAGTTAAATCCAGAATGGATTAAGGAATTTGATAAAAAAGACAATTTAATGTCGAGAATTAGAGGATATTATCTTCCAGGGACTAAAATCAAACCCGAGTTTAAATGCAACGCAGAGACATGTAAATTACCCGTGAGAAGTGCTGAATATTTGCAACCAAAGACTGCAAATTATGAGTTCAATCCAATGCTATTCTGCTTTACTTGCAACCAGGTATATCACGTTCAGTGTGTTGGTTTGTGTCGAGAAGGAATCGCAGAAGAAGCAGTTCCATGGCTATGTTTAGCTTGTCGAGAAAATGTCTTGAATCCACAGGCATGTGCTTATTACAAAACATCAGGATACAAAGTCGAAATCAAAGCGAGAAGAAAGAAGTTCTTACGAGATTCGACGATTGAAGGACCTGAGAGTGAATTTGATACGGATGGAGAATTCGATTCGTGTGATCTGGACTCATTTGAGAGATTCAGAACAAATAAAACAACAAAAATTGCTTCAACATCCAGTAACGAGAATGAGAAATTGAGAAGAGAATTGACTGAAGCCAGAAGTGAAATTGGTCAACTTAAGACGTTCCTGCAGCAGGAAAAGAATGAATCCAAATTGAGACTTGACTCAATGCTGCAAGAAATACAAAATATGCGTTTAGAAGTAAATGCGAATAAAGCTGGAAAGTCAACTCAACATCAGGGAGATACAGTGAATACAAACGAGACACTCTCTATGAGTACATTTTATGCTGGAAACGTTAACTCACCTGATAGTGAATCAACACGCTGGAGATGTAATTTGGATAATGCTAACCAGACTGAAGTGCCACAAATATCAGTTAATAATTCGCAAGGTGACACAAGCACTCTAGAAGTTTTATCTAGGTTCACTGAATGTCAAGAAAGAATTCAGCAGGAAAAGGAGTTAGCAACAGTACGTCGTGCAATGCCAAAAATAACAGATTTTAGTGGAGATACAATGAAATGGTTAGAGTTTGAGCAGGATGTCAATCGTTATCGTGCAGTCTGCAAGTATGATGATCCAACGATTAAATTACATGTCAGAGGAGCTTTGAAGGGAGATGCTTTTGAAGCCGTCAAGGATGTCTTTGATATATTTACACTTAAGCAAATAATGGACATTTTAAAAGAATCGTTTGGTGATCCTATGACTATGGTTCGTCATAAAGGAAATGACGTAAAAGCCTTGAAGATACCTGGAATGATCTATAGAGAGGATGCTGTGAAAATTCGAGTTGTTCTCCAAGGATATTTTGCTGCATGCACTTACGCCAAGACAGGATACTTGAATTCTAATGAATTGGCAGAGTTAATTTATGATCAATTGAGCTATGAAGATAAAGCAAGGTGCAAGGAGATGTTTGTGAGAAAAAATCCAGGGAAACAAATTGTTATTTGTCTTGGAACAATTTATGATTATCTTGGGGAGAGATTGCTGATTTTAGATGAAAAGCCAGACAGTCTCAAAGATAAAGGTAGAAAGGATGATAGAAAGACAAAGACATTGCAATTAATGAATATGTCAAGAACAACAACATCACCACGACCGCGTAATGATAAGTTTAGTTACAAGTTTGAGATTCGAGACCGTTCTACTGCGCCTTATATGGGGTACGATATGCAATCGCTTAGTTCCATTAATAAGAAATGTGAAATTTGCAGTCGTACAGGTCATTATTCTGTTCAGTGTAGCCAGTTTCAAGCAATGTCAGAAGAACAAAGACTGAAAGCAGCGAATGACAAGAGACTCTGTAGGAATTGTCTTGTAACAACAGGACATAGAGCTAGTGAGTGCAATTTAAAAGTAAGCTGTGGCTTAAAATCAGGGAAATTTGAAAGATGCACACAAAAGCATCATGCTTCGATTCATTTTGCGTGTGAAAAACCGAGGTCTGGAGGCTATTTGAAGCGACGATCGCAGACTCGTACAAATACAAATAATGCGCAGCAAACAATGAATAATGCATCACAGAATAATAATTCAACAGCACCGAATAATGCTGGATCACAGAGTAATGGAAATATGCCACAGCAAGGCATACCGCCGATACAACAGCAACAAGTAGCAAATGCCATTCGACTGGCTAATGCACAAGCCCAGAATGTGAATGCAAACATAGGAACAAATTCATCTGGATCTAATCAGCCTCGTCCATATAATATTAATCCTCATGCTACATATACAATTCAGATTAATCACTTGGCAGATGATGTACCGCGAACAGTAAAAATGTTCAAAAACAAGTTCATGGGATCTAAAGGATTTGTCGTTGCTTATTCTGTGGGAGACTCCGCTGCAGAAATAACACTAGTAAGAAATGACCTAAGATTAGCTCTGGGTATTGAAGGAACGCCTGAAACGTTAAGCGTAACCTGGACCGATAAAACAATTCGAGAATACGTGGCTATCAAATTCGATATTGAACTCCAAGGAGTTTTAAAACATTCCGAGCCAATTGTATTAAAAGATTGTTATGCAATTGATGAATTCCATTTACCTGCTAGAACGTTGGACATGGAAAAGATGAAAAAGTTGTTCCCCTACTTGAAGGGTGTTAACTTTGACAGTTATTTTGATGAGGAACCAGTTATGTTGATCGGAAGTCCTCACGCATATGCAATAGAGAGTATTACAGGATTAATAGAAGGTGGCCCAGGAAATCCAGTTGCCCTGGAAACTAAACTAGGAATAACAGTTTATGGAGGAGATTCCAACGAATATTCAATACCACCAAATGTGAATATAACAATAAGAGCCAGCGGTAACAATTACAACAGCATACTTGATACATCAGAAAGAGTATCAAACGAAGAATTATCAGATTTACTAGTTCACTTTAATTCAGTGGAATCGCTAGGCATTAAAGCATGCGATTCTCGTATACCCGAATCAGAGCAGAAGGTAATTGATATTATGAAAGAAGAGATGAAAATACTAGCAGATGGGACAGTAGAGGTTCCTCTAGTATGGAATAGAAAAGAAAAAGAGATTCCATTGTTGCCGAATAATTATGCATTAGCATTTAAGAGACAGCTAGCACATGAGAAGAAACTGGAGAAGAATCCTGTTCATCAAGCTGAATATAACAAAAATGTCAAGGAACTATTAGATCTAAAATACATGAGATATGCAACACCAGAGGATCTGCACGGCAATTGGCCAAACATATGGTACCTTCCAATGAGTCTTGTTGTAAATGAGAACAAGACACCAGCCAAGTACAGGAACGTGTACGATGCAAGCGCAAGATACGAAGGAGTTTCATTGAACGATAAGCTTCTCAAAGGACCTGACTTATTAATTGGAATATTGAAGCCTCTGTTAAGGATGCGCATGAATAAAGTAGCTTATACAGCGGACGTACAGCATATGTTCCATCGAATGAAGATAAGTTTAAGGGATCAGCAATGCCAGAGAATTTTGTGGCGAGAATCAAGTAATCAATCAATGCAAACTTTAATTTTAAGCTCCATGGCATTTGGACCAGCATCAAGTCCATTTACATCACAATTTGTGAAAAATTGGAATGCCGACAATTGGTCAGGAAAATATCCTGAAGCTGCTGAAGCTATAAAGGAATTAATGTATATGGATGACCTCATCGCATCAGAAGCATCAACAGATAAGGCAGTTAAAGTTGCTTTGGACTGTATAAAAATCTGTAAACACATCAACTGGAACCTAATCTCATTCCAGAGCAATTCGATAGATTTTCTCAAGCAGCTACCTTGTGATAATGTGCGAAAGGAATCATTCCAAATACTTGCAAACGAAGCTGAAGGTTTTACAACAAAAGTTTTAGGATGTCATTGGAACACAGTTGAGGATTGCTTCGTATTTGAACTACATAAAAACATCTTCATAAAATTAGTTACTCAATTCAAACATCATCCAACCAAAAGGGATCAATCAAGCACACTGGCCAGAGTATATGATGCTATGGGACTCATTGCGCATTTCATGATTAGAGGAAAAATTCTTCTTCAACGTAGCTGGAAGGCAAAAATTAAATGGGATGATCCTATACCAGAGGAAATACAGCATGAATGGTGTAAATGGTTAGAAGATATTGAGGAAATTGCAAAGTTGAAAATCCCTCGTCAGTTCACAGCATTAAGTGCCTTAAAAGAAGTGGAAAAGCTACAATTGCATGTTTTCTGTGATGCTGGAGTAGAAGCATTCGGAGCTGTTGCATATTGGGTGACTCATCATGATGGAAAAATTGAGAGCAGCATGATAATGGCAAAAGCTAAGGTAACGCCATTGAGGCTTCAAACAAAGACCGAGATCAAAGGAATTCCTAGACTGGAACTTTTTGCTGCTGTTCTAGCTGTGAGATTGGGAGATAAAATATCTAATTATTTCCGCGATTTAGAATTTGAGCGATTCTTTTGGAGTGACTCGGAAGTAGTACTTCGTTGGATATTAAATCCGGAAGCGAGACTATTAAAGTATGCAGTAGGACCTGTTGATGAGATATTAGTGTCGTCATTTAGGAGTGAATGGAGATACGTGCCAACAGCTTGTAATCCAGCTGACTTATGCACGAAATTTAAAAAATTCGATTTCGGAGATTCGTCCTCAGTATGGTTTGTTGGTCCAGAATTTATAAAAAACTCATTTGAGAGTTGGCCACAAATGCCTGAAAAACTGATGGTTGATGAAGTTTTGTTAGCTAGTAACATCTACCTTGAGAAATTGAATTATTCAACACACAAGCTCCCTCCAGTTAATTGTCCAATATTCGATGACAGTTTTATCGAGCAATTTAGCCCATCGATTCAAGCAAAATGGACAAAACTACGCAGAGCCGTAGCCAGAAGAATCAAACTTTTTTGGGATGTCTTTATTCCACTTGTCATCAATAAACAATTTATAAACGAGAAATTACGAATGGAAATAAAGGAAATTTACAAGAGCTTTCGTTATCTAACTTCATCAGACCTAGAGCGAGCAGATCATTTCATATTTCGTAAGATACAACGAAAAGCATTAGCTGTCGAGTATGATCAAATAAGTAAAGGAAAGCCAATAACTAACAAAGAGTTCTTGCAATTGAGCGTTTTCATGGATCAACAAGGAATGATGAGAATCAATGCTAGAACAAATCTAAATAGGAAAAATCATCCACAACAGTTCGTTCCTGTCCTTCCGAAGAAAAACGCTATAGTAAGCGTATTGTTGATGTACTATCATGAAAAGTATAATCATATTGCTGCAGAGTCACAAATAGCTGAAATCCGAACGAGATGTTGGATTCCACAAGTACGTCAAGCATTGAGAACAGTCAAAGCTCATTGTAATGAATGCATACTTAGAGCAGTAGCACCATGTGATCCAGTTATCGGACCATTGCCTAAATATAGAGTCAATCCAGATTTAGAACCATTTGAGGTCACTGGAGTTGATTTAATGGGTCCAATATCCACAATCCAATATGGAAGAGCAAAGAAAGTTTGGATTATGATCTTCACATGCGCGCTTACGAGATTTGTTCATCTACACATAGTGGACTCTTTAGAATCAATTAAAGTTTTGGAAGCAATTGTCATCTTTAATGCAGCTCATGGACCAGTAAGGAAGTTTATAAGCGATAATGGCACCAATTTTGTTGGTGCAGCAAGAATAATTGAGGAAGATTACAAAAATTCAATGATATTCTTTTTACAACAACCCGAAGTACTTGGACAGGAACTTGCAGAAAAGTTCAATGTTGAATGGAGTTTCATTCCTCCAGGATCACCTTGGTTTGGAGGATTCTACGAAAGATTCAACCGTGAAATTAAGAGATCGTTAGGAGATACATTGTCAAAAAGAAGATTGACAAAAATAGAATTAAATATAGCTGTAAATGAAACAGCTCATCGACTGAATCTGCGTCCATTAACTCATAATCCGATTGAAGCTGAGGATGAACCTGTCTTGACACCACATCATCTGGCTAAGCATAGATCAGGATGGCCATTACTTCCAGGGATGCATAACGGGAAATTCGTGGCAGTTGATGATAGATCAATTTATCGCAAAGGAAGAATGCTAGCTGATGAGCTTATGAGGAAGTTCACTGCTTATTATTTACCAGTCTTGACAAAAAAGGTCAAATGGCTTAAAGAAACGGAACCATTGCAAATTGATGATCTAGTGCTTATGATAGAGCCAAACATGACAAGAAAAGAATGGCCTAGAGGAAAGATTTACAAATTATTTTATGGTAAAGACGGAACACCTCGAGTTGCTGACGTGATCAAAGCAAATGGAAAAATCAAGAGACGTCCAGTCAGGAAACTAGCAAGAATCAATATACAATCCTCTGTAATAGATATATGACTATTTGAAGTCGTGTGCATAACCAAATACTTGAATTTGTTTATTGTTTCAGAATTATATCTAACAGAATTATTGATTTCGTTTCCTTACTCTACTTTATATTTTAGATTTATTCAACATTTAAGGATGACTAAAGAGTCACGCAAGCGAGGTAGATCACCTCTATCACCGAAATACCCACTAAAGAAACGCAAGGTTTCTCCATCGAGACAAGAGATCAAACGACATAGTAGTTCAAAGGTTAGACCTGAAAGTCCTTGTGATAGGACATCATATCGGCAGAATAGAACGAACAGACGTTCTAGAACACCATCGCCTCCTTCAATTAAAGTTTCAAGTCGAGTATCCGCTACAGTTACAAGTCGTCAAACATCTCCAATTCGTCCAACCGTGCGTTCAGAAATACGATTTCCACCCTCAAAAATCCATCGTCAAAGAACTCCTCCTTCACCAATAAATTATGCGAAACATCGTCCATCACCAATTAAAATTCAAGGACGTGCTCAGTCACCAAATCAACTTAAGAGACGTGATTTATCGCCTATTCATAAACAAAAAAGCCCTGAATTGCCAACTCGTCCACATATTGCACGATCACCAGTTCGAGCGCCTGCCAATTTACAAAGTGCAAGAGTCGTTAAGAAAACGAAAAAGAATAAGTTGGTTATTAGTGTCAAGAATCCAGCAAGAGGAAATTGCTGCATAAGAGTCTTGAAATTAGAAGGTGTCAGCAATACTATTCCACTGTCACATCTTATTCATCAGTTCATAGTTGAAGTTAGTTCAATAATCGGCTGTCATCGCGTTGCTGACTATGAAGCACAAATCTTAGATGGTATTGTTTTTATATACTTAACTAAAGAAGAAGAATACAATGATTTGTTAAGTCGAGACTACATCATTTTGGAAGGTTGTATAATAGGGATCACGGATCCAAAGTTAGTTTATGGAAGTGCCGAGTATACAGTTCCTTTTGGAGCAGCATCGAGTTATGATATGAGAATGTCACCACATCCAATGGGATTATTTGGAATGAGACAATTAACAACAACAACGACATTTTACATCATTGCTGTGCTCAAAGAACTTGAACAAGAAGGAACTGTAACTGGATTTAAGTTAGCCTTTTGCGAAAGAAGACAGGTAACAAGAAACTTTGGATTCGCTACATTTATCAGCAGAATAAACGCCTTTAAAGTTTACGGCAAAAAATTCAACATTATGGGAGATTTGGTAGAAGCTAAACTACCAGTAGGAATGCCTTTCTTGATTGGTGAAGATCGTAGGGAATTGGTAATTAATAATCGCTGTGAATTTTCAGAAGAGATCCGAGCAGCAAATTGGCTAAACGCGAATTTGTCAGATCCATCAATTCCTATGAGACCATTAGCAGTCGGAGAGATATTTAATCCACCACTCACAACTATTGCTCCTATTCAACCTCCTCAACCAAAACCGCGATGTATTCCAACAGATACTCCAAAGTTAATTCATCGTGATACACCGCCAGCATCACCTACATTATCAATTGGAGATGATTACGAGATCGACGAAGATGGAATCTTAGCAGTACCGAGTACATTTTGGCTAAACGCTAGCCCAAAATAGTTTCCCTCTCCGGAGGATGTTATTGATTAATCAATAACGTATATTGAAATAATAAATTGAATTTTATCATTTGGGAAAAGTTTCATGACCCAAGAAATATTTCTTTTTCCCCCTCGATTTTCCACTCGTCTTCCCTCTTTCTTATATACCCTCTGAAGCGAGAAGACGTCACAAATTTTGTAAGGGATTTATATTCCACATTTTTAATAGTTTAATTAACTATTCTTTTATTCACCATCAGTGAAAAACGTTAGCCAAACGGCATAGAATAAATACATTGAATTGAAAAGAATTCGGAGTATTTTTTTTCTACGTTTCTTCAATTCCAGCGACGCCAGTATTACTCGCGAACAATGCTTAAGTGATTTACATAGGTTGTGCTTTGTCAATGCAATTCAATCTCTGCGATGTTTTTGATTGCATTCAGGCTAGTTTCAGGAAGTAAAATTAAGCACCAAGATCTAAATCTGAACCATTAAAATTACTATAAGTGACTGGTTTCTCAATTAATCGTCATTCAAAGGCTAAGGATCCTCTTCTGGTGCCACACTTATACCACAAAGACTGGAACACTACTTTCAAGCAAAATATCATGTTCTAAACTCACAACCCAAGCACTAAATCCCCACACTACACCACTGTAGCTTCATTTTGCTCGATTCATAATTTTTCTCTCATCTGTGCCTTTATTTTGTGTGTTTCGTGATGTAAATTGCCACGATAAGAGGATAAAATCGGAAATTTGACAAGTCTCGCGTTCAAAAATATAAAAATATATAAAAAAAAATCCCATAACTTATATTTTTATTTCATCTTATTCATCTTTTAATTGATGTTAAAAATGCTTCAAAAGTCACCTCCCTCTATCATGAATATCAACAAGACAATTTAATCACATAATGATGATTGATATTTATTTCATTTTCACAGGATGATTGTGTTCTTTATAGTCTACATCAGCGATGCTAAAATTATACTTGCTGATTTGAAATTTGTAGATTACAGTCACATTGTTGCTTTAATTAATGCAAAACTGAAGAGTTTTTCTTTTAAAATATTTGATCGTCTTATTTTTTGCTCAGTTTGGATATAAAATAAAAATTTACAATCGCAATATATTTCACTTTATTAACATTGTATGAGGTTTTTGTGCTGATTTTAAAGGAATGCAACATTTTGTATCAAAAAATATTTTTGTATTAAATGACGCAAACATTTAGCATCAAATGATGCAATAGTGTTCGCATTCAATGAAGCTTGTTTTCTGCATCAAATGAAACTAGTTTTCTGCATCATACGAAATTAATTTTCTGCTTCAAATGAGGCAAAACTTTTTTTCCAAATGAAGCAAACTTTAACTAATCGAAACATTTTCTAGAACAAATGATGAAAAACAGTAGCTTTAAATGACGCAAAACTTTAGCTTCAAATGACGCAAAACAATTCGCATCAACATGAAGTAATTTTCAACCTCTAAAATTACTAAATTGTAAAAATCGACATTAAGTTCACAATTTAAAAATATTTTCCATGAAAAAAACTCAAATTTTAAGCAATTTACTTCAATTGAAGTAATTTGAAATGCTTGTGATGGAGCAATACAAGGCTAAATCTAATGAAATAAAGTTGAATTCCTTACCGCAAATTTATATTTATTAGACAAAAAAATCACTCATATGAACTCACTTTTTTCAACTTGTAAGAATTGACAGAAAAAAGATCTTGACCATCAATGGTCTAGACAATTTTTTCAAGCAGTAAATAAAATCAATACAGAAAAAAACGAGTCAGCTGTGAACATGTTTTATCGAATGATTTACCGAAGAGATAAGCAAACAAAAAGCTGAATAATCAGCAAATAAAATTAGCTGAAAAAAATATCAAATAGCAATAAGCAGAGTCATTTAAATTTTATTCCAACTAAAGATATCAAGATGATCGAAATTCAAGCAGACATGTGCTATGGAAAATCCATGACAAAAGCAAATTCTCGACGATCATCTTGTTCTGTGGCAAAACTGAGCTGCATGCATAATTAATATCCTATATGCAAATGAGACTGATCAAATTCTCTCTTTCTTTTCTTTTCTTTGTATTATTTGCAGTTGTCTATAACGGACTTTTGTGGATATTTGGTGGCTTCAACGGTATTCTCGATCTTCACTTCAACGATCTTCACTGTTTTGACCCAATTAGGAATATTTGGCAAAATATCGAAACTCACGGAACTAAACCAAAAATTAGGCGAAGACAATCATGTGTTGTCATAGGATCAAAAATGTTTCTCTTTGGTGGAACATGGTAAGTAAATTATAAAACGACCTTGACCTTAATATTACGTCGTGAGACAGTTATCAATCAATCATCTATGCTATCTACTGTAAATCAAACAGATGATTGTTTGTTAAACAAGATAATGTGTTTCACATATGATGAAACAACAACGCTACAGCTGAAAAAAAAGTGAAAGTTGAATGAGATCATATTGAGTTTACTTTAACGACTTTCATGAATGAAATGATACACATTTTTATTGTTATGGCGGTTTTTATTGCAATTGCTGGATGCTTCTTCAATGTGGTTGATGAATGAGCAATCAAATTAAAGGAGATTGGATTACTTAGTATTGTGGATGACATCTTGTCATATATTAATGATTCTGACAGAGATGCTGTCGTACTCTTATCTAAGATAAATATACTACGCTTCCTTAAATATCCAAATCAATTTCTAACACGAGAGGGCGAATAAATATTAATTCAATCAATCAATCAACATCTTCAATATTCTAGTTACCAATCACAAAGCTTCAACAGAGTCGTGATCTTATACTTAACATAAGATAACCAATTTTGTAATCTAAGATTCAAAGTAGAATTTCTCCATGTTCCGAACAATGAAACTTTTAATTACCCACCTTACCCACATGCAATATGAACATTCTAAGCATCCATTAATAACATCCCTGATAATCATTAAAATTCTAAACAATTTTTCTAATCACCATTAATCGTTTACAACATGCGATTATCAATAAATTTATTTCGAGGTAAACAGATTCGATAGATTGGAATCTCTATAATCACTCATCACGTTTAATGAAGCTAAATCTTGTTTTCATTAAACTCTATTCGCTTGTACGCAAGATTATGCAATAATTATTTTCTCGTTACATCCATTCAATGATTTCCTACATCTGTTTTAAAGCAGCAATTAATAACTATTGTCATTTTATGATGAGATATAATAATAATTTTTTCAATATACATTTCTCTTTTTGTCATCTTCGTTTTCACTTTCAGTCCGTCGAGTAATTCAAGTAGCAACTCATCAGCACCAGCTCTTCTGATAGACTACAATGACACACATGTACTAGACTTTTCGCCTTCACTGAAGACTCTTAGCATTTTGGCTGTTTTAAAATATAATTTAGATCAATCTGAATTACCTAGAGAAGTTAGATTTGAAATAAGAATGATGGTGCAGGAGAACGCAATAAGTCGACCATTATCGAATATGGGATAGCAATCAACATCTATGTTCTCAATCATAATCAACTTAACATTTTTAATGTTGATAAATTTATTGTACAATTTATTCTGCAAATGAATTAAGCAAAAAAAAAAGTCTTACAATGAAGATGATTCATTGGAAGCTGACGCCAACAACCAATTTACGTACATTGTTATCAGGGAATGAAATAAACAAAAAAAAAATAGAAACAAAGCAAACTCAACAAAATATGAAGCATACAATCGTTTAAGGAAGAAATAAAATATGTTGCATCATGTTGCGAATTTGTATAAACAAAAGTGTCATTGACTTTTCAGCGATTTTTATTCTTACTAAACCTTT
The DNA here is from genome assembly GCA_917627325.4 of Chironomus riparius. Lineage (NCBI taxonomy): Eukaryota > Metazoa > Arthropoda > Insecta > Diptera > Chironomidae > Chironomus > Chironomus riparius. Next base: position 15,355,638 of record OU895877.1, on the reverse strand, counting down.
TTTTTTGTTGTTATTTTCTTGATAACACGGAGCTTATCAGCTAATTAATTTTCAACAATAGAAAAATTGAGATCGATTGAGATTTGTTTTGATGATTATTAATAACTTGAGTTATTGATAAGATTTTTCGCATTGAGCAATTTTATGCAATCTTTCAAAGTTGATGTTCTATTGAAATGTCGAAAAATTATTTTTTTCAAATCTTTGACATTAGTATGAATTAGAAACATGTTAAATATGCATTTTTAAGACTATGCAGGGAACCTAAAGACTGCTTGGATTTAATGCTTAGAAAGCGGAACTGATCAATACGATTAAACAAGGATTGATCAGTTAAATGTTAAATAAATGAATCATGTGAGTAAATTAACTTGTAATTCAAAGAATCTTTCCAAATATGCTCCTGTTCAATAATTGGAGTCGTTGGACTTATGTTTGTCTCCTCATCTTAAATCTAAATAGAATTCTTTGTGTTAAGATACATCTTATTTCAATTTCCTATAATCATGGTCCTTAAAAGATATCAATAACAAGAAAACTATGAAGTTTGTTTATAAAAAGACTGAATTCTTGAAAACTAGCTTTAATGTTTGCTACTAAAGATCTTCCAAGTTACATTTATATTCATCCTTCTATGATCAAATTCAGAGATTCCAGAAAACATCAATACAAGTCAATATCGTTGAGAATATTCAAAATAGCATCCTTAGAACTTAGTTTGAATACCAAGATTTTAAACTTAACTAGTTTGAAAGAAAAAAATCAGGAAATCAAATATTTTTTTTTGTTGATAACATTTACAACTTTAAAATCTATCCTTGAAGCCCTCTACCTACTAATTATATGCTTGATAAATCTACAAAACAGATCTCAGTTAATTTCAAAAAAACTTAATTTTATTCATATCAATCTGAAAATCTTTTATTTCAACATTTTATAAAATACATAAAAAAATAATACATTTGTGTGAAAGAAACGTAATCTTCAATTCTAATGCTAAGTTGATTTGTGATTTGGAGATCATTAGTAAATTTTATTAAATGAATTAATTTATAATTTTATAAATTATAAAACAAAAAACAATATTGAACGAAGACTAAACGAATGCTTATCTTCAGATAAATCTACATGTGGTATTATATTATAAAAATGATAACAAAATTCTTGCTCATTCTGGCATCACAAAAAACAAATCACATCAATGTCTTTTAAAGACATAGGAAAACAAACAAGAATAAAATAAAAGTGATGATGTTATGTCTATTTATAATCTCGTCATTTTTATTTCAACTCTTGTTCATCATTAATATATTCTTGTCAAAACACAAAAAAAAAGAGTATAAAACAGACAACATCAACGTGTATTAGTCTGAAGCTCGGTGACTGAATTTATTGATTAACGTACAAACTGGTAGGCATATGAAATTAGTATGAAGCTTAATTGATGGTTATATTTTTCTTTGTACAAAATTTTTTCGAGATAAATCAATCAAGTGGAAAATAATTCACAGCTAATAGAGATGAAAATTGTCTGTTCCTCGACGTGCTCAAGCTGCAAATTGGTAAATGATTTTATTTCGTTGAATTAACCAATTTTATGAGCTTCAAAAATGACTAAAACTTAGATAGATTATTTAAATTATGATTGTACGTTAATCATTAACTTCTAGTTCCGACAGATAAAATTTCATAAACTGTATAAAAAACTTTTCTTCTTAACTTTTAGTTTATCTCAACGAATTAATCATTTAATTGAATCTAAAACTTTTTGCGTCGTAGATAGTGGAAATAAATGTGATTTTATGAAAATTTTTGGTCTTAATTGGGTATTTTTAATGGTTGATTGGAGGGGAAAATGTGATAAAAATATTTTTTTATTTTTATGTAACAAAATTGCAATATTTATGATTTAATGGGTCGTGGACACTCTTTTGGATGAATTTGAAGCTGTTTAGCAAGTTTTGAATTAAGATCGATATCAACTTGAATAAGAATAATGACTAAGCGGGACTTCTTATAAACCTGGACTTCGATATCTGCTAAGAATCTAATCGATTCGAACGCTAGATTTCACTTAGATCACAACTTAAAACAGCACCTAGTTTGTAAATAAATTTTATATTGTGCTAAATTCAACTTTGAAAAAGCAAGGAGAAATCTGAGTAGCTAGGGGAGAGCCTAGCGTGTGATGAAACTTGTATAGTTAATTGATCGAAGATCAGACTGCATTGACCAAATCATATTCAAATGACAAAAAAATCACAGTTCCAAAAGAGTATCCACACAAAAAATAATTACCCAAAAAAAACAAACAAAAGTTCAATAGCATTTTCACAGCATGAAACTTAAAACTGACGCAAACCCATTTAGATTTAGCCATTTTTAAATTATTTGTATTGATTTTAGACTCAATTTATTTTATGCATATATTTTGATACTTTTCGTCTCTCCGAATGAAAAGCAAAAACAGATGACATAAAAAAAACTATTTTAGCCAAAATGAATTTAATAGAAATAAAAAAAAAATGAGAAAAAAAACGATTTAAAAATAAATTGAAGTTTTTTCTTCATTCATAACTTGTTCATAACAAATTTCATAATAGCATTAAACTAACTTTACAGCGTACATCTTCTCTTACACAAGCGTTGCTCGTGGATAATTCATCATCCTTCTCATACATGAGTGCAAAATCCGTCGATGTCAAATGATAATAATAAGGACAATTAGCGTGATGATAAAAGCTATCGTTGGTACGATGACTGTTTGATTTGAGACATTGACAATATCGAAAGTGAATCTTATGTCGTCATTATCTACAATTTTTGACTCTACGGAAGAAAGAACAAGAGGGTCAGTGGCTATAAAAAAAATGTTTTACGACTTCAATATTATGTAAGTAAACAATTCATGAACTTGAAAAAATCATATGACTTGATGCGTGGGCTTAATATCGTCTTCCTTGTTGTGCCCATATCTCACAGCTCACAGCTTTTATAGCCAGTTGACGTTGTAAACCGATACTAAGCCCATGAATCATAAACTAACATCGTCTTACCATTGCGTGTATTTAAGTATGTGCTTATAAAACTCGTTGGATGAAACTCGTGTTTGTCAATCGTCTTTGATGCTGCTATATTATCATAAACACGATAATAAATAAAAAATGAAGGAACAAGAAGAAGAAAGATCAAAATTGAATTTTAGTGCTTTTTTTAACAATCAATCTTCAAGCGATAATTCAATGTCATTGCCGAAATCAGCGAAGCAAATCGCGAACTAATTTTCAAGTTATTGTAAATTATTTTTTTTTTGAATGATCTTGGGTAGATTTTCATGGGTAAGTGCTAAATAGCGGAAAGGAATAGTCAACTTACGTAAAAGTTTAATTATTTCCTCAGAATTGCCAAGTGCATTTTTCGCAATACACTTGTAGACACCAAAATCATGTACACTAATGAGTTTAACAAGAAGTTTCATTTTGACTTCATATGCTCCGTAACTGTCAATGCTTGTATTGTAACTTCCACCCATTACGTAGTCGTTTGACGAAAAATCCGGATTTGCACGCATCCAATAGTTCACTAAAATTGTTTAATATTTAAAATTAATTGCAGAAGGTGTTAATTGTCTTTAATTTATTTGCTATCTGCTACTTTAAAGTTTAAATCTTGTATTTGCAGAAATAAATTTAAAAGTTTTGACATCTCTCATTTAGATAAAAAATTAACTTATTTAAATATTTTTAAAAGCAAATTGCAGCTTTTTGGTCTCATTTTTCAAGGAATTAATTTTATAATTGACTCTAAGTGGTTGATATTTAAAGCAACAGATAAGGCTATAGTTTTTAACAACAAATTATTGTCACACATGCAGGTGGATATTCAGAAGATATTATTAAGTTTGCCATTTATTATTCTTATAAAAACCAACAACGACCAAATGTTAAAATTGAAGTTTCAGAATAAGAAAGTTTGTTGATTTGTTAACTTCGGATAAATCCTGATTTTTTATGACTTTTGACTTATAAGTTATCAAGAAATAAGGCAGTTTATAAATAAATCAAGAACAATAATGTTCAGAGTGAAAAAAATTGGAATTCTTTCAAGCTGATTAGCAATCTTTGAAGCTCAATTCGACCGAAAATGAAAGGACAAGGGTTCAATTCAATCGTAAAATAGCATCAAATTAGTCAGAGCAGGAGTCAAACTCCATTTGACATTAAAAATCAACATAACCTCAACATCGTCAGATTCCTGACTACGAAACTAGCTTTAGTTGCTGTTCTACTCCAAATTAAATAAATCACGTTATGAAATTTAGTTCTGACATGCTATGTATAATATTTTTTGCAGCAATTTTGTAGACAATATGTCGACAAAGTCAGCAATAGGCAATTTTCAACACGTAAATATCTTATGAGACTGATCAACATAAAGATCACGCTCAGAGGCTGCATTTCAGTAATTTTATTGCTTATGTAGTATGGTTTGAGATAATTGCCTTCAATTTTCTAGAAATATATTTTGTATAGACATAAATAATTAATTTTTCAGAACATTTTTTTTTCTCTTAGAATCTAGATTTAAGTTAATAGATCTAGCCATTTGCAGATTACTATCAATGCAAGCTAAATAAGATTTATTTTCATAATAAAACTAGCTAAACCCACTTAATTCTTAAAACACACAAAAATCATCATCAAGAATGCCTTTTTAAGTACAATTAACATCCAATTAAGAAGAAATTAAAATGTCAATTTACCGGAATTAGGAAATGATTCTGTTAAACATTCCAACATCACTTTTTGACCAATTGCTGCGTGAATGACTCGATGATGTGTAAATATCTTCGGTTTGACTATAGATAAATAAACAAAAGAAGCTAATAATTGATTGTGAATCATCAGCAATTCGAAAACATACAATTTACAACCACTTTGATTCTCTTTGATTTTGTTGGAGGAATTCCGTTCTGCGGCAAAATGAGAGAAGCGACAAAGATCCGCAAATGAGATAAAATCACCAATTTTATTAATTAGATAATTTGCATGTTGATTTTTTATATAAACTGAAATACTTACGGATGCTATACACAAATAAGCGCCAGCTTGGTGCCTTGTTATATATGGAATACGAAGTATCGTACCAATAAACGTCTCAGCTGTTTTTTTAAAATTCATGATATTAAGTTTATTTGTTAAGTTATCAAAACATACTCACATTCCTTATTATCAATATATAGTTTCTTGTTGTGACCTTCACGCTTCCACAAAATTGTTGGCTCTTAAAAGAACAAATAGAGAAAATAAAATAATAAATGTACAGTAGCTCAAATATTCGAGTAAAATTATTACAAAATCATCAGTATGACCTACTAATATATTGATAATAAAGTTAAATAAACATATAATTCAGTTATATCAGTTAAAATTAAAGAAACGTCAAAACAAATCAGTTATGAGTCGCTTTCAAGTGTTCATATGTTAGACACTTTTAAGACGAGGCTGAGACACTGCTAGCGTTTAATGTTGAGTCATGGTTTTTTAGTTCAGAAATGATAAGATGGAGGAAAGGGGTCGTGTTATGACGTCCATCAAAAAAACCTGAATTTTAGACCCCCCCCCCCCTCTGTCTCAAAAATTCTATTGAAAAAAATTTCCATTGTTTGAACTGTCACAAAATCCTAGACCCCCCCCCCCCCCTAAATGTCGGAAGTCATAAGTGAATGGACACAAAGAGGTTCCAATACAAATTACAATTTCGAGATAGGGTTAGGATCTGAAATTTCTCTAATTTTGTCCTTGTGTCAATTGATCACATAAACTCAACATAGTCTATACCTAAATCTTTACACTACATTAAACATAGACATAAATAAAAATTTCCTCTTTACAATCTTTAAAAGCGAGTTTTAATTTGTAAAAAAGAAGAAAAAAAAATCCAACCTGGTGAGCCACTTGCTGTACACGAAACAGTCACGTTTTCATACTCTTGAATTATTACATCATTACTCGTTGGGTCGTCGAGAATATCTGGAGAAACTGTTGGAATTGTTTCAAAGAAAAAAAGAAAACAAAGTTTAAATTTAAAATAATAGGAAGCCACAAAAGGTTTTTTTCAATTGCTATGCTTACCAACAACATTTAAATAACCCATTTGACTTTTCATTGGATCTGTATTGATCTGGAAAACAATAATTTTGAGGTTAAATGAAATTTTCTAATGCAAGGGTCGATCCTTAATGATGTCTACCCAAGTGGACAGTAGATATTAATTTCTTGTTATTTATCAAGCCTATTATTATTTATGACTGGCAAGTTTCTGCAGAATCACATGTTGTCACATAATATCAAAACCATACTTGAGTATTACTATTGGTCTGTAATAAAGTGAACTTAGAATTGCACAACTTTTTCTTAAAAATACTTTCCAGCATCAATGACACTGATGACGTATCTCCATAATTGTTATGCATTAAAATGGTGTTATTAAACCCTATCCTTGAGATTTTTTTGGCTTTCAAAAAAGTTATAAACAGCTTGAATCACTTGCATAGGCAAACAAAAGAATTCTTAGGTCATAACAGGTCTACATTTAATGAATTATGAAACAGTTCAAACTGAAGCTCTAGTTGTGTCGCCAATAAGAAAAATTTTGACTATTTTTGGTTATTATGGACTCAGTTTTTGCTGTCAACGAAGCAAAACAATCTAGTTCCTAGGTCAATGTCTTGTGCTAAACGAACTTCTCGGTGCTTCAAGAGTTCAATTCACGCTCTAAAATGATTTTGATTTCCAACCAATCTTCAAAATCAAGCTTAGATTGCAAGAATTTAAATTTTTTGTTTCTCGTCCCTCATTTCAGCATTCCAATATCTTAAACTCACCTGACACATATACCATCCTCGGTCCGACTCCTTCACTTCCTTAATTTTAAGCTCCCAAATTTTCTTCTCGGTATTTGTAATTGAAATTCGATGATTTTTGGTGATAATGTGATGTTGAATGGTCAATATTGTTTGTGTATCAACACGCAGCCATGCAACCTAAAAAGGCAAGTGAATTAGTCTAAAAACATGTTCACACTTCCGGTCAATAAAAGTAAGTATTTTTTTCGGCTGTGAATTAAGGGAGGAAAAGAATAATTATGTGGCAAACATCATATTTAAGCATTTTAAGGCAGTAAAGAAGGGAAAATTGATTTATGGATGCAAAGCTGTTATTTAGACACAAAATAAATTTGAATTTTATATTCGGTCATAATGTGTGCTGTCGCATGGAGGACTGCTTTGTCAATTTTGAAGCATTTCGAAACTTTCATTTGTGTGCAAAATTTTGTGAAAGTTTAAAGCTTTTTTTTGGAATTGTGCCTTACTTCTTTTTGATCGCTGATTGATGATATCAATAAATTTTTTAATTAAGATCGGGTCGTGGAATTTATGATGAAATAGAAACTTTTGTTTTCCTTTAAATTGTGTAACACATCCAGCAAATTTGTCCCATTTCTAAAATCTTAGCCAACCCCAAACCACTTCCTTTTTCACACCGCACAGCAATAAGATTTTATTCCTTCTTTTCACACAAAATTTTCTGCTTAAACAGCAATCATGGAATTCTTATAGTTCCAAAACTTCTATTGCTTCTGTCTTGCTGAAATTGTTCTCAAACTTTTGGGACTGCGACAAAGTTTCCCACTGGTTTTTGTGTCACCACACATTTCACGATATACTTGAAGTTTATGACAAAACAATAAAGTGCCGTGGAACGAAATTTCAGAAGCACTGACTTATTATCTCTTATTCCCATTCATATAGATTTTAAAAGTGATATCTTAATAATTGATGATTGACACTTTGTGAACTTACTTTGAATTGATATAAATCATGGACACTGCAAGTTAAAACCGCATCTCTCGATACAGCAACTGTTACATTATTGATTGGTGTCGCGAACTTTGGATCAGCTGAAATGGAATGAGAGAGGAAATAATTGTTATTCATTGTTTTGGAATTTCATGGCTAGATGAATAAATGTGCGAAAATTATGAAATTTTTCTTGATTTGGCACGAACGGGATCTCAAATCTACATATTAATCTGTTTTGTAAGATATATCCTGAGAGCTAGAGTTCGTACCAAGCAAAGTAAGTTTTCCAGACCTATCTGATTCAAAAAACCTTTAAGTTTATAAAAAGAGTCTGTTTTACTCCACTGATTCTTTCTTCAACTTTCAATTATCACCTCTGGATGTAACCAAAAGCATCGTCCATACGAATGTGAAATCAATTATTCAATCATGATGCAAAAAAGAAGACAAACATTTGCAATCTTTTCGTCATCAAAATTTAAAATTATTTATTAAAGCTAAAGCTTTCAAATTCCTTGACTGTAAGCATGTGAATAAGTTTTGCATTGTTTTGCAATTCAAGTTAGTAATAATAAAGTTAAGCATGAGTATCAATTATGTTTGATTTAGTAATAAACATCTTTTATGGAACAAAGGCTTGTCATTTTCTCTTGATATTATATAAAATTGACACAGAGAGATTTGCGATATCGTTTAAAGTGTTTTTCGATGAAAAGGTATACCTTGAGTTAAGGGAACTGAATGTACGTGAATTAAGGCACAGAAAGATAAAATATAATGCAGCTACGAGTGGGTAGAAACAAATCAACTTATCAACGCTATTTAGATGATGACTAAGTGATTTTTTAAAAAGTAAGAGTTACTTTTACAACCGCTTTGGCTTAAAACAATCTAAAATCTTGTCTCGCGAGGCAAGGTTGTAAAGATAAATTCTTGAACTAGATTGAAACTAGAAATCGATGATTTAAAACCATTTAAAACTTTGTAAAGTGAATTTTAAAACCATTTTAAAGTTTTCGTGTCAGAAAAACCGAAACAAAGTCCAAAATGACCTTCAAACTAGTTCTCGATTGTTAAGCTCTTAACATCGAATTGATTTATCTTTGAAAAATTTCCATAAGCCCTAAACTGAATATTTAAATTAAATTTAACCAAATCAATGATCATAATTTAGATTCATATTATTAATGAAATAATTCAACAAAAACCAAATCAGACACCTGCCCTAAAATTTCATATTCAAATCCATCGCTCCAAATATCACAAAAAAGACTTATTCAATTAAGACATTTCCGTGTATAATGTCACTTTAAAATTAAATAAATTGTCTATGCTTAAAATATTTGCATCAAATTGTAATACCAATTCTACCAAATTACTCATTTAAAGGTGTTTATGAATTGCTTTGACTCATCAAAATTTATATCCACACGGATTATAAACATCAAAATGTCAACAAATGACATTTCTCGTTTTCTTTCTCGTCTTGTAAATCGATTTTACAGCCAGCATTAACATAAATATATCCAACAATTTCATGTGTTATGTTTACGTTTTGAGGAATTAACTTAACATGACGGATGAATCAAATACGAAAATGTCAAGAAGCTATTCCAGTTTTTCAATGTTTAAAGAATTATTTTTTAAAAATTTTTGATTACATTAAAAAATTGTTTTTCAAGTTAAATTTTATGCTTAAACTTTTTCAATTAAAAACAAACAATTCCTCAGGGCAACTTTATGCAATTCTTGCAATATGTGTATGCTACTCGTACATACTTAAAAGATACAGCAACAATAATTACAGATGAGTATGTGAAGAAGATGGAATTTCTTTTGTTTATGCTGAGAAACACTGAAGTATTGTCGTCGATTTAGTTTTTGGTGAGGGTATTGAACGCATTACATGTGAATCATTCTTCAGTAAGAAATCTTTAAGATTTTAAACGAATTGGAAATTTTGATTTGAAATTTCAAACAATTCTAAATTGTCAAAATTTATAAGAATCGGAAGAATTAAAAAATCAACTTTTAAAACCTCAAACCTTTCCAAAGAGTTTCCATCAACCCAAAATGACTCAAAAGCATCATTCGTCTCCTTAAAAATTCCCCAATAAGCAAAACAAATCTTTAAAAACAATTTTTCCAGTCTCATTTTCAAGATGTTTAAGCAACAGGACTTCCACAAGATGAGCACAATGAGTTTTTTTGGAATAAAATAATTTGATTAAAATTTTTACAAAAAAATTCACATTTTGCGATTACATTTTCGGTGATGAGCATGTTACAGGAAATTTAAAGAAAACAAAAGATTTCTTTTCGTGAGCGAGACTTCATACGATTATGTCGATGATGAGAAACTGGTGTGTATGTGAAAGTAGATAATGTTCATTATTTTTTATGTTGATATAATTTTTGGATTTTTTTTTGGATATGAAATAATGTAATTGAAACTTTAAAGTTTTCTTTCTTTAATTTATGAATTTATTGTTGCTTTAATATGATGCTTGAGGGCGTTATTGCAGCAAAAAAATATATTTTTTTTAAATTTTTCTCAGGTTAATTCATTAATTTTAAGTTTGTGGTTATCCTAAATTGATGGAACATGACAGTCTGATGCTTTAGATACTGAAATCTGCATTACATCCAAGATTAGCAAGAAGTTGGAATGTTTTCTGGCTTAGGTTCTGATCTACCCTCGAAAAGGATTCATCACGCTTCTAGACTTTTGACAAAGATATCGTCAATCGAGTTAATCGAACTAGATTTAGATTAATCCGATACAAGTTGTTATTATTTAACCTTTTGGAAGTTAAAAGCTATTTCCCACTTAAAAACTGCTGCAGATTTAATTCCATGCACTGAGCGGATATTACAAACATTATTGATTCTGTAGAAACTAGATCAGACTTAATCATATTAATGGATATTTTTACAATTTATTACCGCCGTAGGATATTTAAAAAACACAAAAGCCTTGATCACCGACTAGTTTAACCTACCATTCAATGTGTTTTTTAAGTTAATTATGTATTTGCAGTGGTTATAAATAGCTTAAAAGTCATCATAGCAGCAAATAACCATTTATCGGCTATAAATCAATGGTTTCTCTCCTAAATTGCCCTATGATTACAATTTAAAGATTTCTAAAAGCTTTACTGAACTTAAGTTCAGTGTATTGTTGACTGAAAAATGATACTAGAAGCTTTTTACACTTATCTCAATTCATACTATTAGTTCTACAACATTGGTGTATTTAAACAATAGTCTAGACTAAATTTCAAAGAGTTTTGTCATTTTGCTAGAGTATGGATCAAGCTGGATCTTTGGTCTGTGATGGTATCTTATCATCATTTAATTTATACTTAATAATTCAGTCCAATTTAAAAGAAATAGTCATGAAACTTCGAAAAATTTTAAACATAACTTTAATGAATGAATTTATATTCACAACAATCAAAATACTATCAATTCTCATTAATTCATTTCACACAATTCATTAGCCGCCGCATTTCCATAAAGACACAATATTCATTATTTCTAATGATTCGTTTGTCAAAAAAATATTTAAAATCCATTTCATCGTGTGCCAATTGACATTTTAAGCAATAAAAAAAGAAACTTTTAACCTAAGGGTTACACTGTCACAGCCAATTCATTAAAAAAAGCTCAAAGATTCATCAATAAATTCATTTCTATTTCCAAAAAATTTCAAATTATTGCACATGTTATTCATAACCTCAGCTTGAGGTGATTATTTTGTAAGTTTTTTTAAAGAAGGAAGATTGAAATGTCATTTTTGTCATTAACACGAAGGGCGACTGTTGTCTTTGTACTGTATACATAACATTTATGACACTTCCGGAAGTTAAATGATTATTGTAAATGAATTGAAACTTTCATCATATTTTTGATTTGAGTTCATTAGATTTAAAGTTGCGTTTTCTTTGAGATTCTTTTGACAACTTGGTGATTGCTTAATTTAACAATAATTGTAACCAGATTGATCTGTCCACTTTAATTAATTAATTAATACAGCATTATGACTTTAAAAGCTTTCGAATCATTTAATTTGTTTCTAAACCTTGATTTTAAGACTATCCTTTAGATTGATTTTTAAAACTTTGCAAATCAGAATTTAATTGGTTCTTGAAACAAATATCTCTCTGTAGCTAGGATTACAATCAAGTCAGATATTTCTTTTGTTAGAACTTGATTTTAATACTTATCAAACTTAATTTTGAATTTTTAACAGAGAAATAATCGAAATAATGTTAAATTAAATTCCAGCATTTTTCGTATCTAAAACAAATTAAAGTCTGATTTGCTTGATTTTGTCAATTAATGACTTATTAAAGCAAATCTATAACAAACCTATTGAATCTCAATTCAAATATTTGAAATCATTTAATATTCAATCTCAAAATTGAAAATTCACAAACATCAAAAAGCTATCAATTCTAAATTTACCAAAACTCCTTTCCTTATTGGCATTTTTCTCCTTTTTCTGAAAAAATCCATCGATCGTTAGCACTCGAAGTGGCAATGAAATAAAGAACAGTATCCAAAATCCTTTCATTGTTCTTGACAGTAAATTTCACTTCCAGTTACTTTTTAAACGAAAAAAAAAATTCAATTTCCAAGCAATCCTTCCGAAATCTAAATGAAGACTAAATTACTGAAAGACGATTAATCCTCACATTGCCTTAGATTTATTTTTGAAAGTCTTCAGCAACGTGAAAATGTCTTGTTTCAATTGCCATTGCGCACTCTCTGTTCTTATTATTTTCTTTAACATTTTCATGATTTCCTTCTGTTTTCATTCATGAGTTTTCCTTTCGTACTAGCCACTCGGAATTTCAACGTAAGTAAGCAGCACCACACAAATTGAAATGTGGACGATAATCATAATTTTTATTGAAATGTTTTGATGGGCCAATTTAACAGCGCGTTAAAATGCTTTTGATTTACCAAAATGTTGATGACGGCGAGTGGAATAACCGAGGGTCCAATTATATTTCTGCGTGGTTAGACTTTTTTGCTTTTGCTTTCGTATTCGACTTGGCGGGAAAAAAACTGCTTAAGCATGCAACATTAATCTTGGGGGAGTGAATGCAAATTTTTTTCTTTCTTCATTTCATTTTTAGATTCTTAAGCAGAAAAACGTTGTGGACGAAGAGACTGAGGAATAATTGATATAATGAGCAATTAAGGTATAGGAAAAAATATGATTATTTTAATCAAATATTTGAAAATTGTTAAGCTTGTCGTTCATTTAATACGTTGAGATAGAATACTGTGGGTTAATAGATATCCCCCCCCCCCTTTGGAAGAAGTCGTTCACAATTGATTCTCTCAAAGTGGACGTAATAAGTTAACGACCCCAAAGCAAACTTCAACTTTCTTAATGCATAGAGCAAGATATATAGATGTGCTCATACAAAAATATCGCAGTTTTTAAACGTCAAAAATTTGAATTTTCTAAAAACACTAACACTATAAAAGAAAATTTTCAATTTTTGTTTTGCAAAATTTTCAACTTTCTGTTAAGTTTTGTTGATACAGGAGTATTGCAAATGCTTTGCTATAATTTAAAGAAACTGACTTAAGACAAATGTTGTTGCATCTGTCGATATTTAAATGAAAACTTGAAAATAGAAAATTTTAAAAATTTTTGTTTGTATAAGTACACAAAAAATAGTATGGTCGAGTATGGTCAAGTATACTCTGTATGAGCTCATCTATATATCTTGGCATAGAGTATAGTAATGAATTGTGTAGCGGTATAGTTTGGTACGTTCGCTTGGATTTGGGGGAATTGTGGGAATGTAAGTGGTAAGGCTGAAATGATTCCGTTAATTTGATTAGAATGAAAACTTACTTCCCCAAATGGATCTAAAATTTGGGTTACTGGAATTGCAATTGGTCTAAAATCTCCCACTCTTGGATCAAATTGCTGTATTACTGTGATTGTTTGCGTCAGAACAGGATTGTATCCACTAGGTCTGCCGTAATTTAGCTCGCTAAATGTAATATAACGTCCATGCAACCAAGCAAATTCTTCCGAATTGTTCATACAATTTTACTTCCAGGTTAAATGATCTTTAGATGATTAAAACACACTTTTTATGTTTTTAAATGCTTTAAACTCGTCCAGTTGTGCACCAGATTGGTTTATTATGTAATAAATGATATACTTTATGCAAGTATATATATAGAAATAAACTAAATCTATTGAAAATAATTCCGGACTCAATTATGCATCGACAAAACCGAAATAGTACTTTTAATCAATTATAATCACTTTCTGCAAGCGTATAGATTGATACTATATATAAATGTAAGCCAAATAAGCTTTATAAATGCTTAAAATTAATTAATTTCCTTGCAATGAAAAATAATGCGTTTTGCTTTGTTGTATGTATGTGTGAGACTCTCCTCTCCTCTCTATCGCTATAATTGTAATAAATGTGTTAAATATGTCAATTTGTTTTTCAGGATATGTGAATCATGCCCATAACTCAGGAGTTGTCACTATTAAACAAGATTTTTGCAAGAATATATTGCACTATGGGGCAAAATTGAAAAAAAGGGGTAATTCACTTCGAAAATAGGACTCTTTCAATTTAGGTTCTCGGGGTATTTTTTTCTTGTAGAGGACATTAAATTAGACTTGCGTGCCAAATTTCAGACCATTTTGTGCTGTTTTTGAGATTCTAGAGCTATTTGAAGTTGAAAATGAGCAAAAAAACTGGTTTTTTCATGACATATTTAAACTTAAAAATCTCTGCAATGTTTAAAGTTATTGAAAAATTGTTTTCGGTTCCTATAAGAACAATATAAGAGCTTTATTTTAATATATTGTAAAATTTTTAACTTTCCAGTTTTGGTGCTGGTATGGTTGGAAATGTACGAAAATCCTATGAAAAATATCTATAAACGTGCCGCAACTATCTTAGCAGGTCGATTTCCAGGTAATTGAATATACAGAAATATAGCTCTTGATATACAGTTTGTAAAACTGTATAAACATTAGAAATAACAAAGTACGTTTTTGAGAAAAATTGGTTTGTGTAAGTCGTGAAATATTAAGCCAAAAACTGATTTTTCTCTTAAAAATAACAAATCATTTATAGTAGAAAAGTTTGGTAATGTTTTCTAATTGCAAATAATATTTAAAGACAACCTGCAAAGATTTTTTTTCGAAAAACTCAAAATTTGACGAGATATCGGGTACATTTGATATCTGATGACTTGTATGTTTTTTGCACCACTCAAATGACTCTAACTTTTGTTTAACTTAATATTTTTCAGTTCTGTTTCCTGTTTATTGTAGCTTAAGTCAATACCTTTCTAATAGGGTTCGGAAATCTACAGTTATTAACAGTTAGTAACACTTATCTACAGTTATCTACAATTTGTAACTGTAGATAAGTAACTGTAGATAATTTTTTCAAAGTGGAAAAAAACGTTATTAATTTACTGAAAAAAGAGTTGAAATGCTAAAATCAGGACTGCAACAGCATGTAACAGTTCAAATAAAGTGACATTAGGCTTCATTCAGTATTTTAAAAGCGTTTGTGTGGTGATTTAATTGAAAATTAAGAAATTTTCGCAAATTTTTTTTGTTTACAAACATGTGAACAATATTTGAATTTCATATAACCGTTACAAATATTCGATAAACAAAAAGTTGATTTTTAATAGCTAATGTTGACATTTGAGCTCTCTTCATGTATAATAAGTGTATTCTATATATAAATTTATTAAAAAAGTCTCCAAAAATTGTTTGTTTACAAAACTTTGCAAATTTTTTTAACGGATTTTCTTCATTCAAAGAAATTATCTACAGTTTACTAACTGTTGATAACTGTAGATTTTGTGTAGATAATCTAAAAGTTGATAACTGTAGATAATCAGTTAGTGGTTTTCCGAACCCTACTTTCTAACAATATATAATACTTGATAGTTGCATATGACATTGATCTTGATTATTGGCATTGTTTGTGAATGACCCCAAACTAAGAAAAATCTTGAAAACAACATTTCTAGAAATACCACTTAGAAAGAAAATTGTATATTGTTTTGAGGTTTTTTATGATGATTTATGATAATTATGACTGTTAAAACTCAAAAACATGGAATTCATAAACTTTTTGCGATCTCAGGTAGCCTGATTAGGTACGACCCTAGTAGTATCTATTGGACCAGAAAGTCTCTAGTATCAGACTATTTTAAAAACTCAAATTAATGAATTCATCATATTTAAGCATATTTATAGCAAAATATTTCATTTTTAGATACTTTTGGTTGAAAAATTGTGAATTTTGGCTATTTTGTTTAAGTTCAGCTTGCGTCGGTCACATTCAATCCACTCTAGTTGCAACTATAATGAAGTTTTATACCAGTATTATACATTATCTTAAAGGTACTGATCTAAACTAGCAATAATTGAAAACAGAATGCAAAAATATGTATCCTGAAAAAAGTTAGAGCTCTTTATGTACATAAAAAAGCATACAAAAACGCAACCATCATAGGTAAAAATACAAAAATTTAAAATTTATCAGTTTTTTTTGACAAGCTTTGATTTTTTTGTAATAATAACCACATATAAACACATTTTCAATACTTTTTTGTAAGATTTTCGTTGAAATTTTAAATTTTTGTATTTTTACCTATGATGGTTGCGTTTTTGTATGCTTTTTTATGTACATAAAGAGCTCTAACTTTTTTCAGGATACATATTTTTGCATTCTGTTTTCAATTATTGCTAGTTTAGATCAGTACCTTTAAGATAATGTATAATACTGGTATAAAACTTCATTATAGTTGCAACTAGAGTGGATTGAATGTGACCGACGCAAGCTGAACTTAAACAAAATAGCCAAAATTCACAATTTTTCAACCAAAAGTATCTAAAAATGAAATATTTTGCTATAAATATGCTTAAATATGATGAATTCATTAATTTGAGTTTTTAAAATAGTCTGATACTAGAGACTTTCTGGTCCAATAGATACTACTAGGGTCGTACCAACTTGAGATCGCAAAAAGTTTATGAATTCCATGTTTTTGAGTTTTAACAGTCATAATTATCATAAATCATCATAAAAAACCTCAAAACAATATACAATTTTCTTTCTAAGTGGTATTTCTAGAAATGTTGTTTTCAAGATTTTTCTTAGTTTGGGGTCATTCACAAACAATGCCAATAATCAAGATCAATGTCATATGCAACTATCAAGTATTATATATTGTTAGAAAGGTATTGACTTAAGCTACAATAAACAGGAAACAGAACTGAAAAATATTAAGTTAAACAAAAGTTAGAGTCATTTGAGTGGTGCAAAAAACATACAAGTCATCAGATATCAAATGTACCCGATATCTCGTCAAATTTTGAGTTTTTCGAAAAAAAATCTTTGCAGGTTGTCTTTAAATATTATTTGCAATTAGAAAACATTACCAAACTTTTCTACTATAAATGATTTGTTATTTTTAAGAGAAAAATCAGTTTTTGGCTTAATATTTCACGACTTACACAAACCAATTTTTCTCAAAAACGTACTTTGTTATTTCTAATGTTTATACAGTTTTACAAACTGTATATCAAGAGCTATATTTCTGTATATTCAGTTACCTGGAAATCGACCTGCTAAGATAGTTGCGGCACGTTTATAGATATTTTTCATAGGATTTTCGTACATTTCCAACCATACCAGCACCAAAACTGGAAAGTTAAAAATTTTACAATACATTAAAATAAAGCTCTTATATTGTTCTTATAGGAACCGAAAACAATTTTTCAATAACTTTAAACATTGCAGAGATTTTTAAGTTTAAATATGTCATGAAAAAACCAGTTTTTTTGCTCATTTTCAACTTCAAATAGCTCTAGAATCTCAAAAACAGCACAAAATGGTCTGAAATTTGGCATGCAAGTCTAATTTAATGTCCTCTACAAGAAAAAAATACCCCGAGAACCTAAATTGAAAGAGTCCTATTTTCGAAGTGAATTACCCCTTTTTTTCAATTTTGCCCCATAGTGTATTGTGTATTTTATAGCAGATTTGCATATACTTGGCAATAAATTCAACTCCCTTGCTAGAATGCCTTTAATAAATAATTTTAACTTTGTAGATTGCCTTTTTATGAGTCGACTTAACTGAAGATTTATGTGTTTAAATAGTCTCGAACATTCTCTAAAATCTAGCTAGGTGTGACCAGGAACACATCTTCTCTAACTTTAGAATCTACCGATCAGTAGCATTCTCATTCAAAGTTCTAGATCAAATCAAAAACAAAATCATATTGCACGTGGTAGTCAGAGCCAGATAGATTTCCGTGTTGCCTATCTTAGAAGCTCAATATTAATCATGTATGCTTGAAGAATTTAACATGTTGATATGAAATTTGATTCTTGTTATTTATTTTGACGATGAATATTTACTACTTGCCATCAATGTTAACTACTTCTCCATTTCAATGAGGACGATCTTCTTTGTTATAGCTGTATAATAAATATTCTTTGTTTTGCATTTTCTTACGTCGTCGAGAAACTCTTTTGCATATTTGAGAATTAAAGATTTATATATTTTAGTCTTTTGATTTTCAAATTGTTTTGTGCATTTCTTTGCTTGATGAATAATTCTGATAAGATCTTTACGGCTTGGGATATTGTAAGAAATTTTTGAAATTGAAGATTTTTGCAGCGAAGAATCATAGAATTTTAATTCATACAATCAAACATGTTAATGAGGGGTTATATTAAATATTACATTTACCCCCTTCAACAGTTTCAATTTTTCAAAATAAATTCAGATCTTGTTCCAAAACCTTAAGAATATCATTCTTAAAAATTGAACGAATGAGTGAATGACCAAATAATTTATAAAAACCGTTAAAGTTCAATGTTTAAATAAAATCAAATTTTTGAAAGCCGTTGAATATTATGAATTTTTGAAAGCCATTAAGTTTTGTTTGAATTTCTTATAACTATTCATTTTTTAAAATTTTAATGGAAACTTAAAATACTAATTTCAAGCACTTTAAAATTATGTCGAAAATGTACTACATCCTCCAAAGTCTACCAAACTCAATTAGAAAAGCAAAAAGATTAAATATTATTGTGTCTGATAACGCATTCCACTTCAAAATGTGCCTCAAAACAACAACAAAAATATCAATTGAACTCAATCAGGTCAACACAGCTGACTGAAAAGAAGAAAAACAAATGTAAAAATGAGAAAAACACGTTTAAATTTAATTTGAATTGAAATTTTTAAACTTTTTAATTGTTTTATACTGAAAATTTGTGTGATATTTCTTTTTTTCGGTTTCATGAAAAATATAAGCGATTCACATAGTGATACAAAATTTACAAAATTAAGGAAAAAATAATAATTGATCAAAATTTGGACAGTTTTAAAATAAACCTTTTTGTCTTTCTCGTGGATAAACTTTAAATCTTGTTTTTGGGTATAGTCAAAAAGTAGCGTGTGTCACAACTTTTCACCTTAGCTTTTACGTTATTTTTTTACTTTGTTTTTTTTTTGTCACTAATAAATTTCTAACTTTACTATCACTTATGACACATTGACTTCAAACAACCTTAACCCATCGAGTCTATAGAATTTATCCCAAAAATAATAATTCTTTCGTCCATGATTATTTCCTTTTTTTTCGGCTACAGAAACGAAATATATAATTAATAATAAAAGATCAGAAAAATATATAAATTTTGTTGGATTTCCTTCACTTTTCTGCTTGTTGGCGTTTTTTTAACTCCTTCGTGATGAACTTTTATAGCTTAAAATTTAAATAAACTTGTTGTCGCTGTTATGTGCACTCTGTCGAAAATATTTTTCATTAAAACGGATTTTACACTTGTTTTCATTCTTAATTGTTTAATCCTTTTTTCGTCCACCATCCTTAATGAACTCTTTATATGCCATTTGCATCTCTAGATCCATTTCTGGTTCATCGTCTTCATCAGCGTAATCCGATTCATCGCTGGAAAATAGAAAACTAAGCATTGCCTTTTTTACATCCTTAAAATATGTCAGTTGATACTTACTCAATGATTTCGTCAATATTAATTGGATAGCTTTCGGGCATATTCGAATTTAAGAACGACGACTCCTCCTCAGTGATGATTTTACCGTCAGGTCCATAGAAAACTGGACTATCGTTGTACTGTGGTGGATTTTGTTGGAGATCGGATACCGCATTGGGTTGCTGGTTTTCTTGTTCTAAACAAGGGCATTCGTAGTCAATATAAAGATTATTTTGAGCAGGACAGAGACTACTTACCATCTTTTCTTCCCCAATTATCATAAAAGAGATCCACAACCGACTGAATTAATCGCTTTGTTGCAATGTTCTGCTCCTCGGAAATGTGCCTTAGCTGATTTATTGCATCCTCAACTTCCGTTGGATTTTCCTTCTGCAAATCATAACCGGCTAGCTGTAAAATGAAGATTTCAATCATTAATTGCTGATTTTAGAAAGTTGTTTTTATGTTGAGCCTCACCTTTAGCGTTTGACAAACGCATTTTACGTTCTCCGGTCCAGCTCTGGTAAGTAAAAGCATAATCGAATCAAGCACATAATGAGAAACGTCAACAGCTCTCCTTGTGTCCTGAAAGTAATTTAATTAAGCAAAGAAAATAATTAGATTGAGATTTTGATGCAGAAAAGTAACGAATTTCAAAAGTTTGAATTATTGACCACGTTTTTAGAACTTTAACGGATTTATTGGAATTTAAATTTTTGAAATTAAAGGTTTTCCTAATATTCAAGTGACATCAATATTCTAGCACTTAATTAACACTTGAGAATGAATGCAATAATAATCAAATTACTCAAACCGTCACGGAAAAAATTGTGTCAACATACTCAAATGTGAATAAGACAAGATTCTAATGATCCGCAAATAAGACACTTATTAGAATGATTGATAGTATAACATACCTCAGGTCTAGTCAATTGCACAAATAGTTCTGCCAAAAATAATGTACTGCCTCGAACGCGTCTTTGTTCATTGTTCATAAATTGAACTTGTTCTGTATTTTGAAAGTCCATCTTCATAACTAGCAAACCTCGGAAAGTGCTGTTTGGCGAGAGATCCAAGTTATCAAGCAGCAAACACAATCGTGCACCGGTGTAGCGGAAATTTTGCTCATTTACCGACTGTTATAAATATAATAATTGCAATTTAATATAAAAGAAATCAGCATCGACCTCAATAAAGCATTACCTGCTCGAAAATCGTTTCAATTGCATTACTCATCACAAAGTGATTGCTCGCAAGCTCAAGAAACATTTCGCGTAGCTTTTTCTGATAGGTCTCAAAGAGTCCAGGATTATCATTCAGTTTCGTAATCACTTCACCCAGATAATCCAGCGCAAGTTGTTCAGTTTCCGTCTGCCAAAAATAATATGTCACAATTAATATACAGTTATTAATGCCAAATAGAATATAATTGGCTATTACCTGTCTGTGAGGCACTGGTTCTTGAACTACCTGTTCTGGTTGTTGAGCGTTGTTAAAGTTTAAACGATTTTGGATGCTACTGCCTGATTGCATCATTCCATTGTCACCTCCTCCTCCACCACCAGCACTTGAACTTGCACTATTTCCACTTCCAGCATTATGACGCTGATAGTTGCCACTCATTGATTGATGAGGTTGTTGATTCATCATTAAATAGTGCTGCCCGTGATGTTGTTGTTGTTGTTGCTGCTGATGATGATTGGAATAATTTGATTGGTGATTATGAAGTAAATCAGGGCGATAATTTCGGTTCGTCTGTTGCTGTTGTTGTTGATAAACTGGAAAATGAGGACGCTGTTGTTGAGCATAAGATTGTTGCTGCTGTTGTTGTTGTTGTTGGGGAAACGGTCGTGAGTTTTGCGGAAATGCGTGAGGTGCCGAAGGAAAAACGTTTTGTGACGATTCTTGATGATGTGCCTGATAGTTCCAATCACCTGATATAGGAGAAGAAAACTTAGGAATGAATTCAGGTGCACTTGCAGATAATTCTTGATTCCGATTTAATGCAGCAGCATTGTGTTGGGCTGATCAGCACCAAAGAATGTTAGTGAGGTATATTTTTTATGTATATATATATAATACAGGTATGTACGTGCAGATACAGTTATTTTTTTTTATATTTGAAGTCAATTTAGTAGTAGAAATGTACACCAAAAAGAAAATACAGAAAACAGAAAAACATGAGTAAGGATAATATAGTTTAATTAACAAAAATTCTAGGTTCTATCAAAATTAGCAAATAAATCACCACAAGTTCACATATCTACGACGGACAACTTACTTCCCGTTCCAATAAATCCAAACCAATATTATTTACAGCTATATCCAACACACGACTTTCTTAATTAAGAATATTCTCTCTCTTATTTTTTTAGCTATGTAGTCGCTTGCAAAATATTCATTGAGCACAGCAAGCAAGCTTGTCAACTTTTCTGCATACACAAAAATTTTCTCTCAATTTTTCATCTTTTTCTTTTTCTTACTGGATTATAAATAATGAATCTTATATACATTGTAAGGTATAAGTAATGTCTCAAATGCAATAATTGTGCAGGATTGGATAATAAATAGGCAGAAAAAGCTGTTTATAACACAGAAATATATGTGAAAATGCGTTTTACGCAATTTTTTGCTAGGTTATTTTTGAGCAAACAAAGGACAAGGTAGTTTTATGATCCATAAAACCACAAAAATCAAACAAATTAATCAATATTTACCGTATAAATAGGCGTTATATGCATCAGGAGCGTTTGCTTGAGAATAACGTGGATCCATATATTATTGAAGTAGAACAGAAAAGGAAAGAAATTAGAATATTTTTACACAAAATAACTTTTATACATCCAGAAATCCGAGCGACAGACACAAGTTTAACGAGTAACTGAGTCGTTTGCTATGAACATTCGACCGGTGATGATGCGCATTTTCCACGTTTGACTTTTTTTGTGCTCAATCTACTGCTTTTTAATGGATCAAGCTTGTCTCATGGCATTTTAGTAATCTTTATGTTCTACATGTTTATGCTTGAGGCATTTTGTAACATTTGGACTTGATAGCTTATTAAGTTAAGCTTTAAAACCTTTAAAAATGGCTAAAGTTTATATCTTGGTCACATTTTTTCTGTCTTTGTTGATCAACATTAATTGTCTTGCATAGATTCACCTAGATTGCCATGGTAAAATTTTACTAAGCTTAATCAACCATCCTTACTTGTCATCTTTAGGTTTAATTCCATTAAATTGCGCAAAAAGGTTAACAGACCGTCAGACAAAATTAAGCAACAGCAAGTTTTCAATGAAAAAATGTTAAATATCGAGGGGATTAGTTCTACGTCAACTGAAATTCGAGGGGATTTAACTATGATAACTTTAATTTCACTTTTTCCACCTTAATTAAATTTACTAGCTCATTTACAGCCTCGAATTTACACCCACAAGCACACTAATCACACAACATTCACATAATAATGCTTAATTAGAGTATAAAACGCAAAAAAATAATATACCGTACCGTGCAACCTGTTCGAATGTCAAATTATAGAGTTCCTTAACATTGCGACATCATTTAGGTACGGATAGATCCAGTCGATGTTTTGATACTTTTTCAAGCTGATGATTTGAAATCATCTGACTGCATTGTTTGTTATCTGTGAAAAATATTAATTGTAATACAAATTTGAGTGATATGTTCCTGTAATTTAAATACGTAGAACGTAAAAAGTGAAAGGTTGAATTAAATTTTAATTTGTTGAGTAGGTGAGTAACTGCACAATTACCAATTTTTCATTCTCTTCTTCTTTTTGAGTTCAATGACTCATCTGTTACACTAAAAATGTAAAAATAGTAGTATTAATAATCCATTAGGTTTTCTTTGTCTCAAACAGCTGTTTAATTCGTCATTTAAGATAATAAATTTAAGGCAACAAAACTGGAGATGCTTGCTTCGTCCGTAGGAAGTAATAACAATGATCCAGAGACGATACCAATTACAAATCCAAATCGACAAAATTCATCAGTTGTCAGGCGATTAACGAACATTTTCAGAACTAGACAGCAGCAAGATACAGTTGAGAATGAAGGATATGTCGAATTTGGAGGAATTAGCAATCAAGATAATGGAAATACAAATAGTTCAGGCCAACAGAGGACATTGGGAACATTTAGTGGGTGTTTTGCTCCAGTTTCATTATCAATGTTTTCAGCACTAGTCTTTATTCGGTATGATAAGGAATTATAGCTCTAATTATCACTTTGATGACTAATCTGTTTATTATTTACAGTGTTGGATTTCTCGTTGGAAACGCCGGACTTTATGTGACCTTGTTACAATTTGGTATAGCTTACGTCATTCTCTTCTTCACTGTATGTTCAGTTTGGTAAGTGTTCTCATTATCTATAAATGTAAACAGCCAAATATATTATGACTATATGTCAATATTTACAGTGCTATCTCAACGAACGGTGCAATTCAAGGCGGTGGTGTTTATTTTATGATATCAAGAACTCTCGGACCAGAATTTGGTGGTGCTATTGGAAGCTTATTCTTCCTAGCAAATGTTGTTGGCTCTGGTTTGGCAATAACTGGATGTGTTGAAGGATTAATTCAGAATCTTGGCAAAAATGGACTTTTACTTCCAGAGAATTCGCTAGGCTTACTAGAAGATGGTCATTGGTATCGATTTGGATATTGTACAATTGTCAACACATTAATCCTCATCGTAGTGCTAATTGGTGCTCAAATGTTTGCCAAAACTTCAGCATTCATTCTGGGAATTGTTGTTGTCTGTCTGTTCTCAACATACGTAAGTTTCATCACAAAAGGAGAAATGAATGTGACAATACCGCCTGAAAATACTCTATTAAATCGGACGGAATTTCCAGATGGTCTTGTTTATACTGGACTTTCTATGAAGACATTACAAGACAATTTGTATCCTAGTTATGGACAAGATTACACATCAGGTGGAAGTTATGTTAATTTTGCTATTGTCTTTGGTGTGCTGTTTTCAGGTGTAACTGGAATTATGGCAGGTAAAGACTCAATAAATCCTATGATTTATTTAATCTGAACTTTTAATCTCGAGATTAAAAGTTAAAACTTTGGATTTAAAATTTTAATAATATTTTCAATGACTTTTGCAGGCGCAAACATGTCAGGAGAATTAAAAAATCCATCAAAATCGATTCCAAGAGGCACACTCTCAGCTGTCGTATTCACATTCTTCTGTTATATGGCGCTGTCATTGTTGATTGCTGCAACGTCACCGTCGATTTTATTGAGAAACAACTTCCTCTATCTCGTACCCGTAAACATATTTCCAGTATTTGTTTCGGTTGGAATCTTGACAGCGACATTTTCGACAGCCTTAAGCAATTTAATTGGCAGTTCACGTGTTTTGGAAGCGCTCGCAAAAGACCAGGTTTACGGATCATTTTTCAATTTTATTGTTAAAGGCACACATAATGGAAATCCAATATTGGCTGTAATTACAAGTTGGGTGCTTGTAGAAGCGATTCTATTAATCGGAAGTTTAAACACGATTGCACAAATTAATTCTGTGTTGTTTATGTTGAGCTATTTGGCAACAAATCTCGCCTGTTTGGGAATTGAAATAACAGGCGCAATTAACTTTAGACCAACATTTAAATATTTCACATGGCATACAGCATTCGTTGGACTTGTTGGAACTCTGATAATGATGTTTGTCATCAATCCAATTTATGCGTCATTAAGTGTAATTTTGTGTCTGATTCTCGTCATTGCTCTACATTTATTTTCGCCTGCTGCTCAAGGCGCACAATGGGGTTCAATTTCTCAAGCTTTAATGTTCCATCAAGTACGCAAATATCTACTTATGTTGGATTCAAGAAAGGATCATGTTAAATATTGGCGTCCTCAAATGCTTCTTCTTGTGTCATCACCACGCTCATGCTGTCCATTAATTCATTTTGTTAATGATATGAAGAAGGGTGGCTTGTATGTAGTTGGTCATGTAAAAGTTGGTGAATTTAAGGACAATGAAGTTGATCCAATAGTTGATGAATATTCACAATGGCTGTCATTAATTGATCATATGAAAGTTAAGGCATTTGTGGAACTGACATTGTCTAAGACTGTTCGCGAAGGAATTCAGCACTTGACGAGAATATCAGGAATGGCTGCAATGAAGCCAAATACAATAATTTTAGGATTTTACGATGAAGAAGCTTGCGTTGACTTTTTTGATGATGACGGTTCCCCATATCAGACTAATAAATTTTCTAGTTCCAATACTGGTGTTCTATTTCCATTCCGTAAGAAGAATGAAATTAAGTCACTCAGTCCTGAAGAATATGTTAGCATTGTCGGCGATATTTTGAGAATGAAGAAGAATGTCTGTTTGTGTAGACATTTCCATAGACTTAATAAGAAGACAATTGCCACATCAAATCATATTAAATATATTGACTTATGGCCAATTAATATTTTTGATCCATCAAATGAGAATCCATTCGATATGGCTTCACAATTTATGATGCAACTTGCTTGTATCATTAACATGCTACCTGTCTGGAAGAATCTACAATTAAGAGTCTTCTTATGTGAAACTGGTGATAATGAACAACAACCGTTTGAACGACCTGCAGAATTTCGATTAAGTCAATTACTTGGACAATTGAGAATCCCGGCAACAATTCATCAAATTCCTGAATGGAAAAATAGCTCTGAAACGCCTAGAAATCGTACACTTTTAAGGAACCTGACACGTAATTCGGAAAATGACACGTCACCAATG
The DNA here is from genome assembly GCA_917627325.4 of Chironomus riparius. Taxonomy (NCBI): domain Eukaryota; kingdom Metazoa; phylum Arthropoda; class Insecta; order Diptera; family Chironomidae; genus Chironomus; species Chironomus riparius. Next base: position 15,328,941 of record OU895877.1, on the reverse strand, counting down.
ACTGAAGAGAATCTCAATAGAATGAAACTTTACATGCAACGGTAAGATTAATATTTAAATAGTTTTAGCTTTAGAACACTACGAATGTTTTCATATAATGTTCTGTTGTATGGTTTTAATATTTCAAATTCAAAATGACAGTTAAAAATTTAAATTCAATATAACCGCTAAATATCCAAAATTAATCTTGTTTCAGCATCAATCAAATAATCCGTGATCATTCAAACTCAACTGCTGTAACATTCATGTATCTTCCACCTCCGCCAAATATCTCGATGAATTTCAGAACAAAGTGTGTTAATTATTTGGTAAGTGACTTATTATCGTATGAATAAAGCTAGTTTACCAACTTTTATGTCTCAACAGGATCTCTTGAGTGAATTAACATACGATTTACCTCCAACCCTTCTCGTGCATGGCTTAAGCACTGTGACAAATACGTCATTATAAGCAGTGATGATTATTTTATGATAGCACCATGACCACAATGATTCGTAAAGTATTTCTTCCTTTAACAAAGATTATCTCTCATTTTTTACACATTTATTCCTATTTAATAATAAATTAGTGCTTATTTACACTATAAATTTAAATCAATTATATTAGCAAGATTAATGATGAAGCTGAACACAAGCAAAACAAATTAATTAATTAATTAACATTTTATTGATCTTTTGTGTCTACTTTTAATAATGAAACGATGAATTTAGTAGAAATTGTTGCAATTATCGACGTATAGAACAAAAGAAGATTGAGATTTATGATGAATTTATATATTTTTATGAGATGTTGTGAAAACCTGTAGAACAGATATCGGATGTACGATAATATTTCACTTACTTTTTAAATTCACAAAAAACAACTATTTTGATATGAAAACCTGAACGTAAATTGAAATTTGTACATTTACATTCCTATACATTATCATCTATGATGTTATACTAAAAGATCAATTAATAAACATATTTATTCATGTGATTGCAATGACAAATGCTTGTTGTTTTACTGATTTTAAGGCTTCATAAAATTATTTTCCAGAAAATCGTTAAAATTAAATTTGAAATTAATGTAAAATTCTACTCGAAGTTCAAAATTTTCAAAATCTTATAATTCGTTAAAGCAAAGTTCAAAATTTTGAATTTTATATGAACGTTAATGAATTAAATGAAAGCGTGTAAAAATGAATTAAATTTCGCACTTCACATTTGTCCCTTTTTATTAATTCACACAGTATCACTCTATGAATAAAAAACTTTAAGGATGAAAAGGGTAATTTGATGAAAATCGGATGTAATCTAATTATCAAAAAAATTATGCCGATGAATTTGGAACTGACTTGCAACTTGCCGACATGTGATTGGGATGAAATTTCACAATTGATTGTTTGTTATTCAATAAACCACCATAAATGAAGTATTTTTCTTATGCTGCTTTCGGTAATTTGTGCCTTTTCATATATTTTTATGTAACAAAATTGATGACACGTGTCGGTTACAAAAAGAGAGGAGATGAGGTAGGCATGGCAAGGAGGAGTTCAAGTTAATTATTTTCATATAAAATTCATCGACGGAAATGGAAATAAAGGAACTATTCATCCTGTTTTGCCTGCACAGATTAATACAAAATATTTGCAATGAATTCATAAACATTTAAGAACTGAAATGGACATGGACAGAAAGGGGTGATAGTTGAAGAGGTTGTTGACATTAATGGAATTAATTCTATGGAATATTGAAATAGTTTGTCATTATGATGCTATTATTAAGGTGTCTTACTTGATCTTGATTAAATAAACAATTGCTGGATATATAGACATAGACACAACAACAATAATAATCATAGGCTCGTCTCAATGGAAACAATGTAATTACTGGGATGTTATTGGAAGGGATTGAAATAATTGCAATGAGAAAATTTAATTTTAAAAAAGATCCAGTCAGTCAGTTCCTTTGTAATTTTCCTAATATTAAATAAAATTCGCGATGTGATTTTAGTGATAAAAGAAGGAACTAAGGAATTAGAAAGATAAAAGCAACACCGTTTGACTTCCCACTTTTCATTTCATTTCATTCACATGCGATCAATGGATGTAGATCTGAAAATAGTAAAATAATAATAACAGCAGGACCTGCACGCTCATTTTGATTCAATTATGGGGTGAAGTATTTTTTGTAATTTCTAATGAGATTTTATCGAGTCAATAATAACATTAATTTGACAACATTTTACTTCTTTTATGATTATGACATGACTGTAAAGTGGTGGGTGTGATTGGAACTGATTTTTCGGAAATTATATGCAACTTAAGTTCTGAATTGATCAATGATTATTTTTGCATTAACTGATTTTAAATAGCGTTAAACTAGAAATTAAGAATATATGGCTGAGAATCAGTTTAGTAATGGTCATCAAGATTCTCTTAATGAATCATTTAAATGCATAGGGGCCGTTCACTTATTACGTTCGCATTTTAGGGGGGAGGGGGGTTTGAAAAATTGTAACCAAATGTAACATAGGGATAGGGGGGGGGGGGGGTGTCATAAAGTATGTAACGAAAAAAATTTGTTTACAAATTCACACCAAAAACATTTTTTTAAATTTTCTACCTTTTTAATGATTTATGAATGTCCAGATCAATTTTGATAGAAAAGCAATACATAGTTTTTGTTATATAAAGTAACAAATCAATAGAAAACTGGTTTACAAGACTTTAAAATACAATCATAATTTGTGGAAATTTTCAAAATTAAATCAATCATAAGTTTAAAAGTAAATCTCTCTAAATCTGTCATTCATATGATGATTAATATGATCCCATCATTGTGATATTTACATTCAAAGTTGATTGAATTTTCCAAAATTCGATCGGGCATAATATTTTTCATGACATTTTTGAATTTTCTTCAAAAAAAAAACAAATTTTTGCTTTATCTCTCAATCCAATAATTCATGAGAATACTAATAGTATTAATCAAAACATGACCTATTTAGCTGGACAGTATTTTGATGTTTAAGAAAAAAAATACAAAAGAAATTTAACCGTCTTTTTAGAATAAAAAATTATAAAAATAAAATAAATTATGAACGTTCAGGGGGGGGGGGGTTGTGAGTTGTAACATATTGTAACAAGGGGGGGAGGGGGGGTGGTGAAAAAAGTCGTTTTCTTGCGTAACGTAATAAGTGAACGGCCTTATAACTCATTTCCTAATAAGCATTACACCCTTTATCTCCATCTCATTCATTGCTGAACATTTTCGAGGACTTTCTCACAAAACATTTTGTTATGCACAGACATATTAGCGCCGATTTTATTTTGTCAACACTTTCAGCCACTGCGTCATTTAAAAAATATTTCATTTGAAACATAATGAGGCACTTGAGTTGTGTTTACTGTCTTAAAAAATAACAACAATCGGTTTATCATCTTAATCTCTTTGTAATATCAAATGTCACTTACTGCCTTGCATTTGGCATCATGTAAACCTCAGAAAGTCATGTGCCTTGCATTCTCAAATTATTTACTGTGCAAATCTGTGCCTTAAAAAATGTGGAAGGAAGTTTGTGTGCCATTAAAACAATTAGGATAACGCACATCACAGAGCATTTATCTATGTAGGCAGACATTAATGATGTGAATTTATCGATTAAAATATTTATTAATTGAGTTATGAAAATAAAAAATTAATTTAAAGGAATTGGAACTAAAATATTTCAATTTATTATCATCAGCATCAATGGCTGTAAACGACGATAATAATAATTATGTGAGGAATAATTGACTTAATTACAAAGCGCTATCATCATTGAGACAATTATTGATGATTTCATAAAGCGATGCCACAACGAGCATTTCAATGTATTGGTGACTTTGGGGTGGTTCCATTTACATCCTTGAATTCTGATTGGTTGATTCCTTTACTATGGATTTGATTCCATCCTTTACACATTATTTCCCCTACAGAACAACCTCCAGAAAGTGATGATAAGATAATGTCAGAAAGTTTTGCTCATTCTCCTCGCTTGCCTGCCTTGCTGACTTGTTTCAGAGCGATTTAAATTATGTCAAGCATTGCCACATCCACACATAAAAGCTTCAGAAGTGAGAAAGGAAAAGAAAATTAATTTTCCATAATTTTTCCATTTTCTCGTTTTTCTATCATAAATCAGCACTGCTGTATAAATAAAATAGGAATCAGTTTGCTTGTTGAGTTAATTATAAAGGAAGAAAAATAATATTGTGATTGTATTTGTGTGCCTTGATTCGCGCATGATGTATTTGTTCATGCATACACATTTTCCCATTATCCCTTCAACAACATCCCATCAACACACAGAATTCAACGACGACAAGGACTGACTGATGTGATGGCAAGCAAAAAATAGAAAAACGATTTAGCGCTGATGAATTTTATCAGTCCATTTGCGGATGTTGAACTGTTAAGTTTAAAAAATAAAAATTAAAAACATAATAAGGAATAAAGGAACAAGAAGGAAGCAGCATAAATTGCCAATTAAAATTAAGTTGTGAAAATGTCTGTTCAATTAGTAGAAAAATCATCAAGTTATAGTAATGTAGCGTCGGGTACGACAATTGCGAAAACTCCTTTTGGAATTGAAGATATTTTATACTTAAGTAACAATAATAATCCACAAAGCATTAATAAGAATCATCAGTTTGATAATAAAAATATTGCAAGTCAAACAAAAAATGGAATGAAAATTGGCGAAAGTGAGGAATTTAAGAAAATGAATGGAAGTGAAAGGTGAGAATCTACAGAATATTACATCCTTAGTGCTGTTCTTTTGGATTGTTGAATTGATTTTTTATATTCACACCGTTTTCACGTGTGAATCTATTGGTTTTGTTCAGATTGAAAAATCAGTTTTTCGCATTTCGTGAGAAAACAAAGCAAAATTGGTCATAAAAGGGCAAGAAGAAAAGTTTGTACCTGAAATTTTACATCATTTTCAAAAAACAGATTTCAAAATGGTTGTGGCATTGCTGAGAAAATCGCAAAATACGCTTTCTGTAAGCAAACAAGCAAGCAAGCAAGCAAGTTAATCAGCAAGAAATCTCAATAACGAGACATCGTAGAGACTTCTAGTTTTTTACATTTGATCCGTGCTGCTCTATAGAAAAGCTGTATTGTTTTTAGGCAAGGGAGGAACAGCCGTTGCTTCAGAAAAAGCAAAAAACTTTCCTTTCTTACGAATTTTTCAAATTAAAAGTTCACTGTGATTTTATTTTAAATTAAACTTTGGATGAAAAAAATTTTTTTGAGCAAAGAACCAAGAAAAAAATACATTTTTAATTTTGGACTAGGGGCGACCCTAGTCAAAATCAATTTTGTCACTTTTTTCTTCGAAGGTTTATCCAACTGGATTGAAACTTTGCATAAATATTTTAGTGCTTAAAACAAATACAAATAAAACATTCCAAAATTTTTTTGAGCAAAGAACTAAGAAGGAAATACATTTTCAATTTTGGACTAGGGGCGACCCTAGTCAAAATCAATTTTGTCACTTTTTCTTCGAGGGTTTATCCAACTGGATTGAAACTTTGCATAAATATTCTAGTGCTTAAACAAATACAAATAAAACATTTTAAAATTTTTTTGAGCAAAGAACCAAGAAAAAAATACATTTTTAATTTTGGACAAGGGGCGACCCTAGTCAAAATCAATTTTGTCACTTTTTTCTTCGAGGGTTTATCCAAATGGATTGAAACTTTGCATAAATATTCTAGTGCTTAAAACAAATACAAATGAAACATTCCAAAATTTTTTGAGCAAAGAACCAAGAAGGAAATACATTTTCAATTTTGGACTAGGGGCGACCCTAGTCAAAATCAATTTTGTCACTTTTTTCTTCGGGGGTTTATCCAAATGGATTGAAACTTTGCATAAATATTCTAGTGCTTAAAACAAATACAAATGAAACATTCCAAAATTTTTTGAGCAAAGAACCAAGAAGGAAATACATTTTCAATTTTGGACTAGGGGCGACCCTAGTCAAAAACAATTTTGTCACTTTTTTCTTCGAGGGTTTATCCAAATGGATTGAAACTTTGCATAAATATTCTAGTGCTTAAAACAAATACAAATAAAACATCCTTAAAATTTTTTTGAGCAAAGAACCAAGTAGGAAATACATTTTCAATTTTGGACTAGGGGCGACCCTAGTCAAAATCAATTTTGTCACTTTTTTCTTCGAGGGTTTATCCAAATGGATTGAAACTTTGCATAAATATTCTAGTGCTTAAAACAAATACAAATAAAACACCTTAAATTTTTTTTGAGCAAAGAGCAAAATAGGAAATACATTTTCAATTTTGGACTAGGGGCGACCCTAGTCAAAATCAATTTTGTCACTTTTTTCTTCGAGGGTTTATCCAAATGGATTGAAACTTTGCATAAATATTCTAGTGCTTAAAACAAATACAAATAAAACATCCTTAAAATTTTTTTGAGCAAAGAACCAAGTAGGAAATACATTTTCAATTTTGGACTAGGGGCGAACCTAGTCAAAATCAATTTTGTCACTTTTTTCTTCGAGGGTCTATCCAAATAGATTGAAACTTTGCATAAATATTCTAGTGCTTAAAACAAATACAAATAAAACATCCTAAAATTTTTTTGAGCAAAGAGCAAAATAGGAAATACATTTTCAATTTTGGACTAGGGGCGACCCTAGTCAAAATCAATTTTGTCACTTTTTTCTTCGAAGGTTTATCCAACTGGATTGAAACTTTGCATAAATATTTTAGTGCTTAAAACAAATACAAATAAAACATTCCAAAATTTTTTTGAGCAAAGAACTAAGAAGGAAATACATTTTCAATTTTGGACTAGGGGCGACCCTAGTCAAAATCAATTTTGTCACTTTTTCTTCGAGGGTTTATCCAACTGGATTGAAACTTTGCATAAATATTCTAGTGCTTAAACAAATACAAATAAAACATTTTAAAATTTTTTTGAGCAAAGAACCAAGAAAAAAATACATTTTTAATTTTGGACAAGGGGCGACCCTAGTCAAAATCAATTTTGTCACTTTTTTCTTCGGGGGTTTATCCAACTGGATTGAAACTTTGCATAAATATTTTAGTGCTTAAAACAAATACAAATTAAACATTCCAAAATTTTTTTGAGCAAAGAGCAAAATAGGAAATACATTTTCAATTTTGGACTAGGGGCGACCCTAGTCAAAATCAATTTTGTCACTTTTTGCTTCGAAGGTTTATCCAACTGGATTGAAACTTTGCATAAATATTTTAGTGCTTAACGCAAATACAAATAAAACATTCCAAAATTTTTTTGAGCAAAGAACTAAGAAGGAAATACATTTTCAATTTTGGACTAGGGGCGACCCTAGTCAAAATCAATTTTGTCACTTTTTTCTTCGAGGGTTTATCCAAATGGATTAAAACTTTGCACAAATATTCTAGTGCTTAAAATAACTACAAATAAAACATTCCAAAATTTTTTTGAGCAAAGAACCAAGAAAAAAATACATTTTTAATTTTGGACTAGGGGCGACCCTAGTCAAAATCAATTTTGTCACTTTTTTCTTCGAAGGTTTATCCAAATGGATTAAAACTTTGCACAAATATTTTAGTGCTTAAAACAACTACAAATAAAACATTCCAAATTTTTTTGAGCAAAGAACTAAGAAGGAAATACATTTTCAATTTTGGACTAGGGGCGACCCTAGTCAAAATCAATTTTGTCACTTTTTTCTTCGAAGGTTTATCCAACTGGATTGAAACTTTGCATAAATATTTTAGTGCTTAAAACAAATACAAATAAAACATTCCAAATTTTTTTGAGCAAAGAACTAAGAAGGAAATACATTTTCAATTTTGGACTAGGGGCGACCCTAGTCAAAATAAATTTTGTCACTTTTTTCTTCGAGTGTTTATCCAACTGGATTGAAACTTTGCATAAATATTCTAGTGCTTAAACAAATACAAATAAAACATCCTAAAATTTTTTTGAGCATAGAACCAAGTAGGAAATACATTTTTAATTATGAACTTGGGACAGGTCTAGTTAAAATCTAGTTTTTCACTTTTTTTCTTCGAAGGTTTATCCAATTACAGTGAAACTTTGTGTGAGTATACTAATATTTATACAAAACAGTTTTAAATATCTAAAGCAAGAAATGTATTCTATATGTCGTCAGACCCAAATTTTATAAATTTTGTTCTACATATAAAAACAACGTGACTTAAAATTTTGTTCAAAAAAATGATTTTTATTAATTCAGAAATGTGTGACCTGAAGATTAAAATGCTCATACAAAGTTTTACTGTATTTGGGTTTATCCTCGAAGAAAAAAGTGAAAAAATTGATTTTGACTAGGGTCGCCCTTAGTCCAAAATTGAAATTGTATTTCCTACTTGGTTCTTTGCTCAAAAAAATTTTTTGGATGTTTTATTTGAATTGACATAATTCTGACATAAATCACATACCAATATAACTTTTTGTAATGCATAGCTTAAAAAAATCGAAATCTAAAATTTCGACTACCCCATCTGAATTTTGTTCATACTCTTCACTGTGGAAACCAAAAAACAAATTCTTTATCTTAAAACACTTGACAAAATAGCGACATAATTCAGGATTAAATCCTTTTTAATAATATTTTAACATTTACGAGAAAATGTGGTTCAAATAAGTGTGAAGTATGGCCGAGATTTGGACCAAAATCAGCTATACTGGTTCATAGTGTTCCCGAGGGTGACAAAATTCAAACTAAGTGTTTTTGTAGCTGACATAATTATGACATAAATTAGGTATATCTTTTGAACTGTGTCGATATGGGTCTCGGCCTTACTTTACGCTCACCCTTCAAACTTATGCTGAGCAAATCTTGGTCTATCCATAAGGCTTTTGATGGTACGGTGTGAATATATCCGCATTGGGTTTCTACCCGATACACTAGTTTTTTATGGATTTGAAATAAGTTGAAGATTTTGAGCAATCGATGCAGCTTAATAAGTGATTTTGAAAGATATGGAAGTGTTTCTGATAAAGGAACTAAGTTTAAAATAATTTTGTGATAGAGTGGAAGGCTGTGTCTTGATTATATCTGACCCTTTGATTTGAATGTTGAAAAAAGAAATATGAAATTTAAAGGCATGGATTCGCCCATTATAATTTGAACTTTGTGAATCATTTTATTATCCATTAATAAATCAATCAAAGCAACCTTTTCCTCAATTTTGATATAAACTTCAACAAGATAAAAACCAAAAAAAAAATATCCGGTTTAAAATTATGGAGTTAAGCAGTACAGAACAAGACGTGATTTTGTGTCGTGAGAATTTCGCAAAATGGAAAAATCCAAAAACAGGAAATTGTGAAAATGTCGAAAAGTTTACGTGGACTACAAAAAATCGAATGGAAGTGACTTTAATCACGTTTGGTGCTAGACTTCTGAATATAAAGTTGCCGAACAGAAATGGAGTCTGCAAAGATATATTATTAGGATATGATAACTTTGAAGACTGTGCCAAAGATGGCAAATATAATTTTGGTGCATTAATCGGACCTGTGGCTGGAATTATTAAAAATGCTGAGTATTGCATTAGTGGACGGTATCAAAAAGTTCCAAGAAACTACAAAAACAAGCACTGCATGAATAGTGGCAATAATGGATTACAAAGAGTCAATTGGATGCCTCATATTGATGGAAATGATGTAATTATGAGCCACACAACTGATGGAACCGATGGATTTCCAGCGATAATCTTAATTCAAATTATTTTTACTGTTTCGTCCAAAAATCATTTGACTATCAAAATAACAGCAAGATCCAATAAAGTTACACCAATTGATTTAAGTCATCAGCTTTATTTTAATCTTGCGTCGCATGATGGAGGCGAAGATGAGCTTAAAAATCATTTGATAAGCATTAATTCCTCAAAATTCAGAAGAAAGGACGATGAAGGATGTTTTAGGAAATCTTTTGAGAAAATTGAGACTGATTTAAGGAACTTGACAGAAGTTAGACATTTAATTGACATTGGAAGCAAGCCTCTTGATTATTTAATCGATATTGAAAGAGAAGAACTTGTTGACGTCATGCCAATGGTTATGCAAGTCATTCATCCCTCAAGTGGACGAATTATTGAAGTTTTTACGAACCAAGCAGCACTTTACTTATCTTTATGTCCCGAATTTCCTGCTCGTGAATCAAAAAGTGATGAAAATGTTGAAGCTGATAAAAAATCCAGCACAGAAAATCTTACATTAGAATATCTAAGGACAAAGCTGACAGAAAAGGAGATTGAATTTTTCAAATGTCGAATAGAACCAGAAACTGTTGATGTCAAGCCTCAACAGATTCCAATTCTTGATGAATGTCCAGCAATAGAAGTCAGTAAAGAAGCTGATAAAGAATTGATAGGAAAAGACGGAACCAAATACTTTCAAAGCTGTGGATTTGCAATTTCATGCCACAACTTTCCTAATGCAGTAAATCATCAGAAGAAGTTTCCTGAAATATTGTTAAAACCTGGATCAGTTTATGAACATGTGACAGTTTTCAAATTTAAGGTTCATGTCTTGACCAGTCCTACAAATGAACTACACAATAAAAGTTTAATAAATTAAGTTTATATTTAAAGAAAGTTGATGATCTGTTTTAAAATTATTAATTAAGGAACAGCTTAACAGCCAATGCGAAGCTTAACCTCAAATAACATTGATAATTCCTCAACTTTTCATCCAATCTGATTATTTAAATTATTATTTTCATTCTCAGACAACTAAAGCAACTCGACAAGCTCCAAATACCTTCATCACTTCCAAATCTTTCACATCCACCGCCTGGACAACAAATGACAATGTCATCAGCAGGTAATGCACCAATTATGTACACAACACCGTCGCCATACAATGAACATCATCAAAATTACCTTCAAATGCTTGGTGCATATCTCCAACCATCAGCAACTGGCTATAAATCCATACATGTTGATCCATACTTTTTATCACAAGGTACGAAGCTGTTAATGATATTTTTTACACATGAATTAATTTAATTAAGAAACTTTTCCTTTCCGATGAAATTTTTTACAGGACTCTTTTCGAATTTTCCAGGTGGTAATGGATGTCACATGCCTGAAATATTGGGTATTGGAATGGGAATGAGTGCATTGAGACATTGTCGAAGGAGAAAGGCTCGGACTGTGTTTAGTGATCCTCAGCTTACGGGATTAGAGAAGAGATTTGAGGCTCAGAGGTGAGTTGACCAGTTATGACTTAAAAGTAAAATAAGACATTTAACATCTAATTAACCTTTATCTGCATCCATCAGATACCTATCCACACCTGAAAGAGTTGAATTAGCGTCAGCTTTAGGATTATCAGAGACACAAGGTAATTGACAACTTCATCTCCAATAAAATCAATAAATCTGATAACAATACAATAATCTCCATAGTAAAAACATGGTTTCAAAACAGACGAATGAAATTCAAGAAGCAACTGAGACGAAAAGATGCTGCAACCAATGCCAATAACTCAAATGTTCAAGGTAATTGAATTTTCTTCAAAGACAATTTTCTTAAAGAATTTTTTTTCCTTTTTCTTTTGTAAAATTTAATTAAATTCCATTTTTGTTCATCACAACAGACTCAGATTCATCAAGAAACGACGTTACTACAACAACCAATTCCCAACGATTAAATCAAACATCAAATGGAAAATCATCATTTACATCATACAAGACAAACACAAATGGAACAACACCGACATCAAAATCAAGTCTAAATTGCATTCTTCAAAATTACACAACAAATTCAATTTTAATGAAAAATTCCAGTAGTGGTAGTGAAAAGGACTCCATTAGTGATGACTCGGATGGCGATGAGAGTGATGTGGACATTATGGGTGATGATATGTTGTGTTGAAATTTAATTTAAAAGAACATTATTTGTACATATTGTGTAGCATACAACATTATTGTGAATGATGACATGAAAAAATTGAATTATTTTAACATAGTTTTTTTTTGTCAAGATAGAAATGGATATAAAAAATATACTTCCATTAAGTCATATTTAGATTAATTTTGAAAAATCGAAAATAAAGCGTTAGAGACATAAAAATGAGTTTTAAGAGGAATTATGCTTATTGTTTTTGAGCCGTGAGTCATCGAACTTTGATTTTACTTAAACCAATTGGAAGAATTAGAATTAACTTATAATGTAGGAACTAAATTGATTTTATAGAACCAAACAGATCCGAACAACTATTAGAAACTTAAAAGAACTTTAAAGCTTAAAACAAAAGCTGCACTGCGATTGAAGATCAGTTCTTGACATCTAAACTATACTTATTTGGTATAAATTTGGTTTGTTTGCATCACACTCAGAGTTACGATACTGGTCGCCTGTCACAGGCAAAGGTGACAGATCTGTCACAGATATTGTCTATTAACAGGAAGTGCCTATGACTAGCAATATTTTTTTTTGTTATTTCTTTGGGCAGATTTGACAGATCTGTAATAGATCTGTGCCTGTGTCAGGCAAAAAAAATATTTCCTGTCACAAGCGCTGCCTGTAAACAGGTAAGTGACAGGTGATTGCCTGTGAAAGAACGCAACTCTGGACACACTTCAATATTTCAGAGATGTCCAAGGCGTGGAAACTATCCCAAATATCCAATATATCCCATATATCCTAAAAATATCCAAAATAATCCCTGAGCCCAGGGGCGTAGCTAGAAAATTTTTGAGGGGGAGGGCCCATTTTCGAAAATTAAAAAACCGTTATTTTGTATCCTTAAATCTATATTCATTCTTCATAAGTTTAAATATTTAATTCATTATTCACACATTAAATTTAATTTTTCGTGCTGATTTTGACATTTTTTTATCACTTCCTCTACATCAACTGGTTCTTCTCTATAAATACTTAATAAAACAATTATCAGATTTTCGTAGGGGGGCAGGGCCCCCTATGCCCCCCCCCCTGGCTACGCCCCTTCCTGAGCCTGTATGCATTAGAATTGAGATATCCCATCATATCCTGAAATTACACGTCCAATACACTAAGGATACGTTGGGATATCTTTATTATCGTGCATACATGCTGAGAAATTTTTTGAATATTTTTGGGATATGTGGGATAAATATGAGAATTGGGATAGTTTCCACGCCTTGGAGATGCCGTGGTACCTAATAGTTTATCATTGAGTATAAATTGAGTTGTACTGCTCATAAACTTAAAATCATTCTTAACAATACAGTATAGAATCTAAATTATCTCCCATTCCATCTTCACAATCATCCAAAATAAAACACAAATGAACAAGAAAAAAAAATTCATAACATCATCTTGCCGTTGCCATCTTGAATTTTCACAAAGCTTTCCCTTTCCCCCACATGCACATACACAAGCAAAAAAAGAAAAGTCGAGAGTAGGAAAAACGCCCATAAAAAAATGTTTCTCGGAAAAATAAGAATAGACTTTTCATCATCTACACATATTCATCGATAATCTCATCATGAATCAAATAAAAGTCTTTCAATCAATATAAAAACGACATGAAAATTGGAAAATATGAACGTGATTGATGAATTGAAAGTTGATGAAGATTCAATTATGTGGAAAAGGAGATGTGAATGGCGTATTTGAAGAGTGGTAAGAGATAAAAGCGACGATGATGTTGAGTGGTAAGTACTCGTCAATGGAACATTCAACTTTTGATTCTTCTTCCTTTTGCCTGTTAAGGATGACATATTTTTTTTGTTAAGTAGATTGTCCTTAAAAGTTTATTATTCTTATTGCTCTTGTTTACATTTATATCCTTACTTTTGTAATTCAATACTGTTTAGAAGCTACTTTATTTCTCAAAGAATTCATCATATGGAATATTACTAAACATATTGTCTAAAAGTGACTTATAAATAGATCCTAATGAATCTGCCATTGCTGGCTTTAAATCATTCAAAATATCTTTCCAGTTCTCGTTTATGAATTTATTGAGTGCATCGCCAAGTTGAACATTTCCGTTGAAGAGATTTGTGAAGTTGAATGATGCCCTGAAATTATGAGATAGTCCTTGATTATTGACAGAATATTTAATAAAGTTTTCGGAATAAGTGATTTCATGTAATAGCCAGTCAACGATAAGTCTTGTTATTGCAGGGAAAATAGAAAATTGTCTACTTTATATTTGGGATTTATTCATAAAGTGGATAAACCTTCCATGGCTAGGACGTAGGTTCGAGTCCAGTTCGGCATTCTTTATTAAAAGATATTCTTCTTTCTCTTGTTTGTCATTCTAGTAGTTTTGTGCCTTTTCTTCTAGATTTTTCAATACAAATTTCTTAATCTTCTGAGCACATCAATCACTTATGACCGACCCCAACTTTCAAATGCATCTTTGAACACTTCAAAAATTACATCCAAAAAAGAATCAAAAGACCAATCTTAAGCTTAATTAAGAAACAATACAAACCGTTTAACATCAAAGTTCATTCGCAGCTTATCGATCTGCATGTAATTTTTTCCATTCTTAAGAATCTTCTTTGTCAACATTTTAACAATGCCATCAACTCCAGCTATTTATTAAGCACAGAAAAAAAATTAAATCAATATTCCAGTAATGAGTCATAAAAAGTCTTACTGAATGTTATGTTGGCCTCTCCATCACCTTAAAAACAAAAATGTAATCATCAATTAGCGTATGTACAGTCAAGGACTTCCAAAAATAATTTACATACCGTTCATCGGAAGCACCAATATTTTCCCTTTTGCTTTGTATGGTCCGAATAACTGAATATGGTCTTGTTTATACTTTAAGAGTATTTTAGCCTTGTCGATGTTATCACTAAAACCTTGAATTGTTGTAAAATTCGTTGTTGGAAGTCCAGACATTTTACAATCACTCAATTCAATATTAAGCACAACTGGTCTGTCTCCGTCTTGATTGAGACCAATTCTGTTGATTACTAGAGGGTCAGTGCTAGGAAAGCCGAGCTCAGGGAGTCCTGGAATGAAGGAAGTATTGTAGAAGTGATGCCAGTGAAGATAATTGAACTCTTTTGGGCCTTAATCAAGTGTTTATAATACTTAATGTATTAAATAAATAATCCTTGCTTTAAATTGGATCTAACTTATAAACAAGCCCTTCCCCCAAAATTTCTATGATAACGTTCAATTCTTACCATTTGCAGACCGAGCCATTATCTCATTCGCGACTTTAATAACACATGTCATGTCACCGTATTTACATTTTTGAAGGTCGGAAGCTAAACAGTTGTTAGAATAAGAAATTAAGAGATTAATTAGGAAGTATTAAAGCACCGATGATGATCACTTACGAAATTTCGCACAATTTATTCCGACAAGAACGATAAAAATTATCAAAGCTCTAAACATTTTAGTGATAAATGAAACTACTGATATGTTAAAGAGCTCTGAAGGATGGTCCGACAAGCACTAAACTGAAATTAAATCTCTGTCTACTCTTTTATACTCAAAATTAAGCAGTAAGAGAGAAAAAAAATCTTTGTCATGAATATTTTTTGAATAAAGTACTTGAGCATTGATCAATGATCAATTGAATTAATCTTTGTTCTACAAAATTTTAAAATTCAGTGTCTTTTAAATAAGTTTGGTTCGCGAAAATTTTAAACCTGATAAATTATTTAAAACCTTGAATTTCTCGACCTTCTTTTAGAACAATTTAGAAAAACTTGTCATTATTCATTTCTCTGGAAAAATGTCACGACTTATCTTTTTTTCGGTCTTTTATTTGAAATGTGATACTACAAAATCTCATATCAACCCTCCCCTTAAATGATGGACTTCACAAGTAAGAAACCCCCATTTTTGTAATACTGGAATTATCTTTTCTTTGTTAATGAATTAAGTTTTGACAATTATAAACTCTAAGACGGGTTTAACTTTGAAAATCCTCAAATTTTTAATAAAGATTCAATTGCTTTAATTCAACCATTTCCAGATGTTTCTCTTGTCTTAATTAATCACTAAAACTAGTTATTATATTGTCCATTACTAAACTGATTCTCAGCCATATATTTTTAATTTCTAGTTTAACGTTATTTAAAATCAGTTAATGCAAAAATAATCATTGATCAATTCAGCACTTAAGTTGCATATAATTTCCAAAAAATCAGTTCCAATCACACCCACCACTTTACAGTCATGTCATAATCATAAAAGAAGTAAAATGTTGTCAAATTAATGTTATTATTGACTCGATAAAATCTCATTACAAATTACAAAAAATACTTCACCCCATAATTGAATCAAAATGAGCGTGCAGGTCCTGCTGTTATTATTATTTTACTATTTTCAAATCTACATCCATTGATCACATGTGAATGAAATGAAATGAAAAGTGGGAAGTCAAACGGTGTTGCTTTTATCTTCCTAATTCCTTAGTTCCTTCTTTTATCACTAAAATCACATCGCGAATTTTATTTAATATTAGGAAAATTACAAAGGAACTGACTGACTGGATCTTTTTTAAAATTAAATTTTCTCATTGCAATTATTTCAATCCCTTTCAATAACATCCCAGTAATTACATTGTTTCCATTGAGACATGTTGTTGTGTCTATGTCTATATATCCAGCAATTGTTTATTTAATCAAGATCAAGCAGGACACCTTAATAATAGCATCATAATGACAAACTATTTCAATGTTCCATAAAATTAATTCCATTAATGTCAACAACCTCTTCAACTATCACCCCTTTCTGTCCATGTCCATTTCGATCCTTAATTGTTTATGAATTCATTGCAAATATTTTGTATTAATCTGTGCAGGCAAAACAGGATGAATAGTTCCTTTATTTCCATTTCCGTCGATGAATTTTATATGAAAATAATTAACTTGAACTCCTCCTTGCCGTACCTACCTCCTCTCTTTTCTCTTTTTGTAACCGACACGTGTCATCAATTTTGTTACATAAAAATATATGAAAAGGCACAAATTACCGAAAGCAGCATAAGAAAAATACTTCATTTATGGTGGTTTATTGAATAACAAACAATCAATTGTGAAATTTCATCCCAATCGCATGTCGGCAAGTTGCAAGTCAGTTCCAAATTCATCGGCATAACTTTTTTGATAATTCAATTACATCCGATTTTCATCAAATTACCCTTTTCATCCTTCAAACTTTTTTATTTCGGCTTTATAGTGTTGTGTGAATTATTTTTAAAGTGTGCATCATACTCAGCATGAGAGGAAGTCGGTGAATGTTAAAGTGAATAGAACTACAAGTGTTGAAAGAAGATACTCATATTTAGACGTTTCGTGATAAAAGCTAATTATTTGGCATGCTTAACATAATTCTAAAGTTACAGCACAACAATTATTTCGAAGCATCTCCAGAGAATTTGTAGAAATTTCATAATTGTCATTTCAAATAGCACAAAAAGCTAAAGCACCTATTTTATTTATACAGCAGTGCTGATTTATGATAGAAAAACGAGAAAATGGAAAAATTATGGAAAATTAATTTTCTTTTCCTTCCTCACTTCTGAAGCTTTTATGTGTGGATGTGGCAATGCTTGACATAATTTAAATCGCTCTGAAACAAGTCAGGAAGGCAGGCAAGCGAGGAGAATGAGAAGAACTTTCTGACATTATCTTATCATCACTTTCTGTATCACAGCACGCTGTTTTGGAGGGGAAATAATGTGTAAAGGATGGAATCAAATCCATAGTAAAGCAATCAACCAATCAGAATTCAAGGATATAAATGGAACCACCCCAATGTCACTAATACATTGAAATGCTCGTTGTGGCATCGCTTTATGAAATCATCAATAATTGTCTCAATGATGATAGCGCTTTGTAATTAAGTCAATTATTGCTCACATAATTATTATTATCGTCGTTTACAGCCATTGATGCTGATGATAATAAATTGAAATATTTTAGTTCCAATTCCTTTAAATTAATTTTTTATTTTCATAACTTAATTAATAAATATTTTAATCGATAAATTCACATCATTAATGTCTGCCTACATAGATAAATGCTCTGCAGCATTTGCTTGTATTTTGGAAGTAATTAGGAAGTTTCATGTTACTTCTTCATTCCTTCATTTCATGCACAATTTAAAGGGATTTGTGTGATGTGCGTTATCCTAATTGTTTTAATGGCACACAAACTTCCTTCCACATTTTTTAAGGCACAGATTTGCACAGTAAATAATTTGAGAATGCAAGGCACGTGACTTTCTGAGGTTTACATGATGCAAAATGCAAGGCAGTAAGTGACATTTGATATTACAAAGAGATTAAGATGATAAACCGATTGTTGTTATTTTTTAAGACAGTAAACACAACTCAAGTGCCTCATTATGTTTCAAATGAAATATTTATTAAATGACGCAGTGGCTGAAAGTGTTGACAAAATAAAATCGGCGCTAACATGTCTGTGCATAACAAAATGTTTTGTGAGAAAGTCCTCAAAAATGTTCAGCAATGAGTGATTGATGGAGATAAAGGGTGTAATGCTCATTAGCAAATAAGTTATGTATTTTGTGGATTCATTTAGGGAATCTTGATACAGTGGAATGTTGCAGAGTGTTAAGAAGCTCAAATGAGTGAATTTTAGAGAATTTCTATTGAAACATCCAGAAACAAGCAGATAACTGGATCACAAACAAATCTGTAGACGAAAAAATTACACCGAATGACGGATCCCGAGCAGAACTCAAACCCAGTGTCCTAAGAATTTATGTTGACCCGATATTTCATGAATTCTATAATGAATCACGTCATAGGATAAGGTTAAAAATGTTTTGTTCAATTTAATTTCCCGAAACAAAAGAATTACCTTAATTGACACAGGTTCAATGACTATTGACAAATTTAAATGATTGACAATTGTCTTTGGATTCATTTAAAAAACCTGGAAAAATCTACAAAAAAAGGAAACACCAAAAAAATTCTTCATTTAAAGTATTGATTTATTTCTTTCACAAGATTAATTTTTCATATAGACGTGTGTGTGTATGTGTATGTTCATCATCAATATCAATATCTACAATAAATAGACTCATAGAGGAGTAAAAAATATTAATATAAAAACAATAATTAATAATTATTTAATTAAATTCATGAAAAAAAACTTAATCATCCAGACAGATTCTTCTTTTTCACTTTGTATCATCGTTATTTAATATGAAAATCATGTAAAAGTAAAATACAATAAAAAAAATTAATAACACTTTACGTATTTTTCAGCATTTTACAGCAACATCATTCACGCTATTAATTAAATTAATTTTTTATTCTTTTATTTTAATACAAATTTAATTATCCTTAATGCTCAATAAATTTGTAAAGTTTTTGCAAAAAGCATTTTTTTTCACCTCAGCATAAAAAATTGTTACTACTTTGTTGTTAAATCATTGCAACTTAAAAGTCAATTTAATATCATTTTAAACAAGATATCTTATAATGTTTATAAAGGTTTTGTTTGTGATTATATGAGTACGGGATTGAGATTTTCTATGTTTTTTTGATTATAAAAATTTTCAATGATTTGAATTGAATTTGAAATAGTTTGAATTTGAAGAGAAATATTAGCTACTTTATATGAAATTTATGTCATTATAAATGAGTGGGACTTATGAAAAAATTGAGATTTCTTTCTTGCAATTTTGACTTAGATTTTTGTTAATTTTTGATGTCTAGCAATTAAATTTCGTGAGATTAGATTTTGTTGAGTATCCAAACATCGAGGTAACTACTTCCATGCTACGCTCCTGTCAAACAGCGAACTAATCAGGCATTTGATTTTAATTCATGAAATCATCTTCTTATGTTAAAACAGCCTGGTTTCCTTTTGAAACTTACTATCTTCTTAAATCAGAGTTCTTTACTGAGATACTCAAGTATATCTTAAATCTGATCTTAAGACAAACCTTAAATGTCTATCCAAAAAATTTCCATAAGCCCAAATCCTCATCTTCTATTTCAGTGCCACCAAACTATGTTTCTTGACACACTAGTATCTTCAGTTGTATTACATACAGTATAGCAACACAACCCCGAATAGAACAAGTCGGATAATCGATCAGAAATCAGGTGCCAAGGCGATGTGACTGTTTCTTGGTACCGGATTTCTATTATTGATTAACCGACGTGTGCTATTCGAGAACAGAAGTTATTAAATGTTTCGTAATCGGAAAAGTTTGAGAAGCACTGGATTCTATAAATTTGTATATTCTAGTCTTTGAATATAGTAGAAATTGGAAGTAAAAAATCCTAAATGTTCATGCAAAAATTCTTCGAAAAATGTGCTTGAAAATTTACTCAATTTTAATACGATTTTAATCTTTATTGTCTTTACTTCCTACGGTGGCTGACTTTTCAAGAGTCTTCTCGACTCTATACAAATTTCGAAGCACTTCTATATCAATTATTTAATGTAAAAAAGATTTAATAAAAAGAAGCTGAATATTTCTATTTTGGCATTCTCAAAACGGTTGTAAAATTTTTTTTTCATGCTTTCCCTAAATTTTATTTTGGCTGCTTTCATGCTTACACTTTTTGTCCCTCTAATTTCATATCCATTCATCATTTATTAAAGTTTATACCTCACAATTGGTCTTTTTACTAAAAATGTTTAAGTCTTTTTTTGCAATGAACTTTTATAATGTAATAAATAAGCATTTTTTTCAAAGATTTAACATTTTTAATATAATTTTTATCCATCAGTAACTTTGTATGATGAAAGTTCTATAGTATTTTAATTAGATTGTATGAATTATTTTAGTAATTTAACCCAAATGATTTAATATTTGATGAATTAGCTTAGCATCAGTAATTTTTTATCAATTAACCATGAAAAGAAGTTTTTGGCTTATAAATTTTTTAATAATTCTACCAGAAGCTTTAAGGGGGTCAGTTTTGAAATAAGTAAGCTTTAAATTAAGAGTAATTTTTTGAATTTTGAAAACTTTTGTTCCTAGATAAGTTTCAATTTTTAATTTTCAAAATTTTTTTTTGCTTATTTTGACACCCCTTGATAACCTCAAAATCATTAATATCCCACCCAATTTACAAATCATGTAGAATTTTTGTAGATATAATGCTTATCAATGAAATATACAAACTCAATTGTGCAATGAAATCTTAAACTTAATTAAAGCCAGAAAATAAGACAGATCAGGATAGAGATTTTTAAGATTATTTACAAATAAAAGTTATGAGAACCAAGATTCCAGCATTTAAGAAATACAGGAGCCTTAGTAAGAATCTTACATTATGACTATTTCTTCACGTGTATCTAAATGAGTATTGTTAACCAAAAGTTTATGATTTAATTTGTTTGTTGTGATGCTCTCGATTCAAAAATTGCAGCAACGTCTTTTATGGATATTTGTGGTGAATAACGATCGTTTCTGTGGAAGTAATTAAACATTTTAAAATCCAGCATAAGCTTCAATAATAAGTAAAACTTACTGATTCGAATTTTGACTGTATCTATAACTTCCAGAGCTGTTATTTCGCTCGCGAGTTAATTCAAAGCTTCGCTTTTCAATTTTGGGCTTAATTTTATTTTCGTATTTGCTTTCTCGGAGTTCGGAAGCATCTTTGCTTTTAAGCACTACCTGATCATCAATGCCTGAGTCGATATCATTTTGATTTTTCTCATCACTTATTCTTCGAATTCGATTACTTGATGTGGTTATTAAATTTTGTGTTGATGATGATGCAGTTGTTGTATTTATGAGACTTATTGGCTGCTCATAGTCAAGTTCATTGCGACTCTTTGATTTAAATCGATGTGTCGTACAAATTTCGTCATTAAAGTCATCATCAATGTTTATTTCTTGTTTTGATTTTGGCTTTGATAATTTAACATTATTATTGAGATTTCTGAAGGAATCACTTCTATACTTCTCATTCAACTGATGTCTTCGTTCCTCCTTTATCTTTTCAATTCGTTCTCGATCTAGTTTAAGCATTTTAAGGCTTGTTAAGCTCGTTGTTGATGTACTTTTCTCTTCATCAGCGAGTGTCTTTTTCTCTAGACCTGTTTCAAAATTAGTCTGGATCAATGAAATTCGGTTTTCGGTTGTTGGTGTTATGCGAACATTGAATGTTTGCAGAGGCTGACGCTCATTTGCTGGACTTTTTTGAGTCTCAATCAGCTCACCAGAATCACCAATGTTAAGTTTCAGTTTGTGACCATTTCCATCTGCATAATCGACTGACTTTTTACAATTTTCAATTGCTTCAGAAATATTAGAACTGAAACCTGGAAGCTTTTTTGGTGGATTTAATACTTTTGGTTTTGAATAATCTGTTGATTTGCGTCGATCTGATGAGCTACTGGAAAGACTTGATAAATCTGCAATTTCATTTATGCTTTTATTAAATTCTTCAAATTTTCGTGCACTGCCAAATTCTCGTATGAATGCATTCTCGTCCAAACTTCTCGTGATTGTGTACATGTCAGCATTTCTATTGTTTTTTCTCAACTGAACATCAGGACGTGATCTATGTGATGGAGATCTGTGAAAATCAAATGGTGGCTGAACATCAACTGGACTCGTCTCGAATCTTGTTGCCAATTTACGGACATTACTGAAATTTGTTGGTGATGATTTACTTTCTGTTGAAATCTTCTGCACCTCCTTATCAGTTATGTCCTGTCCTTTTTCTGAATTTGACTTCATTTGTCGAACTGGTGAGGAGGGAAGTGATGGGGGAAGTGGCACATTTTCGTATATCTTTGGAGGTATTTTAACTTCAACATTCTCGTACAATGAAATATTTTCTTCAAATTCTAGACTGTCTTGTGTCTCAATTTCATGGTCTTTAACTTCTTTTTCTTGATTATTTTGAGATTGAATGGATTCCTTCATTTGAATGTCAGAAAGTAACATCTTGTCGTTCTTAAATACTATTTCATAATGTTCCTCAACCTCTGCTTCGTCTTCTTTATCAAGATTTGGAATTTCCTGGATTTCCTCATTATCATAAGAGTTTAATGAAATAGGTTTTTCGTCCACAAGATCATTGACTTCTTCTACAGCATTTCTATAGAATTTAACTTGCTCATACACCATTGAGTCATCAAATGCTGTTTCCAAAAGACCTTCCTTCGATACAATTTCATAGTCAGTCTTCTTGAAGTCGTCAGCAAAAAACTTTTGTTCACTTCCATCACTTTTGACACTTGACGGAGATTTCAAATTATATGTAATGTTAATTGTAGATTTAATTGGTGAAGTCTTTCCGGTAGACAACGTTGGCGATGGAACATGAACAATTGTCGGTTTCACTACAAAACTATTATGATGCATGTCATCAACGCGCGGTGATATTTCCGGTGTCATAGACTGACGATTGAAAGATAAATTTTCATAATGAATTTCACTTGGAGTTATGGATTGACTAGTTGTTTCAGCAGTTTCTGTCGTTGTTGTTCGGTCTGAGTTTGCTGTAAGAATCTGTGGTGTGTTTGGCGATGATAGGACATTAATTTTGCTTGTATTACGCATCAAGTCCAAAGATAATCCTTTTTTGCTATCTCTTCTTTCCTGACTCGTCTGCATCACACTTACAACATTGTCTTTATTATCTTTGGCATTAGTGAAGCTTATCGGCTCATATACATTACAAATGTCCATGTCATAATTTATTGGAGTATTTACAGGTGATGAACTAGCGGAACTTGCAGTTGATCCGATTAAAAGAGAATAACATGGCGATTTTACAGGTGATTGTGGTGTTGCCACACTCAATTTTGATCTATTCATTTCATTCTTTTTATTAAAGACTTCCGAGTTACTCCTCTGAACATCTTTCACAACCATTTTGCTTGGACTTGAAGACACGTCAATTGTATTTGATTTCTTGTTGGATACTGGAGGACTTTCACTAATGTTCATTTGATAAACATTTTCATTACTTCCTTTAATTATTTCCTTTTCTTGCTTTGGAGATGATGCATTAATTGCAATTGGATAACTGAAACGATCTTCCTTCTTTGTGGCAGCAAATGTTGTATATTGTGTTACTGGATAACTATAACGTTCACTTTCAGATCTTAAAGGAGTTGAACTATTTGTGTCAATAATGGTTTTATGCTGCTCCTTATTGTCATACAATGATGGTGGACTGTGAATTTGAATTGATGTATAAATCGTATATCCAGTATTTCCACTTACTGTTGTCACCAAATGTTCTGGTGTATTACAGTCAATAAACTGTAAGTCTGACAACTGATCTTCAAATTTATACCTTTTGCAGCTTGTTGACTCATAATCAGCTTTTTCCTTTAAACCTTCACTTGATACTTCACTTATGATTGTAGCCCATGTCTTTAACTCATTTGGAGATGAGAGATTCAATCGTGGTTGCTTCTTTGGACTTGGATTGATGCTGTTACCGCCACTTGAATACTCTTCTGGACGAGCACGTAAAATTCTTCTTGGAACTGAATCTTTGACTACTTTTGGACTACTTACGAGGCTCTCACTTTCACTGAAAATTCTCATTTCTGGTTCCTCTCGATCAAAGTTTAATACTAATTCAGAAAGTTCCCGGGAAGGACATGCAGTGATTCCTCTTAATGGTGACTGTAAAATGTCAAAGTATGAATCATGTGAAACCGATCGACTATGTCCAGGTGTTCTTAAACTATCTATCGAACATGATCTTGGACATGTGACTTCATTTGTTAACGATTTCGGGCCCATGTCAAGAGCATCA
This sequence comes from Chironomus riparius, assembly GCA_917627325.4. Lineage (NCBI taxonomy): Eukaryota > Metazoa > Arthropoda > Insecta > Diptera > Chironomidae > Chironomus > Chironomus riparius. The sequence continues at coordinate 15,304,207 of OU895877.1, read as the reverse complement.
GCACCTAAAATTTAAAAATAGTCAGTATTAAAAAACTGAAAATTTTTCAAATCCAAATAATCTTACTTTTTGCCAGTTTCTTCTCTTTGAAACTGCTATTGTTACTGCTGTTTGCTGAAACAATGACTGGAAGTTCCTTACGCATTTCATTTATTTTCTTTTCAATTTTTGAAACAGTTTCTTTGGCAGCAATTGGATTAGAAATTAGTTTAGATTTTATATTTGATGAACGACCACCACCACCTCGCTGGAATATAGACTTCCATGAATTTGTTTTCCTTTTGTTCCAACTTCTGCATAAAAATATTTCATGATTAATATTAAGTCATACTATGCTCAGAATTAAACATTTTTACCTTGGAACTGGAAGCACAGTGTGATACTTTTCAGGCAAACTTGCAGGTCCACCACCAACTTCAATGTATGAACTGCAAGCGTTGTGTGTTGATGTCGGAATGATTGGCATTGCCTTATCAACTTCTCTTTGGTTTTTCCTAATTTGTGCTTCCTCTAAACTAATCAATTTCGGTGGACCGATCCCTAAGCTTTTTGGTCTCTCAATCATTGACAGACTTGCATCACGTTGATCTATTTGGAGACTGCTCGTATCACTCAATGAATGTGGTTGTGAATTATTGTAGAAGTCATAGTCTTCATTTGTGTCAGCAAATATTGCAACAGAATTAACAATCAAATACTCTGTCACGACAGCCTGAACGCCAACACCACGCAATGCAGCCACACCACCTGATTCAAGTGCAGGACTTCTCAAAAGATTCGGAGCCCATACAATAGCAATATTTCTCTCTGTCATGCCTGTCTTTGCAGAATGCTTAGCGATTCTACACAAATGGCACGCTAAATATTTTAATGTACGATAATGAGGAGGTGGAAGTTTTCTGACTGTTTGCTTTACCATTTTGAGTCTTAGATCTTCACCGTCCGAACGCGCTTGAATGGCTTCTACGAAATTATCATAAAGTTGATAAGTACACAATGGATTTGGCAGTTCACGAAAATACATTTTTAATAATGAAGTAACAGCATGAATGTCTTGCTTGATATCAGGTTGCGTGAGGTCAGGAATTCTTTCTTCATCAAAAGCTCTTCTTAGTTTTTGTATATTGGAAGTAATTCCAGAAAGTCGATAGACACCATCAACGATACCAAATTGTTCAATAAATTCAGCACAACTTTTGAGCACCTGCGGTATTTCCTGACCACTATTCATTAAATGTTCACCTAAGTCGCAACTAAATACACGTTCCTTGTAGATTCCGCTCTGTTTGAGACGTCTACGTGATGGACGTGCAAGTATAAAGCTCCTGAAGAAAGTAATTAATTTTCCATGCTTTCGAAGTACAGGCTTTGTGGGTGATATCGCTAGTGAGCCAACTAATGGTGCTGGAAGTGGCATGTGTCTCGGAACTTTTTCGCCAATCGTTGCTACACAATTTTGAGGGAAAAATCCAACTTCGTATTGATTTTTCTGAAAATGATTTTTCTTTCCACGCCACCATAGCGACTCAGCAGGAGAAGGCATATCAATGACAGAAATCATATCACCAACTTCTATCGAAATTTCATCACAAGCTTGTGCTACATATCGACGAATGCCATAAGCAGCACCAACTGCTGGAGTATTAATCGTTAACATCGTATCGGAATCAGCCACAGGAAGTCGTCTTCCTTTGTTGTCAAGCTGAAGCCATGTCAAAACTGATCCGCATGTCATTGAATCACTAGCAATTCTTGATAATCTTGACAGGTAAATATCGACAGTATCAAGCAGTTCCTCTTCATCTGTAAACTCACTAAGTTCAGAAAGATCTTGTAAGTCACTCACACGACGGTCATAGACACATTGATGTAACATCTGATCCAACATTTTCATATTTTGTAAAGATCTTTTTATTAAGAATGGTTCGGATCGTCCAGCTGAGACATTAATTATGAACCAATGTGACTGTTGATCTTGTGATAAACTTCCTGCACCAACAACAATATCTGGCTTGTCTTCAATTAAACGAATCAAGATATTGCCCAACTGTACTCTTTCATAATGAAAATGCGCACATTCTTCAAGTTTTGGGAAGCGACATGACGAAGATCCAACCTAAAAGATAGAAAATATGGTTAGTCATGCTAGAATGATTTCAAAGAAAAGAGAATTACGCACTTGTTTAGATTGTAAATTATGTGGCGATTTAGACAAATTGCCTCCATGTCTTTGCTGTGAATCTTGCGATGATGTTGATATTTGTGATGTATTCATTAAAGAAGGCTCTGAATGTATGGAGCTTGAGAATATATCATTTATACCAATGTCTGAGTCACATTCACCTACGCTTATTGTGCGTAACCGTTCGGCCATCGTAAGCTGACTATGTTGACAGCAGCTTTAAGCTCGAATCTGTAAATAGGACAGGAAATTGAAAATGATTATTAATTATTGCTGCATAAATTTTAGACTTAAAAATATTTAAATAATTTTCAATGAAAGACTGTCGTGATATTATTGCATGTAGCTTGATTGCCACAACCGATAAGCTAAGCTCAATTAAGTGTTGAGAAACAAAAAAATAAAAGTTTGCATAAAATCACGGAAGAATCAAATTCAATTTTATACAAATTGAGCCAAAAAGGAAACATGGAAAATTGCTTAATTTGATTTTCCTGTCTTTGTCTTTGTTCTTGCATGCATTTCTACTTGAATGCACTTTCGAATGATATTGAAAATAGAAAAAAAATAGGAAAGAAGAAGAAAAGTTCCATTCCAGACGAGATTGTGTAATGGGATTTTCCAAGTTCATAACATATGAACTGCCATTTTACACAGACGAAATGTGCAGACTATTGACTGCATGCATAAGGAAACCATGTTAGTGAAAAACTTTATTTCCGATGACAAATAAAGTTCAACATATATTGCAGGAAATTGAAAATTATAAGAAGAATAGAGAAGTTCCTTTATTCAGGAACTGGTTCCTCCATTTACTTTTTCCATAATAATAAGATCCAGTTAACATCCAGATTAACTTTGAACAAATTAATAAGAGAAATTGAATAAAACTGGAAACCGAGGTTCTGACTTTCTATCTAGATTCAGACAATGCTAATTCATGTAACCCATATTATCTAAGTCTTCTCCATTGCCTAGTTGAAATATTGCCTTCGCCAGCATCTTTGATCTGACCTGACACAGAGATCTGGGTTTACAGTACTAAAGATCTCAACGAAAAAGTAAATGTAGCAAGCTGAAATGAATAGAAATCTCTTCTTCTTTGATGTGCTCCACAAAATAATAAAAGATATTAACATTAAGCCAGCCACACGCCATAAAATTCAGCACATTAAGAATATTGCGGTGTTAAAATTTTTGAACAACAAAAGAGAGTCAGATCTATCTCAAAAGATTAAAGGAACCAACAAATGACGTTTTTTCAAAGACTTGTCATAAATAGAAGTAACAAAGTTTATGACAAAGAGGGCAGTGTGGATGAATAAAGTTTCTCATAAGAAATTCCAAAATAAAAAAAAACTATTTTTATTCATTTGCCATTGAAATAAAATGCGTTTGTCAGCACAAGTGGATATAAACATGCTAAAGGCGTCACATCGACCCAACAGAGAGAAAAAAAATTCATGTATGTAGTCTTGTTTATTCTATTGCCATTGTCTGATGACGATAAATTGGGTTTTACAAATTGATGTAATGATATTCAATTTTCATTTATTGAAATGTCTCTTTTTAGGCATTTATGGCATGTCAGCGCTTTAACTTGTAAAGAAATAATTTTATAAATAAGTGGAATACATTCCGAGCAACACCTCACGATTGATAATATCATTTGACTTGTACACGATTGTCTCGCTTCAGGCTGAGCATTAAGAATGTTCCATTTCTTTGTTTAACTTGACAGGTTTACAGAAGAATCATTTTAAGGCTAAACTGGAATAAATTTGTGGAGTTTTCGTGCGGGAAATAATTTTTGGTTGAATTTTTGTGTCAATTATTGACAATGGGAACTGAATGTGAATGCTGACTTCACGATGCAAACCACATTTATGATTTGGCAGTTATAAGCTCATTCTTTAAAGATTTTGAAAATGTATTATTTTACTGTGACTAAGAAACGATATAATATCACTCGCAAAATAGTAATACTCGCCACAAAAGCCATCGATATGTTGTTCGGGAATTTAATTGGCTAATTGATACATACATTCCGAAAACCACAAAAACATTGTTTTTTTTTCGAAAAATTGATTGCAGAAATAACAATAATGGAAATGAGAAATAAATTAAAATTTTACTGCGCAATAAGCACACAGCACAGCACACGATTGTCAAAAAGAATTTTAATTTTTTTAAATGATATAAATTAATTTGCATAAGAATTTCTGGCTGTTTGCCTTAGAAAATCACACATATTATTAGCTTTAAATCATCAACGATGAGGCACAGAAACTTTGTACACACAAATACATGTATTTGTCTATTAATTAACTTGTTTACATATTCTGTACGTTTGTTGACAACTCATTCAACATTCTGCGGTTGATTGAGCGGTGAAAAATGTGTTTTTGTGGGCCATGGCTGACTGTGGCTTCACATTTTTTTCGAAATAAGTATTCCTTTTTTGATTGAGATCATTAATTAATTTAGAAAAAAGAGACTTACTTTTTAAAAATAAATCACGAGACTGCAGCTACTATGTATAGTCGTCCACTCACTTGCTTGACTTGCAATAAAATGTGTCATAAGTTCTCTCAGTAGCTTTTTTATCGCAGTTTAAATTTATATTTTGCAATTTAAGCATTTTAGACTTTTCGATACGTTCTATATAATTTAAATGAGCTATCATGATATGAGTAATAGTTTGGCACAGACAGTAATGTACATTAATACATCTAATACATATTGCATCATTGCTTTAAGTGTGGTGTTAGTTGTCATGCATTGGCATTGGAGGGGATGGGGAAAGTGCAGATACGTATTTAAAATTTTTTTTGAATTTTATTAAAACTGCTCCCCATTATGTTGTTATCCCCTTGGTCCGACTTATTGAAGGGTCTGATACTTTTATCATAGAAATTAAAATCACGAGAAGGAAGCCCTGACCTTAATGAACCCTTTTTATGTTATAAAGGCAACCTAGTGTCACTACCCTAACGTCTGACATAACCTAAATCCCTTACTACGTCACAGCTCTCGCACATTTTATTTCTATTTATTATTTTTCATATTTTCGCCTGTCATTATTTTTTAAAAAGCAAAGTTAAGCCTCAAGTGGAGGAGGAGAAATATTCAAATTAGACAAGTGCAAATAATACGCAAAAAGAGAAATAATAAATGAATAAATGACGATCAAGGGCATTTTAGTCATTTATTATTATTTATTTTTCAATTTTTATTTTTTAATTTTATAGCACAAGAAATAAAAATTTGCCTTTTTTATGCTTTCGTTTTGGTTGTCCTCGGATTTTGTCGTATTATGCAAAGTAAGACTTTTTTATCTATGGACGTGAATCAATAAGCAGTCTAATATTTCACGGTTATTATTTTTATTTTTTGAGAATTTTAATAATCACCTCTTGTGAATGTCAAAAAAATTTGCGAAATCTTTAATTTGATATGGATTTCAACATAAAGTCAACGAGTAAGACTATTGTTGTATTGAAATTGAGGTTGAAACTTGAGATTTAAGTTTTTTGAAAATTTCACGGTATTTTGAACTGAGTTTAGTTTGCTAATTTTTGAAAAGTTGAGGGTTAAGGTGATTTGATGAGGTCTAAAGGAGTCAAAGAGCAGAAATGTCTAAAAATTGATATTTTTTTAAAATTAATTTAAGATTTAATCTTAAAAAATCTGCACCAAAGTGAGACACCCTTTACACTTTGTATGATTATTCTGGTTCTGTTCCTTTCAAATAGATTCCAAATCATATAAAAATCCCCCAAAGTGAACAGCAACTGACTGAACAACATTGCAAACTTAAACTTGTAACTCGGATTTTTCAACAAAGTAATTAAATGAAAAAATATTGAATATTATTCAAGTCATAAAAAAAATCATCAAGTCATATTGCCTTTCAAAGAATATCCAGCATTACTAATGCTAGTAGGAACAATAATACTTTCGATTAATTGAAATCAATTTCAATTTATTATTGACCTTGCGGGAAAAAAATTGCATGATTAAAATAATTTCTGTGCTCACATAAAGCACAAATTATTCATAACGTGACACATGCTCGTTAGATAATCTAAACGTTTTCAAGTACTTCTCTGTGATGTGAATTTGACAAGTGATGACAACTTTCTTCTCATTTTAAAAACATCACTAAGACGATAGTTGTCAGTTTATGAAGATGGACATGTATTAGCAATGAGACGAGCTTCAAATTTCAAACGAGGTCGTTGGCATTTTGTGCTAAAAATGATTTTTTTTCCCTCGTTTAATGACAATGCTCTTTATTTATTTGTTACAAGGGAAGCATGTATGTATGCATATAAACAAGCCAAATGAAATTTATCAAGATTCATGATTCGATTTTCACAGAAAACAGAAAGAAAAAAGAATTCAGCCTTTCCTTCAATTAAAGATTTAATACACGTCGAAAATATATAAAGTACATACAATAAATGAATGTGGGTGTAGTTTCACATTCAATTCAGTCTCTTTATTTTCCTCATTCAAAAGTTAAAAATTGTTTTCTTCAATTAAGTATGTTTTGCCTTAACATAAATCTTTCACAAACATATTTTAGCAGATAATTTTTGTTTTTTGCTCATGAAATCTTTTTAAAGACGAATAGAAATGAAAGAAATGTAAAATTTATTACATTGAACATTTTTTTAATTAACAGAAAAAGGGGATCGTTTAAAAATGATGGTAAGCTTCTTATACTTATAGATTTAATGATGCACTTGATATCGGATATTCACAAGTAGGAGCTAGATTCAGAGTTATCTATTAAGGCGTCTAAGAGCAGCCATATTTGATCTAGTCAGTTAAACGAATTAAAAAGAAAACTATTGAAGCCAGTGCATTAATTGGCTGCTCAACATTCATTGCAGCTCTCACACCTAACCTTATAACACACCGTTAAATGACTAAAACAGTATTAAATCACTGGATTCAGATAAACCTAAGATCAAACTGATTAATTTAGTACAGAAGGTCACTAAGTGGACAACTCAAAGAAACCATCAAACATTTGACATCACTAAAGATTCCCCCAAAAACTAAATCTCTTTAAAATAAAGCTGCATGCTCTTTCCTTCAGTTTTTCGTCAAGAAAGTTACATCAAAATTTAATTTATTCAGCGAGAAAATCCCATTAAGTTTGCATTAAATCTCAAATACATACAAAGTGTGACGGCAAGCACATGCATTTCATCGTTGATGGGTATTTTCACCTGACACATATTGTGTGCCATAAACATATGTGATGTGTGTATGATGAAGTAAATCATTTCGCTCTAAATGAATATTACACTAAGCTGAGTAATTTTTTTCAAGTTTAACTCTATTAACTCTAGTCATAGTCATGTGTATGATTGAGTTACAGACAATCATATACTTAATAAGCAATAAATAAATCATTTTTATGAATAAAATATATCTACGATTTGTAAATTAAGTTGTTTAGCACAATTTTGACACAAAAACGATGTTTCGTTGTAAGCATTCAATTAAGGATATTAATTATGCTAAATAAAGTAGCAATATTCATAATGGAAGTGTCAGTCTCACAGTTTATCGATTGCTTTACTTGATGTGGAATTGGAATTTCCTGCGAATGTATTCATTAAAGTTTTTATGCGGTTGCTTTGTCTACAGAAGCCCCTCAAAGGAAATTTTCCCTTTCATCCTTCCTTCCGCTAATAGATTAAATTTTACTGCCAAAAAGTTTTTCTATTTAATGTTTTCAGCAAAAAAAAAAGGTGTGGGATTGTTTCCATTTTGTCCTAAAGCAATGAATTTTGAGCTGTTTGCTTTATTTTATTATGAAGTTTGTGATGTAAGGTAGGAAATTTGACAGCATTTCAAAAATTTGCATTTGGGCTCCGTATTTTTTAAAACAATTAGTAAAGTGAGCTTGAATTTTTTGATATCCTTGAAAATTATTCCATAATGAGGGTCAGAAAAGTTGAGATAATTTAAAGACGAGATGAATTCATTTTGGGTCCTATTATGGATTTAAGAAGTTAAATTGAAAGATGATTGATGCAAAATCAACAATTTTGAACATTTCGAGTTCTCTACCTCAGAACAGGAAGTCAAAATCAACTAATTGTAAAAGCATTAATTTAAACATCATATAAAAGTTGATTTATTTTTTGATCACTAAGCCAATCATCTAATCAGAGTTGCAATACTTGAGAAAGCCAATACAGGTAAAATTGCTTTTAAGATACATTAATAGTCCTCATATATCCCAACAGCATACATTCTCCATCCAGCACACAAAGTTCAACAGCAAATCCCAAAGTCATTTTGAATCAATATTTGAAAAGTCATGGTTTCGTTCAAAAAGCTTGCAAATTATTCCCTAAACGCTCCAATTTTTTTTTGCCTTACTCATTCCTTAATGCTATTAAAAATTCATGAATATAAACTTCTTTGCTATTAGATTATGAGTTTTTGAAAATGCTCAAAGGGATGCTTCTTTCAGAAAAGTTCTTGCCTGTGAAATTTCCAAACCCCATTTCCTTTCCTTAATGCCAACCATTTCTCATTTTTCTCTGTAGATTTTGTGGGAAATAAGTTCCCTTGGAATGAGCCATAAATTTCTCAATTTTCTACCATAAAAAAATAATTCAATGCATTTTTCATTCCTCATCATTATGAAATGATATAGTATCCATGTAGGTATACTCAAAAATACTTTTTTTATATGCAGTGCAAATAGCAAATAGCAAATAGCTTTCCGGGATTTTAGTAATCAATATTCCGCATTCATCCACATTTCAACTTCGTTCCCTTTTTTGGTAAATATTTTCAGCTTTTTGTTGTATGATTTTCCCCCTCATCCCTTGCAATACCATCGAAATTGGCAAAAAATAGTATCACGCATTTGATATGAAGTCGATTTTATGGTGTTTTTCACTTCAACAGTTGCATAAAGAGTACTTTTGCTCATGCTATGTTGTCATCGGGTGAACAGTTTGTTTTTTGCTTTGAGTTTGTTCATAAGTGATGTTTAAATACATTAAACTCTTACTGAAAGAGTCAGAAGACCCTCTAAAAAAGATACTGCTCAATCTTCCCATTAGCTCGAACTCTTAAATTTCATATTCATAACAGACATCATTTATAGACAATCCCTTCCTAGAAAAATAACAAATATATTGCTTCAAGGCACGAAAGTTAATGAAATTCTATCAAACAACTGCTGAATATCATGGAGACGTGATGATGAATCGAGATGTCGAATAATGATAAGACACATGTCTTATTATTAAAAACATCCAATATAACTTATTTTCCCAACTTTCCCTTTCAATGTATGGCTTGCCATTGTCCCTCATCGACGTCATTTATTCACATGCTCATGTATTTTACGTCATTAAATCACAAGAAGCAACATTTATCAACCTACATAGTTAGTCAGTAAATAACAATGAATCATGGACTTGAAATTCATAATCATCAATAAACTTTTATGATGGCTTTTTCTGGTTCAATTGTTAGACATGATTTTTATGTTCTTTCGCCCTTAATCGTTTGACTTTTCCTCTCACTCGATGTGCTGTTCCATGCGACAGCCATACACAGAATAATGAATGAATATACAAAAATCGATACTGTTGTTTTTTCGTTCCTTTTTCTTTTTCCAGCTTTTTTTTCTATGTCACTCTACAACTCTCGTGAGTAGCACGCGCCCATGATCAGAATGATTAATAGGAAATTTTTTGTGACTCTTACAGAAAGTAAAGTAGAATAGTTTTATCGAGTTTCTCGTTTACTGCAAATCACTTGTCGCTTCTGTTTGTATTCATTATTCGTGTTTTGATTTGTAGCGAATAAAAAATGTTTTAAAATAAATGGCATTAAAACGTTATCGATACATGCTACACAAAATCTCAGGTAAATTACACAATAGGCTGAAGCAGGAAAAGAGGGGTTGTACACAAACGACGTCTATGAAACTTATAAGTCAACAAGGGAGAGTGAGAGATATGGGTGTAGGCAAGAAGGTCTTTATACCCATCACTTAGTCAATTCATAGAAAAGTTTCTAGCTTAACCTGCATTGCTTGTCACTTAATGACCAATTTCACATCATATCTAAATGAGCCCCAACCCAATAAGCAAGAAAGAGACAAAACTACCAAATCCGATTGTGTCAGATCGAGATTGTCAAAATGAGACGGTCGGTGCTTGGTGAAAGCAGATGTAAAGTATAATTGGCTATATTTCAACTTTTATTTTGTGCTTCATATTTTCTCAACTTCTTATTATTTTAATTCATGAAATTGCTATAAGTATGAATATAATTTATGAATGGACTAAGTGAAGATTGAAAAAAAGAGATGAAATTTAAGCATCTCAAGTGTTGGATTGAATTAAGTATAAAACAAAATAGCAGGTAGAAGCGAAACAAATTATTATTATTTATATTATTATTGTGGGTAGCATAAAAGAATTATGCAATGATCTAAATAGTCAGCAACCAATAAATTGAAATAGTTACAGCAGTAAGCTGAAGAAATGAAAAATTATACATCCATCTCTATGTGCTGCTGCAGTCGGTAGAGTGTTGGCACTATTGACAATAATAAAAGACCATTGCGAAGCTATAATCGAATGATCATAACATTTTTTTGTAATATTGCCATAATAAAGTATAAAAAAATTATTTCCGTGATTTTTGTTCAGCTGTTGGTGGCATAAAGTCATTATTAATATTATTATTGTTATTATTTTCGTCTAAAACAGATGCAATAAAATGCAGTAATTCTTTATTGGACGTTTGGCTTGTGGGGTTATACCCGTACTTGTATCCAGCTAGTGTAATAACATTGACATTAAACATATTCATAGCTGTAAATGTACTGCCGTCAACAATTCCTTTTTCTTGCTTTTGCTGTTTCCATACAGCAAGCTAAATCCCCATTTTTGTGCAGTCTATAATGTTTTCTTCTTTTATTTCCATGTAATTTTTTATTATCTCTGTTTGTTGGAAAGGAAATTAGTATGCTAGCGATGATTTGTCTGATTGTCTGAGACTTTAGAAAAGCATGAACCTTTTTGTACCGATCAAGAAAGGATCAAGACTTACTGCCTGCTAATTATCTTTCAAACATATGTTTTGGCTTTTATGAATATTATACTGAAAGTCATCATCTAGGCTTCTTAAAAAGATATCTAAGATCAGTTACTATAAGTAAGGTCTAGCTGTCCTAGAGAACATAGCTAGGTAAAACCTCAATACACACTGGAAACCAGTTTCAACTAAACAAATCACAGAAAATGCGCTAAACTCACTCACATCCAGCAAATCGCATGTCAATTTCCATTTGTTACATAAAACTTGACTGGAAACTTGTTTTTACTGCAATTTTTCTATCATTAAATTGAAAGGAAGAAGCCTCAGTAACGCAACATGACATTATGTCTATTGCATGCAAAAGACATTCTATTCTATGAAATCCATAAAAGTAATAAAACAAAGCATTTTCTCAGTCTATATGTCGGTTGAGAAAGGCAAAGAAATTAATAAAAAGAGATTTTATTTATCTCGGAATTGCTGTTCAAAATTTTTATATATGTTGTGATGAAAAATATTAAATTACGACATCCAGTCTGAATTTTAAGCATGAAAGAGCTTTTATTTGTAAAAGATTAAATTATCATACAGTCACATAAGACGAAGAGAAAGAAAAGGGAAAATGAATAAACAATTTTTTTCATCTTTATCAAGATATTAAGGAGCTAAGTATAGTGGCAAATTGTCTTAAGCATTTAAATGATCAAAACGAAGAATACAACCCGTCAGATATGATTATAAAGTTAATGAAATGATAAATTTAATCCACAACGACACTGCATTCTGAGTAACGGTAATGGATACTAAAATAATATTCAAAAATTATCTTTATTTGCACTTAGCTATCGCGACTGTCAGCAAACATGTCTGTAACTTTATTCTTTAAATTAAACTTATCATGATAAGAAAAAAAATGCAAACACACAGCAAAAACGGCAATGCGAAAATATATTCAACAGGATAATAACAAATTTTGTTCTTCATTTAAATGAATGTCATTCCTGTGTGCTTAAGTATGTATTCAGAAGAGAGCACTGTTATTAAATATCTTGTAAAGCATGTCAAGAATCTCTGAGGAATTTCAATTTTCTCCTTTTAGCATAAAGCTATTCTTATTCCTTAGTACCATTTTAATAATTGTGCAGGCTTTATTGTCATTTATCCGTCATTGTCGTCATGCTTCAAGTCATCATTGTTAAATGAAATTTACATCCTTTGAGGCTATTCGTACTTACTGTCTACTGCACATAATGCGCAAAATAATGTGTTGGAAAGAGTGCAATCAACTCACTTATTGCCTTTAAGCTACCGTGTATTGTGTATTGCACATTTTCGTATTATTAACCAGCATCTCATCTCGTTCCTTCCGCTCATTTGCATTATGTGTACAGAAACAAGTTTTCATTCATAAATAAGATTTCGTAAAAAAGACAAAATAAAAATTAGTAACAAGTTAAACCAATGTTTAAGGTCGTCAAGACCGGATGTCAGTTTCTCCGAAAACCAAAATTTTATGCTCCACATGCTTACAAGGTTTTTCTTTCTCATTAAAATCATTTATACGATCATAATTGAAAAGCGAGTTTTTTTCGCTATGATGTGTTTGACATGCTCATTTTGTGCCTCAATTTTAATCTTCAAGATTACGCTCGCTTTCTTGACGTTTCCTGTCTTATGAGTAAATTTGATAATTATCATACATGAACATAATCATCATCTTCTTCTTTCATGTACTTAGTCAATCATGGTTTTTTTGAGAAAATGATCATTTAATAACATATGTCACAGTTCATTGTTATGCTGAATGAAAAGAAATTGAAACTTTTTGATTTTGTACGTTGAATGAAAATCAAACAAAATGAATTTATTTAAGGAGAAAACTGCATTGTGTGTACTCAGGTACTTATAATGTTTTATTATCACGAATAATCATTATCGCCTCAATTAGAGTTTCATTATCATTTTCACGCAAATAAGGAATTTCTTTTTACTTCTCATCATTCCCAATTATATCCAAAAATGGGTGTTAATTCGAAAGTGATTAAATTGAAAGCTATTAATTTACTCTTATGTAAAATTAAGTAAGTGTTAGGTGAGCAATTATGTTGAATTAGATTATTAGACGCATATTGATTTATTTTCGATGTTATTAAACGTAAAGCTTTACAGAACAGCAATTGGAACTGAGTTTTATAGTTTAAAATCTCATTAGATTTCAATATAATGGTTTATGACAGTTCTTGAAAAGAAATATCTATAATTTGATGATTATCAATAGTTTAATTTTTTACGAATTCAAGAAAAACTAAACTAGATCATTTTTAATTCAGAAACACTTTTAATGAAGTAAGATCTAATAAGATCTAGAACTGGATTCAACAATATTAATTTAGATGTCTTGCTTGACCAAACATTAATTCAAAAAAGATTAATTTAACAAAATGTTTATAAAATTAAAATAATCAGGCGATTAAAAACTATGAAGCTGTAGCTTACAGGGAAAAAGCTATGGATCTACTGAAATTTTCAAGTTCACATTTAATAGATCGTTAAGAAAGCGAACCTGACTAATCAACTCAAAGCAACAAACTTAAGCAAACTTAAGTCACCCAAAATGAGCATCATCAAATAAATTTTCCCACAAAAGCTAGACAACATTTGCCTATAAATAGTAAACAGATATCATTTTGCATTATTGGCAATATAATTCAACATGATGGACGTAACTCACTACTTTATCATGATTTTGAAAATCTAAATATGTGTCAGTCAACAACAACTGACATGACTTGTAATAATATCAATAAAATAATTGGGTAGCTTATTAACATTTACTGAATGAGGAATTGTATTTCGCATGTCAAAATGATTTTAATAACAATATTTAAGGCTGCGCTAATTTGTTTTATGCAAAGTGCACGCCGAATTAGGTTAATGAAAAACTCATTAATATCAATTACATTTTTAACTTATTTATACAGATCTAATTTTCATGTTAACATCAGATTAATATCTTGCATACAGCTAGACTATCAATTATTCTTAGGAAGTAGTGTTCACGCTCTTGATACTCACATCATTATCATCTTCACTTCTTCTTTCCATTGGCTACGCAATCATTCTTTTATTTTCAATCAAATACCTTCATGTTCTCATTTCCATTGCCATTTAGTTGTTTAATTACGGATAATTGCTCTTTTTTAAAGTGCTATGAACACAGTGGAAGTCTTTGAGGCAAGCAAAAAAAGAAAAAAATTCTCAAACAATTTTAATTTTAACACAAAAAAAATTGAATTGAAATAAAAAAAAGACTGCGAAGCCGATAAACTACAAAAGAATTGCTGGAACGAGTATCTAAAATGGAAGCACAATATAAAGTTTTTTAAAGGCAGACTCAGGGTATTTAATTTAAACAATAAATATAACTAAACTCCTCAACTGTAAAATTGCTGCCTGTTTTGCGAACTCTTTATTTTTTAAAGTAATTGAGTGAATTTTGAAATTCGTATTTATAGCTTTATGTCTATGTTCACTTCTTCACTCTCCAATGTATTTCATTATTCCTATCGATTCTTTATTGAGTTACTACACATTTATGATATTTGACTATCGATCTAATTCATTATATCCAACCATACAGCGGAGCTATTGTGTAAATTGATATGGTGCTAAAATTTTGTTATTTCAATGAATTTTGATGAATAGATTCCACTTATGGATTCGCTTTTTTTTTGGCGATATAATGTATTTGCGAACGGAAAAGACTGAAAGCCTGCAAATTAATGGGTATGAGAAATATTTTTGGGTGACTTTTTGGAAATGAGCATTCATTATTGAAGAGTTGGGAAAGGAAACGGTGAATGAGAGTTCATTAAGTGACAGTTATGTCTGCAATTTGCCATTTAAAGATTGTTTGTGTCTAAATCATTTGCTTGTCGTGTAGTTTTCATTTTTGGACACTTAAGACTAAGCAAATAATTCAAATTTTTCTTTCAAGCATCATCAAAATAAAACTGCGTCTTGAATCATTTCATCGGCATCTCAATAGCTAACTTTAGCTATTCTTCATTCTCAAATCTCAATATTTGCTGTAGCATTCTTTTAAAAGAGATATTTTGAGAGTATCCAGATATAAAATTAAATTGGATAAAAATTCGCAATGAAAATATTTTCACACTTCAGACAAAAGAGCAAATTTTCTATTTAGCTAAAACAAATAAAAGAGGAGAAAATTCGACATCACGATTAACATTATTAGTCTGCATTATTGTCAATCGCTTTGATCATGAGAATCGAAAAAAATAGGAAATTGTCTTTTAAATTTTTCATGAGGAATTTGTGTCTGTGATAATTTTGGTATCTAAAATATTTATGGATGGCGACAATAATTTCCCATCCAGTGTTAATTTTCCATATGAGGGAACTTTAAGAACATAAAACAACAATCTATTCTCGATAATCGACATGAATGAATTTGACAACGAGTGACAAAAGTATAATGTGATGGAAATCGTTTCTTCTTCTTTTGTCTCCATGAATTCAAAATAGCTTTCATTACACGTAACAGAAATTGTTTTTTTCGTTAAAAGAATTTAGATACACACGACATAGTTGAGATTATTTTTAGATAAATAAGATGAAAATTTTGTTTATGAAGATAACGCACACACAAAATAAAGGCGATGATCATTCTGCGCGTGATGGAAAAGTAATTATAGAACTAAATTATGTATACATATTTACTTCACGAGATGTCTGAAGGCAGAAACATAAAATAAACAATTTGAGTTTTGCTAAAATAAATCTTCCCTTAGCCTTGAACTTAAATTATTTCCTCAATTCGATCACGATCATTGTACGAAGTATTTTTTTTCAACAGCAGCGTTAAAAATCAATTTTAATTATTTTTTAAAAATATTTTTTCTTTTCTCTGATTATTGATGTGAAAATTGGCTCTCGCTTCGCACGTAACTTAATCTTGCGCGAAATACTTTTCATTATTTTTATTCTTACAGCAAAAATATTTTAAAACTTGACTCATTCTGCCAGAATATTTAAACGGTTGAATAACATTTAAATATTTTTTTAAAAAACATAGTTCCATTCCCCTCGCAGTAGTTGCTTGCTATTGTTATTGCTTTGATTTTACAGTAATAAAATCAATAGAATTAACTTTAATTTAATTATTAGACCAGAATCCAAGCTATTAAGCACTTGCTGAACGTATATAGAGTGAAGTAGAGTAAATAAATTTAAAGAATCAACAAGAGCTTCTGAAAGAATTGCTGATAATTGAGAAAAAAGAAAATACCAGAAAATCTCTCACTTTAAATTAGTAAATGCGTTATTTTCGTACAGCTCTAATAACTTTCTTAATCCCTTTTAAACATTTCTTAACAAAAAGTATTTTATTCATTAATCGAACCAATAAAAGCATGAATTTTTTTCGGTGCGAAGTGAATATATTTAATTTTGCAGTACTATCGATATATTTAATCATTTTCACGCTAGCTTAATATTACGAACAGCATAATAATTGTAATGAAATTTAATGGAATAAAAAGAAAGAGAGAGAAATCATTTCAAGGTGAAATATTCCCTCGAATAAAAAGTTATAATAATCTCAAGCCTATTACTAAATATAACTGTTCTGAAAGAAAGTAATGATTATGTTCGCTGTTATTGTTATTATTCATAATTTTTTTCGTAAATTTCATAGAGAAAAACATAAATTTTTTATACCTCATTAATGACCGCTCCGTGATGTATGTAAATGTGGCGCGCGAACTTCTGTTTTCCCAGATTTCTACACGATTACACAAATCGGCTTAACCCACCCATGAAGAAAATTGTTACCTTACAACTGTTAACATAATTAAGCATTTAAGAAAGTCACATTAATTAAAAATAATGTTTCACTTGTATGTATCGGAAATCATGTGCCAGAATAAGATATTTAAATAATTTTTCTATATTTCATAACAACATTTTTATATTCCATAATTTTTCAAGACGAGACCTATAATGCAAATGGGGAGCTCAGTTATTTCTGTTGCTACTATTCTGTAAACATTAATCACAACTGCAAATGTTTCGTCATGAGACGTAAAAAAGAAAGAGAAAACCGTGAAAATGCCAATTTATTAAAACAAATTATTGTTTATGTTTCTTTTCATTTTCTTTTCGTTCCTTTCCTTTTCTTCTCTTTTGTTTGACTTCTCAATTTTTACAGACTACTTCAAGATGAGCTTTAAGAGTTGTAAAAAGATTCATAAAGCATAATAATCTTATAGTTTTAAATTAGATAGCTAGAGAGCTGTCTTCAGAGTATAACTTAGTAGGTTAATGTATGGATATGGGTGGAAACAATGTATTGAAAACCCATTATTTATTATGTTAAGTGAAATCTCCCTTTTTATGACTACATTCTTCTCTTGGATCCAAAATTACTCCCATTTGACTTGAGTCTGTGCCAATTTAAAATGTTCTTTACTGTTCTTTAAGGCATTCAGTGTTGTTGATCTGGTCAGATGTTTAGGTCAGTCTAAATCATCGATACTTGCAATAGCTACGTGATCTCAACTAGACAATGTTACACTTATAGGTAAAGGTAAGATCTCATTCAAAAGTTTACTTTATCTTATAAAAGCGAACCAACAACACTGACTCAAACTAGCAAAAACCCGTAGCGACTTTAGTTCAGCAGCATACAAAGCATATAACCCTTGTATCACTGATATATCTCATTCCATTAATAAAACCACAGCATATATGGATAATATTATCTTATAGCTTTCCATTTCATTTATTAATTCTCAACCTAGTGCCTAGTCACTGTCCGATTTAGCAGAAATAATAACATTAACGCAAGTGCAAAAAAAACTCTGAAACTTTCACTCAAATCTTTATTTTTCTTTCTCTTTCTCCAATGACTCTTGGCTAATCAAACAAAAGTGAATTTTAAAGTCAGCAATAACTTCTTCTTATTGCTGTTTGTTTAATTCATATTTCAACTGTTGAAAAGATTAAAACTTGTCCATTGATAAGTAAATAAGCATGCATCATAACACTATCTCTATATTTGATGTATTATTATTACATAAAATATTAAATTGTGTGTTATACACACTAGCGAGCGAGCGAGTGAGCCTGTCTCGAGACATAATGGCATGAGTATGTTTAAAAGAAGATTGAGCCTCTTGTCAGCTTTGTGAATATTTATATCTGCACATTGTGTTGCATGCATTCATTGCTTTTTGTGTCGATGGTTTTCACCCATGAAACTTTCTTTATCTCTTTTATATCGTCGTTAATATTTTTTTTTGCTATACTTGCATAACAAATATTCGCCAACATGATATTTATTCAAGCTCTATATTATTATGTATATATTGAGAAGTCATCAATATTTATATCCATTTCTGTATGTGCCGACTCAAATATGGATGTGGGATTGAGAGAGAATTAGATAACGAGTGGTAATAGCCGAGTACATCATGAACTGTGCAATTTTGTTCTGCTCTGAAATTGACATTAATTCCTTCACGCTTTACTTATGGAATATGTCTGGGTCTGTCAGTGATTACATTACTTACAAATTTATTAAGTTCCACGCATTTTGGGACTGTTTTATAAAGTATTTTTGCATGTCTTTTGAATGTACCAGCAAGTCTGAAATATTTTTTTGTTGATTGCTGCCTCGACATTCCATTCAATGAAATTTTGGGGATCGTGCATTATTAGCGTCTATAGAAGTATTGAACGCGAAGTTTAAGGGTCTGTAATAGCATTGCAATATTATAGTCACTTTATAGCGCTTCGCAACTTCCAGCAATTCCTCCTTTACTTAAAAATCTAAGACGTCACCCTCATGTTTGTTTATTCAAAGAGGAAATTTAACTTTATAGAGGAAATTTGGCATTAAATTGAAAAATATTATGAGACAACTCCATCCTAGTCCTGCACATTCCGACAAAAAATATGAAAATATTTTCAATAAATTGCGCAAACGATAAATCATTTGCATGTCGACAAAAACACGCCAATTTCTTCTTATTTCCATTTTTGTCCCGAGACATAAGCCCTTGAAGATGCAATTAAGCAGAAAAAATTTCTGCATGTACGCGGAGAGTCATGCTGCAGGGACAATTAAAAATATGTTCAATGAGGAAATCTCTATAACTCAATTAAAAAATCATTTAAAGAGAGGAAATTTTTAAAGTGAAAATTTATTTTTTTCATCCATTTCCATCGAGTCACTGGATGAACATGACAGAGTCAATAAATAAATGTCACTTCTTTATCATTTGTTGAGCGCACACTAAAATGGCATATGCAATGCTGAATATGAGGAAGTAAATTAAGTCTCACTTTGTTCTCTTTATTAAAAAGTAATCAAGAAGCAAGTTTCGAAAAACAAACATACATACATGTGGCTTAATATGGTGCGTTGCTAATAGGAAGATAAATTATGTGCAAAAAAAGCAAATTAACATGTTTTAATGATTTTTGGAAGTCTTTTTTTTTGTCGCATTCTCTTGAACAAAAAATTCTTTTTTCTCTTTCCTGAGTCAATCATTCAACACTTATAGGCATTATAGCTTTATATTTATTGTAAATAAATAAAAAAAAAAGTATCAAGGTTCATTGACATTTGTTTTGTTTTCTTCCTTCGTGCTCAGTGGTATTTAAGCATAAAATAAAACATGTACGTAAGAAGCTTCATGGTATCGATAAAAAAGAATTTTATATACCACACATTCTTCTATTCTACGCCTCATAAGGCAGCATGCATAATACACACTGCAAATACAACTACTAAAGATGACGATTTATGTATCAAAAACGATTGACGACGTGTGTTCAGTTAAGCATATACAATGGAATTTATATTGTTATATCGTAAAACTGTGTTTTACTGCGAACAGTAAGAGCTTTAAAAGATTATCCGTAAGGCATAAGTAAGTTTAGTGTAATTATTTCAAACAATTAAACACTTAATGAATTAAATTGATTTGCTATGTTTAAACTGTTTTATTTTTAAAACTTTTTTTTTGGCAACTCCAACTAGGAAGGAACAATTGGATTTCAAAAAAAAAATAAGAATAAGAACAACTTTTTCTATTTGGTTTTCCTTTTAGGTGAAACTTGCGGCTGCTTTTATTCACAAAATGAATTTTTTTTCGAGTTTTTGTCAGAGTTGGTATGCAGGTATGAGCTGAATATTGTTTGAATGTCAAGGGCTCTGTATCAAGACTCTATTAACTACAATCAGGATACTCAACAATGAAAAATCAGGGATCAGGCTAGTGTACAGACGGAATGAGCATGAAAAAGACAATAAGCTAGTTCTTCGTCAATTTTTTTAAGGTACCATGTGACCAGGCTTCTCGTGCAATCTACTATGCTTGCTTTAGTTACTTTCATACTTGCATGTCAAGTTTAGGTTTTCTTTTAAGACTCAGCATACGTATGCTCTGTCCTTGAATAGACCAACAGAACCTTTATACTGATTTAGTATATGTTCGAAAATCTAGCAAACTAGCTACTGACCAACTCTGCACTCAGCTCAAATTAGATTCTCATGTTATAAATTATTCAACAGAGGAATTTTTTATTCTTCCACAAGCAAAATGAAATGGCAAACAGTATTGATTTCTTTATTTACTTTTCTCCACAAGTTCTTCTTCTGCTCCATTTTCTATTTTTGTATTATTATTATTATTATTATTTCGGTCAATAAGAAAACTACACGATATAGATTTTAAGGTGCCGAAAAACTGTTCTTTTACTCACTCTCAACCTGGTCACGTTTAATGCGGTAATCAATGAACCAAATATTATTTTTTTATATTCTTCATTATGAATGAATAATGATCATGATGGTGGTAATGGAACCGCATATATTAGAACAAGTAAGTCACGAGAAAATTGACTTGAAAGAAATTTTAATAAAAAAAAAAAATAGTTTAACGGTGCGGAAGAGAAAATAAATTGAAATTGTGGATAAATTTAATGAAAACTTGCAAATTGTTTTGGTTGATCGTAGATTTGATTGTTTTGCAGAAAGTGATAGGAGCAGCTACTAGTGCATGTTGTATGATCTTCTAATGCTTAGGCACACTATTACAGTTCATAAACTATTAAAATAATTTTTGTTTGATCTTAAATCTTAACAACTACTTCCTAGATCAATGTAATACTGTATTTAAGTAAAACTGACCTAGATGTAGCACAAACAATCAGCATGGGGTCTTTAAACTCTTTAAAAAAGTTTGTATAGATTCCGTCATTCAGTCAAACTCGTTAACCATACAAAAACTCAAAATATCAATGTTTGCGTACCCCCTACAAATCCACACTAAACAAGCACTCATCGTCGTTTAACTATAATTACCAAGTATTTGATGAGATCATTTGTAAAACTCATTTTGCTGATTAAAACAATAAATAAATACAAAACTGATACAGGCATTAAAAAGATTTTATGAATTTAAATATTCTGTTTTATTGCAGCATGAGGAAGTGATTTGTAGAAAAAGTGCATAAAACTTCTTAGTAGACATTATCAAAGAATCTTAACTGAACATCATCATCATCGTATTAGTTACCGGGTACGAATAGATAGACAAGATAAACTGGAATTGCCATTAACGACAGAATCAAGCAAGGTGAAAGACCTGATTGTACAATCATACGTGAGTGTTTACTCTTGTACAAAATGTGAAAAGAATTGATTGAATTTTTATTTAAAAAGAACATGTCTATAAATTATTCGAGGCTCAAATGAACCGGCTTCCTTCATTTTATTATTTATTTAATACGCAAGGTCTTGGTCATTAATCATTTTAATCTTCTTCTTTTTTATAAAAGCAAACCCAATACTTTTGATGACAGAACTGAAGCTTTCCGTAAAAGTTTAATGAACATGATTTTGGATGTACAAACAGATGTGAGTCATGTAATTATTATATGTAGGGTTACCATCTAATTTTCATGAAAATACAGGACATTTTGCAAATTTTTTCGAAAAAAACAGAACATAGAGTAAAATTCGAAAATTAACGGAAATTTTCATGAAAAAAATACAGAACCAAGAACAAAATTTAAAAATTTATACAGGACAGTCTTGAAAAATACAGGACTGTCCGTTGAAAAACTACGCAGATGGTCACCCTAATTATATGAGAATCAGAACTGCTAAAATATCATCACAACAGTTCTAGAGTTCATAATAATGACAATTATAGTTATGACATCAAGCAGGTTGAGTACGGATTTTTGCGAGAACTAAGAGTCATAAACATTTTACAAATTTAGCAAGTGACTAAACTTGTTGTAAAGCAATTTCGCACAAGATTCCCAAAAAACATTCCAATCATTATTAGGAACGGTAACAGGCATTAAAATCTTAATGAAAAGTTTAGTAAAGCAAAATTTCTTTAGTGAAAAATCATCGATTACCGTTTTATGGCTCTTTTTAGAGTCTTGAACAAAAATCAGTACTTAATATTTTTGTTTTCATTTCGCTTATTGTATGATGTGTTTCCAAGTTTCATGTGAGTAATGAGCCACTTCTTTCCAGATATTACTATTAAAAACGGTTCTTTCCACCTCAACTATTTATAATTTACGAAATAATAGAAATTTTATGAAGAGAGAAAAATTTAATGAAATTTAAATCGTTTATTATTTTTGCACATATTGAGGATGGCTTATTTTGGATATTCCATCAAGAAGAAGTCGATTACAAATTACTATTACGTTTCTGAAGTTTGGTTCAATGACTAGACATTGTTTCACTCTTATGTTAAAATAATATGGTTCTTGAGAATTTTGAATAAGTGGTATGGACAGCTGGGAACATTAAGTATAAGTATAAGTTAAATGACCGCAGAGGAAAATCGACCACCGACTTTGCTTCTTAGTAATTTGTCATCTTTAGCTACTTTTGTGTCATCGTAACTGTGTGTCTATTAATAGTTTTAAATTATAAAGGATAACAGTTGTATTTATGGTGTAATAGTTACTTATTGATTCTATTCAATCAGATAGACGATAGGAAAGATGGTTTAAGGTTTAAGCCATCTCATTAAAAAAAACTTTAGTTCCAGATGCCAATTGCTTCAATATGTAGATTAATATGTTGTGAATTTTCGATTTAAAACTTCTGGAATTTCAAGGTAGCAACCCACGCTGCATACGAAGGTGTAATTGAATTCTAGATTGATTGACTGTTTATGCTAAAAAACCAATTTCTGAAATTTAATCATGAAATCGATAACATCACAGATGGTACCCACAAAAAATTTGAGATTCAAATGAGAAACAATCGGACATAACTTAATGCATCGCATTCCATTATTCATCAAGTAATTCTAACACCACAATTCAAGTCTCAATTGTTTTTGTTAGTTCTCATATAAAAATGAATCATTTGAATACACCCACTAAAGAAATAGCTTTATAAGCAACAAAGCACATAGAAAATAATTATTCATAATTCTCCTTTGCGGTTTATAATAACTAAGATGACTTAACGATAATTGTGTACTGTTAATTGCTCATATTATGGCATTCATTTAATGTTTCAAAGCTAATGTTTCACTCACATGTGTGTAAAATAAGAGAAAATTCATCAATAAAGCTCATTAATAATTAATGTAAGCAGCAATATTGAAAAAATATTTTCTCCATTCTTTCAGCTTTTTTAGAGATCAAAAAATCATAAAACATAATATGGGATATTAAAAGTGACTTTAACACCTCATAATCCATAGAGTTATGCTGCTATATTTGCTCGTCTTTAATGGCTTTAAGCTAATAATGTAGATAGCTGCATAGCCACAAAATGCAATCAGTTTTACTATAGTTCACCACTGTTTTCATAAATATTTTATTCATCGACCATATAATGAGCTTATAAAAAAATCCACAACACCAAATATTTTTTTATTAAGCTAAAAAGCTATTCTTTTCAAGGTTATTATGATATGCTCATTGAATGCGACGACACAAAATGTTATTTTATTTTATTTTACTAAGAAGACCTTTTTCTTTCTTGAATTCCATGAGTAAAACTGATCAACAGGTTTTCTTTTATTGTTTCTCGTTACAAACAACTGGTTTTCACTGACGATTTATAGAAGAAAAATTCCAGATCGAAGTCAAGTTTTGCGTTAAACATTCTTTAAGAATTCAATTGATTCTAGTCGTGGAAAGATTTTTATTACACTATAATATTGGCAGCAGAAACGATTGGTAAAGGAATTAAGAAATCTTTTATTTACACACAAAATGCCGAGTTTAATGTCGATAAATATTTAGTATGTAATTACAGGCATTTTAACGGTTTTTCTTTGCTTCTTCACTTTAGACTTCATCATTGCAGTACAAAATGCTGCAATTCAATAATTTATTTTCTTTATCTTTTGCTCTTAATGGAAATGTGTATGATTTTAATTAAGATGAAGGGTAGCGAGTTGAAATGAATCAAGAATTACGAGCAGAGTGACAGAGTTGTCATTAATTATGTTTGTGATGATTTATTGATATTTATAAAGGTAGCCCAAACCTAAAATCTTCAGAATCATGAACATATCATAGTTAATTTAAAGCTGGTGGGCGTCAAATCAAAGTAAAATTTGAATATTTGCTCCCCGAACTTTATCAAACGAATCATAGGAGTACCTTAATAAATATGCTGCAGCAAATGTAATTTTATCATTCTGGAGTTTTCATTTTGATCCAAATTAGAACAAGACGAACCGATAAATAATAAAATTACGATTAAAACATGCTTAATTCATTTATTGGGTCATTTTGAGAGACTACGATAGGTGTGAACTTATAATAAATTTCCAGTAAACCACAAATCTGAATTCAACCAAACCATCTAAAAAAAGGCCCAACTCTGACCAAAGATAATGAAGCAGCAGTGACTTTACAATTATTATCATCAGCATCAAAACATTTCTCTTACAAACATTTTATATATACAATAAGTAAATTCACATATAAAATGCTGTATAAATAAACGAGACGAGGCCATGACGAGTTCAAGACATGAATGAATGAAAATGTATTGCTCGACTCGTTGAGACGGGATGGCTATTAAAGACCTCTTTTTTCGCATTGAAAGATGCATTTCATGCATGCGCATAATGTTGCTTTCAATCTTATATTACGTATGTATAATTTAAAGATATTTTATGCTTCTCGACGCCAATAAACTCTCAACATTTTTTTTTGTTTCAGAACTGATTGCCATTACTGACTGTTTAAATAAATATTTTTTCAGACATTTCTGATATGAAGAAAAATGACGCATAGCATCATAATTTATCAGTTTCATTTCAGTTCAGAGAGACAAGCCGATCTATTGAGGTTGGCCGCGAGGCAACTAAGTACTGTCGAGTCGGTCAGACCTAGCGAAAATAGCATTGAACAGCATGAGAATATATGCATCGAAAATACAAAAAAGAAATTTTTTAAAACTATCAAAATGAAAGTCATTTTTTAACATATTTCAACGTCTTTTCACGCAATTTAATATACAGCACATGCTATATGTTTATATGTCTCGCTCTCTTTTTTTCCATTTCTTCTTCTTGTTATCTCATATTCAATATTTTCATGCATTCAATGCAAAAAAATGTGCAGCTTTTATTAAAATTCACTTTTTTTTATTGTGTACATAGACCGAGTGGCACATGGTCAAAGTGGGCACGTTTTGAACTATGGCTTGTGAGCATGCGATCTGATATGTAAAAGATTTTCAGTTGAAATGTGAAGATTGGAAGTGAAATTTTTACGAGATGTGAGATTTATAATTTTATTGGTCTTACACTCGACCCCATAATTGAATGGAAAATCTTGCACAACTCATTAAGCTATAAAACAATTAAAAGAATCTTTGTTACTCTCTCAGGCTTAATCAAAATAAAAACAATCATCTAAATGTGCCGCTCGGGTAATATTTAAACCATTTGGTTATTGTTTTATTAATTTGTTGTATGAAAATTTTCATTGCTCATTTTGTTTACTCACTGCTGTTTATAGGAATATCTTCCATGAAAAGAAGCATCTTTTTGATTTTTATATTAAAATTTATAATACAAAAAAATATGAGAGTATCTGTGTCATACATAATTCCATTAAATAATGCAGAGAAAATAGCTTTAAAGCATCATTAGTTAAGGTGAAAAACGTGTTAAAGGCGTGTTAGGTGTTAAAATGTTATCATAAGCTTGTTTGATGATTGAGGTGTCAATAAATTTTATCCTATTAGCATATAAAAATCGATTTCTGAGGAAAACACAATCTGAAAAATTTCAGTTTCATTTTATTTCAACCATAATTTCGGCTTTCGTTCATTAACTGGAAATAATCAGAGAAGTAATGATTATCTGTTGACATTTCATTAAGAAATATACACAACAAAGTTAAGAGGAAACGATTCTTTGGTTTAATTATGAGTGAATTTCGATTTCACTAATTATATAAATCCTCAATATCTTCAATTGATTATTTTCGCCTTTACTTATCTCTCCTTTACTGCCGCTCGGGTAATATTTAAACCATTTGGTTATTATTTTAATAATTTGTTGTATGAAAATTTTCATTGCTCATTTTGTTTACTCACTGCTGTTTATAGGAATATCCTCCATGAAAAGAAGCATCTTTTTGATTTTTATATTAAAATATATAATACAAAAAAATATGAGAGTATCTGTGTCATACATAATTCCATTAAATAATGCAGAGAAAATAGCTTTAAAGCATCATTAGTTAAGGTGAAAAACGTGTTAAAGGCGTGTTAGGTGTTAAAATGTTATCATAAGCTTGTTTGATGATTGAGGTGTCAATAAATTTTATCCTATTAGCATATAAAAATCGATTTCTGAAGAAAACACAATCTGAAAAATTTCAGTTTAATTTTATTTCAACCATAATTTCGGCTTTCGTTCATTAACTGGAAATAATCAGAGAAGTAATGATTATTTGTTGACATTTCATTAAGAAATATACACAACAAAGTTAAGAGGAAACGATTCTTTGGTTTAATTATGAGTGAATTTCGATTTCACTAATTATATAAATCCTCCTTATATTACACTGATTATTGATTACGATCAGCTTTGTGGAAACTTTTCCCCCTCTTTTACTTTTTCTGCTAGTTTTTACAGCACAAATAATTCCTCAAAATGATAAATTACTTTATGCAACTCTTTCTTCCCGTACACATTTATTTCTTTGTGTAATGTGCGGCTATAACTTCACTTTGGTTCGTTTATTATGAGATATTCTAAATCTTAATGACTTCATCTCTCTGTCAAAGACGACTTTGAGTTTAGTCGAAATAAAAGATGACTGTACCGTAACAAAAGCCTTGAAACATTTCTAAAAAATTTCTATTATTTTCGGCGATCGTCGCGAAAGATTAAAGCGTACTTAAAATAATTTTTATTACATTAAAGTTTCACGAGAATCGTGAGGCATTAGTACAATATGATGAAGAGAAATTTTTAGGATGAGCATCGTGTTTAGTGCCAAGAAAGTAATATACAGCTAATTTAAGGTACTTGACTGTTGATGTTTTATTTTTGAGCCTACAAACTTACTTTCTGTGAGTTTCAATTTCATTCGAGGTCCTCTGGAATTTGAATTGAGCCAATGAATGAGAAACTGATCAAACAGTTTGAACTGTAAACTAAGAACCAAGGAGCTGATCCTTCAAATTGTATACAATATTCAAAAGCTCCGATTGAACAGTTCCTGCAACACCAAATCTATCTAACTCACCATGCAATACAGACATGACAAATTATCGTAGAAATTCCTTGAAATGCGTCATATACCCAGAAAATTACTTAAATCAGTCACACGAATCATCCCTAACTACTAAGAACAGTCATTAATTATCTTTAATTCTAATAGCATGTGAGTAAATATGAAGACTAACCCTTTGACAATGAAATAGGATTGATTATTCAACTGTCTTATCACAAAATGACAATATAATGAAATCATTTATTTACATCGTTGTTCTATGCAGCCCAAAATACAATAATTTATGAGATTGTAACCGAAAAAGTGAGTATGACTCATAATAAAATGAGATACGAGCATCGTTTTTAATTAGACATTGAGTCGGTTAAATCGTGGGTTGAAATCATCACTTACTCAACATTCTATGAAACAATTCCGACCCCTTTCTATTTAGTTTTACATGTATTAGTTCTGAAAAGCAGAAATAATTTAACACTTCACTTCAAAATTCGATCCTAAATCTTGAAAAGATGACAAATTGTGCACGTTTTCTATTCATCCCTACTTTACATATTTTTTACTAGAATCCCCTTTAGGGATTTTTATCAATTTGCATATACTCATTTTTCTCAACTCTCTTAGTCTTTTTTTTTTGTTATTTCCATTTTATCTCTAATTAAACAATCATCGGGGTTGAGTCGACAAAATATAAACTGGGAAATCTCATTTTTCTCTCCTTGTTTCGTTTCATGCTCGCCTGTTTTTATGAATAATTACAGACAGACGATTGTACACGTAGATTAAAGCAAAGTGAGTATAAATTTAATTTTAAAGATACATTGGAATACAAGACAAGTTGCTTTGTTGTTGTACATTAGAAATATAGCAGGAAATCTTTAAAGTCTTAAGCCTTACAGGTTTTAAAGTAACTTTATCTGCACGTCTGCGAATAACAAATAAATAATCTATCAAAATATTCTTAGAACTCACGCAATATATGTTCCAATAAAGTATACTGTAAAGTCTAGAGTTCCGTTTAAAGAAAAAAAAGTAATAAGAGAGTCTATTTCTGTCGAGGGAAATGTAAAGAGTGAAGAAAATATAAATTAATGTTTTATATGCACACAAATAGACATGTACACACTTTATTAATAAAGTGCAATGTACGCAAAAAAAAAAACTACAAGTCACATAAAAAACAGTCAGGCAATTAAAAATCTAAAAAAGGAAGCTCAAAAGAAAGATGAATTATTGCATTATTGCCACTTGCATTCACTTAGATATTGTTCGTAATTAAATTAATATTTATGAAAGAGAAACGGAACAGAAAAAGCAGTCTCAATGTTAAATCGTAATGTGCTCGCATTACCACAATTTATAATAAATCATTCATTGATTAAGATGTGTGTTGAAAAACCACTAGAATTATGGCGATGGATGCAAAAAAAAATTATCAATATTTCTTGCCTTTTCTCTTGCTCGTAACCATTATTATCGCATATGTCTATCATCAATTTCTTAGTCATGGTTTGTAAGTGCGTTGTCTGATTTCAATGAGTTAAGCAGATATATTAATCAACACTCCTCATGAAATATTTACATCATTAATGTATACAGAACTAAGTTTTTCTAGAATAAATTATATTTTTGTGGGGTTTTTATGACTAAGCGAACGAAGAGTTGTCAAATTATCTTTTACAATGGTTTAGGAATCTTTAGAATTTGTTTTGAAAAATATAGAGCCTGACTCGGTTTATATCTAGTTATAACCTAGAAGTACTATTCTAATCAAAGCACTGGACAGGTTATAATCTAATAATAGAAATGAATTTCTATATTATATTTGTTTAAAAAGGTCTGTGCCTAGAATAGCCTAGTAAGTAGCCCAGTCAGGGGCGTAGCCAGGGGGGGGGCCATATGGGGCCCGGGCCCCCCCTACGAAAATCTGATAATTGTTTTATTAAGTATTTATAGAGAAGAACCAGTTAATGTAGAGGAAGTGAAATGTCAAAATCAGCACGAAAAATTAAATTTAATGTATGAATAATGAATTAAATATTTAAACTTATGAAGAATGAATATAGATTTAAGGATACAAAATAAATGTTTTTTAATTTTCAAAAATGGGCCCCCCCTTAAAAATTTTCTGGCTACGCCCCTGAGCCCAGTCATCTGGATTATAGTTTAATTCTGTTAAATTCATCGATCCACTATTTTTTAAACTGCAATAAAGTAAGTCTAATAATTCAATTAAAGTATTTTTATGAATTAAAGGAACTCAAACATGAATCAGAGTAAACAAGCCTCTGGGCCGCTCTCAAACCTTACAAACAACATCATTTGTTAGCACACCTTGGTTCTTTCATATCTGCAGTTTAAACACATTTCATTATAAAACCTTAATAGCTGTTCAAAGTAAAATTTATTAAACAAATTTATTAAAAAATTCTTTTCAATGAGAAGCAACAATCTAGTATTTTATAAAGGTATCTAGTTAGAGAGTAATATGCTCAATCTTATTCTCTAAAAGTCGATAAATAATTCTTCATATTTCCTTATACAATATATCTTCAATTGCAATCAAGTATTAGAATTGAATATAATGGAATGAAATAAATACTTCAAGCTATTCGATGGCTATTTTCAATATTAAATCGGATAAAAAATATTTTTCAGACACAATCACCATTTTTATTTTATTTATACACTTGGGGTTTACTTGCTCAAAGCAATTTGAATGAAAATTTATACAATAAAGAGGCATGAAACATGAAAAAATTATTTGATTAATAAATAAATTGATTTCAATTATGAATTTGATTAAAAATATTGAACTACCAGCTCCGCATACTCGCACACACATTAATGTTTAATGTTCATTCATAATTTCAATAATCAACATTGGACAGACGAGATTGAGTGAAATCACATAAAACTACGGCTTGTCTCAAAAGTAATTGTGACGATGAGTAATTTATAATTCAAATATTTTCATATGGTTAACTCGAGTAATGTAGACGAGTGACTAAATATACAAATTCAACATGTATGATATTTACTGATGCATTTAACATTGAGAAATTATTTTTTGACCATTTGCCATGACGAACGAGCAGTCCTGCATATTACATTTGGCACAATTCACGGTCGACGAATAGTGTGAAATAAAATTTACTTCCAAAATAATTATAGTCATATATTTAAATATTTTAAGTTTAAATGCACAGCAAACGATTTGTGGAATGCTAATTGCTAACCACGAGTACATTTATATGCATATCTGAATATATTTTGAATATAAATGAAATGTTCAGTATGGAGTTGTAGCAGAGTGGAAATTAGGGGTTTTGAGGAATCAGTAGGCACATATACTAATCCGAGTGTAAGTGGTTAATATAGTTGATAAAGTTGTCGGTTCAATTCCTTTCTAATAACCGACTTTATATTCAGAAGTTGTTCTTTTACAGACCCCCCCTTAGTATTTGCTTCATGATGTAAAATCAAACTCAGCAAATCTTATTTTATATTTAAATACACAAAAATACAGCTAATAACCACCACAAAGTGGGTAGATGAGATAATGAGAGAATCATTTTATTTTTCATCCATATGATAATCAGTGTCTCAAAGGAAAAGTTCAATTTAAATAAATTGTCATCAATTGTAAACTATTACATGTTATCTCTCTTATCTACTAACACTAATGCATATACATAAGCTCCATATACGATAATACTTTTATCTGATTTCATGCATCATGAAACATTGAAGGAAATTGCAACAAAAAAGGTTATATTAGTTTTTCGCATGCCTAGGATGAGAACGCGCAATGTTGACAGAGTGTCTATTTGCATAGACGTATATATAAATAAATATTGAGTCAAGGTGACGTTCCCATCATGATCATCTCAATTTGTGAGTCTTCATTCTTGATTCTCAACATCATCACATATGAAATCATTAAAGCGCAACACAGAAAAAAATGTGCGAAAAAAATTCTTATTTTATAATCGCCCATTAGAGTTGTTAACAGACGAGGACTGGATGTCGTAAAAAAAGCATTTTGTATCTGTATTTACGAAAAATAAAATTAATAAAAAAATTTTATGACTGTTTTGAGAAAAACTTTAAGACGCAAATGAGTTGTAAGATTTGGATTATAAAAAAATTTATACGAAGAATTATTTTGCAGCTATTCTTGTAAGCTTGATTGTTTTTCTTGTGAGAATCTGTAGTTTCTCGAATGAAATTCAATTAATTGTGTTCACATGGCTTGTTTTTCCAATTAAAGTATCATAAAGGTTATGAACTCTACTCAATTATCTCTCACGAGAGAGAAACTCGCAGAAAATTGGAAGTTCAATGGAACTTTATTTATTTGACAATTTGATGATTTTTTCGTTATCAATCCGGGAAGGTGAAATGTCTTTGTGGTCTATCAAAATAAGCGTATAATGAGTCAGTCAAAGATGATTAATTTGAATTGTGTAATTAACAAAATTATCAAATATTTTGTTTTATTTTCTGTGCTTGTTTGTTTGTTAATCAGAAGAGGGCTGTTTTGATTATTTATAAACCAGTTTTTATGTCATCCTGTTCAATTTTCATTCATGCTTCCCTGTTCTTATGATAGAAATTTAAAAGTCGTGAAACTGACAACATTTTTTTTTTGATTTCTTTGCTTTTGTTGAGATCAAGAATCAAAGATATTTATCAGGTAAGCTACAATTCTATTTGCTATTCCTACCTTTTTATGAACCTTTAAGAATTTAATAAATTCTTATGAATGGATAAAATACTTGGTTTGTCTTACATAGTGAAATTTAATGTTTTTTGTTGTCCGAGTTTTCTTGATAGATTGAGTAATTGTATCAAAAGGGATTAGCAACTGAGTTTCAATTTCAAAATATTACACAAAATTCAACAAAACTAATTCAATTTTTCCAAAACAGCTCAACAAATTGATTAATTCTATTTAATTGTTCATGCTTCGCTTAAGTTCACGAATTGCCAAAATTAAGTCACTTAAATTATAAATGTTGATGTCTAGAATAACATCTGTTACACGAAGCAGTAAGTATCTAAGTCCATTTTAATTATTAAAATGCCTTCTCTAAAACATTCCGAAAGGCACAGACGGAGAAGAAAACTAAAACAAGTGTTTTTCAGTTTGTTATTTCTGCAATCTATTTACACACAAGAGAGAACTTTTCTGTTTATTTATCTTAATTTTTCTAATAGATACAAAAAAAACGAAGATATTTTTGGGGAGAAAAAGTTATCTTGGAAAGTTTAAGAAAGATAACAAAATCTGACATAAAAATCGATGTGAATTTGTTGTTATAGACGATAAAGGGATCCGATAAAACAAACATCAAATCAATCGAGTATCATTTAAGAGTTTAGATGCGTGATGCAAAATAAAGAGAAAGAAAGAAGAAATGATCGAGATTTCCCTTCAAACAGACTTAATGTATGAAGCATAAAGCATATAAAAATTTGTGTGAGATTCTCATGCTGTATTTAGGTCATTTAGTCATTAAAAACAGCACTTTTTTCTCCTCTAGTTCTTTCTTTTTTCTTCATAATTTCATTTTCTGACAAAAAATTTCATCTCAATCTATTTTACTCGGCATTCATCTTTTCTAATCTTTTTTTTGTGTCTTAGTCTTTTTGTAGTAAAAGAATCACAGTTTTTTTGACTTTATTTCTTTTTCTCTCTCGTTAGTTCGATTGCTTTGAGACACAGTTAGACATTATTATTCGCTCCATGCCCTGTGCATATTTAATTCCTCTTTTCCTTCTCAATAGACCAACATACTTCGTTAAATTGAACTGGGATGCAGTTAGGTAATTTTGAGAGCGTTCCTTGGGCAAGTTTCTAGTGCTATCCGTAGCAAACTACTCTAGAATCGAAAATTGATGTACCACAATTTTGGGGATAAATGATAGACTTAGTTTACTAGAATTTGAAAAATTAAAGATTTGCTAAGCCCCTGCTTAAACCTAGACTAGATGTTTTGGGAATGATTTGAATCGCATTCTACCTGTGAGCATGAATGACTCACTCTTGGCTACATCACTGACTACCTCCCTGATCAAAGTTCATATGTGTGTGCATGTTTTAAAGTGTTTATCTCTAAATAAATAACGAAATTGTTTCAGTCTCTTTTTCTTTCTTTTTTGCTGTCTTGCATTCTTATGCTTATTCATGTATATCTCTGTCTCTTCAAAGTGGCATTTCTAAAGACATAATTTTTTGCTTGAAAACTTCATTCCGTTTGTTCAACAGATGATAGCACAAAAATTAAGTATAATGTAGAATGTATTTTGTAAAACACTTAAAACACAACATAAGTTCTATGTATTTATAATTTTTTTTTGCACAGTAAGACATTTGCAGTTTGTAAAAGAAATAAATAGAAAGTTGTGGAAGTGAACGATGATAATTGAAAGAACTAAACGCATTTTAGGCTTTAATTGTATTACTTTTAATTGTTATGCAAGAACAACATAATTAAACTTGCTGCAATTTTGTTTGTATAAATTTATTTCAGATTTTTATGGAACGTGGAATGTTCTGCTAATGCTTGAAGAAAAAGTAAATTTGTATTAAAATTGTGCAGATTTATGACTTGAAATTGCAATAAAATCAAATAATTAGCATTGATCGCTTTGCCAACTTACTAATCAGATAGCTAATTTAAAGCTTACCCAGATTTAGACCAAACCTAGGTTTGATCAAGACCAACTTAAATCGAGCTCAAATCTAAGCTTAATGTGAACTAAAGTAAATATCTTAAGAAAATCGTCGTTCTCGTTTAGTTCATCATATCCCACAAAACATAAATTCAACGATCATCAAAACCATCTTGACTCTTAATTTATGAAGATTGACCTCCATAGCTATTAATACGTCTTACACATTCTGAACCATAGCTTATCAATTAATAAAATTTTCTACTAATAATGTGAGAATACATAATTAGAGACTAGGTTAAGGACAGATTTTCAATGTGTCTCAAATTTCAACCTTAATTAATAAACTTAGATCAAATTTCTCTAACCATAGACCAATGCTAATCTAGTCAAAATGAGTGCAACAATTTGTGTTTATGTTGCAAAAAAGAAGGCACATGAAACTAAAAATATACTAAACGTTCTGCTATGTATTACTACTTATTTTCATTTTAAATAAAATATGCATCATTTAAAGTCAGTAGCGGAACTAAGGCGTAGTCGACTGTCTAATAACTTTCTATATTGTATAACAATAATAAGTCAGTATGTTTCTATGTTGCTTCCCAAGAACAATTCTTTTATTTTATTATTTTCAACGGTTTTGCTTCGATGACTTTAAGTACAGAACAAGGTTCGAGTAGACATCGAAAATTGCATAAATTAATTTAATCATTGAGAAAATAAATGTTTTATTCTCACTTCTATCATTAAGTGCAGATCAGAATACCGAAATAAAATAAAAAAAATAATAATAGTCACATAAAAGAAGTCGCAATTATGTTCACATTATATACTTTTATTACCCTCATCTATGTTATAATATCTTTTTGAGCTAAAATTGCGGGAAATGATGATTATAAGGAACTATTAATGAAAACAACTAACGTATATACAATAAGCTATTATTTCGCATCGTTTGACACATAAAGAGTTCAATAACCTACACGCATATGAAATATTTACTATAATAATAATTTTTTTTTGTATGAAAATTTAGATTCATTATGAATAAGCACAACAGGTGCACACAACGGTGATTAAATTATTTTTTTTCCCTCTTATTTCGATTATCAGTAAATTCTTTTTTTCCTCCAAAAATATTCAGTTAAATCAATCAAAATTCCATATGTTATAGCTCAAATAAGTAACGCACAATTCAAAGTAGATTGTTATCATTCTTATAAATTTTTGATTCAGGGTTGTTATCGGACTTAACACTTGAATGTGTGAAAGTCTTTTGATATCATTCAATGTTCAGGGTCAGGAAGCTACTGAATAGTTATTGTATTGTGGATTAGAAGACTTCCTTTTTGGAACAGACTAAGTCAGTATCATATGGAGTTTATCCATTTCGAATACTAATTGAACAGGATATGCTCCTAATATTCTGGACCACAGTCCTTTTGTCTAATATAAGCGAAGATTTTGAGCTTGCATCAAAACTCGATTTAGAATAACAACCCCTGCAGTATTCACTATTATTCGAAAGCATTTTTGTATGCTACCTAAAAGGTTACCATGAGAAAATTTCACCCACAACTTATTTTTTGGTATATCGATAAAATTTCTCGGTCTTCAGCAGTCTGTCGAACTATATTTCACACATAAAACTAGCATGCTTCTTAATTCTCCTCTTTTATATGCTTTAATTGTTTTAATGTTGTGGGTCGACACAAAAAATATACTATAAAAAAAAAAATTGTGTGAAGGGTTCACACGAACGTGCTAACC
Organism: Chironomus riparius; assembly: GCA_917627325.4. Lineage (NCBI taxonomy): Eukaryota > Metazoa > Arthropoda > Insecta > Diptera > Chironomidae > Chironomus > Chironomus riparius. The sequence continues at coordinate 15,267,684 of OU895877.1, read as the reverse complement.
CCCAATTAAATTTACTTTGTTGTTGTTCGTTCCTTAATAAATTGAATTTTTGTGTCAAGAAATTGAAGGCATTTTTTTGGAACCTTATTATTAAAGCGCAATGCCATATGAGCAATTTACATATACTCATAGAGTTCTACTTTAATTTCGACAGAAAAAACCGGAAATGGGTTAATAATAAAGTTATTTGAGTGTTAAAAGAATCGACATGCACAGCATATTTATGATTTTTTTTTGGAGACATGGTGCATACTCAAAAATAGAATGAAAATATATTATATTTATATGGAGACAAACAAACGTGCACCAAAAAACATAATATTATGTTCCAAAATAATAGACAAAAGTTTCCAAAAAAGGCAGCCCGAGGCAGTTAACGAAAAATTTCAGACATTTAATAATATAATGAGTTAATGCATATTAGAGCATAGAAATGGAAACGACGATTCGTATTGATTTATTTTTAAAATAAAATGCTGAAGAAGAAAACAATCTCCCGGCAACTAACTGGGTATTATGTGCTGCCGTTTGTCGTCGTTGATGACGATGATAAACTTTTGTTGCCAGTGTTGATTTGTAGATTCTTAAATGGATTCTGATTGTGTATTAACTAGATAATTCAGCGAACTGACGTCAACAGGCCTGAACTGTGTGTGGATACAGACATTGCTTGTTATTAATGTCGGTTAAAGAACATACAAATCCTATCTGGTCCAGTCTAACACAATATTTTTTTGTCTTATTGTCAATAATGGTTTTTGAGTATACCGTCAAGAAACTAGCTCCTGGACTTGAATATTAAAAGTACGAGAGGAAGTCCTCTATTGTCGACTGTTTAAGGAATAGATCAGAAATTTGGAACAATTACGATTCTGTCCAGAAACAAACCCATTCCTCAAACAACAACACTGTACGTTCCCATCAGATGCCACCCAATCGACACACCATACCCAATTGCTGTGTTTGATTATCAAACATTTTTTATCGTCAACTTTTAACATGACATTAAAAAATATTTTTGAACATATCTACTCAAATATGATGTAGTAGAGTATCATGTTCCCGCATTTTAAATAAATCGTATCTGTTTGTGTGTATTCAAGCTGATTTCTTTGATTGACAAAATACCAACGTATGGGTAACAATGTAACATATATAGAATAAAAACTAAAATATACACAAATGACATTCAACTCTTATATTTTTTTGAATGATTTGGAACGACTATATTCTCTATTTTTATGCTTTATTCCACCTTTCTTTCATTTGCGGCAATACAAATCATGCTGATTTGTAAAGTGAAGATTGAAGAGAGAAATTATAAAACAACTTTATAATGCTGTCAATTCGAGAATGCTCAGTCATTTTTACTATACACTAAACACTCCTTTTCTTACTGACTTGACTGTCTGTTGCTTTCTTTCTGTTCACAATAGGCTCTCTTTTTTCTACCAAGCTCGTATTAAATAAAACAAAAGCATTAAATGAGAAACATTTAAAAACATAAATTCAAAAGAAAGAAGAAATTTCGAACAAAAACTTGACCCAAAACGAGAAGGAAGAGTCTCGTGAATGGAGGGCAAATAAACATTTAATGCTGGCTGGCTCATATGTATAATTCTTAATATTCAATTTCAAGCGCCAGCAGTACAAACCCTAACATAATATTTCACATACTTTCATTTTTAAAATTATTTAATAAATATTAATCGCAACTTTTTTTTATTGAGCTACAAGAAAAGAAATGGAAAAATTTCACTTACCAATTATGATTTTATGTTGAGTATTATAGCAAGACTTTTTATCTTGAACTATAGTAGTAAATCCATAATTGAATATTAATAATAGTTGATACGATGTTTATATTTATTTTTTTTTTGTTTATTTATTCCTCAAATTGCACAACTTCTTCTTGTTCACTTGACGTTAAAACGTACCGAAAAAATCCAATACACCCAAAAAATAATATTGATTTTTCAGATCTTGTAGGATACACGGGAATTTTTCACTCTTTTTCCAACTTTTCCTTACGATTTTCACAGAAATCTTGAGTATTTATTCCCAACGACACAAACACAGATACTGCAAACAGCAGAAAATGATGAGATTTATAAAATTAATTATAGTTTTAGAGTTTTTTTCATTTTTCTTTATAAATTTTTTATTTATATTCTTGTTGCTAAAGTTGAGAAAATTTCTCGTATTTCTCAATTATTTTCACACTTTTTATCTATCTAATGATTTTTTATTCACACACACGGGATTCTTAAAGGTTCGCAACCAATTTTAAGAGATTTAAACAATAATTTTTATAATATTATTAATAAAAATCGTGGAAAATACAGTATATCCGTACTCATCGAATGCCTTTATAACATTAAAATGCTTCATATGAAAATTCGGCTGATGTTTGCTTGTGCAACGTTTTGGAGACTTTTTAATGTTGAATGGTGTTTATTTAATGTTTTCTTACGATATTTTCAATAATAATTCTCCAATAATTTGAACCTTATATTATTCAGTAATTTTATCTTATAAACCTTAAAATTATTCTGCTTAGCTGGTAGCTATCTATTAGTAGGGGAAAGAACTCGTATGAAAATGCGTGAAAATACATGTTAATGCAGGTATTTGCAGGTTTTTACATGTAAATGCGGGAAAATTGGGGTAAATGCGGGAAAAAACATGTAAATACAGGTATGCACAGAAAATAAATTACCACAAATATATTGGGATTAAAATAATAATTTAAAGGTACATTTTAAGGAATAATGAAAAAAAAAGACATAATTATTATTTATTTAAATATTATTGTCAAAAGAACGTATGAAAGTAGCTATGTCTTCCTGAGTAAAGTCTAGATTAGCATTAACATGACATTTATAAAGCTTTAATTCAAAATACTTAAATATGTCCATCAAAACCTTTTGTCCATTAACAACAAAGTATGATGGACTTAACAGCAAACCAATTTTTTCACAATGCTCTATCTCTACAAAGTCCTGATAAAATGTTGATTTACTCATCGATTGGATATACAGGCGCTTGAAGTTTAAAAATAGTATTTCCTTCATCAAATAGAAGAACATTATCACCTTTTGAAACTTTTGTGGCTATCCAAAAATCATCAACTTGATTTACTGATGTATTAATATGAATTATCCTACGAGGTACGAAAAGTTGTCTAACATCTGTATTGACATGAATTTTGTTGTTTTCTAGCATCCATATCAGCTGATCTTTCTTAACTATTTGTGTAGTTTCACCCTCTTTGATTGCTAAGTAGCCATTGTTTGATCTAGCGCCAAGAAACTCAACATTTTGAAAAATGAGACTCTCATCGATTGGCTCAGTATCTTCATCATCCCATGTTGTTGAAACAAAGTAAGTTTCAAATTGATCTCTCTCACATCCAGCTCTTTATTCATGTATTTTTTAAGACCGCTCAATTCAGGTAAAACCATATTAGCTTGGAAAAAGTTGAACAATGATTTTCCACCTCGTAAAAAAATGAAGGATGACAGATTCTTGATGATATCACTAAAGCTATTGCCTTTATAATGCAGCTCATTATGTTGGACATTTTCTAAGCAAAGTTTTAGAAAATTTGGGACTTGTGGATTGTCATTTTCCATGTTTATTGTAATTATTATATAGAAAAAAAGAAATTTAATATGGTTGTCTTATATTAAGTTTGTCTTCGAGAACGTCTTGAGGTACGAGTTTGTAAACGACGTACATGTATCTGTGGATCATTCGGGGTCAGAACTGATTGGGAATGGTTGAAATCTAATTGAATAAGGAGCGAGTTTCGACTTAAAGCATCAAGGGTTGAACTATTGTCAGGAACCGAAGTAGAAATAGGAGGAGGTGCTGAGAGGCGTGAAGGATTTCTGATTTGCAAATGTCTCCGTTTCAAATGATCAACGAAATTACGCTTACACAATGTATTGTTACGACTAGGATAAATAATTGAATATGATAAATGACATAACGGACAGGTAGCAAGAAAATTCTCTGTATCTGCTGCAACCTTTGCACCGTTAAGGATATTTGGAAATAATTTTTCAAATTCTACCGTTAAAAGTCCAGTCCATTTTGCGATACGACGTTGAATCCCATTGCTAACATTTTGCATATTACTAGTAGACGCTGTATTTCGTCCCGCAGATGCACGATAGTGATGAGCGATTGACTTAATTTTTCCAACGACTATAAATGGTATCTCAAAATTTTGAACTGTACAAAAGCAAAAGCAATGTACAATGTAAAAATTAGCTGATTGTCAATGCCTGGTCCACCTGTGGATATTTGTATTATCTGAAATAATTCAAACTTGTTACAGAAATTGAAATGACTTAAAAAACTTTTTAAATACCTTCTTAGACAAGTTATCCACTAACTTAGGGATGTTTTCGTCTGTAAGTTCTGAAAAATCTTCAGGTTGTGTCACACCAATTGCCTTTAGTGACATTAGAATAACATTCGGTAGTTTCTTCTGTGTCTCTTGCTCGATTGAATTTAAAAATTCCTAAAATTATAAATAAAGCACTAAAAATAAGCTCTTTTATTGAAATGAATTTAATTATTACCATGATCGCGTTGAATTCGTTCAATAAAAACTTATATGCATTAAGTTATCACACTTATTTTCTTTTTTAAAACATTTTACTATTTAAATTTATAGAAAATTCAAGTCAAAATTGACGTAAACAATGTTAAGGTGTCTTTACGTCATGAAACAGCTTTTAAAATTAATAAAATCGTTGCAAATTACTTTTTTAAAAATAAATGAATATAAACCATCGCTTAATTGATTATAGTGGTAAAATACATGTAAATGCAGGTTTTTGCATGTTAATGTGGGAAAATGAGGGAAAATGCATGTAAATACAGGTGAATGTGAGAAGATTTTACAGTTCTTTCCCCTTGATCTATTCTTTAAAGTTTAGAATCTCATCATGATCTTTAATTTCTCATAATTATTTAATTTAATTTTCCATAAGCTCCTGTAAGTTATCATTCATAATAGGGTTTTCAATCCCGGGATTGAAACGTATCTAATCCCGGGATCAAACACGGGTTTCAGTACATTTCAATCCCGAGATTGAAAACCTTAATTCATATTGAATAAATTCCATTTTCTAACCAATATACAGCCTTCATTTCTAGTCAAATTTCTATATTGCCCTGGGTACCTTTTTTATTCACCTACTTAATCATTTTTTGATTAACCGAAACTCTAACATGATAAATTGATAATTACCGACAGACAGTAAGTGTGCTTATCATTATCTGTTTTTAACTTTGCTGAAAAAAGTTTTCGTTATTGTTTAACTCACCTATAGTTTAATTTCATGGTAAATTTGATGTTTATTGCTCGAGTTCTATAGATCAAATGAATTATTTTCCAAAATTTTTGTCCTTTTATACCATATTTTGGCGCCAAAATTTGTCAAATTCAAAATTTGAACTTTAGTTTTAAATTTTGATCATCCGTTAAATTTTAAATTCCGAATTTCACTTAACTTTTTAAAAATAATTATGATTAAACTCACTCCAAGCTTTAGTAGCTTCATCTAGTTTTAAATATGAAATATATGAACGGGATTCTTACATTCAAACCTTAAATGTCGACAAACTTTCGATAAATATCTTCGACTTTTATTAAATTCATTTTTCTGACTTAAAAACCACCTGTCATTGATTATAGCTACTTTAATAAGTTTTTAATTACATTGTTCCATCTATATTCACTAAATTTGAAATCAAAATATTGATCTAAATTGAATTTTTGTACACAATTTAATCGTAAACAAAACCAATACAAACGCAAATTTTGACTTGCCCAATAAGAAATAAAAGTATTGCAAACATATTTCAAAATTTTCACACCAATCATCTCTTTTATAGATATTAGCTAAGCATTTGCAAGACTTAAAACGTTAATTAATTCTGTGCACATGTAATAGTCAAGATTAAAAGCAGTGCAAGTGAAAAGTGAAAAATATTTTAAACTGGGCAAATTTGGAGAAAAGTTGAAAAAAATCACAAGAAATAACTAGGATTATGTATTTTAATGAATTCCGCTGATTAGAATAGCTTTTTGCATAAACTGTCATCATGTACGGATCCAAATCACAAGCTGTTCGAGTGAAAGTCAAGGTAAAATGTTCCAAAATGTGTAGAAAATTGAAAAATGAAAATTTTCTTTTAGTTCATAAAATATTTGTGGATTTCCAGCATAAATCATGTTAATGTTCTATTCTTTCTTCTTTCAGAAAAATGAAAAAGGCCAGACAGAGCAGTTCCGAAAGTTTAGTGTAGATCCAAACATAACAAATTTGGAAGTTCTTTATTCAATTCTAGCAAAAGCTTTTGAGATAAATAATGACTTTGGCATATCCTACACAACAATTAATCCTAATACAAAGAGTGAGGAACAGTTGATCATCTTTTCTGATTGGGATTTGGATGCAGCGTTTTTAAGGTAAATATTTATTACTTTTGTCCCAAATTCCTTTGTCTTAAAAAACATCTTTTTGTGTCTGTATGAATGTAGAGCACATAACTCATCTATTGCCAACAATACAGAACCTACATTAAATCTACAAATTGATGTCAAATGCTTTAGTGTACAGCAAGAGTGGGATGGTTCAAATTCTGCAGCATCAATTATTGCTACCAACATCCAGCAGTCAATTGGAGCTAGTCAAAAATATGTTCAGAATAAACTTCCAGGACTAATTATAAATCATATGGAAAAGACATTCACAAGTCTCGTATCTCGTGCATTTAATTTCGTTGACGATCCCTCAATAGTTAATCAGATTCAGCGACCTCCTTTATCAGACAATGAGTTCCGATATTATTGCGATTCTGTTGGTCAAATTATTCACCAAACGGAATTGAGAAAAGTAATTTATTCAGGTGGAATTGAACCTAGTTTAAGACGTGTTGTGTGGAAGCACATTCTCAACGTATATCCAGGAAGTTTAACAGGAAAAGAACGTATGGATTATATGAAAAGAAAGTCGGCAGAATATTACAATATGCGTGAAGTATGGAGAACGGCAGTTATGGAGCAAGGAAACTCAATAAGTGGTGAATTAGCTTATGTTACTAGTATGGTACGAAAAGATGTTCTCAGAACAGATCGACATCATCCGTTTTATGCTGGAAATGATGATAACCAAAATATTGGTGCTTTATTTAATGTATTGACTACATATGCTTTAAATCATCCTTCTGTATCCTACTGTCAAGGTAATTTGATACATTTACGCAATAATAAATGATGCATGCACAGTTATTGATTAATATTGGGTTTAAGTGATTTTAATTCTGTTCTGATTAATCTTTAACCCAATAGGATTAAATTTTTAATCCGATCGGATTAAATTTAATTCAAAATCATCAGTCAACCTGTGCATGTCATCCCCAATTGTTTAATAAATATTAAAATTACTTTTAGGAATGTCTGATCTCTGCAGCCCAATTCTAGTAACAATGTGTGATGAAGGACAAGCATACATATGTTTTTGTGCTTTAATGAAGCGATTAAAGTGTAATTTTATGATCGATGGAATTTCGATGACAAAGAAATTTAGTCATTTGAGTGATGCTTTACAATATTACGATTATGAATTTTTTAACTATTTAAAAAAGCACCAAGCTGACGATTTATTATTCTGCTATCGATGGTTATTGCTTGAAATGAAACGTGAGTTTGCTTTTGATGATTCGTTGAGGATGTTGGAGGTTTTATGGTCGTCACTTCCTGCAAATCAGCCCGAAAAGGAATTGCAATTATTTGAGAAGGAATTTACAGCGACACAAGAAGTTCCGAACGTAAATAGTCCACCAATGTTAATCAATGAAAGTCCTTACACAAAAGTTTGTGCTTTAAGACGGCAAAATTCAGCTATGTCAATATCCAATGCGAAGCTTAATGTCACTAAACGAATGAATCAAAGCTTAGATGAGACGAAAAGTGAGTGTGACAAGAAGAACATTAAAGCACATCAAAGTTTAGATGAAAGTAAGCTACAGCAGATGCGACAAGAACAGGAAACTCTTGAAACAACAGAATCTACTGAGATCAATATAGGAGGAACTGAAGAAAAGACTGAATCACCGATTGATGACATTTCAGAGAAATCTGAGAAGAATCCTTTTCTCTATTCTGACAGCACGGATGCAGAATTACCGCCTGGATCTGAGAATTCGTCTCCTGTAAAGACAATCATTAGAGGTAAGTTACTGGCTTAACGGATTTTAAATTTTCAAATATTTAACGGTTTTCAAAAATTTAAATTTTATGAACGATTCAAATATTTAATGACCGTTAAACTTCAAATATATTTCAACCGTTATTTTATTCATTCTTATTCAACAGGTAATTCAATAACAGAGACACTAAAAGAGCTCAGAGAGAAGCTTGTTGCAAGTAAAATTGGAATAATAAGCACAATAGAAAAACTTGAAGAGGATCTCGATCCAAAAGACGTATCCGCACAAGACGTAAAGCTTGTGAAGAACTTTAGTGAATTTCTTAGTTTTGCCAAAAGAAGTAACAGCGAAGAAAAGCCATCAGATAATAAATCGGATCAGCAGTTAACAGTAGATAGATCTAATGAAATTAAATTAAGTCCTGACGATTTTCAAGATTATTATCCAATAACGACGTCAGCTACGCGAGGATTGAAATTAGAATTAGAAAATCTAAATCGACAGGTCTTTGGACAGGGTTTTCAAAGCTTTAGTAAAGACTCACCGATTAGTCCGGAAGATGAAATTAAAGAATTTGTGAATGAGACACAGTCAGTTCCTGAGAAAAATCCACATATTAAGGTAGACATTGATGCGATTGAAGTGTGCGATACTGGACAAGAACCTGTGAATGTTAAAATGCGTAGGCAACATCGTGATAATGATGAAATTGCATTTAATCGTTTTAGTGTTGCAAGTAGCACAAATAATGATGTTTTTATATGGCAAAACCCTTTACATGCTTCATCCGATTACCTATCGTCATCAAATTTACCAATTTCACCAACTTTAGTGACACCAGACGAGCAGACAGACATCGAGTATGATGGTGAGATTATTGAAATGGATTGTGGTAAAAAGTCAGTGACTCCAATTAGATTAGTAAGGAAGAATTGTGATGGACAAAGGTCGAAAAGAAGTTCCACAATTATACAAGACAGTGACTCAGAAGATAGCGATGAGAATTGGAATTATAAATTAAATTCAACAAATCCATTTTTTGAGCAGATTCAGCAACTTAATGCATCAAAAACTCAATCATCAGCTAATGATATGGTCAATTCATGTGAGGAAGCATCAGAAATTGTCCAATCAGTCAATGATTCAAAATCTGATGCAACTTTAACGCCAAATGATTCACAAACGATAATTGCAGCAGCAACAAACACAAATACCAATAATACAAGATGCATGGAATTGCCAAGTCCAACGGAATTTGGTGGCGGTAATCCATTCTTAATGTTCTTATGCCTAACAATATTATTACAACATCGAGACTTTATCATGCAAAATAGTTTAGACTATAATGAAATGGCAATGCATTTCGATAAAATGGTACGTAAGCATAATGTCAATAAAGTATTAATTCAGGCACGTCGCTTATATCAGGACTATTTGCGTCAACACAATGAGAAAATAAGAAATTCCAATAACACTAGCAAATGAGCATGCACGCACGTGTACTTATGGTAGACATACAAGAAAAAATATTGTTGTGTTAGATAAGGAAGACTTTCAAACTTTATATTATTGCTATCTTCTGCAGAATTATTGATTGATATTCAGAATTAATTTCGTGCATTTCCAATTGTTTTTAACAAAGTATTTTACGTAAATTGTAAGAAATTCGTACTTTCTGTTCATACACCATGTGATAAATTATTTTAATCAATTAAACAAAAACATTCTATTTATGATGATATATGCTGATTACTGAAAATTCCTGAATTTCACGCCGTTTTAACAGACTTTGAATATTTGAATTTGTATTGTTTATAACGGCTTTGAAAAATTTGAATTTAAACGGCTTAAAAAACATTTAAACTTCAAAACCATACAAACTACTTACAATTTTTCGGAACCATACAATTTTTTTTAAATTCAAAAATCCGTTAAAAAACAATACAAATTAAGAAGTTTAAGGCAACACACTGAAAATACCTGCAACAATATTAATCGAATTAATGGAATTTTTTGAGCGAATAGATTTTCATGAAATAATCGGCTTTTTCATTAATTATTATGGATGACTATATCAAAATAATATGATTAATCTCTAAAAAATTAGTAATAAAGCAATATAAAAATGAATTATTTCTTTCTTCTTACCTTTGGTTTTGGTTGTTATCATGGCTTTGTTGCTTTCGTTACAGATTATAAGAGCAACACAAATTCTTTGAAGACCTTATAATTCCTTTCAAAACTCAAAGATCCGTTAGAAATTCAAAAACCGAGAAACCGATAAAATCTTCAAAATTAAAAAAATCTGTTTAACTTCGTTTTGGTAAACCTTTATTTATATTTCATTCGATTATTATAATCAATTTTCTACATGTTGTTATACATAAGGAAACATTTTGGAATATATCTTTTATTTTATTTTATTTAAATCATCCCTCAGACAACAATCAAGTTTCATGTCCATTTGGGTTTAATTATCCAGTTTTTATATACACATAAGAAAAATAGATTTCAACAAAAAATATATAATTAATTTGTTCATTGTCATGATACTTAAACATTTCAAATGCAGCTTACTTAATAATTCATACATAAATCATATTTATATTGGCTTTAAACAGTTTCTCTGTGTTTCAATGTGTCTGCAGATTCGTAAATGATATAGAAAAGGAAAAGTAGAAAGAAAATCAGAAATGAAATATAAATTTGTCTATGCTAATTAGCTACATTACTCAATATCGGCATGAGCTTAACACATCTACATTTTTAATTTTGATTGATATAAATTTGGAGAGATTTAAATTAATCCAGTGGATTTAATGTTAAATCTTAAGATTTAAAGTTAAACCCTTCGAATTAAGATTTAATCTTCTGAATTAATTTTTGCCTTATAAGACTTATTTTGAAGTCTCATTCTTAAGTGAGGTCTTTCAAAAAATGAGAATTTGAGGCCACCAGAGGAGTATTTTACAAATTTAATATGATGTTGTCAAACAACTTTACCCTATTCCTCTTCCTTAAAGTTTGACATCATTAATGAACGAACCCCTCAATCTTAATCCACAGATTAATTTAAATCTCTCCATAATGTTTGTAAATCGTATCCTGAACGTGACAAATAGTTTTTATACAATTGAAATGGAAAACCCAATCAGAACTGTTCCTCAAAACATCCAGAACAGCAACTGACACAATAAATTCGTTCAGGAATCATCAGTTATGCAGCATATCAATATCTCACTCAAAATTAATTTTATTTCGTGCGTCTTTTCTTGGGAATCATTCATCTATAATCGTATCGAAGAATAATTCATTTTTAGACCCCCCCCCCCCTCCTTCTTTTTCCGAGTCAAACAAATTGTAAGAAGCTTGAACTGTCAAACTAAACGGTACGGGCTTCTTACTTAAGAAGTATGGGAGGGGTCTTGAGCTGTATTAAACTTCAATACACACTTTTGCATGAAATATTTCATGATTAAGACGTCATGGATGAACGAGACCCGCCAAATATGGATTAATTCTTATCATTTCAAGTATGAATATAAATTTGTTGAGAATAGCGACATAAAAATGGAATACTGAATCATCACACATTGCATAATAACAACAAAATATCAAGTATCGTTATAATTATTATTATTTCATTTTTAAGGTAATTCTTCATAACTATTTAACAGGGATAAAGACTTTTTGGTATGGTCGTGGAAATTTCAAGGAGTCAAGAGTTTCAAAGAGTTTTTTAGATAATAATGAACAAGCTCATTATTGGGGATTATATTGGTAATAAGTGGAAATAATAATTAAGAAAATAAATGTCATCCGCTTTAGAATTAGCAGGAACAATTGTCCTTATTTGTTTGAGTATCATCAGTTAAAGATGTTCTGCCTTGTCGCTGTGGCTGCTTCTGTTGTACACCACTTTCCGCACTATTCAGATCTAGTCTGCCATCTTGGACACTTTGATAAATTTTACGGGCTGTTTCCAAAAATGCCTCTTCAACATTCTGTCCCGTCATTGCACTCGTTTCAGCAAACATTAAGCCATTCTCGTCGGCAAATTTCTTTGCTTCCTCGTACGTTACTTCACGTGTTGACTCTAAATCGGACTTGTTACCAATCAAAAATATCACAGTCGATGGATTTGTTAGATTTTTTGTATCGGTTAGCCAAGAGCTCAAGTGATTATATGTAGAACGTCTCGTTATATCATAAACCTACAAAGAACAGTAGAATGTTACTGCATCTTTAAGAATAAGCATCAAATTATATACCATAAGACAACCAGCAGCTCCACGATAATAAGAACGTGTTACAGCACGAAATCTCTCTTGACCAGCAGCTTATTATATGAAATAGAAAGTACGTGACTAAGTCTCAATTAATTAAATAAATCATATTTCGCTTACTGTCCCAAATCTGTAATTTGATCTTTTGCTTATCGACCTCAATTATTCTCGTTCCAAACTCCACGCCAATTGTATGCTATTTAATAATTAATAAGTAAATCTTGCATCAGATACAGAACCTTGACAATGGTATTGTGTGATATTACCGGACATGATGCCATAAACTTCTTTTCAGTAAATTGATGTAATAGACAGCTCTTTCCAACCCCCATGTCGCCAATTATGATATACCTTAAACGATAAAGTACGCCTTTAAATGACATAATTGCATTCTAGATTTTATTGATTAAATTGTGCACATAACTCTCTGCTGCATGAGAACTTATATTCGACTGGAAAAGTGGTTTAATATAATTTGATATGCGAGTTAATTAAGCTTAAAGTTTGTCACAGACCTCAACAGATTGAATTTAAAAATAACGGTCGAAAAACATTCAAAAAACAGTCAAAATTTTGAACTTTTTCATAGAGTTTAAATTTCAAAAAAACCGTTTGAACCTTCAAAGGGTACACAACTAGGATAACTCAAGTGTCAACTGGATCATTGATCTTTCGAAAATGATTCAGAATCGGAAAAAATGTTCAAAAATTCAAAAATAACATATTAATTAAACTTCATCTTTTAAATGCCAGATTAAAGATCTTAACTTAAGGCATATCCTATGAAAATATCTCGTCCCAATTTGATGTCTAACTCCAGAAATCATTAATTTAATCTCACCCAAAATTTGTTTACAATTTGTGTATGAAAAAAAAATATGATTTTTTCTACTTTAAGTTGTTATTTGGATGTCTTGAAAGCAGTTGCTAGCTAATTTAAGCTTAGCTTTACATATTAAAACAACAAACTCAATAGAAATCTGCTTATTAAGCCTTAAAAATGAATTGAAATCTGAGTATTTTTACAAAACTTAAACTATTCATAAGTTAAAAAGTCTTCCAAAGACCTCTCTGAAACCTATACAAATCAATTAATTAAGCTTAAATCTATCTCCCATACAACTGGGGACATGCCGTTTGATGCCGTCTTCGAGATATTTGCGTTCAAAGTTTACATCAATTTTCATACAAAATTTGATCATGCACAATATTTTTTGATAAACTTTTACAAAGTTTTGGTAAAAAATCATGTTTATCCTTTATATTAAGGACTGATTTTTTGAGCAATGAACGAAAACATTATCTAGAAGATGCTAAAAGATTCAAATCAAGAGAAATTAACAAAAACTTTCAATTTTCTAATGTGTCGGAAAAGTATTGTGCACAAGGAATTTTTGAACATTTTTTCCGAATCTGAATCATTGTGCTTTCATAGAATTTCCATTTAAAATATGATAAATATCATAATGACGGTTGAAAGAAATTTAAAATAAATCAGTCACAAATTTTTGAAATTTTGAAAGTCGTTAAAATCTGAATTTCAAAAAGCCGTCAATGGATCTTGAATCATTCGTACTTCCAGTGAACTAAATTTCGTCAGCATGAATCATAGAAACTCGCTTAATTAACTGCACAGAGTTCAATCACAAACTAGATTAATTTAATACTTACTTAAATATATAGGAATATGAATATGGTGCTGACATTATGGAAACTAAAAAGAGAAAGAGGCTTGTTATCTATTTAATTCCCGAACTTAATAGACCAAAAAATTCGAGATGAAATGTTTATTTAGCACTATCAGCTGTTTATTGGATATCCAAACTCACTCTTATCGATCGTATCATCGATTTTAGACTTAATTAGACGCGATATTCTCGAGAAATTCTCATTCATGGTCAGACTTTATAAACTTTAGTCATGCACTAAGGAAAATTTTCACTTTAATGCTCGATAAATATGTGGAATTACTTAAAACCTTGTTCATGGTTCAGCAAACAATTACTTAATGCTTTTTGTGATAATTTTTATATAGACACAATAAGGAGCCATTAAGCTATTCAGAACATTTACTGATAACTCTTTGGTATAAATAACAATGAAAGTTTCCAGTTCTACATAAACACAGAACTTAAATTAAAATGAAAAATTGATGATTCACTATTTTTGCTGATTTTTCGTGCTTTTCAGGCACTTTCTTGGTCACTAAACAGTTAATTATAGTCACTTACATTCCTTAATGTCCTGTATAGCTATTAAAATTTATCTAAACCTTCTTGTTCCTTTGTATCACACAGAATTAACAATTTCGTCGAGAAAAACAGCAGAGAAACTTTTTTTCAGCAACTGGGGGACGGCAAGTGATATGAAAAATATTTTATGGATGTGGACAAATTGTAACGCATTAGATTATCCATCTAGATCAAATTTTTATTTGTTCAGGACACAAAATAGATGACCGTTCAAAACACCTAAAGTTTTTTACCTCTAAACATTTCAAATTTATAAAACCTTAATTTTCTGCATCTAGAGTTTTTAATCTCTAGATACATTTGTATATAGGTGTTAAAAACTGCACGTGTAGTTTATAACTTCTATATACATTTATATATAAAGATTATAAACTGCATATGCAGTTTTTAATTTCTAATGATGGTTCTTTCTACATGCTTTAAATTACAAAATATTTGACTTCTTGTAAGCGTTGTTTTATTGGCTTTAAGATTATTTTCGAACCGTAAAACATTGGATAAATACTATAATTAATGATTTTTATATTTCATATGAAAAACACGTGAATTTTTGTGGGAATTGTGTTATTACGTTCGCATTTGAAAAATTGTAGCCAAATGTAACATGGAGGGGGGGGGGGGGGGGGTCAAGAAGGATATAATGTTCTAACTGTCGTCTGTCTTTTAAAAAAAAGTTCACGAAAAAAATTTGTTTACAAATTCACACCAAAAACATTTTTTTAAATTTTCCAACTTTTTAATGATTTATGAATGTCCAGATCAATTTTGATAGATAAGCAATACATAGTTTTTGTTATATAAAGTAACAAATCAATAGAAAACTGGTTTACAAGACTTTAAAATACAATCATAATTTGTGGAAATTTTTAAAATTAAATCAATCATAAGTTTAATCTGTATAATCTGTCATTCATATGATGATTAATATTTACATTCAAAGTTGATTGAATTTTCCAAAATTCGATCGGGCATAATATTTTTGAATTTTCTTCAAAAAAAAATACAAATTTTTGCTTTATATCTCAATCCAATAATTCATGAGAATACTATTAGTATCAATCTAAACATGACCTATTTATTTGTACAGTATTTTGATGTTTAAGAAAAAAAAATACAAAAGAAATTTAACCGTCTTTTTAGAATAAAAGGGGGAAAGGGGGGGGGGGGGTGAAAAAAGTCGTTTTTTTGCGTAAAGTAATAAGTGAACGGCTCCTATAATGTCCGTTAGAAAATTTTAATTTCAAAAAACATTTAAAATGATAAACCCTTTCACTTACAGACTTCTGGTTTTTTGCATTCCATTAATAGCCAAAAAGAAGATAAATTTGATGAGTTTATGATTAATCAAACTCATTTTTTTAAAATTATTTTTTTAGTCGGTTCGACAAATGTGTGTCTCCAGCACGATAAATCCACAAATGGTGTGAGAATTTATTTAAGTGACAAGTATCCACATCTTACTTTGAGCAACATTATTGCTGTGTATGAACATGATGGAATGTCTGAAAATCGTTTCGAGAAAATGCCAATATTGATTCAACGCGCACTTGGAGGTTCTGGAAATGCCCTTATAGACAATGGATTTTTGTGTACAGAACCAGGACTAAGAGTTTTGTATGTGCAAAAGGCAAAAGACAACGCAATCCCTCATTATCCTGCTTATAATGAATTGACGATCAATCTTTGTGTCAGTAACTTGACAAACTTAATTGTACTATTTTATATTTTGGAGTCTTGTAGTTACATTAGCACGTTTTGCCCGAAATGTGACGTAGTTTTGTTGGGTACACATCCAATAGCCGAGTGTAGAGCTAATCGAGGAAAGAAAAATGTCCTTAACATCAATAATTTCGATAAATTTGATGAAGAAATGAAAGGTGTGATTATTTCATTCTTAAGTAAAAATTACAATTGTAATGAACCGATAGAATTAGCAGACTCGTTAAGAACATTTATTGAAGAATTGAACCAAGATTATCGCGAGATTTTTCAATCTTCAATTCTAACCATCAAAAATGACGCAAAAATATTTAAATTTGGTGGAAAGATTTCGTGGTATTTAGAACTAATCAACAAAAACATTCTAATCACAAGAGAACAGCTTTTAAAAGACTTGCTGCTCGAAGATGGAACTCACGCTTGTGATGGTAAATGCATCTATGAGAAAAGAATCGTTGCTGCCAATGAAAAATGTTTTTTTGGCATATTCGCCAACATAAACACGCCGTTCATCTCAAACCGCTGGAACTTATTCCACTGTTTCATGCTAAAACGAAATTAAAGAGAATGAGTAAGTTAATTTTTTAATAAGGTATTAATTTGAAATTTTCTAATTATTTACAATTTTAGTAGACGAGTCAATGAATGCAGCAAGTAAATCATCCAACAATTCATCAGTTGCTCGTTCAAATGGAAGCCACATTGTTCATCAAGAACAATTTAAATTATTAATTTTATTAATTTATAAACATAGATGTTTATCTTTTTCATGCTGTTGAACAGGCTAAATAAGTTCATAATTAGTAATTTCATGAAATTACCCTTATCAACTTCATCAACTATATCAATTTGTACATCTCATATTTGTCACTTTTGTAAAGAATCATTTAAATATTGGACAATATTGTATCCATCATTTTTGATAAGAAAGTAAATGAATTTAGTGCTATATCTTTATAATTTTTAACTTAAGGCTGTCTATAATAAATAAATGTATATTTTGTGTCCTGAACAAATAAAAATTTGATCTAGATGGATAATCTAATGCGTTACAATTTGTTCACATCCATAAAATATTTTTCATATCACTTGCTGTCCCCCAGTTGCTGAAAAAAAAGTTTCTCTGCTGCACGTTGATCGAAAAAGTGAAAATTTTGTCAAAATTTCAGATTATATGCTTATGTTGTAGACATTGGTCCCTGGTTTATGGAAATAAAATTATTTTTTCCCCTGGAAGTGCCTGGTCCACGAGAAAAGAAGGTTTGAATTTTTGTACTTCATGTAATTTTTAAAATGCTATTGTGCTTTACCTACTTATCCGTTTGTCTTCAAATATTTTATTTGATAGGTACAAGTTAGAGCTTTCTTATGAATATCCACATGCTATACTTTTGATGTATATTGGTTTCTAAAAGTTGAAAAAAGTTTGAAAAAACTAGGTTTTTTGTCAGTTTTTGGACCTCATGACTATATAAGGCTTTTTAAAATATTTTTTTGATTGTAGTATATTGTAGATCTCATTTATATCTACAATCATCACATGCATAAACTACAGATTTTATGTAGTTTAAGTAGTGTAAATTAACTTTGAAGTCAAAAATTTGCATATTTTTTGCTTTAATCTCAATTATGATCCACTGTCCACGTCCGGCTATGCTCTATCAATTAATGCAATAAGAAAAAAGAATCACTTGCCGGAAAGCTTCAAAATATAAGCCTGAAGTTGGCCTAGTGAGGTAATAAAAAATATTTGAAGACAAACGGATAAGTAGGTAAAGCACAATAGCATTTTAAAAATTACATGAAGTACAAAAATTCAAACCTTCTTTTCTCGTGGACCAGGCACTTCCAGGGGAAAAAATAATTTTATTTCCATAAACCAGGGACCAATGTCTACAACATAAGCATATAATCTGAAATTTTGACAAATTTTTCACTTTTTTGATCAACGTGCAGCAGAGAAACTTTTTTTTCAGCAACTGGGGGACGGCAAGTGATATGAAAAATATTTTATGGATGTGAACAAATTGTAACGCATTAGATTATCCATCTAGATCAAATTTTTATTTGTTCAGGACACAAAATATACATTTATTAATTATAGACAGCCTTAAGTTGAAAATTATAAAGATATAGCACTAAATTCATTTACTTTCTGCGATTTCCACCGCCAGCCAAGATTGTGACAATTCGAATGAAGATGTTAAGTGTGTCTAAATAGATCGAAATGCTATTGTTGATTGGATCGTAAGGTGTAAAGCCATAAGATGGATGATTTTCAGCTCGTTTGATGATTTTTTGTGTGTCATAGAGTAAAAATCCAGAGAAAAGCAATAATCCACCGTACAAGCTCATTGAGTATAATCCTGCACCTAAGGCTGTAGCTGGTGATAAGAACATTGATCCAATTGATGATGCGAAGACGACACCTAGTCCTATAGCTAATGGACCACCCATATTAAGGAACTTCTCACTTGGAGCACAAACAGCGACTGTAGACAAGCCTCCGACAATACCAGCTGTATACCAAGCTGCTCTGAGCATTATTGGACCTCCTGATAATTACCAATTAATAATCAAAACACGACTTACGTAGAAAGTCACTAGCTTCCGCGTTTGACTTATGTTAGATTACAGTTCTTATATATATCACAAAACGAAAATTAGTGTATCGAGTAGAAACCCAATTCGGATATATTCACACCGTACCATCAAAAGTCTTGTGGATAGACCAACATTAGCTCAATATTAATTTGAAAGTATAAATCTTGACGAACCAGCTGAGCACTCAGTTTATGTTTGGGGATATAAAGCTTGACGTCACAGCATAAGCGATAATGGACTCTTATCATAGAAAGTCTTCATCGATCAGCTGTGCTATCGCACAGCATAAGTTTGTAAACTAGAACGTTTACCATATGTTTGAAGGTATAAAGCTAACGAGTCAGCTGAGCTTCGCTCAGCATAAGTTTCAAGGTATAAAGCTAGCGAGTCAGCTGAGCTTCCCGTGAATAAAATTAGTGTTTTTGTAAGTAAAGGATACTAAAATTATATTGTCCTTGTATTATTTATTATTTTTTTGAAAATAATTTCAACACAATAAATAAGTCAAGATTAATGATGGAGATCAAACACTAGTTCATCCGTGTTACTGGATTAAAACCAGCTCACTATGGGGTAAAATTAGGGTTGGGCAGAATCGTATTCGAATGTATTCGAATTTAATGTGTGCACATAAATGGGCGATTCCACGGATGAATTTTTACAAAAAAACCGACTTTGAATCAAACTTTCTCTCAAACAAATGACTTTATAGCTCCAGCCTTAACACTTACTAATGTAAATCACCGAGATCTATCTCTATGTATAATTAACTTTTGTCGTCAAGCTTTAATTAATGAAATATTTGGATTTTTGTCAGCGTTGGCATATTACACAATGTTGAATTCTAAGTTTAAAAGCAAAAATATACGACTTTAAAGACATCTAGACAATTATTAATGGTTGTTATACTGTTCATTCTATCCTTTTTTATGATTCTGCATACTTAAATTGGCTTGAAAGGCACTCAATTGTCAGAAAAATGAATAAATTTAATGCATTTCATGTAATATACCAACGCTTTAGCTAAATCCGTGAGAAAATTATTTTTAAAAAGCAAAGTTTTACTTTCATTAACAATTACTTACTTGTATGACAAGTATTGTAGGATTGTACAATACTTACAATTCTTACAATACTTGTATGGAAAGTATTGTAAGTATTATAGTCATATTCACACAAAATTTTCAATTTTTTTTACAAGACAGTTTGAGAAACATTTGTCAAATGAATTTGATTATAATTGACGGTTTTTATGTAGTTTCTCGTGTTTCTTTACATTTTTTGAACCAAAATTTGATAAAAATACATAATTAGCAATTTTGAACTAAATATTTTTAAGTTTTAATTGAAATTTTATAGTTCTCCAAAAATATTCAGTCTAAAACATATACAAATATTGTAAAAATATTTGTATACAAAATTTTTGGCAATAAAGTCATTTTTTTAAATTGTCAATAGCAAAAAAGTATTCTGGCTCGAAACAAAGGCGATATAACGCCAGATGCAGCCAAAAATATCAAAAATTATTAATGAAAACAGATAAGATGAGAATATTAGACATTAGTCTCCTCATATTAGAGGAACTTTAACGTTTGCTTCAGTTTTATAGAGGTAACACCGAGGTTTAGTTTTTTTATAGCGCTTTAAGTCATATCATAACATTGCTATGCCTCGATTTAAGTTTGTTTCTTTAAAGTTAACTTTGCTTTTAGTATGGACATTTTTCATCAGAAATTTTCAGCAGAGTTTGAAAATAAAATGAAAATTGCTCTATTTTGAAAATAAATCAAAATGAAAATTATGAAAATTGCCAATTTTGATCAAAGCAATTTTGCAATTTTGTCAATTTCAGAAAATTGCAATTTTGGAAATTGTTTATTTATTAAGTTTTTATTAAAAACGAATATCAACATCCAGGAAATAAACTGTATCTTTTGTTTTTCTGAAGAAAAAATTCATTTAAAAAGAAGAAAATTTTCATACAAAATTATTCATCAAATATTTATGACGTCACAAAAATAAAAATTGATAATTTCCAAAATTGCAATTTGATTTATTTTCAAAATAGAGCAATTTTCATTTTATTTTCAAACTCTGATTTTCAGTGAATTTTTCTGAAATGATATATCTTTTTGTATTAACTAGGTATTCACGATTTCCCGGACCCAAAAAATTATCGGGAACTGGACAAAAATTTAAACTCAAATATCAAACATGCTCCTGGAAATTTGGAAGATAATTCTGTGTTCAAATGCTAAAACTTTTCAATTGAGATAATTTGACATTAAAATTTTTTATTCATCGAGTTTCTGTCCCAAAAATTTCGCGAACAGGAAATCGTGAAAGTCTAGTATGTATCAACTATAAAAACTAAAAAAATAAGAACAATTTTGACAAAGAAAGAAAAAAATATACAGTTTTATATTGTCTTAGAGATGCAGTTGTTGAAAATATGTATTTTCAAAAAAAAATGCTATAAAAACCATTTGATAAGTTTGTTAAATTTGATTCCTTCTTAATCGCCTTCTTGTCAGAGGTAAAAAAATTCAAATCGTCAAAGTAATGTTTGAATACACTTAAAACCTTATACTTTGATCAAAAAATTTGTATAAAACGAAATGCAGTTTGCTATTAAGAGTGATAAATCTTGTGAAAATGAAACCAATCTATTTAATTTTGATTCCTTATTGACATTTAATATTAGTTTACATAAGAAACTTCGTACCTGTACGGTTTTATGCGTGAGAATTGTATGAAATCAATTCTTGATTTGCATCAGTCTAGCTTTACAAAAGAATTTTGAACTTTTTACCATTTTTATAGCCATTACATAATCAGAAATACTCTCTTTTAATGGAAAACTGAAATTTGTGCTAGTTTTTCATAAAATACCCTGCTAATTTTCAATAATAATGTTAATTTATCAAACAAAATTGTTATTTATCAATATTTGTCAAAAAAAAAAGTATTAAATTTGGTTTTACAAATTGTTGAAAACTCAAAAAAAATTTTAATTTCTTTTAAAATTTGGTTCTTGAATAATTAAATTTCAGTATTGTAAATTTATATAAAAACTTATATGGCAAGTATTGTAAGTATTGTAGGTATTGTACCCTTGATATTTGCCCAACCCTAGGCAAAATTGAAAAAAAAAATTACAAAAGTCCTCGTGTTATTTATCGAAGGACTTCAGCGCATTTTTGACGCAGCGATCAGTATTTGATAAGCATCGAAATGCGAATCAATTTGCAAACAACTTTAAATTTTTGCGAGCTGTAGGTTGGGTGACAAATTTTAAACCATTTTTGATTTCGTAATGAATATAGGGAGGATTAAAATAAATCCATCGGATTAAAATTTGAAATCGTTATATCTACGTAGGTGTTGAGGGAAAGGGGGCATGTTTAGTATTGTTGGATAGGTCTTTTCGGGCCCTACATTACAAAAAATGTTTCATCTAATAATTCTCAAAAACTAGTGCACCAGAACAACTTTAATTTAAGCCTTCAAAAAAGCTGGTTTTTTGATCTACTGGATCAGAACTAGAACCAAATATTATGATTTTGGTGTCAATTGATTCCTAAGAAGATGTCAAACATTTAAACAATCAGCTATTTTTTGATTTAAGGCTTTAAAAAAAATTAGAGCAAATATAGTGTTTGTATGGAGATTTCGCGAAAATCTTCCATCAAGCACTACGGTCTCAAAAAAAAGTTCATACAAAGCGTCATTATTTTCGTCCTACTAGACTACAAGGGCTAAATTTTGACATATAAATCATTACTTTTAGATAATACGGTGGACCTGTAATTTGAACGACATAAAGAAACACCTTCCGTGTTCCACGCGGAAGCTAATATAGCTTTTAAAAAGTTATTTAAATCTTCAACTTACCAACAAAGCACAATGGAGCAACAACAGCACCCAAAATACCAGCATGAACAGCCCATGCGAGTTGCTTAGTTCCTAAACCAGGAGAATAAGGAATAGATTGTGCTACCATTCCAGATCCGATCATAACTGCAAAAGTTCCAATAATGCTTAACCATCCACCTCCAGAAACTAAACGTAAAATTGATGGACTACGAAAAACGGCAGCTGCTGAAGCTACAGAAATACCAATTGAAGCACCAAAGTATAAATATGTGTCCTGAATTCTTTGCTTAACATATTCTGGCCATAACATTGAATTTTCGAGAGCATTAGTTCCTTTTCCCATTCCAGCACCATAAAAGCATAAAGCACCAAGACCTAATAAACTGCCGCCTGCTAAAGCTCCTTTGCCAATGGCAAACGCTGTAATTAAGGTTTAAAAATAGAACATCAAGTAAACAAATGATTTAATTAAAGTGTTTTTCATGAAATTCATCAACAATTTCTAGATAATTGTAGAATCAACATACCGTTCGGTCCAGCAGGTGCCATTGCTCGTTCCTTCAATGACATTCGCTCATTAATTCGTTCACTTCTAGTTCTGAATTTTGCATCTTCAGCGAATTGACGAAAAATTGTCTGTCGATTCTTTGGAAGGTTCTGAATAGCACTTTTGACAAACACAGGATTTATCCTTGTTGTTGTGACTGCTAATCGTGATAACATCTTTAAATGAAAGTACTGAAAATTTCGCAAAAATTATGAAATCGTTTCGAGAATTTTCTACGGTTCGTTTTTAAAGGAGTTTTAAGGATTAATTCTGTATTTCTTCATACTGCTTACCTTATTATTTGTTCGTTTAAGTTGACTGTATAGTTTGTAGACTTGTTCACAGCGAATTTATAGTTAAATTAATTAAAAAGTTTTTTTGCAAATTTTCTATTTACTTCGAGGGGAAATCAACTGGATTTTAGGATCGATGGGGTATAAAACTACGCAAGTTAGGGTCGATTCCGTTATTTGAGAAAGTTCTTTTGTTTACTTCATGCTTCATGCTTTTTCCCAGAGTGAATTTAATTAATAATTAAAGATTGAACGAAGGAGCTGTTGATTAGACATAATACATTAGTAAACATTGTCAATAGCAGCATAACGCATGAAAAGAATTAACTTATATGTCCGTAGATACTCAAAATTATTAGATATCCTTAAAACCATGCCGAAAGATACATCAGAACATCAATTAAATGCTCAAAAGCATAGAATTAGAATTAAGGAACGATCAAAGTTCTATTCGCCAGGAACAGTCAATATTCAAGTGCTAGGTAGTGGAGCTAGAGGAACCAGCAGTGCTATATATTTGTTCTCCGAACAAGCAAGGTAATAAATTACAATTTTCATGAAATCAACTTTAATTAATCATGTCCATTTTAAGATACCTGTTCAATTGTGGAGAAGGAACACAACGATTAGCTCATGAACATCGCACGAAATTGACACGAATGGAACATATTTTTCTAACACGAAAGTCATGGCATCAAGTTGGTGGTGTTTGTGGATTGTGCTTGACATTGCAAGAAATCGGAGTTCCAAAAATCAATCTTCACGGACCATCTGGAATTGATGAGATATTCGATGCAACAAAAAAGTTTGTTGTGCTTAGAAATATGAAGGTTGAAACTCCAGAATGCAAAGACGGAGAATTTTGGGAAGATTCTGTTCTGCGTGTCAATTATGTTCCTTTACATAAAACAAAAAGTGCTGAGCCAGAAACACCAATTAAAGATGAAAGTAAGAATGACGAAACTGAAGATTGGACAGAGAAAGACCGACTGGAATATAACATTCAAGATGACAATACAGACTATTATGGCTATGAAGAGAAGAACAGATACAGAAACTTCAACAACAACAAAGAATCTAATGAGAATAACTCAAATTCATCCAAAAATCCACAACACTCGTACTCAAAAAGCACAGATGTTGATGTCATGTCCTACATTTGTAAGCTACAGCCTCGTCCAGGTACTTTAAATTTAGAAAAATGTGTTGAGCTAGGCGTTCGTCCAGGACCTTTATTAGGACGATTAAAGAATGGATTTGACGTGACTTTACCTGATGGATCTATCGTTAAAGCTGATGACGTTAGAGGAAGTGCATGTCCAGGCGGAGTCTTTATATTTGTTGACATCCCTGACGAAAGTTATTTACCAGCATTGCTTGAAAATCAAAGATTTATTGCTCATCAGGCTGGATGTGCAAACGAAGAAGACATGGCTTTAGTCGTTGTGCATTTTTCACCACAGGAAGTAATTGAGAATGAAAAGTATAAGGAATGGATGGATAGATTCTCACCAAGCACAAATCATCTTATTGTTAATGAACGAAATACATTTACTGGATATTTTGCATCACATCGCATTCAACGACAATTAAATGAACTTGATAGCTTTGTATTTCCAATGTTAAAGGAACCTCATCCATACATGGCAGTTAATGACATGACAATTGATGTATCGGAAATGGATGCAAGTCCATCAAAAAAGTTTAAAATTGATATTGAAGGAAATAAAGAAGACAAGTTTGCTGACTATCCAGAATTAGGTATTCGCAGTTGCTTCCATTTACGTCCACCAAAAGGATTTGATAGATTTAAAGAGCCTTATTCACATCCTGATAAAGTTATGGAAGAAACGTATGAAAATGCACCAGAACTAGCAAAGCTAATAACAGACTTTAAGGATGAATCCAGTAAGATATTTACTAGAACTAAAGCTGAACGAAATAAGGAATTCCCAAAAGTCACAACATTTGGAACTGGATCTTGCATTCCAAACAAAACTCGAAATGTCTCAGCTAATTTAATTCAAATCTCAGCTGATAATTGTGCTATTTTCGATTGCGGTGAAGGCACTTTTGGACAGATTGTTAGATTTTTTGGACGTGACGGTGCTGATGAGATTCTCAAGAATCTACGATTAATTTACATTTCACATTTACATGCTGATCATCATTTAGGACTGATTAATATTTTGAATAGACGACGAAAGCTGACAAATGACAAAGTTGTTCTGTTGGCACCAACTCAGATCAATTCCTTCCTATCGTTCTACAATTACCGGATTGAAGAAATATTCAGCACATATGAGCTGTTTCCATGTTCAGATTTGGTAAGTTTTTTAATAAAACAATAATAATCTTTCTTTATTTCAAATTTGGAATTATTGTAGTTTAAGTTACATTTCTTTGAGTCTTATTTTGACACCAGCCTGAATATGTCTTTAATTAACTATATCTTAATCAATTATTAATTTTGATGAATGAGATTTACATATATCATGAAAATGTGGCATAAAAAGTTTAAAAAAATTGCCGAGCGAGAAAAAAAAAAGATTTTTTTAAGCTTATGAATTACGTTAATAAATTATTTTTGAACTGGCTTGTTCGGTGCTGGTGGGCAGCTCATGAAGCCATACTTCACCATGATGAGGTGCATCCTTTGGGATCTTTCCGACTTCGTCTACGAAACTGCAGGACTGATTTATTGCTTCTTCAATGTTGGGGATTCTCTTTAGACGTTCTTGAGCTTCTGTGAATTTCTTGAAAAGGCTTTCATTCTTTACTGCTTCGTTGAGTTTCTCTGCATAACTGATATTATTGATCAGTTGTTGCCGATTAATCTCTTCTTGAGATGTTGCTGATGAGTTACTTGCAGCATTCACTGGATGTGAATGAGCAGAAACTTGATGTCGTTTGCTTAACGATGGAAAATTGTTACTGTCCAAAAGACTTGATATCTGTGGCAGCAATTTTAGTTGTGGTTTGGCTCTTGACTTTTCGATTCTTTTGGAATACGAAATGAACGATTGGCACAGTCTATAACTGGCAGCATGATCGCCATTGCAATTAATGCACTTGGCATTTCCATCACGAGTGGATCGTTGACATTGATTTGGTCCGTGAACTTCCGTGCACTTGACGCATCGGAATTTATATCCACAATTTTGAGATGAGTGACCCCAACGTTGGCAGTTGAAGCACTGCGTTGGGCTTTTGTTGCCCTTCTTGATGTTCTCCCACTTGACGATGATGTTGTCGATGTTACGGTGGAGAAACATCGACAACAAAGAGAAATTTGAAATGTTGAAACCCGTTAAAATTGGAATTTTAAAATGCTGTTACAATAATCTTTCATTTCTTTTACAGATAAGTTGGGACATAGAAGAATCGAAAGTTGAAGCTTTAGAAAAGCGTTTAGGATTAGAAAAGATCCAGTCTTGCTATGTCAAGCATTGTCCACACTCATTTGGTATATCCATTACAATGAAGAATGAAATGAAATCAGATATGAATCCAAAAGATACAGTTAAAATAACTTACAGCGGTGATACGATTCCTTGTGAAGATTTAATTAATATTGGTATGAATTCTGATATTTTAATCCACGAAGCTACAATGGAAGATGATTTGTGGAAGGAAGCACGAATTAAAATGCATTCAACAGTTTCGCAAGCAATTCAAGTCGGCAAGAAAATGAAAGCTCGATACTTGATTCTGACACATTTTTCACAACGATATGCCAAAATTCCATTGATTGAAGACAAAGTTGACAAGAAGAATATTGCAGTAGCTTTTGATAACATGGAAGTGACACTCAACGACCTCCCAAAAATGCATTTGATGTACGAGCCACTAAAAGTTATGTTTGCTGACCATTTTGAGCAAATGGAGAATAAAACACTTCGGCGACGATACATCCAGGAACGAAAAATCGATACGAATGTAACAAATGGAAATGGACAGAACTCTGTTAAAAAGTTTAAAGCTACAGAAGGTGATGGCTGAAATGCAATTGATGAAATGTTAAAAAAATGATTTTTTTAATCCAGTTATTGTTGATTTGAATTAAATAAAACTATTAAATGATTGATTAATTGAATTGGGAGTTTATTACATTCTTGTCTAGACTAAGTTACTTGGATCAACAGGCAGTTGTTGAGTTTTTCAGGCACTTTTAAAGAACCGTTAAATTATTTTTTGAATTTTGTCGTTAAATTTTGAAATCTGTAGACTGTAAAACTTTTTATACAATCTCGATTGAACCTGCTGACTTGTACTCATCATAGATTCACTTGAAATTTTACGATTCATCTAATCACGAGTCTAGTTCGGTGATTTTTCTAGAATTAGAATTTTCAGCAATCACATGATACCGATCAGAACTATCTCAATGGAATTTTAAAGTCTACATTTATGTAAATTTCTTTTTCTACCTTTTAATTTTCTTTACTTTATTATACCTAAATTCATATGTAAAATTTCATGAGTTGGAAGTTCCATCACGAGGAACAAATTTATGACCATCTTAATTAATGGCAGTTGCGCGACAAACCCAGTCACATGCTGTATTAAATTAAATTTAATGCTTCTTTTCGAGCACATTGAAAAGTTTGATAAATTGTTTGGTTCCTTTCTTTTGTAATGATCGAACAGATGTAATTTTAAGCAAGTCATTCAGCATCGCCACGAAAATTCCAAAAGGAACCAGTTTTTATCGTAAACATTTCGTCATCAAAATGCTATCAATGACCGCAACTCGATCAAAAAACAAGAAGCATCAAAACAAAAACAAATTAGAACTAGACATGCTGTGACTCATATCTTTTCGGAATTTCCTAGCATTGAATAAAGTCTTTTCAATATCTTGTCATTTTTAAGAATCAATAACAACATAAACGCAGCACAATAGGATGGAAATAAGATAATTTAATAGGATATGTTAACTAAGTACACATTTATTGACTTAAATGTCGTGTGAAAATGACACAGATTAGTAGTTGCTGTTTATCTTTTAGCACACTTTCATGACCAAAATCATCAACTAAACTATTGAGGCAGATTATGAAGAAGTTTATAACGTTTGAAAATGTTTTGTTGTAAGTTCGCACATCTTATAATGAATTGAAGCTTCATATCTAGCAAATACAGCAACTGGACTGTGCAATTATTCGAATGGTTCAAGATTAGTGCCATGGTTGATGAGACAAGTCTGAATTTCTCATAGTTTTCTTAATTTTCAATTGCCAAATTCAACTAGATATGTCCAAGAATCAAACATAGGATACAGAATCATTGAATTAGATGCCCAGCATCAAACGCATTACGCAACTACTATTTTTATTCACTTGTTCCTAACTTACATTCCATAAGATCATAGAGCTGTAAATTAGCATCAAAATAAATTAAATCATTCCACAATTACTTCCTGAATTTGTAAGTCGTCTTCGTTCGTAGCTTTTTTCATGTAACAGACAAACGATCGCGTCTACAGTTCATTGATCTCGCTACAATTATAATTGAACTTGACCTTCAAGGTAGTTAATAATGAGTAATCATTCACATGTGATTACTTGCAAAGCTTGTTAAAGGTAATTAATTTTGGAAGACATTGTACGGAACTTAAGAATTGCTTAAAAAATAAAATTGCTTAATTATTTTCAGAAAATTTATCAAGTTCTGTAAGTTTTCTAATTAAGTTTTAGTTTATGACTAATAAGTCTCATCTTGTTGGAGTTGTGAGAAGAATTAGGTAGCAAGAAAACAAATAAATTGTTTTTTTATTGCTTGATTGATGAGTGGATTCTAGGTATCTTTAATTAATTGTTGCTTGGCTTAAAATTGATGATCATTTTGTGTTTTGACACTTCTTTTGATTTTTGCATTGTTGCAAAAAGAATCGATATTTTTTGGTATTAAGCAGTATGTCACACCATGAAGATGTGTTAAGATAATTTTGAAAGTTTGAACGGCTTTCAAAAATTTGAATTTTAGAGATTTTTTTGAAATTAAAAACGTTTGCATCTTTTTAGCAAAATTCAAATTTTTTAAAAATATCGTTAATCGATTTTCAATCACAAAGTCACACCAAGCCTAAGTGATCTACAAGAATTCCATTTCTCTTTTAAAAATTCCTTTAATAAAATTATCATCATCATAAGGAATATGAAGAGAGCTATAATCGCTAAGATATGGTAATTTCCAATCAACTCAATTTGCACTTTTATTAAATGACTTGCTATTACACTGACTTGGATTCTGTGCTGTAATATCACAATTCCATTGGATGCATTGTTAAGTATACAATCTTATTGCCTAGGTATTATTCGTTTTAAAGATTTGCATTTACCGGAAATAATTTGAATTTTGCATCATTGATGCGAAGATTTAAAATTTTTAAGATCGTTTAAATTTGAATTTCAAATGTCGGTTGCAACGATAATCACATTGCAATTCAAAGACACGAGCAACTTCAATTATTCTAAGCCTTCACATGGATGGAAAAATTGCAAAATAACTAAGTCTATGTGAACTTGTGATTTTTGGCACCTCACGTATCAGTAAAAGTTTCCATAATGATTCCATCACATGCCCCACTCCATGTGATGTGCATCAATTAATTTTCGGTATTTCATTGACCGATCGCTACAAACAAATCAAACAAATTTTTTAATCGGGGATTTTTTTCTTTCTTTCTTGCTGTAGAATATCTTGTGGACAATATTTTTGTGTACACAAACTCGTTTCCATGATTGTAACGTTTGAAAATAATATTTACTTCAATTTTCCGCTCGCATATAAAAGATTCTCAAGTTGCGTTCTAGAGATTAGTCTAACTGAAGAAATCAGAGTGCAAACATAACCAAGAACTTAACAAAAATTAAGTCAGATCGTGTTCTAATATTTTTGTGGATATAACAAGTAAATAGAGACAAAACGATGGGAATTTACGTTAAAATCTTTGCCATTATGGCTGTATTGTGCGTGGTCAGTGCCTTACCAGTTGAGGAAGTCAAGCAAGTCAACGAACCACAAGTTGATCTATCAGCTGCTGAAGGCTCACCAGTGGCAGATACTGACGAATCAGGCGATGCATTAACAAGAGACAAGAGACATTTCATACATTATGGATATAGTAAGTTGATGACTTCAAATTAACACTTGGATGATAATTCTGGATATCTTCTATCCGGAATATTCTAATAATCTAGCAGAAAACATGTTTTGCACCATCGCATTTGTTTTGATTATTAAACTTGAATACTGTGTGGCTTTTACAGCCACAACAAATTGTGATGATGCAGTCACACATGTGCAAAAGATTATTTCTTTGATTACTAAGTTTACGATCAAATTAGATTCTTTTGTGGATGTGGGATCAGATGTAGTACTCAGAAGCCTTAAAGTGGGAACGTGGGAAGCCTTAAAGTGCTAAATTACGTGAGACTTTGCTTCTCTTCGCTTGACTATTGAAATAATTTCGGAATTTCCATCGGTCATTAACCGGTGCGATCATTTATCATTACATATGGTGTTGAAAAGATTTTTTCGATATGCTGTGCACCAGCTTGACAGAAGAAGGTTGTCATTGGCACCATTTATAATTTCCGATACTCATTCAAATGAGTGTTTTTTGATGTAATCTAATTATGCTGTGTAATTAGGTTTATTAAACTTTCATGGTGCATGATTTCTTTTAATGATGCTGACAAGAATCTAGAAATGATTTTAATTGAAATAGATCTATAGATCATTTAGTTGTGAAGCTCAACGAGGCCATGAGTTAGAATTATTCTATTTTTATATTGTAAGCTTAAAGGGCCTGTGAAGGGGAGGATTAATTTAAAAAATTCCAATCAACTCATTGAAGTTTCTAATTTTAACACAATTAATCAACAAATTTTTTTTTTAATTTCAGAACGGTGAGTCTTAATTATTTTCAATTTCAGAGCAGATTTTAATCATTTCCAAAATTTGATGGCACATTTCAGTTATCCAATTGGTAAGAAAAATTAAAATACAGAAAAGTTTTAAAATTGAATTTAAATGATTCTTAATATTTCGCAGGTGGATATTATGGAGGATACTACCCAGTCTCATATGGATATCCATATGGTAAATTTATATTAAATCTCTAGAAGATTGGTTGTAGAGCTGAACAGAGCTTGAGATTGAACTGAGTTCTTATTGAACTCATTAAAATAATGAATTTATGTTTTCAATTTTCAGGTGGATATGGATATGGATACGGCTACGGATATCAACCAATCGGATATGGAGGATTCTGGGGATAAATATTAATAGAAATCATCTAAAAAATCTCAGCGAAACATCAGTCATTACCATTGTTTTAAATTTTTCAATGTTCAGGAATCTTTCACATTGCTTAAAGTCATACCATAAACCAATAGTTTTATCATAAAGATTCACAAAAGTTTTGAGAATAATGTTCAGAAATTGCAAATAAAGTTCAAAATATTATTAATTTAAAATCTTTTTGATTCATTTGAGATTTGAATAATATTTATTGTAGGATAGTTGTTTGCCCCTTTTGATACAAATTTACAGACTGTTTACAAACTCCAAACAATAAGCATCGTTCTATTACAATACAAAACATGAGGTCTTATTTTATTAGCCACAATTACAAAAGTGGCTAGTACACTTACAAAAATGCTTCTTGTGATATTTTGAAACTTTTACAAGAAGTTCCTTTTCTTCAATGGAATCCTGATCTCTTAACGACATCCAGGATACAAAAGTTGACTTAACCTATTTCCATTGAATTATTAAACACACAAAACCATTTCAGGCTTATCACACAGTCAGTCAACCTGCAAATAATGATAACGTTAATTCGATGTTTTGACATTTTCTCTGGAAAAAGAGTTTCCACAAATGTACATCGAGTGATGAAAAGAAAACACGAAAATCACCTCTACAAGTAAGCACTTCTGCTGAAAAATGAGAATTTCTTAAGTGATGCGAACTTTTGACTCATAATTGACATGAGTGCCAATCAGATACGAGAAACTTATGATATACATCATAAACAAGTAACGAATGATCAATTAAAGTAAGCTTCAACTTACGGTACAATAGATTCTATCATCGATCAGGATTGCAGTGCCTTCAGCTCATCGCAACGTGTAGTAACACATCACCAGGCTGAAACCCTCTCACATTATTAATATGCTTTCTCGCTATCGGGATCGGGATCGGGATTTCCCGGGATTTACCGATCCCGATCAATCCCGGGATCCCGAAATTTATCGGGATCGGGATTGAAAATCCCGGTTTTTTTGTTTAGGAAATTATTGATGTTTTAGAACCTGCTAAATACGCGACAGAAGAATTATTGCGTAAATCAAACGATTTATTAATTTCTGAAGGAACAAGTAACTTTTTGCTAGACGAATTGTTGCTACAAGGAACATTATTGTCTCAAAAGGTTTACGATATGAATTGCGCTCGCATAGGTGCACGAAGAAATGGAACATTAATTGACTTAATACTTTACCTGAATAATCCTCAATATATTTCTTTAGACAAGCATTTTAAATCGTCAACAAAAGCTGCAATACATAAACTTGGCATTGACTTATTGAAGAAGTATTTTGTCAAAAACTCTACAAATGGAGCTATGGAAGCTTCAACATCCAGTGCAAATCAAATCCAACCGTCAAACATTTCTATTCGAGATAGACTGAAACTAAGCATATCTGAATATACATCATTAACAACAGATGCAGCAGCAACAGAACCAAATAACTTGAAAAGAGAGTTTAATTGGTATGACAAAAATAAGAAGAGAACCGTTTTATTAGATCAACTTTACGATGAATTGATAACAATGCAGCCGACCTCAACTCAAAGCGAACGAAATTTCTCTATTAGTAACAACATTCTTACAAAACAAAGAAAACGTTTACTTGACAAGAATCTAAATGCAATTGCATTTGTTAAAAGTTTTTTCATTAATGCTTAATTTTTATAATTATATTCACACCGTTTTCTATAACCTTTAAACTTACATCTTTATCAACATTTATTTTCTATTTTTGTTTATGTTCACATTTTTCAAAGGAAATATGGATTAAAACATCTACCTTGTAACACATAAAGTATAACTAATTAATTAAGGAATAAATGACCGTATAAGTAGCAAAAAAATATACAATTTTTTTTGGGAAAAAAAGCAGAAAAATGCTGTTTTTTAAATTTTTTTACATATTCGGGATTCCCGGGATTTCCCGGGAAATCCCGAAAAATTTCAATCCCGATCCCGATCCCGAAAATTTGTCGGGACCGGGATTTCGAGAAAGCATAATTATTAAGCTTCAACTTTATACACACGAATCCGAAATTATGAATTTTATAAGTTCGATAGTTTGTTCAAAACAGACTTTTGAATTCGCGGTCATTCAATATCGCTGAGACGAAAGAAAAGTTTTTTATTCCATCCAATTTAAATAATTCCATAACTTTTAATAGCGGCGACTGAAAAAAATGAAGAATTAATTTCCAAGGAATTTCATAAAACTTGCATTTAGTGGAATTAAAAGTTGAACAAAAGAAAGTTTTGAAATAAAATTAATAAGAAAGAAATGAAAGTTTTTGAGAAGATAAATTTCTTCGGGAACTTGACGTTTTGTGAGAACGGAAACTAGAATTTATTCGATAAAATAATATTTAAGTATGAAAAACTTATAAAGAATAGTTTGAAGGCAATTGAAAAATTTTGTCGAGGCTCGTTCACATTTATTTTTGGATCCTCACAGCTTTTGTATGATTTATTGATGCAATTCTTTTCTTGTTTACAGCAACTTTGTCGCTCTTACCTTATTTGACGATTTATATGCATAGGTTCATTAATTACTCATATTCATATCTCCTGGTTCTATCCAAAATGATTAATAATATTTTTTCTCACTCATGCGTCATTCATGAATGATGTCTAATGAAAAGGAAGTGGGTCTAGATGAGTGAAAATTTTGTTGGTCTGAAAATCCAATTTTTTGGTTGACGATTAAAAATGATGATTTCTCAATTTTTTTTTTAAATTTTTTTTAACGCCTTGTTGGAACCCCCCTCTCTTGTGACGTCATTTCTGAACAATTTTGTGGGATCAGTTCACTTAAAACTTTAGTTTGGAGGGAGTTTAGGTTGAATTCGGATTTTGTTTCCATAGATGAGAGGAGACGGAGTTCCATTATTGTCCTTTTACGTCATTTATGAACAACCCGTTACCACAAAAATAATTTAAAGTTCTGTATAAAAACTTCCGTATAGAAACAACTGAAGTAAAAATTGCTATAATTTATCTTGCCTTACAATTCATAACATAGCTCCTCCAATTACAGGTAACTATAATCTACAAATATGAGATAGGATGATAATGAGGACAACGACAAAAGAAAAGACTGAAAAAGTGGAAGTGAAATTTTTTTTTCATCTCTTTTACATCTAATTTGATCTTGTGATGGAGATAAAAAATGTTCGTGCTGGTTGTTTCCCTTCCATTTTTTCTCATTTCATGATGTAATTAAACTAATTTAACGAATTTATCTTTCATTAAACAAATGAGGTTTCGTTGTTGATAAATTTGGAAAGTACAAACCAGTCGTCATTATGATATTTTTTCTCAACGCTGTCTTTCATCATACATTATTTATCTTCCCACAACAGGAGATACTGGGAAGCTTGGTGTGTTTATGCATAATAGGCTAAGATGATGATGAAAAATTATGAATTAAATTTGAAATATTGTCTGTGCTTTTTAAATTTAATAATCTTTGAGTTATAAGACAACCAAAAAGTAGAAATGTAGAAGAAAATCTCAATTTTCAATTTAGTTCGAACAAAAATTCTGAGACTAAAGTACTTGAAGAATCATCAACAAATTGATCAATGCAAATGATATCACTCGATAGTCCTTACAATAGGTCATATTACTATTCAACAGACTTTGATATGGATGATATTTCCGAAGAAGAGAGTTGAGTCGTTGGAAGTGGTGAAAGCGTCATCTTTGGACTTGACATGCACCCAGATTTTTGTGATCCTATTTAGCAACTGGGTATAGAAATTGAAGACGTTAATGACGATAATGTGACAGGCTTTAAGTGGCGATTTTGAGGACAGCTATTATGTAACAAGGAGTGTCCATGTGACTGACTTTTGAGGAACAAGATTTGCTTTAAAATTGTAAGTTTATAGTAAGTCTTTCTTTTTGTCCTCATGAAAATCTGATGATCTTCTGGATTTATTTCTTACTCTCTATTCTGGGTACGGCGATGTTTTTGGATGGCGTCATAATGTTGAGAGAATTTCTTATCATCATCTAATATGTTTACTCAGTTCAGTATGATTTATATCTTTATTGCTAGATGGATCCAATTGCTTTAACGATGATTGAAAAATATTGTGGTGTCTTTGGTAATGGAAGATTGCTAATGGTTATCAGGAGCATAATTAGGGTGGGAGGGATAGTTTAGGGCTCCGTTTAAATGTTTCAAACCGTAAAAAACTCAACTAGACCATTCTCTTAAAAAACTTCTAGCTACGCTCCTGATGTCTATGTTTAGTCCAAAAACAGGAATACGCATCGATCATAATTCAAAGAAATCTTGGCTACACAGATTATTCTGCTTTTGCGAGGTTCTACTTATTTTTATAGCAATCACTGTCTTTTTAATGTCATTGGGATAGAAACTGCCTGCTGATAATGTCTTTAAGGATTTATAGAATCTTTTAAAAATGCCACACTTTATCTGCTTCATCTTTCCTATTGTGAAATTTTTATGGATTCATATGCTATATTTCCGAAAAAAAACTAGGTGCGTCAAATTATTTACAATCACCGTCAGGACAATATCATCAATTCCATTCCTTTATATGGCCGAGAAAACTCAGAAGAATTTTTAACCATGTAAACCTTATCGTTATCACATTCTTTCCACATGCAGGATGTCTTGTTGGCTATTAATTTATTGAGTATGTTCACGACATTTTTTCAATTCAATAGCTGAATTGTGATTGTTCATGACAAAAATATCTCCAATATTTCCTTTTAGAAATGCATGATGGTGCTTTCCTTTCGAAGCCATGGAAGCATTGTCATGCCATCTCATGTGATATGATTTCCTTATTCTGTTTAAAAAGAAAAGCTCATTCATAATGATTATGTTCGCTTTCGGAAGCGGCATCAACCTATTGTTCATTGTTAGCGCCGAAAAAAATCTTTTGGCTATGTTTTTTGGGGTCATTCATTTGTTACGTAACACAACAAAAATAAAGTTTGAGACCCTTCATCCTCAGTTGTCATGAATTTACTTTGTTTTAATTGTCACAAAAAATGCGAATGTTACTTAATAAGTGTACAGCTCCTTGAATAGCCACGGTAGGTATGAAAATTTTTCGCGTAGACTGCATGTTTTATTGCTACCTTCTTTCTATTATGTGTGCTTTTCCTCCTATAATTTATTTTCATTGGTGGCTTTATGATTGGCGAGGTTGAAGCTAGAGATGCTTTTGGCTTGATTGTTGTAGCTAACGGAATTGCCTACAAATTGATATACTTAATACCGTAACAGCAAGAACGTGATTCATAGAAAAAACATCATGTCCTATTAATATTGCATCACATTTTAGGGTGATTATGATGTTGATGTCCTGGAAAATGAGAAATTATTACGGCGCGCATTTACATCTTTGTCAGCAGAGGGCTTTTCAGGCTTACACAGATATATTTCAGAGGCAGGATGCTGTAATTTTTTCAATCGATGTGAACTTTAACAAATTGTGGAATTTTCAAACTAGTTTGACTCTAACCCCTTCCCTCAGCAACGCTAATGTTGCACTTATCATTGCTGATTAAGCATAACGAAATAGTAAGCTTATCGTCACTCTCACGTGTCTCAAAAGTAAGTAATTGCTTATTGGTAGCTTTACCTTCTAAGCAAGGGCTTCAATTGAATATTTTATGCATTCAATTCCTCGGAAGTAAATAAAAATCCCTTGTCGTCTTTATTGATCCCCACCTTTTCAAAGAGGCTCTTCTCTTTTGACTTTGTATAAATTTCCTTTAAAAACATAAAAGCTTATTGCTTTTAAATTCCGTTTACTTCAATAAATCTCTGTAAAATTCCCAAATAATTTGTCATCATTACTAAGGATTTGACATGAAATTTTTGTGCATGTATTGTGCTTACGCATTTGTATTTGTCGATTGTCTCTTTTTTTTTTGCTCCGTCAATTGAATTCAATTGCTATTTTCTTGAACACTTTTTACACCATTAGCAACAGGAGTTCTTCGTTGCGCATTGTTCTTATAATCAAGTGTATCGCGTACTGCTTCTCAACGAGGGGTGAATTAAGGTGTGGGTTAGGCTAAATGAAATGGGCTGTTTCTTATATTGAAGAAAAATATTACAAAAACATGTCGGTAAAATATGAGATTTGACCCCACCCCCCAAAAAAACTTCCAGTTCCACCCCTGTACCATTAAGTTCTCTCACTTTCTCTTGTAAATTGCACCCTCGATAATCGCTGGTATGTCACAAAAAAATTTCGTTGAGCTTATAGTCCATCGGACTGTGGATAATGAATTTGGAAGTAGCATAAAAAATATGAAAAGTGAAATAATAATAAAAATAAAAATTGAGAGACAGTGACAACAAGAAAGAAAAATGTTTTAACATTCTGTTAGTGAAAAGATATAAAACAAAATTAATTTAATCTGATTACGTTTGCTTCATGGAAAAGAGAATAAAAAGTGAGCGACGAAGGGAATGAGACAATGAAGAGGGAAAACGGCGATGAAATAAATACTAGTATAGGCATGTTTCCGCTCTAAGGAAATTCTCATTACACAAGAATTGAAAATACATTATTCAAGTTTGTTTCTTTTGCTGGATCCCAATCTCTTATCGTCTTTTCAGAGCATCTTATTAAAGGGAAAAGACACTTGTACACATTTTGTCTGCAGATTCTGTAGATGCAGAATAATTTTCAAAATGATGCGTAATGTTGCGCACATTTATAGCGTAGTGTATTTTTAAATGGTGCGCAATATTGCGCACATGAAAATTTCCAATATAACTTTTTTTGGAAAGGTCTGAAAATTTAAATTGTGTGATTTTTGTCGTCAAAAATGCGCTTCAAATAGTCAACATTGTATTAATTATGGTAAAGCAAAAGTATGCACACAGCAAAAACTTTCTGAAATTTTAAAATTGAGTTTCATTTCATTTATTTTAATTGAAGGCCTTCTGCAAAAACACAAAAAAAAAGACAATAAGGAAATTTCATTACTTTACGTTTTATACTGGGAATTAAATTCATCATCAAATTATATTCATGAATATTTTCAAATTGATTTTTAATGAATGGAGATGGATAAGAGTATTTAAATTGAATTATTTTGGAAATTGTGAGTGGGTTTTTTGGGAAATTGTGAGAGTCAACAATTTTTGATTTCGAGATTTACGAATCAGTTGGTTTACAATCAGTTAATTAAATTATCCATTAAAAAATTAGATGAGCTAGTATTGAATGTAGAATGAGCTTTTTCTTTGCTCGTTTGCATTGTTTATTGTTATATTCACACCGTTTTCACGTGTGAATCTATTGGTTTTGTTCAGATTGAAAAATCAGTTTTTAGAATTTTGTGAGGATATTGAGCAAGATAGCTTAAAATGTTCAGAGATAAAAAGTTTGTGCCTTGAATTTCACATCTTTTTTTTAAATTAAACTTTGGATAAAAAAAATTTTTTGAGCAAAGAATCAACAAGGAAATACATTTTCAATTTTGGACTAGGGGCTAGGGTTGGGTTTTTGAAAAACAGTCTGTTTTCGGTTTTTGATTTTTAAAAACAGCTGTTTTCCTGTTTTTCTAGAATTCAAAATAAACTGAGTTATGGGCAATTCTACGAAAAGGTTTCATGAAAATATTCCGTGTCAATTCCATGAAACCATGAAATAACTTTGTATACTTAGTATTACTGGAAATTTTACCACCTTAAAGATATTAATGAAAACATTTTGGAAACTGGGCGAAAAAATTCATGTGAAACAGAGTAATTTTTCGTAGAATGTAAATAATTCTTTAATTAACCATTTTTAATATGTTTGGGTGAGAACACATGTAGATCTCAGTAAAATCTACTATTTAATACATGAAACATAGGGAGTAATGCAACTCATAAAGAGAAATATAGGGACCGTTCACTTATTACGTTCGCAATTTAGGGGGGAAGGGGGGGTTTGAAAATTTGTAACAAAATGTAACATAAGGGGGGGGGGGGGGGGGGTGTCAAGAAGTATGTAACGTTCCAACTGTCGTCTGTCTT
Source organism: Chironomus riparius (assembly GCA_917627325.4). NCBI lineage: Eukaryota > Metazoa > Arthropoda > Insecta > Diptera > Chironomidae > Chironomus > Chironomus riparius. The sequence goes on along the minus strand of OU895877.1, from coordinate 15,227,529 downwards.
TTAAAAAAAAGTTCACGAAAATTCACACCGAAAACATTTTTTTAAATTTTCGACCTTTTTAATGATAAAATAAATTATGAACGTTCAGGGGGGGGAGGGGGGTTGTGAGTTGTAACATATTGTAACAAGAGGGGAGGGGGGGTGAAAATAGTCGTTTTTTTGCGTAACGTAATAAGTGAACAACCCCATAGATTTGGAGACAAATTTGTAGAAAAAATCATTCGTAGAATCGCCCTTATCCTAAGTGTTTCTCTAAGATAATGAAACTTTTTGGTGATTATAAGCAGTTAAGCATACATTTTAGAGCTAAGCATTATTATTTCTTAAAAATGTAATGAAATATAAAAATGCAAAAAAAAAATCCAAAAAAATTTATACCTTTAAGTAACATTGCATTGTTGCATTGTAAAAGTTCGATAAGCTCTAATATTTTATTCGAAATATTCAAAAAATCTTTCTGAATAAAAAAATATCTTGTAAAATTGTTGATTATATTTTTAAACTTTAGTAAATGCTACAAAAGGTTCAACAAATTTAAAATTTCGATTGCAAAATTAATAATGATTAACCATAAATTTGATAATGATTTCAAACCTATTATACATCCAAAAAAAATTAAAAAAGTAAATACATTTGGGCAAGACCGCGAAAAAAGTGAACAAATATTGAAAGTTGATTTACTCAGAGTTTAGTTATTCAATCGTCACAATTCTTTCAGTGGCTTATAGCCAAATATAAAAACTAAATTTTTAAACCAAAAATTTTAAAATGGCGACTTTATAACTTAGTTTAATTTCTAAATTAAACATTCAAAGTGATTTCTCTACAAGAAGGAAGCTATAAAAGGAGCTGATATGTTCATAAAAGTTGTTGAGAATCTTATTTTCTTTCATTTATCATACACACATTTTCAAATTAAAACACAAAATTAGTTAAATTAACCAAAATTGATTTTACATATAAATTTAATGAAATTTTCATTATTGTCCCTCAAAAAGCATTAATTAATGATAAATCACAACTTTCCTGCAAGAGTTTACTGCAATAAAGCCTTCAAATTGAGTTAATTTAAGTAAAAGTTTATTTTACAACTCTTTAATCAACTCAAAAATTTAAATTTTCAAAAACGGTTAAAAATTTTTGGTTAAAGTTTTTAAAGTTTTTACTTTTTTCTTGTTCTATAACATTATATTGTGATATATTTTGCTAGAACTAAGCATATTTGATGTATAATTATCATTTTACATCATAAAATTAAAGGAATATCTATTTAATTGCCATTTAAAGGCAATTTTACAAAATGACCAAAAAAAGTTAATTATACTACTTTTTTCAAAAATTTTTGGCTTCTATCATAAAGCCAAGGTCTAAAACTATATTTGTGTCAAGAAAAAAGTTAAATAAGTTAAAAATTGAAAGTAAAATATAGGAAAATAAGGTTAAAAACATTAATTAATTTAACTTATTAAGTCGCCATTTTGTTTTTATTACTTTTTAATGATAACTGTAGTTTTAAACTAATTATTGCTGAAAAAACTATCGAAATTGGTGTAAAACCAAGCGAGATAGACTAGTTTTAGTGAAATTTCAAATACCCTTCCCAAAAATTCAGTGTCAGATTTTGCCTATTTTCAGGCTCTACAGCCTTAAGTATAGTACTTCCAATAAAAAGTTACATACCAAAAGATAGGCATCAAAAAGTTCTATAAAACAGTATGTTTAGTTTTACTGTAAGTATTTTCGTTACAGAGATATAAACGAAATAACAGCAAAATCTGACACTTAATCGAAAAACGGTCTTGCCCATTTCAATTTGAAATGCTGGAAAAATATATTAAGTTCTTCAAAAAATTAAGAAATTTTTTTTTCTGTAAATTTTATGTAAAAATGAAAATCAGAATACAGATCTGTTTTTGAGACCTGTTTTCTGTTAACAGATTTTTGTCGAAAAACAGCTATTTTTCTGTTTTCTGTTAACAGATTCCCCAAACCCTAGTAGGGGTGACCCTAGTCAAAAACATTTTTGTCACTTTTTTCTTCGAGGGTTTATCCAAATGGATTGAAACTTTGCATAAATATTCTAGTGCTTAAAACAAATACAAATAAAACATCCTAAAATTTTTTTGAGTAAAGAACCAAGAAGAAATACATTTTCAATTTTGGACTAGAGGTGACAGTAGTCAAAATCAATTTTGTCACTTTTTCTTCGAGGGTTTATCCAAATGGATTGAAACTTTGCATAAATATTCAAGTGCTTAAAACAAATACAAATAAAACATCCAAAAATTATTTTGAGTAAAGAACCAAGAAAGAAATACATTTTCAATTTTGGACTAGAGGCGACCCTAGTCAAAAACAATTTTGTCACTTTTTACTTCGAGGGTTTATCCAAATGGATTGAAACTTTGCATAAATATTCTAATGCTTAAAACAAATACAAATAAAACATCCAAAAATTTTTTTGAGTAAAGAACCAAGAAAGAAATACATTTTCAATTTTGGACTAGAGGTGACAGTAGTCAAAATCAATTTTGTCACTTTTTTCTTCGAGGGTTTATCCAAATGGATTGAAACTTTGCATAAATATTCTAATGCTTAAAACAAATACAAATAAAACATCCAAAAATTTTTTTGAGTAAAGAACCAAGAAAGAAATACATTTTCAATTTTGGACTAGAGGTGACAGTAGTCAAAATCAATTTTGTCACTTTTTTCTTCGAGGGTTTATCCAAATGGATTGAAACTTTGCATAAATATTCAAGTGCTTAAAACAAATACAAATAAAACATCCAAAAATTTTTTTGAGTAAAGAACCAAGAAAGAAATACATTTTCAATTTTGGACTAGAGGTGACAGTAGTCAAAATCAATTTTGTCACTTTTTCTTCGAGGGTTTATCCAAATGGATTGAAACTTTGCATAAATATTCAAGTGCTTAAAAAAAATACAAATAAAACATCCAAAAATTATTTTGAGTAAAGAACCAAGAAAGAAATACATTTTCAATTTTGGACTAGAGGCGACCCTAGTCAAAAACAATTTTGTCACTTTTTACTTCGAGGGTTTATCCAAATGGATTGAAACTTTGCATAAATATTCTAATGCTTAAAACAAATACAAATAAAACATCCAAAAATTTTTTTGAGTAAAGAACCAAGAAAGAAATACATTTTCAATTTTGGACTAGAGGTGACAGTAGCCAAAATCAATTTTGTCACTTTTTTCTTCGAGGGTTTATCCAAATGGATTGAAACTTTGCATAAATATTCAAGTGCTTAAAACAAATACAAATAAAACATCCAAAAATTTTTTTGAGTAAAGAACCAAGAAAGAAATACATTTTCAATTTTGGACTAGAGGTGACAGTAGTCAAAATCAATTTTGTCACTTTTTCTTCGAGGGTTTATCCAAATGGATTGAAACTTTGCATAAATATTCAAGTGCTTAAAACAAATACAAATAAAACATCCAAAAATTTTTTTGAGTAAAGAACCAAGAAAGAAATACATTTTCAATTTTGGACTAGAGGCGACCCTAGTCAAAAACAATTTTGTCACTTTTTACTTCGAGGGTTTATCCAAATGGATTTAAACTTTGCATAAATATTTTAGTGCTTAAAACAAATACAAATAAAACATCCTAAAATTTTTTTGAGTAAAGAACCAAGAAGGAAATACATTTTCAATTTTGGACTAGGGGCGACCCTAGTCAAAATCAATTTTCTCACTTTTTTCTTCGAGGGTTTATCTAAATGGATTGAAACTTTGCATAAATATTCTAAAGCTTAAAACAAATACAGATAAAAATTCTAAAATTTTTTTGAGCAAAGAACCAAGTAGGAAATACATTTTCAATTTTGGACTAGGGGTGACCCTAGTCAAAATCAATTTTGTCACTTTTTTCTTCGAGGGTTTATCCAAATGGATTGAAACTTTGCATAAATATTCTAGTGCTTAAAACAAATACAAATAAAACATCCAAAAATTTTTTTGAGTAAAGAACCAAGAAAGAAATACATTTTCAATTTTGGACTAGAGGTGACAGTAGTCAAAATCAATTTTGTCACTTTTTCTTCGAGGGTTTATCCAAATGGATTGAAACTTTGCATAAATATTCTAGTGCTTAAAACAAATACAAATAAAACATCCAAAATTTTTTTGAGCAAAGAACCAAGTAGGAAATACATTTTCAATTTTGGACTAGGGGTGACCCTTTTTTCTTCGAGGGTTTATCCAAATGGATTGAAACTTTGCATAAATATTCAAGTGCTTAAAACAAATACAAATAAAACATCATAAAATTTTTTTGAGCAAAGAACCAAGTAGGAAATACGTTTTCAATTATGAACTTGGGACAGGTCTAGTCAAAATCTAGTTTTTCATTTTTTTTCGAAGGTTTAACCAAATGGATTGAAACTTTGCATAAATATTCAAGTGCTTAAAACAAATACAGATAAAAATTCTAAAATTTTTTTGAGCAAAGAACCAAGTAGGAAATACATTTTCAATTTTGGACTAGGGGCGACCCTAGTCAAAAACAATTTTGTCACTTTTTTCTTCGAGGGTTTATCCAAATGGATTGAAACTTTGCATAAATATTTTAATGCTTAAAACAAATACAAATAAAACATCCAAAAATTTTTTTGAGCAAAGAACCAAGAAGGAAATACATTTTCAATTTTGGACTAGGGGCGACCCTAGTCAAAATCAATTTTCTCACTTTTTTCTTCGAGGGTTTATCCAAATGGATTGAAACTTTGCATAAATATTCTAGTGCTTATAACAAATACAAATAAAACATCACACATTTTTTGAGCAAAGAACCAAGTAGGAAATACATTTTCAATTTTGGACTAGGGGCGACCCTAGTCAAAAACAATTTTGTCACTTTTTTCTTCGAGGGTTTATCCAAATGGATTGAAACTTTGCATAAATATTTTAGTGCTTAAAACAAATACAAATAAAACATCCTAAAATTTTTTTGAGGGTGACAAAATTCAAACTAAGTGTTTTTGTAGCTGACATAATTATGACATAAATTAGATATAACTTTTGAACTGTATCGATGTGGGTTTTGGCCGTACTTCACGCCCACCCTTCAAACTTATGCTGAGCAAATCTTGGTCTATCCATAAGACTTTTGATGGTACGGTGTGAATATATCCGCATTGGGTTTCTCCCCGATACACTAGTTTTGGATTAGATTTGGTCTTACGAGGATCCTAATAATAATAATAATAATAATAATAATAATAATAATGTGTGAAGGGCCCAGCCTTTCAACTGGAGGCACTGCGATTCAAATTAGAACAGAATCTTTTGTACCACACCCTTTAGACCTACAGTTTAAAGTGGGATCCGAACCACTTGCAAGCTCTGCACATTCCAAAGACACGAGTACGTCATAAGCCCTGATGTACACTGCAATATACCTAGTCACAATTCGTGTGCGCAAGCTGCCGTAAGTAAGTCATCCAGATGCTAGTATATCCTTGTATACCTAGCAAAGGAGGCACATTCTGTACCAAAGACCTCAAAACTACACCCAACACACGAACCGAGCTTCGTAACTAGAACGGTGAAATGGAAAAAGAGCTTCAAAAATTAGACATGGCCTGGGATTGTACCCAGGACCTTTGGCACAGAAGGCCAACGCTCTACCATTTACGTAGGCCACTGATGCCATTTCACCCGTTTGCGAGGATCTTACTACAAATTTAAATAAAATATTACAGTTAAATGTTCAAAACCTCCATAACCTTGAACTAAGATTCAAAATCATTGCAAATATCAAAAAAAAAATTGATTAAATTTTGGCTCATGATCCAAATATAATACCATCCGCTGAAGAATAACTCAATATAAATCCCCCATTTCTTTTATTTCATAAGAAACACATATTATATGTTTGTAGGAAGAAAATAAAAGCATGTACAATTTTCTAGATGTGCGAATTTCAACTTCATTCAACAATATTGTATTATGTAACATTATTCCATTGGGTAATGATGAGTAGAACGCGATTAGAATGAAGAGGAACAAGAAAAGTTTCTTTTAACTTCAGGGTCTTACTTATCTGACATCTTCATACGCTTTTCAAAAGAGATCCAAAGAACAGAAGAAGATGAAAAAAAAGGGGAATAAGAAATATTGATAAAAGAAATACCAAACTTTGCTGCTTGATTCCTTTTTTTCTTCTCTTTCTTTTATTTGCCATTATAAAACATCCTTTGGTGAAAAGAAGAGCTTATCAGTATTGCTACTAGAACCGGAACAGAAATTTCATTGTGAATTTTTCATCCTTCACTCGCTCTTTTCTTGTCTGTTCCTATAGCATAGGAAATAGGAATCAAAGATTGAATGTCTATCGTCTACAGTAGTTTACATATTTTTAATAACATGGATGTTGATGGAAATTCAAGTGCCTGACTTTTCTCATTCTGATAATGTTATTCAGTCATGTGTGATTGCTGAACTTTTTGTTTGTTTTTCGAACTTTATTGACATGATTTTTTGATAAAAGTTGGAATGCTGCAGCACAGATTGTCACGAAAACTGGAAGAATGTCATGCTTAATATAGTCAAAACTTTGTTGGTTTAGTAGGAGTAGTTTACGTTTTCAGTCCATCAGATATTGGGATTTCTAGCCTAGTGTTCCTGTTCGCCAGAAAGATTTATTTTGTTTGAAGCTTCACTTCAATTATTGAACCCAATCCTCTCCTGAATACATCCAAGTTATACAGTAGATTCAGTATATTTAAATCTTTACAAATTCATAGAAACACTCAGAAGCTTCCATCTGCTGCTCCTTCAATGCCAGTTTCCTTGAAAAGATACTCAAATTATTCAAAAAACAAATTCCGCTTCTATTTTTTCATTTTATTATGTTGTCAAAATACTTCAAAATTTCCTAGAATTATGCGTCTTAGCTATCTCTTCCACGAAAATATTCCAGCACAAGCTTTATTTTTAGACAGCTCCATTCGAATATTCAACGAATTTTTTTAGACACAAGCAGGGAAAATTAATTCAAAACAATTGTCGAAGAGAAATCAATGAAGCATTAAGAATTTTCAGATTCCATTGTCGAATATGCTGGCGCAATTAAAAAGCGCCTGTTTGAATTTTTTCCAATCTGCTATTCGGGAGTTTTGAATAATTTCGTAAATAATGTGTACAGCTTACACATATTGGGAGCAAATAATATGTTTAATGAATTGTAATGAAGTACCATAGAGTTCCATGTAAACAGATTTTATAGATCGTGGAAGAGGAATTTGTAGAAAATTTAATTGCATTTTATGCTGAATAGACTTACTGTAATTAAATTTAGCATTATTTTGGAATGAGGTTTGTTTTTCAGTTTGTCATATTAATTCATTGACTAGTCCGATTAGTAAGGTAGGGATTAGGTGCACCTTATTGAATACAACTTAAAGTTTTCAATACTGAATCTTGACTTTGAGAGTGAAGAATCCGGTACCAAGCTGGCATAGCTCTGGCATTGTGCTGGATTCGATTTGAGTCATATTCGATTATTCGGATTCGGGATAGCAACCTAGAGTTGCTTTGAAGCTTGACAAAATAATAACCTATACCAGTGTTCTCCAAATTATGTCCCGTAGCTCAAAAAGTTTAGACAACACTGTCCTAAACTATAGGTTTATTCTTAACAATATCTTTGGAATTATCAGCTGTTATCATTGGTCTGGATTGAAATGAAATTGAGCTCACAACATAGACATAATTGCCATTCAAATAATTGCATGCAATATCAAGCATAAATGCGCAGCTATCAATACAGCATTTAATTCAATTAACTTTAATGCACATAACATAACATCGCGAAATCATTAAAAATATTCAGTTGAATAAAATTGAATTAATTCCATTAATGACTTTTTTACAGTACAGAAAATTGTCGTTTCCTATAATAAACGTCTCAGCACCTCATCCCTAAGCATTGATTGAGTTTACAAGCACACACAAATTTAATATTTAAAAATAATATCATAATGAATAATTTATGAGGAATTGAAGCATGCTACAACGTTATGTTTTTGAGTGTTGAAGTATAAACCAATTTTAGTCCATGACGTCTTATCGGAGGCTCTCTATTTGTTGTTAAAATAATATAAAATACAAGGAACGTGACAAAAATTAAACATCATAAATTAATTACGAAATCAAAAAGAAATATTTACTTTTGCTTCAACAGAAGCTCCACTCCATTTTTCTCGATGTTAAAATTGTGATGGCGATGAATAATAGACGAAGAAGGAGAGAAAAAAAAACCATCGTAAACTTGAAAATGTGCTTTAAATATACTCTACGACATAGAGAAAAAACTCTATTCGATCTATTCGAGATAATTAAACTTTTGTTGAAAGGAAAACTTTAATTTGAAGTTTTTTTTTTCCTTGCTTTAATGGAAATCTCTTTTAAAACTTTATTTGTGATTAAAATGTAAAACAGTTGCTTAAGCATGTTATTAAACTTTTTTTGCTAGTTTGTAAGTTAATTGGGGATCAAAAGGTAATTTCCGAGTTGTTTTGTGAGGCTTTGGGGGTTTGAACAGAATATGGAATTGCTATGGGTAGGAAAATATCAGTTTTGGTGTGTATGATGTTTGGTGTCTTTGATGATTCGTATGACACTATGATTCGTCTAGCATAGAATCAATTGAGCCATACCATTTAGAAGTGCAGTTCATGACCATTTACAAGCTCTGAACGATTATGCCTAAGAACTTGTTGTATCATGCAATGTGCCTAGTTATAATTCTTATGTGAATTTACTCAAGGAAGTATTTGAAATTTGTCAACTGACTTTATAGAGTAGTTGACGAATATCTTCGCTCAAGTTTGGTAAATTATGTTTAATATGTTCAAAAGCTACGATTTAAAAAACAACAGACAAATCAAATTTTTGTAGCTAGTGGTTCGACTCTTTCCTCCTCGCTACTCTCTGATCGATAACTTAGTATCCAATACTTATTTAGCAATTCTTAAATGAGACAGATAGTCTCCAAAATAAAGTCAAACTATCGATTCTAACATTCTTTGTCAAACTTATCTATTCTCTTCGAATAAGGATTTTAATTAAACTTCCAATGACGCTGTATGAATTATTTCGTAAGCATAGCAATCCGTATCAACGCATGTCGGATCTAACACAGTATATAATGCTCACTTCATCAAGAAAAGAAGAAGGAAATTTCCAAACAAGCGAAAATAAATTCAAAATGCGTTTCATCTTCTTACGTTTGACAAAACTTTATTTTTCCTGTTTCTTCCTCCTTATTTCCTATTTTTCATATGTTGAAAATATGGTGAAGAATTCGAAGAGAAGAAATAAATATAACAAAGTTAGTTGCTATAATGATTTATATTCACATCATGCGGGCTGTTAAAGTCTCGACTCTTTTACCATTATAAGGGTTCTTCCATCTTGAGATTTTCACTCTTTTATTCTGCTTCCATATCATCGACATTTTATTTTCTTCCAGATTTATGTGTTTTTAAGTATGTTTGTTGATGCTTAAATAGCATTTGAGAGAGAATCTGGAATAAGCTTTAGGGAACTTTGTAAATTCCAAATTGTAATTAAGGAAGATTAGAGCAGTCTTGTAGATGGCATGGAAATAGCTGCACCAGAATGATTCAGAATAAATGAAGCCAATGAAATTTCGTCATAAAGCAGAAAAATAAATTAATTCTTCAACAATTAGCGTCATTATCACACATTTTTGCTTGTAATTGACAGTTTTTAAATAATTCTGTAGCTGCCTTTAACCGCAACATATTTTCAATAGCGTTAAAATGAAAAGCGTACACACGTTGAAATAATAACATGAATTGCAATATTGTTTAATTTTTTAAAAAATGAGTCGTATATAAAAGGTAAAATCTGGTATTCATAAATTAATGTATTTTAATTTTAAATACCTGCGGCATCAGAATTTTTTTCTCTCCAGCACGTTTCCATGAATGTTTCAGAAAAACCAATGGATTAATAAATGCTGACAGAGAGAAAAGCCATATATGAATGTAGAATTTCTACATAAAATGAACTATTTTATGATATAAGAGTACTTTTATGTAGAAAACTTTTAATTAATGAATTTTTCAAAAGCTAATGTTGTATGGCAGCTTGGGTAGTGAAAAATTGGATCTGAAAGCTTGATTGAATAAATTTGAACTTTCAATAAGTGTTAAATCACGATTGAATGCGAATAAAAGTGCACACTTATCTTATCTATCATTTGAGTCGCTTACAAAAGAGATAAAAGTAAAGTTCTTGGAATTCATGAAGGTTACTTGATATTGTAAGCTGTATCGGAAATTGAATTAAAACGGATGACGTTTTGTCTTTCTTGTTAAGCTGGTTGAGATGATAAACAATGTATTACTGGTAAGTATAACTAAAACTTCATTATAGATTTTACATTTATGAATGAGATAACAATTAAATTGTAAACAGACCACAATGATTCAGATTCGGAAAAAATGTTCAAAAATTCAAAAATAACATATTAATTAAACTTCATCTTTTAAATGCCAGATTAAAGATCTTAACTTAGGGTATATTCAGTGAAAATATCTCGTTTCAATTTGATGTCTAACTCCACTACTTTAAGTTGTTATTTCCATATCTTGCTAGCTGTTGTTTGCAAAGTTAAGCTTAGATTTGCATATTAAAACTACCAAATCAAAAGAAAACTGCTTATTAAGTCTTAAAAATGCAATTGAAATCTGAGTATTTTTACAAATCTTAAACTATTCATAAGTTAAAAAGTCTTCAAAAGACCTCTCTGAAACCTATATAAATCAATTATTTAAGCTTAAATCTATCTCCCATACTAATATGGTCCGTTTAATGCCGTTTTCGAGATATTTGCGTTCAAAGTTTATTTACTGAGTTTTTGAGCAATTAATGAAAACATTATGTAGAAGATGCTAAAAGAATCAAATCAAAAGAAATCATCAAAAACTTTCAATTTTCTGTGTTAGATGTTGTATGTGTCAGAAAAATATTGTGCACATGGAAATTTTAAACACTTTTTTCAAATCTGAATCATTGTGGTACAGACCAAAAATTACTGTGAAAAAGGGGCTAGCAACTTCGAAAGGGGAACTCAACTAATTGTAGCAATTAATACATTTTAAATCATAAATAGTCGTTCAGGATTATTGATGAATATTCAAATAAAAACTGGAACTATGACTAAAGGATAGTTGTGTATTTAAAGCTCGGTATCAAAGTATTTCATGCATGTACTCCCGAGGAGGAAATAAAAACTGTCAACTGTTAATAATATTGATAATAAGACGTGACGCAGAAGAATGAAAATAAATATTCGTACGTAAATACGAGGAATGTCTCCTGCTTGATAGACATTGACGGAAATTGAAAACTTTTACTGTTTTTTCATTTCTCAAATTCTTCTTTATGTTACATCGGAAAAAAAGGAAACGCGGTGTGAAAAAAGACAAAATGGAAATACAGATCGAGAAATATTTAATAAGCATCACCGAATGAGAGACATAAGGAAGCACAAAAATAACATAAATTAATTATGTACCGTTTCGCTTAAGGAAAGTGAATGAAAAATATTTTTCCATTAAAATCAATGAGATGGCAATTTCTTTTGCTCCTTTCTGCTATAACGCTTCCTTGCTTTTTCAATTTCTTAGATAAAATATGACGCCACACAGAATATTCATTCGTATTTCTGATATTTTTTAAAATTTTCTTTTTTCTCATCTCCGACTCGAATGAAACTTTTACTTCCATTTTTCTCACTTGTCAAAGTCGTCGTCTCTCCATTTGAATGATTAATTTGTAAATTTTGAAGATTTATCTTTTGATTTCTCACTTAATAATTTTTTAAGATTTACCTTATGCTTTGTAGACAGACTTTGACATTGACTTAATCGTTTGTCGTCGGAACAATTTTTCGATTAGTGCTACTAGTTCAAAAGGTGGAAGTTGTTTGATTTGCTGTTGGCATGAAGAAATTATTTATAGAAGGTTTTGGAAGTTCTGCTGGATGTAGCTTTAATAACTTATTAGGTTTAAATCTCTATGAACCCAGGATAGATAAGAGTTGAGCCTACACCATCAAAAAAGTTGACTTTTTATTCAAGATATGCCTTTTCCTCGGATATCGAGGTAGATATCCTCAGACTTCCCTCAACCCTCAGCCTAAGATCTATGTTTAACTTAATATCAATTAAGATGAAGCTCAGTAAACGTTTTTCCAAGCAACAGGATTTTATAAAGTCACAATTGTCACAATACACAACCAAACTTACTGCCTATACCAAAAACACAGCATCAACTGTTCCATATAGTTCCTCAAACTCATTAAAATCCGCCTCAAACTAAATACATCCATAAATTACTATTTCAAAGTTAATCCCAGCTAATTTTTTATCAATTTTCTCATCCTACAGGTTGATTTGTTAAAATCAGCACTGGAAATTAGTCATGAAAAAATCTCAAATCCCATGCTGCGTAAGTACGACAAGGACTGTGATCAATCATTGCATTCTATTAATACCGAGTGTGCTCCAAATCATTAAAGCAGTAAAAATATCTCCGACCAAGCTTTATAGAGGACTCGATGAGGTTTGGATGGATTGAATTTAATTAATTATACTGGCTTATTGTTTATTTTGGTATTTTTGTATTATCAATGAAATTTGGAATTTATCATCGCGTTTCAAATTTTGCGATAAATGCATTAATTATAGGATTCATTTTATGTGTCCACTCATGTGCCTTGTTTGTTCATTTCTGTACATTAATTGAAAACAATTTAGGATATTGAGTTATTGTCATTGACAACCCAAATGAAGAAACACTATCAAAGTGGTTTATTCCGATGCATTATTAGCATCTGGGGCTTGACTAAAGGATGAAATTCTACCCAATCATGCCTGCCTCCTCCACTGTATAGCTTTGATCAGCTCCATGTTAAGACTTAATTCGCACCAGACATTTCTCAGTTCCTTTTCTATACTTATCATATTGCATGATGAAAAGCATCATTTGAATTGACATTTCATCACACAAAAAAAAAAGAACTGCAATATTCCTTTGTCTGTGTCGTCGACTGCACAAAGAAATTCAGCATTTTTTGCACTCCTTTCCTTTCTCAATTTTCTATTTTTCGTTTGAATCAACAAAGTGGAAAATCAGCTTCAGTTTTTTTTATATCGTAGCTGAAATGAAATTTTCTGCTTTTATTTCATTTCTCTCGTCTGTTTGCTCGAGTGGCATTTTGAGAGACTTAAAAGAATTAAAAAATGAAAGATCTTTGTTGTGTCTGGCGAGTGCATCCGTTTCACTCTTTTTTCGTTATTATTTAGCTGCTTTTTAAGACAAATTCAAGGTAAATTTGGTCACTTTTGGAATTAAAAGTTTGAAACTGATGTTCAAATCAGAGATCGAAGCCGATTTTTTCGGCTTAACTCAATTTTTGATTTTTTTGATAGAAAAAAGCCATTTAACACCCATTTTAAGTATTTAAATTGAACTTTACATGCTTTACTATGATTCTGTGAAATATTTTTTCAGCATGTAGCTATAGTGAGCTCAGAATTTCAAGTTAAAGAATGTTAAGCCGAAATTTAAGCCGATCGGCTTAAAATCGGCTAAATTGAAATTCAGAGCTTACTATAGCTACATGCTGACAAAATATTTCATAGAATCATAGTAAAGCATGTAAAGTTCAATTTAAATACTTAAAATGGGTGTTAAATGGCTTTTTTCTATCAAAATAATCAAAAATTGAGTTAAGCCGAAAAAATCGGCTTCGATCTCTGGTTCAAATGAAAAGGAATTTAAGGTTCAAAGCTTTTAAAGTAATTTTTATTCTAAGAATCTTCCACGCGATAGAAAAGAAATCAAATTCATTTGGTTTGATGTTTCCAAGTTTAATAAATTCCTTCGTTGGTTGTTTCTTTGCATTTGAGTTCGTTGTCTTCGATTTGTTTTTCTACTCCTTCCAAATCGTCCTCCAAATAATCCTAAGCCCCTGAATGGTCCATAATCATAGTTGTAATAGTCTCCACCACAGAACTGAGCTTTAACCTACAAAATAATTTTCATTATTTTAGAATAAATATTAAATGTCGAAGGTTTTAGAATATTACGGCAATAGAGCTTAGAAACATTAAAGCTAATACTATCCAAAATACTTTGCAGCACATCTTGTTGAATTTGATTGATTTGTGCTGGTTTTGATGCTAGCTTTGTTTAAATAGAATTTTTAAAATTTCGTCAATATGTAAAGCATAAAATAGTTGAAATTATAGCTTTCATCTCCGACGTCATTGGTTCAGGCACTAATAACGGTGATTTAAGGCTTTCTTACGTAATAAATAAGTGATTACTGATCCAAATTTTCTTTATTATTCTTAAAAACATTCGAATTTTTGAAAATAATGAATGACAATCATATCAAATGATTGACGTCACATCTTTTGACGCTAATCACTCAAAGTAGCAAAACTTTAAGAAACAAAATAAAAAACTTTTGAATGGATTGCAAATTTATAAACTTTATTCAATTTGTAAAAAATTTAAGATTTCACAGCAAAAGGTTTAAATTTTAAAGGAGCACTCATTGTAGTAAGACGTTGGGATTTTTGTTGTTCAATAATCTCTTGCTTTTTATTTTTTGAATTTGTTGCTTTTGGAATTCGAGTTTTTGCATTTTGAGCTTTTGGATTTTTGTTTTTTTGATTTTTTGAAATCTTTTTATTTTTTCTTCTTCCAAATAGTCGATTATACCCCAATGAGTTATAATTACCGTAATCGTAGTAGTCGGGGTAAGTGGGGGAGATAGTGTAGCTGGGTATAGGTATAACATAAGGATTATAAGAATTTCTAATACAAAAGAAAGCTTCAACCTGGAATTGTTTTTTTTTTAATAATTTGATCACAATTTTAAATTTTAAACTTACAATTAAAGCTCCAAAAAATGGGGAAGCAAAAGCTATCCAGAATGCTTTACCAGCCAGCATTTCACAAAAGTTCTGAATCAACTGATGTTTAAAAATCAATTTCAAATTTTGAACAAAGTCACTGTTATTCTTTGACCTTACTCTAGGCTCGAAATTATAGATATTTAATTTAATTTGTAGTTTATAGAAACTTTATTATTTCCTCTAAATCAGTGTTTTACTAAAATTGTTTGAGCCACGTCATACATAATATAATATATTAAGCTTAAAACGTTTGAATCTGAAAACCTTAAACATTCGTAAAATTTTAAAAATTACGGACCCCGTACGGGTCCATAATAGTTTCAATTAGTTCTCTCTGCTTTTGATTTTTCTTCTGATTCTTTTGGCTCTTTTGTTTATTATTGTTTTTATTTTTCTTGTTTTTTCCACTGCGTCTTCCATAGTTTCCATAGTCGTTGTAGTCATTATTGTCAATTCCACCACAGTTTTGTGCACCAACCTAGAAAATAAACTCTTTAATTCGAATTTGCTATAATTTTGAACTATTTAGAAGTTACAGCAATAGCACTAAGGATGATTATTGCTAAAACTATCCATTGAATTTTGAGATTCATCTTGAAGGTTGAACTTGTTCTGAATTTGATTTTGTTTTGAAACCTTGTTTATATATATAAATATATTGAGTTTTTGAAGTGGAAATTTATAATTTTATACTAGCATTCAAAGGCTGTCCTTTATAAGAGGAAACAGAAGTCAATTATAGGAATTAAAGCTGGGAAATTAAATAATTTAATGGTTAAGTTTTTCTAGATTTCTAGATTTTCATAATCAAATTAAAGTTTGTTAAAATTTGACTTTACTATCCTTTGATTAGCAACAGATAATTGGAAACCTCTGAATTCAGTTATTGACTTTAGTTTACATTAGAGGTTGTTCATCTTTGGCGAATTCGAATTCGTTCAAAAGACATCAAGTTACAACTAATTCCATTTTATCAAAATAAATAATTTTTATTTTTCATTTTAATTTTAATTTTCACAGAAAAAAAAGAATTTTTAAGGATTAACATAAGGACTGGCTGTAGTATGTCGACGACCACCGCCTTGTCTAGAGCCTTGTTGTCCACCTTGTCTACTTCCTTGTTGGGTATTTCTTTGCTTTTGAGATTGTTGTTTGTTTCTGTTCTTCCTGTTCTTTCCATTGCGTCGTCCATAAGTTGAGTTAGTATAGTAATCATAATAATCCTGAGAAGAGCTGTAACGATGTGCTTCGACCTGAAATTTGTATAAAATT
Source organism: Chironomus riparius (assembly GCA_917627325.4). Lineage (NCBI taxonomy): Eukaryota > Metazoa > Arthropoda > Insecta > Diptera > Chironomidae > Chironomus > Chironomus riparius. The sequence continues at coordinate 15,211,260 of OU895877.1, read as the reverse complement.
CAATTTTTCTATTAAATTTCAATAATTTGATAACCTTACAGCAATCGCAGCAAGAATGATGACTGCAAATATTATCCAGTAGACTTTAAAATACATTCTGAAAGGTTTTGCAAGCTTTTGACTTACATAGGTTTGCTGTGTTACTCGCTTATATTAAAGTATGAAAAGCTGTAAAAACATCCGGAAGTTTGGTTTTAGCATGTATTTACTGAAATAACTATCTGTTCTTTGGTATTATTACTAAAATCATAGACATTAGCTTCGTATTAAGTTCGTTATAGATTCAGAATTTTTTGAAAAAAGCTTAAAGCTTTAAAAATCAGCCATTGAACCAAATTCCAGTTTTCAGTTCACAATCACCTGAAATGCGCTAAGTTTCTTTTAATTTTGATGAAATTTGAGACTTTCCTTTAATGCTGATAGCATCAAAATTGGCATTTGCTCTGCACAGACAAAGCAGAAAAGAAGTTTATTTCAATCTTTTTATTTATTCAAAATGCATTTTGTCCATTTTTCTGCCTTTTTAAAGCTTTTGTCTCTCTGTTGTGCACAATAACCATCTAAAGACATTGAATGTGGATGTAGAGAATAAGAATTCTATCGTATATATTATTATTGGCATAGCATCTTGTTCCTTCGTATTTCAATTCAAACAATCTTAAACGAAAATTACAGTCTGTCTTTCTATTTGTTAAATTTTTTCATCCTTTTATCTCATGATTTTACAATAATGTAGGACATAGAACGACGTGATTTTATTCAAGAAGAAGGCAGTCAACATCATCATCATCTTGGTCAAGCGAGACAAATGAAACCAATTTAAGAAATTGACAAACAAGCCAATAAAGAAAATAAACCAAATGCAGCAACTGTAAGTGACGAAAGTGGCAGGATAGAAAATGAAAATTGAAACTGGCATTAAACAGGATTGAAAGAAAGGTAAGTTTTTTAAATGAAAATTTAATTCAGATTTTTGCTTTTATTGATATTTTAAGAAACGTCTGTTAAAAATGAGATTTTTAAAAAACACATTTTCCACGATACTAGTGTCATGCAGTGACATCCCCCAAGAGCTACAAATAACTCTATTTTGAAGAAATTAAAACAATTTATTTAATCTTTTTGTACACTCGAAACTTTATTATTTTTGTAGCATTTAAAGGAGAACATGACGATCAATTGATGGCTAATTATTTTTATTAAGAACTTAAAGACATTGTGCCTTATTTCTCCCCTGGTGAAACTGGTAGAGATTTTGTTGGCTTTGATCTTTTACCTCCTTTACCACCTCCTTGTCTCTTTGGACCTTTTGGAATGGAATCACCAGTTGGTTCTGTGCCTCCTCCTTCTCCTTCTTGCTTCGGAGCTTTTGTTCCTTTTGCTTCGCTCTATGGGATTAAAAAGTAGTGTAATTGAGCATTGAAATTAGATGAATAATATAAAAGTGAGGTTTCTAGTGTAGAACTCTCAGTATAAGCATAACAATGGTTAGCTCTGGCGCAGTATTAAGCTATGAAACAGAATATTTGTGTTCATCTTTGACACGATCTGAAAGACTATGATCGAACTAGTTTACTATTTTAATCCCTTTATGATCCCTAAAATCCTTTATGATCCCTAAATTTACTCATGGCATTAAAATATCAACTTACAATAACAGCAACAAATGCAACAACCAAAAATGTTAACAAAATCACTTTATTCATGTTTGTCGATTACAGGTTGAATTAAATTTACACGCAAATCTATTCCTACACTCCTATTTATTATATCCAACTAAAGATTAATTAGATAGGTGTTGATCAACAGAACTGATAATTTTAAGCAAGCATGTAAACACTAAATGGAGTTATTATGGAAAATTATATATTTACCCCCGAGTAAATTATGATTCTTATGGATGGATTATAAATATTTATGTGTATTTAGATAATTATAGAACTGCTGTTACGCTTGATTTACTTCTCATTGTTAACATTTGTTTTGTTCGTTCTCGTTAAACACCTCAAACATTTAAGGTTGTGTAGGAGGAATGGCAATTTAGTGTATGTGAGCTTTTGACTGCTTGAATGTTGTGACATGTATAAAATTAGATGCAATTTGTTGACTGGTATTAAATAGTAAGCTAGAAATGTCATTCACACTCTACAGCCAATAATTGAATGTTGCCAAAAAGCTCTCAATGAAAAAATTAAGCTTTGATGTTCCATTTTGGACAGAACAATTAGCAATCCGATTAAACAGCACAATTTAAATGTCTTTTAATGGAAAATGCACAAACCATCAATACATTAGTTCCATCGATAATTCATCATAGAAATAAATTAAACCTATTTAAATTAGCTATTCCGTTTTGACTATAAAAGCTTTTCCAACAATCTGCACAAACTTTCCACATTCAGAAAAAAAATGTCATACCGTCTGCCGGAAATTTAATTCATTGAAACAAGAAATTGAAATTCAAGGAACGAGAAGAATAAAACTTTTTCCATTCTCTGGTCTTTTATTATTCCATTTTTCAGGTAAATTGGAAACATTCTTATGATTTATGATTCTTGTGAAAATAATTTCGAAACGAGCGTCGTCTGCAGCAGAGCAGTTAAAAGATTCCATTACATTTCGATAAATTCATTAGAATTTTTTATTTCGAGATGAAAATAATGCTCGAGGCAGAGTTGGATGTTGTCTGTGGATTTTGGTTGTCGTATTGTTGAATAAAGTTGTTTATGCTGAGTTGACAGATTTGGAACTTAATTTAATTGTTTGGTTTTGTTCTTACTTATGAGTTTGTTTAAACACTGTCTTAAAACTAGTGGCTTTAACTTAATCCTACAATCATCTTCAGTGTTTCCTAGTTCGAATGTAGTGAACATCAAGTCACGATACAAATATCAAGTGCTTTAATAGTGATTCCAATGAAACCTTAATATCCCTTATCCAACATCCAATTCAAATCTATTAATTGACTAGATCCCATTCTTTTCCCACTCTGTCCAAGGGAATAATAACCAGCTACTTCTACTTATGCTATTCCTAGACGCCATACAGGCTGAAATGTGAATTAGAAAGCGAGAAAGAAAATGGAACTAAAAACTTTATTCATGAATTATTGATTTTTTTTCTCTTCCTGAATTGTTATTCCACCATCTTCTTTGCATTCTCAAACAAACAAACACAAAAAAACTTTAAATTCCGATTTGTATGGTAATTCTAGAGCAAAACTTTTTCTATTTTTTCATTTCTAAAGTTTGGCTATTTCAACTATCAAACAAATGACAGGAATTGATGGTTAGGACATTGACAAATTGAAAAAATGAAGAAAACATTTTTTCATCCCTTTTTTTTGGATCTTAAAAAGAAGCTTTTCATGCTGAAAGGGAATTGGGGAGTTTAAATAATACAGCACATCCATATGGTGAGTCATATGTAACATCTGGCCTTTTGAGATCGTAAAGCTTCCACATTCAGATACGGGAAGTTTATTTTTGTTTTATTTGCTCTTTAAATACTTACTTTATAGACTATGACTATAGTTTTATTTAATTCTGTTGGTCATCATGACTTCCATTAGCTTTAAAAAATCGAGTTATTAAATTTTCATGAATTCAATGCTTTGTGGATAGTTTTGGTCGATAAATTATTTATGTTGTATGCAGCATAGAGTATCGATTGCATTCAGTTGAAGCTTTTGAAGTGAAATCAACTTTTTTCGTTTACTGGACTTAGGAGAGCTTAATCAAATGCAGTTCTTCGTTGCTTAGTCATTATTACATTGAATTCTGATGAAAAATGCAATCCAGATGATTGTTTTGTGTGCATTAAGAAAGATGCAAGCTTTTTAAAGCTTTGAAGAATTCTGAGGTAAAGTATTTTGTAGGTTCAATGCTGTATGCTGTAAACCAAGGAGTTTGTGTCACTTAGATGAGTCAGTGAATGAAATTAAATTCTCGTTTTGTTTGTACCTTGATTCAAGAATCCCTATAAGCATTAAACATAACTTTTCAAAGTCTAAATTACGTCTGGCATATGTTGCAAAAAAAAGATTCATATTTGTTTGCTGAAATGAACACTAAAATCCTTTCTCAGATTAAATTTATTGCCAAATTTACTTTTTTAAAAAAGAAAAAAGTTTTCAAGATCTAAAAAAAAAGTTGAAGATTCATTATACTCATAAAACTTCTACATTTTGCTTGCAGCTAAGCATGAGCTGCCTTAAAAAAATCAAAGTTTTATTATCTTATATATGATATATAAATGGATACAGACATACACTTTTTATTGGTAATAATTTCATTTAATTTGACTATTTCTGTATATCCATATACTTTATGTCCGATGTAAACAATAGGAGCTAACCCATGAGAATATAGTGATCCTTTAGAATAATATTATCTCATAGTTTTGTTGCTTTTTCTTCTTTCGCCATTCATTGAACGGAATGGAAAGGAATAAAATCCATTTTTTACATCATCTGAAAGGAAAACATTTCTATTACAGAAATGAGAATGAGAAAAAAAAGTTTTCCATTTTGTTGCTGGATATAAATGATAAATTTATGTAAATTTAAAAGATTTGTGCTCATTTTTGCTTTTGAAATGATATTTGAGCAGTGGTGGGATGTGAAAAAGATGGGAATGAGTGGGAAAGTGGTTGCGAATGACTTAAGAAGGCGCATTGAGAAAATACTTGATAACGAACAAAAATTATTTGAAAATTTAACGGTAAAAAATATTTTGAAAATTTAACATTTGGAAATAATTTGAAAATTTAACAGTCAAAAAATAATAGAAAATAATTTAAGAAATGCAGAAAAAGTGCGAACGTCATAGCCATTTCCTTAACTTAAATGCTCAAAAAAATGTAAATAGCATGAGCATTTGTGGGAATTGATTTTTCTCTCGTGTTCGAATGTGGAAAACAAAATAATCATGTCAAATGATTGTGCACATCTTCCCTTTATTTCCATCCTTATCGAAAGGAATCATCTATGCTAACAGAAGTAATTTATGACATGTTCAATTTTTCATTCTTGTGCTGCTCTTGTCTCCCATTCAATAATAATAATTGTGAGGAAGAAGCGTGCGCGAATTGTAGACACATCTGTCACGAGCATTTTGAAGAACTTGTAAAAATGTCAATAATCGCCATAAAAAATTTTTTATGCTTAAAAATCAAGATATCAAGATGAGCCTTTTTCTCTCCTCATTTTTATGCCGTAATGTACGGAACGAATGATGACAAGGTTCAATAAAAGTCGTGTTGAGATAGCAGCAATATTTTATGTATTTTCCATTTACTTCCATTATTTCATCTGCTTTCACTGACTCTTTACCACAATTTTCATCTCTCTTATTTGATCTCCTTTTTGCTTTTGCATTCAAGTATAGATGGAGGGGACGCAACAGCAAAAAACAGCAAGGGGAGAGGCATGAAATGTATAAAATAAAAAAAAGACGTGATAAAACTTTGTGATTTATTTGCTGAAAAGCCTCTTATCGTAGCCCGTTGAAAACAGTTTTCATTTTTAAGCGCATTATTATTCAAGCTATAGCTATTTATGGATGGTCTTCAGTTTCTGTTGGTAAGAAATTTTGAAATATTTTCTGTACTTTAAAATACATATGATGTTATACAAAGAGCAATGGGATCATTCAGAAGGCAATAGGATCATTAAGTGATTAAATGGTGCTTGCCGAAATTTATAAGAAATTTCGGAAACGTAATGGAACCAGATGGACTTGGAATTGGAAAAGAATTGGTATAAAATATTCAATGTTGTCTGTAGCAGATGCTGTAAATGTCTTAAAAGTGTCAAATAATAACCTCAAGAACTTCTAAGTTCCATGATCCATGATTCCAATTGATTTTATGAGAGTGCGTGGCATATTGAAAAATGTTTTGTGACAGTAATTCTTTAGGTAAACGGAAGTGAATGTTTAAGTGATTTGAATCCTCAAAACTGAAGCACAGGCACAGCTTTTTTGGAAGAAAAGCGTATCGTTTTCAAATCAAAAAGACGAGAATAAAATGCAAAGAATCATTTTGATGGCTGTTGATTGAATTTCATTTGACAAAGTCTGAAACTTTATTTTAAGCATTTTTTAATCAGGAACTTAGCAAGGATTTTTGAAGTTGTTGAAAAAAGTCTCCCTTCTTGCTTCTCTTCCTATTTCAAGTATGTATCCTTATAAATTCACCATGACTCTAGTTTATGCTTGCTTACATCCATCAATTATTTTAGTATTCGAAATATTTGCTGAAGATCAAGACAAAATTCATGCTTTATTGCTAGGGTGACCATCTGCGTAGTTTTACAACGGACAGTCCAGTATTTCAAAACCCTGTCCTGTATAAATTTGAAAATTTTGTTCCAGGTCCTGTATTTTTTTCACGAAAATATCCGTTAATTTTCAAATTTTCCTTTGTGTCCTGTATTTTTTGGGAAATTTATCAAAAGTTCTGTATTTTCATAAAAATTAGATGGTCACCCTATTTATTGCCTCTTAAAATCTCCATGATAAAGTCCAAATAAAACTTTATTTTCCTTATCTTTAAGTTCAAAACACGTAAATTATTACATCAATGCTCATTAACATTAAAGCACAAATTTACACTGTGATTATATTGTGGAAAATTAACATTTTCACATGCTGCCATAAATGAGTGCAACGAGAATATTTTTTTTACTAAGAGTCTTATAGTCTAAGTGGAATTTTTATAGTATGATGAAAGCAGATGAAAGTAATAGGAAGCACACTGAAAAAGGGGGTTCATAAAAATTCTTTGACATTTTTTTCTCTGTCGCGACACTGTAATTTCCCTTTTTTTCCAGGTCCCGAGGAGCAAATGATTGGAAGAAGTTGTCATATGGCTGCCAAATTAAAAGTATGTCAAGCTTAGGAGGAAGGTGAGGTTCTAAAATATTGTGATATTTCATACAAAATAAGATTTTTGAATTAAGATACTTTTTAAAATCTGAAGTTGGTTTAGTAAGGCTATTCGGTGCACTTATCCTGGTCACACTTAAATTATATTTACTTCCCAAACTAAAGAAGATTGATTTCCAATTTCAATGTGCTCCGGGTAGCTCTAGACACCTGCCTTTGTTAGGATAGTAAGTCAACGACCTATTTTTGATATAATTTCAGAAAAAACTATTTTATTCCAATACAGCCCATATTTATGTGCTTCTCGGCTCTTGATGGTGAAAATGATGAGAAGATAAGAATGTATAAAAAGGATGTTTATTAATGTCACCAAGAATTGGATGCAAAATAACTCCATGAACCTTCATCTTCCTATGGCTGACGTAATTTCCTTCTTTACTCTAATGTTTGTACATACATAGCTTTATATATACATTTATATTTTTTTGTAACAACATTAACATTAAAAGAAAACTTTTTCATGCTCTTAAATGACTTTAATGAACTTCAGTTCTTGATAGTTAAGTGACTTCTTGACATAATGAACATGTAGTTTTAACTTTTTGTACTCATTCTTCTATACACATCACATTGTTCAGTCCAACTGGAATAAGAGAAGAGAAAAAAAGTTTTAAATTAAAATTTATGATAATTTATGTTTATAAATTATGAAAACCAACAAAAAATTCAATAATTTATTATGTTTTTTACTTTTTTTCTTCTACCCAAATTGACTATTAGTGTTATTTTCTGTGACTTTTTAAAGTAAGCATTATGGTTTTATGGTCAGAATGTCTAGCGTATTATGTAGTATTAAGCACTAGATAAATATTTATAAACCCACATTCTGTTTCCATTAATTAACATTGTGATTCATGGAGTGAAAGGAGTAGTAATGTAAATTAAATTATTTTTAAAGCTTCCTTGATTGTTGTAAATTGTAAGCTTTTTAGTTTTGGAGTAGACAAGTACTTGTCAGAGTAATTTGTTTATGAAGCTGAAGTAGATTTTAAAAATATGTACAGTAATAGTTCTCAGCTATGTTGGTCGTTATTTAAGGAGAACCATCATTGTTTTTTTCAATTTAACAAACTCCTTATAATTCAGTAAACTCACCTCAATTCAGCAAGCTCAAAACGAATAAGTAAACTTATCACAAATCAAAAAACTCGCCAAAATTCAGCAAACTAGCCATAATTCAGCAAACTTAGCTCAATTCAGAAAACTCAGCACATTTTAACAAACTCACCACATTTTAACAAACTCACCTTAATTCAACAAACTCACCTCAATTCAGCAAACTCACCTAAATTCAGAAAACTCACCTCAATTCAGTAAATTTACCACAATGTAACACACTCACCTCAATTTACCAAACTCACCACATTTCATCATATTCACAAGAATTCAACAAACTCACCTCAATTCACCAAACTCACCACATTTCATCAAATTCACCAGAATCAAACAAATTTACCACATCAACAAACAGCTTTTCATACACATTTTTTTGTATAAAAATGTAAATTTAACTTTTGTTATTGAGTATGTCGATCAAAAATCTTAATTATAGTAAAATTAAGCAATTTTCCAATCATACTGGTATTAAAATGAATAATGTGTCTGTTACGTGAGTTTTTTAATGATGGCCAATTCACAAAAAAAAATTGATAAAAACAAAGCGATGAATAATTTATACCTTTTGACGTCATAGTCTGATGGTAATCATATAGCCTGTTGTCTATAAAATTTTTGTCAATCAAACAAAACCATTTTGCAAATATTTTCAGTGTATCTATAGCATTGAAGCTTCTATCAGTGGAAATCAGAAACCAAAGAATTAATCCTTCATTTGTAGCACTAAAAGCATTAAATGTATCGCAATCAGTTCACAGTATTGTTTAAAATTTTAGTTTTAATGCTTTTATGCAACACATACTGCAATTGTACCTCATTTGGTATTAATAACACTTCAGCATGTTCTACAATGATGCCTCTACATGGAAATTCGGTAACTCAAACATCAATTCCGCCTGTTCTAATTCTCCCGCATTCAATTACAATTGCTCGTGGTCAACAGATGAAAATTACAATTCAAAATGTGGCCTCTAATTACACATTCAAGGGTTTTCTAATTCAAGCTCGTGCTGATTCAAAATCAAATGAAATTTTAGGGCACTTCCTCTCACCCGCAGACAGTTCAGTGAAAATAATGGCTTGCGGTAATTCCTATTCTACAATCTCGCAAGCTGATCCATCTCAAAAATCGAATATATTGCTGTACTGGATAGCGCCAACACATTTTTGGGGTTTTGTTAAATTTTAGTAAGATGAAGCATGTTTATCTTGATTGAATGATCTAAAATCTGCTTTTCAGTGCTACAATAGTTGAAAGATTTGATTTGTATTGGACAAACTTGTCATCTGCGACGGTGAGGATTTATTAGATTGCAAATCTTTTGAGAATTATCAGCGATCTCATAGAATCAGCAGTGATGTTAAATTTAGAAAGTAAAATGCTCTGAAATAATTCCTCCCCAGCAGTAGTCAACTGAGTCTTGCGTTGGTGGAACTGATGTTGTGTATTGAAGAAGATCTCAAAGATTATTTAATTCTTTTGACCTTTTTTGTCATCAGCAAGCGATTTGTAGACTGTGGGTTGGCTATTGGGACATATAATGATGTAGACATGGACTTAAAGTTGGTAAACATTTGGTTTTGTGGTATAAGCTAAATATGAGCAGATGCTGAATTCCAAGAACTCTTTAAATTTTTTGAGGAGATTCCATAGCTGTTGTTCTTCTCTGGTGACGGTTTCTCGGTACGCACCTACAATTTGCAACTACCTTTAGTCTATACAGTAAGGTCTCTCCGAGGATAGGTTTAGAGCAGGAATGGTGTATAGTAAATAGTGCTTCTGGGGCATTCTTACTATGTCTTTAAATCTACAAATTTTTCTGCCGGGAAATCCACAGTGACTAAATGTAATTAAGCATCAATAAACGTGACTAATTATTTAACAATTATTGATAAGAAAAGGAAATCAAAATTAAAAATATATATACACAATTTATATACCTAAGACTTTATATTTATTTTTATCAATTTTATTTTTATCATTTAATCTGCAGTTTAGTATATCTTTTATCTAAAATTCTTTGTCTATATCTTCAGATTGGCAGCAAATTTTAAAGCGTTCGGACGTCTTTTATTCTTTAAAAAGTTACAGAGTGTTATTAAAATGTGGTTCAAACTCATTTACATAGCTAGTTTTTGTATTTTATATGTAGTGAGTAGTCCAGGTGGTGCACCATTGACGGCTTGTGATTCGATGATGCCAATTCATGGTGGATTTCAAGATCAACTTGGGGATCTACCTGTGAACGTGATCATTGAATCAATTATTATTTCTGGTCAACTAATATCAATCAGAATCGAAGGAACTGACATTCTTCAGTCATTTGGAGGATTTTTAATTCAAGCTATATCAGAGAATGAGGAACTAATTGGAACATTTCATTTATCAGAAAATGTCAGAGTGATTAATTGTAGAAATATTTCTGGATCAAGTGCAACCCATACAGGCTCCGCCCAAAAAACAGCAGTTGATATCATTTGGGAAGCACCAATTACTACGGAACTAATTGTATTTAATTTTTTGTAAGATATTTTTAAACTTAATCGCTTTTTTTTATCTTATCGACAAATTTAATAATATGTTTTAAGCATCACGATTGCTGGAACTTTTCAAACATTTTGGGCTAAACGGAGAACATCTTTACAATTTGTAATTCCACCGAGTTTGGTACCGACTGAAAATCCAATAATTCCAATTGATCCAACACTCCCAATAGAGGAAGACCTTACAATTTACGATGGATGTGGAGATACAAAAGTTTGCTTTGGAGTTCCTGATAATTGTTATTTGGGTAGAATGTGTGATATATTGGGTGCTGTGTCTTATGATAATCATAATTTCACGTTTGAGTTGCTTGCACAAGGTAGGTTAAGATCCTTGGACCCCACAACTAAGTATAAGTTATCCTTGTCATAATGACAACAATCTATGGATAATAGGAATGTTTAATGAATTGATTATGTCAGTGGTTCTCAAACTATGCTTCTAATCCACAAGATGGTCTTGGGATGGTCATTAGTAGCAGCTAGTCCTTTACATGACCTGATAAGTTTAAGAAGCACTGATTTATATCGACTCAAATTATATTAAATTAATTAACAGACAGCCACGAATATGTTGCGATGGGCTTATCAAATACAAAAAGTATGGGAGATTCATCAGTAATTGAGTGTGTCAGAAGTGATCCATATAAATCATTTGCATCATGGACACTTGGTAATGTTGAAGCTCAACGAACTACTGTAAATAGGAATTAAAATTACAGAAAATCACGAAGAATAATTTTGAATTTTACATTGTAGGCCCAAGATTATATTGAGCTAGTAGAAGGGATGTCCATAAATGGAAGAGTTTACTGTAAAGTTCAAAGAAAAGCTTTCAGTGCCGTCAAAGGAGTGGAATTTGATTTAATAAATAATAAATATTATTTGTTACTCGCTAGTGGACCACTCGGTGAGGGAAATAACATTGCTAAGCACGAAAATCATGGAATATCATTTTCACCAGTCCAATTGACTGTTCCACAATATGTCAGACAGAATGAGCCACAGAATGTTTTCATTTTAATCCACGGCTCTTTCATGATTGTCTCTTGGATTGGACTTACATCTATTGGCATCGTCTTTGCTCGATATTTTAAGAAGTCATGGACGAATAAAAAAGCTTGTGGACAGGATGTCTGGTTCATCTGGCATGTAATTTGCATGTTTTTATCTTGGACTTTAACAATAGCTGGATTTATTGTAATTTTTGTGTATCGTGGAGAATGGAGCACATCAGCACATGCAATAATTGGATGCATAGTGCTCGGACTTACAGTTATACAGCCAATCGGTGCAGTTTTTCGGTAAAACGATCAAATTACGAATTTAAATCCAATTAAATTTAATTTTTTTGTTAATTTGCAAACAGCCCCGATGCAAATTCTAGATCGAGGTCACTTTTTAATTGGCTCCATCAAGCGTTTGGAAACATAACTCATGCATTGGCCGTAATTACGATATTTTTCGCTGTTAGATTTCCGGAAGCTAGACTACCGCACTATACGCTATATATTTTAGCAGCATTTGTTTCATTTTATCTCATCATGCACATAATATTCACGGTAATAATTTTGTAACATTCGAAAATTTGTTGGCTAGAAAATTAATTTGATTATTTTCATCCATAGGCCGTGGATATACGTGGAGATATGAAGAGGAATAAAAATTCGAGGACAAAGAATTCGAAAACTATGCCTGTAAGTATCTTCAAATTATTTCTTTTGAATTGTTTGATAAATTTTAAATTTAACTTTCAGTTCCAAATCATACAAAAGACACTGCTTGGATTCTTTATCATTTCAATGATGATATTTGTGATAGCTTTATTATTAGTTTTCACACTAGGTTTTGAAGACTAATGAATGATAGAGCATGCATGATAAAATTCGGTTCGATAAGTAAAGTCAAAGTTTCAAAAAGTTTAATTGGAAAAGGATACGGATAGAGAGCTGTTAAAGAAAGGCATTGATATTTTTGGTTTGTCTCAGTGTCTTTGATTGTATATTGTTTCTATTAGGATTATTCGTGTTGCGTTTGAGTTGGATTCAATACAGAACATTTTATAAAATCGTCTTACTTACATGTCATTTACTAGATTTCCACAACGATAATATCTAAAAACTTATAAATCTGGGATATTTCACTTTAAAACCGAATATGAAAATAGAATTTAATCTCCTTCCAAGAATACGAGATGAAATAACAATCCTACAATATTCGTAAAACTTAATTTACCGAAAAATTTCTGGTAGATCTACCAGCATAAATGAAAAACTATAAATTTTTTTTAACTGAATCGGTTTCTCTCTTCAATATTGAGGCTTTATTTTATCAGACAACTAACCGAGAGGATTAAAATATAGATGCCGTGATTTTAAAACTTTAAGCTTACCGAATTTTATCTTTTCCATAAAAAATAATAACTCCTTTAAATAAAGAATATAATTCTCTAGTTTTTAATATCGAATAATTTTTTTATGGTTTATTCCTCATTATTTTATGTTTTATTGTAAGCCTTTCATAAAGGTGTAAAAAATATCAATAAAAATAATTTTTCTAACATGACGAATATAAAATTGACGTCTTTAAATTTATTGGAATTGTGGAACTTTCACAGTTGGGGCGTAGCCAGGAATTTGAAGAGGGGGGGGGGGGGGGGGGTCAAAATTTTTTTTTGTATGGAAAACTTTTAGGGGGAGGGGGGATTTTTCGAGTTTTTCATAAAAACTATAGCAAGATGAAGAATTTTTCTCTATACGAAGGGGGATTTGTCCCCCAAATCCACCCCCTGGCTACGCGCCTGTTTCACAGTTATCAGGAGCTATTTTCTAAAGCTAGTCGGGTTATTTTTCACTAAAGCCAGTCAGACTTTATTTATACAAATACCAGTAGTTCTCAAACTATGCTCCGTCAAGCACTAATTTTTCATGGAAATTCTAGGTATGTATGTCAGTACCAGCAGCTCATGTGTTGTGGAAAGATGAAACAACACTTTTGGTCTAAAAGTTTGAGAAACACTGCCTCATAGTGTAAAACATCGAAAGTCGATTCTTGCAAAGCTCTTTTAACCAGATCCTGCTGTAAAAAGATGGAAAACACAGCACATGAATTAAGCCTCTACCTTATCTTCTTTTAATATATGCCTGAATAGCACACGCCGTATAAAAATTCCAAATTAGTGGTTCCAGACTGAGAAGAAGCCAAAATTCATTGATCCAGCAAAGCACCAGCCTCAAGCCAGTCTAATAACATTTTTTAAGTAACTTCAATACTCAGTGTACTCATGCTTAATTGTATCCATAAATGACTAACCCCCACATACATACATACATACATCGCTGGTTTTACAGATCAATTGTGATCCATAACCCCCCAAAAAAATTAATCAACTACTTCTTATCTGTCTCGTAGAGTTTTGATTGATTTGACTGACATTAATTTGATGATTACGAGTCATCGACCCTCTTAAAAAAAATCTTAGCAGACTCACAGCCAATCTCTCAAGTAGGAAACGTGCAAAAAAATTTGTTTGTTCTCAAAATAATTGAACAATAAGAAAATTTTTGTCTTCGCCGTACTTCCTTTTTACAAATAATCAACGACAAACAGATGTCAGATATTATTAAATGGAGAATGCTTGTCACACAAAAAAGAGATTCTACTTTCATTTCTTCACAAATAACAAATAAAGCACGATTCTTTCTTCAAAATCATACATTTTGTTTTCATTTCCTCTTTTTTTTTATAAGCACAAAAATATTTTTGTTCCTACCTATGATAAATTTGAGTTTTCTTATGCTTTTTCAGCGAGATACTAAATATTGACATTACTCTTCGTCGTATTTATTTTGAAGATTGTAAGAATGAAAATTTTCATTTGAAACGTGTGTACATACAGACATAAATGTTATTTGAAGCAGCTGTCAATAAAAATTTGTCTAATTTAAAGAATTTCAGATATAATTACTGCATCAAAATCTAATGGCATCTTAGTTGAATAAAATTGGATTCACTTTGTGTTTTCCCAAACATTCTAAACAATTTTATTCCAATTTAATAGCTTCGAATTCCTTTGACATTCAACACACGTAGTCCCCTAATGTGCTCATCATTTTTATCCAAAAACATTTTCTGTTGCCAATTTTATCGAATCATATTCAAATAAAAAAAAATAAATCATGATATGACAGGATGATATCATTATTCCATCATCAACCATATTTGTTTACCTTCCTCTCGTATCAAATTGAAAATTCATTTCCGAAAATGGTTTTTGAGCATCATGATTACACAGAATGATGAACTTTAATGATATTTTTCGATTATCGCGCAATTTTCAAACAAATTAGCACTTGAACATTTTAATTTCAATAATATTCATATCCACAATTTACAGTTGATGTTGATGCATCATTAATTATTTGTTTGTTTTCATTTTCACGAAAAATATACATAGGCACTGCAAATACAAATTTATTTTATCCCTTAATGAATATTCAGGACCACTTTATATTGCATAATTCTCATCTACATACATGAATAACTTTTATTGCACGAGGTCAGTTATATCCACTTGTAAAGTCAATTAAATGAATTCATGTAATATCATCGATTAAATATTCATAAGTATCTTCGTGTAATTATGATTGTGTTTTAGATAAGAAAAGATAATTAAAGTTTGCACATTAATGTAGTAACAGACTTTCGGCTCCATTCACAGACTGGTGTAAAGACGGTGAGAGGGAGAAAATATTTTGGTAATTAGCACAATCCCTGCTAATGATTTTCGCATGCTTTCCTTTGTTCTTCCTATGGCATCAATTTCTCTTCAGCTAGCACACAAAAATTTTTATTATTCCTACAATTAATACCGGCTGCTTTTTTAATACAATTAATTCAATGGCAATTGTTTGACTTTGTTCTCATTTTATGCATTTACTTTTTTGGTATTTGAATTTAGTTCCATGATATGATCTCTTGATTCGAGCTGAGCTAGTTCCTCTTGGATCAAGCTGAGTTGGATCCTCTTGTATCAAGCTGAGTAAGATTCTCTCGGTTCAAACTGAAATTGTCTTCTCAGGTTGAGCTGAATCAGCTTCTCTTAGGACGAATTGATTTAGATTCAAACCGAGATGATCTAATGCAGCTTCAACCGAGAGATTCTTATTAAACTTGACCCAAGAGAATCTAATTCAGCTCGACCCGAGAAGATCTAACTCAGCTTGAATCGAAAGAATCTAATTCAACTCAACCCGAGAAATAGATATTCAGAAACTCGGAACGATTTCGGTTCGAACTGAATTAGGCTAGGGTTTCTATGGTTAAGATAAATAAGATTCTCTTGGTTCAACCTGAGTATTATCCTCTTGGGTTGAGTTGAATTAGATCTCTTCAGATTTTTGATCTGAATTAGATATTCTCGGGTTGAGTTGAATTAGATTCTTTCGATTCAAGCTGCATTAGATCATCTCGGTTTGAATTGAGTAAGAACAACCATGATAAGATCCTTCAAACTCATCATCATAAAAAAAACTGCTTTTTTAACATCAAACAATCAAAACTCTCCAACTTATTGTACTCTTCCATATAAAACATCGTGAAAAATCATTTGGTAACTCATTAATTACAGAGTTAAACATTTAAAAACATTAAATCACACATAATTGTGAAGATATTTCAACGGGGATTTATAAGTGTTGTGAAAATGTGAAAAGTTTAAACCATAAAGGATGCTCAGAAATGCGTAACTTCGATTTATTGTTTTATTTTTCCATAAAAATTATTGTGTTGAATGCTTTTTTTAAAAGAAGAGGGTGAAATAAAATAAAAGCTTTAAAATTCAATGCTGAATAGAGTGAAAATTCTATTAAATTGAAATTTATTGAGACAATTTTCATAGACACAATTCTATAGAGGTTAATGCCTCACAGAACTAATTAGTTTTGTTTCGGTGTCGTTGATATTTTCAGGAAATAATATTTTCACAATCTCATTATGATAAAAAATGTTCTATATTTGCTGATGTTTTATTCCTCATAGTATAATAGTCGTTCGTTAAAAGTATTCTGTAGCCCTGGAAGCATAAAAACATAACAGTAGATTTATGCTCACGTTTGATGTTAATATTTACCTAATTATGTAGCTAAAAGCAGTCAACTCAAGGGGATAATAGCATGATGAGAAAAATGTTTTGAATTTAAATTTTTAACTGATTATTAACCAAAATTTTGACGTGAACTGTTAAAAACTCCAATCAAAACTTTTTCCCCACGAAGTTGTTATCCCCTTGAGTAAACTTCTCACTCTACTGCCTCTTATTGCCATAATTTTAACAGCATCAACGGATTTTCACCCCCATACACAATTCACCCATCATGTGTACATACAGCCGACATAAATTTTGCTTACAGTAATAAGCGTATTTGGATGTAATCCTAATTACGATGAAAACTCATTCTCCTCATAATAATATTATTACAATATTCATACAAACTCACATACACAAAACTAACTGAAAACTTTCTGTTTCAATCAGGGTGTTATTTATGTTTAATGTGGTTTACGCAACGATTTTTTGATTTTTGACAACAACGTTAATTGTTTGTGCTCATTCGTGTGTACTCTCAACATCCCCAAAAATTTGAATAATTAATGAATTATTATGTGCTTCTTTTTTTCGAGTCTGAATCATTTTTGGCTTCATAATTGTTGTCATTTGTAAAATGAATTAAGTATGGTAGCGATAAAAGGTGTGATTTTGGCGCATTTAGGGATTTGGATGTTGGAAGGTTGGGCTTAGTGACTGCAAAGTTTAATGAAAATCGTGAGAATTGAACCCGCACTTTCAAACGATAATGAAAATTAAATTGATGACGTTGTCAAGTGATGTATGAAGCTGTTTTTGATGCTTTGAAGTTCCCGCCAAATTTGTTCATTTAAGGAGATGGTTTTGACCCAACTTTGCACAGTTGCATGATACTAAGTATAGCAATGAAATGACTGGATCAACGAAAAAGCACGTAAATCCAACTAGAATTCTCTAAGATCGAACTATAGTCATTCGAATCAACTTTAAGTAGTCTCAAGTGTGATAGCAATCCACATGAAACCTAATGTGACATGCACCTTTCTGACATCTTTCAATAATCCATGCTTCGAGTTCATAACAATGAGTGCAATAATTAACGACTGTTCAAAGAAAAATGAAAATCGAGTGAAAATATTTTAAAAAAATTTAAATAATTTTCTCTTCGATTAAAATTAATTTTCAATTTTAAAAAAAGCCCTCGTTTAAAAATGTTAATTAATTTATTTTTGATTGCCCTCTGAAGAATTAATGCATCGATTTTTTTTTCAATGAGAATCGACGTTGTTGTGGTTAAAATAAAACCACGCATATTAAAATTTTAATCAGTTTTAATAAATAACTCAAAATGAAATTTATTGGAGATCTTAAAAGTCTGCATGAATTTTTCTTTACAGAACGCATCGTGAAGTCGCATAAATTCACGTATGAAAAGAATTAATGGCTCATTCAAGTGCAAAGCATAACTTTTAATCTTTTTACATTCGCCGAATATTTTTTATGGCATTTAAAATTTTTATCGACATTTTGTCTGGCTCTAGAACTGTAAAATGCGTCTGAATTCGATGATTCACTAGAATTTTAAAATATTCTGTCGGCTTGGAAACCATTTAAGCTATAAAAAGCACGAAAAGTGTCATTACAGTTAAAATTTATTGATATTTGGTTGTTGGAAGGACCCAAAATGAAAGGGGAAATTTCATTGGGGCTTGTTCACTTGTTACGTTACGCAAAACATGAATTTTCACAAAATCCCCGACCAACTCTTGGATACTTAATCATGTTCCTAATTTATGAACGATCCCCAAATTCAACATAAAATTTTGTAAGCTATTTCTGAGAAAAAAAAACTCATTCGCGTATTTATTCCGGTTTTAAAATAATTTCTGTTAACAATCAATCTCCCCAATATTGCAGCCTTTTATTAATATGGCTGCAAGCTTTTAGTTATGCTCAATGCATTTTGTTGATTAAATGCATTTGTCATATTTCATGTACCTACATGAAAATAAACACGAATCAATAAATCCAATAAAGCATAAATGATGATATACAGCTTGCCTACACCTCTTTATAAAGCATTTATGGGAGGAAAAAAAAGGCTCGATTTAAATTATGGACAATTTCCATAAATTATAAAAAGATTATGAATTTTCCGTTATTGACTCAAAGGTACAATAATTTTCAGCCATTCCAAAGGTTTTTCCCATTCAAATTGATTCCAAAAAGTAATTTTTCATCCTTTTCAACTTCAATAGTGATTCTATTTTGTGGTTTCAAATGGCCAAAAGCTTCCAGTTTCATACAAATTTATAAATGTAAAGAATTGCAAAAAAATAAGTTAAATTTGAATTAAATTCTCTTAAATTGTTTAAAACAGAAGATAAATGCACACACCTGTCAAGTTTTATGCTTCTATTTGATAGTTTTATTTATTTAAACTAAAATAGCAAATTCAGAAATATTTTTCAATTCTAATTCTTCATTTTTGTTGATTTTATAGCTTTTTAAGTATCTTCACATAAAATGAAAGCAACAGAAACTAAGCATTAACTTAAATATATCATTTTAAAGCATTTTTATTGCTTTATTGCAATAAATTCAGTTAAATTAGATTTCTAAGATTTGTAAACGGACTCGTAAGTTTCAGTTTATCATCAAAATTTAA
Organism: Chironomus riparius; assembly: GCA_917627325.4. Taxonomy (NCBI): domain Eukaryota; kingdom Metazoa; phylum Arthropoda; class Insecta; order Diptera; family Chironomidae; genus Chironomus; species Chironomus riparius. The sequence continues at coordinate 15,191,900 of OU895877.1, read as the reverse complement.
AATTTAAAAAACCTTTACTTTTTATGAGTCTAATTTCAATTTAACAGAACAAAACAAAATCCTTAGTAAGCATAAAAATTTCACCGCATAAAACCAGATATTGGTACCATATGTAAATTCGCGATTTATAAAATTGAGGTTCGAAAAATAATAAAAAGAAAAAAAAAAGAGGGTGAAGAAGAATAGAATCATGAGAAATCATGATCAAAGTTCCTCCTTTTTATATTCCTTTTGTGGGATGCTGCAAGAAGCCATAAATTTTCTCCTTTTATTTGCTGAATATCGTAGGAAGAAAAAAAAGTATGCATTATAAATTATTCGCTTTACTGAAAAAAAATATTATCCTTTCCTTCCTTTCTATCTTTAACTTGCTTCTTTCCTCTTTTTATTTTATTTTTTTGAAGACTATTACAGTAAAATGAATATGAATCCATGGGTTGGTAGTGGAAATGTATAGTAGCATTTGAAGAGGCGGATGAAATAAAAAATAGTAAGCTAAGCTAGTTCTGAAATCGCTGTTACATCATAGAGTTGTCTAATAAGACGCATCTGCGAGTTATAATCAAATTGTAACGGTTATGCAAAATTTGAATTTTGAGCTGTGTTGTGGAATTCAAATTTTAACGGTTTTGTTAAATTCAAATTTTAACATTTTTGTAAAATTCAAAATTTAACGTTTTTGTAAAATTCAAATTTTAACATTTTTGTAAAGTTCAAATTTTAACATTTTTGTAAAATTCAAATTTAACATTTTTGTAAAATTCAAATTTTAACAGTTTTGTAAAATTCAAATTTTAACGGTTTTATAAAATTTAAATTTTAACATTTTTGTAAAATTCAAATTTTAACATTTTTGTAAAATTCAAATTTTAACGTTTTTGTAAAATTCAAATTTTAACATTTTTGTAAAGTTCAAATTTTAACATTTTTGTAAAATTCAAATTTTAACATTTTTGTAAAATTCAAATTTTAACGGTTTTATAAAATGTAAATTTTAACGATTTTGTAGAATTCAAATTTCAGCCTTAATTAACCAAAAGAATTGATTCAATCCCAACAAAATGCACTTAAAAGTTTTATGAAAATTTTTCAGAGTTCTTGAGGAAGCAATACAACTGAAATTTATACTCATTTTCCTTCTGTGTTTTTTAAAAATGGAAAAAGTTTTGCATTTTATTTTCAGCATCTCTCCCTCGTGAATCGAGTAATTTTGAAATGAATTTGTTGAGAATTATGTTTGGAGAAGGATGAAAAACATTATTCATTGCCCTCATGCCCTTCGGATTCATCAGCACAATTGATCTCATTTTCATCCATGGCATCTTCATTTTCATCTTCATTGCAATATTGAATGGAATCAAGTGATACCAAAATTGGTGAATGCACTTGATATAAATGAACTTCATCTCCACCGCTCGATGAGCTTTTCGTACAGATTGAAATTTCAGAATCTGTTTCTGGCGGTGGAATGGGATGTTGTGGTAAATGTGAATAATCATATTGCGTAATTTCATGAGCAATAAAATGCGGAAGGCATTTGGGAAATTTCACATTTGTTAAATTCTCATTTTTGCTCTCCACATTCACATCATTTACTTCTTGTTCTTGTTCCACATTGTCTTGTGATGATGATTGTGTTTTTACATCAAGCATTTCATTTGATGACTTTACTGAATCAACATTGTCGGCATTCTTAAGCATCTCAATGTAACCTGACATCATGTATTTTGTACCGAATGTAAATGCACCTCCTCCAATTGGATGTACTTTATTCCAATAGCCATGATAATGAAATGTTGGATAAAAGATTTCTATTGGACCTTGGGGAAGTCCATCAATCCATGTTGCTTTAAATGAGATGTCAGATTCTTGAGATTTATATGCACCGATGCCATGTCGGATGTTTTGTTTCCATGCACCTTCATACTCATCACCATTCTGATAAATATATTTGCCATATCCATGCTTCTTCCCATCCTTCCATGATCCACAATATGAACTACCATCAGGATAATTAAACTTTCCGTGACCATCTTTAGATCCTTTCTTCCATTCACCATTGTAACGAGATCCATTGTTAAAATAATAACATCCACTTCCGTTACGTAATCCTTGTCGATATTCGCCTTCATATTGATCACGATTTGGTAATATAGCTCTGCCAAATCCATCACGCTTTCCATCTTCAAGTCTCTCTCCAACAAATTCCTATTTTTTTTTTGTGTGTAGAATTGATGAGTTATCATTATCAGGGACCAAAATGAATGAAAAAAATCTGTGATGAAAAACATCATTAGTTTTGATGATGAAAATTATTATGATTTTTTTCATCTACGTAAATTATTACTTAAAATTTCATCACGTAAGAATCATTTTTACGTAGGATTTCATCACGTAAAGCAAAAAATGACGTATAAAATGTTTTTAAGCAAAACTAATCTATTCTATCTCTTGTTCTTATTATTTAGCATTATTAATACATTTGGTGTGATTTTACTGCATTTTTTCGTTTACGTGATGAAATCCTACGTAAAAATGATTCTTACTTGATGAAATTTTACGTAATAATTTACATAGATGAAAAAAATCATAATTTAAAAATAATGATGATTTTGGTCCCTGATCATTATTGGAAATTGATGAAAAATGGAACTTACTCCTCTATAAATTTCATTGATGAGGATTTCATCAAGATCATCTTCAAATTCTGAATCATGGATAGACATTTCTTTGGTTTAATTTAGATTTATTGACGAGATATTTTTCAAATTAGGTTTGAATGAAAAATTTCAATGGTTGTTACAAAGTTTGTAAAATTTGAATCTTACAAATCTGTTAAAATTTGAATTCTATAAAATTGAATTCTACAAAAACCGTTAAATATTATAAGCAGTCTAGCAAGTTTTAATAAGTTTATTGTAACTCAATATTCAGTTCTCAAAAAAGCCAATTAGTTTAGATATACATGGACTCAAACACTTTTGGAAAAAAAAAAAAATAACACAAAATTCATGCTGCAAAACAGAAGTCATTAATGTGTTTCATACAAACAATAGTCTATTCATCATAAGAATGTATTCATTCATTTAAAAAGGCTCAATGATGAAAATCAGCATATATGAATGTGAAAAAAGGTGTTTCAGTTCAAAGAGAAGAACGACGAGCTTTCATCATGAAACATTAAGCATGTAAAAGAAAACAATAAAGACTGCATCAGTTGTTTTTGTGCCAACTTTGTACATTAAATACCTTTCGTTTTCGACGTAATCGTTGTGTATGAGAGACTCAACGTTGCATGAAATTTTTCTTCTTCTTCAACTGCAATTAACCTAATGCATTCGTAATTACTTCACAACATTTTGTTGTTTTTCGTTTCTACTTCTAAATGTGTACCTTTCGGTAAGAAAAATAATGTTTAAAGTCATTATGCAAATATTGATAATTCTTTTTATGCTGTTTTGCATCGTTGTACATGACTTGAGTTGTGCTGTTTGTGGTTATTTGGTTGGAATGTTATCTTTTTAAATTGAATTTTCATCTTTTTGGTTAAAAGAAATTTTCTAAAGAAAATTTTAAATTCAAATGAAGGGGTTTGCAAGCATATTTCCCCAATAACTCTGAAAATTCATAGTTTCAGTCCCCTGATTTTTACAAAAAGACAAAATTTGTTGGAAGTCTACAAACCATTAGTTTTTACAACTTCCATCACTCAAATAGAACTACGGCAAGTACAAAACGTGGATGTAGAGCTGATTAATCCTTCAAATTTCCTTCTTTAAACCTGGAAAATCATCCTGTAAATCCTGTAAAGCAGATACGAAAAATACACAATCAACAAACCTGCTTTTCCCATTAATCATCTTCAAGAAAATTTCTCATTTTACATTACATGATGCAAATTAACCTCAAATGAATAATAAATGAAATACTTATTCTGTAACAATGTTGCAAAAGGAAGAAGAAGAAGATTGCAAATTTGATTTAATCAGATTTTATGAAACATTTATTCAATTAATAAACGTAAATTACAGTACATTTCATAACGTAATAAAACTTTATTCTCTCTTTTTTTTCTTATTCCGAAAAAGGTAATAATTTAGGGGTGGGAGAAACAAAGAACATGAGGAATACTTTCATTATTAGTTTGTCTTACAATCGCTTGGTTTCATTTTGTCTTCTTTATTTTTGTATAAAAAATGGATATCATTCAAATGCTTCAATATTATTTTATTAACTTTTTATTTCCTTAATAAATATAGCTTTTCATTTTTTAGCTTCCTTTACATTTTCAAATTATTATGGTATTTTTATTTATTCGCTAAGGAAATGAAACAGGACAAGATGACATAAAGTAAACAACTCAATTTATTTTTAATGGTTTCTATGGACATTTCATATTTCCGGGCACATTGAAAGTTTTGACAGTTTTGTAGCTACTTGACTAAGTCTTTCTATTCAATGTAATCAATCACTTATTGAGATAAACTTTGTGGAACTTATTGGTGCCAAGGGTGTTACTGGATTTATTCTTTTACTAAGTGACCATAAGGTGGATGAGTCAATAGAAGATTAAGCTTGATTCTTTTAGTTTTTCTTATATCTTTTGATTCTGAAAGATGAAAACTATGATCTTATAGCTTTGGATGTAAAGTTCTGAACTCTAAATGATTAAGCTACTTCTTCAAATATCAATTGCAGTTAAAAGGTCACTTCCTTTCAATTAAAATGTCATAAAACTCTTCAACACTGCATTTCAATTACCACAAATCAGCCAAAACTTTCAATGAGCTTCACAGTCAATTAATTTTTACAATTTCCATAGAATTCAAAAGTCTCATTTTCAATGGACCAATAGCTTTAATGAAAGTCAACGATTTCTTATCACAGGCAGCAATCGTCTCGTTTCAATAGCCTTTAAATTAATGAATATATTTTTTAAATTATCATTGGACATTTGAGCATGTTGCAAACAATTTGGCACATAAATTATTTATTTGTCATTGTGTGGAAAACAAAGCATTTAAGATTAACAACAGAACTTCCTTAAAAAAAACAAATGACGTTCTTTTAATGAATGCAATGTTATGTGAACTGTTGTTCTATTGTTAATATTTCCTACTGACATAAAAAAAGGATTCATTGTGATTTCTATTTAATGATGAAAAGCATTTAAACTTTTTTCTTACATTTTTTCTATCGAATTTCTTGTATTGGAGTCATTAAGCTCTTTTGCTTTCTATTATCATATTCTTTTCTTTTTTCTATTGGGAAATAAAGTCTCTTTTTTATTTAAAACAATGCATTACATGTGCATGCTGTATTGAAGCATTTAATCGCTTTTTATAATTGTTGTTCTGTATTGTTCTACTCAAAAACTGAGTGGGGCTTTGTATGTATAGAAGTTGTATCCAATAATAGGGATTGTTTTATTGTAATTGTTGTTATTTACTATTTTATTTCCTGTCAAAAGCTTCTATCAATTAAGGTTTTTGCAGGTTTCTGTTTTTTTATGGTTTGGGATTTTTAAGTGTATTTTGGTAGATGAGAATTTAAATTTGAATGGTTCGACTGTAGAAAAACCGTTAAGTTTGAAATTTAAAAACCGTTAAAATGAAAAAAACAAAAATTTTTTCGAATCTGTCGAAATTTGAATTTTTAACATTATTCGATTTTTGAATTCTTAAGACCCGTTATTTTTGAAAACCGTTAAATTTTGGATGTATTTAAATGTTTGTAGCTCAAAAAGATTAAAACATTTATTCTGAAACCACCAAAACTTAAATCAACATCTACCAAAAAATAGCATTATTTATGTTCATTGAAACAATCCTCGAATTTTAGTGAAACAATAAATGAATTTTACCTGTTTGAAAAGAAGAATTTTAAATAAAATCAACAAGCTATGAATTGTTTATTTTGTGAAACTAGTGTTTTATGTCGGTAGTTTTAGCTGTTAACGCTTTGATTATTTAAAGAGAAAGTTTCTTCTATTTTATGTAAGAATGCGAGAAAATTGTGATAGAAAAGCTTTTGAATTGAAAGATTTGTTTTTTCTATATTTTTAATTCATTGTCATTTCTGTTCAATTCCAGCATAAGAAAAATTTAAATTATTGTTATGGGAAAAATTATTTTTGTGTTCATACGATGCTAGTCACTATCATTTCAGCTAAAAATTGTCATCTATGTTCATTTATAAATTTTTTTATCGCATAAATTTAAATTGGCACCATTTTCAGTAAAGAAACGCAAGAAATAATATTAAATTAAAAATCAGATTAGATAAAAACTCAACTTTAATTAATTTATCATTATTTTACTTTCTTATCAACAGGTTTTTTATGTCTCTTAGAGTTTATCATCATTTAATTGTCATAGAGATTAGAAGTTTATGAGAAATATAATTTTTTTTACATTTCATATTCAAATAATTATTTTTTGTATTATTTCCTATTGTTTTTATTACTGTTCTATCCACTACCTCTTATATTTACTGCACTCACTGTATTAATGGCGACTGCTGTGACTCACTAAAATCAACTGTATAATACATATCGTTCTCCAAGTTCATTTGGAGTGGTCGACTAAAGAGATTATTACTCGGACATTGGTTGTGATGAGGTTGTTGATTATTCTTTAAATTTATGTGATTTTCCTCGAAAAATGATGAGTTCTTTCCACTTAACCAGTGCTTACTGTGCTCATCCTCGTTTGTCTTTTTGCTACGTCTCATGAAAAATGGTATTAGATGACGCTGATTCACTGTGAATCTTCGATAGCTTCCGCTTACTTTACAGTGACAAATTGTGACCTAATTTAGACAATGAAGATGAAATTAATTACATCAATTAAAGTCTTATCTTTTCGAAAATTAGTAGGTTTCAGATGAAAAATTAGTTTAATAGAAAAATCAAGAGTTGAATGGCTTTTATGGTATTTTAAATTATGTCAAAACTATTATTTCAAAACTGAAACTAGTCCAAGATGATAGAAATTTGATCCAAGAGGACCAATTTTAATTCAAAAAGATCAAAACTAGCCCAAATAATGAAAATTCATCTAAAAGGATCAATACTAACCCAGGATGACCAAAACTAATTTAAGATTGCAAAAACTGACTTAAGATGATATAATATTGCCCCCAAGATGACTAAATCTAAACAAAGAAGACTAAAGTTGGACCAAGATGATCAAATATATCGCAAAAGTTTCTACCATTGACCCAGAAGCATCAAAACTAACATTATGAATAAAAAAACTGTCCCGTGATGATTTAAATTGACCCAAGAGGATTAAAACTTATCTGAGAGACCAAAACAAATCCAAGAGAACCAGATTTGAATTGAGAAGGTAAAACATGGAACCAAGAGAACCAAATTTACCTTAACAATATGATTTAGCTAAACCTTTAGAACCTTTAATCATCAACCCTTGACAAAATCATTAAACTTTATCACCCGAGGTTGAAAAAAAGTAAATCATTAAATTAAATTAATTACCACAACAATATGATAGTGAAAAAAAATACTTACAACAATAGCAAGAATTAAGAGTGCTGTTGCCAAAATACCAGCGGCAATATAGGCATTGTGGATGTCCGTCGAATTTGCATCCTGTGTAATATCTTTGAGCTCACCCCATGTAATAACATTATTGTCTGAGACATCTGACAACAGCTCGCTTGAACTTACAACCGTGTCAATTACAAAGTCATCTTGTGGATGAAAAAGGATGAGGAAGCAGCAATAATAAAGGAAAAAAAAGAAGAAAAAGTTTTAATTAAAAACTCCTCATTGTTATTTTTTTCTAGCTTTGTCTTTGAGTGCTCTAAGGCACAAAAATCTCATCTTTTATATTCTTACATACCTTCACACAATTTTCCGGTGTAACCAGGTCGACATGCACAATAAAACGATTCATTAGAAGTCCAACATGTTCCGCCATTTGCACAAGGATTAACAGTGCACAGCTGCAAACGAGAGTAAAATTGAAATAAAATGAATTTTTATAGTCAGCTCTTCTCTATAAGACGAGGTTGTGTTCAAAAATATAAAATTTTATAGCGCGAATATGCATAAAAATAATCATTTGTTACATTTATACCCAGAATGTACTAAAAAGGTAGGAAAAGAAATTTTTCATATTTTTAATGCCCTCTTGAGCCTTTAAGAGGGACTGTAATATTATGTAGCAGGTATTTTGAAAAAATTTCATATCAAATCGGCTCTTTTAATAAATACATGTGCAGGTATATCTGGCAATAGCAAGGCTATATTGTATTTATTGCAACATTGTAGTCTGCTTATGGATCAGATGAATATTTTTCAGATTCGATGTGGGCTTATTCAATTTCGATGGAAATAAAAATGCAAAAATTTAAAGCTTTGTGATGCAAATTTGCAAACTGTTGAGTATAAATGATGCTCAGATCAAACCAGGGGACGGAATTGCCGTTTACTTACGACTTACTTAAAATATGGGATTTTTGAAATTCATCCCCCTCCCATTCGTTGTTTTTGTTACCCCCCCCCCCCCCTTCTCTAAGCGTTAAGTATTAAGTGAACTAAATTCAATTTATCAGTTCCACACCGTTGCTTTCTTTTGTCCAAATTTTTGTCGCATCATCTGAGAACCCCTGCTAAAATATTGACACCCTTTTGCCCCCTTTACTCTCAGCCAACCCTAAAGAGTTTCATTTAGCTTTTGAGCTAAGGTTTTTGAGTATGGTAAAATATTGTTCCACGTCCCAAGAACTCTTGGTTAATTGGCAAACGGGAGCAAGCGATAGAGCCAACTTGAGGCGCCATCTAAGGGAGGCCATGGATCACAATTGATAGTAAGTAAGTTAAATATTGTTCCAAGCACATGTAACAGCATCTCAAAATCAGACTTCATACATGTTGCAGCCCCCTTGCCAAGCTATTGCCAACATTGTTTTCTTTATTCTGTTTATTTTGTCTTTACATTGTAGCGTCCCACAATCAATTTAAGTGCGAAAACATTCAATTAAGCCCTTCAAAATTCCATCAACTCAATATTCATCGCTGATGTTTACAGCATGAATATTAATCAGCTTTTAAAGAGACATAGATTCCGATTTTTCACAAATTTATTCAGCAGCATTCGCATGTAATCAAAAACTATTATTCCTGTATCAATACCACATCAATTTAAAACCGATAAGCCTCGCAAAAATTAATACTATTGGATTAATTTGGATCAAATTTATTTAAACTTTATTTAAAAAAGTCAGAACATGAAAATTTTTGCAGCATCGACCTGGATCAATAAAAGAATTTATTACCTTTTTTGTTTACTGATCTTTGACGTACATAAAGCGCAATTTTGCTTGGCATGCAAAAGTAAAGCTATTTTCCTTTTTTGATACATACCCCCCCCCCCCCCTCCCATGAATCATAAATGTTTTTTTCTAGTCGAATATTTATTTAAGTCCATTGAATATGTATATGCTCATAATGTTAAGGAAATGGTTATTATTTATGTAATAAATTTTGTGCTCAGTGTGTCATTAAAAATGATCCTAAATGGGAGCATAAAAAAGTTTGAATTTAATTTTCCTTCCATTCAATCATGTGAAATTAAAAGGATCTTTTAAGATGGAAAATTTATGTCCTTGAGTCTCTCTCCTTTGATGACAAAAAGTTCTTCTTCTTTTATGCTTTTTATTCCATTCTAGATGAAATGTAAAAATTTAGAAAAAAAAAATTCCCAAAACGAAAGTTAAATAAAATCAGTGAATACAAAGAGATCCTTTAGTGGAAGCATTTCAATGAGGATTTAGACTAATAAAGATTTATTACCGATTGACATCAACTGAAAGCACTTTTTTGTAACTTTCTGTGTCATTGTTTTGTGCTCTTTGAGGAGCGTGTGGGAATGAAATGAAGAAAAGTGAACTTTCAGCGCACTTTGTATGCTTGCGTATGATATTAAGAAGGTCTGATGACGTAGGATTGTGGAATTTGTGGTGTTGTGTCATATGAATGTGACTTTGTCTGTGCAAGACTATAGGTTCTTTTGGTAAGGAGCTCAACATCATATTAAGCAATTTATACACTTTTTCTTGTGAGGCTCGCTATTGGAACACGTCAAAGTAACTCATTGATTAGATGTTTCTGGATTTAAGTTATGGTCACCAACTCGAGGTCAAACCCAATTCCTTAAAATATTGTTTGCAAACCTTTTCCCTTCATGTTGGTCTTGCTTTGAGTAAAATGCTTCTCAGAAGCTTCAAAGCTTACAGTTATTGCATCTAAAATAACCTCAAAACTCTTTGAAATGATCAAATGGACCACAAACAGTAGTTTGGGTAAAAGTACCCAAACTGAACAAATTTAATTTTTTATAATTTTCAAAGAACTTGTCCAAAAAGGAAAACTTGACATAATAATAAAAAGAGACTAAAAAGGGTTTTTTACAATCCTTTTTCCCGGAAGTATTAAAGATGGAACGTTCCATGCAATTTCTTAATATTTCTAAGAAGACAATAAACATCCAGCAGAAAAGAACAATTTCTTTAGATATGAAAAATGCTTATGTATAGGAAATAAAAAGGGAACGTAAGGAGTAAATATTTCAATTCGTGCTGTTTAATGCCCTTCTCACTCTTAGTTCCAAATAAAATTCATGATTTTCTCTTTGTGTACATTGTTGTGTACACAGCCCTTCCACATGAAAGGAAAAAAATTGTGGAAAATAATTTTACAGATGTACAAAAATAAAAAGTAGGCAGAAAAGGTTTTAATACTTTTGAAGCTACCGTTCTGCAATATTTGATTTAAATTTCTTCTTTTCCTGCTACCCGCATTCCATATTTTTATGATGCGCAATGATGTAAATTTATCTGTGACTGCGATTGTTTGGGTAAATAAGATAAGAAATTTTATTTTTATGCCTTTATACTTACAGTGCGTGGGACGTCATGACAATCTGGTACATTATGATCATCTGATCCAGGACAGACGCATGAATATTCATCACCATGATCAACACATCTGTAGCCATCCTCACAAGGATTGTTGGCACAAAAATCAATCTATGGAAGTAAGATGGAATTGGAAATTTAATTTAAAATTGAAAATATTTCTTTCAATTCAACATGATTGATGAATGCAATTTAAAGTCACATGTGCTTCATACCTTTATATGGCAACGTTTTCCTTGATAGCCTTTCGTGCATTGGCATGAAAATCCTCCAATATGATCTATACATTGCCCATTGTTCACGCATGGATTTGAGTCACATTCATTGTATTCGAAATTACATAAATCACCAGAAAAGCCTGTTAAAAAGAGTTGGATATAAAAGAGGAAGAAATAAAAAGAAATAAGGATAAGTCTATAAATTATCAACATAACATGTTATTAACAGCACTTTTAAAGATACGAAATGATATTTTTGTTGTATTGTGCTGTGATGCTTAACATTTTATTACTAGGAACTTTTTACTACATTATTTGGCACTAAACTCAATATATATTTTTATGGAGAATTTTATAAGTTTCACTTTAAATTGCAGACATAATCCAATTCTTATGAATGATTTAATTATGCTGAATACGAATAATCTCGCTCAATTAAGACAATAGCACTGAATTCAGATAAAAGCGCTGAATTCTTAAAAACAGTGCTGAATTCAGAAAAAGAGCTGAATTCTTACAAAAGTGCTGAATACTTACAAAAGTGCTGAATTCTTACACAAGTGCTGAATTCTTACACAAGTGCTGAATTCTTACAAAAGTGCTGAATTCAGAAAAAGAGCTGAATTAAATCAATAACTCTGAATTCAAAAATGAGAGCTGAATTCAGACAAAGGTGTTGAATCCAGTCAAAAGTACTGAGTTCAGATAAAAAGTGCTGAATTAAAATAAAAGTGTTGAATTTAGATAATAATGCTGAATTCATATAAAATGCTTAATTCAGATAAAAACGCTAAATTCATATAAAATTGCTGAATTCATTCAACAACTCTGAATTCAAACAAAAGTGCTGAATTCAGACAAATGTGCTGAATTGGTAGCAACTACAAAATCAACTTTAAATGAAATTTTAGACATTTGAATGACGCGTTGTAATAAAAAAATCTCATAACCTGAATATAAATTGTTTACACAACTAGTTTATAACATTTCAAAAATTCAATATTGTCGTGCGATTTTCACGCAGCGTTAACAACATTCATCCATTTTCGTCTAAATGTAGACGGCACATAGAACACACCGAATCAGCCTTTACCAGCTGTAGACAAGATTTATTTCCGTTCTGAAACAGCACGAAAAAGTTAACAGAAACTTTCGTAACGCGTTGCAAAAATGAAACAACTTTATTTCCTACATTTTTAGCTTTTGTTTCCGCAAAAGAATATAAAATGAAACAAAACAATTGGAGACGAATAATGAAAAACTTTTCAAATAGCGTGGGATTCTCAGTAAAAAAATTTCGTACTTTTTGTTTGAGAATAAAAATTATGGCACACAAAAAAAAATAAAAGCGCCGCTAAAAACCATATAATATATTTTATTTCAAGTCTTTATATTGTGACTACATAAACGGAATCATACTTCGATGCTTGAAGGAATCTCGAGAAATAACCAGAGCATGATAAATTGGAAAAATTCCTGTCGAGCATGAAAAAAGCGATTGTTGAATTTGCCATCTTTGAATTCCTTTTATTTTTCTCTCGATTTATGCAATGCTGCATACAAGAAAAGCACAGAATGCCAAACAATACTTCATTTTCAGTTATACTGGCACGACAAACTATTGTTAGCATTTTGTTTTTATTGTCCTAGCTCCATATTCTATTTGTTCTTCCAATTATACATCAATTAGTGTGCATTTTTCTTTCAAATAGCGATGCAATCGTAGCTGTCGACTCGGATTGTTGTTGCTTGAGTGATTTTTTAGAACTAATGACTAAACTATGCTGATTGAATCAGTTGAATGAATGATATTGGATATATAGAGTTTCATTCATTAATATATATATATATATATACATATATATATATATATATATAATGTGTGAAGGGCCCAGCCTTTGAACTGGAGACACTTCGATTCTTATTAGAACAGAATCTATTGTACCACACCCTTTAGACCTACAGTTTATAGTGGGATCCGAACCAATTGCAAGCTCTGCACATTGCAAAGACACGAGTACGTCATAAGACCTGATGTACCCTGCAATGAACCTAGTCACAATTCGTGTACGCAAGATGCCGTAAGGAAGTCATCCAGATGCTAGTATATCCTTGTATACCTAGCAAAGGAGGCAGATTCTGTGCCAAAGACCTCAAAACTACACTCAGCACACGAACCGAGCTTCGTAACTAGAACGGTGAAATGGAAAAAGAGCTTCGAAAATTAGACATGGCCTGGGATTGAACCCAGGACCTTTGGCACAGAAGGCCAACGCTCTACCATTTACATAGGCCACTGATTCATTAATATGAATGAAGGCGATCAATTTGTAAATTAATTCATAAACATTATTGAAGCTACATTTCCAGATTATCAATGACCAAAAAACCAACATCCAGTAAACAAATCATTTAAAAAGTAAGCAAACCAGCCGTCAATCAAGTAATCCAGGTAAGTAGTCATGAAAAAAACATATCAATCAGCTAGTAGGTCAACAGTCATCCAATCATCTCTCAAATAAAACTCAAAAGCACAACAAAATCCCCCCAAAAAAAGTTGATGAAATTTTAAAAATATTTCCAAAAGTTTATATTCAAATATTTCCTGAATAAATTCATCAATAAGGTACACAAAGCTCGTTATGAACGGTTGAAAGCCGTCCTCTTGAGCTTTTCAAAAGCATTTCACCCGGTAGCGTATAAATAAAACATCACAAATTTTTCATCGATATAAATATTGAAAAGAAATTGAATATTTGCCATAAATACACACAGAAGTAAATGAAAAAGTGAGCACGAGTTTCCACCTGATGAGCATTTGATAATAAATTCAAATTTCCTTAAAAAAAGAAGTAAACAAAAGAAAGAAAAATAAAAATTGGTAAAAAGAATTTCCTCTCGACTAGTCAGTCGTAGTTCATAGGCTCATTTTCTTAAAGGCCCTTATAATGCTCATGAAAGCGAAAAGGATTGACATTTTTCTGTCGAATGAATAAAATATAAAAATAAAAGAAATGAGAAAGAGAATAAGAGGAGCTTAAAGGGTGCGGATTGTAAATTTATGTTGTGATGATAAGATAAGTGATCATTCAACTGTGAAATGGATACATACATACAAATTCTTCCTACGAATAAGAAAATAAGGAAATTTATTTATACATTTATGTTTATACATATGTATGATGCCTTTAGCGTGTTATTTTTTCAAACTGTATATTCTTTTTATATTTATTTTGACCTGCTGGGTTAGATCATTTATGATATTTTTGTCTACTGTACTTTTTAAAAGTATTTGCGGATATATTTGTTGTAATATGAGCTGATATATCCGGTTCAATATAATGTATGGAATATATAACTTTTTGATAAATATCTTTTACATTGCAGCAAGTTATTCAGCTTTTAAATGAGTATTGTGCTGAATACGCTGAATACTGCTGAATAACTTCAATACTGAATTGAAACCCAATTGTGTCCTCGATAAGAGGAACTAAATGTACCATAGTTTATAATGTAATAAAGCCATGACGATGCTCTGGCTTCTCAAACTAATTGAATAAATTGAATTCTGCTAAATTAAGCTGGATAAAGTTGAATTAAGCTGAATTGAAATGAATCATGCTGAATAGAGCTGAATAGTGCTGAATAGTGCTGAATTAAAATTATTCATGATATATTAAAATTAAAAAATGCTGAACAGCGCTGAGATTAGCTGATTGTGTTTAGAATTGAACTGATTACATATAAAACTGTACTGAATATTGTTGTATAGTACAAAATTGAGCTGAATATTGCTGAATAGTACAAAATTGAGCTCAACAGCGCTGAATTGAACTAAATTACTGTCATTTCTCCCCAATATTACTAAATAACACAATTTCTGTCAAGCAATACCGTATAAACCAAAGATTAAGCGCTTCAATAACCAGATTGACAAGATTACCAGCAACTTATTTACTCGATTTACAAACATATTCTACATAATATTGCATGCGTTCACGCGAATGGTGGATTCATCACTACAGCGCAAATCGAAGCAAAATTCAATTTCAGTTAAGCACGATTTTCAATCAAATCATTCATTCATTCACTTATTCATTCCACTCCCTCTCATTTCTTTCATTTCATCCATTATTTGACTTAACTTTCCCCCTTTTTCTCTTCTTTTTCCATAGATGTGTGTAAATGGCATCAAGAATTACATTTTTAACGGACCATTGAGAAGAAATTTCATCATTTTCAGCACTTTTAATACACATTTATGTAGAGGACTAAGAATCTCTAATGCGTTATTTCATTTCAGCATATATCAACATCATTCTATTCCATTGAATTATTAAATTCTTTACACATGCTTTAACTTCGATCGTTCTCTTGACATTATTCGTTTTGCTCACACTCAATGCCATTTTTTACCTTATATGTTGATGCTGATGATGAAAATTCAAGCATCAATTTGATTTGTGTTATTTGAATAGCAGGAAAAGTGCCATGAAGATGTTATAGATGGATGAGCTTTGGATAGAGATAATGTGCGAAAATTTCGAATTATTTGTGATAAGTGGGGGAGGCATAGTTGGTTGGTGGTTTTATTAGAGACCGTGGATGTTGATTTATTTAAAATTGCTCGTTAGAACTTCTCATTTTAAGCTGATTGGTAGGAAATGAGTTCTAATAAGGGTGTAGGGTGTCTACCAAAGGGATCTAGTCAGGAGGGGTTCAAAATTTCATCAATAATGCTGCATTACATCGAAATACATAGCATTTTCTGTGGTACGGTCCCTTTTAAACTCATTCCTATCAATCCCTATAAAGTCATCTCCAGATCATGAATGCTCAACTTAAAACTTTGAATCAAAACAGTTCATAGCTAGTTCCACCCTCATAAAATTTTCCTATTTTCATCAAAGTTACTCAAAGCTCAACCACATAGCAAAACTTCGTTATCGACAGCTATTCCAATTTCTCATGCTTCATAACGTAATTGTGCTATATCATAAAATTAGATTACCTCTTAAAAATATCATTTCGTATCATTTAATTTTATGTGCGCAAAATATGAACGAGTTTAATTTTAATCAAAATTATATTCATACCTGGTTGACAGAAGCATCTAAAGCCGTCTTCCTGATCAACACATATACCATGAACGCATGGCGATGATTCACATTCGTTCAAATTATGTTGACACAACGGACCAGTAAAGCCAGGCGGGCACTCACACCTAAAAGGAAATGTTGAGTTTGCATTTCTGTTAATGTGGATTTGTGGTGACAGCGGAGATGTAGAGGATTTATATTAGGTAGCAAATGTATGTGTATCATATGTATGGTATTTTTTACAGATGAAATAAGGATTGTTAAAAATTCACAGAGTAGCTCACGAGTTGTTATCTGAAAAGACATTACCTGAAATGTGTTGTGTTGCTTATGCATGTTCCGCTATTGAGACATTGAGATGGATTGCATGGGTCGGCTTCAAACTGACAGTTTTTGCCCGTGTATCCTGTCGAGGGGATAAAAATAGAAAAAAATAAAAATTGAGATCTCAATGGATGAATGTCGCTTAACCAATCAATAAATGAAATTCGCTTCCATTTGTTCTCATCAAATATTTAAATGATCTAGTTTGTGTTTCCATTCCCACTCCGGAAGTTATTTCAGTGGAAATTGATAGCTCGAAATAAATTCTCTCGATTAAAAATGGAAACGATAAATGTGATAAATTGTACACATTTAATATTTCATAAATTATTCTCTTTCTCACTGTCGTCAACGCTAATGTAACGCTTCTCCATAAAATATATCGTTCATAAATTATGCAGATGATTAAGGACCAAAAATCACATTTCATTAACAAAATTATTTGTCAAATTTTCGTCACTATTTGCATTTTGATGATACATGCTGTAATTTATTGATTGACATTGGAAATTATCAACTTATAAAGTTAAACTTTATCGATTTTTTGAAATTTGAACTCTTAACCGTAATCTAAGATTTAAAAAATATGCTCAATTCCAAGGGAAATTCACATCTAAAGGCTGAATTTTAAGCTCATCAATTAAGTCAATAAGTTTTAAAACTAATCAATTACTATTACTAAACCCTCAAAATGCCAAAATCATTCAACTAAAATTTCTAATTCCAAATATTAACTTTGAGAATTGACTTGGAAATCTCATTCAACTTTTATCTATCCAAATTAAAATCATCAGACAGAAAAGTTTGTCTATAAAGAGTTGGAACTAAAGCAACTCATTCAAAATATTATCCTTGAAAAATAATTGTTGCAAAAAATTCACCATATAAAGTTACATTTGATCCAAAAAACATGTTTTTCTCGTTCCGTAAAGCAAGCACAAGTAATATCTAAGTGCTGTCAAGAGAAAAATTAATTCTAGTTCATAAATAAACATAAACATCTTCAGTTCTCATACAGTTAATCTTGTTATAATCACAAAACATGAGCATATACATATTCATCTGTGTAGACAGGAAGACGAAAGGAAATTTTAATGAATATATGCGATGAAATTAGGATAGATGAGAAGTGTAGAATGTCGAAAATCCTTTTGATTTTATTGAGACAGAAATCTCGTTATGTCAATCTGATCATGATGTAAAAATATGAAGCAGATAGTAATCGTATTATACAGAAACTTGTACATGCTTTAAGCTTATTCAAATCTAATCAAATCACAAAGATTAGACAATTTTATGTGATAGAAAACTTTTTCATACATATTTTAATGTCATCACATGAAGCTACATAATAAATTTGATAAAACAATATTGGATACTAGTAAAGTCCCTCTTCATGTATGACAGGAAAAATTTGAATGTTGGATATTAAGCTTTAATTAAGAAATCATCGCAAAAACAGTATTTGGCCCTTATATTAACATCCAATTACACACTCGGACCAATAAAATAAGATCCAGTAAACATAAAGTCCAAAATAATTCAATAAAATAAGATCCAGTGAACATCCAGGCCAAAACAAAACAATCCGCCATTTTGAATTTAAGCATATTGAAAAAGTAGACTTGGGATAGGGGCCGTTCACTTATGACTACCAGTAGAACGAGGGGCAGGCAAGAAAAAAACAATAGAAATTCCTGGAAATCCTAGGGTTTGTGGAAAACAGCTGTTTTTGAAAAACAGTCTGTTTTCGGTATTTGATTTTTAAAAACAGCTGTTTTCCTAGAATTCAAAATAAACTGAGTTATCCTAATTGTTTCTCTAAGATAATGAAACTTTTTGGTGGTTATAAGCAGTTAAGCATACATTATAGAGCTAAGCATTATTATTTCTTAATTTTTCGTTAATTAACTCTATAAAATATAATGAAATATAAAAATTCAAAAAAAAATATTTATACTTTTAAGAAACTTTGCATTGTTGCATTGCAAAAGTTCCATAAACTCTAATATTTTATTTGAAATATTCAAAAAATCTTTCTAAATAAAAAAATATCTTGTAAACTTGTTGATTATATTTTTGAACTTTAGTAAATGTTCCAAAAGGTTCAACAATTTTAAAATTTCGATTGCAAAATTAATAATGATTAATCATAAGTTTGACAATGATTTCAAACCTATTAAACATCCAAAAATATTAAAATAGTAAATACATTTCAATTTTAATGCTAGAAAAATATATTAAGTTCTTCAAAAAATTAAGAAATTTTTTTTCTGTAAATTATATGTAAAAATGAAAAACAGAAAACAGATCTGTTTTTGAGACCTGTTTTCTGTTAACAGATTTTTGTCGAAAAACAGCTGTTTTTCTGTTTTCTGTTAACAGGTTTTCCAAACCCTAGGAAATCCATTGTTCTTTTTTGAAAAATGACCGTTAATTTTGGACGTCATAAATAAACGGCCCTGTAAAATGTATATTAAAGATGATGTTCTTGTCATCAGAAAGGTAAACAATAAATTTTATATAAAATTTTTTCAAACTTTTAAAAACTTTTAATTAAATTTATATATTCATGAGCCTTTTAACTTTTTGGCTTCCTTTTCGATCAGGATCTATAGACTAGGCACCCTTGTTGATAATTTCCAATGTTCTATTTAAATTAATTTAAAGATGATGAGCAAATTTTTAATGACTTTCGTATCGTGATATCGGTAACATAAACATAAACATCGTACATTAATTTTATGTGCTTAGGAATACAAGCTCAAAATTATTATCCTATGCATAGAACAAGCATAAAGGATATACATGAACACATAAATTCCAATGTCTATCCTTGTATTCCAGAAATTATGATGTGGTTAAATGGAAGCATGTCGCATGATGTCGGAAAAGATCATAATTCGTTAAGGAAAAGCATGTTAGAGTGACTGTATGCTTACCATATGGACATAGACATTGATAACTATTTCCCTCATGTCCCTGCGACAAATCGACACAAATGCCATTGTTGATGCAAACTGAAATAACATTAATTTTATTTCTTAGATATTATTTATTGATATGTATAATAAAATTTATCAGATCAGATAAAATATCATACAAAAGAAACGAAGTAAAGAAATATGTACAAGTTAAAATTGACAATCCACTACCGCCAAATTTGCCAAAGGAACTCGAATTGCACAAGAAGTTTTATGCCAATTATGTCACGATTAAAAAACAGACGATGAACGCTCGGGAATGTCATTTTGAAGGTTGCAATAAAACGTATGCTGATATAAGTCAAATGCGCAAACACCACATGGGACACTACAGTAAGGACGAGTATGAGAAATTCCAATGCAACATATGTTATGTGAATCATGATACATATCGTGGTTTACAAGCTCATGTTAAAAAGAATAACTGTATCAAGATTACTTTTCCACCGGAACGTGTATTTTACCGTAAAGCACTTGATGCGATTGTCGAGCAACAGCCAAAACAATTGAAGAAGTGCAACAAATGTGGCCATGTTCCTGCAAGCTACAACTCAAAGTTCTTCCGACATCTCCATTCATGTTATCGATTTGCTTATCCGTGCGATAAGTGTGGACTTAAATACGCCGCATATCAAAACGCCCGTCTGCACTCTGATTTATGCAATGGCATTAAACCAGCAAATTACATGGATTTATACTTCAGATCCGACATAGTCAGCAAGCCGTTAGAGGAATCTAAATCAAAGACGTGGACACATGCTCAAATGCTGGAGCATATGAAGGAAATAGGAGTACCAAAGCTAAGAGCTTTACTACAGCTTCATCCAAATAAAGCTCTCATCACAATTGGACAAACCCACGATATAAAAGAACGCTTCAAGAGCTATTCCTGTAATTGGCAAGTTTATAAGAACTTTGAGTTTGATCGGTACATCGAATTTGATTCATATGTGTTGTTCAAGTGCTGGTCTCGTTTTGAAGCTTTGTGGTATGAATATTTACTACAAGTCAACACACAGACACCTAGTGGAATATTTTTTAATGAATTTGGAACACGCTCTAATAAACAACGAATTCAAAAGCCTGGTATTGTCAAGGAGGATTGTGAAGAATCCGACTATTATGTATATGTTCGGTGCACACGAAAGCCATTTGTCTGGCGAACTCAGAAGATAGTACCTGAGAAGGATAGTGAACAAGATGACACAGCAGAACCACCAATTAAAAAAATCAAAACTTTATCTGACACAGGCACTTTATCAGCATTCATTCCATCAACATCAAAAGGGTTTGCTCCATCAACTTCAAAAGGATTTGCTCCAGCAGTGCCAATTATAGTAATATCGTCTTCATCAGAGTCGTCTCTGGAATTAAATGACAATCACGAAACGTCCGGACTGTTGGGATCAACTATAAGTACCTCTTTAAACTTAGTCAAATCAAATATAGTTGGTAATGAAGTTGTTGATTGTTTGCAATTAAAAGAAACAGTCATAGTAATGAAGGAAAGTGAAGAGGAATTAAAAAAGAGCTCGGTAAGCAGATCATCAAGTTTCGATTCATTAGAGTTAATGCCATTAGCACAGGAATTTGACTTGGATGATTTTGTTTTTTGAAATAATACTTTTTTTTGATACATTTTGTTGCTTTTGCATCATTATGTTTTTTTCTTAAGCTTTAGAAGTAAAAAAAGCTTTTTTTTTGAATTATATTTCCTTGTTTTTTTCATTCAATTATTACAGTACACATGTAAATAAATGTGCTTAAAAAAATATTATTTTCTTTTCTCTTTCATTTTTTATGATATTATCTGTGGCTTATTGTACATTGTACATTATAACATTTTTATGACTAATTTAAATATCTAATCAATGTGCTTTTGTGGACTATTACACGCTTTTTTTATATGTCATATTTAATTTTTTACTTTCGTGTTTATTATTACTTTCTGTAAATGGCAATGCTTGTCGTGTCATTTATTATTTTAATTGCTGTTACAGTTAGTGCAATCATAAATAATATTATATCTATGAATCATGAATCAAAGTCCAATAGTAATAGTAATAATTTTTCAATTTTACCTCAAAAAACGGTCGTTTTCTCGTTTAACTTATATGATTAATTCTATTGGGAATTATTTTTTAGTGGAAATAAAGTTGTACTTAAAGTCTGAAATATAATAGATAATGTTCAAAGAACTCAACCTATTTGTTAAGTATTTGTGAATTGCATGTCTAAACTCAAAAATTTTTATAATATTTTTCAAAAGCTCAGTTATCAACTTTACAGAAAACTAAATTAAAAAATCACTACGCAAAATATGTAAATAGGAAAGTTTTTGACTCACCAGCAGTTTTTTGTCCATTAGGCGATGGAGTACAAGCATCTATTTCCTCACAATGTTGTCCAGCAAAACCCGTACAGCACTCACAGAAGAATGATTCCTGTACATAACAATGAAAATGAGAATTGGTAAAATATGACAAA
Organism: Chironomus riparius; assembly: GCA_917627325.4. Taxonomy (NCBI): domain Eukaryota; kingdom Metazoa; phylum Arthropoda; class Insecta; order Diptera; family Chironomidae; genus Chironomus; species Chironomus riparius. Next base: position 15,169,844 of record OU895877.1, on the reverse strand, counting down.
AAAATGGAGAATTCCTGGACGTGTGTGTATGTCACGTACAAGATGACAATTTTGTGCGTGGTTGATTTTTGATTGATTCAAGAATCCTCTTAATGTCATCTATTCTATTTATCCACACATGTATGATTGGAAGGTAGAATGAGTTTTTAATGGCTCACCACAATCATGCTCAACTCAAATGTAAGGGAATTAATATTGACAGAAATACTCTTTTTTTTTGTGAGGGAGGGTTAAATATCCATTGAGGTGTTGATTTCATTTTCAATTTTACACAAGATATGTCTGAATCAATTTCTGATATTAAATTTTGTATTATGGAATCGAAAATGTGTGGAATTAATTTTACATTTTGATGTCGAGAGGTTTTTGTGATAGGTTATTGGAATATTAAGGTTAAACTTTGATGATATTTGTTGAAACTGCTGAATTGGCGATTAAATAAACTGAATTATATTAAATTCATGTAATTTTAATATTATTCAGCGCAATTTAGCCTTAACCAGCAATAATCAGCTGTATTTAGTGTAATTCAGCATTTTTTGACTTATTCAGCAACATTAGGCCTTATACAGTATTATTAAGTGTTATTCATCACTGCTAAGCTTAATCTCAAATATTATTCAGCATTTTTGATTCTTATTCAGCACTGTTAACCTTTATTCAGCCATAATAAGCCTATTTCAGTACTTTTATGTGTTATTCAGCACAATAAAGCAATTAAATCTTCAATTAAGAATTTTTTTAACCTAATTCAGCATTCTTCAGCTCAATTCAGCATTGCTAAGCTCAATTCAGCATTTTTCAGCTCAATTCAGCACTTTTGTTTTAAAACTTTACAGATTTAATTTGGATTCTTTTTTTTTAAAGTTCATTCAGCGTTGCAAAAATCTAAATCCACTTCAAATCTTTTTCGTCATTTCATTTCAATTGCCAAGAGGTATCATAACAAAACTTGTTTTTAGCACATTTTACAGTCATAACAAAATATAAGAAAATTAAAAAAGCAAGAAAAAAATTTAATCCACAAGGTAAATGTTGTGTTTCTATCAACTCATTCTCTTAAATTCAATATGGAACGAGAGAAAGTTCAAGTTATTATCTCGTAGAGTCATCATGAAGTACATTCATACATGTTGGTAAGTGGAGAAATCAAATAGATGAAAATTAAACTTTTATTATTTTATATTCTATTTAACCATCGAGTCAGTGTGTCGTAGGGGAGACAATCTAGTTTTAATGTTTATAACTTACCATCGAAGCATTTGAAAAGCAAATTCCTTTACCAGAGCAGTCAGCATTTTCTCCACAATTATCAGATTTAACATTGACACGTAAGCGAACGCATTGTTGATCCCATAGCTCAGAAACAACTAGAAATAAAATAGACAGAAATTGTAGAAATACTTTAAGCACGTTCATCGTTTGATTTTCAGGAGAAGTGATAGTAAAATAAGCGGATGAACAATTGAGGCAAAACAACAACGAGGAATGAGTAAAAAAGGAAGTAAATGATTGATAATGCATGTTTTGTCGGCAGATAATTAAAGAACAAAATTAAATTAATAAACTTTTCCATTCCGTTTTGCTGCTCAATCATTTTTATTGGAACAAAAGGAGAATGAAAATGAGGATGTGATGGCAACAAGAGAAAGTTTGGATTTGGATTGAGACGCATTTCGAGCCTATTGTAGAGATTTTATTAATTAAGAACCTAAGAATGACTGGACTTCTAAGATTTTTAACAGGTTTATGCAAGGACAAGACTTCAATATAATTCACTCATTGACTATGGCTTTGATCATGGACATTTAAGAAAAGCCTTACAAATGAATCTAGGACATGATCTTATTGAATTTTAGGCAATTCTTGGTTCATTCTAACTACAACCTTAAAGATTCATTTATCTCTAGATCAATGGACAGACCGACAAACTTTAGATAACCTCTATCTCCATTCAACCGTAAAGAACAAGAGAAAATGAGCTAAAGAGAAAGTATTCAAGTAATTTAGTAAAAGGAGAGTGAGTAAGAAGAAAAATCTTGGCATAGAAAATGGCAATTAAATATAAAGGAAGGCAATGAAGAGCAATTAATCAAAATAACAGATCAACGAGGGAATTACTACTTCTTTTACTTTTATGTTATTTGTTAAAACTTTTATGTTTCATCAATAAACATTTATTGATGATTGAGTCGATCTGGGAATTTATCATATACACAAGACACAAAGGAAAGACTTAATATTGCCAACAATGATTGAAAACACAAAAGAGATTAGTAAATGGACTGACTGTGTGTATATGTATAAGCCATTATAGTAGTAGCGAACCCTTATTCTCTATTAATTTCTTCTTAGTATAATGAAACATCAGAATTAAGTGGCTAAGAAGTAGAAGGAGATAGGAATTTATTATATGGATGAATAAGAGAAGTGGGAAGAAGAAGAAGTAGTAAAAGTGCAAAAGTTTTTTCATTTAAAAAGCCTAATCAAAACTTATTAGCTATGAGATTGCTGCACGTGATTCCTATTGGTTCATTAAGTAATGGGGTAAAAATTTTCATGATTAACTCACCAATTAACAAATTGATTCCTTCTGTTAAATCTTTATCGTATAATGTTACTAATTTCTTTCCATCAACAACCAGTGGCGTTATGTCAAGCAATTCACCTTCAGTTATATCACAATGTTCATGTCCTAAGCGCGTTACTTGATAAACTGATGCTGTATTGCGATGAATCCTGAATAAATGAAAAAGATGAGGAAATGAAAGTTGAGGAATATTAATAGTTTTGTTAAAGCAAATGGGCATGAACATTAAAAAAAATGAAAATGTTTCGTGCATAAAATGTTGAATGGAAAAATAGCGCGTGTATGTAGAAATCCGTGTTGGAGCATCTGATGGACCATAACAAACAAGAAATGACTACAAAATAATCATTTTGTTGCCTAAAGGAAATGAAACACGATACAAAATGTTCCATAACGAAATCCTACACACTCGAATAAGAATCATTGTTGAGCGGTCGCTATATTTGTTATAAAAAATGAAGAGATAAGCACAATTGTGTATGGGAAAGTTCACGGAGCATTGGAAGGTTTTTTTGTTGGAAATCAAATTGATATGATTCTGTTATGCCTCATTTTGGATTATTTTTGTGGGATTTTTGCAGATATTTGGTGAATTTTTGGTTCTGTGATTAAAATTTATGCTATTTGCTATTTGGGGCCATTCACTTATTACGTAACGCTTTTAGGGGGGGAGGGGGGTCTAAGATTTTGTTACGGTTCAAACAAGGAAATTTTTTTTTTCATACAAATTTTGTTACGAGGGGGGGGGGGGGGGGGTCTAAAAAGTCATTTTTTCGCGTTACGTAATAAGTGAACAGCCCCTTTAAAGGCAGCTTTTTTCTATTTAAAGTTCAAAACTTCAAAATATTAATCTTTAAATCCGTTAAATCAAAATTTAAAATTCGTTGTTCAAAGTTTATGTAAAATAATGATCTGAGCAATCTAAGAAAATAAATAAATCAGTTGAAATACACGAACAAACACATAAAGACGTGTTAATTTGAAAATCAAAAATAAAACATGGCGCAGTCGTATAAAAGTTAAGAGGAATTCAACTTTGAAGCTTTTTCGTCAAAAATTGAATTGAAACGATTTTCAACAGAATTCAACTCGTATCTAATTGTTAATGAACTTGATGAAAAATCCGACAAGATCAAACTTAACTTATTAACACTTTTGATGGGATATAAGTCAGTGGACATCATCAAGAATCTACCATTAACGGGTCTAGAGAAGCAGAATTATGAAAAAGTGTTTGAGGCTCTCAAGAATCATTTTTCACCGTCATCAAACTTTCTTATTGAAATAATGAAACTACTTGGCTGTATTCAAAAGGAATGTGAATCAGTCGATCAGTTCATTAGGGGCGTTCAAACCCAAGCTGATAGCTGTGAATTTAATCAATTCAAAGAAGAAGCAATTCGTGATCAAATTCTTTTCGGTCTGCACAACAACAATTTGCGAGAAAAGCTCATTTTATCTCAAGAAAAGTCATTGCATACTTTGATCAGCAAAATCAAAATATATTATTACAATCAGCAACAATTAGCCCAAATAGCATCAGACAGTAAAAATGTAAATCAACTATCACCAGTGCACCAACGTATCCTCAACAAACAAACGTCGAATAAAATTGAAAAAGCTCAAAATAAAAGCAACAGCGTTGAGAATTTAAAAGGCAAAAAGAGGAAGGAGAAGGTCTGTGCAGTTGAAGAACGCGAAACCTGTAAGTCTAATGTTATAGTCAATTGTGATGAACTTAAGAAACATGCAGAAAGCAATGTTTGGTGTAAAAAATTACTCGTGCATGATAAAATTATCAATTTTAAGTTGGATACTGGATCGCAAGTTAATACTATTAGTTTAGATATGTTTAAAAGCCTAGGAAAGAAATTTAAGATCGAAAAGAGTAATTTAAAGTTACAAAGCTATTTTGATGAAATTAATCACCCTATTGGGAAAACAGTTCTTCCAATTAAAATAAATAATGATGTGTATCATTAGGAATTTATAATCATTGATATAAAAACGATACCTTGATTAGGGCTTAGAGTCCTGTGTAAATCTAAAACTCATATCTCGTATAAATTTATTGCACTTGAACCGATTGTTGTGTTCAGAAAAGCAAAAGAATAAGTTTATAGATTATTATGAAAAAGCTTTTACAGGTCTAGGAAAGTTTGATAAACCTTTAAAATTAAAATTAAAAGAAAATTTAATTCCGGTTGCGAATCAGAATCGTCGAATTCCATTTAAGTTGAAGAATAAGCTTCAGAATAAATTAATTGAAATGGAAAGATTAGGAATCATTTCACGTGTCAGTGAACAGCGTGAATGGATTAATAGTATCGTAATTGTTGAAAAAGGAGATAAAATAAGAATTTGTACTGATCTAAAGTATTTAAATCAAGCATTGAATAAGTTTCACTTTCCGATACCATCTCTTGATGAATTAAAACAAGATTTAAAAGATTCTCAGTATTTTACGGTTTTAGACCTCAAAGATGGTTTCTGGCATATAGAATTAGACGAAGAATCCAAAAAGTTGTGTACGTTTAGTTCTCCTTTCGGTTTGTGGCAATTCAATAGAATGCCTTTTGGGATAAATATTGCATCAGAAATCTTCCAAAAGTACATGACAGATAATTTTGGCGATTTACTTGATGTCAAATTTTATATTGACGATATCATTGTTACTGGTACAACGCTTAAAGAACATGACGAGAATTTAGGAAGATTAATGGTCAGGGCATTAAAGTCAGGTGTAAAGTTCAATCAGAAAAAAATTACAATTTACACAAAGCTCAGTAAATTTCTTTGGCCATATCTTTTCCGAGAAAAAAGTAGATGTTGATCCAGAAAGGATTTCAGCAATTAACAATATTCCGAATCCTAAAAATCTAGAAGATGTGCAGAAGTTTTTAGGAGTAGTCAATTATATCAGGGATTTCATTCCTAATGTACCTTCTTTAACAGTAAATATACGTAATTTATTGAAAAAGGACAGTGAATTTTTATGGCTTGACAATCATCAAGCTGAATTTGAAAACATTAAAGAAGTATTAAAAAATGTCACGACATGTACAACATTTGATGAAAATATGCCAATAATTTTAGAAACTGATGCTTCGTCATACGGTTTAGGGGCATGTTTAAAACAAGGAAATAAAATTATTAGCTTTGCTTCGCGTTGTCTGTCAGATACAGAAAAGGAGTATGGTCAGATTGAAAAAGAATTTTTATCCATTTTATTTGCATGTAAAAAGTTTCACAATTATATTTATGGCAGAAAAATTACTGTCATATCGTAGTTTTTGAACTTCAAACAACAAAAGCTAAGTCAAATTTCTTCTGGTAATCCCATTTGAACTCATAGAATCCCCCATTTCCATATCCATGAATTAAATGAAATAAACATAAAAGAAATAAAAGAGCAAAAATTCATCAGAGAATAAAAGAGAATTAGAAATAAAAGAGGAAATTGAATGATTAATGATCGTCTTTCGTGAAGCTTTTTTCTTCGACTATCTATCCTTTTCCTAAACATTATGAGGCATTATAATTCTTTTTATGCTGTTATTTTGAGAAGATATCCCTTTCCAAGTCTCGTAATCAACAAGATATAGACCAAAAATCTTTGAATTTATTCCATAAACTTTGATTACCGAATATAAATGCAAAAGATGTGAAATGAATCTCAAGTGATTCTGTTATTGTTGCTTCCTAAGAAATTATGATGGAATGAGGCATAAATTTGCTTTTCCTTCTTATCCCAATCGTGAGTTCATTGATGTGGCATCAAAGTCCATCAACGTCTAAATTATTTAACACGTATAAAAAGATTGCCATTAATTTATTGATTCATTCCTTGACAAATTCATCCCATCGCAATCAATCCCTTCTTTTCACGCAATTTTCATTCTTTGTAAGAAGAAAAAAATTACTCGTCATTATTATTGCTGTTATTTCTTTCCTGTTAAAGGAAGAAGACAGTTTTACTAAAGGGGTAAAAAGGGATAAGGAAGAAGAAAATAAGATTTAATAAAATTGAATTTTTCGAATGACATGGATTATTTTATTGGAACGATATCCAAAAGGGGCGTTTATGAGTTTCGATGGAAACTAGTCGGAAGTGATGTCGCATTTTGTTATGTCAATATGAAGCATCTAGTTACAATACTAAGAATTAAATAATCTAGATCAAGCTCTAGAGAACTAGAGTCCCAAATATTCCGAATTGGAAGAATGTCTCAAAGGATAGAGCTGTCTTTAAACGATCACTGATACGGCAATGGGCTCACATGCGCCCCAATCAAGGAAGTAAGCAAGTAAGATCAAGCTCTGCCTAATTTGAGAATAACAAAGAACCAGACAACATATCTCATCTGTTTATAACATTCACTGGCCAACTTCCTGTTCTGACATTCTTAAGTAATCACAACTTATCCTTCAGCTCATCTCAATATCTATCCATTGATTCTCAAGAATTTTTGATTCAAGTTCCTTAACAACGAACTTCTCTTATTAAAAATCCTTTAAATAATCTCAATACCTCTAGCTATAAGAGCAGATAGTAACAGATCACTTTAGTATCCTTACAGGATTAAAGAAAAATATTTAATATTTCATTAATCTATTCCTTTGTACACAAATTCCTTATGTTGGAATTGAAAAGAGAAGAGAAAGAAAATTCTTTTCATTCTATACAATCATGAGCATCTTCTTTCCTCCCTTCAATCCTGAATGCTGACTCTTAAGAAAAAAAAATATGTAAGAAGAAGCAAAAATACGTAAAGAAAAGATTTTCACAGACATAAATTCAGAGATTGAAGACTTTATATTGTTTTCAAAGTTTTGATGATCCGTCAAGCATGACGAGGGTCGAGTGGATTATGGACGTGTAAGTTGATGATCCTTTTGATAGAAATGAACTTTTCTGCTGAAAAATATACATTTTTTTATTCTTCAAAAAAAATATTTTGAGGTTAACCGAGACTGTATCTTGAAGTCAAAATTCACCAGTCATCCCACGCTAAATCTTCAAAGCAGACAGACCATGAAGAAGAAAATAATTATATAAATCACATCTCATGAGATTCATACATGTGTTTGTAAATATGTGAAATACACACACTCGAGTGGAAAATTTTTCCCTAAGTAAGTAAATAGAAAGCAGCAGAAAAATAGAATTTAATGTCTGTTGGTTTAGCACAAGAACAATCTTCGAAATGAAAAATTACTTTTTGGCAAGGAAAGCAGAATTTTCTTATTTTTTTTCAAATGGGTTTGTTCATAGATGATGTTTTTCATAACATTGGATAGTCTAACCTTCTTTATTTAGAGGGGTTTAAGAATCCTATGACTTAAAATATAGGGAAGAGTTTGAATACATTTCAAAGGGGTGTGAATTTAGGATTTTTGGAGCTTCAACTATGATCCTGAGATTGTAGGGGTATGAAACTCTGAATTTGAAAAAATTAAGGGGTATGAAACTATGAATTGGAAAATTTAACGGGCATGCAACTATGAATCCTAAAGTTTTAAGGGGCATGAAACTATGAATCCAAAAGTTTTAAGGAGCATGAAACTATGAATCCAAAATTTTTAAGGGGCATGAAACTATGAATCCAAAAGTTTAAAGGGGCATGAAACTATGAATTTGAGGTTACAGGAGAACAAAACTATGCAATTTTGAAGAAGCACTACGATTTTTCAGGGATACAAAACTAAAGTTTTTGAAGGGGTATGAAACTAAGAAATTATTAATAAAACCTGCCGATTAACAGAAACAAGTGCATTTACGTTACTATTAATGCTAACAAAGCTCCCAGTTGGACATTCCTTGCAAACAACGCATTTCTTGCAAACGCATCGCCGACTATAAAAATCCTTTGTGCCCTTCAAAACATTCACCAATTTCTCCACCCAGCACTTAAAACCATTTTATTGCCACTCTTCACAAAACAGAAAAAAATTATCATATATTTTCGATATGATTTTCATGTTTCGGCAAGGCCAATTTTATTCAATTGCCAAGAGTTTGTCAAAATAATGGAAATATGCAGTATAGAAATCGGTAGACAAAACGGAAGAATATAATGATAAACTGACTGAATCGATAATAAACGATGGAAATGGAATGGGAATGTAGGATTTGTTGATTGCCATTTTTATTTAGTCAACGCACATTTAACGATAGAATTGTCATGTTAATAGATATTTTTCCCATTTCAATGAAATTTATTCAAATACTTGACGAAGCATTGCTTAAATTTGTGACGGCAGCAATAAAGGCAATTTTTGCTTATACATTTCCATAATTTCTCTTCCTTCTATTGCTTTTAGCATAAGAACGTTCTATTATCATAAAAGTGATGAAGCATGCGGTGAATTTTTATGTTTGTTAATAATTTACGTTCTACTTTTTTCTTTTATAATATTTTTGCTTTGTTTCTGTCGTTTTTAAGCATTTTTATGTACATTTAACTTCCTTCTTATTTTCTTTTTGCCATTTATATTCAAGCTGCTCTTCTTTTATTTAATACATTTCTTGCCATAACATTTTCACTTCTGATGTCTTGAAATTGAAATTAGAAACTCTGAAATGGCTACAGAAAAGTCTTATGTTACATTTGGTGAAATATTGAGGCTTATTCTGCTGTATTTTTTAATTTATCCAAGAGATGCAATATTAAGTTACTAGTGGAATTATTTTGATAAGTCTTGGTAAACATTAATCATTGGGTTATAAGTTCTTTTAGATTTAAACTATACAATGAAGTTGGCTGCATTTTTACCGAATTATTTAATTTCAAATTTTCTTTGTTTGCTTAGTTTCTTTGGAGCTTTAGACAAGTCACTAGCTAGTAAGTACTCCCCACATAGATATACAGCACTAATGCTCTACTTTGCTTTTATTCAATCAAGACTAATTTATATGAATATCATATGGTCAGCAGCACCTGCATACGCGATGAACATGATCAAAATTACACAAAGAAAAACACTAAGGATCCTTTTTAATAAGGACTGGTTCTGTAGCAAAAAAGAATTATATAGCATAAATATCCTTCCAGTGTCAACACTCTGTAACGTCAATCTTTGCTTACATGTTTTTAAAATATCATCGAATATGGTTAAGAATAACATTCAGTTTTGACAAGTCAATGATGTTCATAGATATCGAACGCGTACCCGAGAAAATTTTGTAACTCCCAACTATCAAACGCACTTAAGCAATCAGGATTTTTAAGTTAGAGCATTTAATTTATTTAATTCTCTACCTCCATTGATTAAGAATAAATTCTCATTAAATATATTTGAAACTAGAGTAAAGGAGCATTTTTACGAATCTTATTGTGAAATTAATAGAATGTAATGTAATATAGCTAGTCATAAAAATTTATATTTTGTATCTCAATTGTAAAATTATATACAAATAATTAGGGTTGGGCAAATATATATTCGAATATTAGAAATTCAAAAATGAAAAAATACGTTATTTGTTGATTAGCATTTTTCAACTTATATGAGAATTAAAGATATTAAATTGTTAAATAAATCAAACAAATCAAAAAAAAAATACCTACGTGAAATTATGATAATAATATGAATGATGAAAAATATTCATCACTTCTCAAATTGTAAATTTACAGCTCTTTAAGTTGCTAAAGGTGAATAAATTAGTGGTTGCTATTAACATTTGATCATTTAAGCAAACTTAAACAAACCAAAGTAGATTCATCTCATTAAAATACCTCAGTATTTAGTTAACAAGCCTAATACACGAAGCCATAACCAAAATCTTTGAAATATTAACATTCTATATAATTCATTCTAGATGTATAGCAGCTTTGTTGAACGAAACAACGCTTTACGTATTTGTTCAACAAAAGAGTCACAAAACTCGAATCAACGAAGCCCAAAAAGCTGCCCAAAATCCATTTGTTCATCCCCAAAACAAAAAAAAAATGAAATCCAATGCTTTTAGTAGCTTTTCAGCATTCACCCTCTTATTATACCAAAGAATCCTTAATTTTCTTCTTAATAATTCGATATCGAAGATGAAAAAAAAAACATAATGAAAGTCAGCTAATTGCTAATGAGCACAATGCTTAAGACAAAAATAAATGTACTAAGATGAAAAATCTCCCTTCGCATTCTTAATTAATTAACACAATTAATTAAAATAGCGCCTTTTTTTGAACCATAAATATAAATAAAATTGATAATATTGAATGCTGTCAAACTCCAACGCAAACAAACTTTTCCATTTCCAATATTATATTTCGTCTTAAGTAATCAAATAAAAATAATTGAAAATCAAGGAAGTTTAATGACCATCGAAAATTTATGTATTGAAAATTTTATGATTAAACTTTATGGCCAGTTCCTCGTTTTTTATACCTTCACAAAAATGAATTAAATGAGCTTTCACTTCATTATCATTCAACATTTTAAGCACGCCTTAGTAAGGTGGCAGGATACAAGTGACTTACATTCCATCATCAGATTTATTTCTCTTATCCGTTGATATCAAAAGTTTATCATCAATTTCCACAATCAGAACGTCACCGGATTGAATGTCGCTTGAGCCTTCCCATGAGATGATCATTGGCAAACAGTCGGTGCCAGATGAGCAGTCTTCAGGTGTCTGAAACAGAAGAAAGAGAGAAAAATTATTATAGAAAAAATTGTAAGGAATAAGAAGAGAGATTATTGTCACATTCATACAAAAAAAAAACAGCTAATGTAATCTCCTTCCTACTTTATATATTTATAGAATATAAACGTTCGGTATGAAATGAGTATAAAGATAAAATAGGGTGTGAAAGCAGAAAGATAATGTTTTCATAGAATAGCAAATGAAAAATAAGAAGGTTAAAGAACATAAAATTAATTTCTTCAATAAAATAAAAGTTTTTTTCTTATTCCCATTTCGATAGGAAATCGCTTCACCTCATACGTATTGAAGCAGCAAGTAGGAAAAGTATCGTTCTCAAGTGTTTTTATTGATAGAAAATGACTGTTTGGAAGCTTTTTCGGTATATATGCACGTGCTAGGTGTATGCTGAGTCTCCAATTACGGAAGGAAATTTAATTAAATTCATTTTTATTGCTCGGTCTTGTTCAACGGAATGCAATATGAAATTTAATATTTTTTAAGCTCTGTTCAAATTTGTTATGCTTAATTTAGGTCTGTATCATGTTATTTAATTTGAATTAAGCTCATTTGAGCTGCATTATGCATTAATTACGTTAATTACTCAAAAATCATCGAATAATCATTTTTAATTTGTTTATTTAATCAAAATTCATGAATTCGACATTAATAAGCTTTAATAAAATTAATTAAAGGCTTCATTTGACAAGCTTTGATTAATTTGTGGTTGTTTTGTCTGAATTCAGCTTCAGATTCAATGTAATTTTTTCTGAATTCAGCTAAATTCATTATAGTTTTTGTCTGAATTCAGCTCAATTCAGTTTATTTTTGTTCAAATTAAGTTAAATTCAGCATGACTTGTCTGAACGCAGCTCAATTTTTTGTTCTTTTGTCTAAATTCAGCTTAATTTTGTCAAATAAACTCTTTTTCTACTTAATTTGATATTTAATAGCTGAATTGAGTACAATATGATCAGAATATAGCTTAATCATCTGCAATCACTTTTAACGAAATTCAGAAATTCAATTTTCAATTCAGCAATATTCAGCAAGCATTAAAATGCCGAAAACCCGTTAATTATTCAAAATTTTAATAATTTAATGAACTTTCTTCACATTTTAATACTTAATTCTCAATTTGTCCCCAAAAATCATACAATGATTATCGAACATTTTCAATTAAGTAAATGCCAACAACATTCCATCCAAATTGACTGAAAGGATTGCCAATAAAATCCTCTAAAAAGGTGCTAAAAATAAATTCATTGTGCCAACATTGGTGAAGACCATTAATGTCAAATCGAAAGTCTGAATTATGCTTTCACTTGGCGTACATGATGTTTATCCTGCTTTTATATATATTATCGGAGAAACGCACCTCAGCATGAGCTTTCTAATTTCCATCCATAAATTAGTTTCTTTCCGTATTTTATTGGTCTGACTTTTATTGCCTCTCTGTAGCTATTATCATACATCTATAAGGCATATATTGTATACATACTTACACCTTGAGATTGGGAAGAGAGATTAAAAGATTATAGTGCCAATGGAATACTCAATTCGATAAAACTTTTTTTTTCCTTTTCTTTTTCCATTCCCATATTTCAAATATTTTATATTCTTTCTCATAGACACATAATCTTTTATAAAGCACATGAATGAACGGATGGTGTGTATGATGATGATGATGTTGTGTGGGCCTCCCTTAAGCGTGAAATATTCTCGAGAGAAATTAAATGTTGGCTAAATGTAATTGACTTGTATGATTGTGTGTGTATTTCTGCCTGGCGAACACAATTGTTCAAACAGCAGCAGTAGCAGCTTATTGCCAAACTCGAATTCATTATACTTGCTCAATTTAAAGGATCGTCTTGTGGGATATTGCCATTCAATTTTTTCCATAAATTGTTATTTTGTTTCATAATTAGTTTAATAGGATTATCCATAATACGATTAAGGAATGTTTAAGGAAGATGAGAAGGTTTATTATCATGCTTTTTCACCTACTGGGATTATTAAGCTTCAATTCTGTATTATTCGAATTTATGAGATATTAATCTTGTATTTTTGGAATTTTCATAATGAGAATAGAAGTTTGATGTTGTGGAGTGGGTTGGAACTTATAATAAATTTTGGGAAAATCCTCAAGAAATCTGACGAAATATATGGGATTTTAATTTAGGGGGGTTCACTTATTGCGTAACGCTTTTATGGGGGAGGGAAGGTCTAAGATTTTGTTACGGTTCAAACAAAAGAAATTTTTTTTCATACAAATTTTGTTACGAAGGGGGGAGGGGGGGTCTATAAAGTCTTTTTTTCGCGTTACGTAATAAATGAACGGCCCCTTAGGCTTTTTAATAAAATTCAATGAAATTGTTGAATGTACTGAATTATTGTAGACAATATTTGTGGATAAAGATGGTATTTTAAGTGGAGATATCACTTATTACATTCTTAAAAGAGGGGGGTGGGGCCAAGGGGGGTTGGTCAAAGATGATTTTAACAATGGGTTTCTAAAAAATTTATCTTTTAATTTGTAAAAACATAATCAGATGAAGGGGAATACCCGAGGTCGGAGAGGGGGGGGGGGGGTCAAAACCTTAATACCACATAAATCGTCAATCAAATATAGCAGACCAAAAAAATTAATTTTCTAAACAATTTCACAAAATGCTATAAAATTGCAGTTAACCATAACCTACAGCAAATAATATTGCGGTCTCATTAGTCGTCATAAATTAAAATATTTTAATTTCCAATTCCATAATTTTCTATATTTTCAATTGCTTGATTTCCCTCGCCTCACTCATTGGTTTTGAAACGATAATAATTAATTAATTTCGAATATATCGAATTTATGATATGATGCCACAAGCATTGTTACATACATGTCAATTTCCAATTTGATGATATGATTCTCGCAATCTATATAGACGTATATAATCTATCATATGATATATTATCGCTAATTCACGCAGCCATCAAAATTTGATTGTTTTTTTTCGACATCCATACATGGAGAAATGCTGTTAATACAAATATTGGAACTAAATTACAATGGCAAAGCTAATATGTGCGTGTATACATATTTAAGAGAGATATTTTCACTCAGCATCGATATACGTGGAACTCATAAAAAGAATTTTACGATGCTGTTGTGAATAAAGAGTAAAGGTGAAGGTGAAAAAAAAATCTAATCCATTTACGATCCTATACATCTGTAGTGATATAAATAAAAAAGGGTATCAGAAACCTGTTCGAGTAAAAATTTCATCAGCAAACTAACAGTGTAGAAAATCGGATATAGCTACTGCATCATATAAACTGGTATTAAAGAGTTTGGTTTATTGGAAGTGAGTTTGTTGAGCGCATATTTTGCATTGATTTGATTATGATTTATAATTCAAGTAGTTTGTGCTAACGGTTTTGTAAAATTTAAACATTAACGGTTTTGTAGAACTCAAACTTTAACGATTTTGTAAGTTTTAAACTTTAATGATTCTGTAAGATTCAAAAATTAACGGTTTTGTAAAATTCAAATTTTGAACGGTTAATTCAAATCTGAAATTCTAATTTAACGGTTTTGTAGAATTTTCCTGCAAACTAGACCTTTAGCCACATCAAGATCAAATAAAAAGTGGACAATCATCATCGTGCTTATCCAAAGTGCCTCTCACTGACCACAACTTTATTGGAATTGTGCCAAAAAAATGAGGACAATCGTTATTCACATTGAAAGAGTATTCGAGCTTCATTTTGTTCTCATAATATTTATTCAGTGGTGACTTTGAGAGGTAAAGAGAAGCACTTGACTAGAGCAAAGAAAGGTTGAACGAAGACTAAGAAGATAAATCCGAAAAAAGTCACAATTGAGCATTATCCCTTTGATATTCGAATGAAAAATCAAATACTCATAAGAGACTGAAGGAGAATGGAACTGCCACATGTATTCGAAACATAAATAAATATCCCAAATGCGTACTTGCTGGCTTTCTTTCATTTTTTATTTTATTTCTTTTATTTCACTCATCGATAAGAAGGGATTGAAGAAATAAATATAAGCATGTTTACATCCGTACGCATTCTTACATACACAACAACTAGCCGATAAAAATTCCGAAACTGTATGCGAATGCTTGTAAAATAAAAGAACATGAGTGTGAGAACAACACAAGTTGGAATGTCAAACTAAAGAGTAGCAGAGGCATAAGTGAATAGGGTATAGCCTTAACACAATCCCTAGACGAAGTCCAGATGAAGATTAAGATTATGACAGTACAAAAGCTCAGTCATGAATTTTGAAGGAGGATACAAAAAGCCGCAGCAAGAAGAGCAGATCATCATCATCAAAACTTTTTGTCACAATCATGGAATTAAAAAAGTAAGAATAACATCAAATCTATAGACACAGATGCTCAGGACAGAAAAATGACATAAAATTCGACTAAAAAACCACCAAGACAAATTGAAAGTAGGAGAGTACATTAACTTTTTCTATTAAGCTGCAAAAAAAGGACCATATTCGTATTGTGTGTTGTTAAAATCTTTTTTTTATAGTCACGAGGAGCTCAAACAGAAATGAAAAAGGAAAGAAAAAAAAATTTCGGGCATTGTAAAAATAAAACTTTTATGCTTTTAGATACTCGATAGAGCATTTGTAGAATATCTTGTGCTTCTGGTTCAAACATCACATCTGTGTACCGAAGTTTTGTTGAAATGCGTGTGATATTAAAAGTGACAAGCCTCTTAAAGGGCTTCATTCCCTCAAACAGACATAAATAGCAGAGAAAGGACTTACATTTAATTCACATTGAATGAGAGACGAAGGAAAAAAAAGTGGAATGTCAGCTGAAAGTTTTCTATGCTCCATAAGCTTTGCGTTTGTTCTTGAACATAAAAACCCTCACAACATCTTCCTCGTCCATTTTTATCAAGACGTCCAAAAGCCAGCGGTGTGAGAGAAATGATGTACTTTATGAGGTGCAACCCAAAACTACTTTCCGCCTCTCATTTTTCATGCTTTTTATGCCTTCAAACTTGGACTTACTCTTGAACATTCAGAATGAAAAATTTGACAATACATGACCAGAATCGGAATGTGTCTACTTTTGTTCTCATTCTCTTGTGTCTATTCACTTTTATACGCTACATTTTTCTTCATTCATACGGTTGTAATCAATAGGAAAAAATGGATATGGCTCTTTTAATATTTGCTGTGTGTCTTTTCTGTTATCTTTTTATTTTCGATAATGCCAGTAAGTCGGTGAGGAAGAAGATGGAGGAATAAATGAGAAAATGGTTGAGGATATTTGCAGGTTAGATGTTGTTTGGTGTTTGAAACGATTTAAAGCTCAAATTTATAGTAATAATATCTAAGTTCAAATTTTGGACTTGAGAAATAACGGCTTTTTGCAGTATAATTTTTTAACTTCAGAAATACAAGTTCAAAATTTGAGATTCCAAAAAAAAGTTCAGAATTTGAAATTCCAAAAAAAAAGTACAAAATTTGAAATTCCAAATATAAGTTCAAAATTTGAAATTCCAAAAAAAAGTTCAAAATTTGAACTTCTAAAAATACAAGTCAAATCTTTGAACTGTCAAAAAATCGTTAAGGTTAAAGTTCAAAATTTCAAATTCAAAAAAAAAATTGAAAATTTTGTGTGAATATGAAACGTTAATCTTTTAAGTTCAAAATTTGAACTGAAAAACTATCGATGTTCAAAATTCAACGGATTTTTAAGTTCAAAACCTCTACAAAACCTTATTTTTCAGCATTAAACCGATTTGTCAGCCTGCCAGACACTCAATCATAAACCAACTCAATTATTCAATGACCCAGTCATCCATTCGTACAAAATACGTGTTAATTTCCCAGAAAAATGCTGCAAAAAATCTTCTTCATAGCCTTTCCTTTTCATTCTTATATTGCGTCAAGTCTAAATCGTTTTCGCATAATGGCTCATGTTGAATACGAAATGCCTTACGGCACTTTCTGTCTGTTATCAAGATTTATACATTTTCTTGAATCATTTTCTTTCCTTCCATTTTAGGCTATAGAAATTTCTGTTAATTTTTATTTCTGCCTTAAAACGATGACTTTCTCGCGATAGAATTGCTATAAATAAGAATCAATGCTTTTCGTGAGCTTAATTTTAATGTTATCAGTAAGATTCCAATGTTTGTCAAAGTTCATCAATTTCTATGCTGTAAAATTCACATTAAATCGACAGCCGTGAGCTTTTTAATGGTGAAAGTTTTGTGAATAATAATTTATTCTTAATCCTCAATTGGAATTGTTCATGAATGTTGTGTAACTTTTAATGATGTTTGATGTAGAATAAGTTATGTGATCCATTAGAGACGCTTTAATTGAATATTTTGTTGGATGAAGTATAGAAAATGCATGCATGAGTAAACTGAGCGGGAAATGTGAGAATTTATTTAAATTAAATTAAGAGTTTTTGTATGGATTAAAGGGATCAACGGGGATTATGAGATAATTTGGATATGTAATTCATCTTTGAGGCAGTCTATAAGTGCAGGGTCGTCGAAACCTTTCCCACCTCCTCATGAAATAGAGCACGATGTTCAAAAAACACAGTCTCATCTCTTAAAAATTTAAATGCACCAGCATAAAGTTATTCAAAAAAATCGATTGGTTCATTTAAAGGTGTAGCCAAAAATGGGGGGGGGGCTTCTGCATTTTTGCCCCAAAAACTCTCCTAGACCCCCCAATTTGAAAAAATCAAAAATTTTCATAAACGAATCTTGATGGACGTCATTTAGCAATGACCCTCTTATCCTTAATTGAGTTTGCTTTCAACTTCAAAGTTCAAAACTAATTACAGAATTCATTCTGCAAAATTTGAATATGAAGACCCACTCATTACTTCAAGTTGTACTTTTACAAAATTTTTAAAAAATTTTATAACCTGAATTTACATTCATTGACGTTGTAAAACATCCAGAAGTTGATGCAATCATAACCATAATATTTTATTAAATTTTTGCTTAATTTCCTCGCCAGTAAATAACAAACAAATGAATTAATATATACAGCAGTGATGGACAACCCGTGTGCCGTGAATAAATTTGAGATATCAAGAACCGTATGTTGTGTACGGTTTTGGTCATGACGGATCAGGGGCGTAGCCAAGGGCACATGGGTCCTTAGGTGCCCGGGCACCCCCTTGAAATTGAAATTTCATAAATTTTTTTTTGAAAGTTTTAGAGAACGTTCTATTGATTTTTGGGATTGAAAAAATTTGGACACCCCACTTGAAAAATCTTGTCTACAAAAAAAAGGTTGGGCACCACTGGTATAAAGGATGGTATCCCATTTAAAATTTTAATTACAATTTATGTTGGAAAATTTGCATTTTTTTAAATGAAAATAAAAAAAAAATAAATAAATTTTGAGTTGTTGATGAAAAAGTCCATAACAAGCATGAAATATAAATTTTCATAGCAAAGTGTGAAATGGGAGGAAAAAGTTGTGAGAAAAATGCAAATAAATGATAAATGTTGTATTTAATGTCATTGAAGTATAAACATTGTGACGTTCATTTATGTAAATTTATTTATTCATTAATATTTCAGAATGAGAAATGACGTCTGAGTGAAGTTGGGAATTTAATAAATGCAAATATTGCCATTTACATAATTCAGTGGTACAAAATATTTTTGCCACTAGCAAAGAAGTTGTCGACTATAAATATTAATTCCACTTAATTGAGTTTTTAACTCTTTTTTTTTTGTGCGTATAATTTGTTCAATCATGCCTAAATCTTCCTTGCAGGTCTCGTAAAATATTCATACTTTTACATTCAATAAATTTTTATGGGTCATCGTAAAGCACAAAATCACATAAAAAAGTATATGAGCAAATGTGATGTACGTTTATGGATTTTTTTTTATAAATCGTTAAACAACTTTATTTCGCTTATTTCTTCAACGCATCATTCTGAGCTGGTATTTATGTCTGTTTTAGTACCTTGAGTAATGAGTGATGTTAATTAGGTAATTGTAATATTGTTTTATGCTGCCTAATTATGTTTGTGGTGATTTTGGTTGTAAAAATAGAAGAAAAGTGTTGCTGGATGTTACAATATTGCCAAAATTTTCAATGAATTTTATAGAAATTAAACTAATCAATTTTTATCAACTTTTAAGTAGGTAGTCATTTTTTGAATATTTTAAAAAAGATCCAAACATTTTGTAAAATTTTTGTTTCATTTTTGAAAAGACGCAAAAATTTTTGCTTCATTTTTGAAAAGACGCAAAAGTTTTGCTTCATTTTTAAAAAGATGCAAAAGTTTTGCTTCATTTTTGAAAAGACGCAAAAATTTTTGTTTATTTTTGAAAAGAAGCAAAAGTTTTTTGCTTCAATTTTCGAGAGGAGCGTGCAAATTTTTACATCATTTTGTTTAACAATTTTGTATCATTTTGTCAAACAATTTCGCATCATTTTAAGAAAGACGCAGACAATTATGTGCGTCATTGTTGAGCTCAATCATAATGTTAAATCAGTTAAAAACATGCAGAAAAATTCCATTTTGTTGTTATTGTCGCATCTTGTTTTATTTTTGCATCTTGTTTTTATTTTCACAGCTTGTTTTTTAATTTTGCATCTTGTTTTTTAATTTCGCATCTTTTTTTTATTTTCGTTTATTTATTTCTATTTTAAATTTTTTATTTTTGAATCTTAATCTCAATATTCGCATCATTTTTTGCGTCTTTATCCTATCTTATTTGCATCTTTTTCACGTTATTTTGCATCTAGACGCAGAATTCAAAAATCATTAACTCACAAAACTTTGAAACTTTGTTAAACTATAGAGAAACTTTAATAATTATTTTTTTCAGGTCAATGCTCCACAAAAGACTCAACCGCCCATTATTAAAATATGCGTTACAGAATGTAATAAAATGTAGAGACTTAAATAGCATCCTCATATCAAATGAATGTGATTTTATGCTCAAAATTTACATATGCAAAAAAGGGTTAATTAAACCCTTTCAATTCCTTTCTCAAATTTTTATTTTAATTGAAAAGACAAGAATGTTACGAAGAGGATTAGATGTAATGCCTCTCTCAGTTCCTCTATGTCTTTCATTCGAAAATTTTACATTTTCCCTTTTTTTTTCTTCCGTACGACAATGATGTTTTTCAAGTCGCAACTAATCCCTAATTTGCATCTCTCGCAGAAAAAAAAACCTTCTACAGCTAGAGAATTTTTCATTTTAACATTTACTTCCTTTTAACGATAAAAAACAGACACAGAATGGAAATCCCTCCTTGTTTGTTTCTTTTCTTACGTTTTTTTTCATGCTCTATTTCAATACACCCACAAGACATTTGCAGAATCTTTATAGGCGCAATTTTCACGAAAATTTTCCTCATTAATTTTTACGATTATTATTAAATGGCCAGAGAAAGAGAAAAGTCTATAAGCATACAAAGTTGTTCCTTGAAATTCCTTTAATTTGCTTTCTTATTGTTTACTTGGAAAATTTTAGAGCTAATTTGGATATTAGTTTAGGTTGATTGTAACTTGAAAGTATGTTTGTTAAACTTGATGAATTTCAAATTTTTAAAGATTGTTAAAATTTAAAATTTGAAAAACCGTTAAATTTCAAATTTAAAAAATTAGAATTTTTAAGGATTGTTAAAATTTACAATTTGAAAATATGTTAAAATTCAAATTTTTAAGGATTGTTAAAATTTAAAATTTGAAAATATGTTAAAATTCAGATTTTAAAAATCCTTGAAAATTCAAATTTTAAAAATCCGTTAAAATTCAAATTTTAAAAAGCCGTTAATATTCAAAATTATGAGAATTGTTGAAATTTAATCTTCTGAAAACCGTTAAAATTCAAAAAATTATGAGAACCTTTGAAATTTAAATCTTTAAAAGCCGTTAAAATTTAAATTTTCAAACACCGTTATAATTTGAATTTATGAAACCCTGAAACATAATATTTTATGTTATTATATTCAGTGTTTCACTATCAAATCAATCCCAACACAATCCCATACTTAACACATCCACTTCTTACTTTTTTCGCACTACAATGTGATAAATGATGTACATGATTTTGAAGAAGGCAAATGGAGAGTGTCAGAGGCATAAAAATGTGAAAATGTCTCAATTAGCAAAGCCGTAAAAGTGCTAACGACTAATGAGAAAAAAATTCTTTAAAAAAATTTTTAACTGTATTAATTTGTTCGTGCTGGATTTACCATGTTTGAAATTAATTTAAGCATTTTTATTTTACTGGTGTGCAGATGTTCAAGTTCTCATGAGTCTGAATTGCCTCCCATCCCTCAATTATTTTTTTTATTATCGTAAATGGAATGATGAATGAACAATGGAGCATCAAATGTTTACTTTTGGACTTTTTTTTTGATAAATTAAATTCGGAATGTTGAATTTTAAACAAGGGAGAAGAAAATGAAACGTTAAAATTGTCACACGAAACTGCAATTTATGCGATAGTTTTATTTTTTTTTAAATATTTTATTGTGAAATATTTTTTGTGTCGCACTTTTAAGTTTATTGAATTTTCGTGAAAAAAAAATTCAGTTTAAAATACGTTGCAATTATTATTTTCATTTAATTAACTCGTTAAGGGGCCAATTCTTTAATTACGTAACGCAAAAAAATTGAATTTTTTTTCTTGCAATGTCACAATTTTTTTTGAAATTTTAACTTTTGAAGCTTTTTCTTATTTTTAATTTAAAAGGCAAAACAAATTCATCTGTTAAGATTTGAATTTCAAAAAAATATAATTTTCGAATGTTGAAAATCCGTTTAATTTTGCAATTTAGAGAACAGGAGAAATTTGAGGTTTTAATTTAACTTGAATTATCAAAAACCGTTAAAATTTGAAAAATTTTAAGTCTTAAAAACTAGAATTTTTCATTAAAAAAATCTTTGTGGCTTCATACAATCTTTGACAGAAGAAATATTAAAGTTGATGTTTCAAATAAAATTGGAAAAAAAAATTCAAAGATTTTAAATTTATTCGAGTAGAAAATTGTTGTGGGAAGTGAGCAAGTCAGGTGATTAAAATTTGTTTATAGATGTTTTGAAATATTTGTGTAAGGGCGAAATACTCCAAGAGTTAAAAAATACATTTTAATTTTTTACTAATTTTATTTTTAACTTTTTAAGCCGTAATTGGCTGTTCTTATTCTAAAAAAGCAGAAACTTCCTTTCCAAATATATCCACAAAAAAAGAAAATCTCTAAATAATTTCAAACTCTTGAATAAAAATGAAGGCACGATCCTCCTTCAAATTCATAATAAATATGTTGTAAGTTGCTCTATGAACAACCTAATAAAATTTTCAAAACTACTGACGGTTCTGTTTTCATAGGATTCTCTCATAAAACATGTAAAAAATTGAAGGATAAAAAGCAAGAAAAAAAATTTAAATTCAACATGAAAGAACTTTGTTTATATGGTCGAATCCGAAACCCTTTTTACCCTTCTTAAGTATTTCTCCTTGTTGTTTTGTTCATAATTCATACCAAAAAGTTTCCACACAATAAAGTCGTAAAGGCTTTTGTTTCTATTTGAAATGGATGCAAAACAAAATTGTTTGGAAATGAATAAAATATTAAAAATAATGACCCATAATTGATTGATGAAATGGAAAAAAAAGATTTATAGAGTTCGTGGAATGCAGTTAAAGAAAGGTTAAAGAAAATTTGTGGTTTCTTAAAATAATTAAATTTCAACGGTTTTTAAAAATTTAAAATTTTAACGGTTTTCAAAAATTCAAATTGTAAGAGTTTAAATATTCAAATTGTAACGGTTTCCAAAAATTCAAATTTTAACAGTTTTCAAAAATTCAAATGTTACCGGTTTTTAAAAGTTTAAATTTTAACGGTTTTCAAAAATTCAAATGTTAAGGGTTTTCAAAGGTTTAAATTTTAACGGTTTTCAAAAATTCAAAAATTAAAATTTCACCAAAACTTCTTTCAAGCTTCTTTCTCTAAACTTTATAAAAAATTGAATACATTGATTCAGTCAACCTGCTCATTCTGACTCATGAATCATATCGTTCTCAGAAAAATGAGTAAAACAACAAATATAAAGTTGAACAAAAAACAATTCATGATTCAAACCGCAAAGCTTCTTTCAACATTTTTGCGAGTTAAATTTTTATTTTTTTTTTCATTCATTTCACTTTTAAGAGCTACAAATACAGTCGGATTGAGTTGTTTATATCATAATCCTTGAGAGAAGAAGCAGAAAGTTGTGAATTTTGCGGTGAAAAAATATTCAAAACATTTCTTTTAACAAATTCAATTTTTCTTTTAAATAATTAAAATTTTCCATCATGATGGATAAGTTAGGGCTATAATGATGGGGAAGAAAAACCAACAAAGAATAAAGAATTTGCATAGTGAAAAAATATTTGTCCACAAAAATCTTTCAGAAGTGTGAATCTTCTTCTTTCCTTTTTATTGCCTCTTTTACCTTCTCCATTCCCTCCATTATCTATTGTTAAAAATATTTTTCTTTTAACGAACGGAAAGAATATTCGTTTCTGCAAATTGTAAATAATGAAAAGAAGGAAAACTTTTTAGTTGACATTGTGCTTGTTTGAACATGAAAAATTCATTACAATAAAAATTTTACCACAAATTTCTAGAGAATGGGTGCTAAATAATTCTATGGTTGGGAGTTGATGGAAATGCTCTTGTGGTTTTAATTTTGATTGTTTTTCAGAAAAATAAGGGATTATTTAAAAGTTTAAGTAGTTTTTGAAGATATTTTTTGAGTTTCTAAGCAATTTTAAGATTAATAACTTTTTTAATTTCAAAAGATTAAGTTTTGAACTTCGAAAGTGAAATTTTTATATTTCGAAAGAAAAATTTATGAATTCCGAAAGTTCAAATCTCGAATTTTTAAAGTTAAATGTTTTAATTTTGAAAGTCAAAATCTTGAATTTTTGAAGTTAAATGTTTTAATTTCGAAATTTAAAATCTTGAATTTCGAAAGTGAAATTTTTGAATGTTGAAAGTTAAAACTTTTATTTTCGAAATTTAAAATCTTGAATTTCGAACGTGAAATTTTATTTTTCAAAAGAAAAATTTATGAATTTCGAAAGTTCAAATCTCGAATTTTTAAAGTTAAATGTTTTAATTTTGAAAGTCAAAATCTTGAATTTTTGAAGTTAAATGTTTTAATTTCGAAATTTAAAATCTTGAATTTCGAAAGTGAAATTTTTATTTTCTACAAAGAAATGTATGATTTTCGAAATTTAAAATCTCAAATTTTTAAAATTAAATGTTTTAATTTCGAAAGTGAAATTTTTGAATGTCGAAAGTTAAAATTTTTATTTTCGAAAGTTAAAATCTTGAAGTTCGAAAGTTAAATTTTCTATATTTGAAAGTTAAAATCTTGAATTGAGAAAGAGAAATTTTTATTTTCGAAAGATAAAATCTTGAATTTTGAAATTTAAACTTTTATAATTTCGAAATTAAAATTTCGAAATTTATATCGCAAATCAAATTGCGCTCTGTCTATCCCCAGCTCATCATCCTCGCTAACATATTTCTTTACTTTCTTTTTCTTGCGGCATTTCTTTTATACTTTTATGAAAAAAATGAGAATTTCTCGTATTGTTGATGCCGCCGCTTATACTCTCTGAAGCTTTATAATTTGTGAAAATTTAAATATTATTTAAGCATCAAGTTCTTTCTTTGGTTAAGGAAACATCATAACAATGTGAATGTATTCTTCTTTTATGTTTTCATTTCTCATAAAAAAATGTATACTTTCCTCTTCCTTTACTTTGTTACATGCTGGTTGGGACGGCTTAAAATAGAATTTCCATGCAGTTGTGTTTTGTTTTATTCTGAATAGCAATAAAAGAGTTTTACGGAAGAAAAATATGAAATTTGCTCATTTCCAAGGTAATTTACAACTTTAAGGGCAACATAAAAAAGGAACTGAATGTCTTTGAATTTCTCATACTTTGTCTTGTGCAGCAAAGACTCTAGTTTGATAACTTGTATCATCAAAATTCCAGTGAATCTACTTAATATATCAAAATACACATTGATGTAGACTTTCTGAGTAATTTTGTGTTGTTTTCAACATATTTTCTATTTTAATTACAGAATTAAATCCTCATAAATATGCTAATAATAATTAAAACAAGAAAAGTTGCTTGTTTTTGAATAATTTTTCGAAAATTTAATGTGAAATACAATTTTATAATCAAAAGTTTTGGTGCTGTTGTACTTGAGGTTTCATTTTACATCGCAAATTCAGTTATCTTCAAATTGTGGCAAGTTGAAGCTCTTATTTATGTCTTGTGGAATTAAATATATAAAACTTAGATGAAATTTTGTTACTGATGACAGTTAATTTGATCAAGAATACATTAATTAGAAGATTTTTGTGTATTTTGAATTAAAACAAGCTGATTGTGGAACTTTCAGGTGTATAAACATATCAAATATCAATTACAATGCATAATTATTATGGTAAATGTGTTTACTAAGCATAAAAGTGCATTAAACTTGATTGTTTGTCCTGGTAAGCAATTAAGAACATTAAAACAAAAATAACGTAAAGAATTTTGAATTTTACCGCATTTTTTGGTGCTTTGTTTATAATTATGCAACTTGAAAAATAATTGAAATGAAAATATCGATTTTAAGAGTATTTATGACACTCAATTGATTGTAAACAACTTTAAAAGCTTTGCTCACACATAATTAATACTTTGGAAACATTTAATTACTTGATAACTAAGCGATTGAGTTGAAATTGAATGTTAAAATCTTGATATGGAAATTTAAACAAACCAATATCGAACAAGATTGTGAAAATAGTCAAAATGATCAAAAATAATCACCGATTCTACTTTTCACATTCAAAAATAATGTAAATGATTTCGTATTTAACCCATTTTAACCTAAATCAAATATCCAAGCTATAAAACTGTGAAAATGCAAAAAAACTATTTATGCATAATCGAAAAAAAATTTCTATGCATGCCACTCCAACCAGTTTCTATTCGAATAGAACGAAAGCAAAACCAAACACAAGTGGAATGCTCTTTAAAAGTCCTTTTGAAAAAAATTGCACTAACATCCTGCATCATATTTCTTTGCAACCACAACATATTATCGTCTCATATACACCAAAAATGAAATGGAGAAGGAAGCAAGAAATTTTCATCTTTGACGATGCAATCGAGAGCTCAGTGAAGCATAAAACCACATCAAAACCATTAAATTGCATTGCTCCATTTTAATGCATTCCAGCACTCGAAAACGTCAAAGAACTTATTGGAGTAAATGCTGCATGCATGCATTATGTCATCAATATCATCTCGAAACATTCCAATTTTATGGCATTACTCGTAACGTATAGAAAAAGAATAAGAAGAGGAACTTAGAAAAAAAAAATAAAGAAATAAAAGCTTTTTACGTCTTATCAGCGATAGAGCTCTTTTCATGTCAAACCTTTTTTTTTTCATATCACAATTGACAAAAAAAATATTTCTATTCTTTCATTTTTTGTTCTCATCCTTACACGACAAATAAAAGCAGAAAATTTTGTGATGTGCATGATGATGATAGCAAAAGACAGTTTCATCCAAAAAAAAAGAAACTTTTTCATTCTTTTTCCCTCGTCTTCTATTTTAGTCGTCACACTTTCAAGCAATTTTCGTCTTATTTTTTTTATCTTACTCAGAATTTTACTCACATCCACATCTCAAGGAGAAAAGTTCTTCACCTTGTAGCAGCCTCATTTCGGATGCTCTAAGGATGAGCATGAAAATTTAAAGTACAGAGGATGTAAATTTTGTGAATAATTATCATACACATGATCGTGGAATTGATATGGAGCACTTTCTATTCAATAAGCGTGGTTTTTGCTTCTGTTTTGATGCTTATATAATCAACAAAATGTGCTGTACAAGTATGATAGTATTTGCTAGTTGGCTGACTAAACGCAGTTGGTATTTAAGCACAGAGGTGATGATGCAAAGTTATGCTGTGAGCATGACAAACTGAGAATGTACGAATCAAATGCCTAAGGTCCTGGGTTCAATTCCTGGCCATGTCTAATTTTCGAGCATTTTTTCAAATTCACCAGGTACATTAAAAGGTACATCAGGTCCTTATGACATACTCGTGTCTTTGCAATGTGCAGAGCTTGCAAGTGGTTCGGAACCCACTATAAACAGTAGGTCTAAAGGGTGTGGTATAATAGATTCGTTACAAATTTGATCGCAGTGCCTCCAACTCAAAGGCTGAGCCCTTCACACATTATTATTATTATTAAGGATCAAGTGACATACTCCCTCCACAAAGTATGTCACGTTATATCGACGTGATGGTGACGTTACTCGTGGTAACATTAATGCAACACCACGTCAACACGAGGCACAAGGCAGCCTTGCGTACAAAGAAATACAAAAAGGTGTCGCTTTCACGTCGACATCATGTGAACATTAACTTTTTGTTGCTCGGGTTACAAGAGGTAGCCTCAACTGACTATGTTTTTTTTTTTTAAATTAAACTTTTTATTTATTTACATTTAAATTTAAGTATGTACAAAGTTTCTATACATTTTGTTGCTTTTTGTTTTAAGGTTTCAGGCATTCAATTTGCCTTTTGTCTCTTAATTTTGATTTCATTTACGGATTTTACTTTCTTTTGTATTTCATTTGATTTATTCGGTGTTTTGAGATGCAAGACGACTGTTGAAGTTCGCTTGCAACTTTCCGACGTAGTCTTCGATGGATGGTATTTTCGCTTCTGCATGAAGATCGGTGATCCTTTCATATCTTGTTTTATTGAGAACAATTCTCAAGAATTTGTTTTGCAGTACTTGAAGTTTTTGAAGATGGGTTTTTGCCATGCTTCCAAACGCTGGACAACCATATGTGAATATTGGTCTGATGGCTAGCTTGTAGATGAGAAGTTTGTTTCGTACGTCGAGTTGTGAGTTCCTGCTGATGAGCGGATAAAGCTGTCTTAATGCGGTGTGAGCCCTATTGGTCACATACTCCACATGCGGCTTTAATGTCACTCTCTTGTCGATCACCATTCCCAGATATTTAGCTTCTGTTTCCCATTTGATGTTTTCGTTGAGAAATTTGATGTTATTTCCTGGTAGTTGCCTGGAGTGCCTGGTTGTGATGAATCAACTGACTATGATTCTGTATTGTTAAAATAAAGGTGACAAGCTTCTATAGATTCTTACATAAAATTCTGTTTTGGATTGTTTCTAAATGACATCCATCTACAAGGGACGCTGTGCTAGTTTTCCATAAATCAAGAATTTATGCATATAAGTTTATTGATAGAAGAGGGGGAGGGAGTCTTTTAACCAGAGCATGGCTAAATTTTTTCTGTCACTACTTTCACTTAGTTTAGAATTTTAATGGAAAACAATTCCGCAACTCCTTAACATTTCGAAAATTCCCTGGTTTCTGACTACGACAATTGACATCATTTATGAACAATTCCCATGACAAATCACCATAGACATAAATTCGTTAATAATTCCTAAAGACATATACATGACTGACCAAACAATCACATATTGATCCATCTTAATTATTCCATTTATAGAAAATTGACAAACAATAGTCATGTATGTAGCCATATCAAATAAAAGTGATTTTCATATCTCAATCATCAATAAAACAAACCCAAACTGTACACAATCTTCGAAGATTGACAGAAGCAAAAAAAAAATTATTCTAAAAGCTTGCAAGGCATCATAATGTCAATTTCTTTGAATAGACGAAGAGATAATGGAATTTTCTTGTGTGTTCGTTGTCATAGTGATGCATGATATGTGTGTATATCCATATATACATAATATTGATAAGATGAGACGAAATTTCCTTTCTTGCTTCTCATTGTACGCACATTTCTTTTCTATGTCTCATTCTTTCTTTTTCTACTTGCTGTATACGCATATATCGAATTTCAATTAAGTTCTCTGACGACGGATGGATGGGAGACACGATAGAGGCAAGTAAGTAAGGCAGAAAAAAATCAAAATCAATATTAAATGTTGCGTAGGCAAAAAAAAATGTGTGTGTAGCTCGAAGGGTGTAGATGACACGGATAATGTTCAAAAAAGAGAAAAAAAAGGAACTTACAGTGATGGGTAAATTGAGTTCATGTGTCTCATTGCCGCGCCATACTGTCGAATCAGCTGATAAGTTTTGTATATCACAATCCAAGGAATTTAGCTTCTCCTCGAGACGAGACAACAGTCGAGGATGACTTGTTGGAATGGTATACATCGGTCGTTTTGAGGTTTCTTTTGTTGTCACTTCCTCCGTTACGGTAGATGTTGCAGTCGTCATGACATTATCGACAATTGTTGTGGCAAAGTGTGAATTGTCAATTGGAATTTTATTTGTATTCAATAGCTTCTCACGTATTAAATTGTCTGGCTTGACTGTTGACTTTTGTGACGGTGACATTGTGGCTGGCTTTGATGCTTTGTGCAAAATTTCATTATAAAGTTCCTTGCTGTTGTAAAACTTTGTTGTTGAATATTCAGGCTTTCCATTGACCGGCGCTTGTGTCAAATTCTCCTTCTTCTGATTAAACTTTGTCATGCCAAAATCATGTATGCGTGTTGGACCTTGCGTATCTGTCGATAAATTTTTTGTCAATGGATCAAATTTCTTCATACGTCTTGGTATAAAAACATTATCCATGTTAATGTTTTCCGTCACTTGTGGCACTTCGGTTACAATCTCTTCCACTTGAGTGATAATCTCATCAATTTCAATACCCCTATCGTTTTGATCTACATTAATGCCAACTGTCGAGTCATCAATTAATTCAATTTCAATGTTAGTTGTTGCCACATTTGATGTATTAATACGTGTTCCAGTTCTTGCTGTAGTCGATGATACGTCACTATCAATATTTGTCGGTTCACTCAATGAAAGTTCGACCAATGGCTTGACCTGCTCATTATGCAATACATCCTTCTCCTTTAACATTTTCTCATTGGAAATTTCAATGATGGGTCGGAAGTCTTCTATCTTTGATGGGAAAAAGTCATCAATATTTACTTTAGTCAATTGCCGATGCAATTTATCTTTGTGCTCATCATCATACCCAATGTTGAATTCGTCGGTTGTTATTTCACCAATTTTAATTCGATAAAGTCCGTTCTCAAGTTTCCTATCGATTTGGATCTCATTTGATATTTCATTCTCATGGCTACTTGACATTTCATTATTATTATTATTATTCCTATTATAACTCAGTTCCGGATCATCATCATTATTGAACAAAATATTTAAATTGGATTTAAGGACATTCTCCATATTGTATGATGATGATGATGATGATGAATGGGAATTTTGGAACTGAATTGCATTTTGTGGCTCTATTGTGCTTGTGGCTGTCTCTAAACTCTTTTCATCGACACTAGATGTTGGCATAAAAGTTTCATCAGCCATTGTTACTGTTTGTTGTTTTACAGCATCCGCTGATGATGTTGGTATTGTTGATTTTGGCACAGCAGTTGTTGACAAAAGTTTCTCGTTTTTCGAAACCTCAACTGTAAATGAACGTATCCCAAAACTTATAGTTGTCTCGGAATTTATCTCATCCTCAATACTACTGCTACTTTGTTGTTGCTGCTGCTGCGTAATGAGCTCGTCATGTGATGATGAAGTGACTTCCGTTATAGTCTTCGTTGTGACATCCGCAAGGGGCTCACTTGTACTCGTAATTAAGTTAAATTGTGATGTAGAAAGTTTTAATTGATTTTCACTAGCATTGAGTGCAGATTCTATTGTTGTCATTTCCGACATAACGGAAGTAAAGTTGTTTGTCACATTTTGATTATTGATTGCTGTTGATGGCACTTCTGTTTGCTCTGTTATTGATGACAATGTTGCTGATGTTGCTTCAGCTATTAACGACGATGAATTTTTATCTCCTTTTATAAACACTATTAGAGTTGATGTGAGCATCAAAAGGATGAAAATGCTTCTCGAATCCATACTTTTTGACATTATTCGAAAAACTTTCTTGTTTGCCTAATCAAATCTACGGAAGACGACCCTATTTGTAGATCATTAAAGTTGACTTTTTTATCTCTTCAGTTCTTGTGTTTTTGGCTTTTATTTCTTTGGCGTGTCGGAAAAGATGCAAGAAGAAGAGGAATTGGCTGTGAAAGAGAGAGAAAGAAGAAGTAAAATGAGAGATGGAGATATATAAAACTATATATACAAGATTGAATGAAAAAACAAACATGAGTTATGTTGGCATTAGCAGAAATTTCTTATGTATGTCTAACATACATAAAAAAAAACTTTGCTCTGTTCTGAAATTTTTTTCACAAACATAGACATTTTTTTCTGCTGTATTTTTGCTTCACACACAACATGTTTGAAAAAAAAAATTTTTGTTCTCTTTTTTTCTGCACAAAAATTTCATGCTGTAGAGCAGAAATGAGGACGAATGAGGAAAAACTTTATCATTTGATCGAAGCTACAAACTCAAAGAGTACATAGTAATAAATTTAATTATTCCTATTTTGCGCTGTATAATGGAAACATTTCTGATATTGCTTTCAAAATTGTATAAAAAGACTAATTTTTATGAGACATAAAAGCAAGACAAGAAATGCTATGTGTGGGATGGAGATGGCGAATTTCATGTTTAAAGCTTTAATAAATAGCTTAATTTTATTTCAATGATGTTAAGCGTTGGAGGAAATGAAGCTTTCGTTGAGAAAATCGCTTGTTTATAAGGAAAAATTTAAAGTTTGCTCAATTTTTTAATATTGTTACTTACAATGACATGAAGTTGACTACTAGGGTTTGTAGAAAACAGCTGTTTTTGAAAAACAGTCTATTTTCGGTTTGGATTTTTAAAAACAGCTGTTTTCCTGTTTTTCTAGAATTCAAAATAAACTGAGTTATCCTAAGTGTTTTCTAAGATAATTAAATTTTTTGGTGGTTATAAGCAGTTAAGCATACATTTTAGAGCTAAGCATTATTATTTCTTTGTTAATTAACTCTAAAAAAATATAATGAAATAATAAAAATGCAAAAAAAATCCAAAAAAATTTATACTTTTAAGTTTGCATTTTAACATTGCATTGTTGTATTGTAAAAGTTCCATTTCAAAAAAAATTTCTGAATAAAAAAATATCTTGTAAAATTGTTGATTATATTTTTGAACTTTAGTAAATGCTACAAAAGGTTCAACAAACTTAAAATTTCAATTGCAAAATTAATAATGATTAACCATAAATTTGAAAATGATTTCAAACCTATTAAACATCCAAAAATATTAAAATAGTAAAAACATTTCAATTTTAATGCTAGAAAAATATATTAAGTTCTTCCAAAAATTAAGAATCAGAAAACAGATCTGTTTTTGAGACCTGTTTTCTGTAAACAGATTTTTGTCGAAATACAGCTGTTTTTCTGTTTTCTGTTAACAGGTTCCCCAAACCCTATTGACTACAAATTACACTTAACGGTAAAAACTTATTCGAATTTGATAACTTTGCTTCAAATAAAGAGAATTGGTGTGTTTTGAAAATAAACTTGTTCATAATTTCGATAAATTAGGCTATTTATAGTTTCTTTTCTCTTATAAAAAGCATGTAAATGTCCCTGTAAATGTCATAATAAAGATTATGTAATAATCTAATTATGCATAATAATAATGATTTAATTATTGTTTAAAAGTTATATAAACATGAATATTTCAAGATTTAAATTTTTGTTTACGACTCTAATCATTAAATTTCCAGTCAATTCTATTCTTGACAACAATACCAACCACAAATAGCAAAAACCTTCATCTTTCAAGTATTTCTTTTAAATTTAATTGAAAAACAAAAAACTTCAAATCCACACATCAAAAATTCTAAATTCCTAAAAATCCCTTCAATTACAATCAACCTTCATATTCAATTACCGATCGAGCATCCAAAGTGAACATCAAAGAAAACCTCGTTCTCAGAAAATCTGAGTGAGATGGAAACAAACTTTTCATTTTTTTCACATCTGATAAATTTCATAAATAGCACTGAGTTAATTTTCACAGACAATCAAGAGCACAAAAAACTTTGTTATTGTATTAAACGAAAAAGAGAGAAAAAAAATTAATTTTAGTAGCAAATTAAAAAAGTTTCCCACTCAGAAAAAGTTGCCATTTTTTTGTGAAAAAAAGAAAATTCAATCAATTTCCATTGATATAGTCGAATGCATCAGAAATATCTCATTCTCTTTTTCACAATTGATTTTGAAATTCAGAATCGGAAAATTAGGTCAATTTAACAATAAAAAGAATTTATTACGAATATAAAAAATGTTTTATTTCATTTCTTTGTTGTTATTCTGACATTGAAAGCAGAACAGCGAGAAGAAAATGAAGAAAGATGAGCAGCATAGCGATTAAATTCAGAGTACAAAAAGGGAAAACGGCGTGAGAAAAGAAGAATGTTCCGAAAAAGTTTTTTTTAAGGAAGACAAATGGAGGAGAATAATATCCGAATATTTAATGTAACCTTGACATTAAGGATCTCCATCATCATCATCATCCTCATAATGTCTTCGTGTGCACGGATGAGATATTTAACATTCATTTAATACCAAACTTATACTTTTTTATTGCTAGGTTTTTGCTTAAAGCCTTGTGTATGTACGTAATATTGGCGCGTGTATTGCTCTGCACTTAGAACATTAAAAAAGATCCTGCGGAAAAGTTTAGATTTAAGGGATGAAAATAAAATTGAACTTTTCCAATAAAACAAATCGGATTTAGTGGATATCGATTTTCTCTTCTCTTTCCTCTGTCGATACACGCAGACGAGCCTTTTTTCACAACATATTTTTTTTTGTTTGATATTTTTGCTGCTCGTCTATAGAAGGCGAGATAAAAGAATCTTTATCGAATCCACCCGAGAAAAAAAAAAAATAAAGTTCATTCATATAATTTTTTTATGTTTAATATTTCGGTTCAATGATTATTTGGAGCAATAATGTGTAATTTGTGCAGCAATATATTTTGTTGGGTATCAAATTATGATGTAGAAAGGCAATTGGATGAGATTGGGAAGTTTAAAGATTTTTTTGTGGAGTGGAAATTAATATTTTTAAAATCCAGATTCGAGTGTTTTTGGGTAGATGTGGGGTTATGATTTGGTTCAAGAGGCATTGAAGTGTAATGTGGTCTGCTTTGAGATTAAATCTATTTTAAAAATTGTTAAGAATGGGATGAAATAATTATATAAAGTGAGTTTGTTAAAAGCTGATTGTGAAAAAAAAATTGAATTAGTTTTAAATTAAAGTTTATCGGGTTTTCAACATTCAAATTTTTAACGGTTTTGTAGATTTTGAATTAAAACTGGATTTTGAACTCAAAATTTTTAAGGGTTTTGTAGATTTTGAATTTTGACAAAATATTGGACACAAGTTTTTTAACTGTTTTATAAATTTTGAATTAAAACTGAACTTTTTAACTCAATGTTTTAATGGTTTTGTAGATTTTGAATTTTGACAGAATATTGAACACAAGTTTTTTAACGGTTTTGTAGATTTTGAATTAAAACTAAAATTTAAACTCAATATTTTTAACGGTTTTGTAGATTCTGAACTGTTTTCTAAACTTAAAAACCCAAAATTTCCTACAATTTTGCACAATTTAAACTTTTATTGCGTTAAAGAAATGTTTAAAAAAACACTCTTTTATCCAATTTAAAAATCCCAATTGTTTATTGAACACAATCTACTGCCAATTTTCCCCCATTCACTGATTCAGCGCTTTTTATTGTCTAAAATGCATGAATTTCAATTTTTTTTTAAAAAAATATTTTCAGAGAAAATATAATAAACAATTCATCATTTTCATAGACTTTAGTCTATTTATATTAGACATAAATTTGAACGCATATTTTCTAAAATATTTTTGGTAAAATTCAGTAAATTTTTTTGTGCTGTTGATTGAAGTGTGAAATATTCACAAAGTTTATGCCTAATTGTTAACTTCTACGATTTCAACAGTTAAGTTTGATTTTACTAAGCACAAAAGAACTATTGTTTGTAAATTATTTACTATATCAATCGATAATTACTACAATAAACAATAATCAATTAGATAAATGCACAATAAACGAGAATTTATGGGATTTAAAGATAGAATGAGCAAAGATTATAATGACATTTTATTATCGCATGTGTAGTTTCTATAGTAAAGCTTATCAAGCAATAACTATATAATAATATTATTGTTTGCACAATAGATCTACTTATTGTCTCTTAAATGATAGATTCCATAGCAATATCTACACAATGCTCCTTTGATTTATCACCTTTATCGATTTTTCCTTAATCCCTTCCTCCTATTGTTATCTTATTAACCCGATTGTATGCCTGAATAGAACGAGATAATGGATATACAATAAATATATTTTTTAATCTCTATAATTTATGTATCCATTGAGGGAAAAGAAGGCATCCGATCAGATATTGTTGATATCCATATAAACATTTTTTTCAAATCTCAAAAAGTTTATCATTCACCATCGTCACGTTAAAACAAAAAAATAGAGAGAAAAAAAGGTCATGGAAAACCTCAAGCCCATGAAACACATTTTTTTGAATATGCTTTTATTTCTTTCTCTCCTCTTTCTCTGTTGTGTTTATATTTTTTTATGGTTGAAAATAGATTCTTTTTTTTTCCATGAAGGTCACAAGCATTCATTCCCTTTTTAAGCATGTTTTTGGAAAATTGATATGCTTATTTGTTATTTATTCAGTTGAATGTCCTGGCGTTATGTTGATAATTTGATGGGATTTGAAAGAAAAGTCTGTTCTGTTGACTTTTGGATGCGACTTGTTCAACTTTAATTTTGTTAAGAAAACAATTAAAAGTTAAGTTTTCAAAGTTCTATAGAAAGAAGTTTAACGTCTGTCAAAAATTCAAATTCTATGTAGTTTCAAAAAATCTAAACAGTTCTTAAAATTCAAGTCTTAACAGCTCTTAAAAATTCAAATCTTAACGGCTTTCAAGAGTTCAAATAATAACAGATTTTAACAATTCAAATCTTCACGACTTTTCAATGTTCAAATCTTCACGGCTTGTAAAAATTCAAATCTCAAAAAAATGCGCCTAAATTACTCAAGAATCAGCAAAGCACAAAACTTCTCCAACTACCCTCAAAAATCTCTGATTTTTATTTTAACCGGAAAAATGTCTCTATTGCCAACCCCCATAAATGGCAAGTTTTAAATTGAGTAATATAGATTATGTGAGTCGGAACATCAGATCAGAATGATAAAGTTTTTTTCTCGTCTCCTCACATGGCCTTTATCTCGTCTCCACTAAAACAAATTTAGAGTGGGATGAAAGCTAATTTAAAGCTAATTTGTCATAAACTTTTTTCAACACAAAAAAGGGCTCTTTTTTAGTGGCTGAGATTGACTTACCCTTTATACGCTTTTTACTGTCGTAGGAAAAAGTTAACAATCTAATCTACTTAAGCACATTTCAATTAGTTCACAATTATTTTGACAAGATATCGTCACAAGATTTAAATCCAATTAGCAAAGGTAGCTTTAAGATGAGTCGCACGTTGGAACTTTTTTTTAATCACGTTGTTGCCACAATTTTTTACAAAACAACATTTTCAGTTCCACGAAAAAAAAAATATTTCGAGACAACAAATCAAATAAAATTCTCTTTTCTGGGGAAATACACAGCACAGAGACTACACACTTTCCGTCTTAATACACAGCACACACAAAAAAAATTAATGTTTGTCGCGAAACTTTTTTTTTAAAGGAGGCAGCAAGAAGTTCTTTAATTTCTTCCTTTGCTTACGGAATTCCTTATAAAATATACAAAAATATCTTCACTAATACACACACAAAAAACTTTTTTCCTTCCTTTCTTGTACTTGTCTCGTACCCGAGCGTACAAATTTTGTTCATTTACTGGCAAATCACTTTTAATCCACAATGCTAATCCTCGAATTTATTTATTTTTTTGTTTTTCATTTAAAAGATTTTCGTAAAAGGTAAAAAAGAAACTTGGAATAATCAGGCAAATGAGTCCGAAAGGTTGCACGTTTACCGTCTGAATGACACAAAATCCTAATGAATTATAGACTTATGACATTGGATAGTGCTTTTAAATGCATTTATTTGTGAAAACTATAATCGTTTTGAGTCACAACAGAACATGACCAAAAAAATTTTACTTCCTTTTTTTTGCGTCTTATCGATTGAAAATCTTCTCCGCAACTGAGCTTTTAAAATGAGAGTATTTGCTTGATTATGAAAAATCATTGCGATACTTTCCAGGATGAAACTTCCAGTGGACCGTTTGGGAAAATAAACTTTTTCATAGAAGTGCTGGAAAATGGAAAAGAAACTGGAAGTTTAAGGTCATCAAAACATAAACAACAAAATATGCTATGTGCGTAAATATTTATCAGCACATTTTTACCCGACCTTCTCGTGCTTTTGGTTCTTGTTTTTTAAGGTGATGATAAAGTATGGAGGAAAGTTGCAGAAAGCATGAATTGATGTTTATGTGCCTTTTCCCCATGTTTTTAAAATATTTATGAACACTGCCAACCTCAATTTAAATGCCTTTCAACATATGTGGATGTTTTCGTTTCCCACAATCTTGTAAATTTGCAATTCTGAATTTGAGTTATGCTGTATAATAAATTGATGTATATTAAATCTCTACAAATTGAATTTTAAATGCTATGAGCAGAATTTGTGCTTTAATTAATTCAATTGTTGTTCCTTATTGAGATTCTT
Organism: Chironomus riparius; assembly: GCA_917627325.4. Taxonomy (NCBI): domain Eukaryota; kingdom Metazoa; phylum Arthropoda; class Insecta; order Diptera; family Chironomidae; genus Chironomus; species Chironomus riparius. The sequence goes on along the minus strand of OU895877.1, from coordinate 15,131,793 downwards.
TTGAGTTTTATTCGAATTATGTATGATAATGTTAAGCTGATTATATTTGCTTTATTGAAATTTAGGGGTAAAAAATTGATAGAAAGTTCTGAGAAAATTTATTAGCTTGAAATTCATTATATTCCTAAGGTGAAAGCTGTTGAAGTCAAGGACGTCGTTACTACGAAACTATAATTCATAAGTCGTAGGGATTATCACAGTCAGTTGACAGGAAATTGACGGGTTGCTATGTCAGGTCAGCACAGCGATGCTAGCACAACTGATAAGAAGAGAAAGGGTGTCCATCAAGTAGAACGGTGACCTAACGAGTTGAGTGATGTACTATATATGGGTTTTTTTTGCTATTTTGTGAAAGCAGAAAAACAACCTCATTGAATTTTGTGAAGATTCCAGGTCCGAGATATGAGCATTTGAAAACGGAACTAGGTCCGATTTTTCACATTCTTACTTTTTCAACTTTATCTCAAGCAAGACTAAACGAAAATTGTTGAAACTTTGCCTGTTTTATGTGCAATTGACCCTTAATCAAATAAACTTAACAAAAATATTTTAGGTTCCATAGCTGTAAAGATATGGCAATTTTACGATTCAACCTAAGGCAAAATTAGCTACAATTTTACATTTTTGACTGTAAATCGTATAAGTTTTGATAAAGAGTGTATAAACTTGGCCAGTAATTTGTGCAAGTGTTCTTCAATCAAATAAACTTCACAAAAATATTTTAGGTTCCATAGCTGTAAAGATATGGCAATTTTACGATTCAACCTAAGGCAAAATTAGCTACAATTTTACATTTTTGACTGTAAATCGCATAATTTTGATAAAGAGTGTATAAACTTGGCCAGTAATTTGTGCAAGTGTTCTTCAATCAAATAAACTTCACAAAAATATTTTAGGTTCCATAGCTGTAAAGATATGGCAATTGTACGATTCAACCTGCTACAAAATTAGCTAATACAAAATTACTTGATGGACACAGAGAAAGGAGCTCACTGTGATTTAGAATCAATCTTCAAGAATTGAATGGAATTAGTTTTGAGAGTGTTCGTAGTTTAAGATTCAAGATTGTAGCTTTGAAATGCATTAAGTAGACACAATTGCGTGAGAAACAGAATGAATAGTATCGATAAGTGATTTTATATTTATCTGTTATTAAAAACTTGCAATTTTGGCTTATCATTGAATCTAAGAATTTTTTGTTCCACATCAAAACTTAAGATCTTATTTTTAACTTATTTGAAAGCTCAATTAATGCTTTAATGATTGGAAAATGAGAATTAAGTCGGAGCAAAGCCATTAAATTGATTATCCATCATCAATAAAAGTAAATACTGCATTAAAATAAGCTATTTTGATTCATTATTGAATTTGGAAAATAAATTGTTTCACATCAATACTTTAGACTATTATTTAAGCTTATTTAGAAGTTAAATGATTGATTAAATGATTGCCAAGTGTTAATCTAGTCGGAGCAAAGCTATTAAATAGATTTTCAATCAGCAACTCCATCTAAATTATCTGAAAATTGGATTTTTAATTTCAATATTCAAACCTCAAAAATGTAATCAAACTTAACAAAATGGCGGGAAAATTCAAAAAATTTAGAGCTTAAATTTCAAAAATCACAATCTAGACAACAAAGCAAATCACGAACAATTGCAATTTTTCTCAAAGTTTGATGCTTATAAAAGCATGAGACTCAACAAAGCCTTCCGTCTGCATCACACAAAAGAATCACGTAAGTACATTTTTTTTATCGCGAAATTGCAGAAAAAGAAGAAAAGAAAAATTTAATGAGGTAAGTAAAAATGCTATTTTCTCGTCTCTTTAAAGTCTTTTTTCCTTTAGATTTTTTTCTTCAACTTTATGTTAAATGTTTCCGGGTAATTAAACAAGTCGTGCACTCGACGAACAGGAGTAAGAGATGGATAAAGATAAGAAGTATGAGACATGCTTTCATAAAAGACATCATTTCATAGACACAGTGATGAAAATAATAAATAAAAAAAAGAGCGAGTTGAGGAATACACAAATTCAACACATGTTGCTATGAGAAACATATAGCGCTAACAAGGATGAATTAAGAGGACTCAATGAAATATACGAGTTTGCCGCTTGAGCATAAATCATAATTTGTACGTTTTTTCTACGATATATGATGCACGAGAGAGTGAGAAATAATTTTTTTTTTCATCATCATCTTTCCGTACAGACTACATACTTGTTCTAGTGCAAAAGAGCTTGTTACTTATAACATTGTAGCTGAGTAATTGATATTAATATTTGAGAAAATGTTTAATTTTACTTACAGAAGTGTAAGTATTAAATACACAAACTAGCTTCATTCACATGATTATGTAGCATGTTAATGCATCCTTTTTCAAATATAATAAATGTTGAATGTGTATATTTATGAATATATGGAACGAGAACTGAGAATTAAAAGGATTTTGTAAGGATTAATTATCAAATATTCTAAAATTTAGGTAGGGATTTGGAACTGACACGAAAATGTTTATCTACATTGAGAATGCTGGCACTTAAAAAATATTAATTAAGGAAATATCCTTGTTGGAGATGTTCGTGCATGTTTCAATTTAATTGTCTTAATTATTATGCTTATTTTTAAATTTTTTAACATCTGTTTATGGAAGTTGATGGGAATGAATCTTTGATGTTTTAGATGTTTTTCTTGAAGAAGTTGATAACGGCATTTTAAAATTTGAAAAAACAACCGTTAAATTTTTGAATATTTAAAAACTTTAAAAACCTTTACATTTAAAAATTAAAAAAAACCGTTGAATTTTTAAAAAAATATAAACCGTTGAATTTTTGGAAATTTTAAAAACCTGTTAAGTTATCGAAACTTCAAAAAAGTTGAATTTTTGAAAGTTTGAAAACCGTTAAATTCTTAAAACTTTCAAAAATCGTTAAATTTGTCAAAGTCTGTAATTCAAGTAGTTTGATGTTCTATTTTCAATCCTATTATAGCTATATCCATGCAAACATGAAAATTTCAAAGAAGCATTCAATCGTGAAAAGGTGTAAAACCATCCATTTTTCCTGAAGGGTTAAATTCTCAATAAATTTCATGAAAAATATCACATTTGAATGTTGTACCTGAAAAAAATATTGGAAAATATACTCAAAAATCGATTATTAATCTCCAAAATGTGTTTAAAATTTAATTTATTCCTTCATAATTCACAAAAATCAAATTATTATCTAAAAACTGAAATTCAATTTGCTTCCGTCCATGTAAACAATTTTGCATTTATTAAAATGAAATTTTTTGCCTCACTTTTTCGCAATTGCTTCCTTCTCGGATATGCACTCGGTGAGTAAATCCAACATAATGTCCATTTTCACATTTAAAGTAGAATTTTCATTCTCTAATCTTTTATTCTCCCTCACCAACCTTGCAGTATCATCAAATTCTTCTTGCTGACTCTTATTAATGCTTATCCACTCGCCGTCGACAAATTGAAGCTCCCTTTCATTACTCAACTTGATTTTAATATTCTTAAAATCATCTATATCCTCATTATATTTGGCAACTGAATTTAATCTTAATTCTCTCTGTTTCGGATGCTTGAAAGTTAACTTCCGCTGTGGAAATATTGGCATATTTAATTTAAATTGAATTTTTTTTCTTTCTCCTTCAACAAAATATTTTTTTATATTCACACCGTTTTCACGTGTGAATCTTTTGGTTTTGTTCAGATTGAAAAATCAGTTTATCGAATTTTGCTAGGAAATGCAGCAAGAGCTTAACATGATCTGATATGAAAAGTTTGTGCCTGAAATTTCCCAGGGGTTGACACGATTTCATCTTGAAGAAAAATTTCATAATCCTATTGTTAAAATGAAATTTTTGTATGAAAAGATGAAAAATGATGAAAAAAGATGAAAAAAGATGAATTTTTTGTATGGAAAGATGAAAATGATGAAATTTTCGGGTGAGCTCGGTTCGTATGAAAAATACCTCGAAAAAGCAAATTTTACTTATTTAAAGGAAAAATAAATATTTGCATTTTTTATTTAAAGTGAAAAACCCCAAAGAAAGGCATATCTTTCGTCTCGATTTCCTTACATGAGATGAAAAAACCCTTGGAACAGTCATTTTGCATCTCGATTTTCTTAGATGAGATGAAAAACCCTTGGAAAAGTCATTTTGCGCCTCGATTTTCTTAGTTGTGATGTGAAAAAGCGAATTTTCATAAATATTTTTGTAAAAAATGATTTTTTAAGGTAATTTGTATGAAATTATATACTTCACAAACCAAATAAAACGTGAAATTCTTAAAGATGAAAATGATGAAGGAAGATGAAATTTTTGTATGAATTGATGAAAAAAGATGAAGAAAGATGAAAATTGATGAATTTTTTGTATGGAAAGATAAAAAAATGATGAAAAGATGAAATCGTGTCAACCCCTGGGAAATTTCACATCTTCTGCAAAAAACAGATTTCAAATTGGTTAAGGCATTGCTGAGAAAATCGCAAAATACGCTTTCTGTAAGCTTTATACCTTCAAACTTATGCTGAGCAAAGCTCAGCTGACACGCTAGCTTTACACCTTCAAACTTATGCTGACCAAATCTTGGTTCTATTCATAAGACTTTTGATGGTACAGTGTGAATATATCCGCATTGAGTTTCTACCCGATACACTAGTTTAATCAGAAATTTTTTATGAACAAAAAAAAAAGTCTACGCTCAAAACAAATGAATATATTTTTTTTGCCATAGCAACCGTTGCTTTGGGTTATGACTGTACATACAAAAATAATAAAAATAAAAAAAGAGCGAAAACAAAATAATTTTTTAAACTTCCCCCCTTTCCTTATGACTGCATTGCATTTTATATATTTTTTTTTGAACTGTGCTGTGCTTATGGTTTCATCCGCAATATTTATAAAGTCTGATTAATCGTAATTTATTTGAGCGTGAATTTGTATATAAAGTGGATAGGAGAATGACAGAGAAAGTTGAAAATAAATCATTGGATCAAGATGCAATTACTGGATGTGAAGAAAATTCAGATAAAAGCATTCGGTATAGTTCATCTATATTCATTTGTGTCATTCAATCTTACTAATTTTATTGTTATCATCAATTCTGATTTTCTAGGGAAGTTTTTAATTTAATGAATAGCTATGAAGCTCTAGTTATTGAGATACAGGATGAGGCGAGGAAGTTTCAAGAAGATAATCAAAAATTAAGGAGAAATCTTGAAAGTGTTGTTGCTGAGAATGTTCGACTGAGAAATCAAGTTCCTGATGATCCTATTGTGGAGTTTAGAAGTGTCTATATTGAAGTTGCTGATAAAATATTCAATAATATGAGGAACCAGCTCATGCTGTGTTATAAGGTAAATGCTTGAATTGTAATTTTTGGTTTTAGAAGTTGTAAGTCATAATCAAAGCCACACTCGCCTTACGGCTCATGAAAATTCTAGAAGTTTTTTGCAGCACGCTAGTGTGCCGCGGCACATGGGTGTGCCATCACTGATTGATTAACTTAATATTTTGAAAAGCTAGCGTGCTTAAAAAATTACAAAAGTCCTCGTGTTATTGATCGAGGGACTTCAGTGCATTTTTGACGCAGCGATCAGTATATGATAATCTAATTATTTTGCGTTCGTTTACAGATCATTAGAAGTTTAAAAGATTATTCATTTGAGTGTAATTAACAAATAATTATAATGAGTGCTTATATAGAATGGCTTTATTATTTAACGTTCAATAAATAATTTGAAATTTTGCCATTAAAAGTTGCACTGCAAAAACATTAATTATAGTATAATTAATAATTTGTTGCAATGAATTTCCATACAAAAAGGGTTTATCATTAAACGTTTTTTTGGAATTCAAAGTTTTTAACGGTCAATAAATAATTTGAAATTATAGAGGTAATGTTGAATTTTTTAAACGTACTCATCACGTGGTTTTGTTTATGAAATAAAAAAACCATTAATTATATTATAAATACACTGTTTCAAGACTTTTAACTGTTCGATCGGACAATAAACAATAGTAATGGAGCTAATAAAATAAACCTGAGCTCTCTACGATGCCTGGTTAAAAAGTTTTTCTTCAGACGAACGAACAAACGAACGAACATTTCGCATTATTAAGCTCCCTTTTTGTATACAAGTATACAAAAATGCGCTAAAAATCTCAAGACTAGTTTCAAGGGGTTGTATGATGTCTTGTTGCACACTAATTTGAAAGAAGTATCTTAAATTAATTTGCTTCCTCGTGTGTACACTTGACACTAATGTCTATAAATTAAATAGATCTACGGTCAATCACATGTCTAGTTATTTATTCGACATAAGCCTCAAGAGCCCAGTCGGGTCCTACTAATCACTTTGCTCGATCATTTCAAACAACATCAGCTTTGAATTACAAAATCTGAACAGCTAAAGTTTATTTATATATTTTTCTTTTAAATCAATAACATCCAACATCCATCCTCTACTGCTCGAAGCATCAAATTTTCTTACAAATTAAATCCATAAAAAAACCTTATTTTTTCTCCATCTCATCCAAATGCACATTACGCAATATCCTGTAACATGAATGTAAATAAATAACACCAGGAGAAGGAAATGTATGAGAATTTATGGCACAAGACTGCATCCGTATTGGAGCATGAAATTCCGAAGAACTCAATGGCAAAGGTAATTTCCTCTCATATTTCTATATACATGTATCATAATAATAAAAACAGGATATAAATCATCATTTCATAGATTAAAAATGAATACGATATGGAAGTGAGGCAACTGAAAATGAAATTGAATGAATGTCAGGAGGATAACAAGAAGAAGATGGAAATAAATGCGACTTTACAGAAGAATTTTAGAATTCTGATGAAAAAGCTGGAATGTATCCAAACTGAAAATGTGGAATTAAAAGACAATAATAATCAGCTTTTAGAGAAATTAAAGAACCTTGTGGCAGACAAGGACGAAACAGAACGACTGCTTGACGAGTCGAATGAACTTAATAAACAACAAATGCAAAAATCAACAGAATCATTTTTAAAGATGCAGGAAACGATTAAAGTTGCAGAGGGTGCCATGGCGGAAGTTGAGCAGCTTATGGAAGAGAAACGACTGCTCGAAGAAGAGCATGACAATTTGGCACGAACAATTGGCTCGGTAATGAAGGAAGCATCTGAAAAAGTTGAAAATACTATAGAAGATATGCGAAAACAGCATAAAGTCGAAATAGAGAATTCTACAATTCAAATAGAACGTCTGAAACAGGAGGTGGAACATGAGAAACTAAAAACAACATCTGCAATGCACCAAGTCAAGATGCTTGAAGAGAAATTGCATTCAATTGAAATGACAAATTCGTATCTTGGCGAGGATTTGAAAGTTGCTCAAAAAACACTTGTAAGTAACGCGACATGTAATTGATTTGAATATTTATTTATTCTCTGTGGCATATGACTTCTGCATAGCATGGAAATGGAAAGTGGGTTAGTTGTGTGATTGATTAGTCAATAATGATTAATTGCTTTGGCTACCTAAGAGTATAAGCTTTATTGAGCAGCATGTTGTCTTGGTCAGATGGAATTTTTTTGATATTTTAAATATTGGGGAGGATGTGACAGCAGCTGGTTAAATATCAGGTGTAAAAATTTTTTATTTTCATTTAATGGTTGCTCATAAATGAAGTTTCATTTAAGGGGCTTAAAGTAATGACGCTCAGCTTTAGTGATTTACAATCTGAATGTCTTAGGAATTTATGGATTGAGTAACGCTTAGCTTCAGTAATCATAGATTGACTTACACTCACCTTTAGTAAAGCATAGGCTGACTGTTGCTCAGCTTTGGTAAAGCATAGATTGACTGATGCTCAGCTTTGGTAAAGCATAGATTGACTGGTGCTCAGCTTTAATAAAGCATAGACTGAGTTACGCTCAGCTTTAGTAAATCATCGACTGACTGACGTTCGGCCTTAGTAACTCGTGAATGAACTGACGCTCAGCTTCAGTAACGTGCATTTATAAATTAAAAAGTTCAAATATTTAATTAACAATTTATTAAATCACTTCCTTCTTTCAGGCCGACACTGATGAAGAACTAAAGAAAATAAAATCTGTGATGTCTGATGAAAAGGAAGCTAAGCATCTCTGTCAATATGAAGTGGAGAAGCTACGTGCAATAATTGAAAATAACAAAAAGATTAAAGAGAAGTGGAAAGTTGTTATTTTTGAAATCACAAAGACTCTTGAAGATAAAATTAAAAACTTAATTCTTGAAAATCATGACTTGAAGACTTCAAGAAGAACAGTCTGACTGTGTTCATTTACCAGATTTTACACTTATGGATATATTTTGTTGATATTTAATAGTAAAAAAGCTTTAAACAGAAATAAACGAGTTTCCTTTTGTGATCTAAATTTAAATCCTTTTCTCATTTTTCTGAGTAGTTCATATGCTTCATGATGTTCCTGATGATGATGTGAAAGGAAGATGTAATAAACTATGAAAAGGAATATGCAAATATGAAATATTCTTCACAGGAAAGGAATATTTGAAAAGTTGAAGTGTAGGTGGATGAAAAGTTTAAATTGAGATGACGCATATGGACTTATAATATATTCAAGGTCTTGCATGTGAAGATGATGAGAAGCTAAGGAAACTTTTAAATAACTTTTCAGTTTGATGAAGTTGTTAGGATATTCTAAGAATAGTAATTTAAGATTTTTGAATCATCATCATGGGAGTAGATTGTAATTGAAAGGTTGTAAGTTGGACGAATTCAGATAATTTACGGTTATCTTATGACTAACCTGAAAAGCACAAGTAGATTAATCGATCAAAAATCTAACACCAAACCGGCACAAATCTAGCATGATGCTGGCTTTGATTTAAATCCAACACCATGCCAGAGTCACGCCAACTTGGTTTAACCGATTGTGCTATTTGGGTAAACACAAGATTCGCTGTTGTGTGCTTCATGGTTCATTATAAGATCACTTTTTAACTGCTGTATGTGTAAAGTGGTGTAAAGTAATGAGAATCAACTCTTTTTTTAATGAGAATTGAACCTACTTGCTCAAAAGAGGTGACGTTTTATTGCATAATCCGAGATCTTGCAAAGTTGATGGCTTAAGATGTATTAGCCCACTTTGGCTATCCTTCATACACATTTAACAAGTTCCACTAGTCTGAAACTTAAGCCTTTATACTCTTTAATACTCTTAGAGCCATATCTTAGTCCACTGTTCATTTCTAGCTATTCTGTAATCTAATATAAGCTGATCTGATCCTTTACTGATTATAAATCCAAATTTTTTTCAAAGAATGAAGATCAAATGCTTAACCTAATAAAAATCTAGCTTAATATAGTAACTAAAGGAAGTGGCTTAGACTATAGTCGCCTATCAATTGAAAACATTTCAATAAAATGTTACTGGAACTTAAAAATATCCTTAGAGAACTTATAACTTCATAACAGAAGTATGTCAATGGAATCTAATTGTAGATTCAATGGCACTCTTGTTTCCGTAAACCCTTAAAAGCTTTTCATATCCTCAAACTATGCAAACAAAAGTTATAAGTTTCTTAGTAAGTAAATTGTGGCCTTCTCAATTTACAAACAGCTATTAGCAACAACAACAACTTCATACCAGCATGAAACCTAGACAAAATGTAAGAAATTAATTCGGAAATCATCTTGAACAAAAATACATCCTTTACAGAAATTTGCATTATGTAATTTGATATTTTACTTGATGATGTAATATGAGCTTGCATGCTGGAGATTATGCAATGTTGCTCTTATTCATCAAGTTTTACCAGGAAATAAAATTTTGAATATTGAGATGTTTAATTAAAGATCAATGCTTTAACATTTTCATACTTACTTCTGTTGAAACTTTAAAGGAATCAATACTTTGCAAAAGAAATCTTAATAGAGACTGAATTCTGTTCAGATTACATACTTATCGTAAAGTAAAGAACATTCTAAAACTACCAAGTAAGTTTCAAGTGCAAAAAAGTTTGAGATGTGCATATTGTGCTGTAAAGCTATATTCAATGTTCAAAGAAAAACTTTCGGTAAATGCAAAATATTTTCTTGTTCATTTTTAAACTCAAACTTTCTTTTTTTTTCCTGGAGTACATTAGAGTATTTCTTTTATAAGATTTAAAGTTTCATTTCCTGCACACATTCAACATTTTATGCAACACATTTTTCAGTGTCTTTACGGTTTGTAAAAATAGAACACCGTATATTGGTTTTAATTATTTAATAATTTCGTGGGATGGCTCGATTGAAAAGTTTTAAAATCGATACGTGTATGGGAAATAGGAGGAAATGTGATAAATTTCTCATTTGGGGGGTTGTGTGACAGTTATGTCATGTTGATTTATTATGGTAACGCATCAAATTAAATGGGACTTAAAATAGGAGTCTATGGATAGAGGGAGGAATAGCTTTGTGGAATACTGTTGCATTCAAGAGTGTAAATGAGTCTCAAACCCCTTTGGCCTAGGTTTCAACAGGTTCTCGAAAGATCGAGCTTTATGGAAACGAATTTGTCAGTGTGAAAGTCACGCATCTATGGTCGAGTGGTTAAGCAGCAGACCTGATATTAACAAACCTAGACTTAGTGAAGTCACAGGTTCAATTCCCACCAGAAGCTGAAATCTCAATTTATATCATAGAATCTTGTCGATATTGACGACATTTCAAACTTTATTTAAAAATCTTAAAATTGATTCTAAGCAAAGCTTTCACTAGCTTCTATAAATAGCCACATACTCAACATTCTAATTCCTCAGTCACCAAAATAACAACTCTGTACCATCATTTGATGTCAGCTCTATAAAACTCTTTCATTATTTCATGCTTCGAAAGCAGATCCAACTACTTTAAAATATCAAACATAATAAAACAAGCACTTCAGGAAGTAACATCACTCATCAACTGTGTCATTAATAAAAACATTTTTTTTTTTTTCATTTCTTTAACATAATTTAATTTTAGTTTCAAAGGAGAAGTCATTCAAAGAGGTTCGTAACTTAACATCATCATCATCATCAACGAAGACGTGTATGATAACAGAATGAGTAAGTGGTGCTTATTAATTCAATTAGTTCATTTCAAGTATGTTACATGGATATATATAAAGAGAGTTATGAATGTCATTTACATAGATTTCAATCCACTTGAAACATTTTATAAGGACTCAATTATTTTGATAACGGGAGGCAATGGATTCGTCGGCAAAGTGCTAATTGAAAAGTTGTTACGATGCTTTGATGTGGAGAAAATTTATCTTCTAATACGTAGTAAAAATAACGAGGATGTGGAGAGGAGAATGGAGAATTTTCTGAATGAACCTGTAAGATTTTGGTTTGTGGTGATTTGTGCTGTGTTCGAAATGTTATTTTTTAAGTTGCGGTGATGTGGATTTTTTAAAATAATTTTGTGTGATCTATAGGTAGGGTTACCATCTAATTTTCATGAAAATACAGGACATTTGGTAAATTTTTTCGAAAAAAACAGGACATAGAGTAAAACTCGAAAATTAACGGAAATTTTCATGAAAAAAATAAAGGACCAAGAACAAAATTTAAAAATTTATACAGGACAGTCTTGAAAAATACAGGACTGTCCGTTGAAAAACTACGCAGATGGTCACCCTATCTATAAGTAAGGATATCAAAAATTATAAAGTTTAATTTTTTAAAATTTACAAAACCGTTGAAAAAAATTCAAATCTTACAAAACTGATCAAATTCAAAATTTATAGAATTGGTTAAAATTCAAATTTTACAAAACCGTTGAAAAATTTTAAATCCTACAGAACCGCAAAAAGTTCAAAATTTACAAAACTGTTACAAATTCAAATTCTACAAACTATAGAAAATATTCAAATTTTACAAAACCATTGAAAAAATTTAAATCTTATAAAACCTACGCAAAATTCAAATTTTACAAACCCGTTAAAAATTCAAATTTTACAATATCGTTAAACTACAAAATTCTAAAATTCGTCTATAAATTCAATTTGCAAATCCCTAAAACAATTTTTTCACCTCCCTTATCTCCTTATTTCCTGCTGACACAGCACAAATATCGACAAACGCAGGAATAAAAAAAACTTCCTCCCAAAATTTAATATTCATTTTTATTGGGGTAGATATTTGACATGTTACGTGAGACTAATCCAGCTGTGCTTCGGAAAATTATTCCCATTGAGGTAGATTACAATGCTTATGATTTGAATATAGATCCTCAGACCCTCGACCGTCTTCATGGAGAAGTTCAGGTAAGCAAAAATGTATAAAAATAAAAAGTTGCATTCCAAACTCAAAAATATTTTTATGACAATTCAGATAGTCTTTAATGTAGTCGCATCTGTTAAATTCAATGAATCACTAAACGACGCTATTCAGATAAATTTTTTGGGAACAAAGAAAATTGTTAAGCTCGCCTTAGGCATCGAAAAATTAAAATCCTTTGTTCATGTATCAACGCTTTATTCGAATTGCAATCGACAGGATATTGATGAGAAAATCTACGATCATATACTGAGTTATAATGAATTGATTCCTGTTGCTAAGGTAATACAGCACTTGAAGGACGATGTGAATGCAGAACAATTTTTATTTCAAAATCTCCCAAACACGTATACGCTTACAAAGCATTTTGCTGAAAAACTCGTTTATCATCAAACATTTTTCATGCCATCAGGAATTTTTAGGCCTGGAGTTGGTAAAGACTTGTTACTCTTTGAACTTTTTTTTTAATGGCATTCATCATCATCATTTTTTATTATCATAGTGATATCAAATTACAAAGACTTTCCTGGTTATACTGACAATGTTAATGGGCCAACGGGTGTAGTCGTGTGGACTGTACGAGGTTATATTCATTGTATTTATGGAGATGTCACAAAACGTGCAAATCTTATGCCTGTAGATTATTGTATCAATGCCCTTATAGCTACAGCATGGGATATTCATGAGAAGTATGATAATTTTCACATTAACCCTCATTATTCACTCATTTTCACATTATCATTTTTTCCATTTTTTTTTTTGTCATCGTTTGAATGACATCCATCTACTCTATGAATGTAGCTATCAAGAGCGTTTAAGGACCTGCTCAAACATTCCCATTTACAATCACATGTTTAATGAAAATAATTTAAAATGGAAAGAGTTAATGGATTTGGTGCCGCTAGGCTTTCATGAGCCACTCCAAAAATCTATATGGTAAGTTCGTCCTTTATTCTGGAAAATTCTCGTTTATTTAATTTTTTAAAAGGATCAAAGGAAAGTCCTTGTGTAATTGAATTACTCTGCGATGGGATTTGTTCATTTGTGATGTTGAATTTAAATGGTTTGAAGGAGTTTGAGGATGTGTGATGCTAAGCTGTGGTTGAATTCTAGGACAACGAGGGGTATCACACCCTAAGTCCAGTGTTGGCCAACCTTTTTTGTGGTTCGGCACCTTGATCAACCGCATAGGTACAGCATACGATTAGTGGGTTATTCCAATTTTTTTGCGGCGCACGAGTTGGACATCATTGCCCCAAATCGTCACTGGATGTTCACTTAGTTGACAAAGCAGCTTTTAAAATTTGATGTACATTATTGGTGAACAGCCCCATCAATGTAAAGCTTCCTGAAAGAGGGTGATTTCATGAATTTATCCCCCCTTTTTTTGTCAATTAAATTACGAATTGTCGACCATTTTTACAAAGGATGAACACTGTTGTCACCAGATAATTCATTAAAGCAGAGGTGGTCAAACTTTTTTGAACCACAGCACACCTTACTGTAAAGCCATGACCAGTATCGCACACAGAATACGGTTCATGGGATTTTCTGAACTTTTTGTCGACACACTAACGTGCCGCAAAACATAGGTTGACTATCACTGCAATAAAGCCATTCATATTCATCTGAAGCAATGACGTAGTCAGAACTTTTGTATGTTAGAACCAATCATCCCCCTTATTGTAGCTATAAAGAAGACAAACAATTGTTAAAACTACCATTAAGGAATCATGCAACTAACACATGTTTTGTGTTCTTTACAGGTATTATTCGTATTTCATTGTGTCATCAAAGATTATGTTCAAAATATTAAATTTCACTTATCACACCATCCCGGCATTTATTATGGATATATTAGCATTCATGATTGGTAAAAAGATGATTTATCGTCGTGCGTATGCAAAAACGGAAAAAATTCTTATTATTATGTCGTTTTTTGGTTTACGTGAATGGAATTTTGGTAATCGTAATATCCAAATGTTGTTGGAGAAAACAAAAAAATTCAGCTATCAACGTGGCAGTTTCGATTTTGACATGCGAAAGATAAATTGGACGGAATATTTTCGCAATTTTATTCCCGGAATAAAGAGATATTATTTCAAGGAAAATGCTGGCAGTGTGAAGAGGATAGCAGCATATTACCATTGGTACATGTCATAACTTTTATTTATTATCTTTTGCGAATCTGCTGAGTCATTTTCTTCTTGTCTGAAATTTTCAGGTTAAAGAGGATTCACGTTACATTCAAGTATCTTGCTTACTTTCTATGCTCAAGGAAGATTCTCAACATTCTCTTGGCCATTTTGGGAAGGAACTTTGTGAAATATTGTGTGAAGTAAAAAAACCGGTAAAAATTTGAATTTGTTTTTTTAAAACTTTTTGAAATTCAAACTTTAAAAAACCGTTACAAAACTTTGTTTTTTTGAAATTTTTTCAAAACCGGTGAAAATCAAAATTTGAAATTTACAAAACCTTAAATATTAAATTTAAATTTTGATTTTTTTAAAACTTATTCAAATTTTGAAAAACCGTTACAAAATTATTTTATTCTTTATAAATGTCATCTAATCACATACTGATGATATGTTTCATGTAATCACATTCTTGCAAATTTCCATTGCTTCAGCACATACCTAATTTATCAAGAATTTTTCATGTAAAACAATCGAATTGAATTTAAATAAATTTTAATGAAAAGAAACTCATGCGAAGCATTTCAATTACATTTTACAATTTCAAATAAATGTGGATTAAATATTTTATTTTCTTATGTTCTCATTATTACGTATTTTTCATTCACATATGAAAATTCTATTGAAGAGTTGATACAGTGTAAGAATTCTTATACTCATTATTATACAATCATGATGAGGATTATTAAAAAATTTCTTCGTAGCTTCACAAAGTTAAAGAAGAAGATTTTAAAGTATTTTACTTGAATATTTTCAGACTTGACTAAAAGTTTATTTTCTTGTGTATAAATCTTTATCAGAAGCTTCTGCAATGTACTGTAGGGAAATTGTTCTTATCAAATTATGAAGCCTTCGAGGATATCTTAAAGATGTTTGGGTAGATTTGAATTTAACAATATTTTTGTAGTATTTGCAGTTATACGTATTCTTAGAAAGAACGGAAAGAACTAACTTAGGGGTCTTTGGTTTCAAAAACACCATTTTTAACGCACAACCCCCCCTCCTTCCACGCCCCACCTCTAAACAAAACTGTCACAAATGTCAATTATTCCTCTCTCTCTCTCTCTGAGCGACTTCATTCTTTATTCTTGGTCATTGTTTCAGTCATTGTCGCTTTATCGCTTACTCCCCGAGCCCCCCCCCCCCCCTCCTCCCCAAACCGCATGTGCATAACTGTTGTTACTGATGTAGGAGGTTGATTGCGTCTTTATTGATCACTGAGTAGTTTGGGATGTCTGATAAGGTTCCAACCTGCAGACACCTTAAAAAAATTCCTGAAAAATGGCCATAAGTTTTTTCAAATCTCTAGTTGGAGAACCAAAACTAGCCTTCATTTTTCTATCAAAATTTTTATTTCTAAGACTCGACCTGCATCTAAATTACAAATCATTCCAAAATAAATAACATTTCATTGCCAAAAAATCCACATTCCACTAAAAATCTGTTAAAATTGTCTAGAATTTAGAGAGCTAGTCAATCAATCAAAATCCAACATAAATACGACACACAGTATGACAACAAAAACAATAATCACTGTGATGAAAAGTCCCAAAAGTGTTTTTTGTAGAACTTGATACTGAAATTATTTCAAATTAGCAATAATTATTTCAATTTACAAATTTAATTCCCCAAAAACTTACAGGCAACTTTTTCGAGGAACTGCTATTTGAAGTTTTGTTTCGCTTCATTTGACCACAAATGTTTATCGTCTGCAATGAATTTAATCGATATAAATTTCTAGTTAATAACTTTACAGATTACAATGACTTACCATGAAAATTATGTGCATGAGGAGATAAAATGCTACAAATGATGCCAAAATGTAGAGCGTGTAGTGCGGTAATCCAACTCTTGGAAATCTAACAGCAAAGAATATCGTAATTACAGCTAATAAATGAGTTATAGTTCCAAATGCTTTATGAAACCAGTTGAATAATGGACGAGCAACATCATTTGGATCCGGGCTATTTAGAAATTAAATGAAATGTTTCAATTCAAAATGTTCATTGCGGCATAATTTCCCAAATTTACCGAAATAGAGCTCCAATTGGCTGAATAACTGTAAATACAAGCACAATACAACCCATAATTGCGTGTGCTGATGTTCTCCATTCGCCGGTGTATACAAAAATTGTTATGAAGCCAGCAATAGTCAGTACAAAGGTAAGTGCCATACATAGCATATGCCAGAAGAACCACAAATCCTTTCCACATAATTTTGAATCAGGCCACGATTTTTTAAAGTATCGAGCAATGACAATTCCAATAGAACTCAAACCTATCCATGAAATAATCATCAGTGCTCCATGAGTCAATTTTAATGGATTCTTTGCCGTTTCAACATCTACAATCTGTGGTTCTGTCAATAATATTCGAGCATGGGAAGTTCCTTCATTTGAATGCATTCCAACACTATTTGGACCAACAGCCATTCCCCCTGCTAACAGTAAATAGAAATTGTTGTTTACGAGATCAAAAGAAACGCCACTAACGACACTTTCAGGAATTCTTTGAACTTTGCAGTATATCCTCCCATCCACATCCCAACCTTCAACAAAGTCAATGATGTTTGCATCCTACAATGTTAATTCAATTGAACATAAATTTCATTCATTTGCCATTTTGAATTTGAATTAAACCCACTGTGCCTAATCTTTGTGCTCCAGAAATTCCAATAGTCCATGATTTAAATGATGTTATACCTGCCTGAAGCCTCACACATTCTATTACGGATGAGTCACCCATACTTTGTGAATTTGATAAGCCCATTGCAACGTAATTGTGATTAGCTATGTGAGAATGAATAAAAAAGTATTAATCTAGTGATTTTCTGTGAGGGGATAACAACATGATGGGAAATTTTTTTGATAAGAAATTCAATTTTCCCCGTTTCCAATCATGTTGTTTTCCTCTTGGTTCTATAAAAAAAACCTTTTTAGGGGGGAAACAACATGAAGGTGCCATATTATTGTTGAGAATCTCCGAAAAATGTTGTTATCCCCCTTAGTTATTGTAAAACTAGAAAATAAAATGCTGAACTCACCAGTCGATAACAGTTCAAATGTAAAATTAGGATTGTCATACGTCACAGCACTAAGCATTTCACAACTTCTGTTTGGTACACAAAAAGACGGAATTCCGAAACAAGCTTTTGTGACACCACAACCTTGATAAACGTCATAGCTTGGCACTATTATCGACGAAGTTTGATAATTCACCCAAAACACTGCGAATGTCTGAACAATCGTGACGCTGTCGGTAAAGAATTTAGATTTTTTCGCGATAAGATAATCAAAAATGACAAATCATAATGAACTTACAAAAAAGTTATCGATGTGATTTCTGATGTCTGAGGTGCTTCCCACGTAAGTACGACTTCTGTTTTTACAATCGCGTTTGTATGTGTTGCAGCAGAACCTTGAAGTTGACCACAATTCAGCAAGCCGAC
Organism: Chironomus riparius; assembly: GCA_917627325.4. Taxonomy (NCBI): domain Eukaryota; kingdom Metazoa; phylum Arthropoda; class Insecta; order Diptera; family Chironomidae; genus Chironomus; species Chironomus riparius. The sequence continues at coordinate 15,113,832 of OU895877.1, read as the reverse complement.
GCCATCAGTCTCTACAAATCTTCCAATAAAATTGTTTGCTTGATCTCTTGCCAAAATTTTATACCCAGCAAAGCCTTGACCTGGATTCGCTCTGATTATGACAGAAATTTGTGAGCCTGCAGTTATTTGATCCGGAACAATCAAAGTTATTGGAGGATTTCCTGATTGTGGGACATTAGACTGATGGACCGGGACCATAGCATTGCAAGTTCCAGTAGTCGCTCCTTGTGGAAAGCTCAAAACATTATTGACGCACAAAATCACTAATAAAATTAAATACCGAAACATTTTGGAAGCACGTCTTATAACTGCAAACTTCAATTAAGGAATGATAAATTTTAAAACAATAGATAAAACTTAGAAATGATTTGATAATGACTGATTACGATAAGGAGCTGTTTATAAGTGTCGTCCATCATAAACTTAAATTTTAGGACTTCTCGCCTATCACAAAATTGCTATTTTACTGAAATGTCACACTCATTTATCAATGAACCTTGTTGGACTAATTATGGACGGATAAAGACCCCATCCCATATGGATGTGTCATTACTTTTGAGTTTGAGAGGGTCTGGAATCGTGTATTTAAGTAAACGTCATTTGTGAATGATCACAGATTGGCCTAAAGCTTATTCGCTATCAATAGCTTGATAATCGTAAATGAATTTGATAAATTAAATCCACACTTCTGAGATAAAACAGCATAAATATTAATATAATCACTAGCCCAACTGCATCCAACTGATGTACAATTGAAACAGTAAAAGGTCGATTATTCTGCTTAATTAGTCTCAAATTCTAAAATTAGTCATCAAACAAAACAGAAAATTAATCATAGCAAGAAACTTTATAAGCTTCATTAAGCTCTCTCATGTAGGAAGTAAATCTCTGTGATGTTGATGATGTTCCTTATTCACCAGTTGTTTTAAAATTTCTTAAAGAGCCTTCGCATGTCATCATTGAAGTATGTACTTTAAAATATGACACATAAACCTAATGGTACTTCATATATTTCATTTTAACGTTAGCTCCCCCATATCATGTACTCGAAACACATATATCCGTTGATACTTATACATGCTCTTCATCCTTAACATTTTTGGTAGAACGAGCACATTATAATATTATTATTCTTTTGAGGAGAAAAGATTCTGCATTCTGCCTCTAGAAAATGAGAATGTGTTGTGTGGATGTTATGAATACAGTTAAATTATATAAAAAATTCCTTTACGACCCCAAATTTTTTCCCTCATATAACCAAGGGGATAACAACATGATGGGAAAAACTGGCTTTCCCATTATGTTGTTATCCCCCCAAAATTTTTATTCGCAAACAACTAAGGTAAAAAAACAAGATGATAAGAATATGCGCGACAATCTCTCAACAAAACCTTTTCCCATCATGCTGTTATCCCCTTGCACATAACACATATTATCGTTAAAAAGAAAATTACTGTTTACTTATTGAATGAGCGCGTGTATGCAATCATGTTTCTTTAAATATTTATATGCTGTTTGCAGAAAACATCATCATTGTTATAAATTACACATTTTTGTGGCTTTTCCTTAATGCGAAGCAGAAATGAAGCTGTCAAAAGAAATACACGGAAAATTTCCTACTTCTTAAATTGTTTCACCTTCTTATTTGCAAAATATTTGTATGCTTATTGGGCGATTCTCTGAAGGGGAAATCAAAAATTTTCAACTTAAAATTATTTTTTTGACCGATTTTTCTACTAAAAGATAGAAGTTATATTTTCAGGTCTTCTGATGTAGTTTTCCATTATCTATCTGTTGACTTATTGTAACAACCAGTATCAACCATTAATTAGCTTAATTCTAGAGATATTTTCATTATTCGATAAAATGCTCCGTGACCGAAAATGGAATTTTAAAAAAAATTCAATAGGGGAATGAATATTTATCCATTAATTTCTTATGTTTGCATCATGAAATGCATATCAAATGGTAGAGTATTATCAGTTTTATAATATTTATGATTCAAATCTAAGGAAAGCAGCTTAATTAAAGAGAAAAATCGATTCTCCGAACGTCAACTTTATGTCACGGAGCATCTTTAAGCTTTTATTTTACCGATCCGTAAAAAAATTACCAGAAAAACGAATCAAAAAAATTAAAATACTACTCTTATCTTTGATTATTATGTAAATCTATTAATTGAACTTAATAGAGTAATTATTTTTGATGATTTGAGACTGTTTTGATATTTAAACTCAAATGTATTTAAAATATATTAACCAAAAGATTTTTATGATCCAAACACAAATAACCTTGGATTAAAAAAGCTTATTTTTCAAAATTCCACCATTCTGAAGAATCGCCCTATTACTTTTTGAATGTGCTGAAAAGAATCCTATAAAAGCTTTTATTTGGAATATTTAAGCATTGAATTATGTTCCTGAAAGTGACTTACCTTTATTGATTTACATTGAATTTAATTTGAATGAATGACAGCTGGAAGTTCTTGATATTAATGTTAAAGACATTGTAATTAGCACAAATTAGATTAACAGGAAATGTTTACAGAAGGATTTTTGCGCCAAACATTTAACCCGTTTAATGAATATAAAAATTACAAAAATATTTTTTTAAACTACCTTCAAGCTGTTGTGGCTGGGAATTTGATTTTTAAGAAATCTTAAAATTAGCTTGATTCTGTTTGGAAAACGACTTGTAATTTTGAAGAATTAGAAGATTTTGAGGATTCATAAAAAACATCGGATTGTTCCTCAAACAATTCAAAATTTAAAAGCCGTTAAAATTGACAAATTAATAGAACTTATTAATTTCATTGCAAAGTATGCATCCCTACCACAGCAGCTACAAAGCAATTCAAACCAGCTTTTCAACTCCCTAAAATTGTTTCATATGTATTTAAGTTTTATGTAGCAATTTCTTAAGAAAACTCGTGTTGCCATTCACGCACGTTTTACAAACAAAAGCCGAGAAAAGAAAATTTCCTGAAAAATAAAAAAATTGCTGCTGGTATTTTTGTTATGCGTCCCAATTCGTCTTGTGCCTTCCTCAATTCAATTTTAAATTGTTATGACAATGAGTAAAATTTCAGTCATAATTGTCTGTGCGTATGTGAATCTGTTTACGATTCTAGAAGTCATAGATAAAAGTTATCTCATTATCATCATCATCTCCTCAACCCCTGAATTCGGGAGTTCTCATTTTTATGCAAAATTATATCATTGTTAATGATACGGCAACAAAGTTGGATGTTTTGTGTCGCCTTCTTTTTTCTGTCAATCTTCCTGCTCTTGCTCTTCCGATTACAATTTTTTTTATAATATCACATCAAGTTTGGAAGTTCAGTCATGCGCAAATTTTCAATATAATGTCTATTAATGGAATATCATGTGGAAGAGCTTTGACTGGAATATTTTCTCGAATTGCTGTGAGCTTTTGACTCTCTCACAAAAAAAAACTTATTCTCTCAATTTTCTCTAGAAACAAAAACATAAAAAATTTCCAGCTAAACAATTCAAGTGCAAAAAATAACAAAAACAAACAATGCATTAAGTCCTGAGAGAGATAAAAGGCGAAATAATGTCTCTTCATTGTGCGAGCTACAACAACAAACTAGACAATTCTCATTGTGAAACAAAAATGTGCGAGAGAATTCACAATAAAGAGCAAAAAAGGCAAAAATGAATGAAACAAAGGCAAATTGTCTTTTTGAAATTTTGCTTGATTGCGCTTTTGAATAACACATTTGCATGCCTATTGAAGCTAAAATGGAAATTTATTTATCACTTGTCTCTTCCTTTTTTTATTGCACATATATCTATAAAATTTTCTTTTATCAGGGTTGAAATGAATTACTTGTTGGGATAGGCTGATTATGTTACTTTAGTATATTTATAGCTGTATGATCTTCGTGAGCTGAAGTGGCTCGGTGGCGGAATGGTTTAGTACTTCGGTACCTAATTATTGCAATACCGACACAGCGATCATGGGTTCGAGACTGGCATGAGAAATTTTTCACTTGTTTTTCGAATCATATGTACTGGAAATAAGGATCACAGCCTTCCTTTATGGGCTACAGGCAGTGATGCAGTGGTTTGGCGCATCCTCACTCGTTAAACTCTCATTAGCTGCGAAATGCCCTAGCGCACCTCTGGATCACTATTGATCTGAATAGGTAAAGGTTATTTTTATGGTCTCAGGTGTATATTTTCAGGTTTGTGTTAAAGTCCTTAATTTTATTGACACACATTGAAATTCAATACTTTCATTTCAATGTGTGCCGATCGGGTTGGTCTTCAATCCCTTGACATTAAAGAACTGCATTGTATGGACATTGTCAATAGGTCCAATAGACTCTCTTAACTATCCAAACTCATGGTTCCACCCATACCACTCTACAGTCCAAAAATCAAACAACCTTACAAGTATTTACCAACAAAACTAATCCTTAAACATGCAATCCCTGACCTAGACTGATATCCTTTCAATAAAAACATGATTCAAACCAAAAAACTTCAAAAAACACAGCAGTTCCTAGTTTGCAGCAAGGATAACTTGTTGTCTGCTTAGTTTAGTCACGCGATGCGTTGTCTAAGCAACGTTTATGTCTACGCAGTGTTTATTTATTGGAAAACAAACAATTTGAGACATCCGCACGCAAACGATGTCTGTCATAATTAAATTCTCGGTTATCCTTAACCTCAAACTCGACAAATCCATTAAAAATTATACATTTATAAAGCAAGGATTTGCTCCCTCATCCCTGCATCTTCCAGTCTGTAGGAAATATTGTACAGCTTTTTAAATTCATTTTTAATGCTTGAATGCGAAATGAGATGAGGGTAGGAAGGATGCGTGATACACTTTCAAAAGAAATTATATTCGCTATTTGTTTTCTGTTATATGCTCGAAATGTATGCATAAAATTATTGAAATTCACATACACACGCGATGCTTGTTATTTGTGGATTATATCATGTAGCTTATCATGAAAATTAATATTTAGGAAAATTGGTTCCATTAGAAGTGAGAACAATTTGCATTATCCGCTTAAGTCTACAATTTGTTCATATTTTTTAATATGCCACAGGTGCCTGCCGTCGGTGCCAAACATAATTGAATTAATTTTTTTCAACCTGTTTAATTTTTAATTGTAATCTTGTTCTTAAACATGCACGGCTTTTTCATCGTGCGTTACTTCTGCTTCAAGGAGATAATGATGTACATATTATGAATAAATGATAAAGGAAAGAGCTTTAAGGGCATTTCACATGTGAAAATAATGAAGGCTTGTAATTACAGCACAAAAGAATACTCAAAAATGACCGAGAGGCACTTGCTTAATTATCAAATTTGTTTAATTGACATATGTAAATTTTATGTAAACAATAGATACATGGCATTGTCATTAAAAGCATCAAAATTAACAGGTTCTATGTAAAATGTAATAAGAGGATCTAATCGAATCTTTTACTTTGATTTTGACTTATCTCAAGTATATACTAAGTCAGTGCTTCTCAAACTATGCTCCTCGGAGCTTCACTGTTTTCTAGATAGCATTAAAAAATCCTAGATGTATTAAAAGTGATTTCCAGCTAAGCGTGGAAACATGAAACTCTGCATTAGGACCTTATAAATTCCACGTTAAGTATCGCGACACACTTATAAAGATATGCCCGAGGGTAGGTGTATGTTTGAGACAAGAGTAGCATAGACAGTAAAGGACCTAATTTTTAAAGCTATTGCACAATATTTTCAGACGTCACAGATTAAATTTCATTGATGTTCTGAGAATTTTGAATTAAACGATTTTCTCTTCTGTATAAATTTGATAGATTTGATTGTTTTGATTTGACACATGCTGCAAGTTAAGTTCAGATTTGATGCTTGTTTATAATATTTCTTGGAACTAAGGATTTAATCTTTCACAAACAGATACAAGATTATTCCAAGTTTAATATTGGCATTTCCTAGAGCTGTGACATTTCAAAATCAATTAACAAGAGATTAAAGATAGAAGCTGTTGTTATTAAATGAATTTAGCAGTGGAATCAAAGTTGTACTAAGTTAAATTAATGTTTTTTTCAGTTTAAAAAAGTTATATTTTTAGGTTAAACTACCGAGCAGGGTTTCGATACAGGCACCTGGGAACATGTGAGAACCATACAATTCCTTGATAATTTGTAAAGATTTATTACAATTTGTGTGGTTTTATAAGAAAAACCTTTTAAATTATCAATGAGTTGTATGGTTCTCACCTGTGCACAGGTGCCTGTATCACAACCCTGCTACCGAGTATAATCTATCATTACTGGAACCTCTTGATACTAAATCAGAATCGTTATAACTTAAACAGGAGCTTAAGGTTTAAGAATTTAAATTTTTATATGTTCTAAAACTAGAAATTTAAAAAACATTTGAAATTAATTCAAAATAATTAAAAAGTATGAAACTCTTTATTTTATCAAATACACTCGGGAACTACAATTCAACCCTATTAAAAAATACAATTTAACGTCACAATAATTCAAGCATTATCGCAACAGAAAACACTTTGTGAAATTGAATTTTAAGGAAATAAATATTTTATAAAATAGAAAATTGTTTCCACCCGAGACGACTTTTGAATTTAAAAGTGCATCAAGATGTATAATGGAGTTGAAGGCACAATAATGTTGAGAAATAAAATATATAAAAAATAAAATAAGTCAAAAAAAATTTAACACTCAGTTTCGACGATAAAATTTTAATGCATAAAAAAAAGTTTGCATTTTCCTCATAAATAATTTATGGCATGACACAATTTCTTTCCTCTACTCGTTCGCCATTCCATTTCCATTGTCTACCGTGTTAGGATGAAAACAGAAATTTTTTTTATTCATAGTCATAAAATGTTTTTTTTTTTTCATAGCTGTTACTGCTCGGTATGACTTCATGAATGTACATTACAAAAGTTTCATTTGTTCTGTGCTGAAAAAACAACATGTACATTCGGGTTATAGTCAATGTAGCAGAAAATTGTTAACATATTTTCATCAATGACAAAAAATTTATTGAAATTAACTCACATTACAAGTCCTACATAGGAACAAATTTGAAACAAATGAAAGAAATTTTTCACCTTTTTTCAATTCTCTCCTTTTTTTTACTGACCCAAAAAAGACTGAGCATCCTCATACTCTTACTATTATGTAATGAAAGAATGAATGAATAAATGAATGACTCGGTAGAGAAGAGAAAACTACATTCAGCATCCACAATCGCAATTAATTTTGATGGTAAATTAATTCTACTCTGTTTTGATAGTGTAATGTTGATATAATTAGGAATTACTGTACTAATTTTTTCGGGTAATTTTTGTGAAATTGTTTGAACATAAATTTTCATTTCCTGGTCGTTTACTTGTGTGAGAAAAATATAAATAAGAGATCAGAGCTATTTGGGAGGCTTATAGGTACTTGCCTACTATTTTTGGTGCACTATTTTCTTATAAAGAATCTGCTTTTCTGTCAGTTTGATTTATGAAATCTGGCTGCTCAGAAAATCTTAAATTTTACTCTCAATTAAGATTTTTTCCAAACTGGTAACTCATATTAAGTTTAATTCAGCTCAATTTAGCATTCTTCATCCCATTTTAGCATTCTTCATCCCATTTTAGCATTCTTCAGCTCAATTGAGCACTTTGCAGCTTAATTCAGCATTCTGAAGCTCAATTCAACACTTTTCAGCTCAATTCAGCATTCTTAAGCTCAATTCAGCACTCAATTCAATTCAATGAATTGTGCTGAAGAGTGTTGAATAGAGCTAAAGAGTGCTGAATTGAGCTTAAGAATGCTGAATTGAGCTGAAAAGTAGTGAATTGAGCTTCAGAATGCTGAATTAAGCTGCAAAGTGCTTAATTGAGCTGAAGAATGCTAAAATGGGATGAATTAAGCTGTTTTGAGCTGAATTAAGCTTAATATGAGTTACCAGTTTGGAAAAAATCTTAATTGAGAGTAAAACTTAAGATTTTCTGAGCAGCCAGATTTCATAAATCAAACTGACAGAAAAGCAGATTCTTTATGAGAAAAAAAGGCACCAAAAAATTGTAGGCAAGTACCTATAAGCCTCCCAAATAGCTCTAAAGCTCAATTTAGCATTCATCAGCTCAATTCAGCACTCTGCAGCTTAATTCAACACTCTTCAGCTCAATTCAGCACTCTTCAGCTCTATTCAACACTCTTGAGCTCAATTCAGCACTCTTCAGCTCTATTCAACATTAAAAATTTGAGTACTACAAAAAGCGCCACAATATAGCTTCACTATCAATCGCTTATACCGCCCACGGCAACATTTATAGTTTTTTTTCCGAATACTTTGTTGTAAATCATCATTAAATTTTTCATGAGGCAACAACAGAACGAGAAACAGAGCAGAAAAAAAGCTTAACACAAACAGTTAATTAAAAGCTTTAATATACAAGCACATTCGTGTTAATTTGTATACAGAGTTAAGGCGTCAAGCCATTAAATTAAAAAGTATCTTTTTTTACTTCACTCTTTCAATACAAAGTCGACTCTCTAAAGCGATAAGCAAAAAAAAATCTCATTTAATTATGATGAATCGCTCCCATGATGAACATAAAAATTACTTTTTTTCTCTCTCTCGTAGTTCTCTGGGTCGAGTTCAGTTGTTGTTTATGCTCCCACGGTGTTCACAGAACATTCACCTTTTTTTAACTTTCCTTTCATCTCCTTTTATTGTATGGAGATAGCTACTTCAAGCAAATTTTACTCCCTTTCATGATGCTTGTTATCCTGCATACAATTCTATGAATATTTTGTTATGTAATTATGTTCTGACAGTATATACTGAGAGGTATTGAAGTGCTGTGTTTTATGAGAAAGTTTTGAGTAAGGAATCTGGTCAATTAGTTGGACATAGAAGCTTTTCGTTGAAGAAATATAACACAAAGGTTGATCAAAATCCTGAGCAGAGCTGTACAGTACTGAATTTAGCTGAACAGTGCTGAATTGAGCTGAGCAGTGCTGGATTGAGCTGAACAGTGCTGAATTGAGGTGAACAGTGCTGAATTGAGATGAAAAGTGCTGATCAATTCTGAATTGAACTAGACAGTGCTGAATTGAGCTGAACAGTGCTGAAAATGACTGCATAATGATGAACATTCAAGCGTTATTTTCCAATCAGTCAATCAAATTCATAATATACCATTATTACCATCAAACCTTGTTCCTGATGGATACTTGTCAGATTGTTTGCATTTGATTCTTTCAGTTCTGAAGAACACTGCTTTGATGAGTTTCCATCTTCTTTAAAAACGGAATCTTCTACATTTTTTAATATTCCGAAGCCTTCGTGAGTTATGTCATTGGGAAGTCCATGAATATTTAAAGTACATGATGCAACAACATCATTGCATGCGAATAAATTTTCTCCTCTCATTTTTTTAACCCTGCTTGAGTGAAGATTTTCCTCCTAAAACTTCATTTACATATTTCTTGTGAATATATAATAAATGTTCATGACTCACATACCTTTCTCATGCAATTCCTCTATCTTTGGAATGCAACACGTTCGACAAGGGTGCCAATGAGATTGGCAGAATGCAGATGAATACTTAATACAATTTTGAATTACTTTCGTGCCACAACTGACACTTTTTAACTTTCTTGCTGTATATAAAGGAAAACTTACACATATATACATACATATTTATGCATTCTCTCACTGCTCTCTGATTATGTTAATTTCTGCAGGGATTTTCTTCTTTCAATGTTTCTTTATTTGCTTTAGAGTTTTGGATATACGATGAAGACAGAAGAAACTTTCACAATTTTTTTTTGTCTGACATTGCTGGAAAGTTCTAGTGCATGAAGAGATAATAAAGTTAAGGAGTGAACAGTAAGGATTTTTAGTTTCTTATCACATCGATTAAAATCTTTATTACAATTTTCATCTCTCAAGAGCTTTCTTGAAATGAGCAATGTGACATTGTGTAAGCATAATGACTGTAATGGTATTTACTGTGGGATTTTATGAATATTTTAGAACTAAAGAGCAATTGTGTTGAATTGCATTGAAGTTTTTGTTGCTGATGATGATATAGTGTTGAATTTTATTTTGGAGGTACTCGTGGGAAGCACTATACTCACATCTTGAACTGCAAAGGTTAAGATTCGTTCAAAAATATTTAACATTCAAAGAGCATACCATATTTTAAAGAGTATAGCCACTATATGTTAATCCAAGTTGGTGTGTTCATAAAAAATGAATGTGTTTTCAAAAACGAGTGTGTTCACAAAAATGAGTATGTTCAAAAATGAGTGTGATTACAAAAATGTGTGTGTTCACAAAAATGAGTATGTTCACAAAAATAAGTATGTTCAAAAAATGAGTGTAATCACAAAAATGAAATGAATGATTTCTTTGAACTTTTGGTAAAAATCGGTTAACCTTACTTTGATTTAGCAAATTTAGCTGACTCAATGACAAGATGTCAATTCAATTTTAAATCCAGCATTACTTAATACATTTTTCATTGTCATAAACTTAATATAAAACTTCTACAAACAGATGGCTAGCGATTAAGTAAAGATCAAAAAATCCTTTAACAATTCAGCAGACTGCTGAGTAAGGAATTGCAAAAAGAATGTCACAAATAACAAATCCAATAGTTTTAAGAGAGATTATCAAATAAAAAGAAATGTTGGAATGAATTTCTTGCACTCGTTACTGTTTGAACTTCTTATTTGCTATCATAAAGTTCCACAGCAAATAAAATCTCACTCGTAAAATGCTTACACAACTTGAGCTCCGACGTTTGAAGATTAAATCATTAAAATATAATAAGCTCTGATTTCAAAAGAAGCTTGTAAGCAATAAAATTTAAATATGAAAATTCACATATGTAAGTACTCGAGTTAATCTGATTACCTTTGATTTGACTTATCTCATTATAATCAATTTTTCATTGCAGCAAACAGAATAATACATAAATAAAATTCTTCTTAGACTCAATTGCTTTAAAAAATCCTCAGCACAACAAGTATTTTGAAATTTGAGGCAAAATATCTCGTCAGGAAAAATTAAATTTGAGATGCTTGAAGAAGGTTGGAAATCAGTTGATCAAGTAAGTGGCTGAAACGTTTTATTCGAGGTTTAAGAATTAAATAAAATTTTAAGGAAGGGATTAAAAGGTGTTCAAGGAAAAATCAACATAGTGGGAAAACTTATTAATTCCCTTCATGTTGATATCCCCTTTAAAGACCAGACGTAACCATTATAAACTTTGAAGATTGAAAATAAAGATTTAGGAACATTTGAAAGATGCTTAATTTTTAAGTTATGTCTTAGACACAAAGCCAATCTATAGCTTATTTGTAAATGAATACCAAAACAACACAATTTAAATATAAAACACGATTTCATTAGCGATTGAAGTATTCAAGTGTTATTCAAGGGCTTCAAAAGCTTTCAATCATCTAGTCATTGACTATCTTAAATATGCTAACAAAACATGCTTTCTCTTTCTCATTCCTGCACTCAAATAATCTCTAATATAATTGAATAACAACCTCTTATGAAATCAAATTGCAAACGATCAGGGGCGTAGCCAGGGGGGGGCCATAGGGGGCCCGGGCCCCCCCTACGAAAATCTGATAATTGTTTTATTAAGTATTTATAGAGAAGAACCAGTTAATGTAAAGGAAGTGATGAAAGAAATGTCAAAATCAGCACGAAAAATTTAATTTAATGTATGAATAATGAATTAAATATTTAAACTTATGAAGAATGAATATAGATTTAAGGATACAAAATAACGGTTTTTTTAATTTTCGAAAATGGGCCCCCCCCTTAAAAATTTTCTGGCTACGCCCCTGCAAACGATTGTCAGAAATTATGCCAATTAATGTCTATCGAACCGTTCATTTTCTCGTAATTTGATTATCCAAAATAGCATTTTTTTTTTTTGGTTGATAACGCACAATTCAGTGACGCTTGAATTGCCGAAAACCACCTTTACCTAATACTCAAAATACATTCGTTAGGTTTGATTTTGCGGAGATAAAATGTTAATAGCTTTTCTTGATTGAAGATTAATGGGCGTAATATCAACTTTCGAAGTACAATATATTTCTGTTATCTCTAAGTGTATTGGAATCGCCTCAAGTCAAAACGCATTTTCATCATTTACGCACGTGGATTTTCGTAATCAAAAATAATTTGTTCAATAAGTTGCGTGGAAGAAATAGAAGAATGGAAGAGAATTAATGAATTACATTTTATATTTTCATCTTCTTGCTACGATGAGCATGCACTGATATGTATTTTTAAACTTACAGAATTATTCAGAGTCATGAATTTTCAACGAACACTGATGAACACCCATGACTCGAACGCAAACCTGAGAAAGATAAATAAGTAATTGAAAGTCAAATACAAATTTGGATGGAGCTTATAAAGGTGATTTCTGCGCGCTCTTGTGAAGTATATGGCAAATGCCAAATTTAGAACAATTTTTTTTATGACGCAAAAATTCTTTTTTTGATGATTTTTCGTAAGATTCGAACTTAAGCAGATTTGATCAAGCATTTCACATGGTAATTTGCTAGTAATTTGCAATTAAATAGCAAGTGTAATTTATTAACAGTAAGTTCTTTTATATAATAACTAGTAAATTGCAAGTAGTAGAATAGTGTAGAATAGAAAGACTAGCAATTTACTAGTTAATCTCGCTAGGATTACATGTAAACCTTGAAAAAAATATTCATTAGGACGGTATTAAGAGGTTTAGGAGGATGGGCTAGAGCTGTCTTTAAACGATCTTTGACGCGGCAATGAGCCCACGTGTGCCTCAGCCAAGGAAGTACGTAGTAAGTAAGGAAATGGGCTAGAGTTCTACTTCTCTGACTTAGCCTAGTGATACTAAGGTTTGACTCATTAGGGTTGTGTCAAAAGTTAATTAAATGTTGCAATGTTCAAACAATATCTGCTTTTTCTAACCATAGGGGCCGGGCTATTAGAGAAACGAATTCAGTATACTACATAATGGGGTAGAGCAACAAATTTCAGTGCTTCTCAAAATGTGTTCCCCGGTACCCTTTTAACTCGCAATACGATTTCAGGCCATCATTTCTAAGCTAGAGTCGCATTGTGTATGTCGTTTGGTGAAAAGTTTGAGAATCCTATTCAGGATATGGTTTGTAAGACTATCCGGATCAACTTACACTAGTTTCAAGTTTTTTTGCTTATATCTTGAAGTATAATTTATCGGTTTTTAAATTCTAGTTTAGGGTTACCCATGTAGCTTTAGAAACCAGCCACTAGAAAAGTTTCACAAGAAATTAGCAACCATTTCTAGCTAAGCTATTTGACACGAACCCTTGATAAGATAAAACAAGAAAATTCCACTAAAAATCAAGGTACAGTTTTGAAAATCAGCGCATTTAAAGTATAAAAATTCTTTAAACTCTGAAAAGAAGAAGAAAAAAAAATCTAAAATGAGAAAATTTTTAAACGAAAAAGATTATTTTCATGTTGCGAGTGAAAATGACGGTAATAAAGAGAAGAAGCACAGATTGTTACAATCGAAGTACTTTTTCACACGCGCTGGGGATGTAATATTTTGCTGATACAATTCACTCACACATATTCATACAGCAAGGGCGTTAAATAAAGGAGGTGAATTGATAAAAAGTCACTTTTCACCTAATTCACCCAGCCACCCTTCGACGATTCTCCAGCTCACATTCTTTTATTTCCACGAGAATTTTATTTCACTTAAGTAATGGTCTCGTTAAACAGCCATAAAAATACAAAATCGTACGCATTATACCGGGAGAAGAATAAAAGATTGTTAAAATAGCTTCGAGAAGTATTATTTGAGATTTGACGCAATCAGGAAAAAGCGATGGTAAATTTTTTTACGAATTAATGTTGGCTGAAGTGGATGAATCTCTTTCTTTTTTTGGAGAAGATAATTAATTTCATTTTGAACGTCGGTACTGTTGTAAAATTAACTCATCAACAGTCAGTAAAAAAAAGTTTAATTGGCGAATGAATTCATTTGCATATAAATTTGAAATATTTTTTTTATGTACACGCTCATATATATTTTAATATTGTTGAAAGAAGAGCGAAGTGAGGAAAAGTATGATGATGACAACAGCATTTTTGATATGAATTTTCGTTATGAATTGTTTCGGTTGTAAAACGTTGACAAATTTCATCATATGTTGTGTTATTTACGGCATCGCATTTATGTATATAGTCACACGGTGGATAGTCGTAAAAATATAAGAGCAAATAAAAAGTGCAATAAATATATGCTTGATCAATAGAAGGTTGAAATGACATTCACGTGAAACTGAACTTTTTTGATTTAGTGCCTTTTATCCACTTGATGAAAATTTTTTCGAGAATTTTTTTTTGTTGTTTGGAAACATTGTTTTTTTGTTTACATGAATTCAGTGTGTTTTTGTTTATTGAGAAGCTTCTACGGCCTCAAATCGTGAAAATTTTATTTATTGCTGAAATTCTAACGGGTTTAAATTTAAATTTACAATGTTGAATAATTTTAAAGCGACGCTTTGAAAAAAATTGAAGCAAAGATTTCAAAAATTTATTTTCCTCCAATTTAAACGTGTTTAGCAATTTTTAATGTTTTGTTCTTTAAATTCACATAGTTTTTGGGCAAATAAATAGTGAATCAAATACACAATCTTCATGTTAAACAAGCAATTGATGAATTGTGACTGAAATAAAATCGTGAGGTATCTCAAAAATTAAATTAATAGCTATCAACAAAAATTTTTGCAGCACGAAACCAAAGTGAAACTAACGAGCAATTCATTTCACAAACGGTGCTTAAAAAAATAGAAATCAAATTAAGAAGTTCTTGAACATTCTTTAAAAAGTTTTGATTCAAAAAGTTTGTCAACACAAAAAAAAATTCTTCAATTTTTGTCGCTTTTATACAAACTCAAATCAACACTGGAATCATTCAAAAGACATGAAATGAAAACAAACTTGTTAATGTTAATTGGCAAGCACGCTTCCACAACAACAACCCATATCCACGTATTACATATAAACAAATTACTATAGAATAAAGTTTTTTAAAAAGGAAATTTAAAATCGTGACCAGGCAACGGGGCGTTATGCATATCGTCAAAATCAATATAATCGCCTTGAAATCGAACTTCATCCACTAAAAAAACAAGGAATAAAAATAATATCAAGAAAAATAAAAACGTGAATGCAAATAAAGAAGAAAGGCCCAAAAAACTACATTTGACGTCGAAGTTGTTCAAATAGAAAAAAAGTTTCCACGCGAAAAGGTTCATCATCGTTTATTGCGCTTGAAAAACTTTAACAATACGACAAAGTAAAGTATTTTCATATATATATATATTTTTTGCTTATATTTTGACATAAGGACTTTCGTTTCTGCGAAATAAACGAAAGTAGAAGAAGCAGGCAGTACAATACACGGTAACAAGCGACGGAAGTGAAATAGATTGATAGCAATATATATATACAAAAGACAGTCAATGTCACAACATTCGGAAAACGATAGCGATGATGATGATTGTGAATACTGTGAGTAAATCATCCATTCATCCATTTTTTACTTCTATTTCCATTTATTCTGTCACTCGTGCTGAAAGAAGATTCTTTTCTTTATTCGATATTTATTTTTTTTTTCTTCTCTTTCTTCAACCTGCCCCATTCCAATCCATAAAGTTCTTCAGCCTGTCAGCAATCAGTATAACATCAGTGAAAAAATAAAGGAGGCAAACCAACAGCTTTATAAAAGTGAACATTCACAACGTTCACAGCCAAAGGTAAGATTTAGAGATCATCAACTAGTCGATTACGAACCAGAGGACGAGAATGGCATAATAATAATGGAGAGAAGAAGATCATCACAGTCTAGTAGTATAATCTTTAAAAAGGAAGAGGAATCATCAGATGATGGCTATATAGACGATGATTTGTTCGATCCATCGACAGAGGAAAGACTCATCATTGAAACAATTGAAATTGAAGAGGTTTGTGAGGAAATAGAAGTATTAGATATAAGTGATAATAATAATAGAGCATTTGCAAATGGTATTGACGAGAGTCTGGACATTGAGGAAGCAAAATACGAGGAAGATGAATTCTACAAGGACGATGAAATCAGAGACGCCACAATGTCTAAAGAAAATGAAATAATATCGGAACCGAGAGAAAAATCTAGTTCAGCTAAGAGGAAATTTCGTACAAAAATATGTCCAATTGGCAACATTCCGGTTGATGAGCGAAGGACACGTACAAAAAAATGCTGCGAATTCAAAGAGACTGATGAGTATAAACAAAAATTACCCAAATATAATGGTTTCTATTCACATTATGGACTTTCAAAGGATGAAATCGAGAGACGAGAAGAAAAGCTGCGCAAAAATGTCGAGGTCTACCGGAGACGATCCAGTCATCACTTTGAAAAACAAGACAATTTGGCAAAGGCTAATGAAGAGGCTTTCGCTAAGTGGTAAGCAAAATTAAATACAAACTTTTTTGCTATCCTTTCGAAGGTTTTTTTAAGCTCAAAGCTGACGCAGCACAAATGGAAAATTATTTCTTTCGTTTTCTTTTCATGAGTTGCATAACTCATTTTTCGAGAAATTTTACACGTTTCCCTTCTAATGAAGTAGAATGAAAGAAAAAAAAAATCAAAAGGTGAAAAAGCTATTAAAAATGGAAATACCGCTTCTTTTCTGAATATTCATTTATCATGGCTAATTGAAAAATGCTGAATTTGCAAGTTTTAATGAGAATTTTTGTGGAAATGTTTCTAATGAATTTTGTGGAGCATGAAAAGTTACAGAAATTGATGATTTTTGGTAGCTTAGAAAGTGTTTTACAAAGGGGGAAAACAACACTGTGAGAAAATATTTTTGTGAATAGTTCTCATCACCAGAAAATTTATAATAAATTTTCAAAAAGAAAACAAAATGATTTAAAAAAATGGAAATGAATTTCCCATCATGTTGTTATCCCCCTCGCTTTTTCAACATGTCATGACTGTAAGAAGCTTCTCGACTTTTGCAAAATACTTTCAAACATCCAAATTGAATTACGATGATTCATAACAATATCATTCAATAACCTTAAATATACAATTTCCTTATTTCAAATAAATAGGCTTCAAAAGAAGATGTGCAATCCTATGAGTCGATCGAATCCCGTAAACATGTACGATATGAAACCAATTTTTAAGAAAAAGCAAAAGTCACATAAATTACCACAACGGAAGAATCGATACACAATTCAACGTCAAATGGAAACGGAAGAACAGGAAGACGATGATGATGATGACGAGGAGGAGGAGGTAGATGATGAAGAAGTAGACAATGTGGATGTAGATGAGGAATCGAAAACAGAGCAAGATGAAGAAGACGAGGACGACGATATTGATATTGAAAATAATGAGATTTTAGTGCCAGAGCCTAGCGATGAGAATGGAAATGAACAGGAAAATGAGGAAGAGGATGAGCATCATGAAATACACATTTGTGATGAAAACTTAACAAAGCCACTAATTTAAAATCCGCAAATAGTGAAAATTATGTCAATTGCAATTAAAACGATATTTTACCAATATTTCGCGTGCTCATTGTCGCACTTGTATCCCTATACACATGTGTACATACAAATAATCCTAGTATCTACACGAATTTGTATGTTTTCTGTATTGTGAAATAATTTCAACAAATTTTCACAATTTTACTAAATAAAACTATTTTGAAACTGTTTTTTGTGAAGAAAAAAAAAAGAAAATATTTTCAATTTTATTTTTAAACAGGAGCAGATTCATTAAATTTGTACTTGATATTTTTGGATGAAATGTGGCACAAATAGCTTCATGTGTGTGATTCAATGTGTTATCTGGAGCGGAAGGTAGTCGTGCCTGCATTTTGTCATACTCAATTAGGTATTCTAGAAAGGATTTTGAAGCTTTTTGTTTACTAAATAGCTGGCTGAAAATAACGCATGTTCACAGGATGGACATCGATTTGAGGTTGTTCGCTAATGGTGCTTGAGAGGCACAAGTAAATAGATTTGAAAACCCGTTTCAATTTAAATTCCAGACTATCAACTTTTTGCGTCTCAAAACTATGCTCACATTCCAAAAGCTTCCCATACTTTTAATCAAAGCTTCTCCCAAAAAGTAGTCAAAACGAGCTTCCAAATTCCAAACATAATCAAATGCCTATACAAAGGATTCACTTTAAATGATGCATGTTTGCAATTCACGAAAAATGTTTTCAATTCTATTGAAACTTTTGAGAAACTAATTCAGCATGCTCGTTATTCTCGCTAGCAAAAAAGCTTTGCACAGTATAGAATTTGCAATTTCCAATGTATTTTAGTCATGTTCCTGCATAGAGACAAAAATTGAATAAATAAGCGTACAAAATACCAGAAGTGGTAGTGATGGTGACACCGGACGCACTATGCTGCATAAAGGCTGCAATTATTTTCCGCTAACCGCAGAACTTGAAAAGCCTGAAAATTTTTTAATTTCATTCGTTTGTTGCGGTTTTTTCGTTTTTAACATTAATTTTTCATGAAACACTCATGCTTTGTATACCGTCCAACTTATATATGCATCCTAAAAGAGGTGACTACTACTAATTTTCATTTGGGAATTCTAATACGAATATGCATGAAGCATGAAACGAACGAAAGAAAAAGGAAATTTAGTGTTTTTTGTGCTTTATATTCCAAGGTGTCATAATTCGCATTTATTTTTCATAAAGTTTCCATTTTTTGCTGCCATATGACAAAGTTTTGCATAGTCATCATTATACGATATAGATGAAGTGCCTCACACTAAAAGACAGACGGTGATAAACTTTAATTATCATTTCAATTTAATCTCGCCTAGTGTGAAGGATGAAAAGGAATACAAAAAGCAAGTCTCGAGTGATCATAAAAAAATTTTCACCTTCGATACAAGTTGATGAGGAACGACGACGATAAATGCATTAAAAAATCTGTTGCAGCAGTCGAGAGAGGATTATTTAGATTGAAAGGTTCAATGAACGCCTGGGAAAAGTTTCAAATTCACTGCTGTTCTTTAAAGCTGAAAAAAAAAGTTTATCGGATTAATCTTAAATTACGTAACTTATTCCTTTGATGGTGGAAGTATTAAAATTTTAATTAACAATTTACATTAGTTACTTTTGGATTTAATTTCAATCCTTAAAAAATCTCCGTAGCTCAATGGACGAGGATATCCTTTAATATTCAAAATGAGTGTGATTATGTAAAATTAAATCCATGTGTATTGTGCTCTATAATCCACAAGATACTATGATATGTATGGTGATGACGAAGAGCTCAAAAGAGAATTTGTTGGTTCTAAAATAATTATTTTCTGTGAAAAAGTTTGTACAGAGAATGGTGCGGTGAGGTGATTGCATTGTTTGGCTTGTGTATTGAGTCTGTAGTGGATGAGTTTGAAAGTTTTTTTAACTTGACTAAGGGGTTGTTCACTTATGACGTCTTTCATTAAATTGAATTTACAGCAAAGGTGTGAAATTATTCAAAATCTGTTTTTAGTCAATTAATCACCTTTGATTTACAGAGCCTTGAGCTAAATCAAAATTAGCGAATTCTTGCATGGTCGACTTACTCCCCCCCCCCCCCCCCTCCCATTCCTAGAAAATTTCTGTTCAAATAAGATTAAAGCTCATTCAAATGAATTGAAGGATTTCGGACTCTTCAAGATTTATACATCTTAATTTTATTCTTTGGGATAGTTGATACTCCCTCTCCCCTCCCCCTTCTCACCCTCTTAAACTCATTACGTAATAAGGTTACAGTCCTTTAGTACAGTGGTGGTCAACCTTTTTGGTGCGATGGCACACTTGGTAAAAATACATGACCAAAACCGAACGCAGCATACGGTTCGTGGGATATATTGGGATATATAATGTGTCGCTGCAAACGGGTTGACCATCACTGCTTTAGTAAGATGTTCAAAATGACAATCTAAATACTACCTATTAGATAAGAAAATCCCTGACAAGCCCATCTCCAATTGAACTTGATCACTAACCAAATAAAGCTACTCTTATCTTAAAAATCTCAAATTCAAGCTGTAAGCTCTGTAAAGTGTGCATATACAAAGGGGCTTTTTTCTACTATTGTACAGCCATAACTTCAAATAACATTTACATAGAGTAAAATAGAATGAAACAGATAAGATATAAAATATTTAAGCAGTAAACAAAAGATGTGACTTCTGATGCTCAGCGACAAACTTGTTTTTCACATTATTAACGGGAAAGTTGCCGTTGAGTTGAGAATTTTTTTTATTCACATTTTTACTCAGTAAATTACTTTTTTTTTTGGTTGTTTAATTTAATTAAAATTCAAATTGCATTTCACAGATTTATTTTCGAGATAGCTCGACTACAGTAATAATTTTTCTGCTCGTATGCTGTTGCAGGTGTTGTATGCGAACATTACCGAGAGTAATTATGAAAGGATTTGTGATTTTAGCAACAATAGCATTTGCATTAGTTACACATGTTGAGTCTAAAGCTCCATACCAGGTACGTTTATAATAAATGTAGTTTTAAAGCATCACAAAAGACTTTAATGAGAATTTATTATACTTTAAACAAGGTTTCCATCATGCTGAAGGAATCAACACCAGGGACCAATGCAAACCAATTTTATCTATGCAATGGCATCATAATTCATGAAATGTACATACTAACAACAGCAAATTGTTTATATATCCCCGTCATGAAAACAAATTTTAGGTTAGTATAGACATAAAATATTTATACAATATCCGCTTTCCCGTATGATTCGTCTATGTTTTCATATTGATTCTAGGTATTCATTGTGGTTGGTTTTAAATTATTCAAAATTGTATTTTTTTGAAAAATTATTGTCACAAAATTTGTTATCTGTATAATCATGCATAATGATAACAATGTTTATGAGCAATAATTTGCTTAGTTAAATATTCATAACTCTCGTACGTCACGTTGAATCATTATTTAATATTTAGCATAGCTCTGCATACGAGGCTTTTTGAAATGTGTCAAATATTCATGAAAATTGTCAAAGAATTTTCGCTTTGCGGCTGTTTGAAAAATTGTTTTTTCAATGATCTGGAGGTTATTGTGAGGTTGTAGGGTTCATTTGCGGTCGTTCACTATTGATGACTTGGGAAAATTTTAATTTTTCTGGCATTCTTGCTTTGCCGTTCTTTCCAATAACTACCATTAGATCAAACAAAATTAAACTAGTTGAAACTTATTGGGGATTTAGTAAGCAGGGGTGCATTTGGGTCTGAACCCCTCTCCTTAAAAATATTTTAATTAAAACAAGTTTTCCTGAAGCTCTAGTTTGTCTTATTCATTCATTTCCTACATATTAGAGGACGTCCCTTAGAGGTAGGGTGACCATCTAATTTTTATGAAAATACAGGACATTTGATAAATTTCCCAAAAAATACAGGACACAAAGGAAAATTTGAAAATTAACGGAAATTTTCGTGAAAAAAATACAGGACCTGGAACAAAATTTTCAAATTTATACAGGACAGGGTTTTGAAATGCAGGACTGTCCGTTGTAAAACTACGCAGATGGTCACCCTACTTAGAGGTTCTATTGCATAGCAAGAGCTATTGTCACCTAAAGCCAAATGAAACATTTGTGCTTTAATCAGGGCTATCTGGCATGAAATTTTGAATTTTTTTCTGCAAGATTTTGAACATCCAGACCCTTCTTAATCCTTGCTACACCTCCAAGTTACTTAAACACATCCAGTAGCGACTATTTCTATTTTGACGATTGCTTTTTTCTGCTGTATTGGATAAGATTGAGATTAAACCTTGATTAGACGCTTAGTTCCTTTTAAGCTTTACAACTTAGAACGTATAAACGACCTTCAATCTATCATAAAACTCAAATATCAAACATTAATGTACTCTTTATGATTTGTCGTCTACAATCTTCTGCCTACTCATTCATTCATAATAATGAGTCATGAGGCTATCATGTGACTGTATTTTATCAAAAGCTTCTCTCATTTTATTTCATATAATCTTCTACTTAAGTTTCTGAAGGTTTCATCTTTTTATGGAAAATAAATCAAGTTTCTGAATATTTGTTCCTTAATGTCTAAATTTATTACAAAAATCTACCAACTTTTAATATTTATTAAGACAGAAAAATATAATAATTATTTCCAAAAATATTCTCTACAGCTTAAAGGCTTTCCTTCATAATTCATAATATTTTGATAGTTCAAGATAAATTTTCGTCTTGAAAATAAATTTATGTGCATTTAAAGGAAGAGACTTACCAAAATGAATGTCTCTGATGTCAGTTGACAAACATTTATAGAATGATACAAAAAAGATCTATGGTAGCTTGAAGCACTTTAAAGGAAAATTTATAGTAATGGTATTATAAAATATATTTCTATGCAATAGATTGGATGTTATGTACATACATTCGAGTATGTATGTCTTACTGCTCATTTCGATTTAAATTTCCACACAAAGCAGATTTTCATCTTCCTTACTTTCCCATTTAATAAAGCATCATGCATACGTATACGTACGAGTACAAACATACATTCATATATTCACATTCATTAAATCTCTATTCGAGAAACATAAAAGAAATGCTTCCTTTACTCTATTAAACATATATGCAAACATACAGCGCAAAACTGATGGCCACCGATATTACCGTTGTTGCCGGTTTACGAAATTCGAGCAATAGTACACTTTATCGTAATGTGGTTTCAATAATTCCGCATCATAAATTCAGCAAGACAACATACGATAACGACATAGCGGTGTTGAAGGTAAATTTAATGTATGTTTTGGTGAGTGAGTGAGTAAAAACAATTTCGAAAATTATTTTTATGCTGATTGTGTAGCTTGATATGGCTCTTCCATTGGCAAACAATACGGAAACACAGTGGTTGGATATTGCAACCAGTAGAGATGCTGTTGGAACTACTGAATCATGCTTTGCTACCGTTTTTAACAACTCACAGGTAAGGTTCGAGGCAGAGGTGGAGATTTTGGGTGATTTTGAGGTTGTAGGAGTGGTTTTAAGGACAGACATACAACCTCTTAAACCTTAGAACGGCTCAGACCTACTTCATCCTCAAACCCATCCATTCTTAGACCCCCTTCATCATTAGACCCATTTTATCCTTTGACCATACTATACATATGCCATGCAGGCATCATTTACGATCCTCAAGTAAACTTTAGAAGCCCCACTTAATAAAAATAACATTTGACAATGTAATTTTGAAGTAGAATCTTGTCAATACCAGTCCATACCTAACACAAACATCCAATCAAGCTCTCCAACTCTGTATTTGAACAACAATTTTTTTTTCATTTGAATTTTTTTATTATTTTCCTCTTCACATTCACTTCCAGCATTATTTTTTTTTCTCCCAATCTTATTTCTCATTTAATCGTGCATTTTGCTTTTTGACTAATTGAATTTTTTTCTCCTATTCCTTCTCATCCACTCTTTCTCTACCACAACATTTGTCGTGTACATTTATCGCAACGAAAAAAAATATATGCATAACTAGAAAAATGGAGGACTTTATTCAATTTCAAAAAGACCCTCGAACCTTCAACATTCAATTTGTGCTGATATAAATGATACAGCGTTAATTCGGGAAATGGATTTGTGTCTGGAATATTTCATGTCCGATAGTACAGCATGCAATGTAAGTCAAATTCAATTAATCAATTTCCTACCTTTTTTTTTACATTTAATTTAACAATTTTTCAGATTTCATCCATTAGCTTGAAATACTCGAATGATCGTGGCACAGCTTATGTTTGCAACAATAAATTAGTGGGATTGTTGACTGACGTCAATCCACCAAAGAATGCTGAAAAATGCTTTTTGAACCAGCAAACGACAGCTTACTATATAAATGTTACAATGTATCTTGACTGGCTATTGGAAGCGACAGAAGAAGTTCAATTTGATAAAAATCGTACAGTTATTGCACCACCATCTATACCAAGCTGGGTTAGTTCAACAGAATCACCAGTTCTTCCACCAATTCATCCATCCACATCGAAGCCAAATGCAGCTGCTAGAAATTTATTTAGTTCCATTTGTTTTATTGGATTATTGATGAATATTTTTATGTTTGGAATGAAGTTTGCATAACTTTAAGGGGTGCATAAAATGTATGGAGACAATGCAGTGGCGTAGCTAGTATATTTTGGATGCTCTGTTTCCATCTAATATTTAAAGTATCATATGCTATGACAATCACAAAGGTAAAGTCACCATCTCCTAGCTACACCATCATCCCATAGAAAATAAATGAAATAAAGTTTTTTTTTCTTTGACTTCAAAACTAATTTAATTTTACTTCTTGAAAATGATAAATGAGATCCTGAATTGAACTCGAATGCTCAACTAATCCGCTTCCTTTTCTTCTTTTTCCGTACACACAATGTGAAATGTGAGCGATAGAAAAAAAGAGCGACGATGAAGATAAATTTTTCATTAAAGATTCTAATTATGTCACTGCTTAGCGATTGCCATCAATATCACCAATGTCACATCATTGCCATAATTCAATTAAGATAGAATATTTAGTTCCTCTTTAAGTACAAAAAAAAACTTTTTTTTTTGATGATGAGGAAACCCGATCGGCACTCATTGAAATGTTTGCCACAAGACGGGGTTGATTGTAAAATTAGAATCAATTGGATGCCGCTTGGATAATTAGAATGAATAGGCTACCGCTTGGATCTAATCATACTATCAATCTGGCTGTCATGTGGCAAACATTTCACTGAATTTCATGGTGTGTCGATCGGGAAAGTATGCTAATGGGTTTAATTTGTCTCAATGAGAGGATGACAAGTTAATGTCGAACAGTTTATTCCATGGAGACGGTAATTTGAGATTCAGTATGAAGCTTGTAATCTATTTTGAGCTGTTTGCTATGTTATGAATTAGTTTTTTTATTGAATCTGATGAATTTCTATTTGAAATTCAAAATTAAACTTCAGATTCGATTATATTGATCTTGTTCTTACCCCCTTATTTAGGGGTATCATTATAAACTTAATTCCAAATCCCTATTGCAAAAAAATCTTGAACCCATCCCTTCTCCCTCTTTTCTCTCTAAATATTACACGAAAAAAACTGTACTTTTCAGAACTTTAATGTGTCATGAAAAATTTCAAGAATGTCTCGCGAAATTCAAACTCTTAATAACTACTGTTTTATGTATTCAAAACAGGCGCGTAGCAAGGAGGGTCTTGTCCCTACCTTAAACGTTTTGAACCGCATCGAGAGCACGGCTTAAAACGCTTAAGAGGAAGAAAATATTCTCCTGGCTGCACGCCTGGTTTAAAATAAAAATGTAAATTAACTCACCGATGAAAGATTCCAATAATTATTAAGGATTTGAACCTTAGAGAACATGACATAATTTTTTTAACTTTAAATTTTGAATTTACTTCTATTAAGAAGCTACTGAAACTTAATTCATATTTATTCTCAGCAGGTATGAAGCACGTGAGGAGACAATATAGTTGGAAATTTTCTATTTTGTTGTCTTGTCCTCAAGTATTTAGTCAGGCTGAAACCCTTTAAAGCTATTGGATCCAATTCCATAGAATTTACTCCAAATAAAATGAAGTCTCACTTCCATCGAATTGGTATTCAAATGTCGTAAAAATAATTCTAAGAAGAAAATTACAAAATAAAATTAACTCAATTGTTGAGTTAATCTTGGAATAAATTGTCTTCCTAGAAAACTACTCAATTAAATTCTATTACAAACGTAATTATTCCAAGAAATCCACAATCAATAACCCCACAAAAATCACAAATGCGCCATCCCTATTCACCAAAAAAACTCTCATCGCTTGTCCATTAACCTTAAGTAGATTCTTCCTGATAAATTTATCTTCCAATTATTGTAGACGAAGATAGAGAAGAAAGATAATTAAAAGTGAAGGATAAATTTGATATCAGTTTATTTAATGGACTGCTGGTCATAGCCATTCATCCATTAATAATGCTTTCTACGAACAACAACAAAAAAAAAAGAAAATTTTCACGCGCGTACACGCGGATACTTTAATTAATTCCACTGAGGTTAAAACGCTTTATGATGATACCGGAACAATTCGTGCCTTTAATCTCCCTTCCGCATAAGCATAATTTATGCTTACTTTGTTATCTGTTGAGAGATGTTCTCCATTCATTTTCACAGTCTTTATGCCCTTTACCTCAGTCTCCTCTACCCATTTCCCATAGGAGATTAGTGGCAAAAGCCCATGAGAGAATAATACAGTAAGGAACGAATATTTTAATTGAAAATTTTTGTTGTGGAATGGGACCATTATTATGTACGGCGACGGCTGATGTCATTTGGTATAAAATAAATTTTTTTGTTGTCTTCATTCCTTTGAACCATTATCCTTCATTGGCCCCAAAACTCGAGTACGAATAACATCAGCGCAGATAGAGACATAAATTTTTACGACATAATTTTTAATATTGTAAAAATGTCATCATCTGGGCCCTCGTGACACAACGAAGCATTAATTTGTTATGTTTTTCTTCTTATTCCTATGGCAAATGCTGCTTATGTTTTGTAAAAATATCGTTATATATTGCTCTTTATATAAAGGACTAAGTACTGATGATTCTTAGAAAAATATGTAAACTTCTGGTTCTTTCTTTATCTTGTTGTTGTAATATGTATGCAGGGGATGGGAGCTTTTTAAAGGATGTTGAGAATGCTGTCAATTCGGACTCTTTATTGGTGCAACTTTAAAAGTTAAAATAATTCGAATTGATCAGCAATTTATCCAGTTTGTAATTAATATTGTTGATTCTTTGGTTTATAGAAGCGGTGAAATGGCATCAGTGGCTTAAATGGTAGATCGTTGGCCTTCCGTGCCAAAGGTTCTAGGTTCAATACCAGGTCATTTCTGATTATCGAAGCTTTTTTTTCCCGTTCTGTTTACGAAGCTCGGTTCGTGTGTTGGGTGGGTGTAGTATTGAAGTCTTTGGCATAGAATATGCCACTTTTGCTAGGTATACAAGGATATACTAGCATCTGGATGACTTCCTTCCAGCATCTTGCGCACACGAATTGTGACTAGGTACATTGTAGGATCAGCTCTTATGTGACATTGCAATGTGCAGAGCTTGCAAGTAGTTCGGATCCCACTATAAACTGTAGGTCTAAAGGGTATGGTACAATAGATTCTTTACAAATTGAATCGCTGTGCCTCCAGCTGAAAGGTTGGGCCCTTTACACATTATTATTATTATTATTGGTTTATAGCCTGTTTTGGGTATACATTTAAATCCTATCCTTTCTTTCTAGAATCCAAAGCTATCTCTACCAGTAATTTCAATTAAGCTAATGTCTCCCTGAAACCGAATCTGTTATTACAAGATGGAAAAATTGTTCTCCCTAAATTCTTTCTTTTCTTGCGAAACGACTTTAAAAGCTTTTTATTTCATCCATTTTTTATGATATTCACATTAATGAGCCTACTGCAGATAGTCACAAAGCTCTTTAATATCATCCTTATGTAGCTAGCTATCTAGCAAGAAGAATAACAAAATTAATCTGCAATGCGTTTCATGTTTATATGTGTGTAAATGATGATGATGACGACGATAAAGAAGAGGAAAGTCTAAAAAATATCGTCTTTCCATTCGAATATCTTTTAGATCTTTTGTATTTCTCTGCCTTCTTCGTCATTTCTATTCATGTGGTTCTATCATCTCGTCATGTTATAAAAGAGAAAATTGACATCAAAGAATTTCGTTCATCATCTTCTTAGTTCCTTACATGCTTTCTTGTTTTGCTTCACTGCTGATTCTCCATGAAAATTAATCTTTATTTAATTGAGAAAACGAGAAAGACAGAGAAAGAGTCGTTAAAAGACTTCGAATCTAATTTGTGATTCTGATTGTAACTAGATTTTTAGGTCCGATGGCTTACTGCATATTAATTACGATAAAATTAATAACTTCTATGATGAAGTTTTGGATCTTTTGTTGGATATAAAAGAATGTTTTTTTTTTCTTCTATAAAATAATAATCTCTGACTTAATATTAATTTATGTGCTTAGACATGAAAAGAATGAGAAGAATTGAAAAGAAATCCATAAAACTGTAAAGTGAATTAAATTCCGATAAGCTGATTGCTTTTGTCATGTAACAGGGCAAACAAGAAATTAATTTAAGATTGACTTACTTATAAGGAAAAACTATGTGATGTCAAGAATCTGGGATATCAAGCTATATCTAAAAGCAAACCTGTCGATTTAAAAATAAGGTCTCGGTAACCTAGTGGTTAGACAACAGACTTGAATTTCGTAACTTTATCTTAAGACGTGGGTTTGATTCTAACCAACCTGTCAATAAGTTCACAGATTGTTGCCAATTTGACAAAAAATTGAGTAATACCAAGCAATACTCACGAAGTCATACGATGTAATACTTATGAAGCTAGTCATAAATAATCAGCACAAGTTTTATACACAAAAGATCTGCGACAAACTCAATGACATTCTTCATACATGCACAAAATTCATAAATTGAACTTAAATGGAACTGAAAAGAATTTCATCAAAAGAATTTTTTTGACCTAAATGATTTACTGGATAAGAAGTCACTGAAAATGCTTTCTTTACATAAACTTACAACAGAATGAGCTATTGATTGACCAACAAAAATCTAGATGATTAATCTTCCTTTTATATCCGAAGGTCATGCTAATATATAATAAATTAGAGACGATTAATTACTCAAGCAGTTCCATGAATCACTGTCCTTTTTTGACTATAGCTACAAGCAATAATCCATTTAACCTACAAAATGTTGACCCTATCCACTTAAACTGAAAATAGGATCGATCATTAACCCTTAATCTCCAATCCATTATTATTGCCATTTCATCTTTTGTCTAATTTCTATTCAAACAATATTTCTATTGAATCAAAACAATCATTATGGGAGATATGAAATTTCAGATGCTGCATCATCAAAAATCCATCGAAAAATTCTCGAATATCCGAAATCCCGCTAATTCAGCACCACTCATTTTTTTTTGCTGATTATCAAACATTCATTACGATTAGACCAAATTACCCATTAATTTGATTGCAATAAATTCTCCATCATAACAATGAACACATATAAGAAGCGTCGTCATGAAGCTCAAGCCCGATAACAATGACCTTGAGAATGTTTTATTCATTGTTATTACATCAACATAATTTGCCAATCATTATCAATCAATTTTTCATATCTTCCTTCTTTTTTTTTTACTTGTGCTGTGCATTGAATGAAGAACATTACTTTCATGATTTCTTATGGATTATAATAGATTGTTTGCTTTATAGTTGCCAGAAAAATAAATGAAAGGTATTGTGTAAGACTCGATTGATTGCTGCTCGTTTTTCATTGGAAATATAATTTTTTAAAGAAATTTGATGTAGTGTTCGTGATGACATCCTCATTATATTTTCATGAGGTGCTCAATAGAGTAATTGGTAAAGCTTGGAAATTTGAAATTTTTTATGATGATTTAAGGTTCAAGATCAATATTTGAAGTTAAGAAAGGTTGCTCTTGACACCATAAGTAGTGAAATGTTCCATATTATTGCTTCAGTTGATGATTGTTTGTCCCTCAGCAATTTTTTATTTGTCATGGACACTGATGGACATGATGCAAACATATAGTCAGTGTTGGTGACTCAGATTTTTATGATTTGTAATGTTTAAGATCATAAGCAGTTAAGTGCCTTGCTGGTCAAATAGGTAAGGCGCTGGGCTCAAATTTGGGGTGGTAACTCGAAGGTCGTCGGTTCAAATCCAGCCATTTCCAAATTTGTTCTTTTTCGGAAGTTTAGATACTTCGACTGCTTAATGTAGGAGATCAAGCCATAATTGGGCATTTGGGCAACGTTGGAAGATCGAAACGAGAGCCTTAGTTGATCCTACATAATACTAATTCATATGTATACAAATACAAAAGTGTAAAATGTGAATTATTACCGGACTGTATGTCGTCAATAAATGCAATTAAAATGAAAAATGAAAATATAAAAGCTAAGCAAGGGGAATTTGATTTTGATTTAAGCTCCAAAAGCTAAATGGTTTGGTTCATAAGAGTAATCTCTAGAACGACTGAATTGTCAGTCTCATTAACCATAAACAATGTTTAATGGAATAAAACTTTACGGACAGTATATTCGTTGGAACTTTTATAAGACAACCGATACTGTATTTTGAATAGCTGCAATTTGAGTCTAGAGTAGTGATTCTTAGCTGGAGGTGTTTTCAGCAAATTCTTCGTATGAATTAAAATCGAAAATTGAACCTTAATCTTAACCAAAAACCTCAATTAAGCTACTTTGAGTATTGATGTTTAATTCTGTGACAACTCTGAATGTAGCAGCAAAGTCCATTTCTTGTTGATAGCAATTTTCATATTAGTTTTTGACATTTCTATTTGTTTCTGTTTTTCACACATTATTCATCAATTTAAATGTCAAAAATGGAATATTGACCTTTTTAACCCTCTTGAGAGGAAAAGGAGCAGAAAATTGAGTTACTGATTGGGTTTGCAGATTCTTTTTTACTGTGTGGACGACAGCATATACACACACACAAAAAAAAAGCTTCATGTGGCTTTTGTTGTATCCATCTGAATGTGTTTTCATAATAAATAATGACCACATCAGCTTAAATTCGATTCTCAGTTTTATATTCTTGTACAATACTCAAGTTGCACAGTCTGATGCGATTCAATAAGCAATATTCATGCAGAAAGAGGAAAACAAACAGCACACAGTGTTGACATCATGATGCCATTTTATTCTGTATATCTCGAGTTTACCATCTCCATTTATGATTGAATCAAATTGTTGTTTTGAGACGAACGGCAATATGATATTTACTGTATTTCATGTCCATTGCATGTGGATCTATTTTCGTGATGTTTTATAGCTGATGAGATTTACTTGGAAAATGATTTTTCCTCAAATATGTTTGATGAATTTCTTTTTATGAAGTCATGGGCAATGGAGGAGCTTATGGCTGGATACTGTTACATACAAAGTTGTGCGATGGCATCGAGAATAATAAGAGAATCAGTTTTATAGCTCAATATATGGAATTAACAAGAATCTTTTGAATTAAATCTTATGATATTATGTTGAAGACTTAAAGCTGTGGAGTTCTTGAAACTTTTAATTGGAGTAGAAGTTAAGACTTGTTATTTCCAATTTCAACATTGATTCATTATTATTGAAGTTTTTAGAGACTGAATGAATAGAAAATTTATAAATCTTTATGAACGGAAGCTTAAATAATTTACTCAAACTTACTGACAGAACAGCAAAAACATGTCAGAATCAGGCTTCCATCAGCATAGTTGAATTAAGATTTAATTTCCAGCAATAAAGTAATTTTTAAAAGCTGCTTGGAA
The DNA here is from genome assembly GCA_917627325.4 of Chironomus riparius. Lineage (NCBI taxonomy): Eukaryota > Metazoa > Arthropoda > Insecta > Diptera > Chironomidae > Chironomus > Chironomus riparius. The sequence goes on along the minus strand of OU895877.1, from coordinate 15,082,279 downwards.
GTTGATTTTAAAGCTCATGAATTTCAATAGAATTCTAACCAGCACATCCAGTTAAGACTTAATATCATTAAAACGAAAAAAAAAATAATTTAATTTAAAAAATTCAAAATTAAAGCACAATCAAGGATGAAAAACTTTTGAATCACATTTTTAAATTTTCTGAACCTAAAATGGATCAATTTTGATCAGTTCCTCACCCTTGGCCACAACAGTACGTACTCAAACAAAAAACTACCGGAAGCCAGAACTCCAACTTTTAATTTAATCAAATAATTGCCAAACATCGTACACAACGTACTTTAATAATTGCTTACAAAAAAACAGCAGTTACGCAAAGTTGCCTACGTGATTCCAGCACACTCTCAAACACAGATAATTCAATAATTTCCAAGAAAATGTTTTCGATGATTAAAATATTCATTTTCACAAAAGGAATCAATAAAAGTCAGCAAGACAGAACTTCCAACGAGCGAAAAAACATCAACAACTATGTGATAACACCTTTCCCTTCAAAACTGGAATGCGGGTATAATTTCTTAATAAATCTAAGTGGAAGTAATAAAGATAACAGAACGCAAGTCGTCGCGAAGCCCGTAAGAATACCATTACAGTAGAAGAAATGGAGATTTATTGTGTCATTTATTTCAACTTAACACTATAACAATAATTTTATATCCAAACAAGTGCATGTAAAGGAACGTCTCGTATCGATATAATTTTTCAATTTGATGTCTTTGTGACTGTCGTGAGGGGAAAAGTGAAACTGATAAGAAAGCATTATGAATCAATATAAAATTTTAATGACTTTGAATTCTTTGAATTGGAATCGATTTAGATTTTTTTTGGGAGTCGTTCGTTAATGATGTTTGATTTTTTTTTTTGAATTTTGGTAAGGGGGGGGGGGGGGGGGGGGGGTCTAGAGCTTTTTGACATTTTATACTTATGGAACAGATATGTAGCTGTTAAGGGTATTATTAACGTTTAAGTTAATTTGGACTTCGGACTGAGGGGGAAACAACATGATGGGTAATTCCTTCTGATTGATTGCAATTTCTCATCATGTTGTTATCCCCTCGCTTGGAAGTTTGATCCGCTTCCCTCTAAATTTGAATTTGCATCTGAAAAACGTGGATCCTCTACGTGGTTCTGGAAGTTAATTTGGCTCCACATTCAGATATTTGATTATATGCTTGTCCCTGGAAGTCACTTCGTTTCAATCCTCCTCAATTATTTAATTCTCATAATTAATTTTACATAAATAATTTCCCTACGAATATGGTATTACGATAGCCAGCTGACATACCTATTAGACTCTTAATATATTATGCAATATATTGGAAAAGGCCAAAGATACAGTAACAAATTTTTCAATATCTAACTCTATCATCAATACCGTCATCATGGCTATCCCGTTAAGAATTGAAAATGAATTTTTGATTAATTTTACAAAAGCTTCTTCTATGCTGAACATATATGGATATGAGCATATAAAACGCGTACACTGCTGTTACATCCATTATCTATTATGACTATTTCACGTTATGCTTACAGTACATGTATGGAAAGAACTATGAAATCGATCAATACTGTTGCAATGCCGCTAACGTAATAAATTCATTAATTTTATCGACTGAACTGCGCATCTATATACAATTCCTAATTTTTTTGATGGTCTTCATGTCAATTCTAATATTCACAATAGTAACATAAACCGGTTCCTTATTTATTACCTTCCTATAGCTTTATTTTCATGTGCACACGCCGAAATCAATTCTGACGTCAAAAAAGTTATTTTTTTCTATGTGTTAATTATTAAACTTATCTCATATGACATAATACGTACATACCAATATCTGAGCACTTTCGGATGCAATCTCTGAACATAAAAGGTATTGTATTTTTGTCTGTTTGCACAGGTGTTTATTTAATTGGAGCTATATTGAACATGTAATTTAATTTTTTTTGAGCACTGCTGTTAGGGGTCGTTCATTTATGACGTCCGAAATTAACGGTCATTTTTCAAAAAAGAACAATGAATTTCCAGGAATTTCTAGTGTTCTTTTCTAGATGACCCCCCCCCCCCCCTGGACGTCATAAGTGAATGGCCCCTTAGTGATACTGATGATGCTACTGAAAACTAATGGTGTTATTGATATTTTTGGGTCATTGCATGCTGTTGTTATTGTGAGTTCATTGGTTTCAAGACTGATTCTTTAAGATTTTAAAGGTATTGACCAATAGAAGTGTATGGAGAAGTAAATTTTCTAGCAATTATAGTCAATAAGCGAAATATATTCAAGTTTAAATGGAATACTCAGTTTAGTTAAAGCAAGTAACGCTACGTTAAATCAAAACCTCATCTTTAAGACCCCAAAACGACCAAATTTAATTCCTAAAATCTTAAAATTAAAAAAAAATAATCCACTAATGCGCTTAAAGCCATAAAATCATCAAAACAATTTTCACTTGTCATCTCTTCATTATTTTTCCTCTACATTTAACCACAACATGAAGTGTCATTCATTCCCGGTACTTTTTATATTCCTCACATCCATGTTATGTTGAAAAGAGAGTACATATGTAAATAAATGTGTGAAAAAATAATTTTTTTACTATTATAATGATGTGCTAGAATCATATGCACATTACACACATTCTATAAATGCCTCTCTTTTTTCAGGGCTTTTAAACGCGACCTTTTGCCTTTTTGAATCCGTGCCAATGCATGAAATTAATTTATTTTTCGCTCATTATCAGTTTACATTTTTTTTTTATATTTATTTTATTATATCATCATCATCATGAGGCTACAATATATTTAATACCCGGCTCTCTCTACAGTCAACAGAGTATTTCTTTCATCCACACTGAAACATTATTATTATTATTTAAGTTCATTTACAGACACACATCACTTATTTGTTTTGAATAGTAACAGAGCTTATTACTATACAAGAATGAAAATTGACATACAGCTTGAAAGAGATGGAAGCGAGGATCTGTGAGAATAAAAACAAAAGGCAACAATTTTTGAGTCATTCACCCACACCTCGTGACAGTCATGAAGACGAGATCATTTTCATCGTATTTAATTACGAACTGATTCTTTTTCTGTACATCATCTTCTCATACTCAGCCAGCTAGCCATACAGACAACGACATATTGAATAGAAAATCCGCGGTGTGCGTTCAATACATAGAGAAACGATTAAAGATGTGAATGTGGAAATGAAAAAAAAAATACTTTTGAATGTTTTCGCTCTCAAAGAATTCAAGTCAGTCAATCGGAAATCGTTTAAGTGAAGAAATCGCGTTGCTCGATCGTGCCTTAAAAATCTTATTATTAAAAACTCTTTATATATTTCGGTGTGAAACAAAGTTCCTACAATCATAACGAGGAAGAAGAAAAAAAGTCCATGCGTTGTGTGACAATCAAGTTCAGATACTGAAGAATTAAAATGTAATACAGATAAATTAAGTTGTGATAGCGCAACTCTACTCTTGCTCCTTACGGAAAATTCCTTATGCCTTCTTTTTATTGTTATTATCATCAGTTGTTTAAGAAAAGTTCTATAAATAATATAAAGCAACAATCGCTTGCCATTTCATCGTCATTTAATTACAATTTAAAAGATGAATAAGAAAAAAAAAGTTTTGATGAAGAAAGTTTTAATTTTTTTTTTGCTGATTTCTTATGCTGCCCTTGGGATTATTGTGATGCAAATTATGATTGTGAGGTGGAGATACTGTGGTTATGAATTGCCACAAAATATTATTTTTAAAATTTCATGTGAATTTAATAGCTACGATAAGCTTTCATAATAATTAAAAGAAGAATTTGGAAATAGCAGATGTGATCATTATATCATTGCTGGCAGCAGCTGCTTACAAAATATTTGCAGTTTAAAACTGTTCATCTATTGTTATCAAAAAATATTTTGGGATCTTAATTTGATGTTGATGTGCAGTTACTTTAATTTAGTGTATGTAGTGTCTTATAATAGTTGAATCTGTATGCTCATCTGCCAATGAGATAATAAGACTTCAGTAGTTGAATGGATAGGCAATAGACCAAAAATCTATAAACCTATCTTTTGTCAAAAAGTGGGTTCGATTCCCACCAGAAGCTGATCTTATAATCATAATCATTACAAAGAATGTTGTCGAAATTAACTTGGATTCGTGCAATTCCGAGCGCACTTTAGTGACTGATGCTTTACTAGCTTCGATCTTCATTTTCAATAATATTTCCAAAAAACATATAATTTTCGAATACTGGGAATAATCAATTTCAATAAATCGAATCTTTTTAAATCGAAGACCTCAAGTATATGTTGATTCCAAGTGCAACCTACACTGGAATTAAAAATTGATATAGGTTTAAGGTAGGGTGTCCTTGAGAACCTCTGCCTGAGACATTCTATAGAGTCTATTTTATGACACTTTGTGCTAATATATATGAACTGCTGCTAGCAGCACCTGTGACCTGAAAAAACAAAAACAATATACTAGCACTTATGTGTGTAGAACTCATACTACTAGCTTTGTTTTGACTATTCAAAATAAAATATTTAAAGTAAAAGTTCTAGAGAAAATTAGAAGGATAAAGCTCAGAAAGTATAGAATATTAAAAGTATGGGTAAAGTTCGGCTCTATTAAACTCAGAACATAACCTAGCTGTCAATAAATTGATTCTAAAAGCTAGGATTAGGAAATTACTCCATAAATTTCTAGAACTTTCAATCTACGACTCAAATAAATACTAAACATTCCTGGAAAAGCAATAAAAAAATTTATCAGAAATTTGAACCATAAAAATAAGTGCATGGAAAACTATTAAAGCAGTGTAAACTCCATCACCATGAAATTCATTCAGCGTCCAAAAAAAATGTTACAAAATTCTTCTAACGGAACTGTCTCCCTTCATTAACTGTCCACAGAGCAATTTTAAAAACCCAGATTTTTTTCTTCCTTTTTTCCTCTTTTGAATTTCTTAAATTGAGCGTAAAATGAAGAAAATGAATTTCATTACAAAGTGCATTGTGCGGTGAATGGAAGTAACTGGATTGTCAATTATATGGCTGATTTATATTGAGATTTATTTCATCTCATTTATTCTTTGTTTCTTTGCAATTTGTGCCTTTCTGAAAATTCTTGAAGATTCTCACAGCATTTGAGACTTTAGATTTATCGCAATGTAGACATTGCAAATCAACGACTCACGTTGTGTTATTGTGTACGACGACTTTATGGAGCAGAATACATTAGCGATAGTTATTAATTCATCGCTCGTGTCACACATTCAATTTTCGCTATTCATTCGGCATTAATGAGGTTTTTTTTGCTATTTTAAGAATGGCTTACTGTTAGTGTGTTAAGTAAAAAAACTACATTCAATTAGTTTCTAGTACAGTTTCCAAAAAATTATTCATCACGTGTGGGAACCTCAGCTCTTTACATTCGATCTTAAGAATAATTTACTCACTTTAATAAGGTTGATTAATTTCGTACTTTTGAGTGGGATGCTGAAATGTCAGCTCACTTTAATTTCTAATGTGCTATGAGCACAGTCGCTGCTTTTGTTTTTCTCATCTCACCAAAATCTATTTTGCATTAAAGTGGGCAGAAAATTTTCAAAAATTAATTTTCATGTCATTTTAAGGCACATTTCTTCTTTTCTGGATATTTCGACTTCTGTGTCAACAACAAAACTCAAAGTTTATGACAATATATTCAAAATTCCTACCACGACCGGTTTTTAAGAATTCATTGAGGAATGAACAAAATGTTTATTTATAGGAACTGAACAAGATGACTGCAGACTTTTCAAAAAAAAAAAGATTCTTTTGCAATTTTTAAATGTTGCTTACTTACTGAAGTTATTTTTTGCTTAATTTATAGACGAAAATGTTTGAGAATTTCTTTGATTAATGTGTGTGACATTATATAGACTTTATGCTGGGTTTTTTACTCTGGTAAAATGTGAGATAACAAACAGCTGATTGATAAATTGAAATCTCATAATCTTTTCTGCATCTTTAACCTTTAGATAATAAATTAATTTATAATCGCTTTGCTGCCTTGAAAACTCGTTAATGTCTCGAGTTTATCAGTTCTAATTTTGTTACAGTTTGTGTCTAATAATTAAGTTAAGGTTTACTTGAAGTTTACTGCTTGAATACTGAAATTTTGTAAACAAATATGCGGGGCTTGCAACTAATTTCACTAATATTACAATTCAATTCATTTTGAAACAGTTTCGAGATAATCAATGAAAACTTGTTTACATTCGACTAAATAAAGCATCAAAAAAATATACAGTTGCTTTCCAATTTCCGCAATATCCTTCAAAACATGTAGCACATTCGATATTTTTTTTTTCTCTAAAATAAATTAAATAAGCATATTGTACACACATCAAAACGATGAGAAAAACATAAAACAAAAATTTGCGAGTACAGAAAAGCATGTAAAGCAACAAAAATTTTTAATGCTACAGATATAAGAAGTGCTCTGGAAAATAAATTTAATTATTTTGTTGCTTACAAAATTTTCATAAGTGCTGAAAAATTGCCTCTCACGAACTCTTAATAAGTACTCAAAAATACGCTTATGCTGTTAAGTACTTCAAATTCCGTATTTAAATAACAACTTCTTAACATGATGATGACGATAATTTTTATGGCTCCGCTTCTGCTAAAAGAGGCAAAACAGAAAGAAGAAAAAATTTATTTAAATGTATTACAATTTGATGCCGAGCAGTTGTTACTTCCGACCGATTCAAGTTCTTAGCAAACTCATGTGTGCTGATGATGGAATTTATTGTAAACATTATGATTTTAAGATTCCGTTTGCAAAATAACTCTTAATTGCGGATGAATTCTGTTCTTGAGACTGAAATGATCGACACAATGAGAGCAAGTTGATGTGCTTGAAAGTTGACAACATGCATACTTGTTTGGAAAAATGATTGATGTACTAGTTTGCTGTAATTTGTCTATCATAAAGCTGTTTTGTTGTTATTGACATTGGAAGTGACAAAATACTTGAAATTCTGATGAATTCCTGATGCTATTGCTGTCAAATTGCAAACTTTAGTAGCTATCGGCATTTACAACGTTTCGTCCTTGGTTGTTTAGTTGACAATTAACACACAGTCTAAAATTCACATCTTAATTAATGCATTCTTCACAATACATCCCCAAAACCTTCCTTCTCACACCACTCAGTCTCAACTGTTTTTCAAATAGAGCAGCAAAGAAATATTTTCGCTTAATTTCTGAAAAATGTTAATTATCTTCAGCAACAAAACAGATTGAATGGTATGAACAATGGAATGAAGATAGCAGTCAAGGAATAGCTTGAATGATTAATTTTATTCTATAGAACGGGAAATAACTTTTTTTTTGTTTTGAATATTTCTTTGCTAATTAGTTGTGATGTTTCAGCTTCTGCTTTCATCAGCAACACCTTGACTTTAAGATTCTTTTTTTGGGGGGTTTGTATAAAAGTTATGTCTTTAAGATAGAAGTAGAGGATTCAAGACTATATCAGAATTAGGAATGACTTCAGGGGTTCTAAGGGGTACAAAAATTTTATGGATATTTTTATATGTAAGGAAAAAATTGGGGGGCGTGGGAGTTTTTTTTTAAACAAGACCTCGAATTTAGGGGTTCTAGCATGTTTAACCCCTTTTTAATGCTACACCACTCAATGCCCCCCCCCCCCCCCCAATGTCAAAATAAACAAAATTTATTAAATCCTATTTCATTCCTGCTAATTAAAGGCACAGAATTAAATCCATTAACTTTTAAATGTAATGAACATGAACGTAGCCTCGAAAATAATGCTAATTAAATGACGATGTTGTGCGAGTGAATATTAAATTATCATCAATTACGACAAGATGATTTTACATTTGTTTCTCCACAATTTTTTGCAGAACTGAAAAGACTTTACGTTGTTGTTATTTTCGCCTGAAATGAACAGAAAAGTATAAGAAGAAAAAGTAAGAGGAATTAAAAATAATAAGTTCGTGTGAGTTACGGCACATCATAATGTCAAGTTATCGCTCATCAAGTCAAGTATCTGTGTACAATTATCCGGAACACTTAAATCCATTTTATGAAGATGAACAACACAAGCGATTGCGATTCTGGAAGATTAAAAAGAGCAGTAACAGCAATAAGAATAGAGATGGTGGTAGCGGTATGCGACGTGGGAGTTTTACTTTCGGATCACTTCGAGACTTATTGTGAGTATAATATCATGACTGACTTTTAGTGCTCAGCATTTATGATGATAATGATTATTATGTGAATGATAAAAGAAAGTCAAACAAATTGCACTTTAGTTTTCTTATATCTTACTCTTTCTTTGGTGCTTTTGTCATCAGGGAATGGTCATGTTGAGTTGTTGGCATCTGTTTAGTTAATTATTGGGCTGAACTCAACATCCAGAAAAGGAATATAGGAGAAAATGAGTCGAAATCTTACTCAATAAATTAGACACTAGCTAACCTAGCAAATTTAGTAGATCCAGTCAATAAATGATCAATAATAAGTCCAAAACACATTTTGTTTACAAAAAATTTGACGAGAATCACAGCAAGATTCTAAAATTCACGTGGCCACCCTCTGACTTTCACAAACATTCTTCTCATTTTGGCTACTGTTTATGTTTTCCAAAAGAAGAAAACACACGATGATGATAAAGAAAAACAGCAAAGTTTTATAAATGGGAGTCATGAGAGCAATTTGTTGTGATGAAATAAGCAATGCAAGAGAAGAAAAGGAGCAACCGAGCATATATTGCGGGGAAAAATTTCATTTAATTTTTTATGTCATGCATGGCTCTTCTCCTGCTTGCTTTCAGATAAATAAAACTTCTTGGCAAGTGACGAGTTTTTTCAATAAAAAATATTATTTTTTTTGAATGAAGAATTTTTTCTCATTTCCTTTTGTCATAAAAAGAATTTTGAATTTTACCTTAACACGTAGAAATGGGAAGAACAAAAATATTTTATAGGTTTCCCTACTGTCAACCTGACTGTTTCTCTGGTAAAAATTTGTTTTATGAATAAAAAGATATAAAATCTCTATCCATAATGTTATTGTTTGTAGTTTCTAAGCTCACGATTGTTTGCTACAAATTAACAATCATTTAAATTAGGAACTGAAAGGTTGTTTGGATTTTTATAGCTGCAGCTAGCTGTTTTAGAAGAAGCTTAGATAATTTCGAAAGAAAATCTCGTCTTTTAGTATAAACTTTCTGTATTTTTCTTGTGAAAAACTCGCAGCATGTTCTAAAGCTATAGCTAAACTAATAGAAATGTGAATGACCTCAATATTTCTTTGGGTTATTCTTAACAGGAGTACACAGTAAAGTTGGCATTAATGAAAATTATGTTTATTGTGGGAGGTAAGTGACTATAAAAGGGGAAATCCACTTATTGCAAATTCAATTTAAATCTTTATTAATCGTCAAAATATTCTCTAATCAAAGTTGTTCAGTTTCTAATCAAGCGTCAATAGCTCAAAAATCTCCATTTTGATGCACTTCTTAATCAAATGAGACAAACTCCAGTAAAACATCTCAATATTTCTAATAATATCTATCAGATTCACATAAATCAACACAGCCACTAATTCATTCCAGACACTCAAAACTATTAACGAACAATAATTTATCATTTCAATCATCAAAACATCATAAAAATGAATTACCGGCAATTCCATCGTCATATAATTATTGAGTTTTTTCCAGTATTTTGATTAGGAATAGAGTCATAAACTTCAAAAACAATAACTTTTATGATAGCTTTATAACTGCAATTCAAACATCCCTCAGCTAGAAATTTGCGTGAATGTCGTCATAGATTGAACACATTATAAATAAATATTTATCAGTTATGACAAAAGTACACTTTAGTCATTGACCTACAATAAGTAGACTTATTTACTTGTTTTTATTAGATTGTAGAAATGCATGTCTCATATGTGATGTTATTATAAAAGACACTTGAAGGATATTAGAGAAATAATAGAAAAGATTGACACATTTTCCCATCAGTTTAGATCACATCCAATAAAAATGCGAAAAAAATTCATAAATTGTTTCATGTTCTGTAGAATAAATAGGCCATATAGCTTCTCGTGTGGCTCCTCATCATCGTTCTTCTTCATCATCCTGTCGCATCTTATGACTCTTGAGGAAAAATAGAAATAACAAACATGACTCTCTCTTTATCTGTTTTATATCACGAACAATGTCATTTTGTCAGATGAAAATGTCAAGTTATAAGGAACAATAACATCTAGAATAAACATTATCTCATAGGTCTCATCTTCATTGTATAGAAGAAAAAAAAATAAATATATATTTGATTCAATCTCATTCGGGTCTGTGTACCAATAGAATAAAACAAAAATCTTTATGTACTTTTGCTGTTAAGTCGAAAAAAGAACTTTCAAGTCACAAAAAAAAATAGTATGAAGCAGAGACAAACAATAGAGCCCACCTACACGAGTAATCTTTACCAAAAAAATAAAAACTAAATTGAATGAAAAGAACAGAACTGAAAATGGCAAATGTGTGTCGAACTCAATAAAAGAACGGAGAAAACATTAATTCTCAAATACATTTTTTAACCAAACAAATTTTCGAGCTAAAGCTGAAGCTGTACTGGGCAAACATACACGTTTCTACTAATAGAAAAGTTAAATAGAGATACAAACAAAAAAATAACCAGAAGAATGAAAATCTCTGCATCTAACATGCATTGACCGATAGTGTACAACATGTTTAACATGTTCATGTCTTTTTTTGGAAACTGAATGAACCGTTCTAAACATAAACTGAATTATCTTCTCGTTCTCTACTTCTTCTTCTTTCTACTTCGTTTAATTTCATTAAACAGTTTTTCACTGCATGAAGTAAATGCGTTTCTATGAATAGCTTTGACTGTCAGAAATGGAATCTTGTAATTGAGAATTTTCCATGCCTTAATAAGCATATAAAAATTAATTATATAATTTAATAGAGATGTCTTATGGTAATTTAATTATTTGAGGCAAAATTAGCACTTTGAAAATTAGTAAAAGCTACTTTTTTTGACATTTTACTGTCAATTGAATTTTGTAATATTGTTTGTTAAATAAGAAAGAAGTTTTGTGCTGAATAAAACTGTATTAATACTAATCACGTGAATATTTTGAAACAGATTCGAACAATTAAGAAGTTTGACTTGCCAATTTAAGTTTCTGTAGATTTCCAAATCATGTAGAATTAATTTGCGGTCAATTTGAAATTTAAATTGTTTCAAACTAGTTAAATTAAGTCAAAATATGCTGTTCAAAAACAAAATAACTCGTTATTTCGTCTATTTTGTTGTAAATTGATCTAATAATTAACTTAAAGTATCTTTTTAAGATGTTAACACTTCACATATTAAAAGTAAACTGAAAATCGTAATCGAATTTTTTTAAGGGGCTTGCAACTAGCATGAATTTAACAACATTCAAAATAAAATTAACCGTTATGAAATTATTTCATTAAAAATGAACACTAGTTGAACATCAAACACAAAATTTAATTCTAGAAGCCTTTTATGAAGCAAATTGATGTCTTCACTATTCAATACATCTAGGTCAGTTCAGTTTCCAATAGCCAATCGATCTTAAAATGACGTACTTAATTGTCAATCTAAAGTAAACAGATGCGCCTTCAATAATTTAACTCAATAAGCATCGACCTTTACTAGTTCTCTGGAAAAACTCATCAATATGAAAACAAACATACACACTCATGTGTGCTGGAGATGCATGAGTGGAAATTTTTATCTAAAAATGCATTTAATGTACATGAAAACATTTTTCTTTGATCTTAAGCTAGTAAACATTTTCAGTGTTCATAAAGCGATTTTTTTTTAAAAAAAACTTCATAAAATAAATTAAAAAATTAATTTCGAAGGGGAAATTGCCTGCGGTGCTTTTTCCTCTCTGTTTATACAATTGCATGATATACAATATCATTTACTTGATAGATGTGTTGAGTTATGAATTAATCACAAAAGATTAGTTCGACTTGAAATTGCAAGTTAAGTAATCAAACAATTTACGATAAATGCAATTGCCAGCAACCAATTAGCAATTTTTCACTTCAACAATTGTTTTGAATGATACAGCCAATTAGTAAAATTGTTTTGCAGTCTTCTTAGCATTTAAAACCTAGTTCGATAATTTTAGTATCTCGTTCAAGAGATAATCTACAATGGACTGCAAAATGTACTTTTCATTTTCTTTTGTAATTTTTTTTGCTGATTTTGAATTTAATCGATTATTTCTACAATGCCATTTTCTCGTGATAACCTTGAGCATTATATGCACTTTTATTGAATAGTTGTCTGACTGGCGTCGCTTCTTCCAGCTCAGAATTTTTTTTCAATCGAAATAAAAACTTTTATTATCACAATACTTTCTACAAGTATGACTTGTCAAGTATTGTAGATGACGAGAAATGAGGCAATTGAGTGTCAGCGTACTGAGAACAATTACGAAGAAAAAGAAAACGTTCGACCATTAGAAACTCAAGTGGAATTCAGCATTGTCTTGTTGAAGTTATAATTGAAATGCTTTTTTTATCGCATGCAATTTCATAACGAATAAACGGATGGAATTGAAAATGAAACTCTTAAGTGATGAGAAAGTTCTCATTTTCAAAATTGATAATTTTAATGCATTGTGAAGAAGAAAGGCAAAGTTATCTGCAGTTTTGTGCGGTTGTTTTTGAATGTCTGGAAGTTTTTGTATAACTTATTCAGTTTTTTTGTTGTTTTGTAATTCTTGTGGCATTTATATGATAAATTTATACAATATTCTATTGCTGAGCAATGTTTTCTAATAATTAAATTAAAGTTATAAAGCTGAAATAGGAATGAACTTTTTTTGATGTTTATTGATTGAAATTCCAAAGAATACTGAAATTTTGCCAAAAAAAATTAAAAAGGGTTTGCAACTTTGCATAAATTTGAAAAATTTCTAGCCGTTAAAATATTCGCTTTGAAACAAAATACTTTATAATAAACATGTTACCTTTCCTCCTGTATCCTTTTGCGAAATATTTAAATAATCCTAAAAATAATGATAGAATTCATTTGTGCATGCTATGAAAAGTTTCTCCTTTGAGCTCTTCTGTTGAAATTTGAAGTTTATCATTATCTACCTAACTAGCAACATGAGAGAATTTATTCAGCAATTTGCTGTGACTCAAAAATTTTTCAAACTGTCAAAAAATAAAAGTTGAACATGCAAAATGACCATCGGCATTTTAAGGAAAATAATTTTCATCGACAAAGAGAGCAGCAGAAGTTGGAGATAAATGAATTTTTCATTCAATGAAATTTTTGTTATTTCAGGCTCTGATGAAAGTTTTTGCTGTATATTGCTATTATGATGAATAAGTACAAATGTCTTTGTAATCGAGTTGAGTGTGTTTTTAACAATGATCAAGCTATACAAGTATTTGGAACGAGTGGAAAAACTCATTAAATAAATAAATATAAATTTGCTGAGCATTAATGATTATTCATCATTATTATGAGCAATAAATGTTGAATATTAATTTGATTTCTTTAATTGCCTTGCTACAAGTTACGAAATAGATACTCAGAATCGATTTGATATTTTTTTTAAAATACTTTTGATTTGGTTTGGTTTGACGCATTTATTGGAGTAATTTTCGTAGTTTCACACCCTTTTATAAGTTTTTACTATTTTAGTTTCACACCTCGTTTCAAAAACATTTCATAATGTTATTCCCCGTTAATCAATGATTTTATAGTTTTACACCCCTTTAATTGTTTTGTCATAGTATCACACGCCCTTTTCGTCTACCTCCATGATTTACTAGAATTAATTTTTCATTCTCTCAAATCAAAGCGTCTAAAATCTTAATTGAGAAACAAATTGCTAAGATAAAACAATATAATAGGAAATAAAGACGATTGTTCGCATTTAGCTATCTTAAAATAAACAATAAATCTTCTTTAAAATAATTAATGGATGAAAAAGTTCTTAAAGCACTCAATCCAAATAAATCTCTAATTCATCAAGAGAATCCTACATAAATGAAGATAATCGCAACAACACAAAGTCAACTTATTGCTTAAATTAGTAATTAAATTGCTCGCATAATTGTTAGTGCATTAAAGCAGACGAATTTTTTGTTTATAGAAGAAATTAATGAGCAGACAAAGTGTGGATAATTGAGATAACTTCTTATTCCAAGAACAGCAAAACTGCTTCTTCCAAGTTCTTTTTTATTTGTTAATTCGCCAAAAATGAAGAAGAGATGAGATTCGAGACGAAAAATAAAGTATTTTGAATTAATTTGCACATCCATAAAAAGAGACAGTAGAGTCCATAGTAGAATGCTGTTTATATTGCGATTTGTCACAATGGAAACATTTTAAAAGACACAAAAAAAGTCAAATAGAAAAAATTAAACGGAATCACTAGCAAACTTAAAAGAATGAGGAGAAAAATCTTCAGGGGATTTGAGGAAGGACATAAAGGAAAGATTGTGTAGAGCAAGCAATATTTTTTCCTTATAGCTTCTAAGAATGAAAATTATTATGTGAAATGATCTGGAAATTTTGGAGTCGACTCATTTCTAGTGGAATTATTTTTCTTAAACTCCCGACCTTGTTAAGATTATCTTCAATTTCACGAGTCATTTAATTTTAAATCACCATTTGCCGGAGAATATTTTTTTTATCTTTTTATATTCACACCGTTTTTACGTGTGAATCTATTGGTTTTGTTCAGATTGAAAAATCAGTTTTTTGAATTTTGTGAGGATATGGAGCAAGAGAGCTTAAAATGTTCAGAGATGAAAAGTTTGTGCCTTGAATTTCACATCTTTTGCAAAAAACAGATTTCAAATTGGTTGCGGCATTGCTGAGAAAATCGCAAAATATGCTTTCTGTAAGCAAGCAAACAAGCAAGTTAATCAGCAAGAAATCTCAATAACGAGACATTTTAGAGACTTTTAGTTTTTTACATTTGATCCGTGCTGCTCTATAGAAGAGCTGTATTGTTTTTAAGCAAGGTAGGAACAGCCGTTGCTTCAGAAAAAGCAAAAAACTTTCCTTTCTTACGAATTTTTCAAATTAAAAGTTCACTGTGATTTTTTTTTTTAAATTAAACTTTGGATGAAAAAAATTTTTTTGAGCAAAGAACCAAGAAGGAAATACATTTTCAATTTTGGACTACGGGCGACCCTAGTCAAAATCAATTTTCTCACTTTTTTCTTCGAGGGTTTATACGAATGGATTGAAACTTTGCATAAATATTCTAGTGCTTAAAAAAAACAAATAAAGCAACCTAAAATTTTTTTGAGCAAAGAACCAAGTAGGAAATACATTTTCAATTTTGGACTAGGGGCGACCCTAGTCAAAATCAATTTTGTCACTTTTTTCTTCGAAGGTTTTTCCAAATGGATTGAAACTTTGCATAAATATTCTAATGCTTAAAACAAATACAAATAAAACATCTTAAAATTTTTATGAGCAAAGAGCCAAGAAGGAAATACATTTTCAATTTAGGACTAGGGGCGACCCTAGTCAAAATCAATTTTGTCACTTTTTTCTTCAAGGGTTTATCCAAATGGATTGAAACTTTGCATAAATATTCTAGTGTTTAAAGCAAATACAAATAAAACATCCTAAAATTTTTTTGAGCAAAGAACCAAGTAGGAAATACATTTTCAATTTTGGACTAGGGGCGACTCTAGTCAAAATCATTTTTGTCACTTTTTTCTTCGAAGGTTTTTCCAAATGGATTGAAACTTTGCATAAATATTTAAGTGCTTAAAACAAATACAAATAAAAGATTCTAAAATGTCTTTGAGCAAAGAACCAAGTAGGAAATACATTTTTAATTATGAACTTGGGACAGGTCTAGTCAAAATCTCGTTTTTCACTTTTTTCCCTTCGAGGATAAATCCAAATACAGTAATGTATGAGCATTCTAATTTTCAGGTCACACATTTCTGAATTAATAAAAATCATTTTTTTGGACAAAATTTTAAGTCACGATGTTTTCGAATGGAGAACCAAATTTATAAAATTTGTTTTGTATAAATATTAGTATACTCACACAAAGTTTCACTGTAATTGGATAAATCTTCGAAGAAAAAAAGTGAAAAACTAGATTTTGACTAGACCTGTCCCTAGTCCAAAATTGAAAATGTATTTCCTACTTGGTTCTTTGCTCAAAAAAATTATTAAATGTTTTATTTGTATTTGTTTTAAGCACTTAAATATTTATGCAAAGTTTCAATCCATCTGTATAAACCCTCGAAGAAAAAAGTGACAAAATTGATTTTGACTAGGGTCGCCCCTAGTCCAAAATTGAAAATGTATTTCCTACTTGGTTCTTTGCTCAAAAAAATTTTAGGATGTTTTATTTGTATTTGTTTTAAGCATTAGAATATTTATGCAAAGTTTCAATCCGTTTGGATAAACCCTCGAAGAAAAAAGTGACAAAAATGATTTTGAATAGGGTCGCCCCTAGTCCAAAATTGAAAATTGATTTTCTATGGTGTACTTGAGTCAAAAAAAATTTTTTGGATGTTTTATTTGAATTGATATAATTCTGACATAAATCACATACCAATATTTCTTTTTGTAATGCATAGCTTAAAAAAAATCGAAATCTAAAATGTCAACTACCCCATTTGAATTTTGTTCATACTCTTCACTGTGGAAACCAAAAAACAAATTCTTTATCTTAAAACACTTGACAAAATAGCGACATAATTCAGGATTAATTACTTTTTAATAATATTTTAACATTTACGAGAAAATGTGGTTCAAATAAGTGTGAAGTATGGCCTAGATTTGGACCAAAATCAGCTATACTGGTTCATAGTGTTCCCGAGGGTGACAAAATTCAAACTAAGTGTTTTTGTAGCTGACATAATTATGACATAAATTAGGTATAACTTTTGAACTGTGTCGATATGGGTCTCGGCCTTACTTTACGCTCACCCTTCAAACTTATGCTGAGCAAATCTTGGTCTATCCATAAGACTTTTGATGGTACGGTGTGAATATATCCGCATTGGGTTGCTACCCGATACACTAGTTCCTTCTTATTTTTCATCTAGTTTGAGCCGAGATTATGTAATATGAACAAAGGGGATAACAACGTGATGGGGAAAAGCTTTGATGGGAAATTTTCACCAATTTTTCTTTATTTATTAAGTTGATTCCTCCTTGAATGGGAACGAAAACTCTTCCTGCTCACCCCATCATGCTGTTATCCCCTAGAAAAAGAAATAATCCCACCATATTGGTTTCTTTTGTATTAGAAGAAAAACTCCGTTCCCATCATGTTGTTATCCCCTTGAATCAAATCAAAAATTTTTCCCCGTCACGTTATTCCCCCCCCCCCCCCCTCTCCTCTCAATATGAACAAAAATTTAGTATGTATTTTGCTTACATATTTTAACACATAATACGGATAAATTAATTTTATACAACCAAGTTGAACTTGATCCATTTTCTCCTCAATATACAGCTTCTATTTTCTTCTAATCTAAGCTACCTCGTGAAGCTAGCAAAATAATGAAAATAAAAATGTGACTCACTATAAACTCACTGTGTATGAAAAGAGTCGTAAATTGCGTCATGCAGGCAACGACTTGTATACTTAAGTAAGACAGCTAAAGGTCACAAAGAAGTGACGAGCTATAAAAACCCATAAATGAGCACAATTTATAGAATTAGTCAACATTCAAATCAATTTAAGAATTTATATTTCGGACATTATCAACGTACAAGTCATGAGAAATGAAAGTGAAACTTATTTTGGCATCAATTACTTTTGTGATTTTTTTGCATGACATTTTTTAAAATAGAAAAATTGTGTGTCTCGAATGATTGTTTGTAAATGACGTCTGAGAATATGAGATAACTATTGAGTTTCAAATGATTGTGATTTTTTTGAAAATTAAGGGATGTGTTTCTAAAACAGTGTAGACTCTGAGGTTGGGTGCATGTCTATAAGACATCCTTGAGGTTATGTTAAGCGTTGGCACTTACATTTCAACCGTTGATCATTTCTAATCATTATGTTCAGTTCCATATCTTTTCAACTCATTTTCTCGCCATTTTCCATTCTAGCTCATTGGGATCATTCAGAGGCAAGAAGCAATCATCCACATTGGGAATAAATAACACATCCGAGTCGCCGACATTATTAAGAAAGGATTTTATAACATACAATAAAGAGGACGAAGATAAATATGCATCTTACAATCCGCATTTTAGAAATACTCTTGACACAGATACTTTCCAGCGAAATACTGTTTATAGAAGTTCCTTACAGAACATGAATAATGCACCAAATGATTTAACATTCAACAGAAACAATCGTTATAGAAGCACTATACAGAATGGTGCATCTTTACAGCACATATCAACATTGAGACATGATGGACGTTACATGTATCCAAGCTCAATAACATCGACACCAAAGAGTCGTTACTTAACTGATTATACACCTCGAATGACGCCTGGGTTAGCTAATTATAATTATCTTAAATTTCCATTAATGTCTTAATTATCATTCCTTTTATATTTCTCATCTAGTTCCTCCATGAATTCTATTAGCACAAATCCATTTGACGATGAGTATGATGATGATAATGACGAGAATGTAGAGGGAACAATTACTTCCAACAATCTAACGATAACAGAAAATTCAATGTCATCGTCGTCGGCAAAAAAGCCTGTAAAGAGGAAGAAGCGACGAGCTCCTCAACCTCCAAATGTTGCAGTAAGTATAGGATTGCACTATGGGGCAAAATTGAAAAAAAGGGGTAATTCACTTCGAAAATAGGACTCTTTCAATTTAGGTTCTCGGGGTATTTTTTTCTTGTAGAGGACATTAAATTAGACTTGCATGCCAAATTTCAGACCATTTTGTGATGTTTTTGAGATTCTAGAGCTATTTGAAGTTGAAAATGAGCAAAAAAACTGGTTTTTTCATGACATATTTAAACTTAAAAATCTCTGCAATGTTTAAAGTTATTGAAAAATTGTTTTCGGTTCCTATAAGAACAATATAAGAGCTTTATTTTAATGTATTGTAAAATTTTTAACTTTCCAGTTTTGGTGCTGGTATGGTTGGAAATGTACGAAAATCCTATGAAAAATATCTATAAACGTGCCGCAACTATCTTAGCAGGTCGATTTCCAGGTAACTGAATATACAGAAATATAGCTCTTGATATACAGTTTGTAAAACTGTATAAACATTAGAAATAACAAAGTACGTTTTTGAGAAAAATTGGTTTGTGTAAGTCGTGAAATATTAAGCCAAAAACTGATTTTTCTCTTAAAAATAACAAATCATTCATAGTAGAAAAGTTTGGTAATGTTTTCTAATTGCAATTAATATTTAAAGACAACCTGCAAAGATTTTTTTTCGAAAAACTCAAAATTTGACGAGATATCGGGTACATTTGATATCTGATGACTTGTATGTTTTTTGCACCACTCAAATGACTCTAACTTTTGTTTAACTTAATATTTTTCAGTTCTGTTTCCTGTTTATTGTAGCTTAAGTCAATACCTTTCTAACAATATATAATACTTGATAGTTGCATATGACATTGATCTTGATTATTGGCATTGTTTGTGAATGACCCCAAACTAAGAAAAATCTTGAAAACAACATTTCTAGAAATACCACTTAGAAAGAAAATTGTATATTGTTTTGAGGTTTTTTATGATGATTTATGATAATTATGACTGTTAAAACTCAAAAACATGGAATTCATAAACTTTTTGCGATCTCAGGTAGCCTGATTAGGTACGACCCTAGTAGTATCTATTGGACCAGAAAGTCTCTAGTATCAGACTATTTTAAAAACTCAAATTAATGAATTCATCATATTTAAGCATATTTATAGCAAAATATTTCATTTTTAGATACTTTTGGTTGAAAAATTGTGAATTTTGGCTATTTTGTTTAAGTTCAGCTTGCGTCGGTCACATTCAATCCACTCTAGTTGCAACTATAATGAAGTTTTATACCAGTATTATACATTATCTTAAAGGTACTGATCTAAACTAGCAATAATTGAAAACAGAATGCAAAAATATGTATCCTGAAAAAAGTTAGAGCTCTTTATGTACATAAAAAAGCATACAAAAACGCAACCATCATAGGTAAAAATACAAAAATTTAAAATTTCAACGAAAATCTTACAAAAAAGTATTGAAAATGTGTTTATATGTGGTTATTATTACAAAAAAATCAAAGCTTGTCAAAAAAAACTGATAAATTTTCAATTTTTGTATTTTTACCTATGATGGTTGCGTTTTTGTATGCTTTTTTATGTACATAAAGAGCTCTAACTTTTTTCAGGATACATATTTTTGCATTCTGTTTTCAATTATTGCTAGTTTAGATCAGTACCTTTAAGATAATGTATAATACTGGTATAAAACTTCATTATAGTTGCAACTAGAGTGGATTGAATGTGACCGACGCAAGCTGAACTTAAACAAAATAGCCAAAATTCACAATTTTTCAACCAAAAGTATCTAAAAATGAAATATTTTGCTATAAATATGCTTAAATATGATGAATTCATTAATTTGAGTTTTTAAAATAGTCTGATACTAGAGACTTTCTGGTCCAATAGATACTACTAGGGTCGTACCTAATCAGGCTACCTGAGATCGCAAAAAGTTTATGAATTCCATGTTTTTGAGTTTTAACAGTCATAATTATCATAAATCATCATAAAAAACCTCAAAACAATATACAATTTTCTTTCTAAGTGGTATTTCTAGAAATGTTGTTTTCAAGATTTTTCTTAGTTTGGGGTCATTCACAAACAATGCCAATAATCAAGATCAATGTCATATGCAACTATCAAGTATTATATATTGTTAGAAAGGTATTGACTTAAGCTACAATAAACAGGAAACAGAACTGAAAAATATTAAGTTAAACAAAAGTTAGAGTCATTTGAGTGGTGCAAAAAACATACAAGTCATCAGATATCAAATGTACCCGATATCTCGTCAAATTTTGAGTTTTTCGAAAAAAAATCTTTGCAGGTTGTCTTTAAATATTATTTGCAATTAGAAAACATTACCAAACTTTTCTACTATGAATGATTTGTTATTTTTAAGAGAAAAATCAGTTTTTGGCTTAATATTTCACGACTTACACAAACCAATTTTTCTCAAAAACGTACTTTGTTATTTCTAATGTTTATACAGTTTTACAAACTGTATATCAAGAGCTATATTTCTGTATATTCAGTTACCTGGAAATCGACCTGCTAAGATAGTTGCGGCACGTTTATAGATATTTTTCATAGGATTTTCGTACATTTCCAACCATACCAGCACCAAAACTGGAAAGTTAAAAATTTTACAATACATTAAAATAAAGCTCTTATATTGTTCTTATAGGAACCGAAAACAATTTTTCAATAACTTTAAACATTGCAGAGATTTTTAAGTTTAAATATGTCATGAAAAAACCAGTTTTTTTGCTCATTTTCAACTTCAAATAGCTCTAGAATCTCAAAAACATCACAAAATGGTCTGAAATTTGGCATGCAAGTCTAATTTAATGTCCTCTACAAGAAAAAAATACCCCGAGAACCTAAATTGAAAGAGTCCTATTTTCGAAGTGAATTACCCCTTTTTTTCAATTTTGCCCCATAGTGGATTGACTTAAAGCGCATTTTTGCTCTGCTTTTGATTTTAAGATCCAAGAAGTTGAAAAGCATAGATCAAGGATGATCCAGTTAACAAAATATCAAGCAACAGTGCGCTAAAGTCGTTAATTAAATTCCCAACTTTTCATTATCAATATTTAAACCCAATTTTTAATCATTCCAATGCAGCTAAAGGGATTTTTTCACAAGTAAATTGCCATACTTTATTTCCTGTACCCAGAAATGTCTACAAACATTTTCTTATCTTATCGATTGTCTACTTTAGTTCCTTATCTTTTAATTGATAATACCAAGAGAGCAAAAAAAAATGTACATTAAGTAACACGCGCATACTTTTCTTATTTACAGATTCCTAAAGGCACTTCCGAGAATGAAAATATTCAAATAAGAATAACTGAGAATGGAGATAGCAATAATGGATTAGATGAACTGAGTCGACTGACGGCTGAATTTGAAAGCTTTGTTAAAAACTCACAGAATGACACTCATCAGCAGCAGCATCAAACAAAATTAATTATCGATGAAGATGAAGTAATCACCAAACATGAGAAAAAAGCTGAAAATCAAGAGATAATGACTGTTGAAAGAAGTCAATCAAGGCATGTGGAAAAAGAAGAAACCCCGCAAATGTCTGTGGATGTAGAGAGAACAATATCTTTAAATGCTGAAAAAATACAATCACCGTCAACGACTGAAAATGTCGAAAGAATAACAGAACATCACGTGATTGTACGAGACGAAATAGAATCGGTGGATAAGACGATTGCAATTATTCAAGAAGATTTAAAGATTAAGGAGATTGAATTGAAAATAAAGGAGGATGAGTTGAGGATAAAGGAAGCACTAGAAGAAGTAAACAACAATAAAACTTTACAAATTGAAAAAGTTGAGGCAGAAAAATCAAGAAGTAGAGAATTAAGTCCTGAAATACAAACCCTAGAAGTTCATGAAATAACAACAGAAATACGCAAATTTCCAGAGTTTCAACGCATTACGCCCACTCCTACGCCTTCTCGCGAGGAGACGCCTGATTATATTCCAGTTCCAGTTCGCGAGAAATTTGATGTTTTAAGAATAGAAGAGAATGAGTATGATTATAAGAAGCCTGAGGACATTAAGGAAGAAAAATTGATAGTCAATACACAAGTTCAAGAAATAAAAGTAATTAAGCCCAAAGAGAGATCGTCATCACCTCCAATCGTTGTTGAACGAGAAATCCAGACGAAAAAAGGGAGTCATTCAACTCCAATAATCACTGAACGAGAGATCCAGCCAATTCAGACGACAAAAGTGAGTCAGTTACCTCCATTAATCGTTGAACGAGAGATCCAAACGAAAACATTGAGTCAGTCTTCTCCAATAATCTATGAACGAGAAATCCATACGAAAACATTGAGTCAGTCTCCTCCGATAAAGGAGCCAAGAAGAGATCGAACACCAATTCCATTGGCACGAACTGAAATCGAAAGTAAATTAACATCACAAGGTTTTATAAAAGTTGATAAGCCTGTCAAGTATAATGATTTTGAAAAATGCGTTGTCTATCGCCAAAGCTCACAGAACGAGGATGATGAGGTGGTGCTAAGGAATGAGGATCAACCACCAAAAGTTCCAGAGCGTCGACGTTCAGTTAAAGACATAATTGAGTCGATAAATCGCTCACAGCAATTATTAAGAATTAATCAGCCTCCATCGCCACAACTTCCAAGGAAGAAGTATAATTTTGGAGAGCAAAAGTTCTCGTACCATGAAAAACCAGCAGTAGCACCAAAAGATAATGTTTTACTTAAACTTCAGCGACAAGCTGAGAGTGAAAGAAGAATTAATATACTTCTTGATGACTTACAAGATTTCAGTAAGGAAAATGCGGACATCCGACGTTCACATAAATTCCCAGTAAGCGAACGAGACACAAACAATAATTCAACTTCATTTCCTCACGAACGACTAAGTAGGGATGATATAAATCCAATACCTAAGCCAAGGAGGGTAATGTAAAGGAAGTTGCAGCAATTGCTTAATTTTAAATAATTTATATTTTCAATTTTTGTCTTTTAAAAAACTTTTAAGCTGTTGAAACTGTAAAAATAAATAAAATATTCAAGTATTCCCTAGTCAAGTCAATAAAGCTCAATTTAACGTATGAATATTCAAACTTTTATACTTTTTAATTCATTTGCATTTCAAATGGTTAACAATTAATTCAGTTCAAGGAACATGTTCATGTTGTTGGATTTGGAACAAAACTTTTTTGTTGCGTCTCCAGGTATTTACAGAATCTGGTAAAATTGGTCTTTATCGTCACAATTGCTGGATATCGATCTCCTAGCTCACGCTTTCGCTGCTTCATCTTTAAATGTTTTATTATAAATTTGAGATTCAAATTTTTGTGGTTTTCAGAATTCAAAAAAATAACAGCTTTTTAAAAAGTTCAGCTTACCTTAGTCTTAAGAATTTTTTCCAGTTCCTTTGATTTTGGTACCACATTCAACTCATGCACTATTTGATTCCAGTCATTATCAGAGAACATGTCCATAAAACTGTCGAGTGCTTCCGATATTGTCCAAACATCGTCTTCTTTTATCGTCGTTTCCAACATAAAGTCTGTGATCTTTTTAACAAGCGGTTCAGCAAGCAAGCATCCTAATGAGCCAAGCATTCGCAACCAATTAGCTCTGACTTCTGATTTATCACAATTTTGAATGCCATCGAGAATTAATTGCAAGTCACTGTCAGATACTTGTTGGAACAGATCTCGAGATTTCTTTAAATGCTCTAATGTGGCGCGCATAAGCGATGTTGAAGCTTCTAAACTTTCATAATCTTGCTGAATTTGGAATATTTGTTGTCCTAAATCCAGCCATACATTATAGATTGCTGTTGCTCCACCTAATTCCTCTGTTGTCATTACGTTACATAGATTATGAAGACAAATTAGCGTTGATATTCTCAGTGAATTTTGACGCTTATAAAGGTTCTTTTCTGATGTCATTAGGATTGCTTTAACGTTTTCTGCAAGTGGCTGTGATCGTGCCCATAGCTTTAAAAGTAATAATTAAATATGATTAGGATTGATGCGAGAAAAAAAACTTTTAATTTAACGTATTTGAAAATTTCAAAAATTTAACGGGTTTCAAACATTTAAAACTTTTCTGTTGTAAAAAATTCGAATTCTACAAAATTCGTTAAGAAGGTGTTTGTCTTAGCACTAACGTTGAAATTGTCGAACAATATTTCAACATACTCTACAAGACGTTGCTTCACTGCACTTCCAGTTCATTCCAAACTAAAACAGTTTTAACGGAAATCCCAAGAAGTATAGTCGCAATGAAGCTTCTAATATGCCAAAAGTGTAACGCTGATTGTTCTATTGAAAAAGTTCAAGCTGCTGACTAACTTTGGCGTTTGTGACGAGAATCGAACTTAGGAAGGATAGAATGTAAAAACTTACTTTTTCCACAATTTTATGTGCTTTGATCGCTTCTGTCATTTCGACTGGGATTTTATCTTCGCAAATTCCATTACCGTTTTGATGCTCATTAATATCATAGTCGTGGACACTTTCTGCATCTGATATATCTTCCATTTCATCTTTTGATTCACTTCCTTCAGACGAACAAATGTTTGTTAATATTTCACTTGCCGTCCTTTGTGCTGATAATAAATATCCAACATTTTTAATGTCATTATCTAGTTCTGTTGGCAAATCTTCCCTTAATCTACGTGCTGATGCATCTGCTTCTGATTCCTCTCTCATTTCATCGTCTACAATTTCGACTGCTGTTGGTTCTTGTGTTTCATTTTCATTTAATGGTAAACGGCTTGTAAGTTCGTTCAAGACTTGTCTGTGATTAATTTCGATTGTTTTACTGAGTGTCTCAATTATTGGATGTAGACATTGGACGGTAAGTGCTGGGACATTTGATGCTACTCCAGCAACGACTGTACGAAGTATTACTGTTTTGTAGTCTGTGCCTTCAAGTTTAAGGACATTTTGAAAGACTGACACGAATTCTGCTAAAATTCTCCAAGCTGCTGGATTATCTTCAGATATGACTAATAAACATTGAGCAGTTGATATAGCTGAAAATGATAAATCATAAATAAGCACATCCAGTAAGTTAGAATTAAGGTTTTAACTCACAGATTTCCATTCCAAATTTCTCATGATCCAGACATCGTACAAAACTCTGCAGTAATTGTGACTGATTGAAAAACTCTAATGCAACTGAGGTACTTTCACATAAATTCCACATGATATTGACTGCCTGTAGAAACGTATCTGATTTTTGATCCAGCACATCAACTTTCTTATCATTTGTTGGCAACCATTCATTATTGGCATATTGACATAACAGCGTTTGAAGTGGTGTGAATACATCTTGTTCTACTAATCTCTCACAAATCTCTACGGATATACAGGATAAATTTCGAAGACATCCAGAACATGCTTGTCGCACATTTATGTCTGGATCTATTAATAATGGTGCTGCAATTCTGACTAAATCACTATCAATAATTTGCTTAATATTCAGTTCTCTTTGACATAATGTCGATAATGACTGTAATCCACACATTTTCTCATCATTGCTGGCACTTTGAAGTTGGTCGATTATGGTATTAATTGGTCCGCTGGATGTTGAACCATCTCCTTCATTTTCTAGATCTCGCAGTGATTGCAATCCTGTTGGATTCTTTTTGTGGGGCTTTGATTTACCCTTTTTTGTCTTACCCATTATTAAACGTTCCTTAATTACACTAGAATCTTAATTTTTCTGAATTTAAGAAGCACCGCGTGTTAATACACGAGTTGATCAATTTTTGAATTCAAATTCAAATTTATATTGACAGTTAAATGAGATTTTTTCGAATCGGGTAATACAAAGTTCAAAAAATCAAAACAAACAAATTGAAATTCGTTAATTTTATTAAAAGCAGCTAAAATGAGTAATATATACATCCAAGAACCTCCATCAAATGGAAAAGTACTATTAAAGACAACGGTCGGTGA
The DNA here is from genome assembly GCA_917627325.4 of Chironomus riparius. NCBI lineage: Eukaryota > Metazoa > Arthropoda > Insecta > Diptera > Chironomidae > Chironomus > Chironomus riparius. Next base: position 15,055,497 of record OU895877.1, on the reverse strand, counting down.
GATAGAAATCGAATTATGGTCAAAGGAAGCTCCAAAAACCTGCAGAAATTTTGTAAGTTAAATAATTCGATTAAACCGTGAAAATAAGTATTAATTAATTAACAATCCACACAGGTTCAACTATGTCTCGATGGATTTTACAATGGCACGATCTTTCATCGTCTAGTGAAGAGCTTCATAGTTCAAGGAGGTGAAAATTCTGAGAATGCAGACTTGATTGAGCCAATAAGAAATGAATTTCACTCAAGATTACGGTTTTCACGTCGTGGACTGTGTGGAATGGCTACAAATGAAGGAAGTGACAATAATATGCAATTCTTCTTCACACTGGATCAAACGCCAGAACTACAAAATACACATACGATATTTGGTAAAGTTACAGGAGACACAATTTACAACATGATTAAGCTTAATGATTCCCAAACTGATCCTAACGATCGAGTCATTTATCCTCATAAGATTAATAAAGTAAAAATATTAAACAATCCATTTCCTGATATCAAACCTCGGCATGACAAAACATCCAGCGCAAAAGATGAAGAAAGTAGCAAGAAGAAATCCAAAAAAGAAGGCGTTAAAAATTTTAAGCTTATATCTTTTGGCGAGGAAGCTGAACAAGATGAAATGGAAGTTGTGACTACAAAGTCAAAGAAAATTGAGCAATCAAGTTCATCAAGCTGGAAAAAAGATAAATCTAAAGATAAACAAGAAAAGGATCTAAAAAGATCCAGAACACCACCACTTCCAAAACGAAATACACCGCCTAAGGAGCCTGAGAAAGTCGTTACGTATGACGAGGATTCAGATAGTGATTTTGAGGAATCGATGAAAAAACAGAAAATGTCTGAGCTTGAGAAGAAACGAAAGGAGATACAGGATCAAATTAAAGACCTAAAGAAGCAATATCACAGCGATAGAAAGGACAAAACTATTGAAAAGCAGGTAGAAGAGCCAAAACCTGAAAATCCAGAAAATAATGCAATTAAAAGCTATTTAGAGGAGAAAGAAAAATACAAGAGCTGTAAAGTCAAGTCTAAAGGATCATCAAGAGAGGCACAGACAATGGCATTGCTTGAAAAATTCAAACAGAAGCTTCATTCAGCCGAACCAACGAAAAAAATTGACAATGAAAATTCAGATGACGAAAATTGGCTCGGACATAAGTTGGATTTCTCTGAAAGTCAAGATGCTGTACTTGCTAGAGATGCATCGAAGAAAGCTGATGATTGGTATGACATCTATGATCCAAGAAATCCTATAAATAAGAGGAAACGTGGTGAGAGTTCAAAGCAGCAAGACTCAAATAAAAAATCAAAATAAAAGCACCTATCATGCTTCACGCGGAAGCTTATTAATTACTTTAACGGTTTTTTTAAATTTTGAAATTATTTCAACTGTGACGCTCAGCTTTTCAGCCGCAAACGCAAAACAAATGTGCAGGAACAATTCAAAAATATTAATATTTGTGTTTCTGGCTTAATTAAAGTGTAATTAATATATCAAATTAGTTAAATGTCGAGAGTAGCATTAACGCTAACCAGTGGAATTAAATTCTTGCAGGTTTGTCGATTAAAATAATGGAAAAATACAAATTAATATTCTTACACAATTTTTTACAGCTACCGAATACTTCAATCCTTGCTGCTGCTTCTCAAATCCTACCAATTCAATGCCGTCATAAAATCAACAATCGTCACTGGAATCCAAAATGGAAACGAATGCGTGCACAAAAATTCATTAAAATGGAAATTCCTGATTTAAATGAGAGCACTATTGAGGAATTGACACCGGACGAACGAAGATCCAAAATGAAGAAACGAGGAATTTTACCACCAAGACCATACATGGAACGTCCATTTTATATCTCAGCAACTGGAGGTATATTCGAGCCTTACGTGCCAGCAGAAGGCGATGGCAAAACTAGTTCCATAACCGGAGTTTTAAAGGAAAAAGCTGAATTTGTTGAGAAGAAAGGAAAGTCATGGAATGCCGTACGAAAAATTAGAAGCTATGACGAGGATTTTGATACAAAAGAATTCGCTGTTCATGCCCAAGACATTTATTTAAAGGCACATGAAGCACTGGCAAACAATGATAAGCATAAGCTAAGAGAACTCGTCACAGAACGTGTATATCCAGAAATGATGCACAATTCAAAGAACAAGACACTAAGATGGAGATTCATCAAGTCACTGGAACCACCAAAAATCATTCATGCTCGATGCACAGAAATGATTTCAAAGGAAAATCTTTTTGGTCAAATTACAGTTCGGTTCCATACTCAACAAACTCTTGCCATTTATGATCGATTCGGACGATTAATGCACGGAAGTGAAATAATTGCAAAGGATGTCTTAGAATATGTCGTATTTGAAAAACATTTAGCTAATCTGTATGGAGTATGGAAGTTGCACGATAAAATTATCCCAGACTGGATGAAGGCAAGAGAACCACGTCCAATAACTTATGTCTTAGAGCCAGAGCCTGAGGTTAAGGAAGAAAGTGAAAAGAAGGTCGATGTTGCCGTGACACAGTAAATTATTATGCTGTAAATGAGTTAAAATAGGATTAGTAGGAATTTAATAAAGAAATCAAAAAATTAAAGATTCGTGGATGCTATTTTGGCATGTATCTTGTTCTGATCAACGTGAAGGAATCGTTAAATTGTAGTCTAGTGCACAATATGGATCTCTTTCGAAACATCCAGTGATAGTTTGGCATTTAAAATTGCATAAAAATCAGATTTAACGACTGCATACCAAAATAAACTTGGCAATAACAATTGACATACTTCGAATACTATTTTTGTGGGTAAATTAAGGCATAAAATCATAAATGCAATAAGATATAGCCAATATGATACGCAAATTCGATTGCTGCATTTTTAATGAAAGTCGACTGTTTGTCAGTTAATACAATCTGAAAGGTATAAAAACTCGCATGTACTTGAGACTTCATATGATTTTTGCAGACGGTATTATGTAAGTGTGGCTGAAAATAACACAAAACGTACTTTAAGTCATACAAGAAGGTTCAATTTTACATGAATGAGATTTTGATGAAATTAAACAAACAACAATAATCATGCTGTTTTATCGCTATTAGCGTTGTAGGTTCAATCATGCACACATCATTAATTATCTGGGCTTTTTATTTATTTCTTCGTTATTAATAATTTGCGACTACCTGCGTTTAATTAAGTCACAACTTTTGTCATTAAAACATTTATTTTTGCATGCATTGGATATAGCAACATAAAAATTACAAAAAGGTTAATTTGATCAAGTGCTCCAACCGTAACTAACCTAAGTCAACAAACTTGTCAGCATCCCACATTTATTGCCATCCAAAACAGTGTTTATTATTCATATTATGTCCATAAAAATGTTATCTCTTTTGATTACAGACGGGATTAAGTTATGCTCGAATTTCGTGGCTTTTACACAATGTCTGAGTAAGGTTTTGATGATATAAGTCATGGATTTCAAAAGCGCATTTTAATGAATGTTAAAAATGGCTGATTTTTAAAAATTAAAAGCTTAAATTCAAAAAAATAACGACTTTTTTGAATTTTCAAAATTTAACGGTTAATACTCAAATTTTACATCCAATGAAAAATTTCAAAATTCTGAAAACTGTTGAATTTAAATTAAGCTTCAAAATTCCAGCAAACATAAAAACCGGAGTCAACAGCAACTCAAACCAAATAAGCATCACAAAAAAATTATGTCAACATTAAAGTATCAACGACGAAACAGCTGATTTTGTTATTTTACATTTTATTGAATTAATCAACAATATAAAGACGATAATCACAACAGCAGCAATAACCTTGTCTGGTTTCCTATTACGTTTTGCATCTTCTTCGTCAATGCAGTCTGCTTACTTTTGTTTACATCTTTCCCTCTCACTTAATATTGAGTATTTATATGATACAAACTCATTCCAATTATGCGGACGTGATCGAGTGATCTGCAATACTGTCGGCTTTTGATGAGCGCGAAAAATATGTAAATATTGGCATCTGTGGAAAGTATTGTGCTCGTAAACATATTTATTGATCTTATTTGCCAATGCCATGGATGGGCGCTTGATAATTTTTTATGTTACAGACAAACTTGTGTTTAACCTCCAACCATATCTGAAACATATTTTCGGGGGTTTATGCGACCGATAAATTGAATCATACAAACTGAAGCTTTAGTTTTTGTTAAAACTTCATCCCGTTCACACACGCGTGTGTCTTACTGCCTTAAAAAATATTTATTGGCATGAAGTCTGAAATAACTTTACTTCTGTTGACAATAGGTCTTTACTTTCGGAATGGGAACTGCTTAGAAAATAATACAAATAGTCGCGAGAGGCGTCAAGTCGCTAGTGAGAATTTGTTCCTATTTGGATTAGATCGAAGTCATGTAGAAGGTAAATAAAATTGTCAAGTGCTCTTTAAATAATCGGTTTGGATGGTTGGCAGCAGCATTGATCAGCATAATTAATTAAATCTTAATGCATGCTGTTAAACAACCGTCAGGGCTGACATGATGCTTTATCATCAACTTAGTAAGGTGATCTATGACTCTAGTACCACTCGGGATTAAGAAGAATATTTTAACGATTCAAAGTGCACAAAAACATTCCAGAATTGAAATCGGTGCGCAAATAAAAAACTTGAAGAACAAGTCCATCCTCACTTAAAGTTTGAATGGATCTTCGGTCTAGCTGCGCAAAAATAATTAATTGCATAACTTCTTCGGACATTAAATCTCCTTTCCAATGTTTTTGTAATAAGTAGACTGTCTCGAGTTGTTGGTGTCTGTTGATTTTAATTGATAATACTGAGTATGGTGTATGAATTGGGTGGAATCTAGGCTATTTAATCATTCTAAGGCTAGTGTGGGAATGAAGCTTATATCGTCAAGTGATTAGGCAACAGATCAGACTTTCTTTTGTGATGGATAAAAATCCTACAGAATATCTCGTCCAAAAAGTTTGATTAATGATGACTTACTTCTTCATGACTCTAGTTCGTGACATTTGAAAAAATTACTTAACACTCAATCCAACAGTTTAACGAAATTTCCAAAAAAAAATTGTTACATTACAGAGAACCGATATTACAACCAGTATGATTTCATCATAGCGGGATCAGGTCCAGGTAATCAATCATAATTTAATTAATTGAAAAAGTTTTCATCATCGATGTCGTTAATCTGCATTTCTCTAATTTTTTGAATTGTTTGTAATGTAGTAAAGTTGTGACGTCTATAAATGACGCTCTCAACTTGAAAACATCATCAATCTCTTTTTGATTGTACATTGCTTTATTCTGTGTCCAAGAATGCAAAAAGAAATATTTTTTCGACTCTCGATGTGCCATTCAGCTTAATTTTAGCCCTTAACCTTGATTTTTGGACATCATTTACGAACATGCGTATATAAATAATCCAAAACTTTGATATTCCATTAATTTAGGTGGATGTGCCCTAGCAAATCGATTAACAGAAAATCCCAACTGGCGAGTGCTTATAATAGAAGCAGGAGATGTTGAAACACCTTTCCAAAGTATTCCTGTTGCAGCTCCTTACCTTGTCTTCTCAAAGTACAACTGGGGATATGCTGCTGAGCCCCAGAAAAATGCTTGTACAGGTAAGAAGTTATCAAAAATAAATAAAATCCATAGCTTATCATTAGGAATTTTATTAGGACGACAAGGAAGTCGATGTGCAACACCGAGAGGAAAAGCTTTAGGCGGTTCCAGTGTAATTAACTTTATGATGCATACTCGAGGAAATCCAAGAGATTTTGATAGATGGGCAGAAGCTGGAAATTATGGATGGAGCTATAACGAAGTGTTGCCATACTTTATGAAGTCAGAAAAGGCTAGCATAGGGAAATATTCATACTCTCCTTTTCACAATAAAAATGGCCCGTGGAGTGTATCCTTCAACAAAGACCGAACACCATTTGTTGAAGCTTTTATGGTAGCAAATAAAATGATGGGCATGCAAGAAGTAGATTACAACAGTGACCAAAATATGGGTGTCTCATATGTGCAATCAAATGTTTTAAATGGACAGAGACATTCAGCATATAAAGCATTTTTAGAGCCAATACTTCATAGACCTAATTTGCATATTTTAGTAAACACGAGAGTAACGAAAATCTTGATTGATCCAACAACTAAAAATGCTTATGGTGTTCGATTCCGAAGGAATGATAAGAACTTTAATGTAATAGCTAAAAGGGAAGTAATTTTATCATCTGGAACTTTTCATACTCCGCAACTTTTAACATTATCTGGGATTGGAAAGAAAGAATCATTAGAGCAGCTCGGAATTCCAGTGATTAAAGACCTTCCCGTAGGTGATAATATGCATGATCACGTTGCACTTGCCGAACTGACTTTTGTTACGAACAAGACTTTAAACTTTCCATTCATGACCTACCTCAACAATTTTTTTCAATTCTTCAGTGGACGAGGGTTAATGACCTTACCAAGTGGCGTTGAAGGCTTCAGTTTTATCAAAGTACCGACAAATAACAGTTTTGGACCGAATGTTCCTGATATTGAATTGATATTCATCCCCGGAGGCGTTCACTTTGACAGAGGCTTTGGAATTGTGAATGGCGGGAGAATGCAAAGAGAAATATACGATAGAGTCTATAAGCCAATGGAAGGAACGAGAAAAGACATTTTTATGATTTCATTGATGATGTTCCATCCAAAGTCAACTGGTCGTGTGAGAATTCCAAGTGCAAATCCTTTAGATGATCCAAAAATCTACGAGAATCTCTTGGATGATCCAGAAGATGTTGAAACTATTTTATATGGCATTAAATATGTTTTAAAGTTAATACAACAAGAGCCATTTCAACGTTTTGGAACTAGACTTCATTCGATTCCTTTACCACAATGTGCATACCTTCATTTCGCATCAGATAATTACTGGAGATGTGTCATTCGAATGATGGCATTTTCAATTCAACATCAAGTCGGAACATCCAAAATGGGACCAATCACAGATCCCACAGCGGTCGTCGACCCAGAATTAAAAGTTCATGGAGTTAGTCGATTACGCGTTGTTGATACATCAATTGTTCCGGAATCTCCAACAGCGCACACGAATGCAATATCTGTAATGATCGGTAATTATCTTATCTAATATCTTAAGTGCTATGCCTTCATATTTTAATTTTCTAGGTGAAAAAGCAGCTGATCTAATTAAACGTGATTGGGCTAATCAGTAAAATATTTGTAGTTCAAAGTATTTTTAATATGCTGTATATATCCAAAGATAAGTTTCTATGTAAATAAAGTTTAATATTGTTAATTAATTGGATGTGATCTTGTGTCTTGATTTGTCACCAAAAAAAAAACTCATGAATCTTAAAAAACATAAGTTTTTTGGTCACTGGCATCCTCAATGCCATGGCTTCGTAGCACAACAACGGTGCTGCTTAATTTATGCACACAATCCATAACTGAAGCACCAAAATGCATATTGAGAAACGCATTTGAATATTTTATTGATGAAGACCTTGAAAATGTAACTTCCGTTCAATGTAAAGGTCTTATTTTATTGCAAACAGCATTAGCATAATCGTTAGCATTTGTGATGTAATTCTTTGCCTGATTAGAGATTTCATGCCATGTGTAAAACTTGATATGTTCATTAAAATTGATATGATTATAAATAAGCCATAGTGAGTCATTTATGTCACATAAAGATGCATGGTCAAGGCAAGGAAGATGCTTAATATGGAATTATATCAAATCATAATGACTTATAAATGTCAGTTTTGTGATGAGCTTGACACTGATGGTAATATCACGTATTGCTATCACATGCTGTCCAAAATAGTAGAATCGATCTTTAAAAGCCAACTTTGTAATTAAAAATGTAACAGCTTTCAATGACACGTGTAGACTAGCCTGGTAACTGCAGCTGTTAAGCTCAAATCGATAACAAATTAACTGAAACGTGTAGATCGTGTGAACTAAATTAATTGGTGCTGTACGTATTGGAAACAAAGTGTTATGTAAAAATTAATTGCACTTGTTAAGATTTCTCCCACGGTAGTCTCATGTTGGAAACAAGATGTTGTTAAAGTGTTAAATTTTTAATAAATTGGATGTTCGATAACAGTAGTAATGATTTTGTGCAATGCGGCACTTAATTTGTCAGAAGTATCCAAGTTTTCAGATTTATGACAAATATCAAATGTCAGAAGCTAGCCTAGAACTAACCTAACCCATAAAGAGTAAGATCGATTCAATTGGCGACTAAGATTGCTAGTGCCTCCAGCTTATTAATAATCTCAGATCTGGATCTCAGTAAATCAATCAAGGAATGGACATTATTATTTTATTCATTAGGCACAGATCGGAAAAAAAGAATTTTTCATCCGATGTTCATGCCTTCAAATTAATGGTTCTCAAACTACACTTTGCAGCGCACTGCTGTATCTGGTGAATATCTTAAGTGTGTCAGTATTAGCAGCTTCTGTGTCTTAACAATCAATGTGTCCTCATCACGTGGAAAGCCAAAGAACTCATGGAAAGAGGCTGTTGAAAGAGACATTGTTGCATTTGGAATCAGCAATTGGCAGACGGTAGCCAGCGATAGAGCTTGTTTTAGGGGACGACTAAGGGAGATCATGGATCACAATTGATCTATACGATCAGCGAATAAATGAATCAATGAATCTGTCAATTCGAATATATTTTGAGTATGAAGCACAATCTAGATGGTTGAAAGATTCACATGATATTGATTTTATTGCCTTGATAATTACATGATTTCAGAAGGACAGTTTAATTAGAACCTTTTTTCCTCAGAACAATTTGTATACTTTCTGCTGCCTTCTCATTAAGCATTTAAGCACTTTGCATATTCAAAATCATTTTAATTTATTTTATGCAAAATTGATAATTATTGATACAATTGAAAGCCTTACATTTGAGAATTAAAGATGATCAAGGAATAATAGATTCTTATCAATTGAGATATTCTGACTATAAAAACATTAAAAATTGAACCTAAAATCATCAGTTACTTGCAGCTTTTCAAGTAGTTCTGAATCAAATCTTTTTAAAAAAGGTAAGAACAAATTTAGAATTAGTAAATTGAAAGCTAGAAATTTTGAAAATTTCAAACTATCAACTTGATCCTTTTTACTTGCAATCCTTAACTCAATATCCTCAAATTCACACAGAACCATGTTGAAGTTCGTCCTTATTACCATCTCAATTGGAATTGCATCATGTGCAATCCAAAACTATTGCAAGACCGACAAGTGTGATCTTGAATCATACAGACACATCACTTGTGACTTCAAAGATTCAGCAACATTCAAAAAAGGCTGTAATGAAGGTGCTCGTATCATCGAGTTCACCGACGATATCAAACAAAAATGGGTCGATGCCCACAACAAATACAGGAATAAGATTGCTAGTGGTGGATCTCCAGGATTCAACACAGCTGCAAATATGGCTACAATGGTAAGTTCCTGCATTAACATTATTTATTGACTGCAAGGATCAAAATCAATTTTCAGGAATGGGACGATACTCTAGCTGAATATGCAATCCTTAATGTCTTCAGATGCAAGATTGAACATGATTGCCATAACACCGACGATATGAAGCATGCTGGACAAAATATTTTCCAAGGATACGACGAAGACATGGGAGCAAATGCTGAAGTAGCTGTAAATGCATGGTATGGAGAAATTTCAGTCTCAACTCAATCAGACATCGACAACTGCTGTGACTACTTAAGAAATGGACATTTTACGCAAGTTGTTAGAGACAAAGCTAATAGAGTTGGATGTGCAGGTGGAAAATTCAAGTACCAAGGAAATGATATTGTTTATGTTGTTTGCAACTACTCATTTGGAAACTACCCAAGCAAGGCTTACATCTCAGGTCCACCAGCTTCAAAATGTAAAACTGGCAATAATCCAAATTATCCAGCATTGTGCAGCTCAGCTGAACAAATCGATCCAAATAATGTCGACTAAGTTCAGAGTTTTTTGCATGCCTTTTAATTTAAAGATATAATAAAGAACATAGATTGTATTTGAATTGAAAAATATGTCTGTGATTTTTTTAAGCTTAAAATCTAGAACTTTTTACCAATTTTATTTTTGTTGTAAAATTTAAAGTTCTTGTATATTGTAATAAAGTTTTCAAGACAAAAAGTTAAGTTTGCAAAAATTTATTTTTCATTATTTGAGACGCTCAATTGACATACTATTTGACAGCTTGTTACTTCATGGATAATTATTTTAGTAAACTGAAATTACTTATATAATGTTGTACAAATAAAATGCAATAAATTGATACCAAAAAGTCTTAAATATCTAAAGTATTTATCAAGATTTCCTCAATGTAATGTTCTGGACTGTGCAAAAATCGACAATGAAAATAATATGTCATAATTTTTTTGGCATAACATCAACTTTTACTATAATAAACTATGTATATTCTGAAAGCTTATTAAAAACACTATATAAATCAGTTAAGTCTAAGTTAATTAAGATTGAATTAAATGACATATTTGCTTAAAAGTCATAAAAAAAATAGTAGCCATTTTGAATTTAAGAAAAATCGAAAAACACGTGGTTTTGGTGGAAAATTTTTGAACGTAAATTAAGAAAATCGTCAAAACTTTAGATTTCCATCTTAAAAAGTTACCTATTAACACATTTTTTTGTCATTGAAAATTGTCCACACACTTTTACACGTTATCGATTTTGAATATTTAACGGTTTTTTCAAATTACTTAATTATAGTACAAATTTTGTTTTGCATATGAAATCTCATCAAAAATTAGATATGCTGTGAAAATTTGAAGTGATTTCGTTTAGTGGAAGATACTTTTTGAACGAAATTATTAAAAAATTTGTTCTGTCCACTCACTTTAGCACGCTACTGTATAAGAAAAATAGGTACGAAAAATTAATACACGACATTTCAAATCACCCGATTGTCGAAAATTTCGGGTGAAATAAATCACACGTGATCTCATAACCACCGCCTTTAAATACAGGCGGTGATTATAAACACACTTGTGATTTTTTCCATCGCTTGGAATTATTAGCGGTGGATTTGAAAATCATTGTTTTTCAAAACCACCGCTAACATTTCCAAGCGGTGTTTATGAAATCCCGTGATTTTCATTTAACGGGTGATTTGAAATAGATTGTTCGGTGGTTGTTCGTTTCAAGTGATTTAAAGCAGCATCGTTTTAAAATGCAATTTAAAGCATTTTTGGTCTCGATCATAGTAGGCTATTTTCAAAAAATATCGATTTTATGTCAATATTAGCATTCTTTATCATTTATAATACCTAGATATGTTTTGAAATGCAATTTAATGCATTTTTGGTCTCGATCATAGTAGGCTATTTTCAAAAAATATCGATTTTATGTCAATATTAGCATTCTTTATCATTTATAATACCTAGATATGTTTTGAAATACAATTTAAAGCATTTTTGGTTTTGATCATAGTAGGCTATTTTCAAAAAATATCGATTTTATGTCAATATTAGCATTCGTTATCATTTATAATACCTAGATATGTTTTGAAATGCAATTTGAAGCATTTTTGGTTTTGATCATAGTAGGCTATTTTCAAAAAATATCGATTTTATGTCAATATTAGCATTCGTTATCATTTATAATACCTAGATATGTTTTGAAATGCAATTTGAAGCATTTTTGGTTTTGATCATAGTAGGCTATTTTCAAAAAATATCGATTTTATGTCAATATTAGCATTCTTTATCATTTAAAATACCTAGATATGTTTTGAAATGCAATTTAAAGCATTTTTGGTCTCGATCATAGTAGGCTATGTTCAAAAAATATCGATTTTATGTCAATATTAGCATTCTTTATCATTTAAAATACCTAGATATGTTTTGAAATGCAATTTGAAGCATTTTTGGTTTTGATCATAGTAGGCTATTTTCAAAAAATATCGATTTTATGTCAATATTAGCATTCTTTATCATTTAAAATACCTAGATATGTTTTGAAATGCATTTTGAAGCATTTTTGGTTTTGATCATAGTAGGCTATTTTCAAAAAATATCGATTTTATGTCAATATTAGCATTCTTTATCATTTAAAATACCTAGATATGTTTTGAAATGCAATTTAAAGCATTTTTGGTCTCGATCATAGTAGGCTATTTTCAAAAAATATCGATTTTATGTCAATAATAGCATTCTTTATCATTTATAATACCTAGATATGTTTTGAAATGCAATTTAAAGCATGTTTGGTCTCGATCATAGTAGGCTATTTTCAAAAAATATCGATTTTATGTCAATAATAGCATTCTTTATCATTTATAATACCTAGATATGTTTTGAAATGCAATTTAAAGCATGTTTGGTCTCGATCATAGTAGGCTATTTTCAAAAAATATCGATTTTATGTCAATATTAGCATTCTTTATCATTTAAAATGCCTAGATATGTTTTGAAATGCATTTTGAAGCATTTTTGGTTTTGATCATAGTAGGCTATTTTCAAAAAATATCGATTTTATGTCAATATTAGCATTCTTTATCATTTAAAATACCTAGATATGTTTTGAAATGCAATTTGAAGCATTTTTGGTTTTGATCATAGTAGGCTATTTTCAAAAAATATCGATTTTATGTCAATATTAGCATTCTTTATCATTTAAAATACCTAGATATGTTTTGAAATGCAATTTAAAGCATTTTTGGTCTCGATCATAGTAGGCTATGTTCAAAAAATATCGATTTTATGTCAATATTAGCATTCTTTATCATTTAAAATACCTAGATATGTTTTGAAATGCAATTTGAAGCATTTTTGGTTTTGATCATAGTAGGCTATTTTCAAAAAATATCGATTTTATGTCAATATTAGCATTCTTTATCATTTAAAATACCTAGATATGTTTTGAAATGCATTTTGAAGCATTTTTGGTTTTGATCATAGTAGGCTATTTTCAAAAAATATCGATTTTATGTCAATATTAGCATTCTTTATCATTTAAAATACCTAGATATGTTTTGAAATGCAATTTAAAGCATTTTTGGTCTCGATCATAGTAGGCTATTTTCAAAAAATATCGATTTTATGTCAATATTAGCATTCTTTATCATTTATAATACCTAGATATGTTTTGAAATGCATTTTGAAGCATTTTTGGTTTTGATCATAGTAGGCTATTTTCAAAAAATATCGATTTTATGTCAATATTAGCATTCTTTATCATTTAAAATACCTGGATATGTTTTGAAATGCAATTTAAAGCATTTTTGGTCTCGATCATAGTAGGCTATTTTCAAAAAATATCGATTTTATGTCAATAATAGCATTCTTTATCATTTATAATACCTAGATATGTTTTGAAATGCAATTTAAAGCATGTTTGGTCTCGATCATAGTAGGCTATTTTCAAAAAATATCGATTTTATGTCAATATTAGCATTCTTTATCATTTAAAATGCCTAGATATGTTTTGAAATGCATTTTGAAGCATTTTTGGTTTTGATCATAGTAGGCTATTTTCAAAAAATATCGATTTTATGTCAATATTAGCATTCTTTATCATTTAAAATACCTAGATATGTTTTGAAATGCAATTTAAAGCATTTTTGGTCTCGATCATAGTAGGCTATGTTCAAAAAATATCGATTTTATGTCAATATTAGCATTCTTTATCATTTAAAATACCTAGATATGTTTTGAAATGCAATTTGAAGCATTTTTGGTTTTGATCATAGTAGGCTATTTTCAAAAAATATCGATTTTATGTCAATATTAGCATTCTTTATCATTTAAAATACCTAGATATGTTTTGAAATGCAATTTAAAGCATTTTTGGCCTCGATCATAGTAGGCTATTTTCAAAAAATATCGATTTTATGTCAATATTAGCATTCTTTATCATTTAAAATACCTAGATATGTTTTGAAATGCAATTTAAAGCATGTTTGGTCTCGATCATAGTAGGCTATTTTCAAAAAATATCGATTTTATGTCAATATTAGCATTCTTTATCATTTAAAATGCCTAGATATGTTTTGAAATGCAATTTGAAGCATTTTTGGTTTTGATCATAGGAGGCTATTTTCAAAAAATATCGATTTTATGTCAATATTAGCATTCTTTATCATTTAAAATGCCTAGATATGTTTTGAAATGCATTTTGAAGCATTTTTGGTTTTGATCATAGTAGGCTATTTTCAAAAAATATCGATTTTATGTCAATATTAGCATTCTTTATCATTTAAAATACCTAGATATGTTTTGAAATGCAATTTAAAGCATTTTTGGTCTCGATCATAGTAGGCTATGTTCAAAAAATATCGATTTTATGTCAATATTAGCATTCTTTATCATTTAAAATACCTAGATATGTTTTGAAATGCAATTTGAAGCATTTTTGGTTTTGATCATAGTAGGCTATTTTCAAAAAATATCGATTTTATGACAACATTAGCATTCTATATCATTTAAAATACCTAGATATGTTTTGAAATGCAATTTAAAGCATTTTTGGTCTCGATCATAGTAGGCTATTTTCAAAAAATATCGATTTTATGACAACATTAGCATTCTTTATCATTTAAAATACCTAGATATGTTTTGAAATGCAATTTAAAGCATTTTTGGTCTCGATCATAGTAGGCTATTTTCAAAAAATATCGATTTTATGTCAATATTAGCATTCTTTATCATTTATAATACCTGGATATGTTTTAAAATGCAATTTGAAGCATTTTTGGTTTTGATCATAGGAGGCTATTTTCAAAAAATATCGATTTTATGTCAATATTAGCATTCTTTATCATTTAAAATACCTAGATATGTTTTGAAATGCAATTTAAAGCATTTTTGGTCTCGATCATAGTAGGCTATTTTCAAAAAATATCGATTTTATGTCAATATTAGCATTCTTTATCATTTAAAATACCTAGATATGTTTTGAAATGCAATTTAAAGCATTTTTGGTCTCGATCATAGTAGGCTATTTTCAAAAAATATCGATTTTATGTCAATATTAGCATTCTTTATCATTTATAATACCTAGATATGTTTTGAAATGCAATTTGAAGCATTTTTGGTTTTGATCATAGGAGGCTATTTTCAAAAAATATCGATTTTATGTCAATATTAGCATTCTTTATCATTTAAAATGCCTAGATATGTTTTGAAATGCATTTTGAAGCATTTTTGGTTTTGATCATAGTAGGCTATTTTCAAAAAATATCGATTTTATGTCAATATTAGCATTCTTTATCATTTAAAATACCTAGATATGTTTTGAAATGCAATTTAAAGCATTTTTGGTCTCGATCATAGTAGGCTATGTTCAAAAAATATCGATTTTATGTCAATATTAGCATTCTTTATCATTTAAAATACCTAGATATGTTTTGAAATGCAATTTGAAGCATTTTTGGTTTTGATCATAGTAGGCTATTTTCAAAAAATATCGATTTTATGTCAATATTAGCATTCGTTATCATTTATAATACCTAGATATGTTTTGAAATGCAATTTGAAGCATTTTTGGTTTTGATCATAGTAGGCTATTTTCAAAAAATATCGATTTTATGTCAATATTAGCATTCTTTATCATTTATAATACCTAGATATGTTTTGAAATGCATTTTGAAGCATTTTTGGTTTTGATCATAGTAGGCTATTTTCAAAAAATATCGATTTTATGTCAATATTAGCATTCTTAATCATTTATAATACCTAGATATGTTTTAAAATGCAATTTAAAGCATTTTTGGTCTCGATCATAGTAGGCTATGTTCAAAAAATATCGATTTTATGTCAATAATAGAATTCTTTATCATTTATAATACCTAGATATGTTTTGAAATGCAATTTAAAGCATTTTTGGTCTCGATCATAGTAGGCTATTTTCAAAAAATATCGATTTTATGTCAATATTAGCATTCTTTATCATTTATAATACCTAGATATGTTTTAAAATGCAATTTAAAGCATTTTTGGTCTCGATCATAGTAGGCTATGTTCAAAAAATATCGATTTTATGTCAATAATAGAATTCTTTATCATTTATAATACCTAGATATGTTTTAAAATGCAATTTAAAGCATTTTTGGTTTTGATCATAGTAGGCTATTTTCAAAAAATATCGATTTTATGTCAATAATAGCATTCTTTATCATTTATAATACCTAGATATGTTTTAAAATGCAATTTAAAGCATTTTTGGTCTCGATTATAGTAGGCTGTTTTCAAAAAATATCGATTTTATGTCAATATTAGCATTCTTTATTATTTTTAATACCTAGATATGTTTTGAAATGCAATTTAAAGCATTTTTGGTCTCGATCATAGTAGACTATTTTCAAAAAATATCGATTTTATGTCAATATTAGCATTCTTAATCATTTATAATACCTAGATATGTTTTAAAATGCAATTTAAAGCATTTTTGGTCTCGATTATAGTAGGCTATTTTCAAAAAATATCGATTTTATGTCAATAATAGAATACTTTATCATTTATAATACCTAGATATGTTTTGAAATGCAATTTAAAGCATTTTTGGTCTCGATCATAGTAGGCTATTTTCAAAAAATATCGATTTTATGTCAATATTAGCATTCTTTATCATTTATAATACCTAGATATGTTTTGAAATGCAATTTAAAGCATTTTTGGTCTCGATCATAGTAGGCTATTTTCAAAAAATATCGATTTTATGTCAATATTAGCATTCTTAATCATTTATAATACCTAGATATGTTTTGAAATGCAATTTAAAGCATTTTTGGTCTCGATCATAGTAGGCTATTTTCAAAAAATATCGATTTTATGTCAATAATAGAATACTTTATCATTAATAATACCTAGATATGTTTTAAAATGCAATTTAAAGCATTTTTGGTCTCGATTATAGTAGGCTTTTTTCAAAAAATATCGATTTTATGTCAATAATAGAATACTTTATCATTTATAATACCTAGATATGTTTTGAAATGCAATTCAAAGCATTTTTGGTCTCGATCATAGTAGGCTATTTTCAAAAAATATCGATTTTATGTCAATATTAGCATTCTTTATCATTTATAATACCTAGATATGTTTTGAAATGCAATTTAAAGCATTTTTGGTTTTGATCATAGTAGGCTATTTTCAAAAAATATCGATTTTATATCAATATTAGCATTCTTTATCATTTATAATACCTAGATATGTTTTGAAATGCAATTTAAAGCATTTTTGGTCTCGATCATAGTAGGCTATTTTCAAAAAATATCGATTTTATATCTATATTAGCATTTTTAGCTTCCGCGTGGAACACGGAAGGTGTCGTTCAAATTTTGTCACCCAACCTACAGGTCCACCGTTTTATCCAAAAGTAATTATTTATATGTCAAAATTTAGCCCTTGTTGTCTGGTTGAGCGAAAATTATGGCGCTTTGCGTGAATCGTCTTAGTTCTCGAGATATAGTAAAAATAGTGTTTAATCTGGTGGATTATAAATAAATCCAATAGATTAAAAATTAAATCAGTAATATCTTTTAATTTTCAAATCGATTTTTTCCGTGTGATATCTTAAATTAAAGGTAATAAAAGGAAAATAATCGACCATTACAAGAATTTCATTTGTTTCGGTTTTGAGTGGGTTTAAGAAATTTTTATGTAAATCTTGATTAATTTCAAACCGGATTTGAGGGTTTAATTTTACTTATTTTGCTTTTTTTGCACAAAATGTTCCCAAAATGTCAAAAATGCATTCAAATAGCTAAAACCACTTATGATTGATAGAAAAAAAAATGATTTAATTTTTTTGTTGATAGTAGCTGGTCTTAATCCAGTAACACGGATTTACTAGTGTTTGATCTCCATCATTAATCCTGACTTATTTAATGTATTGAAATTATTAGGAATATTTACACCGTATTTACGTTGGTTCACGTTCTTTCGCAATTCTATTTCTGTAAGCATGCAAACAAGCATGCAAGTTAATCAGCAAGAAATCTCAATAACGAGACATTGTAAAGACTTCTGGTTTTCTACATTTGATTCGTGCTGCTCTATAGAAGAGCTGTATTGTTTTTGGGCAAGGTAGAAATAGCCGTTGCTTGAGAAAAAGCAAAAAACTTTCCTTTCTTACGAAGTTTTCAAAACAAAAGGTGACTGTGATTTTTATAAAATTAAACTTTGGATGAAAAAACTTTTAAAGAATGTTCGTTAAGCTTTAAATCTTCAAGCATATGCTCAGCGAAGCTCAGCTGACTCGCTGGTTTTATACTTTCAAACATACCAAGCTTTATACCTTCAAACTTATGCTAAGCAAATCTTGGTCTATCCATAAAACTTTTGATGGTATGATATGAATATATCCACATTGGGTTTACCCGATACACTAATTTTCGCTTTGCGATATATATAAAAGAACTGTAATCTAACATAAGTCAAATGCGGAAGCTAATGACTTTCTACGTAAGTCGTGTTTTTTACATTTCAATTCACGTGCTTGGCATTTTAGTGAATTAATCTGATGCTGAAATTATAATTATTGATATATCAAGTTGAGTTTAAGTTACTATAAAAGCATCAAGGTTCAACTGGAGCTTCATCAATGCATTGATGATCTATCTTAACATGCTTCTACGGGATAACAATCAAAATCATTGAAATGTAATTTTTTATGCTGCTAGAATAAGGAATTCATTGCTTTGAGCAATTCAAGTTAATGAGAGAATAACAAAATTTTGAGTTCTTAAAGAGATTTCTATAGTTTAATGGCTTCCTTATGCTGAGAAAATACAAAACAAAAAGAAATCCTTTGATTAAAGAATTAGATTTCAGATCAACAAAGTACAACAAAGTAGCAATTAAACATTTTTGTAAGTTTTGTGATTCATTTAATTTGCATAATATTTCAAGACGAACTGTATAATTATTGATCTAATTACAGTTAATTGCTATTCTATTGATTTTAAGGCATTGAAGATGCTTATCAATTGAACTTGTTTAAGTATAAAAGCATCCGAATTCTACAGTTCTATCATCAGTTTATTGAAGTTATTCAAAAAGTTCTGAAAGGATATCCAAAAAAAAATAAAAATCATGTTGAAGTTCATTCTTATTGCTGCCGCAATCCAACTTGTTTCGTCTCAAAAGACATTACAAATTGTAGACTTATGCAAAACTGACCTTTGCGATGGAAATCATCTGACATGTCAATTGAAAGAAATTCAATCAAAGGCAGCATCAGGATGTGCTCGTATTCTTGATCTTACTGAGGAAAACAAACAAGCTTTTCTTGATGCACACAACGAGAAAAGAAACTTGATTGCTAATGGTAAACAACCAGGATTTAATTCCGCTACCAGAATGGCTACAGTTGTAAGTATAAGCCATGCCTTTATTTACTAAAATTGAAACCTAATGAGATTTTACTATAATTATTAGGAATGGGACCAAACACTTGCTGACTATGCACTTTTGAATGTCATGAGATGCGACTTTGCTCATGACTGTCACGCAACTAAGGACTTTCCCTTTTCTGGTCAAAATATTGCTGGAGATTTCGGAGAGGATTTGAACAAAATTGCTTACAGTAATGTCGAAAACTGGTACTCAGAAGTCAAGAAATCAGATCAATCAGCTATCGATAACTGCTGCAGTAACTATTTGATCAATGGACATTTTACACAAGTTGTTAGAGACACATGTACGAAAATTGGATGTGCTGTCGGCATCATTCCTTACAATGGCGAACAAATGACTTATACTGTTTGCAACTATTCATATGGAAATCTTGATGGCAAGTCATATAAATCTGGTGCACCAGCTTCTGAATGTAAAACTGGTACAAATCCAAAATATCCAGCTTTGTGTAGCTCTGCTGAATATATTGATCAAACACAATAAGGAATTTGATGACATTTTGGTTTTTGCACAGTAGATGATCAAAATTTTGTGTGAATGCACCAGACTTTGTACTTTTCCTGTCTTTTAAAGGTTTTCAATAAAAATGGTTTTTTGGTAACCAGAAAATTAAAGTTTGTTCATAATCAAGCAATTTTATCTGTGCTTATTCTGAGCATTTTTAAGTAAGTGATTCTCAAACTGTCTACTTTAAAGGATTTCGTTAAAAGCTTTACTTAACTAAGCTAAAGATCCCAAAAATCAATTTAACATTCAAAATGTTCATCAAAAAGTAAGAAAAGCAGCAAATCCACAACATAACATTCAAAAAACATCCAAAAATGGATTCACTTCGCCATTAAAAAAGTTATACTTGCTGCTTTTTTTTCGCGCATCCCAAATTATAGGAAAATTTCAATAAAAGCACAAAGCACGAGCGCAGAGAGAAAAGTCACAGAACACGTATTGAGAAAAGAGATGAAGGAAATGAAAGCAAACGGCAGAGAAAGAAGAAAAAAAAATTGTCGACGAAGTGTGAGATATCTAAAATGGAAGTGGGAATTTAATGGCGCTGCAGAAACTCACGATTTATTTGTTTCAATGAGACGATCTCATTGTTTCTCTTTGTGCCACACATCATTGTGGCATCACATTTGTTACGCTTTAATGAGAAAATAAAAAGATTTAAAACGCAAGTCGATGGGAGATGTGGAACGAACAAAAATAATTGAGAATGTTTCTTTTGTGCTGAACACCTAGTATTCATAACATTGATGCTTACGTATATTGTTTCATTTCTTGTAAAGTTCTCATCGTGTAGTATTCTACGTCTAAAGTTTTTTTTTTTTGAAAAATAAAATTGTTGTGAATTGTGCAACATTGAAGATATAGCTGCAGGATATGATAATGGATTTTGCAGTTTGATGCAACTGTGATTAGGTTTTTGGATGATTTGATTAAATCTTATACAATTAAATTAATTTATGGATGTTTTGAATAATTTTGACAATTTTTTGTGTCATATGCAGCATATGGATGTCACATCAACTAATTATATAGAATAATCAACAATTTGTGTCAATTGACCGCTCAAATTGGCTTCAATTGTCTCGTTCACCCACTTTTATATGCTCATATTCCACTCATAGTCTATAATCCAATCGTTTTCATCATCCATAATTTGTAGGTGTGCAGCATCAACCAACAATTGCTATAAAACCAGTGATTAGCTTTATAACAATTCAGTTTTATTATTATGATAACTATTTGGGATGTTCTAAGTTTTCAATGAAAATGGTTGTTGGTTTTACAGAATATTGAAGCTTAAGCACTTCACTCATATATCAAACTAATTTGATGACTAGAATTCTGCACTTTTTGAGGATGTAAGAACTACAAAAAGCTCATTTTACCAGCGAGGCATCTTTTATTTGCTGTCAAGTAAGATCAAAGATTATGCAATTAGGGATATTCTCATATTGAAATTGTGGCCAGGTTTGCCAATTGGCTACCGCTTGGTTCTAATCATACTATCAACCGGTAATATAAATGATTAAATCTATAGTCGAGTGAGGATTTTTAAGTTCAATGTTTAAGTATCAATGTAGCTTTTTTTCAAAAAATCCAAAATCCTAACCTGAAATTTTTTAAAAAATAGGATTTACTATAATAAATAACTATGTTGGCTCATTCGAGTCCATCATGATCATTATCACAATGTTTAATACCCATTTAAATATGAGAACTTAAATGTTTACAGCAATAATTGTTAACTTTTATTTGACAACAAATTTTCATGTTAATTGAACAGAATCAATGTTTAATGAGCATATGCTATGCTCAGATAATCATTTCAAATGGTGTAAGCATGACCTTAAATGCTGTCTGCATGTTTTTCAATACTAAATAGGTTTTAATTACACGATATAATTGTAGTGACAGTAATTTATACAGTATTCGGTTTTAAAATGATATCTTATCAATAAATGGTAAAAGTCCAATGCATGACTATCAGTTTATGGCACAAAACAACCAAGCAACTGAAATCGACCACAAGATTGATATCAAAACTTTATATTTTACACTGCATATATTCCATTTACTTCCAATTTCTAAGAAAATCAATCAATTGCATTAAATTCATACTTATGCACACTTTACTGCATTTCCTCAAATTCATAAGCATTCAAACACTTTGATACCCAAATCATCCATTGGAATGCATATCAATATCTACAAAAACTACATTCAACTAACAAATTTATGAGCTCCAGTGCAGTCATTAACGCCTCATTAAATTTAAAATCGTAAAGAATATTAAATCAACATGGTGGTCTGTATGGATTCCAATGGTGGATATCTGATGGATTTTTATTTGTCTCGTCTCTAAAATCATTATCTAAAGCTTAATTAAAATTCATAAAAAAGTTCTTCCAAGCTGGAATGAGAAGTCATTTTTTGAGAAATGGAAAGCTTAAAAAAATGCTTAATTCAATCATGTGGAAGTAAAATTTAAATAATATTATGTGACTGACTGAATGGCTAAGAAAACAATGGAAGGAATGGACTGGTTTGGGAGTGAATTTCGGATAGAAATGCAAATCATTCCATTTTCCATCACATTTTGCTAGGTATCAATTGTGGAACTGATTAAATTTTACTTCTGAGAAAAATCAGTTCCTTCATTTTGATGTTTTTTACATGGGAAGTAGCGCTCATCATCAATACATCTACTTTTTTATATATTTTTTGGGAATAGCTTTGTTGGAAAACTTATGCATGCACAGAATATGTGTGATATCTGGAAATGTAAATCTTATCGACCACGAGTCAATTGACAAATGTAAAGGCATCAATAATTCGTGTCTTACAATTGTTGTTGGCAAATGGATGTGGGCTGGAAATTTTTATAGCCATTGAATCGACAATGTATAGATACAATTGTAAATTTATGTTTCACATTCAATTATCCAAAAAAAAGACATTCACAGCAAAGAAATATGAAGGAACTGAATATGAATGAACAAATTTGATGAGATTTTAAGAAGATATCGTCGACCAATGTGGATATATTGATGTCACGCATGATTGCCACTTTCTATAAATAATGATCATTTATTGTAAATTTGCAAATTATTGTCCAGCATACCGATGACAGTCAATTTGAAATTTAATTGCGCCATTTTGTTTCATACATTTTGTAGATTTCATACATTTTTAGTTCGACTGCCGTTCGAGAAAAATGGAGTTTTTTTGGAATGGTACCGAAACGTATGTAATAGGCGAACATGATGTGCAGCACAACGTTTGGAATCGTACGACGAGTCACATAGAAATGTTCAATGCGAGCGCTTGAAAACAATGAAATTGAAATGCTGTATGTGACTGACTAGTATGAGAGTTTGGTAAAAATGCTATAAGCCACGTGCCGTAAATTTTCATTCCATGTGTTTCATGTGACTTAATCATAAGCTGTCAATAAATATCGCGGGATTAGATTTTTTTCTTTCTTAAGATGATTTCCAATCGCCATTGACTACGTCTATTTCCAATGAGAGAACATTTTCCATATTAAAGCTTACTATTGCATGTCTTCATTTCCTTTTCATTTACTATACAAACAATCTCGTTTGTTCAGCAACACTCAACAATCTATAAACCTCGAAGCAGTATGATCTGTAGCTGTTGTGCTACAATTTCATTCTGTTATAATGTAGCCATAATATATTTAAAGCATTATAGCAATGGCAATGCTTTTCTGGGCGTATTTTTTTATTAATGAATAATTTTTTTCTTCTTTGGTTCCATAAGCATGCCATTGCCGCCAGCCATTTAATAGTTCAATGGAAATTTCTTTACTAATGTCAGCTAGCTTCTAAATCTTACTACTGAACAATTTATTCCCACAACTAAAGCAACAACATGCTACATACTATTTTTTTGGAAAGGGGGAAGAACAGTGGAAATCTACAAAGTCAAAGACGAACGGTGACGTATGAGCACAAATCTATACAGCACAGAAGTGACCTGAAATCGAGATGCGATGCATTGCAATTTTCCCACAAAAATAATTTTAAAAAAGGAAAGAAAAAAGTTATTTTTTCGAAAATTGAGAAGAGTGAGTTTCACTAGGCGAGCATGAAAAGTGGCAGCATTAATGTCTTATTGGTGATGTGACATATAGCTTGTATACACTTTTTTTTGTGTTATTCATTTATTTCACGCACATGAAACAGCCGTTTTAACTGTGTTGTATGCTCGAGTGAAAACTTTACATCTCATTGGCAAACTTATTATCGGTGCTCAGTGGAAGGTTTGGGTGAAAATAAATAATTTAAAGGACGAAAAATTGATGGATTTGCTTTAAATATGTTAGATTGTGAAGAATAAAGTCAAGATTTATCAAAATCTGACAATTAAGTTAAAGTTTAAAGAAATAATTTCAAAATTTTAAAATTCTTAAAAATTCCTGCATTTTTTTCACTCGAGTATTGAGTACCAGGCGCTACTAAATTCAACAGCACATCGGTCTGTGTATCATAACACAGCAAAATATACATATACGTACCGTAAACAGCAATCCATTTTTTTATTTTAATTTAGGGAGTTTTAGGCATCGCTTGGCATTTCAATAGCGTCTGCCTTTAAGGAAGGATTTTTTTTTAAAGACTGGACATTCGTGATAATTCCTGAAGTAAATCCAACTCCATTGTGCTTATCAAGTACTTTGTGGTCACATTATCAGTGCCTTATTTTGAAATTTTTTGTGCTTATTTTGAAAAATGAAAGTGAAACTTTTTTTCGATACAGAATGGAAGCGGCGCAAAATTTTTATATATTTTTTCCTCCTGTTTACGTGACTCAAAAAACGAAGCTCCATATTTGTTAAAACGTATTGACTCTATCAATTGAGGCATAAACAATTCGCGGTATAGTACTGCTGTAATTTGGGAGTTTAGAGATCATTTAAAAGTGACCTTGACACATCCAGAAGACATATATTATGTATAAGAGGCCTAACGCAGGCCTCCGCTGAGCATATATGTACACATATATCTTCTTTGTTGCTCGCATTCCCTTTTTCACTTTAACCATCAACAATCAATGATAAAAAAAAAATTTTATATTTATTTATTATTCTTTTTGCCTCCTTCATGTCTTTACTATGTATACATAATAATGATATTCTTTTCCAGCGAGAGAGAAGACGCAGGGTTGCCGTTTTTATTCACTTGCCATCCAACATGCGACTTTGCTTTATAGCTAGTATATACGAAAATGTTTGCCTTGGGAAGAAAAATTCAAGCAACGCGCGTTCAATAACAAGAACACAGAACATCCAGCAATGTTCATAAATGATGAATTTCAAAAAATAAAATTTTCTTTCACCTCCTATTGCTGTCTCAACTGATCTAATGTTTTCGTGACTGTTTACTTATTGTTTTGATGTTTTTTGTGCAATTGTTTGATTGTTTTGATGCTCAGTGCTGGTTGATGCAGTAGTGGGAAAGAGAAGGGTGATGAAAAGAGATAAATATATTCCTAAAGAAAGCTTTAGAAAGAGATGGAAGTAAGTCACAAACTTTCCACAATTTTTGAGCAAGAAAGAAAATGAAACTTCAGTAAATTGAGCATTAAAATAGTCAGGGGAAGTGATTGGCCACAAAAAACATTGAAAAATGCAGAACCAAGAAATGTGGAACAAATGCTGCATGTGGATGGTGTCTTGGGAAGATTGCAGACACAAGCAAGTAATCCCACGTGATAATCAACTTGTCATATAATTAATGTTATTTTTAGAAGGCTATAAAGTCTGTAAAATTAGACCATTTAGTTCTTTGCTAATTTTAGCAAGAAAAAAAAATTATTTAAAGCGTAAAGCAAGAGGCGTGGAATAACAAATTTAATTAGCATTAAAATCTTTTGACAAATGAAGATCAATTTACTTCCATGTTAATTCACATGTTAAGTCTGACTCATTGAAATTCGCGAACAGATTTATAATCTTGTTTATCTTGTTGACATGGGATTTGCCATGTAATTTCAAACAGAGGTGGGAATCGAATTGATTGTGGCTAATTAGATTCTCATTATGGATTTTGGAATGATCAGTGGATGGTCGTCAATAATGATTGGGAGTTTTTGAAATTTGTTTCTTCGAAAATCTTAACTTTTGGGGACTTACTAATAATATGCTGACAAAAAAGGCACTCAAACTTAAATTAGTGGATGGTCTTAGCATCTGCAGTCTTTGGCATGTGCGTTTCAATTCTTAATGTAATTTTCTGTGATCTGTTGCTTCGGTATTTCTCCTTCTTTACCTTTAAAAAATAAATTTATGACCACAATTTATCAAAGATGATCTTTTATAGAAACACGTAATAGCATCCGTGACTTGATTTGGACTTGAAGAGTTTTAAATAACTATGTTAAACCCAAAGCTGGTTTACAGGGCTTTTCTGGGTCCCCTACTCTAGTCACAATTGAATCTTGTCTACATCCTAGATTAAACCACACAATTTTTAATTTCAGAGTGTCCCGGTATCCTTGTTTGACTCAGAAATTCATTTTATGAGCACCCTAAGGTAACCTACATTCATAGTCAAATTTAATGCTTAGCTAATCTACATCTCTAGTGAACCTACATCCTACATCAACTCATGTACAAACCTAGTCAACCTAAATGAGTCATGATCATCAATATCCCCAATATTCCAAATTCAAATACTTTACTTCTCAGTGTCATCATCTCATGGTTCCACCTCAGTTCCTTTCCCAACAATCAACATTTTTATTTCCCCGAAATAAGAATTAAAAAAAATTGTCATAAGTAAAAGTCAATACATCACGATCAAGACACAATCTCCACACTTAAAATTGAACATAGATAAAAACTTTAATGCCTACTTGTCGGGAAAACCGTAAATAGTTTCACCGCTCACGTTTCATACTCTTATTACTACTGAGGTTTCACATTATATTTAATGATCCTATAAATTGCTATATCGCTTACTTGTGAGAATTTCGCTTGTCATTCTGAGTATGTCGAAAAGGGGATCTAAAGTAGACTTTTACAACATTGTAACGAAGATAATTGATTCTATGCGCGACACTGATTGGATTGGTAGATAAATAAATTAGTTGAAGCATGGAATTAGTAGCTAGGAATTAGTATAGTCAATTATAAATAGTAAAGATGATTAAGATGATCACTAGTCCCAACCGTACATAGTAATTAGCTGCAGCAAATGCATTTTCAGATCTCTTCATAAAGAAAAATTTATGCCTACCTCCTTAGCTGACCATCAAGACCCATGAGCTTCTACTGAATCTCACTTAGGGGCCGTTCACTTATGACGTCCAGGGGGGGGGGGGAACAAATCCATTGTTCTGTTTTGAAAAATGAACGTTAATTTCGGACGTCATAAGTGAACGACCCCTTAGATGACACCTGATTCTGGTTCTATTGTTGGCTGACACTTGCTTATCACTTATAGCACAGACAATCATTAATACGATATTTTTCTGTATCTACAAGTTCTGACTTGAATACGTTATAGATTGGAGCTTCTACAGGTTCCCTAACAACAGGAAAAGCTTAACTTGACATGTCCGAACTCTACAAAAATTCTTCAGTCTAAAATTTCATATCATTCTTGTCGGGATCTTCAAAAACAAGCAAATTAGAGGTCAAGACATAATAACTACCAAAACAAACATTCCTAAATGCTCACCTCTGTTTAATTCAATTAATATGCAAGTTCATTTCACTAATGTTGTTTCAGCACAATCATATCTACGTTTTTCGTAATAATTATACAACTTCTCATGATACATTCTCTGTTATTGCGCTGAATAGCACCTGTTTTTTGCGTTCTCTATGTTTTTTTCGTTTCCTTCACAGTTCTGACGAATCGATCAGATGCTAATCTATTTTTAAAGCCAATGGAAAATCTACGTGGAATAAATTATTATTATTATTATTATTATTATTTATTGATTACTTCTTTTCATTACAAAGGAAAAGCCACTTCAAATAGAACAACAATCAGTCCCAATTTGAAATGGCATAAAAACCTTTGTGAATAAGATTAAATAACTTAATGACAAAATGGAAAAAGATGTGAGATTCATCGCTCAATGAGCATTAAAGATCTCACGTTAAACAATTTTTAACGGAAATTTAAAATTCAAACTTTAACGGTTAAAACAAATTGAAAATTTTTGTGATGAAAGTATGAAGGGTAAGTTTTGTTGTTGTTGATTATTTTTAAATAAATAGAGAGAATTGTTATTAATCAATTAAATCAGCCAGGACAGCGACAGATGAAATCCAAAGAAATATCTAATGAACAGCAAAACAGACATCAAAAGTACGCCGATCAGCCATGGTAAATCGTTCCAATTAATATTTTTGTGTGATGAATATTAATATTTTCTTTTTTGTAGATTATTTTCCAAAAGATTTTAAGTAATCTCCGGACAGGAAGGATGACATCATTTTTTCATTGCGGATATAACATTTAAGTGCCCATTTAAATGCATGCATATGCGGTAAGTGCCTAATGTCCTGTGGAATACTTCTGTAGATTCCAACTCCAAAACTTGAAATTCTTTTTTGACCATATTTTGTTTTAGATTCTGACTTAATCAGGTCACCAGCCTGTCTTGTTCTGCTAGTAGATGCTACTCTTTCGAAGATAATGTTGGTGTGGATCTTGTTTTTAATGTTATTGTAGACATATGTTGCTGAATTGACGAAATTGATGGCTCTTACTGGAAGACAGTTTTGGACAAGGTGAGCGTATAAATTAATTCTATTTTCTAGCATTTCAATATTGTACACGTGTCTTAAAGCACGATTTTGGACTTTCTGGATTGGGCTGATAACATTATCACATGCAGTGCCATATATTACGGACATGTAATTTAAGTGCGTTTCGAAGAGTGTATTGTATATTAATTTCTTAGTTGTTTGAGGTAATTTGTACCTTAGTTTCCATAAAATACCAGTTACAGAGGCTAGTTTAGATTCTAGAGCCTCACAATGTCTATCCCATTTGAGATGTTCATCCATCACTAGGCCTAAGTATTTTATTTGTGTGACAAGACAGATAGTTTCTTCTCGAATTTGAATGGTTTTGGGCTCATTAGTTTTCATGTATGGCGAATGAAAAACTATGAAGTTTGTTTTTGCATAGTTTAAATACAGTTTCTGAGCATCGAAAAATTCCAGTATCGTTCCCATATCCTTAGTAATTTTAACATCAATTTTTTCATTTTTATCATGACTATTGACAAGAATCGCATCATCAGCATATAAATATAATTTTCCATTAATCTTCAAGAATGCAATCTGATTGAAAAAAATTAAGAATAGGAGGCTCCCTAAGATTCCACCTTGCACGACTCCATAATCAATGTCCTTCTTATTACTGATTGCTGAGTTAATTTTAACAATTTGTTTTCTATTTCTTAGGTAGTTTTCTATTAGTTTAAGTGAATCACCGCGTATACCAGATAGATTTAGAGTGTGTATTAGGCAATCAACATTCACGAGATCAAAAGCTTTTCGTATATCCATGCTAACAGCACTAACTTTCTTTTTTTGGTCTAACAGACTCTTGATCTCTTCCACTAGTTCAAGGGCAGCAATTTCAGTTCCACTCTTGGCTCTAAATCCAAATTGTTTCGGTGACATAATTTTCGCTTTTAAGAAAACGAAATCATAAATTCTTTTGTATAGTGTTTTCTCGACGATTTTATTAAATACGGTGAGCATTGATATTGGTCGGTAATCGTTGATTGAAGTTTTATCACCAGATTTGTTGATAGGAATCACAAGGGCAGTTTTGAAGCATTCTGGGTAAACTGATGTCATATATATACGTTTAATCATGTGACAAAGTAGAGGGCAAAGTTCAGTTGAGAGATGTTTAACAATTATTGGGCAAATTCCGTCTATTCCAGGTGATGATTTTTTTAAGCTTTGGATTATTAGAGTTATTTCTTCTTCATCCACATCTTCAAGAAACATGTCTTGCATAACAGGTTCAAATTGAACGTTTTTGGAGCTTACTGGTGATTGACTTACAATGTCTGTTATGCTTGATATGAAATTGTCATTGAATGAGTTGGCTAATTCTAATTCATCCGTCACAATGTTTCCTTCTTTGTTAAATACTGCCTTTATGCTGTTCTCTTTAGTTCGACCTAGTATCTTATTGATATTCTTCCAAAGCTTTTTTGGATCAGGCTCATTGCATAAAGCTGAGTAGGATTTCTTTTCATCTGTATTAATGTGTTTTTTTAAATTTTTTGAGACTAATTTTAATTGTTTCTTGAGATTAAAAGTTGAATTTTGAAATGAAATTTTCCTTTTGATTTTTCTCAGTTTGTTAATGATTTTTTGTTTTTTATGAAGAAGCTTTAGACTTTGAAAACTTAGCCAGTTGCATGTACGATTTTCTTGTCTGGTATGAAATTTAAATTGGACTGTAGAATTTTTTATTGCTTGTTGCGTTAGCGACGTGATAGTTTCAGCAATGATGTTTGGATCCTTAAGATCAAAGATGTGTGCAGTCTGAATTTTTTGGAATTCCTGTTTTAGCTTGAAGAAGTTTACTCTGTTTACTACCTTTAACAGTTTACGATTTTTAATCTTAATGTCTTTGATTACTGATATAATCATATTGTGGTCACTGAAACTGCTATCGATACAAACTGTGTGGTTCTGTATTAGATTTGCTAAATGATGACTGCAAGCAAAATGATCGATTGTTTTGTTACTGGCATTTCTTGATGGATGTATGTTAGATACGCTCATGTCATAAGATTTTAAGATATTTCTATACGTCTTTGCATCGTTTGAGTTATCATTATCATTGCTGTTAATGTTTATATCACCAACTATTATTATCGATTGTTCATCTGTACTAATTTCAGACTCAATATCTAGTAGAAAGTTCTGTAAATTGTTTTTGTCAGGAGCTCTATAGACATTAATAAATTTAAAAGTTGCTTGACCAATTTTCAGATTTAAAACTATTTTTTCAAATGAAGTAGATAAAATTTTGACGTTAAAAGTTGTGATCATCTTGTTTACAAATACCAGAAGCCCACCACCTGCATTTTTAGAATCTCTGTTGCATTTATGCTGGTTGAATCCATTAATTTGATACAGCTGTGATGGAAATTTAGAGAGCAGTTTTGTTTCACTGAGAATAATAATGTCGATTTTGTAGGGAATTTTTGAAATCATTGTTTTTAATTTATTGAACTTTTGGGTGCTGTTTAGTCCTCTCACGTTCAGTTGCATAACTACAAGGCCGTTTATTAGATTTGAGGAATTTGTAAGAGACTTGAGGTTCTGGTGAAAATTGTTTGAGGGTTGCGGTCTTGATTGCATTTGCGATAGGTTCTTTGATTGCTACATATTAGATGTTTGAGATTGTGGCTGCTGTTGTGTTTCTTTGATGTAATTATCAAGAGAGATAAGATCTTTTTCACTTTCAATTGCAAGGATTTGTTTGTCACGCTTTTCAACTTTGACCTTACCACAAGAAAAGAACGCTTTTAATCCGGCCTTTCTTGCCCTTTTTCTCGCACTCATCATGAAATATCTATTTGTGGCAGTAAGCGAGGCATTGAAATATATTTCTCTGCCATCTTTGAGATTCCTTTTTGCTCTTAGAATCCCTAATTTTGTTTCAAATTCTTTGAAGTAGACAATCAGTATGTGTCTTATTTTTGGGTTACCATCTTCGTCTTGACGTATTTGCTTTTTCACAACCCTATCAATGTCTCCATCATCTATTTTAATATTAAATGATCTGACTATTTTCAATGCTAGTACTTTTAAATCTGTAGCGTTGTTAATTTCATTTTCTCTTAAACCGTCAATTTCCATACATTTGCTTATATTATCTTGCATCATATTATTAATCATTTTCTTATTTATTTCAGCCATTTTCGATGAACTCTCTACTTTATTATCAATATGCTGGACTTTGGATTGTAGTGAATCAACTTCTGTTTCGATTTCCACAACTTTTTCGGAGATATTTTGAATTTTCTGTGATAATTCGAGCTTTGCGTTTGAGATCTCATCACTGTGCGTTTTTCCAGTATATTCCATCAGTTCATAGAGAGATTTTAGCTGTTTTGATAAGTATTCATTGTTTATTTCGGGTGATTCATCCTCATCCATTTCATTATCGAATGATTTATTATTGTTTTCAACTCTTCTTCTTTTTTCATTCTTGTTCCTTAGATTTTCAGTGATATTGGTGGACTCAGATGTCTTGGATTTAATTAATGGAGATCTTAAAAGATTCGACTTTGGAGTGAAAAAGTTTTCTTCGTCTCCCATTGCGATGATTTTGGAAGCGTGACAATTAAGTCACTGAACGACAAAATGTGACAATTAAGTCACAAATGATGAGCAGATGACAATTAAGTCAGCGTTATGTTACGTTGACAATTAAGTCAAAGGTTTACATGTGACGTGATAATTAAATCACTAGAATATAATTACTGATAATTAAATCAGCGTGTAACTTGTTGAATATGTGTTTAAAATTAGCAATTTCACCAAATATGCGTTAAATTTTTAAATAAATTTTTTGAAGTAAAATGAATTCACCATAAACTGACAAATTCAACACAGCATGTGACCTGAGAATTTGTTTTGGTGGAATCTTTTGTTCTTTCTTATTTGTATTTTTGATAATTAACAATTTGCTTTATAGATTTGTTGACTGACGATAGTTGAAGTTTTGTAATCCAGGAATACTTTACACGATAGATGACAGTTTAAGCTCTTCTAATTGCTTTTAAAATGTAAAATTTAAAAATTCTTTTGTTCTTGCTTCTATTGTTTTGAATTTTTTCCGATAATTAGGCAATTATGGACTAATATGGTGAAACTCGATGCTTTTCCTTAACTTAGTTCTCCTATTTATCACCTCGTTTACACTTATTTATTTAGACATTAGACAATTGTTAACAAATTAATAATTAAAACTATACAAAATGTCGTCTCTATCAACTTATCGATGTTTAGATGAATTAAAAAAATTAACATCAAACTATTCAGTGGAAGTAATTTTCTTACTTTAATCATCAGCAGATGTTAGCGCCGATCATGAATGCTATAATTATTAGTCTTCAAAGTTCTATTCTGTGGAAGAAAAATGTGTATTGGCTGCTGCTGCTGTTTGCTGATGTTAAGGAAATGTGAATTGTTTGTTTCTATCATGAGCTATATATTTGTATGGACAGATTAGTTTGATTATGATTTATGGATGGATATACATTGTTGAATGAAGTAAACAGGTTCTTGATCATAGAGATTATAACAATAGCCATAAAATTTATGACTCAATTCGCCTTTCATCCAATATTGCTTATTTTTCTAATGGAGACGTTCGCTAATGATGTCTATAGATTAAGCCCCCTTCCTCTAGTGAGAATCAAAGTAGCTGCTTAACTCGGTTATAATGGACAAGCTTAATTCTTTCTCTGACAAAAATCAGCTCACTCGTGTCTTAGTGCTTCACATTCTATTCTGCTTCTACCCCACAGACGTCATTAATGAATAACCCCCAAAGTAGATAAAAAGAATTTCCTAAACTATTTAAAGGAACTTCATGCAGATGTTTTCCTCGAGCATCAAAATAATTTTTTTTATTAATTCCATTTCAAGGAAAGTAGAGCAGCAGGCTCACAATTTCCTTTCAAAAACCAATTTCTTAATTTTTTTTTGGCGCATGAAAAAAGGCAACCAAAAAAAAATTAAAGGAACTTAAAGGTGTTCATTAAAAAGGCAGCAGCAGAACACATTCTCATTGCTTTGTTCTAATGACTTTTTGTGCTAAACGATAATGAACATTCGATTGTTTGGCATGCGGCAATGGAAAAAAATCCACATAAAAACGCTAATTTTCAGTAAAATATAAAAAAAAATTATTATTAAAGGAAGGAAGAGAAAAAATTAATTTGGCACATCCAGATGTGAGTTTGATATGCCTATTGTCCATACACATTAAGAACTGATGTAAAGTGAGTGATAAAATGTCGCTTTAATTGAAAAAAGAATGAGAATTGAAAGAGTCATGCAATATTTACTACTTCTTATACTAACAACCGCTCCTACTAACTTGATGCTTAATTTAGCCACATTTCATCATCATCATCATCTTATGCTCATATTTGAATGATACCGGAAGGAAATTGTTTAAAGTCGTTTTTATAAATGAAACAAATAAACAAAATAACAGCAACAGCAGCAACAGAAGTTATAAAATTAAATTTTATTCATCTTATGATGGAATTTTTTTTGAAAGCTGAAACAGAAGAAGAAAGAACAGAAATGTTAGAACACACAGGCGTCGATAGTGTGGCCTAATGTAAATAAGATGTATTGTAATAGAATATTGAGTCTTTTATAAACAAAAATAGATTTTTTAATTCTCACATATTAACACGAGATGTAATTAAGACATCATACCTTCCTGTTTATGAATTCTTTGGAGTCAAATTTGGATTTTGTGTTAAAATGTTATTGAATTGTTCATTTTGATGAATTTGCAGCTTTGTATGAATTGTTGAGGATTTTTAATTTAACGACTTTGTAAAGTTTAAATTTATTTCATAATTGATAAGATAAAATTTTAACGGTTTTGTAAAAATTGAATATTGCGTAAAATTTGCAAAAGCAAATATTTCAACGGTTTTGTAAAATTTAAATACTGGGAAAAATTGAGTTTTAAAAAGCCGTTAAATTCTATATCAACTTGTGATTCATGCTTCTTTCAAAAATAATCTGAATGCTTATCAATCAATTCAATATATCAAATTAAGCATCTTATTTTTAAAAACACTCAACAAACAATATTTTATACAATTAAAAAGAACAATGAATTTTTTAACTTACTTAAAATTGATGTTTTTGGATCTGACAAACATCCGATCATGTATGTTTTTTTTAAACAGACATTCAAGTTAAATAAAAAATAATTGTACTGCGTTATTAATAAAATTCAACACCTCGTGATATCTCAAAACTGTTTTTAAACTAAATGGATCAATTCTCGTACTTAACACTATAATGGTGACGAAATGATGCACGACATATGTAGCTGAATAAATTATTATCAAAAACAAAAAACGCGAGGGTGTCAAATGTCATATAAAAGCTCATCAGCACATGAGTGAAAATAAATTTATTAATTGGATAATTTGATATAATTGCAGGATGCTTGTGAGAGTGTGTCTTTATCATTGCTTGATTTATTGGTACCGGAATGAGGCAATTTATGGCGAACGACTTGGAGTTTTTAATGAACATTCAGTCACAGCTAAGCGTTTGATTATTGTCTCCAAAAAATGTTTTAAAATTGTAATTGGAATGATGGAAAGTTTTTGCTTTTTAGCAATTATTTTGAGACGATTGAGCTGAAAATTTTGTCCAGAATGGGAAACACACATCAAAAGTCTTTCAATTCTATTAAAATTTGAATTTAACAATGCCGTTAGAATTTGAATTCTACAAAACGGTTAATATTTGAATTCTACAAACCCGTTAAAATTTGAATACTACAAACCCGTTAAAATTTGAATTTTATAAAACCGTTAATTTTAAACAATAATTCTAGCTACCAAAAAACCAAACATGACCAAAATGCGCTCACAACACCAAAATCACATTGATTTCTCAAAATACTTATATAATCATTATTATCATCTTCATGCTATACTTTTAACGCCGTAAAATTAACAAGTCAGCGTGACATTTAAAAACTATCATATTTGAGATGACGACGAAAATTATTTGGCAAGTGTCTTGTCGCTCACTTCACCTGTTTTTATATTCATCTTCTTATTCAAGTGTCGAAAATTCATCTTTTATGAATGATAATAATTAGCCAAATTTCCAACTTCAGCCTTCCTTCCTGCAAACAAGTTCGTGTTCCATAAACAAATTTATAAAAATATTTTATAAAACATTAGAATTGATGGAACATCTTTACCGTCCACAAATGACGTGAGTTCCTCGAACACACTCGTACAACTCTAATGACAGGCTGTCTTATTGAATAATAAACAATTTTTCTTTCTTGGCCATCAGCTGGTTACATACATTCTACAATTAGGATGCAAAGAATAAGAATTTGGACTACCAATGCGTAACCATTTACTGATCATCAGTGTTTCAAAAATTAAGGAAGAACGAAGATGAAAAATTGCATACCCAGCAGTAAGGAAGAAGAATACAGCATAAAAAAATGTGAACATTATAAGCATGAATACCGATGAACACATCACGATAATTTATCAAAAACATATTAATAATAACATCGTATTTAAGGGCAAGTTACAATTTAATGGAAATGATGGAGTACTTTTGGTATTTTTCCTTTGTTCTGTTTTTGGGTAACAAGTACACCTTTGCACGGTTATTATTGGTTCTTGTAAGTCTTTTGAATGAATTTTGTTGCGGTTTTGACTTCAATTTTTATTTTCTTATTTTTCTTTTTATTTAAAATGTAATATTGGAATTTTTAAAAATTAAGAATAATATTCCGAACTTATTGAAACTTAATCCGAACTCATTGGAACTTAATCCGAACGCATTGGAACTTAATCTGAACTTATGGGAACTTTTAACAAACTTATAGGAACTTAATTCGAACTTATTGGAAGATAAACCGAAATGTTAAAACTTAATCCAAACTTATTGGAACTTAAACCGAACTTATTATAACGTATAGGAACTTAATTCGAACTTATTTGAAGCTAATCCGAACTTATAGGAAATTTATCCGAACATGTAGGAAATTTATTCGAACTTATATTAACTTAATTCGAATTTATAGTAACTTAATCCGAACTTACAGGATCTCAATCCGAATTTAGAGAAAAATAACCTTAAATTACTTGATTTAAAATACAACTGTAAATAATTAAAACAATAAATTTAGCTCTAATAAATTTTGAATTATAAACTCATAAATTTCAAAATTAATTCAAATTTAATACATCATATAAAACCGTAATTTTATGTGATCAGATATGAAAGTTTTCATTTTTTAAATTTATAGCATCCACAAATTTATTATACAACATTTCAAAATAAAGTAACATCAAAACTCGTTCATGGTTTTGTGCATAAATGACGTCCAAAATTTAGCAAAATTCTTTCTTCTTCCCTCGTTCTGTCACTGTGAAAACCCTCAAACCAACATTCAAACTCATCGTCATCTGTCAACTTCCCCAAAATATAATTTTATTACATTTTCATCCATAAATTTTGCTTCTATTTCCGTCTGATGCAAATGACCAATTCCTTAATATTTTTATTATGTCTGAATTGTCTTTGTAAATTTCATTTTTATGCCTTTTCCACTTTATCATGATGATGATGATCGCGCAAGCTGGCATCAGTTAGACTAATATTGAAAATTTACTGTGAAAATGTCATTGAATTTCTACTTATTTTTTTTGACTTCAGTTAAGCCATTAAATTGTCTCGTTTCCTTGAAGATTTTCAGTTTTTATATTTTTCAATAAAGATGTTTTAAAATTTATTAATTTGAACTTAATTTCTGCTCCACATCTCATGTGTTTTGACTTCTTGAACATGAAAAGATAAATTTTCTTACGTGCAGTAGCTGAAACATGATTCCTACTTAAATATCTGCGAGATTTTCATTTTATTTTTCATTTGATGATGAGATCTTTAGAAATTTTTTATAGCTTTTCCTCGACCGAGATTAAAAACATTCCACACCTGTTTCTCACTTGAGCTAGCTAGGAAATCTTGTGAACGAATGTATGTTGTTTATAATCTGACGATGAAAAAGTGACGAGACATAAAGCATTTTCATCTAAGACGTGCGTTAATTAAGTGGAAAATAATTTTTAAAATAAATATTTTTTTTTGTCGAGATCGAGATCGAGATGTTCATCGAGACGGTAACCCTTAATGCATTTCTTTATTTTTTAAATTTCTTCTTTATAAATAGCAATAACAAGATAAATTTCCATGAGGTGTCATGCCATATACCTCAAATTGACGGGACGTGCCGTTCTTTCAACATTAAATATTAACCACAAGAAAATATGAATGAAAAATTACTGCGAGAATGTTTTAATGTTTTCCTTTCTGATCTTGTTAAATTGGTGGAAGTTGATGTTTAAATTTAGGAAGGGTTGAAGATCTTTGTGGAATTTCTCACGAGAAAAATCTTTTTTAGGAATATGTTTACAGCAGTTTACAGCAGCAATTGAGTTAATATTTTGAATCTTAGTGGGATGGAGAATTATAATTTTTATAGCTTTGAATATTTTAAATTTTAACGGT
Organism: Chironomus riparius; assembly: GCA_917627325.4. Lineage (NCBI taxonomy): Eukaryota > Metazoa > Arthropoda > Insecta > Diptera > Chironomidae > Chironomus > Chironomus riparius. Next base: position 15,017,208 of record OU895877.1, on the reverse strand, counting down.
TTTGTGGAATTCAATGTTTAACAGTTTTGTATATTTCAAATTTTATTCGTCAAATTTTACGGTTTTGTAAAATTCAAATTCCAATGATTTTGTAAAGTTCAAATTTTATCGGATTTTTAAAACTCATTTTTTAACGGTTTTGTAAAATTCAAATTTCAATGATTTTGTAAAGTTCAAATTTTATCTGATTTTATAACGGTTTTGTAGAATTCAAATTTTAAGATTTAATAGAATTCAAATTTTAAGACTTTGAAGAATTCAAAATTTTAAGATTTTGTAGAATTCAAATTTTAAGGGTTTTGCAAAATTTATCTTTTAACAATTTTGTGAAATCCTAAACTCAATTTCTTCGCCAAAACAGTAAATTTACCCAACAAATCATCAAAAAGCTAGTCAAAACAGAAAATTCTATCAGCAATCACAGTTAATTTAATTCATAAATTCATACTGCTTCATCTGCCTTTAAAAAATCTTTGATTTATATTAATTAACCCATTCTCAGTTCCCATTGATCCATAAATCATATCATGAAGCTCCTGCGACTCATTTAAATTGGAAAATAAATAGCACGCGCAAACCAAAATTATTAATTGCAATTATATGACACATATCTTTCTCAATTTCACTTCCAGCCGATCCAATTTGTTGAATAAATTGTACATTTTTCGTAACCTCAGCCAGTCTCAACTGTCATGTTTCTCTTTCAACTTCGTAATTCATTTCTTACTTAAAGACCATACCGTATGCGATGTGGATGTAGATGTATGTGGTTATAAATATATAAATTTGTACAATTTGTAGATTTTCCTCGTGATTAATTTCTTTGCAAATTAAAATAATTTTTCAAATCTCTGAGGAAGAGACACTGTCAACAGTTGGATGCTGAACGAGAAAAAAAATGTTTACTAAACAAATAAATAAATCCTGTCTTGCTGCAATCTCATCGTCTAGGATAATTTATTAATTTCACCTTTTGCTCTCTTTTTTTACGGTCGCGATGAACTCTTGTGTCACATTGCATTAATGAAATTGATCTTTAATTTAAATTTATGTGCACGTGAAGGAAATCTTAGTTCCATATGTATTTATTCGTATGTAAGAAGCAGACGCACATGATATGTATATGTACACATAAAATATAAAATATAAAATATAAAGTATAATTTTGAACAAATATGACAAAATAGCTCTCTTCCCTTTATCCACTTGCTTCCTCAATTAAATGCCTGTTTATCCCTCATGGCATTAACTTTCATGTCGGTTCAAGATGTGTTATTAATATTTAATGGCTTAAATATGTAACATAAACCATGCAGAGGGGCATCAACAACATTCATGCACATAAAATACAACATAACATTTCGACCTGAACTCTTTTAGATATGACTGTAAATATGATGTGATGAGTAATAAATAGAATGAAAAAAAAAAAATATTAAAAGCCATTAATTGAATGCACTGAAATATGGAGATGAGAGTAAAGGATATCCATATGTAGTTTGTTAATTGTTTTTTTGTCTATGGCTGCACGTGTAGAACATTTCAAAAGATTTTTTTGAATAGACAATGGACATTTGAGATTTTTCTTGTTCTGTGTTATTCGGCTAGTTCTTCTGGATCTGATGAATGAAATTGAGCATTTGCGGGAAAGATGAAAATATTCTTCTAAGAATTTGGTGATATTGGATCAGAGGGAAGAATTGCTGAGATGTGTTTAGTAACTTATAGCAGTTCCATTGCTGTGTAAAGTTTCATCATACTTGGACTAGATTCAGCTGACATCTATAGTAAATTATATAGCCAGAATATTTGCTAATGTACTAGAATCTAGCTGATGGACTAGATTTTTCAACAATTTTTTTACTAAATCATTAGATTTTTTATGTACTAGATTTTAAAAATATAATGTTTTCAACAGAACTATATTTGAAGTACTGGATTTTTAAAACAAAATTACTAGATTCTTTAATTAAAGTATTAGATTTTACGATGAAGTACTAGATTTTTTAAGACTTTTACAAATGGACTTGATCTGTTGTAAGATATTTAAATTTTGGACTAGATTTTTTTAACAAAAGTACCAGATATTTTCTAACAAGCTCCTCAAAAATGTCAATATTCAAACCCTTTCCGAACTTGCAGCAACATAAAATAAAATTAATGCTCCAAATTCCACAAATCGACATTCATGATTGAATCTCACTAGAAAATATATAAAAATATATAAAATTATTTTTTATTCCTCATCATGCAGTCATTCATTCATTTAAATAGTAAAATTAAACAAGACATGGATGTGAAAGGGTGTTAAAAAATCCATTCATGCTCATATGGAATGAAAAACCAAAAATAGACTACTCAAGTGCATTTATGAGGAAAACATATTCATCCTAATGTCGCTTTGAATGTAGGCACCCGCGACATAGAAAACATAACATTTCCGCTTGATGCCGGTTTGGATGTGCCGTGAAAAACAGGAAATAATTCAAAGAAACTAATTTTAGATGAGAAATTGTGATAAATTTTAATTTCACCGTCTAATTTTAAAGGAGTTTCTGGTAAAAGAATTTTACTGTGCGTTTGTTGTCTGTGTCTGGTTAGCACGAGACGTGAATTCCGTTATTTATATGGAGATGAAAAATTAACGGGAAAAAGTTTTTCTCTCAATTGCTAGTTTTGTAAGAAATTTCCTTTGAAAATCAGCATAAAAAGATGTTCGCAAGTGATCATCATGGGATTGCATAAAAAACTGGGCAGAATTAAGAGTTAAATATTGTTTTATGATGCGAATCATTAATTTTTTTATATGCTGTATTAATGATGTATTTTGATAAATCACTTTATAGCCTTCGGTCGTAAGGCACCGATCGTGATTTCGCACATACATATCTTATTTTCGCAGAAGGTTCTTAATGGACGAAGGTCTAGTTATGGTCTTCTCAAATACGAATGCATTCAAGCTTATAATTATTTTATTATATGTGTGTTCATTCCTCTTTCGCCCTCGTAGATCAAAAATTCATCAAATTTCATAGGCGGTACAGAATTTTTATTTCAACATGATTTTTTCTTGATAACACATACGACGTATGTTTTTACGAATCATCAAGGATTATGAGCTGATTTTGAGCTATTAAGGGATTAATGCAGTTGCCTTGTTTTCAAGGGTCCTCCTATTTCTAAATCTCAATTTTAAAATTGCATCCACATTGCATGACTTTGCAAAAAAATGCATCTGCCTTCATAATTATTGAATTTAGTAGAACACCTTGCTTTAAGGATATAAAAATAAGGTTCTTTGTTAAGTCATTGCGGAATATAGATGGAGGAAGCAGATTACATGAGCTATTAAGTTGTTTTCCAGATATAATGTAATTGAATGTGATGTTTTTAGTAATCTGGATCCAGAACTTAAGCCAGTGACTGTCTTAATTTTTTTGATTAGATTTTAAAGTTACTAAGCTTCTATAACTGTGGTAGGATACTCTAGACCTGGTAGGATGAACCAGTCTCCAAAAATGGCTTTGTTGTTTTTTGGTAACACAGAAGTGTTTCGTGGAAAGTTGATCAGTGTATTTCAGTGGTGGACAACCTTTTTTGAGCCATGTCACACCTTGGAGGTGAGCCATACACAAAACCGCACACAACATAAAGTTCGTTGGTTTTCCCAAATTTTTCTCTTCACACTAGTGTGCCATGGCACACGGGTTGGACATCACTGGTGTATTCTTAACCTTATCCCTAAGGTTTTCTTAGGCTATACCTCTGAAGATCTCTAAAGACAAAATTAGCAACGAATATGAAGCAAGCAATCAAACAAAAGCTAGTCTCCAATCCTAGTCTTCATCTTGACCATCATTTCATTTCATTTTAAATCAAAAATGGATTATTAATGATTGCATATGTGAAACAAACAATAAATTGCATTTTATAGAGCACCAAAAAAACAAATTTTCCCTTGAAAAAGAACCAACAGTAAAATAATAAAATTGTTGATAATTTGTCTCGATGAAGACTCTCTGTGGACGTGGACTATGATATGCTTTCCTCGTGCTTTTGCTCCTAGTATTACCTGAGAATTAAATAATTTCCATCGAATCATAAAAAATTACATATTATTTTGATAGATATTAAATCTATTAAGATTGCTCCTGCTACCGTATTCCGTATACATTCCATTTCGTCTGCACATTTATTGCCTTTAGAAAGAAATGAGTGAAAAAGAATTGATTAGGATTTAATGGACCTTCTCATATACAACCATGTGATCTTCTTTTGTTCCATTAATTAAATTATTGTGATGGATTCTAGAACTTTTTTTTCTCAGGTTTTGATGAAGTCTGCCGAAAGGTATTTTAATGGTTAAATTTCGGAATTGATTCACTAATTAATTCACATATCTCAAAAGAGGTAGCAAATATGTTGATGTGCTGTTATTAAAAGTTATTTATTATGGGAATAAAATAATCAAGTTTTGTTGATTGACGAATGAAACTCGCTAGTGATGGCGTCTGATCATCTTCTTTATGAATATTCATAATTCTCTCGTAAAGACCACAAAAAAAAGATTTTATGTCCAAATCAAACTGATTTTGACTCATAACAAAAAATTAATTAATTCCAAAAGACTATTTTTAAAGTCACAATTTTTGGTTCTTCATGATTACATTTTGATCATCAATTATCGGAACTGCTTTGAGATGTCGGTCATCTTTGAGTCTATTTGGTTCAATTCAGGCTGCTTTATTAATTATTTTAATTTTTAAGGTAAATCTTCTTTGCTTCTTATTTCTATATTTGTGATGTTGCTGATATAATCAGTTGTATTTTAGCATATCGATAAAGACTATCTGAACAGAAGCACGTATGTAGCAGATGGTGAAGTAGCTATGTGATTTTTGGAGTGGATAAGATTTGTTTGGATAGTAAATTACTGAGTTTGCTAATGCTGAATTGTTAGCAGCAATAGCTTTATTTATTATTATTATTTATTTGTCGACGTTACCGTCCGGAAGAATTAGTATTTATGTTTTACTTTTTACATTGATTAGTGATACATTTCATTTCACTATGGGTGACGTAGAATCAAGCTTCTAATCTTCATATCTAGGTTTCAAATAAACTAAGGCTCTCGTTTCAATCTTCTGTGGGCGTGACGTGATACTTTTCAGGTCCGTTCTGACAATATTCCATTATAAGGTAATCTTGTAGCTCTCGTTCCTATTTCTCCCGCTACACTTCAAGTTCCTGATCCGTTCCTTAATCCAACGTTGCCCAAAATACCCAAATAAGGCTTGATCTCGTACATTAAGCAGTCGAAGTATCTAAACTTCTGAAAAAGAACAAATTTGGAAATGGCTGGATTCGAACCGACGACCTTCGAGTTACCATACCAAATTTGAGCCAAGTGCCTTCCCTATTCGACCAGCAAGGCACTTAAATGCATTTATAAGTGGATTCACAAGTTGTGGATGCTTTTTGCTGTCAAGATTAATTGAAAGTATGTGATTTTCAAGGTTTAGGTCAACTTTATGTCAACTAGCTTAGACAAATCTAGAAGATTTCAACTTTTCAAACTTAAATGAAATCAGAATGATCTTACGTCCAAGAACCAATAAAACAAAGCTTTCTGACTGGTCATCTCCCATGATTTGTAACAATTTAGACAGGATTGAACGAAACTATTGTCCATAATAATTTGAGTCAATTGTGGTCGCACTCAAAATCCATATTTCACCAGAAAATTCCCCATTTTCAGCTTGAACAAGTCACACATGCATAAAATATTAATAAATGAGTCATCTGGACTAAAAAAACTACTTGCGGATGTTGATTATCAAATAAAAAAATAAATTAATTTGAAAAAATAGAAAAAAACCAGAGCCAACATTAAAAGTGAATTAAATGCAGCCGCGACATGAAAAAATAATAAAAACATCTGTTGTATCTGCTTGTCATTTGAATATTCATCGTTCATCAGTTTTGAATAAAAAGAAGAATTTAAAAATTCTCAAAATCAATAAAAATTCATCCAAAAACATATCGAAAATAGCCTAAAGTCATCAAATAAAAAAAAATTAAATATTCAGAACAGAACAGAACATTAAATGGATATAGAAGGAGAACCAACAGCATATGTCTTTGTCGTTAGAGTTGATTTTATTAATTGCTCGATGAAAATTATTTCGTGACTTTTCGACGTAATTTGAATGTATTTTATTAATATTGTAGGTGGCTGGCTGACTAAGTAGCTTATTGGTGGCGATGAGTATTTTCATTCAAATGCTTAAATGTTACCAGCTGTTGCCTCAATTTTGTGGTTTTTAATTTTCTCAAATTGTATTATTTTTTTTACTTCACAACAATCACGTCTCAAATTTCTAAAAGAATTTGTTATTTTGGCATGAATTGCTGTAGCTTTAATATATTGAATGTGAGAAATCATTTTAATACACAAATATCAGCAGGAGCACCATGTTTTGATTGCCAAGGTTCGAGAATAGACGATGATAATTGAGGCAAGTAAATAGCAGCCGACACTTAATTGCTTTCTCGGAATGTGGCCCGACTTTTTTTATAATGCCTCTTTTTTTTCTTCTCAATCTCTCGATAATTTATGCAAATTTTTCTCATCGTTTAACTTCTACAATAACCCAAATGTCATGTCGCAGCTAACAAAAAAAATTCCTACAACAAATTTGTGTCTTTAGGCAAGAATTTTACTTAATTTTTTTTTTGTGTATGTCTAACATGCTGATGATATTTTTAGCGAAAGTTTGTAAAGGAAATGTGGTGAGATGATCACTTTGATGTTTAGCTGACTTGCTGAGTTTGGTTGAGGTTGGCTTTTCGACATCAAATGCTCAGAAAGGTTCACTAAGGTTCCAACTTTGTAGAGCCAAATTATTATAAGCAATTCTGCCAATGTTAGAGTAAGCCACTAATTACCGAGTGGGTTAAACAATAAACCTCATGAATAAAGCTCTCTCTTTAGTGAGAATGCAGGTTCGATTCCCACTTGGTACGTGATTTCTATTGGTTTACACCTACTAGAGTAGATGAAGGCTAGACGTAGGAAAAGAGTAAGTGAAGCTTGAGGAAAAGTAGAAAATAGAAAGTGTGCGTACCCAGAAACCGGTTCTAAAAGCTATTAGAAAACTTTATGTAAAAGCTTTGTACAGGAATAAAATCCTTTCATACCATTTAATAAAAATTCAGGCAAAGACGTCCTTATCCTTAACTAATGATTAGCTCAAAATACGTCTTATCCACCAACTTTGCCATGTCATTTCTACCAAATGTTTCCTACACATTCATCACTCCTAAAAAATACATGGAAGCTGAGGAGAAAAGCATATTGCCAGATTGCACTTAATCTCAATTGACTTAAACTTTATATGTGATGGCGACGGCAGTCAGTTCACAACGTTCCCACACAATTTTCTTTCATTTCTTCTTGATCTTGTCTTGAAACTATTTCACTTGCTGTTGCTGAAGATTCCCTCGAATCCAACAAGAGAAAAATTATTGATAATGAAAAATCAATCGAAATACAGTAGAATAATGATTGAAGCATGAACTGCTGACGGGCACAGATTTCAGTGAAGACAAGCCAAATTGAAATGGCAATGGGAAATTTTTTTCTGCTGTTCCCAGCTTCTGATAGCTGCATGGCGGGTAGAAAAGGGATAAAAAAAAGTTTTCCTCTGCTTGAAGATCACGATCATGTCCTCGACACGATCATCATCATAATCATCAGCAACAATACGTACACATAATGAATTGAACGTCTCTTTTCAAGTGTGGGAAAATATATGTGGATATGATGAATGTTAATGTTATTATCATAATGATAATTTATAGTTAAAACATGGTTGGAATTGCTTGCGGCTGATGCACGATGAAAATGATTTTTTTTTTGGCGAAGTCAGCCAATGCAAATGCAACAATTTATGATAGAGAACATGGTCCATAAAAAAATTCTTATCGCGTGCTGAAAATTGTCGACTGTCAGTCAATCAACCAATGAAACATCAAATCAAATGGAATTTCAGACTAGATTTATCATCGCACAGAATGGATCAAATGATATTTAAATTGATGCACACAGCAATTTTAATTCATTCTGATTGTTATCAAATTTTTTTTATTGTATTTTCATAATATCATCATTATGCATGCATGCGAGTGTGCAATTTTTGGTTATTAATTATGACAAAATAAGTATAGATGATTGTTGACCAGACAAGATAACAAAAAATTGATGGGGAGAGAGACATTGGTGGTTTTTGGATATTTCGTTTTATTAGAAAAAATATTTTTTTGTCTTAAGACTTGTTGCGGAACGGAAACAACTGATGGGTCATAAATTATAATTTTTTTTATGCTCTTATATATTTTTATTAATATGATAAACTATCAAGTTCCGGCAAAAACAATCTGCAAAATATATATTATGACTTAAAAAAATTTAGCACGGTTTTTGGTGGATGTGAGCATTAATTTATTCGATTTGGAAGTGATTTGAATGTGATTTAATTAAATTTTGATTGAAATTTGAACTTCTAGTTCAATTTTTGATCATTTAAGTTCAAAATTTGAGCCTTACTTTTCATTGTTTACATATAAAGTTCTGTTTTAGAACATAAAGGTCAGTTTTTGAACCTAAGGTTCAGTTTTTGAACCTAATCTCACTTTCTGAACCTTAAAATCAGTTTTTGAACCTTACGCTCCTTTTTGAGCTTGAAATATACTTTATGAACCTTAAGTTCAGTTTTAACCAAAGTTTAATTTTTGAACCTTATGATTAAATTTTTGAACTTCAAATTTCTAATTTACCTCGAGATCCAACTTTTAAATTAAATCAAAATGCGCACAAAAATCATACAAAAAATTAAAAGTTCCAACCTAATTCTGCTTAATTCCAGTCAATAATTATAGCCATCTAAGACCTGTGGTCTTTAAAAAATTTGTTCAAATAAATTTCAACTTAATTGAATATCCTATCAATATACATAAATTACTTCCAATTTTCCAAGTCATGGTGTATCTTTAATACTAATTTTTTTCTGCCTTAGATGCACATTTTTTATTGAATTTTTAATGCCATTAAAATGTTTAAAAATATTTCAACTTGTTGAGCCCTCAAATTTTTTATCGCAACTCATAAAAAATACATTTTAATCATCATCATTTGAAAACAAATAACACATGCCATCGATGCAGTTTCTGTCTGAGCAATTGCATTTTATATATTCTCATTATAGGCACAAGGTGTTGATGAATGATTAAGATGTTTATTTCACATTTTAAAGATAAGAAATTTATTTAATGTCGTGCACATTTTTCATGTTTCTTAAACTCTCAAAGACCGCAAAGCAGTCAAGTCTAACAACACAAAAATGAGAGTTAAATGAGCTTGCAGAAAATAAAATAAATATTTTAATTAATTTGCATTAATTTAGTGGCATTTCGGCATCATATTAAGCATTAAGAAACGATGTAATGAGATACAAGAAGGAGGAATTAACTTGCTGCATCGCAAGATCCATGCCATGAAATCAAATAAACATGTAAATGCTCTCCATATGCTTAACCCTGAATCTCTGTTCTCGTTAACTTCTTTCTCTTTAAGATATACATTTGAAAATTAAGCAATTAAAGGCAGAAAGATTTTGTTGGAACTGATAAGGAACGACAACAACATGAAATTTTTTTATTCTCTCGTTTTAGAGACATGAAGGAATAAGCTGAAGCGACAATTCTAAAATGTTGTAAAAAAAAAATAAAAAAATTTTAAAGACCATGAAAATCCTTTCTGGAAATGCACTCCACTGTTGGTGTGACTTATCGCGTTGTAAGATCTCAAAAATTATTTTATTTTATTTTTTTCAAAGTATCTCATTTAGAATTTCTTTTTATGTTTCTCTCTCTGCTTTATATAATATATATTTTTTTGGATACCATGTGAAGCAAAAAAAAAGAAGGAATAAGAAGGAACGCAAGAAGAAGCTCTGAAAAATGTGTAAATGCATTATTCAAGGCGCTTCTTAATTTTTCTTCTTTACTCTTTCTCTTTCAGACTCGAATGTTGTGAAAGAAATGACATTTTGTTTGGCTTTTTAAGAGCATTAAAAATTATATTTTTTAAGGTCTTTAATGAGTATGTAAAAAGTTGTCAGAGGACAATTCTTCAGAAATTGCACTTGAAATTCTCAAAAATGGAAATAAAAAGTTATTATTTTTTGCAGGTTGACGGATGTTCTTGCAGGTTAAAAAAAAATTATGACAGGTACGTTAATGAATTAACTTTTGGGGAGGCTTTTTATTGACTTAACTTTTTTTATAGCCTTTTAGCTTTGAGAAGAGAAGCTGCTATGGTCAGGTGAGATATTTTTAAATTTGAGAACCTATAGGAGGACTTAAAGTATTGGAACAATTCATATTGATAACCAGGATCATAGTTACTTCCCAAATAAGATTCAAGTTATGCCTTAAGTTTCATACAAAACCCTTCTACTTAGCAGGACATAAGAGGCAGAATTCATAGGCCACAATTGATTTGTACGACAAGATTAGTAAACAAGTAGATGCTGCAAACTCATCTTTTGTGATTAAAAATGTTTCCAATCCTTACGATAAGGTGAATACCTCAGGAACTGAATATAAATCAATCTCATACTCAAGATCAACCAGCTCATTTTTGTATCAATCTAAATTAAGAACGTTAAGCATAGAAGACCTAAAATCTCAGTCTTTATGACTATTTTTCGACATCACTCTGAGTGACAATTATCAAGATAGCAAAATCTTAACCCCTTAGTGACAAAGACCAATTGACTGCCATCTAAAATAAATCTTCAATATTCTCATATTCTCCATCTCCACAGAAGATCAGACACTCGAAATAAACAATGAAATATTCTTTTAAGAAGAAATCAGCAAAAAATGTACAGCATGAGAGGAAATTGTGTATGTATAATACGAAAGAATCAGTTCCCTGCCGTGAATAGGCGCCTAATACCCGAAAAAGAAAGAAACACAACCTCGATCTGTTTCACATTTATTTATTTTTATGAATATTATGCTCAATAAAATCCCTCAACACGTAAATGTGAGGAATAAGGAAAATAATAAGAAGAAAAGATGCAGTATTTTACAGCCTTTGAAAAAGGAAAGGAAAGAATAAAGTTTCGTTAATTATTGACTTAAAAAATTCCAATTCTTTCTCCCAAAAAAAAAACGATGAAAATAAACAAACTTGAGGATGATCATTTCATTGTTGATGTTAATGTGCCATCAACAGAGTGTTCAACAGATGGATATTTAACAGAAAGTCCTTTTTACCATATCCATTTGAAATTCGAGACTTTTTTACGGTTTCAAAGCGGTTTATTGGAATTTCCATGTTTAAGATTGCTAGTCAATTGGGCAATTTGTGGGAAATTTGAGGATTATTGCGCATTTAAAGTTCGTAATTTTCAATTACAAAAATAAACGGTTTTATGGAATTCAAATTTTAACGGATTTTTTATATACAAATTGGGCAATTCCACAGATGAGTGGAATTTCAGAAAAAGCAAATTGTAATTCTTTTTCTACTTGTAGATTTGAATTTCAAAAAACCGTTAGATTTTGGAATAATAAAAACTTGAGAAACAAACAAATTCGATTATTCTACATATTTTATAAATCTTGCTCAAAACCATAAACTTATAAATTAACTTGTTTTCGTCTTTATTTAGTTATCTTTTAACACTTTTTTTTCCTAATCTTTCTCACACTCAAAAATCGTAAACAATCACCTTAAATTTTATTGAATTAACTATAACGTATTTTAAAAGTTCAAATTTTACTAAAATTTTGAGGAGACGCTTTTCGTTGCACTATTTCAATACATGTTTTACAAAATTCTATTTTTCTGATTAATAAGTGACTTAACGGCTACAAAGACTTTACAGAATCATAAAGCAATTCAGGTTGTACAGGAAAAAAACATTCAATATTTGTCTAGATATTTAAAAGGTAAAAAAAAACTAATTTTAAAATCAGAATTCCATATTTTGAAATAGTGCAACGCTCGCGAAAAATCAAATATTTGCTTAATTAATGCATATAGAAAGAAGCAGTAACATCCAGAAGATAGAACTCGGCGTTTTACATAAGTATGCACAGTCGTTGGACTGTCTAGATTGCCTAATTAAGAGAAAAATGATCTCAAACACGAAATTTTTGAAAAAATCAATCCGTGGAATTGCCCAATTTTTCAATTTTTTGCTTCTTTTTGACAATTTTTAAAATACTAAACGTCCGTTAAAAACTATTTATTCAGAAATTCCTTCAAAACCCAAAATGCCTTAACAGCTTTGACACATTTGACTTCAATTCAGTTCAGATGACGAAGGTCATCATGAAAAACACCATCGATGATGATCAACACTCATCAATTACCATAAAAAAAATGAAACTTCTTCTTTCTAGATGATTGGCTGCATCTTGCAGTTAGAAAATTGCATACACAAAATAGATCGTAAACTTAAATGCAATCCAATTGTAAACTTTTAAGGAATCGGCAAAATGAGAAGAATGTGGGAAAATTTCTGTTCCATGTAATTTTTTTTTGAGCTTTCCATGACAGCCAAAGGGCACAAATTTATGCGATCGCTATGCATCATTTTTTTACACAATACAATTGGCTGCGATATGCATGCACTGGCAAATTAAATGTTTTGTGCTTCTTGAATTTTATTTTTTTTTTTATCATCATAAGGAATGCTTTGATGAGTCATCAAGTGCTCTTCATCATCTCTTTTTACCTTTTATAATTTTTGCGATACTGATCAAATAGCACAGCATTGTGTCTGTTTTTTTTTTGCCGACTTCCAAAATTGAATAATTTCTTGGAATTTTGTGTGCAGAAAAAAAGCAAAAAGAGCACTCAACAAATTTTTTTTTGTTCCTTTTTTTAATTTCGAAGAAAAAGGTCGAAAAAGCAATACAGCAACGGCAAGAAGGCAAAAGAGATACATCTCGAGAGTAATAGAATAAATAAACGCAAAAAAAATCATCCATATGTTGGCGAAGGGGCAATTTTTTTGGGATAGCATAGAAGGAAACAAAGATCACATGGATACTCATATGTGTGTCTATATCTGTTACTGCCGACATCGACGACAATTTATTCCTAGAAAACTTTAGATCTGGTAAATGTGTTTAACAGCCGCATGCCCTTAACTCATTAGCAAATAGATAATTTTCATTTTGATGCCAACATTTCCCTTCCCAAGTGCTCCATATGTTTTGGAACTTGATTTTTTTTTACTGAATTTCCTGTTGTGACCTTTTTTTAAAACAAAAAAAAATATCAAAAAAAAATTTCTGTTGGAACTAAAATTTATGCAAAATGATGTTGTTATAGCATGTTGTAGCATGCATGTTCTAACTACTAAAAATTCCTAGAAAATAAATTTATATGTGGACCTCCCGTTTTGCCACTAACATGTGTGTAAGATGGGATAAAATGCAATCCCAAAAATTATGAGACAACCAACTATCCATGAATACACAGATATATTTCATTTTATAAAATATTTCCTATGCCATCTCTTTATGACAGATGTGTGGCTATATCTTTATTTGTTTCTCTTTCTCTCTTGACTCTTCTAATAAAATTATTTTTTATCGTCTCTTATTCTGATTCTGATTCATGGATACATTTATTTATTTTGTGAAAATTTTATAACATCAATGGGAGTTATGTGCTTATGCTGTCTCGCAATTAATTTGCATATTATAGCTGCAGACAGTAGCTTACTAAAAAGATTGGTATTTAAGGTCAAATTTGACTTTTAACTGTCCTTAAACTGGCTCAAATTAAATTCAGCGAAACAGTTCCTGAATGGCACAAGTCGGTTAATCAATCAGAAATCCAGCACCAAGCCGGTGTGACTCTAGCATAGTGCAAGATTTAAATCGAAGCAAGCACCACGGCAAAGTCATGCCGACTTCTATTCGACTTTGAGACCAGGGTACCCCAAAATAGTATGAATCTATGCCGCCTCTTCCCTATCGTAAAGATTCTAGCTTGATACTCATGTATACTTGATTATTAAAAACTTTATAATGTAGCTACAATAAAGGACAGTTGGTTAACAAGGATGAATTGAGTAGAGCATCTTCCTGAGACCTGATATGGCTGTTCTGAACTGTGCTGGATGCTATACCTCCAAGAGTTACTTATAGATTCTGACTAGAGCGACAATAATCCGCAATTAGGTGCCATAGCTTAAAAATCAGCATCTTTTCAAACCTACAGCCAAAAACTCGCTTTATCCCATCACTGATGATCAACCTCCAACATACAATAGGATTAGCAGTAGCACATGGAACTGAGTGACTATATAGGAAATGTAAAAATATATTTTAACTTTATTCATGTTATTATTTTAATTTATCCTTTTATGATATTAAAATTTACCGAAAGGTATGTAAAACAATAAACTTTTTGACAATACAACATGTGCACTTAGCACATTGAAGCTTGTTGTTTATTTTCATCTTTTTTGTGAGTTGCAAATTTTATTATTGAACATGGGTAGGCAAATTGAAATTTTATTCAAACAATAGTCTTATGTAATATGCATTTTTTTGGGGAAAGTTTGATGGATGTCAGGAAAATATTGTTGTTTTTTGAGGATGAAGGGGAATTGTAAATTTTTTTGACATTTAACGGCAGAACATGTGTGCGTATATTTGTGAAAAAACTATTTTTATAAAATAATTTGCGGATAAAAATATCAAAAATGGCACTAAGAAGTGAATTTGGTATCTATCTCTGGTTGATAAAGCCGATATAGGGTATTCTGGGGTCCCCTAGCTACTTTACTAGTTCCTAGTTCAAAGTAGGGTAGCATAGGATAGATTAGGGTACCATAGAACACCTATGGTAGGATTAGGCACCTAAAAGAGCTCTAGAAACCAGTCTCAATATTCAAAAAATATTTTCTTATTATTTTTTTTATGAAGCCCAATAGAAGTTGTTTATAAATGATTCAACATAGCTTATTCAAGACTTTTCAAGAAAAATTTCACCTTTTTCAAATTTGCTTGATTAAAGGTTTACAAAAAAAGGCTACATCACCTGGTGAATCCAATAAATTTTACTCCAAAATGTCTTGTGACTATCCACAGTTGCATAACACCGTTCATTAAAAATCATCTCGTTTATTATTTCCATCACATTCAACCGTGAAAAAGGCAGTCTTTTTATTTCATTGAAATCTGATCGTCCTTGCATGCGAGACACAAATAAGAAAAAAGATACAATGATACGACCCAATTCTGTATCTTAGTCCTTAATACTCATACATTCTCATTCCTATACAATATCTCGTGTTGTGTAAGGATGGAAAGGAACAAGTGTGCATCCTAAAATAATAAATTATATTCGAATGAATAGAAGAAAGAGAAATAAAGGAGATAGAGAAGTCGATTTGAACAACAATAGGTAACAGAAATGATATGGTCAGGTCTCTCTCTTTGTTCTCTAGTATTATGCATAGTATGTGAGGAGGGGCGTTCTTAAATGATGTCTAAAGTGTAGGTTTTCTGATCGATGGGGCTTGGGAGGGCGTCAATAGCTATATTAAGGGTAAATTCGATGCTAGCTATACCAAAGGGTTACTTAAGACATATACCAGATTTGCTTTAGCTTATAAGACTCATAACCATAAGATGGCACTCTCTAAGCCCTTCTAACATCCAAAGATATACTTTAGGATTCATCGAGCAACTCCAAATCGGAATCTGTCCTTTTGACATCATTTCCAATCAACCCCAAGCAATTCAGCCTTTTTATTCCCTCTCTTGATTTCTAAAGAAAGAAATTTCACGTGAATTGATAGCGTCAAAGGTCTGTGAGAAATAAAATATAATAAAAAAGCTGTAAAGAAATTGCGTCTATTGCCTTTTGTCTCTATATCTTTGCATCACATCTTTCTTATTTATTTTTGTTAAAAACATAACACAAACTTTTTTTTTAGAAATAAGAAAGATGGAATGTGAAAAGGCAATAAAATGTTAAACGCAATATTTTAAATGCTTACACCTGCCCATTCATCCGCAAGTATTTGAAAATGACTAAATTTGATAATTATGCTAAAACGCAGTTGCTGCTTTTTCTTGTGTGCCACAAAATATCCGCATGTTTTTGTTTTTCTCGTCGTCATCACTTTAAATTACAAGGTGGTGTTGCTCTAATAACTATGGTTGGTTAAAGGCTTTAAGCTGTTTGAGCTGGAGGCACTCAACTTTGAATTGAAGAGAATTTGCATAAGCGTAGCCTTTTTTTGGGACATTAGGTACTGGTGGAATGTGAATGATTAGATTTAGAGACTTGTTTCTATGCCAATGGATTGATCAACCATCAATGTTTAACTGGATTATTCTGTCTTAATGAAATTTAACCCTATCAGTGTGTTTAGGTCATCTTATTTTGTAAGCGCTGACGCTCTAACATTAAATGGTCCATGTATCTACCATGCAGTCAGATGTAGCTAGACTAGACAGAGAAACCAGATTTCAGATTCATTGCGAATTTGGATCCAGCTGAACGACACCCTTTGTTGCTTAACGCTTGTGCTAGTAATAAGACAATTTCTAGCTTAATCCAATTATATAATCCCATCTTCAAGATTTGAGTGCCAAAACCCCGAACCCAAAAGTCAACAACAAGCAGCACGAGAGAAACAAATTTAGAAAACGAAGAAGCAATAGACACTAACCAACAACACGGTGGCAGGCAGCAATTTTTTAATTTATATACATGAACATTAACTTACATACCTTTTTTATTTGCTTGTCAAAAGACCCAATGTGAGCTTAGAAGAACCTCCTCTAAAAAAAATAAATGAGAAGTATGAAGGAAAGCGGTATGTGTTTAGCACATGTTAGTCTTGACCATCAAATAATAATAAAATATACTCAAAAACATGAGTGGAATAAATAACAAGCACACATTGACCAACTCTCATGCCTCGTAAAAAAAATACATTTTTAATTGTATCATGCTGAACGAGAAAAAGGCACACATCGTGTCGCCAAAAAATAATTTTATATTCACTCCTTAATGTGCCAATGATCATCATCTAAACAGATGACTTGAAAAAATTTGCATAATTTCAATTTTTTAATTATTTTTTCATTCATGAGTTTGTTTCTTTTATTTCATTCGATAAAATTAAAATTTATTATGGACATAAATATCATAGATCTCTTCTGTTTTTAGCTTAAATGATCGGAAGGATGACGGCTGTTGTCTTACTTTAATAGTTTTAAACACAAAATAAAATATTTAGCGAATTACTTTTTTTCTCTCGTTTTTATTGGATGTAAAATATATTTTTTGAGTTTGAACGACGTACAGGCTCAGTGGTGTAGTTAGGGATGCTTGAGGAAAATTTAAAAAAATATGGCACCATTCTGTGTTGAATTTTGCACTCATTTAAAGATTTAAGCGTCAATACTTAAATAACTTATGTCAATTTTACTCCTCTTCCTTGCTGCACTACTGAAAAGCTATAAAAAGCACTTTTGTGTGAATCTTGTCTTTGAAATTAAACACAAAACTCATTATCAATGTACATCTTTACAATAGCTTGTTAATTGATTAATGATGAAATAAATCAAGTTTTAAAATAAATAAAAATTGTGTATTTTTAAAAGGTTAATGAGTTGTTATGAGTTTAGGAACTTGGGAAACTTGTAAACATTCATTTTTGCAATATTGCAGTCGTAAAATTAGTAAGCGAGATTGTGATTTTTTTGTGTGAATCTTTAAAGATGATCAATGCAGTTTTTTTGTAGTGTAAATTTGTAGGATTGATTGTTTGAAGGATGTTGATGATTTTATGGACTAAGTTGTCCCTAATTCCCGAATCAATAAGAAATAGATTATAAAATAATTATTGAAATGTTGGAAGTCAAGAATTTAAGAGAAGGCTTGGTTGGAGTACAAAAAAATCACTAATGGATGGCTATGATTCTGATCATGGGTGAGGAACTGATCAAATGATCAAAAATGATCAAAATTCAATTTATCAGTTCCGCAACCTTTATTCTGTTGAAAGATTCAATTATATTGCAAAAACTTAATCTAGTCAACTGAAGCTAGACTTTAACTAATTAATAAACCAACTTGAGATTCAAGAAGTAGCAAAATCTGGCAAAACCTCAATCTTTAATGCCAAAATTCCAAAAATGCAAATTCCCCAATTAATACTCAAAAAATGACATTCCTACCCACATCTTTATTGACTCGAAAAATAAAGAAGATTTTATTTATTAATAAATTCAAGCCAATTTGTCATCAGACTATGAGTTATATGCATTTATTACACAGCTGACCAATAAATCATTTCCATTTTTAAAGTCAGCGAGCAAATTCATATGCGAAAAAAAAATTAAATTTCATAGCTGACAAATTTCTAATCGACATGAGAATTTGCATAAAATTTCTAATTTACAATCAATTAAGTTATTTGATTACTTTATATCTAGCACAACATTGACATGCTAATTTTCATATCTGACACTTCCTTGTCCGCTATTTTAAAGTCGCAAACATGAATTTTGAGAATTTTAATGACTAATTTGCCGTTAAAAAATTAATTGGTCTCAAGTCGGGATGTTATGAATACACAAGAAGATTTAATGGAATCGAGGATGTTTTTAAGAATTTTCAAAAATTCTTGACATTTCCAATATAAACTGTGAATATCAGTCACGTTCCCGATATCACACGCCATAAAACCTAGTCAGGTCGTCTCAAGATAATCAAAGTTCAATTAAGAAAAATAAAATGAAAATTAATTTTTATGTATTTTTGAAATATATTAAGTTTTATATCCTTTCCATTCCCAAGCTTTAAGCATATGAAGTTTTTTTTTATAGTTTTGCATATCGTAAAACTCTTTTTATTTTAAAGATTTGTCCTACTTATGACTTGACGACATTATCATATTAAAATCACCATCAAATTCAATAGTTATGTTCTATCCAATAAAATTCTTAATAACGTCCACGCGAAGCGTTAAGTTATTCCGAAAGAAACACGATCAAATTATTATTTTTTATTACATAAACATTTGGAGAACTCATTAGAATGAGAAGAAGCATGAAAGAGGGGTTAATTATGGATAATATCTAGTAGGGTCAAAACTTGACATTTTTTGATGTAGAAAAAAAGATTCTTGATGTTTTTGAAGATTTTGTTGCTTAAAAATCCAAAATAATAATAGAAAAAGAATTAAAAGGAGTTGAATTGCTGGTTAAGTTACTGATCTAGCTTTGCTCATGACCTTTCTTTCATTCCTCCCTGAACAATGACTTAATATTTAACATTCGAAAATAACAAAACTAAAGCTTTAAAACAACCAATTTTAATGCAAATGCAATGGCAAAGAAAGAAAATAAGTAAAAAATCCAATTTAAGATTCACATCATTTAAAATCGACCCCATAAACATGAATGCAAATTTTTACAATCAAACTTAATATTCATCCACAAACTGTATTTATGATAAGAAGCTGTCCAAACAAATTACCATTTACATTCTATATCCAATGATGATCTTCATTAGAGTTTAAGTTAATAAAAGAAGTTATGAGAATAATAGATTGTTTACGGCGCCATAGTTCATAGCCACAGACTCTGTATAACAAAAGATTCTCATTTAAAAAATGGATCTTCATGCTCTTTTATGGTTGATTTCTTTAATACACAATCGTTCGCACTTGTGTAGTATTCACACTTTACAAAAGATCAGCAGGTTCTTGAAAAATAAAATCTTTTGATTCTTTTTGTTCCTTTCCTTCTACTCTTCTATTATTGTACAATTGTCGGGGCATCCAGACGAATAGAAAACAAAGAAGTAATTCATTTTTATGTCTTTCTATTTTTTCACCTCCATCAAAGATTAGATTTGATGAATTTTTTGGCAATTTTGGAACAGTTGGAAAGCCGAAAGATTTTTTTTGCAACAATCAACAAATTAATGGTAGCCGACGATCGTCGCCAGAAATGAGAGACGATGCCAAGAAGACTATTTATGTGTCATTGATTGTAAAATTAATAGACTTGAGGATTAAAATCAAGCATATCGGCTGTATAAGTGTCATCGAATGTGTTAAAAAGCTGATAGAAGAAGCTGGTCTGATGAAATGTGTAATAAATAAAGTTGATTATTTCTTATTTTGTCCAAATATCTGAATAACTAATTCTTTCTGATTTATTAAATGAGCTGTAAACAGAATACTCGCTGCTGAATTTTAAAAAAGGGCTCAGATGTGGAAGAAAATTCATTTATGAGTTCAAAGTGAGTTATTGGGAAAGTAAAGAGGTCTATTGGAGTTTTAGCGCATTTGTTTTGAAAGCAACTCATCTAATTAGCATAATAAAGTTTGTTACTTTATGAATCTGATCAAAAGAATTAACGGTTTACAAAAATTCAAAATCAACTCCTTTCAAAAATTCAAATTTTAAGAGTTATCAAAAAATCAAACTTTAACATTCATCGAAAATTCAAAATTTAACGGTTTTCAAATTTTAAAGAATGTAATCAGTAAATTCAAACTTTTTGACAATCATAGAATAACTTGTTTATCAAGGTTGAAGAACAAAACAAGCGTTTAAAATCCAAAAATTAATTAGCCAATAACACACAATTTCGAGGAACAACACCAAACAAATCAACCAGCAAACAGACAACCACACAAATTAAGATCAATTCAACACTTTCCTTTAACATATCGCATTAATAAAAAACGGAAAGATAAACCCATCAAAGGAAAAAAGAAGAGAAGTGGAAGGGGCGCGAAAGAAGAATAAATATTCACTTTTTTTAACATAAAGCAGAGCTGCTGCTTTACATCCAATGTCTGGTGTTTCTTTTGTACATTTCCATATATACACAACACTCATAAATCAATTTGAGACTAGAGCGACTACATTGTTGGATCTACATGCATATACATAGTTATAGTCATGTCAGCAGACATAAATAAATATTAAGCATTCTAATGGGGCATTTTTTTTTAAATGCTGATATGTTGAAAGGCATGTTATGATATTCCAGTTTCAGCTATGAAACGTGATGACGATGATGATCTTTTTGATAAATTTTTATGATGAAATGTTCCTTGTACGTCTGATGTAAATATGCTTATAATAAATTGATATGTAGCCTATGTGATGTTTTTGGAAATGAACAAGTTTTATTAATGAAAGACATTAGGCTTTAAGAGGCTTAGCAGTAAGACATGCTGTATGTCATTAGATCTTGAGGGCATTTCTTAGTGCAATTAAATGGTATTCAAAATTTTATGTGGTTATTTATCAACTTATTTGTTAAGGAATGTAAAATAAAAATGATTTTAAGTCAATTTTAATGAACATTTGAATTTTTAATAATTAACCGAAATTTAAAATTCAAATTTTTATCCGTTAAGTAGATCTTTTGTCAAACAACAAAATCGCTCAGCTGATCTATGATGGTTCATGGTGCAAGCTTCAAACTTGTAGGTGATGAAAGTCACAGCAGTTCGATTCTGCCTGCTGAGCGTAAGGTCGCAAGTTCAATCCCAGTCAAGGTCAAATAAAATGTCTCAAAAATCCTTAAATCCACACTTTTTTAGTAAAAATCATCAAAAAAGTTTAAAATCTCAATTTTATCTCATGCTCGATATGTTTTGAACTATTCATCTATACAACAAGTTTGCTGTCCGAAGATAACATTGTACTGGAAAATGCTTAATGTATTTTTGCGAAACGCAAATTGAATCAACTTACATTATGACATACCACGTTATTCTTTACCAGGAGCACATGAAGCAGAAGAGCTTGAATTCTTATTTTTTTCTATACTCTACAGCATTAAGGGACTATTTTGTTGTTATTGGCTATTAAATTTATTGATTATGGAAATTGATTTTCTTTAAATTAAACTTTTAAGCTATACTTTAGTGCTCATTTCTTTTTATTCCAACATTGTCATTATGAACCATTAAAATTCAGTCTGAAGACATGATGAGCATCTAATTTTTTGCAAAATGTGTCTATCAACCTCTTTAAGGTTCCAAAAAAAGGCTCATTAAATGCTATAAAAATGCATTCACTAAATAATAGACATTAAAGACACACAATAAACTCTCGGAATATCTCATAATGCAGTCATAAGAAGAAAATCTGCAAAAAGTATGTTTTGAGATTTCCGCGAAATCCCATCAAAAAGCATAAACCTTCATAATTTTCTATATCATTTTATTTAAACGGAAATTTAATTTAAAGAAGAAAAAAGGTATGGTTGGAGAAAATTATACACCATTCATAAATGGAACTTTATACAATCAAAGGAATGTGGAATTTCATCATCTTGATCCATTGCTGCCCCTTTTTAGTTTGGGTTCTTTAAAATATTTTTTTTTTGTTTTACTTCGCTTTCATTAATTTATTGTTTTAGAGAAACTGGTAATGAGGTCGAGGATATAGAGTTGTGTTAATATTGGCGCATTTCGGGATGCATTGACTTCTTTGAGCTTTGGAACTTAAACAGTTTAGCGTTTAAATTAAAGTAAATTTTAAAGTTTTAACGTTTTTGTAAATTTTGAATGTTTAACGGTTTTTTAAATTTTGAATGCATAACGGTTTTGTAAATTTTGAATGCATAACGGTTTTATAAATTTTGAATGTTTAACGGTTTTATAAATTTTGAATGTTTAACGGTTTTGTAAATTATGAATGCATAACGGTTTTGTAAATTATGAATGTATAACGGTTTTGTAAATTTTGAATGTATAACCGTTTTGTAAATTATGAATGTATAACGGTTTTGTAAATTTTGAATGTATAACCGTTTTGTAAATTTTGAATGTATAACGGTTTTTTAAATTTTGAATGTATAACCGTTTTGTAAATTTTGAATGTTTAACTGTTTTGTAAATTATGAATGCATAACGGTTTTGTAAATTATGAATGTATAACGGTTTTGTAAATTTTGAATATATAACCGTTTTGTAAATTTTGAATGTTTAACGGTTTTATAAATTTTGAATGTTTTTTAAAGGTTTTTTAAATTTTGAATGCATAACGGTTTTGTAAATTTTGAATGTTTAACGTTTTTGTAAATTTTGAATGTTTAACGGTTTTGTAAATTTTGAATGTATATCCGTTTTGTAAATTATGAATGTATAACGGTTTTGTAAATTTTAAATGTATAACGGTTTTGTAAATTTTGAATTTTTAACCGTTTCGTAAATTTTGAATGTTTAACGGTTTTATAAATTTTG
This sequence comes from Chironomus riparius, assembly GCA_917627325.4. NCBI lineage: Eukaryota > Metazoa > Arthropoda > Insecta > Diptera > Chironomidae > Chironomus > Chironomus riparius. The sequence goes on along the minus strand of OU895877.1, from coordinate 14,993,869 downwards.
AATGTTTTTTAAAGGTTTTTTAAATTTTGAATGCATAACGGTTTTGTAAATTTTGAATGTTTAACGTTTTTGTATATTTTGAATGTTTAACGGTTTTGTAAATTTTGAATGTATATCCGTTTTGTAAATTATGAATGTATAACGGTTTTGTAAATTTTAAATGTATAACGGTTTTGTAAATTTTGAATTTTTAACCGTTTTGTAAATTTTGAATGTTTAACCGTTTTGTAAATTATGAATGCATAACGGTTTTGTAAATTATGAATGTATAACGGTTTTTTAAATTTAATATTTAAAGTTCAAACAATTTTGACAATTTATAAATTTTTTATCAGTAATTCTTTGATCCAGCCACTCAAGAACACAAAAACCAAACCCTTAATCCCATTGTTCCTTAAAAACTCGTTAAAAGACAAAAAATCTGTAACATTCGTCAAGATATCTCCTAAGCGCATCTTTAAAAGGCACACACTCATATCTATAATTATTTTCGGAAGAGATTGAAGCATAGAAGTTGAAAAAATCATCCCTTTTTGTGTTTCCATTTTTCTCATTTCATATAAAATTCCCACACTTTGATGCCGGCATCTAAGATGCATATAAGAGATTTTATGTCAGGATAATGTCTAACTAATGCAGTGTTAAAGCACTTGATGTTTAATTATTTGATTGAAAACACAAAAATAATTTAAAAATGAAAAATGTTATAAAAATTCTTTAACAAAGTGCTTCATTTGTTCTTCAAGTGGTTGTGAGAAATTCTTTTCATTTCTCATTCAATAAAATGCAACAGCCGCATTTGCTTATTAAATCCACAAACATCTGGAAATGATATTTAGGAGCTTTGTCAATGTTAAAAAGTTACGCAGAGAATTTTAATGAATTAAGTAGATTCTGGATGTCGTATATCTGCAGGAATTATCTACTAATTGAAATTTATATGAATATGCTGTTCTTTTCACATATGTGGAATTAAATTTAGACGACTTGAATTGTTGATTCACATGATAGTCTACAAACTTTTCTTCTTCTTATTCATGTTATTTATGTATACGTATGCGTAAATCTGGATGAAATACATAAAATTAAGAGCTAATTTGTTCACTGTTGAAAGCTACAATATGGTTATCAAGTGCTGGATAACTTTTGTGTGTTTGATTTAGTATCTGGCAATTTTGAATTGGATTGATGGATTATTTTAAAGTTGATTTGGTTGTTTGGGACTATATATTATTGGAATGTCTGCTTAGTTGCATAAACTAGATTTAAATGATGAATTTTAAGAGATTCTGTGGTTTGAAGTCACTAAAAGTTCTTTAAATCCTTAAAATTTGATCAAAAATATTTAAAGATGCTTAAAAACCTTAAATGCTGCATTATAGATCTAAATTTATCCAAATCTTTCTTTAAACAACAAACTTTAGCTTAAGCTAACTTTAAAACCCTTAAGAAACCCTAAAGAAATCAAAAAATAAGTCATCAGCCAGTAATGAGTTAAATCTATAACACAAAATTTATCCAAGTTGCAAAATTTCAAAGAATCATCCAAAATAAATCCTTAAAGTGATTGACCTAAGAAAATAAATTAATTTCGAACTAAATACATATGCAAAACCCTCCCCGATCAGATCAAAGAACCGCAAAGTCAGTAAAAATAATCACAAATAAATTTATGTACAGAATGTTCATGCCTTAAGATTATATTTACAAAAAAGAATTTTTTCTGCCAATTTTCTTCAAACATAAACAAAATAAAAATTTGTGTTTTCATCGACGTATCAATTACCCAGCAAATCGCTAATAATGCTCTGCGGGATTCAAATATTTGCTTAATTGATCCACAAAACACAGATTTCTCGATTCATTAAAAAAAGTCTTTTTCAAAAATAAATTTTTTGAATTTTTAAAAGAATTCGCTCATTAAAGCTGAGTAATGTGAAAGACCCTTGTGTTTACAGTCTGTGAGTTTTTTTCGTAAGCAATCAAATGCCAAATGCTATAAAAATTCTTACAACTTAATCCACCTACCGAACATCATCATCATCTCGACATTGTATACTTGAATGACTTTTCATATAACGGATCATAATGTATTGTCTCTCAACAACAATATACGCGTACGCGTCACAGTGACAATAATAAAATCATCTGAGAACGAGAGATGAACATGTGAGGAAATTTATCATCCTGAAAAATACCTCAAATTATAAAGCACTGACACAATGAAATATAGAAAAGGCAACAAGATGAGTAAGAAATCCCACTTAAGTTTAATTGTTTTAAAATCAGAAAAATCTTGGCTTTTTTTACTTTAAAAACTTTTTTCTTTTTTGTTTTCATAAAAAGAGCAGACGAGGAAAATTTAATATACACAACAGATGTTCTTGAAATGAAAATACTTCGTAAAAAAATGTGAATTTTTAAAAAAAGAAAACAACGAAAATGATATTAACACAGAAATGAAGTAAAGATGTGACTTTGCATCATTGACAATAGAGCATCTTATTTGAAAAATTAACGTTGGAAAATTATTTGAAAAATATTTGAAAAATAAAGTTCGAAAATTATTGGAAAAATACGTTCGAAAAATATTTGAAAAATAAAGTTCTAAAATTATTGGAAAAATACGTTCGAAAAATATTTGAAAAATAAAGTTCGAAAATTATTGGAAAAATACGTTCGAAAAATATTTGAAAAATAATGTTCGAAAATTATTTGAAAAATAAAGTTCGAAAATTATTGGAAAAATACGTTCGAAAAATATTTGAAAAATAATGTTCGAAAAATATTTGAAAAATAAAGTTCGAAAATTATTGGAAAAATACGTTCGAAAAATATTTGAAAAATAATGTTCGAAAAATATTTGAAAAATAAAGTTCGAAAATTATTGGAAAAATACGTTCGAAAAATATTTGAAAAATAGCGATTAAGAATTATTTGAAACATTAACAGACAGGCAGACAGTTTAAACACAGAATCAACTCATTTTACCTTCAATAAAACACACTAAAAAGAATCACATATTTTCCGTGAACAAAACAGCAGAAAAAAACTTATTTTCCACCATTTGAAATTCATTCTTTTTTTATACGAAAATAAATTTTCGTTACGGATGATAGAGCAATATCTAAACACCTGATACTCAGGTCTCAGCAATTTGCCTGCTGCACATTTTTATTTATATATTATTTTTTGTTACCTCACTCATCTCCACCTTTTTACATGGTCAATTTCTTCCTTAGGTATTTTTTTAAGTTATTTTATTTATTTAAAAGCAATAAAATTCCTTTTTTTTGTAACTTCCTCTTCGTCTGTCCAAAAAATGTGTATTGAAAATTTGCCATACTTCATAGTTAATCCGGAAATGTTCCTCTTATCTTTTATTATTATTTTTTGAAACAAGCAATTTTTTGCGTTCAATTTATGAGCATTTGGAAGTTTTTCTTGCATTTAGGGTGATGTTTGTAGATAGAACAATGGAGATAGCTGTTTAATGGGTATTGCTCAATTTATGATATGATCAAAATAATTAATTGTTTAGAAGTTTTCTTGAATTTTTGTCAAAAATAGGAAGAGAAATTTATCAGACATTGACAGATGGAACTGACTTTAGGAAACAATTCAAGAAAAACGTGGATCACTATGAAGTACTTCAACCTTGAGAATCTAATTGTTAGTGTCCCAAACTTAAAAATAATCCTAATTTACATCAATTCCTGCAAAACTATTGTCTCCCTAATGTGTGCTGCCTGACCAAAATTAAAAAGTCCCAAAAAATGTTCTTATCCCCAAAAATGAAACTTCAAGAGCCACTTAACTTTCTATAGTAGTCTCGATCAATGCAAAATTTCAATTGAATCACCAAATATCTCTTTCTTCAAATTCCAAAAAAGACACATTTTAAAGCATTTGTTCCTTGTGCTTCGAAATTTATTCATTCAATGCAATATGATTGTATGCAAATTACACGAAGCTATATCCATAAAACAAAATAAAAGAAAGAACTCGAAGACTATCTGTATAAATTCAAAAACATTCAAAATAATTCATGAAAAGCGCACACCATTTTGACAGATATCGAGAATATATATATTTACTAACTGAATTGCTGTACTCAATAACAATGCATGCACACACACAATATTACATGCATCATGATACGAATATATATCCAATAAATATTTTTTGGGAACCTCAAAAGGATAAGGAAATTTATTTTTTTTTGTTTATCGTCAGTCGCTCATTGTTGTCGCGTTGAGGGTAGTTCATAAATGATGTTTTATGTGGTTAATAAATGTTAAACAGCAGACATTGTTATAAAAAGCCATTGTAATAGTTTTGAGGACTAGAAGAATGGCCAGACTTCTTGAATTAGGAGTCATACGAATTGCAATATTGATAAGGAGTTGGTTCCCCTTAACACTTTGGGATATAGCCATGCCACAACGAGGCAGAGTCTCTTTTACCCAATCCAATCGAGGGGAAGATAAAATTATGGGGATTTCTAATCAGGTTGTCTCCTACTCGTCTCCAATGGGGGTCTAGATCTTTTTCGGACCCCTTGAATTTTTTTATAAATCTGCTCTCATGCTTTGACAGGTAAACGAGATACTCTTGCAAAGGATCTTGTACAAAATCGGATATAAGTCAAAATTTGACTGTGACTAGGTTTGGGAATACTGATAAAGCCCTGTAACCAATCCCACCGTAATAAAAACTAGCTCTCCTCTCCCCATTAAACTTTGACATCATTCACGAACGCCCCCTCGAGAAAGAAAAGTGAATAACATTGAATGTCATGTTTTTGAAATTTAATTAAAACAACACAAGCTGTTGCACGCCAAATGTCAACTGACTCTCTTTTTCACTATACAAAAGAGTACAGAGGATGGAATATATGTGCAAATATTCTATAATAAATATTTCTTCTTGTTGTTGAAAATGCGTACAGTCACTAAATGTATGATGAGCGAAAATATTTATGGAAATCACAGCGAATTTTGTCTCGGATTCTTATAAATAAATTAAATTATTATTGTCTCCGTACCATTAATGAATATGTCTTCTTACTCTCATCCACAAAGTGTTGATTGTGTCGTGACGAGGCTAAAGCTATTCAAAAATCTTTGAACTCTTTATTGTTGTTTCTTTAAAAGAGTGTCATGAATACTTCAATTAATGATTCGCAGAATTTCACAGCAAATGGAATTAAATGAGAATCTTCTTTTATACTTTGCAATATGTTTGATTGAATGCTCTTTGCATACAATGGATTGTGTGAATTAATTTTATAATTTAACTGTGACTCAAACAATGTGGCTGCTTTTAAAAATATTTGTGACTATATCCTGAATTGAGTGAATTTAAATGACACGAGTAGACTATATTTGAGTTTTCTATGGATGTACTCTATTAAATTGAGACAATAATCAGGATATTGCACGAGTATAATGACCAAATGTGATGAAAATTGTCCAAGTATCACAGCATTTGTCGTCACGTGGAGATTTATGTCAACATTTAGTTGACGTCAAACGATTGTTTCGGCTATAAAGAAGAATGAATTGCACTTAAAGTGACCAGTTCAACTTTTCATGTTATTGTTTAAGCAACGTGATTGTAAGAAAGTGTTTATATTTAGTTTCTGATTATAATCTAATGACTAGAAGATTTAAGAACTTAGACTAATATTTCAGAAGACACAAAATCTTTGTAAATTTGAAGTCCATCTGTATTATTTCCTGAGAGACTCTAGTTATTATATACTATTAAAAACTAAGCTTTAAAAACAATCAACTTTAGTCGTCGAACTTTCAGACGACAGTTTATCAACTCTTGTCTAACAGACAAGCATTAAACTCAATAATCACACATAATAAAAAAAATTATTAATCCTTGTAAATCCAAAGGACAAATAGCACAGCACGTGAGATTCTAAACTCATGTTGCACTTCGTCATATTAATCTTACAACTTTATTGATGACATCGAAGCTCAATTTTCATTCAATAACATTTCCAGCTATTCCAATATATTTCGTCACAAATTTTCATATTCTTTAAGATCTAAAAATGAACTCAAGTTTGGAAAGCTATATGAGCTCTATTCTTGATATTCAATGCGTAATAACAAACAAGTTGATACAAAAACCAATTGTGTCAACTTTACTCGTCAGCCGAAAAATTTCCATTCAAAAAAAAAGTACCCAGGATGATTATAAGGTTCGAGTGCTACGTATGAGCATATGGAAATATCGAGAAGATGTATAAATACAAGAATTTGATCGAGTACACATCCTATCAGTTGTATCAATAAATTTATAAAATGATACAGCATTTAAAGTCGTCACGTCTTGCAAATGAAACAAGTCCGTCATGAAAAAAATGGAATGTCAGCTGTTGTTACCGTTGCTTTAATTAAAAAAATTTGTGTTAAAAACAACTTTATATAGCTTTTTGTATTCCATATCAATCGATCTTCATCATCATTATTATATTTTTCAAATGTTCAACATTTTTCACCTGTGCCTGATTATGGCCAAAAATAAATGAGACAATTTATAATGATGGTCGTCGCCACAATTAGTGAGGATTATGATTTTCGCACACTTAATCCCTTTTTATCGATTCTTGACTTTCTGTCTCATATGCACTTATTTTTAATCGAGACAAGTGTTTAGCATTTGCAAGTCACCATAAAAATCTTCTTGCCTGTCTCCAAAAAAAAAAAAAAAAATGAACAAAGATGTTTTTATAGAATGAAAGAGATAAGAACATAGCAAATGGCATGAAATGAGATTTAAATCATAAAAATTTATGATAAGTGCATACCTAGAGTGTCTGGGTTTTTCCAGGTAGAAAATGAATGAATGCGACAATCCTCGACGAGAGCAGGCAACAATACAATAAAATGTCTCAATTGTTATCCGCATTGCATTCCCATTAGTCCAATGGAATGACATCATTTTGCTCTTTATAACATACATAGTAAAGAAAATAAGGCGGAATAGCAGCAAGGAGCAACCTGTCTACCCGAATTTCATTTTCATTCTCATCGCATGTCATATACACCGGCTGCAAAGTTAAACTTTTTCTTTTTAATAAAATGCCAATTTCATGTAATACAATCTACTAATAATCTAACGGCATTCAACCCTAGTTTAACATATTTTTTAAAACAAAAATAAAAAAAAGTTTTTTTCCTCTCTCGACCATGTGACTTTCCAAAAGACTCCTTGTTTTGAGGGAGAGACGAAAAATTTAAAATATTTAAAGGAAGATGCAAGAACAAAAAATGCCACCTGACACCAGTCAAATGGAAACGAAATATTTGGGTTAGAAACTTTTTTTTCTACGCGTTTATATCCTTTTAAACACATTTGTTTTTATCAATTTGTGTATCTGCTTGAATGGTGTGTTTTAAAATTGTTCAGTAATAAATTTGTTGCTCTATTTTATTGTTATGAATTTTTATAAAATTAAAATAAAGTTGAATGAAATGAAGCTATTGAAATAGTGTCAGAAATTTAATGTTTTGATCGAATTCAAATTCATAAAACTTCTAAATTAAGTTTTTAAATTCTTCAATAAAGAAGGTTCTAAGGCTAAGCCACATCAATAATAAAATCAATGAACACTCTCAGAACTGTTTTAAACTTTAAGGTAAGTTTTTTGCCAAGCCTTAAACTAACCTTAATTAAAGAATGTAAGAGAATGGATATAAAATCATTCGATCGTGGGTTCAATTCCCAATTGAATCAGGTAATTACAAAATTTCAATTATTAATGCTTAATTATCAAATTTAAGTTTTATAATTATCCTTACTTCCTTTAACAATGATCTTTTGAGCAGTTTAGAGCAGCATAACAACACAAGACTTTCCTTGTTGATGGCTAAGTTCAAACTTTTGAAATTTTTAAGTAAGAAAACAACTTTATCAATCCTAAGTATATTTATATTGATTGTTAAATCTACTAAGATGGGATTCAAAACTTATGATTTCTATAAATGACATTTATAAGTTAACCTCAATCATACAGCAAAGACAAAGATTTATCTGACATAAACGAATTGATTCTCAACAAGTCTACATTTTTAGTTTATATTAGCATTCGCGAGCTCGTCAACACTTTCTTCAGTGCTGAAAAAAATGCTTTAAACATTTTAAATTACAATAAAGTTTTTACATATTAAGAAGTCGAAGATAGCTCAAAAATGATAACCTTGTAGATTTTTGGCTTAATCGCATCTTGAAGCAATGATCCAGATTATAAAATCAAAATAAACCAAAAAAAAAATCAATAACAGCTTTAATTTCTAAGGAATGAATTTATTCTATCCTTAAATTCTATTCAAAAACAACACAATCTTCACTAAAAACGCTTGCATAATCCTATATTAAAAATAAAAAATCTACAACAACAGAAGAGTGAACAATAAAGCCTCATAACTTTACTAAAATATCGTACTTTCTGCCAATTATTGCTCACATTTATTTCTATTGTCATAACAAAGAAAATCCTACAAAAAAGTTTTTCCTATATGTCAACAATTTGCGTCATTCCCCATTCCTAGCAACATTTTTTTTACATCTTTTAATTTTATTTTTTCATCCTCAACATGAAACAAACAACATGGATAGAACCACGTGATTAGAGAGAGATGATGGAAAAAATTTGAGCTATCACGTGTCAATAAGGGATTTTTGTAGTACCGGAGACTCACCCTTTGCGATAAAAATTTGGTTTTATATTCATTTTCATCCTCCCCATGCTATAGTGATTAAATCGATGCAGCATTTAATTAATAATTCAGATGTTGCATAGTCGATGTCACTCTCTTATATTTTTTTATCATCATTATGGATGGTGACACAACGTGTGTGTGCACTAACGTATGTATCTATTGTTATATGGTTAACATATCTTTATGTATCATATGTTGCTTATGTTCAACACGAAGTTGACTTGAACTGGACATAAAACATTATTGCTCAACATAATTGTGTACGATAAAGATGCTGCAATATATCACCATTTGCGTCACTTCTTTATGTAGGGGAAGAAAACGGAGAAAAATTTGTATTATGCAAACCATTGATGCTCATATCTCATTATTTGATTCAATGGGATGAATTTTTTAAGGCATTGTAATATTTTTAGGATTAACTATTTCTTTGTGTGCTAAGGATGAGTGACGTTTTTGGGTATTCTTGAAAAATTTACGCATGCTTGTTGCTGATAATTTGTACAATTATCGGATTTGTAAAGTGTCAAAATTATTGAGAAATAAACAGAGGTCGAAGCCGACATGAGTTCGCTCCGGTTCGCTAAAAAACCGATTCGATAACCGGTAAATTTGTATAAAATGTTGTACTTCACAAGTGGCAGCAGAAAAAAATCTATTCAAATTTGAATCGGTTTTTTAGCGAACCGGAGCGAACTCATGTCGGCTTCGACCTCTGGAAATAAAGTTTATGATTTAAAATTTTCCATTGAATCCGTTTAAAGTTAAATTTTACAAAACTGTTTGAATTTGAATTCTAAAGAACCGTTTGAACTTGAATTCTACAAAACTGTTGTAATTTAAATTCTACAAAATCATTAAAATTTGAATTTTACAAAACCGTTTAAAATTGAATTCTACAAATTTGTTGAAATTCGAATTCTACAAAATCTATAAAATTTGAATTCCAAAATACCGTTTAAATTATAATTTTACAAAACCAATGACATTTTAACAGTGTAGTAATTTAAATTCTACAAAACCGTTAAATTTAAATTCTACAAAACCATTAAAATTTGAATTTAATAAAACCGTTTAAAATTGAATTCTACAAAACTGTTGAAATTCAAATACAAATTGATTGGAAATCCCCGTCCACCAATGCGAAATTTCTGGGTTTGCCTCTGACTCACTTCAAAATAAACAAAGCATTGAACTGTCCCCAAGCAATCAACATCTCACCAAGAATCATACGCAATATTTTAATTCATTAAAGGCTTCAACTGCAACGTGATTCCAGGCATTCTTGTTAACAAATCTATATATTTCTTGTTAATTGTATTATAATTTATTTTCATCTCCTATATTTATCATCAATTCCCCCTTTATATTTTATCTACAATTCCGAATGACGCACGAAGAGATTTCACAGTAAGTATCATGTAGTGAGAGATATAATTTGATCGTACTTAGCAGCACATACATTTTTTTTGTGCTAGACGTTTACTCTCAAGAGAGTCACGTGTTGAAAATGCATTTTTGTTTGCGGCATAACGTCATTAAGTTATTATTATTATTATTAAAAATTGTTATCCCCTCGTATTTTTAGCAAGCATTGTGCCGATCCTTGAGTGTATTTGTTCTAACCTTAAAATACATGAATGAGAGAACGCAGAATATCTTAAGAATGGAATAAATAAATAAAATTATATTGTAGATATGAATGAAGGCCATTGAGATACATATAATAATAATTGGGATAGCAATATGTGCACAAATAAATCAAGAGACCATAGACTTACACATCATAGAAGCAAATATCATTTGTTATAAAGTCAATAAAAGCAGAAAAAAGGCGATAACGATAAATATTTTATATTATATGCCATATCTCTTCTTTTTTTTGCTCAATTGGCAGTTTCCTTTCGATATGTATACATTCTTCTTATTTATTTATTTATGTGTGATATTTGAAGCCGACACTCTCTCTGACTCTGATATTTGTAGAATCAATAGATCCAGAATAGAAATGCCGAAAAAATATCAAATTACAAGAACAGAATAATCATCACCAAACATAATTTTGTGGAAAGTTTAAAGTGTTGACTCATTAGAAATGAAAAATTGTATTGTTGTAAGAAAATCAGGAACAAATTACTTATTATGTCACTCATTACTTCCGAGAAATTTTTCAAAATTTTCGAGTAACCAAAAATCTCTCTTTTTTGTTTCAATTTCCATTTCCTGTTGTTTATCTATCCGACTGTAAGTAGATCTAAGTCCTTCTATGCTATGTGCGGGCATATTTTTGGAGACTCGTTTAGAATAATAAACGGAAAGTTTTGTTCCTTCTTCCTTCTTATGATGCACAGTTGTGTCCTTTGTTGTGTCAAACTGGTTTTGATTTGGTCAAATTATTGATTTAGAAGTGATTAAGCTTTTAATGTTCAAAATTTTCCCGCACTTTTTTCGAGAAATGTTTACAAAATAAGAACATTTTGAAATTGAAATTTTTGGTCTGGTTACAGAGAATTATCGAAAGATAATAATCTAAACAGCTTTGCTCACTCATAATTAGAAATTTCCAATCATTTTAAAAGATAATTAATGTTTAACTAAGACAAAATTTGAAGATAAAGTTCTGATATGGTAATGTAAACAAAATAATTTCGTAAAAACACATTTTTGAATTAAAAGTAGTAATGTGATACGTTCTATTAAGGATTGACTAGCTTTTCTTCATTGTTTCTTAACATAGCATCAATTCTATCCTACACTATATCATTATCTAACACAACGACCAGTATTTTACTTAAATTTAAGGATTTTAGAATCCAAACAATCCTTCTATCCAAAACTGCATCCACTTGATCACATACTCCTATGACTGGACAAATAAAAGCCAGAAATAAAATATTAAGAAGCATGAAAAATAATGAGAAGTCAAATAAAAGTCGATAAACAAAACAAAAAATTCATTTTTAGACAACTTTTAAGAGAGATATACACAAAAATATATATGAACATCCACTTCTTTGTGACTTGCTTGATTGAGCAGGTGTTTTCAGATGCTTTAGATACGAAATTAAAATAAGACAAAAATTTCGGGAAGGCGTAAAAGAAGACAGAGAAGAATTTTTTTAGCTGCTGATTATTTTTTTTTCCTCTTTTTTTGGAATCTTCTTTCATCGACAATAATATTATATTCTGTCTTTCTCGGCTGCACTGTCAAGAGTGGCAAGATTTTTTTTTTATGTATCATATTACGCATAATGTCTTGTGGAACACTGGAATTTTAATTAGCAATTACAATAATTAAAGGTACACAAAATTTATACAGGAACTGTAAAAAGATGTTTTAAAGCTCTTTTTCGAGTGTCATAATTGCAAACTTTACACTGTAATTTTAATTTTATGATTAAATATCTCATGATTTTATGGCCCTGTATTTTATTGGTACGACAGCTTTGTGAGGCTGCACATTGATGTTCATAAATTGGACTGCTGTAGTTTTATCGACTAAGATGCTCATTTATTAAATTAGCTGAATTTCTGAATTATCTTGACTTAGCTGAATTGACTTAATTTAACTAAAGAAGCTGAATTCGCTGAATTAGATTAACTCAGCTTAATTAGCTTAACTTAATTGAATTAGATGAATTTGATCAAACAAGCTGAAATCATCTGAATTCTGAAGAATAAACTGTTTTCAGTAAAATTTGCTGAATTCAGCGAGATTAGCTGAATGTAAATTCTAAACAGAACATAACACATTGAAATTTCAGTTGAAAAATTTCACAAATCAGCTTCATCTCATTTTGATAGAATTTTATATCCACAACACAAAGTGAAAAGAGCATCGTTGATGCCATCAGTTCCATTAAATTATGTCTCAATCTCGGCCAGTATGGTTTTTTATAGCTGACATAGAATTTTTTTCAAAATAAAATCGTCTGACTGACAAAAAAGATCAAATGACAGTAAAAAAGAAACGAAAGACAGAAAAAAAAATCTTGAAATGCGTTGAGCTCGCGAGACTTAATTAAGTCAAGTGTGTGTTGAATCGCTTTCTCGGTTCATTAAACAAGATCAGAGAGGAAATTAAATGATAAATTTTATGATACTTTTGTGTATCTGTTGACAGTTTTAAACGAATTGAATGTGCCTTTCTTTACGATTCTCAGTCAGCTCAGCGAAAAAAAAAAATCATGAAATGAGCATTATTGCACTTTACACGCTTGAATTATTGTGCACGGCAAGTGCAGGTTAATGGGCGCCTTGTAATAACAATTTTATTCTCCTTCTTCTTCCTTTCCATTCGTATTTCTTGCCTCTTTATAAGTTTCATAAAAAAAAAAATTTAAAGCGTGTCGACGTTTCTCTCCTTCTGTCTTTATTCTGTCTTCCTTCTCTTGCGCGCCTTTTGCCGGTAATCTTCTCACATTACATTCAAACCAGATATCCATAGCCATGCATGCAGTTTTTTTTTTTACAAAAAAACATATGTTTCACGAGTTCTCTCGCTCAGAACCATCTTCGGATCCTCTCTCGTACTCAAAGTCTCTCTCTTACTCTTTATGTCTAGGAAAAAAAAGCCGATTGCTCATATTTTTCTGAGCACGTTGCATTAACACACAATATTATTATTATTTTTTTTTGCCTTACTCGAGAGCATGCTTCTCTGTTTTTCAAAGTCTTCATACAAGTTTTGTTCACTGAACTGAACAGACGTACGTTTCTAATTCTCTTCAGATATTAAAAGAAAATATTTATAAGAAAAATTTCTTTATAAAAAAGGAAGTGAAGTGACTTGAATAAAATAAATAATTTTGTGTCATAAAATTGACAAGGAAAATTTTGTGTGAAAAAGTGAAAAATTAATTTTCTTGAAAACCCCAAAAAAAGGATTAAAAATTTTTTTTGACTCAAGAAAAAAATAAAGTTTTTGTGTAAATGAAATAAAATTTCAAAGCTTTCAAAAAAAAAGGATTAAAAATATATAAAAAATTCAAGAACTCAAAAATGAACTCTATTGAAAGAATGTACCCAGCTATGAGTGCAGAAGAGTTATCAAATATTATTTTAAATGGAAAAGGTAGGTGTCATTATAATTTCTAATTTTTATTTCTAAATTTGTGTTGAAATTGAATTTCAATTAAAGTTTAAAAAAATATCATTTCATATTGTGCATGTGAGAAAATCTGAGAATTTCAATTTTAATTTATTCGACTCAAACCTGTAGTCACATGGAGCGGCGCTACACCTTAATTTACATGTGATTATCATGCGTCTAAATTCAGAAATTCTAAAAATATTCCTCTTTGATTAATTCATCATTTAATGGCGTTATTTTTGTGTTGATCATTAGTCACGGATTTATTGGCATCGATAAAATATTATCTCTTAATCTTGATGGCTCTTAATTGTCCTTTTTTGTCCTCTGCTACTAGCTACCATAAAAATATCTTTCAAAATAAATTTTCCGCTTATTTTGCATTTTTTTGGACGGGGTTAATAAATTATGGATTAATGTTGGATTTTGATTTTTTAATCATCCAATAAATTCAATAAACCATCAAATTTAAAAAAAAAAATGTGTAACTTCCGACAAAATCAAAATCAGCTCATAAGCTTCAATTCAAACCATCAGTTTTTCATTAAAGTAGCAGAAAAATTTGAATTTCATCATCTTGATAAGTTTTTAATTCAATTCTGCTGGTTGCTGTAAAATGAACAAGCCTACCAGTATCACTTGATGAAATGATTAAGCAAAAAATACTTTTTCAGGCACAGAATTATTTTCAGTGTCATTTCTCGCAAATCTCAGCCCACGAAAAAAAAAAATTCGCGATAATAATTAAGATTCTTAGTTCTATTTTGCCATGTCATGGCATCTTGTTTTGACTATAAAACTTATAGTTATTGGATATTCTCGCAAAACGAATGAGGCATTTATGTCGCGGACGTAGAAAAAGAAAGATGTCGTTAACGATTATGACGGAATATATGTTTGTGTATATGGCGCTTAGCGGTTTCCATTCAGTCATCATTAACGATATTCGATGCGCAAAAGAACAAAGTAGAAAACAAATTAATTGTGAGACGAACTTTTTGATTTTTGTCGCCAAAAAGATAATTTGTTTTCTGTGTGCTGCTGCTAGTGCTACTTAACCGCACAATAAAATCTAACAATTATAAGCAACTGCGCCAATAAAGATCAATAAATCACTCGTCCGCGGAAGAGAATGTGAAAAAAATCGCATAACTGCCAATCAACAATATGAATTCAATTAGAATAAATTTAAATCTATGAATATTTTTTTTTGTGACGTGTTAAGTGTGTAAATGAGTCATATTATGCCTGATTATAAGCGATCCAAAAGTATTCTTTTATCGTACATTAAATATGGAAGAAGAAATAAAGTAGCAGCAGCAGCAGTACTAAACGGCTAAACTATAAAAGTTATAACAGACAATTCAAGTGATATACGCCACACCGCATTTATAAGCTTTTTCTGCTGCTACTGCTGTTAAAAGAACGAAGAAAGAGAGAGAGAAAATTTATGAATTTCAATATTCCTACTTCGAGCTATATAAAATTGGACAGCACAGATGGCGCCAAGAAATGGAAAATATATGCGAAAAGATGGAGAAGCCTACACATTTGGCTGTTGCTTGCTACTCCTAGATGTATAATTTTATTATTCTAGAAATATTCTCTCTCTCGTACTTTATTGTGCTATATTACATTTTAGATATCATCATATGGCAGGAATGAGAAATATTCATAAATATTTAAAAAACTTCTTCTTTTCGTCTATCGATTGGAACAGATTGAAATTCTGTTAATTCTGTGAATTATTGCAAAAATAACATTTATAATCAAATGCTTTTAAAATGCCAACTGGCTTTTATGTCATTTGTATTAATTGATTGGTGATAAATCGGGAGATTAAGAGTTTAATTCATCCATTTAGACTTAATCTTTGTGATTAGAAATTATGAATTCTATCATCTTGTCGGAAAAGTTTTTATCCTCTCGGAAAAATTTGAAGCTAGATTATTAAGATTGTATCCTCTTGGAGCAAAAATTGTACCATTTCGGTAAATAATTCCATCCCCTCGGTCAAATTTTAATAAAAAATCAATCAAAATTCAACAAAATTAAATCATCCAAAAAATGTGCAAATCCAAAACTTTTTTTTTTATCTCAATGAATGAATAGCCACAGAATCCCGCTGACTGAGTACATTTAACGATATACAATAAAGAATTGTTTTCCATTTCAATGAATCAGGCGATAAGTGTTGTTGATGACGATATCGCTTTTTGAGCCAGTCAGTACAACTTCTCATGTTTAATATGCAAGCCAATGCACCGCAAAAAAATAATGAAAAATAAAAGGAATATGAATAGAAGCTGCTTTTTTTGTTTATGGAATGTCGAGTGACTATTGTTTGTAGACTCAAAATAAAAATAAAGAAATTCTTCGTCGAATTAAACTTAAAAATGGATGAAACAAGGTTTTTTTAAAGATTATAATGTGCATGAAATGGCAATAAAAAAAGGTCCGTAAATGACACCTGTTACACATGGCACGTTTATTCATTCACACGAATAATATTTTTTTCACAATTGACATTTTTTCATGTCTCGCATGATAAGCAAAAATATATATACACAGAATATATTAAATTTGTTTAAAGTGAGAAAGAAATGACGTTCCTAGGAATTGTATTAAAAAAAAGTACTTTACATACAACTTTGTAAGCTTTTACAGCACAATAACAAAAAAAAAAGTTTAAAATTGATGATTATGAAAAATTCCAACCTCGCTCATTCGTTGACAGTTCATTCATTTAAACAAATTATCGATTTAATTAAAATAAATTAACTGAATCAATGCAATGAATAATCAATTGCGATGATTTCAGCATAAGATAAAGTTTAAGTCGCGAAAAAAATTCTTGAATGACAGTTGACATAAATCTAAGTGATTTAAATTGCGATATAAATTATTATAAGGCAGACTAGGTTGCTAGATTTTACAAACTAGTTCAATAGCTTCAAAGATAGCTTCAACCTGCTAAATAACGTAAATTCCAACTCATTATTCAAAAATATTCGGAATTCATCTTCAAATTCAAGAGTTATATCCAAATAAATTAAACATTAAATTCACAGAATCAATTGTTTTCGCTGGAAATTCCCCGGCTATTGAAAACAATACAACGAATTGCGTCATATCTATTGAAATTCTTTCTGTAATACCAAAGAGCTTAATAATAAATCCATTGATCAACTATATTGTCCAATATATAAGCAGGTATTTTTAATAGACATACCTAAGTCAACCCTGACGATTCAGGAAACCAGCAGCCTACGAGACAAGCTTGACAAGCGAAAAGATTTAGGGCTAGCCTCACAGACACATTTCCACCTTGAAAAACAGCTAGTTTTAATTAAATTTTATTTAAATTAAACAAAATAAGTAAGACAGCATTTGCGTTTAGGGCAAGTCAAGCTAGAAGTCAACATTGATTCACACGAGAATGTAAACAAGTTGAAATGTAAAAATCACCAAAAATATACAAAACTATTTACATCGAGTATGGAAATCAGATGAAAATTGAATCTGATGCAATTATTGAGTCAACTTACAAAATCATAACGCTGAACAGGTTCGTTTATTAATATTCAAATGAAATAAGCAAAACTAAGCACTTTTTATGGAGGATAGAATAATGTCTGGCTGGAAATAACTGGCTGTATACAATTCGAGGCGAATGGCTTTGATTAATCACACAATCTAGCTGATATTGTACTTCCCGCTATTAATATTATTGTAAAGTAAAATCCTCACGATCCATAAACAAGAGAGATAAACTAGTTAACTGGCAGTGACTCGGAGGGTAAAGTAATTTGATTCAATTAAATATGAGAAAAATAAACCATCAGACAGCGGCAAGGGCGGATGATAAAAACAAGATAACTCTATGATGTGGATAGGAGCGGGGGGATGGAATGAGCGAAAAAAAAAATTAAAGGAAATTGAAACCTCGACCAGATGTTCAATGGATGGTCTGTTTGGAGTGAAATAGACGAAAAATTACTGTTTATACAATTTTTTATCCTCTCTTACTGCTCTTTATACACATAAATTTATTTTCTGTGTTCTCTACAATATGCTACGGCATTTCGCACCATGTGGAAACACTTTGATTGAGTCCGATAATTGCCTTTTCGTATTTTCAACCAAATGCTTTTTGTTTGCCTTCCAACCATAACATATAAAAAATGCGCGAAAAAAACACATTACTTGGATATCTATGAAAATAAATGATGATGCCTTTTAAATTTGGTCCGATAGAAACCAGAATACATGCCATGTTTTACTATTTAACGTCAGATTGCTCTTTCAACTGCTCATTAAATACAATTTGCAATAATTAAGATGCCACCCACATTAATGATTCATATTCTACCTTAAGGCGAGTGCATCTTGTTGTCTCCGTTAAATTAAAGTGAATAGTAACATTATTATTATTATTGTCAAATGTAACTGATGTCACGTAAATAAACAATTCTCTTAGCTCTTTAATATGAGCATTGAATTGGCTCGTTATAGAACAACTGTCCCGTGAACGATTTAATTGGACGCAAACAAACAGCAGTAAGTAGTAAGTAAGCGAAATAATTAGTGTCGTCAAATGAAGGAGAAGAATACGCAATGTGCTTGTAAATGACACATGCTTATTATTCTCATTCTTCTACAGTCTCATTATGGCTCTCTGTATCGGTCGCATATCTCGTGAATTACTCATTCTTTTGTTGTTTGTGAAAAAAGTACTAAAAAATAATCATTTGACATTTTGTGAACAGACATGTAACAATAACAAAACGCATAGGCCAATCGAGACATATACACATGATGATGACTGCATAAAAGGCGCATTATGAGAAAAAAAAATAAATAAAATCAAATGTCAATTCTAATGTGCACATATATATTATTGTCTACAACAGTCTACAAAGTCAAATATTAGAGTGGGATGAGAAGAAAGACAATATTAAAAAGAAGAAGAATAATAATAACGATGGATACACATACAACATGTGCTGACGTTGAAAAGTATGCTTTTTTGAGAAGATTAAAGAAATGAGCGAGGATAGTTATTCTGCATTGGATAAAACGAATAACAAACGGAATGAGATTTATTGTGTTAATGTCGTTTGAGTAAATACATATGTGGCTTTCGCGGGCTTAATTTGAGGCTAATGTCTTAATTAGAGATGTTGTTTTCGAAATTAGCATGTTTATTGCTATTAATTAAGTAGAATCTGATGTGTTTGTACTTACCGTTCTGTCTGAATCCTTTAAAACTCTCAATTTAATTTAACGGCTTGAAATCTTTGGAAAAACTGAAATTTTCTGAGTATAATTTTTTCATAGCTTACTTTCCCTCAAAAAATTACAAAATCAAATTCAATTTTTACAAAACCGTTAAAAAAGCCCTGATTCAAATAAATTCAATATTTTTATATCCACAATAATAAAATTTTATACTGCAACTTATTGCCCAAAATAAGCATTCAACAAATCATTTTTGATGTCGTCTATAATGACTCATAAATTCGAGAAATAAAATCAAATACGAACCATTTACAGCAAAACTATCTGCTGTCATCCAATAATTGTTGTTGGGCTCAAAAATCTGCGCCTGAACAGAATTCAACAATGCTTGTTTTTATGGTTCTTTCTCTCAGCGCGTCGCATTTTCATCGAAAGTGCCCAAATCTTTACCACTGAGAATAATAATATAATATCGCAGAACAGAGAGAAATGTGTGTATATATGGTGTATGGTAATGTTATAAAAATATATATAAGCGAAAAATGTGTAATGCAAAAAGAATATCGTTTGTCGAGTCGAGACATTTTAGCAAAAATCTGGCGCCGTAAGTTAAAAATACATTTTTCTTATTTTTCTTCTCTCTTTCTTGCTCATACCGCTTCTTTTTTTATCTCTTGTGTATTTGGATTTAATACAATAAAAGCGGTGAATATATTCTTCTGATTCTTTAATTCAATCGCTTTGAATTGACAATGCATTCAGTCTGTGCTTCTGGTCACCCGCTGCACGAACTTTTGCACCATTGTTTTCGGTATATTTTTTTTTTTCAATTTATCGCGCTCATCCAAATGGGCTCTTGATCATCATCCATTCCATTAAAGTAGATGCATATACGAGAACTTTTTGGGGTTCATTCACTTATGATATACTTATTTGGGAGGGGAGGCTTGAGACACTTCAAAACAATAAATTTTCTTACATTTCATCGCATGGAGGAGTTTTAATATCGAATATTTCAATAGACGTCATAAATGGATGAACCCTAAAAGATTAAGCAAGTTTTAAGGAACAGAAAAGAACCACAAAAAAAATATTCACAACCCATTCGAATATTATACATTTTGAGATGGGTCAATGTTGTTAAAAAAGAACGAATAACACGCCATAAAAGCGACATTTACGGTCACCACAAGTTGTTGCTGTTATGTTTTATTCCTTTTTTCTCAACTTTTTTTTTTCTTTTTTGCATTCTCAAGTGCGCCTTCTGTTCTGCCTGAGAAACATATTAAGAAAACATCGATGAACTTTAACTGACTTCTTATTATTCATCTCTTCCACCACTTATGCGATACAACATTCCACAAGATTTATTTTCTGTTGCATCTTTCTTTTTTTGTGCATGCATTTCACACACTGAATTTATTTCTCATTTTAATGAGATGAAAATGTGCGAAAATGAAGGCATTGCGGTTACGTCTGGGATTTTTTTTTTAAAAATATGAAGACCTTGTTTGCATACTTTCCGTCAATAGTAATCTGATGACTTTACATTGTTGCCTTATTATCCCAAAGTGTCAACAGACATTATAATCTGTAATGAGGATCGAGACAAAAAAAAAGTTTATTGAATTATGACAACAATGTAAAGTTTTAATTATGAAAACAGGAAAGGAATCTCAGTAGCAATTATCATAAATTCGAGAGGATTTGGGACGAAGATTCATTTTTATTGGACATTGTTGATGTTTTTCTTTCTTTGTGGGGAAAATTAAATTTTCTGATTGTTTTTACGATAATGATGCCCTTTATAAATTAAGTCTAATTGACTGTCTAGTTGATTGATTTGTTGGATGACTAATTAGCTTCCTAATTGCAAATTATTCTTGAAATATGTTAAGGATTCAAATCTTACAAAACCGTTAAAATTTGAATCTTACAAACTTGTTATAATTCAAATCTTACAAAACCGTTAAAATTTGAATCTTACAAACTCCTTATAATTTAAATTTTACAAGACCGTTTTAATTCAAATCTTACAAAACCGTTAAAATTCAAATCTTACAAAACCGTTTTAATTCAAATCTTACAAAGCCGTTAATATTCAAATCTTAAAAAGCAATTAATATTCAAAATTTCTTAAATCCTTCTAAATTAATGTTCCCAACACAATCCAGCATGTTTTAATAATAAATAACACCAACGATTTTACTATTTTCTGCTCCAACATGCCAAGAGAGCAAAAAAACTCTTGACTTCCATAAATACCACGAAATGTCACAGCATTTCATTCACAATAATTTTCATTTAATATTCATAAGTATGGTAAATAAAGCGTCATCTAAAAACTTTTATTTTTTGTGCTGTCGCAGGCGTCTCAAATTAAAAACAATTTTTTTTTTGCTTCATTCGTGGAGAAAGAAATGAATGAAATTTTTTTTAAAGACGA
Organism: Chironomus riparius; assembly: GCA_917627325.4. Taxonomy (NCBI): domain Eukaryota; kingdom Metazoa; phylum Arthropoda; class Insecta; order Diptera; family Chironomidae; genus Chironomus; species Chironomus riparius. The sequence goes on along the minus strand of OU895877.1, from coordinate 14,972,346 downwards.
AAAAAACTTCTTTTCCGCCTATAAACATTGTGGAATTTTGTTATTTTTATGAACATGTGTTATTCTCACTGCAATAACATTTACAAGCAATTCATTCAGATAGTCGACGACAAAATTACCATGCATGTGAAGTCAGAGTGTGTGAAAATTGTATTTAATAACCCCCATAATCAAAACTTGCACAAATGTAATTATTGGAGGATACGAAGCTGTCAAATGCGTTTAACAGCACTTGAAAATAAAAATTGATTTGTGCTTTAAATGAGCGTTAAATTGATATGTCACTGAAGGTGCAATAAGCAATTTTTTCATTTTTGTTTTTTTCGTTGAGCTCAGATGATTAATTATTCAGACGTAAACGTGCATGCTTAAAAGTCGCCTTTGCCGTGTTGTGCAATATGTTAGCTAATTTTTCAATGTGACTTTTTATGGTCCATAAAACATACAGACATCTTACTATAAGGGGTTTTCCTTATTTCTATTAACATTCGTCTTGACATTCAATAAGCCGCGAAGCTACTTGAGACGAGTATTATCGATTAGAATTCAAGTGCTTTTTGAGAATATTTGCTAATTATTTATGTGAGAAAATATTTCTTTGTAACTGATTTGTAAGCTTTGAATTTAATTTTACAACATTCAAAATATTTTCAACCGTTGAAAATTCAAAACATTTTCGATCGTTAATAATTCAAAATAATTTCCAGCCGTTATTTATATATAATATTTATGAAAATCAATCAACACATGCTTGTGATTAATTACCGACTAATGATGAAAACAATTAATAATGACAGCCACTTGCAATTTCGCAAATGTGCAGTCGATGAAGCCACATGGTGATAGAATCATTTTCGATTTTTCTTGAATTTCTCCCACACACATGCACGACTAAGATGAGATGAAAAAAAAAATATTTATTATTGACATCAAATAAGAATTTTTATTGAGACGATTATATATTTATACTTACTTATTTTTTATTATTTTCATTGCCAGGTGTCAATTCAATGTCATCATTATTGGAAAAAGATGCAGGCTTTTGCTCAGGAAGCTCAGAGCATGAAGATGATCATCATTCGCATGATGGACTTCATAGTCCAACAGATGCATCTGAAGACTCAGTTGAGGTGAAATTTACACCGATTCTTAAAAATAAAAGAAAAAGCTCCGAGCCATCACGTGTTTTGCCTGATCCCGATCAAGGTCCATTAAAGAAGCGCTTCCGATATGAAGAATCGAGAATACAAAAGTCTGAAACAATCACAAATAATAATAACAATCATCTCCATCGACCTTGGGCCCTTGCCGCAGCAGCTGCACATTTACAGCAACAACAACAACAACATCATTCAAATCCAGCTGATATTCTTTTGAGGCATCCCGGTGTCACGACTCTCCATCGTGCAATCATTGACACCGAGCAAGATCAGCCACTTGCGTTGATTTCAAAGAAGCCTTCAACTTCAATTAGCAGTAGCAATAGCAGTAATAAGAGTCAATATCATCATCAGCCACAACACCACATGATGTCATATGAGAACTCAATTGAAAGCTTAATTAAGAAGACCCAAATTAATAAACTTCAAGCAAAAGCACTTGATGCATCATCAACAGCAGCTGTGACACAAATGACCTCCTCAGACTTCCCCTCACCACCATCATCAACATATATACCTCAAGCACCTCCATCAGAGATTTCATCACCGCCATCCGTCATTATGGGCAAGTCGAAATCATCACAACGTAATTATAAGAATATGACTCGTGAGAGGCGAATTGAGGCAAATGCACGTGAACGGACACGAGTTCATACAATCTCAGCAGCATATGATACATTAAGAAAATCCGTACCGTCTTACGCAAGCACTCAAAAATTATCAAAATTATCCGTGTTAAGAATCGCATGTTCCTATATTATGACACTAAGTCGATTGGCTGGTGAAGACTACTCAATTGATCAAAGCTCACCGCCTGTTCAAGAATGTGTAGATGCTGTCACACGAACAATTCAGACTGAAGGCAAACTCCGACGGAAGAAGGATGAATAAATAAATATGAAAATTTATTTTTTTAAGATGCACAACTTCCAGTGAATGAGTCTCGCTGATGCCCGACTTGAACATTATTGAAATGGATGTCACATGACCACCAGAGCTTCCATTGCTGTCAAAGCTGCCACACGTGTCATATGCAGCTCGGGTCGAATTTTAGAATATTTTTGTTGATTCTTATTTTTATATAAAAAAAAAAGAGCTTCCAACTGGTTTGGAAATATTGAACGCTTATTGAGTTGATTTTTGTGGGACTTACCGCTAATTAAAACACTGTAAATATTAACGCGAAAGGATAAAGCGAGTCAATTGATTATTATGATTGTTTAAGTTTAAACAATTACAAGGACGTGACTTTGCAAAAAATAATAATAATATTTTAAAGCTTGTTTTTTCCTTAATTTTTTTCTCTTTTGAGATCTGAGTCTGTAAATGTTTTTTTTATTCGCAAATAAGGAATATAAAACTAATGTTGATAAGAATCAAGAAGAATAAAATCCAGTACAAATAAACAACGATTTAAAGAATTCAAAGTTGTTGTTTCCAGGCACAATTTGTTTTTTGAACTCTCCATTGCACTTGTTTTTCATTCAAATTGCATTTTTAAAATGCGAGATTTAAAATTAAATTGTATAAATTAAAATGACAATAAATGACTTTGTCAATTAGCAAAAATGTGCCAAAAAATAATATACACAAAATGAAACTCAGATGTTTAATTATTGCAACAGAAATGCCAAAATGTTATGTGAAAAATTTTAAATTTGGATTAAATTCGTGGAAAATTAATCAAGTTGAGGTTGGGGAAGTTTTAGTTTGAATTGTGAAGAATTTACTAAAGTTTGTTTTGATATTTTATAAATTTCTTACAATAAAGTTCAAATTGTTTCAAAAATTGTAGAATTTCTACAAAGTTTATTTACTTTTGCAACATTTAGCGAGAAATATTAATTTTCATTTCAAAACTTCATTGTTTCACATTAAACTAAAGCTTTTCTGCTTTAAATGATTAAAAAAAGAGTAAATCAAGTTAACGGAACTGATCAATAGTCTAATTTTGATCATTTTCAATAAATTTTTGATCATATTTTGATCAATTTTGATAATTTCTGATTATTTTCATCACTCAAGATTATTTTTAATTACTTTAATCAGTCCCAAAAGCTTAAAAAGAATTGAGTCAAGGCTTTTTGATCTAAAAGATTCTGATGAAAATAAGTTTAAAACAATACTAATTAACTTATTGGTAAATCTTCAAAAATTGACAAAAATTCATCGAGTTTAATTTATCATTAATTGTTCTAAGTTGACAAAGTTATTTTAGAATATCAAAATGAAACAGACAGAAACAACAACAAAAAGCCTTGAAAAGGATCTTTAAATTATGAAGTCATTAAACTATTATTGCATAAAGTTTTCAAATTATATCTCAAAATTATATTAAGGTGGTTAATTGTGATTAATTAAACGAAGAGAAAGTTTTGATAAACATTTTAGGTAGAATGAAGTCAAATTGAAAATAAAATTATGAATAAAACATTTAAAAATCAATTTTTTAATTCTTTTAAACTTTTCAGAATTCGATTGTTATTTTATTTTCAGAATACTTGATTTTTGGTGTGATTTGATCATCAGTTATAAGTTTTAGTTGTTTTGAGACGTTAATTAAATTATTTGTTGATAATTCTAATGTTTATAAAACTTAATTCCTTAAAATTTGTCATATTTGCATAACTTTATTTGAAAAACTTAATTAACTTGATCACGGTTAAATGAAATTTCAATTTGCAATCATTTTGTATTATTTACTTACTTTAAATTCTAGAGCTTTTGTATTTTGTTCAAAATAATATTTTTCTGCGCAATAAGCTTGATAAGCTACTCCACAAAAATCCCTGAAATCTTGGCTTCTCTGTAAAATCTTCAAATTAAAATTATGGTCTATAAAAACTGAGATTTATTTCGAGTGTCACAATACAATCGTGATTTTTAAGCAAAGCTTTTAGGCTTTTTTAAGCAATTTAATTTTAAAGGCTGAATTTTTTTAAGTTTGTATCATTTGTCCTTAAAACATGGAGTATTTAAGTATAAAAAATGTCTTTTAGGACTATTAAAAAATAACAAATATTCAAATTATCATTAAACGACACCTAAAATTTATTCCAAAATTTTGATAGTTCCGTTTAATAACAAAAACACCATAAAATTTTAAATTTCATATTTTTTAAAAACATTGTAATAAATTATTTCAATGAACAATGACTCGACAGGAGCTTTTGACCAATTAGCAACAAAATTAGTAGTTTTTAAAACATCATAAAAGTTGGAATGAATGGATTTTTAATATTCTTTGATGAAAGAAGCGGGATGAAGCAATAAAAAATGTTTAATATGGATTAAACCCGATTAAACTATTAAAGTTTGGCGTTTAATTTGTAAAACTTGAAACTTAATTTTTTAACCAATAAAAAGTCAAGCAAAACTCAACATTAGATCCTAGACTTCATTTTGAAAAGGTTTGATCTCAAACTTAGAAGCTAGTTTTTTTTTTACTGACCCAATCTCAATATGTTGATACATAGAACCCACATATTTTTAAGGACATCAGCAATTCTAATTCAAAACCAACTCACAATAATTTCAACTTTACTCATTCGAAAAATCAACAAAAAAAGTCTATTTATGAGTTCATTACAAATTCTTATTGTACTTTTTGCAAATCATCGATTACTGATAAGAAAAACTTAAACCAACGCTTTCAAAACATCTAAAAATAAAATTCTAAGAAGCAAATGAGAAGTAAACAGCTGTGCAATCTCATTTAATTACGACATATCGTAAAACAATATGAAAAAGAGCTGATGCTCATGATAATATCTTATCTATAGTCAGTTTATTATTAGCTTGAATAAATAAATGCAAGGAAGAAGTAAAATTCTGCGAGGAAAAACTCAATTTTAGAATTTCAAGTACACAACTTGTTATCATTTTTATTGCTGCGTGAAATTTGTATTAAGATGATTTGTTTTTTATTATGTGCGGGTGGTAAAGCTTTATTACTGCTTATTTGGGTAGTTATGACTTGAATAAACGGATTGGCATTTGAATTTTTGCAAATTATGAACAATCAAGAAATTTTTCAAATGAATCGCTGATATTGACTTAAAATCAACTAGTCTAACGTATAGAACTTGATGAGCTGCCTTATGCTGCTTTTTTCTTGGAAATTAAAGCTTTTCTGATAGATTGATGATTTCAAGTGAAAATGAAAAATTCGATCGAAAATTGGAAAACTTTAAATTTGGCGGGAACCTAATAAACTCTTTTAAATCATAAGTCAAATGACATCCTTACTGACATTCCTCAAAGTTTAGAATTGTAAATAAATTTCACGCGCGAAAGGTCAAGTCAATGTAGTCAATTAACAAGACTCTAGTCAAAACAAATTTGCTGATTAGATTCGTCATACAGCACCCCATATGATTAAAAACAACAAAAACAGATGAGTAGAAAAAAAAATGAGGAAATTACTGATGCGGCATTTATGAAGTCATCAATAATAAGTGGGAACATGTTTTCTATCCATTTAATTAATCAAAGTGTATTATATCACTCAGATTCATTCACTTCCTACACACAAAGTGCTGAAAATTTTCAAGTACTCATGCACCTGAACTCATGTCATAATATTTCCCGATAACACAAATTAAACAAGTGAAATATTCGATAAAAAAAGAGAAAACAACGTGCTTTATCAGTATAAATACACGTCTGACGTGGATCATTATCGGTGAAATTATTTTTCTATGTCTTACATACTTTTTATTCTGTCAAACGCGATAATAAGCGAGCACAGGTGGATTAATATACAAAGTACAATTTTCCTTCACTTCCAATATCCAGTTTTGCTTCTGATTTATCAATGAAATTACAATGATGATAGGGAGCGAAATGTGATGAGTAGACGGTGATGATTGATAGACGCCAACTGCATGTGACAAAGAGTGAGTAAGGAAAATATAGAGCAAGGCTTTGTTGATTGGAATTAAGGGTGTTAGATTATAATTTAGATAATGAAAGATTCTGAAATTTCTCGGACATTGGACTTCTGTCGATTGAATAACTGCTGCGCACGTGAATCTTGAGTTAGCTAAATGTTCATGGATGTCATTCAATATTCATCTTTAAAGGATAAACATTGCTGTCCATTTTATCAAGTCGGGTTTAATAATAATAATGTGTGAAGGGCCCAGCCTTTCAGCTAGAGGCACTTGCGATTCAAATTAGAACAGAATCTATTGTACCACACCCTTTAGACCTACAGTTTATAGTGGGATCCGAACCACTTGCAAGCTCTCCACATTGCAAAGACACGAGTACGTCATAAGACCTGATGTACCCTGCAATGTACCTAGTCACAATTCGTGTGCGCAAGATGCCGTAAGGAAGTCATCCAGATGCTAGTATATCCTTGTATACCTAGCAAAGGAGGCATATTCTGTCATCGGGTTTAGTGAGATTCGATTCCACAAAAGAGGTGATCTCTAACCTCCAGTCGACTATCCTTGCCATTCGGCCTCTGAGGTAATTTCCATACTTTGAGGTTATAAACATAAAACTTGAATGCATGCTCAATCTACTCTATATATTCTCTTACAGACAAAGTCCTCAACTTTTTACCATATTGCGTCTCAAATTACCCCCTGCAAAATCGTCAAGCTCTGTTTTATGAAAGTCACTCAACAGTCTTATTTGAGGAAGATAAAACTTAACAAATTACGATAAAAATGTTCGCATTTTAATCCGAAACCAAGAAATTTTTTTAAGGTGTCACGGTTTAAGGTACACAAATCATAATATTTAGACATGCAAAGGATTTATTTTATTCGCGATAAAAAGTGACGGTTGTAAAATAACTGGAACTGACTGGATTTTGGTTGTTATTCACTGCTGGTTTTTGAGATGCTAAAAATAATTTTATCTGGTCTTATTTTAAGCACGAATGTGGTAATTTAGTAGAGTTTATCTTTAGCATCAGGTGACGAGATGACTTTTGGACCAGAAGTTGGTGACTTGCTTTCTTTTAAGTTGGGATTAGTTTAATTAAAATGGTTTTGCCCCCAAAATAAATTGCCATTTTAGCAATCGATGTATGATTAGATTAGTCTATTGGATCAACAACCAAAAATCCAAAAATTCTAAATGTCAAATCATGTCCAAACTATCACAACTCATATTATTCTCATACTCAAAGGTCTATGACTGTAGATAAAAATTTTCAAAGCAGGTGGTAATAACAAAAATTTGCCCACTTGAGAGATTTAAAGTACATGCGAACTCAAAATTGCCAAACAATTTTTTCACCTATATTTAATAACAGCAACCGAACATCTTGATACATTTGGCATTGAGTACGAAAAACGTTTTTTACGGACTTAGTATCAAGTACACTTGAATCTTAACAGAGATTAAAGTTGTCAATTAAAAAATTAATATCTTAATCTTATCAGCTGCAAATCATATGCCCAAAAAATTGAGGAAAAATTGGGAATTACCAAACAAACCTCACAGTTGGTATGAAAGTTTTTACATCGAGTTCTATATTTACAACTCTTTTATCAGCTTTTATGACGAGTAGCAATAATGCGTGATATATCTTATCGTGTTAGTTTAGTTTCATTACCGTTAAAGTAAAATGAACAGTTATTTAGATTTTTTTATGATGCACAGTTGAAGATCAAGGCACGCGCGTGCAAATCTGTTCAAAGGTTTAAATTCTATGTTGATTATTGGAATTTTTTTTCTTACTAAGCTTAATTTCTTGTAAACATGTTTTCTCAGAATAAATTGATGATTTAGATGTAAGTGTCCTTGCTGTTAAGAATGAAGTTGATTGCACTGTCCTTAGAAATTATTCTGTCAAGATTTTATATGACTAATGAGAACGAATGATTTAAATGTTCAATAGAATTGAGTTATTTTAGATAACCTGGTATTATTAGATGTTAAGGCTTAAAGCATGTGTTTTGTATCTGTTCTTATGAAAAGTCATGGAAATTTCCACAGATATTGACTTTTAATTATTCAGAACTTGAAAAACAATCGAAGTTTTTCTAGCAAACCTTTTCTGATCGACATCAAAGCGGATGTCATATGAATTCATATTAGAAAAGTCTGATCAGTTATAGTAATATGATTCTATGAATACTGTTTTCTTAGTTGATATGTGATCAACTGATCAATATATTCTAATCTGGTCTAGATGTCTTAATTGCACCACCGTACTGCAATAACTGTACAAAAGTGTTTCTATACCCAAGAATTCACACAAAATCTCAAAATAACTCCAAATAAGTCAAAAGTTCATCAACTTTTAAATGTCCAAAAATAATCTCGTCTACAAATGCCCCAGACAAGGTATCAAGCGAAAAATTTAATCAGCAAAAAATATAATTAAAAGTATACAAATCAACCAAGTGATTCCACTGTCTGACACACGTCTCGTAATCAAACAAATTTTGATGTTTCATAATGGAATCACATTTTCCCACAGCAATCTTTGAGCTGAATAATCCAGCTGATATAAATTGATTAGGATGGTGAAATTCTCTAATTTATACTAGATAAATATTAAATTTTTCTCAGGAACAGCATTTCTCATCAGATGTGTGTATTTCAAAACAAGTAATTCATCATAATTAGTAATCACTGTGAATGCTTGACTATTTCCAGCGAAGTATTTCGTTTTATCAATGCGACAATTTACGATTTGAAGGCATGAATCAGCTATAGTAATTTCCAAAAGCATGAATCACGACAATCATCTTTCGCTGTAGCGAGAACTTTAAAAGACCCATAAATCTATTGTTCTACTACTTAAAAACTGTTCCGTTCGATAATAAACGGGTCATTTAAAGCATTCCTTCAAAAAAGTTGTGATATACCTTAAAAATGATTCTAAAGGTTAGCTTGAATGGTTAAAAATAGAAAAGCTTTCGTAAAAAGATTGAAAATAACGAATCACTGACTTTGAATCATGTTTCCATTTTTTCACAGACTTTTCACCTCCAATATTCCAAGTTAAAATTCCAAAAACTTCAGCAATTAAATACAAATTTTTAAACAGAATTCAATTCATCTACCAGGAGCACGTTAAAAAACACTTAGCTGATAGGCAGACAGTCAAATTTAAATCCCTTAATTCTATATGAAAATTCCATCCCGAAAATAAAGAAAACAAATTATTTGTTTACGGGTAAATCGTGACCGATCAAAATGCAGCACATGGAAATATAAAGAGAGTACAAAGTCGCAATTGATAAGTCAACAAAGTGAAACATTTGGATTTTAATTAGAGCTGAGAGGAGATGTTCATGTTGACTCAAAATATTTTCACTGATTTCGTAAGTCAAACAAATTTCACAGCACAAAACACCAACTTGATAAGATTTGAATGTAAAAAAATTATTCCATATGTATATGCGTTCGTAATCATCATATGCCGTTGTTATAACTCTATACAATATGTCTAGTCATCGGAGTCTCACGACTTGTGATCCAGTTAGAAGCAGTTAAGTGAATTATCAGGCAAGCTTTACAAAATATTCATTGCTTTCAGATTTCTTTAGTCATTCTGTATTTTTTTTTTTTTATAAAAAATTAAACGTGTAAATTCCTTCTTGATCACAACTTCTGATGATATTTTTGGAATCGTTGAGAGATTAACATGATCACAGGTGGGAAGGTGGAAATTAAGAAAAGAAATAATAATCGTGAATTTAAAATTTTAAAGTTTTGCTTTTTTTCTTCTTTTTGTATTTTAGCAAATTAACAAATAAATTAATTAAAACCAGTCCGTAGTTCTTCACATGATTCCGATAATTTTGTTTTTCTTGCTCATTTTTAACACATCTGAAGAGGTTGAAAATAGTCTTATATCTATTTTTAGTCTTCCAAAAAAGATCTGTCTTGTATTTCGCAGGAAAAAAAATATCACATTGAATTGTGTAAATAAAGACGTCATGTCACATGAATATTTTATAACTTATAATGGCGATAAAAATTTGCTTGTTTTTTGCTTTATTTCTGTTATTTAAGTTCATAATTTCTGATGCTGGGTTTTTGGGAAAATGGGTACTTGGGATGGTGCTGTGTCTAGCATACTTATTGTTTCTGATTGTTTCTTTTGGGATCGCTTACTTATTACGATCGCTTTTCATGAGGAGGTACAGCGGCATAGCCGAAAATATGTTTTTGTATGAATTTTAATTGACCCTCCTGACTATTACACTGAAGAGAACTAAGGGATCTTTGAACAGATTGCACAATGACAAAAGATGAAACAAAAGTCTCAACGTTCTTTAACTTGACTTAGATCAGAATATGACAAGATAAGCACCCAAATCTCAAAGTTTAACTTAGTCAATGCAAGGGTTGGATTATCTCACAGCGATCAAGGGTGCAAAACTGAAGAAATGATCAAAATTTAATTTATCAGTTCTGCACCCTTGACAATGACTGTAATACCTTCAAAACAATTTTCTTGCATTTCTCATTATTTTATTTCATTTAAAATAAAACCAAAATTTTATTGTAAACTTTTGATAATCTAAAAAAGATAATTGTTTTAAGAAGTTTAAATCAAGACAAGAAGATAAGATATCAGATATCAGTTAATCTCCGTGCTGGGTAATAAGTTCCAGGAAACATTTTAAAAAATATCAAAGTCTAGTTTTTAATCAAAGATTAAGACTTTAAAAATTATCTCCTCAAAAACTTTTTTTAGGCCCTTCCTCCCCTTCCCTCCTTTTCAACATATTTTTCTTAACTTGATGTCGCAAATAAAGCATCTCTGATTTTCGCAGCAGTTCAATAGATTAAAAATTGAAAATTATTAAAATCAAAAATTCAGGAAATTATAAATTGACGGCTTAAAATTTGACATCAAAAACCACGAGGATATTTGGAATATTAAAAAATATTATGAAGACTTTGTCCATCTGTCATGCATTTAATACCAAAAGAATTCGTGACTATAAAATTATCATTTAATCAATAATAACGTATTCAGTTACTATATTAGCATGTTAAGTTCCTAAATCAAAATGCGCCACAGCTAGCACTTTACCTACGGAAAAACTCAATCAAATATTTTCTTTTTAATTTCATTCTTCTCACCCACGTGGAATAATTTTTAATAATCATAATAATGATCACACGCAACTCTTTTTTTAAATTCTTTTTATTTATTTTTTTCTATTTCGAAAGAGAAGAAATTAAAGAAAAAATCTTAATGTGAAAATTATTAAAAGTTATGAATGATTTTAACGAGCTTTAAAGCAGAAACAGCTCAAAACACGTAAATTTTTTATACTTTACATATTTTAATGATCCGATAAAAAGTTTATAGTGTCATCAATTTCTCTTGACGAAACTTTACATGACTAATTCATTAAAGACTAATATAAGTGTTGGAATGGCCGATTTTTGAAAATGTTAAAAATTCTGAAAATTTATGAGACACGAAATTTTTACAAGCACATTCTGGAAAATTGAAACTAAAGGAAGTTTTTACTTCTGTAATTTACAATATATAATGCAGTCAGATGAAGATTTGTTTATTTTCAAGTTAATGATTAGAATTTATTGGATCTAACTTAGATCTCATCAAATCGAAATACGCCTCATCGGATTCAATCCAATTCTTATTCCAGCAACTCATTAAATCGCATCAAATAGAACTTGATGTCCTTAAAAATGAATTTCTTTATTAATAATTCGGATTTTGAACAATTTTTGATGATTTTGATCAGTTCTACATTTTTGGTTTAATTCCATCAGATTTCATGGAATACTTTCAAATTCAAATTTATACTTAATCTATTTGAAACTTCCAGTCTACAGCACATAACTCAAAAATGCTACAAAAATCCAAAATGTTTCTGTTTTATGACTTTTATTGTTATGTTGTTTAGAGGAATTTTTTGACAACGACATAAATTTTCCACAAAAAAACTAGAAAACAGCAATAAATTCTCATTTCCCATGTAATTTTAGGAGCTACTCATTGTATCTGTGCAGCATATTGCATAAAAGTATTATAAATGTTTTAAAATTATTACTAAAATATGAAATGCTTTGCATCCTTTTAATGTAAATTCGAGCTTGATATTTGTCATAATGCTTTATTTATGAATATGCGAATGATGGGAATTTCTTGTCGTCATGTGGAGCATTTGGAAATTTTTTACAATCTCTCTCTTATCTGGCTAATAAAGCCTGCGCCACATTTTTATTACAATGTAAATTCGTAGAATTCAAATATTTAAGATTAATGAGGATTGAATCATATAAGCAAATAAATGTATTACTGAATGTAATCATTGATCAGGAATATTTACTTTTTGAAGTATTGAGGTCACTAATGCTACAAAAACAATCTATAAAAATTTGCAACCTATTAATAAACATGATTAGTGAGATTTGTGTAGTTTTGACGTAGACAGTCAGTTTTTCTCATAGAAAAAAAAGGATGATGTGGGTTCGAATCTTGAATTAGTAAATCTAATTGGTTAATAAATGAGATTTTTAGACACACTTTTGTTTGAACCGTCGCAAAACTTCAGATCTTTCCCTCAACACCAAAATAATCGATCTTACTCATTATGGCTAGCCTAGTTGCAGCTTAAATGATAAATACAAAATCTTTAAAATAATAATCTTAAGACCAGACAGTTCCTTAAATTCATCCTCAAAACCTAATCCACAGCCTCATATCTTGTTCATATCCCAGCATCTTAAATAGTCTCATGATAAATCTTATGACACGACGAAGTTCTATTTAGACTAAGACTTCACACTTTATATTAAATTGGTAAGTAAAACTCTTCTTAGATTCTTACAAAAAAAGAATGAGTCGCTTTTATCACGTTTATAAATATTTCAGTCTAGTTGACTTAGTTTTAATCATGTGATTTAGACAATTTTGAGCTGATAAAGCAACATGAATAAAGCCTTTCGTAAAAAAGTAATCAGAATTTTAGGGGTCATTCACGTATGACGTCTATTAAGAAATTGTACTTTATATTCTTTTTAAACCTTTAGAATTAAAAAAATTAATTGGTTTTGATGAGTCACAAAAATTTGGTCATTCTTAAATAATAGACATCGTGTGTAAATGATCCCCAATTCAATATTTGAAATTCAAGATTTTTATTTTTGGAAGTCGGAATGCAAAAAACAAATAAATTTTTTATATTTAATCAAGATATATAGATGGGCTCATACAGAGTATACTTGACCATACTCGACCATACTATTTTTTGTGTACTTATACAAACAAAAATTTTTAAAATTTTCTATTTTCAAGTTTTCATTTAAATATTGACAGATGCAACAACATTTGTCTTAAGGCAGTTTCTTTAAATTATAGCAAAGCATTTGCAATACTCCTGTATCAACAAAACTTAACAGAAAGTTGAAAATTTTGCAAAACAAAAATTAAAAATTTTCTTTTATAGTGTTAGTGTTTTTAGAAAATTCAAATTTTTGACGTTTAAAAACTGCGATATTTTTGTATGAGCACATCTATATATCTTGTTTTTAATTTCTGGGAATTAATCGAATAAAAAAATATTGATTTTGAAGATATTTTAATATATCTTTCAGACCAATACAGGAATTCAAAGTCTTTTGCATCATCGATAGTAATTAGTTCTATATTATCGCTAATATTCGCGATGGAAATCGATTCCAAAATTTTATTACCTTATAGCTGAAAAATGTTTTTACTGCTTTTTTCAGCAAATATCAAATTTCAGTGCTTTTACATGAAATGAAAGAAGTTGATGGAATTGCCTTAGGTTGTAAACTAAAGCACACTTTTAAGTATGTAACTTAAAGTTTAAGGTGTTAACAACTTTTAATAGCGTCGCATTCATTAACGGTTAATATTAATATTAATTTTGAAATATTTCTAGTCTCAAATTACAATTCAAAAATTCAAATAAAACTTTTTTATGGATACTTAGTCGATTCCGGCTTCGATTTATGTCAATTTATTTTATTCCGGTCATTGATTCAATGATGAAACAAAGTATTCAAACAAAATTGGGATGGGAGATGAAATACTAGACTTATGAACTTTTTGAGGATCTTATTCTGAGAGGTGAATCCAGAATTTGAAAGGGAAGAACTATATAGGGATCTTAAAATCTGAACCAAACACAAAAACAGACAAAAACTTCACCTGTGACCGGAATTAAACTTTAAAAACTCTCAAACTTCCAAGATTGCCATTTTAAATTCTTAAAAACCAAAACTTAGTTCCAGTACCCGGAAGTTCCCTCTTAAATTCCATCATTTTAACTTATGAAAATTAGAAAAATTCCAGATCAATACAAACCACGTTTTCAAGCTACTAATTAAATCCAGACAGTAGTAAGTGATAATATTAATAAGTTTAAATGACTTTTAAAAAGTCCAGACGTTGCATGGACTTTGTCGAAGCTGATCGAATGTTGCGGGGTCATCAGCGAAGATCAGCGTTAATCGACATCGTTATAATTATTTATTTTTTTGTTATAAATAAATAAGATTATTTATTTCATCACGGATGCTTATTTTTCATAATTCTATCAAATGATAAGAAGCACTTGGTGATTATTATTTTATAAAAAAAATGTGATGAAAATTGAAATTGGAATTAATGATGTGGCATGAATAATTTTTTTTTATTCAATATCAAGTAAATGTCGGCATCGAGGTTTTGAGGAATCGAAATGAATTGAATGTATATTAACATAACTGCAACAATGTACATGTACACAATGTCTATATGTGGACTGAATCAATTTGCAAACTGCCAATCGAGTCTCAGTGAGAGAAAAAAAAATAATTTCCATCTGCTTTTCAATTTCAATTTCGTTGTGCAACAATGTCATGGACGATTTGTAGCAATTGTAAATTAAATTAGCATGCCATGTGACCCACGATTTGATAATTTGCTTTTCAGCTTCGCTCGCTGTCCAGAGACATTTTCTTTCCCTTACTCTGTGAGCAGTCTACAGTTACAAACCGTGGTTGTCATCGTTAAAAATATAAATTCAAATCAGATGAGGAAAAGCTAAAAGTGATTTCCAAATATGGTCGATAAAAATAAAAACTGAAACAAATTTGTAAATCGTGCATCTTGAATTTTTAGCACATTTTAAGGCAAAGAAGAAAATGTGTGATAGAAATAAATGTGGCTGGGTGATTGGTTGTTTTGTTGATTTAGTAGGAGGATGGTGGGCAGGCTGATTAAATAATAATTTCACAGATGCTATAGCTTTGCGAATTTAAAAGATTTTAAAAAACGTATGCAATTATATTTTATTTCACACCTTAAAACTTCATTTGGATTTCAAAAAACCGTTGAAATTTGAATTTTACAAAGCCATTCATATTTGAATTTTACAAAACCGTTAAAGTGTCAATTCTAGAAATACGTTAACATTTGAATCTTACAAAACCGTTGAAATTTGAATTCTACAAATCCATTCAGATTTGAATTTTACAACCCGTTAAAATCTCAATTTTAGAAATACGTTAACATTTGAATCTTACAAAACCGTTAAAATTTAAATTCTACAAAACCGATGCAATTTGAAATTTGATAATCCGTTATGTTTGATAAACATTTTGGTATCTAAAACAATAATGAACAGAACGATTAAAATAGCATTGAAATTGCGCCATAATAACCCCACTCAGAATTTTATCTAGCTCCTATAAAACTTCTCTAAGGAAATAAACAGCACACACAGAGAAAAACTCATTACAATAATGAATTTTGATTGTTTTTTTTATGAAAACCTCAACGGGCTATTAATTTGCTTGTAAACGCATCTTTCTTCTTTACAATATATTCTTCAAAAAAAAAAATCCCCCATCTGTTCTTCAATCATTCAAAAAAAGAAGACTGTTTGTTGTTCAAATCTCTCACTCATCCACGCTAGTTATTGAATTTTTTCTGTGCGCGCGTGATATACATAATATGTGTGTGATCTCTCTCTTGAGAATTTCAGAAATGTTTTATTTTAGAAATTCATCTTTCATCGATTGTTATAAATTGAACTGTATGGGAAGTTCAACAACAGGCAGCTCTCATTTATTCAAATAATCTTGTAGATACATATTATTACGCGATTCGTGTCTGTCAACACTTTAGTTTGTTCTTTCAATCTTTTTTTGGAGGTGATGTTTAGATGAAATGGAGGATTTAAGGTTGCGGTTTGTCATATTTTATGAAATGAGGTTTGGTAGAGGAATTGTTTAGTACTTTGGATCTTGAAGTTGGGATTTGATCATCAGTTCGATTCTTGTTCTAGAAGATTTGCAATTTTTCAAACCATATTGAGTGAAAATCACCTTCTTTTAGCTTTTAACATCATACGATCGTCTACTTTAACCTTTAAAAGTAATCATGCGCTTCTAGTTCTTCAAAAATTGAACTACTATGAAGTTCTAACTTCATTTTCTATCCCATTTAAGTCAAACACTTTCTTTGACTCTAGAAATTCATCTCAACAAGATGAAAAGTCAAAGATTTAAAAATTAGAAGCGGAAGTCTCTATAAAATACATAAAAATGCTATTTTAAACAGTTTACTACAATTAAGTACAGTAAAAGTCATTGACGTGGTTTGAATTGTCAAAACCTCACATCAACACATTGTACTCGTACCCCTAAATTCATCATTTGACACAATGAATATTCAAATTTTATTATTTATTTAGAGCTACACAATAAAATTGATTGATATGATTGATAAATATGTGTTAATCAAACATTATCGACCCGTTGCCTTGTGCAAACTTTTATCACATGGCCTTCATTTTTTTTATTATTTTCTCTTCTTTCCAATTCCTTCTCGTGTATGCAAACACAGATATTATTATATTATATTTTTTGAGCAAAAGAAAGAATTTAACGATTTATCATAAAGTCATAAAAGTTTTCATTCCGTGATTTCATTTCCGTACAGATGCGTTTTTTTCTTTCAATTTTGTTACAATTCTTTTTTTTCAGGATCAATCGTGGCACATAAAAAATTGAAAAGAGATATCAACACAAATTTTTTTCATATATTCAAATTGAAACAGATGTATTTGAATTGGCAATATGTTATTTTATATTTCGTTTCTTTTTAGAACTTGGATATTATTATGCGTACATATTTACAGTCTGTGTGGATATAAAATAATTTGTTTTTTGCGCTTTTTATTGATAATTTACATTTGATGTATCGATATGGATGACTGGGAATATTTGAATTATGATTTTTGTTTTCTGGGGGAATGTTATGCTGGATTGTGTGGATATTAGGTGTATCAATGCATGTCAACCATATAGCTTCAATAATTATTGTCATTTTTAGGTTTTTGTATTGAATTTAGGATAATAATCTGCAGAAGTATCACCTAACACATTAAACCCTTAAGCATCAAACAGAGCTCAAGATCGGCTCAAATCAACATACATGAAGCCGATTCTAAGCTCAGACTTAATCTAGTAAACACTTTTATCTGATTTGATCAAAGTTGTTCCCCCTTAATGAATTCATGACAACACCCCGAATGGCACAAGTAGGTTAATCGATCAGAAATCCGGCACTAGTTGGTGTGACTGTAGCATGGTGCTGGATTTAAATCGAAGCCAGCACCATGCAAGAGACATGCCGTCTGAGCGCTTGATTTTTATTCGATTAACCGACTTGTGCCATTTGAGCACTCTACTAACGAACCGAACTTCGTAATTAGAACGTAAACCTTACACTGAATTATTTAAGCTGCTGATGCTACTTACATATCGAAATGACCCTCAACCACTCCCCATAAATGCACTTTAAATCACCAACCACCTCAAATGCCTCCCTAACTTCCCCTCTCATATTGATGAAGATTCAATTGATCTGTTGTTCAACACAGTCCATAGCCGTTATTGAATGGCAAAGCATTTTTGTCATCAATTTTTAAAAAAAGGGAAGTTTGCCGGAAAGAAACATATTTTTTTTGACAACAATAATTTCAATTATTGGACTATGGCACGAGAATTTCTAAAGACCTCTTTATTCATCATTCCTTAAGCCGTCAGCATATCTTTACATACATAATTTTACTTCTTCTTTCTTCAACCCAACAACAGCAACAGCAGAGCGTAATAAAAGAATGAAGAGTTATACAATCTGCCACCCAAAACAGGAAATTTGTATATTCTTTTTTTTTTCTTCGTTTGCATACATACTTCCAACATGAAAAAAGAAAAATATTTTATAGCATATTCTTTTCTTCGGAAATAAAGAATATACCAGATGATGAAAGGCTGATGTGTAATAATTTATATAACTTTTTTAAGCCATTTGCTTACTGCTTTGAATTGTGAAAATGTCAAGGTTCGGGAAGAAAATTCATTTTTTTAATGTTATTTATGACAGTTTTAAACTTTGATGTGAGAAGAAGACTTGACTTACTTTTCTGAGGGTGGTGATCTTCTTATTATTGGAATTTTGTCATGTCGTGACATGTCAGAGGAGCTTAGTTAAAGTAAAAAAGAGTTGATTTGATTATTTGGTAGAAAGACTGTTCATTCTAAAGTTCAAGATATAGTAACTTATTAATTCTTCCCTTGGTTGGTCGTAACATGAGGTTCACTGATATACTAAGCTAAATCTTATTTATTTTACGATAAACTTCTATCTTTTTGGTAACCATGCAAGACATCAAAGAGACTGTTTTAGCAAAACTTCTAGTCAACAAAAATTATCAGATGGCTACCAAACCATTAATTTCCTTCACAGCACATCAAGAAGATAACAAAAATAAACTGCAGAAATAAGAACAAGGACAAAACTAATATCCATTTCGGAAATTTACAAAAAAATAACAAAATTTTTATGACTCAAACTAAACGTCTGCAAGTACACACAGTGCATCTGGCAAAAAAAAACTTTTATGCCCAAACCTTGAAAACATTTTCATTCTCATAAACACAGTGTTAAAGATTTTTTTTTTCTCTGGCGTTTAGCAAGGCAAATGTGTACGAGTATGAGGAGCAGTAATCATGTAAAAAATTATATTTTTTTGCCCTTTCCTCTTGACATTCTCATGAATGTTTATTTATTTTATTAATCATTAAAGCAAGGAGATATGAAATGTATCAGGAAAAATGCCAGATGTCAGCATTTGGATCTTCCTTATAATTGATCATCATCTAAAATGGTTTTTTTTTTGCGCATGCAGATGAAGGAAAAATATTTCATAATAATTCAAAAAGACATCACAATACAAGAGACTTGCAATTTGCAAAAAGAGAAAATTTACTGACTTGCTGTCGCAATAAATGACTGACTTTGTAAAGTACTGCACTTGATGCATTCTTTTGATTCTCGATGAAAAGTTCATGTTCCCATTTAAAGTAAGTGACATTTTTCTCTTCGCAATGCTATACATATATTAAATTGCATATCAAACTCATTGAATGGTCATCAATGATTTCATTAATGCAACTTTTTTTTTCTTAACAAAACCCCGAAGAAAATATAATGTGAACGTATTGAACTTAATGCTATACGTAGCATACACATTAAAAGAATATTTATTAATATATTGGCGCATATACATCGTTGAAATAAAATGACATTAATTGCCCCATTGTTCTTCTCTCCTTCAATCAATAAAGAGAAATATTCACTTGATTAGTGATCCTGAATTGTTTGTGGTGCGGGTACTATAAAATTTATAAAAGACTGGGAAAAAATAATGTCGATCAAAAAGAAATTTATGATATTTTTGAGCATATTTTTGATGAAATTGAGTTGGTTTGATTAGGTTTGGGATGAGATGTGATACTTACAGAATACTTCTATCGCCTACTTTATGTTCTTTGGATAGTTATTTAATCAAAGATACTAATTATATTTAGGATAATTGATGATATTGATGACCAAGGGATGAGGGCTCCTCTCTACTCATTGCATTTCATTGCAATTTGGCTAAACTTTACTACAATTACAGTACTTTGGTGTACTATAGCAAATTTTATCGCACTTTATTGCACTTTGTTGGAGGATTCGGAAACTGACTTGTTCCCCTAATACTTGGGGCACCTGATATGGCTTTTCCACGAATAAATAATATAAGTTTCTGACTTTTACCCCCTTCTCTTACTCTTCTTCTTTCTAGTTCATTCGTAGAAAATTGTTCTACTTTGTTGTACTTAACTCTTCTTCATTCTACTTTGTTGCACTTTACTCGACTTTATTCTACTTTATTGGACTTTGAACTTTTTTGCACGAATTATTCAGTTAATAAAATTAATAGGGTAAATGACTTTGAAATTTGCGCAACCTTGAAATTTGCGCACTCGTATGAAAACGAAAATTTTAAAATTATATCTGAAAATTGCACTTCTATTCAGATGATCAATGGGAAATGTCTGCAGAACACAAGCACAGATGTTTTTTCATAATTTTTAGTGGTCTTAAGGCACTAGAAAGCTTAATAATTTATTACCAAAAACTCCCATACAAAACTTAAATTTCTTTACATTTTGATTTTGAGATGCATGCATTGGTATAGATTAAATTTTGGTATCAGAAAATGTAGATCTGACATTGCTTAAAATTTTTCAAATGGTTCCAATTCAAAATGATACCTGGAACTGCTTTAAAATTCATTTTTAAAATGACTTGTTTTTGAACCTTGAAATTTGCGCAAATTTTATGAAAAATTTTAAAATTTGCGCAGTGAAATATCATAGATACCGGCCAAAAAAGGCAATAAAATGAACATAGCTTTAAGACTTTATACTACTTTATGTGCTTAAATCAGAGTATTTTTAGATTGAATAAAAAATTTAAAATTGAATTACTATGGATACATCATTTTGCTTGTCCCTTTTTGAATTTATTATGTGCTTTTGAACTATTTTGAAACCATTTATCTAGTGTTTTTTTTCCACGCTGGATTTACTCCTAATACATCTAAGATCGTCATGTTGAACATTGAAGCTTTCACGGATTTTCACGAAACTAAATCTAATCATATAATCTCTAATATATAAAAGCCCAACTCACTGATTCACTGACTCTGGAACGGAAGCTATGTGAAGACGTTTGTGAAGCCGTGTGAAGATAAAAATTTAAGGATTGTTGACAAGGTGGTTATCAGGTGGGTGTGGGTGTCAGGTGTTGGGTGAGTGTCAGGTGGGGGATGGTGGCAAGGGGGACTCAGGTATATTTTGTGAAGCCGTGTGAAGCCAATGATTTGAGGAGTCCTGACAAGGTGGGTGTCAGTTTGGGGGGGTGTTGACAAGGTGGGGGGGGGGGGCAATATGGGTGTCAGGTGGGTCCGAATTTGAGGGGGTTTGTGACGCCGTGTAGTGCTGAAAAGTTTGGTGTCAGGAATATTTTGTGGAGCCATATAAAATTTTGTGAAGCCATTTATAAAATTTTTGTGGAATTAAGGGGGTCCGAGTTTGAAGGGGTTTGTGAAGCCATGTGAAGTTTTGTGGTAGGATTGACCTTAAAAACATTATGGTTATTTGCGTCTTACAGTTATTTACATAATAGTAATCAAATTTTAACCCTGATAAGAGGCGCCACGGGCGCTTCCGGATAGCCTAGTTTGGTAATAAACATCATCATTTCCCTTATATTTTGATTAATGTATATTAAAATTGGATATGTTTTCAATAATATTATTTCCAAGATTCAATGATTGCTGTCAAAAAAGTGCGCAAATTTCAAGGTTTTTTTGCGCAAATTTCAAAGTTTTCTGCGCAAATTTCAAAGTTCAAACTTGAAAGTCAAATTTCTTGGCATTGACACAGCAGAGCTTTCTATATCCATAGAAAAACAAAAATATCAATGATTCCCTGCATTTCAAGATCGTTAGTAGGGCTCAATTTCAATCCTCCGAAGAGCTTGAAGCAAATGAAAATTTCATGTGTGACTTTGCGCAAATTTCAAGGTCATTTACCCTATTAATATTTTTAATCCATTTATATTAATTTTTCAAAAGAAAAGAGCAATTAAACATGACTGGTTATTATAAATTTGTCTTTAAAAATATTGCAAAACTTCAAAAATCCAAAATTTAAATTTGTAAAGCATTAAAAATGCTAAAACTGTTAAAAACCTACTTTAATTCAATTATTAATGAATATCTTAAAACGTAAGGAAAAATGTCGAAATTAATGCAATATTAGAAGACTTTCACATTTTTGATATAATTTTTGAGAAAAAAATGCATTTTCCATTAATAAACACAAAGACGTGCAATTTTTTTAAAATTTGGACCGTATTCACGTGTGAATATTTTGTATTTGATCGAATTTCAAAACCAGTTTTTTGGATTTTTCGGGATAAAGATAAATCAAGATCCACATCAAAAAGTTTGTGCCTTCAGTTTTACATCGTAATCAAAAATCAGAATTGAAATTGATTAAGGCATTGTTGAAAAAATCGCAAAATTCATTTTCTGTAAGCAAGCAAACAATCGAATTTGGCAATCGATTCGTGTTGCACTATAAAAGAAGTGATTAGTTTTTGGGAATGGCAGGAACAGCTATTGCTTCAGAAAAAGCACAAAACCTTCCTTTCTTACGATTTTTAAAAACCAAAAGTTAATGTGACTTATGCAGAGCAAATCTTGGTCAATACATAAGACTTTTGATGGTACGGTGTGAATATATCCGCATTGGGTTTCTACCCGATACCCTAGTTAAATTTGAATTTTTCTGTTTGACTTTTCATAACGGGAATATTTTTTTTTGCTTTTCGAACTCAATGTTCTTTTCCGCAAATTTTTAAGAGGTTATTGTATATTGGGTTCCATAAAATTTAGATCTGGTCAATCATATTTAAATTTTTGTTTTTAAGACTGAGTTTACAAATTTCTCAAAAAAAGCAATGAAGTAAATTATTCTAAAACGGAGTTTAGCAATACACAAAGGCTTGGAAACTTTCCCAAATATCATATTTATCCCACATATCCCAAGGTTTGTAATATGCAACAAAGGACATAGGAAATAAAGCAAAAAAACATCGTGTGCATTGAAAGTGCAGTACTATCCCAAATTTAAAGATGTTCCAAAGTGAAATAAATCATTTTCCAAACAAAATTATAAAAAAACGTTAAAAAAAACTTTTTTAAAAACACGCTTTTATCAAAAAGACTAAAAACCAAAAAGATGAAAATAAAAT
Source organism: Chironomus riparius (assembly GCA_917627325.4). Classification (NCBI taxonomy): domain Eukaryota; kingdom Metazoa; phylum Arthropoda; class Insecta; order Diptera; family Chironomidae; genus Chironomus; species Chironomus riparius. The sequence continues at coordinate 14,949,048 of OU895877.1, read as the reverse complement.
AAGATCACACTTTTAGCGAATCAGGATTTTAAAAGTTTTCTTGTGACATCTAGAAATGTAACATAAATTTTTTTCAAAATATTGTGATTAAGTCCAAGAACACAATGACTCTAAAAGCGTGGGGTAATTTAAGGATGAATTTCTTAGTTCAACTAAGTTCTTAAGTAAGAGAAGCGTCAAATCTCAAAACCCCACGCTTTTAGAGTCATTGTGTTCTTGGACTTAATCACAATATTTTGAAAAAAATGTATGTTACATTTCTAGATGTCACAAGAAAACTTTTAAAATCCTGATTCGCTAAAAGTGTGATCTTATTTTATTTTCATCTTTTTGGTTTTTAGTCTTTTTGATAAAAGCGTGTTTTTAAAAAAGTTTTTTTTAACGTTTTTTTATTTGCTCCTTTTTTGGTCGCTTGGTTTTTAGTCTTAACAACAGATTTAACTTCAAGAAAAAATGTTATTTGTTTTTTAAGTCATTGGGAAAAAAACGTGGATTTTAAAAAGTTTTTTTAACATTTTTTTATTTGCTACTTTTTAGTCTCAATCTTTTAATCGAATATCGACCACAACAATTCAACTCCACTTCGTTTTACTCCGTTTCGTTCAACTGTTTATAGATTACATTTGTTCATTCATTTGTTTTATAGAATTTAAGTCATACCTGGAAACAGATGAAACTTCTTAAAAAATATCCTGAACTTCAATTATGTGCGCTTTCTGTGTTTTTTAAAGCATTCATTAGTAAAGTACATTAAAAATGAATCTTGGAGATTTTGCGTTTATCTATACCATTCCTACTACATAACGTGTGGATTCTTAACATAAAGATGCAAATCACATCTATATGTAACGTATTTATAACGGATTTTTCAAATTTAATTGAATGAATGTAATTTATATGTTATGCAAAAATACGTCAAGCCGTTAATAAATAGAAAAGTAAATTTAATTAAGTTGGTGAAGTTTTATAAATAATGTAATACATTAAAAACAACATAAATTTATGCTCAAACTTTGTGTGCTAAATGCACATCGCATATTAATAGTTATTTTGCATTAATTCGTATCGGACTTGTGCTTAACGGTTTTTTTGAAAATTCAAATTTTCACTTACGAATATTCATGAAAAAATTACATGTCAATTTTTTTGTCTTACCAGAATATCTTTAGCTGCTCAAATTTATGGTATAATTAATAATTAATAATATTAATTAAACTATAATGAATCATATAAATGACTTTAGAGCATCACAAGTATAATATTTAATACAAATCAAAATTTTATATCATTGACATGGGATTTTTTCCCATATAAAAAAGTTTTACTTAAATTGTACTATAATTAAGCATTTTTGTGGTTCCAAAGTATTAAAATATTGTATTGTCACCGGGAATACGTGTGAATAAAAAATTTGAGCTCGATTGGAGCAGCAGAAGTGGTCGAAAAATCGATTGCAAGATTTGAACGTGACAAAGAAACCAACAGACAGAGCAACTCAATAAAAAGCGTGTAAAAAAACTAGATGAGAACTAATGATATTAATACAAATTTAATGCTCAACATTTTCAAAGAACTTATAAAGGCCCAAATAGTTTTTTAAAACCAAGTATTAAAACTATAAAAAAACAATTTAAAAAAGGCTGCACTTTGGTCTACTATGCCTGCACCTTCAGTACTTTATTGCACTTTGCTGCACTTTATTGCACTTTGTTGCACTTTGCTCAACTTTGCTGCACTTCATTGCACTTTACTCTACTTTATTCTACTTTGTTGCACTTTTCTCAATTTTATTCTACTTTGAAGCACTGTATTGCATTTTTCAAAAAAATTTTGCACTTTTTGAGGAGCACTCACCCCTTGTACGATAGAATCAGGATCTATATGGTTAATTGAGTGGCAATCTTAGTAAAAAGTAACTTCTTATTTTCTCTAGTGTAGCAAAACTTTTAAAATAATTGTTTTAAAATGTGATTTCAAAGGGGATAAAACTTTGATTTTGTTTTGCAGGGTTGCTATGACTAGTTTAAATTTGAATTGTAAAAGTTATAAAGTTATTTTATGAATTATCAACAATTAATTATCAAGAAATAGTTCAAGGATTAAATAGCATCAATATAATGCGCCTTAAGCCTCATTCACAACTTTTCAATCTAATTTACTTTCTCACAATTTTCATCTCGCGATCAAGTCCAACCATTCAATATTATAGAGCGCATGATGATGCTGGAAAGAAGTTATTAAATTGAATCACGTCTTTCTCTCTCGCCTCTATTTGTATTCTCCTCATTTTTTGCATCATGACAATGATCTTTTTCCTCAAAAGCATTCCTTAATTATGATCGATTGAAGATGATGAATTTATGAATTCATAAAGAAACGTTATTTATGATTATTATTAAATTCCATATATACAATCTCGTTCTATGGATGAAATTTTTTAATTGCCCCTTTACACATAATTAAGGAGCTTGCTGTGAACATTAAGGAATTCCTTACTAATTAATATGAGCCTTTTGAAGGTATCTTTGACACGACAGGTACAATATTTATTAAAGATGCGTCAAATTAATGCAGAATATGCTGGTGATAAAAATTCACATTTTATGACACTATGCATTGCTACTGATTTGTGAAATGTTAACAACGTTAATTATTTCATTTTGTCTGATTAATTTCAGCCTCATTAATTCGTAGAAAGGAAGGAATTTTCATTTTCAATATACGCAGCAGCAACTACTGCACACCTGTATAATTTAACATTTAAATTATTGCGAATTTATGGAAAAATTTATTTAACGATAATAATAAATATCAATAAAAAATGTTTGTATGACGTGCTGTAAATTGCACGGAAAGTGTAATTAAATTAATAAGCTTAAATAAAGAAATCAAAAAGTTTAAGAGATTCTTGTAAACTTAAAAGGATGAAAATGTTATTTGTAGCTGTCAATTAATTTGCCATAAATTTATTGCTTTAAATTCGTTCCTGAATTATGTATGAGGTAAGTGAGAAATTTATTCAAGAATTATAAGTATGCGCATTATAGAGTGATCGTGTGATCCAGATAGATCCAGATACGTAAACTCTGAGTAATCTGTTTATCTGGTGTTCAACTGGAACTGACTTTGTGTTGTGAAAATAAATAAATTATTTAAAGGAATCAAGTTTGAAACTTTGTATAACAATGATAAGTTTGATCATATCAGATTTAAGTTGCTGTTCAATTGCTTCAAATTGGGAATTTAGGTTTTATTTTATTGATCAAACCTTATCCTATGGTTTGAACTGATTTAAACAATAAAATTGAATAAAATTAACTTGACTAAGGTTTTCTATTGATTAGTTGATTTAAGGCTATTGTACCTTTCATCAATGTATTCACTGATTCAAAGGACTGCAAAAAATTAATGAATTTTTAAAATTCTAATGTTATGCATTAAGTTTGATATATGTAGTTTGACTCCCTTTTGTTTATTTTGTTTGCAAAAAGTGTGTTGGTGAGTTTATGGCAACTTTAACTGATTCTTTTCGTTTTTAAAAGTGAATTTTAAATCATTACTTACTTTAAGGTGTAGCCATAAGGAACTTTAATTTAAAGTCATAAATTTTCGTATAAATCAAATTACTTATTAAATATATTTAATTAACATTGTTCAGCGCTCGGAATGCTTCAATAGACTATTAATACTGTCTATAATTAAATTAAAATAAAATGAGCGATTTGAATCCACAAATTAATTTAATTATAAGCAATTGAACCTCCCAAATAGCACGTAGTCAAGATTTTTGTGTCTGAAGATATTTTTATGAAAGAAAATAATCTTTGATAAATATTTTTGTATAAATAAATGAATCACCTCCGTATTTTTCAATTAAAAACTCTCCTACAGCTGGCATTCATTTACTCACAAGATGAAATTTAAGAAGATTTGTTAAACAAATTATTATTTTCTTAAGAAGTTTTATTTTTGCGTCTGTGTGTCTCAATGGAGAGAAGATTGTTTCAAACGAAAATATTTATAGTGAGCAAATTAAACCCCTATGGACGCACATCTCTTTAAAAATTCAATCGCCATATATTGCAATGAATTGTCAAAAAACAAATTTTTCTTCGTCTTGCTCTTCCCTCAATTCCCAAATGGAGAGACGAAGCATGAAGCAACGACTAAAGAATGTTTCATTCTAAAGTGATCAATACGATGTTCTTGCAAAACGAAAACGAATTTGATTTAAGACACAAATATATTTTATGCTATAAAAAAAAAAAAAAATTTTTTTTGTCGCATATCACAAGTCCAAAAAATAAGTTTTCTTTACTTTTTTTTAACAGTCCATCCATCCATCTTTGCATTCCACATGAAAAAAGATGAAAAGAATGTCGTCGAAAAACAGAGAGATGAAAAGTAACAAAAAAGCTGTCTGCACAATCATTGTTTTATGCAACAAAATACACGGCATAACATGCATATTTAGTTGATAACAATCTACAGGCATTGCATTTTGTAATTCATTCTTGTCTTTTTCGTCCCATCATCATCATGGACGATCATCATTCATCTGAAATTCAAATTTTCCACAAGTTAAACATGCAATGCATGGAAAAGCGTATCATAAAATTTTCCGCCTAAAATTGCTGTTCGGCATCAATTGTTTGGTGTGTACATCAACATTTAATTCAATTCCTAACGCCTTCTTCACACGCTCGATGGCTTTCAATCAACAGGTTTCTTTAATGTTATTTCATTTTCCTTAAAGTCACATTATCATTATTATTAATTTTTTTGTGAGCCGGTTTCGAACATGTCATAATGTCTTGCTAAGGGCCAATTAGACATTTAGTATATAGCTCGCATTTAAATTACATTACAAGGGTCACGTACGCACAGACTGTAAAATAATTATTAATTCAAATTCATTGTTTGTATACTCAAAAGATTTCTAATGTAAAGTCATGCGATATGCAATTATAGGATCATTGAATGTGCTTAGAATTAATTTCATGTGACACCTGATCTTTCCCACAAAAACACTTTGCATTCGCATGGCTTTACTAATTAAACGTAATCGTTTCTAAAACTCTAATGAGATAAAAATTGTAGACACGACTGTATCTGAGTGATTTACTGTCTTTATCATTATATAGATGATTAGGTCAGAAGACAATGGAGATCATTGAGAACACAGCTGAATCTACAAACTATTACAGCTTCATTTTCAAGTACTCATTAGGGTTGGTTCATTAATTAGGTTTCGTGATAAAACAACTAGTTTTCAGAACATTCTGAACCTAATCTATTACAAATATGCATGCAAAGAAAAAACAGGCCCAGATGGTGGACGTAATAAGTGAACAACCTCTAACGAATATCAATAAATCTATATCGATTTCAATTGCGTCGCGTTCATTCACAGCTGAGATATTTATTTCATTATTATTATTTTTCATGAGTAATTATTCTGAATTAGAAATTCTTTGTAATTATTACATCAACTTTATTTTATTTAAATCAGAAATAAAAAATATCAAATACGTAAAATCTCGTACATTAACAAGCACATGCAATTAATTAATGTCTCACGAATTGTAAGCTTATATTTGATTGAAAAACTAGAGCTATTTGTTCTGTTATGTATGGGGTGTGCTACATAAGTAAGAACTTTACTGAATGCAACAACTGAGCATAAAAATTTACTGAACGCACTTTGAAGGAAACGAAAAATTTCTGAACGTACTTTCGAGGCAAAAAACTTACTAAACGCACTTTAGATTCAAAATATTTACTGAATGTACTTTTGAAGACAAAAAGTTTACTGAACGCACATTTGTATTAAATAATTTTACTAAGCTTCCTCTTGAAGCATTTAATTTGCTAAACGAACTTTTGAAGCAAAAGTTTACTGAACATGTTTTTGAAGCAAAAATGTTTACTGAACGCACTCGAAGCAAATTTATGTTTGTTTCCAATACCTAAAATAATCACATGCAATCATTAAACTGCGCTTTAATCAGCAAGCATGAGAACATGTCATAAGTCATTTTAATTCTTAATAATTTTTGAATAACTTAATAGCACTGCGCACCGGACAGATGAGAATAAATCAGGAAATTCTATTAGGAGCCATTCACTTATTACGTAACGCTTTTAGGGGGGTCTAAGATTTTGTTACGGTTCAAACAAGGAAAATTTTTTTCATACAAATTTTGTTACGAGGGGGGGGGGGGTCTAAGAAGTCATTTTTTCGCGTTACGTAATAAGTGAACAGCCCCTTATTTAAATTTTTTTCTAAGAATAAAGTCAGATTCGCAAATTGCTGTTGTTATATCATCAACTTCCAATAATGTTATTGATTTACATCAAATGATGTGGAAGTTTATATCAAAACTGTATTTTAATTTCCTACTTCATGAAATAATTAACATAATATGAGATACTTTTCATCTCTGTCTAACGAAAATATCGACATTAGATTAATTGGCATAACGTGCTTATGACAAGCAAGCATCGACGACGACGAGGCGACCATGGTAATTGTACATACAGTGCAAGCAATTACATCAAAATTACATGTGCAAGCATCAAGAATCGTATTTATGCAGTGTGCCTTCATTCGTTTGCTCATAAAAATGCAAAACAGGTGTTAAAAAGTTGCAGAAATTTTTTTTCTTACAATTGAAAGCGTTCTTTCTTGGAAATGTTGCTTGAGTTGTTTCGTTCTCGAGCAGTCAGTAGCAACAGCAGCAATAATTTTTGCGAGAAGAAAAAAAAAATGCGACGAAATTTGAGACGAAAGCGCAAGTAGAAAAAAATTAAGAGAGAATGAAAAAAAAAGTAAGTTTCGCTGTCTTTTATAAAGCAAAGTGTTACCTGTTGTGTCGTTCCATCCATAAATTTTTCATATGCAACAGAAGAAGGGTAAATGTAGCAACCTGAAGCGATATGAAACACAACACAAATATTATAAAACAAAATTGCACAATGTGCTCTGAATTCTAAATTCATCATGCACGCAAAAATTGGTGCCTCTCCTCTCTTCTCGTCTCCTCTTATTTATTGTATTGTAGCCATTCAAACTGGAAGATTGTTTCACGACCGATAAGTTGGAATGTGAAATGGCTTGTTTATGCCAAACTTGGCAAAAGACCTTCTCCTTTTAGCCTATGCATTTTATGATATTTTTGCTGCGCTACTCTTAATTTAGTATCAAAGACATCGATGAAGATTGAGAATTTGAAGCCTTTTTTCCTTGATTGGATGATTTAATTGCAAAGTTGTAGGATTGAGTGGTCGGTGACTTGATTTTTAGGAAGCATTCCTTCATACTTTACTAGAGCACATTTTAAAGTGTCCTCAAGCGTTTACATGTCTAGTAGATGACTTTATCCTAGATTATAGAATACTGTTATATCTTAGCAGTGTTTTAGCTAATAAACCCTCAAGTTCTATGTCTTTTAATACTTGATATGATCCAATTGATAGCTAATAAGGACCTTCTTTTAAAATCTGACACCTTTTGAATCACCATTTCAATTTCCATAGTTCCAGCCATTCAAAACGATCACCATACCTCACCATATCCAGCACAAACACTCAGCGTTAGCAAGAACGAGATGAAAGCAAATTCTGAACCGACCAAAAGGCTTCTGCAGACATACAACACAAGTGCATATATAGCGAATCAAAATATTTTCATTATGTTTAACATCACGCCAAGCATAGGTTGTGAAGAATTTCATTTCAGCCTCTCTTTGCCAAAATTCACAACCACAATGCATCAATTGCTTCATTGGCCATTTTTGGAATTTTTCTCCCTTCTGGTTTTCAATATATCGAAAATAATTTCAATATTTTGTTCTTTTTGCTCCTCGCCATACATGCCTTGATTGTCGTGAAATATTTCTTTATCATGAAATGTTATCGCGTTTTACATGCCGAAATTTTTTTTCTCTTGTTCATCGTTGACGCAAGTTTTATTGGAAGCACATAAGAAGGACAGCAAAAGCATGAGAAATATACAGTGCGGCTCTATCGCGAAAACAAATTTGCTTCTTTACTTTGCTCATTTTTTTTTGTGTGTGCTGCTGTTATACATTTTTTATGGTCATCAACAAATGAAAATTAAGAGGAAAAGTTTTATAGGCATGAGGGGGTTTGGGAGAGGTTAGAAGCGCATTAGAGTTGCTTTTTGGAATGTGGAGTTGTTTGACTGAGGCATTCTATTATTTTAAGGGGACCATGAAGATAAAAATCACACAAATGGCACCTAGTCACAATAAGTATCTACAAATCAAGCATATGTTTACATTAGTCGATTTTTAAGGGCTGATCAGGGTAACTTTAACTAGAATTGACTATTTCTAGTTTAAGATAGCTCGAGTAGCCTTAAAAAAGAACTTCAGCAATAGAATCGGACGCTTAAGTTTACAAAAATCCTTCTTCGAAAAATCTACAGTCAATCAGCCAAACTAAGTCCAGTAGACTTCATACTCCAACTTTCAAATCACATTAAAAATATTTAATATAGGTTACTTTTTTATATCAATAAAATGTCTGCATTGCCAGTGCACCAATGATGCTAATTGAATAATAAAAATTTAATTTTTTCTGTTCTCCTTTCAACAACGATCCAAAGAGCTACCTTTTTTGAATGATATGCGATAAAAAGGAAGAAACAGAAATTGACATCATGTATATCGCGCGATTGTTACAAACTGATACATGATTTCATAAAATATTATTTGAAATGGCACTTAATGCATTATAAATATGAATTATTATTCCTCTTTTGTCTCCTTATCATCGAATTTTATGATCTTGTGAATTTCATTGCATTGGAGAATGAATTATCATATTTGGAATTTAAAATTATTGAATTTATAAAAATTGGCAAGAAACTTTGTTGTATTTTAAGTGCAGGTTGATGTATTGGAGCTGAATATAACTGAAGGTTTGGATGTGATCAAGATTTTTTGAGAAAGATGAGCTTGTAATACTTTCGTTACAATGTAATACATAATTTTCATATTGACAAACAAGATTAATTGTGGGAAATTTCGTGATTCTGTTTCGTGGGGGGGGGGGGGGGGTTCAAGAAGTATGTAACGTTCTAACTGTAGTCTGTCTGTAAAACAAAGTTCACGAAAAAAATACTACAAATTATGAACGTTCAGGGGGTGGGGGGGTTGTGAGTTGTAACATATTGTAACAAGGGTTGGAGGGGGGGGGGGGGGGGGGGGGTTAAAAAAAGTCGTTTGTTTGCGTAACGTAATAAGTGAACGGCCCCTTAGAGGAAATATTAAGTCTATTTTTGAACACCAAAGAACAAAGATTCTTCTTTTTTACCTATTTACAATCTATAAACACTTTTTAATCATACTTATTGCTAATACATCATCCTGTGCATCATCTCAATACTTATTTACGCTATATTAAACATTATGAATATTATATCAATATGTTACTCCGTAAATATCCAGTTATATTCAACTCTAATCTACTGGATCCTGGAATAAATCACTCTATTTACCATAATTCAACAAAATTCATTCCAATTATACGCAATTTGTCTCTATTTGTAGCAAATCACTAGTATTTAACATCACTTAGCTTAATTAAGTAGAAAAGTTCAAAGAAAAATGGCATCAAGGGTTTGTTTACATAAACATTTGCATTTAATTCTACAGAATCTCAATCAGTACAGCAAAATAAATATATTCACATTTTAATTGCTTCCTCTGAATTTAAATAATCTAAATGACACATCTAACTTGATCATTGAATAATTTAATATTCAAAGCTCATTCCACAATTCTAAAAGCTTCATTAAAGATTTCCCTATTCACTTATTTATAATTATTATGAAGATGATGATTATAAAGTCTAAATGCACACACTGGCAAGTCAGTATCATCAACATTACAAAAATGCTTATTAGAATGTATTAAATTCAAGACACCTGTTTTTTGTGATGAGATGAAGATGCCTTTACCATTCTTCTTCAATGCCTGCTTTTCTGTCAGAAAAATGCACAAACATCAAAAGCAGTGTATAGTATGTGGAAGGAATGGATAATGTAGTGCAATCATTCATCTGCATACAACAAGTTTAACGAATATTTTGTGTTTAGCACTCTCTGAATGCATTCACATCATACCTGCGATATATTTTTTTATTGTTCTTTTTAACTGCTTTTCTGGTGTTTATCTTCAGGTCTTTTTTTTTATTATTAACATCATAATGCATCATAAAAAAGGCTTAAACAATAATAAGCAAGTAATATTCATGCAAATGTTAACGTCTGGAACTTAGTGTGTCTTTAATGTCTATGTCTCTCTCACTTGTTATTATTCTTCTGTTACCTAGACATAAAAAAATGTGGAACTGTTGTTTTTAAGGAAAAAGGAAATTGCCTTGTTTAAATTACAATCCATTCAAGGAATTTTTATGTCGTCCATTCAGGTGTGTTCTTCTCTAATAATAATCTCTTCCAATTGATGTTATAAAGAACAGGTTGTAAACCGGATGATCAGTTCTAATTGTTACTAGCGCATTTTCTGGAGATCATGTCAGAATATTCTAAAGAAGTCCTTCACTTGAGACTCAGATTTTCTCAACCCCCCCCCCCCCCCCCCCACCCTATGGAAGTAGAGGTCTGGAGCTTTGAAGCAATCACTAATCATTAGTTGTGAATTGTCATGAGTAATCACAAATAAATTAAGCTGTTATAAGATAAGCAGATAGCAAAATAACTGCAGCCAGACAGACAAACAGATACATTCTTTAAAAATAAAATCATAACCAGATGTAACAAAATGCACTAAAAACTTAAATATTGAGAAGTAGAAGTCAATAAAAAGAAGGTAAATTAAGGCGATTTCAAATTCGATTCAGATGCGATGGTTGTTTCATTTTGATGACTCATAAAAATTCCTTACCAAGCCTGATTTTCTCTCTTTTCTATTCAATTTCTTTAATGTAAGATGCGTATTAAAAATAAAAAGCTTTTTCTCTGATCCGATTAAAATGCATTTTTTGTGTGTGAGAAATTTTATAGACGACTAGGGTCCTGAATCGTATGATGTACATTCATTCAAATTTTATTGAATGAATTCCAACTGATGGAATGAGAAGCAGAGAGAAAAATGCGCATTATAAGAAGTAATCAGATGTTACCAATTTCATTTTCATAAGCATTATATCCAGTTCACATGTTGAACAGGTGTAGCAGCGGTGTGTGGTTTTGTTTTTTTTTTCTCCATTCAATTCAAGGCTGCTTCTTCACTCACTCTTTGTATAATTTTTTTTTGCTCTGTTTTTTCATTCCACCGCTAGTTAGGTTGCATAATAAGAGAGTCCGTCATTGATGAAAGATCAAGTTCAAGTTCATTATTATTCATGTGGATATCGCTATCTTCCTCTCTCACTCTCGTATGGCTGACACAAGTGTGCGAGAAAGAAGGTTAACATCTACTGGACTAATTTATGTTTCCTGCTTTATGTTTTTTTTTTTCGTACACGAAAATTATTCTTCCTTCCAGTGCTGCTTGCTTGTAATATTTTATATCATAATGAAAACAATTAAAAGAAACTACATAAATATTGTATTTTATATAGGCACATGTTAAGTTAAGTTATGATAAATAGGAGTCAGGTTACCCTTCTGAGTTTACGAATTCATAATTTTTTTTTGGAAGCATGTATGCTCAAATTTTAAAAACAAACATTGTTGTATGTTAATTTTAAGTCAAGCATAGTTGGGTCTTTTAGCTCTGGAATTTAAAGCTTGATTTATGGAACTGTCTTGGTCTAGAAGCATTGATTGTTTGGAGAATAGCTGTTGTTCCTGACTCTTTGATTAAATTGTTTGGAATAAGAGTTTAGAAATTAACAACTGTCATTTTATATTCAAATCGGAGTAATTAAATTTTGTTGATTTTCCCTTGAGAGTTGATAGTCCCCTTCAAAAGAATGCTATTGGTTTAATAAAACTTACTCTCTAATTATCCTTCCTAGTTATCTTCTGTTATCTTTATTATTATTATTATTATTATTATTATTATTATTATTTATTTGTCGACGTTACCGTCCGGAAGAATTAGTATTTATACATGTTTTACTTTTTACATTGATTAGTGATACATTTCATATCACTATGGGTGACGTAAGGTAATCTTGTAGCTCTCGTTCCTTTTTCTCCCGCTACACTTCAAGTTCCTGATCCGTTCCTTAATCCAACGTTGCCCAAAATGCCCAATTATGGCTTGACTCGTACATTAAGCAATCGAAGTATCTAAACTTCTGAAAAAGAACAAATTTGGAAATGGCTGGATTCGAACCGCCGACCTTCGAGTTACCATTACCAAATTTGAGCCAAGCGCCTTACCTATTCGACCAGCAAGGCACTTTCAAGCTTTGACTATTTAGAGACTTTAGATCTAGATCTCAAGAATAGAAGAAAAGTTGAAGGTATATTAAGAGAACAGACTAGGCTTAACCCTTCTAACCTTCATATAAATCTTGTAAGAACCTTTTTTTAAGAGATCCAATATTTTAAATTTACTTTTCTGTGGCTATTCAGCAATTAAAATATTCATCACCATTTTTAAAATGTTTCAGTTTTGACCATAAATTTTAATGTGTTAAACTTTTTGACATCCGAAGATCTCGAGTCATTATGGATACATATATCTTGTCCACACATAGCCATTTAACGAAATAAACAAGAAAACCGCACTTTTGTTTCACGAAAAAAAAAATGTGGTTACAGCACAATATAATTTATAAAATATGATGTGACTGGCCTCAAACAAAACGTTATCGAGAGACGTGATAAAAATTCAATGGCTTGTTTTATCGATTACAAAAAGGAAATGTGGTCAAATCAAGAACTGTAATTATCCCTAAAAAATGCCGAATATATCAAATTGAATTTTTCTTATACACATTTATTTATTTACGGATGAGTAAATGTAGAACAAACAATGGTTAATCGAAATTGACTGATTCCAACTACCAATACTTACACCTGCGATGCGCTATTTAATATTAATTGATTCTCCATCAACATCATTCTTTGGGAAAGTCCATAAATTATGTCAATCTGTAATCATTCAATAGAAAAGCAACATCCAGCCACAATTCTTACCTTATTATGCTAATTCAATTGCATAAACCTGATTGATTCCCTCCCTCAGTTCCTAGGACTAGCTACAGTCACATCATTAACGATTGACTTCCATTGAATCATTCGAATTGCAGAGTTGCATGATAATTGTTGGGGTTGAATGATTCACGGGAAATTGAAGTCAAAAGGTGGATTTTATTCCATATAGAATGAAATAATAGATAGGCAGGAAAGCAGGTATAAAAAGGATCTTATTGCTTCTTACTTCTTCATCTCTTCTTCTCTTATAACATCTTCAATTTTTTTTTTTTGGTGATCATAAGAAATTTACGTCACGTAATTTAACATCAGAAAAAGGAGGCACGGAAGGTGCAGTTAAAAGAACAATCTATTGTTCATTTGCTCCTCATACATGTCCAACAATGAAAATGTTATTTTTTATTATTGACGAGAATATTCTTGATGCTACACCTGCCTGAAGTTCTCATCATTATCATCACTTTCTACCTCGAAATTCCTTCTTTTTCAGGTCCTGGTCAATTGATTCGGTATGTTTTCTTTTAATTTATTGTCCATTCTTTCTTTTTTTTTGCGCAACTTTTTTTAAGGACTTCCGGAAAGGGAATAATCATCCAAAAGTATATCATAGTCACATTGTATTACATTTCACCATCGAGTGATTTATATTTAATAATTTTTCAAGGCCAAGGAAAGATGCCAGACTCTTTAGTTCATAAAGCGTCGTAATGTCGAACATCTGTGAACGAGAAAAAAACTTTATTTCTTTTCCCGTCGTCTTATTTCTCACATGTAATATTTCAAAAAAATAAAATTACTTACCGCTAATTTTTAATTTCTTTAGCATGTTTTCTGTTCGAGTCATGAATTTTTTGTGGTCATTTTTCATCGGCTGTAGGCTGAATTATGAATGGTGGTGAGATATTCACGATTAAGTGTGTGAGTTGTTTGATGAAGACTTTAAAAACTGATTGAAATTTTGTATTTTGAAGAGATGTAGGATGAAGATACACTGTACGAACAGTCGAAAAGCTCGTTTAAGTGTTACTTATTGAGCTCGAGAGTACAGTAGGGTAAGAAGAGTATTCAATGGAACCCTCTTTAGATTATGATCCTCGACTACCCTTAAAAATTTCTGAATTTGACTTGTTGCGATAAAGTTAAGCTTAACCCACGCCTATAAAGGCAAGGAATATCCTAGATTCTAAAAACTGAACCCGGTGTTCTTGAGATAAACAATTTGTGATGAGATATCTCCATATTAATAGGTAGTATTGATGTATTGATGTCTTTGGCACAGAATGTGCCTCCTTTGCTAGGTATACAAGGATATACTAGCATCTGAATAACTTCCTTGCGGCATCTTGCGCACACGAATTGTGACTAGGTATATTGCAGGGTACATCAGGCCTTTTGACGTACTCGTGTCTTTGCAATGTGCAGAACTTGCAAGTGGTTCGGATCCCACTATAAACTGTAGGTCTAAAGGGTTTGGTACAATAGATTCTGTTTTAATTTGAGTCGCAGTGCCTCCAGCTGAAAGGCTGGGCCCATCACACATTATTATTATTATTATTATTATTATTATAGAGTGTCATTATAGAATGGAATCTAAGGTATCAAACTATATGTTGGTGCAAATGCAATCTCAAATTAGAGCCTCTTTGGGCAAGTGTGTTAGAAAGTAAGTATTACTAAAAGGTTAATAATAATAATAATAATTACTAAAAGGTTGTGGGTTCGATTCTCTTCAGAAGTACTGACAAAAAATTCCTAGCATTTCGACTGAGTTTCTTGGTATATACCATGCTCATAAATGAGGCCCGAAAAAAAATCAGAATTCCAAGCAATTCTATGGTTTTTGAGCTCTGTGAAGTCATTTAAGAACAATCCCTTAGTAAGTAGAAGATAAGTAGAGCTGAGACATCACTAAAATCAAGCCTCTTAGGGGCCGTTCACTTATTACGTTCTCATTTTAGGGGGGAGGGGGGAGTTTGAAAAATTGTAACCAAATGTAACATAGGGGGGGGGGGGGGGGTCTCAAGAAGTATGTAACGTTCAAACTGTCGTCTGTCTTAAAAAAAAGTTCACGAAAAAAATTTGTTTACAAATTCACACCAAAAACTTGCCAAAAACATTTTTTTAAATTTTCCACCTTTTTAATGATTTATGAATGTCCAGATCAATTTTGATAGCTAAGAAATACAAAGTTTTTGTTATATAAAGTAACAAATCAATAGAAAACTGGTTTACAAGACTTTAAAATACAATAATAATTTGTGGAAATTTTCAAAATTAAATCAATCATAAGTTTAAAAGTAAATCTCTCTAAATCTGTCATTCATATGATGATTAAAATGATCCCATCATTGTGATATTTACATTCAAAGTTGATCGGGCATAATATTTTTCATGACATTTTTGAATTTTCTTCAAAAAAAAACATATTTTTGCTTTATATCTCAATCCAATAATTCATGAGAATACTAATAGTATCATTCAAAACATGACCTATTTAGCTGGACAGTATTTTGATGTTTAAGAAAAAAAAATACAAAAGAAATTTAACCGTCTTTTTAGAATAAAAAATTATCAAAATAAAATAAATTATGAACGTTCAGGGGGGGGGGGGGGGTGGGTGAGTTGTAACATATTGTAACAAGCGGGGGAGGGGGGGGGGGTGAAAAAAGTCGTTTTTTTGCGTAACGTAATAAGTGAACGGCCCCTAACAGATCAACCAAAAGAAAATGCGCCCAAGCATCTGAAAAACGTCAACAAAAATTTTCCATCTCATTTCACTTCTGTTTCATATTATTAATGTGAATAGCTAATTAAGAAGTGTAGTTACAACATATTTTGCTCAATATTTCGACAGATTTATACAAAAACAAAAAAAAACTTTCTAGTCATTTTGCTTTACTTAAAAGAATGCACACATGTCTAATTTCCTTTCATCGTCGTCTCAAGATGATTTTTTGATCTGCTGCCAAAATATTCCTTAACTGCCTCTTAATTTTTTTTTCTCTTTTCAATTTTAGGTATATTGATGTGAAAATAAGAAGTACAACACAGACAGTAAAAGGAGATGAAGAATAACAGTTGAAAAATCAATCGCATTCTCATGGGATATAAATGAGGAATTTTTTCATGTGAATCGCATCATTTAAAAAATGCTTACGCGATTTAAGCATTTGTGTCTAGTTACACGTTATATTTCTTCTTAATTTGTTCAGAATGCAGTCAGTCTGCATTCACGTTTATAGACTATTATATAAAAATAGAAGTAAAACAATGAGAAGTTATTTAAAGGGCTAAAATCTAGTTTGTAAGATGCAGCCGTGATCAATTAATTAATTAAATATACTATTGGACTTCTACATCAAGTCTCAGAAATCTTAATTGAAGAAGCTGACAATAAACTTCTGATCGAGTTCATCTAGAGTCAATGATGTGATTGATGTTCTGCAATTTTGATGCAAATTTTATTTTTATTCATACCCAACAGTAAATAAGATTCTATACGGGATATAGGTCATTGATATATCAGCACGAATGGACGATGAACAGAGAAAGAGACTGCGACAACGATGACAAAAAAAAAGATTTTTGGCACTAAGAATTGAAGTCAAATGAAATTTCTCGATTTATCACACAATTGATATTATCGAATGCCGCAAAGGAAAGAACAATAAGCATAAAAGTTATTGCTGTGAATGAATGAATTGAGACGTTTTTTTTATTTTTTGATTAAGTCGGGGATTTGCTTGGATGAACGGATATGTAAATTTTACAGACTAAAAGATTTATTCGAGTTGCTTAAATTATTGGATGCTGTTTTGATGTATTCAATCTGTGCAAAGCATTTATTGATGATTTTTTGGACGAAAAATTATTTGCTGAGGAGGTTTGGACCATTACTATTGCTATTGCACTAGTAAAATTTGTTTTACAGCTTTAAATGATGCAAAAACGGATTAAAAAGATGCAAATATCAAATGCGAAATTTAAATTTATAGAGATGCAAAAGCAAATTCAAAAGATGCAACAAAAAATAAAGCGAATTCAAAAGATGCAACAAAAAATAAAGCGAATTCAAAAAGGATGTGAAAATGACGCAAAGGCAATTTTATAACTGTTAAAATGATGCAAAACCAACTCAAAATGATGCGAAAATTCAAAAACTCCAAAATTCGTTAAAACTGTAAATTCAAAAAGGCATAAAAAATCCATAGACGAGTTAATCAACAGATCTCATGACAAAACACAGTCAAGACATCACAATTTGCCAAAACAGCAGCTACAAGCTATTCTTAAAGAAAATAAAACAAAAAACAAATTTCGTTTTAGTCTGAGAATGAAAAAATCTTAAACTGTTGAAAGAGAAAAGGCGAGAAGAAGGAAACTTCATTTGGCGCCGCATTCACGAAACATTTGGTACTTATTTTCTATTTCAATTCATTTCATTTTCCTTTCATTTTCACAATTTGCAAAAATAAAAAAAAAAGTTGTGTACGAGAATTTAAAATAGACAATTTATTTTCATTAGACTTAAATTGATCAGTTGAAAAGTATGCGACTAAAATTATCCTCGAAATATCCACCCACAATCAGTTAAATAAATCATCAAAAATTCAGCATGACTTTAGACATCAACTTCCTCTCATAAACATTTTATGCAATTTTTTTTTATTTTGTTCATCTCATTTTAAATATTAATTAATTAATTAGACGTGGTATGCCGCATATTTTTGGCAATACGTAATTTTTGCAACATTAAAAATATTTTTCGTGAGGTAAATGAACTGGCAATGCGTTCGTACTCTAAACTGAGATTTTTATTTTATTTGCATGAATGCAGAATAAATAAAGAGTAACGAAACATTCATTCTGCAACTGTTCATAGATGTACTTCCTATACATTTTCAAGAGATGGCGCTAGGAGTCAATCATTGTGGTTTGATGAACTTTTAAGCAGTATACAGTATAGGATGAGATTAAAAGTGTTTTAATTTAAATTAAATTAAATTTTGAATGCCTGATTGACAGTTCTTCCTACTCTAGTGCTGTTTTAAAGCTACATTTATGTAATTCATACTGTCATTAAATATACGATTATATGAAAGTAGCTGGGAAGAATTTATTTTAATTTATTGCATTTACGCATGGAAATATTTTGCAACTTAGTAAATATGAAGACAGTAGCTTCTTATAGAATGTAAGGTTATTGACACTGATAATCCAATAATCATCAATGAATCTAAATGACTATACATATACTGTCTGGATTAACATTTTTCATCTTGACTTTTTTGTATGTAGGTTCAAGCAGGGGCGTAGCCAGAAAATTTTTAAGGGGGGGCCCATTTTCGAAAATTAAAAAACCGTTATTTTGTATCCTTAAATCTATATTCATTCTTCATTAGTTTAAATATTTAATTCAGTGTTGCAAATGTGATGTCAACACTAGATGAAGAATGTAGATTCTTCAATAATTTTTGTCTAGCTAAGAAACTTTCTTCATAAAGATCGATTCTACATGAAGAAAGAAAATCTAATCTACACAAACATTATTTCTACATAAAGATTCGATGTAGACATCTACAATTCTACATTTTTTCCAGATCTACATCAGAGAAGAATGTAGAATTGTAGACATCTACATCGAATCTTTATGTAGAAATAATCTTTGTGTAGATTAGAATTCTATCTTCATATATATTCATTATTCATACATTAAATTTAATTTTTCGTGCTGATTTTGACATTTCTTTCATCACTTTCTCTACATTAACTGGTTCTTCTCTATAAATACTTAATAAAACAATTATCAGATTTTCGTAGGGGGGCCCGGGCCCCCTATGCCCCCCCCCCTGCCTTACTTTTCAGATTCGTTCTAGCAATATTCCATTCATGAGATGATTTTTTACCTTATAGTACAAATTCTCTAGCTATACTTTAAGCTCCTTACTCGTTCCTTAATCCAACGTTGCTCACAGTTTTAAATTTGTCTTGATCTCGTTGATTAAGCAATCGACGCAGCAGAATTCAAACCAACGACTTTCAAGTTACCATACCAAATTTGAGCCAAGCTCTATGCCTAATTAATGTACTATACCACATTACTGCTGTCTTTTTAAAAGTCTATGTACGAGGAGCATTCTAGTTCCTATTTTCAGACTTATTACAATTGTTCAAGTAGATCACAACAAAACCAGGTTTCTACAAAAGCTTTACGTCCTTTAATTTCCTTGTACAACATTAATTGGATACCACAAAGAAGTCTAGACACCTGTTTCTTAACAATTGTAAGCAACCTGTGAATGCAACGTGTTGCTTGCCATGCATTAATTGCATGACTTATCGGAAAATCACACTCGTGGATCTGTAAAACTGCGCAATTGAGAACAAATAAAAGCAAGTATAGAATGAAGTCTACAATAAATGATTGATAACTAGCCGTTCCAAATTAGATTTTTAAGAAATTTTTCTGAATATCACTTTATTATTGTCGACTTCAATCACTCGGAAGAGAATTAATAATTATTTAGACAAGTTTCATGCTTTAATGTACATTATTTATGTTATCGGTATTTATTATCTTGATACACATGCTGTACATTTTACCCCATCGAAAAATTGCATCAGCATGTAACTATTTCAAAACACACAAAGTTTCGCATTGTTTTCGTTTCTTGTGAGACAAAAAGAAAAGAGTTACTGACTTCATTGAAAATAATGAATATTATCTAATAAGACATTTAAATTTGCACTAATCAGATTACAGAGTTTCACTAGTGGTTCATTGAATAGAAACGATAAATTTTTTGGTATTTTAATTCTAAAACAAATTTTGGATCGCACATTAAATTTAATTTGGAGCGATTTATAAATTATTCTTTATAAAATTAACATCCACAGGACACAATTAGACATGTGGACGACGAAGAAAAATATGACGAGCGATAAATGAAATTAACAATTTACTTTGTAACCTCCTTCATGCGATTTAATGCACTACCGGCCTTGAACCATGTGATTTGAAGATCGTTAAAGCTGTGATTCAATTGGATTTTCTCTGTCTTTCCATCGGCATGCTTAATTTCAGCTGTCAATTGTTTACCTGGTGCGAATGATTTTAATCCGAGGATTGAAATCTTATCGGTTGGTTGGATCTGGAAATGTCGATAAAAACAAGAGATCACATTAATGCATATAAGCACAAATATGAGTTGTTATCAAGTCAATAGTAGCTCACCTTATCGTAGTCAGCAGGATTAGCGAAAGTCAATGGCAAAACACCTTGTTTCTTCAAGTTAGTCTCGTGAATACGAGCGAATGACTTGACAATAATTGCACGACCACCCAAATGACGTGGTTCAAGAGCTGCATGCTCGCGAGAACTTCCCTCACCGTAGTTCTCATCACCAACAGCAACCCAGCGAATTCCCTTAGATTTGTAGTGACGTGCTGTATCTGGAACTCCGCCCCATTCGCCAGTAACTTGATTCTTGATCTTATTCATTTCATTATTTTCTGAATTTGTGGCACCAATGAACATGTTATTCGAAATGTTATCTAAATGACCACGATATTTCAACCATGGACCAGCTGCTGAAATGTGATCAGTTGTGCACTTTCCCTTAACTTTGATCAAAATAGTCAAATCAGTCAAATCTTTGCCATCCCATTTGTCGAATGGTTCAAGTAATTGTAAACGTTGTGATTTTGGATCAACGACGACATTTACGTTGCTTCCATCCTAATTTATTTATAGAATAAAGAAAAATAAAGTGTTAATTCCAATTTTTGACAACTTTAAAGTGCTTTAAACTTACAGCTGGTGGTGCTTGGTATGTATCTTGACCTGGATCGAATCCACGAACGGGTAATTCATCACCAAATGGTTCCTTCAACTTGAATTTCTTTCCATCAGCTCCAGTTAATTCGTCAGTCAATGGATTAAAGTCTAAGCGACCAGCAAGTGATAAAGCTGTGACCATTTCGGGTGATGTAACGAAGCAATGAGTTGCTGGATTGGCATCATTACGTCCAGTAAAGTTACGGTTATAAGATGTAACAATTGTGTTCTTATCTCCTTTCTTAACATCTTTACGATCCCATTGACCAATACATGGACCACAAGCATTAGCCAAGACAGTACCGCCAAAATCACGGAGTGTTTGTGCAATTCCGTCACGTTCAATTGTAGCACGAACTTGTTCAGAGCCGGGTGTGACATTGAATGGAATCTTTGACTTAACGCCATGTTTCAAGGCATCTTTAACGATTGAGGCACAACGTCCCATGTCTTCATATGATGAATTTGTGCATGAACCAATGAGACCAACTTTGATGTCAATTGGATATCCATTTTTCTTGGCATTAGCACCAAGTTTGCTAATTGGATGAGCCAAATCGGGTGTGAAAGGTCCATTGACATGTGGTTCCAATGTATCTAAATTAATTTCAATAAGTTGATCATACTTAGCACCAGAATCAGCTTGTAATAAAGCTTTTTGGAACTTGGCAGCTTCAGCAGCAATTGAATCACGACCAGTTGATTTCAAATAAGCTGCCATTCTATCATTGAATGGGAATGTTGATGTTGTTGCACCAATTTCTGCACCCATGTTACAGATTGTAGCCATTCCAGTACAAGACATTGAGTCAACACCCTTTCCATGATATTCAATAATAGCTCCAGTACCTCCCTTAACTGTTAAAATATCAGCAACCTTTAAGATAACATCTTTTGGTGATGTCCAGCCACTAATCTTTCCAGTTAAATGAACTCCAATGACATTTGGACATTTCAATTCCCATGGAATATCAGCCATTACATCAACAGCATCAGCACCACCAACACCAATGCATAAACCTCCAAGACCACCTCCATTTGGTGTATGTGAATCAGTTCCAATCATCAAAAGTCCAGGGAAAGCATAATTTTCCAAGATAATTTGATGAATGATACCAGAACCGGGTTTCCAGAATCCTACACCGTATTTAGCACTAGCTGTTTCCAAGAAAGCATAAACTTCTTCATTAAGTTTCTTTGCACGAGCTAAATCCTGTTCACCACCAATTTGTGCTTCAATTAAATGATCACAATGGATTGTTGTTGGAACAGCAACACGTTTTAATCCAGATGAAATGAATTGCATCATAGCCATTTGTGCTGTTGCATCTTGACAAGCGACACGATCAGGTCTTAAACGTAAATATGAGACACCACGTTCAATATCTTGATTTGCTGGATCATCCAAATGTGAATAAAGGACCTTTTCAGACATTGTAAGTGGACGATTAAGGCGCTTCTTGACAACTTCAAGACGTTGAACGAGTTTCTCGTATGGCATATAGACATTGTTGTCGAATTTCGATAGAGCAACTTTGCTGCTCATTGCACAACTGGCGTGAAACCATCTTTGTTGTGATTCAACGGCATATAAAGCCGCTCGTTTCGCCTAACCCAAAAAATAACAACAAACTTATTAGATACATTGTAAACAGCTGATTGTTGCAGCTTGCCGAAATTAGGAAGAGGATTGATCTATTTATAAACTGAAGATGATTAGAATCTATGTATTAAAATACATAGCGTAAAAACATCGTTAATAAAACGACGACAAGTTCAAGTTTTATCTGTTAATTGAGAATGAGAATGTGGCATACTACACACTATATATATTTTAATCGTGTACGCTGCACTAGTGAATGAAAAGTGTTACTTAATATAAGGAGACAAGTTCTTGATCCAATATTTTCTTAATGATATAAATTATCTTATTTACATATTGATTGATATGCTTCATTAAGTGATTATCTAAGCTGTTATTATGTTATTCTAGCCTGTGGTCTGCAGATAACGCGAAAAATATGCAGACTAGAAAAATCCTGAATAGAAATGGTTAGATAATCGGAATGGAAAATTTTCAATTCTTTATTTTTCTAAGGAAATACGTGGAAATTTATGGAACCTTTTATGTCTAAATGAAGCACTTACCTGCTGTGTTAATAATTTCGTATAAAGAACCATCGTTGACTATAATTAATATAATTAAAGACAGAAAATTATGGAACACTGTGTGAACTGAACTTTTCGCCCGAGTACACTGAGTCAGTTCCTCTAAACTTTTTTGGTCGATGACACAGCTTTTATATTGGAAATTTATCGTAAAACCAAAGATTGTGCAAACACTGTGAAATCGAGGAGCAAGCTACTCAAGTTTTCAAAATTTAAAAATTCGTTAAAAGATGTTGTTTACATTTGTGAAGGAAAATCAACATTATTTTAAATACATCGATAAGAAGCTGTTTGCTGGATGTTAAATTGGGTAAGTTCATTTATTTAATATCTTATTAACTGAATCTAAGGATAAAAAGCTTTAAACTGCGTATTTAAGTCAGAATTATAACAATTTTCGTGCTTTAATCTTTTATGTCAAAGCAATCGTAGTTTTTATTAAAGATTGTCTTTATATTAAGTCTCCTGATAGTTCTAAGCTTGTCATTACATGATTGAGCTGTATTATTAGCTTAATGATTGAAATAAACAATCAGATTAAGTTTTCATTAAATGCCACTGGATCTACTAAAACAACATGAATGAAGTAATAAAATTGCACATGACTGTACTTAGACTATTGTTATGCATACCACGCAGATTAAGAATTGCATTTACGCTTTTAAAGATCGTCAGAATCTTCCAAAAAAATAGTCCAGTCAAATTCGTCTACTAAGAATCTGTAAAAATCGACCCACTTTTTTATATAAGCAGCTTGCTTGTAGCAAATCATGACAGATCCAAAGCATTGTGCATCATTAAACAAAGCCATGTATTTAATTAAATATGAATTCGAGAGAAAAGCTCATGCATAACTTGTGTAATCTTCCATCCTTTTAAAAGAATAGCGATTATCGACATAAGCAGGCAAACACACTCATAAAACTTATGAATATGACTGAAATTGTGATTGAAATAAATAATGAATAATGCGCACATGTCACAATAAAAACAGCAAGTTCATCAAATATTGAATTCAATTCCCTCATCACTTGTTTTACAGTTGATAGCATATTGCATTGCTTGCCTCATTCAATCTCCTTGATTATGGTGCAAAAAAAAATTATATAAATAAAAACTTGCCTGTAAGGTAGAATGCAATGAGCATAAGAGAATAGTAATGTGCGGCTGTTTGATATCAAAATGTATGCTTAGTTATCGAGAATGTAATGAAGTGATTCTAAAGCTATTTAAAAATATGCTAGAACTGCTGTAGAGAAAATAGGATATTTATGAGCACTCAACTATAATGAAATGCAAAACATAATAGCATCAATGCATGCGGAAGTGAATTTTACATTCATTTTAATGCACATTGTACGAAAATAGAATTTCCATTTCGAGAACGAGTGACAATAAAGTTTGTGGCCAAAAGCTGACATTGAATCATGTTTTCCAACATCCAGAGGAAACAATTCTTGTTCTTTCAGTCCATATAATAAATTCAAGAACAAAGACAAACTTCCCAACATACAATACTCAATTTTTTATGTCTTTTTGCCATAAAAAGCGTGCATAACGAATCATCAACAATGAGAATGAGAGGAAATGCATTAATGAGAGAGCTTTTTCTGCGCAAGATCAATCACCTTTCAAAGTTTTGTCACCTAAGCTTTATGGAACTGCCATTAAGCATTAAAATAGCTTGGTCTAGTTTGGAAGCCGTGTAAAGCCACTGATGCAAAGAGATGTGGTAGGGAGGTTATCTTGAGAGTCTAGAAAATGTCATGTTATATCATTAAAGCACTACCCTTGTCTCATGTGCTCACATCCTCTCTCAAAACTGTTTTCTCTAAAGATCCACAAAGAACAATTCAACAGGATTCAGTCATAAACATAATAGTTTATCTCCAGCCGTCGCAAGAGTCAGATCGCTTAATTATTGTTCTCATCATAAACTGTATATTTTTATTGGACTGAAATCTGTTGTGGATAGATACTTTTTACATAATTTACACGATAAAAATTGAAGTGACGGAGATTATGATAATTGAATAATTTAATTCTGTAGAGCAGAGAATGTACGTAGTAATCATATAGCAATTATCTTTTATATCATTTGGATGATGTGACAATTATAGAAGCTTCTTCGTGCTGTTATTTAATAATTAATCACTTCAATTGTAATGGATTTGTTAAAGCTTTATGAAAAATTTGTGGCCAGAATGATTAAATGGGAGCTTTAAGGAGACGTCAATTGTCATTATTTCAAGCTTATTGGATATAAAGAATAGAATTTTTAAACTTTCAAGCTCAATTTGTCACCAAATGTTCAGCTTTGATTCTCATGAAATTGTTTGTATTCCAACAAATTAAAACTAAAGCTTTAAAATTTTAGGGATTCATATAAAATCCCCTACCATCCTCAAAAGTTGGACATCATTGATTTCATCTTTAAATCTTTACTAAAATTAATTCAATTGCCAAAGACTTTAAGTAACAAAATTCCTGTATGTCTAAGAGGTTGCTATTTATTTTTGGATATCATGTGTTTAAAGAAGAAAAATCGTGTGCCTTTTTAGTTCATAAAGCGTAAATAATAGAATAGCTGAATGTAGCCTCTCAAAATACTTATCATATCTTATCATTCTTGTGTCCTTAAGCTAGAAAATAAACAATTTTTTGGTGTTTATATTTTGGTTACAGAGTGCGAGAGTCACCATTAACATCAACTGAAATTGAGTTAAAAAGTAAAGAAATTGTGGTTTTTCATAAGTCAATCAGATAAACGAGTGCCAAACACAATTTTGTCTGCAAAATCAAATTATTTTCATTTTCTGCGACTGCTGATCGCTTCGGGACAGAAGAATAAACTTATTAAGCACATAAACGTACAGAAACTGCATAAAAATAGGAATAAAAATGTGTGGACGGAAAAAAGTATCCACGACAGAGAAAGTTGACAAAGATGAGAAGCTTCCCGAAATAACTGTTAGATCACGAGTCACATACAATTCAAAAGCTCAACCACAACATCCAAAAATGGGAGTGCTAGCACCAGATACATGCTGTGTATCGCTAAGATTTGAAGTACCACAAGATTTAATGGATCGTCAGATACAAACATATCGTAATATAGAAGAGAAACTGTTGTATTTTGGAATGATGTCAGAGGACGGAAGGAAGGATTTACAGACTGTACAGGAAGAGGTTGTTCTCGGTCTATATACATTGTTTTTAGACCGTGATCCGTTGAGAATTCCAATGCAATATGACGATTGTGTTACAATTGTAAAAAAGTAAAAGGATGAACATCATGAAAAGGCTCCCAATTTCCGTTCTTTTGCATAATATTTTCCTCTCATTATTTCTACTTCCTCATCGTAGTGGAATCATGCATTTATATTTGTCTTATAATCAGTATGCGGTAGAAGGCAAAGAATATTTTCATTTAATGAGTATAAATGAATGAGAAATGAAAAATAATCCAACTATCATGGATATAAAATTATGTACGTGGATGACACATGACACTTATAAGTTTCATGCAATTAATTATACGTTACAGTAATGAAGACGAAGTGAAAAGTGAATTAATGATAAAACTGAAACTATATTAATGAACAAGTTTTTCTGTGACACGATAGAAATTAAGCACATACAGTCATATTTAATGAACCATATAGAAGCACATACATATTATACGTAGTGAACGTATTACATCCCTTTGTAATTGACAAAATAAAGTTTAACATTTTCACGCTTTAAAACCAATACATCAAATACAGAAAGAATGTCAGTAATTAATTATATTCCCTTCCAGTCAGCGCTGATTGTGTGATTATTTGATGTTAATTGACACTAGACAATGCGACTAGGGTTGGGCAAATATTCGAATATATTCGAATATATATTCGAATATTAGAAATTCAAAAATGAAAAAATACGTTACTTGTTGATTAGCATTTTTCAACTTGCCTGTAATTTGTAAATGATAAACAATTCATATATGAGAATTAAAGATATTAAATTGGTAAATATGCTATAATTAATGATTTTTTGTGTATCCTTTGGCGTAAAGCTTTCAAAAACTTACTGACTGTTAGAAAATTTGAATTACAAAAGACCGTTAAATGAAAAACCTTTTCTATATGGAAATTCATTGGAACAAATTATTTAATTATACTATAACTAATGTTTTCGTAGTGCAACTTTTAGCGGGAAAATTTTCAAATATTTATTGACCGTTAAAATTTTTTAAAAGGCGACTTCAAATATTCTTTGATATCAAATTTTTTCAATTGAAAAAATCATGTTAAACAATTACTAAAATAGATCTAATTTTAATGGAAAAGCAATGGGAGTACTTTCTTTAGCCAAATACGTCGATATTTTAGTTGTAAGTTATTTAATTAATTGTTAAACATTTATTAAAAAAAAATCACGATTAATAACGGTTATTTTTTGAATTATGTATATTCGAATATATATTCGAATATATGCGCACATTATATTCGAATATATTCGAATACGATTCTGCCCAACCCTAAATGCGACTCTAGATAATGTTAATGAATTCTCTAAAGAAACATCTGGAACTCTGCTTTACATTTTTGCATGTCATATTATAGCTTCGACTTCATCGAAATCTACAGCTATCTAGTGTATATCCTCACTGTTACGCTAGAAAAATTGTCACTAAGCAAATATTGCATTAAAAAGTATAAAATTAAAACGACAGCAGCTCAATTAAACTTAATAACTTTTTATGTCTGTCAATAAATAGAAATGAGACATTAAAAATGATAACAGCTTTAAATTCCAAGCTGAAGAATAGCTAAACAACTTTAATCTCCATCTAGCATAACTTCAAATGAGAGAATGGCTATAAAACTAATTGTTATCCAATACTTATTGTCCCATTGCCTTTCATTCCTCCCAACAATTGTGACTCTGAAGAAATAGGGTTTAATATGTCATTGAGTGTGTGGCTGTATACATTTTCATTCCACATAATCCAATACTTTTTCTTTATTAATAATAAACATACGTAATTTGATCTATTTTATCCATAACTGCTAAGTGCACATTGTTATGACTTTCCATTAATATTTATTTATATGATTTAATTAAATTGATTATTTATTTAAATTTATTGTGTTTCTGATAAGCTTTTATTGGGTATAAATGAGTTGCTAATACATGATCTTTTAAAGAAGGCATTACTAAATTCATAAAACATTTTATTTGGTCCGAAAACATTTATTTGAGGCTCCAAAATTTTATTTTAACCTATCCACGTCCTCCCCCTCCACCACCACCACTTCCCCCTCCTGTAAAATTTAATAATAAAGCTTAAACAAACTATTTGCATCAATTACAAGTTCAAATACAAACTAGCATATCGTTTTGCACGATTAAAATCGCCATTTTGATGATTAACACTGCTAGGATCTAAATCAACAGAGTCCAATGATGATGCTTGGTTCTTGTCAATCTCTGTAGCAGCAACAGCATACAGAACAGCAATAAAAATTGTCAAGAAAATTAAGAACTTCATTATTGATGCTTTGACTTGTTTAATGTCATCCAGACTAAAGTTATTCTCAAATAAGCAGTTCATTTTATACTGAAAGCTATAAAAGCAACTTATCTCTGCTCATTAATCTTTAGTTTAACAGTTCGAGATAAAGCTTGATGACAATATTATCAGAGGTTCTGGAAAAAATGCTTTTAACAATGTTTTGTTGCTGGCTTAATCAGGTTTAATATTATATGTCCATATTAATAATAAAGAGAAAGGGTTTTGAGCCAAATGATGTGTTCCTATTCGTTTGAGGACCGGTTTTTTGTGTATGGTCCCCGACGAATCATTAGTTTTGCAAAACTTGGGGAGCTTTCCTGAACAAATTACCAGAAAACTTCTAGATACACGACCCAATTAGTAGAATATAAAATCTTAATTGTCGGGTAATTTAAAGCTAAGTTGTTAATAGCAAATAATTTTCAGTAAATTAAGCTTTAATTCACAATATTTTAGCAGCTTAAAGTCAAATTAAAATGCACTTTAACAATTTAATCTACAAAGATTGATAAAGAATAATGGCGAGAAAAGTTCAAAAGCTTCTTTGTTGCATGTCAACTGAACAAATCAAATAAAAGTCGCAAGTCACGACAACAAGAGAGATGCATAATAGGAATCCAGTTTAAATAAGCTTTGAAATAATAAAGTCACTTGATTCGACTTAATGAAGAAGAATTCTGTCCTTAAAGTTGTGAGATTCTAAATATGAGCTTTCTAGACATGTTCCAATAAAATAAATCAGTTAAAACTGTGAAGTTAAGCTTCCAAACTCCAACTTAGTAAGCTACTAACATCAAATCCTTAAAGTATATCAATTTAAGACGAATTATTCAAAAATAAAGCAGACAACAACCTTGAAAATTCCCCTCAATTAATTAAAATCAGAATTGTTCATGTTCCTATCACATTTACTTATGCATCATGTGGGAATTACTCGTAAAAACAAATAATAATAAACTCCAAAAAGTGCTCATTTATAAGATTAGTAAAGTAAATCTAATTAAGATAAAATGTCATGCTGAATTTGAGATTTTTCAGTGCCACATATAAATTTATTATGAATAAGGAACACTTGGGGCTTAAGTTTATGCTTGTTCCTCATGTTTCACTTTTTAGTGCTGCAAAAAAAAACTTAATTTCGTGTGCTTTAAATTCCATTGAAGCTTTGTCTGGTTGAAATTCTTACTCAATCATATTGTTTCAATATGTCTGTATATATAAAATAAATTATTTGAATCAATATTTGACGAATCAAAAATCATTGCTATTGACATGATTGGATTCCCTTTTTTTTGAATCTCCTCATTCCTCTCACACATTCTCTTTTCTATTTCACTAATAGAGTTCAAATACTTTGCATTTTGAATGTTTGATTGCTTATAAAATTGGATTTTCTACGCTTTAAACAGCTTTGAATGGAAAGTCTTGGTACAATAAGCTTGTTAAAGATTTAAATTGAATTGCAGAGCTTGTTTGTGCAAAGGAAATGGAAGAAAATGCATTTACATGTCCTGAACTGACACAAGCATGTTGAAAAGTTAAAGTCAAGTCCTCAATCCTTAAAGTTCAAATTGCCATTCATAGGAACTGTTTTACAACATTCCCATTGACACATATCAATTCCTTTTCTATTGTATTATGTTACATTCATTTATCCTGAATACCTTTACATGTTATCAAATGATTGTTAGACTTCTCCCAAATCAACTATGAGTAGGTTCACTAATGATATCAATCTTAAAATTGATACGAAAATGAATGATTTACGACAATAACGGTTTTTTAAGAATTAGAAAATTTAACGAATTATTAGGATTTGAAAGTCTTAGAATTTTTTGAAGAAAATATGAAATGAAACAAAATGAAGTCAAATTTACTGAACGGCTTTTTGTTCAGAAGTTCAGAAATGATGCGATTACATCTGTTTTCAGTTGGCTGAATTAGATTCAAATTTAAATCTTAAGATCAAAAATTTTAAGCTAAAGATTAAAAATTAATCCAAGAATGGGATGATGATCAAAATACCACAATTTTAGATTACACACCACTTGTTGATGACCTATTGATATCAATTCAATAGAATTTTCTCATCCTTCAATCAATTTTGAACAATAACAAGGCAAGAAATCAAAAGATTCAACAAGTTATGTAGTTTCTCTTCAATTCTTTTCCATTAAATGTAACATAAGACACGATATTATGTGACAATAAGACCAAGAGCCTTTTTTATAGGAATATATTGAAAGACTTAAAAAGATGATTCAGATAATCAAAGAGCACTTTAAGGATGAAATATCCATTAAATAATCTTAATAACTTAATTGAGTTTTACAAGAGCAATAGCTTTAATTTATAAGATCGCGACATTTTGAAGCTTTCAAAAAAGCTCTTTAAAGTCCTGAAAATTCAATAACCACCTTAGATTCTTAAAATAAACCAAAAACATTCTTATTCCATTTACTTCCTTTATTGTACAGCCCTATCAACACTTTCTAATAACATTTCCTTAACTAAAGTGAATTTACAAGGATATCCGAAAAAAATGAGAGCTTTATTTAAGAGACGAACTTTAGACATCGAGTGTCTTGATGTGTGGCTTGACATTTGAGGCAACAGAATCTTGTTCCGCATGAAACACAAGTGTAGCTTGATGGAAATCCGCAAACAGCACAAAAATGACGTTGTGGATAATTTGTTTCTGGTGCTTGTGCTGTTGAATAATTTGGCCCGTCTGCGTTCAATTGACGATCTTCCTCGAGTAGTTGCTGGAATGTCTTGCGATATTTAATTCGATAATAATCAGCCCCACGAGACTTTCTTCCTTTCTTACGTGGATTATCTAAGCTATTATTAAACTTTGGGATCTTTTTTGACATGACTAAATCAGCATGAGGATCCTCATGAAAATTGTCTTGCTCGAGTGCCTCAAGAGCCTTTCTAGCTCGTCTTCTTCGTGTCAAGTCATCAAGAACTCTTTTCTTTTCCACATCCCTAATTCTCCCCGATTCACGTGTTGCCATTTTCACTTCCTTTTTATATTATTTAAGTCTATATTTAATTCACAAAGTCTATGCTTCACAATTTTCACTTTATGCGTCCTTTTCGTGCAATGGAAAACTAAATCTGTCCATTAAATCATCAATTTTAGATTGTAGCAGTTCCACAATATCAGCAGATATGAATAAATGTTTATCGTCTAAATCCTGTAGAATAAATTTTCGACCTAATAATAACTTTTCATCCAAATGTTGTAGGAATTGTTTCATCGCCGGATCACTGTTGAGTATAAAGATGTCAGATATTAAGGATCAAGCTGCTAAGTGCAAAAAAATGATGGGAATATTTGAGGAAGGAGAAGAAGGATTTTATAACATTAAAGATCTCGAGAAGTTGTCAAAATCTAAAGGAATCGCCACAAATGAAGTAAAAATAATTTTAGAGTCGCTTGTCTCAGATGAAAAGTTGGAAAGTGACAAAATTGGATCAACACTTTTTTATTGGTCATTTCCTGAGAAAAAGATTGAGGCAGACAAGAAGATTAGTGATGAACTCAAATGGAAAAATAAGGAACTTAATGACAAACTAGTTGCTTTAACGGCTACTTTAAAAAAACAAGAGGAAGCTAAGGTAATTTATTGATTCACTGAATCTCAAGAAACTTTTTAATGAGATCCAGAGGAAATAACTCATACATAGCACACATCATTCACATGCTGTACATGTTCATTTTAAGGAAAAAGTTACCGATTATGAGAAAACAAGACGTGAGGAGCTTATGAAGAATATTAAAGAATTGAAGGTCAAGGAAAGGGATTTGATAGACTATCTTAATAATGATGATAATACAAGCGTAGACGATATTAATAAATTGAGTACCGGCGTTCAAGTAAGTGAAATAATTCAATATTTGATTCTACTGGATCTTAAGATAAATTATAAAACAGGAACTGACTACTGCAGTTAATCGCTGGACAGACAACATCTTCAACATGAAAAGCTGGTTTAAAAGGAAGTTTCCAGCAATTGATGATGCACAATTAGAAAAGGAATTTAGAATTCCAGCAGAATTAGACTACTTCTGATCACACTTAACTTACCATTCAACTAGAACTCCTTTAGATACATTTACCATTGCTAATTAATGCTTCCAACATATCTAATAATCCTTTAAAGTTAATTAAAATGATATTTTTCACGAAGATTAAAACTTTTCTAGATCTTTGTTATTGTTTGTGCTGGGGATCCTCGATTTGAATAGTTTCGAAATCAAAGCTTTTTTTTCTGTTAAATCGGTTGACTATTCAAATCAAGGGCCCTCTGCTACGTGCGTAAGTTTCAGAACGTAAACATTTCGAAACTTTGTAACTGCGCCTTTACTTGCTTTTCTTCGAGTATAAACTATTGCCAGAACTATTTAAATCATCAAATAGACAAGTATAAACGCAAAATAAATTAATTAAAATACATCAAAAGTGACAATAAAGATTTCAGGAATCAGATAAAGTCAACAGATCATAAGTGTAAGTGTTAATTATAGGATAAAATTGATAATATTAAATTGTATTCATAACCTCGACATTTTCGGCTTCTATATAACAGAATCTTTGCTGCTTTTTTGTGAGAGACAAGCTGAAAGAAAAAAAATTGTTTAAATCATGAGAAACAGAACGGAATTAGTCACAAATACTGGATCCGATTACGATGAAGAGGCAGGCGAATTTGATGCTGATGATGGATCAGACGATTGGAAACCAGACCCAGAAGTAAGTTGAATTAAATTTTCTTCGTATTTTCTATATTATTTTTTCGAGAAAATTGTTTTCTTTGTGCATGTATTAGTATAAATGGCGGCATTTCAAAACTGCACATAACGATTAATACTTGCTGTATCATCATGTTTGCAAGCTTATTAACTAATTTTATTATATTTAATTCAGGATAAAAAAGTGAAGAAAGGAGGAAAACGTAAAGCTACAGCAACAAAAACATCTGCCAAAAAAAAGAAGCCTAGAAAGGACGAATCTGAGTCTGAAGAGGAGGAAGAAGACGAAGAGGAATATGACGATGACGAAATTGGCGAGGAGGAGGAAATGGAGACTGTAAGTTAATGAAATTAAATTATATAAACAAAACGTTAAACGTATTTTTAATATCAAATAATATATTTGCAGAGCACGAAATCACAAGGAGGCAGCAGCAAGAAGTCTAGTAATAAAAAAGTATCATCAGAAGCTGATGCCAGAAACTTCCCCGATCGTCAAGGAGTGTTTTCTCTGTACGCATATAAAGGAGACTTGAAGAATGGCTTAAGAGCAAATACAAATATCTGTTTGTGGCGTCGTGATGGACAATCTCTCCTTCAAAAGTATTTACGTGATAAGGAATCGTCAGGCAACTCGGTATTCTTTAATTCCTCAATGGTCTATTCATGTTGGGAAGATCGTCGTAAAGATGAGTTCCTCGAAGTAAAAGTAAAATGTGTCGCAAATACAGGCAAAGACTCAACACGCGACTCAAAAGTCGAATTATTAGACATTGATGGAATTGAACAGACTTGTATTGACGGCAAATTTCACGAATTGGATCTAGAACCGTATGTAAGCTATGCTGATAAGAAAAAGGAGGAAGATGCTCTTAACGGTACACAATCAAGTCAGGTACAGGAAGACGAAGAGGAAGTATCTGAAGGAGAAGAATAAATTATTTTGCGTACAACATTAAGATGATTGATAATTTCTTTCTAAGAAAAAAATCCTTTTATTAATTAATAACTATTATATTGAGAACAACTTCAAATTAAAGTTCTTTTAAGATTCAATAATGTTTAAGATGTTTGTTCTGGATTTTTGAATAACACAAAGGTTTCGATTATAAAATAATAAAACTCAAACATGAAGTAATAATAATAATGATGGTAGTAGAAAGAAGATTAAATCCAGATAAATGTTTAGATGAATAAGTAATTATGAATATTTCCATTTCTACTATTATTTGTTGGTTTTTCTTTTACACACCCTCCTATCCATACCACGGACACTAGAAATCACTTTTATTTTCTCTTTCATATCCAGAAACTCTTTCAAGACATAGGAATTATAATGTTTTAAGTATTGTAAGACGATGTTTTTGAGATGATTGCAAAATTAATGAATAAATGGAAATACATAAAAGTAAAGTTTATCCTGAGTTTGTGGTGGGGCTGTAAATCGTCCATCAAGACAGGACGGATCAAAAGTAAAATATCCAGTATTTGTAAACACTTCAAAATTGGCTAAATTATTACTTCTAGAATCTAGACATCAATTGCTACAGTATTTTTGCTATTAGTATACATTCACAAGCCACTAAATCAACGAATTAAAGTTATGTCAGCTTAATAGCTACAACAAATTTTAATCTTGGCCATATGAGATCCTAATAGAAACTTTATATAGAGTAAATAGCATTATCCTTTGTTAGTAAAGTCCATAGTTTGTGTATTTGCACTTTTCATGCGCATCATTTCATCTCAATCGATTAAGCTACAACATCCTCGGATTTATTTTTAATCCTGAGATTTAAATTATAATCCAATTCAGCCAACCGAAAAGAGATGAAATCGCATTGTTTGTGAACTTCTGAACAGAAAGTCATTCAGTAAATTCCACTTCATTTTGTTTCATTTCATATTTTCTTCAAAAATTCTTAAACCGTTAACTTTCAAATCCTTAAAAATTCGTTAAATTTTCAAATTCTAAAAAACCATTAAAATTCAACAAGCACATGCACTTTTAAGATCCATCTTATAGACACGTTAAGCATGTTTTTGATAGACATTTGAGCTAAATAGACAGTATTGCTACGTATAACTTTAAATTCGATTAAATATCATCGCAAACATTTGTGTATCATCAGGAACTTTAATGCACAAAAACTTGATTAATTTGCTAATATAAGATTTGTATGAGAGGCAACTCAATTGTGTGTTCAATTTAACTTTTATTAACTTAAACTCAAGTCTTTGACTCGTCATTATTCGATTCGCCTTCTTCATATTCATCATCTGAACTGTCACTAGAACTTGGCCACATATTGTCGCGTGCTTCCTTGCGTTTCTCATCAGATTCCTCTAAATATTTCTTCTGTACATCCAGAACATCCTGGCTCGAATCACATTTTGAATAAAGATCCAGTAACTCTTCATTAAGCTTAAGGAAAGAATGTCCCCAGCTGAATTTGGACAGATAGTATTTTGCTTCCTTTGGAAATCCACAAATGTGTAGAACGGCAGCAATTGCTTCTACGCATGTAAGTTTACATGATTTTCCATAATTAACTGGATTTGCAGCTACAAGGAATGGCAATAGACGAGGGAATGGGCTCTTCATCTTACTAAATGGGGTTTCTTCGATTCTAGCCCAGCTACAGTCAATGACTGCAACACCAGCAGATTCAACAATTGATCGATCCAATGGACTTACAGTCAAAACTCCGATCGGTGAAAGAACTAATCCTTTAAACTGTTGACCCAGTTTGAGACTTTTTATTAATCCGTGCCTTTGTAACTTCCTTCCTGAACATTTTTTCGGATCACAATGATTTAAATCCCACATAGCAATTGGGAAATATGGAACTCCATCAACTCCCTTATCAGTATCTTCACTGCTGCTATCATCATCGTCACCAGATGTATTGTCTTTTATAGCTAGTTCAGCAAAAGTTTCTGCATATTCACGATTTGGATTTTTTACTCCATATTTGCCTTTATATCTCTTCTGATTTTTCGACATTTTACTGCTGATCTGCTCTCTTTCTAGTCTAGAATAAAACTAACGCTCCAGTCAATGTGTAAATGTGTAAAATATTAAATAAATTTAAAAATAATTTTGGATATTTTAATGTAAACAGACTGAAAATGTGACTTGTATATGCTCAATTTGAAATCAATGAAATGCTGCTATTTGATGAGTTTTATTGTAAACATCTTCAAAGATACTACTTTTCAGCACTCAATCAATATTTTAACAATTGTTTTTCACTTTAATTGCTCTTAAATTAACTTATTAAGCTCTTTTAAAATTAACGACTTTTAACATTTTCAATTTTCATTCTGTACTTTTTCCATGGATAGTAAGTCAAATTTGTGTCATTAAAAGATATATATGTTTTTATCCCTGTAATTAACCTGATTACCTTTAATAAATTAAATTGTTGTAAGTATTTCAAAGTCTTAATTTCACATTTTCAGTTCAAAAAATAACATAACGTTCTTTTAAAATTTGAAATTTAAGGTAGTTTTTTTTGTGTCATAAAAACAACATCACCGACTAGGGATTAAAATCAAGAAAAAGCAGAATATTTTAAATTAATTAAATTCTGCAGTTTAGAGCCTGTATTAAGCAGTTTTGGATAGTGAAAAAGAAGTTTAATTAATGAAAGTGCATAAAGAAACGTAGAAAAATGGTGTTTTTGAGGTGTAAAGTAATTTATTGAAATTTGCATAAATATTGCATATTAATCATAAAATTAAGCTATGCCTGCTGATCTTAACTCCTTAACAGAAGGTTGGCTTGAATTGGAAAGTGATCCAGGTGAGAAACATGACTATATAGCTCGAAATACTGAAATTAATAATAAATAAAATGTTTAATGCTTTTAGGACTATTTACACTTCTTCTTGAGGATTTTGGAGTGAATGGTGTACAAGTGGAAGAGATCTATGACTTAAAGAAGCCAATTGAGGGTCCAGTCTATGGATTCATATTTCTCTTTCGATGGATTGAAGAGAGAAGAGCTCGTCGGAAGCTAGCAGAATCAATAGATATTTATCAAAAGGATGAAAACATTGTTAATAGTATATTTTTTGCACATCAGATTGTGCCCAATAGTTGTGCAACACATGCTCTATTATCCATATTACTCAATTGCTCAAACATTGATTTGGGCTCAACATTAACTCGACTTAAAAATCACACAAAAGATATGACGCCTGAGAATAAAGGATATGCGATTGGTAATACGCCAGAACTAGCATTTGCACACAATTCTCATGCTATGCCACAAGCGAGGAGGCGACATGAACGAATTGCAGGCGTTACAACAAGTTCCAGAATTGGAATTCCAACAAGTAGTCGAGTTGCATGTATCGAGGCTTTTCACTTTATAAGTTTTGTTCCAATCAATGGTCACTTATTTGAACTTGACGGTCTTAAACCTTATCCTATGGATCACGGAACATGGGATTCAAACGAGGACTGGACAGACAAATTCCGACGAGTCATTACGAATCGGATAGAAATTTCAAATGGTGAACAAGATATTAGATTTAATTTAATGGCTGTTGTGCCCGATCGACGAATCTGTATTTCACATAAATTGAAAATTTTACGTCGAAATAAGGAGATTGTTGAGGAGGCATTAGAAAAATTAGTCAATGGTACAAATGTAGATATGTTGAAAGAAGATCATTCTTCACATAATCCCAGCGAGAATAATATCAATCCTAACGAAAACCACAATGATGTAGAACCCAAAAACGTAAGTAGCTTGTCGCAAACTCCATATAGTATTTTGCTAATTTGTATTTTCCATTTTAGGACATCAAAACGCAGTTCACGACGGCAGCAACATTATCTTCAACACCTTCCACAACAATATCCAACCTTAATTTATCATCCAATAATTTTAGTGAGGAACTAGCGAATCTAGCATCATTAACTAATAATTCAAGTGACAATATACTAGAAAATTCATCATCGTATCTTACAACAGCTACATCTTCAGTAATAGCATCGATAACATGTGATAATCCCTTAAATTCAACTGGTGATCTCGCCACGGATCTGTCATTGACCGGTCCATCATCGGTCGATTCAGCAGTTGGTGGAGAGTGCAATGGAAGTAACATAGAATCGCATGCGATAAATAATCAAAATGAGGAGCAGAATTATATAAATTGTAATGCAATTGTCTCGAATGATACTCATCAGCCAGCCTCGTCAGCATCATCGACATCATCTAGTGGCAATTTATCTACATCACCGTCCCAACAAAATGATTTTGAATCTACAGCATTTTCCCAGAGCTATTTGTGTACATTACTGGCGAATCTAGAGAATGAAATATCCATAACTCAGCAGCATCTTGACGATGAGAACGACAAGAGACACAAGTATAAGGTACGATTAGATTAACTTTATTAGCTTGACTTCTGAACAGAAAATCGTTCAGTGATTCCGGTTCATTTTTGTTCAATTCATTTGAAATTCTAGAAAACCGTTGCATTTTGTAAATTTCAGGTTGACGATTGCAGACGGACACACAACTACGATGAGTTCATCACAACATTCTTAACAATGCTCGCGCAAGAAGGTGCCTTAGGTGAATTAGTTCAACAGCATTTGCGGGCTAAAGGAAAGCTAGGAGCACTTCGGTTAAATAAATTAAAATTGCCAATGAAGAAAGGAGCAAATGGCACAACAAATAGTTCAACCACAAATGGCACAACGGCAAATGAGCGATCGCCAAAATCAGTGAAACGCAGGCGTTCTGGAAAAGGCGGCAACAGAAAGAAAGCAAGGAAAAAGAAATAGAATTGTTGGCTTCGTGTGTGAAACGTTATCATTTAAGTTTATGTAAATAATATCCATCATCACATTATTAATTTATCATTATTCCTTAATTTCTCAATTTCCTGGAAGAAAGAAAGAGTTTCAAACAATAGATGCCATTTTTATGTATGAGAAGGAAGTAAATTACAGAAACCCAGTAATTTTTTCATACGTACACTTACTTTTTCCCCAATTCTAACGTTAATTAATGCGTGGATCTCATAAAAAAGGAGCAATTCCTTTTTATTTTAATTTACTGACGTTTTTTACTTGTCTTATTATAGCTGCACAGCTGTATTTCTCTTCCGACTTTGTTTTTCATACCTTACTTTGTTTATCACATTCTCATATGATGCAACCTAAATAATGAAAACCCTCACATGTGCATAAAGTATGTAAATAAGTTCTTTTCTATTTGAAAATATGATGAAAAAAAAAAATGAAGCACATCTATAACTTTTTATAGTGTAAGACTATCTTTGATGTATGAACTGCATGAAATGAGAAGTAATTGCATTTCACATTGAAGCCTTTTGAATTTTTAAGCTAAATGATAAATCTTGTTGATTATTTTGTTAAAAAGTGAATTTATTTTCTCTCTCACTCACTCCATTTCCTTTTCATCCCCAAATATCCCCATTTTTTGAATGAATTAAATTAATTTTTTTACAATTGAAAAGTTATTATGGGTTGAACTAGATTTGGCATGGAAAATTGATGTTATATTACACAAAAAGTTTTTTCGATCTGTAACCAGTCACAGATCAGTGGAAAGTCATCAACAAATTAGTAAAACAGCTACCACATTGCTAATAAAACTCAAAATGTAATAAACTCCTGCTCAAAATTTTGTAAGTTTAAGCGCAAACTAGTGTTATTGAAATATTTCTTTGACACAAACTTGGGCAAAGCAGACATGAGCATTTATCTAAAATTCATCGTTTGATGAGTCGAAATTTTATGTCAACCTTAATAATCAATCTCAATTTCCAACCAAATCAAGTTCTACTCAAAGTTCCAAAAATATTTATTCACTCATTAAAGACTTTTTTGCAATTTTATAAAAACACAAAAATAAAACAACTGTTTCCCTCTGAACTTATATCCTTAATTCAACTAAATATAAATTAAAATGAAGATTTTTTAATAAGAAATTGCATTTTACAAGAAAGAACTTAACAAAATAATATAGTTGATTAAAGAAGATGTTTTGTGGATTTTAACGTGAATAAGGCTGTTGATATTGACGATTTACTGTGTCAAGTTTATTTTTTCGATCGACGTGTTTCTCAGGTTTACCGTTAATGCCGATCACTGAAGCAGAATAGAATAAATTTGGCTCACAAATGGGCTACATTCTATTTCTGGTAGCACATCTGGTTTTTTTGAATAACTTATTCAGCTTTTATTCTGTAGTTACTAGTTTGGTAAAACGTCAAGCTAATTTCCCTAAGTTTAAAGTCATGAATTCAATTTTCAATCCTTTTGACTCTTAGAATTAAAAAGAGTTTCAAGTTTTGATGGTCAACCATAACCTAACCCATCAATTCAGCCTTAAATTTGTTGTATCTTAAATTGTATAATCTTGTATCTACCTTAAAACTCTTGCGTCCATGAATCAATCAATTTACAGACCCTGAAAAGATCCACAAAACATTTCTTTTCATGCAAAATAATAAAAATAAAACTCTGTAGATTTTTTTTGGGAAGTTTAGCTGAGTATGTCCTCATGTTTTGAGATAATACGCAGTTAAAATAAATGAAGGTGAATAAAAGAAAATAAATTAAATTGTATTCAAATTGAAACTTTTCATTACATTTTGATAAAAGTTTGACACAAACACGCTGCTCTTAATTATTAAGATTACTGATACTGGAATTGCCAACATTAATTACTGTAATATTTCGTCTGATATGCATTTGATTCGCATGCAGCTTCAGTCATGTTATCTGCAGAACGTCTTGGTTGTAAAAATATTGTCACTGTACAAGTCTCTTCAATTCCATTCGTTGTCTTAAAGGTGCCAACAACTGTATATCTAACGCCAGAAACGACTTGTCTGGTGATTTTTTGTACTTCCACAACTTCCAAATTTCCATCAGTTCCCATTTCCAATTGTAATAAACTATGTTTGAGAAGTTCTAGAACTTTCTGATCATTTACGTCAATTTCTTCGATTCCACCCACTTTCGAGTACGCATCCGCTGTGAATGTAAAAAGGATGAGGAATAAAATTGTCTTCTGCATGCTTTAAGATGACTTTATGTATTGACTGTCTGAAATTTACTGAAAAGTTCTATCCAATATTGGTTAATGTTGAGGGCGATAGTGGGTAGCAAGAAGGAAATGCCATTGTGAGGCATAGAAGCGCATTTTAGTTTGATTTTCTTAATATTGTAGTTATGAGCTATGCTTCTTTGTAACATGAGTATTAGGTAGTAACAATGTCAAATGGTACAACAGACAAAATAACAGCAATAGCCTCAATACAAGCATAATCTAGATTATAAGCTAAAATATCATCACAGCCTGTAATTTTATCATGTAAAAAAACTTTTATTAAATGACATGTTTACATCCGAATTTGTAGCACAAAATTTCCAACAGCTATGAATCACACTTAAAGCTAAGTTTAACAAAATAATAAAAATAAAAAACAGAGGTCGCAGATCCCCGAATTTATCAGACTTTTAAATTATAATCTGTTGCCAATGAAACTATTTTGCAAGTCAAATGTCACCTAGACCTTCTTATAGCTGTGAAAATAACATCAATCGCTTCTCACGTTTCATAAAAGTTGAATAAAGTGAATCAGGTGAGCATGTGTAGGTTTCTGTAACGTAGCACGATCCATCATCACATTGACCGGATATAATCACAGATTCTTCAGTTATCCAAGGTTGAACAAGGACAGTCATTACGCAATCTTTCTTCTGACCTTCAATAATGTAATGTCCTTTGACTCTATAAAGTGAACCAGCCACAACTTGTTGAGTAATTTCCTCGATTCTATCAATTGCGATTTTATTGCTGTCACCAGTAATAAGTCTTCCTAGATGCTGATTGAGAATTCTGTTGACATAACTGTCGTCTGTGTTAATTAAGCGTGGTGCTCCGACTATTTTTGTGTCTTTTCTTAACGGTACGTGTACTTCCTCTGTCTCATCTGTCATTATCTCGTTCTGCTCGGCATCAAGGAAGTATGGGATTCTGTGGATCTACATAGAATATTTAATACAGTCTATAAATCTTTAATATCAAAACTTACTCCACATTGTGCGACAGCTGATAAAGCAGCAATAAATATGCAAATTATAAACTTCATCTTTGTGCTTTTGAGGAACGAACTGAATCCTTGCAGTGATCAAGAGCGACTGATGTAGAAATTTTTGGACTAAAGATGATCACGTTCTCTTTCCAAAATCAACACACTAAAGACACTCAAGTTCAAAAAGCCGAAAAAAAATTCGCAGCTGATAAGCAGAGATGTATTTTCGAGAATGAGTAGCTGAAAATGTAAAGTTCGACGGCATATTATCAATTTGCATATTCCTAAATAAGCATAACGTGAGATTTGTGTGTAAATTGACACATCTTCTGCCTAGAAACATAATCATTTCTCTTACGCTCATTCACGACTAATTTACTCTTAGCCAGAGTTTGTTGCCCTCGTCCGAAAATAAAAATCCAGTTCCTTTAAAAGTAAAGTTTGTAAATGAAGA
The DNA here is from genome assembly GCA_917627325.4 of Chironomus riparius. Lineage (NCBI taxonomy): Eukaryota > Metazoa > Arthropoda > Insecta > Diptera > Chironomidae > Chironomus > Chironomus riparius. The sequence goes on along the minus strand of OU895877.1, from coordinate 14,906,005 downwards.
TTTTATTTTTTTAATCCAATTTTAAAAATTCAGGAAAAATATAAATCCAAAAATAGAGTTTTGTTCAGATATAGGATATAAGAATTAGATCTGTGGATTGATTTATGTTGAATTGGATTAAATTCATTCATTAAATTGCTATTGAGTTGATTTAGATTTTAAATCCATCGGATTTAAAATTAATTCATCAGATTTAAACCTTTAACCAATGAATCCATCCAAAGACTATCAATCCTTACGATTATTTTTAAGTAATTTCATTCACATTACAGAGAGAATTATTTTGTTCGAGTAATTTTAAAAACAAAAAGGAAAAGTTTGTTCCTTCCTTCATCACATGCTAATCTTATAACAATTTAAGTTGTCTTATTGTCGTTGTCTTTTCAATCCTAAATGTCACACTAAATCATCAACTACGAGTAATTTATACAACATCTCAACTGGATTTATTCGAGCACAGCTGAACTGGCCATTTCACTAACACCACAAGTATTATCACCTCGGTAGACTCGATAATATCCTTGCTCTCCCCATTTTGGTCCCCATGAGTTCTTGATTGTCCTGTAAATAAATTTTATTAAAGACTTTATTGGATATAAATTAAAATTCTGTGACTTACCAATAAGGCAAAGTCTTGTTGAACATTGGATATTCCTTGATTCCATATCCAACAATCAAAACTCCATGATCCAAGTTTGATTTTCTGCACAAGACTTTCCATGGATGAGAAACACCACCGCGATAGAACTGCATAGCATTTGCGTTAATTCCAATTGAAATTGGACCTGTTGAGACTAAGAACTTCTGCATGGCAACTTCGTCTTTTGGAAGATCTGGAATTTTAATTTTTAAGGATGTCAGTACTTTGAACTATCCAATAAATTATTCAAGTTCTTACCAACGACTCCTTTAACTTGAACATGACTCATTGTCTGGTTGAATAAGCATTTCTTTTGTTTCTTAGCTTGGTATGGATATTCATCTTCTAATTCTAATCCACCAATCTTTTCAATTGCCTTGAATGCGTCATCCATGTAGCCACCTGTATTGAATTTAATATGTTATTAACCGATTTTCAACATTCAAAAAATAACGATATTCAAAAATTTGAATAATTATTTTGAAAGAAATATTCAAAATATTTTGACCGTTGCAGTTTGAATTATAACATCCCGTAAATACACATCATGTCGATTACTCACCATTACAAGCATTATCTGCAATTTGACAAAAGTAATATAATTTAAATCACATATCTAAATCATCTAGACTGACTCATAAAAGCGATCAGTCACAGTTTTGAATATAAAAGACCCAATGACACATAATGTGCTAATCAGTATTCCTCACATGAAATATCAAAATAAATTGAAATATTTACCCGTTGTATCACAATCGAGCAATTCTTGTTCTGAATAAGCTTCCAATTTGCCAGTTTTGATGGCATGAAGTCCTTCAATGTTGCCAGTGACTGAGAAGCTCCAGCAGCTTCCACAATTTCCTTGATTCTTAACAGCAGTAATTGCAGATTTGTCTCTCCAGTCAAATTCAGTTGGAAGCTCTACGTCTGGAATGTTAGCCATTGGATTGTTCAAATCATTATCATGACGACGCTTGCCAAGAAGTCCAGTTTTTCTCAGATACTCCTTTTCAGTCATGTCAGTGAATTCAGTAATGCCGTACTTTGCAGTACCTTGTTCATGCTTGTTAAGCATTTCAATTTTATGCAAATTCTTCTTAAAAATTCTCATTCTTTGTTTATGCTCAAGGTCATTTCCATAACGTCTATTGTACTTTTTAGTGAATTCTTCAAATAAGTATTCAGCCTTAACTTCATTAACTTGTTCGGTTGTTGAGGCGTGATGATGCCTTTCGTGATGATCAGTATGGTCATGCAATGGTCTGTGATTATGATGATGATGAGCTGATCGCTTGCTTCTGGATTTTTGCTTTAATTTAGCACCATCTTCGCAATTTGCTTCAATTTGAGTTCCATCGTCTGTTTTGATCCATGCTCTATGCCAGATGCTTACTGAGCAAGTCTTTTCATCACTACCAGCTTTGAATACACCCTTAATGTTGTATTTAATGCCAGCTACAACCTGCTTAGAAACTTTATCAATTCTTACAACTTCCAATGGCGAATCTGATCCTGAATCTAATCGTGTGATGTGTTCATTTAATAGCTTAATTGCATCTTCATCGTCTGATGATACTTCCGAAGGACCTCCAACAATTGTCTTCCGTCCACGCTGACTTACTGGGTTTTGCTTGAAGCTGTAAAGCTTTTGATTATCACAGTCTATTTTTACTTGACGACCATCTTTGATCCATGCTCGTTCCCAAACTTCAAAATCACAGATGACATTACTTTCACCGACAAGTAGTTCTGCCTTGATCTTGTACTTTAAGCCTGCCACAACTTGAGAAGTTGCTGATATCACTCGAACGATTCTGAAAAATAATTAGTTTTAATGTCTTGGAATTGTATGGAACTAAATGATAAACTTACGAATAATCAGGATCTTCCTGTCCATTGACTTCATCAACAGCTTCTCTCAAAAATAAGTCAACTTGATCGTCATCAGAGTCAATTGAACTTGGTGCACCAGGAATTTGTCGACGGTTTCGAGACTTTTGTCGTTGATAAACTGGATTTTGGTTGAATTTGTAGAGCTTCATGTTATCACAAATAATTTTTACTTCACGTCCATCAACAATCCACGATTGCTCCCAAATATCCAAATCGCAAGTCACATCTTCACCACCGTATTCGATCAAAACTTTGATTCTGTATCGGATACCTTGAACGATTTGGCTGGATGCTGAGATGATTTTCTTAATGCTTTAGGGACATTGAGGTTTACATTAGATTTGTATTTAGATATCCTGGATATGACTATCCACAACTTACACATAATCAGGCTCTTCCTTAACATTAACTTCATCAACAGCTTCCTTTACAAAAAGCTTAACTTCTTCGTCATCAACGCTGATTGGACTGATTCCTCCTGGCAATCCCTATAAAATATGAGAATGCCATGTGCTTACAAAAATGTTTAATTTGAGATTATTTTAGAATTTATGTGGCTCATCTTCACACGACAATGCTTAATAGAATTAAATGACAGTAAATTTCAAAATAATTCTTTGGAAATGAAGCTTGAATTGATAAGGAACTGTGACAAAGTTTTGAAAATTAATCTAGTCAATAATATTTTAATTCTACAAATTAATCATTGATTGAAAAGAGATAATTGACATTTTTGACACTTAGTAATGCTCGATGACCGATATCACTCAATTTGCAAGTAAGATTTTGATTTTGATTGGATTGAAGCATTCAAAAGTTCCTGACTGTGCATTTTTTAATAAGCAATAGTCCTGAACTCTCCAAAAACGAGTCTTTTAAAACCTGCATCGCATTCATTTTCTTAAAAGCTATAAATAAACAATCTGTGCCGAATGAATGTCAACAAACTAAGCATCATACGTATAAAAGGAAAGCCGGCATAAATGTAAATTTAGCAAGTTTCAAGTAAAAAAAATTATCGCAATTTTATGGACGGTTCTTAATTAGTTCTAATTTACCTGAGGTCGAAAGTAACTTCCTGTATTGGAATTAGAATTTTCATGGGAATCAATCGCTCTCTTGCGTCGATTAGCTAGTGATTCATTATTACGTCGTTCATTGTAAGCTTCAATTTTATCTTTAAGCTTATTCGCTAAGATATTAACTACGTAATTATAATTGACTTGTACGTTTGAGTCATCTTTACGATTTATAAGTGCAATAATGTTTGTTTGGAATTCAGGATCTGTTTGGAAGAGTTCACTAAAGGTCTTTTTAATCTCAACTTCTAGTTCTTTTAATGCTTCACTGTTCCTTCTTCTTTCGTTAAGTAAAGCTTCAGCATCAAGTTGAGTTGTTGTCTCTATATTAATATTTGTAGATGATTCATGTGTTTGCTGTGCTTGTGAGTCTTCAATTTTGCGACTTTCCAGCATCTCATCGATAATTTTCATGTCTATGTTATCTAATGAGCTTGCTGTCGTTGTGGTTGATGCTGTGGTATGTGGGAAATAATGATTCATGTTAAAGAAGTTATCGAGGATATTTTTGGATGATGGATCTAATGCTGATAATGTTGCGTCTTCTAAAACTATTGTCGTTGTCTGTTCTGTTACTACTGTTTCATCTTCTTGGGACTTTTCTGTAATAATTTCATCTTCCATAAGACGAATCTCATCACTGCTCATTTCCGATCGCTGATTCACATAAATTGGATTAATATCATATTCAAACTTCGTACGTTCCTCATCGTCCACAGAATTGACTAATGAGCAGTTATTGTAAACCATTTTTCGATACTTTTTATTATCTTTTGTCAGCCACGGTTTTTCTAGCACGTCCATTTCACAATAAATATCCTCGTCATGCTCATTCTTCATGACAAAGATGATTTCGTACTTAAATCCATTTACAATTTCCCTCGTGAGGTTTAAGGCATATTGGAACGTAAAATGGTTTGGTATGAACGGCTGTACGATTTCTTCAGCAAACGTCTCATTGGGATTAAGCATGTCGACTCCCATTTGATTGACATGAACAGCAACAAACTGCTCGTCTGATTCCTTTAATTTAATTTACGGATTCTATTAGATTTTTTTGTTGTTGTTGTAGATTTGTTATAGCCCTTTAGTATATCCATGATTAGTGTCATAGACTTGAGGAATCAGAACTCATTCGATTGTACTCAAGCCTAACATCCAGAACACTGGATTATAGAAAGATCCAGACAAGCAGTTATAAAGCCCAATATAAGATTATCAAAAACAATATTTATATATACACAAATTAGCCATAAAGTGTTAATTTCATTTAATAAATCAATAAAATAAAATAATTGATAATTCTCATTCCATTTCACAGTAAATTGAGAGCCTTATCAATCCCTATGTATATACACAAGCCCATTCATAAAGTTAGTAAACAATCTCATATTTAAGTTCAAATCCATTCAATGAATAAAAATGAAAAAGTCAAGCGTGAGCGAGCAGATAATGAATCAAGTAAAGTATGACAGAATCCTCAATTCTGCTACATGTATTTGCTTCTTACATTTACATAAAAAAAATCAATCTTTCTTTCTTTCTTTGTTCGAAAATGATTTTTTTTTAAAAAAAAACAAAAAAAAAGATTTAATGCGTCATAAGCAGGTTTATTGTTATTCCTGTCCTTGTTGCACATATTTGCACTTGCAATGAATATTTTATAGATATATATATATATTTTGTGTTAGATTATATTTGATTCCCATGATAATAAAAGTCCATCCATTCCACTTACTTGATGCTGATCATTCTGTATCTCAAACTTTAAAGAAACCTCTTCTTTTTCCTTTTAATCAATTAAATACACTAATTAATCTCACATTGTGCGTAGATTGTTATTTTTTATTGGGAAATTGAAATCAACATTCATAAAATTGCGATAAGTTCTTCTAATCTCTAATTTAATTCACTATTACTACTTACAATTTGTGCCCTAATTAATGTAAAACACACTAGAAATATTAATAACTTAATATTGTTCTTCATTTCGACAGATTTTCATTAGAAATGATCGATTTTCGCGATGTTTTGTTTAGTCTTATACTGTCTACTGCTGTATATTCTCAACTTTGATTTCTTTTGGGACATGTGCTGAATTGAATTGTTCAGCAGTTTGAATATATGGATACACCTAATTTTTATATCCAATGCAATCCAACTGTTGTCAAAGAGTGATCTTTGAACGGGGGGGGGAGTGGGTGTCATGTCAATCATAGAATTCGGTTTGATTGAACAGCTTCTAATAGCTTAGTAACTTATTATCGAAACATTAAACCTCAAGCTGGTTTTTGACTACCTACTCTAGACTCACACTATAATTTGTATTAAACCCTAATTAGAGATCGTATCGATCCAAGGGTATGATACTCTTAGTATCCTTTTCATCCAGACCCAGTTACCCACAGGACGTAAGATCAAGTCCAAACCCAGAATCAAAATCATTCAACCCAATTTCAACTACAATCATCATCAAATCAAGAATATATCAATCAAATAGTTAAAACCATTCATTGCTCAGCTGAACATAAAGTCTTACCCCTTAATAAGCAGCCAGTCATTCAGCAGTCTCTCAAAAAAGCTTTTAGGGGCCGTTCACTTATTACGTTACACAAAAAAACTACTTTTTTCACCCCCCTCCACCTCCCTGAACGTTCATAATTTTATCATTAAAAAGGCGGAAAAAACGTTGTAAAGTAGAACGTTACATACTTCTTGCACCCCCCCCCCCTATGTTACATTTTGTTACAATTTTTCAAACCCCCCCTCCCCCCTAAACTGTGAACGTAATAAGTGAACGGCCTCTTATTCAACTTGTTTATTTACAAAAAGAATAATTTTCCATAAAAGAGATATCCAAAGATTAATGAAACTCAATTTTATGGCATAATTACATAATAAGATTTATTGCTAGTCACAAAATCTATCGGCTGTTCTCACATTTTAATGTGTCTAGATTAAGAACAATAGGAATCGAGAGATAATTACCGTAATTTTCCGAGATTTTCAAGCGAGTGAGAAAAAAGTGTATAAAAATTATCTCTTCGCAGGCATTGAATTTTATTTGTGTTAAATTTTTTGTTGAATTAACAAGTCTGAAAATTTTCTAATCAGTAATATTTTGTGGAATTAAGAAAATGTCAGAGTTCAAGGGAAAGAATGTTCAAGGATCCAGTGGTAAGTAGCATGAAAAGTTCATAGAAATTATTTGTTGATTAATCGACAATAATAAACAGAAGGAAATAAAAGTGAAAAGAAGCAAAATTCAAAATTGTGCAAAAAGTACAAAAAGGTCAAATATGAAATTGAAATGCAAAATTTTAAAATAAATAAGCTACAACAGGAACTGGAAGCAAAAATGTGCAACAACTTTCCTCAAAAGTGCATCGATCAATTACGTCAGGAAATAGATTGTGAATGTTGTAAATTGGAGAAAATGACTGACATAGCAATGATTGAACAGGCACGTACCAAAGACGATAGCGATTGTGAATGGGGTCCAATTTCATTGAACTATACGCAATTTACAAAACCGCCTCAAACTCCATCGGATATATCAAGTGTATCTGGAATTGCTGACCTTGAATTGTTATTGTCTGAGAATGAGGCATTAGAAGATGAAAGGTTTAATCTTCAGGAAACTGTTTTAGAACGAGATGATTCCATTTGCGAACTCCACAGAAGAATGACATGTCTACAACATCAAGTCGATAAAATGTCAAGAGCTAATGCCATGATAGCATGTCAACTGGAAGAGACACAGCGTGTGAATGACGAGAATGAGAAGTTAAAGGAACGACTTGAATACTGCACTAAAAATGCCAATTACTTATCAACTAATCTCCAAAAGACTGAATCACATATGAAGGAACTGCGAAGTGAAATTAATTGTATCAAAAAAGACAAAGAATTCCTTAACGAATATGGAGCAGGCAGTTCTCAACAAAATTGCACAGAAGACGATTCCAAAAATGATAAAGTCAAGTGCCTACAAGATCAATATGAACAGCTGTTACAAGAGTACTGCAAAAAAGATAAAGAGCACAAAGAAATGACGTGTCGATTGAAGAAGTGCCTTAAAAACAATGAAAGTGAACTTGAAAAAGTTGAGAATGAAGCATTAAAGAAGGAATCGGAAAAACTGATATCAGAAATTGAAGATTATCGAATTTTGATTAAGGAACTACAGACACAAATTGACTTGTATCGTGACAAATTTATGAAGGCACAAGAAAAGGTTGAAACCCAAAAGCTTCGAATTGAAAAGCTCGAATGTTCAAAGAACTCAATTGAGTATCAAGTCAATGAAGAAATTGAGAGAATTAAGGAGAAGTTTCAAGAGAAATTGAATGAGCTGTGTCCATATCCTGAAAAGTATGCAGAATCTCGCAACGAATTGCAAAAGTCAAAGTCACGCATTGTTGTCCTTGAAAGTAATCTCAAGGATATCACGAATGAGTTGTGGAAAGCAAAATGTGAATTGAAGGCTTTAAAGGAACAACCAAATGATTCGATTGTTGAAAAGTATGAGAAGTTACAGATTTCAATGGAAGAAGAACAAAAGAAGTATTGCTTGCTGAAAAAGACGAAAGAATGTCTTGAGGATAAGTTGTGCAGCATGAAGCAAGAACTTGAAGACTTACGAAGAGATTCTGCAAAGATTATCACGACAAGTAAATGCACAGCTGAAAAGAACCGACAAATTCTTCACGAGCAAATCAATTGTCTTGAATTTGAACTAGCTCAGTGCCGCGCAACAGCTTCATTATCGTTGACTGAAAAGGAAGAATTAATCAAGCAGCTTCAACAGGAATTGAATAGTCTGTGTGGTCATTTTAACGGATGTCAAGGACAAATCATGCAATTAAAGGACCAAATTGAATATTTGACTAATCAGCGATACAAGGAATCTGATAAGAACCTTGACTGCTATGAACTCTTCTCAAATAAATAAAAATCTTCAGACATTGAGCCTTAATTGTTATATACTTGATTCTATTTACAGCTAATTTTTATAAATTTTCCGATGACTTGGAAAATTGGATGGGAAATCTTCCAAATGAAATTAGAGACCGGATTCCTATAATTAATCTAGCAATTCCTGGTTCGCATGATTCTGGTAATTATTACCAGCTTTTAAAGCTACAGAAGTAGACATTAAAAAAATTATAAATTTAGGTGCTTATGCCGTGACTAGACATTCAAAGATTGCGCCCGATGCTGAAGATGTAGTTCGTCAATTGTATCGATTCATTCCATGGGTTGTACGTAAATGGGCAAAGACACAAAAGTATACATTCAGAGAACAGCTTTACAATGGCATAAGGTAAATTAAACTGCGTAATTCAGTCACACAATCATGCTTATTGTTATGAATTTTTTTTGCGCGCCTTATTAGATACTTTGACTTACGACTGGCTGTAAACGATGACGATGATCAGATTTATTTCGTACATGGTGTCTATTGTGACGAAGTTATGTATCCATTAGAAGAAATGTTGAATTTTTTAATTGATCATCCACAAGAATTTGTCATTTTGGACTGTCAACACTTTTACAATTTTGAACCTCATCATCACCAAAAGTTTTTTCAGGTCCTATTGAAATTATTTAACACAAGAATTTACGAGAGATTCATCCATGAACAAGACTTCCCGTACTTAACGTTATCAAAGGCATTGAACCTTCATAAACAGCTGTTTATCATTTATCGGAACCAAAACATTGATAAGACATTCTTTCAGTCTTATCATTTCCAAAATCCATGGCCAAACGTTACAGACATAAGAAAATTGGAAGAGTTTCTAGACCATAGAATCATGTTAAGGTCACCGTACCAAGGATATTGCACTCAATTAGTGCTAACACCAACCAGTTCCTTTATCATTCGAAGATTCTATTCATCTCTAAGAAGTAAATGTGCGAAGCAGGTTGACAAGGAATGCAAAGCTTATTTGGAGTCACAAAAACCTGGTCCTTTCAAAGACTTTGAAGATCGAATGTGTTTCTCGCAGATTTTGTTGATTTATATGACAATTATTTCCCAAAGACAGTTGTTGATCTTAACATGAAACTCCTTCCATAATTGTAGTCATTTTTGTACCTTATTATTTTTGATTTTACATGTTACCTGCTTTTATTTTGTGATTAATTTTATTTTACATCTTAATAAAGAAATGGAACTTGAAAATTGTATGTTCTTACTTATTTGACATCTATGGCATTGTCATTTGTGGGCTAGGTATACATTTAATGTAAACAAAGCTATGTTATGTGCTGAATATCATTTCATTTTAGTCATAGAAATTGAATTTTTATCTCTACAGATAATAAAATGGATTCAACTAATCAAGTTATATCAATAATTCGAAACCATCCAACTGTGGATCATGGGTAAAGGATAATAATTTCTATTTTTTGAATAAACATTAAAATAACCGTTTTATTCCTTAATTAAAGCATCAACTACATCACAACCATCTTAAACAGAATGTCTAATATGGCTTTGACTATGTTTCAACAACGGAATAATCAGATTAAAAGTAGGTATCTCATTTGTTTAAGTAACAACTTGTGAATAAAAGGAAAGCAATAAACAATTTTGTATCACAACCAGAGCTTTAAAAGCTCTTAATCAAAAGCTTGTTTTATGTTATAAACTTTCAATTTCATTAACAGTGAAAAGCAGTGGATATTCAGATGATTTGATTAACTGGATGGGAAATCTACCAAATTCGATAAGAGAAAGCATTCCAATCATAAATTTAGCTATTCCTGGAACTCATGATTCTGGAACTTACTCAATTAATGCTGATTCAAAACTTGCACCTGATGCAGCTGACTTTATTCGCCAAATATATGCATTTAGTCCTTGGGTTCTTCATAGATGGGTGAAGACTCAGAAATATACATTTAAGGAACAACTTCAGAATGGAATAAGGTGAGCATTATTGATATTAATATTTCTTAATCTTATTAAATCTAGAATCTTAATTTCTCTAGATATTTTGACTTGCGAATCTCTACTCGCATTGATGATGACAAGTTTTATTTTGTTCATGGAGTCTATTGCGATGAAGTAACTCGTCCATTCGAGGAAATACGAGATTTTCTTAAAGATCATCCAAAAGAATTTGTGATTTTTGACTGTCAGCATTTCTATGATTTTGAAGCTTATCATCATCAGAAATTTTCAGAACTTCTCATTCAACTTTTTGGAACTAGAATCTACGAAAGAATTCTTTATGAAGAAGAATTTCCTGATCTGACACTTAACAAGGCATTGAACCTTCACAAGCAATTGGTTGTCATTTATCGGAATGATAATATTAACAAGTCATTCTTCACAACTGATCATTTCATAACTCCATGGCCCAACGTTACAGATGTAAAGAAAATGGAAAGATCGTTGGACATCAGCATTATGTCTAGAACACCATATCAAGGACACGTGACGCAGCTTCTTTTAACACCAACTTATCGATTCATTATTGCAAGAATCTACTCGTCTTTGAAGATCAAATGTGCTGAAGAAGTTGTTGACAATTGTAAAGAATACATCGAATCTCGAAAACCAGGTCCATTCAAAGACTATGAAGCTAGAAGATCAAATGTCTTTATTGCAGACTTTGTTGACCTGGAAGATAATTATTTCCCAAAAGCAATCATTGATCTCAATATGAAGCTTCTTAATCCATAAATCAATTAAATTACTTTAAGTATCAATCTATGCAGCAATTTATTGTGATGATTCATTAACCGGTTGAATATAACATTCTGTTCTGTACACTTTAAGATCTCGCTTTTATTCAATAAAAATTAATAGCAGACAAAAAAAACAAACAAAAATAAGCAGCAGTGCTAATTTTTCTTTCTTTCAGTTCAGTCGGATATTTTTTTTGTGTTAATTAAGAATGAATCCATTGAATTTACTCACTGGTATCGTTGATCATGTGTTAGTATTAAGTTTTGTAATTTTGATATCTTGAGTTCTCAAATTTAACATACTTACAGGATTGTCTCGCCTATAAGTTCTGTAATTGAAGGCATAAGTGAAGCGACTTGTGCAAAAAATCATAAACGTAAGTGATATCTAAAATTTCGGACACAGAAATGATGAACAACGTCATTAAGTTTATTTATATCTTATTCATGTGTATCACATTGTGTATTTACATCCACAGCAAGAAGTGTTGATGATTTTTCTTATGACTTGGAAAATTGGATGAAAAAACTTCCAGATTCAATTCGAGATAATGTTCCAATCATTAATTTGGCAATTCCTGGAACTCATAATTCAGGTAACAAAATCAATCTAGTTCCGAAATCATAACTCGTTAATGTTTGACTTTAGGTTCCTATGCCATAAACTCGATGTCTGCGATTGCGCCAGATGCAGATGGAAGTACACCAGGTTTGCATAAAGCTTTTCCGAAGAGAATATGCTGCTGGGCTAAAACCCAAGAGTATAATTTCAAGCAACAGCTCGTCAATGGAATCAGGTATGAGATTTATCAATCTTAGTCAAATTAATCCTTCATATTCTAATCCATTCTGTAGATATTTTGATCTAAGACTTGCTCCAAAAGGTGATGACATTTATTTCGTGCATGGAGTCTACAGCACTGAAGTCACAAATCCATTGAAAGAGATATCGGAATTTCTTAAGAGCCATCCGAATGAATTTGTATTTTTAGATTGCCAGAAGTTTTATAAATTTGAACTTCATCATCATGAAAAGTTCAAGGCCATGCTTTTGAGTTTATTTGGTGACGTAATGTTTAGCAGTCCGATTGATTTGCCGTACTTAACACTATCTAAAGCTGATGATCTACAGAAGCAGGTGGTTGTAATTTATCGTAATAATACCAACTGTAGTGAAACTTTCTTCAAGTCTGGATACTTTCCTAATCCTTGGGCCAATGTCACTAGCACAGAAAAGCTAAAAGACTTTTTGGATAATAAAATTAAATCAAGAAATCCAGACACTGCTTATTGTACCCAACTAATTCTGACGCCCGATGGCAATTATATTGCAGCTAGGTTCCATTTGTCATTAAAAAACACATGCTCAAGGCATGTGATGAAAGATTTGGGTCCATATTTGAAATCACAAACTCCTGGTCCATTTGTAAGAGGCGAAGCTTCCAAAATAAATGTGATTATCGCTGACTTTGTGGAACAAGATAATAATTTTTTTACCAGAACGGTCGTGGATTTGAATATGAAGCTTCTGTCCTTAAATTTTGATGGGAAATCCAGTATTTGAAGATTTTAATATATTTTAAAAGTAAAGTTTCTTGTAATCTCAACGTATTTTGACATTTAAGAAATCCAGTTTATTATAACATTAAGTTATAACTTCCATAAAAGCTTTGTTTGTATTTAATAACAATAAAAAAAGATAAAGAACTTTAACTGTTTTTGTTATTTTTCAATAATTGTATTGGACAAATTTGTTCAAACTTTGTTGCTAAAAGTCTCTTAACAAGTTGAAGAATTATGGATATCAATAGCTTATTAAGCAGTCTCTTACAGAATACGTAAGAATTATATAATAATGTTCAAAAGTATATAAATCTTTAAATGAATGAATGTTTATAGACAAGTGAGTCCAAATCAAGAAGGAAATCATAAACGTGAGTAATATCCAGTTTTGTTATAAGATGATCATCTTTGATTCCAACCATGAATTATTTAGCTAAGAATGAAAATGACTTCTCTAACGACTTAGAAAACTGGATGAAGAATCTTCCAGATTCAATTAGAAGTATCATTCCAATCATTAACTTAGCAATTCCTGGAACTCACAATTCAGGTAGTTGTTGACTCACATTCAAAATTAAAATTACTACCAATGACCATTTTCATTAGGTTCTTACGCAATTACTAAACATTCAGAGGTTGCACCTGATGCAGATGAATCCTTAGTGCTTATTCATAAATTATTTCCCGATAAAGTTTGTGATTGGGCTAAAACTCAAGAGTATACTTTCGAGGAACAGTTGAATAATGGAATAAGGTAATCTACTGTATCTAGATGATAACTTTAAAGATTTGAACTTTCTATATCAATTCTTTAATCAATTATCTAATTTCCACTGACTTAGATGCTTCGACTTGAGACTAGCTCCAAAAAATGACGACATTTATTACGTTCATGGTGTCTATAGCTGTGAAGTGACAAGTCCTTTAATAGAAATATTAAACTTCCTCATAGACCATCCACATGAGTTTGTTATTCTAAATTGTCAACATTTCTACAATTTCGGACCTGCTCATCATGAAGTTTTTAAGAACACATTACTCAGCTTATTCGAGACCATGATTTATAGCAGTGGAGTTGATTTTCCATCACTAACACTATCTGAAGCATCGAAACTTAAGAAGCAATTGATTGTCATTTATTGTGACGATGATAGTAACGAAAAGTTCTTCAAATCCAGCAGTTTTCCTTGTCCATGGGCCAACACAACAAGTCTCGAAAGGCTAGTAGATTATTCAAAAGAGACAATAAAGGCAAGATCCCCAAACACAGCTTTGTGTACTCAATTGATTTTAACACCCGACGGAGCATACATTATTGGACATCTTCCTTTTACCCTTAAAACTGCTTGTGCCAGAGATGTTCTTAATAAGTGTGGATCATTCTTGGAGAATCAAGTTCCAGGACCATTCAAAAGTGGTGAAGATGGAAAGGTTAACGTATTTGTTGCTGATTTTGTAGACCTGGATGACAACTTTTACACAAGAACTGTAATTGATTTGAACATGAAGCTGATTTCATAAATTTAAGACAATGAATAAAATAAAGCTAACGTATTTAAAAAGTTCAAAAAATTTAAATTCTAGGTTGATAATACCCTATCTATTGTTATGCAGGGGGAAGTTTCTGAAGGAATTATTTGTGAACTTTTATATTTTAAATTTCTTTAATTATTTTTTTTAATAAACGTAAAAAGAGGAACAATGGATGACCGAATTCCAGTTTTATCAGCCGAGAACACATCCAGAGCCAAGAAATTAGGCACAGTGCCACATTTTAGGTAAAAATAGAGCCTAAAATTAGAAAACCTTTGTTTTTGATTTATAAATTGCGTTTGAGATAAAGAATTTTCGTCACTTCCGTTTTACAGCATTCACCTTTTAATATCGACAGCCATTTCTATAACTGGAATTGTTTTAGCAGCACTTTGGCCTGATTATAAAAGATGTGAGGCGTATTTTATTATGTTATATTTACGAGCTGGATTTTATGTGATCACTGTTGTAAGTAGCAAGGTCATTAAGATGATTCATACAGAGCAAAAATATGCTAAATCAATCTATTCCTTATCAGATCTTCGACTATCTTGTAAAATCTCATCATAAACAGTTACGACTGAATGGTTATCATGATTTTTTGAGAGATATGGGAGAACATCATACAGTTCCTTTGAGAATTGTAAACTTGTGGAATAGCACAATTTTAGCCGTCGCAGCTGGTTTACATCATTATTATGGAGAAGATTTTATGGCTAAATGTCTTGCAACCATCGTCTATACTCCGTTATTTTATTTAACAGCTTTTAATGTTACCGAAAGTTTAATTTTCTACTTTGTTCATGGAAGCTACATTGCTCGTGTTGTAAAGTTCAATAACTTGCAGCTCAGTCCTGATGCAATGCGTGGATCCTCTAGTTCTACTGTTGGATCTTTGGGACTCGTACATAGCCAAAGTGAAGGTAATTAAGAATCATTTTGTCTTTTACCAATTCCTTAATAAAATTAAATTCTACAGTCACCGATCTTCTCGAAAAGCAAAGTGATCTCATCGAATACCTCCGTGATCATTGCAATCGCTTAAATCAAAAGTTACAGCAAATGTCCAATCAACTTCGTACAGTTACGATTTCTTCACCTCATCCAGCAATATAGAAAGCATTATTTGATCCTACATGATTATTAAATTTAAAATATTCTACTTTTTTCAACATCTTTTAAAATTAGTATAATAGAATGGTAAGACTTGGCAGTAAGATTGTGAGATAGAATTGAAAGTAATGGTCTGATTAATTAGATGAATTTGTTATTTCAAAATATTCCTAATATTACATTTACCTGATTAAAACTGTTTAAAGTGATCACATTTTAGAACTTAATAAATTATATTTAATTTTTTAAAAATCCAATAACATCATGTAACCTGTTAAGTCTACAATAAATCTACACAAAAAGAATCAAAATATGATTAAGATATGCGATTTGGATATTGAAATTTCCTGTTAAAACACTTTGCATGAATAATTAAGTCAAGAAAAATTACTCAAAAAAAGAGTGCAGGCACTGAACAAGTCAAAGCAGCAATTTACATGCTAATCTTGAAAGGAAAATGGAGAAAACTGTTGAACCTTATTTTCCTACAATTTCTTGACATGCAAACGCCTTTTTCAGCATTTTTACTGTTTACATTAAACCTCCGATCACAAAATATACACAGAACATGAAAATTAACTTCTCGTGGCTTGTAATCGATAATGTGGACAAGTCTTTTGGGATTAGAGCGCATTTGCCGGCACTTTAATAAATTAGAGACTAGACAAATCAATCTGACATGACAATTACTCAAAAAATATTCAACAAACATTGAATGACTCATGATAAGGTCTGAATGAATGTGTAGAAACTGTTAATTACGAAAATGTAATTATCAATATCCATCAAGCGCATAGCAGAATTTCCTTTATTCATAGGAGGTAATGGGAACGTGTTGACATTCACGTACGGACGTGAATTAAGTCAAAAAACATTTCCTCGATATAGTAATTTATTGATTAATTATGCTAAATCATCAAGAGGAAAGGAAGGAGCATTAATAGGCACATAGGAATGCTTTTATTGTAAATAAACTATTATGTTATGCTTAATAATTGATGGATTTGTGTTAAGTATTGTCATACATAAAAAATCGATCACATATCGAAGCACATGACACATGTTTTATACGCAACATTTCACTTTACATGCCTTCCCTTTTTTTAAATGAAAAAAATTCCCACAGAAGCAGCGATATACATTTTAAAAGATTTATGAAGCCTAGTCGTTGTCGTCGTCGTCTTTCCAATTCTCTCGACTTGATATTTTGTGTGGAAAACACACAAGCGTACAATCGCATAAGTGAAAAGAGACATTGCGTGATTCCTTTTTAATATTGTGCTTCTTTCCACCACTTTTTGAATACACCAAGTAAATTGTGCCAGTTTTTACAGCATATTCTCAAGGATATTGTGTGTATTGCTAGTCATTTTGAGTGGCTGAAGTTCAAAATATTGAAAAAAATTCTGTTAAACTTCAAAAATATTCAAAATTAAGCTGTTGATGTTAAAAATAAAGTTTAAAATTTAAAAAACCCGTTAAATTCGAAAAGTGTCTCTTGCTAGTCTCAAAAAATCCTTGCAAATGCGCTTTATTCACCTCCTTCGACACAGTTCCAACGACCCAAAGGACTGCTTTATCAGCACGAAAAGAATAAGAAAGGAATTTTCAAATGCGTTTTTTCTGCTTTTATTGCCCTCGATATTTTTTTGAAATTCTTTTTTTTTCACGTCCTTTAGACAGACTTGGAATCGGAAAAACACACTATACAGTTCATTCCTATTCATTTTATTACATGGAATTTTTATTACATAAATAAATTTCGTACATACTTTGCTTGGAATTTTACTGAGATAGTAAATGTTGGATGGAAGTAGCAGAAACGATATTTTTACGCATTTTTGAAATGCGATGGCTGTTAATATTCTAATTCCATAGAGCACGAGGGAAATGGCCATATAAATATCGATGTATTCGATCAATAAGAGTATCCTACCAACCCACCACGTGCCTTAATCTCAAATATGTAGATAAATTATGAACGAAAGTATTTGAGGAACGTGTAAAAGCTTGAAAAATTGCTAAGGTGTAGAAAATGCTGAAAATTATTTGTGAGAGACTTATAACTTCTAACATGTTGCTTGGACATAAAAAAACTAATTTATGAAAATTATATACTGGATATAGTGCTGATATTAACTTTTCTCAAGGGGTGCAGTAAGGGCTTTTGTCAGCTTGGGTCAAGTCAGTGATATCTCCCCATCCCTCTTGCTTCACCTCTGATCTTTGTTTTCTTTTCTTTTAATTAATATGACTTTCGTCTGCACCTGTAAGAAATTCCATTAAAAGCTGGGTGGAAACTACATTCTCAATCCATACATCCATTACTTTTCAAAGCCATCAAAATATTTTATTAAAAGTTTCTTTCTTGCGTGAATTTGTCAAAGTTTTCATGTTTTTTTTTTGCACAGCCTTAAAAACCTTAAAGCTTATATATATTATGGTAATTGTATCCATTCTCTTTAGCGTAAATAATAAAAAAAATTCTACATTTTGATTGCTTTCCATGTGTAGCGCGCTGTGAAATGAATATAAAAGATTTTTATGATGTTTTTGCCCATTTTAGATCATCTTCGCGTGGTTTACATCCAGTGAAAAATGTCACAATTGATTCTAGTGTCGACCAAAATCTAGCATAAAAATAAATTAGTCATTTCCACAAATAAAATCTAATAATCATTACATTATCACTTACTTAATTTTTTCTAATGGCCAGTTAAGCCAGCCTGTACAGAAAATAGAAATATCAGGCAATTAGTTTGTGTTATCAAATTATTTTCATGATTAAATGTCTGGGAGTGCTAATGGAATCAGTTTCTTTTTGCTGCTGTTGTGTATTTAAGGAGCTTTGTCTTATTGCTTGAATATTTTATTGGCTAAGTCATTTGGGTTAAGTAGATGACGTCGAACTACAAGATTGGTTAGCTATGGACAGTTATAACCGCATTAGAGCTACATGAGAACTGCATAAGCGTCTTATGTCAATTTATAAGTATGAATAATCACTTTTAGATGTTATTTTTCGTCTCCTTGGGAACTTTTATTAAAATCTCAAGTCTTAGTTCTAGCACATTGTTTATCTGAATTATCTAGGTCAAAAGCTTCATTTTAGGGTTTAAGCATTGTTTCGCAAATCTTTCGAATCTTCGGGGGGGGGGGGGGGGGGGGGTCAGTAAGAAAGTGAACGACCCCTAAGCTTTACCATTTATTTGTTATCTTTAAATTCATGTTAAATGATCCTCCTGATCATAAGCAGCATTCCCAAAATAATTAGACAGAAGAGCAATAATTCCCGAATATACACAACCTCAAATTATTTTCCCGCCAAAAATCAAAACGTCCTCAAAGACCGACTCCATTGGCACACCTAAATCCACAATTATCACACCAAAAATATCCTTAATGTACATAAAATTTACCTGTCGTGATACAAAAGTATGATTCATGTGGTGCTACGTGATGAATACGATGATGCTTTCGAGGCAGAATGATGTGATAATTTTGTAGAATTTGTACCCACACCGGTAAACCGAAATATGTGTGACTCCACTTGTGGATTTGATTGGTTATAGCCACGAAGATTGAACATAGAAAGAGATATGCACAGAATGGATATTCAGCCTGAATTTCAGTGCTTGATGAGTTGTAAAAGATGAGTGTTAATTTAAGCAAGATGGGGATGCCAATCATAAAGTTATCTCCATTTGTCTCAATCCAGTCATGTCTCGTAATGCTTGTGGGATCAATATGATGTTCTCGGAATGGTCGAAGGAAATTCTTTCCAATAATTGGTAATTCAATAGATCCCCATGTGTCAGCTGCCCAATGAACAAATCCACTGCCAAAATCAGCTGTGACTATACCGCAAATAGCTGAAAATATCACTTCGCTAATGCGGTCCATCCTTAAATGTCTTAAAATTAAATATAAATTGATAAGCATTAGACTAATGCAGCTATAGACGCAAATCACTTCCTGTATTCTCTTCTCTATACATCCATGAATCCAAGTCAAGTGCGAATGGAAAGAAAAAAAAAAAGAAGAAAAAGGTAAAGGAAATCAATGAAAATGGCAATGGAAATATTAACATAAGAAAGCACGGCTCGCGCGACATCACGAGAAAACTTTGTGTACAGTATGTTGTAATTTCTGTTCGTATTATGTATGTGTAGCTGTTCGGCATGTAAATAAATGAAATTACATAGGTTCATGGATGCATGCTTTACTCCTTTTTAAGCACACAACATGTTTGTTGCTGTTCACAAAAGTTTTTTTTTTATTTCTTTACATGCCAGCAACGCGTTGGTTGTTTGCATAATAGTAAATAGCTGTTCAAGTCGATAAATTTTCATATTCTTGAAAATATAAACATTTTATTTATGGAAGGAGCTCGCGGGCATGTAGCTTGGAAATTCACTCAAAACTATATTTATTCCGAATTAATTGCAACTTGCCGAATTAAAAATATTTTTTGGTGACTTTATGTCTGCAAACTTACAAGCAAATGGAATTACTAAAAGCTGAGAAAGTGTAATAAATAACAGATGATAGCTTGCGTACATGGCATTAGTTTTGGCGGAATTTTTAATTAAGAATTTTTGTAGCTTTTGATGACTTTCTGCGCTGGATCTAGATCTTTTGAGAGTTGATGTGAGTTATGACTGGTTTTTGGGAAGTTTAATAACATACATTCATAAAAACTTAAAGTTATCAAATGGATCTTGATTTTTTTATATTTTCTAAATTCAGCACTGGATCTTTCGCTGGATCTTAGTAATTCAACAGTAAGTCATTAAATTCTAAGGATTTTAAGCTAATTCCCGTGAGTTGTTAAAAATTCACAAAAATTTCAATGTAAAAGAAGTAAATAGCTCATCAAAACAAAGAAAGGCTTCAAAATCAATCTAAAAACGCTCAATTCACTTCTGTGCTAAACATAAATATCCCATCTTATGCTGCACATCAGCAAAAAATGATAAAATAAAAATCAAATTCTCCTCTAATTTGAAATTCCGATTCAAATTCTAATGTGAGCAGCCTAAACACTTTATGTAGGTCTCAGGTGTTGCCGTTCTCTCTTTTCCTCGTCATCCCTCACGAGCGTGGCGCCATAAAGTCTTTTTACATAACAACAACAATTTAAATAACTGCCGGTCGTAACATTGTACGTGCGAGAAACTCACAAACTGCTTCAGCACATGTATAGTCTTTTTTGTTCGTTTACACAACCTTACATCTGATATATTCAGATGCTTGTGAGTCATTTTCCATCAAAAGGAAAAAGACCGGTAAACAAACTTTCATCACGAAACGTAAAATAATATTTTCCTAACTGCATACCACCGTTTTTATAGGAAGGTGTAAAGAGCTTTGATCGATTTATGTTCCTCATGCTTTTTTCTCTTGACTTGAAGTGAAAAAATTTTAATTAATTTTTACTTGATGTGCTTAAAAATGTTTAAAAATAAATCTTTATGAAAATGAGACTCGTAATGACTGCTTTTAAGTGCAGTTGTTATTTTTAAGATGTGTATAGAGAATCTGGGTATAAATCAGTGTCTAAACTAGATGTGTGATGGATGTTAATTTATAAAAGTAATTTTGGGTAGGAATTGGTTCAAATTTGAGTCAAAATTTCATTTAGACTGAGCTTTTTGAAATTCCAAAAATTCTGAGCTTTTTGAATAATCCTTGAGCTTTTTGATTGTTTTGACAATCTTAAGAGCAAGCTCAAGCTTTTCAAAAGACCTAAGTATTTATCGACCAATACTGTTCAAAGTCTGTAAACACAAACTAAGAATATCCAAAAATCACATCCAACAAAATCAATAAAATCACATCTGCATGCCAGAAAAACATAAAATCACCATTTGAATAGAAATAAAAGCCACAAATGGACAAAGAAGCAAAATTTTCTGCTGAAGCATCAAGAATCCTTCAATTTTAGACAAGAAGGAATTTGTAATCGATACAAAAAGCGTGATGCGAGGCTTGTACGACTTATGTTGATTTTGATAAAGCAAAAATATTCAGAGCTTTCTGTGCCTGTTTCTAGTGTTTAACCACATTCATACATAAAAGCTTCCATCAAAGCTCATAATTTTTATTTTCCTTATTAAACGCACACAAGACACACATCTAGCCGAAATCGTGAAGAATGTTTATGCAAATAAGGCTTAGCATTACACTTTTAGTATGTCACTAAGAATAAAAAGCTTATTGTCATGCTATTGCTTTAGTTTGATGACGACAGAAATGTCCAACAAAACGTTTTCGTTTCTTTTTGTCATAAAAAATGGTGACGACAAAAGGTGATACCAGGGATGTATTTAGGGGGGTATTAAGTCTAAATAGATTCCAGCGTGCTGAGCGGTACCTTAGCTGAGATTTCGAGTCCTTTTAGCTACCGCTAAGCACGTGTTAATGAAAAAGCAAGTATTTTGAGTCTGTAGGGCCCCTTGACACCCCATCAGCTTTCCAAAACTTCCCGTCCACGCAAAAATTGTAAGTTCTATCCCCTAAATGCATTTCCGAGTGACCATAAAAATTTTATTTACTAATCTAAGGAAAGTGGTAATGACATTTCCAAGACATTTGAGCTCAACATAACGACCGACCAGTCAAGAGTATTATTAATAGAAAACCGCTTTAAATATCAGTTCCTTTACGCTTACCGCGATGTCTAAATTTAGCCCTAATGACATTGAAATAGAAATTTTTTATGATATTTATTTTCTGTATTATTTTAATACTCTACAATTGTAAGGAACAGCATAGGCATGCCAAAAATAAAACATACGATTAAAAGAAGCAACAACGACAGAGTAGCTATATAATAAATTCTCAGAGAAAGAGAGGAATGACGCGAATGTGAGAAAATTAAATCAACTTAAATTAGATCCTTTTTGTAGTGACTTCCGAAAGGCATAATGCTGATTAAAAATGGCAATAAAAATTTACTATCATTGCATGTTGATGTGTCGTAAGACTATCTCATGTAGAGTTGGGCATTCCATTTATTTGATACTTTTTACGAGGGTCATTGTTTAATGACGTCTAATATTAGTGGTTTACTAAGGGGGTCTATGCAGGTTCTCGAAATTGATTAAAACTGGATATAATGCAGCATATATGAACATTAGATCATTGA
The DNA here is from genome assembly GCA_917627325.4 of Chironomus riparius. Lineage (NCBI taxonomy): Eukaryota > Metazoa > Arthropoda > Insecta > Diptera > Chironomidae > Chironomus > Chironomus riparius. The sequence goes on along the minus strand of OU895877.1, from coordinate 14,883,330 downwards.
GGGTGGACAAATCAAGCCTGATAATTTTGATCAGTACCATATTTGTCTATAGATGTCAAAGCTGATTAAGTCCTCTACGCATTTTTATTTTCGGTGCCACTTCCTGACAAAAAAAAAAATCAATTGCTGGTAAAAATTTTACCGCATGCTAAGTATAAATAATTACTACACGTGCTGCATTCTCTTTAAATTGTTATAACAGGCTTGATAAACACGCTATTGATAATGTCGATTTTTTTCGTGAACAGAGTTTAATGGGGTTATGATGGAGTTGCCTTAATTAATCGTTTTGGTGGGAGTGGGAGTTGGTATCGATGGGAAGCAATGAAAGCTTGGATTATCCGTGGTACTGTACATACAACTGAGTTAAAAACAGTCATTTATGTCTATCTAATTTAAACATCTATTCACGTCTTAATCTAAGTACAGTCTGACTGCATAAAGCAATCTACTTTGGAATTAAAATTTTTCATATTTTGATGTTAACTGTGAATATATAGAGTAGGTAGAAAGGTAGCTCTAAAAACCAGTATAGAAATCAATTCAGCTCACAATTTGAATGATGGCTTACGTGCACTTCAATACCTATTCCGAAATTAACTTCCAATCAATTCTGCAGTGTTTGTTATCAACTCACATTAATTTTTATCAACAACCAAGAACTTGATCCATTTAAAGAAGAAGTGATAAGTTCTAAAGATAAACAGCAAATGTTTTTTTTTTTTTGCTGAGTACAAAATTACTATTTGTTTTTATTATGATTCATCAACTATTGATAATCCTCTATGCAGTTGTGGCGATAATTATCTTTGTGAGCCACTGATTAAAAGTTAAATGCTGTGTTATCATTTTCATGATATCACGGTTCCTCAATGTCAATTTTTGGTTTTGTTGTGACTTAACACTGTTTTTTGTTTGCGGAACTTTGTTATCTTAATGTCAGGATGAAACCTGTTCAGACCGATTGAAACCTTTGAATCAAAGCTTATGAATCAATGCGGTTTTTATAAATAATTTTACAGTGGTTTTATAAGGAATTAAAATTAAAAATTTTCCTTGATAGCATTAGATTCTTTCGAATTGTAAATACTGATGAAAGAACAAGTCTTAACGGGTCTTAACATGAACCTATCGAAAATTAGACTATCTTACATAACGTTAATTTGTAATTTAGATTGTATTTATTTGTAACATAGTTGTTTACCCCTTTTCATATAAATATTCAGTTTGTTTACGAACTCTGAAGAATAAAGACGTTTTATTACAATAAAACTGTTTGGTATGTTTTAATTAAACTACAAATACAAAATTACTTCAACTATATTAAAATCTATAAACTCCAACAAATCCTTTATCTTTCCCAAACCAAACATTTCTTTTAAAGCTCATCATCATCGTCGTTAATGATTATTAAATGGAAACGTTAAATGACTGCCTATTATTGACTACAATACAACTAGTAGAACTAAGGCTTCACACGGATTAATATTTCCAATAATGAAAAGAAAATCATTTAAAGCAAAAACAAACGTTCTGATTAATCGTCAATTCCCAGCACGTTTCAATAGTGAACTTGACCCGAATTGGATTTCCTTTTAAAATCCTCCCCATCTCCAAATTCTTTACGCACACAGAACAAAATGCTGATAATGAGAAATATCAAACTTTCATGTCCGATAATCTACTTTTTTTTACAGGAATCGAATAAAAACCTCAATTATGGGCAATATACACATTATTAAATCTTATTGTTAACTCGTGCCACGCATATATCACATGGCTATCAACATTTTCACGTAGTTTTATTTTCCTACATATTGATTTATGATCTGTGCATGCTTTAGCATTAAACAGGAAAAATTTCGGACGGTTAAATCATTTTAATATGAAAAGTTAAACTGCTTGATATTGTCTGTTCACATTGAGTTGATTATTGATGCATTGACAATTCAATTTGTACATAATATGATGTATGTGCGTGTATTCATGCGTGTCAATTAATAATTTACAGTTTCAAAGATCCTATATGTCGTGAGTTAGATTATTTACTGTGTAAAATAGAAGTAAAAACTTTGCGATGGATGATAAGCTAACAATTTAAACACATAACTTTGGGGTAAGTAGCATTACGTCGTGTGAACTAAAAAAAAAGTTCTATGCATGTCTAATAAATTAATTATTGCGGTGAAAATTATGTCTGTATGCTAATTTGCAGGGTAAATTATTCTGCACGATATTACGACTAAGCTTAATAGTAGCCAAAGTAGTCAGTACAATCATTTATGTACGCATGATATGAGCTTAATAAAAATTAAATTTTTAACCTTTTCATCAATAATATCATTACTGGATCTATCAAATAGCATTCTTTGTACTATTAAGCAGCTAAAGATCAATATCCCGATACTTAAAGGATTCTCTTGAGATATCATTCCTTTCGATTTCTTAACAATAAAAATAATTTCTCGCATTAAGTTCAATCGCGAGAGCCATGCTAATAATAATTAATGACATGCTCACTTGTGCTATATAGATTTGCCAATTTCTTTGCTCCTTTATGGTGTCTGCCCCAGCGATGTGGCGAACTCTTGTTGTCTTCTTCTGATATACACTTGGGATCATCTTCAGCCATAGAACTTCTAATGATTTCTTGATCGGATTTAACAGGACGTGCCTGATGAGAAAATTCAATAAAAGAAGTTTAATAGCTTAATTATTCATTCTTGAAACTGTTGCGTGCACTATGGGGCAAAATGAAAAAAAAAGGGACTTTCACTTTGAAAAATGGACTTTTCCGATTTACACTTTTTGGGTGATTTTTTCTTGTAGAGGACATAAAAGTAGATAGAAATGCCAAATTTCAGGTCATTTGGTGCTGATTTCGCGATTCTAGAGCTGTTTGAAGTTGAAAACTAGTGAAAATTCTGGTTTTTTCATACCATGTTTGAACCGGGAAATATCTTAACTGGTTTAAGATATTGCAAAACGGTTTTCAGTTCCTATTAGTAGTATATAAGAGCTTTATTTTGACATATAACAAAGTTTAGGTTCTGAATGTTTTCGTGCCATTATGGTAGAACATATGTGAAAATTTCAGGAAAATTATCTTCAAACAAGCCGCAACTATCATAAATGAAGAGTTTCCAGGCAAGTAAAAACGCAGTTTTGTAGCCCCATATATCTAGTTTTCAAAACTGTATAAACTTTGAAAAAGTAAGCTAACGTAATTGAGTTATGTTGATTTTAGTAGGTCGTTGAGTATTTGGCCAAAAACTAATAATTCTTTTAAAAATACGAAAACATAGTTTTAAAAATAGTTTTTTGGTGTTTTCTTATGAAAAATAACAATTTAAATGATTTTGTGAAGAAAATTTTTCAAAAACTTCAAAATCTTTCGAGATATAGGGGGTATGTGCTCTCCATCGATTTGGCCATTTGTCACCCTACTTAAACCACTATAACTTTTTTTTGAAAAAATATTTTTTAATTCTGTTTTCGGATTATTGTAGCCTAATGTAATATCTATCCAACGATATATAATACTTGCTAGTTAACTTAGTCCTGGTTATTTATAGGGCTGTTGATTGTGACATACGCAGTTTTTGAAATATTCCCAAAAATTGCATTTTCAAAAATACCACTTTTAAGCAATCTCGAGTATTTTTTGGACTTTTTTAAGAAATGTTAAGTCTGAAAAAAGCTATTATCATTAGAGTAATAAAAAAAATACTCTGATACGCAACTATAATAGGTAAAATTAATAAAGTTTAATTTTTAGTTTAATGAAATTTTGTTTATTTGTCAAGAAATTTAATTTACATTTTTTTATCATATTTAATGAAATTTATTTATTCATTCGTTGTTTGCTTCTTCAGAATATTCATGGTCTTGTCCTTCGGAATAATCATAGTTTTCTGCTTGGGAAAAGTCATAACCTTCTCCTTCTGGCTCAATCAATTCAATTTCTTCCTCATCTTCTTCCTCATTTTCTGTTTGTTGCTCAGGTGTTTCACCTTCTTCTTGGACATTTTTTCTCATTAACCTTTTATTTATTACATCCATATATTTTTTTATTATTACTGGATCAGAACTGTAGAGTCTTCTATGTATAACATCCGTAAAACTGTGTATTCTTGAAGTTTTTCTGGCACGTAGTTCTCTATCTTGTCTGAGATATTTGTTTTGTGACTCCCCGGCTTCTTCACTCATTCTTCCTAGAGGTAATGGTAAGGCTTCCATGTAGTGTTTTGCATGAGCAAGTGCTCTGTGAAGTGTTACTGGTATTTTGAACCAACTATATGTTGTCAAAAACATTCTGTATGTTTCTTTACAGTACCTATCAAATTCATCTAGATCATCAACTGGTTCTAAACTTCGAATTTGGTTTAGCACATAGCATATACGTTTAATTATTTCTTCATTAAGATATAGAGTTTTAGCTAGAAGCTCTGGATTTTCAAGAACTTTTCTTGCAACGTTTCCTGTATCTGATGATCCAGCTCCCCCTTGTCTTGGTTCGAGTACACGAACATTAAATGCATCCCACATTGCTTGCTTTATTCTAGCCTTTTCAACATCTAAAACAATCTGTTCCTCTTCAGTTATCTCCAGCCAGTGTTTTTGAACATATTGTTTATATGACAAATCATATAGAGTCGTGAGTACGTTCATTGATGTATGAAGTGGCTGAGTGTTGAAATACAAGTGTTCTTTAACAAATTTTCTGTGTGTTTTTTCGAATCTTCCATTATCAAGATTATTTATGTCACTCATCTCGTTTGGTCCAGATCTACAAAGCTGACATCTGCAATATCCTGATGTTTCTGTAAGGTCTGTGTAAACTTTTCCATCTAACATTGTGGGGTAGAATTTGTACGTAATTTCCAAAAGCATGTCTTCACATATGAATCTCTGTGGTTCAAGTTTTGATATTTGATTTTTTATATCTTCATATATCCTTCTAACATTTACTCTGGTTTCTTTGGCATGTTCAAGTTGTATTGGTCGTACTGAGTATACAGATTGACTGTTTTCGTTGTCCCATAAGCAGATATAATTTCCGTTTTCGTCTTCATGTCGTAGTTGCTGAACACTCATACTAACTGTCAATAGTGATTTGTCTTCTATAATTTCATTATTAGTCGTTTGATTCGGTTGTGTTCTATCTCGTTCTTGATTTCTTGAATTTGTTTTTCCTTGGTTATACTGTGACTGTCCTGTTGTTCCGTCCATCCCCCATGTGACGATCATTTCTGCATGAATAACTTTTGGAGTTGATTCTGAAGGTAATATTTTGATTTTGTCGTATATTTCTGAATTGTGTGCTTCAATAACTCTTTTTGTGGTGAGTTGTGTCAAATTTTTTAGTGGAATAACGGCTCTTGTATCGGTGACCGTTATGTCATCAGGATAGCATTGTTTCTCTAACCTCAACAATTTTTTAGCTGTCGGTAAAACGTTTTCGCATTCCAGTTTCAGGACTTGTCGAATATTGTTGTACTGATTTCGAGATAAATTGTTAAAGGCTTTTACACCTAGAGCTACATGTATATCTAGTTGTTTAGGTTTTGATGTAGTTTTTTCTGGAAGATCCTCTCCTTTTTGGCACGCCTTAATAAATTCTTTTAACATTTTAGCTCCTTCTACTTTTCCTTCTTCTTTAGAAAGGCGAAGTGCCAAGTGAAGAACTGATAACAATGATCCTTTTGCTTCTTTTAAACTGATATCTAATTCGTCCACTCTTCTACGTCGATGCTTATCGCTTGTTAGTTGTTCAAATGATTTCCTCTTGATGCCCTTGCTGGATGAAGGCTCTATGTCATGGACGATGTATTCAATCTCATCCATATCTTCATCTGTGTCAGTAACATTTTCTGCTTCATATATAGTATCGTGAGTCAACTTCAAATTCCTCTTCATAGAAATCTGCATGATCTCTTAATGCATTATTCCAATTTGACTGATTACAAAACATTTTTGACTTTGACTTCAGCTTGTTTAATTTATTAATTAAACTTGGTTTCTGTGATTCCGCTAATTCTCTCCCATGAATTTCTTCTATTACTGCCAAACAGTACGTGTGCTGTGTTGCAAGATTTAACGTTTTGTCGCGAAGAATTTCACAGAGTGTTTTCTTCGTAAGTGTTGAATTTTGGTTCATTTTTGAAAGTGACTTGTTCAATGAAGTTCAAAACTGATATGATGTGTAGAGAGAATTTCACGAGTATATATATAAAATAGTTTCAAAACTGAGATTTTCACACCTGATAGTGACTACCAAGGGTACTTTACAAAGTTGTTAACTAGGGAAGTAAAAAGTTTCTAAATTTAATTTTTTGGCTTTATAATCTCATAAATGTCATAAATAAACATAAAAAAGTTCTAAAAAAATACTCGAGATTGCTTAAAAGTGGTATTTTTGAAAATGCAATTTTTGGGAATATTTCAAAAACTGCGTATGTCACAATCAACAGCCCTATAAATAACCAGGACTAAGTTAACTAGCAAGTATTATATATCGTTGGATAGATATTACATTAGGCTACAATAATCCGAAAACAGAATTAAAAAATATTTTTTCAAAAAAAAGTTATAGTGGTTTAAGTAGGGTGACAAATGGCCAAATCGATGGAGAGCACATACCCCCTATATCTCGAAAGATTTTGAAGTTTTTGAAAAATTTTCTTCACAAAATCATTTAAATTGTTATTTTTCATAAGAAAACACCAAAAAACTATTTTTAAAACTATGTTTTCGTATTTTTAAAAGAATTATTAGTTTTTGGCCAAATACTCAACGACCTACTAAAATCAACATAACTCAATTACGTTAGCTTACTTTTTCAAAGTTTATACAGTTTTGAAAACTAGATATATGGGGCTACAAAACTGCGTTTTTACTTGCCTGGAAACTCTTCATTTATGATAGTTGCGGCTTGTTTGAAGATAATTTTCCTGAAATTTTCACATATGTTCTACCATAATGGCACGAAAACATTCAGAACCTAAACTTTGTTATATGTCAAAATAAAGCTCTTATATACTACTAATAGGAACTGAAAACCGTTTTGCAATATCTTAAACCAGTTAAGATATTTCCCGGTTCAAACATGGTATGAAAAAACCAGAATTTTCACTAGTTTTCAACTTCAAACAGCTCTAGAATCGCGAAATCAGCACCAAATGACCTGAAATTTGGCATTTCTATCTACTTTTATGTCCTCTACAAGAAAAAATCACCCAAAAAGTGTAAATCGGAAAAGTCCATTTTTCAAAGTGAAAGTCCCTTTTTTTTTCATTTTGCCCCATAGTGGCGTGATTAAAGAGAAGGTCCTTGAATAATTCAATTTAAAAATTTCAGCTTTAATTTTAATTGAAAATGAACAACTGGAGAATATCCCATTGGCAGTAATTGCTTGTATATTGAATAATATAACAATTGCACACCCAACCTATACTTTAAACTCTCTATTCAATTTAGACTATGAATAAAAAATTGACAACGTCCATAAAATAAACTGCAGATGTTAAAAGCTCCACAGGATAAAGGATATGAAAATTTAATGCTCGACTTACCGCAAGAAAATTTTGTATTTCACTCTTGGATACACTGGGAATGTGACAATCATTTAGCTCCTTGCCAGCCTCATTTGATATTCTCTTTGAACACGGCGAGATGCTAATGATATCCATTGCTATACACACATGTAGTTCCATAATGTAAATTGACAATTTTTTCGTGTGCATTAAGATGTAAGTGATAGGCGACGCATTGACAGATGAAATAGAAGAGATAAAGAAAAAGGAAGAAGATGAAAATTTCATTAAATTGTGAATCAATGTTTACGATCACATCTTTAATGCTTATACACGAAATTGAATTCTTTCACACGTGAAAATCATCAGATTTTTTTTTTCATTTACTGTTTCCGGTTTCCTTTCGCAAGTTTTTCTTTTAAGATACATTAGCTTGTGAATGAAATATGAGCAGTTCATTCTTAATTTTGTTTGATGTCCCGATCGACAGAATTTTAAACGTTACCACCACTGAATGACATAGGGATGCTTAGAACAAAGTCGCTGTGAACTGAGGTGTTTTGTAACAATACCTCAAAATTGATCAACTTAGTCTAAAATCTGAATAATGTAACCTCGAAATTGAAGAACGTAACCTCAAAATTGAGCAACTTAACCTCAAACTGAAGAACTTAATCTCAAAATTGAGCAACTTAACCTCAAAATTGAAGAACTTAACCTCAAAATTTAGCAACTTAACCTCAAAACTGAAGAACTTAACCTCAAAATTTAGCAACTTAACCTCAAAATTGAAGAACGTAACCTCAAAATTGAAGAACTTAACCTCAAAATTTAGCAACTTAACCTCAAAACTGAACAACTTAACCTCAAAATTAAGAACTTTCTACCCCAAAGGAGACTTTAAATGAACCACCATTAGCAGTTAACTGTAAGTTCACCTCCAATAAACTTTATACAGCGTTATAATAGCAAAATTAGAAACTGTGTCGATCGGGTATCTCTCTTTATAGCTTATTTAATGGCATTATCACTGATTCAATGGTATTGTTATCGATAATTCTATCAATACTCATTTAATATTCGAAGAATACATGTCTTAATCAGTTTTGTTATTTGACGATATGTCTGGCCTTGATTTCACAAAGGAAAAAGGCATACATTAGATTTTTGACATGTCTTAAACTAGATGTGGAGAATTCTGTAAGTTTATTTTCTTTTAGGCAATGGATTGCGATTGGACTGCAAGGGGCTGTTCAATTATTCAGTTTATGATTTTTAATCTCCTACTAGCAAAGAGGTGTGATTATTGTGATCTTAAATGTTTGAATTATTCAAAATTAAACTTCTTTTGAGTCACTCAGGTTTAGACTTTAAATCCAGCTTTCCGCTTAATATTAGAAATTATTGTAAACTACTCCCTTATTAGTATCAAAACAAGCTTGTCTTCGCCCATAAATCTATTCCGACAGTAAGTATTTATCAATATTTCTATAAACATGAATCAAAATTCTAAGATTCGCAGTTTTTAAAAAATCATGATTTTATTGACACCGCAATGTCGAGAGATGAAAAAAATGAAATAGAAATTCTAAATGGAATTATGAGTGAATGCCAAAAAAATGCGTGTGTTCATCATAAAAAATATATATTATGACTCTACTCGCTATACGAAATATATTACAACAATAATAAATTGTTTAAAAAATCATCTATATCTTCCGTTTCTATTCTCACAGCCTGCCGATGATTTTTCTGTTACTCTATTTAATTGAATTGAATTTTTGATGATAAATAGTCGCTGTGTATAAATTGGTGAAATATTTTGGGAGTTGTTCATAAATGATGTACAATTATTAAGGGGGGGGGGGGATCTGACGCTGTAAGACGTTTTTAAAAGAAAAGTCCTTTATGACTGAGGGGAATTGGGAATTGCATCATTTATGAAAGACCCCATTTTCTTGTTATTTCATCTCTACATTGAATAATATTTTTTGTCTCGCGACTACAAACTATAGTGTCGCTTCTTCTTCTTCTTATTTTTGTCTCTTAATAACTGCCTCCAAAGAATTGTATTTTATCTAAAAATATCCATTTTCATCCTCGACTGCAGTCGTCTTTATTTACACTCTTAACTTCGCGCAAAACAAGTGTTTAAAATATTATTTGACTTGACTGTTTTTAATGGAGCAAATGAGGCTATGAGTTTCGCACTAAAGAAATTAAATTAAAGTTCTGTTTCTTTTTTATAATATCTATCAATTCATATTGTGGTAAATCATTTATGCTACAAGAGATTTGATAAGTGCACAAAAATTCATTGAGTTTGTGCGGATAACATTTAAAAGATCTTCAGATTAGCTATCTTTACGATCAAATATTCTCTAGGTAAAGCCACGTTTTATTGAACTTTATTGAAATTATCATAAAAAATTTCAGAATATTTAACGGTTTTTTGTTTGTTAAATTCTAACGGTCTTCTGAAATTTGAATAATCTAATCCTTTGTCACTGATGTTTCAAACAAATTTCTTTTAAAAATCACAAATATTAAGTTTCTAGAGTTGATTTACACATTGAAATAAAATAAAAAAAAACTTTTGATGCTTTAATACAAAGCCTTCAATGAGTTTGTTGCTTTAAATTGCATAAAAATGCTAATCCTTGAGAAAATCTGTTCAGCAAAATTGACAGTTCATTTCATTTCAGTTCATTTTGACAATATTTGAATTTTTTGAAACCGTTAAAAATCAAAATGTCAATTTTTCATTGTAATACTTCACATTTTCTCAAGAATACAATCAAGGATTAAAAATAAAATCAACATTAAGCTAAAATCGAACCACAAATTTCTGAGTCACTTTCTTTCAAACGTGACAAAACGATCGTAAAATTGTTTTAAAAATATTTTTTGGTAGATTGATAAAAAATAATATCAATCTATCGCACTTTATGATATGATATAAACTCATTTTTGGCAACGCTTATCATTTGATCGAGGAATTTTTTGTTCTCCATAAAGATAAAAGAATTTTTTTCATTACAAGGCACCAAGCCTTATTTTGTTGCACATACACACATTTTCTGATAAGATTAGATTATGAATCATGATTGTAAGTTATAATTATAACGTTACATAATTTTCCCTCTAATTTTCATCAAGCTATGATACATTTTCTCAAGATCACAGTGAAAATATTTCACATTAATTTAATTTTAATTAAAATTGCTAACGATCTTTTCATGCAGTACGTACAGGAAGGCGAAATTATTATCGAAATAATTCTATTTACATTCTTAATCTATCACGAAATATTATCTTTTGATGTATTGACAACAAACTTAATTATTATAATTTTTTTTCTCACTTTTCTGTAGCTTTAAAAACAAAAAAAAAAGTCTATCCGACGAGACTAAATTCCTTCGATCTTTTTTGGGCAAATGACAAAAGTAAACTGAGTGTGGTGAAGAGGAAAAAAATTATTTTTGTTTTCATTCATGATTTTTTTTTGTGTATGTGCTGCTCTCACATTTTTCCTTCCTCGTGCTAGTGTAGGATTAATAAAAAGAAATTTATGAATGAAAATTTTCTCACTCTCTCGATGGATTTATACATGAATATTTTATGTTTTCCCTGCATAAATATTTATTTTAGATTTTTGTTGAATGATTAAGGCTGTTAAAGGAATAACCTGTTTATGATTGTGATCACAGGGATACTTTAAAAAGCTTTTTTATTTCAAAATATTCAATGTTTCTCATAAAAAAAGCTTTAAGAAGCTTTTAAAATATTTTAACGGTTGATTTGTTTTTTGAATTTAAAGCACATTTTTGTATTTAAAAAAAAGCGTGTAAAACACAATTTGTTTGTCTGCACAATGATTCAGATTCGGAAAAAATGTTCAAAAATTCCTTGTGCACAATATTTTTCCGACACATTAGAAAATTGAAAGTTTTTGTTGATTTCTTTTGATTTGATTCTTTTAGCATCTTCTACATAATGTTTTCATTAATTGCTCAAAAACTCAGTCCATAATATAATAAAATTTATGTAAACTTTGAACGCAAATATCTCGAAAACGGCACTAAACGGAATGTCCCCAGTTGTATGGGAGATAGATTTAAGGTTAATTAATTGATTTGTATAGGTTTCAGAGAGGTCTTTGGAAGACTTTTTACCTTATGAATAGTTTAAGTTGTGCAAAAATACTCAGATTTCAATTCATTATTAAGGCTTAATAAGCAGATTTCTATTGAGTTGGTTGTTTTAATATGTAAAGCTAAGCTTAAATTAGCTAGCAACTGCTTCCAAGACATCCAAATAACAAATTAAAGTAGAAAAAATCATATTTTTTTTTTCATACACAAATTGTAAACAAATTTTGGGTGAGATTATATTAATGATTTCTGGAGTTAGACATCAAATTGGGACGAGATATTTTCATAGGATATGCATAAAGTTAAGATCTTTAATCTGGCATTTAAAAGATGAAGTTTAATTAATATGTTATTTTTGAATTTTTGAACATTTTTTCCGATTCTAAATCATTGAGGTCGACAATGATTCAGATTCGGAAAAAATGTTCAAAAATTCAAAAATAACATATTAATTAAACTTCATCTTTTAAATGCCAGATTAAAGATCTTAACTTAAGGCATATTCAGTGAAAATATCTCGTTTCAATTGGATGTCTAACTCCAGAAATCTTTAATTTTTTTTTCAACAAAAATTTGTTTACAATTTGTATATGAAAAAAAAACTTTGATTTTCTCTACTTTAAGTTGTTATTTTCATATCTTGCTAGCTGTTGTTTGAAAAATTAAGCTTAGATTTGCATATGAAAACTACCAAATCAAAAGAAAACTGCTTATTAAGTCTTAAAAATGCAATTGAAATCTGAGTATTTTTTACAAAACTTAAACTATTCATAAGTTAAAGTCTTCCAAAGACCTCTCTGAAACCTATATAAATCAATTATTTAAGCTTAAATCCATCTCCCATACTAATATGATCATGCCGTTTAGTGCCGTTTTCGAGATATTTGCGTTCAAAGTTTACATAAATTTTCATACAAAATTTGGACATGCACAATATTTTTTGATAAACTTTTACATACTTTTGCTAAAAAAATCATGTTTATCCTTTATATTATAGAGTTTTTGAGCAATTAATGAAAACATTATGTAGAAGATGCTTAAAGAATCAAATCAAAAGAAATCAACAAAAACTTTCAATTTTCTAATGTGTCAGAAAAGTATTGAGCACAAGGAAATTTTAAACAGAGTTGCGACGACAGGTACCTGTCACAGGTAAAGGTGACAGTTTCTGTCAAAAGATCACCTGTCACAGGCCGTTACCTGTTCACAGGTCAAATTTTTTCGCCTATCACAGGTCAGACCTGTCAAAGGTTCTGCCTATCACAGGTCGTTACCTGTTCACAGGTCAAATTTTTTCGCCTGTCACAGGTCAGACCTGTCAAAGGTTCTACCTGTCACAGGCCGTTACCTGTTCACAGGTCAAATTTTTTCGCCTGTCACAGGTCAGACCTGTCAAAGGTTCTGCCTGTCACAGGTCGTTACCTGTTCACAGGTCAATTTTTTTCGCCTGTCACAGGTCAGACCTGTCAAAGGTTCTGCCTGTCACAGGTCGTTACCTGTTCACAGGTCAATTTTTTTCGCCTGTCACAGGTCTGACCTGTCGCAGTCCTCACCTGTGACAGGTCGTCACCTGTTGACAGGTAGAAAAAATCTACCTGTCACAGGTTTGTGACAGGTCGTCACCTGTTGACAGGTAGAAAAAATCTACCTGTCACAGGTTTGACCTGTCACCTGTCACCTGTCACCTTTGACTATCGAAATTTTTTTCTTCTAGTGAAGTATAAAGATTTCATACAAAATTCATCAATTTTTTTGCTTCCTCAAGTCACGAGTTCAAATCTCACCGCAAGCAACTTTCTTTTTTTGCATTTTTATGATTTGTTTTTAAACTTTTTTGATATAACATTAAGTTTTATGACAAAGTTTTCCATTTTCATATTTTATTTCTTCTCTTTCTATATTTTAACATTTATTTTAAATTTTTTCCATATATTTTCATACAAATTTAAATTTTTTTGTCATATTTTATCAATATTTTATACATATTTTATTTTAACAAGCTGAAATCTGATACAAAGGCTCTTTTCCTAGATCTGGATGTTCTAAAATCGTAATCTTGGATCATAAAATGGCATAAAATATTAAAACTAGTATAGACTTTGTCATTCGAGACCGCAAAAAGTCGAAATATATAATAAATTATAATCCAAGATTACGATTTAAGAACATCCAGATCTAGGAAAAGTGCCTTTGTGTCAGATTTCAGCTTGGTAAACTAAAATATGACAAAAAAAGTTGAATTTGTATGAAAATATATGGAAAAAATTTAAAATACATGTTAAAATATAGAAAGTGAAGATATAAAATATGAAAATGGAAAACTTTGTCATAAAACTTAATGTTATATCAAAAAAGTTTAAAAACAAATCATAAAAATGCAAAAAAAGAAAGTTGCTTGCGGTGAGATTTGAACTCGTGACTTGAGGAAGCAAAAAAATTGATGAATTTTGTATGAAATCTTTATACTTCACTAGAAGAAAAAAATTTCGATAGTCAAAGGTGACAGGTGACAGGTGACAGGTCAAACCTGTGACAGGTAGATTTTTTCTACCTGTCAACAGGTGACGACCTGTCACAGGTGAGGACTGCGACAGGTCAGAGCTGTGACAGGTGGAAAAAATTGACCTGCGAACAGGTAACGTCCTGTGACAGGCAGAACCTTTGACAGGTCAGACCTGTGACAGGCGAAAAAAATTGACCTGTGAACAGGTAACGACCTGTGACAGGCAGAACCTTTGACAGGTCTGACCTGTGACAGGCGAAAAATTTTGACCTGTGAACAGGTAACGGCCTGTGACAGGTAGAACCTTTGACAGGTCTGACCTGTGACAGGCGAAAAAATTTGACCTGTGAACAGGTAACGGCCTGTGAAAGGTAGAACCTTTGACAGGTCAGACCTGTGATAGGCGAAAAAATTTGACCTGTGAACAGGTAACGGCCTGTGACAGGTGGGCTGTTTTTGTTGACCTGTGACAGATCGCAACTCTGATTTTAAACACTTTTTCCAAATCTGAATCATTGTGTGGTCTGTCTCTTAGCTTTCAAATATTTTCTGACAGTTATCTTTCAAATATTTTTTGACAGTTACAACTGTGTTGAAGTTTTAAACTTCTTTCTGTACCTATAATTTCTGTGCAAAGAAAATGCGCTTTCGTGGTCAATAACTACGTATACTTAATTAATAATATACTTAACTTGGTTAAAAAGTTTGTTTACAAAATATCGGCAAGCATTTTAATACATTTTTAAAAATTTATATAGTTTAATTAACTTGACAGGCACAATGTTCGCATCAATAAGACGGACAATAGGCATACAAATAAGAAATTATGTGAAGAAACCTTCGCCAGTAGCTTTAAAAAGCTTAAAATCAAAATCATCTCGAGAAACTGTAAGTTTGTTAATTTCAATCGTATTTTAAAGTGATTGGTGCTGACTCATTCTTTAAGTTCATATTTATATTTTTTAAATTTTGTCTACTGGATCTTTTTAGTCTCAATTTTTTATGGATTCAAGGCCAGTAAGAGTAATAGCTGGGAAAGGAGGTGATGGATGCAGTTCATTTTTAAGATCATTCGCAAATGATAGAGCTGGGCCAGATGGTGGTGATGGAGGAAATGGGGCTCATGTTATATTTCAAGCATGCAATAATACTTCAGATTTTAAGCATTTGACATCAATAATAACAGGATCAGATGGAGAGAAAGGAATGAATAAAGACTGTCATGGAAAAACCTCAGATCATAAAGTTGTTAAAGTGCCATTAGGGACGATAATTAAGAATAAAAGTGGACAAATTGTTGGAGATTTAAATGAAAAGGATATGATGTTTATAGCAGCTAGAGGTGGTGCTGGTGGACGAGGAAATAAATTTTTCTGTACAGATGATCAACAAGCTCCAGAAATATGTGAATATGGTGCAAAAGGCGAGGACATAAGCTATCATTTAGAAATTAGAAGCATGGCTGATGTTGGCTTTATTGGACTTCCAAATGCTGGTAAATCGACACTTTTAAGAGCAATAACACGAGCGAAACCAAAAGTAGCACCATATGCGTTCACAACACTAAGACCGAATATTGGAATTATCCCGTACAGTGATTATGAGCAAATTGGAGTTGCTGACTTGCCCGGATTAATTGAAGGATCTGCTGAAAATCGTGGATTAGGCATTCAATTTCTTAAGCATGCTGAACGCTGTAACACACTTTTATTCGTTGTAGATGTATCTAATCCTGAGCCTTGGAATGACTACTTCATGCTAATCAATGAAATTAAAAAATTCAGTAAGGAACTAGTCAATAGAAAGCAAATCATTGTAGCCAATAAAATAGACCTTCCAGAATCTGAAGAAAATATCGAGCTTTTTAGGGAAAAACTTAAGGACATCCCAATAATCCCAATTAGTGCTAAAACTGGAAAAAACATCACAGAACTGCTGCAAGTAATAAGGAAAATGTATGATGAGCAGAAGGAAATTGAGAACAAGAAGAAGGCTGAAATGAATAATTAAAGAGCTTTTAAGGATTTTGTATCAAAAGTTTAAGGTAATCCTAGGATTAAAATTTAAATCAAACGATTTAAGATCCAGATTTAAGTTTCTGCTTCGTCAAGTCAAGTCAAGCTGGTAATAAAGTTCAGATATTTAATGGCAGATGATGAAAGCTTTATTCCAAGGCTATTGAAACAAATTTTAGGTATATAAAATTCATGAATAAATGAAGATTAAAAATGCAAATTAAGGTTTCTATCTAATCAAGTCGATTTACTCGAGCTTTGAGCTTGCAAATTGTTTAGCCAATTCCAAGATTTCATTGACTTTATCAAAATTGCTTCCTTGTGCTTGTGCAGAATCAGGTTTTCCACCTCCTTTGCCGCCCATAACAACTGATAAATGTTGAACCCATTCATTAGCTTTAAGTCCTTTCTCAATTCCACTTTTTGATGCTGCAGCCAAACAGAAGATTTTCTTAGAATCTTCATCGACAGTCACGAATAAAGCAGATGTTTCAGCATTTAATGTTTTGACTTGTTTTAAGGCAGAATCAAGAGCTTTTGTGTTATTGAAAGCTTCAAATCTATGAACGAAGAATTTAGCTTCTGGATTTTCTTCACAAAGCTGCTTGGCTTGTTCAATGACAACATTCGAGACAGCAGCTTTAACAGCCTTATCCTTATCGCCCAATATTTTCTTTAAATCTTTCAATGTGTTACGAATCTCATCTTTCTTTACGTAAGGAATTACAGCTTGTGACACTTCTTCAGTCAGGTCGACAATCAATTTTGTCATTTCCTTAATGTTGATGTCATTTCCAGCAGCATCAATTTGAGATTTAAGGTTTTTCAATTCATTCTCCAATAAGGCAGTCTTTTTGCGAGCTTTTTCAGCTTCTGGTCCAGTCAAAGCGACAATTCTTCTGATTCCTTTAGCTATAGCTTCCTCACTTGTGATAATAAAGTCAACAATATGACCTGATTGATGTAAATGGGTACCGCCACAAAATTCTACAGATGTTTCAACACCTTCTTCGCCTTCGGGGTTCTTTTCAAGATCTTCTACAGAAACTCCGAATGAAATAACCCTTACTGGATCGGGATAGACCTAAAATTAGAAGTTTATAAATTTTCACCGTTATTTTTTGATTTGAAATTTATGTTAAAGTTTTTGACAGTTGATAATTCAAATTCACAATATCCGTTACTCACCTCATCAAAGACAGATCTTAATCCTTTAATTGCTTTAGCGACCTTCAAGTTTGATTCCTTAGCATAAATTTGGACATTACGTTCGACAACATCCTGAGTACGTTTTTCAGCTTCTGCGATTTGCTTAACAGTCATTGCGCTCTTATTAGTGAAATCAAATCGAAGTTTTTCAGGAACAACCAATGATCCGCGCTGTTCTGTATCATTTCCAAGAACTTTAAGGAGTGAATGATTTAAAGCATGAGTAGCTGAGTGATTTTTCATAGTTAAGGAACGACGAACTGTATCCAAATTAATATCAACTTCATCTCCAACGCGTAAAGTTCCTTCAACGATACCAACATGAACGATATAACCGACTTTATTGTAGACATTGCGTACTGTAAATTCATTTCCTTCATCATTAACTTTTACGAAATATCCTTGATCATAAATTTGTCCACCAGACTCAGCATAGAAGTTGGTCTTGTCCAAAACCAATCCACATTCTTGTCCACTAGTGACTTCATCAATAAATGCATTATTGCATCTAATTGCCAAGATTTTACCTCTGCATCCTTCAAACACATATTCAGCTTTTGGTTCTGTTGATTCAGCCTTATAACGATACTTGAAGGAATCGTCTGTGACTGGAACTTTCTTTTCTTGAAGTTCAGAAATAGCATAGACATCAAAATTGATTGTATCAGTTGCATTAGCTGCTTTGCCTTGCGATAGGATATAACTCTTCTGTTTAGCTTCTTCGTACGCGACCATATCAATTGTCATGTTCCTTTCCTCAGCCATCAATTGAGTAAGATCAATTGGGAATCCATAAGTATCGTATAAACGCCAAGCAACATCTCCAGGCAATACATTTGTGTCTTTAAGTTTAGCAATTGTGCGATTTAGTAAGTTACGTCCACGAGTCAATGTCTTTAAGAATTGCTGTTCTTCCTCATTAATTATATCCATAATATGGAATGGATCTTTCTTTAATTCTGGGAATGTATTTCCAAGCAATTCAACGACTGTGTTGACTAAAGTTGCGAAAAATCCAGGTTTAGCATTAAGTTTTTCTGTTGCATATCGAACAGCACGACGTAAAATTCTTCTCAATACATAGCCTCTACCTGTATTATCTGGATATCCACCATCAGCTAATGCAATTGTAATAGTACGAGCATGATCAGCTAAAACACGATAAGCCATATCGACTCCATCAATATCTTCAGCACCAACTTTTCCTGTATATGAACGTGCCCCAGTTCCTTTCTGAATAGCATCAAAAAGTGGCATAAAAATGTCTGTATCATAATTGGATCTTTTGTTCTGAATGACTGAAACGAGACGTTCATATCCCATGCCGCAATCAATATGCTTTTTAGGCAACAATTTAAGTGATTGATCAGCTTCACGATTAAATTGAATGAATACAAGATTCCAAATTTCCAAAACATCAGGATCATCCATATTAACTAATTCAGGGACACTACGATCACCAATTCTATCAAAATGGAGCTCACTACATGGTCCACTGGAAATAAATTATTCATATTATTGAAAAACTTGGTAAAAACATATAATATAGGTAGTGAAATGACATCATTAATCAAATGATACATACCAAGGTCCTGTTTCTCCCATTTCCCAGAAATTATCTTTCATTGAGCCGGGCAAAATATGTGCAGGCAAAACTCCTAAATCAGCCCAGATTTGTTTGCATTCATAATCAGGCTCAAGACCAGTCTTTTCATCACCACCAAAGTATGTAACATACAATCGTTCCTTTGGAAGCTTCAAACGATCAGTTAAGAATTCCCAAGCCCATGTACAAATCTCCTTTTTGAAGTAATCTCCGAATGACCAATTTCCTAAAATTAAATCCGAGGGTTAAAATCTGGGATTAAAACAAATCCGATGGATTAAAATTTTAAGTTTTAAGGAACAAGTTTTAGGTATATACAAAAACAAGAATGACTCACTTACCCAACATTTCGAAGAATGTATGATGATAAACATCTTTACCGACATCGTCCAAGTCATTATGTTTTCCACCAGCTCTGATACATTTCTGAGTATTGGCAACTCGTACCCATTTTGACATTTCAGAATTTGGATCTGCAGTTCCTAAGAACATTGGCTTAAATTGATTCATTCCAGCATTTGCGAACAATAATGTTGGATCATCAAGAGGAATTGTTGAAGACGAATGAACATAAATATGCTTTTGTTCAGCAAAATAGTCCATAAACAGCTTACGGATCACATCAGCAGTTAGTGACGTATTCATGTTGCTATGAGGAAGTAAAAATAATGTAAATGAACTAGAACTGGATTTAATTAAGGTATTTTTTACTTTCACTTTTTCCTCCTTCGTGGCAATTTCACAATTTGATAAAGGATTGCTTAATTCAATTTAAGAAGCAAAATGATCACTGGGATGTTGTAGATAGTGATAATCTACACTGGAACTAATGTGTATTATCTATTATATTGCTGTACTTTTTGAATTATTTAAATTCTTTAATATTTGCACGACAGCATGCGAGACGAAGTAACAGGAAAATGGTAAAGACGACTCAACTGTAAAGAAGAAAACAAAGCATGGCTGAATACTTTTTTCAAATTTTATTCGTTATTTTTGTTAAAAAGACACAGGATTTAAAATCAATTTTCATAATCTACCAGCTCGTTCTAAAGTATCATCAGTAAGTTCAAAGGCAGGTCTATAAGTTTTCTTATCATCATTAAGAAGATGTGGATTAGGAACGGTATTTTTTCTGTTGCCAACTGATGTGAATCCATTATTGTACAGATCACAGTACGGAACGTTGTGGCTAATTATATAGTCCCAAATATCTTTACAAGACCAGTCAAGTAACGGATTCACTCTCATCAATTTAGGCCAATCACCATCTGTGGGCTGTAAGTTGAAAGATGATAGTTATTAATTAAATCATGAACATGCTACATGCTTCATACCTCAAAATAATGTAATTCATCACGATTTTTATATGTTGGATCCTAAAGTTGACATTAAGAATCCTTGAAAATGAGTTATATAAATAATTTTATGAACTAGCTTACACTTTTTCGACAACCCATTAGCACAGCTTGTAGTTCTGGATCATTTTTACAAATTTCAGCTAAAGCAATTTTCATCGATGAAATCTCTATTTCCTTAATTTCTATTTTATAATAGCTTTCACATTCCTTAACAAAACTCTCGATCTCATCAAAAGGATCAACTTGTCTCATGTATATAATTTTTATACCTAATTTATCTGATTCATTTATATAGCACCGTTTAAGTAATAGATCCAGTAAAACTGTACAGTCTTTACCGCCATTAAAGGATAAGAATATTTGATTTGATTGATAATTTTGGAATGTCTCCTTTAAAATCTATAGAAGAAACTTGATTACATTAAAGGATTATGAATGAATTGAGTGATTTTATTAATTACATCCAGTGATTTTTCAATCTTTTCATCCAACTGATTTGACATCTTGCTACTCAATTAGGTTATAAGGTCACAGAATGACTACCTATTTTCTAATCACTTAAATTTAAGTGACTAAAGAATTAATACGTCAACATTTGTTTCCATACTTAGTGCTCAAAACGCATTTTATGGTTTTTATGATTTCTATAAAAATCCAACGGTTTTCAAATATTTGAATTTTAAAGGGTTTTAGAATTTTGAACTCAAATTTTGACTTTTAAATTTTTAAAAATTATTTTACAGCATAAAATTTGATTGAAGCACTTAATTGTGAAGACAGTCAGCCATAAGTTCCATCAAAATACATAGACAGCCTAATAAAATGATGGAAAGAACACTGTAAGTAAATGCTGAAATGTGAATGCGGTTTGTGAAAATAAAAATGTTTATTGTGACGACGACTGAATAATCGGAAAAGGTAAACAAGAATTTTAAAAAGTTAAAAATTCATAAATATTGAATTATCACTAAAAGTATAAGGAATACAGGCATTAAAATTTAATTAAACAATAAAAAAACATTCAGTATGAAGCTAAACAATGCAGTAATTCATAGCTTTAAAGTTGCTAAAGTGTTTCGTGAAAATCAAGAAAAATCAAATTCCATAGACTTTTCAACTAGTGGCGAGAAGCTTATTTCGTGCTCTGAAGATGATCAAATAGTTCTATATGACTGTGAGAAAGGCACACAAACGAGAACAGTCAATTCAAAAAAGTATGGAGTTGATCACATTAGATTCACACATTCATCTATGGTTAGTTTAATTAACTTTTAAGCGGGAAATCCATTAGCTTATTTATTATTTTATAGACCGCAATTCACAGTTCCACAAAAGTCGATGACACAATACGATACCTAAGTCTGCATGATAACAAGTATTTAAGGTATTTTCCGGGACATACGAAGAAAGTGACATCACTTAACATATCTCCAATTGACGATACATTCATCTCTGGATCTTTAGACAAAACATTACGATTGTGGGATTTAAGATCGCCCAATTGTCAAGGTGTTATGCATTTACAAGGCAAGCCAATTGCTGCTTTTGATCCTGAAGGCTTAATTTTTGCTGCTGGAGTCAATTCAGAATCGATCAAATTGTATGACTTAAGATCCTTTGACAAAGGACCTTTTGTGACTTTTATGTTAAATCAAGAGAAGGAATGTGAATGGACAGGCTTGAAATTCTCAAAAGATGGAAAGACAATTTTGATCAGCACAAATGGTTCAATTATTCGACTTATTGATGCTTTTCATGGAACTCCACTACAAACGTTTACAGGTGAGCACATAATTGTCAATTTTAAATATCATGACTAACATATCAAGGAATTTCAGGATATTCGAACAATAAAGGAATTCCAATTGAAGCATCTTTCAGTCCAGATTCACAATATATCTTTTCGGGAAGTACTGACGGACGTGTTCATGTATGGAATGCAGACAGTGGATTTAAAGTATGTGTACTAAATGGTGATCATCAAAATCCAGTTCAATGTGTTCAATTTAATCCAAAATACATGATGATGGTGTCAGCCTGTACAAATCTTGCTTTCTGGCTACCTTCAATTGAAGAAGAATGAACTTCTTGTTCTCTTATATTTTTAATCTTTTCTTTTATTAAATATGTTAATTTTCTCAAAAATAAAATATCATTAATTACAATTTATAAATTTGTAAGTACATCTAAAACTAACATGAGACACTCGATACACGAATACTGATTGAATGTTATTTTTAAATTGTGCACATTACATTATTGGATGTGGTTCTTTTCCATCATATTGACTAGAATAAATGAAAATAAATTTATTAGTTTTTGAGAAAAATTATGAAGCAGCTATTCATTTCGAGTCGTCCACTTTTAGACGTGTCTAAAATTTCAGATTATTACATTTTAACTTGATTTTAACCATCTTTTTTTAAATATTAGCGACTGTTTTTAAATATTTTGTGACAGTTATTTTTTAACCGTTATATTTTTCAACTTTTTTATCGAGATTAATCAACGACTCAATTTATCTTATCATCTTACTTTCAACAAAGCGATCCCATGGACGAATATAAAGTGTAACAGTAGATGCATAAATTTTGTTCTCATCATGTCTGTCACTAAAGGTTCCATAATAGAAGTACTTCATTCCAGCAACAACTTGCTGTCCAACTCTGAATATTTCTACTATATCCCAGTTTCCAGCCTCTAATTTTCCGATATGTTCTTTTAAAAGTTCAACGAGTTCTCTTTGACGTGCCTCATCCTGAACGACGCTAACACCACCTTCAGTTTTATCAATTTTAAATAATTTTTAAATATTTTATTGACTTTTTGGACGTACCACTGATATTACCTATCATCGGTCTGTTTATAGGCTCTGCTGCAACAATCGCAGACCAAAAAAATAAGCTGAAAAGCACAATTGAATTCATTGTTTTGTCTGTAATTTCTTGATGATAACTGTTTCCTTACATTACAATCGGAACTTTTATATCACTTCTACAAAAACAATAATTATTGTTTACCCAATTGCTTTGGCAAGATAAAAGATAAGTTCGAAAAAAAAGAGTACTTCCAAAAATTGTGTTACGATATGCGTAATACAAAGTGATAACTACACGAGCCATAAGAAAATGACTAGTCAGTTCGAAAATTGATATTAAAACAGCTGATTACTTGGTGTTTTTCCAACTTTATTTTTACCAAAATTACATCATTTACAGCACATGGCATTAAATGGGTATGGTTCAATAATTGTCATCATTCACAAGTCTTCGATTACTTCTTCTTTGTTGAATGTCACTGGAATTTTTGAGAGAAATTTTTGTTAACGAATGCTGATTAACAGTATGAAGGTAAAGGAAAGAGGTGGATCTAAATCTTTGAGACAAATGACTGAATAACGGTTTTTATAAATTTTAAAAATCCAACCAATACTTTTCAAAAATGAAAAATCCGTTAATATTAGAGAAATTGAATTTAATTGCAGGATGTTGATGCATTAAATGTTTAAAGCAACAAAGATATCAAAAATTTACGAGTTGTGTGCAATTTGCTTTCTCAGAATAATTTTAAACTCTAGATAAAATTGGTCAATATTTATATTAAAAGATATCAGTTTTTACGGCACATGAGGAATTCGCCAAATTAAATTTGCACTCAACCTGCACTTGAAGAAACAAGAATATCTAGGAAAGACATCATTTATATATTATCATGATAACATTTTAACCTCTAAGATTGAGTTTTAGATTCCTTTTGAATTGAGCCCTTTCCTTGGTATTAGAATTTATTAATATGCAGTAATTACCTTCAGTAAAGTTCATCCATGGCTGCTCCCAAATTTTAACAGCACCTCTGTAGAATTCTTCTTCCATTACTTCTTCAAATATTCCATGCACAATTGATAAGGAACCTGCGACAACTTGTGTTGTGATTTTTTCGACTTTATGAAGTTCCCAGCATCCCTCAAAACTGCATAAATTATTCTTGACAATTTTTAGTAGTCTTGCTCTTTCGTTGATGTCTTCGACTAGTGAATGCCCACCTGAAATTTAATTTATGAGTATTATGACTGCTAAAATAAATAGCACATAAATCCACAAACCAGAAAATTGCGACGAAACGTGATTTAAAGTCACAAAAATCGCCAAAAGTGAAATGAAAATTTTCATACTGAAAAATTTGAAGGAAACAATTTTAAACTAACTTTTCAAACCCTCTTTTCAAGTAAGACTGATGATTATCACATAGCTACTGTACCATTTTTATCCAGGAGCTGTTTATTCAAGTGTTTTTAAATTTATTCAAATATTATGAACTTATGGAAATTAAAGGTATTTTTAAAACATGACGTGATTAGACAATTTTAATCAATTACAGATTAGCTTTAGAAATTTGAAATTATAAGCAGTTAAGTGCCTTGCTGGTCGAATAGGTAAAGCGCTTGGCTCAAATTTGGTATGGTAACTCGAAGGTCGTCGGTTCGAATCCAGCCATTTCCAAATTTGTTTTTTTTCAGAAGTTTAGATACTTCGACTGCTTAATGTAGGAGATCAAGCCATAATTGGGCATTTTAGGCAACGTTGGATTAAGGAACGGATCAGGAACTTGAAGTGAAGCGGGAGAGATAGGAACGAGAGCTACAAGATTACCTTATAATGGAATATTGTCAGAACGGACCTGAAATGTATCACGTCACGCCCACAGAAGATTGAAACGAGAGCCTTAGTTTATTTGAAACCTAGATATGAAGATGAGAAGCTTGATCCTACATAATACTAATAGTGATATGAAATGTATCACTAATCAATGTAAAAAGTAAAACATGTATAAATACTAAGTCTTCCGGACGGTAACGTCGACAAGTAAATAATAATAATAAAAATAAAAATAATAAAGGGAATCAAAAAATTTCGACAGGTTGCACTGCATTCAAATTAAAAATTGATTAATTATAGTATGAAACCATAGTTTTAAGCTCTAAAAGTACATTTTACTGGAATAAAATGATGAAGCTGAGCTAATAAAACAAACCCCAGCTCTTTAAGATTTCTAGTTTGAAAGTTAACAAATTAGATGATAATTATCAAGATTTTATATCAGAGTCAGTTTTTAAGATGTTTTTGCCCATTTTAAATCATCTTCACGTGGTTTACATCCAGTGAAATAAGTCACAATTGATTCTAGTGTTGACCAAAATCTAGCATCAAAATAAATTAGTCATTTCCGCAAATAAAATCTAATGTTCATTACATTATCACTTACTTGATTTTTTCTAATGGCCAGTTAAGCCAGCCTGTATAGAAAATAGAAATAAGTATCAGAAAATTAGTTTAGTCAGGCAATAATTAGAGTTGTACAACTTGTGTGTCACATCACACCTACAAACATTGACTACAACTGTCAAACATATAATTTACCTGTCGTGATACAAAAGTATGATACATGTGGTGCTACGTGATGAATACGATGATGCTTTCGAGGCAGAATGATGTGATAATTTTGTAGAATTTGTACCCACACCGGTAAACCGAAATATGTGTGACTCCACTTGTGGATTTGATTAGTTATAGCCACGAAGATTGAACATAGAAAGAGATATGCACAGAATGGATATTCAGCCTGAATTTCAGTGCTTGATGAGTTGTAGAAGATGAATGTTAATTTAAGCAAGATGGGGATGCCAATCATAAAGTTTCCTCCATTTGTTTGAATCCAGTCATGTCTCGTAATACTTGTCGCATCAATATGATGTTCCCGGAATGGACGGATAAAGTTTTTACCGATAAATGGCAGTTCCACTGATCCCCATGAGTCACCAGCCCAATGAACAATTCCACTGCTGAAATCAGCTGTGACTATGCCGCAAATAGCTGAAAATATCACTTCACTAATGCGGTCTATTCTCAAATGTTTAAGTATCATAAAGAAATTAATGAGCATCAGAAAAATACAGCTATAGACACAAATCACTTCCTGTACTCTTTTACCTACGAGTGGAAATAATTCGAAAAGTTGAGAAAATCATCGAATATTGGCATGCTCACCTGTGCTGTATAAACTTGCTAATTTCTTTGCTCCTTCATGTCTATCCAAGCGATGTGGCAATTTTTGGTTTTCTTTTTTTGATATACAATTGGGATCATATTCAGCCATAAGAAAGGGATGAAAATTCGTTTGATTGAGGTAAAAGCAGGATTTAATTTTATGAAGAATTAAACTTGATTGTAATTTAAGCTATTAATCTACAACTACAGTCGTTCTATTTGAACATATAAATTTAAGTGAAACAAGTGTTTTAAGTTTTATTTGAAGTGTCTATTTTGGGCTTTGAGTTTGGCATTAACGTAATTTTATCTTAAATTATATTTTTATGGGGATCATTCTTTTATTAAGTAACGCCAAAAAAAATTATATCCCCTTCAAATATACCACAAATGTTTAATTAATCATTTCTTTTGATTAGCTTAGCACAGAATCTTTGTTTGTAGTTCTTACTCTTTACAGAAATCCTTAACAAAATTCATTATAAATATGAGCACTTTAAAGCATCTGAATTTCAGCACGTACTCTTTATGGCGTCGTTATAACACCTAAATAAATATTTTTGACTATATTCAACAAAATATTTTCGTCCCTGAAATTTTTTATCAAATGATGCGCAATATTCATGCTTGACAAGCTTATCGAAAGTCTAGAAAAGTCGAAAGTTTATCAATTTTGCAATAATTCAAATTGATAAATATTAAGATTTTTGTAAGCTTATTAGAAGCATTAACGTTCACAGTTGTTGAAATGTACACGTCAGCTTTTAAATTGATCTTAAACGTATGTAAAGCGTTTCAGAAACAGATATTAACTTACTAATACAAATACATGATTTTGGAACAGTAAAATGAATATAATAATGAGTGATCAAAATAAAGTTTAATCAGTCTAAAGCTACATCCTTATCAGTAAAGAAGTATAAAAATGTGGAATAAGATGTAAGTACACCATTGTGTTACTCACTGAGCAACTTCCGAAACCAACAAACATTACTTCCACTTCTTACACAGATTCCTTTTCATAACCATAAGCTGGTTATCATCATGTACAAGAGCATCTGTCATGCAATGCCAATGGAATGGAGAGATATGCACAAAAGTCGTAAGCATGACATCCGTATATACACCATTTGATTCCGTTACAATATTTGGAAAGGCTCTAAACTATGTCAACACTGCCACAGATACATTAACTTTGAGTTTATTTAACATTAATTTTATTCCAGCAAAGATTTTCAGTGTTTTTAAAAATCTAGGAACTTTTAATATGAATAACTGCTCTACAACAATTCTGACGACTAATTCTTTCGTTAACTGTGCATCATTAACATTTATTCAAGTTTCGTTTGGAATTGTGACAAATATTCCTGAAGCATTTGCACAGACATGCACAAATCTACAAGTTGTAAGATTTAGATACAGTAATGTTCAGTCTGTCCATAAAAATGCTTTCAGAAATTTGGGAAAAATGGTGATTTTAGATTTGACTGGCAATAGAATCACTTGTATTCATGCTGAATTGTTTCTACCAACTCCAATGCTTCATTATATTTATTTGCAAAATAACAAAATTAGTGGAATTGATAGTGGATTTATTAAACATCTTTCGAAACTAAGATTATTGAACTTGGTAAACAACTCGATTAAGTACTTGCCAACCTTAACATTACCAACAGGACTTGATCCAATCGCAATTCTTTTGTTTGGAAATCCAATTAATGCAGTTGAACCTGATTTTTGTTCTACATTTAGTTCAAGATCAGATGAGGAATACATTGATACCTTAACATCTAGTGACTATAAAGATGCAATGGGCAGATCTCTTGCATGGAACTTTGATGTCATTTATCTAAAGGATCTTTTGTTCCAGAATGGCGTTCCATGTTTAGGAACGGGAATTGCATTCAATAGACTTAGCAAAGCAGATTGTTCAAACTTTAATAATGTCATGAATACATGCTATGCTAACTATCAAACTACAATGATTGACGCATACCCATGTCAATCCGCTTGCTTTTAAGGTGCAATTTGAGTAAATTTTGATAAATTTATGATTTTATTTAAATTTTTCTAAATTGCTGAAGTTCTTTTGAGGAAAAAATAAGAAACATGTCTAAATTTAAGAATCTTAAGCTTTGGATTTGATTTTTTTGACTTGAAAAATTAATAAAGCATAATTTTGAATTTTTAAAGAGCAAGATATTTTCAATGCGTAGTTCCTTGACAATAAGTATTGAATCTCATCTGCAGCATTGTCAATAACCGGCTTTTGTCACACATGCAAGCCACATGCAGTCAACAACTCTGTCAAAATTCGAAAAAATTACTTCGAAAAAGATTTGAATTTAAGTTTCAAAAATCCGTTATGAAAAATAGCATTTTAACGGAATTAAAATTTTAAAAATCAACTTTGGTACCCAATAAATATTCATCACATGAATGTGAACAGTTAGATGTTTTTTTGAGTCATTGGTATTGATTTGAAGCTAAGCGACAACTTATTTATGAAAATTTATTTAATTAGAACTTAATAACTGTAAATCATTGCTTGAACAAAATAGTTCTGTGCATTCTACTTCAATCCTTATTTAAATGAGCACATTAAAAGTCTATTAATGTATAGTTTTTGCAAATTATACAACCTCAAACTGTTTATAGCTGAATTGAGCTAAAGATCCATTTAGGTATAAATTAGACTTGATTATTATAACTCCCGTAGATACCAATCCAATCTTTCGTGCTTGCTAAAATTACATCATGCTTCAAAAATTCACTTTTTTCGTCTCCTCCTTTCTATCCGTACTCATGATGCCATTAAGACCCATCAAATTGAAAATATTTCTGCCGTAAAGCTTGAAAGAATCCGTTAAGTATCGATAAATATTTTCATTCTTTCTCTTACTTATTTGTTTTCACCCGAAAATTTCGCACATCACACATTAACATTCATTTCGAGTAGTGTCAAACATGAGCTGGATTTTGATCAGTCAACAATACAAGCAAGCAAGGCACAAGCTGCCAATAAAATGAAGAAAAAAAAATTAAATTTCTCTAATCCAAACAATGCTATAGCATCTGAATCATTTAGTGCTATTAATGACTGACCATTTTACAAGATACAAGAAATACTTTTTTGTTTTGGGGACTATTCACTGGTGACGTTCCGCCACATAGCTTAATTTCGATGAAACTTAGCTTAATATTGATGATTAATTCAAAATCAATCCAATTCTGAAGAAGAAGCACTATTAAAATTTATTGACATCATTTTTTAACCCCCCTCGTTGACAAAATGAAGATTTTTGTTTGATAATTAGTTTAACTTATATAACCGGAACGCTGTCATCACTTTAATGATCATACGAATTTTCTCTCAATTTAATCATCTTTTAATTTGTACAAAAAGCTTAATCTTTAATACCATTACAATTTCTTCTGTCATTGTCTCATCAGGTAGATGAGATTAAGCCCTGCAGCATAACAGATTTGCAATCGAACGGACAATAAGCAGCCTAAGATAATAGAGTAGTGTGAGAAAAAAAAAGGAATATAGCTTTATGCAGCAGGATATGTGTCAGAACCATTAAATATTTAAATGAGATCATTCTTTGCATTCCTTCCACTACGTCGACGAGTAAAAAAAAAGAGTTTCTCTCTCTGTTTTACACGAGGTAATGTTATATGGGACACGTTAGTTGTGTATATTACTGTACAGGTGTTTAAACAAAAAGGAAAAAGAATGAAACGAAACGAAATTGAGTGGACTTTTTGCAAAAAATTTGAGGTTAGTTCTGTATAGCGCATTTTAGAGGAAGTTTCAAACGATTCTTAAAAATTTGAGTTTTAACGGAGTTTTTGTATTGAAATAAGGTATCAAAATTTTGCCAAGACACAAGTTAAAGAAAAATTAAAATTTTAAATTCTATTAAAATTTCAAAATTGAGTTAAAATTTCAAAATAATCATAAAATATTTCATCACCCAAAACGACTGCATATTCACAAAATGCAGCACGAAAAAAAGTGAAAGAGAGGGAACAAAATTCCATCTTATTGGAATTTTCGTTTAGAATGCAACCCAAGATCATTTTATTACTGTGTTCGTTTTTAAATACCTGAAAACAACTTAGTAAGACTTAATAAACATATATGAATTTTTAAAACAATATCTCTACACAGTTCATTAAAATCAACTCAAACTTATCTTTTTGAAAAATCTCCCATGCACTTCATAAAGCAGCACTACGAGACAAAAAAAATTAGATGAATTTTCCATGTGCATAGTGCATAGTTTGGAATGACAGCAGAGAAATAAAAAATTCATTCGGTTGTGTAAGCATGTCAGCATAAAAATTCATTGAAATTCATTTTAGAAGAAATTTTTCTTCATGTAACGATTAAGCACTACAAGCC
Source organism: Chironomus riparius (assembly GCA_917627325.4). Taxonomy (NCBI): domain Eukaryota; kingdom Metazoa; phylum Arthropoda; class Insecta; order Diptera; family Chironomidae; genus Chironomus; species Chironomus riparius. The sequence continues at coordinate 14,852,492 of OU895877.1, read as the reverse complement.
TATTCAATACATATGAACATAAGCCTTCTTTCATACTTCATATTATTCTTTTCTTTAAGTTGAAAACCTGTTTCAAAACTCTCGCTCTCTCTCCGTGCTCTCGAGAAATTTTAATTTTTTTTTAGTATAGACGGGTCCGATGTGGTAAAATGTGTACGAAAGAAAGGAGAAAAAAACGATTACTTGTTATTGATTGAGGGACTTAAACGCATTTTACAATTTTGATATTTAACGAATTTTTAAAAATTCAAAATTTTAACTGTTTTCAAAAGTTTGAAATCACAGAGGTTTAAATTTTAGCAGCTTGCACATTTATTTAACTCAATGGCAACAATTCTCAGAAATCGCAAGGACTGCATAGCTTAAAAACAGGGTTTGGAGCAGTAAATCAATAGCAACAAGCTCATGCTTTAAACTAGATATATGTACTCTGCGTGGTCCCTCCTATTTCAAAACTCACACCCAGCCAGCCAAAGTGAATTGAATTAAGATTCAAAAGTGTCACCAAAAAAAGTCTCATGTGTGCGACTCGAATCAGCAACTATCATTTTCTGTCGCACCTTACATACCGATCAATTTTCTCTTCTCGATGACTTTTCTTCTTATTGATATTGTTGCTATTAACAAGCCACACGAGCTTTTCTTTTCATTTTCTTTTACAAATAAAAAATTTTACGAGAAAAAGAGTCAAAATATATCACGTCTGAGCTACTGCATGCTGCATGATCATGTCAGAAATTCATCAACAACCTGGGCGGTTCAAAAAATTTACTTACCTACTGACTGAGAGATACTGATGCACACATAAAATAATTAAAATTCATTTTTCTGAGATCTCTTAGGGTTCGTTCACTTATTACGTAACGCACTAGGGGGGGAGGGGGGGTCTAAGATTTTGTTACGGTTTGTTACAGGGGGAGGGGGGGGGTCTAAATTTTGTTACGTAACCTTTCAAAAATTATATTTTTTTATAATTTTTTCTATATTAATTTTAAATTTTTTTAACGTTAAATTTTAACTTAAGAACTTTTTAGTTATAATTGCTTTCCTTCTATTTACTTTTACATACTTAAAGGAAGTATAATAAACATTTGATAAACAATTTAAATGAAAAAAATTATTGTTACGTTATGGGGGGGGAGGGGGGGTCTAAGATTTTGTTACGCTTTGTTACAGGGGGGGAGGGGGGGTCTAAAAACTCGTTTTTTTGCGTTACGTAATAAGTGAACGAGCCCTTATCTCTCTTCCTTTTTTATTACACGCTTTTTATTGAGTTGCTCTGTTGGTTTCTTTGTATGTCACGTTCAAATCTTGCAATCGATTTTTCGACCACTTCTATTGCTCCAATCGAGCTCAAATTTTGTATACACACGTTTTCCCGGTGACAATACAATATTTTAACACTTTAGAACCACACAAATGCTTAATTATAGTACAATTTTAATAAAACTTTTTTATATGGGAAAAAAATCCAATGTCAATGATATAAAATTTTGATTTGTTTAAAATATTATACTTGAAATGCTCAAAAGTCATTTATATGATTCACTATAGTTTAATTAATATTACTTTTTATTAATAATACTAATAATTGGAGAAGCTGAAGATTTTCTGTGAGGATGAAAAAATTGACAAGTAATTTTTTCATGAATATCCGTAAGTGAAAATTTGAATTTTCAAAAAACCGTTAATCACAAGTCCGCTACGAATTAATGCAAAATAACTATTAATATGCGATGTGCATTTAGCACACATAATTTGAGCATAAACGTATGCTGTTTTAAATGCATTACAATATTTATAGCACTTCACCAATTTAATTAAATTGACTTCTATTTATTATCGGCTTAACGTAATTTTGCATAACATATGAATGACATTCATTGAATTTAAATTTGAAAAATCCGTTATAAATACGTTACATATAGATGTGATTTGCATCTTTATGTTAAGAATCCACACGTTATGTAATAGGAATGGTACGGATAAACACAAAATCTTTACGATTGATTTTTAATGTTCTTTACTCATGAATGTTTTAAAAAACGCAGAAAACGCACATAATTGAAGTTCAGGACATTTTTTAGAAGAGTTTTATGTGTTTCCAGGTATGACTTAAATTATAAAAACGAATGAAAAATCCTGACAGTCGTTACTAATTACCCATTAAAAAATGGGAATATATTAAAAGTTGAACGAAACGAAGTGGAGTTGAATTTGAATTGTTGTGGTCGATATTCGATTAAAAGATTGAGACTAAAAAGTAGCAAATAAAAAAACGTTAAAAAAAACTTTTTAAAAAACACGCTTTTTTCCCGAAGACTAAAAAACAAATAACATTTTTTTTCTTGAAGTTAAGTCTGTTGTTAAGAATAAAAACCAAGCGACCAAAAAAGGAGCAAATAAAAAAATGTTAAAAAAAACTTTTTAAAAAACACGCTTTTATCAAAAAGATTAAAAACCAAAAACTTGAAAATAAAATAAGATCACACTTTTAGCGAATCAGGATTTTAAAAGTTTTCTTGTGACATCTAGAAATGTAACATAATTTTTTTCAAAATATTGTGATTAAGTCCAAGAACACAATGACTCGAAAAGCGTGGGGCTTTGAGATTTGACGCTTCTCTTACTTAAGAACTTAGTTGAACTAAGAAATGCATCCTTAAATTACGCCCCACGCTTATAGAGTCATTGTGTTCTTGGACTTAATCACAATATTTTGAAAAAAATTTATGTTACATTTCTAGTTGTCACAAGAAAATTTTTAAAATCCTGATTCGCTAAAAGTGTGACCTTATTTTATTTTCAAGTTTTTGGTTTTTAATCTTTTTGATAAAAGCGTGTTTTTTAAAAAGTTTTTTTTAACATTTTTTTTTCTTTGCTGCTTACTTTATAAATGCACATAATGGGATACCTTTGTTCCTCTTTTCCTCCCTTTTTTTATTGTTTTGTTTATACTTGCTCATATTTTTATTAAGGCTTTTCCATCTAAACCTGTTTATTTGATTTTTCTTACATTTTTAACAATTTTTTTTTATTTATTTATGAGCTTGTGAAAAAATGTTGGGCCTGCAATTTGTAGTCTCAGGTGTGTGCTTGTTACATTTATTATAATGTACTGGGGGTCCTCGATTTGAGTAGATTCTATTTGAGTAGATTCGATTTGAACAGAAATTTTTTTACCCACCAAAATATTCGATTTGAGTAGATTTCTTCCTGTTTTCTTCGATTTGAATTGTTTACAAAATAAATATTTTTGATAAAAACATTTCAGAAAATATTTTTAAAACATAAAATTTTCTGCAATAAGCGTGAACTTATCATATTGATCGAAAAATCAATACTAAAGTTACAAAATTAAAGTAAAAATTTAAAAAATCGATATAAAATTAACGGTTTTAAAAAGTTCAAATTCAAAAACCCTACAAATTGTTCGGTTAAATAACATTTGCAAGGTTCTCATATTTTTGTTTTGTTTAAAAAACATATTTTTTGTGAATTTCTGTTTAAAAACAATATGAATATGCGTTGAAATAAATTAAGTTATCTAAAACACATAGGTAAAGTTAAGAAACTAGGTAAAATGTGCAAAAAATTATAAAAATTTTCATTGTTTTGATACATTTTTTGGACTCTGGAACAAAACATGTGATTTTGTATTGATTCTTTGCCTCGATTTGAATAGATTCGATTTGAGTAGAAATTTTTTGGAACAAAACAACTACTCAAATCGAGGACCCCCAGTATCTAAATGAGAGTAAAGTAAATCGTTTTTAGACTTATTGGGTACTTCATTATTATTGTTATTTTTGTACAGTAAAAAATTTGTTTAATGGAATCAAAATAATGCTTTTTTCTTCGTTTTGTTAAATTTATCGCTTCAAGACACACGTCCATCTCAATCAACATCGAGTTGGAAAGTCGGCAAACTAGAGTTTTGTGGAATTTTATGGAAAATCTGTTCTTAAGTATTTTAATTGATTGAGAAGTTTTGGAATAGTTTGACTGCTTTGGATGTTATTAACTTAAATAAAGTTTAATGCTCAAGAGGTTGTTCGATAGGTAACAAATTCATGTCAAAAGCCGATTTTCTACGGCTAATCAGGGGACTCTATACTAATCAAAGTTAAATTAAAACTACATCTCACACAGAAGAAGATCGATATTGAATTCAAAAGTAAGTTTCCAAGAGTATTCCATACGATTCAAAAGTGACTCAAATTAAGTCACTTAATTAACGAAAGGATCGAACCAATCAAATATACTCAACCTATAATCAGAATTCCATCTGATTAAAGTTGTAACCTATAATCAGAATTCCATCTGATTAAAGTTGTAGGTTTTTTTGAATCGATGAAAACGTTCATCTAAGATTTAAATAAAATGCATCTTAGTTGTTTACCCCTTTTCAATAAAAACATATTCAGTCTTTTTCTGATTTTCGAGCATTAGACATCGCACAATGATTCAGTTTCGGAAAAAATGTTCAAAAATTCCATGTGCACAATATTTTTCTGACACATTAGAGAATTGAAAGTTTTTGTTGATTTCTTTCGATTTGATTCTTTTAGCATCTTCTACATAATGTTTTCATTAATTGCTCAAAAACTCAGTCCATAATATAAAGGATAAACATGATTTTTAACCAAAAGTATGTAAAAGTTTATCAAAAAATATTGTGCATGTCCAAATTTTGTATGAAAATTTATGTAAACTTTGAACGCAAATATCTCGAAAACGGCATTAAAAGGCATGTCCTCAGTAATATGGGAGATAGATATAAGGTTAATTAATTGATTTGTATAGATTTCAGAGAGGTCTTTGGAAGACTTTTTAAATTATGAATGGTTTAAGTTTTGTAATAAAACTCAGATTTCAATTCCACTTTTAAGGCTTAATAAGCAGATTTCTATTGAGTTGGTTGTTTTAATATGTAAAGCTAAGCTTAAATTAGCTAACAACTGCTTCCAAGACATCCAAATAACAACTTAAAGTAGAAAAAATCATATAGTTTTCTTCGTACTCAAATTGTAAACAAATTTTGGGTGAGATTAAATTAATGATTTCTGGAGTTAAACAGCAAATTGGAACGAGATATTTTTAAAGGATATGTATAAAGGTAAGATCTTTAATCTAGCATTTAAAAGACAAAGTTTAATTAACATGAAATTTTTGAATTTTTGAACATTTTTTTCGATTCTGAATCATTGTCGTTTTCATTAAGGAATTTCATTCAAACTATAGGTAAACTACAAGAGTTCTGACTGAGACCAATCTGTCGAGTCCTTCCTATGCCTTGGCAAACTTTGTTGCACAATAGAATGCTAGAAGTATACAAATAACATTAAAAGATATTCTATATTTTAAACTTAATAGCAGAAGTTTATCAAGGGTTTGTAGGGATTATTTCTAGAGATGTCGATCAGTGATTAATCTTCTGAATTCACAGACATTGTATTATCATGAATCTAAGTTTACTTTAAGATTTCATAACAAACTACCTGCATAGCCACTAAGAACACCTCTCAGATTGTCATCATAATTTCTTTTAACCCGGATTTAAATTCAAAACATCCGACATATCAACTAAATATCCAGTAGTTCCAAGAAAAAGAGCTGAATACGAAAAATGCACAAGCAAATTGAGAGCATACATACCCAAATTCAAAAGAATTGCATGACGATGAAGCGACGAACCTAAAAAATTAATCTCTTGCATACTTATTGTCTGCTTCATCCATTCAATCAATACTTGAACATTGATCGAGACATTTGAATACAGCAGAAGAGAAGATTTTGCAATCGAGTTTCTAGGATGAAAATTGATGTTGAGTAATTGAGTAATGGATTTGAGAGCGCACAAGACAAGCATAAATTATGATTCTTCTATTATGATTTAATTACAACTTAATGTAGATTTAATTATAGCTCGTTTCTATGAAAAAATTTTTGTGAGAAATAAAATACCAATATGTCCATAAGTGGTTCATTTGCCATAAATTAAAAATAAATATGTTATTCATACAAGAAAGCAAAGCAAAAAAAAATATTGAGCTGAGAGAAATACACAAGCTCTATGAAAAGAAATGAAACGGGTCTGTGCCTGTAGCATTGTAGACACACGTAGCAATACAAATGAAGAGAAAAAAAGTAAGATTTTTTTGCGGTATGTCTCTCCAACTATTGCCTTACTTCATGTGCATATACACCTTCTCTTCTCCATCGTCTCTTATGCACATGCTTATGTATTGGTAATGCCGAGAGATTTTAGTGTTGAATTTTCTTGGAAAGAATTTCTTGAAAGAAACTTTTTCGACTGTTTCAGTGAGTAACGAACCGTCGTGCAAGTAAGGTAACTTGAAGAAAACAATCTCCTCGCGTAGTTAAAAATATGAAGAATTTTTTTTATTAATTTGTGCATAAATTAAAATATTGAGTTCACAATAATTAATGTCGTTTAGCATTTCATAAAAATTATTAAGAACAAAAAATTATATTAATGGACTTAAATTGATAAAATGGACGAAAATTTTTGATTCTTTTTAAACCCAAAAAAAAGAGAAGGTGAATAAAAAAAATATTTCAACAGCCTTTTATACATGAATAAGAGATGAAGAAAGAAAAGAATATAACGTTGGCATTTTGAACACTACATTGAGAGAAGTGAATGTATCAAAGAGGGAAAAATTATAGGCAAAATATTTATTGTTGTATTTTGTTCATTGAAAAACAGCATTAGTGCACTTCAACTAGCAAAAAAGGTGCAGAACGTTTAATATACAGTGAAGACAATTTTTGAAATTTGAATTTTAATGGATTTTAAAATTTTGAATTTTATCAGTGAATTCTACTTCAATTTTTTTGTGCGTCAACAATTTTCATTAAAATCAATCAAAGCAATCACAATTATTCATAAATTTTGCACATAAATATTCAAAGAATATGTCAGTAAAGGAGTCAAAGTGAATTTCTACCTGTGCTACTATTAATTTGCAAAAGAGACTGTAAAATATTGGAACAACTGTTATTGACTTTTAAAAGTGGATTTTTCTCAGAAATAATATTTAATCTTTTTGCATAAAATAAAAGACACAATTCAAAAAAGTTGCAAGCTCCAAAGAAAGCAAAATCAAACACCTAAAGTAAAAATCTATGTATGTATAATTAAAATACTTACTTTGCTCCTAAGAAAAATATTATTGAAGTAAATGTGCCAATGAAAACATAAATTTATCTGCTTGCTTGTAAATGCAATGAGTCATGTTGGAAAGAAATACACTTAATGGAAGTGGGTTAAGGAGCCTATTTAACCAGAGTTGAAAATTCACTAAGGTAGATTATCCACCGATCAGATTATCCATTTTTTCAATCCAAAGATAATCGATAAATTTTTTTACTTCGTTAAACTGCAATCTTCAGGATTATCCTAGGATAATCCATATCCTAAAATTATTTTTTCGCGATATTCGCTGAACAAGAAAAATGATTTTTCTCAAACTAGCTTGACTATTATTAACCAATTAATTCTACATCATTCATTAAGAAACTATTTGGATTTTCCTTGCATCGAAGAAATAGATAATCCTAAAATGAGGATAATCCACCTTAGTGAAACAGGCCGAAAGACTTTTTCGATCAGCAATCGAATTAAAAAATCTCTTTTCGATTAATAGAAAATTAATTTCCTTTGTTGTTGCTGCGTATTTCTCTCGATTCATTAATCTTGAGAAGGAAAAATCTAATTTTTTCGACATGTTGCATGTGCTTCTTATGATTCTTTCTTTAAGATTTTAAGTATCTTTTCAAATCTGATTAAAAAATGGCCCTCAATAACGTAACTTTGACTCTCAACATACATTCAACTACATAATTAGTGCTTCTATAAGCAAATTTATCTCATTTCAATCTCATTTTGATTTATTCTTGAAAGAAAATTGAAAATTTCTTGCGGTTTATGCCTATTGCCTCTCATCTCATCATCTCCGTATTAGAAAGAAGATAACTGAAGATTAATTTCATAATAATGATTGAGTAATAACATGAAAAATTGTGACTGCTATAATGCTTTAATGTAGAAATGAAAATCAAATTATTTTCTACTTTTTCCATCTTTAAGCCACTGTTTTCAAAGTGCGGTGTGATTTTTGCATATATATAAAAATTATATAGTATAAACACATCATCGCGCTTAATATCTTTTGCGTTTTTTATGAAAATAAACTGTGAACTTTACCGTTATTATAGTTTTTTGTTCGCTAATTTGTATGAATGCTAAAATGTTGCTATTTGAAATGAGCATCTAGTGTTGATGATCAATTATCATATTTTTTTTATAATTTCAAAATATTTTTAATAAACATTTTGATGATGTTATGTGAGAATTAATTAATAATAGCTACCTCATTTTTTCCTTATCTCCCTTAAGCATTTTACTGTTGATTGAAATGCTTCCATCACGATTATAGTAAAAGAAAAGAGAATATTCTCAGTGTTTGTGAAGTTATTGACGTGGATTTGAAGATTTGATAAAAAAAAAAGTAATTTACAAAGAAGTTCTACATTTTATTGAAGTGAGAAAATTCACATAAGAGCACTTAAGGATTAACGAAATTATTACTAGTTTACATAAGGTGAGTAAACCACATCAAGATCTATCTTTCAACAAACTATCAGGATCGTTCATTAATGATGTACAACTATCAATTGATCATTGAAAAGAGAGACTTTATACGAGTATCACATGACTCCAGACCCTCAAAAATCATAGACATCATTAATGAACGACCTTAGTAGTAATTTTAAAAAAAATCATTTTTCATATCGTCACTCATTCATCTCATCTAAAATCTCCGAAATAAAATCATCATGTCATGCAATAACTAATTCACGATGATTCAGATTTGAAAAAAGTGTTTAAAATTTCCTTGTGCTCAATATTTTTCTGACACATTAGAAAATTGAAAGTTTTTGTTAATTTCTTTTGATTTGATTCTTTTAGTATCTTATACATAATGTTTTCATTAATTGCTCAAAAAATCAGTCCTTAATATAAAGGATAAACATGATTTTTTATCGAAAGTTTGTAAAAGTTTATCAAAAAATATTGTGCATGTCCAAATTTTGTATGAAAATTTATGTAAACTTTGAACGCAAATATCTCGAAAACGGCATTTAACGGCATGACCATATTAGTATGAGAGATAGATTTAAGGTTAATTAATTGATTTGTATAGGTTTCAGAGAGGTCTTTGGAAGACTTTTTAACTTATGAATAGTTTAATTTTTGAAAAATACTCAGATTTCAATTGCATTTTTATGACTTAATAAGCAGTTTTCTTTTGATTTGGTAGTTTTAATATGCAAATCTAAGCTTAATTTTGCAAACAAGAACTAGCAAGATATAAAAATAACAACTTAAAGTAGAGAAAATAAAAGTTTTTTTTTCATATACAAATTGTAAACAAATTTTTGTTGAAAATAAATTAAAGATTTCTGTAGTTAGACATCCAATTGAAACGAGATATTTTCACTGAATATGCCTTAAGTTAAGATCTTTAATCTAGCATTTAAAAGATGAAGTTTAATTAATATATTATTTTTGAACTTTTTTTCCGAATCTGAATCATTGTGTAATTCTCCTCTATTCTGCATTGCGTTAGAGCACTAAAAGCTAAGTTTTTAAATATATTTTTGAAGTGACTTGTTGTTGCCTTATCATAATTATGAAACGGCATGTAAAAATGTTCCCACAATTCATAAATATATGAATCGAGTCGCGCGAGTTCATAGAAAATGAGTTTTTTTGCTACGTTCCGTCAATTGTGTTTTCCTCGAGTCGCGGGAACTAAAGTTGCGCGCAAAATGATACACCTTGCAAGTTTCGGTTTGCCTTTCTGACATCAAGTATGCGTTGTAGCTAATTAAAAAGACGAGACTTGGGGTGTGCTGACATGAAATATTTTTGGATGGGTGCTTGAGATTTAATTTTTGGGATGGTTGGCACTTTAGAATAGCACCTCTGAGAATGTCAAGGCACATATATAAATTGTTCCAAAATTTTTCATCACAGCAGGCTTTGCCCAAAGCATTATTCATATCGACCTCCTTTAGAGAATCTCACAATGCTCAAAATTGCTCAAGATCAAGAGCCATTGGCACACGTGAAGATGTAAAGTAATAAATTAAACTTCGTCATTTATGGTGTGTGCAATTTTTCATGACTTAATGCAATTTATTATTATTATTATCCAGCTGAATCTCATTATTTTTATTTTCTCATCTTAATCCACTTTTTATCGACATTAGAAAATCTTTCCATCATTTTTCATTTATTTTATAATTTGGCAAATTGTTCTCGTTCTTCATCCATTTTCATATTTATTCCTCATTTTTCCTTCAGTTTCTATTCTTGATTAATGCTCTCGTATTTGTTTTTACCATGCCAATAATGAAATAATAATACTAATGCGAGATTTACTAAAAGATAGCGAAAATTACTAACTGTAATCGCATTGTACATTCCTCTTCTTCCCTACATAACTTACTTACTTTACAATGTTTGCTTTACCTGTCTGCTTGCCGATATTGGGAACAAATTTAAAGAGTTATAATGAATGAAACTTTCCAAAAAAATATTTTTTTTTGCATATCAGCAGTTAATTTCACTAAATAAAGTTATGTATGCAAACAATAATAACAGTTACCCGCATTCTTTGCCATCTACTTATGTCAACTGCTTTGTTCAGAATTTGTTTCTTTGCCGAACAGTACATGATTGTTGAACAGCACTTGAAGAAATTTTTAATTGTTTTCAACCTTAAAAAAATAAGAACTGACAAAATATTTGGAATTAAGCAATTCCGAGCAATAAAAAACCATTCAAAAGAAATTAAAAATATTGTGTGAACAGTTCACATGATCATGATTTATTTTATGACCTGACTGCTAAGCAGCATACAATCATACCTAAGCAACCTCTCATTGTGGGAGACGAATGAACAAATTATTGTGACAACATCATTGCCACCATTGTGAATGACTAGCAAATGCACTTTTGAATGATTTCCGATGAGAAAAAAAATATGGTATTTCTACGGTAGCCGCAAATGTAGCACATAATGCTATTATTTTCAATGTTTTTTGCTGGCTTGTTTATGAGAGTGAAACCTATTAATGCAAGAAACAACCACATTTAAAGTACTTACAATTTGCCCGAACCAAATATAATTGATTAATATTTAGCAATAAATTTAATAGAGATACAGATTGGTCAACAATTATGTAAATTCTGATCATAAGCTATCTCGTGATTTCAAGATTTTTCACACTTTTACCATAGATAAATTGAGTACATTAAGTCGGTCATAAAATATTATATTTTATTTACTTTTTTGTATTGGATGTTTACATTCTTCACGAATTAGCTCTACTCTCTCATATGAATGGCTAATTTATATTTAGCACTAGCGTCCTCACATCTTGTTCCAAAAAAATTTATTTGTTTGATTTGTGAAACTTCAACGGAGCCTTTGTAAATGACGTTCATAACATTATTGAGATTATTGATTAGGCACAGTCATAATCAGATTTTATTCATACCTTAGAGTAGCCCTAGAAACAAAAACAGACTTTTTAAAGCATAACACAGATTCAGACCACCCTTACCATCTTAAAGTAATTTAAGAATGATCCCAAAGGGAAGAGAAATGATTTTAATCATAATCACTTCCACTTAAGATATTAAATTTTTCAAATACCGTACACAATAAATTTTTCGCAGTTAACAGCATAAACTATGACTCTATAGCCCATTATAAAAGTGAGTAACCGAACAGAAAAAAGAGAGGAAGAAAGACGAAAAAGATTGAAAGTCGAAGGAGAAAATGGGGACAGTGCTTATTGGCTAAAATTGCGAACATGACATGACTTTCGATGTTAATCATTTGGCTGTAGACATGAATGACAGGTAAACTCCGGCAAGTGTCACACACACAAAATGATTCGGTCAATGCCAGGAAATTGTAAATGTTTTCTTAATAAATATAATGGGACGCTATAAACAGTTACTTACTAGAATTGTCGTGTGCCACTACATTTGTTCCATATTTTTTGCTAATAAATCATCAAGGAAAGTAGGAATTAGAATATGAATTAATTAAGTAACCGATCGAACTAGCTGTTATCTCATAATTTGCCTACAACATCCCACATACCGAACAGGTTTCACTGTATAGTATGTAAAAAAAAGAAACAATCTTAAAGTCACTTGTTGGTGCTAGGTATCATTTATTAATCGTCTTATTCCTTTTACTTCTTTTCATTCTCCCCTCGTTTTCGATTTTAAAACATTTTTTTTATTCTGCATTGCATCGTCTATATAAACACAATAATGCCTGACTGCTTGACCCAAACTGCTGAGACTGTGTCATTAATCTCATGCGAGAGATGCGATAAGATGTGAAGACATTGAAAAAGTTTTTTTATGGACGAGAACTGAGAGAGAAGAAACCGGTTGAATGTGATAAATTAGTGAAAATATTTTTGATGCACTTTTATGAGTATCCATTGCATTTAAACTGGCATTTTTGAAGTTAAAGGTTTTATGAATTGGATGCCTACTATTAGAATTTTGATTTAGTTGCAAACCCCTTTGACTTGTGTATCAGTTGTAGACCCTTTTAATGTATTGGCAAAAGTTGAAGGCCCTCTTATTTAATTGACAAATTTATTGTAATTTGGGAATTCAAAGTGTGAACATTAATAAGATTAAGTTAAGCTTCAATTAAACTTATCTTTGGAATGTTGAGAAGTAATAAAGTAGGGATTTCAATACCGGCACTAAATTTCAATACCGGGATTAAGGTATAGGAAATTGTTGATCCCGGGATCCCGGGTTTAAACCCGGTATTAGATTCGGTTCAGAAACTACGGTATAAAATTGCGTTTAACATGTTCAAAATAAGAGATTTAAATTCCAATCAGGTGTATTAGTCATTGAAAAAAATTTTGAATTGAAAACTAATCCAGAAAGTTAAAGTTTTTCCAAATGTATCAATATTTCCTTTTCTTGTCTTGTCCAAGTCTTGTCTGAACTTTTTAACTTTTCAATTAAAGCTTTTGTTTTTACAAAGATTATCTTTTAACTTTACATATCAAAAATTATTTAAAATTTTACGTAAAAATTTGATTATTCTTTTGTAAAAATTTTTAAAACTTTTGTTTTATAAAATATCAAGAACTTTAATTTTAATTTCAAATAATAGATTTTATCGCAGCTTTATTAGAGATGCATTCGAATGATCATAAAATCTATTTAAAATTCAAATTTTTTAAAAAATTTGGAAATTTCAATGGGCATTTAACAACACATATTTCTAACATTTCAAAAAAATTTTGAAAACAATTGTAAATTAACTTATCCCGGTTTTCGGGATCCCGGGATTGAAATCCCTATAATAAAGCAATGAAAGAACTTAATTAAAAAATTAGTCGTAGAGGAACCTTAATAAATTCAGAATTAAGTAAATAATTGTTTACAACCTCGAAATTTAACATTTTAAGACAAATTATTTGTCAAACAGTAGATTCAAGATTAGTTTATTCTTTGGACAAAACAAAGCTATTCATAAAACAAAACTTTTTAAGAATAAATGAAAAGAAGCAGCAACAAATATACTTATTTACTAATTCACATGTGGAAATACGGTCTTCTGTATTTTACTGTGCATCAATCTTTTCTGCTTTCGGATAATCTTTTCCACCGAGAATTCCTTTTATTCGATTGATATAAAATATCCATAAAAAATGACTTTAGATCCACATTTCGTTCCCATATTAATTTATATTTCATTAGCATGTTATGAGTAAATTTATTCTACATATAAAACTAAAAATAAACATTTTATCCAGTAGAGTTGTTTGAATGGGAGCTTAGAGAAAAATAATAAAAAGCAGATCTTCTCTAGATCAATGGTCCCGTAACGAATTTTTCAGATTCTTCACATCATTTTTCGTTTCTGTATATATTTTCTCTTTCGGGAGAGCAGAGAATCAAGTTTTTATTTAACACCATTCATACAACTTTAAGAATATATCAATAACATCCACATTTGTTGATGAATAACGAGTGAAGACGATAAAATGATGGAGAAAATGAAAGAAAGAAAAAAAGAAAAGTTGAGTATGGAATGCGAATAATTTTAATCGGTGGATATTTTTGTCAACTATTTATGTGCTGTGGCATGGCTAAGAATATCACGAAAATCCAATAATCCGGGTGTAGATAGAAATTTCGTTCCAATTTTACTTCATTTCTGGTATTTGACACAGTATTATTGGGGCATTGCCATTGTTTGTGTTTTAGGTGGCAATTACAGCTCTGAGATTTGCCAACTTCAACTGGAAGTTTCTTGCTAAATAAATTGTTAAGGTTCATTTTGTATTAAAATTTCTCACAATCATAGAAATTATTTATTTTCTGCAACAATTCAATGGAATCTACAATTCAGACTTTATTACAAATTCATCATGCAGCCAATTTGAGCAAAACAATTCAATAGCTTGATGATTGAATATTAACAAATAATACGAATTGAGGAAATTGTTCAAAATAATGAAAGTCAATGTCGGGTATGACTCAAAATATGTCTAATAAGAAATTCATACAATTTATCGGAACTGAAAGTTGAAAATATATTAGTCATGTCTACATATTGACGACGAGAAACACAAATAATTAAACAACCTGCACATCAAAAATATATTTGAATTCTTTCCAAAAAGGTATACCATGAATGAAAGAAAGAGGCAAATAAATAAAAAAATTTTTTGGAAGGTCCAAACAAAGAGAAAAGGTTATTGCAGTCAATTTTAGTCGGTGAAAAAAGAAGATGGAGATATGTTAGATTGATGAATGATGCACATGATTGCATTTTTAAGGTTTCTAAAAAATTTCCTCTCGTTTGTTAACTTTTTCTTTTTCTTTCTCTTTTTTTTATTTATAGAAAATTGCCAAGGAAGAAGCCATGAAGCGTCTCTCGGCAGCCATACGCCTTTGTTGGCTAGCCGCTGTAATTTCACAAATTTATGCGGAGGTAAGCAGATCACAGAAGATGTAATAGTTTTGGACAGTTGCTGATTTTCAAATTCTTGACGTAATTAGTTGAAGCTATGTTGTAATAGCTTTTTAGACTAAGCCGCAATGGAAAATATGAAAAGAAGAAATTTTCATTGAGTAAAGAAAGTTTCTTGTCTGTGCACATTGTGGGTTGTTACTTATTGTTTGTGTACATTGAAAATCAGCATTTTTACCATTTGACCAACTTTATTCTTTTCCATGGGAATTTATGACAATTACAACTTTTTTCACTGCAGACCTCATTACGACATCCAAGGAAATTGAATCATTTGTTGTCCATTAATTCATAATTAAGCAGCTGATTTAAATTATAATTAATTCTTTTTTTTTCCTCTTCTTTCAGGAACTATTTTCCTGTCCTCACGGTAAGTTCACACATTCAGCTTTATTAATCTTGTGCTAATTTAATATTTAAAAAATTTGAGTGTTATTCAACAATTTAAGTTGAATTATTAAGCTATAAAAAGAAGCAGAAATATCAAAAGCAATTCATTTTTTTCGCACGATTCAAAAGCATTTGATGCATTAAAATATACACAAAACAACGCTGTCCTTCACTTATTATATAATATAGCTCAAAGCAAGACTAGCAAGAATCAGGAACATTTAATATTTCTTTTATGTTCTGCTTTATTTACTACCAGCTGACTACATTGCCACACGACTCTCGTAGCTCACGAAATTCTGCTCCATTTTACATACTTTTGGTTTACTTACATAGAATGACTCGCCGTTGAAATTCAAGGTTCATTATGTTTACTAGTTCACAGGCGTAGATCTGGAAACAAAGACTTAATAATATTTTAACGCGCTTTAAAGTCATTTGAGAATTTTTTGGTGTCTAGGAAAAGAAACATTAGTTTGGAGATTGTGCCCAAGGATTTACAAATTTATGCGTACACCTACATCAATTGTCTAAGCTTGAATTAATTGAATTTTAGGACAGATTTGCTGAAATTAATAAATGATGATTTCAAAGCGAGTTCTTGATTGAAAAGGAATATGCAACAAATTAGAATTGCAAATTTTCAAACATAAAATTGAACCGTTAAAATATTCTGAACTATCCAATTTAATGACTTGCTGAATTCAAATGTGTGCCATTTCTAATTTATTCATGAATAATTTTGATACTGGAATGTCAGCAAAAAAGTCTGATTTATGACACCAGGCACATTTCTCAGCACGAGCAACATTACTGACTCATTTAAGTTCACCTAATTTTCATCAGTTTCGGATTCACAATAAGATCAAACTGTGATCTGAAGGCAAATGAATGAAAGTGACTCTCATTGTAAATATTATTGTGTGCGAAATTCCATAAAAGAAGCTTGACATGAGCTGCTTAAATTACATTGAAAAAATGAAATTGTCATTCATCTGTATCGCTCGTCTTTCTCCTCATTCCTTCTTAAATTACTTTTTCTTTCTCTTTTACATGCAAGCACATTATCTTTGAAGGTATGGTTTGTGAGTGTGTAGATTCATTAAGAAGAACCGTATGTTAAGACACACGAAAAAATAAGAAGTGAATGAAATGAAAAGAGAAACATTCGATTGTCCCAATTTTATTTTTTTTGATATCTTTTAATATTTACAATCAATTTGCCTCAATATACACAGCCAGAGCTAGATATATCGCATACAAAAGTAAATAAACGCATGTTGTTACAGTGAATTGATTTTTAATGCTTAATTACACTTCCAATTGAATGTGAAAATTCAAGATTTAATTTCTCACTATTTCAACTATTTAAAGCCATCATGTTGCTCTATCCATATTCAATTGAAAGTAAAATCAGACTCAAAAATAAATAGCAAAACACCTCAATCAATGTGGCATGACTTCGTGTGCGAGTTAGATGCATGAAAATATGAAATGGAAATTGCTTTAAAAGATTGACAAAAGAATTCTTCTGCTTTTCGCTTCATTTGTTTTTCTACCGCTCGGGCTAACTAGCTGTTTACCGTTAAAATGCCTTGTAACAGTTAACCAATATTCGGCGAGAGTAGATGTGCGAGAGTGAAGCCGAATAACTCGTTTCTTTTCCAATCGATGACTCAAACATGAGTTGCTTTATGCCATTTTTAATACTCTCACACGGCGTGAGAGTCGATGTCGACTGGAAATTAGCAATATCATATAGATTTGAAATGAAATATGCATCAAAAAATAAATTGCAAGCAGTTCCTTGTTCAATCGAAATGTACTGAATCATAAATTAGACTCTCGTCATGGGTAGGTTGTACTTTCTTGCTCATTTCCTCGTTTCGTAATTGGATAGACTAAATGTGGACACCCTGTAATGCAAAATATATGAGTAACGTCACTTCCAGGCTACTTTTATTTTTCTTAATTAATTAACGCTTGATTCACAAATAGAGAGCATTAAACTTGTCATATTGAATATGCACAACATCAAGTCATAATCGGTTTCCGTTAAACGACCAAAATGGTAGTGAAAAAAATTTATTTTGAACTTTAAGACATCAGCATTTAACATTTGGATACATTTTATAGACACACGCTGCTATTAAGTGAAGTACCATAAAAAAACATCAAGTCAATGGAATTCTATCCATAACATTTTAAAAGTAACAAAAATATATATTTTTAATTTAATTATCTCGACACCAATTGATTGACTCCAGCACTGCTACACAAAAATTTAAAAGAATTATGAAATACATTGAACTTAACAAAAAATACATTCGCCTTGAAATTCGAGAATTTTGCTGCTGTGGAACGTGATTGGTTGTCTTGTGGTCTATAAATATGACATATGACCTATGCAACACAGACAACTTTGTGACTCAGATGCTTGCTTGCTCATTTGTTAGGAATAATTGTGATTTTATTGGCTTTTATCTGGATGTTGATGAGGGTTCGTTTATGAATGATGTTTATTAAAAAAAAGGATTCTCTTCTATTCATATCTGCCATTAAATTTACATTAAGTAGATAAATCTTAATAATATTGTTCATCAGAACTGAATAATTCCCAAGTAATTTTATTTTGAATTTGAAATTTATAGTGGAATCAAGAAGAGATTTGAGACAAAAGATTTAGCATTGAGAGGTTTTTGCTGGACTTTGAGAATGTTTAAAAGATTATTCATTTGCTATTGAATCTTCCTGTATCAAATGATGCAAAAGCCACACAATTAATATTCATATAAACATCAATAAACAGCTACATGAATCCTTGATGATGTGTCAAATATTCTCTTAACTCCGTCATCTTCTCATAGCTTAAAAGACAATCTAAAATACGATTATATAAGAATCATTTAAATCTGATATCTATGACTAAGTTTATTGATGACCACATATAGAAATGTTTACTTTTTAAAAGCCTGTGCTAGCTTAGCAAGTTTTACAGCAGTTTCTATGAAGAATTATGTATCTTCATCCAATAAAAATAAATAGAAAAGCTCCTACATCTATCTTAATAATCTGTTCAATAGAAAAACCAGATCTTAAAATAACTCCATCTTGAACTTCATGATAGATGCAAATGTTGCGTGCCTACATGCTAAAGAATTGAATTTAAGATATTCCCAAAGTGCCAACGCATTATTGACACTCCCGAAAATTAAAACAAAACTTAAATCGGTGCCAAATATGCTCGCGCACAGGCAAGTTTGCAGTCGAGACAATAGACACAAAGCAGCATGATTGGAGTTACTCAATCGGTTCTCTTGTTAGCATTTTTGTGTGCAAATTTTCTATTCAAAGCCACCCGAAAAGGTACAAAACAGTGATGGAAACAAAAATTATAATGAAAATGAAGTTACGAAATTCCACTATTCATTAATAGCAGCGTAAGTGAATTCTGTATTTTTTAGGTACGAAATCTCGAAAGCAAAATCGAGGTTAAATGATGGAAGGAAAATAAAAATTAATAATAATGCATACAGAAAATAATAATGGCGATGCTTATGCCAGATGAAAATGTAGTGAATCACCAGTTAAATTTAGCTATTTTGCAATGAAGTCAGAATCTTATTTATTGATACACAGCAATGTCGGACATTTTTAGTTCCATTGTTTTTAAGCGAATATGAATTTTTAATTATTATCCAGCACAATGGACTTAAGAAGAACAACAGTCGGCATTAGAAGAATGCAAAAAATAGAGTCCAAGAAGCTTATTTCTTTAAATATGACAAAAGCATTAAGATTGCGACTACCTAGCCATCGTATTCATTTTCGTCTTCTTTTTCCCCACTTTTTTGCTGTTTGTCAGTGTCGTTGAAATGTTTTTGTGACCCACTGTACCAAATTTAGCGAAAATGAGAATGTAAATTTCATTTGAGACTTCTTCTTGTTATTACCTCCAACTCGCATGTCTTCTTATTGCTTATTACGTTTTATGCGATACACATCTTTTGTGTTTCGTGTGTTTTACCCGATGTCTCTTTATTTTATTGTCTATTGACAAAAGTAAAGAGCATGCAAGTCATTTAACTTCTTTCTTTCTTTCATTACGCTGCAGATAAGATTGTGACGCCATGATAAACACTGTAATCACGTTAAGCTCAGTCAAATCAACGTCGTAATTAATTTGTTTTTAATGATTTTTTTTTTACAAAATTTTCTTTTCATTCAATTCTCACCTGAGTTTTTAAAAGTTTTGCTGATTCTATGAAAATCTAGCTGATAATATTCAAATTTTGACAAGATATTCACATAGTTGCTTACCCCTTTCGGTCTGTTTCACTAAGGTGGATAATCCACTGATCGAATTATCCACTTTTTCAATCCAAGGATAATCCATAAATTTTTTTATTAAGTTAAACTGCATAGTGAATAAGAAAAACTGGATTTCTAAAAAATAATTTTTTGATGATAGATTTCACAAAAGAAGATTATCCTATTAGGTGGTTATCCGAAGATTATCCTAGGATTATCCACATAATTAATCTAAAATGTAGCGGTGAAATGGCATCAGTGACCTAAATGGTAGAGCGTTGGCCTTACGTGCCAAAGGTCCTGGGTTCAATCCCAGGCCATGTCTAATTTTCGAAGCTCTTTTTCCATTTCACCGTTCTAGTTACGAAGCTCGGTTCGTGTGTTGGGTGTAGTATTGATGTCTTTGGCATAGAATATGCCTCCTTTGCTAGGTATACAAGGATATACTAGCATCTGGATGACTTCCTTACGGCATCTTGCGCACACGGATTGTGACTAGGTACATTGCAGGGTACATCAGGTCTTATGACGTACTCGTGTCTTTGCAATGTACAGAGCTTGCAAGTGGTTCGGATCCCACTATAAACTGTAGGTCTAAAGGGTGTGGTACAATAGATTCTGTTCTAATTTGAATCGCAGTGCCTCCAGCTGAAAGGCTGGGCCCTTCACACATTATATATATAATCTAAAATGTTGAACTTGGTCCCCTCAAGATTGAAAATTCGGATAATCTTCAAAATTATCCTAGGATAATCTAAGAATAATCCATATACTAAAATTATTTTTTCATTATATTCACTATAAAATAAAAAGATTTTTTTCAAACTGTTCTCTTTCAATATAATTCTAGATTTTGAATAGTCAACATCAATCAAAATTTATAGTCAAAAACAAAGGCTATTTAACTTGTCAACAATGGAAAGTCAATTAATAACACAAGCAGCCTTGTTTGCAGTTTTCTAATCATAAATCTATTAGTTCATAAAATAAAATTAAGCAAGCCTTCCTCGACAAAACTTATTACTCATTCCACGCAGTTATTCGACTTGAAAGTCAACTTGATAGATGTGAAAATTGTTTAATTTTGAATTCATTCAAGTGAAAAGAGAGCCTCAAATTTTCATTTTATTTTAATTTCGAAATGCAAATTAAATTTATTATTGTGAAAAAAGAAATAGTAATAAAATCATTACCGAAAAACGAGGTAATTGAAATGCTTAATGAAACAAGCAGTTTATAGCTTTGGCAGAGCATAATGATTTCTGACGCACTTTCCAACAGAAGAAGTTTATAAAATAAAATCGTATACAATAACTCATGGCAAGAGCAGGTTCAGCTTTACAATATTAATGCGAATAAATAAGAAATAAGTGAGAGAGAAAGTTGTCGAATCAATTTTAGTGCATTTTTCCGAATTGAATGAATGGCTAATTTACTGTCTGCGGTTTGTCTGATGGACTTGCTTGAATGGTCTATTTGTCTGTCTGTTTGCATGTCATTTCATTTGTTTGCGTCACGAACTAGTCTCGCAAGGATGGGTGTAGATGTCTTGTGACTCAATCGCTTGAAATTTTATGAGCCGGTCTTTTGTTATGTTTGAAAGGAGATAAAAACAATATTTTTTGCATATTAATTGGAACTGTCAATTATGCAATAGTTTTTTGAGCTCATCCTGCGTAGGATGTTGACTAACTTGCTATTTCAATCCTTCATCAACAGTCACAAGCTGTCGAGATGTCTATTACAGCCTCATTAAAATCATTTCAATGAAATCGTAATTAAAATTCAATTTAACATGTAATATTTCCGCAAAATCGAATACATTTAATCACTTTCTTCTTCATCTCGTCCACTCAAAGAATGCGTTGCTTATGTAATGTCCACTTGACGTGACAATTTACTTGCAAAAGTCTTTCGTACCTTTTATTTCACTTTTTTTTTGTTCAATTGAGATTTCATCTGAGCATGATATAATCGTCGTGCATGGACATAAGACTTCATATTGGGTTTTGTTGCCACAATTTATCATGAGCAACATACAAAGTTGGATTGACCGATTGGTATCGTGAATTATAAAAGAAATATATTTATTGATGTAATTTCTTTTCATAACTAAAATTCAATTTAAAATAGCTGAATAGCGATAGACTCTAGGAAACGCGAAAAAAATGAAGATATTATGCAATTTTATAGCTTATAAATAGTACAATGATATGTCCATGTGACACAATACAACAGCTCTATCATGTTTACTAATAATCTTTATTTTCTCTTTTACTATCACCTTTCACAGGCTGGGAATATCAAGGATTAAATTGTTACAAGTATTTTAATATTAAACATTCATGGGAGAAAGCAGCTGAAATTTGTCGAAGGTGAGTTTTGACCCATCTCAATTACTGAATTTTGTAGCTTTGATCTCAGAGACTTAAAATATAATCGCTATGTATGATGTAACTAATTCGTGATGTGATGTGATTCTCAATCAGTTTGTTGTTTCTTCTTTAATTTAAAATGAATAGCAGATGAGACACGACGATGATGATGGCCACACTCGTCACATCATACAACTGAGTTGCTTATTGTTATTTTGACGATACTCATCATCATCGTATATTCACTGTATTGTCTATGACTTTCTTAATACCTGTATGACTTAATGTCATGCAGAAGAGAAACATTTGTCAACTTTACTTGCCTTTTCAATTCGTTTGATGATTCCTCGTTTAAAATTCAAAAGCATTAAAACGAAGAAAAAAAAGTAAAATTGCGTGATTTAAATTTTTAATTTATTTCTATTTCTTTGGTTTCGTATGCCTTAAGAATCGATCGTATTTTGCACAGGCAAATAATTATTTCTAGCCTAACGGAAGAGTCAAATAAACCAGCGTGATTGATTGGTGAAATATTCATTGAATACTAACGGGACTCTTGAATTAGAATTACAACTTAATATGTTTTGTTTAAGGGCATCTAGTAAGTTTATTTGAAGATGGATTTGACATTTTAGTGCAAGTTTGGATGTTTTCAATTTGCATAAGATTTCTTTACTGTCCAAATGATTAAAGAATTGAAAAACCTCTGGATGTTTCCCTCCAAATATAGCATAAGATTAATCTTCAAAAATCCAGTACACACATATATTAACATCAATAATGAAATTCTGCTGATTCCCAAACAATTTTAAACCAAATTAATCTCAATTTTATCTCGTTTAACACAATCAATCAATAATTTTCAAGCAATCAAAGTCAAATTTGTGTGTTCCTTACCATAAAAGCACTAAAAGGTTAATTTGAACAATACTAGAAAGTTCTTTGACTTCCCAATAACTCCAAAGATTGAAAAGAAATAAATTGAGTATTTAGGATTAGTGAATCATGGCTTGTTGCAAAAATATCCATGACTAAATCGTCTTGTAGCTTCAAAATCGCTTACACTTTTCAATTCTCTTTACAATCCAATTTCCGTTAACGTCGCTCGTTGAAATCTTTTATTTCTTTTCAAGAAGATCTTTTTACTTCCAATCGAAAAATATAAAATAAAAGAAAAATGAACATAAAATCCCATAAAACTCAATTATTCGATTGTTAATGATCGTCTTCATTAAAAAGTAAGTTTAGTGTACGTATACACACACGATATTCACACTCACAACAGCAAAGCTGATGAAAATGAAAAGAATAGACTTAAGTTTAATTATTAATTTGAATCATTCAGTCGAGATATTTGGCATACATAACTTACTTGTTTGGCAATGACTCTCTTATTGTTGTTATTGTTTTTTTTTTTACTTTTTATTGCTATCATTAGAAGGTCTTCTTTCTTTCTGCTCTGATCGTTTCCACTTCTTCTCAGGCTTTTTTTTGTTTATTCATTAGGCCTTGCCTATAAAAAAACAAAAAAACTGGGAAAAGAGATTTCCGAAAATGAACGAAGATGACAGAAAGAATTTATTGAATGATAAAATATTTTACTGTTATATCCAACTCTCGTACGACAAGATTTTTCATTTCTTTTACTGTACGAAATCGTTTCGTGTGTTGATAAAGAATAGCGATTCGCTGTCGTTCCATGAATAACATTTCTATACTTTATATATTTCTTTTCCTAGTTCTTACTATAAGACATCATCGTGTATAGAAATAATCATAATCATGGCAGTAATAACAACAGCAGGCAGATTAAAGTAACAAGTTAATGAACAAATGAAGAAGAAAACTTGAAGAATTTCTTCTTATAATTCTCAAGCGTTAACGCAATTTCATGTTTAACTTATTCTTTTCCTTACTCATCTCTATCGTTCTTCGCATGCCGGAGAGAAAAATCACATATTGAATGAGATAACAAGTTTAAAAATCCGTGGATATAATGAGAATATTGAACCTTTTGTTTTGAAGATTTAAGATTTGAAGATTTTGCTGAACAAATCTGATTTGAGTTGAATATATTTGAACTAATACTAAATTCAGCATTACTAGGCTGAATAGCGCTAAATTCACCATCATTGTGCTGAGGAGCGCTGAATTCAATAAAAATTATGCTGAATCCAGATAAATTTTGCAAAATAATTGCTTAATTTAGAGTCAACAATCGAAATTCATACTGAATTGAACTTAATTGTCCTGAACAACAATAAATTCAGCTGATCATGGCTGACTTGAGCTGTATATTTCCTCAATCAAAATAAATAATGCTGAGTGTGATAATTGAGTTCTATTCTAGAAAAAAAAACTCATCAAAATAATACAAAATACTAAAACGAATTCTCCAAATGATCTTTTCGAAGCTCAATCAAATTTCCAGATCAGTTAAAGTGAACACAAAAGACTCACACTTTTGAAAAACACGAGAATGAATCGTAATACGGTTTTGGTTCTCAATTACAACTCATTTTTCTTTTCTTCTTGATATAGTTGTAAATATGTTCTTGATATATATACAAACATGTATATGCTTGCAGTTATAATTCATCATATTTACATATACATCCATATTACATATCATAGAAGCGTCATGAACAGCAATAAATATCTTTATTTATCTGCGCACATGTAAGCATGCAAGTGCATCGACAATCATTATGCTGCTGCTTTATCTCATTCATTTGCTCTCTGTTGGCTGTAATATCCATTAAATTATTATGCATATTACTTCATCTCATCTTAATAATATGTGAGGCAGTAAGAGAAAAAGAGCATCTAACTTTACTTCACACAGTTTATAATACATACTCCATTCAGCCGCTGTGCTATGCGTTTACAATATACACAATGTCATGGACAAGCTAATTAGATACAAGAAGAAAATAAGACAATGCCCGACTTAAATCTTCCGCTACTGTGACGAATCAAAATTATTTCTTCTTTCCATCTCCCTCCGACTCGTCTCATTCTTCATCTTTTCTCGTTTGCTCGTAGTTCTCGTGAACTTATCTGATGCCGATGTAAAATAATTTGGTCATCACGCATGTGACTGTTCATTAACATATTTCGATGCATATAAATATTAATATATTGCTATGTCATCGACCTCACCATTTTCCAATCTTATTGATTTCAGTATATACGAATATGTAGCGCGTATATTTCTCTTAATAGACCCGCTTTAAATTACAATCATTTATTATTAAAAATTCAAATCAGATAATATATTTTGAATAATAATAAAAATTTCTTCTTTTTCTTTCCTCCATTTTCTTCTTTCTCCAATTTAGATATGGTGCTGAACTAGTTGCCATTGATTCGTATGCAGAAAACAATGTGACATTGAATGTAGCGTCAATAGCAGAGGCAAGTCGACGAACATCGGATAAATATTGGCTTGGTTTAGCCTCATTAGACGATTTGAGAACAAATACATTAGAGTCAGCATCGGGTACTTTGGTATCACAATATTCTGGATTTTGGTCATTAAATCAGCCAGATCCAACGGCTGGAGAATGTGTTGCAGTATCCAGCAGTAGTGCCATTCAATCATGGGAACTTGGAACTTGTGAAAGTTTATTGCCATTTATGTGCAAATCATCAGCATGTCCATCAAATTCAATACATTGTTCAAATGGAAAATGTGTTAACCAAAAATTCAAATGCGACGGATCCGATGATTGTGGAGACGGAAGTGATGAACTCGATTGTCCACAAACATGTCAATTCCATATGCAGTCCGGTGGTGATGTTATTGAATCACCAAATTTCCCACACAAATATGGTGCTTTGTCAAAATGCAAATGGACACTTGAAGGTCCACAAGGAAGTAACATAATCCTTCAATTCCAAGAATTTGATACTGAGAAAACTTTTGATACCGTTCAAATTCTCGTCGGTGGACGTACAGAAGAGAAATCGGTCTCATTAGCAACGATTTCTGGCAAGCAACCTGATCTTTCAAACAAGCCATTCGTAACAGCATCAAATTTCATGATTGTCAAATTCACATCTGATGGAAGTGTAGAAAGAAAAGGTTTCCGTGCAACGTGGAAGACTGAACCACAAAATTGTGGTGGAACTTTGAGAGCAACAGCACAAGGACAAATTTTAACAAGTCCTGGTTATCCAAAGAATTATGCAGGTGGATTAGAATGTCTTTATATCATCGAAGCTCAACCTGGAAAGATTATTTCATTAGAAATGCAAGATATCGAAGTAAATTATGAACGAGATTACTTGTTGGTACGAGATGGAAGTTCACCAATGAGTAAACCAATTGCAAAATTAACTGGAAATACTAAAGATAATGTTCGTGTAGTTATGTCGACCGGTAATAAGCTGTATATTTACTTCAAATCAAGTCTTGGAGATTCTAAGAAGGGATTTAGCATTAGATATACGCAAGGCTGCAAAGCAACAATTAATGCAAGAAATGGAACTGTTAGTTCACCAGCATTTGGACTTGATGACTATCCAAATAATCAAGAATGTATGTTCAAGATTCAGAACCCTGCTGGCGGTCCATTATCTTTGAGATTTGATGATTTTAAAATTCACTCAAGTGACTTTGTCCAAATTTATGATGGCTCAACAACAAACGGTTTAAGACTTCATTCTGGTAATGGATTTAGTGGCATGCAAGTACCAAAATTAACGTTGACAGCTTCATCCGGTGAAATGCTTATAAAGTTTACATCAGACGCATTACACAGCAATCGTGGATGGTCAGCAACATTTTCTGCAGACTGCCCAGATCTCAGGCCAGGAAGTGGCGCATTAGCATCAAATAGAGATACAGCTTTCGGTACAAATGTTCAATTTACATGCCCCATTGGACAAGAATTCGCTACTGGCAAAAGTAAAATTTCTACCGTTTGTCAAAAAGGCGGAGTGTGGAGCTTAGATTATATTCCAAAATGTCAAGTGGTTTATTGTGGACCAGTTCCACAGATTGATAACGGATTTTCGATTGGATCAACGAATGTAACATTCCGCGGTGTAGCTATGTATCAATGTTATGCTGGCTTTGCTTTCCCAACTGGAAATGCTATCGAAAAAATCTCATGCTTAGCTGATGGCAAATGGGAGAGAACGCCTTCATGTTTAGCCTCGCAATGTCCACCATTGCCTGAAGTGCCTCATGCTAATGCAACTTTATTAAATGGCGGTGGACGAAGTTATGGAACAATTGTAAGATTCGAATGCGAGCCAGGTTATGAAAGACACGGAGTTCCAGTATTAATTTGTATGTCAAATGGCACATGGAGTAGCGATATTCCAACATGCACAAGAAAACGATGCTATACATTCCCAGAAGTAAAGAATGGATTTGTTGTTGATACAGCACGTGAATATTTCTATGGCGATGAGCTTAGAGTTCAATGTTACAAGGGATTTAAATTGAATGGAACTAATATCATTAAATGCGATGGTGATCAATCTTTCCATAACCCACCCACATGTGACGATATTAATGAGTGTCTTACTACACAATGTGATCTAGCATCTACGGAATGCATTAACACACCCGGCTCATTTTATTGTCAATGCAAAAAAGGCTTTTCCTCAACGAATGAATGTAGGCCAGTTAACGACTTAGGTTTGTACTTAATTATATACTATTTTCTACTTTTTATTAATCCTTGCTTAAAGATTATTATCTAGGGGGAAAACAACATGATGGAAAAAAATTTTGATCGAAAATTTTCACCAAACTGATTTTCCATTAGTTTTGAAGGGAAATTAAAAAATTTGAATGAAAAATTTTCCCCATCATGTTGTTTCCCCCTTGGATTATTATCTTCATTATGATGATGATGATCGCGGCAATTACAAAAGTTTAGACATATCCATATGAAAAAATTATTAATTCTTTCCTTCCTTTTATAAATAAAGGTTTATCTACAAATGGTATTGCAGATGACAGTATCATAGTTTCATCAACAGAAGAAGGTTACAACAAGAATGTAAGTATATAATAAAATGGAAAGAGAAAACGTTTTAAATTGGAAATTTATCTCCAATCTCTTGCATAGATGATTCGTATGAATTCAGGTGGATGGTGTGGAGCATCTCAGGAACCTGGTCAAAATTGGGTTTTGATTGACTTTAAAGCATCAACATTGATTAAGGGCTTCCGAACAATGCAAGTACAGAGATCTGATGGAACAACCGCTTTTACATCCGCCATTCGTTTACAATACTCTGACGACTTAACAGATGTTTTTAAAGACTATGCTAATCCCGATGGAACAGCCGTTGAGTTTAGAATTTTGGAGCCAACACTTTCAATTCTTAATCTCCCGTTACCAATTGAAGCTCGTTATCTTCGTTTTAAAATCCAAGATTATTCCAATTATCCATGCTTAAAATTGGAAGTTATGGGCTGTTCTCGATTAGAATGTGTAGATAATAATGAATGTGCAAAGGAGAACGGAGGTTGCGATCAAAAATGTGTCAATTCACCGGGTAGCTATTCATGTTCATGTACAACAGGCTATCAATTATATACACAGAATGGAACTGCTGGTTTCTTTGTTGAAAAGACAGAAACAGGCTCAAAAGACGGTGACACATATCAAGTGAACAAAACTTGTGTACCGGTGCAATGTCCAAATTTGGACGCACCCGAAAATGGACAATTGCTAACTAGTAAGCTTCAACACAATTTTGGCGATTTAGTACGTTTCAGTTGCAATTTTGGATACATAATGTCGGGAAGTTCGTCATTGGTTTGTATGTCAAACGGAAAATGGAATGCAACTGTGCCTGAGTGCATGTGTAAGTTAATCTTTGAATTAATTTGACTAATTTCTGTTTATTAATGAGCTTTTAATTAATTTATTCCCACATGTATAGACGCAAAGTGTGTTTCTCTTCCGGATGACAAAAATGAAGGATTAACAGTCTTACGATCAGATCAAGAAAGTATTTTGGTGCCATTTAAAGAAAATGTTACAATCGCTTGCAATACGCCAGGAAGAACTTTAAGAAATACAGCCTCGTCATCATTCAGACAGTGTGTATATGATCCAAAGGCTGGATTACCTGATTATTGGCTTTCTGGTTTACCACCAAATTGTCCACGTGTTGATTGTGGTTTACCAATGAATACTCCCGGTGCTGAATATGGACAATATGTTGATACTAAACATCAAAGCTCATTCTTCTTTGGATGTCAAAATACATTCAAGCTTGCTGGTCAGACATCACGTAATGATAATGTTGTAAGATGTCAATCTGATGGAGTTTGGGACTTTGGTGATTTAAGATGTGAAGGTCCAGTTTGTGAAGATCCAGGCAGACCAAGTGATGGCTTCCAATTAGCAAAGAGTTATGAACAAGGATCAGAAGTTACATTCGGATGTGCACGACCTGGTTATATCTTAATTAATCCTCGTCCAATTACATGTATTCGTCAACCAGAATGTAAAGTAATTCGTCCATTAGGACTTAGTTCAGGTAAAATCCCTGACAGTGCAATCAATGCAACATCTGAACGACCAAACTATGAAGCACGTAATATTCGTCTTAATTCAGTAACCGGATGGTGTGGAAAACAGGAAGCCTTTACATACGTGAGCGTTGACATGGGTAAAACTTATCGTGTGAAGGCAATATTGGTGAAAGGTGTAGTAACAAGTGATATTGTTGGACGTCCAACTGAAATTCGATTCTTCTACAAGAAATCTGAAAGTGATAATTATGTCGTCTACTTCCCCAACTTTAATCTAACCATGCGTGATCCTGGAAATTATGGTGAATTGGCAATGATAACTTTACCAAAATATGTTGAGGCACGATTTGTTATTCTCGGAATTGTATCATACATGGATAATGCATGTTTGAAATTTGAATTAATGGGATGTGATGTACCTGAGAAAGAGCCAACATTAGGTTATGATTATGGATACTCACCATGTGTCGATAATGAGCCACCAATTTTCCAAAACTGCCCACAACAACCGATTGTGGTTAAACGTGATGAAAATGGCGCAGTCATGGCAGTAAATTTCACAGAACCAACCGCAATCGATAATTCTGGCTCTATCGCTCGCTTAGAAGTTAAACCGCCAAGTTTCAGAACACCATCATACATCTTCCAAGACACCGTTATTAAATACGTTGCCTTCGATCATGACGGTAATGTTGCAATTTGTGAAATTAATATTACTGTGCCTGATGTCACTCCTCCACTATTGAGTTGTCCCCAAAGTTATGTCATTGAGTTGGTTGAGAGACAAAACATATATCTTGTGAATTTTAATGAGACACGAAAGCAAATCAAGACATCTGATAATTCAGGAGAAGTTCATCTAACGTTCATTCCAGAGAAAGCTAATATCGCAATTGGTATGTTTGAGAATGTAACGGTTATGGCAACAGATAAATTTGGCAATAAGGCAATGTGCAACTTCCAAGTTTCTGTTCAACCAACGCCTTGTGTCGATTGGGAATTACAGCCGCCTGCCAATGGACAAATTAATTGCTTAAAGAATAAGAAGAATGGAGTAGATTGTATTGCAACATGTAAGACTGGATTTAGATTTACTGATGGCGAGGCAATCAAGTCGTTTGGATGTGAGGCTCAACGTTTATGGAAACCAACTTCTGTTGTACCGGATTGTGTTTCTGAAAATACACAGCAAGCTGATTATCATGTTACTACATCTATTAATTATCGTGCAAATGGTGCTGTACCTTCTTCATGCTTATCACAATATCAGGATTTATTATCACAATACTATCCAAACTTGAACCGTTTGTTATCTGAGAGATGTTCAGCTGTTATTCCAAATACAAATGTTTCATTCATCAAGGCTGTTCCACAACTTGTCGATGAAAATGTAGTCAACATTGACTTTGTACTGGTTATTATCCCGGCTGTCAAGCAATTGCAATTATTTGATTTATGTGGCTCATCACTTCAACTTATCTTTGACTTGAGTGTTCCATCAGCAAGTGCTGTAATTGAACCATTAGTGACTGTATCAAGTATTGGAAATCAATGTCCACCATTAAAGGCTTTGAAGAGTAGTACGATTCGCGGATTTAAATGTAGTGTTGGTGAAGTATTGAATATGGATTCAACTGATGTTCCACGCTGTCTTCATTGCCCAGCAGGAACATATGCTGGTGAAAATCAAAATTCATGTACATATTGTGCTCGAGGCTTCTATCAAAATCGTGATCGTCAAGGACAGTGCATTAAATGTCCAGCAGGCACATATACTAAAGAGGAAGGATCTAAAGCAGTTCAAGCTTGTGTCCCAGTTTGCGGTTATGGAACTTATTCACCAACTGGTTTAGTTCCTTGCTTAGAATGTCCAAGAAATTCATATACAGCTGAACCTCCAACGGGAGGTTACAAAGATTGTCAAGCATGTCCATCAAATACTTATACATTCCAACCATCAGCACCAGGCAAACATAAGTGTAGATCAAAATGCGCTCCAGGAACTTATTCATCAACTGGACTAGCTCCATGCTCACCATGTCCACAAAACTTCTTCCAAAATATGCCAGGAATGATGTCATGTACTGAATGTCCAACAAATATGAAAACTGACAATGCTGGTGCCACAGGTCGTGAAGAATGTAAAGCAGTAACATGCGGAGAGAATGCATGTCAAAATGGTGGTCTTTGCGTTCCAATGGGACATAATATTCAATGTTTCTGTCCAGCTGGATTCTCAGGACGTTATTGTGAAATTGATATTGACGAATGTGCTTCTCAGCCTTGTTACAATGGCGGTGTCTGCAAAGATTCTCCACAAGGATATAAATGCGAATGTGCTCCAGGATATACTGGAATCAATTGTCAAGAAGAAAAGTCAGAATGTAAGGAAGATTCATGTCCAGCTCGTGCAATGTGTAAGGATGAACCAGGCTTAAGTAATATGTAAGTATATTAAAATCAAAGTATGATTTACATTAGTCTTAAATTAATTTTATATCAACAGCACATGTCTATGCCGAAGTGGATATACTGGCGAAAATTGTGACGTAACAATTGATCCATGTACAGCAAATGGAAATCCATGTGGAAACGGAGCATCATGTACAGCATTAAAACAAGGAAGATTCAAGTGTGATTGTTTGCCTGGATGGGAAGGTCAAACTTGTGAAATTAACACGAATGATTGTGCTGAAAATCCATGTTTATTGGGTGCTAATTGTACAGACTTAGTCAATGACTTTAGATGCGACTGTCCAGCTGGATTTACAGGCAAGCGTTGTCAAGAAAAGATTGATTTATGCTTATCTGAGCCTTGCAAGCATGGAACTTGTGTCGATCGTCTGTATAATCATGAATGTGTTTGCCATCCAGGATGGACTGGTTCTTCATGTGATATCAACATTAACGACTGCTCAATTGAGCCATGTGAAAACGATGGAGTTTGTATTGATATGGTAGATGGATATCAATGTAATTGCGAAGCAGGATATACAGGCAAGAATTGTCAACATTCTATTGATGATTGTGAAAGCAATCCATGTCAAAACGGTGCTACATGTGTTGATCAACTTGAAGGCTTTACATGCAAATGTAGACCTGGATTTGTTGGACTTCAATGTGAAGCTGAAATCGATGAATGTTTGAATGATCCATGTAATCCAACTGGTACCGAAAGATGTTTAGATTTAGACAACAAATATTCATGTGTCTGCCGTGAAGGCTATACTGGTGAAATTTGTGATGTCGATATTGATGACTGTGAATCTTCACCTTGTATTAACGGTGGTGTGTGCTCAGATCGTGTTGGATCATATGAATGTACTTGTCCAAATGGATGGGCTGGAAAGAGATGTGAACAAGAAGTTGCAATGTGCTCAATTCAGCAACCATGTCTAAATGATGCTACATGCATCGACTTGTTCCAAGGTAAGATTCATTAATTTTCCACACGATTAGGCTAAGTCATTAATTTTAATTTTACTTTTTTTTTGTGTCCACAAAAGATTACTTCTGTGTATGTGAGAAAGGCCTTGACGGAAAGAACTGTGAAGTAGCACCTGAACGCTGTATTGGAAATCCATGCATGCATAATGGAAAGTGTCGTGACTTTGGATCTGGTCTCAATTGCTCATGTCCTGAAGATTTTACTGGTGTTGGATGTCAATATGAATTTGATGCTTGTGAGCATAACATCTGTCAAAATGGCGCTACATGCATCGATAATGGACCATCTTATACATGCCAATGTCCACCAGGATATCAAGGAAAGAACTGCGAAGAAGATATTGTTGATTGTAAGGATAACTCATGTCCACCAGGAGCTACATGCATTGATTTGAATCAAGGTAAGCTTTAGATGACATTTTGAAGATACAAATACTTAATTTACATGTATACAATCCACAGGTTATTTCTGTCAATGCTCATTCAACTTAACTGGTGATGACTGCCGAAAAAGTAAGAGATTATCAGTCTATCCATTTTACAAATTATTAATGACATAACATTTCTCTATTCATACAGCAATCCAAGTTGATTATGACCTTTACTTTAGTGATGCAACAAGATCAACAGCCGCACAGGTTATTCCATTCCCAACAAGTGAAAGTGATAGCCTTACTGTAGCTATGTGGGTGCAATTTGCACAGAAAGATGATTCAGGAATTTACTTTACATTATATGAAGTCGCTTCATCACATGTTGCTTCTCAACGACGTCTTATGCTTCAAGCTCATTCGAGTGGCATTCAAGTATCATTCTTCCCAGACATCCAAGATGCCTTCTTATCATTCAGAGAATATGCAACACTTAATGACGGACAGTGGCATCATGTTGCTGTAGTTTGGAACGGAAAGAATGGTCAATTACAATTAATTACTGAAGGATTGATTGCTAGCAAAGTTGAATACGGAATAGGAAGAACTCTACCAAAATAGTAAGTACACACCTAGATTTTTATAATGAGACAGAATTAAACTTTAATGCCAATTTTAAATCAATAGTGCATGGGCTGTATTGGGAGTTCCACAACCAGAGGATGGAAGTCAAGGACCATCACTTGCTTATACGGAAGCTGGATTCCAAGGTCGTATTACAAAGGCACAAATCTGGGGACGAGCTTTAGACACAATTTCAGAAATTCAGAAACAAGTACGCGATTGCAGAAGTGAACCTGTATTGTACAGAGGATTAATATTGAACTGGGCTGGATATGAAGTCACATCAGGTGGTGTTGAACGATCAGTTCCATCATCATGTGGAACAAGAAAATGTGCAGCTGGATATTCAGGACAACAATGTCAGCAATTAGATCTTGATAAGGAACCACCAAGAGTTGAATATTGTCCAGGAGATTTATGGATTATTGCAAGAAATGGATCAGCACTTGTCAATTGGGATGAGCCACACTTTAGTGATAATGTTGGAGTTACAAAGATTGTTGAAAAGAATGGACATCGATCAGGTCAAACACTTTTGTGGGGAGTATATGACATCACATATATTGCAGCTGATGGTGCAGGAAATACAGCTACATGTAGCTTCAAAGTTTCACTTCTATCAGAATTCTGTCCACCATTAGCAGATCCATTAGGAGGTTCTCAAAGCTGTAAAGATTGGGGCGCAGGTGGACAATTCAAAGTTTGTGAAATTACATGCCAGAGTGGCCTGAGATTCTCAGAACCAGTTCCAGAATTCTATACATGCGGGGCTGAAGGTTTTTGGAGACCAACAAGTGACCCAACTAAGCCATTGATCTATCCATCATGTTCACGTAAGTTTACAAATGTCAAATAATCGATTATATCCATTACAAAAACTTTATTTCGTTTTACAGCATCCAAGCCAGCACAGCGCGTCTTCAGAATCCAAATGCTGTTCCCATCAGATGTCTTATGTAATGAGGCAGGACAAGGTGTATTGAGACAAAAAGTAAAGAATTCAGTAAATTCATTGAACAGAGATTGGAACTTCTGTTCACATTCAACTGAAGGCTCAAGAGAGTGCAAGGAGATCCAAATTAATGTTAAATGCGATCATTATCGTGGCACTAACCGCATTAAACGTCAATCGAACAATAATGATGGCATTG
Organism: Chironomus riparius; assembly: GCA_917627325.4. Lineage (NCBI taxonomy): Eukaryota > Metazoa > Arthropoda > Insecta > Diptera > Chironomidae > Chironomus > Chironomus riparius. The sequence continues at coordinate 14,817,182 of OU895877.1, read as the reverse complement.
GTGTTTACAATTTAGAGGCATTAATTCCAGTCGAACGGTAAGTTTTTATTTATTTATTTTTATTGATTCTCCTACTTTGTATTGTACCTTCATGTGAATTGCACAATTGAATGATGTGCAAAAAATGTTGCATCCAAAATAGCGATTAGACTGTGTTGTATGTCAATTTTATGTTATGTCCTCAATAATTTTATAGAACAAGTGATGCCTCAGACAGTAGAAGTCGTATTGGACGTCAACAACAGAACGGTGACACCTACTTGCTGGAAATTACATTCCCAGCTGTCAAGTACGTTTGAATTCGCAAATGAATTAACACAAACAATGACCTGTACAGAAATGAATACTCACTTGCACTCTATTATTTACCTTTACCTACTTAAATTATAACTTTTTTGCAATTTCTTTGAAATTAACGGAACTAGTTCCAACAAAAGTTCTACTAAAAAGCTACGAATTTTGGTGCTTGACCTTAATATTGGATTTATGTCTGTTTTTTTTTTTTTTTTTTTGGGTTTTCTTTCTTCTCTATCTTTAATAACTTTTTTTCTGCACAATTACTTACCTGGAATGACTTTTGTGAATGGAATGGCTTATTTATTGAATTCTCTTTTTCCTGATATTATTTTAGTGATCCAATTATTCATTCATCATCTGGAGAACGTTCATCGGTGAAGGAATTACTTCAAAAATTGATTCTTGAGGATGAACAGTTTGCTGTTGAGGATATCTTACCAAATACCGTGCCAGATCCAGCATCATTAGATTTAACATCGGAATATGCATGTCCAGCTGGTCAAGTTGTAATGATTCCAGATTGTGTGCCATGTGCTGTCGGTTCTCACTATGAAGCTACTAATAAGACTTGTGTTCATTGTCCAAGAGGAACTTATCAATCAGAAACAGGTCAAACACAGTGCATTAAATGTCCAAATATTGCTGGACGTCCAGGAGTAACAATAAGCACGGGAGCACGTTCTGCAAGTGATTGTAAGGAACGTTGTCCACCAGGAAAATACTTTGATGCTGAAACTGGATTCTGTCGCTCTTGCGGATATGGATTCTTCCAACCAAATGAAGGTTCATTCACATGTGACCTTTGTGGACTTGGACAGACAACGAGATCAACAGAAGCTAAGTCACGGTCTGAGTGTCGTGATGAATGTACATCGGGAATGCAATTAGGAATTGATGGAAAATGTGAGCCATGTCCACGAGGTACTTATCGTGCTCAGGGAGTTCAACCAGCATGTCAAGCATGTCCATTAGGACGAACTACACCTAAAGTCGGTTCATCTGCCATTGAAGAATGCTCACTTCCAGTCTGTACGCCTGGAACTTACCTTAATGCCACTATAAATGTCTGTATTGAATGCCGTAAAGGCTATTATCAACCAGAATCACAACAAACATCATGTATACCATGTCCAGTTAATCACAGCACCAAAAACACTGCCGCCACATCAAAGGCTGAATGTACAAATCCATGTGAAACTCTTACAGAAGGTCATCAACATTGTGATGCCAATGCATATTGTATTCTTGTTCCTGAAACATCTGATTTCAAGTGCGAATGCAAGCCAGGTTTTAACGGAACTGGCACTCAGTGTACAGGTTAGTAATTTACAATAATCATTGTTGTAGACATAAATAATAAATTGTATGTCCTATTTTTAGATATGTGCGATGGCTTCTGTGAAAACTCAGGTCAATGTGTCAAAGATATTAAAGGAAGTCCATCATGTAGATGTAAAGGATCATTTACAGGTCCAAAATGCGCAGAGCGATCAGAATTCGCATATATTGCAGGTGGAATTGCCGCCACAGTTATATTTGTTATTTTCATCGTCCTACTTATATGGATGATTTGTGCACGTGCCAGTAGACGAAAAGATCCAAAGAAAATGCTTTCACCAGCAATCGATCAAACAGGATCGCAAGTGAACTTCTATTATGGAGCACATACGCCATATGCTGAGAGTATAGCACCATCACATCACAGCACTTATGCTCATTACTATGATGATGAAGAAGATGGCTGGGAGATGCCAAATTTTTATAATGAAGGATACATGAAGGAGGGTTTACATAGTAATGGTAAACTTAACTCACTAGCTAGATCAAATGCATCACTTTATGGTAACAAAGATGATCTCTATGATCGATTGAAACGACATGCCTATACTGGAAAGAAAGGTAAAAGCCAAATGAGTAAGTTAATTAATTTAATGAACCTTGATTTTAATCAAATATTTTGTTAATTCTTTTCATCCTTAACAGAGAAGAGCGATAGTGACAGTGAGGGACAATAGGATTAGATTTGAGAGAAGACTAAAACGGTATTAATTTAATTCATCAAAAAAACAAATTCACATACGCACAAATTAAGCTCCAAGTAGTAAATTAAATTAATTTAAATCTGGTCAATGTGTGCATAAACTTTATATCCTGAATTTTTCGCAATTTGATACTTAAAATGATGTGTCTGTGTCATCTCATACGATTTATATTTAACGGATTTTTTGAAAATTATGAACCAATTTCAGGTCATATATAATAATTAATGAAGCCAACTTCAGGTTTGAGAAAAAAAAATCTTTGTTTAGTTCAGTGTTGCATTCTGGCGATTTGTCTGGATCAGATAAATTCTGAGACAGAAATTTCTTCATAAAGATCGATTCTACATGAAGATAGAAAATCTAATCTACACAAAGATTATTTCTACATAAAGATTCGATGTAGATGTCTACAATTCTACATTCTTCTCTGATGTAGACCTAGAAAAAATGTAGAATTTGTATTTAGGAAATTTCAGCTAAGGAATTTACTTGACAGAATTGTAGACACTTGCATCGAATCTTTATGTAGACAGAATCTTTGTGTAGATTAGATTTTCTATCTTCATATAGAACCGATCTTTATGAAGAAAGTTTCTTAGCTAGACGAAAACTATTGAAGAATCTACGTTCTTCATCTAGTGTAGACATCTATATTTGCAACACTGGATAGATTTTATAAAGTTTTGCAAATTTTTATCGAACTAAGCCATTATTAACTAGCAAGTAGTTTCAATTTTAAAGCTCAAGCATGTTCCGATTTCATTCGTATGAGAATATATAGATACATTGACTTAATAAAGAAAGAAAGATCGATTCTTTAAATTAATGAAAGCAATTAGCAGCAATTAGCATACATACACGTTCTACTTAAACACATTTTAATGTAAAATTTATGAAAATTAATGCTAATTGTAGAAATGAAAACGATATTTCTCGAAGAATGTCTCGACAATATGTATAACGGTATTATGTGACATTTTTTTGTAGAATAAAAATATTTTTTCAATATTAATTCGATTTTTCTATTTATCAACAAAAGAAAAAGTTTATCCATGAATAGAAAAATTGAATTAAATGTTGTAATTTGGGGGGAAAATTTAAGAGAGAAAGTAATTAGGTCCCTTAAGACTTAAGTAGATAAAAGAAATGAAAAAAATATACTCAATTCAATAATTAACAGTGTATTTATGTGTAAAATTATTAACGTTTATTATAAGCTCACGATTAATTTTATTGTTTCATTACTTCTGATGAAAGCAAAATCCAATTTTTAAAAGAAAGACAAGCAAGGTTTCAGCTTACAACGACACTCAAAATTTTTTTTTCAACTTAATGTGAGCTTTCTTTACCATGTAAATGCATTTTTTTTTTTATTATTTTTGTTTGTCGTTATTATTATTATTTTGTATCATCCATTCCGCAAAGTTATTTGAACAAAAAAAGGTTTAATTAGAGATTATTATGTTGATGAGATGAAAGAAGAAAATTGTAATTTAAAAAAAGAAGAATAAGTCCATAAAAGAAACAGATTTAAATAAAGAAATATAAAAAAAATTAAGAACATCATATTTTTATGATCATTTATTGATAAAACAATAATATTGGTATATTCCTTTTAAAAGGGTTGTTATATCTAGCCAGAGCTCGAAGTCGACTTTGAGCTCTGTATCTAGGGTAATAGAATTTTAGTATATAGACTTAATCGTGTCGTTTCCTTAATTTAAATGTTTTATTGAAAAGAGAAACATGAAATGCTCAAAAACTTGCTTACAGCATAATAATAAATCTTAATAATTTCTATATTCTTCAATAACAGAGCATCCAAAATTATCACGCGATAACTTATAATACTTTTCAGCTCTTTCCAGAGTTTTGACGAAATTCTCATCGTGAGTAATGATGATCAACATAAATCGTCCATTATCTCTCTCAGCTACTAATTGTGCCAGTGCATTGCTCAAACTGGTGACATTATTATGATCAAGATTTGTCGTTGGTTCATCGAGTGCTAAAATACCACAGGAACTGCTAAATGTGTCAGATAAAGCAATACGAATGATTAAAGATGCAAGAACTTTTTGTCCAGCAGAACAGCGACCACGCATGTCAATTTCAGCAGTTCCTTTAACTTGAACAACACGATAGCTGTAACTACGACGAGTCCTTTCAGTATTTATGGTTGTTGTTGCTGCTGTCTGTTCCTCTTCAGTCTTAATCATAATGTGATCAATGTCATTTCCTTGATAAATGCTGTTCCACAATTCCTTCATAATTTGATTAATTTGATCCATTTTCTCTTGATGATATTTAAGTAGTGCCTTTTCTAATGCAGCTGCATATTTCTTTAAGTCACCAACAGCTGCACTCATGACTGCTTCTTCAATTACAGCATCATTGTACTTTTTCTTCGCTTCCTTAAACTTTGGTTCCATCAATTCCTTTTGTGCACTTTTTATTTGATTCTTTAATTCACCTTCCTGGCCAGCCATTTTATGACGACTTGAGATGATTTTATCAATTTCTGTAAGCACTTCCATTTTCTCTTTATTCATCTTTTTGAAATCTAAATTGCCAATTCGACTCTCAAGCTTGGCTAGATTATTTTCAGCTTCAATCTTCTCTTCAGCTAGCTTTAATAGATCAATATTGTCTGTAATATTTCTGCGTGTTGTTTCCTGATTAGCCAAGACACTATTTAATTCCTGAATCTCAATTGCCTTCTTTTTAATCTGTTCTTGAATCGATTTTTCAGCAGCTTTAATCTTTTCAACATTGCTTTTAAGTCTATCTAATTCACTGTCTAAATTCATCTTCTCAAGGACATCAATTTCCCTTTCCAGACGTTCAATATCTGCTTGATCAACTTTAAGCTTATTCATTAAATCCTGTTCCTTATCAATTTTATATTTATGCTGATCACGAGCTTTCTTCATCTCAACTTGATATAATTCGAGCTTTTTTGTTGTTGGACCTAAATTTTCTTCATTTGCCTTGATTTTATCTTCGAGATCCTTTCGGTCTTCTTTTAATTGCTTAAATTGAATCTTAAGTAGATCCATTTTCTGAACACGTTCTTGATATTCATTCTTCTTTGTATTCAAATCATTTAATCGCTCACGAGTGTTCATTAATTCAGTTTGGAAAGAGTTTATTTCCTCATTAAGTTGCTTGACTTTTTCATTATTTGCCTTAACTTTCTCACAAAGTTCCTTCCTTTCAGCCTGTGCTTCTTGCAATGATTTTTTGGGGACATTACTTGGAAGTTTAGCTTTTAAGACATTGACATCCTTTGTTTTTGTGGTGTTTGTACGTTGTAACTCATCAAGCTTGCAAATATCAGCAAAGAATGATTGAGAAATAATGTTTAATAAACCTTCAGGTTCAGCAACAACTGCTTCGAGATTCTCCTTTTCTTCTGCTTTTTGCTTTAATTTATTCTCGAATTCCTTTTGTTGTGTTTCGAGCTTTGACTTTTCCTTATTTAACTTATCCAAATTATCATATGATGACTTGAGTTGAAGTAATTTTTCATACATTTTCTTTTCTTGTGTTAATTTGGTATTTAAGGCATTGATCTTTCTTGGAAGTTCCTCAATATTCTCTTCCAGTTCGGCTGTAAAGAGAATTGTAATTTATTATTTTTAACGGATTTTTGAATTTTAAATTTCTTAACGGGTTTTAGATTTTCAAAATTTTTTATTATCTGGAGTTTCATAATTTCAAATAATTTTTGGCTGTTATATTATTCAAATAAATTATGACCGTTACAAACCTTTCAGCTTATCAACATCATCTTCTAAATCTTTATGACAAAGTGGACAGCATGGAGCATCGTTGATTTTATCAATGAAATCTTTATAAGTATTTTTTGACGATTCTTTCACAGCCAGTTCCATATTTAACTTTTCAACTTTTTCCTTTTGTGATGCCAAGTAATTAAGATATTCTTCGAGCATGCAAACATCACCAATATCTTGTTCAATTTTATGAATCTCTTGATCTTTTTGTTTCTGTTGAGCACGTAGACTTGTTCGTTGATCTTGCATTCGATCATGTTCACGCTGTATATTTTGAAGTCGTTCTTTATTACCTTTAACTTCACTTTCCAGTTCCTCGCGTTTTGTTTGGACTTTTGAACGGAAATTAGCATCAACAGTTTGCTTTCCAAATAAATTTTTTAAGCTTGACGAAACTTTATTTTTAATTCTGTCGAATTCTTTCTGATCTTTTGACAAATCATTTTGCTTAGAATCAAGCTCAACGGTGACTCGAGAGACTGACTGCAGAATTTCTATGTCATTTTCAATCTTATGTAAACTATCTTCAAGTTCTATGACATCAAATCCAATAGTTTCTTGTTGTTCCTTTAGTTCATCGACTTTATTTTCATCATTAAGCTTGTTTAGCTTTTTCTCGACTTTTTCAATTTGTGGATTTAACTCCTTTAGCATTGGAATGGAATTTTCGCAATCTTTTAATTCATTTTGGATCTTTACAGCGCCGGCTTTATTGTTATTTAAAGTTTCACGTTGAGTTTTCAAATTTGTTTCAATTTTAGTCTTTTCTTCGCGCAGTACATCCATCTTGCCATGAAAAATTTGCTCATCTTCTTCAGCCAGCTTTTTTAGTGACTGAATATTCTTATCTTTTTGGACAATATTTCTCCTAATATCCTTAAGAGTTTCACCGACATCTTGTGTATTTGCTGCCTGATCTGCATCGTAATCAAAATCAAGATTTAACACAGAACAAATGTCTTTGACTTTCCCAAAACGTTCGGATTTTAGTTCCTGCAGCTTTTGAATCTTATCGGTACAATTTGAAGCTTTCAAGTTTAAATCATTCAATGATTTTTGCTTCTCACGTTCATCATTTACTAATTTTGTGTGCTGGTGCTGCAATGATTTTAATTTATCCTTCTGTCCTTGCTGATTTTCAATAAAATTAGCCATTTCACATTCCAAGTCATCAATAGTTCCGGTGAGTTTTTTCTTGATTTTTCCTTCAAGCTTAGTGCTTTCTTCTTCCTTGTTGGTGATTCTATTGATTTATAATGTTATTTAATAATACTTACAATAGCTAAAAATGATTATTATGACTTACGTTGCTTCGTACGACTTCCTTTCAATAATTAATTTAGCATAATCCTTTTCCTTCATCATGATTTGATCTTTTTTTGCGTTCAACGGTACCATTTGCTCTTCAAACTCTTCGTATGCCTTTTTAATCTTTTCCAGTTTACTCTCAGTATCTAAAATTTCCCGTTCCTTTTTTTCAACATCCATTTTATATCCTAGCTCGACTTTTTTTGCATTAATTGCAAAACTTAATCTATCCTTGTAGACTTTTATGATTTTTTCGATCTTGCCAATTGCATTATTATATTCTGTAGTTCCAAAAATTGCATCAAACTTCTCCTTTAGCTTTTTTCCTTCATCTAGTGGCCAATTTGAATCTTCTTGATGGCAGAATATGACGTTATTAAGTATAGCTTTTGAAACTCCCATCGATTCACACATATGATTATTAACATCATCCACACGACCAGCAGTAAAGCTATCATGAGTTCCACTGTATTTGATTGTTGAGTCAAAAGTTTGAAATTTTGGTTTTCCTTTTACTACTTCAACTCGCATGGATCGAAATACTGTTTTATCAACACCATTTGGATCTGTAATCTTTAATTTAACTGCTGTTACATATGTTATTCTGGTTAAATGAGATTACTGTAACTTACTGTAAGTTCGACTCGTGCATCACTTTTCTTTTTATCTTTCATTAATTTTACATCGTGTACAAAGTTCTTTCCTTTGTCAGATCCAATTGGCAAATCACCTGTTATTGCATACTTTAAGCACTCAATGATTGTAGTCTTGCCACATCCATTTTCTCCAACAATTAATGTTAAAGGTGTGCTAAATTCAATTTTCTGTAAGTAATTTTATTATTTGACTTGTTTATGACTTTAAAGCTATTAGCAAACCTGTCTGTCATCACCAAACGATCGAATACCCTGTATATTTAACTTATTTATCATAGACATTGTCGAATATAATGTAATTAACTTAAAAATCAATTATTTTTGTGAAATTGTGAAATTATTATTTGTTTTGCCGCTAAATTATGTTTACAATATTTTTGAATATTTCACAACCGTTATGAATAACGACTTTTTAATTTTCAAAATAAAATAAACGTGCAACAACCTCTTTATTTCAACATAAATTTCATAATTCTCAATATTTCATCTAATTAAGCTTTACAGCCATTATGAGTGACGATTACCTTAGTAAACCATTGTCAATCGGTGATAATGACTTAGGGCTAGCACCAGGTAATTAAGTTTTTTAAAATTATTAAGGAAACAGTGTAAAATAATGAAATTTACATTTTCAGCACCTAGACAGACTATTCCAAAATTTCAATCTCCATACCTTAACTATGATACTCGATATATGAGACAGGCACAGCCTGAATTTATATTCCCCGAAGGAGCATCAAAACAAAGAGGAAGATTCGAGCTTGCATTCAGTCAAATTGGATCTGCAGTAATGATTGGTGCTGGGATTGGAGGTGCAGCTGGATTATACAATGGAATGAGAGCTACATCCTTAGCAAATCAGACAGGAAAACTTCGAAGGACACAAATGCTTAATCATATAATGAAACAAGGAGCAGGAACAGCAAATACACTTGGAACAATCGCCGTCATGTATTCATTATTTGGTGTAATTTTGTCACAAGTCAGAGAAGATGATGAAATTAATACAGTAATAGCAGGAACAGCATCGGGATTATTCTATAAATCTACAGCTGGACTCAGAAAGTGCGCAATTGGTGGTGGTCTTGGACTTGCAATTAGTTCTGCTTGGGTTCTATATAATTTGTCAGGATCTAAATTTAACAAAAATTACATGTAAGAATACTTTCCCGAAAAACTAAGGTTTAATGCTAATATGTATAGAATATAGGCGAATAAAACATAAATAAACTATGTTTAATTCTTGAAATCTGTAACAGTCAAACAATGTTTAAATTTGTTCGAGGGGAAACTCACTTTTGTGTTTTTTGAGGAAAATTCTTAAAAACATCTGAAATAATTTACTCCATTTTTATATACATTAATTAAGCTTTCTGGGCTATTGTATAGTATACACTAATTGATCTTCAATTAAATTACATAAATTAGTTTGCGTAATAAAAGAAACAAAGCAGAAAAATGGATTTAGAACTTAAAAAGGTACGAGAAGGTTAAAAATTCTATTAAACCGCTTAATTACATTAATTAACGATATTTTAGGCATTTACTGAGATGCAGGTAAACAAAATTGAGACAACTAAGAAGTTACGAATCATAGATTCACAGATTGACATGCTTAAAAAGTCAAAACAACGATTGGAGCTAACGTCAAGAGAACTTAATGGATTAAGTAAGAATGGTAATGTTTATGCTGCTGTAGGACGTATGTTTGTAATGTCATCAGTTCCTGAGATAAAGGATGACTTGAAAGTTAAACAGGATAAGTTGGAAGGAGTTATTGAGAGCTGCGATAAGTCAAAAGACGTTCTGCAGAAGAATATTAAAGGACAAGAAAATGCTCTTCGAGATTTGGTCGATGCCAAGAAAAAGGAATCAAAATAAATTATGCTTTACACGTCTTTTTCATTAATTACTCATTTAATAAATTTCATATTATTTAACAAATTCCTTAATAAATTGTCTTTGAGATTAACGATCTTTTGAAATTTAAACCTCCTTTCGAATTGATAGCTTAATTTTCAGAATGTTTTGTTCAGTTTGTTTGGCAATACTACTTTGACAACTGTTCTTGTGAAGTATAAGGATTTCATGTAAAATTGTGTCTTTGATAAAAACAAGAACTTAAATCATTAATTTTATTATTTATGATTTGAATACGAAAAGTAGATGATACATTAGCTGTTCTGACTATTTTAAAAACTTTAACAACATTATTGAGTGATATTTTTTAAGTTTCATTTTCGATTGTTTTTGTAAACAAACAACTCGCGACAGTTAAAATTTGAAAGTCGTTTTAAAAAATATCAAATTAATTTTGTTATTTTAATTATGTTAAGGCAGCAATTTTAATTTTTTTATGAACTCCAACAAAGCAGGATTAAATTTCTGACCAAAAAAATACATTATGATGATATGTCAATAAACATGGGATTAAGAAATGGGAATTTTAATTCTGTTTTTAAAAAGTAGCTCTTAAATTTGTCACTTTTAAGGATAAGGAGATAATCAAGAAAAACATAGCATCATTCACGTACAATTTGTTTGTGACGAGGCTCATTAAAAAGCGCTTCAGTCAGTGATCAAGTTACGTGCGAGTTCAATTATTCTCATAGAAATTTTTTAGAAATCTTAATTCATTTTTCTACGTAAATCACAGATTAACCGAATAAGTTATATTGTAAGTATATAATTGGAAATAAAAGCAATCAGAATATAGTGAAATTAATATAAAATTGTGAGGAAGAGTTAAAGATTAAAGGTGAAATAGATAATCCATGAATTTTTTAAAAACCTGTTTTTTTCACTTTGTACAATTATCGGAAAGTTTAAGTATCTCTGATAAGTAGTTTAACATTTTGTCAAGGACATGAGATATTCCACAAGAATGAGTAACGAAAAAGCTCTTATCTCATGCTGACTAATGAGAAATAATTACTAATTTCATAAATAATGTAAAACGGTGATGTGGTTCATTTTATCCAGTTTAATAGATTCCAATACATACCTTTTCAGATAATACAACATACAGTAAAATGAGCGATAACAATTCAACAGATAATGAAAATCAGCCTCGTGGGATTGGTGCGGTGAAAATCCATATGATGGAAAACAAAATTGAGACTGCATTATGGGTTTCAAGAGTTCTATCGATAGTTTTTGCAATTGGATACCTTCTTCCAATATTTGGGTAAGTTAACATACATACATGAGTTATTGATTATTCTCTCTTCATCTTTATAAATTATTCAATCAACATACACATTTAACGTTATTTTGTACATTATAGAAGCTCCCAAAGTGCATTCTATAAAGTGCTAATTTCGAATGCAGCAACATCAGCGCTACGATTGCACCAGCGATTGCCTACAATCCAATTTACAAGAGAATTTTTGGCACTTTTATTACTTGAAGATTCATGCCACTACCTTTTCTTCTCACTCATCTTCTTATACGTTCAACCATTCATCGTAGTTCTATTTCCCGTTGTTTTATTTGCCGTGCTTCATTCGGCTAGTTACTCATTGAAAATGCTTGATGTAAGTATATATGCAACAGTATGATTACGTCATTATTTTCGTGCTGTGTTAAAATCACACAGACTCTCATCATCATATTTATTCCCACATTTTGGTAGCCAGTGAAATTTGTGTGAAACCAGAAGCGCATTTCTTTGGTTTAGAGGCTTTTGAGAATTTGATAATTAACGGTTTTCAAAATATTGAAATTTATGCTTCCCTTTGAAAAATTCAAATTTAAACGGTTTTTCAAAAAGTCAGCCTATAAATAATTAAAGCGTAGAGAATGTGCTCATAGCCACAGAAGAACGAATTGTGGTGTACGCAATCAGTTGTGTCAATGAAGATCACTTGAATCATCATCTTATTCGTGTCTGGTTTTGTTAAAATAAAAGTTTGCGTGTGGCTTGAAATTCATACATATTCACGTGCTATGGCGTTGCGGTACATTGATTTAATATCTCACTTTTTCTTTAATTTCTATTTTTTTATGCTTTTCTTCCATCCAGTTACTCGGTCAGAATAGTTGGTGGGGTGCTAGATTATTAATTTCACTTGTTGAATTCCAACAAAGAAACATTTTGAGATTGATTGCCTTTTCCGAGATTTTCCTAATGCCAATCGCAATTGTCTCCACATTTACGTAAGTCTCTTATTAATCTTAATTGATCTAAACATGCTCATTAAAATTACATCTACAAATCTTGTCTTTAGTGGACGTGCTGGACTAATGACACCGTTTATTTACTACCACTTCTTGACCTTACGATACACATCACGTCGTAATCCACATACTCGCAACATGTTCCATGAATTGAGATTAGCTGTTGAGAATATTGCAAACAATCCAAAAGCACCACCAATTATTGGAAAAATTTTACACGGTGCTATCCGTTTAGTTAATCGCATAGCACCACCAATGCAGCCGCAACAACATGCCCAGTAAGGAGCTTTATATATAAATATATATTTTTTTTTTGAAATTATGGAAAAGTCATTTTGACGGGTTTTCAGTCTTCATTTTGGTAAGATGGATATACTTTAATTTATATCCGTATATTTCTTGTAACATTGTAATTTTTATGATTTAATAATTATATTTATAATAATCGTATTTCATGGAAATGGAAGTTCTTTTTATTCTCCTTCAACGAATTGGTTGTTTTTTGGTTCCCAATGACATTTTCTTGCATATCAATTAACTTTGTGGGATGTCGATTTGTTGTTCCTGCTAACGGCAATAATATTTTTGAATGTGGCTTAACAATATTTAAATATTCGAAAAACGTTAAAAATTCAAATCACAAAAACCCGGTAAATATAACTTTAGTGACACAAGCTATGGAGTTTTATCTATTAATTATCATTGGCAAAAATAAAATCAAACAGAACTGACCACCCATAAGCCCCACAGACAAACACAGAGAAAAATATTTGAGAAAAACAAAATAACTTTTCAATGAGATCAGCCCACAATTTTGTTTACTTCATTTTAAAAGACATTTTGCAAGAGAATGTCACTAAGTTATTCGCTATTATCGAGTGTTTGTTTATCCCTTTTTGTACTGTTAATTGTTTTACAACCAACCCTCCCCGCTCATCCACAAGTGTTTCTCATGATAACTAATTTTGCAAATAAAATTGATTGAAAAAAAAATATGTCAATAAAAAATAAATTAAATGCCTTGCTTTATTGATCCATTAAAGCTATTTTTAGATTTCCTTTACAGACACAAGCTGCGAATTGGATTTTCATTAACTCTTCTTTTTCATAGAAAACCACAACAAATCAACTTCCTTTTCACATCTCTTTTTGGATGTTCGTTTGCAGCCATACATGAGACTTACTTGAAGATATCTCAAATGACGTTAGACTGTGAATTTTTAAAGGTTTCAAATTGCTTTAAAAGGATGTGAAAGTTGGCTTTGACATAAATTAAGCAAAATTTAAGAATCTAAAATTTTTTGGACAAGAATCAGCTGCATGCGTCATGATTGACTAGTTTCTAGAGTTAATAGACGGAGCCTAGGAGCCTCTAATGTAATCCAAGCCCCCTTAATTCTGAAACTATCTAGATCCTTTGAACCATTCTCTTAGAGTCAACTTTAGAATTTCAATGTCCTTAATACATCGAACCAAGTGATTAAAGCTGTTTCCTTATGCTTTTAATACTGACAACAACCTCGTTGAAGTTTTTACTACTGCTTGTACCAGGAACGTAGCCAGGAATTTGAATAGGGGGGGACAAATTTTTTTTGTATGGAAAAATTTGAGGGGGGGGGGGGTGATTTTTTCATAAAAACCCTGGCAAAATAAGGAAATTTCTGTTTAGATTGAGGGATTTGTCCCCCAAATCCACCCCCCCCCCCCACTGGCTTGTACGTAATGATCGGAAGTTACACGTAATATGGATTATATTTATGCTCAGGTCCCAACAAATCCTGCAAGATCGAACTGAAGATATCTTGATTGATGTTGATCTTAGCTTAGAAGCAAAATTGTCACAGCTAAGTTGGTAGCAATTCAAGACTTAAAACTAAGAATTTGATTATTGTGAGATGTAGGAACGGGTCAAGAAAAATTAAGAAAGATACAAGAACCGTCAATTCTTCATTCAGGGTTTTGTACTGGATCGAGTCTAAAAACAAATTGCAACGAGAGCTGACCTGGAGACTAGTTCTTAATACTGAGTATTTAATTGGCTGCTTTACAAAACATCTGTGTAAAGGAAGGGGGTCACGTGCATGTGACATTCAATATAAAAATAGTAATTTGGAGGAAGCTTTTGCAGCCTACAACTTTTGCACAGTAGATAAGAAATCTTATCAATACCTATAATCGAAAGTACTAAGTCAGCAGACAACTTACTCATCATTACTAGTCTTCAAATGCGCATTAAAGAAAAAACCTACGAGACTCCTTACTTGCTTAAGAAAATTAATAATTGCTGTTCTGAAAATGTTTTAATGAAAACTGCTCGTGTCAGATGAGCTTTTTTCTATCCTTTCAATACATATTTTCCTATCAGAGCATATTTTTGATTAATCTAGAATGGAATTTTTCGCTTTATTTTATTTACTTTTTTTTTGTTCGAGAAAAGAAAATTATGTTTTCCTTAATTGACATGCTTCAAAAAACATGTCACCCGTATCCACGCTTTATTTTCTCTCATAATAATAATAATATTTTACAAAAAAATAATTAGGAAAGAAGAATGGGGAGTCGCATGTAAGTAGAGCTATATTGAAAGAGGAATTTAGTCATTTGAAAGATGGGGGATGTAAAATGACTGAAGGGTGAGAAAATAAAGTTATTGACAAGAAAAATAGAAAAGATTAATTAGAATGATGTCATGAACATGTATTTTTTATGATTATGAATAACATATAGCTACTGTGTCTTGCAAGCTGAGATTTTATTTATCATAGATTTAAGAAGAAAGCGACGACAAGGAAAGTGTTGAGGATAATTTTAAAATTGACTTCAATGTTAAGTAAATGGCAACAAGGATGCGTAATATTTAGAATTGTATGTTTGTATAGTTTTGTATCAAAACTTACAGTTTCTAAAGGATCTAAGGTCAAATCACTTTTGATCTCCAAGATATAACTTTATGGAGAACGACTTGAGGCCGAAGTCCCCATGTTGTTCTGGCATAGGATTTCGTCTCGATTATACGACTTGTGCTACTCGGGGACATCAGCTATCATAAGTAATGAAAGCCTTGGCAAAACTAGTAGCTTTTGAGTATTAACATTTATCCTACCTCGATATATTTCTAGCTTCGTCCGTAAATCATAAAAATTCTAGCTTGCCAAGGGCGTAGCCAGGGGGGGGGGCCATAGGGGGCCCGCCCCCCTACGAAAATCTGATAATTGTTTTATTAAGTATTTACAGAGAAGAACCAGTTAATGTAGAGGAAGTGATGAAAGAAATGTCAAAATCAGCACGAAAAATTAAATTTAATGCATGAATAATGAATTAAATATTTAATCTTATGAAGAATGAATATAGATTTAAGGATACAAAATAACGGTTTTTTAATTTTCGAAAATGGGCCCCCCCTTAAAAATTTTCTGGCTACGCCCCTGTAGCTTGCTATTGTAACACTTGTTTACTGGATCTCAAACCGTCTAGTTTAAGTTTCTTTTAAGCTTTACTCTGTAAACACTTAACTAGGGTTTGACAAAATCAATTTGAGTTAAGTTCACAAGTAAAGTTCATCGAATTCAATTTTATTGCTGGATGCAGTTAAGTGCCTTGCTGGTCGAATAGGTAAGGCGCTTGGCTCAAATTTGGGATGGTAACTCGAAGGTCGTCGGTTCGAATCCAGCCATTTCCAAATTTGTTCTTTTTCAGAAGTTTAGATACTTCGACTGCTTAATATACGAGATCAAGCCATAATTGGGCATTTTGAGCAACGTTGGATTAAGGAACGGATCAGGAACTTGAAGTGTAGCGGGAGAAAAAGGAACGAGAGCTACAAGATTACCTTATAATGGAATATTGTCAGAACGGACCTGAAATGTATCACGTCACGCCCACAGAAGATTGAAACGAGAGCCTGAATTTAATCGAAACCTAGATTTGAAGATTAGAAGCTTGATTCTACGTCACCCATAGTGATATGAAATGTGTCACTAATCAATGTAAAAAGTAAAACATGTATAAATACTAATTCTTCCGGACGGTAACGTCGACAAATAAATAATAATAATAAAATGTCACCAAAAAGCGTCATCTTAGTGACTTAATCATGACTAAGGACATCACAAAAACTACAGCCATTTCATAGCTCAAAAAAATAATCAATAAACCCATATATAGCACTCCAAATTGAACTCAACAAACATCAGACGAAAATGAACCACAAGGAAAGACTCTTCTTACCACAACAGACTCCACAATGTCTAGATGGTTCACCAAAAATTGATTTTGGTAAAAATAAATAAAATTTTAATTACCCTGCATTTATTTCACATGCTTTTTTTTTGTGTATAGCACATGATGTAGTCAGTCAATCTTAGCCAACGCCTTGAAGTAAAAAATAAAAAATATTGCACAGACCGCCATTGCTTAAAAATATTTGTGGTTAATATGTATTGTACACATATCTCGTAAGCAAGAGCAAAGCTAAGGTATATCATTGAATATGAGAAGAGAAAAGATACATGCATACCATTCGGAGATAGAAAAACCATCGGCATAAAATATTGATTGCGAATTTTTTTTTATGAATGAAAATGTTTATGATTTTTGTGCTGCACAACCGCAACATTTTTTTTTATGATCGAATGCAAAAGAAACGCAGAAACGAAGGTAAGCAGCGAGAGATATAGCAAGAGATAGAGATTGAAATGCATTTGAAATTGCAAAAATATTCATTTCAACATTTAATTAACTTTTTTTTACTCTTGCTTACTTGCTTGCTTTGTGTCACTTTATGGCGAAACATAAACTTTGTCATAATTTACTTAAGAATTCCATACTCGGATCAATTTTCAGATAGTTGGTGATCAGAGTTGTTAAGTTGGATGTATGGATTTACAGAGAATGTCATTGCTGAATGTTAGATGATTCAGATAACACCAATAAAGGTATTGATCTAGCTATGTTATGTTCAAACCCTACGATTTAAGTTTAACTCTAGGTATAGGTCAAAGGTGAGCTGAAGTGGCTCGGTGGCGGAATGGTTTAGTACTTCGGTACCTAATTATTTTGTACTTGTTGCAATAGCGACACAACGATCAAGGGTTCGAGAGTCGAGGCAGAAATGTCATCAGGAAGTGGTTCGGATCCCACTGTAAACTGTAGGTCTAGGTTTGAGCGGTCCCTTAGTTATTGCCCCGCGAAGTCCTAGAAACTAGCTTAATACATCGCTATTTGTCAAAGCTAGTCGTGTCCTATGCCACAGACGTCTCCCTATAAAGCACATTCCAAGATAACAACCCTGCAAAGGAGATAATATTGCAATGCTTTCAACACAGCACATTTGGAAGCCTTAAAAATGCTGCATGGAAAATCTCACGCAAAATTTCTCAAATTCTAGGCAAACGAAGACGAGTTTCATGCTGATCTTAATTTCATTAAGTATATCAAATTCAATGTACTTTTATTTTCTTCCTCATTTATGTGCACAAGTTAAACCACAGAGATTATTGTATCAGACCTGATAAGCGAAAAAAAAAATAACTTTTTTTATAAGCGGAAGATATCTTAAGTAATTTGCTCTTATCAATGTTCCTGAACAAACAATATCGTGGGAAAAATTTAAGTACTATGTGGGATTTCACTTCTACAATGTCCGAATTTATATAATTTTTTCTGAGGTTTTTCTGGTTTTGTTCATGAATTTTCCCTCGGTATTTAGTACTAGAAAATATTTATTGAGCAAGTAAGAAATTATTGGATACGAGATTTTGGGTGTGCTGAATGCAATTTATGGACTTTAGTTGATGTATTGATACGTATTGTCGTACTCAAGAAGGCCAAGGGTAGGATAGCATTTTGATGCCATCAAGGAAAAGATGTGGAGCTGATCAATGGAGAATTATCAGTTCTACACCTTTGAATCAAGAAAAACCTGATTAAAATTGAATCTGCACTAGAGTTCTTCCCACCAAAGGATTAAAATCACTGTCTTAAGCTTCGTTAATGTTAAAAACCTTTATCCCAAAAATACAGACTATCTGTAACAACAAGCACACAAAAACCAGTTCATACTTCCTTCCAAGCACCAATAAGTGTAATTCTGAGAAAAATGTTTAAGTTAATAAAGCAAGAAGTATGTTCAAAAGATAGAAATTAATCTATAATAAAATTTAATTAAATTAATTTACTTGTTTATTGAATTACATGAAAATTAAATTGAGCGTATCCGTTGCAGCAGAGAAGGAGAAGCAAAAATATTTTCTTGTATTATTATGTATGTTACCTGTAATAACTGTTTATCCTCTTCAAAACCAATTCCCGACAATGCTCAATTATCTGACAAAAAACCTGAACTGTGAAAATATAAACTGTTCTTTTAGTTCCTCCTCTTTTTAATTTCATGTAATCATAATATTTTGATTCTTAGCACTCAAAGCAGTAATTTTTAATGGGAACAATGTCATTCGCTAGCTTGAAGACGGACATTATAGGTTGCCTTTTTGAAATGAATTGAGGAAAGACTTATCAAGAATTAATAAGTTCAAAATATATAACATTTATTCAACAGATGGTATGTGATTAGAGTAGTGGAAGTAGTAGCAATAGAAGTATATTTTTTATTGTGTGAAAAAAGGAGCCGATTGCGTGCAATGAATAATAGACATGCAACAACAGTAACGGCAATACACAAAAAGAATGTGTTGCACCAACAAAAGACACGTCTCATCTTCATGATATCGATTCCTTTTTAATTCATCCATTCGGAAATTGCCGGGCATTATAAATTTCATGTATGAGTATTATGATGAAGTCACTTTAAATTGCAACATGTTGCTGTATTCAGCTTTATGATTGACATCAATCCAACACACACACAGACACACACACACACACACACACACACACACACACACACACACACACACACCCGATTGTTACTTGCTCGTTCAATGTTTCATCTCCTTTTCGCATTTCTTTATTCCCTGGATCTTAAGATAGTTTTAGAATTCGATACCTTTGATGGTTGCTATGATACTGTAAGATTGAGAATACCTAATTTAAGATATTGATAGCTTTAAGAATCATCTTTAATTACAGAATTTTGTCAAATTGAATTTTTTACATGTCTAATGCGCGTCAATTGACTGATTCTATTCAAAAATGACACAAATTTGATAAATTTTAAATTTAAAAATCCGTTTCCTTTAAGTTTTGATTAATTATGCGCACAATTTGCTATTTACAACAGTTCAATTCAAACTCATAAATCCTCACTTCTTCCCATTCCATCCTCAGCTCATAAAGGTAAATAAAATTAAATGTGACAATTCGAACGAAGTAAATTTTTGAGGATAATAATTTTTAAATCGGAAACATGAATCAATTTTTGATAAAGGAATTCCATTTAACAGCACACATCCATCCACAAAAATAAAACCAGAAGAAAATCGATTCATTTAAACCGCAAACTGATATCAATGAGCGCTTTTTTTGCATTTTTCATTTGATGTACAGATCTACATATTGTTTTTTATATGGAAACAACGAAAAAAATCACCATCATCATAAAACCGAGGTCTTTATGAAGTTCCGATTTATGCGAGAGGATAATAATTCATAATTTTTTTCTCTCATTCTTTGTTGTTATTGTTACAGGAAGTTGCAGAAAATTGCCATCCGATACAAACAAATCGTGTGTGGATGGAAAAATTGTTTAAATTGATGTAGTGCAGAATAACATTAAGTTTTTTTGTTGCTTCTCTTAAAATCGATTTTATTTCACTTTCTGTTTTTTTTTTGATTATCGAAATTCAAGAAAGAAAAATATTAAATCAAGGAAAAAAGATCAAGAGATCAGTAATGAACATATCAGAAGAAAATGAGAGCAATGTTCTTGAAATAAGCTGTGATTTGTGACGCATTTATAGTTTGAGAATGATAGCAGTGTATTTGTAGGTTGGATAACTTAAGTTATAAGTCTAGTAATATAAAATGGAAACTAGAGTAAAAATTAAAATTTTTGATTTTATTCTAGTTTCAAAAAATCTAATTCTTAAATTAAATCATATTGATCATATTAAATGTATAGTTTTTGGAATAATGTGATCCTTTAAAAAGTCCTTAAAAAATGATCTTTAAAAGAATTAGGTTTGAATTTCCTTAGTATTCTAAGGAATTTAAGTTTAAAGTCTGCATTGTGACTACATAGTTCTACATATCTTCCCTGTAATCATTATTTTAAGGTTTAAAATGGACTTAAACACACTAAGGACATTTAATATAGAACCAAACTATTAAACAAAAAGATTTAATACAAAATATTCAAAATAATTTTTTGTTGATTCATGCGATTTTTAAATTTTTTTTTCTATTATCCTGAAAAGAAAACAAGTCCTGCAATTTTATACTTGTAATCTTTTTCTGAATTTTGGTCAAAGTTATTCAACTTTCATAAAAACAGTTAAAATGTTGATAGATAAAAAAACATAAAACATAACGGAAATTTTAAATTCAAACGAAATCAGAAATAAATTTTCCCAACCTACAATGAGCAGTTTGAGGCAGCCATAAGTTGAGCAATAACTTTAAAGAGAGAAATGAGAGCAAAAATTGTTGAAAAATTCTGTGCTTCTCACACTTGATAAATTAAATAATTTTCATGAGCTTCAACGATCAGACATTGATAGCAGACTATAGCAATTATACATTTCAAATAAAAAATATCATACAAAAAAATTGTAGCAAAACATGCGTTGTTTTGTAGATATCGAGAAGAAAATTCTTGTTCTGTGTGATGCATCAAGACAATGTGCTGAAAAGAACATTCTCAGTTCTAGATATAACATTAAAATGTACAAATATAATGGATAAATAATCATTTCTGCACTTTTTGCTCCAAAATAAGTAAAATTGAAGGTGCAATTTAATGAAACAATTTTTTTACTTCTTGTAATGCAATTTGTGCATTTTTCCGATCAATGCTGAGATAACGAATGAGATCAATCATGTGTGAAATGAATTTATGCATTATTATATTCACTATTTCTTATTAACAGCATTATCGACTGCCAATTGTGTAATTTTCTACATCAAAAAACTAGAAAATTTACGAGCTACTGATTTTAATAAGCACAACTATACGCAAATATTGAGAGGAGAAAATCTTGTAAAGTTTGTAACGATCGTCTGTGGAAATACTAAAAAAATTTTCTTTCTCACTTTGCCGCTCTCAAAAGCATCAGCAGCAAAAAAAAATCTACACAAGCAATGTTGTGTTGATAGAAATATACACATACACAGTGCCTCTCCGCATGCTTCATTCAGTAAAAAACTTTTTTTCTTTCTTCATTCAAGTTTCATTCACTCTACGTCTGTTGGTCTTCGCGGTCGGTGTGGTTTTAAAGAGTGCGTTTGGGTCTAAGAACAAAAAATTGTCTTTTGGTAACGTTAAAGAAAGTTGTTGGACATAAAATCAAGTGGAAAGGATTAAAAATTGGATGTGAAAAAAAAATTTAAAAAAAAATTTTAATTGTTCACAAAAATTAAAGCACTTAATGTGACTTAAAACACACATTTTAATGAAATATAAATAGAATTTTTGATAATTTTGTTGTATAATAAAGTATTTCATTGTAAAATTCATAAAAAATCATACAAATAAACATTTTATCATAAAACAGAAAACAATTTCTATCGCAGAGTTCGAGTGAAGCCGTGAATCACAACTCATTTAAGACCTAAAATCAAATTAAAACGAGCGATTTGAAACATTTTTTTGTGAATCGCAAGTGCTTAAGATAGTGAGAAATAATTCAAAATAGCGCCAAAAAATATTAATTTTATGCATCTGCCATCGGCAGAGCCTCAAAAAGCAATCGAGAGGAATTGGAAAAATAGTGAAATGTTGGTGGAAGAAGGTTCGAATACGACAAATAGCAGTAGTGCGTCACCACCAAAATCATTAGCTCCAAATGATTATTGGTGGACTGATCGAATGGTTATTCGTGCACAGGAAGAATATCCAGGTGAATTAGTTCGAACAGGAAGTCCATACTTCCTATGTTCTGCATTGCCTAATCATTGGCGATCTAATAAAACACTTCCAGTTGCATTTAAAGTTGTGGCATTAGGTGATGTTCATGATGGTACAATTGTATCAATTCGTGCTGGAAATGATGAGAATTTTCATGGTGAATTAAGGAATTGTACGGCAACAATGAAAAATCAAGTGGCTAAATTCAATGATCTTAGATTCGTAGGACGAAGTGGACGAGGTTAGTAGAACTATTAGATAATTATGGTGAAATGTGAGTGAGCCGACGGATCAAGTTTTTGTGATAATGCTGTAGAATGAAGTCATAGTTTACTATGTAAAACAATATGATGTATTTACATTGGAAGGAAATGTGTGAAAAATGTGAATCACTTCTCATATCAAAAGTTAGCTTAAAACATAACTTTTCGAAATTTGACCTTACAATCTACAGATAAATTTAAAATTCATCATATCATATTTAAATCATTCGACAAAATATGAACCTTTAACATACAGTAGCAACCACAGAACAAAACCACTAAGATGAATCCTTTTTTTCAACTTCTGATTGTGACTTTATTAAATATCAATATCATTCCATCTGTGGAAATCTTTTAAGTGTTCTTAAAGACTTATATCTTCAAAAAGTTGTGATAAAAAAGTAATAATCTGAAGTCAGTCAGTACTTTTCTGAGATAGATTTAAAAACTAGTTTTATGAAGAACTGAGAAATTTTCTGGGAATCAAATCAGAACTTTAATTTCGAATGAATAAAAATGTTTTAAGTAAAGCAATTTAATACTTTAGATTGTTGATTTGAGAATAAATTCTTCTTCTTTGTTTGATCCTTTATCTGATCATTTGGCGTTTGCTTAGTGTTAATCCGTGTTAATAAATTAAAATATGCTTAGCAATTTCAATAATTCAAAACTCAGCTAGATTTACTCAAAGATTTTCGGAAAATTAATTCTTCTTTTTGAAAGTTTTCATAATTTTTTACGATTTTTAATAATTTACATTTTGAATTTAGTATCAAGGTAAACAAATTTTGTTGCCTTATTTTAAAGCATTCACTAGGATCGATCTTAATCAAAAAGTGTTGAACAATATTTTCAAAACCATTAAACCAATTGTAAAAACTAATCGAACAAGTTCAAAAATAATAAGAATTTGAAGAAACAATTAAGGATCATAGAAATCAAAAGCATTCCATTTGTGAAAACTTTACAAACTCAAAATGAAAAATCACAAAAAAAAAGCTTTAATAATTTTGAAAAAAATAATATTAAATTTTGGTGTCATTTGCAAATTAAGTTACCAACTTTTTACAAAGAAGAGCGACCTGCCTATTCATGGTATTCATCTGCTACGATTTTTGATGGGATTTGGGCTTAATCCTTAGTCAAAATCATATATATTTTGAAATCTTTTGAAGATCATAATTTATTTACAATCCTTACGTGCGCCTCTATTATTATTCTACAGTTTCTGCAAAATTGTAACTTTTTTGCTTTTTTTTGGAATTATTCCCAGTCCAAAATGAACTTAATTCGCGGTTTTAAGTCTTATCAATTCTCAGAATTAGTTTTTTTTTCTGTCTCGTTCTCTTCATTATCTTAGCGTTTACATTGTCAATAAAATTAAAGTCGCAATTTATTTAAAATGAAGTCAAAAATCACGAATTCAGTGAAAAGTGCGAAATATAATTCCAACAAAGTCAAATTTGCCGATTTCCTCAATTAACAGATCATCCAAAATAAAACTCGTACAAAATTGCAAATAAATCTAAACAAAATCGCTTTAAAAATTGCAACAAAATTGAAAAGTCGATAATCTTTTGTGTATCTACAGAACCTTACAAAGAAGAAGAAGAAAGAAAAGATTGCCGAAAGCGAGCATAAATCTTATGATGAGCATAAAATCGACAAGTTGAATCTTTCACTGATTGATTTAAATGGTGTTAAGGTGATGTCTTGAAAGAACTAAGGAAATTGTGAATTTTTAGGATGATTAATTTAATTATTTTGCACAGCACGTGACTATGTACATTCATACCTTAAAATAAAGAGTTAATTTTAAGAGGGGAACCGAAATAATATTTATGCTGCAAACGATTGATGAAAATGATAAGTTTTAATGACCCTTTATAGTCTTATTTTCTATGAAGAACAAAAAAAAGTTTTACCTTTGTACATCAAGTCATTATAACTGCTCATTTACGAGATCATAGAAAGAGAAAAGAACTAGAAAATTTTTCATAATTTTTTTTGTGTTCCTTATTCTTCTTTGATACGAACATATTTAGATATGTATGACTATGGTCCAACATCATCAAAACAAGATTAATTCGTCAAAAGACAATGGAACTGAGCCGAAACAATAGTAAAATACGTACTTTGAAATATCTCAAAAAGGAGTTTGAAAGAAATCTCGTATTTATGAAAAATTTCTTCTAATAACTCATTTTTATATGTATGGTACATATGGGAGCTCACAAAGTGATTTCAACGCTATGAAATACTCGGCGTGTTGTGCTCGATTTCATTGTAATCATTTATATGTTCACATTTTTCAACCTTTTGACACAAGATTGTCTCATTATAATACGTTTAACACTTTGTAAAGTAAAAAAAGGAATAGTGGCGATAAATTATTGAAGCAAATTTATCAATGCTACATCTCATTTGAATAATTTTCTTTCTTTCATCGTCAAGCTTAAAAATCACAAAAAAAGAAATTGGAATGTTCATAAACAAAATTTATTTATTATTATTTTCCTATTTTCTTTTCTGGGGCTATAGGTAAAAGCTTTACAATAACTATAACAGTTTCAACTTCACCGCCACAAGTTGCTACTTATACGAAGGCAATAAAAGTAACAGTTGACGGACCGAGAGAGCCGAGGAGTAAAAATGGTAAGTAATTTGTTCCTTTTGTTACTGTCACGCGATGCAATTTTAACATCTGTTATCAGTATGGAAGATTGGAGAGCTTAAGGATTTTATTAAAGTTTTTAACAAAGGCTAGAACGCATTTTTTGAGATATAAGAAGCTAATAAGAGTTATTACTTCGTGAGGTTTAATTAGATGATTATCCTTAGATAAAACATTCTTAGTGTCAGTCTTATCTAGCTCAAGATTTTTCAGAATTGTAACTCGACTATTAACCAAGAAAGGGGTCTTAAACTACGTAATACCTCCTTTGAGGATTAATAAAATACTGAGTGTGTCTCACATAATACTATGCGATATTTGTTATTCAAAATCGAGTGGAAAACTGAATACTTATATGAAACAGGGCGAACAACTATGACAATATATATTATTCAAATCTTAAATTAACGTTCTGATTAGATTGAAAACTATACTTTAAAATTCTTCATCAAAACCCCAAATCCCAGTCCGATAAAGTATGAACAAAACCACTTTTTCCTTAAAGAAATATTAGAATTAAATGCCTTGACCATCATGACAAGAAAAATGCATGCAAAACAAAGACTGTTGTAAAGTGATCTGATGCCAAATGCAGTTCGTCAAATTTACTAATTGACTTTGGAGAACAGAAGCAATAGAGAAGGAGAGAGAAAATTGCAATGCTGATGAAAATAGCCATCATGTTGCTTAATAGAATTCCCCACTGTGCTACATTTATTTCATATTTTTTGATTAAAAGTCAAAACAAATGCAAGAGAATGTGAGATGGAAATGGAATTGTGAATCTTTATGAGACAATTTTCCATTTAAAATCATGTTTACATTCATTGACTGTAATTTTGTACATTTAACTCTCACCCATTCTTCTAATGTCGTTATCTGTTTTTGACAATAATCACTGCTGTATTTTTGAGGGTACAATTTAAAATCGGATTAAAAATCCTTTTTCCTGAATCTCAATTTTTGATGCTTTCTTGTGCATTTTCAATTTTTTTTATATCTGCAAAATCAAACCCGAATAGATTCTAGTGTTGTGTTGTCTATCTATCCAATTTCCCGGTGCATGAGTAACTAATGTTCAAAAATAATTTCTCTATCTTTTAATTTTCACAACCATTCCTACCCGACAAAATGTGCAATTTCATGTCCATATGCAAAAAATAAATATGTGTACAATTTGTGTGTGCATTTGAGGATAGATGATGACTCTCTACCTTTTATATTTTCCTCATTCTCGCATGGGAATTTTTCTGTTTCCTCATGTCATATTGGGGATGAGAAAATTACAACTGCAATTTTACGTCAAATACATTTTGAACGTTAGTTCCAATCATTTATCTTCAAATTACAAACACTCTTAATAAAATGAAATGGAATTGTTAGTAGAAATGTTGTTGATGCATAATAAACATCAAGAGGTATAAAATAGACCAAAAAATATGTATATCCAATTCTTCTAATCTGCAAAAAGTCATTCTAACATGTATGTTTTGCATCCAGTCAATTTTCATTTGAAATTTTAATCTTTTCTGCCTTTTATCTCAGTCTCGTTCAGATTCCGATTCCCATAATGCTAATGTATTTTATTTTATCGCAAGAATAAATAATTATTATTTTAAAATATGTACATTTTTCAACTACGTCTCAATTATGATAAGCGGCAACACCGTGAGAATGGAAGAAACAAATAAGTCACACATGTGAATGTATTCTATTATCAACTATTGTGATTTACATTTCTGAATAATACTTTAATAAGATAAATTTAAATGGGAATTCAATAAGGCACTATTTATTTAATTTTATCTACGTAATCCTTGAACTGAATTTGTTTTAATATTATTGACCCATATAATCTTCATGATGTCATCATAAAGCATAATACAATGCATAAAATTAAATCACTGCGTTTTACTCCATTTTCTTAATTCAATGTGATAACTTAATATGTATGAGTCTTTTGTACATTTTATATTAAAATGGGAGAAAGCTTTGCTTGTACTTGATTTCTTAGAAATAAATATTAATCAGAAAGTTTTTGATTGTTCAAATAATGTTCTAGAAATTTCGTTTTGTTTGCTAATTTTTGTTATTTGAAATGTGAATTAATGAATTTTTTATTTCTATGTATCTTCAATAGAATTATTATATTGAAATAAACTTAATAGGAAGCTAGGGTACTTACGTTTTACTAGTCCACCTTCTTCTTTCACCAAACAAAACAGAATGACAAAAAATTTGCAAAATTTGATTGCTTCCTTTGATGAGACGGAAAAAAATTCAAAGATGCAAAAATAATATTC
Organism: Chironomus riparius; assembly: GCA_917627325.4. Taxonomy (NCBI): domain Eukaryota; kingdom Metazoa; phylum Arthropoda; class Insecta; order Diptera; family Chironomidae; genus Chironomus; species Chironomus riparius. The sequence goes on along the minus strand of OU895877.1, from coordinate 14,789,642 downwards.
AAATTTATAATGATCGATAATTTTCAAACCACAAAGATATGTTGAAATTTCTATTCAAAATATTTCAAAAAACCTTTTTTTATTAACTGAGTAAATTGTAAAATATTTATCAAAAAACAAATTGTACTACATGTACATAAGCTTTATACATAAGACAATTAAAAATAGCTGGGAAAATCCATGTATAATTTATCTCGAATTACTTCCTTATATTTATGCTCACAATGTTCTTTAAATGTTGCTACACAAATACTAAATAAATGACTTTGCTTCCATTACAGCTCCATCACCTGGAAGTCATTTGAGGACATTTAGTTTAAATCAACGTATATTAGAAACGACACCATATTTAAGAGATCTCGAGCCATATAGAAGAAAGTCATTGTCACAATTGAACAATAATTCATCAATTCAGACAGCAAATACAAATATTCCTGCTATTGAGTGTGGCTATAAGCCAAATGCACCACAAATTCAAGGTAAAGATTCTCATTTATCTTAGACATCCGAATATACATTAATATACGACTATGTATGCACATACAGAAGATTGAAGCATATAATTTGGGTTAAAAGGTTGGTTTCGGAAAAATTATCTTAAACTGATCGGTGGTCAGCTACCTGCACACTACTCAACACACCCCAAGAAATTTATAATATCCATCATTCACACGACTGCAATTTCTTTTCGTCTTCTTCCTTCTGCTGCCCAAAAAAAATTAGTTTTTGATTCTCTTATTCCGACTCCGAAAAGTGCATGTAAGGAACATATAGGAACACTCATTTCTTATACGTGTGTCGATTAATGATTGTTGTTATATTTTCATATTGCACACGTTCAATATTGCACCATGCATTCGTAATTCATGTATGTACATCAATTGAAATGGATGGTAAAGGGAAGTGAATGAACATTTTTCGCCTTTACATGCTCTTCAATAGCAGCAACAATAATAATGATAGTAATAAGTGTATCATGATGTAGTAAATCGATTGAATTTAAATCATGTTCCTTAAGCCTTTATTTTTTTGGGGAAGATAATTTGGGCATGTTCATGAGAAATTCTCTGATCAAAATTGTTAATTAGTTCAATTGTAATTTTATTTTGCGAGAGCAAGATGGAGAGTTGAGCTTGCTTGAATTTATTTATTGACTTTTTCATTTAACACTTGATTGATTTTCCATCAATATTTCATATTCGTTCATTCAGTTCTTTAATATTATTTCTTAGTGCATACAAATACAGATGAAAAAAGCAATTTAGTTCGTTGTATGCAAGTGATTTGGCTTGGAATTTGGATTTTTAGTAGCTTTAAAATGAATTGTTTTTATAAAATGCATATTTTTAATAAGTGTATTGTGTTTATTGACAGTTTTGAGTCCAATTGAGCAATTTTAGGCAGCATTCTATTCTTATGAATTAAATTCAACACTATTCAGCATTTTAAAGTTGAATTCAGCAATTTAAACAATGATTCAATATGATTCAACCTTATCACAATGATTCAGATTTGAAAAAAGTGTTTAAAATTTCCATGTGCACAATATTTTTCTGACACATTAGAAAACTGAAAGTTTTTGTTTATTTCTTTTGATTCTTTTAGCATCTTCTACATAATGTTTTCATTAATTGCTCAAAAACTCAGTCCATAATATAAAGGATAAACATGATTTTTTTAGCAAAAGTATGTAAAAGTTTATCAAAAAATATTGTGCATGTCCAAATTTTGTATGAAAATTTATGTAAACTTTGAACGCAAATATCTCGAAAACGGCATGATCATATTAGTATGGGAGATAGATTTAAGCTTAAATAATTGATTTATATAGGTTTCAGAGAGGTTTTTGGAAGACTTTTTTATTTATGAATAGTTTAAGTTTTGTAAAAATACTCAAATTTCAATAGCATTTTTAAGGCTTAATAAGCAGATTTCTATTGAGTTGGTTGTTTTAATATGCAAATCTAAGCTTAACTTTGCAAACAACAGCTAAAAAGATATGGGAAATAACAACTTAAAGTAGAGAAAATCAAAGTTTTTTTTTTCATATACAAAATGTAAACAAATTTTTTTAAAAGATGAAGTTTAATTAATATGTTATTTTTGAATTTTTAAACATTTTTTCCGAATCTGAATCATTGTGCTTATTCATCACTTTAAAGTCAAAATCAGCACCATTCAGCGCTCTTAAAATGCACTAAGCAACCTAAAGACCAATTCAGCGCTTTAAAAATGTATTCAGTGCTTTAAAAAGGTACTCAGCACTTTAAAGCTTAGTTCAGCATTGTTCAGCGCTTTAAATTAATCAAAAATTCAAAACTTAAGTTTCATATTCTTTCCTAGAAACTTACTTCACATAAAATAATTCTAAACCAAACCTATCCCATCAAAACTGTCTGCAACATAAAAACTAAATACCATATCAAGGAAATTTAACACTGCACAGCAATCGCCGTTAGCAAAAATTATGCAATTTTCCCCTCATCATATCCATGATATAAACTTCTTAGGTAGTTGTATGAATGGAAGAAAATTGGTGCAGTCGTTCATTCAATCCACAATGTGCATAGAGAAGTGCATTCATTGAAAATAATCCAAGAATCGATATAAAAAAAATTATTATTATTTTCCACATGAATGATTGAGTTGGTGCAAGAACGAAAGATGAAGTTGAGGAATAATAAGAATTTTTTAATATCATCGTCGATGTAACAAAAAAATGTATCAGTTACAACAAGCACACACATAATGAAACTTTATATCTAAAGTGCGTTCTAAAATTAATCAAGTTTGAAATGTTCTCAATATGCTGTATGAAATTTGATTCCTTGAACTTTAAAAAAATTAAATATTTTCAGAGAAAAAAATGAACAAATTTCTCAATCAATTAATAATCAACTTGTTAGATCCTCATCGAATCTCTAAATTTATTTTAAAACGCTTACCAAACTATGTGTGCCATAAAAATTGAGACGTGATTCCTAAGAAACGATTAATCGGTGGGAACTAATAAGGTTTAAAATTTATGCAAATTCTCGCACCGACAAAATCTCACATTCGCGAGAATGAAATGGAATTAAAACGTGACAACAAATTTACGGCTTATGCTCAATGAAATAGTCTTCTTTTATACAGAAATAGTTATCAACACAGACCCCACAGACACTACAGCGTTAATCATCTTGTTAATCGGTTTAAGAGCAACTCGCGCGCTGTCTCTAAAGACCCAAAATATTTCCGCAAAAAAGCATTTAAGAAGTGAAAGAAGTTGGAATTTTATTTTGATGACGTGTGATGCTTTGAAAGAAAAGGAATTTAATGATGATGAGAATATAATCGGTCTCACATCATTATCAATGATTATATATTGCGGACCTCCGCACGAGATTTTTTCGTCTTTGTAATTACCTACTTGATTTTATTAAGGATTTTTTTGAGTCTTTTTTTATTATTATGACAAATTAGGAGATATTTCCGGAAATACGATAGTTTTTGATTTGGCATTTTGATGCACAGTAAATTAGAGATTTGGAATCTATTTCTTTAAATTCATTTGCGGCTGTTCATTTAATGTGATACAAAATAAAAGATTTTATAGACCTTCAACTGTCTCAAAATCTTAATTAAATTTTGAACTAAATTGCCAAATTTTGGAACTAAGTTGTTCAGTTTTTGAACCAAATTGCTCAGTTTTTGAACTAAGTTGTTAAGTTTTTAAACCTAGTAGCTCAGTTTTTGAACTAAGTTGCTCAGTTTTTGAACTAAATTGCTGAGTTTTTGAACTAAGTTGTTCAGTTTTTAAACCAAATTGCTCAGTTTTTGAACTAAGTTGTTAAGTTTTTAAACCTAGTAGCTCAGTTTTTGAACTAAGTTGCTGAGTTTTTGAACTAAGTTGTTCAGTTTTTGAACCAAATTGCTAAGTTTCTGAATCAAGTCGCTCAGTTTTTGAACTAAGTTGCTCAGTTTATGACTAAATTGCTCAATTTTTGAACGTATTAATAATTTTAATTCAAACTCAAAGCAAATAATCAACAGATAACCAATAAGTGTTCCATATTCCCCTTCACAACAGAAAATTCTCCCAATCCTTTATTAAAACACACTGATGACTTCATCCCTTGTTTATATTTTCATAAATTAACGACTTTATTATCTCTCGCTATTAACATTGGCATACTAGTTTATCGACATCAGATGACTCACAAAATATAAATTTGCCTTCCTCATTAAAATTTTACGATTATTGTCGAACCAATAATTTACTTACCTTACCATGCTGAAAAAATGTGTGTGTGACTGACTTTAAATATAAAAAATATTCATTGATTTTATTTTTATTTTCCCTCATTCACAGAAAATAACTTAATGGGAGCTGCTGAATGGACGGGATACACGCCAACTGTCGCCTCATCTTACCCTTCATCATATCAAACATATGATCAATCAAGTATATTGCCGGCAGTTCTTCCGAATGATGGAATTTCGTACAATCCATCGGATTATCATTGTGGATCAACTGGTGCACAAAATGCAGCATCATATGCTAGTGCTGGTCAGTTTACATCTCTAACACCTTGGACAAATGAAGTAGATCAATATAATTATGGATATAATAGTTATCAACCGTACTCTTGTCAATCTGCTGTACAGTCTCAATATCCACCACCCCCACCACCTGCATCAGCCCAAACAACAATGCTTTTATATCCACAAGTTTATTCAACTGTAAATCAAAATCAAATTCATCTACATCTACACGGAAGTGATAAACTTGTTGAACAGTATCTCGGTAATGCCACAAATACAATGCCATCGGATAGTAGTGCATTTGCATTAGGCGGCAGTGGTGTGATAGCAAATAATATAAACCATAATCAGCGAGCGATTGGAGGTCTTGAACTTCCGATGATTACACAAGCTGATGATGTAAAGCTTCAAGAACAAACAGTCGATCAAGATGTCAATGATCAAAGTGTTTGGCGACCTTATTGAAATTTTATATTTTTTATGTAGAAACTACCAAACGTTCCATTAATTAAGTTAAAATTCTTGTAAAGATTATGTAGCATACTGATTTAATGTTAATGGCCGTGATGCTGTGCGAGTTTTTTAACAGGCTTTTTGAAATTTAAATGAACTGAAATTTAAGATCTAGGAATCTCATGACAATATGAGATATGAATGAATTCAAGCCTGTCCGCATACTAGCACATTCATCCAGCAGAAAAAGCACATCCTTACATTATGTTTTAAGTAGGAAATGAATTTTTAACCTTTTATTAAAGATTAAAATAAAAAGAGAAAATTTTAAAAGACTAAAGAAAATTGCGTAAAGCACCTTATTCTTTCCATTTCCAAGCTATCTCCCTCAGCAAATTAAAACCCATTTTATTTGAAATGAAGAAACAAAACGGTATATTATGAATATTATATTGAATGATGAGCACTAAAAAAGCACATTGTGGTTAAGCATGGAAAAGAGAAAAGAATCATATCGTGGCACAACTTCTTCACTCATTCATGTCTCTTATATTTTTTTATCTTTCTTTCCTGACTTTTAATATTGTTCCATTCAACCGCAAAGACTTTATTTTTTTCATATTTTAACAAAAACATGGCGGTTGATAGGAGAAAATATATTAAAAATAGATTTTTTAAAGGTTCTTTAATGTTTTTGTCCCTTTTCCTACTCAGAAGTTTATGAGAAAATGCTTCAAGCTTCTTTTCTGAATGATTTCGTTTTGTTCTTATGGAAAAATTGTTCACTGGATCTTTGATTAGTAAATTTTTAAAGCTTAACTGTCAATTTTTGACCAATTCTCAATATTGGCACAATTTTTATCAATATCCAACAAAAACTCGCAAGATCCAGGTGCGAAAATCATCATAACAGTCCATAAAAGTAGATCATCACAAAATTATTCATCAATTTCGCACCCAAAACAATTTCATTCCTTTACGAACTCTGATCTCGTTTCATCATTATCGTATCTTTCATCGTAAAAAATCAAGATTGATTGAAATAGATTATATCTGGCCATCAATCAGGTAGAATATAAGAAAAGGGAATTTTAGAATTGCCAAAAATCCATACAATAGAAACTTTTTGATAGAGTATGTAGTTAATATTTGTGAATTTTGACACACTTTTAGCACCATAAGTTGTGGTAATATTTTATGTTGGTAATTTGATATTTATTAATTGCATTATTGATTGATTTCTAGACTATGAAGTTGTTTAAATGGCATGGTGACATTAGGGGACATTCGAAGTATTTGTTAAGATTAGTTTGAAGCAGTTTGTAGTTTAATATTTTATTTGTGTAAAACATACAACCAAGGGAGGAGAATTTTTGCTTCAAATAAGGGAAAAATTTCGCATCTTTTGTGTGTTCAGTAAAAGAGATGCAAAAAGTTCTGCATCTTATTACTTTTCTGCGAGATTCTCGTATATATTTATGAAAAAAGATTGTAAAATTCGCGTCAAATGTGTGTTCATTAAAAAGAATGCAAACAAATTTCGCATCAAGAGTGCGTTCAGAAAAAAAGATGCAAAACTTAATCTTCAAGACACACTCCATGTTTCATCACTTTCACATTCTTAAGAGTAATTCTCATTATGATAGTCCGTTAAGTATGCATCTCTAGCACACACAAATATGTGAGCAGTAACTCAATGAAATATTATATTCAATGAAAATTCCCCATATATAGGTATGTATAGAGGAGATAATTTGATGCAACAAGTAACTATAAAATATATTTTAAAGTAAGCAGGAATATTCAAGAAATAATTTCTCGATTGATTGAACATGTTATAATCATGAGCATCAGAGAGGAGGTAGGTATAAGTTGAATGTAAAATAATATGACTTGAGGATGTTATGCAGTTTCTCAACAACTCTTTTTTTCTGCATCTTATTGGTAATCTAATGACTTGTATGTAAGTATAAAACAGACATCCTTCGTTATGTGATATACATATTATTTAATTACATCAAATGACATCTATGAAACTTAGCTTTTTGTGGCTTGTGCAGTAATTCACTCATTTGAAGCTAATTTGTGTATAATGTGCAATAAATTAAAGCAACAAAACCTTAGAAATTCATGAATGAACTTTTTCTTTTTTTTCAACGACAAAAGGAAGTGATTTTTTTTCTTCTTCATAGCGATGTGGATAGGATGAAGAGAATCAAAGAAGACTCATAAACTTATTGAAAATTGCGTTTTCTTTGCAAAAACTGAGACTTAACACCATTTAAATCAATCAATGAACACTTAAAAACGTCATATTAAAATTTATTCTCTTCTCAATCCCCCTTTTTTTGTGCCTTTATGCTGTAGTAATGGAAATTTATGTGAGCATTGAGCGAAAATATTATTATTTAACATGTTGGGAGTTTTGTGTTGCAATTAAATTAAAAAGTAACAGACATTTAGAATTTAAATTTGAGTTGAGAACCATACAACAGTTTTTGATTTGAATTTTCAACGATTTTTTACTGGAAATACTTCTTAACCTCATAACAGTTTTTTGAAACTGTACAACAGAGTTTTAACATAGTTGAAAAATAATATATGTCAGTTCCGGCTTAAATTCATAAAATTCAAAATTTTGCTTTAATTTTCACTTGAAAATCAGAATACAGGAAATCTCCAGACAATATTACGTACAGACTCTGTTATTCTGACCTGGAAAATGCGCTAAAAAGACAATATGCCGTGTGTAGAATTTAGATTTGTTGCAATGAATAATTATGGCACTACATTGTAACACAACAAATATGATTTATCTCCCTAATTTAAAGCTCTTAGAAAGATGCATATTCTTAAACTAATTTATAAGCATTCATTCTTCAATGTGTCTACACATTAAATATTTTTTTATGGCTATTACATGTTCGACACCTCTTGAAAATGATCAAAGTCGCTATACACATGGTATTGTGAGCCTATTGCTTAATGGCTTAAAAATCGGATAATATATTATTAAAGTTTAATTTTTTCAGATACTATACTAATTTCCATTTGGATGAGTACAGAACCAATGAGTACTTTAAATTAAGTAAAGGTTGTTGAAAGAAAATATAGTGGAATCGCGGTTAGTGTGGTTTTCGCTACTGATATCTTCAAATTCAATAATATTTTCTCATATTTAAGTTAATCATTACTTTATCATTCAATTATGTCTTAAATAAATGACACTTTATTCAGCATATTCCTTTAATTTGAGCTTTAAAGTTGTTTTGGGAAGAATTCCTCGTTTAACGGCAAAAAAATATTTGAATTTTAAGAGTTTTTGCTGAATTCATCTGAATAAAGTTCAAAAAATCCGTTAAAACCTTACAAATTATTAAAGGCACCCAATATTAAGCACAAATCAGTGGCACATTGACTCATATTCTCGATTTCTAATTTAATATTCATAATTCATCGTTCTCGTATTCCTCTACAATAACATTACCGACGGACTTCGTTTGTACAGAACAAAACAATAATTTTTTAAGAATTTCCAATAATTTTTATGTCATGAATCATCAAAAATATCAATCAGGACATGACAAATCACTTTCAAAAAAATTAAAATGCAGAAATAAATGAATATAAAGCAGCTGTGATGTAAATGTACACTAGTTTATCAAGAAAATGTTCTCCATGAAGCAATAACGCATGAATTTTTACATTTTACAAAAGCTCGAGATTTCTAACCAATCAGATGCTAGAAAATAATGATGCTGTCTCGTTCACGACAACAATTTTCCAGAGAAAACTTTTTTTAGACACTTGTTGCTTTCGGTTTTTGTGGCTTTACATTTAAGTCAATGTACTCTAGTTGAATGGAATTTTTGCATGAGAACCATTTTTCTAGAAAATAGAGGAATACGTGAGGTATTTTACTGAATAGGCATAATAGTTCACGCGAAAAAGGAAGTAGATGAGCTATTAATTGACTTCGATGAATTTTGAATGGGAAAATTTCTAAATTTGCAAGTTACTTTTTGCGTAGGTAGTCACGTAATTTGCTAGTTCCTTGCCTTTTGCAAACAGTAAAATACGGGTGGCATTCACTTTTTAAGGCGTTTGTAGATGCAATTGCGGTTTTTTGTTTGCTGGTTTGTAGTTTAAAAATCCATAAAAATAACTTAGGATCTTATTTTGAAGGCAGCAATAAAAATTCCTATTTTCTCTCAGCTTTTATGTGCTTGATGTATGTAAAAACATAATAATTTAATAGTGTCACCACAGAATGTAAAAATTAAAATGTGAAGCGAAATTTCATTTTTTAAATTTTACCGGTTTTCAAATATTTGAATGAACTGTTTAAAAAACTTGAAAAATAATTTAACCGTTATGTTTTTAATAAATTTGTGCCATTGACATAAGATATAAATTAAAGTCAGTTTTATGCTGGATAAATATGAGTTCAAAAAATTAAGTTTTGAAAATGCTGTCAAAAATAACGGTTATAATAATTTCAAATATTTGTGCCCCTCGTTGTGCTACGCAATTATCTTTCTTTTTGCTGTCACTTTTTCGAGGTATTCATCGTGTGAATTAAAATTTATTAATTTTAATAGTTTATTCTTGCTTAATTTAATTAAATTGTGCCTTAAACAATGCATAATTATGAGATGTACATAGTTGACATAAATTTAATCAAGTTAATTGCGACTTTAGTGAGAATTTTAAGTATAAACAAATTTTCTAACCTTTTTTCCAATGTTTTCTTTTCTCAGGAAATATAATTCTCAAAAGAAGTCAAAATGAAGTAAGTTAAATGCACTATATTCCTATTATTACAGGTTAATTAATTGTAATTTCATTTTAGGATCGGCCTTTGCGTCTTCAGTGGATATAAAATCTACCCAGGAATGGGAAAAACATTAGTTAAAGCTGATGGAAAGGTAAGTTTTTCATGTGAGGAACTATAAAGTTGCGCAAAATTTTAACTGGAACTACATTTTAACATCCATAGACCTTCACATTCATCAACAAAAAATGTGAGAGATCATTCTTAATGAAGCGTAACCCACGTAAAGTTAAATGGACTGTCCTCTACCGTCGTAAGCACAAGAAAGGTATTGAGGAAGAAGCAACCAGAAAGAGAACACGTCGTACGGTGAAACACACAAGAGCTATTGTCGGTGCCACTATGGCTGATATTATGGCCAAGAGAAACATGAACCCAGACGTTCGCAAGGCTCAACGTGACCAAGCTATCAAGTAAGTCATTTAATACTTTTTTTACAGTGCTGGATCTAATGATTGTATCCCAATTTTAGAGCTGCCAAGGAGCAAAAGAAGGCAAAGACCCTCGAGAAGAAAGCTAAGGTTGTACCATCGAAACAAAAGGCAAAACCAGCCCAGAAACAACAAAAGGCAGCCCCAAGAGTCGGAGGCAAACGATAAATTGCTAATTAAATTCCATCTTATAATCTATAAATAAGAAGAAAAGAACATGTGTGTGAATGATGAAAAATAAAAACAACATTTTTCATTGATAATTTTCCCTCTTGTCAATAAAGGACTTATTTTTCAGGCTTCTTCTTACTTCCTCTTTTGTCGTATATCCAATATTCTATCATATGTTTTCCTTGAATGGTTTGTGTCTTGGATACATTTTCAATGGGTGACTAAATGCACGAAAATCGAGCAAATTTTCACATACAAAAGCATAGACAGTAATAGTATGAAGGATATAACATCCTTTGTCACCCTATCGTTATAGATATTGTTACACAATTCCATTTAGGTTGTAAATAAAAGCAATTGTTTTGTGTTATTTAGTGCTTTAAAGATTTCATTATTGCAATAAAGTCATGTCTGTTCAGGCAGTAGATCCAAGAATAGCTTTAGAATTAGAAAAATTAAACAATTCATGCGAAAAAATCAATAATTTGGAAGTGAATTTGGGTAAATTTTTAAAATTAAACTTGGAAATCCCTATTTTACATGCACACACATTCTAGATGAACTGAAACGTAATTATCAGGAACTGCAAGAAGCAAGTCAGGAAGAAATTCGAATGATAAGTTGTAAGATTAAGAGTGCCATTGAAATTGCTAGACCCCATTATGATGCACGGCGGCAGGCAAATGAGTTATTGAAGGAACTGAAGGTCGAACAAGTGAATTATGAAAAGGCAAAGACAAATTTAGCTGCAGCAAAGGAAATGGTGTATCTTGCTGAACAAAGTGTCACGCAAGTAAGGCAATAGCTGCTTATTATTTTTTTCTTGGTGATTTATTACTCTGGAAGTGCTTTTTTGTGCTTCATTTGTCTTGCTGTATTTTAAATATTGATATTTAGTACATCCAGTGCTTAATTAGGGCATTTTCCTGTCAATTGGTTGAGAATTTTAAAACCTTTCAAATTTTTGATAACCGTTAAATATTTAAATGATTAATTACCGTTAAATAGCGAGTAATTAATTAATTTTGTGGCTATTACTCTCATTTAGAACTCACAGGGAATGGGCGGATTGGACATAGCTTTACAAGAGATGATTAGTCACGCTACAAGCCGTGTAAATCAGTACACAGACGAGTGCAATAAGTATGAATAATTTCATGTAATTAATTAATTTAATCCTGACGTCAAGTCTATTTTCAGAGTTCAAAATCGCATGAGGATAATAGAACTGAAACATGAGATGGCAAACATTCATGTAACGAAATTACAGTCACAACTGAAAGCTTCCATAAAAGTGTCGAGGTGACTATTTGCTACATTCTGTGATTTTAATGCCCTTTTTTGAGTCATAATTTATTGCTGTTATCTCTCATTAGTTCTCTTCCTACCTTTAAATTTATCTTTTTGAATTATTTTGCTTTTGTAAGTATTGTTCAAGCTTTATTCTTATTTACACTTATTTCTGAATATATTCTGCATGCATGCTCATGACCCTCAGAGCTATCTGAACTAATAAATTCCTTAATTGCAGACCGTATTATGAAACGCGTGCTAATTATAATGCCAAATTAAGGAACTTAAAGCTTAAAATTATAGAAATGGAAACAGAAGTGCAAAAGACAAAAGCTGCTTACAACGAAGCTTTACAGAATTTAGAGAAAATTTCAGATGAGATCCACAAACTGCGAGAGGACCAGAAACTTAACAGTTATCATGACGAAGTAAGGCTTGACATGTCCATATTAATATTTAGACATATATGTTAAATTTATTTCTACAGGACTTTCCACAAGTGAAGCCACAATCAAGCAACAAAACATATCTGTGCTATCAAAATAGCTTGTCTGATGATTATGAGCTTGTTGATGACGACGATGATGATGACGAAATGGAGGGAAAGAATATACAAAAAGAAGACATTTGGTCAGAAATTCCATTAAATACCGGAACAATGTCAGCATCAAACAGCACGTCAAGTTCAAATTATACGCAAAACTCAGACTGTGATGAGAAAGTCAAGAATGAAGAAGTGGCAACATCAAGTGATAACAATAAAGACACCAATAAGGATGACGATAAAAAGTCAGGAGGCCTAAGCGAGTGGCTTTCAAAGTCGTCATTTCGACGACAAAGTCTAGAAGATGTTTTTGCTCAAAGTACATTATTTGGGAAATTTGGACGTTCTGGTGAGCGACGTAATTCTGAGTCCGAGGTGGAATCAACTTCTACATCAGCCAAAAAAGAATTCTTCCTATTCGGAAGGAATGAGGGACTTACAGACAGTCAAATTGATCACTTTTTCCTACCCGATGAGCATCTTTAAATGTTTGATGCTCGATTTTTTATTATGATGGATTAACTAGGAAGCTGGAATTGATTGGAAGTGCTAATTTTTTGTGGAAATCGTATGAAATTTGTAGTGTTGTTCACAAAAACCTTACAATTTCGAAATTAAGGAATTAAGCCATACAATTTCAAAAATTATTCAGCCGAATTTGTATGGTTTTAAAGAATTGATGAGTTAAAATTGGAATTTGTGTGGTTCTGGGACAAAATTAGCATCGTATTGAAAATGATGGCTTAATATGCTTTAGAAAATTATTAAAGAAAATTAAAAATTAAGATGGTTCTATTAAAGAAAATTAAGTGACTCGTATAAAAACATTTGTATGGTTTAAGATAAGAAAATAAAACACTTGTATGGTTTTTAATGAGACAAATCAAAAACATTTGTAAGTTTCTGAAAAGAAAGCTCAACATAAACATTTGAGTGGTTTTCAAGCATTTGTAGGGTTTTGAAATTATGTGAATTTGTACGGTTTTATTCCAATCAACCATAGCTTCCGGAAAAAACGAAAAAAAAAAACAGAAAATACCAAGTATTAATACCTAAAATGATTTTAAAATGATATTCACATTAAATGAGGAACTATATAGCAATTTTATTGAATCAGAATAGCAATGTGAAATGTATTTTGTTGAACATGAGACAAAAATAAATGATAACAATTAAGGAACAAAAGCTTACATGCGTATTAACTTTTAAAGCTCTAATTCTCTCGAATGCCTTAAAGCTGATGACGAAAAAATAGAAAAGAAAAATGATTTATCATCACATGTATGTGATATAGCATCATCATCATAGCGTACATACATATGTAGAAAAGGAAAAAAAATCGAGAGAATGAGAGAAGCTCAAAAAATTATGTGATTGATGATCACATCATCCGAGTCTCATCTTCAATTTTTATTATCAATTCTTCATGCCGACACGAAAGAAAATGAGGAGGGATATAAAAGCTTTTCATCACATGTTACCGGCATTTTCATCTTTCTTGTGTTGACAAATAAAAAGCTTTTTATCAAAATTTAATTTCCGCTTTCATGAACAATAAATTTCAATTCTTTTGCCTCCTTTATAATCTCATTTTAACAGTGACAAAGTATCTTAATTCATTCAACTAAATTATCCATAATTTATCTTAGGGGCCGTTCACTTATTACGTTCGCATTTTAGGGGGGAGGGGGGGTTTGAAAAATTGTAACAAAATGTAACAAGGGGGGGGGGGGGGGTTAAGAAGTATGTAACGTTCACGAAAAAAATTTGTTTACAAATTCAAACCAATTTTTTTTTTAAATTTTCCACCTTTTAAAAAAAATAAATTATGAACGTTCAGGGTGGGGGGGGTTATGAGTTGTAACATATTGTAACAAGGGGGGATTGAAAAAAGTTTTTTTTGCGTAACGTAATAAGTGAACGGCCCCTTATTTCTCTCCCCACAAAATGATGCCGAAATAAATAAATATTTTTCGTACCAAACTCATCACTTAATGTTCAGTGCAGCCTCTGAATTACAAGTACTCTATTATATTCATTTCAAATGAAATTTCATGAAAGGCATCAAGTTTCTATCGTGTTTTTAAATGCTGCAATTGTGAATTTGTGGATTCAAATTGTAATTTTGATAGCTGTTGTTTTGAAATGAAATTTTCTAGAATTTCTGTTGAATTGGATTAAATGCAATTAAATGAAGGTTTTGGGAGGAAAATTCAGTTTTCTGCATTAATCATACAGATCAAAATAAATGAATTAAGCAGCTTTTATGATGGTTGTGAGAAGAGGGTTTAGCCTACTGTAGTGTTGCTTCAAGGTTCGGTGACTTCAAGGGGTTAAAATCTTTAGAAAACTGTTGAATTCAAGTTTATGAACAAGCAATTGAACCATCTACAGTTAGAAAATCAACAATAAGAACCAATATTTCAAAAGTCAAACAATAAGGTTTTATTATTATTATTATTATTTTATTTATCTATCATAAGGAAAAGCCATTTTAAATGTATTTAAACTTTTTAAAATGGCATAAAAACCTTAGTTAAATTAACTTGAATTACATGCTTAAAATATTTAAGATCAGTGATAATTAAATATCGTTAAAGATCTTAAAACCAACAGACATTTTCATTTTAAATTATTAGCAGTTGAAATAAATTTAGATTTAAAATATTTGACGGATTATATTATTGGTGTGTGTCTTAGCTAAGTTGAATTTTGAAATCACATACGTAAACAACATTTTAACGGAAAGATGTGAAAAAAATAAAATATTGATGACTGAACAATTTAACGAATGATTTTGCTGACATTTAGACTATAACAACGATTAAAAGAGCATTCGAGACTCTGACAGTTTTTCATGTAATTTTAGCTATCAAAATCATCCGAAAGACTTAAGGTAGCTATTATCGAAACACATTGAGAGGAACTGCTCATTGGACACAAACTGTTTTGTCTGAAATTTGAAGGAATGGACATGCACCGCTTTTCTTATTAGCAATGGTAAATGGTTGTACACGTTAACTCCAAAGTGGTGAATATCTTTCCTTCCATAATTGTTTCTTGAGGTTGATGGACGCAGATTCATTTTGGTACGTGCTCCCTTATTGCACTCGAATGAAATATTTGTATGAATGGATTTGTTTCTGCATAGAAAGATGAATGATGCTGTGTTTATGTAATTCATTGCGCGAATGGGGAAAATATTATCTGTTGTGAGTTTTTTGTACATTTCAATTCTATTGTCCAGCCTATTAAATCCATACATGTTCCTTAACATTCGATTTTGGATTGTTTGTATTGGTTTGATGACTGTGTCGCAGGCATTTCCCCAAACGGTTATCATATAGTTGATGTGTGTTGCAAAGAGTGAATGATAAATCTTTTTCTTGGCTGTGAATGGCAGAACGTTCTTTAGCTTCCACATTATGCTTGATGCCATAGATAATTTCTGTTGAACATGCCTTCCATGAATATCCCATTTCAAGTGAGGATCCAGATGAAGTCCTAAGTACTTCATTGATGTAATCTGCATTATTTCATACTCATCATTTATTTTGATTGACTGAGGCTGTACACATTTAATGAAAGGGGAATGAAAGACCATAAAATTCGTTTTTTTAATATTTATGATCATTTTCTGGTAGTCTAGAAAGTTGAGTATTAATTCCATGTCATTTTTGATTACTGTTGCAATGTCATCTTTTGGATTATGTTCATTAATCAGCGCCAAATCATCAGCATACAAAATTATCGTGCCAGATAGTCCATTCAGCTTGGTAACTTCATTGAAAAATATATTAAATAGTAGGCTACCCAAAATACTACCCTGAACAACGCCATATTCCACTTTCAGTGGTTTACTGATCTTGGATCCTATTTTGACAGATTGGAATCTCGAAAATAGGTAGCTTGCAATAATTTCCTCAATTTTTCCTCTAATGCCAATCAGGTTTAGCATTTGCATGAGAATTTTCCTGTCCACCAAGTCAAAAGCCTTTTTTATATCCATGAATACAACTGATGCTATCTTCTTTTTGTCAAGTGACTTTCTAAGCGTACTCACTAACTCGGTTGCAGCGGTTTCCGTGCAACTTTTCGGTCGAAATCCAAATTGCTTATCAGACAGGGTATTATTTTTCATTACAAATTTGATAATGCGATTGTAAAGAAACTTTTCTACTATCTTGTTAAATGTGGAGAGTATTGAAATAGGGCGTAGATCATTAATATCATTTATTTTTCCCGTTTTACTTATTGGGATAACCGTTGCGTATTTAAATGCTTTTGGATACTTTCCAGTCTTGATAATAGCATTAATTAAGTGGCATAAAGATGAGCATAACTCAGGGCAAAGTTTTTTTACGTCCATTGATGAAATATTATCATTCCCAGCTGAGGAATTTTTGAGATTTCTAATGATTGTAGCGATTTCCTCTTCATCAGCTTCATCTAACACTAGAGAATGTGGCACAGATGAAAATTTGATGCTTTTAGCATTTTTTCTTCGGTCTTTTACTGCATCTGTAACACTCTTAATGAAGAATTCGTTGACTTTCTCTGCTATCGTTGATTCATCAGTGATCACGCTTCCGTTCATATTTAGAAATTCCATTTTAGATTTTGTATTTCTTCCTAATATTCCATTTAGTTTGTTCCAAAGAATTTTTGGATTGTTGCTTTGCAGGTGTAGACTATAGAATTTTTGTTTTTCCTTCTCAATTATCTTCTTTACTTTCAATGACTCGGATTTTAGCCGACGTTGAAACATTTCTTTCATCAACTTTGTTCTTTTTAGTCTTTTTGATATATTTTGTTTCTTTTTTATCGCATTAAGGACTTTCCAGTTGAACCATGGACAGTGAATGTTGTTGGCCTTAACTCTTATTTTAATGGAAACCGAGTTATCATTTAATGATTCTTGTGTGACTTTCAGTAGCTGATCTGCAATTATATCAGGATCTTCAATTCCAAAAATCATTAGCTTATTAATTGATATACTTAGCTGTTTTGCTGCACAAGCATAATTTATTCGCTTGAGGTACTTTGACTCAGAGGGTTGATAAGAATTTGTATCTTCTATGCTCGAGATTATGAGGTTGTGATCCGATAAGCTGTTATACACTGTGAAGTTCGCTATTGCTGTCTCGTCATAGAAATTACACCCAAAGTGATCAATAACTTTACCACTAATATTTCTTGTTTTGATGTTATTCATCACTTTAAGGCTGTATGCATCGAGTATGTTGATATATTCAGTTGTAGATCTACAGTCATCATTCACATTGATATTTATATCTCCAGATAAAATTATTCGGTCATTTGTGGAAGCGATCTCATTTTCAAGATCAACAAGAAAGGGTTTCATATTTTCCTGGACTGGTGCTCTATAGTAGGCAATTAATTTGTACCCTTTATTATTTATCTTGAAGTTAATTGAGATCCTCTCAAAGCCAGATGAGTGCGTTTCAACTTTAAAAACTGATAGACTTTTCTTCATAAAAACTAGTAAGCCACCTCCACTATTAGCCGCCTTGCGACAGCAAACGTATTTATTGTAATTTTGTAAATTATAAATTCCATGTGGGAATGATTTCTTAAGCTTTACTTCACCAAGAATGATCACATCTGTAACAAAATTAAGACTGGATAACAGGTTTTTGAATTGGTCAAATTTACTTGGTTTATTGAGACCTTGAATGTTCAATTGAAGAATCGATAAACTTTTGTCTTTAATGCCTGCATCCTTAAATAGTTTTACTGTTTGGTAATAGGTGTTAGATGTAATTTTAACTTTAGGTTGAGGTTGAGGTGGCTTAGTTGATTGCTATTTTTGGTTTTTTATTTGATCGAAATACAATTGGACTTCTTCCAGTTTAGATTCATCATCCACAGTAATTTCACTTTCGTCTTTCTTCTGTACTCTAACACATCCTCTTGCAAAATAAACTTTTAATTTCTTTCCTACGATCGTTTTCGCTTTGAATATCAGACTCCTGTTAATGACGGTTAGTGATTGGTTGAAATAAATAGAGCTTTCTGTTTTTATGTCACGTTTAGCCTTCATGACTCTAATTTTTGTGCCAATGTTTGCGAAAATTACAACAATGATCTTTTTCATAAAATTCCCGTTCACATTCTTTTTCAGTTTGATTTCCTTCTTGAAAGCATGCTCGATTTCCTTTTGGTCTATATTAATACCAAAGGATTCCATAATATCAATTGCCAATTTCTTGAAGTCATTTGTTTCATCAATTACGTTATTTTTGACGCCTTCGATCTCCATACGTTTCTCCAATTTATCCTGCTTATATGAGCCAATCAACTTGCGATTGTCACTGGCAATCTTTGCTACTGTATCAATTCTTGCATCGAGTCCTTTTACCTCTGATGATAGATCGCTAACTTTTGTCGTTACTGCACTGAGTGAGCTTTTGATCCCATTGATTTGTTCTGTTACATCTCCTCGCAATACAGCAATATCACTTCGTATACCTAGTGTTTCGACTTTATTCGCCTTTAACTCATTCATTATGTCTTGCAGTGAGAGCTCAGAAGTAGTTTGCGACGGGAAATCATCTAACCTCCGGTTTTTTGTATTACTAGGCAATTCATCCTCAGATATCTCATAATCCTCAACTTGCTTTCTTTTACGATCTGTGGTAGGTGTTGTATCATCTTCAATCTCTTTGCGTTTGGGCGTATCTTCGGCATCTTTGTTTTTTGGTGAGTGCTTTATTGGCATAGTGGACGACAGTGTTTAGACTCCCACTTTTAGCAATCAGTACAAGCGACTGCCTGGAATCAATTAATAATTAATACTTCAAGCAGTCCAATAAAGCAGAGTGGGAGTCAACCACCTTATGTTTAAATAATCCTTGTCTTGTTTAGCCGTTAGATTTGGTATTTAAAATTACTTGGAATCTTTCATTGACAAAATTCACCTCAGTTGCAGAAATTCACCAATACAAGCGTGACAGAGAGAAGAATCTTCTTTTTCCTTTCCTGTATCTTTTGTTTTAATTGATTTTGGAATTTCTATGTCATTGAGCCTACATATGATGACTTTCTTGATGTGATTCGATACTTTTGTATCTCTTGAATAATAGTTTCACTTCGTGCACTCTCAATATTTGTTGTAATTCAATAAAAATCGATTTTAGTATATTTTTAGGTTCAGCACTTTGTTTTGCAGAAAAATTTAATTAATTAATAAACTAGCAAATATTATGACTTGACTTTATATTCCTAGTGTAAAGACGTACGAACTTTTAAATATTGAATAATTAGTTATGCTTAGTCGAGTCAGAAAATTTATTAAATTAGCATTAACACTTAAACACGCACTTCGTTCGTTAAGCTTGAAGTCAATTTGAATCGCCCAAATTCGAACTCTTCTTTCAAGTTTCAATTTTAAAACTTTTGATAATTACTTAATAATTACCATCCATAAAATCATCAAAACAACAATTCAACGAATATCCTCAAATGTTCTAGAATCCATTACTTTCCAGACCATTTCTGATTATTATCTCTCCATTATATAATTAAAAGAATCCAAAATCAACAATTTAACAAAAGTTTTCAATGAATAGCATCATTATCAAAGGAGTAAACAGCATTCATCTACAATAAAGCAGATAAAGTCTGTAAAAACCATTAAATTTAATGTTCCGGTAGCTTTGCATCTCGAAAAAATAATCTTGATTACATGGAACCAAAAATGTTTCATTCTCTCGTGACGCACAACAAAAAGCTAGAGCTGAATACCGCAAAAAAAAGCTACAGAAACTAGTAAAAAGAGAAAGAGTAAGTCAACCTGTAACAAAAAGTAAAAGCAGTGAGGATGAATGAATTGAATGTTAATTGAGTCACATTTCCATAATATTTGAGAATCAGTAGAAATAATGAGAGTTGAGAGGAAATTCACATCGGCGATTGCGCGAATCATGTCCCATGTGTTTTTTTTTTCGCTACATATAACGCGACAGCGAAGCTTGTTTACTGAAAAGGCAACTCTTCATTCTTTCCTTTGCAAACTTCTCTCGCATTAAAAATGAAAATGTGAATGTAATACAGCAAGAGAGCAGCAGCAAGCAGCAGATAGATAGATAGACCGAGTAGAAATTGAGTAAAAGAGTCTCTTCAGTCAGTTGTAAAAAATCATTGTCGGTGAATGGTTGTATGACTTAACATAGTCTCGAAAACAGTTCGGTGTTCATGAAATTTACAGTCAATTATAGGCTCAAGTTTTCAATGTCCATCCATCAACAAAAAAAAAAGTGCTTTCAAGGATTTTTGTATAGCACTAAGTTGCTGTAAACGCATATGGTGATTGAATATAGAGTTTATGATTGCAAATACAAATTGTCCTAGCCATAGGACAATAGCATTTTACAAGAACAACCACAGCGTGTGAAACCGAGAAAATGAACCGGAGTGAAGTGAGAGTAAGGCACACCAAAAAAAAAGTGATTTTTTCAGAAATGTAACATTTGTTAAACGTGAAAAATATTTTATTACAATTTATGAGTAACAAATGAGAGATAATTAACGTGTGCTGACCTATTTAAGGTGAAACGTGCGTCGTCAAAAAAAAATTTATTATGATATGTACAAATGTTGGAAAAAACAATGTAAATTTGCTTAATAGTGGGACGTGTTTGCGATACAACTGAGGCACAACTATTATTTTATTCGAGTGTGTTTATTTTGACCCAAAATATCTGAATTGCTACTTTAACGGCATCCTTCCTTCCGCACCAAAATAAATATATATATTTTATTTTTTGACGTCAGCCTCCCCATTTCCTCCTCCTCCATCGCTATAATTTCTTTTATTCACGATTACTGTGTGTATATTTCTTATGCTACTGCTACATGCTCCGTGTCGATGCCCTTTCTGCCATACCAAAATGTAATTCAGAAGAAGAAAAAAAGAGGCGAGAAAAGAAAAAAAAAATAATCGAGAATCGTTTGTAAAAGCAAGACATAAAGAACTTACGGTGCTGGATCTGTCTTGTGGCCTTTATTAAGGTCTGACGAAGGGATTCATAGTGACCACATTGTGAAATAAAGTGAAAAACTGTGTCTCGTTGAGTGCTTATTGTGAATTAATAAAAATAAAAAAATAAATAAATGCCATTCCAGCTCTTGAGTTGAAGTAAGTAAAACTTACAATTATGTATACATCCATATATAAAAGTTTATCTTAATGACGATAATCTCTGATTGAAAATCAAGTTAAACAATAATGGAGAGAAGAATGTTTTTAAGGTCGCCGGTTGTCGCTGAATTAAGTGCATTTTTGTAGATTATGATTCTGTGGTAATTGGTTGGAATTCTGTGAGATGGCTAGGGGCATTGAAAGTATGAAGCATTCTAGAATTGTAGAGCTGTTAAACATTTAATGAATGAAGTTGCATATATTGTTGTCTGGCATCTTGTTACAACTTTTAACCTTCAGACTGTTGACAAATTTACAGCTATTAAAAACTCAAACATATGAGTCACTTACAACGTCTAGGATAAGAAAAAGTGGGATCATAAAGCTTCAAAACTCGTCAAAAAGTTATTTCAAGGCGTAAAAACTCAGGATTAATCCCAAAAATCTCAAAAAAAACTCCAGCACTTCCTTTCATTAAACTTCGAATTGCACTTGAAATTCCTCAATTATACACCAATTATAATATATGGTTTGGGTAATTTAATCATTTAAGGGGTCTTCAACTATGATAAGATCTCCGAAGCGGTCTAAAACTAATAAAAAGGGGTTTGCAACTATGAAAAGAAAGCTAGAGGGGACTAAAACTAAGAAAAAGTTGTGATAAACTATGATAAGATCTCTTAAGGGGTCTTAAACTATGAAAAGTTGTTTTGCAATGTTTAAAAATCTTTTAAAGAATTCTACAGCTGTGAAATGTTCTTTACAGGAGATCTTAAACTAAGAAAACGTTGTCATAAACTATGATAAGATCTCTTAAGGGGTCTTAAACTATGAACAGTTGTTTTGCAATGTTTAAAAATCTTTTTAAGAATTCTACAGCTGTGAAATGTTCTTTACAAGGGGATCTTAAACTAAGAAAAAGTTGTGATAAACTATGATAAGATCTCTTAAGGGGTCTTAAACTATAAAAAGTTGTTTTGCAATGTTTAAAAATCTTTTAAAGAATTCTACAGCCATGAAATGTTCTTTACAGGAGATCTTAAACTAAGAAAAAGTTGTGATAAACTATGATAAGATCTCTTAAGGGGTCTTAAACTATGAAAAGTTGTTTTGAAATGTTTAAAAAAATTTCAAAGAATTCTACAGCTGTGAAATGTTCTTTACAAGGGGATCTTAAACTAAGAAAAAGTTGTCATAAACTATGATAAGATCTCTTAAGGGGTCCTAAACTATAAAAAGTTGTTTTGCAATGTTTAAAAATCTTTTAAAGAATTCTACAGCCATGAAATGTTCTTTACAGGAGATCTTAAACTAAGAAAAAGTTGTGATAAACTATGATAAGATCTCTTAAGGGGTCTTAAACTATGAAAAGTTGTTTTGAAATGTTTAAAAAAATTTCAAAGAATTCTACAGCTGTGAAATGTTCTTTACAGGAGATCTTAAACTAAGAAAAAGTTGTGATAAACTATGATAAGATCTCTTAAGGGGTCTTAAACTATGAAAAGTTGTTTTGCAATGTTTAAAAATCTTTTAAAGAATTCTACAGCTGTGAAATGTTCTTTACAGGAGATCTTAAACTAAGAAAAAGTTGTGATAAACTATGATAAGATCTCTTAAGGGGTCTTAAACTATGAAAAGTTGTTTTGAAATGTTTAAAAAAATTTCAAAGAATTCTACAGCTGTGAAATGTTCTTTACAGGGGTTCTTAAACTAAGAAAGTGCCTTTAATTCAATTCAATTCAAAAGTTCCGTTAAAATGAATTCCCTATACCAAACCTACCAAGAAACCTCATCCTTCTCATCAAAACTGTGACAAAAGTCATCGCTCATCAGATAATCTTTGAAGTATAATATAATTAATATTAATCCCATCGAGTGATGATGGAAATATCATTTAACAAATGTTGTGTTGATAAAGAGTAATTATTATTAAGTTTACTTAAAGCTATTATTCAAATACTACCAGATGACCTTAATTCATTAAATAACATAAAAGTTTCATCGATTACGATAAATTTTGATGTTTTTTCGACAAATGTCATTTGAAATTAATTAGCGACTTGTGTCCTTTCAATAAAAACTGTCTTCTCAACTTTTGTTTTTTTTTATTAATGCTCCTAAAAAGATGTGGCAAAATTTCAAGCTATAAAGTTTTTTTTTATCATAAAACAAGTTTATAATAAAGTTTACTCATTCATCAATCTCTTTTTTTGCACAACAAATTTTTACGAATGTCAAATACACCGCTTTTCTATGATTGTCATATCAACTTTAAGCACTTTTTATGGCTCTCTACGAGAAATTTTAATTTTTATTTATATTTTATGATTTTTTCTGGCTTCATTAATTTTGCTTGTTTTATTCAAAAACTTTTGTTGTTTGTTCTGTCAAACGTCTTACAAGTTCTCGTACTTCAAGTTTTTGTTTACTCATCATTGCAGTCTACGAAATTTATATTTTAATTTATCAAGTGGAAATTTAAGTTTTTGAGGTTAGATTTTTTTTTCATAAAACCCAGACAAACTCAATTATTTGCAAACATCACAACCCATATTATCTACAGAGCACAGCGTCCACAGTCGAAATATATTTAAAGCTATCCCGGGTGGACACAGCCAGTTAAAGTCCATTATTGGACAATCATTTAACAGTCTTTTGACTTGCCCAAATTTATGCGACATAAAGAACTAGACGTTTACTAGACTTTAACTGGACATTCATGCTAATCAATCAAGTGTTCGAAACTCAAAAATAATTTTCCTTACTTTTTTGACCATATACTTCACAAGCGCTTGCAGAAATCACTTATATAAGGCCTCCCAAAATTTGTATGAAACTTTTAAGTAAATATAATTGTTTCACGCGCAAGTGTTCGAGACTCAATTTTTACTAGAGATTTTTCATAAGTGTTAGTGTACTTTAATTAATTAATTACACTAATACAATAATAAAATTTTACAAAAGAAAAAAAATGGAGAAAAAGACACGTGTTATTTATTTTATTTTGATTTTTTTTTAACTGGACATGAACTAGACATATTTGCAATTCCTACGTCCAGTTAAATGGAAAGCGCAAAATATGTCATTAGTCGTCCCTAAGTCTAGTTGCAAAGGCACGTCAATGGATACTTACTCGCCATGAACAGGCAAGTCAATTGCAAGCTTTTAACTAGTACTTTGTCCACTCGGGTATGATTTATCTGTCTACCGGATTCAACATACTTAATTGACTTGAAGTGTTATTGCTCAAGGTGTAAATGCGCTCAGAGCATAACAAACTACAGAATTTGCACAGCAAATCTACTCATAAATTTCAAACAATATAATTCCATATACTCGGAGAGAGAAAGAAAAAAATAATTGAAGGACATAAAATTTATTACAAGACGATTTAAAAGCAATTTTGCAACAAATGATGTCTGTAGAAGTATAATGAAATTTGATATTGTTGATTTTTTTTTTGTTTGTCCGTTATTTGCACAGACACAAATTATTTCTTTTACATCTTTTCTTTCGTCATCGGAATTGAATGATGCAATTTTAATTCATTAACGCCAATCCAGAGCTCATTGCATTAGTTGAGTGCTCCTTTTGCACTTTTTGTCTCGCGCGAGTTAATAACGTCATTGAAATTGACCCGAGACTAGACTGAGACACACCAAAGCACTTTTTTACTCATACAATTCTCATTACGTATTTTCTGATGCTACTGATTCTGTTACTACTTCTTTGTGTGTGGACCTCCGAGACATTTCATTCATTTCTTTTTTTTTTGCTGCTTTTAATTTTCTTTTATTGGCGACATAAATCTCAAATTCATCGCCAAAAATATCGTTCGCCTTTTTTAAAACCCGAAACCCGAACTGCACTTTATGATTGTCTCGTGACTTAATTCTTTTCTTGGAGATGCATGTTGACTGAAGAGTTTATTAAGGGGCCATTCACTTATTATTACGTAACGCTTTTAGGGGGGGAGGGGGGTCTAAGATTTTGTTACGGTTCAAACAAGGAAATTTTTTTTTCATACAAATTTTGTTACGAGGGGGGGGGGGTCTAAAAAGTCATTTTTTCGCGTTACGTAATAAGTGAACAGCCCCTAAGATCAATTGAATGCAATAAAGAGATTTTAACATGAAAATATTTGCAAATTTATGATGATTTTCTGTTTAATGTGATGACATTGACATTTTGCATTGAGTTTTGAGTGGATATAGTTTGTTTTTGAGCTGTTTACTGTATAAAATTTGATTACATTCATTCACCAAAGATTTTTTTGTCTGGTTTTGAAGCTTGTAGGGTTAAAACTACGAACATTTGTCGAAAAGGAATCAAATTCAAATTTTGGAAAACCATTTGAATCTAAAATTCACTATTTCGATAAGGGGCCATTCACTTATTACGTAACGCTTTTAGGGGGAGGGGGGGTCTAAGATTTTGTTACTGTTCAAACAAGGAAATTTTTTTTTCATACAAATTTTGTTACGAGGGGGGGGGGGTCTAAGAAGTCATTTTTTCGCGTTACGTAATAAGTGAACAGCCCCTAAGGTTTCTAGAGATTTCATAGCTTATTGCATAAAATATCCACAATATCATCCCCCAGCAAACTAATGCATCACTCGGGATCCATTTATTTCATTCAGTACTAAAGCAACTTATTCATTCCTTTATATTAAATTCCATTTCTTATTTTAACCACTTACTGTTGCTGTATATCATTTCCATTGTGTATTCAACTTCTCTTTTGCGTTAAAAAGCTGAAAAGTCTATTGATAATATCAAGAGGAAGAATAAGAAAATGAGAATGGCAGATAAAAAGAAACAAAATACTGACCCATCCACCGAATAATAAAAGAAAATTTTTTTTTGGTGCTTTCTTTTTATTATTTTACATTCTCTCGTTTCATTTCATTTTCGTCCATAACTTTATATATATAGTATGTATAGTGTACATATGTTAAGAAGGAATGTCGCCGTAAATGAATAAATCTATTTATTTTGGCATATCTTCGATTGATTAATGGAAATAAAAACGGATGAAAAGGAATGAAGAGAATGAAAGTTCAATGCTCCATTTATTATTAGAATTATATCGACATATTCGAAGATGATGATAATGATGAACAAGTCTGGAATGGAATCTGTTGTGTAATTGTAATAGCCAACAATCTGTTCCAATGTGGATGCATAGAACTAAGAAGAAATGAAAAGGAGAGCAAAAAAAGTACAACTTGCAAAACGTGTTTGGAATGAAGTAGCTGCTGTTGATGCTTCCAACAGAAGAATTTTTTTCGATTGCAATTTTACCTTTCTTATTGGCTAAGAAGAAGCTTTATAGATCTATACAGGGGCGTAGCCAGGGGGGGGCCATAGGGGGCCCGGGCCCCCCCTACGAAAATCTGATATTTGTTTTATTAAGTTTATTTATAGAGAAGAACCAGTTAATGTAGAGGAAGTGATGAAAGAAATGTCAAAATCAGCACGAAAATTTAAATTTAATGTATGAATAATGAATTAAATATTTAAACTTATGAAGAATGAAAATAGATTTAAGGATACAAAATAACGGTTTTTCAATTTTCGAAAATGGGCCCCCCCCCTTAAAAATTTTCTGGCTACGCCCCTGGATCTATATAATCCTAGCACGGCATGAACGAACTGTTTAAAAATTTATATTCTTTCATCCTAATCTTCTTCATTTTTGTTTGATTTTTTTTGGAGCAATTGTGGATGAAATTAATTGGATCTGCATGCTTGATTTGGTTTAATCGATAGGTTAGAAGTTCGGGCATTTAAATTATGCTTCATGGTGTGCGTGTGCTTTAGTGCTTTGATCTAGATAATTGAATATGAAGATTATGTTTGAAAGATTTTTCAAGGGGGTCGTTCACTTATGACGTCCGAAATTGACGGTCATTTTTCAAAAAAGAACAATGGATTTAGGGGCTGTTCACTTATTACGTTACGCAAAAAACCGAATTTTTTCACCTTATTTTTAAAAGACAGACGACAGTTAGAACGTTACATTCTTCTGACACCCCCCCCCCTCTATGTTACATTTTATTACAATTTTTCAACCAACCACCCCCCCCCCCCCTCCCCCCTAAAATGCGAACGTAATAAGTGAACGGCCCCTTACAGGACTTTCAATTGTTCTTTTCTTGCTAACCTCTCTCCCCTCGACGTCATAGGTGAACGGTCCTAAATGCATGTTGAAAATTCAAATGCCAGTTAAAAGTTTAAATCTCAAAAGTCCGTTAATAATTTAAATTCTATAAAAATCAAAATATTGACCAAGTTCAGTGAAAACCGCGCCAAAATCTTAAGAACCAATCAAAATGTATCTCTGTTTATTCGGCAATCTCAACAACTCAACTCAACATGTATTATTCAACTATTAGCCGTCTTCTTATCATCATATTAAGCTTAATTTGGCGCTTACATTCTCATTTCGTATCGCCTAATGTATATCTGCATATATGTATCTAATTTTTTTTTTCTTAAATGAATTTATCTTTAGCTATTTATTTTCCCATCATAAGCTCCGAGAGCTACCCGATTCTTGTTTTTTGTTTTTTGTTCTGGCTGTTATCACAGCAGCGAAAAGATAAATATGAATCGTTCATAAGTAAAATGAAGAAAAGTTTGTTATTTTTTCCTGCTGCGAGACATGAAAGGATGATATGGAAAAAAAAGTTTCGCTCCTATGCAGACATACATACAGACCAGAAACGGCAACATTTAATATGCCAAAGCATGTGTGTGTATGATGATGAGAATGATGAGATATAATAATGCCAAAAAATCATTCATCATGATGGTTTTAATTAATATTTTTTGTTCAGCCTTTAATGTCGACATTTTTACTGCTCATGGCTTTCATTATGAGGGATATTTTGTAATCCTATCGTAAAAATTTTTTCTCACACATAATAGGAAGAAAAAGAAGACACTCTAGTGCTTCTTTTCGTCACTCTGAGGCCATTGATCTCTTGTGAAGGACTATAAGTAAGTGCTTAATATCGTATACTCAGCATAGCATAGAAAAAGGGAAAGGAAAAAGCACATTTTTTCTCATGTTATCGTGATTAGTGACATTTAAATTGAATGATGATGACAACTTGCTGATAGCCGATATGCCTTTACAGAATTTTTGCATAATATTCAGAATTTTTTTTGCCATCGGAAATTTGATGAGTTTTGCGAAATTTGACGCCATTCTCCGTCTCAGCATGAGTAATTTGTTGGGTATAACTGAATGAATGGCTGACAGTATGCAATAGAATAATAAAAAAAAAAACTTATCATGTTTTGAAGCTCTCGTTTAATACAAATTTAATTCCAATCGGCCATTGGTAAGAGTTTAAATGTCTCCGGGAGTTGAATGATTCAATTTATCTCCAAAATCTTTTGATTCAGCAAAATAAATGAACATTCTAATGATTTTTTTGGCATTTAGATCAAAACGTACATCCAAAGTCAATAGATCAGGAACAAGATTATCCAATTAAGTTAACAATTCAATTTTCATCAAATCAATTCAATTAAATTAGCAATAAATCAAGTCTATTAGGTTTTCATCATATCAAGCTAGAAAAACTGACATCCAGAAGTACAAAATAGAGTTTTCCACACAGACTTAGCTCCAATAAAAATACAAAATTAAATTAAATTATCTTTCTAAAGAAGAAAATTCACCTCACATCAGCAGATTACCATTCTAGTCGTTTACATTATCCATTTATCATGTTACAATTTATATAAGGAGTCTATGATGTAACAGAAATATATACATCATGAAAGCTGTCAGTACATTACGAAAATATAACACTTATATTATGGATGTATAGGAACAAGAAGAAGCGATATTATTTATCGCATAAACAACATTACTCTCGCATCCTACGACTTTTTAGCGCATTTTTGAAATTTGTTTCGAAAAGGAAGCTTAATATCTCACTATGTCTGTTCGTTCGGGCGGAGAAAAACTTTTTAACTAGACATCGTAGAGAGTTCTAGTTTGTTTTATTAGCTCAGGTCCATTGTTTTATTTTCGGGAAACGCATTTAAAAGTTTTGAAACAGTGTCTTTGTACTATAATTAATGATTTTTATATTTCATATGAAAAAACACGTGATGAGAGCGTTTAGAAATTCAAATTTATTTCTACCGTTGAAAAATTTTGAATCTCAAAAAAACAACAGACTCTCGCAACAGACTGTTATTTATACTATAATTAATGATTTTACTGTAACTTTTGACAAGATACTTTCAAATGCATACGACCGTTACAAAATTTGAACTTCAGAAAACCGTTAAATGATAAACTTTTTCTATATGGAAATTCATTTCTACAAATTATTAATTATACTATAGTTATTGTTTTTGAAGTGCAACTTTTAGCGGGAAAATTTCAAATTATTTATTGACCGTTAAATAATAAAGCTTTTCCATATAAGCATTCATTGTAATTATTTGCTAATTGCACTAAAATCAATGATCTTCTAATCTTCTAATGATCTGTAAATGAACGCAAAATAAATAGACAATCAAATGCTGATCGCTAACACAAAAATGCGCTGAAGTCCCTCGATCAATAACACGAGGACTTCTGTAATTTTTTTCTTCATTTTTTCCAAGTCACAAATCGATACACAAGTTTGCATCGTTGAATTCAAGAATGATCTGTGTGCGGAGGAAAAAGACAAAATTTATGCAAAAAATCCCCCTTTTGTTTTGTTGTTTTGACATCAAACGGAGTCATCGTAGTCTATTTTAGGGGTTATTCTTGGCTGACATTTATTTGGGGGGACGAGAAATTTATGTATTGGAAGCAACTAACAATCAGAATAATGATGACAGAGGCAAAGCAATTAAAATCTGCTCTGATTTTCCAAAATAACAAACATCAACATAAAATTTATATTCGACATTCTAAATCAGCACCATGTGCTATTTATTTTTAGTATTCCTTTCTTTTGAACTGACTGCGCGAAATAATATTAAATAAAATATGATCATGAAGTGGAAATGAGAGAAGAAAAAATTAAGATCTGATTTATTTCAGTTATTCGAAATAATTTATGAGCTAATTTGTTCTCGATTTTTTATTTTTACTGCCTTTTCATTTACGCAAATAAATAAAATTCACACCCGAAAATATTAACATTTTTGTAGGCGGTGAGTAACTTGTCTTACAACATTGTATTAATTAAATCTGACCGAATCTGAATGCACATGAGACCTGAGAGAAAGTTGTTTAATTAAAGAAATGTTCTAATTTGAATTTATGGCGAAGCTGCTTAATTGGATGGAATTTCTTCTAAATTCTTTTGAAATTGGATAATTGTAATAGAAAATTATGTTAAAGACAAGTGGAAGAGAATTGTTTGAACAGATTTCTTCCATCTAGAGATTTTGAAGTATTTAAATGATTTTCAAAGTAATTAAATTGTAGAACTAGTCAGGACACTTGAAACTTAGAAATGTTCAATGTTTTCATTTGAATCTTCAGGCAATTTAAATCTTAATTGGAACTAAAATCTAAAATTAGTCTTCTTGTGAGAATCTTTTGTTTACAATCATAATCAAAATGTAATTCTCCCAAACATCAACTTCCTGATAATCTGTTGCTGTCATAATTAGGGTTTGTGGAAAACAGCTGTTTTTGAAAAACAGTCTGTTTTCGGTTTTTGATTTTTAAAAACAGCTGTTTTCCTGTTTTTCTAGAATTCAAAATAAATTGAGTTATCCTAAGTGTTTCTCTGAAATAATGAAACTTTTTGGTGGTTACAAGCACTTAAGCATACATTTTAGAGCTAAGCATTATTAATAGGTTTGATTAATAAGCATTAGAAATATAAAAATGCAAAAAAATTCAAAAAAAATATTTACACTTGTAAGTAACATTGCATTGTTGCATTTTAAAAGTTCCATAAACTTTAATATTTTATTTGAAGTATTCAAACAAATCTTTCTAAATCAAAAAATATCTTGTAAAATTGTTGATTATATTTTTGAACTCTAGTAAATGCTACAAAACGTTCAACAAATTTAAAACTACGATTGCAAAGTTAGTAATGATTAATCATAAAATTGATAATGATTTCAAACCTTTTAAACATCCAAAAAAAATTAAAATAGTAAATACATTTCAATTTGGAATTCTAGAAAACTAAATTAAGTTCTTCAAAAAATTAAGGATTTTTTTTCTGTAAATTATATGTAAAAATGAAAAACAGAAAACAGATCTGTTATTGAGATCTGTTTTCTGTAAACAGATTTTTGTCGAAAAACAGCTTTTTTTCTGTTTTCTGTTAACAGGTTCCAGGGGCGTAGCCAGAAAATTTTTAAGGGGGGGCCCATTTTCGAAAATAAAAAACCGTTATTTTGTACCTTAAATCTATATTCATTCTTCATAAGTTAAATATTTAATTCATTATTCATACATTTAATTTAATTTTTCGTGCTGATTTTGACATTTCTTTCATCACTTCCTCTACATTAACTCTCTATAAATACTTAATAAAACAATTATCAGATTTTCGTAGGGGGGGGCCGGGCCCCCTATGCCCCCCCCCCCTGGCTACGCCCCTGTCAGGTTCCCCAAACCCTAGTCATAATATATAGACATAGAGTAATTCTTAAATAATACCTGAAATCCCAGCTTTGCATCCATTAAATCATTCAAGTATTGCATTTTGTTTACATCCAGTTTGCAATTTAAATATTCTTTGAATTAAAAGACAAGCTTAAAGCATATAAATCCTCAAATTTGTGTACGAAAATAAAGTACAAACATATTTGCCGCAAGCAAAGATACCAAATCCTTCAAAGAGCTTCATTTTTGTGTCAATATTTGAAATCAAATCCTTCCATTCGTGCGTCTCAATTTCAAATCTTCCAATTCAAACAGACATGCCTCTTTTGATCATACATTCACTTCAAAAAGATCTCAATCCAATTCAACTTATGTCCGCCAACTTTATTGCCTGCTAGATATGCAAGCATTCAAATTAAAAATGTATTAAATCAATCAGCACAGAAAATAAACAATTTTATAGCTGGCATAAATGTCGATGAGTAATATTATTTGATTATGTATTTTAAGCAGCTAATCGTACTTTTCATTTCACACTCAATTTCAACGCACTTAAGTGCTCGTTGAGCAAATATTGTTTATATACAGTCATTAAAGTGAATATAAGTTTTTAAAAAACTTCAATTAATCATTTTAAAATAACCTCAAATTTTTATAGCTAGAGCTTCATATATATTTATTTATTCAAAATTTCCCCAACTTAAGGTTCAAAAGATTTTGTGCTGTTCATTAAAATTCACGATGTAAACAGAGAATCATTAAGAATTCTATTGATGCTCATTTTTGCACAAGTAAACAGGTTAAACTTGAAGGACTCATTACTTATAGCAGTAATCATTAAGCTTCAAGTTTAATGTTCTATTGTACACAATTTTAAAATCGCCTACGCTAAGAAACTGCAAAGTATTATTGTTATTTTTCTGCGAACATGTTTATTTCTTTCATTATTTAGAATGACATGGGAAACAAAGGAAATACTATCGATTATATTGGAATGATATTAAACATTCGATTTATAAAGGATCACTGAATCTGATGACAGTTAAGATTATTAATGAAATTAAGGAGATTTTTTTTTTCACATGGATCGTTTTCAATAAAGCAACTTTTTTGTTATAGCTTCAATGGAAAAAGCTGAACAAAAGAGAGTAAATGACTAAGTACTTTTGTCGCTTTCAGTAACAATCAGTGCAAGAGATTAATTAATTGAGGAAAAGAAGAAAAAAAAAATCCAAACTTGAACGTGTATTGTCAATTTGTATGGTGATATGGCTAAATTTATATCTATTAAGCTACAATCTGCTGATTCAGCTGGTTTTTTACTGCTTGGATCTTTGAACTGCTGGAAAAAGATTCAATTATCTTTTTACTGGCTGCAGTAACTTACTTTTATAGTTCGGGGCACTTTTGATTTTTAAAATCTTTTTATTTCCAGATCCTTTAACTTTTACACCTTCTATAACAAATTTTGGAGCCAAAAGTATTTATTTTAATTTTAAAATTCTGTTTTGATAATTATATTCACACCGTTTTCACGTGTGAATCTATTGGTTATGTTCAGATTTAAAAATCAGTTTTTCGCATTTTGTGAGAAAACAAAGCAAAATTGGTTATAAAAGGTCACAGAAGAAAAGTTTGTGCCTGAAACTTTACATCATTTTCAAAAAACAGATTTCAAATTGGTTGTGGCATTGCTGAGAAAATCGCAAAATACGCTTTCTGTAAGCAAACAAGCAAGCAAGCAAGTTAATCAGCAAGAAATCTCAATAACGAGACATTGTAGAGACTTCTAGTTTTTTACATTTGATCCGTGCTGCTCTATAGAAAGGCTGTATTGTTTTTGGGCAAGGTAGGAACAGCCGTTGCTTCAGAAAAGGCAAAAAACTTTCCTTTCTTACGAATTTTACAAATTAAAAGTTCACTGTGATTTTTTTTATTTTAAATTTAACTTTGGATGAAAAAATTTTTTTGAGCAAAGAACCAAGTAGGAAATACATTTTCAATTATGAACTTGGGACAGGTCTAGTCAAAATCTAGTTTTCACTTTTTTTCTTCGAAGGTTTATCCAATTACAGTGAAACTTTGTGTGCGTATACTAATATTTATACATGCAGTTTTAAATATCAAAAGCAAGAAATGTATTCTATATGTCGTCAGACCCAAATTTTATAAATTTGGTTGTACATTCAAAAACAACGTGACTTAAAATTTTGTCCAGACAAAAGATTTTTATTAATTCAGAAATGTGTGACCTGAGGATTAGAATCCCACTTGGTTCTTTGCTCAAAAAAAAAATTAAGATGTTTTATTTGTATTTATTTTAAGCATTAAAATATTTATGCAAAGTTTCAATCCATTTTGATAAACCCTCGAAGAAAAAAGTGACAAAATTGATTTTGACTTGGGTCGCCCCTAGTCCAAAATTGAAAATGTATTTCCTACTTGGTTCTTTGCCCCAAAAAAATTAAGATGTTTTATTTGTATTTGTTTTAAGCATTTGAATATTTATGCAAAGTTTCAATCCATTTGTATAAACCCTCGAAGAAAAAAGTGACAAAATTGATTTTGACTTGGGTCGCCCCTAGTCCAAAATTGAAAATGTATTTCCTACTTGGTTCTTTGCCCCAAAAAAATTAAGATGTTTTATTTGTATTTGTTTTAAGCATTTGAATATTTATGCAAAGTTTCAATCCATTTGTATAAACCCTCGAAGAAAAAAGTGACAAAATTGATTTTGACTTGGGTCGCCCCTAGTCCAAAATTGAAAATGTATTTCCTTCTTGGTTCTTTGCTCAAAAAAATTTTAGGATGTTTTATTTGTATTTGTTTTAAGCACTAGAATATTTATGCAAAGTTTCAATCCATTTGGATAAACCCTCGAAGAAAAAAGTGACAAAATTGATTTTGACTAGGGTCGCCCCTAGTCCAAAATTGAAAATGTATTTCCTACTTGGTTCTTTGCCCCAAAAAAATTAAGATGTTTTATTTGTATTTGTTTTAAGCACTAGAATATTTGTGCAAAGTTTCAATCCATTTGGATAAACCCTCGAAGAAAAAAGTGACAAAATTGATTTTGACTTGGGTCGCCCCTAGTCCAAAATTGAAAATGTATTTCCTACTTGGTTCTTTGCCCAAAAAAAAATTAAGATGTTTTATTTGTATTTGTTTTAAGCATTTGAATATTTATGCAAAGTTTCAATCCATTTGGATTGAATGAAACCCTCGAAGAAAAAAGTGACAAAATTGATTTTGACTAGGGTCGCCCCACTATGGGCCAGAAATGGAAAATTTTTCCAAAAATTATTTCTACAGCTTATATGATAGTCCTTATTCTGCCCTACATTTACGTTCTTAAAACTTTGCCCAAGTCGACAGCGTGTCCGAGATATGGCACTTCAAAGTTGGTCAGACGACCATTTTCACGTTACATTGAAAATGCTCTCACCAGTCACTGGATGGATGAATCTCCTTCAATTTTTTTTTGGTAATAGCTTTAAATAGTTCCTTCATTTTAAGGTATAAACAATTGCAAAAAACTTTGGAAAATTTTGTGAAAAACTTGATTTTTCTCAAAAACCACGTGTTCGTCATACTTCCGTTTGTGTAGGTCTTCACAAGCACAACCAAAGTTACTAATTTCTTTTTTATATTAAAGATTACATCAAAAGCTATAACTTTTGCATACATGTCGTATAATTTTAACAAAGTTTTGGTAGTGAAAAAAATTTTTTTTATAAAAAAAACACCAATTTTTTGACAAAAATCGCTGTAGTGCTCCAGGGATACCCATGGTAGTGGAATTTTATTTCACATTTAGAAAGCTCTCTGGATATGCTATCAATTAATGCAGTAAAATGAACAAGTGTTCTCTTGGCAAAGAGCACTTTTTTGACTCTGAAAGTCGTATGTCGAGCAAGGTCAAAAAAGAAAAATAATCATAAAAATTTCAGTTTTAAGTAAAATTTAATTTTTTTAAGTTAGATTGATAGATCTTTTTAAAACGCGTCTTTTGAGTATAAATATGTCATAGTTTTGTCAAGTTTCATGATCAGTTTTTTAAAAAAATAGTTTTTTTCAAAAAAAAACTTGAAAAATAAAGTATTTGACTTTAGAATTTCATAAAATGCATTCTTTTTAACATTTTTTTCACTATTTTGTCTAGTTTTGCTCCTCGTTTTTTCCTAAACATAAATCAATAAGAACTTAACATAATTGAAGCCATTTGGAGGTTAAATTGAGTTAAAAATCGTTTAAAATTTTTGTATTTCTTAAATAGTTCTTTACACAAGTATCTAAGATATAAAGTGTTGCATAGTTTTGAAAAGGTATTAAAATTTCCAATATGTTAACATGAAAATTTTAGGAAAATTTTCAAGTAATATAGTCAATTTGGGTAAAAAACGCATTTTATATATGCTAGTTTTTAATGTTTTTCGTTTTTCTCAGCAAAGACTTTATGAAAAACTCTCAAAGTTTGCACACTTATTTGTTATATAAATGTTAATGACTCGTATAAGTTTTGGAATTTTCTATTGAGTTTTTCATGAGTTCTCCAAATCTGAAATTTTCAATATTAAAAATCCTTTTTTCTCAATAATTCCGATTTTTTATTTATAAATAAATATCTTATTTTGTTTCATTTTTCAATATCTTTTCATTGATATGTAACAATCTACGAAAAAAATAAGACTAGCGAGAAATCAATAAAAAAAGTGTCAAAAATTTATGAAAATTCTACGCTATTTTAATTTTTTATCCTTTTCTGGTTAATTTTATTAAGTTTTGTAAGAGTATTATACCTTTTTGCAAATTTATAGCTTAAGACTTTCATCTGCTTTCATCCATTAAAATTCGTATGAGTCAACGATAAGCACAACTGAAGTTAAATAAGCTTCACGTTGGCGCAACCAAAAATTTTGAATTTTTTAAAATCAAATTATTTAAAAGCTTTAAATTAAATCTTCAGGCTGCTATTAAATACATGAAACATTTATAACAAAACTAAATGAAAAAGTTTAATATTATAGCTCAAATAGCATTAAAATTAATATCTGGTTTTCTTCATATGGAACTGTCTTTTGTCGCCAACGTGAAGCTTATTTAACTTCAGTTGTGCTTATCGTAAACTCATACGAATTTTAGTGGATGAAAGCAGATGAAAGTCTTAAGCTATAAATTTGCAAAAAGGTATAATACTCTTACAAAACTTAATAAAATTAACCAGAAAAGGATAAAAAATTAAAATAGCGTAGAATTTTCATAAATTTTTGACACTTTTTTTATTGATTTCTCGCTAGTCTTATTTTTTTCGTAGATTGTTACATATCAATGAAAAGATATTGAAAAATGAAACAAAATAAGATATTTATTTATAAATAAAAAATCGGAATTATTGAGAAAAAAGGATTTTTAATATTGAAAATTTCAGATTTGGAGAACTCATGAAAAACTCAATAGAAAATTCCAAAACTTATACGAGTCATTAACATTTATATAACAAATAAGTGTGCAAACTTTGAGAGTTTTTCATAAAGTCTTTGCTGAGAAAAACGAAAAACATTAAAAACTAGCATATATAAAATGCGTTTTTTACCCAAATTGACTATATTACTTGAAAATTTTCCTAAAATTTTCATGTTAACATATTGGAAATTTTAATACCTTTTCAAAACTATGCAACACTTTATATCTTAGATACTTGTGTAAAGAACTATTTAAGAAATACAAAAATTTTAAACGATTTTTAACTCAATTTAACCTCCAAATGGCTTCAATTATGTTAAGTTCTTATTGATTTATGTTTAGGAAAAAACGAGGAGCAAAACTAGACAAAATAGTGAAAAAAATGTTAAAAAGAATGCATTTTATGAAATTCTAAAGTCAAATACTTTATTTTTCAAGTTTTTTTTTGAAAAAAACTATTTTTTTAAAAAACTGATCATGAAACTTGACAAAACTATGACATATTTATACTCAAAAGACGCGTTTTAAAAAGATCTATCAATCTAACTTAAAAAAATTAAATTTTACTTAAAACTGAAATTTTTATGATTATTTTTCTTTTTTGACCTTGCTCGACAAACGACTTTCAGAGTCAAAAAAGTGCTCTTTGCCAAGAGAACACTTGTTCATTTTACTGCATTAATTGATAGCATATCCAGAGAGCTTTCTAAATGTGAAATAAAATTCCACTACCATGGGTATCCCTGGAGCACTACAGCGATTTTTGTCAAAAAATTGGTGTTTTTTTTATAAAAAAAATTTTTTTCACTACCAAAACTTTGTTAAAATTATACGACATGTATGCAAAAGTTATAGCTTTTGATGTAATCTTTAATATAAAAAAGAAATTAGTAACTTTGGTTGTGCTTGTGAAGACCTACACAAACGGAAGTATGACGAACACGTGGTTTTTGAGAAAAATCAAGTTTTTCACAAAATTTTCCAAAGTTTTTTGCAATTGTTTATACCTTAAAATGAAGGAACTATTTAAAGCTATTACCAAAAAAAAATTGAAGGAGATTCATCCATCCAGTGACTGGTGAGAGCATTTTCAATGTAACGTGAAAATGGTCGTCTGACCAACTTTGAAGTGCCATATCTCGGACATGCTGTCGACTTAGGCAAAGTTTTAAGGACGTAAATGTAGGACAGAATAAGGACTATCATATAAGCTGTAGAAATAATTTTTGGAAAAATTTTCCATTTCTGGCCCATAGTGCGCCCCTTGTCCAAAATTGAAAATTGATTTTCTATGGTGTACTTTGGTCAAAAAAATTTTTTTTGATGTGTTATTTGAATTGCAAAATTCTGACATAAATCACATACCAATATTACTTTTTGTAATGAATAGCTTAAAAAAAAACGAAATCTAAAATTTCGACTACCCCATCTGAATTTTGTTCTTCTTGTGGAAACCAAAAAAAAATTCTTTATCTTAAAACACTTGACAAAATAGCGATATAATTCAGGATTAATTACTTTTTAATAATATTTTAACATTTACGAGAAAATGTGGTTCAAATAAGTGTGAAGTATGGCCGAGATTTGGACCAAAATCAGCTATACTGGTTCATAGTGTTCCCTAGGATGACAAAATTCAAACCAAGTATTTTTGTAGCTGACATAATTATGACATAAATTAGGTATAACTTTTGAACTGTGTCGATATGGGTCTCGGCCGTACTTCACGCCCACCCTTCAAACTTATGCTGAGCAAATCTTGGTCTATCCATAAGACTTTTGATGGTACGGTGTGAATATATCCGCATTGGGTTTCTACCCGATACACTAGTTTTTGTATTGCAATGTCCTTAGTTAAGCTTAATTCTTCCCATCATATCAAGCAGAAGCCTCGATTAATTCACATATTTTACGATTTTTGTCGCACAAAATGATTTCACATGAAAATTGTGTCAGTAATTCTCGTGTGAAATAAAATGCCTAAGCCAAAAAGAATTTTTGCAGTTTTTAATTTATTTATATCACATTGACGAGAGAAAAGGGTGCGAAAATTAATTTTCATATAGGTTGTATAGAGGAACATCAGATGTAATATTTACATGCTAGCAATTAATTATTATTAATGTGTCAGAATCAAGGAATGAATAAAAAAAAGCAGCTCAATGGTGAAAAGCAATAAGCTGATGATGTATAAAAAGCCTCAACACAAATTGTCGTCCAAAATTGATGGATACAAAAGGTCTTATTAGATACTTAATATTTTAACATGCTCCACTTTCAACATGACATTTCTATTCACGTAAAGTCACTAAAATGAATTGATGCCTATTGAAATATTACAACGTTGTCTACTTGAATGGATGCGAGGTGTCTTTTTTATCATCGAAACGTAAATGAATGAATGAAAATTTTTTCAGTGTCATTCAACTTGCGATGAATTAACTTAAAAAAAAAACTCAACCTTCGTAAGAAAAAAATAAAAAATAAAGAAATTAGACATTTTTTTTATTTTTAGACATGAGGAAAATGTATCGAGAAGTGAAGCGTACAAACAGAAATAAATGCGACGAGTAGAAAATTTCCATGTAATATTAAGTGTGTGTGAAGGAAGAGAGGATTGATTATTCGTAAAATGTTTTAAGAACAAGAGTTAAATTGATTTGATGAGGATGCAATTTTTCATAGGATAAGCCTCGAGTATATACAAAAAAAAAATCGAGAAAGTTTGTGAATTTTGTGGCTTCACTCCTTAGCGTCTTTGTGTCTGCGATGCTGCAAAAACTCAAAACAAAATAGTTGTTGATCAATGTTCACGATATTCTTTAGAGTTGACATTTGGACAGTCTGACAGCAAAATCCACCAAACCACAATGGCGAACACAAACATATGAAGATGAAGCTTTACTTCAACCTCATACATAATTCATGGCATATTTCAAGTTATCAGACAAATAGTCCAATTAAAAGCTGAAGGATGAAAATAAGATGATGTAAAGGAGTGAAAGCACGTTGGTGCATTTATCTAACGCAACAAATTTGCTCAAAAAACACAATTGTTACTTGTTTTCATTCAAAAGAGCATCAGACGATGTTTTTGTGTCTATATTATGATCTTGATTATCTTTAGACTCGTAAAAAGTGAGAGAATCTAATTACAGAACGAGAACAAAGTTGAAAGTGGACTGAAAATTTATTCAACCGAGCTTCTTATCTACTCATATACTTTTTGTAATATTTAAAAGTAGTCCTTGAGCTTATGCATGCATAATATTTTTCTATATATTATTTTTTACATTATTCAATGCTCTAGTTAAGTGCAATTTAAAATCACGAGACGTTTATGCATTCGAAATGAGAAGGGAATTTTCTTCTCCTACCGATGGTTGTACCTTGCTCTCGTTATGCTGGTGTCTATTAAGGGGAATGGAAAGTTTGATTTGAAATTTAATTTCAAGTGATAATATTTATTTAAAGTAAGGATTAATGATTGCTAATCATCTAATAACTGGATACTTTCAAGAAGCTCAATTTATTAAGAAAAAAAAACATGCATCCAAGCTATATTGCTTGATTTCTGTTGATTATTGAGCTAGCTTTATGGGAATTTTCGTCACTTAACTTTACAAATATTTTCTTTTAATAAAAAAAGCATCAAAAAAGTAATGGCTCTGAACAAGGCTCGAATCCACAACCTCCAGATTCTACCGAAATTTTTTTCAAAAATTTACATAATTTTCCCGTTTTAAGCAATTTCACAAGTTGTTGTCCCCCTACATCTCTTGATTCCATATAAAGTCCTCCTGTAGTTAAAAATCAAAATTAATTATGTCATGCAGAACGTGAGCAGACTATTTGCTGTGCTGTAAAAAGCCATAAAGACAAGACAGCATCAAACAATTTTCAAATAAAAGAGAATTTAAAAAAAGCTTCAGTTAGGAAGTTTATAATCAATGATAATTCAAGAATGTCGGGTTTTGAACCCTAATCCTCAAAAATTCAGACATCATCGATACCAAAGTGGAAACATCATAAGCTCTCTCAAATAAAAACCTAGCACCGACGCTTTACTCTCTCCACTATTACATGTAAACAAAATGTGATAACTTGAATGGCAATTTACTTACTGTGTTATAAATTCCATTTTCCCGCTCATCTCATTTTTCTATTGAAAAGACTAACTGTCTTGTGAGAGGTCGGGAAGGAAGAAGAATGAAAACAAATGTCGCGTGAATTTGATGACAACTCGTGAATGAATGAATGAAATTGTTTGCAATAATTCGTGTATGAATGGAGAAAAAAATTTATTTTCTAGCTGTGCTGCTTATGTCTTGTAAACAAAAAGATAATTCAATTGACACAGCATTGGAATTTAAATTCGATTTTTCTCCCTGCCCTCAATAATGGAGATAAAGGAGTCAAGAGGATGCAGGAAAACATACATATTGTTTAGCATTATTCATTCAATTCCATGTCCTTAAGAAACAATTGAATGGAGTATTGTGAATGCATATCGTATTGTAATGGAGCATTCAGGCAATCTCGTGCAAATATAATAACAGATTCTGCTTTAGTAGTGATTTTAATAACCGATAACGCTATATAGCTTTCGACTTGATTACATTGATTTGTTTATATTAACTTATTTGTACTATTTTCTAATAATATTAAAAGTTTCAAGGATCTGCTATGTTTTTTTTATAGTTTCGCAATCCTTACAGGTGCTCTTTATAATTTGATTTAATTAAATGTTGACATCATTTTCTAGAAAAAATAATAAACTAGCTTTGATTAAAACTTTTCTATAAAATAATAATTATCCAAGGACTTAAACCTTGGAATTTTCATAAAAAACAATCTAGACCAAAAAGTTTAACTCAAAACTTAATTTAATTAAATTATCCATCAAAAAAGAGAAACTTTACAAAAATCAGCTGTATCTCGAAAATTTAGTATCACCGAGAGAATTATAAGTCAATCTCAAACAGTACGTATCAAATTTATTCATCATGTTCGTTTCTGTCAAATGCAAGCTGATAAATTTTCGGCTAAAATGGAATTACATTCTAAAATTTTTTTTGTTCTCTTTCGTTCTCTGTTTACCTTCTCGTTCCTTTCAATTATTGAGAGGAACGCATGGGAAAACAACTTGATGGGAAACAAAAATTAAGAATATTCTTATTAGGGGTTCGTTCACTTATGACGTTTGATTTTAACGGTCATTTTTCAAAAAAAACAATGGAATTCCAGGAATTTTTATTGTTCTTTTCTTATTGACCCCCCCCCCCCCCCCTGGACGTAATAAGTGAACGAAAATATAGAAAGGGAAATTTTTTTAATTTTTGTTATGTGTGTGAACCCAAATTTTTTTTCCTCATTAAGTAGTTTTCCCCTGGATGCTGTGAAGAGCGTCTAAAAGGAATTGCTGAATGCTGTCTTTATTTATGCTTTGGTTTAAAGGTATTTTTAAAATATGTCTATAAATTTTGAAGAAGGTGGGGGGGGGGGGGTGAATGTGGGGGTTAAGGTCTATCATTTCTGGCACAAAAGATTCTGTAATCGACGTCATTTATGAACCAGCTTAACCACAATGATTCAGATTCGGAAAAAATGTTCAAAAATTCAAAAATAACATATTAATTAAACTTCATCTTTTAAATGCAAGATTAAAGATCTTAACTTATGGCATATTCAGTGAAAATATCTCGTTTCAATTTGATGTCTAACTCCAGAAATCTTTAATTTATTTTCAACAAAAATTTGTTTACAGTTTGTATATGAAAAAAAAAACTTTGATTTTCTCTACTTTAAGTTGTTATTTCCATATCTTGCTAGCTATTGTTTGCAAAGTTAAGCTTAGATTTGCATATTAAAGCTACCAAATCAAAAGAAAACTGCTTATTAAGTCTTAAAAATGCAATTGAAATCTGAGTATTTTTACAAAATTTAAACTATTCATAAGGTAAAAAGTCTTCCAAAGACCTCTCTGAAACCTATATAAATCAATTATTTAAGCTTAAATCTATCTACCATACTAATATGGTCATGACGTTTAATGCCGTTTTCGAGATATTTGCGTTCAAAGTTTACATAAATTTTCATACAAAATTTGCTAAAACATACTTTTGCTAAAAAAATCATGTTTATCCTTTATATTATGGACTGAGTTTTTGAGCAATTAATGAAAACATTATGTAGAAGATGCCAAAAGAATAAAATCTCAAGTCATCCTATATTACAGCTATCCGGTTGCTCATTTGAGTCTATGCTGCCACTGTTTTAGTGCAAAATGAGCAATAATGTATCACTGAAGCTTTGCCTGAGTCAAGCAGACTTGAATTCATTGATGTGCAATCACCCGCTGAGAAATTTATAATGTAAACCAGCAACAGTGCTATCTATATGTAAAGTTTAATACCAGTCAACATTAAAGCTGCTCAGATTCTACAATTTCTCTCACATAAATTCAAGTCAGTTTAAAATATTGAACCAATAATAATTAAATCCCAATAGTTTTTGAGGGCATAACCGTAAATAAATTAATTTGCAATGAAAAATAAGTTATTAAACCTTCACCCAATAATCGTTGTAATTAGCGTTGCCAATTTTTTTAATGTGGCTAATTTGATCATTATTGACAAATTGAATTTAATTAGCTTCATAAATTAACATCCATTTTACTCTCATCATGAGTCGTGTACATTTTCAATTTACATTCACAGAAATTCGACTTAATGTAAGCAAATATTATTATTAGCAACTTTCTGTATAATTAATTATCTTTGACTGAAATGTGAATTTACATGCATTTTGTTTACAGTCTGATTTTGAGTGCATCCAGATGAGATTTTTCAAAAGTAACGCCTGATGTCTGTCACATGTCTTTATTTCAATTTTCCTTAAATTCCTTAACATCATCACTGCCATTATT
Source organism: Chironomus riparius (assembly GCA_917627325.4). Classification (NCBI taxonomy): domain Eukaryota; kingdom Metazoa; phylum Arthropoda; class Insecta; order Diptera; family Chironomidae; genus Chironomus; species Chironomus riparius. The sequence continues at coordinate 14,745,238 of OU895877.1, read as the reverse complement.
TTTACTTCCTTACATGATCTCATTTTCTTGCGGTTATCGTGGTTTAATTCCTGACTGATGAGATAAATTTGTGGAACTAGAAGTGCTTCATTGTCTAAAACTAGGTGAGAACGTGATTCATCGTCGTTGTAATCTTCCCTTTCTGTCGCATCATAAATTACAAAACTTGAACTCGTACTAAAAAGAATGTATAAACGTATATCCATTCCAAAAAAAAAAGCCATTTCATTTTGTTACCCTAACATGGCACCTCTCGCTTGGCATGCAAAATCTGTAGATGTATGGCAGTAAAATGAAATGTGTTTGTTACTGTAATATGAATTACCATCACGGTAATCAATTATGGTCGACTCACAAATTGTCATGAGTCATTGTGTATATTTTGTTTTATTCGTTTTATTAATAAAAAATATGAAAAATAGCGCTGCATACAGCACATAGAAAAACCTGACATGAAAGACATTGGAATAATGAGTGATCAGGTGATGAGGGCGCTTAGTCTTTTTGATCAATTGGTGATGTAATTGAGATCATAGGTCATGGATTAAATGTGATATTGAAGATGTCAGGTGAGGCTAAGTGGTTAAAAATTTGTAACGTCTTTTGAAGATTTGAAAAAATGGTTTGTTTATATTTCGAATTTTCTTAATTTTAAGAAAATTGATGCTTAATAATCCACAATGATTCAGATTTGAAAAAAGTGTTTAAAATTTCCTTGTGCTCCACAATGATTCAGATTTGAAAAAAATGTTCAAAAATTCAAAAATAACAAGTTAATTAAACTATATGTTTTAAATGCCAGATTAAAGAACATGATGTGTTTTATGTTCTGTAAAAATATCACATTCCAATTTGTTGTCTAATTCACAAAAATTCGATTTTAAGATGCCAATAAATTTGTTTACAAAATGACAACAAATATTTTTCTTAAATTTTTTCTCCTTTCCACTTCAAATTTCTTGTTTTAATCCTGATAACCAGCTTAATTAAGCTTAGTACTTTGTGTTTGTGTGAAGAAACCAAAAGAAAACCTATTAATTGGGCGAATATACATGATTAATTTTTTTGAAATTTACCAAGACTTTAAACACTCATAAGTTAAATTCGCGTCTTTCCGCTTCTACCAAACCTATTTAAATATAAAGAACAAAGTCTAATTAACCTTCCATATTAATGTGTACATGCCCAAATATGCCCGAAGCGAGATATTTGCGATTGAAAATTAGTTAATTTTTCATACAAATTACTATCGTGCGCCAAATTTTTTGATAAACATTTGTGAAATTTGTAAAAAAAAACTTATTTATCCTCAATTTCATGACTTAATATTTTGAGGAATCAATAATCAAGTAAGATTAAAGGCATTAAAAGTCCTAAACTAGAGAATATCAATAAAAAATTTCATTACTTCAATGTGTCTGAAAAATATTATGCACAAGGATTATTTGAACATTTTTTTCAAATCTGAATCATTGTGTGCTCAATACTTTTCTGAAAATTGAAAGTTTTTGTTGATTTCTTTTGATTTGATTCTTTTAGCATCTTCTACATAATGTTTTCATTAATTGCTCAAAAACTCAGTCCATAATATAAAGGATAAACATGATTTTTTTAACCAAAAGTATGTAAACGTTTATCAAAAAATATTGTGCATGTCCAAATTTTGTATGAAAATTTATGTAAACTTTGAACGCAAATATCTCGAAAACGGCATTAAACGGCATGACCATATTAGTATGAGAGATAGATTTAAGCTTAAATAATTGATTTATATAGGTTTCAGAGAGGTCTTTGGAAGACTTTTTAACTTATGAATAGTTTAAGTTTTGTAAAAATACTCAGATTACAATTGCATTTTTAAGACTTAATAAGCAGTTTTCTTTTGATTTGGTAGCTTTAATATGCAAATCTAAGCTTAACTTTGCAAACAATAGCTAGCAAGATATGGAAATAACAACTTAAAGTAGAGAAAATCAAAGTTTTTTTTTTCATATACAAAATGTAAACAAATTTTTGTTGAAAATAAATTAAAGATTTCTGGAGTTAGACATCAAATTGAAACGAGATATTTTCACTGAATATGCTTTAAGTTAAGATCTTTAATCTGGCATTTAAAAGATGAAGTTTAATTAATATGTTATTTTTGAATTTTTGAACATTTTTTTCCGAATCTGAATCATTGTGTAATCCTATTTGAGAGCTGAGGATCTAATAGAAATTGATAGTTTCTTAAATATTCTTCATGTTGCAACCAATAAAATACAGAAATCGTGCAAAAATGTGCTAAAAACGGCAAAAAACACAATTTTGTAAAAGATCCAGTAAATAGAAATTCCCTAAAATCCAGCAAGTCATCCAAAATGAAGAACAACAATCACCTCTCACACGAAAGAATTTGCAAATAATCTCACCTTAGTTGGCATTACAAGCGTATAGTCAGCATCATACATACATTTCAATTACTGTATGTAATATACATGAGATTACTTACTTTATGTTTTTGGCGTTATAACACATCGCGCGTTATTGACTCTCGTTTTTTAAAAAGCCTCTCACGACTCGAGTGTAAAGTTTAAGCTGGTCAATGTTAATGTGAATGACATCGATGAATAAATAAATTCATTTTTAATTGCACACACATACACGATGAATTGCAGTCATTCAGGCTGTTCATTCAGGCTGTTCGTAGACGAAAACGAGTGATCTTATGGAATTCATTAAAAGTCATCTGTCATAAATTATAAAAATTTATAGTCGTAGGACGAAAATGAGAAGGCGAATGCTATTTGACATGTTCAACGCATTTTTTATAAAATAATAAAATTCAGTAGAATTTTAAATGTGATTAATGAACACATTATAAACAAGTGTGTAGACAGCCGTGCATGACCGTGTTGATGCAATAAAAATAGTTCAGATGCAAAAAAAATATCTAGGTTGCTCGTTTACTTCTACATCACATTACATACATTAAAATCACAACAATAAAATCCTATTTTTCATCATTACTTGCAAGTATAAACAAATTTATTTATTATCATCGTCACTTTTATTATTATTAATATTGTGTAGATTCCATATGTGGACGTCCGAAATGCAATCATTTTTGGTGTTGAGAAAATTAATACGCGGCGTATGATATGAAGTTATTAATTTTATTACTTTTTGCGGGTTCTCACAATATTTCATGCTCTTACTCTCACAACTTGATCTCCTTACTCTCTCATGAATAATTTACATCGAGAGTCAGCCACTCTCTTTGCCTTACTCTCTCATCTTCGTACACTCAGCCACATGTGAATTTCTTTAAAAATTCTGTTTAGATTCACTTTCAGTACCAGTTGAATAGTGAATGCATAAACACACAAATCAAGTGAACAGCAAGTGCTGTTAAGGCGGTAAAAGTTGTTAGTGTCATTCAGCATGTGATAATGAATTAAACAAAGTCTCGTGTGTGAAAATTACTTTATTACTTCTATCTGAATATGATGAATTGATGCTAATAAGCAAATATTGACATTAAAAATATATTTACATGCATGCTATAAAGGAATAAGCGCGTGCCATAAAATGAAAATTTAAGATTTATGTGAATGAGATTAAAGTTTTATCAAAATATTGCGCTTCTTTGTGGAATTAATGGGAAATAAATGTTGAAATATGAGAAAAGCTATAAAAAAAATATTATATTAAATAGGAAGTAAGGAAGTGATGGGGTTAATGGAAGAATAAAAGGAGGCATTAAGGACTATTCTTACTTTTATTTGAAATATCCAATAAATTTTTATTTGAACTTTTAAAATGAAATTTCCGAATTGTTTGGGATTTTCTGCTTTATGATTCAGAAAGGATAGACAGGATGTCTCATAACTTGTCATTTAAAAAGCCAATAAGCTTGTCTTGTTTGTAACAATTTGTTAGATTCACAGTTGGTTTCATGGGGTTCTCTGCAACGATGTAGAAAGTGAAAGCTGTGTTAAAACTGTTTTTAATAGGAAACAGTATTGTTCTGTGATTTGGATCTATCCAATTCTACGGAATTGATCAATAAAGTTCTTATAATTTTTTTTTTACATTTTGATTAAATCAGCACCTTTGGATTTGCCTTTAAAAATGAATTGTAGTAATTCAGACTTTAAAATAGTGATAAAAGAAGTAGAATTAAAGATCAGCAGATTTCAGGAACCGAACTGAAATCTGAACCACTTATTTTGTAAGTTACTTCTGTTCACCTGAAAGTCATCTTAGCTAAACTATTTGTTAAGTTTGTTATTCATTAGGTGATTAACATTCTTAAATATTAATTACATTCAAATCAGTTTTATTCTTCATCTATAGCTTCAGATCTATTTGTAAATGAAGAAGCTATGTTTAAGATACAAAGTTAATTACTAAAAGTTGCTGGACAAATCAACCTTTCTTCCAAGAAGAAAAATCAAATTTGTAAAAGCAATTTTTGGTTTCATGAACAAATCAATCCAATAAATGTTTCTAGATCCTAATAATCTTCCAATTCATTCGTCCATTCCAAGTGAAAACATAAGCGAATTTACTTTTGAGAAAATTGGCTAAAATTGTCTTCTTAGACAAGAAAATAGAAATAAGTTTATAGATAGGAAATCAGAAATAGAATGAAAATTGGAAAGAGGGTGGAAGTACACAAAGGAGTGAGAAATTCTTGTTATAGAAAAAATAAAGAAGTCATTCGTGACATGAAAAGTTATAGATTGATAAGAGCGAAAGCCGCAATAAAAATACATTACTTTCTTCCTCCCTTACAGCAATTGTTCTATTAAAGAAATTGTGTCAAACCATAGAAAACTTTGAACATTAGCAATAAATTGATCTTTTTTTTTGAGTACCGTGAGGCGCTAAGTTCCTTTCATAAAGGAAAGAAAATTTGACAAACAATCTTTTTTTCGGCATAAACTTTCACATTCAAAACCAAATCACCATTTTTCATTAATAATTTATGAGAATGGCTTTGGGATTGTACAAAAATGAGGTTTAGCATTGATAGAATCGACAAGAGAGAGTTTGGGTCTTAAAATGCTTGATAATCTTTGAAAAAATAAATAATAGAATTCAGAGACTATAGAGGAAGTAGTGTAAACATCTATTCAATAAATGGACGTCATTTATAAACGAATCCTTTGTCAATGATATTTTAAAACCATTAATGGATATAATCCATTCAATTTTTGGCATTTCATTCTCATTTCTAACAATTTGTCAAACTTTTCTTCTCGTTACAGACAATTTTTTGAGCACCACAAACACAAGACGAGGAGTGTTCATAATAAAAACGAGAGCAGCAAATCCAGTTCAATTTCATAAATGTTGACTTGATTGTTATTTATGATTTGTGGACAGAAAGTTTACACTTGAGTGATTTGATATTCATTTTATTGCATTAAGTTTGAAAAGTGAAAAATAATGTGCAGAACAAGAACATGTGACTTGACATAATTCTTGCTATGAGCATGTTTATTAAGTTCCAAGACAAAATGAGATTTAAAAAATAAATAATTAATTATGGTTGATTAGTGAAGTTATTTGTAAATATATGAAAAAAAAGTTTAAAGCACAACAAAATTTTATGAAGCCTAGAATAATTATAAATGGCTAATGTTACACGTCTATCAAAAAATAATATACCGAGATGGCATCTGCTTCTGATTTTTACAATTCTGTTTATTTTCACCAAATGCAATGGAATATCATCCAAATTGCATTCGACTAAATTATCAGACACATTTCTGCTAAAAGAGTCTGTTGTAATTCCATCAAATAATGCAGAAGAAGAAGCCAAAAGATTGTATAATGAAGCTCTCAAGCAATATGGTGACTTGGGAAAAACACTCAAAGAAATTTGTGATCCATGGAAAGCTAAAGGCTGTACATGTACTGGAACATCGGAGGAAGTTTCGCTCATTTGTCGACACACTCGATTTACAACCGTTCCACAGAATCTTCCTGAGGAGATCATAAAATTGTAAGTAACTTATGAATTTTTTAAAAACAAAATCCATTTATTCATTGTTCACTTACTATGTGAATAAGCAAGTCGAGTTCATAAGGGAGAATAGGAATATCAAGTATGATGAAAGTATAAGTTAACAACGCATTTTATAGTGCTAGATTAAAGGTTTATAGATAATTTTTTAAAAACTTTTGATTGTTTACTATTTGGTAAGTTTAAGGTTTCAAACATCATTGCACAATGATTCAGATTCGAAAAAAGTGTTTAAAATTTCCATGTGCACAATATTTTTCTGACACATTAGAAAATTGAAAGTTTTTGTTGATTTCTTTTGATTTGATTCTTTTAGCATCTTCTACATAATGTTTTCATTAATTGCTCAAAAACTCAGTCCATAATATAAAGGATAAACATGATTTTTTTAGCAAAAGTATGTAAACGTTTATCCAAAAATATTGTGCATGTCCAAATTTTGTATGAAAATTTATGTAAACTTTGAACGCAAATATCTCGAAAACGGCATTAAACGGCATGACCATATTAGTCTGAGAGATAGATTTAAGCTTAAATAATTGATTTATATAGGTTTCAGAGAGGTCTTTGGAAGACTTTTTACCTTATGAATAGTTTAAGTTTTGAAAAAATACTCAAATTTCAATAGCATTTTTAAGACTTAATAAGCAGTTTTCTTTTGATTTGGTAGTTTTAATATGCAAATCTTAGCTTAACTTCGCAAACAACAGCTAGCAAGATATGGAAATAACAACTTAAAGTAGAGAAAATCGAATTTTTTTTTCATATACAAATTGTAAACAAATTGTTGTTGAAAATAAATTAAAGATTTCTGGAGTTAGACATCAAATTGAAACAAGATATTTTCACTGAATATGCTTTAAGTTAAGATCTTTAATCTGGCATTTAAAAGATGAAGTTTAATTAATATGTTATTTTTGAATTTTTGAACAATTTTTTCCGAATCTGAATCATTGTGCGTTGATCAAATTAGATCGCATTTCACTTATCAATCCATAAAGAAATGTCAATATCAATGTCAAAGGAAGCGGACCAAAATAAAAGTAATTATTTCTTCAGAAATGCAAGATAACGATTTATTTTATGCATTTATGATGCACGATTAAATTTCATAATTCATTTCAAATTGACAATCAATCTTTCAAGCACCAATAAACTTATAAATGTCAATAACTACAATGTTATTCCCCTCAAGACACACTAAAATCCATCAACATTAAATTCATCAAGTCAAAGTGTCAATAAAAGCAAATTTACCTTAACTTACTTGCATTTATGAAAAATTACACCCTCGAGAGTGAAAATGCGCGAAGAAAAGGAAATTTTTTGTCATATTAGCATCTTTTCCACCTAGATGCATCTTAATAGCTTCTTTACATAGAACATTTGTAAAACTCTAGCTGAGAGATATTTCAAGTCGCTATCTTACCATCCTTATTTCTCATACACGCGACACACACCGATGAAAAGTTTTCTCTCTATCTTTCAAAAAAAAAGGCAATCTTGAGAATGTAAAAACGTGAAAATCATAAATGCTGTAGAAGAATCTCCTTAAAGTGAATTCAAGTGCGATAAATTCTTTTATTATCATTATTTGCTATCCAAAAAAAAAAGAAAAATGAAGAAAATCATGATTTTCAAGTTAAAAATGTGAATGGAAGACGATAGAGTATTTTTTATGGATGCTTGAAGTTTTATTTGTCTGGGAACAGTTTGGCAAAATGCAATGTGGGATTATACGCATAATATAACATTTTCTCATGGTATTAACATCAACTAAATCGTTCATCGTCTATTTTTTGCCTTTTTCTAGGAGATTAAATTGTATAAAAATCCATAGCTTTCTTGTTGTGTATTTGCTTTATTGTTATTATGCTATGAAGTACTTCTGTCACACAATACTGTAACAAAAAAAGTTTTCATTGCTCTCCTCTGCTTTTCCATCATTATTGATATCACATGGTGGGTTAAAAACACATTAATGTGGATCTTAATTCCGAAAGCTATGTATGGATTTAGATGTTATAATAATCTCAGTTTTTACAGTTTACTTGATTTTGTAGATGAGTGTCTGTGTGTCTTCAGGATAACTATTTAAGGATTATTACTGATTATGCATATTATGATTAAGAATCTGCAGCGTTGAATGAAATTGAGACAGATTTAAAGACCTTAGTTTAATGAACACAAATACTTCATATTAGATTGAGTAGATTTAGGATGTTTATAGACGCAAATCCCCAGTCTGATGAACATTGGGGAGCACTTGCAGTTAAAAGTATTTAAAAATAAATTATTGAGCTTTAAGTCTTTAAAGTTTTCTAAGGCAAAAGGTTCTATTCATCCATGACAAAATCAAATATTCATTAATATTTAAAACCTCCTTACTCTATATTGAATTTTTATGATTATAAACTTCTTAAAAATTGACTGCTTCTGTTTATTATCTGAGCACACATACCGACGACACATCACGTACGGTTTTTTTTATCTTTACTTTCCTGATTGAGAAAAAAAAAATCTTCACATCTCACTTATTGTTTGCAACTTAATTTGGTTTACCAAGAAAAATTCTCATACATACGATCCAGTGCTTGTTCCATTACAGCAGAATATAGTACATTCTACTGTTTATTTATTGTTATTTTCTAACACAACATACATATCATGGCTATATAGCTCTACATACATTCAGTAACAGAATTGATGCTCTTCTACACTATTTTATGTCGTCCGGGTGCGAAGTGAAGGAATAAAAACAAAACGAGAGAAAGATTACGAGCTGTGAAGTATGTATCTAGTGCTGTAATAAAGGAAATGCGTGATGAAATCAATATGGCTGTGTTGCTCTCTACATGAAGGATATTTGTAGAGCACTTTCTGGGTATTATGGCTACAAGCGATTCAAATTCATACGATGAGGATATGCTGAATGTTATATTACAGCTATTTACATGTATATCCATCCTTATAGAGTGTTTATTTTTAGAGGATCATTCAAACGTGGTCATCTCGACTTTATTATCGACATCCCATGAGCTACGACATTGCTTAGATTGCACATACAACAGCAATAAATTTCAATGCCTGACATATTCAAGCTTTATATTTAAATGACCAATTTCAAATGAGAATCATAAATTTCATCCTAAATCATCTCAATATTTTATACGGACGATAAGCTATTAACGAAAGAAGAGCTTAATTTCATCATTAAAGATGTGGTTGTCCTTCACAAGTAGATATCCTTCTTAAGAGACTGAATTGAGCTGCCAAAATCCTTTTATACGCTTCATGTGTTTTTATTATTTTGTCCCAACTCAAAAGAACAAAAGACGATGCTTTTCTTTAGTAAAAGTCCTTGAAAAATATTTTCCCTGCCTAGTCGTCGTCTTGGAATATGGTTTGCAAAATCGTTTAGAGCCGTAAATTCATCGACACAAAATAAATACAGCAGAAACAGCAACAATAAAAAAATAATAAATGCTGTAAAAGAGTAAAGATAAAGTTTCTTATTTTCTTTTTTATGGAATAAAAAAAGAAACTTTTAATTCCTGCATCCTTCACCCCAATTACAGATTTTTCTTTCCTATTCATTTAATTTCTTTCTCATTTTGTATCTGTTTTCACACTCCTACGTCGAATAAATATAAATAAAGAGTCTAGAAAATTTCTGTAATAATGAACATGAAGAATTCAGCGCACTTTTAAAGAGCAAGTTTTAGTGAATAGCTGAGTGCTACGTGCGAAATATTTCTGATCATTGTACAAAAAGTAGGCTAAGGCAGCCTCTGCTTCATTGTTTGGAAATTAAACCCTAGCAAATTGAAGGTTGGCATCTGATTCATCTTCTCTTAAAACCAACTAGACATTCGATCCTTAAGATATTAATTTAAAACAGAACTATTCATTGTTATAAAAGTTTCTATACAAGTCTAATGGATAACCCTAACGCATGTCAGTTGTATGGTCAATTTACAATTTATTATCTTAACAGACCAATATGCCAGCAATGAAGGAACTAAAGAATAATTCACAAATAACACGCTCATTATTTTCCTCAGAGAAAAATTTGCTCAAAAAAATGTTTTCATAAACAATTTACAACTAATTTAATTTAATCTTTCATGTTCAATTTACATCACGAGCTGTCATTTTAATTTAGTTTAATTCGAGATTATACTTTTCTGTGTTGAATCTCATTCAGCATCCTTGTCGTTGCAATTCTCGTCTATATACCATCAAAATCTATTTCACATATATCTATTTTGAAATGGGTATCATGCAATATATCTTATTCTAGTTATTCTTCTTATTCTTCTGGTGGATCGAGGATGTATGTACAGCAATAACTTTTTTTCTCTTTTCATAAAATGAGGAAGCTAAACTGTTCAATTTGAGATGAATCATTTTGAGTTTTTGTGGGAGACAGGGAGGGGTTCAGGGCTTTAAGTGCCAGTCAGGCTTGATTTAGGATCATGAAAATCAAGAACAAGCTTTTAAAGCATCATATTTAAAATTAGTCTTGATTACTGGTTGAATCCTTGCGTAACAAAAAATCATTGATATGTTTCTGTTGAGAAAATATTAACGGTCATTTCATATTCGAATTATGTGTGCAACAATAATAAGTTAATTTCCCCTTGTATAGTTGTTAACCCCTTTCATACAAATATTTATTCTGTTTCTAATTATCGAACAATAAACATCTTCGGCCTGTTTCACTAAAGTGGATTATCCTCGATTTCGGATTATCCACTTTAGTTTTTTGTAAATATCTTAAACTTTATGGGAGGTGTGGTATTTCTAATTTTGGATTATAATAAAGTGAAGTATGCCTGAAATTTCTGTACACTTTAAACTTTTGATTTTCGGTAAGAAGTATTAATTATTCAATTTTCTAGCCAAATCTAGTAGATTATCTTCGATATTTGCTATAATTCTCAAACTAGTGAAGATATAAAAATTCTAAGTTTATGTTAATTTAAGTATCAAAATACTCTAACTAATTCACACATTAGATCTCTTAATAACCTTAAGCATCTGGAGATATTTCCAAAAAACTGAAGTGGATAATCCGAAATCGAGGATAATCCACTTTAGTGAAACAGGCCGCTTGTTATTAATTACAAATCCGTAAGGAGTCTTTAATTAACTTTATTAATACAGAAAACTTAAAGAATTGGACCCTTACACTCCTTATTATAAGAATTGTCTACCTCCCATCCCTGCCACAACAAAAGAAGCAGCAATAAAAAAATAGAGAAATAAAAAAAAGCTCATTGTGAGAATGAGAGTATGGAACTGATACACATATCTATATTTTATCATTCAGCATGAGTTATATGCACAACCAGAACCGAAAAAAAAAATTTCCAATCACAATTTTTCATATCATTCAAGTAGAACAAAAAATAAGGAAGCAGCAAAGCAAAAAAAAATTGAAAGTTTTGCAAATTTTGCATTTTACGACATTTAATTTAGGTTAAATGCAGTTTACAATGTGCAAAAAAGCAATGCATGATGGGGAAAGTTTGTTTTCGTTACTTGCTGTTGCTTGATTACACTCCAAAAATTCATATTCGAAAAAAATACTTTGTGTCTTCATTTTTTCTTGTCATTGATTTCAAATCGTGTGATAACATTGGATTTACGATAAAAGACATGCAATTGGTCTGATCGAAAGCTCTTGCCAGATATACACATCTAGTTTATGTTCCTTAAAGACTATTCATTTCCTTGAACTGAAATATATATTCAGATATGAGAAATGTTATGGAAATTGAAGACGAAACAAACTTGACATGCGGTTGTCAACTAGAAAAAAAAAGTCCATCTGGTTAGATCTTTATGATTCCACAAATGCAACCAAGTTATTAAAATGATGAAAAATGGAGACATGGATGGGAGTGTTTGAGGGAAAGCACACAAAAATTTGAATAAGAATGAGTCAAACAAGTCAGGCAAAGGATTTGAAAAATTGTGTCAATGATTTCTCAAAAAGAAACTTGGAAATGCACAGTTCTTATGTCATCTGCACGATAAAGCATTCCGAGGCATTGTAAATATAAATTTTTTATATTTCTAGCTTGGCTGCTGCTGTTGTTGCAATTTTATGTATGTGAAATAAAGCACAGAGTGTTAGAAATGAAGAAAGTTGTGCATGTCCATTTATTATAATTCATTCGCTCGCCAAAAGAAGCACTTTTTTGACAGAGGTGGTGATCTGGTGATTGTGATAAGTCTAAAGATGCTGCTTAGACTGAAAGAAATTGGACAGACAATTGTTGATTCAACAGAAAACTTAAACTGTGTTTGATAATACAAGGAACATTGTGACCAGAATATAGTCCTTTGTGGATTTGAGGGAGCTAAGTTCAAGCTGGAAATTCCAGAATCTTTAATCTAAAATCTCAAGAAAATCTTCAAAACCCGAATATAAACGATTTTATTTAAGTCTGTGCTTCTGACTGATCTCAAATCAAGAATGCGGTACTGATTAATTATGTTTTGAACATTTTTGATAAATTTTGATCACCAAAATGTTAACTGAACAACTCTAGGTATTGCTGCTGAAAAGCATGAATATTTTATTATTCAAATAAGAAAACTTAAGCTTTAAAAAATTTATGTTAACTTATACTTTTCTTCATTCCTTCATGTCCATATTATATTTATCCCTTTACATTTTCTTATATTTTCATTATATCCACAGAGATTTGGGAAGTAACAACATAACAGTATTAAAAAATCATTCGTTCACAATGCTACCGATGCTAGAGGAATTGTAAGTATTAAGATGTTTCATTTAGAACTACATGTATTGCTAATGCAAGATAAGAGGTTCCAAACTTTCTTTTTCTTTTCGGGAGGATAGATCAGAGAGTAATTTTTATCTCCTTAAATAAGTTTTTTTTGGCAATAATAAGAACAAGAAAGTTTTCATAAACTTAGATTTATAGTTGAAAGCTTTTTTGTTTGGAAATTTGTGGGCGTAATGCGATTTGTGATAGGTTCAGGCTATAGGGGAAATATTTATAGAGTGACTTGATAGAACAACAAAGAAGTTTGAAAGTTTTCTGTGATTAAAGAGAAAAATCCATTCTTAAAGGAAAATAAATTCCTTTGTGAAAGAATGTTAAGTTGAACTAGTTTGCAGACTTTTCTGGATTTTATCGTCCTTACTAAGAATTTCTGGTTTATTTTAACAGAAATGTAGATTCTGATGTTGTTTAAGATTGACAAATTTCATTGGGTTGATTCTTAAATTTATATTGTTCCTTTCACGTCCATAGTATAGTCTTAAAACTATAATATCAATTAAGCATTAGCAAATCTATAATTTTTGATGTTAAAATCAATTTTTTAATTAGCATAGATGCGCAAAAAATAGAAATTGCTCATTTTAAAAACCTTCATAGTTCTCAATTCCAAGAAATCAAAATCTCACAACCTTCAGCCTACATAAGTATCACAAATCACTTAACATTTTATCATAATTCTTATTCTGAGAATCATTTTGTAAATCAACAAAAGCCGTAAATCCAATTTATCAGTTGGGAACCTTCCTAACAGCTTAGATGAAAATCTCATCAATAAATGTATCCATCAATTTTAAAAATGAGCTATGAGTTATACCAAAAAGGCTATTCTCTCATGAATTAAACATCATAATAAATTTTTTCCCATTTCTCATTTCCAATATTTTTTATTTATTTATGATTGCTGTATATATCTTTTTCCCACAGAATATTGTCAGATAATAAATTACACACAATAGAATCTGATGCCTTTTTGGGTTTGAAAAATTTGAAGCGCTTGGTGCTACAAGGTTGCGGATTCACGAGTCTTCCAACTGAAGCATTAGAGAGTATCAAAAGTCTAACGTCGTTGTAAGTAGCATGTGATTTTATTACCAAAATCTTTTTATTCCTCTTCTTTTCTACTTCCTTTAAGTATTTCTTTTTCCATATTCCTTTTCATTTCTTTTTACTTCTTCTCACCATAAACATATCAGAAATGTGAGAAGTTTATTTTCCTTGATAAACGCAATTTCTCTTGTTGTTTAAAGGTGCTTGTTATTGGTCTGTCTGTCGATTGACCTTAGTTTTTGACCTTTATTAACAAGCTTAAGCAGATAAGTCTTCATTTATGAAGTACATGGATAAGACTGGGAGGGGGACCTGAGATTTTGTAGTTCTCAAACTGTGATCCACAGAACAGTATACTTTCGGGGAGTTTTAAAAGTAGCAGCTCCTGTGCCTAGGAATGATGAACAGATTATTTACTGCTCAACTACCTTAAAAGTTTGAGAAACACTCAGGAGCGCAAGGGCGTATCCAGGGAAAGGGTTCGTGCTCAAAACACTTCTGGATATACTGTGATCGTGACACAAAATCTCAAACTCTTCGGTCTTTTCTGTTAATGGAAGTCTTCATAAGTGAATGACCTCTTAAAACTATTTGAGAAAATGCGCTTTCATGCTTCTTACTCGCACTCAAATTATTCTTATTTGTTACTTATCAGCAAAATAAATTGTTTCTCGTCCGTAAACGAAAAAAAAGCATACAAACACCATTGAAAATGGCACATTATGGGAACATTTTAAAAGCTCATTTTCCCACAATTTTCATTTTTATCATTAACAGCTCACAAAAGAGCCAGAATTGTATATAAAATGAAAAAAAAGAAGATTGTTTTGTGACTGTGTGTTTGAGTTTGTATTTCTGATATCACATACAAATTTTGCACTTACAACACTTTTCTGCTTAACTCAATTTAATATTACTATATATAGCTATATATAAGTAAAAGAGCAAAAAATAGCACTTAAGCTTTATCACCATATCATTATCATCACCATTCTCATTCCCTCACTTGCACCAAAAGAAACCCCAACCCCACATTAAGAACCATTCATAATCTAATTTTGAGGATAAAAAAATATGCAAAAAAAATCCACTTTCATTCTCATTTTCAACAGACATTTAGACTACAATGCAATTGAAACTTTTGATAACATTACACTAAGTCATCTTCATAGTTTGCAAAATTTACGTTTAGAAGGAAATTTATTGAAACGTGTTCCAACAAAACTTTTAACAATTGGTTTATCAGCAACTTTGGAAGCTTTGTAAGTAATGAGATGATACATAAAAGAAAAGTGTGAAGCTATGAGAACCAAACTTTCCTTTTTCTGTTTCTTTAATTTTGGCGCATTTTTGCAAGACTTGAAAACATTTTGAGCTTTAACTTCATTTTGAACTTGTGACTTAGGGATGGATTTTTGAGGTTATTATGACTAAGATCTCGAAAATTAGATTGTAATTAGGTTGAAATGTGAGCTTTTTTTTAAATTGATGGCGGCAATGAGAAGAATTTGAAAGGCACGTTGCCAAGAAAATTATGATTTATTTATTTTGGAGAGTCATTTCTTCATTCTGGTGCTTAATTTAATGGTTCACTAATTATTTGACTTTTTTTGCTGCTAAAGATCGATGCAGCTAGTTCAAATATATTACAACAACTTTCTAGACCATTTTAAGGTTTTTATGTACAACAATAAGGATACTGAACAGAAAAATCGAACTTTGATTAATTTTAACAATTTTTTGATCAAACTTGTTGATTATTTTTAATTATTCCACGCCCTTGTAAAATATTCTACGTTCCAGACAAGTAGCCAGACTGAAAGTGGTTGAAGACTAAAAAGGAGTTAAAATCTGATAATAAAGAAGGGTCTGAAACTTTAGCTGGCTAGATAAACAAATTGTAATTGATGAATTAAATTGAGAAATTTTGAAGTAATCGTCAAAAAGCTGAAGGGTTACGTTTCTAAAATCAATATACGATCCATAATTGATATAAAAGTTAAGCAAAAATGCGTCAAAGTCATCCACTTCTGACGACCATGTTACTAGTTTTACTTTATTTCTTTTGTCACTAGTTTATCTTTGTTTCCTTCCTCATTTCCTTATGTTAACTAGTGTATCGGGTAGAAACCCAATGCGGATATATTCACACCGTACCATCAAAATTCTTATGGATAGACCAAGATTTGCTCAGCATAAGTTTGAAGGGTGGGCGTGAAGTACGGCCGAGACCCATATCGACACAGTTCAAAAGATATGCCTAATTTATGTCATAATTATGTCAGCTACAAAAACACTTGGTTTGAATTTTGTCATCCTAGGGAACACTATGAACCAGTATAGCTGATTTTGGTCCAAATCTCGGCCATACTTCACACTTATTTGAACCACATTTTTTCTTAAATGTGAAAATGTTATTAAAAAGTAATTAATCCTGAATTATGTCGCTATTTTGTCAAGTGTTTTAAGATAGAGAATTTTTTTTGGTTTCCACAGTGAAGAGTATGAACAAAATTCAGATGGGGTAGTCGAAATTTTAGATTTCGATTTTTTTAAGCTATGCATTACAAAAAGTAATATTGGTATGTGATTTATGTCAGAATTATGTCAATTCAAATAAAACATCCAAAAAATTTTTTTGACAAAAGTACACCATAGAAAATCAATTTTCAATTTTGGACTAGGGGCGACCCTAGTCAAAATCAATTTTCTCACTTTTTTCTTCGAGGGTTTATCCAAATGGATTGAATTTTTGCATAAATATTTTTTGAATGTACAACCAAATTTATAAAATTTGGGTCTGACGACATATAGAATACATTTCTTGCTTTAGATATTTAAAACTGTTTTGTATAAATATAAGAATACTCACACAAAGTTTCACTGTAATTGGATAAACCTTCGAAGAAAAAAAGTGAAAAACTAGATTTTGACTAGACCTGTCCCTAGTCCAAAATTGAAAATGTATTTCCTACTTGGTTCTTTGCTCAAAAAAATAAGATGTTTTATTTGTATTTGTTTTAAGCACTAGAATATTTATGCAAAGTTTCAATCCATTTGGATAAACCCTCGAAAAAAAAAGTGACAAAATTGATTTTGACTAGGGTCGCCCCTAGTCCAAAATTGAAAATGTATTTCCTACTTGGTTCTTCGCTCAAAAAAATTTTGGGATGTTTTATTTGTATTTGTTTTAAGCACTAGAATATTTATGCAAAGTTTCAATCCATTTGGATAAACCCTCGAAGAAAAAAGTGACAAAATTGATTTTGACTAGGGTCGCCTCTAGTCCAAAATTGAAAATATATTTCCTTCTTGGTTCTTTGCTCAAAAAAATTTTTTTCATCCAAAGTTTAATTTAAAATAAAAAAAAATCACAGTAAACTTTTAATTTGAAAAATTCGTAAGAAAGGAAAGTTTTTTGCTTTTTCTGAAGCAACGGCTGTTCCTACCTTGCCCAAAAACAATACAGCCCTTCTATAGAGCAGCACGGATCAAATGTAAAAAACTAGAAGTCTCTACAATGTCTCGTTATTGAGATTTCTTGCTGATTAACTTGCTTGCTTGCTTGTTTGCTTACAGAAAGCTTATTTTGCGATTTTCTCAGCAATGGCACAACCAATTTGAAATCTGTTTTTTGAAAATGATGTAAAATTTCAGGCACAAACTTTTCTTCTGTGACCTTTTATAACCAATTTTGCATTGTTTTCTCACAAAATGCGAAAAACTGATTTTTCAATCTGAACAAAACCAATAGATTCACACGTGAAAACGGTGTGAATATAAAAAAAAACACCAAAATTAACTTAAAAGTTAACGAGAAAAACCTCATTAATATTTTTTTGTAGCTTTACTCGATTGGCATTGCATAAAAGATAAACAAAATAACACTGAGAAATTTATTGCTAACTTGACTAACTTCCGCTTAAAATAACAACTTTATTTTTGTTTTTAACTAGAAACAATAGAGCTAGAAATTAAAAAGAATTAGTGACTGCATTAATCTGGAAAATGATCAGTAATTTTTCTAAGCATGTGAATATTAAATATGAAATAGACAAAGATAATTAGAAATAGAACTAGACAGTAAAATGTCAAGAATAAATGTAAGCAATTTTGAATTTCCATTTTCAGAAATCTGGCTAATAATCGTCTTACTCTACTCGATGACGAAGATTTTCCAGTGATAAAAACTTTGCAATATTTGTAAGTGCCTTGAAACTTTTCTACAAACTCATATGTATGGCTTTATATGCATACAAATTGAGTATTTGTGCATATACGTATGATTGAAATTAAATTTGATTCTGTGCATTTATAATAGGTTCCTCAAACGTAATCAAATACGAGAAATTTCATCGGGTGTTTTCAGAAATCTTTCCAAGTTAAAAGTACTGTAAGTATGAACACGTACGCTTTAAACAATAACATCATTATTACATTGAGTTTCATATTCAGTGTTATTCCTTTGAATTTTATTCGAGAGAATTGTAAATTAATGGCTTTTGCTTTTCTTTCATCTACATAATATTCTACTGCCATGCCATGGATAAACATATGCCACAAATATGAATGCAGAGATCTAGATGACAATAAACTCGAGTCCTTATCAAGTGGATTGAAAAATTTGACCCAGTTACAAGAGCTGTAAATTGCATTCTATTATTACTTTATTACTTTTTTTCTTTTTATTAATTTTCATTTTATTTACTTGACTTGCCTCATAATTTCTTTATTCTACGTACTCTTGATTGATGTGGAACTTTTAGTTTTCAATTTTTAATTTAATCGGCACTAGATCTTTCAATCATCAATTATCATGTTAATTAGCATTGAATTATCATTATAATGACTTCCATTAAGCTTGATTTGATCTACAAACTAGTAAAGTATCTTAACTTTGGATTGTTTGTAAACAAATGTTTAAAATTAGAAATCGAGAGCTAATTTTAAACAGCGTATTCTGCTTTTCAGTAGTTCTTGACGCATGAAAACCCAATCGAGAGTACTTAGATCCATTTCATATCTTAATGCATGAATTTTTCTACTTCCAATTAATTAAAATTCTTTTATTTTTTTCCATTCCTTGAATGATATTTAAAAAATGAAAACAGAACGCTTTCAAATAATAAGATAATGACCATCTCACATGGAAGCTTGCCATCAAGTCTGTTGACTCTTGAAATGCGAGCCAATCCATTGAAGAACATCCATGAAAGTGCCATAAGAAATTTAAAGAAATTGAAAAAGTTGTAAGTATGCACGACATGATCATTATTAAGCTCTTGTATTAATTTCTCTGTGTACTTATTTTCCCATCAACAGAGTTTTATCGGATGCTCGCAATTTGAATGAATTGCCATCGTTTGAGGGTTGCATTTCCTTGGAAATACTTCGAGTTGATCACTCTGACTTGACTCATATTCCTGATAGCTTGTGCACTCACTCGCCACGTTTAAAAACTTTGTAAGTTCTTCTGCTATTGCAATTAATTTGCTTTCCGTCTGACCTTATTTATCTTTATTATTATTTGTTGTTCATGTCCTTCTTCCTTTTCATTCTATTTTATTTATTTATACAGAGAATTAAAATTCAACAAGTTGAGACATGTTCCAAATTTAAGACAGTGTCACGAATTGAGGCTATTGAATTTGGCATCAAATAAAATTTCGTCCATTCATAATAAGCCATTTGAGAATTTAGGTCAACTACATGATCTCCTAATACCGTATAATCAAATTGAGACAATTCCATATGACGCATTTAACGGCATGAAAAAATTGCAGACTTTGTAAGTTTACTTCCCATTCTCCTCAAATTTCCATAACTAATTCAATATTTCCCTTCCATTATGGCATCAGCTAATAAAATATATTTTGAGTAATATTTATCTAATTCCATTCTATTTGCACGTCTTAATAGGAATCTAGAAGGAAATAACATCAATTTCGTTCACGAAAAAGCTTTCTCAGGCTTCACTCAGTTGGAAGATTTGTAAGTTTAGCAGAAACAAAAAAATTACGGCAGTTGGTGTTCTTAAGTATTCTCATTCCTTCTTCTTATACTTCCATTTCTTGTTCCGTTTTTGTTAAATAGAAATCTTGGAAACAACATCTTTTCCTCATTACCGACAAGTGGCCTTGAGCGTCTGTTACATTTGAAAACTTTTAATAATCCACGATTAAGGATTTTTCCAGCGATTGAAAAATTTCCAAGGATACGAACTCTAATTTTATCATACGCCTACCATTGCTGTGCATTCTTACCTTTGCTGACGAGTAACTCGAAGGTTATCGAAAGTCCTTATAAAGAAGAAGTATTTTTTCCAACAGACGAGAAATTTGACATGTCTATGTGGAACAACTCAATTAATGATATATGGCCAGACTTAAATGGAAATGTTACTAATGCATTTCAGTCCCAGATGAATGACATTTTACAGTCATATTCTAACCCCTATGCGGATTTTGGATATCCGAGCATTACAAATTTTCCAGACGAGAATGAACTTTATAGTGGTGAGGAATCGAGGATTCTAAGTGTCTATGAATCAAGTCCAACACTAGTGAAATGTCTACCGACTCCTGGACCTTTCCTACCTTGTGAGGATTTATTTGATTGGTGGACATTACGATGTGGTGTCTGGGTTGTATTTCTATTAGCATTATTAGGCAATGGAATCGTTGTATTTGTATTAATATTTTCACGATCGAAAATGGATGTGCCGAGATTTTTAGTATGTAATCTAGCTGCTGCTGACTTTTTTATGGGAGTCTATTTAGGATTTTTGGCTGTGGTTGATGCATCAACATTAGGTGAATTTAGGATGTTTGCTATACGATGGCAAATGAGTGTTGGATGTCAATTAAGTGGCTTTTTGGCTGTGCTCTCGTCAGAATTGTCAGTATACACATTAGCAGTAATTACTTTAGAGAGAAATTATGCAATTACGCATGCAATGCACTTGAATAAGAGATTATCTTTACGACATGCAAGCTACATTATGAGTGTCGGCTGGTTATTTGCCTTGACCATGGCCGTATTACCTCTATTCGGTGTATCCGATTATCGGAAGTATTCCGTATGTTTGCCAATGGAAGTCTATAAAGGCTACGGGAGTTTAACCTACGTCATATTTTTAATGTTTATAAATGGAGTTGCGTTCCTCACATTGATGGGATGCTACTTGAAAATGTATTGTGCAATTCGTGGCTCACAGGCATGGAATTCTAATGACTCAAGGATTGCTAAACGAATGGCTTTATTAGTATTTACAGACTTTTTATGTTGGTCACCCATTGCCTTCTTCTCAATCGCTGCAGTCCTCGGATGGCAATTAATTACATTGGAACAAGCAAAAGTTTTTACCGTCTTCATACTGCCATTAAACTCATGCTGTAATCCATTTCTCTATGCGATTCTTACGAAGCAATTTAAAAAAGATTGTGTAATGTTATGTAAGGCAATTGAGGAGTCACGGGTGACTCGTGGTATTGGGAGGTGTCGCCATAGTTCCAACTTTTCAAATCGACAAACGCCAGGCAATACAAACTCATTAAATGAACGATCATCTCGAGACGGTGCTCTACCTCCACTACTTCCTGCACACGCTTGTACTTGTAATCGTGGAAAAGTTATTGATCATGAGGAAGTAAAGCGTCAATTGAAAAAAGCGCAACCGAGTTTATTTGCAAGGTTTTGGAAACGCCTATTTTGTAGTGATTCTAAAAATCTCAATATACGACGGAATCATCGTCATATGGATTATTCTTATCACATTGCTGAAGTACAACAAAAGAATCATAAGCGAGCTGGGTCAATGTCATCAAGTGATGGAAATTTCAGCTCATCACGTTCTGATTCGTGGAAGCATGGAAGTACGCCACATCATTGTGGTGTACCATTAAGATTATTAGATCCAAGACGAAGGCATACGTCGTGGCTGATAACACGAAAAACATCACAAGACTCAAACTTGTCAAGCTCTCGAAATGATTCGTCTGGTTCTAATAATACAACAGCAACAACTGCGAGTGGATCAACATGGAGAATTTCAAGATCAAGTGGATCAAATATTGTAATTCCTGGCTTAAATATCCCAACGTTCTCTACTTGTAGTAAGTTTTTCTACGACTAGTGATTATCATAAAATAATTTTTTAATTCTAAATCCACAGATTCTAGTCGTCAATCAATATCAGGCAATAAGCCGCGTTTAGTACGTCAATCTGCATTTCATGATGAATCACAAGAACCGACATCACCACGTCTTAATGTCAGATTCTTACCAACAATTCCGTCAGCACCAGATTCGAGTGTTCAGTTGGAAGATGACGAGAATCCAGAAAATGATCCCGAAAATCAGGAGGATTGTGTTCATTTACAAATAATTAATAATATCGAAAATGATACAGAAAATTCCACAAACTCATCTAGTCCAAAAATACAGAGCAAGCCACCATGAAATAACTTGTAATTTAGGCTCTCAACAGACATGATAATAATGATTATTTATTTTTATAAAGTATTAGCATCTCTCTTCCTCTCTCTCCCTCTTTTTGTAAATTACAATTTTTTAACGCTTAGAATATGTATAGAGTATATGCCTGCCGATCACGTATTGGATATATTGATTGTGACCTCGCGAATTCTAATCTAACTCATGTGAATTCACTCTTTTATAAATGAAAAATATAAAGTGTTGTGTATGACGCAGGCGGTCATCCATTAATGACGTCATGAATTTCTAGGAAGGGATTGCTGTTTGACAGTTTAAAAAAAGTATTTAAGGGTCTGAAAAATTTGGTTGACGTCATTTATGCACGACCTCCAAGGGAAAAAAGCATTCACTATTGACTATTGCTTTCGATAAGAATACAAAACAAAATGTTAATTACTGTCAAGTCCTCAAAAAAAAAAGTATATATACTAAAATTATATTATTATATAAAAAGTGATATGAAAACTATAATTTTTACAAATAAACGAAACTGTGTGTCGAAAACATGTTAATGATGTTAAATAGAATCAATAAAGTCGCGTTGAGTATGACAAAGCTCATTGCCAATGAACAAATGTGCAGCATTTTAATGCATTTTTTATTCTTCTCGCTTTTATCATGCTTCCAATAAGGCTTTATTTGCATTAGCGGATGAATAATTGCATGTTCGTGGTTTTTTTGCAGATGATATTGAACATTTGTGATAATTGAGAAGCTCGTTGTGACAATATTCAAAGAACTTTACATGAACTTTAGTGATTTATTGCAGGAAAAATTAAATATTTGAGAACGCTACAACAGATTTTAAAACATTTATATGGTTTTGTGTCTAAAACTGTTAAGGAGTTTCAAAATTACCCTTAAAGTAATATCGTGGAGCGGTATAGTTTGGAAAGTTTGCTTGGATTTGGGGGAATGTAAGTGATAATGCTGAAATGATTCCGTTAATTTGGTTAGAATGAAAACTTACTTCCCCAAATGGATCTGATATCTGGGTTACTGGAATTGCAATTGGTCTAAAGTCTTTAACGCTCGGTTCAAACTGCTGTATTAAGGTGATTGTTTGAGTTAATACAGGGTTGTATCCACTTGGTCTACCGTAATCTAATTCACTGAAAGTTATGAAACGTCCGTGTAACCACGAATTGTCTTGATTACTGCACATACACGTTTTAAATTGAATAAATATGATGTTTCAATAATATAAACCACCTATTTAGGTTCTTTTATACTTCAAATGTGTCCAGTTATGCACAAGAACTATGAAATTTGCTTTTATTGTGTAAACTTTATGCAAATTTGCTAAAATGTGTTCTAAATTTAATGAAAATAATATTTTGGACTCAATTATGCATCAACAACACCAAAACTCAAGAAATTGCAATTATTTTGGTTTGTGCGAGCTTTCCAATTACCAATATATGTATAAATAAGCTTTAAATGCTTAATTGTTGCTTAGCTTTAATTAAATTCAAAGATTACAAAAAATGCGTTTTTGTTGATCTGTGTATGTATTGGTAACTCCCTTCCTTCTCTCATCTCTATCGCTATAATCGTTTGTATGGCTTTTGAAATTAAACTGTTGTAAGGCTTCGAATTTAAACTGAGAATGACGGTTAGAAAGTAAGTAAAAAGTCCATTAATTACGCTTTTTGAGCATATTTTGTTTTATTTCTTTTTTCCTCAAATTTAATTGTTAACACGATAATTTGTTTTTTAAACTTTTAAATGAAATAATTCAGAATTATGTTGCATTAAGGACATTTCAGAAGGAACCAAACGCAGAAAAACATAATCAAAAATTGATTAGATAATTCGATGAAGAAACTTAGGCAGCAAACATTTTGTACAGGCTTAGAAATCGTCTCCGCGTGAAACAACTTCCTTACATGTCGGTCTCAATAAAATTGTATGTTCATATTGAGCTGTGTAACATCCTTTAATGTCACATAATGGAGGATAAGCTTCGACAATTCCTTTATCACACAAATCCTTTAATGCCATTTGATATTTGGTTGCGCCTAAACGATCCAGCCATCTCTTACAGAATGCTAATGTACTGAAATTCTTCGTAATCGTTCCTAATAATTGTTTAGATGATTGCAAGCGTAATGGTTGATAAGATGATTCAAAGCTTTTCATATAATGTGAGCATTCCATATCGTCATGGACTACACCTTTTCCAGTCGATCCGAAAGTCTCAATTGCATAAAATTCACCTTCTTCCATTAATGTCGAGTCACCGCCCTTGACAATTGGAACTGTTTTTCCAGCATGAATTCTATATGGTGCAATTGAATGTCCATTAAGATTTCTGATACTTTTAACTTGATAGGTCTTTCCATCTAAATCAATTTCATAAGATTCCATAACTTCTTGAATTGCAGCACCAACATCACATAATCTTACATCAATACCAGCTTCTTTAATGCCAGTATTAGTGGCATCTTTAACGGCATCCAAAAGTTTCTGATAACGTGGATTATAAGCCAATGTGAATGCACAATCAATAATTCGTCCTTTAATGTGAGTACCGAAATCAATTTTTACAACATCATCGTATTCCAAGACTGTTGGATCACCAGCATTTGGTGTATAATGTGCAGCACAATGATTTCTTGATACACCAGTTGGAAATGCTAAACCAGCATCTAATCCCTTCTCCTTAATTAAGCATCGAGCTGTTTTCTCAAGTTCCTCACAAATTTCAATCATTGTCATACCAGGACGGATATAATTCTGCATATATTGACGAGTTTCACGATGAGCTTCAGCTGCTAAACGTAATTCATTATAGACATCTTCCTGTGTAGCATCAATTGCCTTTTTTTCTTCAGAAGTAAATCTATCGACTGCTGTACGATCATCAACTGGATATTTCATAATTTCTCCAACTGGATATTTACCATCTTTGAATAGATCAATAATTGCAATTGACGGTGGACTGGTTTGATTATATTGAGATCCAGCAGTTGCTGGTTTGGTTCCAATTCCTAAATTACCATTTGCGGTATTTGCCTTTTTCTTGTTTCGCTTACGTTTTTTCTTCTTTTTTTCACCTCCTTCGCCTGCATTATCCTCTTCATCAGATGATTCTTCCTTTTGCTTTACTGGATCTTCAGTTTTAGTCGATTCTTCCTTGATATCATTTTGTTCTGGATCTTTATTTTCCGATTGTTTGGCTGAAAAATAGACAATAGCAGTCAATAACCTCAATTTCATTGACTTTCCAATAAAGATAAACTTGTTTGCTATGTATAATAGTCATACAGTAAGTCAATCATTATTGAATTAAGCAGCAAATGGTAATCAGGTCATCAAGAATTTTTTATTTGCACATTTTTTTGCGCACAAATTATTGAAAGTTAAAATTTTGCAATTTCTCACCTTTACTTTTCTTTTTTTTCTTTTTCTTCTTATTGGCTGTACTCTTATTGTCTACTTCTGCGACATTTTCATCGGAAACTTCTTCTGGATCGCTGATAGTTTCCTTAACTTTTGGATCTTCCGTTTTTTGGTTCATTTTACTCTTGATGATCGAAGGGTAATGCACAGCTACTCAACTATTCGAATATTTAACAGCCGTTAATTAATGGAACGATAGTAGACAATTGCACCGATAAATAATAAGTCCACAGTGAGTAAGTCCACAATGAAAAATCAGGTAGGGTTGGTTAAAATTGATATAACATATAAACATTTATTTTCTTTATTCTTAGTCGGTGCCACATGTGTAGAATTAGGATATGATCTCGATACGAGAGCCATCAACATATGTGTTATAAAAATGAGCACAAGAACCTCACGTTCGGGAATATTCTTAGGTTTTATAATTTTGAGAAAGTGAATAGTATTCGTTATGAACGTGTATCTGTTTTTGGGCAAAAAGGTCTTGAAGGGTCTGCTAATCACGTTCCAGATCCAGGTGTTGTGGACGTTAATTTAAAACATATCTAAGTATTATAAATGATAAAGAATGCTAATATAGATACAAAATCGATATTTTTTTTGAAAATAGCCTACTATGATTGAACCAAAAATGCTTTAAATTGCATTTTAAAACATTTATAGGTATTATAAATGATAAAGAATGCTAATATAGATACAAAATCGATACTTTTTTTGAAAAAAGCCTACTATGATCGAAACCAAAAATGCTTTAAATTGCATTTCAAAACATATCCAGGTATTATAAATGATAAAGAATGCTAATATAGATACGAAATCGATATTTTTTTTGAAAAAAGCCTACTATGATCGAAACCAAAAATGCTTTAAATTGCATTTTAAAACATTTATAGGTATTATAAATGATAAAGAATGCTATTATAGATACGAAATCGATATTTTTTTTGAAAAAAGCCTACTATGATCGAAACCAAAAATGCTTTAAATTGCATTTCAAAACATATCCAGGTATTATAAATGATAAAGAATGCTAATATAGATACAAAATCGATATTTTTTTTGAAAATAGCCTACTATGATCGAAACCAAAAATGCTTTAAATTGCATTTCAAAACATATCCAGGTATTATAAATGATAAAGAATGCTAATATAGATACGAAATCGATATTTTTTTTGAAAAAAGCCTACTATGATCGAAACCAAAAATGCTTTAAATTGCATTTCAAAACATATCCAGGTATTATAAATGATAAAGAATGCTAATATAGATACGAAATCGATATTTTTTTTGAAAAAAGCCTACTATGATCGAAACCAAAAATGCTTTAAATTGCATTTTAAAACATTTATAGGTATTATAAATGATAAAGAATGCTATTATAGATACGAAATTGATATTTTTTTTGAAAAAAGCCTACTATGATCGAAACCAAAAATGCTTTAAATTGCATTTCAAAACATATCCAGGTATTATAAATGATAAAGAATGCTAATATAGATACAAAATCGATATTTTTTTTGAAAATAGCCTACTATGATCGAAACCAAAAATGCTTTAAATTGCATTTCAAAACATATCCAGGTATTATAAATGATAAAGAATGCTAATATAGATACGAAATCGATATTTTTTTTGAAAAAAGCCTACTATGATCGAAACCAAAAATGCTTTAAATTGCATTTTAAAACATTTATAGGTATTATAAATGATAAAGAATGCTATTATAGATACGAAATCGATATTTTTTTTGAAAAAAGCCTACTATGATCGAAACCAAAAATGCTTTAAATTGCATTTCAAAACATATCCAGGTATTATAAATGATAAAGAATGCTAATATAGATACAAAATCGATATTTTTTTTGAAAATAGCCTACTATGATCGAAACCAAAAATGCTTTAAATTGCATTTCAAAACATATCCAGGTATTATAAATGATAAAGAATGCTAATATAGATACGAAATCGATATTTTTTTTGAAAAAAGCCTACTATGATCGAAACCAAAAATGCTTTAAATTGCATTTCAAAACATATCCAGGTATTATAAATGATAAAGAATGCTAATATAGATACGAAATCGATATTTTTTTTGAAAAAAGCCTACTATGATCGAAACCAAAAATGCTTTAAATTGCATTTTAAAACATTTATAGGTATTATAAATGATAAAGAATGCTATTATAGATACGAAATCGATATTTTTTTTGAAAAAAGCCTATTATGATCGAAACCAAAAATGATTTAAATTGCATTTTAAAACATTTATAGGTATTATAAATGATAAAGAATGCTATTATAGATACGAAATCGATATTTTTTTTGAAAAAAGCCTACTATGATCGAAACCAAAAATGCTTTAGATTGCATTTCAAAACATATCCAGGTATTATAAATGATAAAGAATGCTAATATAGATACGAAATCGATATTTTTTTTGAAAAAAGCCTACTATGATCGAAACCAAAAATGCTTTAAATTGCATTTTAAAACATTTATAGGTATTATAAATGATAAAGAATGCTATTATAGATACGAAATCGATATTTTTTTTGAAAAAAGCCTATTATGATCGAAACCAAAAATGATTTAAATTGCATTTTAAAACATTTATAGGTATTATAAATGATAAAGAATGCTATTATAGATACAAAATCGATATTTTTTTTGAAAAAAGCCTACTATGATCGAAACCAAAAATGCTTTAGATTGCATTTCAAAACATATCCAGGTATTATAAATGATAAAGAATGCTAATATAGATACAAAATCGATATTTTTTTTGAAAATAGCCTACTATGATCGAAACCAAAAATGCTTTAAATTGCATTTTAAAACATTTATAGGTATTATAAATGATAAAGAATGCTATTATAGATACGAAATCGATATTTTTTTTGAAAAAAGCCTACTATGATCGAAACCAAAAATGCTTTAAATTGCATTTTAAAACATTTATAGGTATTATAAATGATAAAGAATGCTAATATAGATACAAAATCGATATTTTTTTTGAAAAAAGCCTACTATGATCGAAACCAAAAATGCTTTAAATTGCATTTTAAAACATTTATAGGTATTATAAATGATAAAGAATGCTATTATAGATACGAAATCGATATTTTTTTTGAAAAAAGCCTACTATGATCGAAACCAAAAATGCTTTAAATTGCATTTTAAAACATTTATAGGTATTATAAATGATAAAGAATGCTAATATAGATACAAAATCGATATTTTTTTTGAAAATAGCCTACTATGATCGAAACCAAAAATGCTTTAAATTGCATTTCAAAACATATCCAGGTATTATAAATGATAAAGAATGCTCATATAGATACAAAATCGATATTTTTTTTTGAAAAAAGCCTACTATGATCGAAACCAAAAATGCTTTAAATTGCATTTCAAAACATATCCAGGTATTATAAATGATAAAGAATGCTAATATAGATACAAAATCGATATTTTTTTTGAAAATAGCCTACTATGATCGAAACCAAAAATGCTTTAAATTGCATTTTAAAACATTTATAGGTATTATAAATGATAAAGAATGCTAATATAGATACAAAATCGATATATTTTTTGAAAATAGCCTACTATGATCCAAACCAAAAATGCTTTAAATTGTATTTTAAAACATTTATAGGTATTATAAATGATAAAGAATGCTAATATAGATACAAAATCGATATTTTTTTTGAAAAAAGCCTACTATGATCGAAACCAAAAATGCTTTAAATTGCATTTTGAAACATTTATAGGTATTATAAATGATAAAGAATGCTAATATAGATACAAAATCGATATTTATTTTGAAAAAAGCCTACTATGATCGAAACCAAAAATGCTTTAAATTGCATTTTAAAACACATCCAGGTATTATAAATGATAAAGAATGCTATTATAGATACGAAATCGATATTTTTTTTGAAAAAAGCCTGCTATGATCGAAACCAAAAATGCTTTAAATTGCATTTTAAAACATTTATAGGTATTATAAATGATAAAGAATGCTAATATAGATACAAAATCTATATTTTTTTTGAAAAAAGCCTACTATGATCGAAACCAAAAATGCTTTAAATTGCATTTCAAAACATATCCAGGTATTATAAATGATAAAGAATGCTAATATAGATACAAAATCGATATTTTTTTTGAAAATAGCCTACTATGATCGAAACCAAAAATGCTTTAAATTGCATTTTAAAACATTTATAGGTATTATAAATGATAAAGAATGCTATTATAGATACGAAATCGATATTTTTTTTGAAAAAAGCCTATTATGATCGAAACCAAAAATACTTTAAATTGCATTTTAAAACATTTATAGGTATTATAAATGATAAAGAATGCTAATATAGATATAAAATCGATATTTTTTTTGAAAATAGCCTACTATGATCGAAACCAAAAATGCTTTAAATTGCATTTTAAAACATTTATAGGTATTATAAATGATAAAGAATGCTATTATAGATACGAAATCGATATTTTTTTTGAAAAAAGCCTACTATGATCGAAACCAAAAATGCTTTAAATTGCATTTTAAAACATTTATAGGTATTATAAATGATAAAGAATGCTAATATAGATACAAAATCGATATTTTTTTTGAAAACAGCCTACTATGATCGAAACCAAAAATGCTTTAAATTGCATTTTAAAACACATCCAGGTATTATAAATGATAAAGAATGCTATTATAGATACGAAATCGATATTTTTTTTGAAAAAAGCCTGCAATGATCGAAACCAAAAATGCTTTAAATTGCATTTTAAAACATTTATAGGTATTATAAATGATAAAGAATGCTAATATAGATACAAAATCTATATTTTTTTTGAAAAAAGCCTACTATGATCGAAACCAAAAATGCTTTAAATTGCATTTTAAAACATTTATAGGTATTATAAATGATAAAGAATGCTAATATAGATACAAAATCGATACTTTTTTTGAAAAAAGCCTACTATAATCGAATCCAAAAATGCTTTAAATTGCATTTTAAAACATCCAGGTATTATAAATGATAAAGAATGCTCATATTGATATAAAATCGATATTTTTTTTGAAAATAGCCTACTATGATCGAAACCAAAAATGCTTTAAATTGCATTTTAAAACATTTATAGGTATTATAAATGATAAAGAATGCTAATATAGATATAAAATCGATATTTTTTTTGAAAATAGCCTACTATGATCGAAACCAAAAATGCTTTAAATTGCATTTTAAAACATTTATAGGTATTATAAATGATAAAGAATGCTATTATAGATACGAAATCGATATTTTTTTTGAAAAAAGCCTACTATGATCGAAACCAAAAATGCTTTAAATTGCATTTTAAAACATTTATAGGTATTATAAATGATAAAGAATGCTAATATAGATACAAAATCGATATTTTTTTTGAAAACAGCCTACTATGATCGAAACCAAAAATGCTTTAAATTGCATTTTAAAACACATCCAGGTATTATAAATGATAAAGAATGCTATTATAGATACGAAATCGATATTTTTTTTGAAAAAAGCCTGCAATGATCGAAACCAAAAATGCTTTAAATTGCATTTTAAAACATTTATAGGTATTATAAATGATAAAGAATGCTAATATAGATACAAAATCTATATTTTTTTTGAAAAAAGCCTACTATGATCGAAACCAAAAATGCTTTAAATTGCATTTTAAAACATTTATAGGTATTATAAATGATAAAGAATGCTAATATAGATACAAAATCGATATTTTTTTTGAAAATAGCCTACTATGATTGAACCAAAAATGCTTTAAATTGCATTTTAAAACATTTATAGGTATTATAAATGATAAAGAATGCTAATATAGATACAAAATCGATATTTTTTTTGAAAATAGCCTACTATGATCCAAACCAAAAATGCTTTAAATTGTATTTTAAAACATTTATAGGTATATTAAATGATAAATAATGCTAATATTGATATAAAATCGATATTTTTTGAAAATAGCCTACTATGATCGAAACCAAAAATGCTTTAAATTGCATTTTAAAACATTTATAGGTATTATAAATGATAAAGAATGCTAATATTGATATAAAATATATTTTTTTGAAAATAGCCTACTATGATCGAAACCAAAAATGCTTTAAATTGCATTTTAAAACATATCCAGGTATTATAAATGATAAAGAATGCTAATATAGATATAAAATCGATATTTTTTGAAAATAGCCTCCTATGATCAGAACCAAAAATGCTTTAAATTGCATTTTAAAACACATCCAGGTATTATAAATGATAAAAAATGCTAATATAGATACAAAATCGATATTTTTGAAAAAAGCCTACTATGATCAAAACCAAAAATGCTTTAAATTGCATTTTAAAACATTTATAGGTATTATAAATGATAAAGAATGCTAATATTGATATAAAATATATTTTTTTGAAAATAGCCTACTATGATCGAAACCAAAAATGCTTTAAATTGCATTTTAAAACATATCCAGGTATTATAAATGATAAAGAATGCTAATATAGATATAAAATCGACATTTTTTGAAAATAGCCTCCTATGATCAGAACCAAAAATGCTTTAAATTGCATTTTAAAATACATCCAGGTATTATAAATGATAAAGAATGCTAATATTGATATAAAATATATTTTTTTGAAAATAGCCTACTATGATCGAAACCAAAAATGCTTTAAATTGCATTTTAACACATATCCAGGTATTATAAATGATAAAGAATGCTAATAAAGATACAAAATCGATATTTTTTTTTTGAAAATAGCCTACTTCTATCAAAACCAAAAGTGACAAAATTTGAACGACTTAAAGAAACACCTTCCTTTGTTTACAAACCGTTTACAACCCGTTTTGTATGCTTTTTTGGTCACTCAAATGGCTATAAGTTTTTACAGGATCAATATTTTTGCATTCTGTTTTCATTTATTTCTAGCTTATTATAAGACCTTGAAAATGATGTATAATCCTTATCTTAAAATTGTTCATTGATGCTGGAGTATTCGATGAACTGTGACCGACCTGTGGCATGAAAAAGTTTAGAAGACACAATTTTTGAGTTTCGAGAGCTATAATTATCATAAATGTTTATAAAAAGCCCAAAAACAATGCCTAATTTTGTTTCTAAGTCACATTTCTAGAAATGCTGTTTTAAGGTTTTTCAAAATTGCGTCGGTCACAAGCAAGTCGTTAAATAATGGAACTAGCTAGAATCAATATTTACCAATTTCTAGATATTTAAATTTTAACGTCAATAGACTTTTTGAATAATAGGTTTGAAACTTGGGTAAGAATATTTGAATCTCAAAAATACGTTGAATTTCAATCGCGATTTATAATTTATCATAGTATTCAAAGGATTCTGCACAACACAAAAAGCATTGAAATAAGAAGAAGCACATAAACTTGGTTCCAATGAAAACGGGATGATCAAAAATATGTTTTATTCAATGAACTCAAAAAGCAAATACATAGAGAAGGATAATAAATCGTGAGGTATGTAAAAAATGATAAAGCCAAAAAAACAACAAAGAACTTAGTCTAATCAATGGGCTTTTAAATGCATTGCTTATATGGTAAAGTCGAGTCCACTGGTGTCACTAGGTTCTTCTGTCTCAACGGAGTTATTGGCAGGTCCATTTGGTGATTCCTTCTCTTCAAGCATTTCCGTTAATACAGTCACTAAATCGCGTGCTTCTTCGAGCATACTCTTTGAATGATTCAATTCATCTTCTAAATTGGCAATTCTCTCGTATAATTCTTGATTCTCAACAAGGGTTTCTTGTAAAGCCTCGCGTCGCTTTTCAGCAAGTACTTCCCAATAATGTTGATTAACTGGCTTGTCAGATGTGAGATCTTCTGTCGTTATCGACTTGCCTGGTTCTAACGCGGGACTTGTTTGAGATGATTTTGACGTCGTTGGTGCTGGTGACTTCCTCTTAACTTCCTGTTCACTGGATGATGAAAAGAATTTTAAGAATTATACAATAAAGCTAGATTAATAACTTGTATAATACTTACATGTCAAGACTAGCCTTCTTGACGAGAGATTCTTTGGCGATATAGGCTGGTGATCTTCCAATCAAGTTCTCTTTGTCAGTTCCAACTTGAGATCCAAGTTTCTGTAGGTTATTGAAAACTTTTCGTGTATTCTTGATGTTTTCCTGCTGCTCAGCTTGTGATTCAACTTGAATGAAGATCTTCGATGGTATTGATGAAGCCATTCCAATATAATTTGTACTTCAATTAATGTTTTTTGTGATTATAAACAAACAAAAAATCCGTTGGATTATTGTTTAATTCGAAAATAATTCCGCCAAATGAAAATTCACTAATATTTCACTGGTTTCCACTATTCAACAGCTTATTATGAGCTATTAAGTGCTTTTATGTTGATTACTTCGTAATGTAATTAAGTTTTCTATTAATTAACTGCTATTTTTGTGTATATTTTGATAATTAACTTTGTTTTGTTGGAAACTTTAAGTTCGGATTAGATGTGGGGTAAAAAACTACGCAAAAAAGTTGTTGAAATTTGAGAGGTTGTCGTTACTACAGATTCGGATTAGTCGCCATTAAAAAAAATTCGGATTGAATTGAAAGAAGTTTTAATTTTTCATTTTTTCAATAGTAATTAATTGTTTAAAGTATAACTGAATAACAAATAATGGAAGATAAGACAACACTAAAGGATCTAGATTCGTGGATTGAGCAGTTAAATGAATGCAAACAGCTTACAGAAAGTCAAGTCAAAATTTTATGCGAAAAGGTAAGAGCAACATTTTAAAACAGCATTTTATACGTGAAAATCTATACAAAAGTTGAGTAATTGCGTGAAATTAGCAGCTTAATATAGCCACAATCAATAATAAAGTGTTAAAAGTAGATTAAATATGCGAATTTATGGGGAAAATTACGAATGAAAAATTTTAAGGGAGCGATTTATAGTGTGCGAATATAAATGCGGACCTGACGAGAAAAAAAGGAACGAATCTCTTTTAAAAGAAGCGATTCATCACTAAATTAGTAGTATTATGATTTTTGCAAACGTATCCATTCAGAATTCTGGATTTTAAATATATTCTAATAAACAAAGTTAAATTAGTGATGTAAAGCTTTTCGCAAGATCTTGTAATCATACAGAGCAGGCAGAAATGAAATCATCATTTCGGAACCATCAACCATTGTGAGAAAAACTCTTGCGGTGGAAAAATCATCATCATTCGGTGAAATTTTACGTAATTTTCTTCATGTATTGTTGATATACAGCACGAAACGGCCTACATTTTTTATCCAAAATTCTAATATCGATACATCAACTTTACTTTATGACTCATTCAGTCATTATAAATTAATGATTATAAATTTCATAATGATGGGCCTCAATTAGTGCGTTGGAAACGAGCAAAAAAATAATAAATAAAAAAATGATAACAGAAAGAAAGGAAAAACATGCACAGAGAGGGCTAAATCACTATAATGACCTAATATGAAAGAGTCTCGTACATATGTGCTGTTTTTGAAGCTTTAAAAAATTTCAATTTCTTTCTCTTTAGTTTATAAATTTCATTTTAAATCGATATATGTGACCCGTGCTCTAGCGTAAAATTGCATGTTCTAACATATTTATTTATATGCCATTAAATGACGCTTGCTTTCACTGAAAATGCCAGAATCACATATATAAACATCCAATGCTAACTCGGAAATATGTACAGCAAGTGCATAATTAATATTTCATTCACTCACTCACTCTAACTGTATTAATTCATTTTTATTGCCATTATTGTTACTATTACTCACACTTCAAGGTCGGTCGTAAGCGCGTGATCTTAACAATACACAAAACACGACTCAAAAAATTATTGTAAATAAGATAGAGAGGTGATAAGAGAAAGAGAAATATCAAAGCTATCGAAAATGCCGAAACTGTCTAGTGCGCATTCAATTACTGCGTTAAACTGGTTTTTTTTTGAACTTCAAATTATGTCCACGATCTTATAGAATTTTAAAATGGCGTTCAAGCTTGAACAATGAGTCATTCCTCTATATTATGTAGTCTGAAGCTGCATAACAGACACTAACATGACACTTTGTGCTGCATATCTCTATCAGCAGACGTTAATTTGTATGAAAACTGACCTATTCAATGAGTACGACAAGTAATCTTAGTTCAGGACAGACTGCATCTCATTCATATTTGTAGAAAAAGTGCGATAAAAAGTCTGTCGTCATAATCGAAATAGAAAATTTATCATTAATCATCGAGTAGAAAAATATTTAATCAAAAAGTGTTGTCGAGTGCTGACTGATAAGTCAAACTGGAAAACAGACTCGTAGTTTTTCACTCAATTGTTTATGTTCCACATTGCTTATTTCTACATTATCAGTCTCATCGTTTAGATCTCATTTGAATTCTATTAATAGCTCGGAAAAGCTCCTTCGCTATCTGCTCATTATTGCTGCTCAAGAAATATTTTAGTGCGATTTGCGAATTTGTGTCACAACAGCATATACATTGTATATATGTAGCACGTGCCGGTCAACCTGAAAATATAAATTTCACTCTCACGTATCAGCTTGTATCGGCTCAAGCATGAACCTGTTTTATGTTATCTTCATTAACCATCGAAAAATGACATTTTTATCATTTATTCATTCATTTATTATTATTGACCATGAACCTTACTGTCCGTTGATGATTGTAAAATAAAGCAACTAAAAGTGAAGGTAAACATGTCGTTCATTTATTATTTAATCATTCATTTAAATGACGTCATTATCCTCATATGTTTACTATTTACCATGTAATTTCCTTACTCACAAAACAGTCTGTCAGTTGTATAAGGCTATAAAGCGGCATTCATTAAAAATTAAAAAAATTTGTATATACAATCCATACACATAATGAGTATATAAAGACAGTAAGGTGTAAAGAAGGAGAAATAAGAAAACTGCGAAAACGATGACATCATAAATTGAATTGTATTTTAAATATAAATAAATTCTTGACCTTGAACAGATCACTTTTTGTGTGTTTTGGGTCTCTTTTTACTTACTGCTCATTCTCCAATTAATATTAATCATGTCTATTTGTTTATGTTTGCCATTTCTAAGCTTTTAATTTCTACATGAATATACAAATTAGATGTGAATATCTAAAAACTATACTCAAAGAGTATTATAGCTTAAGGCTGTTAATATAAACGGTATATTCAACCTACATTTAAAACATTATGAAAATGAAATGTACACAAACCTACTCTTGTTTTCATTCTTACATCTACCTTTAAAGACATTGTCGCCCGTCATTGATACTTTTGTTCGCTAGCTAATAATAATCAGAATAGGAGCAATTTCTCCCAAGCGTAATCATTTTTATAGAGGAAAAATGAGCGTCAAGGATATCCTCAAACAGCTTTCTGATGAATCATTTAGCTTCCTCAAAATATTTTTCTTTCATTTTCTTCATTTTTATTATGTGTGTATTTTCTTTTAATCAAAATTATTTCAATTTGTATTTATCGGGTGTGAGAAGAAATAATAAGTCTAAAGTGTCCTTGTGCGGATCTCGAAAATTTGTATGTGATTGGGAGGAATTAGAATTTTTCAAATGTTGATTTAGATATTTATGGTATTATGGATGAGAATCGAGCTACTCTAAATGAAAATAAAGCTATTTCTCGTACACAATTAAACAATATTTGATGTCTGATATGCATGATCCAGATGTATTGAGGATGATCACTTTAATTTAAAGACAATTTATTTAATGTTTGGTCCAGAAACTAGATTCAAACATTTTTAACTCCAAAATATCCAAGATAATGATATTTTCATGTTCTTCGAGCACTGAATCTCTTATGTATGCCATCAGTAAGTTCAAAGGTTTTTATGCCGATTTCAACAGAAACTGTTAATATTTCTCGATAAAATGGGGTTTATTTTGCAAAGTAAAGAAGAGAATAAACAAATTATGAAGACAAGAGCACAGATATAGAATATACAGGCATGGGAGACCCCAAACTACAACAATTTAAAGTAAGATTCTTCTTATTTGTCCTGACTTCTTTAAAACCATTTTAAATCGTGCACAAAATCA
The DNA here is from genome assembly GCA_917627325.4 of Chironomus riparius. Taxonomy (NCBI): domain Eukaryota; kingdom Metazoa; phylum Arthropoda; class Insecta; order Diptera; family Chironomidae; genus Chironomus; species Chironomus riparius. Next base: position 14,707,312 of record OU895877.1, on the reverse strand, counting down.
CACTAAGGATAATATCTGAGTGACAAACAGCTTTATTAATTAGACGTAATTATTTTAAACCTTTTCATTTGCTAAAATAGTGAATTTTGAAATTATATATCGAGTGAGTGGGATTTATGCTTGAACTGACAATTGAATTTATGAGGATATTAATGTGAATTTTCTTTATTCATGCAAAATAAGCCGTAGAAAAGATATTAACTCTCTCACTACCTTCTAAAAGATTTTACTATATTTTCAAAATAATCTCTTTCCTCTTCTTTTCACTTCCTCCTCGTCAGCATCACTCGTCTCGTCTCGTATGTATGTATGGGCTTATACTAATGTAGTATGAACGGAATAAAGCTGGCAACATTGCAAGCATCATCTTAGGAATGAAAACTGCAATATGCCAAATATCTTTTTATCACCTTCAGTATTAAATGATGTTGTTGCCGCTATTGCATTGAAATTGTCTGTAGATTTGATTTTTAGTTATTTTCCGTAATATTATTTTGATTATGTCTCTCTCTTTTTGTGCTGAGCGGATGTATTTTTTGGTCATTTTGTCGGTTGAATAGCTTAGCGGGCTGTTCGTATATTTTGTAACACGTGCGAGTGGGGTTGGGTTTTGTCACGCTCAATATTATTATCAAAGATCCATTTTTAATGTTAGGAAATATGCGAATGGCTCTTGGAAATTCCGAGTTAAAATGTTCAGAGAATCAATGGCTATTACAATGAACAAACAGAATGATGTCATGACATTTATTAGCTTAGTGCTAATAACTACAAAATGGCTGTAATTTTAAGCATAATATGTGCATGCAAAATTCAACGGAAGTTAAATAAGAGCTTATTTATGGATTAAATGCACAAGTATAGGATTAATCGATAGTTTTTTTTATGAGAATACTAAGGATGCAGCTCTGGGTAGTGCTTCTATTTATTTACTCTATAGACATAAGATCTAGATCCATGAGATGGACTTAAGGTCTAACTATGCTGACATAAGACTTAAGGAGTTTGAAAGTGCACGACCTTTTGTTTAAAAATTGTAGATTCATCTTGGTTCGTGATGATTCGAACTTGATTCTGTTGTTCAGTTATTACGTAACGCTTTAAGCGACATTAGGGGGGTCTGAGAAATAAGATAACAGCTCCTAATCAATTGCAGGTCCTACCCACCTCTAAATTATCTAATTTTACTGTATATTGCAAATTATCTTTAATTGTGTTACGCACTGTAAAACGGTAATTTTTTGTGTTTTTTCGCGTAATTTGTTATTATTGAGAGAATCAAAATATCTGTTCCGTTCGTAGCGTGACTCTCAATCATGAGAAGCATGAAGTCTTTGGTAACAACAATCAATTTTAATTTTGTTCATAAAAAAGCTTTAATTTTGATAGATTGTATAATTGTATTGTTTTAAATGTCAATAAAAAGTGACATGATGTAGAAGCATATCTAAGGATTCATGCCTTTAAATCCAAGGTCTAGAATCATGTTGAATAATTTATAGACAGCAAAATTGAATAACGTAATCCATGTGAATAATATGAATGGAATGCAAAGTGCTTTTCATATGTAAATCTTGATTTTGTTTCTTCCTCTTGACGATAAATTGATAAAAGAAATCGATACTCGAAAACATTGGCTTTAAAAGAATGAAAAAATGAAGGAATATAGCAATCGATGTTGATTGATACTCGTATAATGAAAAGAACCTTCAATAATTTAAGTCTTTAAATTGCTTGCCTTACTGAATTCATTAACAATTTATGTCTTGATCGTTGTGACGAGGATCAAATGTGATTCTTAGGGTGTATATGTGAATTTTTGACGTATTACTGACGTTAACATCCTTTGCGATTGGAACTGAAAGAAAAGTGTAAAAATAAACCTTCCTTTATTCTCTCGAAATTCGGTAATACATGTTTAAGTTCAAGGTCGATGAAAATGAATTGAATTTTCTTGGAAATATTGCGGTATTAGAAAGCTTACCTGCAGAAAGAAAAAATAAACATTACATTAATTTCGTTGTGTAAGAATTCGACAGAAAATTTGAGTAGGTGTACGTTGCCAAGTATACTGTTTTGGGGCTCTAATCAAATCTTTTTTTCCGTCGTAATCTTTAGATACACAATGTTGCTAGTGTAACATGGTCAAATTACACGCTGTTGCCTAGTACTGGGGGTCCTCGATTTGAGTAGATTCGATTTGAACAGAAAAATTTTTACCCACCAAAATATTCGATTTGAGTAGATTTCTTCCTGTTTTCTTCGATTTGAACTGTTTACAAAACAAATATTTTTGATAAAAACATTTCAGAAAATATTTTTAAAACATAAATTTTACTGCAATAAGCGTGAACTTATCATATTGATAGAAAAATCAATACTAAAGTTACAAAATTAAAGTAAAAATTTAAAAAATCGCTATAAAATTAAAAGTTCAAATTCAAAAACCTTACAAATTGTTCAGTGAATTAACATTTGCAAGGTTCTCATATTTTTGTTTTTCTGTTCAAATCGAATCTACTCAAATAGAATCTACTCAAATCGAGGACCCCCAGTATTTATTTGAAATCAGTATTTTGTTTTTAACGTCAATCAAGAATTTGAATTTTAATGATTTTCAGGAATATGAATTCTTAACGATCTTCAAGAATTTGAATTTAAAGGTTTTCAAGAATTTGACTTTAATAGTTTTCAATATTTTACTAAAACCATATTACTAATCCAGTCATTCGCACAAATGGTAAAGCGCACTTGATTTACACATAAATGCTCTAAAAAAATTCCATCATTTGAGGAATAAAGTAAAATAAGTACAATAGAAAAGTAATTGTGAAAATGAACAAGATTTCTGCATAATTTCCTCTTCTAAGCATGCAAATACAAGCGCAATGTTACGTGTGCCTTATATATTACTAGCGCTAAATGATTAATTCTGAATATAATTCTTTCTCGTTCCTCTCATTAAGCTTCTATTTCCCTCACATTGTGAATGTTTAATCGATAATGATTTTTCCTTCCCATCCACCACATCCATGCATAAACATAATTTAGAAGGATTTCTTTGACATTCGACAAAAGGTGCCTTTAATGTCATTGACGCAAACAATTTACTTATATTATCGCACTTGATAAAATAATAGTAGAAAATTTCTTTTTCTTTTAATTTATTTGCACTTGCTCAACGACAAGCTCATTCCCTCCTTTATGACGTATTTTTCATTCATTAGACACTTTGTCTTACATTGGGACTTTATATTTATAAAGTGGAAACGAATTAAATATATAAGATGATTAATCTATTATAATTGAATAAATTAAGGTTGTCGTTAATGTGTCGCAAGCTCCTTGTATGTACTAAAATTACCAACAAATATAATTCATTCATCTTGCTTGTAAAGAAGCACACGTCCGTTGATGAATAAGTCTTCCTTTGCACGTTCTCTTTTGAATAAGTAAGACTTCTAATTTATGTCTCTTGGACAGCAGATGTGTCCTAATCTGGTATTGTGCTATGTAAAATCTAGCAGTTTTCTAAAATTTGAATTTTTTTATCGGTTTTTTAAATTGGAATTTTAACGGGTTTTTAAACTTCAATTCTTTTAACGGTTTTCTTATATTTCAAAAGACGGAAATTTCATTAAAACCTTGAAAAATATCCATAATTCAGCTATATACCAAACAGAAACACTCAAAATGAAAAGTCTTACGAAATCCGTATAGACATTCATTATGACAAAAATAGATTGGTTTTATGCCAAAACTTTTCATAAAATTGAAAATAGTTCTTTGAATGTTTGTAAACAAATGATTTTCCCGCCAACAAGCTCCTACTTCCGCTAGAAAATGCTTTTCAATCTCCATAAAATTAGGAAGAGCAATTTAAAGTCATTCCTAATCTACACTTATTTCAGAAATTGCTCTAAATTGAACAATAAGTTGACATCCACCATAAATGTGGTTAGTCTTTGTTTTATTTGAATAAAGGATGATAAAGTGGCTAAATTTACACATGACTGTCGATGATAACGCTAAGCAATGTGCACGATTGAATGGTGGTGGCTTTGTGTCAATTTGAATTAAATGTAAAGCTCTATGCTTCTTTCCATGTCATATATTATTTAGGGCAGCAGAGAAATTTGATTTAATAAGACAATTTAGAGTTATTTATGAAAAGTTAAAAGCTGGAAATTTTATGTCAATCCATTCTTGAAAATATCAAGTCATTGCTGTCATCAATAATTTATCTTCGATTTATTGCGATTTCATTCCATATCCATAGATAACCGCCCAGACAAAGAAGTAAATCTCAAAGTCGACATATTTGTCTTGTTAAAACTGCACTAAAGATGGCAACTTATGGGTTTATTTACTAATTTTAATACACATCTGCACGGCTATTCTCAGCCTCAAATGAAATATTGAGGTTTCTTCAAATATTTTCGTACGGCAATGAAAATAAAAATATTTATAAAGTCGTTGAGTTTTTAATCTATTGTACTAGTGCAGTGGAACAGTATGCAAGACTGAGTCTGCTAGCTTCGTGTTTGAATATTGGAAGAGTTGAACTTTTAACGGATTTCATAAATTTGAATTCTATCGGTTTTTAAAAGTTTGAATTTGAATCGGTTCTACATTTTGAAGATTAACGTCTTTAATCGCGAAGTAAATACTTTTATCGTCAGAACAGACATACTGCTATTATTTATATGCTGCATATCTTTATATAAAGGAAAGAAATGCCTGAAAATATTTAAGAATAAAATTTTAAAAATACCCAAAAAGCTCGCAAGCGAAGCATTAATTGTTTACGCACAAATGACTGCCTATCATGCAACTTTTATTGGGTCTAAGCATTAAAGAAATAGAAAGCACAATTATTTATTAATACGCGGTAATTAATCAAATAGCTGATTGAGGGGAAAGTGAGGGAATTTAATTAAACTTTTAAGAATGAAGAGGATGCAGCTGATGGATGCGATAATATCATTTTGTCATTCACAGTGAATCTATTTTTATGTGTCTTGAATAGAATTGCTCTATTTACTTCTCATATGTATGCACCTGAACTTATTGTTAGGGATGCACAGCGCTGAGTCATTTATTAAAACGAGACATTGACCGGCATTTTATTCTTGTTTTGTTACTGTAATTCAATTATCGTTTAAAAATATCTATGCACATCCATTTTTACTTGTCGTAGTCTGGTTATTCTTGTTCAGAATATTAATGCAACAAACAAAACAGAAGCAAGTTCAGTGCCCTGATTGATCAGCACACAAAATTCTTTGCCATTTGATTTTATGCGTATCAAGCAAAATGCCATAAGTTAATACTTTGTCTTCTTATTGATCTTATCGCATTAATGTGTAAGTTTAGATCAACCAGATATAATCCAGTTTTTGGGCGATGTGCGAAATTTTTGTTCGTCATTGATTTTCGTACGAGTCTATTTTTGTACATTTTCTAAAGTCTGGCATAGATGATCGTTTTTAAAAGTCAAGTGTCGTCTTGAAAAAAAGTGGGATACGTCAATTCCTATTCTGAGGCTTATTCTAAAGATCAATTGAGGTTCAAAAATTGAACTGCCAAATTCAAATCAACTTTTAACGGTTATTCGCAACTAAGCAAAACTCAAAGATAAATGCATCATGCTTATGTTATGCTCATGTTATAAACAGAATCTATATAGCATTATTAATAATCTTTCTTTCTAATTTATTTGTAGGCAAAGGAAATCTTGGCAAAGGAATCAAATGTTCAGGAAGTAAAATGTCCAGTGACAGTATGTGGAGATGTTCACGGTCAGTTTCACGACTTGATGGAACTGTTTCGGATAGGAGGACGTTCGCCTGATACCAACTACTTATTTATGGGCGATTATGTTGATCGTGGCTATTATAGCGTTGAAACAGTCACTCTCCTCGTTGCACTTAAAGTTCGCTATCGTGAAAGAATTACAATTTTACGTGGAAACCATGAATCCAGACAGATTACTCAAGTTTATGGCTTCTATGACGAATGCCTGCGTAAATATGGAAATCCGAATGTGTGGAAGTACTTTACTGATTTATTTGACTATTTACCCCTCACCGCTCTTGTTGATGGACAAATATTTTGCTTGCACGGTGGATTATCGCCATCAATTGATACATTAGACCATATTAGGGCTCTTGATAGACTGCAAGAAGTACCACACGAAGGCCCAATGTGTGATCTTTTGTGGAGCGATCCAGACGATCGAGGCGGTTGGGGTATTTCTCCAAGAGGAGCTGGCTACACTTTTGGTCAGGTATGTCAATCTAATTCTATTCTATGTGAATCAAATGCTTATAAATTATTATTACAGGACATTTCCGAAATATTTAATCATACAAATGGATTGACTTTAGTATCCCGCGCTCACCAGTTAGTTATGGAAGGCTATAATTGGTGTCACGAACGTCACGTTGTAACAATTTTCTCAGCGCCAAACTACTGTTATCGATGCGGTAATCAAGCAGCATTAATGGAATTAGACGATTCATTGAAGTTTTCATTGTGAGTATCGCTTCTGTTTAAAATTTAATTAATTAAGTCTGTGTCGCATATTCTTCAAAGTTTTTTGTTCCTCAAGACAATTACTTTACTTAATGAGGCGACTGTTTTCTTAAAAACCGTTGCACAAAAATTTGAATTCTGAACCGTTGAAATTCAAATTTTTGAAAGCTGTTAAATAATCAAACATTACTAATGCCTTTAAATTTTATTTTGCAGCCTCCAATTCGATCCGGCACCACGTCGTGGAGAGCCACACGTTACTAGAAGAACACCAGACTACTTCCTCTAAGTTCGTTGTTATTATTCTCTACTACTCATCGTCATAAAAGAAAGAAAGAAAAAAAAGTAAAAAAATATTTCACATTTACACATACACACAAACACAAGAGAAGATACACACAGATTACAATTTTACAAGAACTCGTATATTTTTATTGGTTCTTTTCATTTTTCTCACGAGATAATAAGAGTTAAATAAGACGCAAGCATTACAGAAAGAAATAACAATAACATATTCAGATACAAACAAAAAATTAATCCTGTCTCTACATTAATTATTGTTTTCTTTGAGTAATTAAAGTGAAATTTAAAAATATGATGTAATATGATAATGTTAGAGATAGATGGAAAAAAAGAGATACATAAACTATATTAGGATCTTTTATTAGTTTCTTTAAGAAAAGCGTTCTGCGTCGCTCATTATTGATTGATTTTACATAGAAATGGAATGAAACGAAGAAAATAGAAATTTTATGTTATTATATCAAGAAGTAAAATTGTTTTGTCATTGTTTTCTACTGATGAAAATCTAAAGTTCAACTTTATTATGATTAAAAAGTGTTTAACAAATTATATATGGAAAAAAAACTACTTTAATTCTCTTTTATCGCGAGCCTGGCTTGAAAACTCATTTTTTGGATTTAGTTCAGCTTGGGAGCTAAAGTCTATAAGTCTAGGTTGTCAAGTTCGATGGTGTCTTGGCTTATTAAAGACAACATAAATTAGGGTTTACTTATTTGATTGTGTCATGACTAATTGAAGACACTATATCAACTAGGTTTATATGCTCGATTGTGTCTTGGCTATTCGAAGACACATTGTTAACTGATTGTGGTGTCTTGACTAATTGAAGACACCCTTTAAACTAGGTCCAACTTAGTTGTGTCTTGAATAAACCCCTTAACCAATAGTCTCAGTAAAAAGAGTTTCCAAGCCTAGCTCGCGACAAATGATTGTAATTTTTTGATTTATCACAATCGCATGTTAAATGAAGAAAATTAATCACAGAAAAAAATCGTTTTGAGATCAAAATAGTTGAAATACATTATGGATAAAAAATTTTAATAACAATATAAAACAATGGATGATGAACTCTTCGAGAACACAACAAAATTATTTAAATAAAAATGCTAAAATGCGAAAAAAAATAAAATATCATAATCTTAAAGTAAATTTTGAAGAATGATTAGTGCAAATGCATTAAAAAGTGGATATAACGAGTTCTTAGTTCATGAATGAAATATTTTCACCCGTCTACACTCGCCAATTTCCTCCCCTGTCAAAATTTTCTCTCGTGATTCGCTCTCCTCCTTCCTTCTTCCTCCCTTTCTCCTTCAAATGTGAATTAATTATTAAATAATTGTAGTTTCCTCACCCAACGCATACGACTTGCTCTTATTTTTCATTAATTGAGATGAATTATGAGTTGTGAGTTTAGTTAAAAAATTTTAACGGAAACTTCATATTTGAAGAAAAAAAATAGATTTGAAATTTTTGAACTCAAAAATTTGGCGGTAAAAATACAAATTTGAATTGACTGACTTAAATTTTTGAATTCAAAGAATAAAGAATTTTTCGAATTTAAAATTTCCGTTAAAAATCTCAACTAAATGATGAACATTTCCCGCTGAATTTATTAATAATATAAATGATAAACTACTTTATACTTTGAAAATCTGGAGTTTTATATGAAAAATAAATGCGTCTTTTTGATAAAATGAAAAAAAAAAACATTTATACTGAAAAAAACAAGTATAAGTGAATATTAAGCTATTAAGGTGCTGACATGTGATCGTCGTGCATCCAAAATTATCATAATTGCGCTATCTTATCGTGCTAATTATTATTACTTATTTTCTTTATTCAATATTGACTCAATAGTTTTGGGTGCACAACGACTGACTGCCTCAGCACCTCCAACAAATGTCATAGAAGAATTTTTTCCATTAAAATCTGACTTTTTGCTTTGAAAATCACTGTTGCAAAATAAAGAAAAGAAAACAATTAATAAAGAAATAATTAAAGATATTTAATCCTAATTTTTGAGAATATTAAGTAAATATAAACTGCGATGAGACCAATTGGGTCATGCACTTGGATATGTACATTATCATTTTGTATTTTATCGAACTGCAATGAACACAAAAGAAGCAAAGTATTTGATTTTCCATGCTGATTAAATTAGCATACACACAAATACTTACTCTCCATTCAATTCAATTTCTACTCTTTATGTATCTTTCTGCTCATCATCAGCTTAACTTACTTATAATTAATATTACTATCTTATTTTCCCTCCCATTGTCTCTCCTTCTTTTGACTTTATATGAGACCTGAGTAGCAACACAAAATAGTCGGTAGAATTACGTTGGCATCAAATGCGCTTAGCCGCTGTCAAACGACCGATAAGTTTTGTGTGCAGCTCGGGATAAAAATGCACTTTTTTGAAAATATAAAAAACAAACAATGAAAGTAAAAATAAAAAGGCGCCTCAAAAACGCTTACGAGATTAGCCGTTATATATGCAGGAAGTAAAACAAGCAAAACGTATATAGAAAAAAAAAAAATCTGTTAAGCAACTGAACAAGAACTTTGAGCAAACACAGGATTTTTTTTAATAATGAAAGAATAAGTTAATTTAAGTTGATCAATTTCAAAACTGGAAAGAAAATTAAAACTTGAAGAAATAAAATATTTGAAAAAATACTGCCGGCATCCTTTAATGGACGATAAGCAAGCAAATATGATTGAAAGTTGGCTAGCTTATTGTCTTTTTGGAATTTTAAAGATTTTTTCTATTTCAAGGTTGATGTCATGAATTTGTTACAGAATATGCAGAATTAATTTATTGAATTTATTTTAGAACCATACACATGTTTTATTGGAGCTGTTGAAAGGTTTTAACTTTACACGAAAGTTCGATTTTAATTTAATCAGGTTTTCTTTTTCAAGCTGTTAAAACCATACAATTGTTTTGTTACAGCTGTTGAAAGGTTTCAACACAAATGATAAATTTTGCTGTTGTAAGGTTTTTAAAAATGAAATATTTTTGCTGTTGAAAGGTTTTTATATGTTTTAATCCCTGAAATAAATAAAACCTCAGTCATTAATGTTCAAAAGCTTCTCTTTTATTATTGTTCGATTCAATCTTTGCAAAATGCATCTTAACTATCCATAAAGTTCTCTTAATTGCCATCAACAACTTTTTAATAAACTTTTTCTGATTGTAAGGAAATTAAAAACTTAAAATTACTAAACGATTAATAAATCTCAAAGATTCTCAGTAACATCAAATGTTATCATTAAAGTACGAGCTATATAAATGAACATCAAGGCTGCTTAACGTCCATAAACGATAAATGATGATAAAAATAATTATTATATTCGAAAGGCACATTCAATTTCAATTTTGTTGCTTAATTCGATATAATTTGTGACTCTTAGTCGTCCATCATTGAATTCCAGTCATCAGTTTTGTACTTTTTTGCTGCATTTTCTTGCTCGTTCTTCAAGAAATCAGCTGTTGTGAGTTTCTTCTTCTTTTTAGGCATTTGACTGTTGCCTTCAAATGGATTCGATTCTGGCTTGACCTTTTGTGACTGACCACCATTTGAGAACGACTGTGGATTAATATTATTCTTATTGTGGTCAGCTAGTGGCTCTGGAGTTCTAGATTCTATGGCTTTAGTTTGATTAGATTCGGATGAGATTGTCTCGGGAATAGTATTAGATTGTTCAGGAACTAAGGCTTGTGGAGGCTCTGAGATATTACTATCTTTTGGAGTTTCTCTACGCATTGGTGAAATTTCTTCAAACTTCTCGTCAGATTCCAACGGCATGTCTTGGGGCTCAAGAAATAGTTCTTCTGGTTCTGATACAACATCATTTAAATCTGAGATTATTTCTATAGAATCAGGTGTTGTGTCTTGAGATTTATCAGCAATATCCATTGGTTCTGGTGAGATTTCTTTTACATCATCTGCAATTTTAAGTACTGAACTCTTGGCTAAGTCACCAAAACGATCAGACATTTCAGCATATCCATTTTCAACTAAATCTAAAGCAATATTTCGGTCTGAATTCTCTTCATACAATTCCACGCCTGGAACTGGTGAGCTTTCACGCTTATTTGATGGACGCTGCAATGCAAATGATTTACGATCCTTGTAAGTAACAACCTTGCTTATCATCTTTTTCCATTGGCCAGTTTGAACGAGTTCTTCGAATTTGCCAATAGCTTGATTATCCCATTCTTCAAATTTACTGCCTGTATTTGTTGGCTGAACGTGAGCCAAAAAGCACTCAATTGCTTGGAATCTCAAGGATAAAAAGATAGCGCTCAGTTCCAAAATATCTTTACGTCCAACAAACTGCTGATCACCATAATCCAAAAAGTAAACGTCGAGCACTAAATCATTGCTATTTGGTAGAATTGCGACTATTTCAGCACGATACCTTTTATCAGGAAATATAAAAAATAAAATAAGTACATAAGTAATGAATGTCGAATAGAATGACTTAATAAATTGCTTCAAACGCAATTTTCCATTTAGCTTTTATCGACCATTATCGACTTTATGGAATTCAAAAATTTTCTTCACTAAGATCAAATTTTGGTTGACGGTTTAAATTCAAATTCCATTTAACAGTTAAAACTGCAAAATTTGTTCCTTCAAATTGCGTTTCAAATAATTGCATGATCAAACGTATTTTAATGACCATTTTGTGTCTACATACCATTTGTTATCAGTGAGAAGCATGGCTGCGACAATTTGACCGAGATAAGGCTCTCGAATATTGTGCAATTCTTGATTTTCTTTCTGATTGTAATATTCAGTCATTGCGTCGACGAGGAGGTCCAATTCTGTGTTTTGTGGACCGCAAATTTGAACCCAAAAGCTGCTCGAAATAATAACAATGTTATAAAATTAAAATAATTAAGAAAAAAAAGGCATAACATACCGTGAAGGTGATTTAACAGAGCTAACAAAGACTTCAAGCTGTCCATCATTTGTTTTGAACTTTTCTGGTGATGGCAACATAATTTCACGTGGTGTATCAGTTGTTGTAATGCTTGAGTTGCTTGCGAATGGGCTTGGAGATTTTTCCTTCTTTTCCTCGACTTGCAATGATTGTTCAACTGTCGGCTCCTTAATCTTTTCTTCAATTAATGCCCTAGCCATTTCAACTTGTTCCTTAGTTCCAGTAATTAATACACGACGATTTTCTCCTTGTACTTTTCTAGTTGCTGGATCGACCCAAACTTTAGCTGATGACTTTTGACAGATATCATGTAATACAGATCCACTATATCCTTCAATTTTGCCACATGATGATGTCGGAACTAAGATCTCGTCAGTTATTATCGGTTGCTTTTGTGCTTCAGCATCAATCAATTGTTTAGCATTCTTTACGTCATTAACCTTTCCATTTATTGTACACATTTGATGATCGTCATCGCACGAACGAAACTTGATTTGTGTTTTTGTCTTTTCCTCGATCGACTTTAAATTCACCGAATTTCGTCCAACAATCAAGGGCACCAAATCATTATCAACTGTAAATTCTAATGACTCTAATGTATCATTATTCTTAGTAGTTTCTTTGCTATTATCATCATTGTCGGGTTTTTTCTTTTTATCCTTATCGCGCTGCCTTATGTAGATATAAATTAAGGCGCCAACACCAATAATTCCAACAGCTATCGGCAGCACAGATTTCATGACTAGTAAATAATAAATTTATGTATAAGTACAATTAATCTTAACTTAATGAATGACGAAATGAAGTAGAAATATGAAGATATGTAAGTCACAGAACTATTTTTAGTGTGCTTTATGTCATAGACGTGAGGAAAAACAAGTAACAAGAAGACGATCTTGTGATCGTAGCGATTTTTATAGCCGCACGCGATTTACTCTGTACATCTGCTACTTGACACTTTTTACCGGCTGTTTCAAATTTGAATTTTTAACGGTTTTCAGAATTTTGAATAATTCGCAGTTTAAAAACTTTAACGAGCTTTGCCCTAACCTAGCTGTAACTTTTACTTAATTTAATTAATTTATAAGTCGAAATAGCCATCTGTAAGTTGTTGGATGTCTGCCAAATGATTAAAGCAACTGCCTTTACAATAAATCATGGAATACAATGTATGAATTAGATCCGGAAATTTCAGATTTCTAAATTATCAAACATCCAGTAATGACTCACTAATGAATAGTCAGTCTCAGAACTTGATGTTCTTTGTCACATCTAATGAACAGAAATGCGCTAAACAATATTTGCACATAAATTAGTGCCTATTATTTTTCTTAAGAAGAGATTATTATGCAATATCAAATATTAGCTAATTTAACTTTTGAAGTGCTTACTAATCGATAAGTTATAGTGTTTTCACTAAAGCCGCCTATATCTTCTTCTTTCTTACTGCCCTTGACTTTATAAGTAATGATTAGAAAGTGAGTGATTTTATTTGAACTTGAACTTTTTAAAATTCACTTTTTTTCAACATTTAGCTTAATTAACACGATGACTTCATTAATATTAGTTACCTGTTAAAGTACACTAGTTGATTATTGTGTCAATTGTATCAAAATGATATGAATTCACTTTAAAAACTGATAAAAGTTAAATAGCAACAAAATTGTATTTTTCACGATTTTTCATATAAAAGTCTACTGCAGTGATGGTCCAACTTTTTCAGCACGTGGCACCGCCATTTTTCAACGCATTTTTGAAACTTTGAGTCTTAAAAAGCTATGTTTATAAAGTAAGTTGATAAATTAGCCTATAAGTACCATGGAATACAGCTTGAGAACCTCTGATCTACATCCAGAGATGTCAAACACGTGGGTTGATTAGGAATTTTTTTTTTTTTTGGAAAATTGAACATTATCCAGGATTAAATGGATGACTTGATATTGATATTCTAGAAGATATAAAGTTCCCTCATACAGATAGGAACTCAACAAAATTTGACCAACTCTGATCTAAAGGTCTACGAGTTTTCGCACCAGATCTACACAATTCAAAAAATGACAGTTAAAACACCGACAACCACGTGTTCACCATTATTAATTTTTTATGAAGGAATATGACAACTTTCCAAACAATGTTATCTTCCAAGTCAGTCGTATGTTTACAAACATTCTTTCATAATCTTCATACAGCCAGTCTCTCAATGAAAAAAATGTAAACAATTGGAAGTGAAAGACGAGCGCATGCGTCACTTCCAATGCACAAAAAGTTCACTATTTTCTCAATTTTTCTCTATTCTCGAACATAGTCAAGTGAAAATCCGTACAGTAAACATGTCATCATTGGTTCCATCAATGAAAATTTTTACAGTGCAAATTTTAAGTCGGAATAAATAGATTAATCGGACAAAAATTGATAGCTAAAGCTTACGCATCACTTTATTAATTTGTCCAAAAAATAGTAAATCATCATAAATGTAGTCAATTGATGTCGTTAATGTGAAAAATATGTAAATTTTTAACATACTAAGGAAAAGAAAAGAAAAAAAAATTCAATAATACAGCAACAACAACAACTATACAATAATAACTTATATAGCTCATTTATTTGCAAAAATAAAAGAAGCTATACAGCATATAGATCTCTCTTAAGTAGCTAAAAGAGAGCTGCAGCACAAAGTATAAATAAATTAAAAGACAAAAAAAAAATGATGATGGAAGGAATAGATTTAAATGACGAGGCGAGAACTTATGAGCCTCTTGGAAGTACGGCAAGAAATTTTGTCGACACTAGTCCCGAACACAATCCAAACCCACCAAAAGATCATCGAAATACGGTATACTTTAGTTTTGTCGTAGCTGGAATAGGTTTTGTCCTGCCTTATAATAGTTTCATAATTGCTAGCGATTATTGGATCGAGAGGTTTCCATCACGGACTGTTGAACTAGACTTATCGACTACGTATATTGTTGTGGCGTTTGCATCTGTTTTATTGAATAATGTTTTCATGTCCATCGCTCCACTTCGTATAAGGATATTATTTGGTAAGCTGGTATTGAGGCACTTTTATGTTCCTTAATTGTGCCGTTCACTGTTTTTGTGGGGGGTTGGCTGATTTCGGTTCGAGTGTCAGTTGAGGACTTCTTTTTGTGAAATTTGTCATCATAATTTAGTAATAGATTTCAAAAATTCAAACTTAAAGGTTTCCATAAAAGTTCAAATTTTTAACGGTTTTCAAAATTTTAAAATTCATCATCATTCAAAAAATCAAAATTTAACGGTTACTAATTCTAGTGAATCCTAATTTAAAAGTATGCAGTGCTTAAATGCAATTTGATAGCCCAATAAAAGATCCACTTGAAAAATATATCTCTATAAATTTAATGCTTATTGCAATAAAATTGATACAAGGAATGTGCTTGAACAATTTATTATCCAACATTCCAAACTAGTCTTAGTCCTTTAAAGAAACTTATTCCATTGGAAGTCCTTAAATTTCCCACACATTCCCCCATCCAGTATGTCAACAGTTACAAGTTGGATTACATGCTTATAAATATTTCACAGGTTATTTAGTCGCACTCGTTACTCTAAGTTTTATCGCCTTGTGTGAGGTGGCATGGCATGTATTTTCAACTCAGATAGCATACAATGTCAACTTGGCAGCTGTGAGCCTCGTCGCACTCGGATGTACAGTTCAGCAAAGTTCCTTCTATGGATTTGCTGCTTTATTGCCAAAGAAGAAATTTACTCAAGCATTAATGACCGGCGAAAGTGTTGCTGGATTATTGGTCTCGTCAAATAGGTGACGTATCAAGTTTCAATTCCGTTAATTAATTTTTTTAACACACCTCTTTGTGTTTCTTCCATTCCTATGTAGAGTCATAACAAAGTTACTTATTGAAGATGACAAAATATCGACATTGATTTTCTTCCTCCTTTCAATAGCATATGTAGTCTGTAGCTATATTTTACATGTTATAACAATCGACTCACCATACATCCGATATCATTTAAAGTCATGTACGAAAATAATTTTAAGACCTGACGAAGAGGCTGATGGCTCATCACTTTATGGTGTTCTTAATCTTGAAAATACTCCACCCGTTACAGCTCAATCACATTCCGCTCCAACATTAAGCTTTAGTAATCCCGTTTATGAGTTATCTAATCCAACATGTGGTGGTGATATTAACATAGAGTCTTCATTAATAAGATCTGGTGAATCGTCGATGGTGTCAAGTAGAGCAAATAGTGCCGTAACTGCAACATTAAATCAAGACTCGCTGTCATCGCCAACTGGAAATATTTCAGGAACAGCATATAAAGTTGAGCACATTTTGGCACCGGGACCGCCTCGTTTAAGCAACTTGAGGAGAATTAAGGAAGGATTCAATGATAGAATTAAAGTTGCACGATCAATTTTTCCATACATGATTTGTATTGCCTTAGCATACTGTGTCACATTAAGTTTATATCCAGGACTTGAATCGGAAATCATATCATGCAATCTCAGATCATGGATGCCTGTCTTACTCATGTTTACATTTAATGCGGCTGATGTAGTTGGAAAACTTTTGGCAGCTGTACGATATTCTTGGTCTCGTCGTCAATTGGTATTAATGTCAACACTTCGCGCACTATTAATTCCACTCTTATTGCTATGCGTAGCTCCTCGAAAGAATCCAACAATTGGAGGCGAACTTCCTGCATTTATGTTTACAATAGCATTAGGATTATCGAATGGATTAGCTGGATCTTTACCAATGATGTTAGCTTCAGAAAAAGTCTCAACTCCATTAAAGGAAATGACGGGTAATATAATGACAATTTCTTACATGTCTGGATTAACTGTTGGCTCTTTGATGGGATATGTCTTTGAAAATATGCTTGGACCTCCAATTACTTTTCCGTGTCTACAATATCCATTCATACCAAAAAATCCAGATGAAATTGATACAACAACTATTGGATCTACAACCTTACTATCTTCATCCACAACAACTCAGCTAATAACAGTTCTATCAACGTTGACTGCAACTTTAGTTCCACAATCATCCGATATTTCCTCCATGGACCATTTTACATCCACAATAGCTTCAAATATGAGCCTATCAACATCCACTGTTAATGTGCATTGAATTTTTTGAATTCCTTACTATTACAGGGTCGTTCATAAATGATTTCAATCGAAAAATGATATTTTTTAAAATTCCTCCACATAGAAGTGACAGATCCTCTCAAAAGTTGATCCTCATTTAGGAAAGAAGTGGGGTTTTGAGATATTTTGAGCAAAATTAATTTTTTTTAAAAAAAATTGCCCTATTTTGCGTTACGTAATAAATGAGCGACCCTTATGGATATATACCCTGTTTTTTCGTTATAAGCTAGTAGCTTAGAAGAATAAAAAAGTGATTTTTTTTGGCTCACTAGTAGCTTAGTAACGAGTAGTAGCTTATAACGAAAAAACAGGGTACGATGACAAAAAGAATTTATATTATTCACATAGTTCTATAAATAAGCAGTCATAGTCATGTAAATTGTGACGAAATGTGAAAAAAAAGACAAATTAATCTTACTATGGATGAATTAATTAACCGTCACACGAGTTTCCATGACTTGATCAATATATGTTAATTAATATAGCTGACAAACAGACAATGGGATACTTTTTGATAAATTAATGGAAGCTCATGAGACTGTGACATATGATATTATTTCCATTATATTAAATGTGTATGTAAATATAATTCCTTAAAAAATAATAATATACCTTGATAATTACAATGTCTGTGAGAGTAATGAAAGAAATGAACAAGAGATTAGATGAATAAATTTGTCAAGAAAATTAACGCATTAATTATGCATAAACACAAAGGAATTTGCTGCTTTAAAGTTGATGGATTTTGCAGAAATTTTTCAGTTTTTGTTTATTTTATGCTGAATTCAGCAAATGATTAATTTAGAGGTAAGCTGAATTCAGTATCATTTCGCTGAACTGAGCATGTTTGTAACTGAATTCAGCAGGTTTTAGCTGAATGAATCACGAATTAGCTAAACTAAGCATGTGCTCATTATATTCAGCGGGATGTTAACCCAATTTAAAAGTATTCTTTGCATAGGTAATGCTGAATTAAATAGGAGCTAGCTGAAATTAGAAAGTATTAGCTAAATTCAGCAAGTCTTACCTTATTTCAGCAAAAAATTCAACGTATTTTAGCACTATTCAGCGTAAGAATATTTTCAAAAAAAGAATCGTTTTTGAAATTATAGCTTTTCTGTACTTCAAATGTATGACTTAATACTCGTTAATTAACAAAATGATAAGAGAATGATAAAATAAAGTGAAGCCAATTCAAAATTATTACTCATTTATTCAATTTAGTGGAGGTTTGTTCTGAAAAAGACTTGAGATACATCCCACTAAAAGGTCGATCACTTTTTATGCTAACATCTGAAGTAACAAAGTGTCTGTGGTTATAAACAAAATAATAAAGCCTTACCAATACTCTATAATTAGCAACCTAGGGTTTTTCGAAAGTTCAATGTCCAACGAACTCAAAACAACCCAATCAAGTCTATAATCACTTCCCATACAATCAAATGACTTAATATACAAGTTCATTATCGTCATTATCTTTATACCTTAATCACCGTTCGCGAATTGGGGCTCGATTGTTAATTAATTCGGTAAGAGTTTATCACTAAGTTTAACGTGAGAAACACATGATCAAGATTTACGGAACTGATAAAACTTTTATTTTTGTCGACTTTACGCTGCTATCCACTTTTACTCCTGTAGTAAGCGACATAATCTTTTAATATGAGAATGAAGAGAATGAATGAGTTATTGGAAGCTATTTCCACGAGAGTTTTTGAGTCTCAAGTTTTACTCAGTTCATTTTCATTCATTGAGGGAAAACGTTCATGCTGCACATTTTGTTAAGCGGCGTGTAATGCCTTTCTGATTATTATTACTGCGATATTTTTAATAGTCTATATAGATATAAAGGTAAGTAACTGTATTGACTCAAATTGATGTCGCTTGATTTATTTTTAGATTTTTTTGTCCGATAAAGTTTAAAATTAGATTTTTCACTTAAAAAGTGATTTAAATTGTGTTTAAGAATGCAGGCATGTCTCATAATCATGGGATAGAAATGAATTTTTTGTGATTTTTGAATGAAAATTGTCTCTTACTCTGTTAAAAATAGTGCGAAAAGTTTCAAGGTTGTCTCTGTTTACATTTTATGAATGTCAAGACTTATCAATTTCTTTGATAAAAGCTTTATGGCAATTCCCCAAAGTTGATTTTAAGTGGGATTATTTCGATTGCTGATTAGTTCAAGGTAGTAGGTAAGTGATAAAAAGTGCCGTTTAAATTGTTTTTGATTGTGAATTTAATGGGATGTTTACAAATGACGCGACAGTGGGGATGGGGGAAATTAAACAAATATTAAACGGAATGAATTCAAAATTTAAGAACCCTACAACAGCTCCCTGTGAAAACCATGGAAATGTTATTATAGAATCTTACAACAGCTTCTTCTTCTTCTTCTTCTTAATTAACTTTATTATGGTCCATCAGCTTATTGCTATTTAAAGACCGTTCACAATTCCAGGTAGTTCAAATTACAAATATACACAAAGAACAATCAATAAAATCCAGTCAACTCCAAATGGTTGACAGAAAACATGCCCGAGATAAGTAAAAACAACAAAAAACCATCGCTAGGCAAAAAATTCCATCTTCAGTTGTCGATGATCCAGATCCCTTGACAGTCCTTGTAATTTAACTTGTGATATTCCAAATAGATTCAATTTTTTCTTATGTCTCGATTGTGATCTGTCAATTTAATTAATATGATCTGCTGTATTCCGAGATGATCGATTCCTGTTTGTCAATGTTGATTTGTTGAAATCCAGTCAGCACCAATTGATTGATAGAATTGCCCGCAATATATGGGGAAACACACAAAACCCATCGCGAGACAAATTCTCCTCACAATTGACGATAATCAGTTGTATTCCAATAATATTCAATATATCTAGGTTATGGTTATGATAGAACCTTCTTGTCCACGATTGTTGGTAAAACACAAAAAACCCACGTGAAACAATTGATTCTCCTCACAACTGCCGCCGATCGTGATTTGTCAATGTAATTAAATGTATTCCGATGATGATCAATTCCGTTTTATCTAGGTTATGTGCAAAATTTGCACATTTTTTTTTTTCAATTTCAATTTATATCCAAAATTTAATTAAATCGCGACTTTGCTGAGTTTTCTCCTTGGTATCTTTGTTCTTTGTTACTTTGAAGACAGTTCCCGTAGGTTTGTGACTTATTCCTACGCGTAATTAATTAATTTTGAAGTATTGCACAATTCCACAACCTCCTCATTCGGAGGTTGGGAGAAAACTCTCTTACAACAGCTGTCTAATTTACATTTAAAGAAATTTGAAATTTCATTCAACCTTTCACTTTTTAAACCATAACACAATGATTCAGATTCGGAAAAAATGTTTAAAAATTCAAAAATAACATATTCATTAAACTTCATCTTTTAAATGCCAGATTAAAGATCTTAACTTAAGGCATATTCAGTGAAAATATCTCGTTTCAATTTGATGTCTAACTCCAGAAATCTTCAATTTATTTTCAACAAAAATTTGTTTACAATTTGTATATGAAAAAAAAACTTTGATTTTCTCTACTTTAAGTTGTTATTTCCATATCTTGCTAGCTGTTGTTTGCAAAGTTAAGCTTAGATTTGCATATGAAAACTACCAAATCAAAAGAAAACTGCTTATTAAGTCTTAAAAATGCAATTGAAATCTGAGTATTTTTACAAAACTTGAACTATTCATAAGTTAAAAAGTCTTCCATAGACCTTTCTGAAACCTATACAAATCAATTATTTAAGCTTAAATCTATCTCTCATACTAATATGGTCATGCCGTTTAATGCCGTTTTCGAGATATTTGCGTTCAAAGTTTACATAAATTTTCATACAAAATTTGGACATGCACAATATTTTTTGATAAACTTTTACATACTTTTGCTAAAAAAATCATGTTTATCCTTTATATTATGGACTGAGTTTTTGAGCAATTAATGAAAACATTATGTAGAAGATGCTAAAAGAATCAAATCAAAAGAAATCAACAAAAACTTTCAATTTTCTAATGTGTCAGAAAAATATTGTGCACAAGGAAATTTTAAACACTTTTTTCAAATCTGAATCATTGTGCATAAACTTAAATGCTTTTAATTTTTCACAAATTACTCTAAAATGCACTCCCTGTCAAAAACAGGAAAGTAAAAAAGACTCAAACATGAAGGAATGGGTATCGATATCATTAATTCTTTGCACATTTGGCTTCTTCCGAGAAATGAGGCCGAACGAACCATTTGTTGTAGACTTTTTATCAAATGGTGTATGGAGAAATGTGACATCAGAACAACTCAATAGGGAAATTTATCCCTTTGGAACTTACAGCTACCTCTTTCAATTATGTGTTGTATTCATGATAACTGATATTTTAAGGTCAGTCCAATATTTGATGTCAACTGTCTAGCATGAGAAATGAGCAAATTTTATATCCTTATAGATACAAGCCAATCATTATAGCATCAGCATGCGTAGGAATTGTTATGTGGGCATTGCTATTATGGACGAAAACTTTAGCATGGCTTTATGCCGTTCAGATTTGTTATGGCTTTTTTATGGCATCAGAAGTTGCGTGTATGTAAATCCTAAATCTTATATCCAACAAAATCTAATTAATCCGAATTTGTAGACTATACGTACATCTACGCAAAGGTGCCAAAAGAAAAGTATCAACGAGTGACTGGATATACAAGGGCTTCTTTATTATCTGGAAGATTTCTCGCAGGTGTTCTTGCTCAATTACTTGTGTCATTTAGTATTATGAACGTCAGGGAACTGAATTATATCTCGTTTGGAAGTAAGTGCTGTTAGCAGCAATAAGGAAAGTCTATATTGCATTTTCGATTCTTTTTACAGCACAAATTATATCATTTGGCGTCTCAATAATGCTTCCTGCTGTGGGAGTCAGCCTTTACATGTGGAAAATAGAGGATAGTGATGTCGAATCGAGAAACGGAAGAGAAGTACAGATACAAGATCAATCAAAGGATATTAAACCAAAATTTTCATGGGATCGTGCTTCAAAACTTCTCTGGAATCACTTCATTGTGTCTTATTCAAATCGTACAGTTCTTATTTATAGTATATGGTGGGCATTATCAACTGCTGGGTACTTACAGATTATTAGCTATGTACAGCTCCTCTGGCAGCAGATCGATCCTGAACAAGAGAATTTCTATAATGGAGGTGTTGAGGCTTCATTGACGCTTTTTGGTGCACTTAGTGCTAGTTTGGTGAGTTGAATTTTGAGGTTAAAAAAACCTAAGCTCAAAAATTTTGAAACGTTACCTTAATCCATTTTTAAGGGTGGTCATATCCTCCAAGACTCATTCCAAAAGTACGATCTCCTACTCCTCACAATCTGCTCATTTCTTCAAGGTGGTTTAACATTAGTTTCGATTTGGACAACAAATATTTGGATAGCATACATCATGTATGTCCTAGTAGGTATCGTTTACAATTTTATCATCACCCTCGTTACTGCATTTGTTGCCAAATTTCTATCTGACGACTCATTTGCTCTGATATTTGGAATTAATACTCTAGTAGCATTGACAGTACAAACTTTATCCACAATTATATTTGTGACAGAAACCGCAAGCTTTAAGCTTACTCCAAAGGAGCAATTTTTCGTATTTAGTATTTATTTTATTGTTCTTGGGGCTGTTTATATGATTGTTGGAATTGTTAAATCTTTTAAGAAATAAATGTTAAAATAATTCAATTTTTATACCTTCTCAACAAAAACACACTTGGATATATTTTATGCAATTTTAAGATTCTTGTCACGTGGATTAACTAGTTAAAAAGTCTGTTAAACATTTTTTTTGAATTTTTCTCTGAGCAACTGTTGCTCACGTGTTTTGTTTACGTTGTGTTCAAGGTGAGGAAACTTGACAAAGTTTGTGGTATTTTGTGATTATTGCTTTCTTTCCTTACCTGAGGCTTTTGATAATTAGTTGCGTCTACTCATTTTAAATTCTGCTGTAAACCCATGTCATGGTTAATAAAATTTTAAAAAGACACAGTCTGTAACCATAGAACAGCAGAATTTTGAAGGTGTTTGCGCCTTGACTTCGTCAAACAACAAAAATATTTATTTTTTGATTTTTAAAGTTTAAAACATATATTTCTATTTATTGTGACTGACAAAGAGTTTAATGATATATTTTAAAGTGATTAATTAGTTTTTAACTATCAGACATGCAAAGCAGCATACACATTAAGGAATGGAAAGCTTAGAGCAACTTAAAACTATATTTAATGATAACTTAGCGTTAAAAACGTTAATTATAGCCGTGACAATATGTTTAATAACTTTTTTGTACAGGTAAGAGATCATATAAAGCATAACTCCAATTAAGGCATTTAAACAACTTTCTATTTTACTTCCAGTATTTTTATGGGTCTTTATTTAATTGTTGCATTCATCATATCATTATCGCTCATACTCTACATAGTTCAAAGTCCATCAATTAAGAAGCAATTTCAAGATATTATACTTAAATTATTGAAAATTAATCAAAATGCCCGAGATCCAGGAGATTCAGGCAACAACGCAAAAATTATCATTGCTAAAGACCTTGACGCAACTTTAGAGAATTTCTTCAATAGATTATTAAATCAATTCATTACTAGCTGGTACTCAAATATATCAAATGATAGATCCTTTTTGTGCAATATTAAATTTGAGATTGCTCATGCTGTACGGAACTTGGCAATAAGATGCAAAGATGTAAGTGCCATTGACATTAAAAATGTTTTAAAGATGTTGAGTGGTTGTGTATTAAGCGCATGCTGGTTTTTTTAAAAATGACTTTAATTATGTAAAGTGAAAAGATGTTCAAAATTCAAAAAGTAACAGCTTTCAAAAATTCAAATTTTATCTTGCTTTTAAAAAATTCAAATGTGAAAATTCCGTTGTAAAATCCAATTTTTTTTTATTTCAATTCAGCAAGCCAAAATGACCTCAAATACCCCATGTATTCAAAAGAACATACACAAAGTGCTATCAATATTGATTCATAATTTCCTTTCTTTTCAAAACAGATCGATTACTCAATGGTGATTACAACAAAACTTCTACCTGTTGTCTATACACATATTAATGAAATAAAGCATTCCATAAAGGCTGGTAGTATCACCGAACAAGTGAAATCATATGTCGCAGACAGTCATCAAGTTCATCCAGCCACAACAAGTAGAAAAGCAGAAATCAAGTATTTGCGTGCATTATCAGAAACTTTAATCCCGTACCTTTTTTCAACCAGCAATCTCAATTGTAAATCCTCTTTTGTAATCGTACGAGAACTTTTTGCAAATTGGATATTTTTGCCAATAACAGATATTATTGCGGAACCAGATATTATTAATATGCTTGTGATATTAGCAACTAATTCAAAGACAAGTCCAATTAAGGAACTGAATGATAAGACAGAGGTTGAGCTTCTAGGAAATTTTAGTAAACTAATTGAATCGGATGAAAGCAACAGTGAGCAGCGTATGGATGGCAACTTTTTTAATGATCAAGAGAAACTGTACAACTTTATGCAGTTCTTAAAGAGTAAGAACTGTAAGGATGTTGAAATCCTTAAATTTGTGCTAGATGTTGAGCACATGAATGCAGAACTAGACAAG
Organism: Chironomus riparius; assembly: GCA_917627325.4. Lineage (NCBI taxonomy): Eukaryota > Metazoa > Arthropoda > Insecta > Diptera > Chironomidae > Chironomus > Chironomus riparius. The sequence goes on along the minus strand of OU895877.1, from coordinate 14,682,704 downwards.
AGAAGTGTCATTTGTGATCCAATTAAGCTATCAAATCTCCAACAAATGTCTGAGAAATTACTGCTGCTTTATAGGGATAATTTATTTGATGGGGATGAAGGAACTATGCCAAAAGACTTGATTCAGTGCTATAGACATGCTAGAAAATATTTGGAATATAAATGGAAATATGATTTCTACAAAAGTGCCGAATACTACAAGTATATTTATGGGGATCGAGAACAATTTAATACATATAAACCTGATACTGAAGATGTCGCTGGATCTTCAGATATTTCAAGTCAAAAGCTTGCAGTTCGAATCAAAAATGCAATGTCTATGAAAATTGCTGTTGACGGCATTGAAGAAGGTACAAAAACCGTTATTTTTTGAAAGATTTTGAATTGTTGAAAATTTTGATATTTTTAAGCAGTTATTTTTCAAATATTTCATGTTCGTTATTTTTTAAATCTTTATTCTAGGTGATATTCAAGTTTTTGATGCCCTAGACATCGTGAATCCAATCAGTCCATTCAACTCGATGGCAGTTAGACTCAGAAAAGAGAAAGGACAAGATTTAGATAATTTTATGAAGACATTCTATCACTCAATAGAATCAGAAGCTGATATGGGTGAGGATATTGTGAAAACGCAGACAAAGCATGAGAGGCAACGTAGTAGAATTAAATTTGGAAATATAGAATTATATCAAAATTTATTTAACATTACTGGACAATCGACAGTCGCTCCAATAACCATTTCATCATTTATTAAGACTCCAACACAAAGTTTTTTGTACTTCTTAGCTGAAATTATCAAATTTAATGACATTATTCTCAGGATAGCTACTGGATTCTTAAATTTCTTACCAAATTCTGACATGCTGATTTGTCTCTCAATTCGAAAAATAGCCGAGAAGTTGATTAATCAAGCAATACTTGCACATCTCATTAAGGAACTCGAAGAAAAGATATTCGATCAGAAATCGAAGCAGCAATCGAGCATAAAGGAATTGATTGGTAGGAAGAATTTAGCGATGGAACGACTGGATAAAATTAAGGATGGATTATCAAATAATCTTGTGCTCTTACAAAATCCAGTATTTAATAAAAATTTGGCTTATTGCCTTCTTGATACAATTATAATTGAGGCATTTAGTGAACTGGATCCTAATACTTTGCCAAAATCCTGAAAACTATGTAGAATTATCAATAAAACAAGAGATATTATTTAATTAATCCTTTTTATTGCCATCCTTTAATTCCTTTAAATTCTTATCAGACACGATTAGGTATAATCCAGCAAGAACCATTATTAGTCCCAGCCACCACAAAGAATTTGCCTTTTCACTGAATATTATGAATCCAAAAAGTCCTGAAAGACAGAAATTTGCAGCTGTTGATATCATTGTTGGAACTAAGGCACTCTCATCATTACTGTGTAATCCTTTGACGAAAAATCTCCAGACCAAGGCATTTGAAATAATCACTAAACATAAGAATACTCCTTTTTGCAGCAGTGTCGTTTCCTGCAAGATTTAATCTTTAACGATTTTTAAAAATTCAATCTTTAACTGTCAAATTATTTTTAAATAGTCCAGTTCAGTTCAAATTTTTGTGAACCGTTACATGCTGAATTTTAAAAACCGTTAAATGAAATCAATTTGTTCTATAATTAATATTAATAATTCATCTTTTATTAAATCTTTTTTTTTACATAATGATCAGTACTTGAAACAAAAATAACTCAAAATATTAAACTTCTTTTAATGAGATGCGTTCAGGATCTCGTCAATCAATTTAAGTGTACCGATACGAAGTCGTCGCTTTTGATCTTGATTCATATTTCTAACATCGGGTAGTAGGGCAAGGAAGAAATTCAAATCTGCACTTCCTTGATCATCAGATATTGGGATAATTGTATTTTGGACAGGCATTGACTGTTGTTGCTGATGCATATTTACAGACTGAGCTTGTGATTGTTGCTGCTGTTGCTGTTGTTGTTGGGTGATTTGTGAGATCTGTGCTGCATTTAATTGCAGAGTTTGTGGCGATGATTTTGGGGGTGTTGACATTGTATTAATTAATGGCTGCAATTGAGGAATTGAAGCATTTTGTTGATTATTTGTATGCGATGAACGGACTAAAGTAATTTGTGATTTTCGATCACAATTCGGTGTAACGGCTGTAGACGATGTCGGGATTTGTTCCTGTATTTCATATGCTTCATATACAATATCCTCTTCATCGTCCATCGACTGTGATTCCTGTATGATTTCATGGTCATATGCTGACGGATCTTCTTTCATTTCTGTAAAAGTCTCCTGCTCGTCCGTAGATTCATACTTAGTTATGACACTTTCCGATTTCATCTCTAATGTTTTTGTGTAAGGAACTAAAAAGTCCATATGTTGGAGCAAATAATATGGTTTGAGCTTGTTGTTTTTATTCTTAGCCTGATCTTTTGAGCTTTTTAGGTACCGAGATAGACTGGATCTTAAATGTCGCCATTTTTTCTTACAATCTGAGATACTTTCGCCAAAATCTTTTGAGACAGACGACCAGGAACGATCCACGTGCACAGAATTCTTATAATTCTGATCCGAGTGATCAAAAAGGCATCTGTGCTGTTTAACGCACGAAATCTAAAATGATTTTTTTGAATAAATAACGGAAGGAAAGGATTTGAAAATTTTAAGCCCCCTGCACCCAAAAATCACTAATACGGAGGACGTAAAGATTGGTAGAGATATCAATTCAAGGCAGAATCAGAAGCTTTAGCTCAAAACCTGATAATAATGTGTGCCTTTCAGCTGAAGGCACTGCAACTCAAATTAGAACAGAATCTATTGTACCACACCCTTTAGACCTACAGTTTATAGTGGGATCCGAACCACTTGCAAAACCTGATACTTTATTATTAAATATAAGTGCATTTAAAGAAATATATACCCAAAATATATTTTATCAAAAGCTTTTGATTAGTTTTTCAGGATATATAACCTTTCTACACTGAATATAGTTGCTTGGTTCTATGAGGCTCAAGGATTATAAGTGATTTCACTATCAACCAATATAATTCACACACAAATAAAAATCCAGTGTTATGAATTGATAAAAATTGTATTTCATTAAAAATCTAAAGAATACTCACGAGTTTTATGTTCTGCTCAGTTTGAGAAGCTGTTACTTGATACATTTTATCAATTCGCACTACTTTCAATATTTATATTTCACTGTAATTAATAGTTTTTCGCGATTTAATAAAAATTATTGTGAGCGCGACAGATGAAAAATGTAATGGCGACATAACACACTCAAATAGCACCATACAACATGACTAACACATATAAACACTATGCAGCATTCAAATACACTTGTATAGCTGTTTTAGATACTTTTGTGGACTGAATTATTAGTAAATTAAACTTTATTGAAAAAGTCGTTATATTTGTCAAAAATTTGAATTTTTGACAAGTTTGAAGTTTTGAAACCCGTAAAAATTGAAATTTTGTAGCTTATTTGTACAAAATTTTAAGTAAAGAATAGTCAGTCGTGCAACATGTGCAGCACAAAACATACAACATTACCTCATCGGCATCGGAATTATTTGTTTTTAAAAAATTATAATTCATAAGTTTTCCAAAAGTTGAAGCTAGACTTCCACATAATCCACTGATAATTGAGTAGTAATGATTCTTTATCGACATCTCGACTTTACACTTTTAATAGAACTGTTCTCTTTTATTTAAATTTTGATAGTTTTTATTTTTGAAAAGTACAATACGTAAAATATATGTATAATTTCATATATATTTAGTTCCTTTTTTATAATGTTTACAGACACAAGAAAAAAATGTGTAGGATAGACTTTTTTTTTTGGAAACAATAATAACACTCTTTTTGCTTGCTTGACGTTTATGTTTCTGTCCTACAAACTTTTTTTTATATATTTTAAAAGAAATGTTAAAAAAGGAGGGAAAATGAAAAAAACAATAATAATGCATCAAAATGTTTGTGTACTTCAGCATGTCACTTACTTCCATCAAATTTAACAGACTTGCCCACAAAAATGACTTAATTAATAAAAAAATAAGGAAGTAGAACTGATTTAATTAGTAACGACATCATCGATAAGCTTCAGTATCCCAATCTTGACTTTACGCTTCTGATCGTTGTTAAGGTTCTTAAAGTCAGGCAATAGTCCAATCAAGAAATACAAATCGCTTGCCTCACTAGGATTGGTGCTCGAAAAGATATTATTCATATTTGGCAAAGGAATTAGTGTTGTCGATGCCATGACTTGAGATTTTGACGGCGATTCTTGTTGAATGCATTCTTGTTGCTGCTGTTCATGCTGTTCCTGTATACATTCAGTATGCTGTATTTGTTGTTCTTCTCCTCCACTGCTAGTTGTTTGATAAATCAACTGTTCGCCTGGTTGATATGTTGTAATATAATCTTCCCCGATGATCTTAACGCCTGCTCCTATCCGGGAAATAATAAAACTTGTATTAAGATTTAGCTTTATTAAGGGTCAGCGTGTTCAAAAGTTCGTTATAATTTTTTTTTGAATTTTTGAGAGTTTTCTTTCAAATATTTTAATGCCGTTAATTTTTAAATTTTTTCATTCGTTATTTCTTTTTAAAATTATAAGACCCCTAAAATTAAACTGTCACAATAGTAAGGCATGTAATATGCATAATCGCTCGTTCCACTTTAATATATATAAACAAATAGTAAGCATATTAATTCCACAAATATTTCACCAATAAATAAAGCTAAATTGATAATCCAACTTTAGTTTAATATTGGAACTAGCAGACAAAAGCAAGGTAATAATAAAATTTAAGAAAAGCTAGTGAATAATATACCTGCATAATATTGCTGGATGTCTTGTTGCGAATCAGTTTTTATGTCCTGCGAGGATGTATCTTTTGTAGCTACTACATTGTAAGTTATTGTAGTGTTGGGTGTTGTATTAGCATATAAAATAGTCTCATCGTCCCGATCTTTCTTGACTAAAGTCACAGTAGCAGATGTAGTAGGTGTATGATTTGGGGACTTGATAATTGGCTTCACTTTTCGAATTATACTTTTATCATCGATGTGAGGAAGCAGAAAGTCCATATGCTCTAGTAGATAATACGGTCGATAGCGGTTTCCTTTGGATGTAGATTTATCCTTAAATACTTTTATGTACCGAATTAATGAGCTCCTTAATAACCGCCACTTTTTCTTGCAAACGTCCGCTAAACATTATAGAAATTGTGCATTAATAAACATCCACTGGATCTTTTCCTATGTCTTTACCTGGCTCGCCTATATCAGCTCCGATTTTATGCCAAACTTCCTCAACTGACTCAATATTATGTTGTTGACTCGGATCATGATTATAGATCTGCGGATATTGCTTAACAAGCCTGATTAGATGCTTATTTTTTTCAATTTGGTCTACTGTAACATTATGCATCACTTGCTGTTTTTTCCTTGTTTTTGCAACTTTTTTTGATGTTCCTTGCGTTATTTCCAAAGATTAACCAGCTATTAACCGTTTGACACTGGTTTCTAACCTTTTTGGACAAGAATTATAAGTAGAATTTTGATTTTTCGTCAATTTTTTTAATAATTTTTAAAAAGTGAAGCTACAATCTTGAGAGTGTATGTGTTAGTGTTTCTTGTTAATGTGTGACGTTGCTTGTGTTCAAAATTTTTTACAGTTATTTTTTATCCAGCAAATTAAGTTATCATATCAATAACTTAATTTACTTCTGTTGATAATATTTTGCTTTTAAAATTGATCATTTTTATGATATATATTGTTTTATTCCATCATCAAAGTATCAGGTAGGTTGGGCAAACATACAAGTTTCCAAAAAATGTTTGTTGCTTTGTTATTGCTAATGTTTCAACAACATAAGTTTAATAAACATTATTTTCTGGATGATTTGATTGTCGTTTATGTTTGATTATTGTTTGTGCTGGATTTTGCAATACATTCCCTTTCATTATTGTTGGGTCTATTAATACTATTTGATTTTTCATGCGGCTTTTTGCTTGATGAAGAGAACCTTTTCCTTAAGCTTCCTTGAACTCAAATCTTTTTAATATTAAAGTCCTGCAAAACTTTCTCGAAAGAACTTTGTTTTGAATTTTGATTTTCCGTAAAATTTTAAATTCTGAGCAAACGATAAATGTTGAATTCTGAGCAACAAATCATTTCGAATTTTGAACTTCCGTTAATATTTAAGTCCCGAGCACCCGTTAATTTTCTTTTGATATATTTCTCAATAGCATTTGCATAGTCCCCTTTGTTGCATCATTTATACATATCAGGTTTCATGCTAAAATTACCTATCAGAATTATAAGAGTCTAAAATCAATCTATTAATCAGACAAACAGCTAAGCTAGTTCTGTATTCTTTACTTTTTTTTTATTCTAAGAATTTGTTTGCGAAACTGCCTATTATACAATCTTATTACTTATCTTTAAATCTTCAAATAATGTAATTTATTCAACTTCAATGACTGCTCCGATTTTCGTCAGTGCTTCTTTTAATTTCTCAGCTTCTTCCTTTGAAACATCCTCTTTTACAATCGTTGGAACACTCTCGACAAACTTCTTAGCCTGTACTAAATTCATTCCATCGAATAAACTCTTAATTTCCTTAATTAATGCAACTTTTTGTTTGTCATCGAACTTAGTCATTTTAACTTTAAATAAGGACTTGACTATTTTTGGTGCTGCTTCCTCTTCTTCCTCTGCAGCTTGGGCTGGTCCTGCTTGTGCTACAAATCCACTCATTGGCATCATAGCTGTGTCGGGAAGATTTAATTTCTTCTTTAATAAACTACTCAATTCACTGACTTCTAAGATATTAAGACCGGCAATTTGATTCACGATGTTATCAAGCTTTGGATTGAATGGTTTGTCACTTGATTCGGGTACTGGAACCTGGAGTTTTTCTGATGTTGCTGTTGCTGCTTGCACATTTCTATAAATTGTTGTCGTTCTCATTGAACGTGTGCTGATTCTGATTAAATTTAACATTGCTGTTGTCTTCAACATGATTATTATTGATCCTTAGTGAAAGAGTGATGATTAAATGCCAGGAAAAACGACAAAATTAAATATGTTGAAAATTGAAAATTTTTTGTTTTCTTTTTTCTTTAACCTCAAAAAGTTTATTTTATTTTGAAAGTTTTGTGTAACTGTCGATTAATTTTGGAATTTTTTCAGGGCTTAAGACCCAAAATTGATTTGCTAATTTTATTTAATTTGGCTGATTGAGAGACTGATCCAGTGATCCACAATCAGAACTACTAATAGAGCACCTTAAGAAGCATAACTGTATACTTAGACTCTCACAAATTAGCATATTAGAGATTTTTAAAAAGAGTGAGTAAATCCCTGACATTTTTGTAAACACAAAGTATGAATTTTGTCGCATAACTTTCTCGTCTCATTTAATTAATTTTACTTCAGTTTCCTTATGGATATTAATGATGCTTTTGAGCAGATTCTTCTAAGTGAGGAGCGAATCGCTGAAGAAAGCTACAAGAAGGGGTTTGAGAAAGGAGTAAGCGAGGGAAATTTAGAAGCTTATCATATCGGTAAAAATCTTGTGCTATTTTCATAAATCATGCCTTTGTAACATGACAATTATGTTGAATTTTAGGATTTCATAGAGGTGCAGAAATTGGAGCAGAACTAGGCTTCTATTTGGCTGTATTAGAGAATCATAAAATTCCAGCACCAATTGATCAGAAAGTGCTAAATCTGATAACACAATTAAAAGGCATAATTGAGCAGTTTCCACAGATTAATTGCGATACATTTGATCTTTTTGAATCACTCAATACAATTAGAGCTCAGTTTAAGAAACTTACAGCACTGCTCAAAATCACAAACTTAGTTTATCCTCAAAAATCTGATTTAAGCTTTTAAATAAAATGGTTAATAGACTAGAATTAATAACTACAGTCCAAAAACATCTGGATCTAATAGTAAAACATATGGAACCGTCAAGGGATTTCGTTAATATGCATATGGTAGCCTGGATCTGTGAGAATTTGTACGTTAAGCATGTTCCAGAGAACATTAGAAGTGAAATTAACTCAGTTGAAGATGTTAAATCAGCAATGGATCTTTTTTTCCAAAAAGATAAGCCATCAATTGACTTAATTAAGAAGCATCAAAGTCTACACAACAAGATCCAATTGGAAAAATTGTTTTATCTTGAAAATTTAACTGACAAGCTTTATTTAACTCATGATGAAATGATTGACGAGTTTAAGGCACTGAATATCCCAACTGATCTAGGCTTAAATGTTCATGTTAAGGAATTCATGAAGGACAAAAAGTCTCATGAAGTAAGCGTTGCTTCTAAAATTGTCGGAATCCTTTCCAGAGCTCGTCATAAAAAACCATTAATTCTTGATTTTGGTGATGGCAAAGGATATCTATCGACACGTGTATCTCTAGAATTCAATCTTAAAACTCTTGGTATTGATGCAAGCGATCATAATGCCCGCGAAGCTGAACTACGCAACAAGAAATTGACAAAGTTGTGGCCTCATTTAGTTAAGAAGGAAGCAAAAAAGAACAATATTGAGGCACCAGAAATGAATGAGGAAGTTCTTAATGATAACAAGTACAAGACAATTGCATCTTACATTTATGGTGATACAGACTTGAATAAGTTAATAGATCAAGCATATCCAGAAGAGAAAATCGATGAGATTTGTCTTATTGGGCTGCATACATGTGGGAACTTGTCAGCAAATTCTTTAAAGCATTTTGTTACTAACGATAGACTTAAGATGATCATGAATGTTCCATGTTGTTATAATTTACTGTTTGAGGAATTCGAAATTGACTATTTTAATGAGAAGGAACGAATCATAGACCATCCTAATGACTTTGGATTTCCACTGTCTAATTATCTCAAGGCACAAAAATGTAGAATTGGCAGGAATGCACGAATGCTTGGTACACAGAGTTTTGAGAGAATTTTGAATGGAATTAGTAATCCTGATGAATCGCTCTTCTTTCGTGCGATATTTGAAAAATTACTTCGACAGCGGTACCGTAAAGGATTAAAGCCACACGTTTACCGACTTGGTAAAATAAAGAAAGTTAAAAATTTGGAAGAATATATCAGGAAAGCGTGTCAACGACTAAACATTACATACGATTTGACTGAGGATGAAATTAAGCAGTTAGAAAACGAACATAAATTCGATAAGGAAGCAATCACGTTCCATTATTTTATCAGACTTTTATCGGCTAAAACTATCGAAACTTTAATTCATCTAGACAGATATCTTTATCTATTAGAAAATGGTGTTAAACATGTTTATCTTGTAAAACTTTTTGATAGTGTTATTTCTCCGAGGAACTTTGCTGTTTTAGGAATAAAAGAATAAAAATTTTTTGAAATTTACAACGCTTTTTAATTTTATCATTTAACGGCTTTTTGAAATTCAAATTATAGCTTTCATTTTGAACCCTCCCCCCTTGTTAAAACTCAACCCCCCCCCCCCTCTGAACGTTCATAATTTATTTTATCATTAAAAAGGTGAAAAATTTGAAAAAAATGTTTTTGGTTTGAATTTGTAAACAAATTTTTTTCGTGACCCCCCCCCTCCTATTTACATTTTGTTACAATTTTTCAAACCCCCCCTCCCCCTAAAATGCGAATGTAATAAGTGAACGGCCGATTTTAAACGTGTTTTTAAGTCACTCAACACAAAATTCAAAGCTTAGTCAAAAACTTTAAGAGCCAGGAGTTACTAAACTTGTACTTGGAAAAATACCAATTTCATTAACGGCTAGAAATAATTCAAATCTTTGCGGTACAAATAACTGATTGTGTGCATTTTTTTCTATAACATTTTGCAAAATAAAGATTTTAAGTCATTTAAGGTCTAGTTAATTATATTAAACAAGGAAAATGACGAGGTAAAGTGAAGTTCTATAGATCCAGTAGTAAGAGAACACAAATTTCTCTGAAATAAAGGCATAAACGCATGAAAATATTTTCGCACATTTAATTTCTGAAGAAAATCAAGTGTAATTAATTAAGTGAATGAGTAACAAAGACGCTTTCTTCATAAATAAATTATGCACAGTTCATAGAGTCAAAGTTGTACAGTTAATTATTCAATATGCAAATAGTAGACAAAAATTTTATGGAAATTTTATACCGTAAAATTAATTAAGCTTTATTAGCACTATCTCGTCAAATTAGCTTTAATTATTTTGTTTTTATACTTCTCTGATATTTTAGAACAGCCGCAATAGAATTAGGAGACTGTACACATCATAATCTGAAGCAACTGAAAAAGATCAATTCTGTTGTTTTTCCTGTATCCTACAATGATCGGTTCTATCTGGATGTCTTAGAATCTGGCGAATTGTGTAAACTAGCTTTTTACAATGACATTGTTGTCGGTGCCGTCTGTTGTCGAATTGATACCTTAGGTCATCAGCGACGACTGTACATTATGACTCTTGGATGCTTATCACCATATCGACGTCTTGGAATTGGCACAGTTATGCTTAATCATATACTTAATTATGTTGAAAATGATGGAAATTTTGATAATATATTTCTGTAAGTTGTGCTCTCAAGTTGGCTTATAATCCTACGCTAATATCTTCTTACTTTACATCCTTTTAGACACGTACAACTTAATAACGAAGGAGCAATTGCATTCTATAAGAAATTTGGCTTTGAAGTTGTGGACAAGAAACAGAATTACTATAAGAGAATTGAGCCTGCCGATGCATACGTACTCCAGAAGAATCTTAAAAACATACCCGAAGGAACGACGTCAGCAATAATTCAGCAAAATGGAACAACCATGAACGGTACATCATCATCCATAGATTCAAATTAAATCAATTTTGTCATTTGTAATCGTTAATTCAAGTCAGCATGGAGGAAATACATTAAAAATCTTTTGAATTACAGTTGATTTCTTGTTTATCATATGCTTATTTTACAGCCAAGCTTTTAAAGTTGCTCATATTGTTTTCTAGGAACTCATTTAGGAATTTATATGAATATATTCTTGGAAAAATTGTCAAAGCATATTCATTGTTAATAAATGAGTGCTTCATGATGAACGGAGTTGATTTTACACATATTTGAATTAAAATTATAATGAACAAATGGTTTGACTAAATTGAACTGATCGAATAAGATTGGGTTTAATTGAACTGAAATGAATTGAAGTAAATCCAATTGGATTATGTTGAACTGAATTATATTAGAATAGAATAGAATGTAATGTAGGGTTTTGCTTAGAGCAAAAACGGCACTGCGATCGATGATCTGTTGTACCATCCCAAGCAAACTATGATAAAATTCCTGTGTCCTTGATGAAGCCAATAATATCCTGATAATGCTGCTTATTTATATCCTCATCATTAAAATAGTCCTCATCAAAATGCTTGACACGTTGTCCTCGTAATGACCTACATTTACAAAGTATATGAATGATTGTTTCCTCATTTACCTTACAAAACCTGCAAATTTTACTGTTAGACAAATTCAATTTAAAAAGAAAACTATTGATACTCATGTGTCCTGTCAAAGCACCAATTAAGATGCTAAGATCTTTCCTTGGTAGTCTGAGAGCATCAGATATTTTATTCTTATTTTTAGGAACAAGAAGTCTTTTGTCTCTACATCCATTCTCGTATGTTTGACTTCAACAAGCCAAACCCATAGTACGTCGACTTGTCATAAGCTTCCTTGTGTACTGCTTCTTTAGCTAATTGATCAGCTATTTCATTACCTTCAATACCATTGTGTCCAGGTATCCATTTTAGGATGACTTCATTTTCTTGCCCCAATGCTGTTAAACAAGAAATACAATCAAGAACTGTTAAAGACTTCACAACACAATTGTTTAAAGCCATCAAAGCTGATCGACAATCTGAAAGAAAGCAAATTCTACAGCCTTTCAAATCCATATCCAAACAGTAATTAGCACCCTCACAAATAGCTTGAACTTCTGCCTGAAAGACAGAAGCATGATCTTGCAGTTTGTAGGATGAATTCAAACTCAGCTCATTGCTGAACAGACCGATACCAACACCACTTTCTGACTTTGTATGCATCAGTGTATACAGACATACAATTACTATCCACCAAATCACAAGATTCAGCAGCATTATCTTCTGATTCAACTACCTTAAAAGCTTTGTCAAAAACGTATTTTGACACTAAATGATCCGATTCAAAGGTGAATAAACTTACACTTCTTAGAAACCGATTTAATTCCATGTAACCTGTTGAGATCCAGTCTTTAACCCACAATTTATTAACCTTCAATTTGGATGCGCTTGTTTGAGCTGCAGCTTCGATTATATTAAACTAAACTGAAATGAAATGAACTAAAATGAATAAAGTTGAACTGAACAGAATCGACTAGATCGGTGAATTAACTAGGTACTTAAACAACAACATGTGATGCTTAATAGTCACCACATTGTTCAAAAATATTTGCTTATCTTGATAAATCGCAAAAAACCACAAAAATAAATCCACATTCTCTAGATGTATCATACATGTTTAAAACATTATTTAAGAGTAACAATGAATAAGCCTAAGCAGTGCTGGATATTAAAGTAAAGATTTTAGAATTGAGGGTAATGCACAAATGAAATGCTTAACATGAATCCCTTCTCACTTTATCACCAAGTTTTGAAACATAAACAAATGCATTGCCACAAAGTTGAAGCTGCTTTAACTCAACAAGCAAGGCTTGACGAAATTATAGCAAAGGTTTCAAATCATAGCTTCAGAATCACTTTGTTTCTCTAATCTAAAGTTTCAAACGTCATTTATGAATAAACCTTTGAATTCCTTTCAAATTATGACACAAAATAAAACAACTCAAATATTTATTAATGCAGAAATCAAGCCAAAACTCCTTAACTGATGTTATTACCACCAAATGACTTTCTAGAAACCCCCACTTCAATATAAACAACGAAAAATTAACAGCCTGCAACTCTCTTCAACCATAAAGCTCTCTTATGCATAATTTATAGCAAATTCAAATTAACTCATTAAACTTCTGAACTTTTTTGTTTAACTTAACCCAACGAGTGGTCCTTTGACGAAGGTTCAGCATTGATTTCTCGGTAGTTGAATTTTCAAATAAACAGTGCATGTAAGCTAGACCTGAAAAAGCTCAAAGAAATGGAATCAAGACAAAGCATTTTAATTTTTTAAAATTTTTATTCAAGATTTCTCTTCAGTTTCTCTTGTGTTCACGATTTTCATATTTTTTTTTTGTTTCCTTATGTATATACTTTTTTTTTGCAGTTTACTATACTTAACATACAAATTTAATTATACTTATTCCTTATTAAGATTTAATTCTGTACATTGAAGTCATTGAAAATCTCTCGCAAAAAATAATATTCCTTAAAATAGAATGCAAAAAATATATTATAGTGGTTGTTCATAAGTGATGTATAGTGTTTTTGGTAAAGTAGGGTGTTGATCTTGATCACAAAAGTGATATCTTGAATTTTAGACCAACCCACTCCTCTACTAAATGATAGAAACCTCAAAAAACGATAGACATAACTTATGAACGACCCTCAGGTGTATTTAATTAAGAACATTTTAATGTATAGTATTAAAGTTAAAGAATTTAGTTTTTTTTTCTTTGTAATTTCAGGTTTGAATAATTGTTTCACTTAAACTTATTAATGGAAGAAGCATCTTCTTTCTTGCTGAGAGATTCCAATTTTAATTTAATTTTAATGATTAAATTCTCCACATTTTGTTGTTCGTAATAAAAAGCTTATCATTTTAAAATAATATTTACAATAAAAATAACTTTTCTTTTGTTCTGTGTGCTTAAGTTTTACATAAATTTTCATGTTCATAAATTTCGAAGAGGGGTACTACCGCGGGTAGAGATAGTCACAGAGAGAAAAATGCAATAATTAAAGATGAAACTTTAGCGATTTTTCTTCTCTGTTTCTTCCCTTTAGTTCCCTTCTCTTCATTGCACTACATTAATGCAGTTTCTGTTGCACAATAATTTTTTTTTCTTAAAACTTTTCTTGTGTTTCATAAAATCTCCTATCTATATATATACTTTATAAAATACATTTAATTATCTCTAAAACAATGAGTTCTTTTCTTTTTATTCATCTTTTTCTTTCCTTTTAAGCTTAAGTAAGTTTCCCTATGTGTTTTTTGTTTTGTTTTATAAAAAAGATTTCATTTAAAGCAAATTTTTACAAATTAAATTGAATTTTCTTACACATTTCCATCGGAAAATATTTGTTTTTCTTCATTTTTTCTAGTTTTTCAATTCGTATTTTCATATTTGGAGAAAGTTTTCGCTTCAGCAAAAATTGCTGAACTAGCTGAATTCAGCAAATACAACAATTAAATGGCAACAAATATAAACCTCTAGTATCTTGATAGATGCAAAATAGACAGATTTAAAGTATAAAATAGAATTCATCAGTTTGATATAGAATATTGCATTAAATCTCTTTGCATAGATCTATGTGAATGTGACGAAGTAAAAGACCAAGTAGAGTGGAAAAATGATAAATTTGCAATGCAAAACAGCTCGTCTCTCACTTTCTGCTTGATCTAAAAAATTTACCCCATTTAATATTCATTTAAATTTTATTCGCATCCTTTAAATATCAACCGACCGAGAGTGAGAAGTGAGAGTATTAAGGCAAGTAAAAAATTAATTGAAAAAAGAGTGTACACGATTCAATTAATAGCTAAGGTTAAGGGTTTCTCGCCCTCATCATATTTTCATCTGAATGGCTTAAAGATGCAAAAGAACAAAAAAAAAAGCTCCAGATGAGAGAGCTTAAAAAATTAATTAAGTTTTTTTCCATCCTGCCGCAATCTTTCAGAACCAACAAAAAAAATTCTGTATATAAGGCGACACACAAACAATAAACAACAGAAAAAAATTAAATTCTGTTGAGTAAAATAATGGAATTTTCAATTTTAAGGAAACACGCACATTCCAATTGTAAAACGAACCTTTTTGAAGTATTTAAGTTAATAGGGAAGCAAAAAAAGTTGTTTGTCATTCTTGCTCTACCTTTTTTCACTGTTTTTTGAGGATGTAAAAGTTTCCTTCTATGTCCTACGAACTAGCTTTCCGTCCACCAATCAAGAAAAGTTCAATATTCTTTCAATTCAGCCACAAATGAAAATCCCGAAAAAAATCCTACCCGTTTGTAATTGAAAAAGATACAATGCTATTGGCAATGCACAATAGAATTGAGGAAATGGCAAGAGCAGGTGATGGAGTTTGTTTTCATTATGAAAGGGTGCGAAAAGAGGATCAATGGACAACGATTTCAAAGAGAAAAGTTTTTCTTTTGATTATGCATTGATTTCAAGGGATTAGTGCTCGATTGAATCGATTATTGAGTTGTTATTTATAGATTCTTCTCTTGTTCTGCTTGTCCCTTTCATTCTTTTGTGGAAATTGATAGGATTTTGTGGTAAAGAGATTCTTATGAACTTATTTATTTGCTTTAAAGGTCAATTTCGTGATGGAATTGATACAAAAGTTTTTGCATCTTGAGTGCGTTCAGAAAAAAGTTTTGCTTCAAAAGTACGTTCCGTAATCAAAAACTTTAAATAATGTAGGAATGAATATCAAGAATAGTAAGTGAGCTCTAATAAAAGACAGCAAGATTATAATTTCTTAACCTCAAAATAATTAGAGATTAAAATTTTTCCCTTCAAGTTGGAATTTTCAAAACCACAAAGAAGTCTCACAGGTAAATTAGAACTAAAGTAATGGAAAAGGATTTATATTTAAATTTTTCATTTCTCAAGAAGTTGAGCATAAATCCGTACAATGAAGAAGAAGGACAACCTTATTCTCTCATTATAGAAAATGAATTACGTTTCAATTCTTTTCATGCCTTGTTATTTTGTGGTTTGGAACATCAAATTCACCTTTTAAATTGAGAGACAAATCCCTTCTTAAAGGCACAATTAGATGAGAACGAGCCGATGACAGAATGTTCACTCATTCGCTCACAATTTAATTTAATTTTAAGTTTTGTTATTTTGCGGATAGACTTTACTTTCTTCACTCTAATACTTTCTTACTTATGTGGATTGCGGCTAAGGTAGAAAATTCTATGGTCTATAAAAGCATGACATAATGGTTTTAACGAGAAAAAGGGAAATGGATGAAGGAAGGTAGAGCAAAAAAAAAACTTTAAAACTTTCTTCATTTTCCTCGTTCATAAAAAAGATTCTTTAGCAAGTATTTATATAGCCATATCCATACATACGGTTTTGAAAAGATGGTATGGGCTAGTGAGTGAAAAAAGAAAAGAAATTAAGCTTAATTTTACCCAATGGATTTGCGGACTAGTCTATATATGAATAGATGGTATGTACCAGATACAACAATAACAACAACACGAGATGAAATTGATGGACCAGATGATGGGAAGGAGATAAGAAGGGCACCACAAAAAAAAACTTTTTCCATCTGTTTTTTTTTGGCTTTTCGTTGAAGTATGGGAAAATTTTGGAAAATACGATGAGGGAAAAAAGTTTTGACTAAAAAAAGAAAGTTTTTCCTTCCTTTCAACCCTCAAAACATAGAACTGAAAAATATTTTTGCCCTCTTTCTGGTGGCTTCCTATTTATTTATATTTTTTTCCTTTCCTGTAGATGTACATATAGAGATATATTTATGTGGGAGATGGCTGGCTGGATATTTGTGTTTAAATACAAATTTTTCTTCATCTTTTTCTCAGTACACAATTGCCTGATGATGAAAATAACATAAATATATGGTTTTGCTCTATATATGTATATTTATCTAGTGGAAAGTGAGGCAAAAAATATGAATGAATGAGTGAATGAATGCCAAATATTTTGTGCAAGATAAATATACTTAAATCGTAAAATGGTGGTGATCATGATGATATGGGAGTGGAAGACACAAATAAATACTCAAGGATAAAAGCCCTTCGTATACTTTACGATTACAGCGAATGCTAGCGGTTAAACTATTTTTGAATTTTATAAACTCATTTAGTTGCATGCCCCTTTACTTTTATTTCAAGTTGCCTTCAATTCTCTTTGAAATTTTCAGTCTTGTTTCATAATTCAAACAACAAACATCATTAAATGCTTATTGCCAATTAATTAACAGAAATATATCACTGCTATTTGTGTTAAGTACACGATATAGAAGCCAAAATTCTGATAATTTGCTTGTTTACATTTGTAATCACAATAATCTCTCCGAATATCATTAAAATAAGCAAAAGCTGTCCAAACAGTTAACAAATCAGACAAAAGACAAACACAGCATTAAAATTCCTATTTAAAAGTGCTCAAAAACAACATTTAAATGGTTGATGAGTCTTCTATTGCTATTACTGCTGTTGGCATTTCTGTGAATGAGCAAAGCCCGAAAAATTTGTAGTGGCTGCAGTGTGCAAACAAAGCTAGTGGTATGGGGAGCATGATGATGAGGAAAGAGAGAAAACTTGGCAAGAACAAGTGTAATTAAAGCGACGATGGAAGGAAAAATGTCGAGTAAAAAAATGTAGAAAAACAAACAGAAACTAGCGATAAATTCCATTTAGCCTTAATTTCTACCATCTATTGCTTTCTATTATCTTCCTTATTCTCTCTCTCACTTATCTATGTGATTTTATGATTCCGATTTAACAACATCAACGTCATATGGCTACAAAAAATGGAACTATGAACGAGAAAATAGCATCAATGAAATCTCTGTTTACGTTATATATGTAGAATTAATGAAAATCGTTCATAGCTTTAAGGGGGGAGAGTAAGAGATGGAAATAGAAAGAACAAACAAACATTTAAGAACGACATGGATATGGATGGGGATAAAAAAATTGGCAGGCACTTCTAAGAACGATAAAGTAATTGTAAACAGACTTGAGGCTTAATGGACTTTAAATATTGCATGAGCGCGTGGGTCAGTAAGGATCATTATGGTCAGTTTATCAACCTCGAGCTTTTAAACCTTCTTGGATCTCAAAGGTCAACTTTTTGGGAAATAAAAATAATATTTTTATTTTTTCCACTTCGAAGATGATAAGAAGGAGGAAAATTTATGATTTAATTAATCTAGGCATAGCAAATTTCCATACTAATTGTAATGAATCTTTTCCATTCACTCGTAAAATGAGCATTAATTTAATGTTTTATGCAAAATATAATAATTTTTATATCTATCTTTGCTTCTTCGATACGCAGCTCTGGACTACTAATTAAATCAATTAATAAGCAACGCGAAAATGAGAGCAGCACAGTTTTCATGACGAGAATCACAAAATAACAAAAAAATAGTACTAATAATAATATAAAATAATGGCACAAATTTTCTTTTTTGCTGGAAAAGTCCTCATCTTGTTTTTATACACTCGGAAAATTGCACATTGAAGGTCACACGAATTTTTTTCTTTGCTGTGTCGTCGCTGCTCAGCTATTGTTAGCTGTCATGAAATGAAAACGAAAAGAAATGTCATGTGGAGTGGAAATCTTATTTCCCTTCATGCGTCTAAAATTATTATTTTTTTTGCTTCTCTCGGATGCTTTAAAGAGCACCAACGATTGAGCTTCAGAAGAAGGAAATTTTAATTTTTCCACCGTAAAAAATGTGTCAAGGGCTGGAAATGAATGATTTTTAAAAGCAACGCTTCAAAAAAATCAAATATTAAGATTGAATAGTAACGGATTTAATGATTTTGAATATTTTTAACAGATTTTTTTGAATCTTCCAAAGCGACACTTTAGATTTCCAATTTTGAACGGATTTTTGAAACAAAATGAATGCATCCCTTGAGAACAGCTTAATAATGTCCAATCCTAGACATTTCGTCTATAAAAATCACAGCGCCTTGTCAGATCTACCAAAGCTCGCAAACAATTTCGCTTAGTTTTCTTCTTAGACATCCATAAATTTTATTTTTTTAAGAGAACAACACAACATTTCTTTTTTTCTCATTTGGTTGAACTCGTGCTTCCCCATTTGCCTTAAAAAATACAAAATATGATTTGATTCAACACAAAAAAAAATTATTTCCTCCTTTTCCTGTTGTTCGATGGGTGAGGTAAAGATTAATTTTAATTAAACTTTTTTAATAATTTTGTTTTTCTTGTTCCTTCGTCGTATCTAAAATATACAATTTGTTAGCAGCATGCAAATCCGAGAACGACGACGAGAAATAGCAGAACAAAAAAAAATCAAAAATTTTCCTTCTTCTTTTTATTTCCATTCTAGAAAACGTGCCACATTCAGTTGGATTTTGTGTTCTTATTCGTCGTAAACGACGGAAGACTCTGTCGTACGTTCGCCATTCTAGCATAATAATAAGAAAAAAGTAAAGTGGAAATTTTCTTCAAAGAGCTTTTTCACATGGAAAATCATTTCTTTTGCTGCCCATTTAAATAAATTTTATTTGATGATTTCAAATGAAATATCCAAGACACGATGGGATGTTGATAAGGAAGATGCAAAGAGATTTAAGACAATATCTATAATTAAAATAATACCCAACCCTGAATAAAAATCATAAAAATTTCCATGAAATTCCTCATTTTATGGAGATGCGAATTACTTTAAGGTATTTCAAATCAAAATCTTCAGATCATATAACAGCATAAAATTAAAATAATTGCCTTAAAGTGAGGAATTTAAAGAATTTAAATCATTTTCACATCAAATTAAAATTTAAGATTATTTTGATATTTTTGGAATCGTACGTAAAATAAGATTTCTTTATATTATCGCAAGGTGCGGTGGAAATATGAAATCTAAACAAAATAAGCACCTATTTTTGGTTTCATTTTAAACAACAGATTAAGTTTAAACAAAAGACGACATTAATGTGTTAAAAATAAATCTGAACAACAGAAAGTATAATTTTGAGCAGTTTAATTAGTGTAGATCGCCAACAATTCAGGGATCAAAAATCTCATTTTAATAACACCAATAAAATATTAAATAAACGATAATTACAGACAATAATAAAAAGTTTAAATACTGTGCGTAATGTGAGAGTTTATCCTGTAAATAATTCAGTAACAGATTTTCTTCCTTTTAAAAACAATTGAAAAATGTTTAACAAAAAAAAAAGAACAAAAGGGAAGTAAGAATATGAAACATACTGTCTGCAGTTAAATTGAAATATATTTTTTTTGTTCCTGTTATTCTTCGTTAATGTTTATCTTAAATGGCCTTTTTTTGTGCAACGAATTTTCATTTCTTTTGTTCCTATTTAAAATTTATATATTCATTCTTATCCACCATGCTGTACAGTCATAATTTACATTTATGTAAATAAAATCGTAAAAAAATTAAAATGTTGAAAATTAATGACGTCAGTTTTATTTTGGGCAGGGGATGGGGTTTTGTTTTTTAGCGGGAAAATGATTTTTCATCGATTTTTAATAAATTTTAAATTTTCCCGTCAAAAATTGAACCGCACCCAATCCCTAGGTTTTTGTTAATTACTTCAAAAGAACTTTTCATTTAAATTATCTTTCTCCAATAATTATTAAGGGCACGTTAAATATCTTTCTGTTCATTTTCGTCCTTATCAATTCATTTTATTTCACTTTTTTGTTTTAATTAAAATTTAAATAGTATATGGCAACGAAGAGGCCGAAGCGAAACTGTCAGAGAGTAAAATACTTTGTTTGTTCCTTGATTTCAATATGATCGCACGGCCCAGCCTATCTCCAATGACCTTTTTCTTACAATATTTATATCATGTCTGCTTCCGGCTGTACAATATTTTCGAGTAGCATTTTGTTATTATTGTTTTTTAATGTATGAATCTCATAATAATTTCTTGTTTACTTACGATTCTCTTCCTTGTTCTTTCTTTTGTTCATTCACAACATTTAAGGTATGTAAGTAAAATACTTATAATAATATTAATAATAATGGGTGGGTGGTTGATTTTCATATTTTTATCTCCTCTTTTACAATATTGTGCAAGTATATGTATATCGCGGGGGGGGGGGATTTATTTTCGTTTTATTTACACAAAATAATTTCATTCATGTCATGATAACATGCTTGTTACTTTAATGTCTTGAATAATTGGAAGATTTCTTGGAACTTTATTGTTATCAATCAGGGTAGAAAAAAGCTTGTTGATCTTAAGAAATTGCTTTTGTTTGAAATTAAAGTTGTAAATTTGACTTCAAAAAAGACTTGTTTACATTCTCATTTGAACATTTGATTGCTCAATTTCAGCCTGATTTCATCTTTATAAGACTTCTTAATACTTGCAAAGTATTAAACAAAGGTGAGCAAAGCTTTTTTTTGCTTGAATTCCTTAATAAAAAGGCTTGAACAATTCAAAACCTGCAAATTAATAACTTTGATTCTGACATGATCAAATTTAAATTCTTTCCAACCAAAATGTGCGGGAAAAATTCAAAAATAACCGTTGGGTTAATGAACATTCCAACAAATCTTCCAAAAAGCTCAACCTGAATGATTGAATAAATTTTATCATACAATAAAAAATCGTTACTTCCTCGTTTAGTGATAAAAATTTTCCACGTATCATCATTATCATCCATCCATCCTACATTAATATCATTTTGTTTAGTTATCTAAGTTGTACATTTAATAATGTGATGTGATGAAATGATGGGAAAATTCAATCATCTAATTTAATTTTCTCCATCACGTCATTAAAATTGAATTCCTCGAGAAAATTTCATCTTTTTCTCTCACTTCCTTATGAAAAACTAAGTGACACATGTCAGGGCGACTACACATATCTATTTTGCTACTCAATTTTTTTTCTTGCGATTTTTTTTTAAAATATTATTTTTTGCATTACATTTTTTTAATAAAAAAATTATCACATTTTTTAAGTGTGAATGAGAATTTATTTTTGCCTAACAATTTGCTTGTTTTGTAAGTGCATCGACATTTAAGTTATGCAATTTATGTATATTTATACTTTTAAGTAGATACTTAAGTAGATTTTATGCATAATAGAGATGGAGATTCTTAAGTGTAACTAGAGGGCGATTGAGTTGGAGGGTATGAGTGGTCGGAGTACGTCGTGAGTGTTGAGAACTTAGTTTCCCGCCAATTATTTTCATTTTAATTTTGAGGAAAATGGAAATAAATAATGCAGCACAAGTGCCCCAGAGATTCCTATGGATTATCACAAATTCCCATTGCATGACCTAGTTCCAGTTCCCTCAAAAATACAGAAAAAGAGAGATAATGATTCTTCATCTAGCTACCCTGTTAAATAGTAACATTGTGTGTATATCAATGCTGTCTATAAATCTCTCCTTACTCATAATTTCTCATAATACACAAAGCGTACGACGTAAAAACAGTGAAAATCCATTTCATTATAAAAGCATCATCCTCATTTACAAAATTTTTCGTAGCGAGATTGAATGAAATTTAAGCTCATTTTTGGATATATCATACAAAATGCTATATTTATTCCGCATTTAATTTAACAATATCTCCTCCCCAGTCTCATATCCTTTATATTTCCTCTCTCTATCTGTCTCATACTCATCAATTTATTATTTCATTATGTGGTACATGGAAGTTCATCAATTTTTTTTTATAAAATATACAGCCACATATTCTGATAATGCCAACGTTATTGTTATCTGATGGCGGATTCCTTTTGAGGCAAATGGATGTCATTCATAATTAGAAGTGTTGCATTCATGTCGCGCGTGTGTGTTCTTTAAATTGAATTTAATATTGCACAACAATCAATACCTTGATTGATTGTGGAGTAGGACAACCGCACGACGATGTCGATGATGATAATCAAATAATAAATAATAATGATGAGTTTTGGGGGGAGGTTTTAAAATTTGATTTTGATTTGTTTTTCCTACTTTTTTTCGTGGATTATGCTTCATTATAATTTAATGAATTTACACTAATTTTAATTTCCGTTTCCTCTCGTCCTCCAACATCAATTTTACCCTTCTAGCCTAATTTACACTTGGTTTTTGTTTTAATTTTTTTAATTTAATTTTTATCTCTCTAATCAACGTGCGCGTGAAAATTTTTTTGTTATAATTTTAATTTAATATTTCTGTTATTGGCACGTTCCACCATCAGCGAAACGTACCCGAGGCTGATCTCAGACAATTATCTCACGTATGACACGACGATTTCGTGAATTTGGTGTTGAGTAGCCACTTTCGAGGTTCTCATCATACCCTCCGAGTTGCATGTGCTGCTGAGGTGGCTTTGGATGATCTAATTGATCTTCGCTCATACCCATTTGTTCCATATATGGATCAGGCAGGCCACTAACATCATGATACGGTGATTCTATGTTTTTTAGGGGAGGTAAAAAGGCATAAATTAATGAGACTGTACTTGACTTTTTGCTACATGATGTATACATAATAATTATAATAATTATATGGCTATCTTACCCATATGTGAGTCTAATCGTTTCTTGTTTGGTTTATGTACAGCCGCATATGGATCTGTACAGTAGTCTTGTCTTGATGGTGGCTGTTGTGCCATCATCATTTGATTATGATAATCTTCTGCAATCATCTGTTGTGATGGTGTCGTCGCTAAATGTGGATACGTTGCGTAATCATCTACAGTTCCATAGCCTCCATGAGTCAATGGATCATAACCATATGACGGTTGTCGTTCAACATATTGATGTGAAATAAGATTACCGGAATTACTTGGAGCTGCTGACATTTTCATTTGATAAAGTGAGTCCTGTGAATTTACACTGCCGCCGTTGTTTGAATTTGAGTAACTATTTTCCATATAGCCCATATTAACCCCTATAATAATAATAAAAATGAATAAAAAATAAAGTTTAAAATTAGTTTTTTTTTCTTTTCTTTAAAATCTTTTATGCTTGCTGTGCAAGTAAGTAAGAAAGTGTAATGGTAAAGTGGTTGCTTAACTTGCTA
The DNA here is from genome assembly GCA_917627325.4 of Chironomus riparius. Lineage (NCBI taxonomy): Eukaryota > Metazoa > Arthropoda > Insecta > Diptera > Chironomidae > Chironomus > Chironomus riparius. Next base: position 14,658,736 of record OU895877.1, on the reverse strand, counting down.
CGGAATGGCAAACTCAAAGAACGAACAGAAGGAAATAATTATGAATTGAAAAACATATATTATGTAAAATGGTAATTAAATAAACTTTCTCTTTATGCTTTTTTCAGCACTTTTCATCATTACTTTCGTCAGAGTTGGTTGCGTGCTGATTTGACTTTGTAATGAGTTCTTTGGTAGTTGGAAGTTCATAATTATGATTCTCACAATTGAGGAAGATACTGAGAATTTTTAAGGTTTGCATAGTGATTTTCTAACGGATTATTTCAGTTTTAATTTAAAATATAATTGAAATTTTTTGAAATTTATAGCAAAAATATTTTATAGCAAATTTAATGCAAGTTTTAACAAATGTTACCGAATTTTAAAGCACATTTAAAGAGCGTTTTATGCAAAAATTATAGGAACTTTTATAGCAAATTTTAAAAACAACAACAAATTTTTGACAACTTTATAGCAAAATGTAAAATTTTATGAAATAAGAATATTAAATTTTGCACCTCTGTTTACAATATTTTCTTCCATCATAACACAACTACCACCTCATCTTAGCTACTTCACATTCCATGTAGTTCAATATTTGCAATCTTTGAATGTTTTTAAGCTCAGTAATAATTTCTTTACGTCGCACATAAGTTGAAAAGATGAATGAAAGTTGAAAGAGCGAAAAAAGATTTTTTCCACTTGTCTTTTTTTATGTTTCACATTGAGAAAAATGTAAATTTTTCATGGGAAACTTCTATCTATATACTTTGTAGAGAAATCTTTTTTTTTTGCCGTTATAAGCATAATTTATATACATATTTCACAAAAAAGTACTTTTTTCTGCCATAAGTTGCCATCAACTTTTTCTATGAACACAAGGCATTGCCTGTGAAAAATTCTTCTTTTGTTTTCCAATCTCTACTTTTTTTCCATTCATTAAAAAGAACTTTGACTTTCACATGAAAGTTTTAAAAAAATCATTTTTTCATTATTCAAAAATAAAGTACTTTACTATTGAGTTAGTAAAAAGAATTGGTTTGTACCGAGAAAAATTATCATGATAAAATATTAAGTATATGTATTGTGAAAAGTTGAGGTTGGATTGGAAAGACTGAGTTAATGACTTAATAATGAAACTATTAATAATGAGTATTCTTTAAGTTTTAAATTTACTGATTTTTAATTAAGGTTGTTTCTCCCCTAGTATAGGAAATTTTGCTTAATTCAAAATTACATAAAATTCAATTCATTTTATGACAAATTATGTAAAATCTCGTTTGCTCCGAGCTAATCTACACTTTCATCCATGAATATCAACAAATGGTTCTATATTTAATGAATAATTAACAATTAAAAATACAATATGGAAGATTCACGAGAAAACCAGAATAAAAACAATCCAAAGCCATTGATGAAATTCAAAATTGATTAAAAACCTTTACAAAACCAAAAGGCAGAAGATTTACTCAACAAAATCTCCTACCTCAATGTTTGTGGCTGCTCAAAGGATTCTTTAATCAATTTTCCTCATTTTTATTTACAAAAAGAGAAATTGTAAACGAAAAAGTTCTGTCTATAGCTTAAATGTATGGTAATACTCTTTAGTATATGGAAGTTTAAACTTATATTGCATACATTAAACTCATAATTCACATTTCAACCGGTACTTCCTCTTCCCTCTCATCTCTCTATGTTTTAAGGACGACAAAATAGTTAAAAATATTTTATAAAAAAATGAGTTCTCGGTGTCTGCAATGATATATAAGTCGCTTCACATGGACAATAGAGAACGAGAACGAGAAGGAAGAACAAGAGAGGAAATGTGTGGGAAATGAAAATTAAAAGACACATCTGCGAAAGCACATAAAGCATAATGAAATCAAATTCATACGAGGAAAAAAAGAAGAAAAGTTCAGAAAAAAGGATTAAAGGACTTAAAGGTGAGGGCTACTCGTTGGTGCTGCTGCTTTTATAATTGTGTGAATAAATGCGAATAAATGAATGAATGAATGTGGAGTCACACAATGAGCGAGGTATTTTACTGATGACTGCGACGAGTGATGGTGTTGGACGAGGAAAAAAGTAAATTGCCACACGTTTCACAGATTAACGTCAATTTTCATTTTTTTTTGTATTTGGAAAAGAGCTTTAACCAGAAAAAGTGAGAAATAAAGCATTACGAGTGAGTCGAATTGGCTTGGTGGTTGTTAGAAGGAAACTTAAAGACGGATTTGAACTTCCGTTTTGATTCCATTGGTTGGATTTGTATAGAGAATAAATTCGAAATCACTGTAGGAATTACAATCAAGGTGATTAACGAACAATAAGTAATATTCAGCACGTTTGGCTTTAAGGATCTCGTCGAACTCTGCTGATTGTGTGTCTCCATTATTCAGTGTAACTGAACTCAAGATGGAAATTAAAAAGATGAGAAAAAAAATAAAAATAAATTTTTAAGGGGGTAACAACCTGATGGGAACTTTTTGACCAAGTTCTAAACATTTACCGACAATTGTTTAATGGAAAATAGTGAAAGTTTTCCATCATGCTGTTTCCCCCCTTTAAAAAAAATTTAAGAGCGATGTTAAGCCACTTAATTATTTCGCATATTTTTCCCCACAGCCCAAGTTACCTGATGATGATTTAATGGGTTTTTCTAGTCCTTTTTTCATTATATGATTTTTTATGGTAAGCATATTTTTTTGTGGAAGGAATTAACACAAAAAGAATGAAGAAAAAGAGAAGAAAAGAAAAATTCACATTGTTAATTTTCAACAGCACTTAGATGTTCCAAAAACAGTAATACTCATGTCCCTTTATAGCTATATATATATACTCTACATGATATACACGAACTAATGTAAAATACTCACAGTCATACAATACACACGTAAAACGAGATGAATGAAATGACAAAAAGCCAATAGATAAAAAATTTAATTAAACTACTTACATTCTGCTGGGATGTTGTGTGATGGAACTTGAATTCCTGTATTGTATCCATATCCATTTTGTGTAGCATAAATTGCAGTCTTCTGCTCTTCCATTGCCAATGCAAGATCCATTGAATGTTCGAGTGCCTTGTTCTCAAGTCCACTTGCTGGATAATAGGGTGGTGGTGCTTGATTCTGTTGTGCAACAATTGATGGTCGTACTGAATCCATTTCGTAATCCTTTGCCTGTACACTCTTTTTTGTTTGCTTCTTCTTACATCGACAGAACATGAGTAAGAGTCCAATAAAGAGAGCGAATACGATGCAGGATACGACAATTGCAACCAATGTTGGCATGTTAATTGATGCCACGTCCTGAATATATGATGGACCAACTGAGTTGATGGAAAGAGAGGAGAGAAATGAATTAATGAGAAATTAATTAATTCATTAAATTTTCATAAATAATTAATTTAATGGTGCACAATATCAAAAGCCATAATTCATGATGATAATGGTACACGATGGCTGCTGCTGCTGCTGATGCTATGTGTACTTATAAATAAATATATAAATTTGTTCAGGGTTTTGAGTGATAACTTTATCATATCTAGATGTATAAATTTATTATTATGTTCTGATGTCGAGAGATATTAAACGAAAAACTTTTGCCATCAGCATGAAAAAAAAGGAAGCACACAGCAGCACTCAAAGTAGATGACAACACTTAAGTGATCAACATAGTTAATTACTCAATAAAAAATTACTAAGAGGACAGTTCATACTTACTTTCAGCACCAATATATTCACCACAATGTTCAGGATTGCCTCTAAGGCACAATTTAACACGTACACGTGGCGTATTTTCATCTTCTAATGCCATTGTAAAGTCTTCTTCGTCCTCTAATGATCGAGCAGCGCTCCTTCTTGGCATTATAATATTTTCAACAATCGATTCTTTGAAAGTTGGTGCATTACCTGAGGCTGCCAATTGTATCTGTCCAACAATATGCCATTCAGGTACATGTGTTTCAGCATGTAAGAGAGTTTCCACAACTGCCGTTAGGGCCAAACATGTCTGACCGACATTAATGCCCAACATTTTTGTTGATGGATCATATGAGACTCGTAATGCTGATGGAATCTTACTGACTTTAGTCGTTTTCGTTATTTCGCTTGAATATTCGGAATTTCCTTTCGTGTTCATTGCCTTAACTTTAAATACATAACTGGAATGTTGATCTAATGGTGTAATATTGCATGGATGATTTCGATGACAGTCAAATTCAGACCAGTCCGGTGATGATGTGTAATATGAGCCACAATCTCCATTGACTTCATTACTTGGAATTGACACTTTACGGTATAAGACAAAGAATTTCGTGTTGCTTAATCCACCATCAAATCCAGGTGTCCAATTTAATGCGATAAAATTCGATCCGATATCTGATGCGTCAAGGTTTGTTGGCTTCTCTGGTTGTCCTTTAGGCTGTAATCTAATTGGTGCTCTAATTGTCTCTAATGAATTAGATGCGCGGCAATTGTATTCACCATAGTCATTATGACGTACGTTATGGATTTTTAGGACACTTGTGTAGACATCATTGTTATCACTTTGTGTATTAATTTCATAATGGGCGTCGGAGCTCATTGATATTGGTGCCGTGTTTGTTCCATAAGTCCATTGGAATTCTGGCTTTGGATATGCTTGAACTTTACAAACAACAATTGCTGTTTCACGAAGATCAGCGGCAACTTTATTATACTGATGCAAAATAATTGGCTCGTGTTCAATTTTCAGGTGCATTGTTGAATTGGCTGAATTAACTTCGTTTTGGTAAACACATGAATAAGTTCCACGGTCGTTTGGCAAGAGCTGATTTGAATTTGGACGCATTTTTCCATAGAATTTTAAATTGCTTTGAACGGTAACCATACCATTGGGGCCTTCGTTTGGCGACGTTGTAATTTCATAGAAATTAGCTTCGCTTGTTAATTCGCGACCGTCTTTAAACCATTTCACTGATGGCTTTGGCTTACCTTTTGCACTACATGATACACTAAAGTCACTATCACCAACACGTCGAGTTAAATGCTGTTGAAGTTTTGCTAAAAATTGTGGAGGTTGATGAACTTCCAATGTAATTGTTGCCATTTCTCCATGTCCCAATTCATTTGCTGCATGACAATGATAACGTCCCTCACTTCCTAAATGTGCACGAGGAATGACATATTGTGATCCTTGAGATAATACTTTTTGCGTTGAAATTTCACCCTCGACATCACGGAACCAACGATATTGTGGAACTGGCCAACCGGGTGGATTAGCAGAGCATGTAAATGTCACACTATTTCCAACGTGAACAACTGGCTTATTTGGTGTGATAACAGCTTTACCCGGACGATGACGAATTAAAACAGCAACTGTTGAATTTCCAACCCGTTCCATTGCTTTCGATCCATATGGACGCATATTATTGATACCGCGGCAAATGTATGTACCAGCATGTTCAGCTTTTATGTCAGTGATTGATAGTACATCGCCAGATTGACGAAAATCGAGATTTCCTTCTTTAACCCATTCAATTTCAACAGGTGGTGGATTTGATGTGACATTACATTTAATATGGATGCCTTCACGCTCCTCAGCTTCACGTGTTTTTGTTTCAATCACTACGACAGGTGCATAAAGCACATCAACTTGAACCTTTTGTGTTCCAGTACGTCCTAATCCATTATCAGCCGTACACTCATACTCGCCAGCGTCTTGTACCGAAACACGATGAATTGTGTGTGTGAATGAAGAACTAATGAATCGTCCACCTCTCGTCCATCTTACATTTGTCACTTTTGGCTTCGCATCGACATTACATTCCAATTTTGCTGTTCCGTCACGTTCAACACGTAATGGATTCTCTGGACCGACTTCAACACGTGGATAATCTGCAATGAAATGAAACATAAAAAAATGCAATTAATTTTTTTGTCCAGCACTTTTATCTGTATGTGACATTTGGTAAATATACAATTCATATAAGGGGTTGTTTATTAGTGATGTCAGGTGAGCTATTGAGTTTTTACAACTTTCTCACATCGAGACTGATTGCTAGACATCATAAAGTGAACAATCCCATAATAAAAAGTAAAGAAAAATAAGATAAGGTATGACTGAATCCTTCTGATGTCTCTCTATCTATTTTTTGTGACTTGTCATGCCGCAGAACAAGAAGGAAAATAAATGATAAAAAGCATCATAACGTAAAAAAATTGGTGGTTCTAAATCCGATTGGGAGTTCCGTTAATCTTAGTTGGAATTGAGAGGAGGCTTATTTGGTTATTTTTTTAGTGGAACTGACACTTGTTTGTCTTCCCTCAGAACAAAAATTTAATCTCATAAATTACAAAACACCCAAAAGGCATTTTTGAGCAACTCCCAAATCATTACAAATTCATGGCGTATGTATAACAACAATCAATTACGTCATAGGTCATTTAGTAACATTTACAAAAATTTGACCTTTTATGAAAAACTTTTAAAAGTTCAATCTACCTGACTTAGTCTTATCGACATCCCTAAAGAATCGAGATTTCAGAAGTTATCATTGAAACACAAACAAAAAGAACTAACAAGCTAGAGAGCAATGGAAAGAAAATTATGAATGAATGAAAAGGCATTTTCATGACTTTTGGGAGAGCACGGGGGGTAACAACATTTTGAGAAAAAGTATTGATGAAGATTTCTCATCAATTGACATTTTTGATTAAGTTCTCAGAATCTCCCACCATTTTTTCATAATTTATTTACCCATCATGTTGTTACCCCCTTGGTGAAAACTCTTTTTACGTTTGCCATTCATACATTTTGTTATTATTATCATGTTGTGATATGAAACGAAGTGAATGATAATTTTTTAATGTCACTTTAATGTTCATTTTGGGGTTTACAGCTTTTGGCTTTAGTGGTATTATAATGCTGTATATTGAGGATGAAAAGAGAAAAATTGTCGGCGCAATGTCATTTTATTTATTATAAAAAAATAAAAAAAAAATTGGATGTAAACCCCAAAAAACTTTAAACTTTCAACGCTTTTTATGAGATATTCCAATGGACAAAACAGTCATAAAAATCAGTTCTATGTGCTGTATGCAATAAAATACTCCCTTAACACTGAACAAAAAAGAAAAATCTCATATAAATTTCCGCTTTATTTTATCTGCAGATAACTAGTTCATTGCAGTTATTTCCCAATACATTTGTTCTCATATTGTTTCTTCTGGACAGGGACGTAGTTTGGGATAAGGAGTATTGATTGTGAATTTGTGTAAGCGAATCTTTAAAAAATGAAATCCATCAAAGAAGAGTTGACACCCAGCTACGTTCCTGTTAAAGTTGTGGACCAAGCTACTCTCCGGATTATAAAATATTAAAGAATAAATGTCGGTGATTCAAATGGTGAGTGGAATGGCTTTGGAGAAGGAAATGACCCAAAATGAGACTTTCAACATGTGTTTTAGTTCATGTTAAACACGATGTTTAGATTAACTGCTTAATGACAATGACCCCTCTTGATAAAAAAATAAAGGAACAATTTCTGCTGTGTGGCTATAAAAAGGTCAAAAAAATGTATCGAGACAAATGATTATGTACACATGTATCTTTCCCTATATGAATCATTAGTCATTTTTCAGCATAAATCGTGCGGTTAGAACAGAAGGGACAGTCAGCAACAGTGGATATTATCATTTCAACAGAATGTCCCTAAACGCCTTCAAACTTTCTTGTTCATTTCACTCACACAAAAAAAAGAATGTTTAAATGTTAATCGCAATCACAGTAAATATCCGCAACAGCAAAGAGAAGCGACAAATTCACAATGAAACTTTTCATTCCTTGTTGCTCAGCTTTATCCTCGGGACAATTTTACATTTGTAGAGCATAAAAAAGAGGCAACAAAAGGTATGAGAATGATAGAAAGAGCTTGATGACAAATTTGATGATGGCGGATATGAAGGTATGGCAGGTAAAAAAAGGGAGAGAGAGATGCTTAGTTATATGTGTTCTTTTTTTCTGCTGGGTTGAATTCTCTGAGGCATACATATGTCATAAACGGAAAACAGAGCTTAAAGTTAATGTTATGGCAGCGGAAGGCTCAAACACACACAAAAGGTAAAATGTCGCTCTTACTCAATCTATTTTTGAATGATTCAACAGAAATGCTTGTTCATTTGGCAATTTTCATTTACATCAAACGAAGGAAAATCTTTTAAAATTCCTTTTTTGCTTTCTTAGAGTCGAGCTTGTTGTAAAATGAAGAAGAATAATTCTTGGAATTTCCTTTGTTTAATGGAATATTGTGGATTTTATGAGTATTTATGGCAGTTGGGCTTTTGTATATTTGATAGGTTTGAATTTAGTAATTTTAATTTGAAATTCGAGTAGCTTTGCATCTCATTTCTTAATATGTCGCATCTTTTTATTCTTTTTTGCCTCTCAGAATCAATTTTGCTTCAATTTGAGTGACATTTTTGATGTTCGCATCAATTTTGCTTCATTTATGAACTTTTAGCATCAATTTCGCATCATTAATGAACTAGTCTGCATCACCTAGCACCGTTCTTATCTTTTTGTTTGCAATTTCGAATTAAAAACCCAATTTAAAGCTTTAAATTGTAAAACACACAAAAATCCATCTCATCCACAAATCCCAAATGACTTTTCTACCAGTTCTTTTCATGCTTTTTCCAAAGTCTCGACTCATTCTTTTGTGAAATTCGATTTATGCGTTTCTTTTTACTTTAGCTTGTTTTATGTATTTATACATATTGAAGCTTGTACATTTTTTTGAAACGAAATCATTTCTCATTTTCCAAGGGTGTATTTTTCTCGTTATCGTAAAAAACAGCAGCAGCACAAAAAAAATATTGCGAAATGTGAAACTTCATAACATTTCTTTTCTTTTCCTTTTTATGCTGTTTTTTTTTCTTATACAAGTTGATTTGCTAAGGTTTGATGGGGGTTTATGTGTCAATGATGTTAATAGAGTACCTATTAAATTAGTGTCTCGACTCTTTTTTTGTGATGTGACATTATAATCAGTGTCGTTGTTGGGTCAGTTGCTTTGTTCTATCATAAATAATTTAATAAAGCTTTTGTAAATGGATATAAAATATGACATCAACTGCATTTGCTACTTTATTTTTCCTTCTTGTACTTATTTGTATCAGCTCACACCACATGATTTTTTATGCATTTAAAGTTCCTTTATGAAATTTCTTCTTTTTTTTCTACTATTTCTGTTATATGTTTTCTTTACTTTACTTTCATCTTATTTGCTCGCCTTTTCGACATCTTAAATGTGCATGGAGAGAGAGTTACTTTATTTGTTAACGATAGGCAGCCGCCAGCACTCTCAAAGGCACTGCCATTATTCACATCGATATAGCAATAAACATTATCGAATATGTGCATATATATAAATGTATGTTTATATATTTGATTTCAGTACATACATATATGCACACACATGCTCATATATAGTGAGGAACTTTCTTATGATCTGGTTTTAACCGTTTTCTGAACTCGTTTTTTCTCTCCTTTACACTTCTTTCTTCTTTGCCTTGTGTTTATTTTTATTTTTTTATTTTTCAAGTTTTTCTTTTTACATTTAAAAAATTCTGCTTTTATTTCGTTATCAAATAAAGTCACGTACGTGGTGCTACTTTTGCAAAAAAATAAAACAGGAAGAGAACATTGACATTCTTGAATAATTGCTTCTGCAGTTCTAGCTTCAATTCTTTATTTAATTCTTATTTATGTGCTTATAGAATTTTATTAATCTACTTGGATGGGGTTTATTTGAGTTTGAAGGAATTTAAGGCAAGGTTTTGAGTATTTAGGAGTTTTGCATCAGTTCTGCATCTTTTTTATGTATGCATCTGTTCTGCATCTCAAATTTAAAAATTCTTGAGTCACTTTTGCATCTTTTATTTGAGACTATGCATCATTTTGACATTAAAAAGGAGTTTTGGCATCATTTTGAGTCTGATTTCGAATTATATCTTTTTTAACTGTTGTCACAGAATTTAACAGCTTGCATCATTTCAGCATCAATCAGTATTACAATTGCATCATTTTCGCATAAAAGTTTCAAAAAAAAGTCAACAATTTCGCATCAATTAATGAATTTCCGCATTAGTTCCAAAAAGAATTCAATAAAAAAATGTTAATAGCTTAAAATATCAATAATTTTATTACGGAAATACAGAGCTTAAGGCTTCCAATGAATCAATTAATTTGACGTACTTAATGTTCCATAGAAATTAGGATTAATCATAATAAATGTGCTTGAATCGAGATGAGTAAGCAGCTTTTTAGCTCTTTTAAAATTATTTATGGCAATCGTTTAACGTACGAAATAAACTAATTAATAAGCGAAAACGAAGAATTTTCATCAAAATCAACTAGATTTTCCTAATTAAAAATGCTGATGTAATCAAATGAATTTAAAAAGGCAAAAGTTGAACATTTTAATTTAAAGAACTTTACATTTTCATTCTGTTCTCATACCTTTTTTCAATTTATACATCCGAAATGAATATACATTCGTTATAATTACATCTGGCTTAATTTTTCTGCATTAATTTACATTTTTAAATAAAAAAAAATCATTCTGTAAAATTGGGATATGAGTGAGTGAATGAGAGGATTTCATATTTTGACTAAATGAATGTTTACATATGAAAATTGTGCAATGAAAACTGATTTTCGAGCTATAATCATCATCATCATCATGAATGAACATACAAATTTAAGTAAATAATATAATAAAAATGAATTTATATTGAAGCATATGTGGATGTGCAAGCAGAAATGAACTAAAAATGCCACCCCGTGTGAGTAGGTATGAGAAAAAGATGAAGAATGTTTGTAGATGTAGAATATAAACAATCATTCAACGAGATAGTAAATAATAGTATAGTAAATGCAACGATATCTGTCTACATAATGTTTGGATGGATTCATGATTTATGTCATAAACATAGAGAATCTAAATCATTTCTATAGACACAAACTCGACTCGGTTAAAAGGAAATGTCGATTTTAAAAATGTGAACATGACATAATTGCTACAACATCCCAGAACCATCACTTTTATCTCTTGCTACAAGCTCGATACATTTAGAAGGGAAAATAAAAATGAAAAATCAACTTTGATGCAACTAAAATAAATGGATTTGAATGATGTTCTGTTCTCTTCTCACTTTGGATGTTTTATCACTATGCAATATATAAATTGTATACATGTTATGCTCTACCATAAAGATAAACGGCAATAACATTTTTCACACAAACTCTTTTTTCCCCACACCAAAAAGAAAATTTCCTCATCATGAAAAAAAATTTCCTCTCTTGATTGCTTCTGGGTTTCTGCTTATTTTCTTAATTTCATGAGATGAAAATGAAATTTTCATTTTCTCTCGTAACTTCCTTGAAGCATTTTTGATTATTGTATGATTTTGCAATCTTGTGTTATTTTATAGCGTTTCATTTGTAAGCATTACGAGACTGAGAATAAAATTTTTGTTGAAACTTGACTCTAAAAAATTTGTTTCTTATTCTCAAAATTTTAAGAGAATGTGTGTTGTATAATTTTTAATGTTTATTGTTCTGGTTTACGTGGGTTATCTTTAGAAATTTGAGGATGTATTTATAGAATGCTTTGTAGTTTCATGTTGAGATTTTTAAAAGAATACTGGACGATTATGACTGACTAAGCTGGATTCAGGAAGTTTAACATGATTTAGCAAGTTCAACCAGTTCAGTTAAATTCACCAAGTTCAGATAAATTTATAATTTAAGTTTTATTCAGCATGATCAGTTAAATTCAGCAAGTTCACCAAGTTCAATTAAATTCAGCAAGTTCAGCTAAACTTGGCAACTTAAGCTATATTCAGTAAGTTAAGCTTTATTCAGCATGTTCAGTTGAATATAGCAAGGTCAGATAAATTTATCGATTTAAGTTTTATTGAGCATGTTCAGCTAAATTCAGCAAGTACAGATGAATTCAGTAATTTCATCAAAATCCAGCAACCAATTAAATAAACGAGCCAGCACACTAGTAAATCTACACTTGCTACATATTTTATTGATTCAGGAAATGCTCTCTAGTGAAAAATTCTTCTTTTTTCTGTTGAAATTCCTTCGTATATTATTTACAAAAAACTATTCAACTCTACTCTAAAATGGAATATATAGCTTCACATTATATCAATTTTCTGACAATATGCATGACAATTTTATCTCACATTTCTTATGTTTATAGTGCGAGATTGTTTTTTCATTTCACTCGGAATAAGAGGAAAAGAATAGAAATGACAATAACAACGACGACGACGATTGAGAAGTTCTATGGTACATACATACAATAAGATGAATGAGGAAAATGGAAATTCACAAAATTGATCAAAAAGTCAACGAATATTGAGATAAAATAAATAAATGTCATGTTCGTTTCGCTCGCGCTTGCTTTATTTGCTATGTTTCTTGATATACATTTTTGTGTATCTTTATGCACATTATTTTTTGGCCTCTATGTATGTTAAGAAAATAACATCATCATCAAGCAAATCAGAATCAGGGAACGAGTTCAAAATTCTTCCAATTTATGCTGTTTTACGATCACAAAAATTGAAGTCTCTAAGGCACTCATCCAGTAAAAAAATTTCAATTTTCAAAATAAATTTCCATTTTCTCGTGTGTACTTTTGGTAGGCACATGTAAGTGAAGAAAGATGACAAGAAGTTACAAGCCAAAAGAGAATGAGTAAGAATCAAACTGCCGGATGTGCCGTTATGTTTATTATTTTATATGATCATCGACTCTATTCGTCTTGTAAAACGACAACAGCGACATTAACAGAAAAAAAACCAACAATTCTGGTTCATCGAGCATAGCATTCGGTTACTGTGCGTAAAATGTAAAGAAGGAGGAAGCGAGAAAGAGTTAAGGCTTGTAAATATCTTCGAAGAAGAAATTTGAGATGAAGAAAAAAAATAAAACTTGTAAAACTTCTTTATTCTCATTTATGCCTTCTTTCCATCTTTTCATATCATTATTTTTACTACGCGCGTTCTTGTCATCTTTCAAAATTGGAATGAAGAAGCAAATAAAAAATTTCGTTAAAATGCCCATCAGTCATTTACTTTTCGCTGATGATTCCAATCTGAAGTTTAATATTCATTGTTTGATGACAGACCTCCCTTTTTTGGCTACCCCTTTAAACGATGAGATGGATTCTTATAATATTTAGATATGAGAATATGGTTTGGTTTCTGGAGCAGATTTTATGAGGGATGTCGTAAATTTTTAGATTGTTCTTGATTCATCAAATTGGGTTGATTGCTGTAGATTTGATAAAATTCTGAAATATGCTTGAGAATTGACCTTATTTGGACAAAGCTATAAAAATCTCATTTTTAAGAATGTTAAATTCCTGGATCTCAAAAATTGTGACTGTCAACATTACATTCCAATATGTCACCTCTATTTCCTTACTTCACCTTTTCCACCTCCGCTAGAAGTATTTTTCACATTCTACTTGATGTTTATTTTATTTGACTGTCCCTAAGATTTTTTTCATTCAAGCTTTATTGATAATTTTCAGCATTTCTCTCCTCTGACAAAAATGTCAAACTTTCTTTTCTCTCTTGAAACTTTTCAATTCCTTCAATCTTCATGTCAATAGAAGGATTTTTTTTCTTATTCATTGTTGAAAAATAATAAAGAATTGGGGCACAAAAAGTTAATAAAAAGCTTTTCATTTGGGAAATATTTTTATTGAAAAATACCCTTCAAGGGATTTTGTGTTGAATTGAATAAACGGAGAAGGTCTGCTAGATCTTAAAACTTTAATAAAAATCAATTTGGGTCAGAACCTTTAAAAATTCACCCAAAATCCCCGCAAGATCCATAAACAAACAGTCTAAAGTATATTTAAAGTAAGGGTCGTTGAGAATTTTGTCACAATTTCTTGCAAACAATATCAAAAATTGAGAATGAATGTTTAAAATAACTTTCAGGCATGAATCAATAAAAGTTTGTTTTTTCTATTCAAAAAAGAGAAGCTAAGCAGTATAAGAAAATATTTTCGATCCATTCGGTTGAATGTTTCTATAGAGAACCTACTAAGTAATGTGAAAGCCATTAATTTTATGGAAAAATCGTGACCAGTCATTGGTGTTGAATTAAAGGCATAAACATTCAAGACTTTCCGACTAGAATTACTCGTTCGATGATGTCAGAGAGTAACTGATCGCCGAAAGTTTATTTACATTTCAAATTTTTGTGTTAGATAAGAAGAAAATAATAATTGCAAGACCATCATGAGCATCAGCACCATCAATATCATTTCCAATTGTTAAATGAACCGCAATGTGCGAGTTTATCTTCATCCGATAATCGATTTCTTCTGCACATTTAAATGGATGGGTGATGTTGATTTCTTTTATGTTTCTTTACGTATGTACATAATCGAAAATCATCAGATAGCAAATGATGGCTTGAAACGTGCTCTTCAGTTCCGCCACATTAAGAACATAAACTGAGAGTCTGTGATTAAGACAAACAAGAAGGCATGCTAGCAATAGATCTACGAACGAATGGAACAATGAAACTCAATAATAATCATTACGAATTGTATCTTGATGTCTGTGGCTGTGACCAAAGCAAAAAACACACATCACATTAAAGCGATGACAAGCTCGCCGAGAATTTTTCATTCTTTTAGTTGAATTGCCATTGCCCGGGTGCAATGAGAAGTGGTGAAGCGATTCTTTGCTTTGTTTTCTGCTTTGTCTTCTCTTCAGAGAATTTTCCTTTCCATTATGCTATGCTTCTTATTGTTATTACAATAAATTCTGTCCGAATCTTTATTTTCAAGAAATGAAATGAAAAAAATTGTATCTCTCTTGATGTCTATACAATCATTTGTTTCACCGTTTTTTTTATTTCAGTTCTTATTTATTTATTTGTTTTGTGGGTTCGAAAAAAAGAGTAGCAAGCAAAATTGACCGTCTTCAAACTTCCTTTTCATTGTTATTCCTGAATTCAACCTACGACGATAACTACGCATGGTTGACCAGATGTGAATTTCCTGCTTTACTTCCTACAATATTTATTTTGATTCTCACTCTACTCCATCTTTTGAACTTAATGGCTGCAGTTGAACTCTCAACTGACATGATAAAAAGATTCAGTATTGAATTAAAGATAAATGAAATTAAATTTTCATGAGACTTCGTCTAAACGACATTCGACAGTCCATAAATTTACACTTTTGCTTGTCGATTTAAAGAATTGAGGTTAATCTTGATGCTTCCACAGCTTGGCTGTTAAATGTCATCTTTGATATAAATAAATTGAGTGTGTATCTAGCAGCGATTCAATGGAAATTTATGGGAAGCTTAAAAACTCGTTTGTTGTTTGTCAACAGAGCGAATTTCAAATCTTAAAAAGCCGTTAAAACTGAGAATCATGCAAAAAATGCCTCATTTCAATCAACAAACACGAACATGCCACTTCCTTTCGTTACTGTTTGCTTTATAAATTTCATTTACTTCTTATTTTTTGTTTTCGTTACACCGGGGGCACATTCTATTCAATGTACAATTGAATTGAGTCGAAGGGAAAATAACAGCATAGCCAGCAGCAACAAGATGGACATTTAATTATGATGATGATACGGTAGAAATGTCAGAAGGAACTTTAATTCTTTCTTCACTATTCCATTTTTCTGTTATTTCATCATGTATTTTTTTTTCATCTCTTGACTGTTCATTACGACGTGCCTAAAGAATAGATGGATGAACGCTAGTTGGCTACTCGTTCTTTTTTCAATTTTCATCTCATTTCGATTCTCAACGTACATTTCTGAAATATCATTCTAATGGATTTCTATATTTTTTTTCTATTATAGGAATTGTCAGTACTGCGACGCATTTAGAATATCTTGCTTCTTTTACGCGCGCTTTCTTCCTACACACAATTCTTGTGACTTTAACATTCAAATTTTATTTTGTATGATATCAAAGAAAAAGGCAATCGCTGGTTATTGTTGTTATATCTCTTTTCTTTTTAACATTGGAATACACAAAACAGTTCATTGAACCCTTTCCATGATGCCCATTTTGTTCTCGCTTCTTTTTCTTATGTCTTCGCTTCTTTCAGCGTTCGAATGTTGTTGTGCTGAAGACATAAGAACTTGTTACACACCGGGCTCACTCTCATCAATATAATGTGTACAATAAAAAGGCATTACGGCGATGACTACGACATAAAATATCGACGCATACACACACACACACATATCGTCATCATTATCATAGCCGCACTTTGGGGCTCTTTTATATTACATTTTTTTTTATTTTATTCTTGTTGTTTCTCTCCTTCATCTTCTTATTCTTCAATCGCGCTCTTTTGTTGGAATATCATTAAGAAGAAGTTTAATGATGTTTAATAATGATACAAAATGACAAGGTAATAATTATAATGCCTTTCAAAACCTCCATTTTCGTGGTCTCATTTTTATCATCGTCATCATCACATGTACATATATGTAAGATTCTCTTTTGTACACAGATATATTTTTTTTGGATAATGTTATTAAAGAATATTTTAAGAGATAAATAGATAGGAAAGATTCTTATAAAACTTCATGTAAGCAGGCATCATCATCGTCACGAAATGGGAAATCAGAATTGCTTTTTCATTGTCATTTGTGGTCGTTATCTTGAAAATTTTATCAACAAAAATTTCATACATAAAAGAATTTCTTAATGACATAAAGACACTGTTATTTTAAGATGGTGAAGGCACTGGCAAATATGAAAGTAGCAAATAATTATATTTTTGGTCATCTTTTTAAGGTAGACGCTTCTTTGAGAAGAATATTTATTCTAATTGCTGATTTTTCAACATTTTTTTAACTGAATTCAGCTCATTTTTAACTGAATTCAGCACTATTCAGCTCAATTTTACTTGAACTCAGCACCATTCATCTCGACTAAGCACAATTTAATCTAAATTCAGCTCAATCTAACCTTAATTTAGTTCTACTTCATCTTAATTCAGCACTATTCAGCTCAATTTTATCTGAATTCAGCACTATACATCTCAATTAAGCACAATTTAATGAGAATTCAGCTCAATATTATCGAAATTCAGTTCAAAATTATTGGAATTCAGCTCATCTTCATCTTAATTCAGCACTGTTCAGCGCAATTCAGTTGAAATTAGAACCGTTAATTGAACAATCCAAAGCAAATTACTTTAAAATCCCAGAACATCTATCGCGCATCCTCCTCAAAACACAATCTCCATAAATTTTTAACGACTTTTCCCTCTGCCATCTTCTTAAAAAAATCTCAAGAATCGAAATTGGGCACTTAATTAACATCGTCATACATAGTCATCTAAAAAGACTCAGAAATGGTAATAGCGTGGCAGTTTCACATACGATTTTTTGATAGGAGACGTGAAAAAAAGATGAGAATAATAATGATAATGTAGATGGACGAACGAAATCTCTTAGTTCAGATATGTAGAATAAAATTATAATGATATTATAAAAAAGAAACTTAATCTGCATATTATCAAAAAAATCACAGTGAAAGAAACTGTGTAGATGACACGCTCTGTAGTGGATAGCTCGCATCGTTCGGTGTTTATTTTTATGTAAATATTGTGCTCGAAAAAAAGAATGTATAATCCCAAAAAGAATGAGTATTAAGTTCATTTATTATATGTACATGTGTTGGATATCCAGAATAACTCAACATAAATTATAAACTTTTTTTTTCGCTTCATATTGAGAAAATGAAATGAAATTTATTAATCAGATCAGTTTTCCTTATTCTTTATGGCATTCAACGTTCGTTTCTCATTTTTCTCTCTGTAGTTCTTGTTAGACCGCATCAGAAAAGAATAATATTTACATTAAAAATGAGATTCCCTCGACTCTTTTCATTACTTATTTTTAAATTACAAGGCATTACAATGTTTGAGAAAAATGATTCTTATTTTCAATTCAATTGTGCATTTTTGAGCGTTCACGAGTGGCTTTTGTGTAAATAAGTAACGAATAGTGGCTTGTTGCCCTAAAAGTACATGAAATTTTATGCCAGAGGATTGATTCTTGCTAATTGTTTGAATTTTGAGTTCAATGATGTTCATAATTGGTAATTAATGAAGAATTGTAATTTATTATTCCTCCTGAAGCTTTATTTTGTTTTTGTGGAGTCAGCAATTGTGATTTTGCTGGTTTGCATTGATTTAAGCCTCTTTGGGAATTTCTAAATTTGATAAAACCTCAAATTTACTAGAAACATAAAAATTTTGCTGCCAACCTCAAGCATGTTTATTTTGATTTAAATTTAATAAATCCGTTAAAAATTGTAAATATATTCTGAATAATAAATCTAAACAGAAATCAATCAACAAGCATTCAGTTTCCAAAAAAGAAACATCAAAGGAACTTCCACTCATTTTATAACATAAATGGTCAATTAGATTCAGAAATGTCGTTTAACAATATTTCTTGATATTCATGACAAAAAAAGAAGCAAATCGATGAGTTTGGCTTTAGTCCCCTCATTTATATTTCAAACCCATTTCAACCAATTTCAACAAGCGAGAGCGAGAGAAGAAGAACGTAAATAAATTGAGGATTATAGCCATTTCGCACGTGTACAAAGGAAAAAGGTGATTTTTACCAAAATTAAATTTCTTCATTCCATTTTTACAACCTTAATCAAAATTTTAAATGTGATGACATTCAAACTCAAATAACAGGAGTGGAAATGAAAATGTAAGCAATAATTTTGCACGCAGCATCGTATAATGGATACTTGTGTAATAAAAAAAAAATATTAGAGAACCGAGAGATAGACAGCGTAATCAGTGTGGTAATAAAGCAAAAATTTCTATTGTTAAATATTCTACACAGCGCGAGACGTTTAAATGAAGAAATAAACTATCGCATCGTGGAGATCTCGCTCTGCCATGTTCAAAATTAAGGTCTTTCATTCATTGTTGCACAATTCAAGACTTAATATTGAAAATATAAGAATAAAATTTTATTCTCTTAAAGCCCACACTTTTAATTTGTTTCGTCATACTTAGTTCCATTCCTTGAGCTGTATGCAAAGTTTCATGCGAGAAACGAGATTTGAATTTTAAAATTTTCAAGAATTTTATGGCAAAACAGCAAGTTGTGGTAGCATGTTGATATGACGAAATTCTTGCATTAATCCACTGCATTTTTTAATGGATTTTCTTCATTCTTTCTGCTTCGTTGCTTGTCATAGTTCTCATGCTGTATGTAAAAAAATGGAATCAATAAAATTTTTGAAGCTGATTTATGGGAAATATTTTTGGATTTTTCGCAATTTAAGGAATTCATTTTGCATAGTTTTGATGAAAGGATTCATATCCAGTTGCCATGAAGGGACTGATTGCTGAAATGTAAGCAGTTACAATGCATGTTTTATAAGAATTCATGAATAGGTATGAAAGAGGCTTAGGAGAACTGAGAGAAACTGAATTCATTACAGTTCCTATTATCTGTCTCGCAATAGCAACCTAGATACTCAATACTGATGGAACAAACAACGACTAAAGTTCCTAGAATATACAAGAACATTCAAACTAGCATCAAATCTAAACCACAATTCATGACTCTTCAATACATATTTTCCCCAGCATCACTTTACCAAAAAACTTAACTACAACCCCAACTGTGTGCTATAAAACGTTTGGTTTTGAGTTCAACACTTTTTGGTTAGTGGGAAAATTAGCATCATCAAATGGATGAATTGAATGAATAGAAAAGTGGATGAAAAACTGCTGATGACAAAAGTGCCACTTGATGTCATAAAAATATAATGCATCCTCGTTATTATTATGATTATTATTGTGGAGCACAGTTATTTTCTTCCATCCCTGTGTGCTACACTTCTTCATAGCTCTTACAGCTCTCATTTTTTTTTTGTTGATGATAACTCATTTGAATTTCCGCTTTTAACTGTTCCGTCATTTATGTAATTGAAATTTTAAATTGCTCATAATAAGTGCTTGTGCCCTGTGCTTCGTTTCAAGTGTGGATATAAATACTTACAAGTTTAAGGAACGGAAGAGAATGGCACAGTGTGATAGCAATTCCTCTTAAAACACAAGAACTTCTGATGTTGAGAAGAATGAGAATGAAAGAACATCCAACAATATATTTATGAAAATGGAAGTTCTTGTAAGACAATAATGGATGAATAAATGATTGAATAGATAGATGGATGGCATAGCAAAGAGTGTAAGAGAAAGAGTAAAAGTTTAAAGAGAATTTTCATCATCATCGCTTTTTTACTGCCTTTTGAGTCTTGACTTGACTAAAGAAATATTTCCAACACTATAATAATGGATAGGTAGATGGATAGATGAGTTAAGTAGTGAAGCTAGCGACAATGGATGTTAGTATTATTATTATTGTCTATAAGAGACAATAAAGCATCTCGCTTATGATATAGAAGACAATTAATTCTTTACATCTATGCTGTTTTTAATGAAATCAAAGGCGCTCACATATAAGTGAAGTTTTAAGAACAAAAGAAGCGTTAAAGGGAAATAATAATGACTGGAAGAAAGCTTAATTAATTTTTCCTTTATGTTATTAAAAACATGTTTTTTCTGCCCATCAGTTTCATCTACAATGTCTTCTGATGCTCTCTTTTTCTCATCTCAACTTACTGCTTTAGTTAAATAGTTTTGTGATAAAAAATATTTTTAATTGAATTTCTGCAATTTATGCATGTGAAAGGAAGAGGGTGATGAAGAAGGTTGAAGTTTTTCGTTTTTCATATTAAATAAATCTAAAGACAGAAACACTATAAAGTAGTAAAGGAAGGAAGATTCATGCTTTTGACAGGTTTGAAAAAAGGAAAGAAAATTTTTCTCTGATTTGACAGCTCTGCACTTTTGTTTTTCACCTCAGAATAAAAGAAAAACTTTAATTTTCTCTCTCACTTGAACTTGTGGAATAATTTATACAAAAGAAAATAACAGGAAACTTGTTAAAAAGTCACTTCGGGCTATATTCAGGAGATGCTTTTGTTTTAAATTATCACAAAAACTGCTTTAGTTTAGTTTATTGATTGAAGAGTTTATAACGGTTGAATTAATTTTGAATTTTTCTTCATGGAAATCATAGTAGCAAACCCTTTGGAAATGTTCTTTTGATATTCAGTTTTGTTTCACAATTCAAACAGTAAACATTCACTAAAATTACTTTAATTTAATTATTAGACAGATTCATTTGATGCTAGCTCAACAAAAGCAGGTAAATAAACTGGTTAATGCAATTAGATTCTCCAAATTATAAATTTTTGCTATATTTACTCCAATTTCTGTTGATTGTAGTGATGTAAACAGTAAATTCGATGAATCTTTTTTTTACATCATTTTAGACAAACAAATATAAAGTTTGTAATGAATTTACACTAACACGGCACTACAGTTTTGTCAAAATGATTAAAACTATACATTTTCACACAGAAAAATGCACAAAAAAAGAAACGTTTTTTCTTTCTTAATTTGATTAAACTTGATTTATATTTTTTCCTTCCTCCTCAACTCGTTACGTTCAAGGTACGAGACAAAACTTGTCAGATGCATTTTCTCCTACTTTAATTTATTCAAAATGTCAGCGATTAATGCGAACGAACGACTTCACTTTGCATCATATCTCATCTTGTAGTGTTGTGTATATTAAAATTGTATTAAATTATTTTTATTTTCATTAATCAAATAAACTTTATTCAACAACAAGAATAAAGAAGAGTTGATGCATTTATGGGAGGGGCGCACTTAATGTTCAGCATTCAATTAAGGGAAAATTTCAATCACTTAAGAGTGTCAAAAGTCATGTCAGGTGTAAATTCATGTAAAACATGCAATATTGTGCTACAGACTAAACTCATTTTAATTGATGTTCATTAGCAGCATTTCATAAAAAGAGTTGATTTTTTTTAACCAACCTTAATTAAAATTATTTTTTTTTCGTTGCTATTCACAGAGAAAATCTCCAAGTCACTATTCATTAACTGGACATGTTTTATTCATGTTTTTATTTCTCATTTCACATTCGCGCTATCTTTTCACATTTCTCTTGCACAGACCACAATAAAAATTCATTTTGAGGTGGAAATAAAAACAGATAGACAAGCTCTTTGAGCTCAACGGCATGAGTAGAAAGAGAAAAATCAAATTGAAAATCAGACCCTAATGGTTTCACTATAAATATATTTTATTGCCTCTTTTATTGCTTTTATTTTCAATCAATCAATGTTTGCGCGACTTTCAGATCATTGCCACGTTCATGATTGCAGAGTTGTTGATTGAGCTTGAATTCTTAAGTATTCTTCGGATTACAATGTTAATCTGGAAAATTTAAATGAGCTTTGATGATTTATGATTTATTTTTATTGATGTTTATGGACTTTAAATTAAACTTTACGGTATTTTGGAATTTTAATCCGTGATATGAAAATTTCCATCATATAATTTAATTGACTCTGTATAAGATTTGAATATTAATTGGTAGGAAAAGTTTGTCATTCATGAATGGATTCCATAACAACTCTGAATGATACATATACTTCAAAATGAATCATGAAAGTTACTCATTTATTTTGTAAATTAGAAACATATCTCAATATGACCAACGGTCATTTGCCATAGAAATGTCCATTTCAAAGAGATGAAATGAATGACGGATAGGTTTTTTATGCTCATACACAGATATATTGGATATTCAATATGTAGCAGTCGAGTAAATTCTATTTTTCATCTTGAGAGGTAACAACAACCATTTGAAAAATAGATTATCGGCTAGTCATTAGCAGTTTATTTTCATCTCTTTTTATCTCATTTTCCCTTTTTTTCATATTTATTTCTTGTCTTTCTCGCATTTTTTTTTCTTCTGTGCCTACCATAGTGAAATTATGTGTGAAACTAAAATATCCACACAAAAAAATTTCTCATCATCCATTTCTTGTGCTCAAGATATAAACTGATCTGCTTGCTACACTTTGCTATTGACGATGATGATGATTGTGGTTTTGGAGATGTAGGAAAGTGAGAAGACAGGCAAAACCAATTTATAAGTAAATCGACAATATATTGAAGAGAAGCCATACCAGTCCACCCCACACACATTCATACAAGTCTATTTATCTTAATCTCATTTAAGTAGGCATTGGATATTCTCACTTTGTTCAGACATTTAAAAGGAGAGCAAACTTTTAGTGTGTCAGGTGGATTAGATGTTGATTTTGGTGGACTTAAGGCGCAGAATCTGAAGATTTTTGAGGTTAAATCTTTAAATTTTAAGGTTATGTTTTCAAATTTTGAGGTTATATCTTCAAATTATAAGGTAATGTTTTCAAATTTTGAGGTTATTACTTTAAATTTTAAGGTTAAATTATAAAATTTTAAGGTTATGTTTTCAAATTTTAAGGTTAAATCTTCAAATTTTAAGGTTATGTTTTCAAATTTTGAGGTTATGATAACAAATTTTCTTACAACATTGGCAACAGGACAAACAAAAAGACTCAATTATCGCAAGAACTCAGCTAACCATAAAAAATGAAGCTTGAGTTGAAAATAAATGTTGAGTGTGAGGCATGTCTAAGATGTGTATCAATAGAAATAGATGAGGCTCTGCTCAATTTTCAATACGAAAATTGGATTTTCTTTTCCTTTAGTTTTTTTTTCTACCCATAAAGGATGAATATTTCTATTCTACCAAATGCCATAGAAGAAAATGATAATTCATTTGACTTGAAAATTGGTTTTTTATTTTCTTTAACCTTATGTTAATACTTCTGATGCTATTTTCTTATATTTTCACTCTTGTTCTGCCTTCTTTTGTTGTTGAGGTTATCGGGAATGTTATATCTAAGCTTTATAATACGAAAAAAATTCAATTCTATATTTTTAAATTGCTATAGAAAGCCCTCCTTTAACAATACTGATGACTTGACTATATAATTTTAATAATAATGATGCTTTTCGAGTTAGGATAGAGTTAAAGGTATTGTAAGAATTGGAAGAACTAGAAAATATTTTGACATGCCATATAGACTTTCAATCGATGTTATTGCTAATGCTGTATTTGTGTATATTAAATGAGATGTGGAGATAATTCAGTGAGTGGACTTCCATGGTCTGTAGTAGATAATATGAGACAACCGGTCATTTTCAACCTTTCTTTTCATTATTTCTTCGATGTTATTCAGAGAAAATTTAAATTATGCTACTTTATCATGATGGTGCCTTTTTTCTCTCTTATTTTATTCTCTCTATCTCTTTTGTGTATCTATTAGACTAAAAAGAAACCCATGATGTGATGATGGCTTGAGGTTTTATTTCTAGTTTTATTTTATATATATATTTTTTTTCGGTTAATTTTGGCTCTTTTCCAGTCCACACAACTTGCTCATTATTATCTCACAAAAATGGTCTTCGTAGAAATCAAATAAAAGGAATAACATACAAAAAAGTAGACTTTAAGCATCATCGAGAAAGAAGCATGAAAAGGAACAAAAATAAGAATCGACATAAATTTGAAAGAAATCTAAACTAAATGGCCAAAACTTTTATTTTTTATGTGATTGCTTATGTGAATTCGAGAGATTAATTTTGATGATGCTTTTGTGGACGAATTTGTTAAAAAATATTTTTGTGATAATTTGGTGAATTTTTCGGAGAAGTTAAAGGAATTCACATTAGTGAAATGGATGCAGTAGACTGGAAGATATGAAATAGATTTAGAGATGTTTTTGACTTTAATAGATTCATTGGTGGATTTTTGAATGAGATGGTTTCTGCTGAATCGAATGTGGTTCCAAAAAACTGAATAAGCTGAATGAGCTGAATTAAAATGAACATGCTTAATTGAGCTGAATATGCTTAACTGAGTTGAATAGTTGAATTCAGCTGAACTTGTTGAATAATGAATTAAGTTCAACTTAGCTGAATAAGCTGAACTGAATTGAATATGCTGGATTCAACATGCTGAACATGCTGAATTCAACTGAATAAGTTGATAACCCTGAATTGTCAGCTTTATATCAGTTAAACTTTTTAATCCAAAAGACATTCGTCAACATTCATAAAACTTTTTTTTATTGTGAAAATTTTCTAATTGCTCATTTTAAGACTCAACGTGAGTTTAAAAAATCCATCATTAAAAAATATTACATTTAAAAAATGTTTCTCTTATCATTTACTGCTCAAGTTCACAAATGTTATTAACTTTTCTCTACAATGTGAGAAAAAACTCATTTCTTTCATAAATAAACTTTTTCTTCAAGCTTTTTTTTACGATTATTTTCATACGTAAGAAAAGAAAATAAAAGAGAAAAGATTGAAAGAAAAATTTCCAGCACAGCTGTAACATCAACAATAATTCGTCATGAATTTATTTTTATCACATCTCTATGTAATCAAATTACAACAACTATGTGCTATGCATATTGCCGGTGAGATGCATATATATACGTATGAGATGAAATAAAGTGAAAAGTCCTACTTTCTCCACACGTTTACACACGTTCACAGTAATGATTATACATATAACGATTGCCATTTGTAGCGGACATGAAGAAAAAGAGTTTAAGCTAATATATGTATGATCATGAATGAATGAATGTACGACTTTTATTTCATCTCGTTTAATTGTTACTTGTCGATAATTGGAAATTTCTCTTTGTTGATTTGCAGCACTTAATGGTTATTTACACGATGATTACTTATTACACTATTCTATGAACCATTTGAAGCACAATCATGCACTTTGATCATAAATTCACTTTAATGCATAAAGGAAATGGGGTAGAAGAAAGAAAATGCTGTTCTTTGCAATATTGTACGGAAGAATGCATTGGCACATATTCTAAGTGTCATCTTTTACCATTTGCTCTCAATGTACTTCCTCCATTTTTCATATCAGAATCTTTATGGCTGAGAAAAATGCGATCTGAATTTTTATGTGCCATATTTTATTAAAGAATCGGAGATATGAAGTTGTTTGGCTGGAATTTGGACCATATTTGTGGGACATTTGAAGCATGATTCTATGAGGAATTCAAAAGAGTTTTGTTGTGACACATTCGACTTTTTTTGGCAATATGAGATTGTATTTAAAGTCAGGCTGGATTCAACGAGCATTGCTTAATTTGCTGAATTAAGGTTAAATTGATTAATTTTCTGAATTCAGCTAAAAACGTTTAAACTACTGAATTCAGTTAAAAGTGCTGAACTTGCTGAATTTAGCTAAAAGTTCTGAACTTTCTAAATTCAGCTGAAATATTCATAATTAACAGATATTTACAAAACATTCTAATAAGCTTCTAGATCTAGAATGACGATTCAAATGCTACCCAAAAACTGCGCTCCCATTCTACATCTCTTCTTACTTCCTACATCGTCAATTCTTATTATAAAATATTTTTGACATTAATTCAGAGAAATGATGATAAAAATTTCTCATCTCGTTTAAAATTCATTGTGGAATCTCTCATCTGGTGACTTCTGCCGTTCTTATGTAAATGAGAGAAGACAAAGAAGAAGAAATTTGAGTCATCATAAGTATGATTTTGTTCTGGATGGGAGATTTATTAATTGACTTCGACATTTTGACTTGATTCATTTTTATTATTCTTTTTTCTCATTTCCCCTCTGCAAGATTCTAAGTCTCGCGTCTCGGTGTCTTTAGTTATTATTAATTTAGTATTCGAGAACAGTTAAGAAATTATTTTTCAGCAATTAATCCTTTAATGAACATTTAGAAGTAATCATTTAATGAGAAATGGGAATACACAGCACATACCACAGCAATTTTTTTTTTGGTACGATGAATACATCATTAATGAAAAGAAGAAAAGTAGAAAAAAAAGATTTTCATCTCTGCGCCATGAGCGGAATTAATCTGTTTACAAAGCCACAAAAATTGTTAATTTTTTTTATGTTTCTTTCGTGGGTATTAAAACAGAAGGGAATTAATTAATTGACTTTGGTGATCTGTCGTCGTCGTCGTTATTGTTGTTTCGACTAATTTTCCATCTTTCTATCTCCTGCTTCTACTATTTTTATTGCTTGAAACTTAAATAACATCAAATCACAGCCACATGATAGAGAAAATGATGGAAATTGCTGATGTACAAATGGAGAATGAAGAAAATTAAGAAAAATATTTTTTTTGTGATCTAAAAGTTGAAGAAACTTTTCAAAATTATTTGATATTTTCATAGATTTGACAGTTTAACTGCTGTGAACAATTTTGTTTAAAAATATTCTAGATTGTAAAATAAACTCATTTAATATGTCAAATTAAATCAACTTCTTGACTGAGATGCTCAGTTTGTTACAAAACTGTAGATTGAAATGGATTTGGTTTGATTTAATGGCGCTGAACTCAAATTGGTGCTGCTGAATTCAGCTGAAATGCATTATATTCAGCTTCTTCAACATAAAACATCTAAAAAGGCTGAATTGAACACAAAATAGTTGAATAGTGCTGAATAAAGTTTAAAAAGCTGAATAGTGTTGAATTTTGACTCAGAATAGCTGAATAAGGCTGAAAACAGATTCAAGCTAGCTGAATTTAGCAAAATCCAACTGGAAGCAAATATTGTTTAACAATTCATAATAAGCTTGATTATTATTCTCAGTACCAAAGTTCTTCAGAAAACAATCAAATATTAAAGCAATTACTTATTTTACTGCCTTAACAAACCTCCACTCAAACCATTTAAGAGAATTTTATTCTCAATATTCAGATCACCATCTCGTTCCTCCTCCATAGTTCACATCAAAAAAGTGAGAATGGAATAGAATTAAAGGCCAATAATCGTTTCAAATGAAAATAAATTTTATCGACTTGGAAATCAATTTTTCATTGTACATGAGCCATGCAGAGAGAGTATGAAATGAATTTTAAGCAGTAAATTGATGTGTTTTCTTCAAACGAAAAAGATAACAAAAACACATTTTTCTTCCTCATCATCCTCAACATTTCTCGTCTCAATTCTATCTCGCTTACAATATCAATATTTATTTTATATTTATTTGTAGCTGATTATTGATTTTAGATGAGTCTGGTGCTAATGAAAATTAAATGGAAATTTTTGTAAGTCTTTAAAATTAAATTTTCAATGAGAAAAAATTTAATCAGCATGATGATGACGGTCGCAGCTAAGCGTAATAAATTATAAGTCATGCCTATAAATAGGAACGACCATATTAATTTTTGTCTATGTAAATCACATCATAATTGTAATCATGGAGATGTTAAACGCAAGACATTGAAGAAGATTTAGTATATTAATAAGGATAATTCTCTACGGCACTCCCACGTGATAAGGAAGCTTCATTATGCTCTTTTAAACTTATTTATGAAAATCACATCTAAATATTTCCGCAATTTAATAAATCCAAAGAAATATGAAGCAACAGCGAGGAGATGAAAAATTTTTCTCTTGGGGATTAAAAACATTCTTTACGTCGCTTCCGACTGAAAGAATATCGGAGATTTTCTTCTGAGACAATTTAAGGTATTCACGATAATAGCTTCATTACTAAATACTACTGAAATGATCATTAATTCTCATTTGGTAATGCTAAGAATTTTCCATTTCCTTTTGTTTCTGCTCGACGTGAGCGAGACGGTCTGCTCGAAAATATTGATCAACAACGGCATTATTATTCTTTCATTTCTTCTAAATTAATCATTGGACCTGGATTATTTATACATGTTGCGTATGTTCCAAGAATAACAAGAAAACTTTTTCTTTCTTAATGTTGAGATTTAAGAGATTATTTTAAGGTGAGAGAGCAAAGTTTGTCTTTGGTTCTATTTTTGGGATTGAAAATTGATGTAAATGCTTGTTAGCTGAATTTATTAGAACGAGCTGAATTGACTGAAAAAGGTTTAATTCAGCCGAATAAGCTAAATTAAGTTAAAAATGCTGAGTAAGCTGAATTGAGCTGAAAGTGCTTAATTTATCTGAATCCAGTCAAAAATGCTGAATAAACTGAATTCAGCTAAATGTTCTTAATAAGCTGAATTCAGCTAAAAGTGCTGAATAATCTGAATTCAGTTAAAAGTACTGAATTCATCAAATAATTTTAAAATTCAAATTAATAGATTTAAATAAGCGCTTTATTTTCTTTCAAAACTTACAACCTTACTTCCACATTTTCAATCTGGCTTGTAACATTGTTCAAGCGAAGTTACATGGCATTTCGTATTGCCTTTTTATCGCTACTAAAGAAAATAAATTACAATATCTGAAAATACTCTTTTATATCTTTTGTCTGTTGTTCTCAGTTCTGTGTGTTTTCAGTCCCTCAGCATCCACATACATACTTACAGAACACAGAAGAAAAAAAAATATATAAATATTTTTCATTTCTCTTTAAATCACTGCGTCGAATGCGCCTTTAAAATTTTAATCATCATTCGTCATAATTCTCAGATGAGATTATTATTTAAAGAATAAATAACATGTATACAGTATGTAGTGGATGAAACAGCAGAAAGCGAGCAAGAAGCAGCAGCAGCAGCATTAGACTCACCATTTAAAATTGGAATCAGAGAGCGAGAGAAGCACGAGAAATAAGAACTTTATTCATCATCATGGCAATGGCAACTTATAATCTTAATTTAGTTGTTGTTTGTATGCACGACGAAGATTTATATGCGAAGAATGGAAAATTATTATTTATTAATGCTCCTAAAATTTCTTTATTCTCAAATGGCATGTACTTGCAATTTTCATCCTTCATATCCATACAGACAGAATGCTTAAAATTTTCATGATACGATGATTCAAAAAAATATTCTTAAAATTGCCTCAATACTTGAATAACAAGAGATTTTTTTTCCAGCTCTTACTTATGCCACATGGCCTCAGCTCTTAAGTGATTTCGACATGAAAATGTTATTTATTCATGATATCTAAATATTTTTCTTGTCTTTTCTCATTCTCCCCCTTCTTTTTACTTTTTTTTTTTGGAGGAAATAAAATCTTTACATGAAATTTTTAGCATTAAACTTTGGAAATTGGAATGCTGGTGTTTTTTGGAGATTGAATTGGGGTTTAAAGACTTTTTGTATTGAAATTTGTCGAATTTAAAATAGTGCTTTAGTGGATCAGAATGCTAAGGTTTGAAAACATTTGTTTTGCTGGTATAAGATCAAATCCCTCATTTTTGGATTTATTCTAAATTGTTCCTGCAATTCATCATTGTTCGAAGAGTAGCCAGCTTTTGATGTTCAAGTCTCAACTTTTTTCAGTCAATCTTCTTTAACATTACCGAAAAAATCTCCAAATGCGCTCTATACACCACAAAACTTACCCCAACTTATTCCAAAAAACTTTCATCAAATGTTTTTTTCTTCTTTTAAATTCTCCAATCAATTCTCGTATCAGAAAATATTTTACATAAATTCACATATTTTATAGTTCAAAAACCACTATTCGATGTATAGTATTTAATTAATATCGATTCATAAGAGACGATGATGATGATGAGAAATGGAAGGAAAATATGCAGATAGAAGAAGAAACAGAAGAGGTTTCATTTGAAGTGGCTTTTAAACAAGAAACTTTTTGATAAATATTTTTCGCAATATTAAGCATGCATGTTTCACATTAGAATGATCGCAATTGAGACTAAGAAGATTTATGGATGAACAAAATATTTTTTTTTCAAGTATCAAAATAGAATTTTCCATTGAAAAGTTCAGTTTGATTATTTCATGAGCAAATCATTCATGTCAATATTGCGGTTAAACTACAAAAAAAAAGCTTTTTTCCTGACATTTACATGCTTGTAAATCGTATGTATGTTGAAAACATTCCAAATCTATCTATCTATTTCCAATATATCTGCTATAAAAATTCTATTAACATTGAGTGAGATATGCTCAGCATGTTTGTGAGGGTATGAAAATTATTTTAAAATTCCATACATTGAACGAGTCCCTTTGATGTTGATTTCCAATGCATTTACAGTTTGTGCTTTTGTAGAACTCTACAACACATTTCCATACATCCATATGCAATTTTTATTTTCACTTTGATATCTACAAAGTCATTAAAAATTTATTGCAGAAAATATAAAATTTTCTCGTATTTCTGAAATTGCTAGCTGGATGTTGGAAGTTTGGATTTTAGATTGTGGGGAGATTGGCATGTGCGCATAGTTTTTTGGCTGGTTTTGAGGTTCTATTGTAGTCAATAGAGAAATACTAGGGTCACCAGGGGTAATATTCCCTAGTCAAAGATTAATTTTATTTAAAGCTCTAATTGAAGTTCATTAAGGCCTCTGAGGAAGCCTTAAGATTAAATGTCAAGATACTTCACTTTGAGATATATTTAAATAAAAATTAAATTTGACTAGGGTAAAGAACCATAAGTTGCACCAGGAACTGGCTTCAGTTTGAAGTTTACTATATTCTAGTGAAGGCAGAAGTTAAAATCGAGAAATATTCGTTGATTTTTCAAGAACTAAGATGTGATAATGGTGAGCACAGCAGTGACTAAGTTCATAAATTGGGTGAAGTCCATCTGGCAGACTCGAGAATTCTGCAGAATTCTGGAACACAGTTGTGCAGAATAATTCTGCAGAATTCTCCAGAATTCTGGAGGATTATTTATCAGAATTCTGGAGAATTTTTTGAAAAATGTCACGCGACACATTCGCAACATGATTTCAGAAAACAGAATTCTGTAGAATTATGGACAAATAATTCTGGAGAATTCTGTAATAGTTTTTATATAAATTGTCAAAAACACCCTATACTATTTAGCATTAGCTATTTAGCTACAACTGTAGATTACAGATGAACGTCCTTCGTTACGTAAAAATCAAATTAAAGCTGTAATTTACAGATGGTGTTTATAGCTTAGCTGCTGAGCAGTACTTACAGTTGAGTTTACAGTTTTATAAAAATCAAATTTTTCACTCTGGATGTTAACATTTAAAATATAAATAAAATAATACAAGAATAAAAACTGGAAACAAAAACCTAAACAATGATAGTAAACAACCTAGGAAATACTTACGAATGGCTTCGATTTAAATCTAGCACCATGCCAAAGTCACACCAGGTTGATGCTGGATTTCTGATTAATTTACCGACTTGTGTCATTCGGAATAGAACCAAAAACTGAATGCTTCATTCAAATAAAAAATATAATGCGAATCTTATGTTTATACATAACGATTCATTGAATTCGTGCTAGAAAGCATTTAAAGTTATTAATTACCAATCGTTTTCAAACTTTTGCACGCTACTGTACCTTGTTTTCTATTCAATTTTTTTGTAAAAGGAAATGTCATAGTCAAAACCAGCGGAATTCACGTGAAATTACATCAACTGTAAGTACTGCTCAGCAGCTAAGCTATAAACACCATCTGTAAATTACAGCTTTAATTTGATTTTTACGTAACGAAGTAAGTTCATCTGTCATCTACAGTTGTAGCTAAATAGCTAATGCTAAATAGTATAGGGTGTTTTTGACAATTCATATAAAAACTATTACAGAATTCTCCAGAATTATTTGTCCAGAATTCTCCAGAATTATTTGTCCAGAATTCTCCAGAATTCTGTTAAAAAAATTCTGTTTTCTGAAATTATGTTGCGAATGTGTCGCGTGGCATTTTTCAAAAATTCTCCAGAATTCTGATAAATAATTCTCCAGAATTCTGGAGAATTCTGCAGAATTATTCTGCACAACTGTGTTCCAGAATTCTGCAGAATTCTCGAGTCTGCCAGATGCTCCGGAATCCTAAAAATGGTCATCACTTAAAATTCCTGATCAGAAAACTTTGCAAATTTACAAATAAATTTTAATATCCAAGAGATATGCCAACAAACCCACATAGTCACAATATTATCCTTTATTAATATATTTATGCACAGCTACAGTTTAATTAAATTATATCCCCAAATGTGTACTATTCGAGAGAGAGGCACACAAAAGAGTGAGCGATGAAAAGTTGTGTAAAGTGAATAGTAATAATTTTAATTGTACCACCGCCCAGCTTTCAACTGGATGTACAATATATTTATATAGCAGATAATAATAGCAAAAAGTGTAATGAAAATCTGCGGCTATTCTCGAGAGTTAAATTGTAAATAGAGGGGCCATGATAAAACTAACGATGTCATCTTCAATGGCTGTACAACGAGAATATAAAATAAAGGATAAGCATATACTAAAGTGGATGAAATAAAATGTCCATTGTTGTCATTATGAAAAAAAAAGAACAGAGTGTTGAGCATAGCTTGGGTGACGGTGGTTGTGGAAAAAAATGAGGAAAAACTTGGCAATTAAAATCATCTGGCACTTCTCCTCGTCTCGCTTGAAAGTCATTGTTAATGTGTGTGAGGAGGAGTTGGTGGCTGCTTGGTTTTAAGGACATTGCAGAAATTCATCATAGTGGGAAAAATTGGGTTAATTAAAATCCACAATTATGAATGGAACTTATTTTTTAAAATAATAAAAATTTTCTTTGTTGCTACCTTACATGCTGTATGCTATATATTTTTGATGAATGAGAAAATTTCTTTTAATTAAGCCATGAATATTGTAAATTAAAATTATGAGAAGTAGTTCATTAAAATTGAGAAGCAGCTCTTAATTGAATTTGGACTTGAGGATCTGAATCAAAAGTTTATGTGACTGCAAAGCTATTTAGCTTTGAATCTGTAAGAATTTTCAACTTCCTGACTTTTTCTTTTTCATTTCTAAAAATAAAACTTTACTGGTTTTGATTTCCATTAACAAAACAGCAGAGCTGTTTATGTTGTATTCTTATTTTTTTTATAAAAATTTATATAATGTAGTTTACTGCAGTCTATTGAAAATACAAATAAAGAATGTTTGAAAAATGTAAAAACAAAAGGCAGACAAAAGAGGTTGGTTTCAAAAAAAAGAAGAAAAATTCTTTCATTTTCTGAGGTTTTTTACATTTCAGATACAGAATAAAAACTTTTAATTAGGTTAACGAATTCAACAAAAATCTATAATCCCTCCATTTAACATTTATTCGCATTTTTTTTTGTTCCTGTTTTCATTTGAAAATGAGAATGTAAAGTTAATTTTTTAGAGCGATATTGGATGGGGAATGAGTTTTTGGATACATTTTGTTGTATTTAATGGTCTTGTTTGAGTTATACTTGATTTTTTTAACGAGAAAATCGGTAATTTTATGAATTTTGGAATTGAATTCAATTTCTTTAGAATTCAGATTTACAAAAACCGTTAATTTTTTTCTTTGAAAATCAAATTCTACAAAAACTGTTAAATTATTTTTGAAATTCAAATTCTACAAAACTGTTAAATTATTTTTGAAATTCAAAATCTACAAAAACCGTTAAATTATTTTTGAAATTCAAATTCTACAGAATTCTTTATTTCTTTGTGAAATTCAAAATCTACAAAACCGTTTAATTCAATCAAACTCTCAACATTCAAAATTCACAAGAAATGCGTTTAATTCTCAATCTAGACTGATTTTTTCACCAGTTTCTACTAAAAAGAGCACCAGCAAAGGCGCGAGTATGTGATAAAAATGCCATAAAACAAATTGAAATTTAATTTTCAAACAAAAAAAAATTGTGTTATGTTTTTATTTGGTTTATTGCTCTTCGCATTTTACATGCCTTCAATGACTCACAGTTAAAAGCATTTCTCAAAAAAATGTGTAATTTGTAACAAAAATATTTAGAGATTTTTTTTATATTTTTTCAGTTCAGTCTTTTGTTTTTCCTGAAATAAAATTCATTCACATAAATTTACATTCCAATTGAGTTGATTTAGCTTTTCAGTGTGATGAAAAATGTATTTTTTATGAACATTTTGCCTTAATTAGATTACACTCGTTGATGAATAACAAAAAAAAAATATTCGGAGTCTGTAAAATTTTAATGAATTTGTTGAAGTTGGGAATGCAGTTTTAATGTGGATGAAAATTGTGTTTTGAATTTTTTAAGTTTGTAACTTTAGATTTGATGTATTGTGAAATTGGATTTTGTTTGGCATGTTGCAGTTAATTTTTATTCGTATTAATGTTGTGTTCAGTTTAGTGGCTAATATAAAGAGCAGTCGTAAATGAGGTTACAAATTTTTCAAGATTTTTATTTACACACATTTTATTATTAAAAACCGTTAAAAATTCAAATTTTACAAAAACGTCAAAAAATTCTAGTTCTACAAAGCCGGTAAAATTCAAATTTTACAAAACAGTTAAAATTCAATTTTTACAAAACCGTTTAATTTCAAAATTTACAAAACCGTTGAAAAAATTAAAGTTCCAATTTTCTCACGATCTTTTACAAAAAATCTCTAGCCAACATCCAGCCATAGAATATAGAGCAAAAATCCAGACAAATAGCAATTTATCAAGTAATAATGTAGCAATTTCCTTTCATCATTAACATGATTCTTTTACAAGACAACGAGGAAAAGTTCATTAAATTACTGACAAGAAAAGGACAACACATATTCACATAAAGAAACATGAAATGAAATTACCATCCTTTCGGAAATAAAAAAGAAAAAGAAGAAGCTTTTATTTTCTTCCCTTTCAATCTTGATGATCAGCTAAAGTGGAAGTAAAGAAGAAAAAAAGTAATTTTTCAAAACAAAAAAATTTCTGTTCGACATAAATAAATGGAGCATCAACCGAGAATGGCATGAGACTGATTGCAAAAGCGTAAAAAGGGAGAAAAGAAATAAAACCATCAAAAACCATTAAGAAAGTGTAATTAATAATATGCCAAGTAAAACTTTTTTTTTCCTCCCTTGTATGCCTGATGACTTTTTTTTCACTCTCTGTGTGTTAGCCTATTTGTTGTCCCTCTTCTTATTGCCTTTTACAATTTTTTTTCCTTTTTCCTTTCAATATGTAAGACGTACGCCAACCTACCACGATGGAATGTCGAAATGCGAGAGGGAAAACAAATTTATGACCCTTCAGACCACGATACTTCTTACTTTTTTACGAGCTTTTTCCTTATTCAATGTTTTTCCACTTCCTTATTTTCTTCTAAAGTTTTTAGCTTGTTTTCATAGGGAAAATGTGGTTTTCTGTTTTGTGGCTTGACATACTTACGAGATTGGTAATTGAAAATTAGTTTTGTAAAGGTTGGGGTTGATTTGAGAAATTGAATTGGAACAAAGTGAGAGTTAAACTTTGAGATTTTGAGTTAAAACCTTTCATTTGAGACATTCTTGAAAATTTACAATACCGTTATATCTTGAATTTTTCAAAACCGTTAAAATTTGAGTTTTACAATGCTGTTAAAATTTGAATTTTACAAAGCCGTTACAGTTTGATAATTTGCTTAAAAGCCGTTAAAATTTGATTTTTAAAGAACCGTTAAATTTTGAATTCTTCTGAGCTGTTACAATTTGAAATTCACAAAGCCGTTAAATTTTGAATTGTATAAAGACGTTAAATTTTGAATTCAACAAAGTCTTTCAAATTTAAATTATACAAAACCGTTATACAATTTTTTAAATTTTCAAATTTTACATACAAATGCGCTTACTACTCAAAGTCCTAACCATCCTTCATCCTAAGATATTCTTACAACTTTTTTTTTGTGTAGTCGATGGAAAATGAACGAGTTTTTAATTCAAACTTATTCTCCACATTTCCTTCCTATCTCCTTAGACAAATTGGCATGAGTATTGTGTGCTAAAGGAAGCTTTCGTTTAATTTGCAAATCAAAATAAGGAAGGCAAAAAAAAGTGTGTGAATATATTGGAATAGGAAATTGAGCATAATAAAATAAGGTTTGAATGTAAATGCAATTACGTCCAGACTGCTTTTTCATTATCAGCTTATATTGCATGCATCCCATCCCTTTTGTGATCATTAGATATAAATATTTTTTTGTGTGTGCTATTTTTGTTATTGGACCTAATCGCTCCCCTATTTTATGTTAATTGAGTCATGAATGGAATGTTGAGAATTTTTACTACTTTTTGACCATTTTTTCTTGTTATTTCCGTGATTTAGCATTCATCCTTACAAAACTTTTAACCGCCTCGACATTTATCTGTGATTTACAAGCCTCACAATTCGTTCCTTTATTCATTTATTTTTATTGTTTTATATACAGTTTGGAATTGTTCCTATAACTATTCCAAGGCAATAATTCTTTTCGCAACAAACTTTATTTTTTATGTTTGTGACAAGTACGATGAAGGAGGTGGAGATTGAATGCAATTTTTCTATATATAATGTGTGCCTATATACCTTGTCAGGGGTGTGTTTAAAGTTTGTGGCTTATGAGCTACTTGAGTCAACCTTCTCGGATGTTAAGGAATGGCACCCAACTTGATTCCATGTTTTGAAAACCCTTGATTTTCTTCCGATACCTCCACAGCCACTCTGTTCCCCATACCTTAAAAATTGTTTATCATCAGGACATTGCAGAGAGGAAAAAAATTCGCAATTCCTTTTTTTTTTTATCATAAAAATGGAAAACAAAAACCACACACAACCAAACAACAACTGGAACTATGGTATGTAACTAAATCACTTTAGCTTTAAACATACGTACGGGTTGCTGGCATTTAAACTGTATGGTATGTATGCAACGATATTCTTTTTTTTTGCAGAATTGTCTCGGCAATTGGATATAAATCATTAGGTAGCTTGCTTATATTAGCTTTGCTTCCCTTTCGCTTGCTCTTCTGTAATCGTAGTGAATATTTATAGTTAAGTTTAGGCCAAAGACTGTTGACCGAATGGGTAATAAAATACACGATGACCAGTGGTTGTCCAATGACTGCTTCACTCGCTTTCTGTTTCTATTTATTCCTTCTTACTTAATAAATTGGATGTACTGAAATTTATATTTGTCGCAAATACTTTTTTTTATGATTTCTTTTTGCTACGTCTAAGTTTCAAGCTCTCAACATAAGGCGAAACGGAAATCCATTAATATCTTTATTGCAGCTCTAATGCTTTATGTACAAGTAAGTTGGTGGGATTCCTTGAGTTTGCGATGCATTTACTGAGGGATTTTTGTATTGAAAATGTCTCGGTGGAAGTGATTCTATGTGTTGTAGAGGTTAAGGTTGTGAATTTTGTTGGAAAGGGTAAAATTCAAGGGGTGGATAGCTATTTTGATTTTGTAACTAATATTAAGGTTAGGTAGCTATCACATATAGAAACCTAGTTGACATTCCTTTTTATATTTTAACTTATTCTGTCAACCAAAATACCCAAACCATCTCAAATCTCAGTTTTCAAGCAGAGCAAATACACTTTAAGGATAAATAAGTTAATGGAATCGCTTCCCACACTTCACGTATTTCAGAACAACGTGAAAAAAATTTATTAAAAGGAAATTGAGAACATTATCTTTCAGAAATTTCAACTACACTTTTCATTTTATTATTTATGAGACGGAGAAGCAAGAAGAGCATTGCACTTCTTATACATATTACGTAGAGGTAAGGGAAGTGATTTGAAAAAGAAATGTGATAAGTCTGGAATGTTGAACAAGAAGTTAATGTGAGGTTGAGGAGCTCTAATTGATTTGAATAGTAAGCTAATCGTAAATTAATACATATGTGTTGCAAAATCAGGAAAAACTTCAAAATTCAATAATATAATAAATCACATTTTCCGTATTTGAATTTCTATTGAAAAAGTTTATTTTACAGTCGAAACCAAATCGTTTCGCATTGATTGCATTCTATCCTTATTAATTAGTGAAATGAGCATGTATTTAATTAAAATTTGTTGCAAATGTGAATTATAGAATTGAAATTAATCAAATTAATTCAAAATTTTCTCATCATTCTAATTAAATGCATTACTAGCTGCTATTTTATTAACAAACTTAATAAATTTCCTAATGTGATTGATATTTTAACAAATTTTAAAGAAAAAAAAAATGTTTTGGGATTTAAATTTTGAAGTTGAATTGAAGATTCATCAGTAAGAAGTCAAACAAAATCAAATAACTGATTGAAATGGTTCAGGGCTTATTTTATCAATAATCTTAGTTCCAATCTAATGTCAAGCTCATCTGTTTCCTCAGAAATCTCTTATTTACCAACAATAATCCACTTCTTAACTTCTCAGCATCAATTCTTAGAAAACAACAATATCAGATTTAAGTCTGTAAAAGCTTTCTACGAAACAAGTTCGTTCCATTATAAAAATATATAAAGCTGATAATCGCATTTGCTGATTTTTAAACTCAAAAGATTCCACCGCACGTTTTTTCTATAAAGTCAAACAAAATTTTCTCTTTACTTAAATTGCATTTTCCAATTGAAATCGAACGAAAAATAGACGAGATTGTGGAAATTTTATTTAACTTTTTCTCTTTTTTTCTGTATCAGTTCGGATCGTCTTTGATGTTGTTGTGTTCATTCACCACACTTTCTATCTCTCAATATACTTCTGCATTTGAAGATTATTCTTTTTTTTTGCACAATTTTCTTAATTAAAACTTGTTTACACAAGAAGGAGAAGCTGAGCTTTTGAGGGAGTTGCAGTCTGCATTGAAAAGTCATTATAAGAAAAGGAGGGAAAATAGAAAGAAAAATCAATTGAATGGACTTTTCTTTTACAGTATAGATAAAGGAGAATAAAATATATTTCTTTTAAATTCAGGAAATAAGCATGGTGACTGTATTTCTGTGCAGGATTTGCTTTCTCAATGTGTTCCTTATTTAATCTGAAATGTGTGGAAATTCAAGGAGAAATTATGGATCAAGATTGTAGCTTAGTTTTTTAGGTGATTTTCAAATGTTTGGGACTTGGTTTGACTAGATTTGAAGTAAAATTTGAAGAAATTTAAATTCTGAATAATGGTTTGTATTCAAGGGAATTGTCAACCACAAGTTCTTAAAGAATTGAAAGTGTATACAACTTTAGGGTATCATCAACTGAAATTTTGTAAACAAATGAGAATTTCACTCAATTTCGAATAAATTATTTGTTTTTGAACTATTTAAAAGCTTGAAGATCATTATTTAAGCTTCATATCATAGTTCAAAGTGAACTGGCTCATGATATTGATCTCCAATTAATTAAAAAACTTAAAATCTAAACTTTCTTAATCAAAAACTGCGCTTAACTCTTCAAATCTCTCAATTTTCTCAACACAAGCATTTCCAACTCTAACAAGCTAGTTAAATAATGAGAAAGATAGAAGAAATAATTTCTACAAAATAATTGAATTTCCTTTTCTAATGAGCAAGACTTTTTGAATCAGGAAGGATTTTTATATCTTCAGAAAATTATTAGAATTGATTTCTATTGAGAATTTTTAAATTGCAAAATTAATTTTCTTGTGCAGATGAGAAGAAAAATCAATTTTCTTATGCTGAAAAGTTCATTTTTCTGTTGGAAAAAATTCAATTCTTTGTCTTTCTTTATGAGGAGAGGAAAATTCAATATTTGTGGTAAAATTTCATTGATTGGACTTGATTGCAGTTGGAAATTAGTCAAATTCATATGAATTTTAATTGCCATTTAATGAGTCAGTGCTGCAAAATATTCAAATCAATTCAGATTTAATTAATTGATCAATTTTATCAGCAAATTAATAATATTTTTTATTAAATTAATTAGCAATGTTGTTTTTAAGCGTAGGTCGACACATTAAAGCTGAAAGCTTCTATTAAATCCTGAATAAATGTTTAAATCGGAGATAATTTTAAGGTATCATCCACAATCTATTTATATCTCCCCAAATGTAAATTTCCATAAGCATCAAAAGTCGTGTAAGCCGTCAAAGTCAAAAGTATGAATAAATGTAAAGGAAGAAGCTTGAAAAACATTTCACATAGTGATGCAATAAAAAAAAATTTTAAATGTAAAAGAAATAGAAAAAAGCAAATGACTTTCGGTGTGGCTTTTATTTTCACAACATTAACTTTGATTGAGGACTCTCCATTGTCTATCTTTGTCTCACATCGTTCCTTCTGTATAGAATCTTCTCACTTGAATCATTTTTCATGGTCCATATTCTTTTTAATGTTGAAACGTGACGGTAAGTGTGGTGACTCACACAGTGATTTACAATCGTCGCAATGAGAATGATAATAATAAAGAAGGAGAATAGATACACAGCGTAACGTAAATTCATATTACTAACGCCACAGAAAAACCATTAAGGATGGATTGACATAAACCACCACCACCCGAGTAATTTCTTGCAAGAAAATCACACAAAAAAAATCTCGTTTTTATTTTTCTGTTGTCACATTTCGTTCTTGAAAGGAATAAGTAGAAGATGGAAGAGAAATGTTGTCGGAAGTTGGTGTCTGAAGTGCATTTTGTGTTGAATTTGATTAAGATTAAGGAGATTTTTAGATGATTTGAATATGGAAGATGTTTATGGACAATTTTTAATAGAATCTTTGAGACTGATGGAGCCCATGATGCACTTATAGTGCTGTAAATGTCTTTATTAATAGTTTCTAGTGATGATTTAATAAAATTTGAATCAAATTTTATGTTGATTCTTCGAAGAACCAAAAAAATCATCAATAATGCAATTTATAGATTCTTTTTTGATCTTGGATTGTAGGATCTTAAAATTTACAGTAAAGACTGCATTCAAAGTGAAATAGTCAACAATTTTTGTTGTTTGTAAACAAAACTTTCGCGGGCAAAATTAAAATTCTTCAATTTTCTTTAAAAAAAAAAAAAAAAAAAAAATTTAACCTATTTCCTTATGAACTAGGATCTCGTTTGTTTTTTTTCTATTAATGTATAATTTCTCTAGCAATAATTTATTTTTTTCTTTTTTTTTGCCACATGGGATGTTTTTTTTCACATTTTTCATCCAAATTTAATTAATTCATACATTCAAAATCTAATTAATAATCAAATGGTATTTAAATTAAAACCTTGAAGGTTGGTGTTAAATATATCTCCAAATGTAGCTAAACATAATTCACTAAATAAAAGCACTATTATTATTAAAAATTCAAATTAAATTCATTAACATCTAAATCTCATCAAAACAAGACAGAATGCATAAACAACCGTCACATCCAAGATCTAAAACATCTTTAATCCAAAAAGCCAGCTAACAAGAAACAAATTTTAAAGAATATTCAAGAAAAAAAATACATTTTTATGCTCTCCATTATTCTGCAATTTAAGAAGCGATGACAAAATATGTATACACAGAAGATGAGAGGAGCATAAAATAAAAATAATGAAAAAAGCAAGTATAAAATTTAATTCATTTCATTATTTGCCATCATTTCTGTTCTATTTCTCTGCTTACAAAAGCTACATTTTCGTTAAATTTTTTGTCAACAAAAAAAAAGAAAAGCTAGTAAAAATAAAGAATTGTGTTGGCAATCCAGAAAGAAGATTGAAGAGCGAAAT
Organism: Chironomus riparius; assembly: GCA_917627325.4. NCBI lineage: Eukaryota > Metazoa > Arthropoda > Insecta > Diptera > Chironomidae > Chironomus > Chironomus riparius. The sequence continues at coordinate 14,616,319 of OU895877.1, read as the reverse complement.
GGAAACAATCTAGTATGAGACTAAATAATAACAAACAACGTAAATTTCCCAATTTTATTTTTTTTTACTTCTGCTACTGAAGATGAATTAGGGCTTCTGACTCAAGTCATGAGATATAAATAACCATTATGTGAATTGAAAAATCAGAGCATTTGGAACCTCAATAGCAAGCCATTGTTAAATATATTGCTATACTGAAATGTATATTGTTCCACGGAAAATGAGCAATGCTCTCTTTCAAATGACAAACAACATAACAACAATTGCCGTACACATTTTTTTGTTGCTTTCTTTTATTCCCTTCCTTTATTTTGGCAGCGTGCTTTTTTTTACTGTAAACTTAAGCTATAGAATAAACATTCATTACGGGTTGGTTCAGGTTGGCATTGTATGATGTTCTTTTTTTGCTGCTTTTTTTTTATCATCCTCGACTTGGCTCAACATTATTATGTGACAGTATCGTTAAAAAATATCGTAGGGTGTTGCTAGCACTGCTTAGAAAATGAACATATAGACTTCTTGAATCTTGACATAACATTGCCACCACCCAGTTTTCTTTTCTTTTCTTTCTTTTTAAGCTGTGACAAGTGAATATGTGTTTATTTGCCGGCATTATTGTTGATGTTACATGCATGCATTACAATGATATCAATGAATATTGTAAAAGAAATAAATTCTGTCACATTAATGGACTGCGACATGCTAAAAGGGAAGGAAGGAAGACAAAGAAAAAAACCTTTATTGATGTCTCGACTTTGAAAGCTAAAGAAAATGAGGATGTGCTCTTTTGGTAAGGAGCGCTGTTTTCTTTTGTCTTATGAGTTATTGATTATGGCAGATTATGGTTTCGAGGTTATTCTAGGTTAAGTCTAATTCTTGGATAGCTTTTCAGAGTAGATTTGAAATTGAGTCATATGTAGATAAATCTGCCAGTGCTAGATTATGGCTTTTTCGACAGAGTGGAACCAATCGACAATCGGTAAGCCTGCATGATGAAAAGAAGTGGGTTCGACTCCTAGCGAAGGCTGAATCACAAGCGAATCTAGAATTCAATGATGCAGTCAGAATTCAGGGGAGCAGCTAAGGGCTAAGCATTTACTTCTATTCAAGTTGTAGAAATAAGTTTAAGGAGCAAACCTTCTACTAAAAGAGCTTTTAGACCTTCTATCTTCCAGTACCTCCTCGAAAACATAAATCAGTAGTTTCGCATACTTAAAGACACAAAAACAAACTGAATCAATGATGATAAAGGAATTTAAACTTCTCGCTAACCAAACATTTCTTTTCCCATGATACATTAGCGGTCACAACAAGTCACATTCCACACAAGATTTACATTATTATAACCCACGCACATGATAAGGCAGAAATAAAAGGGACTGATGACAATGAATAAGAGTAATTCTTATGGAATTCAATAATGACAATGATGATAGTTCATATATGAGGACGAGTATATATCCACAATGAAAAATGATAAGGGAAATTCATAACGCACATAAAGAATCTGTTGTTCATGCCTTTTGTGGATTTTCATAATATTTTTCCAACCACTACCACCACGTGTTGATGCGTCCTTCCTTTGTGTGTATACAAATATATATTTTTCATTATAACCAACTTCCGTAGATTTTTCGTTCTTTATTCTGTCTTGACTTTAATCCTCAAAGTCATTCGTAGGTAATCTAGCTAGCAGAAAGGCCATGAGTCATGAGAATGAGAAAAGAGAGACGTAAGCAAAAGGAAGAGCCGGAGAGGTTAAATTATTATTATTGGATATTACTTAGTACATCCGTAAGTCCATTTTTCTTTTGCTTTTTTTTCTAGCAATGCTTGGTTGTTGTTCGGAATGAAAGATGAGGAGGCAAAAGTAAACAGGAGATAATGCCGATGGGATTTTCATTAAGTTGAGGGCGAAAAAGAAAATGGAAATGAAGGAAGAAACGCACTTAAGTGATTTAAAGATCAAAATGAAAAATCTACACAGCATGAAGGAAGTGAATGAAATAATCCAGAGCATGATCTTGTCTATTTCGTGTTATATTAGGATGTCTATTCTGATTCAATTTCCCATTGATCGAAAATCCCTTGATGTGGAATTTCATTCTTTCTATGTCTCTTTTTATTTTTGTTATCATCTGAAGCTAATAATGGAATTCAATTTCGCACCGATATAATTCCCTATTCATTTTACCTTACCCATTGTTGACTTTCTACTTCAGATAACCTCGACAATTTTAAGAGCTTTCAATATGAAACCCCTGCAGAGAGCCACCCGATTATCTATAAATAATGCCATTCTGTATGAATCACTCGCATCATCATAAAACAATTTCAAGAGTAAATTTTCAGCTACTGTAATTATCATCATCACTTTATTGTTGATGTCGATATGATGATTCAGTATAAAAATCACTTTTTTAATGCTTAATTCTCCGTACAATGTGAGTATGTACTTTAAAACAAAATTATTGGCGAGATACAAAAGTGATTTTCAGCTTTTTTTTTTATTTCAATTTAACTTTTTTTAAAACGATATTGATGAGATTTTTTTACAGTTTTAATTTCATTCAATCTTTTTTTCCCGTTTGCGGAGTGTATGAGTATAATTGGATATTCTCTTAAAATTGACAGTTTAAAACTAAAGGAATAGCGATTCTGATTTGTTTTAATTTTTGTTGCTCAAATTTTGGAAATAGTTTCAAAATTGAGCAACTGTTGTTTAAAACTAGTCAACTGTTACTTAAAACTGTGCAACTGTTGCTTAAAACTGAGCAACTATTGCTTAAAACTGAGCAACTGTGACTTAAAACTGAGCAACTGTTGCTTAAAACTGAGCAACACTTGCTTAAAACTGAGCAAATGTTGCTTAAAAGTGAGCAACTGTGACTTAAAACTGAGCAACTGTTGCTGAAAACTGAACAACTGTGGCTTAAAACTGAGCAACTGCTGCTTAAAACTGAGCAACTGTTGCTTAAAACTGAGCAACTATTGCTCAAAACTGAGCAACTGTTGCTTAAAACTGGTCATCTGTGACTTAAAACTGAACAACTGTGACTTAAAACTGAGCAATTGTTGCTTAAAACTGAAAACTGAGCAACAAAACTGAGCGATTATTGCTAAAAACTTGAAAAATCCGTTATAATAAAATAAGAACCCTAAAAAAATTTATCGTTAAAATAACTCGATATCTCAAGTATACTCTCACATGAGTGTACAAAATTGATCTCTTATAAGATTCGATCAGGTGCGTATAATAAAATTTTCAGAATCATTAAGTCATTTTCCATTATAATGCATTTATAAAGTGATTATTTGTTTATGCTTAAAGCTATTTATTTACTTGCTATTTTAATCATACAGTAGATTTCTTTAATGAATCGACCACTTATCGTGTGTGTATTTTTAGAAAGTTTTATTTTTAAGTGGACCGCATTTTTGACAATTTTTCTGCCCATAATCTATTCAAATTGTCTTAACGACTAATGAAGAAATTATTTTGAAGGAAATGTTAAATTATCTATAGCTATTATAGATGAAGTTCGGTCGGTGTTTTGATGAAAATTTTAAAAAAATTACTGGTTACGTGAATTTGATTTTTATTTCTTTTTTCTTTCCTTTTCAATAATGTTAATATGATTTTTATTTGCAGCTTTTTCTCCACTGGAACTTGCTGGTTTTTTTCTTCTTTCTCTTTAAAAGCTAACTTGTTACATTGATAGATAGTTTTGATGTAATCAACTTTATTGGCTTTGTTTGAGTATGGAAAGTTCAAAATGATTGGAATTGAACAAGTCAATTACTTATTTCATTAATGGCAGCAGCGGCAGCAGAAGTACACCATGATGGGATTTGTACATACGTGTATATGGAGATAGATGTTGTGTAATTTAATCAGAGTAGAAAAAAAGGCAAAAATACGTGTAAGAAAAGGTTGCGTTGAGGCTTTATAACTTTTGCTATTAATACAATGCTCATGCTTGCTGTGGAACTTCATTATCTCATTCAATTTAACAGTTTCTTGCGAATTTTTCATGTTTGGCTAATTTGATGAATGTTTTATTTTGACTGAAAGGAATGAGGCTTATGTAGCTCAAGTTCTAACAAATGCTGGTTATATTAAGATCGCAGATGAGTTAATGGATTCTATTTTTGTTCGATTAATACCTAATAAGGCTTTAGATTTAGAACTTCAGCAAAAAAAGAAAAGAGAAAGTTTTGAATCTTTAGTGTGTTTAGAAAATATTTTCGCATCAAAAGTGCGTTCAGAAATTTTTTTGCATCAAAAGTGCGTTCAGATTTTTTTTTGCATCAAAAGTGCGTTCAGTAATAAAAACTTTGAATCTGTAGTACGTTCAGTTACAAATTAAAAACACAATAGCATTCAATGTCTTTAAAAAGCGCTCATGCCAACATAATTGATAAACCGCATTATAATCCTCTCTGTTTTCACTGTATAATGTTCTGCACATAACAAGCACATTTCAAACCTCACAATTCATTCATCTTCAAAGCCCTCCAGCAGTGCTCGAGCTTATTAACCCAATAATTTTTCTCTTGTGCCTCACTTAACATGTTTTTTTCTTCTTTTACATTATTCTTGAATTCATTTCTCTTTCGAGAGATCATTATGATTTTTAAGAGTGCCTATTAAAATAACGAATTTTAAAATTTCGAAACTTCATTTTTACGAACTCTCATTTTTACGACCATATCATTTTTACGAAAAATTATTTTATCGACTTTTTTATAAATTTCAAATTCTAAAATGTCGTTAATTTCATCACGTGTTCTCTTCAATAATAAATCTTCAAAAAAAAGATTAAGAGAACAAATGTTTTTAAATGTATGGAATTAAAACATATTTTTTATTCAATATTACATTTCATGGACTATATGTGTATGTTTAAAGGAGTAACAAACACAATTAAGCTCTTAAATCATTTTTGACTCCTGCAATAGCCTTTGATGTTTCAACTCGTGGCACGGATTTTCAACGGTTCAGGATTGATTTAATGGAATTCTCTGTCTTTTCAAAACCTGGTATTCTATGCTTTTGTGGCTTTCCAGCCTTTGTGGCTTTCCAGGTTTTGAAAAGACAGAGAATTCCATTAAATCAATCCTGAACCGTTGAAAATCCGTGCCACGAGTTGAAACATCAAAGGCTATTGCAGGAGTCAAAAATGATTTAAGAGCTTAATTGTGTTTGTTACTCCTTTAAACATACACATATAGTCCATGAAATGTAATATTGAATAAAAAATATGTTTTAATTCCATACATTTAAAAACATTTGTTCTCTTAATCTTTTTTTTGAAGATTTATTATTGAAGAGAACACGTGATGAAATTAACGACATTTTAGAATTTGAAATTTATAAAAAAGTCGATAAAATAATTTTTCGTAAAAATGATATGGTCGTAAAAATGAGAGTTCGTAAAAATGAAGTTTCGAAATTTTAAAATTCGTTATTTTAATAGGCACTCGATTTTTAAGTGAGAGATCATTATGAGGCAATGAATAATGTACTATGCGAACATTTATGTTGATGGGGGCCTTTTTCATTTTTATTGTGCGTACATTCAATTGATGATCATTTTTATTCCTCAACTATTTTCTTGTTTAAAAGCTCATTTCCAGTCTTTTTCTTATAACAGACAATCAGCTACACGAGAGCAGCTCGTAAAATTTTCTTGTGTTCATAAAAAATTCAGGAATTTTCGCTTTCATCGCAGAAAAAAGTTTTTCTTCCACTTTTCTGTTCATCCTTACATCCTTGCTCATTTTCCTTTCTCTCTCTCACTCTCTCACTTTCAAGCTTATGATTGATGATGCCCACTTAATCATTTTCCTTTTTTCTATTGCTATTTTGTAGTTTGCCTTCGGTTTTCGGAGGATGAAGTAAAAAGTTTAACCAACAACCATCATCATCAATGTATTAGATGAGGCGAAGGCAGAGTGTAAGTTGAGAAAGAAATAAAGAATTTTTTTGAAGGGGATCTTTAAGGTTCAATAAATTGATTTTTTCAATATAGTAAATGAGATGAGGCTGTAAAACCATTACAGTGTGGCTATTTGGGTGTAGAAATATTTTTAGAATGTTCAGTAAATGAGAGCGAGAAGAATTTAAAGCTGAAAAGATTCTTTTTCTTTATATCCATTGCCAGAAAGTGTTCGTATGTTTTTTGTGATAAAACCGATAAAACTATATTTTACGAAAAAGATGCAAAAAAATTTCGCATCAGTAGTGTGTTTAATAAAATGATGCGAAAAAATTTCGCATCAGAAGTGTGTTCAGTAAAATGATGCGAAACAATTAAGTGCATTATGTGTTAAAATTGCATCAAAAAGCTTCATCTGTAACTGAATCTCATGCACTAAGAATTTCATAGCTACTCATTAAGATTGAATTATTTTAGTCAATTTTACTTCCATAAACCGACCCCATTCCATCCCAAAACTATTTTTTTTGTAAATGTTGATAATTTGCCAAAGCAGCATCAGCTTTTTATCACATGTACATGCATGAAAATCATTGCCATTAGTTTATATGTATCAGTAAGGAGCAGACGTGATAAGACAATAGACAAGGAAAAAGCAATAGTTTGCATGATGGTAGCAAATATTCTCATAATTTATCATCATATATACATGCATAGACATAGTGTATAGAAAATTCCAGAGCATTATTGGACAATGGACGACAACGACTGATGCTGATGGGTAATTTTGCTTGTGGCCTATCATCGACTTTAACAACAACTGCTTCAAAAAAGAATCTTCTTTTTAAATTTTTATATATCAAAGCTTCTATGGAATAAAGTTTACTCCAAACTACCATAAATGCCGACCATCCAAACAATGGATAGATATCGTTTTTCTTTGTGCGGTCAGTGGCAAATTTTGTGGGTAGGAGGGAGAAAAAAAGTTCATCGCCTTTTCTTCATATCTGCTGGCAGCATCATTACTAATCAATAAGACTAAAAATGTCGGAAGTAATGCAATGTGAATGAGTAAATTTTCTATCTGGTGACTTCAATGATCATCAAATCATGAGAAACTCATAAACTCTTGGTTTATTTTTCATCCTGAAGAGTTCTCTCTGTTGCTGATATTGTATCATGTCAAGAACCCCACAAAAAAATAAAATAAAATTATTTCTCTAGCCTTTTTATGGAGAAGCCTCAAAAACCATCATGATTTTATTTTACAAAATATTTTCATTCTGTGCCTTTTGATTTTTTAAGTATGCTCTTGATGGGAAAATATTTCTCAACACTTGAGGATGTTCCTGATTTTTTTAATGCATTCAAATTATTTCAAAATTACAGGAGGTAAATAATTAATCAAAAACTCAGTAATGCATCCATTTTCAGTCAGACTTGAGTTGCAAAAATAGCATCATTATTGCTGAGGATCCTCCAAACATTTTTCACAAAACTTAATTGAAGATGTAGCCCAATTGAAGCCCTTCATTACATTTCACAGATTGTGTGTGGCATTTGAAAATTACTCAAAATTCCATTCAACTGATCTGGGTGAAATCAGAAGCCGTGCTTCGATATTTTTTTCACGTCACTTGAACTACTCAATTTATCATTTTTTATGCGATGCAATTTCATACTTCATTTAAATTTTTTATATGCCCTCCATCCTTCTTCTCATAATTTGTTTCATTGGACGAACCAACTGTGCAGTACGCTGAATATTTCTCTCTCATTTTCCTGAAGTTCTTTTATTCTGTCGTGCATAAAATTTTTTTTTTTTTTTTTGTGCATTAAGATTAAATTTGATATGACGATGATGCCATGCCAGTTGCTTGCGAATACATTTTTTTGTCAATCCTCACAAATTGTTTTTTGTGGTGTGTGGTAATTTTGGGTGGGATAATGATTGGTTTTGATCTTGAGGTGGTCTGAAATGCGCTGCAATGTCATGACTTAACAGACTTGATGGTTTTATGAACTACATCCACATATTTTTATGTGTGCAAAAAGTGTCATTTGCTATCTTGAAAAAAAAAATAAAAATTTCTCCTTTTTTTCGATATGGTCGTGTTCACATGAATGCGATATCTTTGTTATTTCAGCCGTACACGAAGATATGCACATATGTGTGGGTGTTTATGCATAAAGCAAATGAAAATGGGAAGGAATTGCATAAATTTTTAGTGATATTGCTACTACTTCTGTTTCATTGTCGCATTCCATCTCGAGAATGAGCGGCAAAAAAAGGCATTAAAATATGAATTTGTTTGTGTGTGGTTGAGAAAAAAAAATTGAAAATGCATTAAAATGCCATTCGTCAGTGTACACAGCAATGAATAAACATTAAAACATATTTTTTTTTCTGGGTGACTCTCGAATTACATACGAACGAGTGCTATGTCAAGTACATTAAAATTATCCTTTTTTCAAGCACATCATCAGTATAGCTCAGTATAACACCCTTTAAAACTCTCACTACATGGTTAACAAGAACAGTTGATGACCCCTCGCGGAAATGAATTAAATATTGTTGTTTGCATATCACAATAATCCTTTCATATTGTATCTGTGCCTTCTTTTCATACAACCATTCAGACTTTTATTAATATTTATTTTCTGGTCATCAACAGAGTATAACCGCGAATTGGCCCTGTGGCTAGATATGTATTTATGTGAATATCTCATTTATGCTGTACAGATCTGTAATGTCAACGATAATTCTTCTTTTTTGGCGCAATTTTAATATATTTTTGGGATTGGAATTGAAAAAGGATTGTTTATTTGTGGTGAAATTTGATGGATTTTGTTGGTTAAGTTTTGAAATTTGAAGGGCTTTTGAATGGTGTGGTGTATGATTGATAGATTTGCCTAATATTTCTGATCATTTTTTCAATTTTTGACTATGAAATTCAATAATTTTTTGTATTGAATAGTTTTAATTTAAAGGGGAAAGCAACTTTTAATTTGAACAGATTAGTGGATTGTCAACCGAAAATTTAATAATTTGAATACAAAAAGTTCGTTATTTTTGTAAAAGCGCTCAAAATCAGTCATCAACGAGATAACAACCAAACTTCATAATCCTTCCATCGACCAGATTTAAAAAATTCAAATTAAGCTTCAATTACTCATCGTTTGGCTAGTAAATTTGAGGAATGTTCTTCCTTTGATACATTAGACGTGTCCCAATTTTAAGTTTTGTTTGAAAAGCTCAATACTAAAACTATTTTTGGTGAGTCCGTTAAATAAACAACCGAGAAAGGCTTAAAATCAAAAATTCCTATCGCTTTCCATTGATTTTCACGTCCGAGGTTTGATGCCGGGTGCTGTGTGTGATGATACACCTTCAGCATATTGTTTTCTGCACATTTGGAATTTGTTTCAAGCCACACACGCATTTTATGCAATCAGAAAAACGCATAAAAATTTCTGCTGTTATTTTTTCGTAAATATTTGCCTTTCCTGCATTCGAATGCACTCAACTGATTTTGATTGAAATTGATTCTCAGGTTTTTTTAGTGGTTCGTCGTGCACATCATGAACGTTGATGACAATTGTGAAGACTCGAATATGTATAATCTAAATAGTGGAGGTATAAAAAAAAATTCTCATATCGTGCACAAATTCAATTGCAATAAGCGCGGAGGGTAAAAAAGTTTATCGCTGTGAAGCATGAAAAAGAATCTTTATCTCATCGAAGCACATATTGACAACGTCTGTGACCATCATCATTCATGCGATTATCATTGAATTATCTCTTTTAAAGCATATTTAAATTTTTTCTCTCTCTTGTATCTCTTTTTTTCATCTATATAGACGTAGCAATAACAACAAGCGTTTAAAGATAGACATTTCTCTTTTGTTAGGTGTTGTTATGACATTTAATGTTGAGTATCACTTTCTATTTGCCTGAATATATTTTCTATTGTCTGCGCTTCTCATTTTTTTTTTGTCAATAGAGGTTTAGAAGTTTGAGTTTAAAGAGCATTTGAAAGTTAAAATAGAAATGTTTTACTAAAGTATTTTAAAAATTTCAAAATTCTTGCATACCCTTTGGCTAGAAATTTTTTTTCATAGTTTAGTATCCTTTTTTAAGCGGTGAAATGGCATCAGTAGCCTAAATGGTAGAGCGTTGGCCTTCTGTGCTAAAGGTCCTGGGTTCAATCCCAGGCCATGTCTAATTTTCGAAGCTCTTTTTCCATTTCACCTTTCTAGGTACGAAGCTCGGTTCGTGTGTTGGGTGTAGTTTTGAGTTCATTGGCACAGAATATGCCTCATTTGCTAGGTAAACAAGGATATACTAGCATCTGGATGATTTAATTACAGCATCTTGCGCACACGAATTGTGAGTAGGTCCTTTGCAGGGTACATCAGGTCTTATGACGTACTCGTGTCTTTGCAATGTGCAGAGCTTGCAAGTGGTTCGGATCCCACTATAAACTGTAGGTCTAAAGGGTGTGGTACAATAGATTCTGTTCTAATTTGAATCGCAGTGCCTCCAGCTGAAAGACTGGGCCCTTCACACATTATTATTATATTACTATCCTTTGTGTTTTGCTTTGCAGTAAAAAATGTGAAAACTAGAAAATAAGCCAAATTCATCAAAATCAGTGCGTATCTAAAAAAAAGTTGACTTTATGTTCACAAAATAGATAACAAACGTAATCTACGCATCATAATGATTAATTTGGAGTTAAAAATAATAGCGACATAAATTTCATCATAATCTGCAGTTATTCTAAGCTACAAAAGTGCATCTCTCACAGCGATATCGCTTTACACGAGCATTTCAGACAAAATGATTATCCAAATTCATCAATTCTTCCTTACAGACTACCGAGAAAAAAATGTTTTTACGGCTTCATCGCATTTTTTCGACACTAGAGTCAGTGAGTCTATTGTTTCATCATGTAGTGCACACCATAAACTATACATGTTGTACAGTATAGTGAGCACCATCTGAACATGAACAAATTCCATCTCATACATCATATGGCTATTGAAAAAAAATGAGAAGAATATTTGAGCATTTTTTTTGCGCGCTCAGTCGTGTATATTTTTATGATGCTTTATATGATTTATGTGCGCATCAAATGGATTCTATATCTACAGTTCGCCTACCCCACAATTCATACATGTACTTATGAGACACAACAAAAATTCTTTCATACCTTTATCTTCTATTTGTGTACAATCATTATCATCATCATGAGAATCATCGGGGGAGGAGGTTTGATGGTAATAGATAAATGGAACATGAGGTATGAGACTATGACATAAAAAAACGCATCACATATGAAACAGCAATTCTCATGAAATACTCATAGCATCAACATAAATATGAATGATCTGGCTTTTATGGATGCCTTCGGCACTTAGTCAAATATGCATGAAGAAGAGGAGAGAGTGTCTGATGAGGCACTGAACGATGGCACTCACTAAGTGTACGTGAAAATGTCTAAACATATTTATGTGACATAAAGATGAGATGAGACCAGGAGAGGTGTTGATTGTCAAAGCATCAAAAAAAAAAAGAGCGACAACAATTGCACAAAATTGACGTAATTTAATTTAATGAACATTATTTTATGGAGATACTTTTACTGCCACCCTGTAGACGGGAAAAATGTTCATTTAAGTATGAATAAAAATCATATGCAGTCAAAATGGATTTTACAATTTTTATACCATCATAATTCCGTTGATGAATGGGCACATAAGCTTGTGTATTTTTTTTAAGGGGGTACATTTAACAGCCTTTTGTATAAGCAAGCAGGATTTGTGCATATTTCCCCTTTTAACTCGCACGTTATTGCATTTTTTGAGTTCATTTAGCTGATTGAATATGGACTGACCGTGGACTTTCTCATTCTGTCAATTTCTAATCCCAATAGTAATCTGATTGAATGGCTTTTTCTCTGCCATCTATAAAGCTGTTGTGTACGAAGGGATAAAAATGGCATAGCCTCATGTAAAATGGTCAGCTTTATGGATATTTACATTGTATTGCATGTTTCTCATATCGGCATGCACGTCATCGAATATGATGATAGTCGTTACTTAGTAACCCGAAAATTCGACATTCAATGGTAATATCCAAAATTGGATTTTTTTTACAGTATGCAGCAGAAAAAAGAGTTTGCAATGTCGCACTTAGTAAATTTTCATTTTAAATTGCTGAAAATGTTGCATAATCACTCCATTCGGTAAGTAATCATCATGATGATGCTGCTGCTGTTTTCATAGTGAGCGATTTTTTCGCAAAAAAAAAATTATTGAAATAAAACTTTGTAGCTTGTGGCATTGTTTCATTTTTGTGCTTGAAAAATAAATTGCCATTACTACCAATTTTTATCCACAACTCCAACAAATATCTATCCACAAAAAAAAGTAAATATAGTTTCACTAGCTGGAGCTAAATTGTAATGAAATGCAATTGAATTGATGCAAAAAAAAAACAGAAGGGAATAAAAAATAGTGCTGCGGTATGTGAAACAGGGTGAACTTTCATTAAAAACTAGAAACTTTTTTTATTGCTTGTTCTCTTACTTATTGGATTTCCTTTCGTTTAATTCAAATTCGTTGATTGTGTATGGTTTCGTGAATATCGAAAGGGAGAAAAAAAAGCATTTTAATTTAAATAGAAAGGATTTTTGGTGGATTAAATGTTGTTTGGTCGTTTCAAAAAAAAAAAGTTACATTCATTGTGTAGCTTTGAGTTATGTACTGTAAAGGTGTATAGCTTAAAGTATTACGGCACAACAAACCAGCCATGAGTTCAAGGCTTTTGGGCAGCTGTGGTTATTTCTTTCGTGGAGTTTAATAATTTAAAACATGTGTTTGCATTGTTCTGAGACTTCTTTGCTGATTTTTTGTTTGTTTGTGGATTATTTTAGTTCATGATTTGAAAATTGTTGAATCACTGATGCTAAATTTTTATATAATTAGAGATGCAAACTTTTGCATCAATGATGCTAAACTTCGCATCAATGATGCCAAGTTTAGCTTCAATGATGCGAATCTTTGTTTTAATGACGCAAATTTTTGCTTCAATGATGCGAATATTTGCTTCAATGATGCGAATATTTTCTTCAATGATGTGAATCTTTGCTTCAATGATGCTAATCTTTGCTTTAATGATGCAAAACTTTGATTCAAAGTTGCAAATTTTTGCTTCTTTGATGCAAAGTTTAGCTTCAAAGATGCAAAAAATAGCTTCAATGATGCGAAGATTTGCTTTCACGTTATTTATTTAAAAAAATTAACAAAATGATCGAAAAGATGTCAAATAAGACTCAGTCACACGGAAAGATGCAACATTGTGAGAAAATAAGCCAACATACTTGAACATTACTCAACCTTATACGCAATACCTAACGTAATTCAATATCTAGTTAATAAAAACACTCAGACACTGCCCAAATTCGATCTTTAACTTTATGATCTAACGTTAAAATCGTTATGAAAACAAATAAGCACATTTGATTTTCATGCTGATTAGTTGTTCAGCAATATTATGGACTCACGTTTTGAGGCCCGCATCTCCTTGCCATTCAATTTATCTCAAAAACTATAAAAATATATATACAATATTTATTTATAAATACCTGCGGTTGTGTATCTGTATATTAATATCTATTGCCTATATGGGTATTACAAAACAATTGTACATGAAGTACATTTAAATCTCAAATGTAGATATTCACATTTAAGAGCGCGCGAAAACGAAATAGAAAATGAAAATGCGGTTAACCTTGGCGAGTTATTTTATTTTACAACATTAGCCGTTTTGAATTTATATTTTTTTTTCAATTCAATTGCTTTTTTTTGTTTTCTTTCTTTTTCCTACTTCTTGGTAGAGTGAGATGTGAGAGAAGTTGGAAGCAGCCGCAAAAAATAATAATAATACAGAATTTGAAATATTGCTATTTTGATGCTCACACTTAGTCTTCGTGAATACCGCAGAAAAAAAGGCATTCTTCTTCACTTTTTTTTGTGTTATTCTGTATCTTTTTCCTTTCAATCAATACAGGGGGATGTGCTTGAATGACGGGTATCATGAAATTGGATTCTGAGACTCTTTTGGGATCAATATTGGAGTTCTTTAGTGCTTGGCTTTTGGTTAATGACTTGACAATGCTATTTAATACTAAAGCATCCATTAGAGGCTATTAGGCATCATAAGAGCTGATCTAACTTGATGTTATCCGGTCGTTTGTCATTAAGAGAGTAGCTAAGGGGTTTAAATGGAATGCTGAGCCCCCTCGAGATTGAAATAAGTATGCGATCTACTCCCACCCCATTCCAAAATTTTTTGAAATTGTACCATTAAAAATCCAGAACCTTCTTGACCATACTGAACGTAACAATAAAACAAATCCACAAGAAAAGCTTTCAAACTTTAAGTCTCAACGTCTCCTCAAATTTTCCTTGAATATTTTTCTTTTCTCACAACGAGCAACGTATAAATTGATGTCTGTTAAGTTGATTGATTCATTTTCACGCCATTTTTGAGAGGGCATTTTTAGCTATAAGGCAGTCATTCAGTCGGGAATATTGGGGTGGGGATAATACGGAAAGAACTTTTTTTTTTATCATTATTATTGTTATTATTGTGTGTAGGTGTGAGGATCGAGGAAAAATAGCAAAGGCAAAATGGAAATAAACAAAAAAACTGAATGAGACTCCAACGAGCCAGAAATTCTTCGCGTCTCATTACCCAATAATGCTATTCATTCATTCCTCTCCTCTTGTTATTTTTATAAGCGGTACTATAAGCTACAGCCAATGCTAAAGAAAAGAAAATATTCTTTATGAATCGTTTAATCATTTATTTTATTTTTATATGATTTTGATATTATAATAAATGAATTGAGCCAAAAAAAGAAGAAGTGAGAAAGATGGAGACATAAAGAATTAAAATGTATTGAATGCTCTTTTTTATTCATCAATTCATTTAACACATTTCGAGAGAGTTGGTCGATGAATTTCCTGCCAAAATATTATTTTCTTCTTATTGAGAATAAATTTAACCGTAGCGTTGGTTGTGTGCTGTATTAAATGCCTTTACGAATTGTATTGATGAAGACACAAAATTGAGGCATCGAAGAATTTATTGAATTGAGAAAATCTAAACGACTTAATCACGGTCTCAATTCAATATTATGACGATGACGATGATGCTGGGAATGAAGATACATAATTTTAATGTTCCGCATAACAGTTGATTGTATGTATGTGCCATAACAAGTACGAATGGCAATGAGATATATTGTTACATTACTAAACAGATGAAATCGATTTGTCGATGGGAAATCAGTTGGAAATTTCTACGTGGGTTGATGGTTAAAGGGCATAATTGCTACACATTTAACGTTAATTATGCAGCTTATAGCTTTGAAAATTGATTATTTGATATTTGCTGAGATGATGCAACTTTTAAGGGAAATTTTAAATTTGAATTTCAAACTTAATCATCTCAATATTTTGAGTTGTAAGATGTTCATCAAAGTTGTGATAAAATAATTGGTGTTTAACTTAATAATTATAAAGATTGAACATAAATCATAGAGATAAGGTAATAAAGATTCAAATCCGATAAAACTTGGCGCTTATAATTGCCAATTTAATATTTAATTACCAAAATTTTGTTTCAGACAAAGTGAATTTCATTTAAAAAAAACCTGTGCTCACTCACATGCTGTGATATATTTATGATAGGAACGAAAGAATATTTCCAACTTTATAATAGCCGCATCTAATGATCTTTTCTATCTGTTTAGTATTTTTCTCATACCATTCCTTTGTGTCTCGAATAACGAATATTAAAATCTCATTGCGCAAATGACCGTTGTTTAGTTACGACTATGATCATGCATGTTTTAATAGAAAAGGGTATTTTTCTTTTCTAAAAAAGGAATATAAAAAAGGCTTGAAAAGGCATCAAAAACGTTTGTTTCACATTTCATGAAATTTTAAAAAGTCTAAATGAATGTCCATTGAATTTGTCATGGACAATAACATTTAAGAGAGAATCTTTTTTCCATTAACAGAGGCTCTTCATCCAGCCATGCCTTAAGACTTAATTTAATTTTTAATTTTATGCCACTTAAAGGCATTGCTTATGAGAGGGAAAAGAACACAAAAGGAAGGTAAGAGATGATGAATAAACATCTAATGATAATTTTTCTAGCATTGCCTTTGGGGCCGTTCACTTATGACGTCCGACATTTAGGGGGGAAGGGGGGTCTAGGATTTTGTGACAGTTCAAACAATGGAAATTTTTTTCTATAGAATTTTTGTGACCGAGGGGGGGAGGGGGGTCTAAAAATCAGGTTTTCTGATGGACGTCATAAGTGAACGACCCCTTTCATAAAATGAGAAGAAAAATAAATCTGAGCAGAAACAACAGAAGCAGTAAAAAATGCCAAAAGGCTTCATTCGCAATTTCTTTTATTGCTTCGTTGAAAAGTTAATTATAATTTCATTAAGCGCACTCTTTTTTTTCTGCCAAGCTTTAGCTAAACCTCTCTTGTATGTCAGCACCATACATGCACACAGGCTGTGTCGTTTATGAGGAAAGAAAAAAAAAAAACAAACTCGTTTTTGCCATTTATTGCAATATTATTGCTATTCATAATACTCCAGGAATGTATTAATCACCTTTTTTTTGCGAAACAATTTGAATTGGTATTCATTGTCGTGATTGCGTGTATAATACTAGTTGCTTTGCAATACTAAGCAGTGCTTCCTAGGCGTGCTTTATATTAAAAAATTCTCAGTATCTATTTAACTGTCATGAATATTCATAATTTTGATTGAACTTTTTTTTTACTGAAATATGATAGCATCGTCACTGAATGATAAAACTTTTATGACATCGAATAAATTCATCAATAATTCATCAAACGAAAATATTTTACATTTTAAATCCAAAATAAATTGCTATATAAAATTCTAATGAATTATAATACAAATTTTAAATGAGGACAATATTTCACTGATGAAATGAAAAGCTTCACATGGAGTGAGGGGCATTTAATAACAAATATCTCTCTGTACTGATGATTAATTGATTTTGTGCTTAAATAGCAATTTCCTATTTGTATCTAACTTAATGGCAAAAAAGCTATATAATAAAATTATTTCTTTTTCTGCATTGCTCCAGACAACAATTGCCCTCTTTTGGCCCATGCTTTATTTCGTGTTTATATTGAATACATTTTTTTTTCTTTCGTTTTCTAATTGACCTCCATTTATACCTTCGAGGCGAGTGTATGGACGGTAAAAAATTATATAAAAGAAAGTTAAAAAAATAAATAAATTCTGTCCATTGTGCAATTTCAACATTTCTCGCAATTTATTTTGCTCATGTCTTTAAACGCAATTTTTGTTCGAGGAAGTTCATGTTGGCTTATTTACTCACTTTGACCCATTTTTCTAGCGTAATGAGTCATTTAATTGAGGTAATGTTGGATTTTAAAGAACGTAAAGTATTTTATAATTGATGTGGTTAGAGTAGACTTAATGTGGGGAGATCTATTTGGGAATGTAGGATAAAATGTGGTGTGGCTACTGAAACCTAAGAATATGAGAGCTTTAATTTGGGTTATACAACTGCTACTGATAGATTGAGTTACAGAATGACAATTGAATATTGTGAAAAGACCGAATTTAATGAGTTTGAGGAGATTTAACTAGGTTTTGGCGGGAAAGCTACTAGTTTTGAAGTTACTAAGTTTTTGTGTAAAAGCTATTAAGTTTTGGCGGGAAACCTACTAAGTTTACATCAAATATTGTTAATATCACAATTCTCAGCGTTAATAAAGCTATAATTTGCAGCTTGAACTTAGTTATGCGTTCGTTGACATCAAAACTCGATCCTATCGTCATTTTTGCATCTATTTAATTCCTATTATACTGCGTATTTAACATTTTCAACTCAAATTTCATTGCAAAATTAAAAAATTCAAAAATTTTCTTTCAAATAAAAATTTAATTAATTTCTTCAATATAATGAGTCATTATTGACGCCATATTTATCATAAAATGTTTGCATATTAATTTTATCGAAAAGTCTTTAAATTTTTATTGCCAATTTATTCCAAGCATCATGCAGTTTCTAATGTATAAGTTACATTCAATCATTAATAAGATCGTTAAAAAACATTATTATAGCAATTAGTTCCACTTTTCCAGAACTGAGTAATGATGCATTTTGGCGCTAAATTATGAGTATTAATCCACACACCCAAGAAGTTTGCCAAAAATAATAATAATTCCAAGGGCACATTTGTGCGCTAATTATGCCGCATATTTCTCATTAATTTCCTTACTTTTTTTCATGTACTGCATGAATGTAGAATATATTAAAGTGAGCACGAGGGGAGGAGATGTCTTAACTTCATGTTAATGCTGACTTAATGTAGCAATTCCCGTTAGTTTACAAACAAGTAAAGGAGCGACAGAGATGTAAAGATACATAATACAGTGGTGTATGTAGAACTGTAGGATTGGGGGGCAGGGGGGCAAGGGGGGGGGGGGGGTGTTTTGAAAAATAAATTAATATTTTTTTTATGAACCCAATTTTTAATTATTTAAGAGGGCCATTCTCCCTTTGCCTCCACCTCTGTCGTAATCACATTATTATTATTAAAATATGAATTGAATGTGTGAAGAAAGAATTCTCATTAATCAAGCTCCGTTGTTACAATTACTTCAATAAATATTTTCATGTATCATGTCAAGAATTGATTGAACTTCTCACAAGAAAAACTAGTTTGATCATTAAATGGCATACGTAGATAGATAGAGAGTCGTAGAGGAAGTTTTCCATTAAACTTTATAGAATTTTATATTTATGTATATAATTAAATAAGAAATTTTTGCAAGACTTACAGTTAACGCTTAGTGTAACGGTTGTCTCGTATTTTTCACCATCCTTCATGGCACGATTATATACAACACATCGATAACGTGCACCATCGTCATCCTTTGTTGGTGTAATGGTCAATGTGCTTGTCGTCTGATGATCCTTGGTACCACCACGATTTACGATTGCTTGTAATGGCGATTGATTGCCTTCACGATACCAACTGTAATGTGTAATTGATTGTGACAGAATATTTATTAATGGATATTGGAATCTATCTTCTATAAAGGTGTTCTTACTAATTCCTTAGACAATTTGAGCATGTCATGGATTCATTCTAGAAAATTAAAAAAAAAGACATTTGCACTTACGTGATAGTCGGGTCAGGTGATCCACCGATGCTGCTACATGTCAATTCTTGTTTCTTTTCTTCTGTTGCGACAACAATATTTCCGGGCGCAACTAAAGGCGGTTGAGGTGGTGTGAGAACAGTCAAATTGTAATATTGTTGATGAACATCATCTCCTGTTCCTTGTGCCTTTATACGACACTCAAATCGTCCATTATCACGGTCATATGATGCATTTGTAATGCGCAAATCGTAAATTCCTTTCTCTGGTCGAAAATCGACTCTGTAAGTGCAAATAGAGTAGTGTTGAATTGAGTTATTAATTATTCATTGTGGAAAATATTTCAATTTTACATATCAGGGACTCATGGGAGATGTGCATAGAGCAAAATTGTCAATTTTAATTTTCTATCAGCGATTTTTTTTTGTTTTCTCGGTCTGTGCTATGGTTGATGTTAAACTAAGTGTAATTATATAATTACGTCGCTCATTTGCCTCATATTTGAATGAACATTATCCACAATAGCGAGCATTATTATTCTATATAGACTGAACGTGCTGCTGCTGTTGATAAAAATCTCTTATTCAGTCAATGATTTGGGATTAAAATTGGCGAAAAATGTTTTAAAATAAAAACATTAAAATTTTTTTTATGCAAGAGAGAATTCTCACTGGTGAAAGCATGAATATTAGCATTAGTTGCTGTAATAAGCGCGAAAATGAATTTTTAGTGGCAAATCATCAGAATAATGACATTGCAATTTGTGATAATTGACAATTGGTTGTAATTATTGCCTTTTCTCCGATGCTAATGTCTTTCTTTAAAGCATGATTGTTATTGCACAATCATGATTCGTGAGAGATTTAGGCACAACTTTTATTTTTTTTTGGACACACAGCGTAATGTCAATCTTGAGTACTCGTGGAAATGCGATTAAATATGGTTGTAATTTGGATGAGGTTATGAAATGCTGTTTTTGAAGTGTTGCTTAAGCTTTAGTGATCAAGTTAATGAATTGGAATTAAATTATGTTGAACTTGTTGATATTTTGGATTAAGCTGGTTCAGCTGTTTTTGACAAAATTGTTTGATTTAGTTGAATTCAACTAATCCATAAATTCTAGAAGAATTCAACTGATTCATCAATTGTAGCTGAATTCAACTGATTCGTCGATTTCAGCGAATTTAACTGAATTCAGCTGTCCTAGTAATTGTAGCTGAATTCAGCAATCTTTAAATCTTCTTTTTTTTCGGTAAATTCCGACAATTTATTTCAGATCTGCTTATTAAGGTAGTTCTACTGAATTCATCTGAATCTGCTGAATTCAGTTCATTGTGCTGAATTCGCCAAATCAAACAAGTGAAGCTGAATTACACTAGTTCAGCTAATTCTGCTTGAATCCTATTATTTGGTTGATTCTTCTGAATTCAGCACAAGCTAGTCAATTTAATAAAAAATCAATTCAATATTGCCATAAACTCAATGAAATTTCAAATTTGTAAATTAATTTTTGATTCTGTTCTGTTACGTGATTGAGAATAATCACCAGGATTGAGCCAATTCTATAAAATTTAACAAAATCACCAGCCAAAATTCATTCAATTAGAATAAATTAATTAAAATTTCAGCAACTAGTTTATCGAAAATTCAAAATACAATTACAGATTCGACATAATTAAGCAATTTCATTTAATGCAATATAAATAATTCTAAATTTTCCACAAACTTAGCAGCAACAATCTAAATAAATTCAGCCTGTTCTACTCAATCAGCATATTTGATTTTTTGTTTACAAATCATTCGATGAATTATTGCAAATTTGTTCTGTTTGTTCTAAATATTACTGCTGTACAGCAAATCTAAACAAATTCCGACGAGCTCTCATTAAGTTTCACTTGAAAAATGCAATTAGTTGCTAATTGTATTGAGTAGGAACAAAAAATGTTAATTATTCATTATTTTCGAATGACATCATCGCTTATGCTTAGACCATTGGTCCATCCTTTGTTTGTATTATGCATGCATTAGCACTCCCTCATTTGTCCAAACCTTAAAAAATATTACATAATCTCATGTTACTTACTTGTATGTTGCACTGAGTGATTTTCCATCGACCGCTACATTCTCAAATCGTTGTTTCGAACTCCGTGCCCAATAGTAAATGAAATCTCTACTCGAGTAATCTGGACTAAAGTGACATTCAAGCTCGAGATCTTCACCATCTCTTGTGTCTATCGAGATATCGTCGCCATTTGCTGTCGTCACAATTGCTAGCACTGTAAAGAAATAGAATCATAAAGTAGAAAATTAGCTTCAAATTTAATTTTATTATTTTTTAAGGTTAGAGTCGTAAAAAAATGAACTTAACTCGAGTCAAAATTAAGTTATAAAAAATAGTGTGGATGAGATAATAAAAAAAATTATTTTGTGAATTTTTCTGCATTATAAAATTATTTTTTTCCCACCCGAAAAGACAAAAGCTAGTCTCAGCTAGAATTCTAAGACATTTACGAATATGCTTGAAAATGAGATATTAAGCAAAGAAACAAATTCACGAGGAGGAGACGATTTTATTGTGTGTAACAATTGAAATTGAATGCCGTTTTATGTCTTCAAGAAAATAAGAAGACTGTCTTGAATAGTAAATGAACAAAAGAATATAATAAAGTGAAGCGATGTGAGCGCCATGTCTCGAGATACAATACAATTGCTAATTAATACCGAAAATTATGTTACCACGAAATTGAAATGAAGAGTATCATGGCAATAATGACTAGTAATGAGTGAGAAAAATTATTTTAAAATTCTCAGAAATTAATTAACTAATATTATTGTTCACTATTGCAATTTTGCCTCTAATTTGTCAAATAATATGTTTTATGCTTTCTTTTTTGCACACATTTGCGGGCAATAATTTTCAGTAATTGAATTTTATTGTTAATTTAATTTTAATTAACATTTATTTTGTTGGAAAAAAGAGAAATTTCCTTAAAGTGAACATTTATGTAAATGATTATTTCCAACGTTTTGTTTTTTAATTTTTGAGGAAATTGCTCGTTGATTTATGCAAGCTTTTGTGAAGTTGTTATGGTATTTTGCTGTACATAAGAGATTGTCTGGCTTGATTAGGTTTTTAAATTTTGATTAATTTAAATTTTGAATTGGAATGTTTTTTAAAATTGATCTTAATTGAATTTTAAAAACTAGTTGAGATTGGATTTTTGAAAAACAATTGAGTTTGACTTTTGAAAATCAATTTAGTTTGAATTTTCAAAAACCGTTAAAATTTGAATTCCAAAAATCCGTTAAGAATGTTTAATGATTCGAACTCTTCTGATTTCTACTAAATTAGCATCATTTGCTCCAATTTCGAGTTTTGCCAACTTTATATATCAGAATACTAAGATCACAGAAGAACAAAACTCAACTGAAAAGATAAATTATAACTTCAAGAAATTTTCCAAGATTTTTCAATTTTAAAAATTATCAAAAGTTTTGTTTATATTTAAACATTTCTTTGCTTAAGATTATAATGAAACATTGTCCGAACAAAAACTACTTTGCGTAATGAATTTTTACCCTCCTTCTGTCGTTCTAATATAACTTTCCTCTTAAATAACAAATAAAACAAAGTTTAGAATGAAAAAAATTTAAAAAAAATTATTTTCAATTTATTATCAAGTGAGGAGTGAGAGAAAAATAAAGTTTCTCATGACTGCTTCCAGAAAATGCTCATTGAAAATCATCACGCGGAAAACTAGTACACAATTGTAATAACTTTTCATCTTCTTCTTCATCTACTGTGCCAACTTGTATGAATGTCATTATGCTAAATAGCGAAAATGACTTTTTTTTCCACTCAAGAGAATTTTTTCAACTGTTGCAAGTTGGAAGGCAAATGCGGAAAGTAAAATTTACAATTGCACTCTCGTGATGCAAACAGGAAGAAGAAGTGGAAATTTTTCTAGTACTCAGATTGCTTCTTATTTCAATTTTACTAATTGCTTTATACTTCAACGATCCTTTTAGTGCTGTGCATCCTGAACAACAATCTCGACAATGTTCGAAAGGATGAGAAATTGTGAATAATAAGGAACTGGAACTACCTGAACATCCATTAAAGAAATTAAGTAAGGAAAACATAAAGACCATTGAAGGTAAGTAGAAAAGAAAATTTATGCAATATTTTACCATAAATCAGGAATGACATTTGTCTACATCACAACTTGATGCTTGCCTTCAATTAATTGAATACATTTTCAACAATCCTCATTGTAGTAGTTAAATATTTATCAGTGGTTACACTATGCCATGGAAATTCATTTACAGCAAATGAAATTTTTTTTACAAGATTAAATTTCCATCAATTATTGAGGAAGTGGCAGGACGTGGGAGAAAATGCAATCGATTTTTATTGTTGTGGAAATATTAATGAGAAGCTTCTTCTAATATTGTCAACATGTGTGTAATTTGGTTTGTTTAACTTGATTCAGTGATGTTAAGGAGTAATTGATATAAGTTTCACGTGATTTCTGAGTGTATTTAATGGAATTTGTAAAAAATGTGCTTTATACAAAAGTGTTGTGCTTAATTTTTGGTATACTTAACATATATTTTTATGAATTTTATCATTTTCTACTCAATTCAGCTCTTTTTGGCTCAATTGAGTACTTTCTGGCTCAATTCAGCTCTTTCTGGCTCAATTCAGCTCTTTCTGGCTCAATTCAGCACTTTCTGGCTCAGTTCAGAGCTTTGTACAGCGTGATTAAGCAAAATGAAAGCTAATTTAAATGATTTTAATCATCAATCTACTCTATAATTCAATACGATATCAATCAAAATTCTAAAAATTAAATTTCAAAACAAATTCCATTAATCTGATCTCCCAAAAACTCAGTAAATGTCTAAAATGGCATTCAAGATTACATTTCCATCAATTATCAGATTCCTTTCCAGCATAGATTCATTTCTACTCATCTGTACGAAATTACATTCCTTCTTTTAAACATTAAATGCTTCTGGCTTATTAAATTAAATTGCAATACAGAGATTTTTTTCCCTATGTTGCTGTTGATTCCTCTCATTTTACATTAAATTAAACCTCTCGGTGTGTTAGCTTTAACATCCCAAAAGAAGAAGAAGGAATAAACATTACTCTAAAGCCATACATTCATAGCAGTACGGCGCACATTAGTAGTATTTGAGTCTCCTCTGTTGTTATATAGAAGCATGTATTTTATGGAAAATAACAATATAAATGGCATACAAAATGAAATGTCTAGATATAGAAGGGAATATGATAAAGCGAAGAAAAAAGAGATTGAAAATGAAATTTCCATGTCTAAAGTGAAATGCATGAAATTTCATAAGTACCGTAGATCTTTTTTTCTGCAGCTTTTCGCAATCACATTATAATCTTTGAGTGGTTTGAGGCACGAGTTGTAATATAAATGGAATTTTTTTTTATTCTCTCTCAATATTTCACAAGCATATAATCATTCAAATAACAATGTAAATGTAGAGAAGTAGTGCCGCTGGATTTTATATTCAATATTATTTTCTCTCACTTGCTCCCAACCATGTAATAACAAACAAATTCCATCTACACCTGTCCTGTAAGCCAGCGAGAATATGAAATTCCTAGCTCATGATTACGTAATGTGCCGACTCACCAAACTATTCGCATTTTTCATGAAATCTCGTGAATTATTATTATTATTTTCGTTATTGTTTGCTATTATTTTCATATTATATGGAAGTCATGTTTATGTACATAAATTGGAAATATTTTTTTTTCTACGCTTTTGCGGAGGCTGTGCATGGAATGTTAGATATAATAGCTTTTTTGAAGGTATTTATTGATGCTGAAAATCTATATGAAGATGAAGCTAAATGCATGGGTTATGTAGCACTGAAACAAGAAGTCTAATCAATATTGGTTAATGAATGGAAGTAAAAAGGTTTTTTGGGAGGAAATAAAGTAAAAAAAAAATTAACAAAAATCAAAAAAACGTTGATGTTAAAGGATTCGAACCTGCGTTGGCCTTATTTTTCATGAAATTTCACTAGCAACCTCTTTTGGTCAACCAATAATAAATATACAATTTATAAATTATTGGCAGAACTTCATAAACATTAATCCTGTCTCGCACAGTTGCCCAACTAAGTCCAAGAAAATCTACTCCAATTTAATAACAATTCATAAAAGTTATGCTTAATATTGCTGAGATCAGTCATTTTAAAGTCATTAAGTAAAGGGACTGTGCACTTATTTACCCTGTTTTTTGTTATAAGCTACTACTCGTTACTAAGCTACTAGCTTAGTAAAGTTTTTTTGAACTTGAAATTTTTTTGTAATCTTTACTAAGCTACTACCAAAAATAAAGTATAATTAATCTTTTTCAACTTTCTAAGTATCAGTTTCAATGCTTTATTACATTGTCAATGAAATAAAATCGAGAAGATAGCAAAATTTCTTTAATTAAGTTAAAAAATTCAAAATTTTCACTGAAGTTTAATTTCTTTACTAAGCTTCTACTCGTTACTAAGCTACTAGTGAGTCAAAAAAATCACTTTTTTATTCTTCTAAGCTACTAGCTTATAACGAAAAAACAGGGTAGGGACATGTAGGTGGGGTTTGTAATAATCATATGAAAGAGTTTCAGTCTAGCTGGTAGGAGAGGTATTAGATTTGGTACGTTCCAAAACAAATCAACAACTCTTCAGAATATTGAGGGTTTCACAAAAAAATTGAAATTACTTCACGCAGAGCATAAAAGAAGGAAAAGAAAAATTAGGGAAGAGGAAAAAGCAGCATTAGCAGCAGAAATATATTTATAGTTTGTACGTGAAATTGTGTCATAAAGTCATTTGGTTGCTGCTGCCTTATAATAATGTATCAGAAGTTTATCGATAAAAAATGGAAGTGAACATAATAAAAGACTTTTTTTTTTGCTTTATCAACAAATATAATAAACAGTAACTGAAGCTTATAGTTTGCTATTTTTATATCCAACAATAATAAAAAAGCAGCCATTCTGAGGCAAATGCATTATAATTCATCTTTCGCAAGCACTCAATATGTTCATGTACTGCCTAGGTAACTTCAATGAGAGGAAAAATTGCACTCACGACCAATAACAGTTTGTCATGAATCCTGAAAATTGCTTTTGCTTCCACTCAACTTCATACAACATCGTCCTGATTCAATTATTTAAAAAATAAATTGAAAAAACGCACATAAATATAATAAAAAATTGAGATTGTTTAGCAGTGGCATTCACATACAGCTACTACATGTGTGCACGATGTTGTATGTGGATTAATAAAATAAGAAGCAAGTGGATCAATACTGAAGAGAATTGTTCGGAGTAATGGAAATAATTGGAGATTTTTATGACTGCAGAAATGTCAGTTTTTACGGATGATTGAGTAAGTGACCTGATAAGTAGTTCCTAGGGGTTCTAAATCAACGTTTTTATGAGCAAAAAAGGTAGTTGATGTCTCAATTCCAGACACAGCATCTCTGATGAGTCATTCAATTCAAAATTTATGTAAAAATTGCAATTCAAAAAGTTCCAGCATAAAGTCCATTAGACTTAAATATCATCAGACATTCCAAATTGGAATTTTTATGGACTTTTAGAACCAAAATTGGATTTTTTTTGCATAACCCCAACTTGCTCATAAATTACTCACAAAATTAAGTCCTTTTCTTTCCATTTTTAATCAATTGAATGTTTAAAATGCTATGCACCAGTAGCACTGGTAGCTTGTTGTGTCTGCGACACTTTAATAAATAAAATCATTCAATGTATATTTGCGTAATTTATTTACCCCTCAATCCTCACTATGAGTTAATATTTACACAGTTCTGAAATTGCAATTGCTATTTGTCTATGTTGCTGCTGCTTGCAACATGCAAACAAATTTCCAATCAATAGCCGCAAACATTTAATTTTTTTATATATATTTTCATTTCGCACAGCAATTGCTTTTTATGTGCAATTTTCATCGGTGATTCTTTGTTCAGTTTTTGAACTCTTTTTTTTATTGCCTTTTTCCCATTTTTTTATGCTACATAAATATACGTGGAAAGTTGCATGCATATGAGCATTTTTCACAGCTGGGATTGTTCATAAGTGACGTCAGGAATTGCATTTTTTTCTCACATAGCTGAGTTTTGTTGTTGTATGTGGATCTAGATCTCCTACGACTCTTAAAATCATTAGCAATGATGTTGCTAGCATAGATTGGGATGAGAAGGGGCTAGACGTCATTACAGAATGTCCCCCACCAGAAGTTTCAATAGCAATTTTTACAAGAGAACTGAAATTTATATGCTACAATTTTCAACCCACAGCCAGCAAAAAAATAACTTTCATGAGCAAGAAATTATACATATCGATTCTAATTTTCACTCTTTATTGTTCAATAATAAAAAAGCGAAGTTTAATTTTCATTTTTATTCACTAATCTGTTCTACAAACATGGACTGCTGTGTATGTGTATCATATTTCAACTAAATTGTGTGCAGGTAACGATTCATATCCGCTTATTAGCGTTTCTAATGAGCATTTTTTTTTCTTGTGGCCGATATTCATACCAAGAAATGATTGCCCAATTTTTTTCTCTCTTTTACTCTTTCTTTACCTTTCGGTTGTGCTGCCTTTTGTTCTCATTTTTATGATGTACACAATGATTTATGTTGATTATGAAAACTATCACAAAAATGATGGATAGAAAGTAATTTTTTTGATGTCAACAAAAATTTTTGATGGAAATTAGACGCATTTGTTGTTAATTAACAGTGAGGTTAGGTTGATGGGAACTGAATGAGTTTATGGAATCTGGGTAATTAAGTGCATAATTTAAGTTGATTTGGGCTTGTGTGGTGTGGTTGGGTTCATATAGTAGGATTTTTTGAAAGTTTGATTTTTTCTGAATTCAGCTTATTCAGCTCAATTTAGCTCTATTCAGCATTCAGCTCAATTCAGCACATTAAGCTAAATTCAGCTTATTGAACTTAGTTCAGTTTATTAAGCTCAATTAAGCGTATTCAGCTCAATTTGGCTTATTAAAAACAATTCAGCTTATTCAGCTCTATTCAGCTTATTCAGCTCAATTCAGCTCTCTTCAGCATTCAGCTCAATTCAGCACATTAAGCTCAATTCAGCTTATTGAACTCAGTTCAGTTTATTAAGCTCAATTAAGTGTATTCAGCTCAATTTGGCTCTATTCAGCTTATTCAGCTTAATTCAGCTCTATTCAGCATTCAGCCCAATTCAGTACATTAAGCTCAATTCAGCTTAATCAACTCAGTTCAGTTTATTAAGCTCAATTCAGCGTATTCAGATCAATTCAGCTTGTTAATCCCAATTCAGCTTATAAAACCCAATTCAGCGTATTCAATTCAATTCAGCAAGTTCAATAGCTCTTAGAATTTCCCTAATTTAATCGCATTTCCCATTTATATAGCATTAAATTTGTCAATTTTAAAGTACACTTTAGAAAATATTTATTCATTCCATAAAGGTCCTCATTATTATTTCACATTTTTTTTATGTCGCTCTTTCTTCCACTGTCATCCTATTATGATAATCACTCTGATCCCTTTCATTAAAACTCGCAGTCAGAGCATTTAATCCTTTCAATTATGACGACTGTTTTTGTCTCTTATTCAACCATTCACTCATTACCGCCGACTGATGACAGACATAGAAGCAAAAAATTTCCTCTCATTTCTACCGGCTTAATAATATAGCGCTTCTTGTTTCAAATGTAAATGAAAGAACAACATCAACCACATCATAATACGCTCAATGATCAAATAAATTTTTTTTCGTGTCTATATAGTGAGCCGCAACTTTAGAAAATAAATTCGAAAAAAGGAGTGCGCTCCAAATAAAAATGTGACTGCCTCTGCCTGCTATCATTATAGTGTAACATTATCCTTTCATTTTATATTTAAAAAATAGACTTTATGGGTATGTGTGTGTGTAGCAACCTGATGTAATCACTTCCGTCAATTAACTTTGAATGATGGGAAACGACTGGTGGAGGTTGTTAATGTCATTGATAGGAGAACCAAATTTGAATGAAGGAAAACAAAAAAAAAATTACATTCGTGGCAAATTGCTTGTAATTATAGGACTTGTATTCGACAAAAAACTTTCTTTTGTGTGTCACACTTAGGATTCGTTTTGTGCTTTTCAATTACGACAAGCAATTTTGTTTGTGGAAATGATGGAAATTTCCTGAGAATTTTTCGTATCACATGAAACAATTTAAAGGAATTAATGAAACTTTAACATAGACGGTTTGGCAATTTATGTGGGGAATTAAGTCACAAAAATAGAACTTCAGTGGCTGAATTTTTATGATTCGTGAAAAAAAAAGGTTTTTGGTGTCTTGTTTTTTTTAATGACCGAAAAATCATCCTTACGAGGTCAGTTGGGGCGGAAGAAGAGTAAATCGTTTTATTTTTGGATGATATTTTGCGGTTGTGCTGTATATGGGTTAATTTTAAGGTTGTTTGGCTTTTATTGAGCTACAAGCTACATGCTACATGCTACACGGAATAGAAAATTACGAAATTTTTTGAGGGGGTTTCTAAAAATGACGTCTGTTAATTGATGGAAATGATAAGTTGTAACAATATTCACAGACTTAAAAATAGGACATCATTTATGAACGACCAGATTAAAAAATTTTAAAACTTAACCTCAAAAATTTTAAATTTTATACAGAAAATCTAATTCGCACCAACGATAAATCCACAACTCCAAACCCCAATGATGATTCCCATAAACCATGTCAACCGCACTCAAACCGACACAAAACAATAACAATTTATATTTCCAACATAATTAAATATCAACCATTCAATGTTCCATGAAAATATAATTCGAAAAGTAAATAACAATATTTTTTCATTACGATTCTGACTGTCTCATAGACTCACTTAATATCATCATTATTAAAGAAAGAAGAAAAAAAAATATACAGCAGAACTAAAAAAAGAGGAAGAAAATAATAATGAGACACTGTCTGTCCTGAATGAATTCTCTAGAGCTGCTGAGAGTCTAATAAGCGGCCTCTTAAAATATAAAATAAAATAAAAAATATATAAGACAGTAAGAAGGGAGATGTGGATGGCATTAAGAAGATGAAGCAAAAGTTTATTTTCTCTTGTGTAGTTATTATATTTAATTTGATGAAATAACATTATTATTACTACTACTTAAGTTTCATATCAACGATGTACAAGTCAACTTTAACTTCTTTTCTTTTCATTCCATCCATCCACAATCATCAACTTTATTTTCATCTTGTGTCATCTAATTAATGAAAATTTCTACTTTTTAGCAACATTTCTTGTGCTTCTTTTACTTAATTATTCATTTTAGACATTTAGATTGCTGTTCTGTAGGCTGAGTGGGTTGATGGATTAAGTTTTTCTCAAGCGTTCGTGAAGTTATTTGATTATCTTTTGGAATTTTAACAAATTTCATTAGAAGAGCTGAATTCAGAAGCTAACGCTGAATTTAGCAAATTCAGCAAAATGTGCTGAATTCAGTAAGTACCGAAAATTCAGCAAAGTTATCTGAATTTGCTGAGTTCAATAAGTTTGGATAAATAAGCTGAATTCAGTAAATACAGCAAATTTAACTGCAAACGCTAAATTCAGCAAGTTTAGCTGAATAAGCTGAATTCACCAAGTTTAGCTTAATAATCTGAATTCAGTAAAGTAATTGAGCAAAAGATTCGCTTTAATTGAATTTACCAAAATATTTCCAAACTCCCAATTCTCATTTTTGGACTAATGAAAGTATAAAAGAAGGAAGAAACTCTGAAGAGCTAAAAATGTTCTGATTAAGTCAAGAGTGACGAATGAAAGTCAACCAAACGATTCCATTTTCTTCCTTTCTCTTTATATAAAATACTCATTGCCGTTGTTAAAGTTATTTCTTCAAGTAGATAGATATTCATCTCATTATTAACAATTTTTATTTCTTCTTTCAATTGTAAGTGATAGCAAAAAAAAGAGAAGAAAAAAAATTCATTTCCGAATCTTTTGCGAGAATTGAAAAGTTTTTAACAACTTTTTATTTCGTCTTTATATTGCTGAAGTTTTCATTGCACTCACTCACAGCATCACAACTACTCGAATCTCTATTTAAAAGTAATAACAAGATGAAATAAGACTTTTTTAGTGTGTCATTTCCACAAGACGTTTGAGTAAGAGTGAAATGGCATCATATTCGCAACCATGATGTTCATGTTGATGATAGTGGTGATGAGGTGAGAAGCAGGTACTTATTACTAACGATTGCAATTCGCAATTTTCTCAATGATACACTCATTCATAGTTTGAAGTGTATGTACAGAGTAAATTGTGGTTGAACTTCGGCATTTCTTGCAATACTTTCCTTCTTCTTTTCTTTACCAAGTAATTTGAACATCTCGCGGAGGTAGTCAAGGGAAGAACAGAACGATGAAAAGTGGAGAAAAATTCATCGTGATATAAATTTTTTTTACAAAAAAGCAGCGGTGAAGAAGGTTTTCTGATCACGCAAGCACATTTAATAGCGCAATTCTCTCTTCCACCTTATGATGATTGAGAGGAACTGAGAAAAAGAGGAAAACGAAGATGCAATTATGCAATCAGAGATCAAAACATGCATGCGATGGATGCATTTGGAAATATTCCATATCTTTGTTCTTTTTGGTTTCTTGATTTTAGCATGTAGATGATAAGTTGGGAAAGGTTTTGGATGTGATTGGTGATAAAGCGATATTCTTTTGGTAGTTTGAGCTCCATTTAGCTTTTTGGATTTAAATTTTTGAACTGTTTAGATGAGATTCTGTTTGATTCGATTTAATTCAGCTTCATTCAGAACTGAATTTAATGATATTTAAGTCTTTTAAAATTGATTACAGCTTTATTCATCTCTATTTAGTTCAATTCAATACTATTCATCACAATTAAGTTGAATTCAGCGCTATTCAGCTCAACTTAGTTGAATATAGCACAAAATCAACTCAAATTAGCTGAATTTAGCTCAAAAATAGCTAAATCAATAACAAGAACAGCTGAATTCAACACAAACCCATCTCAATTTAGCTGAATTAAGAACAAAATCAGCTGAATTCAGCATATAATCAACAGAATTCTCTGAATTTAAAAGCAGTTAACCTAAATTGATTAATTTCTAGCTCAAGCCAATGAGAAATCATTAAAAATTACAAAACCTAATCAAATTTTTCACTTAAAATCCTCTTAATCAAATTAACAAAGGCAATCTGCTTTCCTATCATCCAAAAGTACTCCAGCAAACTCAACAAATGCACCAAAAAAAAAGAGAAAAGAAAATTGCTTACAAAACACATAAAATTGCAATCTACACAAAATTGGAGCTTGCCTTTTTAACGAAAATTACTTTACTTAGAAATTGAAAATGCTTTTAATTTTCACAAGAAACAAAAAAAGTTTATGTTTTTTCTTCGATTCTTCTTTAATGCGGTATAAGATGCGATGATGATGCTATAAAAGTGTTGTGTTTTTTCGGTAAAGAGTTAAACATAAGAGCATAAGAATCTTAAAATTAAAGCAGAAGAAGCAGCACACAGCAATTATTATATTCTTCAAAATTACACATTTCTATATCGCTGTCTGAGCACTTGAATCAAATTTTTCAGAACTTAGGTTCTTGATATTCGTGGAATAGCTCAATACAAGGGTGCAATATGTGTTTGCGGTTGTGTTTGGCTTACGGCGGGGTCATGTAGAGAACCAAATAGAAAGAAAATCTCATAATTATGTGCGGTGAAAACAAACAAGAATCTCATTAGTTTAGTTCCAATTCAAATTAGAGAATAGAAAATTTCTATCCATGAAATTAAAGTTATATCCATGGAAGGAAACATGTAGATAAATTAAAAAAAACTCTCGAATTACTTCAAGGCCGAAAATTTGTCATGTCATGGAACATGGCTTATTTAAAGTCATAAATATCGTTCCTTCTAAGTAGGTATATACATACGCATGTAATGAGACACATGGTGACATGCTGTAAGGTTAATTTGACACCATTTGTTCACTTCTATTTATGAAATAGATTAAGAAACAGACAGCTACGGCGTGCGAGTATTAAATCTAAAATTAATTTTGTGTCTTTGCCTCTCGATGCCGTGGATTTTCGTTTAATAAGCCAATCCTATTGTCTTTTCTTACATTATTTTTCAATATAGTCTCTAATCAAGGTCTTGTAACGAGAGTGAGAAATGAAATATTTGTGTGCACTTCATGGCTTTATAAGCTAACACAGCGGTTGCTGTAATATCGTCAGATATATGCAGATATATTTACTATGTGCGTGATTTCGTCAAATTAAGAGCTAATAATGCCACGAAAAAAAAACAATGAAGAAAGAAGAAAAAATTGGATTAAAATCGAAGAAATAACCTTAATTTGTTCATAATGTAACCTCAATGGCTCTTCGCACATACAGTCTCTGTTCATTGTTCTCGCTTGTTTTTATTATTTTTTTTGTGAGAACAAAAATATGGGAAAATTTATTTACCTTTTATAAACTTCCATTTACATGCAAATTGTCTTTTGTGGCTTTTTTATTAATAATATTTTTCCTGTGTATACCTAACGTGTTACACAGACAACAAAAATTATGAAAAAGTCCTTTTGGACTGAATCAATTTAAGGCTTTTTAATTTCGAAAAGATTATCTACTTTGTTATGTCATGGAACAGAAGCTACAATTTCTGCTCGTTTCTTTGCGTAT
This sequence comes from Chironomus riparius, assembly GCA_917627325.4. Classification (NCBI taxonomy): domain Eukaryota; kingdom Metazoa; phylum Arthropoda; class Insecta; order Diptera; family Chironomidae; genus Chironomus; species Chironomus riparius. The sequence goes on along the minus strand of OU895877.1, from coordinate 14,582,310 downwards.
GCTTCATTTACATTTTGGATATTTATGTTGTTACGTTTATGCTTTTGGGATGTTTTGAGATTTTTTGCTATGAAAATTAAAATTAACTTGAGCATTAGAACCTTAGCTGCATTAAAGCATTTAGGAAAAAAAGGGGCAACATTTGCTGCATCTTAAGTGCGTTCAGTAAAAAAGATGCGAAACTTTCTGCATCAAAAGTGAGTTCAGTAATAAGATGCGAAACTTTTTGCATCAAAAGTGCGTTCAATAAATAATGATGCGAAATTTTTCACACCCAAAATGTCGCCTGGATAACGTTTTTGTTGAAAAAGATGCAAAACTTTCTACATCAAACGTGCGTTCAGTAAAAAGATGCGAAAATTTTTTGCATCTAAAGTACGTTAACTGAGATTTTTTTAATGACCAAATATTATTCCCATAATTCTCATTTGAAGAACAAGAATTTCTAATATTCACAACCGAACCCAGTCCTCTTATGCATGATCTTGCTTGAGGTACTTGAGACAAAAAATTCCATTAAAATATTATAAGTTGAACTCAAAACCCTTTCTAGATGTTGTCTACATCTTCTCATTTATTTTCTGTCTGATAATTACATTTCCATGTTCAAAATGACTCAACTTTTTTGAAGTGCTCATCCTGCTACGTATGTGAGTCTATCTTTCCATCTCTCCTTCACACTAATGGGATTTCTTTTTGTTTTCTAGTCATGAACATAATTTTTTTCACATTCTCTTCTGCCGCCCGGCAATCATAAGAATATTTCATGTATTGCGTGTTTTGTATTTTTCATCTACTGTTTTATGTCCATGCATTTATGATTTATTGGCAGATTCTTTCTGCAGAAGGGGGACGAAGAAATAAATATTATTTTTTTTAATTTTCTCTCATATCGTGCAACGACTCTATTTATTTTTAGACACATAGAATAAAATTTAATCATTCATGTTAATTTTCATTTATTCATAACATAAGCGGAGGTTCTTGTTCTCATTATATCCAGTTACTGCTGTTGGCTGCTGCACCAAGACATTAATTGATGCAATGACAGACACAGCTGAAGACTATTCTCTCATGCCTTATCAAATGACTCCGTTGGGAAATGAATAAAATGTTCTTTCTAATTTTTGACAATTACCAAGCCATGTTGAGTCTGTGCTTTGTACTCTTATAAATTTTTGATGGCCCGGGTTACTTGACTCTTGCATTTTATTAATGATCCGAGGGATTATTTTGATTATTGAATTGGGATAGAGGCGCATTTATTACTTTTGAGAATTTGATTTGAGTTTTTTTAAACAAAAAATTTGATTTTTTGAAAACCGTTGAAATTCGATTTTTGTAAAGTCGTTAAAATTTGAATTTTTTAAAATTGTTAAAATTTAAATTTCGGAAATTTCTTACAATTAATAAAATAACTTTAATCGAATGCCGCTTCATTAAATACTCATAATCTCAAAAGCCAAGTGCACTCAAAACATCAAATGTCAATGAAATACCATTGAAATTTTAACCCTGAAAGATATCCAGCCAGCCATTCCACAATTAAATCCACAAGTGCCTCGAAATATGATTTTTTTTTTCATTATCAAAAGCCATTAGACAAGTGGAATTAAAGTACTTTTAAAAGTGTCTGGTGTAGCGACTGTGAAGAGTGAAAAGAAAAATTTTATTATAATTCACTAAATTGCATCTCGTGCCGAGAGACAATCGAGCACAGCACGACCTTATATGATGATCATTATTTGCGCTCCTATCACGACGAAAAGATGAAATAAAATATTTATTTTAAGCGTTCTTCTGTCATTATTTCCATATTTTATTGCCTTTTTTTGTCGTCTGAATATTGCGGAGGGGTGCAGATTTTTGAAAATTTAGACATCAAGTGTTATTAAAGGGCTTTCAGGACAATTCACAGTATTGCAATTTTCACGGGAATATTTCCCATCATCTCTTGATGGTTGGCAGTAAAGGCGTTGAAGAAAATTAAACCAGTAGCAGCCAGTTTTGAGTGACATTTTGAGGAGGGTTCAATTCTATACATTTTGTGTGTTCAGCCACGGCACCCTTAAGTGTAATAAATTTCAAATTCACCACATATATACAGGAATACAGCTGACTATCTCATTCTCATTAAATTAGCTTCTATACCGTAGCTGATGTGATAATAATTTTAATTCTTTTTTGTTCTTCCTTAACATTTTATATTTATTATACTTTTTTTTTGTTTCTGATGACGGCAAAGGGATTGTGCGAAGTGATTTTTCACTCATGAATGTAGAGCATACAGAAAATTGTGTTGTACCCTAACATAATTTGATGATAACAGCAGCAGCAGTAGCAAAAAAAGGATGAAAAATGCCTAGAAGCTATAAAGATATTCCAGCTATTGTGCCGTGTGTGCGCGCGTCAAGTTAACAAAAAAAAAAGTTAGAACGATTTTGTAGTATTTAGGGATGTTGGAACGGAGTAAAGGCAACAAAAAAAGTGTTGCTTATTTTAATTAATGGCTTTCGAAAGCATTTCGCATATTGCAGGAGATTAAATATGTTTCACGACGCCAGCCGTTGAGAATTGCTTGTAATTCCCTTCTTAACTTTTTTTACACCCCTACACACTCACTCGCTTTTGGCGGATGGATCTCCTACCTACTCGTTGTGTTCTTATTTAACCATTCACGTTTCTTATTTTCAGACAATTTCTTCACGGTTTTTTATGCTTTATGAACACACACACAAAAAAATTGTACTATGCTGCGCTGTAACATGATTTTAATTTCCTTTAAGCTATAACATACAAAAATAAGAATGAAATGAGAAAGTCGTAGAAGACATACATAACTAGAGGAAAGGATTTATCAAACTTGATAAAGATGTTTTGTTTGCTTTTGACATTTATTTGTGGGTTGATAGAGAGTGTTATGCTGAGAATGTTCACAACTCCTTCATATCTTTTCATGGATTTGTAGGAGTTGTTGGGAATGGAATTTTTTTTTTGTCTTAAGCAACTGTTTTCTTTTCTTTTTTTCCTTGGAACTTTAGAAATTTTGCATCTTTTTGTGTTCTTTTGCATCTTTTTGTGTTTTTTTGCATCTTTTTTTAAAGGTTTGTTTGGGTCTGTGTCAGTTTATTGGAGTTTTATAGGATTTTCCCCAGAAATTTTAATAATTACCATAAAAGAGCAGAATCTTCAAATAAAAGAAGTAAATTCTGCGTCAAAGAAGCAGATTCTGTTGCATCAAAGAAGCAAAATCTTTGCATTATAGAAGCAGAATTTTTGAATCAAAGAAATAGAATTTTTGAATTAAAGAAGCAGAATCTTTCGCAGTAAAAAAGCAGAATCTTTGCGTCAAAGAAGCAGAATCTTTGCGTCAAAGAAGCAAGTTTTTGCATTATTTTTTTGAAATCAAGAAAAAATTTGCATCATTTCTAAAATCTTTTGCATTAATGATGCAAATTTTTTGCATCAGATGACGCGAAAATGTCGCAACATCGATAAAGAAATGCACGAAATTAATCAACAATGCAAACAATCAAAATTATAGACATAAAGGCATTATTGTAGCATGCTGTTTGAGTGAGAATTATACACAGTCAATGGTAGAATATTTTAATTTAGTTGAAACTCGTGGCACGGCTGAAAAAAAAGTCAAATATGTTGAATTTTAAAGGAAGATGAGAAAAAAGGGATGAAACTGCCAGGGATTTTGTGTAATTTATCATTTCTTTTTCTCGTATATATATATTTTTTTTATTATTGTGAGTTTGCCATTGCTGTACATGTGCCTTTTTTGTGTGCAAAAAGTATATACACTATTCTGCAGAGCTATTGAAGTAAGTATAGAGTGAGCACAGAAAGCAATAAAGTTAAAATCCCGAAACCAACACAGAAAATCCACATTCAATTTCATATTTTTTTTTTGTATTATTTGTTCAGACTGAATGAATGAAAGAATTTTTTATTTTTTTTAAAAAAAAATCCCAATTCTCGTATAAAAAAAAATATAAAATGCAATTGCAAGTGGTTGCTGCTCATTCTCGCCTCTCATTTTTTTCCACTTTACTCATACAACATTTTTTTTTATTCTGCTCTGCATTTCATTCAAACGAGCTTTATTTAATTCAATTTGCAGTTCAGCGATGCAAAAGGTATTGAAATAAAATATATACAAAATTGAAAAAGTGGTAGTTTGAATTGTTTTTTATAGATATACACATAAATTGCTTTCATAATCTATTGGAATTCATTTCATAAAAAAAAAAAATCCACTTAATTGCAGTCAAGCTACAACTTTTATGTAAACGAGAACTTGAAACTTTTTATCATAATTTTTTTAAGTGCTGATTTCGATGTTAAAACTCAATTGCAAAAGTAAACTGAGAAGTCAAACAAATTTTTTTTGGAACAAAAGAAAGAGAAACAGAAGCAAATTAAAGGCCACTGCACTTGCGAGTATGCAAATTTTGTGTTCTGTGTCTCGAAACACAAAAAAAACAGTTCATGGCGTAGGTTGTAGCAGTAGTAAAGTTTTTTTTTGTAGCAAATCGCTTACATTGTAGCTCATTCATAATAAAAAGCTTAAGATATCAGCTCCATTTAGCCATGGAGAATCCAGCCAACTGGGGAGATTAAGAAATATTCTTTGGAAATGGCAGTCATAAAAATTTCTCGGCGTTAATCTTCTCATTTTTTTCTCGCAATATTCTTAAAGACGAAAATGAAATCATGATGGATTAATAACCTTTTTTTAATACTTTTCATTTCCTTTTCATTTCTCGCAAAAAATGCATTTTTATGGCTCAACTTTCTTCTTCTTTATCTACTTTTTGTATGGTTTCGTGGAGAAAAAAATGAGAATTTGTTTTATAGTCATACAAATTTAACGGTATTATGTGCGATGTGCGAGACCTTAATAAAAAAAAAATAATTTTTTTCAAGCTGAGTTGAAGGAACAAAATTATTTTTTGCATGATGGTCAGCAAATTCATTGGAAAAGAAATTTTTTTCTGCACCGCATGTAGAACATTAAAAAAGAATGCAAATACGAATTTTTTTTTTGTAGACTGAATGTTGAAATTTTTCGAGGAATTGCAAGCTTTGTTGATTTTATGACAAGGTTTGCAAGCTAGAATTGAGAAAAAAATTCTGCTTCTTTTTCTGAACGTACTTTTGATGCGAAAATTTTCGCATCTTTTTTTACTGAACACATTTTTTGATGTGAATTTTGCATCTTTCTTCACATAATATACTTTTATTTGTAACTCTAAATTTGAATCTACAAAGCTAAGCATAGAATTTAAATAAATTTTAATATTTCCAGCAATTCCAACCACCTAATCACCTCAACTAATCAAAATCCTAGAAAATCCCCACTGAAAAATTACATCACCGAGTCTAATCTGATTCTAAAAAGTGCATTGAAGCGACGCAGCGTATTTAAAGCATGAATGAATTTCCCATTAAGGAAAAAAATAGCATAAATGCAACACCCGTAGTTGGGAATAGTTCCAGACACAACGATGAAAGATCTTTATGAATAAATATATTTTTATTTTGAGAGTTAAATGTCACGAAAGTGTCATATCGCAATGAAAGTTTTCCTCTTCATTTCCCATAACACTCAGAAATGGAATAGCAGTTGTAGTCGAACTGTAAAGGGAGACGAAGAATAAGCAGAAAACTTCTTATGCATGTGCACAATTTCAGAATAGCATAAACCATGGCAAATGCTCGTTGAGAATCATTTGTATTCAGTTTATAAATGTAAGTAACGAGCAAATGTATGCCACTTAATGGTTTCGAATGTTTTTTGCTTGCACTTTAAATGAAATTTAATATCACTTTTGTGTGCGGAGCTCCCTTATGACTTTCTCTTTCGAGATAAGATTGGATGTGTATGTTTGAAAGTGACAATGTCCGATTTTCTGCTCGTCTTAAGATTTGATCTGACATCAAATGTTGAAATATTGAGTTAAGATTTCCTGAAAATGTCATGACTCATCGGATTTATTTTCTATAGACCACAGGGGGAAATTTACTCAGCCTAAAATTTTTTTTGAGTAAAAAATTATTAAAACAAAAGCGTAAAAAAAGAGTAAAAAGTGTAAAAAAAGAGTAAAATGTGTAAAAAAAAGAGTAAAATGAGTAAAAAAAGAGTAAAAAGCGTAAAAAAGTGTAAAAAAAGAGTAAAAAGCGTAAAAAAAGTGTAAAAAAAGAGTAAAAAGCGTAAAAAAAGAGTAAAAAGTGCACTTTTTACGCTTTTTTTACACATTTTACTCTTTTTTTTACACATTTTACTTTTTTTTTACACTTTTTACTCTTTTTTTACGCTTTTGTTTTAATAATTTTTTACTCAAAAAAAATTTTAGGCTGAGTAAATTTCCCCCTGATAGACCATGAACTATGAGTATTTGATTCTATTTGACAGGTTAAGAATGGATTTGTTGAAGAACTACTTCTATGTTTGTACAGATTGGTCAAAAGAGAAGTAATTTATTGCATTTTAAAAATATTTGAAACGTTTTTGCGTCAAAAGTGCGTTTAGTAAAAGAGATGCAGAAAATTTTGCATCAAAAGTGTGTTCAGAAAAAAGATGCGAAAACTTTTTTCCTTAAAATTTATTTTCAACGTTAAAATCTCATTCATGTGCTCTAAATGACCTGAACATCAGCACAATATCCACAGAAATAATTCTAAACATGCATGTCCTCGAAAATTGCCATAACTATTAAGGCAAATTGGCTATTACTTAAGCGACCCGACAACTTCTCTCATCTAAAAGTTCAGCATTGAAAAGTATTCATTTTATTTTCATATAAGAAACAAGACTAAATGAAAATTGATGGCATCAACTATTCTACTTGATCGACCCAACATAGCATATAGAAGCGTACATGAGGATGCATTGAAACCCTTTCTTTTATTTTATTTTCTCTTCAATCGCCTTTTCCTTAATACCCAATCGATCAAGAGTCAAATGCTTATGTGTTTTAATAGATTGGAATTGAGGTTGCCACATGTATGTAGATTTATCTCTATTGAGCCATTGAATAGATTTAAAGAATAAAATAAAATAAAATCACCATGTCTGACTCAACATATACTCGAGAAAATTTTTTGTTTTCTTCTCGTTACGTTCCAAGATTGAGTTGAGTGAGCGAGAAAGAACTAAACTGGTTTTTTTCTTACACCCAAGTCAATATATTTGTTCGAATAGAATAAATAATGGCTTTTTTCTGGTTCTTACTGATGGAGATCATTTTAGAGAGGAAAAAAGCAAACAACATGATTTTTTTTTCTTATGTGTACATTCTGCGTCTTTTCTTGTTCCTTCAACTCTTTTATTTTAAATCAGTTTATAAATCAATAATCTTGTTTTATAATTTAATAAATATTTGTCTGTCAATTTTAATCAAAAAAACCGTTAAAATTTCAAGTTTTTGGTTTGAAATATTTTAAGTTTTGTCATACTTGACGAGAAAAGTTTCTAGTACTGGTAAGAATAACAAGAATCGAATTGGATTTTGTGGTTGACAACATTTGCTGTCAGTTATTTTGTTGACTTGTTTACAGGATATACTTTCAAGATGAATTGTAGATTAAAGAACTTTTTTCTATCTTTCTTCGGTTTGCTGAGCATCAAACAGTCTCGATAAAGGTAGATACGGAAATATTTTTGAAGGATTTTGGAGACTTAGCCACAGTTTGATACAACCTCAAGTATTTCGCTTGCTTATGAAATTTTTGTGAATCATTAAGCTGTTTACAAAATTCCTAACATGAATCATTAAGCTATTCAAATGAATAGCCACCAAAACTCAATCTTATGATCCGACTAGCTATAAACTATTTTTCAAAAGACTCTTCAACTTTCATGCTTCTGAAATAACCACTGTCAAATCCCGCTAATTACAAACTCTCACCTTTCTATCAAGTCGGAACATTAACAATAAAAAAAAAGTTACCGCAGCTACAAATCTCATTTACTAAAGCACCTTGGCTTGTCTATAATTTCACAACAATAAGCCGAAAACACTTTATTGTCTAAACGTGAAGTTCTTCTTCCACGAGAAACTTTCAATTTTCTTTATATTAAGTTATGATTTGCTCATTGAATTTGGAAGTCTCTTTTTTAATTTTATTGAACTTAGTCAAGGGGAATCACGAGACATTGGTAGTAGCTTAATAATAACAATACCGTAGAAACGCGATGTTGTGAAAATATTTGCCACGAATGACTTAAAAATATTTTATAAATTAGACACCTGATGAAATCAGATGATACAATGGAATATTTCATGTGCTGTTGAACTTTGCTGTTGTTTGATGAGTTTTGGTTTATTAAAACAGTAATTAAGGATGATTTATGACTTTTTGAAGTTGATTTGAGAGAATTTGGCTGATATTTAGAGTGATTGATTTGAGATTTTACTGTAGCGGGGACTGCAACTATTATGTGTGAGAGGGGTATGCGACTTTTAAGTCAGATGAGCATATAACTATTTAATCAAAATTCAAAATCCATTTTTCCGTTAAAATTTCATTGAAACATTTCATCACAAAAATGCATTAAATCTTTAATTCCAAAAAACCTTCTTGCTTAAAGCAATATAAATTCAAGTCAAGTCGTTCAGTGCTTTATATTCTCAACCCATAGCCTTTTGATTTCTTCCGAGTTATTACGACTGCTACGTGCATGACCGTACACGAATATTAAGAAATTATGGATCAGATATTAATTCATAAAATATTAATTCCCAAAAAATAAGATTTTAATTTTCATGATTCAGGTCTTCTGTCTTAAGGAAGTAAACTATTAAATGCACGAATCTGAGTCAACAATTTTTGGTTCCAAGATACCTTTAAAAATAATAATAAGAAGACCGAAAGGCATCGATCGCGTTTCATTTTATGAATGAATTTAAACTTTATTTCGGATGAGACATTTTGATTTAATTACGACATTTTGATAGCTGTGATGTTGTCTTTGGAAACGAAATATAATGAGAAATGCTGTATCTCATTAATTATCTTACGAAAAATTCCCTATTCAATTTTATAGCTTTATACAGAGCTCAATGTATATCCTTTAAATCTTTCTTATTAACTTCTCGCCTTTACTCTTTTTTTATGATGTCGAGTGTCGAGTCATGTTTATTTTTTTATCTTAATTTTTCTATTTTCTTTCTTCATACGTTCCTTCTTCTTTTACAGCTCCTCGCATCATCAACAATTTCGTTTGTTGATTATTTTCTTTAGTTCTACATTCATTCCATCGCCGCGTCATGGATGGAAAAAAAGTGTATTTAATGATAATGTATACATCCAAGCACATCCACACATCTCTAATTTTTTGGACTATTTCGAAATTGACAGTGCTGTAAAAATAAACAATTCGTGTAGAAAATGAACCAATTTTTTTTTCATCGTCTGCTTCTTCATCCTTCTTCTTACACTTCTTTTTATTCTCTATATGTCAGCACATCATCATTCGAAGCATAAAATATGAACACAAAAAAAAAAATATAAGAAAAGTCTTTAAGCTGATGACAACTTTTTCGTTCACGGATGAGATGGAACGAAATTTTTTGTATGTTTTTATTCTTTAGCTTGAAAATAAAGCAAATAGAAAAAAAATTGTGTGACATGAAAACATTTCTTTCTTCTTTCTATTGCCATTTTACCCGCAAAAACAAGAAAGTAAAAGAATGGAAATTGGTAAATTGAGATGAAAGTGAGGTAAGATGGGGGTTCTGATCGGGTTTGCTAGGTCAAGAATGCCAAGAGCTTTGAGCTGAATTGGATGAATTGACTGCTGAATTGAGTGCTGACTTGGCTGAATTGAGTGCTGAATTGGCTGAATTGAGTGCTGAATTTACAAAATTAAGTACTGAATTTGCTGAATTCAGTACTAAGTTCGCTGAATTGAGTGATGAACTATCTGAATTGACTGAATTCAGCAAAAAAAAATATTTTTCGGAATTTAAAATATTCTCGATTCATTAGAATCTCTAAAAGTCAACAAAGAACAAACAAAACATATCGAAAATTGCTCATACAACGAACATATTTTCTCCGTCTCTCTCACTTATCTTCATCATTCTTTAACTCGATGGTGGAATAAAAGTGATGTTGAAGTAAGAAAACAATAAAAAGTAATAATGCATGATACATGAAAAGAAAACATTTGTCAGTCTGAAAAAGCTGTTATGAATGAAAAAAAAAACATCATCAAACCATCAACTAATGTAAACAATGATCACCCCACGTTTTATCATGAAAGATGTGGATGAAATTGAAAGGAAAGATTCTAATGTTGAAATGTCATTGTCTTCTTACTTAAATTTCATTTTGATTTGTACAATGGCAAGGAGATGACTTATCGTTACAATTATTTGTATTATTATTGATGATGTGAACAAGAAGTAGATTCTGTGTAGGGTGGAAGGGAAATAAAGTTTTGTAAGTGCTCATCATCATTGTCGTTCTTATCATCATCTTGAACTGTTTTATTTGATTTTTCCTATACATTGCCATTATGAGTATAATGGATGTACCATCCAAGAGAAAAAGTTTCTCAGCACATATCTTCTTATTATTATTCTAAGCTGATAATGAACAAATAATTCATGTCAAAAGAAATTTTTATTGAACAATGTAGCAGTTATACGGGAGGACCACGTTGCCATTTATGCTCCAGATCCATTATCTAAATCTGACATTTATTCTCCATCACCCCACACCAAACACATCCATAAATGCTAAAACTCATCATCGTATATAAATGTATTTACGTATGTCAATATTATTAAAGGTATAAATGTGAGCCTTTCTACATTGATGCCTTGTTTGCTATAAAAATAAATGAATGCGAATGTTTATTGCCATATACAAAAAAATTTAATGCGGTATGTTGACGTTAAAAAGGCATTGAACGAGTTGGAGAGTTTTTTTGCGATGATGTGGATGGAATGCGTTTTTGATGCTGAATTGCTGAATTCAGCTGGATTTTCTGAATTTGGGTTGTTTTCATTAATTTGCTGAATTTAACTGGTTATACTGAATTTGTTAAATTTGCTCATCATGTGACTAAGCTGAATTCAGCAAAATTAGCTTAATGTGCTTAATTTAACAAAAGAATCAAATTAATTCGGACAATTCAATAACTTTGTGAACTGTGGCAATCAAACTTTGCTGAAGATTAAATTCAAACAATAAGAAAATCCAGCAAAATATATAAATACATTAAAAGAAAAGCAAATTAAGCTGATGTATAAAACATAAGTACACATCTACACACGAATTGGCAATTCCTATTATGAAAATATTATCAATATCAACAAATCAATATCTCTCAATCTTCACTGTATTTCATAGAAATTCAGTAAAGCTGATACGTTCAATTCATGTTCGACAGACTTATCGAAAGTCTAGGGGTGTTTTAATATGCACGTTCGAAAAATCTAAATTTGAAAAATCGTTACAATTTTTGGTTACTTTATTCAATTTTTTGATAGGTTTTAAAACAGATTTAGCTATATTATGCTCATTATCAAATGATAAAATAATATTTTCAGCTAAAATTCATGAAAAAATTGCTTAATTTAAGTTTTTATTTTTTCCTAATTTTCGAAAATTTCGAACTGCAGGGTATGAAATTTCGAATTTTGCATGGCAGACAGACAAATAAGACATTTTTACAAGAGTTCTTGGAAACTGTAACGGTCGAAACTCTTGAATTGTTCGTATCAGCAGTAAAGAATATCCAAATAAATAAATGGTTAGTAAACTAAACAAATAACAAAATTTATGGACATAAATTGAATCCGATTTGCTTTATTTTTCATTTCGTCAAACAAATTTTCAACGATGGAAGGCCTCATCATCGTGCTTCATACATCAAATTCATTTAAGCTATTAGATATGGCTTTCAATAAGAGAAATAGAATAATATTTGAAATGAGATGGAGCAGTAGCATGTGTATGTATCTATCGAGAATTAGATGGAAGAAAAAAAAATGTCTAAAATCAACAAAGAAAGGATAGGAAAAGTAAATCGATCGGATTGTCACATGTCATGAAAAGTATTCATTTGTTTTGATAGCAAATGGGTATTAATAGGAAATCAGTTTGTCTTATTTTTCTTCCTTGTGCTTCTTCATATTTTATTATATTCTTCTGTGGGCGGATATGGGCGGCAGATTGAAATGACTTCAAATCCATTGAAGACTGTTGCTTTCCAAAAATGGATCATGATTTTAATGGATTTTCATTTCCCGAATTGAATGATGACCATCGGCTATAAAGTTAAAGGATTTCTTGGATGCTAAATGGAATAGGACCCAAAATTGAGAGATTTTTATACTTGTTTGTATTTCTATAACCCATCGCAGAAGTGCTAGATTGAAATGGAATTGAATTTAAAGGATGGAGCAAAAAAAAAAAAAGAAAAATATTTATACAATAGATGGGACCATAAAATGTTCTTTTGGCTATATGTAAGTATATCTATGAATGGTAGTCGATCGAAAAGTGTGCGCTTGTTCACTTTTTGCCCTTTTTTATCCTTTTTCCATTGGCAATGTAATATTGAGTCAATTTAAAAACAATTTTGAACTCTTTCTACAAACTACATTATTATTACTTTTATTATCATTATTATTATGGCACTTGAGAATTCCTTATCGCATCCGAAAATGGACTCAAGAATTAAAGAATTACAGAAAAAGTTTTTAACACAAGAGTTGTTATAAGTTTTTGTGTCTTTTACTGATAGGAATGGACTACAGAAAAAAAATGATCAACTTCTGTAGATTATTAAGCAGCTCAAAACCACCTTTACAGATGCCACAAAAAAAATAAACTTTTTGACATGAATTTCAAATTTCTTAAAATGGACTTTTAATGAGACTTGAAGGTTGTGTTTCATCCACAAGGAATTATAAATTTTAATTTTCTATAAACTCGAAAGAAATAAAACAATAGCACTGAATAAATTCTTCTCACAGTCAGTCAATTAACACAAAAAAAACTCTTCGGTACTTTTCAAACTTTTCTTGTGCTGTAAAGTTCTATTTTATTTTAGGAAAAAACTTTTTTTTCAGTGCCTGACTGAATGAACGAACGAGATTGTCAAAAAGTTTAATTTAATAACTTATCAAGTCTTAATTTAATTCATTTAGATATGAAGTTTATTTTTTGCGCTCTAAATTTATCACAACCAAAAACCGGAAACCTTCTTTTTCTGTGTTTTTCTCGTTTTTTGACACTCGTTTGAGGCAATATCTCTTTAAATTCTCATTCATTATACAGGCTTCATTCTCATTCTTTTTTCGTTTGATAGGCTTGAGTTGTGCTGTGACTTTTTTTTTATTCGTACTGTAATTCGTTCTTATCAGGAATGAGTGAATCATGTGACAAAATGACTTTTTGACTAGCTTGGATGAAATGTAACCTTGAGAATGTCATGTGTATGGCTGTAATACGTTGAAAGATTGTGGTTTTGATATGAATTGAAGTGATTGGAGCTTTAAATATTCAAAACTGTAAGCTTAGGTATTAATTTAATTAGGTTTTAATTTATGAAATTGAAGAATTGTTTGCAAAACTTAGAATTCCAAATAGAACAAACTCGAGGGGCAATCAACTCCCTCAATTTGCAAATTCTAGCTTTAAATTATTCAAATAAATTTAAACCGTTAGCAAATTTCTCATTAAATTTTCAGTAGAATTTCACGAGTCATGAAGCAAATAATTCGCAGATCGCAATTAACAGCAAGCATTCTACATAATTCAACTTTACATGACAAACAGAAAAAGCCTAATGAAGAGGAGGAATTTCTCAAAAAATAAGGAAAACAAAGAACATTATTAACAACAATAGAAGCAAATAAAATTCTGTTCTATAGCTTTATTATTATTTTTTTCTTCATCGTGTAAATTAGCATTTGTGTGAGAAAACTGAAATGCCTAAAAGCAAGCAAACGAGATAAACATAAAGAGAAGAAAGCTGAAGAAAATGGGTTAAATTTAAGGATGAATGTGGGGTAGATTTATTGTCTTATTTTTCGCCTTCCATCTTTCAATCTAGGCAGTATGAGAAATATATTTTATATAAAGTGAATGAGATATAGACTCGAACGGTGAAGTAGATAGGATTCTCTCTTTTTTTGCCCTCTGAAATCATGAAATATCATGGCAATTTATTGTACACGCCAAAAGCACAGATAGGATTTGAGGTAGTGTTGAAAATGAGAAATTTAGCTTTTGTAGGCACAAAAAACAGCAGAACTGAATTTTTGTTGATTTGCTGAAGCTCATCAAATTTATAATTAATGAAGTTTAGGTAAGGTAAGTTGAGTAGCAAACAAAAAAAAAGTTCTAAAGCTTAACCTCATCTAAATTTATAGGCAAAAAAAAAAGGCAATATAAATCTTTTGTTTCCGTCTTTAATATTGCCTTCGATTAAATTCTGAGAAAAAATGTTCTCATTCATTATTCGCACATCTACATGGCTCAAAACATTCCATTCTATTCAAAATAATTCAGACATCATCATCAACATAATCATGATACATATATATTTGCCCCGAAGGTGTGATGTTGCAATATATATTATATTCCAAGAATGAATAGTACGAATAAAAGGAAATAGAAGAGAATACAATAACAGGATAATCTCGAGATGTGTTAAATGGCTCAAAAATGGACGAGATTTCTATTCAGCAAAAAAAAAAAATAATTCTCTTTTGAATGCTTACTTTATTCTTTACATTATTTTGCTGTAGAGGGCTTGAATCTTTTCAACTTATTCATCATCACACTTACTTCTAAATTGCTCATATGCACAAATAATAACGCGCAAAAAATGCAGCATACTCGCTTTTGTGAGGAATAAAATGCACATTCAACATGCACATATGCTTTAAATTAAGCAGGAATAACACAAAGAAAGCGACACAACAAGAGATACTTACAATTGCACTTTTTAAACACAAAAAAAAAGTTCTTCTCGCTGTACCCGATGTAAATTGCATAGTAATATACACAGCAATTTACACCATCACATGCATTATGAATGTGTATTTGCATGAGCACGAGTGAAATAATCTGAAACGTAATGCTCATAATGAGCTTCGAAAGTTTTATTTCTTCTGCTTTTCAATATTTGTTTTTACTTCGTTTCCCTCTTTTTTTTATATTACTTTTGTATATTACATTATTACAATATGCTGCTAGCTTATGCGAATGTCTGAACTACATTTCATGAGGATGATTGTACTGTATGAGCTATTTTTATTTATCTTATCCTAGTTGTGTGAGGAATGAATGCATCTAGTTATAGACTATAGCATGTAGTAATGAATTTAGAGTTTCTCGGAAACATTCGAAAATTGTGAAAAATTTTAAAGCATTTTTTTTTTCATTTGGAATGTTTTGAGTAAGTTTGACCAGTACAATTTATAGAAATGCTCAACGTTTAATTAACAATGAAGATTCTTGGCTAGAAATCTTAAAAAATTAGCTGAATAATTTGCTGAATTCTGTTCTGAATTGGCTGTATAGTTTACTGAATTCATTGCTGAATAAGCTGAATAGTTTATTGAATTTGCTGAATTTACTGAATAGTTTGTTGAATTCATTGCTGAATAAGCTGAATAGTTTACTGAATTCATTGTTGAATAAGCTGAATAGTTTATTGAATTTGCTGAATTCACTGAATGGTCTGTTGAATTCATTGCTGAATAAGCTGAATAGTTTACTGAATTCATTGCTGAATAAACTGAATAATTTGATAAATTGGCTGAATTAAGTATTGAGTTATCAAAATAAAATAAAGCTTGCACAATAAATTCAATAAACTCCTAAATCAGCAACATAGTTCACTAAACAATTCTAATAGCTCTCTAAACTACATCTAAACAGTTTGCTGAACTTCCATTTAAGAAATTGCCATTACATTCAAACTTAATCACAACAAATGTCTTGCCCTCCATTCTATTACAAACAGCGATAAATTTCAGCACAAAAAGTTCTTTATTTTACACTTTCCATATTCCGTAGAAAAGTACAATAAAATATTTTCTCTATAGAAATATCTCCGGTATGATGAGAATGGCAAAAAATCCTTTCAAGCCAATGCAATGCAACAACATATTTCAATTTGACTCCACTTAAATACAATATCGTCATTGTTGCATTGAGATTTTACTTCTTCAAACAAAGAGTTTCAATGGAGGTAAGTATTTGCCGAAAGCAGCTACGAAGTGAAGGAAAGAAATGGCAAAAAAAAGTTTTCGCTCTGCAAATGCATGAAACACTTTTTCTAAGTATTATATTGTTTTAAAGCACTGACTGCAGGTACATATTTATTTTTATAGTTCATATATACACTCTAACATTTATATTGAAAAAGAAGAAGGAAAAAATATTGCAATTCCAATTGTTCATCAAGACGGAAAGGATATTTTACTGAACTTTTTTCTTTTCTATTCTCACACATGAGATTCCTCAATACGAAGGAAAGAATATGTGAAGCAAATGAGAAATAGTGAACAGCACTTTTCAATAAAGATAAATAAAATTGTTTGAACCTTTAGTAAGCAAAAAATGGCAAAAAGAAACTAGCAGTAGACTATTGTTGCATCAGAATCTACTCTAAAGAATGTTGAACTGTTTTGCTCTTTTAAGGTTGATTTCAAGGTAAGTATTTAATTTTGCTGAATTCAGCTTTGCTGAACTTGTGGAATCCAGCTTTATTGAACTTACTTAATTGAGCTAAACTTGCTTAACTCAGTTGAGCTGAAACTGAGTAATTCAGTTGAGCCGAAACTGCTTAATTAAGTTGAGCTGAACTTGCTGAATTCAGATGTGCTGAACTTGCTGAATTCAGCTGAACTGAACTTGCTGAATTCAACATTATTAACTGTATTGAAAACTCAGCATTCCTTAAAATTCCTTAATAAATTGAAATACCTCCAGCATATGATCAGGTAGTAACCCTGACGTAAAGAAAACAAAAACCAGAGGAAAGGACGATGATGAAGATTCTTTAGAACCGATCGAAACGGGAAATTCTCTTCATTTCTCCTCTCTCAGTTCCAAGTAAAAAATGGATGATGCTACGGGAATAGAAAAATAGAGGAATCAACATATAACGAGCATAAACATAACAAATGATACATTTTGCCCTTCAATTTTTCATTTATAGAAAAATAGCAAACAATAATGTTCAATATACCTTTCGTACAGACTCCTACACTGGGTGCATACAGAGAATGAGAGCAGGTATAAAGAATACATGTCCGAAAAATGAATGCTGTAAAGCAATTTGAAAGAAACAGAGAAAAAGGATCTATGCATGTACCTTTTGTATGCCATACAAAGATTTTTATGTTCCTTTTTGCTCCATTCTACGGTTATTGCAACATATTTCATTCGAGACTGAAAATGAAAAGAATTTTGAGCACACCTAATTTTTTTCGACAAAGGCCATTGAAGCATCATAAAATTCTTTTTTATTAAAGAGAACCAAAAAAATTCATGTGAAATAGATTGTGCACATGAATTCAAAATGAAAATCACCAATCACTTCTATTGTTAAAGAATCTATTTTTTATCTCAACAGTTCTTTTCTCGATTTAATATTACGGAATTCTGGAGGTATAAAAGAGTCTCAAATGTTTATTTTTAGATATTTGATTGAAAAAAATTGATGGTTTTTCCTTAATGGATTGTTTTTAAGCTTTAAGAAGTTTGTTGGATGTGATTTGTCACTCAAATGATGCCACTGTCTATGTTCATGTTCTGTGATATATTGAAATAACTCTGATGCATTAAGACAACTTCTACAATTCAATTTCTTATGCTAAATATGTCCAACAGACATTTATTTCCCTAAAATATTAGAAAACTTTATCCTAGATGTCTTCCTAACATTTCAATGTCGAGAAACAATTCAATATTCAATCCATAAATACATTAAGAACTTCAACATACACTCGATATAATCGAAAATGTTTTATTTGCTTCACAAATTCAATTAAACTTCCAAGAATTTTTCGGTCTAATTGACTTATTTGAGTTTGAACATCTCAGACATGTCTATTTACAGTCTTATAGCAAATATGAAATATTATTTTATTCTCTATTATATTGAATTCAATATCATTGCACAAACACCAATAAAACCTCAATATGTCAGAGTGTATTGCACTATAACTTTTGCAAAACTCATGCACTTCATTCCTGTTAAAGATAAACTTTTGCCATTTTGCACATCTCTTCATCTTCTCGACTACTTCACTCCCTACTCTCGTTAGCGATCAGAAAAATTTTCAATAAATTTTATGAGGATTTCATGATGACGATTAAGGTGGAGACACTTTTAAGTTTCAATTTGAAATATTATTGTACTTTATTTGATTTGATGTGAAAGTTTTTAGTTCTAAAGAGCAATTTTGAGTGCTTTAGTTGAAGTTTTTGTAATAAATTTTAGAAAAGCTTTTAACTTTTTAACAATGTGAGGAATTTATGTTCCAAGATTAAGTTGAATTGGAATAAAAGAAGCAGAATATGACTAGAAGATGCAAAAAATCTAAAGATGCGACTTTTGCATTAAATGAAGCAGACGGTAGCTTCTAAAGATGCAGACTACCTAGAAGCTACCCAAAGATGCAGACTGTTGCTTCTAAAGATGCAAACTGTAGATTCTAAATATGAAAACTAAAGCATCAATAGATGTGATCTTTAGCGTCAATAGATGCAAAAATTAGCGTCAATAAATACAAACGTAAGCTTTTTAATAGATGCAAACTTTAGCGACAATAGATGCGAACTTCTGCATCAAAATATGCTACTTTCTTACTGCAGAAGGTGCGAATTTCTGCTATAATTGATCCAAATGCAATATTTTGCATCTTAAGATGCGAAATTTTGACTTGACGTGCAACACGCGAATATTTTGCATTAAAAACAACTCAAAATTCAATAAAACTCCAGAAAAATTATACATTTTCAATTCAGGTCAACTAAATATCATTGTTATCACATCCTGCCAAGCGGATTAAATGAAACGAAAGCATAAAAAGTTCATACCTTGTTAACGACCAGACAGTGAAAGAAACTATCAAAATAAATATTATAAAACATTGTTGATTTCAAATAAATTTCTCTTTCAACAATAATTTTACTTTTTTTTTCTTCTTTAAAATAATATAAAATAAAATAAAGCCCAAAGAAGGAATGAGACAAAAATAAAACAAAAATTTAATTGTGTCTTTTAAGTTTAAATTTTTTTCCCTTTTGGACAATTTTTATGTTGTTGAAAAATTTCATAGAAAAGATTTTTTTTTCTCACTTAAAAAGACACAAAAAGATCGTTAATGGGCAACAAAAGATTCATTCGACAGGGGCAATAAACATAAAATTAGTGAAAAAGAAATGCATCTATACGACTTTTTATCAGGTATTTCCTGCGGGACACTAAATAGAAAAACAATATTATTGTGTTCATATGGAATGGATGACTAGAAAAATATTTTTAAGCATCCCAAAAAAAAACATAAATTTAATGAAGAATAAGAAGAAGTAGAATAAAAGATATAAATTGTGTTACGATAGATCCAACAAAAAAAAAAATTCTTTTATTCTACTTGATTAATTTTCCTCCATCTTTGTTGTTGTTTCTGTATCCACTTATTGAGCCCTGCTGTTAAAAATCCCAAATAATAAAATAAATTTCTTTCCTTATGTTGTTGTCATATATTTTGAATGCGATGCCTCTCGACTCTATTTTATTAACATAAAAATGTTTTGAATCTTTATTTATTGTGCTTTAATATATATTAATGTTTTATAGATTAATATCATCCTTTTAAGCCTGCCTTAGCTTCATCTATTGCTAATGAAATAAAAGAAGATTTTTTTTTCAAAAAACATAAAATCGATCTTTTTTTCTTGGGTTAATGTTAGATGAGAATATTCAAAGCTAGCATGAATAATGTAAATGAGGAAGCCAATAAAACAAAATAGAAGTTTAAGATTGGGATAAGGTTACGAGATGTGGTTTACTACTGAGCTAATGATGCTTTTTTGAGGATTTTTTTTTTAATTTTCGTGACTTTTGAGATGATTTTTGGGTACTTCTTGTTACTAAGGGTTTGAAAAGATGCAAAATCTTCTGCATCAAAAGATGCAAAAGTGAGTTTTTCAAAAGATGCAAGCTTTTGCTTCTAAAGATGCAGACTTTTCCTTCTAAAGATGCAAACTGCTTCAAAAGATGCAAACTTCTGCTTCTAAAGATGCAAACTGTTGCTTCAATAGATGCAGACTTCATTTTTAATAGATGTAGATTACTGCTTCAAAAGATGCAGATTACTGATTCAAAAGATGCAAATTATTGCTTCAAATGATGCAAACTTCTTGCTCAAAAAAGATGAAATTCAATAATCGTCTGTCGATTTTCCAATTATCCAAACAAAAATTCTTTCATCTAAACATCCAACAATTCCCAAACCTGTCAATTGACTCAATTCCCACCTCCCCCGAAATTTCACGCATGAATTTTAAATTGAAATTCCCATAAAAAACCTCATGCAACAAATAGTATCAAATGATATTCAGCTCCAAGTGCGTCTAAATATTGAAATGGATACAAAAATTGCCTTTTTATGTCGATGCATCGGTTGTTAATGAATAGAACGAAACATGTTGCTACATTTTCATCTCAAATTTCAGAGTTCTAAAATAAAAACAACAAAAACACACAACTTGTGGCTGTTGAAAATAGAAAAAAAGGGATAGAATATTTTTATTCAATCATCCTTTTGCCTTAAAAATGTGACATGTGTTGTACTCTTTATATTTTTAAATTAAAAACCGAACATACAAAGAGGAAAAGAAAAAGAGTAAAAATATTTACATTTTACATAAAAAGGATTTCTTTCATCTCATTTTCAACTTTTATGAACTGTTGAAATGTGCCTAAAGGATTTGTTCATTAAAAATTCTGAATCTGAACGTGATGTGGACTCGTATTGAGCAATAAATAAATATTTTTATGGACATGGAACTCATTTTTAAGTTTCAGTTGACACAAACATCAAGTTTTTTAAAATTGATTTTGCTTCAGCAGGAACATAAATTTGATGAGATATCTTTTCATCTATCTACTTATTGTCAATAACAAGCGTTTTCATCCCAAATCATAGCAATATCAAAACTGATATAAATCCAATAACAGTTAATAACGAATGATCGAGCGTACGAGCAAATAGCAAAAAATCTTCAAATCACATCTAGCCCGTCTCATTAGCATTTTTTGTTCGTTAGTTCTTCGACAGTTTTTTCTTTGAAATCATGATAATCGCCTTTTTATTCTTTTTCATTTTGGTTTTTTGCTTTATCTCATCTCATTTCATCTCAATTTCTATGCGATTTCTTAAAGCAAGAAACACATTAAAATCTGGTTTTTCAGATCGCTCCAGGGGCGTAGCCAGGGGGGGGGCATAGGGGGCCCGCCCCCCCCTACGAAAATCTGATAATTGTTTTATTAAGTATTTATAGAGAAGAACCAGTTAATGTAGAGGAAGTGATGAAAGAAATGTCAAAATCAGCACGAAAAATTAAATTTAATTTATGAATAATGAATTAAATATTTAAACTTATGAAGAATGAATATAGATTTAAGGATACAAAATAACGGTTTTTTAATTTTCGAAAATGGGCCCCCCCCCCCATTAAAAATTTTCTGGCTACGCCTCTGGTTCGCTCACACGATGAATTCGAGCGAATAAAAAGAAGAGAGAGAGAAAAAATTATATTATCGTTTACATTATTTTTTGCCATTTTCTGATAGATTTTTTTTTATATCATATTCATGCGACTATATACATTTCAACAAATTGACAATTTTTGATACGCTGTGCGAAGGAGTATGAAGGTTGTGAGAGGAGAAAAAAATGATATCAAGGTTCTCTGGATTAAGGTTTCGAGTTTTATGCAAATTTGTTTGATAATTTTAAATTCCTTGATTGAAATGTTTATATTGCTGATATTTTAATGTTAAACAACCAAGTTTGATTTCAATTTATCAGTTAAGTTTGATATGAATTAACAATTTTCAATAAAGTTGGCTACAAGTTTATCAAAAAATCACGTGTTTCAAAAAATTTATTATTGTGCTTAAAATTTATTAAATTTAGCTACAAATCAAATTGAAAACAGCAGAAAAAAGTTGATGACTCATAATTAACAGTATTATCAAGCTTATAATTAAAAATCAAACTCAAAATTTCCTAATTTAGTCACAATTTTTCAAAAAAACAAAAATAGTCACCAAAGAAACATTTCAAATTCTAGTTTGAACATCAATTTATCTACCACCCAGGCTTAAGTATGTAAATATCCATTCACATTCTCTTAATTTACCTAAATTGCTCTCTTATACAAATTAAATCAACTTCATTAATATTCTATTTATAAATTCTAATCCGTCGATCCATAAAGTCAAACAGAAACACGAGGAAGAACTTTTCCTTAAATCTTTATGTAATTTAATTTAACAGTCTATGATATTTACATTCAGAGTACTTCTCCTAAATCACCCACATATTATCATCAATTGCCGCTTGATTTTATCATCATCATTATTGACAATTTACATCGACCTTTTATGTAATATATTTAATGAACTTATTTATGCATGAAGATCCTGCTTCTTTCATCATATACATCCTGTCTGTAGACACACGAATTTCCATCCAGCACTTTTAAAGCTTTACAGTAGCACATGTACACAGAAAAAAAATCTCTTTTAATCCACAAAAATTGCTCATGTAAATATTTGCCATTTCCATTAATAAAATTAGAAAAATTCCGTACTCATGAAAAATAAAAAAAAGTCTGTGGTACGGCAGAGAAGAAATTTTCTCCAAGTAATCATCGACTCATGTGTGTACTTAAACGATTTTCCTTTCATTTCGGTGCTGTTCTGTTGAGTCTACCATATAGAGCAATTCTCCTCACAATTATGGTAAAATTGAACAAAACGAGAATGAAAATGAGAACTGATAGGAAACAGAAAGAAATGCACCTCTTCGTATATGTCGTTTTTATTAAATCGTTATGAGGGAGGAAATGAGCATGTATGAGACAAGCAAACAGGCAGCATCACATTTGTTTGTGGTCTTGTTAATTCATTGCTATATTCAATGTAGAGGAAATTTTATGTTATGTTTGTACAATCACAGAAAATCGATTCCTCACACAATATATATACACACAAAAATGTTTTAATTAAGCTTAATTTAATTAGCGACCTTTTCCCGTCTCTTTCTCTTTTCCTGTTTAATGTATATCTTCCACCATTCCTTCATACCGTCATACATATTATGGCACATTCAATATACCAATTTTCATATGCTTTTCTGTGTCCTCTGATAAGGAAATCAATTTAGAATTTGTTTGCTCTTAATTTTATGCTGTCCTAGCTCAATTTATAGACGATATTCATACGTCCAACTCGATCCATATACAACTGTCCTCATAAAAAAGCATGTGAGAATGAGGAAAATGATTTTAAATATTTTATGTTATCGATAGAGATGGAGAACCAAATAAGAATTTTTGTGGAAGGAGTGAATGTCATACATAAATTGATACCGGCATATGTGTTGTTTATTTATCAGACTGGAATTTTTGCTGCTGCTTCTTCGTCGTTCTCATCATCATCATCATCATATGACCCCTATCAAAATTGCTTTTGAATTTTAAATGCAATTGAATCGATTTTTTTCGGTATTTTTAGCGCAATTTTGCGGCTAGTGAGATTGATTTTATGAGGACGGGAATGAGATTGTTTTGTTTTTGAGGATATGAGGATTGTTTTGTTGATTTGATTTAGAATTTTAGTGCACATGGTGGGTATAAGCGTTTATTTTTCATGAAAAATTTCGCATCAAAAGTACGTTCAGAAAAAGGGATGCAGAAAATTTTGCATCAAAAGTGCGTCCAGTAATAAAAGATGCAAAAAAAAAAGTTGCATTCAATAAGCATTCAGTGGAGACCTCCCATTACAAATCATATAAACTGGATTCAAATAATTTCCCAACAATTTTCTTAATTAACTCGTTCAATGCATGAAAAAAAAAATTTGTAACTCGACCATAAAATTCAATTAATTAACATGGTGCACCCCCATGGCTAAAGATCGTAAAATGTTTAATGTATAAACGAATTTTTAACTTTTATGTAATTATAGGAATCATTAGTAAAATAAAGGGCAAGCAGGTGGAGGTAAATTATAGCTAGAAGTAGAACTATTTATCGCCACGTTCCCTAACAAATCAATCAATATTGACGGAAGAGTTTATGCATGCTCATACCATCGACATCCAACTAAGACAGACCATAAAGAAAACATGTGATAGTGGGAAGCAGCATAGGGCGGCTATTAAAATTCTTCATTCGCTGTAAATTTTCCCTATGGCTGTGCTCTCTTTTTTTTATTATCCCCGTAGCTCAACGATGATATCAAGCATACATTATAAGGAAAGAAAAGAAAGAAACTAAGGCACATGTATGTAAGGAGGTAAAGAGTCAGTGAGTGGAAGAATAAAATACAATTTCTGATATGATCTCGAAGGTACTCTCGAATGTGTACATTTACCTACATTATAGACTTATATCTTATACACACTCGAACCTTAAGCCTTGGATTTCAATCAATTCTCTTTATTTTTTTCCACTTCTTCTTATCCCTTCTATCGAGACTCCATGTGGAGCGGTGAAAATGTTTTCAAATAGAAGTATTGGAAGAGATATATATCCACAGTCAAATATATGTGCACCTGGATGAATTTCTTATTTCTTTTTTTTATACATGCAGAGAAGAATTGCCAAGAACGAGGAAGGAGAGAGAAAGAGAAGCGAGTTAAATTGAGTTTCAACAGAATCAACAAGACTTCTCGATATATGCGAGTGTGTATGTCTGTTATACATCTAGTCGCGATAACACTACATAAAGTATTCATTTTGCCCTGTTATACAGATTTCTTTTACATCACATACTCATGGAATAATACTCAAAAAATATACGATTGGATTGGCATACTCGTGGAAAGATTTGTGTATAGATCGCTCTATAAACTTCATGCCATGTTCATTATTTAAAAAGGAATGGAAGAAAAGGAAATGAATAAAAAATATATATAGAATAAATACACAACAAAAAATCAAGTCTGTTTACATAAAAGATTCTTATTTTTACGGTCTGTTCATAAATGCAGACCATCTGATATTATTATTAAAATTGAATAGTTCAGCTTTTATTTGTTTATAATTTTTTTTTCCTCTTTCCTTTCTTTTTTCTTCAAGACACACAAGTGAGAGAAATTTGTTCTCAGAAGCTGCTTTCCTTTAAAAAAAAAATTTATATGTATCTCTATGGAGAACATGAAGAAGTTATGCTAAACAAATTTGTAAACAATTTTTCCCCTGATGATTAATGAATCGCATTTTTAGCATGACTTTCATTCATATGAGGAAGTGCTGGTGGTGAAGAATTGTGTCTGATTTGTTTACAGGATGTTTTTTTTTGGGTTGAATTGAGAGTGCTCTGGTAAATTTCAAGTATCGATTGATATTTGAGAAATGTGAATGAATTTTATGTCGAATATTTGGAAATTTTAGAAGTTCTGGGAAGTTAAAGAGTTCAAATCTCAAACGTTAGCAATTTATAAAAATTTATCATAAATGATATCATTATTTTTTTTTTTTATCTTTTTGGAGTATTTTTCTCGAAAAAACCTTACAATTTCAAAGATTTTGGGATATTTTTTCTTTTCCATCGAACCCCCCCCCCCCTCCTCCCGCCTTCTTAGGCGTATTTTATGGTTGACTCAAATCAATATCAATCAAGATTTATCTAGTACCCTTTTGAACCTGGTACATTTTTTGAAGCTAGTACATTTTTTTAATCGAGTACTTTTTTGAAGCTAGTTCATTTTTTGAACCAAGCACATTTTCAAAATTCTTAGTAAAATCGATTTTGTTTTTAAAAGAAAGATACAAAACTTTTCTCTTCAAAATTATAAAATTAATTTATGAAACCTTGAAAAATAATTAATTAAATATTCATCCAAAGCATTGCTTAATTTTCTGTTAAGCATAGCTTGAACTGCTAGAGCAACTTATATGAAAAACTATCAGCAAATCACGGGTTTGATAGTAAAAAACAAGGAAATTGTCTAAAGTGAAATGCACAAAAAACAAGTTCCAGTTCATCGCTTGAAGCAGCAGCTTTTTTGGAACCAAACTTTATATTTATTGTTAAATATTAAATCGAAGGATGATAAAAAAATTGCTAAATCAAATTAAATTCTTGCGGATGAAAAAAACTTTTCTTTCCTTTATGCTAGAAATATCAGCAGAAGCAGCAACAAGACAATAGAAATATTGCTCTATGAGCTTCAATGGAGATTTGTTGATGCGGAAATTCACAAACAATATTTTTTTTCATAATAAACATTAGTTATAAGGCACCAAAACAATGGACGTCAGTCAGTCAACGATATATCTACAATCTATATGATTTGCTTACCATTTAATAAAATAAAGAAAAATTTAATCCGTTTGAGTAAATCCATTTTTGTGCTATATTCTCTATTCTAATCTCAAAATATTTAATGTTTTCACAACTTTTTATTTTCTGTAGCTTCGTCGTTTTCGACGTCTGTCTTGTTTTTTTTTTTGTTCTACTTCTTATTTTTTTTGAACTTTTTTTCTGAGATTTATTTTTTTGTCATCCTCAAAAAGTATAAAAACACAACACAAAATAAAATTTATTTTAAACTTTTAATCTCAAGCTTCACCATAAAAATATATATTGAGCTGGGGGATCTATACGATATCAAATAATAATCTCAAACTTTATTGCATCATTGTACAACAGAACAGATCTCCACATTTTCATATCACATCCACTTCTTATTGCTGCTTTATCAAAAGCATTTTTTTCTTATTTTTTTATTTTGTTAAGCACCGACCGTAAATCTCACTTTTTTTTATGTCATCGATGCAATTTTATTTTTTGTGGATTTTTAATTAAATTAATTTAAATTATTTTCTTCTTCTTAATTTCACATGCGGTCACACCGCTAGGTTCCACACACTACGTATGCTTTATCATTAATCCATTCGACTTGGTCTAAATTTTTTTTTCTAATTGGAAATTAATTTGATTTCACTTTTACATGCCGCGTCTCGTAACTTATTTTTTTTTGCAGGTACAAAAAATTTATTTTTTTTGTCTACCTTCTTATGGCAATTTTAAAAAAATTTGGTCAACCGAAACTGCACCGAAAATTTTATTTTTTTCTTAATAAACAAAAAAATATATCGAATAAACTTGCACATGTACGTCCGTCTCGTTCGATGGTTTTCCCGCTTCTCATACTCTCTCTTCTTTCTTACCTTCTATTCCCCCTCCAGAAAAATATAATAATTCTCATTTATACATACATCTTGTGTCGCTGACTAGTCAAGACAATAAAAATTTACTCTCAATTTTGACTTTTAATGCTGTGGATGTGTGCGTGTGAGGAACAAGAAATGAGCAAAGAAACGGTTAAGTCATGAGTGTCTTAAGGTGAGACAAACTTGTTTTATGGACTGGCTTACTCTCTACCTTTATGTTTTTATGCACTTCTCAAGATATTTATCTACAAACACATATACAGTCATAAGATCTCCGATCAGAGCATGATGATCATTCAAGAGAGAAATTGAGTTTTTTTTTATGAAGGAGAAATAAAAAGGCAGCAAAAGATATCAGGCAATATGTGTGATGTGTTTATGTAGATTTGCAAATCCACAAAATAGCATTGCTATAGTACCTGATGGAAACAAAACCTGAAAAACGTGTTTTCAGACTTCTCTTTTGCATCTTTTTTGCATAAAAATGGCTTTTTGAAGCTGAAATAGAAATAAAGAGAGAATCATTTAAATTTATGCATCCATGCTTCGTGTTATGAATGTATGTATATGCCTTTTTTTTGCATTATACCTTTTTTTCCAAATGGATCTGTGTACAGACATGAACAAGGTAAAAAATAAAATTTCTCCTGCTTGTATGTTTCTGGAGGAATAGCAGGCAAAGGCATAAATAAATCCTTTGAGGCATAAATTTTGTGGTTAAGCTGAAAGGGATCTTTAATCAGCAAAAGCTGGTGTATCGTAATGTACAACATGAATCGTACGTTTATATGCATTGTCTTACTTACTTACTACTGTCGGTGGAAATAATGCAAAAAAAGAACCAAGCAGAAAAAAAAAATCTTTTTTTATTGCTGTGCTTCTCGAAAGTAAAAAAAAAGAATCAAGTCGAGGATGAGAACTTGTGGAGAATTTTAAATTGCATCTGCAATCTGTGCCTCAACAACTGTTCTTTCTTCTTTGATATGCACATACATTATGTTAGTCACTCCTTTGCTTTACTTTACTTTACTCCGTGTTCTGCAGGATTATAATTTCCATTCTTTCTTATTTTCACAAGTCGGTGCATAAAAAAAATTATCATTCATATATACACATATAAGGAAGAAAAGGCCTTTCGTGTAGACGAGCTTGATGCTCACCTTTTTTTGATACTTTATTTTGTTGATCGTTGGGTTAGAATGAAAGGATTGACGCGATGTCTCGAAAGTGTTGTTTATGTTTGAATTTAATACGATTGCGCTTATTCAGTTTAATTCAGCCAGGTTAAGAAAATTCAGTTAAGTTCGACTTATTCAGCTAAAATCAGCTTATTCAGCTAAGTTCAGATTATTCAATTAAGTTCAGTTTGTTCAACTATAGTTCAGCTATATATAATATAATGTGTGAAGGGCCCAGCCTTTCAGCTGGAGGCACTGCGATTCAAATTAGAACAGAATCTATTGTACCACACCCTTTAGACCTACAGTTTATAGTGGGATCCGAACCACTTGCAAGCTCTGTACATTGCAAAGACACGAGTACGTCATAAGACCTGATGTACCCTGCAATGTACCTAGTCACAATCCGTGTGCGCAAGATGCCGTAAGGAAGTCATCCAGATGCTAGTATATCCTTGTATACCTAGCAAAGGAGGCATATTCTATGCCAAAGACATCAATACTACACCCAACACACGAACCGAGCTTCGTAACTAGAACGGTGAAATGGAAAAAGAGCTTCGAAAATTAGACATGGTCTGGGATTGAACCCAGGACCTTTGGCACGTAAGGCCAACGCTTTACCATTTAGGTCACTGATGCCATTTCACCGCTTAGTATGTTAGGCATCAGCGCTTAGTTCAGCTAAGTTCAGCTTATTCAGCCAAGATCAGTTTATCCAGCTAAATTCAGTTTATTCAGCTAAGTTCAGATTATTCAATTAAGTTCAGTTTGTTCAGCTATAGTTCAGCTAAGTTCAGCTTATTCAGCTAAGATCAGTTTATCCAGCTAAGATCAGTTTATTCAGCTAAGTTCAGATTATTCAGTTAAGTTCAGTTTGTTCCGCTTTAAATCAGCTTTTTCAGCTTATTCAGCTAAGATCAGCTTATTCAGCTAAGATCAGTTTATTCAGCTAAGTTTATTTTATTCAAATATATTCGGCTTTTTCAGCTAAGTTTAGATTATTCAGTTAAGTTCAGATTATTCAGCTAAGCTATCTAGTTTCAAATCAGTCAACACCAGTAAAAATATTTGTCAGAATTCAATTCCAAAACCTCATTATCCCATCAGCGTTAACGATGCAACATGCGCTTTAAAAATCTCAACAAAAACAAAAATCCCTGAAGCAAAAAAATATTCTCTCTCATTTTCAACTCCATAAAAAAATAAGGAACAAACAAAGGCGAAGTCAAGTTCGCTGTTGAAAGCTATAATTTAAAGGTGTAAATAGGGATGCAGTAATAAAATGCATTCTCTATCTAATAGCTGCAGCACATGGAGGGTTGCAAAAGGGCAATAAATGCAGTAGAAAATTTTTTATTCCATTAATATCCTATAAATATGAAAATATTATCATCTGGGGTTAAAATTGCCGAACCGAACGAAGGAAAACAATTATGAAAATAGAAATAGGAGAAGTAAGGAATAAAAATCAAACAAAGACGTAATGATAGCAATTTTGTCCTTAACGCTATTATCAAGTAACTAAGGGATCAATTTGTTACCGACTATTCATAAAGTGAATTAATTTTTTTTATATATATCATAATTGAGGGTCGAGAGTGTGTATGTGGATAGAATTCGACTTGAAATAGTAATAGATGCTGAACCTTTTTTTTTGCCTTTTCTCCTCCTCACATCGTCGTCATCATCAAAAATTAATGTTAATTGAAACTTCCACATGATGATTATAGGAAAGGCTAACGTTAAAAGTGCTGCTGTCCAAAACTGTGATGGACATAGAGTTAAAAAGGATTTCATATCATAACAAGTTTTTTTTTTGTTGGCTTTTATGAGTGATGTAAAGTGTTTGTGGAAATTTTGGTAGTGTGGTGAAGTTTTTGGATGAAATTTTAAGCGCATTTGTTATTGTTTTCGTAGATTTGTGGGGATCTTGGTGGAACTTTGTTAAGTTTGGGATGAATGCTTTGCAAATTGATTGATGGATAAAAAAAATTCTAAACATTGGTTTTTAAATGAAAATTTTTGAGAATATTTGTAACGGAAATAAAAATTTCAAATTTTTTGGCTGATTTTTTGAAAAATTCAAAATGATTTATAACATTGAAACTTAATATTTTTAAATTTTTCAAATTATTTTTGTCGTTTAACATTTTTAAATTTATGTCGGCCGTTAAAATTTGAATTTTGAAAATTTATAATTTTTTGAAAATTTAAAAATTCAATTTTTTGAATTTTGAATCTTTCAAAATTCAACATCATAAATTGAATTTTTTAAACTCCAATATTAACTTTCTCCCAAATAGAACCCAAAAAAAAACTCATTATCATTAACTAGTTATCCCATCCAGCACCCAAAGACTAAATATCTAGTCACAAATTCCATAACAATAAAACACATTAAGGAACAGTAATAGTAACACAATAATGCTAATTCCTTTAGAAATTTGAGTTTGATGATGGGTAAAATTGAATTAAATGGACAGTTTTATAAAGTTAATAATGTCATTTATGGCTTTTGGAAATAAAAATATTTTCCCTCAACCATGAGTCATGAGTAGAAAGTTTCTATGCTTAGTTTTAGTTCTTTCCATTCCTAGGATGAGAAATTTCATCTATGTCTCTCGTTCTGTGGCATTTTTGTGGAGTAGATTCTAAATTGAATTTGTTTTTGTTGCTATTCATGTGAATAATTGGTTTACAAAAAATATAAAAATTAGGGAGATGAAGAATTCAACTTTCTTTCTCACACTGTTTATGAATGCATGCAATAATTGATGTATATCAGCTCACATTTCTTACTTTAATCCATAACAATTTATTTTATAATATTAAATGGGAGATCATGGATCAATTATTGATTAATTTTAAGAGACACAAAATTTATCTTTACGTTGAAATAAAATAGAATAAAAAAGTTGCGCTTGATGAGGGATGAAATCCATCTCCATCTCAAAATGACATTAATCTAGAGCACCATAAATTTTAGAGAAGATTATTTAATTGAAAAAATGTGAAAAAAGGAAAGGCAAAATGAGAAAGAGAGACGGAATGCGAAGAAGAACTACAAGAAAGTTTGAAATTCAATGCTGATATTAATAAACTATTTTAATTAATTAAATTTCTGAGATAAGCTATGAATGTCTAGTTTATGTGATTTGTTTTTGTTTAATTAATAAGAAGAGGATTTTGGATATGGATAGTTGTTTTGAAGACTTTTGATTCTGATTTGAGTGACGTGTGGTCGTTATCTAGTCGGTGTTAGACTTTGTGGGAATATTGTGAGATTTGAGGGCATATTTCTGAGCGATTTTTGATTGATTTGGATTAAAACGGATAAAGGTTATCAGAGAACATAATTATAACTGTCTCTTTTGGGATTTTATGGGTCTAAAGAAGATGTTTGCGAATTTAAATGTTTAACAGTTTTTTGGAATTTAAATTCAATTCAAAAAAGCAAAGAAAAAACATTTGAAATTTTGAAAACCGTTACAGAAAAGTCGTTTGAAATTAAGGGTGCACTTATAAATTACATTTTAATCAATTTTGATCATTTTTGATTTTTGAACATTTTTGATTACTGATCATTTTTGATTATTGATCATTTTTTTAACATTTCATCAGTGCCGCACCCTTGTTTAAAATCAGAAAATTTCAAAATTTTGAAAACCGTTAAGTTTTAAATTCTCAAAATCCGTTACTATGCATTTTTCTTAAAGCCTCAATTTCAAATAATTTTCAAAGCAATTCAGCAGCTTCAAACTTCAACAACAAGCAACAATCAAACTCTCCGGCCAGATCCCACCGCTTTCTATAAGCAGCAATCTATTAATATCCGAAAATATTAAGAAACAATAAAACTTTACCAAAATGTCATAGTGCCTTCACAAGCATACATCTTCTTCCATTACATACAATGTCATAACTTTTCAGCAACAAAACTTTCCTACAACAAAACTCCCCCAGATCCTTATTCATCGCTCTTCCTTCCCATATCTTCTCCACTTGTCTGACAGTGATTCTCAAAATTATGTTTTATGTCGCAAAGTATCATCTCTTATCGTTAATTAAACACTCGTCTACAATGTTTCTTGCTATTTTATCCCATTTCCCTTTACCAGATTTCTTCATTCATTATCATCATCCGTTTTTGCTCATAGCTTAATGCGCTTAATGCTTATGTTTACAACATCCCTAACAATTTTCTTTTTAATTTTAATTTATTGCAATTCATATAAGCACATATATTAAGATTCTTTTCTTGTGTCTTCTTGATGGGGCGTTCATCAATGATGTCTTTCCCAAAATAAGATTTTTGATTCTTTCCCCTTTGTCATGCAAAAGTTTTGTACTAAGCAGTCTCAAAATGTAAGAACCCACCATAAATAATAAACATCATTGATGGATCACCCCTTTTTGTACGATTATGAAGAAAATATGAGGAATCAAGGGATGGAAAGGCAAGGCATCAAGTGCGGATATTGTATGAAAACATTCATTAGATGCTGTTAAACTTGATCGCTTAATCTTATCATTGCCTTCTCCCTCCTATCCAATTTTCTCTTCTTCTTCTTAAGCTGTCATCTGCAGTCGTTAGATAATAACAGTCTCCATAACTCAGATTCAGTAATGATATCACTTCTATGCACTCAAGTTCGAAAATTGTCAACTTTATTATTGTTTTACATGTTACGTGTTGATTTTTTACGGAAGCTCCCACACACAAATATAGTCCGAGATTCATTCCATTTTCTTTCTTATC
This sequence comes from Chironomus riparius, assembly GCA_917627325.4. NCBI lineage: Eukaryota > Metazoa > Arthropoda > Insecta > Diptera > Chironomidae > Chironomus > Chironomus riparius. The sequence continues at coordinate 14,548,896 of OU895877.1, read as the reverse complement.
ATTCCACCTACATGAAAGCATGTAGAGCATGTAGATGCGATGAAAACAGTAAACAACATGCAAACTAACATGGCAAATGGCTTTCATGTATCAACATATAGATGCGGAGATACATTTATACTAAAAATCATGTTAGACTTGATGATTTTTTTTTGTCTGCTTTGTGCCTTGTATTTTAGGCTAAATTTATCGGACGGGAAAAAAAGATTTTTTTGAAGTTGTGTAAACACTTTGTCGGATTAGGAGGTTAATTAAGTAATTGATATGTAGTTCACGATGGACAATGCCTTAAATGGAAGTGGTTGAGCGTAGGTAGTGCTTGATTTATGTCCTTCAATTTGGTTTTTGTGTTTTTATTTATTTTCTTTTGTGTAATTTATTTCAGTTGTCTTTTACTTGCTGATTTGAGTAGGTTTGAGTAAATCTGGAGCTGAAGAAAGCATAATAGAATGAATTTGTGTTAGATTCAGCCAAAAAACCATTAATTTGCTGAATTCAGCTCATTGGAGTGAAATTTTAATAAATTTAGCTGAATTAGATGAATAGAAGTGTACTGAACTCAATGCTCAAAGCTGAATAGAGTTCAACTGTGCTGCATTTAGCTGAATTAGATATAAGTGTATTGAATTCAGCTGAATTGCATAAAATTGAGCTGAATCAAACAAAATTAAGCTGAATAGAATAAGCTTTAGCTTAATTCAGCTTAGTTGATTGAAAATGTGCTCAATACAGCTAATTAAAATCAAATTTAAGCTAGCTTTACCAAAAAATTGAATAAAAATAAGCAATACAACACTAATTGAAGCAAGAACAACATTTAGCAAGATTATTTTCATTAGCTTCAAAATTCTTACAATCTTGTAATTCAATCCTATCACCAATTAACCTTACAATAAAAAAAAGACATTCAATAATAACACATAAATTTAGGACTAAAGTGAATTGAATTTGATACTTAAGATCCAAATAATCTGGAGTATGATTTTCTACATGATAATGTATTGGACATTTACATAGTTTTAGGAAAAAGATAGAGCAAGTGAGATAGCCGAGAAAGGTATTTTGTTGGTCATGTACGTGCGTGCATAATAAATTGATGCCAATTATGTGAAACAGATGAACTTAATTGCTCTTTCAATTTGTAGACCTACATGAAAGCTTTTTCATTCTTACCGATCTATTTTATGTACATAAAATAATACCTACATGTTGAGATACATTGTGAAAAATTTCATAGATATGGATTGGAGTGAGGATAGAAATACATGTTAAAATAAGTAGAAGTAGCTTATAGGGATTTTATTATATATTTTTTCTTCATAGCCGATAGGCAAGAACAAAAAAGAAACTTGAATATCCGGATTTTTCTATAAATAAAATACATGAAAGCTTTCTATCCAACATATTTTCATTGTAATGATAAGAATTATTTAAAAGGTATGGAATGAAAAGGGAAAGTGGCATGGAAATCTGAGAATTTTAATAAAAATTTTGTGAAAAACTTGGGATGAACGCATTTTTTTAAGGTTATAATTTTAGTTTTTTAAATTTGACAAAAAATTTTAAATTCGAATCTTAATTGTTTTTAAAATAAAAAAATCAACGTTTTTTAAATTAGAAATTAAAATTATTTTAAAAGTTCAAATTTTAACGGTTTTTTAAATTCAAATTTCATAGTTTTTAAATTCGAATAAAAACGGTTTTTTAAGTTCAAATTTTAACGGTTTTTTAAGTTCAAATTTTAACACTTTTTTAAATTCAAATTTTAACAGTTTTTTAAATCCAAATTTTTACGGTTCTTTAAATTCAAATTTTAACGGTTTGTTACATTCAAATTTTAACAGTTTTTTAAATTTAAATTTTAACGGCTTTTTAAATTCAAATTTCAATGTTTTTAAATTCGAATAATAACGGTTTTTTAAATTCAAATTTTAACACTTTTTTAAATTCAAATTTTAACAGTTCTTTAAATTCAAATTTTAACTGTTTTTTAAAATTCAAATTTTAACGGATTATTAAATTCAAATTTTAACATATTTTTAAAATTTGAAATGATTGGTTTAAAACTTTAAAATTTAACGATTTTTTAATTTAAAATATTGAATGATTTTTAAATTTAATTTAAACAGTTTTAAAACAAAGTTAAATTTTAAAATCCTAAAATCAAATTAAAATCACAGAAAAATGTCTAAAACTCAAAGCTTTTTCCACCTAGTCAATTAATACTCCTTGGCAACTCACTTCCTCTACAAATTCACCCCACAAAAAAGAGATGTTAGAGATAACAAAACCCTTTTAAATGTCTTCATATAAATAAATAAATATTTTACAAAAGTGTAGGCTTACATACACGAAAAGAATAAACTTACACATCAGATATATTTAATTAGAATAGAGGGAGAAGCTACCCTACTCATGTAGTTTATTATTTTAATTAAGACAATGAAAATTATTCGAGTAAAAATAAAAATGGGGAAAAAAATTGTAATTGAAAAATAAAAATATTTTCATTGAGATTTAAATCCATTAAATATATTCACCCCAACCTTATATGCATCCTTAATGAGTTTTAATTAAATCGTGCAGATAAGGGGAACTTTTTTGAGTAGAAAATAAACAAATTAATCTGATAAAAAGGATAAGAGATTATTATCCAATAGAGCAGAAGTTAAAAAGGTTTTTTTTATTAAATTTATTCAGATTTAATAAAGTCATCTAGTGGACACTTGAAAATATGGATGGGGTGTACCCAAAATTCTGTGGAACTAGTTTATTGATTATAAAATCACATCAAATTCTACAATGCTGTCTTTTAAGTCCAACAAACGATCAGCAATCCTTAAAAAGAGTTAAAAAGTTCAATGTTATGTTCTTGCTTTATTCTTTTTTAAAGAACAGTCAAATTAAGAAGAAGACAACCAAGTCAGTAACATAAAAAAGTATCCATTTAAAAGATTATCAGCAATTCTGTTAGCTAAAGATACATTGAAAAGGATGGCGTTCAGCTTATCTACTCGCGCGTGTTAAAAACTAGAAACTGAATTAATGGATGCTGAAAAAAGAGAGGCGAGAATTGGGTGGAATTTTGAAGATGTATCTCAGATTCTCTCTAATATAGATTATTATTATTAAATCCACAGATGACCCTTTTTTTGGTGTAAGAAGCTAGCTTTAAGCACTTTCTTGTTGTTTCTTCTTTTCACCTTGAAAAAAAAAAACTTCAAGTTGTCTTCGGAATAAAATGAGAGACCTTTTCGCTTTTCTTTATATCTATTTCTGTCAGTGAGAGAAATGGGATGCTTTGCTGCGGAAATGCTTCTAGGAATGGAAATCAAATGAAGAATTTCGTAGGAGTATGAATGTCTTTGTTTTCATAGTGAAAATGGGTGGAATTTGATTCGCTCGGGTCAAGCTGAATTAGCTCCTCTCTGATCTAGTTGAATTAGATCTTCTCGGTTCGAGCTGAATTTGATCTTCTCGGGTTGAGCTGACTTACTTCCTCTCGCAACCAGTTGAATTAGATCTTCTCGGGTCAAGCTGAATTTGATCTTCTTGGGTCGAGCTGGGTTATATCCTCTCGGATCGAGTTTAATTAGATCCTCTCGGTTCGAGCTGAATTAGATCTTCTCGGTTGAAGCTGAGTTTCTTCCTCTAGGACAGAGTTGCGAAACAGGTCACCTGTGACAGGTGAAAACCTTTCAATTCCTTGATAATTTGTATGGTTTTGTTAGAAAAACCTCATAAATTATCAAGGAATTGTAGGGTTCTCACCTGTCACAGGTGCCTGTTTCGCAGCTCTGCTCTAGGATTAAGTTGAATTAGATCTTCTCGGGTTGAGTTGAATTAGATCTTCTTGGGTCGAGCTGGGTTATATAGTCTCGGGTCGAGTTTAATTAGATCCTCTCAGTTCGAGCTGTACTACATTGTCTTAGGTCAAGATGACTTTAGTCCTCTCAGTTAAATTGATCATTATAAAATTGCATAAAATATTCACTGGATGTAAAGTAGTATATTCCGGTATTAGACCCCGGATAACAAGATAATTACAATTTTCTATAAAGTGCAAGCACATTCTGACTTTTGGGGTGATTGTATCTCCTTAATTACAATTTCTTCCACTTCCTTGCATCACTTAAAACCCTTTTATTTCCCCTTTAAATTTCAATTGATTATCATGTTCTCCCTTAAAGTGTCTATTCCTTAGCTATAGAGAAAATTGAACAAGAATAAGAAGGATGACGAAGAAATGGGTGAAAAAAATAATTCTTCTTCTTCCTACTCATCCAGCTCTTAATCGGATGAAGGAAATGAAAAGCTGAAAATTCATTTTTTACCATTTCTATCTCCTATACTTTGAGGGGACAGAAATTAATGGAGTTGAATAATCATCATGACACAATGGGCGATATTAAAAAAAGGAAAACACAATTTTTTATACTTTTTATACCTTAATATAAATTCTCATTGAGACAAAGAGATATGATTATTATGATTTAACCATTATTTATCTTAGTAACAAGAGAGATTTTTTTGTATAAAATGATCATAATGTGCTGGTAATAATAACTGGAAGGAACCAATTTTTTTCTCTTTCTATTTTGCTTACTGCTTGTGTTTTTTGTTGATGATGAGGTAAATGAGGAGACTACAATATAGTATTGTAATATTTATGAGATTAGTATGTTAGATGTAATAAAAGGTATAGTAGATAATAAAAGATTCATAAGTGTTCAAAATGAGCTTTAAAGCTTTTTTGTAATGTGAGATAATTTATGGGTCTTTTTTGGTAAAGAATTTTATTTTATAAAAACAATAGTGATCGATAATTTTAAGTCTTGCTAAGGGGTCGTTCACTTATGACGTCCATCAAAAAACCTGATTTTTAGACCCCCCTGTCACAAAAATTCTATAGAAAAAAATTTCCATTGTTTTAACTGTCACAAAATCCCCTGCCCCCCCCCCCTAAATGTCGGACGTCATAAGTGAACGGCCCCTAAGATGTTCATATGAATTATTATTTTTGTAGAATCCAGTCTGTATGCTGAAACTGGATTCTAATGTACTTTTAAAATTTTAATCTAACGGCTTTTGTAAATTTGAATTTCATTTGTTTTTTAAATTTAAAATTTTAACGGTTTTTAAAATTTGAATTTTTAACGGTTTTTTAAAATTCAAATTTCGAACAATTTTTAAAATTCGATTTTTTAACGGAAAATGAGACATGGTTTAATCATATCCAAGTCAATTTGCTTTCACTATCAATCCTGCCTCCACCCTTACATTAGAAAAAAAGAAATCTTGAATTCAATGCAATTCAATTGAATCATAAGAAGAAACTAGCTCTCATTAAAATTCAAAACTCGTAGCATACAGGCATTCGTTTAAATCTATTCTTTTTCTTCTCCTAATGCACAAAAGGCAAGCATGAAAAAAAAAATTGCACAGACTAGAATCAATATTCAAGCACATTTCAATATGAAATGAATAAGCAGAAAAGAATTGAATTTCATGAGCTTCTTTTTAGCTTCCTCAGGATCAGAACAAGGCAAAGAAAATAAAGTATAAAAGAAGTCCATTTCAATGCTCAATCTATCTAATTCATATCAAGATGTACAAGCAAATAAAATGAATTGAGAGAGTAAAGAAGCAAAAATGTAGTAAAGATTTCAATCAATCGTAAAAAAAGCAATATAGTAGATAAGACTAAGGGCGTCGTACTGAACTGTTTAACGTGCCCATTATTATGAAATTGATTGAACAGTATAGCAGGCTTCTCCTTGATCCATATATTAGCATAAAGCACGTGCAAGTTTCGCTTTAAAATAATTTTTTTTATTTCTTCAAACAATGAAAATTTGAGGCCTTCGAAAAAATGGGATTGTAAAAATTTTCTGCCATAAAGTCGATTAAGTTTCTGTGTGGAAGCAATAAGAATAAAAAATAGCAAGGAATTGAGTTTTTTTTGTGTAAGTAACTATTATGACTTGCTTGTAATTGGACTTTCAATTCAATTCTTGCTCTTTCTTTGTTCATTTTATTAGTTATTGTAGAATAACATGGATAAGCTGCAAGTTATTTTTCTCGTTTCACTTTTTATGCCAATGCAATGGAAGCATACTTTTCTGATTCAGTGTTGCTGATTTAGATGATAAGAGCAGACGTTGGTCATGATCAGATGTAGTTTAGAAGATTGTGTCCCAACCAAGCGTGTGGAACTGAAAAATTACATTTTGATCATTTTTGATCATTTCTTGATCATTTTTGATCATCAGTACCACACTCTTGGTCCCAACCGAACATAATCTAGTCAAGCTGTGTTCTGAGCTGAGTAAAACTATTAAGTCTGGTTTTAGACCAAGTAACTGACCACGCAGAGGTCAACTCGAGTAGACTGCTTACAACCAATTAGAAACCTAGATAAACTAGCCTAATTCGTGGACCTTAATTTAATAGCTTGTCTTGGACTTAGATTGAGTAGGCATCTGAACCTATACAGATCTTTATTGTATTTTGATGCTTTTATTATTGCTTTTTTGAGGATCATGGTTGAAGCCAGAAAGGAAAATTGCCCTGAATCTCCAGAACATATCCAGTCAGTTGTTATCCATCATATGGATCAGATTAAATCTAGATCAAACTCCCAGACACCAACCCTGTTCCTCTTGCTTTAAATGCATTGGAATCGAGCATTTTATATACAAAATATTTTTTTTTTGGCTGAGTCATATTGTGGCACGTTCGACTTTATTGCAATTTTGTAGATTCGAATGCAATGACTGACGGTTTCGCATGTCTCGAAAGTATATAAATGCAATTGGAAGTTGTTTAAAGGTAAGAAATGGAGCATAATAAGAAGAAGTAGAAAGAAAAATAGAAACATAAATGGAAAAGATTGTTTGGAGCACAAGTAGATAAAAATGAGATAAGGCAAATGAATTGCAATTGCAAAAGAATAAGAAATAATTTCATTTTCAATTGTTCGACCCTCTGGTGCTTATTTAGACTCCTTTCCTTGTGAAAGAGAAGTTTTATGAAACAGTTTAGCTGCAAAATTATCATTTTGAAGTATTAAGTTGAAAATGTAAGTTTTATGGCTAAGGATTCGAGATTGGGTGATAAGGCATAATTTTAAGGTTATTGTGAGTTTAATCTGGTTAGATATTGAGTTTTATTACGAGATATGATTCATTTGAGACATATTAACAATATTCTATTGCATTTAGATTCTTTGGCGTGTCAATAAGTTGAGAATACTTAATTGAATAAACAAACTACCCAATAACACAACAGAAAGTGCCAACTGAAGGTTACTGCTTCATTCAACAGATGTATTAACAGTGTATTCAACCTAAAGTAGTTCAACTCAATTTTTAAAGCCAAATGCTTCATAATGTAATTGTTTTCACAACATTGTACCCAACAGCAAGCAGCGACAATTCATTAAACTCAGTCCGAAACTGAATATTTTCTCCATTTATCCATAATGTGATATTAATTGTATCGCGCAGCGATAAGAAAATGAGCATAAAAGTGGAGTGAAAATGCAGCTTCTATTGTGCTTATGGCTGAATAATGATGTAGCTGGTATTGTGCTAAGTCTGGAAATAATGGAAGTGATTATTCTATCTCTATGCTTAAAAAGCAATTACAGACGATGAACAATAATCGATTTCGGAGTGAAAATTGAAAGACATTTGAGAGATTTTAAATTGCTCTGGCTGCAAATAAGGGGGTCGTTTATAAATGACGTCAATTTTTTGTAAACTCTAAGAGGTAGAGGTAAAGCATAGCATGGAGAGGGCACAGCCTTTTGAGCTAGAAGCACTGTGATTTAAATTAGAACAGAATCTATTGGCCTCCACCCTTTAGACCTAAAGTTTATAGGTTACATATAACCACTTGCAAGCTCCGCACATTGCAAAGACACGAGTATGTCTAAAGACCTGATGTAACCTGCAATGTACCTGGTGTAATGAAATCATCTAGATGCTAGTATATCCTAGTATACCTAGCAAAGAAGGCATCTTATGTGCTGAAGAGGAAGAGGGGCCGGGTTGTAAAATTTGGTTTAGACTGAAAAGTTTAAGGAAATGATGTACGCCATTGTTCAATGACCCCAAAGTGCTCAAATTAATGGGAAAATTGAATAAAATTATTTTTTTTCATTTAATTCCTTCCATCCATGCATAACGTGAAAATAATTGTGCCTAGCTCAATGAAGAGAAAAAATTAAGATAATCAAGAAAAAAGAGCTAAGTGAGAGAAAGGTACATAAGTAGCAAAAAAAGTCTTTTTTGTTCTCATTGCTCTTATACATGAACAACTTTTATGTGCTATAAGTGAGGTCTTGTTATCAAAGATGAAGATGTTCCCTGCTTAATGGATTTAAAGTGTGTACTTTATGAACCACCAACAATCTTTCTCCCTTAAAAATAAGTTCTTACCTCCTCACTTCTTATTATGATGATAATGATAATGAAAAAAAATCTCTTTGGAAGCTCAAAACTTGCCGTCTTAATTATCCGTGAAGTAAAAAAAGAACTTGAACAATTTTTTTTTTATTTCACACATAGCAGCGCGAGAAAAAAAAGTTTCAAGCCATATTATGAAGCAATTAAGCGAGTGTAGAACAATCAACATACATTCTGAATGCGAACAGTTGAAAAAATTATGAAGAAGCATATCAGCATCTATCTACATTCATAGAAGCAATAAAAAATAGTGAGAATGAAAATTCGTTACAGAATAATTAATTTAAACAATGGATGCTCATCATAGTCATAACTACATACTATGTTACTAGAGCCAATCCATTATCATGATTAATTTGTTCTAACTATACATCAGAGGATGAATTCTCATTGTTGAATTAGTGGTGGTTGTTGTTTTAAGAGAGGAAAGTTTTTGGATTTTTTTGACGATTGAGTTGGGTTTGAGGTTTGGTGATGACTGTTATAAGCGCATTTATGGATTTATTCTGAATTTAGATCGTATAATCGAGTATGTGAACCATGATTGAGAGTTCTTAAAAATGAAGAACGGAAAAGGGAGTAGGGCATCAGGAACAGTAGAATCTATCATGACTCCTACTCATTGTTTTGTGTGGCACCATTTACAATAGCTTTGCTAGAACTCGTTTACATTATAATTGGAGGGGGGAGCCTTCTTAATTTTACATTGATCTTAGTGTAGCTATTAGCTTAATAATAATCCTAATTTCAATAGTGAACCATTAAACTGAATGCCTTTACAGCTGAAATTTTACTTTTTTGTTGCCAACTCCTGAAAAAAGGACAGCTACCCCTATCTGAGACACCTTTAAAATTAAAAAAATATATCTATTGATTCCTCCTTTTTGAAAGACCACCAATTGCTCTTGTTAGTCAATCAACATAAGAAAACAAAGGCAAGAGAAACAAAGGGCAATTTTATATCGTTTTGACAGGTGCGGTCAATAATATTCTGCACATTCTTATATTAGAAGTCAATTTACTTTAATTTATATCCAACATTTGTTCGTTATATCAAAATGTGTTCGTGAATGTGCAATAAAATGGGAAGTAACATGCTACCTTAGCAGGTTAACCGCAAGACAAAATGCTTTTTTAAATTTATAGTTTGACCTACGATATCAAGCTTTGGATAGAACTAATGATGAAGATGAGAAAATAATAAGAAGAAGGAAATTGATTGGACATGATGGAATGGATATCAATGTGGCTTCTGAAGAGGATTCCTTAGAAGTAATAAAATAGCCCCGAGGTATCAATTCTATTTAAATTTATTGATTTATATCACGAAAATATTTTTAAAGCATTTTCTGTTCCTCTCTCGTACTTGATATAAACATCAATTATTCATCCACAAGACGGTTGATTATTCAATAATTACGAAACTAAAAGCGTAAGAAGGAATTAATGTTGGTAATAAATTATATTACTGATTCAACAAGTTCTCATAATTTCTCTTGCCTTCCTCGCCTCTCATTTGCTCTTTGATTAAGGTTTCAATAATTAAGGCATTTGCGGGCTAATTTCCTTGTACAACCCTCTCAACTATTGCTTATTAAATATTTAATATATTTGCTGTTTTGAGTTTTCAGCACTTAACTAGGAAAAAAGTGTCATGTCGACTTTTAAATGAGAAAGTTCGGAACAAGAAAATTAGATCAAATTTCCTATTCATTTATTCAGCTGATACATCGAAAAATATTCATGTTAAATTTTTACATCCTTATCTAGGAGGAGCAACTTGAATTTTCACTTTCGAATTTCGAAAATTTCACTTTCGAAAATTAAACATTTCATATTCGAAATTAGAAAATTTCATATTCGAAATTAGAAAATTTCATGTTCGAAATTAAAAAATTTCATATTCGAAAATAGAAAATTTCATGTTCGAAATTAAAAAATTTCATATTCGAAAATAGAAAATTTCATATTCGAAATTAGAAAATTTCATATTCGAATTTAGAAAATTTTATTTTTGAAAATTGGAAATTTCACATTCGAAATTATAAAATTTTACATTCGAAATCAAAAATTGCAATTTCGAAATTCAAATTACCACAAAAATGTTACTCATGATGAAATAAATTCTTATAAGAACATCCAAAACCGAAAAAGTTAACCACCATTTGATGATCTATTTAAAAGCCATTTTATTGCAGAGGAAGCAAAATCGCAGATAATGTTGGCAGACAAGGTAATTTTCGAAAAGAAAGCAATTTAAATTACAATGTCTAATACTCTCTTGCCTTCTTACTCTCCTTCCTCCTTCATTTAACTTACATATTTAGTTGTAATGTAAGCAACAGAAAGAGTTCTATTCAACCATACACAAAATGCAATAAATTTATTTCTCACAGAAAAATATAAAATGTTGGGGGGGAACACAGGAGCTCTTGCACTTGTTTCCTCTTATAACACTCTCATAATAGAAAACTATTATTATTTTAAAACATTCCAACCATATGGAAATGAATTAAACAACTATGTGTTATGACTTTTATGTATAATATATCGTTCCACTCCCTTTTGTTGGTGAAGAGTCTTCACAATGCACAAATGGTATGTAATAAATGCTATAGAGAATGTCAATTTCATTTCATCGAAGCGGTAAAGTGTTTTTGATTGAATATCAATTTATTAAATATGTTTGTGAATGAGAGATAGAAGAGACTTAATATTATAGTGTCATTTTATGACATTTTTTTCTTTTGGGTGACTTTTTGGGGTTCTCATAACTCGGGATGGGACTTTTATGATCGGATGGATTAAATTTTATTTGAAGGATGATGAAATGAGTATACTGAGTTCAGAATTCTTAGGATACAAAGTATAAACTATGAATTTTAACCGACAATCATCCATCATAGCTTAAGTAGGTTATTTACTGAATGGTTAAAGCGACTAGTCATCCAGCCTTTTATTTAATTCCTCCACAGTATGAGTTCGAGTCCCAAATATTGATTTAACACCAAAACGAGAGACAACTTATGAAAAATGAGCCAACTTAGCATTTTTACACCTCACATCTTCCAAGAAACCCCCAAAATAATGATACCATCGTTAATTATAAAGCGGGAAGAGTCACACGAGACACAAAAGACCCAAAAAATGAGTGAAAATATTTTGAACTACATTTAAAACGATGAATAATAGCCGGAATAGGCTTAAAACTTAAACATACTGAGAATATTTATTAATGTTTAAGTAAAGAGCTTTTATATGTAGCAGCAACAACTTGTTGAGGACCATACATATTATTAATAATAAGAAGTATTAAAAAGGAGGGCGCACGCATATAATTATGAACCTTTTTTTTCATCAGCTGCCACATTATAAAAGAGCGAGAAGATAGAGAAAAGAATAAAGGAGAACTCTTTTTTTATGAAATATAAAAACTGGTAGCCTCCAAACATGTCAGATTATCAGGGCAAACAGAATATGTGTGTACATACTTATATGGAAAAAAGAGACCAAAAGGCTAAGTAACGCATTCTTTTATTTTGGGACAATGGGCATAATAAAAATTTTATAATATGCTCTTTTGGTGGATGACTGTGACGAATGAGATTTTTATCATCAAACGTACAAGGAAAGTACATCTCGCTTCGCTTCTTAAAAAATCATTAATTTATTTTTTCTTATTTCTGGATACTTAATTTGTGCATCTTTAAAGAAGAGATGTGGATTCATTTTGTCTGATTTAATTTTAGTAGTTTTCAATGTGTTAAAAAATTTGTAATACTTTTGATCCAGTTCAAATCCTTTGACACAGTTCAAAAACATTTAATCGAGTTCGAAAATTTTGAACATGTTCAAGAGTTATTGATCTTATTAAAAAGTTATTGATCCGGATCAAAAGTTATTCATCTGATTAAAAAGTTATTGACCCGGTTCAAAAGTTATTGACCCGGTTCAAAACTTATTGATCCAGTTGAATAATTTGGAACCGGTTCAATAATTTGGAACCGGCTCAATAATTTGGAACCGGTTCAATGATTTGGAACCGGTTCATTAATTTTGATCCAGTTCATTAATTTTTATTCAGTTCAATAATTTGATCAGGTTCAAAAATTTTGATCCAGGTCAAAAATTTTGATCCGGTTCAAAAAGTTTGAGCAAGTTCAAAAGTTTCGTTTCAATTCAATTATTTTGATCTTTGAATTTTGAGGTTGAACTGCGTCATAGTCAATAAGATGCTTCCAAGTTATTACCACATTTTTATGATTTAATGGCAAGTCAACATCGTCAAGAGAACAAAACAAAATTAACGCAAGAAAACTTGTTCTATTAAATCAAGCCTCTCTCTTTTTACAATATAAAGTTTTTTTTATTCGCTCGCAGCACATAATCAAATGTAACTGTAATTTTCGGGTGACTGTTTATATTAAAACTTAATATGAGAATTTCTTTTCTTGATTTCAATTTAATTTCAAATTCAAGAGAGAAAGATATATTTTATGTTTCATCAAGAAAAAATGTATAAATAAATAAATATGAGACCTGAAATTGGTATGCATGAAAAGGCACACAAGAAAAAATGATATAAAAATTTGAATTGTGAAAGAGAGGTGGACTGGAATTAAATTAATACCTTTCGACAGTAAATTTATTCCAATTTAAATCAAATATGTGAAAAAAAAAATCTTTTCAACACATTTCTTCACGTTTTCATCATAAATTTTCTGATTTTTTTTGGGGGCAGGAGGGAGGGACTGGAATATTTGTTATGAAAAATTTTATTTGTACCTGATCGGGATGCCTTTGTGTTATGTAAGATGATTTAAAGGGATATTGACTTATTTTTGAGAGATTTTTAAATATTTCTTGAGCGTTGAGATTGGGTTGCATTAGATTTTGTGTTGTTAAGGAGCAACTTGATGATTTAGAGTCTGACATGTCAATATATGCTGAGTGAGCCTTTAATGAATCAGTGAGTATGCTAATGGGTACCATAAGAGGTTCATTGAGCATTTGCTGATATATTAAGAAGAGAGATTGATTTGTTTCAGGATTCGAACTCACATCCTCTCAGGAAAGAAGGGCTAAAGTTCTCAGTTATGATGCTCTACTTTTTGAACAACGATACTTTGATGCAACATTGACAAATCCTCTTATATAACCTTGAACCCTCAAATTCCACTTCGCCAGCCATTACACCTAAGATAACCAAAAGCTTAAAACACATTCCTATCATCCATACCAAATTTCCTTCAAATTGCTAACCAATTCCAATCTAATCAAAAACTCCATCCACTTTTTACATACATCCAATTTAAAAACTTAATAGTTACTTTTTTGCGAACATTCCTGCCTATAAAAGAACTACAAAAAAACATTTCGGGTCTCTTTTTCCATATCAAGAGCAAAAAAAATAAAATAAAATTGTAAACGGAAAAAAACGTTCGTTCTTGCATAAATTAGTATTGGGACAAGAATATGTAATTTAGATTTCGTACAACGTCTCAGATGGCAAACAATTCAGGTTTTTCGCCAACAACAACAACAAAAAGCATATAAGGAAGAGAAAAAAAAGAACGAGAAATTAAGTGAGGTGCCTTCTGCACATCATCATTGCCGTTGTCGTAGTCGTGTGTATATATAAAAGCATATACGACAAACATTCGCCATTATAACCGTCTGCAAAAATTAAAAAAAAACTACGAAATTATGTTTTCATCCACTTCGTTCCATACAATTCTTTACTTCTTCTTGTGTATTATTTTGATGCGATAATATAAAACATAAAAAAAGCGAATGAAATGAGAAAGAAATTGAGAAGAAAAATAACATTTGAGCAGGTGGTCATGGCAAGAGCGACTTGTGTTTTTTTTGGCATTTTAAGAACAATAAAAAAATGAAAAACAAGAACAAGTTGATGAAAAAACACTGAAAGAACTCGAAAAAAATCGTCTTACTTTTTCGATAGCATGCAAACTTGGAAATTCTCTTTTAAAAAAAAGATGCAAAACTTTAACATCATCTCATGAATACGTTTTCAGGATTGTTGGTGATATTGTGATGATTTTGTCAGGATTGATAAATGAGGGGATCGTTTTATGGACTATTAGGGGATTTTCTTTAGTAGGTATCCAACTCTAGTAAGTGCTCAACTCTGGTAGGTCCCAAACTCTAGTAGTTGCTCAACTCTAGTAGTTCCCGAACTCTAATAGTTGCTCAATTCTAGTAGGTACTCAACTTTAGTAGGTACTCAACTCTAGTAGGTACTCAACTTTAGTAAGGACTCAACTCTAGTAGGGACTCAACTCTAGTAGGGACTCAACTCTAGTAGGTACTCAACTTTAGTAAGGACTCAACTCTAGTAGGTACTCAACTCTAGTAGATACCCTAGGAGGTATCCAACTCTAGGAAGTGCCCAAATAAAACTAAAATGCATTGAAATCTTGATGATTCTATCCCAAAACGCTTATTATGGCATATTTAATGATAAAGCAGCGACACTAGTGAGCCAAAATGTCTTAGCATTTATATTGAAAACAGTCAGTATAGCTCTTCATTAGCTTTTAAACTCAGGACAGTTAGGTTAGTCGAAAATGACAAAATCCCATGCCTCTGAATCACAATGCACATTTACTCAGTTTCTGAAGATACACAATATTCAGTCTACCTTTACATATCCCCAAAAAATTCCATCCTTATCAGAAAAAAAATCCATTAAAAAAGAAAAACAACCAATAATGTCCAATAAACATCCTCACAAATTCCATCCGCAGGGATAAGAATGAAAAGTTTTTTTGTTTTAGTTTTGTAAGTTTGCCCAGCGATTTACAAAAGAGGAATGAAAAGAAAAAAAAAATATCTTGAACATATCGAAAAACTCTCTCGGCAAAAAAACTGTTTTCAATTCTTTTATTTTTATAAATTCATTTCTTCTTGTTGCACTTTTCAGAATAAAAAGGCATTCACAACAGAAGCGTTGACGAGGAGTTGCTGATGTTGAAGGGAGAAGAGACGGGAGATATTATAAAATTTCTTTTGAGGGAGTCGTTTGGAAGTGATGGGAGTCTTGATTGGAACTAATTTCCTGATTTGATTCTCAATGTGAACTTTAACATGGATTATGCAGATCATGTCACACAGATTGAGTTCCAAGCAGCTTCGAACACTCTCAAAATGAAAGACGTTATTTATGAACAGCCTCAATTTTTTCAAAAGAGAAGAAATCTTTCGTTTATCAGGTCTTCGTCTACCTGTTTGATTCTCCCTCTCTCACACTCTTACCATCGCATCTTCCTCGTTCGCTAAGGCTTCATATGGTCTAAGTCAATAAGAAAACAAAGAAGAAAAAAAAAACTTTTTTAATTTCTTCTTACTTCTTTTCAACTATATTCGTTACATTACGTACATACATGTGTATAACCATGGCATATAGACACATATGTGTATGCATGAAATTTATTTTCATCTATTTCTTCTTCCTTATCCATTCTTGCTGTCTCAATCTCTTCTTACTCTTCATTTCACATGTGGATCGATTAGGATGAATCTGTAAAATGTGTAACCTGAATTCTTTATCTTGAAATTTACTTAAATTGATGAGATGAAGATTGGATTTTAATTTTTTTGTCATGTTTTTAAGATTCTTCTTTTTTTTCACGTTAAATCCGCAAAAGAATATTTTTTTTGGTGTACACAGTTAAGTGGATTTTCTTGCAACTCTTTCGCAAGGTGTTGTTGATGATTTGTATTGGAACCATGAAATTTTGCACAAGATACGCCAAGCCAAACGCAAATAAGAAGCAATGGCAGGTGAAACAGAATTTTTTAACGTCGATTTGATTACGGACATTTTTTATACCAAACTTTGCATGTCTTGAAGTAGTTTAATAAAATCGAAGATGTCATAAAGAATTATATTTTATAGTTTAATGATATTTTGATTCGATAGTACCTAGACGAGAAACTAATTTGGCGACATAAAGAAACAAAGTTTGTTTTTTGAAATGTAAATTATGAATAAGAATTAAATGTGATTCTTACTGCTGTGTTATTGTCATATTTTTGTTCTGAGGAGTGTCTATTAGTGTAAATTTAAAGTTTGTGGATCGGAATTTAATGAGTTTGGCATAGGCAGGGTGTGATTGAGTGGGACAAGGATGTAGCAATGTGATTTAGAGGGATTGTACACATACGTTTCAAAAAGAAGGTTCAAAACTCGGCTGAATTCCTTGTCAAAATTTTCTAGTTACGTTTATAGAGTAGCACACTTCCCCTTCTTTTTCTCTTACTTAATATTGCAATCAAAAACTTATTTTAAAAACCTTAAAAATCCAACATAACTCAACAAAACATTAATTCTCCCAAAAAAGGATCGATTATATCTAAAATTAAAAATTCCAAACTTTTATTTCCTAGGCCTTGATTCACACAATTCTACATCACACAAAAAAAAACTGCTCCATTTTTATTCTTGAATTAATCATTTTAGTCACCAGCTCTCAAATTTCAACAAAAAAAAATTAATAATCATTTCTGAGACATTTAAATTCAAAGTACTCCTACCTTAAGCTACGCATTTTACATCACAAATCTACTCGGTCGTAAAAAAATGTCTGCATAAAAAAATTTGAATCACTTAAGTAGCCGTAAAAATTTGAATTAATGTGGATAGAAACTCAGCGTTTGGTTTGTAAAAGTTTCAAAGTTGGCAGTTCTGAGAAAGAGCAATTTGAGATAAATTTAGTCAATTCCTGTTGACGACAGTTTCTTGGAAGTATTTGCTTTACATCCGTTGATGTAAAATGAGATTATTGATTGCCAATTAATTTGAATATTCTGAGAATTTGACAAACTTTTTCATGGGAAACCAATCAAACTCGTGTAGAAATATTTCCACATTTCTCGGAATTGGATTGACTTCAAATTGATTAAAATTGACTGAAATTTACATGATTTTTCAATTAATTCGTTCGAATTAAAGTTATGATAATTTTGGTAGACATAAAGCAGTTACAGTATTAATAAGCTCACATGCAACAGTTTTTCAACAACTTCATATCAGCATTAGCATTAAATTTTAATGATTTCTAAAGAATTTACCGTTGCCATGAACATAAATTGACTTTGCATTCACGCATTTTATTCAAAAAATTTGTTTAAGCAATAAAGATTTAATTTAGAAGACTTTTAATGATATTGACTGGTTAATCCTATTTTCAGTTATTTTATGGTATCTAATCTTGTTTTTTTTTTCGAAACGATCACTGCTTGAGTAGCTGATCTGTTACTTTTTTAAATCCAATAATTGCATTTGAAAGCAAAAATTCAATTTTTTTCGGTTTGTAACATTGAAAAAAATTATTTGAAAGGTTGAATCAGGTGTGTTGAAGTGTTTTTGATTTTTGGCAGTTTATATTTCATGCATTGGACTTTGATGTTGAATTATCAAATTGAAGTAAATGTGCTGAACTGTGTTGTGTGTGTGGTGAAGAAAATTTGCTTTATTGAGGTGAATTTACTAAATAAGTGTGAATTTGCTGAATTAAAGTGAACACGCTGAATTGAGGTGAATTTGCTGAGTTGAGGTAAATTTTCTGAATTGAGGTGAGTTTGCTGAATTGAGATGAACTTGTGAAATTAAGGCAAATTTGCTGAATTGAGGTGAACTCGCTGAATTATGATAAAACTGCTGAATTTAGCTGAATTTGCTGAGTTGAGGTAAATTTTCTGAATTAAGGTGAGTTTGCTGAATTAAAGCGAGTTTGCTAAATTGAGGTGAATTGGTTGGCTTCAGTTGAATTTATGAATTCCATTGAACTTCACTTCAATTGAAACAAACAAAAATCTTCAAAACCAAAGAAGAAACTTCCAAATGAAGCGAAAATTTTACACACATCTGCAGTCTAGATTGTAATTATAGATTATGAATCAAACGTTTAAGCTTAAAAAAATTTATTGTATTTTCAGACACTCAATAAAAGCTAGTCTTCAACATCAAGTTGTCAAGTAACAAGATTCTTTTACTGTTGCTGTGATAATTTCTTCGAAAAAATTTTATGTCATCAACTTCATTCCATAACTTTTTTCCCTTCTGCATAGAAAAATATTTTTCTTATTTTTTCATATCTTAAAGCCTCGAAGATTAAAGAAGAGAAGGAAAAAAGTCTTCTAATAAGAAAGAAAAATCTGCAATAAGAACAAAGAACAACAAGCAATGAAAGCATCGTCGCTATTATAAACAAGACCATATAACCTGACTGTAAGCTATTTAAAAATACATGAAGGAATATTAAGGAATCATAAAACAACAAAACTATTAACGAAGCCATTTCTTCTCACCTTGCAAATATTTCTTAGTGTTCTTCTGCGAAGTAACAGCCAGAAAAATAGCCGGTGAAGAAGAAAATCTAAATTGAAAGGGGATCGACATAGCCGATGGGGACTGTAATTTATAAAAAATTTGGAGCACACTTTAAAGGCTTATAGTATAAATTACTATCAGGTTCAATTCTGTATACAAAATTTAAATCATCTTCTCGGGTTTCAGTTATTATTATTGTTATTACTGCACGAGGGTAGAGATGAAATTCCATTTTACATACTTTACTTTTTTAATATATCAAAAAAAAATATTCCAATTTCAATTATTTTACGATTGCCTGAGATTTTAATAAATAATTCCTCCGTCCATAGACACAGAACTGCTTCTCATAGGGCTGAAATAAAAACTTTTTTCATTTCTCTATTTTTACATTTCGTAAGCAGAATTCAGGTATTTGCCACATCTTAAATCTCAGATGATATGCAAATTCAGACAGTCCCTTTTTGGTATTTGGCAATTGGGCAGCAACAACACAATGAGGGTCTGCTTTTATCGTGAGAGAAAAAAATAAAAATATGAAGGAAAAGATTTTTTCTCCTTTCAACTATCGAAGATGGAGATGAAGAGAATTAATGTTGAGGATAAAAGTGTAAAGGGCAACTTTTGTCCATTTGGAGAGATGTGTGTTTTTTGTGTTTCAACAATTGGCCTTTCGGGTTATGAAAAATTTTCTTTTCTCAGAATAACGGTTTTTTGGGGGTTCTGAAATGATCGAAATTATTTTTGATTCAAAATTACGATTACGAATTACGGTCATATTCTGTTTCAAGAGTGCGTTTAGTAATACTATTAAGCTTGAAGATTGCGTTCAGTAAAACTATTTCTGCTTCAAGAGTGCGTTCAGTAAAATCATATCTGCTTCAAGAGTGCGCTCAATAAAATTTTCTGCTTCAATCGTACGTTCAGTAAAATATTCTGCCTCTAATGTGTGTTCAGAAAAGTCATCTGCTTTAAAAGTACGTTTAGTAAAGTTATCTACCATAAAAGTACGTTCAATGCTTCAAAAGTGAAGAAAAACTACAAAAATCTTTATTTATATGCAGATATACCCTCACCAAAAAAGGTTATATTCATTCCACAATTTTCTGAACCAATGACTTGCTAGAATACGCACTTAAAAAATAGCCCAAACGTTTCAATATCATAATCACATGTCTAGAACCTCTATCAAAAACACAAAACGTGCAAATTATTAAAATTGATGCCTCTGGAATATATTTAAATTTTGTATCGTTAAACAATCCTTTCCTTTATTCAAAATGCACATAAAATTTATATATTTTGTGATAAAATTATAATAAAAATTTCCATCCTCAAGTGTTGAACTCAAGTGTGTGTTTTTGTATATCTATGCCATTTTATAGGAGAGATCTAAAGATTAGATTTAAAGAGAATATATAAATAAGTCTAATGACAACATGATAGAGACATAAAGAGAAATAAGTTTATTCAAGTAAAAATTTAACTATATTTGAGATTATACATAAAACATGAAGTCAATTTAATTTAATTCACATTGCCATGTCAATTGTTCAATCAACAAGAAAAGTAAGGAATCATGAAAATCAGCATATATTATAGCCGACAGAATAAATAGTTAGGAACAAGAAGCATTAATAATACCAAGGAAGAAGAGAGAAAAAAAAATTATACCTGAACCTGTTTGCTTACATTATCATCATCATCAACCTCTTTATTTATTCTGTTGATGAACTCTTTGCTTTTCTTTATAGAGGGAGTGAGCGCTTAAGAGAGTGAGTGAGGGTAATGGAAAGATGTATGTCTCAATAAAATGCACACATTCACATATCACTTCACTTCGCATTACTTCTTTCCCGAATTTTTTTTAACTCAGAAGAATAGAGTGCTTTAGTTGTGTCATTTTGACAGAATTAATTAATGAAATTGCAAGATAATGCTGACTGAACATGATGAGGAGTTTTGTTGATATTGTAGATCTTATAAGTTTCTTATTGTATTACTATGTGACTATGCAAATATGTTGATTGAATAAGGGAAGAAAAGGAAGTCTCTAGTACATTCAATAATTTAAGTTTTTTAAGCGTTGCTGAATACACATTTTCGCATATTTAGTATGTTCAGTAATATTTTGCATCATCAGTATCTTGAGTAATATTTTCGCATCTCTTTGTGTTCAGTAATTTTCGCACCATTTTGTGTTCAGTAATTTTTGCATCTTTTTTGCGTTCAGTAATATTTTCACATCTCTTTGTGTTCAGTAATTTTTCACATCTTTTGAGAGTTTAGTAATGTTTTCGCTTCTTTAGTGCGTTCAGTAATATTTTTGCATCTTTAGTGTGTTCGGTAACATTTTCACATCGTCAGTACGTTCCAATAATAGCAAATTAGCAATATACGCTATAATCACCTCTTACATCCCAAATTTCACAACACTTCGCCAACTTTTTTGTTTCTGTACAAACAAATTTGTCACAGCGCGAGTATATAGCAAGAAACATATGATGCTGATGATGAGGTAAGATGAAGAAATATTTTTAATGCGGTTTCATGAATGCTTTCTCAAGTAAGAGCGTAACAAATGCAATTCAACTTCTAATTCAAACAAAACATAAAGAGAAGATATACATGTGGAATAAACTTCTTCTTTTTATGGTATAAAAAGAAAACAACAAACATACAGAGATGAGCGGAAAATTAAATATTAAAGAATCGAGCGAGAAGGAAATCTTGATTGATTTGGATTAAAATTATTGAAGAATAGAAGTTTTTTTGAGTTGCAGAATGAAGTCATCAATATTATTCTTTTACTTCTTCAATATCTTCTTTATTGTTTTTTTTTTATCTCGAGATTATTTTTTATTTCTTCTTTTTCTTTGTGCTGTTGCGAAACCTCAATTGAGTAAATATTCACTTGATTCAATAGAAGCAGAAGAAGACGAAAACAAAATATTGTATAACTTTTTCTTGCACAGAGATTGGATGAAATCAAATCTTAAATCGCAAGTTATGTTTATTTTTATTTTTACTTCTTCAAGATTTGCTGGATGATGAACTATAATTGCGCTTTTTTTTCAATTGAAATGGCATTGAACTGGAGGTTAAATGTGTTTGATTTAATTTGTTGGAATTGACAAAAGTTTGGTGACAATTTTATTGCAGACTGATTGGAGTCTATTGTTATTTAATTGATTTTCATGCATTTTTAAGGTTCTTGTGTCTTTGGAATTGAAAATTAGAGATGCTGACTCTGAAATGTTTAATTTTATAATTATTTTAAATTACTATAGTCAGACATACTCTAAAGTATATTCCTAAACTTAATGATATGATCATTCAATCCATAATCTTAAAAACTATTGCATAATAAACGTCTATCATGCAGAACATTGACTAACTTTAGTGCTTCCCAAAATTCTCATCATCATATAAATTAAGAGACTACCTACCTCCTTTATAGCAAAGTCACAGCAATAAAATATTATATTATCATCTTCAGACACCACAATAAAATGTCAATAACCCAACTAGACTCTAACTACAGCAAGCAATTGAAATAATTTGGACATAAATTGGCATGTCTGATTACTTTAATTTGATGACATGACTAAGTGTGAGTTCATGAGAATTGACTTTAAACAATGAGTCTATAGACAATCTACTCATGTATCTTATATCCTGATACAAGGAGAGGCTTATTGAATTCAATAAATATTGTATGATCCTTCCTTTTAAATTTCCTATCACAAATTAAGATTCAATATTGCCGAATAAAACATGACTTGAAGTAATTGACTTTGACACTTAAGACTGCTTCAGACATCCAAAATATTTGAGAATCGAAAATATTAACTTATCAATAACATTATTACAGACATTCATTGAAATGTCTTGCATGAGAAATAAATTGAGATTCCATAAAAGAGATAAAGGAAATAAATTCATGAAATGCAAGCCAATACCTCATTGAAATCCATTTAATATTGATGATATTGTATTCGAGACAGCATTATCAACAAAATGAAATCAGATTTCGTTTAAAAAATGTCAAAAGACTGCAATTCATTGCCTTTAAGGAATTCTTTGCCTTCTTTTTGTCTATATTCGACTCTATACTCAAATATACACACGTGGAAATAAAGGGCAGGCGTCAAATTTTATTGTCATCTTTACTATGTTGCAGACATGGCAACAGACGTAATATTCTCACACTGAATATTTTATTTCAGCATTAGAATGCGGAGTAGCTTGAATTTCACTTTTTAACTTCTTATTTTGCCGTCTGAAGTTGTTTGATCCCCTAAGGTGCTTGAAAACAAATTTAATTTTGAATAAGTTGACAGAAAGGTTCACTGCAACACCTTGACAATAACCTTTTGACCATGTTTCGCGCATTCAATGACAATACAACGGATATGACCAAGGGTCAGACACTCCAACAGAATTGTAAAGATTGTACAATTCTTCACAATCCATATGGAAGAATTGTAAAGATTGTACAATCCTTACAATCCTTACAATCTTTATATGAGAAGGATTGTAGGGATTGTAATCCGTACAATCCTTATATGGAAAGGATTGTAAAGATTGTAATTCTTACAATCCTTTCCATATAAAGATTGTAAGGATGAAATAATTGTATGGAACATTTAAAAATGTTTTTCACGGGTTATTAGAGAAGAAATATTAATTTAATATTAAAAATTTATTTGTTTGAATTTAAAGAACGAAATAAGCTTGATATATCAATTTTTTCATTTATAACCAGGGTGGGTGATTTAAATCAAATATCAAAATCAAAATCTTTTTGCAATGATTTTAAAAAGGATTTTGATTTAAATCATTTTTTCAAAGGGATTTTTTTTTTGGATTTTGATTTAAATCTCTTGTATGAAAGATTTTATTGGGATTTTAAAATCCCTCCATGCAAGATTTTTGTTTTCAATTTCTCAAATTATTTTTCAAATCAACAGTTTTCAGTTGCAGTTCCTAATAAGTAAGAATGCAGTTGATCCTTTTTTGGCCTGAATCTTGCAACTGGATCTTTTAGAGCCAAATATTTCTTAAGGAAAGGTTACAGCAACCAATAGTTCCATGCTGTTTGAATTGAACGAAATCCATTTCGTGTTTTTTAATTTTCTGTGCCTTGCTGCTTGCATATAAATAACTGGACTTTATCAATCATGCCTGGATCTTACTTCATATGAGGATTTACCTGCTTTCAATGCTTTCAAAAACTTAAATATATTTTATTACACCACATTAGTTTAATGAGTCATAAGCAAGAATAGGCACTTGAACTGCCTAGTTCCTTTACATCCACAAAAAATTTTTTTGTTGCTTTTTCATCAAAGATTCACCTCTTGAAATCAAAATTTTTTTGCGGAAATGGCCGATTCCTTTCGTACATCAAGGCACAGAAGATAAAAATCAAGAATTGGATTTCGTTTCAGTCAAACAGCATGGAACCATTGGTTGCTGTAACCTTTCTTTAAGAACTGCTTGGATCTAAAAGATCCAGTTGCAAGAATGTGGCCAAAAAATGATCAACTGCATTCTTACTTGAGAAACTGCAACTGAAAACTGTTGATTTGAAAAATAATTTGCGAAATTAAATACAAAAATTTTACATCGATGGATTTTTAAATTCCAATAAAATCTTCCATACAATAGATTTAAATCAAAATCTTAAAAAAAAATCCCCATACAGCAATGATTTAAATCAAAATCTCTTTTAAAAATCATTGCAAAAAGATTTTGATTTTTGATTTAAATCACTCACCCTGTTCACAATTATACTTTTTACAACTTTTTAATGTGTTGAAATGTATAAAAAATCATTCGAATTGATTCACGGTAAATTGTTGCATTTTAAATATAATTGTTTTCAAAGAAATTTCTGACTTTCTTCATTTTTTGTATTTTATCTTATTTTTTAAAAATAAATGGATATTATTTTTTGTTTAGTAAGGATTGTACAATCCTTACAATCCTCATATAGAAAGATTGTAGGAATTGTACAATCCTTACAATCCTTATATGAAAAGGATTGTAGGGATTGTAAGGATTGTACAATCCTCACAATTCGTATGGAAGGATTGTAAGGATTGTAAGGATTGTACAATCCTTACAATTCTGTTGGAGTGTCTGACCCTTGGATATGACAGTCTGTTGAGTTAAAATGAGATTTCTATTGTGCATATCCAATGACTTATTGTATCCGCACGATGAATAGACAATTTTTTTAGGATTTAACAGCATCATGACCCTTTGACATTCTCATAGACTCTTTTCCTTATCTAATTATTTACTCATTAAATTTAATGGAATTGACGGAAAAGAATGAATAGTGAAAAGAGATGAGGAATGAAAAGTTTAAAATCAATTTGATTAATTTAGAGTTTTAAGGAATAAGTTGGTTGAAGGAAGAGTATTGGCAGTGTTAGAACGCATTAACTTAGATTTGGAGATGATAATAAGAAGAAAGATGAAGAATGTATAAGAATATTGTTAAATTCATTGCATTAGTTGCAGTGACTGATTGGCTTATGAGTTTGGTCAAGTTTGAAAACAAATCAAACGACACGGGTTCGATTCCCAACTACGAACAGTTTAATTGTTTAAAATCATGTTTTATTCATTTTTTTTACAATTCACAACATTTCCCTCCAAAACTTCAACTTAAAAAAAATTCAACAGACAATCCA
Source organism: Chironomus riparius (assembly GCA_917627325.4). Lineage (NCBI taxonomy): Eukaryota > Metazoa > Arthropoda > Insecta > Diptera > Chironomidae > Chironomus > Chironomus riparius. The sequence continues at coordinate 14,523,361 of OU895877.1, read as the reverse complement.
TCGATATCCATCCCTTCAAGCTTTTATTATTTCCGCTAATAAAACAATTCCCATACTTATTGACTTTTTCATTTTCATTTCATTTGATTTAATTCTTTGTTTCATCATTGATTGATTCTATAAAAATGTCTATATGTGTGTGTTTGTGTCTGTAAATGTTCACAGTTCAATAAAAATAAAATGAAATGAAATTAAACGATTTGTGGTGGTGTGAGAGGAAAGACAGAAAAAAACAAAGAGAAAAGTAAATTAAAGATTAAAAGCAGCTTTAAAAACAACAATGGAAAGTGATTAAAGTGAGAGAAAACAAGATTATCTGAATATACGGTCAGGGTAGAATGAGCATGAAAATAAAAGTTTGTTTTCTTGGAGATGAGAGGAAAACAACATTGGATCCACCGACAACACACAAAAAAAGGAGGAAAATGTTTGTTTCTGTAAATCATCTTCACGGACGTAAGAAAAAAGTCTATTTTGAGTGAAGGAACCTCAAAGAAAATAAAAATATAGGAAAAAAATGAAAAGAAATTAAAGAAGAAGGAAAGTTAAAGTTGATTTTATTTTCACGGTTTGTTGGAGTTTTTGTTAAATCGTCTCAACATTATTTTCATGAATTTCTTTGTGGTTTCTTGTGTTGATTGTTTTTGTTATTCAATAAAACTTTGTTCATAAGAAAATTAAATTTTATTTTTGTTTTGAACAAACTTCAACCTTATTTTTAATTCACAGTGCATGTTGATTGCATGATGATGATCGAAAATAATAACAATACAGAGTTTCATTTAGCATGAAATTTGACAGAGTGAGGGGAGAATTCTTTTGAATTGTCTTGAACTGTCTTGAGTTTATTTATTCAAAGAGGAAATCTTGAAATTTGTATTTTCAAAAATTAGTATTCTGAATTTTGTATCAAATCTTCGAAATCTGATAATTTAACCTTTTCGAAATTAATTAATCTGAACATTTCGAAATTGAACAATCCGAACATTTCGAAATTGAACAATCCGAATTCTTCAAAAATAGTTTGTGTGTTTCAACTATGAGTAATCCGAACGTTCTCGAAATAAAGCAATGCGATTTTTTTCGAAATTAAATAATCCATTTTTTCGAAATTAAGTAATCCGAACGTTCTTGAAATTAGGTAATTCGAAGGTTCTTGAAATTAAATAATCCGAACGTTCTCGAAATTAAGTAGTTCGAACGTTCTCGAAATTAAATAATCCGAATTTTCGAAGTTAATTTATCCAAATTCTTCGACATCTGATAATTTGAATTCTTCGATAGCAAGTAATCCGAACTTCTTTTCAAAATTATTTATCCAAAACTGTTCGAAATTAAGTAATTTGAAAGTTTTCTAATTGAAATAATCCGAATTTTTCAACATCTGAATATTCGAATTCTTCGATAATGAGCAATCCGAACCTTTTGAAAATTAGACAATTTAAATTCTTCGAAATTTAATAATTCCAACTTATTCGAACATAATTAGCTTCAATTCAACTTTTGCAGCCTTTAAATGTTCCCACAAAACCTCGTTTACTTAAAAACCATCCACCGGAATATTCCCACATCTTCTCATACACATCACATAGTCAGATAATCAGACAGATACTTAAAATATTTAACATCCCCATTAATAATTCAACTCCTAGCTTGTCGTCGTTTCTTTTTTTTTTTCATCAAAATTATACGATCGTTTTCAGTAAAGTCGGAAGTTTGTGTGGATAGACATAGAGGTTTAAATTATGGAGTAAATTTTCTTCATTAAGCAAAACCATACATTTAGCTATTGTTGTTTCTCGATACGGACGAATGATTTTCTGCTTTCAACAAGTCGACAACATGATTGTTTTTCATGTCTTTAATTAATAGCGAGCACTAAATATATGAAATGTATGAATATGTTCATATATGGTGAATGACTAAGGCGTGTGTAATAAGTAAAAGTTTCTTTTTTTTCTTGCTCGAACACTTCCTTCCGCCAACGGTTCCTTCCGATATATTTATGCTGGCTGACATAGACTTAGAGTTAGAGAGAAAATTGTGCGTTTGCGATAAAAAAAGAAAGAAAAACTTTTCTTTTCCCAAAAACTTACTTGCCGTCGATCGACATTGTCGTTATTCATAATCCCTTATAAAGCATTTTATGTTGATTGTAATGGAAACACATTATTACCATCAGGCAAAAGGCCATTTTCTTATTTCAACCATTAAAAAATTTTCTTGAATAAAAATCAGAAATTTCCTTTTGTTTTATAGTCCACATTGGAAAAGGAAAAAAAGGCAGCCACAATAACCATTAAAATTTTTCTGCTTTACTTATTTCGTCATTTTCAAGTTTTTAACTTTTTTGAAGGCTCCTTGTGCGTCTGCCTTAAAAAACTCAATTAAGAAGAATAAAGGAAGTTCATAGGAGCGAGACGAATGGGAGAAATAATGATTTAATGTTGATGGATTGTTGAGGTTATGGCGCATTTTTTTAGATGTTTAAAACTTTAATGAAGTTTGAATTTTTGAATATTTTAACGTTTTCAGAATTTTTTGAATTTTATCGAATTTTCGGATATTTTTCAAACGGATTTTCTATTTTTGAATATTTTAACGGATTTCGTACATTTGAATATTTTAACGGGCTGAGAATTCTTGAAATATCGAATAGTTTTTGATTTTTGAATATTTTTTGAACGTTTTTGGTTTGTTTGAAAATTTATCGAATTTTGAATTTTTGAATATATTAACGGATTTTTTTAAAATGTTACCAATTTTTTCGAATTTTTTGGTGTTTGAATATTTTTTAAACGGGTTTCGAGTTATTACAAATTAGAACCAAACCCAGCCAGTCGATATGTCTTTAACCTCGATTTCCTAAAAACCAACATCCATAAACAAAACTCACAAGGAAAAGAAGTCGAAAGCCCAGTTTTAATGACTGTTCATTAATATTTATTCGACTTTCTTGTAAAGTTTCAGTCATTCTTTCTTCTTGTTTAGTTCCCTCTAGAATTTTTCTGTACTCGTACTATTGCTGGTACTGTTGAGCAACTTTTTGTCTCTTATTCTTACAGCTTAAAAACTCTGATGGCTTTTGAAACAAGAGTCAACAAGAAAACAAAAAGTAAAAAGAAAAATTTTCTTAAATCCTAGGTCAATAAATTTCATAATACAGCTTTCGGCGCATGAAATGGAACATCAAAAACATTTTAAATGTGCGATGAAAGCTTTCAACTTTATTTTTGTTGGTGTAAAGCTAAACATATAAACGCCAAGGGAGGAGGACACAACAAAGTGTCTAAATATATATGTAGGATATTTTGTATAAAACATTATGGACGCCTTGAAAATTTAATCCACTGACTGCAGGGAAATATCTTCTTTTTTTTCGTGTGCCTGAAATTGATGGTCGTTAAATTTTCATCGCACGTAAACAAAAAGGCATTTAGCGTCAATAATGGCTTACACGAGCATAGTTCTATGAAGAAAATGTAAAGGAAGTACGAAATAGTAATCATATAATGTGTAATTTTGCATACTTTTAGTCTTTTTTGATGGCAAATAAGAATAAAATGCCAAAATCAGATTTTTAATTTTTGAAATATTTTTAAACGGTTTTTGATTTTTGAAAACTCAAAAATGATTCTTAATAAATTTGTAATTTCAAAGTTTTTTCTAACGGTTAACATTTTAATAATATATTAATAGTCATTAAATACAAACTTTCAATTTCCAGAAAAAAAAATCACAGCAATCTCACCTCAATTAATTTAATTTTCCAGAAAAATAATTTCAGTTCTTTCTGAAGTTGAGCCGTGCTCGAAAGGTCTCGAGCAATCAAAATTCACAAGAAATTGTTATTTCGGAAACTTTTATACATGTATAATCAAAATAATAAAAGAAACTGCTTACCGAAAAAAGCTGAAACGAGAACAAGAAGAAAAGAAAAGAAATATGTAATAAAGTTTAATAACAAACGCAATTTGTGACTCTTTAAGAAATGGACTCACTCACATGAATAGGCGAAAGGTAATGAACATACTTATAGCTTTAAAAAAAAAACTTAAATACCAAATTAAGCAAAATATTTCATAAACATTCTTTTATGCTTCACATATCTGTGGCAGTTTCTAAGAAGGTACGGGATTTCTGCTCCACATTTGCCCGCATTTCATTCAAATGAATGGTTTTTAAAAGATGCATATTTAATGGGTTCAATGAATAAATTAAATTAAGAATTACCTTAAATTGTCAAAGAAATTTTTGGTATGGATCGTTTGATGTTTTGGTTCCTCAAAATTTGAGCTTATAAAGAATGTGTTATTGAGAGTTTTTTTTATACATGATTGTAAGCTCTGGTATTGATGATTGTGGAGGTTTTTAAGAGATGTAATGGTTCTGAGGATTAAGATTTCATGATTTTGAGGTTTAAGGTTTATTATCAGATCATAACATCTTGATAGGACTCGAACATACAATTATTATCGATATGGACCGTCTTTATTTGGACATTTACAAGTCTATAGACTAATTTTGCAGTTCTTTGTCATAATAGAGTCATTACTACAATTAGGTTGGCGTTTAAAATAGAGTTCAAATTTTTGAAAATATAGCTATTATCTGCTTTTATCCTCATAAACATGTCCAGCTTAATACCGTGAGATTTGTACAAATTCTTGTCATATAAACAACCATTTTCTATGATTTAAGACATTTGTTCCTGCTAAGAATCGAACCCAAGTTCTCACAGATAAGGGTTACAAATATCCAGTAACCACTCGGCCATTGAGACTTAAATATCACATTAGCAGATAGCCTACATATTGATCAATACCATTTTACTCAGACCCAACATTCAGTACAACTAATATTATTACTGCAACATCCAAAAACTGCGCTTTTCACAACCACAATTTGCCCCAAACTTGATTCCTCGTATTTTTTGTTTATTCCATAAAAGCTATTCCGTGACAAAAATTACAAAAGCCAGAAAAAAAAATATTTTTAAGAGAAGAATTCCTCCGCACAATAAACACAACAGAAGCAAGAAAAAAAGTGAATTGCAAGACGGCAAATTGTGTGACATAAAAGAGAATAGAAAGGAAAATAAAAATAAGAGACGATGATGGCATTGAAATTGCTCTAAGAGACGAAAGAACTTATCATTGCTAGTTACTATTACTATCATTATCATTTTCGATATGCGTCAGTCAGTCAGTCGGTGCTGTTGTGATGTTAGAAGGAAATATTTTCGTCCGACTTCTTTTTTAAGTGTGGTGGGCGTTATTTGTGGATGATAGAAGATTTATTGGAGTTTGGGGATCTGTAGCTTTAAATTTCATTGATGTAAGTTCCAGTTGTGTTACCTAATCCTTGTTTTTGTTCCTGGATGCCAAATTCTTATGCCCACGTCATTTTCAAACCCACCCAACTTTTGTGTTTCGAAGGAAATGGAAAGAAAAAATTATTTTGTTATTTTTCCGGTAAGAAGCTTCAAAAAAGTTAAAGTGGAAATTGGAATTGAGGATAAAAAAGTTCGATTTTGTTGTTATTTGAATAAATATTTGGGCATGATTGAATTGATGAAAATCAAAAAAGGAGCAAAAAAAGGCAAAAAAAAGTTCCTTCATCTTCATTAAGCTCAATTCGAACTGAAGAAACAGAAGTAGAATAGAAAATTAGTTTGAAATTTGCCAATTCCTCCTTGTGTATCCATTATTTGTTGTTGTTATTTGTGCTATCATTATAATACATTTCGTTCTTAAGAAGAATAAAAATGAGAAGCTTCATTAAGTTTTATTTCTATTTAGAATCTCAATCTCAACGAATTCTATTCGTTGCTATATCCCCTGAAAAAAAAAAACAAGCATAATGTTCAATTCCTCTTTTCCTCAACACAAATGTCGAACACTCGGCAGAAATCCAATTAATTTCAATTGCAAGACAGAAACGAAATATTTCCGTTTAATTTCCATCAAATGATAGAAATCTTTATAGGAAGGAATTTCTTCTCCATGGAGTTTACATCCAAGGAATGGAAAAAGCGGTCTTTATTTTGCTTTCAATTGTTTGGGATAAGGAGCTTTTGTGGAGTTCTTTTATTAAAACAATTGAATTGTTAACAAAATTTGAGTAAAATAAGAAATAGAAAAAAAAAAATATCGCGGAGTTGTATTAAACAAAATTCTAATTACAGATATGGGGATTCGAACCCTTGACCACAATGATTTCAAATAAAATCATTGAACATAGTTAATTGCCACAAATTAGCATATTGATTTTCACGATATATTTGGCAATTATCAATATAAATATTAACTTTTTTATTTGTTTTTATTTCAAATAAAACTTCTTAACTTCGCAAATTAATGAGTATTTATAACTGTGCAAGGTTTATACACGATGACAGTTTAATAAGTAAAGATTCATCAGATCTCAGTGGTCAGACTTGAATTTACGATTTTAGTGAAATTTTCAAAACATTTTATTTGAAGAAACAAAATTTGGGTACAATAAAATAGAATTAACTTTAAATATTGGCTAGATTTTATTAAACTTTTAGAAAAAAAAATAAAATATACCGGAGTTGTTTTAAACAAAGTTCTAATTACAGATATGGGGATTCGAACCCTTGACCACAATGATTTCAAATAAAATCATTGAACATAGTTAATTGCCACAAATTAGCATATTGATTTTCACGATATATTTGGCAATTATCAATATAAATATTAACTTTTTTATTTGTTTTTATTTCAAATAAAACTTCTTAACTTCGCAAATTAATGAGTATTCATGACAGATGACAGATATACACGATGACAGTATAATAAGTAAAGATTCATCAGATCTCAGTGGTCAGACTTAAATTTACGATTTTAGTGAAATTTTCAAAACATTTTTTTGAAGAGATTTTAATGGATTTTCTATAGGACGAGATTTATATCGTACATTATTTGATAATGATTTCTTGTCTAGCTGATCCTCATATATTTTTGATAATGGGAGTTCAAGACCATCGTCTTTTATTAGTAACTCCAACTTATCATTAATCTTTTATTGCCAAATTTAGAATTAAATTATCAACAAATCACAACCCCTTGCCTATGCTCAATGCTCCAAAATGATTACATTGGAATCAAAAAAATATTTTTTTATCAAGGATTTTCCTCTTCTCAAATCAGAATGATGTTTATTTCTTGTTCTTTGCCATTTCTTCCTCTAAAATCGATCTGTTTCTTTCTTTTTAGCTTTTCTCTTTCGCCATGAGCTAACCTCATCAACGATTTATTTCTCCTACTTACAAGTTGTACAACAAAAAAATAAAGAAGGGAAATGAATGGCGGTGAAATAAATGGATGGCAATGAATGTTCAGGATTTTTTGGAACATCAATCATTTTCTGATATGAAAAATTTTCAAGTTTTTCTTTTGTTTCTTTATTTTTACTTCATTTATTCCCTCATTTCAGTCAAAACTGTCGAACATTTCCTCTCTGACTCACAATCCTCAATTTTTGTTTTACAATTTTCGTTTTGTATTCACAAAAGGTACGGGCGAAAGAATTGAGTTTATAAAAAATATAAACTTTTTTTTCTCTCTTTCCTTCATTCCTTTTATTTTCTTCTCATTGCTCATGTATTCCTAATTTTTTTTTATACGCCATCTCTACGTAAATATTCCTCATGCCGAAGTGCAGATGGTTTTGTGTTGTTTATCTTACATTCTTCTTCTATACGTCTTCAATTCCTTCTTTTGTATTCGACAACAATTCTGTTTTCATTCGCTTTATTTTTTGGTTGATTGCTCATATTTTTGTTTCTTCCTTTTATTCTTGCTCGCTTGCTTGCTTTTTTTTTACTTCATTATAGAAGTAGAACTCGGTCTGCTTGTAAGGGTCTAATAAGTTTTTTCAACTTCCCTTGGAGGATTTTTGAGAGATTTTGTTGATGGAATAGTTTGAAATACAAATAAATCCTTTTGCCGACTGAATACAAATGATTAGTAACAGTGAAAGGGGCAGTGATAGAAAACTTGTGACCCAAAAGTATGTGAATAGGTTCGAATTCTACTATTCAATCCGATAAGTTGAATCAAAATTAATTTTTATCTTTTCATTAAGTTCATCTTTTTTAATTGGAAAATTTAGGAAAAACGGGAAAAACTGAAATTTTAATTTAGGGGTCGTTCACTTATGACGGGGGTCAAAAATTTTTTGACAGATTATGAAAGGGGTGGAAGGGGAGTCAGGAAATTTGTGACATCCAAATCAGAAAATTATAATTTTTTGTGTCTTGGATTGGACATAACAAGGGGGGGGGGGGGGTATTGACATCTGTGATAGTTTTGTGACAGAGAGATAGAGGGGGGGGGGGCATTTTTTATGATGGATATCATAAGTGAACGATTTTTAGACATAAGGCCTCGTTTACTTATTACGCCACACAAAAACTTTTTAATCCTTCCTTCTTCTCTCCTGAACATCTTCATTTTTTGAATCAATACAAATTAAACTTAAACTGTTAGAAAATCACCGACTCTAGTCCCCTTAAACAGTGAACTTAATAAGATAGCGAGAAACTATTGACATAGCCTGCTTCAATAAGATCCTTAAATAACCATAAATAACAAAGATTCTAAAAAAAACTCTCCACAAGGGACCATATCTGTGTAGATTGATGAACGTTTATGTATATTTATAGGATAGACAGCAGGCACACAAAAATAAAAAAAATTCTCCATTGTTTAAAAGAACTATTTAATCAAACGTTCCCTTTTCAAAAGAAGACCATCAAAAAACTTGTAATAAATGAATGCTGCTCCTCTCAACTCGACCAACTTGGTTCTGATTATAATTTTAAAATATTTTTTATTCTTCATTAAAACTCCTTTTTTATGATTTCAACGTCAGATGATGATGAAAAAAAAGAAACAATCATTAAGGCATAGCGAGAAATATAACTTTTGTGTACCTATAATATATGATATATGCTGTCAAGCCCATCCCTAAACGAGAACAGGAAAAAAAGAGATTTAAGAAGAATAGAATGAGATATATTTTTTTTCTTTCGGAGGCATCATAACATCATCGCAGATTTCACCTTTTCTGTGTTTAGGCTTAATTAATTTTTATGTTCACGCTTCATTCGTCTACCTTTGCTCTTTGCCTCACATGTTACGTAGACTATCTTTTTTATGACTAGAATATTTAATATTACTTGCCGTATTTTTAAAGATCCGATGATCATTTCGTCATTATAATGACTATAGCTTTGAAATAATATAAAAACAGTTAGCATGGTATCATGTTTCATTTCATCCCATTTCTAACAAGAATTAATTCTAATGGAAGACTAAGTTTGGAGAAGATTGAAGTTGATGTTGCGAATTGACGCATTTTATGATCTTATTAAGTTTTAGCAATTGGTAAATTTATAAAAAATTGGGTTTTAATTTAAAATTGATTGAAAATCAATAAAACTAAGGTTCGAATCCTACATATCCTTACTTTGATTTTGAATTTATTAAAAAAGTCTAATATTGGTTTTTTTTTGTATTTTTCCCCTGCAAATAGCATTTAGTCAATCCAAACTGTCCTCAATACCACAACAAAGCTCTCTTTATAATAAACTAAATTAGATATGAATCTACAACTGCAAATTAATTCCAAGAATATTCTTAAATTCAATCAAGCTCAAATAGCTCTAAAACAGATTGAACGATAAAGATATCGATTAAAATGAAAAAGATGGGTGGACTAAGACTCGAAATGGAAAATGAAGAGACAGATGAAAAGATACTTATGATAATTGCAATCGGATTTAATTTTCCATAAGTGCAATGAATATAGAATACCACGATAAAAGGATGAGGAGATTGTGAGGAGCTTTTGGAATTGGAACTGACCATTGAAAGTGGAGATTAAAATAAGGAAATTACAATTATAATAGATTATTGCATTTGCTTTCACATGTCCATATATAAATCTACAAGCTTGTTAACTTCAAAACCAGCACAAGCTTAATGAACATTTTCATTTCCACTTGTGATGATTTCCATAAATCGAAATGAAGATCATTATTGTCCATTAAGATTCTTTTATGATTATTGTGCATGTGCCTTGTTTATTGCCACACAGCTGCCATCATTTATCGAAGCAGCAACAAGCAGCAAGCCAGTAAACCGTAAGAACATTTTGTAATAATCGATGAATATTCAGTGAAGACTAAGGGGAGAACAGCATAGTGTGGAAAAGTTTTCATTAATTTCTCGCCAAAATTTTCACTTTTTTAAAATTACTCATCATGTCAGAAAATCAATGAGCAATTCCTACTATAACTGTTTCCCATCACGTTGTTATCCCCCTGGCAAAGATGCAAGGAATCAAGAAAGAAAAGAATAAAAAATTGAAATAAAATTAATTCTCTTTATTCTTCGCATGAAATTAACTGATTATGCAGTATAGGAGCTGCTTGATTACATGGAATTTTAAAAAGCCAGCAGTTTGCAAAAGAATGGAAATGGAAGGCAAGTTGAGAATAGTAAATGAGCAAAAATATAATTTATTATCCCTCAGGCTCGTTTATATACAACCGAAGTCAAGGCGAATGGCAATGGCTTGTTTCTTCTTTTATCATCAATCATTTCTTGCTTCGCGAATTCAAAATGCGCAACCTGTTTCAGTATGCCCCAACATTTTTAGCGATTTCTTTTCTTCTTCTCTAGTCGTAAAAATGTTTTTATTCGTTTTGGGATATTGAGTGGCATGTTGATTGGATTTATGAGAATAGAATTAACAATTATGAGATGATATCTATATATAAACAGATTGAAAATTATCCAGACACGAGCAATTAAATATGAGAAATTTTGCTATTAAAATATTATTGTCAGCATTTAATGAGGTCTAATAAATTAAGTAATGAAAGATGAGATTTTAGTGGATTTTTTGTGAAATTTTGTGATTTTTCCGAGAGGTTTATTGGAATATTTATTTTGTTGTCGTTGATAATTTTGATTTTATATTACCTTCTCTTTCCCCTTACTCCTCCTAATTATAAAATATTCTAATATGACATCCTAGAGCAGCTAAATTCTCGACATAACCTGCAAAAATATCAATCATTCATACTAGATCTCCTAAGACAGTGGTTCTCAAACTTTTTTGAACTGTGATACAGACAACCACTTTTCTACTGTAAATTTGCTATTTTAGAACACACTCTAAGGATTTTATGTTAGCTTAATGCAGTGTCTTCCAAACTTTTTGGTCGGCGACACTTCTTGACGGTAAGTCATGACTAAAACCGTAAACAGTATACGATTCGTGAGATTTTCTGAATGTTTTTTGCGACACACATAGTTTAAAATTCACTGCCTTAGCGTATCGCGGACCATAGTTTGAGAAGAACTGCCCAAGAAAATATGTTAATCTTAATTTGACTATCAACCAAACACAGGGAAGAAGTGTTGCAGGAAGGGATTGAAAAGATCAAAAATCCCTTAAAATCGATCCAAAGTTTTCATTTTTCAGGATGAGGATTGAAGAAGGAACTAGGAATTTTTGATTTGACAATCTTTAAGCATATCACATGTCCTTTAGTTGAAATATGCTTTAGTTTCTCTTTCGGGACCCAAAATTATAACTCTATTTAAACTACTGCTTAGGATTCGTCCACAAATGATGTTTATCTTATGAAGACGACGGAAGGGGTTTCTGAAGCCGTATAAGAATCCAATAATCCAATGAAAGTTTTGTGACAATAGGAAGTATCTTAAAATGACTTTATTTGACCAACATCATTTGTGAACGACCCCTATACATAAATACCCTATCTTATCAGGAATCGCCAGCCACAAAAAAGCGCATTATCCACAACATTAAACTCTACAGTTCCTCCCAATCCACTTTATATTCTCTTTATTATGAATTTTATTCCTTCATTCTCCTTTCCTTTCTTTTATGCTATGTACTGCTCACCATACTTGATCAATTTGCTTTCTTATCGCATTTTGGAGAGTGTTAAAGAAGAAATAGCAAACACCATACAAGAAATTTTGGTGTGTTCATTAATAGGCCCAGTGGATATTTCATGATTATATTATAATAAATCTTAACATCATGAATTAGATTTCACACTGGGAAATCAAGACTAAATCAACTGAAAATGTTGTTACTTAATTTTTTGTTGGATTTCTTTTGTTATTTTAGCGGACAGAAAAGGAAATTAGCTCAAATGAATATTAAGAAGGTCGAAAGAGAGTGGGAATGGACATCGCTTGGAGTTCATACATACATTTTTCATTCAGCCTCGAATAGCTACACACAAATTTTTAATGCTATTAGCCATCCAACCTGTTTCATTGTTAATATTATTTTGCATGCATTTTTGAATATTTTCATTATTATTCTGTCTGATATAAAAATTGCTTTATTAAATTCTGAGGGGGTAACAACGTTGTGAGAAAAAGTTTTACTTTAAAACTCCCGCCAAAATTTTGGAAATAATTTTTAACGGGAAATTTATCAACTTTCATTAATAAACATTTCCCCATCATGTTGTGTTCCCCTTACTATATTCATATTTGCTCTAAAATTCATCTGACTTTCTCTATGTCTGATTTTATGATGTCGTATTGTTTTGACATTTTCACCACAAAACAAGCCACTATCATTGCACAAAAAAAAACTTTTATTTTTTAATTAGGGTAAACCATGTTGAAATTTGTGTGTTTTTGCACATGAAGATTTGATTTGCAAATAAGTTGCTAATGACTGATCATGTAAATTTGGTAATGGGCTCAAAAGATCAATAATTGTGGGAATTTTCAGTTAATAATGTTTTTTCAAGGTTATGCTGCATATGGGAAGAGATTTTTGACTTTTTCGATCAAATGTTGAAATTTGTGCGGAAAATTTTAAAATTTGTGCGAAAAAATGTTGAAATTTGTGCGTTTTTTTAATAGCAATCTTTGACATAATTGCAATTCTTAAATGTAAACAAACATATTTTTTATTTATATTTGGAACAGAAATTGATATTTTGCTGTAGGAACTCCTTTGAATAAAATTTAAATGAAATTAAGAATATAAAGCTGAATTGTTTCAAACCTTTTCCTCAAGAAATAATGCAAGATTCAAGATTTAACTCAATTTGAGCTGGCTGAGTTTACAACCGTCAAAGGAACATCCATTAAATCAGCAATTCCTCGATTTTTGTGTAAATTTTATGCAGCATAGAGTTTTAGCAATAAAAAGATGAAAAATAGGAAATCAAAATGTTTTTATTTAAAGATCTGAAATTGGACACTTAACAGGATATACTTTTTGAATATATGGATCTGTGTGGATATCCTTGAAGTCTTTTGCATTTTTGTTTTATGTTTTTTTTTAAATTTTAAATGATCCACGTTTTTAATTTTTATCAGCTGTTATCAGTTTTTGACTTTCAGTAGTTCCATTTATGCTATTCTTCATGAAATCCTGTAAAAACATGAATTTCATACGTAAATAATATTTGTTGTTGACAAAAATTCCCATCGCTTTCTACGACAAAAAACGCACAAATTTCAAAATTTGTAAAAAAAATTCGCACAAATTTTAACATTTACAATCAAGAAATTATAAAATCAATTTTTAAAGCACTTCCAATGATTTTTATAACTTGAATTTTTTTGAAACATTATAGCAATTATCAAATTTTATATTTAAACTGTGATTTGATTACAAGCAGCACTGGTTATGTCCAAATATTTTAAAATATGAAAATCACAATTTTGTATGGGATTTTGAATTTTTAAAATTTAAAGCTGCTCCAAGCTTCGAGATTGTCCAAAATGATGTAGAAATGTTTGTACAACTGTTTTACACAGAACTGCAAACAAAATTTTGGTTTAAATGGCTTATTTGGGCTAATTTTTTTTTTATTTGAGCGCACAAATTTCAACATTGCACAAATTTCAACATGGTTTACCCTATTTAAAAAAATTTATTATTTTCTGAATTCTATTTAAATTGAAACTAGTGGTGAGTGTCCATCGAGCGTGATGGAATTCTTTTTCTGTGATTAATTGCTAATCGATGGCTGTGGGAGTTTGAGCGTTTTGATTACAATTCATCATTATTTGACACTTGTTGATGAATGCTTGTGGTGCATTTTTGTTGATTGAACAATTGGTTTTATATGATCAATTGCTTTATAATTAGTTTGTTGTGGATACATTCTGCTGATTTTGTTGCAATTTTGTGATTTGTTGAGTTGGGATTTATTGCTTGAGGGGTTGTGGGATTAGTTAAGAATCCACAAGATAAAGTGTTGACTATAGACAGTTGAAACTAGAGCCTACATCTATGATTAACCATGAAAGAGCCACATGTAACAAAGTCTGTGAGGACATCTTGCATATATTGTCGAGTAGCAAGGCAACAAATTTAAAATCTTTAGACTTATGAATTGTATAGACGTGAGTTCGATTCTCACCTGTGGCTGAATTTCTAATCGATTCCAATCATTTACAAAGAGTGCTGTCACAATGACAAGGTCTCAAATCAACCAAGCTCATAACATTACATTTATTAGAATGAATGACTCTTATAAATTAATGAACCTCCTCCAATCCATCAAAATATCCAAAATTAGACACATTTAACACAACAATAATTCCAAAACAATGAGAACTATAAATAGAACATTATAACAATGATCAGGATAAGCTCAAAAAAATATGAAGAGACACAAAGATTATAAATTAGTTCTTTATGTTGTCCCTGTTTTATAATTTACAGATTGTCTCCGTTCACATGATAATAATTCCTTCGTTGTACAATTTCTGCTTCTTTTATTATTGCTGGCCTGTAAACTTAATGACTCGACGAAGAATGAAGGAATGAGAAACGGCCGAAATGAGGCAGCTAATAATTATCGTCTTTTATTATTCATGAGACAGTCTCAAGTGTACTTCTTGAAATTTCATGAATATTCCAAAAATGCCAAGTTTAAAAAAATTATGTTTATGGTCGCCTTGCTCTCTTTTATGCATTTTTTTTTGGATACGACCAAAACACCAGCTATCATAAAAATGAACACCGACATCCTTATTAATTTATAACGAATATCCTTTTTGTATATACTTCATAATTTTCATGTCATCATCATCATCATGTAAATGTGTGATGAAATTGCTTAGAGAAGCTAACATATAATTCCATCATTTTAACACTCGGCCCTTTATTCTATCTCATTTTCAGTTCCTCTTCTTCATTCACTCGGAATGAAAATTAATCAAAAAGTCATTAAAAATCTGCGGTTATTCATTTGGCGATGAATATTTTCTCGTTAGTAAATTTTTGATGGTCGGTTGGTTTGGCAAATTTGTCATGAAATTCATCACGAATGCCTGTTTTAAAATAGAATATCATAATACTGCATCCATAAAAATATATAAAAGACATTAAAGAGAATTTTTTTTTCGGAAATTTTAATAAAATTATGGTGAAATCATGATTCGGTTTGAAGATGGTTGTGATGGGGATGTTGATGGCGCATATTTCAGTTTTAATGTAAATTTTTTATGGCTGCAAACATCAAAGAAATTAAATTTATAGCATAAATGTCATGTATTTAAAGCTCAAAATTTAACGATGTTTAAAAATTCAAAATGTAACGAATTATAATAAACTCAAATTTAACGGTTTCAAAAAATTCAAAATTTCAACGGTTTTCGAAAATTCAAAATGTAGCGAATTATAATAAATTCAAATTTAACGGTTTCAAAAAATTCAAAATTTCAACGGTTTTCGAAAATTCAAAAATTTACCAGTTTCAAAAGATAAAAAAGTCGTTGAAATTCAAAAACTTAATTTCTGCAAATTCAAAACAATTAAAAACTCAAATAATGAAAAACTTATCACCAACCTCCCCAAAGACAATCTCCAACCCAACCATCAACTCAAAAAAAATTTGCAAATTAAATCTAACCGCCTATTTCCTTCACCACCAAGAATGCCCCAAAACAAAAATTAATTTCAAGAGCTCACCCCCATATAAATTTTATCACGTATATTCGGTCATTTTTGTCATATCCACACGAAATAATATTACTTTATAGCATCATTAAGCAATATGACATAAACACACAGTCATGTTGTTCAGGGTCAAATAAAAAAATTGGTGCTAACTGTCGTCTACTTATGCTGGGCGAATAAAAGGATCTCTTTTTAATTAATGCGTGACCTATTTCAAATATGTCTCCATTATGAAAAAGATATGGGGCCCTTCACATATTTTGTAACATTTTATATCACTTTTACTTCTCGCCCAGTTCTGGTCTTATCAAAATTTGATTGAAAGCCAGAAAATTTAATAAGGTGCGTTACAAAACTTAATCCCCCCCCCCCCTCGCGTAAGTGTTACAAAATATACGATAGACCCCTATGAGCTGAGAATGAGCATGTTGTAAGGAAATAATGGGACATTATTTTAATGTCATTATGATACTTTTGTTTCCGTTTTGTGCTCATAAAATTTATTTTTAGTCCCATGCATGTATACGAGTCAAAATGTAAGGTGCAACTCATTCTAGCAAACTAAGGGTGAGTGGAATAATTGTGTAAATAGACACAAATTACAACCACTTGTTCGTTGCATGCCTTTATACTCTCTTTCTGCCATATCTTTTATGCACATTCATTCCTGCTTCGTTAAAACTCAATTTAACGCTAATTAGGTTTCTGCAATTGTTATTGCATTAAAACTAATTAAACAAAACCTGAAAAATATTTTTGTTGTGTTTTATTTTTCGTTAATTCTTTCTGGGTGCTTCTACATGGAAGTTGATGCTTTTTTCAAGCGAAAGAGAAAGTGCTGCTGTATGCACAGAAGGGTTGCCTGAATCGCTGTTTAATTAAATTTTCTTGTTATCAAGTGCAAAAAAGTTGTTCGTTTGCACAGCTCTAGGAATGCTTCCATGTCGTATGTCTTCACCTTTTGAAAGATAAAAAAACTGAAATTTTTATTAAAGTGCCTGCCTCACTATCGTGTATGCAATTTTTATATATTTTGCTTCTTTCGACAATTTTTTTTTGCTGTCTTGTTCATTTTTTATGTTTTTTTGGGAGTGAAACTTAATAGAAGAAAATATCGGAAAAGTGCTTGCAGGAGAATAGGAAGAAATTGTTTACGAGGATATTTTTATGATGTTTTTTTGAATATTAAAGAGGGTGTTGCACTAAATTGGATTATCTTAATTTTAAAGCTCATGAAACTTAGTTTTCCTTAAGCTTTTCCTTATCGACAGGGGTTTGGTAAGCTTTTTGTCGCTTTGAGCTATAAAGTTGGCAATCCGTTGTATTGAATTAACACTCCTCCCCCCCTCCCCCCCATCCTCCTCTTTCTACCCCTCTTCCTATCTATCAACTTAAAATACCTTATGTGTCACAATCAAAGGTGTAATTTGTGTAAATATCGTACCATCAAGGCATGAAGCTGGAACCAGGACGAAATTTCAACACCCTTTGTTATTTGCTAATCTAGATGTCAACAATTTTATGACAAAGTCACATTCCAAACCAAAAAAATCTAACCCTCTAAACCAGGGGCGTAGCCAGAAAATTTTTAAGGAGGGGGGGGGGGGGCATTTTCGAAAATTAAAAACAGTTATTACGTATCCTTGAATCTATATTCATTCTTCATAAGTTTCAATATTTAATTCATTATTCATACATTAAATTTAATTTTTCGTGCTGATTTTGACATTTCTTTCATCACTTCCTCTACATTAACTGGTTCTTCTCTATAAATACTTAATAAAACAATTATCAGATTTTCGTAGGGGGGGCCCGGGCCCCCTATGGCCCCCCCTTGCTACGCCCTGCTCTAAACCTATTCTATCAATACACCACCTATACGCAACAGACATCATTTATGAACATCCCTTATTCATATTAAAAATTTGTTTTTCAATAGAAACAACTCAAACAAAATATTGTATATGCAGAACTCTTGAGGAGCTACTCCTTAACTTGAAAACTTAAAAGATATCCAATAATAAAATGGTCAACTGAAGAATATAAAATTGGCATTTTTTGCTCGAGAGTGCTCTTCAGTTCCTCTCATCAATGCATGCATAAAATCATTTATAAATTTTTATTATTTCTCTCCAAATATAGGAAGAGATCACTTGAGATATATCTTATACTAGGGATGAGATGATAATAGGAAAAAGGAGAGCATCTCAGATACCAGTAAAATACATCCAAATGCACAAGATAGATGGATGGATTGAAAGTTTCAAGTGATTTCACAATATTTTTTTTTCACTTTAACACACAACAAAGGCATATACAGCATATGATCTTGGAGAAAATAATATTATTATGGGAAAATAAGATGAAGATGAGTCCTCCGCGCCATAAGCACATAATGTATGCATCTATATGCTCTTTATACTTTTTATTTTCCTAACGAAATATCGAAGGAAAAATGCAGGGGGATAACAGCATTGTGAGAATTTTTTTCTCATCATATTGTTTTCTTCTTTGAGTTTTTCATATTTTTCCTATTTTTCTATGATTTTCTAAGGGGAACACAACATAATGGGAAAGAAAAGATAGAAAATTTCTCAATATGTTGTTACCCCCTTGCATTTAAACACATTTTGCTACGATTTTGCTTAATTTTACCATGAAAATAATAGTAAATTCTAGTTCAATTTTACCAAAAATAATTTCCCACAAAGCTGTTCTCCCCCTGGAAAAATAAATTTGTTATACAATTTTCTACAACCCATTCCATATCCTTATCTTCAATCCGAGCATCTTTTTTTCTCATTCCATTTCTCACTCACACGCTCGTCTTATGGTAAAGATATGAATGTTTATGTTTCCATAATAATAATAATACATTTTCCGTATGATGTGCGTTTCAACATTTCACAATTTTTTTCTGTTCCTTCTTTTTGTTCTTCAATTTCTCATCTCAATTTTTTTTTTGTTGTTTGATTATGTGAAATTTTTCACGCTCAATATTCAATATTTTCTCTTCCACGTTTTTGTTTATAAATGTATTTTGGATATACGTAAATACCTTCACAAATATATCATCATTGGAAGTATAACGATGAGCAAAGTAAAAAGTTTGGTTGAAAAATAAACAGAAAAGAGCGATTTGATGTTGTTAGCAGATGACATTTCTCGCCTACATTCCATATCTGTTTGGAATATTATGTCTCCTCGCAACCTTGGATGTGGAATATTGTTTGTGTCAGCGTTTTGTCTACTGTCTCAAGAATCACAGCAACATATGTGGATGTTTACTCTGGTAGATTGTACTTAATCCTTAGACAGAAATATTAGACACATGTGTGACGTGAAATTTTATTGAATGAGAGACGACTTCTTCTTAATTTGGTCTTTTTTTTTTTACTAGTGAGTAAATATATTTGATATATGGATGGGATTTTACTTATGCTCGAACAGAAGCTGTGCTCTGAATAGAAAATATTACAATGTGACCTGGAAATTTGAGATTTCGAAGTATTGACACAGATTTTTGAAGGTTTTGAGATTTTTTTTGATGTTCTTAATTTGTGACTTATGAGCCTTGTGCGAATCCTTGGCATGTTGTCAACATTTTATGTGTACATTGCTTCTTATAGGAATCGAACGCATTTATAATCATGTACAATTACCCAATTCCACTATTCAGTCTCAGATAAATAATCCAATGAAGTCTTTAAAGCCATCCACAAGATAATTCACACAATTATCACACTGTCATATCCATTTCTTCAGTATACCTTAATTTAACAAAAGAATCTAGGTCGCAAGATCTCATATTTTTACCGAAAATTTTTAATCCTTTTTTTTGGCATATTTAACATCTAAATATGAATAAAACAAAGAAAATCTCCCAAAAAATATTCTGCATTGTTTTGGAATATTTAAGAAAAGCTTATCCAAAAATAGCGATCGATACTCCTCTGCAGGAAAGAACCAGCAAATAAATAAATATTCTCCAAGCAGCTTTAATTTTGATCTAGATATTTATTTTTAGAGATTTCCTCTCATAAGCACAGCCTTAGTCAACAAGCTTAATGCTGTTGCCACGTTTTTCATAAATCTCTCATCCTATCACGATTGCACAACCCGAATATCAATATACTTCATTATATATAACGACCTACTGACTGAAAATAGTCTTTAGTTTTGCATTATCAATTTTGCTAGGCTCTCGTTCACAATAAATTATTCTAAATGGCTGAGCATCAATTTTACCCTACATATACGTTTATTATCCCTTTCACTTCTCTCAGTCGTTTTGTGTGAATGATTTGGAAAGGAAATAAGAAGAAGAAGAAGCGCTGCCGTAATTCACATTCAGTGACATTTACGCCTTCTTTCCTTTTTAAATGATATAAGATCTTTGAAGATGTTTTTTTTCCTTAACTTTTTACAGAAAGAGACATAAGAAGATGCTGATCCATATTCTCTTAGCACTATCTATATCATATACATGATGTGCTATATGCTAAGTATATATTCGCATAAAAATAACAAAACGGCAATTTGAATGGCTTAGCGAAATGCAGTAAAAGCAGAAGAAACAATGATTTTCCATTTTATTACTTACGATGTGATATTTTCAGTGGATCTTTCCTTCAAGGGATCCATTTTTACGGTTTTTTATGTGTTTTTCTTTCTTTCGGAATTTACATTCTTTTCCTTTCTACTCAAAATAAAGGAACAAAAAAAAAAAACCTTTTTTTGATGGGAAAAAGATTCACCCATAGAAAAGAAGAGTGACTGAGTGAGTGAGTAAGTGTAAGGAAGAAAAATTTCTGAATATTATTTACATTTTTTGTGTTTTTAGAAGAGTGAAAGTTGATGTACTTTTTCGTGTTAAGACGACTTTTTCTTCTATGATAAAATGTGCTATTGAGTCTAGGGGTTGATATTTTTCCGGTAAAACTGGCGTTAAGGATATTTTTTGGTCGTTTGCATTCTTAAATAAATTTTTTTGTGACATTTAAAATATTTTTGAGGAGTTTTTAATATTTGACAGTAACGACTTTTAAAAATTTGAATAATTGAACTTTTTCGTTTGATTTTTTGAACTTAAACTTATAATTGTCTCACAAAAATGGAACCTTAATTTTTGAATTCGAAATTTCGGTTTGAATTCTAAACTTTAATCAAAATAAATTTGAATTTTTGAATCTTTTTTGATCAAGTTTTTGAAGCTAAAGTTTATAACTGACATAACAATTTGAATTTTTGAACCTCTTTTTTGGTAGTTTTTTAAAACTTTTAATCAACGATCAAAAATCAATTGAATTTTTGAATTTTTTAAAACCGTTAAATATTGTTTTATCTTAATTCCCAACATAACTTCACTTCACGCCTTTCCCAGTGTCATTATTCATTTTAAATCTACTAAAATCCACCGATCCTCAAGCGATTATCGGAACCCCTAATCCACCACTGCGTAACATATTGACTAATGTTCTCCAGCATGTTCAATGTCGGAAAAAAATAAAAGGGAAAAACTTTTTCATATTTTTGTTCTTTAAAAGAATTTAAAAAGATTCAAAAAGTTTTGTCATTAAATTTCTCCATTCACACAATTTAAAGTCAATAGAGAGATTATATTGATTAAGAATTAAGGAAAAGTTTCTGTGTTTCTCGGAAGAGTAGAGTATCAAGCATACCCTTATATCTCAATGAAAAAAAAAAAAAAAAATTGAACCATTGAATGTAATCTTAAAAGTTGACAAAGAAACTTTATCATGTTTATTCAATAGTATCACGAGGAGTACATAAGTCAGTTGTATAAGGATGTATTTATGTAAATAAAATATCATATTGAGTATAGGGATTTACTGTTGAGCAAACAAAAGCAACATGCCATATTATCCTTTTACATTTCGAATGTCAATTTGAATGTATGTTTTTCGCATTTAACTCTACGGTAAAGCCTCCTTAAAGGAGCTTTAAAGCCGATTCCGTTCTGTTTGCTTCTTTACTTTCCATATCCTACTTGATATACATTTTTTGCTCCCTTTTGTTTTCTTCTCACTTGATTTCTCTTTTACTCTTGGTGTTACACATTTAATGATGAAAAAGTGGAAGGAAACAGGTTGACGCAGGTATTTGTTGTGGATGGGGATGAAGCGAATTTTTTATGGCAGATTAAATTTAATTTTTTTGGGATTTGATTGTGGTTCTGGGAATTATTTGGTGATTTATTCAGGATTTGGAAAGGTTAGGTGTGGTACGATGTGCTGTAGACTTTAATTTGGTCATTTTAAAGACTGGTTTTGTTGAAAACATTTTAACCGTCATTTTATATTTAAATTCTGTATGCAACTAGGATAGGTTGATTTTCCCCTTGTTGTTAATCTCCTCAATATTTGGTCTGTTTTTGAACTTCAAAGAATAAACATCTTTAATATGTCATTAAGTCCGTTTGGGGCCGTTCACTTATGACGTCCAGGGGGAGAGGGGGGGGGGGGGGGGGGGGGTGGGGTCAGCAGAGAAGAACAATAGAAATTCCTGGAAATCCATTGTTCTTTTCTGAAATTTCGGACGTCGAAATTCGACCCTAAGGAACCCTAAGGAGTTCGACGAACCCTAAGGAGCCTTAAAATTATACTTTTTAATAAATAAGCATTGTGATCTTCATCACAACAGCGTTACAAACTTAAGGAATGACACAATAACGAACATCCCGAATGAGATAAGAAAAGAATATCAGATTGTTTCAACATCCTTCAACAAAACACCTTTAAAGTTCCACAAAAATCATTCAAACAACCAATTCAACAGCCACTCGTACTCAATTTTCAACTCATTCAAACGCCTCAATCCACTCAGTCACCCAATCAAAATAAAAACAAAAGACTTTCTCTTAAAAAAAGCCCATCAGAATTGAATTGAACAGCCACGATAAAGAAGAATACGAGAAATGAATGTAGTTACAAGAATATAAGCATAAAAGAAGTAAAAAGAAGAGCGAGAAGAGACATACATTAAAATTTATGCACAAGATGTTCATTTTTATTTTCAGATATTTTCTTGCTTTACAAGAACTCCTTTCATTCCCATCCATTTAATGTTCCTTTTATTTGAGCTTTTTTCATGCAACAACAACAAAAAAGTATCTAGCAAGTAAATCGTGCTTTATGTATATGAGTGCGTGTGATGGTACTTGAAAATTGAAGTCTCTTTTTATGAATTATGGCACTAAAGAGATATGAATGAGAACTTTTCTTTCTCTCATTTCCCATTTTTAAGCATATATGATTATGATGTAAGCTTCTGCTTCTTGCTGTGTAAGCTATCTCGCTTCCTTGTGTATCATTTCAGCATGCAGCAAAATTGTTGTGAAAAATAAGAAAATGGAATATAAAACCATTTAAGTTTCTAGCTACATCAAAGACAGAGAATGTTTGCCATGCTTTGACTTAAAAAAATTAAAATTGAACTTTTTGTAGAAGTTTGGGGAATTTTAGAGAGCAGTTTGGGTTTGTGAGGTACCTGTTGCATTTTTGGAAGTATTAATTGGTTTATGGACGAGAAAATGCAGCTGAAATGATTTAGTCATTAAAAAATAAGTCATTGCAGCAACCTAATTGAAGAACTAGTTTGATCAGCATCTGCAAAAGATTTTAGAGTCACACCTTCTTCTTTTAAAGCCATTCTATTAAAATATCCACAATCAAAGCCTTTGTCTACTCCAGCTCTTCATTAACCCACATACAGTCCAACATTTAAACAACTGTATTGTTCACAACTTAATCCTCACAAATATTTTAGATTTTTCAATTCCACAGAGAATCCCATTCAAAAATATCTATCACACCACAATTTACATATCTAACATGACTACCTATTTCCATGCTCTAATTTCCTCTTGAGCATAACAATACTTTTGGCTCCAAAAACTCAACAAGATAATGAACTGAAAGAACAAAGCCAGAGAGGTTTGGAATTTGATAAAGTGGTCTTGTAAGTTCCTATAAAATTTCTCGAAGGAATAAAAACAAATCAATCATCATCATTGCAGAAAACAAGTCCGAAAAACATGAAGTACACAATACAATTTGTTAAGGTTTAGCTTCTTGGGAAATTTGCTTAGTGAAAGATCCTTCTTTAATAAGACATGATTGAATGCTTTTAGAATGTTTGGTGTAAGTTCTGATGGGAGCTTTTTTTTTGGTTTGGAAGTTATTTGGATGTAAAGTCGATCGATTTAATGATAGATGTGTTAAATTTTTGTGGTTTGAGGTGATTTTTATAGTTTGAGATTTGATTCTCAGTATGCAGGTCTATTTAAAGAATTAATCATGTAACGATCAAGTAAATGACTAAGACTAAGTTCCAAATTAACAATAAATGATAAAACAGGGTGGCACTATTAATCAAGGGGGTAACAACATGATGAGAATAAGGTTTGATGAGGAGATGAATTGATTTTGAGAATTTTATATACAAGGGGAAAACAACATGATGGGGAAAATTTTTTAAGACACATAACTATCTATCTGTTTTCAAGAACGGAACATTCCAATTAATGTCTTGCAATTTTTCATTGAGAATCCTCTTCAAAACTTCTTCTTCATCATTTTGTTATCCCCCTAGAAACTTACCAATCCAAATATTTCCTACAATTCTACATCAAATTCTCAAAATGCGCTTCTACCATCCTCCATACCCAAACTTCCATATTTACCATACCAAAAGCAAAAGAAAATTTGTTCATTCAATGTAAAGAACAGAAAATTTTAAACTAATTTGGTAACGAGTCTCTTGAGTCATTTCTTTTTTTATGGTATACACAATTTTGTGTTGCTCTCTTCCTCAAACTCAGCACAGGAGACTTGAAAATTGTGCATGAAGATGCTTTTGACTTCCTTTTAGCAACGATGAAGAAACATAATCATAAAAAGAGTTTTCATCGTTTAAGCATTAAATGCAAAAAACACACAAATTGAAAAGACTTCAAGTGGAAGTCAAAAAGTATTTTTCTTGCTGTAAATGCTCATTGAGATCATTTAAGGAAGAGTGGGAGGAAATAATCCAATAATCTCTCAATTCCTTTTCCATTTATCGATTAATAAAATTATTTTGTATTATGATATTTCACTTGAATAGCTAGTTTTGTATATTGAGTTGAGATCTACATTATTTTGTATGTTCAACGCATCCATTTAGTGCTCCCAAGAGTGGAGTTGTTTGTATATTACGTCCACTAGCTAAGGCTGTATTTGTGATGATTAAGGCATTCAGACTAATTCACCTGTTCATCATTTGCGACACATTAGCTGCTTCTTTTGACAAATCGAGGATTTTCTCGCAGCACAGAAATGTTTCGTGGAGCGTGGTTTGAGAACAACTGAGCTAGGACTATGCAAAGGGTTGAATTAAATTTCTAAAGCTTCAAAACATTTGATGCAAAGTGTATGACTGAAAGGGGTTGGACCTAAAATTCCAATATTATGATTCACGTCATTTATGAACAGCCCCCATAGTAAGCACCGAGAAATGAAATTTTATGCAATTGTTGAGCATTTATTGTATTATAAAGAATTGAAGAAGAAGAAAAAGCAATAAAAATTCGAGCCTTTTGTATCTATGTCTAAAAGGGGATCGTAAAGTGTTCACATTGGATATAGATATAAAAATATGATGAATAATGAAGGAAAAGAAGAATGCAGAGAATAATATCGATGAGTTTTATGGATGATTTACTTATAAATGAATTATGATGATTTTTTATTGCTTCCAATTGAAATTTTTTTTCTCTGATTTATTTTTTCTACCCTCAAACTCTATTTTTCTCTTTGCACGTCTTACTTTCCCTCCTAGCGCTCAATGTAGCACAAGATTTCAATTTTTTTTATTACTTCATGATATGAAATTTATGTGATTTCCTAGATTGAAATTATTGATTCTCATTTTTTATTTTTTATTTATATAGACTCCCCAATGGCTATGTGCTACTCTCCATTTACTGCTATGCGGGCGTATTAGGCTCAATTTTTTTGATTATCCACCCCAATTTTAGCACATTCTGTTCAATGGATTGTGATCGTTAATTCGCTTTTACAATCTGATTTTGGATTGTTGTCAAAAAATTTGTGCTTCAAACTTTATGGACTGACTTTTATTTTTGATTTACTGTTGCTTTAGTTTATAGCTTGTGATCTGTGTAAAGTCTAGACGATGAGTTATGTTACCTGTGTGTTTGTTTGTTTTTCTGGTTGAATGGCAATGGAACTATTTTGGATCGGGTGCTGATTATTGGGATGTAAAAAGTTCTGGATGATTTAAGGGTAGTCTAAAACATGATTCTTTCGATCCTGAATATGATTTTTTGAATATTCAATTTCTTAAGCTTTTCACAAATATTTGAATATTAAGAAGTTGATTTTTGAGGAATTTCAATAATATTAACAGAACAAATGTAGAAAAGACAATGATTTCGGTGTTTTAACCAGTTATCTGCTCAAATTCAGCTTTATTTTCACTTATTCTATCGATCTAAAGATCAATCAAGAATTTATTAAGTCTAGGTATCAACTTCAATTTAAATCTTCTTAGTTAAGTAGCTAAAAACATTTAAGTATTAAAAATATTAAAAAATGAAGAAAGTTAATCAACAAGCATTCTTAATATCGAATCAAACATGCGAAAGTGATTGAAAAAGACAGATTTTTTACACATCGCTTCCATAATAAAATTTAAAAAATTCGACGCAAGAAAGGAGATTGAAATAAAATTGAAATAAAGTAATCCTTCAAAGTGGATGTACCGTCATCTGCTTTCCTTCTTGTTCCTTGTTTCTCTATAGCTAGATTTTATGGCACTTCAAGCATATATTGCCATGTATTCGTTAGATTTCATTTAAACGAGGCGTCAATAAAATAAAAAAAAAATTCTTTTCAGTCACGAGCATCTTCTTTGCCTTTTATATTACACAAGTAAAAAAGATGAGGAATCTCATATCAGTGTTATGTATGTGAAAATTACAATGAAAATTACCTTCAAGATGCTCTCATACTAAGCCAAGCGAGCATTTTATGGCCCTCTAACATTTTCATAATACAAGATTAAATTTTAATGCCGTTTTATTGTTTCTCGCATTCTTTATCTATGTACTCACTTCACTTTCTTTATTGTAAGCATGTAGCTTATTTTTTTGATGAGATCGACCACTTGCTATCTTGTTACAATTTTATATTATATTATTTTGTAATTTAGTATACTATAAAGCAGCATAAGAAAGTAATCCAAGCGAGTCGAGTAAGAGAAGAACATAAAAAGAGAGGGGAAATGTGTACGAAATGAAAATGAGTGTATAATAAAAATAAAATTAACGTTTTTTTTTTGAAATCATGAAAATTATGATTAATTTCCTTTCTCATCTTCTTTTCTTTTAATATACAGCGATCAAAACACTTATGAAGAATTAAAATAATAATAATCATTATTCTCATTTTTTTTAAAAAAAATAATTTTTCACTTTCTGGCTTTTTGCTCGACTGCTTCTGCTATTTTTTTCCCACTTGGCAAATATATTCATTAATTAAGAGACATTAATTACACTTTACATTGAGGGATATGAAAAGAAACGACCGAAAAGAATTTTCGACAACAAAGAACCATCTTGAAAATACACACAAAGGCTATAACAAGATTGTCATCATTGTTATAAGAAAAATTTTATAAAATGCTAATAAGGATAAAATAAATTCATCCATTGAATTGTCCAAGGTGTGGGTAATTTGAAATTCAATATTTTTAAGGAATAAAATTTACAACTTAATGTGAGAATGTTTTTCTTAGTCAGGCGTTCGATGTTTTCATAAATAATGTAAAGTAACAATAGTCATGATTGTAAATCACCAGGATGATTTAGTTCCTGTGGATTGTTCTTTGAAATAAATTTATTATTGGATTATTTTTTTAGAATTAATTAAACATTAAAGTTTTAATTTTTTTTAAGCATCTGATGGTCGTTTTTAATTGTTGTAGTATTTATTAATGCAAGCTATAAGTCAAACACCACAGGCATCAAATAATGATTCAAGATTAGTAAATTAAAGAATTGACTGGAATTATCATGGAAACTTGCTCTTGTGAAGTATAAACATTTCGTACAAAATCTAGAAGCTTTTAATTTTTTTCGAATCCCAAAGTTCAACAATTCTTTATTATCATAAAATGCAAAGTAATCAAATCCCCAATACCATAAAAATCCCACAAAAGAAAACAAAAATCTACAAATGAAAAAAAAGAGATAGGAATCGAACTTCAACATTTGCTAGAAACTTACTATTTACAATTGAAATTCATTTAATCGGAGCTTATTTGATGAAACCTGTGCTTCCGAGACACAGGCTCGTGTGACGTTCATTTTCCAAGTAACACTTTATACCCACAGTGATTCTGTTTCAGTTTTGAGATTAAATGAATTAAGAATATTTACAAAATTTGATTTAAAGCAAATGATCTGTTCACGACCCTCCTACCTATTGAGCTACTGTCGGACGTAGGCTCGTTATTGATGTTTGGCGAAATGATATATTTAAGTTTCAATGTGTTTTGTGATTGAAAAATAATAATTTTTTAAGATTCGAACTAATGAAATCTATGCAAAATATAATTTAATGAAAAAAAGGAAAAATAATGAGGACGGAAGAAATTATATTTATCATCAGGATTCGAAGCTATAACTTTACTCGTGATTTCTGATTTAAAAATCTTCATATATTAATTTATATTACAAAACAATTATAAATGCAGAATAAAAAGGAATAAAATATAAAAAAAAATATTCAAAGCAATTTTTCTCCATAGAGGAGGAAGTAACCTGTCGTAATGCAGCAAGTGAGAAATTCACGAGACCGAAACAAAAAAAAATTATTTCATAAACAATAAATAAAAAGACGTTTGTTTAACCTGACCCATCCACTCACCGACCCTATTAAAAAATGCTATAAAGACACGGAAAATATAAAAAAATTAAAATAAGTAATTTGTTGTGTTCCATTGCGATATGAAGTGATGTGGGAACTTCTTTATGATGATGAAACCTTTTGTTATAATTATTTGTATACCATCCAAAAAAATAAAGCTGATTATAAAGTCAATTGTGTAATGATAAACAAGTAAGCAATGGCAAGCAGACTTTAAAGAAAAGACAAAAAGAGTGAAAGAGATGGAGTGGCTTAAAAGAAGTCATAATAAAAACACAACAAGACGAATACACAAAGGGAGGTAAAGCAGCACATTCACATCATTTATTATTTCCACATGAGTCATATTTAAGTATGGAAAAAATATGGAAATATAAATAGTCAAGAAGTTCTTTTTTTATGTTTGATGATGATGATTCTTTTACCTCTTGAATGTCGCTTTGGGAAAATATTAAAACTAATGCGACAAAATCATTCATCAGAACGTCAATCATGACTGTAACCGTAGCACATCTTTAAGTAGGGGTTGGTTTTTGTTTAAATGATAATTTTATAAGGAATGAGTTTTTAATGTGTTGCTGCTTAAAAATTGTTTGTTGCAAAAAAGTAATTATTAGGGTAAAAGTAACTTTAGGGTTTGAACTTTTAAAGAAATTTGATTTTTTAAAATTTCTATATTTTTTGGGTACAATTTTGGCACCATCGATCCAACATTTAAGCCATGTCAATAAATATTTAATAATCAGGGCTGTAAATGTTGGGTGTCATCTCATTGCTTATTTTCAGCAATTCAATCCTAAATATTCATTTATTTCTTCATAACTCTCACATTATTTTACAAATGACCTTTCGCTGAAAGATGTTCATCTTTAAATAGAAACGGCATCGAAATTTATTCATTCCATTTGACCTTTATAGAAAGAAATGTCGACCTTAAAAAGATGCGATTTTGGTCTCTAAAGAGATGTCATTTTCAAATTGCCAAAATAATATGAATGTCGTTTAAATTTCCTAAATATAGATTTGATTGAAGTTTACGGTACTTTTAAGACATGATGCCTAAAGAACCATAAACCTTTTATAAGAAAATCAATGATTATTTCTAAAAGTAAACATCCCCTCAAACCAAATTGTCTTGATTGAACCACAGAAGTTCAAAGTCTGTCAATCAAAACAAAATTCATTGCACAAAAACCTGCAATGTCAAAATTTCATGCTGCCAAAGGCTAAACACTGTCTATATCCACTCATTATACGAATTCAGTACCCAAAGCCATCGAATGTTTAAAGAACAACTTCATAAGCATAAACAGTTGTCAAAATTATCATCCTTTCAGCTGACAAGTCAAAACAATTGTTAAGCATATTTCCCATTATCCTAAATCCGCTAAACATTGCAATAATATCTCATCAGATATGAGATTTTCATAATTCTACTCGTTTAAGTTGTAAGCTATTGAAAATATGTATTTTTGCGCTGTAGGATCATGAATGACATTAGCTTGCAAAATGTGCCATTTAGTATCATCAGCAATTATGCAAATATAGAAAAGAGAATATACATTTGAGCAACAATCAACCCGTAATTTGCAAATTCCGCCCATTAAATGATATTTTTTCCCACACATGCACACATACATAGGCACGCATATCCATATAAATATTTGCCAAGTTAGGCGATGAAAAATGAATTTCCATAAATTTTATTGCTGTTTTTTTTTTGTTGGTTGGTTTCTTCTTATTTCCTCATCTGCCTATAGATGCTGAAATTTACATAGATCCTCAATTGTCAGTCTGCTTCTTCTCCTTTTTTCCTCTTCATCCTAAGAAAATGGGTTGTTTGTAAATAACGTCTGATTGTAAATATGGAAGTGTGACACCATCAAGTATGAGAAGGGATAATCCAAATATCACGATGACTATCACTTTTGAACGATCCCAAAAGGAAAATGCAAATTTTGTTGTGGTTATGTGTGAAATGTTTGTATGACTGGCGCTAAATTTGATGTCACCGACAAAAAAAAGAACGGAAGTAGAAAGGCAAACTTTTATCCTTGAAGATTACGTTCACATACATGAGTTGCCATTAATTTTCATTCTTTATTTTTGAACATTTAAGTGCGCACAAACATACAGGTTTGTTGATGTTCCTTCTTTTTTGTTGGATTTTATGAAATAAAAAATCATTTAGGAGGGGTTTCGACGATGGAAGCGACACAAAACATGAAAAAAGCTCATTATAATGTAGATGACGAAATACCTAAGATGATTTCAGGCTTACGATTCTCATTTCTTTATATGTAGGTCGTTCCACGTCACTTACTCCTTTATGATGTGTCACCCATTTCCTTCGACAATGTTTTTTTTCTCGCTCCTGTTCTCATCGTCGTCAAACAACGTCGTATTTTGACATTGCCATTTCATATATATGAAAACACATTAGAGAATACGGGAAATTCATTTATATCAGTCTTTGCTTTGAAATAAATACATTGTGTTGTTGATACATCTTTTTTTTTCTCTTCTCTTGCTTCTGTTTAGCATTCTTATGGAATTTTTACACTCACTGACTTCAGACGAAAAGGCAATTTCTTTCTTCGGTGTGAGGACGAAATTTCGAAAATGAGTTTTATGATTTATTGTGACTGGCTGGCAAACAAAGTAGATAGAGAAGTTTTTGGGAAGATATAGATTTTCAAATTTTGTCATTAAATTTAATGAAATTCATCTTGCAATTACTCACATTTTTAAGTCTAATTTGGCCTAATATATTAATTTCATCCAAATTCAATTTGATTTTCTCAAAACTTCCAAGAAAATATTGATTTGAATTTAAAAAACCCCAATGTTAGCAAAAAGAACAAAGTCCGTTACAAATAAAAAAATTTCAAAATTTTCGCGCGGTATTTTTTTTAAAATATCAAAATAAGGAAGTCTGTTACTTTTTATTTTTTTTAAACTAGCTGTTTTTTAAAGCATAAACATTTAAGGAATGCAATTTCATCACAGTGATTATCTTAATCATAAAAACTAGTAGGAATGTTCACTAAAATTACAAATTACTCGAAAAATAATAATTCACAACGAATTTTTTTTAAAAATAAGAACTTCGAAGATTCGATTTTCGAAATATAAGAACCTCAAAAATTCGAAGTTCGAATAATAAGAACTCAAAAATTTCTGTTTGCTAGCATTGGCAAAAACCGTTAAGTTTTGAATATTGAAACAACGTTAAATTTTACGTATCGTTACTTTTTACTTTTAATAAATCAAAAATGCACGTAAATGTCTAGAATTTTCCAGCAACTCATCACCATAACATTTAAATCAAAGCTTCAAATTCATCTTAATTCCTTTTTCAATTTTTTTATTTTAAATAAATTTTTAATGAGAAATTTATTCATCAAACAAGAAACAAATTTCAAAATAATTTTGCTTTTAAAAAGTTACGACTGACTTTTGATGATTACCCAAAAAAATTTAGGCAATTTCCGTTCTTTATTTATCACGAAATCTCCTTTAACATTTGTCAAAAGAAAGAAAAGCAGTGGTGAGCAATAAGAAAGGCACAGGAAAATCCATTTTCTTTTTTTATTTTCACACTTAATGTCATTTTTCTTGCTGTACAGTTTGTTTGCTGCTTTTACTGTCTTTCAAGATGAAGGAAATGAAATGCGAAGAGAGGCAAAAAAAGGGTAATTCGAATAAAAAAAGTATAGAAGAAGTAGACACGAAAGTTATCACATTCATATCCCCCATTTTAGCTTTCCATTCACTTTTTTTGTTACTGTTGGTTTAATGTTATGTCTTCACATACACAAATATTTTCATGCCTCATCTCTCGCATTAAAATAAGTCATTGCAATAAAAGAAAATATCCTATACGCATTTTCAGATCATTTTTTATATATTTTAATGATTTTCACTCAGCATAGCACCTTGAATCGTTGGCAGAACGGAAAAGGAGAAAAAAAATTTATTTCTCATATTTTTTTGTCTCATCGTAAAAATAAGAAGATGTCAAGGTAATTGTGAATTGAGGATCGTTAAGCAGAGGCAATTTCTCAATCGTATATAAAGCTTCTCATTTCCGTAGCTCTCATTTGTATGATCTTATTATATAATAATTGCTATCATTACCTCAACAATTTCATAATTATCTAATGAATCGAAGATTTTTTTGGTAAAATGAGGAATTACTTTAATTAGGCATGTTTTGAGTGCACTTAAATGAAGTTGTAAAGGGCTTTGGGTTTTATTATGACTGCATTGTGTTCTTTAACATCGTGAACTGTGTTTTTTTGAGAAAAATTAAAAATTGTTAATTATTGCGTTAGAACTTTACCTTATTGCATCCGAACAAATTAAGTATCATACATTTAAATATTTCTACGGCATTTAGTTTCATCTATCTAAACTAGTAAAAGTGTCAAGTCTGGTCACGGCAAAGATATAAGAATATAGCTAGTAAGTTCGCAATTATTAATGGCAAAGCTAGTAAGTTCGATGCTAGTAAGGGCAAATCTAGTAAGTTCGAAGCTAGCCCGAATAGCACAAGTCAATTAATCGATCAGAAATCTGGCACACAGCCGGCATGACTCTGGCATGGTGCTGGATTTAAATCGAAGTCAGCATCATGCCAGAGTCATGCCAGTTTGGTGCCAGATTTTTGATCGATTAACCAACTTGTGCTATTCGGGTAGTAAGAGCAAAGCTAGTATGGGCAAAGCTAGTAAGGTCGAATCTAGTTAAGACAAAGCTAGTAAAATCGTGACAAGCAAAGACGTAGTTGGTCAAGCTATAACTAGTAAGGTCGAAGCTGGCAATTAATTTTGATCAAAATCAAAAAAACAATCACGACTCTAGTGCATGCAAATTAAAACTACAATCCCACCTTGCACCTAGATTACATAATCAAAAAATAAAATAAAATTGAAGCTAGTTACATCAATCAAATATCAAAAAATCTCCATCAATTCGGAGCCGCCTTAAGCATCAATAACAATAACAATCAGAATGATAAATGAAGTTCAAAATGCTCCATAATCACCAAATTAGAGCATTTTAAAAATGATTTTATTACTAATTTTTGGGTAATTTGGTTGTAAAATATTCTCAACGATCTAATTTTTAATGAATGGTCTTTCTTCCACTCTTTCCGAAACTTTTTATTTTTATCTCCATTTCTTCACTTTTTTTTTCTTTGGTTCTTTAATTTATTTTTTGTGCCTCTTATTCTCGTTATGCGAACCTATCTCAAATAAAAAGTTAACCATTTTTTATGATCTCTTCAAAAAATCATAACGAAAAATATTTTTTTCTGGTGTGCAGGAAGAGGAGCGAAAAAAAAGTTCTAAATGGGCAAAAAAAAAGAATCTTTTTATTTTATTTTTATAGAGTGATAAGGAAAATAATGAGATCTTGAGCTTTTCAAGCGGCACAATAATTTATTTGATTTTTCTTGACGGATAAGGAACAAAGTTTTGGCTAATTTTCGTTCATTTATCACTTTTTTATATTGGAAAATTATATTTAATAATTGTATTGTCGATGATCATCGCTTAAATATATTTGTTATTTATTGAACTTTTATGTTTGATAAAGGCTCTAAAAGCTTTTAATTTCAAAAGCGATGAAAAACTTTTGTTTTTATTTCTCATCGTTTAATGATTTATTGATTACTTTTTGGAATGTTTTCTTGTTGACTGGTCCTTTGTTAAAGGCATAGTAAGGAGTGGAACACCAAAACTTTTGCTGATGGAACAAAAATGTTTTTTATTTCCGTGATTTCTTTTAAAGAGAAAATTTTAAAATTCCACCTTACAACACCCCTGGTCAGTTCGAAAAGTAAAGAAAACTTTTCAGCATATTAACACCTTTCAAGCTTAAAATCCTTTTTGTTATGGCAATATTGTTACAATTTCTGATTTTAAAGGTGTTTCTGTATCAAAAATCGATATTTCCTCTGACACTTCTGAGAATAAAGGTTGTTTAAACAGCCTCTGGATTCGTAGTGAAATATTCAATGTTTTAGACACTTTTGACATTATTTGCTCAAATAATGTGTCGCTACAGTGATTACGCTTTGTATTAAATTAATAATAGAAATCAATATGAGAGTGTGTATCGAAAATTTGCTCGAGTAAATAATATTCTTCGCTCGTATAAACAATTGAATACTTGGAAATCGACATGTTTTGCAGCGAGCTTTATAATTGAAGTCAATATGTTGAATTAAACGTAAATGTAGATTTTGAATTGATTTTAGGAGATTTAAAAGAGTTTTTGAAAAATTTTGATAGCCATAATTTTGGTCAGAAGATAATCTAAGAACATATCTGTGAGAGAACCTACACAGATAAATAGGAGCTCGGTTGTTTCGGCCAAGAATTTAAAAATCTGAACTCAGGTCTGACTAAGCTTTCCCAATGCCGGGACAAGTTATTTAAGTTCATTATGGTGTTGGAGCAACGTGGAATCTAAGGCCACGAGCCATATAAAGGAAAATCTGCCAGTACAAGAGTTAAGCCTCTGTTAAGCACAGAACCGATATCTATAGTCCTCTTTTGTGAGTCCGTGGGGTCAATTCCCAACCAGAGACCGATCACTAATTCATTATATAGAGTGTTGTCAATATGACAAGGATTCGCCCAATTCTCACGACATTACATTCATCAATGAGCTTTTATAAAGACGTCACAGACTCTTCCTTAGTTACGTCTGATTAAAATTTCAATAGAACTTAATGATGCCCAAAGGCAATTATATTTAAAGATTCGCAAGAATTCGATACACATCTCATTATTGTAACAAGCTTTCCCATCGATTTTCACAGAAGGATTAATCACCATTTAATCAATGTCAATTTCAATAGCCCAAAGATATAAAATCTTCAAACATTTTCTCGAATGTCTTTCAAAATTAATACGGTTCAAGTCTTGCGACTTCTGAGAGATATTTTTAAAATAACTAAGCTTTGAAAATCTTCTTCTAAAGATGATCAAACATTGCAATGTC
This sequence comes from Chironomus riparius, assembly GCA_917627325.4. Taxonomy (NCBI): domain Eukaryota; kingdom Metazoa; phylum Arthropoda; class Insecta; order Diptera; family Chironomidae; genus Chironomus; species Chironomus riparius. The sequence goes on along the minus strand of OU895877.1, from coordinate 14,487,377 downwards.
ATGTAGAATATTTATAGACTCAAAATCCGAAGAAGAAAAGAAATGTCAGCAAAAGACATTTTCCAATATTTTTGATCATTCCGATGGAAGAGAAGGCACTAACTCAATTTTATTCATGGTAATTTCTCTTCTGATTAGGTTCAATTCGATTTAATTTCATGGATGAAGAAAATCTAATTCGACAAAAAGTGAATAATTTCCCATCATTTAATTCCGAGGAAGTGGAAGAATCGCATTGAAAATTAAAATCCTTTTCAATTGGATTTAATAAATCTTTTGCACGTGATATTCGAAGATATATAGCAAGTTTTCAATTTTCTTCAATTTCCTTTCACAAAATTTAATCAGGAAAACTTTCATTAAAGTCTCATATGCTGCTGGCACCAGAAGCATTTTTTCTTCTCTCTTTCCTTTTCAAACGTGACATCAATGGCCCCGAAAAAAAAGGAACTAAGTTTGAAATGAAATGTTCCAGTGCTGCAATTATGTGATCTGTTTCACTGATGAGATGAAACATTATTTCACATATTTTTACAATTTTTCTTCGTTCCTTCTTGCTTCTATCCAATTTTTTTAAGCGATAAAGATGTCTCACGAATGTGTTTTCATTTCAATGGACGAGCGCTTTGATGAAATTATAGACAGAAAATTCTATTTCATGTACGATGATGCTGATGACGATGACGATGATGACAGTACAATAAAATTATGGTCGTTTAGTAGAAATTTCGTTTTTATATCTTTTTAAGGGGAGCGTTCATAAATGCTGTCTATTATAAAATTAGTTTTCGTACCTTCAATCTCAAACATATAGCTTTAGACATTCCTTTCTCACTAAAGCATGGTATTTTAAGCTTCCCCGGGTATCGTACCTAAGAACTTGAGTTTCAGCAAAGCAATGTGATCCTACACGATGCGACTGAGCCTTAGCTACTTCGTTCCTGATCTAAAGTAGAATTAACTGTCTCACATACTGTGGATTATAAATAAAATGTAGCTATAGCAAGAATTGATGCCCAAGAACAAAAGTGTGACATCATTTACCAATAATTCTAAGATATTTCAGTAATTCTTTCATGCTTCTTTTTTTGTTCGCATTGTTAAAGACAAGAGAAGAAAACTTTCCCAAGATCCCTCGAGTGCGACCATGTTAACAACAACTGAAGCGGCAGCAAGAAGAATTATTGTGTGCAAAACTTTTTTTTCCCATTTCTTTGTGATTCTCGACTTTAAAGAATTATGGATGGAGAAAAAATTATTTCTTAATTGTTTTGTCTCTGCTTAATACTTATCATTCCATGTCTTTTTATGAGTCAATGACAAGAATGTCATACACGGCACACAATTCACTCGATTTTCGTCCATTGACACTACATACTATTATTTGTGCTCGTGTTTCATGTATGTGATATTGTTTGAGAAAATTATGTTTGCTGTCGCTCTTAATTCTTCGCTCACTGTCATTTAACATGAAGTATTTAATATCACTGCCAATTCTGTTTGGCTGATGATGTTCGCATTGTTTGGTATTACATTTTAGTAGGAAATGAGACAAACATGGGAGTTTGCGAAATGAGGAGTTTCGTGGAAATTATAACGCATTAAGGCTTGAGTACCTGAAAATTGATGCTTACGGCAAGCATTGATCAGATTTATGAAACAGACTAGTTTTTAGAATTTGAAAAACTTTCAGCACTCAATCTAAATTATGTATGAAGGCACATATGGAGATGGAAACAAATCAAACTTGATTGCAAAATCACACAGATTTGCCAATAATTGAATCGACGATAATCCATTATTCAATTTTACTTCATATTCTTTTACACATTCGATATGCTTAAAGCAGAGTAAGTTAGGCAATTGATTGCTCAGATGGCTTATGAGATTAGCTAATAGAATCAGTAATAAGTAACTTGATACTTGCTTGATACATCGTTCATTGACTCATGGCAACATTAAGCCCAAAGGACATTGTAGTTATCTGCTTGCTTATAATTTTATTTTAATATGAAATGAGATTTTTTGTCGTCCTACATAATTTGATATCAATGCTCAAATTTGATGAGTCATGCCTTCAATATTGTCAAATTTCGAGTAACCAAAAGTTCATTTTATGTCCACAATCTACCAACAAATTAGGTCACTAATTGTCACTTCACCCCAACTCCCACAAAATAAAAACTATTTACTGGACAAATTGCAAACACAATCCAATTATCTCTACGCTAAAATGAGCTTAAAATAAACTTACAACATGGAAGTAACAAACAGAGAAGAAGAAAGAAGAAAAAATAGAGGAAAAAATAACTTTGTAGCTACAACAATTTGATGGCGAAAATGTGTAATAAAAGAAGTCGGCTGGCGATTTATGTAATTATGTGAAATGTGAACTAAATAATGCCTGCTTTTTCTTTCCGAATTGGGAGTGTTTGTTTATGACGTCCAGCTTTAAACAGTTAAGGGAAGTTGTGGTCATTTTGGAAGGGCAATGATCTTCAGTCAATAATGTTATTTATAAAAATATGTGACGTCAATTATGAACGATCCCTTTTGGTAATAATAATATTGGGACTTACAGAGCGAGAATGACAAAGAAAGATTATGGAAAAAAATATAAGATTTACGAAAAGCGAAGAAGAAGAGGCAAAAAAGATGGAAAATAAATTTATCTCTCTAATAAGCCTTACTCACTAATTGTTTTATGCTATTTGGAAAATTATGGCACTGAATAAGCGAAAAGATTCTTTTGTACTGTGTATCATTTTGTAGTAGCATCAGCGGTAACAAAAAAGAAAATTGCTTCATAATTTCCATTCTCTCCATCGCACTCACTCACTCAATCTGATTCAACATTAAGACTATTATCTCATTAAGTTATTTAAGAGACTTCTTCCAGAAAAAAAAAATAATTTTATATAAGTAGGAAGAAAGAGCATTGTCGGCGTCACAAAGGCTGATAATATTCTACTATTTCTGCTCTTCTGCTGCTGCTGCATGAGAACAAATCATTCTTTTCCTTAATTCTTTTTTTTTCGTCATGACTCTTCTTAGTTGGGAAGAAAATTAGATTAAAATGATTTTGCCAATGGGATAATAAAGCGCTGTTTTATGGACTGGCATGTATGTAATAGTTTTTTGATTAATGATGTGATGCATGATTCTCTTAGGCATATAGTTATTTATAGATTTTTAGGATATGGATATAAATTAAATGCTTCTAAAGTTTATCTGAAGATTGGAAAACTTTTAAAATTTGATACAAAAATATTGAATTTTATCTAGTTTGTAAGAATGATTTTGGAACCTTAAAGTTTGAAATTTCATCAATTCAATTTAATTTTAAAGATATTAGAACTTTTAAACCAAAAGAAACTATTTCAGATTTCATAGATTTTAAAATGCTTTTTTATGAGTTTAACTGGATATAAAATTAATGGTGACAAAAAACTAGCTAAAGAGCTTTAAAACAGAAGCATTCTGCAAAAATATAGAATCTACAGTTATTTGACGCTTTGATCTAGTGCGGTTTCTAGGGCTAATTAGGACCTCAACTCTAGTGACAGGTAGCTTTGAAACTTTGATACGCGTAGCTTTACTGATCCGCCAGAATGTCATGAAAATATCAAGATATGCTGCTTTAAGGTTTATCTCACAAAGACCTAAGTTGAATTAATTGAATCTTAAAAAGATCTTGTTTAATTTTATTATTTTATTTTTTAAAGTTTTAATCTTTATGCATAAAATAGCGCAAATACCAACCTAGTTTCTTAACCTGGAATATATACCAAAAATTTGAATACCTAATGCTTTAGTTGAGGTAGGACAACTAAATCTGAACTATACTATCAAATTATAAGAGATTTAAATAATTATTCTACAATCCAAGATCAATCAGACAAACCAAAGCTAGCAGCCACAACAAGATAAAAATGGACAAAAAAAAAAGATGAATTAAATTTAATGAAACCTTTTAACTTTTTGTACATACTTTTTAAAAACTAAATGAACTGAAGAAGAAAAAATGATCATTCCGAAAATAATTCCAGTCCAACAAACTACAGCACAGAGTGCATTTATCCCAAACTTCCCATTCTATCAACCTCAGATTCATTTTTCCATCACCAACAAACCCGAGCATTTTCAATTTATAATCGTATTCATATTCTGCATGTATTCTATACTAGATAATAATGGAGTAAGATCTTGTTATGGTATGCTTGAGATGATGAAAATGACATCAGCTTCATAAAGCTTAAGCAATCATCTTCTTCTTCCTCCCCCAAATTTTCCATTCCGGAAAAGTTTTCATAGTTTTTCATTATCTCTATTCTTGCCATCCCTATTATTTTATGTTTTTCTATTATCATTTTGCATTATGCAACTACACAACAAGCAGAAAATGCTGAGGAAATTTCATTATACTTGAAATTATTTCACTTTCTCATCTCGTTTTTCTCGCACGAAAATGCATAAAACATATTTAAATTTTTGTTTTTTACGGCAGTAAAAAATTCCGTGTGGGGAGAAATTTAATTTAGAGAATGTCATGAGTAATGTCACATGTTATGGCACAACAAGAAAGACTTTTTTGTGATTTTTTTTTCTCTTTCTTGAACTGTTGCGTGAATGTTTTAAGAATAAATCGTGTGTAAGATGAGAAAAGGAATGAATTCGTGGATGAAGATGGCATGAAAATGTTTTTACATGAATGGAATATTGAGTGTGTTGATGAAAGGATTTTAAGTGAAGAATTATGAATTTATTTTTTGTGAGGAAATCGGGGATGCAAATTGGATGAGAAATTTTGAGCACATGCTGAGATTAGGTTTGAATTTTGGATTAAATTTGAATTGGTTGCTAATTTGAGAATCATTTTCATTCGATTTTGACGCCTAGGATCAAGAGAAACAAATGTTATTGGAGCCTTAGAAGCAATCATAAAAAAATGCCTTCCAAAATTAAATTTACCATTACGAAAGTCACAAGATTCGACAAAAATATCGTTTTGGATTTTATAATGAACCGCTTTGACTATTTTAGCTACCCATCCCACATCCCCAGCCCTTAAAACTTCACCTTAAATTAACAATAAATATTTTAAAATAAGAAAAAATCACACAAAAAGAATTTTGTATGCATTTGACTACAATAGCCTGTAGTTAAGAGCCAATCCACTTGGGAAATCAGTGTTGATTGCTCATTCATCCAGTTGACCTAATTAAGCATTCAAAATTATTCTAACAATTACGAAATCAGTAATATTAGTCAACATCATCATTAACTCAAAAGACAATACTGACCCGAGCGGCACAAATAGGAAAGTCGTCGACTAGATCTATCAAGACTCTATTACATTTATTTTATTAATGCTAAATTGTAGCAACTTGATGGAGGTTTTGAATGGGTCCTAGATTTACTCCAAGTGGAGGCTACTTCCATTGAATTTTAACAGAAGAATATTAGTATTTACGAATTGGTAGAGGCCACTTTTTGATGATTGACGCTCGGGTGTGATCCAATCTATTGACCAAAAAAATGTGAAAAATTCTGCATATCCATCAAAAAATCAGGATCAAATTTGAGAAAGTCAATTAAATCATAACTCAGCCAGCAGTCATTCCACCCCTCGTTAAAAAACTCAATTCAATCGTGAAATTGATTAATCTAGTAGAAAATATTCCACCATACTCAATTATTCCCACTGGAATCAGTGCAAAAGCTTCCCCAAATACACATAGAGAATGAGCAGTATCAGCAATTTAAGAAAGGAAAAGGAAAAAAAAATATTTTAAATATGTGTGTACAAACAGAAAGAATAAATTATACAGAAACTTTCAACTCATTCCTTCCTTTATTTCCCACTATACTCACATTGGTGCACATCACAATTTAAATATTGCATGAGACGGAGAAATTTTTGTGCTGCATATGCAAAAATCCATGAACAAACTACTCAAAATGCTTAATTATTGTTATATTAATTTTTATAACATATCATATTCAGTATTGTTCTACTAGCAAGTCTCTTTCTCATCATCACCATCATCTCATCCTCTTAACTCCTTCTACTTCTGAGCTTTTATTTGTTTATTTGTTTCATTGCATTGGATTTAAATGAATGAATGAATAAATGAGAGTGTAGAGGCATGAGAGAATTTCAGTAGAAAAATATTTAAACTTTATAGTATTCATGCTATGTCATGCTATGTTATGCATGTTTATTGTTATTTGCATTGGCAAATAAACTAAAAGTTGAGCATTAAAAAAATTGAGAGGAGAAAATCCGATAAATTTTTTTTTGTGCTGTGATATGATCTGAAGCGAAGTGCAATGGCACTACCACATAATAATAAGTGTACATAAACAAGGAATGAAAGGAAGGAAGGAAGGATAAGGAGAATAATTTTTAAACCAGGAATGCATGCACATATTTGAACTATAAATTAAAAAATTTATATAATTTTTAAGATAGGAAGAATTTTTTATATTTTGTTTGCACATCAAAAAATAATTTCTGTGTGTTGGGGATGAAATTCAGCCATGCTTCACTAGTCTTTTATTTTATTATTATCATTATATATGACTATCTATGCATGCCATAGAATTCTATTTTTTTTTTAAAAAGCTACAGAGTTAAATCTATAATATTAAATATCATAAAAGAATGATGAGGAAAAAAATATTTGAGTAATTTTTATGTATTGTAGCTTGAAAAAAATATTTTCCTCACTTATGCTTCGATAAAATTTTTTGAGCTTGATGCCTTTTTCATTATTGCTGTTGTTATTAGTATTGGAAATGTTCATTGAAAATTTTTGAATGGAAAATTCTCAACATTCAATTTATTGAATAGAAAAGTTTTCAGTTCTTTTTTATCGTTCCACATATCATAACAGCAGCAGCAGCAACAACAGCAATTCATATTTGAACGTTCAGTGTGATGCTTTTGGTATCACAATTGAATGGACGAGTTTGAATTTACTGTGTGACTTAGTGGAGGGTAAGCTTTTTTGTGAGCTTTAGACTATTTTGGTAAGGATGCAAGGCTGTTCTTTGTCTTGTTTAAGTTTAGAGGAGATAGGCATCAGAACAAAGTAAGGGTTTTTTTTTTGGTGACTGAGCACCCTCCCTTCCTCCATTTATAATCAAATTATTTGCCATGAAAATAAAAATTGCGCACAATTTCTTAAAAAATTCTGACTATACATTTGGAAGACATGGATCTTTAGACCTTCGAGGCTCTCATAATTATACTGGGTCATAACAACTGAGATTCTAAAGATACACTTATTTTAACAAACGTTCAATAAGTAAGCACGTGAAGAAACAAATTGAAAGATTTATTTTATTACCACTGATATGAATTCACTGTCATGTGCTAGTCATGTTACAAAATGATAAACATAATTGTCATTTAATTAAGTCCCCCGATTAATTTAACTATAAACACTCATAGACACTCATAATAAATAAGAGAAATTCAAGAATTGACTATTAAACTCGTTTTTTTGTCGTCTTATTCGATACAGAGGTGTAGCAATGATATGTAAAGGAAAGGGACTTGGTCCCAAATAAGGCAAGGACACGAAAAAAATTTCATCTAGAACAATGAAAAAAATTCATCCGAAACAAAAGGATTATTCATCCGGTTTCCATGTTTTGGTTCCAATGTCACACATACACTAAAAGTCCCTTACATGTTGGCAAAAATTGTTGATTAGACCCCTAGCGACACACAGCCATGCTACGCAATTGACTCAAAATTCAAAAAAAAAATTAATTTCAATTTACTGATATCACAAAAATTTGCATTCATCAATCAAATAAAAAGCTAATCCAAGCCTTTCATAACTTGTTCAAGGAGACAAAAGCCATCTACTCAAAAAATGATCAGCAAAAAGCTTTTTCATTCCATGTCACCTACTAATCTGTAAACAGACAGACTACAAACGTCAGCACCTTTTTTTCTCCCAACTAGTTGAGCAGAATGTGCTAAAAAATGAATAAATAAATATTTATGATGTAGCGTTAGCACTTTTCAATACTTTATCATCGTTATTCCTCCTATATTGAATAGATAGTGACTGAAACTGGTGGACAAGCTGACGCCGTCCAGAAAATGAGATTCACAATTCACATTAAGTTCAGCCGTGGTGCTTTAATGTTGCTGAAAGAGTCTGGTATAAAGGTGAAGTGTCATTTAATGGATATGATGATATAAATCTTTCCATTATTGATCCCACCCCACAGATTACACACAATATTATTTATATTATAATTATCTGCCATCTCCATCCATCTTTCCAATGTTTATATAATGATATTCATGCTCAGATTGTTTGTTTCCCTTCTTTACCGGATAATGAATGCCATTGGGGAAAAAGAGACAAAGTTCTCAATCTCATTCTCCATCCTTTTGCGTCTAGCTATATAGCTATGTGTGTGTGTGAGAACAGAAGATGGGAAAATTAATGAAAAATTAATGAGCGCTATCTAATTAATTTATTAGCATTCTTTTGCAGAAAGAAATGAAATAGAAAAGAAAAATATTAGAAGAAATGTAATTCTAACGACTCCCATGCCAATCGTAGGCATGAATGAAATTATTGCTGTGATAAGAAGAAAAGAGAATTGGCAAATTGTAGAGGAGTTGCTGTAAATGTACTCATTATTAATAATTTATTCATTTCACTTTTTTAAAAAGTTTTGGTTCCTCTATTCATCCTCACGTCTCCCACATCATTGATTAGTTTAAATTTAATTAAATATTTATCTTCTTTAACTTGTTTTCAACCCTTTCACTTTCTTGTTTCTTTTGGAAAGAAAAACTTTTTAACTCGTTAGCTTTTTTATGGAAAGACCGCACCGCCTTATTAACGTTGAATTTTATGCTTAGAGTGTAGGAAAAGAATTGATATTCAAGCTAGTTTGAATTAATTTTAGAAATTTTTTTGGGTGATTTTTTTTTCAATGAATAATTTTTTCAACGTCCTTTCCCAGAAAAGTAATTGCTGTTTGTTTTAGATATTTTTAAGGTATGGATTGAAAGCAATTAATTTGAGAATATAGGTTAGTGTTTTTGGATAATTGGAGCATATTATGGATGAAGACGTGGGGGTATTCTTAATAATTTATTTTTGTTTATCCTTTTAAATTCTGGAAACGATAAATTGAGTTCTTTTAAAAATTTAAAAGTTTTCTTTTGAGCTAGTATTGGATGGGATCATTCACAGATGATGTCTATGAAAAATGATATTTTAGACCCCCTTCCTTGCCACGAATGTTTTAAACATCGAAATAATGGCTTTCATATCTGAATGGCTCATAAGAAGTCATTCATAGGCGTGTAGACAGCAAGTGTGTCTCAGATTTGGTTCTGTTTGAAATAGTTACATGAAAACTGAACGGATCCAAACTTCTTCATATATTTCAGATCCACAACTCTTTCCTATAAAGTAATAAATCAACAGTATTCAGGCTAATATCAAATTTCAAAACTCTAATCTAGTCCAACCTACAATCCCATGTGATAATCACTAAAAAAATTAAGCAGCACGGTCAACAAAACAATAAAACTTCCAGTCAGATAGTAATAAAAACTTTGTGGCTATTCAAACAATCAAAATTTTTACTTCCGTCCCATTCCTAATTCCTCAAATCATTCACAAAGCTGTAAAGTAAGGCGTACAAAATCAACATAATAACTCACTTTGTACTTCCATTCAGAGAACCAAGAATAAAAATAAAAATAAAAAGGCACAATACGGCACCTACGATGACGATGGTAGTAGCGTTAATTACGGGTTAATTATTTATTTATCAACAAAAAGTGAGTGTGAGAACTGAGTAAATTTACATTAACTGCCACACATTATGTTGAGGTATAGCAACAAGACGAAAGAAGAAGGAGCATTTACATGAATGGGTATAAAGACCGTGTATCAAAAAGTAGTCTATCAATGTCTTTGATGCATGAATGGAAAGAAACATTTGAGGAAAAGTGACTTCAAAGGAAGCCTAATTACTATCGATTGAGTATAAAAGGGATAACTTTGAATGCGAGAACAGTGGGTGGATAAGGCAGTTGTGGAGGAGGTAATCACACCTTTTCTAGATGAAGTCTAGTTACACCACTGCTTTAGCAAAAAGGTTCACTATATGTAAATATCGAGTTAATTCAGTAAGTATCAAAGTTTCTCCATCCACTTACTGTTTTTCACTTACCAAACCCATTTTAAGTGGTTTGATATCTCCAAGTCAGTTATCCTTTGTGAAACAAACTCATTATAAAGTCATAGAGATAATACTGGATGGGGAGTTGGCATCAAAAGTTAAACAGATACCGAGCAAGTGAAAAAGTTCTTTTAACTTAATCAACCACCAAAATGAAATCAATTAGCAATCTTTTTGTGACTTTATGATGACGTTGTGGTTCAGCTTTGTGAGTGCTCATCATGAAAAAAATAAACTTTATCATATTTAACCCCATCCCAGTGTTGTGTATATTTTTCATAATATAATGAATTTTTTTTTCTGTGTGCCATTTTGCTTCGTCTTTATGTCAGCCTTGTTGAATGAGAGATATGAATCGTAGAATATAGCAGAGATGAAATGGATTTTTCTGTTTATAAAAATTGAAAGAAGAAAAAAAACAGAAAAAATGAGAAATGAATTTTTTGTGCTTCGCTTTTCATTTCCTTCATTTTTCCAAGCTTAATTGAAATAATTAAAAATAATGCCATGTTGCTGCTTGCTCTACTTGTGCTCTCTCATATTAATGATTATCATAAAAGATGAGTGTGGGGCAGAAACAGACTTCTTTTCAATGAATGAAGGAGGGAGGGAAAATTGAAAAGTTTAATATTCATTCCTGTTTGTAGGTTTCCCTCATCCAAGTCTGTGATAATTATATAATATAATATTATACTAATGCATGTACAAGCACTGACATATAAATTACTTTTATGAATTAAATTTTCTGCTTAATTTATAATTCCTTTTGAGCTTTAATAAATTTTATCTAAGTTTGTTGTATGAAATGAGCATTTATGGATTAAAATTGACTTTTTTTGGTCGTTTCTTAGAATATCGGAGGAGCTTTGTTCAAGCATTATTTGTGTCGGGTTTTTCATGAAGGATGGAGGAATTTTGAGGATTGTGAAGTACAATTGTTGCTCGTTTTGGAATTATTGGATTTAATATTGTTTTGTTAGACCTTCTTGGAAGTTGCTTGTTTCTTTTCATGTTGGTATGATTCATTTATGATGCTAGTCATTAAAGGGAATGCTCCTCAGGTTGTATAAAAGTTTCCAGATTTCCAGGCGGTTCAAAAATCATAATTTTGGATGCTCATCATTTATGAATGAACCCTAATTATATTTATTTTTTTTTTCATTTCGAAAATTGAATTTCAAAGCTTTCAAGCTTAATAAATCAGCTTAAGCCTTAAAAAGTCACATATCCTTCCATCTAAAGCTTTTAATGTCAATTTCTCAGGATTCCGTCCAACCAAACAGAAATGTTTACAAAAATTGCTCATTTTCAACGCCCAGCAGCGTCGTTTTTTCTTGAGGAAACAGTCAACTTCCGAAATTTCTTAATAAACATTTCGTTTGCATATTTTTTGCCTTCTTCTGTCTCATAAATCGCTTAATTTCCAAAAAAGTTTCATTAATAAAAATTTTCCTCACTGTCAGCACTCGAGGGAGTAATCGAATGCTTCTGTTTCTCTTATTTTTAAATGCCTATAGAGAACTTACTAGTATACGCATTAAGAAGAAGAAAAAACATTAAGAGCAAATTTTAATGTCAATTGAAAGCTAAATATTTTGCTTGTACAGCCCACGCTCCACGTTTTTTCAAAAAAAAAAAAAAATCTACAGCAATTTTTCTGGCTTTATACTTCGTATATTGCTATGAACATTCAACTTTAATGCCATCCACAACATTTTTATTGTCAACATAATGATTAAGGATGATGAGAATGGGATGGAAGAAGAAGAAAGCTCAATTTTGGTAAAAAGCTGAACAGCCTGCGATTAAAGTATTCGTTCGTGTTGAAGGCAAAAAAAAATGGAAAAGAAAATAAGGAAACTTTTTAAAGCTCCTTCAAGTCATTTCAATCCCTCTTTTGAGTTTCTTTTTATTTTTGAATTTTTTTTTTGACGCAATATTGAACATGAAAAAATTGATGGCTTGTCATCAACAAACATTTTATCTGTTCAGGGGACAGTTTTGACGGTTAATTTTGACTAAGGTAAGTTGCCTCGAGTAGTTGTAAAATCCAGTCCCCAAAATCGCCTATTCAGCAAAATGATAGGAATCTGAGCCTTCTGGTATTCAAACATAAGTTAAAAAAGGTAAAATCTTGAAAATGCGCTTAAGCCCTCAACCAATTGTGCCTTTCTTACTTGTGTTTATTTTTTCGCTGAATATGGCTCGTTAGTATAAATGCGAACGATTGACTGAACGTTTTAAGCAAGAAGTAGGTAAAATAAGGCATCACAAATTTTTCCTCAGCTTTGATTTTCAAAAAGAAATCCATCGACATGAAGAAAATTTCAATAAGAAGTCACAAAATGCTTACAGATTGAGAAATGAGGCACAATTTTGGGTACAATATCATTATATCAACTAATATAGCATGAAGGATACTCAAAATTTATTACCTTGACTGAGAGTCTAATCAGAAAGTCAATTAATTGTGACGTCATCACATAAAATTCATGATACACGTAGATAAAAGTAAGTGAAAATGTTCATTTACTATAATAATGTGATCTCCAAGGATGAGACCATTCTCATTTCTAAGTTTTAAACGTAAACTTTCCATGAAAATGTTAAGAAAATATAAAACTTAGTCATACTGAAAATTGACTTGCTTGGTTAACATAATCAATTTTAATTTTTCATGTGGAAAGTTCCAAGTCAAATGGGATATTTTTCTTATAAAACTTGAGCTGAAAAATTTATTTTTCTTTTAAGATCTTTTTGCACTTGAACCCTTCCCATAGCATTTAATGGGGTAATTTCTAATTTAGAACTCATTAAAAATTAAAATCATTTTTCAATGTTTTTGCTTTATCATAAGAAAAAAATATAAGAAGTAGAATTTTAGATCATTTTAGATTTGAATTCTTATGAGAGACATCAAAATAAATTTGTTTACTCAAGAGCTGACAAGCATGCCTTAATGGTCTTAGATCACTCATTCAGATAATACTGAAATTTATTTTTTCTGAATGTAATGAGGATTCATTGACGATTAATGTTGGAATCGTGATTGTCATTGACTTGAATTTGAAGTTGTTATGTTCTTTTATTATTTATTGCGATTTTACTCACGCATTTGGGATTTCTTCTGTTATTACGAACTAGAAATGTGTAGCTACTAGCTATTAGCTAATTAAGAACTCTAAGATAGCTAGCAACTAGGCTTAGTCTAGTAAGCAACTAGGGTTAAAACAAGCTAGCAACTAGGTTTAGGCTAGCTAGCAACTAGGTTTAGGCTAGCTAGCAACTAGGTTTAGGCTAGCTAGCAACCAGGTTGAGGCTAGTTGGCAATTTGATTTAGGCTAGCTAGCATTTAGGTTTATACTAGTAAGTATCAAGAACAATCCATTAATAAAACAGCTTCAAAACGTAGGTTAATGCAGGCTGCAGGCTGCAGTCTGTCAATCGATTACTAATTTTGTGCACACTTTTCATATGTAATTTCATACTTCAAGAATTTTTTAAAACCTAATTCAAAGTCACTTGTAAATAAGTTACACAAAAATAGACTAAATCTAATTTCAGGTGAAAAATTTTCCTGAATAGAAAGTTATTACTTCTGTCAAAAGGTATCTAAAATATTTTTAGAATATTCAATTCATAAATAGCAATTTCGTATCTCAATCAAATCTCAAACATAACTGTTCAAAGGCAATAAGTTTTTTTTTTCTACAGAAATAGAGATTTAACTTAGATGGGGGAAAAAATCGATTTGGGTACGAAATGTAAATAAATTTAGGCAATTTCCCACTCAAAGAAATAATAATCATTTTTTTAAAATAGGAAAAAAAATGTCAAAACAGAAGTCAAATATTGTCACGTGTACATAATTTAAAATTCAACACTTCAATATAAATATTTTATCTAAATTGTAACATTGAATTGCCATCAAATCATTATTTGCCTCGTTCGTCCGTCGGTACGGAATGCAAACAACAAATTTATTTGCTCTTCAGCACAATTGTCTACTTGTGCCTTCAAAATTTTATTTTTATCTATCTCGTGTCTGCAAATCCTCAACCCAATCAATTTTATTCCTTTGTCAGTTTCTTCAGGCTGGTTCCTATTGTTCAATTCACATGCCTTTTTGCCATTTTCATCTCTTTTCTTTCACTCTTTACAAATAAAGATTGTAAGTACACACATCTATACATCCATCCATACCGAAATGAGCACAAGACGATGAGTGTATTTTATTTGTTCATGATGGTACTGTGTGTGCCATTCTGACTGCTATTTGGCTTATCAAATCAGTTATTGAATTGTGTGATATGAATAATTTATGATTATTCTCTCGAAAACATGGAACTTTCCTTCATGCATTGCTTTTTTCTTCTTCTTAACATTACATTTTCCTGCTTTTTTTCTTCTCGTCGTCACCTACATACACATATCGTTGAGGACTACGGATTTTTTTTCCATCTTCTTCCTTCTCGTGAATGAATGTTTGAATGATGTTTTCCATGTGGGTATATTATGTACATTGCATATGTTAAAGGCGAATACTCTTCTGTGCAACTTTTATTCTTATTTAAGGAGGTAAAATGTATGTATCTCCATAGTGCTTGATAGCCCATAAACAACGACAAGATATTTTAAGGTTCATTGAATTGGATAAGTTGGAGCGCATTTATTATTGTGATTTTTTTTTATCCATCTCCAAGAGATACGAAGCTCTTTTTGTGAACTTTACGTTTGGATTCCATCTATGTCCTATTTTGTGTCGCATGGGATTTAATAAGGAATTGCTGGAGAAAAAGGGATGGAAAATTTACACTTGGATTGGTAATTGTTTTGATCCAACTACTATGGATATTACTTCGGTTATGTAATGCCAAAAATTAGTTTGAACTGTCCTAGATCATCTCCAGAATTTTCTCAAAGCAAAAATCTGTAATACCCCAACTCCTATCCCTTGTCATCCAGATTTTTTCAAGATAAAAATATTCAGGATATCATTTAACATTTACCATAAAAATAACGTCATTACAATCTTCTTCTTCCTTTAACCTTCATAATCTGAGACATTTAAGTAATATTGTTGTCAGCAGTCCGTAAATATGAAATCAATTCCACGACTGACATTTTGAGACACAAGATTTGATGAAAATAATATCACATTGTTTGTCTTTTCGTGGAAATATTTTGACGACTGAATTTTTGTCATCTGAAGTTTCACGTACATAAATGGATTTTCAGTGGAAATGAAAAGATACTTTAGGCTAAAATATGTTCTTAAATGTTGATGGCAGTTCTGAAGATTATTTTTGGTATTTTTCAAATCACAAAATTTTCAGGTTTTGATAATTCAGAGAATTTACATCAAATTGAAATAACTTTTCAGTCAAAATACTTCCAACTTCATCCTTTTCCAAGAAAAATTGTCAAAAGATGCAGCTATAAACTGGTAAACCACCAAAAAACTCGTAAATATGAGGAGAAAAATAAACGCAGAAATAAATATTTTTTTTGAAGGAAAAAACCAAAGGAATGGCAGGCAAGAAGAGCCAAAAAATGTATGAATGCAATATAATAAAAAAGTATGTTTATTTTGATAGAAGTTGATGTATATATGTTGTCAAATACAAAAGAAAGTCACGATAAAATATTCAAAACAACAAATTTTTCGCAGAATTGAAGACGCTGAGAAATTTTTTATTTCCAATGCCGCAAAACTTTTGGTGATGTTCTCAATTCGCAGAATAAAAATTTAAGTGATTGCTTGACTTAACTCGATTATGAAGATATTAAGAAGAGCTTTAATCAAGCATTAAATTTATATCAAATTTGAGTTAGCGGAAGCAAAGCTCTTCACATTTTCCCAGCATTGAATTATACTCAAAAGCCCATAAACTGATTTTTTTCCTTCCATAACTCGACACAAAAAAAAATAATTTCTTTAACTTTACTCTTTGCCGCATGCGAAAACATGCGTAGAATTTAATGATATGGCCTTATTCTTGTATGCTCTACATTATGGAGTAAGATTTTCTGCTTTCTGGCACACAAGAGAAACTTTCTTTCTTTCCTTTCCATCGTCAACAAGACCTCTGGAAAATTTATGTATGCTTAACTATATAATTTTTTTAAATTTTCTACTCTCTTAGTCCTTCTCCATTAAAATCGCTTTTTGTCATGCGAAATCGACCACGAAAATTAAACAAATTTAGGTTTCTTTTTTTTTCGTTCATATTTTCTCTATGTTAGTGCTTGCTTCTTTTCGAGAAGAATATCGTTCGAATGATTTTTATGGACAATTTTTTTTTGCTTAGACTTCGCTTATGTTTTAAAGCTGAACTGTTGGGAAAGTTGGGTATTCAGATTGGGTGGCTTGTTAGACTAGTAACGAGTTGCTTAACCTTAATAAAGGTTTCTACTAAAATGCTTTAATGATCACATAAAAATCTGATACTCAACTTGATTCATCTATTTATAAATTATTTGAATCTTTGACTCATTTCAAACCTTTAAAGACTCTTACTCAGGGGCGTAGCCAGGGGGGGGGGGGGGCATAGGGGGCCCGGCCCCCCCTACAAAAATCTGATAATTGTTTTATTAAGTATTTATAAAGAAGAACCAGTTAATGTAGAGGAAGTGATGAAAGAAATGTCAAAATCAGCACGAAAAATTAAATTTAATTTATGAATAATGAATTATATATTTAAACTTATGAAGAATGAATATAGATTTAAGGATACAAAATAACGGTTTTTTAATTTTCGAAAATGGGCCCCCCCTTAAAAATTTTCTGGTTACGCCCCTGTTCTTTTTGTAACCAAATCATTTATGAACCCAAGCTTCAACTACCAAATAACTAAATCCCTTTTAACAAAAAAAAACTTTTCATTTAAATCCCAAATCTGTGAAATAACAAAGCAAAATAAAATTCAATTTTCAGCTTACAATCCCCAATATCCAATGCACTTGACTTTCGACTATACATGTCCATATATATTCCCATCAAAACAATAATATTCAGATACAGAAACATCTAATATTTATGCAATGAGCATCCTCGAGAGGATTTTTCATTCATTTATAATCCAAGAATTAAATTGAATCAGATTTTCCCCAAAAAATAGAGATTTTCAATTGCTGTTTCATGATATTTTATGGATGGACGCTATTGCCATACAATTACGGTGACTTTTTTTACTATTTTTTTGTTCCTTTTTGTTTCTTATGCTCCCTGCCTTTTCGCATAGAAACGATCATAAATTGCAGACGAGAAAAGAAAGTGTAGCATGAAAAGTTTCGTAAGCTAGAGCAACATAGATTCAGCTAATGGAAGATGTAAGAAGAATAAAAATAGCAACAAAAAAAAAGGACTCAAGAAAATATTCTGTTCATCGCACCGGAAATCGCTCAAAACATGCTCGAATAAAAAATTATTTTCTTTCTTCCATTACATCAAAAAAAAAAAAACGGGTATAGTGGAACTGACTGACTGTATGAATTGAGAAAAAGGGAATAAGAAACGAAATGAAATGAAATAAAATGAAATTTGCCCTCGTATACGAATTAATGTCTTCTCGCATCACAATTTTTGCGTGCACAAAAGGAAGAGAAAAAAAAAATTTCTCATCATCGTTTGCCTTTTTTTACACGTTACCGCACTCGTTCGTGAATCGCTTGTAATTTGATTGAAGGAATAGTGAAAGGTATTTTTTTTTTCTCTTTCTGCTGTCAGCACTGCTATTTTCGACTAGGGAGAATGGAGTTGCTTTACAATATGTGTTGCGTTTTAAAAAGGAATAAAGAGATGTTATTTCGTAATTGGCTCAGAGTTGGTAATCGACTTGAATACTTAGGGCTAGGGTTTTCAATCTTGGAATTAAAACGTACTGAAACCCGGGTTTGATCCCGGGATTACATACGTTTCAATCCCGGGTTTGAAAACCCTACTTAGGGCTGAGTTTTTGATAAATTTTGGATAGAATCTTGAAGATTTAAATCAAGGATGTTGCAAGAGGGAGGCAAACTTAATGTTTTACAGGCTTTTATTTAAAAATGATCGAAAATGACATTCAA
This sequence comes from Chironomus riparius, assembly GCA_917627325.4. NCBI lineage: Eukaryota > Metazoa > Arthropoda > Insecta > Diptera > Chironomidae > Chironomus > Chironomus riparius. The sequence goes on along the minus strand of OU895877.1, from coordinate 14,469,071 downwards.
TAGAGCATCAAAATTGAATTGTACTTTGGGGATGTTCACTTATGACGTCCAGTGGGGGGGGGGGGGGGGTCAGCATTCCTAGAAATTCATTGTTCTTTTTTTAAACATGACCGTTAATTTCTAACGTCACAAGTGAACAACCCCTTAAAAGATTAAGTCTAGTAGAAGTCTATCTTCATTTCTGCTTGGTTAACAAAACCAAAAAGCAACAACTCTGCACCAAAAAATAATAATGAATTCTTGAATAATCCTGAGGATGAAAATTTATCGTACATGTTCAATATCTCGCCTACTCTCATTCACAGGATTAGTGTTTATCTTCTTTTCTTCTCACTTTTTTAAACATTGTCATCGTCATTGTCATTACCATTATTTCGGGTAGGGATTATGAATTTTTTTTCTGCGTGTAATGTCTAATTGAAGAAATGTTTATGAAATGCTTATGAAAATTTTCTCACATCTTTTTAATGTGACGTAAAAAATTATTTTAGCGTACAGCACAGCACACAATAAAAACGTGAAAGGAAATTTTCATTCCATTAACAAGACTTAAGCTGTTATCGTATTATGAGTGAGCAGATCCATCATGGAAAGTTTTTAAACTTTTGCCATTTTGAAATTTAATTAGTCAAAAAAAAATAATTTTTGCTCACTTTTGTTCGGAAGGAGAAGAACAGGAAAAAAATTAAATCCTATTAATCCTTCATCACATTAAGCATTAATTAAAAGTTCTTCTTATTACACGTGCTTACATGCTTATGTTATGAGCAATTTTCATTGAGTAGATGCTGTGTGTGTATGAACATTCATTAGCTGATTTATGATAATATCCGTTATTCTGGAAAATTTTGATTTTATATTCAGATTTCGTGCATATGTGAGGATTTACATAATTGTTAATTTTAAATTTTATCTGGATTTTGCACAAGCCATTAATCACATGATTGACAGGATGCGCATTTTTTCTAAATTGTCGGCTCTATCTAGATTTTTCATGGTTATGGATGTGAATGGAATTTTTTATGTCAATTCAATTCAATTTTTGCTTTATAAAGGATTAAACAATCTTCAAACCTTCAATTTCAGCCTATTTAAAATCTCAAAAACCAAGAACTGACTGATAAGCTAATAACTACATATTCAAGCTACTTAAACCATTTATAACTGCTTTAAAGCATCTCATTTCAAGTTTGTCTTTGATAGGAAAAAGTATGCATCTTCAGAACTCAAGTACAATCCACAATTTCAAAGGATAACTGCTCAGCATGCAGCTTCTATCTTTGTATGGTTTCTTCTTTTTTTAAACTTTTAATATTCAAAAGCACACACTTAAGCGCTTCTCTTTGATTATAACATGATGTTCAGAACAAGAAATCATACAGAAGATAGAAGAATGAATGAAATTACACGAAAAGAAGGAAGATGAAAGCACAAAACATGGTAATGATTCCGGTACATTCTTATTCTTTCCTATTTTCTTTTCCCATACGCACGTTTGTGACATCCTTCTCGTATATGTATAATATGGAAATATACATATAAATCTGTTCATGATAAATTAACTTCTACATGATTCACATACGCACATACGCACAATTTTTTTTATTTCTTCTGCTCCTGCCATATGATCTTATTCTTTTGCTTGCTTTAACTTTGATTCAATCTTATTTACCTCCCCTACTCATACCAATATATGCAAAATTGTGTGTAACACCCCGCAAGCATTCGCAATTTTCACAGTCAGGAGTGAAACTCTTCCGCTAACGTCAGTTGAATGAAAATGTAACTGAGAAAAAAATCTTCCGGAAATAAAATGTGGGAAAATTAAAATGTGTGTGACATCCTTGGATGCTTGGTTGTTTGCCAGCTACAATCATCATTCCATCTCTTATTTTCTGTAGTTCAGGAAAAATCATTTTCATTTTATTGTATTCATCATTGCAGGAAGCGACATAGAAATATGAGGTACAGGTACACATAATATGCTTTTTTTTCTATGGAGCATAATGTTCATATCAACCTTTTTTCCTGCTTCCATATCATATTCCATAGGTGAAAATTGATGTTGGCATATATTGAATGTGACGAGGCATCCTGTGTACATCCATGAATATTTTTCACATTTAAAAAAGTTGTTCACATATTGGGAAATTGCTCGGATGTCTGGTGTTTTTGAGAATGTTTTTATAGTTGTGGTAGGAATTTATTAAAAGGTTTTTTTGATGAGGAAATTGGAGCTGGAATTTTTTTTCGGTGGCATTGTTTTTTGTGAAAATGTTTTCGAGGAATTTTTCGAGAGATAAAAATAACTTTAGGTATTTGATGATTTTATGGGAATTTCAAAAGATTGAACTTTTGTATTTTTAGTCCTTTAGGAATTTTTGAGAGATGGGTGTTGATTTTTTAAAAAAGGTTCAGACTTCGGTTAAGCTTGTAAAAGCTATCTCACTAAACTAGAGGAACATATTTAACTTAGCTGTGCAATTAAGCAGACAAATCACCAGCTAAATCCATCTTCAATTTTTTTTTTCAATTTGATAGGTCTCTTTTAAATAAGAAGAATGTTCAATAATAGTAGATAGACCTCCCCTCCTCTTTGTTGCACTTTAGCATAGCCAAGTTTAGTTCAATAAACATTTTAAAACAAAAATTAAGCCTACTTGAAATTGCTAGGCACCATAAACTTAAGAAAAAAATATTTTTTCAATGAAACTTAAAAGAAAGTGCCATGACATGTGACAAGTTGGTTTTAATTTAAAAAAAAAATATTAAACCCAACTAGAGTAGTGAATTAAAATTCTGATTAAAATTCTAGAATCGAAATTGAATTGAAAAAATTCTAGAATTTTAATTAGAATTGAAATAAAATTTGATTTCAATTCCAATTCTATTTTGATTCTTAAATCAAAATTTAAATTGAACGAATCAATTTTGGAATTGTAATTGAAATTCTTCCTTGAAATTTTATCAATAAATTGATGTTTCGACAAGAACTGAACAAAAAATGAAGGCAATTACTGCATTATCAGGTTAAATATGAGCATATGGTCCAATATGGACATGAAGGAACTGGTGGCACTGCTTAGTTCTGTGGAACTGAGCCTTTTCTGGAAAAGTCATGAAACGTTAAAAATCGAAAAAAAATTTGGCAGTTCCAGTCAGTTGGACATACCATTTTTTTATTTCGATTCTAGAATTTTAATCAGAATTTTAATTCACTAAACTAGAGCATAATTTTTAAAAATTAATTTTTTTTATTTTAATGAACAACCGTTGTAATGAGCAATTACCTAATTTTGATGCTTACTCAATATTATACAAATTAATTTAAGTATAAAACAGCAGAAATGCTAGTTTATTATTATGAACCAATTTAATAAAAAAAAAATTTGCACAATATAATCCTTAAAAAACTCAGATTCAGTTTTAAGGACTACCCGAGGTACCCTAGTCTTGTCACTGGTAATATACCTCACACTGTTGAACATATATTTTTATTTCTAGGAAAACTGGTCACAGAAACCAGCTCCTATTTATATATAACCCCTTGTATCCCACACTAGAAACATCCACTTTTAAATCCCTAATATCACCTATTCATGTGAATTTATCCCAATATAAAAATTCATGAGCCACATAAAAAAATTATCATGTAATAAAAAAAAACATAATTTTCGCAATAATTTAACAAGTTTTCCAGTTTAACATACCTGAAATGATAATCCAATGCGAAATCATTGTGATCCAACGATTATTCAAATTGAAATTGTGTATTTCCATATTTATGGATCTTCCTGTGACCATAAATCATTCACTGAATGTGTATATAATATTTATTTGAATTATATTTTGTTGCTCCTCTTTTGTTGAACTGAATGTAAGGAGATGTTCTTCTTTAAATATTCACTAATCACAAAATTTATGTTGTTTTATATTTTTTTCGGTTAACACTAAAATTTTATAAGCCTATTAAGTTTATAAAATCACTTTTCAATTATTTATGAAGATATTAATTTTTTCACCTTATTTTATTTTTGTTTGAGGTTCTTCAACACTAGCCCTACCACACACACTTTATTATAATATCCTATAAGTCAGTAATAAAGGATGAAATAAAGGAAAATGACTTTTTCGTGCAAAATACCAGTTTTTATCGTCTAAGGATAGCTTTCCAATTTTCTTGTGTGCTTATTCAAATATCCAGCATAAAAAAGAAAAACAAAAGGCAAAAAAAAAGTTTTTGGACACACGGCCTGAAAAAAGTGTTTAGGGAAATTTGTATGGATATGAGGCTGAAGACGATGGCAGAAAGATATTGGGTAGTAAAGGAAAAATAATTTGCCTTAATCACTGACCCGAGCAATCATTCCTTGCCTTTTTTCTCCAACGAGAATTGAAAGATATAAAAAAAATCTCTTACGGATTTTAAGGAAAGAGAAATCACACTTGTACTGTCTCAATGTTCTTTTGTTAAGCCTGCACAGCTATGATTCTTTTTTTAAATCACTCAGCACAAATTGTGTAATTTTTCTTCCTTCTTTTTGTTCATCCACAACAATAATTATTGCGGGAAAAAATTAATCAGCAGGAACAAGAACTTTATCACTCAATTCTTCTCTTTGTATGCTGTTTATGACACCATACAACCGCTCATTTCCTTAATTAATTGGCTGATATTCATTACAATTAATTTCTATTATTTAAATTACACACTTTACATTCACTCAGCACACAATCCAAGACATACGACAACGTATGTTAGCTGATGATTTTTGATGAGGTTTTTCGTACTTCTTCTATGGAATTATTTCACTTGCCTTGCATGTCTTTTTACTTCTTTCTTAGGGTTAATTAAGATTATACTTTTTTTTTTGTTTAATACTGCGGGTTGTGCCTTGAAAGGCCACAAATTCTAATTCAAGGATATAATTGTGTTACTTTAATGTGAATACATATTTTTTGGTCTCACTCACTTTCTCTATTCGTGCAACTAGCAATTTTCATGTAATCCGCTTTTTTCGGTTATTAATACGCACCACTATACATACAATGTAAAAATGTTAAGGTTGTAGACGAGGAGTTAAAAAATAGCACTAAAACTCACACTTTCCGTACACACAAAAAATATATATACAGTCTCTAGATTTTCCTTTTTTTGACTGGTTTCGTTGTTTATTTTTTCCGTTTTAATTAGCAATTATCAGGAGAAAATTTATATCGCACTATTCCTATACCTTGACTATGGCTTAAAATAATTTTTTTTTGGTGCTGCAGAACGCGGGAAAAATTATGATTTTTAATCACATCATGTTCACATTAATGCCGCGCTGTTTCCTTGCCATTTAACTTTAATTCTATACCATTTCGTATCGTTTTGCTTTCTTTGGCTGTGTTGCTGGTTGCGGCAATTTTTCTTTACTTTACGCGCTATCGCTGCTTACTTTTAATGTATGCTACACACTTTTATTTTTTTTTTTGGGTCTCTTTTCTCTTTCCTTGTCAAGTAAATTTGTTATGCAATTATTGGTGTGGAAATTTTTTGTTCCTTGAACAGCAACGAGACCTATATTCAATATCCCGTACACAATGGTATTCACTCAATAACGTGTTCACGTTTCTTTATTTAATTTTATTTAAATCGATTTGACATTTTTTTTATCCTTATCTGATTCTTTTTGCTGATTCTCGTGAGTTTGAGATTCAGTCAGGTTTAAATTCCACCGTGTAAAACTTTTATTTTTTTTTGTTGATGAATTTAATTTTTAAACTTTTAATCAAAAGGAATCAAAGGACGACTTCTTCTGAGAAACTTGTCTTTAAATATTTATCAGCTTTGATCAAATTCCTTTTTCAATTTTCTTATTTTTAACTTTTTTTTTTTCTATACCTTCACGATACTTTTGTCGTGAACTTTTTTTCTAGTCCTTTGCTTATGAGAAACAATAGATGTACTATCAGATTTAAAATCGGACGAACAGTTTCCTATCGAATCAGTGTAGATTTGGTTTGAGAGAGATTTCCAGACAATTTTCCAACTTCCAATTATTCATCCCCTCTACTTGTGTTATTTTGCGCATGGCAAGTGCTTATGCTATGAAATATCAACAAATGAAACCAATTTCAATGCTGATTCTCTCAATTTCTTTTGTTTTGATTAGGGTTGAAAGAGAGTGATGAAACCTTAGAAATGTTTGGAATGTTTAACATTTGAGTGGTTCTATTGAGATTGCAATTGTTCCTCATTAAAATTCTTATCACAGCTTTTATTTGCTCATAAATTAAGAAAAAATAATTTGAATAAAAATAAAACAAAAATAAAAAATTCCCCGTGATTGTGAATTTTTTTAAGCTGGTATAGCTTAGGTTTAGTCATTAGTTGTTGTCAGTTTGGGGGTTCTGTTCAAATTTTTCAGCACCCGTCTTCACCATTCTCCTCAAAATTGCATTCAACACACGTGGTCAAAGCGTGGAAACTATCCCAAATATCATATTTATCCCACATATCCCAAAAATATTCAAAAAATTCTTCAGCATGTATGCACAATAATAAAGATATCCCAACGTATCCTTAGTGTATTGGACGTGTAATTTCAGGATATGATGAGATATCTCAATTCTAATGCATACAGGCTCAGGGATTATTTTGAATATTTTTGGGATATATGGGATAAATTGGATATTTGGGATAGTTTCCACGCCTTGCCCGTGGTCTACTTCATTGTGCTTCATTCAATTTTTAACTCATGATCTGATTAAAATCAGGTTTATAAAAGAGGATCTACTTTCTCTTAATTTACTAATTAGAATTCTCAAGAAACCTTAATCCGCAAAATATTGTGTATGCGTTATAGCCATTTACAAGCATTAATAAATAAAAACTTCGATTCTCTCTTTCATTCCTTTATCAGCAACATTCAATTGTGTATAAAATGAGTGAGAACTTTAATGTCTCCATTCAGTATTCATTAAAGCGTTCACATTCGCTAGAGGAACTGCCCGAAAAAACAAAACATAATCAAAAATGAAATTATTAATTCTATCAATTTTAATTCTTGCGACAAGCAATCAAGTAAACGCAAAAATCTACACAAAGTGTGAGCTTGCACGAAAGCTTGATGGGACATTTTCACGCAACAAACTGCCAGATTGGATGTGCCTGGTTAAACATGAAAGTTCATACAATTCAAGGACGAAAGGAACTAGAAATAAGAACGGATCGTATGACTATGGAATATTTCAAATAAATGATAAATATTGGTGTAAAGTTGGCAGCGCAGGTGGAGATTGTAATATCGATTGTGGCAGTAAGGATTAAGTCAGATTATTTCTATTGTCATCATGTAATTAATTTTTTATGTCTTGCTTCTATAGAATTCCTTAATGACGATATAACAGACGATATCACATGTGCAAAGAAGATTTTCAATCGGCATGGCTTTGAAGGTAGTGTTTTTTGGTAGTTCCTTTTGGGAACGTTAGTCTATGACGTGTCATCTCTGACACAATACCTTCACTCTTCACAAAAATTTCAAACTTTCAACTGACCTTAAATTTCCAATTCCCTCTAACGCCATCCTTAAATGATAGACGTCATTAATGAAATAACCCTTAAATCATGTTTTAATTAATTATTTATTTTTACACACAGCTTGGTACGGATGGAAAAATAACTGCAAAGGAAAATCTTTGGATGCTTATTCTGTTAATGAATGCTTTTAGGTATCACATCCATTTAACGGATTTCTATAATTTGAACTAGTTTTACTAAACCTTTGTACCCCAATTATTGAAGAAACCTAAATCCTGAATTTAATAAAATTGAAAAATTATGAAATAAATCAATCATTATGAACTGCATCCTGTGTTTTAATGAGGCTAGTGACAGTCAATTAATAAGTGTAACTGAAAGAATCAATGATTCAAAGACATTAGATCAAGCAATACGAGAAAGTATTGAATGTTCTTTTGTAAGTTATGAAGAATGTAAATAAACAAAATTTAGAACTGATGAGTTCTTTTTATTTCACAGCTTATCCTTAAAAACGATCTATCTGATCAACAAGTCTGCTTAACTTGCTTAAATTGCTTCAAATCCTTTTATGAACTTCTATCTCGTGTCCGAATTAATTATAAAATTGTAAAAGTCAAGGATGAAGAGATTGATACATTCCCAATTAACTTCTGTGAGATTACAGAACCAGAAGAAATTAATATTTTTGATCCTGAAATTGTTAAATATGATACAGCCATTGAATTACGTGATTGTGAGGTGAAAATTGAGAGATTTGATAAAACTTCCAAAGTTGAGGAAGAAGACAGCCATAAAGAAACCCAAAAGAATAGAAAAGAAGACGAAAGTGACTTTGAATGGGAATTGGATGAATCGATAAAGCAAAATTGGGAAGTTGCGAAAAATAAAAATGAAGAAAAAACACTTAGAGATGAGATTAAGGTTTTGGAAGTAAAATCAAAGAAGAGAAAAATCGAAAGCAACAGTGATGAAACTGACGATTCTAATTTAACAGCTGAAGAAAGAAAACAAAAGGCTCAAACTTATGTGAGATACATTCGTCAATGTGATCTTACCCCAGAGATTTTAGAATCTAAGCAAAAATTTGTTATGATTGACGGCATTGAATATAAAGTTCCAAGAAGGCCTCTTAAATCATGGAAGGAACCGAAGGCTGAAAAGGAAGCACCAAATGTTAATAAACGTCCACACAGATCTCATGACCCTGAAGGAGAAGAAAAAATTAGAAACTTCGTAGAAGTCAAATGTCACATCTGTAACGAGAAATTTGATGCATTTTGGAGAATTCGGAAGCACTTTAAGCGATTCCATCCCGACGAGAAAGGTTATCTTATGTGCTGTAATCGAAAATTCACAAGGAGATATGCTCTGCTTGATCATATTGAGTGGCACGATAGATCAAAAGTTCATTGCTGTGAGACGTGTGGCAAAGAATATAAAACGAAGAAAATTCTCCAGCAACATGTCAACATCGTTCATCTAAAAATCGTACCTAATTATGAATTTATGTGCACACAATGTGGTAAAATTTTTAAAACAAGCAGTGCTTTGAATACTCATATAAATGTCATGCATAAAGAAGGTGACGGTAGAACATTTGAATGCTTCGTTTGTCATCGAGAGTCATTTAAGAACGAGTATACACTCCAACGACACATGAAATATCTTCATGATCCCGATAGTCCAAAGTATAAAACGACAATTTGTCACATTTGTTCAGCCATTCTTAAAGTCGTGTCAATGAAACATCACATGCGAGCAAAGCATTCAAATGAGATCAAAGAAAAAGTGAAATGTGAAATTTGTGAGCACTGGATTGTAAAGACATCTATGAAGCAGCACATGGAAAAACATAAAAATAATACTGGAGCGGAATGTGATGTTTGTGGCAAGTTCTTTAAATCCAAATTGAGCGTATACAAGCACAAAACTATCGTGCATTCGACTAATTACAAGTTCCAATGTAGTTACTGTGATAAAAAGTTCCATCGAGAAGTGAAAATGAAAGAACATATTGCTGTGCGACATACACGAGACTTTCCGTTTAAATGTCGTGTGGATGGTTGTGGACGTGAGTTTCGTGCTGAGGCTAATTGGAAAATTCATGAGAAAAAGGCTCATCCTGAAGAATATGACAAGTATTTTAAGCCACATTATTTGAGAAGTCCGACACATCCATTTCCTGACGATTCTTCTAGTAATAATGTGGATCAAAATGGATGTACGCAAAGTTTACATGCTTTGAATTTATAATTCATGCTGAATAAAATATTGTGAATTGAAATTATTTTTCTTTATTATTCAACTTCAAAGGCAGGGTGGTACTCGAAGATACCTTAAGCACATCTTTGACACAGGAAAATACCAACAAAGTTATTTCCAGGAATGTCATTGAACGCAGTTCGTTGTTCCTTATTATGCTTTCCAATGCTCAAGAACCATTCAGTTCCACCGTTTGTGTCTGGTTGATTTATAAGCCATGGAATAACAAAGTCTATTTTTTGTCCTGAATCAGTCCAGTACCATTCAGTTTTTGATTGAGCAGCTAAAGCAACTCCATTGATAAATATCCAAAGATTGTCTCTATTTTTTAAATCAGCATTCATTTCAACCAAGGTGATGACAGCATTAGCTTCTGCAAGTGTCTTAAATGATGCCAATTCCATGCCATATGTCTGACAGATTGCCTTAGCTTCAATCCATGTTGCTGATATGTATCTTGGATAGAAGTAAGCCTTTTGATAGCGAGTTCCACACTTGTCAATTCCATTCAAAGTTCCTAGAACTTTAAAGAATGGGTTGTTGACATAAGTAAATTGCGTGGGACAATATCCTCCACATTTTCCTAGGGTCTGAGAAGATGCGTCTCGTATAGCTAGCAAAGCTACACAGAGAATTGTTAACTTAAACATCTTGTTAAGTTTCACTGATGATTATGACTGAAACAGATAAGATTGGTACTCAACTTATATAGTGAATTTAGCTGATGTGCAGGTGTTTTGCCTGAATTTGAATGTCTTAAAAGATTCCTACGTTGAACAATTTATTGAGCCACACATCTTTAAGGATGGGTAGAGTACCGAATCCAATAAAACTGTATAAACATTCAAAATAACAATTTTAAGTGCGCAATTCAATGTCTTAAGAAATGTCTGTCAATAAAGATATCTGTTACTTTATCTGCGGCAAATTTCTAAAGAATTCGTAAAATATAGGAAAAGTTTAAAGATCTATCATATGACATTCTGTACCATTGTAATATTTTGATTTATTCTTAACAAAACTTGATAGCTGTTCGAAGACCATGCATGATCTTCAGAATTTTCGTCCTTTTAAATGCGTGGCATTTTTTAACGGTCTCAAAAACTCTAAATTCTTTGGATTAAAAAATTAATCCAACACTCACACCAATAAACTTGCGCACACACACATACATAAAGCCAACGTAAATAAACATATTTCAGACACAAAAATATCTTTAATTAAATAATTCAGAAATGGAGCCACGATCTAGATCAAAATCACCCAAACCAAGATCTCCAGCATCAAGACGAGCAGCAGCTGTTAGAAAATTACGTCGAATGAAGTTAATATTAACATTATTTTAATTTCATTTCATTATTTGATGATTTATTTATCCTTTTAGTGAGGAACAGCTAAAAGCCGCACTGCTGAAAAAGAAGGAATGTAATGACAAGGCACATAAAATTGTGGAGAAGCTGATTGACCCAATTGAAGATGAGAAAATGCTGCTTAAGATGGTAAATTGATTTAAAGATCCAGTGAAACATCCAGCAACTTTAAAATTCCCTTTTTTACAGCTTGTAGATATTAATCAGTCACACTATCAAGATATAACCGAAGAGAGGGCAATAATGAAACTTTGTGGATATCCAATATGTAAAGAGGTGATAGAAGAGTAAGTTTAACAAAGATCCAGTGAAAAAAAAGATCCAGTAACTTATACAATTTTTTTTAAGGATTCCAAAGCAGCAATTCCATATCTCAGTAGCAACAAAAACAGTTTACGACCTAACAGACCGGAAGAATTTTTGTAGTGGATCATGTATGAAGAAATCCAATTTCCTTAAATCGCAGCTGCTGACAAGTCCTTTGTGGATGCGTGATCAAGAAGATATTCCAGATTTTAAGCTACTTTCATTGGATGACAAATAAAAATGATAATTTATAAAGGAAAAGTGATTTTAATACTTTATTTAAATGGATATTTGTTCATTATATTCAGCATAAATTCAATGGGATAAGATACAGAAACTTACAAAGTCAAGGATATAAAAATAAATGAACAGTACCGTTTATGCTCTTGCTGTGTCCGATAATACTCTAACAATGGAACCAACACCAGCTCTTGCAAAGACCTTCTCATGCCATTGAAGTAAATGTCCACTGGATCCGTCTTGTGGGAATTCAAAGCCTCGATAAATGTACTTCATTAATGTATCAATAAGTTCAGCATCAAGAATCTCTAATGCACTATCAATTTGTGATGGTTTAATAGACAAGAGAACACGCAAAGTGATTTGAAGGGCTTGTTCCTTTGCTTGCTGATTCTTACTGAATAATGGGGCGTTTTCCAAGCAAATTTTAAGTGCATCACAATTCTTTTGCGTTGCTAGCAGTTGATTGATTTCGTTTTCATCAATGCCTCCCAACTGCTGATTCTCTTGCTCGTCATCCTTAAAGTTGTCTTCATTGTACTGGTCAACGTCAATCTTTCTAAATGCCGAACTTGATGTGTTTTTGGACATTTCTGAATTTTTATCTGAAAATTTGATGTATCATTTAATGCTGATGGATAGACGTTATGCTTATTGACTTACCTAATCACAATTTGGTTGATTGCACAGTACTTTTAAGCTAGAAAATTAATTTTTCAATTTTTATCAATTTTCCTTTATTTTTATAGCAGAATGAGTAATTTTACAGCAGTTCCAATTGTATCAATTTTTTAAAAGGAGAAACAATGCGTTTAAAAGTCTGCTTTGACTGGCTGTCTTTTTTTTCGATTTGGTTCCAAACATGACCAAAATCCTACTGGATCTTTGTTTTTTTATTCAGGAAATGACTTTTATTCGACTGGATCAAAGAATATGACTTCAATATGAATTTACTGATCTATGCGAGGAAAATGCGCTTATTTCATTCCTTCACATCTGTAAAAGTGACTTCTTGACTAGTTTGTTTACATATTTTTGCTGTAAAACGTTTAAAAATTAAAACTTTAATTAAGTGGTGAAACACAGCAGATAAAACTATTGTAGCATGGCAAACAGAACATTAAAGGATGCCAAAAACATCCATGGAACCAATCCACAGTATCTCATTGAGAAAATCATCAGATCAAGAATTTATGATTCACAATATTGGAAAGAAAGCTGTTTTGCACTTACAGCGGAACTTATGGTTGATAAAGCGATGGAATTACGATTTTTGGGCGGTGTTTTTGGAGGAAATATTAAGCCGACGCCATTTATTTGCCTGGTTTTAAAGTTTTTACAGATCCAGCCAGAAAAAGATATTGTAATTGAATTCATCAAGAATGAGGAGTTTAAGTATGTCCGTGCATTAGGAGCATTCTATTTAAGACTTACAGCATCAGCTGTTGATTGCTACAAATATCTTGAGCCACTTTACAATGATTATCGGAAGTTAAGAAGACAAAATCGAATGGGACATTACGAAATTGTTCATATGGACGAGTTTATTGATGAATTATTAAGAGAGGAACGTGTTTGCGATGTTATTCTACCGAGAATCCAAAAGAGATGTGTTTTAGAAGAAAGTGGTGAACTGGATCCAAAAGTTTCTTTACTAGATGACGATTTAGACCAAGAAATGATGACTGACGATGAAGAAAATGAGAAAGTCAGTGAGCCACCAAAACATACAAGCAGTAAGCATACATCATCATCAGATCATCGCAGAAGGAGTCGTTCAAGATCAACATCCCGTGAAAAATACAAAAAATCAAAGGATCGTAAAAGAAATGAGTCACCATTACGCAAAAAGTACAAAGAGGAACGACGAGACAGGAAAAGATCACCAAATCGTGACAGACGTCGCTCAAGATCCCGTTCAAATGAAAGATCCAGAAATTATGATGATCGGTACCATAAACGTGATAGAAGCTACGAACGGGATAGACGACGATACTAGAGCTTCTTTTTCTGGTCACAAATTTTTCAATTTTTATTCAAAATATTCTCAACTATCACAATTAAATAAATATGCAGACAATTAAACTGGAACTTAAGCCTTTTTCTCATCTTGCTTCATCCTTTACAGCTTTCAAATCACGACTAATTATAGATTTAAATTGTAAGTCAATTGGATTCAACTTTAAAAGCTCATTAAGACCATCTGTGTCTCGTTTCTTTCTCATTTCATTTTTAAGGTCTTCATGGATTTCATCGCGATTTTCATGAGAACTTTTGTCCTTTTCTGATACTTCCACATCATGCTTTTCAGGTTCTAATGGTTTCATATCATCGAGTTGCTTTTCATCTTGAAGTTTGCTGAGCTCTACATTCTCAATATGCTTATTGCCATCTTTTTCAACTGATATGCTTAAATTGTGCTTTTTCTCTTCCATCATTTTCTCACCAACTCGATAAGAAAGTGGCTCTTGGTCCTTAATCAACTTAACAATCGGATCTATAGGTTTATGGATCTTTTCTAGTGGAGTGTCGTTAATTTTGTCAGTCTCTTTTGCTACATTCAAGTCTTTTGCATGCAGCTCTTCAGCATTACTCGATTCTTTTTTCAAGTTTTCAGATTTTAATTCTGCTTGTTGCTGTTGAATTGGTTCATTTTGTATGATTACTAGATTTTCATGTTTAATATCATGCTCATGTTCTTCCTCGATATTATCACGTGTTTCAATCTGAAAGAGTGAAAAAAAAAACCGTTATAAATTCAATTTTCTGAAGACGTTCAGAAATTTAAATTCTACAAAACTATTAAAAAATTCAAGTTTTACAAAACTGTTAAAAATTCAAATTTTACAAAACTGTTAAATATTCAGATCTTTCACAACTGTTAAAATTTAATTTTAGAATAGCAGTTGAAAACTTACAGGAACTGGTTTCTTAGCATCTTCCTTGCCGTCATTCGATTGTTTCTCAATTTTTTCAACTTTCTCAGCGATTTCATCAAACTTTTTAAGCACAAGTTGTTGTGTCTCTTGATTCTGTTTGACAAGTTCTTCCTTCATTTCATGCACTTCCTTTTCTAATTTGTCTTTTGATGCCTTTAGTTCCTTGATTTCATTATCTTTCTCTTTTATTTCCTGTTCGGGATTTTTGAGTGGTTCAAGTGGAGCCTTTTCGATATCAGCAGCTATTTCTTGTTCCTCCTTTCTAATACCATCCTCAGAAATTTTTACTTCCTCATCAGCCTTCTTAATTTCAGGAATTATTGCTGGTTTTTGGATCGTTTCTTCACTAATATTTTTGATTGGAGCTAATGGAATAATTGGAACTTCTTTAGCAAGTACAGGTTGATCATTTTGGAACCTTTGAACGTCTTTTGGATGTAAAAGTGGAACTGGTTCATTTGGGATATTTAAAACAGGAACTTTAACTTCAATATGACTTCCAGATTTTGCCGTATCTAATGCACTTAAATTAGAGTAGGTTCCAAGGATCATAATTACAAATCCAACGACTATAATAGCTTGTGCAATAACTTTTTCACTCGAATGCCTTTGCATGATTTTAACAAAGCATATAGCTGGAAATATCATACAAATAAGAACTCCAATAGTCGATCCAACAAATCCAATCACAACTTCGACAGATGGAATTAAAATGCCAACAAACATCGTCGATATAATGATGAATATTGTCAATGGCTTATACTTTGATTCTGGAACATATGGTGAAATATCTGAATGATGCACTTTTCTATAGATTAATGATGCTAAAGATGTCCTACATGGGAATATAACTAATGGAAAGCTACATGCTAAGGACATAATAAATCCAAGTGTAATAATGTCAGTTGAAAATGACGGTGTAAAGTTCAGTAAGACATTGCCCGACAATGTTTGATTATAAAATGCCACATATCCGAAAAACCCTATGACTGTGTACACAACTAAGCAAATAGATGTGGCATGAAAGATATTTTGTCGAATCCTATCGAAACTCGTTATGTTTTCATAGACTTCAAATAATTGCATTTGACAGGACATAGCCATTGAGAAAATTGGTAGACATTGAAGGATATTTTCTGTATTCCATAATTCGATGTTTGATGACCAATTCTCGTCGTTCTTAAACCTTGAAAATGACTCCAAGATTGTTTTAAATGTAAGAATTATGTAAAATCCAATTGATGCCTTGCACACGAACGACAGTGACTGAATATTTTTAAGAAATGATAATGGGATGATGAACAGTATTGTTATTGCAATTATCAGCCAGTTGCGAAGTGCATAGTGATTGTAGTTTTGCAAATTAAACAGTTTTTGGATTAATAGTGGACAGAGATCACCGATAACGACAAAAAACGCTATGCAAGTACCCATTAAAAATCCTATAATTGATATCTCGACGAGTGTCTTTCCACTATTGCCAAATATATAGAAACCTAGAGAATCAATCAAATGAAATCAATTAGGATGACGTATTAAGCTCTAATTACAGTCTACAATTACCTAGTAACTCCATATTTTTCCTTCTCGTTACGATACTGGCTTTGATTAAATAATGACAACATTTCCTGGTTATAATTGTACTTAATATAAGTAATAGAATTGATAAAATAACTCCACACTGTTAATTAAACGAGAAAATCAGAAATTATTGCGGCAATTTTATTAAATTTACTCACTTTTGCAAAGCAATATGGCATTGCCAATATTGAAGTTCCTATTATAGAATTCGCAAGTGTTTGAACATCATTACTCGACATTTTTAATAATATTAAGGATTTTTCGAATCTAACACGTATTTATGTTTTTCTTTTGTTTACTTCTGTTCCTTAGTCTTATAATTCTGCTCATTTGTCAGTCAGTGCTGAGCGTCTCTTACAGAATTTGTTGATGGCAATGCTTTGATCACTCATAACTGTGCATCCTTGGTAAGACATCAGCAGCTTTATCTTCAAAAAACTAGATATTCTAAGAAAATTTATGTATTTTTGATCATGCTTGACGAGTCAAACTCGCTTTTCCAAACTGCAAGAACAAAATTCAAATATTTTTTGATCGTTAATATCATAACTGCTAGAATTTATAATCCAAATATTATTTTGGCGGTTAATTATATTAATTCATAAAAAAAATCAACATATAGGGAAGTTAAAAATGTTAAATACATAAAATACTTGTGCAAATATAAGTAAAGCTGCACATAAATGTCATGAATATCAATAAATATTGCACTGATTATTTAAGGAGTAACTGCTAATTCCATAATATGTCTAAACTTTCGTCTGCCATCGATATACCAAATAGCTTCATGGTAAGTCTTAGGTATGACCTGTGGTAACGTGTCAGCAACTGAGTAAGTAAAGTAGAATGAGTTTGTTGTAGATTGTGAACCGCTGACTGGATCATAAACTTCTGCGATGACTACAATTTCCATATAATTTAATTCGGTATAAAGGACGTGTGCATTCATAGAGATAAGTGATGAGACATCGACAGGCTTGATAAAATTAATATCAGAAATATGTTCCAATTTTGGACGACGTTTGGAGAAGCTATAGCCTAAAGCCCAAGATAGTTCAAGTGCATGTCTCATTAAAAATCCACCAAAAATCTTATTATGGTTGTTCCTGTCTTCTGGATGTGAAAAAATAATATTATTTAAGTCAGCATCTTCCATCCATACGCAACCAGGTGGTAAGATTCTCTTGTTGAATGCTTTCGACTTCGTATCGATCGTTTTAATAAATAAATCATGAATAAGTTTCGTTTCATATGCATTCGGTTCCGTTTTAAGTAAATCAAATTGCTGTATTGCCTGACGCCTTTTCTTTCTACTTTCACCACTATCAAGAATCATCTTTTCTTCGTCATTGCCTGGAACGAGTGGATTAACAACAGCTGATTTAATATTACAGGGATCGCGTGCAGCCATTAAGAATAATGCTCTAGTAATTTTTCTCCACTTTCCAGTGCGTCTTTGTTCAAGCCAAACGACTACTTCAACAGATGTTTTTCCAACCCAACTAACATGACCTGATAGACGAATATCAGCATCAGGCTTGCCATCAATTTCAGTAAAATCAATTTTATCGACTAAAATTGTCACAAAAGTGTAAGGCAATGGGATTCCAGGCTGTAAATTTGGCACTAAAACATGTTGATGAACAACCCAGACTGCGAATAAGTCCATGTCTTCCATTAATCTACCGATTCTAAGGCTTCCTAAAAATCCGACATATTTTTCACGCAATTTAACGTCTGTAGACAGTGGAATTATAGCAGAAGTAAAGCTGTCTTGCATTGATCTTGGTGGTAATTCATCTATAGATTTTGGGGTGTATTGCATAAGATGTTCACGGCTATGCTGTAATGGATTATATCCAAATTGTAAGCCCATTTTCTCGATAATCTTTAATTTCACTAGAATTTTATATTTGGGATGTTGAACAAACTTCTTTTATTTCCTTAATTTTGTTAATTTTACCATCTTTCATAGTTCCAGCTGTTGCTTCATAGTTAGATTTGTCAGTCGTCAAATTCATTGGATCATTAGACCTCTCATTAGATGACATCATCCTAAAGCTGTAAATAGTTTTCATTAAATTCCTTCATTATGAGTCAGAACTCTCTTTACCTTTGAAATGATGGATGAATTGACCTATTAAGTACCTCAGCCTGCCTAAATCCATAGCTTGAGTGCTTAGTCAAGAGAAATGAATAATTTCTTAAAATTGAACTAATTTGACCTCGCATTTTTATTGACTTTTTGAAAAATTCACTTTTATCTTAAATATCTACGACGATTAATTAAATTAAGAAGATTCGATTGTTTGTGAATGCTTTATGAATGAGATTAATGAAGAACTATTTCCAATATCAGCTGTTAAACCATCGAAAACGAATTAATTAATGAGGATGAGTAAAATATTGTTTTATTTATTTAAAAACTGCTGCACAAGAGGAACACTGTAATTTTCAAATCTTAAAAAACCGTTTGAGTTTGAAATTGAGAATTATAGCCGTTATTTTATCTGAAAAGTTAATTAATAGCTTAAGAATGAAAACAGTAATTTGATCAATAATAAAGCTAGAATCCATCATTTTATTATTCTAAAAATTTGATCCCACGTTAAATATTAAATTAAAATAAATATTCACATCAAATTGTGTCTGGTTCCAAATAAATTCTCAAAATACATAAAATAAATTAATTATCCTTTCACTAAAGCCCTCCTGAGTGTAAAGAATGCAATTCCTTTAAAGAGAACTAGTTGAAAGATAATTTTGAGGACATTTAAGCTATAAGTCTCGGTCTCAACACCAAGTTCCTTCATAATTATTGATGACTTGCTGTAGTGACAATAGAAGCTATCCTCAGGACACATAATATCAGGTCTTCCATTCTCGTAAGTCGCCACAGTAAGCGCAACTAGACAATATTTATGTAAACTTAAGTCACTGACATATCGCATGAAGACTGGCATGTGCTTGAACAAGACGAGAAATCCACAGAATACGATCATAAAGCATGAAGAGATTGCTCCAAAGAATGTGCCGTTCTGTAAAAATAAACGAATTAATGTGTCCAAAATATATCCAGTTATTCAGTCGACTTACCACAGGATTAACAAGAGTGCCAAGCATAATTCCAAATCCATCTGCCGTTATTGTACACAAAATATAAACCAACATTACTTTTAAGTATCGTCCCGGCTCTGGTGGCTGTTCTGTTAAGAAATACACAACAGTTGCATACACGAGTGCGAAAAGTGTCTGTAAATAAGAACAGTAAATAAGTATAATTCCTGATAATTTGCAGAATAATGTCAATATTTACATGAATAGGTGTGGAAGTGATTAAAGTTGCGATATAGTATGTCCGCAATTTGTACCAATTGTTAAAGACTTCCTTCTTGAGAATTGAGATTTCAGCTGGGAATCTTAAGACAGCTGGCATCATTGATGTGTACCATAAATAAACTGCATTGATAATAAGAAACCCAATATTCGATATACTTTTGTTTGCATTGACGCCGGCGTCACCAAAATAAAGTCCAATAATAACAGCACTAATGAAATGAAGTAGCAACTTGAGATGTGTCACTGTCCAATCTCGAAAGAGTAAAACATTGCATCGAGATATAAGAATCCATAATCGTGTCCATTCTGATGGCGTTGTCTTAATGCTTGACTTAAAGCTCAATTTGCCAGATAAATTCTCACTTTCACTTGTTTTGGTATAGACACTAATACGCTTCTCTTCTGTATCATTTGAGATTCCATCATCATTACGATCGGAATTAGATTCATTCTCATATTCATCTTTAATATAAACAGTCGATGACGATGTTCTCCACTGATCACCAATTGCAGCTTTTGCTAATTGATATGTAAAGTTTCCATATTCACCGTTTGCTACTTCCAGTAAGTAATCAGCTGGATTGTGAAATTGTGGACATTGAAATCCTTGTGATGCAAGATATGGAACTGTATTGCTATGTGATCCCTGATAAATGCAATAACCCTCTGCTAAGACATAGACTAAATCAAACATCTCGTATATAGTTGCTGATGGTTGATGTATCGTGCAAACCTAGTTATTGGATAGAGCTTATTTTTATTATATCTTTTAAATTTATAGTTTAGCCTTACAATCGTCCTTCCCTCACGTGCTAAATTGTGTAATAGACGTATCGTATATGTTGATGATGAACTGTCTAGCCCGCTATAGTAAAAATAATAAGCATGTCAAGTTAAGCTATATATCTGCAATTTTACAACTTACGTCGTAGGTTCGTCTAGAAACAATATTGGTGGATCGTCAATTAACTCTAATGCTATTGAAAGTCGCTTCTGGAAATTGAAAGAGGAATGAAAAATCAAGGATCGTTACAAAATTATAACGTTTACCTTCTGACCACCGGAAAGATTTCTGCAACGAGTCTCTTTGGCATGTACTAAGTGTAAAGTATCCAAAATATTATCAATCAAAATTTGTTTATCATTGTGGCTCATACAGCGGCTTGAAATCTTTAAATTTGTGGCAATTAACATGGTTTCATTGACCGTAAAAAATGGATAGAGATTATCATCTTGTAGAATATAACTGCATAACTTTTGTGCACTGTTTGATGACTTTTTGCCCATTTCTAGTGTTCCTTTGACGCCTTTGGTGCTGCAATGAGAAAATATTACATGAAACAGAAGTTGTAAGTTAATTTAAATAAATAATTAATGTCTATATTGATATAAAATCCTTCAAATCATGTCATTTTATATATTCTGAGATTTTATACAGCTGTGCATGCATCTAATGTTGAAGTATTTATAGAAATATTCTATGAATTTCATTTGCAATGCTATCAAATACATTTATTTTAGATTCAAATGCTGTACTTATTTTATGATTCGAGTTTTTACATCCATGAATGAACTTCATTTGCTAAATTATTAATCTATCGTTTATATTTTGTGTTGGAATTAATTGATTTCAGGGATATCTTGAATTTTATAGAGTCAGTGCTGTTTATAAGATTTTAAACTTTTAAACATCCAGAATAGTTTAATGTGGTTGTGATAGTTCGGTCTGACTCAAAACTTTGCGTATAACGAGATACCAACTTAGTAATGGTAACGTAATAGAAGCAATTGGTAACATTTTGATAATTTAATCAAAGGAAACATTTTGAATACAAATTTCAAAGGTTGAATTTTGATTTCAAAAGAGTTTGCAAAAATTGTTAAAAACCAAGGAAGTACAAAGGTAAGCTCCAAAGTTTTATTTTTCGATAATTCAGCCATAGATTACCAACCAGCAAAATAACAAATAAATTAAAGATAGAATTTAATATTTTCAACCAATGACATTTGAGAAATGAGTAGTCAATTATCAATTCCATTCAGTAATCAATAAAATTGCAATCAATCGGCAATGAATGAAATAGAAACTAATGGAGGTAACTAGACTTCTGCGGTATATATATTTTTTCAATAGAAAATCATTTCCATAAACGATGAAGTGAAAAATTAATTTTTTCGCACAACAATTCAGTTATTGTAAGTACAATGGCATTTTTAATTGCTGGTTAAGGAAAAGAAAAGAAATTTCAACAAAAAAATAAACGGGAAAACTCTTAGATTTATTCTGAGGTTTAATAATGAATAAGTAAGGTGTTGCAATGATAATTAGCAATTATACTGATTATTCAAAAGTTAAAGTTTAATCGCAGTAGAATTACATAATAGACGTAAGACAGAGAAACTTTTAAGGCTGTTCTTAATTGATTGACAAAACTTAAATCAATTAGGATCACAATTTCCTCAAAAACCATCTGATACTATTCTCATTGTGTGACATATCAATCACTAAGTCTGCGTCGATACAAAGTAAGCTCAGACTTGAATTAATTTCCGAGAAGTCTCATAGAAATCAAGAAATCAGTTTTCAATCAATATGAATTTTTTTATGATAGGAATTAGCATTTAATAGATAGTCTCATTTTCGCTCCTAATTAAAGCACATTAAGCACAGTGTTTAAGCTATTTTCGAATTCAATCAACTTCCGAGACTTGCTAATAACTGTAATTTTTGATACATACGTGAAACCTGTAAGAATATTAAGTAATGATGACTTTCCAGCGCCACTTGGGCCCAAAATTGCTGTCAACTCGCCAGACTTGAACCTTCCTGAAACGCCTTTCAGCACAATCTTTTTCTCTGAAATAATAAAATTGAGATTTATTTATTTATTTATTTTTATTACTCTCAGTCGTCTCTCTCAGACATTGACCTATAAAAATATCTAGTAAGCATGAATGGAAGTGTTAAACGGCATGTGTTGCAAATTAATTGCACTTTTTATCTATAAAACTTTTTTATATACTTCAAATTGCATTTTATTCAATTAGTAAGTCTCACGAAATAAAACAATAAAAAAAAAATTTAAGGGTGAAAACGTGGAACTCAGCACATCATTTGCATATGATTAACTCGATATTAATTATTCAAAGATGTTTAGCTATAGAATTAGCGAACTTTGTTGACGTCAAAAAATAACAATTGAAAATTTAGTCATTCATCATCTCTTTTATTGTATATAATTAAATGTGAGAAGATTTTTCCTATGAGGATAGCTTTAAAGTCGTGTATTTCGAGAGTATTGTGACATAACTGAATCACCTTGGACGTGAACTTCGTCAGTTTTTTAATTTATTGTTCCGTAAATATTGTTTTCATCATGAGAGGGTCGTTAAAATTATTGCCTTTTTCGTTTCACGATTTAAAATGGATTTATGGACGTTTAAAAAATTTATGATGTCGAAGTTCAAGCAAGTCATAGTCATTTTGGAATATGGATCGTTAAATTATTAATGGTAGTGAAGTTTTAACTGATTTTTAGCCCTTACAATCATTTTTAAATGTTTTTTAACTTAAATTGATTTTTTTGTAAATTTTCAATAACAATAAGAAATTTCATAAAAATTTCAAACGAGATAAGATAAAACGAAAGTATGATTATAGAAACCAAAGATAATTTGCAAAGCTTTAAAATTCGAGATTAATCCAAAAAGTAAAACTTTTTCGAACAGTAAATTTTTGTTTCACTTTCTGATTCCAATTTTTTTGCGATTTTGTCTCATTTATTCATGAATTACTGTTCGTAACAAATCTTCTTTTTTGTTAAGATATTAAAGCTACTGATCTGTTCTAAAAAAGATATATGAAGAATTCATTTAAGAAATCAATGATTGAATTTTGTGTGCCTTAAAAAATCACATAAAATTACTAATCAACACCTGACATTCCTAATATCTTCTTCACATTCCCAAGTCCAAAAACAAATTTTACAAGACATTCCTAATATCTCTCATCTTCAAAAGCCCTTTTAAGGTAGAATAAATCTACATAATTATCCCTCAGAAAATAATAAGCACGAACCTGAACAATAGCACATAAGACTTCTAAAACTTAAGATGGAATTATAATAAGCTCCAATCAGAAAAAAATTACCATATTTTATTAAAATCAGAAATAGAATTTTAGTCGTCATTTTCCCTTTTCATTTATCCAAGATTTTTTCGAAACTTTATTTTTTTGGTGTTTTATACGGTAAATTAAAAGTGAAAAAATAATAATTTTCGAAAGCGGTTATTGTTGAAGTTTTAAGGCATGAAAACGAAGACATTAACGATGACTCATAGCAACATTCTAATATTTTCTCTAGCTTGAGGCTCAAACCTTTTAAAGTATAATAAAATAATTACTGAAATGGTCTGCTGAACTTCAAATTTCTTTTCACAATCAAAACTGACTTAGAATGAATATAAAAGTCTGGAAGATTCGCTTTCATTTTACTCTGACTCATCACAGCTACAACATCTTAGAAACTTTTTTCTTGAATAATATACGAAATTTAATATTAAATTCTTAACAAATTCAGGCTTAAAAGACACAGACTAAACATTTTGATAGACAAAACACATTAAACTTAATTAGATGTTATGCGAATATCCAACACAAACAGAAACAATCAACATTACAAAATCATTGAATCAAGAACAAGCGTCATAAGAGAATTTCATTGGCAAGAAGAAGTTAAAACTTGTTTTTGCTTTTATTTTTAAGATTTTGTCAAATAAGTCCAATTTAGTAAGTCATTATTTCCTGTATAATTCGTTCCTGCACGCAGGTACTGACAAAAAATAGCTCCATCAATCATAACATTGACTTAAAAAAAAGCATTTTCGGAAGCGAGCTTTTAAGTCGTGTTAAAAAATGACGTAAGTTAATGACGATTGAAAATATTCGATAAGCATGATCGACGGTAGCTTGTTAGCGGCCTTCTTAAGGTCATGGAGTTTTTAGGAAGGTTTATGTTTGGGCAAACTTGTATTTTGGTATGCTGTGTTTTGTTTAATGATCATTGACCTTTACATAAAAATGTTTAGTATGTAAAATAGAGCTTAAAGAAGAGCTCCAAAAAAAATAATTATATTAAAAGCAAAAAGGAGAATCTGGTAGAATCCTGCGGATACATATTACTATATTCAACTTTTTAACATTTTGAGAATTGAACCCAATCACTTAATGTTTTCTCATAATAAAACTTATTTTCAATTTTATAACTTTGTTAAAATGAGATAAAATTCAATAATAATCTAATTTAATAATTTATGTAAGTTCATCTATTGGAATCAAGTCAATATTGTTACAAAAGATTGATTTGATTGATTCTTAAGAAATATAGACTAGCTGTGGACACAAGAAGTCAATTCTAGTGACATTAAAACTCTACAAGTCCCACACATGATTATGACGAACAATGAAAAAATTTGTCACCTTTCGTGCTCAAATAAATAACAGAACATCTAAAGAATCTTGATTATCCGAAGAATATTCCATCAATCATCGTGTTTACTTGCTTCTTTTAAAAAAGACAAACAACATAAAAGAATAGAATAATAATTGGTAAATTGACGGTTAGTATGTTAATGAATCTTAAGTAAAGTTTTTTTATAAGGAAAAGACCTCGACAAATATTTGTCTTTACCTTATGTCATGTGCTGCTGCGGTTTTAACATTACTTTTCAAAAAATATTTGATCAAGTGAAACAAAAAAAAAGATACAAAAAAAAATTGTCTACGTGATCTGAAAGAACATTCAAGGTTTGTTCCCTGTCCAAAAAAATTATCAACTAATTAAATCTCTTATTAAGGTGAAATAACAGGAACATGGAATTAAAACTTTTAAGACAATAATTACATGTTCAGCGTATCCCCACTAGAACTCATAAAATTCATGCTTTAATTTTTTTCGCCAACATACGAAAATTTTTGTGCAGCTTCGTTTTTTTCTCGCGCGCAGCACCGAAAATGAGAGACGTCAATGACCGAATAAACGAAAAAACGCGTGCAATTTTTTTTCTTCTTTTCTTGGTTTTGTTTACATTTTTTTTATGGGATGCAAGACGTGCGATTTATTGAAATTTTATTCTGTTTCTTGCTTTTTATTTGATGTCTACAATTTCTTCCAAATGGAGAAATTCTAAGAATACTTGAGGATTGGATTGCTTATGGAGACTAGAGTCAGTTGATGTTAGAAATTTAAAGTGCAATCATTCTCTTTAATTATGCATAGTTAATGGAATATTAAGCCAGACTTTATTAAAGGATAATCAGGTTAAATAAACAAGATTATTGAGAAAGATCATTAATAAATTAATGCTAACGTTCGAAACACGAGATTTTCACAGATGATAATTTTTGACCAGGAAACTTAATTTGAATGTATATTGCAATGTGTCTTGGAGTCTTATTTCCTTCAAAAAAAAACTTATAGGACACCTGCAACTTAATGGTTTATACTGAATATTCTATATAATAGATATTCAAATGAATACTCAAATTATTCTTGGAGAACTGATCATCCTTTTGTTTCTAAATTGATTTGTTGTCACACATTTTCTAGAACAGCATTGGTGTATTCATTTTCAATTAAATCATTAAAGTCATCATTAAATCATTAAAGAAAACCACTTTAATAAATTTATTTTCATGATAATATCAATAATTGTTCGAATTTAAATGAGCTTTTGAATCATAAAACAGGACATATGTTTAAATTGTTCTTGTTCTTTGATAAAAATTTCTCAGGATGTGATTTTGATACACACCTGGCATTTTAAGAACACATGTTAAGTAATGTCTAACATATGTAATTTGCTAAACATGATAGATTGAACAAGTTTTATTTTTTGCAATGAAAATTAAAGTTTTTTAATATATTCCACATTTTCCTGTTTTTCAACCTTTAGAATCTGTAATGTCCTTTCTCATCTTATTCATAACAAGTCAAAGTCAATGCAATTATATTTATTTATTTCCTCTATTTTGTATTGAATCTTCTTTACTATCTCTGTTCTCATTTCATTAATATTCTTTTGTACTTTACTCATTTATCTTCGCCAGCTCATTATCGCACATGTTCATAAATAAAATGATTACTAATAAATATATTCATATTTCTATGGCGTCTCCTTTGCATAAGATTCAATGTCAACTATCACTATCTCTATGTTGGTCGTTAAATTATTATGTCACAGTCACACAACGGTCGTCGATTTTTCGTTATTGCATGCAAAGATGAGTGGAAACGAGTTCAGCGATAACGAAAGTAAGCCAGTAGAGATAATAGCAATAAATAGTGATCAAGAAAGTGAAATTGCGCACGTAGGAGATTCCTAAATGCAATTTTTTTTTGTAAACATTAGAAATAGGAATAGACTAGGGGTTCTAAAATCGGGAATATTCCCAAGAATTCCCGTTTTCATACCAAAAAAAACCGACAATTCAAATTAGTTTTTTTTTTATTTTGTATTTTCCATGAAAAAAACTACAATTTAAAGAAAAAAATTATAATAATGAAAACATACGTTAAGGAATTCAAGAGTTGAAATATTAAACTCAAATTTGAGTGTCCATCAAGTAGAACGGTGACCTAACGATAGGGTGACCATCTATTTTTTATGAAAATACAGGACATTTGATAAATCTCCTAAAAAATACAGGACACAAAGGAAAATTTGAAAATTAACGTAAATTTTCGTGAAAAAAATACAAGACCTGAAACAAAATTTTCAAATTTATACAGGACAGGAATTGAAATACAGGACTGTCCGTTGTAAAACTACGCAGATGGTCACCCTACCTAACGAATTGAGTGATGGACTATATATGGGTTTTTTGTGCTAATTTGTGAAAGCAGAAAATATCTTTTTTAAATTTTGTGAAGTTGCAAGTTCTGAGATATGAGCATCTGAAAACGGAGCTAGGGCCGATTTTTTACTTTTAACACTTTCGACTGTAAATCTGACAAGGCTTAACGAAAATTGTTTAAACTTGGTCAGTAATTTGTGCAAATGTTTCTTAATCAAATAAAATAAACGAAATATTTTTATCTAGCCTAACCGTTCTACTTGATGGACACCAAATTTGATGTTTTTTAAATCAAAAACATATATTTATGAAAAACGAAGAGAAAGAGTATTTAAAAATATTTTTTAAATGTGTGATGTCCATAAAATAATAAACTTAATTGACATTGGATTAAAGTAATTTTTCCAAAATAAAAAAAACGTGCTGGAAATTAATATTTCTGGAATCCACCAACATCTACAAGAGCTGAACGTAACTTTTCAATCTCTAATAATATTGTCTCAAAAAATCGCACTAGATTGCTAGACCAGTTAAAATCGTACTTTAAGAATTGTTCTAAAACCAAAAAGAATTAAATTTCAAACGGAAATTATTGTCAAAAGAATCAATTTGACAATCAAATCAAATAGAATTTAAATTTAATTTAAAAACCTAAATATAAAGCTTTTAAAATTTTGAATTAATACTATATATTTTTGATAATTTTCGAGCTGAATACACCCTTAATTAACGCAAAAATTTGAAATCACAATCAGTCAAAAAAGGTCAAATTTCTCAGCAACCTTTGACTTTCAATTTTCTCACAATTTTCTTCAGTTTAATTCTTTAAAGACGTGTTTTTAAATATTGTTGCAAATCGGTGCAAATAAATTGGAACTTGACATTATTAATGCTTAAAAAGAAGTGGAGTTCAAGATAAAAGTGATAGTGAAGTGCTAAAATGGAAGCGACAGTGAAAATAATCCAAAAGTGATGAAAAAATTAAAAGTGAAGAAAAAAATGAAAAATTTTCTGAGTGAACATTGAAAGTTAAGAAAATTAAATTCAAGAAGCTGTAAAATTGAAGTGAAAATGAGATTGATGAAGCTTGAAGGAACCAGGACACAATTAAAGAAGCAAGAGGCTAGTGACAACGAAGAAAAAGCTAAGTATACTAATAAATAGTCCTCAAATTCCTTTTCTTTAATGAAACCAGCCATTTGACTTCCTACAATTGCGTACGTAATGCTTGCAATACGTGAAATGATTACTTAAAAACGCATTGCATTGAGTTTTACATTTCGTCGGCCTTTGTTGATGTAAATTAAGAGTGGGAGTCGGTGAA
Organism: Chironomus riparius; assembly: GCA_917627325.4. Taxonomy (NCBI): domain Eukaryota; kingdom Metazoa; phylum Arthropoda; class Insecta; order Diptera; family Chironomidae; genus Chironomus; species Chironomus riparius. The sequence continues at coordinate 14,440,324 of OU895877.1, read as the reverse complement.
TAGGTCAGAGGGGGGTCGATGCAAGATGAGGAGGGGTAAAACTTGAGGGAGCAAAGTCTTTTGACCCTTTTTTTAAAAAGTTTTTCTGTTCTTGGTATTTTTTGTAAATCGAGCCTATGAGTCATGTGTTTCTGCCTGTGAGACTTACTATCGTGGCTACTGATTGGTTCATCCTTGATGTAGAGTGGCATCAAGGACATTGATTGCTTGCTCGTAAATGAGACTTGCAATTTTTTGTCTAGATGCCTGTTCTCACACACAGCATTAGACTTACATCAGGTCCAATGACGTATCGTGTAGTTTAATGTGAAAAATGAGCCTCTGATGATTTGGGTTGTAATCAATAGAAGCTTAATTACAAGCGTCTAACCCTAACCCTAAATTGTGGTTCTTTTCATGCTCAGGTGTGTGGTAAAGAACGTTTTTGCCTCTATCTCGGACTGTTCTGATTCAAAGCCTGAAATGTGAGCAGTAATGGAATGAAAACACGATTGATTCATTTCCTTGGTTGAAATTAAACTTGATATGATTAACTATGAAAGAAGAACCATCAAAAAATTTGCTTTCTCAGTTTAATCCCTCCTTCATCTTGCATCAGCTTCTCTCTTACCTGTCCATCGACTTCCATCTTTAACTTACATCGAGAAAGAGCGAACGGAACATAGTACTTAATGTTATGTGATCTTACTTAATCATTTTACGTAACGTAGGCTTTACGTGAGCCTTTTTGAAAGTTTTTCTGACTAATTTTCAACAGAGAAAGTGAATTTGATACCACGAAACTTTAATTTAAACAGCAAATCTTAATTAAGAATTAAATTTATTTTTATTTTACTAATTCGTTTTTAAAATTGCCATATATTTTAGGTTCTTTAAGGATCAGCACTTATAGCCATCATAAAACATTTCATATGTTGTGTTATTTTCTTCACATTTGAACAATTACTCATCGTTCACACACAAGTAAGCACATAGTATGAATATTTGATACAAATTGGATTTATATAGACTTTTTTAACTGACAAACTACAGAAGAATTGTCTTGACGATGTCTTATTGTCTTGACGATGTCTTATTGTCTTGACGATGGTCAATCATAGGGGTTCTAAAATCGGGAATATTCCCGAAATTCCCGTTTTCATACCAAAAAAAAAACCGACAATTCAAATTAGTTTTTTTTTATTTTGTATTTTCCATGAAAAAACTACAATTTTAAGAAAAAAATTATAATAATGAAAACATACGTTAAGGGCAATTCTACGAGTGAAAAAAATTACAAAATTTCTTTATTCTATTAAAAAAAAACTTTGAATATTGACTTTTTACACATTTAAATTTATTAAAATTATGTAAAAAGGGAATGTTTATCATTATGAATAGTACTTGTTTGCAATAAATGGCTGTATGAGGAGATATTTTAACTTTTTTACTGTCAATCGGTGGAATTTAGCAAGTAGCGAAAACTTACAATGCAAATTTCTGCAGTTCCCTTTACTCGTAGAATTGCCCTTAAGGAATTTAAGAGTTGAAATATTAAACTCAAATTTGAGTGTCCATCAAGTAGAACGGTGACCTAACGATAGGGTGACCATCTATTTTTTATGAAAATACAGGACATTTGATAAATCTCCTAAAAAATACAGGACACAAAGGAAAATTTGAAAATTAACGTAAATTTTCGTGAAAAAAATACAAGACCTGAAACAAAATTTTCAAATTTATACAGGACAGGAATTGAAATACAGGACTGTCCGTTGTAAAACTACGCAGATGGTCACCCTACCTAACGAATTGAGTGATGGACTATATATGGGTTTTTTGTGCTAATTTGTGAAAGCAGAAAATATCTTTTTTAAATTTTGTGAAGTTGCAAGTTCTGAGATATGAGCATCTGAAAACGGAGCTAGGGCCGATTTTTTACTTTTAACACTTTCGACTGTAAATCTGACAAGGCTTAACGAAAATTGTTTAAACTTGGTCAGTAATTTGTGCAAATGTTTCTTAATCAAATAAAATAAACGAAATATTTTTATCTAGCCTAACCGTTCTACTTGATGGACACCAAATTTGATGTTTTTTAAATCAAAAACATATATTTATGAAAAACGAAGAGAAAGAGTATTTAAAAATATTTTTTAAATGTGTGATGTCCATAAAATAATAAACTTAATTGACATTGGATTAAAGTAATTTTTCCAAAATAAAAAAAACGTGCTGGAAATTAATATTTCTGGAATCCACCAACATCTACAAGAGCTGAACGTAACTTTTCAATCTCTAATAATATTGTCTCAAAAAATCGCACTAGATTGCTAGACCAGTTAAAATCGTACTTTAAGAATTGTTCTAAAACCAAAAAGAATTAAATTTCAAACGGAAATTATTGTCAAAAGAATCAATTTGACAATCAAATCAAATAGAATTTAAATTTAATTTAAAAACCTAAATATAAAGCTTTTAAAATTTTGAATTAATACTATATATTTTTGATAATTTTCGAGCTGAATACACCCTTAATTAACGCAAAAATTTGAAATCACAATCAGTCAAAAAAGGTCAAATTTCTCAGCAACCTTTGACTTTCAATTTTCTCACAATTTTCTTCAGTTTAATTCTTTAAAGACGTGTTTTTAAATATTGTTGCAAATCGGTGCAAATAAATTGGAACTTGACATTATTAATGCTTAAAAAGAAGTGGAGTTCAAGATAAAAGTGATAGTGAAGTGCTAAAATGGAAGCGACAGTGAAAATAATCCAAAAGTGATGAAAAAATTAAAAGTGAAGAAAAAAATGAAAAATTTTCTGAGTGAACATTGAAAGTTAAGAAAATTAAATTCAAGAAGCTGTAAAATTGAAGTGAAAATGAGATTGATGAAGCTTGAAGGAACCAGGACACAATTAAAGAAGCAAGAGGCTAGTGACAACGAAGAAAAAGCTAAGTATACTAATAAATAGTCCTCAAATTCCTTTTCTTTAATGAAACCAGCCATTTGACTTCCTACAATTGCGTACGTAATGCTTGCAATACGTGAAATGATTACTTAAAAACGCATTGCATTGAGTTTTACATTTCGTCGGCCTTTGTTGATGTAAATTAAGAGTGGGAGTCGGTGAATAGGTCAGAGGGGGGTCGATGCAAGATGAGGAGGGGTAAAACTTGAGGGAGCAAAGTCTTTTGACCCTTTTTTTAAAAAGTTTTTCTGTTCTTGGTATTTTTTGTAAATCGAGCCTATGAGTCATGTGTTTCTGCCTGTGAGACTTACTATCGTGGCTACTGATTGGTTCATCCTTGATGTAGAGTGGCATCAAGGACATTGATTGCTTGCTCGTAAATGAGACTTGCAATTTTTTGTCTAGATGCCTGTTCTCACACACAGCATTAGACTTACATCAGGTCCAATGACGTATCGTGTAGTTTAATGTGAAAAATGAGCCTCTGATGATTTGGGTTGTAATCAATAGAAGCTTAATTACAAGCGTCTAACCCTAACCCTAAATTGTGGTTCTTTTCATGCTCAGGTGTGTGGTAAAGAACGTTTTTGCCTCTATCTCGGACTGTTCTGATTCAAAGCCTGAAATGTGAGCAGTAATGGAATGAAAACACGATTGATTCATTTCCTTGGTTGAAATTAAACTTGATATGATTAACTATGAAAGAAGAACCATCAAAAAATTTGCTTTCTCAGTTTAATCCCTCCTTCATCTTGCATCAGCTTCTCTCTTACCTGTCCATCGACTTCCATCTTTAACTTACATCGAGAAAGAGCGAACGGAACATAGTACTTAATGTTATGTGATCTTACTTAATCATTTTACGTAACGTAGGCTTTACGTGAGCCTTTTTGAAAGTTTTTCTGACTAATTTTCAACAGAGAAAGTGAATTTGATACCACGAAACTTTAATTTAAACAGCAAATCTTAATTAAGAATTAAATTTATTTTTATTTTACTAATTCGTTTTTAAAATTGCCATATATTTTAGGTTCTTTAAGGATCAGCACTTATAGCCATCATAAAACATTTCATATGTTGTGTTATTTTCTTCACATTTGAACAATTACTCATCGTTCACACACAAGTAAGCACATAGTATGAATATTTGATACAAATTGGATTTATATAGACTTTTTTAACTGACAAACTACAGAAGAATTGTCTTGACGATGTCTTATTGTCTTGACGATGGTCAATCATAGGGGTTCTAAAATCGGGAATATTCCCGAAATTCCCGTTTTCATACCAAAAAAAAAACCGACAATTCAAATTAGTTTTTTTTTATTTTGTATTTTCCATGAAAAAACTACAATTTTAAGAAAAAAATTATAATAATGAAAACATACGTTAAGGGCAATTCTACGAGTGAAAAAAATTACAAAATTTCTTTATTCTATTAAAAAAAAACTTTGAATATTGACTTTTTACACATTTAAATTAATTAAAATTATGTAAAAAGGGAATGTTTATCATTATGAATAGTACTTGTTTGCAATAAATGGCTGTATGAGGAGATATTTTAACTTTTTTACTGTCAATCGGTGGAATTTAGCAAGTAGCGAAAACTTACAATGCAAATTTCTGCAGTTCCCTTTACTCGTAGAATTGCCCTTAAGGAATTTAAGAGTTGAAATATTAAACTCAAATTTGAGTGTCCATCAAGTAGAACGGTGACCTAACGATAGGGTGACCATCTATTTTTTATGAAAATACAGGACATTTGATAAATCTCCTAAAAAATACAGGACACAAAGGAAAATTTGAAAATTAACGTAAATTTTCGTGAAAAAAATACAGGATCTGAAACAAAATTTTCAAATTTATACAGGACAGGAATTGAAATACAGGACTGTCCGTTGTAAAACTACGCAGATGGTCACCCTACCTAACGAATTGAGTGATGGACTATATATGGGTTTTTTGTGCTATTTTGTGAAAGCAGAAAATATCTTTTTTAAATTTTGTGAAGTTGCAAGTTCTGAGATATGAGCATCTGAAAACGGAGCTAGGGCCGATTTTTTACTTTTAACACTTTCGACTGTAAATCTGACAAGGCTTAACGAAAATTGTTTAAACTTGGTCAGTAATTTGTGCAAATGTTTCTTAATCAAATAAAATAAACGAAATATTTTTATCTAGCCTAACCGTTCTACTTGATGGACACCAAATTTGATGTTTTTTAAATCAAAAACATATATTTATGAAAAACGAAGAGAAAGAGTATTTAAAAATATTTTTTAAATGTGTGATGTCCATAAAATAATAAACTTAATTGACATTGGATTAAAGTAATTTTTCCAAAATAAAAAAAACGTGCTGGAAATTAATATTTCTGGAATCCACCAACATCTACAAGAGCTGAACGTAACTTTTCAATCTCTAATAATACTGTCTCAAAAAATCGCACTAGATTGCTAGACCAGTTAAAATCGTACTTTAAGAATTGTTCTAAAACCAAAAAGAATTGAATTTCAAACGGAAATTATTGTCAAAAGAATCAATTTGACAATCAAAACAAATAGAATTTAAATTTGATTTAAAAACCTAAAGAAAATACATGGTGTAAGTGTAGCTTTTAACTTTTTTTTTTGTTGATTCCCGGGAATATTCCCGTTCCCGGGCATCATTCCCGTTCCCGTTTCGATTCCCGAAATCTTATGGGAACGGGAATTCTGGAACCCCTAGAATAGACGTAATTCAAAAAATGTTATTGCGCTTAAATTACTACGTGGGATATTGACGATTAATATTCTATAGAAGATAATATTAAAAAATGCTCAGAATTTAAGAGGAAATCATTTTTGTTGAATTTGTTAAAATCTTCGTCTCTAGAAAATCTCTCGCTACACTCTTCTAACAAGTGAATGACAAAAATAAATGTTAGGACTGAGATGTCATCAAATTCAATTCAGACAGCATCAATCAACTGCGTCTTTAACTTCTCACAGCTTCCCACCAGAGAAAGCTACAAAAAAAAAAATCTAAAACTAGTCATATTTGATTAAATATTTTTCCTTCGATTCTTCTCACTTCCCTGTAGATTTAAATTTAATTAATATGATATTTTAAACTGTCTATAGCGTAAAACAGATTTGCATAACTTTATTTGCACATCAATGAAGTTAATTAAATATTTCAATCACATAAACTGTGCCTTAGTTAAAAATTCGTGTATAAAATATTTGATGAGTAATTATAAGAATTATCGCTGTATGCAAGTACATTTTTTATGCGATTGTTGTATTGATAAAAAAAAACTTTTGATTCATTAGTTATGGGAACATTAATAATTTTTATAAGTGCACTTTTTATGCATATATTTTAAGTTTCTATGAATTTTATATTGATTGTGTTGATGCTCCAGTCATATGTCGTGATTATTCTCTTATGAGATATTAACTTCTTATTCAAATTTAATGTCTGGTTGACTCACAATAGAGAAGCTAATTCATTATTAAGGAGCTCATCAAACAACTTAGAAAACATTTTTTACCGCCAAAAATGTTTAATCAGTCAAGAGTTGTTGACCAAAATATTTTTATGAATCGCTAATTTTTTTTTATTTGGCACTAAAAGATTGGCAGGCTGCAATAAAATATTTTCAGTTTCGTCATAAACATTAAAATGTTTTTGTCAACATATGATTATTTATTCTAAATTCTTTCCCGGCATTTATATTCTGATTTTACCAAATAATCGTGGATAAAAAATATTCATCAAATTCTTTCTAGTCATCTAAATAAACACGGACACTCTTCTTTCTAATTATGAATACAAGACTCGATGATTTAAGCTGTTGAGATGATTTTCAATTGAGTAAATCTTTTTGAACTTTGATTGAGTGTGCAGCAATCGCAATAACTAATTCTTGAATTATATTGCATGTGTTTGGAGACATATCAAAATTAAATGATTTATGCAAATATTTTGAAGCCACAAACTTCAGGAAAATCCCATTTTCTAAGTCTATAACATTCATATTATAATAGTAAGAATACTTAGCAGATGTCTAATGAACTAAGCAAATAAGCTACGAATTCTTATTGTTTTTTCAAACAGGAGTCCTATGAATTCTTCAAAATATTTCTTACGCCGTCATCCTTTGATCATTAAGTGGTTTGTTGCTTGGATCATTAGTTTTGAATTACTTTACGGTTTTTGATCTCATGCAATTTTGAAGACTTAGAATTTGAAGTTCAAAATGATTGTTGTCAGGAGATTAAAACTTTTATGAGAAGAAGGAGCAAAAACCTTTTTCTAAAAGAAATATTAAAACTTTTAAATATAATAGATTGACATTATCATGATCTATGATCTATTTTAAATCAATCTCAGAACTATAAATTCACCAAACAGATTGAAAATTCCCAATAATAAATAAAACGTTCGATAATTTGAATGAAACCAAATCTCAATTTGATTCCTTTTAAATGTAAACTGGGAAATAACATTGTATAAAAAGTCAAAAATTGTTCACATCAGCTAACATGTTAGAACTTTTAAATTTTTATTTGTTTAACGTTTAAGCTAGCTCTAGCATAGGGCTTATAGAAATGAGCACTAGTGTGAATATTTAAAAAATGCCAGATATAAAATATATTGAATTCAGTTTTGGAAATTCCGCAGCTATATTTGATTCAAGCATCTGAAGTAAATACTTCCATTCTTAAAATAAAATTGTTTCTTAAGAAATAAACTTCTTTTCTTAAAACAACCGAATGTAAAACAATAAAAACTGTTTTATTGCTGGGGAATTTCTCGTAGAACAAAAAAGGTCTTTAAGGTTTATTCAGAAATATAGCATTGTCATCTTTTAGAAACGAATAAAGATGATAATTGATGACAGAGATTTTTTTTAAAATTTGTCCTTTAAATTTATTAATTTTGCAATGATCAATATACTAAGAATCAATCAATTGAAAAGCTTGCAAATTTTTACATCATCAACAAACCTTTTAATTTATTAAAACTTCTGACTATACGAATAGTGTTAACAAATCAAGCAGGAAAATATGGAAATGCAATTAAGAATATTGTGCAACAAAATATTAATCTAGTAAATATTAGACTACCTCATATGAATCTTAACAAATGTCAACAAAGTTTTTTATTCTAATTAAATGCATTTTACCGCCACAGCAAACTTTAAAATGTTCATAAAGTCGTACAAACACAAAGAATTAAAAAAAAAATTTCCACATCACAAGCAAATAGAAAACATGTTTGTGTTGGAAAAAAAGAATCGTGATGCCACTCAGCTGCATAAATGCACAAAAAAATTCTACAATTGACCTTAGCTGTGAATTTAAGTCAAGTCTGTACGATTTCTCAACACGAGTGAATGAATTCTAGCAAGTAAGTGATCTGCAATAATGTTTAATGTTAAGGTTGACTATCATGAATGATTGGTGAGGTTAGGATTAGTAATTAGAATCTTTGGACATGTAAATGAGAATTTCTTCACTTAATTAAAAATCAATGAAGAATAGTTCAAGCTGAATCATACGTTTTATATTTTAAAATAATATTTTCCCGCCAAAACTTCGCAGATGGTCATCCTATTCATTACCAATATTTAGCAAATAAAATAAAAATTCTATACTTAATGAAAGTGCATATGACTTAACCTTAGACTCAATTATTATCAGCTGATTGACTTACTGACTTCATTCTAATATTTAAGCTGCACGATACTCTGTTCGAACAAGCTCAGATATGTGCATATTTTTAAAATGTGTGATAGAACACGTTAAAAACATTAATTATTTGAAAATAAAAAGATAGATAATTACGGACCTTAACATCATTTCATTACGAGATTAATTGGTACGTAATATGGGCAGAATTGTAGGAAGATAATTAAAACAAATGATATAAGAGAAAAACTGCAATTAGAATAGAATGAAAATTTGTAATAAAGAAGTTAATTAGTGTCATGAGAAAATTTTCTCCGTGCACGCATTGAATTGTTTTGCCGCAAAACTGCATCTGGCTGCTCAATAACTATGCTTAAATCTAATTTCTCTTTACTTTCTTTCACGTTTATTCTTTACATTATTTTAAATCAAGTGCGTTGCATAAGTGCAATTTAAATGATGTCTTATGACATAAACGATCTAGTCCGTATGAATGAACTGAGCTTATGAATGGAACATTTACATGTCATAGATTATTTTTCATGGTGCAATGCCATGGTCTTAGCTAACATCAAAAAATACGATCGTCGATGTTTATTGACCATAAACGTATATGTGATCGGCTTCACGGTCGTCCGCAACAAGTTGATTCTCAACTGCAATGCTTCAACGATTATTGGAACTAATATTTATGATATTATAAGTTACTTAATCGTAAATGGATTTAATTCAACTTGTAATCATTAAAATTATTTTATTATGAATGATACTGCAAACTGAAGATTTTGCGTTAAGATTTTTTAATTAAATCTGTTTTTCTAAGAATTTTGAATATATATTCTAATCCACTTTAGTTTGGGAATATTGTGGAACTTTAAAGGTTATGTAATAATCGTTTACGGTCATGGAGGTTGGAATTTACTAAAATTACTTTAAAGAAACTTTTCCTAATTTACTTGTTACCTTTCAACTATCGCACTTAACTTTACATATTCTTAATTTATTTTTTATAATTGGTATTTCCAATTCTAACAAATATATAACTTCAGATCACAAATCATGCATTCTAAGCATGATCATTCGGAAATTCTTAATATGTTATAGATGGGATTTTCTAGAATTTATTTCTATTTCACCACAGGCTGTTCACTAGTTTAAAGAACATTATTATTAAAATTCTAAATAAAATGCAATTCGACAGTAAAAACCCTGCTTTAAAAATGTAAGGTAAAGTTGAACTATTGCTACTTACCTTTTTGCTTCGGCACCGGCACAGAATAGACAATATTTTCAAAGTTTATATCAATACGATGTGAATCGTCGTGGTTTATTTCCATTTTTCCAATTTTTTTGTGTTACTGTATTATTTGAATAATTGCACTGTATTTATAAATAATTCATGTGTGATTTTTATCATATGTGTAATATAGCTTTTTAATGTAGTTTAAAAAACTTTAAATGACGATGTGCTCTTCCTTTATGAACTGTTTTTTTTTTATCACAAATTATTTATCAGCTTTGTAAATTTGCTTCAATATTGTTGCCTTGTAGCTATAAAAAGCAGAACATGTAGAGTTAATGAGTAATTTTTTTAATGAATCATCATTTTAACGTTCTGAAAGCATTGAAAAAAATTGCTTTCATTTAATTTTATTTTGGTATTCAGAATTTTTGAAATGAAAGATTAATACCATTTGGTATGAGATTGGACATGTATAGTGGTTGATATATTTAATTAGACTGAGAGAATGATGAATACATAGCAACAAAGTCAAATATTATAATCTTATTAAGGCTTCTTAAGAATTAAATTTAAAATCATAGCGAATTGAATCATTTGATTTTAATTTGATTGTCTTGCTCATTTTTAAGCATGCAGCTTAAAATTCAAAAATCAAAAAACTTAAATCAACTTGATGTTTGTCCTAACTTGTTTTTATTGCTTTAAAATCAAAAATAAATATTTTTGAGATGCAATATTCCTTTAATTCTGTTTATAAGATGCAAGAGCATTGATCTTTTTATGACCAACACACCTAATTTACGAGCTCGCTCAAACGTCTCAAATTTTATGTATTATTGAAAATTATTCTTTGAATGTTGTCAATAATGGCTACAATAAAGGCACCTTGACAATGTATTGTTCATTTTAATGTGCTTAATTTAAATGGAAAATTCTATTCTATACTTTGCAAAGAAAAACGTTAAAAATAAATAACAAACCATTCAGCAAAATTATCCCATTTTGTCCAGTGACATTTGGAGAATGGTTACATCAGAATGAAATTGACTTCAAAAAAAATTTATTAATATATTTATATAACAATGAAGATTTGGAAGAAAACAGGAATGTTTATTCTTTCAGGAATACAAAAAATTTTACAAAGTTTTGTTCATCTTTAAAATTGAAGATCCTGCTTTACATAATACTATCAAATTATTGCAGCATAGTCAAATGAAATAACATCTGTCAATTGGGAAATATCTTGGTTTAGAATATCTTCATTCAAGTAAGAACATTCAATTGTTTTTTGCATATTAATCACGTTTAAATGATTCATCTAAACGTACAACTTGCGCATTTCTGATGTTTGCATTTACTGACTTACGAAATCATGAAAATCTCATCAATTTATTGATTAAAAATGATTGAAATTTATTATCAAACTTTATTTACACGTGTTGATGCCGCATCTCAATATTTATTTGAATTTATTAAAACTTCATGCTGACATCAGAGTTCTCAGGTGCGTGCAACATTTTAGTACAAAAACATATTCAGAAAATGATCTTGAGAAATTGTTTCTGGGTTAAGAACATTTGCTACTTTTTGAGATTATTGTGTATTTATAAATCAGAGTTTTATTATTATCACTTATGCACAGAATATTTGTAATATTAAAAGTCTGGATTTTATTAATTATTGATTCGAAAAATTAACAGAATCTTACATCTAGTATCTCACTTTTAATGACATTAAAATCACATTAAGAAGCTTACTTTTACATACTTTTTTTCACTTTTATATTTTTAACACTTGTTGAATTTCGCGTGTTTCTCGTTGCGCGATAGAAAAGCAACTGGCATTTTAAACAGCAGCTAGAGTGCTCTGAGTCTAATGAGAAAAGATTTTTCAGCAACACACATGAAAATATTTGCAAGTCGTACAATAATTTCTTAGCTCAATTTCATATTAAATTTGAATTAAACAAGTGTATTGATGAGATTTAATGAGAAAAAAATTGAGAATGTTATTTACTCGCAGTTGTTTGCTGTTTTTTTTTTCGTTCTCAATTAATTAATGACTCACATGCACTACGCAAAATTGTGCATGATAGAAAATATGCAGCTCAGAAGACGTCAATGTAAATGGAAAAAAATGCAGATGAATATTTTGACTAAAACTTAGATCTTGATTTTTATATCCATTAAATCACATTAGTGTGGCTACTTAAAAGTTTTGTCATGCTTAATTGTAACCATATGAGCATGCAAAAGTTAAATCAAGTTTGCATCAAAAAACGAAGTGTTTCTCAATCTATCTAACATCGCAAGACATAAATTCGTGTCTTGAAGTAATAAATAAATTATCTTTAATAATAAAAACAACAAAAAATTCAATTTTTTTAAGCATGTGCATGTCTACATGAGCTCAAGTGCATTAATTTTGACCCAAAAGAAGTATTTTCTTTGTGTGTTTGGTAGCTGACATTAGGAAATGCAGAGAATTGTCTCGAACATGGTTAAACGGTAGTCATGGCCTGATTGCTACTTGTGAATTGAGGTGTAGTTTATAATTTTTTATGACGAAGTTTCATTAAAGGTTAATTTGGCTGATCATTTTTGATTTTCTAACCTTTTAAGATTTTATGTTCGAAGATCATTGATTTGGTTTACGAATGTAATGTAAGTTTTGTTCATAACTGACAAAAGGGTTTATGTTTTGCATTCTGTTAAGATTTAATTTGAATTATATCCTCAAATTTCCACTTCTATCTAGCACCCTAAAGTAATCACAGGCGTACAGACTAAAATAATTTGAAATTATTGATAATCATTAACGAAGTTAATTTTAAACCTGCATGACTGGAATGAAAAATATTTATTCAGACTCGAACCTAGTTGCAATTATTCAAAACAGACAGAACAAGATGCAAATAATGCATAGAGCAACGGCACTCCACGTTTCACACTCAGGCGAGAATAAATTACTTATTTCAATAGAAACAGCGCCACTAATAGGGAAGAAATGCGTGAATATGAATAAATATGAGTAATAAATTCTTCTATTAATGCCTGACATATTTCTTTACTTCCTACAAATTAACACAATTGTGATGTCCTTTTGTTTTACTTTAAACAATAATACAATAGAGTTACTAGCAAAGGGCTGAATGCTGACCTCCGTTAAATTGATTTAGCAACCGGTATTCAATAGTACAAGTAATAATTATAATTCTGAATTAATAAGTAGCTATAAACTTGTGAATGATTGATTGATCGATGGATTATAATGAAGTAAAAATTGGATAAGGAATTCATCTCTAATATAATTAATTAGGCAGATAAGAAACTTTCAATTAGAAATTTCCATTTTACAAGTTTTCATGAAGGTTTGTTCTTTAATTAGGAATCACTACTCGTGACTGAAATCCACGTGGCTATCAATAAACGAACGAAATTCTTTAAATTTGTTTACGAAATTTTACCTCAAAAATAAGTTTTTGAAGTGAAAATATTTTTCAATTGACTAAAAATCGACTGTGAAAATAACATTTCCAAGATATAACTTACTAATCAGCTTCTAAATCGTATTGACTCATCTGAATTTCAATTATTTTGAAATGTTTGCAATTTAAATCATGTAAAGCTCAATAACAAATAATAATGAAGATAATTGAAGTTTAAAATTGTTGTTAATTACTTAATATCATGAATGATTTTTTATAGACTTATTTTCGTATGCTGGGAAAATTAATTTTCGTTTTTTAATTTACGATCTGATTGAAAATTAAAATATTTATTATATCAAGCATGCTTGGAAGGTATCAAACTACGAACGAAAGTCGTCATTTCCATTCAAATCTGTATTTGTTTATTGTATTTCGAATAATTTCAATTTTAATTAAGGTTTCAAAAGTGACTTAATTGAGTCAATACAAACGCAGTAATTTAAAATTCATATTAAACTTCTTTTCGTAAAATGACAGCAATAGAAACAAGTTGTTTTGATTGTTAGGAGACTTAATTTCAATTTTTTTTTTGAAGTTCCTAGAATAAACAACAAACCGAACTAGACACTAAGGCTAATGACTTTATTAAGTTTATTTAAATATACTGTAGAATTATCCTTTTGGTTTTGGTAATTGGAAATTTTCGCTACTTTACTTTAAAAAGTCAATTTTCATTGTTGGAAACAAAACCTTGACAACAAACAGTAAAACAACTTATTTTTACCATTTCAACAAAGCTTAAAATTCTAAAAACTCATCATCATCAATGACTTGGTCAAGTAATTGCGTCATCATCGGCCCCTATGTTAACTTATGACGTCCAGGGGGGGGGGGGGGGGGCTCAGCAAAAAAAGAACAATAGTAATTCCTGGAAATCCATTGTTTTTTTTTGAAAAACGTTCGTTAATTTTGGACGTCATAAGTGAACGACCCCATATCCATTTGCAGAAAACTGTTTTTAAATTTCAGTATTATCAGTATTCATTAGAATCTTTTCTCTCTGGAATGCATTAAGTCCGATTTGAATTATCTACATGTTTACAATTTTCGCAAAGCTGTTGTTTTTAAAAAAACAATTTTTTTTATCTAAATGAGTCATTATAGAACTATTGACAGATTTAAAATGAAGCGTAGAAAATTAAATAACTTTTATGGAACTGATTAGCTTTTAATTTTCGGTCCTAAATGTGAAGCATCAACGGTATAATATTTTGTATCAAATCAGTAGAAATCAATAAATTTTTCGCGAATAAGTATTAATTTAAAACGAAACGATTAGAATTTCCAATTTAATCACCTGTTGCACAGATTATGTCATATTAGTAGTCATAGTTTAGTAGACGTGAAGTCTTAGAATTTCCCAAAAGTAATATGCAATAATTCTCATATACACGATAAAAAATTACATAAAAATAGTCACAAGAACTTTTAGATATGGGTTGACGACACGAACTCCAAAATTTCATTCATAAAAAAATAAATCAAATTAAACTACCCGCATTCATGATATGGCTGTGTATCATACTCTTAATCCACTTAAATCAGACTCGCGCATGCTTTTTTGTTTTTTTTTTCTTCTTCTTTTTAATCAATTGACGCTGTCTTACTCATTCAAATAAATATTTTAAATTTATAATTTTTATTTCCTATCTGTTAATGCATTAGACAATAATTTTGTGTAAATTGAGAGAATTTTATTTGAATGGCGATAAAGAATTCTCGCCTTGACGTTTTTAATTCATCAAATCTTAACAAATGATTATAAATTTATTGAAATTTGCACTGTTTTAGTTTATTAGAGTCGCAAGACTATGTGAAAATTCAATGAACTTCATGGAGTTTTGAAATGTTTTTGAGCAACAAACGATCTGAGGAAATGCGAACTGCTTAAATAGGAATTTCGCAGGTTTGTGACAAAATTAATGCATTATATCGGCTTGATAAGATAATAATGTTTCATATTCTTTTAGTTCTGGAATTGAAGATTTGGTTTCTTTTTATCAAAAAAATCGGTAATATATTAATAGATTATAAAGTGTTTTTACATCCGAGATATTATTGGATATGGAGCTATTAAAATTTAAAAAAATATCTTGTGTCAAAACTTAAATACTCTAAAATCTATTAGATTGTCAATCTTCAATTAATTCACATAAACTAATATAATAATACACATAAACCTCACTTAAAGTCACCTCATCTTTCTCACTTTAAATAACTTAATATTTTAGTATGTATCAATTTTTTTTTAAACATTTTACATAATGAAGATCATTACAATATTTGTTTATTCGTTGATGTTTTCATTTCCTCTCAGTATTACAACAGTCTCATTCATGCATTAAAAAAAATGTTCTGAGACATACACGCGATGTGACATGATTTCTTTACAAAAATCTTTATTTAAGTACAGCAATTTAAATGATTTAAAAAAAAGTTGAATTGTTTGATAAATTGATTCCATTTTTTTTCAGCATTTTCGCAAGCATGCCTGAATAAAAATAAATCTTTTTACACACATTCGAGACTTGAGACTTAATATTCTATTAATAGAAATTCTGAATATCAAATGAATGTAGATGTGCATTATGATGCTATAATGAATGAATTGAAGATGCGATTTATTCATTCACTTTATATTTATCTATGGATTTATGCAGTTTCTGTCGCGATCCGGAAAATGAAATTGAAAGAATTAAGCGATAAATCTTCATAGAACACTTTTTTGAATACAATAAAAGTCGATATCAGTAGTAATGAAAATAATAAATGCACAGTTGTAAATAACAAGTTTTTATGAATATTCAAATATTTACTTGATTTTCAATTAATTTTTTTTTATTTTCAATTTAATTGTTTTCATCAAATCGAAGTACAAAAATTTTGCAAGTATAACACTTTTCACCTTATTCCACTTTACATCCACAAAAAAAATCACTAAAATATTATTTTTCGTTATTTAAATTCACGTCCGTAAAAGCGAACAGCTCAATCAAAACTGAAGCAACAATATGAAAAATATTATTTTCTCAGAACGCACAATGCGGCATATCCAACACGTTGAACTGTGTAGAGTGCCTTTTGAGAGACAATTTTCATTTTCTGATTGAATAATACTTTGTGTTTATTGTGACAGTGTTTGGAGCACTGTCCCCATTTAAATCCGTTCTAATTAATTAATCAATTTTCTATTCAATCTTTCTAATGATTGCGGTCACTGTCTACTATGCTGCAATTTGTAGTTTGAAGATCAGTCTTATGAGCGATAAGAACAAAAGTTTCTTACACAAATGACATTTTTTGTGAAAATGTGATCGCAACATGAGCGAAAATATATTCTGAGAGTGCATCGGCCTGTTGTCGTTGTTCTCTCGCTCTCTTGTTTGCTTTTTGTATAGTTTGTATCGTTGAAGATGTTTGATGTCTATGACTGTTGTGAGGTTTATTGTGTGATCGATGAGATGGAAATGTTAAAAGTATTTGAATATTTTTATTTGTGAATGAATGATTGAAATTCAAAATTGTTTTAAAATTTATTGAGACAACAGATTCAACTTAATGTCATTAATGAACGACCTCGGAAGTTCTCTCTTTTAAAAGTGTAAGACCTCTTAAAAATTCCACATATAATTCTACCTGATAAAAATTCTTTGACGTTCTCAGTTCGTCATTTTCAAAGAGCATCTCGGCTCTATTTTTGATTATCTCTCGAAAATATTTCTTAATTTGTTGTGCTTTAATTTAAAAAAAAAAATTGATAAAGACTCTATGCTAGATTACCTCCTGGAAAAAAGTACATAAGCGGAAATAATTTATTTCAATTTTGAGTGACATCTTGTGCCCGCAATTTTCGCAACATTGTTGAATTTTTTCCATTTTTCACTGGATTTTTTTTCGAAAACCCCTTTGAAGTTTATAATTCTATAAGACAATCCAGATGTGCCTAATAAGAGTCCAACCCTCACATTATCTTTTAAATTGACGGAATAATTTCACGCATTTAAAAATGTTTAAAGTAGATCACTAAAAGTAGATACTAGACTAAATGAGAAAAATGCATACATTGTGAATTTGTCAAGCTTATAGAGATGCTTTATAATTTGAACGTGATTTTTATAAGTTTGGGGGTTTTTTGAGGGCGTTCTGTCTTGTCAAATGATGACAAAAATTGACAAATTAAGTTATTAGTATTTCAATATTTTAATGAATGATCATTTTTGTCAGAATCAGAAGGAGATAACTGGATAGATTTATGATTAATTTAAATCGCTTAAAGTTTTTGTTTTCTGGCTTTGTTCTTACAAATAAACTTTGTAATGAGAATAGTTTGTTATTCCACAGCCTTAGCTCTTCAAAAGATAGCTAGACTTAAATTTCCTCCAAACAGTGCATCTTGAGTAAAGTGGTGAGGATAGGGACATGTACGATATGAAAAAATGAAACTCTGGATGCGCTTTAATACAAACACATATTAAAGTTTCAGACTAGTTTGAATATGTAGAAAAAAAGTAAGAATAATTCTCCTCTGAAAAAAAAAAAAACTCAAGTACTTGATAGCAGTGTAGAATATGTAGCGGATTTGTGATAAGCAAAAAAAAAATATGTGAATTCCGGTTTTCGAAATTATTATAGAGATCTTAAATCGTGTCAATCATTA
This sequence comes from Chironomus riparius, assembly GCA_917627325.4. NCBI lineage: Eukaryota > Metazoa > Arthropoda > Insecta > Diptera > Chironomidae > Chironomus > Chironomus riparius. Next base: position 14,422,304 of record OU895877.1, on the reverse strand, counting down.
GTCATATTTTATTTATTGCAATTATCATAGAAAGTCTCGCTTTCCGTGCAATCAGATGACTTTATTATCATATCATGTTTACAAGAAATTCTGCCTTAAAACATATGATCTTGTCTAGAATATTTTTCACCATAATGAATGGATTCATGTGAGCCACAAACACAAAGAATCAAAAGTGGCAACACAGCCAAATAAATTTAGTTAAGTACAATGATGCTGAGCTAAAATAAAAATTTAGATGAACACGGTTCACTAACAATATGTCATTATCACTATCAATTTTGCTGATAATTCGAACGATTTGAAATTAATTCTCTAACCAGCATTCATTTGAGATTTGATTTACTTAATATAGAAAACTTGTGTCTCCTTTTTAAATCACACGGCATGAGAGTACTTTTGCAATGTGGCTTGATTATGATTAGCTAATGTAGATTTATAAATAAATTTTAAAAACTTCTTAGTGATTAATGAAATATTTTTGACTGGATGTACTCTGAATAAATTTATTGCTGTGGATTCTTGCGAAAAAAAAATTGTTGTTGTCTGTGTATGAACGTATACAACTGACTTAATACCCTGAGGTTATAATTAAATACACATTTTGTTTGAGGATGCATTTTTCTGAAATTCCAAAATTGCACTTGTTTGTCCAAACACGCAGCTCTTGATACATTTTATCAGTTGAACTATAATTTTAGGAAGCTATCAAATCATCAACCTTATGACTATAAATTTTATACCTCAACTAAGGTCAAATGTCACTACAACATAATCTGATTCATAAAACTTTTACAGCTTTCCAGAAATTTCTCACAATACATCCCGAACAAAAATCTTCTAGATTCACTTCCAATAAATTTATTTTCAAAGAATTTGTGGGTGCATTTATTTTTGACTTATTCAGTTGAGCATGAATGAATAAATGAAGTTAAATAAAGTTATGTTTATCACTCATGGTGGCATGCTTCTGTTCCAAAAATATATAAAAGAGAGATGAAAATATTCTCGAAATAGCAAGTCTTCTTTTGTTTTGAGGGGTCGTTTACCAATGACGTACATAAAATCATAAAATGCTGAATCCCTTCAGAAAGACTTTGGAAACTTATAGACCACATTTTATAAAATATTAGACATCATTTGCAAATATCCCCCTTATTTTCTTATAATTATTATGAACAACATTCGGCGATTATTCTGTGATATGTTTGGATGCTAATTATAGGGCATTTTAAACGCAAGCACGTTTCGTCTGCGCCATGTACTAAATTGCAACATACAGCATATGATCCAAAACCATACATTATTTTAGATTAAAGGAGACTTGAAGTGATTTTATGGCAATTTTCAAAGACTGCAGAAATTCTATTTTGATGCGTTTGTATTAAATATTTGAACTCTGTTTCTCCAAAACATTTCATTGGCAACGATATAAAAATCATGAAAATACTTGTTAACCTCCCATGCATACATATCCATCTCATAAAAATTTGTTGAACAAAATGTTGCTGCATTTATGACTTTTTTTTTAAAAGGAAGATGAGTAAATATTGTTGGAACTGCGTTTCATGGCGCATTTTTAAGGGTAATCTGATATTGAGGTTGTAATTGAGAAAGATTTAAGGTGAATTAAAAATTTATTCTTGGAATTTTGGTGAGGTTGTTGTGTAAAGTATGTGTTTAATTCAGTGCTTCTCAACCATTTCAGTCCGAGGCAATTTAAAATCGTGTAGAACTTTAAGCATTTTTATAAAGCACTAAGGAATTCTCGCTGATCACAGTTTAACTCCGCTTCCCAAAATTTCTCTGAAGAACTGAGTTTGTGTAAAGCATCAAGAGATCTCAGAGTCCTTTGTTGCCATGCAGACAATTTTTATTTATTGAATGGTGCCTTGGAAAACCTTAGCTTAACCAATAGATTACAGGATTCTAGGTTAGATCAGTAGATTTTCAATCAGACTCTCCAGTCTGCATTTCTAGTTGATGTCAGTCAACAGTCTCATCCCATTCTGACTTTATATTAAGCTCATAAAATATTAATTAAAAAGAAATGAAGAAAACTCTGATGCGTTGATGATCCGTAGCAAAAAATATATGAAAGATCTGTTTATGCTCATCATAAAGCATCGCAAAGAGAACAAAAACATTTTTGTTTATGCAGAAGCTTGCAGATTTTTTTTATTTCATTTACAGATGCTTTTGTATGCGAGCCCTTTTTGCATGCATGACTTTTTTAATAGTTTTAAGACAGAAATTCTTAGAAATTCATGATTTAGCTTTAATGTTGGAGTTCATTCATACTACATTTAAGAAAAATCGGGAATTTCATTTCTTCTATTTTTGTTTAATTTATTGACTCTTGCATCATCATATGAGAACTAAAGTATGGTTGATCATCTCTCGTGTGTATCTCAACAAAGCTAAGTTTTGCATGACAGAAGATATGGGAGGAATATGATGAATGAAAATAATCAAATTATTATTAAATTAATGAGAATGAGAAGCAACGAGAGAATTTATTGCATGCAAGCAGATATAAAGAAGAACTTTACACTGTTTAGCAAATGCAATTAAATTGAATCAACAAATGAACACTAACATATGTTTGAACATGCAAAATGAAATAATAAAGTCGGAAGAATAACATGAATGTGAGGAAAAATGCAGCACATCAGTCATTCTAAAATCTTCATTTTATTTTTGGATGAAAATAATTTTTCATTTTTTTAGTAGGATCTTGACGAAAAGTGAGAAAAGATAGATGTGAATGTGTTCCTACATTAAACTACATGCTTTAAAATTTATCTTTGTCTTTACATCTGTGGATCTGTTATTGCATGTAAAATGTACACAATCGACTGTTCCTCAATCAATTTAGTGCAATGTTTATATTATTTGTATCGCATATGCCGTCGATTTAGAGTTGGTGGTGATTTTTATGCTTTCGTTGAAAGTTTTAAGGCAAAACCACATCAATTTTTTTAGTCTTCATTCTATGTTGTCTTTGTAAATTGAAAAAGTTGTTCTTAATACTTTATGAAAATGTTATTTTAATTCCAGTGATTTATATTGTATAGACTCTATTCTGAGACTCAATATATACTTTTTGGCCGTGACATAAAGTTTTCCCTTCATGAGACTACTCAACAACTTAGTAGTTCCATTCAAAAAATTATTTCAGTTGAGATTAATTTCTTTTCTAAGCTTTCAACAAATTTTTGGACTGGATATGAATTATTTCTAGAAATTTCACATCTTTTCGTTCATTTCTTACTAGCATCAAATGATGCATAAAATTAGAAATATAAAGCTCATTTCAAAGTAAAACATTTGTCGAAAATTAAAATACCACATGAACAATATTTCCGTAGAAAAGAACTCAAGTTTATAGCTCTAAAGTTGCAAAAATTAGCTGCAATTGAATTTTTATGTTCGTCTATCATTAACACTATTTGCAATTAATGAAATGTGATGAATGATTTTTACAGATCTGTAATTTTTATTTATGGTTGAAAGATTTTTCGCATTGAATATTCAATCTCTGCTGAACTTACATCCATCAAAAAGAATGATTTCAAAGTAATAAGAAAAAACGTTTGTCGCGAATAATGTTTATTTGATATTGTGAATTCTTTTTGTCTCTTCTCTTTTGATTTTTGCCTTCTGCAGCAGAAACAGATGCAGCTCAATGTGATTTTCTGTTTGATGTGTCTTTTTTAGTTCCCTTTTGAGACAATTCATATTTTATCAAGGGGAACGTTATGGAAAAAAGTTTTAATCTTACTGATCTCTGCCTTCGATATTAAAATAAAATTGTTGTGGCTAGAATCAGAAAGTTACAAATGTTAATGAGAAAAATAATGACCACTTGAAAATTTATCTTTAAAACTTTTCTCATCATGTTGTTTTCCCCTTGCATTTTATGCATACACGATAGTTTTTCTGAAAATGAAGACATTTGAATAGAGTATGCTCCATGCACATGAGCGTAATTTAATCCTTTGGTATTATAGCGGCTTACTGTAAAGCAACATACATGGAAAAAAAGTGATGTCATTGCTAGATTCTCTTGGTGTGAATATAATCAATTTATAGTTTGATAGAAAAAAAATGAAATGGCTAGGTGACAAAGATATCTAATATGGAAGTTGTTAAGAGAAGATGACTAGGGTACACCGTAGAATTCCCTACGTAGAAGTAAGAATTCCCAGAATATAGGTGCTCGAACTCGTGCAAAACGGTCGAAAAATTCAACCTGAATCAACCTTTATTTCTAAATATTTTCGACTTCAGTAGCTTGTAGCAGTTTGTCACTAGATGAAATAATATGATCTGAATAGCTACCATTTGGATCATAGCCCACTTGACGCTTTTTATTAACTTACATAATTAAAATCTTATCAACACATTAAAAATTCTCCACTCAGCCGGAAGCTCATTTTGTATCAATGTGTAAGAATCATTGCATTCATAAAAATATCTCTTAGATTTATTTTGCTACAAACTTGTGCTGAAGTTGAGTCACTTATCACTCATAACCCAGTCACTTACTTACTTTAAGATTCGCAAAAATAAGCTTATAAATTCTCAATAAATTTTTTTAGATGCTGAGAGTCTAGAAAATATTGAGCGAAAGGTCATAAAAGTGTAGTCAATTCTGGTCATGATAAGAATATAATTCAAGCTTATGTATGGAATTAGGTCTGAATTTTTGTTCCATTTTTTCCATTTTAAAAGAGAAGAGAAAATAAGAAATTGTTTGTTTGTTACTGAAACCGTAGAAATATTTATGAATGTGCTTCTTTTGACCATGAATTTATTCAGCTAGACATCAAAGAAGAAGATTTATAGTCTTTTCTCTTTATTTCGCATCGTTTATCTGCGGATTGCATTAAAACATAAAAAAAAGTTGCATCCAATTGACTCAACAATGGGGAGTCGAGATGAGTGTCAAAATCTTACTATAGAAGTTGCTTCTACATTCCACACTGATTTAAGTACATTTGTTTTTTTTTGTTCTAAGGAAAATGAAAACTGTAGCAATTTGTAGATTAGTATACATGCTCATTAATTCATAATATGACTTGCACTTCCTCCCCTCAATCATATAAAACTATTTTAGCAGATATTTTGCATCTTCTAAAGTTCTCTTTTTATGAGAATAATGTGGGCATATCGCAAATATTTAATGATCTGTGGCTTCCTCTTAATGAATGAGATTGACTTTTAAGTGGAAATATATGGAGGATTTATTATTCCCTCAAGATGCACATAACATCAAGTGCTTCCATTTTTGGATTTTCATACGATAATAAATCAAGTAGGAGGATAAGTAAGGGAATTGATGGAATATTGAGTTTGATTGTGTTTTGATATGCGAAATAGTTACTTATGGGATAGGTATGAGGCTTTATTGGACAGAGTAGTTGGTTTTTTTTGAAGTTTTGTGTCAGATTTTGAAATGATATGCTGCAAATGGAGGTGTGAGTAAGCCTTCTTCGAAAGATAGTTCTAAAAAATGCCACCAAATTACAATCTACACCAAAACTTATAAGTCTCTTTAAAAATACAAGAAAAATTTGAAGGCTTTGTTATGTATTTGACTGTTAACTAGACTTGGCACATGTTTCCCGAATTAAGATTCTCAGAATTTTAAAAACACCTAGTTGTGATAATGCCCAGCTCAGATCAGCATGCATCTTATTTTTTTTTGATCCATTGAATACCCAAAAATCATAAAATGAATGACAAGCTCAAAGCTATACAACAAAAAATCCAAAGGCTCTTTGTCGTCATTTTAAATTGTTCTCATTTTTCCAATCGATCAAACAATTCCAAGAAAAATGCGCTAAAGATCTTCACAGCAATAAATAATGTTTTTCATCTCAAATTCGTTGAACTCAAATAACTAATCTAAGTACTCTCATAAAACTGAATGAGAATGAGCTCATTATGAGCTGTAAAGTGATGATAAGGAAGCTAAAAAAATAAATATTTCATAACTTTAATAGCTCACACTCTTCAAAATAATGAATTTTCATTCATAGTTTTTATTGAATGAGCATTGGAAGATGTCAAGAAAGGTCTGATTTTGACATACAAAAAAGAATAAATTTTAAAATCATTTCAAGGGCAAGATTGCAACAATTTATTACAGAATTTCATTCAACTCAAATGCTGATGGTCTCGAAGAAAAGAAAATATACAAGTTATATAGAAAATATGTGCTGATGATGAAGGAATCGAGTGTAAAAATGCAAAACTTCAAAAATTGCCATTGACAGCAATTTTGTGTGTATTATGATGGCTACGCGACGATCAGGCATTCAATTACATGAAATTAATTCTAATTGTACTTTAAAAAGCAATTTTTTGTGCCTTTGAGGCATGTTGCGGTCGGAACCTTTTTTTTGCTCTTTCCAATCATTTTTCGTTAATCATGATGATGGCAATTAGAACTGATTCTCATTTTAACGAGAGCAATCTTATCAAGAATAATTTTTGATTTGTACATAGCTCTTGAAATGGTAAATAGGTTCAAGGAAACTGAATATAGTTTCAAATGTTATCAATAACGGAATTATGTATACATACATCCATAAAATTCGTTGTCTCTCGCTCTTTATTTATTTTTTTGTGAATATAAATTCATTGCATAATTTCTTCAGACATGAAAGCAGAAATGGGAAAAAGAGTAAGAATGCAGAATTTCATACAAGATTCTTTAATATATTAAAAAGAAAAGCAGAAATATAATAAACTTGCATTTAACTGCTGCTGTTGCAGTTGAACACGATCGAGATATAACTTCGTCTCATACATTCTTAATTTTATAACAGCCGATTGTCTGTCGTGCCTCATATTTTCCATATTCCTTCACTATATTTTCATATGTTGCAATCGTTTCCCACACTTTCCTGATTCCCGAACACCATGCGAACTGCTTAATACTTAGAAAATTTGTTTCATTCGCCTTTCATCGCGTACGATCAGTTCGTGTTCGGCGGTCCACTTGACAAGATTGAAAAGCCGTGGTCTCGCGTCTATTTGATTTTTTAAAATTATTATCAATTTTTTTTTATTGCTGTTGAGTGGAAAAAGAGATAATAAAACTGAGATTGCGCAGAAAAAGAAATAATTTGGGAAAGAATTAAACGCTAGTTTATAAGGAAAAAATTAATATTAAAATTTGTTCCTTTTTTTTGAGAGTGTTTAAGACACAAAAAATAAGTCAATTGATGGAGTTTTAAGAAAAGTGGAAAATTTTTATAAAAAAATTATTTAAGCTGTGATTATAGTGAACCAAAATATATTTTTAATTGTAAATTTATAGAGCCCGAGAATGGGCTCAAAGCATAAGGGAGCCACAAGGATGGCCTCCTTACGAGAATCGCCATGGTGAGAATTCTTATCTTCCTGTTTTGTGTATAGCGAAAAAAATCATTCAAGTGATTATTATTTTTTACTGGATTAAACGTTTTTATTTTTGGACTATGTCAATGGATTGAATATCTGAGGATTAAATTGTGATCATTTGCTTGCATAGTGAATAATAGAAGTGATAAATAATAATTAAAATGTATTACATATGGCCTGTAAAAGCAAGCAATAATTTATTATGTCAACTGATAAGTGCTACTGCAATTAATACACACAAAAAGGATTAAAAATTTAATACAAAAATTCTTGAAAAGTGTTGATGAAAAATGTGGCAACGTTGCACAATCGTGATAGAAGTCATATAATGATCATAGTTCAGAAAGGAAGTTTATTAATGAGTTCAACTGATAAGCGCTAGAAATGAACAATTGTGATTGAAATTAAAATTATACAGAAAAGAAATAAAATGAGAAGATTTAGAAAATATAATATATATATGTGAAACAAATATGACTGTGATGTTGCTCAAAAAAATTGTTTTCTTGAAAATTCGTGAATCGAGAAAAAATTCTTTATTTAAAAGAAAAGCATTTAATGTGAAACTTTTTATGTGAAATATTTTTAAATAACATAAAATCGTGAGAATGGATTACAGTCTAAACATGAAATTATTGGTATACCAATTTTAATGATGCTAAATGCCCTGTATTATGCTTCAGTTAATTAAATTTGGACTTTCCTGTTGAGAGAAAATTTTTGTGACTTAGTTTTTAAGTTTAATAAATTTTTTGAATTTCTGAAAAAAGATTTGAAATTTTTAAAATTTGTAAGTAGACTGACTAGGTTTTGTTCATGCAAATTTTAGATCAGTTTTCTTGACTTTATAAAAGATTTGAATTATTCTGGATTCAAAATTTTAATACTTCATGAATTTTATTTTATTTTCTTTATATTATAAAAATTTGTAAAAATTTAAAACTTTCTCAAAAACTTGAAATTTTTGGCAAAATTATTGAAGAATTAAATGACAGATGAACAAAAATACCAAAAAAAATTTTAAGCGCAATAAATTTTAACAAGGCAACTTATTTTCTTTTAAAAAAATATTTTTTTGTTTTAAAGTCTGGAATTCTGAACTTCTTGATTAAAGTATCTAAGAACCAGGTTTTTAGAAATTGCAATTTGGCAAATTTATTTTTTTAAAGCGTCATAAATAGATTTTTCAATCTCGTGGAATCGTTTATGCATATTTAATCTCATGACTATCCATTAATGATGGCCTTAAAGAGTGTAACTGCACACAATTATTAAAAATGACCAAGAAAAATTATCACAAATGTACAAAATTGATTGAAAAGTCATGCAAACCTCACGATCCTTTTGATAAACCTATATTTCGCTTTGAATCCCTTAAATCTTACATGTGCTTTCACTATCTTGCTCAAATTATTAGCCTATTTCTAAATATAAAAACAATTTTATTAAAGAAATTATTAAGTCAAGCACTTGATAGAAAAATGTCAAAAAAATTGTGAATAATCTTTTGCTATCAAAAATTCCAGTATTTAAAATTCTTGTTCAACTTCCTACTGTATATAATATAGACTGTATTATCTCGAAAATGAAGTCAAACATAACGAATGTGAAACGTGATTTTTATGTATTTAAGAACGTACTAATTTGAGAACATACCAAATGACAGAAAAAAGTTATAAAGGTCATCAATATGAGGTCTTCAGAGAGTTTTATGTAGTAAATGACGATACGTGATGGGAAATGACTACTGTATTGACTTTTGGATGATCTATTTACTGTTATTTTGTGTTCTTGACATACAATTTGTGAAAATATTTTGGGAAGATAGTTAATAGGTTTGAAATTTGCGGAGTTTTTGCAATGAATTGGAAATTTAGAGATTTCAGAGTTACTTTTTGGTAAAATGAACAAACATAGACTTAATCATTTCTACATAGATTAGGTTGAGTTTCATTATTTTCAACATAGTTTTATTGAAAAATAAATTGCAACTTAATCAAAGATTTTATTAAAAATCAATAAACATTTAGCTTATTTAATCTTATTTACAGTTTCATGTTTTTATTTTGAATAAAATGAATTGACTTGATGAAAATTGAATTAAATCAGAATTTTTTTCTGAATTATTCTCAATGCTTTTTGGTTTGATTTTGTTAATTTAGAAAATAAGCTCGCGTTTAGCAAAATTTTCTTTAGAATGTTCACATTCCTTTATTTCAATAATTTTTTTTTTAATTTTGCCGAACTTTTGTGGGAAAACTGATTCAAAAACTAGTCGGGAATTATTAAAAACAACATTATTCAAACATTCTTAAATCGCGATCATAAAAATTCTTAGTTTTAAATTAACTTTGTAATATTTCACAATTTTTCCGCCTTTAATCAATGAAGGATTATAATTAATTAATGTTTCACAAAATCATTAAAGTAAAAAATCACAAAAAATATGCAATCAAACTTTAATATTACTCAGATTTTAACAATTAGATGCCAACTTATGTTCAAAAGTGAATTGTGAAAGTTCTTATTTTTTTAACAATTACTAAATCAAATAAATCACAAAATTTCAAAAGAAAAATTCTCAACGTAATCAAGAAAATCGAGCAACATATAGTGAAATTTAACTCTTTACAAATTTATTTTAAAGTTCAAAACATTATTGAAGTTTCAAGAAATTCATTTGAAAATTGAGACTTATTGAAAAGTTATTTTGTAATGTATGATAAAATATTTGTGTGAAGTGAAAAAAAAGAAGTGATTTGATGTATTTAAATATTTATAAAATTTCCTAAAATGTGTGGGGATGAAGACTTAAACTTTGAATTATAAAAACACGACGTAATTCTTAAAAACGTTTACAAACCAAAAATAGAAAAATGTTAAATGTTAAAATTAAAATCCTTGAAACCAAAAACAATTTAAATATTAAATGAAAACTGCGCCTAAATCACAATCAACGTCCTTGATCCAATTTCCTCAGATGTTGTCATTTCAATGTCTAAAATCAGAATGATCAGCTTGAATGATTTTGTGTTATGCAAATCAACCCCTCAACAAATACATCGAAAATGTCGTGAAAAGTCCGAAGTTGCTTCGTAATATGCGCTTGTGTTTGTGTTGCAGTCCTTTTGCGAGTTTTTCATTCTCTCACGACGACTAGTGCCGATCATTTTCTCTCTCACATAGCGCACATGTTACGAAGTTTTGTTTACATTCGTTCGGTGTACTTACTATCCATTCATGAAAAATTTTAAAATGAGAAATTGTGATCGTGCGTAAATGCTGAATCATTAATAAAATTACGTATATATTTTTTTTTTTCTTTCATTGCTCGTACAATAGGTGGTTAGTAGCAATAGTAGTTTTTATATATCTGATTGTAAATACAAGTGCGCAAATGTGGAACGATATCGATAGCGGTAGTGTAGGCTTGCTTGGAAGAAATAAAAATATAAGAGAACGTGTAAATGTACAAAAAGTGCCTGACAGTTATGATATTATTGATACTGCAAATACACCAGTGAGAGGGCCTCCAGCTAAAAATTGTACAGGCTCTGGCTGTTGTATACCAAAATGTTTCGCAGAAAAAGGAAATAGAGGTTTACCTGGCGTTCCTGGATATCCAGGACCTAAGGGTGAGTCAATTACTATGTTGTATAATGGCTTGATTTATTTATAACTTAAAATTTATAATAAAAGATTTTTTAAAATTATAAATTTACACAAAAAATTCAACAAACATTAAATTTGTCATATAGGTATGCAAGGTTTCGCTGGTTCAGAAGGTTTACCTGGACCAAAAGGACAAAAAGGAGAAACAGGTCCAGTCGGTCCATGGGTAATTGTCGTTTCATATTTATTTTATCAGTGACTGAGCTTTGGTTAAAATTGAGCATTAAAACTGAAATTTTCTTGTAATCTTTGGGATTATTTCAAGTGAACACGTCTTGTGATTATCTAAAATCTAACTTCAGGAATCAAAATTCATCATTAAATTTTCAAAACTTTGCTGAAAAAGCTCATTTAAAAGCTCATTCATTTTTCCATAAATCTTTATTAAGATATGAACTGAATGTCAACTTAATTCTCATTATATAGGGTCCAAAAGGAGATAGAGGCAAAACTGGTGTTCCCGGTTTTCCCGGAGTTCCAGGTATAGAAAATAATTAAAACTAAGGTTAAAAGTATTCTAATAAATGTTAAATCTTTTAGGTTTACCTGGTCATAGTGGTCCATCAGGGTACATATTTTAACACATTAATTCCATTTGACTTCATGAAATTGAATTGGAACCAAATTTAATTTTTAGTGCTCCTGGTATTCCTGGTATTGACGGATGTAATGGAACAGATGGTCTTCCGGTAAATTATTAATTTAAATTTTTTGTGTGTCAATCTTAATTTCTACAATTAACATTTAAAATAATAGGGTCTTCCTGGTTTGCAAGGAAATGCTGGTCCAAGAGGGTAAAATCAATTCATTTCCATGTAGAAGGCATTTATTATATATTTATGCTTATCGTTTTAGATACCCTGGTTCACCTGGTGGCAAGGTAAAAGAAAAACTGACTTCAAATAGTTTTTATCAGAAATTAAATTAATTTCAATTTAGGGAGAAAAAGGAGAACCTGCACAAATTGACTTCTCAAATTATGAAAAGGGTCAAAAGGGTGAGTTTGTGAACTAAAACTTAAGATCGAAGTTTGTAATAACAATTATCTTTAGGTGAGCCTGGATTTGATGGCAGAATCGGAAATCCTGGTCTTCCTGGAATAAACGGTAAGCTTGACACATAAAATTATTAGATGACTTTAAATGACATTTTAATTTATTTATATCAGGTGAACGTGGAGAACCTGGTCAAGCTGGTTATGATGGATAGTAAGATAAACACATTCCATATTTTTTCAAATCAAAACTAATTGAAATAAATTATAGTGATGGTCAAAAAGGAGAGAGAGGTGACTCTGGTGAAAAAGGAGACTGTATTAAGTAAGTTAAGTTCTATTCTTATTTTCATGAATTAATTCATTTATTGTTCTTTTGCACAGGGGACCTGCTGGTGAAAAGGTAAGATCAATCCTTAGTTGCTAATGATTTATGATCATTAATTTGAACATTATAGGGAGAAACTACTCAATTCCAACCTGTTGCATCTCGGCCTGAAGAATTTATTGGACCAACAGGACCCGCAGGACCTAAGGGTGACAAAGGAGACACTGGCATGCCAGGCTCAATTGGAGATGCAGGTAAATATACAATTTCCTTTAAATTGAAGTTTTTTTATGACTTATTATTTTATTTTTTTGCTAATATAGGAAATCCTGGTCAACCTGGTAATTATAATTATTTATTAAGAGTCAACTGTTTAATTTGAAAATTAATTTTTATTTCTAATAAAGGTTTTCTCGGAGAAAAGGGAGAAAAAGGTCTTCCTGGACCTCCTGGACAAAGAGTAAGTATCTTTAAAAAGAACTTTTAATGTCCTTGCCTCGTTAAATGGCTTTGATATGCTGCTTTCTTCGCAAATCCACGTCCGCATTTGCATACATAAGGCCACATTCCATTGTGAACATAAAAATGATTGCGTAAATCTCCTGGCGTTGGGAATGTTCGAGTGCACAGTGAACATTTGTGTGGCTTTTCTTGAAAGTGAATCATCCGGTGGTAGTATAAATTAGAACTGGCAGTAAATTGCTTTCCACATCCTTTAAAAGCGCATTGAAAGGGCTTTTCACCTTGAAAATTTAAAAAAAAATGGCTTGAAAGCTTTTTGTGTCATTCACAGTAATTACTTAGATTCAAACTTTGTCATAACATTCCAGACACATATGAGACATATAAATGACTCAAGCTCTTAATCAGAAAATTATAAATTAATTCACCTGTATGTATCCTTTTATGAGTGTTTAAAGATGATGAAGTTGAGAAAGCTTTATCACAGCTTTCACATTTGTATGGACGAATTCCAGTATGTGACCGAATATGTCGCTGTAAAAGTGAAGGACGATCGAAGAATTTATGACAAGTTTCACAGAATAAAATATTCCTGAAATAATAAGTCAATTAAAATCTAATTTTATGCAACATTATTTAAACTTACCTATAGTTCTGCAACTTTATCATCTTCTCCTTCGTGAGATATTGAAAGCATTTTGGATATTTCAAGAGAATTGAGAATTTTTCAATCCATTCTGTTACGTTTTTCGTAGATTTTGCATTGCTCTTGACAAAAGATTTTAATTGATTTTTCATTGATAAATCTAATGGCTGATTTTCATCCATTTTCAACTTAACACCTTAAAAACCTTCAATAAACTAAAAGTTTTGTAGAGTTAACTTACTGTATTTATAGCAGATACTTATCGACCATAAAAAAGGATTTTGAAAGGGAAATTACCTATTGAAAATATTTTTCCGGTATATCAATAGATTGATGGGGTTCATGTCGACACAGGAGTTTTATGGGTTAAAATTCATAATTTACCGTATGAATTGTGGTGATATGCTAAATTTCACTATGTGAGCCAATCGAAATGAAAAATCTTTTTTTTTCTTTTCCAATTTTTTTTATGAATAGAAAGTGTGAAAAATGAAAATGATTTTCAATTTTTGAAGCCTCATAAGGCATTAACACTTTGGTGTAAAGAAAGGCTTTTAAGTGATATGATAGTGTATTTGATTCCATTCTATTCACTCTATTACGATGATTCAGCATTAAAATCGTTCGAGTTCAAATATATTTATTTCACCACTTGTTGTTGTTATTTGAGTGTTCGGAAGGTTCTGGTATTGTTATAAATTCGTGTTGTATAGTTTTCTGTGGGGAAACATTTTTGATCATTTCTTTGTTCACCATTATTTTTTTCCTTTTGAATAATCATGAATATTAAATGATATTAAAACTTTATTACTTTATTTTTAGGGTAGAGATGGACCATTCGGACCTACAGGACCTCCTGGACAAAAAGGTAACTTCAAAAATAGCTCTAGAAATTCATAAGACTAATTTTTTATAATTTTAAATAATTAAGGTGACATTGGTTTGGAAGGTCTTCACGGTTTAGACGGACCAGCAGGACAAAAAGGAGATCCAGGCAGAAATGGTTTACCAGGTTCCCCTGGTTTACTTGGACCACCGGGGTAAATTGTTTGATTCTCTTAATCTTAATATTGACTTAATGTTCACTTAATGTTCAATTCATAGTCCACCCGGAGGCGGCAAAGGCACTCCAGGACCACCAGGTAAAATTTTTATAAATATAAGTTTTGTAGATGCAAAACTAATGTTTCATTATACTTAAATCATTTCTAAAATAGGCCCAGCAGGTCCACGTGGTTTCAGAGGTCTTCCTGGTCCAAAAGGATTAGATGGACTTCCTGGAGAAAGAGGTTTGAAAGGAAATATGGGAATGAAAGGAGGCCCAGGATTGCCAGGAAGGTAAATTATTCAATATTTCAAACATTTAATGCAAAAAAATAAACATCTTAATTTTTATCAAACATTTAGACAAGGTCCTGAAGGTTTCCCCGGTGAAAAAGGTAAAATGACTTCACACCTTTTTTTGATGGACTTTAATACCTTATAAATAATTTTTTAATGTTCTCAGGACAAAAGGGTGACGGTGGAAAAGCAGGTAATATAGATTTTTCATTTTACGACTTGAAGATGATTTATATTTTTAAACAAAATTTAAATTGCACTTAGGATTCCCTGGTGTACAAGGTCCAAGAGGTTTACCAGGCATGCCTGGCCCAGAAGGTCTTCGAGGAGAAATGGGCGAACCCGGAATTGGAATTCAAGGTGAAAAGGGAGACAATGGTTTAGCTGGGTAAGTGATATGACGAAATATACTGGATACTTTTTTTACGAAAATGAAAATTTTAACCTTAACTTTAATAGATTCCCAGGTTTGGCAGGAAGAAAAGGTGAACGAGGTTTCAAAGGTCAATCTGGTGTTCCTGGAGATTCAAGAGATGGAAGACCTGGAGTGCCTGGCAGAACTGGAACGCCTGGTATGTAAATTATCATTTTCAATGTCTTATAGACTTTAATTAAACACATTTTAAAGGATTAAAGGGAGAACCTGGAAGACCTGGTTTAAGTGGTAAGATATTAAAAACTTATTTAAAATTCAAATCACAATTTCTGAAGACCAATTTACTTTTCAAAAATATTAGGTTTGAAGGGAGAAAGTGGTGAAAAGGGAGACATTGGTGGAAGATGCTCAGATTGTAGACCTGGATTCAAAGGCGACAAAGGAGAAAGAGGAATGGACGGATTACCTGGAGCTCCTGTATGATTGAGTTGCTTTTGATTGTAAGATTCACAATTAATTTTTTTTATTTATTGCTGTTTAGGGATTAATGGGAATTCCTGGCGAAAAAGGATTTATTGGTAAGAAATTTTTTAACCCCTATTCGAAAGTTGCTCTACATTTTATTATATTTCAGGAATTAGAGGAGAAGATGGAAATCCAGGTCCCCCGGGACAAGCAGGAGAAAAGGGTAAAATTAATTTTTTAATTTGTCTTTATTCTTAACTTTACAAAAACAAATGTGTATGATGTAATTAGGAACTGACGGTAGAGATGGTTTGCCTGGAGCAGATGGACCAAGAGGAGATGACGCTATTGTTCCATTGAATTTGATTGAACCTATAAAGGGAGACAAAGGTGCTACTGGACCAATGGGAAGAGATGGCCCTAAAGGAAATTTAGGTTTAAAAGGTAAAAAATAAAAAGAAAACTTTATGATTGAATTTTTAATGTTTGTTTATTTTTTTAAGGTTTACCGGGTATTCCTGGTCTTAAGGGATCCCAAGGGTAAGTCATTAATTTTATTTCTAGCCAATTTTTTTGAATCATTGATGAATTTCGTTTGATAGACCTTCTGGAGAACCTGGCAGACCTGGTAAGTTTATAATCGTTTGATAAAATTCATACTAAATTGACTTAATACCGAACATACAATGAGCATGCTCAGAGCATATTATTTGTGAGCTTGATAGCTTTTGTGAGAATGTGCTCATTTTCATACATTTCAGTGATGCGCTTACGGTACCTTCTTGAGCATGCTCTGTGAGTACATTCCTATGTGACATGTATTAAGCTCATTGAGTAAACTCATGAGCATACTCAAATGAGAAGGTAACATGTCACATGCAACATTTTTCGCATGTAACATTTTTATTGAATATACTCATGAACATTCTCAAAAAGTACATACTTATAAATATTCTCAAAGAGTACAAACTCATAAACGTACTCAAAGAATATATACTTAGTGAGTATATTTATGAGTATACATATGCTCATCTGAGCACACTCATGAGTGCACTCAAGTGAAGTTGCAAAATTCAAAAAATTAATTAAGCTAAATTTGAGTATTATAGGTTAGCTGAAATTAAGTACTGTTCCGTTTATTTCTGTGAATAATTTTGAAAGAGTTAGAAACAGTGTTGCAAATGTAGATGTCTACACTAGATGAAGAATGTAGATTCTTCAATAGTTTTTGTCTAGCTAAGAAACTTTCTTCATAAAGATCGATTCTACATGTAGAAAGAAAAAAACCATCTACATGTAGATTGTGTCTACATGTAGATTCGATGAAGATGTCTATAATTCTACATTTTTTCCAGGACTACATCAGAGAAGAATGTAGAATCGTAGACATCTACATTAAATCTACATGTAGACAGATTCTACATGTAGACACAATCTACATGTAGATGGTTTTTTTCTTTCTACATGTAGAATCGATTTTATGAAGAAATTTCTGTCTCAGAATTTATCTGATCCAGACAAATAGCCAGAATGCAACACTGGTTAGAAATTATTAATATTTTATTACAAATCCTTAGAATTGAAACATATAAACCTGGTCACCCATCCTTGTTGAAATATCTTCTGCGTTGCTTAACTTCTGTCATCTCACACTTTTCCTTTGAGCTATTGTCTGTAAATATATAATAATTCATATATGGCATAACACATAGTTAAATTATTATATGTCAGCTAAATCGAAAACGTTAAAATAATGAGTTTTTAAGGAAGCTGACATTTTTAAAAAATTTTAAAAAAATGTCAGCTTCCTTAAAAACTCATTATTTTAACGTTTTCGATTTAGCTGACATTTTTTCAAAAAAGGTACACAATTTGCTCTTGAATAAACTCAGTAAGTGCACTCATATGAGAATATAAAAAAAATTGTGTGACACAGAAGTGAGTTTGCTCATTATATGCTCATGAGTACATTCAGTAAGTGCACTCATATGAGAATATAAAAAAAATTGTGTGACACAGAAGTGAGTTTGCTCATTATATGCTTATGAGTACATTCAGTAAGTGCACTCATATGAGAATATAAAAAAATTATGTCACACAGAAGTGAGTTTGCTCATTATATACTCATGAGTATATTCAGTAAGTGAACTCATATGAGTAAATTCACATGAGTATGTTCTTAATATTCTCAAGAGTATACTTATTGAATGCACTCACGTGAGCTTATAAAGTTTTTGTAAAAAAATAAAGTGAGTACATTCGTAATGAACTCCTGAGCATGCTCAGTTGAATGAGCTTGCATGAGTATAATTTTTGAGTAGACTCACTTATATGCTCACTTTTCTGAGCATGCTCTTTGTATGTTCGGGAATGCTGTAGGGAAATAAAAAGTTTTTGGTGTCGAAATTTAAACACCTTTAGCAGAAATTCAATTCAGTTTATTGGGTTATGTCTTTAAAGACTCTCCTTTTCTTAAAGGATTGTTTCAATAATTTATAATAATTTATTTCTTAAATTTTTAAGGTATTCCTGGTCTTGATGGTACACCTGGCAGACCTGGTAGAGATGGACTTCCTGGTAATGATGTTTTTGATACACTTATAATTATGTGTCTTATTCTCATTTTCTATTCTTCAAATAACAGGCCCAAAGGGTGCTTCAGTTAAGGGAGAACCAGGTAAGTTGAAGCAAATGAATTCAATCAATTATTGTTATGTAATTTCTAAATGTTATTTTAGGTTTCCCTGGTCTCGATGGATCTAAAGGTCAAAAAGGAGATCCTGGTTTCAGAGGAGATCGTGGTGATACACCAAACTGTCCAAAACTTGATGTTCCAAATGAAATTCGTGGTTTACCTGGTAATTATCATACCTTTTTATAAAAACAAAGCTCAAACAAATTTTGAAAAAAAGAAATCTTTATTTGAATACACTGTTAAATATGCTTTCAAACTATTAATCAAAATTCATAAATTAGGTGATCAAGGAGAACCAGGTCCAGTTGGAATTCCAGGTTCTCCAGGAGAAAGAGGTCCAGTGGGAGCAAAGGGAGACAAAGGAGAGCACGGTTTGCCTGGTGCTACTGGATTACCTGGTCCATTTGGACCACGTGGTCTACCAGGTAAGCAATTATTATAAATTATCAGTAAACATAATTAATATGATTCAATAATTAGGTCCAAGAGGAGACAAAGGTTTTAACGGTGCTGTTGGATTCCCAGGAAATCCTGGAAAAGATGGATTAAGAGGATTGCCTGGTTTGCCCGGAGACAAGGGTTTGTTTTTAATAAAAATGATGAAAAAAACTCAAAAATTTTTTTGTTCAGATTTAAAAAATATTTCAATCTTAGAGAATTGTTTGAATTTTAACGATAACTTTGTAAAGTTTTTAAGTTTTTGTTTTATAAATTATTCTTTATTTTTTTTCATCCAAATCCAAAAAGTTTTGAATTTTTTCTTTATGATTTTTTGAATTACTAATTCTGTATTTTTTTATTATTAATCTACAAACAGGACAAAAGGGTGAACAAGGTTTGAGTGTAGCAGGTCCACCTGGACCAAAAGGTAATCTCGGTTTCCAAGGTCGCAAAGGAGAACGTGGTGTAAGTGGAATTCAAGGATTACCAGGTAAATAATCTTTTACTAACATTGAAAACGTTTATCTTTAACAATCATCATATATCAAATAGGTTTGCAAGGATTACCTGGATATCCAGGAGAAAAGGGAGATTTTGGTGAAGCTGGGTATGTGTTTGAAAATTTATTAAGTTTTTTTATATTGTTTGTTTCTATTTTGGATCGCACTTTGTGCAGTCTTAAGATTTTTTTTTAAAAAAATTGAGTGGATTGTCGATTTTTTTTAAAAAAAACCCAGTGCCTTCAGCTCAAAAGGCTGAGCCCTTCAAGTATTATGGGCAAGATCAGAAAAAAAGGGAATAAATATTCAAATTCAGATTTCTCTGCTTTTAATAACTTAATTAATATGATTCCTTCACTACATAATAGCTAATAATAGTAAGTTTCTTTTTAACATTCATTTTTCAAAATGGTGGCTTATTAAGTTAGTTTAATTTACAAATTAATATTTGAAATCGATTTTTCTTTGAGAAGAAAGCAAGATAAATGGTTGGACGTTTGACAAAAGTTGTAGAGCTTGCCTTTTTCTATCATATGATCTATATCTAAAGAGTCTTTTACTATTTAATTTACATTCGAAAAAGGCTTAAAAGTAAGTTAAATTAACTATAAAAACAATGCAATTTTAGTTGAGCAACAAATTTTGCTCTTATTTGCTCACAAATTTTAAATTTCAAAAACCGTTATAAAATTTTTGGTAAATTTTTTTACTATAATTTAATTTTCTCTGCTTATCTTGAACAAAAAGTAATATTTCTATTGCAATATGATAAACGTTGTTGAATTCTGTAGTTTGAAATGAAAAAATTAGTAGACGAATAACACAGCAATGACTTATGACTAGTTTTGTAAAACTCATTATAACTTGTTTAATTATAGTAGAATTGAAAATTTTCTCTCACAAACTTAAAGAAAATTACATATGTAACCTTTTTTGTAAGGAAAGCTAGTTCCTAAACTATTTCCTTCATATCAAAATTTCAGCTTCAACATTTTAAAGCTGAATTAAGCTAACTTACAAATCCGCTATTTTGTATATTTTAGACAAAACTTTTGATGAACTGATTCCTTAATTATCTGGTGAAAAAATCGTTATGATTAATGAAGTATTTGCAGAGATATTACATTTGCAACATGGTGTAAAATCGAATTTCCTTAAAATTGTTCGTGACGCTGAGTACTTTAAATTAATTTTTAATTATAGCACAATATCCAAGAAACACTTGTTATACACCAAATTGTTGGTCTTGGCGAGTACTACAAGAAAAATACAAGTCTTTGCTATATAACTTGCTTTAATGATCCAAAAATTAAAGCTCAGCGTCACGAACAACAAGTTTTTGATCTTGCCGTTGAAAAGTTGTAACAAACTGTAGCAAGGATGGGGGGGGGGGGGGGTGTCAAGAAGTATGTAACGTTCCAACTGTCGTCTGTCTTTTAAAAAAAAGTTCACGAAAATTCACACCAAAAACATTTTTTTGTTGTTCCACCTTTTTAATGATAAAATAAATTATGAACGTTCAGGGGGGGGGGGGGGGGTTGTGAGTTGTAACATATTGTAACAAGGGGGGAGGGGGGGTGAAAAAGTAACGTAATAAGTGAACGACCCCTTATATATAGTTATATAAAAATGCATAATTGTTTTAATTTACAGTACCCCTGGTGCCCCTGGATTTACAGGACCAAAAGGAGATGCTGGTAAGTAAGAACAAGAAAAGTTCATAAAAATTTAATTTTCATTGATTTGAAACATACTCAATCAATATTTATAAATTTATTAGGTCCAAAGGGTCCACAAGGATTACAAGGGCCTATTGGTAGACCTGGAATTGATGGACGCAATGGTATTCCTGGCATGAAAGGAGATCAAGGAAGTACTGGTATCGTAAGTATTGAAGTCATTCAAAAATTAAGCATGAAGTTAATATTTTTTATCAATTTATATAAAAGGTTGGTATGCCTGGTGCAAAGGGAGAAAGAGGATATCCTGGAAATGATGGACCAAAGGGTTACATGGGTCCAAAGGGTGGCGCAGGATTGAGAGGATTGCCAGGACCAACAGGTAAGTGTTTTTATAAGAAAAATAATTGTGCTCTAATTTGCAGTACCATTCATGGTTAAAAATTTATTTTCAATCCAAAATTTACTTTAAATGCAAAAAAATAAAAAGTTCACTTTGAATTGCTCGTTATTCTGTATTCCAATTCCAATTTTCATGCTAAAGTCTTCAATTTTAAGTTTTAATATTCAAGAAATGTTCTATGTTTCTTCTGTTGGAGCTGCTGTAACGGCAGTCATAGCTGATTTCGTGTCTTCTTCCCTCAAATCTTCTCTTATTCCCAACCACGGCAATCTTTTTTCCAATGCTGCTCGATATCTTGGATGTGAAATCGCATAAACCCATGGATCAATACAGCTTACTATTTTACAACATACAGCTGGTATCATAGTCACTAATGGTGTCAAAAGTTGTCGATTTCCAAAAGCACCAATTAATGCAACAATTGCGTATGGTGTCCAGGCACACACGAACATGAAGAAAATTGTAAATGCTGCCTTTGCAATTCTAATTTCAACTGATTTTGCATCCCTATTTGCTGAAAGTGATTGAACATTCATGCGTTTAGCTTGAGCTTTCAACATTTTTTCATGAGCACGGACGTGCTTGAACAAATTCAAATAAAATATTGCGATTAAGAACATTGGAATGCAATAAGCCCATGTGAAGATGCATGCTACAAATACTCTTGTCTCATCGTTATTGCTAAGGAAGTCGAAGCTACATGTTGTTAGGAATCTAATGGACATAAAAATTAATTAATTCAGTTCAAAAGCATTTTCAAGAACTTACCCTTCTGGAACGTATCGACCCCATATTTGCAATGTTGGTAAAATAGTAAAAGGCAATGACCAGAACCATGTGAAAGTAATAAGCATAATTGCTTGTCCTCGTGACAACTTTCCATCAATAGGACTTGATATTGTCTTGTATCGATCAAAAGCAATTGCTGCATTTGTTGCTGATCCACCAATACCAGAAAATGAGCCAAGTATAGCATAAATTGTACATGCCAAATCTCCACCCATGATGCGCTGATAGTATGAATTATATAACAGCATTGGCATCTCAAGCATCATACAAAGATCAAAAATTGCTAAGTTTACGATGAATAAGTTTGACGGTGAACGGAGTGACTTTGTTCTAGCGAAAAATAAATAAAATTTTGAATTTCGAAGTAACGATTAGGAAACAATTCCAAAGTTTAATCATATTAACGTAAGTCAAACTTACGTCGAGAATATCCAAATTACGATTCCATTTCCAACAGTTGATATCACCATCAAGACAAAATAAACCAAAGCTAACAATAAATGATAATAAAACGGAGGAGCTTCAAATGCTTGCCAATGGGGAATAAGCAAATGAATATCCTCTGTTGGGAGATTCCAGCCGAGGAGTCTTGGTCCATTTCTGTTGAATAAAATATTCCAAATTTTATGAAAAATCAACAATTCATGAATGTTCTTAAGAATACAAACCCTTGAAGCGCTAATGGCAAAACAGCCGTATTGTTTCCGTCCATAAACATATTACGAAACTATACTATATCCTCTGAGTTTTCCAAGGCACTCACTGAACTGCTACCTTGAAGGAAGCAAAAACTTTTCTACTCGTCCAATTGAAATTTTCGTTGTCTTTTATATTCTCATTTTGTTAATTGAATTTCGAGCAGTCGTAGAATTTGTGCATCGATGTTCATTTCCGGTTGATTTTCCGCAGCTGTAATTGAGTTGCTTATTTGTTACCATTTACATAATAGGATTAATAGTCGATTCATAATTGCTAATACCTTTTTTAATGCAGGCTTGAAGGGAGAACGTGGCGAGAAAGGAGACAAAGGAGATCTCGGTCTTGAAGGGTTTGTAGACAAATTTCCTTGATTTTTGAAGATTTACTGATGAGTTTATTCTTCATTCTAGTCTTCCTGGTATTGCTGGTCCACCTGGTAAGTCATTTTAATACATCTTTTTTTTCCTTTTTCAAACACGAGCGACATTTTATGGCGATTCGATATCTCATCATTTTATGTCATTTTTAGCGATGACTTTTGCATGATTATTAGTTCATAGGATTAATTTAAAATGAAAATTAGTCATTTGCTTGCCAAAGAATCGATAAATGTTTCTCAGAAAATTTATAAATAATAGAATTTTACTAAAGGCTAATAAAAAATATTTAATCAAATTTAAAGGTCCCCCTGGTCCTAAAGGAAACATTGGTCCAGTTGGTCCAGCTGGTTTGCCTGGCTTAGATGGTGAAAAGGGAGATAGAGGATTCCCAGGTTTGATCGGTATTAAGGGAGAGCCTGGTGATGTTTCAGAAAAGGGCCAAAAAGGAGAAGTAAGTCACATTTGAAATTTTTAATCTTCCTAATCGTCAAAGTTTATTTTTTAATAGGTTGGACCACCTGGTTTGAGAGGAATTGATGGTAGACCTGGATTTGATGGTCCTATTGGACCAAAGGGAGATGCTGGATTACCTGGGTAAGTACAAATTTATTTACAATCCGTAAAATTTATTTCAATCATCCTTAATGAAATTTATTAAATAAATTAATCTAGAATCGGACAACAAGGACCTCCTGGTCCACCGGGTCGTGATGGTTTAGATGGTTTGCCTGGATTAGATGGAATTAAAGGTAATATCAGCTTCTAGTAATTTAGTCAATTATATTAACTTTGAGATAATTCAGTCGGTCCAAAAAGCAGTTCTTACATTGTAAGAAAATTATGTTTTGTATTCCATTTGCAATAATCTTTATTTATTAAAAGCGACATTCACTTTAAATAGATTTTTGAGAATATATTTGCGTTAATTTTTTATTCAAATTATGTATGCAACCATTACTAGTTTATTTTCTCTTGTCGTATTAATTTAACTTATTACTAAATAAGTATTGAGTTTATCAAACCAACAATGATGTTACTTCATTTGCAACATTTGTAATGTCATTTTTATCTTTTAAAGGTGACTCCGGTTTGCCTGGATTCCCTGGACTTAAGGGAGACAAGGGTAAGTTTCTTAAAAAGGAAACAATTGAATCTTAAGTAAATGTTACCATTAAAAATCATTATTAGGTATGAATGGTCCAAACGGAATTCCTGGATCTCCAGGTTTAGATGGTTTGAAAGGAAATGAAGGAGCACCAGGTTTGCCAGGACCTTTCGGGCAAAAGGGTGCTAAAGGTGAAGCAGGACCCGTCAGTCAAGGAGAACGTGGTGATATTGGGTATGGTTAAAATCTTGAAATTATTGATCAAAATATTCAATGAAATTTTTGTTAAGTTTACCTGGTCCACTTGGATATCCTGGAATCAAGGGAGAGAGAGGTCCTCAAGGTAATGCTTTCATAATTAAATATTAAGGTTGACTTTGACTACATACAATTTAAATTTTTAGGAGAAAGAGGTTTACCCGGACCACTTGTTGATGTTAAAGGTGATAAGGGAGATAGAGGCTTCCCAGGTCCAGTTGGCTTACCAGGAGACGTTGGCTTACAAGTATGTATTCTGGCTTATTTAAATTCTTAAATAAATGATATACTTTTGTGTAATTTAGGGTGACAAAGGTGACCAAGGTCCAGCAGGGTATGTTGAAATGTATTATTTGCTCTAAAGACAATTAATCATTGATTTTCAATTTCAGTCCTGTCGGTTTCCCTGGTATGGATGGCTTAGTCGGTCAAAAGGGAGAACCTGGACCATTTGGTAAGTTTGAAGTCTTTCACATGCTTGTAAATCAAATTCATAATTGTAAATGACTTATATAGGGGAACGTGGAGATGTCGGTCCAATCCTTAAGGGAGAAAAGGGTCTTCCTGGACGTCCTGGAAAAAATGGACGAGATGTGAGTATATTAAGTCATCAGTTTTAGATCATTGTTATGATCAATTTAAATTTGTCTGTCTAAAAGCTTCACAAAAATAATTCATAAAAAATAATGCTTAGGTATTAATGAATTGATATATTTCAGGGATTAATCGGTATGCCTGGCGAAAAAGGTAAGCTATTAAGCACTTTTTAAAATTCAATACCTAATCACTGTATACATTTTGAATTTAATAGGTGACAGAGGTTTACCAGGTTTAGATGGTGTTGTTGGTAAGTTATAATCTTTAACAAAATGAATTCATCAAGTTTCTAACAAGTGCTTTGAACAATTACAGGACAAAGAGGTATGCCAGGACCAATAGGAAGGTAAGAACTAATAGAATCTGTTTATAAAATTGCAAATCTCATGTTTTCAACATTTTCAACTAAAGAACTGGAGAAAAAGGAGATCGTGGTTTAACAGGTAAGTTTTTGAATTTAAATCTTTTTATTTCCACAAAATAATAACTGCAAATGAACACAATGCAGCCTTTAAATCACAATAAATAAATACATGAATTAATCTTTGTGAAGAAAATATCTTTGTGCTAATTAGCAGACAGATTGAAACATTTATTCCAAAAACGATCAAGACTATGGTATAAATGAAGTGAGACACCAGACAATGAATGAGCCTCGTCAGGGTAGCTCATTTGTTCGAAAAGAATGTCAGCTCTTTCTAAGGCACCAGCCAAAACCATTGATTGTTGATAGTGTACATTATCATCAGCATTTCCATGAACAAGCATGAAATCATGTTGACCAATGACTTTAATATGATCAGGAGTTGAGACATCACTACTATTATACTGTGCTGAATATGGATTAATTCCCATATAACGTTCAGTATAGATTGTGTCATAGAATATCCATGATGTCACAGGTGCAACTGAAACTCCGCATTTGAAAACTTTTTCAGTATCTTTTGCGAGTGTCATTGCTGTTGCATATCCACCTGACAAAAACAAATTTGCATTGAATTGAAGTTTATCGAATAATTTATAGAAAAAAATATCAAATGCGGTTAAATTTAATTACCATAACTCCATCCCCAAATGGAAACTCGTTCCTTGTCAATGAATTTATAGTTTTCAATCAAGTATTTTGTAACAGTTATTTGATCTTCCATTTCATAAGTTCCAAGTCGATTGTTGATTGAGAACATCATATCAACGCCTTTTTGACCTGTTCCACGTCCATCAATCTCTGCGTAAATGATCTTTTTTGATGTTATTTGATATGACTGAAAAGTGGTAAAATAATTATGAATTTAATTTTAAAATTGCCAAAAATTTCGAGTAATAATAAGAATTGACTAGTTTTGCCTTAGCCTTACATGATATCCAATTGAGAACGTATTAGCAAGCCTCACAGATCCAGGTCCACCATAAACTCTAACAAGCAGTGGATATTTCTCTGTGACTTTATCAAGATTATCTAAATCAATTTCTGGTGGATATTGTATCCTAACTGGAGCTTGGAATTTCTCACCGACAGTTACGTGGAATATTTTAATCTTTGGTAATTCATAAGCTTCCAATGTTTTTCTAAGTTGCTCATTTGTTCTCCATACTAAATGTTTATCACTTGAATCTGTTTGATAAATATCTGTGAATGATACGTCTGGTCCACTACAAGTTAAAGCATAGTATGATAGGTCAGTGCTGAATGTTGTTGTTGCATATGTACAATTATTTCCCTCGGGTGTGACAATCGCACATGTAAGACATTTCTCTTCACCGTTATCCAATACATAGGTATGTCTGTTGAATGATTCATTCGGACCAGGCGTCGCTGAATAATAACTAAGTACAAAAGGTTAAAAATTATATAACTGAATTAAAAGAAACTATGAAAATGTCGCTTACATCTTTCCGTCTCGTGACCCAAGATATGAGAAAACGTGTTTGTTACTTGTAAGTGATGTTAATGTATTATTATTTGTGTCGATTTTAGTTAATGATGGCCAGTTATTGGCATTATTGATGAAATAGCAGATTCCATCAGCTTCACATTTTGGTGTGTTAAGCTCAATCCAACCATATAGTTCATTTATTTCTGCAATCTTTTAAGAAATGTTATTATTGAATTTTTACAACAAGAACTTTTTACTCACTGTGCTGAAGCTCCATTCTTCATCACTAACATAAGTATAAGAAACGATTTCTCCATAATTTTGTCTTCTATTGAGCCAAATAGCTCCCAATTTTAAATCACTAATCCAAAATACAGTTCCCAAAATATGATCAACACCAACTTTAGTTGGAGTGACAAGTGGTAGATTTTGCATAAAAGTGCTTCTCAAATCTTCCATAACCAATGAAACTTGGGGATTATTTTCACCAACCTAAAATTTCGATCCAAAATTTATAAAAAATTTTGACTAGAGTTAATTTTTAAAAATTAAACCTTTGGATATCTCAGTTTAACTTCTTGAGGATATTGAAATTCTCCCTTTCCATTGCCATACAATTCGTAAGTGAATTCTGTAACATTTCTGTCATCAAACGAAGCAATCGCTATAAAATTTCCATTTGGTGAATACCATGCAGCAGCGTCACTTCCCAAAACTTCTTCTTCATAAACCCAGTCGGGTATTCCGTAATAAATTACACCTGGCTCTCCATATGGTGATCTCATAGTTCCTGTAGAATTAGAACGGATCTGTGCATCAGTAAGACTGCGAACAGTGTTGTCTTTGATGTATATTAAGTACTGTCCATTTGGTGCAAATTTACACACTTGAAGCTCATCTCCATCGCTGATTTTGTATTCTGTTTGTAGATCATCAGCAAAAACTACTGAAAACTTCGCGACTGTACTATGTCTGAATATTGCGCGAGGTTCATAACGAACTAATACTTTTAATCCATCTGG
This sequence comes from Chironomus riparius, assembly GCA_917627325.4. Taxonomy (NCBI): domain Eukaryota; kingdom Metazoa; phylum Arthropoda; class Insecta; order Diptera; family Chironomidae; genus Chironomus; species Chironomus riparius. The sequence continues at coordinate 14,394,162 of OU895877.1, read as the reverse complement.
AGATCGTTGAAGGGATGAACCAGTCCATCTTGCCTGTTTTTACATAGGGGCCATTCACTTATTACGTAACGCTTTTAGGGGGAGGGGGGGGTCTAAGATTTTGTTACGATTCAAACAAGGAAATTTTTTTTTCATACAAATTTTGTTACGAGGGGGGGGGGGGGGGGTCTGAGAAGTCATTTTTTCGCGTTACGTAATAAGTGAACAGCCCCATAAGAATTGACAGAAAAATCACAAAATCATACAGAAATTTATAAATTTTAAACCAAAAAATACTTACTGCAAAATCACTATCATAAAGTGTTTCTGTTTGATTAGTAACCACATCAAACTTTACAAGTCCTCTATTCTCAGTGAATGTAAATTCAGTTCCCGAAATCCATAATCCACCAAAACCACTGGCGCCAAATCGATTGCTTGGAATAGTTTCATTAAACCAAATTTCCCGTCCTTTATCACTCAGCGGTTTAATTGATTTACAATCACAATTACTGATTGCATAAAATATTAAAATAAAAGCTGATAGCTTCAACTGTGAGAACAATACAATAAAAAACATGAAAAAATAAATTATTGGAATTAATCGATTAAGCTGTAATTGGCCTATCATAAAGTCTTTCAATAATGTTCTGATATCTGCTGTTTATCTTATCACCCAAAAACTTTATTGTATTAATTTTAGGTAGAAACCACTTAAATAATGAATTATTCGGATTAATGTCTTTGGAAGTCCAATATACTTTCCTAGTCATTTTTAAACTACTCAATTATAAAATTATGACTAATTATAAATTTTAATATCTAATGAATTGCTAACCATTGTATTACACTATTTCTAGTACAAAAGCTCCTTAGAAATGTTGCTGATAACAATACCGAATCAGCTAAAACTGCTCAAGTTGTGTTCACTGTTTAAGATCACAAACTCGACTGAGAGCTTTACTCAAAAAGTATGAGCAAAAAACACAAAAAAAAAAAACTTTTATTGACGCTCCACAACGAAAAAATAATTGCTTACGTTGTCGCTGCCGTCTCTGGCGATTGACACAACGTAAATAAATCGTGAGAGGGAAATAAAAGCAAATGATAAGGCAAAAGAAAATGTTTTTTGTGACATTTGCTCACGAAATATAATTTAAGTGCGGGAAATGTAGTCGGTAGATGTTTTCGTTAAGTTTCTTATTAGTCAGTATGATTCGCGTATCAGTATTTTAAGAAGAAACCTGTAAGGTCAATAGCTTCATTGTGTTCATTTGCATAAGCTTATTAAATAACTTTTGTTACTGTTCTTTTACGATGGCTTAAAATACGAAATTTTTTGTGATTTTTTTTTCTTAGGCTTGCCTGGTAGAGACGGAAACACTGGATTGGAAGGAAGAAAGGGTATGGAACGAGTCGATTCTAGATAGTGTGATTTAAGTCTATTTTATTGATTCGCATAGGTGAACGAGGCTTCCCAGGACCAAAGGGAGATCAAGGGTAAAATAATTAAATTTAATTCTGACAAAATTCAGAAATTAATAGTTTAAACATATAGATTCCCAGGCCCACTTGGACCAACTGGACCTAAAGGTGATCAAGGTGCACCAGGTTTGGATGGAAGAAATGGAATTCCAGGAATGAAGGGTGATAAGGTAAGAACTCTTTTTTGTTTTATAAAATACAGTTATAATCCATTAAAAATCAATTCTCTCTACAATTGTTAATGGATGTTTAACCATTAAGTGTGCACATGGAGACAACAATTGACCAATGATGTCAATTGAAAAGTGAAATTTTAATATTTTTTTCTGTTATAAAACTCCATCAAAGAAATTCTTTATTGAAATTCTGCAATCTAGTTTTAGTTTTTCTCTTAATTAATCTTAATGATATTTAAACCATTGTTGTGACATTAATCTTTAAAAAGATTAGCTCTTAAAACGCGTTAAAGTTCGAACAAAAATTTTTACGTGCCAAATTTTTTTTACCAGATTTACCAAGATTAATTCAATAGGTTAAAAACCTGAAATAAAGCAAACTTATATTATTACAGGGTGATATTGGTCTTCCTGGATTCGATGGAGCTCCTGGACAGCCAGGTATGATTAGTTTTAAACCAATTATCCTCGAACTTATTAATAAAATAACTTAATAATGAACTAGGTGACCGAGGATTGGTTGGAATGAAGGGTTCTATGGGATACACTGGAGAAACAGGTAAACTAGCATAAAAATTTCATTAAGCTTTTCAAAACTATAATATGTCACGTTATCTTTAGGTCTCATGGGAGAAAAGGGAGAGCCTGGTATTCCAGCCCCTTCACCAATTATTGGAGCACCAGGAAAACCAGGTTTGTATTTTTAAAGTTCCAGTATTATCAAGCTTTACTAATTGATCTATTTAAAGGTTTGCCTGGGCAAAAGGGAGAAACAGGACCACCTGGTATGCCTGGTTTGATTGGTTTACAAGGAGAACGTGGTGAACAAGGAGCAATCGGTGTTATTGGTCTTGAAGGTCAACGTGGTCCACCTGGATTAAGAGGTAACTTCTTGTGAATCTATTCCTTAATAAGAGTAATCCAATTGTATAAAATATTAGGCGAAATCGGTTTAACTGGTCCACCGGGACGTGACGGAGCAGCAGGTCTTCAAGGTTTCAAGGGTAATTCCGGTGCACCATGCACACATGCACCAGATTATCTTACTGGTATCTTATTGGTTAAGCACAGTCAGTCAGAAGAAATCCCACAATGTGATGCAGGACATACGAAATTATGGGACGGTTACTCACTCATGTACGTTGATGGAAACGATTATCCAGCTAATCAAGATTTAGGTTCACCAGGCTCATGTGTTCGTAAATTCTCAACAATGCCAGTTATGGCTTGTGGTCAGAATAATGTCTGTAATTATGCATCACGTAACGATCGTACATTCTGGCTCTCAACATCAAAGGAAATTCCAATGATGCCAGTCGCAGATTACGAAGTTCGTCCATACATTTCACGTTGTAGTGTCTGTGAAGTTCCATCCAATGTTATTGCCATCCACAGTCAATCAGTTCAAGTTCCTGAATGTCCATACGGTTGGGACAGTCTTTGGATTGGTTATACCTTCATGATGGTGAGTATATGCAATCGTTTGGTGATGTTTAACTGAGTTTTACTTCTATTTTATCCAGCACACTGCTGTCGGACATGGAGGTGGTGGTCAAGGACTCGCCGATCCAGGTTCATGCTTGCAAGACTTCCGTGCAACACCATTTATTGAATGTAATGGCGGCAAAGGTCAATGTCACTACTACGAGACAATGACAAGTTTCTGGATGGTAACAATCGATCAACAAAATCAATTCCGTGCACCAGAACAACAAACATTGAAAGCAGGATCACTTCATACAAAAGTTTCAAGATGTAATGTTTGCATACGAATGTAAAACTCAAATTTATTTTGTAATACTTTTCCTGATTGCTGAATGCCGATAGAATTTAAAAATAATTTTTCAAAATTCTTCCTTAATCTTTAAAATACATCCTTTTTTTCTACTTTCAATGTTAAATATTGAATTATAGTAAAACTATTGAATTTTAGGAAATTAATATTAGATAAACATAAACCAAAAGATTTTTTTTTTAAAAATAGAATTGAAAAACTACAAAACATGCCATATGTTACCAAAAAATGTGTAAAATCCACTTTAATTTCCTTAAAACTTGTATGAAAGAATGCATTTTTTCAAATTTGACATATCCAATTGGATGTGTATTTGATTATGTTACATAAAAAAAAAGAATTCTTTTATCTTAATTTAGTCATAGACTTTATTATTGAAAAAATATTGATCTGCCAAATACTGCCTCTTTACATACATTTTAAAGAAAAGTTTAATTCAAAAAATAAAGAAAAAAATAAAATGTAACAGAAAAATTTTCCTCCTTAATTTGTATCAACCCTAATATAAAATGAATATTATTGCAATAAAATAATACAAAAATTTTAAAAATAGATTTTTTTTTATTTTATTTCAAATGATTTAAATTTAATGGTTTTTAAGGACTCTCTAGAAATAAATCCAACTACGCCCCTGATTTGAAGACTTTGTAGCACGTCCATGCATCTATTCCATAGCATATAGATAATATAGCACCAAGATACTATAAATAGACAAAATTGTGTTATAAATAAACACGTGCCATTAACATTGCCCTTATGCTTGTCAACTTACATATGCTGCAACTAAGGCAGGAAATGCAGCATCAGATGATGATGATACAAAACGGGGATAAAGTGAAAAGTTTGACGCGAATCCAATGTAGGAACTTGAACTCGCGTACAGGAAGCATGCAAATGTGTTGAAAAATATCTCAAATACCGTTTGCTGCATTAAATTGTATGTTTTTGCGCTGAGGAAGTAAGAGATCATTAATAGCGATGTTGTTAAGAGACATGATGTGACTGTCGAGTGGAAACTGAAGAATGCGTCGCCTGGAAATCAAACATTTAGGAAGATTAATTAATTTTAATTTGGGGTCGTTCAAAAATTGCGTCTATTAAATGTTAGAATCGTTTTAGAGGAAGGGTGGGGTATGTAAAGGTTCTAAAACAATAAAATAAAGTTTCTAGAAGGTGGGTGCATGAGCAAATAAGGAGTTCAATCCAATTTTTTTTGATAGATGTGATTTGTGAACGAGCCTTAACTAGCAATCCTCGGTCAAAAATATCAATCGACCTACCAATTTCAGTCGCAGCACCAAGTGCGAATCTCACAAGCAGCATCTCACAGCAACTTCCAATGATAATTTCGAACAGCTTCAACAGAGCACATTTTGAGGTCAAGAATTCAACATTAAAGCCTAAGTCAAACATATTTTGAGTTGATAAGTAACACACAATTGCGAAAAGTCCCAGCAGATATCACTTACAAGTACATACACGACAGAATCCAATATTAAGACCCTTTTTTACTTGTGGTCGTCGGTTTTGGACAGAACTAAGCGGTATCCTAATAATTGATGACATATTAGTGCTGGAATTTTAATGCTTACTTCACTAAAGACACAATGAGAATGAAAAGAAGCTCAAGAATTTTTTGATGTCTGCCTTATTTAAAAATAGAACGAAGGGGAAAGATTTATTTATTCCGTGAAAGGAACTGGATGAAGAAAATACATTTTCTTTTATGCTGATTTTACATACACACACAATTTTATTTAAGGCTATTAAAATTGTCGGTAATTAGTAAACTGCAGAGTGAGTTGCTTCTGAATGACGTCCATTAAAATAGAATTTTAGGAAAAGCCGTTAAATTTTTGAATTTTGAATTGGTTAATCTTCAACCGATTTACATTCAAATATTTGCTGACTGTTAAGTTTTCAAATAGTTTTCAGCCGTTATGATCTTGATTTTTTATCGGTAAAATCGACGCTTGATGAACGCCATACCTAAAAACAACCTCTTGAAATTATAAGCATTACAATCTGAAAGATGAATTTTGGTAGATTTTTAAAATTTTCATATTTTTATATCAAATTAATGAATAATAAGGATAGTGCAACAGTACAATTTAATAAGAATGAATAATGTTGTTGTTGTTGTTGTATTTCTCTTTTTTTAAAAGATTAATTAATTCGCGTGGCGTTAGAAGATAAGTTTCCAAGAAAAAAAAGTATTTAAATTGCAAGCAGAAAATTATAATGTACATTATTGACCCTTCTTGCTTGTTCCTTAAGCGTAATATGTTGTAAAAATATATTTTTAATGTATTTGAATGATGCCTGATTCCAAGAGTTTCTGGATCTTGCTGGCAACTTCTGGATTTCTCAAGTGTCTGTAACAAAAAAGCAGTAAAATTAGTAATTTTCTAGAAGTTTCCGAGCTTTTAGTAATACTTACTCTTGTACAGCTTTAGGATCAGACTGCATTTGTTCTAAAATGAGGCGCATTGCTGGATCTTTTAAGATTGATTGAACTTCTGGATCATTCATTGCCTTCTTTCTGACCTCTTCGGGATTAGAATGAACAGCCATTGTGCATGTACGATATCCGTCGAGAGCTTCACTGTTTGTTGGATCAATTTCGAGAGCTTTCTGGTAGGTAGCTAATGCTTTTGATGGCTGTTGCATTCCCTGCAAGATTTTTCCCTTTCTAATCCATCCTTTAATGAACTTTTCGTCCAATTTCGTGCACATATCACAATCCTTCAAGCCTAAATCAAATGCAGCTAATTTGGTATAGCATGCAGCACGGTTTGAGTACAATTTAGGATCGTCTGGATTACGATTAATGGCTTCAGTGTAATGTTTGATGGCATTAGAAAAGTCTCCTTTCTTGAATAATTCGTTACCCTTTTCCTTTTCTTCTTCAGCCTTTGATGGATCTATAAAAGCTTTACGTTCCTCTTCTCTAATCAGTGCCTCAACGTCCGATAATAAAGTTTTAACTTCTGGTGTTCGATGTTCGGACAATGACTTTTCAAAGTATGTCTTGGCGCTCTTAAATTCCCCTAATTTCCTATAACTGTTTCCAATACGCGTAAAAGCCTTTGCAATTAATTTATAATCAGCACGATTCTCACGTCCAATATCAATTCCCTTTTCGCACTCGACAATACATTTACGATATTCTTTTTGTTCAAAATAGACAGCAGCAATGTTACTGTAGAATGTTATGTCCGTTGGATCATGTTCAATTGCCTTATTGTAATGAATTAAAGCTGTATCGAAATCTTTCTTCTTATATGCAGCATTACCTTCTTCCTTTTCACTCTTAGCAAGTTTCTTATTTTCTGGAAGATTCTCATCTTCAGCGGGCTGCTGTTTCTTTGCAGGCGGTGGACTTGGTTCCTTTGGTTTTTGTTTTGGTGATTCTGGTGGATCAATATCCATATTTTGTTGGCTAAGTAGTAAATTAATTAAGGCTTCCTTCACTTGCTGTTGACCTTGTAACAGCGCTTGATTCGTTGGTTCATGTTCCAGACCTACAAATTGGTTAATTAATGCATAAAAATGTCAAAATTTGAATTTTTCAGGTTATTTACCTTTGTTATATGCTGTAAATGACTCATCATACTTTTGCATAGCGAACAATACAGCTCCTTTACGTGAATAGCCTTTGGGCCATGAGGCATTTAGTTCTATGGTCTTTTCAGCATCCTTTAAGGATAATTCAAGTTTTCCGGCTTTTAGATAAGCAGCTGAGCGATTTGAATATAAAACGTGATTAGATCCATCTAATTGAATAGCTTCGCTATAAGCTTCAATCGCTTCATCATTCCTTCCAGCTGTTAAAGCTGCATTGCCTTTCTCTTTGAGCTGATTAATCTATATAAATTATTTTTGTTAAAATTATATCTTTTGTTATGAACATTTCAATAATTTTCCAATTTTAATGCACTTACGTCCGACATATCTAATGTTTTTTGCACCAATTTATGATATATGTTAAAGAACTTTTAATTTAATCAGTCACTTAGCTCTGATATTAATGAATTGAACACTTTTCGAGAAATTCTTATGAAAATAACTTATTTTTGTAGAAATTTCTGGATCTTTCTTGCCAGCAGTGGTAATCTAGTGATGTCTTTAATTTTTTTGTTACTCTTATTTCTTGACGCAAAATTCGATACTCTATTCCTTTCTACCTAATATCAATGTCTACAGTACATAGAATTACCTCATATTAAAGATTTAACAGTTCTTTTGGAAATTCACAAGATTACCAACCCTGATTAATTTATTGCAAAAAATTTTGAATTATATAAAACTGTTGAGAAATCCAAACCTTGTTCAGCCGTTATTTTTAGCTTGATAAACTCATTTTATTAATGATGACCGAATTAAACCAATTCAAACAAATCAGTGACTTATGACAATTGAATATTATGCTTGATAAATTTTTTAATATCGTCCACGACGTCCACCTCCTTCACGACCATTATTATCTCTACCTCCTTCACGACCAGCATTGTCACGTTCTCTAGGTTCTCTGGATCTTTCACGACGAGCAGGTCTTGGTGATCTTGATGATGCACGTCTTTTTGGTGATCTGGATTTTGAACGAGAACCACGTCCACGACGTCTAGAATATAAATATCTGCGCAATTCACGAGAAATTGGCTTCAAATGCATGAAATTGCAGAACCCAGATCGTGTACATTCACCCATTTCATATTGTCGGCAACAAGCTTCACGGAAGTCTGTAACTGGAGATAATTCTGCATAAACTGGACGTCCTCCAAACCAGCGATTATTAAGTTCCTTTGCTGCACGTTCAGCATCTTCTTCACGGCGGAACTGTAAAATTTACTGTCAATCACTGGATTCAATAAAATTCTCAGATTGCTTACCTTAATGTAGACATTTCCGACTAGGTGATCACCCAAATTATCGCAAACATTCATCTCCTCAATTTCTCCATACTTATCTTCGAGTTCCACAAAAACGTCCTCAAAGAAATTATCATAATGTTCTTGCATCTCCTCGTCTGATACATTTGCGACCACTGGATCATGAAACAACATTAAATAATGAAAAGTATATAGCAATAGACATAATTAAAGCACTTACAGTGAGATCCATCTGCTGATTTAGCGGAATTTTGTGGATTTACATACAAATTTTGCAACAAGACTGTTTGTGAGAAAGTCGGTTTATTATGAATACGAGAACATCTATCACCGTGTCTACATGCTCCTATTTTGAAGTAGAATGAACAATTTACTCTGTAAGAAACATTTTAAATAATTAAAAACTCTTAAAATCGTAAACAAAATTAATTTTCAATATTTACTTGTCTTTCTCGGTTCCAAAAATTGATGCAAGATATTCAGCCATTGTAGGATGTTCCAAATGTTATTTATATTCTATTTATGAAGTCTTCCGAGATGTATTTATCGGAGTTTTTAATTATTTTATCTTTGTTTATGATTTTTTAACCTTTTTGAAAAATAAACTTTTTAATCCGCAGATTTAACTTAAGTCTGATAAATTTGAATTTTCAAAAACCGTTATTTTTCAGATCAACATTAAGACTAGCAGGGGAACAACTTTGTACATGAAAATTTCATTTGCTTGGAACTTTTCAACAGATTATTGTTAAGGCTTAAAATAACTTTTGAGCTGTTGAAAATTGAAGAAAAAATTCAAAAGTCATGCACAAGAAATCAAAACAGGATCCATTATATGTAAAACTATAGAATCAAGTCCTTGAAATGGATATCTCATATTTAAGCTGATTTTATTCCTATCATTCATCATTAAATAGAGACTAATTCTATTTTTAAATTCGCAAATTATTATTTTATTTTAATGCCATTTCTTTGCTTTATCATGGATATATCCTTAAGAAACAATTTAACACTTGCTACTTTTAAAATTTGATTCTTTTTTCGGTAAATTTTTAATCGCCGATGATTCTTGAATATTTTTCTCAATTTTCCTACAGTCCCATTCATCGCTATCTTCATTTCAGGCATAATACATTAATAAATCTTCCTGATGCCTTTAGACAACTTAAAATGGTACAACAACATTTGTACAATAATTTTATAAAGATTTTGTGAAGAAAGTATTATCAGAAGTGGATATTTTAAGAGAAATTTTTATTTTCTATTTTCATATGAGCGTGCAAATTTCAAAAGTGTGCAATTTTCAAAAGTATTTACCCTATTAGGGTAAACCATGTTGAAATTTGTGCGATGTTGAAATTTGTGCGCTCAAATTAAATCCAAATCATCACTAATAAGCCATTTATACTGAACATTTGTATGCAGTTCTATGTAAAATAGATGTCCAAATGTTTCTACGTCATTTAAGATGGTCTTGAAACCTTAGGCAGCTCTAAATTTGAAAAAATCAAAACCCCATACAAAATTTAAATTTTTATCTTTTAAATTATTTGGACATAACAAGTGCTTCTTATTAGCATAAAAGTGATGAAATATCGAATTTGAATATTGTTTTATCGTTTAAAAAAAGTTTCTGGTTACCCAAGTGATTTATTTTTGATTTATGATTTAAATCATTTTGTATGAAAGATTTATTTGTGATTTATGATTTAAATCATTTTGTATGAAAGATTTATTTGTGATTTATGATTTAAATCATTTTGTATGAAAGATTTATTTGTGATTTATGATTTAAATCACATTGTATGGAGATTTTTTTTGTGATTTTAAATCACTTGAAGGTGAAAATTTGTTTGGGAATTTTCAGAAGATTATTGAAAAACATTAATCATTAATCATGAATATCCTTTCTGGTTTTTGGATATTGTAGTATGCAGATGTTGGTATAACTCTAAATGATAAAGCATGAATGGATCAGAAAAAGTGCTTAATTCAAACAAATTTTCACCTTCAAGTGATTTAAAATCACAAAAAAAAATCTCCATACAATGTGATATAAATCATAAATCACAAATAAATCTTTCATACAAAATGATTTAAATCACAAATCAAAAATAAATCACTTGGGTAAAATGATTTAAATCAAAAATCATTTTTCAAATCATTTTCATTGAGATTTAAATCAAAAATCACAATTTGATTTGTGACTTTGATTTAAATCGCAAAAAACCCCCCCACCCTGCAAATGAGAAATAACATAATTGGAACTCCTCAAAGTTAAAAACCAAAAGTTAAAAAAATGCGCCTCGTTCAAAACTATAGAAACTTTTATGAAAAAATTCGAAAACTTCAAAAAAATTATTAATCTCCTTAAAGTATTCATATGTATATCCTCTTTTTCTTTCAATTTAAGATCATTTTTAAAAAAAACATTAATGTTTTACCAAATTTTTAAGGTATTGTTTGATTTTAACTTTTAATCTATACACTTCACTATCTATCTGTATGAAATTTAAAAACTTGCAGGACGTTCTTGCTTTATGAATATTTTACTGTTTAATAAGTTCAGTCAAAATTAATTAAGTTGAATCTTGTATCTTGCATGCATCTTAAGAAATAAATTAAAAACAGTCAGCTGAGTAGTTCTTATTTGGTTTTAATTTGATTCAGATATTTTTTTTCTTGCCATAAATCGCGATTTAAGTTCCAAAAAAATGTTTGTTTACATTTGAGAATTGAAATTATGTCAAAATTTACACAAATTTCAACGTTTTTTCGCACAAATTATAAAATTTTCCACACAAATTTCAACATTTGACCAAAAATGTCAAAATTCTCTTCCCATAAGCAGCACATCTTTCATAACAAAATGTAAAATGAAAACTCCCATAAATTGTGATCTTTTAAGCCTTTAATCAGATATTCATAATCAGCCATTAAAAAGTTACATGCAAATCAAATCTTCATGTGCAAAAACGCACAAATTTCAACATGGTTTGCCCTATATATATTAATGATGATTTTCAATCATTTTTGTCATTCAGAATTTAAATAAACCTCAGATCTTTGAATTTAATTGAAATTAAGGAAACTTTTAGGGGCTGTTCACTTATTACGTAACGCGAAAAAATGACTTCTTTCAAAATTCATTGTTTGAATCGTAACAAAATCTTAGACCCCCCCTCCCCCTAAAAGCGTTACGTAATAAGTGAATGGCCCCTTATGAATGAAAAGCTTCAATTTGCCTCGTGCATAAAGTGTAGGTGGCATTTTCTTGCTTTATATTCTCACAATAAACATCGTCTAAACGACCAACTAGGATATTTTTAGGCAGGACAATTTTCTCTCTTCATTCATAAAATGAATTCTTGTTGCAGATCAATGAAATTGAATATAAGATTGAATTTTATAGAAAACCAACGTTTAAGTTTGTTAAAGCTCTTTTGCCAATGTCTCAGAATAACTGTTAAATATAAATTATTTACCAAAGATCTTGACTTTATATGGACTTAGCTTTGAATATTATTCGGAATCAAGCAGAAGTCGCATTTTGGTTTGATCAATTTTAAATTAACTCTTAACATTCCGATCATGCAAGCAGCAGAAGTTTCAAAATTTAATTCCTAAAAAGTTTTAACTTATTTCAAACACAAACATCCAATTTAATTTAAAGTCACAATAATTTTTATGCAACAGTTAAGCAGAACTCCCCATCGTAAATGTGAATCTATCTCAGATACTTCATATGAATCGCCTAGATACATAAGAACATTTTAACTTTCCAGGCAAACTTTGACACGAGAGAAAGTTTTTCTTCTATTTATTTAACAATTGCTGCTTCCCGTTGTGTGTGTGTGTGTGTGAAAAAAGGAATCTCAACGTGATGATGGTTCAATTTGTTTTCCATTTTTCCATGTTGACGTTTTGATTTCCCAAAAGAGGTCTTTCGAAACTGTTTGATGTGTCTTGCATCCTCGCCACACAATTTCTAATGTTTAGCTTATTTTTCCTTTTTTATCGCCTTGGGAGAATCTATCTATCTATCTTTATAGAATAGAGTTAGAGCCAAAGCAACAAGCTTCATACTGAGTTAACTGGTTTATCAAATGTGGACATCAAAATGTGAAGTAATTTATAATTTTACTGCTTCAACTAACATTTGAATGTTCACTTAAATTTATTATATGTGCTGTGATTGCTTTCCTCACTCTCATATCAGCATGCATGTCGGTGATTTTTCACATTTCATGCTCTCGCTCTCCTTTGTTTTTGTGTTTGATATCAAACCATTCATTTTGATGTATTCATTGGCTTAATTTGCACTCATACAACATACATGTTTGAAGGGTTCGTTCGAAAGTGACCTGAAATATTTGTGAAGTTTGAGACCTCCAACCTTAATTCCTATAAAAGTTTCAAACAATATGTATTGTTCCATTGATGTTCAATCATTGATTCTACAGGATCACTTCAATTAAGCATTACCCCTATTTTCAAGTATATAGATTGACTGAATATTTTACAATTTTTTTTGTTTTGAAAAATTCTCTAAATTTCTTCTTGAAAAACATTTTTCTTTATGATTGCTTCATATTTTATCATTCATTAAATTTATGGAACTGCATTGCAAGTGCAACTTACAAATTGGAAAATTTTCTTTCATATATAAACGTGCAACCATACATTCAATATAAATCGAATCTCAATCAATCTAATAATGGATAATGAATTCAATCTAACATAGTTTTTGGGAGTTAAGTTTGCAATTGATGCTGCTTTTTTTGTGTCATTTTGTCATTTTGTCAAGAATCAAAAGTCAAAAAATCTTGCACTGATGAAAATTAGTAAATTATGCGATCTTAAACAAACCTTTTTATAGCAAAATCATTTGACAAATTTCTCAAAAATCTTAATCAAAAAGAATCGTCAAGCAATTTTGATTTAAAAATCATAAAAAGTTCATAAAGAACATTTAAATGTCTTTTTTCATCAAATGTCAAATGCATGTATGCGAGTCTGATGTGCCTTTTTAAGCCTAATTTGGCGTATGAAAAATTGAAGACTTTTAAATGATGAAAGATAAACGAAATTTTAAATGAATTTTTGATTTATTAAAAGATTTAAAAATATTGAAATGTCATGGAAACAGAAATAAACTTGAATAAATTGCAAAATATGCTGTTTTATGTCTTATCAACATCAATCATTTTAAAATGATTTTGAGTCTGTTTTCAAGCTGTTAACAATAGCTACTGCTAATTTCGCTACATACTCAAGATCTTAAATTTTTATCTGACAAAAAAGTCACTAATGCAGAATGAAGAGCTTTTAGAATCTTTAGATGCGCTCCAAATTCATTCCACAAACACAAAAACTTTCCTACATTTGTCCTTTGTACATGTGTGGAAAGCAAAAAAGAAAATACATCAACATTTTTCTTAAACTTTCATGTCACGTAAGTTTAAAGTTAAAGAAAATGATGAAAAAAACTAGTCTTTAGATTTTTGAAAACAAAAAAGTTTTATTTTAAAGTTAACAAAATTTAAACTCTATTGAGAATCAATACTTACCATTGGACCGTAAATAATATATGATTAATTTCGTAACAAGAAGTTCAACATCAAATTGATACAGAATGTAAATCCAATTGAATTCAAAGGAAGCAGTACACAAAGTGTTTATTAATCTATTGCATTAAAATTGAATATTTGCAAAACATATACATAAATAGATGTGAGAATTGTGAATCCATAGCACGTCGGACGAACAATACAATTGTAAACTTTTAAAAACACATGCAGAAGATGATGGAAGGAAGAAGATTGTGTATAAGGATTAAAGAGCCATCCATTGCATATAAACATGATTTGCATTCAGACTTATTCAATCAGATAAAATCGCTTTACTTTTGAGTGATTTATTTACGGTAATATTGTGTTATATGGCACTGAGCATATATCCAACATAAATTTTAAAGTGCAGCATTATGAAATTTTTTTTGGGAAAGATGCAGCGCATTTGTTGATCGAGTTCATGGTTGATGGATAATATTGAGCTAAAATTGCTTTGTAGACCCGACTATACTTCCCCACTGCTTAAAAAGTAAGCGACAGTTGGTAATCTGGACTTTTGCTTCTGATGATAAGTCCTAAAATATCCTAAAGTAAATCACATTAGACAAGCAGCACCCTGATCCAGTTCAGAATCTCCATTGATTCATAAGAAAAAAATGCTAAAAAAATTGAATCAGAAAACTTTTTATTCCTCTACTTCCATATATTTTGATATATGTAAATGCATGAAGACAGAAAATGTCTAGGATACGAGAGAAGGGATTGGGAAAAATAACATTTATGAATGCTATGATGCATGGAGATTTGCAACAGTTTTCTTTCATTTCAACAGAAATGGGGTTGTAAGAGCATGAGAACATCACAGAGAAAAGCTATAAATATTATTCTTTACAGACTTTAAGCTTATCCTATTTCAAGCCATAGAGTATGTTGGATACTTACATGTAATGCTTATATATTCTTAACCATTCATTCATTACGGTTATGATGTAATAGAGTCTATACTCAGGAAATTGAAATCCAACCATCATTACGATGTGATGCATCAATTTTAGATGGATGTAGAGATGCTTGGGAAAATATCAATTTTTAAAATTGGTTGCTGATGATGTTGAGTATTGAGCGCTTTCAAATGCTTCACAAATTCATTTACATTTTTAAATAAAAAAGTCACACTTTGTCATCAAAACTTGTCAAATTTAGGTCATGAAGCTACTTAAAATTGTCAATCCATGCAGTTGTTTTTCAATAAGTTGTCAGAATTCTAATTTTGATCTAAAACACTAACAGCAGCAAAACAATCAGTCCAACAATCAATTTACATCATCATAAACAACTTTCGAGTGATGAAAACATTTTGTCATTTAGTTATTGACATTGATGACCATTGTGAACGAAATTGAGAATAATGGATATAGTTGATTTGTGTGACAAGCACTGTCATGGTCAGTGCTTTTGGTTGATAAAAGCAATTTTGTTGTTGATGTCTGATAAAGCAGCTAATTTGAAGGATTTGTTATGCAATAAAAATTAAAGTCAAAAAATATTTTCAGAATTTCTCAATTTATGCGTTTTTACACTTCCATTGGTCTTTAACCTTAAGCGTGAGAGCGAAGGAATAATCTGCAGTAACAGTTTGAATTACAGAAAAGTCAGTCAAAGATTTTGCGTGTAGGCAGAACCTCAAGAGATGTAAACTTTCGAAGACCATTTGGATGACGTCAAAGGTGTGAATGGATGTAAAACTTATCCAAAAAGATTTTTTTATCAATTCAAAAAGTTTTCAGCATCACGAGACCGATCAGCTCAATTTTACAAAATTTATCAAATCGATTATTCATTTTTGAATATTTTAATTAAGCAAATTGTAATGAAATGTAAACATTTGTGAATGAATTGGTATGGATGCTCAAAAATCATTATAACATCAAATATTTGCAATAGGAATAGAGATGAATTTATTTTGAATGGCGTCAATGGCAATTAGAAATGTTAACATTATTTTTGATGCAATTATTGGATTATTTTAGTGTGGCAAACTTGAAAGTAATATCTTCAGACTGTTTGTTGTGTTCTTAAAAAAACCGTTTTTCATTTCCATTTGCAAAATGATTTTAAATCATTTTAATTTGTAATAAAATTTTGCCTATAAAAATTTTTTATGCACGGCAAATCAAAAAAAGGAAACTTTTTCATCGTCATTTTCTGCATCTTCTTTTATTCCTCCTTTAAAAAGTACATGTATTGTCATGATGATAATAATGATAATGATAAATTAAAATATGAAGAAGTAAAATTTATGCTGCAAACTTATTTCTCTTACGTGTTATTTCTAATTTCATAAAGAAATAAATTCTTCGTGCACGGAGGAGCATTGAGGAGAAGAATTGAAGGAAGAAGAAGGCAAAAAAATATATATAAAAGAATGAAAAAGTTTTACGTTTCGCTGAAAAGCTGTAATTTTTAACATTAAGTTACTTGTACTGTACGTATGCACTTTACCTCTTCTGTGTACCTACATACTCCTTTTCTCCTCTTTCTGTCTTTCTCATTCACTTCACTTGTGATAATAAAACGTTAAAGTGTTGAAGCTGAACGTGAACAGAATTTTCTTTGCTCAACTTTACAACATCAACCATCCAGTAAGCAACAAACGGATTTCTTTGCATGAGTTTATTAAAGTTTTATAAATTTTTTGTAACATATTTTTTCATTGGATAGATAAAAAGCCATAAAGTGTCCTTAAATAGATGAATTGAGCGCATTTTAAATGAATTTTTATCAACAACATCATTTTATGTCACTTTTAAGGAAACTGTTAAAGTTTTACATCCTCGAACCTTTATTTTTTACTAGCTAGAAATTTTTCACTAAAGATGGTTTAAATTTATTCAATTAAATTACCTGAAAAAATTTTATGAACTTAGTCAACTTTGAAGAAATGTCAGTAAAAATTGCATAAATAATTTTGTGTGGAAAAAGCAAATAAGTTCATGTTTGGTGATCATTAAGGATGAAGATGACGAAAATTTGTGAGTAGATTTAAGAATTTATTAAATGCTTTAATTGTGGACGTCATATGAAAAATATTTGCTTGTTTAATTCCATGTGAATTTTAACATGACAAACAACGTAAAGTGGAGGTTAAGACCATAGCTTGACGTTTAATAACTAGACGTATTAAGAAGTTCTTGGGATTTTATCATAAAAGACCTGAAAATTTGCCTGTTAAAGATACCTCAGCAGATACCAACTTAGTTTGAACTTTAAACTTGCAGTATTATTATTTATTTGTCGACGTTACCGTCCGGAAGAATTAGTATTTATACATGTTTTACTTTTTACATTGATTAGTGACACATTTTATATCACTATGGGTGACGTAGAATCAAGCTTCTAATCTTCAAATCTAGGTTTCGATTAAATTCAGGCTCTCGTTTCAATCTTCTGTGGGCGTGACGTGATACATTTCAGGTCCGTTCTAACAATATTCCATTCGTGGGTAATCTTGTAGCTCTCGTTCCTATTTCTCCCGCTACACTTCAAGTTCCTGATCCGTTCCTTAATCCAACGTTGCCCAAAATGCCCAATTATGGCTTGATCTCGTACATTAAGCAGTCGAAGTATCTAAACTTCTGAAAAAGAACAAATTTGGAAATGGCTGGATTCGAACCGACGACCTTCGAGTTACCATACCAAATTTGAGCCAAGCGCCTTACCTATTCGACCAGCAAGGCACTTAACTGCATCGTATAAATTCACAAACTCCAACACTCGTCTAGCATATCCTGCTTAAATCCCCAAAATACATCTTAAGAGTAAAAATACACTCCTCCAGATATTGAATTAAATTAAAGTAAACGAATTTTTTTTCCTGTCTAACTTGCACTTGTACATGCCACGATAAGTGAATTTAATTTTTTTGCAGTTACCATAATGGGAGTAATTTCATAAAAAAAACTTTGTTATATTAAAGAAAGAATGAGAAAAACGTATAACATCCATAATGAGTGTAGATGCTTGGAATCAAAAGTACTTCTTTACTTTTTCTTGATAAATTAATAAAGTTGTAGTTAAGAAATGGGAAACTGCAAAGTTCCTGTTGAAAATTTATGGAAGTAGAGTAGACGGAAGTGATGACACGAGAATGTAGTTTTAATGATGCTAGAATTTATTGTGTAGATTGGAAGATAAAATGAATGAAAGGTCTTGAGGTAAATGAACGGAACTTTAAGTTTTGTTAAATTAAACGAATACTGAAGATTCTGGTGAATCCCAAGAAACCAAAAGTTAGATTATGATTAATGTATTCAATGAGAATCTTCCATGGATGATACATATGTATTATCCATGTATTATCCATCGGAAGATGATGTCATATGAAATTGGAAGATAAATGTACAATGCAATAAGACATCAATGTAATGCATCAAAGGAATACAAATGGAAAACAAATGGATTACTTTTTTTTGGATAAAAACACGCGCTTAATTCCATGTGTTTTTTTGTATTGTTTTTAATTGCGTAAATTATTGTAAAAGTATTAGTGTGTACTTAATTAAAGTACACTAACACTACGAAAAAGAACAAAAGGACTTAATTTAATTAAGTCGCATACTGATGAACGCCCATACAAATTTAGAGAGAACTTATATTAGTGATTTCTGCGAGCACTTGTGAAATATAAGGCAAATGCCAAATTTAAAACAAATATTATTTTCCTGCAAATAAATATTTTATACTTCGATGGAACACTTTTGTTACATATTTGTAAAACAAACATTTTACATATAATAAATAATCATACATTTGATCTTGCATCGACGTCGAAGGAAGATTTTGTGGAACATTTTGGTTACTCGGGATAAAAACTCTCGTCCTTAGGGGCTGTTCACTTATTACATAACGCGAAAAAATGACTTCTTAGACCCCCCCCCCACCTCGTAACAAAATTTGTATGAAAAAAAAATTTCCTTGTTTGAACCGTAACAAAATCTTAGACCCCCCCCCCCCTCCCCCTAAAAGCGTTACATAATAAGTGAATGGCCCCTTATAGTGAAGATTAAGCTATCCTTGCTCCTCGACTAAACAAGTCTCAATTTCCAACTGACAGAATTACCTTAACTTAAAGAAATATCCTGATTTAAACTCTAGTTGGATAAAACAATGTATGACTTAATCTAAATCTTAATTAATATTTTTAAAAGCATTTTACATTCTCTCAAAAATCCTTTCCTAACATACAATAAGGTACGAAAGTCACACACGAAAATCAACATTAATCCCCATTAATCCATTGAGCCTCGTCTTTAATCCAGATATTTATAGGCGAAAAAGTAATGACAATTTGACGAGCTGCTTTTATTTCCTCTTTTTTTATAATCCATTAACGAATAGATGTGTAAGATGTCTGTGCTGTATATCCATAACATAATACAGGACATACAATATTCAAATGAAGAAATATTTTGGATGTCCAAAAATGACTTTGTCTTTTCATATTTTATATCAATAATCATAAAAGCACATGAAGACATATCCATCTTATAGGCTCGTTTATATGCGATAAAACTATATTTTTATATTTTCATTGGAAATGTATCCATTGTTTGAGTGTCTAAAAGTTTTTGTGTTGTGCTTAAAAAGTTGTTTTTTTACTCCAGAAAATATGTATGCTAAATATTTCGTTTTATAGCTCTTTCCGTTCAAAAAAAAAAAATAGGGGAGAAGAAAGTGATAAAAAGATGGATACATTTATGTTGTTTATTTATGCCATTTTGTCATATTGTTTTCATCCTTTCTTGTTTTCACACTCTTCATATCCACTGTGATGGGGATGAATACAATTTTTCTATGTCATAGATGAGCTTTGTTTGTCTATGAAATGTTTGATATCCCAAGGGACAGTTATTGTAGGATAGAAAGTCAAACATTTATTAACCGATATGTGAAATGTTAAAGTTTTTTTTAAAGTAGGAAGGAAAAGAATTTTAAGGAAAGAAAGATGTGAAATTTAATAAATGAAATCGCTGAATTACTGAAGATTTTTGAAATTTATTTATTTTGAGAAAAATCAACTGAAAATGAGATAAATCTTTTAAGCTGATGTTATTTCATTGTCTAACTTTAAAATAACAAAGTTTTGAGAATTAAAATTGTTTTTATGGGTTTACATAAGGGGCCATTCACTTATTACGTAACGCTTTTAGGGGGGGAGGGGGGTCTAAGATTTTGTTACGGTTCAAACAAGGAAATTTTTTTTTTCATACAAATTTTGTTACGAGGGGGGGGGGGGTCTAAAAAGTCATTTTTTCGCGTTACGTAATAAGTGAAGCCCCTAAGCGATTTTCAACACATTTATGGTCAAGATTTGAGGATTGCCAGGATAGATTGTCAAAACTTTAGATAAATTGTCAGACTTTGTTTATTGGTCACTGTTCCTGAATATTGTGATGAATAGAAAATTTTGAATATTTAGCAACATAACGGAAACTTTTAGAAAGGTTATCCTAATTGAATGCAAATCCTTTCTATTTCCGATCGTATGTTATCATCTTTTAGCTAATTTAGAATGTCAATAACTTTGATAGAATAGAAACTTAAAAACACGACTTACGTAGAAAATCACTAGCTTCCGCGTTTGACTTATGTTAGATTACAGTTCTTATATATATATTCACACCGTACCATCAAAAGTCTTGTGGAAAACCAAGCTTAGCTCAGTATTAATTTTAAAGTATAAACCTTGACGTACCAGCTTAGTTGCGCTCAGTTTATGTTTGGAGGTACAAAGCAAGACGAGTCACAGCATTAGCGACTATGGACTCTTACCATAGAAAGTCTTCATCGATCAGCTGTGCTATCGCACAGCATAAGTTTGTAAACTAGACCGCTTACCATAAGTTTGAAGTTATAAAGCTAGAGAGTCAGCTGAGCTTCGCTCAGCATAATTTTGAAGGTATAAAGCTAGCGAGTCAGCTAAGCTTCGCTCAGCATATGACAATATCTTGAAAACTGATTTTTTAATCTGAACAAAACTAATAGATTCACACGTGAAAACGGTGTGAATAAAATTAGTGTTTTTAAATAAATAGGAAAATAATAATAATAATAATAATATGTGAAGAGCTCAGCCTTTCAGCTGTAGGCACTGCATTCAAATTAGAACAGAATCTATTATACCACACCCTTCAGACCTACAGTTTATAGTGGGATCCGAACCACTTCAAGACATCAATACTACACCCAACACACGAACCGAGCTTCGTAACAAGAACGGTGAAACACCTTGTATACCTAGATATGATTAAAAATGCAATTTAAAGCATTTTTGGTTTTGATCATAGTAGGCTAATTTCAAAAAAATATCGATTTTATATCTATATTAGCATTTTTTATCATTTATAATACCTAGATATGTTTTAAAATGCAATTTAAAGTATTTTTGGTTTTGATCATAGTAGGCTATTTTAAAAAAAATGTCGATTTTATATTTAAATTAGCCTTTTTTATCATTAATAATACCAAGATATGATTTAAAATGCAATTTAAAGCATTTTTGGTTTTGATCATAGTAGGCTATTTTCAAAAAAAATATCGATTTTATATCTACATTAGCATTTTTTATCATTTATAATACCTAGATATGTTTTAAAATGCAATTTAAAGTATTTTTGGTTTTGATCATAGTAGGCTATTTTCAAAAAATATCGATTTTATATCTATATTAGCATTCTTTATCATTAATAATACCAAGATATGTTTTAAAATGCAATTTAAAGCATTTTTGGTTTTGATCATAGTAGGCTATTTTCAAAAAATATCGATTTTATATCTATATTAGCATTCTTTATCATTTATAATACCAAGATATGTTTTAAAATGCAATTTAAAGCATTTTTGGTTTTGATCATAGTAGGCTATTTTCAAAAAATATCGATTTTATATCTATATTAGCATTCTTTATCATTAATAATACCAAGATATGTTTTAAAATGCAATTTAAAGCATTTTTGGTTTCGATCATAGTAGGCTATTTTCAAAAAATATCGATTTTATATCTATATTAGCATTCTTTATCATTTATAATACCAAGATATGTTTTAAAATGCAATTTAAAGCATTTTTGGTTTCGATCATAGTAGGCTATTTTCAAAAAAATATCGATTTTATATCAAAATTAGCATTCGTTATCATTTAAAATACCTAGATATGTTTTAAAATGCAATTTAAAGCATTTTTGGTTTTGATCATAGTAGGCTAATTTCAAAAAAATATCGATTTTATATCTATATTAGCATTTTTTATCATTTATAATACCAAGATATGTTTTAAAATGCAATTTAAAGCATTTTTGGTTTCGATCATAGTAGGCTATTTTCAAAAAATATCGATTTTATATCTATATTAGCATTCTTTATCATTTATAATACCAAGATATGTTTTAAAATGCAATTTAAAGCATTTTTGGTTTCGATCATAGTAGGCTATTTTCAAAAAAATAACGATTTTATATCTATATTAGCATTTGTTATCATTTATAATACCAAGATATGTTTTAAAATGCAATTTAAAGCATTTTTGGTTTCGATCATAGTAGGCTATTTTCAAAAAATATCGATTTTATATCTATATTAGCATTCTTTATCATTTATAATACCAAGATATGTTTTAAAATGCAATTTAAAGCATTTTTGGTTTCGATCATAGTAGGCTATTTTCAAAAAATATCGATTTTATATCTATATTAGCACTCTTTATCATTAATAATACCAAGATATGTTTTAAAATGCAATTTAAAGCATTTTTGGTTTCGATCATAGTAGGCTATTTTCAAAAAATATCGATTTTATATCTATATTAGCATTTTTTGGTACCCAGTAATAACGCCGACACGGAATAACTGCACCTATTAAAAAAAACACGGTACCGGAATAATATCGAAAATATTTTTTGCTCAGGTCGGTAATAACTTCACCTGTATAATGTAGGTGAAGTTATTCCGGCGTCGCGACGGAATAATTTCACCTACTTAATATAAGTGAAGTTATTACCGCTTCATACCGGAATAACTTCACCTACATAATATAGGTGAAGTTATTCCGTCGCGGCGGCGGAATGATGCCGAAAAATATTGTATGTCGACTTTATTCCGTCACTGTGCAGGAATAACTTCACCTATATTTATATATATTAATGTGATAAATTTCTGAATTATCACGCTTTCCAGAAACTATAGAAAAATCCATTTTTAATTAAATTTCACACAATATAATAGATCAACAAAAAAAATTAACTGAACGAACTAAGTCAAATTTGTTGTCAATTGTGTTCAAACAATAAACTTAAGCCATTGAACATCAAGAATGACACGAAATAATCTTAATGTGCTGCATACCATGTTTGTTTTTTTTTGCGAAAAAAGGGAGCATTAAAGTAGTTAAAATTTTGGTGATGTAAATTTTGGTGATTATCATTCAACGGAAACTTTAAAAATGAAGTGTTTCAAAAATGCAATTTAACTAAGCTAAAACTTTATCTACATAATTCTTGACTCATTTCCACATCTCACATTGCCTAATTCTTAGTTTTACGTCTTAAACTGCTGCACCTAAGAAGCCGAAGTATCTAAACTTCTGAAAATCACTAGGCTGGTGATGGGATTTGAATCCGAGAGTGCAAATTCGACTCGAAATTTTGTGACCTGTACCTTGCCAATTGAGCAATAAAAATCTAGTAACTTTACTTTTAAAAATAATCGTGTCGAATTCGATCTCGAAAATTGAATATTCAAAAATTTCATCAAATTTTATACGCTTTTGTATATAATCTTCAATTGAAGTTTTAATAATGAATAATTTTTTGGAACTATTCAAGGCTTTAAACCAGAGGAGCGAAAGGAAAATATTGGCAAAGTCAAAAACAATTCCTTATCAATTCTGTTTCAAACTTAGTGAAACACTGAAAAATGTTGTACTCCTATTTTAATTTCCATATTAATTTGTAATTGTGGAAAAACAAAGTCTTTAATCACATTCTCATAAAGTTATTCATCAGAACTTTTAATTATGCAGAATTTGGAAAAAATGCTTCTGATTTGTTTTGTGAAATTCTGAAAAAAAAAATTCAACAGAATAATTCTGCAAAATAAAAATAAGTTCTTCAGAATTAATCTTCAGAATTATTATGTTGTTCTCAGAATTATTCTGCAGAATTTATCAGAATAATTCTGCAGAATTGTTGCGAAACTGTTGAGCAGAATTCTGCAGAATTATTCTGTCTATCCTATGCAACACACCCTTATCTATCATTTGATATGCATGTGATGAAACAAAAAGTTTGTTGAATGAAATTTCGATTTTTTGCTGAAATTTTTTAAAAAGTCATCCAAAGAATTGCCCATTGCCCTTTTGCTTTGCTTTTGTTCAGAAAGCAAGCAATAGCATCCAAATTTTATCGTTTTACATAAGTATATTAAGTCTCTGGAACGTTTAAATTGCTGAAAATTGAGAAAAATTATTTCAAAAACGAGATTGCCCATTTGTAAATTTCAAATTGTATTACGAATTCACTGCCACATCTATATAAATATAGGTGAAGTTATTCCTGCACAGTGACGGAATAAAGTCGACATACAATATTTTTCGGCATCATTCCGCCGCCGCGACGGAATAACTTCACCTATATTATGTAGGTGAAGTTATTCCGGTATGAAGCGGTAATAACTTCACTTATATTAAGTAGGTGAAATTATTCCGTCGCGACGCCGGAATAACTTCACCTACATTATACAGGTGAAGTTATTACCGACCTGAGCAAAAAATATTTTCGATATTATTCCGGTTTGATGTTGTGGAGTTATTCCGTGTCGGCGTTATTACTGGGTATCCATTTTTTATCATTTATAACGCCTAGATGTGTTTTAAATGCATTTTAAATCATTTTTGGTTTTGATCATAGTAGGCTTTTTTCAAATAAAATATCGATTTTATCTCTATATTAGCATTTTTTATCATTTATAATACTTAGATATGTTTTAAAATGCAATTTAAAGCATTTTTGAATTTGATCATAGTAGGCTATTTTCAAAAAAATATCGATTTTATATCTATATTAGCATTTTTTATCATTTATAACGCCTAGATGTGTTTTAAATGCATTTTAAATCATTTTTGGTTTTGATCATAGTAGGCTTTTTTCAAATAAAATATCGATTTTATCTCTATATTAGCATTTTTTTTATTTATAATACCTAGATATGTTTTAAAATGCAATTTAAAGCATTTTTGAATTTGATCATAGTAGGCTATTTTCAAAAAAATATCGATTTTATATCTATATTAGCATTCTTTATCATTTATAAAACCTAGATATGTTTTAAAATGCAATTTAAAGCATTTTTGGTTCTGATCGTAGTAGGCTATTTTCAAATAAAATATCGATTTTATATCTATATTAGCATTCTTTATCATTTATAACACCTAGATATGTTTAAAAATGCAATTTAAAGCATTTTTGGTTTTGATCATAGTAGGCTTTTTTCAAAAAAAAAAATAGATTATATATCTATATTAGCATTCTTTATCATTTATAACACCTAGATATGTTTAAAAATGCAATTTAAAGCATTTTTGGTTTTGATCATAGTAGGCTTTTTTCAAAAAAATATCGATTTTATATCTATATGAGCATTTGTTTTCATTTATAATACCTAGATATGATTTAAAATGCAATGTAAAGCATTTTTGGTATTGATCATAGTAGGCTATTTTCAAAAAGATTTCGATTTTATATCTATATTAGCATTTGTTTTCATTTATAATACCTAGATATGATTTAAAATGCAATGTAAAGCATTTTTGGTATTGATCATAGTAGGCTATTTTCAAAAAAATATCGATTTTATATCTATATTAGAATTCTTTATCATTTATAACACCTAGATATGTTTTAAAATGCAATTTAAAGCATTTCTGGTATTGATCATAGTAGGCTATTTTCAAAAAAATATCGATTTCATATCTATATTAGCATTCTTTATCATTTAATAAATAGGATAAGGATTCTAAAATTATGCTGTCCCTTTAATATCATTTCCACTATTAATTATTTTTTCGAATTAATTTCAATACAATAAATAAGTCAGGATGCAGGATTAACAATGGAGATCAAGCACTAGTTAATCCGTGTTACTGGATTAAGACCAGCTACTTTCAACAAAAAAATTAAATTATTTTTATTCTAATAATTAAAAGTGTTTTTAACTGCATTTTTGACAATTTACGAAAATTTACGAAAAATTAATAAAATTAAACCCTTAAATCCGGTTTAAAATTAATCAAGATTAACATAAATGTTTCTTAAACCCACTCAAAACCAAATATAATGAAAATCTTTTTATGGACGATTGTTTTCCTTTTAATTACCTTTAATTTAAGATATCTCACGGAAAAAATTGGTTTTGAAAATTAGGAGATATTATTGATTTAATTTTTTATCCATTGGATTTATTTATAATCCACCAGATTAAACACTATTTTCACTATATCTCGAGAACTAAGAAAATTCACGCCAAGCGCTTAAATTTTCGCCCTACTAGACGATAAGGGCTAAATTTTGACATATAAATCATTACTTTTGGATAAAACGGTGGACCTGTAGGTTGGGTGACAAAATTTGACCGACATAAAGAAACACCTCTCGTGTTCCACGCGGAAGCTAATTGTAAACATTCTGAACTGGATTTATTAAACTTTCATCAAATTTACTTTATTTTTTAAATCCTAAAGAGTCAGATTAAGACTTTGTTTCTCATTATAAGAATAAATTCTATTTCTTAAAATTTGTCTTAAATAAAGAAGCAGTCAATAGTCTCAATATACCACAAATTTAAAATCCAGATAAAATTTCTAATTTTCCCAACTTATTCTAAACATTTGGTTTATATTTATTCTGCATTTTTATACAATCAGCACACAAGTTCCAGTAAAAAACAAACCTTATAAAAATCTAAGAATACAAACTCCCACAAGAATGAACAAACACAATTAAAAATTTTCTTTTATGAATAAATTTTCATCTAGTCTTTTATTGGCAAGTCAAATGATTTTAATTGAGACCAATTTTTCTCTCATAAAGAAGCATATCTTCATATTTTATGCATTCAAAATTTTTACTGCATGACAATCAAGAGAAATGCCTTTTTTTCTTTTTAAGAAAATTCAATTTCCTCTCTTGAATATGAATATTTTTTTTTTCATATGGCATTGACCACAGCTAAAAGGATGAATGTATAAGGAAACTACATCCATTTTAAGATGCATAGAGACATTGTATATGAGAGTGTGAGAACTATCTGGAAAGCAAATTTTAATTCAATTGATTGCACATAAGAATCTCTCATATTTTGAAGGAAGAAGTTGAAAAGAAAATTAATTAGACTTGATTTCATGAAAATATTCGAGTGAAGTTTGAGAAATTTTATTCAAATTTAATTAAAAAACTTCCATTTTGATGAAGATTCTACTGAATAATAATAATTCTTTGTATGTAGCATTAAATCGGTGATAATTTTTTGCAGATACTTGAAAGAATTTAACAGAAAAACGACTAATGAAAAAATGATGTTTGTCACAACATTTAGTTCCGCCATAAAGCTTTTGAATGCAGTTTTTAAAATGAGTATCACTTTGACTTGACTTAGACTTAGGGTGACCATCTGCGTAGTTTTACAACGGACAGTCCTGTATTTCAAAACCCTGTCCTGTATAAATTTTTAAATTTTGTTCCTGGTCCTGTATTTTTTTCATGAAAATTTCCGTTAATTTTCGAATTTTACTCTATGTCCTGTTTTTTTCGAAAAAATTTACCAAATGTCCTGTATTTTCATGAAAACTAGATGGTAACCCTACTTAGACTATTGTTTTTTTTTAAAGGCAGGTTTCCCTTTAAAATTGTATTGTTTTTAAACCTCCGCTGCACAATAATGAACAAGCTACTAGTTGGTTTAATAATCTTAGCTAGCTTAAGCATTTGGGTCAGCATCACTACCCGATACTTTGTTTATCCTTGAAAAGCGATTGTTCAAATGCATTTGCTAGGAAATAAGCATTTATTCAATTATGAATTAAAATCCGAATGAAAAATTCCTGAATAATTATGTACAGTTCAAGGCATACAACTCGGATTTCTTTTTGATGATCACTACGATTGTGCGCTTTATTAAGTTGGTAGCGTATTTTTACAAGTTATGGCATTGCAAAATTCCAAGAGATCATGCAGATTGTCAGAACATCATATAGCAAATAACAACACAAATCTAGAAAGTTCGCGTTAAAAAAAACTGCGCTACAGTCAACGAACCACAGAAGCATTTCACAATAAATATTAAACATTGTTTTAACACTTGATAGCTTATCACAACTGTGTACACAAAAAACAATGTAGAACGTACTTAACCTGTAACAAATTGAATTCTCACTGTTTTCAAGAGAAATAATAATAATCATGGATGATACAAAATGAATAGCTAGTTATCCATAATCCATATTGAAATTCAATCAGATTTGTATTTAATCAAGCTTTTGTTTCCGGTGTAAGCAATTTGATATTGTAATAAATTTCAATTGATAACTCTTTGATTATATGCTACAATTAATTTCACTTGTATTACATGATTCATTATTAATATTAGTCCATTATAAACAGGTTCAATGCACGACAACTTTTTGCTTAAAAACTAGATATCCACTTTATTTCGAGTAATCATCCAAGGTCTATGTAATCATGATCATTATAACAACAGACTAACTGCTTCACTGTACAATCAATCGTATCTGTCCATATATATTTGCATTTACTCGCTTCACTACATCTTCCATCACTTCTTTGACATTGACCAACTACAACAAGAGTTACGAGAAAGAAAAACTATCATTTTTTTTTCATGAATATTTTAATAAAATTTTATTAGCTTTCACCATATGAGGCGCACTGAATGAGATGTAAAAGACTAAACAGCAACACGAGAATAATTTCTTTAAACCTTAACCGCATGACTCTGAGCGACACGTTGTTGCTATTTTAACACTCTGTTATAAACTAAAATATAGTAAGTTATCAAACAGATACACTGAGATACACGAATAAATATTATTTTTTAAAAACTGACTCTGAGTGTGACTCAAAATGTGCTCAGAGTATACAACAAAAAAGAAGAGGCACGTTTGACAATATTTTTTTTGCTGTTGTGTCAGACTAATTTGTTCCGCAAAACTTTATGGGAGTTATTAGTATGTTTGATGGCAAAAAATTGCTTATTAAGTTTGAATTAATCAAGATTATGATTTTGCAATTGAGTTGTTGAGAAGGTTTATGAGCTTTGGAAGTGAAAGTTGGTCTGTAATGTTTTTAAATTGCTTGCTAATTGGAATGAGAATGGGATTTTAATTGATTTAATGACTTAATGTTAGAATATCTACAAATTTGTGAACCATTCATAAATGGAGTGTTTTTAAAAATTGGGGAAGATAGGTGAGGAAGGGTCGTCATGTCAAAAAAGTAAGGTTTCAGCGAAAGTCCTAAATTTCATTTCAAATCAGTTTTTAAGAAGAAGAGTCTCAGAAGATATCATAGACAGAGTTGCGATCTGTCACAGGTCACCTGTTAACAGACAAATTCTGTGACAGATCTGTCACCTGTGCCTGTGACAGACGACCTGTATCGCAACTCTGGTCATGGATATAAATTAACAAATTTTGAAATTCACAATTTACAAATTCCGAAGAATAAAGAAAGATTCTCTAGAAAATAATAAATTGGCATCCAAATTAACCTTGACCAAACCCAAAAGGATAACAACCTGCTGAAAATAAAAATTCTCATAGTTCAACAAAAAAAAATATCATTAAAATTCCAAATCTTCATCTCTTCAGGTTTACAATAATATTGATTTAAATGACAAAATACAAAATTTGACAACGACAAGTGTTTCGTGTCGCTATTTAAAAGAATGATTCATATAAGTGTTGATGTGCAAACGAGTGAGCAGCGAGTCATAAAGTTTATTGATAATCATCTTCGATAATTTATGACAATATCGTGATAAAATTTGAATGAAATTTCTAGACATGTGACTATCGATTAAGAGAGTGTGATAATTGGGATATGCTGATGAGAATATGAAGTTGAATGACGGTTATTGTAATTGATATGTTTGCTGATAGACGTGTAGAATATTTTTGTATTTAATAAACTTTCTATTATTTTTAATCTGAAGTTTTTTGTGGAATTTAGGGAGGTAACCTATTAAAATATCAAAAAATGTCATATATGACATGATGATGGGTTCCTATTGCTCCACTATGAAGCGTAGGGCGTCCACAAAGCATTTGAATCGCACTCGATTCTAGGCCAAAGCTGCTATTTCCTGCAGCTTCTTGTTCTGTTGTTCCGCCTTCCGTTCAACAGTTGTACGCAAAGTAATTCTCCGTCGGCCCCTAGTCCTATTTCCTTGGACATTCCATTTCAAGATCCTATCACAAAAGGCTTACACAAAATAAAATTTCAATAGTGCTTCCCGAGTAGCACAAGTCGGATAATCGAGATGAAATCCTACGCTAGGACCGCGTGGTTACGATCTAAGGGCGAATTTCTCGTCATGACAAAAAATTTGCCCTAAAGTCGCCGTGATATCTTACTTGTGTAGGATTTCGTCTCGATTATCCGACTTGTGCTCTCCGGGCTTTAAATTTCAAATGTCATTAAATGAGCATTTAATTTCTCAATTCTCATAAAACAGTGACCGAATGAACGGCTAATGAACATTCCAAGAGCACAAAAAAATCTCCAAACCAGCAAACACCTCACTCGAGTACGTGATTGCAATTGACTAAAAATCACATACTATCCACAACTGACTCCAAATGTTTGCATTACTTTTAATAGTCAGTTTCTCTAACGCCCCGGAAATGTCTAATATTGAAACATGCAATAATATCTGAATTCCAAAACAAATGTCACGAAAAAAAAATGTTTCGATTGAATATAATTTGCTGATTTTATAGACATAGAAAAAAAAAGAAAAAGAAATGTCGAACATTAAAAACAATGGTAATAGCAGTGATGGGTATAAGGCACCCATCGAACAACTAGAAAGAAAGTGAGAAAAGGAAGCAGAAAAGGTACGAAAAAACATGTCAATTTTCTCACGCTTTATGAATGCAATTATTTCCATAAATATAAAAGTTTAGCAATATCCTATGAAGCATACGCAAAAAGGAGATGCTTTCTAGGCGTCTGAAAAAAAGGAGCATGAATAAAAATGAAAATTATGTTAAAAGTTTCTTTTTAATGTTTAACATTCTTGCATCCTTACCGGTGAATTTTCTCAATAAATAAAGCGTAAAATTGATTTTAAAGCCTTATGAGCTATGCTATATGCTAAAATAAATAATATACAATAAATATTACTCTCGGTAGTTGATAATTTGTGCTTAATATTTCCCAATGCAATATTTTTTTTTCTCGCGCTGTATCTCCGCTATATCCTTTTTGATTCTTACTCATGCTGTGCTATTTACTCGTTTTGTTATATGCCGCTGCATACGTTCACATAATGAAATTCAATTTATATTGGCAATAAATAACATGATTAAAAGAACTGTTGATAGTTCTTTCTCGCCTTGTTTTTTTATTCATGCTCATTCATTCACGTGGAAGCGAAGTCAAAAATAAATAAATATCCGATGGAGTGGAGCAGTATGGAGCTGCTTATAAATAGCATATTTAAGAGACAGGACAGTTTAATTATTGCTGTATTTTTATCTCATTAATAACGTTAATCATTTTTCTCTGGATTTCTTTATAAAGCAGAGATTCTTAAGGGTACTGAAGGTGATTTCAGTATCAATTTGTGATTTAAATACTTTAAGAACTTCAAAAATAAATAAAAACTAGCATCAAACAAATAAAATCGCAATCTACGTCATAGTAGAACTTCAAAAGCTTTCATCTCGAGAAAAATTGTGAATGTCACATATTGAAAGAAGCGTCTGTGAATGAATGAGTATTAAAGAGCAGGTATATGTGATGAATGTGTGCTTCATTGTGATGAGAGGATGTATTTCATAAAAACCCACATAGAAAAAAAGTGTTTACTCATGTAAATTACGATTACTTTTCATTTTTCATAATAAATATCTGTCATTGTTAATGTACGGCATCATTTTTTAGCATTAACATTTCCATTTCTATCGAATCACGAATATTTTTCGAATCAATTGTCGAGAGTTTCATTTTCAAGGCTGGTAACTGAGAGTTATAAACTAGTGAAAAGATTTGAAAGAGGTTCCGGACTCTATCACAAGTCCTTGATTGAAGCACACCCCAAATTCATGTAAAAACCTAACAAGAGAATCCTCAACAAAGATAATTAATCAATCAGCAAGGAACTGAAATTCGAAAGCCCACACAAACTAGCAATGAAAGTTTTTCAAGGATTCCTTGTTATTTGCACAGTTGGAACTAAACTACAGAATATGCTATGTGAATTAAAAGAGACAAAGAAATTCCAATTGAATTATATGGCAAGTTTTTATCTATGAAAGAAGCGTACAATTTTCAATTTTTCCTTTATTTTCCAAAAACTACACTACAAATGCAAACATTTCTCGATAAAATGAAAGTCAAAGTTTTAATTCCATTTCCAATCGTTTTTCCGCCCCAATATGCAAAAGATAATGATGATTTTGGTAGAAATTCTTCCTCAGTATGTGTGTGTGCACATATGGCTTATGAATGTGTACAAAAACTCATATGGAAGTTGAAGTTAAATCAGATTTTTGTCAATTTTCCGTAAAAGTATAAAGACAACATAAGAACGATAGACAAAAGTTTTATGAAAGATTATAATTTAATTTCAAAAAATGATATAAAGTTTGCCATTCATTTCTACGTCTTATGTGTGTTATCCTACTTCAGAATTTCATATGGAAGTTTGTCTATTGCTTAATTTTAATTTCTTTGTAAAATATGAAAAAGTTTAGATGCACACATGGATGAAGTATTTAAAATTAGATTCTAATAATGCATAAACAAAACTTTTGTTATTAATCTAGAGTTGAATATATTTTTAAATTCTGTACTGTCGGGAATCGTAAAGGGAGATGAACATAAAAATTGTTTATTCATGAAAATGACCACAAATCTTAAAAAAAATTAGAATGAGTAGTTTTCTAACCAGCATTAAGAAGTTTTTTAATTGTGTCATCAAAATTAAGTGAGGTGAGCTAGGATTGTTGAAAGATTTTGTAATATATTTTGAGAACAGCGCATTTTTTTGTGATTACCAATTTTTTAAATTTGCTTAATTAACAAATAGGAATTTGAAGCTTCTACACTATTATAAAAGCACAAATTTCATTCAGCTTCAAAAAATAAAACTTTGAATGATTGAATTTGAAGTTTTCAATTCAATTATGATTGGAATCTAGTTAAAAATGTAACAAATTTGTCGTACAGAGCCTTAGTAGAACTCTTAATTGCAAAAAAGGTTGCAATCATCTGGAAATTGTATTTCTTTTGAAATAAACAAGTTTTTTTTTGTTTTTATTGAATGGTTTGCCATTCAAAAATTTCCTTTTTTTAAGGGCATTTCATTGGAAAATACTTTAAAATGAACTAGATTTATAGTAAATCAAAAATTACAATTATATGAACAGAATAGCAGATTTAATCCGATTTTAACTTGAAAGTTGAGAAAGAAATATTTCACAAAATACTCTAATCATCTTTAACTATCCATTTGAGAAACATTGATCGAAATCGAAAAGAACACAAAGACAAATCAAAACCCAATTGCATCAGATCACCTCAAGTTTTTAAGACTTCTCAAAAATAGAAAAAAAGTATTTAAATCCCAATTTTCATTAAAATTTCACGTTAAATAAATTTTCTATTCAAGATAAGAATGGAAACTGGTGAGAAATAGACAAACTTTTAATTGCAAAATCTTAAGATTTAAATTATTTTCCATTTCTTTCTGCTTTATAAATTAATAATAGTGTCTTTTCATCACAACAGAACATTGTTGACATATTCATGTTATGCAGATGGACTTTATGCATGACAGTCACTTGAGTGGAAAATGAAAAAGTTTTAATCTTTTTTTTTGTGTGAAGAATAAAATTTTGTGCATCATTTATTCATCAAAATCTTCTATAAATCCACAAATAAAGGAAGAAAGTTTCAAGTTTATATTGTACGAAGACTGCATGTGTGACAAAGTTTGATTTGGAAAAGTTTCTGATCAATTTTCTCCTCAGTTTATTGAAAGCTTAGCAAAAAAAAAAATACTAGCTTTTTGCAACAGCTGCTTAATGTTCTATACACCAATGAATATAAAATCCAATAGTGAATCATTTGCGGTTTCACATTTGCTAAAAGTCAATTTTTCAGCAATTGGCTTCAAATCGAAAAAAAGGGTTTGATTTTTGATGTGTCTATTTAGCCTGCAAAATGCCATTTTAAATTGATATCTCAATTTATTTTGCCTATAGTTGCTCGATTAAACACAATTGTTATTATAAGTTCATTGTTTTTAAATTTTATGTGATAGTGTCACACTTTTGTGCCTCTCATTCCTCCCCCTTCACTCAATTTTTTTACACTTTAATAAATGATTTATTCTCTGTGCCTTAACGAGGCAAACAACTTCATTCACAAATGATATGACAACGGCAAAAAAAGGTTTGAAGTTTATGAATTGCTGTTAGAAACTTCCTGGCAAATGATTAGCATTTTATTTAATTTTAATAAATTATTTTGAGGAAAAATTGTTTTGAAAAATTGATAAGCAGTGGCTGGAGGTGTAGGAAAGTCTAAATCAGTAATGTTCAACTAATGTGCCTCGAAAAATCTGAGAAATCCCACGAACCGTGTGCGATTTTGGTCATGGCTTACCACCAAAGTGTGCCGTGGTACAGAAAAGGTTACCAACTACTGCTGAGAGTTAAAATTGGATCGTATCAATGAGATGGGTCGATCTCCTTGTTTGGAGCGACAGCTCTGTTGATTATGAAAGTTCTATAGATTTTATAATATTTAGTCTTAAATTCCTTAAAATACTAGATTATTTATATAGACTTTTGCCTACTAGATTAGCAAAGCTTCAAATCAAAGCCACAATTTTGAGTCCCAACTCGGAAGTTAAACCAAAATTAAATACATTCAAAATTTAAATGATTGCGTACAGCAAACAAAACACAAGAGATATAAATAATACTTTTGTGCCTTTTTGACTTTTGCGACAGGTGACTTTACACAAAAAAAGAATACATGAGCTGAATAAATATATACTTTTTTTTGTGGGTAACAACAGTGAAATAATGACAATAAGAAGAATAAGCCTGAAATAAAAATATAAATATGAAAAATCGTTGAATTTAATGTGAATTTGATCGTTTTTATTTTTTTGATAGATTTCATATAAATTTTAATATTGAGGTGAGAAAAAAGCTGTTTAAAAATCATAGCGATGTCATGCATTTTGATATATGAATTCAAATTTTTATCAGATCAACCACAAAAATGCCAACATATGGATAGGTTCTTCTTTTTTTAATGGCACGCCATCGCAATTTACGTAAAAAGCTTTCTCATGTGAATTGGCAATTTAAAAAGATTGCAATTTGAGATTTTTTTTTAACATTGCACTTACTGTATTTCCTCGTATATGTAAGCTCAAGAACTGCCTCGTACTTCCACACGCTTATACACACATATACGAAATTTTTTTGATGTGCACATAATATTTTTTTATTATAATGTGTTGTACCATTTTATTGCTATTTGAAAGCATCACTTTTATGGAGATGATGCGAAATTCGTGAGAATTTTGTCAGTGGTGCTGGAGTTATGAACGCATTGGTTGTTGTGAGTTGTTGCTTGACAGAAGAGACTTCATGGAACCCACAACTTAGTAAATACAATACGGTCCTCTTCAATAATTGACTATGTAGACTTAACTACTCTCATTAAGACTCTTCGAAGGTCCACCGTTTAAATAAAGGATATCTGCATCCCAAAAATAAACATCTACAATTACCTACCATACCGCGCACATAGTTTCTAATATTTTGCATTAAAATTTTAAGCATAATAAGCAGTAGCGAACAACAAAATGAATAAGTGTTATGAGCATATGTACATGCTTTACCATAAGATTGTGATTATATATTCAATTTGCCTTTATGCCATACCACGGATATTACCAATGTGAGTGGGACCATTATCTCAGTTATGTATAACATTTATAAGAAGAAGAGAGAGAGGAAAAAGTTTACGACTCACATTCATTCATCCATTCATCCTCTTGCTCACAGCTGTATAACAAAACAGAATTGACTTCCTTAAAACTTACTTAGCGAGGCTAAAAATATATGTCAGTCATTTTCAAACATTTAACGTAGTGTTATCCTACAGCAATCATCTGTGATGATAGCATTGAAGAATAATAAAAAAGATGGATACTGTGGATATTGAGTAATTCAACGCGTGCCAAAAATACTTCAATACTATAAGCAATTCATGATGATGACGTGGAGAAAAGTAAAATGCTTTGGCATTACGACCTTGCATGAATATTATGGAAGTGCATTTTATGAGAATGGACATTTTAATGGTGACATAAATGGGGCATTTTTAGATTTTCATAAAGGCAAATGAGGGGTTTGTTGGTTTAAATAAAAATTCAATAAAAATTCTTGGGTTGGATTCTGGGACTATCCGAAACTAGCTACAGAAATTTTAAATATTGATTCCCAAGTCGTCTGGAATTGTTTCCCCTGGTAGCCCCTGAAATCATGGTGTCAATAATGATGATTTTGGGATTTTACTAATTTGATTTTATATGTTGAAGTATTGAGCTATGAGAATAATTTTCAAAAATGCAAAACAAAGACCCCCTAAAGCTCGGGCTTCCGTAAAACGACGAATGAAAATTTTATTGGATTATTAAAGTCGCCCGTATGTGGAAATAAAAAAATTACTTATAACCTCTCATATTTTTGCGAGTGAGACAAATAAATCTCCCACAACGTCCTTAGCTCTTAACAGCTCAATAGTCGACAAAAAATAAGTGAATAAAAAAAAAATAGAGCAATAAAACACGCTTTGATGGATTCAACTTCCGCCAAATAAAAATGAATTTTCATGTTTTTTCGCTCATTTTTTTATTGTTTTAGTTATCGGACAATTTACTCCAATTTCATCTCTTTTTCTGGTAATTAAAATGTTAATTTCTTTTCAAAAAAAGTTTATTTGTTACGTAAAAAGGCAAAAAAATTCTTATTAATGCAAATAAATCAAATGAAATGGCTTCAGATGGGCCATTAAATTCACTTTTTCTCTCACTCACTTACTCATTCGTTCAATACATTACGGAAGGGGTTAAAAAGTTTTACTTTTTGAAAATGTGTGCCTTTGTGCTTGGGGAGGAAAAAGAACTAAAAAGACTTTCTTGAAGAAATAAATTGTAAAATATGACCTTGCTTATATGGCTTTAAATCAAAGTTCAACGTCATAAATGGGTTCTTTTTTTTTGAAAAAGAGAGTTGAACAAATATTTATCATTGAGGTATAAAAGTCTCTTCTACTTATTGTTTCTGTGCTTTAAAATATTTTTGAAGCATAATTTATTATGAAAAATTGATTTTATATTTAAAATGGGACACATTTGGTTGTGAAATT
Source organism: Chironomus riparius (assembly GCA_917627325.4). Lineage (NCBI taxonomy): Eukaryota > Metazoa > Arthropoda > Insecta > Diptera > Chironomidae > Chironomus > Chironomus riparius. The sequence goes on along the minus strand of OU895877.1, from coordinate 14,356,517 downwards.
GGGACAAAAAGTTGATTTTAAATTTTATGTAATGGGGATATTGGTTGGGAATTTGTTTTTCAAAGAATTTAAATTTTTAATTTTACTTCATAAATTTTGAATAACTGATAATCAAAATCACGATAATTAGTAGAAATGGACACAAAAATTTCAAATTAATCGAAATATAAGAACTTATAACGAATTTTTATTAAATAAGAATTTCGAAGATTCGATATCCGAAAAAGAAGAAATTCGAAAATTCGAAGTTCGAATAATAAGAACTCAAAAATTTCTGTTTGCTAACATTGGATTTTATTATTCATAGGGTTGTAGTAGGTAAAACTCTTAATTTTGGATCTTTTATTAATCATAATTATATATGAATGAATAGGTTCACACCTTCCTCTTGTTCCACGTCATGGATTACTCAAAAACTCATCAATTCTTTGAAATTTTTATTAAATTTTTAATTTAATTCCCCATCAAAATCGGTCAATATATCACCACATCAATATATCCACCATTTCCACTTATATTATTTTCAGAATGATTTAATTTATTGAGGTAAGTAAATGTAGAACATGGTTATTAATGTCATGTTATTGGCATAAATATTCATATTGCTTTTTAAAACAGCTCAATCGATTTTCCATTCCATAAAAGTTATTAATATTTCGATGAGTTTTTAATATTTTTAATCGGATGACGTTTATGAGGGATGAAGTAAGTTCAAGTGTTTTAATTTTTGATGGAAAAGTTTTATGCTCAAATTGATTAAAGACTTAATTTTGTGGGGATGCTATTAAAAAGATGACAGAAAAATTATACTTTTGGGACTCCCTTATTGGGACTTGCTTCAGTCACTTGCCTGTCGTCTGTCATCTGTTGACAGGTATGACAGATCTGTGATATGGTAATTACCTGTCTGACGCAAATATATCTGTACCTGTTGACATCTCTGGTTATTGGGACTTGCTGCTGTTTTACAAGAAAGCTTCTTCAATTTGAATCTTTGATTAAAAAAAATTAAAATCACACGTCCAGAAAATGTTGGTTCCCCTTCTCATCTAGAAAACCAGCCACGTTCTTGCTACTAGAATATCAATTCTTAACGACGCTTTACTTCAAGCATGCAAAATCCTTGCTACTTAAAACAGTTTTATAGCTTGCACATAACAAAAAGTGCTTTGAATGATTTATAAAATTATTAAATTCCGCCATATTAAAATAACGACTACCATTTATTTTAAAGAACAACAAAATTCCAAACATTTTATAAATTTATTAGCAGTCACAAAAAGTTGTCAATGAAAAAAAAGAGTCACTGGATAGCGTGAAAGCTTCTAAAATATGTTATGTTTATGCGATTTTAAATACACAAACAACTGTGCCAAAAACAACTTACAAACACAGCTGGATATTCCGTGCAAGCAGCGAGAATGAAAAATCCACTCCAGAATTCTTTTGCTTGATATTTAAATCATTCCGAATTTGACTTTATGTTTCACTTTATTTCCCAATTTGGCAAATATACGATGATGAGGAAAAAGAAGAAATTATGGTGAGACAAGCGTGGAAAAAAAAATTTAAATTTATGTTAAATTTTTTGAGCAAATACTTCATCATTATGTACATAAATTCTAATCAAATTCTCTGTGTGTTTATGCAATCTTTTGAAGTTCTTTTTCTCCTCAGCTCAGTATTTTTTTGTCAACAGCAAAAATGGCACAGAAAACGAGGAAAAGTTTTGCAATGAAAATTTTATTCTCGCTCTTAGATGATAAAGTTTTAAGCTTATTATCATGAAAATTGTGTCATCATTGTTTGATACTCAATGGCTTTATGATTTATGATATTAAATTCTACATGCATGTTAGGTCTTCATATATATTATTGATTAAAAGACATTCAGATTGCACAACAACTAAATGTTAATGTAATTCAATATTTTTCCATAAATCAAAAGGTGAATAGATAAATAATAAACATGAGCATATGCAACAGAAGCTTATTATCTCACTGTATCTCGTCTTATTGAATTTGATATCCTTAATTTAATTCCTTGTTCGTTCTTCAAGGTTTCATGCACATTGTTATGAGGGAAATGCATTTATGTACACTTTGAAGCTTTTCATAAGATCTTTTGTTTAAGTTTTTGAATTTTAATAGACGAATATGAAGCACAGAAATCAAATTGAGCTGTTCCATCAATAGAAACTTACCTACTCTATATTTGCTGATTTATTAAAAAATTACAAAAATAAGAACTAAAGTTTCAGCTTAAATCATTGCTCATAATAAAGATATCATAGCACACACCCCAATAAATACTCAAGTGCTTTATAACCAGCTCTCAAAAAATTATTCCACCAAATAATAATTCATCCAAAAATAAGGAACCCGTTCAACTTCAAAGTCTGTCCTAGTTTCTTCAGAAATTAAATATTTAAAGAGACCGAAAAAAGAGCAAGAAAAGATAATTTTTTTGGATATTATCTATGCATAAGTACAAAGTGATCTAATTGTAGATCCATTAACCCATCCTCACCTAAAATTTTTCTTCTGCTGAGTGCTTTTTTGCGCTTTAAATAAATAAAAATTATTTCATAATTACACCAATTGCTGTAAAGCTATTCGGCTGCGATGTTAGGAGTGGTGTAGAGCTTAATGATAAAAATTAAGGATGGCATGAGAAAAGCAGCAGTTGAATGCTTAGCATCTTCTTTTAACTTTAAAAAAAGTCATGCTAAAGACGACGTTATGCGTTTTAAAAATTTATAAAGTCTTAATTTGTTTGTGGAAAAAAGGAAATATTCGCTTCTTTTTCTTAGCTTTTGAGCGATGTGCTTGCTACCTCAGAAGCCAACACACGCCAGAATGCCTTCGCAAAATGAAAATTTAAACAAGTTAAAAGGAGATGTTTAGATTATAGCAACAAGATAGAATAATAATATCATTTCTCATGTACATAAATTTTTTAATCAAGACTTTAGCTACCACCACATCAACATAAGATTTATAAAGCATTTGGAAAAACATTCACTTTAGGAGCTGTTTTTAAGGAATTATAGGAAGTAGAATTTTGGGCAGTTTGTCTTGGGTTAAGGGTGTGAAATTGATTAAAAGTCAGTTGATTAGTTCCATACTCTTAACTTGAGATTAAGGTTTCACAATTTTTAATAGCTAGGATCATCTTCTTATGCAACTCTAAGTAGATGCTCAGCCTAACAGTCCTATTTCTATCCTACAAAATGCGCTTTAAGTCTTTTTTATTTCATCATATCAATTTTGTCGTCATGCAAAAAAGTCAAGGCACTACCACCCACACCTAACCATCTCTCTCTTTATACCTCTCCTTATTCCATCACATTCACAAGCTCATCATTCCTTCATTCTGAATAATTTCATTTTCAAAATCAAACGGCACACTAAGTAAATAATCATGGAATTATATTCATTGTATAACATCAAGAGATATACAGAGACGGCAGTGATGGAAAGAGGAAGTAAGAAGAAACATTTTATCCGTATTTTTTTTGCCGCCGCTGCCATGTTGATTATTTATTTGTGTGTTGTTTGCTAATTTTTTCCTTCTTTTTTCGCATTTCCTGAACTTTTTTTTTCTCTTCTCCTGCTTTTCAAAATGAATAGACAAGCAGAAGAATGAGAGCAAGAGTGAAATTTTCATGGAGTCGAGTTTCTTATTCTTCTTGTTTTTCACAGCAAAATTAAGTAATTTTAGCATTTCAAAATACCTACGTACTTTGGAATTTATTTTTTTTTGCGGGATTTTTGAGACTGGATGTTGGATGTTGAGAGACAGATTGGGTATCAATCATCAGATTTGATTTGAGCTTGATTTTTAGGAGTTTTGAAAGTCTCGAGGTTCCAAAGCTATTCTTTAAACCGCTATACTTCCTATAGATACTCTTCTGACCTTTCCTTTAAGTCCTTGAATTCTCTTGGTTTAGATATGAGTAGGATCCTATCTATATATTGTCAATTTAGGAAAGGAGATTCATGAAATTGCCCAAAAAAGTTCGTAAGCTCCTCTCTTTTAAGTAAAAATATGACATCCTCTACCAAATGCGCCAATGCTCTTCAAGATCTCATAAATCTAAAAATATATGTTTCCTTCCTCATCTTTATTTTTATATGAAGCTATTGTTTGAGTTTTGACTTTTAACGAATGCCAAACTTTTTCTTTACTTCATCATTAACATCAACAAGAGAGTGAGTAAGTAAATGAGAGATTTTTTAATTTTATTTACATTGTTATCGTATGAAAAGGAAAGAAAAAAGTAAATTTACGAAGGTAAAATAAAATCTCCGAAAAACACTAGTGAACGATTTAACAGAGATGGCATAATTGGCGGGCGTAAACAAAATTATTTCCATTTTATTTACTGTTTGAGGATTTCGTTCGGTCTTCATCAAAAAAAAAATTTTTTTCATTGACTTACCGAAATGGCAAACTTTCATAGCCTCGGGTTGGAGGCAGAAGAAAACATTGAGGTAGACTAATGAGAGATCCTTAATATGAGCAATTAATCAGGTTAAAGATGAGAATTTTTGTGGAAAGTTTAAAAACTTTTCCTGCTGAGCTCATCAGCAACCGATTGTGTCAAAAATAAAAATACTTTTTTCCTATCTTCGGTAAGATAATGGGGTCGTCCACAAATGATGGTTGTTAGGAATTAAGATCTAGAGACGCTTTCATCAGTTTTTGTGTAGTCACATAGCTCTTGATCTATACTTTATTCTGGTGGTTCTCAAATTTTTAAAGCATAACAAACCTAACTTGAGGTCAGATTCAATGGCTAATCGGGATACCTACCCTAGTCACAAAATTATTATTAATATCATTTAGTGTAAGGCAGTGTTTCCCAAACTTCTTTAGTTCTTGGTGCCATGGTACGCAGTTTGAGAACTACTGGTGTATAACATAAGTTTCCGATTTTAGAACAGGTTTCTTAAGTTGCCTCTGAAGTGTCAGGAAGCAAACTCAGAGCAGCACTGCACTATCTCACTATTTTTAGAGACGTCATTTTTGAATAATCCTCCTAAGGGGCTGTTCACTTATTACGTAACGCGAAAAAATGACTTCTTAGACCCCCCCCCCCCCCCCCTCGTAACAAAATTTGTATGAAAAAAAAATTTCCTTGTTTGAATCGTAACAAAATCTTAGACCCCCCTCCCCCTAAAAGCGTTACGTAATAAGTGAATGGCCCCTAAGTGAAATGCGTCAAAAATTATATTATGATGAATGAAGATGAAATGTATTCCCAGTCCTTTTTGCCTTCTTGTTCCATTCACCAACTTTATTTTATATTTTTATAGCAATTAGGAAAAAAATGAAGTTAATTAAGAGATTGAAATCCGAAAAAAAGGTAAATCATGTGGTTTTGTGATAAGCTAAATCGCTTAAATTATACATATCAAAAAAAATTGTAGTGTAAAAAAAGTTGCTTGTAATTTTCCGTAAAAAACAACACACAAAATAAAATTCATTGCCTAAGTAGAACATTAAGAAAATTTATTCTAGACACAAAACAATCAGAAGAGGAAGAAGTGGATATTTACCCTCACACCGCCTCCACATTGTTCATTTTTCGGTCTCTATACCTAGAAAAACAAGAAAAATACCTATTACAAGTTCAAAAAATTTATCGTAATGAAGGAGCAAAACAAGACGAAAAGAAAATTCCTTTTATTTTTTACCATAAAGCAGCATAATTCATTATGCAAATCTCATTAATATACATTTCGACTTTATCGCTAGTTACATGTAACAGTCTGATTTTTATTCTCTTTCTTTTTGTTCATACTAGTTGTTGTTGTAGTTTGCTTACTTACTTATTCACTCGAATTAAATGTTTAGCCACTACACCTTATATCAAAAATTTAACGAGCAATAGTGTTCATACTTTGAATTTTTTCTTAGGAAGTCCCCCTTCCCTCATTTTAGTTTAGGTATTACTCGAAGATTGTCCATTTTAGTTCATATAAACTATGACAATTTAGCTTTTGCGGTTGTGTTCATACTTTAGTGCTAGCCGAACTACCCTAGCAGTTATCTAAGTATAAAGAGATCGAAGCTTATTTCTGCTTACATCCCTGACTCTAAGCTACCTAAGCCCTAGATATTTAATCACGAATCGCCTTAGACGTCTCCAAATAGATGATAATACAAAGATTATTACAATCTGTCTTGACATTAAAGTCTAGCTCCAGTTTCTCATCAGCTTTGCATCTGTGGCTTGTTTCTAGAGGTACCCTGAAAACCTTACACTAATATCGAAAATCAATTTGCTTTCTGGGATTGGAACAAAATTCGAGGAAAGAATTTACTGTAGAGCCCTAGAAACTGACCCTAAAGCTCTTAAAATACACAATTTTTAACAAATCAATTTTATGTTGAATTATGCGCTTCAGTTTTTCTTCATAAATCTCATTCAAACTTTCTATTTAAGTGTTGCTCGTGATTTCAAAATTCATTGTTATGTGCGATTCGATTCAACAATGTAGAACAATGCGTAGGATGTCCATCGATTTTTCTTGTTCATTGAATTTAGGACACACTTAAAGCCCGGTCATTTGTCAATTGAAATCATAACTTTCAAGTGGCATAATTCATCATTTAGTTGTGCACATAAATTTTGACTGTTATGTGTGAGTTCCTGTCGGTTGTTAAAAAATGGTGTGAGATGAGTTTCCGGTGATTAGGATAAATATTGTAAAAGTGTTGATAAGATCAAGTTGGACCTTATTTTTAGGAATTGAGGAATGAAGAAATATTAAGCATATGGACATCCTCATTATAAAGGTACTCAAATTTATTTTGTAAAAGTCATCGTACTTGAAGGACGGAAGTATACAACCCTGTTACTGAATTTCTGTCCACTTTGTATCCATCTTTATTATACATTATTTTTCTGTTTTTGCATTCCACTCCAATCTGCCCCCTCCAATATTTAACAGAAATCGGAGCAACAACAATAACATCAAATAACCGCGATGTTCGTTTTTGGCTATTTAATGGCTTTTTGACACGCACAACTATCGAAGCGTGAGAATTAAAATGTGAATGGCAAGCACGAAGTTACTTTTTCCTATTTTTCTGTGCTGTTTACAGGTTTCGCATACATCAAACGACGGTGACCAACGTACATAGAAGTAAAAAAAAAATAAAATCTGAATTAATTTGCTTAATTTTCGATGTGGTCGCATTTTTCGATGACTGGACAAATAATGGCTCGTAGAAATTGTTAGACATTTATTTTAGTGCGACGATTAATTTGTTGATTAGAAGCTAAAGCTTTTTTTTGGTGTGTGGCAGCGCTTAGTTGTAGTCACTGCGCGCGATAACGCTCATTGTATAATTTGTAATTCAGGTGTTTATGTCATTCGACAAATGCATACCATTTATACCTCAATTAAGTACAATTGTTTGTGCTGATTGCAGGCACGTCTACTAAAATCATTTATAGTACTTAAAAATAATTACATGAGAAAATCATTTGACAATTAAGGGGGATGAAAAATCAATAAATGTAATTAAAAATAACTTTTTTTACAGATACTGATGCATCCACCACTATCACCACTCAAATGATTGAATTAATTAATTAATCATCTTTTTACTGAATCGGAATCATTTAATACAATGAATTTTTAATCAGTAACATTAATTTAACAGAACAATAATGTTTTCCTCTTATATTTTATCATTCCATGTAGATTTTATTTTATTTCAATATCTGTAATCGAAACAGACAGTGAGCAAATTGCTATGTCGCCAATTAATTGAACGAGCATTTTTTTTCTACTCACTCCTTTCATTTTAATTTCATATCGAGCTATGGCTAAAGAGTGGTAGATTCGAATGTTTTATTTTATTTCATTTTCGGAATCAAACAATGCAATGAAATAAAACGTGCTGTATCGCAATATAATTGAAGGAATGAATTTTTTTTCTGCTGATATGCAGCTTTTTTTTGGAAGTTGGATGTTGAAAGGAGATGTGATGCTGGATGGATGGAGTAGAGTTATTGCATAAAATGAGATTATTTGATCTAATATTAGTCTTAGTATTCTTTCTAAAATGAGTCACTTAATACAGTCTTAAATGTGGAGATATCTGATAAGCATTTAGCTCAGTGCCTAGTTTTTAATGGGATCCGAATCATATTTGCTGAAATTTGTACGTGTAGCCTACAACTAATGCATCTTCACTTCATTTCAATAAATAAGGAATTCATAAAATTTGCAACAGTTAGGGACCGAAGGACTAAATTATTTCGCTCGCAAGCTGCTTAAGCTCAACTAAGCCGCCCTTACAAGCAACAATGGATACAAGAGATTCTCGATTTAAATAGATTCTTTTTTTTTAAATTCGAGTTTTTTATTAAACGGAACATCTATTAAAATTGAGGCTCTCATGTCATTTTGATTCCGTTCAAAGATTTTGAAGTGATTAACCACGTTTTCATAAATTTTGATTATTTTTTTCATCATTTATGATCATTTCCTAATCCTTGATTTCATGCAACTCTTTAAACATTAAAAATCCAGCTCAACCTACAAAAGTCCCCCTCCCAACGCACATGCACAAATTTTTTTTGCTTGCTTTATTTTTCAAACGAACAATAAGCGAACGAATAAACAAATTAATTAGTGTATCGATGCTTTAAATGTGAATTATCAACACAATAAAATTTATTCGATTGTACTTTATTCAGCATTTAAAATTCAGCAAGCAAAAAACTTTATTTTATTGATAATTGGCATTAAATTGCGCTTTGAGCAATTTCTTGTAAAATCAATGACAGCAACAATAAATTTTAATTATTTTTCATTAATCAATTATTCATTTTCTGTTCCTCATTTATTATGATATGATTTGATTTTTTGAGTAAAGTTTTTTTTTGTGCGAAACAAGATAAAAATATTGGCAAGTCGAATGGAATTCATCTTCAAAAATAATTTATTGTTTGAATAAAATTAAATTTCAAAATTTCATCATCTTATGCTACATTCAATCCCTGGGGAAATTTACCTTCACACAATTTACTGAAAAATACCAATTTTGCATAATATTATAAACATAAAATCATTAATGAAAATTTTATGAAAATCTCACATGATGCATAGCTATAATGTGAAATGAAATGGAAATGACAATGCAAAGTAAAATTTGTCTGTGGTCGGTTGATTCTGTTGCATCAACAAAATATCACGATAAGAACATTTTGGAAGATTAATTGGAATGTTTAATGCACTGATGGGAATTGCAAGGACTGTGAGCATATGTGTCTTCCGTAATCAATAAGTAGATTGAAAATGAGAAATCGATCTTGCGTGACTCATTTATGTGTTGGTGTATCGTGGGGTGGAGATGAAGTTATTCGTCATTATTGCAATTATTTTCGATAAAATTTTATCATTCATTAAACGTCATTAACGCTTTTAGTATTAATTTCATTAAATGATGTATACATTTTTTCCCCTATGTTATTTTTTGAGCTAAAACTATTGCGGATTGAGATGCATTATTGCTGATTAGTCGGACTAGTTTGCAAATATTGTGGATTAGTTGGTTTGGTTTTTGGTTTTTGATATTTTGTTTTTTTTTTTTCAGTTGTGTTTAAAGTTTTACAATATTTTTAATAAAGGTGACATGCATTTGGAGTCGATTACTAGGAATACAACTTAAAAGACTAGTTGTTTGATCAATCAACCAAATGGCTTTTATAGTTCAAGTTAATAAAAATCTAAAAAAGCTACTAGGGTCGTTCAAAAATAACGTATTTAGTAAAATAAATTTTTTAAAATCCTCCTTCCCTCTGATCAATGTCATACAAAATTCCAAAAGTTTGACTTCATTTTTGAATGACACCAAAATATGTCACGCTAATTTCCAATAAGTTTGATCCTCTTACTCAAAAGCAAAAGCCAGTCAAACACCTAAACAGCTTTCAAATCACAATTTCCTCGCATTTCCATCAAAATCTAAGTCAACCGACCATTCTAATACTCCATAATGCGCTTTTATTCTCTCTGATTCTAATACGATTATGTACGAATGTTTTGTTTTTATCCTCATAAAAATAAGTAAATGGCAACAACATGGAAAGGGATCGACTGAATAAAAAGCATAAGAACTTAAAAATAATAAATTTTCATTTCCAAAGAGTTACTTTGATCCCAAAGTCAAAAATATGTCGTAAAAAGTAAGAATTCATAGGATATACACAAAAAAAGTATGGTTAGGAAGTAGGAAGGAGGCATACACACAAAAATTTTCATTCCTTCATACGATACGAGTCATTTACTTTCAATTTGTTTTATTGCAAATGCCATAAAAATACTTAGACTTGGGTCAGAGATTAAAACTTTTAAAAGCAAAAAAAAAAATTATTCACTTGATGTTAGTACCTAAAAATCACTTGAAGCGTCTACCATTAGGAAAATTAAATGAATTAGAATTTCTATTTTATGTCAGATAATCCTTTTCATTTACCTTTATCTCGTTAGTTTATCCGCAATTCTATGATATTATAGAGAAAGAAATTAGAAAAATTTATTTTATTTGTAGAAAATGTTTTTAAAATTAAAAAAAAAATAAAAAGAGACGACAGAGACACGAGGTTGTGAAGAGGGTAGACTGAATGCCAAGCAATCATGTGACATTTCATTTATTAAATTGTAGCACATAATTAGAATATTTAAACATCTATCTCTAACTCACAATATCATCATTATAAACATAATGATAAAATAGTGTGAGAATAAGGATGAATTTGCGTACAATACACATAATTTCGACACCTTACAATTTATACATTCTGATGTGATTGTTGAATATTTAATACAATAAAATTTATACATCAACATACAACAATATTGTATTACTTAACAGTATAACGTATGCAGATAATATGTATAAATAATTTTGAATAAATTACTCGACATCCATTCAAGGTTGACTTTAATCCAACGAAACTCGTAAAAGTGTGAAATTTTTGCCGTAGGTTATGACTTTACTGGAGCTTATGAGAATCATCCTGAGTATGTAATATTAAATTTTAATTAATCAGTCATTTATCAGCAGAAATAACTTTAATGGCTGTTCTGCCAAAAGGCATAGATGAATAAATAATTGTGTAATGTATTTTGCTTTTGATGACATAAATCTCGTGACAATTACGAGCTCGTCTGTTGTATTTCTCAGTCTTCTGTCTTTGTTCTTGTAATTCGCTACATTAATGATGATATCATAAACTTCGTAGACTTCTATAACAATTTAGATTTGGTAGGGGACTTTGTGAGGAATTGTTTCGTTTTTGGGCAGATTTTTACTGTTGGATTGGTGATTTGTAGCTTTATTTGACTGACAATTTGTTATTCATCTTCCATTCTCAGCATCGAAATATCCGAATGACCTGAATGAATCCCGAATGGATAAACCTTGTAAATTCGACAAAAATTTGTGTAGTGTTTAGCAGATCTAATCTTTGGTGAGAATCGAACTAGCGTCTTCACAAAAGAAAGTTTTTTTCATTCATTGTCTATTCGCTAATTTGGACACAGATTATTTACTCTCGCACTGGCAAATTCATCTGCATATGGCTTGATATTCAGATTCTACTTTAGTATCTAAAAAATATTTTTAATTTTGCTGTTTGGATGTACTTAAAATAAACCTTATTTAAGTTGAAGGACTTCAGTAAAAATCTAAAATTACCCAAGAAAAAAATGCGCTTTCAATATCTTTAACTGTAAATTAAATACTCTTTAATCTCGACAGTTGTCAACATTTTGACAACAAAATAAGAAATTCTAATAAAGCTACAAGACATAAAGTATGAAAGGCAGTGGAAATAGAATTTGTAAAACAAACAAATTGAATCCTTGTGTAAACATTTTCTTCTTAATTAAAGAGAAATTGCAATTGTTTGGGCACTTAAATGCTCGTATATATGTGCTACATAAAGTCCATAATGTACTTGGGATGAATGCAAAAAGTCCAATTATGTTGGTAGTTTACATGATGTTGTAATTGTACTTAAAAAATTCCTATCGAGATAAAATCATGATCGGAGCATTTGTAACTATTTTGATTATTCTTCCCTTCCCCTTTTTTGTATTTTTATCTTTCCATTGAGGAAAATGTATTTGTGTGTCGTAGGTCTGCCACATGCTGTGGATATTTCACATGCTTTTTCTCATACAATTGTCAACTCATGGATTAATATAATCACAGCAATATTGCTGTTCATTTTTATTTAGATCTCTCTTATCATGACGGATATTGTATGGATGATTCTCATTCATTTTATTTCTTCCTCTACTTCTGTTTATGTTCTCGCATTTATGTGACAAATGGACTGTTTACTGAGTAATCCTATGAGTGCTATTAAATGTTTCCCTTAAAACTTTATTTTTGTAATCGAATATAATTATATGACTATGTAGGGCGTCGGCGGTAGTGGTGGTAATAGGTATATTGCATATTGTTACATGGCATAGTTCATAGATTGACTGGAATATCAATGAATTATCATATCAAATTACATTTTTATCGATTTGTAAGCTTCCAAATGTATCTCTTGATGAAACATTTATTGGCTGATTCCCTTGGAGAGAAATTTATGAAATTAATTTTGATTTTGAAGATTTTTTAATAGTTTTATTTTTTAATGGTCAGCTTCATAGCTAAGTCTGAGTAATAAAATAGAAAATTTGATCACTAGAGCTGCATGCTACTATTAAGACATAGTGTTGGTGCAACGGGCTACCTACGCGTTGAATCCTCACGCCTTGAAAAAATCATAAGCAGCCCTGGAACCTTTTGGCTTGATAAAAATTTTGCTACACTCCAAGAGACAGTTTTTACAGCTTCTCGTACCAACCTACCATAAAAATGTAATTAATATAATAAATTCAACCAGGATACCTCAAGAGTATCCTTAAACATAGCTCCTAAACATGTAAGCGAATCTACGTCATCAGTTACAACAAGAATTCTCTACAAGGACAAACATAACGCATAGTAAATACCAAGTAAATGCAATAAAACCTTCACAATAAGATTATTTACAATCAGAACTAACCAGTTCACAAGCCAAGCATAGAAACAATTGAACATTTGACAATATAAGATTCAATATACAAAATAAAGGTAGAGCCTCATCTCAATCTAGCACCTTAATCAAATTTCAAGCATCAATAATTATTTTCATTATTATTATTCGTATTGTTGAGATACATACCGAAGGATATTCCTTTTGCTTCGTGCAACATGATCATAATAAATTGAATTTATGCTGCTAGATTTGATTATACTCACTCACTTCTCAGTCACTTGTTAATTAAATTAATTAGTCATTTTTGATACTTTGTGTTTGCCTCCCTCTCAGGCTCTTTTTCTATCTCTTATCTCATGTTTTCATGACCTGCTTCTGTGCAGTCTTGGAAAGGTAATTTTTTTTTGACAAGACTAGGAAAATTTTCGAATGTGAATTCTTCATGTCTGATGTGAATAAAATAAATTTTTATGTCTGCATACATTTTCTGTAAATTCAATTAGCATAAATGAAGAGATCTTGATAAGAGCATGCTTGAAAGTTTTTTTGATTTTTATGTGCTTAGGTTAGTTTTTGACTGATTTGAAGCTTTTTTATGATGCATAATTTTTGATATAAAGAAATTAAATGTTGATTGAGGATTAAGCATTGATGTTATAAGGTTGGTAAAGAAGAAATTTGTATTTTATGCTGCATGGCGACTATGATATCCAAAATTTTCCTAGTTTTCATTCAAAACGTTCTAAACACACTAATTGGTCATTCTAAGATTTTATATACTTAAGATAACTCTTTAAGATCATCAATAATCGAACGTTATAAGTAAACATCCTTTACGATTTAAAAGATGAAGAACCAACAATTTTGAATGCCAAGAAAAATGAAATTTAAGATAAGCTCACCTTGAATGTTTCTAAATGTTTCCTAGACGAACATGAGCTATTCATTTTCTGTTCCAATTATGATGACAAATGAACAAGAAGCCTAACTTACATAATCAAATATCATGACCTTGTAATCATGATATCAGCAATTTCATTTGAATTTGTCGTCATTCATAAAGCTTCTTACCAAAATATAAAGACTTTATTGACTAATAATCTCAAATAATATGAATTTTAGAATTCATTAAATTTTACAAAACTCCTATCCAAATTGTAACATATGTAGGAGTAATCAGCCTAACATTAAGTAGGTGTTAATGGCGTCATTAATAAGAGGGATGTGATTCAGAGCATTATTACTACAATCAATTAATTTTTAACATTCTTAATACCTTTTAATTCGCCATATTACTTTATATACATTCACATACTTTGTCAGAGTCATTCCATTCACTTTTTCGCTTTATTTTTCTCATTTCAAACTAAAATTTTTACCTTGTAAAATTTTCCGCTTCAGATTTTCTTGCCATCAATGAAATGTTTATCACTGTGGATTAAAATGTATTCATACCGCGCAAATATGCGAAAACAACTTTTCCATAATAATATTTTTGCAGAATAGAGGCGAAAAAAATTGTTTGCGGGGCAAAAGTTTGCAGTTTGATCAGATTTCGGAAATGTGGATTGTATTTTGGATTAATTTGGAATTAATTTGGCAATAGAAATTACTAAAATACCAACCCTAAGTAAATTTCTAGTTGCTTTGAACTGTTTCATTTCCACCCTAGAGGTACACACTACCCCTTACTTCTACCATAGAGTTTATATCCATCCTAGGTCATACTCCAAGTGTAGAGTGTATTTTTAGGTTATAGTAAGCAAACCGCTCTGGTGCCCGGAGAGCACAAGTCGGATCGAGACGAAATCTTACGCAAAAAAGATATCACGGCGACTTTAGGGCAAATTTTTCGTTATGACGAGAAATTCGCCCTTAGATCGTAGCCACGTCGCCCTAGCGTAGGATTTCATCTCGATTATCCGACTTGTGCTACTCGGGGTGCTAGTTTTTAAATTAAATCCTAACCTTTCCCAACCCATCCCAGCATATCCTAACCCATCCCAACCAAACATAACAGCACAAATACGAGTATGGACAAAAGTGTCACTAACCAAATCAACGAATATGCATCTCACTTTTAAACACAATCAAAAAAAAATATGAAAGCGATTTGGTAGCATTTTATGGTTTTATTACAATAGTTTTAGCATTAAAAACCCAGTCAATAGTTTAACACTCAATCAATTCCTATTCTTCTCAAAAACAATAAATTCTGTTTCAAATAATTAAAAGTGAAATTTTTAAATCCGAAAAATTCTTTTAAAAAATTCAACATAATATAAATATTTGATATACAATTAAACCCATTCAAAACATTCCACATCATGCATAAAACTTTTCATTCATACCTATTCATAATGAAAAATTTTCCAGCACACATCACGACAACAACAAAGTTTTCAATGGCTGTGAAAAAATTTCAATGAAATCGAGAATGGAGGTGGAAAAACTAGTAATTTTGGATATGTTGTTCATTTCTAAGCATGAAAATCTGCTATAAAGTTGGCGCTGTATACGTCTTCATAAATCTCGCTCTTTCAAGCTGAATAACAAAAATTATTTTTTGTTATAATAATAAAATTAATAAGTAAAAATGGAGCATAAAGAATGTCTCGAAAGTACCAAACATTATTTTTTATTGCAGCACAATTGAAAACACGAATGTTATTTTGAGGTCAACAATGCTAGAAATTGGATGTTTTCGCTCAAAATTACTCGAATAATTTACACAAGAATGAGCTTTAAAAATAGCAAAATCAAATACATCGCAAATTGGCAAAATTAATGAATCCTTTGTGAATTTAAACTATTAATTAGTCGATTGTTTGTATAAGAAGTAAAACGTGTAGGCAAAAAAGGGTTTCTGTCGATGTATAAATTACATGAAAAATGAGCAAGAATTCATTTAATGATATAAGATACACGTGTATAAGGAACGCAAACATGAAATATTCGTGAGCTGAAATTTAGTTATTTGACAGCGTAACACACGCATTTTCAGAGCGAAAGGAACTAAAATTCATTGTAACGAAAATGTGTAAATATTGAGCTGGGAACTTTCCTTGTCTTACCTTAACTTCATAGTCTTCTTAGAACTCATTTATGTGATGTTTGAGTTTTATGTTAATTGTATTTCACTACACTTTTCATCATCTTAATGATGTTGGCAATATATTATGTCGTACATGTACTTACTTATAGATTCAAGTGATGCAACTTGGTTTACTTTATTCCTTCTGAGAATTTCTTCTTACTTTTATTTACAGTTTGTTGGGTTTTTAAGATCTTTTTAATGTTGAGACTTAGAGACTTGGTGATGTTGATATTTACCAGCAATTATCTTAGTGAATAATTAAAGCAAAAGTGCCTTAATAGCTTAGTTGGTAAAGTAAAGTTCATGAAAGTTGCTGAGAATTTGAACTCATTGGTTCGAATCCCACAATGATTTTTCAAAAATTTAAACCCTTTGGTTTCTTAAGTACAGCAGTTTAAGATGTAAAACTAAGAATTAGACAAATATTAGATATTAAAACAGGGTTAAGAATTAAGTAGAATTAACCAAAAAGCTACGAGAGCTGTAAATTTACCAATGAAGATCTTAATATTACGTAAATTGAATTAAGTTAAGTAAGATTAAAGCATATTATTTTTCTAGATGCCATGAATTGATTTAAAAAGAATCAATAAATACTAAAAGTCAGATTTCAAATTTCAACTTCTTTTATTGTTAACTGTACAATCATAAAACATTATAGCATTTTCCAGTCCCAATGATATTTTCCTATTTTTTAAGTATAAGCAAAAATGTTTAATATAGTCTACTTTAATAATAAAAATAGAAGTTTACCGCTCCATTATGTCCGATCATTATAATTTAATTGACATGCCATGCTATTATTATATCTCATTTTCATTCGAGTCGTGTAGATAGGACATTTTTATATTCTTTAATAAAATATTTTTAATTGGATTTTTTTATGCTTAAATAGTTCCGAATGTGTATGACATACATTGAGCATTTGACCTTGTTGTGAATTATGAGTTGATTAGACAAGATTACTAAACTTATTGACACAAAAATAAAGGAAATTTTTATCCAAAATAAAAAGAAGAAAATTTATTTCCGTCATTAAAAGCAGAAATAAAATTGACAATGAAATGAAAAGTGAGAGAAAAAATCCCAAAAGACAGAATTTATCCATTATTTTAATACCTCAGGAAGGAGTAGGCAAGCATCATTCAATCATGAAATAAATTTCTTCATTTTAATTTACTGTCAAGATTTTTTAAGTACGATAAGTGAAATATTTATGATGTTTACGCAAATGTATGAAGATTTCCCAATGGTACTTAATTCTTTTTTTTTGTGAAATCATAAAAAACTCAAGTTGGAAAATCAACGGAAACGGAAGAAAAATTTTCTCATTTTCACGTGAAGATTTTCAGTTCTTCTTGCTTTATAGTCGCACTTTTTTTGTATTTTCAAACATAACTCTTTATGACTAGTGAAAAGGATTAGTCAAGCATGACAAAATTAAACTGAAATTGGACATTTTAAAATCAATATTTAAAAATTAAATTTTGTGACTATCACTTATAATTTAAATCTTAAAGTATAAAGATAAAAAATTAAAGCTATTAAATCAAGTTCAACAGGACAAACCAAGAAGAAATTATATTACTAACTCTAATCGTAATTAAAGTGAAATTTAAAATAAACAAGAAAATACTTGAAACGCGTGGATCCAAAGGAAAATGAATAGGAAGTAAAGAAGAAAGAGAGCAAAAAAATTCTTTAAATTTAACGTTCCATGAAAAACATTTATCTTAGTAGATGGTATGCAAAAGGAGAGAAAAAAAAAACAATTTATCAAGTAGAAGAAAAGGGACAATGATAGAACTGTCGATGAAAATGACTTTCACTTAACTCTTTTGTTATTTTTTATTGTTTTGCTATACTTTTGTGATTTTTTTTTGTCTCTCTTATATAATTTATTTTAATTTATAGCTATAACAAATGGAATTTTATTGTACGATTAAAAGGTTTTCTGAAATGTTCTTGAGCTTTCAGGAAGAAAAAAAAAGTTTTTAAGCTGAACTGACAGTTTAAAAAAGTTGAATTCTAATTTATGCTTGAACTCTCCAGTGTTGGAACTTGAATTTTAATTCTTTTTAAACATAAATTTGAGCTGATTTAGTGAAATTTTAATTTTTTGAAGGAGGTTCAATTGAGTTCAAACTGTGTGCTCGTGTCTTGTTATCACTTCCTCAAAAGAAAAACGAAAAAAAGTTTCAACATTTGCCTTTTGAAACAAAAGCTTCCTCTGCGCTTGAAAAATTCTTTGAATCCATTAATTGAAAAGTCAAGAGATTATTAATTTGAAATTTGTTAAGTAACTTTTCCGATCAAGAAGATGACAATTTTTTTTTCACTGACGTCTAAAATTACGTCAAATTCTGAAACATAATCAACTCTCTTAAGGAATTTAACTGAATAAGAAGAAGGAAGCATAAAAAAAATTAATAAATGAAACTGAAAGGCAGGTAGCTCTAAAAGAAAAGTTTGAAAGCACGAGACGTGCTTAAGCCTTTTGAGAGAATTCGTTTGATTAAATTAATGTCAAATCACCTCTCTTCTTTAGCCTAAATGCTCTTATTTCAAGTGGAAATATCACGTTTCACGTAAATGACGAAAAGGAGCTCAGTGTATGTATGTGAACTCGTCCGATAGACTCAATAATAAGTGTGGTATAGGCTGAATAAAATAAATATAAAAAAAATTAAATTTAGTAAAGTCATTGAACAAAATACATTCACACATCAAGCATGAAGAAGACGTAAGAAAATTTTCTTGATTTACGATTTATAAGACATGAACTTGACATCAGTTTTCTTTCTTGTTTGCCTTTTTTTCATCCACAAAACTTTTTTTTCTATATTTATATTTTTTTATTTACCCTAAAAGCTTGTTTACTGTCGCACTCGACTTGAAAAGAAGCATGCGACCACTTTTTTTAAAGGAACAAAGTGAAAGGAAAGACTAAGTAAAAAGTAAACGTTTATTAGACAATTTTATGTGACAGATTTATTTGACACGACTGTCGCACAGAGAAGGAAGGGGAGAGACACGAACGAGGAAATAGTAAGATTATTTTAAGGTTTATCTTACGTTAAGAAGCATTTCTAACTCATCTATCATAGCTCATGTGCTAAGTTGCTATTTAAACGCTTATTCTAGTTTAGATAAAGCATTCCAAGTTACTGGATTCATTGAAAATCAATCTTATTGCTCTAGTTCTGATTTCTCATGCTAAACTTGAAGTTTCTAATCAGTTCCTTAATCTAACGTTGCTTAAAGACCATATTAAGGCTTAATCTCGTACATTAAGTAGTCGAAGTATTTAAACTTCCGAAAAGGAACATATTTGGAAATAGCTGGATTCGAACCAATGATCTATGAGTCATTATACTAAATTGGATCCAAGAACCTTACCTATTTAAACAGAAAGACACCTTAATGATTGATTCATTCTTAGCTAAAACTAAAAGACCTGAAAGCACGTGCTATGAGTTGACAACCAACCAAAAGTGTAACAGCAGCTCAATGCTAAGTCCATAAAATGCTCAAAAAGTTACGTAAGAATTTAGAAAGTCTGTTCTTTCACCATTGCATAAACGATTACGTAAAACTAAACTTGAATGAAAAAGCTTATCACTTGCAAAACTTTTCTTCTTTCCCTTTCTCTTCTTTCGGATATTCACTTCATCATCCGTAGAAGTTTATTCATGACAATATCAGCCCAACAATTTTTTTTATTCTTCCATCGAATGTTTAAGACTTTTTTCTCTCCTTTTTCTTCTTCCAAAAGTTCTGTACTTCCTTCATTCCTTTTCCTCTCTATAACTATTGTGACACTTGTTTCATTTTAGTTTAGCAACTCGTACATTCATTCTTCTTCATTTTCTATTACAACATGAAGTATGCAATCACAAGTTGTGACTTTTTCTTAACAAGAAGATTAACTGAAAATCTTTATTTTTTTTGTTGGTCTAAAATGAGCTTTTTTTGGAGAGGGGAGGAAGAGGAAATATAACATAGTTTAAAATTGAGTTTTTACTTTCTTTGGGAAGTTAGTTTTTGGGTATATAGACACACCCTTTTTGGGAAGATGCTTCAAGGAAAATTTAAACTACAAAATTGAATTTAAATCTTATAGTTTAGCATGAAATTTGTTTCAAAATTGAATTGACATAATTTTTTTAAGGATGAGGAAAATAAAGTTTTTTCTGAATATTTACTTGAACATACATTGTTTACTAGGTCAGAGGAACTATTTGAATATAAGCTTAAAAATGAAGATTGGATTCTAATAAGTTAAAGTTGAAAGTTTCATAATATAAAGCTAGTAAGCTAGTAAGCTAGTAAGCTAGTAAGCTAGTAAGCTAGGAAACTAGTAAGCTAATAAGCTGGTAAGCTAGTACGCTATTAAGCTAGTAAACTAAACTAGCAAGCTAGTAAGCTGGTAAGATTGATTATTCATAGCTATACTGTCTTCTGTTTTACTGTCATTTCCTCTATAAGTTACTTTACCAGCTTCTTCCAAACAGTTAAAAATACTATGTTCATCAATATTCAAATTTAGACTTCTAAAGAAATGATTTTACTTTTCAAATTTCACAAAAATTCTTTAGAAATCAACAAAGTTTTTTTGAATTACAGAAAGCCTTAAAAAAATTTTCATTTCACCAAACAAGAAAATAAACTTTGGAAGTAAGAAATGAATTTGAAATTACACAGCCCTTCTCAGAAGAACAACAGACATTATCGACATTACTAAGTCATGAAAACTTTTTGATCAAAAATTTCACAAAATCAACAGATACACCTACCAAGAAGTAATATTTGAAAAATTCAATAAGTGATGGAAGCATCCATTTGTAAAAGCATTATTGCAATAACATGTTTCGAGTAAAGGTATTGTGTTTCTGAAATCAACTTACTTACTTCTACTTAAGTGCAATTTTTTCACATTTTCCTTCTTTTCTTTTTTTTTTCATTATGCATTGTGTTTCAATACTTCACATTTTTTTCCTCATTTCTTTATAGAGGAATTTATACTTAACTAACAATAAAGAGATTTCAAATAACAAAGAAGTAAAAGGAAGAAAGAGAAAAGGCGCTGATAATAAATGGAAAAATTTTCCTCTTACACTGTAAATTGCAGTTCAGAAACACTTCTCAATTTTCGCCTTTCTTTTAAATGAAAAGTTTTCAGCTTTTTTACACTTTTTTTACCTTTCTTCTCATCAGGAAGAAGTTGTAAAAAAATTTCTCTCCTTTTGCGTTGTTCGATTTTTTCTCAAGCTCTCTACTTTCCTTTGCTGTTCTGCTTCACCTTCATGAGCACGATTCAATTTACTTTTTTTAGTTGAATGTATTTATTTAGCTCAGTTTTAAAGGAATTTTCTTGAAGAACGCGTTAATTTCTTTGATTCGACTGACTGATGTAGTGTTTGCGAAATTACTAGTTTTTAAATCAATCTTAGTGGCAGGAAGATTTTGAAGCTAGCTATGAGTCTTTATCCTGATTCTGGATATACCTAGGAACTTACCTTTTAATATACTATGAGTCCTCGATTTGAGTAGATTCGATTTGAACAAGATTTCACTGAAGCAAAACACCTACTCAAATCGAGGACCCCTAGTACTCCTGATTTAAGTCTAGAGGTAAGTTCAAGTTTTTCCAACGAGACTAGCTTGACATCCATCATTTGTAGGGCGGTGGGAGGTCATTTTAATACAGGGGTTTAGCCAAGAATTTGAAAATGTGGAAAAATAAAAATTTTTATATAGGAAATTTATAGGGGAGGGAGATAAAAGGTTTGAAAAATTCTATTGATTGATTGACATCACATTTTCAGACTACAATCAAAAATGCGCTCAAAATTTAATCTGTATCAAAAATTCTTTACTTCCTTACATTTCTTTCTTTCCTTTAATGGAATTTGATCAAACATTTTTCGTTCAGCTATTTTAAAAACTTTCCATTTTTATTCTAGATATCTTGAAAAGGTATTGATCATGCTTTATCGCTGATGTACTATGAGGCGATGAAATATCGACAGTCAACAGAAAACAACTTGCTTTCTCTCTCAATGAAAATGTGAATTGTAGCTTATACACAATGTAGTACGTATGTACCTTAAGGCCCATTACTATACCACATAAATTATTTCAGAATAAATTTACAATCTGGATAGCTTTCAATTGTAGTCGAGGACGACGACGATATTGATACTGTTGTCGCGTCCTGATTAGAGTAAATGCAATCGATGGATATCGAAGGAAACGTGAAGAATTCATGGCAGTAAACTTTTCACATTCATTAAATACATTTCTACTATTTTATTTTCTCTTTTATCGTATCATGCCCACAGCTATATATTATATAGCTTCCATTGGCAATTAATCTTCCTTATAAATGTATCAATATAAAAAAACACAAGTTAAGTTTAATAATTTCTCAAGTTTTTCCATTAATTTTCCAGGCATTTCATTTAATTTTTTCTCTCTTCTTTATTTCTATTTCTGTTCGGAATAATATTTATGGACAATCATGGTTTTATATTTTATGTACTCGCCATGGGTGTGAAATATAATACACAAAGTGAATAAGTATAAAATTCTCTGTGGTTGTTTAATTTAATTCTTTTCTAGTTTGAGGCAGTTTTTGTGGTCGGTGTAATTTTTGGTTTATGGGGGGGATCGAATTTCTATGAATCGTTTAAATATAGCAAAATACGGAATCATAAATGAATGGATAGATCATTTATCAAAATAAAGTGGAATGAGTTCGATTATTTTTCTTTTTTAAATAGCCGACAATGGTTTTACGGGATTAAAAGTTTGTCGAATTTGTTTAAACCAAGGGTATGGAACTGAAGAATTACAATTTTATGATTTTTGATCAGTTTTGATCATTTTTGATCATTTCAACAGTACCACACCCTTGGTTTAAGCAATTTAATGATTATAATTTATTTTTTTGGACTTTTAAATGTCCGCTTTAGTTTTTCAAGAATTTGCGTTTTTTAACAATATAAGATTCATGTTGGTATTTTAGTTGAATAACATTTTATACTTTAAAACGCTTAATAGGTCAAGAAACTAAGAGTTGATCTTTTATTGACACTACCTTAAAGTTCTTATGGGTTCAAATCCCACTGAAACCAATTTAGATGTCTGTTATTGCATATATTTTTATTTTTTATATTAAAAATACAGTAAGAATCGGTTCAAAAATGACGCCGATCAAAGAATTTAACTTTCTGGCGCTTGTATAGGTTTTTCCATTCACATAGGTTCTTAAAACTTCACAACTCATTCACATGAGTTGAAAAAACATCACGGCTTCACAATCAACAATGATGCTTCACACTGTTTCCCATCTAGAGTCACAGAGAACGAACCTCCTAATTTAAGAGACATAAAAAGAACTCAGTTCCGTAAGCAACTTTTTTCAATTTTTTTAAAAAATTCCTAAACTTCTTCAAATCCAAAATAACAAGAAGAGATGAAAATAAAACAACAACACCAGCTATTTCATTCACAATAACAGCCTTTTTATGTATTTATCCTTGACACATTCCATGTCTTATTTTGGAATTCAACAATTTACATTGAAAAGAAATTTTAATTTCATCATTAGCATATCAATGCAATAAATTTTATTTCTTATTTTTCATCATTCAACCAGCTTAATGTATTCCTTTTTAATTTAGATGGAAGATTAGATAGACAAAAAATACGCATGGGAGATGGAATGATAATATATTGTATTTTTATTTACACTCTAGAAAATAGACAACAATAAAAGTAAGGGATGTATGTGAATTGAGGAAAAAACACTCATTTTTTATATATCACAAAATTCAATTTAATGTCTCTTCTATTCCAGCAATAAATGAATTATTCCATCATTTATTTCGCACAATTGCACACAATACATATTGAAAATCGAGGGGTTACTACATCCTATTTTTACCCTTCTCACTCACTCACACAACCAATTTCTTATGCACTCGTACTCACATTATAGATTGCAATATGATTTTATTCATCTGTGCTTATACACATCTTACACTATTCATGAAATGGAAAAGATGTTGTATGAGGGATATTGAAAAATATGAAATAAGGGTAATCCATGGTATGATTTCTATTCATTCTATATAGTTTTGTTGCATACACTTCAACATAAAGAGATGAATAAGGAAATAGAGAAGAAAAAAAAAATCCATAAATACATAAGAAGATGTGATCGAAGATTCAATAAAGGCGGAATAAAGATGACATTTTCGATGCATAAGATACGATTGATGTTGTTGATATAAAAGATGGTTACTTTTGTGCAGTTTAGTGGGATTTAGAATGATGGATATGAAAGGGTTGTTGAATTGAATTATTAACTTTAATAGAATGAAGATGGATGATTTTGAAACAAAAGGGATTTAGGATCTGCGTATCAAATGATATCATCTAGGACTTGATTTGTCTTGATTTTAGAATCAAGTATAAAAATTGTAAAACTAGACTAAGATACCTCAAGTCAAGCGCGTAGCCAGGAGGGTCTTGTCCCCCTCTTAAACGTTTTAAGCCGTGCTCTCGCTGCTGTTCAAATCGTTTAAGAGGGGGGGGGCAAGACCCTCCTGGCTACGCGCCTGCCACAAGTACCCCTAGAAACTGGCCCATGATTTAAAAATAGGTTTCGACTACAGTTACGAGCTTGCTGTGCAAAAGGATCAGAGAAGGTGTGCACTATATCATGGTTTGATTTTTCTGATATATCCATGACTACGAAAAAAATCCGGGTATTCTATAGTGTTTACCAGAGAAACTGGCTCCGAAGTATATATACTAAGTGCATTTAGCTGAAAGGCTGGGCCCTTCACACATTATATATAAGTGCATTTAACTCAAAGTACATTAGGATATGATCTTCTAAAGAGTAATCCATATAAATCAATTTCAATTAAACTTCACCAAAACAATTAAAAATAGCAACAATGATACTTATCAGCTTAACAGTATCATGGATTACAATTTAATTTTCACAAAAGTAGATCACATGCACAAAGGTAATATTTACCGAAAATTTTAATTTGACTGAATTGTAAAATGTAAAGCATGCACAAAAATAATAAACAAAGGATTACGTAATGTAATATTAGCATGACATAAAATGTAAAAAACACACAAAGCAGAAAGAAATCCCATAAATTTAGTTGCTTTATCTGTCAAATACTCTTTATGCAATTATCCTCTCTATATTGCTATCAAATTGTGAATGAAAAGTTAGTCTCAAATCTCTGCTTATTTCATCTTGTAATCCCTTTCTTCTCCTTTTTTTTTTATCACACACACACATTTTTTTGCTGTTCCTTTTTTAAAAAAATCTGAATGAAAAGAAAAAATAGAAATTACAAAAAAAAGTCTCGTTGTTGTTGAGCGAATAAAAAAGAAAGATGCGGAGGAGGAAAGTGAAGAGGGATTACATAAAAAGTGACATAAGATGAAAAATTTGAATTTAAATTAAAAATTGTGTTTGATTGTCGTTGTCGTCATTCCAACAAACAGTAAAAGGAAGAAGAGATTTTCTTCTTTTTTTGTATGAGTGTCTAAAGTATGAAAGATTGATGAGGATTTTCATTTTTTTTTTCTAAAAAAAAGGAGCAACTTCGGAGTATAAAAAAGGAATTAAATTTAAGGCATGTGTAAGAAATGAGGAGGGATGAATATTTGCTTAGCGCCGTGATTTTGAGTGATTACATTTAAGACTGTAACAGGTTCATTCACTTTTCTTTAAATTCTCTTTGTTACTCGTCGGCAAAGGCAATGTCTGGTGAGGTTACGTAAATAAATTTTCTATCCTTTGATCCTAAATGTCTCAATTTTGGCACTAAAGATATTTATATTTATTCATGTTAATATTAGATACCTTTGTGAGTTCTACATCGTACATTTCACACTTTGAGATATCGTTTTGAATGTTAAAATGTCAAGATATTAAGCATATAAATTTCATAGATCGATATCGTTTGGTTTTAGATGGTTTCGAATTGAAATATTGAGTTAAATAGATAAATTATTGGAATTTTAGATTTCCTACAATTTAAATTAAATATATTTGATAAAAATTGCAGCTGAAAGTGATGCACAATTCTCGAAGGGCCTGCTTTAAATGGCTACTTCAAGTCCAACGAAATAGTAATCAAACTTCATCCTTATTTCCGATCAGCTTCAATTGAAATGTAATTTATTCAATTAAAACTAAGCAGCAGCTTCTTGTCAGCCTTCTTCTAAAGGAAGCTTACTTATGATTGTCATTTGATAGCCATGTGGATGCTCCTAGGGATTAATTCTTTCTAGCTACTTTTTAAAGTCATTTTTCAGACACATTCGTCAGAAACATACCATCCAAAATAAAACCAAATTTCATTACAAATTTAAGGGTGCTACGGACCACGCCAACACAAGTTAATTGTCCTTCAAAAATATTTACTTTAACATGCTGCTCTCTTGTTTGACTACATTCAGTAATATTACATGAGATTGGTATTGTTTGTTGGACAAGCACAAGCACAACATTGTTTGTGATGCTTTGTAGGCGAAAAACAGAGAGAATTTTGACATTGAGTTTGTCTAGACAACAGCTGCTTAACTCGGTTATAAGCACAGATTTAGGATGAAAACATCTTTAAAGATTTGTTGAGGAATTTAGTGACGAAGTCAATCAGAATATTAATTTTCTTAGTTTGTTGGATTTGAAGGTACCGATGCAGAATCGAATCAATTGAATAAATAAAAATCAATATCTCAGACAAAACTTTATTAAGCATCAATACTTTTTGAAATTAAATTAATTTCGAGTCAATTCCTATAACTTTTTTCTCATGCCTTAAGAAGATAAAGCTTGAAATACCTACGAGACTGGATCAAATTTTTTCGAAATAATTTTTTTGTCAAATATTTGTTCATAGCATGGAGTTGAATTTATTAATAATTGTTCAGCTGGAAAATATTTATTAAATATGAATCTAGTTCCAGATTATTACTTTCCCTCTAGGCTTCATCTGTATTTATGACAATAAATTTTTATTTTAATTAAATGTCTTGCATATTTTGCATCCAAAAAATATTCCAACTGAAACAAACGAAAAATTTATTATTTGGAACTAAAGGAGACGAGCAGAAAAAGCGAACAGTGTTGCTTACCTAGTTGATGTCTGTGTTGGATGTGAAATGAACTAAGGCTCTTCTATGATAAAGAATTGATTAGATTAATCAAAAATATTAAAATTGAAACTCAACCGTTGCTAGTGATGACTAGACACCTTGACAACCAGACTACACTTCCTTAAAGCTAGATTTAGCTTGACCCAGTTTAAGTGTATAAACTCCTGTTTTATAGTATCTTTTTTTTAATACGACAGTTGAAATCTAGTCGCGACATTACCTAGATGCCTGTTTTATTAATCCGAGTCAACAACACTGACAAGAGCATTGCTGAGGATAAAAAGTTTATTTTTATCTTGTTCTGCTTTGCGATTTGAGAAATACCAAAAACGATGTACATATATAAATTTTGTCATGGGAATCTTATTCAAAGAATAAAAGCAAAAGTCTTGATTGAAATTTTTTTTTGAATTTTTTTCGTCTTGTGTCGTATTTATTGCTGTTTCTATCTTATCTTTATACTTGCTCACTTCTTGTTCCTTGTGTTTATTTCATAGACAGATAGAAATGAAAAGTAAGCGAGGGGTAAAACAATATAAAAGGGCAATAGGCGACTGACAACAAAATAAATTGCTAGCTTTTGTTCCTAAACAATATCAAATTCCATGAAGAATTTTTTTGCTCGAGACTTAATAAAATGAATTAAGGTGAGACGGAATAAAAAGTTTTTTTTTGCTACATTATTTCATTTGGATATCTTCCACCCAATAGCAATTTAAGGTAATTTTATAAGTTTCGTGTTATTTGATAAATTTATGCAATAAAATGTCAAGTTAAGGAGGATTTTGATAGTATTTCTATTATGAGCTCTTATTGTTCCCATCATTCTCATATTGTTTGATTTCTTTAGTGAAAATCATGGAATAAATTACTGATTTAGATTGTTAATGTGACGTGTGTCATTTCATCCCTCGTTTTTGTTGTGCATGAATAAAGGACTTGAAGATTTATTGCTCATCTGTCGTGCTGTTTTTATGAATGATGGATGAGGATGCTGATGCTGAGGTTCGAATCTCGGTTGATGATATTGTTTCTTTTTGTGAATTATTGGTGTTGCAGTATCGAACCAAGGTTTTTTTTTGTTTAAACAACATGATTGAAAATGGTCGAAATTTCTCATTATGTTATATTCCCCTTGATGGAATGAGAAACAAAATCTAGCGTTGATTCAATATTGCTACACAAATTCAGAACCTCCTTTACCTACAATCATTTCTGGGCACAGTTATCTAAAACAACAAACAGCCGCTTCAAAAACAATTCCTAAAAATCCCTTCAATTTTGAATAATCTGACAACGCCTTACTGAGTCCCCTAGGCAAACTCTGATTCTCATGAAAAATGCGTCACTTAACAGCCATTCGCAAGCATTTAACTTCATGCTTATCACACTTACTCACATTCAGATGAATCTTTTATTCCTATAATGATTGTTTGCCATTTCACACTCCGGCACGTGTCATTAAACAAACTTTTTCCTGTTTGTATGGTAAAGTTAAGCATGCTGCCTTATTAAATGCACCGACGTTATCATTTCACAAAATTTGTCGCATGCACTATCAACAACAGAAGTCAACAATTTTTCATTTATTGATGTTTTGCTTACATTTCATCGATTGACATTGAATTTATGCATCGGATGTAAGGGGATGTAACAATATTACAGCATGAATGCTTATAAAAATGTAAAATATATGTAAAATATATTCAATAATTCCACGAATGAGATTGTCATATTTCTTCCTTACTCATTCATCTCAAATATTTTATTTTCTTTTCCATCATTCTTCTTTCTTCCGCTTTCTGAAATGGGGATTAAAGCATATATAAACATTCATCCTCAATTCTCTGCATTCAATACGCATTAAATGGTTGTATAAAAAAAGACAGAAAAAGAAATTTGATGAATGATTGATTCAATTTTCTTAAATTGAGTTTCACTTTTCTTATCCTCATTTTACTCATTCTTCCTTGCTCGCCTGCTTGCTTGCTCCCCAACTCCCCTCGTCAAACGATTCATTCATCCAATCTAATTCATTTGGAAGGTCTTTGTGATCATAATTTCTTCTTCTTTCCTTTTCTTTTCATGCTGATTTTCTTTAGTTGGGGCTTATTAGGAGTAGAGGACTTTTATTCAGATTGTCCACTACTAGGGACACTTGACGAATGACCAAGATTGGGGGATGGGGGGGGGGGGGGGGTGCTTAAAGTTTCTTAATGTAACCCGAGTGGCACAAGTCGATTGATCGATCAGAAATCCTCTGGTGCTGGATATTAAGCACAAGATTAAAGTTATCTTAGACACTCAAAACAGTGACGTAACTAGACTTTTAGTATTAGTGAGGGGGTTGGGGGGGGGGGGGTAAGTAAAGTTTTGAAAGGCATTAATTCCAAAATAAGATTAAAAATAAATCAGAATTTTTGTCATTTTCGCTATCCACAAATGCTCTTAAGTCCCTGACTTCCGGTGCCTTCACCACTTCAACTTTCTTCTTCTTGATTTGAGAACATAATCGAAAAAGAATGGGAATGGAAGCAAGTGGAGCAAGATCATGCAAAAATATGATTTAATGGAGAAAAACGATTTTCTATAGATTTTTATTTTTATTTTATTATTATCGAGTAGGAGTCGACGACAATAAAAAGGGAAAATTTACGATGGTTGATGGCTAAATATAATCCACAAAGAAATGTATGATAAATAAAAATATGATTCTTTTGCTGGTCCGCCTATTAGCTTTATTTAATTTTATTTCAAGTTTGCATAAGGAAACGGAAGAGAAACGTCATCACGATTGGATTGGTCATTTGATAAGTTCTTTTTGATATTTTTTTTTTTGGGGAGAGAAAAAGGAGAATTGAGCATTGTGTATTAATATAATATTGATTATGTTGTCATAATAATATTTTTTTTTTGGATAAAGACTTGAAATGAAAGAAGAAAAATATTGTGATCAAAGATTTCGATGACAATGGCTTGGGAAAATATTGATTTAATGGATATTTGGATGCTGAGTAAGTTGATCTCAAGTGGAATTGTTGTGATACCTTTCGACCTTCATAATTATTAATGGGGCTGGTCCCCAGAACCACACAGCTGAAGTAGTACGCATATTCTTCATTTTAGGGTAAAGTGCACTTTATACCCCTAAAAGCCAATCCTTGTGCTTTAAAAAATTCATGATAAAATGTCCATAATTAAGCAGAATCTTCCAAATTTTAAATATAAAATTCACAAATAATTTCACATGCAACAATTTCCAACATATCATGTTCAACATTGAATGAATTCCTGGAACTACATCCTGATACATCATCATTACTAAGCTTGTAAAATATCTCAAAACTTTTCCATCTCATTCGCAAAATAAACTCAACACAGCATAACTTTAATATAGAGAAAAGTTTCAACAAGCTGTAAATTTATTAACGGCATTATTGCCTCTCGAATTACAATCAATGCTTCCGTTCCTTTTGCCTTTCTAACTCATGAGTAAGGAAAGAAAGAAAAATACAAAACAAGAAAGAAATTGGTTGCAAATTGATTTTATTTTCAAGACTTACACTTTTTTTTTCGTTTAAACTTTTGTGTAAACTCTTTCCATTGTTTCAAATAACAATAAAATGTATTAAGGAATCATGTAGCAATTTGCTATACTCCCCTTTTTTCCTTCGATCGAGTAAAATTGTTCTCTTTATATTTTGTAAAAGTCTCATAAATTTACGGTTCTTTATATGGCATGTGTATAATATAAACTAAAGCCACATTACAAATCAACAGTAGCTATAACGAACAGTCGAGTATAGAGGAATAAAGTTGTAAGTAAAAATTGGGATGATGATGAGAGAGTGTGTGGCAGTAAGCAACAATTTTCTATTTTATTATAATCCATTTCGACATGTTTGCCAATAAAACTTTCATTTTCATAGAGTGATTACGAGTCTTTTGTGTCCGCATCAACATAATGCTCCATATACTGTATGCTATATAATATTATAAGTTAATAAAAATATTGATAAAAATAACAAAACACATGCAACAAAATTTAAGTTTTATTCAAAGTGGCATTCTGCCAGAGAGAAAAAGTAACAAAATTATCGACATGAGTTTGCAGGAACATGAATTTAATCGGGTTAGTTGCGAAACGCACTGTTTGTTTTATAGTTTAGTGGATTAATGGCAAAAATGAGACGGTAATGATGTTGTTTAACAAAATGTTTTATTTGGGGATTTAGGACTTTAAAATTAATTTATTTTAATAATTGATTATGATGATTTTTAAAGGCAGAACTACTGATTTGGTGTAGCATAACTTTACGTTTGTTTGACAGGGTAAATTTTTTTGACGGTTAGGAGGGTTTGGTTTGGTTTCAGAAGGAGTGGGAGGTACTTCATTTCAGAATATAAACAACAAATGAATAGGGTTGAGTACCTAGGGTAGTCGAGTAGGCCAGCGCTTAGCTACGCACATAAACATCTGAATAATGTGCTTAATAATATAGCTTTATGATATTGCTTTGGAAAGGTTGAGATAAGAATAGGGATAAGGATAAGGTTCATTACACTTAAATCCAATCAAAAAGTATGCCAAGCTTTGGATAAACAAGTTCTCAATTCGATTCAAGCGACTCCAAAACATAGGAATATGTTAAAACAATCCACGAAATTTTATGAGAAATCCAACTTAGTATGTCATAAATCCTCTCTATAATCATCTTTATTCCTCATAAAGTCTTAATTTGAATTGAACCATAGTGTAAAAATCATGACTCTCTTCCAACTATTCCATATGCCAATAAAACATATAATTGAACAGTAAATTTATGAGCATAAAAATTTAACTACCATATCGTGCCTCTGCTGTTCTTTTTATTCTCTTTCTCTCATATTAAGAAGCTTATAAGTAACCAACTCTAATTCTTGTTATATATGATTGGAAAATATATGTGCTGGAATCGATACTCTAAAGAAGATTAAGTGGGAATCGATAATTTGCTGATAATTCACTATACACAATAATATATAAAAGCTAACAGTTGCTACATGCTTCATATATGTGAGCTTTATTATAAAATGTAATCATAAATGAACTTTTTACCATAGCGACAGTAAAGAAGATTTTTTTTCCTCTTATGCTGTTGCTTTCACTGCCTGATACTTAAATCTGCTCCATTTTTATTACGCTCTTTTTCTATTGTTTATTCCATCAAGGGCCTTTCCGTAGATAATTTCCGGTAGATGTGGTGGTGTGTCTACTGAAAATGGAAAGCAAAATAAAAGGGGGGAGGAAAGGTGGTAAAAGAACTAAAGTTTTTCCATTAGCTATGATATTCCGTTCACCTTTTATTACTCGTGAACGAGCTTCCATTTATGTCACACATTTAGATGCCTAGCACCAGAAATTGAACTTTTGTTTCGTCCTCGCTGTGTGCTCAGCTCTTTTTATATCCATTCTAGTATCATTTTTATGCTGTCTTGTTTTCAGCCTTCTGTTGTGCGCTATGGGAGTCATATCAGCTTCCGATATACATTCGAAAGGCAATAATGGAAGCAACAAAACTCTCATTTCCTAATTTATGAAATTACATCCGGTTTGTGATACTTCCACTTTGCTACTATCGTTTCTTATTATCATTGTATTGTCCTCTCATTCTCACTTCTGAGTCTAAACTATCTGGTCTACATAAGTAAATGCTTGCTGTACTGTTGTTTTTGTTGTTGTTCCTGCCATATTCATTTAGTCGCACCACAGAACATATAAACGAATATAAATTGAACTTTTATAGGATGACATCATTTGACACATTATCGTATGTGCAAGTGGAAGCAGTAACAGCAGCAGGTGTTTAATACCCTTTCGACGCCCTCAATTTGGTGCTCACATTTACACTTTATGGCGATATGATATGATATGAAGATGGTTAATGGAAAAGAAAAAAATAATGTGTGTGTGTGAGTGCAGGAAAAAATGGCAAGAACAATTTCTGTACATTAATAGCATGCCCATCCATTATCTGTTTCCACTGAAGACTTCTCTATCAGCTCATTGAGGCTATCATTTTCACATAAGTACCGGGTTGTATTATTTGTAATGCGATATAAATCTTGTATCTAACATGATGGCATACATCAAGTAATTTTCTACTATTGCTCATGGTCTTGTTGATATTTGTCGTTTCTTATCGAATGAGTTAGGACACAAGAAGTAGGATGAGAATAGAAGAAAACTAAAAATGGATGTCTGAATGTATTGTGAAATATATACAATTAATTAAAAGAGAAAGAACTGGGTGGAAGAAGAACTTGTAATTAAAATGATGATGGTCAGCAGAAAAAAAAATTCCCATCCATTCATAATTGTAACAGTTTGTTATGGTGATGATGCTCAGTTTGAATGGCTGGCTTCGTATGTCATATTTATATGTATTTTTGATAAATTTTGTTTTTGTATACTTATTTGGCATCAAATGGGGTGTCATCGTCCTTTTATAGTGATTCTCATCAGGCATGTCTTGATTATGTAGCATGTAGTCCAGAAATTATAGAAAACTTAGTTCTAATCTAGATAAAGTATTCAGCGTTCAATGTCTCGAAAGCAGGATTTTCTGGATTCAAGCTTCTTAATCAAGCATCGAGATTCACATATAGTATACAACAGAAGCATCAATCTCCAGTAAAATTTCATTTTATTCCAAAATTCCATCAACAATCAATTAAAATCCTCATTAAAACAGTTCCATTGCCTTAAAAATCAACAATAATACTACAGCAAATGCCTTTCTTACTCACATCCCTTCTAGCATTTTTCCATTTGCACTTGCCATAAAGTATGAGGTAATAATTTCTCATCATTCATTTTATATTAATCTTGAGTGTATACGCTTCACAATGTTTATTTTTATGTATGCACACATGCATCAGAATCGTATCGCCTATCATCCTGAATGTGAAAAGCAGAGAGACCATAGCAATGAGATATGCACTTCTAAACCATTCATTTCATTTAAAGTTTATAATGAATTTTACTTCACTTTTATGTTTGAGTGATGAAGAGTAAAGCATTAAATTCATCCGACCGGAAGATGGAATAAGTTGAAGAGCAAAATGTCAAGTTAAAAAACTTCAATCAGAAAATGGCACATAAAAAGGTACACGGAGGGAATTTGACAAAGATTGACTGTGAACTCAAATGAACCATAGAATCTCGGTGTCAATGGCATAGATGGGAAATTAAAAGAAGGGCTGGAGGTGAAAAATTAAAATCGATTTAATTTAATTGATGAACTGCGACACAAGCGTGACTCATAAATTAATGGAAATGATTCGCAGAAACCTTAAAATGTATTTTTTTCTGAATATAATTATTCCACGCTGTGGGTTTCAAGTTCAAAACAAATGCCATTTATCTTGCTGACAAATCAAAACATTTTTCAAAGGCACGTGGAGAAGCCAAGCAGGTTCTTAGACAAAAAGAACAATTTTCACAGCTGTAAAAGGTGAGGAATGGGTTTGTGTGAATTTAAGTCCCTCTTTCTAGGTCAGTGTTGTCCAAACTTTTTTGAGCCATAGCACACCTTAGAGGTAAGTCATTACCAAAGTCGCACACAGCATGCGGCTCGCGTCATTTACAAAAAAAAATTCTAGGGCACACTCGTGTGCCGCGGCACACAGTTGAGACAACACTGATCTAGATCATTTAAAGAGTAAGAAGAGTTTCACAGTAAAATAAATAGTAAAGATTACATTAGTACACCAGCCAACCACCATTACAGTATATCCAAACGACCCCTAGACGCAATTAGTTAAACATAAAAATCCTTTAATGATTATTTGTTAATTACCAATTAATTAGCTGCATAATTCCCTCGAAACAATCACTCAATTACCTAATCACTTACAATTGACGACCAGTCAGTTGATTCCATTTAATTTGATATATAATTTGCCGTTAGCAATAAAAGTTACAGACACATAACGAAAATAATGGTCAACATTTCAATCTAGCTGGTTGTGGATTGACTTTTACGCGTGTAAAAATAGCCGTTTGGAGGACAACAAATTTTTATCATTTATTTATGATCACCAAATAATTTTTTTATTATCTATTATATATGGGTATATGGCTATTACGTAACGCTTTTAGGGGGAGGGGGGGGGGGTCTAAGATTTTGTTACGATTCAAACAAGGAATTTTTTTTTTCATACAAATTTTGTTACGAGGGGGGGGGGTCTAAGAAGTCATTTTTTCGCGTTACGTAATAAGTGAACAGCCCCTATGTTAGGTGTTACAAGCTACATGATATAAAAATAATATTTTTTGAATGGCAGACATTCAAGAGTAATCAGAATTAGCAATAAATAAATAATCATCATTTTTCGGCTCATCCATTGTGAGAACATTAAGACTGTGTGTCTATATATATCCAAACAGAACTGAATGACGGGAAAAGGGAGTGAGAAGAAAATAAAACTAATGACAGCAATAACAATTTTTATCCAATTTTCATTCACTGCTCATCATACTTTTCTCCGTCATCATCTCTCTATAAATTTTATTCCTCATTCTCTTTTCATTTCGGCTATGTGCTGTAGGGGGAGAAAGTCAATAATGCGTTCACAATTTTTGCCTATCAATATTAACTGATCTCATCATTTTTCAATGTTATTCATGAAGATAAAGATGAGATGTGTATGGATGGGATGGAGCAAAAAAATATTGGAGATGTGAAAAAATGGTTTTTTTTATTCCTTCATATTTTTTGTGTGCTGTACAATAGAAATAAAGATATTTCTTCTTATTATGTCCTCACAAAAGAGCTGAAACGCATTCTATGGAAATAATAAATTTTGGATTCTGAGAATTTAATTTTAATCTCTACTGCGTGTCAATTTATCTTACTTTAGAATGATTTGTGGTTGGTTAATCAATGAATATGATAAATTGAGAATTTTGGATGATGAAAAATTGACTGTGGAATTTTTAAAAAATTATCTAAGTTTGCATTTGAATTTCAGAGTTATTTTTGATAGTTTTAAAGTTTTAATTTGTTTCAGGTTGAAAGTGATTTTTGTGGGTATGTGTTCAATTAATAGAAGTTATTAAAGTTTCGGTTACATGAAATGCTGAATGTTGCTGAATAACCATCAGACTTTTAAAATGGTAATTTTTCAAGGTAAGTAGTCAATTACTGCTGAGACTCATTCTCGAGGTATCATTTTTCAATCGTGATTGCTGATTGAGACCTTAATCATCCCACGATCAATTGACTTTTATTGAAAGTGGTATTTACATTATAAATAGACTAAGAAAACTAGAACTGACTAGGTTTTTACTTGAGGGTGGCTCGGAAATTATGGCACACAAAAAACTGGTCGCACCCATGTTGCAAGGTTAGTTTGAAGTTTTTTGTTGGAACTTTTACGCAATTTTCGAAAAACTTTTTATAGAAAAGAAATCGACAAAGTTATGCACGAAACCTTAAAGGAGGTAGCTAGAATAGGCGAGTGAGACAGCTAAAGTCCTGACTCCAGGCGTGTACCCAGGGGAGGGGGGAATTTGGGGGACAAATTCCTCAACGTAAACAGAAATTTTTTTTATTTTGCTAGGGTTTTTATGAAAAAATCACAAAAATACACCCCCCCTTAAATTTTTCCATACAAAAAAAAATTTTATCTACCCCCCTCTCTCTTTAAATTACTGGCTATGCCCCTGTCTGACTCCAATTATAGAATATACCATATTTTAACCACACAGTCAGATGAAAAACGCATCTCAAAATTTCAATCCCTTCTAAATTTTCCACTCATAAATCCACTACAAAAATAAAATAAAATATCCATTGAAGAAGAAAGAATTTGACATGGAATTTATTTTTTAAAATTCTCCCTCATACTTTTATCCAGTCTGAGTTTTTAAAATTGCGTATAATAAATGAGGTAGGGTAGTAGATAAAAACGCATCATATGCCTTTAAGGCACTTCATATTTCCACTTTATTGCGTTTTTTTCCTCCTTTTTTTTGCATTTTGAATGTTATTTTAGAAATAATTTTTAGATCATAACAATTTTTTCTTCTTCCTTCGAGCATTTTTTGGGATTTTTTTCTTTATAAAAAAATAGGAATAAGATAGGAAAGGAATCAACATCAAATAGAATGAAAATGTAAAGAGGAAATAAGTGTAAGAACGTTTGCAATTGCTGTTTGTTATCTTTTTTTGATGTTTCACCCTTGAATAAACTTTTATTGGCATTTAGGCGATATCATTGTCGTAGACTAAAAATGACGAAAATTATTATTATAGTCTAAAAATTCTATAGGGTTGGTTATTGGTTTTCTTCTTATCCTCATGTGCTTGTATGTTGAACAATGCTGCTCAATATTATATTTATATTATTATATGTATTTTGCGTCTATCAAAGTGCGGTTTATCCCTCTTTAAATATTAAAACTGCCTGTTAACAATTGGACAAACACATGCAGTAGTGCTACAGTGCACAATTATATCTTGCTTGCGGGAACCAGAGAAGAACATATATAATTCAGACGGGATTTTTTTTTTTGGTATTCTAATGGAAATTTGATTAGCCAAATATTTGTGAATGCCGAGGGTTGACTTGCAGAATTTTTAACATGTTCAGTAAATAAATATTGATATTGATTTTTCATCTTCAATAATCATTCTTATACAGTCTCATTTCCCTTCTTTATCTTTTTAATTATGTTTTATTAAAGATGGCAAATTCGCTCGAAGCTACATTTTTCTATATTTTTAAACATAACCACAGTTTTTGTTGTTCTTAAGAGCATCATTCAAGGTTGAATGGGAAATTATTATTTAAAAATTCTTCTTAATAAAAGGGCGATTCTCATTATTATGAAATATTTTTTTTTGTTGTTAATTTTGGAGAACAAAAGGCATACCAAGGGTATGTTTCATTTATCAAAGAATCTCATTACTTTTCTATCAAAGATTTTTTTATGAATAAAAAATTCTTGCAATTTGCATTTTGATTTTTGATGAATATCAAGTAGATTTTTGAGAATTCTTCAAGGGTCAGATACTTCAGAATTTATATTTTATTTCGAGACTTAACATTTAATTAAAGTATGGATGTTCTATGCATGGAAATCAGTAGAATATAATTATTTGTGTGGATATCTGCTAATTGACACAATCTTGAGTCTAGCGAATTTATGAGTTTAGTTGAAAAACTTGAACTAGCATTATTAGGTGAGACTTTAAGCAATTCAACTTTGTTCACAGCATTCTAGTGTAGGCTTTATTACATCTTACTAAGCTGCATGAGTCAACTAATTTATAATCAATGCTAATCAATGTTTTTCGACCCTCTGTTCCCCATTGCTTAGAAGCTGCATTTAGTTTATTAAAGAGGCTCATATTCGATTTTCCCCAGGCGACATCACTGGTTATCATCCATAGATTTAAGCCTAATGTAGACTCTGCAATGTAAATGCTAAATACCTTCAAGGTTACAATTTAAAATTCTCTAATACTTGATAATCCTCTAAATATCTGTTGATCTGAAAGAAGAAAATTTTATAAATTTAAAATCTCTTTAAAGAAGTTTTTTCTCGATAAATTCCTCTCAACCTTGACGTTGTCAATTCTCTGTACAATGTTTCTTATTATTCATTTATAAGCTTTGTTTCTACGTGAAATTTTTTAAAAGACTTTATTTAAATATGCCCTTTTAACTTCACAAAAATATTGAATTCTACAGAAAAATTAAATTCTCGTTCGAAACATTAAAATGCTGTCTGTTACATAAACAAAAATCATTAAAAATAAAATGAAGAGCAACAGGGGTGGAAGTGAATAAAAAGATTTTCCAATTTATCAAGAATTTTTTTTTCAAATTGACATGCTCTTCAAAGTTTCACATTGAAAATAAAAATGATTGGAATTTTTATAAAAATAAATTTTAATAGGGAAAATGAAGAAATGTGTCATTCGTATGTTTTGTAATCCAGGGGGCTGTTAGCAATTTTTTTTCGGAGGGGGAAAGGGTTTAAGTGACATTAGTTTGACTCGCAAATTAAAATTTTTTCGATAAAACCTACCAAGTTAAAATATAAAGGTTCAGCTCTTCTTTGCGTGACAGCTGAGGGCACTTGTAATTTGCCAAGCTGCAGAAGATGACCCCCTCTTCAGCTTGTGGTAGCATATCATTCATTTTTGAAACTGCACATAATGTTATGAATAAAATGAACTATTAAGACGTCCCATCATATATAAACGATCCCCCAATAGGAATTTAAATACTGAAGCAGAAAAACTTTTTTAAGATCAAAACTTGACGACCTTTTGAATTAGAATATATATTCTTTAATTAAAATTCATATGAATCAGTCACACAGATAAACAGCAAAAGTAGAACAAAGAAAATAAAAAAAAATCACAGCACGAGATCAGAAAAGAAACTGTAAATAATCAGGTCAATTAATAATCATTATTTAAAGAGACAAAAGTAGAAATGAGGAAAAGGACTGGTAAAAAGGAATTAATTAGGTTTCAAGCAGTGTGCTTGTTAATCTAATATAAAAAAATCAAAGAATATAAAGAAGGAAAAAAGGAGAAATTCATTAGATCAGAAAACCAATTTATTTCAATTGTAGTAAAAATGGTAAAAAAGGTGAAAATGAGGGTTTAAGAACGGAGAACTGGAAGAAATTAAATGGATAAAGATGTAAAAGGAAAAGTTGCATGCCGAATTGCCAGAACTAAGCAGAAACTTAAAGAACTCTCATTCAATTCTTGTTCCTTTTTTCACAATTTCGTGTTTTGCTCTCTCGCATGCCATTTGCAGTAAATCAACATCAACGTGTTCATTTTTTGAAATTTATTCATCAAGATATGCCACTTGATGTTATCAAGTATTTGTGGATGAATTACATAAGATGTTCTTGAAAAAGAAAAGCAAAATATAATAAAAATCATAATAACAAGTAATAAGGATGTCGACAATTTGTTGCTGTAAACATTATTTTTAGAGCGCATTCCTGAGTTCAGTTTGATTATCTTTTAAATGTCATTTGAAAAAGCAAATTCAATTAAATTAGCCAAATGCATCCCAAGTGATCAGCAATTCACGTTTAAATTAAAAGTAAACAAGTTGACTAAATATTATCGTAGACATTACCAATCGCATCAAATAAGTTTGTACATAGACTTCATCAAAAATCGTTTGCTTTTACAATTTTTTTTTGTTGATTTTTGCTTTACTTCCATTTTGATGGATTTTAAATTGAATCACTATAAAAATATCTGAAAAGGCTGAAATGTTGTTGGATTGATTGGTTCATTTGTGGATATGGTGAATCGGGATCGGTTACTATGGCTATTCTCGGTACTTTCCATAAGTTCAAAGTTAAATTTTATATAGGCTTTAAAGCAGTGTTTCTCAAACTTTTCTGGGCGACAGCACATTTTTTTAGATAAAAATTTTCGCGCCACACTAAATGATTTTCATGACCTTTTTGAAGTTACAAAACATGTAAATGAAGGGTCCATTTTAGCAATCAAATTTTTTCGTGATACACTTGGAATTTTTTCACTGCACAATAGTGTGCCGCAGCACACAGTTTGAGAACCACTGCTCTAAAGTGTAGTCCTAGGATCCAATTGAAAATTTAAAATCGACAATACAATAGAGTACATTGATTTTTAAATCAAGAATAGGGTACGCACGGATAGCTCAAAAACGGAAGCTCCAAAACTTCATTTCCTAATAAACCGGTTTATTTTAAACTTAATGAATTAAATGTGCTCGTTTTAAAATGGTTGATGTCCATCACTTATAATAGAAAGAATTTGAGATTTCGAGACACCTTGAACTAGATGAAGAGAATGACAGGAAGTTCCATTTTTAAGAACTTAAGTTCTCAAAAATTTAAGTGATCTCTCGCAAACTTTTTTTATTGTCATTTCATACCAGATCATCATGTCAATCTCGTCAAAATAAAGTTTTTTTCTTGTATTAAGTTGAATGCATATATTTCAATTATAAAGTATAACAATATTAAGACATGTGATAGAACATATGAATTGTAATACAAATTTGTACTCTATTGTGATAAAAGCAACAGCAGAAAACATGAAATTCACTATAACCGCAGCAGCAGCAGCAACAATACAAATAATAATGTAGAATAAAGTAATACGAAAAAGGTATGAAATGCTACAAGACCCCACAGTCTTTTCATATTCATATTAATTTATTCTGATTTCTCACGCACAAATTCTACCTGTTATCATGATAATACGTACAATGAACGAATGTAAGTTCTAACTTATGGCACGAGCTGAGGGTGGGCGTCAAAAACAGTAATAGAAATATTATCTGTTTATTTTGCAATTTATTTACGACTAAGCATGAACTTTACTTATTATTTATGGGTTTTCCGTATGCTCCTGCTACTCGACTTTCCTTTCCTTTCATGTACAGATTATTATATGTGTGTGCTGCTCATGCTTGTTCCAATTATTACTGAGACTTATGAGAACTTTATTTTCTTGTTGCTGTTTACCATTAATTCTGCTTTTTTGCAGCACATTAATTTACATAATTCTATCTTTTGCAATGCTTATTATTTTATTTACTAATGAAATTGTTGAAAGCATGTTGTTCATATTTTTTTAATTGAATTTCAGTCTCGGATAGTTGAGATTTTAATTAATTTCCAGTCTTATTTCTAATGAGTTTCTTGTTCAAAACTTTCATTCAAAACAGATACTATTTCTGTGTTGATTATAATTTTATAAATGGAGAATATTTCATGAATGAATTTCAGTGGAATTTATTTAATAAATTCTGTTGCTTTGGACTAGCTTGTTAATTTGAATAAAATTTATTTTTTAGGATTTTCAATGAAAAATTGTATTTTATAGTCAATGTTTTTACGTTAATTTAACATTTGAATGAACTGTTTGGATTGAGCTGATTTTTACAACTTGTGCTCGTGTAATTTTGAGGCGATTTTGTTTCTTGGAACTGAATATTATTATTATTATTATTTGTTTATTCTCTTCTTTAATAAGGCAAATAAAAAATTTCTGAATATAATTTCGTAGAGTTTCCATTGAAATTCATCAGCAGATTCCAATTGATACTTATCAGTTGGACATTTGGACATGATCAAATCTCTTAGTACATATTTTCCATATCTAAGCCTCTGTGTCTCGACCTAAATTTTATGAAAAGTCCTTTAAACACAAAGAGTACTTTACATTCATACCAGTATCCTTCAACAAAAAGTTTCAAGTAAATACAAACAATTTTCATGCTCAAATGTCACAATTATCTTCCATTAACTCGTCCATATAGAAATAAAAAGCATTGAAGCAACAACGAACGAATGCCATTCATGAAAAAAATGTCATGCAAATTAACCACTTCAATTTTATTAATTTCTCTGGCATTCGAATGCTCAATAAACATGCTCGTATCATGCTCATACTCATATGGCGTTATGTACAGTGATAAAAATGTTATTGCTCGTAAGGAATGGTACGAAAGAGGAATTCTTTCCTGATTCCATACGAACAATTTTTTTACACTTTTATGAATTTATAACATGCACTATTAAGTTAACAGTTGTGAAATAGAAGAAGAAACAACAAAAGCACATGCAGCATTGAATTTAAGTATTATTTTTTTTACGTAATTAAAAACTTTTTCTCTTTCTTCATTCGGTACAATTGCCACAGCTACTCACTACTTATTAAGTGTATTAGCATATTTTTTATGTGCACATATTGCTTGCTTATTGTTCCTTATCCTTATTAGCTTTTCCGTCTTCCTGTTTTCATTCAATTTTCGTTACGAGTTTTACATTCATTTGCCGCACTTGCGAGGTTTTTTCTTCTTCTCTCACTTCCTTCATTCAGACTTAACCGTATTATGCATTTAAACCTACTATTTGAATTTAAATTGAACAAGGAAAAGAGCATGACAAAGAAAAAACGTTGCTTTTGAAGAGAGAAAAAAAGTATAAAATGTGTAAGCAGAATGTTGTGATACTTTCCATTATAATTTCTGTATGTAGCCGGCAATTTGAGGAACGTGAGGAACTGAAATATGGTATTAGCTAACTAAATGTGACGTTTAATTACCAACTTTGTGTTCAAGATGTAAAATAATATGTATATGTGCTTGTTATTTTCATTTTTTTTATTGCACGCACACCTCAACTATAAAAAAATAATTTTTTTCCTGTATCCATTCATACAATAGATGCATTAAAATGTTCTAATGTTTTATGTATGTTTATGCTTTTGTTGGGTTATGATTTGCTCTTACTAACATAAACATGAAAATGTTGCTTCTCTTCTATTCATATCTTTGTGTCAGGGGTGTTGCCAGGAAAAACGAACATTTTTAAATTCCATCTATAACAACCTCTTCCTGACTGCACCCCTGAAATGTTTATTTCCGTGTGAAATTAAAATTATCTAAATTACGTGCAAAGGATTCATATCCATTGCTGTTAATTGTGGAATTATATTTTTGTTTTTGAGGAATTAAAAGATACTTCCAAGTTTTGAAAGATACACAAAATTAGCATACACATATATTTTTGGAAGTGCGTCATATGGAAGGTTCTTGTAGTTGTCAAAAGTTTTGGATTTAATTTTAGAAATTTGTGCATGAGGATCAGTTGTTTTTTTTGAGTATGTGCATTATACA
Organism: Chironomus riparius; assembly: GCA_917627325.4. Lineage (NCBI taxonomy): Eukaryota > Metazoa > Arthropoda > Insecta > Diptera > Chironomidae > Chironomus > Chironomus riparius. The sequence goes on along the minus strand of OU895877.1, from coordinate 14,312,441 downwards.
CTGCTAAATACATCCTGTTATATTGACATTAATATCGATTTTTATAAGCGATAATGAGTTATTCACTAATGACGTAAATCATTTGTATTTTGACAAAGGAATGGGGTCTAAAATTATATTGTATTGTGGAAGTTATATGGTTTAAAGTTGATGAGTTTTCAGAATAAAGATAACTAGAATGCACTGCAATCTCGGACAGCGTGAGTTACTTGATCGAATAAATCTGATTTAGAATATAAAAATGTGTTAAAAACCCAATTTAATTAGATTTGTATTGAAATTTTGATAAAAATTCAGAGAAAGAATGCTGAAAGTCGTATTTAAACGAAAACAAAAGATCTTACCTTGTGTAGATGTTTAGGACACACTTAAAATAAATTAAAAAAATTCAAATGACATTCAGTATTGACCTTCAAATCGTTTCCATCAATAACAATATTTTCAATTTCTCTTAAATGTCGTTTTATTTATTCAAATTTTGCCATTTTCTAATCGAATTTACAAAAGAAAAAATAAATACTTCAATAAATTTCTGGCCCCTCAAAAAATACCTAAACAAACATTTTCTTGAATTTCATCAAAACTTTTTCTCCGACTCCTACATCAAAAAGAGCTCTATGGATTACATAATAAATTTTTATGTTATAGTAAATATTTTTTGAACAGCCACTTGACTTGAAAGTAATCACACTTTTTAATTATAAGTATTTTAAAAATCCTTTTGATAATCAACTCCTTGCTTATTTAACCTTTTAACTTTTGGAATTTTTTTACGATACTCTAGAATTTTAATAGAGTAAAATATAATTTTTTTGAGCATCATAATCATCACTAAGTGTTTCCTGAAAATTATACTATGGCCTACTAAAATTACACTTATAGAATTATTCAACCATAATTAGACATTTTACCTCTAGGCAACCAGCACTAATTAAATGCGATAATTTATAAACTGTCAAATAACCAAAATTCATTTTATCAACAGCTTCAAGTCATAGACTGTCACAAAGTATGTTTGTAGAATGATTGGTTATCATTTCATCAATCAATCAAGTTTATTTAATATGGCACACGGACTATGGAAAGCGGAACAATGGAAAGAGAGAAATAAAGTTTTTTTTCCTTTTGAGGAAGCTTGAGAAAGCAGGAAATTCCACATAAATTGTTAAAGTTAAAAAGAAGAACAGAAAGCATTTCAATTGTGTTATGTTAGTTGAAGTTTGAAAGAAAATTATTTGTTTAAGTTTTTTTCTTCTCTTCTTATCCGTGCTTTTATGGAAAGAGGGGTCAATAGTGGATATGATTGTTTGGCAGTTTGACTGGTTATTTTTTTTGGGGATATTTTAAGGGGTTCCTTGAGTTATAATGCCTGTCAAAAATGATATTTTTGACTCTTCCTTCCTTAATTGCAAATATGCTTGAAGTTACTTTTTTAAACCAGTCCTGCTTGAACTGTGTTTTAATGACACTCGTTGTAGCATAACTAAAGGTCTGTCGTGAAAATTTTAATCAATTGTAGTGAAGAGCTATTAAATCCAGTCGACTTTGAGCTCCTGTCTAGTAAAATGTTTCTTAAAAAGTTTGAGAACCCCTGGATACATCTATCTCGCAACTCTAATTCCTCCCATCATCTTAAACATCAATTCTACCTAACAGTGACTAAGACTCGAAAGTCATCCACACACAGCCAAATTCAAGGACTATGCCAATTAATTTCAATAAACCATTAAAAAAACACCTCATCTCAATAAAACTTCTCTCCAACTTCCAACACGATAAAAAAAAAAATGTTAATGAAATTCCGCAGCAAATCCTCTTAAAGGATCAAATCATCACATTTTGATGCTGCCTAGTCTAAAAATATCCACGGCACCTAAAAAAATTAATTTTCCTCAACGTAAATTACGATGATTATTCGACATAACTTTGTGATGATTATGGCTTTATTGTTATTGAAAAATAATTTCGTCATAATATTTGTGGATGTAAAGAAGAAGTTGTCGACTTTTTTCTCCTGTGTGGTTAAGGAAGAGGAAATGCGTTACTCATCAAAAATAACTTTTTGTGCTAGTTTTCTCGCACTTAAAGGAAATTTTTTGCACAAACAAGGAGAAAGAAGAGGAAAACCTCATCAAAATTCAAGAATTAGCTTTTAGAGCTGCCTTAAAAAAAGGAAAATAACAAGCAAGAAGAGAATGCGGGAAAAATGCTTTTTCCACAGTTTTAGTTTTTCTTTTGAGCACTCAGAAAAAAAATATTTTTTTTCATCCTCATTCCACGATTTAAAAGGAGTAAAAGAAGGATAGAGGATAGACAGGATAGAATTTGATAATACAGGGGTTTAGGAAGCAGGAGGTAAAGTGGTTTAGTGAGTAACATGGCATCTGTGAAGCAATGAATTTACATCTGTGACTTAAATAGTAAAGCATTGTAGATGGGGGATGGGATTACCTCATCCAAGCTACATCCCTGTGATGATATCACTAGCATCATATCATCCCAAACACTTGGTGTTGTAGAGCACGCGGAAAAAGAGCTACAAAACTTTTATCATGTGGCAAATAAGTAAAGCGCAAAAATAAGGAAAATAAAAACTTTTGGTCATGATGCGGATAAATAAAGGCAGTTCAAGATGAGTTATAAAAGTTCTACTGTTTTTTTATTTTCTTTCAATGGATGTGCCCAAACGAAAGTTTCCCTAATTTTTTACATGTTCTCATCATAAAAGTTTCTTTTAGCTAAAACTTTAGTTCCGTGCACATGCTGCATAATTTTCTCTAGTTTTATCTTACATGTCAATTATTTTCAAATATTTTTCAACTTTTTTTGTTCATTCGTTTGTTGCTCATGTGTATATAGTATCATCCTATATATAGACTAATAAAGTATAAAAAAAAAACGGCAAGAGATGTCAAGAGTGGGTCGGGATACAGTGAAAGGAAAAAGATTAAGTGTCTAGAGATTAATTTCAAGGCTTTGCATGCATAAAAATGCTAAAAGCTAAACTACTATCTCAAAAATCACAGGAAGGATGAAGAGTGAGACTTAGAACTAACCTAGCAAACTGCTATAAGGAATTTTCGCCTTTTTTTGTACTGAATTTACTCTTCATCTTCAACAGCATAGAATATCTACTTTTTCTTCATCAACATCTTACCCGTTTACCTCCATCTTATTTCACATCTGTTTTGAGATAAAAAAAAAGTATATGAACAACAAACTTAATTTTCTGCCATGTGAATATTTTATGTTGTTGTCATGCTTTGAAGATTAATAAATAATTAAAATGTAATTCATCCTTTTATACTTTTCGCATGAAATAAAGTGAGAAAGGAGTGAGATAGTGTAGAATAAATGAGAAGCAATAGGTAATCTTCTTATAGACGGATTTACACATATTGTGCTTCTTATTTCAGTGGCTGTAGACGACGTAGAAATTTGCAAAATGGTTTTCAGCTTATTTTCTTAGATAATGTTGGGATTTTAGATGTGTTTTGTTGATTTTGTGTGATGCAAACCTCATCTCTGTAGTTCTTGCTTCACTACTTATTCAGTTGATCTGGTCTAGTCCCAACGACTGCAAACAAGAACTCATTTTCGGAAACAGGTACTTCATTTTCGAACTTGATTTGAATTTAATATTTCCGTTGAAAATATTTGTTTACATTTCTTAGTTTTCATTGAATTTATAAAATTTCATTTTTTTAAAATAGTCAGAAATTGTGTAATTACTGGTTGTAAAGGAAAGAAAACCAATAAAATACCTTTCTTTGAACTTCCAAAAAGCTCTGTGCATAAAGATAAGTGGATTGAATTTCTTAAATTGCATAATATTGAATATTGCTGTAAAAAAATATTTCTTGTGTATTCTTGAATTTATTTATAGACAGCTTAATTTTTTTAACTTATGTTCTGATCCTTTCTTTAACCAGAAATTCATCAATACAGTAATTGCACAAATTGAAGTCGATTTTGAACATTGTCAAGATAAAATTGATAAATTATTAAAAGTTTTTGTTGAATTTAGAGTAAAATTACCAAAAATAAATATATTTTTATTAATATCCTAACGATCATTTCTTTTTTAAAAATTTTAATAGTTCGAAACAGTTCGAATTTTAGTTTGAATTTTTCGAATCTAACTGAAGTTTTCTTTGTTTGCAGTCGTTGGGTCTAGTCTTGTTACTTAATTTTGTGGCATGGCCTGGTTTTTTTTATAACAAGAGGGGGTGCTTTAATACCTCAAACAACCCCTGGATAAGCTCTTGGTCATGAAATCAAAAAATGGGTCTTTAGGAATAAACCTTTGGCATTAGAGTTTCTAGAATTGTTCATATCGTGAGCTTCACTTCTGACTCTAGGTTCCATACCAATAGATATCTCCCTATCCGGTGCTAGATTTTCATTCTGGTTTACCTAGTCTCACACATAATTTCCGAGAAGATCCTTATTAGCATCAAAAAGTTAAGAACGTCAAATTTCTGAAGTTATTGATGAAAATAATTATAAATAAATTGACTGCTGACACGTCATGTTGAATGCAACCACATTAGTGCATATACTCAAGTTTAAATAGCCGATGAAACTTCTTGCTGATAATCGAAGTCGTGTGATTGACTTAACTGTGTTAACTACAGCAAAGGGTTTCATGTTACTCAATTAAAAAAAGTTTTTAATGAAATTTTACAAGAGCAACAACTTAAAACGTGCTGAAAATACCTGGAAATTTGTGTGCACTACTAACTTCTGAAAACTAGGAAATTGTGAAACAAATAGTAAATCTATGGGAGGAAAAAAGTAATCAAGTTTTGGTATATGTTGCATTTTTAGGAACAGTGAAATTTTTTAATTGGAACTGAGAATTTCATTAGGGGTGAACATAAGAGGGAATGGGGTCATATCCTTTTATTGGTGAATTGCCTTCCTCTTTCTTCTCCAGAGACTGAAACTCTGAAAGAAGGTTCGAGTGAATCAAAAAAATCAACAAAAAATGCAAAATCCCTGCATCCCTCTCTGAACGAGCCGTCAAATTCAAGCATCAGCTTAGTCAACCAAAATTATCTCGCTGCTACATAAAAAATACACAAGCAGATAAAAATAATCAGTAAAATGAAATATGAGATGCAAAAACTGTCGCTCTATTTACCAAAAAGTGCCATAACAAATTTTCCACATACAGGTACAAATCATAATGAATTTTACCATACGCATATCTTCAACAAACGCTCATCATAATAACAGAAATACAATTCATGAACTGAAAATTTATACCAAAAATTTTATAATTAACAAAACTATGACAGTAAAATTCAATTTACTCTTGTAACTATGTTACAAATTTTCATGCCGGTGGTGCAGAAAAAGTTTTTCAATAACAATGCATAGCTTCTTCTTTTCCATCAACTGTGTATTTGAATTAGGTTTTAACAATGTTCATATGGAATAGTTTTGATGATGTAAAGCCATGAAAATGAAACATATCATTTCATTTTTGCAGCACACATGCAATTTTCATCGTACAATTTTCCTCATTTTATGCTGTTAATGACGACTATGTGAATTCGTATGTATGTATAGGCACGAATCGTTCCTCATGAATATGATTAACGTCAATGGAACAAGGAGAAAGACTGGATGTGAAAAGCGGTTTGGGAAAATTGTAATAATCCGACCATATTATGTAATTATGAAGTCAATTGACGTTCATGACTTTCTGATCGGCTTAATTGTGCCTGGGAAAATTAAGTCTTATAATAAAATTCGACAACTAGTTTCAAAGGAACATTTTCTCGACAACAGTCGCTGTCTCAAAAAAGCCACAAAATTTTCTTTCAAGCTGCTTGTTTTATTTAAAACATTTCGCGAACAATGTCAATTAAAAACATTTTAATTATTTTAATAACAAGTTTGGTTCTTTTAATTTGCTATTGAATGAAATAAAGCCTTTAACTCTTACTGTGTTGTACATGCTGTACGATAGTTGATATCAAGAATACGTGTCATTGTAATTATGCACGCAAATAGTACTTAATGGTGATGAGAATGAAGGAGGAATGAAGTTTAGAATTGTTTATTGATTGGGTAAGGATTAGTGGCGCATTAGATTTAGGTTAATGGATATTATGATAATGTGTGCAGTTGGATTTTAATATTGTGATGACTGATGCAATTTTAAATAATACTTTTTAGAGAATATATCGATAAGCCTGCAATATAAATTTCAAATGTAGGGTACCTTGGACAGCATTAGCAAGCAACCCTAAGCTCATTTTTATCTTATCTTGCGATCTTATAGTTGAAATCATATTTTGTAGGGTCCTAATAAGCAGACTTCTCTTGAATCTCTTACTGTACCGCATAATTTGGTGTTCCTCATCCACTTAGTAACGACTTTAAAATTGATTTTTACCCCCCTGTTCCTAAGTGGAGCTTAGATAACAACCAAAGGCCAAATCTGACAAAATCTGACTCTTTTGCTGGGTCTGTCAACCAGTTTATACAATTTATCTGTCCGCATATTAAGCTGACATCAAGCTCAAAGTCAATGAAATTTTGTAAAAAGTCGACATGCAAAATCGATGAAATTTCGAGTCGACTTCCAGCTCTAGCTGACATTCTTTTATCACTATTTTGCGCCAAACCTATACAAACCTGCGTTTCTGCCCCAGCAATAACATTCTTTCCGGCATTTTTCTTACAATGTGTATATCTAATCCAGCCGTAGGTTTGAAATTGATTGCTTTTGACCAATTGCAGCTTTCTTTCAAGAATTTAAACATCGACTTATTCAAAGCCCAAAAGCTTCGCACTTCGTGGAAAGTTAATCCAAAAATACTTATAATAGAAAATAACATAAGTTCATTTTTCAAGGACACTTTCAGTCAAGCATGTTTTAAATCCAACCTCTTTCTATATTTAAACTTTTTGAATGTGGGATTAATTCCTTCTGAGAAAATTGCCTGAATTTTATTTCAACTATTTTTTGGGACTGAAACGCCTAAGGATATTACATTGCCATTTCTCAGACATCCTAAAAGTCCTTCTACATGACCTCAGCTATCTAGCCGCATCCCGCCAGCAGTTCAATAAAAATCAAAAGATTCACACACTTTTTCCCTAGAAAATGTTGACAAAAATGAAGGTATTGCGAGTGTGGCACGCAGTTTTTGTTTATATGTATTTACACATTTGTGTGTGTGTGTGTGACAGACGAACACACAAAAGCCACATTAGGATTTTCTAAAATTGAGGTCTCGAATGTTGTGTGAAAATTTTTCAAAACTAGCCAGATGAATGGAAAAACAATTTGTGCTGACAGCTAAATGCATTTTAGTCCTTCTCTCTCCACTGTCCACAATAGCCAAACAGTGGAAACTTCATGTATGTATGTGAATTGAGAGCATGAGAGGAAATTCATACGCTGATATAGTAAAGTATGTATGCATTTCTGCGGTTATTGCATGGGCAGAACTATAAAATGCATGCTTAACATAACATCAATTAAATATGAATTTGTCATCAACAATATCATGAAAAATTATTATTTTTTATCTGAAAAATGTGCTGGCCGGAGGGAAAAATTCGTGGGATTAATAAAATAAAAATTAATCAATTACATGAGATGAAAAAAAAGGAAAATTTAATTTGATTTATCCATTAAATCGTAAATCTTATCAGATGGATGTCAACAATCTTGGAGGAAAAAAAAAAAATAAAAAAACTTTTCTTCATTCTTTATTATTCTCGACACATCGACATTATGAGATATATATGATGATGTATAAGGAGGAATCATAAACGTTAAAGTTTGTTCTATTTATTACGTGACATTTTTGTTTTTTTCTTCGATTGTTTCTCTAATTAATCCCCACGTGTGTAACATTTTTTTGCTACCTTTTCTCCGCATTTTTCACAAAAGTCTCCTTTTTTGTTGTTTCAAGGCAATCGAGTGGTTCTTCTTTTCATTACTGATGCTCAACAAAAGTTTGTTTCAACTGCTTTTCATTCATTTTTTGTGAATGAATTTTACGAGAAAAAAAAATATTTGAAAATAATTTTTTTTTCATCCTCATCGAATTTTGTTTGAAGTTTCATGCTCTAGAAAGTTTCGACGAAAAAAAAAATAATAATTTTCATTGAACTGGACGTAAAAAATTCATTAATTTATTGTGCATTCGAATCAACATCCAAAAGAGCACTGATATGAGATTGAGAAAATTAATTTTGTGAGATTTAAGATTTATGGGAAAATTTATTTCCACTGGATGTTCTTCCCCTTTCAGGATATTCCAAAGGAATTGAATTTCCCCTAAATCAAAACTTCCCCTCAATTTAATTTTAAGAGAGCAAACCAAAGAGAGTAAACCTTACAAATTGTCATGTTTTGAGAGAATAAGTTCTCTCACTGAACAGATGTGATGATGATTATTGCAATTAGCATGGGCGGAAATGCATATTTTGTTGATTTTATTATGAAATCGTGTAGGATGTCCTAAATGTCGTTTTACTAATCTTTTAACAAGAAGAATAATCGTTACGGTTCAGCATTAATTTGCTTCTTTTAAGCAATTTGCATCTTGTCTTCAAATTATATATTGTCAACAACTTCAAGATAAATGTAAGGGTGATGAAAGTGGGTAACAATGTAAATCTGGTGTAGCTAGGGATTGACTACTTGTGAAATGACTTACTGCCACTCACTGGACACTGTTTACTAGTTCCAAGTCACGAGTGAATGGCTACTTGTCGATAGTAATAAGCTACTGGTCACTAGTTAATAGTTATTAACCTCTAATAAGTCAAAACTAGTCGCTTGTCAATAGTTACCACTTACCAGACTGAAATGAACACATATTATGAATCTTATGAACCTACCTGAATACTCCATCATCTTCTTTTGATCGAGTGTTGAATATTTCTTGAAAATAAAGTATCAATTCTTGATTTGTGTGTTCATGATTTATTGAATCCCCAAAAAATATTCATAATATTTCTTTAGTTCCTTAGACACAAAGCCTTCTTATTCCCCATCTCCCATTACACGAAGCTCTATTAGGAGTCAATACTCATTAAATGCCAAAATACCATAGAGAACCAAAACATTCACATTGAGGCAAAATAAGAACATTTGTGTGACATTGTTTGTACCTCATATGAGCATCATAACTTTAATGGTATGTAGAAGACAATCCTTTTCAATTTCTAAATTGAATGCTTAAAGAAAAGCAAGAAGATTTTACCAATATTTCATAATAATAGAAGAGGCTCCATAGCGACCCAAACGGGAAAAATAAAGGAATAGTAAGAACTGTGAAATGCTTTTAAGGTGTAAATAGGTGAAGCTATAATTTCTAATAAAAATTTATAAATCGATGCCTTTTTACATAAATTATGAAGGGTTGAGAAGAACAGAGGAAAGATGGAGAAACTTCCTTCCTTGAAGGTCGGCGATGAAACTTGAAAAACAAAAACTTTCAAAGAGTCATTGATTAAAGATGTCATGTTTGGATTTAAAATAGGGGTGGGGCGGGGGGTACTGTGTGATTTAAATGTTATTATTAAATACATTTGAGGATAGTTTGTCATTTTTTGTATTTTATTGAATATGGTGGGAGTTGCAAGCGCGTGGGCAGGAGAGTCTTATCCCCCCCCCCCCTTAAACGTTTTGAACCGCAGTGAGAGCACAGCCTAAAACGCTTAAGACTGGGACAAGACCCTCCTGGCTACGCGCCTGGGGAGTTTAACTGTTTAAAAAAAAATCTCAACAAATCTGAAAAGTTCAATCCAAAAAATCCTTTACACTTCCATTTCAGATTGAACAATCTTTATTTCTTGCTATTCTAAATACTGAACATTGCTGTGTTTATCACAAAATGCTGCATATAGTCTCTTGAGAATTTATGCTAAATAGTTCAATGCTTTTCTATTTGTTGCACGAACTCAGTTGCTTTGCTGTTATGTTCGCCTTGTTCTTGAGATTCACAACATTAGCAATCCCTTATCTGATTATCACCAGACAGATTTTCCTTCTCACTTGATATTTATTTTCGTTTTTAAATCTTACAATAGATGTCTACTTTTGGACAAGAAATGAAGTAGAGTTAACGGAGGATAGAATGATTCAGTGAAAGATTCTTTAAAGTTTTCATGACATAGAATTGGATCTGTTGCATTAAGCAGAAATGGTGTCAATAACTCCGAGAATTTTCTTGCTATTTTAAGCTAAACAGCTTTCATTGTTAAGTTAAATTCCAAGTAGGAGGAATTCGAGGATATTTTAAAATAATAATTATTTAATACTGCTCTAATTCTGAAATGATTTGATAGAAGTCACGTCTTCAATAGCTTACATTTGCAATATTACAACATGAACTGAATGAACTAGACGTCATGTGTACTGTTCCTCTCAGGATCGATAAAGTCTAAAAATCCCAAATCTATCTTAATAAAACAAAAATTTAATCTTAACTCAAACATCAAGATCAAAAATAGACAAAATGCGTACTTCCACATCACAATCATTCACCTGAAAACATCATCGAGAAAAATAACAGGAAGAAAAATCTTTCAAGGCGTTAAACATTGCTGACATTTTGACGTTTAGGATCTTCATTGTGGGTTTTTAGTTTTGTAAAGAATGATGATAGCTGAAGATGAAGATGGTGTGGATGAAAAGGACTTCCCACAAAGTAAGAATGGGAGATATATCCTTGATGTCTGATAACTTTTTGAAATCCATGACATATTTAACAATGGATTAAAATAGATTAAAACATTCATCTTTCTCCTTTGTTGCGATGATGATAGAAAGAAGCTTTGACATTGATGGAATGGATTTATGTGTGCACCACATGACATGTGAAATGAAAACGAATTGAGACACAAGACTGGAAAATTAAAAATAAATGTTTGAGAAATGTGGACTTGTATTTCCACATCAAATTTAAATATTTATTCTGATACAAGTTCATGACAACGAGTACAGCTTTAAATATGTTTGACACAATTTACAAAATTCTCAATCATAGAGTCTCACACGCTGTTTTTGTTGAAAGATGAATGAATAAATCAGAAATTGATTTCTCTTTTCATTTTCATTCCTCATATGCAGGGAGACATGTGACAAAATTTTGAAGATATCGTCTTTGTTATTGGCACCTGTGCATATGTTGTATGACTTTACGTGAGAATATTCTTGGAAATTTCATTACAAATCATACATGGGAAATTTAGAAGTTGTTGAAAATATTGTAAAATAGACTTTTTGTTCATGAAAATTGAGTTATTTTTGGATGTGGGTGGAAGAAGTGTTTTGACGGAAATTGAATTTTGGAGATGGAAATTTGATCGATTGATATTCATGCGCTGCACATATGTTATAATGGGGTCATTTACAAATGACGGCTATTCGGAATTTTAAGACACCCTCCCGATCAGCTCAGAATATTTAAGCTAGACTCTATGTAATAATTGAGAGTTCGGCATATGATGGGAATCGAATCTATATCCTCACAAAAAGACGATAACAGATATCTGGTTTGATGCTTAACAACTCGGACACGGTAGCTTTACTCTAACATCAACAGATTCACATCCACATGGCTTTATACCCCAAGATTCCACTCTCCACAGACACCAACATCTCAATGTCAATTTATTGATTGTTTGCATGTCTCACTCAAATAAAAATTACCCCAATTCCTTGTTCTTAAATTCCAATTCCTTAATCTCTCGTTCTAAAAATTCCTATTCTCAGAATGAGGCAGCATCAACAAAAGAAATCGCTGTGAGAAAAAAAATGAATGAATTTGTAGAAGAAGGAGAAAAGTATAAAGTAATAGAAGAAAGAGATCATAAATCTTTCAAGTTTCCGCAACTCAACATTAATCTAACTGATATCAGGTTATGAATTTTCAAGGCATGTTCATTTCATTTTCTTTCTCATTCTCATATTTAAGATGATTTGGAATATAAAGTACTTTATAATGCTGTTTTTGAATTATAAAATGTTAAAGCACTGGATGTGTAGTCTATGAATGTGAAAACTTGCATTAGCTCGTTATGAAGATGTGGGGAAATAATGGATGATTCTAGTTACTGGATTTCTTGAAGAGAAATTTTTTAAAAAATTGTCAGTTATGTCTTGGGAGCTTTTACTTCTGTATGTGTGTTTGTGTCTATCAAGGCAGTGCACATTTAGGTCTTGTTAACAATGAGAAATGAAATAAATCATATGTGCTTCATATTACATGGAACAGTTATAGTTTCTATACATCCAATGACTTGCATGCTTTTTCTCATGAGCAGCAATGCTTGACATTAAAGAAAATTGAGAAATTGTTGCTGTCATTTTACAATCATAATTTTTTTTCTTTATTTCTCCTTTATACGATTTGGATTGTCACGCTGCTCTTATGTTCATTCTACTTTAAGGATTTACAGTATTTACTGTACAGGAGTGGCGTTAGATGTGGAAAAAAAAGCTTCGTAATCGGTTTATGATGCTTCAGGAGGTAGAAATTTCTTTTAAGAATCATATTAAGTTGTAGTAAATGTGAATATTTCTTTTTCGGTAAATAAGAAGTGACTTTTTGTGAGTGACATCTCCATAACAATTCTTCCTGAGGCACTTCCTGGAAGAAAATAAGAATTATTTACTGTTTTGGATATTTTTTGGGGGTTATGTTTTTGAGTTCAAATTGTTTGTGGTAATAGAAGTGGATAACATTGAAGAAAAGGCCAGTTTCAATTCTTGATAATAAAACTCAAAGCTTCTCTATCTAGAAATATTCAATTTAATCGCTATAAAATTTTACAATGAAATGTTTTTACGTCGAGCTTTTTCATATTGATTCTGTTTCTCAATAGAATTTTTGTGTTCATTTTTCGTATCGTTTCAATTCTACAATGATATCAAAATTCATTTGACGTCATACATTTTAAAGCAATTGACTTTCTGTTATGTGATTTTTATCGTTCATGCAGCAACTTCAATTATTTTCAAATTATTTGACATTAAAGTGACTTGAAAATTTAATAAATTGATATTAAATTTCATATATTTACTCTCATATCTGAAATGTTTTGAGTTTTGGTGAATCAATATGGAATGTTTAATGCTTTTGAATGACTTTTGTTTGCTCAGGGAGTGAAAATATTACTGGTTTTGTATTGCTTTTGATCCATTTATTTATTAATGACAAAATTTGATGCCATTTTCTATGAGAAAATTGTGTAAATAATTGTGAATTGAATGCAAATTATTAAGTGAGTTTCAAATTTAGATTTTGTCTAAAATGTTATTTTCACAAATAAAATGATTTTCTAAAAGATTTTGAAATTTACTAATGAATATAATTTGAGGATGAGGTGAGGTTATATTAAGACACAATGATAAAATTTGTGTGCAAATTATAAATAGAAATTAACACGTAGCTAGCTAAGTGGACGACATCGAAAGCCATGATGTGAATGAGTTTTGAAGGAGTTGCAATAGATGATCATGAAATTAATTAAATCTTAATGCCTTATTGAATTGCAAACTTTGACCTTCTTTAGATGTTACCTGAAACTAGCTCTACCAGTAGCTACTGTTTGTTCAGAGGGGTCTAATTTTTGTTTTTAATTCGTTTCCTTATTTCATATTTTTTTATCAATTCTATTGTCGACTCATAGACTTCCTTCCTTCCTCATTCAATTCTCTCATTCCCTGAGGCACGTACGGTTTATATGAAAAAAAGTTCTACCCCCCCCCCCCCCCCCCCCCCTCCAAATTTTCCATACAATTTGTTTTGTCCCTCCCTCTTCAGATTCCAGTCTACACCCCTGGATCTAAAAATTCAGAATACGTAAAAGTGATCAGCCTCTTACGTGATTTTTTGCGACCAAGAAAGATTTAGAAATTTCTACACCTTATTTTAAAATAAATGCTCTCCTTAATACTATATTTTCATTAAATCTCCTTTAAAATGAATCCAACCATACAGACACGAACATAAAAATTTAAAATGAAAATATCAAATAAATTTTAAAATGTTGATGACGCACGGTAGTTGACATAAACATCAATATCAATATTATCCACATTAAAATATTTTCTATATCTAACCATTTCATTTTTGCTAAACTATTTCTAATAAAACTGTTCATTAAATTTTATAAAAACATCATGAAATATGATTATGATGTTTAATAATATTGATAAAACAAACATTCCGTACAATTTCATTCGTTCAATGACATTCAATTAAAAATTTTCATTTTATTTGGTTTTGTTATGCTTGTGTATTTATTATACCAATCAGTTCTGATTGAAAATATTTTAATTTTTTTTTCATCCACCGCCTGCATGCGAGTAGATTTAAATGATTATTAAATTGGGGGACTGGGGTGCGTTGGTCTAGTGGAGAAATTTTGTTACTCACACGAACTGTGCAATTAATTTTTTGTGAGCTTTGTTGCTAATATAGAATTTAAGCTATCTAAAGCTGGGTAAATTTTCAATATCAATTTCCCTTAAAAATTAGATGAATGAAGATTTATTGAATTTAATGCCGGGAAAATTTTTTTTATTGAATTTATATTGTTAATCAGTGTTTGTAAAGGGTATGCATCATAAAATTTCATTATTTATCATATAATTAATGAATTTTATAGCAACAGGAATCGCAAATTTAATTCATTAAATTTTTCACATTGCACATAAACTACAAATATGATTTTAATCATATTGTGGGTTTTAATTTGGTTTAAATATATTTTTGCTAAATTGAATGAATGTGCATCCTGCTGTTGGTGTATTTATTTAAAAATCGTATTAAAGTGAGTTTTAATCACATGTTCATGTAATAATGATATTATTGATAAAAGACACTCCAGCAAACATTAAATAACGTCTTTAAAAACTGTGTCAATAACTCTTCATATGAAAAATGCTTTTAAAAATAATTAAAAATCTCATATCCTCGACATGCATGTGCCTACTTGAAGAATAATGAAATATTTCCACAATACAAAGATTACATTCTATTCTGTTCACTGAATTGATTTTTAATGCATGAGAAAAAATAATTGAAATGCGATTAAAATGTATGCGAACAAGCATTTGTTTAAACTTTTTTATTATTTTTCTATGAAAATGCGGTGCTGAAAGGAAAACTTTCAATAAAGCCTTGAATCAATGAAAAAAAATTTAAAAAAAAGTTCAAAGGATTACCGTTAAGTGAAGCTTAGTTGCGAGTTGTTGAATTTTTTTTATGCTGAATAAATTTTTATTTATGCTGTTTTTTATTTTGCAGCAGGTATTTTGACATAGACAAAGCTTCGTAGGCGAATCTGGGGATTGATTCAATATTTACTCATATTTTTTTTGGAAATTCCTTTGTGTAGGAATTGAGCCCTAAAACATTTTCATTTTAAATTCTATGAAAATTACAGCTCAATTTAATGAAATTTTAATTATTTTTAAAAAAATATATTCGCAAAACAAATTCGATCCAACTCAAAACAATTTTTTATTCAATTTCGTATTGTCTCTATAAGCTTTGAATAAATATTTTGTACATCTCATGTGTAAAATGAAATTTCATAAAACAAATTGACATTGCTTGAAGCTATTCTGTCAATGTTTTAACAGATAAATGTAATATGCATTAAAACATCATGTTCATAGGGAGGAAATATATCGCTTAAATAAAATTTGACATTTTTTTCTCTTCTCTCCTTTTTGGCAACATTGGAACAGCAGACTAATATCTGATGGGCTATGAAAATGTCAATTTTGAATTAAAATGTATGCTATCGATTTTGAATTTGAATGAGAATAATCTTATGTCAGTAATATGATGTGCCACGCAGATTGTGATGGAATTGTTGAATTTTTCAGATATTTTTGAGATTACATTTTTGAAGGCTCATGTATCTATGGCGTCGAAATCTTAGTGGTTTTAAAGCATTTTTAACAAGTTTTAATGTGAAAATTCTTAGCAAAGGTTTGTGAAAATCTGAAAGATCTGAAAAATATAATTCTTGACTGTCATCATAATCCGCCAGTCCCCTAAATGTAAAGTTAAATTTTTAAAAATCCACAAAATTCAACTTGTAAATTAAATTCTCAAAAACTTCAACAAATTTCTGTCAAAACTTTTAAACTCAGAATTATTCACGAACCCCCCTCAAACATATGCAACCTAAGCCACCAACTCTCATACAGAATTTCCAAAAAGTCTCAAAAGTTAAAGAAAAACAGTCGAGACACATAATTTAAACTCATTCATGCTTACATCTACATCCATGCTTTCCGCTATAAATGATGTGAATAATAAAACTAAGTTACTAACATAAACGTACTTAATCATAAATACGAGAGGTGAAATGAAAAAAGTAAGCTATAACTTTTTTTTGTTATTTGATATCCATACTGTACTTATTTGCATAATACGTAATCTCTAATCAGTCGAATAAGAGTGAGATGTGGAGAAAGAGAGTGAGGAACAGCATAAAATGTGTGTTATGATTACGTAGAATTTTAAAATTTATTCAAAGAAAGTAGTTAACGAACATTTAAATACGGCTTGAGTTTGATGCAGTTTGTGACGATAAATATGGTTTTTTGGAGCTTATATTGTCTGGTGTCGTTGGGATTTTGAAATTTAAGTTTGATGGATGAGGGTGTATATGGGCTCATTGTTATTGAAGCTTCGACTTGCTCTGGTTGAAATTGTTACAGCTTTATGTAGTATTAGGCATTTTGTCATAAAATTGAGTAACCCTAGATAGCTCAACGGAAGGTCTGTGACTGTAAATCTTTGGACAAGGGTTCAAGTCCCATTCGAGGTCCACAATTTAGAGTCAACTCTCAAATAATCTACCCGCTTTGGTCATGCATTCTTATGACCCCCTACCCGCTTAAAGAATTATTGTATCTTGATGATTTTATCAGTAATTAAAAAATAATTTGAACACAGTAAATCTATACCTGGAAAAGCATTCATAAACTCATGGGAAAAAACCAACTGCATCACTTAATGCTACAAAAATGCGCACTCAAACCTCAAGTGCTGTAAATATTTTTCCAATGAACTCAGCTTTTTATTGAATTTGATAACAAACTAAGTCGTCATTATATCAGACAGACAACATTGGAAGAGAAAGAAAATAAATATGAATAATCAAATTTATGTTGATCATCTTTTGGTGCAAGATTAGGTAATAAACGCATGATTATGCAGAAATATATATTTAAAGCTTTCTTCCAATGATTTTATTTTCATTTCTTTATGTCCACATATTGAGTACAATGTTGAAAAAAATCGTATCAAATCACAAAAAACGGTTACCACATAGCCAAAAAATAAAACATAATGTTGACATTTTCGTTTTGTAAAAAAAATATAAACTTTCAATTCGTAACCTAAATTGTAATTATTAGAAATAAATTATCAATTACCATTACAAAAAGTAATAAAAGTTAGACATACGCCCAAAAATGCCGCATATGTACACACATGCATGCCAAGTGCGTTCTAATTTGTAAAGTACGTTAGTCAAGGTGGTAAATATGATAGACTATTGTTACTGTGTCACTCTGTCACACATAATTATTTTCATAAAAAAGTGCAGAGGAGTCAAAGCATCCTCCCATAATTTTGTTTGAAGAAAGTCATGAGAAATGTCAATCATGGTTGCAAAATTCTTCAGCACTTAATTCGCATTTCAAGTTATTTGAGGAGTGAAAATGCCATATTATTGTTTTTATGACATTTCGCATCATATGACACCGGTTTTATGTAATTTTTTTTAAAATATTTTTTTATGGTAGCTTTTTTGATTATATCTGTTGTAATGGGATATTTTAAGGAATCTTAATGAAGATGTTATTACTGCATTGGATTTTTTTTGGCAACGAACAATAAACTGGAATGAAATTTTCATGGTTGTGCTGTCTGGGATGCAGGCACGTAGCTAAGGGAAGGGGGGGGGGGGGGGGGGCTTTAGATAACAAATCACCCTACGTTGACAGAAATTTCTTCATTTTGCTATGGTTTTTATGAAAAAATCTTAAAAATAACCCCCCAACCCCAAAATTTTCCATTAAAAGTTGCTTTACCCCCCCCCCCCTCCCCTTTAAATTCCGCCACGCCCTTGATGGTATGATTTTTTAAAAATTGCTTGCATACGTTTATGGCTAGAGGGCTTCTAAAGTGCTCCTAGGGCGCTCCCAAGGCTTTATTCGAAAACATAGCACTCTAATTTTCAATTCTAGGGCACTCGATGGCCTATTCAGCTACTCTAGATTCCCATGTAATCCGCCCTCCCAATCTAGCCAAGCCCATATCTCGTTCAATCACCTTTGATCTAGTTTTAACATTATTTACTGCCTTATTTCTCAAACTTCATGAGAAAATAATATTTCTATTCACTCTAATCATGCGAAAGATGCTTCAATATCTTCATAATACTATTACAAATCAGCTGATCTATTCAAGCTAATTTTAAACGAATATTTTGCAACATCTTCGAAACAGAAAGCTCTTTATTGACCTGCATCTTGTGTCTATAAAATTATTTCAATTATCTTTCAATTTTTGTCATCAAAATTCATGTGATTTTTTGCTCATCACAAAACCTATTCATGTAATACATTCGAAAAACAATTCAGTCATTTATCAAATTTGCGCCACTTCACATTTTTTTACGCGATAACCTTTTATACTGATTTTCTTTCAAAATTAATTTCAATCGAAAGACGGCGAGAAAAAGAAGACATGAAAATGTTTTGAAATTCTTAAGGTGTAATTATATTGTCGTATTTTCTTTACATTCCATCAATTAGTCATGCCAAGTTCATTTAACTAATAATCTAGCAATTGCTTATCAAACTATATCGATGCTTTGATGGCGGTAGAATTGTTGAGCAATATTTCTTCACATTCTTCATTCCACTTCCTTTGTTTCAAAATGCATATCGATAAATAAATATTAGTAAATGTGTGTTTATGTTCACGAAAGAACTTTATAACGCTAATAACAATAAAATTAATGAGAATTTCAATTCATAAGATTTATTTTGTATAGTTTCATTACATTTCATGTACATATTTTGTATTTGCATTATTATAAGAATTTTTTCCAATTTATTTGGAATAATGTAACACATAATTGAGAGTCGATGTTAATAAAAAATTAATGAGAATTAAAATTCGTACAAAGATTATTGAATGCAGATTATAAAGATTTTTTGGGGGACCTAAGTTTGAAAATCAAAATTTTCACTTTCGAAAATCAAAATTTTCTCTTTCGAAAATCAAAACTTTTATTTTCGAAATCAAATTTTTCACTTTCGAAAATCAAAATTTTAACTTTCAAAAATCAAATTTTAACTAGCATAAAAAGAAATTTTTAATGTCGAAAATAATAATTTTCACTTTCGAAATTCAAATTTTCATTTTTGAATATCAAATTTTACCTTCCATAATTAGAAATTTTCACTTTCGAAAATCCAATTTTTCACTTTCGACAATCAAAATTTTAACTTTCAAAAATCAAATTTTAACTAGCATAAAAAAGAAAATTTCAATGTCGAAAATAATAATTTTTACTTTCGAAATTCAAATTTTCATTTTCGAATATCAAATTCTACCTTCCATAATTAGAAATTTTCACTTTCGAAAATCCAATTTTTCACTTTCGACAATCAAATTTTTCACTTTCGACAATCAAATTTTTCACTTTCGAAAATCAAAATTTTAACTTTCAAAAATCAAATGTTAACTAGCATAAAAAAGATTTTTAATGTCGAAAATAATAATTTTCACTTTCGAAATTCAAATTTTCATTTTCGATTATCAAATTTTAACCTTCTCAATTAGAAATTTTCACTTTCGAAAATTCAATTTTTCACTTTCGACAATCAAAATTTTAAATTTCAAAAATCAAAGTTTGCACAGGAAAAATAAAATAATGCAAATCTTAAGCAGTAAACCCCCAGCAATAATTATGTTGCAACCGATATTGAATCTACATAAAGATTAAATTGAAGCTGTGATTTTGAAAATTCAATCTTTTATCATTCAATGCCGAGCGTGCAAAAGCGAATTAAAGACATTAAAGAGATTACCTAATTCCAAGCAAGCAGAAAGAGAGGCAAACAACAAATTTTTCGACTGATTTCATCATGCATATCATACATATGTCTGATTTTCATTTATTAATTGATCATTGTTAAACGAAGCGCGAAATTTCAAAATCTTTTTGGTTGTTTTTCTTTTCACATCGACATCATGTCGTAATTATTATTGGCCTGAGCATAATTATTACAACAAAGTAAAGCTATTAGAAAAGTGCACATGTGTAAATACATATTTATTGAAACATGCATATGAGAAATTAAAATATTTAATTGACTATTTATATAACACAAAAATAAAAATTGATTTTTCTTCCCAAATGAAATTAATTCACAGATTGATTTAATAACTTTTTGCAAAACAAACATTTGGCGTGCTGATATGTTCGTTCAATTGAAATAAATATTTAAGTGTCGTAACATTTCCAAAACTTATCAGAATAAATAATCAATTTTTCTTTTATTTCTTCTAAGTGTGGTTTAATATTAGCCTCAGGCGTCGAAAAATTTAATGGAGCCACGAAAAGTTTGTAATAAAATTCGCATAAAAAAATTTGTATTTTCTGTCGATTGAATATAATTCTTTTTATATGTTCCTATATAGATGTATTATTGGTGTTTGATAACGACTGAAAAAGCTAAAATTTTACAGCTAGGGAACTACTGAATAACTTTTGATAAGTTTTCGTGTTTTTTATTGGATATTCAATGGAAATCAGGTCAAGTTGGTGAAAAATATTCAATTTGCTGCTTCGTTTGTAGTTTTTAAAAAGCATAAATTTTAGCGAATCCATAAAAATTCCAGATATTTCCTGACCAAATTTAAATGATTTATTTGATATAAAATGCTGGCTATGGAACCGATTTAGTATCTGCAACTTAAAAATCTATCATTTTAGTATTCATGTCTTGATCTAATGCTGGAATTTTAATTCTTTGAGTATATTTAAAGTGACCATATTAGCTTCCTTTTTACTCCAATGCTGATTATTTATGGAGATCGAGAATTGATCAAAACTGACTGGTTAAGACTAAATTTGTTTTGATAAACTGTACTCATTTTAGTCAAGCAATTCTTAGGATATCAGCGCTTAAGTTTAGGATATCGATTTTATATTCTAGCATCTGATGCACTGGGTAGCCTTAGCACCAGCCAAGGATGTGGAACTGAAGAATTACATTTTGATCATTTTTGATCATTTCATCAGTACCCTACCTTTGGCACCAGCCACAGGAATATAACCACGAGAAGAAAGATCTCATTTGCCAAGATTTTTTAAGAACCCCTTCTTGAGTTCCCACTCAAAATTGATTTACTATTAATACAGTTCCATGAAACAGTCCACATTGACACATATACCATACAACATATTTAAAATTAAGTTCAAATCCTAACGAACTCTCGCACTAGTAACAAAATTAATTGAAATCGGCAGTTGCGATTGAAATAAAATTTATTTTCCGATTGTTGTTATTACAAAATAAAATTCTTCTCTCAGCTAGCTAGCCACTTTAAGCTATATTAAATCAATTTGTTGATTTTTTTCTCCAATTCTTTGAAACTGTTCTGTTGACATTGTCGATAAATTAACTAGCTGAATTGCTTCTCAGCAATCATAAATGATCATTAAATTATAGCCAACTTTCAGTTTAACAGAAGTTGATTCCATGATAGAATAGAAAAACATACACACATGCTGCTATAATGATATACTTGCACAGCATTATCAACAAACACGAAGCTCACAATTTGTCAATGCCCGAGGTGTTGAGAAATTCAATTTCTATTTCTTATTTTTTTTATGACTCTTTCATTCCTTTATTCTTGAGCTTTGGAATTTGATTACAACTGCAATTTGATCTATAATCTTTTACCTTCATATATTTATTATTTTTAAAGAAATCTATAACGTAAGTGGTTCATTCTTATCTTATCGAATTTTGAATTAGACTCTAAGACAAATAGACGTAATATTATGAAAAATAATGATGATAAATGTTTATTTAGTGGAATTTTATTTCTTCTCCTAATCCTAGTTTTTATGAGCTTTCTCCATACAAAAATAACTTCTAAGTCGAATTTTGTAAATGTTGGTTGTACCGACAGCGTGCGGTGAAAGAAGAAGAAAAGGTTTTTATTGATATGTTGTTATGTGGTTAGGGCGCATTTTTTTTGATGGGTGCATTGTCACAAACATATATGCTTTACTCTGGCTCTAGCAGATTTTTCTATACATTGACTGGATAACCATGACTTTCCTCAGGAAACTCCTTTTTCGGATGTAGCTTGATTGAAAATTAATAATTTTGCTAAGGTACACATTTTAAGTGTATTTAACTTAGAAGCATAAGCAATCAGGTAGCATGACAAACTGAAATCAAATTACTCCAGGATCTAAACATGTTATTGACATGCTTAATACGATTAACTTCCATAAAATTGTAGTTAACAAAGAACGCACCAGAGTAAGATATTGAAGGGTCTAAAACTTAAATTAAGGCTTAAATCCTGCAAACAGAGAAGAGGAAAGAGGCTTTTAGACTCTCTTTTGTCTGAAAATTAAATTCATTTCGAGTGAAATTTAAAAATATTAAAAATCTGATATTAAAAAAAAATAAAGGATCACAAAGTGGAGATAATAGCACTTGTCTCCAAGTCCAAAATGCTTAAAGCACCTTTGGTTTCAATGTTAGAATACGATACGAAATTCATCTAAATCCTAACAATTCTAGTCGAACAGCATGACACACCATGGACACTAAACCCATTAACATCCAAAAACCCAACGAAAAATCTCATTTAATGCATTAACATAAACATATGAAAAATATGATTGAGTCGAAATAATTATTTTATAATGTCTTTTTGAAAGGTAGAAGCATTTAATAAAGATTAACAACCGAAAAAAAATAATGTCCAAAAAGACTGGAATGACAAGAAATAACTACTTATTATGTGGAAAAGGCATATCATAAAAGAGCAGCATTCTTAACCTGTTCGTGTTTACAAGAAATTCTTTCTTCCGAAGCCGAAGTTAAAAAAAATTCTTTTATAATCAGTTTTTAAAAGGATTTGTGTCGAAAATTAAAGAATACAAGAAGTGAAGGCTGAAGAAAATCAAATGAAATGAAAACAGACACATAAAATTTTATCGTTGAAATTTGATTTTTTTTTTATTCTTTGTCGTGTTCTTTGTTTATCATTAAAGGTAGGCCTCAAGAATTCTTTATTTTTTCGTGAACATTTACGAAATTGGAATTCCTGTGAATATGATAATGAGCCGATAGCATTGAATAAATAAATAATTGAGTTCATTGTGATATGCCTTGTATTATTGTGACAAAGGATGATAATTACCTCACATTTTAATTTTAACTTGATAATAGCGTTCAATTAAATAATTACTTAATGATCTGATTATTGTCTTACAAAGTACGTGCTCAAGGTAGGAACTTGTTCTTATGGATGGTACGCAAAGCTATTCAATCAATCGACACAAAAGATTAAATCACTCGCCGACACTTGATGATTTTTATTTGTCAAATATTAATCCACACTTGATTTTGTGTTAAATTAATGAATAATAAGATATACTTTGGTCATCATTATTTCCATGTATGATTTGTCATAAAAAGAACCTGAAGAGTCAGAAACATTTTCAGTTGCTAAACAGAATTGATGTGCATTTTGAATTTTGTTTGTTAATTAAATAATTACACTAATGGAACTTGAATAACCATTTGCTGTCGACTGATGTGTCTAGGAATTGAACTTGAGTTTTACATTAGTGCAAATTGAAGTTTTCGTCGTCGTGAGTAGCTTAATAGACGATAATAAGTGATATAAGGTGATCCAATCTCTTGAATTGGTGAAAATAATTAAGTTTTATGTTTTTTGGCTTTATTTTGAGGTTCTTGTAGAACTTAGTAGTTCAGGAATCTTTTTCTAGGGCTACTTAAGGTTCCATAACCTAGTCAAAATCAGTTTTTATTTTTACTACATAATGTAAGGAATTAGTTTCCTATTCTAGAGTATGTTAACCTAGTTACTCTTAAAAGCTGACTCGAGACTTAGTTTTTAAGAGCTATCTAGCTTCCTGCGTGAATTTTAAGTTCCATTTAAACCTTGTCTTACCGAGAGCACTCAACTCTTGGTAATTCATAGCAAAAATAATTTAAACATGACGTACAACCATCCAAAACCTATTATAACACACATCTGATCTACTCCTAGCTACAAACACACAAGAAATGCGCTCCAGCCACTCACAAGTACGAAACCTCTGTGCAATTTCTTCAACCTTAGATATTGAATCATAAGGTTTATTATTCGTCACTAAAACAAGCTTATTGAGCACAAAAGGAAAAGTAAAAAGTAAAAACCATCTCTTTTGCTCAAATTAAGACACATTTTCTGAGCAATTTTATGGTTCAAGACTGCATAACAAGCACAATTTTACAGAAAATTACTCCTCAGAAATATTTGCAAAAAAAAATTATTGTTTGAAATTAATCGCAGCTTTAGAGCTACAAATCATGTGATTATAAGGAGGGCATTTAAGTATAAAATCTAATATTAGCTTGACTAAACGATAATGTTGGCTCTTACGTCTATAAAATATTTATTAATGGATAGATTCATTTTAACATCAAGAAGACTATTACTCTGCAAAGTAATGAACATCACATAAAATTTATTGAAACATTAATTGATGCTGCAACATAGTATTGTGCCACATTAGAATGTAATTGTTTAAATTGTACACATGCAAAGCTGTTTGCTAAATTATTGCATAAAGGTGTGATATCACACATTATAAAATTAATTTGATTATCAAAAAAAAATGGAGTGTTCATTAATATTGGTGTAATGAAACTGACTTCCTTATAACCATTTAAGTAAACAACAATTTAAGTGCCCAAAATAATTCCTCATTGCCTAGTCCATGAGTCATTTAAATTTATTTTTAATGTCCATGAAAAAAAGAATCTTTTCAGAATTCAATTTGAGGAAAAATATGCTTTTGTGCTGCTTCTTCTTTCAAATTAATTCAATGCTTATTTTTCTACGTATTTAGCATGATTTGCCAACAATTTTTTTCTTTACAAAAAGGAATTTCAGCTTCTTTAATATTCACGAAATGTGTTACGATACAGGCAGGCAATCGATATATGTGCGATTATTTTATGAAATAAAGAGAAATAAGACATTTCTTCACATTCATCAATTGTTTCGTAGTCGAGCTCAATGAATTTTTTTTATATATATTCAAGAAGTGACGAAGAAGAAGAACAAAAAAAGCTGTTTATAAAATAATTCCTTTATTTTTTTTTGTCTCTGAATTGATAAATTTTATAAATATGATTTATTCATGAGCGTGGCTAAAATTTGAATACTGTTAACTTGAGGGTTTTAAATTAATAAATTAAATAAACGCAAGCATATATGCACGTCAAGTATCATTCAGTATCGGTTTCTGGTGATTTGTCTGTGGTCCATAATTATTTGTGGCATGACAATGTCTTGATTAAGTTATTACATAATAGCATGGTCCAAGCAATTTTACGGCCATTCATTTATTAAGTCTAAAGCTTGGAGATAATGGTGTCATGAACCACAGACTGGAAGGAGGTAAGGTTAGGGGTTATTCATAAATAAAGTCAATCAAATTCTCAATTCTGGTTCCATAATTTTTTTCTTAAAAACAAATGTTATATAACCCCCACCAAAGTTGGATATCATTTATGAACGAACTCTTGTGAATCTAACATCATGAGGTGGTTTTTCTTAAAAGTTATAGCTAAAGTGTTCATTGGAAATTTAGCGTAGGTCATTAGGTAGCGTTTGTGATGTGCCTAGGATAAAATATTGAAATTTCAGCTGGGATAATTCACAAAAATCGACCACAGCTTCAGCGAGTTTCTAATTTTCTATCTTCTTAAACGTTCTTGTCTAAGTTGAATAGCTACATATGATTTGAGTTAAATCTAGACCAAATCTTGTCTTGAGTACATTGCACTACCTTAGAATCTAAGTTCTGAGCAAATACATTAAGAAGTTTATAGAAATGAAACTGAATGGGTAATTAAGATACTGATAATAAATTTCCCAACTTTGTAATCAAGGAAATAATCAGTTCATCAAAGATAAGAGTCATTAAGACAATGACTTTGAGTGACTCACTTTATTGGTGATGTGTTAGGAAATTTCCTGGTTACAACTCATTCTTCTATGTATTACTTTAGACTTATCTTCTAAGCATTGGTCTCTGTCAATTAGTTTTAAGGTAATTTAGGGTACGCTGACTTGAAATTGATGATCTGTTGACTTAAATCTGGGATTTAAATGAAAATTGACTATGACTAAGGTTGGGTACGCTGAGATGCTCCATTATGGACTGGGTAATGGAATTTTCTGAAAAGTATCAAGTTCCTAAATCTAAAGTGGCTCCACAGCTAATTCAAATGACCAACTTTTCTCTCAAATTTTTGCTAATATTAACGCAACAAAAATCGTAAATTGAGGCAACCAAAAATATTTTCTTACAAATTATTTGTCCACATTTTTAATTTATTATTTTGACCACAATATCATTTCTCTATATTGCGCCTAAATATATACAATATTATTAATAATATTTATAATAAAAAAATATAAAATAAATTTCTTTTGGCAATACACAGCGAAAGACATAATACATGCAGCTTTAAGTTTAAGATTGTTGAGATCGCCAATGAAGTTGTTGAATAAAGAGAGACAAAAAAAAGTATAAAGTAATAGATATGTTTGCGTGCTTGACTTCAATATGAATATATATTTCTTTCTGTTAAATCAAACTGGAATTGCGAGTTTTTATTTTGGCAATCACACTAAGAATTCATATCTCCTACTAGGTTTTTGAAATGTATAGACAAACTATCTTGATTTGCATACCTGTCTATACAGTATTGTATTTTACTGTGTGTAATGTGTCGAGGTGTACGATTTTTATTTTTATTTTATTTTTTTTATTTGATTTGTATTTTTTGCATGTACGTATGCTCAATATACAGATGAAAATAAAATAAGGTGCCCATTTATTTATTTATGTAAACAAAAAAAGTAACTGGAATGCCTTGACTTGACATCGAATCTAGAAATTAACGTTTAATAATTTTTTTATTAAATATATTCCTGCTTTTATAGTAAAAATAGAATTAAAAACAGATGCAAGAGAATCATTAGTGGGTTTGTGGTCTGTTTTTTTTTTGGATGTTGAAGATGATGATAAATAAATTAATTGAATTGGAGTGGATTCAGTTCAATAAAATGTTAATAGTTATTTAAAGAAAAGATTCTTAATCTCTCAAAAATAAAAGCAAAGTGTCTGCATCTTTAAAAATTTAAGTCAAAAATGATGCAAGATTTCTGCATCTTCATAAATTGAGGGAATGTTTCTGCACTTTTGAAAATTTTAAGTCAAAAAACAAAAAAAGGCAATATTTCTGCATCTCCAAAAATTTAAGTCAAAATTGATGCAAGATTTCTGCTTTTTCATAAATAGAGGCAAAGTTTCCGCATCTTTTAAAAATGGAGGCAATGTTTCTGCATCTCCAAAAAGTCTAAGTCAGATTTAAGGTAAACATTTAACTCTACAAAATGAATGAAGCAAAAGTTTCGCATCTTAAAAAATAATGAAGCAAAAGTTTCGCATCTCAAAAAATAATGAAGCAAAATTTTCGCATCTGAAAAAATAATTAAACCACTAATTTTGATTCATTAAAATTTTCTAACTCGAATGATTCGCGTGTATTCTCTTGAAGCATCCCACAATCTCATCCCCACACGACTAGAAGCACAGCAATTTTTCTATTTACGCAAAATATGATATCATTGGCATGAGATAATTAGATATTTATTCTTCAATATTTATTTATGTTAATAATCTAAGATATTTTTGAAATTCTATCATCCGCGACTTTGTATCACATTGAAGTGCTATAAATTAATTAAAAAGTCACGATATATTGGATTGCATGTTTAATATTGATAAGGCTGGAACATAAGAAGAAAAGGAATAAAGAAAATTATGAAGAATCACACACAGTGTGTGCAGAGATTCTGAGAAAAAGATAATCGTTGTACTGACAAATAGCATTAAATTGATCTCGAGACTTTTTCTTCTTAAACCGTTCTTATTATTTCAATATCGTTTCAAGTGTAAAGCATGTACATGGGACTTAGGGGGGCTTTTCTTCTGAATGCAATTTTGAAGATGTCAAAATTTTTAAAAAATTTGAAAAAATAACCCAAAAAGATAAAAAAAATTTGTCAATAAAGCTACCGAAATGCACCCCCTAGCGCCGTCCCATGTCAAGAAATATTAAAATATAAAGAATGAATTTCATATGCTGTTAAGACAGAGCGAGTAAAAGCAACAACAACAGCATAAATTTCTTAATAAGTATAAGAGATATGTGTATATTACAATTTCGAAGGGAATGAGTTAGTATGTATGTGCCATACACCTGCAGTTACACCATACACAAGCTTATGACAAGAAATCTTCTGTTTTTATATTTTTTCTTCTTACACTCATCGCCTCATGTTTCTTTAAGACATTTTTAGATTTCTTTTTACACTTTCAACGCACACAGCCATAGGCTCGCTTGTTGCTTCAATGTATCTCAATAGGCACATTTGAATGTATGATAAAATTTTAATCGTATTTCGAGTTTTTAAAATACAATCGAAGTTTTTCAGTTTAGTTTTAGTAAAACAGTGAATAAGGCTGGTTGCTAGTGCAATATTTTATTTTATTTTTCTTAAACATTTCAAAATTTTTATATTTTGAAAGACATTTTACAGAAAAAAAATATTTTTTTTTAATTTCTTCTTAATAAATTTTCATTTCTTGAAAATCAAACTGTAAAAAAAAATTATTCTTAATTAAACTTAAAGAACTTGTAAACTTGTAAATTTGTCGACCTTACAATTTCAAAAAAAAGCTAGAGTTATAATTGAAATAAAGAATATTATTACATTTACGTATAGTTAATGTATAAACGATAGACGAGTGTGTGTAGCTTTTAGAGGCAAAATTTATCGCAAAAAACCAGAACGTTTTTTTTCCACATTAAATTTTGCAATCGAAAATATAAAAAAAAAAAAACATCGAACTAAGCAAAAAAAAATGTAAAACAGAAAATTGTGTACTTAGCTAGTGAAATAGATGAGAACTGAAAATTGTGTGACTAATTGAAAGAATCAAAAAGAAGAAATTTCATTTCGATACAGATTTTTTTCTCAGACAGACTCTCGCTCTGCCCGTTGTGTTTGTAAATATATGATCGTAATTATCATCTAAAATAATAGTGATGTGTAGTAACAGTGAATACAGATTATTGAGTGTTTTCTGATTGACCACAAAAAAAAAAATAAATATTAAAGTCGGTAGAAAAAAATAACATAAAAGAGAGTAAAGAACTTCTTTGAAATAAGATAATAGTAGCGAGTAGTAAGAAGAAGTAGAAAACAAGAGTAAAAGAGATAATCGTGAATGTACATATGTGTAAACTGTTCATACAATTTGAATAAAAAATAAATCGAAAGAGTATCATTACCGCTGTTTTTATCCCGAGAAGCAGATATAATTCAAGTTCGGTCCACAACAACAACAGCAACAGTGAGTTTCATTAACAAATATTTTTATATAAATAAATTTTTGCAGGTATAAAAATAGTTGATATCTTTTTTTAAAAAAATAAATTTCTTTTCAACACTTCTTCTATTTTATATTTCGGTTGTATTGTGAGACATACTCATTGTTGGATAAAGCAAAATAAAATAATAATAGTAATATAATTTTTTTATTCAAAACAGCAGTGTAAAGAAAAAAAAATTCCTTTCCACACAAAAACATTTTTTTGTGAAAGTTGCGAGTCGTTGAGTAATAAATTTTTTATTTATATATATTTGTATACTCATTCCTTCATATTAATTTTTTTTTTGTTTCTGTGTCCATGAATTCATGAGCTTTCTTCGCAGCGCTCTTCAAAGTGGAGAAATAATTTGTACGAATTTTTTTTATTTTTTTTTTGGACATGTGAATTGGTAGCGCATTTTATGGCCAAAAACTAACTGTATGCGTTGTGCAAAAATGAAAATGATATCAAGATTGCGATGTTATGTGCGAACAAAATAAATCAGAAGTGTTGTGGTTGAATTGACTACGGTCTTATGACTTTGACTTTCAAATATACTTCAAGATTTGATTCATTGATTTCTATGAATCTGATATTTTGTCAATTTGAATGAAGTTTTAATAGCAACTAGGCTTGCAGATTTGAAATCCATAGATGATGGCCTAGGTGATACACTGAGCCGATAAAGTTGATATTGACAATGATTTTTGGTTCAATGAGAAAATTAGGTCTCTAGAGGAATAAGCATGTCCTTTAACTAAAGGTCCCTTTCAGTTCTTTAAAAACTATTGGTTTGGGAATTTAAAGATCTTACTAGAACTCTGAAGACATTTCTTTGAATTGCCACCGTGCCATTTTTGATCGCTGTTTGACAATTTTGGGTCTAAGTTTGATATATTAAAGCTGAGTCTTTAAAGTAAACCCCATCAAAAAAATATACAACTATAAAAAACTATTCCTCCAGCTGAAAGAGTCGATTCGACGCGACTCCATTTAAAATCCATGTAAATTACAAGCTACATGACAAACTGATCATGCAGTTTCCCATTTCCTTCACAAAATCACGTTGAAATATTTTTGGAACATTTTATTTTTGCGGAGAGAACGAAAATATCATCACAAGATCAATATACTTGTGAAAATAGCTG
Source organism: Chironomus riparius (assembly GCA_917627325.4). NCBI lineage: Eukaryota > Metazoa > Arthropoda > Insecta > Diptera > Chironomidae > Chironomus > Chironomus riparius. The sequence continues at coordinate 14,281,484 of OU895877.1, read as the reverse complement.
CTTATAAGAATGAACAAATTTGTGTGCCTTTTGTTTTTCTTTTTATCTTCCATTTTTTCTGCGAATGTGATGACTAAAAACACAAATAAATAGAAAAATAATAAAGATAAGGCACACGGCAGTTTTTTTTTCTAGTCATCACCACGTGAATTTTAATTCCTTAGCTTTAAATGTGACTTTACGTTTGTTGTCACACATTTCTCTGAAATGAGGCTCCACGCTTGTTATAAATGATCGCCTATTAAAGCTCTTGCGCGCGCTAAAAACTCAAAAATTAGCTAAGAATATTCAATTGACGATGCCAAGCCCTTAATTAACTTCTAGCTCTATGTAAATTTAACCTTTATTGCTTCTTCTCTCCTCATTTCTTCTCTTCAGTTGCGTTTTATTTATAACTTCGTCTTCATCTTCTTGGAGGCACCCATTTAGCCATAAAAAATGTATATTCCATGTCATATTATGTACATTCCATCGAATACTCTTTAACAAAAAAAAAATATTGTTGTATATTTTGTATTAGTCAATGATTTAAATAATACAAAAAAAATATATGTATGAAGTCGACCCACTTGGAATCTTAAAGACATGAATGTTCAAAACTGTCAGTTTGTTGTCTTTTTAATTTTTATTTTCCTTTATTTCGTCGGTGAAGACGACAAGCGAAAGAAGAAACATTTTCATCAGTTATTTTCGCGTCAATTACAACGAGATTGTACCTGAATGGATGTACAAATTTTCGAGAATTGGCATGTTTAACCGGGCTATTCTACAAGATTAAAATGAAAGAAATTGAAGATAGTCGTACGGATGTTTGACTTATGTGAATTTAAATCTTTTGACAGCATTCATGATGACTGTGAGTTGCGTATCCAAAGCGCATTTTGATGCATGACTGAAATGTATCAGCAATAAAAATTCAAGTAATTCAATATTGTATAAGCTTACGCTTAGCTTCTAGCTTGTTAATGTTCGAGAGCCACTAATACCTCTTGATTGCGGCTTGTGAAAATTTATAGCTATCAAAAGTTTCTTTGTGGTTGAAAAGAAGGTTAAGTACTGTAGCATAACAGTCATGAGAATTTCAAGAGAGCTATAGATCGATTGGAATTATTGGATTTGAATTGAATTAAATTTTATGGATTTATAAATGGTTATCCTACTGAAATGGGGCATTGTGGATATGCGATTGTCATATTTGTGTCAAAAAATGTAGGATTAAGAAGCATGGAATATGCTCTTTTATGCTTTCTCTGTATTTAAAGCAGAGATTGAAATTTCTGGAATTCGACGGTTCCAATATGTTGAAAAATTTAAATATTGTACGTCATTTGCTATCCTCCAATCCAATCCAAAAGTATTTCGATCACACAGTTAAGCAATCGATAAAAATCTTCATACGGTACCCAATTAATATTTCAAACCATAACCAATAAAAATTATCAATATCCATAAAAGGAAAGAAAAATTCCAGAAACTCTACTTCCAATCCAGAATCAAGTCAATTACAAGCAAATTTTATCATGCAATTCTAATCTCAATCTGAATCTCCACAGTAAAGCCAGCAAGACATTACAATAACCAGCAATTTTTACGACCTGATTAAATTGCAAATTTTGTTAAAAATTTCACCTCAAACTGAAAAGCTTCCTACATGGCTAAGTTCCATAATTAGAACTTTTAAATCAAATACTTTTCACTTTACGTTCCTAATAGTCATTCATTATTTGCATAAATTACATAAAACAGTAATTGGAGGAAGAAAAAAAATATTATGTATACATAACTCTAACTGATTAAGTGCTCTAATTCGCGCTCACATGCTGCTTATAGTGTTTAAGCTGCCTATGCAGTTTATGATTTACGCACAACACCGTTTAATGAAAAAAAAATTGTATGAATGGAGGTGGATGGAAGTAACAAAAAGCCAAGAAGCATGTGCATCAAGTGCGCGCAATAGAACCGCAAAACTATTGAAAAATATATTGTAAATAAACCATGTTGTTCATCTTTGTTTATCATCGACTGAATCTACTGAAAATAGAGATGCCGTTTCACGTTGTTGAAAGGCGTAATTGTGGCATGATGCCCATTCCACGTGATGAATGCGATTAGTTGATTAACATTATCTGTCGTTTTACATCGAACAACAAAACTCTTTTTTTTTGTATTGTTGCTGTTTGATGCACTTGATCATTAACTCGATCATTTACAGTTTTCAATCAAAATAGCTTAGTTCTGAGGTTCTTTTGTGCGCGAGTGTTTGATATTCTAAATTAATTTTGTTTCTGGATTTTTTTTTTCGTAAGTTTCTCATTTCTTTTTTTTTCTTGACGCCCATTTTCGATTAAAATTTCTTGAATTTTCTCTCTTGTTGCTGTTAATGTGAGACATTCGTTCTGAAATTCCAATTTTCGTGTATTTAAAAAAATTATTTTGTAGATAGCTGCGTGTTAATTTATAGACTCACAAAAGTGGAAATGTGTGAGACCTGCCCAATTGAATTTGGAGTCGAGATGGCATCAATGACCGAGGGGGTAGAGTAATTTATCTTTTTTTCTGTAAACAATAAATCTCTTCCAGTGTTTATGCACAAAGTGCTCTAAATTCATCAAATACTCAACTCACGTCTGTGTCTCTCTTTCACTCAATGCTTTTGGTGACACTGATATACAAATATTTAGATAAAATTTTACATTATGCAAATGAATATTCGAGTTATGTTTGTTTCGCTGGTATGTTAATGCTCTTTTGTGAATGATTTTTTTGAAAACTGTAAGTGCTACTAATTCCTGTTTTCACTAATGCAGCATTCCGTGCATTTAATCCCTAGGAAATTGACGAGAATAATGTAAATGGAACCATTATTTACCTTTATATGGGATGACTATCTAGATTTTAGACAGTATAGTAGCTTAATATACTTGCTTTACTTGGTTTACTTTTGTGTCTAGTGCCATAAAATTGATCAATGTTTAAAACAGTTTAAAATTCATAGTTCTATTGTGTATCACTGAGTAAAACCTCTATAAACTTCTAATCTGGACGCCCTTGCCACAATTTCCTTAGTAAATAGTCCACAATTTTCTACTTTCTACTCCCATCAAACATAGCCAAGAAGAAGAATTTACCTCAATATTTTTTTTTACATTCCCCAAAGGCATTCCTCCTATTGTTCTATTATTCTACTATGAGGTGGTCAATGCCCATTTTATCATCATTAACTTTCCATACCATTTGTCTTCTTCTTATTCTCCATTATCTCCATTCCCTAGAATTGTAATTGATTAGGTAATAAATATGAAAAAGATAAATTTTCAGCTATGTCGAGCAAAGAATGAATGAAAAATAACAACAAGTCAAGATCAACTGGGCTTAACAATAACAACAAGTCCACACGTCATACGTTTTAAAAGAATTCCAGAAAACAAGCGATAGAAGCAAACCTGTCAGATTCAGAAGAAGTTTATTTTTTTACGTAATTATTATTCCAACGTAGTCAATCCGGTTCTTAAATGCTGTGATGAAAAATACTTTTTTTTTCATACCGCGGGAGAATTCTTCTCCTCTTGGATATCCATAAAAAGCTTAATCGAAATGAACTGTTTTGTTGGATATGAACGCGTGTATGGTTAACAAAATATTATACCAATAGAAATATCCTCAGAAGGTTTACCGCACCGTAGCTGATGCGAAGCTAATCAAAAACTGATTACTTATAAATTCCATTTGATAGTTTGTTGTGAAACATTTCAACTTCTAGTTTTATTTTATATTCTTTTATGTTAATTTGAAACATGTGTGATTTTATTATATATCGATGCATTAGTTCAATCTCAATGTCTTTTGGCGTTTCAAGTTTTCGTGCGACGAAATTTTTCGATTAATACGAATTGACGGCTGGAAGTTTAATTGCTTTTTCTGTTGATCTACGCGTTAGATTTCTAGCCTTATAAGTATGTAGAATAAATGTTGATCTGACTTGATCTTTATTAATTGTTTGGCTCATGCAGGGCCGAAAGAATTCAGTTTTGTCGCTTGCAGCTGTTTATAGTTTCGTGACGTTGTCAGTCACTGGACATGTCATAGACCTGATTATTTTCTCTGTAAGGAAATACAAATATTTTGATACTTAAGATATATCGCAATTTTTTTGGTTTTGATGGATTAGCTTGGCTAAAGTCTTAACAAGATTGATTAAAATCAAACTTAAAAGCAGGTCGAATCAAGGCGTTATGATCGTAGATCTTTTGCATGATTTCGCATGTTTTATTGTAATTGAGAAATTTATTCGAGTGACCTAAAAAGTCTCAATTTAGAATATATGTACGAATCGGGGTCATTACGACAAGGATTGTAATAAAATTCATGTCAAGCCTGTTTACTTGTCATATAGTTATTGGATTTAAATTAAAAATTCTTTATTGAATTTAAGTACATGCCTCCTTTAAGTAAGCAAAAGAGATTATGAGGTTGGCAGATAATTCACATAAATGCTGGCACAGTTTTCATTGCTGTTAGTCAGTGAAATTGATCTGCACATCCGTAAATTCAACATTATTATCAGATCTGACTAACTCCGATCTTTACGAGCAATTTGACGTGCTGAAATTTCCGCGAAAAAAAATAAAATAAAAATCATGACTTTAAGAGTAGTAGCACTTGCGGTTTTTTTGTCTGTTGGTACTTCATTGAATTATACATTCAATTAATTCTGTAAATTAAATGAATAACCGAATGAATGGATGAATGCATGACTAGTTGTGCCACGACTTGAAAATGAAGATGTTTAATTATCGACATTCTTTTGCATTTTGGACTTGATCTTGTCAGTAAGCTGGCATTAAGATTTTTTTTTGTTCTGTTAATAATTGTATATTTGAGGATAATATTGGATGGTCGAGTGTATCCTGAACTGAATAATTTTAAAGATTTTTATTTGGTAAAGATTTGTAAATGACGTCAATTTTAAATTTCAGTTACGATCAAAATTTTCATGATTTTTTTGAATTTACTTCTGTAGCTTTAGACTTCCAAAAATTGAGATTCACTTATGAATGAAGCCATTCGAGAATCTAGGTACTTTTAAAACCATTTTATGTAAATATGATTAAACGATCTACCACCAGCAAAGAATTCAAGAATAATGTTAACCATCAACAACATCCAAAATTATTCCATATCAGGAACTAACCTACAGTGTTGAATTTCTCATATTAGGCCTCCAAAACTATGCATAAATTGAATTTACCGACCTTAACGAAACAGCAATTTATTAAAAAAATGTAACTTTCAAAAAACTCTAATTACCGTTAAAATATATTTGACCAAATTAAAATATTGCGTAAAATCCTCCTTAAATAGCGAGAATAGGTCAATAGAAAGAATCCAATTTTCGTATCCATCATTTTTTTGGCATGTAACTTCAAAAAGAAAAAAACTATAAGAATGAAGAAAGAATAAGAAAATATAAAAATTAAACATCAACAAATCATTTTTTTTTCTCTCTTTTCTCGTCTCATTTTACACTCCAATTTAAGATGCCGCAAAAGATTCTCATTTTCTATCGGTCGTTAAATTAATGATCATCTGCGGTTTGTACATTGCCTTAAATGTATATTACATGCCCTCCCTCTGGTTACTTTCAGATGATAGATACAAAGATAGACACATAAATAAGAATAAGAAGGAACACAGAACAAGAAGAGCTTCCATCCATCTAACTACCTTCAGCATTCCTCATCATATGAAATTGAATATCTAGCAGCAATGCTTGAGAGGATTGAATGTAGCATAAAGGAGAGAAATCTTACTTGTAACCGTAGGCGTATGCTTAAAGAGCATTTTTTTTTTTGCAAGTGATCTCGATTGATTTTTGTTTTCGGCTTGCCATTAATTTTGTGTCATCAAATTTAGATTTGAGAAAGTGCTTGACTTGATGGGAAATATTAGATCCGCGTTGTCCTCATTTTTTTCTGTGAATTTATTGACATCCTATTAAGAGTTTAATGGAGATTAAAGTTAATTAGAAATCTGCAAGCCCAGAGGCAATTTGGAATTAGTCTTGTGGGAGATTGTTTGAGGTTTTGAAATTAGGAAGCTGATTTGAGGTTGACGTATGGAGACTTCTGGGTTAATATGGTGTCATTTTGAGGATGTTGTGGTGTAGAAAGTTGAAAACAGTATGTGACTAGTTATGGATCAAAAATAACTTTATTTAGAAGGATATTCATGAATCTTCCCATCCATACCATTAGTTCCAGCCTTTTAATCATAAATCCTTAAATTATCCTTTTTGATGTCGATCCATAAAAATTCAAACATTAACAAATGACCCTAGAATGAGATTAAGTCATTGGCATCGCCCGCTGTGGTGCCCTTTCATGCCTCATAACTTTAATTACCAAATAACTGAACCATTCAGCATCCCAAAATGATTAATTACTTACATCATTTTCCCCTCAAAAATGCATCAAAAAAATGCCGTCTGCAACAATGTTAAGCATGGAGCACAACAAGTTTAACAGCGGACTTGAACAATACAAAAATGTACGTAGTGAGATCGAATGGAAAGAGATTGATGAACTTGTTGTTGTTAATGCATGCTTGTTTTGCTGGATCTCAAAAAAAAAAAACACCGAAAAATGTGAAATCGGTCAAAAGAGACTTTGACTTTGAATATTAAAGATGAAGAAGAAGTAAAAAAATCTGCGTCGCATATCGACGGTACTAATGATCAATAAACAAAAAAGCTAACAAGATTATTCATAAAAGATGTTCGTACAAGACAAAGAAGCCTGTCGATATGCTATTACGATTAATTTAATTCATTCAAAAAAGATCTTCAAGTGTGCTGAATATGATGATTTTATATTCATGTAAAGCTCAAAACGGATGAAGATATATTACCATATGAGCACCATCAAGGTTAGGCATTTCGAGAATATTTCTTATTTCGGTATATTTATGTATTTTTGCATAAAATTATCATAAATTTTTGGGTACGGAAAGTTCGACAATAACATTCAGCCACAACAACATGTTTTTCTATCTAGCAGTCAACGATCGATTTTTATTTAATGTGTGAGAGAAATTCCATTTATGAATCGATAATAGTTTTTTTTAGTGCTGAGAATAGCTTACACAATGACGTTATTTTTAGTCCAACGATGTGTGACGAACAATGTAAAGGTCATAAAATAAGGAGATGAAGGGTAAATGATATTTTTATGGAAAAAGGAAATGAGAATTATTACCGAGAGTCTAGAATAAAAGAAGCATTTTTTATGGGTTTAAGAACTGGATACATTCTAGAGTAGACAATCGTAACGAAAGTAAAAATTAATGAGCTTCTTTTCCTTTCCCTTTTCTGTTGTTGTTTCTTTGTGTATTTTGTAGATACAAATAAAAAAATTTTTTTTTTATTTTCTATCTTCCTACCTGTTACCTAGCAATGAAATTCCTATTTTTGACCCTTCACACATTCATGAAATTCCAGCGGTGCAACAAACTGTATCGTCACAAGTGGATTAAATTATTTTTTCTGTCTTCTTCTTTGGTCTATGAATTTTTGACGTAACTTCATCTAATTTCTAAATATTAGCTTTTGAGCTATTGTGGGTCGTTCATAAATGATGTGTTGAATAAATTTGATATAAGACCGAAGTGGAATTCAGAATCTTTCTGGAAGGCTCCATCTTGAACTTTTCTTGTGGAGGATCTTGCCCTTAATCTTAGCTTATCTTGATCTTTGCTCGTCTTAATTTTGATTCGTTTTGGTCTTGGCTCGGCTTGATCTTGGCTCGTTTAGATTTTGGCTCGGTTTGATCTTGGCTCGGGTTGATCTTAGCTTATCTTAATGTTTGCTCGGTTTGATCTTGGCTCGGCTTGATCTTGGCTCGGATTGATCTTGTCTCGGCTTGATCTTGACTCGGCTTGATCTTGACTCATCTTGGTTTTGAATAATTTTTAGTCTTGATCTTGGCTCGATTTTAGCCTTCATCTTGATCTTGGTCAAGTTTGGGATGTCGTGGATATCTACTTGACTTCGAGAATCTACCAAAATTAAGACTTTGAATTATTTTTACATAACTTTAAGAAAGCTGAAGAGAGTCATGACCTACCCCCATGCTGACGTCACTAGCAATTACACATTTGACTTAACATTAGCTTTTGAGCTATGAAATTGAAAAGAAAAGTCATTAAGTCAGTCATTTTCTTCTCTAATTTCTCATGATCTGCGGAGCAAAATTTCTCAATTTTTATTTTTTTGTTTTGTGATGAGTTATGCACGCAAAAACGCAACAGCACTTAAGACAGCAGAAAACAAAAACGTTCAGACAAAACAAGAAGCAACAATTTTTTCTAAAAAAAAAAATTAAAGCCATAAGAAAAATTGATGTTGGCACTGAGAGAGTAAATAATGATAGAAATAAAAATGAATGAAAGATGTTGAAAAAGAAGAAAGAGTAAAAATTATGGAATTGCTTGTTTGTGTGTCTTTCACTTTCTCTACTTTTTACTTTTATTTTTACTTTACTTCAATTACGTTATATGTGCTTAGCTATGTGTAAGCATAAAAGTCATTTATGCTGCTATGTTTGCATTTAAAATTTCCTCTTATCTCATACGTGTATTGAATTCATGCAACACTAACTCAATTCGATGTCTGCTGCTGAATACAAAGAATTCGGCATTTGAGCACGAGATAAGCTTTTTTGATGATCAAGGACGTTAAAATATTTTTATTTTTTTAATATTCATTAAGAGCGACACTAAAAATATTTTTTTTTTTGCATATTTTTTTCGCTCTCTTCTTTCCACATTTTAGTTCCGTCTGTAGAAAGAAACTTTATTTATTTATTTTACATCCTGCAACTATGTCTTGTAAAAAATTCGAATACTTTTTGAGGCATTTTTAAAATTTCTTAAATTCACAAGATCTTTTTATTAACCATCGATGACTTCCGAGGTTAAATAACTACAATTTTGAAATCATCTAGTTTGAATTGCTTATGTATGACTGACTCAGACAAAAATAATTTATCCGTGACTTATTTAAGGAAAGCAATCATTAAAATAGCTAGACGAGTCTCGGATTTACACAATTTAATGTACATTTTTACCTTACTTGGATGTCTGAGTCAAATGTGAGTCAATCGAGTTTGACTTTTTATCATCCTGGCTGCACTTTTGTTATGGACTTTAATGCACTGTAGTAATATTTATGATAGTTTCTATAGCTAGCTTCTTTAGTAAGTTCCTATAGCTAGTTTCTATAAGCTGGTCTTTATAACAAGTCTTAATAGCTAGTTCCTATAGTAAAGGTTTATAAGATAGTCTTTTTAGGCTGGTGCCTGTTTTCCGGCTCTCTTAAAACTTGTCTCTGTATGTTAGTCTCTTAGAACTAGTCCTTTTAACTAGTCTCTTAAGCTTGTCTCTTAAACATGTCCTGATGTCATACACTATTGAATTGAAATATAGATTGAATTGCTACGACGACTAAGATTGATCATTAAAATCATCTCCAAGATAACTTTAAACTAAAATTTGTTATTTTTATTATTTATAAGCTAAGCAGAAATTTATTATTTGAGCAATTATATTATTTTTATAAAATTAGCACCTTAATTATTTTACAACCATGTATTTGGCAATTAGATTTAAATATAATTTGATTGTTCTGTTGACGCGATGCCAGAAGATGTAATAAGCAATTAGATCAAAATGTTTTTAAAACCTCCGATTTTTAATAGTTCTGGTTATGCCACTCAAAAATAAACTTGTTAATTTGAAAATTAAATGCTCAAAACACGTTTTTTATAATTTTTCCATATTAGATTCAAAGAACTTCAAACACATTCAATACGTTCAATACGTCCTTGGCCTTTAAAGGTAGTCAGAACTGTTATTGAAAAGATTTATAAATCAAGTATAGGGTTTCTATGGTACTCATATGTAAATCTTGTTCTGATGGTTTATATTTAAATTCTTATAAGACTTCTTATTAGTGGCTAGTAGTTTTAGAGAAGCTAGAAATCTTTTTTAAATTCCTACATAAGTGTTATAGGTGTTTGCAAGCGTGCTAAACAGTTTAATGTATTAAAAGGCTTTTCAACAATTTGCATTACAGAACCTTAAGACACTACTTTCAACAGCTATTACGTAAGAAGGTATTACAGGAAATATCTAGACTCCTTCTGGCTACAAATGTGCTTCATAAAATTTAAAAATTCCTGGTCAAACATTTCTGCATATCAAATCATCTTCATGACATTGAGTTAATTCTTTAATAATATTTTACGGACTAATTTCCATACAAGATACTCATTATGATAAGAATTCCAACAAAAATTTAAATAATTAATTTCCATTCATCAAAACTAGTCAAAAATATCTGATAAAAAATTCGTCATGGCCAATTCACAAATATTTCCCATAAATTCTTTAATTTACAACTTTTCTCATAAAATTGACAAGTTTAATATCCTTTGATTCATAATAAAAAGTCTTTTATCGATTCACAAAACATTGAATGGAATGTCAAACTATCTCGACACTAGTGAAAGAATGGCTGTAAATTCAATATCAATAAAATATAAAAACATTTCACATGAATAATGTGAAAGATGTCCAAAAATTCTCTTAAAGTATTTACAATATCCGCTTTCGCATATGTCTACACATTTATGAGTTCGAGAGAGAAAACACACAAAAATCGCTTCTTTCTTTCTTTTTTTTCGGGGACACACGAAAATATTTTCTTCAGCACTTAAAGTTATTTTGCATTTTTTCATTCATGTTTCATTTAAAAATAAACATATGTTAATGAGATTTATGTTATATTCATTCGTATAATGATGATAAAAAAGTTTTAAGAACGGCTTTTTGAAAGCACAAACCTTAAAAAAATGTGACAAGGAAGTCAGTTAAGATTTTTTTAAACAAAATTTGTTAATTTGTATGTTTAATGAATTTTTGGCATGAAAAATTCCGCAATTTATTTCTGTATTAAATATTGTTAAGCTCTTTTTCTGACTCATATTAAACGGATTCATCATTGGACTGTGAAACTTTCGCATGTTTGCATTTGAATGAAATCAATTTCGATGAATTCATTTTTATTTATTTTTTTTGCTCTCTCGGTGCATTAAGGTTTATTGAAATGAATCAGATTAAATGTTTGCCAAGGGAATTGATTTTTGCATTGTGGGAGTAAGGCAGTAAAAGAAATGGACTGCTTGAGTTATCAAAACTAGGAAAAAATTATCAAAAGAAGATTGATCCAAGATTGATCAGTTCTACAATCTTAAAGAAAGGAATGGTAAAATATGTAACTTAAAGGATTGGTTCAAAAACTTACGCAAGTGTCAGAATCCAAAAAGAACAATCATTATATGGAATTCTTGAACATTCGTCACCATTTGCCATTTTATCAAGATTCGCAAATCTTACAGCTCATCACTTAATGCTGATTATGTCATACATAACCTCAATGTCTCAACCTCCATCCCAGCCAAAGCCCTTTGGCACACCCTAACCAAACAACTCCCAAACAATTATGAAAAGAGTTTCTGCCATCATCATCCAAAGAGTCATCATTCGGATTGAGGCGGAAAATATATAAAAAAAGTCAACTTGTCACTCGTCAACCTGTGGTTGATGTCTTTTAAAATAAAAAAAAACTCGTTACTCGACTCAACTCGTATTAAAACAAAGGTCATGAAAACATATGGCAAAATGTGTGGCCGCTTATAGGATTTCATGGTGAAAAGCATCTCCAACAACAACAACAAAAAAAAGCTGATGATTTCATTCATCAATGGATGCAGTTTCCTTTCTAGCTAAATATGGAAAGCAAAAAAAGAAGAAGAAGTGAATAAGATGCAATTTTCATGAGAAATATCTACTAGACTCATGTCAATTGAGTGAAATTAAAACGTGTTTTTTTTTCATCCTCTCACACTCTTGAAATATAAAGAAAAAAGTTTGCATATTTATTGATTAAACTTGAAATCACAACTCAGACCATACATAATTGTGCGTTTAAATGGCAGCAAACCAGTTTGATCAGTAAAAGTTATTCACTTGCGTTCTTCTCTGTCTTGCTGCTGCCTATAATAAATTTAATTTGATAGGCGCGTAGTAGTCTAAAGCCGGTGCAAGTCTCATTTCCGAAATTGCTGTTATTTGAAATTTGATTCATTTCGTTTGAGGAATAAATAATTTGATGACATGCTTAATTTGGATTAGCTCATTTTTTATTTTTGAGTGAAATTTTCTATGGATAGTCGTTGGGAAATTGGGTAGATTAATGAAATTATGGAACGAAATTGAATTATCAACAGTCTATTTTTAGGGGCATACTTAAGTCCTACAATTGCTTTTTATATCTTTATTATCGTATAAAATTTCATTGATTAGATTTGGCTGGCTAAAAATTGCTCAATTGTAAAAAAATTATCTCTGCATACTTAAAAACAAAGCCTCGAAGCTCACAATATTGCCAATAAAATCAATGTGATGTTTTGCTGCTTCTGCAAGCAACTTTGTTGTAAGTGCGGTTTCTCTTGTTAAATGAGTCAGTCAGAGAAACCGACAGACGAGACATGACGTACAAGGTAAACTATGATAAGCATGAATGATAAAATACTGAACAAAATTGTCGGAGTACGTTGATTGTGTTTCGTTAATTTTATTAGCTGATGATAAGTTTTAAGTGTTTTTGCTATAAAAATGAACAGTAGGGATGCTTAATTGGTGTTGTTGGATGTTTGTAGCTTCTGAAGGAATCACTTGAGTTGATTTAAGTTTCAAGAGTTTGAAAGATGTGAGTTACAAGCTTAAGCTTGTAGATTGATGATGATTTGTGATTTATTTATGAGTTTTATCCAAAAACTAATGCGTACTTAGTGATCTGGTGGTTCTGGAACTTAATTAAACTCATGAGTAATGTTGAGTCTTTTGAAAAGTGTGGGTTCAATTCCCCGAAATAATTGAAAATTTTCATTAGTTATAACATTTGTGTTCATATTTTTTTTGCAAAAATTACTAGTTGTAAAGCTGTAATATCCACCAAGAGTGTGGAACTGAAGAATTATATTTTGATCATTTTTGATCAATTTTGATCATTTTTGATCATTTTTTGACCATTTTTGATCAAATCATCAGTACCACACCCTTAATATCCACAAAATAAAATTTCAGGATTGCACATCAATGCCATATTTTGCAAAAAAAAGAGAGAAGAAACCAGTTTCGGCTACAAAATTTTTTTTATAACGAGAAGCGGTTCCTTTCAGTCTGTAAACTTATTTCTCCGAAAATTCAATTTTTTAAAATCATTTATTTTAACACATGATAATCAAATCAACTTTAGAAACCGTAAACTAGCTTGCCAACTTTTGAAATTGCTGTTATATCAAGTCGTTTCATATTTCAATGAAGACTGTTAAGTGACATTATAAGTCTCTAAAATATTTTTTTACACTTTCAAAATCGATCAACTATTATGAATTGTTTTCCTCACTCTGTCTATGGAATTTCTGAATATTTAAATTAAATTTAATTGACACACGTGCGAATTAATTTTCGAGCTTTTCAAAATATCAACAATTTAATTTCGTGTAGATGTCAACAACAAATCTATTGAATGATGTTGGTTAATATTTATATAATATCCTTCGCAAAAAATAAAAGCACCGATGACCTAATGATAAGCAAATATCAGGTTCCATTTATTAAATGACGAAATTTTTCTAAATATTAAAAATCGTCTTAATTTTGACATTTCAACATCTCAGTTGTGTGATTTTAAGCAAATATACAGTTTATAAGGAAGCCATTCTCAAAGTGGTCATACTCAACAGTTCAAGAGCTGACAACAATGGAAGTAATTAGTAAGAATAAAGTTTGATGACATTTGATTGTAGCTTTTAAAGTTCAAGGAGACTCGATTAGATAAAATGATACAAAATTAAATGTTCCGATGTGGCGCTGCTTAAAATTGCCATAGCCAAAAACCAGATTTGAGATAAAAATATGAATATTTACGATCATTTTTGTTTGTAGTATTTGTTATCACGTAGTCGATAGGAATGTCTTATTTCGTCGTAATTTTCATGAAAGACATCATTGTTTGAATTCTTTAGTATTAATTTTCAAGATCACATCCATTATTCATTCATAACTTGGTGTTTTATAGAACTTTGTTTATCACCTTATTGGAATTTTTTCCTATGAACAGAAAATATTTCATTTTTCATGCGAAATAGCACCTTTTTTGGAGGCACGAGAATTTATTGACGATAAAAATCGTTCGGCCGTATCTCCAGGGAATTAGTTGCTATTTTTAAGACGAAAAATAGTTTGTAATAATTTTTCTCGGATGAGTGGAATGTTGTGACTTAATAATCCCCCAGAGTTAAGAATAAAAGCTATGAGAAGTTGAGTGTATCCAATAATGGACGAAGAGTCGGTCATGGAGGGTCAAAAATAAGGATTTAACTTTGAAAACGGGTGCTACACTCAGATCAGCTTGAGATTTGGTCAGATACTTAACAAAAACCTTGAGTTTTTGACTTTTTCAAGGGCAACCAGTAACTAAGGTTGATCTCCATAAAGGTTTCCCTAAAATTCATTTCAATACATCAATAGACTTGACTGATTAGTAATCATGAGTTCAATAAGTAGCTTCTTGCTATGATAAGGATTCGAACCCACTCGTCACAAACTCTAATCAAATTTTGTTTATCCTTAATATTTTAACATGTAATACGATGGCTGACAGAATGCTAATTCAAACCATTCTTGCTTCTGCAAATCTTCTAGAACAGCAAAAAAATAACATTTGACAAATTTTCTTTCCGGCAGGCTAATTTTTGCCACTTGATCCATAACCAAAAAATAATTCTCCATGCCAAATTACACCAGAAATGACTCTATAAGTCAATTTGTCACTCACAAAAGACAATGCTCATTCACCTATGATTAATTTCCATAAAGTCCTTCACATTAGCCTAATTACATTTTTCCATATTTTTTATTTATAAGTCTTTATGCTGTGCCGCTGATTAAACAGAATTTTTTTTTCATGTAAATGAATTAAGCAGAACAGAAAACAAATGAGTAATAACTTCCTATAGAATTATCTGCAATTCATAAACTTTACATGATCAGATACACCTCATTCCTACAATCTATTATTTATCATACACAAAAGTCAATAAAATTCTCTCACATTTGTTCACTAAAATTTGAAACTAAACTGCAATTCCTTGTAGGCGTTTTCAGTGTCAATGCTTTTTTATTCTTCAATAGCTTTCATGTCTTAATGCGAATTTTTATGAATTTAATTGAATGGAAATCCAATTCCCGTGAATTTCAATCCACACATTTTGTTTCGTTTTTGGCTTCTGTTTATATGAAAATAATATTAAATTTATTCGCATATGTACCTAAACAACCGTACGTTGGCCTTAAAAATAATTCACCTCGACTTCTTTTTCTTGCGACTAAATTTTTGATATCGTTTATTACTTCCGTTTTGGAATGAAAGACGATATGATTTTAAAAATAAAATTGCGATAAGGCTTTTAAAAGGCGATAAGGTACATATTGGATGTTTTGGTGATACTTGGAATTAGTTTTTAATGCGAATAAGCCAGTGTGTGATATTTTGAGATTTTTGGAATGAATCAGCATGTTTTTGTCTTTTGACTTCTTAGAATAGGCAGACTTACCTTATAAATATTTTTATCTTGTGTGAATTATTAAGGTAAACCTTATGCATGACTCATCAACTAAAACATATCAAGGTATCCATTTAATTAATTTAATTTTAGACTGCAGACTGCATGAATATTTTTAATTGGGATGCTAGATCTCAGCAGGAGTCTGCCTCAAAATTTTAAGATTCAAAACAAAAATATTAAGGATATGGAACTAATTGGAATGATCAAAATTGATCAAAGTCTACCAAAATTGTTAAAATCGTGATTCATCAGTTCTGTACCATTGCAAAAGATTATATTTTTATCACAATCGTAAAAACGAAATTTCTTATCATCAAAAAGCGATTAGCCTGATTGAAGTAATTTCGTTCAGACCTTCAAAATATCGAAACCAGTTCAAGTTTCATGAAAATTTATTTTTATCTAATTGAACTCTAATTTTAGAATACAACCGTTGATAAAATTTCATTGAAGTTTGCTGATTACTTTGAATATATTTATATCACGTAAGGAAAAGCAAATGCTAGATAGAAATTTTGAAAACTCCATTCAAAGGGGTGCGAAATTCCAAACAAGGGGTTTCTAATATTCGACTTAACCTCATTTGACAAAAACCTATAGTTCACAATTAGAATCACGTTCCTTGACATATGTTCTATCTATATTTATCGTCAATGAATATAGAGCAATTTATTTTCAGCAGCATATGCATTGCCACTTTAATGGTTTCTCAAGACAATGCACATGATGGTGATTAGGAAGTGAATTAGCAAATATGTTTTATGTTTTTAAATTTGTAGACAAATTAAGCCACATACATGTTGTCGCAATGTCTTGAAAACTATCAATTGTATTTAGTCATTACCACAATTCATCAATTTTAACAACAGTACTGCAGAAATCCATTAAAATAGTTTAAATTTAAAATCAATCATTTACAAAATCTTAGACATTAGCAAATATGACTTAATTTCAATGTAATGATTAATTAGCTCAAAATAATAATTAATCTATTAATGATCTACTCGAACTTCCTGATCAACTTAAACCGATTAACCCAATTCTCATGAATTTAAACTTGCTTAAATTAAATTCTCAAATTTATATCGACGAAAATGTAAACACAATCTGATTGATGATGATTATTTCTTGAAAACAAAAGCAAAACATTCAAGCGCCTGTTTTTTATCATTGAACTTAACAAATGTAAAGTTGATATGAAAATGAAGTTTCATTAATTCAATAAAAAAAAATATTTTTCCCCTACTTCCATAAGTAGATAATTAATTAAACTAAAATGTATGTACATTTAAAACACGTCTGATGAGCTTGTATAGTAACTGAACACATGAACATTATGTTAAATTTTTTCACATTTAATTGTTGCTATTTTCAATTTTATATTTATTTTTTGCTTGCTACCGACTCGATGTTATTGTGCAATGTTATTGTTGCCTACATGGATATATACACATATATATTCACAATAATAGCTCAATATGCGAATTAATTGAATGAATAAAAAAATAACAATAAAAAAAACTGAAACATTTAATTAAATTTACCTAATTACCTAAAAATAATAATTACTAGTAATAGATGATCGGATGAATGAATGGATACAAAATGTATAACATGTGCAATACATAATTATTATACGTCTAATTCAATTAATTGTTTTAATTTATTTAATTGCTATCACTTCACTGGATACCAAATATTTATTTGAGACTAATTGTTATCATTAAACTTTTTTTTTATTTTGTTGGATAACTTTTTGATACAATGTTTGGTGGATGAGCTAATGGGCGGAATTAGTGGTTAAAAATGTTTATTTTAATCGGTTTGAGGGTTGGAAATTATGAAAGCTATATAGACAGAGGTTATTGATCGATTATTAGAGTTGTTCACTTATGTTTTGTGATTATTGGGAGGTTGATGTGCTCCTCCACTAAGTCTGTGCTCCTGATAGGATGGAATCATTTTTCAAGTTACATAATAAGTGAATGACCCCACTGAATTTCATAACTGGACTTTTAAATCACAAAAAATAATATTTCCGTTTATTGCAACGTTTACGGCAATAAAACTGCAAAAATTTGTAAAATAGGTCATTAAGCCACCCACTCAGATGGTCACAATTTATTATTTTTTAATCAAATTTTATAGTCATCCATAATAAGACATTTAATTAAATAACTGCATATTTGAACAGTATATTGATTCCTCAAGGCAATAAACTTCAATTAATATAAACAGCAACTTACAAAAAACAGGAAAATACCACGTGACCTTGACACCGAAAGAATGTAAACACTTATCATATCTCCTCGATATCTACTTATCAATCAAGCATTTTTGTGATTTCTTTCCTATTCACCTTAATACTCAAATTGTTATCATTCGATTTATTTGTATTCATTGAAGTATGGCACTGAATGTAATCAAAAAGAAAATATTGAAGCTGATTGAAGCATTTGAAGGCAACAGACTTGATAAGATTATCCGGGTTTATTTAACTCATTGAGTCGATAATGCGCTATTAAACAGATAATGGCGAGTTAATTAATTAATTAAGTTAAAGAACACCTTAATCCATTCACAATCGATGTCAAGTGACGTAATTTCGCATTATTGTTTCAAAATCCAATTGCATATATACTTATGCTCACCATCGAGCATATCTACAATCGACTTTCACATTGTTGACTGAAGAATTTGCTTGTAATGAGTAAGAACTCATTTTTAAGCATTACAATCATTTTTTTCTGCCTTTCTTTCTCTCTCTCCATAACATGTAATAGGCTGTTATGGTATATCATGTAATGTTTCTTCATCTCTTCCATTCTCTTTTATAATTTCTGCACGAGAAAAAAAATGATTATACGTGCGGCTGATGAAGATTGTTGTATGAAATTAAAAACAAAATACAATGTATGTATATCAAAGTGTCCGCATAACAACCACAAAAAAGACGATGAGATAGAGTGATAAATATCCATTAATTCCTTGCGTATAAAAAGCTTGTACCACTTTATCAGGAAGGGAAAGGTGTCGTTTTGTCCATTTATAGGCTTTTTGTCTATTGATTGGCTGCCACATATGTCAATGAATCTGTATAGGTGGAATTAAAATTAATAAGAATCTAGATGGGCATAAAGAACTGTAAATTTATTTTTTGTATCCAACCCACCAAAAATGGATAGGCGACCGACATTTGTCATTAAGAATTGAGCCTACACAATTTGATAAACTGATTTCAATGATCTCGGACTTATTATCATAAAAAATGGAACCATTTAACTAAATCAAAAGCACATTAAGTTGACTAGCTGACTCATTTATAATCTTTTGTGTTCGCTGTTGTTTAATGTTCACCGAATGGAGTCTGTGATTATATTCTGAATTTAAAAGAGATCAATTTTGGGAGGCTTTTCATACTGAATGTTAAGGATGAATATCAAAGTCTTTTGTCTGTCCATTGAGTAATCGGAATCTATTGGCATTTAATAAGAAATTAGCAACATAAAGAAGAGAATTGACAGGAGATTATTCAACGATGATTGAAATAACGTTGAATTTTAATGAAACGATGTCGAACTTTTTGATTGTTATTTGGTCTTTATTGTTGTGGATGTTTGGGGGAATAACGATTGATTTTGTTGTATGCTGATTAATTTGACATGTGGGCATCTCGATTTCGTTGTGAATTGGAATAATTAAAGGGTTTGTGATATTTTATGTCTTTAAAACTAATTAAGCTCATTACGTAAATACAAATGTGGTTGAGGAACTTTGATTTTACATCGACCACCCATCATTTACCTTCTTTATCAATCAATTAATCCAACAAAAAATATGCGCTATTTTTAAACCTTCAACTCAGCTTCCAAACTTAAAAATTACAAATCTTTTCTTTTCTTTCGGCTGAACTTCACAACATGTGAAGCTGCTTGTCGAATAATCTGAAAAGTATCAACTTTATCATCAATATTCACTTAATCGCTTATACTTATATATTTTCCCTTTTTTTATATTTGCAGTTTTAAAAAGCATTATTACACACGCAACTGGAGTGACTGGTGATTGTTGAGTAACAAGTTTTTTTTTTGTTGATGCTTAACCGAAAAGGGTGATTAAACTACATTTTTTGACTGAAAGTGAATTGAACACCAGCAGCATAATACAAATTAGTAAATGGAAATTTCGTTTGAATTTATCGTAAATCATCACGTAGCATTGACGCTTTTATGAAATTTTTGTGCGTCGTACAAACAACAGCATGTTGAAATTAGCAGCGAGAAGAAGAAAACATTCATCGTGATCGTCACCAAGGAGCTGTGGTTTTGCTAAAGAAATGAAAAAATTAAAAATTTAAACAAATATTTTTCATTGAAATTCCAATCTCGAGAGTGCGAAAATCACATATATTACTAACGCAGCAACAAGCACACACATAAGCAACATTCTTCAATCTTTAATTTTTTTTCACTTTGTTCTGCGTCAAATAGCTTTAAGTGTAAACAGCAGCTTAAACATATATTATTTTAGTAAAGTAGTAATTATTAGGAAGCAATACTTTCAAAATGAATCATCATCCGCAATATAACTACAAAGCACTGGATCCCGACTTGGATGAGTATTTAAGTGAATACAAGAACCAAACGCCATTGGAATCTGATCATTATGCAGGTGAGTTATTTCCTCTTTTAACGAGAAAAAATATGAAAGAAAATCATCTCCATCCTATCCTTCCACGAAAAGCAAATTATGTAATCAAAATAAATTACATATAAGTACACATGTACGTGCCTTGCCAATCTTCTTCGACAGAACCTTACTTATTTATTTTTATTTTATTATTATTGATGCATACATAACTGCAAATGAACACTTTTTAAAATGTGTGTAAATATAAATATATATTTGGGTTCATTCAGTAATGACGTTCATCATTAAGAGTCCCGTCTCCCTCTGTGATTTTGAGACAACCTAAACAATAGATTCAGAGGAGTTTTAAAAGTTCTAGTTTTTAATGAACGTAATTTATAAACCTCCCTTCCACCGACGGCTCGTTTATATTCCATTGAACAATACATTCTACAATTATTTGTTCTAAAGCAGTGCTGGACACTCCATTATTGACTGTAGGCGACATGTTAAGTTGCTTTTAGAAAGGAAATTTATTGACTGTTGAAGAAAAAATTATGCACGACAATGCATTGAAGAGATTCTCTTGATTTGGCGTTTATTGATCATCTTTTTGTACGATGCGATTAGCACTTCTATTTATGGATGTAGACTGTATGTAATTTTTTTTGCATCAGGTGATATATTTGGCTACGTGTCCGTAAATGAAAATTGATTTTAGATATTGTAAATTTATGGATAAATAGGTCCATTTATATGTTGATGATACTTTTCACAGGAATCCAAATTTAGACGCTTTTGTTGTGATAGCTGTGAATTTTTTAAGGAAATTGAATTGCGAACATGAACAGTTTCGGGTTGATGAACTATTGGAATTGATGTATTGCGTAAAATGCGAACATCTAAATAAATATTTTGACACTTTTTTCTGGTAGCTTGAACTCAATAGTTATATTTAGACTAGGAAACATTTAAAGTAGTTTATATAGGCCATTACCAAAAATACGTGAGCTAAAATGACTTTATAGACAACTGGACTATTGCTTCTGTAGCAGATAAATGCTTTGCCTAGCTAGTCATTGGTTCGAGACTCATTAAAACAAATTATCAGTTAAAAATATTGAAAATGATGCTTATAGCTTCTAATTATAGACTTTAGACACAAATATCTAATGATTTGAATTATTATTCAATATCCTCGGCCTCAAGAGTCTCTATCTGAAAATAAGATGATTAACCTCTTCAAAATATCCAAATAATCTTCAAACTTAACCGAATCTCGTGCCAAAATCACAATTAGTTTATAGTCAAGAAGTCTGAATTGAAAAATTACCAGAATCATCAATAGAATACAAGCAATCCTTTGTTTACTATCAAGGAAGCTCAAACTATTCTAAAAGCATAAATAATGATTAAGTATCTTCTAAAAGGCTTCATTATTTGCTTGAAAAATTGCAAATTCATTTTTCATCTCTCCATTAAGTGATGCCACAGAACAGAACAAATACAGCTCTGCCTCGAGCAGTAAATGAAACTTTTGTTGCTATTAAAGCGATTATATAAATATGAATATTATTAACTTGTTCCTGTTCCACAAGCAAATATATTATCGTAATTCTCAATAAAGACTGTGATTCTTATTCCTATTCTACAAAATTGTTTCCTATTCTAAAACTAATAACAACAATGTGTTAATTTAAAATATAATTATTTGCAAACGTCTTTTGTCGACAACTTTGCTTTTAAAGGTATATAGAATATTGATGGCAATGAGAGATAATTGCAAGGTACTCGAATCGAAAAAAAAATAGTATATTAAAGTATATTGTACGTGTGCAAAGAGATAGCATAGATGGTATATTATTACTACTGCTATGACTGCAACACAAGAAGATATAAATCCCACCATGTCGTTTTTTTTTCTTAAGTACGATTGACATCTAAAAAGCTTCAGTTATTTACTTTTTTCCTTTAACTACCTTTTTAGCCATCTTTTTTCTCTCTTTCCTCGGATTCAGACGTGCATGTTCATGAGCCGAAGAGATAGCTTTAATGAATATAAAAAATAAATATATATTCAATGCTACTTCAAGACATTAAATGATTCTTCAATTGTTTACAACCGCATGGATGGTGATGATGATGAATCTTCTGACCTTCAACATTCATGATTTGTTGAAGTTTTCTTTTATTCTTTTAATCATCATCATCATCGACTTATTTATTTATTATACTGCTTGTTTACTATTTGTGTATAATATTCCTCATTTACCTACTGCATCATTTTATATAACTTTTTACTACCGGTGCGAATTTTTTTTGTTTTCGTAGAGACACGATCGTTATCTCAAATGAGCTCTAGAATTGAGTTGTTTTCACATGATAATTATTACATTTCTGATGTGCTGTTTAAATGCATAAGCACGTTTTAATGACAATTTGCAGTTGATATTAATTTTTATTATGGTAGAAAAATGGAAGAACGTCAGGTTTCTGGGATGCATTAGATGTCGTAATTTCATTAGTTTAGACTTTAGTTTGGACATTTATGGAACTAAGTGGATAGTTTGTGATGAGCGGAATCGCAGTTAGAATCATTATTGCTCTATCAATTGATTTCAAGTTTTTATTGCAATTGCAGTTGGTTCTTAAATGGAAGATTTAGCTTGAAAGCTTTAGTCAGAAGATGAGGGGGAGTCTAAGGTAGTCAATGTATATTTGTCCATCACCAACGTGAACAACAATCAATAATTAATCATATCAGCTTTTAAAACTTGCTAAATCTAAAGACATACTTGTCCTTAAATCAACTTAAAGAGTTCAAAAACCCGACAATAATTTTTTTTTTCCTCAAAATTGTAAATTATTAAAGAACAAACTCAACTCATCTGCAAAACATTATCACTTAATTAACAGCTGCTTAAAACCTTCAAGATTGCATTTTTTACAAAAAACTTGCTACAGCAAATAAAACAGCATAACATTTCCTTTTAAACAAGCTCATTAAATTAAAACAGATGTAAAATATCTTGTTTTTAATTACGTGTAAAAATTGCATCTTATATTCTCAAATCATCATGAACTGTTAAGCTCTTTAAAGCATAAGATGGATTTCCTTATTGTTTAATTATGCAAGGATAATGCCTCATTAAGGGGATGAACTTCAACACCTCCATTCAAATACAGTCAATTAATCTCGTAATTATGTAAAATTACCACATAATAGCATCGTCAATATTGTCTCAATTCTTCTTCCTATCCAACATGTTTTTTGTGGAGCTAACGACTAGTATTCACAAATCGTATAATTGAAATTGTTAATAAAAAAAAGCATTGCTATTAAGTAGATTTTCTTACTATTTATTGATATTTCTTCTTCTTTTATTTGTTGTTTTTTTGTAGATGGTGAATCGGAAGCACAATGGCTCGTAGATGCGGGATTTCCGCAATTAACAAGAGCATTTGAACAGGTAAGGAAGCTCAATCAAAAATTATTAAATTTAAGCAGCGATTAATCAATAAGATATGAGACTGACCAATTGAGAAATCAAATTTGCAACACAACGTTGACCTAAAGTCATGACACACATATTTATTCATTCATATGTGTGTATATGAATTAAAGCTTTAATAAATTGAAGCAGTTAAGAAGAAGCAAAAAAGCCTCGAAGCCGGTGGAGATATCGTTCGCGAGGTTTCTTTGTTTCATCGCAATCGAGGAGAAATAAATAAAAAAAAAACTTCCATAAAAGTTTCCAATTGAAGAATTTGACTTTCATGGTTCAAAGTGCCCGTAAATGTTGCTCTCTGCATACTTAATATTTTTTTTATTTTTTTTTTTCATGAGGCTGAAATTAAACTTCATTTTTTTGAGTACTTCACTGTTTATATTTAATTTTTCGTATGGATATCTCGCACATTTTGCGACGTTGATGAGATTTTAAAAAATGAAATAAAAAATACAGCGAGAACAAGTAGTGAACTTGCTCATACGTGATGGGTATGTAGAGCGCTTATTTTGGGGATTCAGTTGATTAGACTTGAATTTTAAGATCTCTATTTTTGCCTGGCCCAGAAAAGCTAGTCAAGTCGAAAACAAGTCGGTTAATCGAATAGAAATCCGGTTGCCAAGCCGGCATGACTCTAGCAAAGTGCTAGCTTCGATTTAAATCCAGCACATCCCATTTGGGAGCTTGGCAGACTATGGGCATTAGAAGATGGGGTGAATCCTAATTATTTTCAATCACCACCAACCTCCCCTCACCCTTTAAAAAAAGAGCAAAAAGTCATCATATGTATTCAGCTAATCAGACAGATTCTTTGAGCTTTAGTGCCATACAATCACAAATTTTCTTCCAAAACAGGCAAACCACATCGACTAATCCCACATCCCACCAGCAAAAAAATAACTCCATCACATTAAAAATGTGATTACTGGGGGTCCTCGATTTGAGTAGTTGTTTTGTTCCAAAAAATTTCTACTCAAATCGAATCTATTCAAATCGAGGCAAAGAATCCATACAAAATCACATGTTTTGTTCCAGAGTCCAAAAAATGTATCAAAACAATGAAAATTTTGATAATTTTTTGCACATTTTACCTATTTTCTTAATTTTACCTATGTGTTTTAGATAACTTAATTTATTTCAACGCATATATTCATATTGTTTTTAAACAGAAATTCACAAAAAATATGTTTTTGAAACAAAACAAAAATATGAGAACCTTGCAAATGTTATTTAACCGAACAATTTGTAGGGTTTTTGAATTTGAACTTTTTAAAACCGTTAATTTTATATCGATTTTTTAAATTTTTACTTTAATTTTGTAACTTTAGTATTGATTTTTCGATCAATATGATAAGTTCACGCTTATTGCAGAAAAATTTATGTTTAAAAATATTTTCTGAAATGTTTTTATCAAAAATATTTGTTTTGTAAACAATTCAAATCGAAGAAAACAGGAAGAAATCTACTCAAATCGAATATTTTGGTGGGTAAAAAATTTTCTGTTCAAATCGAATCTACTCAAATAGAATCTACTCAAATCGAGGACCCCCAGTACACAAAATATAAAATTATAAACTTGAAAAATTTAAAATTATAAAATTGGTAATAATTCAATTGTTTTCACTTTGGCGAGTCTCGAGCTCGCACACGTTTCAAAGTTATGCGCGCATAGGCGCGAAAATCAACAAACAGAAAAATCACTAGCTCGAATTGAGTCTTTACATCAACTTAGCTTGTGTGCTTTTCATTTTAATTCTCTGTTGTTAGTCAGTTGGATGTTGGAAGTCATAGTGAACAAATGAACTTAGTTGCATGTAGTAGCGTCAACACAAAGCAAGCATGTCTTGGCTATGCCGAGTAAAGATTAAGATTCTTAAGACTTTTTTTTATCTCAACTTATTAAAATTAAAATTAATTTAAATAATTTTTTTAAAAAAATTCTTTATAGGGTCGTGAACAGTCAACGTCTGAATTGGTTCCAATATTAGCAAGATTATCAAAACATCATGCAGAGGCGGTTAAATTAAGAGTCAAAGCTTTAAATCAAACAGTTCGTGGAAGGACGAGATCGCGTAATACAAGAAAGAAGCCTGACATACGCGACGTTTTTCGTGATGTTGAGGTGAGTTATAGTGACCAGAAGTGACGATCGGTAGTAGGAACGAAAATATTTCATTCATAATTAAAATTTTTGTCACGATCTATCGTCGCCAATAATTTAGCATCTGAATTTAATTAACTCGACCTTGAAATTACTAATAGTCGTCGGCATCATCATTATAAATTCATATATAGATTGACAATAAAAAAATAATATAAATATTTATTTACAGACGTGTAGCACCGGTTCCCGATCACGAAGTGCCACTCCCGATTCACTTGATTCACTACCAGATCAGGATCAATGGAATAACAGTACCAATCAAATTCCGAGTTTTGTGTCAATTTTTGACAATACATCACCAACAACAATTAATCGTGGGAAACAGAATTTGAGACGAACACCGAGTGCACCATTACGTGGATCTGCGGAACTATTTCGCGGATCACATATACGATGTGATATTCCATGCTTCACTGCAGATGGCATTGAACTGCTAAATTTCCAAAGATTAGGTACTATACACATTCCACGTATTCGATCGGGCTCAGATCCATCATGTACTATTGGGTAATTTGAACTTTATATCTTTATAGCATGCAATTGTGCAACCTTATAACATATTTTCTCTGTTTATGCTACCACGCTTTAGCATTCGCAAAGGAAATCAAATAATTTCATCATCAACCACACGCAGCCATAATAATTTATATCTTGATAATGAAACATCATCAAATTCATCGGCATCATCGTCACCTAGTCCAAGTAATTCGCCACCACGTAATAGTAATTTGATGAATACATTCCATAAGAAGAACACGAGTACGCCATATCGTACGACAATGAATGATGCACCGATAAGCTTTGAGAGTATGATACGCGAGACTGAAAAATCATCTGATGGATCTGAATGTGAGACAATCGATGAAGTTAGTTGTGACATAAATAGTGTACCAGAAGGTGATTTGAAGAAGCTCCAACCAGTTTTATGGTTGGAAATTGCAGCAATTTTCGATAAGCACCACATATCGTTAGATCGTCGAAAGCCATTCAAGCGAAAGCGAAAAGAAGAAGGGAATGTTTTTGGAGTTTCACTGAATGCTTTAGTACGTCGTGATCAACAAGTGACCGGTGAGGATACATCGTTAGTGCCTTTGGTTCTACAAGGCATGATGCATGAACTTATCGCTCGCGGTGCTAAGGAGGAGGGGATTTTGAGAGTTGCTGGACACAAACAGAAGGTGATTGATCTTTATTGGCTTTTTATTTGAGTGCGTTTTTTACGACGAATTAATTTTTTTCCTGCCAAAATTTATTTGGCCCGAGACACTAGCTTGATATCTGAGAAAACACGTTAATCCAATTATTTCTGTGAATTAATTTTTGACTCTAATTTTTTATTTTTTTTTATTTCTATTTCATGCTTTCCGACTGCATACAGACCGAAACATTATATCAAGAAATTGAGCACTCTTTCTATTCGAAACCAGAGAAAGTTGAGCCATTACTTAAACGAGCTGGTGTTCATGACCTAAGTGCACTATTGAAGCGATGGCTACGCGAATTGCCTCAACCATTGCTGGCGATTGACCTTGTACATTTATTTTATCAAACTCACGGTATGAGCACTCATTAATTACATATGAAATATGTCTTTAACATCCGAAAATTTATCTTTCCACCAGCTTTACCGTCATCCGATCAAGTGAGAGCAATCTCAATGCTGTGTTTACTGTTGCCACATGAAAATCGTAATACGATGCGAGAGCTTCTCAACTTTTTCAAACTTGTCGTCGATTTGCAGAGCTTCAATAAAATGTCAATACATAATGTTGCGACTATAACCGCTCCATCATTCTTCCCACCACGTTTCGTACATCCGACAGATAAAAATGACATACCAGCTCAGGTGCGAATGGCCGCTCAATGTTGTCATCTGACAAATGTGCTTATCGCACAAAATGAAAATTTGTGGAAGGTTCCGCAACGTTTGATTGATGAGGCGAAAAAAATCAGTAAAAATGGAAATGTAAGCATAAAAAATGTTCATTTTCTCTTCTCTCACTCTCTTCCCTGCTGATCATTTTTCATTCATATTTTTCTGATGTATAGACATGTAAAACTTTACAAGCACAACTTAATTTTGTATATTTATTTTATTTTATTTATTTATTTGTGTAGAATAAACGTCAGCCAGCTAGAAAAACAAGGAGTGCCACTCAGTCTACATCGGACACAAATAATGTTCATCGATTAGTCATTTAGCCTTCGAAGGTCTCTTCTCACCAAGATGTTGAACTATTGTATGAGTGCTAATTAAATATTGAGACGAATTTTGAAGCCGCCGCAACTGTACTTACTCCGTGGGTCTATTGAACGTCAATAGAAAGGCCTGAAAGCGAGATAAAATTAATTTAACCAATTCTAATTTAGGATAAAGAAAAAAGTTTGCAAACAATTTTTTTTATAAAAAACTTACTTTATGTGTAATAATAAGTAAAACGTATGTGTTATGTATGAAACTACTTTTAAACTACTTAATTTTTAATTTGAAGTGAAACAGTCTCAAATTCCTTTTTTAAAGTGAAAGCGTAAAGTTTTTTTTATATTTTGTATATCTTATTTAATTAATAAGGGATATTGAATTAATAATCATATTTTTTGTTTTTCGATTTCAAAAACTTAAACTCAAGGTGTAGACACTTTAAAATAATTTTTTAAATTTTTAATTTTTTTTTCAAATTTTAAATTTTCAACTTATTATTTTTCAATAATTACAATTATTTTGTTTTAAGATTTTTAAAAATATTTTAAATCTCATTTTCAAACTTTATATTTATTTTCTGAATGTTTTGATTCTTAAAACTTAAAATTTAAAATTTTTTAAATTTTAAAAAATTAAAATGTTTTTAAAATCATCTGGAACGTAAGATTTAACTTCAAATTTCAAGACTTTTTCAAAAAAATAGAAAATCTAAGATTTTTATAAACTGTTAAAAAATTTCAAATTTTAATAATCTCTCTAAAATTTTTAAACTTAATAAATCTTTCAAAAATACGATTTTATTAAAACAATTCAAAGTTTGATTTAAAAAATCAAAAAATACTCTAAAATATTGAATGCTGAATTTTTAAAAATTTTAAAACTAGAAAATTTAAAAAAAATCAAATTTCAAAATCTTAAACTTTAATATTTTGACAAAGCAAATTCAAAATGTCTGCACCTTGCGAAAACCTCAATAAGTAAAGTATTTAATGGATGAAATTAACTCTCTCTGCCCATATCCAATGTCTACTTATTACTACCTTCTATTTTCATTAATTATTCATTCATATTGTGAATTAAAAAGCATTGAAACTTATTCTCTATTTGGAATCAAGCAAAAATAATAATATTTATATGAATTGAGTTTGAAAAAATATTAAACAGAACGTTACAGAAGATGTGTTTTTAATGAACGTGTTTGTAGGTGTGAAAAAAGTGTTTTACAATGAAAGATAAATAAAATAAATTTTTTTGTATGTACATTGAAACTATCTGCGTATTTTATATCTCATTAAGCTTTACTTTTTGCAGCAATGCGTGTAAGGACAGTTGTAGGGTTGCAACTATTATTTTATGGCCTAAATATTACTTTTTTAAAATATTTTTCCTTATTTGTACAACAAAAAAAGTAAGTCTATTGTTAGGAGGAGTAAGAAAGTTGAATATAGGAGGTGCTGAACAAGACGCAGTGAAATTACATGTTGAAAAGCCACAAGGTTAATTTGTTTTAATAATTTTGCAGTCCTGAAATTATTTCCAAGGATATTTCAATTCCACATGCTTTAAACTTCTCGTTCCGCACAGCTGTCTCTTTTTGTAGCTATGTCCTTCAAATTTGTACATGTCTAGTTCTAGTTTTGTCCATTTTTCTAGTCTCTTTGTTTTTAAAAAATTTATATATGTGCAAAATTGTCAAGTTTATAGTCATAGCACATTGCAGTATATGAAGTTGCATAGGAAATAGAAGCTTAGGAATGATTGGTGCAAAAATCTTGATTGCAGGGTTGTTTGCAAGGATTTTTGTTATCCTAGATTGATTAATTAAAGTCAGAACTATTCCTAATAAAAAACTTCTCATGCATCTATGATGTGAACATATTCTGGCCATAAAATGATGGAGCATAATATCGATTAAAGCTTAAAATCCAAAAAATCAACTCTGCTCGTTAATAGTCTTAGAATGATTTTGCGAAATAATATTCATAAGCCTTGTACAATTCTAGTACAATGAATTGAAACTTATTCAACTTCCTTTGGTTCTACCTGCCATAATCCTTAAGTATATCTGACAATTTGACAGTCCAACATTCTAAAGCTGACCAAAAGTGACTCAATACTTGTTTTTAACAAAAATATTCCAGATCCAGCTCGTGTAAATTCCAAATATTTCTAATACATATTATTCCTCGATATCATCAACTTGTTTTAAATTTATACAAATTTGTTTATAAGAAATTATTTCATGCAAATAATTACTTCCCTGCTAAATACGTAAATACAAAAATTCCATTCTCAAGAATATCTTATCTTAAATAATATTTTGCGATATGGTCATTAAAAAAAAGATTTAATCAAATAACTCATGATGTCAATTGACAAAATCAACACATTTCCACTTCATTCCTCAAAAAAATGCTAATAAAAATTCAGTAAACAAATTATAGCAATCAACACGACCTTAATTCGACAAAACATTAAAGGAACCGCGTCTCGATGTCTATTGTATCCCAGTTGATTGGACCATTCCATATATAGAATATATGCGAAAACAATGAACATGAAGTTGCATTAAAAATTCCACTAAATTGCTGTTTATGGAGGAAATTTTCAGTTCCCGATATTAACACAAAAAAATATTATTTTTATTGGGTACAGAGTTGGGGTTTTGGGTGTGCGGTTGATTTTTTGAGATACTCGAGAGGAACCAAACCAATTCGCAATCAAATTCTGTTGATAATTAAAACATAAAGTGTTTAAATTCTTAAGGAAGGTGCACAAGGGAGCCTTAGCTAAGGTATTATGTCTTAGAATCAAAATGTCATTTGAGGTCAAATATTATATTAAGAAAACCTAATAGACTATATCCAAAAAAGTATACTTAATTAAGTATACACAATGAAGGATACCCATTTTAGTATACTCAATAAAGTATACTCTAAATGACCAAAATAATAAGAGTAAACCCAAAAAACTTCTAAATTAATGTCAAAATTAAGAATCATAGCCCACAAAGATGACAACCCTGTCAGCCACAAAATTAATTTCTTCGAATTACTCTTCACAAATGAAAAGCACACAAAAAGGCGTCCAAAAAAACAAGCTGAGATGAATGAAACCGAGTTCTGTACATGTGTAGCGGCACAAGCATCAGCTGTATCAACAAACAATATTCATTATTATTTAACAACGATGATACATAGCAAGAATAATAATAATAATGGAAATTTCCATTGGACTATCTAATGAAATCGAGAAAAAAAAAGTAAAAAGCGAGTTTTTTAAGTTTATTGATAGAAAAAGTAAATAAGTCGGTATAAAAGGAAAGAAGTCAGGCGACATGCTCAATTGACAACAAACACGCCGTATATGTAGAAGGTCATTGTTAATAAACATACATGAATTCTCCTTTCACTTTTCATTTATCTTTTTACCATATTTTTAATATGCATAGAATTTTTCTGCATTCATGTTATTATTGATCTTGGTAAGTCGACAAGTGCGTGTGCATGTTAAATTAAAGATGATTTTCTCTTATATGGCTTGATTATTATCATCATAATGAAAGGGAAATCGAAGATTAAGGTTGAGTAGATTGTAGTGCCTTTTTTTTGCCAATGAATATATATATTTTTTTGTCAGGCATGGGAAAGAGCTGGTGCTGTTGAAGGAGCTCCAAAAAAATAAATGAAATAAATTGTGAAACTTTACCGACATATTGTAATTATTCGCAATTAAAAGGATTGGCGATTCGAGAGACTTCAGTTGAAATCTTTAATGATTTTACTTTCAATCAAGAAATTTATGAAATATTTAATGGCCAATTTGCTTGAATTTAATTCCTCTGAGAAACTGATAAACGATTTTTTTGGAAACTTATTTTTCGGGGTAAATTTATGTAATGGCATTGTTTTGGAGATGAAATGACTGATAAGTGCTGAGGACCAGAAAGTCAATGTGTAATGGGATGGGACCCTCTGTTTTTGTAAAATCCATGCGGATAAAATTTTTAAGCACATCACAAAACATCAAAAAGCTATCGACCGATGACAATTTCTTATTTTTGCAGACTTTTCTGAAACATCTGCTGCATCATGAATTTTGCAAGCTAGAAAGTAGATCATTTATCATTTGAATATACTTTCGATTTTTTGCCATTAAAGAACATAAACTATGATAAAAATTATGAAGAATTTACTGATAATATATCATTAATATGCAGACTAGTAATTGATTATTTTAGAAAGTGTCAGAAAATTATGTTGGCAATTTCTTTGGATATGACAAAATGTCAAATATACGATTTGAATGGATTTTTAGATTTTGACGGTGATGGTGGAAATTATGGGAGTTATGGAGAGGCTTCAGTCCATTTAGAACACTTACAGGTTCTAATGTTGTGATGACAAATCATAGTCAGTTTGAAAAGTCAACGATGAGCACCAGGAAGCTACTAGATGTCACTTAATAGCAAATCGAAGACCTAAAGAGCCGTTTATTCGAGTTTTATTCTTTAAAGAGGTCAAGTTGAAGTACGAAACAGATAATCTAATCCAGAAATCAGAACCTCTTTAATCCGATGAATATTGCATCTTTAATTCACTCTAAACTAATCAACTAGTAAGTACTAAAATAAAACAATCAAAGTTTAGCTCATTCAACACCCAAAATCCCTTCCATCGACTGCTAATACCACAACTCTGACTCCTGACTTCAAGTCTAATCCTCTTAGTCACAATTTAAGCCGATAATTTTTCATAAATTACCGCATTTCTTAATGCAAATGATCTGCAATCTATAAATAATCGAAACAGCGACTAATACATTTTTTTGCGTACACATTTGCAGTCACCACTTGTCTATTGCCATATTTGTTTATATTCATATTGAACTTGTGATACTTTTAGTTTATCACGTATAAACATTTTTCAAAGGCAACAAAAGTTATTTATCATTTTCCTTCAATCATTCATGTTCAGTGGTTAATGTGCTTACGCTTGTTCACGTGTGTGGCTTTAAAAAGCTTAAACATTGAGCTTTTAAAAAGAGCTTTGTTGAAGATCGCGTTGGGTTAACAATGAGTAGCTTTTGAGCTTTTGATTTAAAAATCATAACGGGTTTTCAGTTATTTCAAGCTGCATGACTCCCCTGGCATAAAAAAGTAAGAATGAGAGAATATAAAAAAACTTTCTCCAAACACCTCACAAGGCACAGCTATGTTTCTTCTCTTTGCTAATAATTTTTTTTGTGTGCTTTGCGGTAGCACACTCGGTCGACTCTCAGCGTTAAAAATCAAAAGACTTAAATGACTGAGAGAAAAATCTGTGTCTTAATTCCAAATATCAACAGATTTCAATTAATGCTGGCGCTCTTTTTTATACGATCGCTCATCATCTTTGTTTTGCTATTGCTGTGTAGCACGTGTGTTGGTGTTGTCGAGTCTTTCTTGCCATTTCAACTAATTTTTACATTTTTTTTTTCTCATGGCACATAACTGAAAAGAGCATGAGACTCTCACGCTTTTAAGAGAATGAAACCAAATGAACCACAAACAATCTGCTTCAGTCTTACGGAGTCGCTTGTCTTAATCGGTCGTGGGCACGTAAACTTACTGTTTACTTTACTTATATATATTTTTTCTTAGTAGTATAAGACATCATCATCATCTGTGCAGTTAATTGAGATTTAAATCTTCTTTCCTACTTTACGTCGTGTTCTCAAATCCTTCAATAAACAAGAAAGAAAAATCAATGCTATTTGTTTTCTGAGGAATAAATGTATAAAATGTAAGAAGTTCCGTACTCATTGAAAAAAATAATAATATATAAAAAAATTATAAAATTTTTTTCTCTTCAACTAAAAAAAAGTGAAATTTTTTTTGTGTCGTGCATTCGCTATTAAATGTAAAAAGTTGAAATTGTGTGGTATTATGAGAATCAATTTAACATAAACACTTGCTATTAAATAAAGTTGATATTTTTGTCATTAAATTAATGTGACACGAGTGTGTGCTTGACTTCAAAGACAGCTTTTAGAGAGGATGTTTTTTAAAAATAAAAAAAAATATTCGTAATTTTTAAGAAGTTAAAAAAAGAGTTTCGCAAGAAGTGAATTGGAATCGAACAACAAAAAACAACATTGAGAGAGACACAAAAAAATATTTGCACGTAGATTTCGAGTAAGACAAAGCGAGAAAAATTGAGAGATGACCAAAAAGGAATACAATTTTAATAATACTGTGAATTCCATAAATAATTTATTGCTATAAAAAAAATTGTAAAGTTCAACTTTATAAGATTTTTTTCCTATTCAACATTACAGCAAGTAATGAAATTAAAGAGTTGTGAGGGTATAAGGCGCATTTTTCTAGTTCAAGGTTGACTTTATGATCCAAAAAAATAAATTTTTGGTGTGAATACTTGGGTTGCCCTATTCCCTAGAAAAGACTACAAGATCCAATTTGCAAATTTCGATTAATCGAATTTTTAACCCCCCCCCCCCCTCACCTTTCCACTTCATTACTTGATTTTAAATTTCTATTTTAAATGTTTGACGTTATAAGTTAATAGCTCTTTATCTTATGTCATATTCATTCCCAGCAGATAATCCAACAGACATAAAAATTGCAAAGTTCACCCTTTGTAAAAATCTATAAAAATTTGACATGATTCGATGTCAGATGAACATCTCCAGTAACAATCTCTATTATTTAACTTGCTGAATCAAAGTCTTTTTTTTTTCTAAATGTTTGGCGCTTGTTCATGAATGAAATCAAGGCACTGTTCAGATTGATAATGCAATGAATTTTTAATTTTTGGACATTTCTATTTGAGAGAAGCAGCAAAATCAGACAGAGAAAAATTTGCATATCACGCTCGAATCGTCCGAAATGTCAACTAACGAAAAATTTTCAATAACATTTTTTTTCTGTGTCCCCTTTTGATATTTTATATCTTGTACAATTTTCTTTATTATGATTCTCGCTTATTTTTGCTCAATCTGATTGCGCAAAAAAATATTCCGTTAAATGGGATTATAGTCATCTCTGTGCTCTCATTTAGCTTTGCTTTATGTGCGACTCATTCCATTGATAACCGTGTTAATGCTGTCGAAATTCACATATCTCATTTATTTTGTTGTCAAATAAATTAAGTTTTGATGAAATGAAAGTAATCAAGTGATCATGAGTGTGAAAAGTGTTATGGACACAATATTGAAATTGGGTGGTATTCATTCTTTAAGTTCAATACACGAAAAAAATTGAAATTTATAAAAAAAATATTTCAAACGTTTTTAAGGAGCAAAACAAAGTCCGTGTTGATGTTTACACTTTCGATTTTCATAATGTCTTATATGACTTGCATATGTGCAGGAATATGCATATGACATTTGCAAGATACATTCATTAATAATCATTAAACTGGTCAATTTTTATGTCTGATTAAAGAGTTTTTTGAATGACGAAAAGTTTGAAGTCCAACATCACGCCCAACTAGTCACAATTTTCTAAGAATGTTAAGTATCAAAATTATATAATTCTACGGAAATTTTGATGCATGCCTTGGCATTTTTTCCAAGTTATTCATTAAGGTTGTTGTCTTTAAAATTTTATAAAATCTTTCACTTCTGAGTCATATTATTTGTTTTGTTGTTAAGTTATGTGTTGTGTCTCATCCTTTTGGTATGGATTGATAATTTTGATTATGTGAAGTCTCAATTGAGGTATTTACTATCGACCTGTACCCCAGCTAGGCTCAAAAGGCTCGCTGCATGCTTAACTTTGCCTACTTCTCCTTTAATGTACCAGCAGGCTATAAACCAGAGTATACACTAGATGCACACCAGGAGAAGTGTAGTTGAACTTGAGTAGCTACAAAAAAATTAAAGCTAATTTCGCATTATGATAGTCTTTGACACCATAACGTTTCCCTGGCTACATTCTCAGCTCTGCTATTGATATTTAATAGTCATGTGTCATAGACAAAGTCAGACAATAATGCCTTAGAATCTGTTGATCTCTGGCAAATCGTTCACATTTGCTTGTATTTCCTATCTTTTCCGCCGAATCTCAGAAACTTTGAGCAAAAAAAATCTCATCTAATCCATTAAATTCCTCACAATGATCATCTTGTTTGTCTCTAAGGTTGTCTAAAGCCAGCTAATTATAAAAAGTGAATTCTTCATCAATAAAATCCTCTATAATTCTTCACATTCTATCCATAAAAATTAAAACAATTACTATTATTATCCATAGTAATAAAACTCCTCAGAATATAAAGAAGTAGTCACTCTAGTCGTTTCAAAAATTATAATCTTAGGTATCAAGTGTCTGCTATGCAATAATTTTCATCCAATCTTTTCATCTCGCTTCATTTATGTAAAGATCTATCTTGTTGGCATATCCTTAGGACATTCATAAATTTCCAGAAGGGTGAACAACTTCCATTCACTTTAAGGAAGCTCAGCTGATGCACAATGCTTTTTTGTTGCTAATACTTTACAGTTAACTTGCTATACGCTAGTGTTGTTTCTATAAATCTTATTGAGATGCTGTAAAAAATTAAGATTTAGTAATGATGAGCACATTCGTTTTATAGAAAAGCATTGACACATAAATGTATCCTGAAAATACATGAATAAGATGTAAAGTCTGAGACATTAGCATATTCAAGTAGTGTAATTAATATTAAGTATGTAGACATTAGTTCAAGTGCTGAAAAACATTTACAAAATGAGGAAATGATTAAAAATTCCAAAAAAAATATAATTTACATTACAAAAGAATTCGTGAAGCTTAAAACTTTCCATGCCTGCCTGCTACTTGATTCTGGTTTCATAAATTCTGGATTTTCTTCTCTCCCTTCTTTTTTTTTGTGTCAATGTTTCTAGTCTGACGAGAAAAATCACCTGCGTTCTGCAGCATAACATGAATTTTATTTGAAAAACTTGTTTTGCATCATCTACAATTGCAAAGGCAGTAAGAGATTAATGAATTGAAATACAATTGTAATGAAGAATACAACAAAAAAAATATTCAATTTTCTCGGTTCTTTTAAAAGTTTAATAATTGAATTTTTTTTTCGAGAGTTCAAAGCTTACTGAGATTATGAAGGTCAACGTATAGTGTAAAATACTCTAAATTAATAAAATTAAATTGGTTACTAAGTGAAGCTCGTTATGTAATTTCTATTGATGAAGCCTCATTACTGACTCTTATTTTTT
Source organism: Chironomus riparius (assembly GCA_917627325.4). Lineage (NCBI taxonomy): Eukaryota > Metazoa > Arthropoda > Insecta > Diptera > Chironomidae > Chironomus > Chironomus riparius. The sequence goes on along the minus strand of OU895877.1, from coordinate 14,244,011 downwards.
GAGCAGCATGCGAATTATGTTAATTAAGATTTGTCAATGGATCATTGAGACATAAAATTTCATTTCAAAATTAAATTCAAATCAAAAATCATCATCTTTCGCCATAATCAGCATGAAATAGAGTAGATGTCCAAAAACTAAAGTTTGAACTCCTTTTGAGGATTAGCAAAAATGGAAATTAAAAATTATTAATCAAATTTTATGGCTATATTAAGGTCTTTTATGATAATAATATGGTATTGTGTGATAATTCATAAACTTTTTGAGGATATCGGACCAATTCATAATTGACACAGCTGGACTTGAAATTTCCCAAATTATTGAGCACTATGAAATCATTTAGTAAGAAGAACAATGGACACAAAGCCCAAGTGACTAATAAATTACAACAGCAGGATTTATTCGCAATAGCTTTGAAAGTGGCTAAGTAATATTTAGTTCCAAATGTGCTAGCTCATTGATCTTGATCGAAAAATTTTTGCGAATTTGGTTTGTGTAGATTTAAGCTACCGAAAAGTCTTTGTTGCTACTTCTATGGTAATATATATTTATTGTGGCGGATATGGCTTAAGTTCTTAAATTTGTGTGATTTGAAGGTAAACTTTCGATAAGTTTTAGTCATTTGGCTTACTTGTGTGATTGCAAATTGTCGGATCTGATTGAATATATTCACAAAATTGGGTTTATTTACAGTTATTAGATAAAATACCTAAATATTGGCTGTTTTGATACTTTAATTCCATCGGACAGTTCCTTGTAGTTAAGTTCTTATTATGTTTGACTGCTGGCTAAGGAGCATCGGCAGACCCAGACCCCAATTAATTGTTAACTCTGATGAGTTTATAGACTGTATTCAATGGATTAGCAACTACAATGGAAATCCATAAATACCCTTGGTTCTCATTATCTGCAACATTTCCAAAAATATCGGCACCACAAACCAAAATCACGAGCTTTATATAACTCTTCTTTTGCATAAGCATCTTATGAACTCTCAACTTATAATGTCTCTGTTTGCATTGCGACCCTAAGTCACACGATTTTAACATTTATGAACAATAATCTACCTTCACAACATTCATTAATTCACGCGGTACATGTTTGCATAAAAAAAGTAATTAGTCATGCCTACACATGGTGGTGATGATACATCATCATATCATTTAATATTAGAAAGTCACTCTTAGTGATAAAAATAATCATAAATAATTAACGAATCATTTGTGCAGTGCATGAGATCACATAAATATTAAATTAGGAGTTTACATCATAAAAGCTTATCTGTTCATCATTGTTGCTGTATAGACACAAACAGCGAGCACTTTAATTCACAATAAACGTTTGTATAAAGATCAACTGAGAGAGAATAAAAAGTTTGTAGTCAGAATTTTATTACTTTAGTTCCGTAAGTCTGTCAGAAAATCATGTCAATCGAGAATCAAATTAAGGTGTCGAATTTGCAATATATCCGTTTTTATTATTTATTCATAGCTGAAAAGAGGAATCGAGGCAAATTTATCTCCATGATTTTTGCATTGTTTGTTGGCTGTTTATGTGTGATTCATCTTGGAGCAACTGTTCTTTCAATCCAGTTTGCTACCACACACTTCTTCTTCTTGTTGCTGTTCAAAAAGTTTTTTTGAGAAAGAAAAAAATGTATTCAAGTCAAATTCTTTTGATGTAAATATATCCATGAATATTTATCAAGCACGTCAATACACATTATTATTGATATTCAATATAGTCTGTCCATTTCACGAGTATATGTCCTTGTATGAAACTATCCCACATATTTACAACGAAATCGATTTGTAAGAAATTCAATTTTTTTCGCAACATTTTAATTATAATCCACATGCCAAGGATTTTTGACCTCAAAAGCGTTCCTTTCTTTGATTGATAGCTTCCGGATTAGGGATTTATTGTAAATTGAAATTACTTCAAGCTATGCAAATTAATTTTGCATGACATAAAAATTTATTCATAATTTCTGTCAATTCTTCAACGTGTAAAGTCATTTAATCTAAATGCCAAAATGCTATAGTGTGTTGCACGCAATTCTAGAAAGCACTATAGTTTGTAATTTTTTTAAAACAATGGTGAGCTGTCGACGAAATTTTATTCAAAAATTCATGCAATATGCACCATTATGTGAGACTCTTTTTTTCCTCACCGAAAAGCTCTAATTAATGTTGATCGCGTTTAAATTGTAAGATATGGCATAAAATTTGTGATTAGTAATGGATAAAATACGCTGTCATCTTTTACGAATTATGTCAACCCAAAATCTTGTTAATGATTTTTTTCAAAGTCGCATAATAACCAGAAATAGTGAAAAACTAGTTGAATGGTGTCGTCATGCGTAAATAAATTGGAGCAATATTTATCGTGTGTAGATTTTTCCGGACTGGACTAGATGTTTTTGGATATGGTTTGTTGTTTGTAGCTATTAGATTCTATGTTTTTTTACTATGACTGTTGTCTTAGTCTTAACTTGATTCTATGAGATTTGAACCGCGATCTTTAAGATTCGAACCGCAATCTATGAGATTTGAACCTCAATCTAAGTTTCTTTCTGTTTATTCCTCTGTGACCTGTAAAACTCAACCACAGCTGATCCTGACTAAGACTAGTTAACATCCAATCTATTCTAATTCTATTCAAGTGTTAATTCCTATCTCCACATCCTATGACTCATAAACTAGATACAACCTCATCAAATTTGACCGAAATCTCCAATTACATCTTCAAACTTTTCAATCAGCAACCAAAAAAAGTTTCCAAAAAACACTTTCAATTTCCATTAACCTCTCATACCTCTTAATTAAATCTCAATCTACCCAAAAAATTTTAATTTTCACGCAAATCAATTATCATTTAAACTCTCCAACATTTTCAGCTCTTTATCATTAAATTTAATGACTCCAAATAATTTATCTTCATTTTATCCAATTTTTTACATAAACACAATGTGCTGACATATAATAATGTAAGATGTGTTCAAATCTTCACCTGATGAAAGCTCTTTTTTTCAATTTCTAATATATACCCTGAGTGTAAGCACAGGCATGAATACTGCAATTTTATAGTTTCGTATCAGTAATTTATGGTTGTTATTATGAGGTCTTTACAAGAGAGCAAAAAGTGGGATGTTTTAAAATATCTCAAGATGTTTTTAAGTCTGTTATTATCGGAGAAGTTATCCAGTGATGAAGATCATTGTATCAATTTATTGGGCAAAAATTGTGAATTGATTTGGTGTTTAATGGAAAGGAATGTGAGAATTTTTCATGATCAAGGATTTCCGATTGATTTGTGAAGCATAATGACTTGTATTCAGAATTAATTCTTAATTATTGCTTCAAACCCCATTGATCTTAGCTAGAGACCAGTTTTTAATTCTTTCCAATACACCTATGTACATAGGAGAGGGACCTCGGTTAGTCCTTGCCAACATAATAATTAAACCAATCTATTGAAATTACTTAAAGCTAGAGACATTGTACAGTCCCGATCTAATCTATATACTTAGCATCTGATAAATCGATTACAGCTTAGAAGTTATCAATTAAATTTCCCACGATCTTACTACCTCTTAGTACTAATCTCCCTAGAATCAATTAAAAGGATTTTAATCCACAGTCCAATTAGCATCTATTAAAAATAGCCATACCTTAATCATTATCATCAACCAGTTGCATTGAAGCTGCTTCATTGTCACGAAGCAATCAGAAGCGTTTAGGGTGTGCTTGTTTAAATGAAACTTGTTAGCTTATCTCTTCTGCATATCGCAACTGTAACTAGAACAAGCGAGTTGAATACAAAAAAATAAATAAATAACAGACATGCACAAGAGATGATGAAAAAAATCTCGAAATCTGCAAAAGTATTTTGTTTTTTCTTCTTCCGCACTCGCTCATCTATGTCTTAAGATATCTCTTCTTTAAGAGAGAAAAATCTCAATTTTTTTTTGTCTGAGAAAAAAACACATTTTTTTGTTTAACAACGACTAAAAATAAAGCTCCAAATTCAAATCAGTCTACATTATTCCAATTTTTTTCCTCATCATCTTCTTCTTCTTCTTCCATCTGAATCTCTAAGAAAGAAAAAGAAGTTACTTGATCCAGTCAAGGCCACGAAGATTGAAGGTAGTAGCAATTGTGGAATGAAAAAAATACTACATACTTGATATTTTTTTACTGCTGCAAACTAAATACGTAACGGTAACTCAATATAGTTTGCAAATTTTCGCTATTATTATTTGAAGCTAGTGCTACATATATACGAAAGTTTTTTTTTTGAGAAGTAGGAGAAATAACATTCATGCGTATGTACGTGATGATCTAGTCGAATAATAATCATCTTACGTCACCGAATAGCTTTAGTAATAGATTCATGACTTGTGAATAGTCCAAGAAATTTCCTATATATATTTTGAATGCTTCTTCTTTTTTTTTGCCTGCCTGTTGTCATAATACCTAGTCTATTTGAGGCTTTACGTCTTCTTCTTTTTACGGTGACTGAATGGAGGCTTTTGCTTTTATGATTTTTTATAGAGCAAGAGACAATTTTTTTTCCTTCTATATTCAGTGATTAATATCCAAACATGAATGTATACTTGTGGTCTCCGTTGTCCACAGCACACAGCAACGACGACGACAAAAAAAGAAGGCTTGATCGATATTAACGATCAAGTTTTGCAAAGCCACAATGGAAAGAGAATTTTTTTAAGTCATGGATATCCATTGTGTGATAATGTCCATAAATATTTTTCATATTTATATTAATTGTGCCTCATATGCATAATCGCTTTTATTCCAATCTTCTTTTTATTTGAGTTTAGTTCAATTGATCAATTAGCTAATTAGCGTTTTGACCACCAAATAATATTATGAACATCTCAATACCGAGACCACAAAAGAAGGCACAGAGTGAATGAAAACTCATTGCATTATCTCACACATTTGGTTGTGGCTATTGTTTAAAGTCGCGCGCGTTCATGTCACATTCTTCGTCAGTCGTAGTAATTTTTTTTTCTTTTCTTCTCTTTTCAACAACAAAGGCAGTCAACATGCTTTGACCTGGATTTTTGTGTTTTTTTGAAAATGAAAATGAGAAAAAAATAAGCAAAAGCACCTCGAACTGTATGCATTATAAAGTTGAGCGACGAGAAGCTATTTAATTTTTGCGCTATTTTCTTCGTTCCCGCACGGTTTTAGAAATTAATAATGGTTTAAAGTAAGGGGGTGTGGAGTGGATAGAGCGCATTTGGGTTTGAAAAAATATTTGAATTTTATGGAATTGGGGTCAAATTTTAATATGCTGGATTTGTAATATTTTTGAATTAGAGATTTATTTGACCATATCAATGGCACGTTAGCTCATCTAGTGGGGATCAAAGTAACATCCAAAGACTCTTCTACTCTGAATCAGTTGCTATAGACACTGCTCATCCTCATTATAACAAATATTCACGAATATTTGACCCCTTTTCATGAATTCAAATCCAAGCCTAGTCCAAAATGTCACTAAATCCCCATTTTATACATCAAAAGATGCTCAACACAGAAAAAAAAGTCAAGAGAGAATGAAAAATTACTAATAAATTTTTAATTTATTAACCGCATTACTTACAGTGTACCTTACTTTATAATATTTTTTATATTAATTACATAACCAATGTTGTTGTTTATGTCTATTTTGTTGAAAAATTGAATAAATATCGACTGCTTGCTTATGTTTGTGTTTAGCCATTCAAAAAAAGTTTGATTCTTTTATTCTGTTATGTATCTTTTTTCATGCTTACTGCGGGAGTTTAATAGCATAAGCTTAACAATACATCAAGTAACTGAGATATACTTACATTCAATTTAAAAGCTTCCGATGAATATGATTTATACAACACTGTAAAGTACTCAGTACGTGACTATTCATTTTCTACTTCCATTATATATGTGTTTGCCAAAATATTTGGGTTAGTTTTGCACTAAAGCTTATTTGAATAGCTTGGCTGGGTTGAGGGTGATTTACTGGTAATGTTCATCATGATGCTGAATCGCTAGATTTCCAGAACTTTCAAGTGTAAGCATCTGGGGCTCTTCTAGGTACTCTACTTCGGTAACAATTAGTTTTTATCTAAACCTCTCGATTCGAGAGCAGGATACCTCAGAAAGTCCAGCTCTTGGCTATACCCTTAAGCCTATAAAGTGCTCCACATCACCATTGAACGACCCCCTAAATACTTTTCCGTTTTCAATTCACAAGTCATTATGAAACGGTCTGTAGAAAAGATTATCTCACTTCAAGCTTCCTTTCAATAATTGTTCCGTTAGCGAGACTTTATTGCTTCTTAAGCTTCTCGATCCTCCAAACCGTACACACGATCATTAACGCAATAATCGATAATTCATTAATGTTTGCCGAAAATCCTCTATGAAGTGTGAAGTTTCATAAATCTATTAAAAATTCTGTAAAGAATTGATTTTAAAGCATTTTGTTCCTGTAACGATGGAAGCAGTGCGATGATGAATTCATCACAGATGATGAAACCTTTAAAATACAGATTAAAAATGAGATTTTATGGCAACTTAATTTTATTTCCAATCAGGGTTGTTGGCAAAGAGCGCGAGCTCGTGTTGCTTCATAGACAGTAAATGAATTCATGAAATATTGCAGCATCTTAATGAGAAGCAGATCTGATTTTAAATGAGGTGATAATTTATAGCAGATTTTTGAAGAAAAAGAAAAATGTTTATGGTTGATGTCATATAGAAACCTGGGAGGTTTGGGGTCAAATAACTACTGTGACGGATTTAAGTGCGAAGCCATAGGAAAGTTTTCTGGGGTCAATACCCCAAACTAGCCCTTTTGGATTCCCCTAAGCATAATACACTTCACCCCTGCGTAGATGCATTAGATCTGACGATGTAGTTTTTTGAGATATGCAAATTTTGGTCAATATTCTCACTGCACGTGAAGAGAAACAATTTTGATGTAGACATTTGAAACGCAAGCTTGACAGGATATTGGGACAATAAAAATCAATCTTGTGTGCATTAAAAAATGGTGAATTTTGGACAGAAGAGTCATTTAAAACAATAATGTTAAAAATGTCTGATTACCAAAATCTATCAAAATTAATGATGACTTTAAATCACTCCGATCAAGCAATATTTGAGACTCATCACCTCTGCCACAATCGATCACCAACATAATCGTAAACTAAATTTGCCTACATCATATTTCTATTTATAACTCTATTCTTATTATTTTGACTTAAAGACTTAACCTTCATGCTTAATTTAATAAAAAACATTGAATTTGACCTTCGTAGAAAGTGAAAATGATGACTTTATATTATTTTATATCCTCAACGTGTACACGAGATTAAAAAATAATAAAAATAAATTCAATTGCTTTATTTTGGCTGTCATTATTTCATTCATATTGCAAAAAAAAAGTTCATTTCAACTTGTGGGTAGGATACTATAAATGTATCCGGATTTTTTTACGATGACTCATGACTTGAAAATATTTGAAGCACATGCTTTGGGTTTTATTAATTTTCATTATACTATGTGTAACAAAATGTTTTAGTTTGGAATGAATTCACGTACGTAATTGTATGTGGATTGATGCGTGCAAAATTTTTTAAATTAAATATTTGGACAGTAAAATTAGTTTTCTTTAATCACTTGAGTGATTGTCCATAAAATTGGCATAGTTTTCTCTCATTTTTAGAGATCAATTGGCTTCTGAACCTTGACAAAATGGCACCGTTGCCTCAAGAAATTGAAATTCGATACCTAGATTACATCGATTCCAGCAGCAGTTCAAAACCCCATCAAGATCACTTTTGATGTCTTTGAAATTAATATAGTTCTTAAATAAACAGCTTAAAGCAGTTAGCAACAGGTTAAAGGCCTTATGAAGTTCAACAAGGCCTAATAAGTTTAACAATAGCTAATGAGACTTAATGAGCACATTTCACTTAATATTTCATTCGGAGTTTGTAGAAACTTTTCTTGGGTCAAAAGTCTAGTTAAGAATGTGATTTAAGATGCGAGATGTGATTTATGGACTTTACAGTTAAGTCATGACAAAAATTTGTTGAGTTTTTGACAAAAAAAAAATGTCAAGACTTGGAAATTCATCAAATTTTAAAAAGAGATTTATGCATCATGTGTAAGCACAAAAAATATTAAAAGTCATTACTTTCAAGAATTTGTTTTGTTGTTCTTCAATTTCATCATGATTGAAACTTTATTGTGGTCAGGAGCCTCTATAAGATGAGAACTACTTCCTGGTGCTATTAATTCTAGAACTTTATTTATTCTTGAAGATTTAAGATCGAATAAATTTTGAATTGAAGTTTTAGTTGCGTGAAGTAAAAAGATGATTAGTTTTTAAAAATATTGCTCAGTGCTGTAAGTACAGAAAAAAATACTATAAAATACCAATTGAGTGAGTAAAGTAAGGTGAGATACCTGAAGAGCAAGTATATAAGCAAGTCACTTTTTCAGCAGATGTTCTTAGTTAATTGATTTTCTTGGGAACATATTATGTGTAATAATTGGTTTGTATGGTCACATCTATTGTTATAGCTAAGATAAATGCTAAGTTCTTAACTAGAATCTATAAAATAAATAAATTAACTTTGAACTTGTAATGACTAAACAAGAATAATAGTAATCTAGGAAGCAATTGAGTGAATAGGAATCGAACACACGACTCATCTTTTCAGCCTGTCGCTTATTCAATTGACTACTAAGGCCTTACTACAATATTTGAAGATTCGTCTACATAAAGCACAGATTTCACTTTGCAATACCACACAAATTTCAAAACGGCACACAAAACCATTGAGAATCTTTCCACATGTCGGAGAGATTCCTGTAAGATTCCACGTACGAATTATCAAGAATGCAAATATTTGAATGATTAAAACCACTGAGCAAAAAAATTAATACAAACATAATAATCCATTTAAACCACATTGAACAATTATCCAATCAGTTTTATGCAATCTTTTCTTCTCTTTTCTTTATTTCTAGGTGATTTGTGGTGGAATACTTGAATATATGTTGTGTAATAAATCGTTTAATAGATGAAATTGCTTAGTTCCAATCAATTGAGAGTTAAAGAATCCATAAACAACAACTCTATAAAGATAATAAGAAAAGAAAGATGAAAAAAATAAAATAATGAAAATATTTCATAAATAAGATATAAAAAAAATTATAAAAAATATCAAATAAATATAAATATTCAAAAGATAACTCAACTATGGGGTCGTCATTCACAATGTGGACGAAACTCAAATGGAAATGGATTTTAATAATTGTCATAGTACAATTTATCGACTTAACTGTTAATGGTGAGTAAATTTAAAAAGCCTTTTAACTGATTTATGTAAAAAATTTAACTTACAAACTATCTCCGCAAACATGTCTGAATGAGAGAATAAATCCATTAATAATTTTCTCCATTTATTTCGTTTGCACGCTGCTTCAGGTGCTGTTTCGAAATAACCGCAGCTTCATTTCTTGAGAAATTTTTTCTTGCATTCCTTTCACTCCTTCAGAAGTTCTCTCTTGCGATTTATCTAAGCGAAGGTTCGTAGGAATTCTTGAGATTGCTGTTAAAATTTATCTGACTATGTCGTTGAGTTCTAGAGTGTCTTTAGTAAAATAATTCAATTAATATAAGATGTACAAAACAAGCTGATTATCTTTTACGGTTATATGGTTAATTTTGTAACTGAGTTATGCGAAAATTGTCACTAGAATGGAGTTATAAATATAGGATTAGAATGTAGAGTCAAGGAATATGTGGAAAGGAGTTTTATTAATTCCTAGAATTCATTACGTGACTATCGATTATAATAAGTATAATATAGTGTTAAATGAAACCAATAAAAGATGCAGCAACTATCTTCCTTGCTGCCCTTGAGAAATCAATAGTTTTTGTTAAGAATCTCACATTTGCTACCTCTAACATGAATTTAAATCTTGACTAAAAGTGAAGAATCAAAAACTTTACTATTTAAAACACTAATATCATTCCAATAATGTTTAATTAGCTGTGTAATCAAAAACTCATAGTTCAAAAAACATAGATTCGATTCAAAACATATTGATCCGATTCAAAACATATTGATCCGGTTCAAAACATATTGATCCGGTTCAAAAACTATTAATCTAGTTCACAACTCATTAATCTGGTTTAAAATTTATTTATTCAATCTAAAACTTATTGATCCGGTTCAAAAACTATTAATTCGATTCCAAACTCATAAATCTAGTTCAAACTTTCTGTTCTAAAGTTTTGAGGCCTTTGGCACAGAATCTGCCTCCTTTGCTGGGTATTCAAGGATATACTAGCATCTGGATGACTTCCTTACGGCATCTTGCGCACACGAATTGTGACTAGGTACATTGCAGGGTACATCAGGTCTTATGACGTACTCGTTTCTTTGCAATGTGCAGAGCTTGCAAGTGGTTCGGATCCCACTATAAACTGTAGGTCTTAAGGGTGTGGTACAATAGATTATGTTCTAATTTGAATCGCAGTGCCTCCAGCTTTTCACCTCATCCAAGACCTCAACATCTGACTCAACATCTGATAGGCTGGGCCCTTCACACATTATTATTACTGTTCTGAATCAAAATTTATTTGGTCGGTTCAAACTTATTGATCCGGTTCTAAAACTATTAATCCGATTTAAAATTGATTGCTCCAGACCCAAACTCATCGTGTAAGTTCAAAAATATTAATATGGTTCATAAACTACCATGGTTCAAAACTGGATTCAGTTGAACCCCCATCGATCAAGTTCAAAACTCATTGATTAAGTTCAAAATTCCTCAGAAGAGATTCCTTTACAAATCAGAAATATCCATAACATTTACATTTTTTTCTATAAAATGAATTTAACCATCAGTGCATTACCCTTAATCACCATCACACCGCCATTATCGATAATCTTAAAGTTACATGCAGAATTAATTGAATACTTAAGCAAATTTCTGCTAATTTAGCACATACATACATAAAAGGAAGCGAAAAGAAAAAAAAATTCGCAACACCTTTAAATCACAAAAGGTAAACTCCCGCACATAGTTTCACCTCATCCAAGACCTCAACATCTGACTCATTACTTGAACAAGTAAATTATTTCAATCTCGATAAAAAACTTTTTCTTTTTCCATCCAATCATTTAAGAATATCTCTTTTCTACTCTGCCGCACAGAAAGAGTTCATGGTCGTGTTCGAATCAAGTATTATCATTACACAATAATAAGGAATAGAAGGCAAGAGAAATAATAATAAAAAGAACTAGAGAACAAGTATTTTTCCGATTGTTATTAATAAATTCTTTTCTTACATCGTTAATGTTTGTACGCCGCCCATGTGATGAGTATGTACATAATATTTGTTACATGTTCGCTTTCAGCTTCTTCTCTTGTTTTTCATTTCCAATTCTACTATTTCTTTAATGTGCGAAAAATATTTCTCTTTAATTAATAGAATTGCAATTTATGACTTTTGTCGTATGAAGCAACGTACATAGTTGAACATACATATGAGCAAGGATAAATGACCAAAGTGAACTTTTTTTTATTGTTATACATGAGACATATAACGTACGTTTATTTTAACTCAATGGCAATTTATCGAAACGATTAATTTTTGTCTTGCCGAGTCTCTCAAATCAATGCTATGCAATTGAATGTTTATGTGTTGCCGTTTTTTCGAGAACAAGCATCCGCTGAAATATTGAGAGCATAAAGGTTTATATAGGGTAGCACATTTTACATATTTAAGTATAATGGCATTAATTTTTTTATTTATCTGACGACTACTATGTATGAGATATGTTGGGGTAAGTTGGGTGGTCTAAGATGTGAAAGAAGCGCATTTTTTGAAGATTATGTGATATGGGTGGGAAGGGGGTCATGTGATAGATAGTGTTATATTAAACTTAACTTCATATAAGTTTAAATCATCCTTACAAAGTTTATTCTTCTTATTTTGGTCATCAATTAAAATCTTGATCAATAATTAATTAAATTAGTGATAATTACTTATAATAACAAACTGCTGAATTAATTCAATGGTTTTGTAAATAATTAAACATCGATCATGTTCATACCAGGTGCGTAGCTAGTGGGGATTTAGGGAACAAATCTCTCTACGTGAACAAATATTTCTTCATTTTGCTAGGGTTTTTATTTTATTTTCATAGAAACACACCCCCCCCCCTCCCCCTAAATTTTCCAAATAAAAATTTTTGTTCCCCCCTCCCTCTATTCAAATTCCTGGTCACGCCCTTAGTTCAAACAATTTAAAATAATTATTATCTCCCTTTTGCTATTCTGAATGCATGATTCAGTAAGCTTAACGATTATTAAAACGTTTAAAAACCTTTAATTGATCAAAATATCTCAGGTTAAGACCCAAGAAGCCTTTTATTTGCTATAACTATCCAAAAATTGTCTCAAACTCTCCTCAATAACTTTCTTCAAGCTTAATGGCTCACATTAAATGCTATATGGCATCACACTAGTCAATCCAATTAATTTAAAACCAACAGTGCCAAAAGTCAGAATAATTTTTAATGTCATTTCTTGTACCTTTCAATGATAAATGTCGTTTTAATTATTCTTTTAATATCCAAACAAGAATAAAATCAGGATATTAAACTTAAGTCAATAATCATAAATTTAGAGAACAGACAGTAAAAGTCTGTACTGGGATAAAACTGTAACGATTCAATACTTTATTGGGTGATTTGAAGACCCCCGTGGGGTTTAAAAAAGTAACATTTTATTGGTTTTGTGTGACTTTTATTTCGCTGGTAAGGTGCTGATTATGAAGGAACAGCTCGTAATTTTGATTAAGTTGATCGAAATTCATAGAATTAAGGATCAAGTTCTCCTTATAGAGCTGTTGATTTTGGCATAAGATTTACACGATTCAAATAGACTCATAGAAAAAAACAGGCTATGTTTTCCCTAGCACCAAGAAGCCTCAATGTTAATGATCAAACTGTCTCTAGCAAATCCCATCCACATCCCAAAAGACAGCTAAAACTGTAGCAAATAAAAGTATTAAGTAAACGAGAAGAAAAGAAAAAGTTTCATTTTTATTGAAGAAAACAAAAAAAAATCACACAATGAGGTGCTGAGATATCTTATGGCTTGCAAATTGATTGACCCAATTAAAAGACCTTCCAATTCATTTTTTGCGTTCCTTTTTCTCACTTCTTTCATACATTATTTTGCTTAATGACATTTTTTTCCTTTCTCCTTCTGTATTTCGAGCAAATCGAATATAAAGGAATGTATATATGTGGTTATTTTTTTGACTGCTTCATTATGCCTTGCTTTGTTTCTGCTATGAAATAACACACAAAATAAGATATTTTGCGTATCTGAGATTAAAAAGCATTTGATTATCATCGGCCATAGATTTATGATTCGTATATATTGTGTACATATTTGCATATGTTATAGACAATGATAAATATTTTTCAGCTTGTTTTCATGCCTCAATGCACGTTTGATTATTTGTTGATCATTTTCACAGTTTCGTACGAGCTTTTAGATCGCTTAACAATAAATTTTTTGTTTGGCTTTCTTTGCGAATAATGGTTTTGCGGGTAATGTTATCTACTGATTTGGATGTCTGATGGCTTTTGTGGATTGGGAGGTATGATTTATTTGATGATTGAGTGGTTGAAATGGAGGAGGGGTATGGGTTATAGGCGGTTTGAGTTAAATAATGGAAGAAATGTGACTTTGGTAGATATAGTCAAAGTTTTGACATTTGAATAGCATTTTACTTTCATATCTATAGCTGAATTGTTCTGTAACCGCCTATGATGTCTGAGCAGGGTGTAATTTGAGGTCTCGAATCATATGGAGGCAAATCTGTCAGTGCCAGAGTAAGGATTCTGTGACCGAGTGGCTAGGCAAGAGATTCAACCATTTTTTATGAGGACGCAGGTTCAATTCCTATCAGAGTATAGTCTCTCAATCATTAAATAGAATGACATTGATATGAAAAGGATTTGTGCAATTCACCTAATCTGGTTGTTGCGAAGCTTTAAATTCATATAATGTCCATTTCGTATAGCATTAGCGAATATAAGTATATCTAATGCTATAAAACTAATATAAGCTATAACTGTTGGAAAAAACAATTTATCTACCTTCATAAGTACATGAATCATCACAACCGAAGTTTAAAAACATTTCCACTCTTAAATAAATAAGTCCACCAATCACTTGAAGTTCTTAAAAATCCCATAAATTATTTCCTGAATCACAACAACTCATCTACACTGGACTAAGCCCCAAAAACCCAATTACTCAATATACTAAGTTTACATAAAAATGTGCTTCATTGATACTAATTCAAGCATTTTGAATAATTTCTTAAATTCAATTAATTTTTCATTCACACTAATCCCTACTGCTGATTGAGTGATTGATATGATTCAACATAGGTCGAAACAGCAGCACTAAGTAGTAAGGTTAAAAATTCGCATTTTGAATTGCCACAATTGTCTATCTATCCATCCATCTATGACACATATATTTAAATATTCAAATTAATATTTCAAATGTCCAAAAGGAATCACACAATAATGGATTTTGAAAATTAAACCTCGATGAAATGCAATCAGTGAAATCGCAATTGAATTGAACTTTTCAAAAAGAAAACATGACGTCCTTTAAATTTGATTTAAGCAGCTCACTTCTTTAATTTGCTTCCAATATTCAACATTAGCAGATTATATCGTCGATATGAGAATTGGTTGTCATTAACAGACAATATTCAATGAACATTATTCCTTTTAATGAGCTTTCATTACGGTTGCTAATTTCTCTGTATTAACACAAAAAATGACTTCGTGAGGCTTATTAGCTGCTCAATTTTTTTTTTGTTTTTCCCATGCAACAACTTTGAGAATAAATTTTTTTGTGTGCCTTTGAAAATCGATTTGTATCGCATAAAGCCTAATGATATGTCATTCAAAAGTAGCTCATGAGTCAATAATATCTTTTAAGGAATAAGTGAGCATCGTGAATTGTTTGTCTTTCATCATCTATTCGCATACATAATTAGTATTAACGAAGCTTAGCTGGAAAAAAATTGAGATTTCCAAATGGATTTAAATTCTTTGTGATGAGATTTTGAGTTTATTTTGAAAGAGGCTGTGAGAAGCATTGAGACATTGAGATGTCTCTTGAGTAAGATTTTAAATTGGAGAGTGCACGCACGTTTGTTCTTGCTTTATTTGTTTGTTGGTTGAGTAGCTACTGAGAGGATAAAGACAATTATTAAGCATATAAGATTTTGGTATGTTACATGATTTTGTAGAATATTTCATCAGACTTTTATATGATATGTTTCGATACGTTTCTATCCATACATGGTCAACCAAGGGCCTAGTTTCAAAACTATTTGAGACACATACCAAGTTCATTGTTAAATGTTGTTAACACCTTAAAATGTTGTACTTTGAGGTTTAATTCCAGAGTTGAGTGCTTCAGATAACCTTCAAAACCATCCCAAAATCTCACTAAGGAGATCTGTATCCCATTGGACTTCTCAACCTAATTTAAGGCCTTCCTTAGACACTCAATTGAAACTTTCTTGTTGCCATAGCTAAAAGCACGCTAGAACCTTAATAATGTGGATCGCTTATAGACTCTTGGACAACCTCTAATCTCCAAAACTTCACTTTTAAGTCTGCAGTCAACAAATCAAAGCCCATTCAAGCATTCAACTCATTTTAACACCTTGAAAACAATCCTAATGATCCATTTCCATATCAAATTTCACATTCTCAGTCTCGAGCCTCAAAAGATAAAAGTCATGAAAAAAATATTCCGAGAATATTGTCAGATATTGCATTACTGAATCAAATCAACATGCATTAAATTAAAGCTGAAAGTGTTCTGAAACTATCTCGATAAATATCTAGACTAATTCATTGAAAAGCATGCATGCACATAAAGATGAATGTCTTCCATTCCACAATATTTTACTATCTCCTTGCACGTTATTTCAATTTAATTAGTTCCTTTAAGCTCGACCCCATAAAAGTCATTAAACTTTACCACCATCAAAAGCATATTCCCATATTTTAATTTAAGCACATTCATAGAGTGCATATGCTTGAACCTTGATGTAATTTCCTTTTTTTTCATATCTCATTCACTTCCATTAAAAAAGCGTTTAAAAAATTATAAAAAAGAAGTCTTAAGGCAATTAAATTCATTTATCCAATGTCCAAGCTAATTCGCCAATTAATTCGTCAAATATTCAAAAATGAGCAATAAGAAAAATTTCCTTCAATTATAATTCAAACAAAATCAATTTAAAGAGAAATAGTTTAAATGCTATGGGAAAGGCAAGAAGAAGAAAAGTATGAGAATCAATCATAAATCGGGTTAATTTGATTTATTGACTTTTACTTAATTTGCTACATGAAGGAAACTATGAATTGTTGGCACGTAAATCGAATATATCAATTTATATGGATGTTTCTTGTTGCTTATTGTACTTAATGGAAAAAAGGTGTTTTTAGCAATAAGAGAGTGCACTTGTGCTATAAATTTCTTTTAGTTATGTTTTGAGACTCGTCTTCTTAATCATGATACACAGCACCATATGATTCCGTACCGTCGACCATAAATAAAGAGCTTTTGGGTGTATTTACTTCAATGACATAAATCCTTTAAATGAAGTCGCATACTTTAACTATTATGTGAGAAATAAAAGATGATTTGAAGGCTGAGACTCTATGGATTGCTGTTTAGTGACTTAAGAAGTGTAGAGATGAGTCTTTGAGTTATGTGAAGACTACCTTCCTTGGCTGTATCTTTTAAGGAATGTAGTCTGACTCCATTGAAAGTGAAGCTTAATGAGTCATTCGGGATTTTCGAATAACCCATCCGCTTACGTGAAAATTACTTTTTCCCATATTACAATTTTGCCGCCAAAAACTAGCTTTAATGGTAAAAAATTTTAAATCTCGGAATTCCAAGACTGTTTAGCATTAAAACATTTATTCAGGAATTTTATCGTCATCCAATTCTCTTCTACATCATAGCATCTCCACCTAGCACAAATTCTCATATCTATAATCAAAATAGCGACAATAAAATCATCTCGGCCACACATTTCCATAGTTCTTCTTCAAAAAATTAATATTTCTTGCATAAATTACCATTCGATGATCTTTATCAAGAAAATATTCATCTCAGGCTAATTTTTGTCTCGCATTGTACAAATGAATGAAGGTATTAACGAATTGAAAATAAACAAATGGGGAAAAAAAAGTTGTCTGACATTTAAATATCAATCAAAAAATATGTGTTTTATATCCATACACATTTTTGTTGGTGCTTGCGGTAAGGAAACTGAATAAAAAAATTCTGCTCGATTGCCATAAACGTAAAAGAAATGAGAAACGTGTCTGTTTCGGACCAGACAGACAAAAATTATTAGTTTGATATACAAAAATGACAATAACACAAAAAAAATCAAGTTTTCGACCTAGAAAAAGATAAAATCTGGTCGATTTTTGTGTGAAGAAACTTTCGTTTTTGCATTAGTTTCATGTCATCAATCACGAGCTCTGTGGTTAGCCACAACTTAATTTATGCTAAATTGTAATGTCAATAGAGATTTCTTCTTAATTGCTCAATGACGACTGTGCTTGAGCTTTCCATTATGTGATGGTAACATTAATTTTATCATTTTATTGATAGCTTCTTGACTGCTGATATGATTTTTACACAATATTTCCTGCATAATTATACATATGCGAAGATTATCTCGTCCTCATTGTGAAATTTCTGGTTTTTTGCGTGCTGACTTGAGTTAATTAAAATTTATGTAAATTATCATTTAATCCACTTTCTGTCGATGGCATTTTTAATGACAGGAAATTTACTGGACAAAATTAAAATTGTCTTTAATCAGTTACCGCATATGCAGTACTATTGGCCTTTATTGGATCATTTCGATTAATTTTAATTACATTCAGGCACATACTAAAGTGATTGAACATATTCTTTGGGATAATGTTGGATGAGTGGGAGTCATGTAATCACAATTTATACAAATTATTTATATGCTGATGTAAACCGAGGCTTTTAAAATATTTGGAATGTGTGGGTGATTTAAGCATGAAATAAATAGTTGCTTTAACTTCACTGATATAGCAATGGGGAGCTACCAAAACCTTGGTCCTAGGAGCCGTGAAACAGACCAAAACTCCCATACAATAAGTTGCAAAATTTACAATTTTTCGTGCAACTCAGCTACGTCCATGTGTTGCTTAGTCCATCAATTAAATTTGCTATTTGGAATTTCTGTTCAACAAAAACTTCCAACTCCTCATTACAATCTCAAAACCATCCCATATGTCGAACATGTAAGCATTTCAAGATAACGATCATCTTAATTAGTGGGCCTCGTTAGCTTTCATGAACAAAAAAAAAATAAATTGTTTTTACAAACTTGCTAATTTTTTTAGTGCTGGTAATTTAAAGCACAAGGTGTGTCAACTTTCAAAATAACTTTACTACGAATTAACAGGACAACATAAAAAAATTGCTAATTTCTGATTGATTGTTTATTAGTCAAAATGGTTGTAAGTTTGGAAGTGACAAGTTGTCACGACTTTCGATTTGTTTGAATGAAAAAGTTTTGCAATTTGAGTTTTCATGGTTGTGGCTAAGAGTTTTGAATTAAGTATAAGAAGAAAATTGGTGTTCTGTAATTGTGGGGGCGGCATCAACTCAATTTTTTGAAGATTAAACATTTCTTCTACCTTTATATTGACCGATTCGAGTTAATGAACCCTTGAAAAGCTATTCTCATTAAAAATTAAACAAGTCAGAGTCACAACTGTGTTCCTCAAATAAAAACAACGCTTAATAACTTTAAAGATCAATAAATTTTGCAACACTTAAATTACCGAGTCACTTTAACACAATTAAATGCACTTTGTGTAATTAACAAAGTTTATGACTGCAAAAAAATATTTTAACTCGTTTATAAATTTAATTTTGGGTGTAAAAATTGAGAAAAGTTAAATTATCGAATCGATTTTTTCCCAATTATTCCGCTTTTACAATGAAGTTTTTAATTTAATTCCAATTATTTGTTTTAAAGTTTTTTTTAAATGAGATAATTTGTAGAAAACTTCTCAATAAAATCAATTAAATAATTACAGAAATTGAAATTTTTTCCTTAACACATCATAAAATGCTCAAACTTATTCCAAATAAAGCAATCCATATAAGAACTTCATCGCCTCCTACATAAGTAGATTGACTAATGAATGAAATGTAAGGAACAGAACAAAACAATATTCCCATATATGGGACATAAAGGATGCAAATGTCTGTTGAATGAGTAAATGTGAAGCATCATTAGGTTCTTTAAATTGTTCAAATTGAGAGGTTCAATGTCAGAGAGGAAATAGCATTGGGAAGTCGTTGAATTGAAGATTGTTGTAAATCGATTAAGCTACATTAAGGGTCATTTATAAGTGTCAATTTGAATATTTCTAGGAGTTTTAGTCTGATTTATAGAATTTATAGCAGGATTTGTAATGAACTTAGCTAAAGTTTGACTTACTTACTCTCATAGCGATATGCAATACTTGAAAACCTCATCGCCTAAATTTATTTGCATGAAAACATCATCCAGAGTTCAAATCCTCCCATTTTTTACAAGAAGCCTTTTTAAAAATTCACATTTATATTTAAACAATAAATTTCATACTAAAGTCATGTAAATCGCTTTCAAAATCCCCCTAATCAATATTTAAGCCTCAAATTTCACTATTCCCAACTTTATTTGCTCATAACGTCTCTCAACATCCCACATTTATGACTGCTGTCATGTAGTATTTGGATTATCTGTTTAATAAAATATTATTTATTACATTTAATTATATTAAGACGTTAAGTTGCATGTAAGGTTCCGCTGATAGCTTGAACACTCCGGACAAAAAACAATTGAAATGACTATTTTAACTTTACAAGCAAGACTAAACGTGCAAGTTATTATTTTTTACAATCAGACTTGTTTTAGTGACTCATAAAATAAATTCAAAAACTCACGTGCAATACATTTAATTAGGTAATAATTAAAATTTATTTAATTATGGGATTTCCCAATAGTTTATATGATTAATTAGGTATTGGGAAATGACACTTAGTTTGAACTAATTTTTTTTAAGCTAAGTTAATAGCAAGGCAATCATTAAGATCTAAAAATATCATCAATACTATTGACCAGGTGCCTGTGACTAAGAATATGCGAGTTGATCAACTACAGCTGTTTCTAAATAGCATCAAACTTCACTTACTTGAGCTGTACCTGGCGCCTATACCAATTGATGATATAATTCACTCAATATGAATTTATTATGCCTCAAAAAGTCGTCAAATCGCAATATTATTGCTACAAAAAAAAATGCCGTCATCATATCAATTAAATCCACATATTTCACTTATTCCTTCTCCTTGATTCCGATATCTTTATTTTTTGTAGATGTCGTAAATATTTCAAAAAGCTTGATTTCAAAATGCCACTTAAATTTAGAACAACGTGCGACTTGTTTTATTTCATTTCTTAGAAGTCTTGAAGAATCGAGTTCAATTTCTTGGGCAAACATTTCAAATAATATCCGCTTATTTACTTAGATATTAATCACTTGTGTGTATGTAGGCTGTAAGGCAAAGGGATTTACAGTCTCAAATGTTATTGAAACCTCAAAATGTTATGATAATTTTGACGGGTGTGATGGTTTACTAAAGTAAATAAAAAGCTGCCAAATTTTGTAGCTCTAAGCATGAATAATCAACACTTTGAGTTTTCAGTTCTACGAATTCTACATATTATCACCTTTTGACAAAGCGGTTGGATGTAAATTAGTTGAAAATGCATGTATTTGCTTAGATTTAAAACTAATAAATTCTCGTCTGACATCTTTGGGACCGTTCACTTATGACGTCCGACATTTAGGGGGGGGGGGGGGGTCTAGGATTTTGTGACAGTTCAAACAATAGAAATTTTTTTCTATAGAATTTTTGTGACAGAGGGGGGAGGGGGGTCTAAAAATCATGGTCAGGTTTTTCAGGTTTTTTGATGGACGTCATTAGTGAACGACCCCTTTTGGTTTGTAAACAAAATTGTGACAGGATCAGACACAATGGTACATGTTGTTAAATGACGATTTCAAATGTGATCTCTACAGCTTTATCTATCAGGTTATTCCCCTCTAAAATTCGTCACAAGTCACAAAAAAAAATCACAATTTTAAATTTGATTCAAAAACATCACCGATCGAGCAGGTCATCAGCTTAAAATTCAACTAAATTAGTAATTTTATCTGCAACATCAATGCCTTAAAAACTAAATAAACAAATTCCACATAACCACATCCGTGATCACTGAATCTGTGACATGTTTCATTCTCAAACATCACAATAATTTTCATTGTGAGTACGTCAATCTGATTAATGAATTTAGATCCTTTAAAGGCGTTTAATTTTTGAAGTCTCAATGAATAGAATCTGAAGATTTTCACGTCTGTGTAATAATTTTAAACATTCTTAAAGAGTGATCTCAATATCCAATTAAAAGATCAATAAAGATTCCGAAAGTCGAATCAAGTATATTGCTAATTATTTTTATATCCGCTTTTTATTGACACTATTAAGACAGGAAGGAGTTCAATACGACTCATGAATAAAATTGAAAATAATAACAATGAAGTACAGAATTGTATTGTTGTGGAACTTATGGTGAATTTTATTAACCAGCCATGTCGATTTGATTAGCGCAAAATTGATCGTTTACTCGCGGGGTCATTCGTAAGTGATGTGGAACATTTAAAATTTGAAAAAAATGGGTTTAAGGCTGTGTTGATGCCAATTTTATGACAAAGGGTATAAAAATTCTGAACTTCAAAAATCATCATTTATGAACAAACCCCTAAAATACTCATTCTTTACAGTTTACATGCGTAGAACGTTTATAATTCACTGTTGGGACCTACAAAAAAAAATATTTAAATTACGTGAAATTTCTAGCTTTTTAAAATTCAATCGCGATAAATTTTTATCAAATTCTTGCATTAATTTACCTTTCGTTTTACTAACTGTCTCTGCTGTATTTCCTCATGAAAACAAACTCATTTCAACATTGAAATTGACAATGTTTGCCTGTGCAATTGGAAAATAAAATCATTAGTAAAATATTAAAATTACTAAAGGGAATTTTTTTTGCTCTCTCTTTAAGATTTTTATCAGCACTTATTGATCGTATTTAACTCACATCGTTCGTGACTTGAATTTTTTATTCACTTAATTTTACATCACATGGAATTTTTTTTTTATTTTTATGTCTTCGTGTTTGTTCCGTTTAGATTGACATGTTTCATGACTTCTTACCTGTTGTAAGAATGTATTTAATGATATTTAAAATATTCTAGCAAAAATTGAGTTGAAGATGAATCTTTGTAGTGGAATTTACAGAGCGCAGTGAAGTTTGAGTTATCCTTTATTGTATTTAGTCGCTGAGATGAAGCCTAAAGCGTAAAGATTCATTTCAGCTTAAGACTGGGTGTTCATGGTTTCTCAAATCAATAGTGATCCATAGCCTCTCAAAGATGTCGTCTGAAGCTGATTCGATCAGTAGCTACCACTTGCTAGTTTTCAACACCAAACTCTATCAGAGACGTTCATCTTAAAGTACGACAAATTTCATGGAGCTTATGTTTTTGGATAGCACTAGTCAGGCTCGTAACCAGGGAGGGATTTGAGGGACAAATCCACTGACGTTTACAGAAATTTCTTCATTTTTCTATGTTTTTTAAGAAAAATCATTCCCTCTGAAATTTCCATATAAAATTTTTTTTGCCCCCCCCCCCCCCCCCCCCACTCTTCAAATTCCTGGCTACGCCACTGGCACTAGTGAATGACCTAGTTATAACAATGAACTTAACACATTCTTCAATTTAAAGCTTGCAATTAGACAAAAGACATAAAAATTCATTCATAACAATTTAATGACTCACATCCTACCTCAATAAACCACCCAAAGTGCTCATTCAAAACCCCAATTTATTCTACAAAAAAAAATAGCAAAACTAGTAAACAGTTTAAGAACAAGCACATGCTTACATAATAACTATTGAGATGAAGATGATGATTTAAAAGGAACGATAGAGTCTGGAGCGATCAGACCTTAATTATAAATTAATGAAGCACGTGTGGATGTGAAAAATAAAGCCTGGAAATAATAATGAAAGCTCACAGATGTTTACCAAATAAAGAATAAATCAACAAGCATCCGTTTATAATTGCAAAGCAACAAAGAAGAGTTATTGACGGCTGTTGAGTAGATTTTCATGAATATTTCAAGTGCTAAAATGCACTCGACAAGTGCATCTAAATCCACTTATTTACGAGATTTCGTGTCGTTAACGCAGTTGTGCTAAATTATGCACCACAATTTTAATAATTGACGTCTATTGGAAAATTATGTCAAATGGATTTAAGTGTTTTTTAATGAGATCACAGATGTCCTTATTGCACGATTATCACTATAATAACAATCATAATTTTTGCGGTGGCGTCACAATTAGTAATTTTAATCATTTGTGTACAGCATTTCCGCAAAGTAATTTCGGTTGCAGTAGCAATGTTTTTTACAATTAATAATGGCCGTGAAAACAATTTAAAAAGTATTAAAAAACTTTACATTTATTTTTTCCTCACTACTTGTGTGTTATGTCTTTCCTGTTACTCTATGAAACTTACTTGTTGTTGTTTAGAAATCTTCATCAATGCTCATTTGTGGCATTAAACAATTAATTATGTTTTTATTTGAAAAATGATGTAATTCAGACAACAATCTTGAATATAGTTTTTTTTTTCTGGTGTCTTCATTTTCATGATTGAAAGAAAATTTCGGCTCATTTTTTTGTGGATATTAAAAAAGTTTCTTGGCAGACGCAAAAAAATTTCATGGTAAGCTGGTCAACACAGAAGCCAAGAAAAAAGTTGTAAGATGTCCAAGGCATTCGTGTTCTTGTCATTTTATTAATGATTTATTTTTTTAAAAATCATAAAATTAATATTTGCAATTTTTAGAAAGGTTTTTGATTTGACTCTGATTAATTGTTTGAAGTCATCAATCTTAAAGGATGTGAATGGAAATGATCAAGGGAGTTCTCTGGTAACTGCTCATTGATGGTGGCTACCAAAATGTAAACTCTATCATTTTTAATCCATATTGTAACAACTTTAAATAGAAGCTCTGAAATACTATCGTCGCTACACACCCCTCTTCTCCTTACCTGGTCACAAGGTAATTTTTGAAGACTAGATTGATGCTTGTCTAGCAAGTTTCACTCTAGCTCCACCCTAGCTTCATCCAAGCATCATCCAAGCATCATCCTAGCTATACGCTACAGGTACACCCTAGTAATGACAAAACTTCACACTAGATACACACAAGCTGCATCCTAGCATCACTCTAGCATCACTCTAGCATCACTCTAGCATCACTCTAGCTTCATCCTGACACTAGATACACCCTAGTATTGGCAAAACTTTACACTAGATACACCCAAGCTGCATCCTAGCATCACCCTAGCATCACTCTAGCTTTACCCTGACACAAGCTTGAATCCAATAAACGAACTACACCCCAACAATTTTTTTTGGCGCTATAATAAAAATCTTTTTAAAACTGGTTTAAAATCCAACATTAATCAGTTTAAAAATCTCAAATTCATCAAATTACTAATCCAATTTCAATTTTTCACTGAAAAATTAACTCAAAGCAAAACGAGCAAATTAAATCAATCCAAAAAAATTAAAAGCTTTCTAATTTATTATAACAAATGCGTTGAAATTTATTAGATTAATACCTATCATAATTTTCTATCATTGTTAGACTCGTCTTAATCGCGAATTTGTAAAATAAATTTAGCGCCAAATTGCTACGTTAAAAATAGAACAGGCACATGAGTAATGTCGAACAGAGAAAGAAAACAAAAGCATTTGGAAGAGAAGGGATTTGTAAAGTGCTATTAATCACGTATACTTTTATTTAATGAATGAGCATATGAATATTCATATGTGCATTTGGAGGGAAAAAAAATTGGCTAACGCTTTTGTTGGATGAATAATTTGCCATTCATCATCCCTGGAATTATTATTTTTAGAGAAATAATATATATCGCTTTTGTAAGCACCACAAAAATTAACAAGATTGATGACCCCGTCGTCTAATATGTGTGTACAATTGTGAAAAAAAGTATATCTTTCCCTCTCACTTTTTTTTCACTGACTATGTTATGAAAACTAATATATTAAGTTATAATCTGCATAATGATGACTTTGTCCGTGTGCTATATGGGGAGATTTATAATCTCGTATTAATATTGGATTAATGTAATATTTTTATTGAAACAGTTTCAACAGCAACAACTTACATTTTCTCAATGACTAGCTTCTTTGAGGATTATCTTGTCACAATCTGTGAGTTTCTTGATCGGATAACTTTGAAATGAATTTCACAGTAATGAGTTCATTACGAGTTTGATGACTCAATTGGGGTTTCATTGAATATTAGTAGCATTTCTGATTCTTGCATGCCCTAAAACTTTATGAATTCCAATTGACACAACAACAACAACAATAATAAGGGCGTACTTGAATGCAATGACATCAAATCCACAAATTGATGGTTACCTTAATGATTGCTTAATGACACAAATTAAAGTCTGTGGACACGTCTTCATACTTCACTATACTTAAAGTAGTAACTCGTATTCAATTACATAAATTATTTCATTTATTATCAAATAAACAAAAATATTTTTTTATCCCTTTTAAAAAATGAGAATTCGAATAATGGAAAATGCAATGGATATAAATGTCAATCAATCAGAGTTTTTGCATACATCAATATTTGTTGTTGACATTTTATGTAATGAAATGTTTGTAAAAGTTCAATTTCATGGCTAAGGGGTTTGATTTAATTTCACATAAATAAGAATCGCAGTGAAATTGTAGCAAGGTGTAGGCTAAGGGGGGTAGGCTAAAAGCTCAATAGATGGGGATTTGAAGTGTCTAGATCAGTGGTTCTCAATCTATGTGCCGCGGTACACTTGCTAAAACAGGCCTTATATTTTCATGATTTTTTATGAAAAAGGTAAAAAAAACCGTTTGATGTGCCGTAAGACTAGTCAGGTGTGCCGCGAAAATTTTTACGTAAAAAACGCGCTGTGGACCAAAAAAGTTTGAGAACCTCCCAATTCAAGAAGGTCTTTGTTCTAAAATGTTTTACAGAATCTTTAAAAATCAAAAAACGAGCAAAATAGCCGCAAAAAATTTAAAAACTGAGCAAAATACGTCTCTAAATGTGCCACTAAACTAGGCTGTTTTTCATCTTGAGTTTTCAGCGAAGAGTCCTCAATTTTTCTAATTTTTTAAAAATAATCAAATTTTATATTTGTTCGAATTTGCCCAGAAATGAATAAAAATAGTCAAAATGAGGGTGGTGCTCGATATTTTTTAAAAACTTTTGGTCACCTTATCTAAACCCCCAAAATTCCTCATCATTCAAATTGTTTTTAAAAAAAATTGAATAAAATCCATTGTAATGCAAAATTCATTTTGAAGTCCATCTGTTTCCTTTTATGTCATCCATGCTAGAGATTAAAAAAGAGATTTCAATTAAATATAAATTTTAATCATATCAGTCACTTTTAGAGAGGAAATTGTCCATAAAATGCCATTTGAATTGCAATAAAAATCGAGCATTTTAGTTTTTGTATAAAAAATCAATTTATGAGGAAAACTGAGCCATAAAATATAGCAATTAAATGCAATATTGTATGCTATTTATTTTTCTGAAATTAATCCACTTTGTAGCATTTCGAAGCGTTCCTATATTTCATCCTAAAGAACATTTATGTCTCAAAATACCTCCAACATACATTTAACCAGTTTCATTATGGTTAATATCCATTATCTGTAATTGCATTAAAATGAAGTGTAAATGGCATTTTACAAGCAAATCTTTTCAGCATCAATTTATAAAAATCATGTCTCATTTCAATTAATTAAATTTATTTATAAACCATCCATTCAAGTGTATCCATGACGTTAATTTACACTAATCCATATATTTCTCCTTTTGATGTTAACTCGCATTTTTTTCATTAAGTACAAAAAGTGGTCATTTATAATTTTTATCATTATATTTTTTCAAAAATAAAAATAAATCTCAGCTCTCACGTGTAATTTTATTACACATTTTTTAAATCTGAATAAGCATATTGTTGAGTTATAGACTATAACTTATAGTTGAGTGCATTTTTGTAGTCTCAATGGGGGCTCTGGGTGAAATTTAAGTGTGGAATTATGAATAAAAAGTTGTAGCTTCAAAGCTAATGAAATCTTTTTGAGAGTTTTGTTGAGTTTGAACTTGGATGATGGATGGAAGATTTGATTTTAATGCATATTTTTGTGAAGTCGGTATAGCAAGAGGTGGATGTTGCTTCAGATTTGCTGATCAATGGTACAAGCCAAAGATAATCTTCATTTAAGAACACATCGGAATATTGAAAGTATGACGGTATCTTAACTCAACTTAAAGAACTCTATTACAACATTCTAGCTCAGTATTATCCAAAACTAATAACAAGAACATCCAAACTGCTTGTTCCTTCATCGAAAAATCCCAAAAGGATTCCAAAATTTATCTCAAGCTGACACAAATCTGACAATGATACTGTTAACAAATTCTAAAACCAACAAAAGAGTCATCAACTCCCCGCTGTTAATCTCTCAATAATCTAACACTTAAAGTCAAAAAAGACAATTCTGTTACATCTCAGAAAATATTCAAACCCAAGTGTGGACGGCCTTACAATCTTCCAAAAAAATTTATATTCTACTCGCGATAATCGTCAGAGAACAATTAATTTTACAACTCTTTTGTTTTAAACAAAAAACTGCCAAGATTCTTAAGCTCTTGTCTTGTGTACTGATTCTTCAACCCTTTACTCATCATTTTTCTCTTTTTTGTATCCTCTCATTAACAGAAAAATATTTTAGTCACATTGAGAAGCAACGCTATGACGGCTGGTACAATAATCTAGCACATCCTGATTGGGGAGCTGTGGGTAAGTAAAACTTATGATTCTGATTAATAATTCCACAAAAATGACGTCTCCATGCGAGCATGAGAAGCAATTTGTTATGATGAATAAATTTTTTTAATTACCCTAGACGCGATCATGATGATTTTAATTTAAGTTATGAAATAAACTTATTAAAGCATTCAATTATCTTGCGAAAAAAAAAAGCAGATGGCAACAGCAAAGCAATTCCAACATTTGTTATTTCTCTTCTACAATTCCAATTCCTCTCTCTCTTTTCATCTCTCACGATCATAGTTTATTAAGACCTTGAAGAGATTTAACACATAATGCTGTACAAATAGTAAGTTATAAGAGCAATGTTTCCGCACGGCTAATTCCTCTTCATAAAAGTAAAAGGAGATGATTTTTCAATTAATTTAAGGTCTATAAAAATATGTTTTAAGTGACATCCATTAAGGTCTTACAATGTTGCGAATTATTTTTAATGTCACTGCACTTTAAATAATTTTTATATGCTCGTAATTAAGGAATTCATTTGTAAAGGTATAATTGGATTTTTTTGAGATCTTTCATGATAAGGGCTTTTGACTTTTGCAGACTCATGTAAGGCAATCAATTATAAACCTTTGGAAGTAAATGAATGATGTGGGTCAAGGTTTTGTGGTAATTTAATGCTTACAGCGCAGATTTTTTATTGGATTCTTGTGAGAAAAATTAAGTTTTTTTGTTTCTTTAGTATATAAGGAACAAGAAGCTACTAGCACACTATTTTTATGATTCTAAAAATATAAGTTAAGCTTCTTTTATTATTGCTTTAAAAATTTGGAAGGGAGGGGTCTGCAAATAGCTTTATAAGTTATTTTGAGACAACATTTTACCACAAAAATTCCACAATCACCCTGCGGGATACCTAATCAACCTGTTCACATGACACGCACTCCATCAAAATTGTCAACATAAAATGATAATTCAGCGAAAATAAATAAGGCATAAAAATATAAAACCGGCTATTTTCCCATAAAATTTTGTGCCTCCAGACTCATAACAATAATTCACAAAACTTCAAAAAGCTACCGGAGGCTATCTCGAAAATCATGAACTTGATGAAGATTTCTTTCCTTTAATTTATCGCATTATACGCTAGTTGAATTGAGGAGGCTCTTCCTCACATTGAAGTTGCGGTAACTGTATCAAGGTAAAGTGGAAGTATGAAAAATTGTTGAATTTGCTAGCTTAAGGAGAATCAATTATTTATGGAAATGACATGAAAATTGCATACTTGTTGACCTTTTTCAAAGATTCTAAATGTTAAATTAATGACATCGTATTCTTGATTTTCATTACTCTATTGATGCCATACCTTGAATGACATATAGCGACGAAATGTCAGGAACCAGTGTTATTACACCAACGTGTGGCTATCGAAAAGGTGAACTTTATAGAACTTAGGAAACAACTTTGAAGTTGACTCACAGCTACTTATCTTACTTATCTGTTATTGTATGGCACACTAGACTGAAGTGTCTTATAATCAAAAATTACTGTCCAAAATTACAGAACTGATCAATTAGATTTTGATCATTTTGTTCATTTTTGATCAATTCAGAACCCTTGTTGCTGTCCAAAAAAAATTCCACATTGAAAAGGATTTACCACAACCATTAGCACTTCCTAGTATATTAAAATGAAGCAACTAATCGCCTTCTTTCAATTTTTTCATGAATCAAATCGCATTATTCTAAAATTTCAATTCGAAAGACCTTCAAATCTGCACATTAAAGCATTTAAAAGCTTAATCCATATTCTTAGTGTGATTCACAATGAAAATCTTAGCTCCATAAATTTTAAACAGACCTAAAAAGCATTCCAAAACCATTAAACATCATGACATAAATTCACAATAATCAATTTTCCAGTTATCGATGTCTCAAGTTCTTTATTTAGTATCCTGTTGATACAATTCGATTTATTTATTGAAATAATTATCTTTATATTAAGGCAATAGTCAGAAAGAGGCATGAAAAGCGCGAACATTACATCGTTCGCCTATAATGAGTTCATATTCTACTCAATGCAATGCTGATGCTACATAAGATTGCAATTAAAGTTCTTCTTTTTATTTCTTCCATCTTTGCGTACCTCCTCGTACAAGTGTGTTAATGTATGTATATATAGCATATAGCATGGTGGGTTCTTTATGATAATTTCAACTTAACCGAGCAGCAATCTTGTCAATAATACATAAAGGAATGCCACACATAATTTATTAATATGTGTGAATCTTGTTATTCTTTGAACTAGTTATTGACCTCATAGGCAGTACAACAATGAAGCACTTGCAGAGCGAGGACACATTTTTTCGATGATATTTTCCTTCAAGGCATTTTTTAATCGCAAATGACACTTGAGCTGAATATATAAAAATATTTACAATTTTTATTACTCATATAATTTCAACTTAATTGATATTGTTGTGCATTCGACAAAAAATTGTATTGCAAGTCAATTAGGAGTGTCCACGCATGACTCATGTTGATCGCCCTATTGATTTTCAATACAAATTGTAGCCGCAAATTTATGACTCGGTTGTGGTTTTTCGGGGTTCGTACTTACTTTCCAATCTGCTGAAGCTATCAAATGATATTAAAATTATATTCAATATGCAGTGTATAATGAGTCTGTTTTATAGCAGCGGCTATAAGCTTATATATGCAGCAGTTTTGCATCATCTAACAAATATTCACATTTTTCCTCCTTAAAGAGGCACTCATTTGATTTGCAATTTGCAAAATATTACAAATTATAATCATTGACTTTAAACAACAGCAGCAGCACATACGTACCTGTTTTCCGATGATTTCAAACGCTGCACACAAAAAAAACATGTTGTAAAGCAAAAAAAGATATAAAAACAAAAACGTTTTGCGCAATTTTCTTGTTTTGTTTAATTTGCGAAAGAACCAAGTGATGCTGCATAAAAATATGTTAGGTTTTTTATTTCTTTCTTGTGCTGTGCATTTTTCAAGGTGAAAATGTGATTTTAGCTTTGTCTTGACTTGATGGTCTATAAATATATGCAAAAATATATATTGCGGTACGTTTATAGTTTTTTTTTTGCATAAATGAGGGCACATGAGAACAGTAATGAATAATGACTTAATTAAAAACCATTCATGGTGAAATGTAGCTTGCTACAGCGATTAATGGTGGGTTGAAGAATTTTAAATTAATGTTTGAATAAACAGACTTAATGTCTTGTTACAGGATTACTAGATGGACTAGAAGCATAGGCATAATAACTTTAAATCAACTTTAAATCATTGAAAAATAACTCAACTTCTCATTCAATTAATCCTATAAAAACTTCGTCCAAAAAAATGCTCGGTGATGCACAAAACTACCGAACCAACAAGTTTCATTCTTACTGCAATTATAAATTATGAAATATTTAATTATTTAAAATCCGGCGGATCAAATAATTCGAAGTTACATAAAATTCGGCAGCTGTTTGTTTTTGAAGTAACTCAGTTGGAAGTAATTTTGCAATAGTTCAAAAAATTAAAGAAAACTGACTGTTCAAATCAGCTCAAGCTGACAGGATTTAAAAACTTATGGATTATGCTGCGTAGTAAGAGGTTAGCTAATATAATTGAGGTATAGTTTTTATGCGTTAATATATTTCACCCGAATGGCACAAGTCAGTTAATAATATAAATCCGGCATCAAGCTGGCATGACTCTGGCATGGTGATGGCTTCGATTTAAATACAGCACCACATCAGAATCACACCGACTTGTGCCATTCTTTTCAATAGCAATGCTTTCATTATCAAGGCTCAATTGTTCTTGAGAACTTTTTGCTTTCTCTTTTAAAAGCTATATGGCCATAAAATTTTTGGATGTGTCCTATAAGGCCAAATGAATCAGGCTAAAGATCGAAAATATGAAACCCTCTTTTTATTTAAGAATGAATGAGAGTTCAATTCCCAGAATATTCGTATTCTGATCACTGACAAAATATCAGCTTTAGCATTAAACTGTTCAAAACTCATCATTTACTAAGAACACAAAAGTCTTAAATTGGGAGTCTTATGGATCAGTTAAATTCCCTTTTCAAACTACCACCAAAACCGGTGATTTTAAACAGCCAATTTGCATACTAAACACTAATCATTTAAATAATCCACAAAGCAATTCACCGCACAAAAATGCAGCATACGCTCTTGAAATTCCACCTCACAAAATCATCACAACTTGTTTGTCTTGCAACTTGCATGTGTTCAAAAAAAACACATAAGCATAGAAAGAGAGATAGAAATATGCTTATAGATGCACACTCTCGGTGTTGCATTGTTTTGAAAAGCATTAAATTGTAAAGCGATAAAAACTTTTTAATTTACTTTACGAGAAGTTTCATAAACAATCAAGAACGAAAGAAGAAAAAAAATTTGTAATTAAGGAAGAAAAGGTATGCTCATGCTGAAAATTAGCACAACTGTTGAAAATATTCCAAATATATATAAAAAAAATTATCTAAGTATCACTACTCGCTAACAATTACATTGAAACACAACTTGTAGTGCTTGAAGAAGGAAAAAAAAATCGAAATACGCGATGGTAATATTTAATAGCGCACGAATGATTCTGCAATGTTTCATCATGAAGCACAATAATTGCACAATTGCTTAACTGCCACAAACATAAAAGGCGGAAAAAATACTTTATATTATTTTTTCTTTTTTTTTTTGCTATTGCTAGTTGAAAACTGCATCTATGCTTTCGAGGATGCATGAAGAGCAAACATTACTGTAGTAAATACTGGGGGTCCTCGATTTGAGTAGTTGTTTTGTTCCAAAAAATTTCTACTCAAATCGAATCTATTCAAATCGAGGCAAAGAATCCATACAAAATTACATGTTTTGTTCCTGAGTCCAAAAAATGTATCAAAACAATGAAAATTTTGATCATTTTTTGCACATTTTACCTCGTTTCTTAACTTTTCTTTTGTGTTTTAGATAACTTAATTTATTTCAACGCATATTCATATTGTTTTTAAACGGAAATTCACAAAAAAAATGTTTTTGAAACAAAACAAAAATATGAGAACCTTGCAAATGTTATTTCACTGAACAATTTGTAAGGTTTTTGAATTTGAACTTTTTAAAATAGTTGATTTTATATCGATTTTTTAAATTTTTACTTTAATTTTGTAACTTTAGTATTGATTTTTCTATCAATATGATAAGTTCACGCTTATCGCAGTAAAATTTATGTTTTAAGATTATTTTCTGAAATGTTTTTATCAAAAATATTTGTTTTGTAAACAATTCAAATCGAAGAAAACAGGAAGAAATCTACTCAAATCGAATATTTTGGTGGGTAATAAATTTTCTGTTCAAATCGAATCTACTCAAATAGAATCTACTCAAATCGAGGACCCCCAGTAGAAAGAAATTCCATGTTTATGGCTTTTTTTTTGCTGAGCTTTTTATCTCTGGAATTAACTTTTGAATATGAAGAGCTGTAAACAAAAGAATTGAAGTCAAAACAGTAAGCTAGTGCATGACTGTGATTAATAAGAAAAGTCTTTTAAGCTGGTTCTCACACGACTTATCTTTTCATTCAAACTGAGAGAAGCTTAAAATTTGGTAATTTTTATATTATTTTTTCTTGGGTCAGGGACGTTCAGGAATTAAATTTTAAAGGTATAAAATTTAAAATTATCACTTCTTATGCTTTATAGAATATAATAATTAATTATTCGCATCAGTAGTACAAAATGACTTGCAAATAATTCTATTAAAATTATAAAAAGGGTCGTTCACTTATGACGTCCATCAAAAAATCTGATTTTTGGACCCCCCCCCCCCCCCTCCCCCCTCTGTCACAAAAATTTTATAGAAAAAAATTTCCATTTTTTGAACTGTCACAAAATCCTAACCCCCCCCCCCTAAATGTCGGACGTCATAAGTGAACGGCCCCAAACACCATAAAATACATCCATTATCCAACGGTACAATTCAGCACTCTTAAAAACAAATTCATCAGCACGACAATTTAATAAATCGCAAAATAATCAGCAGCATACCAAAATAAAACAATTTTTTTCAATTTACTCACCAGCCTGTAACAGCAAATAGTTTTGACATTACTCCAACATGTAGCTTTTGGAAGCTGTAATCTGTGAAAAATAATTGATGAACTACACATTATCTGATTTCCCCATCAGCGATTACCTTTTCTCCTATAAAACGATTACAATATTTTAAAATGCTGCTGAGATGGTAATTTACGATCTGTCACTTATAAGCTTTTCTCACTTTGCTTTCGTCCATCCATTTGTGGCTAGTATCAATTTTTTTTTTTGAAAAATATCTTTTTTCATCTCATTATCCCGCCTTAATATTTTTGCTTATGACAGTCGGTACATAAATTAATATAAACATAATTAAATGAGATATGTTACCAGCGACGTCTTACATTTCTTTATCGGTTCACACTGTTTGCTGCTTACTGTCTAGTCCACAAACCTTTCTCTGTGCTTCGCCTGACTGAACGACTAATTATCCATTTATTTCGGCATTAACCTTTCAGTCAAAAAAATTTTAAAAATGTTACCTTTTTTGAGTTTTAATTGATTTTCGATATTTTTATAATTTGGGGTCATTCGTAAATGCTGTTTATCAAGGAATGTGAATTTTCGACTTATTTACTTAATTTTTTGTAAGGTAGTCATCAATATTAATTCAAACAGACCTAGATTGTAGTCACTCATAAGTAAAAGACGTCATTTATGAATGACTCCAATTACAATTTAATTTTTTTGCTCATTGTCTGCTGTCAAGTGTTGTTTTGTTAGACATAACAACCTTTTTCTCAATCAATTCCAAATAATCCCTATTTTATGGTCCATATAAGCATGAAATCTCACTTTTTGTTGTCATACACACTTAATTGGCACATGTGATAATGAGTGTAATGCATTAAACAAATGGAGCGGCTATAAGTTGGCAAAAAATATCTCATTAGGAACTTTGTTTTCTATTCATTGACAATCGGCCTATGAAAATGCTATTATTATGAATGAGAATTTAATAATTCAGGTATACGTAAGGCATTAATGATGATTATAATGAGAAGTGGTGAATTTCTTATAAAATTTACATATCATTATTTCCATTCAACTTTATTAGCATGTTTTCGCTAAGCATATGGATTAATAGCTTTTCATTTGGGGGGTTATTAGCGTTGTTGGCTTCTCAAGTTTTAAAAATAATTTATTGGATCTTGTAATTTCGATGGTAATTTTGTGGTTGAATTAGCAAACCCAAAACAAATTTGTAGGAAGCTTAATGGTAATTAATCATGCGAAATACCAAATTATTAGTGTGAAAACCTGTAAATAAATAGTCTTTGGCTTATGATAATTCGTATCTTCAAATCGAATTGGATAGATTTGTGGTTGTTGTGGTAGATGGACAATTGTTCTATTAGTGTTGTGGATTTAAGGAAATATATTGTTTGTTATGAAGAATTGGGAAGCTGATCAAGCATGTTTTATTAATCTAGAGGGTTAGAAGCTATATAAGCCTGTATGACGCTTATATGAGACTCATGCTAGCTACTCCAAAATTTGGGAACTTCAATGAAGTTCACGCGGACGTCCCAAGAGCTCTTGGAGAGAAGCTGTTGACAGAGACAGTATTACACTTGGTATTGGTAATTGGCAAGCGATTGCTTGTGATAGAGCCAGCTTCAGGCGCTATCTAAGGGAGGCCATGGATCACAATTGATCTATACGGCCAGAGAAGTAAAGCAAGCAATGAAGTTCGGTATGCAGCAAAGGATTAGCTCGGATTAAGCAAACAATTTTTAAAGTTTGGTGCTACTTTTTATGAGATTCTGGATCCTTATAGCCAAACTAGCAAAGCTCCCTACACATGCGACGACTCTTGTTATAATTCCATTTGATCCAAGTCATGAATTTATCAATGTCCAAATCAAATAAATTTTTCAACCCACTTAACAGCCACAACATGCCCCACAGCCATATGACAATCCTCACAAAAAAAGAGTTGCTTCCATAATGAATCCATTAAAGATTACACTCATAAATCTTATACAATAAACTATCTCCGAAATCCTCCTAATGCCTTAATTTTCAAATCATCAAAACTTTCAAACTACTTTTACTACACTTATTTAATGACTTTTTAGCGTCTCCATTCATTTTTTACAATTCCTTATGACTAAAATAAAGCAACACAATGAATGTTTAATTTGTATCATTCATAAAATTGGAACTATTATATTGCTATACTAATGAAGATATTAACAGTCATTTATTGAACATTGCACAATGATTTTTTTTTAAATGCTATAAAGTTGTACAAAGACAATTAAAATGTACTCGCAAATTTATGATTACGATTAAAAAATAAATATTTTTTCATAACAAGATTTATGATTATAGCTGTCGAATGTAAAGGCATTATCACACACATAATCAACATGTCGCTGATATAATGGTATTATATTAATTTAGCAAAATCATCAAACATTTTGTTTTTTAATTATCTCAAACAACGACTATTTTGCAATCTCCGTAATTAATAAAAATTGGCCAAAAAATTGCTCATTCACATTTGTCTATTGAAAACTTACACCGAGTCATGTTGACTGCATTTAATGTTTTTTTTTTTCCGTTGGGTTTATTTTTTCACCGATCTTCATTAAGATTAAGTTTATGGTCGCTGCTGGATGCCACTTAGCGGATTTGTAGACTTCCTTTTTTCATCAGTCAATCCACATTGCGATGTTAATGTTTGTTGATGTTTAATTTTTAACCGGAGTTTTTTAGAACTGGAGCTTGAATTGGCAGTTTGACTTGGATGTTTTGGAAAGATTTTGGGTCGAATATTGTCTTAGCAAGAAGGTAGGCTGGGATGCAACACAAACGAGAGGCCTCAACATGGAATTCAAGGGGCTCAAATTTTTGAATTTGGTCTGGGCGGTTAAATGAGTTTCTCTACCACTTTGTCATTTAGGGGCCATTCACTTATTACGTAACGCTTTTAGGGGGGAGGGGGGTCTAAGATTTTGTTACGCTTCAAACAAGGAAATTTTTTTTTCATACAAATTTTGTTACGAGGGGGGGGGGGGGGTCTAAAAAGTCATTTTTTCGCGTTACGTAATAAGTGAACAGCCCCTTATAACCAATAACTTTTTGGAAAAAATGGCAACAATATATGTTTTAGGGGATATGATTATCATAATCCTTATAATCGGAAGTTGAACCTTAATGAGGATCATGATTATAAATCAAAGATTTAAAATCAAAATAGAGGAACTATTCCCATTTCCACCCCAAAGTTCATTAAAACAGAAATTTTCAAAAAATGCGCCTTCTGTCATTACCATCAAGTGCCATTCCAACTTGAATAAACTTAATGTTTTTTTTTTCCTTTCCTTACTTTCGGCTATCAGTATAATTACATCGATAAAAATGACATTGCAATGTTGTTTAAACTAAATTACTCGCGAAAAATAGCCACGACACACGAGAGATTGATTAATGACATGTCTTTTTATTATATGATTAAAGATTATCATACTGAGGCAAGTCAACAAAAGTTTATTTTCATGTTTTTTTTAAGTAATGTCATAAACTCATATCTGATGAGTGTCATGCTTCCCTCGAGTACTTTAAATCAATCCGTTATTTGAGTATGAAATGATTTTATTATTCAATTAATTGTTGCTGATTATTTTCAATGTACATATTGAGTTTCGATTGAGATTACAAAATGTAAGACTTTATTATGATTTTTTACAAAATATTTACAATGGACATCCATTAACAGAGTAGCAATAATGGATCGAATTTTATTTAATTGGTCTGCAACTATAAATCTATTTTGGCCAATTAAGATGAAAACTTTTTTGTGTTGCGAACCTTAATTAAAGAATTTTGTCAGTTGCTGTTGCCAAAAGATTCCTTTCACTTTCTATAATGTAATTTTTTTTGTATCGATTTGGTTGAGTAATCGATCTAAAGTTGATACAGTTTGTTAAATTGAGAAGCTGTTATGTAGGAAAGGTTTAATTAAGGATCGAAATAATTGTAATTTGTTTGGATAAATTGGCACCTTGATTGCCTTAATTTTCATTTTTTACTTGCTGTTATAAAATATTGACTTTATGGTCTGTAAGTTCCTGGTATGGATCATTAAATTTAATGAGCTCTAGTTAAATTGCTGCTTGCTGGAATCGAAATTTGGAATCATAATCAACATTCTATATAAACTTATCATGTTTTCCTTCCTACCTCTCACTAGATACTCATCTAATTAGAAAAGCACCATCAGCATATTCAGATGGCGTATACGGTATGGCGGGTCCAAACCGACCATCACCAAGAAAATTATCAAGACTTTTTATGAGAGGTCAAGACGGTCTGAGTTCGAAGGATAATCGTACAGCACTGCTGGCATTTTTCGGACAAGTTGTGACAAATGAAATTGTGATGGCGTCAGAGTCTGGGTGTCCCATAGAGATGCATCGAATAGAGGTGGAAAAGTGTGATGAAATGTACGATAAGGAGTGTCGAGGTGATCGATACATTCCATTCCATCGAGCAATGTACGATCGTCATACTGGACAGAGTCCAAATGCACCGCGTGAACAGGTACGATAAATTCATTCAGTTAAATTAAAAAAATAACCACAGTGGAAATTTGATTCCAAATTGTCTTGCTATATATTGTTCCTACTCACGCATTCATTCTCCTCTTAACCTTCATAGATCAATCAAATGACAGCATGGATTGACGGTAGTTTCATATACAGTACATCAGAGGCATGGCTGAATGCAATGAGATCTTTTCAAAATGGTACACTGTTGACTGATAAAAGTGGCAACATGCCAGTTAAGAATACAATGCGGGTGCCACTTTTCAACAATCCCGTGCCACATGTCATGCGTGCACTTAGCCCTGAACGATTGTATCGTAAGTATAAATATTATTTCATGTCATGTAATGGAAAGTAATTTATAAACATTTTTATTATCTTACAGTCCTGGGCGATCCGCGCACGAATCAAAATCCAGCAATATTGTCATTTGCGATACTTTTACTACGTTGGCACAATGTGCAGGCACAAGAAGTGAAACGTAAATATCCAGATTGGAGTGATGAGGAAATTTTCCAGCGTGCACGACGACAAGTTGTTGCAAGCTTACAAAGCATCTTCGTTTATGAGTATTTACCAGCATTCTTAGGTGGAGTTGACTTAGATCCATATACTGGATATAAAGGAGATGTACATCCAGGCATTTCGCATATGTTTCAAGCAGCAGCATTTCGATTTGGTCATTCACTTATTCCACCTGGCATTATGAGAAGGGATGGAAAATGCAACTATAAATTATCAAGAATGGGATCTACAGCTATTCGATTGTGCTCGACGTGGTGGGACTCAAGTGTAAGTTTAAATAAATGTGCTCACAATTTTTAAAATTAATTTAATTATCATCATTTGCAGGATATTTTTGAAGACTCAAGCATTGAAGAATTTTTAATGGGTATGGCATCACAGCTGGCAGAGCGTGAAGATCCGTTCTTATGTTCTGATGTACGTGAGAAATTGTTTGGTCCAATGGAGTTCACACGACGAGATCTCGGTGCATTAAATATCATGCGTGGACGTGATAATGGTCTTGCTGATTATAATTCAGCACGTAAAGCTTACAACTTGTCACCTCATAAAGACTGGAAGGATATTAATCCAGTTTTATTCGAAAAGGATCCTGAGCTGATGAATATTCTCATTTCAGCATATAAAAATAGACTGGATAATGTTGATGCTTATATTGGTGGTATGTTGGAGTCTTATGGCAAGCCTGGTGAGCTTTTCACAAAAGTTATTTTGGATCAATTCACAAGAATCCGTGATGCTGATCGTTATTGGTTTGAAAATGAGGAAAATGAAATTTTCACCAAAGAGGAAATTGAGAAGTTTAGGAACATAAAATTATGGGACATCATTGTAAATAGTACATCAATTGACCCTGACAGTATTCAACAAAATGTTTTTCAATTTATGGACGGTGATCCATGTCCACAGCCAGAACAACTCAATGCTTCATTACTTGACAAATGCTCACATCTCGAAGGCTATGATTATTTCTCGGGATCTGAATTAACTTACATTTACTCATGTGTTGTACTTGGATTTGTTCCAATTCTATGTGCATTGGCTGGCTATTGTGTCGTGAAACTTCAAAACAGACGAAGACGTCTATTGCGAGTTCAACAAGAAAACATTCGATCGAAAGGAGGAAAACAAACATTTGATAAAATGATGGCACGTGAGTGGCTTCATGCCAATCATAAGCGTCTTGTTACAGTCAAATTTGGACCTGAATCTGCTATTTATACAGTCGATAGAAAAGGAGAAAAATTGAGGACATTCAATCTTAGAAATACTGATACAATTCAAGTTGAATTAAGTCAAGAAAGTTATACAAAGAAGAAGCCGCTTGTGCTGTTGAGAATCCATAATGACCATGATTTAGTACTGGAACTAGAAACAGTCGGTTCACGTCGCAAGTTTGTCAAGAAATTGGAAGACTTTTTGATAATTCACAAGAAGGAAATGTCAATCAATGAACAGAACCGTGAATTGATGTTAGCAAGGGCAGAGACAAGGGAAAGACGACAGAAAAAATTGGAACACTTCTTCCGTGAGGCTTATGCATTAACATTTGGTTTAAGGCCAGGCGAGAGACGACGACGTTCTGATGCATCAAATGATGGGGAAGTTATGACAGTCATGCGAACAAGTTTATCAAAATCTGAATTTGCGGCCGCACTTGGTATGAAACCCGATGCCATGTTTGTTAGAAAAATGTTTAATATTGTCGATAAAGATCAAGACGGTCGTATTTCATTCCAAGAGTTTTTGGAGACTGTTGTACTTTTTTCACGCGGCAAAACAGAAGATAAATTGCGTATAATTTTCGACATGTGTGACAATGACCGTAATGGTGTCATTGACAAGGCAGAGTTTGGTGAAATGATGAGATCACTTGTCGAAATTGCACGAACGACAAGCTTAACAGATGATCAAGTGACGGAATTGATTGATGGAATGTTTTCTGATTGTGGATTAGAACATAAAAATCACTTGACATACAAAGATTTTAAGGAAATGATGAAGGAATACAAAGGTGAATTTGTTGCTATCGGTCTTGACTGTAAAGGTGCTAAACAGAATTTCTTGGATACATCCACGAATATTGCTCGAATGACATCATTTGCTATTGAACCAACTGAATCTGAAAAACACTGGATACTCGAGAAATGGGACACGTACACAACATTCTTGGAAGAGAATCGTCAAAATATTTTTTATCTCTTTCTCTTCTATGTCGTAACCATCGCACTGTTCGTTGAGAGATTCATTCGTAAGTAGACGCGATAAATATTAAAAGAATTAAAAAAAACTTACAAACTTTTTATTCATTTACAGATTATTCGTTTATGGCTGAACATACAGATTTACGTCACATTATGGGTGTTGGAATAGCAATAACACGAGGTTCTGCAGCTGCATTATCATTCTGCTACTCATTATTGTTGCTCACAATGTCAAGAAATTTCCTCACAAAACTCAAAGAATTTCCCATCCAACAGTACATTCCACTTGATTCGCATATACAATTTCATAAAATTGCAGCATGTACAGCACTCTTCTTCTCATTGCTTCATACAGTCGGTCATATTGTAAATTTCTATCACGTCTCAACGCAATCACATGAAAATCTTAGATGTCTCACGAAAGAAGTGCATTTTGCATCAGATTATAAGCCTGACATCACGTTTTGGTTGTTCAAGACACTCACTGGTACAACTGGTGTTGCCTTATTTATCATCATGTGCATCATTTATGCATTCGCACATCCAACGATACGAAAAAGAGCTTACAAATTCTTTTGGACTACTCATTCACTTTACATACTTTTGTATATCCTCTCATTGCTTCATGGATTAGCAAGAATTTCTGGTCCACCACGATTTTGGATATTCTTTATTGGACCAGCAATTATATTTGTCATTGATAAAGTCGTGTCATTAAGAACGAAATATATGGCACTAGACGTAATTGATGTTGAATTATTGCCATCGGATGTAATAAAAATAAAGTTTTATCGACCACCAAATTTAAAATATTTATCTGGACAATGGGTACGATTCTCATGTACGGCATTAAAGCCGGAGGAAATGCACAGTTTTACATTAACATCTGCGCCACACGAGAATTACCTTTGTTGTCATATTAAAGCTCAAGGTCCATGGACGTGGAAACTTCGTAATTATTTCGATCCATGCAATTATAATCCAGATGATCAGCCAAGAATTCGAATTGAAGGTCCATATGGTGGTGGAAATCAAGATTGGTATAAATTTGAAGTCGCTGTTATGGTTGGTGGTGGCATTGGTGTGACTCCATACGCGAGTATCTTAAATGATTTAGTATTTGGTACGAGTACAAATAGATATTCTGGAGTTGCGTGTAAGAAGGTTTACTTCTTATGGATATGTCCATCACATAAACACTTTGAGTGGTTTATTGATGTCTTGAGAGATGTTGAGAAGAAGGATGTGACGCATGTTTTAGAAACTCATATTTTTATTACTCAATTCTTCCATAAATTTGACTTAAGGACTACTATGCTGGTGAGTATTGATTATTAATGAAGCAGGGGTCAGTGATATGCAGATTTAATAGACATATAGCTTCAATTTTGGAGCTTATTGCCATTTTTGACACTTGATCCATGACTTTATGCACCTATTGATCTTATATCATAATATGACTACAATAAAATATCTCTAATTTCAGTATATATGTGAAAATCACTTCCAACGATTAGCGAAGACATCAATGTTCACGGGACTAAAGGCTGTTAATCATTTTGGACGTCCCGATATGTCAAGTTTCTTAAAATTCGTTCAAAAGAAACATTCATATGTAAGATATTTGTTCAAATGACACATAACAATGAAGTACAGTCTTTAAATTCTCCGTTGCAGGTTTCAAAGATCGGCGTGTTCTCATGTGGACCTCGGCCGTTAACAAAGAGTGTCATGTCTGCTTGTGATGAGGTCAATAAAGGACGAAAACTTCCATATTTCATTCATCATTTCGAAAACTTTGGCTAAAATTTATAGACATATTAGATATATTTTCAAATTGACACTTCAAAGTCATCATAATTTGCTCAAAAAAAAGGAAGGACGATTTAAAGAAAAAAATATTAGCAAAATTTATTGACACATTTGCTTAATTAAATTTTTTAGAATTTGATAATTTTTTGTCATCATAATTACATTATTATATTTATTCATTCATATCACGCTTCATTAAAGTGCTAATTGAGCTCGTCGTAGATTTGTCTATTGATTGAAGATGTTGTAGATTTTTTTTTCTCTTCATAATTTTAGATGTAAAATAAATTTATTTTAAATAAAGTTTTTATGAACAAATATTTGATAGATAGAGTTCTTTGAGGATTTATTCTTGAGAATGGCTTTGATTGTTAATTTTTAGGAAGAGCTGTGAATTTGTTAAGGAGCACAATAAATGATTTTTTGGATCCTCCCTCTCCCTTTTGTCATAATCATTATTATAATTGAAGACTAACCTCCCCTTACCCCCTCCAAACATTAAAACGTTTTATTCTGTTAAGATGAACTCATCCTCTTGACTGTATCTCAGAGGCGTAGCCAGGAATTTGAAGAGCGGGTGACAAAAAAAATTTTTGTATGGAAAAATTTAAGGGGGGAATTTTTGTGATTTTTTCATAAAAACTCTAGCAAAATGAAGATGGACTACAACTTGATTACAATCTTAAACTTCTCAATATCATAATTCATGAAATCGAAGAACTTATAAGCATGTGCTGTTTTGAAGAAAGTTGGTCAAAACAATGCTACAAAAATGTCATTTACAGCTACTCCACATACGATAAGAAGAACTAAATACAAAGGAATTATAGTTTCGGATTTTAGAACCTGATTGTTCATTTATATATTTGAGCACTATGATTAAGAAAATTAAATACGTGTGGGATATATTTAGTTCCTCACTTCTGCTTGTTTTAAGAGGTTGTGAAGTGCATTTAGAAATTTATTATGAAAACTGGAGTCGTATCTTTAGTAATTGCGATTATTTTCATCATAGTTTCTCAAAATGAGGTTGATGGAGGTAAGGAAATAGTCAAAGCTCAAATTCGATGAAAATTTTCAACTTTTAGAATTCAAAATTTATAAAAAAAAAACTCAAATCAACTAAAACCTCTGAAAATATTGAGAAATAGAAATTGAAGTTTGTGAAAAAAATCAAAAAATTGATTTAAATTATTTCTACTTAAATCAGGAGTCTTACCAAAGATAGCACAAGAAGTTGTATCAATAAAGGATAAAATAAATAATTTCTTTCACAAAATTTTTGGAAGC
Organism: Chironomus riparius; assembly: GCA_917627325.4. Taxonomy (NCBI): domain Eukaryota; kingdom Metazoa; phylum Arthropoda; class Insecta; order Diptera; family Chironomidae; genus Chironomus; species Chironomus riparius. The sequence continues at coordinate 14,199,264 of OU895877.1, read as the reverse complement.
TATGAAAACGCAGCATCAACCACTGAAATCGTTACTGAAACTTATCCAACAGAAGAACCAACTGAAAATGACATCCTAAAAGACATCATTTATCCTACTTACATCTCACCAGAGTTAATTGACGAACAGTCAATTCTAGTCATAAATGAAATTCCTATAGAAATGACTTGGGAAATGGTCAGCACAATAAATCCTGAATTGGAATATGAATTGCCATGGAAACTAAAGAATCATAGATTCAAGCGAGTTTGAAAATAATTCTTTTTTTTTCCTTCTTTTTGTAGGCACAGAATAGCTTAGTTAAGTTAAAGGCAGATTTTTGAATAAAATAATTTATTTTTGATCTTAGACAATTATCTTCATTATTTTGATTATTTTCAGGGATTTATTCAAAAACTTTAGGAGTTACCCTTGAAAAAATTGTTAAAAAAACTTGCAAGCATGTAGCTACCTGAAACACATCAGAAAATATTTTCCTTTTTTTTTGCGGTTCATAACCGCTCAACATAAAAGTTTCGAAATTTATTCTTAAGACGAGCCATGAAATAGTTTTTTGATAGTTTAGTTGATATCTGTCAATTAATCTGTAAAGAAGTTCTTAAAATAACAATTTAAATTTCCTGTTTTTAAAATAAAAATGGAGCATTTCATGATTGCACTGGCGCTTTCTTTGTTCATCATGCCTGATAATCATATTAATAATAGTAAGTTTCTGTTTCTTAATTTCAATCGATCAATTTGAAAAATTTTTTAAATTATTTTTAGATCCTCGAAAGCCGAAAGTAAGCTTGTTATCAATAATTGCTAGATGGCACGCATATACTTTGAGAATGGTGGAAAATACAAACATCAATATGGCTATATTAACTCGAAAAACAATAAGAAGCGACCATTTGGATGCACGTTTATTAAATTCACTTAAAATGAAGAAGAAACTTGCAGCGATGAACAAAATATTGGAGAAGGAACGCAAGTTGTATACTAATGCATTGTCAAAAATCTAATTTAAAGTTCTTATTTTTACCAGAGTCATTTTAGACTCATGATAACATTCCAAGCTTCAAAACCTACATAGAAAAATTTATTAGAACTTTTTATTAAATTCTACATCCATGATTAAAGTCTCATAATTCAAATTTTAATATTTCAAAGCGTTCAATAAAGTTTTTAAAGATACTCGAAAATTCAACTAAATTTAAACTTTTAATAAAAACTTTCCAGGAACAAGCAATCTTCCCATAGTAATACACCATTAATGACTCACTCAAGAAATTCCTACGAATGAACAAAGTAAGTCACACATGATCATAACTTATTTACAATTTTTTTTTTTTTTCATTCAAAAATATTCATTGAAAACAAGTCATTGCTGTCGTCACAATCGTGTGTCTATTTAAAGATAATTTAAATTTTTTTCATACAAACAATGCTCATAAAATACAATGCGACCTGCTCACTCTCTCAATTTAAGCTGAGCTCTCTTGATCAATTTAAGAGACACTTGCTGTTGATTGATATGCAAAAAGCAAGCATAAAAAAAGTTTTTGATATTTTTGTTCTGTCGTTGCTGAGTGGCTTTTGGTGATTTGAATTATTTTGTTGTGTAGTTTTTGTGCGTTTAAAATATCGTAGCTGAAAAAATTGTTATAATCTCAAACAAAGTAAGCCTTAATTGACTTAAATTAAGAATTTGCCTCTCAATCAACATGAGACAGTAATACATAACGTCTAACTAGTAAATGCACGACACTACACGATAGCAATCAATAGTTTTTGTAGACTGAAACTCATACTAATTATTATGTCAGTTATACTCCGACTCTCGTTGTAACAAGTCATAAAAGGATCGAGTATAGTGAATTTTTAAATTCAGTTATCAGCATCTTAAAAATAAATAATAATAAGGGCATTTTAAGGAACTACAACAAACTCATTAAAATATTAAGTTTGATAGTGATGAAATTTAAATCAATTTCAATATTAATCGTCATTTTTGCATTGACAAACAGTTCAAATGCGAAAGGTGGACGAGGTAAAAAAATCGATACTTAAATTCCCAGCACTGAAAATTGGACATAAATAATTCAAAAAAATTTCTATTTTCAGGTGGATTTTCTGCTCGTGGGGGTGGATCACGTGGAGGGGGTTCTAAAAGTAGTGGCGGTGGGTGGTCTAGTTGGTTTGGTGGTGGATCAAAACCAGCACCAGCACGTCCATCACCTTCTTACACACATAGTGCACCTTCACCTTCACATAATATACCTTCGAACACTAATAATGCACCAGCTTATGGCTGGAACGTCAATCGAGGTATAAGCGGCACATACATGCACTAAACATAATCAATTATTGTATTTTTTTTGTATTTCACTTTCACATGAGTCATCAACTGCACATATCAAATTGTAGTCACACACAAACATGACACTTTTGACCCTCTCTCTTACTCTCATTTTATGTTTTGTACTTGTTTACTCATTCATGTAAACATTCTTTTTTTGTTATTTAATTATTAGGTGGTTCAAACACGCAATCAAATTCTGGCTCCAATGTAGGATGGAATACAGGCAGTAATAGCGGTGGAACTAATACTGGATCGAAACCGAGTAATACAAATTATGGATGGAATGTAAACAACAACAATGCACAGAAGCCATCAGCTCCTGTTGGACCACCACCAGCTTATCCAGGCATGCAAAATCGTCCAATTCCTAATAATAATGCACCACCAGCTTATTCACCAAGTCATGTGAATCCACCAGCTTATAATCCTGGATCTTACAATGCTTACTCGCCAAGCATTAATAGTCGACCAGGAAGTAATTATGGAGGAAATATCCCAAGGCAAAATACATACAATTCATACTCATCAAATAATGGATATAATCCTGGTTATGGAAGTACTTTTGGTAGTCAAGGTCTTCCTGGAAATACTTATATCTCAAATAATTACTATGGAAGTCAACGTTCAGGTGGATCTGGATTTTTAACTAATGCTATGTTCTTTGGGATTGGTATGCATAGTGGATATGGATGGGGACGTTCTAGTGACTCTTACAATCGAAGACGATGGGATGAAGAGGAAGATAGAAAATGGAGAGCAACTACTCAAGCACCATACTTTGAGAATAAAGTTCCTGGAGAAGATAAGATTCTTCCTGCTAGTGCTGTCATTGGTGAGTATCAAACTTTGTTCATTAAAATCTTGAATTTCATCAATAACTAATCATTAAGGTGCTGCAACTGCTTTTGGATTGGTATCACTCTTACCACTTAATGTTCCAGCTAACAAGCCCCTCATGTACTGCAATAATACAGAATTAATGCAATCACAGATCCAGATCAATAATGAACACATATATCAGTGCATTAACAACACAATTGATATGTCATGTTCAAGGAAAGTTCTCGAAAATCAAACAGAAGTCAACGAGAATCAAACAGAATGTGTGAACAAGAACATGCAATGCAACTTAAAGGAGGATGAGATTGCTGGAAGTGTGTATTGCTCAAATGGAACTTTGATGAGTAAGAACTTAATTTTCTGTAACTCAACAACCTTATTAAATGGAACTAATGTGAATGAGACTACGACAATATTAAATTGTTATGAAGGTCAGTTACCAGAAAGTCAAGCTGCCTTTATTCCAACTACAACGACTACCCAAGCACCAATAACAACTACTGAGAAGTCATTGTCATTTGGCGCAAAAGTTCACATGTTTTTCCTTAGAATTATTGGAAAAGGTGATGCAGCTGAAAAAGAAATAACAACGACAACCGAAATGCCTGAAATGACAACTATTAAAGATAGTTGGGTACCGGAAGCATTGACAATTCCTCCAGAAACGACAACACTTGATACGACCACAACTGAGGATGCCTCATTTGAATGGATGGAAAAAATGTCTTTTAAGTACGAAAATGGAACTGATGGAATCACTTTGAAGCCAGTCAATAAGACACTAATTGAAATGCATGAAAGAGAATATAATTTAAAAAGTAGCATGGGTTTTACAGAGAACATTTCCTATCCTCCAAATTGGATTAAAGTTACAAGATCTTTAGAAACAACGACAGCAGCTTCTTCATCACTAGCACCAGATAATACTTCAGTGAGTGCTGACAGTTCAACAACAGAGGAACCAAAGAGCAACTAAAGTTGTTAATATTAGATATAAATGTATATTAAGGATGCAGCTTTAATTCGACAAGCTTTAACTAAGACCTTACTCAATATGAATGAACAGAAGAATCTCAAAAATAAGTTTCATCTTTAAATTGATGTGATTGAATTAAATGAAAATTTTGTGCTGATAATCAGTTTATGTGTCATAAATATTTTTTTGTAAGTTTGTGTGTGAGTTATGTGTGATCTTTAAAGTTCACTAGATGATATCAAATATGTCATCATGTTTTGTAAATTTACAATTAATGTGTAAAGACTAAATGAATATTTATAATAAAGAGCATTTATATTAATGAAAATAGCCATTAGTTTTCATTCTGTATCATGTTCACTTTGTCGCGTATTCAAATAGGAACTTTAAAAATTAGAATAATTATTTTATTTTTTAAAGTCGCATTAACATAAGTATTTGAATCCAGTAGTTTTGTAAATGCACAATGTATAAAATTCTTTGCCAAACCTAATCCAGTAAATGAACCAGCTTCAGATGAATATAAAAACGAGGAAGATGCTTCAACCTACAAACGTAAATTCATATCGTTACCTGATGTTTAAGCAACAAAAACCATCAAATACATCAAAATTGAAACTTCTAGAACAGATTTACAATGTAAATATCAAAATTTCAACTTATTAAAATGAATAAAATCAGAGTTGTGAGACAGATCGCCTGTCAATAAGCACAGGTGACATTTCTTTTTTTTTTCATTTTAATTTCACTTTATTGTATTTATTGACGATATACTGTCCGTTAATAATTCACATTTTACTTCTATGTATTTGTATACATATGAATTAGTATTATGGAGGATCAAACCGCTAATCTTCAAATCTAGGTTTCAATAAACTAAGGCTCTCGTTCCGATCTTCTTTAGGCGTGACGTGATCCTTTCCAGGTCCGCTCTATCAATATTCCATTCGTGAGTAATCTTGTAGTTCTGGTTCCTTTTACTCCCGCTACACTTCAAGTTCCTGACCCGTTCCTTAATCCAACGTTGCCCAAATGCCCAATTATGGCTTGATCTCGTACATTAAGCAGTCGAAGTATCTAAACTTCTAAAAAAGAACAAATTTGGAAATGGCTGGATTCGAACCGACGACCTTCGAGTTACCATCCCAAATTTGAGCCAAGCGCTTTACCTATTCGACCATCAAGGCACTTAACAGCTTAACTGCTACACTGTCTATGACAATGACAGATGACAGATCGCAACTCTGAATAAAAATTCAATTGTTATCAAGAAATAAATGAGAAACAATTTTTGAAATTTCTTAACCTCTCATCTTCAATTTATTAATCTTCAAAAAAAAATACTCAAAATTGTTTGTTTTGTGCAAACAAAAAATGCTCTCAGTCTGTTTAAAGCCTTCGCCAAAAAGAGAATTGATTCCTAATATTATAATTGAAAATTTAGTGAATTGTCTAAAAATATTAGTAAAGATTTCAAAATGTCAATTTATAGCAAATTAATTTCATTTGCTGCATTAGTGCTTTGGTTAAACGGCTCAATTGCCAAACCTAACTGGGGTATTTTCATATTAAAAAATATATATATATATATATATAAGGTTGTTCAGTTATTGATAATATGGAGGAATTGTAGGTTTTTGCATGTTTTGCATAGTTTTTAATTCACTATTTTTGATGCTTATTTCATTAATAAGTTTAAGTAAAGACTCCTCACGTTATTACTATACTAGCAACTATACAAGGGGCTAGCAACTTTTCAAGAGGCTAGCAACTTCACAAGAGGCTAGCAACTATACAAGAGGCTAGCAAGTATACAAGAGGCTAGCAACTACACAAGAGGCTAGCACCTATACAAGGGGAAATCTACTAATTGTAGTTGCAAACATAATTTGAATATTAAGTAACCGTTAATAAATTCTCCATCATTTTTGATAAAATTTGTTGGTTTTGATAAGTTTGATCAGGATGTGAAACACTTGGTTTTGCGACAAAGTGAAAAGATGTCTCAGTTAAAGTTTTATTGCGTTGAGTAATAACTGATCGACCTTTAAATGACTCCAATCCTTCAAATTTATAAAGTCAAAAAAGATTCACAATTTCAGTACTGATTTAATTTTAGAATCCATGTCTGAATATGAATCTTTTGAAGAAACAACACTTGGGACCAGGATATTTGGTAAACATAGACCTCACACAATAGAAGAATACAATCATCTTGAATCAACTGAAGAACATTATTTAGAGGAATATGAAATGAGTTGTGCTAGTAAGTCTTGTAAATCTTTAAAACATTTATTTAAGGTTAAAAAATTCAAATTCTTTTTAGGTTTCACAGGAGGATTTGGAGTGATTTTCATATTTTCAGCATCTATTTTTCATTTTTTGAGCTACTACTACACATATATCTTAGAAAGTCTTTGAATAAAACTATTTTATCTTCTTGAAGAATATTGGAATTACCATGCAAATGCATCAACACAGGAAATTTTTATTTTATTTTTTTTTACACGCAATCATGTTTGGGATTTTCCCTCAATGTCAGTTACCGTAAACAGAAACTATTTCAAGATTGTGGGGAAGAGAATTTAAATGTAATTTTTCTGTCAATATTCTCAGTCATACACAAGTGCTCGTTGAGTAAAGATTGAAAAGTAATAGGCTTATTGAAAATAATCAATTCATAAGCAGTTTAAGTTCTTCGGTTCACTTAAGAAAGAAATATTTTTGATAATGAGACAAAAGTTTGGAATTTCTATTGCAATACTGGTTTTTATTTGTAGCTTTAATGCCAAAGGTAATTAGCTTTTTGTTTATCAGACTAAATAATTAGCTTGAATATTTTCAGTTGTTTGGTCACAATTCTCATTTGGAAATAGAGGTGGATTTGCCAATTCTTATAGCTCTTCCCCACTTGGAACTTCATTGAATTTTCCATCGTCAAAAGATTGGCATCACTTTGGAGGTAAGAATTAAGTTATTTAATTTTAAATTTTCAATCATATTACTTATTCATTTTAGGCTCTAGCATATCTTTTGCAAACAGTGATCCATTCAATGATTGGCCTAACACAAACTTTCCCAGGCCTTCTGCTGGTTTAAATAGAAATACAGGTATGATCGACGCACTAGAAGGATAATTACATCAACAATAAACTCTTAATAACTCTTTAATTTCTAGGCAGCATTAGCTATGCACCAACACATACTAAAGATGACTTCCATTCAATGTTTCCTAATCTTGATGAACAAAGTTTTAGTTTTGATGGAATAAATAAAATTCGTTCAGGATATGGACTTCCTCCGTTGACGACAACAACCACAACATCCAGGGCTACTAAACCTACAAAACATACAACCACAACATCCAGTGCAACTGAACCTACAACACAAACAACAACAACATCAGTTCCTCAATATGAACGCTTTCATAATTATGGAAATACTTTTGGAAGGAACTGGCTCTTAAAAAGCACTTATATAGCCAGAAATAATTATTATGAAAGTGAAGCACCAATCGGACCAGGTCCTTTGACTAAAGCTTTATTCTCTAGTGGTGCTTTATGGGGGTACGATGATAATTCAAATTTTAACGATAAAATAAGATGGAATAAAAATGACGATAAGGAATGGAGGGCCACAACAAAAGCTCCATACTTTGAAAATGAAGTTCCTGTTGAGAATAAAATTCTTCCAGCTAGTGCTGTTATTGGTGAGCATTGACCAATTTAGAGAAATTCCATAAATTTCAACTTTATTTAAAATTAGGAGCGGCAACAGCATTCGGATTAGTTTCCCTACTTTCACTGAGAGTTCCTACAAGTAAGCCTCTCATGTATTGCGGCAATACAAACTTAAAGCAATTGCCAATCCAAATTTTTGATGAAATTTACATCTGCAAAAATGACAAATTTGAAATTTCATGCGAAGAAAATTACAGAAATCAATCGAATTTCAACTGCCCTATTCAGGAAATGAAGTGTGATATCATGGACGAGGATATTAAAGGAAACATTTACTGCAAGGATGGAGCTTTGTTTAGTAAATTGGACATCTTCTGCGATAGAACAATATCTATAAATGAAACAGATAAAGCTATAACATTCTTAGACTGTCACGAAGGTTCATTTCCTAAACATTTAGCATCATTCATTCCGACCACTACTCCAAGGTCAACTACCACACATGCACCAAAACCTTTATCGATTGGTGCAAAAGCTCACATTTTTCTTCTCAAGCTAATGGGAAAATTTGAAGTTGTCGAAAAAAAGACTCCAACAACAACAGAAACATATCCATTTCTAAATTTTGATGCGTGGCATCCAGAAGCACTGACTGTTCCTCCAGAAACGACAACGAGGGTGCCTGAAGTCAAGAAAATAGTAAAAGCTGCTAATTCAAATTCAAAAGAGGGAACCGAAGAATCCACATCAACAGAGTTACCTTCAAGCACTGTAGAAGCCTCTACTGGTTCGGTGGAAAATTCCTAGTTCCTGACCATAAGTGTCTGATATTATATTTAACCTCAAAAATATCCTAAACTATAAGTAAGACCACCGATTGTAAGCATCCATATCAACAAATAGTTTTAAGGGGCCGTTCACTTATTACGGGGGGGGGGGGGTGTCAAGAAGTATGTAACGTTCCATCCGTTTTAATGATAAAATAAATTATGAACGTTCAGAGGGGGGGGGGGGGGGGTTGTGAGTTGTAACATATTGTAACAAGGGGGGAGGGAGTAAAACGTCGTTTTTTTGCGTAACGTAATAAGTGAACGACCCCTAAGTACATTAGCCTTGACTATCTTTCTGATTCATAGGAATTGATTATATAAAAATATGGATTAGGTATGAAAATTCATGATTATTCAAATATTTTTACAAATTGCATTTATTATCAATTTATGTCGTCACTTAAAAACATCGCGAGAAAATGAGAGCTTTAATTTATTAAGTTTAAAATCCAGTTAAATACTCAGTCATACTCTAGCACTCGTAGAATAAAGATTTAAACTTATCAATTTGCAAACAGCTTCTTGCTTTATTTATAAAATAAAATATGAATGAAAGATTCAAAAAAATTATTGTCTTATTTGTTCTGGCTTGTAGCTATGTCGAAGGTTAAATAATTAAAAAATTGGAAAGAAATTGGAGTTAAATTCTTGATTTTTTCAGTTGTTTGGTCAGAAAACTATGAATTTCCATCATCAATTAGTTCTCTAACTCAAGGAACAAGTTTTTCTTTGCCATCATCTTATTCATGGCATGCAAGTATGTAATGTTTTTAGAATATTTCGATCAATTCCTTATTTCTCATTATCAATCTTAGATCAATCCTTAATAGTTCTTGAAGCCTGAATATTTGAAAAAAAAAATTTATTTGAAAACTTTTTTAAAAACTTTGATAATTTTTAGATGGTGATGTCTATAGACCTATTAGTACAAGCAATTTCCCTTTACATAGCTATGGAATTAATCGAAATGAAGGTTCGTCCTAAAATAAAACCAAGCTCAGTTTAAATATATTCCCGAAATTTCAGACCCATCCAAAAAAATTCATGAAGAAGTAAAAGCCATTCTTGCGGAAATGAATAAAGTTATAAAGACTGATGAACACATACAAGATAAAAGTTTATGGAATCTTCCTCAAGAACCTGAAACTACAAAAAGATCAACATCCATGACTAAAATAACATCATCTACAACCAGTAGAGCCACCACCAAACGATTAACAACCAGATTGCCTTCAAAATGCACAACACCTTATCACTATGAAGTTTACCATCATTATGGAGATACTTTTGGTGACAATAAACTCTTAGACAATACATACATTGCCAAAAATAATTACTTTGAGGATCAGCCACCACTTGGACCAGGGCCTTTAGCAAAGGCTTTATTTTCAAGTGGGTATAAGTGGGGATTTACTGGGTATGATGACTCAAATAGTGGCCGAAATTGGGATAAAAATGCAGACAAAAAATGGAGAGCAACAACTAAAGCTCCTTATTTTGAGAACAAGGTTCCAGGAGAGGATAAGATTCTTCCAGCAAGTTCTGTTTCTGGTAAGATCAGTTCATGCTCTTTAAATTCAAAGTTAACATCTTTATTTTATTTAGGAGCAGCAACAGCAGTTGGAGTAGTGTCACTCCTTCCACTCATAGTTCCTCCATATAAACCTCTTATGTACTGCGGTAATACAGAGTTACAGCAATTGCCTATTCGAATTAATGAAAAAGATATCTACATTTGTAACAAAAATACATTTGAGATTTCATGTCCAGATAATTTTATGAATCAGATGAATAATATTTGCATGAACAAGAAGCTGCAGTGTGACTTAAAGTACAATGAAGTTAATGGAAACATCTTCTGTAGGAATGGAACTTTATACAGTAAGGCAAACATTTATTGCACCTCTACTACAACAATTAGGGGAAGAATCGAGACCATGGATATTTTAGAATGTCGAGAAGGTCAGATACCCAGTCACTTAGGCTCATTTATTCCAACCACAACTCCAAATTCCTTCTTTACAACAACAACATCAAAACCAAAGCCTTTATCTTTTGGTGCCCAAGCTCATCTTTTTATACTGAAACTTATGGGAAAATTCGATGTCGTCAAAACAGAAACAACAACAGAAAGTTATCCTTCAACAAAACAGTTTGCATGGCATCCAGTTCCTATGTCAGTTCCTTCAGAAATTACGACTGGCTACATACCAACCGTTAAAGACTATTCTAACACAGATTCAGCAAAGATTTTTGTGGAAACTCCAACATCATCAAGCTTAACAGCAACTACAGAAGCTCCTTACGAATGGATGAGAATTGTATTTTATCAAAATAATGAAACAAAGTTAGAACACTTGCCACAGGACTTAGTTGAAATTGCAGAACATATACACTCATCTGAAATCCCCACAAATTGGATGAAAGTATTTAAAAGTGATCGATCAAGAACAACAGTTCCAAGCTCAGACACTGAAAAAGGAAATTGTAATTAATTGTTATTTTGATTGAGTGCCTGAGCCTTGCAACAGGTTCTTATGGAATCTACAATATATTTATTAGAATAAAGTTTCAATTTTTAACTAAGTTTAAAGTCAGCTAGCTATTTTGTGAACTTAATGTTTTGTTCAAGGGCATATGCCACGGTTAGCGATGGTTCCTTATTACAAATTTCTTCGATGACTCTCAGAACTGTTTATAAATTTTGTCTCAATGCCGATGAGTCATCAGGTTATTTGAGAAAGAGCGTAACCAACCTTCTTAATTTTAATGTTAATAAAATTCTCAGTCAGCCTCAAGTGCTCTTTGAGATAAGATTTAAAAAATCTGAACAGACAAATCAACTTTCAAAGAATTAAAGGTCTCTTAAAAATAAAATGAACAAAAGTTTTAAAATATTGTTGAATTTTTTACTACTTCTGGTTAACAGCATTAATGTCAAATGTGTCAGAGATTCTGAAGAAACTACAAGAAATTACTACAAACCACAAATCCACTTTAATATTCATAATGATTATGGAAATACTTTCGGTACGAATGGCTTAAAACCAAACACGTACATAGCTAAAAATTACTTCTTTGAAAGTCTGCCTCCACTTGGACCAGGTCCGTTAGCAAAAGCATTGTTTTCAGATGGCTATGAGTGGGCTTTTTCTGGTCCATATGATACATTAAATAATAAAAGATGGAATACGATTGAAGATAGACGATGGCGTGAAACAACTCATGCTCCATATTTTCAGAATAAAGTTCCTGGGGAGGATAAAATCATCCCAGCTAGTGTTGTTGTTGGTGAGCAGTCCTTGCATTAATTTTTAGGTTAATTTGTTAATGTTTGATTATTTAAGGAGCTGCAACAGCATTTGGATTGGTTTCATTACTGCCACTAGCAGTTCCTCATCACAAGCCACTCATGTATTGTGGCGATACAAACTTAAATCAATTGGCGATTCGAATAAACAACAAAAATATTTATGTCTGCAATGAGCACAACTTTGAAATCGCATGTCCAGACAATTTTAAAAATCAGATAAACTATCAATGCATGAACAAGAAAATCCAATGTGACTTGAAATACGATGAAATTGAAGGAAATGTTTATTGCAGAAATGAAACTTTGTTTAGTAAGACAAATATTTTTTGTACTTCAACGACGAATATTGCTGGAAGGATTGAGACTTTATCGATATTAGAATGTAACGAAGGAGATATTCCTGACAATTTATCGTCTTTTATTCCTACTACGACTCCATCGCCCTATACTATAACAACGACTGCCACAACTAAGCCTTTATCATTTGGAGCAAAAGCTCATGTTTTCATGCTTAAACTGATTGGAAGATTTGATGTTTTGGAAGATGAGACAAGTCCAAATGTCAACTCAATTTCTGGTTTTCGTCCTTGGTATCCTGAACCATTAAAGACCCCTGATATAGACACTTATGATTGGATGAGAACTATTTCGTATCCAAATAATATTACAAGATACGAACCTTTGCCTAAGAAACTGATTGAAGTTGCAGAGAAGACACCAGCATCTGAAATTCCTAAAAATTGGGTAAAAGTGTTGAAAATCGAATAGAATAAAGCTGGATTTCTGACCATTTAAAAAATTTGCAGACGATTTTTTATAAGTTCGTGGGTGCTTCCAAAATTCAGTTTAATGTTTACGTCACAGGTTTTATTCACAACAATTTCATAAATCAAAATATTTTTGACCTTTTGACATTTTTCTACTACATATTCTGGTGAGTTTCATTCAATAATACTGCATACGAAAAATAATCCAAATTCTATAAAGATAAGAATAAATACGTATTTTCTGTCATGAGATCGACCCTTAATTTGCGTATTTTTAATAAGATTATCTTATGACTTGTCTTACTATTTGAGAACTCTGAGTATAATTTTTTATTTTATTCTCTGAGCGATGGAGTTACATCCAGCTCCTGTTTTTCGTATAAACTCTTTACTTAAGTCAGTCTTAATACTAAACTTAACTTAATCTTATTAAAAATGAAATCAAAATCATGCAAAATTTTAATCGCATTGATTTTATTTATGTTTATTAAAACTAACCTTGATGCCAAAAGTATAGGAACAGGTAAAAAGTTTTATTTAAATCACGAAAGAGTGAAAATTAATTCAAACAAATCTTTAGAAAATCTTGCTTCTTACAACCCAACAACAGAGAGACAACTGTCATTCAATGCAAAAGCTCATCTTTTCTTCCTTCAACTTATTGGCAAAGGTGACCTTGCAGATGAAAAGCCAACAACTCCATACTCTGTATTACATCAACGAGACAATAAACCAACAGTAGCTGAGCATTCAACAAGTTCTCCACGACCCACAGAAGCAACAACTACAACAACTGAAGCTCCATTTGAGTGGATGGAACGATGGCCTGTTCAGTATGAAAATGGAACTTACGGAACATCATTAACTCCTGTTTCGAAAACAATCCTTGATATTTTTGAAAAAGCAAATGAATTTATGACTAAAAGAGGTGACCGGAAAGGATTAACTCCTCATCCACTATGGATTAAAGTTTATATAACTAAGCCCATGGAAGAGACGACAGAAACTTTGATTTCAGCTAGGACAACAATTTTTGAGAAAAATAGCACAGTTTCTACACTTTATGATACAATTAGTCCAAAGACAGAAGAAAATAACGACTAGGCCGAGCTGAACTGATCCTCTTAGTTGAAAAAAAAATTTAAAATGAAATATATTTTTTGATTTATAAAAGCAACAACTCAATTTATTTAAAACCGCTGAGCAATAAGATTCTCAGTTACTTTTAAGTTCTCAAAGAACGAAGATTAAAAAAAATTAATTTCAAATAAAATCATTTCGATAAGAATTATCAGCACAAATTGAGTAATTTTGCGGTTCAATAGTCGAATAAAGATAATAATAATAATATGAAGCATAGACTTTACATATTTTTATTCATTTTATTAGTGTCAACAAAAATAGATGCTAGAGGTAGGCAATTAATTGAAAATCAAATTTAAATTAACAATCCAATAGTCAAATACTCATAGGTGGTCGAGGTGGGTCTAGAGGCAGAGGTAGCATGCATCATGGTGGTGGAGGAGGTTTAGGATGGGCTTTTAGTAGTTACTTCGCAGATTCATCAGTTTATGGAAATAGTTTTGGCACCAAAGGTCTTCCTGACGATTCATACATCTCAAAGAATGACTATAGACATAAAGAATCAAATGGATTCTTAATAAGTTCTCTGTTCAATGGAAGATGGAATGAAGAAAAGGATAAAGAATGGCGGGAATCAACTCGTGCTCCTTATTTTGAGAATAAAATTCCTGACGATGAAAAACTATTTCCTGCTAGTGCTGTTCTTGGTATGTTCTATTGATTATCGTAGATCTTGACTAATTCAAAAACTTCCAGGCGCAGCAACAGCATTTGGTCTAGTTACACTACTCCCACTCAATGTTGCACCTGGAAAGCCTCTAATGTACTGCGACAACACAAAATTAATTCAATCACAAATTCGGATCAACGATCAAGATATTTATGTCTGCAACAATAGAAGAATTGAAATTTTATGCAAGAAAAATTCTGAAAATTCTGAATGCTTAAATGAGGAATTGCAATGTGATTTACATCAAGGAATTACTGATAATATTTACTGCTCACAAAACACACTGCTTAGTAGAACTTATCTCTTCTGCAGCTCAACATCAACAATTCACAAAAATGATTCAAATGAAAATGTGACAATTGTGAATTGCTTTGAAGGCCAACTTCCAAAAAGTCGAGTATCATTTATTCCTACAACTACAACGACCACAGAATCACCATTTTTCACACCAACTCCTAAGCCTTTGTCTTTAAGTGCAAACGTTCACATTTTCCTAATTAAATTAATTGGCAAACATGAAGCTTTAGAAACGACAACACGAGAATCATATCCAGTCACAGAAGATAATTATGCATGGTATCCAGAAGCATTAACAATTCCTCCAGAAACAACAACTCAAAAACCTATTCAAACAACAACAAAGCTTCCATACGTATGGATGGAAAAAGTATACGTATACCATGAAAATGGAACTGTTGAAACAACGTTTCGTCCTGCTCCTATACACTACCAACCTTATTCTTTTAAAACAGATCCAATTATTCTTCCTAATTGGTACCAAATCTACACAACATCTACTGAAGCATTTAAAGAAACCACAACTGAAGCAACGACTAAGAAACCTTACACATGGATGCGAAAGGTATTTTCAAGTGATCATGGAGACGCAGAAAAATTAGAGCCTGTGCCAAAAGATTTGGTTGAAATAGCTGAGCAATTTAGTCCATTCTTTCCCTCAAATTGGGTTAAAGTTTCTAATGGTAAAATTTTGGAAACAACGACTGAAAGTTTTTGGTGATTTGTTAAGTGTTAGAGTGAGTATTATCGTGTAAATATTTTTTGGAAGCATCCATTGTCGGTTTTGAAAGCCCAATTATTTAAATTTTTTAAAAAAAATAAAGTTTGAACAAAATGTAAAATTTGTAGATGCAAAGTTTATAATATTTTACAAATGTCAGTACAACGAGTATTATCTATCTTACTTATTTACTGTGAACATGTTCCTATGTGGAGCTTAGGTTACAACAAAAAGCTCTCCATCAAACTCTATTGCAGGCTCTGTCATCTACTTTCTACAATTTCTCTATCTGCACTGAAGCTGACATTCTTTCAGCTTTTGGAGTTCCTGGAAGTTGCTGGGGCTGCGTAGCTTTGAGCTGCTTATGATACACTTGGGGCAGCATATAAAACGATTGGGCTATAAGCGACTGGAGCGACTACTTTAGAGACAGCTGGAGCTGCATAAGAAACTGATTGAGAATATGAGATACTTGTGGTTCTGTCCCAGCATTGAAATTCTCTCTGGAGTATTATCAACAATGATTATTAACTGCTGAGCATATTTTCAGGCGAAATTATGTATGCAAATCTCTTTCTTGGTCTCCGGTGTCTCAATTTTGTTTTGATTTTTCTCTTTTTGGATTATTTTTATTAATATGGAACCTACAAAATTTGTTTGAACATGTGTTCATGATGTATCCTAAGTTTATCTTTAATCAAATTTTTACCTCTTGAATTGTCATGAAATTTTAATTCCAAATATTGCTTTCAGTAACAAGTAACAATTAGCTGAAAAACATCCCTTTTTAAAAGAACTCTTTTCAAAGCTTTAAAGGCACTCAGTCACTCTTAAGCTCTCAAAGAACGAAGATCATTTTTTTTTAATTTCACAATATTTATAATCATTACAAATTAAAAACACGCATTTTGTGTTCTAAACGAAAGAAAATGATAATTTTAAAATCAAGCATAACATTAATTGCTTTGTTCCTATTGTCTGGGAACATAGATGCGCGAGGTGGAGGACGAGGTTTGTAATTAATAGAAATCTATTTTGTATTAATTAATCTTAATTTATAAAATTTGAAGGTGGTGGTCGGAGTGGTTCAAGAGGCAGGGGAGGTATGCATCATGGCGGTGGAGGTCTAGGATGGGCTTTTAGTAGTTATTTCACAAATTCACAATACGGAGATTCTTTTGGTTCCAAAGGTCTTCCAGAAAATTCTTATATATCAAAGGATGACTATAAATATAAAGAATCTAGTGGATTTTTAATCAGCTCTCTGTTCAATGGACGATGGAATCAAGAAAAAGATAGAAAATGGCGGGAATCAACTCGTGCTCCTTATTTTGAGAATAAAATACCTGGAAATCAAGAGAAAATTCCAGCAAGTGCTATTGTTGGTAAGTATTTGTAATTAAACTAAGTCTTTGGTGATCAAAATTTGCCCATAAATCTGTAAAACAAAACCTTTATTGAATTTCATTAACCTTTCTTCCAGGCGCAGCAAAAGCATTTGGTTTGGTATCACTTCTACCACTCAATGTTCCACCAGGAAAGCCTCTAATGTACTGTGGCAATACAGACCTAATTCAGTCACAAATCCGAATCAACAAAGAAGCTACTTATGTCTGTAATAATGCCAAGATTGAAATTTCATGCAAAAAGAGTTTTGAGAATCAACTTGATCATGGATGTAAAAATGAGGTAATGCAATGCGACTTACAATATGGAGTTGCTGGAGCTATTTACTGTTCACAAGACACATTGTTCAGTAAAAATCATATTTTCTGCGATACGACAGCAACTGTAGATAGAAAGGATTTAAATGAAACTATGACAATTGTAAACTGTTACAAAGGTCAGCTCCCAAAAAGCCAAGCTTCTTTCGTACCTACAACCACATCGACAACAGAACATTCATATTTCAATATATTTACAACAACTCCTAAGCCTTTGTCATTTAAAGCAAATCTTCATGTTTTTCTCATTAATTTAATTGGGAAATCTGATGCTTTAGAAACGACAACACCTGATGTATATCCATTTACAGGCAGGAATGCGTGGCATCCAGAAGCATTGACAATTCCACCGGAAACAACCACAACAACACCAAGGCCAACAACAACAAAGCTTCCATACGTATGGATGGAAAAAGTATACACATATCATGATAATGGAACTGTTGAAATAACAATTCGTCCAGTTCCAAAACACTTGTTGCCTTTTCCTTTTGAAACAGACCCATTCATACCATATGATTGGTTTAAAGTCTATACAACTTCAACTAAAGCTTACGAAGAAACAACGACAGAATTAAAAACCACAACAACTACAGAAGAACCTTATGTATGGATGATGAAAGTTCCTTCTGATGATTCTAATGAGAAAGAGAGATTGGAACCTGCACATAGTGAAATTGTTGACCTTATTGAAAATTATGGCTCATGCATTCCTGAGAATTTTGTGAAAGTTCCTAGAAGTAAAGCTTATAAATTTTCATAAATGTTAGAGTGAATGCCCGAAAAGCTTCGATTTAAATCCAAGACCATGCCAGTGTCTCACTAGCTTAGTGCGGGTTTTCTGATCGATTAACCGACTTGTGCCATTTGGGCTATTGATTAAGTGCTACCCACTCGGACAAATCCTTTGCTTTAAGACAAGAAAATTCATTTTAAGTTTGAAAAAACTAATGTAAATTTAAATTAAGTCCAGTAAATTTTTAATGATTTATTATAGCTCTAGTTAACAAAATAAGTAATCAAATATTGAATATAATCGCTCTTTATCAATAAAATGTCGTCATTTTCAATGTCATTAAATAGCTGGAGTCTCAATTATTTACTCTTCTTCATAAAATACTCATTTTGTAGAAAGTCTTCGTGATTTCAAGGAACAGATTAAGAATGTTTGATGTCATTTTCAAGTGACGTACATTAAATACACGCATTGAAGTGATGATTCATTCAGAAAAAATCTTCACAGAACTCAAAACATTCAAATTTGTCAAAACAAAAAGCTTTGAGCAAGTAAGATTTTTTAGTTCCTTTTAAACTCTCAAAGAAAGAAGATTATTTTTGAAAATTTTATTACATTTGTTATCATCACAAATTTAAATACACAAATTAAGGTTTAAATAATTAAAAATTATGATTTTGGAAGCTGGAATTATGAATTTCCTCTCCAAAACATTAATTGCTTTATTGCTATTATCAAGGACCGTAGATGCTAGAGGTGGAGGAAGAGGTATGAAATATTGAATCCTTAAAAATAAGTTTAATCAAATCAATATCCTCAGGTGCTGGGCGTGGCGGATTTAGAGGCAGAGGTTCAGGATTACATCGTGGTGGAGGTGGATATGGAAGTTATGGAATATTTCAAAATTCAGCTTCGACTGTTTCATCTGGAACTTATTCAGATCCTTGGCCATCTGCTTATGGAACAACGTTTGATGACAATGGTCCTCCTGAAGACTCATACATCTACAATAATTTCTATAAAGATTGGGATTCTAATAAGTTCCTAATAAATTCTCTTTTTTATGGAGTGGGGATGAAAAAAACTGGTCCAGAAGAAACAAAAAAGAATTATGACTCAATTGGTTTGGAAGATTTTTATAGAAGATGGAATGATGAACAGGATAAAGAATGGAGAACTTCTACCAGAGCTCCATATTTCGAAAATAAAATTCCAGGTGATCAAAAACTATTTCCAGCTAGTGCTGTTGTTGGTAAGCATCTTATTAAATTATAAATATTGAAAGTTGCTCATCCTTTAAATATATAATTAGGTGCTGCAACAGCATTTGGCTTAGTTTCTCTACTTCCACTAAACGTGCCAACAGGAAAGCCTCTCATGTACTGTGGAACCACGAATTTAATTCAATCATCAATACGAATCAACGATATCGACAATTATGTTTGCAGAAAAAGGACACTTTTTAAGGTTACATGCAAAACAGATTATCAAAAAAAATTAGAAGATAAATGTGAAATGAAGGAAGTGGAGTGTGACTTAGATGATAAAGTTTCCAGAAAATTTTACTGTATACATGGAACACTGTTAAGTACAATGTCAATTTTCTGCAATTCAACGACGTCTGTTCATAAAAATAAGTTAAATAAACAATCAATTATAAAATGTTACGAAGGTCAATTACCAAAAAGTCAAACTTCATTCATTCCTACAACCACATCAACAACAGAATTTCCAATAACATCAACAACTCCTAAACCTTTGTCTTTAAGTGCTAATGTTCATATTTTGCTTTTAAAATTAATGGGGAAATCGGATGTTTTGGAACCAGAAACCTATCTATCTTCTGAAAGTAATGCATGGCGTCCAATAGCACTTCAATTTCCTCCTGAAACGACAACTGAAAAAGTCAAAACAACAACAACAAGAGTCCCATACGTGTGGATGGAAATTGTATTTGATAATAGTACTGGAGTAACATCATATCAGCCAATTTCAAAGCATCTGAATGAAGATCCAACTTATATATCCTCAAATTTGTTTAAAGTTTATACGACATCTACCGAGCCATATGTTGAAACTACAACAAAATCAATGACAACAACTCAAATTCCTTATATTTGGATGTCAAAAAGTGCTGCAACTGACAAAAATCGAGAACCATTACTTGTACCGGTTCCAGAAAGCATGATTGAAGTTGCAGAACTGTTCAATTACTATCCTAAGAGTTGGGTTAAAGTTCCAGTGACCAAAAATGATGATACAACGACAACAAAGTCATGATTTGTTTAGTTTAAAAGGTTGTACAAATAACGAATAGAACTAATGATTATGATAATGTTCTAAGCTGTCCTTAACGTTTTTAAAATAAAAATACAAAGAACTAGGTTGAATCAAGTCAAAATAGTTTTAGATGGCATTTGTAGCTAACCACATCCATTCTCCTATCACATCCTAAAACCATTTTGAAATTTCTAGTCTTTTTTTTGTAAATATGACAACTTAGGATATAGCTGGTAAATTTTTGAATAGGAGTGAAAATAATTTTTTGACAACTCTCAATTCAATCAAATGACTGAATTTTCGAAAATATAAAAGATCAATGTATTTAGCACTGAATAAAATGACTCTCAGTTCCTCTTAAATGCTCAGAGAATAAAGATTATTTTATTTTTGTTTATGTTAAAAAATTATCAGCATAACATTTGCGGTTCACTTGACATCAAAAATGAAAGCATTGAAAATAAAAAGGAATCAAATTTTTGTATTAGTTATTTTGAGTCTTCTGTCCAGACATACAGATGCTAGGGGAGGAGGGAGAGGTAAGAAATGAATTAATATCGGCACAGATACAGTTAGAGTATTTCAGGTGGTCGTGGAGGGATGTATTCAGGTGGAGCGGTCGTTGATGATTCATCATCACTTCATAACAACGGTCTTACAGCTGGTGCAGCTACATCATCAGGATTAAAGTCATCAATTCCATTTGATGTTGCCCCAGGAAAGCCTCTCATCTACTGTGGAACTTCAAAATACATTCAGTCCCAAATTCGAATCAACAACGAGGATATTTATTTTTGCAATAAAAAAAGAATTGAAACTTCATGCTTAAAACAAGCATATCATGAATGCAGCGATGAAAGAATGCAATGTGACTTGGATGATGGAATTCTAGATAATATGTTTTGTCAAGATGATACGCTGTTTAGCAAAGCTTTAATTTCTTGTAATTCAACAACGGTTGCATACAAAAAGAGTGAAAAATTGACAATTCTTAATTGTTATGAAGGTAAGCTTCCGGAAAATAAGCTTTATTGCTTTAGCTTCTGTTATCAATAATAAAATCTGAATATTATATTTTAGTTCTAGTTCAAAATTCACAAAGCATTTCTACTAAAAAGCCGTTGTCGTTTAGGGCAAATGTTCACATTTTTCTACTTAATCTCATTGGACAATCGGAGATCTTAAATGCAACAACATCTAAATATAATTTACTAGTGTAAAATTACCTATAGCTGAATAGTCAAATAAGTAAATAAATATGCGGAATAGGCTAAATGTGTAATTTTATGAACTGATCATAATTGTAATTGGAAATCCTTTACTAATTCAACTGCATGACTTAATATTACTCATCATTCTCTATCGTAATTAAGTCGTCATACTTAACGTCAGCAAATATATTCTGACTTCTCGATTTTGTTTACACTTTCTTTCTTGAGAATTAAACCTTATTTTAAATTCATCGCTCCTGACTTTAAAAGAGATGATAATGTGAGCGTGAATTAAGTTTATAAGCTAAATTGTACTCAAATTTTAAGAGCACACTTTCAGTCACTATAAAATACAGAGCATATAATTACTCAGTCATCAACAAGTGTCCATCAAGGAAAGATTCAAAAATAATAATAATACGAGATCTTATCATCTCAAAATTAATCAACAAATTTACGGTTCAATTGACAAAATTATATCAATTGATAACCATGAAAGGAATTAACATCGCAATATTTGTTTTACTGCTAATAAGTAGTAATACAGATGCCAAAGGAGGACGAGGTATTATCATATTTTTATTTTATGTTCAATTTCACTATTTCAGTTAAATTTTAGGCTCTAGTGGAGGGTCACGTGGTTCATCTTCACGAGGGAGCAGCTCAAGAGGAAGCAGTAGTGGAGGTGGCTGGTTTGGAAGTTCAAGATCTTCTCCTTCATATTCATCTCCCTCATATTCAAGACCTTCACCATCATACACTTATAGTGCACCATCTCCATCTTACACATATTCTCGTCCATCACCTTCACCTTCCTATACACACAATTCACCATCGCCTTCTTATGGATGGAATACAGGGGGAAGTAGTCCAAGTGGAAGCAGCTTTGGTTCAAATACAGCTTCCAAGCCTTCAAGTACAAATTATGGATGGAATGTAGGAAGTAACACTGGAAGCACGAATACAGGATTAAAACCAGGAACTAATATTGGATGGAATTACAATAATCCGTCAGCACCAGTTGGACCTCCACCATCGTACCCAGGCATGCAAAATCGTCCAGTTCCAAGCCATAATTCTCCCCCTTCCTATTCGCCAAGTTATAATAATCCACCAGCATATAGTCCTTCACATTTTAATTCTCCATCCTATAATTCACCAAGCTACAGACCATCACCGTCTTACAGTCCATCTTACAGTTCGCCAAGTTATAATAGCAGACCATCTCCTTCATATGGCAGTGGAAGTAACATTCCCAGAACTAATGTATATGGAACTCATTCATCTAGTCCTGGATACTATACAAACAGTCATCAAAACTATTACGGAAATACTTTTGGAAGTCAAGGTGTTCCTGGAAATACATATATCTCAAATAATTATTATGGGAATCAACGTTCAGGTGGATCAGGATTTTTAACTAATGCTATGTTCTATGGTGCTGGTATGCATAGTGGATATGGATGGGGACGATCAAGTGGTTATAATAATTATGGACATAATGGTTATTATGGTAACTCTGGATATGGCAACAGTTATGGATATAGTCGAAGACAATGGGATGAAGAAGAGGATAGAAAATGGCGACAAACTACTCGTGCTCCATATTTTGAGAATAAAGTTCCTGGAGAGGACAAAATTCTGCCTGCTAGTGCCGTTATTGGTAAGTGCAGTTTTTTTAATATCCAAAATTTTGCTAATAATTCGTTTTCATTTAAGGTGCTGCAACTGCATTCGGATTGGCTTCACTACTTCCTCTCAATGTTCCATCGAATAAACCACTCATGTATTGTAATAATACTGACCTAATGCAGTCACAAATTCAGATCAATAATGAATACATCTATCACTGCATTAATGGATCAATTGTAGTTTCGTGCTTAAAACATAGCGATGACAACTTAACTCTAAATATTGTTAAAGATCAAATCCAGGCAGATTTAAATCAGACAAAGGATATCATGAATCAAACTGAAGTTATTGGAAATCAAACAGGTCAAATTTTGACTCAATTAAATCTGGTAGAACCTTTTTTCAACCAAACCAAAGCTCTATTAAATACAACAGAATCTAAGTGTTCAGGAAATGTGGTGATCATGGAATGTGATTTGTCTGACGAAGAAGTGACTGGAAATCTCTATTGTAAGAAAGGCACACTGATGAGTAAAAACTTAATATTCTGCAACGCTACAACACTCCTAAATGGCACAATGATAGTTAATGGAACTAGTATAAATACAACAACATCAATTCTCAATTGCTTTGAAGGTCAAGTACCAGAAAAACAAGCATCATTTATTCCAACGACTACCCAAGCGCCAGTAACGACAACAGAACGGTCATTGTCATTTGGAGCTAGAGCTCATATGTTCTTCCTTAGCATAATCGGTAAAGATGATATTGTAAACCAAAAGCAAAAAGCAGAAGATATTCCACAATTATCAGATAATGAAACATGGATTCCTGAGGCTTTAACTCTTCCTCCTGAAACTACCACTGAGTCTACAACCACCACAACAACAACTGAAGCCCCATTTGAATGGATGATGATAGTTAAAAATTTCCAATATCCAAATGGAACTTTTGGAACTACGCATTCTCCTGTTCCGAAATTCCTTTTTGACGCACGTGTTTTAATGAACGATGTTCTTACAAGCATGGGAAGTACAACCACAATTGATCCTAATTGGTTCAAACTTTACAAGACAACAACTGAATTGCCAATTGAAACCACTGAATCCACAACAACAGAAGCGCCATTCGAATGGATGATGGCTGTACCAAAAGAATATGAAAATGGAACTTATGGAACCACACTTAGACCTGTTCCAAAAGAATTGATAGAAGTGCAAGATAATATTAGAAGGTTGCTAAATAGAATGAGTAGCGAATCGACAACATCCAATCCACTTTGGATCAAAGTGTACAAAACCACTGAATCATCAAATGTAACTGCAATAGAATCTGTAAGTTCGTCAACAGCAGATGATGAATCGTATGAATGGATGCGAAGAAAGTTACAACAAGGAAGTGACGGAATTGAATTGGAACCAGTTCCTGAAGATGAATTGAAGATAACTCAGATGCATAATTATACAATCCCTTTAGATTGGGTTAAAGTTCCTAAAAATAAGACTATGGAAACAAGCACTCTAAATCCCTAAATTCATTTTGGATATAAGTGATTTATAAGATGTAAGCTTAAGAACTGAGTCCTCGAATTTAGAGATTTTAGAGATTCAGTTCCAAACCTTAACCATTCCTAGCTTAGAATCTAAATTGAATATTACTGCAAACTTTGCAATAATTATTAAAGTTTCATTTGACCCCAAAATTTGAACTTTTCAGCTCCAAAACTTAACCATTCCTAGCTTAGAATCTAAATTGAATATTACTGCAACGTTTGCAATAATTATTAAAGTTTCATTTGAACCCAAAATTTGAACTTTTCAGCTCCAAACTTAACCATTCCTAGCTTAGAATCTAAATTGAATATTACTGCAACCTTTGCAATAATTATTAAAGTTTCATTTGACCACAAAATTTGAACTTTTCAGCTCCAAAACTTAACCATTCCTAGCTTAGAATCTAAATTGAATATTACTGCAACCTTTGCAATAATTATAAAAGTTTCATTTGACCACAAAATTTGAACTTTTCAGCTCCAAAACTTAACCATTTCTAGCTAAGAATCTAAATTGAATATTACTGCAACCTTTGCAATAATTATTAAAGTTTCATTTGACCACAAAATTTGAACTTTTCAGCTCCAAAACTTAACCATTCCTAGCTTAGAATCTAAATTGAATATTACTGCAACGTTTGCAATAATTATTAAAGTTTCATTTGACCACAAAATTTGAACTTTTCAGCTCCAAAACTTAACCATTCCTAGCTTAGAATCTAAATTGAATATTACTGCAACGTTTGCAATAATTATTAAAGTTTCATTTGACCACAAAATTTGAACTTTTCAGCTCCAATACTTAACCATTTCTAGCTAAGAATCTGAATTGAATATTACTGCAACCTTTGCAATAATTATAAAAGTTTCATTTGACCACAAAATTTGAACTTTTCAGCTCCAAACTTAACCATTCCTAGCTTAGAATCTAAATTGAATATTGCTGCAACCTTTGCAATAATTATTAAAGTTTCATTTGACCACAAAATTTGAACTTTTCAGCTCCAAAACTTAACCATTCCTAGCTTAGAATCAAAATTGAATATTGCTGCAACCTTTGCAATAATTATTAAAGTTTCATTTGACCACAAAATTTGAACTTTTCAGCTACAAAACTTAACCATTCCTAGCTTAGAATCAAAATTGAATATTACTGCAACCTTTGCAATAATTATTAAAGTTTCATTTGACCACAAAATTTGAACTTTTCAGCTCCAAAACTTAACCATTCCTAGCTTAGAATCTAAATTGAATATTACTGCAACGTTTGCAATAATTATTAAAGTTTCATTTGACCACAAAATTTGAACTTTTCAGCTCCAAAACTTAACCATTCCTAGCTTAGAATCAAAATTGAATATTACTGCAACCTTTGCAATAATTATTAAAGTTTCATTTGACCACAAAATTTGAACTTTTCAGCTCCAAAACTTAACCATTCCTAGCTTAGAATCAAAATTGAATATTACTGCAACCTTTGCAATAATTATTAAAGTTTCATTTGACCACAAAATTTGAACTTTTCAGCTCCAAACTTAACCATTCCTAGCTTAGAATCTAAATTGAATATTGCTGCAACCTTTCCAATAATTATTAAAGTTTCATTTGACCACAAAATTTGAATTTTTCAGCTCCAAAACTTCAGCTCATGAAGGATTGATAAAACACTTTGTAAGCTGAATAAGCACAGAACAGACATTTTACTTATTGTTTAAAAATAAATTTAGACTGGCTGAACATTCGTTAACTAACCTAACCCAATAAAATATTGAATAAAAGACCTTGATGAACTACATTCAAATGTTTTAGCCTTATACATGATAGAAATATCAAGGAATTAGTAAAATGATTCGCGATAATTACAATCACACTACGGGTACAACTCAATGTTTTTATTATTGTGTACATTCGTCACTCAAATTCGTGATAAGAGAATTAAATTAAAATTAAATTCTCACATAAGAGTCAGTAATAATAGAAATGTGGACCTTGTATGTTGGAATTTTCATAGCTCTTGTATGGATTCTTGATTATTTTCTGCTAGACAGAAGGCAATTCAAGCTGGTAAGAAGATTAAATCATCCACTAAGATTACCATTAATTGGTCAGGCATGGTTGGCATTAGGGATTAAACCAAGTCGTAAGTAAATTATTAAATTTGATATTAATCATAATTTGACGAGTCCCCAAAATAATTTTAGAAACGCGCGAATTTATCGACAAACTCAATAAAGGATACAATCAGCTATTTCCCAATGTTTTGTGTATTTACATAGGAAATAAGTTAGAAGTTGGCTTATCAAATTACAAATACGTTGAAAGAATTTTAACTTCAACAAAGTTTATTGCAAAAAGTTCACTGTATGATTTCTTGGGAGACGTACTTGGTGAAGGATTGTTATTCAGCACCAACCAAAAATGGTTCGAACGTCGCAGGATTATCACACCGACTTTCCATTTTAAGATTTTAGGTCAATTCTTTGAAGTTTTTCAGAAACATAGTGAAAACTTATGCAGAGAGTTGGAGAACTTAGCAGACGGTCGTACATTCGACGTTACACCTCATATTAACATGACTGTCTTGAAATCTCTTTGCGGTAAGTCCTTAACTACTCTTGTTGACTTATTCTTATGAGTTTTCAACTTTAGAAACCGCAATGGGCTGTGAAATAAATGAAAAAGACTACAGCTACTTGAATGCAGTCAAGGAACTTAGCTATCATGTTGCAACAAACTTTTTAACCCCATGGCACCGAATAAAATTGCTTTACAATCTTACACCGACTAAAAGAGCACAAGATAAGTGTGCAAAAATCATTCACGATTTTACAACAAAGTTAATTGAGGAACGAAGAAAGATGTTGATAAAAAGTACCGAGAATCAAGATTTGAGTGACCTTGACAACGACGAAATTGGATTAAAAAGAAAAATGTGCTTACTTGATGTCTTGCTTCAATCTACGTCAAATGGTAAGCCACTGAGTAATGATGACATCCGAGAAGAAGTCAACACCTTTACATTTGCTGGACATGACACAACAACAATTGCAACGTGCTTTACACTTTACATGATTTCGAAACATGTGGATGTTCAGCAAAAATTGAACAAAGAAATTGAGGAAGTCTTAGGAAAAGATGAAGTAACTTTCAAGAGTTTAAGCGAGTTTAAATACCTAGATATGGTCATTAAGGAGACACTTCGTTTATATCCACCGGTTCCGATTATATCAAGGAGATTATATGATGAAGATGATTTTGGAGACTTTGTGGCACCTGGAAATGCTAATTACAATCTATTCTTATATTCTCTTTTGAGAAATCCAGCCAATTTTGAGAAACCTGATGAATTTAATCCTGACAGATTTTTGGAGAATATTACACCATTTGGATTCATTCCGTTTAGTGCTGTAAGTATAATAATTCTTGATAACATAAAATTCATATAATAATTATCAATTCTTGCAACTTCCCAAGGGTCAACGAAACTGCATAGTAAGTACAACTACCAATATAACCTGGTTAAATCAATAAAAATTAATTTTTACAGGGTCAAAAATTCGCCATGATCAACATCAAAACAACAATCATCAACATTCTCAGAAACTTTGAAATATTTCCAGGATTTATTGAATCTAAAATAGAGTTCCACATCACACTCAAATCCAACGGCTCATTTATAGCTTTACAAAAGAAAATCAAATAAAAGCTCCTCAAAAAAAGCTCAGTAAAGACACAAACCACATTTATATTCACAACATTTTCTATAACTTGTTTGATCAATCGAGTCATCGCATGACATTTCGCGCGCAATTATGCTTAACAATAAAAACAATGCACTGTATGTGCCGTAGTTTTTGGGTCATATGGAATTTTCTTTTATTTTCTTTTACTTCTCGCCGTACACGCAAACGTATAGAAGCGCCACAACGTGTTACTATGGACAACGATAAACACAAGTAAACAAAACTCATCAAAAAAAATTATTCTTTAAAGGAATTGGAGCAATTTTGCATTAAAAAAAGTGTCATAAACTTTTGCATTTTAAAATTTTTTAATCATATATTAAAATGTTGAAGCATTGTAGTCGTAGTCGTATGAATAGTGTCAAAAAGAAAGCATTGGAGAAGTCTGTATTGCAAGATATGAACTTTTTATCACTCAAAGAATTTTATAATAGCATTCCAGGTGTGTTTAAGGACATTCTTATGCAATAGAAATTTTCTTTGAGGTGAAAATTAATTTTTTTTTTAATATTTTTTTTTGCAGACTATAGCGACATGAATCATCTTCCAGAACGTGAATTTTATCATGAACTAGATTTATTAAAAAAGAAGCAGCAACAATTAACAGAGCCTAAGGAACCGATTAAAAAGAAAAGACCAAAATCGAAATCTGACAAGTGCAGTTCTAGAGCATCTTCACACCATTTTGATCATTTTATTTGTCCAAACGATTATGAGACCAAAAGGAACATCACCGAACGAATTAGCTTCGCCGATGATGGAAATTCAATTTGTTCATGGCAATTAGATTTTGATGGATCAATTACATGCAAAAAACGAGATAATTTGTCTCGTCTATCATCCGCTACATCTCGCCCACGAACAAGTCGAACTGAATCGCACTGTCGGAAGCAAACATCTCGATTATCAAACATTCAGGATGACTATGAGTTGTTGAACTCACTCAAAAATTATCGGAGTAAATCAATCAGTCCAACACGTAGTCAATTAAATGATAGCAAGTATCAAAAGGAACTAGAAGGTGACGCAAAGTTTTATAGTGATCTAACGTATGATAAATTAAAAGCTGTGGATCATACGATTAAAAGAGATCCAATTAAGGATATTCCAATAACATCACGTATACCACTCTTTAAAAAAGTCATGGAAGATAAGGAACATAAGTAAGTGCAACTGTTAAAGATGTCTTAAGACAAATTCTCAAATAATTTTTCAAATTCTAGAAGCCAATTGGCTAGACTTAATTCAGCAATAAAGCTTCAATCTCAAATGAAGCCATTCCACTTCTATGAACGTAGCAATGCTCGTAGTTCATCTCGCAGATGTCTAAGTCGTAGTCTCTCTACACCACAATTAGGAAATTGTGATTTTTCCGATAATGAGGATGTCGATTCAACGTCATTTAAGGCAAAACCATTTCCTAAGAATCTTTTTTGCAATTTTTTCCATTATAAAATGTGGGAAGATAATTATTTTAGGTAAATAAAAAAATAGACTTGACAGTCTTGACTTTTAGCCTAAATATAGACGGAAAAAAATTATATATTTATTGATTTTTGCTTGTCTCGCGAAATTAGGGCTTTAAACAAAAAATTGAGGGCAGAGGAGCTTTTAAAAATATCTAAATTTCCGCCGTCGATGGCAAAGCGCGAGGAAGAAAAGAAGAAAAATGAAGCGATTGATGAATTGGAACAAGCACAAGCAGTAACACCAAGCATATTGAAGCAAAGTGTCGAATTCTCACCAATTCTGTCCAAGAAAAAGAGAATGCGTAAGAAATTGAGAAAGACTAAAAGTGCAATCGCATCGTCACGCAGTCAATTCGCAAAGTCCTACATTTTTGACACCAAACGTGATCGGGATAAAGGAAGCGTTAAAGTAATGTGACCAAAATTGTTAACAATTTGTTTTAAATGAAAGATTTCTTTTAGTCGGACACAACAGCAACAACAATGAATACCCTCAAGCATCGCGAGACTCCGAGTGATAATATAACACCAATTTATCCCGTGAATCGTCCAAATTTAGCAGCAACATTACGTTATGAATGGAGTCGCGAGAAAATTAAGCATTATAAAGAAACAAAAGAAATGTTGATGCGTGACAAATTTCGAAGGCCTTCATGGGGTGTGAAAAATACCCACGCATTCCAGCAATTAGCTCATGAGTAAGTCGTTTATTATTTTATTGACCGTTCCCTGATAGGATTTAATGTTTCATTAAATTTTAAGGGCATCGAACGATGAAGAAATCGCACTGCGACTGGCAACAAGAAAAGCAGAACAGAAGCTCCGGCAAGAAGAGCACGAGTTGAACATGGAAATGATGAAACAAAGAGTCAAAACAGCACCATTGTTGCTCGAAGGGCCAACACAATTAGCACCACGTCTTGGTCACATTTATCACAATTGCGACATAGCAGATGATAAGAAAAAGCTTGATGGATTGATCCAACAAAATAACCTTCTTAAAGTTCCAGTTATGCATCATAAATCAAATCGACCTGGATCTACAATTTCAAGTACTGACAGTAAACGATCAGAAAGTACTTATAATACAAAAACTACGTAAGATGGTTTCATATTTATTTTGTAGTGAAATATTGGTTGAGGACTATGGAACAGGATAAGTAGAAGATTTCTGAAAATTATTAAAATTGAAAACTATAAATTCGAAAGTGAAATTTTGAAATAATTGAATTGAAAATTTCAATCCTGAAAATTCCAAATAAACTTTACTTTTAAGAAAAGTGGAGAATTTCGAAATTTAAAACTTTAAGTTCGAAAGTGAAATTTTTAATTTCGAAAGTGAAATTTTTTATTTCGAAAGTGAAAACTTAAAGTTCGAAAGTGATAATTTTAAAAATTAAATTTCAATTTCGAAAGTAAAATTTCAATTTCGAAAGTAAACACTTGAATTTTGAAGGAAAACATTTGAATTTTGTAAGTGAAATGTCAATTCTCAAAGTGAAAAATTAAGTTTCGAAATAATTATTTTAGATGAAAATTTTAAAATTCTGTAAAAGTCTTCATAGTCCACAATATAAATTAATTTTAATTAACGAATTTATCTGTATTATTATGTACAAATTTTTTATAATAATTTATATAATATTTAGCCTAATATAAATTCTATGATTTTTGGCTTCACAAAACTGCCTTAAAATGTAGC
Organism: Chironomus riparius; assembly: GCA_917627325.4. Taxonomy (NCBI): domain Eukaryota; kingdom Metazoa; phylum Arthropoda; class Insecta; order Diptera; family Chironomidae; genus Chironomus; species Chironomus riparius. Next base: position 14,167,634 of record OU895877.1, on the reverse strand, counting down.
AATAATTTTGTACAGTGCCGCTATTTACATAAAATTTGAATTATCGATATGAGAAATAAATATGAAAAACATATACCGCATATTTAAAACAAACACCAGAAATTATTGATTTTCGGTCAAATTACAGCTTTGTTTATTTTTGAGCTCGATGCAACAAATTTTTTCTTCAGAACTAATTAATAAAATAAGGCACAATTCCTAAAAAAAGCATCATATTTAATTTCAAATTAAATTTAATTTGAATTCATAAATTTTTACTTCCGAAACACAATAATCGACGTCATTATATTAATGCCATCAGAACCTGACCTATCCTAACCGCATGCTTATCTTCAACATCTTATATCAATCGAAACAATAACATTTACTTTATATTCATTCATCCCACACATCATATCAATATCCTATAAATCAATTCTTTTGGTTAAACGAAACTTTTTTTTGTGTAATGACGTGACATTTTCGTGATGAAAAGCTCATATTAAAAGTTGATATAATTCATACAATATACATCACAGTATCGTCGAGCAATAATATTTTATTGAAGATGTTCTAGAACAAAAGTAAATATTAACTTAAGCTTTCGTGTTGCTAAAGCCCCCAAATGCTCAAGTAAAATGTAATATCATGAGACGTTTCATCATCAACGTCCTGAATAATTAACTTTTCCATGAGGATAAAAACGTTTTGTTTTTTAATGGCTTGACGGAAAGTGCTCATGCCTTCAGTTTGTTCGCTTGCTTTCTATTTTTCATTAATAGGAATTCCAAGAAAGATTTTTTTTATCGAATTTCATTTTGAAATGAATTGTTTATGCAATAGATTGTTGACTTTGGATAGTAAGCAGTTTTGGTAAGTTACTCAAGTGTTTTGAAATGTGAATGACACACTAGGAAACTTAATGTTGCTTCCAGAATCTCCAAAACTATCCAAACTTAAATAGTTCAAATTTACAATTATTAATAATCAATAAATTGATAGTAAATAGCATGTTGACAACGACAGTGTGCACGGAAGTCCTTCTATTAATAGACATTATCTTAACTGTTGCTAATTGCTTTTGACAATAGTCCAATTTGGTTTTAACTCATCGATGGCATGTCACAGAAGGGACTTTTTAATGGATGTAACCAAAATTGGTATACAAAAGGAACATGAAGACTGTAATGGTATGCAGGAGAAATTATATTGAAAGTCTCTAATTCGTTAACGAATTGTTCAAGAATTTAAACTTTTTGATGAGAAACTGAGTCTTGATTTGTCACAAAATAATGAAAAATGAAAGTGCCAATCTAGATCCTCGATGCCTTTCTTCTCAAGAATTGTGGGTATCAAACCCACTCAAATCTAACTCAAAGACATTCAATACGGTTGTCATGATTCATGAATTACGAGACTATCATAATTGATAACCTTTTAAGCTACAAAATTCAAATAAAAACCCTACGTGTCTTCCTCCACAAGACAATTTCAAAAAAACGATTGACCGAAAAGTTCTTGCTTTCATGACTCGTAAAAAATTCTTATTTGTTCATATTTATAAAGTTCTATTTTGAATATTTAATCGGATGTCCTTTGAAGAATAAATTAATAAGTATGTCTTTAATAATAGAACATGCTCAATTTTTATTTTGTTACAAAGCTTCCGATTTTGATGCTACGTGATGTTCCATTAATTTATTGTTCATTCAACAAATAAACTTTTTTAAGGCTTAACAATACTTAGTGCTGTTTAATAAATCTCATCATCTTGTCACATTCCCTCACATCTGCATTTCGTCATTTCACTTGATGAATCAAGCCCACTTTGCCTTCAAGAGAGGAGCATATGATTTATTTCCGTACCTTACACATGTCAGTTCTCATTAGAATTTTAAATTAATCTCTTAAAAAACTTTTTGACACAAAAGTCGAGTGTCGCTGTAACATTTCATCAGCACCACCCCGAAACAAAACAAAAAAAGCTTTAGAATCAAATGAACAATGATGAAAAAAGTATGAATAAACAGCACGAACGCCACTGGCATGAAGCTTCGTTGTGCAACATTCGTAAAACATTGAAATATCTTTCCCTCCATTGAGCTTGTTATTAAGCGATTGAAATGTTCAATTGTCATTAGTCTGATATATACCTCCACTGAAATTAGATCGCTATCAATCATTAATCGTGTAAAGTGGTGAAAACTTAAAGACAACAGAATTTGAGGAATTACGTTTGATCTATAAAAAAATAATTTAACTCAATTTTGGATAAAACTTCACGTACACAACATAAATAATTAAAGTTACAGTTTCTTGTGTCTAAAAATTTGTCACAGTTACAAATAAAAAATTAAGCAAGAAGGAACATAAAAAAAGGTGCAGAGTCAATCATGCCTGAACCACAAATAAATAATTACACAAGTGAATCAGTTTTAAGTGATGAAGAAAGACAGCATCGAATTGAGGAATTAAGAAAGATGATTGAGGGTAATTATTATATATGAAGCTTTTAAGTATATGAGCTTATGGAAATGAATTATGATTGAGTTTATATGAGCATCGTCAATATTTTTTAATGGATATATGTAATGAGTAAATTAAAAAAAAGATGAAATTTAATAATTAAAAGATTTTTTTGTGGTTACAAAGAGTAAGGTGCTGTTGATGAAATTAAATGAAATCGCGGAAGATGATTTGCATTTTTTTTTTGTAAATGTTGCATGATCTGGATTGGCTTAAACAGAGTTTTAATGCTACGGCACTTAGTTCTTTATTTAATTGACTAGCTTTTGAAAATATGTAGCAGCTATAAATATGTTTGAATCATAAGGGCATACATTGACTGAAAAACAATTAACACAAACCTAGGTTGCGCTCAAGTCAATGACATGGTCACAAAAGAGTCTTTGGAGTCAGCTTTGTCTCGACAGGAAATCGAACCATATCCCCCCCCCCCTCCCTCTTCCCTTCCATTCTAATCAAATAAAAAATATTAAACCTCCCTCAGAAAACGGCTGTTGAAGCCTTAGTCCTTACTTATCAAGTTATTAGACTATGTTCTTGTCAAAAATGTTAAAAACCAAGCAAATACTATAGCCTAGAGTACTATAATTTTGCAATTTATATTGTACCATAATCTATCATCTTTACAACAGTCTAGCCTTAATTCGTTAAAATCATCGCATGTAAACAATATTTAAAGCAGAATTTCGGTCAGGAACAAACATCAAGATTCTTCTTCTTGAACCAGAAACAAATGTTCCACTTTGATATGAATACAAAATCAATAATTTACTTCCTGCGAGAGCAGCTTTTATGATAGATTGACAGTAAAAGCTTTCATTCTTTGAAGTTCACACGAATCAATTGATTTAATGGCATCAAAACCAACAAAAAGCCTTTCAGAAAACTTAATGAAATTTTCTATAATTCATAGGGTGGCACATCAAGTAACTCTATGAAATCTTAAGCTTTCTGCAGAAAAAAGCCATAAATTTTACTGATTCTAAGAAATTGTTTCTTCGTCCAAGAAATGTTCATGACCACAAATTTTACGATAAGAAGTAATAATTGTACACAATGTCAGCTGTTCTTCGCTTCCTATTTTGAATACACATTTATTGAATTTCAATTTGTAATTCTTACTCCGCATGCAATGACAATAAAATGTAAATTTATTATTTACTACGAAATTCATTAAAAATGACAGCGCGCTCATCACGAAATTTCAAAGTGCAACTCCAAAGTCCACATTTTAAAGTGATAATAAATTTTTAAAGTCGCATAAGAGCTAGTCATAGTAAATATTTCGCAAAGGTTTTTTTTTTGCAATATCGAATGCCTTTGATAAACCGGTCGCCTAAAATAGATGAAAATGTTTTGTTTACTTATCAAGTAAGAGAGTCACGACAGACTATTTTTGAGATTTTGAGAGTAGGGCGCAATTTTTTGCTTATTTTTGTATAAATAATGATGTGTCATTGGATTTGGAAGTTGAATTTTTAGAATATGAGAAGAAAGGTTCTAATTTTATTAGTAAATAAGAGTCATTTGAAGTGATATTAAAACTGTGGATATGAGAATAAATTTCTTGGGGTTTCTTAAAAGAGACAGGAGCTACGACAGTGAGTTATGGGGGCAATTCTTCCTCCCCATCCTAACTAGAAGGTAGCTATGAAAAATCAGAAAGAAAAAAAATTTTTAAGTCCCATCTGACCCCCTCCCTTGGCGCCTCTGCTTCTAAGTCTTTTCGTTCACTTAAAAAAATTATTATAGTTCGACTTCTAAATTTAATCATAAATCCATCCAACCTCCCCCAAGCAACATCAACATTAATATAATAATAATGACGAAGTGCCCACACAAATAACAGATCATGTCCACTCAATATCCGCAAAAATCATTTCTCATCGGATTTCATCTAAATCGGATCAAAAATTTTCCAATAAACTAATTTCTCAGGAGCTTCAAAAAAGTCTTGAAGCATCCCACACAAAAATTGATCTGTCAACTCGCATTACTTTCTATTCAAAATAACTTGATTGTATGACATTGTCACACTCAATTTCGTAATCTTTCGAAAAAATCTACAAATTGAACATTATCCGATTAATATTTCATGGTAGTCGGTAATTACATTTAAGTAACGCCAAACAACATAATCTCAAAAATATGACCACTTAATTTACTCGAAAAAGGTCTCTTGACTCCCCGCTGCAAACCGACTCATTAAAGTTGCTTATTTTGCAAAAAATTACGCTACGAGTAACGAGCAATACACTCACTTGACCTTGAAAAACTAATTTCATTTTATTGTTTTCAAAGAAAAATGAATAAATGTTATTTTATTATGTTTGGTTTGACAGTTTCTCAGCATTATATGTTACGTATATGGAATGATAATAATGGGCTAGTAACGATGATGAATTTAATTTGACTCCAAAACACTTTGATAAATTGAAGAATTTGGATGTCAATGTTGTTTGAATTTTAGTTTTAATTCTGAGGCTTAATTGGATTTGGGATGGGACAAGGATTAACAGTCAGTTTTCTTGATATTAAGAGCATGGACTTTTACAAAAGTAGTTTGGGTAATATCTTAATGAACATTCTGTAGGATGATTAAAGAGGACTCTTAAGCAACACTAGAATAACACTAAAAAAACACTAGAGCAAGACTAGAGAAACAGTAAAGCAACGCTAGAGCAACACTAGAGCAACACACGAATAACCTTAGAGCAATACTAGAGCAACACTCGAATAACCTTAGAGCAACAATAGAGAAACAGTAAAGTAACACAAGACACAACCTTAGAGTAACTTTACCATATTTTTAACTTAACACGCTGCTTTAATAATATTTTCAAGCTCATCAAAATTTAAGCAACCAAAATGTATTCTCAGAATAGTGCTTTACTGCTCGGTTCACTATAATTTTGATGAATAATCACCACGGATGTTTGGTAAGGTTATTAGAAAGGCCTCAAGTAGTATAAAAGCTACTTCAATTTCAAATTTCATCTTATATCTAAACAAAGTAAAGTTACATCCACGGAAAGCTTCCTCATTGCCCCAACCTTAACTTCACGACAAGCATGTAAGCTTATAATCTCAATACCCAACAAAATTCCTATTTATAGCAACAAAACCTCAACCGAAAGCCATCGAAAAAGGCTACGCAATTGTACAGAATACTAATCACTTCTATATTATTTCCCAAGTGTCTCGGAAGGATTCTTGAACTTGGATGACAATTTATGTAAATTAAAAAATAGTTTGCAATGTAAACAAAAAAATTGAAATTAAAATTCATTTGTATTTATTAGAACGTGATGAATCGATTGCTGTCCTTGATTAAATGCGAGTAAAACAATCGATCGATACTTTTTATCACAAAAGTATCAATTAATAGATGAGCGACTGGTGGTAATAAATTGAAAATGTCCATAAAAATGTGGTTGTCTGCAATGTCCCAGAGAAATTGCGTTCATGAGCTTGTCCTCCTTTTTTTGTAGAAATTTGATAAAAAAGAAATTGCTAGAAATAACTTTAATACTTAATATGCGCAATTGCTTCTGTTTTTTTTTTCTGCTACAAATTGAAATTGTTTCTAAGTAATCGATCAATAGACTCTGAAAGCTCAAACGACAGTTGAATCGCAATTTGAGTCATCATAAAAATTGCTCTATTGTAGCATATGGAAACTTTATACTGATTATACCTTGTTTTTAAAATTTTATGACTTTTTCACCCTTATAAACATGTTGTTTTTGAAATTAGTAGCACAATGAATTTTTAATGAGGAAAGTATTGTGTTTAAAATTCGCAATAAAAAAACGAAGAATTCATTAAAAATTTCTTTTGAGAATCTTTGTAGAATTTCGAATTTATGACATCTGAAAATCGATGCCAAAATGTTGAATTCTTAATGAAATGAACTTTGAATTTAATTCTGAAAAAACATAGGTTCAAGGCACGCAAGTATCAACTTTTCATTGCTCAAATCAACTTTCGAAGATTAAAAAATTAAATTCTTTAGTTTAAATTTTATGATAATGCTGTGCTTGACTACAAAACTGTCGAATTAGGCTTAATTTTGCAAAAAATCAAACTTTTAATCCTTTTTAAAAGAATTCTTTGCAGTTAATTCTTAAAGCTTCTTAATCAATCCTTAATCAAAACAAATCTTGAACAACCTTTCTTAAAATACACAAAAAAAGCTCTTTAACAACAAACTAATGACAAAGAAAGAATAAAACTTTTATGAAGTCATACTTGCAGCATGCATTGAATAACTTAAAAGTAAGTGTTCATATTTAGATGCACTTATTCGCGCAATATTTCCATTGTAGACTTAAAAAAACAACTAAAAGAGTTTTTAAGGCTTTCACTTTTATGGAGAACACGTGAATAAAATTTAGCCGCAGTGACGCAAAAAATTCAACCTTCATTGTAAATTTTTTTACGCATATAATTTGGAACTAGTAAATAGATTTTATTAATTGTAAATATTTTCGAGTCGGCGTTTTTAAACCTGTAAATTCAGACTATTTAAATTAATATAGCCTTGGCTGACCTACGATACATGATTTCTTTTTTTTTTTTGCTTGCATTAGGAAGAAACTTAAGACTTGTTATTTGAGGGACGTTAATGAAAGACGTTGAAATTTTAATCCCTCCCTTTTTTGGATAGTTCAATGATCTTATATTAAGCCCAATAGTATAAAACTGACCAAAAATGATCAAAAATAAGCATTAGATCCCCATCTTGAAAATAAAACGTCACTTATAAACAACCCCTCATGCTTGTGACGAAGATTAGTGCAGCAAAAATTAAACACGGAAGTCATTCGTTCGAATATATTGCAGTAATTAACTTGTGGAGCTCTGAATTGTCTTATTGCTAATTAAATAATAAGAACTGGCCCCAAAATTTAAGCTCAATCAACTTTCAAAAAATTACGTTCAAAGTTTTTTTTGTTTCTCATTGTATTTAAAAATAGTTTTGAAATTTCTACAAAGTCTACATTGAATTTTGTAGTCACTGCTTAACTTATTTATATTTGTTGAATTCAATGAACTTTCAGAATTAATTGATTTAATTTGTCAATATTAAAAACTAATTTTTTCGTTAGACACAAAATTGATTATAAATTATTCAATAAATTAGTTTAAATCACATTGCATCATATTTGCTGGGAAGTTCATTAAAATTTGATGAGTTTTTAATTTAATAAACTTTTTAGTGAAAGTTTTTGATTTATTTATGCGAAAAATGTGTTTTTTTGGTTTTGATTGTTGGGCGTAGTTTTGAAGCAATTATACAGCACATAACCGAATGATGCTGTTAGACAATAAACAAGTCGTTGACTCGTTATGATGTTCTAGTAGGATTTGGTATTTAGGATAAGTTCACACAGGGCGGCTGATTAAATTTTATTGCGAAGTGTTGATCTTAAGTTTTGAGTTAATAACCTCATAATTGATTGTTTTTTATATGCCTCAACTGCCACAAAATGTAAGGAATTAGAAGCTTTATTCTTGAATTACATTTTATTCCCTAGCTCTAAGTATCCAAAAACTCCTTATCCAAGCTTGCTTTTCCAGCAATTAAATTCCAATAATTACAACTCTAGCAATAAATATTAATACCTCACCAATTCATGCAATAATGGAACTATGATTTATTACATCACATCGACATTTTAATTGTGACTGATACAGGAGACACGCGTAAAGCAATAAGAACAATTAAACGGAATATTATTCATTTAGATATCATCGACATTTTATGCATGAAATAAATAAAGTTTTTAATTTTGAAGGACTCTAAAACTTACACGTGCAAGAAATGCATTCAAACATGTTCTGTGCATGATGTTCCATAGTATAGTTTGAAGTGATTTTACAAAATGTTAAGAGCAAATTGAAAGCACATGATACAGCACAAGACCTAGCATGCCAGACATGTCATTAAGAGTTACTTTATGTTACAGACATTTTTAAAGCAAACGTGAATAAATAGAGAAATGAGAGATGTCAAATTCAGATCCAAGTCTAATTAACTAGTATTAAAATATTGCCATTTAATATAATGTTCTTGGAACTAAGATTTGCTATTTTAAAATATTTCAACTTCATTTGACTGATTTTGTTTAATTGGAAATTGAGAGCTTCAAGAAAATTATTTTTCAAACCTGCCTAATCAATAAAACAAAATTTAAAAAGATAGTTCGAGTTAATCATGCACTATGGGGCAAAATGAAAAAAAAAGGGACTTTCACTTTGAAAAATGGACTTTTCCGATTTACACTTTTTGGGTGATTTTTTCTTGTAGAGGACATAAAAGTAGATAAAAATGCCAAATTTCAGGTCATTTGGTGCTGATTTCGCGATTCTAGAGCTGTTTGAAGTTGAAAACTAGTGAAAATTCTGGTTTTTTCATACCATGTTTGAACCGGGAAATATCTTAACTGGTTTAAGATATTGCAAAACGGTTTTCAGTTCCTATTAGTAGTATATAAGAGCTTTATTTTGACATATAACAAAGTTTAGGTTCTGAATGTTTTCGTGCCATTATGGTAGAACATATGTGAAAATTTCAGGAAAATTATCTTCAAACAAGCCGCAACTATCATAAATGAAGAGTTTCCAGGCAAGTAAAAACGCAGTTTTGTAGCCCCATATATCTAGTTTTCAAAACTGTATAAACTTTGAAAAAGTAAGCTAACGTAATTGAGTTATGTTGATTTTAGTAGGTCGTTGAGTATTTGGCCAAAAACTAATAATTCTTTTAAAAATACGAAAACATAGTTTTAAAAATAGTTTTTTGGTGTTTTCTTATGAAAAATAACAATTTAAATGATTTTGTGAAGAAAATTTTTCAAAAACTTCAAAATCTTTCGAGATATAGGGGGTATGTGCTCTCCATCGATTTGGCCATTTGTCACCCTACTTAAACCACTATAACTTTTTTTTGAAAAAATATTTTTTAATTCTGTTTTCGGATTATTGTAGCCTAATGTAATACCTATCCAACGATATATAATACTTGCTAGTTAACTTAGTCCTGGTTATTTATAGGGCTGTTGATTGTGACATACGCAGTTTTTGAAATATTCCCAAAAATTGCATTTTCAAAAATACCACTTTTAAGCAATCTCGAGTATTTTTTGGACTTTTTTAAGAAATGTTAAGTCTGAAAAAAGCTATTATCATTAGAGTAATAAAAAAAATACTCTGATACGCAACTATAATAGGTAAAATTAATAAAGTTTAATTTTTAGTTTAATGAAATTTTGTTTATTTGTCAAGAAATTTAATTTACATTTTTTTATCATATTTAATGAAATTTATTTATTCATTCGTTGTTTGCTTCTTCAGAATATTCATGGTCTTGTCCTTCGGAATAATCATAGTTTTCTGCTTGGGAAAAGTCATAACCTTCTCCTTCTGGCTCAATCAATTCAATTTCTTCCTCATCTTTTTCCTCATTTTCTGTTTGTTGCTCAGGTGTTTCACCTTCTTCTTGGACATTTTTTCTCATTAACCTTTTATTTATTACATCCATATATTTTTTTATTATTACTGGATCAGAACTGTAGAGTCTTCTATGTATAACATCCGTAAAACTGTGTATTCTTGAAGTTTTTCTGGCACGTAGTTCTCTATCTTGTCTGAGATATTTGTTTTGTGACTCCCCGGCTTCTTCACTCATTCTTCCTAGAGGTAATGGTAAGGCTTCCATGTAGTGTTTTGCATGAGCAAGTGCTCTGTGAAGTGTTACTGGTATTTTGAACCAACTATATGTTGTCAAAAACATTCTGTATGTTTCTTTACAGTACCTATCAAATTCATCTAGATCATCAACTGGTTCTAAACTTCGAATTTGGTTTAGCACATAGCATATACGTTTAATTATTTCTTCATTAAGATATAGAGTTTTAGCTAGAAGCTCTGGATTTTCAAGAACTTTTCTTGCAACGTTTCCTGTATCTGATGATCCAGCTCCCCCTTGTCTTGGTTCGAGTACACGAACATTAAATGCATCCCACATTGCTTGCTTTATTCTAGCCTTTTCAACATCTAAAACAATCTGTTCCTCTTCAGTTATCTCCAGCCAGTGTTTTTGAACATATTGTTTATATGACAAATCATATAGAGTCGTGAGTACGTTCATTGATGTATGAAGTGGCTGAGTGTTGAAATACAAGTGTTCTTTAACAAATTTTCTGTGTGTTTTTTCGAATCTTCCATTATCAAGATTATTTATGTCACTCATCTCGTTTGGTCCAGATCTACAAAGCTGACATCTGCAATATCCTGATGTTTCTGTAAGGTCTGTGTAAACTTTTCCATCTAACATTGTGGGGTAGAATTTGTACGTAATTTCCAAAAGCATGTCTTCACATATGAATCTCTGTGGTTCAAGTTTTGATATTTGATTTTTTATATCTTCATATATCCTTCTAACATTTACTCTGGTTTCTTTGGCATGTTCAAGTTGTATTGGTCGTACTGAGTATACAGATTGACTGTTTTCGTTGTCCCATAAGCAGATATAATTTCCGTTTTCGTCTTCATGTCGTAGTTGCTGAACACTCATACTAACTGTCAATAGTGATTTGTCTTCTATAATTTCATTATTAGTCGTTTGATTCGGTTGTGTTCTATCTCGTTCTTGATTTCTTGAATTTGTTTTTCCTTGGTTATACTGTGACTGTCCTGTTGTTCCGTCCATCCCCCATGTGACGATCATTTCTGCATGAATAACTTTTGGAGTTGATTCTGAAGGTAATATTTTGATTTTGTCGTATATTTCTGAATTGTGTGCTTCAATAACTCTTTTTGTGGTGAGTTGTGTCAAATTTTTTAGTGGAATAACGGCTCTTGTATCGGTGACCGTTATGTCATCAGGATAGCATTGTTTCTCTAACCTCAACAATTTTTTAGCTGTCGGTAAAACGTTTTCGCATTCCAGTTTCAGGACTTGTCGAATATTGTTGTACTGATTTCGAGATAAATTGTTAAAGGCTTTTACACCTAGAGCTACATGTATATCTAGTTGTTTAGGTTTTGATGTAGTTTTTTCTGGAAGATCCTCTCCTTTTTGGCACGCCTTAATAAATTCTTTTAACATTTTAGCTCCTTCTACTTTTCCTTCTTCTTTAGAAAGGCGAAGTGCCAAGTGAAGAACTGATAACAATGATCCTTTTGCTTCTTTTAAACTGATATCTAATTCGTCCACTCTTCTACGTCGATGCTTATCGCTTGTTAGTTGTTCAAATGATTTCCTCTTGATGCCCTTGCTGGATGAAGGCTCTATGTCATGGACGATGTATTCAATCTCATCCATATCTTCATCTGTGTCAGTAACATTTTCTGCTTCATATATAGATTCTTCCTCAAAAAGAATCCCTCCACTAGATTCGCTGAAGTATCGTGAGTCAACTTCAAATTCCTCTTCATAGAAATCTGCATGATCTCTTAATGCATTATTCCAATTTGACTGATTACAAAACATTTTTGACTTTGACTTCAGCTTGTTTAATTTATTAATTAAACTTGGTTTCTGTGATTCCGCTAATTCTCTCCCATGAATTTCTTCTATTACTGCCAAACAGTACGTGTGCTGTGTTGCAAGATTTAACGTTTTGTCGCGAAGAATTTCACAGAGTGTTTTCTTCGTAAGTGTTGAATTTTGGTTCATTTTTGAAAGTGACTTGTTCAATGAAGTTCAAAACTGATATGATGTGTAGAGAGAATTTCACGAGTATATATATAAAATAGTTTCAAAACTGAGATTTTCACACCTGATAGTGACTACCAAGGGTACTTTACAAAGTTGTTAACTAGGGAAGTAAAAAGTTTCTAAATTTAATTTTTTGGCTTTATAATCTCATAAATGTCATAAATAAACATAAAAAAGTTCTAAAAAAATACTCGAGATTGCTTAAAAGTGGTATTTTTGAAAATGCAATTTTTGGGAATTTTTCAAAAACTGCGTATGTCACAATCAACAGCCCTATAAATAACCAGGACTAAGTTAACTAGCAAGTATTATATATCGTTGGATAGGTATTACATTAGGCTACAATAATCCGAAAACAGAATTAAAAAATATTTTTTCAAAAAAAAGTTATAGTGGTTTAAGTAGGGTGACAAATGGCCAAATCGATGGAGAGCACATACCCCCTATATCTCGAAAGATTTTGAAGTTTTTGAAAAATTTTCTTCACAAAATCATTTAAATTGTTATTTTTCATAAGAAAACACCAAAAAACTATTTTTAAAACTATGTTTTCGTATTTTTAAAAGAATTATTAGTTTTTGGCCAAATACTCAACGACCTACTAAAATCAACATAACTCAATTACGTTAGCTTACTTTTTCAAAGTTTATACAGTTTTGAAAACTAGATATATGGGGCTACAAAACTGCGTTTTTACTTGCCTGGAAACTCTTCATTTATGATAGTTGCGGCTTGTTTGAAGATAATTTTCCTGAAATTTTCACATATGTTCTACCATAATGGCACGAAAACATTCAGAACCTAAACTTTGTTATATGTCAAAATAAAGCTCTTATATACTACTAATAGGAACTGAAAACCGTTTTGCAATATCTTAAACCAGTTAAGATATTTCCCGGTTCAAACATGGTATGAAAAAACCAGAATTTTCACTAGTTTTCAACTTCAAACAGCTCTAGAATCGCGAAATCAGCACCAAATGACCTGAAATTTGGCATTTCTATCTACTTTTATGTCCTCTACAAGAAAAAATCACCCAAAAAGTGTAAATCGGAAAAGTCCATTTTTCAAAGTGAAAGTCCCTTTTTTTTTCATTTTGCCCCATAGTGTCATGCAAACTATCCAGACATCTATAACTTTTTTGCTTCATAGCCTATAAATTTATAACAAGCACCAATCATTGCAAAACTCTGGTTTTAAAATTTTAATAATTAACGAGGAGAAGCAGCAGATGTAAAATTGACATTTTGTTGCTTCGGTTCCATTACTAATGCATAATTTTAAAGCCATTATTGGCATACACAATGCGTTTATACTTTATCGATAACAGTTGGTTGATTTGTCTACGATTTTTCCAATATTCAATTGATTGTTGGTTGTGATGGAGTTGCCTTGAACTTGGATTGAATATTATAAAGGATTATTAAAGAAGATTTTCGCCATTGACTGTTTATATCAAAGATTTATTGATGCTCAGATAAATTAGATGTGATTCAATATAATTCTTGAAGTTGTCAAATAATTTATAAAATTTAATAAAATCTTAAATTTCATTAACGAAGATAAATCCAAGAGTATTGAAAACTTTCTTTTAAAAATCAATGAAAACTTTATAAAGCATCCAGAATAAGTTTTCAAGTTCATCATTCATCTCTTCGAAACTTCAAAACTTTTCAATCTTTTAATTTAAAAAAGCGTAAAAGTTCACAATATAAACAAGTTTCAATGCTGCTTTTATGGAAACAACGTTATGAAATTAATAGTTTCCTTTGGGAAATGCTTTTATTATTGATACAACCTATTTGACATGCAAAGACAAAATTTTGCGTCTTATAAATTAAGTATGATGAAATATTTTGTAAATTTTTTTGAAAATTTCCTCAAAATCAATTAAAACTTATGTTTTTAGACAGTCAATAGCAGAACTCGAAATCAACAGATCGTAAATATACTAGAATCGACTTGATTCAACTTAAGTGTGTCGACTCAATAACGGTTGATATAAATATGTATGCTCAACTCTACTTAATTTCAAACTCAGATCTAATTAGTTTGAATGATAATAATAAATATGAGTCACAATCACGTGATAAATCACAAGCACCGAATGATATTATCAAACAATAATAGTACAAAAAATCATAAACAATGTGCTCTACGCGGTAAACTGAAGTTATTTCTATATAATACTCATAAAAACTCAATCAATTGCCTGTAATGCAACATATCGATTTCCATTACGTTCACGTGAAAATTTATTATCAGTTGATGATTTATAGCATGTCTCATTTTATCTTCTTTTTTGTAATCTTTTTCCAATCTTCTAGATTATTCAATCCTAAATATCAGAACAGATGATATTTTCCTTAAAAGATTTCTTTCGTGCTGTGAATGGAATGCAAATGACGCTTTTCAAAGAATTAAGAAACTTTTTAAACTCAAGGTGAGTGCATTGACTAAAAATGAAGAGAAATTTCAATTTTATAATAATGAACTTATTTTCTTTAACTCTAGTTTGACCACCCTAAATGGTTTCTCAACAAAAAACTCAACGATTACGATGATATTTTGAAACAAACAGCAAAGGTTATGCTTCCTGGTCGAGACAAGAAGGGAAGGAGAGTTTATCTTAGTCGAATGTGTAAGTTTAGCTGTTTTTTTGTTTGAAGGAACTAGAATTGTGGTAAAAATTGCCGAGAAAAAAAGATTTTCTCAAAGCAATCCCAAAATCAAGTGTGCGAAGCTGTTCAATGGATTTTTTCGATAATTTTTGAACAGCTCCACAACCTTGGTCAATATATAATTCATGAGTTTAAGTTTCTATGAAATCTCAAATCAAGAATTAATGGTCTTCCAACCTAAAACCACCAATCATTCACTCTAGTTCCGCAATTCGTCTCCTATTACATCAACATAATCATTTGTTTATTTTATTCCTCATTATTCATCAATCTGCAGCAACAATTGGTCATTTATCGCTCTTTGATATGGCACAGTTGGATGACTTGTGGTTTGAAGCCATGCTAAATGAAAATGATACGATTGAAAATGGAATTGTTGTACTCGTTGATATGAGTGGGTAAGTAATGTGATGGAACGAATGTGAAAGTGAAATTGTCTAGACTTGAAGCTATGATTTAGGTCAGTTTAAGATATTATCATCAAGTCTAGCATCTATATCTTAAAATGAGATATTCTAATGCTTTAACTCTATATTTTCAGATATTCATGGAAAATGCTCAAGTGGCTAGCGCCAGGCAACGTCAAAGTTGCATCAACAAAGGCTGAATTACTTCCACTTAAACAAATGGAAGTGCATGTCGTCAACTCATCATCACTCATGAACACAGCAATTAATCTCGTTTTTCCATTGCTAAGTCAATCGATAAAGGATCAAGTGTTTTTCCATTATCAGAATTTTCCATCCTTACACGAGCATCTTGGACAAGATGTTCTTCCGGCATGCTACGGTGGAACGCAAGAAATGTTGAGCTTTCAAGACTTTAATAATTATTTATATAAGCATGAAGACTACTTGAATAGATCAATAATGTATGGATTTACGACTTGCCCATCAGCTGATGGAGTGATGAAAGACAAAAAGAAGCAGAAGAAAGATAGTCTTGTAATAGCTGAGTCAATTTAATGACTTTGTTGATATTTTTTCTGTTTATTATTTTTGGTTATTTTTATATGTGTTGGAAGTTAGACTGAATATTCAGATTATTGATTATTCTTCAAAATCAGGGCTAGATATGAATGTCATCATCATCTTTAACCATGCCCTACCGCATATCCTTCAAATTTTTTATACTCTCATAAAAATGCATCCGAATAAATTCAGTCCATAGGTTTTGATAGCTAATTTAAATATTCAATGTTTAATTTTCTGAATGAGCTGATGATGATGCTCTAGACATTGAATATATTTTGAAACATAAAAACAAGTTTAACATAAAAATTGCATTGACTCAATCTGAATCTTCAGCACTTCCAACAAGTTAATACATTTTCCTTTCATTTTTTTTTCGGGGTAATTGACACATCATCAATTATTTTTGTAAATAGAGAAGTAATCAAGGTTAATGGGTCTTAAAAAAATTCATATGCGAATCATAATTAAGTTACATAAATAGATGTACAATGTACAAAGTATATTTTTCTTTAGGTGACCAGATGACACCAAAATGTTATGTAAAATATTGTGAACATATATATTTTGATAAATAAAAAGAAAATATGAAAAAAAGGTATTGCGCGACATTCAATTTCATTATTGGCATTTTATTCACAAATATTAATACATTTGACATCCAAAAACCATCATAAGCAGCTATTTGAAAAGGTGTGTAAGTCTTTTTTTGCGCATATATGTAAATTGAAAATATTTTTTGGTTTGAAAGAAAGTGAAACAAAGCAGATGACCCAATAAAGTGGTTTCATAAGATATTTTATGTATTTATATGGAGGATACGACTGACCCAGTGAATTATTTTGCAACTTTTTATGCATGTATCTGTTCCTATTGTTTGCTGTTGCTGTAGTGAGCTTTTTTAACCAACGCAACTACATTTTATGTTAAATTTACTATTGCTTTAATGACGCCAATAAGTCTGCAAGTCGATTAATGTAAATTATCAAAAAATAATTGTAAAAAAGTTTTTAAAAAGTCAACAGCACGTAGCGTTCCCAAGCGGTCACCCATCTAAGTACTAACTACGCTCGACGTTGCTTAACTTCGATGATCGGACGAGAACCGGTGTTTTCAACGTGATATGGTCGTTGACAAAGGTTGTTGTGGCTAGTTCCACTTCTTAAACAACTCCTGAAGCATGTTTCATTCAAAAAAATGGAGTTTTCAAAACAAAAGTCTTTGAATCTGATAGTAAAAATGAAAAATTTTAAAAGAACGGATGCAAAAAGGAACAAAAAGTCAACAGCACGTAGCGTTCCCAAGCGGTCACCCATCTAAGTACTAACTACGCTCGACGTTGCTTAACTTCGGTGATCGGACGAGAACCGGTGTTTTCAACGTGATATGGTCGTTGACAAAGTTTGTTGTGGCTAGTTCCACTTCTTAAACATTTTCCAAGGGTCAGACACTCCAACAGAATGGTAAGGATTGTGCAATCCTTACAATCCTTCCATACGAATTGTGAGGATTGTACAATCCTTACAATTCCTACAATCCTTTTCATATAAGGATTGTAAGGATTGTACAATCCTTACTAAACAAAAAATAATGCCCATTTATTTTTAAAAAAATAAAATAAAATACGAAAAATGAAGAAAGTCAGAAATTTTTTTGAAAACAATTATATTTAAAATGCAATAATTTACTGTGAATCAATTCGAATGATTTTTTATACATTTCAACTCATTAAAAAGTTTTAAAAAGTATAATTTTTAAAAGGATTTTGATTTAAATCATTTTTTTCAAAGGGATTTTTTTTTGGATTTTGATTTAAATCTATTGTATGGAAGATTTTATTGGGATTTTAAAATCCCTCCATGCAAGATTTTTGTTTTCAATTTCTCAAATTATTTTTCAAATCAACAGTTTTCAGTTGCAGTTCCTAAAGTAAGAATGCAGTTGATCATTTTTTTGGCCAGAATCTTGCAACTGGATCTTTTAGATCCAAGCATTTCTTAAAAAAAGGTTACAGCAACCAATGGTTCCATGCTGTTTGACTTAAACGAAATCCAATTCGTGATTTTTTATCTTCTGTGCCTTGATGTACGAAAGGAATCGGCCATTTCCGAAAAAAAATTTTGACTTCAAGAGGTGAATCCTTGATGAAAAAGCAACAAAAAAATTTTTGTGGGTGTAAAGGAACCAGGCAGTTCAAGTGCCTATTCTTGCTTATGACTCATTAAACTAACGTACTGTAATAAAAGATATTTAAGTTTTTGAAAGCCTTGAAAGCAGGGAAATCCTCATATGAAGTAAGATCCAGGCATGATTGATAAAATCCAGTTATTTATAAGCAAGCAGCAAGGCACAGAAGATTAAAAAACAAGAAATGGATTTCGTTCAAGTCAAACAGCATGAAACTATTGGTTGCTGTAACCTTTCTTTAAGAAATATTTGGATCTAAAAGATCCAGTTGCAAGATTCATGCCAAAAAAGGATCAACTGCATTCTTACTTATTAGGAACTGCAACTGAAAACTGTTGATTTGAAAAATAATTTGAGAAATTGAAAACAAAAATCTTGCATGGAGGGATTTTAAAATCCCAATAAAATCTTTCATACAAGAGATTTAAATCAAAATCCAAAAAAAAATCCCTTTGAAAAAAATGATTTAAATCAAAATCCTTTTTAAAATCATTACAAAAAGATTTTGATTTTGATATTTGATTTAAATCACCCACCCTGGTTATAAATAAAAAAATTGATATATCAAGCTTATTTCGTTCTTTAAAGTCAAACATATAAATTTTTAATATTAAATTAATATTTCTTCTCTAATAATCCATGAAAAACATTTTTAAATGTTCCATACAATTATTTCAACCTTACAATCCTTATATGGAAAGGATTGTAAGAATTACAATTCCTACAATACTTTCCATATAAGGATTGAATGGATTACAATCCCTACAATCCTTCTCATATTAAGATTGTAAGGATTGTACAATCTTTACAATCCTTCCATATGGATTGTGAAGAATTGTACAATCCTTTCCAATTCTGTTGGAGTGTCTGACCCCAAACATTTTCTCAACTATGGTTCATAAAAAAAAATGGATTTTTCAAAACAAAAGTCTTTGAATCTGATAGTAAAAATGAAAAATTTTAAAAGAACGGATGCAAAAAGGAACAAAAAGTCAACAGCACGTAGCGTTCCCAAGCGGTCACCCATCTAAGTACTAACTACGCTCGACGTTGCTTAACTTCGGTGATCGGACGAGAACCGGTGTTTTCAACGTGATATGGTCGTTGACAAAGTTTGTTGTGGCTAGTTCCACTTCTTAAACAACTCCTGAAGCATGTTTCATTCAAAAAAATGGATTTTTCAAAACAAAAGTCTTTGAATCTGATAGTAAAAATGAAAAATTTTAAAAGAACGGATGCAAAAAGGAACAAAAAGTCAACAGCACGTAGCGTTCCCAAGCGGTCACCCATCTAAGTACTAACTACGCTCGACGTTGCTTAACTTCGGTGATCGGACGAGAACCGGTGTTTTCAACGTGATATGGTCGTTGACAAAGTATGTTGTGGCTAGTTCCACTTCTTAAACAACTCCTGAAGCATGTTTCATTCAAAAAAATGGAGTTTTCAAAACAAACGTCTTTGAATCTGACAGTAAAAATGAAAAATTTTAAAAGAAAGGATGCAAAAAAGAACAAAAAGTCAACAGCACGTAGCGTTCCCAAGCGGTCACCCATCTAAGTACTAACTACGCTCGACGTTGCTTAACTTCGGTGATCGGACGAGAACCGGTGTTTTCAACGTGATATGGTCGTTGACAAAGTATGTTGTGGCTAGTTCCACTTCTTAAACAACTCCTGAAGCATGTTTCATACAAAAAAAATGGAGTTTTCAAAACAAACGTCTTTGAATCTGACAGTAAAAATGAAAAATTTTAAAAGAAAGGATGCAAAAAAGAACAAAAAGTCAACAGCACGTAGCGTTCCCAAGCGGTCACCCATCTAAGTACTAACTACGCTCGACGTTGCTTAACTTCGGTGATCGGACGAGAACCGGTGTTTTCAACGTGATATGGTCGTTGACAAAGTATGTTGTGGCTAGTTCCACTTCTTAAACAACTCCTGAAGCATGTTTCATTCAAAAAAATGGAGTTTTCAAAACAAACGTCTTTGAATCTGATAGTAAAAATGAAAAATTTTAAAAGAACGGATGCAAAAAGGAACAAAAAGTCAACAGCACGTAGCGTTCCCAAGCGGTCACCCATCTAAGTACTAACTACGCTCGACGTTGCTTAACTTCGGTGATCGGACGAGAACCGGTGTTTTCAACGTGATATGGTCGTTGACAAAGGTTGTTGTGGCTAGTTCCACTTCTTAAACAACTCCTGAAGCATGTTTCATTCAAAAAAATGGAGTTTTCAAAACAAAAGTCTTTGAATCTGATAGTAAAAATGAAAAATTTTAAAAGAACGGATGCAAAAAGGAACAAAAAGTCAACAGCACGTAGCGTTCCCAAGCGGTCACCCATCTAAGTACTAACTACGCTCGACGTTGCTTAACTTCGGTGATCGGACGAGAACCGGTGTTTTCAACGTGATATGGTCGTTGACAAAGTTTGTTGTGGCTAGTTCCACTTCTTAAACATTTTCCAAGGGTCAGACACTCCAACAGAATGGTAAGGATTGTGCAATCCTTACAATCCTTCCATACGAATTATGAGGATTGTACAATCCTTACAATCCCTACAATCCTTTTCATATAAGGATTGTAAGGATTGTACAATCCTTACTAAACAAAAAATAATGCCCATTTATTTTTAAAAAAATAAAATAAAATACGAAAAATGAAGAAAGTCAGAAATTTTTTTGAAAACAATTATATTTAAAATGCAATAATTTACTGTGAATCAATTCGAATGATTTTTTATACATTTCAACTCATTAAAAAGTTTTAAAAAGTATAATTTTTAAAAGGATTTTGATTTAAATCATTTTTTTCAAAGGGATTTTTTTTTGGATTTTGATTTAAATCTATTGTATGGAAGATTTTATTGGGATTTTAAAATCCCTCCATGCAAGATTTTTGTTTTCAATTTCTCAAATTATTTTTCAAATCAACAGTTTTCAGTTGCAGTTCCTAAAGTAAGAATGCAGTTGATCATTTTTTTGGCCAGAATCTTGCAACTGAATCTTTTAGATCCAAGCATTTCTTAAAGAAAGGTTACAGCAACCAATGGTTCCATGCTGTTTGACTTAAACGAAATCCAATTCGTGATTTTTTATCTTCTGTGCCTTGATGTACGAAAGGAATCGGCCATTTCCGAAAAAAAATTTTGACTTCAACAGGTGAATCCTTGATGAAAAAGCAACAACAAAAAATTTTGTGGATGTAAAGGAACCAGGCAGTTCAAGTGCCTATTCTTGCTTATGACTCATTAAACTAACGTACTGTAATAAAAGATATTTAAGTTTTTGAAAGCCTTGAAAGCAGGGAAATCCTCATATGAAGTAAGATCCAGGCATGATTGATAAAGTCCAGTTATTTATAAGCAAGCAGCAAGGCACAGAAGATTAAAAAACAAGAAATGGATTTCGTTCAAGTCAAACAGCATGAAACTATTGGTTGCTGTAACCTTTCTTTAAGAAATATTTGGATCTAAAAGATCCAGTTGCAAGATTCATGCCAAAAAAGGATCAACTGCATTCTTACTTATTAGGAACTGCAACTGAAAACTGTTGATTTGAAAAATAATTTGAGAAATTGAAAACAAAAATCTTGCATGGAGGGATTTTAAAATCCCAATAAAATCTTTCATACAAGAGATTTAAATCAAAATCCAAAAAAAAATCCCTATGAAAAAAATGATTTAAATCAAAATCCTTTTTAAAATCATTACAAAAAGATTTTGATTTTGATATTTGATTTAAATCACCCACCCTGGTTATAAATAAAAAAATTGATATATCAAGCTTATTTCGTTCTTTAAAGTCAAACATATAAATTTTTAATATTAAATTAATATTTCTTCTCTAATAATCCATGAAAAACATTTTTAAATGTTCCATACAATTATTTCAACCTTACAACCCTTATATGGAAAGGATTGTAAGAATTACAATTCTTACAATACTTTCCATATAAGGATTGAATGGATTGCAATCCCTACAATCCTTCTCATATAAAGATTGTAAGGATTGTACAATCTTTATAATCCTTCCATATGGACTGTGAAGAATTGTACAATCCTTTCCAATTCTGTTGGAGTGTCTGACCCCAAACATTTTCTCAATTATGGTTCAAACAAAAAAAATGGATTTTTCAAAACAAAAGTCTTTGAATCTGATAGTAAAAATGAAAAATTTTAAAAGAACGGATGCAAAAAGGAACAAAAAGTCAACAGCACGTAGCGTTCCCAAGCGGTCACCCATCTAAGTACTAACTACGCTCGACGTTGCTTAACTTCGGTGATCGGACGAGAACCGGTGTTTTCAACGTGATATGGTCGTTGACAAAGTATGTTGTGGCTAGTTCCACTTCTTAAACAACTCCTGAAGCATGTTTCATTCAAAAAAATGGAGTTTTCAAAACAAACGTCTTTGAATCTGATAGTAAAAATGAAAAATTTTAAAAGAACGGATGCAAAAAGGAACAAAAAGTCAACAGCACGTAGCGTTCCCAAGCGGTCACCCATCTAAGTACTAACTACGCTCGACGTTGCTTAACTTCGGTGATCGGACGAGAACCGGTGTTTTCAACGTGATATGGTCGTTGACAAAGGTTGTTGTGGCTAGTTCCACTTCTTAAACAACTCCTGAAGCATGTTTCATTCAAAAAAATGGAGTTTTCAAAACAAACGTCTTTGAATCTGACAGTAAAAATGAAAAATTTTAAAAGAAAGGATGCAAAAAGGAACAAAAAGTCAACAGCACGTAGCGTTCCCAAGCGGTCACCCATCTAAGTACTAACTACGCTCGACGTTGCTTAACTTCGGTGATCGGACGAGAACCGGTGTTTTCAACGTGATATGGTCGTTGACAAAGGTTGTTGTGGCTAGTTCCACTTCTTAAACAACTCCTGAAGCATGTTTCATTCAAAAAAATGGAGTTTTCAAAACAAAAGTCTTTGAATCTGATAGTAAAAATGAAAAATTTTAAAAGAACGGATGCAAAAAGGAACAAAAAGTCAACAGCACGTAGCGTTCCCAAGCGGTCACCCATCTAAGTACTAACTACGCTCGACGTTGCTTAACTTCGGTGATCGGACGAGAACCGGTGTTTTCAACGTGATATGGTCGTTGACAAAGTATGTTGTGGCTAGTTCCACTTCTTAAACAACTCCTGAAGCATGTTTCATTCAAAAAAATGGAGTTTTCAAAACAAACGTCTTTGAATCTGATAGTAAAAATGAAAAATTTTAAAAGAACGGATGCAAAAAGGAACAAAAAGTCAACAGCACGTAGCGTTCCCAAGCGGTCACCCATCTAAGTACTAACTACGCTCGACGTTGCTTAACTTCGGTGATCGGACGAGAACCGGTGTTTTCAACGTGATATGGTCGTTGACAAAGGTTGTTGTGGCTAGTTCCACTTCTTAAACAACTCCTGAAGCATGTTTCATTCAAAAAAATGGAGTTTTCAAAACAAAAGTCTTTGAATCTGATAGTAAAAATGAAAAATTTTAAAAGAACGGATGCAAAAAGGAACAAAAAGTCAACAGCACGTAGCGTTCCCAAGCGGTCACCCATCTAAGTACTAACTACGCTCGACGTTGCTTAACTTCGGTGATCGGACGAGAACCGGTGTTTTCAACGTGATATGGTCGTTGACAAAGTTTGTTGTGGCTAGTTCCACTTCTTAAACATTTTCCAAGGGTCAGACACTCCAACAGAATGGTAAGGATTGTGCAATCCTTACAATCCTTCCATACGAATTATGAGGATTGTACAATCCTTACAATCCCTACAATCCTTTTCATATAAGGATTGTAAGGATTGTACAATCCTTACTAAACAAAAAATAATGCCCATTTATTTTTAAAAAAATAAAATAAAATACGAAAAATGAAGAAAGTCAGAAATTTTTTTGAAAACAATTATATTTAAAATGCAATAATTTACTGTGAATCAATTCGAATGATTTTTTATACATTTCAACTCATTAAAAAGTTTTAAAAAGTATAATTTTTAAAAGGATTTTGATTTAAATCATTTTTTTCAAAGGGATTTTTTTTTGGATTTTGATTTAAATCTATTGTATGGAAGATTTTATTGGGATTTTAAAATCCCTCCATGCAAGATTTTTGTTTTCAATTTCTCAAATTATTTTTCAAATCAACAGTTTTCAGTTGCAGTTCCTAAAGTAAGAATGCAGTTGATCATTTTTTTGGCCAGAATCTTGCAACTGAATCTTTTAGATCCAAGCATTTCTTAAAGAAAGGTTACAGCAACCAATGGTTCCATGCTGTTTGACTTAAACGAAATCCAATTCGTGATTTTTTATCTTCTGTGCCTTGATGTACGAAAGGAATCGGCCATTTCCGAAAAAAAATTTTGACTTCAAGAGGTGAATCCTTGATGAAAAAGCAACAAAAAAATTTTGGGGTTTTAAAGGAACCAGGCAGTTCAAGTGCCTATTCTTGCTTATGACTCATTAAACTAACGTACTGTAATAAAAGATATTTAAGTTTTTGAAAGCCTTGAAAGCAGGGAAATCCTCATATGAAGTAAGATCCAGGCATGATTGATAAAGTCCAGTTATTTATAAGCAAGCAGCAAGGCACAGAAGATTAAAAAACAAGAAATGGATTTCGTTCAAGTCAAACAGCATGAAACTATTGGTTGCTGTAACCTTTCTTTAAGAAATATTTGGATCTAAAAGATCCAGTTGCAAGATTCATGCCAAAAAAGGATCAACTGCATTCTTACTTATTAGGAACTGCAACTGAAAACTGTTGATTTGAAAAATAATTTGAGAAATTGAAAACAAAAATCTTGCATGGAGGGATTTTAAAATCCCAATAAAATCTTTCATACAAGAGATTTAAATCAAAATCCAAAAAAAAATCCCTATGAAAAAAATGATTTAAATCAAAATCCTTTTTAAAATCATTACAAAAAGATTTTGATTTTGATATTTGATTTAAATCACCCACCCTGGTTATAAATAAAAAAATTGATATATCAAGCTTATTTCGTTCTTTAAAGTCAAACATATAAATTTTTAATATTAAATTAATATTTCTTCTCTAATAATCCATGAAAAACATTTTTAAATGTTCCATACAATTATTTCAACCTTACAACCCTTATATGGAAAGGATTGTAAGAATTACAATTCTTACAATACTTTCCATATAAGGATTGAATGGATTGCAATCCCTACAATCCTTCTCATATAAAGATTGTAAGGATTGTACAATCTTTATAATCCTTCCATATGGACTGTGAAGAATTGTACAATCCTTTCCAATTCTGTTGGAGTGTCTGACCCCAAACATTTTCTCAATTATGGTTCAAACAAAAAAAATGGATTTTTCAAAACAAAAGTCTTTGAATCTGATAGTAAAAATGAAAAATTTTAAAAGAACGGATGCAAAAAGGAACAAAAAGTCAACAGCACGTAGCGTTCCCAAGCGGTCACCCATCTAAGTACTAACTACGCTCGACGTTGCTTAACTTCGGTGATCGGACGAGAACCGGTGTTTTCAACGTGATATGGTCGTTGACAAAGTATGTTGTGGCTAGTTCCACTTCTTAAACAACTCCTGAAGCATGTTTCATTCAAAAAAATGGAGTTTTCAAAACAAACGTCTTTGAATCTGATAGTAAAAATGAAAAATTTTAAAAGAACGGATGCAAAAAGGAACAAAAAGTCAACAGCACGTAGCGTTCCCAAGCGGTCACCCATCTAAGTACTAACTACGCTCGACGTTGCTTAACTTCGGTGATCGGACGAGAACCGGTGTTTTCAACGTGATATGGTCGTTGACAAAGGTTGTTGTGGCTAGTTCCACTTCTTAAACAACTCCTGAAGCATGTTTCATTCAAAAAAATGGAGTTTTCAAAACAAACGTCTTTGAATCTGACAGTAAAAATGAAAAATTTTAAAAGAAAGGATGCAAAAAGGAACAAAAAGTCAACAGCACGTAGCGTTCCCAAGCGGTCACCCATCTAAGTACTAACTACGCTCGACGTTGCTTAACTTCGGTGATCGGACGAGAACCGGTGTTTTCAACGTGATATGGTCGTTGACAAAGGTTGTTGTGGCTAGTTCCACTTCTTAAACAACTCCTGAAGCATGTTTCATTCAAAAAAATGGAGTTTTCAAAACAAAAGTCTTTGAATCTGATAGTAAAAATGAAAAATTTTAAAAGAACGGATGCAAAAAGGAACAAAAAGTCAACAGCACGTAGCGTTCCCAAGCGGTCACCCATCTAAGTACTAACTACGCTCGACGTTGCTTAACTTCGGTGATCGGACGAGAACCGGTGTTTTCAACGTGATATGGTCGTTGACAAAGTTTGTTGTGGCTAGTTCCACTTCTTAAACATTTTCCAAGGGTCAGACACTCCAACAGAATGGTAAGGATTGTGCAATCCTTACAATCCTTCCATACGAATTGTGAGGATTGTACAATCCTTACAATTCCTACAATCCTTTTCATATAAGGATTGTAAGGATTGTACAATCCTTACTAAACAAAAAATAATGCCCATTTATTTTTAAAAAAATAAAATAAAATACGAAAAATGAAGAAAGTCAGAAATTTTTTTGAAAACAATTATATTTAAAATGCAATAATTTACTGTGAATCAATTCGAATGATTTTTTATACATTTCAACTCATTAAAAAGTTTTAAAAAGTATAATTTTTAAAAGGATTTTGATTTAAATCATTTTTTTCAAAGGGATTTTTTTTTGGATTTTGATTTAAATCTATTGTATGGAAGATTTTATTGGGATTTTAAAATCCCTCCATGCAAGATTTTTGTTTTCAATTTCTCAAATTATTTTTCAAATCAACAGTTTTCAGTTGCAGTTCCTAAAGTAAGAATGCAGTTGATCATTTTTTTGGCCAGAATCTTGCAACTGAATCTTTTAGATCCAAGCATTTCTTAAAGAAAGGTTACAGCAACCAATGGTTCCATGCTGTTTGACTTAAACGAAATCCAATTCGTGATTTTTTATCTTCTGTGCCTTGATGTACGAAAGGAATCGGCCATTTCCGAAAAAAAATTTTGACTTCAACAGGTGAATCCTTGATGAAAAAGCAACAACAAAAAATTTTGTGGATGTAAAGGAACCAGGCAGTTCAAGTGCCTATTCTTGCTTATGACTCATTAAACTAACGTACTGTAATAAAAGATATTTAAGTTTTTGAAAGCCTTGAAAGCAGGGAAATCCTCATATGAAGTAAGATCCAGGCATGATTGATAAAGTCCAGTTATTTATAAGCAAGCAGCAAGGCACAGAAGATTAAAAAACAAGAAATGGATTTCGTTCAAGTCAAACAGCATGAAACTATTGGTTGCTGTAACCTTTCTTTAAGAAATATTTGGATCTAAAAGATCCAGTTGCAAGATTCATGCCAAAAAAGGATCAACTGCATTCTTACTTATTAGGAACTGCAACTGAAAACTGTTGATTTGAAAAATAATTTGAGAAATTGAAAACAAAAATCTTGCATGGAGGGATTTTAAAATCCCAATAAAATCTTTCATACAAGAGATTTAAATCAAAATCCAAAAAAAAATCCCTATGAAAAAAATGATTTAAATCAAAATCCTTTTTAAAATCATTACAAAAAGATTTTGATTTTGATATTTGATTTAAATCACCCACCCTGGTTATAAATAAAAAAATTGATATATCAAGCTTATTTCGTTCTTTAAAGTCAAACATATAAATTTTTAATATTAAATTAATATTTCTTCTCTAATAATCCATGAAAAACATTTTTAAATGTTCCATACAATTATTTCAACCTTACAACCCTTATATGGAAAGGATTGTAAGAATTACAATTCTTACAATACTTTCCATATAAGGATTGAATGGATTGCAATCCCTACAATCCTTCTCATATAAAGATTGTAAGGATTGTACAATCTTTATAATCCTTCCATATGGACTGTGAAGAATTGTACAATCCTTTCCAATTCTGTTGGAGTGTCTGACCCCAAACATTTTCTCAATTATGGTTCAAACAAAAAAAATGGATTTTTCAAAACAAAAGTCTTTGAATCTGATAGTAAAAATGAAAAATTTTAAAAGAACGGATGCAAAAAGGAACAAAAAGTCAACAGCACGTAGCGTTCCCAAGCGGTCACCCATCTAAGTACTAACTACGCTCGACGTTGCTTAACTTCGGTGATCGGACGAGAACCGGTGTTTTCAACGTGATATGGTCGTTGACAAAGTATGTTGTGGCTAGTTCCACTTCTTAAACAACTCCTGAAGCATGTTTCATTCAAAAAAATGGAGTTTTCAAAACAAACGTCTTTGAATCTGATAGTAAAAATGAAAAATTTTAAAAGAACGGATGCAAAAAGGAACAAAAAGTCAACAGCACGTAGCGTTCCCAAGCGGTCACCCATCTAAGTACTAACTACGCTCGACGTTGCTTAACTTCGGTGATCGGACGAGAACCGGTGTTTTCAACGTGATATGGTCGTTGACAAAGGTTGTTGTGGCTAGTTCCACTTCTTAAACAACTCCTGAAGCATGTTTCATTCAAAAAAATGGAGTTTTCAAAACAAACGTCTTTGAATCTGACAGTAAAAATGAAAAATTTTAAAAGAAAGGATGCAAAAAGGAACAAAAAGTCAACAGCACGTAGCGTTCCCAAGCGGTCACCCATCTAAGTACTAACTACGCTCGACGTTGCTTAACTTCGGTGATCGGACGAGAACCGGTGTTTTCAACGTGATATGGTCGTTGACAAAGGTTGTTGTGGCTAGTTCCACTTCTTAAACAACTCCTGAAGCATGTTTCATTCAAAAAAATGGAGTTTTCAAAACAAAAGTCTTTGAATCTGATAGTAAAAATGAAAAATTTTAAAAGAACGGATGCAAAAAGGAACAAAAAGTCAACAGCACGTAGCGTTCCCAAGCGGTCACCCATCTAAGTACTAACTACGCTCGACGTTGCTTAACTTCGGTGATCGGACGAGAACCGGTGTTTTCAACGTGATATGGTCGTTGACAAAGTATGTTGTGGCTAGTTCCACTTCTTAAACAACTCCTGAAGCATGTTTCATTCAAAAAAATGGAGTTTTCAAAACAAACGTCTTTGAATCTGATAGTAAAAATGAAAAATTTTAAAAGAACGGATGCAAAAAGGAACAAAAAGTCAACAGCACGTAGCGTTCCCAAGCGGTCACCCATCTAAGTACTAACTACGCTCGACGTTGCTTAACTTCGGTGATCGGACGAGAACCGGTGTTTTCAACGTGATATGGTCGTTGACAAAGGTTGTTGTGGCTAGTTCCACTTCTTAAACAACTCCTGAAGCATGTTTCATTCAAAAAAATGGAGTTTTCAAAACAAAAGTCTTTGAATCTGATAGTAAAAATGAAAAATTTTAAAAGAACGGATGCAAAAAGGAACAAAAAGTCAACAGCACGTAGCGTTCCCAAGCGGTCACCCATCTAAGTACTAACTACGCTCGACGTTGCTTAACTTCGGTGATCGGACGAGAACCGGTGTTTTCAACGTGATATGGTCGTTGACAAAGTTTGTTGTGGCTAGTTCCACTTCTTAAACATTTTCCAAGGGTCAGACACTCCAACAGAATGGTAAGGATTGTGCAATCCTTACAATCCTTCCATACGAATTATGAGGATTGTACAATCCTTACAATCCCTACAATCCTTTTCATATAAGGATTGTAAGGATTGTACAATCCTTACTAAACAAAAAATAATGCCCATTTATTTTTAAAAAAATAAAATAAAATACGAAAAATGAAGAAAGTCAGAAATTTTTTTGAAAACAATTATATTTAAAATGCAATAATTTACTGTGAATCAATTCGAATGATTTTTTATACATTTCAACTCATTAAAAAGTTTTAAAAAGTATAATTTTTAAAAGGATTTTGATTTAAATCATTTTTTTCAAAGGGATTTTTTTTTGGATTTTGATTTAAATCTATTGTATGGAAGATTTTATTGGGATTTTAAAATCCCTCCATGCAAGATTTTTGTTTTCAATTTCTCAAATTATTTTTCAAATCAACAGTTTTCAGTTGCAGTTCCTAAAGTAAGAATGCAGTTGATCATTTTTTTGGCCAGAATCTTGCAACTGAATCTTTTAGATCCAAGCATTTCTTAAAGAAAGGTTACAGCAACCAATGGTTCCATGCTGTTTGACTTAAACGAAATCCAATTCGTGATTTTTTATCTTCTGTGCCTTGATGTACGAAAGGAATCGGCCATTTCCGAAAAAAAATTTTGACTTCAAGAGGTGAATCCTTGATGAAAAAGCAACAAAAAAATTTTGGGGTTTTAAAGGAACCAGGCAGTTCAAGTGCCTATTCTTGCTTATGACTCATTAAACTAACGTACTGTAATAAAAGATATTTAAGTTTTTGAAAGCCTTGAAAGCAGGGAAATCCTCATATGAAGTAAGATCCAGGCATGATTGATAAAGTCCAGTTATTTATAAGCAAGCAGCAAGGCACAGAAGATTAAAAAACAAGAAATGGATTTCGTTCAAGTCAAACAGCATGAAACTATTGGTTGCTGTAACCTTTCTTTAAGAAATATTTGGATCTAAAAGATCCAGTTGCAAGATTCATGCCAAAAAAGGATCAACTGCATTCTTACTTATTAGGAACTGCAACTGAAAACTGTTGATTTGAAAAATAATTTGAGAAATTGAAAACAAAAATCTTGCATGGAGGGATTTTAAAATCCCAATAAAATCTTTCATACAAGAGATTTAAATCAAAATCCAAAAAAAAATCCCTATGAAAAAAATGATTTAAATCAAAATCCTTTTTAAAATCATTACAAAAAGATTTTGATTTTGATATTTGATTTAAATCACCCACCCTGGTTATAAATAAAAAAATTGATATATCAAGCTTATTTCGTTCTTTAAAGTCAAACATATAAATTTTTAATATTAAATTAATATTTCTTCTCTAATAATCCATGAAAAACATTTTTAAATGTTCCATACAATTATTTCAACCTTACAACCCTTATATGGAAAGGATTGTAAGAATTACAATTCTTACAATACTTTCCATCAGTGTTGCATTCTGGCTATTTGTCTGGATCAGATAAATTCTGAGACAGAAATTTCTTCATAAAATCGATTCTACATGTAGAAAGAAAAAAACCATCTACATGTAGATTGTGTCTACATGTAGAATCTGTCTACATGTAGATTTAATGTAGATGTCTACGATTCTACATTCTTCTCTGATGTAGACCTGGAAAAAAATGTAGAATTATAGACATCTACATCGAATCTACATGTAGACAGATTCTACATGTAGACACAATCTACATGTAGATGGTTTTTTTCTTTCTACATGAAGAATCGATCTTTATGAAGAAAGTTTCTTAGCTAGACAAAAACTATTGAAGAATCTACATTCTTCATCTAGTGTAGACATCTACATTTGCAACACTGCTTTCCATATAAGGATTGAATGGATTGCAATCCCTACAATCCTTCTCATATAAAGATTGTAAGGATTGTACAATCTTTATAATCCTTCCATATGGACTGTGAAGAATTGTACAATCCTTTCCAATTCTGTTGGAGTGTCTGACCCCAAACATTTTCTCAATTATGGTTCAAACAAAAAAAATGGATTTTTCAAAACAAAAGTCTTTGAATCTGATAGTAAAAATGAAAAATTTTAAAAGAACGGATGCAAAAAGGAACAAAAAGTCAACAGCACGTAGCGTTCCCAAGCGGTCACCCATCTAAGTACTAACTACGCTCGACGTTGCTTAACTTCGGTGATCGGACGAGAACCGGTGTTTTCAACGTGATATGGTCGTTGACAAAGTATGTTCTGGCTAGTTCCACTTCTTAAACAACTCCTGAAGCATGTTTCATTCAAAAAAATGGAGTTTTCAAAACAAACGTCTTTGAATCTGATAGTAAAAATGAAAAATTTTAAAAGAACGGATGCAAAAAGGAACAAAAAGTCAACAGCACGTAGCGTTCCCAAGCGGTCACCCATCTAAGTACTAACTACGCTCGACGTTGCTTAACTTCGGTGATCGGACGAGAACCGGTGTTTTCAACGTGATATGGTCGTTGACAAAGTATGTTGTGGCTAGTTCCACTTCTTAAACAACTCCTGAAGCATGTTTCATTCAAAAAAATGGAGTTTTCAAAACAAACGTCTTTGAATCTGATAGTAAAAATGAAAAATTTTAAAAGAACGGATGCAAAAAGGAACAAAAAGTCAACAGCACGTAGCGTTCCCAAGCGGTCACCCATCTAAGTACTAACTACGCTCGACGTTGCTTAACTTCGGTGATCGGACGAGAACCGGTGTTTTCAACGTGATATGGTCGTTGACAAAGGTTGTTGTGGCTAGTTCCACTTCTTAAACAACTCCTGAAGCATGTTTCATTCAAAAAAATGGAGTTTTCAAAACAAACGTCTTTGAATCTGACAGTAAAAATGAAAAATTTTAAAAGAAAGGATGCAAAAAGGAACAAAAAGTCAACAGCACGTAGCGTTCCCAAGCGGTCACCCATCTAAGTACTAACTACGCTCGACGTTGCTTAACTTCGGTGATCGGACGAGAACCGGTGTTTTCAACGTGATATGGTCGTTGACAAAGGTTGTTGTGGCTAGTTCCACTTCTTAAACAACTCCTGAAGCATGTTTCATTCAAAAAAATGGAGTTTTCAAAACAAAAGTCTTTGAATCTGATAGTAAAAATGAAAAATTTTAAAAGAACGGATGCAAAAAGGAACAAAAAGTCAACAGCACGTAGCGTTCCCAAGCGGTCACCCATCTAAGTACTAACTACGCTCGACGTTGCTTAACTTCGGTGATCGGACGAGAACCGGTGTTTTCAACGTGATATGGTCGTTGACAAAGGTTGTTGTGGCTAGTTCCACTTCTTAAACAACTCCTGAAGCATGTTTCATTCAAAAAAATGGAGTTTTCAAAACAAAAGTCTTTGAATCTGATAGTAAAAATGAAAAATTTTAAAAGAACGGATGCAAAAAGGAACAAAAAGTCAACAGCACGTAGCGTTCCCAAGCGGTCACCCATCTAAGTACTAACTACGCTCGACGTTGCTTAACTTCGGTGATCGGACGAGAACCGGTGTTTTCAACGTGATATGGTCGTTGACAAAGTTTGTTGTGGCTAGTTCCACTTCTTAAACATTTTCCAAGGGTCAGACACTCCAACAGAATGGTAAGGATTGTGCAATCCTTACAATCCTTCCATACGAATTATGAGGATTGTACAATCCTTACAATCCCTACAATCCTTTTCATATAAGGATTGTAAGGATTGTACAATCCTTACTAAACAAAAAATAATGCCCATTTATTTTTAAAAAAATAAAATAAAATACGAAAAATGAAGAAAGTCAGAAATTTTTTTGAAAACAATTATATTTAAAATGCAATAATTTACTGTGAATCAATTCGAATGATTTTTTATACATTTCAACTCATTAAAAAGTTTTAAAAAGTATAATTTTTAAAAGGATTTTGATTTAAATCATTTTTTTCAAAGGGATTTTTTTTTGGATTTTGATTTAAATCTATTGTATGGAAGATTTTATTGGGATTTTAAAATCCCTCCATGCAAGATTTTTGTTTTCAATTTCTCAAATTATTTTTCAAATCAACAGTTTTCAGTTGCAGTTCCTAAAGTAAGAATGCAGTTGATCATTTTTTTGGCCAGAATCTTGCAACTGAATCTTTTAGATCCAAGCATTTCTTAAAGAAAGGTTACAGCAACCAATGGTTCCATGCTGTTTGACTTAAACGAAATCCAATTCGTGATTTTTTATCTTCTGTGCCTTGATGTACGAAAGGAATCGGCCATTTCCGAAAAAAAATTTTGACTTCAAGAGGTGAATCCTTGATGAAAAAGCAACAAAAAAATTTTGGGGTTTTAAAGGAACCAGGCAGTTCAAGTGCCTATTCTTGCTTATGACTCATTAAACTAACGTACTGTAATAAAAGATATTTAAGTTTTTGAAAGCCTTGAAAGCAGGGAAATCCTCATATGAAGTAAGATCCAGGCATGATTGATAAAGTCCAGTTATTTATAAGCAAGCAGCAAGGCACAGAAGATTAAAAAACAAGAAATGGATTTCGTTCAAGTCAAACAGCATGAAACTATTGGTTGCTGTAACCTTTCTTTAAGAAATATTTGGATCTAAAAGATCCAGTTGCAAGATTCATGCCAAAAAAGGATCAACTGCATTCTTACTTATTAGGAACTGCAACTGAAAACTGTTGATTTGAAAAATAATTTGAGAAATTGAAAACAAAAATCTTGCATGGAGGGATTTTAAAATCCCAATAAAATCTTTCATACAAGAGATTTAAATCAAAATCCAAAAAAAAATCCCTATGAAAAAAATGATTTAAATCAAAATCCTTTTTAAAATCATTACAAAAAGATTTTGATTTTGATATTTGATTTAAATCACCCACCCTGGTTATAAATAAAAAAATTGATATATCAAGCTTATTTCGTTCTTTAAAGTCAAACATATAAATTTTTAATATTAAATTAATATTTCTTCTCTAATAATCCATGAAAAACATTTTTAAATGTTCCATACAATTATTTCAACCTTACAACCCTTATATGGAAAGGATTGTAAGAATTACAATTCTTACAATACTTTCCATATAAGGATTGAATGGATTGCAATCCCTACAATCCTTCTCATATAAAGATTGTAAGGATTGTACAATCTTTATAATCCTTCCATATGGACTGTGAAGAATTGTACAATCCTTTCCAATTCTGTTGGAGTGTCTGACCCCAAACATTTTCTCAATTATGGTTCAAACAAAAAAAATGGATTTTTCAAAACAAAAGTCTTTGAATCTGATAGTAAAAATGAAAAATTTTAAAAGAACGGATGCAAAAAGGAACAAAAAGTCAACAGCACGTAGCGTTCCCAAGCGGTCACCCATCTAAGTACTAACTACGCTCGACGTTGCTTAACTTCGGTGATCGGACGAGAACCGGTGTTTTCAACGTGATATGGTCGTTGACAAAGTATGTTGTGGCTAGTTCCACTTCTTAAACAACTCCTGAAGCATGTTTCATTCAAAAAAATGGAGTTTTCAAAACAAACGTCTTTGAATCTGATAGTAAAAATGAAAAATTTTAAAAGAACGGATGCAAAAAGGAACAAAAAGTCAACAGCACGTAGCGTTCCCAAGCGGTCACCCATCTAAGTACTAACTACGCTCGACGTTGCTTAACTTCGGTGATCGGACGAGAACCGGTGTTTTCAACGTGATATGGTCGTTGACAAAGGTTGTTGTGGCTAGTTCCACTTCTTAAACAACTCCTGAAGCATGTTTCATTCAAAAAAATGGAGTTTTCAAAACAAACGTCTTTGAATCTGACAGTAAAAATGAAAAATTTTAAAAGAAAGGATGCAAAAAGGAACAAAAAGTCAACAGCACGTAGCGTTCCCAAGCGGTCACC
This sequence comes from Chironomus riparius, assembly GCA_917627325.4. Classification (NCBI taxonomy): domain Eukaryota; kingdom Metazoa; phylum Arthropoda; class Insecta; order Diptera; family Chironomidae; genus Chironomus; species Chironomus riparius. The sequence goes on along the minus strand of OU895877.1, from coordinate 14,132,072 downwards.
CATCTAAGTACTAACTACGCTCGACGTTGCTTAACTTCGGTGATCGGACGAGAACCGGTGTTTTCAACGTGATATGGTCGTTGACAAAGGTTGTTGTGGCTAGTTCCACTTCTTAAACAACTCCTGAAGCATGTTTCATTCAAAAAAATGGAGTTTTCAAAACAAAAGTCTTTGAATCTGATAGTAAAAATGAAAAATTTTAAAAGAACGGATGCAAAAAGGAACAAAAAGTCAACAGCACGTAGCGTTCCCAAGCGGTCACCCATCTAAGTACTAACTACGCTCGACGTTGCTTAACTTCGGTGATCGGACGAGAACCGGTGTTTTCAACGTGATATGGTCGTTGACAAAGTTTGTTGTGGCTAGTTCCACTTCTTAAACATTTTCCAAGGGTCAGACACTCCAACAGAATGGTAAGGATTGTGCAATCCTTACAATCCTTCCATACGAATTGTGAGGATTGTACAATCCTTACAATTCCTACAATCCTTTTCATATAAGGATTGTAAGGATTGTACAATCCTTACTAAACAAAAAATAATGCCCATTTATTTTTAAAAAAATAAAATAAAATACGAAAAATGAAGAAAGTCAGAAATTTTTTTGAAAACAATTATATTTAAAATGCAATAATTTACTGTGAATCAATTCGAATGATTTTTTATACATTTCAACTCATTAAAAAGTTTTAAAAAGTATAATTTTTAAAAGGATTTTGATTTAAATCATTTTTTTCAAAGGGATTTTTTTTTGGATTTTGATTTAAATCTATTGTATGGAAGATTTTATTGGGATTTTAAAATCCCTCCATGCAAGATTTTTGTTTTCAATTTCTCAAATTATTTTTCAAATCAACAGTTTTCAGTTGCAGTTCCTAAAGTAAGAATGCAGTTGATCATTTTTTTGGCCAGAATCTTGCAACTGAATCTTTTAGATCCAAGCATTTCTTAAAGAAAGGTTACAGCAACCAATGGTTCCATGCTGTTTGACTTAAACGAAATCCAATTCGTGATTTTTTATCTTCTGTGCCTTGATGTACGAAAGGAATCGGCCATTTCCGAAAAAAAATTTTGACTTCAACAGGTGAATCCTTGATGAAAAAGCAACAACAAAAAATTTTGTGGATGTAAAGGAACCAGGCAGTTCAAGTGCCTATTCTTGCTTATGACTCATTAAACTAACGTACTGTAATAAAAGATATTTAAGTTTTTGAAAGCCTTGAAAGCAGGGAAATCCTCATATGAAGTAAGATCCAGGCATGATTGATAAAGTCCAGTTATTTATAAGCAAGCAGCAAGGCACAGAAGATTAAAAAACAAGAAATGGATTTCGTTCAAGTCAAACAGCATGAAACTATTGGTTGCTGTAACCTTTCTTTAAGAAATATTTGGATCTAAAAGATCCAGTTGCAAGATTCATGCCAAAAAAGGATCAACTGCATTCTTACTTATTAGGAACTGCAACTGAAAACTGTTGATTTGAAAAATAATTTGAGAAATTGAAAACAAAAATCTTGCATGGAGGGATTTTAAAATCCCAATAAAATCTTTCATACAAGAGATTTAAATCAAAATCCAAAAAAAAATCCCTATGAAAAAAATGATTTAAATCAAAATCCTTTTTAAAATCATTACAAAAAGATTTTGATTTTGATATTTGATTTAAATCACCCACCCTGGTTATAAATAAAAAAATTGATATATCAAGCTTATTTCGTTCTTTAAAGTCAAACATATAAATTTTTAATATTAAATTAATATTTCTTCTCTAATAATCCATGAAAAACATTTTTAAATGTTCCATACAATTATTTCAACCTTACAACCCTTATATGGAAAGGATTGTAAGAATTACAATTCTTACAATACTTTCCATATAAGGATTGAATGGATTGCAATCCCTACAATCCTTCTCATATAAAGATTGTAAGGATTGTACAATCTTTATAATCCTTCCATATGGACTGTGAAGAATTGTACAATCCTTTCCAATTCTGTTGGAGTGTCTGACCCCAAACATTTTCTCAATTATGGTTCAAACAAAAAAAATGGATTTTTCAAAACAAAAGTCTTTGAATCTGATAGTAAAAATGAAAAATTTTAAAAGAACGGATGCAAAAAGGAACAAAAAGTCAACAGCACGTAGCGTTCCCAAGCGGTCACCCATCTAAGTACTAACTACGCTCGACGTTGCTTAACTTCGGTGATCGGACGAGAACCGGTGTTTTCAACGTGATATGGTCGTTGACAAAGTATGTTGTGGCTAGTTCCACTTCTTAAACAACTCCTGAAGCATGTTTCATTCAAAAAAATGGAGTTTTCAAAACAAACGTCTTTGAATCTGATAGTAAAAATGAAAAATTTTAAAAGAACGGATGCAAAAAGGAACAAAAAGTCAACAGCACGTAGCGTTCCCAAGCGGTCACCCATCTAAGTACTAACTACGCTCGACGTTGCTTAACTTCGGTGATCGGACGAGAACCGGTGTTTTCAACGTGATATGGTCGTTGACAAAGGTTGTTGTGGCTAGTTCCACTTCTTAAACAACTCCTGAAGCATGTTTCATTCAAAAAAATGGAGTTTTCAAAACAAACGTCTTTGAATCTGACAGTAAAAATGAAAAATTTTAAAAGAAAGGATGCAAAAAGGAACAAAAAGTCAACAGCACGTAGCGTTCCCAAGCGGTCACCCATCTAAGTACTAACTACGCTCGACGTTGCTTAACTTCGGTGATCGGACGAGAACCGGTGTTTTCAACGTGATATGGTCGTTGACAAAGGTTGTTGTGGCTAGTTCCACTTCTTAAACAACTCCTGAAGCATGTTTCATTCAAAAAAATGGAGTTTTCAAAACAAAAGTCTTTGAATCTGATAGTAAAAATGAAAAATTTTAAAAGAACGGATGCAAAAAGGAACAAAAAGTCAACAGCACGTAGCGTTCCCAAGCGGTCACCCATCTAAGTACTAACTACGCTCGACGTTGCTTAACTTCGGTGATCGGACGAGAACCGGTGTTTTCAACGTGATATGGTCGTTGACAAAGTTTGTTGTGGCTAGTTCCACTTCTTAAACATTTTCCAAGGGTCAGACACTCCAACAGAATGGTAAGGATTGTGCAATCCTTACAATCCTTCCATACGAATTGTGAGGATTGTACAATCCTTACAATTCCTACAATCCTTTTCATATAAGGATTGTAAGGATTGTACAATCCTTACTAAACAAAAAATAATGCCCATTTATTTTTAAAAAAATAAAATAAAATACGAAAAATGAAGAAAGTCAGAAATTTTTTTGAAAACAATTATATTTAAAATGCAATAATTTACTGTGAATCAATTCGAATGATTTTTTATACATTTCAACTCATTAAAAAGTTTTAAAAAGTATAATTTTTAAAAGGATTTTGATTTAAATCATTTTTTTCAAAGGGATTTTTTTTTGGATTTTGATTTAAATCTATTGTATGGAAGATTTTATTGGGATTTTAAAATCCCTCCATGCAAGATTTTTGTTTTCAATTTCTCAAATTATTTTTCAAATCAACAGTTTTCAGTTGCAGTTCCTAAAGTAAGAATGCAGTTGATCATTTTTTTGGCCAGAATCTTGCAACTGAATCTTTTAGATCCAAGCATTTCTTAAAGAAAGGTTACAGCAACCAATGGTTCCATGCTGTTTGACTTAAACGAAATCCAATTCGTGATTTTTTATCTTCTGTGCCTTGATGTACGAAAGGAATCGGCCATTTCCGAAAAAAAATTTTGACTTCAACAGGTGAATCCTTGATGAAAAAGCAACAACAAAAAATTTTGTGGATGTAAAGGAACCAGGCAGTTCAAGTGCCTATTCTTGCTTATGACTCATTAAACTAACGTACTGTAATAAAAGATATTTAAGTTTTTGAAAGCCTTGAAAGCAGGGAAATCCTCATATGAAGTAAGATCCAGGCATGATTGATAAAGTCCAGTTATTTATAAGCAAGCAGCAAGGCACAGAAGATTAAAAAACAAGAAATGGATTTCGTTCAAGTCAAACAGCATGAAACTATTGGTTGCTGTAACCTTTCTTTAAGAAATATTTGGATCTAAAAGATCCAGTTGCAAGATTCATGCCAAAAAAGGATCAACTGCATTCTTACTTATTAGGAACTGCAACTGAAAACTGTTGATTTGAAAAATAATTTGAGAAATTGAAAACAAAAATCTTGCATGGAGGGATTTTAAAATCCCAATAAAATCTTTCATACAAGAGATTTAAATCAAAATCCAAAAAAAAATCCCTATGAAAAAAATGATTTAAATCAAAATCCTTTTTAAAATCATTACAAAAAGATTTTGATTTTGATATTTGATTTAAATCACCCACCCTGGTTATAAATAAAAAAATTGATATATCAAGCTTATTTCGTTCTTTAAAGTCAAACATATAAATTTTTAATATTAAATTAATATTTCTTCTCTAATAATCCATGAAAAACATTTTTAAATGTTCCATACAATTATTTCAACCTTACAACCCTTATATGGAAAGGATTGTAAGAATTACAATTCTTACAATACTTTCCATATAAGGATTGAATGGATTGCAATCCCTACAATCCTTCTCATATAAAGATTGTAAGGATTGTACAATCTTTATAATCCTTCCATATGGACTGTGAAGAATTGTACAATCCTTTCCAATTCTGTTGGAGTGTCTGACCCCAAACATTTTCTCAATTATGGTTCAAACAAAAAAAATGGATTTTTCAAAACAAAAGTCTTTGAATCTGATAGTAAAAATGAAAAATTTTAAAAGAACGGATGCAAAAAGGAACAAAAAGTCAACAGCACGTAGCGTTCCCAAGCGGTCACCCATCTAAGTACTAACTACGCTCGACGTTGCTTAACTTCGGTGATCGGACGAGAACCGGTGTTTTCAACGTGATATGGTCGTTGACAAAGTATGTTGTGGCTAGTTCCACTTCTTAAACAACTCCTGAAGCATGTTTCATTCAAAAAAATGGAGTTTTCAAAACAAACGTCTTTGAATCTGATAGTAAAAATGAAAAATTTTAAAAGAACGGATGCAAAAAGGAACAAAAAGTCAACAGCACGTAGCGTTCCCAAGCGGTCACCCATCTAAGTACTAACTACGCTCGACGTTGCTTAACTTCGGTGATCGGACGAGAACCGGTGTTTTCAACGTGATATGGTCGTTGACAAAGGTTGTTGTGGCTAGTTCCACTTCTTAAACAACTCCTGAAGAATGTTTCATTCAAAAAAATGGAGTTTTCAAAACAAACGTCTTTGAATCTGACAGTAAAAATGAAAAATTTTAAAAGAAAGGATGCAAAAAGGAACAAAAAGTCAACAGCACGTAGCGTTCCCAAGCGGTCACCCATCTAAGTACTAACTACGCTCGACGTTGCTTAACTTCGGTGATCGGACGAGAACCGGTGTTTTCAACGTGATATGGTCGTTGACAAAGTATGTTGTGGCTAGTTCCACTTCTTAAACAACTCCTGAAGCATGTTTCATTCAAAAAAATGGAGTTTTCAAAACAAACGTCTTTGAATCTGATAGTAAAAATGAAAAATTTTAAAAGAACGGATGCAAAAAGGAACAAAAAGTCAACAGCACGTAGCGTTCCCAAGCGGTCACCCATCTAAGTACTAACTACGCTCGACGTTGCTTAACTTCGGTGATCGGACGAGAACCGGTGTTTTCAACGTGATATGGTCGTTGACAAAGGTTGTTGTGGCTAGTTCCACTTCTTAAACAACTCCTGAAGCATGTTTCATACAAAAAAAATGGATTTTTCAAAACAAAAGTCTTTGAATCTGACAGTAAAAATGAAAAATTTTAAAAGAAAGGATGCAAAAAAGAACAAAAAGTCAACAGCACGTAGCGTTCCCAAGCGGTCACCCATCTAAGTACTAACTACGCTCGACGTTGCTTAACTTCGGTGATCGGACGAGAACCGGTGTTTTCAACGTGATATGGTCGTTGACAAAGTATGTTGTGGCTAGTTCCACTTCTTAAACAACTCCTGAAGCATGTTTCATTCAAAAAAATGGAGTTTTCAAAACAAACGTCTTTGAATCTGATAGTAAAAATGAAAAATTTTAAAAGAACGGATGCAAAAAGGAACAAAAAGTCAACAGCACGTAGCGTTCCCAAGCGGTCACCCATCTAAGTACTAACTACGCTCGACGTTGCTTAACTTCGGTGATCGGACGAGAACCGGTGTTTTCAACGTGATATGGTCGTTGACAAAGGTTGTTGTGGCTAGTTCCACTTCTTAAACAACTCCTGAAGCATGTTTCATACAAAAAAAATGGATTTTTCAAAACAAAAGTCTTTGAATCTGATAGTAAAAATGAAAAATTTTAAAAGAACGGATGCAAAAAGGAACAAAAAGTCAACAGCACGTAGCGTTCCCAAGCGGTCACCCATCTAAGTACTAACTACGCTCGACGTTGCTTAACTTCGGTGATCGGACGAGAACCGGTGTTTTCAACGTGATATGGTCGTTGACAAAGTTTGTTGTGGCTAGTTCCACTTCTTAAACATTTTCCAAGGGTCAGACACTCCAACAGAATGGTAAGGATTGTGCAATCCTTACAATCCTTCCATACGAATTATGAGGATTGTACAATCCTTACAATCCCTACAATCCTTTTCATATAAGGATTGTAAGGATTGTACAATCCTTACTAAACAAAAAATAATGCCCATTTATTTTTAAAAAAATAAAATAAAATACGAAAAATGAAGAAAGTCAGAAATTTTTTTGAAAACAATTATATTTAAAATGCAATAATTTACTGTGAATCAATTCGAATGATTTTTTATACATTTCAACTCATTAAAAAGTTTTAAAAAGTATAATTTTTAAAAGGATTTTGATTTAAATCATTTTTTTCAAAGGGATTTTTTTTTGGATTTTGATTTAAATCTATTGTATGGAAGATTTTATTGGGATTTTAAAATCCCTCCATGCAAGATTTTTGTTTTCAATTTCTCAAATTATTTTTCAAATCAACAGTTTTCAGTTGCAGTTCCTAAAGTAAGAATGCAGTTGATCATTTTTTTGGCCAGAATCTTGCAACTGGATCTTTTAGATCCAAGCATTTCTTAAAAAAAGGTTACAGCAACCAATGGTTCCATGCTGTTTGACTTAAACGAAATCCAATTCGTGATTTTTTATCTTCTGTGCCTTGATGTACGAAAGGAATCGGCCATTTCCGAAAAAAAATTTTGACTTCAAGAGGTGAATCCTTGATGAAAAAGCAACAAAAAAATTTTTGTGGGTGTAAAGGAACCAGGCAGTTCAAGTGCCTATTCTTGCTTATGACTCATTAAACTAACGTACTGTAATAAAAGATATTTAAGTTTTTGAAAGCCTTGAAAGCAGGGAAATCCTCATATGAAGTAAGATCCAGGCATGATTGATAAAGTCCAGTTATTTATAAGCAAGCAGCAAGGCACAGAAGATTAAAAAACAAGAAATGGATTTCGTTCAAGTCAAACAGCATGAAACTATTGGTTGCTGTAACCTTTCTTTAAGAAATATTTGGATCTAAAAGATCCAGTTGCAAGATTCATGCCAAAAAAGGATCAACTGCATTCTTACTTATTAGGAACTGCAACTGAAAACTGTTGATTTGAAAAATAATTTGAGAAATTGAAAACAAAAATCTTGCATGGAGGGATTTTAAAATCCCAATAAAATCTTTCATACAAGAGATTTAAATCAAAATCCAAAAAAAAATCCCTATGAAAAAAATGATTTAAATCAAAATCCTTTTTAAAATCATTACAAAAAGATTTTGATTTTGATATTTGATTTAAATCACCCACCCTGGTTATAAATAAAAAAATTGATATATCAAGCTTATTTCGTTCTTTAAAGTCAAACATATAAATTTTTAATATTAAATTAATATTTCTTCTCTAATAATCCATGAAAAACATTTTTAAATGTTCCATACAATTATTTCAACCTTACAACCCTTATATGGAAAGGATTGTAAGAATTACAATTCTTACAATACTTTCCATATAAGGATTGAATGGATTGCAATCCCTACAATCCTTCTCATATAAAGATTGTAAGGATTGTACAATCTTTATAATCCTTCCATATGGACTGTGAAGAATTGTACAATCCTTTCCAATTCTGTTGGAGTGTCTGACCCCAAACATTTTCTCAATTATGGTTCAAACAAAAAAAATGGATTTTTCAAAACAAAAGTCTTTGAATCTGATAGTAAAAATGAAAAATTTTAAAAGAACGGATGCAAAAAGGAACAAAAAGTCAACAGCACGTAGCGTTCCCAAGCGGTCACCCATCTAAGTACTAACTACGCTCGACGTTGCTTAACTTCGGTGATCGGACGAGAACCGGTGTTTTCAACGTGATATGGTCGTTGACAAAGTATGTTGTGGCTAGTTCCACTTCTTAAACAACTCCTGAAGCATGTTTCATTCAAAAAAATGGAGTTTTCAAAACAAACGTCTTTGAATCTGATAGTAAAAATGAAAAATTTTAAAAGAACGGATGCAAAAAGGAACAAAAAGTCAACAGCACGTAGCGTTCCCAAGCGGTCACCCATCTAAGTACTAACTACGCTCGACGTTGCTTAACTTCGGTGATCGGACGAGAACCGGTGTTTTCAACGTGATATGGTCGTTGACAAAGGTTGTTGTGGCTAGTTCCACTTCTTAAACAACTCCTGAAGCATGTTTCATTCAAAAAAATGGAGTTTTCAAAACAAACGTCTTTGAATCTGACAGTAAAAATGAAAAATTTTAAAAGAAAGGATGCAAAAAGGAACAAAAAGTCAACAGCACGTAGCGTTCCCAAGCGGTCACCCATCTAAGTACTAACTACGCTCGACGTTGCTTAACTTCGGTGATCGGACGAGAACCGGTGTTTTCAACGTGATATGGTCGTTGACAAAGGTTGTTGTGGCTAGTTCCACTTCTTAAACAACTCCTGAAGCATGTTTCATTCAAAAAAATGGAGTTTTCAAAACAAAAGTCTTTGAATCTGATAGTAAAAATGAAAAATTTTAAAAGAACGGATGCAAAAAGGAACAAAAAGTCAACAGCACGTAGCGTTCCCAAGCGGTCACCCATCTAAGTACTAACTACGCTCGACGTTGCTTAACTTCGGTGATCGGACGAGAACCGGTGTTTTCAACGTGATATGGTCGTTGACAAAGTTTGTTGTGGCTAGTTCCACTTCTTAAACATTTTCCAAGGGTCAGACACTCCAACAGAATGGTAAGGATTGTGCAATCCTTACAATCCTTCCATACGAATTGTGAGGATTGTACAATCCTTACAATTCCTACAATCCTTTTCATATAAGGATTGTAAGGATTGTACAATCCTTACTAAACAAAAAATAATGCCCATTTATTTTTAAAAAAATAAAATAAAATACGAAAAATGAAGAAAGTCAGAAATTTTTTTGAAAACAATTATATTTAAAATGCAATAATTTACTGTGAATCAATTCGAATGATTTTTTATACATTTCAACTCATTAAAAAGTTTTAAAAAGTATAATTTTTAAAAGGATTTTGATTTAAATCATTTTTTTCAAAGGGATTTTTTTTTGGATTTTGATTTAAATCTATTGTATGGAAGATTTTATTGGGATTTTAAAATCCCTCCATGCAAGATTTTTGTTTTCAATTTCTCAAATTATTTTTCAAATCAACAGTTTTCAGTTGCAGTTCCTAAAGTAAGAATGCAGTTGATCATTTTTTTGGCCAGAATCTTGCAACTGAATCTTTTAGATCCAAGCATTTCTTAAAGAAAGGTTACAGCAACCAATGGTTCCATGCTGTTTGACTTAAACGAAATCCAATTCGTGATTTTTTATCTTCTGTGCCTTGATGTACGAAAGGAATCGGCCATTTCCGAAAAAAAATTTTGACTTCAAGAGGTGAATCCTTGATGAAAAAGCAACAAAAAAATTTTTGTGGGTGTAAAGGAACCAGGCAGTTCAAGTGCCTATTCTTGCTTATGACTCATTAAACTAACGTACTGTAATAAAAGATATTTAAGTTTTTGAAAGCCTTGAAAGCAGGGAAATCCTCATATGAAGTAAGATCCAGGCATGATTGATAAAGTCCAGTTATTTATAAGCAAGCAGCAAGGCACAGAAGATTAAAAAACAAGAAATGGATTTCGTTCAAGTCAAACAGCATGAAACTATTGGTTGCTGTAACCTTTCTTTAAGAAATATTTGGATCTAAAAGATCCAGTTGCAAGATTCATGCCAAAAAAGGATCAACTGCATTCTTACTTATTAGGAACTGCAACTGAAAACTGTTGATTTGAAAAATAATTTGAGAAATTGAAAACAAAAATCTTGCATGGAGGGATTTTAAAATCCCAATAAAATCTTTCATACAAGAGATTTAAATCAAAATCCAAAAAAAAATCCCTATGAAAAAAATGATTTAAATCAAAATCCTTTTTAAAATCATTACAAAAAGATTTGATTTTGATATTTGATTTAAATCACCCACCCTGGTTATAAATAAAAAAATTGATATATCAAGCTTATTTCGTTCTTTAAAGTCAAACATATAAATTTTTAATATTAAATTAATATTTCTTCTCTAATAATCCATGAAAAACATTTTTAAATGTTCCATACAATTATTTCAACCTTACAACCCTTATATGGAAAGGATTGTAAGAATTACAATTCTTACAATACTTTCCATATAAGGATTGAATGGATTGCAATCCCTACAATCCTTCTCATATAAAGATTGTAAGGATTGTACAATCTTTATAATCCTTCCATATGGACTGTGAAGAATTGTACAATCCTTTCCAATTCTGTTGGAGTGTCTGACCCCAAACATTTTCTCAATTATGGTTCAAACAAAAAAAATGGATTTTTCAAAACAAAAGTCTTTGAATCTGATAGTAAAAATGAAAAATTTTAAAAGAACGGATGCAAAAAGGAACAAAAAGTCAACAGCACGTAGCGTTCCCAAGCGGTCACCCATCTAAGTACTAACTACGCTCGACGTTGCTTAACTTCGGTGATCGGACGAGAACCGGTGTTTTCAACGTGATATGGTCGTTGACAAAGTATGTTGTGGCTAGTTCCACTTCTTAAACAACTCCTGAAGCATGTTTCATTCAAAAAAATGGAGTTTTCAAAACAAACGTCTTTGAATCTGATAGTAAAAATGAAAAATTTTAAAAGAACGGATGCAAAAAGGAACAAAAAGTCAACAGCACGTAGCGTTCCCAAGCGGTCACCCATCTAAGTACTAACTACGCTCGACGTTGCTTAACTTCGGTGATCGGACGAGAACCGGTGTTTTCAACGTGATATGGTCGTTGACAAAGGTTGTTGTGGCTAGTTCCACTTCTTAAACAACTCCTGAAGCATGTTTCATTCAAAAAAATGGAGTTTTCAAAACAAACGTCTTTGAATCTGACAGTAAAAATGAAAAATTTTAAAAGAAAGGATGCAAAAAGGAACAAAAAGTCAACAGCACGTAGCGTTCCCAAGCGGTCACCCATCTAAGTACTAACTACGCTCGACGTTGCTTAACTTCGGTGATCGGACGAGAACCGGTGTTTTCAACGTGATATGGTCGTTGACAAAGGTTGTTGTGGCTAGTTTCACTTCTTAAACAACTCCTGAAGCATGTTTCATTCAAAAAAATGGATTTTTCAAAACAAAAGTCTTTGAATCTGATAGTAAAAATGAAAAATTTTAAAAGAACGGATGCAAAAAGGAACAAAAAGTCAACAGCACGTAGCGTTCCCAAGCGGTCACCCATCTAAGTACTAACTACGCTCGACGTTGCTTAACTTCGGTGATCGGACGAGAACCGGTGTTTTCAACGTGATATGGTCGTTGACAAAGTTTGTTGTGGCTAGTTTCACTTCTTAAACATTTTCCAAGGGTCAGACACTCCAACAGAATGGTAAGGATTGTGCAATCCTTACAATCCTTCCATACGAATTGTGAGGATTGTACAATCCTTACAATTCCTACAATCCTTTTCATATAAGGATTGTAAGGATTGTACAATCCTTACTAAACAAAAAATAATGCCCATTTATTTTTAAAAAAATAAAATAAAATACGAAAAATGAAGAAAGTCAGAAATTTTTTTGAAAACAATTATATTTAAAATGCAATAATTTACTGTGAATCAATTCGAATGATTTTTTATACATTTCAACTCATTAAAAAGTTTTAAAAAGTATAATTTTTAAAAGGATTTTGATTTAAATCATTTTTTTCAAAGGGATTTTTTTTTGGATTTTGATTTAAATCTATTGTATGGAAGATTTTATTGGGATTTTAAAATCCCTCCATGCAAGATTTTTGTTTTCAATTTCTCAAATTATTTTTCAAATCAACAGTTTTCAGTTGCAGTTCCTAAAGTAAGAATGCAGTTGATCATTTTTTTGGCCAGAATCTTGCAACTGAATCTTTTAGATCCAAGCATTTCTTAAAGAAAGGTTACAGCAACCAATGGTTCCATGCTGTTTGACTTAAACGAAATCCAATTCGTGATTTTTTATCTTCTGTGCCTTGATGTACGAAAGGAATCGGCCATTTCCGAAAAAAAATTTTGACTTCAACAGGTGAATCCTTGATGAAAAAGCAACAACAAAAAATTTTGTGGATGTAAAGGAACCAGGCAGTTCAAGTGCCTATTCTTGCTTATGACTCATTAAACTAACGTACTGTAATAAAAGATATTTAAGTTTTTGAAAGCCTTGAAAGCAGGGAAATCCTCATATGAAGTAAGATCCAGGCATGATTGATAAAGTCCAGTTATTTATAAGCAAGCAGCAAGGCACAGAAGATTAAAAAACAAGAAATGGATTTCGTTCAAGTCAAACAGCATGAAACTATTGGTTGCTGTAACCTTTCTTTAAGAAATATTTGGATCTAAAAGATCCAGTTGCAAGATTCATGCCAAAAAAGGATCAACTGCATTCTTACTTATTAGGAACTGCAACTGAAAACTGTTGATTTGAAAAATAATTTGAGAAATTGAAAACAAAAATCTTGCATGGAGGGATTTTAAAATCCCAATAAAATCTTTCATACAAGAGATTTAAATCAAAATCCAAAAAAAAATCCCTATGAAAAAAATGATTTAAATCAAAATCCTTTTTAAAATCATTACAAAAAGATTTTGATTTTGATATTTGATTTAAATCACCCACCCTGGTTATAAATAAAAAAATTGATATATCAAGCTTATTTCGTTCTTTAAAGTCAAACATATAAATTTTTAATATTAAATTAATATTTCTTCTCTAATAATCCATGAAAAACATTTTTAAATGTTCCATACAATTATTTCAACCTTACAACCCTTATATGGAAAGGATTGTAAGAATTACAATTCTTACAATACTTTCCATATAAGGATTGAATGGATTGCAATCCCTACAATCCTTCTCATATAAAGATTGTAAGGATTGTACAATCTTTATAATCCTTCCATATGGACTGTGAAGAATTGTACAATCCTTTCCAATTCTGTTGGAGTGTCTGACCCCAAACATTTTCTCAATTATGGTTCAAACAAAAAAAATGGATTTTTCAAAACAAAAGTCTTTGAATCTGATAGTAAAAATGAAAAATTTTAAAAGAACGGATGCAAAAAGGAACAAAAAGTCAACAGCACGTAGCGTTCCCAAGCGGTCACCCATCTAAGTACTAACTACGCTCGACGTTGCTTAACTTCGGTGATCGGACGAGAACCGGTGTTTTCAACGTGATATGGTCGTTGACAAAGTATGTTGTGGCTAGTTCCACTTCTTAAACAACTCCTGAAGCATGTTTCATTCAAAAAAATGGAGTTTTCAAAACAAACGTCTTTGAATCTGATAGTAAAAATGAAAAATTTTAAAAGAACGGATGCAAAAAGGAACAAAAAGTCAACAGCACGTAGCGTTCCCAAGCGGTCACCCATCTAAGTACTAACTACGCTCGACGTTGCTTAACTTCGGTGATCGGACGAGAACCGGTGTTTTCAACGTGATATGGTCGTTGACAAAGGTTGTTGTGGCTAGTTCCACTTCTTAAACAACTCCTGAAGCATGTTTCATTCAAAAAAATGGAGTTTTCAAAACAAACGTCTTTGAATCTGACAGTAAAAATGAAAAATTTTAAAAGAAAGGATGCAAAAAGGAACAAAAAGTCAACAGCACGTAGCGTTCCCAAGCGGTCACCCATCTAAGTACTAACTACGCTCGACGTTGCTTAACTTCGGTGATCGGACGAGAACCGGTGTTTTCAACGTGATATGGTCGTTGACAAAGGTTGTTGTGGCTAGTTCCACTTCTTAAACAACTCCTGAAGCATGTTTCATTCAAAAAAATGGAGTTTTCAAAACAAAAGTCTTTGAATCTGATAGTAAAAATGAAAAATTTTAAAAGAACGGATGCAAAAAGGAACAAAAAGTCAACAGCACGTAGCGTTCCCAAGCGGTCACCCATCTAAGTACTAACTACGCTCGACGTTGCTTAACTTCGGTGATCGGACGAGAACCGGTGTTTTCAACGTGATATGGTCGTTGACAAAGTTTGTTGTGGCTAGTTCCACTTCTTAAACATTTTCCAAGGGTCAGACACTCCAACAGAATGGTAAGGATTGTGCAATCCTTACAATCCTTCCATACGAATTGTGAGGATTGTACAATCCTTACAATTCCTACAATCCTTTTCATATAAGGATTGTAAGGATTGTACAATCCTTACTAAACAAAAAATAATGCCCATTTATTTTTAAAAAAATAAAATAAAATACGAAAAATGAAGAAAGTCAGAAATTTTTTTGAAAACAATTATATTTAAAATGCAATAATTTACTGTGAATCAATTCGAATGATTTTTTATACATTTCAACTCATTAAAAAGTTTTAAAAAGTATAATTTTTAAAAGGATTTTGATTTAAATCATTTTTTTCAAAGGGATTTTTTTTTGGATTTTGATTTAAATCTATTGTATGGAAGATTTTATTGGGATTTTAAAATCCCTCCATGCAAGATTTTTGTTTTCAATTTCTCAAATTATTTTTCAAATCAACAGTTTTCAGTTGCAGTTCCTAAAGTAAGAATGCAGTTGATCATTTTTTTGGCCAGAATCTTGCAACTGAATCTTTTAGATCCAAGCATTTCTTAAAGAAAGGTTACAGCAACCAATGGTTCCATGCTGTTTGACTTAAACGAAATCCAATTCGTGATTTTTTATCTTCTGTGCCTTGATGTACGAAAGGAATCGGCCATTTCCGAAAAAAAATTTTGACTTCAACAGGTGAATCCTTGATGAAAAAGCAACAAAAAAAATTTTGTGGATGTAAAGGAACCAGGCAGTTCAAGTGCCTATTCTTGCTTATGACTCATTAAACTAACGTACTGTAATAAAAGATATTTAAGTTTTTGAAAGCCTTGAAAGCAGGGAAATCCTCATATGAAGTAAGATCCAGGCATGATTGATAAAGTCCAGTTATTTATATGCAAGCAGCAAGGCACAGAAGATTAAAAAACAAGAAATGGATTTCGTTCAAGTCAAACAGCATGGAACTATTGGTTGCTGTAACCTTTCTTTAAGAAATATTTGGATCTAAAAGATCCAGTTGCAAGATTCAGGCCAAAAAAGGATCAACTGCATTCTTACTTATTAGGAACTGCAACTGAAAACTGTTGATTTGAAAAATAATTTGAGAAATTGAAAACAAAAATCTTGCATGGAGGGATTTTAAAATCCCAATAAAATCTTTCATACAAGAGATTTAAATCAAAATCCAAAAAAAAATCCCTATGAAAAAAATGATTTAAATCAAAATCCTTTTTAAAATCATTACAAAAAGATTTTGATTTTGATATTTGATTTAAATCACCCACCCTGGTTATAAATAAAAAAATTGATATATCAAGCTTATTTCGTTCTTTAAAGTCAAACATATAAATTTTTAATATTAAATTAATATTTCTTCTCTAATAATCCATGAAAAACATTTTTAAATGTTCCATACAATTATTTCAACCTTACAATCCTTATATGGAAAGGATTGTAAGAATTACAATTCCTACAATACTTTCCATATAAGGATTGAATGGATTACAATCCCTACAATCCTTCTCATATTAAGATTTAAGGATTGTACAATCTTTACAATCCTTCCATATGGATTGTGAAGAATTGTACAATCCTTTCCAATTCTGTTGGAGTGTCTGACCCCAAACATTTTCTCAATTATGGTTCATACAAAAAAAATGGATTTTTCAAAACAAAAGTCTTTGAATCTGACAGTAAAATGAAAAATTTTAAAGGAACGGATGCAAAAAGGAACAAAAAGTCAATAGTTAACTTCGGTGATCGGACGAGAACCGGTGTTTTCAACGTGATATGGTCGTTGACAAAGTTTGTTGTGGCTAGTTCCATTTCTTAAGCATTTTTTAAACATTTTTCATTAGTCAAATCATCATAATTTAATTTACAAAGACATCAAAATTTACGAAATTCCAAATGCCAACATTTCAATTAACTCACATTAAAAGAAACATTTTACATAAAACTATAAAGCTTCATCACACCCGAAAAGTTCACTCAACTCACAATGTCTTTTGCAATCAACAACAAATGCGCCTAAAATTCACCCGAAAAAGATTTCTACGAGATAAATGTAAACAAGATTTGAAGTACTTGGACTGTCTGTAGTGCTTAACATGTGATTTTTATGACCAGTTATGCGCTTGCGTCAGAGAGAAAGAGAAACTTTGATGGAGAATAAAAAATGTACACAATGCGAGTAAAACACATGTGGATCTTAATTGTCTTTAGCTGTATAGCACTTGGATATCCAAAAAAATAACTTATTTTCAAATTATGTGGTTTTAAGTTTAAGTCTCATTGGAATGTAATTTTGGTTGAGAAGTGTAACATTTGGCGAGCACGTTGCATAATACAAAACGGCTTATTCCTCTCTGCTTCTCTCATGCTCACTTCTTGTACGCTCACACATTTTTGCTCTTTCTCACATAAAATTTTCATGTCTACTATCTCACTGAATAAAAAAAAAGTCTTTCAAAGGCTTTCTTGGCATCGCTTTAAAAAAATCTCGATTGCAGCTGAGAGATGCGCGAATCAATCAGTAAAAAATAATTTTCTTTCTGTTGTTCAGTTGTGAATCGTGAGTCGCGAAAAGTTGTTGTAGATTATATTTTAGGTCGAAAAATTTTGTAAAGAAAAAGTTTATTTTTTTAAAGTTGGATCCTTTTGTGAGTTCAATGGAATTTTAATGCGAATTTGAGAAAGCACAAAAAATATTTTTGGAACGGCAACTTTAAACGAGAAAACATTTCTGTCGCATTTATGAAAATATTTTGAGAAAAACCTTCAAGAAAAAAAAGTTGGGAAAATATTATTTTCAAGGCTTAGCTGCAACCGTCTGGTGAAAGTGAAATATTGTGAAATAAATCTAGAAATTATTGAATTATTGTAGTGGACGTAAGTGACAGAAATATTAATAAATTACTTATACTTGTCATATGATTTTGTGGCTGAAATTGTCATCACATGAAAATGTTATTAATGGGAAGTTCGAGGATGAAACGAAGTGAATTTAGTAATGTAATTGAATGATTCTGATTTTGTTCTTTAATTCCTAATTTTAAAATCTATAAAACAATGCAAATTTCCCCCATAAAGAAGTAACAAAAGCTCCAGTTTATTATAAGTGGTATTTTCTCTCATTTTATCGATTTTTTCCCGCCCTAAAGTTCACCTCATAAATATCCACAACAATGTTTACACTTTTATTTCCCTCTGTGCACCTCTTTATTAAACATAATCAACTTCTTCCAACCAGGTAGTACAGAAATGAATATGAAAATGATTATGAGCAAATTTTGTATTACTTCACTAATTTACATAATTTTTTTTCATTTTCAAATATACACAAAACATTTTCTTGCCAAATTGAACGTTTGCATAAAATTAATCAAAGCGCAAATTATGCATGAAAATTGGATTTTGAGGGATTACACAATACGGTGTGAATTATTATGGTGATCTACTTTTATTTAGAACATGATAAATGCACAGTAATCTACTGAGTTACATCATCTATTTCAAAATGATATGATAGATCTGTATCCAGACTTACTAAAGTATGTTGAGTCTATAGACTTATTCATAAATTAAGCTTTAGTAACTGAAGACAGTGGTTCAGCTATGAGACACAGAACGTTATTAACAGGTCCACATTTCCAGGTTTGGTCCAAGCTCATTGACAGGGGCGTAGCCAGAAAATTTTTAAGGGGGGGCCCATTTTCGAAAATTAAAAAAATTGTTATTTTGTATCCTTAAATCTATATTCATTCTTCATAAGTTTAAATATTTAATTCATTATTCATACATTAAACTTAATTTTTCATTCTGATTTTCACATTTCTTTCATCACTTCCTCTACATTAACTGGTTCTTCTCCATAAATACTTAATAAAACAATTATCAGATTTTCGTAGGGGGGGGGGGGGGGGGCCCTATGGCCCCCCTGGCTACGCCCGTGCTCCTTGATCAAATGGAAGAACTAAGCATCTTTAATATATATGATAGGGACCCTTCCATAAATTAAGCTAGATCTGTGCTAGTTATTTAAGTAATTGTCAAACTCAGATCTTGATCTTTTAGGATTAGAAGGATGGAACCATCCTGCCGAATAAACGACAAACATTATTTCCAAACAATCCATATTTGCTCACTTCCATTCATAATCTACGTGACCTTTAATAGCTTTCCCGACCTTATTGATTCTAAAGCTTTTTACATTCGATTATTGCTTCTTTTATGTTGGCAGACAATCATCTTCTTTTCATGACCCAAAAGTTTTTCACACTTCCTCTTTGTTGTCAAAATATTCAATTGTTTGGAAAAGTTTTTCTTATTTTCTGAGCAAGTTTCTTAAAGAATTTTCATTCTTCTTAGCCAAAAAAAATTTTTCTTTTAGAAATTCGATAAAATTTTATGAAAATTGAATATTTATTTTCGATGGGATCAAAATGTCAACTTCATCTTTATGTCATTTCCTCATTTAATTTCGATTTGACATATTAGGGACGGCATTTCAGATTATTATACTTGGCACGATGGGATTTGTAGATTTTTTTAATGCCGCTTATTTTACGATGCACTTAAGCATGTAGTCACATTGATTTTAATGGATAAACGATTTTTATGATGGATAAAGCTGTGCGGTGATTTAAAAGTCAAGCAGCATGTTAAGAACTTCCTCTTAAGTTGCAGATTATCGGCAAATTTTAAGAATATTAAATTTTGGACGTTTAAGAATTCAATGTCAAGGTTAATGAGCTTGGTATTAATTAATGAGACTAATGGGATTAATTGTTGTTGTTTTTCGATTAAGCACTTCCGAAACTTTGTGTTTGCAAAATATTTCAAAGCTAAACGAGCAAGAAATCCATGATTCCATTGCAAAATAAATTAAAAGATCTGTCTGCTTCCAAAAAACGGAACCAAAATTGCCAGATTTTAAATTAAAAAAGTTTTTCTAAAAATGCTTAAAAATTAATAAATTAAACCCATCAAAAAGGTTTCAAATGTTTTTGAACTTCACCAAAACGAATAAAACTCAATATTCGTCACCTAAATTTACATACACATTATAAGACCTTGACATTATTTATACGTAAGAGGAACGAACAACATTAAACATTTTCCTTTCATTTCTTTTTTAAATTTTTCGTTCGTTTTCGTTTGATTATCATACAAGTTGGATAATGACACAGATATTGACAGTGATTCATTTGAATAAATATGGTAATTTATTGCGGTGTGCAGAAATTTTGTTGTCGTTTTGGGAGGAAGATGTCGCAAGTTTGGAAACCTTGTTGGTTGGACGGAAATTAAATGTTATTTTAAATTTGTTTTAAAAAATTACATGATGTAGAATTTAAATGACAAACTTGAACCATTAGTAAAGGTATGTGACCTAATTATAAGGGTCCGAGGCTTAAAATTCATGTTTAACTTGATTAAATTCCACATTTCCTCAAGTATATTATCAAAAAAAAATTCAAAAGACTTCAAACGTCATTTGCATAGTTCATTGACATGAACTTCAGTTTAGTTTGCGTATGTCTCAAGAAAATGTTATGACGCACAAGAAAAGCAGTAGGTAAACTTTGTAATCGTCTTATGTCTATTTGTTTAATGCATTCGAAAGATTCTGAACTTTTTTGACATGTCTGCTATCGACTTTATATAGAAAATATGTGAAGAATGCTCGACAATCATCAAGAAATTTGAAACTGATCAAAATTATCAAAAATAATCAAATAGATATTTTTAAAAATTGAACATCATTTAAAAACTAACCCTAAATGCATATTTGTTGATGTCATCAACATCATTCATTATTCTCGCCACAAAATGATTCCAATAAAAACAACATTAATTTCTTTTAGTTGCAAGTTCCAATCGATAATGTTGGTAAACATGTAAATAAACTTACCCATCCAAATAAATAATCTACGAGATTACTTCTTAATTATCCATTCAGCATTATCTTAAGTATCATCGATATTAATCTTTCATGCGGAACTAAAGTTGTTTGATCTACTTATCAACACTAATTATCTCCACGCGAAATATTCTATTAATTTCTATTAATTACATTAAAATTTTTTCACAATTTTCCATCTAAAGTCAAATATTGGATCTTCTTTAAAAATTAATTAAATAAGAAAACTTTTCAAGTTTTGATAATGAAATCTTAAATTAGAAATTTAATTAACTCGTTTTATCATGTAAATATGGCATAAATTAAACTGTTTGCTCATTAATCTTAATTAGACTAAATTATTAAAGTCGCGTGGAAATAAACGAAATAAAATAAAAGTTTCATCATCTTCATGCATTTTGGCACTTCGCTGTGCGACAATATAAAAATACAAAGCGAATTTCAAAAGACTTTTAATGGCTTTACGATGCATAATTTTCTGATGTTTTTGACGCAACAATCGCAAAGTTATTTTTTTGCATTTATTTGCCAATAATAAGTTGCGATTAGATTTTATAATTTTTTAATTTACATTATAAATTATGTTATGGTCACATGTTGTGAAATCATGGCTTTGATGACAAAATTTAAAGGTCATTAACAACTGCTTTCCTATGTTTAGACAAGTGAATCGTCTAGTTTCCGTAAATAAATGAATGCAGTGTGTTTAAAGTATCTGCTTCATGTTTTCATCAGTTTTCATAAAAAAATTGGAATTTTCTAGTAAAATATTTTGCTGTGGTTATTTTTAAAAATGGAAAATCATCATGTGCTCTCTAGTCAGAAGAGGATTTACTATGAGGATGATTGTGTTTTGCTTAAATCAGGGGCGTAGCCAGGGAGGGCCATAGGGGGCCCTGGCCCCCCAACGAAAATCTGATAATTGTTTTATTAAGTATTTATAGAGAAGAACCAGTTTGTTTAATTTTCGAAAATGGGCCCCCCCCCTTAAAAATTTTCTGGCTACGCCCCTGGCTTAAATAGACCAATGTCAGAGTCAGACAGTGCAGATACCAAGCTGCTGCTAAGCACTGATGTTGATAAGACTCAGAGTATTTTTATAGGCACCTTCATGTAGCTCTAGAGCCAGAATCTGAAGCTATTTGAGGCATCTTATCCTCAAATCGTCTTTTAATGTCCTCCACATTGAAATATACATAAAAATCACTTTTGATGGGATTAACGTGGTGTAGGTATTTTTAAAAATAGGCCTCTGAAGATGACCAAATTAATTTCCTTTAAATTAAGGATAAAAAGATTATTATTTTCCATAAAACCACCCAAAAGTTTGAAGACCCTCTTCAAAAATTCCACACTTCTTATATCTTCTACAATTCTCAATGCTTTCTAGCAAAAACAATAATAACCTTTTAAAATAAATCGAATTTTATTTAAAGAAACTTTTTGTTTAAATTAAAAATTTTCTTCTTTAAGCACGCGAAGCTCAATAATTACTTCAAGTTTAATTCTCTAATGAATCACACACACCTTCTTTTCTCATCGACCTTTTTCTTTCGCAAAAATTTTCTCGTGCGATGTGAAGAGATTCCGATTATCTGCGTCATTTAAACATTTTTCTCGTTAATTTAATCACATCTTGAATGTGAGAAATTCTCTAAGGCGATGAAAATATTGAGTCAGAAAAAGTTTTTCATTTTATTTTTTTTTCGAGGGAAAAAATTGTTCGAGAGATTAAAAGACAAACAGAGAAGAAAAATGTCAACGAGTACTAATGAAATTTTTATTACTTCGAGGAAGTTCTGTTTTTATGAATCATTTTTTTTTTTGTGAAGGAAAATTTGTGAATGAATTTTTTTCTGTGAATAAAATTGGAATTTTTTGATTTTTCGACATAAAATTTTGAAATTTATATATCAACCTTAACTGAATCCTAATCCCAAAATTCCAATTTTAAAAAACTTCAATTAATCAAGAAATGAACAAAAAACATCGAAAAAGTCACAGACATCCAAACCACAAATTCCCTCCTATAAATAAATCAAAATACTCAATAGTTCAAGGTCATTAACACCCAATCACATCGACATTACCAAATCTTAATGTAAAACTTCCCAGAATCGACGCCACAAAAAAAAAACCTTACGAAAATCACCTCCTGAGGCCATTAGCATCTTGAGACGAAAAAAATCTCCCGTCTGCATGCATTTCGCTCGTGACCTTTTATTTTCTAACGATAATCATTGTGATTAACAGAAAATGTCTATTTCTCATCTGTGATGCTACAATGTTTTCTTTCTATTTTCACGTCGCCGATATTCGTAGAAATGAATTTACATGCTTGTGTAAGCTTGGGAAATTTATTTAGACATTTATTGGCTATAAAAGTGGCATGAATGATGATCACTAATGATGGGGATGATTTAAAAGGATTTAATGTATTTTTAAGTGGTCATTATGATATTTTTTGATTGATATTTAAATTGTGACCTAAAATTTTGATTTTTTGATTATGAAATTTTTTTTTGCAAATTTAATTAATTTTTGAAGATTGCTGATAAAAATTTTTGTGTCCAATTTATGGGTATTGAGCAATTTAGTGCTTTTTCAATTTTGATTGATAAAATCATCCGATTTTCAAACTTTTAACTTACTAAGTTTTCAAAGCGATCTCTTTTGTTTCCTCAAAACTAATTCTTTCTTTAAATGTTCTCTTTCAAAAACTTAAAATTTCAAAAATCGCAAAATCTCTGTTTACATTTCAAGCGATTACGTTTTTTAAAATTCAATCAAAATAAGCATTTTGCAGCACTTTGTTTAAATTGTTTACAAATGCAGTAATGAAAGCTTTGAGATAATATTTTAAATTGTGAATTCTTTGAGAATAGCAAAATATTTTGAATAGCTTTGACGAAGAAATTAAACTGAACTCAAGAAATAAATTCTTAGAAAATGAGATTAAACAATTTTGAGGAGTTATTAAAATAATGAATTGTTGGTTAAATAATAACAAGAATTGATAATATTTTGATGAGGTTTCTGAATTCAGTAAAATGTAAAAGAGAACAAAATTAAATGGATTTTTAATTGCTCATTATCAAATCAGTACTTATTAACACCTTCATGACGCTAGTTTGAAATTATTGAAGGCCTTTTAAGCAATTAAAATATTCATAGATTTAAGAAAAATTGCATTAAAACAAGAATTTTAAATTGCTGATTGTATTCATTTGCAGCATAGTTTATCAGTAGTTATACAGTCTTTAATTCAAGTTTCTTCAATAATATGACTTCAACTGAGTGTACAAATTATTGTGTCAAAGCTTGAAATGTAGAAATATTTAATTTAGATTCAGTTAAAGTGTTGCAAATTACAGATTAAATCATGAATTAGATTTTAAAGCTATATGAATTAATTGGTAGATTCTGTTACAAGTAAGAGATAAAGTACTTTAATTAATAAATATTAAAATTCAAACAATATTGTTGTTTTTTCAATTATTCTTTACAAAGAAAATATAAAAATCATATTTACACATTAAAATATTGTCAAAACTCAATTAAATAGAATATAAAGTTTTAACTTGAAAATTTTCATCTTCTTGCGATTTAATTGTCATTTATTAATGCTCATAAATCTCAACAAAGTTTTATAAATTATAAAAAAATTTATAAAATATTTTTCAAAGAAACTCTTTTAAGCAATAATAATTCCCACAAAAGATATAAATCGGAAGCGTGTGGAAGTAGGAAAGAAAGTTTATTGAATGTAAAGATGTGTCAATTAGCTTCAACAGCCCATTAAACTTAAACTGATTGATTCGATAATTATTTTAATTAAATACCAAATGATTGAAATTTTGCCAATTTCAATTATTTATCTTTTTTTTTTGAGATTAATTCATACAATTAAAGAAATTCCGAAGGAGTAAATTAATTTTGATATCACGAGTTTGTTAATGAAATTTAAAAGATTAATTTGAAATTCGTGTTTGAAAAAAGAGGGTTTTTCATAATATTTTGAATGGACTTGTTTTAGATGCACACAAAAAATGGAACTCGTTTATTGATTAAAATGAAATATTAGGGACTCGTTTTTTTATTTTTAGGTGATAAACTTTAAAACAAAAATATTAAATTTCGAAGTTCAAAATAAATAAATTATCTTAGCTTCTTTAATTTGCACCTCATTTGCTGCAAACCTGATGCTAATAGTAAAAACCTGATACCTAAATTCTTCTCAACATTAAAATTTTTCAAAAAAAATCTGTTTAAAATTAGACACAAAAGTCAATTTTCTCTCAATTGCAAAATTTCAATATTGTTGCACTTTTTCTTACGCAAATACCTCAAACTAATTTCATCCGTTACTCAATACAACACAAACGTTTTCTTCTTCTTCCTATCTTCATTTCATAAATGAATTTCAAGCCACAATAAAAAAAAACTCTTTCAACAAAATATTCAACTATAAAATATTTAAATTTTCAGTAGTAGCAACTCAACAAGTAAAGCATGAAGTCGAATCGATCGAGCAAATCAAATTCACCAAGCAAAAGTCACATATGTGATTACTCAATGGATCCACATGCTGAATTTGAGATGGAATTGAACAGGAGTTTAGGTAAGAAATATATATTCACAACTAAGATGTGCGGTTAAAAATAAAAACTTTACATCTGTAGATAAATCATGGCGTGAAAAGGCTGAGAAAGAACTGAATGAGAATAGCGAGGCAAAATCCAAAATAAGTCTGCTTAGAAATATGATAACATCATGTGATTTAAACAAGCGGGGACGTGAAGATGATGCATTTCTATTGAGATTCTTGCGTGCAAAGAAATTCGATGTTGACAAGTCATTTAAGATGATTCAAAAGTATTATTGGATGAAGGTGCATTCACCAGAATTATTTCACGTATCGCCACCATCAGATTTAAAATCAATGCTTGAAATGCAAATACAGTGCATGCTTCCACAACCAGATTTACAAGGACGACAAATTTATTTGTTTCGTGTCGGTATGTGACGTGATGTTAACACCTTTTTGTGTTTATCCATTCAAATTGCTCTAATTTTCATTTCCTTTATTTTCCATTGTGGACATGAATAGAAAAATGCGATCCATACAAAGTTCCTGTCGACCACGTATTCAGAAGTAATGTATTATCGTTAGAAGACGCCATCCGTTTGCCAGAAGTGCAAATCGGTGGACTTGTAGTACTTTTAGATATGTCAGGCTTAAGTTTAGGACATGCAAAATATTTATCGCCACATTTGGCACGGCGAACTGTTGAAGTCGTTCAAGAAGCTTTTCCACTACGTTTTAAAGCCTTCCATGTTCTGCACGAGCCATTTTATTTTGATGCCATTTTAGCGATGCTTAAGCCGTTCCTCAAAGATAAAATTCGTAGACGAGTATGACAATAAGATATTCATCTCCTTTTCTATTTCATAGTTCGTTAAATATTCTTGATTTTATTCCTTTTTATTTCTCATTCATTCCAGATTCATCTTCATGGAAATGATATGAATTCACTGTATAAGCACATACCGAAAGATTGCCTTCCAGCAGGTATATTTCAATTTATTTATTTTTTTTATCCTTTTTCCAGTTTGGTTGGATAGAAATGATGCTTGAAAATCAATCGAAATAGTTTGTTTTTGTAAATGGTTAACCTAAACAAATATCCAAAAAAAATTGTTGACGCAGGGAAATTGATTTTTTTGGGATCTGCTGATGTTTGTATTTTTACCATAATTCTTGAAAAGTAAAGCGCTTTTAAGGTTTTTGAAGCTGGCTTGATCTTAGTTTTTAGTTTTAAACATGGCCTAGTCTTTGTTTTAGTTCAGAACATTACTTAATCCCTCCTGGATCTTGGTTTATGGTTCCGAACATGACTTAATTCCTACTGGATCTTAGTTTTCGGTTCCTAACATGACTTGATTCCTACTGGATCTTAATTTTTGGTTTCGAACATGACTAAATCCCTACTGGATCTTGGGTCTTGTGTCCGAACATGACCTCAAATAACTCTTGGTTCCGAACATGACTTAATTCCTACTAGATTTTGGGGTTTGGTTCGGAACATGACCTAATCTTAGTCTTGGTTCCGAACATGACTTGAGTATAACTTTACTAATCTTCGTAAGTAAAATGCGCTTTGTTCGTTTGTTCACAAATATAAAAGCGGCTTCTTTACTACCTATAAAGATGGTCATTGATATTTGTTGTGGGATACGGAAGTGGTTTTTGAGCTAAGATGCATTAAGCTTAGTCTCTGAAGCCTATTTTGCTCCATTGTATATTATATGTAGAACTGTGTGGCTCCTATTTGCCAACTCGCAAGCCGTTTTTAAAGACATACTAAAATTTGGCTCTCATACTTCAGTTATTTTACTTCCAGTTATCATCTTCTATCCAACCAAATCGACCATAAAATTTCCATCATCTAAAACCCTAAAGAATTACATTAGCTTATCCTTATCATCTTTTAATATTTTTTCTAGAATACGGCGGTACACAACCTCCATTCGATAACTCAATTTGGCGATCGAGAATATTGAATAATGAGGAATATTTTAGACGACTAGAATCATACAATAATGGCTGTGAAAATGAGATAATCAATAACAATAACAATGAAATGTATCACAACCATAAAAATGTTATAGATGACGTAGATTCGCTATCTGACGATGAAATTTATATCGATGCTGAGGATGATAACAAGTCGTTAGATGTCGAGATTGATGGCAACAGTTTACATTTTATTGATACAGAAACTGAAGATTCAGAAGAATATGACAGTGATCGTATACTATCGCCTCGCAAGAAGGTGCCACCAATGGAGAGCTTGGAGGAAATGTTTCTCAAACATGAATTTAGCACATTTACATTAAACGAAAAGGAATTTGAAGAAGTTAAGCCATAAAAATAAGATATAATGCTTCCTACTAAAACTTTTTATTTGTTTTATGGAAGAAAAAAGCGTTCCAATGAGAATCTAGATTTTTTTCTTTTTGTATCTCAGACCTTGGGAGAGTCAAAAAGTTTGACTTTTGAACTTTCTTTTTTATTTGCTCAAAATTATCAACAAAAGAATTTTTCTCACTTTTCTTTTTTACACTGATGCATGACCTTTTTAGTTCTCGAAAGAAAAACAAAACACAAAAAAAGTTTGTTAAGCCTACACAAAAAAGGCAAGCTTTTGTTTTCAAAGGAAAAACTTTTTTTTTTGGAATTTATGTTGAAGTTTGAGGAAATTTATTAGATAATTAAAAAATTTTATAGCTTGAATTTTGAAAAAGAAATACTTCAAAATTTAACTTTAGAAAATCTACCAAAAAAAAATTAATTTATAAATTAAAGCACAACAATCAAAAAATCTATAGATTTGAATTTTTTAAAAAATTAAAAAATCATGAATTTTTGAAAATTTGAAAAAATCATGGAATTTCGATAAATTTAAAACAAAAATCTTTTTAAAATTTTCAAATCAATGTCATGAAAATGTCATTTAAAAAAGAAATTAAAACCAAATTAGAAAATTTGAATTATCAAATGTCGTTAAATTTTAAAATTGTGTTAAAAATTTATACAAATTGAAATTTGATATCAATATGAAATTTGAATTTTGAAAAGTCGTTAAAATTTTAATTTTTTTAAAAAAATACGTTGAAGAAATGAAATTAAATAGAAATTTCCTCAACTTTTTGCTCAAACTTACAAAAAAAAATTATTTTTAAATTCTAAGCCTACACAAATCAATCCTTTTTTTATTTGGAACCCTAATACACAAAACCAATCTTAAGCTTTATCAATCTTAATGGTTAATTATTTTTCCAAAAAAAAAGTTACAATAAAATTTATATAAAGTATATTCTAACCAATTAAGAATGAAATTCAAGAAAAGAAAAGAATTGAAATGAAACATGTTGTGTACAATTTTTAAAGAGAAAAGAGATTTTTTTCATATTTAATGGTGAATTTCCAAGTAATTGTTGTTAAGAATTTGTATTGAAAAATGTTGATGAGTGAATGGAGGTGTGAATGAATAATTAAAGAATATAGCCATAATGTATTAACATCTGTCTGAAGACATGGCATACATATCTAAAATGGTTTATTTCTACATATTATTTTTAAACTTTGAATCTTCTCTTGGGTTTTGAAAGTTTTCCACAACATTTGCCACAATGTTAAAAAAAACTAAGGTTCATAAAGTTTGTGAAGGGTTGTGGAAGCTCATGCAGATTGTTGGAATTCAAACTTTTTAAGTAAAAAATTACTTGAAGAAACTAAAGTTTTTAATAACTTTTGATTGATGATTGAATTTATTAAATTTTACACTACTTTAAATATTTTTTAAAATTTTCTAGTCAAAGTGATTGGGATAAGTATTAAGGTATGAGGTATTGGTGATTTTTAAATAGTTAATTAATAAGTTTCATTTTCGTAATTTTAAAAATTGTTTTGCATTTAAATTTTGAGTTTTAAAAAAATTTTATCACATAAATTGAAAATTTTGTGTGAATATGAAATAAATGTTTTTATCAAAGGCTGGTTTATGTCTAATCTGAATAAATCTCTATCTTTTTTGCCAATTTGATAATTTCAAACCAATTTTATCCATTCTAAACCAAGACAGATGAGTTAAAGAGTTGCAAAATTCCTGTGCAGGATTAATGAAGAATTTAAAATTGATTAAACATTATTTGTCTGTGAACAGGGAAGGGAGCCCTAAGTAGCTCTAGAAAAGACTCTAGTTCGTTTATTTTATTTTCAAGAAAAATTATGGGAATCAACCATTTTAAAATCAATGTCTTTTAAAAAGCAATGGTAAAAAAGCATCTGATTTGAGCTTTATATTCTCTTATTCCTGCAAAGCCTTATAACAACCCAAAAAAATATTTCTTGACCACAGAATCAGTGATTCTGAATCACTTAATGTTCACTTAAACTGTAGCTTGAAAAAGCAAATAAAATAAAAAGCTACAAAATTTAGCTTCTTTTGAAGTTTTCACTTGCTTTTTCTCACGAATTTGTCCAATAAAACATTTGAAGATGCTAGCCTGAAAGCTTATCGCGAACTCTTTGATCCTTGCTTTGAAATTAGACTCGCTTTCAGTTGACTTCATTAAATTTTTAAGGAAAATTACGACTCTAATTGCCCAAACTGTTCTATGAAAGTTGAATCTCAAATTAAGTCTTCTTGAGCTACTATGCAGCAAAATTCATTAAAATGAAACAACAACAATCATAATTTGCCCTAAAAGAGCTACCCTAATAGCCTACCATTTCAACAAAATATGCCAACACAAAAAAAAGTGCAAGCCAGCAAGAAAAGAGCCTCAGAAAGTATTCATATATCAAGAAACTACAGTATAAATAATGCATGATTGTTATAGCTTCAAACATACATGATATATCAAAAAATTTATATTTATAAAAAAAAAAGAGTGAAATGAATGGTTTAAAACATATTTTTTTTTTGGGGGGAATGAGAAATAAATTAATAGATATGAATATTGCTGAAATAAGCTATTCCAGACCCAAAATTAAATCAAATATATATTTTATGAAAATAATAGAAAAAAAATAATGAAACGAAGAAAAATTTCTTTTCAATTTTTTTTCCTTCCAGTGATACTACATTTCATGATGATTATGCTGACGATGTTTACATTTGCAAAATACATACGGAACATTACAGTCATAAAGATTATCATTCTTACTTGCATCAACGCTTTTCTATGCTACTCAAATATTTATCTTTTTTTTTGAAAAAAGAAAGAAATATGTTTTACTTAAAGCTATATCGTTAAATGTAAAGATTAAATGCATTAAATTTAATCCTCATCAAATACCAAACGAAAAATTTTTTTAAAGGTTTTTAGGAAAAACACCATAAAAAGTTTTCTTTTTGTTTATGAAAGTGTGAAATTTTTGGACTTCTTTGAAAATGTCAAAACAATTCAGAACTTTGTCGTGAAACTCAGTTTGAACCTTGTAAATTGTTCAAATAATTTTCTTTGTGTAATTATTTTTGTTTACTATTTTTTACGCATTTTCTTTGGGCACAATGCGCTTTTGCTGCATGGTTTACATTCCTAAAATCTTGAGCGGGAGCTTTCTAACTTTTAACATTCGATAGCTCGTATTTCTTAGTAAAATTAACTCTTTTTTTTCAATTCCATCTTGCCAAATATATGAATTTGACTCTAACTGTTTAAAAAGTTTGCAAAATTTTGTAGGTTTTGTAGATTTTCTATTAAAAAAGAACGATTTCAAGGTTTCAGAACCAAACAACCCTATGCACGGGTAAGAACAATGATATCAGAATTCCAAGAAACACAAGGAGAATCTTCACCGAAACTCTTTGAAAATTAAAAAGCAAATTCAATTTCAGCAAACGAATAAATTTCTCGTTCCAATGAGTGTTTAAAAATATCGCAGCACTGCTCAATTCAAAAGGAACCATAAAGTAAAATGAAAAGACAAATTTTAAAGTCACAACGAAATGTCTCATCCATACATATTTCCTTTGAAAACAGCATTTTCATTTTTTTATTTCATAACTCAATTTAGAAATTTTTATTCGCTGTGACAAGGATGATGAAAAAGTTGATCATCGTCGTCGTCATCTATGTGCGAAAAGCGCGAAAGAAAAGGAATTTTTCGAAGCATCTCCCTCGATAAAAAAAAATATGTATATAAATGGTGATTGAAATATTGGCGAAAAAGGAATTATCTGCGTTAGAAAAATGAGATAATGTGAAAATTCATGGTATCGGGTGGTATTAAAAGGTTTTGACAGAGAATCCCTAGCGAGACTAACTAGCGAATTGCTAGTCTTTCTATTCTACTACTTGCAATTTACTAGGGGTTCCAGAATTCCCGTTCCCGTAAGATTTCGGGAATCGGGAACGGGAATGATGTCCGGGAACGGGAATATTCCCGGGAATCAACAAAAAAAAAAGTTAAAAGCTACACTTACACCATGTATTTTCTATAGGTTTTTAAATCAAATTTAAATTCTATTTGTTTTGATTGTCAAATTGATTCTTTTGACAATAATTTCCGTTTGAAATTCAATTCTTTTTGGTTTTAGAACAATTCTTAAAGTACGATTTTAACTGGTCTAGCAATCTAGTGCGATTTTTTGAGACAATATTATTGGAGATTGAAAAGTTACGTTCAGCTCTTGTAGATGTTGGTGGATTCCAGAAATATTAATTTCCAGCACGTTTTTTTTATTTTGGAAAAATTACTTTAATCCAATGTCAATTAAGTTTATTATTTTATGGACATCATACATTTAAAAAATATTTTTAAATACTCTTTCTCTTCGTTTTTCATAAATATATGTTTTTGATTTAAAAAACATCAAATTTGAGTTTAATATTTCAACTCTTAAATTCCTTAAGGGCAATTCTACGAGTAAAGGGAACTGCAGAAATTTGCATTGTAAGTTTTCGCTACTTGCAAAAATTTAATTTTTTTCTATCCGTTATATTTCTTGGATAAAAATATAGTGTTTCTTTTTATAAAGTGTATTTCTCCTTTATTGTTACGTTATTCGTTCTTAAAGTGTAAACTTTAAGGCAAAAAGAGGCATGAAAAACTAATTAAAATAAGTTTTTCCATATGTAAAGAATATAACAGAATAAAATTTCAACGGTAATTTAAAATTTAAATTTTTGTAAGCGCTTCAAGCTTAGTCGAAAATATGTAAAATTTCCACCGATTGACAGTTTTTGACAAATTTTAGCTATATTAAAGCATTATTGCTATGTTTTAAGTCAAAGGTTTGTTAAATTTGTGAATTCAAACATTTTTTGGGTAGAGACACAAATCAGAAATGAGTGTTTAGTGAAATATTTAACACTCGTAGAATTGCCCTTAACGTATGTATAGTAACGTACCGACTATATATAACGCTCTCTCCCACATATGTTTTCATTATTATAATTTTTTTCTTAAAATTGTAGTTTTTTCATGGAAAATACAAAATAAAAAAAAAACTTATTTGAATTGTCGGTTTTTTTTTTGGTATGAAAACGGGAATTTCGGGAATATTCCCGATTTTAGAACCCCTATGATTGACCATCGTCAAGACAATAAGACATCGTCAAGACAATTCTTCTGTAGTTTGTCAGTTAAAAAAGTCTATATAAATCCAATTTGTATCAAATATTCATGCTATGTGCTTACTTGTGTGTGAACGATGAGTAATTGTTCAAATGTGAAGAAAATAACACAACATATGAAATGTTTTATGATGGCTATAAGTGCTGATCCTTAAAGAACCTAAAATATATGGCAATTTTAAAAACGAATTAGTAAAATAAAAATAAATTTAATTCTTAATTAAGATTTGCTGTTTAAATTAAAGTTTCATGATATCAAATTCACTTTCTTTGTTGGAAATTAGTCAGAAAAACTTTCAAAAAGGCTCACGTAAAGCCTACGTTACGTAAAATGATTAAGTAAAATCACATAACATTAAGTACTATGTTCCGTTCGCTCTTTCTCGATGTAAGTTAAAGATGGAAGTCGATGGACAGGTAAGAGAGAAGCTGATGCAAGATGAAGGAGAGATTAAACTGAGAAAGCAAATTTTTTGATTTTTTTTTTTTCATAGTTAATCATATCAAGTTTAATTTCAACCAAGGAAATGAATCAATCGTGTTTTCATTCCATTACTGCTCACATTTCAGGCTTTGAATCAGAACAGTCCGAGATAGAGGCAAAAACGTTCTTTACCACACACCTGAGCATGAAAAAGAACCACAATTTAGGGTTAGGGTTAGACGCTTGTAATTAAGCTTCTATTGATTACAACCCAAATCATCAGAGGCTCATTTTTCACATTAAACTACACGATACGTCATTGGACCTGATGTAAGTCTAATGCTGTGTGTGAGAACAGGCATCTAGACAAAAAATTGCAAGTCTCTTTTACGAGCAAGCAATCAATGTCCTTGATGCCACTCTACATCAAGGATGAACCAATCAGTAGCCACGATAGTAAGTCTCACAGGCAGAAACACATGACTCATAGGCTCGATTTACAAAAAAAAGCAAGAACAGAAAAACTTTTTAAAAAAAGGGTCAAAAGACTTTGCTCCCTCAAGTTTTACCCCTCCTCATCTTGCATCGACCCCCCTCTGACCTATTCAACGACTCCCACTCTTAATTTACATCAACAAAGGCAGACGAAATGTAAAACTCAATGCAATGCGTTTTTAAGTAATCATTTCACGTATTGCAAGCATTACGTACGCAATTGTAGGAAGTCAAATGGCTGGTTTCATTAAAGAAAAGGAATTTGAGGACTATTTATTAGTATACTTAGCTTTTTCTTCGTTGTCACTAGCCTCTTGCTTCTTTAGTTGTGTCCTGGTTCCTTCAAGCTTCATCAATCTCATTTTCACTTCAATTTTACAGCTTCTTGAATTTAATTTTCTTAACTTTCAATGTTCACTCAGAAAATTTTTCATTTTTTTCTTCACTTTTAATTTTTTCATCACTTTTGGCTTATTTTTACTGTTGCTTCCATTTTAGCACTTCACTATCACTTTTATCTTGAACTCCACTTCTTTTTAAGCATTAATAATGTCAAGTTCCAATTTATTTGCACCGATTTGCAACAATATTTAAAAACACGTCTTTAAAGAATTAAACTGAAGAAAATTGTGAGAAAATTGAAAGTCAAAGGTTGCTGAGAAATTTGACCTTTTTTGACTGATTGTGATTTCACATTTTTGCGTTAATTAAGGGTGTATTCAGCTCGAAAATTATCAAAAATATATAGTATTAATTCAAAATTTTAAAAGCTTTATATTTAGGTTTTTAAATTAAATTTAAATTCTATTTGATTTGACTGTCAAATTGATTCTTTTGACAATAATTTCCGTTTGAAATTCAATTCTTTTTGGTTTTAGAACAATTCTTAAAGTACGATTTTAACTGGTCTAGCAATCTAGTGCGATTTTTTGAGACAATATTATTGGAGATTGAAAAGTTACGTTCAGCTCTTGTAGATGTTGGTGGATTCCAGAAATATTATTTTCCAGCACGTTTTTTTATTTTGGAAAAATTACTTTAATCCAATGTCAATTAAGTTTATTATTTTATGGACATCATACATTTAAAAAATATTTTTGTTATTTTTCTGCTTTCACAAAATAGCACAAAAAACCCATATATAGTCCATCACTCAATTCGTTAGGTCACCGTTCTACTTGATGGACACTCAAATTTGAGTTTAATATTTCAACTCTTAAATTCCTTAACGTATGTTTTCATTATTATAATTTTTTTCTTTAAATTGTGTTTTTTTTTCATGGAAAATACAAAATAAAAAAAACTAATTTGAATTGTCGGTTTTTTTGGTATGAAAACGGGAATTTCGGGAATATTCCCGACAGATTTTCGTAATTGGAACAAGCCAAAAAATTGAGCTTTATTTAAATAAAGTCTCTGTCCTTAATCCACAGCTGCATTCCGCTGTTGTTGGATTAAAAAAACGTTCGAGAGAGCGAATTAAGCTCATTAAATTACTCCAAGCTTTTTCCCGAAATACACATTCATTCTGTTCTGTTTCGGAAGAATAAAGCTCATCTTTATATTAATTTTCATCTACAAGATTTTAATTTATTCGCTCTCAAGCTTGTAGGAGGACAAAAGATGTTGTTTTTTTTACTGCGGTATTCATAATAAGCCTTTATAATATTGATATAGAAAGAAATATTCATGCCATGAAAACATTCAAGTGTAGATTCATGATTATGGATGTACATGTAAATAACAACAGCGAATTTCCCTCGAGTAATTTTGTAATGAAAGCTTCCGTGAATCTCTGCAATAATGTTGATGTAATTATAATCTAGATTAAACTTTCGACTTATGATTGACCGAGTAATTAATGCTCTGGACTCATGTGGATTTTATGTATTAGCTTTTCTTTATTTCCGATGTGTGGGAATTCTTTTTGCTTTTTTACTTCTATATTGACCTATTTTATCGTGTCTAGTTGCATGAATTCTCTTTGACTTGATCCTTAAGCACCCACACCTTTATTTAATTCTCTTGACTCTCTTTAACGCTCAAGTGTAAAGTAACAGGACATTAAAAGTGACACAATGGATACTTCACTCTGTCTTGATGCCCTTGAGAAATTCATTTAACCTTTATCATCTATAATCTACCCGTCTATCCAACAAGGTATTATCATTCATTACATCTGCATTGTGAATGATTTTTTCTAATTACATAAACGATTTTCAGTGAATTGATTGAGGTAAGTAAGCCTCATTTAGAAGCTTTTCATAATCAGACGAAAACGTAAACAAAAATTATTTTTACTGATTATTTTCCATGTCGACCAGAGACTTTGGTGTTTCTTTCATTTCATGACATTTAATACGTAAAATTT
The DNA here is from genome assembly GCA_917627325.4 of Chironomus riparius. Lineage (NCBI taxonomy): Eukaryota > Metazoa > Arthropoda > Insecta > Diptera > Chironomidae > Chironomus > Chironomus riparius. The sequence continues at coordinate 14,096,086 of OU895877.1, read as the reverse complement.
ACTACAGAAATTGTACCTTAAATTATGGGAATTTAAACCATAAATCTTCTCGTTATGTCTCATATTTTGATGTGAATTTATATGCAAACGTTATTTTTAATTACACTGATATGTTAACGAATAAATCCTGTTGAAGGAAAAATAGCTTTGGGCGTGTATCTTTTATTTGATTCACTGCCAATAATCTTAATTTATAATGACTGAGATCTTTCTGTATTACAATTTGTTTTGACGAGCATTTTATAAAAAAGTAAATAGGGTTGTTGCTATGGGAATGAAAGGAATAAGATGAGATTATGAGCTTAAGATTGAAGAACTAGATGTTGACTCGAGTTTTCATTGCAATGTCTAGCTTGTTCGAGTTTTGCTTCATAAACTTTGTCTTTCCAAAAAAATTGTCGCAATCTTTATACTTACTGCAGTCTTCACGTTTAAAACCATTCTTCTACTTTATTTTCAATCAATTAAAGGCTTTAAACCTATTAAAATATCCTAAACCACTGAATTTTTATTTTATTAAAACATTTTTCACTTTGATTAAAATTTCAACGAAACTGAATGAATTGAAGTTGCCTACTAAGATCTACATTTAATTTAAAAATTATTCAAATCAAATTCAACCATTTAAAAAATTTATTCAGAGTTTTCAGAATTTGTCAACTCAAGAAAACTTCAAATCATCAAAAATTCAGATTAATTAACAACCTACAACCCTGAAAACCCACAACAAAATAAAGAATTTGTTTACGTATTCAAAATAGAGAGCATGTTGTGGTTAATAACAGGTATTAAGAATTTCCGTACATAAAATCTCCATAAATGCATACTTTTCTCCTTCAACGTTCATAAGCAGTCTCTGTCGTTATAAATTTTCCAACAGCATGATTCTTAAAAAGGAAGAATAACAACAAAGTCTTCACCAGTCTTCACAACAAGTCAGTTTTTTTTATATATTCTCCAAATTCCTTTGTAGATCAGCATCAATTTATTCAGTATGGATGAAAAATTCACAAACGATTAAAATTCTAGGAATGAATTGTACAGTTCCGATACAAATAGCTCTAGGAATAATTGTTGTAACATTCACATGAATTTAAGATGAATTTCCGAATGGATTATGAAGCTTTTTTAAAACATTTGCCATCTTCATTATTCAACGGATTACAGGGTTTATCCAGTAACTTAATACAGATTCAAATTTTTGATTTAGCTTAGGGTATTGATCCCCAACCTCAACACATCCCTGATGTATAGGCTCAACCTCAAAAGGAATAATTGATTACATGGATATGAAATATCATTTAAACTTATTCGAGATGAAACAAAGTTTAGTTTTCCAAATGATTTCATCCATAGCTAGCTACTCATGCAGATAATTTATGGAAATATTCTTCGAATTATTATAAGTGGAGGATTAAATATCATGCATAAATTAAAATTTAATTTTTCATGCCTTAATATTCACTTTTCTTCTTGCTTTTCCGTTTATAAAGCTTTACTGTGTAACTTAATAATTATAATTATCTGCCATGATTACACATAATCCTCCATGGATTAATAAATGTTTTGGGCTGTCCGGACAGAAATCAAATTTTTTTGTTCGTACCTGCCTGTTAGCATTTTGTTAATTTGATGAGACTTAATCCGAGGTTTGTCTTTCAAGTGACAATATCAATAACTAGAGCATTTTTCACGCATATTTCGCGAATGTTTGAATAATTTTTTTATGGAATATTTTTAGACCTTCAAGGTTGACTTTTTGAGGAATTTATTCGCAATATTTTACGAAATTTGTCTCCAACAAAAACGAAAATCAATAAAAGAGGAAGAAAAAAAAATCGAACACAAAACAATTCCAATTATTGTATTTTGACATCTTCTTCTATAAACGGCGCTTGAGTATTAGGCGTAAATTAAGAATGACAGGTAGAATTTTCGTGAACTTTAGCAATATCGGAAATGAAAATTGTGTTAGGATTGGAGTAAGTTTGTCTGATTTATTGATTTTTTGGATGGAATCTTTAATTTTAGGAAGTTTTTAAACCACAACTAAGATTGAAGATTTCTGGAAAGGTTTCAGAATCGGTAATCGCAAAATTGCTTCACTAGATTGCGTGAGATTAGCATGATGCCAGATTCGACAAAATCATGCCTCACATCAGCGTTATTTCAGTCGGGTACCTTGCGGTGAGAAGACTCAACTTAACCTTGAATTTCAGGTGTCAAGTACATCTACAATTCCATCTCAAATTCAATGGAACATAGTTAAAGACAATCCCAATATGCAGACCAGATTCTACAAATCTCATAAATAATTTGAATTGAAATTTGAAAAATTCCTGAAAAAATCTATTTAAAAAATCCGCAACAACTCAAACAAACATTCATGTCAGTCAAACAGGTGGTCAACAAGCAACAAAACATTTTCAATTTTCAAAAATAGAAATAAATAATCATTTCACGAACATTTATCATCAAAGAAGCTAAGATTCACACTCCAAAACGCTGCTTATCATCAATGTCATGGAAACGTCCAAACCTCCAAATAAAAACTTCAAAAAGATCCAGAAGAAGAACTGCAGAACATTTTAAAATGAAATTTACCGCCTATGCATGAATCGGGTCTCTCAAAAAGTGTCTGAGAGTCAGACACACTTTGCAAATATTTATCAGATATTATCATGTTTGTATTTAAGCTGCCCACATTCACGAATTTTGTGAAGATGTATATAGCAGCTCTCAAATAAATAAAAAAAAAATTAAGTAATAAGAAAAAAGAAAAGAAAAATTTTTTTTTCAAAGATTATATTCAGCTACAGGTCAGTAAAGAAAATGCGCTCGCAACAATCGCACACGGTAAAGATATTTTCATTAACAGCCTGATTTCGTTCATTCTATGTGTCAGATGGGAAACATTTACGTGAAAATGTGTACATTTTCAGCTACAGTTCTTAAGAGTAAACTAGGAAAATCAAGTACATAAACAAAACACAAAATCTATGGTGATGTATACCTTCCAATGAGAGAGTCTCTCAAAAAATGGAAAATTACTCTCAAAAAGTCTCTCTAAAAATGTATACACAAAAAAATTTTCAGGATGTTTTTCTTCTCACCAAAGCAAAAGCAAAAATCCTTCTCATATCAGAAAAAAAGTGAAAGAAAAAAAGTCCTTGTCGTCAGTTCGCATTGTAACTCGGGCTTTGAGCGACGTAAAAATAGGAAAAATAAAATAAAATTTCATACACGTTGCGGAACAAGCGCAAAAGCGCCATATTTGACCCAGTGCAAAAATCCATAAATTTATGTATTTAAACTACATTTAAGGTGTTTATATTCAATGTAAGTGCACTCATAAATCCCTCTAGTCTATTGTGAATGATTTTCTAAGTTGGATTTATGTTGGGAACTTTATGAAAATGTTGTGTGAAAAATAATTTCAAGAAAAAATATTAAGTTGAGAGCTTTTTTTTCTCTTATGCTCTGTGTGATAGTCGGAACAAAAAATTTTGTGAGAAAAAAAATTTCAATGAGATTTTCCCAAGTGCTTTTTCTTCCTATATAACATTTTTTCATGTGGATGTAAATAATTTAGGCATTTTTTTTTCTTCTTTCTGATATATACAATTCGGTGTGTACACTTCTTCTTGATTATACTTTTTCTTTTATTTCGATTATTTTTCTTTCTTCTTTCCATTTTCGGGTGAGAATCTCAAATCTCTTTCTAATAATTGAAGAGCTATGAATTATGTATACATGATATAGATTTTAATAACCATTCTATCGTCAAAACACACACTGAAGAGAGGCAATTACATGCTAAAGTGTTTATTCGATATGAAAAAATAAAAATTGAAAGTGTAAGCAGTGCTTGATATTCCTAGTGAAGAAGACAATTTCAACTCTTATGTGAATTTGTTTATTCAATGAGAAACTTTTTGTTTTGGTGGATGAAAAGAAAACATTTTTATGTTTCGCAAAAAATAAACTTTTATGCCAGTGCCTCATGCAAAAAAAAAACAAAAAAAGGCTTCATTGGATGAAGTAAAATTAACAACAATCTACATAAATTAATCTAAATGGTGAAAGACTGTACGAAACATTGTGATTAGAATGTGTTGAAAACTTTTTCATTTAAACTAAACGAAACAAAAAAAATTGGTAACAAATTTGATGGAATGTTAAGTGAATGTGACGCAAGCAAATAGGAACTGAATAGGTTTTTGTGAATCTTTGATGAAAAGTTGAGCTAAACATTGTAAAATTAAGCATTTATTGAAATATTCTTCAATTTAAATTGTAACTGATTTTGTAATTTTAAATAATTGGTTTCAAAGATTTCATTTCTGAAAACACAAAAGATGCAAAATTTATTTTTGAACACATAAAGGATGCAAATTTTATTCCTGAACACACGAAAGATGCAAATTTTATTCCTTAACATACGAAAGATGCAAAATTTATTTCTGAACACACAAAAGATGCAAAATTTATTTCTGAACACACAAAATATGCAAAAATTAATTTCTGAACACAAAAATTCAAAAAATTAATTTTTGAATTCGCAAAAGATGCAAAATTTCTTTGCAAACAACAGTAAATACAAATTTTCAATTTCAAAAATTTGACAAAATTCAACGGTTTTCATGAGTTTAAAATTCAAATTTAAACTTTAACAGAACTATTCTCAAAACATTCCAATCTAGCAAAAAAAAAAAGGTTTTCATAAAATTGAATTCTTATCTCACTCATAACTTCAACCAGCCACCTTACCTTACAGACATTTAAAGCTCAAATTACCTTATCAAAATGCACTTATAACACAAATGTTCAGGCACCCAACATAGAATATGTGCTGATAACACTTTTTGTTTAAAAATTCATGAGATAAACCTTTTATAGAAATATTTTTATCATCTCCAGCTTGTTCACCCTACAAATGAAATTTTTACACGCATATGAATATACACAGGAACTAATGTGTTTCCGAACAATAAGAACAATTTTCAAGTAAATTTGAATTTGAAAATGAGGGAAAAAATCGTATTTTTTGTACCCGAGAAAAAAAATAAATTAATGCTACAATAAAATATGCTTTCATCCTTTTCATAATGCCTGAATAGAGGTTCGGTTTCTTAGGAACAATGATTTGTAGAATGACTTTTGAAGAGCTTTTTATTCATTTCCGAGAAAAAAAAATACAATTTAACTCAAGGCAGTGAAAAGGGAATGATTTTCTTCTTGGAAAAATTTTCATTTGAATGACAAAAATGTTTTTGTCCAACCTAACATAAAAAATACAAAGTTTCATTGATATAAATTAAATTTGAAAAAAAAAATTCTTCCAAAATATTAAAGTTAAATTCACAGAATTGAAAATTCAGGATGTAAAGTCAAAACAAATTGAATTTTTGTGAATTTTGAAGTTTCTCAGCTAGCTTCGGCATTACAATCATGAACATAGCATAGATAGATGATTTATGGACTTTATGATAACGGAATATGAGGAATTAGTTATGAAAATATTAGTGAAGATATATTGCTATCATATTGTATAATGAGCAGATATGAGGATATGTAGTAAGAGATAACATTTTCATTTCCTTTTGATGTTATTGGAATTTATTAAAAATAATCTTTGCTTATATTTTGATTCAAATAATAACGATTCCTTTAGATTTTAATTAATCTTTGAACAAGATCTAATCAATGTCAAAGTTAAAGAATGAATAAATCCAATTTTAACAATATTTTGTTAAAAGGTTTGATAATTTTCGAACATGTTTTACCATTTTTGATAATTTTTGATTACTTTTGAATAATTTCGGCAATTTCTAATCGTTACTGATTATTTTTGATCATTATTCTCTAACCTAGTTCAATATCTTCGAACAATATCAACCTTCCAAATCAAACCTTTATTATTTTCTATTTATAGATATAACTTCAACAATTTCAATGTTTTCCTTTATTAAATCTTCAAACATCATCCTACACAAAATCTTTCTACAACCTAATCAAGAACAAAAAGGATTTCCATGAACCTCTATTCATCTAATTTAATATTAACACATTGAGATTTTCATCCGAATCTATCTCTTTTGTTTCTCGGATTGCATAATGAACGTAAGAAATGTGTGAGAATGAAGGAATAGCAAATGAATTTGATAAGAAAGAGAAAATCTTGATTTGGAAAATACATTAAAAGATAATAAGACAAATAGGAAAATTTTCTTCCTTTTTCTTTTGCTGCTGTAAAACGTATAATCGTATATATGAACAATATTATTGACTTTACATTATATGAGTGAGAGGAAAGAACAGCAAGAAAAGTATAAGAAGAATTTTAGGACTTCAATTTCCTTCGATTGTGAAATAATAAATAAAGAAGAAGGAAGAGAAATTTATCGAATCATCTCATAAAGCTGAATGGCTGCTATTAAAAAGTTTTGTGCAAGTTTTATAAATAAGATGATTGGAGATTTTGTGCTTTGGGTTTCATTTTGTCCATTTTTAAGTTGAGATGTTCTTTGAAAAGGCGAGGTTAAGAACTTGCCAGAGAAATTGTGCCCAAACAATGTAAAAGATCAATTATCAGGATAAATAGCTTATACAAAGATTAGGGCACAATCTCCTATTAACTATGGTATTCTACTCTTAAGTTGAGATTGAAGGATGAACTAGATTCCTATTTGATATTGAAAGGAGCATTCAAGTTTGACTAAGTTATCTATCTGAATATTCAACTGAAGCATGGTTCATATCTGCATTCTATCACATTAAAATCTATAAGACGTCTTATCCTCAGACATATTCCATTCAACAGCACAACGAAAAACTTGTCAAACTTCTGTTTTTTTCATCCCGGCATCATCGTTTTCAATATTATCCATTCTATATTTATCAAAAATATATTCCTTTATTAATCCTCTCACGACAAACTTTAAATCCAATAAAAATTAAGCAATGAAGCCGAGTGTAAAATATTCCAATCCGCTCTAAATTTCATAAAAAATTTACGACATTCAATCATCTCCTAACAACTAGTCAGTCTATGTTTATCGACTCAACAAAAAATGAAAACGATGAACAACAGAATTGAATTGAGGGAAATGACATCAAAAATCCACACAAGCCAGCCAATATCATGGTCGATACCATTAATCACATTCAATATATTATTCGTTCACAGATTAAAAGTTCCTTCGTACTCTCGTATGTAATTTTTTTGGCAGCCATATTTCACGGTCATGATATAAAGGAGCAAGAATAGAAGAAAAAAATCAATTGTTATTACCGAAATGGATAAAACTCTCGTTTTCTTTTGGTATATGATGTTGTACTCTCAACCTTACTTCATTTATTTCATTCTGTCTTGAAACTATGCCAAGAAAGTTTTTTTTCATGCTCGACTAGCTTTTTTATAAGGAATATCATCTCCTTGATAATAGTCGAATTCTCATCTCATTTATCTATATCTTTAGATAAATGTTGAAGTATTTTTAAATGCTGGCTTGTTACAATGGAATTTAAGAAATCAAAAGCTAAGTTTTCAGATTAGGTGTATGATTTTGCCAAATGGAAGTCGTTAGAATTTGGAATTTGAAGAGGAGGGGGGGGGGGCAGTTTTTTTTTGTACGGAAAACTTTAAGGGGGGGGGGGGGGGGTTAATAGGCGACATTCAATTTGTGATCCAACTGTAGCAACATCCAACTGATACATTTGTAACGTTTCTCTAACACACTAATCTAAGCTAGTGATGGTCAAATCGTGTCATGATAACTCCTACTGATCTAACCTAAGCTCCCTCATACCAGAAAGTTCAAAATTCCTATTTTATATTTTCACCCAAGCTTTAGATTGCAAATTGAAATCTTTAAGTCTTCTCTCCATCAAAATGATTTTCATCCTTGCTCTAGTGTTGAATTAAGAATCAAGAAAGGATTTGGCTTCCATTTAAAATGCAAATCTACGAGAAATAAAATGGAAATTTTCGTTTCTATTAAGAAAGTTTCAAGTGCATTACTTTAAATATTTAATTCGTGTGAGGAATTTTCTCCCAAAAGATCTCAATTTACATAAATTTAAAATTTAAATTATTTTCTGCACCTGAGGATAGATTCATGTTCCCAAAAGTTAATTCAGAAGTCAATTTTGAGTCTTAATATTTGATCTCCAAGTAAATACCTTAATGGTAGAAATTGTGGTGTAACAAATGTTTCCTCCAAGGGTTCTGCATTTAATGTAGTAGTAATTTATGTTTGTAATTAATTTTGTGCTATTTAGTGGGAAACTGTATTTGGGTAATTGAAGTGATAAGGTTAGTTCCTTAAGTGAAATTAGATTCTACTTTTGCTATTTTATTGTCAACATTTTCTTTTGCATTTATCCTAGTCAATAATTGAGTTTGTGAATCTTTGGAATGTAGAGTAGATGAAGCTAGTGCTTTCGGGATGTAACATTAATTTTTAATTGACAATGATAAATCTTCAAGGATGAGAGGATTTTTTTTGTAATGGAAGAGGGTCTCCAGGGATGATCTTAATTTATAAGTCAATAGCTTGGAAAATAGTGTATACTAAGTGTTAATCCAGGCTCATAAACTAGGCAGTAAACCTTCAAATACCGCCAACTTCTATACAAATAACTCCAGATCCCAAATACCGCCTCTTCATATGAAATACCACCTAGTTTCCGAGCCTGGATATTAACTTTGACATACTAGGGTCGGCATCTTGTGTTTTGCCTCTGGTAATCATCAAAGCGTATGCACTCGAGATTAATTCCAAAACTTTTCAAGACGTGGATCACTAAGTCTTCCATGCATTATTTTGCGGCATAAAGCACCTACGATTGAAGTTCATAGGATTGTTTTTTCGAACCAGCAGTGCATTACCGAGCATAGTTTGAGAACTACTGAGCTAGATGTAGCCTGGTTTCGTTTCTGAATCCTCGACCTAACCTTGGAGCAAAAAATTAAGTTTGAAACTCCAATATCATAAGCTTAAAGTTCCAACAAATTAAAAATAATTTGTAGTAAATTTCCCGTAAACTTTTAAAACTTTTCCACAAATTAAAAAACAAAAAAGTTTATTTCTTAATGCAAAATTTTTCTTTAAAAATCAACTTTCAAACTTCATTTCAAAAAGAAAATGATTTTGCAAAAAAAAAAACTTTCGACTTCCTCAAAAAAAATTCTCATTTTATTGACTGTATATCTCCTTACAAACTTTTTAAATTGCATTTAACAATTCATTCATTTTCACTAACATCTCTCTTTCGATTTCAATTTTCTTATGGCATTCATGTACATGCATAAGCGAATGAGATTTAAAATTGATTTAGAGATTTTTTTTTTTCCTATTCTGTATGTTACTTGATGACTTGAGTAGAAGAATTGTGCTTTTTTTATATCTCGTATTCTTTTTTAATAAAAAATTTATTGAAACACAAAAAAAAATTTTCATTTCGATCCAATATTTCATGCAATAGCTTTCTTCCGTTACTCCTTCGTTCTATCTTCTTTTTTCGGATCAACGACGATGCATTATTCATGAAACAAAAAAAAATCTGCTTTTGTGCCTGTACAATAATAGCCAAAGCGTAGATAAGAAGAGTAATCTACATTGAAAGTAGCATGTAGCTTGTAGACTGTTTATATCAGCATGATAGAAGAATATTGCAATATAAATTCCATTGGATGTGGAAGGCGTGCTTGCAACAATAAAAAAACTTTATTTTATAGTTTGAAAAATGAAAGCAACGGACAGATTAATGAGCATAATATAGTCTTGTTTGTGACGAAGAGGAGAATTTCCATAATTTTTTAATAAAACTCATCCTGTGCTGTATATGTGAATGCCATAAAAATTCGAGACATGAGAAGAAAGTTTGATGAATAATTTATCTCACCTTATTGGATGGTTAAATGGGATCTGGGACTTAGCTGGGAATTTTTATTATGAACTAGATTTTTTTTCGGATCGTGGTTTTTTATTTTCATAAATATTTCTTGGTTTTTGGTGAGCGTAGAACGTCTTAATAAAGTATAAATAAGGTTCAAAATTGGATACTCTAAGGAGGAGAATCTTTGGTTCGAGTCAGAGTTTAGTCAAAAAGCGAGTTAAATCCCTTTTATCTACTTCTACATATATCTGCACCTACTAGTATACGAACATAGACCCTAGTGGTTACACTAAGGTAGGCATAAGTAAAGATTTAAGGGCAAGGGTAGGTACATACTGAGAAATACATATTCAGGGCACCTGTAAGCTTTCTTTTTGCCATGCAACTAAAGCAATTTTTAAACCAGAACCTTTAAAAAAATCACGTAGCTTTTGGATCATAAAAATATTTATTTTCTTTAAATTCTAAGAATTCAACAGCTAAATGTCAAAACATTTGACCTTTAACGTTGTTACGTGAAGCTAAGTTATATTAAAAATCAGTGAAAATTTTCATTCTTATTCTACAAATAATTTCTAGTGTAAATACATAGTAGAGTAGAATTTAAACCTCTCGTGGCTCTATGCCTGAAATATAGCTTTATTGATTTCATTTGTAGCTCGATTAATTATCTAAAATGAATATACAGCTTTTAAAGCTCCTCTTCGTACAGTTGAAACAGAATTTATTCATTCTGCACGAAATCAATTAGATCCTTTTCAAGTCATTCAAAATAATTTATTGAATTACGAATTGCTTTCTGTGTATTTTTTATGAATATTGCGCAATATTCTTCATTGTAATTACAACTCAAGATTTTCCCGACAAGATTGCTGCTGTAGACAAAACACAATATGCATGTAATATTCACAGCACTTAAATATGTATAAAGTTTTCTTTTCATCCACTTACTCATGCCGCATAAAAAAAGCACAGGAAATTGTTCAGTATGTAGACATGATATGGAAATACTCTACATTTAAATCTCAGCAATCGTGATTAAAATAAAGGGAAATTTTTCTTGGAATGTGTACTTAATGCGCTTATTTGAGGCATGCTTAAAAGTAGTTTATTGATATTACACGCTTTACTGAAACTTGATATTACAAGGCATCGGTATTTGACAGTATTTTGGTACTAAAGTTTAAGAATTCATTCTAAAAAAGCAATTATAGCCATTAACGAAACTAATCAAGCAGGATTCGAATCATGAACTCAATAAAAGCATGCCAGTGATCAATTATTTGAGCCACTGGTTCCCTTTTCTCTGAAAACCAATACAAACTTAACAAAAGCTTAACAGAAATAAATAAATCGCATTTAAAACCAATCCAACGAGATTCACAAAAAATTGTTGCTATATTAATGCCTTATATCTTAAAAAGCACAAGCGATGGGTGTTTAAGCTGCAATTTAGAATATTAAATTCGAACCCTCCCAGCTTCTTCACAAAAAATGAAGCTTTGCAATAAAGATGCTCAGTGAGGTGCTTGAATAAAAATCTAAAGTGGGGAGGGGATGATCCTCAAGTGATGTGTATCAAAATGTATGTAATATTAATCATGTCTCGCTCACAGCTTTAAACTTCTTTAATTCTCAAAAAATGAACATCATGCAAGAATGATCCCTTAACAACCATGCTTAATATTAACTGCTTTATCTACCAAATCCAATATAGCACATAATCTCCCTATCTACATTATCAAGCACTTTAAACTGCTTATTCTCAGAAAATGAAAAAAAAACTTTTTTCATCAAAATCTCAGTTTACTTTGCTGATAAAAATACTAGAATTATTCCACTTGAACATCATCAAGTCATAATTTTATGATTATTCAAACTTTTTATCGCAACAACGAGCAAAAAAATTAATTTATGGGGTGAACACAGCTGCGGAACAACAGAAGTCAGTTGGTAAAGCTCAAGTTTCTGATTTAAACAAACATTAATTAGCAAAAAAAGTTGCATTTGCTGCGTACACAAAAAAGCTCATTTAACAAGAACCACATTTTCATGGAGATAGACAGTGGCGTAGTATGGAAGTGACTTAAGATTCGAATATAGGTGTCTTTATATAAGATAGTGTTTTTTGAATTATTTGCTAGTCTGCACCACTCAACAAGCCACTAGAGTTAACACTGATGCTTAGCTTTAATAATTTTTGATAGAAGTCTACCAGATATTAACATCCCGTCCCCAAAAAAGCTCTTTCTACGCCACTGTTTTAAAGTTTCTCATAAACTTCGATTCATAATGTAAAAATAGCAATAATTATGATTATTATTATGCTGCATTTAAATATATCATAGCATTTACATTTAAACTATTATTTTCTTTCTTCTTTACATTTACATTAAATTAGCCCCATTTGTTCCTTTATGTGCTGTAACATACAAAAAATGCTGATAATATAAGGAAAAAATGTATTTCGTATGAATACGAACAGTATGTAGAGTAATTGAATCAATCAATTAAAACATCGACATAATTGAGTTGTTCTGCAAGAGAAAAAAAAAGTCATTTATATTCAAGTCCATAAAAAGACATAAACGAAAGGTAACAGAAGCAAGCGACGTGTAAGAAATAAGTGCAAAAAAGAGAAGAAATAAAAATTCAAAATGCTTGAAAAGCAAAAGAGCTTTGAAAATTCAACACGAAATGGGCCGGAAAGGAACTCATCAAGTGCAATAGCGCCCATTTCATCATCATTGCCAGACGAAGTACTCGAGAAGCTTTTTCGTAGTTACTCACTCAAACAAAAGCGTTCAGGTCTAGTGTGCTTTTTAGCAGCTTCCATTATGTTTGATTTATGGGCAATAATCGTACCGCAAGGACAAAGTTTAGAAAGCTTAGGTAAGTAGAAATTTTTTCGACTGTTCACAGCTATAAATGCCATGCCATTTCTTTCATAAATTTACGGTTGGAATTGAATCAGAGCTTTCGTGTAGAAAGGCAATCAGATTTGGCGGAAATAGCTCTAAATCACTAGTCTTACCCATTATTTCATGTCTCGTTGTATACTTTTTTCTATACATTCAGAGGTGTAGCTAGAAAGTCATCCCCCCCATCCGGGTTTTATATTTTCGAAGCTATATTTTGTAACTTAATCGTACGTCTACCATTAAAATTGGAGATAGAAGTAAAGCAGCAATTATTTTCGTGCTTAGTCCCTGCTATGCATTGTATTGAACACTCGTATGCTCACATTCGTATATAGAAATAATCTATAAGGAAGTTACCGTTAATAAATTTCGATTTATTTTATCGTACAGCATAAATCCTGTCCTATAGCAGTGAACAGGTTCTAAAATCTGATTGGCTATATAGCCAGTGCTAACGAATTAATTGCCAATTTAATGAAAAATTCAATATTTCTCTTATAACTTGTTGAATCTTTGGAATAGATTATCATTTAGAGATTTCTGTCAATTCATATCTTTTCCGATTTACTAAGAATTGCTTAGTAGAAAATAATCTGGAAGCATAATTAAAATCTGGACTGATCTTGCTCTACTTCCCAAGATTGCCTTGGAAACAATAGCAAAAGTACTTAGAAATATTAATATGTAGGAGGGCTGGCAACTCATTTGGATAATTACGTCTTACAGCTAATTAGATCGCAATTATTGATTCCAACAGTTCATTTCTAATGATTTATAAGAAAAATACTTAATCTATTTAGATTTACAATGAATGCATAGGACGAAACATTGTTTCCAACCTGTATTCTCAAGTTGATCTCTATTGATGATAAGGATTCGTAGAACTGTGCGAGAATACATTTAAAATCCTGTCATATTATCAACACTAAGCATACTCTACGTATATTAAAGCTCCAAGCTTTGAATAAAACTATCTTCAGTCATTGAACTTCGCCAATCGACCAGCAAAATAGCATCTATTCCTCAAATCATTTTAATCAGCTATCAAGCTTCCTTGTCAGCGCCACAGTTCCTAGATAGCAGCAAATTATTTCTGGCTTCTGAATAGTTACGACCTATCGCAGTATTACTTTTCAATTTTCCAGTAAATTGATGCTCTTCCATTAAAGCAATGCTATTCATAATCGAGTCATGGGTTGTCATTAGTCACGGTTCCGTGAGCATCCGAATTAGACTATTTTGAAAATCTCGGTCCATGCATTACAGATTTATTTTTACAAAAAAGGCATTCATGGTTATGCTGCAACATATTTTTGATGACAATTAATTTTCATTACGATAAAATAAATTTCCGCAATGACTCGACATATATTGTGCATTAATGTGAAAGTAAAGAAGTGACATTTGACATCTCATATTGCTCTCGCGTTGGATATGAAAATTCCACGATTACCATAAATTTAAATTTTCCTCTTATTTTACTTGTCATCGATCTGGCAGATGATGCTGTGCTTGAAATTTTTATTTTCGTATCTTAAATGTCAAAAAATAAATCAGCATGAGTAAGGATGCATCTAAATTGTTTTAGTCTGCACAACCTGATACCTGAACCTGCACATGCAATGCACATCATATATACGTTCATAAACAATGGATTTATATGTTATTTACAGAACGACATTGTCTTTTATTCCAACATAAATTTTCATGTACGAACAATAGAATTTCATTTCCCATTGTTGGATTGACTTTTATTTGATAGATTTGATCAAACATGATTGAACTTTATCGACGAGTCACACAAGCTAATGTTCAATAGTTTGTCGAATAAGTTCAATTTGGTTGGAAAATGTAAATATCCATTAATAAAACAGGATTGATAGTCATTAGTGCTTGTTGGGTTTGTCTGCTTAGTAAATGTATGTTACGTTGAACATAATGGAATGAAAATGGAAGGGATTTACTTAATTTTGAACATAGAATTGGATATTTTATAGCGCACGTATTTAGGAACTACCAATTAGCTGAACTTTAAGACTAATTGTCATTTGAATTTGATAATATTGTAATTTTTTTCTCAGCAAGTTGTTTTCCCCTTGATTTTTCTATTACAACTTTTTCCATCAAGTTGTTCCCCTCTTGGTAGTGACATTTAACTTATATCATATCCCAATGTTAGCATAAGAACAGAGTCCGTTACAAACAAAAAAAATTCAAAATTTTTGCGCGGTATTATTTTAAAATTTTAAAATAAGAAAGTCCGTTACTTTTATTTTTTTTTAAACTAGCTGTTTTTTAAAGCATAAACATTTAAGGGGTGCAATTTCATCACAGTGATTATCTTAATCATAAAAACTAATAGGAATGTTCACTAAAATTACAAATTTTTTTAAAAATAAGAACTTCGAAGATTCGATTTTCGAAAAATAAGAACCTCAAAAATTCGAAGTTCGAATAATAAGAACTCAAAATTTTCTGTTTGCTAGCATTGGATCATATCTGTCCCACCAGCTTCTTTAATACCCACAAAATCCTTAATCTACGCCACATCATCCTAATTATACCAAAAAAAAAAAAAAAAGTAATTTGCTAATATAAACTAGCTTCATTCATCAAAATACTTGAAAAATTACAGCCATTGTAATCTCTCTTCACATCCATTTATAATCCTTTACCACAATCTAATCCATTACCTCGTTGGATAGTTCTTTATCAAGTTAAAATCTCAAAACCGCCTCAACATATATTTGAGAATTTCCATCATGTTACCTTTACAATAATATTCACAGCACGAATGTTCATTTTATATCGTTACAAAACCTGTTATTACTTTAATATCCTCCCAGAATAAAAGCTCAAAAATATGTGACTTAAAGTGATACTCGTAATTCTTTCATGTCATGTCTCGAAAACTTATCATTCTTACATCAGAAGTTCTTCATTTTCTTCTTTTAACTTTTTTTTTGTGTGTGTGCATGTCATTGGGAACGCAAATCTTATGGATATGAAACTTCCTTGCTAACAGCTATTTTGTATTACAATTTCATTTATATTTCATATACTTTTTTTTGAATAAGAGATTATCATATTTTGATTTGAGGATGATAAAGATGAAAGGGAATGTATGAGACATAAGTTGTCATGCATTTTTATGAGGAACGGAAAGAAATAATAAGTTATCAAATGTCATTTGTTGCTTGCAGATATTTCAACGATTATTATATTCCATTTATGGCAGAGTTGGGTAGCTATGTTATGCTCTTAAATGTAGTCTTAGTGATTTTTAACAAGACCTAAACTTCATCTTATTGTCAGGGTAGTTGAATAGCTCACGAAATTCTGCATTAGATTATACATCAAGTCTGGATTTTTAAGCTACCGTGGAACTTTACTTCCCTGTAATGTCGTGAGATTTGTGCGAATCTTTGTCATATCGACAACACTCTATAAAATAATTGAGAGATGGGTCTCTGGTAGGAATCAAACCAACATCCTATCAAAAGATTGTTACAGATATCCAGTCTGTTGCCTAACCACTCGCGCCACAGAGGCATAACCCTCGAACTGGCAGATTCGCTTATATATGAGTTAATAGCACCGATTCCACTCTGTTTATAGCCATACTACCCTAGAATCAACCCGTAATATGAATAGGAAAATCAACCCGTATAGAATAACCCTAAAAACTGGCCAAGCAACTGATCAAATCATGCACTACTCAAAACAACCATTCACTTGATCAACAACCCTGATTCTTCATATAAATACAGTCAAAAGATACAAAAAGTAGCACAATATCATGCAGATTATATGACACACATCTCTGCTTAATAGAACATGAAAATAATTTTTTTAATTAAGCTAGGAAGTTTCTCATATTTTGTTGCAATTTTCTTGACTGAAAATATTATTTTTTTCTCACTGTTCATATCCTCTTGGGGATGAAAAATGCACTACAGCATAAGTCAATTATTAGTACGTTCATTATCATTACCGTTTCACTCCAATGCTAGCAAACAGAAATTTTTGAGTTCTTATTTTTCGAACTTCGAATTTTCGAGGTTCTTATTTGTCGAAAATCGAATCTTCGAAGTTCTTATTTTAAAAAAAATTCGTTGTGAATTATTATTTTTCGAGTAATTTGTAATTTTAGTGAACATTCCTACTAGTTTTTATGATAAAGATAATCACTTTGATGAAATTGCATTCCTTAAATGTTTATGCTTTAAAAAACAGCTAGTTTAAAAAAAAATAAAAAGTAACGGACTTTCTTATTTTGAAATTTTAAAAAAATACCGTGCAAAAATTTTGAAATATTTTTGTTTGTAACGGACTCTGTTCTCTTTGCTAACATTGGGTTTCACTCTTGTCCTGGATTTTTAATGAGTCCTACTTTCTCGCTGCATTTCAATTTCTATTTATGTTTCATAAGTTCCATAATGATAATGCATATGCAGCATAAAGGAAGGAATTTGAGTGCATAGTTTATGTTATGAAGGAATTTTGTGAATTAATGATGACTTGCATTACTATTTATGACTTGGAATGTAGATATGAAATTGATAGGAAATTCTTTGATTGCTGATGATATGAAGTTGAATAACTGATGAGTTACGTAAGCATAGATATGAGGTTTCGTGTGCAATGACAATTCTATAAATATCTACCTACTCATTGTTTTGTATATTGAATTTCTATGGGATTATTAGGAATATAATTTTCATTGTTTGTTTGTATTTTTAATTTTTAATGATGATATGATATGTAACTCGATGGGATAGCAAGTCAATTGACCTAAATTAATCTGGAATGATAATTGTGATAGTTTTTAATCAACTTATATGATCAAATTTTGATTGTGACTAAGGGAGGATTGTACTTCATGTAGCCTTAGAAACTGATTCCAGATCAAATTCTTTGTGGATTAGTGATCAAATCTTATCCAACGCGTTAGCAATAGTCTACATAAGTCTAAGAGCATTTATCAATACTGAATCAGATCTTTTCTCATCTGCCAAAATGTCTAGGCAGTCTAGGCCAGTGTTTCTCAAACTATAACCCAAGGACCTTTACTGTTTCGTGAAAAAATCATCTAGAAGTGTATAAAGTGGTTGCTAGCGTGACGCAGAAACATAAAAGAATGATCTACTGCTCTGTAGCTTGTAGAGAGAGAAGCGAAGCTTTGAAAGTGACATATCCCTAGTAACCAAAATGTTCCATATAATCTTCCTTCGACGTCGATGGAAGATCAAATGTATCATTATTTATTATATGGAAAATATTTGTTTTACAAATATGTAACAGAAGTGTTCCATCGAAGTATTACCCGAGCCTGCTTAGGATCAAATCCTATGAAATATCATCAAAAAAATATTTTTTTGCAGGAAAATAATATTTGTTCTAAATTTGGCATTTGCCATATACTTCACAATTGCTCGAAGAAATCACTATTATAAGTTCTCTCTAAATTTGTATGGGGCTTTCAATTAATTATTTATCTTCCTCAGGTTTATGTGCGAGTCTTGGTCGTTCATCAGTATGCGACTTAATTAAATTAAGTCCTTTTGTTCTTTTTCGTAGTGTTAGTGTACTTTAATTAAGTACACACTAATACTTTTACAAAAAATTACACAAATAAATAAAAAATACAAAATAACACGTGGAATTTAACACGTGTTTTATTCAAAAAAAAGTAATCCATTTGTTTTCCATTTGTATTCCTTTGATGTATTACATTGATGTCTTATTGCATTGTCCATTTATCTTCCATTTTCATAGGACATCATCTTCCGATGGATAATACATGGATAATACATATGTATCATCCATGGAAGATTGATCTACATTGATACATTGATCTACCTTTTGGTTACTAGGGATCAAGTCAATAAACACACAACACATACATTTTGAATAAATTAAATAAATTAATAAGTTTTCTATAGTATTAAGTATTAAATTGTGTTTAAATATATTGTTTAAGTGTGCTAAAATAAGCGTTAATTCAATTAAGTCATAAAAACCGCAAGTTAAACTATAGAAAAGTGACTTTTTTATAGTTTAACTTGCGGTTTTTATGACTTAATTGAATTCAAAATGTATGTGTTGTGTGTTTATTGACTTGATATGAGACTCCCCCTTCTAAGCTCCCCTTCACTTTCAAAGCTTAGCTACTCTCTCTACAAGCTTAAAAAAGTTTGAAAAACACGGGGCTAGACAAGATCTCGAAGTAGATTCGAGATTTTCATCGATTTTGTATAACTAAGTCGACTCCGAGTCGATTCGACTCTATTCAAAATTTCATCGACTTCGAGCTCTGGTCTAGACTCTTAAACAACTCAGGGGAAGTCATCAGATGTAAAACTTTATTTCCACAACTTTATCTAAACTTGAAAGAAAAGTTTAAAAGATAAAATAATGTAAATAAACTGTACTAAGAATAAGTAAGTCTTCTGTCATATTTGCCGGATCATCTCTTCTTTTCTAAATAAGTTTTACAAAACAAATTCAAAAAAAAAAGTTTTTCATGAAAAAAAATCATGTCAACTTTATTTTTATCTGACATTTTGTTTACATTTCATGTAATTGCCCCCCACAAAATTCAGGAACAAAATCTCTGGCATTTAAAGTTTATTTTTAAAACAAGTTTATGACGACAAAAAAAAAAGGTGAAACATGAGCATCAAATGAAATATTAGATTGTCAATTAAATTCTGTCATTATTGAACGTTTCATTAGAATGGATGCAATACAAATATAGAAAGCTCTTATGGATGGCAATTATAGCATCTGCTTGAATCAATAATCCTTAAAATTGATTTTTCTATCCCTTCATTTCTAGGTGTAACATGTGTGTTTTTAATATTAAATATCAGTCTGGCTGTTCTTTTAAAATTTTGCGGAAAGTCGCGATTTAGAGGCGCAATATGGGAAATATCGCCACTGCTTGCATGGTTATTTGCTATAACACAACTATTTCTACAACTTCTACTCAAAGAAGCCGTCACGCCCAGGTAAGATTATTAAGATTATTTATGTATCATTCATGAGTGAGGAACATAAAAAATCAAAAAAATTAGTCAGCACGGATCCAATTTTCCATGTGGATAAATTTTCATGAATTAATGCAGTAATCAAGGATCTAATTTATATACCGGAAAATGTGCATCCTGAAAATTAATTGACCTCATAATTTAAATTAACGTATTTGAAAGTGGAGCGCATGGAAAAAAGGTGGATTGTGAAATGAATTGTAAAGCAAATTAAATTAAATTCTCGTCCTATTTTGTTGTTGATTTCATTAATTTTGTCTTCTACTAATTCAACTTAATTGGTAGATGTTAAGGGGTTGATTTGTTCATTTGAAGGTTGATTAGTGTAAATAGGTAATGAATTAGACAAATAGAATTATCAGTCTAAGTTTGTCTATTAAGTTATTTGTAGCTATAAAGTTCGTGGTTTTATTTGAAAATCTGATGCGTTATATCGAGCACTAGGTCAAGATCAAGAAGCTAAGATGTAGTTCAAAAATGACGTCACATATTAAATTTTTAAATTAAAGACACTCCCACTTGAGGGTGTAAAATGATAAACTATAGCTATGCGTTACAAGGCTAATGAAAGTTTAACGAGAGTCGGTTCACCAAACCACAGCACTCAAACCTAGACCTACAGTTTACAGTAAGTTCCGAACCACTCCTCTGATGACATTTTTACCTGGAGCATACAAAGGAAATCTGCGATCCTCATTTCCATTACATATGATTCAAAGAAAGACAATTAAAACATTTTCCTATGCCGAATCTCGAATCCATCCTGATCGCTGTGTCAGTATTGCAATAATTAAGTACCGAAAAACTAAACCATTCTGCCACCGAGCCACACCAGCTCATTTGAGGGTTTATATGATTCTAAAAAATTTCTGGCTACGCTACTGACCTGAGCATCATTTATGAACGACCTCTAAGGAGCTACATATGCAAATAAATAAGGTTGAGAGCTTAATTATGCTTAATTTTGTACATTAGGTATTTAGATGTTTGCTCAATCAGGGACTTAGCAAAGGGGTTTTTTGGAGTAACCCCGTCCTTCCTTTCCTGCTAGTCACCAGAAAAATATCTCTAACCTCAAGCTACTTTCCTGTATCTAGGTCAATTACTGTCCAGCTTCAGTTTCAACTTAGTATGAAGCTTTGATTTTAACTCTCAGGCATTTTAGTACATCAGGACTGTTCAAGTAGCATGTTTCAGAATTATTTGACACAGTCCACTAGAGATATGGACACCCTAGCCTCATTAGTAATCCACTCAGTCATACTTAATGCTAGACATGATTTATTATTCCTCAGACGCTGAATATTTATACAATCCTCGTCTTCTTTTCTAATTAACAGAAGTGTACAAATTTATTCAAAACATTTTTTGAGTTATTAAAATTCTCATTTTCCGTCCTTCAACTGTGATTCCAAGAAATAAGATTTGCTTCATCTGAATAATTAAAATCTTCTAAGGTGCTTCAAATAATAATAATTTTAATAATTTTAGACTAGATTTGAGTCATAAAAGAGATAAAATTTCAGAAAAATATCAAAAGAGAAAAATTACTAACATTTAGCGTATATCCTCCCTCATCCTATGAAGACACCAACCCCAACAACAAAGAACTTTCTTGATTAATACCACAGAATCTTATTACTCCTTCCCAGAGAGATAAAGCTCGTGATAATAGAAAATAATTGAATCAACGACGTGTGCCATAATTCATAAGATTCAGGTGGTTTACTTTTTGACTATGATCGATGCGACCAGAATTTATTAAGGTTAATAAAAGAATGAAAAATTGAGGGAAAATCACAAAATAAATTTGTTATGTATTGTTGAGGATTTTTTTGAAATGATTTTTTGCAAATGCTGTCCTTTATTACTTATTGATAGAAGAATGATACGATGGAGGAATATCAATGAAGGAGATTAAGATGGGATTTGAGTGGTTTAAAAGTTTTATTGTGGTTGTTTGGAGTTAAATGGCTTTGATTTGTGGATTTCGATTGAATTTTCAAAGTTTTACTTAAGGTTTGAGTTTGAAACTTTAACAGTCGAAAATCATTTGAATTTGAAATTTTAACGTTTGAAAATAATTTGAATTTGAATTTTTACCGCTCAAAAATGATTTGAATTTGAATTTAACAGTCAAAACTATTTTGAATATTATGTAGCTATTCTAAATTTAAAATTTTTAAGACCGTTAATTTTTGAAACGTTAAAATGCAAAAAAAAACCTTTTTCTCTCAAACATCCACAAAATAATCATAAAAGTTTTCAATTGAACCACAAAGAGTTCGATACAAGCCAACAAATTGTCAATTAATTTCCAAACCCTCGAGCACCTCAAAACAATTTGCTCCTCATATGTAATATTTAAACTTTTACAATTTATTAAACTTTCCATCCTATTTGCTGTACCATTTATGTGTTTACATAGATCTTTTGCAGACCACTCTTCAAGTTTTCTGACATCCACTTTATCACATTTTAATAGTGCACAATAATTCATAATTTATTTAAATTTAAATGAAAATTCATTAAAAATCCACAATCAAGCAGTCAAATTTAAGTATGAAATTTATTTCTTTTTTGTGGTGGCAAAAAAATCGTATTTCTAAATTTTATGACTACTGTCAATAAACTGACAAAGTTTTATTTATAAATCCTGATGTTGAATTCACAGAAGACACAAAATGAAAATTCATCTCGCTTTGCGTCTGACAATATTTTTCCTCTGTTTCTTTAAAAGTGTCAAGGCATAAAATATAAATGTTCATTTTTCCTTTTCATTCACTTGTTTATTTATAGAGATTCTCTTGGATGGGCTGTTCTTTTAAATTTTTTAGTATATATCACAATTCCTGTAGTCTTTCAATACACTGGCATTTTATTGGCAATTGGATCCTTTGCTGTATATATGGGCATCATTATAGAAGCGGCTCGAATGGAGGAATACTTTTGGGAGCAGGTAAGAAAAAATGTTTTTTTAACCTTTATAAAATGAATTGAATGATAATTTTGGATTTGAGGGGTTTATTTATGGCGCAATTTTGGATTGGAGTAAATTCGATTTATAGTAAATTGCCTTATTTATAGCTGACATTGTCAATTCTATCCAATTTTGTCTAAATCTTGCACTTTAAGTTCTAAAAGTAGATTCACAACTTTCAATAGGATTCGAACCTACTGATTTGTAGATTTTTCTGCCTGTTGCCATTAAAGTTTGATTTTTCGTTCAATTAATTCGATAAATCGATATCTAGTCCAGTTTGGTCGTATATCCATATCTATCTACTCTGTGTTTAATATTAATCCCTTATCCATCGCTTTGTCAAGCTTACATTAAATAAAAATCGAAACTTTCCGATTCAAAAACATTCAAAGCCACTAAGTCACACCACATCCCAGGTCGCAAATTTCCACAATGATTTACAGCATGCAGAAAAAAATTTCATCAACAACCTTGAGAGCGTACAATCATACATGCTCAAAAAAAATGCGCTACATATAATTTTTCCCATAGCCAATAACCATCACATTCTCAAACCGATTTAAAATGAGATGGAAAGTTCAATAGCTTAATACTTCTTTAGGACATTATGGATTATGGGGATATTGACGCATGTTCGTGAAATAAATAATATAATATTGTTATAATCCTGATTGGAAATTGTTATGGCTCATTTTAAAATCACATTCTAAAAATATCAACAGGTTTCCATTCTCAACCACACAGAAATGAGAATGAAAAAGTTTTGAGATATTCCATTAATACACCTTTAATCTTTAATGGAAATTTCTTCACACGATATGAATAAGAAGTTGAAGTCTGTGCCTCAAAAAAGGTCTTAACAATTTCTCTCTCCAAAATCCATCTTTTTAAATTGAATCCATACTGAGAGGGGCTTAAGGAAGTAAATTCATAAATCAGAATACCAAACTTACATACCAACGAGCCCCCTTTTAAAAAAGAATCTACTTGATGTATAACTTTGGGTTATATTAAGAGAAATTTGTCATCATTATGTCTTAGACGAGTTGAATTAAAATTCTCACCCTTAAAAATGGCAAGCGATTCTTCTTTTTAAACAAGATGAGGAAAAGGAATTGGAAAATTTCATTAAGGCTTAAGAAACTTTTTTTCCTTTTCGCAATTGCTGTGAAGGTTACGATTTTTTAATTCTATTATTTAATTACATACAACTAAGTTTTCAAGTTCCATTGCTGGTAGGAAAGTTTATGTTACGATTGAATATTTGTTTAAGTTATGAAGTAGCTTAGGGGTCGGTCACTTATGACGTCCAAAATTAACGATCATTTTTCAAAAAATTACAAAAGTCCTCGTTCTTTGAAATTCAAAATTTTTCAACGGTAGAAATAAATTCGAATTTCTAAACGCTCTCATCACGTGTTTTTTCATATGAAATATAAAAATCATTAATTATAGTATTTATTCATTGTTTTACGGTTCGAAAATAATCGATAAGCCAATAAAACAATGGACCAGAGTTAATAAAACAAACTAGCGGTCTCTACGATGTCTGGTTAATGAGATCTCAGACACAGCTGAGCAGCCGAACAAAGTGAATAATTAAGCTACCTTTTTGAAACAAGTTTCAAAAATGCGCTAAAAAGAATAATGGATTTCCAGGCATTTCTATTGTTCTTATCTTTCTTATTAAATGCAACATTAGTAATCGCATTAAAATTCATTGAATGTAATTGAGAGAAACTTACTAAATGATTGAGAGTTGGATTGCTAAATTTATCGTTACTTTTGCATTTTTCTGCACATCCAACTCATCTAAATGACTTTTTCATAGCTACATTTTCAAAACTATTTAAATTCTATCCTTCAATGTCACAGACTTTACAATTCACTTCCCACAACTAAATGACATAAAATTTTCACTATAATATTTTTTATTTCAACTTATTTTATTACGACACAGTTTTATTGTGACACTTTTATTTAAAGTGCATTTCCTAATTCAAAATGTCACGTTCTTTCCTGACTATCTTAAATAATGATTATATGCCATAACATTTTGTGCACATGCAGGAGCTGTAAAACATGTGTTTCTTGTGGATAGATGTTTAAACCTGTGAAACGATATGATGTCATAAAATTGTTAACAACATTCTTTTCGTGTGTATATTGGTTTCATATCCACATGTGCTGCAAACGTCAAAGTGAAGCGGAAATAGATAGAAAGTTTGTGTAAGGAACGCACGATGATTGTGAATTTTTCTAGAAGAATTTTTCTCAAGTTTTTTGAAGAAGACTCGAGCTTGAATTTGCTTTTCTAATTTTGGAACTGAGTTGGCTGTGGGAGGGAGGAACTGATCATTAAATGTTTAATTATTCATGTTTATTGTTTTTTTGCTTGAAACTTAAAGATTTTTTTGGATCTTATTCAAAAGAGACAATTGTAAATGTTTGTGCAATGTCTACTTGTCTATAAAGTCTGTTAAGGTTCCCGTTTGTTTCTAGAATGTTTTGGTAAGCAAATCGTTTAATGCCTTTTGAATGACATTCAGAACAAGAGCCGAAATTCGATAAATTCCATTTTATCCTTAACCAAGAAAACTTCCAAAAAGTCCAATTTTCATAATATCCATTGTTCTTTAAACGATTCTCAACATTAAATCTTAAACAAACCATGTGAAATTACCCAAAAACTTTTCCTTAAATTCAATGAACCACTCGCTTCCATCTTCTATTTCAAGTCAATTTCCAACAAATCTCACAACGAAGTTTAACCATAAATCACGTGAGGCAAATTCCTTACTACATGAGATTCAATATTTCCTTCCAAATAATACCCGTACCGAAATTGATTTTTTAAAGTTTATCGAGAAAAGCACTTCTTCTTCCATGCCATCATCTCCTGCAACCAGAATAAAAACTGAAAGTGTAAAAGGTGAGAGGAGCATTGTTTGTGTTAGGGTTCAATATTCTTTCAATAAATACGCACTTTCACATTAAAAGGTCGTTGAGGTACGCTTATGTATACTTTTATCATTGCACGAGACGAGAAGACAACCCTTCAGTCTAATCGAGTATGCAAACAAGCACAGTTCCACTTAATGGCCTTTAATGTCTTTACTTTACAATATTTTCAGGAACACAAATGTGTCGATCAACTTTTCATCCCTTACTTCCAAGTTTATTTTTGGGATATGTACTTAGGGGTTGTTTGAAAGTGACGTCAATCAAAAATTTGGATTTCTTAAACCTTAGTTTCTTGTAAAGCTCCAAAAAAGCCTTAAAGAAAGCAACTTACTCTCAGCTATTCAACCTAGACCTCACTTATGAACGCCTCCCTTGTATATTTCCGTTCATTTCACTCTCGTCACAGTAATCGAAATTTAGCGTGCGACATTGCGTTTTATAAGAAATCGAAAGGTTGACAAATTGAGTTGGTATTGAATTCAGTGTTTACTCAAGTGCTGTATATATACTATATAGGAAATTAGACTCTATGTATATTGTGAATGGCTTTCATCATTCTTTCAATTTGTTGTCACATAAAAAGATATTGTCGCTTTCACGTACTCTTACGAAGATTGTTGAAATGAATGGACCAATTCATTTTGTATCATTATTATACAAGTAGAAGTGCTTGAAAATGACAATGAAATAGGATTTATAGACGAGGAAGTCTACGGAGAGATGGGAGAGTGAATTAATGAGCTCAAGTGTGACAATTTTTTTAAAGGTTCATATCTGATGTAAGTTTGTTGACAGTTTTGCAAGTTGTTGGCAATTTGCATTTGTGATTTGTAGATTTCTGGTCTGGAAAGTTCAGTACTTAAAAAGCAAATGAGAGTTTAAAAGCCTACAAATCAAATTTTTGAAATATTTGCAAAAATTATTCGTTGTCATTCTCAATATAAGATGGAGATTAAAGGGCTACCTGTGCCATTGTCTAGTCACAAAATGGCTTTAAAATGAGATTTATAGATCATATCCACCTCTTTTTGAGAGCGCGGAACCAATCAACTGATTTTCATTAGTTTTTGATCCTTTTGCTCAGTTCTTCGTCATTTGCCTCCTCCCTTTTCCGTTCTCTCTATCTATAACCATCCAATAATCAGACCAGATTTCTTATTCAGCTTGTCAATCCATCATGGCATCTTTCTATCTGTTTGTACAAAAGTTCAGTGTTCCAATAAGTTTGCCCATAAGTTTATGTCATTAATCATTAACAATTCTACGTATCTTAAGACGTACATTTCCATGTATTTATATATTTGAAGTCAAGACCTTTCTGTTATAATTGGCAAGCGACATAGTAGTGATAAAACTAGTATGAAGTTAGCCTAGCTTTGATGTAACATGTCTTTGACTTTTGGGTCAATCTGTGGTTTAAAACAGATTCTATGTTTTGGCATCCTGGAATTGTAAGGTGCAATCGAGTGACATTGATTAAAAAATCACTTGTAAGCTTTCCGTTGGATGCTACATTTGAAATTATCATTAAATTAATCCGGAGATGCGCCATAAAAACCCCAATCTTCAATTTATAACTCAAAACCAGAACAAAATCTTAGCTAATTATTTAGTGCAAGGAGAAAAAAGAATGTAATTAATTACGGATGTATACAACATGTATATGTAATGCACTTTACCTATAAAGAAATCACTTGGACAGCTTCCAAATCAGATGTGCTCATCTAATGACTTTTTTTTTATTTATCTCGTATTCTATTTAGCAAACTGCCAACGTACTCTTGATTCTTACAGCAGCTTTAATTGGCCTTTTATGTTATTTCTTGGGCGAGGGAAAGCAGAGGCGAGCATTTGTCGAGGCTAAACAAAGTTTAGAAGTTAAAACTTTGATTGAAGAGCAATCTGCTGAGCAGGTAAGGGATATAAAATTCTAGTAATTATCTTATAATTAATTGAAGATGTAAATTGAAGGGAACCCACACCAAAAACTCGTGAGCAATCACAATCTTCGCACACTTCCTTCACTTGTATCATTAACATTTAATTCTTTTTGATCTTTTACAGGAAAGATTGTTGCTGTCAGTGCTTCCTGAGCATGTTGCTGTTAAAATGCGTCAAGATCTCGGCTCTAATGATTCGGAACAATTTAAGAAAATTTACATGAGCCGTCATGAGAATGTCAGGTAATAAATACACAATAAAAATTCTCATCTCTTGCAGCACACATAATAATAACAATAAGATAAAAATAATAAAAGGGAATAAAAATGTTGAGCGTGCTACTCGCATTCAGTAAAAAGAAATATTTTTTATGCTCATATGAGCTTACTTACTTAATTCTTTCTCTTTCGTTTTTATTATGTAGTAAACATGAACGAAATAAAATTATTTTTCTTTGCTGCTGCCTTGCTTTCATCATGGAACTTGATTAGTAAATTCTATGGATCTCTGTATCTTATTAAATTAGTAAGAAAGCTTTATTGTGAGTAAAATGGAGAGCATGTAAAGTTAGTTTTAGCAAAAGCTTTAATCAGATAAAGATGGAAGCAGTCAGTTGAGAATCCTTAAGTTAGGGCTTCGGTTTGTAATTCTATAGACTTGGGTTCGATTCTTAGTCATATAAATCTGGTTCAATAAGGTCTTTATAAGCTTATATCATTAATATAGAGTATTAAAGCTTTCATAAATTGTCTTAATGCTTAACTATCAATAATGAATGCTCAGCTCTTCTTGTTGAAGTATCCTTGCCATTTTGGTCTAAAACTAAGAACATAATCATTGTTCTTGATGTATTTAACAAATTTTTAGATTAAAGTCCTCTTAAAAATATTTTCTAAACACCTTTACCGCAATAAAACATCTCTCAATGCGTGACAGTCAATGCTACTGCCTCGCCCACAAATTATATCCTACGCTCTTGCCTAAAACCATTGAGAACTTACAAGTATATCTACCAGACTTGCGTCATTTCGAATGTTGGCAGTTATGTAAAATTTTGAAAAATTCAAAATTTATTTTCCGTTAAAGCATAAAGCAAAATTTTGCTTTAATTAAGCTACAGATTATGAAGCTTTTCGATCAGCATTACTAATTATGTGATCAGTAGGTTGTTAATCATTGTTTCAATTAAGAAAATTCTTAAATTAAGAAAATTCAGTTGAATTTGAAAAATGTAAGTGTGTTAGTGTAAAAATATCTTGAAAATATTTCTGCAAAAAACTCTTTTGTTTCTTGATATTCATGATTTTAAAGCTTATCAATGTTCATAAATAATAACAAACTTTGATTCTAAGCTAGTTGACAGTAATTATCATAGCTAAAATGCTCAAAATTCAGCATAGAATTTTTTAAAGTTTTACCGGTTGAATTGAGTTTAAATTTTCGAAATAAATTTCGAATTTTTCGAAACCAATTTCGAATTTCTACGAAATGAAATGACGCAAGTCTGATATCTACAACTAAACATAAAAATATTTCCAAATAACTTCCGGTAGAATATTTCGACATGATTCTCATGTTTTCTTCCTACTCGCCTTCTACCCAACCTTTCGGTTTTGTTTACACTTCCCACTCAATAATTTTTGGTGCATAAAACTTTTCTGTCTCCTTTTTTTAAACAGAAAAAGGAATTTTTTCGTTACTATTTATTTACTGAGAAAAAAAAACGAATTGTCATGTCAATACATCTTCATTGGTATTTTATTAAGGATTTAGATGGGCTTTATTCTGCACATAATTTTTTTTTGTGACATCGGATAAAGAGCTTTCGTAGGTTTAATTTACCTTAATTCTAAATGGTGATCCTTAAAAATATTTTAGTATGATTATCAGGGGTTTCGTTCGGATCTTAATAGGTTTAGTGACTAGACCATTGGCTCTCTAGCTACACCTCAATGTTGATTCATGCTTTTAAAACTTTAAGGCACAAAAATTTATCCAGCTGGAGTTCATTAAACACAAAAATTTACTTAATTACCATCAGCCTTAATTGAATTTTCTCTTTCCTGCTGTTCCAGTTTTAAATCCATCTCGACATTAACTTTTTTTAAGAACGAGCATAAAAATATAATTGACTAATGAACGAAGACTTTTTTTATGGATTTCCTAATGAACGAAAAGCTTGTTTATTGTAGGGAAATTTTCATCAACGATAAAAAAATCACGCCTGTATAAATATCGCCTAAAGCAAGAGTCATGCTACCTGCCTTTTGATGTCAAATGAGTCCTTTTTTGTGAGAAGGAAAAAAAGGGTTTCAAAAACGAACTTTTCATGACAATTTCTTAATAATAACTGTCGACTTATTGTTAATTAAATTTCAAGAAAATCTTTCATTTGACTAAGGAACGTGTCTGAAATCCACTAGAAATAAATTAAAATTTATGATCTAAGAAGCATAAATTATTAATCAGTAGAGTCATTATTCATACAAGCTAGCTATTGATTTCACATAAAATTCCCTTCACACCTCATAGTTGAGGTGAACAAAATATAGATCCAATCGATTAGCATCATCGTCTGTGGAACTTTTTTAATTAATTTACCTCATAAAACTTTATCATTAATTAAGGAACTTAGATCAATAAATTTAATAGGACAGAACTTATTTATTTTAATTAACAACATTCAATCTTAAAGCTACATCGATAATATCTTTTGTCCAGTTTACAAATACAGCAACAATGGAAGCATAGAAAGCAACATTTTTTATCTTTTTGAGCACAGTGGACATTGAATGAGAAAATAATGAAGCACTTGTTGTAAAAAAAAAATTTTCTGCAAAGCTTGTGATAACAAAAAAAAACAAGCTGCTTTGCTGTGAGCATCAAATAATGATGAGAACAATTTTTCTGTTCATCAATAAATTGCTTTGAAGCTAGTCACAATGTTTAATATATTGAAAAATATTGTTTCTTTGTTCCTTGTTTACTTAAATTTGGGATTATTGTTATTGGATTTTTCGGGGAATTGACTGAAAGATAAGCATGTAGAATCTAGAATTTTTAATTTAAATTTCTGCATCAATATGGCGTTCAGCAAATTAAGAGGCAAAAATTTCGCATCAAAAGTGCGTTCAGTAAATTAATATATAACATTTTCGCATCAAAAGTGCGTTCAGAAAATTTAACTTCAAAAGTGTGTTTACTACATTAGGGACAAATCAAATCTTACTTTGGTAGGCAAGCAGAAATCTCGCATCACGAGTGCGTTCAAAAAAATGAGGCTGAATTCTCACATCTGAATTACGTTTAGCAAATTATGAACCAAAAATTTCGCGTCATGAGTGCGTTCGGGAAATTATGATGCAAACATTCTTTAAGATTTTATAAGTTCTAAAGGAAAATTTTAATCTATTACGATCAAAACTCTCAACCAATAAAAAACACTTAATATTTTGTCGCACTTCCGATATCTAAAATCTCTATCAAAAAATGACAGAGTGTAAGTTTTTGTAGATTTTTAAGAGTATAGGTTTTAACTTTGACATGAAATTTTTGATAAATAAAATATCGTCAGTCCTTCTAGGAATAAGGGAGCTTTAATCTCGATTCTAGATTTTTATTGGTGAACCCAAAAATAACTAGATATCCTCTACCATTTTCAATAAATTTTCCAAGCGATATTTATCAAAACTCTATAGACTACTTGATACAGCGATAACTGCTCAATATTTTGTAATCCCTTCACAAACTGTTCATTTATTTATCAAATCATAAAACATTTTTTTTTCCAATAAATAAATGAATTTATTAAAATTATTTTCTTGTCATTCCAGCATTCTGTATGCAGATATTGTTGGCTTTACAGCAATTTCGTCAACATATTGTGCACAGGATCTCGTAAAAATACTCAATGAACTTTTTGCACGCTTTGATCGATTGGCAGAGGTGAGTTGGTAACGTGAACTAAAAAATATATAAATGAACAAAAATCGATTTGTTTATGCGAGGAGAGAAAATATGTTTGGAAAAAAAAATATGAAAATAAACAAAAAATATTGTTTGTTATTGTCGCTTCTATTTTTAGAGCAAATTGAAAATTTTTACTACGTTTTTCTTAACTTGCTTTCTTATCTGTTTGATTGATTGATTGATTGATTGATTGATTGTCCGCAAAATTTCGTACTTTTGTAATCGATTTTTCGACCACTTCTACTGCTCCAATCGAGCTCGAATTTTTAATGCACACGTATTCCCGGTGACAATACAATATTTTAATACTTTGGAAACACAAAAATGCTTAATTATAGTACAATTTATGTAAAACTTTTTTATATGGGAAAAAATCCAATGTCAATGATATAAAATTTTGATTTATATTAAATATTATACTTGTGATGCTCTAAAGTCATTTATATGACTCAATATAGTTTAATTAATATTACTAATTATTAATTATACCATAAATTTGAGCAGCTAAAGATATTCTGGTAAGACAAAAAAATTGACATGTAATTTTTTCATGAATAGTCGTAAGTGAAAATTTGAATTTTCAAAAAAACCGTTAAGCAATAAATTCGTTACGAATTAATGCAAAATAACTATATATATGAGATATGCATTTACCACACATAGTTTGAGCATAAATTTATGCTGTTTTAAATGTATTGCATTATTCATAACACTTCACCAGCTTAATTAAATTGACTTTTCTTTTTATTAACGGCTTGACGTATTTTTGCATAACATATAAATGATATTCATTGAATTTAAATTTGAAAATCCGTTATAAATACGTTACATATAGATGTGATTTGCATCTTTATGTTAAGAATCCACAAGTTATGAAGTAGAAATGGTACAGATAAACACAAAATCTTTACGAGTGATTTTTAATGTACTTTACTAATGAATGCTTTAAAAAAATTAAATTTTATAAAACGAATGAAAAATTTTGAAAGTCGTTACTAATTTCCCATTGAAAACTGGTAATTTATAAACAGTTGAACGTAACGAAGTGCAACACACCTGTAACCTATAAGCCTACTGTAATCTATAAACAGTTGAACGTAACGAAGTGCAACGAAGTGGAGTTCAACACACCTGGAACCTATAAACCTACTGTAATCTATAAACAGTTGAACGTAACGAAGTGCAACGAAGTGGAGTTCAACACACCTGTAACCTATAAACCTACTGTAATCTATAAACAGTTGAACGTAACGAAGTGCAACGAAGTGGAGTTCAACACACCTGTAACCTATGAACCTACTGTAATCTATAAACAGTTGAACGTAACGAAGTGCAACGAAGTGGAGTTCAACACACCTGTAACCTATAAACCTACTGTAATCTATAAACAGTTGAACGTAACGAAGTGCAACGAAGTGGAGTTCAACACACCTGTAACCTATAAACCTACTGTAATCTATAAACAGTTGAACGTAACGAAGTGCAACGAAGTGGAGTTCAACACACCTGTAACCTATAAACCTACTGTAATCTATAAACAGTTGAACGTAACGAAGTGCAACGAAGTGGAGTTCAACACACCTGAAACCTATAAACCTACTGTAATCTATAAACAGTTGAACGTAACGAAGTGCAACGAAGTGGAGTTCAACACACCTGTAACCTATAAACCTACTGTAATCTATAAACAGTTGAACGTAACGAAGTGCAACGAAGTGGAGTTCAACACTCCTGTAACCTATAAACCCCCTATAATCTTTATTTCTCTATTTCATTAGAATAAGACTAAAAAGTAGAAAATAAAATACTTTATAAAAAAAACTTTTTAAAAAAACTACGTTTTTCGCGTAGACTAAAAAGTAGAAAATAACTTTTATTCTTGGTTGTAAAGAATTTGGTTTTAAATTTTCAGATTATATTTAATAAATGTTTATATCCTAGTCAATATTGTTCACAAAGTTTCGAATAAGTGCACTTTGATCTTATCGTATAACTCAACAACTTAAAAACGTGGGCGCATTAATTTAAGTTTATCATAAAGTATTGATTTCACATAAACTTATTTCTCCTTTTATAATGCGCCCACATACATACTCAGGAATTTTTTGAATATTTTAGGGATGTATGGGATAAACATGATATTTGGGATAGTTTCCACGCCTTGCAACCAGGTGACAAAATAAAACTCGCTTAAATAAAATGAGGAAGCTAAGCCTACACAAAGGTCGCCAAATATTTGAGCTGGCCTTGAAGCTTCAGAAATCGTCACTACGCGACTGCCATGATACTGTTGTAAATGATCTTGTTGATATAATCTCGAAAATATCCATTTAAGATAAGCTTGTTGAAAAGGAACATGATAATAATTCCATCAGCAGGAGAGTACCCAAACACGAATTCTATTTTTAATTCTAGTTACACTTCTTCCCATCAGTAATTAAAGCTATCCAGCATATATTTTTAAACTTGAATATTTTTATGAAAATTCCAATCTTCTTGCAAACAGTTTTTTCTCCGACCACAAACCTCACATTTTTTTTATTTCAAACATTTAAAAGCATCCATAATTTTATTTACTCAACAGAAATACCAGCAATTAAGGATAAAAATTCTTGGTGATTGCTACTATTGCATAAGCGGTGCACCCAGTGAACGAGACGACCATGCAGTAAGTAATAAAAATACAAAAATACAAAATGATTATCGAATAGCGAATGAATTTTAATTGTTACAATTTAATTTGCTTTTTTTCTGCTTCTCATTTCAATTTACGACAAACAGCAACTTTGCGTGTTTATGGGACTCTCAATGGTGAAGGCAATTAAGTAAGTTCAATCGTCTACCGTCAGCAATTTTCATGGCTTCTTATTGAGTTTTTTCTCTATGCTTATCATAAGCAATAAATAGCCATTTCCATGTCTGACATAAATCATATTTTCAATTCTCGTATTGTACTTAATCTCCCAATGTTCTATTATCGTTCTGTCTAGATATGTTCAGCAGAAGACAAATTCACCGGTCGACATGAGAGTTGGTATTCACACGGGTGCAATTTTAGCTGGCATTCTCGGACAGCGACAATGGCAATATGACGTCTACTCAAAAGATGTTGAATTGGCCAATAAAATGGAGTCGAGTGGAAAGGCTGGGTAAGTACAATATTTTTTTTTTGTTCTCAGTTCATTTCATTTAACATCATAGCCTGATTGAGTATGATTGTGAATTCTTTGATGTTATCTTTTATTTTATACATTATCTGCCTACTACATCTGATGTTGTACACAACATATCATCCTACTTTCATTCACTCGTTCGGGGGCTTAACATAGTCGAGTGCACATCTCTGAAAAGACCTTGAGCTTCCTAAAAGGCGAATTTGAAGTTGAACCTGCATTCGGGGAGAAGAGAGAAGAAGCATTGAGAATTGCTGGGCTTAAAACATACTTTATCACGAAAGTACTCAAGCCGGTAGGTACTTATTTACGTATACTCGTATGAATATCTATTTTGTTACAAATAAAACAAATACATTTCTCGTATATTAACATGACTTATGAGAACTAGAGCGAGTATGGCATTCAGAATGGCAAATGTGGATTATTGGAGTAATGACTTTTTTCAAATTATTTGTTTATGATTTTTGATTATTTAAGTTTTGCTGAACACACTGTTGAGGCAGAAATATAACTGAACACACTCTTGAAGTAGCAATTTTCTTCAAAAAACTTTTGTATTGAAATGTTTTTAAACACACTCTTGATGCAAAAACATTATTGAACACACTTTTGACGCAAATATTTATTTACTCAAGCACCAACTACTAGCCATTTCCATACTTCTTAAGCATCAACCTATCTATTATTAGCTCATAATACAACCTATATATTCAATTTGCATATCTTAATCGAAATACTTGTGGGAACCATGACAACGAATTTCTCAGCATTATTCACATCTCAATAAATTCAATAAACACTTTAGCATAACAAACAAATAAGCTAAATTATGTTAATTCCATTCGTGTATACATGCAAAGTTGCTAACGTTTTAAGAACATGCGTAAATATTGAAATGCTGGCAAACAACATAAACCTTTTGTAAGAGAGTTTACATATAAATATAGAGAGCATACAAAAAAAAGTGAAAAAGGCTTCGTGCTTATGCCATTACATATTATGTTGGTTGAATTGTACTTATTCTCCAATGAAGAAGTTTGCATTCTTTTGTATCTGGTATATTAGATTGAATATATCAACTTTTCGATGGAATTTCGAAGCAGATTTTTTCTGAACGCACCTTTTGAGGAAAATTACTTTTCTGAACTCACTTTTTGATGCCGATAAATTTTCTGAACGCACTTTTTAAGCAGATTTTTTATTGAACGCACTTTTGAAGCAGAATATTAAGAAGTGAGTTCTCATCATATTCAATAATCACAATAAAATCCATTTCTTTTAGTAGAACCCATAATTCTGTCTGCCCTAAAGTGCATATTTCCAAATGATGTGATGAGTGATTGCAATAAATTACTAGACGGCACAAAAATAGGCTCGATAATTCAATTTTCTATTTATTTGTTTGATTCTTTAGGATGTTCCTTTCCGTTTCAATTATTAGCTAATTCAAAATTCTTATTTCTTGTATGTTGATTTACTTAAAAACGAAAAAAAAAACGAACTTTATCGTTTCCCTGCTCGCTAGTTTGCTTTCGGAACATAAAAAAGCTGTTTGTGTTGCAAAATAAAAAAGTTTTCTTCTTTCGACTCGAACCCTTTACTTCTTCTCAAGCCTTTTTCGTCAATCAATATAACGAGTATTATAAATGTTTATATTACGTGGTGTTGGGGCGAGAACAGAGAGAGGAAATTAAAGATAATTTACAGTTGAAAGACGTTTTCTTGCCGTTGCTTTGATACTTTATTGTTAATTAAGCAACGAATTCAAACGTTTTTGCGCTTTTTTTTTTAAATTTAATTTTCAATTGTTTACTTTATTAAGAGGAGATAGAGATGTCTTTTGGAGTCTGTGTCTCGTGATTTGTCGGTTGTTGTTTGAAATAAATTGAGACATGAGATAGAATCAAGTATAGCACATCCAAATCAAAAAATTATATATTGTCGATACCTAGTAGCTACTACAAACCTTAATTCTTTTTTTCCTTGAATTTAACATGTCAATTCTACAATTCACGCACAATTTAATCCAATCACTTGATCTACTAAGATTCAACATTTACAACCAAATCTTTCCAATCGATTAAATCCTTAAAAAGCGTCTCGATCATCAACAATCACTTCACATTTTTCTTGTCACACTTAAAGGTATTCTTGTGAAGCAGAAAATAAGAAAATTTTAAATTTTTTTAATGTAAAAGCTTTCAACTCATTTCATCAAGATCCAATTTTTTTTTTGTAAAATAAATAATGCGTAGGTTGAGATTGTATAGGCTTTGTCTTCATATCTACCTCGAAGAAACAACCTACAATAATCTCAGAGCTGCATGATTGATTCAAACAAGACTTTTTTTTTGTTCTTCTTATTTTTTGCTACTTTTCATTTTGTCGGAATGAATTTAATGAATTTTATATTTCGTGTTTAAAAATGGCAAGCAAAGGGGATGGTTTGTAGATGACGTCATAGTTACGAATTCCTAGTTAATAGTCCCTAGTCCATAGTATCTGGTGCATAGCTCTTAGTACCTAGTCTATAGTTTTTGGTGAACAGTTCTTAGTCGATATTCGCTAGTCAATAGTTCCTAGTCAATAGTCCTTAGTCAATAGTCCCTAGTAGAAAGTCTTAATCTCTAGTCATTTACTCCAAGTTCAGTGTCTATCTCTAATTTTACCCAAACTCTAGACACCCCTCCTTATCAACTTTAAGAGTAAGACACCATTTATGATCAAACTTGTAAAAATTACATAGTAAAGTCTTGAGTCTAAATCCCTGATTCAATATTTCAACATCATTGAGTATACAACAACAAAATCTTTTTACACCTGTGATTCTCATCCTTCCCTCTTGTCAGTGTAAAGTTTCGTAATATTTTTCAATCAACAAAGTAAATAAAGCTCAATTAAAATGTTTTCATGATGTGGATTTAAATCCTTGAAAACTAATCTGAAGTTTCATTAAGAGGAATCAAATAAAGCACATGAATGTATCATGAGGGCTTTATAGACAGAATCAAATTGAAACTATTCAGGTATTAAATCCTTAACATATATGCTCTTATATGTTTATTGATGAAAAATAGTTCCATAGATTAATGGTAGATATTAAAAGCTTTATATGTTTATGTCTCTGATGCGAGCAGCTTGGAAATTTGTTCAACATGTAAACTGTTGTGCTTGCATGTGACTCTTAAACTACAAACGACATACGAGGGGATAATTTCAAGCAATTGCTAGTTGTTGTCATTAAAAATTGACGCAAGCTGCTTCTTATCCCTTTTGAGGATGAGTAAAGCTTCTCGTAAAAGAGATAAAGGTTGAATTTTTGTATTTACGTGAAGGAATTTTTTCCGGATGCTGTTCAGTCGGGGAAATTCTTATCTATATCATTTCATCCTTAAAATTGAAGAATTTGAGATTAAAATTCTTAAGTTCGTGAGAGAATTTGTATAAAAATAACTTTGATAAATAAATAACCTTGAGATTGTCACGGATACAGCCACAAGAATATCATATTAAACTTCAGTTTGAGATGAACAATTTGGGATTATTTATCAAGGCACAGCTTCAATGTCATAATACCGTTTATTGTAAAATATTTTAACCAGAAAACTCTTCTAATTGTAATCAGCAACCTCAAATTTAATGAAATATTAAGTTTTTTGTAGAAACTTATTTTAATTATAATGGTTCCTGAATTAGACAATATTCATTTTTTTACCAAAGAATCTCAGGTGTCAACCTTCATTTTAATCGTCAATATGAATTTTAATTATAATTTCCAGATGATAAACATTTTACACCTTCAAGCAATTCACAACCACGTATGATGAAATTTCAAACCTGAGTAAATTCCAAATCAAAACTCAATTTTCCATTAATTTCAATGCTTCAACACATTTTGAATATTTACAAGTCATTCCACATTCTTGAATTTCAATGAATGAATATTTTATTTTTGAATATATTCTCAGAAAATTCAATTCATTTTTAAGAATTTGATGAAATTTAATAAGCTTTAAATAATAACTGAAAACGCTTTTATTTATATCCTTAATGTCTAACCTACATGAAGTGTTTGACATTTTCTGCCGATCCATGTCAAAATCATAAAACACATATTTATTAGGAAATTTATTGCTAACGCAGTGTGTAGAAGTGATCGTTTTTTTCAGGGGGTTGTGCTTAAATGATGTCATTTGATAAAATGAATTCTCGGACTCTACTCCACCTCCATGTATCTTAGCATTCAATAGTATTTTTTATATCAGTCGATGTGACCCCCTTTAAATCATTGATGAACATTCCCCCCAAAGCCATTCGTGACCTGAAAACTTATCACAACAAAATCATAGACTACGGCTCACTGAGAAGTAAAAAAAGGGCATCAATGATAATGGCACTTTCAAAGTTATTTCTAAATAAAGTTTTTAAAGAGCTTTTTTACAAGCTTTCGAGCGATTCCATTAAAATTGCATTATAAAAAAATTATTCTCGGAGCATTTTTTTTATGGACGATTTTTATGCTTTGTTTTATGACATTTGGATAAAGTACTGAAATGATTTCACACAAAAAAAATTATTAAGCACTGCTCGAAACCATTTAGTTGTTTTACAGCTACCCGCTAGTTTTTGCTGTGTTTGTAGAGCTTTAAAAGTTTCATGCTGTTGAGCTGCCCAATGTTTGTGATGTAAACTGATAATTTTAGTGAGGATGAATTTCATTTATTTGTGGCAATTGAGCAAGCACAACGAACCTTGACATTATAAAGACTCTTTTTTCTTGCCAACAAATGAAAGGATAAAGCTTAACTGAATGTGGCATATTTTCTCGTACTCAGATGATCTATTTATTCTACCCAGTAAAGTCCTTGACACAATTTCAGATCTGCTTCAGCACTGAAAAAAACATACGGGCATGTTCAAGAATCTGTATGAATTATTTGGATTACCGGGCAAGTAGTTTTAAATAGGATAAGTTTTTGGAGTTGTTATGAATTAAGTCATAATAAGACTTATAAGAGTCGTTTACTCATGACGTGCATGAACTTATCAAATTCTAAGACCTCAATCAGGCTTGTAAAGATCGAAAAAAACTGCCATAATTTATAGACGTAATAACTGTAATGATTCCTAAGTACCCCCAACCCCCATGGTCCATTCATCTCGGACCACAAAAAATCCATCAACATAATTTTCTGCCTCAATTTTAATAAACATTCCATTTAATTTAAATAAAATTTAATGCTCGACCAGATCAAACAAAAAGCCCTTAAAGTTCCCATCTTTATCAGATTTTTTACTACCAAACTGATTACTCGACAGCACCAAAAGCAATAAAAATTTTCGAATATTATCCCTCGTAAAATTAAGTGTTTAAATTTTTTTCTTCTTATTTATCCACAATCTCAAGTAAAGTGCCAGCGGAGATGATTTATTGTTGCAGTAAACAAGACAATAAGCAGCAACAGTTCTTATTATTCTCAATAAACATATAAAAAAATTTTCTTTTCTCTAAAAAAAAGCTCAAATTTCTTTCATTTATTGTTTGTGGAGGGAACACATATTGAATTTGTATCTTGAATTAACAACATAAAAGAGGATGTATGTGTAATAAAAAGTAGGAAGAAAACTCATTTGTAGGAGAAGATGAAGGAAGTTAAAAGGAAAAGTTCATTTTAATTCATTTTATGGATTAATATAGCATATTTTTGAAGCAGAATGAGGATTCAGTTTATCTTGTGTAGCAGTTTTGGTTCGAAAACTCCTTGATTTGTCTGAGATTGATAGCTATGGAATGAAATTTCATTAAATGAGTCGATTATTTGTGTTACAGGCACTGTGTAAGAACGAAATTGTCTTATAGAATTGATTAACTTTTCGGGATCTTTATGAATGATAAAAATGGGGAGGGAGGGTCAATTTTAGTGCAGTTAGGCTTGGAAATCTACTTAAAATAGGATTGTACACAACTAGTCTGTTCACTAGGTTTTAAACTAGGTTGTTCATTAGGTTTGATACTAGGTTGTTTACTAAGTTGTAAAATAGGTTGTAATCGTGTTCATAAACAAACTAGATTGTACATAGTTTATATTTTAGGATAGATACAAGGATATATCCTATTTTGTAAACTAGGTTGGATACTAAGTTGTATACTGAATATCATACTAGGTTTGTTAAGTTGATTCATTTTATGTTTGCTGGATCACTATAGTTATGTTTTTGGTGATTCTAAAGGTTCCCAAAATTAAGCTTTATATGAAATAGATTTTCGTCACTCAACCATCACCTTCTAGTTCTAAAAACAGAATCAATCTTTTATGCGCCTATAAATGTTCTTCCAATTTCTTTTAATAACTCTTTCTTATCTCCATACACAGCATCTCTTAAGGATACAGAGTGAAAAAAACATAAACAGAGAATAAAGCCTTTCCTTCTTAGATTCTATTTCTCATGTACATTATCACAAGGAAAATCTCTTTAGACGTTTATGAGTGAAGCAATTAGACGAAGAAAAAAATAATACATTAAACGTTTAATGATTCGTTCTTCCTCATTTTTTCTATGGCGCAATATACAACAACTCTATTGGATAAAAAATTGAATGGAATGGGGACACTCATTGTTCAACTTGCCTCCTTTATTTCCACGTTTGCCACAACAAAAGTTCCATTTACAATTAAATTATGCTTAGTGTTTGGTTAATTAATGTCGATATCAATTTCTTCGTTCTCATTTGAATATCACTTCGAGTAGTTTGTTGCAAATGAACACATAAGAAATGGTGTGAACAATATTGAGCCTAAAGATATTGTCATTGAGCCTGATGGTCCGTCAATTGTATCGAAAGAAGACGACGAATCCAAGGTAATTTAATTAATTACCTTCAATTAGTTGATTTATCTAAATCTTTAATCCCAAAAACAACACAGTGCACATCTCCAGCAGAATATAACGATGAAGAGGCGAAGATTGCCACAAATGTCAAGGAGGAAGAAGCAATGGAAATTTATAAAGTTCGTCTACGAAAAGAACTCGTCTCACGTGATGGTCATGGTGAAATTGACAAGGACACAACCGTCTTCTTAACATTTAAGGATAAAAATTTAGAAAAGGCCTACAGCGAATATCGCGAACCATACTCATCTGTCCCATTGATGGCATCACTTTTAGTGCAACTTATCGGTATTCTTTACTCAATTTTTGTATTACCAAGGTGAGTTATTTTTACGGCTGCGCTGATAAAAGAAAGAAGTATTTAGCAATGTGGCTATATGATTGATTGAAGATTGAAAAGAATTTGAAATTTAATTCAGGATATGAGATGAACTGAGGTTTTTGGAAATATTTGATAAATTTCTTCTAACGGTCGATAACATTTTGAAATTCAACAGTCATTTATATAAATTTTTTAACTGACATTTCGAATTTGAATTTTTTAACTGTCATTCTGAATTTGAATTCTTAGCGGTCTTTTAGATTTTAAATTACAAATTAAACGGTTCGTCAATAGATTCATCTGTAAATAGCTATTAATTCCTAACCAGCCATATAATCTGCTATCAACATCTCATTTCCTCCCATAAAAATATGCTGCAAAACTTTTTACATTTCATCCTCAATCGATTACTGCTTTACGTCCCGTTAAAATCTATATACAGCCACAATGTTGCTTCTTCCTATTTCCTTCCTTATTTTGATATTTTTTTTCTCTCATTAATATGTATCTCAAACTGCCACAGGACATGGATACATTTTGTGATAGTGTTGCCACCATCACTTGTGATTGCACTCATCGTGTTCATATCAATAGCGGAAAGTTTTCCTGACGTGAGTAGAATAATAATTAATTAAATTGAAAAATTTATTCTGTCACATGCTTTACTAACATGATAAAGTAAATATTTTATGGCAGATCTCTGAGAATTGGAAAATGAAGACATTTATGTTTATCAGTTTACAGGTAATAGAATCGAATGATTTTTTTCCAGATAAATTAGCATAAAGATCTTCATTTTTTTAAATCAAATGATTCGTAGCCATTTCATATGAATATTTTTGGCAAAAGCCTAACAGATAATTTAATATCGAATGATAATGGAATCAAATCAATCAATTTCCTCGTTCTTTTATTGAACCAATATTAAATTGAATCTTCATCGACTTTATCTCCGAGCTTGATGATGAGAATAAGGCACAGAATAATCTGCATGTTTCATATTCTAGCTAAATTAAAGAATTTATTTATTGAAAAATATAACAAAAAGACATAATGAATTCAATCAAGAAGGTAGCAAAAGGTTTTTTCATAAAGCCACAAACTTCATAACGAGATTCTTCGTTTCTTCATCTACGCCTCATTTCTAGATCAAATCTCTGAGGTAATTTTCGAAATATTCTGAATTGAATTTTGAATATTGACAAGATTGGGAATGGAAATAGCGTGAGATTGTGAAGTCATCCAAATTCTCTAATGCTTTGACTTTCATTTCTCAGAATTAAACTGATAATTTACGGTGAACCTAAATTTTCTCATTGAATATCTAATGAAATTGAGATTAATTCTGGGAATATAGTTGGGGGTTAACCAATAAACGTGGTTTAGTTTCTGCTTGAATGAGATCTGAGAAATTCTCTCTCAATAGTATTAATGAAGATATTGGAAACAGTGTCAATGTCAGAAAATTCTGAGAAATTGAAGAAAGATTCCAAAATTTTAATTATCCCAAGTTCTTGCTATTTCTATTAAATTAGATACTCTTTAATTCTGATTTTCAAGTGAATTCGAACAAATTAGGCAAAAATTATTATCATTCTCAGTATTAGGCAGTGTTGAACTAGTTTAAAGTCGAGTTCTTTAGATTCGAACCTACTCTTGTGTAATGTCTTACACAGAATAAAATCTATATTCTTAATAAGATTCAGTTTTATATTGCTAATGTGTCATCAAACCACTCAGACTTTAAAGTGGT
The DNA here is from genome assembly GCA_917627325.4 of Chironomus riparius. NCBI lineage: Eukaryota > Metazoa > Arthropoda > Insecta > Diptera > Chironomidae > Chironomus > Chironomus riparius. The sequence continues at coordinate 14,052,211 of OU895877.1, read as the reverse complement.
TCTACTTATATTCTAGCTTTGCATTTGAAAGGGTTTTTGGGCTTTCAGTGTGCCAACCGTAGAAACAGATGATTTTTTTTGGACCCTAAAATGTACTTAATCGATTTTTATTCTAAGTTCTCAGCCTAACCCAGATAGCACTCAAAACGATCTCCAGATCTACATTATGTATGATTATATGATGAATAGATCTTATACATTTATCAACAACTTTATCAATCCTTGAAAAAGTGTTTGTTTGATCCCGTTTGATCAAATTTTAATACATTTTTAAAGCTCAACATTTTAAATCTAACATCAAAATGATAAAGCATATACACATAAAGTTCATGCAAATAAGCTTTCTTAAAAAAAATCAAAAATTCATTATCTTAAAAGCGCTCACGTTTACGATATATTCATAAAATTTATCCTTCCTCGCAGCACATTACACAAATTTTATTTCATTACTGCTAACCTGACTTTTCATAAAGTATAAAATTCAAAGAGAAAAGCGAAATGCATTGAAAATCGAATTTATGACTTTACATTCATGATAATAAAAAAATAATGCAGCATAATAAATATTATGAGGAATTTTATGCAACTGCTAGCGTTCATATTATCATCAAAAAGTTTGCATTGAAGCTTTTCGCTCTTTTTAAGGTGGAATGAAAAAAAAAGTTACTTCCACTTGACCTACTTCAAGCTCTGAATTGAATAAACCCCTTATCTATTATCTTTCAACAAACTTCCACAAGATGTTTACACTAGTGATTTTAAATTCGCTTACAAAACATCTTCCTTATTTACAGATTGTTCCTTCAGTTGCGACAATTGCTAGTAAAAAATTCAACGATTGTGTGTGGCTTCGTCGGATTTGTGCAATATTCGTCATTGTGTTGATCGGATTCTCAAATGCTGCAGATATGGTAAGATATAAATTCAATTAAGGTCTTTCATATCCCATGAGCTTTATTATTTAGTGATATTAGGTTACAATACCCATGATAATCGTATAACAATATATCTTTATCCGTATTCTAGCTTGCATCGTCTACGACAACAACGGAAGCAATGAGTGAATTAAATTTAATTTCAAGTAACAACCTTTCTTCGTCACTTACGAATACAAGTCGATATACGAATATAAATGTGAATAGAAATGATACAAATGGCAATCATACATCCAACAGCCACGCGATAGAATTTAATTCTTTTAAATCGCCATACGATATCTGTATTTTACCATCATACTTCAATCATTTTACTATATTAATTCTCATTGCAACGACTATAGTTACACAGCTATCGCATATAACAAAAATTTTATTGATGGTCGCCATAACAGGTAAATTATTAATGATTGAATAAGAATTATTTAGTTCCATTAGGGGCTTTATTAATTATTTTAATTGATTATAAATACCAATTACCAACATTTCCATGCCCTTTTTGATCAACACTCGGTTTCCATTTTAAATTATAATGTTTGAGAGAGAGAAACAAATTCCATAAAATACAATACAATATGAGAACATTAAACATTATCATTTTGTGTTCCGTTTGCCTACGCTTTTGTGGCAGGTGAGGGGTGGGATGGCTTTTTAAGGAAAAATGTGAAAATTGTAACAAAGCATTTTAATGTTAAAAAATTAGTTCCTTGAATTTGAGAGTCTTTTGTTTGAAGGAGTTGGAACTGAGACTTTAGAGAGATTGAGTCAACAGTACTCCTGTTAAGTCACAAAGTAACAAATATAATATATATTTGATGGGAATTAGATTCGAACTTTTCATCAAAAGTTCTTCCTATCCTGTGGTTTTTCCCTTGCTACCATACCCAATCTATATGCTTTAATCCATTTGATACTGTTGCAGCAGTTAAGAACTATAACCTATGATAAGTTCAGACCGAGATCTTTGCTCCCACCAAGTTGAAATTTTCGACATTTATCAAAAATGTGTCCCCCCTGTCTTACCAATTTCCATCTCCAATTATTTTTTGTGTCCCCATCCTCTCGTTCTCTTGCTCGGAAACAATATTTTTTGAAACAATACAAGCAATTAGTGAAAAAAAACATAATATAAATATTTTATAAAATGACTTTAATGTCTCACTTATTTGGTAACATAAAAGCTTTGATACACCTGAGAGAATCTTTAGAAAATTGTCGAGTAATTTGAGATGAAATTTTTCCTACACTATCAATTGTTTAGATATCAAGTGGATTTTCTGAGGTGACGAGACATCCTGAAATGAATATTATGACTTTAGGTGATAGAGATGACTAATTTTGAGATAAATTGAAATTTAATTTGAATTGGAAATTTGACTATTGAGGAAGACTTTTAATATTTGTTCAAAAGTACAGGATATAGTGTTTTGTGGATATCAAAGCTATGTCCAGAGGGTATCAAAATGAGCTATGATTGCTTCAAATCTTCTCTATTTTCAGTTACATATAAACAGTTTAAAGCCAACGCCTTCAATTTTTATGAACTAAAATCCAGAAATAATTCCTAAGCATTAAACAAACTCCACGCCCAGAAAAAATAAATATTAAATATCATATCACTTCATAAAATTACCAGTGGAAGCTTCAATTTAATTTTCATCAGATTATTTTCAGCATTTAAACAAACACGTTCCAATTGTCTCTCCATTCCCATCAAAATATGATATTTCTATTATTTGTTCTGTTTACAATGGCAATTAATGAATTAATTAAATAATTAATCTTATTATATTTTTTCCCCATGCCTATTTAAACAGCTCTTTATTGCGCAATTAATGTGCTCTTGCTTGAGGACGCATTTAAATATGAAATCTATGATTCATCAAATTCGTAAGTATCACAGAATGTGTCGCTACATAATCCGCTCATATAAGCGATTATTAAAATGATTATGATTAAGATGAAAATATATTAATGATCAGCTGTTAACGTGATTATCTCTTTTATCATCCATTACAGAGGCGTTCCATTACAGTTCATCTTGTCATCGATGTTAATTGCGGTAACAGTTGCTCTATCAATCCTAGCGAGACATGTAAGTTCATACTGTGAAGAGTTAAAGCAGATAAAAAATTATTTAATGTTTTTTTCTTCTTCTTCCATCTCCTTACATCTATATCGGTTCACGTAATTTTCTCATCTTGATATCTCTTGGTATTAAATTCCCATATTCCATCACATTGTTCATGAAAATATAAAACACACAACAAAAGATGGATAAAGTGGATCGTGTCATATTCAAGTGGAAAAATGAGGTTAGTGACCAAAAAGAAAAGGCAAGTGATATGCGACGACGAAATGAAGCTCTTGTTTACAATATTCTACCGAAACATGTGGCTGAGCATTTCATGGGAAATAGAAAACGCTCTCATGATGAGCTTTATTCACAAAGTTATTCTGAAGTTGGTGTTCTGTTTGCATCAATGCCAAATTTTACTGACTTTTATTCCGAAGAGACAGTTAACAATCAAGGTCTTGAATGCTTGAGGTAATTTTAAAAATAATGGAACATTTTCTGTCAGATAAAGTCATTTTGTATCTATTTCCAGATTCCTCAACGAAGTTATTTCCGATTTCGATGCTCTTCTTGAACTTCCTCCATTCCAAAACATTATCAAAATCAAAACAATCGGCTCAACATACATGGCTGCTTCCGGACTAAATCCATCCCAAATCTGTAAATCTGACGATCTAATAACAAAATGGGCAAATTTAGCATTGCTGGTTGATTTTGCTCTGGAACTAAAGAAAGCATTACAAGGAATCAACGAACAATCATTCAATCATTTTGTATTGAAAATGGGCATCAATCATGGCCCTATTACAGCCGGAGTCATCGGTGCTAGGAAACCTCACTATGGTATGCCATAAATTTGACTTATTATCGTGATTTGTTACGAAACATTCTTGTTTCTTATTTTTAACATCGTTAAAATACACTCGGTGTGTTTTTTGATGATAAACGAGCGATAAACTGATCAGTATGAATGGCTGATTAAGCATTTGACTTGTTGACGTTTGAATTGGTTTTTCATTTAATTTATTCTCAAGCAGAAAGTTAAAATTCAATATGGAAATGGAAATACATCTCAAATATTCATTTTTTGCCATTTTATTAAACATTTATCGCCAATTTATCACTTGATTAATTGCTGTTTTAGCTTAATAATTGCAAAAAACTTTTTGAAGCGATAAAAATTTTGCAAAATAAAATGACGAAAAATTTGAATTTAAAAAATTCGTTAAATATTTAAAAAGCGCTTTGCAAACTTACTTAAATTATTTTACTAACGTTCCTTTCTTTTTCTTAAATTCCTCTTAATATTCTGCTGATTATACAAAATATACGAAATCTAGATATTTGGGGAAATACGGGTATGTACAAAACACATAACTTCTATCAGCCTAGTTCAAATAATGATTTTTCTTTTATTTTCTTTATTAATAATAAAATATATAGTAAATGTAGCGTCACGAATGGAGAGCACAGGAAAAGCCGGTGCAATTCAAGTCACTGAAGAAACGTGTCAGATTTTACAAAACTTTGGCTACATATTCGAGCAGCGTGGGCTTGTTGCTGTGAAAGGAAAAGGACAATTAATGACCTATTATCTTATCGGCAAGCTAGACAAGCCACCAGCATCACCGACAGTGAATCAAATTCATACAGAAGTCGATGAAAAAGAAAACTTAATAAATCAAAATTTAATTGCACCAGAATCACCAAATCCTCTCACACTATCGAGTGCCACTGCCAGTCCGAGTTCAGTGCGACTCAATCAAAATTATCAACCAAACGGTAACATTGATACGGAACCGGAGAATCTTGAATCACTCGAGAGTAATTGTGAGGAAAGTATAAACGATAATAAAAATTCCAATAATGCAAAGCACTCGGAAAAAGATCCACTTTTGAGTGATAACGTAAAGGCCGAAAGCACAGAGCTAAATCATTTCATTAGTGATGAGAAGAAAGCTTTGCTTGAAAATGTCACGTAGGAAATGCTTGAATAAGTTAAAAGTAAATACACTAAGTGAAAAAAAATGAGAATCATAAGCATATACATAATAACTAGTGAAGCTTCTTAGAGTGATTGTGACTTCTATTCCATGTCGTAGTTGGCTTCTTGCTATACTCCATTTCATGATGAATCACCTCTTTTTTTTTGTTGCTGTTGTTATTTCCATTGTTTTTGTTGCCATAAAAAAAAGTCTATTTACACATCCGCACCCCACCCACAAATATTTCATAAAATTTTTGAGCTTTCAAAATGTTTCTCAACAAAAAAAAAATCAAAAAGCTTTTTTCATTCTCTATCAAATTATAATATCTATTTACAAATATATAAAAACTTCTCCCTTCCAATATATTGTATATTTTTGCAGATGATTATTTAAGAAATGTTTACTAGAAGAATGAAACCTGACGTTCAAAATAAAGTATAAAGCTTTTAATGCGATACTACAATCAGGAATGACAAAGAACGATATCTAATTTGGGTAGTAAAATTATATATTATAGAAAAAAAGAGAGAAAAATGGAATTTATTTATTATGATGATATAAAAAACAAGAAGATACTCTATTTTGATGAAAGCTCAACATTTCTATATTAATTTAGTCACTTTTGGATTGCGTTTTATTTTGATGTCATTGACCTTGAATTTAATTATGGTTTTTCTTTATTTTCGTTCGCGAGGGTTTGGCTCTTTTGATGAGGAAATAAAACAATGAATGAGAGTCTTCATATTAATGTCAATATCCACCCTATAATTCATGCATTTTTAGTTTTATATAATAGAACAATATACACCAAAGAACCAAAGATATGTAGAGAATCTAAACCTTAAAATTAATTTCTAGGAAAGTATCGTCTATATAGGTAGGAAATTATAACCAAATCTGTGGTACGACTCTAGTTGGAATTACAAATTTTAATCAAATTTAATTAGGTGCAAAACTTTAAATCTCACGTGAATGTGATTAGGTTGTCCAATTATTACTGCAATGGAATTTCAAGAATGTGCAACTGATCAAAATGATCATAAGTTGTAAGAATTGATCAAAATGTAACACATCCTTTTGCAGACCACTTCCTCATAATGCCATAAATAGATTTAAACATTATTGCACCAGATAAAGTAAAGGTTGTGTTTAACTATTAAGTAAGAAATGTAGTATTAAAACCTAGAATGGAATTCAAGACGGTTAGAACAATTCACTTCAATTGTAGTACCCATCTGTAAGTTAGTGCCTATCCTGTTCAAACAACTTAGCAGTTTGACTCTCTTTCATTTGGTACAGACAACTTCAAGTATATCAAAAAATAGTCAAAATTCAATCAAAAATGCAAAGAGTCTTATCCTTCCCCACTTGTTATAACTAAATATCAATCATCACAATCCTAATAGCCACAAAACTAGTTCAAATTAATTTATTTAAATTAGCACAGTGACATCAATTTAAACCGTAGTCCATGTAATGTAATTTTTGATTTAATTTCATTCAACTCTTTCTAATTTTTCTAAAAAAATAGTAAAATGAAAAAACTTTTTAAAAGGAGAATTAAATGTGTTAATAAAGAGAAACAAATAAAAAAAATTAAAAGACGTAGTGAAATAGAATTTAAAAAAAAAGTTTAATAAATAAAATTAAAAATTGAGTAGAACTGACTAGATTAGAGAAAGTAAAGTAATCAATAATAGCTATAAACACTTAATCAATAAATTATAATGTTAAACACTTTATCATCAAAAAAAAAATTAATATTTACACGTAACGAACGGAAGCGCTTACAGAAATAAAAATGAATAAAATGTCTATTTCGATCATGACAGCTTATGGAATGTTGTTTTAAGTGGCATATAAAAATTAAATGGATGCTATACCTTTTTTTTTAATCAACTCTTATTTTACAACTTTGTTTTTGATGTCAAATTTTTGATATGATTTCCAACTTATTTTTTATCAAGGGGGACACAACGTGATGGGAAAATTTTTATTGGAGAAATTTTAGCAAACTTTTAAAAGTTTAAAACTTTCCATCAAAATTTTTTCATCATCATGTTGTTATCCCCTCTGCCCTTCATATTAATCCACAGCACAATGTACCGACAGAAAACAAATATGATTTTTAATAGAATGGATAACTGACAGTAAATGAGTTGACTCGCTCGTCCGAATTATTAGTGAAATGAAAATTAATGGAAAAGTTTATTTTTCTTTTGACACAAATTGAATTTGAAAAATTCGATTAAGTAATTCTTTTTGTACATGATGTGAAAGTTGCTTGGCTGTAACTGAATGGAATGTTTATGAATTTTATAAAATTGAATTTTTTTATCAGTCAAGACCACAGAATAGTTTATTTTGCTGTTATGGGGATATAAAAGTTTATTTTATCAGATTAGTTATTTAATAAGTTGATTATTGTGCTGTAACTCGTTGGGAATAATTATGATTTTTAGATAAGTATGGTTTTGGATGAGAAAGATTCATTAGAAGTTGAATCCACAGTACATCGTCCAACAAGCTAATGGCTGTACTTCAGCTTAACTTCATTCTTTATCATTTCTATCGAAAGAAGAATTTTAAATCCCCCATCCAACTTCATCTGACTGACATAATCAAGTACAGCATGTGTTAACCTCGTTAAATCAAAATAAATATTTCACATACATTGTTGAATATTCTCTAGCTTTAATATTTCTCTCAAGTTTGTTTAATGCTGTAAGAATGAATTTTTTAAGCTGTCATAATCGTTTTATTCTTTTATTCATCGCTTTCCACCTATATTATTAAAGTGAGGAAATAATGAGTAAATGAAAATAAATAATAATTTTGTGATATGAACATTTTTCAGGTCTTTTATGATTTTTTTTCATCATATATGAAGTAAATATTATTTATTATTGAAACGAGAGATTATATCTGAATTTATTTTCAAGAGATGAAAAAACTATATTTAACGAAAAAGTGGAAAAATTGTTCATTTATTCAATTGTTTGAATACTCTTTAATAAATAAGCATACATAAGTAGATAATGCTGATGAATTTTTAATTAAAGAAAAAAAAAGAAAAATTTAAGAGAAATAAAATAAAAGTGTGTTTCAAAAACTTAAAGGAGTTGTTTTATTTGATCCTGTTGTTTCATCCTTGTCACCCGTGATGATTCTTATGTGAATTTCATTTCAGATTCCTGTTTTGTTATAGGATTAAACAATCCTTACCCTGTTTTTTCGTTATAAGCTAGTAGCTTAGAAAAATAAAAAAGTGATTTTTTTGGCTCACTAGTAGTTTAGTAAAGAAATTGAACTTCAATGGAAATTTTGAACTTTTTAACTTAATTAAAGAAATTTTGCTATCTTCTCGATTTCATTTCATTGACAATGTCATAAGGTATTGACGCTGATACTTAGAAAGTTGAAAAAGATTAATTATACTTTATTATTGGAGATTAGTTGCCTAATATCCTTAGTTTTTGTTGGATATGATGAACACAATGTTTATTTATCAATAAGATTAATTAAAGTCACCTGACGGTTTACTAAAGAACAATGACAAGATGTTTATTGTTCGACGATCAGATACAATCTAAATATATTTGTTTGAAGGTTGCTAATAACTTTAAAAGGGGAGAGCAACTAGTTCTAATTGCAAATACAATTTGAATATTAACCAACAGTTGAGAAATTCTCAATAGTTTTTCACAATTTGAGTCATTTAATCATCAAAATTAATAAATTGTAGATTAAGCTGCTCAGATATCTTAAATTGAGTTCAATGTAGTTCCCACACAAAGCCATACCAACATCCCATGGAAAACTATAATCACACAAAAGGAAATGTGAATAAATAAATATTCATGAGAACTACATGATTTGTCTCTGTTCTTTGATAGATGCATTATATAAATAATTTTGAAGTCGAATTGTCATGAAACGACAGCACAGCACTGACGATAATGTTCTTGAAGTCTCGACTGAGTTACAATGGAAAATGACTGCATCATATTTGAATATAAACACGAAATGGGAGAAATAGAAGTGGAAAAATTACATTATGCGATTCTACATCATCAGTGCTGAAAATGAGATCGCATAGAGTGTTTTATTTCATACTTCTATTCAAATTTGCGGAGCTATCATTTACAAAACTTTGTGAGGACTATCAAAGCAAATTGAAACTTGAGTTTTATCCTTTACGTCATTGTCAGCGTTCAAATAAGACGATAATAGCATCAACAAATGTAAAAAATGTAAAATTCTGTGCTTCATATGCTCGAGCTCATAGAGGACTTGCATTTAATTTCAGTCCAAAAAGTCGAGAGGATAAAAACTATTTTGAAATTGAAGCAAATAAAAATGACACAAAAAAGGATGTAGACGACAAATCACTGGAAGTGGCACGTGATTTTGATAATTGTGAAGTGCTTGCATGTCCGGAGAATAGAAACTTTTCCTCTATCGTAAATGACACTCGATTTGATTACTATACGATGTATGCTTATCCTCCTCGTAAGTGATTTTTTATTTGTTATGTTTTTTATTAGGGATAATGTTTATGGATGTTCAGATTTTCTATGGGATTGGCTTGTTTAGCTAGGGATTTATGTCATTTTGGCTTCTGCAGCTGAAATTTATCAGTGCACTTAAAAATTTTGTATGATCCAAAAAAATCTCAAAAATTCGAGCACACGTCCCAAAAAAACAATAAAAACCAGAACAAAAGAATTCCAACAATAACAGCAGCTATAAACCATAGCAGCAATTAACAATCTGTAGCTCAATAACAATTCCATCTCTTTATATCTCATTAGCAATTGAAAATGCCACATGTATACCATCACTTGGTTTGTTCCTCCTATACAAAGAACGAAAGAATTATTCAGCAGCATACAGCACATGTAAATCTGTAAAAGGTCAACTCGCTCACATTGCATCAGAGAGACGAACAAACGAGATATCAAAGCTTCTTTTAAATTCAGACAAATTATCATCAACATCAAAGGAAATGCTCGCCTTTGTAGGATTAAATGAGACGACCCGAGGCAAATTTATAACATCAAACTCAGAGCCTCTTGAATGTTTTGATTATCGTGCTTTTGTGCCTGGACATCCGCCTGAAATTCGTAAACCTTCATGTGTTGCATTAACCGATAAAGCTTCTTGGAAAGTGATTTCATGCATTAAAAAGGTCATGTTTGTGTGTGAGATTTTTGCAAATGGTCCAAATCCATTGGTCAATAATATCCACCAGAAATGCTCAACAAAGCATCCAAATAATCGCTATTCAGTTAAACAAATAAAAAAATCAGATTTCGAACCATGAAATTCAATTTTATTTAATAAATTAATATTTTCAATAAAACAGAAGCGCAAAAATTTTCCGAGTGCGTATAACTTTAATGTATAATTATTGGCTAAAATTCCATAATTGAATTCATTATTCATGTAAGCGTATAAATCCGTATTGCAATAATGAAAAAATCTTTCTCATAATTTTTTTTTAATTACCCGATGAAAATTCGAAGAAAAAAAAGGAAACAACAAAAACAATTGACATTTATTTATTTAATTAAATCACTTGCTGGCCAATGTACCATCAATAGCTGCGGTAACATCATTGAAAATTTCATCAATATAGCGTTCAGCATTAACTCTCTTAAGCTTGGCGGGATATTGAACGAGAATCTTTTCGGTATTTTCTCTAAATGTCTTAATGCGTGTCTTTAATGTCTCTGCGTTGTCATCAGCACGTACTTCCGTTGAGGCAGCAGCACGAGCTTGAATACGAGCTACAAGTGTTTCATCAGTACATTCAAAGTAGAGAATAAGATCAACTGGTGCAATTGCAGCCTCAAATTCACGTCCTTGTGCTTCCTCGCGTGGATATCTGATTTATGATTAATACATGAAATTATGACATCCATAACAAGTATAATCTCTTACTCACCCGTCAATAAGAAATCCTGTTGGTTTATCAATCTTCTTAATGGCAGCAGCGAGCAACTCAAGAACAACTTGATTACTTACTAATCCACCTGCTTTCATGACGGCTTGAAGTTCCTGTCCTTTGGCCGAACCCGATGCTACTTCAGCTCTTAATAAATCACCAGTTGAGAGATGATTAAAATGGTATTTGGCTTGAGTGAAGAGAATATCCAATAATTTAACACATTCGTACTAAAAATAAATCACTCGATATAACTTACCAACAATCTTATCGCATTGAGTTCCTTTGCCTTTTTATTTCAACCATAAAGAAATGAAATTCGGAATTAGTAAGGAATAGAGTTATTAATAAGATATGATAACGCATTGTGTAGGCGTGAATTTTATCTGAGAGGTTGATATGTACGTGTCTGAGGCTTTCTGCATCAAATTAAAGCTTAACATTATTGCCCATTAAAGATCAAGAAAAACTAGACAGACAACCATCTACCCCATACTGTTTAAACTCAATCTAAAGCCAGCAAAAAGACTATTTCAGTTAACTCAATTGAAATATACAAAGTTGCACAATTGCTCCTCAGAGATACTTAACAAAACAATAAATATCCAGCAACAGTAAACTCAACAGACTGAGAGAAAGAAGCAAGAAAAAAAAATTATTCCCCATGACTTAAAGATTAACAGTGACTTGACTTCATTCTCATAGTATTTGACGTCAAATATTAGTCACACTCACCGCATCCAGGACCACCTAATACCCAAATGATTGGTACTTTTGAGTCATTGACCTGTAAAAGAATGAGAAAGAAGAAGCAAAAAATGATTTATTAATGCTGTCGTTCCATATGCTACAAAATGATCAATATACACAATATTGTTATGAGTACAAGAAAAAAGAGGCAAAGTGAAAAAAAGCTCATCACGTATTCAGTTACTTGCAATAGATATATGAAGGTATGTATGTATGGATGATGGTGAAGTTAAATGAATGAGTTAGAACTATTCATCATTCGGTCGTATTTTTATTATTTATTTGTTTCATATCCTTCATGCAATATTATCGATTTTTGTTATTATTATTTTATTCTTTTTCTATCACCAACTTACAGATGTCTGTCGTGATGATGTTTGTGCCTTTTGTTTTTTCTCATGCTCATTAGCCATCTGATGACACATGAATAACTTTTATTTTATGTATTTTTTTTTTATTTGAATTATGAAAATAGAACAGAAAAATGAAAACAGACAGAAAAGATTGTAGTCAAATAAAAGAAATAAAGGTTTAGTTCCTAATTTTGGACAGACATAAATTACGATAATCATTGTGGAAAGTTGTAATTTATTAGGGACAAAAAAAAATAACCAAATTGTTTATGGATTTTTTCTCATAATTAGCATGAACGTGTTAATGGGATATTATACTGATTAATTGGGTGCATACTGCGAGATATATTTATGAATATATAGAAAGTTATAAGTTATTGATTTGGAATAAAATGATTGTTGTTAGATTCTCTTCAATTGAATGCATTAACTTGAAGTAATTTATATGACATACAGCATCTTAATTGTAGAGCTCAAAAGTTATCAACCAGAAGTTTAGATCTTTGAATTTATAACAAGTCAAGAGAATATTGAATCAAAAAAAAATTTCTTTCCCCAAAAATCGACAGTAAAAGTTTGGATCTTACATTTTTAATCATGTTCCAAAATTTTTGTTATGCTTTAATGTTTATTGATCTCTTTTGAAAAACTTATTGCAGCTTATTTAATTGTTATTAAAACTTTATGATTTGGATCTGAATTGTGATCTAAATTTAATGAAACAACTTGAAGATAGCTTAATTTTGACTTAATAAATAAGAAATTTGAACTAATGTAACCATATCCTAATTAACAAAGACATAATTATGTGCTTAATATTGCAAGGAATATCAAGCTCAGATCTAGATCTTTATGGATCAGTTTCAATGAGTTAAATCCAATAAAAATATTAGAATTTGTGCATCAAAACATCTTTAAAACACTTCAAAATAAACAAAAATTTTCCCAAATTTACCTTTAAAGCTTCATCAATTCGACTTTGATGTCTTCTTCCGAGAAAATTTTATATAAATCCGTTCCTATTCAAGTATCAAATTAAATTCTCGAAATTGCTCTCACGTGCCGCAAATAAAAAAATGTGCAAGTATGTTAAGAGTTCACTTAACCTAGCAATGTACAAACAGAGTCTTCGAGATAATGTAATCAAATATTTCGTACAAATCTTGTTTCTATTTACAAGACTGGAAAGTAACAAAAATGAACGTGAAACCTTGCATATTTTGCTAAAACTCCAAATCTAATTTCTCACATCAAACAGCAACAAAAAAAAAATCACAAATCTCGTCGTCCATTTACCGTCTGTTTACAAAAGTATCATAAACACCGCAAAACATCAAAGCAAAATCTGTCATCGATCGGTAATGTATACAAAATCATTTCAATCCAAAAGTTATGATTATTAATTATTTTTTATCAAACTGCGGTAATTTCAGGCACTTTTGCTACGATTATCGGCTTACATGAACATTTTTGATGAGCTTTTTTTTTTTAGTTTTTATTTGAAGACATTCCTTCGTGATATGTAACAAGTTTTGGTAGGAGAATTGAAGTCATTGACTTATGTTTTCAAGAAAAAGAAAATGTTATAAACCCTAGCGAGACTAACTAGCAAATTGCTAGTCTTTCTATTCTACTACTTGCAATTTACTAGTTATTATTAAAACAACTTACTATTAAAGTGAGTGGACACACAATTAGAAATTTTTATATTTTCCAAATTTCTCCCTTATTTTTTCATTAAACCTATTAAAATTATATATTTTTGGAAAGCTTATCAAATTTCCAATATGATGACTAGAAAAGTTTTGGAAAATTTGCAGGTTATATAGTCACTTTATTTAAAAAACGCATTTTATATATGCGATCCTATAAGCTCCTATAATTTTACTTATGCTTATCGGAGAATCATGCATTTTCTAGTGAATGAAAGTCCTAAGCTAGATCTTTCCAAAAATGTATAATAATTTTATAAAATTTAATTATTTTAACCCGAAAAAGCAAAATAAATTCAAGATGACGGAGAATTTTGAAAATTTTCATACATTTTTTTATCGATTCCTCTCTTGTCTCATACTTTTTCCTAGATTGTTATATATCAATGGAAAGCTATTGAAAAATGAAAGAAAATAAAATGAACATCCTAGCAGAAATTTACCAGTAATTTCCTAGTAATTTACTGGATAACTGGATTAAAATAATTAAAGTACACTAACACTATGAAAAAAAAAATAAAAGACTTAATTTAAATATGTCGAATACTGATGAACGCCCATGACTCACACGTAAACCTGAGGAAGTTAAATAATTAATTGTAAGTCACATACAAATTTGGATCGAGCTTATAAAGGTGATTTCTGCGCGCTCTTGTGAAGTATATAGCAAATGCCAAATTTAAAACAAAATTTTTTACGACTCAAAAAATTCTTTTTTTGTTTATTTTTCGTGAGATTCGAACTTAAGCAGATTTGATCAAACATTTTAAATGGTAATTTGCTAGTAATTTGCTAGTAAATAGCAAGTGTAATTTAATAGCAGTAAGTTGTTTTAATAATAACTAGTAAATTTCAAGTTGTAGAATAGAAAGACTAGCAATTTGCTGTTCAGTCTCGCTAGGGACAACATCTAATAAAAATGCGCAGTTATCGAGAAAAATGAATTTAAATTGTGAAAAATTCAGGTTAGGAAAACTCGTGAAAAACTCAATGGAAAATTCTGAAACTTATACGAATTATTAACATTTATTTAAGCAATAAGTGTGCAAAATTTGAAAGCTTTTCATAGAGTCGTTGCTGAGAAAAATGAAAAACATTAAATACTTGCATATATAAAATGCGTTTTTTACATAAAATGCGTTTTTTACATAAAGTGACTATATTACTAGCAAATTTTCCAAAACTTTTCTAGTCATCATATTGGAAATTTGATAAGCTTTCCAAAAATATATAATTTTAATAGGTAAAAAATAAGGGAGAAATTTGGAAAATATAAAAATTTCTAATTGTGTGTCCACTCACTTTAGAAATTACACTTGCTATTTAATAGCGAATTACCATGTGAAATGTTTGATCAAATCTGCTTAAGGGCGATTCCATGAGTGAGTTTTTTTTTCTCAACTCCATTTTTTGTAAATATTTCCTTAATTAACTTCATTTAACGCCATCTTTAAGATTTATTTTATTTATTATTATGGTATTTATCAGAGATCGAAGCCGATTTTTTCGGCTTAACTCAATTTTTGATTTTTTTGATAGAAAAAAGCCATTTGACACCCATTTCAAGTATTTAAATTGAACTTTATATGCTTTACTATGATTCTATGTAATATTTTGTCAGCATGTAGCTATAGGAAGCTCAGAATTTCAAGTTAAAGAATGTTAAGCCGAAATTTAAGCCGATCGGCTTAAAATCGGCTAAATTGAAATTCTGAGCTCACTATAGCCACATGCTGACAAAATATTACACAGAATCATAGTAAAGCATGTAAAGTTCAATTTAAATACTTAAAATGGGTGTTAAATTGCTTTTTTCTATCAAAAAAATCAAAAATTGAGTTAAGCCGAAAAAATCGGCTTCGATCTCTGGTATTTATGTATTTTAGTGCATAATCTTTTAGTTAAATCTGTCTGACAAAAGATATTTTAAAAAACCAAACTTAATCGGTCAACTTTACGAAAAATTGATTTTTAAATTTTCATCAATATTTCTTTGAATATCCATTGTTGTGTTACAAATCTATGATAAACACACGTGAAATCGCCTGTGCTTTATAACAATATCTTATTTGTATGTCTTTCTACTGTAATTAAGGAGAAAATTGGGGAAAATACCACTTAATCGGTCAACTTTAAACCGATTATTGCAAAACATATTACATATTTTTGTCAAAATGCAGCATAATTAAAACGATTAAATGCTAATAACACATGAATTGATGAATAATAAGTCTAATTTAGTGAAAAGATATGTTGAAATATGTATATTTAAGCAGAAAAAGCTAAAAAAGTTTTTGAACAAAAAATTTTCAGTTCCATTTACTCATGGAATCGCCCTTGAGTTCGAGTCCTACGAAAAATCATCAGAAGTCAAGCGAATTGACTAGTCAATTAGCAAGTGAAAATGCGGGTCTTTGGCGATGGTTTGAACTTGGATTTTGACTAGTAAATAGCAAGTAGCAAATGTAAAGTTATCCAGTAAATTACTAGTAAATTTCTGCTACTTTAAAGTGTCTCAAGGGTATCTGGAGGTTAAAAAAACCCAACAAAATAATCCTAATCCATACCAAAACAATAAAATCTTAGTAACCCATTTTCAATTAAACATCATTTGTGAACAGACCCATAAACCACAATATAATAAATTATTACATTTTTCGATAACAACTTTTTGTCGCATTCACAAATTTTTATGTCGTAATCCTCGCATGAATTGTGTTTACATCCGCTCTTGATTTCAGCCATTTTTAAACTTCCACTTGACACTTTCGATTTGAAGAAAAAGAAAATAAATAAAATTGACAATGAAAAATTTTTTTCTCAATGCTTGCTGTGATGCGAAAAGATTTTAGCAATCGAGTAAGAGAAAATCTCGTGATTGAAGGTTAAGATCAATTGAGATTTTAAAATTAGCTTGAACGAGAAAAAAAATCAATAAACAATGCATCTTTAAATAACATTGCCGGATTACTTCATCGGTTCATTCTTTCTTCCTTGTTTTATTTTTATTTTTAAATTATTCATTTTGCTAAATTGAGTTTAACAAATTTTTAATGAGACAGGACGCTGTTTGTTAAGAAGAAATTAGTATTGGCTATTTTTAGCATCTCAGTGAGTGTTAGCATTCACATGATGTGAAATATATTCTCTTCACTTAGCTCGTTTTAATAGCAAAGATATAAAGCTATGCACGCACTACAATTATTCACATGATAGTCGTTATGTCATGTCAAATATGACTTTTATATTAATGATAGGCTGTTTATTCATTGGTATTGAGATTAGTGTGGATTTTTCTGTAGCTGATTTTTTGAATCAAAGTTTTGTTCAGACTAGATCGGGTGGACGTTACTAATGAATGACAATTTACAGTTGCTTATTAGTTTAATTTTTCTGTCAATCACCACATTGTCTAAGTCTATTTTTTGAAAAAAAAAAAATACTGATAAATGCCGGTTAACAACAAGCTTGAACAGCAACAAACATTCTTTGTATGAAAATCTTAGACAATGTTTTAAAACAAACTGTACACTTGAAGGAACTTGTATAGAGCATTACTGTAGTCATTAACTCTCCTTTAGTACACTTATACCCAACTACATCCAATAAAAAAAAATCCCCTGAACGTGACATCCGCGCTAATGTCATCGTCCACAATATATCATATCATACTTTTCATTTAATATATTTTGAAGGTCAGAAAAAAGTGAGATGCTGTAAGCTTTATGTTCTTTTTCGAGATGACTACAATCAGAGCATGATAAAATGTATTCACATAGAAGAGATAAGGTCATGAATGTCAGAGAAATGATTGATAATAAATGGAAAAATGATGATAAATATTCAGAAAGAAAGTCTACGTACCATGATGATTAGATTTTGTGCTGTACCGTGAAGATTCACTAGAGTATATTTTGCTTATTCACGCTCGGACTGTTGAGCTCCTGCCTCTTCAAACTTTAAATTCTGACTGAGGAGATGAAAAATTATTTAATAAGTATAATTTATAAAAATAGAATCATACACACAATAAGTGTCTAGTGAATTTTTCATTATGTGAGAAATTTCCCACAGCTGAGCTGTCGGAAGATATGAAAAAATTATTTCTTTTTTGTGTATAGGAAAACCACACAAAAATCAAAAAGTTCATCCAGTTGATAAAAAATTCATTATTTTCTAAGAGCATAAAATACTGCACGATGGACTTTGTTTTCATTCATCTCAAATTTCGTTTCCCGCCGCGCACAGCTGTTTGATTCTCTCAGCTGTGACTCTCTCTCTTTCTCTCTTTGTTCGTACTGCACACTGATGTAAACTTTATTTTTATTTATATATTTTATTAAAACAGATTTTGTAAAAGTGTCTTAAATTTCATGAACGAATTGCTTAATTTAGTTGAGTCAATTTGAATTCAAGGACGCTTTCATAAATTATTGAGTTTATGTGCAGCACTATACGTCAGCAGAAAATGCACCAAAAAAAATCGATGGTCAACAAAAGAATTTAAAATCAATGCAGAAATTATGAAACAAATTTATTCACTAGATTTCACAACTGGACATAATAACTTTCACATTATGAAACAGATCATAAAAATTGTGTAATAAGTTAATTGAAATTTCATACCTCAATGCAAAAACACAATAATAAAACTGCTATGCTGCTTGCAAAAAAATGATTTGACTGTAGAAAATTTCAATCAATACTGGATAATAACTATCTCTCGTGTATACCCTCGCGTATGTGTAAATAAAGTGACTCACTCTCTCGATTTGAGTGCTTACTCTCTATTTTTCTCTCTCGTGACTCTCATAGATATGCTTGTGAAATGTTGAAAGCTTTGAAACATTGTGAATTGTGGTAAAGCATTGAGTTTTGGTTTTGAAAATGCCATGCTAATGTTCAAGTTAAATCCTAAGGTTTGATAATGAAAACTGACTTCTGGTACATGTAGTCTACGATAAAGGTGTGACTTAGATTAAACATCAAATGGAAACTCGACATCGCATTTTGATGATTTAATCAACGATGCAGCACTGGTCAAAACGGTCAAAAAATAGAATTTCTTTAGGGGTCGTTCACTTATGACGTCCGAAATTAACGGTGATCTTAGAAAAAAGAACAATAGATTTCCAGGAATTTCTATTGTTCTTTTCTTGCTGATCCCCCCCCCCCCCCCCCCAAAGGTCATAAGTGAACCGTTCCTTAAGACTAATTCACAATTTATTTTTCTAGGGTTTTTTGTGTCTTCCTTAGCCAGTCTCTTACATAGGTGCGCCTTTATTTGAAGGAAAACAGAACTTTAAAACCTTTTTCTATCAAATCGTAGGTCATCAACTCTAGTCCGTGAAGATTATCAAGCAACTGTATGTCTATCAGAGTTTCACCTGCATTTCAGATTGTAGAAACCTTACAGACTCATTTAATTTAACTTATATCATCGGCGATAAGCTTCTGTTTCATTAAAGCGTAAAATCTCTTATTGCTGTAACTTAATCTGAAACGCAAACTTACAACAATTCACCAACAAAATAAACAACACGATTTTTGTACTACTTATGTGTGTTTTTTATTTAAGAACAATTTTATTTTTTTTTTTCTCTTCTGTTCCAAAAATTTTTTTTTTTTACAGTAGAACTAAACTCATCTTGTCCTTAACTTCTTCATTAATGCAACAAAAATATTTGAAAGGTTTACATCCAATGATATATTTAACATGAATTATTTTCAAAATGTGAATTT
The DNA here is from genome assembly GCA_917627325.4 of Chironomus riparius. Lineage (NCBI taxonomy): Eukaryota > Metazoa > Arthropoda > Insecta > Diptera > Chironomidae > Chironomus > Chironomus riparius. Next base: position 14,032,704 of record OU895877.1, on the reverse strand, counting down.
TTTCCTAATTTTTCTTTGAAAATTTTCCCCATTTTTCTTTACCAATACTTTAAATCATAATGGAACTAACATATATTTTGTAGATGCACGTAGAAATTTTCATAAAATTGCGACAAGTTTTCAAGTACAAAGTAAATATATGGATGAATTTTTAGACATGAATGTGATTGATTTGATGCATCTACATACTCAATATGTAAATTTTTCTATGCGAGTCCACCAGGGCTGAGCTTTAAGTATCTTAAATAATGTATTTCGTGGATTTAATATAAAGAATTTGCCATTTCATACTCAAAGTAATGACTGTCTAGAACATTTTTGATATGCCCACAAAAAAAAGATGCCAGAAGCAAAGAATGAAAATGTCACAGTTAGCAGAATAGCCATCAAAAAATAAAAGCATTTCAAGCATGCTTCATTTGACATGCCGCGAGTTAAAATAAACTGTGGAACTGGCAACGAGCTTTGGATATTTTATTCCCACAGTAGGCGTTCTTAACAAATTTTCAATCTTATATCCATAGACACTTCTCATGGAATTTCAACATAAATTCCCAATGGCAAATTCTTCTTTATGATGAATTCAGGGGCGTATGTAGTTGACGTCTCTGGATGAATTATTGAGAAATTAACTAATATGGATGCGCTACAGATAACATATAACAACACTAGACGATTAAAACTTGGTAGATATATAATAAAATAACATGAATGCTACTCTGTAGATACTTAAATATAAATTTAAATTTTTTCAACTTTAACAATTCCAACTTGCCAACAATGATTTGGATTTGGATCTTATCAATTTTAGAATCATTTGTAAAATTGATAACCAAAATCTCTAACTTAAGCAGTTACAATTTACTACTCATACCTCGAAATTAATTCAAATATTCCTTTTGCAAAAATAAATAAAAACTAAATTTTACTTATTTTTGAGTGTTCTTTAAAAATCTTCTCTGACTTGCTGCTCAGAAGTTTCAAAAAAAATCATTTAACTGCTTTGGCACACATGCCACTCAAAATGTTTTAAAAACAAATAATCAATAAAGTAAGTTCTGAGGAAAACTATTGAACTATGGACTATTAGTAAGTGACGATCATTACATATGTGAATCCATTTCAGCATCCTGAAGCATTGATCTTAAATTTGGTCGACCATTTGGAATGTAACCATTTGTGTTGGTTCGTGGATGTGTATAATTCTTATTACCACCTAAGTGACCATTCGCTACATATCCATTCTGATGATTATTATTTACATAATTGGTAACGTGATTGCTAATTGTTGGTATGACGCCAGGCATTAAGTCATGCAAATTTCCATCATTCATTTCATTCATCCTTTGTTTACCCATCCGTTGTGGATCAGTTTGTGAGTTGCGGTTATATAATCCACTTATAATCTTGGGTTGAGCGTCCCCATTCATTTGTAAAGCTTTACCACTTAATTTATCAATATACTGCTTTATGACTCTCTCGAATTCTCGCTGTACGGTTACACTGTCCGGATCTCCATCAATCTAAAATATTCAAAGAACAATCAAATATTTAAAAATGGGTGTCGTATGTAGCTTTTATGATAGAGAACGAAAATTTAACCTTGTTAGAAAAATTCTGAATTTTAAATATTTTAAGAGGCACTCACAATAGTTAATCGACCTCCACTATCTATTGATTTTAACATGGGTAATGTTAGTTCTCGAAACAGTTCCAATCGTCTCCTAAAAGCTGAGACTGAGTCATCTAATCTCCCTCTACCTAATTGAAGCTTTGAACAATCTAATAAAATGATTGGTGGCTTTTGATTATACTGCGAAATAAAATGAAAGTAAGTCGGAATTAAAATACATGAAACATGAATTTTTTAATCCACAAACCTTTTCTTCGAAATCATAAACCTGATTTATATCACGAGGATATCCATCAATAATAATACCCTTTTTGTTTAAAAGTTGAAGTATGTTTGTGTGTATAAGTTTGTCCAAACTATCCTTCGACACCATTTCGCCTGCTGTCAATGATTCTTTTATAGCAAAGTTCTCGGTTAATGGTTTTGGATCTGATTCGGCTAATGTTCTTAATGACCTTCCGATACTATTTATTTTTATTTGAATTAACAATCAATTATCGACAAATAATAATCCACTTCTTACCTAAAATGACTCCATCCAGCATTCATACCGACAGCTTTTAAGCAAAGCATTGCTTTATTACTACCAGGACCTCCAAGAACAAAAATTACTGGAGGTATTTTAGAGACACTGTCAGTTAAATGATTTTCTATTGTTTCCACTTCGATCACATTCTTGCCAACATTTCCATTCATTTTTGTCTTAACTCTAATCGGTGAGTCTATTGCATTTGGTGGCGTTGTGACAACCATTGCTTCTCTTTCTCTAATTGGCTCCTGTTTCGGAGCTGTTTCTACACTTACAATACTTCCAGGAATTTCGTCATTGCCATGACCTATGCCAGCTACTCCATTCAACACCGCCTCTTGATTTTCTTGTGCTTGCAATATATCCAGAACTGCAGCACGAAAATCCTTATATACTTCACTCGGTGCACGTTCGCCATTTATCTAAATATTTGAACAATAATTAAATTAATTATAGTACGATAAATGCTTTTATACTTACTGCAACAAGCATATCACTTTGATCAAAATAATCTGCAACTGGCATGACACTTTTGAAGAAATTCTCTAGTTCCATTTTTGCGAGGGAAAGGACCACTAGAAATTGTAAATTAAAATTAGCATAATTTACCTCAACAAATCAAATTATGAAACTCAATTACCATGTCCAAGTTTTGCACCGAAGTCAATTTGCTTCTTCAGCACAGATTGACGCCATGATATGAGAATGACACCGTTCAAGACCTGAATCTTTAAGTCAAATTGATATACAATATTTATTATGCCATGTAATTTAATCAATATAATATGTATACATACCTTTTCAGTATATTCAACAACATCACGCATTGAACGAGGATAACCAGAAATGAGGTAAGCTTTTGCGGCCGGTGACATTTTCATCTACATAGAGGACATGATTTAATGATAATTTGATTAGAATTAATATGGTTTGGTATCATGATATGATTTCATACATTCAATTAAAGTATTAAAATGTGATAAGATCTTTTACAAGTATTAACATTGTTGGATATTCTTGACTTCATGTAATGAAACTTGCGTTTTGATATATCTTTGAGAATTTAATTTATGGGAAAAAGTTTTACATGTAAGTTCTTCTTGAGAAAGAGGAAAAAAACTTGTTAACAACGTGTGATAAGCTTGCAAGATAATTTAGCTTTTTTTGAGCAAGAAATTTAAGTTTTCGATTTATAAAAGTTGATAATAAATCAAATTAAAATTAGAATTTTAATCACAAGCAATAATTGGTGACTTTAAGAGAAAAATTCTAATTCAATTGAATGATTCTCAATTTCAATCAATAAATTGTCTAATAATTAAGTTAAAATAGCTTTCAGTGCATTGAATCAAGAAGAAAGACTAAAAGTAAACAAACGGGGCAATCAACTAGTAACAGTTTAAAAAAAATGAATATAAATTATCCAATAAATGATTAAAATGATCTAAAAGTTCTAATTGAATCTAAAATTTGATTCCTAACCTTAAAAATGCTATCCTCGTGTAGTTTAAAATTAGTGACACAAATAATAGAATTATACAAAGTCTATAAATTTTACCTAGAAATTTTCATATCTATAAATTATTCAACATTGACCAATAATAATTTCAAATAATCATTATGTACACAAGTTTCATACACGTGTGCAAAAATATAGTTTTTGTTGACATATGAAATCATAATAATAGAAAAGAACTAATTCATTATTTACCTCAAGCATCAAAACTTCCGTTACGGTTTTGGAAGGTAATTTTGAGAAATCTTGCATGTCTATAATATACATAGAAATAAATTGTTTATAATTAGAGTTGATTTATTGAAGAAGAAGGAAAAATAGATTCACAATTAAGTTTTAAAAATAAATTTAAAGATTTGAGGAGGGAAAAAATTATTTTACATAATTTACAGACATTAGTGATGAGAATGAAACATATTTTGGCCCTGATTAAATATTCATCTACTTATGTAGAAACTTTCCGTTTTATATTATTCTTCTCTATCGTTTTACTGTCCACAAATAATTTCGCTTAATTATTGACGAATTTCGGACAACAAAAAAACGGAAATCAATAAAAGAATATTTTTTGACGTTTATTTGTGTGTTCCTTACCATTGCCCATAGCATATTGTTGTAATAGATCCATCATATTTATATGAGTTAGACCGCGTTTCTCTTGCATCAATGTATCACAGTGTGTAACCTTTCCACTTCCAGGACCGCCAAGAACAAATATCACGGGTACATTTGGCGGTTGAAATTTCACTTTTCCTACATTTGCCATTTGTGGCACAGAATTTTCTCTTTTTGGAGATTGTGTGATAATTTGTGATTCGTCTAATAGTCCACCACCACCTTTCCACTCTTGTATTCTGTCCTCGTCCATGTCCTGGACCTCTTGTTGTGATTTTGCTTCTAGAAAAAAGAGAAACAATTAATTATTTTATTTTCCACATTATGTTAATTGTAAAGTGATGTAGGAAGTTATAATTATTTGACATTGTGCATGCATAATATGCGTCAGATGTTATGACACACAGGCATTACAATATCACGGACAAGAACATTGAGTGACCATTGAATTGTAATTATTCATAATTAAGCGTCTCCTTTTCATCAATGCATGGATTGAAAGCGATGTCTGTATGTACGCTCGTAATTGCTCACATCGAAAATGATTTTAATGGAACTCTGTCAACGCGATTATCTAATATCGAAAAAGAAACCCTGTCTATTGTTAAATATTGCAGTTCTTTTGAGTGATATTGAAGCTAATATTCACAGCTTGTCTATCAAAATTTGATTTGATGGAAAATAGGATTATTCGAGATTAATTGGTCGCATAAAGCAAACAAATGAGACTTGATTTATTAGTAAAACAAAAGTATACAACATATTCAACTTTGAAAGTACTGATTCGAAGGTTTATTGATTAGAGAATAATGAACAAAATTTTGAATTTACAGAATCAAGAATCAAAGATGAGAACTTTAATAAGTTGAGTTTTGAACTATATATAAGGCTGTTCTCTGCTAGTTCTGTGTGTTTGCTTGAATAGAAAGACAGCAGACTACTCCTGTTTCTCATTGAGACGAATACGATTCATATTAGAAAAGGAATTTGAAAACTGGAGCAAACTATTTAAAAATAGTTTATGAAACCACTAAGTTCGACAATAACAAGTTATCCTATAATTATTTATCGACAGTTTCCTTGTATTACCATTACTCACAAGCTCTATCAACTAAGGTATACTTCAAGTTTAAACGGTAGTCATCATTAAGGGCAATTCTACGAAAAGGTTTCATGAAAATAATCCGTGTCAATTGCATGAAATTTTTTAATTATTTTATTTTCACTTGTGCATAGTTTTTCAAAAATCTAATTCTCATTTTCTTTTCTATTGGTTAAACTGTGAATTATGATTACATCTGCACTCAAATTACTTAGCTATGGATTGAGAAATTCATGGTTTTAATTTTAATATTTGGTAGTTTTTTTTGGAATTGTCTCCAAATTACTCTGTTGCACTTATGAAATTTTTCGTACAATCCAAATTGCAGCATAATTAAGGCTTCCACAAATATGATTTTGACATCGTTTTGAAGCTTTTACTTTAAGCTATAACTTTGTATACTTAGTATTACTGGAAATTTTACCACCTTAAAGATATTAATGAAAACATTTTGGAAATTTGGGCGAAAAAATTCATGTGAAACAGAGTAATTTTTCGTAGAATGTAAATAATTCTTTAATTAACCATTTTTAATATGTTTGGGTGAGAAAATTATGTAGATATCGGTAAAATCTACTATTAAATACATGAAACATGGGGAGTAATGCAATTGATAAAGAGAAATATAGATTTGGAGACAAATTTGTAGAAAAAATCATTCGTAGAATCGCCCTTAAACAACTGCATTTCTAGGAAAAAGCTAGTAAGTGAGTAGCAAAACAAAAGATTTGATTTACATAGTAAGTGCTTCAGGAAATGTATATATACTAAGCGGATTTTTAAGTCTTTAAAATATTTTAAAAACTTTAAAGATTTATAAAAATCTTAAGAATCAAAAATTATTGACTTTGAAATAAATGATATCGATAAAGACTAGTAAAACATAAACTTCATCTTATTAAATATACAAAAGTCCAAAATTCCAAGTCATTAGAAACAACCCAATATAAATCTCAACATAATTCTTTTATCAATCACAGCCAAAACATTTCATTGGAACTTAACAAAAATGTCGTCAATATTCCAAAATAGAAAACATTCATTTCTCCCCAACAAATCATGCCTATTATTCTTCGTCGATGTCATGAGAACTTTTGTCGTTAAATTAATTCCACGTTCATCAGGACCTTCATATCATCATTAATGATCAATGAGCAATGGCAGTGATATTGGATATAGGAAATTGCTTAGTTAAATAGGAAGGACAAAGATCGAATTTGTATAATTAAATGACCCACTCAAGTCCCTGAACCTCTAAACGAAAAAAAAAATATTCACTGTCGATATTGATCAAAGCTGTATCTTATATGGCTAAATGGCTTTTGCGCTTAGTTAAATATTCATTGTCCACCATTTGCCACAACAACGTATGGTCATGTTCATCAATTATAGCAATTATGTGTCTTAGAAGTGAAGGAAGGAATAAGTTATGATATATGCAAGGAAAGGATGACGAATGGCAATGACAAAATAGAAAAAAATGACGCCATTGTAAACATTCGGAATGGATCATTTAATTTACAGTCGATTACGACGTAAATATGTATCAGCTACAAAAAGTTTGTTATTTCTTTTTGTTAATGGCATTTTAAAGACTCTCTGTCCAAGCTATTGATTAGATTCAATGAATTATTCAATTAACAGCAACGAAAACTTGGAATATGAAAATTTATTGTTTTCAACTTTTGAAGAAAAAAAAAAAGCTTTTAACGAGGACATGTCAAATTGTTAATAATTTTAAGGTTTTGTAAATGTGCTTTAGTTTCTTACTTGCTGAATATTTTAAACTGGCTTGAAATTTATGTTAAATTTTGACAGTAAGTTCGTAGACACTTATTGGGCACTAAAGTGAATGTGATTGATTGTTGTCAATTTTTAATGAGTTTAAATTGTTCTTTAAAATTCATAGCTGTGATCTGTAATTTAGTTTAGTTTATTAATTAAAGAGCTGTGGAATCTCGAACAAACTCGTAGAATATTTAAATTGATAGAATCAAGGATATTTAAATTTAAATTTTCTTAATAATTGCATACAAAGTTGCCAATTAGACAAGAATTTTCCAATTCCTCGAGACATGAAAGTCTTTAAAATTTAAAAGCTTTAGTTTTCCATAAAATTATAGAAGATGACATGAAACCTCAATTGATATTGAATCATAAATGAAAATCTTCATTACATATTGACAAAGTTCTCATGCTTTCAATGTCTGATATCAAACATTTAAGGCTGTGGTGTTTAATGTAGGTCGAACGTTCTTCATCTGATAGATTGTAAATTTACACAGAATAAAGTATTATTGGGGTTTCATATCTTTTTTATTGAAATTCAGTCGATTCCTTATCAATTCATTGTTTCTTAAACTGATGTAGCCTGGGGAATTATTATTACTGAGAATTGAAGCTCATGCAAAAGTGGATTATATTGCAAATTGAACTATTGAATGTATAATGGTTTTATAAAAGGGAATATATCTTGAAAGTACAAATCGGTTAAGTAATCAGGTTGTTATCAGGAATCCGATGCCAAGCTTTGGCTTTGTAAATATGGTTGGATATCTATTCGACTTGTGGATTCGGTGTATAAGGATGACTATCTAATTCCAAATAGTTGTGACCAAGCTTCGTCTTAAAAAGCTTTCATTTCCGCACATTTTCCTTTGTAATTTTCATAGGATTTTTAGTTTTCAAAGTTCAAAATCTCTGTTTCTATATCTGGGACTGACTTTTAGCGTTCCTTATATATCGATTCTCGATTCAAGAGTATGATGCCTTAGATAGCCCTTGGAAACAGGTCACAGAAAGTTTTATTCTTATTACTATATTTCTGATTCATTCATATTTGATACTCATAATCAAGGGACCAAATTAAAGCTCTTATTGCTTTTACAAACAGAAACACTAAAGCTCACTCATCATTAATGAAATTTCCCACGCGTTCGACTATCCACATGGCCGCGATATTTCACGATATTGCTCAATATTGAAGACTACTTCAATATAGGTCAAAGGCAATACCTCGCACATGCCAATATAATGTACTATCGTGTTTACTTTAGAGTTCCATTAATAAAAAGGGAAAGGCAAGAATTTTAAATGAATGAAAAGTCAAGCACATGCTTGGAAAATTGCTTAAAAAATATCAACAAGTTTTGCTTACCTGTATCCATGCAAATACCCATGATCCATTCGCGACTTAAAATATTCCTTAAGGTTTATTGACTTATGTATAAAAAAATATAAAATAATTTTTATCACTAAACTAATGAGTCTTTGAGGTGAACAATTAAGGACTAAAGCTTTTTGTTGTATTATGTTTTGTTTGTTTATCACTGTAACGAATTAATGAAAAAAAGTGGAAAGTTATTAGCTGATGCATATCACAATTGACCTTATGTATAGTATAAACTTCAACTTGTCCTTGCGTATAATTTCACTTCCATGACAGTGGGGAACACATGTATGCAGATATAGAAGGTGTTACACTTTTATCTTATCGCAATTGTGTGACCGATTCATATTAATGTTGCACACATAGCATGTCTATCATCAAATGACAATGATTTTATGTTAAAAGCATGCTTGTATGTATTCATATATTCCCTGTTCAGGGATGAACTAGTTGAATATTGTGCAATAAGTGTGGATATATTTTAATTGGTGTTGGCTTTTTTGGATTTTTTGGATATTTTTCTCTGTGACTTAATATTCAACATTTAAATGGAATAATTAACTTTGCTCACTTCTTATTCACAATTACTATGCATTTTACTACGTTTAAACTGTTATTTTGCTTGAAATTTGACATTAAAATCTTGATTTGTAGAAAATCATAACAAAATGGCGGACTTGCTAATATTTTTTTAAATCAACAGTTCTTTTTCAGTTTGTTTGATCAACTTTATACAGAATCATTCATTCAAATTTGAATGATGAAATTCAAAAAAGTTCAGAATCGAATTGAAGATCAAGTAAATTTTACAAAGCTTTTGAAACTAGCTTTATTGCTTTAAGTAATTGAATTCATAGTAAATTCTTCTTTGCTCACAAAAAGCTAACCAGATTAATCAATTAAGATTAAATTAAATTAACTTATTGTTCTAAAATTCACAGATAAACATCCGATGTGGGTGAGAATTTGTTAACATAACATAGAATAACATAGAATTAATTAATTAAGAAATTTAACTTTAGCTGCGTCACTAATCATCGAAATTAAAATGTTTTGATATTGTTTGACATCAAATACGACGCAATTGGAAATTGGTAAATTTCATAAATTCCTTTCTGATTTCACGAAAGTTTATCATCTAATATAATCACAACTCATCAAATGTGCGTTTTTTAAAAAGATCATCGCAACTAGAATCACAATTCAAAACTTTAATTTCACCAAATTGACACCAACAACCGAATAATGTAGCAAAATTGACAACGAAAATGCCTTTGACGTCTAGTTCAAGGAAAATTTCATTATCCACACTTACTGACACCAAATTCAATTTATTTTCAATAAGTAATAATAAATTTCATTTAATAGTAAAAAGAAGCCATCATAAACTTCATGATTATCATATGGAAAGTTATGTTAATGTAGTCAAACATATGAGACTGGATCATCAAAAATTTATTCCAAATAAATTTTCCACTGAATATGAGCATATCCATTAAGTTCATGAGCATTTATATCGCATACATATCGTTTGTTTACATATTTTTACTTTCCGGTCATATTAGTAATATCGATTATTCACATAGAGTCATTGAGGCAGGATTCACTATCATTGCTACTTGTTTTATGCATTGTCATGTCACGTTATGAATGTATGTGGTCAATTTTGTCTTTTTATGAGAGGAATTTCACAATCATTGTAATTATGGCTGCAGGGGATCGTTCATAAATGACGTAAACCTACATAAAATGTGAGATCTCTTGGTTAAGGACCTCTTCCACGTGCCAAAAATCATTAACTGATTAAAGTGCCTCATAAAGGACTTCAAAAAATCAAGTCATCACTTATAAACAATCCCTAGCTGCTTTATTTTCAGGAACAAGTTCCACAGATAATTTACTGGATGTCCTTAAAAATGACTTATTTACGAGTCTATTCCTTTAAATATTAATCACTGTGCTATATCAATTGCGTTTTAGATTTCTGGTTTAGAGGATTATGATAACATTTATTCAATTCATGCTTTATGCTTTTCATGCTAATTTTATGCTTATTTCCAGCATAATATCGTTTACCTTTAAAAATATTTTATTTTCATGATTTTTTTGAAAAATTTAAAACTACATTTTCATCACTTTTGTACTCTCAGACAAACAAAAATCTTTGTCACTTCCTTAAAAAAGCCGTTTGATCTATCTGAAAATCACGAGTAAACTGAAAATGGAACTTCGTTGGTGAAAGCTTTTTTTTTTGTTTCGAAATGTCCGAAGGATAATTTATTTAATGAATATTTAATGTATCTTACCATTCACACACATGGACATAGCTCGAGAATGAAGCATGAATGAAAGTGAAATTATTGTATGATTCACTACCGACCGATTACTATTACTTGACAATGAAAACATATTTTTTATGGGAAGCAGATTTCGTGGAAATGTTTAAAGGATTTTTGAATGTAATTGGGTGATGAATTTTAAAATTTTGGTAAGTAGGTGTGTCGGTGATTAATTGATGGGCTATTTGAGGTCATGAAAGTAAATATTTAATGAGATTTTATGATTAATTTTGACAAAATTTTGTGATCAAAAGGAATTCAAGATCAAGAAAAAATTCAGGTAATAACGGCTTTTTAAAATTCAAATTTCACGGACAGATCTTTAAGTCTGAGTTTTTGTTATTTTGAAGAAAATTATCAGAGATAATTAAAATTTATATTAATTGAATTAATAGAGTTTAATTCGTACTACAAGTAAGTTATTCATGTTTATAAGCATGTCTATTCTTTGAATAATGTGCTGTATTGCTGTAAATATTGTTACTTTTGATGAAATTAATGAAAATATTAAATGTCATTTTACAAAAAAATTTGTGCTGCAAAAACATCATTAAATCGTCTTTAATTTAATTCCTTTCTATTGACAGTAGTTGTAAATGACCTTAAATGATATTTAAACATGATTCGACAAGGATATAGTGCAGTATTATTGAAATAAATAGAAGATTAAATCCTAACCTCCAATGATGCAATTTAAAGAATATTTTGGAAATTAATTAAACTTCATTTTTCTTATTTCTAGATTAATTAAAATATGGCTGCATTTCTTAATCGTATCGGTCAACTAGGTCTTGGAGTTGCTATTGTCGGTGGTGTTGTGAATTCTGCATTATATAATGGTAAAGCATAAAACATAATTAAAAACAAAAAAGAAACTTTAAATAACAAATTTTAGTTGACGGAGGTCATCGTGCTGTAATTTTCGATCGATTTACTGGTATTAAGCAAGACGTGACAGGAGAAGGAACGCATTTTTTCATTCCGTGGGTGCAACGTCCAATTATCTTTGATATTCGATCACAGCCAAGAAATGTTCCAGTCATAACCGGATCAAAGGATTTACAGAATGTCAACATTACATTACGTATCCTTTATAGACCAGTTCCAGATCAATTACCAAAAATCTACACAATCTTAGGTCAAGATTACGATGAAAGAGTCTTGCCATCAATCACAACAGAAGTGTTAAAAGCTGTTGTCGCACAATTTGATGCCGGTGAATTGATTACCCAGCGTGAAATGGTCTCACAAAAAGTCTCTGAGGATTTAACAGAAAGAGCTAAACAATTTGGTGTCATTCTTGATGATATTTCAATTACACATTTAACTTTCGGTAAGGAATTCACCCAAGCCGTTGAAATGAAACAAGTCGCTCAACAAGAAGCTGAAAAAGCTCGTTTCTTAGTCGAAAAAGCCGAACAACAAAAGAAGGCAACAGTTTTATCAGCTGAGGGAGACGCAGAAGCTGCAACACTTTTGTCTAAAGCATTCTCTACTGCTGGTGATGGTCTTATTGAATTACGTAGAATAGAAGCAGCTGAAGACATTGCCTATCAACTATCAAGATCAAGAGGTGTCAACTATTTACCATCGGGTCAAGGAACACTCTTGAACTTGCCACAAATGTAAATTTAGTCTCAGTGTGTGCATTTAGAAAGGATAGAGGTCGTATAATCATAAGTTCAGACTCAAATTATGTTGGAAGTTAAAATTGCAATTTATGGAACAATATTTTTAATTGAATTCAAGTTTCTTGCAATGAAAACTCCTGTAAAAATATTGCTCTGAATAGAACAAGCATAAAATAATGTCAAACATTATCCTCAACATCTTGTAAAGTTTATGCATTTTAATTCTGGCATTATATGGAATAAATAAGAATTGGCATCATTTTTAATAAATTTAGATTCGTTTCCATTTCAATCTTGTGTTCTTTTCAGGATAAAGCCCAAAAATAAACTATTTAAACTGGACCGGTTTTTTAAAATTTGAATTTTTCTGTAAATTTTGAATGAAAATTCAAATATTTCTAAATCGTTAGAATTCAAATTAATTTTAAGCCGTTCGATTTAATCACTTTCAGCATCCTCATCACTCGTATCCGCATTACTTTCACTACTCGCTGTATCCTCGTCAATATCCTGATTTGTAATACTGTCTTCATCCTCAACTTTAAATTCATCCAAGCTTATATTCTTTTCCTTACATAATTTCATCATGTTACTTTGTGCTGCATTCGATAAAATCGTCCGTACATCCTCTAGAAAGCCTTGCGGAAACCAACCACGTTTTTCATCACATTCAGCTCCAGTTATTGGACTTGGAATATTTTTGAGCATTTCTTGAATTTTCGGAATTTGAATGTCAATTAATTGGTAGTTCCTTGCACGGAATGGCGGGATTGTATCGACTGTGAAGATTGCTTCCTTTTGTCGCAACTGATAATTTGTGTCTATTTCATCTTCTTCTAATCCACCATCAAACTTTTGATGTACTTTGACTCTCTTGCTTATTGCTGATGTACTTTTACGTTTCAGTTCTCCTTTAAATCCAGCACCTTGCCGTACTCGATAATCAATCATTTGATAAAATCGACTTTCAAAATTCTTTCGTGGATCGTAGCCAAATTTAACAAAACAATTTCTCCAAGGTCCAGTTGTATAGTAGAAAGCTACACAAGCTAGAATCTTACTAATTCTCTTAGGTGGCTCACGAATATGTGCTCGAATAGCTGATAGTGTCCAAATTGGACGCTGCTCGAATAATTCAACAATAGAATCAAATTCTTTTTGTGCAAGAGCATTATTATCTGTTGCGAATTCTTTTACAGCTTCTTTGGGTTTCATTGGCACTGGATGATTCATTTCAAAGATTACTGTTGTCCCATTAGTGCTTCTTGTTGATCTTGATGAAAATCTTATGATTTTTTCGTCATCATCTTCATCTACGAGATTCTTTTGCTCGTTTCTGAGTACTGTCGGTTGAATTTGATCTGTTCTTGTGAATTGTACTGGTGGCAGGAACAATGGCATGTCTGTTTTCTCCCTAAAAATATTTACAATTTAACGATTGATTAGATTTTAAATTATTTGTGCTTTAATTAAGGCATATTTTAACTCAACAGTATTGAATTCTAATTGCAAATTGTTTAAAGAACATTCAAAAGTAGATCCAGTAAAGAAAATAACAAGATTTGAAAGCAAAAATCATGATCCAGTAAAAAAACAAATCTTATTTATGCTCACCTAAACCATTGAGGACCGCAAGTAATGTCATCAGGAACAATATCATTATAAATGCATTCAGTCTTTTTAGTCGTTTCATTCTTCTGTATCGGTAGATATTGAAAATCAGCAACATTATTGAATTTATACAGTGTAGATACAGTTCCAACCAATTCTGCGGATATAAACTCTGTCTTTGAATCTTTTGTTGGTTTCTTTGGTCTTCTGATTTTCATTTTAAGCAGGATACCAGAAGAATCATTTCCAGTTGTTGGCTCATTGGATATTATAGCTTTATTATAATAACTTGTTGGATGAAACTTTAATTGTAACTTTTGATTTTCTGAAAATGCTCTTGAAAGATCCTGTGAACCGCCTAGAGTTTCTATCATCTTGTCAACATTTTCTACTCGTCCTGGATATTCAATTCCAATTAACGAAGGAATTCTATCACCTTTCGTTATCTCCATAATTAAGATTTAAACACTCCACAAAATATCACTGTCCGGTTTGTTTACAAATTGAATGTAAAGAATTACGAACTTTGGATATTCAAAATTCTGAGCGGGGCAGGTAATATTGTCGATAATATTTAAAAGTTGTAATCCCGCATCGAATTAAATTGAGCTAAACTTCTATTTTAATTTAAAATTCATAGAAGAACTAGTTGTAGACCTAATTAAACTGCTTAAATCGATAGATAAACAAGCGGAAAGTCGACTTAACATAAAAGCAAGCATGTAAGTATCCTAAAACTAGAATTTTAACGAATAGAAATTTACAGACACGCAGAATGTTTATATCAGAATTAATTTAAGTAAATCAGTACTAATCACATAAAATATGCATTAATAATGAGCATGACAATGCTTTTAATACAATTTGTCGTAAATTATCACGTAGAATTGAAAAATAATATAAATTTATTGATGGCATATTGTAGAAGAGAAAGGCAGTAAGAAGAAGTTCCAAAAAATGGCTTCTTTGCAGTGAATATATACCTAGTGATAAGCTAAAAGTCATTACTTTATCATTAGCTTTAAGCTTAATTTTTTACTGTGTATATAATACATTTTTTTACAATCACCATAGAATTATCACAACTATTCGTTTCGTTCGTGACGGTGGACCAAAAATAACTCGTTCATAATTCGGTATAATAAGAAAAAAATATATAAGTCGTAGAGTACGCGTGAAAGAGTAGATTCAATCGAATAGAATGCCGGGAGTCCAGTCATATAAACTGTTTATCGGAAATCTTGATGAGTCGACGAAAGCAACCGATATTCGGACATTATTCGAGAAATACGCTGTTCAGGGCAAAATCATTGAATGTGATGTCGTTAAAAATTATGGATTCGTACATTATTCCAATGAGAATGATGCTCGTGAGGCAATCTCAAATCTAAACGGCTACATACTCAACGGAAACGCTATTAAAGTGGAAAACGCAAAATCACGGAGAAGCGCTAACGCGAATACAAGTACTCGAATAATATTTTTATCTATTTTTATTTCTTCTTTATTTATTAATCCAGGATTGGAAAACGGCTAAATAAGACAGCAAACTTTTCCGATTCTCTCAAACCTTTTTAATTCTTATAATATTATGGATATTATTTTGTGTCAATCAATGCTTATTTATCAATCATTTTAATTTTACAAACTACTGGCGTAGCAAAGATATTCGTCGGTAACCTGACCGAAAAGACGAGAGCAGCTGATGTTAAACTGCTTTTCGAAAAGTTTGGGAATGTCCTCGAGTGCGACGTTATTCGGAATTATGGTTTCGTGCATTTAGAAGTCAAAGATAGCATTAATGTTAATGATGCTATCAAAGAATTAAACGGCATGGTGATAGATAATCAAGCTATCAATGTACAAGTATCGACCTCACGCGTGCGTCAAAAACCCGGTATAAAAAAAACTATTATTTTAACATCTTTTCTTAATTTCACCTATTTTTTAAATATGCTATATAAAACCCATCTTCATATTCTTAATCTGTGATCGATTTGTTATTGTTTTGGATGATACAAAATCAATCTCTCTCTGTCAATAATTGACTTGTTTCGGCTATGAAATTTCTATGGATCACTGATTATCAACATATTAATGCTTATTTCATTCACTGACTTATTTTAATAAAGTAATTTATTTTTACAAGGGATGGGTGATCCAGAATCCTGTTATCGATGTGGAAGAAGTGGACATTGGAGCAAAGAATGTCCAAGAATATGGAACGAACGTGGATTCCGTGAAAGAAGTGAGTATCAACGATTGTTTTTTGCATTTTTAAAGAACGACAGTTGACATGTGTCTTGGATAAATATTGAGTTATAATTGTATCTCGGATAAATTTAAAACACTAGCTTGTTGATGTGTCTTGGGTAATTCAAGTAGCAGTTATTTGGATGGGGGGTAAAATCCCCGAAAGATATTAATTCCACGATCCTGCGGGATAATAACCCCGAAAATCGCAAATTTTTAAATGTTCCCTGCGGGATAATATTCTCACTTAGAAATACACGTGGAATTATTATCCTTCCGGAAAGATAATAATCCCACCAATAATTACAAGTGGGATTATTATCTCCCAGGTAGATAATAATTTCACTTACATTTCTAAGTGGGATTATTATCTTTATGGAACACGATTAAAATTATGGATTAAATCAAATCCAAAAACTTATTTGTCATAGTGGATAATAATTCCACTTGTATTAATAAGTGGATTTATTATCTAATAAGATTTTCATCCCAAAAAAATCCCACTTATTAATTTGTCAATTTCATTATTCCAAAAACTTAAATATGAAGAAAACATAAATATTGGTTGAATGTTTGCTTTTTAAAAATATATTATTCCAAATTGTTTAAAAAATAAAATCAAGGTGGGTTCAACTGTAAATATAAAATTATGTTCGAAATTCGCTCGAATGTTTAAAGAAAATGTAGCCGTAATTCCATTTTGTTTCACTTCATTCATTTAACTGTTTAAAAATCACAGTTTTGTTCAAATGTTTAGAAGTAGATATGTTAACCTCTAATGGGAAAAATAATAAATTTTCGATTCTTTCCTGAAATTTTCCAAAAGTCATTCAAATAATTGTAAATTGCCCTTAACAAAATTAGATTTATAAATCTAATCATAATATTTGTTTATACATTTTGCTAAGAAAAATGTAGAGATTTAAACATAAAAAGAACGCAAAATTAAAATTTTGTTGCTCAAATTCTTATTAAATTAACTAGAATTTTAAAATGATGGCAGTTCTGATGCTGTTTAACCGTGTCTACAAGCCCCAAGAAGGTTTCCAATGGTTTTAGAACATTTAAGAGATTTGATTGTTTATAATCTCAAAATTTCGAAATTATTCTGATTATTCAGGTATACAGGGTTACTTAAACAAACTGATGGCCACAAATTTATTGAAAATGTTCAGCAAATTAAAGTGATTCGTACAAAATTCAAACGTAATATTTTGTAAGTTCTTTCAAACTTGAGCTCTTTTGAAGAAAAGCTTAAAATAAAACCTGTCAGAACTAGTGTATCGGGCAGAAACCCAATGCGGATTATATTCACACCGTACCATCAAAAGTCTAATGGATAGACCAAGATTTTCCCAGCATAAGTATGAAGGTATGAAGCAGTATGAAGCTTGATAAGTCAACTGAGCTTCGCTCAGCATAAGTTTGAAGATATAAAGCTAGCGAGTGAGCTGAGCTTCGCTCAGCATAAGTTTGAAGGTCTTAAGCTTAACGAACATTCTTTAAAAGTTTTTAAAAAAAATTTTTCATCCCAACTTGAATTTTATAAAAATCACAGTCAACTTTTGTTTTAAAAAAATTCGTAAGAAAGGAAAGTTTTTTGCTTTTTCTGAAGCAACGGCTGTTCCTACCTTGCTTAAAAACAATACAGCTCTTCTATAGAGCAGCACGGATCAAATGTAAAAAACTAGAAGTCTCTACGATGTCTCGTTATTGAGATTTCTTGCTGATTAACTTGCTTGCTTGCTTGTTTGCTTATTTGCTTACAGAAAGCGTATTTTGCGATTTTCTGAGCAATGCCACAACCAACTTGAAATCTGTTTTTTGAAAATGATGTAAAATTTCAGGCACAAACTTTTCTTCTGTGACCTTTTATAACCAATTTTGCTTCGTTTTCTCAAAAAATGCGAAAAACTGATTTTTCAATCTGAACAAAACCAATAGATTCACACGTGAAAACTATTTGAATATAAAAAAATTTTATATCCTAAAATAGATTTTATATTCACACCGTATACACTTTATTTTTGTTCAGCTTGAAAAACAGTTTTTCGCATTTTGAGGAAAAAAGGCAAATGGGCAAAACAGAATTTAAATTGGCTGTAGCATTGATGAGAAAATCGCATGATAGGTAAGCAAACAAGCATCAAGGCAAGTAAATCAGCAAAAATCTCAATAACGAGGCATCTTAGAGACTTCTAATTATTGCATTTTGATTCTTGCTGCGTTAAAAAGGATAAGGCTTTATTTTTTTATTGAATAAGGTAGAAACAACCATTGCTTCCAAAAAAGCAAAAAACCCTGCATCCTCTATCCTGCATCACGTGAACTCAAATTTTGCCAATGACAAAAATGATAAAAACGTGATTTATTAGTTGCGCACATTTTAAATTTTGAAAGACTTCATTTCAAAACTATTTGCAAAAACAAAAAATTGAAAATTTTGTGTGAATATGATTTCTTGAGTGAAAAGATCTTTGATACATTAAACATCTTTAAGGCTCTAGGCTTTTAGAAAATTTACAAAAGGCATAAAAAACCAAGTTTTCAACTTAAACATTCAACCAATATTTATGTTTTCTTCTTATTTAAGTTTTTGGAATAATGAAATTGACAAATTAATAAGTGGGATTTTTTTTGGATGAAAATCCTATTAGATAATAAATCCACTTATTAATACAAGTGGAATTATTATCCACTATGACAAATAAGTTTTTGGATTTGATTTAATCCATAATTTTAATCGTGTTCCATAAAGATAATAATCCCACTTAGAAATGTAAGTGAAATTATTATCTACCTGGGAGATAATAATCCCACTTGTAATTATTGGTGGGATTATTATCTTTCCGGAAGGATAATAATTCCACGTGTATTTCTAAGTGAGAATATTATCCCGCAGGGAACATTTAAAAATTTGCGATTTTCGGGATTATTATCCCGCAGGATCGTGGAATTAATATCTTTCGGGGATTTTACCCCCCATCGTTATTTGAAACATGCTTATGACTTGGCTAAACTCAAATTAAATTGTGTCTCGGAAAAATTTGAATTTAAATTATATCGTTATTTTTTAACAATTAATGTCTTACCTTATTTAAAGTGTTCCCACCACCTCCACCTCCTGCATTTTTACGTGATCGAATGATGGATGGATTTGCACGAGATTATGACTATTATGATCGACGTGATGAATACGCAAGAGACATGTATGAAAGACGTTATCCTCCAATGATGAGATCCAGAGATTCTCGATATATGGAACGACCATATCCAATTCCACCAATGCCACGTGATTATGGACCAACAAGAGAAATGTTTACACGTAGATCACCTCCAAGACGTGGGTTTGGTATTTATGAAGATTTCAGTCGAGATTCATTTGATGATCGTCGTGGGGGTGGAATGAGAGGAATGTCACCAACACACAGATATGCACCTTATTAAATCAGGATATTCAAGAAGTTTTGGATTTTAAAAAACAAATTTTTTAATACTTTTTAAGCAAATGAAAATTTATTTAAATGATATTGTGAGCAAATTGAATATTTTTTAAAAAGAAAATTCCTTTTTGTGCATAATATGCAAAATCACGAAAGAACATATATAATAAATCATGGACTAAAAACACATCACATAATTAAAGCTTGTAACTTGTCAATGGTGCTGATTGATATTGTGAATTCCTTTGTTGACTTCGTCTTGCTTCCTGTGTTAATTGCTGTTTAATGGATATAATACAGATAAAAACATATCCATAGAAGATTGCTCTTATTAATGACTGGATCAGTGCTATCCAAGTAAAATGCAGGACAGTAAGGATTGAGAATACAAAGTCGAATACTGTCAGAATTATAAATGGAACTGTATCTTGTGGATTTCGCTGGAATTAAATTTTCAAATTGTTCGATCCGTTAAATTGTATACTTCATTTAAATATTTCAGTGTCAGCAACTACTTACGGACTTAAGGCATTCAACAAGTCGCTTTGCCGAATAGAAAACAATGCCAAAATAGACAATAGCAATCAAAATGACGAATTTAACCACTGTAAGTAAGCAAAATTGTCAACAACGTAAATTTCTCTTTTTAATCTTTTAATCCCCTTACTAATTGGTGAGTAACCTTTCATCAAGTCAGAGAGATATGATTCAGCTGGTAGCAAATTAACCATGTGAGAATATGCAAATATAGACCATCCAAGCATCACAGTAAGTCCAATAAGAAACACAGTACTTTCTAATAGCTTGAACCATCCTAAAATTGATTATTAAGTTTGTTTACCAACAATACTTGAGATTGGATACACAGATTATACATACCTATAATCAATGCACCGAGTTCGAGCTTAATGCAGCATAGAAATTTCTCAACAGTCGGGATCCTCATTTTTAATTAATTTTATTGCACAACTTTTGATAAATTAAATAATTTTAAGGAGCAGCTTCTTCACATTGGTAATAATTTTGGGTAAAATGATAAAATAATACACAGTTTCTTAGCTGATAGATAAGATAAGACATTTTATCGCAAATTTAATTGATTTTTGATATTCTTTCCAACGGTTGTTTAAAATTTGAATTTCGAGTGCATTCAAGAATTTCATCAACAACGATCAAAAAAGTAAACAATTGCGGTAAATGTGAATTAATTAAATAACCATGAGTCGTAGAAGGCAGCCGAGTAGTGGAAGTGAAAGCTTAGACAGTGAGGAAGAACAGAGACGTAATGATATTAAAGAACGTGACGAATTTTCGAAGAGATTAAAGGAAAAAGATGAATCAAAAACTAGAAAAATTGTTGAAGCATCTTCAGCCAAAAAGGCATTCGATGAAGCGGCTAAGAGAGCCAAACTAGACTCAAAAGATAGAGATACATTAGTTCCAAAG
Source organism: Chironomus riparius (assembly GCA_917627325.4). Classification (NCBI taxonomy): domain Eukaryota; kingdom Metazoa; phylum Arthropoda; class Insecta; order Diptera; family Chironomidae; genus Chironomus; species Chironomus riparius. The sequence goes on along the minus strand of OU895877.1, from coordinate 14,011,417 downwards.
CTTCGTGAACAATCCAGACGAGAATATTTGAAAAAACGTAAAGATGATAAAGTTGATGAGCTTGAAGCAGACATAATAGACGATGAATACCTTTTCGAGGACTCACAGCTTACAGAGAAAGAAAAGCGAGATCGTGAATACAAGAAAAGGATTTTGGACATAGCAAAACAACATGAGAGGGCTAGAGGAATTGAAAACATCCAGCGCTATCATATGCCAAAGGATATGAAAAAAGGCGAAAAAGGAGAGTATATAGAAGTTGATGAACGAGAGAAATTGCCTCATTCAGAACAGAAAAAATGGGAAGCTGAACAGTTATCATCAGCCTTATTTTCATTTGGTGCTAAAGATTCAAAACAACAGCAAGAATATGAATTATTACTTGAAGATGAAATTGCTTTTGTACAGGCACTCACAATGGATGGAAGTAAGGACAATGAAGCCAAGAAAGAAATATCAGAGACTGAAAGGAAGAAAATGGATATAGAAGAGACAAAAAGAAGTCTGCCTGTCTTTCCATTTAGAGATGATTTAATTAGAGCAATTCAAGATCATCAAGTGCTGATTATTGAAGGAGAAACTGGATCTGGAAAGACTACACAAGTTCCACAATATCTCTATGAAGCAGGTTTCACAAAAGATGGCAAGAAAATTGGATGTACACAGCCTAGAAGAGTTGCTGCAATGTCTGTAGCTGCTCGTGTTGCTGAAGAGATGAAAGTCAAGTTAGGAAATGAAGTTGGATATAGCATTCGATTTGAGGACTGTACGTCTGAAAGAACAGTTTTAAAATACATGACAGATGGTACTTTACATCGTGAATTCCTTAGTGAGCCTGATTTAGCATCATATAGTGTTATGATTATTGACGAAGCTCACGAAAGAACGCTGCATACTGACATCCTGTTTGGATTAGTAAAAGACATTTCTAGATTTAGAAAAGATTTAAAGCTATTAATTTCGAGTGCTACACTTGATGCTGAAAAGTTTTCGTCATTTTTTGATGATGCTCCAATTTTCAGAATTCCTGGCCGTCGATATCCAGTTGACCTTTATTACACAAAAGCACCAGAAGCAGATTATATCGATGCATGTGTCGTGTCCATTTTACAAATTCACGTAACACAACCATTGGGTGATGTTTTAGTCTTTCTCACGGGACAAGAAGAAATTGAGACATGTCACGAAATACTTACGGATCGAGTCAAACGATTAGGTAAGATTTTTAGTGGAATTGATTGACATTTTTTACTTCTAACTTGACCAAGGCTATTTAATTAAATATCACGTTTTTTCATCAATTAGGTTCAAAAATAAAGGAATTGCTCATATTACCAATTTATGCCAACTTACCATCAGACATGCAGGCTAAGATTTTCGAACCTACACCTCCGAATGCTAGAAAAGTAATTTTAGCCACAAATATCGCAGAGACATCATTAACAATCGATAATATCATTTATGTAATTGATCCAGGATTTGCAAAGCAAAATAATTTTAATTCAAGAACTGGAATGGAGACTTTAATGGTAGTTCCAATATCAAAAGCATCAGCAAATCAGCGTGCTGGAAGAGCTGGACGTGTCGCGCCTGGAAAATGCTTCAGATTGTATACAGCATGGGCATATCAGCATGAATTAGAAGAGAATACAGTACCTGAAATTCAAAGAATTAATCTTGGAAATGCTGTTTTGATGCTTAAAGCCTTAGGAATTAATGATTTGTTACATTTTGATTTCCTCGATCCGCCACCAACTGAAACATTAGTGCTTGCATTAGAACAATTGTATGCCCTCGGTGCACTAAATCATCATGGGGAATTAACAAAGATGGGACGTCGTATGGCTGAATTTCCAGTCGATCCAATGATGGCAAAAATGCTGTTAGCATCAGAAAAGTATAAATGCTCAGAGGAAATTGTCTCCATAGCTGCAATGTTGTCAGTAAATGGTGCAATTTTTTATCGTCCAAAAGATAAGATAATCCATGCAGATACAGCACGTAAGAATTTTAATCAAAATCATGGCGATCATTTAAGTTTATTAAATGTATACAATCAGTGGGCTGAAAGTGACTATAGTACACAATGGTGCTATGAGAACTTTATCCAATATCGATCAATGAAAAGAGCACGTGATGTACGGGAACAGCTTGTTAATTTAATGCAACGTGTAGAGATTGATATAGTTTCAGGCGTAACGGAATCAATAAATATCCGTAAAGCAATTACATCTGGATATTTTTATCATATAGCGAAATTCTCTAAAGGTGGACATTATAAGACTGTTAAGCATAATCAAACTGTCATGATTCATCCAAATTCAGCACTTTTTGAGGATCTACCTAGATGGGTGCTTTATCATGAACTAGTGTTTACTACAAAAGAATTTATGAGACAAGTTATTGAAATTGAGAGTAAATGGCTGTTGGAAGTAGCTCCACATTATTACAAAGCAAAGGAACTAGAAGATTCAACAAACAAAAAGATGCCCAAAGTTGTCGGAAGATCAGGTCCTTCAGATGCTTAAATAACTTGTAGAATTTATTTTTGATCTGAAATAAAATAATTTAAAGAATTTTTTTGTGTGCTTGCTCATCTCATGACTGACTGTACTTAAAAAATGTTGGAATGAAAAAGCAATCTCATTTCAGTCTCTTTTCGCATTAATGCACCTTTAAACAATTCCTTTTACCAGTTTCCATTACAATGATTTTTAATCTTTTGCAAACATCCGAATGATGAACAAACATCAAATAGAAAGCACTTTTGGAATTTTTGTGGGTTTTGGATGGTGAAAAATTTTGTGAGAAAATAACAGATTTTTTAAATTTTAAATGTTTGAAACTGTACAAATGACAGTTAAATTACTTAATAATTTGAAAGGTTTTAAACTTTTGAATGGTTTTCAAGAATATTTTTGAAAATAACTAGTGTATCGGGTAGAAACCCAATGCGGATATATTCACACCGTACCATCAAAAGTCTTATGGATAGACCAAGACACAGTTCAAAAGTTATACCTAATTTATGTCATAATTATGTCAGCTGCAAAAACACTTAGTTTGAATTTTGTAACCCTCGGGAACACTATGAACCAGTATAGCTGATTTTGGTCCAAATCTCGGCCATACTTCACACTTATTTGAACCACATTTTCTCGTAAATGTTAAAATATTATTAAAAAGTAATTAATCCTGAATTATGTCGCTATTTTGTCAAGTGTTTTAAGGTAAAGAATTTGTTTTTTGGTTTCCACAGTGAAGAGTATGAACAAAATTCAGATGGGGAAGTCGAAATTTTAGATTTCGATTTTTTTAAGCTATGCATTACAAAAAGTAATACTGGTACGTGATTTATGTCAGAATTATGTCAATTCAAATAAAACTTTCAAAAAATTTTTTTGACCAAAGTACACCATAGAAAATCAATTTTCAATTTTGGACTAGGGGCGACCCTAGTCAAAATCAATTTTGTCACTTTTTTCTTCGAAGGTTTATCCAATTACAGTGAAACTTTGTGTGAGTATACTAATATTTATACAAAACAGTTCTAAATATCTAAAGCAAGAAATGTATTCTATATGTCGTCAGACCCAAATTTTATAAATTTGGTTGTACATTCAAAAACAACGTGACTTAAAATTTTGTCCAAAAAATGATTTTCATTAATTCAGAAATGTGTGACCTGAGGATTAGAAAGTGAAAAACTAGATTTTGACTAGACCTGTCCCAAGTTCATAATTCAAAATGTATTTCCTACTTGGTTTTTTGCTCAAAAAAATTTTAAGATGTTTTATTTGTATTTTTTAAGCACTAGAATATTTATGCAAAGTTTCAATCCATTTCGATAAACCCTCGAAGAAAAAAGTGAGAAAATTGATTTTGACTAGGGTCGCCCTAGTCCAAAATTGAAAATGTATTTCCTACTTGGTTCTTTGCTCAAAAAAATTTTAGGATGTTTTATTTGTATTTGTTTTAAGCATTAGAATATGTATGCATAGTTTCAATCCATTTGGATAAACCCTCGAAGAAAAAAGTGACAAAATTGATTTTGACTAGGGTCACCCTAGTCCAAAATTGAAAATGTATTTCCTACTTGGTTCTTTGCTCAAAAAAATTTTAAGATGTTTTATTTGTATTTGTTTTAAGCACTAGAATATTTATGCAAAGTTTCAATCCATTTGGATAAACCCTCGAAGAAAAAAGTGAGAAAATTGATTTTGACTAGGGTCGCCCCTAGTCCAAAATTGAAAATGTATTTCCTACTTGGTTCTGTGCTCAAAAAAATTTTAGGATGTTTTATTTGTATTTGTTTTAAGCACAAGAATATTTATGCAAAGTTTCAATCCATTTGGATAAACCCTCGAAGAAAAAAATGAGAAAATTGATTTTGACTAGGGTCACCCTAGTCCAAAATTGAAAATGTATTTCCTACTTGGTTCTTTGCTCAAAAAAATTTTAGGATGTTTTATTTGTATTTGTTTTAAGCACAAGAACATTTATGCAAAGTTTCAATCCATTTGGATAAACCCTCGAAGAAAAAAGTGACAAAATTGATTTTGACTAGGGTCGCCCTAGTCCAAAAATTGAAAATGTATTTCCTACTTGGTTCTTTGCTCAAAAAATTTTAGGATGTTTTATTTGTATTTGTTTTAAGCATTAGAATATTTATGCAAAGTTTCAATCCATTTGGATAAACCATCGAAGAAAAAAGTGAGAAAATTGATTTTGACTAGGGTCGCCCTAGTCCAAAAATTGAAAATGTATTTCCTACTTGGTTCTTTGCTCAAAAAATTTTAGGATGTTTTATTTGTATTTGTTTTAAGCATTAGAATATTTATGCATAGTTTCAATCCATTTGGATAAACCCTCGAAGAAAAAAGTGACAAAATTGATTTTGACTAGGGTCACCCTAGTCCAAAATTGAAAATGTATTTCCTACTTGGTTCTTTGCTCAAAAAAATTTTAAGATGTTTTATTTGTATTTTTTTTAAGCACTAGAATATTTATGCAAAGTTTCAATCCATTTGGATAAACCCTCGAAGAAAAAAGTGAGAAAATTGATTTTGACTAGGGTCGCCCCTAATCCAAAATTGAAAATGTATTTCCTACTTGGTTCTGTGCTCAAAAAAATTTTAGGATGTTTTATTTGTATTTGTTTTAAGCATTAAAATATTTATGCAAAGTTTCAATCCATTTCGATAAACCCTCGAAGAAAAAAGTGAGAAAATTGATTTTGACTAGGGTCGCCCTAGTCCAAAATTGAAAATGTATTTCCTACTTGGTTTTTTGCTCAAAAAAATTTTAGGATGTTTTATTTGTATTTGTTTTAAGCATTAGAATATGTATGCATAGTTTCAATCCATTTGGATAAACCCTCGAAGAAAAAAGTGACAAAATTGATTTTGACTAGGGTCACCCTAGTCCAAAATTGAAAATGTATTTCCTACTTGGTTCTTTGCTCAAAAAAATTTTAAGATGTTTTATTTGTATTTGTTTTAAGCACAAGAACATTTACGCAAAGTTTCAATCCATTTGGATAAACCCTCGAAGAAAAAAGTGACAAAATTGATTTTGACTAGGGTCGCCCTAGTCCAAAAATTGAAAATGTATTTCCTACTTGGTTCTTTGCTCAAAAAAATTTTAGGATGTTTTATTTGTATTTGTTTTAAGCATTAAAATAATTATGCAAAGTTTCAATCCATTTGGATAAACCATCGAAGCAAAAAGTGAGAAAATTGATTTTGACTAGGGTCGCCCCTAGTCCAAAATTGAAAATGTATTTCCTATTTGGTTCTTTGCTCAAAAAAATTTTAAGATGTTTTATTTGTATTTGTTTTAAGCACAAGAATATTTATGCAAAGTTTCAATCCATTTGGATAAACCCAAGAAGAAAAAAGTGACAAAATTGATTTTGACTAGGGTCGCCCTAGTCCAAAATTGAAAATGTATTTCCTCCTTGGTTCTTTGCTCAAAAAAATTTTAGGATGTTTTATTTGTATTTGTTTTAAACATTAGAATATTTATGCAAAGTTTCAATCCATTTGGATAAACCATCGAAGAAAAAAGTGAGAAAATTGATTTTGACTAGGGTCGCCCCTAGTCCAAAATTGAAAATGTATTTCCTACTTGGTTCTTTGCTCAAAAAAATTTGAGGATGTTTTATTTGTATTTGTTTTAAGCACAAGAATATTTAGGCAAAGTTTCAATCCATTTGGATAAACCATCGAAGAAAAAAGTGAGAAAATTGATTTTGACTAGGGTCGCCCTAGTCCAAAAATTGAAAATGTATTTCCTATTTGGTTCTTTGCTCAAAAAAATTTTAGGATGTTTTATTTGTATTTGTTTTAAGCATTTGAATATTTATGCAAATTTTCAATTCATTTGGATAAACCCTCGAAGAAAAAAGTGACAAAATTGATTTTGACTAGGGTCACCCTAGTCCAAAATTGAAAATGTATTTCCTATTTGGTTCTTTGCTCAAAAAAATTTTAAGATGTTTTATTTGTATTTGTTTTAAACATTAGAATATTTATGCAAAGTTTCAATCCATTTGGATAAACCATCGAAGAAAAAAGTGAGAAAATTGATTTTGACTAGGGTCACCCTAGTCCAAAATTAAAAATGTATTTCCTACTTGGTTCTTTGCTCAAAAAAATTTTAAGATGTTTTATTTGTATTTGTTTTAAGCACTAAAATATTTATGCAAAGTTTCAATCCATTTGGATAAACCATCGAAGCAAAAAGTGAGAAAATTGATTTTGACTAGGGTCGCCCTAGTCCAAAATTGAAAATGTATTTCCTATTTGGTTCTTTGCTCAAAAAAATTTTAAGATGTTTTATTTGTATTTGTTTTAAGCACAAGAATATTTATGAAAAGTTTCAATCCATTTGGATAAACCATCGAAGCAAAAAGTGAGAAAATTGATTTTGACTAGGGTCACCCTAGTCCAAAATTAAAAATGTATTTCCTACTTGGTTCTTTGCTCAAAAAAATTTTAAGATGTTTTATTTGTATTTGTTTTAAGCACTAAAATATTTATGCAAAGTTTCAATCCATTTGGATAAACCATCGAAGCAAAAAGTGAGAAAATTGATTTTGACTAGGGTCGCCCTAGTCCAAAATTGAAAATGTATTTCCTATTTGGTTCTTTGCTCAAAAAAATTTTAAGATGTTTTATTTGTATTTGTTTTAAGCACAAGAATATTTATGCAAAGTTTCAATCCATTTGGATAAACCCAAGAAGAAAAAAGTGACAAAATTGATTTTGACTAGGGTCGCCCTAGTCCAAAATTGAAAATGTATTTCCTCCTTGGTTCTTTGCTCAAAAAAATTTTAGGATGTTTTATTTGTATTTGTTTTAAGCACAAGAATATTTATGCAAAGTTTCAATCCATTTGGATAAACCATCGAAGAAAAAAGTGAGAAAATTGATTTTGACTAGGGTCGCCCTAGTCCAAAAATTGAAAATGTATTTCCTATTTGGTTCTTTGCTCAAAAAAATTTTAGGATCTTTTATTTGTATTTGTTTTAAGCATTAGAATATGTATGCATAGTTTCAATCCATTTGGATAAACCCTCGAAGAAAAAAGTGACAAAATTGATTTTGACTAGGGTCACCCTAGTCCAAAATTGAAAATGTATTTCCTACTTGGTTCTTTGCTCAAAAAAATTTTAGGATGTTTTATTTGTATTTGTTTTAAGCACAAGAATATTTATGCAAAGTTTCAATCCATTTGGATAAACCATCGAAGAAAAAAGTGAGAAAATTGATTTTGACTAGGGTCGCCCTAGTCCAAAAATTGAAAATGTATTTCCTATTTGGTTCTTTGCTCAAAAAAATTTTAGGATGTTTTATTTGTATTTGTTTTAAGCATTTGAATATTTATGCAAATTTTCAATTCATTTGGATAAACCCTCGAAGAAAAAAGTGACAAAATTGATTTTGACTAGGGTCACCCTAGTCCAAAATTAAAAATGTATTTCCTACTTGGTTCTTTGCTCAAAAAAATTTTAGGATGTTTTATTTGTATTTTTTTAAGCACTGAAATATTTATGCAAAGTTTCAATCCATTTGGATAAACCATCGAAGCAAAAAGTGAGAAAATTGATTTTGACTAGGGTCGCCCCTAGTCCAAAATTGAAAATGTATTTCCTACTTGGTTTTTTGCTCAAAAAAATTTTAGGATGTTTTATTTGTATTTGTTTTAAGCATTAGAATATTTATGCAAAGTTTCAATCCATTTGGATAAACCATCGAAGAAAAAAGTGACAAAATTGATTTTGACTAGGGTCACCCTAGTCCAAAATTAAAAATGTATTTCCTACTTGGTTCTTTGCTCAAAAAAATTTTAGGATGTTTTATTTGTATTTGTTTTAAGCATTTGAATATTTATGCAAAGTTTAAATCCATTTGGATAAACCCTCGAAGAAAAAAGTGACAAAATTGATTTTGACTAGGGTCGCCCCTAGTCCAAAATTGAAAATGATTTCCTACTTGGTTCTGTGCTCAAAAAAATTTTAGGATGTTTTATTTGTATTTGTTTTAAGCATTAGAATATGTATGCATAGTTTCAATCCATTTGGATAAACCCTCGAAGAAAAAAGTGACAAAATTGATTTTGACTAGGGTCACCCTAGTCCAAAATTGAAAATGTATTTCCTACTTGGTTCTTTGCTCAAAAAAATTTTAAGATGTTTTATTTGTATTTGTTTTAAGCACAAGAACATTTACGCAAAGTTTCAATCCATTTGGATAAACCCTCGAAGAAAAAAGTGACAAAATTGATTTTGACTAGGGTCGCCCTAGTCCAAAAATTGAAAATGTATTTCCTACTTGGTTCTTTGCTCAAAAAAATTTTAGGATGTTTTATTTGTATTTGTTTTAAGCATTAAAATAATTATGCAAAGTTTCAATCCATTTGGATAAACCATCGAAGCAAAAAGTGAGAAAATTGATTTTGACTAGGGTCGCCCCTAGTCCAAAATTGAAAATGTATTTCCTATTTGGTTCTTTGCTCAAAAAAATTTTAAGATGTTTTATTTGTATTTGTTTTAAGCACAAGAATATTTATGCAAAGTTTCAATCCATTTGGATAAACCCAAGAAGAAAAAAGTGACAAAATTGATTTTGACTAGGGTCGCCCTAGTCCAAAATTGAAAATGTATTTCCTCCTTGGTTCTTTGCTCAAAAAAATTTTAGGATGTTTTATTTGTATTTGTTTTAAACATTAGAATATTTATGCAAAGTTTCAATCCATTTGGATAAACCATCGAAGAAAAAAGTGAGAAAATTGATTTTGACTAGGGTCGCCCCTAGTCCAAAATTGAAAATGTATTTCCTACTTGGTTCTTTGCTCAAAAAAATTTGAGGATGTTTTATTTGTATTTGTTTTAAGCACAAGAATATTTAGGCAAAGTTTCAATCCATTTGGATAAACCATCGAAGAAAAAAGTGAGAAAATTGATTTTGACTAGGGTCGCCCTAGTCCAAAAATTGAAAATGTATTTCCTATTTGGTTCTTTGCTCAAAAAAATTTTAGGATGTTTTATTTGTATTTGTTTTAAGCATTTGAATATTTATGCAAATTTTCAATTCATTTGGATAAACCCTCGAAGAAAAAAGTGACAAAATTGATTTTGACTAGGGTCACCCTAGTCCAAAATTGAAAATGTATTTCCTATTTGGTTCTTTGCTCAAAAAAATTTTAAGATGTTTTATTTGTATTTGTTTTAAACATTAGAATATTTATGCAAAGTTTCAATCCATTTGGATAAACCATCGAAGAAAAAAGTGAGAAAATTGATTTTGACTAGGGTCACCCTAGTCCAAAATTAAAAATGTATTTCCTACTTGGTTCTTTGCTCAAAAAAATTTTAAGATGTTTTATTTGTATTTGTTTTAAGCACTAAAATATTTATGCAAAGTTTCAATCCATTTGGATAAACCATCGAAGCAAAAAGTGAGAAAATTGATTTTGACTAGGGTCGCCCTAGTCCAAAATTGAAAATGTATTTCCTATTTGGTTCTTTGCTCAAAAAAATTTTAAGATGTTTTATTTGTATTTGTTTTAAGCACAAGAATATTTATGAAAAGTTTCAATCCATTTGGATAAACCATCGAAGCAAAAAGTGAGAAAATTGATTTTGACTAGGGTCACCCTAGTCCAAAATTAAAAATGTATTTCCTACTTGGTTCTTTGCTCAAAAAAATTTTAAGATGTTTTATTTGTATTTGTTTTAAGCACTAAAATATTTATGCAAAGTTTCAATCCATTTGGATAAACCATCGAAGCAAAAAGTGAGAAAATTGATTTTGACTAGGGTCGCCCTAGTCCAAAATTGAAAATGTATTTCCTATTTGGTTCTTTGCTCAAAAAAATTTTAAGATGTTTTATTTGTATTTGTTTTAAGCACAAGAATATTTATGCAAAGTTTCAATCCATTTGGATAAACCCAAGAAGAAAAAAGTGACAAAATTGATTTTGACTAGGGTCGCCCTAGTCCAAAATTGAAAATGTATTTCCTCCTTGGTTCTTTGCTCAAAAAAATTTTAGGATGTTTTATTTGTATTTGTTTTAAGCACAAGAATATTTATGCAAAGTTTCAATCCATTTGGATAAACCATCGAAGAAAAAAGTGAGAAAATTGATTTTGACTAGGGTCGCCCTAGTCCAAAAATTGAAAATGTATTTCCTATTTGGTTCTTTGCTCAAAAAAATTTTAGGATCTTTTATTTGTATTTGTTTTAAGCATTAGAATATGTATGCATAGTTTCAATCCATTTGGATAAACCCTCGAAGAAAAAAGTGACAAAATTGATTTTGACTAGGGTCACCCTAGTCCAAAATTGAAAATGTATTTCCTACTTGGTTCTTTGCTCAAAAAAATTTTAGGATGTTTTATTTGTATTTGTTTTAAGCACAAGAATATTTATGCAAAGTTTCAATCCATTTGGATAAACCATCGAAGAAAAAAGTGAGAAAATTGATTTTGACTAGGGTCGCCCTAGTCCAAAAATTGAAAATGTATTTCCTATTTGGTTCTTTGCTCAAAAAAATTTTAGGATGTTTTATTTGTATTTGTTTTAAGCATTTGAATATTTATGCAAATTTTCAATTCATTTGGATAAACCCTCGAAGAAAAAAGTGACAAAATTGATTTTGACTAGGGTCACCCTAGTCCAAAATTAAAAATGTATTTCCTACTTGGTTCTTTGCTCAAAAAAATTTTAGGATGTTTTATTTGTATTTTTTTAAGCACTGAAATATTTATGCAAAGTTTCAATCCATTTGGATAAACCATCGAAGCAAAAAGTGAGAAAATTGATTTTGACTAGGGTCGCCCCTAGTCCAAAATTGAAAATGTATTTCCTACTTGGTTTTTTGCTCAAAAAAATTTTAGGATGTTTTATTTGTATTTGTTTTAAGCATTAGAATATTTATGCAAAGTTTCAATCCATTTGGATAAACCATCGAAGAAAAAAGTGACAAAATTGATTTTGACTAGGGTCACCCTAGTCCAAAATTAAAAATGTATTTCCTACTTGGTTCTTTGCTCAAAAAAATTTTAGGATGTTTTATTTGTATTTGTTTTAAGCATTTGAATATTTATGCAAAGTTTAAATCCATTTGGATAAACCCTCGAAGAAAAAAGTGACAAAATTGATTTTGACTAGGGTCGCCCCTAGTCCAAAATTGAAAATGATTTCCTACTTGGTTCTGTGCTCAAAAAAATTTTAAGATGTTTTATTTGTATTTGTTTTAAGCATTAGAATATTTATGCAAAGTTTCAATCCATTTCGATAAACCCTCGAAGAAAAAAGTGAGAAAATTGATTTTGACTAGGGTCGCCCTAGTCCAAAATTGAAAATGTATTTCCTACTTGGTTCTGTGCTCAAAAAAATTTTTGGATGTTTTATTTGTATTTGTTTTAAGCATTAGAATACTTATGCAAAGTTTCAATCCACTTGGATAAACCCTCGAAGAAAAAAGTGAGAAAATTGATTTTGACTAGGGTCGCCCCTAGTCCAAAATTGAAAATGTATTTCCTACTTGGTTCTTTGCTCAAAAAATTTTAGGATGTTTTATTTGTATTTGTTTTAAGCATTAGAATATTTATGCAAAGTTTCAATCCATTTGGATAAACCATCGAAGAAAAAAGTGAGAAAATTGATTTTGACTAGGGTCGCCCTAGTCCAAAAATTGAAAATGTATTTCCTACTTGGTTCTTTGCTCAAAAAATTTTAGGATGTTTTATTTGTATTTGTTTTAAGCATTAGAATATTTATGCATAGTTTCAATCCATTTGGATAAACCCTCGAAGAAAAAAGTGACAAAATTGATTTTGACTAGGGTCACCCTAGTCCAAAATTGAAAATGTATTTCCTACTTGGTTCTTTGCTCAAAAAAATTTTAAGATGTTTTATTTGTATTTTTTTTTAAGCAAAGTTTCAATCCATTTGGATAAACCATCGAAGCAAAAAGTGAGAAAATTGATTTTGACTAGGGTCGCCCTAGTCCAAAATTGAAAATGTATTTCCTATTTGGTTCTTTGCTCAAAAAAATTTTAAGATGTTTTATTTGTATTTGTTTTAAGCACAAGAATATTTATGCAAAGTTTCAATCCATTTGGATAAACCCAAGAAGAAAAAAGTGACAAAATTGATTTTGACTAGGGTCGCCCTAGTCCAAAATTGAAAATGTATTTCCTCCTTGGTTCTTTGCTCAAAAAAATTTTAGGATGTTTTATTTGTATTTGTTTTAAACATTAGAATATTTATGCAAAGTTTCAATCCATTTGGATAAACCATCGAAGAAAAAAGTGAGAAAATTGATTTTGACTAGGGTCGCCCCTAGTCCAAAATTGAAAATGTATTTCCTACTTGGTTCTTTGCTCAAAAAAATTTGAGGATGTTTTATTTGTATTTGTTTTAAGCACAAGAATATTTATGCAAAGTTTCAATCCATTTGGATAAACCATCGAAGAAAAAAGTGAGAAAATTGATTTTGACTAGGGTCGCCCTAGTCCAAAAATTGAAAATGTATTTCCTATTTGGTTCTTTGCTCAAAAAAATTTTAGGATGTTTTATTTGTATTTGTTTTAAGCATTTGAATATTTATGCAAATTTTCAATTCATTTGGATAAACCCTCGAAGAAAAAAGTGACAAAATTGATTTTGACTAGGGTCACCCTAGTCCAAAATTGAAAATGTATTTCCTATTTGGTTCTTTGCTCAAAAAAATTTTAAGATGTTTTATTTGTATTTGTTTTAAACATTAGAATATTTATGCAAAGTTTCAATCCATTTGGATAAACCATCGAAGAAAAAAGTGAGAAAATTGATTTTGACTAGGGTCGCCCCTAGTCCAAAATTGAAAATGTATTTCCTACTTGGTTCTTTGCTCAAAAAAATTTGAGGATGTTTTATTTGTATTTGTTTTAAGCACAAGAATATTTATGCAAAGTTTCAATCCATTTGGATAAACCATCGAAGCAAAAAGTGAGAAAATTGATTTTGACTAGGGTCACCCTAGTCCAAAATTAAAAATGTATTTCCTACTTGGTTCTTTGCTCAAAAAAATTTTAGGATGTTTTATTTGTATTTGTTTTAAGCACTAAAATATTTATGCAAAGTTTCAATCCATTTGGATAAACCATCGAAGCAAAAAGTGAGAAAATTGATTTTGACTAGGGTCGCCCTAGTCCAAAATTGAAAATGTATTTCCTATTTGGTTCTTTGCTCAAAAAAATTTTAAGATGTTTTATTTGTATTTGTTTTAAGCACAAGAATATTTATGCAAAGTTTCAATCCATTTGGATAAACCCAAGAAGAAAAAAGTGACAAAATTGATTTTGACTAGGGTCGCCCTAGTCCAAAATTGAAAATGTATTTCCTCCTTGGTTCTTTGCTCAAAAAAATTTTAGGATGTTTTATTTGTATTTGTTTTAAACATTAGAATATTTATGCAAAGTTTCAATCCATTTGGATAAACCATCGAAGAAAAAAGTGAGAAAATTGATTTTGACTAGGGTCGCCCCTAGTCCAAAATTGAAAATGTATTTCCTACTTGGTTCTTTGCTCAAAAAAATTTGAGGATGTTTTATTTGTATTTGTTTTAAGCACAAGAATATTTATGCAAAGTTTCAATCCATTTGGATAAACCATCGAAGAAAAAAGTGAGAAAATTGATTTTGACTAGGGTCGCCCTAGTCCAAAAATTGAAAATGTATTTCCTATTTGGTTCTTTGCTCAAAAAAATTTTAGGATCTTTTATTTGTATTTGTTTTAAGCATTAGAATATGTATGCATAGTTTCAATCCATTTGGATAAACCCTCGAAGAAAAAAGTGACAAAATTGATTTTGACTAGGGTCACCCTAGTCCAAAATTGAAAATGTATTTCCTACTTGGTTCTTTGCTCAAAAAAATTTTAAGATGTTTTATTTGTATTTGTTTTAAGCACAAGAACATTTATGCAAAGTTTCAATCCATTTGGATAAACCCTCGAAGAAAAAAGTGACAAAATTGATTTTGACTAGGGTCGCCCTAGTCCAAAAATTGAAAATGTATTTCCTACTTGGTTCTTTGCTCAAAAAATTTTAGGATGTTTTATTTGTATTTGTTTTAAGCATTAGAATATTTATGCAAAGTTTCAATCCATTTGGATAAACCATCGAAGAAAAAAGTGAGAAAATTGATTTTGACTAGGGTCGCCCTAGTCCAAAAATTGAAAATGTATTTCCTACTTGGTTCTTTGCTTAAAAAATTTTAGGATGTTTTATTTGTATTTGTTTTAAGCATTAGAATATTTATGCATAGTTTCAATCCATTTGGATAAACCCTCGAAGAAAAAAGTGACAAAATTGATTTTGACTAGGGTCACCCTAGTCCAAAATTGAAAATGTATTTCCTACTTGGTTCTTTGCTCAAAAAAATTTTAAGATGTTTTATTTGTATTTTTTTTTAAGCACTAGAATATTTATGCAAAGTTTCAATCCATTTGGATAAACCCTCGAAGAAAAAAGTGACAAAATTGATTTTGACTAGGGTCACCCTAGTCCAAAATTGAAAATGTATTTCCTACTTGGTTCTTTGCTCAAAAAAATTTTAAGATGTTTTATTTGTATTTGTTTTAAGCACAAGAACATTTACGCAAAGTTTCAATCCATTTGGATAAACCCTCGAAGAAAAAAGTGACAAAATTGATTTTGACTAGGGTCGCCCTAGTCCAAAAATTGAAAATGTATTTCCTACTTGGTTCTTTGCTCAAAAAAATTTTAGGATGTTTTATTTGTATTTGTTTTAAGCATTAGAATATTTATGCAAAGTTTCAATCCATTTGGATAAACCATCGAAGCAAAAAGTGAGAAAATTGATTTTGACTAGGGTCGCCCTAGTCCAAAATTGAAAATGTATTTCCTATTTGGTTCTTTGCTCAAAAAAATTTTAAGATGTTTTATTTGTATTTGCTTTAAGCACAAGAATATTTATGCAAAGTTTCAATCCATTTGGATAAACCCAAGAAGAAAAAAGTGACAAAATTGATTTTGACTAGGGTCGCCCTAGTCCAAAATTGAAAATGTATTTCCTCCTTGGTTCTTTGCTCAAAAAAATTTTAGGATGTTTTATTTGTATTTGTTTTAAACATTAGAATATTTATGCAAAGTTTCAATCCATTTGGATAAACCATCGAAGAAAAAAGTGAGAAAATTGATTTTGACTAGGGTCGCCCCTAGTCCAAAATTGAAAATGTATTTCCTACTTGGTTCTTTGCTCAAAAAAATTTGAGGATGTTTTATTTGTATTTGTTTTAAGCACAAGAATATTTATGCAAAGTTTCAATCCATTTGGATAAACCATCGAAGAAAAAAGTGAGAAAATTGATTTTGACTAGGGTCGCCCTAGTCCAAAAATTGAAAATGTATTTCCTATTTGGTTCTTTGCTCAAAAAAATTTTAGGATGTTTTATTTGTATTTGTTTTAAGCATTTGAATATTTATGCAAATTTTCAATTCATTTGGATAAACCCTCGAAGAAAAAAGTGACAAAATTGATTTTGACTAGGGTCACCCTAGTCCAAAATTGAAAATGTATTTCCTATTTGGTTCTTTGCTCAAAAAAATTTTAAGATGTTTTATTTGTATTTGTTTTAAACATTAGAATATTTATGCAAAGTTTCAATCCATTTGGATAAACCATCGAAGAAAAAAGTGAGAAAATTGATTTTGACTAGGGTCGCCCCTAGTCCAAAATTGAAAATGTATTTCCTACTTGGTTCTTTGCTCAAAAAAATTTGAGGATGTCTTATTTGTATTTGTTTTAAGCACAAGAATATTTATGCAAAGTTTCAATCCATTTGGATAAACCATCGAAGCAAAAAGTGAGAAAATTGATTTTGACTAGGGTCACCCTAGTCCAAAATTAAAAATGTATTTCCTATTTGGTTCTTTGCTCAAAAAAATTTTAAGATGTTTTATTTGTATTTGTTTTAAGCACAAAAATATTTATGCAAAGTTTCAATCCATTTGGATAAACCCAAGAAGAAAAAAGTGACAAAATTGATTTTGACTAGGGTCGCCCTAGTCCAAAATTGAAAATGTATTTCCTCCTTGGTTCTTTGCTCAAAAAAATTTTAGGATGTTTTATTTGTATTTGTTTTAAACATTAGAATATTTATGCAAAGTTTCAATCCATTTGGATAAACCATCGAAGAAAAAAGTGAGAAAATTGATTTTGACTAGGGTCGCCCCTAGTCCAAAATTGAAAATGTATTTCCTACTTGGTTCTTTGCTCAAAAAAATTTGAGGATGTTTTATTTGTATTTGTTTTAAGCACAAGAATATTTATGCAAAGTTTCAATCCATTTGGATAAACCATCGAAGAAAAAAGTGAGAAAATTGATTTTGACTAGGGTCGCCCTAGTCCAAAAATTGAAAATGTATTTCCTATTTGGTTCTTTGCTCAAAAAAATTTTAGGATGTTTTATTTGTATTTGTTTTAAGCATTTGAATATTTATGCAAATTTTCAATTCATTTGGATAAACCCTCGAAGAAAAAAGTGACAAAATTGATTTTGACTAGGGTCACCCTAGTCCAAAATTAAAAATGTATTTCCTACTTGGTTCTTTGCTCAAAAAAATTTTAGGATGTTTTATTTGTATTTTTTTAAGCACTGAAATATTTATGCAAAGTTTCAATCCATTTGGATAAACCATCGAAGCAAAAAGTGAGAAAATTGATTTTGACTAGGGTCGCCCCTAGTCCAAAATTGAAAATGTATTTCCTACTTGGTTTTTTGCTCAAAAAAATTTTAGGATGTTTTATTTGTATTTGTTTTAAGCATTAGAATATTTATGCAAAGTTTCAATCCATTTGGATAAACCATCGAAGAAAAAAGTGACAAAATTGATTTTGACTAGGGTCACCCTAGTCCAAAATTAAAAATGTATTTCCTACTTGGTTCTTTGCTCAAAAAAATTTTAGGATGTTTTATTTGTATTTGTTTTAAGCATTTGAATATTTATGCAAAGTTTAAATCCATTTGGATAAACCCTCGAAGAAAAAAGTGACAAAATTGATTTTGACTAGGGTCGCCCCTAGTCCAAAATTGAAAATGATTTCCTACTTGGTTCTGTGCTCAAAAAAATTTTAAGATGTTTTATTTGTATTTGTTTTAAGCATTAGAATATTTATGCAAAGTTTCAATCCATTTCGATAAACCCTCGAAGAAAAAAGTGAGAAAATTGATTTTGACTAGGGTCGCCCTAGTCCAAAATTGAAAATGTATTTCCTACTTGGTTCTGTGCTCAAAAAAATTTTTGGATGTTTTATTTGTATTTGTTTTAAGCATTAGAATACTTATGCAAAGTTTCAATCCACTTGGATAAACCCTCGAAGAAAAAAGTGAGAAAATTGATTTTGACTAGGGTCGCCCCTAGTCCAAAATTGAAAATGTATTTCCTACTTGGTTCTTTGCTCAAAAAATTTTAGGATGTTTTATTTGTATTTGTTTTAAGCATTAGAATATTTATGCAAAGTTTCAATCCATTTGGATAAACCATCGAAGAAAAAAGTGAGAAAATTGATTTTGACTAGGGTCGCCCTAGTCCAAAAATTGAAAATGTATTTCCTACTTGGTTCTTTGCTCAAAAAATTTTAGGATGTTTTATTTGTATTTGTTTTAAGCATTAGAATATTTATGCATAGTTTCAATCCATTTGGATAAACCCTCGAAGAAAAAAGTGACAAAATTGATTTTGACTAGGGTCACCCTAGTCCAAAATTGAAAATGTATTTCCTACTTGGTTCTTTGCTCAAAAAAATTTTAAGATGTTTTATTTGTATTTTTTTTTAAGCAAAGTTTCAATCCATTTGGATAAACCCTCGAAGAAAAAAGTGACAAAATTGATTTTGACTAGGGTCGCCCCTAATCCAAAATTGAAAATGTATTTCCTACTTGGTTCTGTGCTCAAAAAAATTTTAGGATGTTTTATTTGTATTTGTTTTAAGCATTAAAATATTTATGCAAAGTTTCAATCCATTTCGATAAACCCTCGAAGAAAAAAGTGAGAAAATTGATTTTGACTAGGGTCGCCCTAGTCCAAAATTGAAAATGTATTTCCTACTTGGTTTTTTGCTCAAAAAAATTTTAGGATGTTTTATTTGTATTTGTTTTAAGCATTAGAATATGTATGCATAGTTTCAATCCATTTGGATAAACCCTCGAAGAAAAAAGTGACAAAATTGATTTTGACTAGGGTCACCCTAGTCCAAAATTGAAAATGTATTTCCTACTTGGTTCTTTGCTCAAAAAAATTTTAAGATGTTTTATTTGTATTTGTTTTAAGCACAAGAACATTTACGCAAAGTTTCAATCCATTTGGATAAACCCTCGAAGAAAAAAGTGACAAAATTGATTTTGACTAGGGTCGCCCTAGTCCAAAAATTGAAAATGTATTTCCTACTTGGTTCTTTGCTCAAAAAAATTTTAGGATGTTTTATTTGTATTTGTTTTAAGCATTAAAATATTTATGCAAAGTTTCAATCCATTTGGATAAACCATCGAAGAAAAAAGTGAGAAAATTGATTTTGACTAGGGTCGCCCTAGTCCAAAATTGAAAATGTATTTCCTACTTGGTTCTTTGCTCAAAAAAATTTTAAGATGTTTTATTTGTATTTGTTTTAAGCAATTAAAGATTTATGCATAGTTTCAATCCATTTGGATAAACCCTCGAAGAAAAAGGTGACAAAATTGATTTTGACTAGGGTCGCCCTTGTCCAAAATTGAAAATGTATTTCCTACTTGGTTCTTTGCTAGGGTGTGGTACAATAGATTCTGTTCTAATTTGAATCGCAGTGCCTCCAGCTGAAAGGCTGGGCCCTTCACACATTATTATTATTATTATTGGTTCTTTGCTCAAAAAAATTTTAAGATGTTTTATTTGTATTTGTTTTAAGCACTAAAATTTTTATGCAAAGTTTCAGTCCATTTGGATAAACCCTCGAAGAAAAAAGTGACAAAATTGATTTTGACTATGGTCGCCCCTAGTCCAAAATTGAAAATGATTTCCTACTTGGTTCTGTGCTCAAAAAAATTTTAAGATGTTTTATTTGTATTTGTTTTAAACATTAAAATATTTATGCAAAGTTTCAATCCACTTGGATAAACCCTCGAAGAAAAAAGTGAGAAAATTGATTTTGACTAGGGTCGCCCTAGTCCAAAATTGAAAATGTATTTCCTACTTGGTTCTGTGCTCAAAAAAATTTTAAGATGTTTTATTTGTATTTGTTTTAAGCACTAAAATATTTATGCAAAGTTTCAATCCATTTGGATAAACCCAAGAAGAAAAAAGTGACAAAATTGATTTTGACTAGGGTCACCCTAGTCCAAAATTAAAAATGTATTTCCTACTTGGTTCTTTGCTCAAAAAAATTTTAGGATGTTTTATTTTTTTTTTAAGCACTAAAATATTTATGCAAAGTTTCAATCCATTTGGATAAACCATCGAAGCAAAAAGTGAGAAAATTGATTTTGACTAGGGTCGCCCTAGTAAAAATTGAAAATGTATTTCCTATTTGGTTCTTTGCTCAAAAAAATTTTAGGATGTTTTATTTGTATTTGTTTTAAGCACAAGAATATTTATGCAAAGTTTCAATCCATTTGGATAAACCCAAGAAGAAAAAAGTGACAAAATTGATTTTGACTAGGGTCGCCCTAGTCCAAAATTGAAAATGTATTTCCTCCTTGGTTCTTTGCTCAAAAAAATTTTAGGATGTTTTATTTCTATTTGTTTTAAAAATTAGAATATTTATGCAAAGTTTCAATCCATTTGGATAAACCATCGAAGAAAAAAGTGAGAAAATTGATTTTGACTAGGGTCGCCCCTAGTCCAAAATTGAAAATGTATTTCCTACTTGGTTCTTTGCTCAAAAAAATTTGAGGATGTTTTATTTGTATTTGTTTTAAGCACAAGAATATTTATGCAAAGTTTCAATCCATTTGGATAAACCATCGAAGAAAAAAGTGAGAAAATTGATTTTGACTAGGGTCGCCCTAGTCCAAAATTGAAAATGTATTTCCTACTTGGTTTTTTGCTCAAAAAAATTTTAGGATGTTTTATTTGTATTTGTTTTAAGCATTAGAATATTTATGCAAAGTTTCAATCCATTTGGATAAACCATCGAAGAAAAAAGTGACAAAATTGATTTTGACTAGGGTCGCCCTCGTCCAAAAATTGAAAATGTATTTCCTATTTGGTTCTTTGCTCAAAAAAATTTTAGGATGTTTTATTTGTATTTGTTTTAAGCATTTGAATATTTATGCAAAGTTTCAATTCATTTGGATAAACCCTCGAAGAAAAAAGTGACAAAATTGATTTTGACTAGGGTCACCCTAGTCCAAAATTAAAAATGTATTTCCTACTTGGTTCTTTGCTCAAAAAAATTTTAGGATGTTTTATTTGTATTTTTTTAAGCACTGAAATATTTATGCAAAGTTTCAATCCATTTGGATAAACCATCGAAGCAAAAAGTGAGAAAATTGATTTTGACTAGGGTCGCCCCTAGTCCAAAATTGAAAATGTATTTCCTCCTTGGTTTTTTGCTCAAAAAAATTTTAGGATGTTTTATTTGTATTTGTTTTAAGCATTAGAATATTTATGCAAAGTTTCAATCCATTTGGATAAACCATCGAAGAAAAAAGTGAGAAAATTGATTTTGACTAGGGTCACCCTAGTCCAAAATTGAAAATGTATTTCCTACTTGGTTTTTTGCTCAAAAAAATTTTAGGATGTTTTATTTGTATTTGTTTTAAGCATTTGAATATGTATGCATAGTTTCAATCCATTTGGATAAACCCTCGAAGAAAAAAGTGACAAAATTGATTTTGACTAGGGTCACCCTAGTCCAAAATTGAAAATGTATTTCCTACTTGGTTCTTTGCTCAAAAAAATTTTAGGATGTTTTATTTGTATTTGTTTTAAGCATTAGAATATTTATGCAAAGTTTCAATCCATTTGGATAAACCATCGAAGAAAAAAGTGAGAAAATTGATTTTGACTAGGGTCGCCCTAGTCCAAAAATTGAAAATGTATTTCCTACTTGGTTCTTTGCTCAAAAAAATTTTAGGATGTTTTATTTGTATTTGTTTTAAGCAATTAAAGATTTATGCATAGTTTCAATCCATTTGGATAAACCCTCGAAGAAAAAGGTGACAAAATTGATTTTGACTAGGGTCGCCCTTGTCCAAAAATTGAAAATGTATTTCCTACTTGGTTCTTTGCTCAAAAAAATTTTAAAATGTTTTATTTGTATTTGTTTTAAGCACTAAAATATTTATGCAATGTTTTAATCCATTTGGATAAACCCTCGAAGAAAAAAGTGACAAAATTGATTTTGACTATGGTCGCCCCTAGTCCAAAATTGAAAATGATTTCCTACTTGGTTCTGTGCTCAAAAAAATTTTAAGATGTTTTATTTGTATTTGTTTTAAACATTAAAATATTTATGCAAAGTTTCAATCCACTTGGATAAACCCTCGAAGAAAAAAGATCGAAAATTGATTTTGACTAGGGTCGCCCTAGTCCAAAATTGAAAATGTATTTCCTACTTGGTTCTGTGCTCAAAAAAATTTTAAGATGTTTTATTTGTATTTGTTTTAAGCACTAAAATATTTATGCAAAGTTTCAATCCATTTGGATAAACCCAAGAAGAAAAAAGTGACAAAATTGATTTTGACTAGGGTCACCCTAGTCCAAAATTAAAAATGTATTTCCTACTTGGTTCTTTGCTCAAAAAAATTTTAGGATGTTTTATTTTTTTTTTTAAGCACTAAAATATTTATGCAAAGTTTCAATCCATTTGGATAAACCATCGAAGCAAAAAGTGACAAAATTGATTTTGACTAGGGTCGCCCTAGTCCAAAATTGAAAATGTATTTCCTATTTGGTTCTTTGCTCAAAAAAATTTTAGGATGTTTTATTTGTATTTGTTTTAAGCACAAGAATATTTATGAAAAGTTTCAATCCATTTGGATAAACCATCGAAGAAAAAAGTGAGAAAATTGATTTTGACTAGGGTCGCCCTAGTCCAAAATTGAAAATGTATTTCCTACTTGGTTTTTTGCTCAAAAAAATTTTAGGATGTTTTATTTGTATTTGTTTTAAGCATTAGAATATTTATGCAAAGTTTCAATCCATTTGGATAAACCATCGAAGAAAAAAGTGACAAAATTGATTTTGACTAGGGTCGCCCTAGTCCAAAAATTGAAAATGTATTTCCTATTTGGTTCTTTGCTCAAAAAAATTTTAGGATGTTTTATTTGTATTTGTTTTAAGCATTTGAATATTTATGCAAAGTTTCAATTCATTTGGATAAACCCTCGAAGAAAAAAGTGACAAAATTGATTTTGACTAGGGTCACCCTAGTCCAAAATTAAAAATGTATTTCCTACTTGGTTCTTTGCTCAAAAAAATTTTAGGATGTTTTATTTGTATTTTTTTAAGCACTGAAATATTTGTGCAAAGTTTCAATCCATTTGGATAAACCATCGAAGCAAAAAGTGAGAAAATTGATTTTGACTAGGGTCGCCCCTAGTCCAAAATTGAAAATGTATTTCCTACTTGGTTTTTTGCTCAAAAAAATTTTAGGATGTTTTATTTGTATTTGTTTTAAGCATTAGAATATTTATGCAAAGTTTCAATCCATTTGGATAAACCATCGAAGAAAAAAGTGACAAAATTGATTTTGACTAGGGTCACCCTAGTCCAAAATTAAAAATGTATTTCCTACTTGGTTCTTTGCTCAAAAAAATTTTAGGATGTTTTATTTGTATTTGTTTTAAGCATTTGAATATTTATGCAAAGTTTAAATCCATTTGGATAAACCCTCGAAGAAAAAAGTGACAAAATTGATTTTGACTAGGGTCGCCCCTAGTCCAAAATTGAAAATGATTTCCTACTTGGTTCTGTGCTCAAAAAAATTTTGAGATGTTTTATTTGTATTTGTTTTAAGCATTTGAATATTTATGCAAAGTTTCAATCCATTTGGATAAACCATCGAAGAAAAAAGTGACAAAATTGATTTTGACTAGGGTCGCCCTAGTCCAAAATTTAAAATGTATTTCCTAATTGGTTTTTTGCTCAAAAAAATTTTAGAATGTTTTATTTGTATTTGTTTTAAGCATTAGAATATTTATGCAAAGTTTGAATCCATTTGGATAAACCATCGAAGAAAAAAGTGACAAAATTGATTTTGACTAGGGTCGCCCTCGTCCAAAATTGAAAATGTATTTCCTATTTGGTTCTTTGCTAAAAAAAATTTTAGGATGTTTTATTTGTATTTGTTTTAAGCATTAGAATATTTATGCAAAGTTTCAATCCATTTGGATAAACCATCGAAGAAAAAAGTGACAAAATTGATTTTGACTAGGGTCGCCCTAGTCCAAAATTGAAAATGTATTTCCTAATTGGTTTTTTGCTCAAAAAAATTTTAAGATGTTTTATTTGTATTTGTTTTAAGCATTAGAATATTTATGCAAAGTTTGAATCCATTTGGATAAACCATCGAAGAAAAAAGTGACAAAATTGATTTTGACTAGGGTCGCCCTAGTCCAAAATTGAAAATGTATTTCCTAATTGGTTTTTTGCTCAAAAAAATTTTAGAATGTTTTATTTGTATTTGTTTTAAGCATTAGAATATTTATGCAAAGTTTGAATCCATTTGGATAAAACATCGAAGAAAAAAGTGACAAAATTGATTTTGACTAGGGTCGCCCTCGTCCAAAATTGAAAATGTATTTCCTATTTGGTTCTTTGCTAAAAAAAATTTTAGGATGTTTTATTTGTATTTGTTTTAAGCATTAGAATATTTATGCAAAGTTTCAATCCATTTGGATAAACCATCGAAGAAAAAAGTGAGAAAATTGATTTTGACTAGGGTCACCCTAGTCCAAAATTGAAAATGTATTTCCTACTTGGTTCTTTGCTCAAAAAAATTTTGAGATGTTTTATTTGTATTTGTTTTAAGCATTAGAATATTTATGCAAAGTTTGAATCCATTTGGATAAAACATCGAAGAAAAAAGTGACAAAATTGATTTTGACTAGGGTCGCCCTCGTCCAAAATTGAAAATGTATTTCCTATTTGGTTCTTTGCTAAAAAAAATTTTAGGATGTTTTATTTGTATTTGTTTTAAGCATTAGAATATTTATGCAAAGTTTCAATCCATTTGGATAAACCATCGAAGCAAAAAGTGAGAAAATTGATTTTGACTAGGGTCACCCTAGTCCAAAATTGAAAATGTATTTCCTACTTGGTTTTTTGCTCAAAAAAATTTTAGGATGTTTTATTTGTATTTGTTTTAAGCATTTGAATATGTATGCATAGTTTCAATCCATTTGGATAAACCCTCGAAGAAAAAAGTGACAAAATTGATTTTGACTAGGGTCACCCTAGTCCAAAATTGAAAATGTATTTCCTACTTGGTTCTTTGCTCAAAAAAATTTTAGGATGTTTTATTTGTATTTGTTTTAAGCATTAGAATATTTATGCAAAGTTTCAATCCATTTGGATAAACCATCGAAGAAAAAAGTGAGAAAATTGATTTTGACTAGGGTCGCCCTAGTCCAAAAATTGAAAATGTATTTCCTACTTGGTTCTTTGCTCAAAAAAATTTTAGGATGTTTTATTTGTATTTGTTTTAAGCAATTAAAGATTTATGCATAGTTTCAATCCATTTGGATAAACCCTCGAAGAAAAAGGTGACAAAATTGATTTTGACTAGGGTCGCCCTTGTCCAAAAATTGAAAATGTATTTCCTACTTGGTTCTTTGCTCAAAAAAATTTTAGGATGTTTTATTTGTATTTGTTTTAAGCACTAAAATATTTATGCAAAGTTTCAATCCATTTGGATAAACCCTCGAAGAAAAAAGTGACAAAATTGATTTTGACTATGGTCGCCCCTAGTCCAAAATTGAAAATGATTTCCTACTTGGTTCTGTGCTCAAAAAAATTTTAAGATGTTTTATCTGTATTTGTTTTAAACATTAAAATATTTATGCAAAGTTTCAATCCACTTGGATAAACCCTCGAAGAAAAAAGTGAGAAAATTGATTTTGACTAGGGTCGCCCTAGTCCAAAATTGAAAATGTATTTCCTACTTGGTTCTGTGCTCAAAAAAATTTTAAGATGTTTTATTTGTATTTGTTTTAAGCACTAAAATATTTATGCAAAGTTTCAATCCATTTCGATAAACCCTCGAAGAAAAAAGTGACAAAATTGATTTTGACTAGGGTCGCCCCTAGTCCAAAATTAAAAATGTATTTCCTACTTGGTTCTTTGCTCAAAAAAAGTTTAGGATGTTTTATTTGTATTTGTTTTAAGCATTAGAATATGTATGCATAGTTTCAATCCATTTGGATAAAACATCGAAGAAAAAAGTGACAAAATTGATTTTGACTAGGGTCACCCTAGTCCAAAATTGAAAATGTATTTCCTACTTGGTTCTTTGCTCAAAAAATTTTAGGATGTTTTATTTGTATTTGTTTTAAGCATTAGAATATGTATGCATAGTTTCAATCCATTTGGATAAAACATCGAAGAAAAAAGTGACAAAATTGATTTTGACTAGGGTCACCCTAGTCCAAAATTGAAAATGTATTTCCTACTTGGTTCTTTGCTCAAAAAAATTTTAGGATGTTTTATTTGTATTTGTTTTAAGCACAAGAACATTTATGCAAAGTTTCAATCCATTTGGATAAACCATCGAAGAAAAAAGTGAGAAAATTGATTTTGACCAGGGTCGCCCTAGTCCAAAAATTGAAAATGTATTTCCTACTTGGTTCTTTGCTCAAAAAAATTTTAGGATGTTGCATTTGTATTTGTTTTAAGCAATAAAATATTTATGCATAGTTTCAATCCATTTGGATAAACCCTCGAAGAAAAAGGTGACAAAATTGATTTTGACTAGGGTCGCCCTAGTCCAAAAATTGAAAATGTATTTCCTACTTGGTTCTTTGCTCAAAAAAATTTTAGAATGTCTTATTTGTATTTGTTTTAAGCACTAGAATATTTATGCAAAGTTTGAATCCATTTGGATAAACCCTCGAAGAAAAAAGTGACAAAATTGATTTTGACTAGGGTCGCCCTAGTCCAAAAATTAAAAATGTATTTCCTACTTGGTTCTTTGCTCAAAAAAAATTTTAGGATGTTTTTTTTGTATTTTTTTTAAACATTAAAATATTTATGCAAAGTTTCAATCCCTTAGATGAACCCTCGAAGAAAAAAGTGACAAAATTGATTTTGACTAGGGTCGCCCTAGTCCAAAAATTGAAAATGTATTTCCTACTTGGTTCTTTGCTCAAAAAAATTTTAGGATGTTTTATTTGTATTTGTTTTAAGCATTTGAATATTTATGCAAAGTTTCAATCCATTTGGATAAACCATCGAAGAAAAAAGTGACAAAATTGATTTTGACTAGGGTCGCCCCTAGTCCAAAATTGAAAAAGTATTTCCTACTTGGTTTTTTGCTCAGAAAAATTTTTAAGGATGATTTATTGTATTTGTTATAAGCACTTGAATATTTATGCAAAGTTTCAATCCATTTGGATAAACCCTCGAAGAAAAAAGTGACAAAATTGATTTTGACTAGGGTCGCCTCTACTCCAAATAAAAAATGTATTTCCTACTTGGTTCTTTGCTCAGAAAAATTTTTAAGGATGTTTTATTGTATTTGTTATAAGCACTTGAATATTTATGCAAAGTTTCAATCCATTTGGATAAACCATTGAAGTAAAAAGTGACAAAATTGATTTTGACTAGGGTCGCCCTAGTCCAAAAATTGAAAATGTATTTCCTACTTGGTTCTTTGCTCAAAAAAATTTTAGGATGTTTTATTTGTATTTGTTTTAAGCATTAGAATATTTATGCAAAGTTTCAATCCATTTGTATAAACCCACGGAGAAAAAAGTGACAAAATTGATTTTGACTAGGGTCGCCCCTAGTCCAAAATTGAAAAAGTATTTCCTACTTGGTTTTTTGCTCAGAAAAATTTTTAAGGATGTTTTATTGTATTTGTTATAAGCACTTGAATATTTATGCAAAGTTTCAATCCATTTGGATAAACCCTCGAAGAAAAAAGTGACAAAATTGATTTTGACTAGGGTCGCCTCTACTCCAAATAAAAAATGTATTTCCTACTTGGTTCTTTGCTCAGAAAAATTTTTAAGGATGTTTTATTGTATTTGTTATAAGCACTTGAATATTTATGCAAAGTTTCAATCCATTTGGATAAACCCTCGAAGAAAAAAGTGACAAAATTGATTTTGACTAGGGTCGCCCTAGTCCAAAAATTGAAAATGTATTTCCTACTTGGTTCTTTGCTCAAAAAAATTTTAGGATGTTTTATTTGTATTTGTTTTAAGCACTAGAATATTTATGCAAAGTTTCAATCCATTTGGATAAACCATTGAAGTAAAAAGTGACAAAATTGATTTTGACTAGGGTCGCCCCTAGTCCAAAATTGAAAATGTATTTCCTACTTGTTTCTTTGCTCAAAAAATTTTTAGAATGTTTTATTTGTATTTGTTTTAAGCATTAAAATATTTCTGCAAAGTTTCAATCCATTTGTATAAACCCACGGAGAAAAAAGTGACAAAATTGATTTTGACTAGGGAAAAATTTTTTTCATGCAAAATTTAAAATAAAAAAAAATCACAGTGAACTTTTAATTTGAAAAATTCGTAAGAAAGGAAAGTTTTTTGCTTTTTCTGAAGCAACGGCTGTTCCTACCTTGCCTAAAAACAATACAGCTCTTCTATAGAGCAGCACGGATCAAATGTAAAAAACTAGAAGTCTCTACAATGTCTCGTTATTGAGATTTCTTGCTGATTAACTTGCTTGCTTGCTTGTTTGCTTACAGAAAGCATATTTTGCGATTTTCTCAGCAATGCCGCAACCTATTTGAAATCTGTTTTTTGCAAAAGATGTGAAATTCAAGGCACAAGCTTTTTATCTCTGAACATTTCAAGCTATGTTGCTCCATATCCTCACAAAATTCTAAAAACTGATTTTTCAAACTGAACAAAACCAATAGATTCACACGTGAATACGGTGTGAATATAAAAAATCTGTTTTTTTTAATATTTTTCATACTCATACTTAAAATCTTAATTTTTCAGATGTAATCATTTAATTTTGATATCCTTATTTCATGGAACTATGCTCATATGTAACTTAACCAGTTTCATTGCCAGAATTTCAAGTTTTTGTTTTCAGCCTTTGCACTTTAAACTTTAGTCCCTAAACTCGTTAGTAACAAGCTATAAAGTCATATTAAATCCTAATTCTTATTAAGGAAATAAACAAGTGTCTGACTTGCATAATTACTGTATTTATTTAAGGATAATATTGGTGTCAATAAAAACAGTCGATAAATCAATAAAAAGTATATTTTATTTCTGGTCTATGAATGGACGTAGAATCAAGGAACTTATTATGATTTTTGAAAGATTAATGACGAAAAATATTTGCTCGTAGTAAAAATGGAAAGAAAAATCACTTGCTATATGATGATCATTAAAAATTCATAATTAAATACTTGAGTTTCACTCAATGTCGACAAATGATTCATGCACAGACATATTTCAGTCATTACTTAGCCAGATTTGGAATAGAATGTTGATTCTACAAGGACTGCATTTTTTAATTGTGTTAAGCTGTCTATCTCTTCTTATGGAAGCAAAAATTGATGAAGTCTGCACAAATCATGAAATGATAAGCACAGCTACAAGAAGTTTAATTTCTGTATTTTTCACAAAACTGGATTACGCCACAATTATAATTCATATAGCAGTGACTAATTATGAAGGAACAGAAATTGGAAATGATATCATCAAAGGAATAGGAAACAATTTAGCAATAGCTGTTCGAGGTCATCAGAGTAAATTTGAGCCGGTAAATAAACAAAAATCACCAGTTGTATTAATATTAGACTCAATTAATTCATTCAATATTCTCAAAGTCAAGTTGAAGAGAGTCTATCCGAAATATTATTTGATATTATTTATTAACGGGCTATTCAAGGAAGTGGATGAAATAATAAAAGAACTATGGTCAATGTCAATAACAAACGTGAATTTCTTAGTGACTAATGGAACTCATGCATTAATTTATACATTCTATCCATTTGATCACGAAAAGTGTGGAACTGACTTTTCATTACAATTGATTAATACTTACAATCCAATTACTAAGTACTGGGAAAGCTCAACATTCTATCCTGAAAAGGTACAAAACTTAAACGATTGTGAATTGTCAATTGGAGTGACTGAAAATATTCCGATGGTTATTTTAAGCAAAAAGAGTCATGAAGAACATATCGATGGTGTTGAAGTGCTTCTGATAAGAAATTTAGCACAGGAATTCAATTTTTTGCCAAAATTTGTGACTCACCAAAGTATTGGAATCGCTAACGGAAACAGTTCATCCGGTCTTTTGGGAGCTTTATACAACCGGAAAAATGACATAGCGATAGGAACTTTATCATTACAGATTGATCGAATACAGTACTTAAGTGCAACAAGCATGTTCGCTTCAATTCCAATTGTCGCAGTCATTCCACCACAACCATTTATATCTCCATTTGAGAAATTCTTCATTCCTTTCGACTTTATAACTTGGATATTGTTGTTTGCAATGTTTTTCATTGGATATGCTGTAATTTTTTTATCCAAACTGATTTCTATCGCTTTATACAAAATCATTGTTGGACATAAAGTTCCTTTTCCATTTACAAATATGCTGATTGCATTTTTCGGAGGAACTCAAGTGACACTTCCAAAAGGCAACTTCTCAAGATTCTTACTTGCAAAGTTTTTATTATTCTGCTTAGTCATCAGAAGCTTGTATCAAGGACAGTTGTTTGGAATCATGAAGAAGGACATTTATGAGAAGACTCCAAGTACATTTGACGATTTGATGGCTAAGGGATATACATTTTACGCTTATGAAAGTCTTAGTCGGAGAATGCAGGGACTTAAATTTGCAAACAGGTTAGATTACTCTTTATAATCCCGAGCTGTTCATCATAACTACTATGTGCTGCTCGAACAATTAAACACATCCTTAAATTTACATCTTTTTAGAGTTCAACCAATCAAGAATTCAGAAATAGAACTTTATCGTCATAAAACCTTGGATAGTTCATTCAACGGAATGATATTCAGCTACGAACCACAGGTTGTCTACATGAATTTCATGAACAAAAATTCTCATGCATATTTAATACTTAATGAAAGATTTGTAACCAACCAAATGGTATTTTACTTACAAGAAAATCACTTCCTTACTGAGCACTTTCAGGATAAAATTAATTGGTTTCGTGAATTCGGAATCACTAACTTCATTTTATCGGAATTTATTGATCCTTTGTACTTGAAGAAGTTTCCACCGGATAATAAGAGTGAGCCATTGACACTTAAGGAACTGTCTGCTGTATTTTACATTTGCTTTGGTGGATTAGGAGCTTCTGGAATTATTTGGTTGATAGAGATAGGAATTGGATGCAAGAAATCAATTGTTGGTAGAACTGAGAGAATTTAAAAATAAGATTAATGAAGTAAAAAGTGCTGCTTTTTACTCTTTAAATGCAACCAGTCTTTCACAAAAAGCAATATTGAATTTGACTGAAAGGTACCTAAATTAATAGAATTAAGTAGCAAATTAATCAATTTCAATATTTTGTTAAAGATCAAATGTTTCCTTAATACACTTAATAAAACTATTTAATCCACAAAGAAATAAGTCTTGACTTGATGATACAAAGATTATTGAAATGATCTTCATATTCCTTGCATTATCCAGCTCAGATCTTACTCATTATTCATTAAGGATTCACGAAATTGACTCTTAATCAATGAAATCATCGGAATCTTAAGTTGTTTACTTTCAATTTGAAGGTTTACGCATTTTCTCAAACCAAAACAAACATTTTATTTCCTTAAAATTTCAAATAAACATAATAATCGAAGGGAAATCTAAGTAAGAATATAGAATTCTCAAACAAAATAATCCATTATGAGTTGTATAAATAATTTAATATTTCACAGCCACTTCAAGCAAGCATTTAGCAAAAGACCGATGTCTGTTTATTGTCGGAAAATGTCTCAAGATTTTCAAAGTTATTTAATTATTTATAGAGATTTTAGGCAAAAACAAAAGGAAGCGAGCATGCAGGTAAGTCAAGATATAAAAGACTTAGTAAATCAAATTAGTCTTTCATCTGTGAGAACTTGTTCGTAGCAAATATTTGATCTTAAATTGAAAGTTTAATTGATCGAAAACAATTGAGAAAGTTTGTGTGTATGTTTGTGCCTTTATGTGGATGAATCATGGGAATTCTAATTTTGGAAAACTATTTGAATTTTTAATTATAATCATTTCTCATTCTCTTTCAACTCTAACACCCGAAAAAGCATCAGAATATGAAAATATTTGTCATTTTTGAGGCTTCAACCTGCCTTTTATCTCCATTTAAATTATTTATATTGGTATTCATATGCTGTCTATTTGATATTTATTGTGTAATTGCATAAATATCGAGTGGCTTGGCACGTAATTAAAAATTAAAATCGAAACTACCCCTACGGCAAGAGAATTGCTGTGCTATCAGTTGAATGAGATCGGTAAGTGGACAAATGACAATGCTTTGACTTTTATATCATTTTTTTCCATATCCATTAAGATTATCATTTATTGATGACCGATGACCGTTGTTTTAGACTATTAGAGACTGTTCCATAGACTGATATTAATGTTTGAGCAATGTAGCATGTACGGGCTTATAGAATTATTGCGATGACAGATGGTCGAAATGACTCACGAAATAAAACACAGGAAGAGACCAAGTGTCAGCATATATCACATCCTCTGAAAGGGTTTCATACTTTTCATAAATATTTTAATTATTGAAAAATATTAAAACACGTTACATGACTTTCAATCCGTACCTAGCTGCTCACTTACCTTAGTTTAATGTCATTTTTAACGTGTTTTTAGAGGAAGACTGGCTTTTACTGTCAGCACTTTGTCTGGCTATTGTGTGTCTCCTTAAGTTAAGGATAGTTTTTAAGATAAGCCTAATCCATTGCTCAGTTTCATTGGATTAGCGATGTTGCTTGAGATTTCTTAAAGGAACAGGCATTTTGAAGTAGCAAATTTAACGCTGCGATTTGACCAACTTCGATATCAAAAATGCGCTCTATTCAGCAACGCATGACCACAAACTTTAACTTTCATTTTTTTAATTTATGATCATTCCATCACGAGTGACTCTAGAATGATGTAATAAACTTAAGTACATCAACGCGATATCATTTTTGAATAATTAATGCTCACTTAATGTAGGACAATTTAATGACACGATATATGTTCCATTGCGGGTTTCATGTTCGAGACACTTCCTAATGTATTTAAAATCAATGTTTTTTACAGTTCTGAAAAGGAACATGCAAAAAATTATGACTTTTTATGCTTACTTGTACACATATAAAAAATTATTGTATACAGAACAAGTAAAACAAATGTCGAAGACAAACAATGAAAATTAATCAACAACTTCCTCCGTTCATTCATTCCCGATTATTAATCATGAGTTTCTCAAAAGTTCTATTGTAAAATATTTCTATTGAGGAAATTCTGACAGATGTATTTGATGTGAAAAGGCTATTTAAATCTTTTTTTTTTGCGTGCGTTGTTGGTTGAGTTGTGGATATTTTGCTTTGTGTGTGGGATGTTCATGTAAATTTTAGTTGATTTATTGATGAATATAATTTTTGAAAGCTATAATTAAGGAGTATTTTTAATTTTTTATACATCGACATAATTTAATTGAGGCATTGAACATATTCTTAGATAAATTATAAATTAGATTGGTATGAAAGACTTTGGATAATAAGTAGACAGTTCACGAGCAAACCCTAGGAAAGCTTCCATGTTAAGGGTTCAAATGCTACAAAAAAAATGTCATGCGAACGTCTTTAAATCAAGTAAGATTCATTTTTGAAACTTAGTGTTGAAAATTGACAACCGACGACCAGTCCAGACAATTTCAGGAGTCATCTAAAGGTAAAAATTGATCACAATTGATCTGTACAGTTCCTAGAAATCAAATCGCTAGATCTGTGTTTGATAAAACAATAAATATCAAACTAAGATCTAGATTTTTGTGCATTATGTAAGTTTAGGCAGAAAATCATCCAATGAAGCTCTGAAAGGTTGTGTAGAAAGGAAATCTTAGAACTAGTGTTCATGTCGGCTCTGGTTCCAATTTTCAGTAGGTCACAATGTTTTCAGGTCCGTTCCAGTAAAAGCCCTAGTTGGTGAATTTACGGCTCTCGTATATTTCTCATTCTGTCAACATAATTCTTGACTCGTTTCTACATCTCACATCGCCTAATTCTTAGTTTTACGTCTTAAACTGCTGCACATAAGAAGCCGAAGTATCTAAACTTCTTAAAAATAACTAGGTTTGTGGTGGGATTTGAACCCGAGAGTCCAAATTCAACACCAACTTTTTTGAACTGTACCTTGTCAACTGAGTTATGAAGACACTTTTGCTTCTTCTGTATGTGTAATATGAAGCTACATTAGACTCTAAACTTCTCATAGAAGCATTCATGAATAAAAGAAACTTATCTATCAACTTAAATCACAACAATTCCAATTTAACATCACCTAAATGAACAAAATCCTGAATATCAAAAGTTATCGCCAGTTAAATCTCAATTACATATCATATAATGCAGTCACATTATTAATTTAAAGCTTTAAGAACATAAAACAGTAAAAACTACGCCTCCTTTTTAAATTATTAAATTAAATCACTCGAAACCTGTTTAATAATTAAGCTCGACAACCTGTAGAGCACTGTCATTAATAAAATATGAATCTCATAGGATAATCTAGCAATTACATAAAATCACAACTTTGATATTAATTTAATTAAGCGATTAATTCTTTTTTAAGTAATCTTATCAACGCAATACTCATTTTTAAAGTGCTCGACACCTGAACCACCACTTTAATATAAAGTTTAGGTTTTTATAATACATATACACAAACTTTATTACGTTTCACACATTGCACAACAGCAATTTCCCTCAGCACTCATGAAATATTGATATGATGTGCTAAAATGTTTTAAAAAATTCAGGCAAAGTAAATTTTTATTACATTTACGAGATGAACGAAGGGGAAAGGAGTTTAAAAGATATTTGAAAAAACTTTAGCGTATATCCAGTGATTTTAGAATGCTTGAGTAGATTTTAAAGCATTTTGTCAAGTCATTGCTGGATAATAATTATTTTCCCCAATCTTATCGATTAAAAGGAATGATTTATAATGTGCTATATAGCCAATTAACTCAAGAGCTATTCATTTATGGCAACGAGTCATTTATTGTCTTTCTTTTTTGAAGATTAGGTATTTTCCCGGTTTTTTATGGATATTTTTGATATGATTAAGACTTATTGAAATGTATTGAGTTTGTTGTGTAACGAACAGTATTGCAGAGTATTTGCAATACAACAGGTCACATGCTGTACTTCAAATGTTGTCAGGAGAAATAAAATTTTGTAAATTTTCGCCTTTTTTTTGATGGAACCATGAAATATAAAAATACCTTTACTTCATTTATTTCAAACAATCCATTCACAACCCAAAATGCGTTAACTTCATTCACAGCATGAAAGAAGCTCCCACACGAAAATTTTTATTTCATTCAACATCTTCAACTTTTG
Organism: Chironomus riparius; assembly: GCA_917627325.4. Taxonomy (NCBI): domain Eukaryota; kingdom Metazoa; phylum Arthropoda; class Insecta; order Diptera; family Chironomidae; genus Chironomus; species Chironomus riparius. Next base: position 13,976,123 of record OU895877.1, on the reverse strand, counting down.
ACGTCATTCATCGAAAATATGTAAAAGATACAAGTTGAAAGGAAAAGAAAAGTATAAAGGTTGGAGGGAGCATCATTTATGGATTGAATTACATTAAAGATGAAAATTTTCTTTTCTTATTCGTCTCAAGTGGAAGTGAGAAGCGCGAAAAATTTAAAGCAACAGAACAGCAGAAATATTAAATTTCACGACTGCAGAAGTGTGAAAATGCTAAAGCTTAAATGTTTTCTCAACGAGGATGTTGAAAATGGAAAATTATTTAAATTTTATATCGTCTCGCATGCAGCAAGGATAAGAAGAGCACATCCACAAAGAGTGATGTAGAGTGGGTTGAGTGTGAATTGAAACAGAAGTTAATTCTGTTATCAAAATGCAATGAATGTAGTCATGATGATATCTGTTGATGAACTCTATGGTATGTTTGTGTAGATGCACAAACAAAAAAAGGAGCAAAAGAATTTCTTTTTTTAATTTTTATCTTGTGCCAAATATCCCATGCGATTTTGCATGAGTTTTCATTACTCACATTCATGATGCGCATCATATATTGTTCTCAACATGCAATAAATCAATTTTCTCTCTTCATTTTTCAATTCTTTTTGTTGGATGGATATTCTTATAAAAATACATTTCGCATTATTTTTCATCGCAAGCTCAAAGGAGAGAGAAAGAGAGAGAGAGAGAAAAAATGTTGAAAAATTTATGAAAGCTCTTTTATATTCCCGTGATATCATTTCGTTCTGAATATATATACATTGCATTATTTATGAGACTTCTTCAAACAGAAGTTCACAAGAGGAATGAAATGGATAGAATTCAGGGCTTGACAACGAATAATTCTTGATTTAATGTTCAAACTTTTGTCAGTTTTCAATCAGCATATTGTGCAAGTCGAGAATAGTCACTTGTGATGTCTAATAAATGAAATATTAAGCTCCTTACTATCTTACGTGTCACAAAAGCTTCTCTCAAATGATGGATGTCATAATTCAATGCTCTATTACTTGACTTAGGCACTTACTGAGTTTACCTTATTTTTAAATTGTCTCTAACTCAATTTAATCCAGTTGATTCGAACTTACTATTTAGAACAGAACAACTAAGTCACTAGAGAATCGCTTCATCACAGTGTTGACGGAAATATGTGCCCTGGTGGCTTTAATTCAGACATTTTGATAATCTTATCGATCAAGTGATGTGTTGTATTGACAGTCTGTGAGCTTTTGAGATGGATGTAGGAATCATGTTAGGTACGATATGCATCCCCATACATTGCGTTTACAAAAAATATTCAGTTTCAAGCCATTTTCAAACCCTGACTCACACAAAAACGAAAAGAAAAGCCAAAGAAGTCAAAATGAAGTCTTTTTATAAAATCAAAATGATTTTAATTTAGCCTGATTGCGATGTAAAAACTGCAGCGATAGAAATTTGCATTTAAATTGCACATTCTGGATGTAAAATGATCAAATAATTGATTCACTAAAGTTACTCCAATCATCATCTATCGTTAAATAAATTCTTTTCTTTCCGTTCTCTCATAGTCCTCCATAGAGGATATAATATTTTCTTTTACACATTTTTCCGGCTAATACAACTGTATCCATGGATGTACTTGAAACACTCAATTTTGAGGGGAAAAAATTTTTTGTGTAAAGGGAAAAAAATTTCCATGGCAACGAACGAAATGAAGGTGGTGATTTTTTTCCAGTACAATAATTTTCCATTTGTATTGGTGTGACTCAAATAATATCATTGCGATATGTACTAAAATATTTTTTAATTTTGTTAAGAGGCTCACCTCATGACGTTGGAACGTACGACCAGCATATGTTGTTCTAAATATCAATTGCGCAATCAACATGCGCCAAGCAATCTACGTAGAAGAAAAAAAAATATATATACAGACATGAAAGACTTTTTTTTATCGCAAGCAACATAAGCTCAACTTCGGTCTTATCTGAAAGCAGAAGTACACATGTCTACTTGTATCACATTTTTATAGTGACACACAAGAATAAAAATACACGAGACTTCACATTCATGAAAACAATCTGTAGAAAAGGATTCATAGCTCAGTCGCTTAAGTTATTTCGATCGGTACGGACTGAGAGGAACTAGAAAAAAAAAGAGATTTAGACGTAAAAAATAATTTTTATAGATCCACAAAATGATGTAAATGAGGGAGTTATTAAATCGCGGATGTATAATTAGTCTAAAAATTTGCATAGACAAGCAGTAAAAGTCCAATAAACGAGAGAAAGTTTCTGTTGGATATTTTCTAATTGTTGGGGGATGTTTGAGTATAAAAAGAACAAAATAGACCCGTAAAACAAGTCATCAAGGTTTTCATGATAATAATAAAAATTAAAACAAGTGTTGCATGAATTTATTCAATAATAAAAAAAATAATGCATAGATAATTTGTGTAATTAAAAATGCATGTGCATTTTGTGGTTTATCGCAGTAGCTGAATTAGAAATTCTTACAAAAGCTTTACAACTTCTTTATCGTACAATGAAAAAATACAAAAAGAAGTTTTTATTAAAAGCATAAAGTCAACAGTACGAATAGTCTTTGTTTAATTGCTATACAAAAAAGATAGCAAGTGCCACAATTTGCGCGGCTGAAATATGTAGGAATAGAAAGCTAGTGACTAAGAGCTAGAAAATAATATCAATTTCAAGTGACTTTAAATGATAAAGAAAAAATTCGTGAATTATTGCAGAAACGTGAAAAAAAGTTATCAAAAAATACCAGGATTAAGGCATAAAAAAAATAATAAACAAGTTATAGTCTATACATCAATAGTTGAAATAAAATAAATACAGTGTATACCAATTAATGTCCGTTTGCGTATCATCAGCATTAAATAGTGGGATGACAACTCATGTATCCCATTTACACATGACATCAGCACTATCTATGATGCATCCATTTCAAAATCATCAAATGGCGCCATCCACGATCGATATGTCATCATCAACATCATCGTCGTCGCATAATCAAGTGCATATTCAAAGTCAATCTTCACAAAATTCATCATCAAATGATCCAAACGATCCTAATCCAGAAATGCTGCTCGCATTGATAGCTAGAAATAAGTCACTAGAAGGTGAGTACAAAAATAGATACATACACATTGTTGCCGTCGGTTCAGAAGAAGAATCATAATTTGCGATAAGAAGTTTGACAAGTCGATGGGAACCAACGTAATTTCTTAGTTTTTCTTGGAAATCTCCCATTAGGATCTACATTTGTAAATGGACATGACAACCATGTTTGCTATATTTACGTATCAAGTCGCAAGTTGTAAAACCTGATACAAGCCCGAGCGGCGCAATTTGACGATGATGATCAAATGATCGTCATATGAGCGTCATCGTCTGACGATGACGATTTTTTGACGATTTTTTTTTTCTAAAATATTATAACGATCATATGACGATCATATGACGATCATATGAAAGTCATGAATGACGATGACGTGAAAATTTTGTGATTGCTGAGACCAATTTTTTATTCAATACTTCAAGCATTTTTCATTTAAACATTTAAATCTCAGTTACCTTCAATTTTCTAGAAATTTTTTTTCCTCAATTGCAATTGAGAATTCAAAAAGGACAGACGTGTATTTATAAAGTGTTTTAATTGTGAAAAAAATTTGAAGGCATTAGCATTACACCAGTTCAAAAAAAAGGTTTGTAAATCCAAATAATTATTGCAAGTTTTACTTTTTTATTGGTTTTTAATAGAATTGTTTCGTTAACGCACCAGTTTTCTGTGGTACTGGACTCAAAGAATGGATTGTTCATGGTTCCAAGTTCTTGGATTTTCGATGAAGACGGTGATGTGTTTACACAATATCCCCCAAAGAACGCCATCAATAAACAAAAGCTTGTCCAGGATATGAAGGAACCTGCTAAAGATTGGATAGTAGTGAAAGTGGAAATTCTTTAATCCAATATTTTTTTTGTTGGTAAATTGTAGTTATGATGTTTTACTATGACAAATATAAAAATCATAAAAATTAAATCACTCAGTTCAATTTCTTTAAGATATTTTATTTTTCAGCCCATATTAAGCATATTTCATGATTTTTTTATCGTCACTGAACTGATAACGTGCCGTCGTTATTCCGTCATAATCTCGTCAAAAGACCATCACGCGATCGTCATATGACGTTATCGTATGATCGTCGAATGACGATTTTTTTGTCAAATGACGGTCATATGGCGTTGTAAATACAATCAAAACGACGTCGTGATAACGTCTTATCGTCATATGATGATCATATGATCGTCATTCATGACGTCTTTGTGACCATGACGATCGTCATATGACCGTCATATGACCGTCATATGACGCTTGTGTGCCGCTCGGGAAGTACATAATTGACTGCCACTCAAACATATTCTCGTGGCCAAGCAATTTGATAAGTTGTAATATCATGCCGAAGACCTTGTTGGAGAAATTCAGCTTGTCGATACAAGATAAATTCTTTCCAGGAAAATTCAATTCAATTCCTGTAAGTGCGTCAAGAAGTAAAGTGATAAAAACTTTATTTATTTACGAAAATAGACACCAAAAAATATTTGATAACGCAGCACTGCTCCATTTCACTTTTGACTAGCATTAGATAAGTATTGACCATATATAGCCAAATTACATCTCATTTTTGATAAACTACTTCAAAAATGCTCTCTGATAATGGAAAATCCCATAGTAATCGTAATGAAAACATTGGAAGAAAACCACGGAAAAATTTTAAGGCTTGTATTATCAATCATTATCAATTGGTGACGTTGAGTCCGGATTTGATAAAAGTCATGACATAGTCGACCTATGGTGATTATCACAGTACTTACTCAGTGTTATAAACTTTTTTTTTGTCTCGATTTTTGATATCAATAACTGGTTAAGGCAGGCTGATACAGCTCTCGAATATTTCGCAATAACTTGATAAGAATGAAATTTTCTGATTTTTTTGGAAGAACTCATGATTGGGCTTGACAATAGAATTCTTTAATAAGTTGTTGTACGCACATTAATTGAAGTACACAAGTTAAAAGGTGCTATCACATGATTGCTATTTCTTCGTGTTTTACTCCCGAGCGATGAAATTTAAGTTTGGTATTTAAATGGTTGGTTTGAGATTAGATTCTAGTGATATTATAGCTGATTTGGCTATCTTCACTGTATTATTCTAGAGACAACCATTAAAAAGCCAGTTGTAAATTATGCTACTCGGGAATAATTCAGAAAATTGGAAAAAAGTAACAAAATCTGATAAAGATTTTAAAAATAAAAGTATTGTGAGGAAAACGTGAAATTCTGGATGTGAATATGTTGTAAAACACGCAGTCAAAAGATAGCTAGTGTTATTTTGCAAGATTGTATGGTATCCAAGTGTTGATTGTAACGTACATTCAAAAGATCTTTTAAATTATTCCTGATTCATATTCAGATAGAATTTCAATTTCCAAGAATTGTTTTTGTTTATTTCCTCGTACTTATTTTCATTTTTAATGCTACACGAATGATTAATCTAGCTTTGAAAATTATTGGAAATTTCTTCTAAGAAAGCTTTCCAAACCAAATTTAACTCCTTTTCTGGATTAATTGTAAAATTCCAACCAAACTCACATACTCAATTTTATCAATTTAAGAGGAACGCAATTAATTATTAGACTAAGGTTCAATTGCTTTTTATTTCTATCTTTCTATGAATCGATAACTTCTGCTGTGGAAACAAAGAAAATGTAGAGAACCTTGATAAAAAAAAAATAATAATAATATTTCTTCATTCACATTCGCGAGTTCAAAAATATTACTCAACCAGCAATAAATTCAATGCAATGAATGAAGCTCCCTCCTAGTGAAGCAAGTCATAAATCATTTTTTTCACGTCTGCTGCAAAACATATAGTCTAAAACTTTGTATGTAAGATTCTATATGAAGGCAAAAAAAAATGATAAATTTTATTTCTCTCGATCCCTTGCGATAGAACTTAAGAAAATCGATTTTTATTTTTTTCCTTCCATTTCATCTTAGTTCCAAAAAGATTTTCTCCTCCATCTAGCTCATGTTCATGGTAATAAATGTATCGATGCAGAAACACAAGATCTGAGATTTGTATTTTGCTGTGATAATAAATAAAGAAATGACAGACTTATTTGTTGCTTTAGCCGGAAAAAGAAGGTGGGACGGAGCGTCTGCTATCGATTAGAAGAGCTCTTTAAACTTTTCGTATGCCTTCCTTTAAGAGAAAATACTTGAATATAAAAGGAAATTCGTGTGCCATTTCTATTAAAAAGTTTCTGAAGATTTTATTTTGCTTCGCAATGGCGGAATGAAAACCTTGTTGAAAAGAATAAAATAAACTTTTATATCTCGAGGGTTTTCCTCAACACAAAAGAGAAATAAGAAGAACATTTATTCACTTCCATTACGAAGCAATGTTCAATTGAATTTTCCAATGACGAAATAATCTGGTCGATGTGAAAAATAGGAGAAAATAGCAGATAAAAAAAACCCTTTTATTCATGCTGCTTTGCTTCCAAAATTTTTTATTCTGTATGTTCGTATGTTGAATACTAAATGTAGATATACATAATGTTACCAACACCCACAGTCATGTAGGAACTTCAGAAGTTTGAGTTTATTGATAAACAAAGAGAATATTTAAGTAGCACTTTGGCTTTTTAACTAGAATTAAAATTTTTTGTGGATTTTCTGACTAGAGTTCTTCTTTTAATTGGCATATTTAATCACTGTGGATCCTTATACATAACAGACTATCCCACAACTTAAAAATATAAGAAATGACGTCATCTTTGAAAAAAATTGAAAAAAATATGTTCCACACTAGACAAATAATAGATTAACTAGGTAAATAAGGAGACTACGTTGGTAGCTAATCAAGTATGTAGAACTGAATAGAAATTATCAATAGTGATCAATTTCAAATAATTTATTTTCCTTTTCTTTGTAGCATAAACTTGAAGACAATCTAAGTTCACATTAAACCTAGTCTAAATCAAACAAGAACCTTGAAATTGAATTTTTTGTTAACAATGCGCTCATAGAATAACTGACTCAAAGCATTTACAAACTCACATTTCTAATGGATTACTTTCATTCAGTCTTTAATGTTAACAAATAGATTTTCGAAAAAAAAACAGTTTTGATCCTTTCAATGACATAATACAAAATGCTTTAACGTGCTTTAAATTCATCACATTTGTGTAGGGAATATGTGAATATTCTGGTAAAGTATTTACGTCCATTTTGTGTGTCAAGACATGTCCATTGTTACGTCCCAAATCATTACAGCGTTTTTTTCTTTCTTTTCTTTTTATTTCCTTTAAGGCTATAAATATTTACGATCCGTCCCCATACAAGGATACTTCTTTTTTGCCCATTTAATACTGAAATGTGTTGTTTAATGCACTCCTCAGCAATAAAATTCATATCGAATTCATTTATAGCTTTTCCCTTTTTTATTTCATGTCATTCATTTAAAGATTCGATAAATGGAATCCCTTTACGATATAAAAAATTTATTTATTATAGACAATTCTCTGTAATAATTCTTAAAGTCAGACCAAATTAACCTCAATAAAAGTTTAGTTTAGTCGTTGGCAAAAAAAAAAGCCGCGTTCAATCTTATCATTTACTGATAACAATAAACAAGGAAAAGAAGTTTCGATGCTGTCTCACTGCCAAAGATTAAGAATTGGGATTAGTATCGTGATAATAATTATGACACATGAGTTTTTGACGTGTTTACTCTTTCGATATCATATAACGTCATTGCAGACGAAAGAAAGAAGCCAAATGATAAATGACAAGCTTCAATATGCTCCGTAAATTATCCATGAAACGCTTATTCGATGTTATTATTACTGAATCAACTTCCGTGTGCGAAATGTGAAAATGTCAATTTTATTCAATTGACTTTTGGAGATTTTTGACTTTTATGTCTTATTTTGCTTATATTTATAAGATGTAAAGTTAAAATAGCCCTCTTATTAAGGATTATGAATTAAGGGTCGAATTTTCCTGCTCATAACACTTTGAAATACTAAAGAATACCTTAAATCTGAATTATGCTTCATTAAAAAGAACTAAAGACACAAGGCTTCATTTGACAGGCATTCGGAAATTCAGTCAGATTTTGTTTAGATTATTTCGCTTACTTTGTGTCGCTCAGGATACATATAATTCCAATAATCGATATCCAGGATACTTTAAGGTCAAATTTTAATTATACTCGAGGACCTGTAGCAACCAGCTTTAGAAAGATTCCATACACAAATATCATAATGAACTAGTCATAAAAACATAATAGACACTCATTCCGACTCACCTGTTCTGAAATCCACTCAGTAGTTGGCCAATACCTTCAATCATCAATCACACACACCGTTTCTGTTTTTGCGAGCCATTAACGTTTTGCGAAAAAAACACAACATCTATCCATCTAATACACATATTATAAATATATAAAAAAACAAATGTACAACAAAGTGGTGAAATATGACCGTGTAATGCATACCTCACTCACTATGAGACTCCGAGACTATATGCGATACACGCAATATTTTATTCGGGGTGTGTTCAGTCTTTTGTCTATCTGAAAAAAAAATTAGTTGAGGGTGAATTTATTTCACAATGTTATCTTCAGCTATACTAAAAATAAATTTATTTATGTGTTTTGATAGAACTTTTTTTTAAAGTCAAAATAATATTTTATTGATAAATTAGTGACGTAAATAATGACAGTGCTATAATATACCGATCAGTATCTGTATCAAGATTATTTGTTTTGAAGAACAGAACGAGTCATCTAGAAACTTTGTTTAATGCTTGTGTATGAGAAAATGTGTGTTTTAGTCTACACATTTAGTTCTATTTACATAATTGTTCTTATAGCTTTAATAAAAAATTTAAATTGTAAAAAAATTTGAATTTGATAAGACTATTGTCTTTAAGGCACATTACCTGAATTGACAATAATTGCTGAATGAAAACCCATCACCAGAATCACTAAAACATTTTACAATTTTTCTACAGGTAAAATTGTCCATTAAACTAATTTAATACCCTCAAGTCATTCCTGCTGCTCAATATTTTGTACCATAAACTGCTCTTTTTATAGCTTCAACAATGTATAACAACAAATATTTAGAAGAAAAAAAAATCCTCCCTTTTTTTGAAAAATCTCATCGCCAAAGGCTAGAAATGAAATTTCTCTAATGGAATGAAAACTTTTTTTTGTGAATCTTTGATGCTCAAACTTAACACATACGTGCAGACTTATTTGATTGAAATTTTTTCATTCCCTTGATGATTTATTTCTAGCTTTTTGAAGATTCGCTTTGTTTTGAGTCAATGGTCTTTTGAGTTTTTTAAGGAATCGGAGGAGAATTTAGCTAATTTTCAGAGTGTTTTTGGATTTGTTATGGATATAATGCTAGGCTAGAATTATATGCGACATGGAATTTATCATAATTTTATCGCCTGAAAGTCACCAGTGTGCAATATACTGAGACAAAGAACTTATGCTTAAACTAAGGCACCCAAAAGTGGTTCCAGATATTATGGTATGTGTTGCTAGAAATCCTAGAAACTGACTCCAGGAATCAATCTTCTAATTGTCAATATCTAAAAACGAACGCTGGTCTCAATAGGTTTAGCTTCCTTTGGTTAGGTTTAGTGTTTCTAAAGGATATTTCCTCATAACCTTAACAATACAATTTAAAGAACATCATAAAAAATTTCACAAGTCCCTCAAGAAATTCAACAAAATTCGCTCCCAACCAAATCCATCCCATCTTACTCTACAATATTTCTTTGTTTTTCATTAAAAAATTAGCTTCGAGTGCTTAATACAATGTTGATTATGGATTTCAAAAGAATTTTTTTTTTATTTTCCTCTCATCGTGCTGAGACCGAGCAAATATTTATAAAGTTCTTAAAATATTATAAAGCAAACAGTTGTACATGCTGCGCATCTATCTGAGGGGGAAAAAAACGTTTTTTTAATAAAAAGAAGTGAAATATACAGTAATTTAGAATTTATAACCTTTGAATCATGAAGTCGCTTTCTTCAATAGCCCAATTAAATAAATATTTGGAAAGCGACTAAGAAAGTTAAAGAAGATAAAAAAAAATTATTGATAAGAAGAATATCTAATTAAAACACGAGCGTTCATTTGCTTTATGTCGACAAAAAATAAAAGTACAAAGCGGAGAATCACACAGAGAAAAAAATTGTGTATATAGAACGGTGGCGATGGCAAAGAGACAATAAAAATTCATAAATATTGCAAGAACGCATGCTCGTTATCACTCCATATTCTTTGTAAATGATTGTATATTCTGCATGTGGATTTTATACACATTTCCACATTTGTAAACAGAAATGGAGTTCTTTCCTCCTTCTCATTCTCTACGATTTGTAAGGAAAGGAAAAACACCGGAATTACACAATGACTTTTGTGTGACACATTTTGACACTACTGAAAGTGAAAATTAATTCATTTGATTCACTTTTCACGCATTGTCGAACCTGCCACGTGCCTTGGAATGCATTAGCGGAATTAATTGTGAACCTGTGAATGGTTGGCCTTTTGCTGGTTCCTTATTTTCATTGAAGTTATTTTAGTTTTGTTGTGAAATTATTGATTCAACTTTAAAATGAGCATTGTCATCTTGTTGAAATTTAAAACCTTTAATGACTTTATTTATTGTCTAATAAAAGCTACAAGGATGCATACAAATAAATTCAATGATTGTCTTTCAATAATTTGTATTAAACTTATAGTTTATTTATGTTTTAAAAGTTATTAATTGCACATAATTTGTTGATTCAGTTTGAATGTGTAGCTACATAGATCAAACAAATTTGTTTTTTCGAAGATTTCGAAATTTTTGATATTTTCCATATTTACAAATAACAATTGAATTTAACCTTGTACAACTGATTCTTTCAAGTTCATTTTAATTTAATTGTTTCTGGAAGGTCCATGAAAAAACAAGGTTCGTCTGATTATTTTTAGATACATCTAGAAATAAGCTTGTCAAAAACAGATGTGACGTAAAGTAAATGTTTTAATTTAAATAATATCAATTTAGAAGTTAAAAACTTTAATAATAATAATAATAATATAATCCTTTATTCAATGCATATTATGAGGCGGAACAGAAATTAAATATTTTTGATGTTAACCTTTGTCGGTTTTAAATCAATCGCTTATGTGAGGGTGTTTAAAGTAGTTGCTTGAAGTAAAAATGAAATTTATAATGAAGTTAAGGCAAAAAAATAGTTAAAAACGCCAAAAAAATTTTTTAGAAAAAAAATTTAAAAAGAAGAGGAAATGAATAATTAAGTAAGAATGCATTTACCGGCATTTACATTAATTAAGAGCTCTTGGTAATCTATGTTTAACTCTAAAGCTCAGAGAATCGTAATTATATTGACCAAGAGAAGAGATGAGATCGTTTGGATGGTGTGAAATTTTGCCATAGAAATTATTGGTGATATTATTAATAAAGTTATTAATTGAGGGAAGATTTGATGAATCATGTAGCATATCGTTTGATATGAAGTCAGACCAGTGAACACCATGGATCATTCTTAGAATTTTATTTTGGAATAATTGCAGCTTATTCAAATGACAAGCAGCAGAATTCGAGAAAATTGGACAGCCATACGTTAAAATTGGTCTGATAAAGGATTTATAAATTCTAAGTTTAGAGTCTGTAGAGGCAACTGAGTTCCTGCTCAATAAGCAATAGAGACTCGAGAAACTTGCAGCACTGGCTTTGTTTATCGCTGAGGCAATATGCTGTTTAAAGGATAGTTTCCTATCTAGAACGACATCAAGATACTTCACTGCCTCTTTCCAAGAAAATAGTTGACCATTGAAGCTAATTGAATCATTTGCGGTTTTCTCAATCATTTCAGTGGATTTAGAAAACACAATGAATTCTGTTTTAGACTCATTAATTTGAATTTTCCAATCCTGAAGATAGGTTTGCAAGGAACCTACAGTTTTGACAAGTTCAAGCTTAATTGCTTTCAGATTTAAAAAAACTTTAAGAATGACTAAATTTGCCTTAAAAACAAAATCCTAATTCAGTCCCTATTTCAACCCACACAACCTCTAAACTGTCCCATTTGCGGCTAAAAGACTCAACGACTGTCCACTTCATTATCAACCAATAAAAATAAAAATATCCGGATACACACTTCCAACATAAAGAGGTCGATTAAGGTGATTCCGGAAGTGCGGGAATGTAAATTCTTTGTAGGGAGCGGTAATGCACGTGGCAAAAATTATAATCCGTACATAACAGCTCGAATGTTAAAAAGTCTTTGAATCAACATCTGTCGTCAAATAAAATATGCTTAGTTCCTGTAAATTTCGGTGTTTTTATGGACATTATTAAAGATGTATTTATCACAAATTTCCATTAATGAATGATAAAGCAGTAGACATAGAAATCCTTTATATATACTCCAAAAATAAGAACTGTTGATATTGATTTCCCATATTGTGTTTCCTAAAAGGAAATGTAAGTGCTATTTAATGACTGAATCATCTTCCTTCCGTGAATGAATGTTAGTCACGTGAGGCAAATTAAAGTAGATATCCCTTACGTTCATTATTTTCCTACCACATGTTTTCGTGGCATTTAAAGGCAAAGAATTTGATGCACGACAATGACCCATCAAAATAAATTTACATAAAATTTAATGAGAAGCCGAGAAGGTTGAAAAAGAATGAAGCATATGTTGCTCGACCTTACACTTGATTGTGATCTATAGATATACAAAGTATGACTAGAAAGTCATTTTTTGAAGAAGATAGGACTGAGCATGAAGGTCTGTTTATTCTTGTGATTCACAAATTAACCATTTTATGAAATAGGCTTAGATTATAAAGTCAGATGTAAAGCTATCTGTGCAACAACAATGTTAATTAAAGCTGCTTAATCACAACTAAGTTTAATGCTGCTTTGAAGTTTTCATAGCCATCAAATTGATGGTGAAACTTCAAATTCCATGGAAAATGTCTTTTTTTTAAGGTAAATTGTCAACACTCTTTAAAGATATGACTGATATGACAAAAATAAAAAGAATACAAGAATGTTAATACATTGCAGTGATAAAAATATAAATAAAAATAAAGAATAACTTTTCATTCAGTGAAGGTAGCCATCAACGTGACAAAAAACAGACAACAAGTTAAATTCGGTCAAATTGCAATCTAAAAATTTCATCTTGAGAGGAACAGTTTGCGTAATAGATAAGAAATAAAACAAGATATTGATACAAGGCATGCTACACGTGTTGCCTCTGACTTATCACTCATACGACAGTGATGACGGAATTCTCACAATTAAAATTCTTGTATTGACAAAAGTGACATGTACGAATTTTTAAAAACATACCCGACAATGCCGTAGTAAGTGCGAGAGTACGTAATTCAAAAGTCGTCTTTGCCTTAAAAAAAATTATTTTGAGCTATTTTTAACAGATGTCGATCGGTGTATTTATCGGTAGTCTGGCATGATAAGCATTTATAAATAACAATAATGTTCAGACAGTCTTCAATTCATTAAATAACAATGTAAATCGCTAATGAATGATTTTTGAACTCGCGAACAATTTTGAGTAAATACATCAATGTGCTGCAACACACCCTCTGCACTCATAGAAGAATAATAAGAACTCACGTGCAGGAATTGGATTAAATTTTTTGTTTTTTCCTTCCTATTTATTTAGAAATAGAAAATAAAGTCAGAACAAATCAATTTAATAAAGGGTCTGAAGCCAAAAAACTTAATAATTAATATAATTTGTTAACTAAAATCTTGCGGTTGAATTGCTTCAAAAATCAACTCTCGTGATATTTACGCATGAATTGAGTAGAAAAATCCCGTCTATTCGTACTTAAATTATTTCATATTATGGTAAAATCAGGTGGGAATAAATTAAATACATCTGGTTTGGGATGACTTGCTAAAAAAAATTGTTAAAGTAAATGAATCGACACTTGTGCAAAGCTTCCATATATTCGAATTTTAAAGTCATTAGAGTCTGATAGAAAAAACTTCAATATTTTTTTTTACTTTTTAATTTACGAAGTGCTTTGCACAGGGCACAAAATTAAGTAAATTGCATATATGCATAAGGTAAGAAAAAAAAAAGACAGATGTTTTATGAACTTTCATATCCTCTGTTATATCATTTTTACGACATAAAATGGAAAAATATTATTCTCGCGAAAATATAGAACGTACATGTACATGTATAGAAGCTATAGCTTAGCTACATCCACGATAAATGCCCCTCATGAAGGATTCGCATAAATAATCCAGTAAGATTTCTCTAATGCATCATTTTCAAGTGCTCAAAAACATCTAATAAATTTTTATGTCCTTGTTCCACAATTTATCGTTGTCTTCTTTTTGTCAATTTTTTTGGGGTGATGAATGAGATTGCTCATTTTGGTTGGCTGTCTGCTGAACAGCTGCTTGTGTATGAATTAATATTGTAGTTCAAAATGATGCCACGAGTAAATACGAGGTATAGACCTAATCAAATCTAAGAATCGATTAAGTAGCTTCGACTAGTCTGTTGCCTAACTTCTACTTTGTCGTAAACATTGATCTAACCATTGTCATATCGACAACAACACTTCATGTAATGTAATAGAGAAATTGAACTTTTTTGAGATTTAACCCCACTTTATTACAAAAGATAAGTGTCCAGATCAAGGGTGTGGTACTGATGAAATGATCAAAAATGACCAAAAATAATCAAAAAAATTATTAAAAATGATCAAAATTGATCAAAATTGATCAAAAATGATTAAAATGTAATTCTTCAGTTCCACACCCTTGGTCCAGATTTCATGTCTGTTGTCAAGCCACTAGGCTCAGAAGCCTAACTTTAACATTAACAGATTTGCGAACAAATGGCTCAATAATTTACCCTAATTCTAACTTAATTCAAAATCACACTGTCTGTTAAGAGACAGGACTCGATTGCATCAGCAACAATAAGCAGCAAATTTTCAAAAAATGCGCTATAAAAAACCCAAATCCGGATTATTAACTTCTATACAAACAACTCAATGATAGATACAACATAGCCCTCAAATGGTAAAACAGCATTTCCTTCCCGCTGTGCGAAAAAAATGTCACCCACGAGTCATTTATTTGACATTATTTATTACCATACCCGCTTTTCAATTCATCCTTCTACCATTCCATTCTCCCGTGTGTATACTTTGTAAAGCAAAACGAGAGGATTCAAGCATTTAGTAAAAGTCACAAGTATAAGGGGTGCGGAATCAACAAACGAGAACGGAATGTTTAAAAAAATAAATGTGCGAAAAAAGAAGTTTTATAGGATACGATTCCAGTGCGGCAATAAAAAAAGAACGATATGGATTAATAAAATTAGGAGAAACAAGCATCAACTATTTATGTATATATCGCATATATGTTATATAATTGAATTGAATTTTCTTTGAGTGTTAAGCAACCCTCATTTAAATGCTTGCCTTTCTTACATTCCAATTTACTTTTTTTTTCTGATTCCGATTTCTTAAATAGAAAACTATATCTTTTTAAATTTCTATACCCTTTTTTTCATCCTCAATGCTATGCCATTTATGCTATTTCGTCTTAAGAAAAAACTATATTTTCAAGGATAGATACATATACCCGGCTAGTGTTTACTACTCCTTCATTTATTTATTCATACCCAAGTAGAAGCATTTATGAAACCTATTTAACAAGCATGAAAAAAGAGCGCAAGAGAGAGAATGGAGGATACACATAAAACGTTGATAAATGACAAAAAGCACTTAGATCGAATTGGAAAAATCCAATGGCAAAAAAAATATATATTGGAAAAATTGTGTGAGTTGCTGTTGCGCTTTTCTACATTTGCCAATGATTGTGCAACTTTTTTTTTCACTGTTTCAATGTATCCATTGGATAAAGGGAAATCTACTTGCAATTTATGCAAATGCACAGTAGTCAAATTTCAATGTTTTAATATTCATATCTCTTTTATGGAATGTTGATAAAAAAAGTTCGCTGAAATATTTTTTTTTATTTTTGGATATGATGAATGGGGTATGATTGCTAATGGAAGGACTTAATGGTTGCTAAGTGCATTGGAAAATTTCGATGACTGAGTTTTTTAGTTGAATGACTCAAGTTAATGTTTTAGACTGCAAAAGGTCTTTAGTGATACAATACTATAAAGTAGCTTTAAAGATTCTTAGTTCACAATGTTAGTTGCAACCAGTGTTGCAAATGTAGATGTCTACACTAAATGAAGAATGTAGATTCTTCAATAGTTTTTGTCTAGCTAAGAAACTTTCTTCATAAAGATCGATTCTATATGAAGATAGAAAATCTAATTTACACAAAGATTATTTCTACATAAAGATTCTGTCTACATAAAGATTCGATGTAGATGTCTACAATTCTACATTTTTTCCAGGTCTACATCAGAGAAGAATGTAGAATTATAGACATCTACATCGAATCTTTATGTAGACAGAATCTTTATGTAGAAATAATCTTTGTGTAAATTAGATTTTCTATCTTCATATAGAATCGATCTTTATGAAGAAATTTCTGTCTCAGAATTTATCTGATCCAGACAAATAGCCAGAATGCAACACTGGTTGCAACTTCGAATTGGGTAAGCCTAGCCTCAAAAACATCTATGAAAGTTGCTTAAGATAAGATTTAGAAACAATTAATATAGCAATTTTTCAAAGTCCACCAATTTTTACTAAATGAAGTGATACAATTAAAGCAATAGCTTTTAAGAGACCGAATTCATGTCTTCTATAAATCTGCTACACTCTTTTGTATCTTTACGAACTTAATAAGTTCCAAATGGATTGATAAAACACTTGGTTTGTCTTACAAAATAAAATGTAAAATTAACTGTTCAAATTATATTGAAAGACTGTAATTTTGAAGGGGTAGTCAACTATATAATGATAAATATAATTTAAATCTTAAATTAACGTTATGATAAAACTCTGAATGTCAAACTCATTCACAAAGTGCCAAAATTCATTTGCAACTCTACTAGTCCAATTTCATGCAACTTACTTCCATTAGTCACTTCTGCTCGATTACAGAAACCATAACAAATAAGGAAAACAATTTCAATGAATCACATTTCGACGAATTCTTAACTTTTCTTTATTTCAATCCAACTTTTCACTCATCATGAAAATTTTCAATCTGGATCTTTTTTCCATCAGCAATAATACGTTCTTGGAAATGAAGCCAAACATGGCACATGTTGTCAGATATAATGATGAGATAATATTGAATCCATACGATTCTTATGCCTTACTCTCTTGTCTCTTTTTGTGTTTGAAACATGACTAAAGTCGCGTGCATCAAGAATTTTAAAGAAAAGGAAAAATTATAGGCCTGGTATTTTTACGGACTTGTGCATCATCAGCTGGCATCAAATATTTTTATTAAATTAAGAGGAGGAAAAAAATATAATTTTTAACAAAGTTTTATGGTTTCCTCATGGGGATTATGCATGCGTATGGATGTTATTTTGCGTGGATCTGCTTTCTTTCTCATGTCATGATTGATTAAAACATATTTTTCAGCACATAAACAGATTAAACAAATCTTACATGTTATTTACTTTTAATTCATATTTGATAAGCTATAGCGTCATAGCTTAAGGACATCAAAGACATATTCCAATAATATTTACATTCAGGCACTCGCACGTGCAAAATACGAAAAGCCATAAGAGCACTCCTTAATTATTAGGTTGATTGTGTGTGCAACAAAACATCATTAAAGCATTATTTATAGCTCTCAAGAAATTGATTTTGTTCCAAACATAAAACCAAGTGGTGCAATATGCCTCTAATCCTCCAGTGATTTGTTCGTCAATGAGTCCTTTCCTATTGTTTTCCGTCAAGAGAGTTGTGCACACTTTACTGTGTGTGTATCGAAAAAAAGGGGTGCAATTTATGACACGTGCCTGTAATTCAATTTCGAATGAAAACATTTACGAGACATAATTTTCTCAAGCACCATGCGATTCTTTGCAGAAAATTGTTAGTTTAGTACCAAAAAAAAAGAAACTCAATTGTTACATTTTATATAAGTCGATATGGAAGAGTAAAATCACGCCTCTGGCAAGTGTCGGAGCTGTTCTTTTGTGTGGTAAATGCATTCCTTAATTGCTATTGAAGGTTGAACATTAAAAAAGAATATTCATCGACGTTCTCGTCTATCCAGAATATAACATTTAATAGATATTTATTTACATCTTAATTTCCATTAATGGAATTGTCAGATTCTGTATTTGTGCCATAAACTTTTGCATAATTAAAATGCGATGAGAATGTTTTTAGCTTAAATGTGCAAATTTATATGGCATAATGTACCTCGTAACTGTCTCCATTTTGTAAAGTGAATTTATATTTTCTTTTCTTAAGAATTTCCCTTCCATTTCCATTCTCTTTTGTGTATACAAGTCGAAATACGAGAGGGAAATATTCTTGCCATAAGAAAGCATGAGAGACACAGTAATGGTTAATGGTGAAAATCTATTTTATATTCTGAAATTTCTTTATGACTTTCTCACCCTCAACCGTATATATGTATAACATCCCAGCCATTGAATTTTCCTTTTTCTTATTCTTTACTTGCCTTTTATTCTCCTTCGTGCTCAACAAAAGAGTAAGAACATAAGTCTCTTCACAACCACTCACAGATGTTACACATAAAAATTGCTTCAAGTCAGGCTAATGCGAAAAATGCTCTTGATATTTAATGTATATCAGAGATTTCTTGCCATTTCACTACGTTCTTGTTGATGTGCACGGTCAATGAATAATTAATGAACAATTTCGAACTTTGTGTGATCTCACCTGAAGATTTTCTTTTTTTATTTTATCTACAATAATCTGAGCTGCTGTTCACCTTTAATATTTAATTGAAGCGTCGACCTTTTGAGGGAGAAATTTAAAGGCAGCAGCTTTAATGTTGATGCTTCAATATTTTCGAGGGCATAAATCAGATTTGCAAATGAATCGAAAATAATCGGATCAATGTATCGTTTTTTGTGCCTGAATTTTTATTTTTTTCACATTCGTTCGATTGAATTAAAGTCGGATGAAAAAAGAATAATTTTTCAGGCGTAAAAAAACCTCGAAAAAAATATTTTTTTATGCTACGCAACATAAATGGCTTATTTGGTCGCTTATAACGACAAAAGTGACATACAACCATAAAAAATCGTATGAAATAAAAATAATTTTTTTTTGTCCTCTTTCAGCATGTAAATGTTTTTCTCGGTTATTATCATAAAAACTGTACATAAAAAGTCGCATAAAATGTTATGAAAAATACTAAAAATGTCTCTGGAAGTAGAGAAATGTTGACATTTGAAAATAAGCATAAAAATAATATTTGTATGCCGAGGAAAAGTTTAAAGTTTTATGGGTGCAATAATATTAAACAAAATTTTATTGTTAATTTTTACATTTTTAAAAAACTTTATGTGGACGATTTTGGCAGTCTTTTAAGTAAGAGAAATAAAGTTTACAGTTTGAGATTTGTACTAAAGTTTTAAATGGTGATTTGGGATGGGTTAGGATTTTTAAAGGAAAGATTTTGTTTTTTATTCCTTAAAAATTCTTTGAGTTTGGTGCAATGTAAAACTTTGGTGACACTTAGTAGCTTATTTTTGTATCTGCCCATCAGGTTAGAACTGGTTTGTTATGATTCTAGTAAGAGTTTTTGATATAAAGTAGAAGAGTAACTCCAAAGTTATTAAGCTTTAAGAATCATTTGAAATAATTAAACAAAATATTTTTAAAACTAGAGTCCATTTTAAACTAAGAGTCTGCAGACAGCAAGCAATACATAACATCCTCAGATCCACATTAAATCCCCCATACTTCAAATCAAGGTTGACCACTAAATATTCATAAAAATTTCTTTTTATCATTTATATAATCTCAAGGGTAGTCTCATGACAAACTTTTTACTCATAATTCTCCATTAACTGCAGGGAGCAGCACTGCTTCTTTAGATTCATTTCAATAAAGTTATTTTCCTTCACAGACTTCAAGTCTCATTTGGAATTTTCTTCTTAATTGAGAAAAGTTTATTGATTGCATTTTATATGACTTTATTACTATTTTCAGCTTATAAACTAAAGAAATTCTTGGATACTTAGGCTATTGGATCTACAAAAGAGGAAGTTTCAGCAAACTAAGTTCATTTTAATCAATATCCTCTTTAGTATTCCATCAATGTGTAATACGTAAGCATTTAACATGTATACTCAATATTGTTGTGCTTCTACAAACTGTCATGGAACTCAAAATTCTTTTTAGATCCTCCCCGGTTGTATAAAAATACACAAATTCAATATTCTTTCTACATTTGACCTATTCCGTACATATACAATCTATTTATTCTCCAGAATTTCATTTTGGCTCATATTTTCGTTCCAAGATATTTTTGTATTCATCTCAAATTATATCCGCTTCCATAGAAAAGTCATTTTCTGATTCAACAATCGTCTCTCTATACACAGCAAGCTGTATATGCTTTCATTCCATATTCTATGGACGTCCTTCATGTAACGTTTCTTCCATTTGAGAATTCAATTTTCATGTTGATTTTTCTTCGTTCTGTATGTTTTTTGGAAGATCCAAGGGATGGAAACTTAGAGTTCAATGAAGAATCTTTGTTTTTGAAATTATAACTGATCAAAGAGTTACAGTGTATTTAAAGAAAATAGGATTTGGTTCCTCCAGAAAATGATTAACTGTATTTCTATAATCCGGAGCGTAATAAGCATCAAAAGATCAATCTACTAAGTCTAAACTCCCAACTCAAGAAATTCAAAGCATTAAACCTTCATCAACAAAACAAAGACTTGATTCCTTAACAAACCAAAACAAATAAAACTTCCCATCCTAGAACTTTACTTGACTCCACAACAAACATCCCTTTTGTCGCATTTTCCAGCACAAAAAAGGTAAAAAGGAGCACATAGGAGAAATTGCTTGCTTTTTCCTTTTTATTATAAAGCTTTTTAATGAAATGAAAAAAGGTAAAATGAATTAAAAGTGAAAGGAGGTAAAACAACATAGATGTGTACATTATGGATGGAACTTTTCTATCCAATCATTTTACTTGACTGTTTATTTGTGTTAAATTATTGACATATGATTAAAATTTAATAGAATTTTGAATTAGTAAAATTAAAGAGGAAAAAAATGGATCAAAAAGGAGCAAAATTGTTGCTTCTTTTATGTACACTTAATTCCAGATGCAGACTTCATATGGATTCTAAACAATAAACTTCAAAACTTTCAGTTTATTTTTGTCTACTTAATTAAATGTTGTTGAAAAGCCAACAAAAATAAATAAAAATAAAGCAATGACTAAGGGGAAAGTTTGTGAATGATGTCTTTCGGTTATGGTTGTATGGGAGATTTTGTGGATCAAATGCTTCAAATTCATCTAAAAATTGTATCCTTGGATTCTAAGGACTTTAGTATCCTTTTCAATGCATCCAATCTAGAGGGCATTACCTCCTTCAAATAAAAGGCATCATAATGAAATGATCCCAAAGAGTCCTTGCCTCAAAGCAGAACTACAAAAATATAAGTTTTTCGTATGTAAAACTACAAAATTTCCACATTATTTTCCATAAACAAAGAGAACATTACAAGACAAAAGAATAAAAAAAAATTTCACAATAAAAAGGCAAGAAAGAAAAAGTTTATTACGAGATAATAAATTTCATCCTCTGTTGTTGTTCTGGTCTCATTCTCTCATGAGGCATTGTTGATGAGCGCATGGTGAAAATAAAATGTTAAAGGGGATGGTTTTTTTTTCTCGACATAAGGAAGAGATGGAAGGAAAACTATAATTTAATGTTATTATTTAGGATTATATTCATAAGCATGGGTTGCTGTTTGTATTTAGGATGGGAATGAGATCTGTTGTGTGTGTTTAACTAGTGGAAAAATATATATTTGTAATTGATATTTGTGGGATTTTGGTATAAAAAATTAAACAATCAAACGATATTTTTTATCACCATCAAGATTATTGATGACAAATGTAACATGAGATATGGTTGATGGGAGAGCGTGACAGTGGGAAAAAGTCGTAAAGAAGAAAAATTATAAATTTCAATTAAAATACTATAAAAATTTATTAAAGTGCATTTATCAATTTATTATCAAAATGCTAGTCGATTAAGCTGATTACAAGTTGATTGATTTAGCTAAAGTGACTAGCTGACGATATGGTTTCGTTAAATTCGAAAGACTTGGTTCGATACTTAAAAACCAAACTATTAGAGATTAGTTCGGTTTGGAACCTAGCTATTGGCCTTATTTACTAGACAAAACTTTAATGTCTCAAATAATAAGGTTGTAACACTCAAGATAGTTCAAGCTCAAGGCCCGGAATTAAATGAAATCATCAACCTACTCATTCAACTTACATGACAAACCATTAACATAACCAAGGAACAAAATTCTCGCACACATTTTTCATTTGTCAACCGATAATCTCTTCTTTGTTGTTCACCCTACAACTCACTCACTTACTCACTTACTTTTATGTATTATCATCCACTGTAGACTTAAAAATTACCCAAAAAGTGATAAAAAGAATAGAAATCTCTAAATGTTTACGAAAATGGAAAATATAATAAAATAATTTTCGTCTCAATCTCATGCGAAAATCTCTCTTTTCTTCTCTATGTAGCTATAGATCTGTCAAATGGAGGGTGAATAAATGAGAGGATAAAGTTGGCTTTTACGTAAAGTGAAAAACTTGTCTTTTGTAAATGTTCATTCCCTTTAATCTCCCTTGCTTAAAATTATGATGCTGAGAGATTAGGTGTAACTGAAAGTGTATATCAAAGGATCTCTACTTTTGTTGCTAGGTTCTGTGTGAGGACTTAAGAATGTTATAAAAGAAATGGTAAATATTCATGGTTTTATTTTGTAAGATTGAGACAAATGGTGATTATGGCTTAAATTGTGATAGATATTTATAGCTTTGAAGTTGCTAAACTGGATCCAGTAAAATAGTATTTAAATTCTCCCTCCACAACCTCAACAACTGCAAACTATCCTTACAATCCTTACAAAGGATCATTTAAAATTTACATGAAGTCAAAATTGACACTCCTCAAAACTGCTAATTCAATCCAAGCCATCCATAAACTTCAACAACATTAGCACATAATCGCATAAGCGAAATAGCAAAGAATGATAAAATTTTCATGCCATATGTTGCTTATTGCTTTCGTCAATTGACTGTTTAATGTCATTGGATAAATCCTTGCAATCCATAAGCGAAGCATAATTGTATTTTTCGCTCAATTACATCCATTAGTGCCGTAAATCTTGCAACTGAAAATATTTTTAAGGTGTCAAGTCTTTTTTATATGCTTGTCATGAATAAATTTATGATCAGAACCCTCAAAATTATCCATCTAATAAATTCATTAAGATTGATTTTGAATATTTTATCAGGAAAATATGTCGTTTCTGGGTGTTTAGAGGATTTCAGCATGTTCTTATTTTCAAGCAAGTTAACGAAAATGTTTCTTGACATTCACTGAAATTTATAACTCATGGTGAGGAAGGAAGTGGAGCACATAAAAACATCTACAGCATATATAGTGCAAAATTTATAAAATACTAAAAAATAGTTGAATGCTCGACATTAAGGAAGAAACATGAGAAAAAATTACGATCAAAAATTCATGCAATTTAAGCCATAGTAAGTGCCAGAAACAGTAGATATTGCAGAAGGATATAAAAATCTCAGAATAATAAAGATAAATTGGTCAAGGAAGTGCCTGAAGTGAATTTTCTCTCTCCTGGTTCGGTGTTCATGCTCTCATGTGAAAATAATGTTAGATTATTCAATTTAGTAGTTGATAATTTATTATCATATATTCCTTATTCATTTCTATTAAAAGAAATCTATGTGGCACTTTGGAAAGAGTTAAATCTGCAGTACTGGGGAATATTTTTTTTTCACACATTCAATTAACAGATTAACTCGTTCCTTAGAATTGAAATTCACCATGCAAAATTATCTTAATAGACTTCCTTAATAGATTGTATCAATAAATGTATAACATTTATGCATCCCTAACCCCAGGCATTTATGTAATAATCGTCACCCCATGCATAATAAATTGAATTTAAGTCCTTGTAACAAAAAATTTCATGCACAAAAACTAAAGCAAATAAGAAGTACGAGTAGGAAGAATGGTTTTAAATGTCATTGTTGTACGAAAAAAAAGAGTGTGAGTTGAGTGAGAGGATAAATAACATCATAAGGGATGTGATGATAAATTTTTATTGCTAAACACGAGTGATCAACTAGATGGAAGGTTCAAAAAGTCAAAGTCTGAAATTTGAGAGTGACTCCTTTGTAATGCTTCACAGCAATTTCAAAAACTAACATAATTTGAATAGAGTAGTAGAGGATGTGCTCGTTAAGTATGACAATTGGTGGGTATGAGTCTATAGTCCTTACTATCCAGAAAATAGTGAAGGTTTCCATGGATAGAGCTGTTTTTTCAGACGTTCTCTGAGCGCAGCAATGAGTGCACGTACGCTCCAGCCAAGAAAGGAATTAAGTAATAGGCAATATTGATCCAAATTTTAGCTTTTCAACAAGATCAAATTAAGAATTAAGACAAAAAAAATGAAAAATGCAGACAAGTAGAACAGCACATATCTAGCAGATGACAATCAAACTTTGATAACTATACAAACACCCAGAAACAATAATAAAAGGAGTAAAACCCGTTCATGTGCTTAGAATAAATTTTCATGACAATATTACAAACTGATGAATCACAATGGCATTTAAATAGTTCAACAGCAACAACAAAAAAAACTAGAGAATAGCTTTAATGCTTAAGCGGGTATTACTAACAATTGGGAGTGCTTAAGCATCAGTGACGATAAATAGCTAACATTAAAATCGATAAATAGCAACAAAGTAGAATTGTCATCAATTTAATGCACATTCATTTTAATGGATATGAATTGAAGGGCGATTTACGATATTATCCACTGTCTATGTATTTATCAAGAGCGAGAGCATTAGTTTAATGAGACCCAGTGGACAAGTGCTTTTTTGCAATATAAAAATACATAAAAGTGTTACGGCAATGTTCAATGATGCGGGACCATTTGTTACATTTATCAACAGTGACCGGGATAAATGATCTGTTAAAAGTGGAACATCTATGTAGGTTGATAGTGATCTCTCTTATTGTCATTATTTTGTTCTTTTCTGGCATTGTTAGCATCTTCACCAAATGACATCAAAAATTATTTTAATGCATACAAAGAATCCCATCAAGCATGAATAAGGAATAAATTTTAAAGTAAATATGTGCATGTACTTGAAAAAATAATGAAGCCACTCATGATATTGAGTCATCCTCATTTCAACCCCTTACAGGCTACCCTCAGTGTTTGTATTAACAATTCGTAAACAAGACTTGTTATTGTGGATTCTCATATTGTGTAAACAAATCTTTCCATATTGAGATTCTGTGGAAAATTCCTCACAGAAAATTTCTTTAATTCATCAATAATGCATTAACTCTACCAAAACAATAAAACTAAATACGTGCAAACTAGTGACAAAGGTGCAGATTTATTTGTTTATTCATCCTTTTCATGTCAATCTAACAATGTCATGCCATCTGTTCCCTAGCAGAAATTTACTAGTAATTTACTGGATAACTTTCCATTTGCTATTTGCTATTTACTAGTAAAAATCCAAGTTCAAATCATCGCCAAAGACCCGCATTTTCACTTGCTATTTGACTAGTCAATTCGCTTACAATTTAACAAGTAATTTACTAGCAAATTTGTAAAAAAATTAAATGAATATAACCGTTGATTTCCATGTGTTCTTTTGATTTTTCTTATTTGTGTAAATTATTGTAAAAGTATTAATGTGCACTTAGTAAAGATAATTAAAGTACAATAACACTATGAAAAATAAATAAAGACTTAATTTAATTAAGTCGAAAACTGATGAACGCCCATGACTCGCACGCAAATCTGAGGAAGATAAATAATTTATTCAAAGTCACATACAAATTTGGATCGAGGTTATAAAGGTGATTTCTGCGCGCTCTTGTGAAGTATATGGCAAATGCCAAATTTAGAACAAAATTTTTTATGACGCAAAAAATTCTTTTTTTGATGATTTTTCGTAGATTTCGAACTTAAGCAGATTTGATCAAACATTTCACATGGTAATTTACTTGTAAGTTGCTATTAAATCGCAATTGTAATTTACTAACAGTAAGTTGTTTTAATAATAACTAGTAAATTGCAAGTAGTAGAATAGAAAGACTAGAAAATTGCTAGTAACTCCCGCTAGGGGTTGTCGCCAAAGCACTTGAACCACTTTTTACTATTCATTATAAAATTTTTGTGCTCAGTAAGAGAAGCAATTCAAGTTCATTCTTTTGTTCTGTCGGGGAAGAACCATTGGTTCCATTTAAAATTTTTCTTATTATTTATGGGTAAAATTTGTTGTAATAATTAAAGTCATTTGAAGTGTGTTTAGGTATAAATTCACCCTCATAAAATAAGTATGGAATAGAATAATCATTGAAAGTTATTTCATGCTGTCTATTAAGTCAACAAAAACTACGTGAATTTGTAAATTTGTCATTTCCTCTTTTATGGTGAAGGATTTTTAAAATTTTATTGAATTATTAACTGAGGTACTGCAATGTATGATTGAATCTCTGAACTCGGTGAAGCAATCAATTGACAAAAGTGCTGTACAGCTGGTTTTAAGGTACTAAACTTAAGCTGTAAATACTGTCAAATTGCCTATATGACAGCCTATGGAGTTTCCATCACCAAATCGTCATCGTTAAAGCTTTCAGGGCCAAAGTTATCAATTATTGACACTCTGGTTCAGTTTCTAAAGCTACGTGACTTAGTCAACTTCATCTAGAGTGATTGTAAATTATTGCTATATTCTGTAATCTATAATCCAGCTTGACTTACAATTAAATGCACTCCATCCATACCAAAAACAGAAAATTTCATGCTCATCATTTTGAAAAATATCCATGTTTTGTTCTATCGCACTTTAATTCATCACATACTGAATAATGTCAGTCGTTAAATCCTAAAAGAAAGAATTTTTCTTTTCTCCTTCATGAGCATGCTATAAAAATAAAATAAGGCTAAGAAAAAGAAGAGAAAA
Source organism: Chironomus riparius (assembly GCA_917627325.4). Lineage (NCBI taxonomy): Eukaryota > Metazoa > Arthropoda > Insecta > Diptera > Chironomidae > Chironomus > Chironomus riparius. Next base: position 13,948,775 of record OU895877.1, on the reverse strand, counting down.
TTTATGAAGAAAATGTCGGTGAAAAATGTTTAAAGTCCCATATGTAAAAATGAAAGCCATTAAAGCAGCATAATATAAAAAAATGTTATGTGAGTAATATACAAATTATATCACATACGACTCCATTTATACATACGAATGAATAATGTTCTTTTCTCTTTACAACTCTCTTTTTTTGCTGCTGCTGATGCTGCTTCTATGTAGATATATTTTCATATTGTTATATCATTACATATTTTTGCGTTTCTCTGTCTCTCATTTTTATCTACATAAAATGCTTTACACAATATAAAAATCCACTATGAAGCCCCTAAAAAAATTGGAATAAAAAATGAATGGGGATGTTTCTATGCTGGGTGAAATGGCTTGAGCGCTTTTATTGAATGTAAACAATTTTTGAGATATTGATTTAAAAGGTATGAGTTGTTATTAATGTAAATGTGGTTCTGAGACCTGCTTAGACCATTAATAATTTTTCTGTGGATTTTCGGATAGCTCCAGACTTTAATTTACTTTTGGAACAGCTTAATGAACGACTTTTGGTTTCATATATAAATGATGTCCTTTAAAAAGGTCGTAAACTGTATAATTCATAAAAGAGATTTTTTTTGAGACCGATCGAAATGAAAACGATTCTAAAATTTCATGTCTTGATGGACGTCATTTGTGAAGTACCCCGTTTTAAAACTTGATCAAAACTTTAGTTTTTTTAAAATAATAATTTGTAAATGGCTTTCAAATGTTAAGTTGCAATTAGTCATTTCCCATTACTTTTAAGTAAATTAAAAATTTTTAACTCATATTGAGAAATTTCGTTGTTTTGCTTGCTCAATGAAATGATAGATACATTGAACTCGATAATATAAAGCAAGCGAAAACGACAAGAAAGTGCTTGAAAATTAAATTAATTAAAAAACCTTAAAATTTTTTGGTGTCAACAGTTGTCATAAAATTTTGCAACCTATAAAAAAGAGAGTAATGTCTCATGGCTTAATTTTTAATTTTTTACATCCTATATTAATATTTTTTTGTACTGACACCCTGTGCTTTAACTGCACTTTTTATTGTGAAACTGATGAAAACTTAAAAGTTTATTAAAGCTTAGTTTAAAGACCTTAAATCTAATAAAGTTCAATTTTATAAGAGAAAGAAGATCCAAAATTCATCAAACCTTAAGTAACCTTAAGACCATCTTCATCCAAAGCAGACAAACCAACAAACACTAAAACCATACCACCCCAAAAATCATGCTGAACAAGATATAAAGATGAAAGTCACAAGCAAGAAGAAACAATGGAGCTTAGATGTAAATTTATCATGTCACATTAAATGTGTACCATATTTACACAAAACAAAATTCTTCGTTCTCATTCTCTTCTTGTTCTGCTCAAATAAAAAGGAAGGAAATGATTTAAAGGAAAAAAAAAATAAAAAATAAAATAAATGCGAGAAAAAGATAGCAAAAATATTCAAATAATAAAAAGGCTGAAAGATATGTAGCTCATGTTGAAAACCTTCTATATACATTTCAAAATAAATAGACAGTCTATCGTTTTGTGTATTATGTATACATGCGTTTAAATAAATTCATAATTTTCATTCCTTCTTGAAATAAAAGAAAAAAGTCGAAAAATGTTCCGTACAACTAGACTTCTGTTCTTTATTTGTTATCGTACATGCGCAAAATATATGTCAACAAATATGGAGGGGAACGATGAATGAATATTCTTTGACGTGTTTGATTGTATTAATTCTACTCGCATGTACTAAAACCTTCGTGTGCTAAAAAAATGAGAATCAGGGATTTAGGAACATGAAAAATTCTTATCTCTGTACACGACACAACAGTCTCATTCTCTACGATCGTAGCTCTGGAGAGAAAATATTAAGCATGTATTGGTAGACACTCACGTAAGAATAGAGCAAGAACACACCCTTTTATATTCGGACCATCCACCAATCCTGTATTTGTGTACCAATGTGTTTACTCAAATGGTTTTGCTCACTTGTGGAAATAATGTACTTTTTACTCGTTCTTATTCAACATTATTATTATGTCAAATAAAAAGTTTATCCAGTTGATTGCTGGATATTGATCAACGTGGATGTGCGATAGTCATAAATAAATATTTTTTTGTTTCTTCTGTTTTTTTATAAAGTGCTTTTTATACACTTCATCATCCATCCATTTCTCCATCTCATACCATTAAAAAGAAGTTATATTTTTGATGGAGATTGAATAGGCCTCGTCGCCGTCAGTGATCTACTGAAATAAATATAAATTTATATACATCCATAGTCAAGTATATAGGAACAATATTTAAAGAGGATATTTCCAAATATTATAGTGGCAAGGTTAACGAAAAAAGGAGGGACGAGGCAACAACAGAACGAGAAAGATTTAAATATTCATAAACTGTGATTTACGTCGTGTATCATGGATCATTTTTTAAAGGATAGTGGAATGAGGCAATTTATGAAATATAAAATATTGTGGAGTTTATTAATGTGAAAGCATTTTGAGTGTCACAAAATCAATAATTTATGAGACCAAATAAAATAGTGCTATGAAACAAAATTTTTGTGATGGATTTATGGAATGGAAATTAGCATAAACTAATAGAAATGTTGAATTTTGCAATGAGACAAAATGAAAATTGTGCATTAAAAATATCTCAATGTGAGATAAAGTATCGGAAAAATATTCATAATAAAAAGCATAAACACTGAATAAAATTTTATGGCTTTTGCATAAACAACACATAATAATAAAAATAAGAACGCTTTACGAATCCTTAAATGAAGTTCTTGTGAAGGATATATATTTTATTTTTTTTGCAATCAAATTTCATATAATGGACATGCTCACCTTAATGACCAACAATAATAATTGTGATATATTGCGTAAAAGTTCGAGTCCTGATTACCGCGTACCACCAATCAATTTAAATGATTTTCCCAAGTTTTTATTGGGTAAGCTGTGATTACATATTAATATTTATGAATTAAGGTTGTGCAATTATTGTATGTGGCTTCCTGAGGTGCATTTTACGGTTACTTTCATACAGACCTTCTCATATGTGATTCAAAATTCAATGAGCAAGTCATTTTAGTGAATTTATAATGAAAATTTATGCTTCCAAAAAGCTCTATTATTGCCTGACGTCTAAAATTTATTCACTAGTTCTCGCACCCCGACGGCAACAATAAAATAAAAAAAAATCACCTGCAATAAAAATTTTATTTCTAACCTTTTTTTTTCTTCTTCTTTATCGTTCGGCAGCATCAATTCCTAAGTGCGGAGGCTGTCATGAATTTATATTAGATCGATTTATACTCAAAGTATCCGATCGAACATGGCATGCAAAGTGTCTACAATGTTGTGATTGCCACACACAATTAAATGAAAAATGTTTTATTAGAAATGGTCAATTATTTTGCAAGGATGATTTTTTCAAGTAAGTGATAATTTAAGTTCTATTAACATCCCATTCCCCATTCCCCTCCACAAAAAAAAATAATAATTTGCTGATCTTCCCATCTCCCACCAAAATTAATTTATGGAAATATTGAAGAGTCATTGTGGTTTCAATTTTCATTTCTATTCCGATTTTACTGGTCTAACAGGCGTTACGGTACAAAATGCGCATCATGTGATTTAGGAATTCCACCCACCCAAGTTGTTAGACGTGCACAAGACAATGTTTATCATCTACAATGTTTTGCGTGTGCACTATGCTCACGACAATTAAATACTGGCGATGAATTCTATTTAATGGAAGATCGTAAGCTCGTTTGTAAGCCGGATTATGAAGCGGCGAAGGCTAAAGGTAATGGTTTATTTTTCCTTTAATTGACTCACACTCATTTAAAACTTGTGTGTCTAAATCATGTAGGAATGTACTTATCTGATGGATCTATAGACGGCGAAGGATCAAACAAACGTCCACGAACAACGATTACCGCGAAGCAGTTAGAGACACTCAAAAGTGCTTACAACAGTAGTCCAAAACCGGCCAGACACGTTAGGGAACAATTATCTCAAGACACGGGACTCGATATGAGAGTCGTGCAAGTTTGGTTCCAAAATAGGTAAGCAAGTTTATTTAAAATTTTGAATTTTGATGATAATAAAGAACAATTTTGTAATATTCAGACGAGCTAAAGAGAAACGACTGAAGAAGGACGCTGGCAGGACCAGATGGAGCCAATACTTTAGATCTATGAAAGGAGGCTCGTCGCCTAGTAAACTTCTCGATAAAGACGAATTAAAGGTTGATTTGGATAGTTTTAGTCATCATGGTAAGGACTTGAACGACTTTCTCATAAAACAGAATCTAACATCATAAATTGTGTATCCATAGATTTAAGTAACGATAGCTATAGTACCATAAATATGGGATTAGATGATGGAGCATCGCCACATAGTGGTCGCAACTCATATATACACAGCAGTGCTAGTCCACCACCGTATTTATCTAGTCATTCACCAAACCCATTGAGTCAAAATCATCACTACTCATATCCTGACAACATTGTTTATACACCGCTCGGTAAATGGTTGATTAAATCCATTAAGGACAAAACATTTATGAAAATTACTTTGATTCCATGTAGATAACCCAGTGAGTTCGATGTTACATCTACAGGGGAGCACAGTAAGCGATTTAAGTAACGATTCTAGTCCCGCTCACGGGTATCCTGACTTTCCAGCATCTCCATCGCCAGAATCAATTTTTGGCGAGAATGCGAGCTCATCAGCACTCACGAACAACCCAACAAATAATCAATCTTCATCACATTACTGATATCTAGGTTAGATAGATTAGAGCTAAAAAACCTATATCTATACATAATGAAAACGATACATTATATTGGTGGCACACCTTTAAAGTCAAACAATCGTTATGAATGGTAATTTTGTACTCTACGTCTCATTTTTTGTTATCCATTATATTTGACCAAATACTTTAATGTAGAGAGCACGCACGTATACACACAGACATGAGAACGTACACGAATAATTAATATTCATTTACTTTAATTTTTTCGTTGCTGCCACAAAAGTCTCGAATAAAAAAAGAAAGAATAAGGGATGCATATGAGAAGTACATTCAGTTTTTCAGTCCAGAAAATTTTTATAATAATAAAAAACAAATGCTTTATGACTCATTCTTGAAATAATAGGAAGGATAATAAAAATTTATTAAATGTTTCAATGAAGGATATAAAATAAAAGAAGAAGCGTTTCCAGTCAGTATTATCGCTCATTAAATGAATTTTTTGCTGTGAGAGAAATCTTTTATTTTAATTCCATTTCGTTCTTAAGCTGGTGATCAAATGAAAGTAAATTAATGAGAAAGAAATACCAAAATTCAAATGATGATAAAAACAATTGATAAGAATTTATTTTGATCTTGTTAATAATGCAAAAAAAAGACAGTTTCCTAACTATAATTTTCATGATGAAAACTTAATAAAGGAATAATAACATTAAATACCTTAAAAAATAATTGTAAAAGAGAAACAAGAAAAGATATTCAAGCCTGAGCCCTTTTCAAGAGATCAGGTTGATTGAAAATTGTGCAAACATTTACGAGTGTGTTTATGCACAGTATTTATCTAATTGTAATATTTTTTTCGAGAACTGTATCTAGTCTTATAGTCTATAAGTTGTAATAATATAAAAAGAATGATTGAAACAAAAATCGTCACAATTAAAAAATCAAAAAATAATAATTAAAATTTTGTTCCTATTTTTATAGTTCTGTGGTTGCAACGCCCCAATACTGTTGCATTCTATTTTCAGCATCTGGAATTGCTTCAACCTCCTCAAGTCCTGGTCGTTCCTGTATCATTCCGAAATCATATTCTAAATTGTAAGGCATTAAACGTTGTAATGATCCAAAGTATGCAGCATGCATGCCACCACTAAATGACGGTCGATTAGCTGGTGCACCAGTCGGAGTCATTCGTATTGGCTTAAATAAGTTCTGTGTGTGTGGCTGAAAAGATCGAGCACTTCCAAAATGTTTTGACAAGAAGTTATTTTGATTGGATATATCAACAGGTTGATGAATGGTACTCAAATTGAGCGATGAGTTTGAATGATTTGGCGGATTTAAAATCGATGAAAACTGAGCGAAATTCGATTTAGGATCCAATTGATTATGAATAATTGGCGTTGATGTTGACAATGATCTAACATGCTTGCGATTTAAATTCGATTGATTGCGTTTTGTAAATGCTTTAGAAATTGTATTCAGTTCCTTGTCAAATAAAAGCTGTGTATTTTGTTCGAGCATATATTCCCAACATTTAAACTGCTCTTCTGACATCACAGAATCAGATTCTTGTTCTCGTTCTTCCTCAATTCTTGCTCGTACAGCTCTTGCGATACCATTCCTTAAACTTTTCTTGTCAGTTCCAATGATTGATTTTGATGCAGCACTTCCGATTGTCGAGCTATTGCCATCCTTTGATTTTGTCGCTTGTGATTGATTGTCACTAATTGATGCTTGATCACTTTGTCCACTTGGTGATGAGCGATCACTTCTTGCTGAAGGATGACGTGTAAACTGTCCATTATTTGAATGACAACAATTGCTTGCTTCACAGCAACATCCACATTTACAAAAGCCGGAAATTACACTTGAGTTCGGTTTTTTTCTTATAGTATGACGTAACTCTCTCATCAAGAAGTCAATATCCGTACCAAGATTATTGAATTTCACTACAATAATACTCAAGTTTTCTTCGGCGCCAAAACTCTGCGCCACATCCTGAAGTCGTTTTGATGCAAGCAATACATTATCCTCTTTTCGAATTTCATTGGCAACATCATGGGGTGTCAAAACATCCCAAAGCTTCTTATTTGCAACAACTAAATATTCGTCATTGTCACCAAGAATAATCTCATTGCATTCTGGATCGGGAATGGTGTTGGGAAAGTTATAACTACAGCCAATTTTCGTTTTACTGGTTCCAACTGTCAATTTCAAAATGCCATTTTGACGAATTAAAATTGCACTTCCCTCTCCGACAGAAGCAACTCGGAGAATAAATTTTCTGCCATTTGATTGGTAATTATGATAATTATTTGCGTCAGGTGTCACTTTTGTTCTCGAAATATGACAAATTGTTGCCGTGATGCCAACTTTTTGACCCTGCTGTTTCAGTTCACGATGTGCTGATAATAAAGTGTACTTCATATAGTCATTAGATGTTTCCTTTACCGTCCTCTCTTCTAGTAAAATCTTTGGTGTAACTTTTACGAGCATATTTGGTAAGCTATTGTTTAATTCACCATCAAAAATGCCAAATAATCCTTCAGCATTACAAAAACCGGGTAGTCTTAATTGAGCAATATATAATTTGTTTGCATTTCCACTTGTTTCAGAGAATCCAACCTTCCATGGCGGATCAATCTCTTGAATATCTTGACTTGAATTCGGTACTGTTGGAAGAGAAGGTCGATTTTTGCCTGATACATCAACTAAACTCATTGGACGTTGAGATCTACAGCTTTGTAATTGTTTAGCATCAACTTGAAGTTGATTATTGCATGAGAGGTCAAGAAATTGGAGCTTCTTAGAAACAAGAACTATAAGATTTATTTTATCAAGTTGGTTGTGTGCCAAATCGAGGACGCGAAGAGATGTAATTTTAGATAACGCTGGTGTGGACTGTAATTGATTGGAATGAATTCGAAGAACTCGTAAATTCCTTAAATTCGATAAATTATCAGGTAAATGCTGAAGTTTATTGCCAGAAATATTCAACTCTTCTAGTTCCGCCCAATTAGCTATACAACTCTCTGGAAGTGCTGTTAAACGATTATATGACAAATGCAGTATTCTTAAACTCGTTAAATTGATTAATGTATCAAGGACTCTATCAGTAAGGTTATTATTTGTAGCATAAAGCCTCTCCAACTGATTCCGGTTGCCATCATTTACAATTGGCAGTGTAAGTAACTTATTACTGGACACATTCAAGAGAATTAAATTCTCACATGCAGTGAAGAAAAATTCTGGCAAATCTTCAATCTGATTCCCATTGATATAAAGCTCTTGCATCGGTAATATTTTCTTCGGCATAGGTGGTAATTTAACAAGTCTATTGCAAGCCAATTGAACTGTATGCAGCATGCCGTTTTCATTTTGAAAGAGATTATCTGGCAACGTTGATATATTATTATTGTTTGCGTAGAGTGTCCTTAACTGGTGACAGCAATTTAGCCATTCTGGAATCTCTGTTAGATTATTGAAGCTTACATCGATGTGTCTAATACTTTTTGGTAGTGGCTTGACAATCAGTCTGCATAAATCTACAAGTAAATTTGTTGAAGTATAATTAATCTGATAAATAGCCCGAACAGACAAAGAGCATGCTCTCAATGAGTATGATCACTTAAATGTACTGATATTTTAGTGAGCATACTCATTGAGAGCATGCACTTTGTCTGTTAGGGTAGGGACTATAAAATGAAGAACTTACTGTTGTTGGATGCAACAAGTGAATTTAAAACCCGTCCGTTAAGTGTTAATTCTTTAATTTGATTCCTACAGCACTGAACACTTTCTATTTTATCCAAGGCTGAAAGATCCAAATATTCGATTGAATTTTCACTCATATCCAGTTGTGTCAAGTACTAAAAGAGAAAAGCCATAGACATAACTTAAAACGATCTAAAGACAAAGTTTCGAATCATCAAATTTACCGTAAAATTTCCAAGTATTATGTTTCCTTTCAGATGGTTAGCTCGCAAATTGAGTTTTTTAAGTGGAGGATTACTGTAGTCAATCCTCGATATTTCCTCATTCTTTGTTCCATTTTTCATGTCCAATTGATTTTGAATTGTGTAATCCTAAGTCATCAATTAAAATTAGAAATTTTGCTTACACTAATTATATTAATAACAAGCAAGCACTTACCACACCGTTATTAAATCTCATTGCGATCATAAAGTCAGGGAGCTTATTGATTCTGTTATTAGATACTTGCAAACTTTTCAAATTTCTCAATAATTTAAGTGTATTCGGTAAACTTTGTAGTAAATTATGCTCTATCCGCAACTCTTCCAATCTATAAAATGAGAAAAAGTTTTTCATGAATTATATTGCATACAGCATAATCTATTCACCACATAATGAAAATAGCTTGATTGAAAGTGAAAATATTCATAAATTTTTCAATGGATTTTTAATGCTACAATAGGCAAGGAGAGAGAAAGAAGAAGCTTCACTTTCAATATTATGAAGAAGTTTTCACATATGTTGAAGTTGTTGATTGTTGAGGAAATAAAGTGTTGTCTTCATTTTGTCCTTAAAGGTGTAGTTCTTGAATCTCAAAGGATTGAAGATAGAACATATTTCAATGGGTCTTCTATGAAGATATAAAAGCAACTTCCTGTAAGTTTTGCAATGTGAATATTTGGTTAAAACCCGGTGTTAAGCATCTCTGCTTTTTGCTGCTTCAATGTATAGATTTTTAAACTGTGAGACATCAATCAACATAAAATCTACAAAACGAAGTTGTTATCTTCAAATTACCGAATAAAATTTTCAATCAACTTCCTTATCTACACATCCAATCAGCAAAAAAAAAATGCGCTGCATTTCCCCATCCGTTTTATAAATTAAGTAAGTTTCTAAATCCACTTCATATACCTTAAACTATAAAATATTAATTTATTCAAAATCCTATTCGACCATGAAGAAGGTAGCAGAAGAAAGATCGTGGAAGTGTGAGAATATTTCTGAGCTGCAAAAAAAAGTTTACAATTGAAATTGAAAGTCCTTTCCACCTTAAGAAATTAGCCAACGTCTAATGATCAAGGTCTTTGAAGACGATTATTGACCAAAAAAAAAAACAAAAAACGAATGAATTAAAATACAATGATAGGTCATGTGTGACTCATCTCTCACTTGTCATTGTCGCTGATGTGGAAAGGAAGCACACAAAGCACGACTAACGTATGAATAGCAATTTTTTATAGAATCTCAGACTTAATTTAATTTTTTTTGGAATGGTCAGTATGTATTCAAACCATTGCATAATGAAAATGTCATTAAATTTTAAGCGCAAAGTTATTTGAAGCTAGAAATAAACAATATTATTTTCTGAGAGAAGAGAAATATGCGCGATGGTTCCAGACTGATGATTTTGGAGATACTCACGATGTGTTATTAACTTTATATTCATATGCAAAACTATATCATAAAAACCTCTGAACATCTGATTCTATTAAGTGGATCTATTTCGTAATATTATGCTTCAATCTTCTTCCTGTTCATACAAGATATTTTGATACTTTCGTTAACCCATCATTAATGCTTATTAACATTCAACAATTTAAAATTTACACTTATGAATTATTAAATTTGAGAATTTTTATTTCTCTTTCTTACAAAATAAATTCTACAAGCCTTTATATTTTTTTGTGTACGAACGATACGGCTTTTAACAATGAACTGAAAACAACGTGAAAATTATACGCGCAATAGTGTAGGAAACTCTAAATAAACTTAAAATTTAAGAGCTCCAAAGTGAGTTTTTCTCTCACAAGTTCTCACTTGAAGTGTTTTTCAAGAGCAATTTTCAAGAGTTGAAGGATCACATAAATATATTTTGGAAGTCATTATCACTTCCGATGGGTGTGAAATTTGAATATTTTTATGGGGAACTAATGGGTTTTCTGAATTTTTATATGCTTAGTGATGAAAGATTTAAGTTTGGTAAATATTCTTTGAATTTCTATATGAAGCCGCTTTAATGAATAGAACTGGATGTTATTTGTGAAGAAAATTTAATAGTCATTCTGCTTGCCTTCATGGCAACCTCTAAAGACTTATTGGTAAGAGATTGTGACCGGATTTTGAAAGATGCAAACCTTCGAGCTTAAAACTTCTGAATAATTCTAACTGTTTGAGTATCGGAAGCATTTTTAAACAAAGCTATTCTTAAGGACAAAGACTGTACCGGAATTTAAAGCTTAAGCGATTGTCCTACAAAATTCTTGGAATCAAAAGGGCCGTTCACTAATGACGTCCGGAAGGGGTAGGGGGGTCAGCAAGAAAAGAACAATAGAAATTCCAGGAATTTAATTGTTCTTTTGTGAAAAATTACCTTTAATTTCGTACTAATATTAAAAAGATTAAAAAGAATAAGCTTGAAAATGTAGATCTTAAAAACATCCTCGCTTGCTTGTTTTTGGAGGTCACTCTCATCTCTTAATCATATAGAATTATAGCCTATTTCCATTTATCGCTATATAATTATCTAGAATTATCAATTTCTAAGTAGAGTCTTGCTAATTTAATAAGAAGTTCACTATCGCGAGAAGAGAATCAAAACCTAATAAGCATGACAAAACATTTTCATTCATTCAGACATTTCAGTTACGGAAATTTAAACTGAAAAGCTCAATTTCAAAAAGATTTGTAAAGCTTTTAACGACTTTTACTCTCTCATCGGAAAATTGTGTTCTATTTTTATCATTTCACGGAAAATGCACTAAACCTTTTAAGATGCATTTTCACGCATTCGTGATTTTTGATAAACATAATTAGATGAAATTTGCATAGGCATTAAGCAAATTAGAGTTAGACTAATAAATAAAATTTTATTTGAAAATAGCATGCAAAAAAAAAACTTTCAATGCATGAAATTGATTCAACCTTGTAATGAATTACAAAATTTATATACCACAAAAATACTAAATTGATATAGCATAATGAGTAGTTAATTTTGAATAATCATGCATAGGAATTGGAAGTCATCAAAACATAATAAATAGACCTTCAAAGCTGCTTCTTCTTCTATCTATTGAGTCTCTATTTTTTTGGTTTTATATTATTATTATTTTATTTTGTGGAAAAAAAGAGGGAACTTCTAGTAGCGCATTGAAATCATTGATGTGTAAAAAGGTAAATATTGTTGCTTTGTCGGTTTGATTCTATCTCTCATTCAGCATTTTTAATTCTTGCAACACTTTCAATTGAATTCATATATTATGAGGAACAAAATGTTTTGTAATGCTGTGCTGCTATAGATTATTTACATACTCACTTTTCCATTTTAAAAATATTGTCCGGTAATCGATCAATTTCATTTTTCGATATATCCAATACAGTCAAATTTTGGATGTCCATTAGTTGCTCGGGGAATTTTTTAAAACAATTTGAACTTACTCTCACCACACGAAGTTTCTTGAACTCTGTGAGTGCCTTTAATGCGGACTCTTGCAATTTATTATGATCTGCTAACAGTTCCTCGACCAAATGACTCGACTGTAATATCACTTCCGGCATAATGTGCAATCCGGAACCTGTGATATCCATTCTTTTCGGCTCGCACACCTCCGTTGTTGCCTACAGTGAAAAGTAAAAATCATGTTTACTATCAATTCAGCACACATAAAATAACTGCACATAGATGCGAGGTAATTTTTCTGAACTTTTAGAGCATAGAGAGACATTATTTTAATCACTACACATGTATGTGTTCTGTTCATCTTGTCATCATGATATCTTTATGAGTTGTAAATTTTAAGAAATTTTTTTAATCATTTTTCTAGGTTAACATATTTTTTATAGACCTAAGAACATCACAATAATCTAGATTAATTAAGGAACAATCCACTCACATCAAACTCTTTAAATGCTTCAACACTCGCGATAACAAATTCATTATCATATTCTTTAATCGTACTAAGCTCATATTTTCCATTTACACTATTAACTTCTGGCTCGAGTGAGTCCATCTCAATGTCCTCAAAAAATGTAACACGACTTCTTTGCGAACGAACACTCATTGCGTCATTATTAATATGAATCATAACCATTTTTCGATTCTCATTGTTCACACGAGTCTTTAAACTTTCCTCTTAATTGCAATCAGCTTGCAACATTAATTTGAATTTCTAAATGCAACTCCGTCAATCTACTTCGATCTAATCACAATGACAAAATCTTCAAGACTAAACAAGACGTACTGAGTATAAGAAAAAAAAATGGAAAATATATTGAATGAATCATACAAATACAGAAGAATTGAGGAGTAGGTTTATGTAAGTAGTCGTAAATCTTGTGTCTGTTAATGGAAAATTGTCATTCTCTTCTCATTCGACAGTATGAGTGAATGTCTAAGCATGAAGCTATGCATGTGACTTATTGTTATTTCTTTTTCTAAGCTAAGAGCTTTTTTTGGGACTTAAAGCTCGCTCTCTTTCATTTCGTCTTCTCTTCATCTTCTACCCTGATTTCAATGAAAGACAGCGACTACAACAAATCTATCGTATAATTTTGACATGCTCTGCTGACTACTGATATGTCATTTTATAACACCATTTCTTCTGAAAATGATATATATTTACTTCTTCTATGTTTAATAAAGTCAAATGAGAAGTGATTTTTAATGACTATGTCTGTCATCAACGAACTTCCCTGCATAGAAAAATGAAATTAAGTAATTTATGATCTATGCATCATGAGATTTAAAATTTGAGTTTTTGTGTTATATGATAGCGAAATATTATTGAAGGTCATGAACCTATGGGAATTTTTATAGTGTTGATGTGAATTTTTGGTCTGACAAGTGTGAAAAAATTAATTTAAATAGACAGTTAAAATATTCAGAGGTGTTTGTATGTCCATCCTCAATTTGATGTTGCATTTGTCATACACTTAGTTCACCAACAAGTTCATTTGAAGTTGGTTATATGCTCACTTAAAATATCCACGAATGAAATAATTGAATTTACAGGTGACTACTAAAGGAAACCGTTCAGAGATGATGTTTGAAAATTGACCAGAATGAGTTTTGGTCCCCATCTTCTCTAACTCTTCTTTACATTCAATGTCATATGACATTCTACAGAACTCATCTGACAGCCATCTTTATTACAATATTAAGGACACAAAAGCCATTAGCCTAGAAAATATTCTTTGCTCTCATTTGAGTAAGTTGAATGATTTTTTTTTAAAAAACACTCTAATTCCCCAAAGAAAAAGGTCTATAACGTGATTTACTAAGAAAAAAAATTGAACCTAACGTTAATTTTTTAATTACTCCAATGCCCGAGAAAATAATTTTTCCGTTGAGCAAATAATGATACAAAAAAAGTGTATATTTGGTAACATTGGCAAATAGTATTATGTAAAGCCACAGAAGGCAGATGTAGGTGAAATCATCATCATCATGCATAAGAATTCCCTCTTCTCAAATTTTCTTTCACGCATGATGGCTTTAGCAAAGCAGTGAATTAAATAAAGATCTCAGATTAAAACAATAACACGAAAAAATAATAATGAAGAGTTGGAAGGCAATCGTAATGAAGAAGAAATGAAGTACATTATGGACATGTAAATAACATGAGCAACGATATATATACGCGATTGTGATGAATAAAAGGGGAGATCTTATGAAATATTTTGAAGTGAAAACTCACATGTGGTGTTTCGCCTATTAGCGTCCATCATAAGTACGTGTGTATATGTTTTTTGCTTCATATTTTCGCTTTCGCTTTTTGAATCTTTTTCTATTCATTTAGCAAACATTTCGTCATTAATTAGTAGAGTTTGCCTTTTCTTACTTTATGGAAGCAAATTAAAAATTTACCTTAGGTCAAGAACAACCCCCCGGCAAAGGTTAATCAACAACCCTCTACTCACTCATACTACATGCCTCCCACTACAGCTTAGCATTATCAAATATCCAAACAAGTCATTTATCAGATCTAGAAAACGGTAAATCTAAGATTTCTCATGCCCGTGAACTTTAACTAAAAGGTTTTGCTCTATTTTGAGGTAATTACCAATTACTGACAATTTGAAACAATTGAAACTTGCAAAATCGTTCGCAAATTTCGATTTTTCTTTTTCTGTACCTTCGTGTCGTTGCAACCGGATGGATTGCAAGAGTTTTAATTTTTTTTATTAAAACGCAAATGAATTGCTCAAGATGCTTCAATAAAAAGGTGAAAAGGGAGAAGCGGAGAAAATAACTTTATTCTTACCTCCATCAACCAATTAGACCATAAATCACGCTCCCACGATTCTTCGAATCCGAGGAATAACACAACTTCTGAACTTTGGGAGCTAACGCTTAAATTACTGTTATGATGACCATTCAAACTACTGTTTGGACTACCAGAACTAGTGCTCGTTGCATTTAAGCATTCAGCACTTTTATTTCGACTCAAATTCTCCATCGTATTATTAAGACTATCACTAATTTTTGGCACAATTTTTATAATCAATCGATTGTAAACGGGACTATGTTCAAATATTTCTGAACCAGATAGCTCATACATCTCTGGCATTAAACTTTGATTGGCTGGATAGACAATAAGTTTTGTTCCAATTATTGCAATTGTTCTTCGTCTCCATTGAGGGAAAACGAGACCTTTAAGTAGCTCAATGTTTCCACATTTTTTGGCGCCTTTACATAACGGAATATCCACTGGACCGATATGAAATCTAATCAGATATTTAAGATCAGGATCAATTCCAAGTCTTGATCTTCTTGATTCATCAAAATATCCTATCTGTTTAAGGAACTCTTCCTGTATTTGAAACGGCTTCTCTAAATCATCCAATCGTCTGGATTTTTCACCAATTTGAACCCACATCGTATAATCCCCCGGAAGTCCCATGTCCTTGACAACTTCATTTGTCGTAGAATTGGCATAAACCATGACCATTCTATTTGGATCTTCAATGGAAATTTCCGAGCGATCTGGTCCACAATATATTCGTATCCAACCAGTTGCATTCCAGTTCGTTAACATTAGAGGTGGCGGTAAAGGAGCTTTTGATTTAGTGGATGGCTGAACTGACGCAACATTTGTTTGATTTAATTGATTGATTTTAATTTTTACGTCATTTGTGTTAAGCAACACTTTACTTGTATTGTTATTGTTAGTTCCAATGATATTATTGTCACTTTTTGTTGCCAATTCAATTTGGTTTCCACTAATAACCTTTTCCTGTTCTGTATTAATATTTTTTGTGGCAACATGAGTCGTATTTTTATTTGTGGTATATTTATTAACAATATTAATTTTAATGTTATGGTTATCTTCATTATTATTATTGTTTTTATCAACAGCTACAGCAGTAGTCACGCTGCTGCTGTTATTTATTGTCACATTTTTCTTTGCATTTTCACTATTCTTAGTATTGTTGACTTTTATCATGCTGCTTATATTACTACTTCCATTCAATTTATTAGGTATTGGGATATTGCTTGTAGATGATGCGCCTATATTGCTAATTGCAATTGCATTAAATTTATGAGCTCGTTGCTTCACTGTCCGAATACTCCCGTCATAAAATTGACCATTTGTAAGTTTCACCATCTCTTGTGGCTTCGTTTGTTGTGTATTCATGTTCAAAATCTCCATTATTTCGCACTAAAGTACTTCTTTTTTTTATTTGTGGATTTAAAATATTTTCACTTATTTATTTTATTTAATTTTATTCGACATTACTGTTAACTTGTGAACTCTTTTTTTTGGTGCTATGCAAATATTAATTATAGATTTTTTTTGTGTAACTTTTCGTTTGATTTCTTCAAATCATTACTTCATAGCTCATTATTTACATTTTTGAATATCTAGCACTATTCTAATGATGCATATTAATTACCAACAAATAAACAGGTACTTTATGCCGCACGAAATTACCACTTGTTACTCGTTTAAAGTCCATCGATGAACTAAAGTAAAGCATTTCATAAAAAAACAACGAAAATTGGCTCGTAACAAACACGCTGTTGAATGAAAATGTAAAATATATAAAATACAGTAAAGCAAATAAGCAATGAAAATTAATTTTACGGGTCGAAATAAAAGCGAAAATGAATGAGAAGCTCACCTGTTACACTTGTGTGTACATTTTTTCCATATTATTACCAATTTTTTAAACCACTCTTTCTACATTCGTCCCGTGACGTCTCGTTGAGTACTGCATACATATTACTCACATGTGTGTATGTGAGCACTTTTGATGAATAAAAACATTAGCTCTTGTCGTTATAAAAGTTGAGGGTTTAAAATTTATTCATTGTTTTGAAAGAAAAGAAAGAAAAAGAGTTGTTGTGAAGCGTGAAAATTATGTTCGAAATGCTTCATACTTGCCACACTAATGAGTATTCTATTCCCTATAATTCTCTACTTCTGATTTATATATTATGTTCATGCTGGATTTTCATTTAAATTGAAATTAAAATCTTTTTTATATTTACACCGTATTCACGTGTGAATCTATTGGTTTTGTTCAGATTGAAAAATCAGTTTTTAGAATTTTGTGAGGATATGGAGCAAGATAGCTTAAAATGTTTAGAAATAAAAAGTTTGTGCCTGAAATTTCACATCATCTGCAAAAAACAGATTTCAAATTGACTGAGGCATTGCTGAGAAAATCGCAAAATACGCTTTCTGTAAGCAAGTAAACAAGCAAGGGGCCATTCACTTATTACGTAACGCTTTTAGGGGGGGAGGGGGGTCTAAGATTTTGTTACGGTTCAAACAAGGAATTTTTTTTTTCATACAAATTTTGTTACGAGGGGGGGGGTCTAAAAAGTCATTTTTTCGCGTTACGTAATAAGTGAACAGCCCCCAAGTTAATCAGCAAGAAATCTCAATAACGCGACATCGTAGAGACTTCTAGTTTTTTACATTTGATCCGTGCTGCTCTATAGAAGAGCTGTGTTGTTTTTGGGCAAGGTAGGAACAGCCGTTGCTTCAGAAAAAGCAAAAAACTTTCCTTTCTTACGAATTTTTCAAAAAAAAGTTTACTGTGATTTTTATAAAATTCAACATTGGATGAAAAAAAATTTTAAAGAATGTTCGTTAAGCTTTATACCTTATATAAATATATAGCTTGGTTTATCCATAATACTTTTGATGGTACGGTGTGAATATATCCGCATTGGGTTTCTACCCGATACACTAGTTTTTCTAGATTTTTAACGGATATTTTTTAAAACCTTATAAATTTTTGCTATGGAACCTTACAAGTTTTTGCTCTGAAACCTTACAAATTTTTGCTCTGAAACCTTACAAATTTTTGCTCTGAAACCTTACAAATTTTTGCTCTGAAACATTACAAATTTTTTACTGTGTCTTGGTTTTTTGTGCAAGTGACAACCCCTTGAATTTATTTTGCGCTTTTCAAAAGTGAGGTTCTGTGTCATCAAAATATCAAGTTTAATTAAATTAAAGCATTCTAAAATGGGTGTTGGATGTGTAATCTGTACTGAGGAATTCTCTGCTTGGCAGCATAGCGATAAAATGTCTGGTAAGTCAAAAATTGTAACTTAATTAATGAAATTCATTCTAAATCACTGAAAATTCAGTTGTCATAAAAAGTTGTGGACATGTCTTTCATGATTCCTGCATCAAGTTGTGGCTAAAGAATTCAAGAACATGTCCAGTATGTAGACAAACTACTTATGATAGCCCCAGTTATATTGGACGAGTGCATTTGCAACGTCTTTCATTGGATAATACAGCAGTAAATAACTTGCTGGATGAGTCTGTTGAGCAAAAGAAAAAATTGGAAGAATTAGAGCAGAAATTGAAAGAAAAGGATGCAAAATTAAAGACTAAGGATGCAGAATTGAAGAAAAAAGAAAATGAAAATAAGGAACTTAATGGAAAGTTACATGGAATCTGTGAATATCTTAATAAAATTAGTGATGGTGTTAAAAGCATCAAGTGTATTCTTCATAACCCCCCTGTTGTGGAAATTAAGGATGATGATCATCCAATAACTAGCAGTCGTGCAGTAATAAATCCACGTCCATCCATTATACGTTCTAATCGGGCTCCAATTCCGTCTAGCACAGCAGTCTCTTCTAGATGTGAGTATTACTGGAACTTTAACTATCTTTTAAGATAGCTTAAAAGCATTTTCTGATCTTTTTTGAATGTGTTACAGTAAATTCAAGCAACAGAGTCGTTCCTGCAATTGGCCGAGTTGTTTCTTCAAGAGGTGTAACTATATCAAAGCGAAACTAAGGATTTGCATCTATCGTGTAGATAAATCGTCAATTTGTGCCATTTTAATGTTTTAACAATGTATTGGATACTGTCATCCTTAAGATGGCAGTTGTTCATATATACCCAATAGTTTTAATGCTTATAAAATAAGTCGAAAAATTTGTGGAATTTGTAAAATTTTTGCTAATAAACTCAATACATCATCAATTGAAAGAAAAAGGATATAATTAAGCTGAAATATGCAATTTTATTTTAAACATCGTAAATCTTATAGTCAGTTGCAGTCAGTTGATTATTCGCAGATCACTGCTTTTCGCATTAAGCAGATATGAATCTATAAATCGAAAAAAGTTCTATCTTTAAACTTAAAATTTATTCATTTCATCTTCATCTCTTTGTGTATATATATATATCCAAGCTGGCTGTATCAATGGACCAGAAACTCGTCCGATTAAATGCGTGACGAAACTTATTGCCAAAATAAAAAACGTGAGATAAAATTTTTCCACACCCAATTTGTAGAAATTCACATAAAATTATACACTGACTGGCTGCATATGGATCATCATGTCTTGAAAGCGATTTTCGCTCTTTTAGAACTGTCAACTAAATCAATTGAAATAAAATGCCTGCTTATGGCGAGTGATGTCTGTGATTTATAGCTTATTTGAAGATTACAGCGATGTTCTTAAACTTGGTATTGTTTTCTTCTTGCGCTCTGGATTAATATGAATGAATTTCAAAGCAGCGCAGATCTTGCTGTGAATTTGTCAGAATTTTATTTACTTGATTCTTATAAGACTGAAGTTTTTCATCCACTGGATCTCATAAATCGCACAAAATCAGCATAAGAGGCTCTCAGAGACACAGCATTACAATAATTTGTACTATAATTAATTACTTCAAAAAGCCACAATCGTGGTCTGATTTATGTATGATTTAAAAGCCTTTCAGTGAATATCAAATGACATGATGCATTAATTAATAATTTACAGAGCTATGAACTCTCTTCAAATAATTCGCTCACATCTTTAATAAGCCATCATATTTTAATATTTTTATGGCACAGATTGTAGAGAGCGTGCGGAAGCATCTTTCTTAATCCGATTTGTCAAGATTATATTCAAAATTTCTTCACGCAAACTCATAATTTTTAAAATTTATCTTTTTCTTGTGATTTTTAACAAGTCAGCGAGTAAAATGATCGCATTTAGAATGACTGATGATCATGTTTTGCTTTTCTACAGTCGACTTTAGTGAATACAAATTTTTAACGGTTCTCTGAAATTCAAAACAAATCAAATTTTTCGGAATAATTTCGAATTTTATTTGGCAGTTAAGCATAGAATTTTTACAAAAAATTAATTAAACTACGAAAGCAGTCAGCATGAATGAATAAAAAGTATAAAGTGAATTGTTTTTACAATATTTCTTCATATTCACAAATGTTCTTAAAACATACATCGTTGTTGTTTTTCAATAAGTATTTTTAATATCTATGTACATATGGCTGGCAACATAATCTGTCTTAATGCTCAACATTTCAATCTTAATTTTCATTCATCGTATATAAGACGCTTTTGAGAGCAGTTACATGTTGCCAGACAATTTTGTCGTCTATTTAATCCCTCCGTCGTATTTGTTCGACATAACCATCCACTCCACATTTTATAAAGTGATCTGCAATTAGCCCACATATCAGCAGAATTGCAAGGGTTCAGGCACAATCTAAATTAAGATATTCAATTGAGATTAATTCAATTATATGCGAAAATAAAAAAACATTGATGCTGTAAACCTAATCTTTTTTGAATGACAGGACTGTGAACATGCTGAACACGGCTTGCCTTTTTTGTATGGCGTTCCCAATTTCTCGATACGGTTGCCTCTGAGATATATAAAATAATATGAACGACGTTTATTAAGTACTTATTAAGGAAATGATGAGAATGAACTTGACTTGTCAATTCCATCATAATAAATTGCACTATAATAAATTCTAATCATAGATAAATTGCATAAAAAGGTTGTTCACAAATGACGTCCATAAAATATCCAATTTTAAAATTTCAACGGGCGAAGCACATTCCAAGATAACAGTCATTTGTGAACGACCTCGACTTACATGGGACAGTAATTGCATACATAATTGTAAAATGGCTTATTTCTAGGTCCACCACGAGAGCATTTACTCAATCCACATCCAACTTTGTGAGTGCTTGCCCAAATCATTTGTGTAAAATGTCCAACGACATTCAGATCATTACGATGTGATCCATATGTGAAATTGTGTCTCTCCTCAAACCATGTCCGTAAAGCAAATAGCCTAATGTAAAATATGACAGAAACACAGAAAAAAATGAGCCACTGTGTGTGGTTTATTCAGTTTTAAATCAACAATTTTGTCGCTTTATTGTCTGACTGAAAACTTAGTTGTCACCATCATCGAGTGACGTTTTGCATTTCCGAATATATAAAAAAAACGTCTCTCGTTTCTTGTCTTGTTCAGCAGTCAACAGCTTAAATTATTTCATTTTTTATTGATCAAGCTGAAACGCTTACCAAGGAACCTTATGTGTTGATACGAAGATATTCTGTCCACAGCTTCCATAATTATTTATCCATCTACCTAAATTAAAATGCAAATTTATTGTAACATCCAGAACAGACTGAGATAGAGAGATATGCAAAATAATTATTTACCTTTTGGAGTGTCATGTGTGAGTAAATAACACTTGTCGGCCCATCTTTGTGCTGCTTTTGTTGCTCCATGGTGCCATTTCTATAGATTATTTTAATGCAGATAAATTATTTTCAAATTCAATGTCACAAAATGTGTAAACTAAATGTGGGTGGAAATTGCGTACATTTCTACGTTTTATTGCTGCATACCAAATGGTCAAACGAAAGTAGTAAATTAAGATTTCCTCGTCTGTAATCGGAACTATCTGTTTGTTTTTGTAAGAATTATAGCAATTTGGAGCGTGTACGGTCTTAATAAAATGTTAAGTGGATGAAAAATTGCAACGATCGTAAAATAAACACGGTTAATAAGGGTCGTCAGTGGCTAAATTGCTATAAAACGTTTAAAGGCATTCAGTTTTTTAAAAATCAACGACTTTTGAGATTTGAGCCAAGGCATAGCACGAATTGCAAAGGATATTAAATCCAAGACACATCTCAAATTATATTTGGCCCAGACAGACATCAAATCATGGTAATATCTTATTTATCCAAGATACATATCAAATTAACGTCAATTCTTGTTTTTCCAAGACGCCATTCAAAATGTGGGCCGTGTCTTTGATAAACAACTATTTTTTCAAAAGTTTAAATATTTTATGACCGTTAATGAAACAAATTAACTTTCAATTGCCCAATTTACAAAGCTTCCTAACAGTAAGCCTTACCAAGAACTCACTAATTCATAAAATATATAGTTCAAGAAACTCTGCAAAAGCCGATTCAATTTCAATTTAATTTTATAGATTTTTTAAAGGTCGCCTTCAACGTATTTTTTTTCTCGTCTCAATTTTCGTATCAATGTACAAATGCCTGGCAGGTGAAAATTATCTGATTTGCATACATATACCATGAGTATCCAAAATTGATTCAATTTATAGCTTTTAAATGGATGATATAACTATAGATAAAATATTAGATCACCTAACACTTCTATTCGACGCTTATTTCTACCCACAGCAAGCAACTCATGATCGAATTTTAATTGAGGTTTGATATTACACCATTCAAGATGTCTTAAGTAATGTCTTTATCGGTTAATAATATTAACATTTTTAGCTTACCATTGATAACATATTCGCAGCAGGTGGGACAACTTTGGTACGAAAAAAGTCATGAAGCATCACAATCCTCCGTTGTACTCTCTTATTTCTTGGATTTATATACCGATAATGTAATTTGTCGCCATACAGTCTAGGAACTGAAAATATTTTTTTTTTCTTTTTTCGATTATGTGCAAAATGATATACGCGAATTGGATGTAGACTGGGCAGCTAAAAATTCTCATTTACTCTAGGTTGCTGTCAAAAAATTTCTCTCACACATTACGACTGGATTTCCGTGTTATAAAATTAATTAACCATATGACTAGTCGCACATTATGATATCCAAATTGTTTATTTTAAGTTTTATATTAGGAAATCTAGCAAATCGTGCATTAATTTTGGCAATGAGCGGAAGTTTTTGCAATTAAAGCTTCTTTGGGTGGCATTCAATCGATATAACTGCTTTTAAAAATTGAATGAATTTTATTGACTTGAAGTTGACTGCTAATTTTGAATTTTATAAAACCGTTAAAAATTTAAAACACATGCCACGTGTTCTTGCGACGTGTGGTTTGGTATTTAAGTGCTCGATTCAAGGAAAACAAGAAGACCCATTAAAAATATTTTTTAATATTAACAATAAATGACCCAGTACATATTTATGGAAAATGACAAGGCAAAGAAATTTATTGCAAATCGTAAATTGAAGCTGGAATGAGAAGAATCTTTGTTTCAATCATCTTGATGATATTTGCAGAGGTGGGCAAGCGAACAAGAAGAATCAATTCTCTCGTTTATATTCATAGTCGATAGTCTTTATTTGATGTATCGTATATGAAAATTTCCTTCACATTGTCGGAATTGGCAATAAAATTGAAAATTTTTGATTGGATTTATTAAGTTTTTAAGTTTGTTGTTAAATATTTTATCTTTGAGCCATAAATGAATTGTTTTACAAGATGATTTAGAGGATTATTAGGAAATTTTATTATAAGTAGACTAGGTAGTAAAACATCGGCGTCTTCTGAGAAGCTTTTTGTGAATATTTTGTTTTGTTTTAGATTAAATTGAATACGAATTTTAAAAATTCAATATTTAACTGTCACAAAAATTTGAATTTTTAAGTTGCCTTCCCCTCTCAAAATTTAAAATTCAAAAAGACCGTTAGTAATGAAATCTATCAATACTTCTTTAAATCAATTTATAGTCTCCAGAACGACCTCCACTATCTAAATTCAATTCGCTAAGCTGATTATTGATATTTATGCTGAATCGATTTAGTTTTAATCTGCAAATTTTTATACAAATTGAATTAAGCACCTAATCCTATAAGTTATCTAACTTCCATTTTCGCACCATCAATAATCTGCAGATTATCACTTAAGTGACCAGATAAGATGGCATGTGACTCATTTGTGTGTTGAAAAAAATGCGCCAAAAAAAGACGCACAATTGTGATGCGAGAGACTAGCATATAATAAATTTCTGACAGTGTCTACTAGAGTAAGGAGTAATTTATGACACAATAAATCATTTATTTTTGATATAATAATTGCTTTAATACTTACGCCTATCATATTTCCAACTATTTGAGATTTCTAAACTAAGCAACATCACAACGCATATTATCCACATAAACTTGACCATCTTTGCTGGCTGTGTGTCTATATGCAAAATATTTATTATTCTACTGAGGCTGAGTGGTGAAAAGTAATTAAAAACACAGTGAAAAAATCGGATAGAAAAGAAAAATCCACAGAAATTTTTATAAACATCATTTTATTTCGGTTAACTGATCTGTTTTTCATGCCTGACACTCGACATTCCAGATCCAATTAAAATTTGTTAACAAGCACATCGATGGTGTCAATGTATCGGAGAGAAATTGAAATATTATTATTTATTCGCAAATGATTAAATTGACCATAAATTCGAGTTTCGGCAAAAAAAAGCAAGGGAGAAAATAAGAAAAGAAAAACAGAAAAGAATGATGAATTTTTATATTCAGATGAGATCACACCCGAGCTGCACGTGATTAATGTTTAATGGAATTTCACCCTTTAATTGCTATTAATTAATTAAGACTGTAAGCATTATTGGATTTTGAAGCTGAGATTTTGATGCAAATTCAATAATTCCATCAAATTCATCTACTCATGGTGTTCATCGAGTAATTAAAGGGGTATTTGGGATTGCTAGGGTTTTATAAAAACCTTGAACCGTTTTTAACTACTCTCAAACACGCTTTGGATAGCTTGGATGGACTTTATTATCCAAGACACAATAGTTTTTTGACTAAAACTAAGACACATCAATTACTTGCATTAATCTAAGACACATTAATTACTTCAATTAATCTAAGACACATCAATTACTTGAAATAATCTAAGACACATCAATTACTTGAATTAATCTAAGACACACCAATTACTTGCATTAATCTAAGACACATCAATTACTTGAATTAATCAGACACATCAATTACTTGAATTAGTCTAAGACACATCAATTACTTGCATTAATCTAAGACACATCAATTACTTGTATTAATCTAAGACACATCAATTACTTGCATTAATCTAAGACACACCAATTACTTGCATTAATCTAAGACACACCAATTACTTGCATTAATCTAAGACACACCAATTACTTGCATTAATCTAAGACACATCAATTACTTGAATTAGTCTAAGACACATCAATTACTTGCATTAATCTAAGACACATCAATTACTTACATTAATCTAAGACACATTAATTATTTGAATTAATCTAAGACACATCAATTACTTGAATTAATCTAAGACACATCAATTACTTGAATTAATCTAAGACACATCAATTACTTGAATTAATCTAAGACACATCAGTTATTTGAATTAATCCAAGACTCAATTTAAAATGTAAAAATTCGTTATAAATTTAAAACCTTATTGACATTTTCTTGAAGCATAATAAACAAAAATTCATGAGCAGCCCCGGGATGAACTACATATCTCTCGTACGCATTGAAGAATTCAAATAAAAATTTCTCATTCAAGATAAAAATTGATCGTGATTAAGTCTTCTATTTTCGTTAAAAAAATATATTAATCTTTTATATGACGGAATAATACATTTACTATTTGTGGGCTGAGTGAATGATAACAACTCACCTATAAACATGTGATTTAAAAGACACTAAGAAAAGAACTTTTTTTTAATTTAATGTCGTTGATCTGCTAACATGCTATATGTTATTCATTTAATAATCTCTTTATCACCCACAAAATAAAATATCAAAAATATGTGATTTTTTTCTCACATGAATCTTCTTCCACTTTAATAAATTTAGACTAGAAATTCACTCTTTCAACTAATGTATTATTTTAATCTTCATTTGTCGTCCACAAAAATTTCGTACCTAGTGTATTTATTATTTTTTTTTCTCTCTCTTTTTTGTCTTTACTTTGAAGATCAATCAGCTTTGCTAAATAAATAAGCAGCACAATGATACCAGATGAGCATTTCCATCCACTTATGCTTTATTAATTATGCATTAAAATATTTTTACACTTTTAATTTTCTATTTCTCAATTTAAATGATTCTTATGCAATTTTATGTGGTCAATAAAATCAGTCAAATTTTAAATATTCTCAGCTTATCAATTTCTTTTGTACTTTTCAACTCAACGACTCTTATAGAACTGATCAATTTTTGTGTGAGATATTTTTTGCTGCAAACTTAAAATCGCAAAGGCGCACACGAGAGAGAGAATGGGAAGCTTCGGAGAATTATCGGACATTTGTGGCTGTAGCGCAGACTTATTAACATAAATTTGCATTACTTTTTTTTCAATGTTTTTTTTTACAAATTTATTTTCAAAATTTGAAATTAAGTCAAGACAAAATTTTGTTTCAACGATTTTGTAAATTTTGAGTTTTAGCAAAGATCTTTTTTGTTCAGTAAATTGTTGATTTTTAAATTTTAGTGAAGACACAATTTTTGATTAAAACACTTTTTAAACTTGATTCTGTGCTATCGAAGATTATGTTTTTAAAAATTCAAAAAAGATTTTGGACGAAACATCAACCAATAAGCAGTCCCAATTAGCACCAATTCCAAAAAATACAAGCTAATATGTATCAAGTGAGATTCACGCGAGAACATTTAATGAAAAATAAACGAAATTATCTCATGCTCGAGGGGTTGAATTGTATCGCGCTCGCAACATTCTAGTGTTTTTCGATGCTATAGCAACAATTGAAATTATTTACATTGCATAAATTGCTCCATTTTCCTAGACATTTTCACATTATGGACTACAATTCGATAACTCTCTTAAAAAATCTATTTGATAAATGTCACGAAAATGATGACGAAAGCTCATCAGACTCAGAAAATGAGAGAGAACAAGCTTTTGGTCCCGGAGATATTAAGCAGCCAAAAAAGAGTCAAATTGTTAAAACCTTGGATAATCCATTGCTGAAAAAGGTCAATGTTGACAATTCAATTAAATCAATGGACGATTTAGCGAAACAACAGATGAATGATGAGGAATTATTGGACATGCGTAAGCACCCAGAATACAAAATCACTTACAAGCAAGCAGTTACGACTGAAGATATATATTTACAAATGGGATTTAAAACGCCCGCAACATCCAGCTGTGAAGATATGATTGTTGAGGTTCGAATACCTGACGAAATTGTCGGAATTGATCAAATGGATTTAACAGTCGAGGAAGACAAGATTGAACTAAGAACACCAATTTATCGTCTTAAACTGATGCTGCCACACAAGGTTAATCCACAAAAGGGACGTGCTGAATATGACTCGACTAGCAAAATTCTCAAACTTACAGTCCAAATGAATCGTGAATATGATTTTATAAATTTCTAAAATTGACATACCTGCATACTTTGGAAGTAGAGAAATAAATAGTAAAGTCTTTTTTTGATGACTTGTGATTTATTGTTTCTTGAAATTTCTTGGAAATCATTTTCTTCATCAATTTAAATCTACTAACATTTTTTCGGTATCTTCTTTATGCATGGATCACTTTTTCGCGCTGTAGGAAATTGAGAAGCAATTTAATATACAATTTAATCATTAATTCTTTCAATCAGAGACAAGTTTTTTTTCAATATTATTAAGTTTTTTTTTTACTATTTAATCGAAGGGTTCTTAAAGATGGAATCGTAGTCGTAGGTAGGATGACGAAATTTACTTACGAGCAGCTAATGAGCCCAAATCAGCAATGCATTTATTAAGTGTCTGTGCTTCTTGATCTGGTGTAATTGATTTAAGGACATTGTTTACGATCCAGTTAACCATATGTTTCTGAGTCATACGACGATCAATATTTTGACGCTCAACTTGATAATCCAAACGTTTCTTGACTTCCTGGAAAACAGTCATTGCTCGCTGACGATATGCAGCTTCAAGTTGTAATGCTACATTTTCTTTCTTGGCATCCATCAATACAAGTTGACCTTCTGCTCTCCATTGTTCCTTCTTTTCGGCTTCAATGGCTACAGCATGATCTTTTAATTCGTCTAAGCGACCTTGGTTCCATTCTTGTTCATAGGCCTAAATAATATCTTCAAGTTAATCAATTTTGTATATTTAAAGTATGTTAATGTGACTTACATCGACGTCCTTGTCAAGAGCCTTTCCCATTCCTGGACCAAACTTCTTAGCTGCAAAGACTACAGCAATAAGGATTGAGAGTCCAGTGTAGTATTCGTGTTCCATAACATAAATTTCCTTAGAGAACATGTATGTTGATAGACCAGCTAAGAAGACATAAGGTCCTGTGACACCTGTTTTTGGATAGAAGAATCGGAACCTAAAATAGAATCGATATATTTTTTCGTTATAGAACTTCGTTTCACTTTTTTTCAGTGTCATTCGAATTTTACCATTCGTCAGGAATGAAGCCCATACGAACTTTGCCTGGATGTTCGAGACGTACTGGTCGATCAGCAACTGTTCCAGTGGATGATCCGCGAGCCAACGCAACTACTGACGTCCTTTGGGCTGTACATAATATATAGAAAAGGAAGTGACATTATGGATTAATAATTGTACATTATTAAAATACATCATGAATATAGTGACATCCAGTAATTCATGACTTATATTATTATGCGGATGATTTTTAATTTGATTTTTTATGTTATGCAATATGTTGGTTAATATGAGAAAAATATTATTTTCGTGTAATTTCCACAGTTTTTAACGAGTTTTTCATCTCTGGATGTTTAGAAATTTATAAAGCTTAATTATATTTACCTGCAGACAACAAAGCCGCACGAGAAAGCATTTTCAATCGGTGATTTTTATTAATTTAATCGTAAAATAATTTATCGCGACTAATATTCCTGACTGTCTGAGGGGTTTCAACTTTTTCCACGAAAGTACGGTTTTCAATAAAACATTTGAGGGGTTCTTGACGATTTAGCTTCTGTTTTACCATCGTGATGAGCGTTTCTTGGTCACTTTGGGCTGAGTATTGCTAGTTTTATTCCGTTTTTGTATGTGAACTATGGGGCTGTTCACTTATTACGTAACGCGAAAAAATGACTTTTTAGACCCCCCCCCCCCCTCGTAACAAAATTTGTATGAAAACTAGTGTATCGGGTAGAAACCCAATGCGGATTATATTCACACCGTACTATCATAAGTCTTATGAATAGACCAAGATTTGCCCATCATAAGTATGAAGGTATGAAGCTTGATAAGTCAACTAAGCTTCGCTCAGCATAAGTTTGAAGTTATAAAGCTATCGCGTAAGCTGAGCTACGCTCAGCATAAGTTTGAAGATATGAAGCTAGAGAGGCAGCTGAGCTTCGCTCAGCATAAGTTTGAAGTTATAAAGCTATCGCGTAAGCTGAGCTACGCTCAGCATAAGTTTGAAGATATAAAGCTAGAGTGTCAGCTGAGCTACGCTCAGCATAAGTTTGAAGATATGAAGCTAGAGAGGCAGTGGAGCTTCGCTCAGCATAAGTTTAAAGATATAAAGCTAGAGTGTCAGCTGAGCTACGCTCAGCATAAGTTTGAAGATATGAAATTAGAGAGGCAGTGGAGCTTCGCTTAGCATAAGTTGAAGTTATAAAGCTATCGCGTAAGCTGAGCTACGCTCAGCATAAGTTTGAAGGTATAAAGCTTGACGAATATGCCAAATATTCTTTAAAAGTTTATTAAAAAAAATTTTCATCCAAAGTTGAATTTTATAAAAATCACAGTCAACTTTTGTTTTAAAAAATTCGTAAGAAAGGAAAGTTTTTTGCCATTTCTGAAGCAACGGCTGTTCCTACCTTGTCCAAAAACAATACAGCTCTTCTATAGAGTAGCACGGATCAAATGTAAAAAACTAGAAGTCTCTACGATGTCTTGTTATTGAGATTTCTTGCTGATTAACTTGCTTGCTTGCTTGCTTGTTTGCTTACAGAAAGCGTATTTTGCGATTTTCTCAGCAATGCCACAACCAATTTGAAATCTGTTTTTTGAAAATGATGTAAAATTTCAGGCACAAACTTTTCTTCTTGCCCTTTTATAACCAATTTTGCTTTGTTTTCTCACAAAATGCGAAAAACTGATTTTTCAATCTGAACAAAACCAATAGATTCACACGTGAAAACGGTGTGAATATAAAAAAATTTCCTTGTTTGAACCGTAACAAAATCTTAGACCCCCCTCCCACCCCCCCCCCCCCCCCCCCTAAAAGCGTTACGTAATAAGTGAATGGCCCCTATCATGAATTAGCTGAAATTATAAGATTTTAAAGTATATTTCTTAAAACCATGCAACAGTTTTGTAATTCAAAAAATTAAGAAAGTCGTTAAAATTTGAATAAAATTTCTTCGTTATCCTTAAAATCATTTTTCTATCTTGATACTTTTCAAAAAAGCTGAAATTCATTAATTAAACTAAATGCGCTGCAAAAAAAGATTAAATAGGTGCACCCACAAGTGCAATACTTGCTGTTCCGAGAGGATAAAACATTCAGTACCGAATAATTTTTGTATTAAATAAGAAGTCTTAGTGTATTTTATGTTTTCCGTCAATATTAACATTACTTTGACAATACTAAGCATAAATAAGTATTATTAATTGTGTGAAAGTGCTTTTAATCGACAATTTTTATCATTTTTTAATCGTATCGATCAATAAAAATCTTATAATTGAGCACCTCTCAGAGAAACTCTTTGGCATACAAATGTCTTCAGAAAAGCAAGTAAGTGATCTTAAGTAAACATTTTTTTATGACTCTATATGTTTATGCGATGCATGTACATCGGTTACATGAAAAAAAAAAACTATATGAATATCTCGAAATAATTGTTTCTTTCCTGATTGGTTCGCTTGCGGCATTTATCGATATTTTTTCTGTATATCCAGTTTGCAAATCTTTAAAAATACTTTCAAGTATGAATAATACTTATGAGGAATTAATATCTGTTTCATGAGAATGCTAAAGAATGCTTGAGATTAATCAACAATTAAAATAGAAAGGAATCTGGCATGAAAGAAGTCAATAATAATAAAAATATTTCGACATAAAGCAACAGAATTAAATTTGCATAAAATACGCTTATATTATTACAACAAATAGCTGCTTTATGGTATGGTTTACATTCTTTTTCGGTGCATGAAAAAATTTACTTGCGTGAGTAGAAATTGACACCATTTAATTTATGTGTAGACTTCCTAAGAATGAAATAAAAGAAGAGCTTAACATTTTTTTTGTCATGCATACAGACACATAGATTCCAAAAATAAAATTAGAGCACTATAAACAAAAAGTGCAGTTTATGAGACCATGTACAGATTGTTCAGATTGTACATATATGCTTTTCTCAGGAGAACGTCTTCCGTTTTGTTTTTTATTATTGTAGTGTTCGATGAACAATAAAATGTTATTCATTTGCATAAGTATTTAACACAAAATACACATGATTCATAGATTAGGGCTTTTTGTAAAAACTATCGAAGTTATGAGAGACGGGTTAAGACTCAAACTTTAATTCTTAAAATTGAAGACACAAACATCAAAGAACGGTGTCCATGCTATTTGGATATTGACTTAAAATTTTGATAAAAAAAGAGAACTTTTGAATATTTATCAAAGACTCAAACCTTGACTTCAGTAGATTGTGTCAAGAATATTTGAAAAATTAATAACTGCTAAATTTGTAAAATGAAAAACCGCTTATTTCTCCGGGACATCCGAAAGAATTCAGCATATACGCTAGTCATTCACGATAATCCCGATCTGAAAAGTATAATTCATTAGCTCATATTCAACACATTTATGCCATGCCGTATTGTGTATTCTTATTGAAATTTTCATGAAGCTTATTTATTATTTATTCAGAGTGCATTGCGAGCATTCAGTTCCTCCATTCGACACACAATTTCTTTTTAAATTTTTAATTTAAGACATGAAACAAATTGTTTTGATTAATTCTCTTTCGCTCCATATTCGACATCGCTGACTGTGTGTTAATAAATGAACATTTTTAATGTCTCGAATAAGGCTATTAAAAAATTTTAATACGCGCAATATAAAAATTTGATAAGAATCAATCAAACTTGATAGATGTGATTTATGATCTCATTTTTAATTCTTCCTTAAACAGTTTTCAGCAATGGACACATCAGGTTATGTCGGATTCGCAAATCTTCCAAATCAAGTGCATCGAAAGTCTGTCAAGAAAGGCTTCGAGTTTACTCTCATGATTGTCGGTGAATCTGGACTTGGTAAATCGACACTTGTGAACTCACTTTTCTTAACTGATTTATATCCAGAACGTGTTGTGCCAGATGCTGTTGGTAAGTTGCTGACTCGTTAACCGCAAGCTCTCAATTTCCAATAATTTAATTAAATTTCTTACAGAACGTACAAAGCAATCACTTAAACTGGATGCATCGACAGTCGAGATTGAAGAACGTGGTGTCAAACTCCGCCTTACTGTTGTAGACGTTCCTGGATTCGGTGATGCCATAGATAACTCAAATAGTTTCAATAATATTTTGGAGTATATCGATGAACAGTACGAGAGATATTTGAGAGATGAAAGTGGCTTAAATCGTAGAAATATTGTTGACAATCGTGTCCATTGTTGCTTCTATTTTATATCCCCTTTCGGTCATGGACTCAAGCCTTTAGATATTGAATTCATGAAAAAGTTACACCAAAAAGTCAACATTGTTCCTGTGAGTATTTAATTTAAGTGGAATTTGCTGTCTTTAATTGCCTTGAAAACCAGTCATACTTGCTAAAGCAATAATATTGATGATTCTCTGTCTGCGAATTCTTGTAATTGTGGTTTGTGTCTCGACTAGAAAACTTAAATTTTGAATTTATAGTGACAGTTAAAATTCAAATTTTTAAAAAGCCGATATAGCTTGAATTCAAAACAACAACCGTTATTAATTTAATTTTAGGTCATAGCGAAAAGTGATGTTTTAACAAAGAAGGAAGTTAATCGCCTAAAGTCAAGGATTCTCGAAGAAATCAAAGAGAATGGAATAAAGATTTATCCACTGCCAGATTGTGATTCCGATGAAGATGAAGATTATAAGGAACAAGTAAGACAATTAAAAGAAGCCGTCCCATTTGCTGTTTGTGGATCAACAACTCTTCTTGAAGTTAAAGGCAAGAAAGTTCGTGGACGATTGTATCCATGGGGTGTTGTTGAAGTCGAAAATCCAGAGCATTGTGATTTTATTAAGCTACGAACTATGTTGATGTAATTTGATTGATTTATGGTCTGCAAAATTTATTTTCTAATTTTCTCAATTTCACATTTCAGTACACACATGCAAGATTTGCAAGAAGTAACACAGGAAGTTCATTATGAAAATTATCGTTCAGAGCGCTTGGCAAAGGCATCGCGTAATGCGAATGGAAAGATGGCTAATGGAAATGGACATCTTGCAAAGGAGGAAGTTTTTGAAGACGATACGAACGAGAAGGATCGAATTTTGAAGGAAAAGGAAGCAGAATTGAAACGAATGCAGGAAATGTTGGCGCAAATGCAAGCTAAAATACAGGCACAACAAAATTAAGCATGACAGCATATATTTATGAAACATAATCTCATCGAATATTTTAATGCAAAGAATATATTTTAGACATTTTATCTCGAATAAGATTCATTTTATCTCTCTATGATTCTGCTAGGGAAAGTCATTCTAGGGCTACGTAACGTCATAAAAAACAGTCAAAAAATATTTGAATAGTAACAGTCAATAAGTATTTGAAACTGAATCTGAACTAGAATAGTTACGTAACTCATAAATGACCCCCATAGCTGCTTAAATCTTAATCCTTTTCGTCATTTTAAAGCAACTTGTATGTAGCTCGTCTGAATCTTTTAAACTTTTAAACTATAATTTTAATTAATTCTATGTTTTCGTGCCAATATGTTTTTTAAAACGCGCAAACTTTTGCAAATTCTTATGATTTTAAACGAGAAATTATTTTTATACATATTGTATTAGATATAGAAATGTACTTATAATGATTTCTATACAATTTACACAGCATATTGCTAGCTTTTAAGTCAAACAAAACAAAACAAAATTTTAGGAATTCAGAGCATTGCTAATTATATTTTTTCACTTCATAAAAAGGCGTAAATAAAAATGACAAAAATATCGTATTTAAAAAATAAATTTAAATAATTTAAAATCCTTTATTATAGTCCATCAATTCATTAATCTACGTTGTTGATCTTAATTTTTTCGCTTCTTTTTCTCCTTTTCGTCCGTGAGAATTCCTTGTGATCTCTGATATTCCTCAACTAATCTCTGCTGTAATTCAGGCATGCACGGTGAATATCTGCTGTATTCCATACTGAACTCTCCTTTTCCTTGTGTTGATGATCTTATTTCTCCTACATAACCAAACATGTCATTAAGTGGTACTTCTGCATAAATTGTGGTCCAGCCTTCTGCTCCGTCAGATCCGGTAATAATTCCATGACGTTTATTTAACTGTCCCCTAAAATATCAATCTTTTTATTTACATGTCACTGATTAGTCATGAAAAGGTTAATTACATCACAACTCCTTGAAATTCATCTGGACACGTGACTTCAACTGCCATAATTGGTTCGATAATTTGCCAACCACCCTTTTCAAAGACCTCTTTAATTGCTCCACATGCAGCCAAATTGAAAGCTAATTCGCTAGAATCGACAATGTGATGAGCGCCGTCCTGAAATTTTAATTTATAACAATTGAATCTGTTTCTAGATTTTTAAAATCTTAACGGCTTTTTAAATTTTGAATTTTCAATAAGGGTTTGGAACTTGGATAATAATATTCAAATCTTGAAAATTCGACAATTTCAAAAAATGAATTTTGCGTACTTGTAATCTAAACTTGAGACCTGATAGTTTGTGACCAGACAATAATCCCTTCTCTGCCATTTTCCTAAAACCTTTCTCAACGCCAGGAATAAACTGTTTTGGTACATTTGTACCAACTGTTTCGTCAATGAATTCAAGAATTGTGTTTTGATGTGGTGGTAATGGTTCCAAAATTCCACTAACTCGAGCATATTGTCCAGAACCTCCAGATTGCTTCTTGTGTAGATAATCAAATTCACAAGGTGCGACTAAAGTTTCACGGAAGGCAACTTTTGGTTTTCCGAGCACAACTGGACAATTATATTCTCTTTCCATTCTCTGTGCATAGATCTCCAAATGTAATTCACCCATTCCTGATACTAATGTCTCTTTTACGTCTGGATCAAATTCAAAATGGAATGTTGGATCTTCTTTTGTGAATCTTGCGATTGCCTTTGCAAAATTGTCACGATCTTTGGTATTTGCTGGATGTATAGCCATTGAAACAACTGGATCTGGTACATAAATCGATTCCATAGAAATATTAGATTTAGGATCAGTCACAAAAGTGTCTCCGCTAGCACAATCAACGCCAAAAAGTGCGAAAATATCGCCAGCATAAACTTCATTGACATCTTCCATGTTACTTGAATGGAGCCGTACCAAACGTGATAAACGAATCTTTTTGCCAGTTCTTGCATTATAAATATTGTCGCCTTTCTTAATCATTCCTTGATAACATCTCATGTATGTTAACTGACCAAATCGTCCAGCTTCTAATTTGAAAGCTAATCCTAAAAATGGTGATTTGCCGTCACGCGCTGGATTTAAATCTATTTTTTCCGTCTCTTGTCCATCACGTTCAATTAATGCTATATTCTCAACTTCGCCAGGATTTGGTAAATAATCAATAACACCATCGAGTAATGGCTGAACTCCTTTATTCTTTAATGCAGTTCCAACAAAAACTGGTGTAAATTTTCGTTTCAAACATGATCGTCTAATTGCTGCTTTAAGATCATCAACAGTTGGTACTTTTTCTTCTAAAAATAAGTCACCTAATGTCTCATCAGCATTTGATACATGCTCAATTAATTCCTGTCTTTTTTCTGATGCTTCAGTTCTATAATCTTGTGGTATTTCATCAATTATTACATTATTTCCGTAATTTCCTTCAAAGTACATCGCTCTTTCATTGACAAGATCAATAACTCCTTTACAGTTACTCTCTAATCCCATTGCTAATTGTACAAAAGCAGCATTATGATTAAGTTTTGATCTCAATTGTGATAATACACGATATGGATTAGATCCCATTCGATCGAGTTTATTGATAAATGCTAGACATGGGACATTATAACGTTTCATTTGACGATTTACTGTCAATGTTTGACTCTGAACTCCACCGACAGCACAAAGTACTAAAATGGCACCGTCTAAAACTCTCAATGATCTCTCTACTTCAACTGTGAAATCTACGTGACCCTAAAAGTTAATTTGACTTACTTGAATTAAAGATCCCGGAAAGATTCATTAAAAATTTACCGGTGTATCAATGATGTTAACATTGTATCCTTTCCAGACTGTATATGTAGCAGCTGATTGAATTGTAATACCTCTTTGCCTTTCTAGTTCCATTGAATCCATAACAGCACCAACATTGTCCTTTCCTTTAACTTCATGCATTTCAGCAATTCTTCCAGTATAATATAAAATTCTCTCTGTTAATGTAGTCTTTCCGGAATCAATGTGAGCCGATATACCAATGTTTCTTATTCGATTTAGTGGTGCATGAACTGCATACTTGTTATCATCTGAGTAACATCTTGCTAATTTATACTGAAAAAGAATTATTTTATTTTCAAAAAAATTATGCAATAAACAATTGACTTTCCTCCTTTAATTACCTGTGATCTTAGCCCAAAATCATTGGCAAATTTCAAGCAAGTCCTTGATCGTAGAATATTGAGCAGTGTCATTGTGATATCTTATGGCTTTAATTCAATTTTCTTTAATTAAGTTTTTAAGGCGAAATCACATGTAAAGAGGGGAGTGAAACTAGAAAATTAAGGTGTGGAAATCGTTTGTTTACGTTCACTTTTTATCGATATTTATGCTGTTATCCACACGATTTTCGTTTTATTATTTGCCTTAGAATTTAAGTCATAAAATAAGGTCGAAATCCTTCTGAATTAACAAATTTATGTTCATTTTCCTTCCCTTTGAAAATTTTTCTCCTTTAATTCAAATTTTCGAACCCCGTTAATATTTAAGTCAAACAAAGCTTAGAAAAATTAATAATATAACTTCAAAATGAACTCGTTTAACAATTTAAGTTGTAAAATATTCTTGCCACTGCTCATTTGTGCATGTAAGTATTGGTTTTGTGTGTGATCATGCTGTAAATTAAATGAATAAATCATTTTAGGTATCAATTTAAGACCTGTGGTTGGATTATCGTTAATTTATTTAACATTTTTCTTCGTATCACCTTATGTTTCACTTAAAGAAAGTCAAGCAGTCATTAAAATTGTGTATTTAAGTAGCTTAATTGCTTGTTCAACACTCGCTTTTGTCACTCAACTGATCTTTCAAATAAAGAGTGTGTGTGATTATCTAGATCTTCCTAAAATCATAAGCCTCAATGTTCTTGGAGTCATTGACTTTAATAAATCAAGGTAAATACCAGCTAATACTTTAATTGTCATTCATTCATATGATTCTTTAAAATTACAGCACATGGGACATTTATTTAACGGTTGTACCTGATCTCGTTATTTCTTTGGGTTCATCTATAGTTCTTGGAATCAGCATACAAATAGCAAAGGAAAGAAATCTAAAAAATGAGAATTTGGATAATGTGAAAGTGCAAGAGAGAGCCACAGATGTTACATCCACGAATTATGGTTTAATAAATCGAATTTTGTCATTGATTAGTATAATGACAACGTGTTTGTCCGGAGCGGTTTGTGTCTCGGCTATTAATATGATTTATTTTGTCACATTCTTAATATCAATCATGCATTTGGCTTCAAATTGTGGACTAGGCAAGAAATTCTCAATAATATTAAGGATGATATCGTGGATGTTAATGCTGCAAATAGTTTCCATAATTCTATATCAAATTGATTACTTCCAAAGTGTCTTGCCAAGTCAAAGTATTGTTGCTCGTCTTCTAGGACTTTATGAAATATTTAAAGCCACTAATCATGGGATATATTTCAATAAACAACTGAACTGGGACTTTCTATTACATCCAATGGTTCTAATGGTATCCTATTTGATCATAGCAAATATATCGAGAATGATAATGGTAAAGAACTAAAATTGCAACAAAATACATCCATTAATTAACATAATTTCACAGATAATAAAGGTTGAAAAGCTACAGATGAGATACAGTGCTGAAAGGAAATTATCATCAATTGCAAAACTTCCAACACTTTTTCAAACCTTTATATTCCGTCAAGCTTACATCATTGCCATATTAAGCATGGTAATTTGGAGTATATCGTATCATTCCTGGCTTGGATTTGTGTTCCTTATTATTTCAAACGTTACTTTTGTCTTATCAAATCAACGATCCAAATTAATTAAGATGTCCACATTAATTTCAATGTATGCATGCTTATTGATTATGCTTAATTATCTTTATGGATTGAATGTTACTGGTGCTGAACTTCCTTACAATATTGAAGGTGCTAATATTCAGCAAATTGGAATAATCAAGTATAAGGATTATCCAGGAATTCATTTGATCTTTAAATCAATTTTGGCGATACCTTTTTGGATTATTATGAGACAGAAATATGATCCAATAACTTCAAATATTTATCTGACTACTGATGTCAAGGAGAACAAGCTAACAACTTTGATTTTAAATCCACTTGGTAGAATTATGTCATATAGTTTAATGTGGATCATCATGCTTTTGCTATTGATTTTTTCTGTATATGAAAAAAATCAAATGTCTGTATTTAGAATAACTAATATGATTCTGCTTTTTGTATTTGTGCTGATTTTTCAAATATCGATTACTTTATGGAAAAAAATCATGTACACTTACTGGATCGTGTTGATCTTCTTCACAAAATCTATTTTGATTGTTACGTACATCTATCAATTTGATGGATTTTCGGAACTGCCATTTTATAGTGCTATTGGACTGCAGAAGTACGTGACATCGGAGCTGTTTATCAAATTAATTTCATTGAGTACGATAACAACTTTGAGTGGAATTCAAGTCAACTATTTGCATGCTAAATTTTTGAAGTATTTTGAAAGCTGTGGAAATTCAAAGAAAATTGAAGACCATGAGTATAAAAAGGATCACTTAATTACTGTAAGCATTAGTAAATTAATTAAATTATGTTTAAACAATTGATTATTTCTTTTTATAGAAAATGAAAGAACTGATTGAAAGCTTCTTGCTGTTCCTTGAAATTCATTTCATCAAGTTTTTATATTTTGGGATATTTTTTGCAGCATGTGGTCGTGTAAGTAACACATTTTATTGACCGTTACATACTTAAAAATTTAATACTTTACAGATTCAAATTGTCAACGTCTCAATTATGATGATATTAAGTATTGGAGCCATGTTTAGAGCTGAGAAATTGAGGAAATTATTTTTGATTGCAATTTCATTCATGTCGATGCTTTTTGTTGTCGGAATTATGCTTTATGAATTAGCTTCATACTTTTTTCCTGATAAGATTGAACAGAAAGATCAATGCATAATTGATAACAACCAAGAAGTTCTATTTGTACTGAAAAACTTTACGGAATGGTTTAATGTAGATCCACAGAATTCATTTTACCAGAAAATAAGCTTTTATTTTGGAATCATCGTTATTTTGACTATTTATTGTGGCTTAAAATTCAGACAAGAATGCAATCGAAAGAAATTGTCACTGCCAATAGAAACACCTTGTACAATATTTGGTTCCGAAAAAGTTGACATCACATATTTTATTAAATTTTTAATCGATTATGGATATCAAAACTTTGGAGTGGAACTGACTTTATTTGGATTTTTAATCCTTATGTTTTCAAGACTGGACTTTATTTCAGTGTTTTATGCACCATTCTTTGTTATTTTAACATTCCTAAAACAGCGACAACTCAAAGTATTTTGGATAATTACGACAGGCTTTGTGGCATCTTCAGTCTTCCTTCAATCTTTGATTATTGGATTCTTCGTGATGTTTAAAAAATGTCACGCATTTCAATCAAGAATGGAAAGAACAATCTCACCAACTTCTAAAATATTGGGAAACCTGCATGAGAATCCATGGATATTGAGTTATGACTTTGCATTACTGGTTATTCTTGGATGTCAAGTAAGTTTAATATTTAAGTTTTTGAAAAAATTATACAAATATTTCATTATGAGTTTAAAACCTTACAATTTTTAATCGGAATTTGTAAGGTTTTTAAAATTTAATCTGAATTTAATTGTATTGTAGCATTTTCCAACTCCAAGCAATTTCAAAATGTCTAGTATATTCGAGCATGAAGGAACACCTCTATTCAATAATGTAAAAGAACTTCTGAAGAAAATTGTGTTTAAGTGCCATTTATGGATGATGCTAACTTTAATGTTTTTTATTGGAACTATACATGCTCGAGTTTTTGCGTTGGGATATATTACTGCATCCTTTATATTCTTCTGGCAAGGAGCTGATTTTTATTCAAAACCTCTTAAAACTATCAAGAAATGGTGGAATATTCTATTAATTTACAATGTCTGCGTGATGTTGATTCGATACAGCATAAAAGTCTTTGGATGTCTATTTAGAAATGAAATTCCGATAAATGTATGCTGGATTTTGAAGCTTCTTGACTTTCCTTGCTTTATGACTGGCGATGGAGAATCTTTTTGTGGTGATATTTTTAATCAAACATTTTATATCACGGACGTTGCTTTATTCTTCTTTATTATATTCCAAAAACGAATATTTTTGAGTTCTTACTTCTTTGATACTGTCTATGACACATACATTACTAATTTATTGGCTGCACGAGGTGCTCAAATTATGGAAGAAATCCGAATTCAAGAAATCACAACAGCAATTGATGAAGAGAACAAAAATTTGGATATAATTAAGAAAAAAATGGAAAAAATCACACAATTAGCTACTGAAAAAAATATTCGAGATGGAAATATCAAGAGTCATGACATTGCGGTCAGGAATGGCGATTATTACATGTTTGAGGAAGATTTTCTTGAAGAAATCGAATTTACAGACAGAGAAATCCCTCAAAAGTCATTAATGCTTTATTTTGAGAATGGTGAGAATTCAAAGAAAGTGAGCATCGAAACTGAAAGTACGACTGAAAAGTCTAAAGAAGTTGTAGAGAATTTTCTTAATAAATCAAAAAACTTAACTTCAAAGTTAACAAAATATGTACTAAGCATATCTTACAAGTTACACAAACTCTCGAGAAAGCACACATTAATAATTAAAGCTTTAGATGAAGAAAGAAAGTTTTTAAAGGAGACGTTGGCTTCGAAATCTGCACATGACATGATGTAAACCAATTGTCTACTAAATGATTTATTTAAAGCCTAATTATTATCTTATGTTTACAGCTATACTCATCTTAGCAATGCTGCTGAAAGATCGAGACACACTTATGTGCTGAAGAAAATTGATGAAAAATTGTAAGTATTTACCTACAAGCTATTTTCCTTTATTTGAGTGATTAATATTCTTTTTGTGTTTTCATTTCTAGTTGGAAAAACTCAAATGTCAAGCTTTATGAAGTTGTAAAGCCAGAAGATGTGACTGTGAAGGAATCTTTGTGCGAGATTTTATACATAACACTCACACACACAGACTTGTTGATTTATATGGTCATTTTGATTAATCAGGTATTATTATTATAATTTTCAAGCTATTGAGATAGAAGCTTTTTGCTGAATTTAGATAACTTTTGACATTTTAAAGCTTTTGCAAGAATGAAAGCCATACAACAGTTTGAAAAATTAATCAAAATTTCAAAAATGTGTCTTGACTTATTTAAATAACCATCCAACAACTTTTTAACTTAATTTATTTCTTTTTCAGTGCTTTTATGCCAACATTCTGTCAATATGCTTGCCACTTTTAATATTTTTCTGGGCAACTTTAACATTCCCACGTCCAAAGAAAACATTTTGGATTATTTTAATAGCTTATACACAGTCAATAATTTTATTAAAATGTGTCTCACAATTCAATATCATTTGGTGGAACAAGAATCATCATTTCGTGCAAATGCTGGGAATTGACAATCGAAATCATTTTGTCTTTTACGATTTATTATTACTGCTTGCACTATTCATCCATCGAAGTGTTCAGAAAATGTTTGGAATCTGGAATACTGAAGAAAATGAATTTTTGTCAGGATCTTATGAACTTGATAAGAAGAATATTAAAACAAATAATTTAATTAAGCTTATACAAAATAACAAGATGGAAGTAATGAGCGATAAGATTAAGAATGAAGTTGATGGAAGTACAAATAAGCTGTTGGATGAGTCTAGTTCCAAAATAGTCATGAAGATTGAGGTTCAAGATGCTCAACAGACTCAAGAAAGTGTTTTGAAGGAAGTGATAAAGAGCAAGAAAGAATTGTTGAAAGCAAATGAAGCAATTTTCAATGATAATTTAGGAAAGTTGTCAATTATGATAAATCAAGGAGATTCTACTATCAAGATCTATCCAATTGACCAAACAGACATGACTAAAACATATAAAATTAACGAATTAGTGATGGTTGAACATGAACTTGAAGATCCAATCGATTTCTATGCATCCGTAATTCGCCTGTCATTTGAGCAGTACTTTTCGTTGCTGATTAATTTTATAAAATTTTTGGTACCAAAACATCACATCCCACGGAAATCTGTTGACGTCTACACGTTTTGTTTTCTATGCGACTTTATGAACTTCTTTGTGCTCCTTTTTGGTTTTAGTAAATTTGCGGTAGGTTGTTGTTGCTAGTCTTATAGACAATAATAAAAATTCATCGATTATTTATTCTTGTAGATTCAATCAACAGACGACTCAAAGAGCATACTAAATTACTTTGAAGAAAACAAAGTTCCAACGTCTTTACTCTTCTTAATCATAATGCAATTTATTGTAATAATAATTGACAGAATGCTATATTTACGTAAAAATATGATTGGAAAAGTCATTTTTCACTACATCACGATCATCACCATTCATAGCTGGATGTTTTTCATTTTGCCTGTCAAAACAAATCGAGCATTTAATGCAACATCTCCGCCCATACTGTTTTATATTATAAAATTTATTTATTTTCTACTGGCTGCGTATCAAATTCGTTGTGGATATCCGGCGAGAGTTTTGGGGAATTTCCTAATGCGACAATTTAATTTATTGCATTTAATTGGATTTAAAATGTGAGTAAATCGTTATTTTTTTTTTTGAATTTTTCAAATTAAATGATTTTTTTAGATTTATGGCAATTCCATTTCTATTTGAACTAAGAACATTGATTGACTGGACATTCATATCAACATCATTAAGCTTTGCTGAATGGATGAAAGTAGAGACAATTTTTGCACAAGTATTCCAAGTAAAATGCAATCGAGAATTAGCAAAGAATGCAAAACGTGGCGAAAAGAAATCGTTGAAATTAAAAATTATATTAGGTGGTGGACTGACTTTATTAATAATCGCTATAATTTGGTTTCCTTTACTGTTATTCGCATACAGTCCCTCACTTGGACAAAGTAATGTTCCTAGGAGTGTTAAGGTTACATTAAGGATTGGAAAATATGAGCCAATTTATAAAATTGACGTCCGAGCTGAACAAATTATTAAATTTAATAAGTCTGACTGGAATAAATTGACGAGATTATATGAGAAGAATCAACAAGCCATTACATTTTTAAATGATTTTGATGAAGATGACATTATGCTGGTTCAAATGAGTGTCAGTGCTTCTGGATTGTGGCATATATCACCACCAAGTTTAAGGAGCATGATTGATGATTTGAAACATGAAAAATCTATTGATATAACGGCTAGATATGAAATTAATGATCTCG
Organism: Chironomus riparius; assembly: GCA_917627325.4. NCBI lineage: Eukaryota > Metazoa > Arthropoda > Insecta > Diptera > Chironomidae > Chironomus > Chironomus riparius. Next base: position 13,904,563 of record OU895877.1, on the reverse strand, counting down.
GATATTTAAAGGATAAAGAAGCTTTTCAGAAATTTCATTATACAATATCAAGCAAGACACAACGCAAACTTTTAATTAACATACTTCAAGGAAATTCCACAAATTCTGTGGTCATTCCAAAGCTTTTACCTAAATTTATACACGTCAGCAGTACTGGAAAAGCTTCTATAGTAGAGAAACTTGCAATTAAATCAAATCGTAAGTCAATAAAAAATCTGAATTGCGCAATAACTTGATGACTGTGCATTAAACACAGGAAGGCGTTGCTATCGTCACAGATTTTGCCCTGATATTTTAACTACCAACTTATTGATAATAATTTTAGAAAATCGAGGAAGCATGCGAGATATTGAGATTAACATGCAAACTGACGAAATGGGATTTAGTTGGTGGAAAGTTAAAGAAAATTGCACCGATGATGATTGCAAGGACTTATTTTGGCATGTTCCACATCATGACTGTGATAATCATTTGAATATTTATATGTTTACTGACAAATTATTTCCATCGGAAATCAGTAGCTGGGCAGCTAAAGGGTGAGATTTAAGTTTCCTTCTATTAATTTCATTTTGAAATTCATTTGAATAGTTTTTGACCATAATTTTGAAAATTCGTTATTTTTCAATTCTAGAATACTCGGTTTCTACATCACTGTCGTCTTAGTTTGCTCAAGAATCTTACGATCAGCACTAATGAATTCAGGAACGGTGAATATGATTGTTGAAGAACTTCCAAGTCCTGATAAAATACTAAATTTATGTAGAAATATTTATATGGTACGAGAAGCTAAGCAATATTCATTAGAAGAAGATCTAGTCGCTAAATTATTTTTCCTATATCGTTCACCTGAAACTCTTATCAAATGGACAAAATATAAAGAATCTTAAGTTGAATAATAAAATATTTATAAATTATTCCTGTTAATTTGCAGTTCACATAGTCTAATTTATTTTTAATACAAAGATAATAATTTTAAAGTCAGCCAAAATGGATAATAAAGAGAGTGTCGTTTTTTTTTTGTTGTAAAAGTCACCAAAATGAACAAGTTATCAGCCATTCACCGTTCAAAATGATGAGGTGGTTTAGTTCTTGAGATCATTAATTATTTTTGTTTAATTTATCGTCCGAATCTCATGTGACCATAGTCATCAAACCCGTCCTCACCAACTCCACGCTTTCCAAATCTATAATATTTAACATTTTAACTAAGGTACAAGATCCAGTGGACTCAAAACTCACCTCATATGTCCATAATCATCAAATCTCTTCTCCATATCGTTTATCACATCGTCAAATTCCACGTCATTTTGAAAGTCTTTCTTATAGAAATTTACAGGTTTAAGTCTTCGTGCTGGATATGCTCTCATCTGCCATGGTCGTTTCTGTAATTCATTGGGTGCAGGTGCTGTCTGTTCTGAGGATGATGACAACTTTGCATGAGCTCCACTAATCAAAAATGAGTAAGCCAACAAAAATGTGAAGGATGTGATGACTGTTAAACTTAAATATCCCATTTTATTTAATTCTTCTGTCTGAGTTATCCTTTACTGTTCTATTTCACTTGCTTGCTCTTATCAGACTGACTTGATGTATGGTGATGCACTGCGTTTTATATATTTTTCACTTGTATTGATTGTGATGTCATGACTGAATCTGCCTTTTTTTTAATATTCATAGTGCATTATTGGATGTTATTGGAGGAAGGAGCAAACAGATGTCAAAATTGATTACTTATTTACTTGATCTCGCGCGATTTTTCTTCGTCGGAATTTACTCGTTGTTGTTTCCGATTTGTGTGCAAATTATAGATGTATGGATTAAAAATAAGCTTAAGGATTAAGGATTCTATAAAAAATTAAAATTGTAGTCGTTTGATTTTTAAACTCTTCAACTTAATGCCAAGAAAATCGCATTTCCTCATAAAACTTTATTTCCAAATAAGTTTTCTCGTTATTGTTTTCCAATGTCAGACTAAGAAGCACCCCCAATGACGTAATCAATTTGTCGAATACACGTAAACAATTTTTAAAACATTTCGCTGAGTTTACTAAATATGAATACCAGAATTCTAGCCTGATTGTCTGATATTTCCCACTACAGATTTTATTCCTTATCAGATCGTTAACTGCTTACGTTTTAATTTACAACAAGTTTAATGAATTATTTATTGATCTGTTGAAAAACATTTGTCAATGAAACAATTAAACGCATCATAACTGCCAAACAAAGCTATTAAATGCTCATCACTTCGATCTGACTTTGCTTCAATATGGGGTATTAAGATCTCCTTTATGAACTTCTTGATTTTTGCCTTGTTCGTGATATTTCTATTAAATGTATCAGCACTAACTTCAGTGGCTTTCTTCATTATAAACTCTAGTGCCTCTTTTTCGGATATATCCTCAATAACTAATGGAATGACCATTTCAATAACTTCAGCTGTTAAATCTTTAAAAAATTTGTCAGTTTTTCGTTCAGTCAGTTCTTGTCGCATTTTAATGAGTTTCTGCTTTAAAGCTTCAATTTGTGCCAATTCCTCTCGTCTCAATCTTTGCTCATTGGCTTCTCTGAGAATCTTACGATTGATTGTATCTTGTGCTATAAGCAGAGCTTGTTGTAGCACTTCAGTGACTGCACTTTTAAGTTCGTCATTCATTTTTGAATCTTTCGATGATTCTTCGTCTTCTAGGACATTTATTTCTTTGATATCATTTATGATTATATCCTTACTGCAGCATGAATCACTTTGAGATTGCGATTTGTTCTCAAATGGTATGAAATTCTCTCCATCGAATACTTCTATGACACATCTTAGTGGATATAACTTTCGGAAGCTATGAATATCTGTCATTTTATCTTTCTTTCCTGATTTCAATGATTTTTGAGCGTCTATTCCTTTAATTGTCTTCTGGATTAGAATAACATCTAGTGGTATATCCACCTGATCCCCACCACATTCATAAACCACGTCAACTGGATTAATTTCCTGACATTTTGGACGACGGAATTGGTACTCAACATTTTTATCAAATTCTTTATTGTGCTTCTTTATTTCATTATAGAGATTATTCCTTGTTTCTTCCTTATTCATGCAATGCCTGACAACCTTCACTTTTTGTTTGGGTATCCAAAGTGCATCCCTATTTCTATTTGAGTTATAGTCGATTTTGGAATAATTGGAGCAGTCATAAAGATTAAATCGTCCAAAGTCAATTGATTTTGATGTTTTTAGCATATTTGGTTTATAATACTTGGTTTGGCTATTGATCTTTGAGAGCTGCCTCAATTTCCGTTCATTTTTAACCTCAAATTTTGCACGTTCCTTAATGTTAATTTCTGAAGCTGTTTTATAGACAGTAAGGAGCTTTTCTCTGCATTTTAGTTTCGTGGCTTCTTCTCTATCATTTATTGTACTAAGAACGTAATCCATTCTTTTTTCCTGGATCTCATTCAGCTCTTTTTCACGCAGTAATTGATCTTGCATTTCAAAAACCTCCATCTGCTTTACTTTATTTCCAAGACTCATTGGCAATTGCCTCAAATCATCTTCCCATTTTCTTCTAATGACATCCCTTTCTATCTTTTTAATGTCTTCTAGATCTGGTTTCTCGTCGCATTTAACATACAGAATTTCTGGAAGTTTTGTTTCACCAATTCTTAATTTTGGTTGGGGTAAATAAGCTTCCGTTTGCATTTCAACTTCTCGATACATCGTTTGAGATACTTTATTCTTCATAGTTATTTGTTCAAACACATTTTTAGGCTCAAAACGATAAAAATTCTCTTCATGCTGAACGTTTGATGGTATCGAGTATGAATTGTAATTTACAGACTTTTTATTGACAATTTTAGGACAGCAATCATTGGAATCATAAGGTAATCCATTGCGTTGGGCAAAATAAAATTTGTTTCTTCGTATTTCCGAGAACATGCTGTAGAAAGATGGAATAATATGCATCGGTGCTGTATCAGAAATTGATTTGCAGTTCATATGATGAATTTTCACTTTATTACTGATGAAATTTGGATCATACAAGTGATCGAATGCACGCGTTGATGATTCATGATGACTTTTGTATGTATACATTGCTGCTGTTACTATAAATAAGCTGATTTGAGGTAAATTTGTGAAAAAGTCGTTCCTTAACGGAAATAAAATATTTATATTCAAAAATTACAGGGGTCGTATACTTCGATTATATTTCAATACAATTTTGTATTTTTCAAAATCAAAACAAAAAAAGTTTTTTAAGTTTTCCTTAATTAGCGCAAGAATCGGGCATCAAAGCTAGTTCTTATTGATTCTATAGGAAACATTACATTGGAAATTAATGAAATAAAGCTATGGATAATCAGGTAAATAGCAGTGAATTGTGAATTAAATGTTTACAAAAAAATATTTCATAAAAATCCAACAAATGTTTAATTTACATCATTATTTCCAGCCAATGACTGATGAAGCATTAATAGATTTAATCGATATTGATTGGCGCAACGATAAACTTCCAAATGAGGATATTTTGTTGCCATTAGATAAATTGCCAGATCCAGAAGATTGTGAACATCAAACAATGAAAGAAGTTGTAAGTAATTAATGCTGTAAAGTTGGTACGCACAGTTTGATGATCTCATGTTTATTTATACAGGAAGACAAGTGGTTGGACCTAGCAATCATGACTCGTCATTCAGATGATACATTAAATATTAGCAATTCATAAAAGGTTTTTCGAAACGAAAAACTTTCTCTTAAATTGCTTACCTTTAAAGTGATTTAATTAATGTTAATTAAAAAATTAAGTACAATTGAACTATAAGTGCGAAAACAGTGGACTGTAAATAATTTAAAAATATTACAAAGACTATGAATGTGAACAAAAATTTGCATAATATATCAGTGCTAACAGAGTTTGCTAGAAATTTTGAGGAAGATCAGACAGAAACAGTAATATCAAAGTTGGTTAATAAAATTTATGAGGCATGTAATAATGTAAATGCTGACATTGGTGGTGCTTCTACACAACAGCAAGCTCAAAATGAAGACGATAATAGTGAAACCTCATCATCGGCATCAAATCCATCAAGTTTATCAAGCAGCACTACATTAGAGCAGAAAAAAGAGCAACAAACGCCCACAGTCTATCAAGTTGACACTTCGCAAGGCCGAACATCATTAAATGTAATCAAGCGAATAAGTAATTTGATTGCACTAAGAGATAAAGACCTCAACGACTACAAAAATACGGAATTAAAAAGATTGTGGATGCCTGACGATAAATCGCGCGAATGCTATGACTGTGCCTTGAAATTTACAACATTCAGGCGAAAACATCACTGTAAGTTCTGCTAGAATATTAACCGTCAATCTTGATTTATATTTTAAAATGTGTCTTGGTTAAATAACTTCAAATATTTTATACCCGTTAATTTTTCAAATATTTTTTGGGGGTGATTTATAATTTTTAAAAACAGACAGAAATTGAAAACTATATTTACATTACGTTGATTTCTAATGCTTTCCTTTGTTTTTTTTTTTGTTTCTCGAAGGTCGATTATGTGGGCAAATATTTTGTTCGAAATGTTGCAACCAAATAATACCAGGCAAAATAATAAAATGTTCTGGCGATCTTCGTGTTTGTACGTACTGCTCTAAAGTTGTCTTATCATACATAAAATCACCTGACATCAATGCTGATTTAAAATCGGATCTTCAAGCTTTGGAAGAAGATCTTTCCAATAAGTTTGTTGGATCAATGAGCAGCAGTTCTAATCAAAGCAGTTCAACTGAAACAAGTCCAAGTCATCGAAAGGTTTCTGTTGGATATCAAGAAGAGAGATTAGTAACGAATACTAGTGCTTTGAGTAATGCAGACAGAAAGACAATTTTACAACAGTCAAATACGTTAAAATCACTTTATGAGGACATGATAAATTCCTTATTATCCACAACTCAACAGCATAAAGGAATTGATTTAATTAACTTTCTAATATCTAATCAAAAATCATCAAATAAACAACAAGCTGTTGCCGTTATTAATGCTATGATTGAAGCTGGTTTTATGGTTCCATTATTGGTGTATGAAAACAGCAATGAAGCAACAAGTAGCGACACTTTTCATGTTGATTTTAATGAGAATTTATTCTATAAACTTCAAAAATTGGATGAGATTGAAATGGAAGAAAATAACGTAACTGATGCAGCATGTACAGATTCTTTATATGATGAATCAATAATTGATGACATAATTCCACCAAGTATGTATGTTAATGAGAATAGTAAGGAAAATGAGCTCCAAAATTCATTATTATTAACTGTTGGTTCAAAGCCCTTACTTGAAGCTTATTTTGAGCATGAGGAGCGTCTTTTTCAGCAATTACTACGTAATGAAAATTTAGATTTATCATGGTCAAAAGTATTAATTACTCAATGTGCCAGAATAGCTCATACAATTCATCCTGAATTTTCGAATCGTACTCTTGATTCTATGGATGTCCGTAACTTTGTTAATATTAAGAAAATATCTGGTGGAACTAGAAATGATTCAACAATAATTGGTGGTGTTGTATTTAGTAAGAATGTCGCGCATAAAGATATGAAAATTAAAATTGATAATCCAAAAGTACTTTTGCTTCAATGTCCAATTGCTTATCAGCGTGTAGAAGGGAAATTTGTCACAATTGAGTCATTAATTCTCCAGGAAAAGGAATATTTGAGGAACGTCACATCTCGTATTTTATCCTTAAATCCAGACGTGGTTTTGGTCCATAAAAATGTAGCTGGGATCGCACAAGATTTACTACGTGATAATGGAATCACTTTGGTTTTGGATGTTAAACTGTCAGTCTTTGAGAGGCTTGCAAGATGCATGCAATGTGACATTGTGACTTCAATTGACTCAAATATTGGAAAACCTAAGCTTGGAACTTGTAAAAGATTTTATGTCAAGAATTTCATCGAATCTAATGGAACTGCTAAGAGTCTTATGTTCTTTGACATTCCATATAGTCAACGTGGATGTTCCTTATTGTTACGTGGCGGAACTGAAGATGAATTAGTGCGATTGAAGAAAGTTTCGAGTTTCTTACTTTTTTCAAGATACAATTGGCGATTAGAACTGTCTTTCTTGTTGGATAGCTTTGCACAGCCGCCTTTGAAAAAGTCTAGCATATTCGATTCCATTGATCAAAGTCCAGCAGAACAGAAAGTTCTTATTCATTCTATATCTGAAATTTCAGAAACATCAAAAAGTGAAATTTCAAGAAAGAATGTTGCTGACTTTTCAGATCCATTAAGAGCTGATCCACAGACTTTTGATACCAATGTTGTAGAATATGTTGAGCTACAAGTCCAGGACTCATTTGATAATAAATTCAGGACATCCTTAGCATCAACAATATTGTCAATAAGTCCATTTATTAATTTTCCATTGCCATACTTAGAAAGTGAAACTGGAAGGAGATGTGATTTAAGGAAGTACTTTCCAAATGAGCTATTCTATTCCAAGCAGTGGGCAGGCAATAAAAGTGAGAAAATTGATAAAACGGAAATTAATTTGAGTGCTAAAAACGATGAGGAACCAATTAATCTCAAACCTCCACATAAATTCTTAACAATGAAAATCACAAAGCCTGCAGATGATAAGGATGTTCAAACTGCACTTGCTGACTTCCGAAGAAGTGGCTTTACATATCAGAAAGTCGCTCGAATTAAGATTATTGAGAAGAAACCAGAAAGTTCTAAGCATATTTCACGTCAAAAATCATTTTCTGATCATTTAAAAGATGCATTTGACATTTACAATCATCAAAGACTTCCAGTTTTATTCTGTAGCTTCTATTTAAATAGTAATAAGGAACTACCAACATCCTTTTGTGCTCAACCTTTATTACTGGACATGCATTTTTATGGACAAGATGATATTATGCTTGGATTATTCCTCGAACGTTACTGCTTCCGTAATTCCTACATTTGTCAGTCATGTAAACTTCCAATGATGGATCATGTCAGGAGATATGCACATTCAAATGGCGTCGTTCAAGTCAAACTGGATGTTGATCATAATAAGAGTGAATCTTCAAGTATTTTAATGACTTCTCGATGTACAATTTGTAATATAATGACTCAAAGTGTTCCTATGTCTTCAGACACTTGGTGCTTATCGTTTGCTAAATTTTTGGAACTAAAATTTCATGGAAATTTCTATACACGCCGAAATATCGATCAAGATGATACAAATGTTATGCCAGCATGCTGTCATTCACTGTATCATGATCATATTCAGTACTTTGCAAATAATGGAGTTATTGTCAGCTTTATGTACACGCCAATTGAAATTTGGGAAATTAAACTTCCACTTTTGTCACTTCCTCTAAAATGTCCTGAAATAATTGACAAAAAATCTTTTACTGATAAAATTAAGCAGTTCTCAGTTAAAGGATATGAAGTCTACGCAAAGATCCACGAGAAATTAGCAAATTTATCAACGGAAGTAAAAACGCCAATGCTGGAAGATTTAAAGAAGGGACTTCATCGAGATCGTTTATTCTTTAAACATCGTGTTGATGTTGTCAATCTTCTATTAGGGTCAAATGAAGTCTATGAGCATGAAATTAATGATGCTATTTATATGATGCACAAGGAACTTGCAGATAGTATAGAATTGTGGGGACCAAGATTAAATGAGGCAGCAAGTCAGCTTAAAAATGCTCAGAAAAATGAATTAACTCTACAAAATTCAGAGGTTCCAGATGATATTGATGATTCAGCATTTAGCAGTGATGATTTGGAATTTGATACAAGTGAAGGTGAGTTAATTAAGCTAATTTTAGTTATTGCAAGAAGTGGCGGTTTTTTGAAAAAAATTTGAACCATTTTGAACTTGACTATTCAAATATTTTTTGGACGCTATTATCCAAATATTTCTTAACCGTTATTTATTGTAATCCATTAAGGCATAATGAGTCGGTCGATTGATGAGCTACAAAACGAAAAGAAGGATAAAATTGATAAGAAAACAATCCGGAAACTATTAAGCACAATTCTCCCATCTAGCTCCGATCAAAATCCACTTCAAACACCATTTACAGTCAATGAGCATTATTGCTTACAAATTGGTCAGTTTCCAATTCTTGTACATGACCAAGATTTGAGCTCAATAATATCATTCAGCCTAATGTCTTATGACTACAAGAAATTGCTTGAAAACTACATGCTTGCGTCAACTGAGTTTGTTGGAAATAGCAGTCCTAATTTAAAAAGGAAAAATCCAAGTGACAGTTCAATAGAAATAGATGAAAAGGATGGAACAACAAGCAAGGAATCAAATGATAAGAACAAGAAGAATAATAATAGCCACATTGAGATTCAATTCCAAGATTCAACTACTCAATTTACATGCAAAAGTTATTTTGCAAAGGAATTTGATGATTTAAGGAACAAATGCTTTGTGGTTCCAAACAAAACACAATGTAGCGACGAATCAGCAATGAATGATGAAATAAGAAAGAGCTATGCTCGATCATTAAGTCAGAGTATGCGATGGGAAGCACGTGGTGGAAAAAGTGGATCTAAATTCAGCAAAACTTTTGATGATCGTTTTGTTTTAAAGGAAATGTCTAAGCAAGACATTGGAGAGTTTGAAAAATTCGCACCAAATTATTTTGAGTACATTAATGGATGTATTCAGAAGAATTCGCCGACTTTATTAGCTAAAATTTTTGGAATCTACAAAGTAATTATTAAGAAAAAGGAATCTGTGAGCGAGAAAGCTGTTTTGGTGATTGAGAATCTGTTTTGTGATAGAATAATAGCAAATAAGTATGACTTGAAGGGATCTGAACGAAATCGATTGGTTGATCCGACTGTACAGATTGGAGAAACTGTCTTGCTTGACGAGAACCTTATCAAATGTGAGTAGAACACTGATAAAAATATTTTGAGGTTTTAACGTACTTTATTTTTTCAAAAATTGTGCTCTATTATGAATATTATTTGACGGGTATCTTTTTCACAGCTTCCTGGTCAAAGCCACTGTACATTCTGACACATTCTCGTTCAATTTTGCGTGATGCAATTTGCCGTGACTCGAGTTTCCTTGAAAAGAACCATGTTATGGATTATTCGTTACTAGTTGGATTGGATGAGAGCAACAACCTGATAGTTGGAATCATTGACTACATTCGAAAATTTACTCTTGATAAAAGAATTGAATCGTACTTTAAGCAAGTTGTGGATCAAACAAAATTACCAACAATAGTGTCGCCGAATGTTTATAAAAGTAGATTTATTGAAGCGATGGATCGATATTTTCTAGCAGTTCCTGATCGATGGGAGGATATAATGAAAAATAACAGTTATTAATTATTGATATTGTACCAATTTAACCAAATTTAATTCGATTACTAAAGTCTAATAAAATTCATGGAAACAATGTACTTGGCTCAAACTAATGAGTATCCTTTTCCCAATAATTATTTAAAAATAATAAATTTCTCGCAACTGGAATAATTTCAAATTTTACTTAACAGTTAAGTTAAGGACTTTTATTTTGAGAAGTTACAGTCCCTTTGTTTACATTTAAAAATTTGAAATTAAATTTGTGTTTTTGATTAATTATAGTGGTTTTAACATGGATAAGATCATATCATGCAACTATCCCGAACTGTCACCAGAATTCACGTAAGTTGATGTCTTAAAATACCGCAATCCAGTGATTAATAATGCATATTTCATGTAATTTAACAGAGAACTTTTTAACGATGCCGAAAAAACATTAATTATAGTCGGTGTGATTGGTAAATCAAATTTACCTAATTGCAATAAGATGCTCTGCTTTGATCTATTCAGTTGTCATTCAATATTTCTACAAGAAGACGGTCCAGAAAGAGCTGAGAATAGAATTAAATTTTACTATGAAACAGGCAGCAATTACATCTTTTTGCATTTCGAGACTGCTTATGACCATCATATAGCAAATGATTTGATAAAGAAGGCAGACTTTGATTACTTTCTTCCATTTAATACACAAATGAGAACGAGATTTGCAAGGATGATCTTTTTTGCTACTCAAATTTGTCACATTGTCGTGTTTGTTGAAACTTCCAGTGAATTTGATGCTTCATATTTGTCGATTTTTAAGGCATTGAAAATAATCAGGGAGAAATATGTGCTTAAATTCTTACCAAAACTGTTGAAAAATACGAACATTAGTGGTGCAATAGCTAGAGAATATCGATTATGCTCCCCAAGATTCATATTCTTTTTTGAGAAAATATCCAGACCAGTCGATAACTTGATATCTTATGAAATTGAAAAGGAAGAGCAAATATATCAAATGCTTCGATCGAATTTTATCATCACCAATAATTCCAATTTATCGCTGTTTTCCGTTCCAAAAAATAAGAATAAAAAATTCCTTTACATCAATACAAATGATAAGATCCATTCAGATCCAGTTGTAGATTCTGTGGAGTTTCTACTTCAATATATTAATGCTACACCTGAAACTGAGGAAGAACTTTACTCAATTCGTCCATATCGAGGATATGCAACCAATTATTTCCAGGACACAAAGACAAAAGATTATGAGGAAAAGCAGAAGAGCTTTTTAAAATTATTAAATGAGCATATTGAGGAAGCTATGAGCACTGGATTTGATGATAGGTGAGTTTGGGTTTGTGTCTTTGCTAAAACCACACAAATGTTTATATTTTAAAATAATTTGTACGGTTTTCATTTTTTAAACGTTTTTTTTTCATTATCTCAAAACAGCATTGCAAAATATCGAGGCAAGACACACTTTGTGCGTCCAGGAATGAAAATGTGGTACGAGATCTTCAAGTTTATGCACAAAATATTTATAGAAAATGCAAATAATCCGAATTTCGAAGCTAATGATCCAGACTATAAAGCTTATTTGGACAATTTCTATAAAATATTGGATATTGACCAACAATTTTTCTACGATTCATGTACACATGGCTACGACTTGGCACTCCTCAATTATTCAGAATTGCTTCCACATCATTACAGTAAATCATACCATGAAAGTAAATTGGCAAGTGCATTGGAAATATTTCATAAATATGCACGAGGAACTGAAAGTGAAAGTTTAGAAGATAAACTTAGAGATACATGTGAAGCAATATGGTTAAATGGAAAGCAACAATGTGAACTTTTAAGCCTTCGTGGAAATCCATGCATTTTATTAACAAAACATGCATCAAATGAAGGAACTAATCATTCAAGTGGAGTTGTTTATATCAGCACCTGTAATTGTGGAAAGACACAAGGCAGACGAGAAGATCCATACACGCTTAAGAAAGCAAATTATGAATTTTATCAAATTATGCAACAAAGTTGTAGTGTCTGTGAAAAGGCATCAATTATTGATTTTCCAATTTTCATACCATCATCATCTGAATATAAAGCAGCACAAGTGAGCAATAAGAATATCATGAATTTAATTCTATCAGAATTCTCAAACAAGACACCAAATGAGGAAGAGAAAAACAGTGATCAGCATCACTTGTCAGCTAGTCAAAAGACACAAGAATCTGAATCAGATTTAAGTATTGGCTCGATTTCAGATGATGAGCTGGGAATCAAGGATAAAAAGAAGCACCAAGACGATTCTGATGACGAAATGAATGAAATAATTGTCAAAATTGGTGAAATCGATGTAAAAGAGAAGCAAACAGAAGCATCAACAACTGAATATCTTCCAGGTATGATTTTAGCCAATTCACCTCAAGGATTACTGCCACAATTCCCAAGTTGGAGCTTAATGTGTATTGGTGCTTCATCACTTTATAGCCATAATACAGGATTAACTGAAAGTCAACAGCCAGGCTTTTTAAGTGGAAGTCAATTTCTATTAGCATGGGATGTTAAAGTTAGACTTGAGCATGCACAAACTTGGGCTGAAAATTATGAGAAAAATAGAAGTAGAAAGAAACAGAAGCAATTGACGACCCAAAACTCATCAGGAACATTTTTCACACTTAAAATCTTTATTGGAATGGAATATGAATGTTTTGCAAGGCACAGATTTACAATGGACTCAAATCATACTGTTTTACGTGGAGCTAGTGGTGGTGGATCTAAAGCATGTGGAAGTAAAGTTGTTTTAGCAAATATGCCACTGTATTTCCTATGTCCATGCAGACAAATTGGTCAGCTTATAAGAATTCATGTTGTTACTCCAAAAGCACCAGTAAACATCACTTTAGATCCAAAAATTAAGATTCGTAGAGAAACTGAAAATATTTTCGTAACTGGCTGGAAAGAGCCTGTAAAATTAACACAATCAGCATATTGGGTACTAAGACTTCCTTATGTTTATCAAGCTGAAGGCGATCCAATTCCGATTCCACAAAATGTCCCTAGTTCAGTTGAGGCATTAAGGTATGGATTTTTAATGGAAGGAATGTTTGGAATTAAGGAAGATGAATCTGATGTGTTACCTTGAATTTGAAGGGTTTTGAGCTGCTTTTGTATGGTTTTGATTTGAAATTATGTGGTTTTAATTTTTTTAATAAATTTATGACTGTTAATTTTTGAAAATTTTCATTACCGTTATTTAGTTTCTTAAATCTCCTTAATTGCATACAAAATCTGTGCTCTTTCCAAAAAGTTTCTGCATACATTCTTGTTCTAAAGATGACATATATTTTGTATACAAAAGCTGATAACAATAAATAAATGAATGACTAAATAGGCCATAAATCTTCTAAGTATTTGTCAATAATATAATCAATTCTGTTCTCAAAAGGGGCTTGACTCAGCTTCTCTTATCAATATTATTTCGTTTACAGCATGAGGTACTTTCTCTCGTCTGTGCTGATAATACTCATCAGTCTCATTCGAACTTTTGTGTAGTAAAGACTTAAAAAATTGATAGCATGAAGGCAAGAAAAATTAAAATTCAGGAAAATCCTTTGATCAGTTCGATCAAAACGGCTCTATACTTTCTCGTGTTTGTTCTACTTGTTCCATTCTTCTTTACAGCATTTATTGGTAAATTTAATTTTTTTTTTGAAAAGCGGAACCGCTTTAAAAATGTATATTAATCTCTCATTATCAATAAATTATTCATTTCCAGTTGTAACAATCTATCATAAGCTCCGATTGTTTATATTAACGAAAAGATTTCGTTACCTCGACTTTGCTAGAAGTAATACGATTCGAACTCTTGTAGATACTTCTCACAATAATGGCATACTTCATTTTATTGTAAAGATTAAAGGAAAATGTGACATTGAAGAAATACGCAGTGCTTATCAGAAGCATTTGTTGGATAAAAGGGATAAGAATGGAAAGTTTTTGTATCCCAGATTGAAGACAATTTTGATATCATGCTGGGGAAATTACGCATTTATTAAGAACTTTGAGTAAGTTGATGGACGTTAAAAAAATTTTGAATTAGAAAACATTTGAATGGTTCTAAATGTATCTTGGATAGAAATTGTATGGTTCTGAATGAAGCTTGGAAAAGAATTGTATGGTTTTGAACGTTATTCTTTCAAATATTTTTCGATCGTTATTTTTTAAAAATATATTAACCGACAAATTTCTTTGTAGCAACTTCTTCATTGAAAACCACATTTTAATGGGACCGACTGACTATAAAGGAAATCCAATTGATGACAGCAATATCCAAAAATGTATGAGTTTAATTGTATCAAAATACATGAATTCAGAATATCCACCTTGGCAAATAAAGGTGATCCCAATGAGTGACGACAGTGCTTACTATTTAATGATAAGGATTCATCATTTGATTTTGGACGAACAAAGAAATTTAAAGCTTGGTGATATGATGCTACTTGATAGATCTAGAGGCATGAAAATAGAATATTCGATTCCAAAAGAGGATAAATATCTAGCATACACGCCTTTAGAGAAGATAATCAGACCAGCTGTTGGATTAAGGACTATCTATGAGGATATAACAGATGCAACAATTTCTCGTTGGAATGAATTTGTTATGAAGCATGACTCACTTGATCATCATGATGGATTTGCTAAATGTCCTCAAAATCTGTATGACTTAGTCTCATCAATTGTTATGACTATATTCAACACCTATATTGACTATAACAGAAAGAGTTCGAAAATTCTAAAAGGAAGTACTGATCCACAGTTGCATTTAAGATTTTTAAGTGACTTGATATCTACAGAATGCGAGAGAAGACAATTAACTTTTAAGCTTGTTGTAAATTTGATTTTAAAGGCACTAAATCCAGTAAATGTCGCTAAGAGCACTGGATTGTTTATTTTGAGGACGATTTGCATCTGGATTTTCTTATCGCCATTCTACATCCTGCGAGAATTAAATGCCTTAAGACGCTATTTGTTCCTGAATGAGGAAATCAATTCAAATTCTTATATTGGGTTTTTCTTGAAGTACATCCCATTGTCATTCAAATCATTTAAGGAATGCCTTTATTTTGCGAGCATATGCTTTACAGCACCAAGAATGCTGATTGAGGAACTGTTTTCGAGCATTAACGATGATGGACATTACTTAAATCCAGCACTTTGTGGAAGGAAACTTGTGTCTTGGTCCGACACAATTCCAGTTGAACGACTACATGCTAAAGCTAAGAAAAACAGGCAGTCATACTCAGAAGTTATGTTCTCAACAATTTCGTCATGCTTATTGGATTTTTTTGAGCAAATAAAGGAAGAAGGGCAATCGGTTAAAATTCCTCCATATATTAGAGTTAACTTCCGATCAGTTCCGTTTTCATACCTTTATGGTGTCAGTTGTTTAAGGAACGGTGTTATTGGATTTAAACTTCCAGTTAATGAACCTTCATTTTCACAATTTGCTGATATACGCGATCAATTGATAGAAACGAGGAAGCATCAAGTTATGATTTATTTATTAAGCTTGATTCAAATTAGATTCGACTTCCTTACAACTGTAATTCCATCAATGTACTTGAAACTTTTAATCAACTATTTGTCGAAGAAGTTCGCGATTTCAGTCACATTATGTATGGGAATTAACGAATATGAGCCATCAAAAATGATTACATGCTATGAAGGAGATATTGAGGATGTAATCTTCTTTAGAACGCCACAATCAAATAATTCAACAAATATAACAATCCAAAGATTTAAGCAGAATGTAAGGATGAACATTATGTGTGACTCAAATATCGATAAGCAGCACTATATATCCAAAAACTTCAAAAAAGCATTCCAAAAAGTTCCAGTTGTTAAAAAAGTATGAGATGTATTTGAAGGAAATATTTTATAAACTTATTAATAAAGACATGATTTACTTATCAATCTAATTCTTGAACTTGTATAAATCTCCATCACGCAAAAGGTCAAAAATTTGGCATATTTCATTGTGCGATTCCTCATCAAACGGTTCCTGGTTCTCGTTTTGCTCGAAACAGATTATCTGGAATGCAATTTACAATGTTAATGATTATAAATAGGCATCATTAGTAACATCCAGTAAGTACCTCATAAGCCCTAAAGACATTACTGCTTGTTGCCATTCCAACGACTTCAATCCAGCCTTGCAATGGCTGATCAAGAGGAGTATCCAATTCTACAGTGATTCTTTGCTTATCTGTTGACATTCCTTGGATCTACAAACATTAATAAGACTATGTATTTCGCAAATTGAGTAATTATTTTAATTCACCTGTTTTCCACCACTAGATGTGTCGAATATCTTAACAAACAATCTTCCTGGACGGTTCAGATATTTGCGCATCAATGCTGCATTCATCAACTTCTGTTCACCACCTTTTTCCATTTAAATAATTTAACTTTGCTTGTTGCAACTTTTTGAGAGATTAAATATTCACACTCTTTATTCTGGCGGGAAATATCAGGGGGAATGAAACGTTTGTTTACCACAACAAATAGGAAGTATCATGTGTTCTGTTTAGCTGCTGATGACTATAACGCACAATTCATTATTGCAATTTTAATTAACGCACAATTAAATTTGTAGTAATTTTAATTAAAGGTTTTTAAAATTGAAATTTTAACAGTTTATGAAAATTTGAAATTTAAACATCTCAAGTTCAAAATTTCAAAATCAGAAGTTCAGAATTTTAACGGTTTAAGAATAAAGAAAACTGCGTGAAAAAAAATTGAATTTATCAAAAATTCATTATTACAGTGGTAATAATAGATCAAATAGTGTAGAAAGTATGAAGAGGGGAACATTCTATCCAGCCAACAAAAGTGAACGTAAATATAGCATTTAATAGTGAAGAATGAGATAAAAAATCGTTGTTGAGTTTCTTAAGTATTTTGTTTACGATAATTAAAAATTGATTTTACAACTCAAACAGTGGTTTTTTGCACAAATCTTTTTACTCATTTTGCGTGCGACAGATAATAAACACGTTCGAGACATGATACGATCTGCGCAAACTCCGAAGGAAGAAAATTTAAAAGTTCATAACTCGCCAAAAAAATCACTTTCTGAAAATTTTTATAGTGAGCTTAAAAACAGTGAAATGAGTAAGTAATATTAATTATATAAACGATTTTTGTAATCTATTCAATTAGTTTATTAAGGAATTCATCAAATTCGTCACGGTTGATTAGCTTTTCAGCCAGTTTGGATGTTGAAAAAAAAAATAGTTTTAGTGATGCACAATAAAGAACCAAAAATCTGTGTCTCGTACACATTGTTTGCTTAAAATGCGTCCTTGAAATGTATATGCACTTGAATCTGATGCAATTGCTCCCATTTCTCGTTCCATCTAGGTGTACTTGATTTGACAAAAAAAGGTCTAAAGAAGATTCCAAAAACAGAAGATTCGCAATCAATAAAATGCCTGATACTTGATGAGAATGAGTTGCAGAAAGTCGACAACATTGATTCCTATCTGCGTATCGAGAAGGTGAGCAAGCATACACACTAAAAAAAATCAATAAGAATAGTGATTAATTCATAATTTCACACACACACTTTCTTTTCAGCTATCTCTTAAGCATAATCAGCTATTGCGAATGTATGGCGTTAGCAGGTTACACAATTTACGCGAGCTGAATCTCAGTTACAATGGTATATTAACGATTGAGGCATTAAAAGAATGTCTTCATTTGACGCATTTGAATTTAGAAGGAAATTCTATAAAGACGATAGAGCATTTAAATACGAATTTAAAGTTAGAATATCTCAATTTAGGAGAGAATAGTATTGGAATTGTTTCTGATATTTCATTTCTTAAACAGTTAAAAGTAAGCTCATCAAATTTCATCATTAAAAATCCTGTAGAAACATTCATAATCTGTAGCATAGTTCCTATTAGTAATATCTCATTGACCTTTTTATACGTTTGCATGCCTCTCTGTGTTCAGTTTTAGTGCATTTTCTTTACATTAATTCCTACTCGCATTTTGTCTGTACTGTTTGTTTGTCTAATGACTGCTTAACTAGCTGAAATCACTCAGCAATTGTCAAAGAGTCTTTCAAACTCAGCAAAGCTCAAATTCAACCGTTATTTATAAAAAAATCCAGAATTTTTGAACCTCAATTTTTAAATATTTTTTGACTGTTATTTTTTAAAATTCTTACTTTGCAACTTAATTTTATTAAAAAATTTTATTGTGCATGAACGATGCGCTTTAGTCAGACCACGCTTTTCTCTAATTAATTTATGTGTTTTTCTAAACAGAATTCCTTGAAAGCAAAGATCAGAAGTTGACGAAATATATTATTTACTATTTTCTTTTTCTTTCTCGTCTGCGTCGCGTATTTAGGAACTTTATTTACACTCAAATCGTATATCGCATCTACGACAATGTGAAAAATATCTCCCAACATCGCTCGAGATATTGACATTGAACAAAAATAATATCGCAGATTTAAATGAGATTTCTGCTCTATCGAATCTGGCAAATCTCACGAGCATCACAATCGCAGATAATCTATGTGTTCAGATGATTGGATCAAATTCCATGTAAGAATTCTTTAATTTTATGATTTTTTTTTTCTGAGGATGTACCAATAGTTCTAGTCTATTAGCACAACCTATTTGACATTATCTCTACTGACTGACTCTTTAGTTTGTAAGGATAAGATTCTTTTGACAAGATAATATCATATTTAGTTTTGATTCCAGTGGATTTGACTATCGGCCATTCCTGTTGAATTGGTGCATGAGTGTAAAAGTGATTGATGGATATGTCGTAAATCCGATTGAATCTCTTCGAGCTGAATGGCTGTTTAGTCAGGGAAAGGGACGATCATTTAGAATTGGCGAGCATCAAGCTTTAGTTCAGTATTTGTCACAAACGTGTCCGTTGAGCGGCGAGACATTAGAAAATGAGAATGAAAGAAAATTACGCCTTATATTAAGTAAAGCACAGCAGCATCAGAGACAATTGCAAGAGGAATCGCCAACCAGTTCACCAAATAACTCATCTACAAATAATTCGCCGTCATCTAATAGACGCAAAACGACTAGTCGCATCCAAAGTCCAAGAGGTAAGCAATCGAAAAATAGCGGTCGAAATACTTTTGATTGAATTTTAAAAATAATGGTTGAAATAATTAATATCATTTTAGTAAGCAGATTGAGTGGACATCACCGGCCATCAACAGCAGATGCAGTAATGTCGAGCAGTTTCCATGGAACAATAAGTAATAATAATAATCATGATGCACACAATCAGTCACCGAATCATTTACTTGATATGACAAAATCTTTAATAGAAAATTTCACATCGGATAGTATAATGACACAGAGTCTCGATCCGACAATTCTTGGAAGTCCAAGCTTGAATTCAACAATGAATAGTTCAATGACAGCATCGATGCTTATGAAGGAATTAAATCCGTCCCCAATTAATAATGGAAATTTGTATAATGAGCAGTCAAATATTCCAATAATGCACACATCCGGACCGCTTATTACTGCTTCTAAAATGATGCCTGTTCCTGAGACTCTCATGTCTCCAGACTGTCCACCAATAACAATTCAACAGCAACAGCAAAGACCTGTTTCAAATTTAACATCAAGCTCATCAGCAGTCGTTTGTATTGCTAAAACATCGTCAAGAGTAAGTAGTCAACAGAGACCATCAAGTAGTCCAGCATCAACAACAAAAACCTCGCGAATTGCACGAAAAACTGAAAAATCATCGCCTTCAAATAGTCCAAGAAAATCATTGGTAAATACAGCAAATGCGAAAATTCATCAAAATCAATCGATACTCAAAACTTCACAGCAACAACAAAGCTTACATTCAACGATTGAACTGCAAAGTATGACGACGCAATCGAGCGTTGTGACCACAGAGGATGAAGATGAAGACGAGCTTGATCACATGAATATGGAAAAACTAAAAGCTATTAAGAAGGTTGCACAAAAGAATCAAAAACAAATTGAGAATCATCAACAATTACAGAAAAGTTTAGAGAACAAAGAAGCAGAAAAGTCGGCAATATTGATACAAAAGTTATGGCGTGGCTATAGTACAAGGAAACAAACGTTAAAAGACATTGCTGAGTCATTACAACAGAAACGAACGAATGATTATATTATTAAATTAACGCAGGATATGGAAATGACAAAACAGGCATTGGAAAATGAAAGGAAAATTCAACAACTTCAAATGCAGGCGATTAATGCTCTCTGGAAGAAAGTTTCGTCTATGCAGCCTGTAAATGAGCATGGACCAGCTGAGTCGACCACAATAATTCCTAGCGGAGACACAACCACGATTGTACAAGATTTAACAAAAACATGCTCAATGCTGACTAATCAAGTGAGTATAATATACGCTACAAATTATTTTTGAACCTCAAAATTCTGTTAAATTTGAAATTTTGAACTTGAGCTTTTAAATTCAAGAAATTCGTTAAATTTCAAATTTTATACATCTGTTAAAACTCGTTTTAGGTACAACAACTACAATTATCAATGCGTGATATTTTGAACTGTATGACAGTATTTGCCAATCTTCCACAAATGCAGCAAAGTGCAGGAAGTAGTAGTATGACAATGTCACAATTTAAAGACTCGTCCGAGACACAAACTGAAATTATTGCTGTTCATACGCCACAAATTGAGCATAAAGATTTCCCATTTGTGATTCAACAAAGGATGCAAAGACCATCATCCTTGCCAATTAACAATAGCTCATCAAATGAGACGTCAATGTCGACAAAAAGTAGTCAAAATAATACGGCAACAACAACAGATGATATTGAAATAGCCAATGAATGTAATGGTGATGAGATTGAAGCTAGCGCAAATTAGGAGATTTTATAAGAATAAGAAATTGCTTAGTTCAATTATAATTGAATTTGCCAAAGAAAATGGAATGTTAGGATAAAAATTTTGTTTCTTCATATACAGCCTTAAAAGGATTGCTGACTGTGTGGATTAAACTAGTTACATGCACGCTTTCAGTGTTTACTCTCAAAATGACTCTCTATCTTATAGCTTTACGCAAATAATTCTTTCCTCATTTTCAAACTACTTAAATGAAGATCAGGTACATTTTTATTAAAACTACAAATGATGATATTAAGCTATAACTCCACCGTAAATCCAGATTAAGTAGCTACCAAAATAATTTTTAATAAATGACATTCATGAATTATTATTATTTTGTCATAAGGCATAGATTGTAAAACAAAGCTTGTATTTAAACATGTTATTTAATTTGTTATAGAAAATCAAACAATTTTCCTATTTTCCAAGTATTTTAATGGAACGAACAACTTTATTCAACTTTTATGATTAGTTTTATTTTAGGTATTTACACACACTTTTATTGAACAAGCAATCGTGTTAAGTTTTAAATTCTGTTCTGGATGGACGAATCTAATCCAGTGCTTATGAGTTTTTTGCAAGAACGAAAAATAAAATTAAAAAATAATCTTACACTATAATCAGTCTTCTTGATCACTTTCTTCGGAACTGGATGTATCTGCTCTATAGTTTTGCCGTCTGTTTGGATTTTGTGGCAGATCATCATCATCGCTATCTGAATTTTCTTTAATGTCACTTTCATGATCTCGCTTCTTTGTGAATCGTTTAGGCCATACGAAAGCCTTTTCAAACTCTTTCTGATGTTCAGGTGTAAGGATCCTGCATATTTCAGCCTTGACTTTATCGCCTTCCTCAATTGGCTCAACTAAAACAAAATCACCTCTTTTAATCCAAACATTCTTTCTGAACTTTGGAGGCATTGACACTAAGTAATTCTCTTCTATTTCATTGGGTGATTCAACTTCATGCAAGTTATTTCCTTTACTACTTATTATTCTACAGATTTGTTGTTTTTCTGTCGGTAAACTGAAGTCATCAGAATCTAATTCTCTCTGGACGTGCTTTAATCGAGTTACTCTTGACATTTTATATGCTTTTGAAACGCTTTGACTATTGGAAACTTGTTAATTTTGTTAAAACTTGAAATTTAAATTTTTAAAAGCATTTGTTTACTAGCAAAATGTGCAAAACTTTGGGTCATCCATAAATGATGTCGTTTTGATTCATTGAGGATTTTTGACATTCTTTTCTGAACTTTAACTTTATTACACCTATCGATATCAAATAAATCATCAATCTTGTTTTAATTCAGAACTTCTAAACAGTATTTATTATTTCTCATGCTTAAAACTTAATCCTCATGAAATATGTGACGAAATATCCAAAATGGCTCCAAAAAAATCGTTTTCGACGAGATTTAAATATTATTCAGTCGTTATTTTCTAGACGAGATTTGAAATTATCTTAACCGTTATTTTTAACGTTTTTTCAGATAATTCTTTAGAACGTTTAAATTTGGGGTTGAGCATTTTGATGATTAATTATTATAATCTTCCTAAGCTCATTATCAATGAATCTCTGCTGAAATTCATTCTTATTTAAATAAGGATGTTGAAAGCACAAGAAAATAATGATTTTTTTGCTTACAGCAGTTTATTTTGATGTCTTAGTCTTTCAATTGCTGCAACGACAAAAAAAATCGATTATGTTTATAAAAACAGAAACAAAAAATCATAATGGATCTATTTTAGGGTTATCTGACGTTCGCATTTCATTGCCTTTTTTGTTCTTATGAGAATCGTAGAAGTAAACCAGGCAAAGCTTTTATTTTCGTGCTTTTTATATAGAATTTATTGATTTGATTTGATTGTGTAGCATTAACATTACCTTTCCAATTATAGCTATGCTTTTATTGAAATGGATTAATTTGAATTATCTAGATAATTAATGATTTTGTGGGCTATTCTAAAAATAAGTAGCAGTAATAAAATACTGATGGAAACCTATCATTGATAAAGGGCCCGTTCACTTATTACGTTACGCAAAAAAACGACTTTTTTCACCCCCCCCCCCTCCCCCCTTGTTACAATATGTTAAAACTCACAACCCCCCCCCCTCCTGAACGTTCATGACGAATTTGAATGTGAATTTGTAAAAAAAATTTTCATGTAGTTTTTTTTAAAAGACAAGACACTTAGAACGTTACATACTTCTTGACACCCTCCTCCCCCCCCCCAATGTTACATTTTGTTACAATTTTTCAAACCCCCCTCCCCCCTAAAATACGAACGTAATAAGTGAACGGCCCCAAACTGATTATTATGTTCATAATTTTGAGGAGTGGGGGTCTGAAGTCACAGCTGAACGACCTTTGAAAAACACCTTACACATCTTCTGTCTATAAAATTCACACTGCAGCTAGGAAAACTCTCAATAAAAGTGCTAATAAAATCAAGTCTTCATCACACGTACAAAAAATTTGAAACTTTCTCATTCAATGTAATTTGATTTAACTATATTGACTCAGTACAGCATAATTTACAGATTACATTCGAAATAAAAATCTGTTGAAACCATACATGCGATGCAATCGGTGGAAATATGTGCAAAATTTTTGAGTAGCTTTGCGAAAATCTTCTTTGTATTTCGAGTAAATTTTGTGAATATTTTTGTAGAGCTTCTTTGGATGTTGGAGCACTTGTTGTAGGTTGATGCTATAAATACAATGCAGAATAGAACAATTGATGCTGTTTTTTTGGAAATTTAAGCAGAAAAGTCAAGTTGTTCTTGAAAATATGCAGATACACTGGTGGAAATTGAAATGAGACACTTTTGACCGTTACAAAAACACTAAAACCTAGTATAATTAAATTATCCTGATAGCATAATATCTTAAACATAGTGCATGATTCTCCAAATTTTATATACACACGTTTTATGTGCATAAAATATTAATAAATAACAAAAATAAGAAAATTTTAACGGAATTTTTCGATTTGAATTTTTGCATTAATAATGTGAAAAATTTATGGAACTTGATATTTTGGGATTTCATCATGACTTAAATGTTAATCCTAGCGTTTATGGATGGAGATAAAAATATATGGAATTGAAAACTTGTAGTAAAGGCAATGCAGAAAGTGTCCTGAAAACTTCAGATTTTTTTGATTGACCAAAATAAGAGAAAAATTAATTTTTTCCTATTCGTACTCACTTGTGAAATACATTTTAATTAATTTTTGTGATTAAAGCTTATGTTGAGCTAAATATCAATTCTTTATCTGAAAGAGCGTTTAAAAATCTACGTATTTTGATTTCATTTGTTATTAATAGATGATTATTCATAAAAATATTTGATGAAAATAAAAAACTTGGCTTTTACTACTTTCTCTTGAGGATATTAGATGACTGGAAGTTCCAAAAAAATTTAGAATGCTCTAGTATTGTTAAGAAAGTAAAAATCTACAAGTCTATATACAATATGTATAGTCAAAGTCAAAATTGAGGAAGATTTTTGTAAATTTTTCTAAAGTGTCTCATTTCAATTTCCACCTCAAAAATCATATTTTGTAAATAACTTTAAACTGCTACATTTTCAGTCAGTACATTGTTCCTGTATTTAAGTTATTTTCCTTTCCATTGATATACAACAAGTAAGGCTTAATCTTTCATTTGTAAGACTTTCACATAAAAAACATGGGTGTCTCATTTCAATTTCTACCTGTGTATTGAGCTCAATTGTTTATTTTGGGTATGGAGACAGTAATAAATGACGTCCTTTGCCTTATTTTTGAGATGACAACTTTAGAAATGTTCAAAATCTTGAATTCAAATTTAAAAAATAATATCTCGATTTTTCCAGATCATTCTCGATGAAACTTAATAAATCCCATTGAAGCACACAACTGCCTTATAGAATATTGAAGTTGAACTAAAAAAGCATAGTCAGAAGCATAAAAATACCATAATCTTAAAGCTTATTTTTTGGCTCCACACCTACACATCTATAAAATGCTCTTAGATAAAGCTATTAACAACAAAAATTCGTATTATAAGGAATAAGCTGATTAGTGGCAAGTTGAGAGCAAATTTTTTTTTGTCACATCCTATTTCCTTCAACATAAAATTGGATTTTGTGATAAAAATAAGGAAATGAGAGGCTTATAGAATTTAATTTCATTAATTTTGTAGTTTGAATGTTTTTGAAAGAAGAATGGATAAAATTAGAATTATTTTTAAATGCGTATGATTTTGGAGTATAGCTAGGTTCTACATAGCCTTTTTAAAAGTTTAAACAATTTTAAAATCTCTTTTAGATTATATGAATGTAGAAATTATCAAAAATTATTAAGCGATTTGTCAAACATAAATAATAGCGGTGCATTCTGTAATATAGTTGATTATCCGCTAATATCTCAGTGATTTGAACATGAATTGAACGAGATTTGGATTCGAGTCCCACTCAAAAATTGTTGTGATTCCATAATGAGCATACAAATCTGAAACTTTTGTTTTATATAAATTTGAGGTTATTAAACTTTTAAAATATTTTTGAGGACTGCTTGTAGCTATTCTCACATCACTAAAGTCTGGAGTATTGTAAAAATATCCATTTCTGCAGGCATTCGTGTGTGAATTTTTATGATATCAAAAATCGATGTCAATATTAAGCCTACAAAAATAAGAATGAATTCAAAGTGCTAGCATAATAACAAGACATTCTCATCGTGATATTAAATGCTTAAAGCTCATGAAGGCATTGATAAAAATAACAAATAGATCGACTGGATGTCAATGAAAAATCGAATAAAAAAACTCAATTTATGATTTAGAGTACAAAATACAAAGAATAAAATGAAATGTCCCAAAAAATACAAAGTATCCAATACAAAAGACATCACCTGCTTCACAGCCAAAAAAATACTTATTCAAAATGGCACCTTGACAACTTTATACAGCGAATAACTGCGAAGGTAAGAGACATTCTCCCCAAAAATTATTGATTTTGATTTTTTTCTCTGCTCTTCATCAATTCCACGCTTCAATGTCTATTTATGAATATCATTTAAAGCCATCCGTCCGTATTTACGCTATAAATTTCCTATCCCAGGGATTTTAATACAAACATTTTAACAAAAAAGAAGAATTTTTGCTCTTTCATATTTTTTTTTCTATTAAATGCCAACAGCATTTCCGAAGCTCCACCTTCTATGTGGAGTTGGGGGGACATCCAAGTGATATAATAATAACTCAGCAACTGAAACTGTAGCAAAAGACAACACCAACCCCACAACATCTCATCATAAACGTGGGAAGATGGAATTGCGCATGTCAAGCATTTTCCATAAGCTAAAGTGCTAGAACAGACAAAGTATAGTGCTTGCTGTCGCATAGAAACTGATAAGGACATAACGATACAGAGCAGGATGGAAGAATTGAGCACAAATTTTTTTTCTCATAGCATCACATTGAAAAGCATCAGAAACGAGTCGACCGTTGAGTGCTGATAATCGCGTACTGCCTGTGTGTTTCATGTGTAAGAGACGCATAGAGCTGTATTGATTAGTTTCCTTTTTTTACTTTTGTGTATAAGCAATTCTTACGGCATTAACCAGACGGCAGCAATTTTGCAATTTTCAGAAGCGAGCTGGAAATTGTGAGCATTGCTACAGACGAAAATTTCGAAGAAATACACATTTTTTCTGTCAGTAACATTCATTGTTCAAGTGCACTCAGAACTGACAACCACGTGTGTGTCGACATAGTTCGACTTTCGGGTGTCAGCAGTGATTTTTTTTATTATTTTAATTTTTATTAAATTTATTTTAAAATTTTTTTCTTCACTTTTTTCAAAAAAAATATTTTTTTTTGTAAATGTGGAAAAACTTTTATTTCTATGTGCAGATTCTCGCGTGTAATGCTCAAGTGATCATTTAAGGCTATTCATACGCTGAGCATTATAAAACTGTAAGTGGATGAGGATTACGAATATAAAAAAATATAAAAAAAACTTGTGTGTGCGAAATATAAAAATTCCAGTGCATAACTTTTCATGTCTTATGCTTGCCTTTTTCTTTCTGTTTCGATTATTCAGTTCACGCGAAGAAGGAGAGAAAAATCAACGGTTGAAAATTTTGAATTTGGAAGATTTTTTTTTCAAGAACAGAAAAAAATAATAAAGAATTATTAAAATGGATGGATTTCGTGATGGACTTCGAGACAATTTTAAAGATGGACTTAAAGATAAAGTCGGTGGAGTTCTTGGCGGGTGAGTAATTGATTTTGTTTTAATTTTTTTGTGGACTAAAGAGTTGAAGGCTTTAGAAAACGTCGAGAGATAATTGGACATAGAGAGCTTAAAATTGTAGGTTACTAGCTACTCAGTTGGTTGACTAAAATTGGTTTTGCTACTTTGTAAGATCTCAAAATTTTGGAATTTTTGGATTGTAACCTATCTGAACCTTGTCAATTTAAACCTTTCACTTGAGTTTTTAAGCGATTCTTGGACTACCCATACTCAGCTATAGATCATTTTTAACTGATCAACAAAAGAGTTTCCAAACAAGGTTTAAGCAAACCAAAGCGATCTCAACGTTGGGCTTCGAACTCTCATTTAAACGACTTTATGGTATTAAATCCACAACTTTACATTTGAAGAACTTTACATTTGAACCTAGTTGTTGTATTTTAGATCAAAATTGTCCTCAAAAAATCTTAAGCTGCTCATCAAAATAATTAAATCTTCATTTTTCCAGCAAAAAAATAAAATAATCTAGAAGTAATCAGCCCTTGAAACACAATCCGCTTACTCAAAATCATGCAAAAATATAAAATTCACTATTTTTCATAAAAACAAAAAATTTCGTCAAGTGGATTTACAAATTCTCATATTCACAATAAAATTCTTACCCTCATTCTCAGTCGTGTTGCCTCCTTCATAGGGATGAATAATGTAAGTCGCATAAATCATCAAGCATAATTCGATATTACTGAAGAAATCCTATTGGGGATATCAAATTCTTTTCTGACAATTTTTGTTACCACAATAACAATCTTATTTATGTTATTACGGTTGATAACTAACTGAGCAATAAGTAAATCTGCGAACAACAAAACAAATTTCTCTCTAGGGGTCGAATTAAATCATGGGCGGGTGATGAAAATTGAAAATAAGTACGGCAAGTGATGATTGCAAATTTTTTTTTGTATATCAAAGAAATTCGATAATTTGAAGGAACATGAAGACATTCATCCTTCAAATTGTATGCAGAAGAAAAACTTTCTCGCCGTCATTAAGACGCCAATATAAGGACGTGATGAAAATTCTTTTTTAAATCGCGGACCTTTTTTCCCTTCTCGTCATTCTCACAATTCTTTGCATGTATTATCTACGAAGACGCGTCGATGAAAATACTTGAATTTGATCGATTTCCCTCCAAATAATTCCGAATAAGAAATGCGAAGAAGTTGCATTGCAGTTCAATAGAACAAATGATATTAAAGTCATGACTCATGAGACGACGACTAAATGAATTTAGACGAGGCCAAAAGTGAACGTAAATGCCATCATACTAAACGAGACTGGCATGTTAAGAATGAACCGACATGAAGGCATTAATAGTAAAGTTCTATATTTTTCACTTCATCGAGTCTTTATGAGTTGAATCGATTCATCGACTTATAAATCGAATCTGATGACGATGAAAGAGAAAATTGAAGGAAAATTCTTTAAGAAGACATTGGAATTGTTGCGGAGTATTGAAATCGATAGTGCTGTGTGTACATTAAGTGAGCAATAGTCTGGTTAGTGACAATGATGCTGGGATGGAATGTTAGCTATTTTGTTTGTCGGTCAACGAGCTATTTTTAGGTTTTGAGGGGAGTTTCGATTAAAGTTATTGAGTTTGTGCTTGAATTTATGAGATATAATTCATGTTTGATCCATTAAAGTAGTCAGAGTTGAAGATATGACTTTAGCTCGTGTTATTTCTGGGATTCGATTTCATTTCTACATTTTCATACATTAGAATCATTCTCCATGGAGAATCTAGATCGGATTTAGTAAGAATTCAACCTGTCGCAACAGTTGATCATTCGGTCGAAGATCTCAAGACGCCATCGAATCTAATGATTTCAAAAAGTTGCTTTTCAATCTTTTTAAAAATTCTTAAAATCAACAAAAATGTTCATCAACTTATAAAATCAGGATAATATTCATTAAAAAGTACAAAGTCATCTACGTCCATCACTATAATTTCCAATATTTAATCATCCTTAAATTAATGAACAACAGAAGCATCCAATATTTCAATCTACACAACAACAACAAAAAAAAATCTTTGATAAAAGATAAAAATCATCCCTTGCGTCCGATGAATAAACAACAGCAACAACAACCCCATAAAAAATCTTCCTCATTCTTTTATGCTCACTAGATAGATGTTATCAGACTTTATTGTCGTCAAAAAAGAAGAAGAAGTAGGAAAACACAGGAAAAATTTATAACTTCATTTACATTGATTCAATTTCCATGAAAATATTTTTTAGCTTCCTTTTTTGTCTCCCTTCATGTAAAAAATATTTCTTCGCCATGAGATGAGTGGAATATGTTTAGGGTGTGGGATATAAAAGCATTTTTAAGCCTATTAAAAACAATTCAGTTAAATGATAACCATGTACAATAAAATGTTGTATATAATTTTGCATGCAAAGTACCATAATTAGAGAGAATTAAGTTGCTATCGCATTTAACAGCCATGGAAACGTTCAATTATGCAAGAGTATGATGGAAACTCTTAAATGATATCTCAATTATAAAGTGTTTTATGAGATGAACAACTGGATATTATGATTATCAAGCAGTTGTGTTAATTTGGTGATAGCTTGATTAAAAAGAGGATTTTAAGGGTTTTAATGAATTTTAGTGATGTGGAAACAGTAAATGTAAAAGATTTGACATATTTTGAATTTTTCATGGTCAAAAAGTGAAGTTTTGAGCTCAAAATGAAATGAAAATTTTTTAAAAATGTTCAAATATGATCAATAAGTCTTCAAATTACATTAAAGTGCACCATATTTTGTTGAATTTTGAAATTTTTGACCATTTTTGAATTCAAAATTTTACTGAACGATCCAAAAGTCATTCATTAAAAATATCAAAATTCAAAATCCAAATAATCGCTACAAAATCTCCCTAAACTATCAATTAAAATCTTAAATTGCTTTAATTTTTGAAAAATAAATTTAACTTATCAAAATAAATCCAACTCTATCATAAAAAACGATAGATCTGGATTTATTAAATGAGCTGCAAAGATTCTTAAAGCAACAAATTTTCAGTTCATAAATAATATTAAGTGTAATGATGCCATTTTTCCTACAAATAATATAAAAATTTATTTTTCGTCTCATGTATAAAAAAGAATGTTTTCATGGCACGTACAAAGGATTTATGTTGATGCTCTAATTTTGTCTTACTACTCGTGCCGCTTTGTGGAGAGGTCATGAATTTGATAAGTTTTTATGTAGATCATAATTTGTGCCTTCAATTTAGTGAGAACTTAATGGAAATGACACTCATTGGTGACTTTCGAGCACCTTTTAAATATTAATTACCAACAATAAACTATTTGATGAATTCCTTTAAATACTTCATAACTTTTTCCTAATTGCTATTCCACTCATAGCTTCTTTTCATTACTCATTCTTATTGAATTCTTCAAAATAATTTTTTTGTTCTCTTGAATTTT
Organism: Chironomus riparius; assembly: GCA_917627325.4. Classification (NCBI taxonomy): domain Eukaryota; kingdom Metazoa; phylum Arthropoda; class Insecta; order Diptera; family Chironomidae; genus Chironomus; species Chironomus riparius. The sequence continues at coordinate 13,873,547 of OU895877.1, read as the reverse complement.
TCGGAAGTCTCATGGTGACATCAATTTGCCTATTCATCGATGCTCATATCGGGATTTAATCACGTATCTTTTTTTTACTCGTCTTAGACGCAAAACAATATTTTTTTCATCAATTTTTATTAATAATATTTCTTTTTTGGAAAATATGCGAGCTATTGACGTTTTATGAAGTTTATTAAAAATGTGTTTATGAATGGAATGTGAAGAACATAGAATTTTGTAGAATTATTTGAAGGGAAAAAATGTCAATTGTCATGGTTTTTAAATTGTTGGGGGTGAAATATAAAGAAAGTTGGAATTCTTTTAACTTTTTTCAAACCTTGATTAATAAGGTTCACTATAATGTTCATGAGAGAAAACGAGAACTCAAAAACTATTTTTAAAAACTTATAAAATATGAAAAACATGGTTTTTATGAGATTCGAACTTGCAATCTTTTCTATCTTTATCGAAAGATTCTTTATTGGATCCTTTTGATTTTGTCAAGATTAACTTTTGAACTTGTTGTTATCTCTTAAATTTTAAGATTTAACATTTTCTAAATAAACGAAATAATTGTTCATAATTGATTGTAAGGATTCCATTACAATTTATAGAAAATCGTGTAGTTTTTTGGTTTTGTACAAAAATATTTACTTCAACATCCACAAAAAATCACCATTTAATGATGAAAAACTTTAGAACAGCAATATCTTAACGATCTCATATGATAATTTACAATCTGATTCAAACATCATCGACCAAGATTTTTCCATAGAAACTAAAGCAATTCATTCAGAAGTGGAATGCATTAAGAATTTAACTAATATCACATTTTTTAGAGAATAATAAGTTCCATTTCAATCATTTCATCACAAATAACTTGCTTTTTAATCATCCAGCAGATTGGAATGCTTTCAGACATTCATCTCCAATAGTAACAGAAATGAATACAATATTTACCCATTACAATGAAAATCCATCAATGAATTGATATGGTAATGAGTTTCACTTGAGGACGAGTGGTTAAAAAGTTGTGGTTTTACTCAAACTTCTTCATGTGTGTGCCTTTCTGTGAATCGAGATAGATGTAAAGAGTGGAAAGATTTTCTATGAACAATCCTCTTATCAGCTCTCAAGTGCGCTTTTGAAATATAAAAGAGAGTCTGTATAAAAAAATATATCTTTGAAATCAATTAATTTGTCCCCTTTTTAAGTCAGTCTCCCATTTTAAAATTTATTCATCGTCAGCACTTTATATTCATTTCCCATTGTTGCAAATCTCTTCTCTTCTTTTTTTTGTCAATGTTCAGCAAAAATTATCTAAATGAACATTACCATCCTACCGTGATGCTATTATGTAGTTTGATGTTGCTGCACATAAATTTTATAAAACAAAAAAAAATTTACATAGACAGGCGGAATGGTAAAGAGTATGGTAGAGAGATGTTGGTGGGATGATACATTTAATGCTTTCATTTGTTTGAGACTTTAGGGATTCTCAAGGCTTGAAGACAATTTTGCTGACTGTTTTAAAATTTGAGTGAAAATTTAAAAATAATTTCAGGCAAAGGATGGAATGTTAATTATGGATTATCTTTAATGTTTAAATGTGATTTGGTTCGACTCGATTGAGGTTTCAAATCCTACTCAATATTTGACTAGGATCAATTCTAGCACCAAACATATATTAAATCATGAATCATGATCAAATTCTATCAAACTTTGACTTTCAATTAAGGTTTTGTTAAATTTTGTTCGTAAATTGACAAAATTTGGATAAAGTTTTTCAATCGTTCGTCAAATCAACATCACCAAAACTGAATTCCTATTTTAAAGCACTAATTTGAATATTGAAATTTATTTCCATTTGATGTGCGTGGGAGGTAAGAAAAAAAAGATTTATGTTTTCATATAAATGAAAAACATTTTGAGTGTAAAAAAAGTCATCAACTTTAGAGAATTGTAAGCAGTATCATTTATAGTCTCATGAATATGATAAAAACAGCCAATGCAGAAGCATAAAAGATATGAAAAATCAATAAAACTAGTTTCGATTCTCGTGACGTTGTAAACAGAACATTTTCCCTCACAATTAAATCATCTCATTCAACGACTCCAAACTGTCTTCGTGTCTCGACATAATGTCTAGCTAATTTCACTTTTTGTCCTCCTCATACAAGCTTATGGATGTATTAAAATCGATGGTAAAGGGAAAAGAAAACAAATAAAATAAAAACCATTTATAATAATTTTTTTCGTTCTATTTTATCTTCTCAGAATCGTCAAAGAGGCTGTATCATATAGTTTTTATGTTTTATTCAAAGCATCGACCCTTTTCGAACTCGTGGCGCCAACACGATTCCCTCGTTTTCCACTTTTCAAGTCTTATGTCAAGAACTTTTTCTCTCGCACATACGAAGAAGTGAAAGCAAAAGAAGAAAAATATTTATTCTTGTTTTGTAATCGATTTTTCCCTTCTTTTATTTTTGTTTGGCAAGGACTAAGGAAATTTTTTTGATATGAATCACTGCTTTTATTGAAATATTGATTCAATCTCTTATTTATGTTCCTAAACATCTTCAGCTCACTTTTTTTGGGAATTATGATGTTTATAAGCACTTTCATCAGCTTACCGTTGCGTAACAACGCATAATTAACTTGGCATTTGGGGAAAAAGGTTGGGAACTTAATGGGCTTCATTATTAACTGCTTTATTTTTTGGAAAATTTGTTTTGCAGCAGGATACTTATGGGGAAAGTTGGTTCAGAAGAGTTTAGTCTGTCTGTTGAAGGGAATTGGCTGTAAAATTACTTTTTCATAGGTTTTGACTTTTGAGCAGTTTTGAGTTTGTTTTGAAATAGAATTTGCCTAGATTTGTCATAAATGCGAGCTATAGGATTGATTAATATTAAGTAACATCTAGATTATATAAATTTAATAACTTATAAGTTTTTGTAATTTACTTTTCAAAAATTTTGTCAAAAAAGTCAAAAACTTAACAAAATTGTTTGAAAATTTCAAATTCCTGAAATCCGTTAAATAACCTAAATCCAGTTCAAAAACCAAATTAAGATAATTTTCAGTCATTCATCTGCAAAAAAATCAGATAAAAAAATATTGGTTTCACCCCTCATATCGCTTAATCATCATAATAAATGCAAAACTTCTATTATAATGCGCATAAACCGAGAAAAAAGTTTCATGAAAATTTATCGAGCGTTGCATTAAATTGTATTCTTCGTAGAGAGTTTTAAAAACCAGCAACGTGCAGCAGAGATTTCAGTATATTTTTTTATGAAAAATTATTGCATTACTTAAGTCATTTGTTAGACTTCCTACAACAGAAATAAAAAAGTTTTTTTATAATCTTTTCTCCATGAAAATTCAAATTTTTGCAATGAATCATATTTTTGCTCTCATACTCTGAAATGAGACTTAATACCTCAAAGGAAATAATTTTTATTTCAAACTACCCTATCGCTACTACTCACACACAAAATGACTTTGATGGCCATAATCGGATTTCAAAAATTACATTTTCAGAATTTCATGCTGTATCAGTAACAAGACAGACATACAAAAATAAAATATTTTGTTACATAACAACATGAAAGGCAGGGAAAATATTATTTTATATCAGTTTGCGTGGGGAATTTTTTTTTTCTCATGTTCAGTGACAAGACAGAAATTTTATCAAGCTTGCTGGAACCACTGACTGTTAAAATTCATTAAAACTTTTCTGCAATGTTTGCCTTTTTGATTCTTTTAAAATGAGATGAGGAAAGTTTTTTGATTAATGCTGAAGGAATGGGGTTGTGGTTGGCGTTGAGGGGAGCTTTGGGACATTAGACCTGCAAACGCGGGTGGTATTCGGAGTTTATGGTTGAGGATCAAATGGTTTGTCTTTTGCTTAAGTTAAGAATGAATTTAGAAGCATTTAGCTATTCGAAGCTTGTTGTAGCTAGTCTTTTTGGTGCAGAGTTTCCTATTTAAAGTCACAATTCCAGTGTTTCTTCCTCTTGATGCAAACAGCTTCTAATACGCCACCCGTGGCGTCATCCTATACAAATTAAATCACCAAATCCCAAAATTAATCTTGAAAACTTTAATATTATTTAAACAAAACAGCACAAACTGAAAAGAAACAATAAGGAACTCATCCTTTAATCCTCTCAATACAAATTTCATAGAAATTGCAAGGACAAAGTGTAATTAAAAGTAATCTCGCAATCAAACGAAAGGAAGAAGGAAGAAAAAAGCATAAAAATAAGGTAGAAAATTGAATTTCCTCTCGCCATTCACTGCTGTCGCTTCGTCACAAAAGGATGAAATATCCATAAAACTGAAAGGATGGAGAGTGTGTCTTTTGGGATTTAATGATTGTGTGAATTTGATGATAATCAGGATAATAGCAGTAAATGTTATTTCAAGAGATTTCCTTTTATTATCAAGCTTTAATCAACTCGCATCTTTAAGTTCCTGACAGCATTTTTTTTCCAAATTTTGTTTGTATTTAGATAATTAAAATTGAATAATTAAATTAGATGGAAAACATTTTTCACGCCAGACTAATGCTTGATGTAATAAATCAGTGTCAGATTATTGGAACTGATGTAAGGGGAAGTCTTAATCATTAAGGATTAGATAGTGATGATAAAAAAAGAGTTGAAATGAATTTTAGTAGATTCTTTAAAATTTGAATAGCAATTTTTTGCTTATATTGAAGCTTGATTTATCGATTTACAAAGATACTAAATCTTGTAATAATAATCTTTAAGATTTTCCCGCCAAAATTTAATAAATTGATGCAACTTCCCTAAAATTAGGTCAATTTACATCCATTGTAGTAAACCTCATTGAAAAAAATCCAAAATTGCCTTTTTTCAGCTGAATTTTGATGACTCAACTTTATCTCATAAATCACAAATTCTGACATCAAAATAAACAATTTTATCGCGGCTAATATTCTCTGAATATCCCATTATTCAGCATCAAAAATATTCTATATTCCAATCTTTAACAATTTCATTCATTCAAGACAAAAAAAATGTTTCATTCTCCCTTTACGACGATTCATTTCGTCTCCTTTTTTCCGCACAGTGATACAAAATAAAAATTCAAAAGAAGGCAGGAGGGAGAAAGAGACATTTATTAACTTTACTGAATTTTAATATCCTCTTTAGATGTTCACTCGAGTGGAAATCTAGTGATATCGATATATCTGATTTCTTCTTCTTATTTTCTTCTCAAACATCCAGCAAGGAAAAGATTCTTTTGCGTTGAAACATTTATTTTTTGTGCGGTACACAAGCGCAAAATTTTCAATTCATCCAAATGAGTTTAATATGAGAAAAATAATTATTTTTATCAAAAAATAAAAAAAAGGATTTGAGAAACAGAAACAAAAAAATTTTCATTTCTCTCGAGGGAAATCTATTTAATCCACATATAATGATGACAACTTCAAACACATATGAATTTAATCCCTCCCGTCACCGTAAACATCAAGCTAACATTAACAAATCCATTGCGGGAGAGGAAATAAAGGGGAGAGCTTTAAATGCAATGAAATAAATCATGTGTGATTTTCTGTTTATGGTTTTTAGGGATTCTAACCTCAAATGTTATTTTGGGGAAGTTTCTTGTTTAACTTTTTGAAATTTTAGACATTTTTCAAATTAAGACTTGAAAATAATTCTAGAATCTTTAGACTTGTTTTTTGCCTTAACATTTTCGAAATCTGCACAAAAACCAGTACATTATAATCCCTAATCAGTTCACTTTTTGATGACATTTATACATGCGTCATTAAGATATAATTTTTCACAGATCTTACCTACAAACTTTCTGCATTAAAAGAAATAATTTTTCAATTTCACAAGATCTTATCGCATTTCTCCTTCCATCCCTTCAAAGGAACTTACTTGTGTGTTTTATTCACTCAAGAAGTTGAAGATGAAGTGGAAAAGTAAACGGGCAATGAATTTTTTTCCATTTATTTTATCACTTCCACAGGACGGGGTTTTTCTTCAAACAGAACGTAGAGATGATGAAGAGATAAAAATAAAAAGAAAATTCAATTGAATTTCAATTATATTATCATCATTATCATGAAGTGAAAGGAAGAAGCCTATCATATCTATTGATGAAATGAATACTAATGAGTTTGAAGGAAAAGAGAAGAAAATTTTCGTATCATTTTGATGTTTTCACTTCAATTGCATAACAATATATAATGAAGATGTTTTATTGACTGAGATGAAAGGCTGAGAGGAAGGGAAGATGCTTGAAAAGCAATAAGAACGAAGTTTATAAATTTCGATTAAAAACGTTTTAATTCTAAGCCATTTTAAGTTTTCTAAGAACGAAGATCTCGTCAAAATATTTTCGCATCTTTTCTGCATCTTATTTATAAAGTTCAGAAATTTAAAGTCTTAAATTTTTTGGCTCAAACTTCTCAAAAATAGTGAACCTAAGTTCATTTATCATCCAAACATCCACCAAAAAAGTCAACGAGAGAAAACAATAAGGAAAGAGATGTGATAACGAGCTGCGAACAAAAAGATTCTACGTGACTGTTGAAGTAAGAACGAAACAAACAAAAAGAAGAAGAAAAGTTTGGGAAGGCAATCGAAATGAAATTTCTCTGTTGTGTAAACATAATATCGGAAGAATTTTTATCCTCATAGTTATTAACTCTCTATTTGAGGATTAATATCAAGCATTTTATCGTTAACACGCTTGTTGATCTTTTCAGGTCAGGACTTTGTCAGGAATGAAGATGAAAATTTGCCAAAATGTTTCTCTTTCGACCCTTGACATCAATTTCCTTCTTCTTTTTTCTGATCCATCATCTAAATACATTTTCATTTGTTTTCTCTGTTCAAATATTTGCACAGTAAGGAATGAAAATCCTTGAAATTGGAGATTTACGGAAGTTACTTACAGCTCGAAATGTTTAATGTTAACAAATGTATGAGTACTTTTTGATATATTTTTTTCTCCTTTTTTGTTCCTCCCATTTCGTGTACATTCAAATTTCTTCTTTCTTTTTCCATAAAATTTCTCTGTTTTATTTACTTCCAAAATAATATTCTCGAAATTGTATTTTATTTTATTTTATTTTTATTGATGCAAGATTTCTTGAAGGAAAAAACGTGACATATTCGAGATTTCAAACATTAGCTCGTCTCTTAGAAGTTTTTCCTCTTTTTTGTGTTGTTTCGATTTCAATTTTGATACACAAAAATTGTTCTTTGGTTTGAAAATTCAAATTTCACCAATTTTTTAAAAACGTTTCAGGAAATTTTTGAATATTTAAAACCAAATTTATTTTACAAAAATTGAGCACATTCTCTTTAAAATAGAACAAAGTTCTAGAATGCAAACTTCCTCCTACAATTTGCCCTTTAACTAATAAGGCTTTACGTCAAGTACTCAAAAAACAATTAAAAAAGTTATTAAATTTTTTTCCATCTTCTGGACATTATCGTTCACTTCCAGCATCTCAATGAGATTAGTTACTAGGCAATAACAATATTTTTCACAATAAAATTCTTTCAAGCCTTAGAAATTTCTTCCTGTTTTTCATCAAAAAACTTTTTTGTTGTAAGATGTAGAAAAATAATAAATAAATCACTGAATGGAACTTATGTCGATATGATTCCTTCAATAGAAATAAAACGGTCATAAATTGCTCCTGCCGTTACATGGGAATTGAAGCGGAAATTCAATCAAATCAGTATGAGAATTGAGGATGTTGCCAGATTGTATCAATATTCATAATGTAAGTTATGCTGGGAAATAGGAAAATTGGGAAGGGGAATCGTGTGTAAAGTTCATAATATAGTCAGGAGAATTGAGATAAATATTAATATTCTATGTACGATAAATAAATATGAGCTGAGTTTTTAAAGATAGATGATTTAATGTTTATGTGGATTTTTAGGTCAAATTTAAATACTTTCATAGGATTTGGCTCCAAAAATTTCCCATTTTTAGTTCAAACTTTTGTTTATTTTCGAATCCAAAGTACGAAATCGATCTTTGATGTCAAAAAACAGTTCGAAATTCGAAAATTAGAGTCGAAAATTTCAAAAAGAATCGTAATTTAACCTCAAGCTAGTAAAATGCGTTTTGTTCAAATCCTCCTCAATCCTGAATGTAAAATAAAATCTCCATTTATTAAATAGACTTTTGTTTAACTAGTAAAATGAGTTTTTATCCTCACATTTCTACCCTTTATTTGTTCTGATGTCGATTAAACAGTAGGAAAGATTGTAGAAAATTTGTGTACACACTGTACCTAAATATCATGTAATTAACATTTTAATCTCCATACTTTATGCAAACTTGTAAATTTAGGATTGATACATTTTAATGGATATAAAAAAATACTTCAAATATTGACTTAAACTTTATTTTATTATATTTTTATCTACAAAATTTATTCATAAAAATGCATTAAGGCAGGAAATTAAATTTAGAAAACATAAGCACTTCCCACTGCGTCATTATGCCAAACGTAATTACTTCCACTCACCCATAAGAACATTTTTGATTTTTCATTATCAAAATTAAATAAATTTTGATGCCGAAAAGAATTTATTTTCATTAGATGTGATGTTTTCGAGTATAACGAGCATCACAAATTATTGCAAAGTGTTTTTCATACTATCAACAGCAATAAGTGAGTGAGTAAGTAAAATAATAATGATAAATGATGACAATTTCATCTGATGAGATGAAGACATTACGGCTAGGGTAGAATTGATGCGTGAAAACTTTTTTCTGTGCCTTCATGGGATTAATTTTCAATGTCTCAAAAATATCAAATTCTTTGGGTTTCTCTTCTCCTCAATCCGTATCGAATGGGAAAGTTTCCCGGCTCATTGCAAAATTCTGTTAATGAAATTTTAATTAAATTATGAGGATCTCAATGAGTTGTCGTTTTACCACCCTCATCATTTACCATAGTTATCGTTTGATGTCGTAATGAAGTCGTTTTTTGGTTTCTACCGCAACAAAACATCCTCATAATGACAAAGTACTTTCCTCATCATCTACCTTAGTGCCTTTACATGCTTTTTATTTTCTAGAAATTTTTTATACCATTATTCCCCATTTGGTATGTGTGCTACATTACTTTTTAAACATTTTTTATTTGTGGCTGTTAAGCTCAACAATAGAATGTGAAAATCACAAAAGACTTCCTTTACTTCTAAACTGCGACGACGATACATTAACGATATTAACTTTCAAGGTTTCTTATGGTTTTTGTGTTGATTTTTGAAATGAAAATGAGATTTTGTTGAAAGTTTGACTTGATGACTGTATGGTTTTGAGGTTTTATAAAAGAACTTGAAGTTTTACAGAATTAATAGTTAAAAAGCTTTCTTTTGTGGTTTAGGAGATAGAACTTAGTTCTACTGGTGGAAATAAAGCTTCGAATGGCTCAATTTGACATTATTAAATGAATTCTCAGAGATAAACAATAGTCCAGACTTTGTTGCACTGAAATCCACAGGGGAAATGAACTATGTTCATTATTCTTGTAGTTGATTTCCCCTTGAAGTTAAAAAAAGCTCAAAACTATCTGAATTTCAATTACTTAATGTACAAAACTTAACTCAAACCTGTTTTTGATAAAGATAAGAGCTCCTCAGATATTTGCTTAAGCTCCAAAAAATGAAAATCTTCAAATTTTAACGATCTAACCTCAAAAATTCAACAAAAAAATCAGGCCTTTCTTACTCACATTCCATAAAATTTTAAATTCCATTAAACTAAAAGAAAATTTCTCTACACTTAAAAGAAACAAGACTTTGATAACAATACAGCATTGATAAACTATAAACATTGATACCGAAACCCTTCAATTCAATACACTTCACATATCAAAAAAAATGTAAAAATCTTGCCAATTCACTTGATTGCTTTTTCACTATATATTTTCCCCCTTTAAAAAAATATCTCTCGTTCCAAATCGATATCGTTATATAAATGTAGAACAACAAGCAGTAACAATAGAGGAATCAAAAATAAAGATTTCTTTAATGCATGTATTGAATTTTACTTCATCGGAGCTTATTTCTTTTCCAATAATGTACAACAAAATGATATTTACTTAAGTAAAGATTTCCATTCAATAAAGAGAAGAAGCTTAAAAGAGCAGAAAGATAAATCCTAAAATCAAATATTGTGTGTGTTTATATTACCAAAAAAATCCTCGAAACGAAAACAAGTGAAAATGAATCTCCAGATTTTGGTGAATGAGTGACAAAAAAGTGAGGTGGGAAATATTTCAGGGATGTTTTTGAAGCGAATTTGGCCTTAGTTTGGATTTTTTGAGGTTATGATTTACAAGTTAAGTCACATTTTGGCGGGAAAAATAAAAAAAATTAGTAAATTAGCAAAAAGCTGCAAAACCTGCTCTTATGGTATAAATTTTTAGCTACATTTTCCTTCATACTAGTCTTTAAGACGAATATCAACCAACAGTCATCAATAATTCTCCCAAAAAATGCTAAAACACTACTCATTGCTATTTACAAAAGCACAAGATTGATGGAGAAAATTGAAACTGATAAATCAGATAGAGCGCGGTCATGATAGATGAAATGAGGCATTTCTTTGACTTGCCGACATTAATCAGTTTACGTATTTTGGTTTCCAACTCAATGAATTTATATTTACTACCAATGCACTGATATGATGGAAAGAATTTACTTCCTATGATAACAAAATCATTTTGTTCCATTTCATTTAACACAGAAATTTTTAAATTGATTTTTTCCCGTACTTTCTCAAACAACAAGACAACGAGAAAAATTCCCATGAAATAAACCGAGCATTTAAATGAAATTAATGATTCACTTAAGTAAGTCACTAAAATCAAAATTAACAGTTTGTTAACCATTTTCTTTTTGTTTAATTATTCATCAAAGCCACAGACTAATGATTTTCTTGCTGGTGATTTCCTCAACACTGTTGCACAGTACATGCAATATTATTTTTACAGGGGTTGCCTTTTCCTCTTTTCGCCCTGTGTGTTTTCAAGCACAAAAATTAATTTTCCCTTCTTTATTTCCACGTGTAATTTCGTTATGAGTTTATTTAGATTGTAAAAGCAATAAATGTGATACATAAATTATTCACTTGTTTCCCACGTTTTGTTCGTCTAAAATACCTCTTCGCATCATCACCATCATCATCAGTCGTTGATGTTCAACATAGGGAGTGAATATAAACATCCACTTATACGGTATATTTATATATAAACTCCCTATGGACATATGAATTTCTTTCTTTTATGAAAGTAAGTATGTAGGTAGGCAGGAAAAGCAATGAAATGGGAGGGAGCATGAAGAAATTTTTTATTTATTCTCATATCATTAAGTGATACGACCTGTTGATATTAAAAAATGTTTGGAATGCCTTGTTGAGTTTTAGTTTGAAATATTTTGATGAATTTGAGTTTGGAAGAATTTTAAGTTTTGACCTTCAATAGTTTGGATTGGATGTAAAATATATTTCAAGAGAAGACGATTTTTAAATACTCAATATTAAGCTTATAAATTCTAATTCAGCACAACTCAGCTTATTCAGTAGAATTCAGCTGTTTCGGCTTGTTCAGGAGGATTTAACTTATTCAGAAGAATTAAGCTAATTCAGTAGAAATCAGCTAATCGAGTAGAATTCAGCTTATTCAGTTAATTCGGTATAAATCAGTATAATTCAGTATAATTCAGCTTATTCAGCTAGTTCAGCATGATTAAGCTAATTCATTAGAATTCAGCTTACTCAGCAAATTCAGCACAACTTAGCTAATTCAGCAAGTTCATTTCATTCTTAATTCCTTCAAAAATCTCAAACTGAAATCCGATCAAATTTTATAGCTGTCCATTTAAATATTCAATTTTCTGATAAGAATCAATTTTCACTAGAACAGTTTTTTTGGCATCCAAATCATCAAGAGCATTTAATGAAAATTTTATGTAAATCAAGAAAATTAATTTTATCGCCAATGTCATCAAAAAAATGTTCTCCGCCCGTAAAAAAACAGCAAAAGAAGGAAATTTATTTACACATTTCTAAAATTATTTAAATTGAGGGTGAATTAAAATGAGATAATGAAGATTTATATTACATAGTAAGATATTCTGCTTACATTTCACCGTATGATGTAAAAAATTGAGAAAAGGAATAAGAATCCTTAAGGAAAGCCACTTGAAGATAAATATAAATTTAAATTAAATCTCCTTACAAACAGCACAATCATTTAAGTTGTTTTGAACAATTTTTTCTCTGCTTTGTGTGTAAGACATAAAAGTGAATTTGTATGATATTGACGCGTTTACCGTTGCTCAGCGACTTAAAAGGATTTGAATAATTGTAAAGGCATGAAAAAAAAGTGTAAAATGTTTTTCCATTATTCAATTTAAGGTTCCCTTCTTGAAATTTTCCTTTCTATTTTCAACGGGGTTCAATTTTCATCGAATAAAATCGTAATCTTTAAGAAACAAATTTTCCAATAATGTTAAATTGATTTTTATGGATTTTACGTCTTTAACATGTGAGTTTGTGACTATTTTGTCTACTTTTAATCAGGTTTAATGTTAAAAAGTTTGATAAAGTTAAATATTGAGGGATGTTTTCGGAATTTTTTTGGTTTTTATTAAGTTAAGGATGCCCTGTACTGACTCAAGTAAACATGATCAGGGGATCCTGGTTTATATTAAATAAGCTTTAATGACCTGCCCAAGGACTTACCGAAGCAGCTAGTCTCAAAATGCTTAGTTTAATATAACCTTCAAAAATTTATTTTAAAAATCTTCAAAAAATGCGCCTTAAACAATAAAAGTTCAAAACTTTCTTACTTGAAACCTTTCCATTCCTCTAATTTTCATCCTATTCCCATCCTTACATCGCACAGATTTGTTGTTGAACACAATTGATATTCAATACCTATGGAGCAATAAAAAACGTTGAGATTTCTGTGGTGAAAATTGCGATGAAATTCGATGCATGCTGTATAGGGTTCCATTATATACATTATTTGAATGAAAATACATTGGATATGTGCTATATTATGGCATTTTAGCAAATTGATATCCCTTCACAGGAGTCATTGTGTTTATGGGCTTTTATGATCATGATTCAGGTGTTATAATGCACTTGAATTTATTAAAAATAACAAGAATGTAACAATCGTAAATGAGATACCATAAAAAGTATCCTTTAAAAATGACCAATCTACATATATCTACTGGATTGAGATGTCATTGTGATGTTATTTATTACATAATGTTTAATACATGAGCTCATATAAGGGAGAGGTCATGATATGGACATTATTTTCGATGATTTAGAGACTTAACAACCCTCTGTAATGCAGATGGGATTATGTAAGGTGAATCACGATGTAACTTTCAGACTTGGCGACAATTCTTCTAGAATATCGTCTGCTGAAACCTTAAATTGTACCTAGCAACTCAAAATATTTCCAAAACTACGTCACAACAAGGCACTTCACTTCACAGCTGTTTGGATGCCATCCAACAAAATATTAAACATTCATCATGTTCATTCAAATGGCGTAAGATACCATCCCACATTTAAATGACGTTCAGTAGATATTTTTACATCCTTAAAGAACTCGATTTTCTCCCGAATAATAAAAATTCGCAAAATGTTCTCAGCAGCAACAACATTAAATTTGTAAGCATATTAAAATTCATGACGATCTTATTTCCTTTTTCATTATTTACATGTAAGATGAAAATGAATAAAAAGAAAATGTTGCGCTCAATGGCAAATGACATTAAGTGGTTTCACAGTTTGATTTGAATATAAATTACCAAAAGCAAGAGAAGAAAAAAATAAAAGTTGAAATGTCATTTGTAGAGCAATGGAACATTGGATAATGGTAATGGAAAACTCGACTTTTTCTCGTCTCTTTAATTCACTCAGTTCTTCTTCTCTCGCCTTTTTCGATTGTCTTTTAATTAAATTTCAACTCTCACACTTGTCCATTGTTTATCGTGATTCAGAAATTAATTGAATTTGCTAAACTTTTTTTTCTCTTTCTTCCTTTCTTCCTCATTCCAGGTTCAAACGAGAACAATTCTCAGCGCCCCAGCCAAGTGGATATGAACAAATGGGTGGTGCAGATAGTGATGGTAGAATGTACGATGACAATTTACCTGAATCGCCGATGTCCTTTGAGGAGATAGAAAGACCACCACTGCGACATATCGATAAATATGCAAAAGCCGAATGTCCATGTCTCTCACAACGTTATACAGTAGCTGTTATGGCATGTTTAGGCTTCGTTATTTCATTTGGAATGCGATGTAATATGGGAATGGCAAAACTACAGCTAGAACATAGTGTGAGTTTTGCTGATTTAATTACTCTTAATTGGATACTTAGGAACTTGCCAATGAGATTGCTTTGGAAATCTGCATTATGGGTTCATAAAAATGGAAAATTGTATTCATTAATGTGTAGACAATTTTTATATTTTTTTATGACAAATTCCCTCCATACCCAGACGCTCGGCTTCTGATGACAATAAATGTTTTCCCTTTCCATATTTTATGCTATTCTTCTTTATTTCCTGAATGAAGCACGCTCAAAAGACAATCTATATGTGGGGTGATGAACTGTGAACGAGCAAGTTAGAATCTTTTATATATCATTATTTTTCACGATTACGGGAAATGCTTTTAAAAATAAACATCCCCCATATTATCTATAATCTGATCAACATACCCTACTACGATGTGCTATGCATGAAGATACAGTGAAAAGTCATGTTATGATGGTTTACAAATTGAAATGCATGAATGTCGTTTTTGGAACATAATCGTAGGTGTAATTATAGAATTGTGTTTATTAATGATGAACTTCCATTAGTGTCGTTATATGTCATTGACTAATACAGTTCTCAAAAGTCCACCCCTTTCCAGTAAGTAGAAGAAAATGTTCTTTTTTAACTCAAGTCACATGCCTTGAAGCATTAATAACGAATTTTATGGTGCGAAAGTGAAACATAAATAAAAAATGGTTTTTTGCACTTTGCCATCAACACAATAGAGACGTCTCCAATGCCTTTAACTATACGATTCATAGATCTCCTCCATCCACATCGTTTCCGGTTCGACATGTTGACAGGAAATGGAAAATGTGACTGTATTTTTCGTGCTCATTTAATTTTTTTTTTCTCACTTCCCATCTACTGAATGGATTTATTGATGCTATGAATTTTATGTTTGTGCGTTGATAGGCGGGGGGCGAGAGTTGAATGATAGAATGAATGGATTGCTTGAAAAATGGAATAGAAAGTATGATAACCATCTATTGTGTAAGAATGAAAAGAAAAGTATAATTCTAAATGAGGATAAAATAGAAAAAGAGTATTATGATAATATTACATATAAATGTGTTTGTTGACTCCATAGAGTCTCCCTTTTTACGATGAAAATGAGATAGATTTTATGAATAACATCTTGCTTGGTGATGTATGAGATGTGTTTTGCTCTTGGATTTACTTATGTAAAGCTGATGAAGTTATGCAGTAATTATGAAAATTACCAATAATCTAGTCTGGAAGGAATGAAGAATGATTAGTGAGATGAATGCTGTGCTTGCACTTAATTTCTGAGAAATGATTCGTTTACTTTCTTTCTGAATTAACTCAAAAGTTGTTAAACGAACTCCCAAAATATTTAAATTTTCCGTTGTTTTCATAAATTCAAAAATCTTTACGGCAAGAGAATCCAACAATAACATCTTACTTGACCAACAAATTATTTATTCCCATCCACATTCAGGCCAATACATCCAACATAACACTAGGTCCAAATCAAATCAAATTCAAATGGAGCGTAGCGACAGAGAGTGCTGTTGATTCTTCCTTCTTCTGGGGCTACCTCGTGACTCAAATTCCAGGTGGATTTTTAGCATCAGTATTTCCAGCAAATAGAATTTTTGGAACTGCCATTGCCTGTTCAGCATTTCTTAATTTATTTTTACCGGGAGCTTTTGAGTTTCCTGCAATAATCATATGTATTCGTGTGTTGCAGGGACTCGTTGAGGTAAGAGCTTTAAAACATAGTCAGAACAATGAATTTAAAATGTGCTCATTCATCTGGAAAAGGAACTTAAAGAGATTTATATGCTGCCATATTTTTTGATACAAAAATAACAATCATAATACGTAGAAAATCTGATATATTACATGATTCTATTCAGCAAAGACTTTTCCTTCCCTTTCATAACTCGTAATTCCTTATATTCAATCCAGATTTTATTTAATATCCTGTGAATGGAGATATCTTAAGGGCATATTGTGATGAATATATTGAATTTTATTCTGTCAGTCATTAAAGTTATATTTTTTTTTCTTTTCAGGGTGTCACCTATCCAGCCTGTCATGTCTTTATATCGTTTCAATTATGGAAATTAATTAAATTATTAATTTGATTTTTCAATGAAAATCTTTGATGGGATGAATTCAGTTCTTTTATGGTTTTGTAATTTAATCTAAATTTTTAACAATCTGAATTCATTCCATTTGATGTTTTTGACATGTCTGACAATTTTCATTCATTAAACTTTTGAGTAACGAAGTTTTTGCTTAATTAATAGGTAAGATTAATACTCATAGCAATTAATTTGAGGATCACTTACATATTTTCCTGTTTTTAAAAGGGTATCTGGAGATTTTGGGCACCACCGCTCGAAAGAAGTAGGTTAGCGACAGTGGCATTCAGTGGATCGTATGCTGGAATTGTTATAGGTATGCTTCACCTTCAATCTTTTTTTCTGTCTCAATCTAATCTCTTTGTATTAACTAGGTATGCCAATGTGTGGAATATTAACTAGTTGGATAAGTTGGAAGGCTGCATTTTATTTTTACGGCGTAATGGGTATGGTATGGTACACATTCTGGTTGTGGTTGACATTCGAGAAGCCTCGAGATCATCCAGCAATAACAATACAGGAATTGAAATACATCGAAAAGTCATTAGGTGAATCAGTGAAGCTTAAAATGCCAACAATGGCAACAACACCGTGGCATGAGATTACTCGCTCTATGCCTGTCTATGCTATCATCGTTGCCAATTTCTGTCGATCATGGAACTTTTATCTTCTCGTGCTGTATCAAAGCAAATATTTGAAACATAAGTTTGAGTATAAAATTGCTGAAGTGAGTAGATCTTGCCACATTTGTTGAGGATATATCCTAAAATTTATTATCTTATTCCAGGCTGGTATTCTCGGTGCATTGCCCCATTTGCTGATGACCATAATTGTACCATTAGGCGGAATGTTGGCTGATCATTTGCGCAAGAATGGTATAATGTCAACAACAAATGTACGAAAATTATTCAACTGTGGCGGATTTGGACTCGAAGGATTATTTTTCCTTTTTGTAGCTCATGCAACTACTGGTGTAAGTTCCAATTATAATTAATTATCTATTATATCTCTAACTTAATTGTTAAACCAGTCAGGCGCCGTAACAGCACTGACATTCGGTGTTGCATTCAGTGGATTTGCCATATCGGGCTACAATGTGAATCATTTAGATATTGCACCGAGATACGCTAGTATTTTAATGGGATTGTCAAATGGAATTGGAACGATAGCAGGTCTTCTCTGTCCCATAGCTATTGACTACTTAACGAGTGATCAGGTAAGACATTAATATCATAATTTATTATCAGCCTTTTCACATAAATTCATAAGAACAATAAGAGCTCTCCATCTCCTCCAAAGCAAAAAAATTAAATTTTCATCGTCTATCCATTAAAAATAAAATTGATGATGTTTCATGGTTGTGTGATTTTCGACAATAGCACGCTGCAAAAAAGAAGAAACTCATTCTCATCTCCTGATGTGAGCTCTTTAGCAGTCAAAAATTATTACATTTTCCATGTCTCATACAAATTACACTTTGTTTTCCACCCTCGCCGTACGCATCAACAACTTTGTTTTATGACGTCAAAAAATATTTTTTACTTATTTTAAAAATCGTTGATGCAGCACAATATTAATTTATACACTCAGTTTCCATTGAGATATATATTTTGAATGAAATGTTAGGTGGGGGTAGGAAAAAGGTATTTATGACATGCTATTTTTGAGTAGCGAGACAGATTTTCTCATTTTTATGAAAGATCTACTTTATGTAATTGTGAATGTGACTAGATGGAGAAGATTTAGGGGCTAAAAAATCACTGAAGCTCGACTCATGGCATCAAGAATTTATATAAGAATCCCTAACCATAGAACATTTAAAGTTAATGCATGAACGAGGGTGGATATACGGAAAGGTATTGAAAAATATCCGACACCGTTGCTAACACTACAATATTCACACTCTGTTACGCACGACTAAACTTAAAAAGGAATGAAGAGCTTGTAATATGTTTGATAGGAGATGAATAATGCGTTTTATTAACTTTTATTAATGCTTCTATTCTCTCAATGAAATTGACTGACTACCATCAAAGTCATTTTTTATGTTTCCACTTTTCTCATTTCTGTATTATTTTGATTAATTCTTTACAGAGAGATAAAAGTTGTTGGACGACAGTCTTTACGATAGCCGCATGTGTTCATTTAACAGGAATAACATTCTATGGTATATTTGCTTCTGGAGAGCTGCAGTCATGGGCTGAGCCAACATTAGAAGAGCAAAAGGCTTGGGATCCAGTGTCTGCTGGTGCCGTCATAGAGACATCATTTGTAAGTTCAACAATAATTATTCTAGAAATGTATTGCTTAGTTCTAATCTTTTACAGAATGATCCAAATGCAATAAACATGCAAATTAATCATACGAATGTGGCTTCATATGGAGCTACTGAGCACGTTGCAGGAAATCCTTTTGCCGCAGCTCCACCTCCACCTGTTGTTGGCAATCCATTTGCACAAAATATTATGCCAGCAGCGCCTGTACAACCTTATGCGACTGACTCTTACATGCATGGAACCGCAGATGAACGTGGATTTAATCAATACTAAAAAGTTTAATTAATAATAATGAGAATCTGACTTAGATAGAATGAAAATTATTATCAATTGACAGTTACATATGAGTTTAGATTAATTTAAGTTAATTGTTTATGTTAACAACACCAATAATTATTAAAAAGATGCGTGAAGCATGAAGTGAAACTTTGATAATGAGCTGATGATGAAAAACAATACGAGTGTGTTCAAAATATTGAATGAAAATCGTGAACTACAAATGCCTAATCTATGTGATCGAAAATTCATTGAATAGTTTCAATGTCTATGAATTCTTCTTATTTTGAGCTTTTGGAAGTGTGAGTTCGATTATTGTTTTGGAGATTGAAGTTCAATTAAAGATTTCTTACATAAGAATTTTGACTTAGTTTACACTTTTTGAAGGTTATTGATGGCAAGACATAACAAATTTGAATTAATTTTGAAATTGTGGTAATTTGTTTAGTAATTGAACTTAATTCAAAATTGAATTAATTATGTTTGATTTTATTAAAATAAGACATTTTTATTTCAAAATTATCTTTTTTGTGCTTATTGAGTGCGTTTAGCGAAAATTTTACTTATTTTTGAAACATTCCATATTCACAATATCCGTTATAAATGAAATCAATCACTTTTAAAGATTTGAATCTTACATCAAAGCTTAAATTTAAAATAGTTCATAAACATTGAAACAACTTCTTCCAAATCATATTTAAAATTTTTGTTGATTTATAATCTTTCATCTTTGATTTTTTCTGTTGGCACCTAAAAGCCGTCGAGTAAACTTGAACAATGATTTTATGTTTAATGTAAATATTTCATAAAAACAATGTCGTTAATTAAATTTATAGCTCATATAATAAATTATCACACTGATACTTTAAGCTTAAGCAATTTAAAGGTATATTTAAATGAACAATTCAAGTGTGTTAGCTAGTTCTCATTTGTTCTGGGTATTTAAAAAAAAATGGAAAATCAATAAGAAAAAATTAATGTGTTATTAAAATTGATTAATCTCTCCTGTATTTTGTAAATAATTTAATAAATTGCAGTTGTTAACAAGAAGGCACTAAAATTCAAGAAAATTGTATGTCTATCCCCGAAATTTCTAATCATCAAATACAATCAAATCTTGTATAACAAAAAACCGTAATTAAATACAGAATGGAGATGTTTAACTTAGCCTCACCGTCGAATAAAATAATTTTAAATGATAATGAATAATAATAAAAATGGCAAAAAAATAATAACACTGTAAATTTAAAAATAATTTCGATGAAAGAACTAAAAGAGTCAATTTAAAATTGAGGTTTAGAACAATTTAAATACTAAGCAAAAGAATTCGGGTGAAAATGACGACAATTGTCATGATTAACCTGAATTTGAACTGTTTTTTGATATTTGTTTTTCATTTTAATTTTCCTTTTCCACATCACCACTCACACGTTAAGTTTTTTAATCCATGACGAATATTTTGTAAATTGTAAAGTCAAGAAATGAGGAAATTTGGAATTTAATTTTTCAAAAATAATAATATGGTCGGGCATCGTGTAATAAAAATGACATGAAGATTTATTCAAATAATATTCCACATCAGTATTAAAATTTTATTTGTAGATTGCACTAATTGCACTGTTGATTGCACTTTGTTAATTGTCGTGTTATGCACAAGTTGTTTTAGTAATTAATAGATGCATTTTGGTTAAGGTTCAATTTTTTAGTAGAATTTTAATAATGCAATGAATTACTTTTGTAAGGTTTGCATGACTTTTCTGGTTGGTTGATCTTTTAAATGGCAATTGTAGTCAATTAATCGACATCAATTTCTGATCAGAGAGAAAAACTAACAGTTTAAATTTACATCGAATATGAAAAGTTGTGTCAAAACTATTTTTAAATTTAAGTTCATAATAATTTTTGCACTATAAGTTACTGTATGTTGAGCTAGCACAGCCAACTTTTTGGTTGCTATTATAGAAGTGGATTCTTTTGAAATAAAGTCTTACCTTAAGAGATTCCCTAAAATACACTCTGAGATTCAAGATAATGCCCTCAGGTAAGAGTTATTTTGAGAGATCTGCTTTCAAATTGATCAAAATTCCTAAAAAATACAAGAAGTTTGTAAATTAAGATCACTTTTAACTTAAGTGACTTGGATTCTCGATTTTCAAGTACCAGAACTATCCTAGACTATAAACTCATTTGAATAAATCATGCCAGCCTCCTTTTGTTTTAATGCACTTGTCAGACTCTAATAAAATTGGTAAATACTACAACTTAAAAGTTCATGGATCTCATGGATCTTTCATAATCAAAAATTACTTTAAAAATTTCTTAAACTATTCAAATCTTTTTAAATTGATCAAATTCACCAAAACGTTAGCGTATCTAGCTATCAACATACAGAACAGAATGAACAATTGCACAAAAACTGAGAAAAGTCGCCAAATTTTTAAAAATCTCAAGCAAAATTCAGCAAAAATTAATAATAAGCTGAATCCACTCAAGATTATAGAAACAATAAGCACTTCTTCTTAGTCTTATTTTCATATCTTTTCTTTACTCATAAATCTTCGTTGCTCTTTTCTTTAAAAAATCAAATATGCGTACATCCAATAAGGAAAATGGCGCGAAAAAAAATGAAAATTTTTTTGAGGTGTTTCATCACCCTCAAAAGGCTGTGTTGACAATAATTAATGATAATGCACAATATAATAAAAATTAGAATAGAATGCACTTAGAATTAGAATTAAAATGTGCACAACATGTGCATTAAATGATAAGTTAATTGAATTAATGTTCCTTGAATGCACATGTCGTGTAAATTTTGCACCTAGAATTATTTTTAATTTTATTTTTTGCACTTTTTAAGTTTTATTCTTAATAAATTATTCGCAGCCAATTATAAATGTTGGTTCGGTAATGAATAAAAGAAAAACAATGTGACATGATACAATAATTGAAAAAAATAATAAAAGTAATTAAGTCTCTAGTATTAAATTAATTAGCGCGACTAATTTTATGTTAAGAAATTTTCGCGAACTTTTTTCATTTTGCAACATTTAAAAATATTTATTTGACATGTTATTAAAGAATATATTCTATTTAAAGATTTAACAAAAGCCAACAACCATGAATATCATCAAAACAATCTCGTCGAGACAGTGTTTAGTAATCAGTTGTGGTTTTTAATCCAAGAAAGAGAGAGACATAACCTATTGCATGAATATTGCATGACAGTTATGTTTTCTATAAATCTCTTGAACCAATACTCATTATTCCATTGTCTCTGTTGTTGATATATATATTTGAAACTTTCTTTTGTATTTGTAAAATTTTCATCCAAATTGGCAGGGAATGGAAGCGAATGGGTTCGATATCGAATTTAATAACCTAAACCCAGCTTAATTGATTGAATTCAGAATAATTGGCTGAATTCAGTTGAATTATCTGAATTTAGCTGAAATGACAGAAATTATCTGAATTTGCTAAAATTAGCTGAACGATCCGAACTAGCAATAGCAATATTTTAAGAAAAATCAAGATCACTCAATTCCCAAACCCTGCTGAACAAAAGCAAATCTTATAGAAAGAAGAAAACAATATTGAAACTGCATATCTCTACAGTAATATTAATATAATTCGAGTTATTTAAAAATGAAAGAAAATTGAATGAAGAAAAAAAAATTATAAAAAAATTTTGATTCTATTTATGCATGAATGTTACACAAAAAAATGAAACAATGCACTAAAAATTAAATGTCTATCACTGTTGCTTCTTTTCTGCACATATTTAATGCACCTACTTCCTACTTTCAATTACTATACTTATGTATTACTTTATTATGTGCACAGCATTTGCACTATTTACCGAAAAAAAAACACAGAAAAATTACCAAATATATAAAATCATTTATTAGATAATATTAGATTATACACATTAATTACGAATAAAAAGGGTGACATACAAAAATTATTCGCCCTCCCTTACTGATAGTACTTCCTTCCTGTATATGCATACAAATATACATGCAAACTCATTTTTTCATAGAAAATGAAATCACAGAAAAGGAGTTTGAATTTATTATTTAGCAGACTGTATTTTTTCGGATTTTTAAGATTGCAAAAAAAAATCCAGCAAAAGACGCGTGGTATATTAAACATTAAATCGAAATTATATAAAATAAATATATTAGGGATTTTAGGGCTTGGATAGTGGCAGTTTTTGAATTTATGTTGAATTTGTTGAAGTTGTTTGCAAATTATTAATTTTTGCTGAATTTATAGATTCATTAAGTTAATTTTCACTAGTTTCTTGCAAGGTCTTTAAAGGTTTTGATTTATTAATAAACTAAGTCTTATTAAGATTATTTAACGCAGATTTAAATGATTTTGTTGCATTAAATTTCAAATCTTTGAAAGAAGAAGAAGTTGCTGGCCCCGTGGTCGAAATTAGGGGCCTGTAACTTCGTTTAAACAATTCTTTATTTTGTTAAATTGACCTTTTTAAATTGATTCTACTTTAAACATTCAATTTAATGAATCTAGGAGCTTCTCTAATATATTAATCTCTAATTTACAAAAATTAAGTTCAACTGTAAGCAAATAAAGATCCATAAATCAGCAAAATAAAGTTTATCAATCAATTTCAACTATTTCTTCTAAAATCCATAAAATTTACCTAAAATTCAAGCTCTCAAAATTTAAAATCATTGCATAATGTCATTCACGCCTCATAAATTTCATTATGCAATGGCTAAAACTCAAATTGTACATACGTTTTATAAAAACTATTTAAAGAAAAATTTAATAAACTTCATAACATTTTCATTATCAATGTAATTGCACAAAAAGACGTATTTTGAGACTTCTAGTCATTTTTTTCATATAACATTAATTGTATTATCAATGAAAATTAAAAAATTTGTTCATGCATTGTGGTGAAGTTAATTAAACAAGGAATTATAAAATTGCAATAAAAACATTTACGTCATGCAAAAAAATCATTAAAAGACACACATAGCATGATATGTTATTCATGATAATCTAGCAAAGAAGCAAAATCTAGCAGCTCAATATAATATCCAAAACAAAGATTATAATCGCAGTTTAAAATGAGAGAAAGAAGATAAAATTATAAGAATTATAATATTGAGACAAAAATATAAAAAATATCATAATCTACTATATTTAAAAAAAGTAAAAAATAGAGAACGAAAAACTATATGAATAAAATTTTTAGATCTGAAAAACAATCGTGGTGAGGTTGTAGTAAATAATTAGTGAGAACAACCACAACAGACCTAATAAAATGATGACATAAAATATGTTGAAAGTGAAGATTTAAATGAGTTTTTATAAATATATATTTTATTTTCTAAGGATATCCAAGGCATCTTTTATTG
Source organism: Chironomus riparius (assembly GCA_917627325.4). Lineage (NCBI taxonomy): Eukaryota > Metazoa > Arthropoda > Insecta > Diptera > Chironomidae > Chironomus > Chironomus riparius. The sequence continues at coordinate 13,849,135 of OU895877.1, read as the reverse complement.
GAAGTCCAGATCCTCCCATACTTAAATTTTGAAAGCCATTTATGAATAACCCCAAAATTAGTTTACAGGTTTATGGCAGACGACCAAAATATTATGCAAATCATCCTTTCCAATTGTCGCCAAATTCAAGAAAGCAAAATAATTTCTCTGGTAAGTTTTAGATCGAAAATGCCTTCGATGCATATCAGATCGATTTCCAAAAATTGTCATCAAAGCGAATCGAGCCTCTCACTCTCAGAAAGTGACACAAACGCGATTTGACACAAAAATTGTCCACTATCATTATGCAAATTTGAGATGTTTTTGGTGTCAAGTTTAACATATTTAATCGTCAGCTATAATAAAATCTTATTGATGATATCAAAATTTCATTCAATGACCTCGAAAAAGTCTCGTTGAACTTCCGGAAAATTATAAAATCATATTTTTTGGCACCTAATGATTATTAAAAATCTGCAATAACGAAGTCTTACTTTCTTTTGAGTGAAGAAATATACAGCTAGCAATTAGCACCTCTTTCAGCAACTTTCCTTGACCGTGAATATCGCATTGCAAATATGACACAGATACAATCGTAATATCGTCATCGCATATTTTTGGGAATGAAAGTGTTTACTGATTTTCTGGTGAATACTTTAATATTCGCTTTAAGGCAGGGGAGTTGAATGAGTAAAAACCGTTATTTATTAATTTTGAATTTTTTTTCCAAAATTCTTGTTTGAAAAATACTTTTAACTGAAAATCAGTTTAGATATTGGTCATTTTATCGAAACCCCTGGACTATGTGAATATTAAATTCTGCTTAAAAACTTAGTTTCCCATTTTATAAATATAAAATATTAAAATAATATGATTGACCCAATCTGGATAAACGTTAATGTCTCGTCGCTATGATAGTTTAAAGATTTAAGAGAATGACTAATGTGACATGTCCTGATGGCTACACTGAGTAGCTTAACCTCAATTTTATTGAAATGCGTTAATTGCATTATAATTATATCACGACTTTTGCTTTAATTATGCTGCAAATTCAATTATTAACCACACGAAAATATTCAAAAACTAAATTTCACAAACCAATAAGGTAAAATTAAAAATCTTTTCATTTTTATTACTTTTAATTTTTCGTAATGAAAAAGAATATACAAAAATGCCATTTTGAGAAAAATGAGGACATGACTTATAGAAAATAAAGGTTTTTTTTGATGACGTTGATTTAAATAATGTTAATTCTGAGATATTTTGTTGTTGTCTATTTTGTTACATATTTACATGACGTGGTGCTGGGATGAAAAAAAAATTGACTTTTTCAATGACTGAATTATTTCCTTAAACCCCCGTATGAATCTGTGATGGCATTACGTCCATTATTTCGTGTCTGTCTACGATTTTTACTGTAACACATAATACAGACAGGTAATTAACTTCTTGCTTTTGATGCGCATGTCTTTTTCCTTACCCTGGGTAACCTCGTGCATATGGTGCTTTTGCGTTTGTCGTTACATAATAGACTCCTCGTGCTCTGCAAATAGATTTCAAAAGTAATTCTCGGATATTTTAAATTTAATGACCCAAAACTTACTTCCACGAGCAGTGTTCACCCATAAGAACTAAATCATTGTCCTTCGGCTCACACCATCCAAGTAGATATGAGAATAAATTATTACATGGACCAGCAAAGAATCCTTTCGAGGATGTAATACTTTCAATAAATAATGGCGTTACTCGTGTGTGATCTGGTTGGATATAAAATATATTGAACTGTTTTTATGACATATGAGTTGCAATAAATTTACCACATGCAAGTGTTTGAAATATTGTTGAACTAGAGCAGCCTGGCTGAGAAGTTCCACCATTTATGTAAAAGTCTGCATGTCCACTAGTGTGCCTGGGAAATTCGGATAGTCATAAAATGTACAAACCTTGGGATATTTATATCATCTTACCATTGTCCTAGGATTCCAGCAGCACTGTGTAAAATATCAACGAAATGTGCCTGAAATAATATTTTTAAAAAGGTTTTGAAAAGTTTAGGAATTTAAAAGAATGACTTACATCACTTGGATCTAAATCTCTTGAATTATTCGATCCAGCATACACGAAGATTGTTGGATCTAGACCTGTAATTCTTCCAATTTTGCCTTCTGATGGTTTGATGTAGTTTGATACTAAACCAGCTGTATTAAAAGAAATGGAATTAGCATTGAAACTAGAAGACATTGAAGCTTAATGTGAATAAGTTTGGAAAACAAGATTTATAGTTTCTCATGTGAATTTAAAAGAACCTTTTAAGATTGTAAGTTTTTCAAGATAATTCAAGAAACTGATCAACAAAGTTAGATTCTTTAAAAAGAAGTATGTAAACTTACCTAAATGAGCACCTACAGAGTAACCTATAAACTGAACTTATAAAATGAAACGTCTCAATAACTCTTAATCGAAATATGAATTTATACTTTTGCATTTAAAATGAAGTGTCCAAATATAGAGCATTCAAGAACCCCAAATTTAAATCAACTTACGTGCATATAGTCTGGAGCTATCCCTCTAGGATGATGTGCAATATATTTAATCAATTGAGCTATACATAAACTTGCAAATCGTGGTCCCCACTCAATTTGATTTAGGCACGGCTCTTTAACAGCTGGTCCGTAATCAACAATTAAAATATTGTAGTCACCGACTGAGAAATATGCATTCCTCAAATCAGGACTTGGTGTCAAATTTCGTCCTCCACCGAAGCCTTGAAATGCCAATAAATAAATATATGTCTTAAAAATCAACAATTGTGATGCTTACCATGAATTATTACTTTGACTGGATGCTCTGGATTCCAATGTGAATTCCAAAGGCTTTCATGATCGAGGACATTTATCTCCTCCCCAAATTCTTGCGTATGCCTCGTATAAAGGTAAAATTTAATTTTTGGATGTGGACAACGATATGGCTTTTCTATACATGATGTGGTATTGTAGACATTTTGGTTGTCAGCTTGTGCTGTGGAATGTAATTAGAGTGTGATTTTTAATGTGTTGGGGACCTTGAGAGATTGAAAATTAATGATAATTGGAATTGAATTTATTTTTATGAGCTGAATTAGGTAATTTAGGTTTTGGATTTAAGAAATCATGCGTAAGTTGCAACAAGCACAAAACAGAAACATAAATCTAGTGAAATTCAAGCAAATTCTTCCGACCTCGCACTTGACCTAAGGCAACAGCAACAGCATTTATTGATCATTTGCCAATATCATCGAGTTGAAAAATTAATTTGCATCACGAATAAAGTCATTGTACTTTCACATACTGTTCCGTAAAATATTTCAAGGTATAATTTACATAAATTGACACTTTTTCTTTTTTTTTTTTCGAGCATAAATTGTTTTATGTCGTTAACGAAAACGTGATAGATTAAATGAGACGTACTGTGGTAGAATATTGATGGATGTTCAGGCACGCGGAACACAAAAATTTCCACCCATGCACGTAAGACAACAATTAAACGACATATAAAGTTTAAAAGTAAGAATTATAAGCATGCAAAGTATTACGTTAATTCATTTATGCATGCACAGTCGATCGCTAGTCATTAAAAATTATGTTATAATCCATAATAACTGAAGATATCAGCTAAAAACAACCATAACCCACAGCAAAATAGAGAAAAGAAGAGGAGAAGAAACAATTCAGACGCAGCACATAATGATAAAAAACATTCAACAATGAATTTTATATGGCAATAACATCAATGAGGAATGAAAAACTTTCACTAGTAACAAATTCAGCTGATTTTGCTGTTGTACGAAACGGAAAAGAGACGAATGTAAGGCAGCAAGTAAGAAAGGTTGATGTAATCGATTCTTCTTTTGGAATCTTTTAGATGAATTTAATGTGTTAATGCTTTAGTAAGGGGGTCGTTCATAAATGACGGCTATTAAATAATGGGAATAATAGGCACTCCCTTTACTCCCACAAGTGTCACTGCAGCGACCTCCTATTCTTGGATTATATAAGACATCATTTATTAATGACCCCAATACAAGGCATAGCTTTCAATATTACTTGCAAAATATTTGATCACAAAGATAATTGAGATTGGAAATTCACATGCATTTCAAATTGAATAGACGGCTCATTAGCATGTTATTCATGCGAGGATCCTGTTGCAATACGTTGTAGACATATGATTCATTTGCTCTATATTTAAATTAATCGAGATTTCAATCAGACTTTATTTACATGTCAATATGGCGCCAATAAAGTTTCAAAATTTGTAGTTGAATCAATAAAAGTTTGGTGATCAAAAGATAGGGGGATGTTTTATCGAAAAGGGTCAATCTTGTTTGATGTTTATCTTAATAAACAAGCCAAACAAACCAAAAGACCGACAATCCACAAAATTCAACACATTTCTCCTCAAATAACGTACAGCCAAAGAGATTGTAACCTTTACGGTCTGGTGAATATTCAACCTATAACAATGCGTTAAAAAATTCTTTGACTTAATGTCTAATAGATTAAGTCATAAGGTATGATGCAGCGTAATCTTATGATCTTCAATTACACACAGTCATGCTGCATGGTGGTGAAAAGAAAAATGGTATGTGCAAAATGTGCTTAATTCATTCACGTTAGGTTTTAATAAATTTATGATTGAATAACATGTTACTAAAATTGATTGATGATGTTATGGAAGCTTATTGTGCTTTACACAAATTGAAACATTTTCATGCTTTTTTGGTTTTTTGTTCGTCTATTTCGTGAACATGATGATAACAAAAGAAGAAGAGGTAATAAACATTTTTCATGTGATCGAGAAACATTTTATGGAAGCATTTGATGATCTAATTGTTATGCATAATATCGAGGTCAGGGAAATTAGTGAATGATTATTACACAATTTGTCGGATAAGATCAATGATTGAATGATTTTCTTTCAAATTAATATGCATATAATGGATATATAGGAAGTTATTTTTAGCTTTTAAAGTGAATCAAAATCAATTAAGTAATCGATCGGTAGTTTTTTGCGGCTTTTACAATGGACAAAAGTGTTGAGCTTCAAGTACATCAATTCATATTTGTTTTTTATTAGAATATGCGTAGATTTCTAAGCATGTTAGTTAAGACCCGGTCTCATCAATTGCATTTAATTTTGAAATCTATAACAAGACATGCTAAGCACCTGACAACCTGCTGATTTTCACACACAATTTATTAAGAATCATAAAAATGATGTTAAGGAGGTGCAATTTTTGAACTTTGATATTTAAGCTTATTCACAGCTAAACTAATAAGGCGACACTGGCAAAATTTCGTAACAAGACTTTCTATTTTGTTAAAAAGGATGGAAAATCCTAATTGTTTATTGAGCGGATTACTAAGCAATGACTCGGACATTATTGACTTCAAGGGGTGTAAGCTCTTTGTTACTCAATATATTGAATCATAAGTTGTGAGCCTGAATAATTTGAAGTCAGCAATTGAAATCAAATGTTAAAAGTTAAGGCTGTGGAAGCATCATTTATCATATCACTTAGAAAATAAATTGCAACCATACAGTCAATGTTTCCTGTCAGTTACTATAACACTCGCTATTATTTAATAAAAAAATCTAATAAATGAAATTGAAAGTAAGTGATTAGATAAGCTGTGGAGGGTTTGGACTGCGTTGTGTAATTTAATTGATGAATTTTCTATGATACATCGCTGTTGGCTTAAGCTGACCTTTAAAAGTGAAGCAAAAAAGTGATGCTGAATCAAATTTAATGAGCTTGAAGTAATCAAAATTTGAAGCACCTCAGTGTTGCCAATTTGTCAAAACTCCAACATCACAGTCTCCTTAATTTACTGACGCCAATTTAATAAGATACAATAGAGATACAATAGAAGAAGTAAGACTGCATATGTCTATGAATTATTCAATATTTTTGTCTATTAATAATTTTTATTTTAATCCTGTTACAGCTCATGCATAACTGGCTTGAATACTTATTGGGTTACTGTGGCTCATCGTTCATATTAAATGCATAAAAGCATTTCCATAAATTTGCTGTTGGATATTTTAAAGATTTATTGCCATGATTTGGATTGTTTTGAAGTTCCGAAGGATTATGTTATTGACTTAATGATTCAGAACTTCAAGTTTAGTATAAAATAGCAATTCTGTTGATGAGTCGTCAGTCAACAACCCCAAAATTCATTCAATAAATATCTTTCTCAAATAAATGAAGTCTTTTGAAATTAATTCTCAAACTTAACACGTCTTTGACGACAATAAAAGTTTATCACTCAAACTTTTATTTCCAGTTGCTTTGGGCAAAGCTTAAAATTTATAAAATTTAATAACCAGTCACACTTGTATGCAAATTTGAGTAATTAAGACGTCATTATCGTTAAAAAACTCAACATTCAATCCTTTCGAAACTGTAAAAAAGCCTTTCAGTTCACTAAAAACTTGATCACTGCCTTATAGCCGTGCCGAGATTTTTGCATAAAAATTGTCAATTATCAAGTTTCTTGAAATTATGACGTAACTTAAAGATCAAGATCAGTTTTAATCATACAGAAATAATCAGATTCTATGCTTGACATTGACAGCTAACGTCTTGCTGACTACGTCAATTAAATAATGAGATTTTTGTTTACACTTCGTCTATCATATTCTAATTTTAATTTAACACAATTTAGGTAAATTGATTAATGCAGATTAGTCACAATTTAGTCGTATTTATTAAAGCGAGCAGGCATTACATCATATTGTAAAGCTATTAAAATTAATTGCATTTTATTCAGGTTGATCGATGTATTTGATAATGCGGAAAATGGAGATTTTGTAGTTAATTTGTGGGTTTTTGAAGTGCGTGAATCTATAAATAGAGTGATTTTTCTTAATCAAGGGGTTGAGTCCATTTGATTTTTACATTTTTGGCGGGAAAATTTCTATACAAACAAAACTTGTTTAAAATCTTGAATGTGTTCATTTTGGATCATGAATGAACTGTGAGACACAAAATATGAATGCAGTTTTACCGATTTGACGAATCTTTTCAATAAAATTAAAAACAACTTCATAATCAGAAAAGTCTTAACCTCAGACCTCAGACAAAAACATGTTGGACCACAGTTAACTTCACAGACAACATACATAATCCAATATGTTGAGTATTTCTGACAAGCACTCTCTTTTGTTGTACCAGTTAATCAAACAGCTTAATTTAATAAAAGTGACATTCAAAAAAAAAAGAGTCATTAATAATTTTTAAAGTTCAAAGATGTCGATGCAAATTTACATAATCCGAGACTTTTACCATTTCTTTGACATTCATTGTTTCACGACTTTTTATTCGGAAATTAGATAGAGGCAGAGAAAAAAGTTGGAAGTGGAGGAAATTGACGGCACGCTTCTTGTTCCGTTCCAAACAATGCAACTATTTATCACGCTCAAAAATATTACTCAATATTGTACCAAAAAAAATAGTTGTATTTACCTTTCACCGAATTAAATAATAACAGAAGAGTGAATACTTCGAGAAAATTCTTCATTTTCATGGCTTTATATCAACTTAAAATCATAATAATTTATTTCTATGTGTTGTGGATTTTTTTTGTTTTGCTACAATAATTGCATTAAATTGCACTATATATACACTATTTTTTTTTTCTTTGAATCTTAACAGAAACCAGTTTTACACGTGAACTTATTGGAAGTTTTCACTTTCAACGATCTTTCAAGCACCTTGTCTCACGTATCTGTTTACTTCCAAACGGTTAATTTTTTTTTTAACTTTCGTTTAAATTTTATTTTTATTTTTTACCCCGTCCAGATACTTTTTTCTTCGATGTTAACGCGCGGCTGGTTTGATGTAGACTAAAAACTTAAGTAATAATTTTTTCGCTTGCAACTTGAAACATTCGTTTTTATTGTGGCTGTGTTTCTTCTTGTTGCTTGTCTTTGAGCTGTGCAACATTTCTTTTTCGTTGCGTTTTTTTTTGAATGTTTTTTATCTTTTTTATTTTATTTTTGTTGAAGTAGCTTGAAGAATGTGCATATTGAACTTGATGTGGATGTATTGGGTTGTTAAATTAGTCAATTTCGCACTTTTTCTTCCTGAATATTTAGCTTAAACATGAAATTGTAAGGAATTTTCAAAATAAAGACTTTAAATTGCCAAAATAAAAAACTTTTCAGTGCAAGGTCCAATTTATTGAGCTGGACAGTAATAGAGACATAAAATTGCATGTGTTTGGCTGTTGGAGAAGAAAAAAATTATTAATTATTTCACATTGAATAGTTACACATTCCAATAAACATAAAAATACTAAGCAAGTAAGAAGAGTTGCGCAAAAATGTTGAATTAATTTTAATATTTGATCCAGTTATTTCAAAACTTATCATTTGTTGGTAATGGACAATGAAACTGTAGGTAGCTAAGGACGTTTTTTGTTTGTTGATAACTTGAGATTGAAGGATTGTAAGTTATAGCCTTGTAAACTGTTTTTATGGACCTTAGGAATTTTTTCATTAATAACAAATTAGGGGTCGTTCACTTATGAAGTCCGAATTTAACGGTCATTTTTCATAAAAGAACAATGAATTTCAAGGAATTTCTATTGTTCTTTTCTTGCTGACCCCCCCCCCCCCCCCCCCCTGGACGTCATAGGTGAACGGCCCCTTAGTTTTGTTATTTGTTTATGAAGATTATTGAACTTCAAGGTCAATAGCCTGAGGGAATAAAGATATATATAGTGTAAAAGTTACTTTACTGGCAAGGATTTATTGTAAATCCAAAATGTAATTTAAGCAAAGTTGATTTGTTTGAATTTAAGTTCCTGGACTTGATTTAAGTAATGATGATGACCTAGACGTAAGTCACAGACTGTTCGCCAAGATGGAAGGTGGTTAAAACTTCTTCATCAATTTTATATTTTGTCTAATGTTGGAATTTGGTTTGGGTCTGAAAGCTCTTATATAGAAAACTTTGGAAGATAAAAGAACAACTCATCAAACTTAATAATCATTAATAATCACCATAAAGAATTAAAGTTATAAGCACATTATGCGAAGGCGAAGTTTATTGATTGGCTTCAAAGGTTAAACTGCAATGATTGCTTTTAAATTGCGTAGCTATGCCCTTCTGATTGAAAATGATTATTAAACTGCATTTATGTATCTGCCGTAAACTTTAAAGTTATTTAATTTTGTTTATGCCGAGTCTAGTTTGAACTTTGAGAAATTGTCATTAATTGTTGTTCAAAAATCAATCTCTGAACTGAATTTACCAAATATTTTTTTGCAATTCTACAGCATACCAGTGTATCTCAAAAATATTAGTATCAAGACCATCTTCTGACATAAAAACATTGCCAACTCATAAAGTTGCAACAACGTCTCAGTTTATAGCGCAAAAAAAAAACATTTTGTTATTGCATGTTACTCAACAAATGCAATTTTTCATTAAGTTAATTGCTAATCGTAAACTTACAGCTTGACAGATTTCCTACAATGTTTATTACACATTCCAGCATAATTTTTTTATTTTCTTGAAATCACCGAAATCACCACAGAAAGGTTACCACCCAACGATATTTGTCATAAGAGTTTTATGGTTTTTAAAATTGCGAAAATTATGCTAAGTACATCGACATGTTTTCTTATTCCTCCCCATGCTCAAGATAAGCCTTTGCATACACGATAATTTTTTAATCTGAAGAAATTTCACATTAATCATGTAGAATGTCATGTAATTTCCTCAAAATGATCGTGATTTTAATGACATCTCATTTTATTTCAATTGCCATTCATCATCCTAATGCGATTATATCCAACCAAAGCATAATCGACAATTATAAAAACTTTTTTTTTTCGAACATGAGCCGATTGTGCATAAACAATGAGATATCATTTAACAACATCCACAAATGCTTGTGAAAAATTTTCACTTTTATTTCCATTTTCATAATGTTAGACTTACTTTCAATTGCAATGTCATCATGCAAGCTTACAGATGATTCTCACTGACATAATCAGTGTTAGGAAGATTTAAGATCTGTGTGCATTGATTAGATGTGACTTAGACGTAGATTTAATTTATAGTTTGATGCTGATAGATTTTTGGGGTTTGTGATCGGATTTGCTTAATTTTTGTGGAAGCACAAAAAAGAGATTGTTGCTTTTGGACACAAAAATGCATACGTAATTTATTTTTTGTGATATTCATTGCGGATTTAAATGATTGTAGGTGGGTGACTCATAAAGTTCCAGATTTTAAATGCTTTGCATTGATTACAATTCCCAAAAGTTCACATTATACTAGTTGTGTCTCGAACCTGGTATTGTATAGCTCATACTGCAACACTTAGGTACCTGAGCACTAAAGCATTGTAAATATTTATAATTTTCAGTATTGAGCAATCGATTTAATGAAAAATTACCAATCAGGTCTCAATTACAGTCTCCAAAAAGTCAAGTTGAAGAAAACATAAAATCAATTGAGGTCAAGACCATTGGTAATCAATAAGAAAAAAGTCAACATAAAGCAATCACCACTAAAAGTTTAAAAAAGCTTCCGTCGTTGTATTTTTTATCACCGGCATTGTGTGTAAAAATCAAGTGACAAAAGTTTCATATTTTTAAAGCCATTGTCTTCTTCTTCTGTCGATTATATAACCAATGAACCTTTTTTTTTCTTTCTTAATTGTTATTATTTACTTTTATTTCATTATTTATCTTTTTCTAACAATCTACATTGTGGTCAAAACAATAACTTAAAGTGGCAATAAATTTAATAAGAAATACAGTCGGTTCCAATTTAACTAGCGGAGTAAAAAGGTGAATGAAAGAGATCTGTGACTTTGTTTCCCGTATTAAATGTAACGAAAATAAAACGTGACGTGAAAATGTTTGAATTCTGCAGAATGCGTTGTTGTCTCTTTGGTATGGATTTAAAGAGTTTGAGATTACTGGTTGTTGCTGGTTGTTTATCATTTTAGTAACTTTTTGTATATTTGGTTTCATAAATCTTGTATATTTCACAAAAATCAAGTAGAAGTATGCAAGCATAGTAAAGCTTCCATATCGCAAGTTCCTGAGCATCACTGACCATCCCATTCTCTCAACTCTGCCTTAAATTCAATTAAATATGATTGATGATTCAAATCTGATTTCTGTCAACATCTGTGCCAGCAAACCAACTCGAGAAAGCCCAATTGTTGCTAGAAAAGTCTTTTCCACGTGCGTACGGACTCTCTTTATGTGTACTCAGGAAGTACAGGCCTCTTGACCTGCAATGAATATGAAATTAAGAATGATGTTATTAATTCTTGCATAAAATGCAATAAAACGTTTCAATCAAATGGAGAAAACTGCAATTATAGTAAACGACCTTACAATTTACCCGCCATAGGTAATTAGCTACTCATTATTACTTAATTCAACTGCAAAAAGAGCAGCTAAGAATTTTAATTTGAAAACAATGAAACAATGATTTAGCGCTAGGAGCATCAAGACTTCGGCAATAATTTTATCCACGAGACACAAAAAATTCAGTAGATCAGTAGAAACAAAAAAACAGCCAGTGCTGTTAATGTCAGCACTTCGTAATACTTAATTCGTAAACACACAAGCTCAAGTCTTATTTTTTTGGGTAACTTTTACTTTCATGCACGTTCGAAAATCTTTCAATTAGTTCATGATTTTAGTTTTTTTTTTGCGAATGAACGACATTCGTAATGCATGCCTTGGTCTCTTAACTTTCTTTAATTGTTAGCTATTGCATCATATGTGAGTTGATTTAATTTTGTTATTTTTTTTTTGTGGGGATCGGCATCAAATTTGTTTCTCAAATTGAGATTGTTTGATTTGGTTAATTAAACTTACGTGTCATTGGCATACTCTCCCATTAATGAGAGTGTATCATCGTCTTCCTTTCGACAGACACCAAGGACGTAGAGGTACCAGTGAGCTGGGGAATATGGGATGAATTTTGGATTGAATAAATGAGAATTACATCATAAACTCTTGTATTTCAGAGTTCTATCCCCAAATGACCCAACTGCATCCATTATTTATTTTCTAGCTTACCACATTGAAATCCCCAAAATCCCTCTTCGGAGTTTATTGATTCAGCATAGTATGTTGGTGCTCGATCATGATTACAACTTCCTGGTGACAATTCTATTTGTTCATAACATCCAGGTTGATTAAATCCTCCATTTACATAATAATCTACATCGCCTAGTGGAACAAGCAAGCCTCTGTCAAACACGTCTGTGTGAATTATGCTGAAATAAAAAATTATGGAAGTTATTGTAGTGTACTCTTCCATGTCACTTAAGTCTCAAATAAACAAACTTACTCGACAAAATCTGCATCTGAACTATCAATTCGACCGTCACTACCAACATTGATGAACAATGGCTAAACACATGCGGAAGACATAACACATACACAATAAATTAGCTCCAATTATTTTATTCATGTCAGAAAGTTAATTGCAAACCTTGGCGGGGTCTAATCCTGCAAGAATTAATTTGAATTAATTAATTATTTTTCAAATGCAAATTATTTCAGTTCAACCTGTTATTCGTCTTAGGTTCCTTCCTTCAGGCATATAATTAGCAACCATTCCAGCCACCTGTGCACCTAAAGAGAATCCAATCACGTGGATAACATCGAGAATAAAAATATTTTGATCAATAAAATAGTTTATTAATTGTGCTGTACAATTTGCGACCGTCTGTAAGTTTCTGACTGCACTAAGGTAGCATGGACTTTTAGCTAGTTCCTTATAATCCACTGATATTATGTTGTAGTCACCATGCTCAAAATAAGCAGGTCGTAAGTGTGAATTAGGTGAAAAGTCTTTGTCGCCAGTAAAGCCATGAATCAGCACTTTTAACGGTCTGTCTATGGCATAATTCGCTCTTATCACTGAACTTGGATCACTCAAGTCTAACTGAACTGGATCATCTTGAGTGTCTCTCGTGTACAAGAAAAACGTAATGTCTGTATTAGGACACTCAGGTTGTGTAACTTTACAACCGAAAAGTCTGATGTCTGCACAGTCTACAAATAATTCGAGTGCAGCAAATAAAACAATTGCGATTGAAACTTTCATATTCACGCGAAAATTCTTTATGACACTGAAATGAATTGGAATTATGACAGTTTATTTATAAGAAATGTCTTATCATTCTTAAGTACATAAATTAAAATGAATTATGATTTTTTTTTTATTAAGGAAAAGAGCTTTTTGTTTGTCAGTAATGTGGAGGTTTTATAGCTGTGCAGTCGATGGTTGGAATGACAAATTGTAGTGCATAAAATATAGTAGAATTATTGAGAACTAAACAGAGTCATGTCGCTGCCTTCAAAAATAATTTATCAATTTTTCATGGTTCTGCCAGTTAAAGGACGTGAGTTTGAATCCTTAAACCGACTAGAAAAATGAAAATATTAATTTAAGTTTCAAAAAGTAAGAAAAAGCCATTCTTAGGAAGAAGTCAATGAAAAAATCAATTGCCAGCAATACTATCTACAGTCGCTTGATCTAAGTTCAATAATTTTCACAACTAGATCCAAACAAATCTTTCCACAACTGTTAATAATGCATTTAATGTCAAGAAGTCACAATAATTTACATACTACATTTTAATATTGACATTGCATTGCATTATGAAGGAATTTCCGTGTCTTAACAATTGTAAGCATTTTATTATTAATTAGTCATGATAAGAAATACAAGACAATTTCCATTAAAATTATTAAAATGCAGTCTAACGGTCTAGCAAAGACACAATTCTTTAAAAGTATGAATGTATTTGTGAATGAGCAACCTTTCATAAGGTAATACTCACAAGTCAGGCAAAAGAGTAAATAAACAAAAGTTCAGGATGAGACAGATTCTCAGTGTAATTTTAAATTTCAAAGGAGCACGGTGCTACTGTACAGGTGTAGGTCGTTATCTAAGAATGGAAGATGTTTTGAAAAATATTTTCTATTCGTCAGTTGATGCTGTTAAACCAAGAACTCTCATATCTGGAAATAAGTTTCTTGTACACATAACTAGTGGAAGTAAAGAGTTAATCGAGATAAATCATCAAAACAATTCTTATCAACTTGATATCACCAATAAAAATGTCCATATAGGTAAGTGATTGTTAGTGCCGCGAAATTGTGTTATCTTTAATTCATGACAATTAATAATTACAAGTGTTCTTATCATAATTTGTATTATGATATAATTAAGTTGTTCAGATAAATTATTTAACAGTCAACTAAAATTTGAAATTAAAAATCTTGCAGTTGGATTTGGAAAAGGTGTCCTGGGTATTGCGGCAGAAATCGAGCATGTCTTGGGAAATCGCATTTCTGATGGTAACAATTCAAATTATATATAACCGTTACATACAAATCCAATCATGATATTTTAAAAAGGCATATTAAGCATTCCTGTGGGAGCACAACAACACGAATCATTATCAAGTACAACAAAACTGAAAGTTTACGAAGGAGCAGCAGGAAACCTGCCTGATAATGATGCATTGAAAGCAGCAGAAGCAATTAAAGACCACGTTTCAAGTTTAACAAGTGATGACATTCTTCTATGTCTTATAACAGGCGGTGGTTCGGCTCTTCTTCCATTACCTATCGCACCAATAACACTTGATGAAAAATCGACATTAATTAAAAAGCTGTCAAGAGCAGGAGCAACAATTAATGAACTGAATATAGTGAGAATAGCAATATCGCAAGTAAAAGGCGGAAAGTTATTGGAGATTGGAAGGAATGTACATAAAATAATTTCATTGATCATTTCTGACATAATAAACGATCCATTAGAGTTAATAGCAAGTGGACCTACAATTCCATATCAAAAACCGGCAATATCACCGATAAAAATCCTTGAGAAATACAATCTCATGGGCACATTACCACAATCTATAGTAAATGTGATACAAAAGAATGAAGACAATCAAGATGTGCCATCGATGATAAATAAAAATTCTCAAGTGTTTCTTATCGCCAATAATCATATCGCGATAGAGTCTGCGATGAATAAAGCAAAAACTTTTAATTTGGTGCCAGTTTTTCTATCTCATGAGGTTCAAGGAAATGTCATTGATATTAGCAAGGCATTATTCGATCTTATTTGTTGTATTAAAATGTATTCAACGTTATCGCGTGACGAATTTTTAAAATCAATTGAGCATGTATTGGAGATCTTACATGCGCAGTCAAATTTTCATGTTGATTTAATTAATGCGTTAAATCAAACAACAATTAATGGAATTTGCATAATAAGTGGCGGAGAAACGACTGTTAATGTGCGATGTGATGAGGGGCTTGGTGGTAGAAATCAAGAACTTGCTTTACGTTTTACAAAGCATTGTTATGATGCTAAATCGATGGAATTTGATGATTTATTATTTCTATCGGCTGGTTCTGATGGCATCGATGGTAACAATGATGCTGCAGGTGCTGTTGGCGGTACAAAAATTTTATCAAATATGAATGAAAAGACTTTGAATGTATCTGATGTGATGGCTGATTATATTTATAGGAATGACTCATATAGTTTTTATAAGAATTTTATTAAAAATTATGCAGGCGATGGATTTCACATTCATACTGGGATCACGGGTACTAACATTATGGATATTCATCTTTTACTTATGATAATGCCAAATTCGAGATTATCATGAAATGTGATTAATTATTTTGTTAAGTTTTCGAATGTTTTTTTTTTGTGGTCAGGAAGGAGAGGATACTCAATATTTTAGGTTAGTTATAGAGGCTAAGGATTTAGGGTGTTAATAGAGAAATAATAGATTTTGTATATTGAAAATTAGGATTTTCGATTTAAAAAAATAATTTTCTCAAATTTCGAAATTTGAATTTTCCTCAAATTTTGAAAATTTTTTTGAAGATCGAAAGTAAATTTTTTTTTCGAAATTTCAAGAATTCAAAATTTGGAAGCAACTATTTTTTAATGTATAATATTTTTTAAAAATTAAATTTTAAATTCTTTTTGAAAACTTAAAAATTCAAAACTTAGCAAATCAATTTATCAATCAATAATAATCACCCCTTGTCTTCTGTATCTCTACATCTGACTCTACACATATCTTACTAAGTCAGATTCTCCACTCTTTTTAATTTTTAATGATGCTGATGAAGACACTGTGGAATTTGTGTTTAGATTGAGAAAGAAAGATTCTTATCAGTTCAAAATATCTTCTTTTTTTCTCCTTAATATGGGCATAAAAAATCGAGTCAATGATTTTTTATTTGTATTTTTTGGATAAAAAATTTTTCTTATTAATAAAACAATATCAATAAATTTCTCGACTCTTTTTTTGTTGTTTTGCTTTTGCTTGTTGAAGGAATGAACATCTTATTTGTATTTCAGATTAATAATTCGTTTTTTGCACGATATTTTAATTTTTCCTGCAGCTATAAAAAGCAGCATGTTTTGAAACATAAATTTTTTAATTAACAATTTATTAATTATGAATCTTAGCAGCTTTTCGAGCGCAGGTTTCAGACATGCAAAACATTTTGTCATTTTTTGCTCGATTTCATCAGATAAACTAGCAATTTTAATGTTTTTCACACTGTTCGGTTGTGAAAAAGCAAGATTTTTGTCATGAGGTGATTCCATGATCAATTTAATTTGAATGAAAATCTCATTTAATAAAGATGCAACTTACTCGCGAATATCGTCATATTTGTAGTATTTTTAGCTCTACGAGATTTTTTAAACTATTCATAATTATGAGTCAATATTTAAATATTAATTGGATTTCATTCAGATTAGAATGTTCTGATTATGATTTGCTATTTTTACGAATATTACAGATTTTGGCATGCTGAATCTTTTATTTCTAGTGTTTTGCCATCTTTTTTGTTTCATTAAGACTAAAAGTTTATACAATTTCAACTTTAAAACATTATTTTTTATGAAATTAAAATTTGAGGTGAGAGAAACACGTGTTGCCACCATTTTTATTTTATTTCGAATTTCAAGAACGCGTTAATTAAAAATTTAATTATTTTAAGTAAATTCACCAAGAAAATGAAGTTTGCTATTAGAATTAGAAGCATTAATCATCAAATCAACTGATCATCAACACTTAAAGCGTCATAAAGTTCATCATTCAATTTCAATAAACTCTGCGCTAAAAATTAATATTTTTTTTTTCAGATGTGCAATCTCCTTATTTTTACATTGAAAATATTTTTATTGAAAAAAATACCGTGGAGTATGTTATACGTTTATTGCTATCGATATAATAATCTCTTAATAAATGAATATCTTTGTTCCTTCGACAACGACATGAAGTCTGCAATGGAAACTTTTTTTTCTCCTCTGCTTTTATATAAGAAAAGAAGTTGAGTTGAGGAGAAGCGAAGATATTCTCATTCGTTGTGTGTTTTATTCAACTTTATTACTTTATTGCATATAAATAAAATATAAAAATTTATTTTCTTCAGTATTTCGCTTCTTTTTTGCCTGCTTTGCCTTCATCGTATCATTTGAAACAGGTGTTTCACTTCACTTCATGTTGACTTCAGGTGGATATTTGATTATGGACACATACACTCTAATCAAGATGGGAAAAATAAAGATAAAAATAAAATTTATGGCCTAGTGACATTATGCATTGTGCTTCATGAAGAAAATATGAAGATTATATTGAGCTGTTGATTACATTCTTATTTTTATTTTTCGTGTGTGAACCTTCTTTAAATGATTGATTCTGTGTCGCAGAAATGCATAAAACTCGTCAAATAATTTAAGAGCTTTATTTTATTTCTTGAAGGAGTGTCTCGCACACTTGTAAAATAAATATTGAGTAGTTCTTAATTCTTAAGAATTTTTTACATGTCCTCTCAGGTATTTATATCCACAATAATAATAATTTTATTAAATAAAAGAATTTTAAGTGTCGCATTTTCTCGTGCTTTCGAGGCAAAGTAGGTTGTTGAATGAGTATGAATTAGTGGGGGTCATTTTATAAAGCTTTAGCATTCGAGTTGAATCTTGAAATTTTTTAGAAGTTTATATCTCATTTCTTGACATCTATTCCACTGCTGATTTACAATAAACTGCTGAATTTTAAGTTGATTCTGAGAAGTTATTACGATTTTTAATTCAGGTATGTGGACCTAGGTCTTTTCAAGTGGTGCATCTAGGGAGAGGGACGGTTTACTCTATTTAGAGAAATGCTTCAATTTGTTAAGATTTTTAAAATGGTCCCAAATTTATGAATGCTTAATTGGATCATATATTACTAAGGACGTCAAAAGTGAGGTTTCTAAAATCTTATTGTCACCCAAAAAATTGAGTTATTCCTCACAAGTTAACGACCCCTAACCCAATAGATTGACCAAGCAGATTTGAATGATTTTTAAAAAAAATCTAAGCGGCTTTTTAAACGTGTGCTTGCTCGCACGTTTCACCAGTTAAGCATCATTCAATCAATTTATCTCGCCTCGACGCTTTTTCCAGTTCTGGTTTTCAAGGTATCCTGATTTCATATTCTCAAGCTATAAATTTTTTCCTAAGAATTTTTTGTTTCTATTTCTAGTTTAACATGTGTATTTCTAGCCTAATATATTTAGATCTGTCACCCTATTTAAATATTTATTTAGCTGACTAGCTTTATTCCTGTGATAAAGTCGAAATCTACATATCGAATTGGTGATATAAAAGTTAAAACTATCCCAATAAATTCGCGAATGCGTCAGCACAACATGTTTACGATATCATATCACTTATTATATTCTCTCGAGACAGTAAAAGACATCCAAAAATAGACACATTTTTTTTGTTGAAATGAAAAACATGCGATTTTATAGGATCAGTGTGAAAACTGGAAATTTCTTGAAGTTTCTGTTTGCGTCAAGAAGAAGGAAGAAAGAACATTTGCAGACGATAAAAACTTGACATTTATCGAGAATACATATGTAGATATTTTACGGATTAAAGCTTTAAAAAAATAAATATATTTTTAACCTCAATTCCAATCCAATCTCAAGGTATGTGTGTATTGAGACAGAGACGAGAAGACTTTATGGGATAATTTTTTTTTGTTGTTTCGGGGCTTACTGGTACACTGAACTTTCCATAATAATTATTTCATTCACAGCATAAGAGGAGAGAAGATTGCAGTGATATCACACAATTTGGAGCAAAAAAAAAATGTACAGAGAGAAAGAGACACAGAGTAATTGACTCATATCCGGTTATAGTGACATTAATATTTTACTGGAACTAGTAAATTCCAAACCTAATGATTATGTGAGCTCATCCCACGATGAAAGTAATTCACAAAAAAGAATGTGATAATAATAATCACTGAGTGTAAGACTCCAATGAATTTTCACTGAAAGTTATAATTTATATTTCATTCAATTAAAAATCCGAGTTGTTTATGACTCGAAAAAAAGAGAAGTTTCAACAGAAAAAAAACAACGATGCAGTTGGGAATATGAAAAATAAAATAAAAATGAGACTAAGTAAGTAAGTAGTTAAATGTCAGAGCAGGCAATAGAAATAACCTAGAAACCGCAAAGCAATAAAATACATTTTCTACTTCCGAAGCGTCCAGCTTTTAATTTCTTATCAGCTTTAGCTGATGAGCAGGTTCTCGTCGATGTAAATACAAAACAATAAATCTTTTTTTTATCTAGTGGTTCTGGCGTTTACGGTTAATTTTTTTGTTATGAAAGATAGAGTGCTTTTATTCCTGTTAAGAGATTTATTGTGTGCATGATAATTGTTTTGAATTAAACTTTGTTTCTGGAGTTGAATATTTCTTCTAAGTTTTCTTCAATATTAAGCCTATTTCTTTCTGTTTCAAGAGTGCGGCTTGTAATTTTTGTTCAAAATTGCGTTCAATAATATTTTTCTTTAAGAGTGTGTTCATGAAATAGTTGCTTCAAAAGTGCGTTAAGTAATATTTTGCTTCAAAGTTGCGTTCAGTAATTTTTTGTTTCAAAAGTGCGTTTAGTAATATTTTGCTTCAAGAGTGCGTTCAGTAATTCTTTGATTCAAAAGTGCTTTCAGTAATTTTTCTGCTTCAAAGTTGCGTTCAATAATATTTGCTTCAAAAGTGCGTTTAGTAAATTTTTGCTTCAAAGTTGCGTTCAGTAATATTTTGCTCCAAGAGTGAGTTCAGTAATTCTTTGCTTTCAAAAGTACTTTCAGTAATTTTTCTGCTTCAAAGTTGCGTTCAATAATATTTTCTTTAAGAGTGCGTTCATGAAATATTTGCTTCAAAAGTGCGTTCAGTAATATTTTGCTTCAAAGTTGCGTTCAGTAATATTTTGCTCCAAGAGTGAGTTCAGTAATTTTTTGCTTTCAAAAGTGCGTTCAGTAATTTTTCTGCTTCAAAGTTGCGTTCAATAATATTTTTTTCAAGAGTCCCCAATCATCATCAGCATCCAGTAAAAGTTATTCATATGAAGAAATAATTTTTTCTTATTAAGAATATCACATCAATCTGTAAAGATTTTGAAGTGCCTGCCATTATTACTTTTCCTCCTCGCTCACCAGACAAGTTGACGTCGATTCACGATTGCGGAATTGTCAGTGAAGTAGTAAGTGAGGCGATAAGACACAAACATACACAATAATAAAGATTATTTAAATAATTACAACTCACACATGATTCTTCCGCCTTTTCACAAACTGATGAAGTTGATTTAATTGGCTATAGCTAGACTAATTGACGTCGTTTGATGATAAAAACTCATTCATGTATATATGAAATATTTATGATTGTAATGCATGCATTTCTTTCTCGAGAAAATTGAATGTCAATTTAGAAATGATGAAAATGTAATTCATTTGTTATTAATGAGCTCCAGCTCATAAAGATCGAAAGATCAGATTGACTTTATATTTATAAAATTTTCATACATATGAAAGTGACAAATTGTTTTGTTTGTCTAAGCCTTATTTGAGATGTACATCAATGATATTTATTTATTTATTCAATATTCATTCAATTTTTTGTAATAAACAAGACGATTGATGTGGAAAAGTTGGAACTTTAAAGCTTTATGACGCATTTTATAGTTAAGTGATGAATTCTGAGCTTGTGTATCATCATTCATCTAATAATAATCAATTAAGGTCCTGTTTATTTGCACTTGGAAAATCCCTAATTCAACACTTAAGCTTTCTATAAATAAATCAACTTTAAATTCTCAAGAATAAAGCAACAAAAAATTTCAATGAATTTTCAGACTCAGCGTCGACTTCTAAGAAGCTTAAGCTATACATGCAGAACAAAGAAATATTTCTAATCAAATTAAGCTCATTCACAAAACAATTCATGACATCAGCTTCTGTTTACGAAAAAAATAATAAATTACAGCTTTGACCTAAAGAATCAAATAAAGATGACCTTGGTTACAGTTTCTGTAACAGATGTTCTCTCGAAATTATTATAATAAAAGCTTAAAGCTTCTTACTTAAAACTTATGTCATCTTGTAGATAAGGAAGTTATTACGTTTTATTTTTTTGCTGGATTTTCATTTCATTAATGTCATTAAGATGGTGAGAGTAGAAATGCTTGAGTAGAATTTGCTTCTTGAAAATATCAACAACTTAGTTCCTTGTTCTATTCTCATGAATTGAGAGGTCCCGAAGTTAACATTATATCATTTTTTTTAATCAGCTTCTAAACTAAACTTTCAATGCACAATAACAATGTAATAAGGTTGATTTAAAGAAAATCAAAAACTAGCCTCATATTTTTCAGGTAAGCTTTAAAAACACAAAGTCACATATCAGAGGACAAAATGTCAACTCACATTTAAAAGCTTTTTAAAAATCAGCAAAGATTATTTTTTTACTGCCATTGCTGCTGTTGCATCACTATAAAACTTTTTTAGTGTCAGCAATGTCATTTATGACACTGCAGTTATTTTTCCCATCTGTATAAAAATAAAAATAATAAAATATATTAAAATACAAGCTCTTCTGGGAATTTCAAATCTCAAAAAAAAAAGTTTATAATTGTTCACGTACTATCTCTTGATGTTTTTTCATTGAATGATGAGCAGCGAAGGAGAAATAAAAATATTAAAATTGTTTAATTAATTAAAAAAAGTAAGGCTTCATATCTAAGTTTAATCTCTTAATGTAGTAATGCTTCTGCAGAAGTCTTCATAATTAAATGCTCTTCATGTTATTTTTTATGTCTGTAAAATCATTTCAGAAAGACAGCAAAGCCTTAATTGCGTCACTTGATACGTGAAACATCTCAACAATGATTTATTTGTGGTAGACAAGAGAAGCTTCTTGGTGGCACGTGAAGTCAAATATTTGTTATTATTATATTAGTGAATAAGACAAAAAAAAAACGAAAATAATGTGCATGTCATGACAGAGAAGACGTTTTTAGCATATTTTTGGAGAAATTATGTTTTGACATGATCAGTTTGTGACAATTTTTAGATTTTCATGAGATGAAATGGCTCGAAATGGTTTTTGGCAGCTTTTTGCCATTATTTAGATTGTTTAAGGATAATAAATACATAGGTTGACATCTTAAATCTTCTTAAAAGTTCGAAAAATTGTTAAATATGGGAAAAATTGCATGTTGGGTTTGTGTCTTTGCTTTTTTTTTTGTCAATGCTAAACTTCAATTTATGACGGTTAAATTTTTAATGAGAATTTTTTTTGTCTGAAATTCTGTTTTAAAATGCGCTTCTTTAAACATCAAAATCCATCAAATCATCGCATTCTTCCAACATTCAAGCTCAAATGGAGTTCGCATATTAAAAAAAAATGAAAACATCGCAATCAATAAGCACGAAATTATAAAAAAATACTCAACATTATACTGGGCAAAGAAATGAGTGAGAAAGAGAGATAAATTTAAGCAGCGACTCGTCAAATATACAACGCACAAGGCACCAGTATGTCTCGTTTAACGAGCTTGTCTCACTCTCGACAACAAAGCACAAAAAATAGATATTTTTTCAATATGTGCTTACAAAATATTACGTTTTTTCCTCTCCTCATTCCAATGTCAAATTTGCAAAATGTTCATTACTTACTAATCCAATCGTTTATATTCTTTTTAAATACACGTATAAGTTCTCCTTTTTTTTCGAAAATCATTATTTAAATATTTTATTTCTTTAGAGCTAGTGTTATTTAAATATTATAATTCATTCGGTGATTTGCACGTCAACACGATCAGCGAAAAACAAAGCCATAAAAATAAAAGATTTTTCTTCTTTTGACGAAAATATATAAAAAAAAGTTAAGTTGCAAAGTCACTGTGTGTTTTGGTAGACTTCTGAAGTTGTTGGTGGTGCTAATTATGATTGATGGATGTTTTGGTCTTCCTTTGGGGAACTTTTGGATTCATAAGATGAACCTGATTGCTTTTGTTTTTGTATTAAACGATTTCTTATATATTTCTGGATTTTACTTTGAGATCCAGGAGTGCCTATTTGATCATAGTTCTCCATCATCGTGTTGACTGAAAGACTTTAAAGAGACAGAGAAGTGACGACGTATCAGTGCTTTAAACACTTCTATTCTTTCATATCTTCTTCTTTTAACGACTGAAACCAAAAAATCATTATGAGGTTGCGATTAAACCTTGAACTTCTCAAGAAGATTCCTTAAAGAATCATTACTCCTGGTAACAAGCATAATCTTATACAACTGGGGTTTCCCCGTGGATACAAAGGATCCATTTATGAAAAAAAAAGGCTTGGTATTGATATCTGCAAAGCTTCTTGACTTTGACTAATGCATTCATTTAAAACAAGGGATATTGATTAATTAACGATGTCTATCAAATACTTGGACCTGTTGTTAACAGCTGCTAAGATGAAGATTTATCCTTTTTAAAGAATAAAATGATCGATGCATAAATCTTAATCAAATGAGAAGCTTTATAAGATACTTGTATCAAAATGATGAGGTTTTAAAGTTTGATCAGGTATGATCCACCTGACACACATTCCAACCTCAACAAAACTTTCAAGCAAAAGTTGAAGAACTCGAAAAATAAAAACATTTTCTACATTCAATCGAGCATGGACATCCAGTCAGTAAAACAAGATTTCACCTTGCGAAAAAAAAATCCCGCTAAAAAAATATCAATTCATTATGCATTCGATGGGTTATTAAGCAGTTAAAGTCTAAAAAATAAAATTTAAATGAATTTTTAAAGGCTTTGACACAATTAAATCCACAAAAAAAAGCTTCAACTTATTTCGATTTTTCTTATGCAATTAAATACACTAACTTTATATTGTATGAATATTGCACTTTTTTATGCATATTTTGAGTGCATGAAGTACAGAAACGGGTTATTGATTAAAAATAAGAGAGAAAAAAAATATCTGAAACTGAACTGACAAAAATAAAGTAGATATATATGTGTACCATGAACGTTGTTGCCGCTTGTAACGATATTAAATTTCATTGTATTGCTGTGTATATTTATAGCTCATATAACAAAAATTACCTTGAGAAGGATGAAGAAATTTTTTTTAGAATGCTATAAAACTTAATCAAGTGTAGACACTGCTTGATATTTTAATAAGGTAGAATGAGCTTTTAGATTCTATAAAAAAAAAATTTATTTCAGGAAATATTCTAAAGTTGTGAGAATAAGAGAATTTTAATTGATGATATAAATCATTATGACAAAGTTATTTGTCAAAGATGTTGCGTAAAGCTGTATAATGTAAAACATTAATAGATGATGGAATATTTTAAATTGATAGTGGAATTTATTTTATTTGTCAACATTCAGCTAAGTAATACTATAGTAGAACTTACTACTTGATTTATTTGGGTAGATTTATTACATCCAGTCAATATTGATTGATTAATTACGGGAAAAATTGTCAGATAGGACAGAAGGAAGGTTTTCTGGTTGTTGTTGTGAGGTAAATTTATTGAAGCCTTAGATCTGAATATTATTAAAATGAATGTTTGTTTTGTAAATGATTTATATGGTTTAGGGTTGGGTAATGTGTTGACTAGTTTTAAATTTTGTTAAACTAATATTTGATCAAAATTGCATTAGAAATTCTTGAAAATTCAAACCCAAAACCTAAAACATTTTCAATCAACCAAAATCTTTTCCAATCCTGAATAACTTTGTAACAATCAAAAGATCATGTTTTAAAATGAAAAATTGCAATTCTTAAATCCAGAAAAATGTATGAATCTTCAAACTCACCTTAAATTAGGAATATATATTTAAAATTACAATTCAAGTTCAAAATGTAAACAAACTTACAAATCAGGCGAGCAACAACCATTAAGTAAAATCTTCTAAGGATGTGGAACTGATCAAAACGTAATCATTACCATTTAAAAATCACCATTCTACCCCAAGGAAATTAAGAAACCTACCCCAGTAGCATGCAGCGATCAAGAAATGTCAGCTGACCAATAATAGATAATATTGCAATTTCAACAATCTTGTTTAAAGTGACAAGACACTCAATTCTCCATAATAAAGTAGATAAAACAGCTAAAATCAATTAAAAGCATGATTATATTTAGTCCTTGCGTGTTAAAAGCTATTTCATTAAAAGCCATACATCATTTTTCAATTGAATTGAAGATGAACAAGATTTTAAAATGAAAAAAAAAAATTTCCGTTATTGCAATAAAGCCGTTAAAATTCTGAAAAATGCTGTTCTTTACGATTTGTTTTAATTAAAATATTTTAATGGCAAACATTTTACTCAGAACTCATCCATAATTCTTGTTTTTTTGAAAAAATTCGCAAGAATTTTGTGTTCAATTAAATCGTAATTATGTTCCTCATTCATCCTGTACGTGAGTCTAACATACCTTTTTGATTATCAGATGAGCTTTAAAAGACCTCATGTCAACAATTTTATTCACATCAAAAAAATATTCTTCTGGTTGGACTTAACAAAAATTTCCATTCTTATTTATGACTGCTGTTTATTGATGCTGCTTAAAAACATCTTTTTTTCTTTATATTTCCAGTGAATCACAGTAAAGAGGAAAATAGCTATCGAAATATTAAACAAATTACTTTGTGTTGAGAAGAAAAAATAATTTTGCGTATGAACCTGACTCAATACATGTACGCAGGTGCTTCTGTGCAACGAAAGAGAAGACAGTTTAATTATCATTTCAATAATTTACTAAATGAAATAATATTTAGTTTGAAATTTATTGTAGGTGGATGAGAATAGCGCATTAGTCATTAAAATATTGTTTATTGAAGAGAAAAAAGTAACTGAAAATGTTTTTTAAGAATTTTAATATATTTTTATGATTTAACGGTTATTGGGAATTTAAATTTATGGTGGTTTGTTTCAAAATACGTACGTAAAGTCAATATTGATAAATTTTTAAAAGATTTTTATTCTAGAATTTTCAATGAATCAAAGTATTTGACATCTAAATTGGGACCAAAATGAATGAAAAAAATCTGTGATGAAAAACATAATTTTTTTTGATGATGAAAAAAATTATGATTTTTTTCATTTACGTAAATTATTACGTAAAATTACATCACGTATGAATCATTTTTACGTAGGATTTCATCACGTAAAGCAAAAATGACGTATAAAATGTTTCTTTACAAGTTTTTTAAGCAAAACTAATCTGTTCTATCTCTTGTTCTTATCATTTAGCATTATTGATTCATTTGGTGTGATTTGATTGCATTTCTTGCTTTACGTGATGAAATCCTACGTAAAAATGATTCTTACGTGATGAAATTTTACGTAATAATTTACGTAAAGAATCATAATTCTTTTCATCATCAAGAAAAATGATGTTTTTCATCACAGATGTTTTTCATTCATTTTGATCCCTGCATCTAAAGGACATAAATTTCAAATCCAACAAGATCCCCTTGCAAAATCAATATAAAACTTAAGTTTTAAAAACTATAATCCGAAAACAAATTGGATGAAGAGCGAAGAAAGTTTCTTCATCAATATGAAATAATCACATTACAGTGAGCAGTGGATGATTATCAAACTATTTCGTAAAGAGGTTGTGAAGTAAACAAGTAAGTAAAATATGAAAAAAAAAAATCTAATGGGCAAAATAACAGCAATCGAAATATAGAGAGAGACTTCAAACAACAGTCTTGATAAAAGCGGTTTTTATTTTCTGGAATGTGTGCTGGAGATTTGTCCAGTTTTCGAATGCCGATGCGAAGAAAAATGTAAATTTTTTCTTCTCTCTTCATATTCACTTCATATTTTGTTCAACATTCATACATTTACAGATGATCCACAAAATAAAAAAAAAATTACACAGCTCTCTCATGCTCCATGACTTTATAGCGTGGACATTCACGAATAATTAAACGCTAATGTGACAATCGTGGATTTAACAAGAGCACAATTATCAGCGTTAGAATAATGACAAATTCTTTATCGCACAACTTATATCCTCAGCTCAATCTCAATCTCTCAAATTTTTTTTCTGCTCGCTCATTTTGTGTGTCAGATGAAGAAAAAATAAATCTGAAAAAAATGTATATTCATGATATTAAAAGGCTTTAAGCAGGCAGAAAAATAACATCTACAAAGATTCGAACAACTATATTACTCTGGCGAAGCAGAAAAGAAAAATTAATACAGTGCTGAGATGATCGCAAAAGTGTTAGTTACGAGCTTGACTTTTATATTTCATCGAGATTGTATATAAAACTCATTTTATGTCTGCACTTTGTCTATTTTATTGCGAAAAGAAAACGCTTGGATGTTCGTTTAAAACAAAAAAAAATCTTTTTTAAAAAAAATCTTCACCTGAAACGTGTTTCTAATGGCCATTAGGAGAAGTTGAAGCGGTGTTTGTAGTGATTATAGAGTTTTAAGTCAGTTTAAGCTGCTGCTTGAGAAAGAAATACGAGATCGTAAACAAAATATTGTTCGCTAGATGATAAATTTATGCTTCGTATGGTTAACTATGATGTTCACTGGTGGACAGGTGTTGCAGTAGCTCATAGTAGCGTATGCGTTTAGAGTTAATTATCGCTGGTTAAAAGATTTGGTTTTTTGGGAGTTTAGTATGAATTAAGGGACTATAGTCGAGTATTAAATGTCATTAGAGTCTTTTAAATCAATATGCGTTGGTGCCGAAGCTACAATATTATTGAATCTGTTGACTAGTCTCCTTGTAAATGGGTTAGGATCTCACATGTAAGCTCAAATGATTCTTTTAAGATCAGTCCTTGAGACTTGATCTGATAAAAAACTATGAGGTGTTGCACATCATTAGAATTTTGAATGTTTGACAAGAACAAGAAGAACTGGAGCAAAAATTGCCCCTGCTATAAAATTTTATATTAAGGTTTCTCGATTTGTGTAGAAATTTTCTGAATTAACTTGAATCAAGGATCCCAGTACTGATAATATTAAGGCCTTTTCTCTCGTTTGAGTATGAAATTCAAAGGTTTTATGAAAGAAGCTACAAATGAGATTATAACATCAAAAGTAGCTGTCGAAAATCAAGAGAAGTGAATCAGAGTAGCTACAATGTGAACATGACTTCCTTCTTTCATAAAATGACTCACAATGACCCATTATTCTCATAATAATTGTCAATAAGACCAATTAAAGTAGCGGAAACTTCCAAAAATTTACATCTCTCACTGCCATACCACAACAAGTATCTCGCCTAGTTATTATTAATACACATATTTTTTTCCTTCTCGGGCACACTCGATCACACTCACTCCAATCGAGTAGTGTGCGCGCAAACAACGACGATGACTCTCTTGACGATGTAAGAAAAAAAAAGCCTCAGCCAGTGCTTTTTTTTTTCATATTATACATGTTCATTTCATTAACTTAAGTTATATATTCATACATACATGAGTCTCTGTAGTTTCATTTTTTTTCTTTCTTAAATCCCAAACCGACTTTATTAAATGATCATGATAGATTTTAAAAAACAGTAGAGAGTTGATCGCTGAGCATCAAAGATACTAAAACGGAATAAAAAAAAATTTTCTGCAACGTTCCGGAATTTTTTTCTATACAATAAAAAATTTTTTGTTGCAAATATTTTTGTAGAGAGTTAAATTTCTCGGACTCGAAGTCGAGGAAGGAAAAAAAAAGTTTGAAATTTTAAAGAATTAAAAAAAATTATAAAAGTTTACAGCAGTTAAGTGAAGAGAAAGAAAATAATCACATACATATATGAAAAAAATAATGCATTAATTTAGTGCCAATTGTGGGGCAATTAAAAGCTAGATCTAATGAATGTTAAAAGGAGGTAATTTAGACGTGGTGCGAAAAGAGTGCAAATTAGATTAAATTTGATTGATAAATTAATAATTGCCTGCACGGTCAGTGCTTGTGTATGTGAAAAAAAGAGCAGAAGCATTGATTGTTATTCAGAAACGGATGACATCGCTGTTTATGGACTTTACTTAAGAATGTGATTGGAATCGAAATTAAAAATTACGAATTATCGAAGTGCCGAAAAAAAAAAGATTTCGGGTTGACGGTACAAAAATAAAATAAAATAAAAATAAAGACGGAAAGAAAAAGTGAAACGATTTAACAATTTAAATATTTAAAAGGTGATTTTTTTTTCACTATAAGCTTTAAAAAAAATACAAAACGACTTTTCTTTTTCCCGTTGGCACATTACGAAAACTCGAGTTCGCCTAGAGTGAAAGAGAGAAGTTTCCAAGGCAGCAGCAGCAGCAAAAAAATAACAATAATAAATAACACATTGAAATGAAATGAAATTGATTAAAAAATGATAAAAACTTGAATGTTGGACATAAATACTTAATGTGTGTGTATAAGTGTGTGTCAGTGCCTCTCACGAAGTGAGATGTGATTAAAGAAAAAAATAAAATGTTTATAGCAGTTACAGCTGATAAGAGACAAACGACAAAAAAAGAAGCACACATTTTTCGTTCAAGACTTGGACTCTAAATACTGTGATTATTAGTGCCGTCGGGCTCAGTAGAGCAAGTGCAACCTGCTGTGAAATTGATTCCGCCCGAGAAACAAAAGCAAAAGGAAAGAAAACAGTGTAAGCATTTGTGTATTGAAGAAGCCGTGTCAGAAAAAAAAGAAGAGAATAAGAAGTGCTACATGAAATTCAATCAAAAAAAATATATACACAATATAGAAAATGTTTACTCCTTTAATGAACGAAGCTAAACTAAAAGTGTTTTTTGTTGGAATACACAATAACAATAATAAAAGTAATATAGGCAATAATAGTCGTAAAGTGAAAGATCTGCATATGAAAAGTCTATGTTGTTACCGCAAAAAGAGCAAAAAACGATTGCAAAACTATAAAAATGTACATTTATCAAGAGCAATATTAAAGAATTAAAGACATAACCCGAAGTGAAGCCCAACTTAAATAATTGTATAGCATCAAAAGTGGCATTCATAACTAACATTATATTTACCAATACAAATGATATTCATTTCTCTCTCACTCTTTGAAGATATGTAATGTGCATATTTGATTATTCATGGGATTTACTATTTATACTTACTGTAATATTATTAAGTGTGGAGAAGATCTTTAAGTTATAAAAATAAAAAAAAATATAAAATATCGTGTATTGTGCTGAATAAAACACGAAGAAGTGAGAAGAAAAATTTATTTAAACTACATTAAAGTGATTGAAGCTGTTTGATTAAATAAATCCACTACTTGAAACTCTTACGCTTTAGTGACCCTCAAACAGAAGTGCCGAACAATCTTCTTCAATCCTTTTTTTTTCTTTTTAAAAAGTTGAAGAAAAAATTTCTTATTTCTACAATAATACATTTTTTATATTGATTTTCAACATTCAACATCGTCATCAATTGTGGTTAGCCGCATCATTGTGTTATATTAACGATTTACAATCCAGTTGAGTGTGGCGATTTAAAGTGAAAAGGTAAGGGACGACGATATAAAAAGCTTTTTTTTTATTTTGTCATTATAGATATTAATATTTTCTTTTCTTATAAGACATTCCATCCAGATTGTATGGATTGGAAGTGTTTTGAGAGAGATTTTGCTTAATTTGATTAGGATGTAAAAATTAAGAAATATTGTCGTTACGTATTTTAAGGTTATTTGTTCTATAGAATCTCGGATAGAAGGGCTTAATAGAGAAAACTTGTTTAAAAGGTTTAAAGATGTCATCATTAATAATATAGAGACCCTTTATTTCTAGAACTTGATTGTGATACTTATTGAACTTTAGATTGAATATTTAACAAAGGGAAATTGAACTTATCTTGAGTGGGATTCGAACCAAAGCTCTTACGATTACCGATCACATGTTCTTCCTACTGAGCTATCTAGGATGACTCGAAATTTGACAGAATTACAACTTAAACTATGAAACTATCTCCTCACTCCACTGATAATACCTAATACCTAAAGAACAGTTGAGCTCTGAGGTTTGAGAACTACTGCACTATTGCTCATCATAGAAACTAAAGTCCTTATTTGAAATCAGAGATTTTTGATCCCCTCCAAGTATCTTCACAATGTTAACTATTGCTCAGTACCCTAGGACATATCAAGCAACCGACCTTAACAATCAATTCACAAATCCTTGACCACAAGTTTGCCTTCCATCCATACCACCCGTAATAAATCTCTCACAATATATTTATTTATGATAAATTAAGGCAAGAGACAATGATGAAGAATTATTGTAAAATATTGGCAGGGTGTACGATAAAGATAGCGAGATGAAGAACTGGAAATATCTGGACTGTGGAGTTCTTTCATGATGCTCGCGGGCACTTACAATTCATATCATGTTTTATCCACACTCCAAACATTCTTTCAACATCTCTCGTATGTACTACATAAAGAATTTGCCTCTTTTCCTTTTTTTTAACTTCTCATTTTTCTGCTCGCTCGCGATGAAAGATATCGTTTCTATGTGCGTAAAATTACTAATGAACGACATTCTTTCATTTTCATTAATTTTAATTTTATGAATCTGTAATTTTTCATTGTTAATTTTGCTTCCTTTCCGTTCCATGAATGGGTGATTTTTCATGTACGACTTGGAGATGGATGGTTTGATATGAATTTGATTGACAAAATGTCGTTTGAGGGCAAAATGCGTATTGGAATTGCGAATTGTTAATGGTTATTGAACGACTGTGGATGGTGGCTATGTGAGTTTTGATGGATGTTGATGGATATGGATTTTTTGTATTTATGAAATTTGGAATAAACAAGAGCAGGAGCAAATATGATCTTCATTAGCATACGTTAGTGTCACTTTAGATATTTAGTGGTGCGTTTAGTCATTTTGGAGTGAGTTTAGTCATTTTGGAGTGCGTCTAGTCATTTTGGAGTGTGTCTAGTCATTTTGGAGTGCGTCTAATCATTTTGTGGTGCATTTGAAAATTTTTTTGGAGTCTAGTCTGGTCTAGTCTTTTCATGATGTATTTAGCTACTTTGTGGTGTGTTTAGCAATTTACTGGTACATATAGGAGTAGCTAAGTTGTCTTTAAAGTGTTTTTAGAAAATAATGAGCATTTGGCGACAATTTTTCTATCGCAACTTCAATGGCAATACCCAAATCATTCTAAAAACCAATGAAGTCTCAATTCCACTTAATCACATGCACAAATGACATTATTTACAATAATAAGCACCTCATTCACAGAACAATCCACTCAATGAACACTCAAGGGACAAAATCCCAAGACTCAATCAATCAGCGGCTGCAAAAATTAACATAAATTTGAACAATAGTTAGGAAAAGGCGCTAAAAGAGACATTTTCATTGAACTTCCAATGCACAATGTAAAAAAAAATGAAAAAATAAAAAGTCATAAATTTAAACAACCTTAAAATTGACCATCAAATCAACCGTAGCGGAACGTAAATGCAATTGTTTTGCTAATGGACTCACAATGTGCTCAAAGATGATCTCTCTCTTTTGTCGAAGAAGGTAATTCAAAATAATATATATATGAAAAAAAGAGTATACAGAAGAAGATCGAGAATTGCCGCAGTACATTCATCCTTTTGTGTGTTTAATGATGATGTTGTTTGAGTTTCGAATTGATTTTTTTTCCTTCCTTGCCTTTACTTCTTTTCATCTCTTCAATATTATTATACATCTACCGCTGACTGCCGCACTTTTATTTAAGAAAAATGCTTTGCAATCATGTCCATTTTTAGGCCAAAATAAATATGTGTGTGCACTGGATTGGCAGCAATTTGAGATACTTAGCGCATGCATATTTTTAATGCAAGTCTGTTGCTAATGTTGTCTTTGGATGGTCTTTGATCGGTTTGCATTTTGGGCATGAATTGGTGATATTTTTGTCATTGATGATTAGGTCCTGAATATCCTTCGTAAGAATACGTAAAGTTAAAAATCTAGTGACACACACCATCGCAAACTTGCAGATGGTTTTCAGAGCTACTTAGGGTACCTTATAAATATGAATCGTTGTACTTAAATCCATGACAAGCATTAAAATTAAGACTTTGATTTTTAAAAACCGTTAAAATTTTAAATTCTACAAGCTCGTTAGATTTCAGAAAGTTTCAACATCAGATTAAGTTGAGGAATAGATTTACAGAACTGTTTTATTTAAGACTACGATCTAGATTATTGAATAATATTCTAGCTTTAGCTGTTCACTGACTGGATGATTAATTATGTTATAGCTAACTGTGCAGTTTAAGCAATTCATAAATTAATAATTTCAATGCTGTGTCTTATTCATACAAACAATGTTGTAACAGACTGAACTTCTAGAAGCTTTCAAGTCACACTTCCTCTCCAAAATATGCGCTCTAGCCACAAACTTTCTGAATTTTTTCCAATTTTTTAAATACTGAATTGTAAAAAAATGAAACATTTTTAAAAAAAAAAAATCATTTTACAATCGCGTATATGAATGTATATAGAGACACAGCAAGTGAGTGAGTAAGGTAGAGAGTCAAACATTCCACCTGAGCTTCAACTCGTCTCAAGCAAACAAGTTGATGTGAAGAAGAAAAAAAAAATAAGATACAAAAAAATGAATTGAATGTCGTTTTGTAAGATTGAGGAGAAAAAAAAGGAGTTCAGAATTGAATGAAAGAAAGATGCCATCCATCAATCAGATTATTTTAACCATCCGCTTTGTTCACTTTTCGCCAGTTGTATTTTTTTTTATATTTCATTATCAACTTTACAAAAAAAAAATTCTTTCGTTTTTCATTCACGAGAAGAAATGCAATTGATATTGAATGAAGAGGAGAAAAAGTGGAAAAAAATAATATAAATCAACATTATTTCATTGATTACGTGCGTTCAAGTACGGTTGATTGTAATTATCAAGAATTATTTGATGTGTTTCATTCAATTCTTCAACGTCGTATTTTAAAGATTGAATTGGCTGGTAATTAAAAATTTTAAATGTAAATTTTGAGTTCTTTAAAATCGAGAAAATAATTTTAAAATTTAAATTTGTGGTTTTTGTGAATGAAACTTCTTTTGGGGAAGTTTCTTGAACTTTTTCACTTTTCTTGAACTTTTTCACTTTTCTTGTGATTTTTAAAAATTTTCAAAAAGTTTAAAATTTGTTTGAAAATATAAAAATTTAAAATCGAGTTTAAAAAAATTGTTTAAAAGCTTCTCAAATTTGAAAATTTTAACAGTCTTTTTAGGTTTAAATTTAAAAAAATTTAAAAATTCAAACCTTTAACAGTAAAAAATATAAATTTTAAAAATCACAAATCAACAAAAAAAAAATCTCAACCACAATAAGTCCTTCAGCAGATAAATTAAGCGAAGCATTGTCATTTAAAAGAACTTCGCATAACGTTGATATTTAAAAAATGCGAGGAAAATCCATGAACAACGTAGAAGTACACAAAGTGAGTAAGTGAGAGGAAGAGAAATGTTAAAAAGAAGAAAAGAAATATCAAAGAAGCATTGTCTCATTTCTATGCACACATTCTTGTCACGATCATGATAATAAAAAGTGTACAAGTCAGTTTGAAAGAAAATTAAAACGATGAAAAAAAAAACATAAATTTTTTTAATTCATTTCATTTAAAAGCACTGTTTCGCTCTTTCTCCTGTTTCGTTGTATTTTCTTGTCATCATTTTTTTTTTCTTTTTTCTTAAAATGAGACTTTTATATATTTTTTCGCATTGCATACAGCATTCAGGAATTTAAATAAATTTTCAGCAGCGCAAAATGTTGAAGTGATTTGAGATTCAATAACATACTACTTACGGGCATACATTTTTATTTACTATATGCAGATATATATTTATGTGTATTGACTTTTATGTCATTTAGAGGTTCCATCTGTACATTTTAAAGAGGCTTCATTGACATTTGAAATCCAAAAATTGACAATTTAAATTTCAACGGTAATTTTAAATTCAAAAATTTAAGTTAACTTCAAGTGATTAGAAACTTCAAATCTAAAAAATCGGTTAAAATTCCAATAATCCTTTTCATCTGCATTCCAATGGAATTACAGCAGTCTAGACTGAACATGATATATCTTCACAATCGCCACCGAAAAACCTCATGTACCGAGATATATTTAATTGAGTAATAAGACTTCTCCACAAAAGACTGTCATCAAAGAATTGAAGCCCCTAAAGATGTGTCTCATGATACTCTTATAACATCAAATGTGAAGCGACGAACTGAATGATGTTGATGATGGTTAAAGTTTCATTTCGTAAAAATTATTACGCGTGGGCTGATGACTCAATTAACTCTGTTATTCTCAATAAATACATGACCTGCTAAATGCAATGTGATAGGACATAGGAGACTTATTGGGAATAAAAATTATGGACAAGCAATCGCAATTTGCAGTTTGAAATCTTAAACTCTAATAAAATCTCTAAACAAATAGTAATAAATTAACATAAATTGAGCTGAGAAGAAATAAAAAATAATAAATTTATAATGAATTTGTGCCAGCAAGTTAATAGTTAATTTAATTCAGCTTTTATGTTTGCTCTGCCATTTTGATGGAATTGTCGTGCAATAAATTTATTCAATTAATTGCATTATTTGCATATCAAAACACCTTCTATGTATAATGTCAATACACATGGAGCACATGACACTTATTTAATCCTACCGTTTAGGGGTCGTTTGCTTGTGATGGCTAATATTTTGGGGAGTTCTCGAGATGTGGAAATCCTTCAAAAAATTATTATTGTTTAGGGTTTTGATCAAAACATCGGGATATCTTAAATTTAATTGGACATAATTTATGAACGACTCCCAAAAGTCTCGCATGAGTTTCTTGAAAAATCCATGAACTAATTATGAAGTATTTAATGTAAGAAGAATGAAAAATTAGCTTAAAATCTGATTGCTGGCCGTGGGCATGGGTGCTGGTTGTCTAGAATGAAAGGCTACGATTGATCGTGGTAGCTAGATTTGAATGATTTTTCTAGTTCTAGTTTTATTATAACTCTAGATATTTAATTCAACATCTAAAAAAGCCAACAGTCTCAAGACTTGTTCATCACATGATCACACATTTTCATTTCGTTCATTGTCTCAATTTAAATGATGATTCAGACTGGAAAATTCACATATTTTCCAGTTTAACCAGTCTTTTTTCTTCTTCAAAAACTACTGTTCACTAGCATTGGAAACATCTGCGGTGATTTTGAGGAAATTTATGGGATGTTGTAGCATGCGGTATGCTCTAAGATCATTAGCAATCGATGCCGATTATGAGTCATCTTCTTTTATTGATTTTATGGTGAAATTGGATTTTAAAGGAAAGATCTGGTTAATTAAATTGTATTATGGCTTTTATTCATTTCAATCATACTTAGCAGGCTGAAATTAGCATTTCATATGACATTTAAGTTTGTAGGACTTGATGAAATTTGAATTTCAATCTAAACACAATTTTGTAAGTTTTTAAAAGAATTCCTAGTCTTGCAAACCTAGTCAGATCTTTAATCACGTCTCAAATAATAATTCAGTTCGTTTATTCCTCAGAATAAGTCAGAATTCTAAATCTTAAAGTCATTCAAAGCACCTTAAGTGATCCATGAATGCCTGACAGATATCATATAGCCAATAATAAACCCCTTAGAACATGACAATAAAGCTGCTATAGGAACATTGTCAAAAGAATCATCAATAAAATTGTCAATTCAAAAGCATTCTCTCATACGCATAAGCACAGAATAAGCAGCAAAGCTTTGATACGATTGTGATGTCAATTACGAATATAGTCAGACTGTCATAAAGTTTATTTTTAGAATCATTATTGCTAATATTATATTTAGTTGCCATTTGATAAATATCCAATAAATGAATCTCTATGGAAAAACTTTTTTTTTTGTTCTGATCATCACATCGATGAAAACATCCCAGTTGGAATCGGATGTATGAATATTTTTTTTTAATCATTTCATTAAATACGGCGATATATAAAATACAATAAAAAGACATTGTGTCCATTCACGGATTTTTTTTTCATCTCATATTCTTTATATTTTTTGTCTGAAAACCAGGTGCTGAATGTCATAAATCAGCATCCAATAAAAGAATCTTTTCTACGTCACAAAGAATGTGATCAAACGTGTTTCTCTCTTATTTGTGCAAAAAAAAGACACATATAATAAATTTGAAATATTACATTGTCGCTCGAGTAGGTTTTTCTTCTTTTGCAACATCCTGGTTATATTTAAGAAGAAATATCGTATATACTTTAATTGAACATTGATTGTTGCTGTGTTTTTTTTTTGGTGAATGAATTTTTTTTTCTTGTGCTTCGCTCAATGCCTTTATGGTCAAGTGATTTGACAAAAATTGTTTATTATTATAGCAAAAATTCCAAGTATCATTAATTATGTCACTAAATGCTCATTCTTAGCTTTGTTTTTACAGAATGAATTGAAGTTTATGTTCATTGAATGATTGGTTGGTTCTTTAATCGGTTGACTGACTTAATCGCTTTATATACTCCATGACGTACGCTGTTGTTGTTGTTTTTTGGTGCTGCTGATGTGATCTAATGAGAAAATGTGGCTTGTTGAGTTGTTTTATTAAGTATGAGGCCCTTAGGAAGGTATTAATCACTTAATTTAGCTCTAGCTACTTTTGAAGACTTTACTAAGCATATATACGACTATACTATGCATAACAAATATTCTGCACGAGTTCCAATCCTAGCCCAACAAGACCTCAATCCAAAGGCATTCACAAAAGAATTTATTCTCCTTTCACTTCTCCACATTTTTTCTTATGGTCAGTAGCATCATTGATAAGGGGAATAGTTCACCATAGTAGATGTTGAGGAGAAGAAAAAGAAAAGTCGAGAGACAGAGCGACACGTAAGAAATAATAATAAAATATGCACACGTATATATGTTTATAAGTTTTTTTTATAATGAAAATATTCAGATCAAGTTAAATCTTGTTTTATTCGCATTGAGTATGGAAAAAATATATGAAATAACTTCAAAGAAGTAGAAACGACCGCAAGCACGTCTTCATATACGGAGTAAAATGATATTGGTATAGGTATATACACATTATTACTCATTATTATTATATTTTTTTCTCCTTTTCTTCTCAATATCTACATTTCGAATACTTTCAAGTCCATTTGGCATGTGCAAAGAAGCTGAAAGGAAAAGAATTGATGAGTAAATGAGAAGCAATGACAATTCGATAATGAAAAGCAGATTGGAATCGCTTACTCATTAATAGTGGTTCTGAAATCGAGGATTTTTAGGGTAGTTTTGAGTTGGTCAAATTTTATAAGGTTTAGTCAATTCTGCTGAATTCAGCAATATCACTAAGTTTAGTCAATTCAGCAGATTTCTTGCAATTAAATTTTAAAGTATTTTAAAAAATTCTACTAGTTCAGTTAACTTCTGTTGATTTATGGAAGTTCAGCATGTTCTGCTAAGTTCAGCAAGTCAGCTAAGTTCAGTCATTCAGCTAAGTATACGAATTTCTACCAAATTTAACTAAAATCAATCAATCAAGCTGATTCAAAATCATTGAATCTACAAAATCATAAATTCAAACAATAGCAAGTGCTCAATTATGAGTAAACGCGGCATTAAACAGCCAAAAGTTGATTAACATGTAAATGTATTGTTCGAGCACGTGCTTAGTCGGAAAATCTAGCAAATATTGACATCTCATGAATTTTTGACAGTTTCAATATCACGTTTAGCATACATGAGCCTAGATCGGCATAACAAGTTTCAAGCAGATCAAACAAGAGAGTTAAAAAAATCCAAATATTGCTAGTTTTTCATCGATCTATGACTGGAATCTCTAGTCTACATTAATACGAAATGAAATGAGAAAAGAAATTATTTAATTAATATCTTTTGATTTACTCATTCATATACGTGTTTGCTCAACATTTAAAAGAAATAAAAAGAAAAAGACGACAACGAAGACGGAGAAGAAAAAAGAAGAAAAAAATATATAAATTGTTGAATTGTTGATTTTTCATTACTATGCCACTGCCACTGGAATTAACGAAAGCAAATTTTTGTATAAAAAATGACAATTAAACAGTCTTCAATTCTTTTTTCATCTCTTTCTCTCGTTCAGAATCACAAACAAACAAAAAACTGATTGCTTTTGTTGGAACTGAAAAGAAATTCGATTCATTTGGCCATTTCAAATAGGAAGCATGTCTTGAAATGTAAAAATACCATGAATTCCTGCCACCGTCTATCTATAAGCTTTATTAACATTCAATCTCTTTCATCCACACAACAAATTAGGTCTCCGTGCCCAGTTAAAGAAATCACTGATTTACACACTTTTTCTCAGCTTCGGACGCATTTGAGGCTTGATTTTAGTGGAGAAAGAAAGAAGAAAAAAAAATAATAATTTCAAGACAAACGAGGCAAGAGACCTCGTCAAACAGGTTTACGCATAGAATTCACCTTTTAGTTATCACACATTATTTTTTTGCCTAAACATCCATCGAGATGGTAAACGAGAGATGAAGAAGAAGGAAAAAAAAATTATTATTATATTTTTTAAGAAATAATTACGTTGGAAAGGTGTGAAAGTAAACAAGTCTCTTTTAATAACAATAAATATTGCTTTGGACTGATCTTCGGGTGGGTTCATAAACACAAAAAGATGTTGTACAGTATATCACAGGAAATTCCGATTATTGGCAATAATTCAATTGTTTTATGGACAGCATTTCTTGTTTTCTTTGCTGCTTTGGGGTTTATGAGGTTTGAGATATTTGGAGTTTAGCTTCATTTTATGTCGAAGATGTTAAGATGCACGTAGTCTGGATGTCTGGAAGTCTGAATTCTTCGTAGGAAGAGTTCAGTTTGAAGGAATTCAAAAAATATTAAATTTGGATTTAAAAAAAATTGTATTTTTCCTGATTCAGAAGTTATTTTAAATATCCTTAAAGGATTTGAACCTAAGTTTGTTTCATTAAAGTCACAATATCGAACAACCAAACCAATTAGACATACTTCCAACTTATTTAAGTATAGCAATAATCAATGCTGTATCCCAGCAATCATCAATGACACTCTAATTTGAATTATTTAAATTCTCAGTCACAAAAATTATTAATGAATCCATTCACAAAAATTCCCAAAAACTGCGTGTTTTCCCATCTGTTTAAAAATTCACTTACCTGTTCCTTCCAGATACACAAATTATTTTTGGGGGAAGTGCAAAAAATGTTGTAATAATATTATTTAAAAAGAAAATAATCTATCCTGAAAATATTTTTAATACTTCCTTTTTGGCAAAATGAATCAAAGACTAGAAGTAAAATAAAAATGAATTCCAACACCTCCTCCAAGCCACGTCTTCAATGTCTGATAAATAATATGTTTCATGTTAATTTTTATATTTTGTTTGTAAATTAATGATTGACGAAAAGTAGAAGTTTATAAAATTTTCAAATTTTCCATGTGATCATTTTCAAATCCTAATCACCGATTAATGGCAATTAAAATCATTTACAAATGGCTTGTTTTGAGTAAGTCGTAGATGTTTAAATGTTCTTCTCTTTCATTTTTTAATATCATCATGATCTTTTTATCCATAAAGCTAAGTATCACGCCATTAAAGTCAGTCAATTTAATTAATATGCTTATAAATTTGACTAATTGTTTATTTTATACGCTGCGTTGAAATTTCTCCATCTCTCTCTCGCCTTCTCCTTCAGTTCCTACATACTTTTTTCTTCAACTTCAACTCGGTTGTGTTTTATTTGAGAAAAAAAAATTAGAGAAATGAGAGTGATCATAAATTTATTCGAAAAGGAAATCATAATTTTAAAGTAGTTTGGTTGCCTTCTGTTTGCCCTTTTTTTTCGTTCTATTTTTGGTGTGTAAGACTATCGCATCATTCGCTTACCTGAACATGATTGCAAGTTATACACATATTTCTTTCGTTGCAGCATTCTACGTTGAATTCACTTTGGGATGATAGCTGCTATAAGGGGTTCATAAGGGTGTAAGGTG
The DNA here is from genome assembly GCA_917627325.4 of Chironomus riparius. Taxonomy (NCBI): domain Eukaryota; kingdom Metazoa; phylum Arthropoda; class Insecta; order Diptera; family Chironomidae; genus Chironomus; species Chironomus riparius. The sequence goes on along the minus strand of OU895877.1, from coordinate 13,807,657 downwards.
TATACTACTGAGTTCAAGATTTGTAAGGGTCACTTGATGAACTAAACCTCTCAAAAACTCAATTTTTAATAATTCCTTAATATCAAGAAAATGCGCCTTAAGTCCCCAAATGATCTGCAACCTTCTCCTACTCATACCAGTTCTGTTGTTATATCGCGCTCCGTTACACGTTTCATTCCATCTTTTTTTTAGTGTTTAATATTTATAAAAATGTGTTTTTTGTTGTAAAACAAATAGAAATGTCGTTAATTAGGAATATTTTCTGCTGGTTTCCAGAGAAATTTCTTATGGATCGTTGGCTTGTCTTTTGGTATCTCTTTCATTATTATTTTTTCTTCTCTTGACCCTCAAACATGTTCATGTAACTTAATTGTTTTTTTAAAATACTTTTTTTTATTATTTCGATGCAAGACAATTTTAAACTGAATGCTTCGCTTCCTTTCACCTTAAACATAAATGTATGTAACTATAGGTCGATCAGTTGAGAGAGAAAAAAATTCCAAAGTCCATTTATTTCTGCTTTTTTACAACTACTGTTGTGTACATGGAGTTCCCTTGATTGTATTTTATCAAATTTAATTGACAAGTTTCAAATTTTGTGACTCATTAGTGATGTGATGTATGTCAAATAGTTTAGGAAGTATCAATTAAGGAGAAGAGTAAAATCCATCAAGAGACATAACAAAGGCTGGTCGAGGGGATTCGACCTGAATCTTGACACAGGAAACCGCGAGAAACCATCCGAATAGTGTGGAACTAATTCAATCTTTTTTTGATAATTTTCATCCAGCTCTAATTAATTTTGATCAGTTCTAAACTCTTAATCCATCCCAAAATCTCCACAAGGGTGATGTTGGAAAAAAATTGTGTTAATTTAATTTATGAACATTTTTGCAAAATTTCATGCATCTCGTATCTCACACCCTCATACAATGTAACTCAGAGTAAATCGTTGGACAGTTCATATACATAATCTAGAATGAATTATAGTAAATTACAAGAGAAAAGATCAGAAGTACGAAAGATTACTGCATGTTAATAAAAAAATAAAAAAGAAAAAAATATACTCAATCTCTCTTTTCTCGTAATTTAGTGAGTGTTTGTAATAAGAGATTGAACACATGGCTAGCAAACATATATCCATTCTGTCAACAAACATCTTCGACAGTACAAAAAAAAAGTGATAAGCAAAAAAAAAACGAGTACGAGATCTTTAATGTGTATGAAAAGTTTATACTTCTAGTCTCATCACATCATTTTAATTAAAATTTACAATTTTCTTTGAATGCGCTTTGTGTGTTTATGCAAAAAAAAAATGTTTAAATATATAAATGTAGTCAGTATTCGGTGTATCCAGTACGTCTACTTCAACTACACGTTGTCATGCAATTAAAAATTAAATTTATTGTTCCTTGCAATATTTGAAGCGAAAATAAAGAAAGGCAAGCTTTATTGTATGAGTTGTGAATTATTTTTAGTTTTGACAGCGTGTTTAAGTGAGTAACTTGCTGGTTATAAGGATTGAATTAAAGTAAAATTGTGTTTTTGCAATAATAACGAGTGTTATTGTTTAATTGTGAGTTTTAATGCTGAATATTAAGATTTGATTTATGTTTTGTTTTAAATATTAAGTGTTTTGACTTGCTGTATCCATTTTGTAGTCTGATTTAGTTTATGAATTTATTATTTCGTGATATTATGATTGATATTTGAGTGTAAAGTAAGATAAACACTAGCTGAGCTATACTATTGCTCAAAACTTGTCAACACGGTTGCTTAAAAAAATTATTAATATTTTTGGACATTAAAAATACCAAACCTTAGTTGGATCCAAAAATCATACAAAATCCATAGAAAATGCTTAGTCCATTAAATTTTTGTACTTGTCAATTCAACTTCTTCACACAAAGTACTGTTTATAATACAAATATGTGTAGAGATGTAGCATATATCTGTATAGATGTATCTATATACATTTAAAAAAAGTTTGAAATTTATGAAGCTACTGTTGGAGAAAAACCAGAAATATAATAAAAACGACTCTGTTTTACCCGTTATTATTGGAACCAAAAATGACAGTCCAACTGGCTTACGAATATAAATTTCGCAACAATCCGTAAAATGCTTCCTTTACGTCACGATAGCTGAATATATGACTTGGAAGATAGCGAGGAGAGGAAAAAAAAATTAAGATTCAAGTTAGGCTTATTCAAATGTAGTACACAGTTATCGAATATCATTTAAATCACAAACGGTGAACCACAGTATAAATGTACGCAAATCAGTTACAGCTCAAGGCAGTTTATGAAATAAGCACAAACAAATATCTTTTTTTATACGTTTTTTTTTCTCTCCTCTGATATTACATTCCAAGCCCACTTAAAGTATTCATATGGACTTCTCGCATTTCTTTTTCTTCATAAAACATTTTTTTTTCAATGTCTTTTTTTGTTGGCAATTGTGTTGCGGAGCCAAGCTGTCTGGTCGAGATTATTTTCTGGTACACACACATACACACACACATACTCATGAGATTGTCTCTATTGTGATTTTGATCTATGAATAATGACCTATGACATGTTGCTATTGTTAGTGATACAATATTCATTAGAAACGGAGATTCACACAAAAAAAGAGACGTTCACATGTTCGAGTATACTGTATAAGAAGCGAAGAAAAGGAAGCAAAGAATCGAAAGAAAAAAAAAAGTTGTTTTGAATAGAATCAATTGTCCATAAGAAGTATTAAGTGATCAAGAAGAGAGAAAGCATCTTTTCTTCAGAATATTCGAGTGGCTGTAAAAAAGGAAAAGAAAAACAAATTTTAAGCATATTCAATTGTTAATGTTCAATTAATTTCTATTGTAATGCTTGGGACTCTTTTTTATGCTGTATTGTGTGTTGTGGGTAATGTTACAGCATTACAAAAGAAATTGATCTACCTACCTTGTAATGGTCACGTGTCATGTTGTAGACTGTGTTTGCTTTCTGTGGAAAATTGCTATGAAAACATTGTTGTGAACCGTTAACAAGAGTTGGTTACGTTCATGATAAATGGCATTGGAAGTGAGAATGTTTGTGTGACAATTTTGATTAGAAGAATTTGTATGCGTGGACAGACTACGAAGCCGGAACTAAGGTTTGAAATTTTGTCAAAAAATTAATCCTGTTAGAATTTCGTATAAAATAACTAGAAAACCCAAGGATTCTCAAATTTCAAGTTCTTGAAGTCAAAGCTGGTGCCAAATTTATCTAGTTCAACAAACTCCGTCAATTATCATCAGAACTGAAGAGTAAGCTTATAAGAAACTGTCCAAGACTAGAAATTCCAGTCATTCTTCAACTTACAAACCCAACATGACAGACCGCTCGAAAAAACAAATCACAAGCTACTCAAATTAATAAATCTGACATCCGAAAAACAAACAAGCGATATCACACATGTTTTGTCTGACAATATCCTTCCTTCCCAACGATTAAGTCTGATTCTAAATTACCTTCAATTAACAGGAAGCAAATTTTACGAATGAAGGCTAATTAAAGCGGCATTTATTTGTGCTGTCATTTAATGTGTCTCTCAGCTGCATTCTGTTCACTTTCAGACATAACGACGTCCACAGAAAAAAAAAACAAAAAGAGTTTTGAAAAGGGAATGATGCAGTTAATGAACTATATATTTCTGCTAATATGATTTCTCAAATCGCAAAGTTTGCCTTTGTTCTCATTACATTCAAATGCATCTCAAATTCGGTTGCCGCTAAGAATATCAAAGAAATTATCGAATTTCATTTTTCTTTATTAATTCATTACCCATTTGGTCTCGTTTTTATATATTTGCTAAATGAGAAGAACATAAATTTTCATGAAGTTTTACACGACTTCATTGACCACCGAATGTCGTTTCAAATTTTCATTTCACTGCACAGTGGGCATATCAATGTTTATTCAAAAATTAAATACAAGTCGGTCTTCCTTTGTACTGAAATGTTTTTGCTCATTTTTTTTTCTTCTTATTCCTATGAAATAAGAATTGATGGTTGTTTTTTTTTTATTGGAGATCAAAAAAAGTATCAAATTACTTAAATAAGAGTTGTTTGTGGCGATGTATTCGATTTTTTTGCAATATTTCTTTCCTTGCTTCTGTGGTTAATTTGCAATCACTTACTATGCGAGAATTTCACTTCTTCTGGTCTCTGTCTTTGCGACAATTATACAATGTAAAACATAAATGAGAATTAAATTGAAATGAAGAAATGAGCCTGTTGACGGTGCTTCACATTTATCATAGTCTTTAACCGTTACAAGTAACTTCATGTGTAATTTTAATTTCCTATTTCATTATTCATTTCTTTATGTCTGAATATGATTGGTATTTATGTGATTTGATGGTTTGTTGTTGATGAATGTTATTAGTCTGAGATGATATTTTGACTTATACCTTAGATTTAGAATTGTTTTATTAACCAGAAAAACCTAGTTTTAATACGTCTTGAGAAATCTTTGAAAGAAGCTGTTTAGAGAGACAGTGTTGCACTTGGTATTAGTAATTGGCAAGCCGTAGCCATCCAACCGAGACCATAGATCAAAATAGACTTAATTAAGTATGTGAGTATTAAGGCACATTCGGTTCTTAATCATATCAAGGTGATTCTGCCAATGTGATATCGAAGCTTATGTGACCCATTGAGTAACTAAGTGATCAAACAACTGAATCATATCTTCTCAGGGTTCGATTTCCCATTACAATTATAAAATTATATTGATATCTCCAAATGTTTCTAATTTTTTTTTAAATTTCTTCCAAAGTTCCACAATAAATATTCTTCAAAAAATCCAAACAGAAAAAATTGTTAAAATTTTTTTTAGTTCCAACAAAAAAATTATTTCCAACGCGATTAAGGCAAGAAAAAGAAAAGAAAGAAAAATAAAATACGAAAAAAACGGGAAAAAGGCAATAAATATTGTGCGATGTAATAGTTTGCCGTTGATGATCGACTGCTGTTGGAGTCCAAATGTCTAGTAGCTATTATAAGCTGTTGAATGACCTTGTTGGTTATAATGGAATTGCGGAAGGCTACTCAATATGTAGACGCGCGCTATCTCTTTCACAGTCAACACATAACATTATATTGTAGTGTGTTAATTTATTCATGGAATGTTTGCATCTTTTTTTTTCGTTGTTGTTGGGCTATTATTCCATTTAATATGCAAATCAGACATGATGATTTTTCTTTAAAATCTCTTTTCATCTCGTTTTATGTGGAGCAAGTGCAGTTATGATGAATCTTTTTTGAGGGTAATTAATGGGTGAAGGTCGGAATTGATGTTGATGTGTCGGTAATCCTTTAGGAATGAAGTCTGGTGGGTGTAATGAACTGCAGAATGATTAATGAAGAGATTATAAGATTTTATTTTGAAGTTATATTCAATATCATGCTTAAAAATAAAGTATTACTCGAAAAGTTCTTACTATTAGACTTCTGTATCATTTTTTGATCGCATGATGCAATTCATTAGAATTTCATGCAATTAAGTACATAATTAAGTAATTTAAAGAATTTCAAAGCCGATTCACTTAGAAAATCTTCAAATATTCCTAAAAACTTCTTCTAAGAATTTTCACACAAACTTATCAAAAAAGACTTACAAGAACCTCCAAAAAATCTGATTTTAAGGAGCTAAAATCACACAAAATTCAAGTTCTACACAACAAGAAAATGGAAGTCACCCCCAACAAGGCCCACAGCAACATAAAAAAAATATTCTTAACAAGATTGAACAATGGGACGTGAAATGAGAGAATATAAAAAAGATCTTATGCTTCTTTTCTCTACAAAAAAAAAAGAACATAAAAAAATAAACTTTCGGATAGAATCCACTCTGATTGGCTCGAGAGAGGCCCGCGACTGTACATATTTTTTTTGGCGATGACTCTCTTGAGATTGTAGAACTTCTTTTTTATAGGTTTTGAAGCAATAAAAAACGTGTAGATTGAAAAAAAGGGTGGGGTTACTTCTTTATCCTTTACATATACACATAATTCTTATTCTTCTTTTTACATCATTTCTTGTTTATTTATTTTTTAACTTCTCATTCTTACCGAATTGAAACGTAATTTTTTTAGGGTTTAACTTCCAAAAAATCCACGAGGATCCATGTCCATCTGTCATAATGCTTGTTATATTTCTTTAATAACCGTTATTAATTTTCTACCTGATCCTTGTGAATGTGAGTGAGATGGAGAGATATAAGGAATTTTTTTAATTACACGTGAATCTGCAGCTTTGTGGATGTGAGAAATAAGGCAGTGTGTCTTAGTTAAAATAACAAAATGCAGGCAGAATTTTTATTTTTGCACTTCTTAAAAATCAAGAGAGGACAATACTGGGAATGAAGGTGTGATTGTATGTGTTGGATGTGAGAGCTTTCAATAACTCCACTTGTCTCACTCATATCGAACTCACAAAAACAAAAGTTTCATCGGACCTTAATTTTATTTTGTGTGTGTATAGATGCACCACACACTATTAAAAGATTTCTGGGTCTCTTCTCATTCTCTATGTCCATCTGCCTTTATCTTCTCTTCCATATGTCAATGTGTGTATAGATACATATATTGTTAATGATTATTGGTGTTTGTTAACAAAAAAAAAAATAAAATAAAAGCATAAAGCATAATAAGTTTTAATGCTAATTTTAGTTTATTTTCTGATTTCAAGCAAACGTGTTGTGCGTCAAGATTTCCTTTTTTTTATTATTTCTGAGAGGAGAGAAAAAAAAATATAAAATTTTTTTATAGAAATGAAATGAATTTTTTTAAAAAAATATAAAAAAATTATTTAAAACATTTTAGTGGAGCAACAAAAAAATAAGGAAAATAAAAATTGTGAAATTATTGTGATGAGATAAAAAAATAAATTTTTGCTTTGAATTTTTTGATAAATTCCGGCAGTTTAAAAAAAAGAAAATAATCACAATGAAAGTGAATGTATTCAGGAGATCAATCAAAGGTATCAACAAAGTGCTCAGAAACAGTCTCAAAAGTGCAAAGAAAAGAATTTGCAAACTATTTTAAATTCGAGAAAAAGTTTAATTAATTGAAAAAAGGAACTAGTTGGATTTAAACAGACTTAATATTAAGGTACATACCGATTTATTGTTAATTATCTTTATTAAAAGCCGCATGAATGTTCTTAGTGAAAAATACAGCACTGATGTGACTAGTAAGACAGTGCATGTCATATCTAAGTTTTGAAAGTGCAAACTTAGTCCGTAAAAGTTCATAGTTATTGATGAATCTGTTAAGTGATAAAAAATTGAGTTTATTTAAGTTGTGAGAAGCTTCCAGATCAATATTTATTGCGCTGAAATTTTCCATTGAAATTTTGGTCCAGAATAAATTCAAGTTTCTTTATTATCACAACATCCTCTTGCTAATCTGATAAAAAGTTCTAAATTAATCTTATTGGAATTTCATGAACATCATTCATAAATAGATCGATTAAAGATTTTAGAACTAATTTTTTGAAAGATTTAATTCTTCAAAAATTAATTTGATAATATTATCCAAGATATCACTGTTAAGGTGTGCAAAAAAGCTTAAAATTCAATCAATATGATAATGTTAAAGGATATTATCTAATATCTTATTTTATATCTTGTCTATTTTACATTTAAACATTTGAACAAACATCAGGTGTTGTGGCAATAATATATTTTAAAATACGTTTAGAGAATGAATATTTAGTACAGAAGATAAATTACAAAACTTACAAATGTAACAGAATCGCACAATTATAATAATCTCAACGTTAAGTTTAACATAGAGGCCGTTTTTTTTTTCTTAACTTTTTTAGGCCATTATTTCACTTCGTAAAACTCAAACCTCATTTACCAACACATATCACGTAAAATTTAATTTAAAGCCAGACCAGAGCTAATATTAATAATTGTTCATTCATACTTTGTATTATTTCATTTAATAAATTAATTACTATTACTACTAATAATCTCAAATTCTAAAATGTTTATTTTGAAGTTCCGATTTATAGTTTACAACTTAATTTTTTTAAAATTGGAAAAAAAATTTGAATTCGTAGAAATAAAGTTGAAAACTATAAAACGGAAAAACAAAATATCCATTTTGTTTAAACTGATTTAAAATTTTGTGATTCTTAAAATTGTGCGATTCGATTAGTTTTTATGAGTTTTAAAAGTTAATAAACACTAACATTGAACTTGTTGTATCCGGAAAATAACACGATCGGAACTTTTAAGATTGTAATTTAATTATTCAAATAAAGATTTCCTTAATTCAAACTTACACTTGACTAATAGGAAATCATAAAAAAATCTAGAAATAAAAATATAGCTTTCACTTTAAAACAATCAGCAACTTATTTGTTGGAATTAATTAATTAATAAAATTTCAAAATATTGAAATCGCATCAACAGAACTCATGATAAGGAAATTCAATTAATAAATCAATTACAATGAAGAGAAAACTTGTGGAACTAATCAAAAATTGATTTATCAATTCCGTATTATTGATTAGCAGTTGCTTTAGGTTTTATCATCATTTTCAAAATAATTCAAAACTTAATGCTTAATAACAAAAATTCAAATTTGAAAAAAACCCAAGTTTTAAAAAAATTCACAAATGAAAATTTTCCGTCCACAAAAAAATTAGGCACAGAACAATACGGAAGATCCACAAAACTCTCAAGAATTCTTTCTCAAAATAAATCTGGGAAATTTTTCTAAGTTGGCGCTATTTAAGCTGGTTATCCAAATCCTTTTCTAAGTCGATATCCTCTTAAATTGTCTGAGAATATAATTAGTGCCGATCAGTACAATTAAATCCAACCGTTCTATTTACCCAACTGAAGCTTCAAGATAAATCCTTACATTAATTACTGATTATCCTCAGAAAATGTCTAATATTAAAATTAAATTAAGAACCTCAATTCGATGGAAAGTCGACGACGTAAAGTCTTCAAAATTTCATCAAAAACTAAAACTTAAAGGCGAGAAAAAAATGAGTTTCACAAAAAATTATTGCCTCACAGAGAGACGAGATCAATATTTAATCAGATGAATTTTTATATCAAATAAATTTATTTAAATTGAGTCATATTTAAAGCTGCGAAAATATGAATTTATTGATGATGAAAAAAAAGACTCAAAATATAAATTAGGTGCTGAATAATTTTCAGCATTATAAAATAAAACAAACATAAAATTTAGTGTCAAAGGTGGATTATCATAAAAAGTAAATAAATTCTTGTTAAAAAGTCTCATCCTCAAAAAATATTATTTTTTATAATGCCAGAGGCGACAACAATCTAACACTTGAATTGGCAATATGCTTCTTTTTTATGACGACACGCAATTTCTCTTTTTTTTGCTGTTGCTTCAAGCTTGTCACAATCTCTCTCGTCTTTGTCTCGTTCGTTTATGACATGGCTTATTCATTTGGGCGCCAGAAATGCACTACATAGAGCCTTTTTCAGTGCTATATAGCATAATCATGTTGTAAAGATCAAGGGATTCTTATGATTCCTGGAAAATGTGCCTACATATAACAAGCTACTCATATGAACTTGCCGAAGTAAAATACCTCGGAAATTAAACAGATTTACAGGATTTTTGTTGGTTTTTCTGTCATTCTCTTTTCACTTTTTTTTTGTTGGACATGCACAACAAAAGTGATTTTAGCACTATAACTTTTATACCATACACAACAAAAATTTCTAAGAAATCGATATTTTCGCCTTCCTGTCCTTTTTCTTTGTATCTCTAATTGATGATTTTTTCAAAATAGATAATTCTCAAGTGCCTCATTTCCTTCTATAAAATTTTTTTGGTTCTATTATAGAATCTACAAATGATGATAAGGATCTTGGGATCATTTTAGATAGAAAAAAAGGGATCGAGGTAATTTTTAGTCAATTCTTCATCCTCAATCGACTCAAAGTCAAGAATTCTTTTCCTTTTTGTCTTTAATTTCATACGTGGGCTCACCGTATGATCACACAAAAATTTCCGAAATATATATAAAATTTTCTCGAAAGGTGCACGAAATAATGACAGCAAAAATGCGCAACAGATGTGATGGAAAGAATTTTTATTTTATTTATTTTGTGTCTTCTTTCTCGTCTTCACCGTTTTACATTTCATTATGATTTCCTTGTTAAGTGACTGTTTCCTCATACCTTTTTTTTATATTTATAATAAGTCAATGATTATTGCTGGACTGACGATTGTAATCCAGTTAACAATGAATACTTAAAAGGTATCAAATTATATGTTTTGTTAAAGATATGTGTGCAACTAGAAATTGGAATACGATGAGAATCGAGGAGTATTCTTTTAAGTAATTGATGGCATTGTGCTGACTTAATGTTCATATGGATTCATTTACCGGGTATATTAGAATCAAATTTTCATCAAAGTTTAAAACTTAACGGCATTTTAGATTTTAAAGATTTTCTTTGCAAACATTTGGAATTTAAAGCATCAAACTTCAACGATTTTTTTAAATTTTAAATTTTTATCTTTTTTTGAATTTTAAATTTGTAACGGATTTTGTAAATTCAACCTTAGTTTTTTTAACCAAAATTATCTAAATGTTTAAGAATCCAGGCATTTTAAGACATAAAAACACTAAATTCCATCACATTACAAGACTATCAATTTAAATTACCTCCAAAAACAAACCACAATCTATAAACTATGAACATAACATCTATAAAGATACATATCTACTCTAATTAATTTTTAATGATGACTTCATAGCAGATGGTTTTCTCATTTCTTTAATGACATTCGCAAGATCTCTATTTTAATTCAATTTTTGAATACCACGTTTTCTTTTTCATTAAATCCCGCCCATAAAAAATGTTCTAACGCATATCTATGAATGTACATACATACATAGATTGTTAATAATGAACAACAATAATAATCAATTATTTTCTCCACAAAAAAAAGTAAATATAAAGAAGAAAATAGAAGGAGGATGAAGAAAAGAAAGAGATTATAACAGTCAGTCACACACAGAGTGAACTGAATCCACCTTTCGGATTGTCTAGCAAAGAAAAAAAAAGAGAGAAAAGGTCTTTAAATAATTTTTATTTTAAAATGTGTAAATGCAGAAGGAAAAAAGGTGAAAGAACACAAAATACAAAATATATACTAATCCCTGTGTAGTCCTCTCATAAAGACAAAGAAAAGGCACTTGAAATATTATTTTTTATTACATTCTTAAGAATCTACTTCACTCCAGAGGCCACTTAACAAGACCAATAGGTAGTAAAGTAGTTGAAAGAGAAAAGTACGAGAATTATTTTATAGCTTTAACATACTTATGAGATATGAGAAATTGTCTTTGTTTTTTGAATGTCAATAATGGCATCGATACATCTCCCGTTGTGCATTTTGATGATTCTCTTTACGCTCACTCCAATATTACCTTCGCAAAAACAGAAATCCTTGCAATTGACACACAAAAATTATGAATTTCGCAAAGGCAAATGAATCATCACTTTTTGATTCACATCGACACAGGTAGAGCACTTGAAAATAGAATGACTAAGTGGCTTACATAGATTAAAGTGGTTAATACATGGAATTGAGTAAATAAGTTATTGTACAAGAGAAGACAAACAGCATTAAAATTAGTCAATGCACTTGTCTTTATCTCTATAAGAATTAACATATTTTTGATATTTAAATACAATTTAAGACAATTCGAAGTCAATCAAGTTTGTTATTTTAAATTGATAAAATTGCTTGAAATTACAATGATATACTTTGGGGCCGTTCACTTATTACATTACGCAAAAAACGACTTTTTCACCCCCCCCCCTCCCCCCCTTGTTACAATATGTTACAACTCACAACCCGTGAACGTTCATAATTTATTTTATTTTGATAATTTTTCATAAATCATTAAAAAGGTGGAAAATTTAAAAAAATGTTTTTGGTGTGAATTTGTAAAAAAATTTCGTGAACTTTTTTTTTAAAAAACAGACGACAGTTAGAACGTTACATAATTCTTGCCACCACCCCCCCCCCCCCCCCCCCATATTACATTTTGTTATAATTTTTCAAAACCCCCTCCCCCCTAAAATGCGAACGTAATAATTGAACGGCCCCTTTATAACTCAGCAAAATCAAATTAATAACAAGAGCTGTAACTTGAATGAATCATAATATACAAGTTCTCACAATAATAAACTCAATATAAACAATTTTTTGTTCGGACAATCTGCATCAAAAGATGTAAAAAACCGCATTTAAACGCACGAAACTCAGTAAACATGAAATATAATCTCGTTATACTATAATCGCAAGCATATTAGCAGTAATTTATGATTATAAAAATAATTATAAACTGAGTCAAGTAACATTATATCAGAGTAAATTAAAAATACATTCGATTAGTGTAATATTAATCATAATGAATTTATTTATAGAACAAAAAACCTTAAATACATGAATATGGTTGTTTACTGCATTTATTTATATAAGTAGGGAATTGAAAAACAACTTTTTTTTGCATCTGTGTATTGCAAATTAAGCAAATCTTATTGCTTCAAAAGTGATTTGAAATTTTTTTTTTATTATTGACGATTAATTAAATTTTTATTATTATTATTTCTCATTGCAGAATTGCGAAAAAAACATGCGAACGTGGCTTTTTGTCCTTGCGGTGCTGGCGACATTCAATGGACAGCACGTCGCTAGCACCGAGGAAGTAAAGTCTTCTTCTTCATTAATTTACACAACTTCATCTTCATCATCGTCGTCATTATCGTTAAAATCATTAACAATGAAATCATCATTAGATTCCTCATCATTAGACAGTAATAGTAATAGTTTAGATTTAAGTAATAGTATAGAAAATGATAATTATCATAGAGGTGATAAGCCTGATCCTCAAACGCTAGTCCAAATTGAGAAGAATCTTCTATCGCTCTTTGGCTTCGAGAAGAGGCCCAAAGTTGATAGATCAAAAATTGTGATCCCAGAAGCTATGAAAAAACTCTACGCCCAAATAACGGGTCATGAATTAGAGACAGAACTAGATGCACCAAAGGCAGATTTAAATAACAGAGAAGCCAATACAATAAGAAGTTACACACACGAAGGTGAGTCGAACATTTTCTTTTAAAATATGAAAAAAAAAACATTTTCCGAACAGAAATTCAAAATGATTTTACACAAATTGAGATTTTAACCAACTTTTCTTTTTTCGCTTGGCAACTTCATGAAACGATGTGCTGACAGAAATATTAATTCACTTAAACACACTTTTTTTTAAGAAACATCAAAAAGAGGAAGGTGAATTTCGTAACTTGCAATTTTGTGGGAAAATCGATTCTCCTTTAGATTCACCTCCGATGTTTATATTGAACAATATTTATAGCACTTTATCGGCTTTCGTTTTTCCTTGAACCCAAAAGAAAAAACGAGAACTAAAAGTTTCAAATAAACAATTGTGCATGGAGTTTCTTGTGAAGATACTACGTTGTATCAGATTCAAGAAAATTACTTGTCTTTCTTGGGTAATGAGATTAATAAAAATTGTGATGAGGAATGGGGGTGAGATTTACGTAAAAGAGGTTCTAGAAAATAGAAAGATGCAATTGTTGAATTTTATTGTTTTTGGTAAATTTAAGAGGTTAAGGGGAATTTGGCGTGATTATTTTGAGTTCAACATAATTTAGCTTATTCAGAAGAGTTCAGCTTATTCAGTTTAGCTAAAATAATTCAATAGAACTTAGCTTATTCAGTAGAATTCAGCTTATTCAGTAGAATTCAGCTTATTCAGTAGAATTCAACTAATTCAATAGAACTTAGCTTATTCAGTAGAATTCAGCTTATTCAGTAGAATTAAGCTTATTCAGTAGAATTCAACTAATTCAATAGAACATAGCTTATTCAGTAGAATTCAGCTTATTCAGTAGAATTTAGCTTATTCAGTAGAATTCAGCTTATTCAGTAGAATTTAGCTTATTCAGTAGAATTCAGCTTATTCAGTAGAATTTAGCTTATTCAGTAGAATTCAGCTTATTCAGGAGAGTTAAGATAAATCAAATATTTCAAAAGAATTAAGCCAATCATTAAGCATTTCGAAAATTCTTATTAACCTGTCTACAACTCATAGAATGCAAAAGCTGGCGATACTCAAAAAGTACCAAGAAATGAGTATCTTTGAAGTGCAAATTTTCACGAGAAACTACACACGTGTCTTATATATCCACAAAGTAAAGATCTATAACTTAAACATGCCACAAAATGTTGTAATAAATTTGCATTTTGCAAAGTGAAATTTTTAAAATAGAAATGAAAATTCGTAGCAAGATTGTTGCAAGAACGAAGCAGCAATGTAGCTTATTAAAAACGTGTAAAGGTTAAAGATGAATCTACGACCGTCAATAAATCTATCCGTATATTTCTCACATAAAAGTAGCATTTTTTTCACACTATAAAAAACTTTTCCAGACGCGCATAAATTTTCTAGGTTTCTCGAGCAGTGGAAACACACACGAGAATGGAAATTTCTTCCTTCTGTTTCAATTTCAAAGCAATCGAACTGTAAACTATTTTGAAATTTGACACGAATACACAATTCCTAACTCAATAAATTCAAATGAAAATTTTGCTCGCGAAAGAAGAACGCGATTTTCTCGGTAATAGCTCTCCTCTTTCCCTATTTTTCAAAAAATAATTTTTAACGGCTTAATTTTCTTTTTTTTTTGCATTTACAATTTCGTCAGAAGAAAAGTTTTGTTTACGAAAAACTTTCAACTTAACTTATTGAAATATTTATAGGCACTTTAAGCCTTTTTCTTTGAATTTTTCTTGTTTCTATACCGAGTATCCAGTTGTGAATTTGTTTAATTTAATTTTCCTAATAAAATAATCAATTTGCATTTATGAGAATAAATGCGTTCAATTTTCGTTTCATGTGAAATAAATTTCCAATAAATTATTTTAGATTCATTTTTAATCTTATTTATTGGGTAATTTCTCAACATCTGCGAACACTTCTAAGTACGTCAAAACCTACACCTACATCATACTATAAATGATTTACAATGATATTTATTTATTTAATAACAAAAAAAAGTGAAAATATGTTTTAAAAAAGTGTTTTCAAGGCATAGGCACTGATTGAAATGGATGTTTACAATGCAATTGTGAATTTAAACTTATAATTTATGATTTTTCATATAGTTCCTCTATATTCCCATTAACATCCACTCTTATTAAGTTATCTCACATCAAACTTAATCCTCAAACTCACCTCTCGTTTGCCTCATCACAAAATTATTTCTTTATTTATTGGAATCGATAATTTGTCAGATAATAAAGATTTGCATAAATTTTTCGTGATTTATTAATGACCGATCAACATTCCATGAGAAAATTTTTCATCAATTAGCATTAGTTTAAGATGTGAATAAAGTCGATGAGGAATTTTTATTGGGGACTCGGACATATTTTTTTATCATTGAAAAATGATTTATACATTTTAATATTTTAATGGTTTTTATGGATGGGAATTTTTGGATATAAAGGATTTGGGTTGGCTCAGGATGAGTAAGGATGTCTAGAATGGCAAAGTGTTGGTTTAAAATGTTCTTAATTGAGCAGAATTCAGTAGATCAAAATTGCAAGTGCTGAATTCTACAGTTTTTTGCTGAATAGTGCTGAGTTCAGCAGGTTCTAGCTGAATAAATGCTGAGCTTAGCCTTTTAAAGTTAAATAGTGCTGAATTAAGATTTTTTATCCTAAAATGTCAAATTATTTACCATTTTATGATTTAAAACTTCAAACGTTTTTACAAACTTAAGAAAAATAATTAAAATCGCAGCAAAAAATACAAAAATTCTTCAAAAAACATTTTAATAGTTAAATAAAATATATAAAGTTATATCAAGCTTCAAGTCAAATCCAGAAATATTTCAAAATTAATTCGAATTGATTTTAATAAATTAATTATATAGATAAGAAAACAAGATATATGGTAAAGGCACAGCCGTATAAATTTAAAGACGTCAAAAATAGCATTTAAAGAACAGTTCTGAGTCGAAAAAAAAAGATATTTATATTTATACATTTTTTTATCTTCTCGAGAATGTTGACGATGAAGCAAACAAGTTCCATTCACTTAGAATGTCAAAAAAAATTCCTCTTAGCCATTATGAGATATGATGAATAAAAAGAGCTTTAAGTCAATAAACAAAGTCGATGGAATGAAGCAAAAAAAAAATTAAGAACAAATGTGCGAGAAAATATCACACCTGGCCACAAAAGAGCTGTCGATTCTGTCATATTGATTCTGTTTGTGGATATTTTGGTATTTTATGTGAATATTCTGTTCAGAAAATGATTTTTATAAGATGCTTTGGATATTTAATAGTGAAATTAATTTTTATTTTTATTTTCTTGTGTCTTTCCAGAAAGTAATGTGGACAATCGCTTCACATATCACAATAGATTTCGTCTCTTTTTTAATATATCAAATATACCCGACAAAGAGCGACTGAGGGACGCAGAAATCACATTTAATCGTAATCAAATCAAAAATGTGAATCATGTAAGACATCAAATTGATGTTTTTGACATTGTGAGACCGGGAAGGAAACACAAAAATCGTAAGCCAATATTCAGATTGGCTGATACAAAGATAGTCAGTATAAATGAAACTGGAAGTGTAAGTCTTAATGTAATGTCAGCCGTGCAGCGCTGGCTTCGTGAACCAAAGCGTAATCATGGCGTCTTAATTCACATATCAAGTATAGATGATAGTAATTCAATAAGAATTGATGACTCAATCAATTTGCCATCACATCAACACATTAGACTTAGAAGGAGTATAGATGATAGTCCTGAAGTTTGGGCACAAGCACAGCCCATATTATTTACTTACACCGACGATGGACGATACAAACAGCGTTCAATTCGGGACGCAAATCGTTCACGACGAGCACCAGGTGGACGAAAGAATCATCGAAGAAAAAATAATCACGATATATGTCAACGAAGACCATTATATGTCGATTTTAGTGACGTAGGATGGAATGATTGGATTGTAGCACCACCAGGTTACGAGGCATTCTATTGTCACGGTGAATGCAATTTCCCAATTGCTGATCATCTTAATACAACAAATCATGCAATTGTACAAACTTTAGTTCATTCAATTAATCATAGTTTAGCACCGAAAGCTTGTTGTGTACCAACACAACTATCATCAATCTCGATGCTATATTTGGATGATCAAAATAAAGTTGTACTGAAAAATTATCAAGATATGACAGTAGTTGGCTGCGGTTGCCGATAAATAATAAATATAAATAATGATATATAGCAAATGAAACCAGTTTAGCTCGTCTGGAGAGTCTACAAAGATATACATATGTAATATACATGAAAAAATATAAAATATATTAAATTTATTCATACGGCAATGCGCGCATTTGCTGCGTAATAGAATCCGTACTAAAATGTGCCTATATTAAATGTCAACAAGTATTTTGAAACTGTGCCTTAATTATTATTCGAGAAAACTTATTGAATACTCAAAGAAATATTCTTCATGAGATTTTTTTCAATTATCAAATTTTTGTAAGAAACAAAAAAAAGCGTTAGGAGAGGATCATACTGTAGAAACAAACTCTTGTATATTTTTTTAATTTGTATAAAAGGACACAAAAAATGCAAGAAACAAATAAAATATTTTTATATTGTGAATACTATCTGCTTAATGACTTAGACTTAGGATCCATGTAAATATTAATTATAGTAAGAATAAGAACAATTTTTAACTGATATGAGGAAAATGTAGATTGTAATGTAAATTAAATACAAAAACATTTTGATCAAAGAATGAATTTCTATTTTTTTAATGTAAAAGAACATTTAAATCTTGTTGGTGGAATCGATTGAGTTAGAAAATCTGGAAAGTTATGCACTTAATGTTGCTGAATTCAGCTAAATGCAGCTGAATAGAACTGAATTAAGCTCAATTCAACTTTATAGTTTTAAATTTAATTTCTCTTAAGCTGAATCCAGCTAAAAATGTCATAATCATGTTGAGTTCAGCTAAACGTGTCCTAATAATGCTGAATTCAGCTAAATATGTCCAAACCTTATTCAATCGATTTCAAACAAAATTACTGAATTATAATATAGAAAAATTTTCGTATATTTGAAAACCAGTGTTTGAAAATCACAAAAATTGAAAAAAATAAAAAAGTTTTCATTTTGAAAAATAAATCAGAAAATTTTATTTCTTGTACCAAAATTACTTTTCTTTAGAGAATTAAAAATTTAGATTTTGAGGTGACTTTTAATGATCGAATTTAAGATTAAATGACTCCAGCTTGTAATTTTTAAAAGTATTGTTTTATTCTCAGTCGATCATTAATTAAGCTCAATTTCAAATCATAAGGAACAAATATTAATTATTGAAAGGAAAAAGCTATAAATGGTACAACAACTTATCAATTTGTACAGTTTAAGATAATAATATTAATAAATTGTGAAGCAATTATATTTTGTAATAAAATGGCAAAGTATGTATTTATTCAAAGAAGATGAAGCCCTAAAAAATCATTGCTTAAAAAGTAAAAAAGCAATTTTTTCAGAAAAATAAAATAAAAAAAATAAAAAAAAATTATAAAAAAAATATTTGGAAATTCTTAAAAATCCAACATTTTTTTCTTTTTACTCATTTCGCATTTATAAAAAATTGAGAAACATTAAAAAGATATCGATACATAATAAAGTCATTTAGAAAATATATTGAACGTTTCAGGGAGGTATTCCATCATCATTAGCTTTTCATCTTTTTCAGAACAAGCAATATATAATGCCGTTTATAAATATAAGGCCTGAAAGCTATGAGAGCTTAATTTTATATTATTTGCAGAATTAAGGAGAAACTCACGTACATAAGAAGAATGCACAAAATTTATAACCTCTGTAGTAGATTTTTCTCTTCTGATTTCACCACTTTTCTACTTAATTGGACATAATAAAAAATATTCTCGTTCAAGGAACGAAAAAAAATGCAGAAAATCATCATCATGATCATAAACATTTTATCGCGAGATGATTAGCTAGAGGCTGTTAGAGGTTCTGACCGAAAAAAAGGTCTCAATTTTGCAGGTTTTAATTTTCAGAAATTTTGGGACTTTGCGGCTATTAATTTTGTCAGTTTGAAGGTTGAAAGTCTATTTTTTGCAGCTGTTTCAGGTGCAATTCTCATTTTTAAACAAACATGCTCATCACCACATGTCTAAGAGTCTCATATCATAAGAATCGTCAAGAACAATCCCAACCGTGATCATTTCTCAATCACCTGCCAATTTAAGAACCCCCACAACCACAAAATTGTTTATTGATGATAAAATGAGACCAATTTTCAAACAATGAATTGCGCATAATTCGTCTTTAAGTTATTGAGTAGGACAGATCGCAAAAAGGAATTTATTTTATGGACGAAGGAAATCTAAACTAAAATATGAAACGTGGATAACAATTTGTGGATTTTGACTTCCATGGGGATTTAGATGCTTTATTTCTAAAGGATACTAATGTTCTTTGGGTGAGCGTCATTGCTACATATGAGATTTATGAAATAAGGTTAAAATCAAAGCACAACTTTAGCGGAATGCTCAAAAGACGATAAAAACTTTATGATACAGAAACAAAGAGCTGATTGCAAGCACATGCTCGATTCTTAGCAAATGAAGCTAGCAACAAATGTGAAAGTTGCCAGACATAAACGAAAATTAATCCCAACTTAATTTGATTAATCAAAAACTGCATCATTATCCACATATTTTAAGCAAAACTCGACCTTGCCAAACCCACTGTAATTTTTATAATACTTGACTTCAGAGAAGGACATTGAGATTCATATAATTTGTGAACTAATTTCAGTCTTTTAATCATCTTGCCAAAATATAATTGGAACTCATATCCATCAAGTGAAACAATTCAGCCTTAAGCTATTGCAAATCTCAAATGCACAATTACATCTTGAAGGATCGCGTGGAAGTCAACAACAAGATCTAAGGTAAGAATGTATAATTTGATTATTATTTGCATTTTTATTTGTTTATCATCGAAGGAATACAAATTTTATAAGCATTATAATTCTTGTGTATCGTCTTGTTTGCCTGCTTTTTTTACCACGTTTTTCTTAACTTGCTTTCTTGTCTTTCTGTCTTTCTGTTTGTCTTGGTCAAATCTTGCAATCAATTTTTCGACCACTTCTACTGCTCCAATCGAGCTCATTTTTTTTATTCACACGTATTCCCGGTGACAATACAATATTTTAACACATTGGAACCACAAAAATGCTTAATTATAGTACAATTTTAATAAAACTTTTTTATTTGGGAGAAAAATCCAATGTCAATGATATGAAATTTTGATTTGTTTAAAATATTATACTTGTGATGCTCTAAAGTCATTTATATGATTCATTATAGTTTAATTAATATTACTAATTATTAATTATACCATAAATTTGAGCAGCTAAAGATATTCTGGTAAGACAAAAAAATTGACATGTAATTTTTTCATGAATATTCGTAAATGAAAATTTGAATTTTCAAAAAAACCGTTAAGCACAAGTCCGTTACGAATTTATGCAAAATAACTATTAATATGCGATGTGCATTTAGCACACATTGATTGAGTATAAATTTATGCTGTTTTAAATGTATTGCATTATTTATAACACTTCACCAACTTAATTAAATTGACTTTTCTTTTTATTAATGGCTTGACGTATTTTTGCATAACATATGAATGATATTCATTGAATTTAAATTTGAAAATCCGTTATAAATACGTTACATATAGATTTGATTTGCATCTTTATGTTAAGAATCCACACGTTATGTAGTAGGAATGGTTCGGATAAACACAAAATCTTTACGAGTGATTTTTAATGTACTTTACTAATTAAGTTTATCATAAAGTATTGATTTCACATAAACTTATTTCTCCTCTTATAATGCGCCCACGTTTTTAAGTTGTTGAGTTATACGATAAGATCAAAGTGCACTTATTCGAAACTTTGTGAACAATATTGACTAGGATATAAAAATTTATTAAATATAATCTGAAAATTTAAAACCAAATTCTTTACAACCAAGAATAAAAGTTATTTTCTACTTTTTAGTCTACGCGAAAAACGTAGTTTTTTTAAAAAGTTTTTTTTATAAAGTATTTTATTTATACTTCTTGTAGAATATTTTCATTTATACGCGAAGAGAAGGCAAAAGCAAAATTATTAATACACGAAACTTGCCTCTCTGTATGTATGTGAAAAAAAAATATAACAGACGGACTGGAAAATATAAATATTTTTTAGACAATATGGCGGCATAAGCGTAATACCATATATCTGACGCTGCTTGACCAACTATTTGTTAAGCGCTTCATCACTTATTATTATGATGATAACTTTATTTTTAAAATTATATAAAAATATATTTCATTATTATGTGATTTTTGGCTACTGATCGTTCTCTGTCTCTGGCTAACTGCAAGGCAGAAAAATTGATTTTTTATTTTCGTTCACATAATCAATTTTCATGACTCTGTCAATTTTGATATTTTTTATATTTCTCGTTGTTTCAAAACTTTTTTAAAAATGATCATTCTCGTTCCCATTATAAATACATTTTCATGAAGAATGATTGAATTTTTGCCGACCGGAAATCTTGAAATCTTTAAAGACAGAAGATTTAAGTTGGGTAGTGCATCAATTGTGATTGGAAGAACGCATTTGGATTGGTATCAATAATATGAATTTAGCAAGATTGATTTGTTCTTATCACTTGAATTGGGAGAACTCTGAGTCTAAGTATAGCCACGTTTATGATGTAATCGTTAAATCTGGTTCAAACCTTAGCCATTATCAATAAATCCTTTGTTCTGAATTAGCATCATGTAGTTATTGAAATACTTGTTTAGAATATATTAACCAATATTAACACGTGCCTCATATTCAAATTATACAACTACAATCAATTGATTTTCTTTTATAAAGTTGCTAACCCCTTCATAGAAATAATTCGTCTATATTTGATCAGTGAAGAATAAACTTCGTTGTTTTTAATTTAAATACATTATTTATCCTTAGTTTTATCGTCAAAACAGTAAAAAAACCACCCAAATCCAACTAGAAATTTCCATTGAACGTCCTCAATTCGTTTGCGTAAGATCATTGTCTAACTGCAATACTGATGTACTTAAACCTACCCATCATCCTAAAAAGTCTTTCCATACAGATCAAGAAGATTAGACAAAGCTACAACCATTTTACTACCCCGGAGTGCTAATAACTCGATGGCTAAAAAAGAGAGAGATGAGACAAAGGGCAAATGATGAAAAATATTGTCTAATAAGTGCCTTTAGTTTATTCATCTCACTCAACGGATCGAAAGAATGTTCGTTTGTCGAAGAGCTATGTTGAAAAAATGATGTTTCATTTTTCGAATGGTTATAAACTATAATTAATGTTTTTTTATTTCTTTATATATTTTTCCCTTTTTGTCTTGTCTATAGAGCTAACATTCATAAAGAGATTCTTTTCTACGAAGGCTTTCAGGTTTAGGTAAACGAGCTTCTACCGCAAATTGATATAATTCCACTGACAATTAATGAGTTAATTTGAAGTAATAAAAAAAAATTCTTAATGCATGCCCCACACAAACAACAGAGGAGTCGAATGGAATGTGATTCACGAAATCTCTTTAGACGAAATGTCTACGAAGAAAT
Organism: Chironomus riparius; assembly: GCA_917627325.4. Lineage (NCBI taxonomy): Eukaryota > Metazoa > Arthropoda > Insecta > Diptera > Chironomidae > Chironomus > Chironomus riparius. Next base: position 13,784,836 of record OU895877.1, on the reverse strand, counting down.
CCAAGCAAAAATGATTGCCTTGAGGTGATTGGTATTTAATTAAATACGTCCATAAAATTGGTGGAAAAAACTTGATTTTTTTTACTTCTCCTCTTTCCGTGTGTGTGATGATCCTCAAGCAAAACACGGCAAGAATGATTGCAGAAATAAAAAATCACACGACTCAGCATGGTAGAGAGTACTTGATCAGAGAGAGCATCCCTACAGCTAAAATCTTCACGAAAAATATATTTATATACATAAAGATGAAAAAGAAAAATTATATTTCAACAAGTATATCTTGAATTCATTAACTTCCATGTGATCATCGACGCATAAATATTCCTCTCCTCGCTATAAATTCAAATTGGTTGAGTATAGTAATTTTTATCGGATTTCTTTGTCTTTTATTTAACATTATTATCAGTTTTCGTTTTGCTCATTCTCTTTTCGAGCTTATTTTGCAACACAAAAAATAATAAAAAAGAAATAAAGGAATCGCTCTGCCGCGTTGTTGTTTATTTTATGCAAGGAGGACTACACACAGCAGTAAAAGAATGGGAAAGAAAAATTGTTTTATTAAGAGAATGAGAAGAAAAAAAAATTAAGTTATAAGAGATGTACAATAAATTTATGGTTCCAATGTTGCAATCTTGCGGACGAGGCCTTCTTTATTGCATCACGAATAAGAAATGCTAGTTATTTACAGTTCACTAATAACAGTTTTATTGATGATATCTCATCACATAAATTGAATAATTCATTTTCATTTAGGGTAAACCATGTTGAAATTTGTGCAATGTTGAAATTTGTGCGCTCAAATAAAAAAGAAATTAGCCCAAATAAGCCATTTAAACCAAAATTTTGTTTGCAGTTCTGTGTAAAACAGTTGTACAAACATTTCTACATCATTTTGGACAGTCTCGAAGCTTGGAGCAGCTTTAAATTTTAAAAATTCAAAATCCCATACAAAATTGTGATTTTCATATTTTAAAATCATTGGACATAACCAGTTCTGCTTGTAATCAAATCACAGTTTAAATATAAAATTTGATAATTGCTATAATGTTTCAAAAAAATTCAAGTTATAAAAATCATTGGAAGTGCTTTAAAAATTGATTTTAAAATTTCTTGATTGTAAATGTTAAAATTTGTGCGAATTTTTTTTACAAATTTTAAAATTTGTGCGTTTTTTGTCGTAGAAAGCGATGGGAATTTTTGTCAACAACAAATATTATTTACGTATGAAATTCATGTTTTTACAGGATTTCATGAAGAATAGCATAAATGGAACTACTGAAAGTCAAAAACTGATAACAGCTGATAAAAATTAAAAACGTGGGTCATTTAAAATTTTAAAAAAAGCATAAAACAAAAATGCAAAAGACTTCAAGGATATCCATACAGATCCATATATTCAAAAAGTATATCCTGTTAAGTGTCCAATTTCAGATCTTCAAATAAAAACATTTTGATTTCTTTTTTTTCATCTTTTTATTGCTAAAACTCTATGCTGCATAAAATTTACACAAAAATGGAGGAATTGCTGATTTAATGGATGTTCCTTTGACGGTTGTAAACTCAGCCAGCTCAAATTGGGTTAAATTTTGAATCTTGCATTATTTCTTGACGAAAAGATTTGAAACAATTCAGCTTTATATTCTTAATTTCAGTTAAATTTTATTCAAAGGAGTTCCTACAGCAAAATATCAATTTTTGTTCGAAATATAAATAAAAAATATGTTTGTTTACATTTAAGAATTGCAATTATGTCAAAGATTGCTATTAAAAAAACGCACAAATTTCAACATTTTTTCGCACAAATTTTAAAATTTTCCGCACAAATTTCAACATTTGATCGAAAAAGTCAAAAATCTCTTCCCATATGAAGCATAACCTTGAAAAAACATTATTAACTGAAAATTCCCACAATTATTGATCTTTTGAGCCCATTACCAAATTTACATGATCAGTCATTAGCAACTTATTTGCAAATCAAATCTTCATGTGCAAAAACACACAAATTTCAACATGGTTTACCCTACTTAATTTTATTCAAATATTTCTTTTATTGGCAAACTTTTGTTTTGCTTAAAATTCCTTGTCTAGAGACAATTTAATGCTTCTTTTAGCAATTTTTTAATTTGATTCTGTTATCAATTTGACTAATCGATGTGATTAAAATGTTTTGACTTATCTAAATTAAAGCTTTTTGTGAGAAATGACTTGAATGATATTGTTTGATGGGAGAATGATTAAATTGTTGTTGAAAAATTAGAATTCTTAAAGATTCTTTAAGATTCCACTTTAAAATTGAAGACTTAACTTTTAACAATGACAATCAATACTAAATTTGAAAGTTGAACAATTTTCTTTGCAAATCCTTGATAACTATATTACTGAACATCCTCAAAATTACTGAATGCACCACTTTAACCTAAACATAAACTTAAAACCTACAATTCGGGATTGAATTTCCAATTAAAAGCAATAATTGTTCAGAAATATCTTTTAACAAATCGTAATTGCTTTTAAATTATTTTATTATCCCACGTAGAATGTTTCATTCTTGATGACTTCTTTACTTGCTCATTTTTTCCTCCTTTAAAAATCATTTTTCAACTTGAAGAAAGAATGAGCGATAAAACAAAATAATCTTTTTGACTTTAGCCTTTGTTTTTTAGCGAAAACGACGTTGAAACAAAAAAAGTTAAATGAATACGGGAGGTCCTAACATTTTTTTTTCTTCTGTTCAATCGTGTGTGTTCTTCTCCGATATGTTTTCGGCCAAACAGAGGTTTTTAGCAGTATTTTACTTTTTTTCTCTCTTTTTCCTCACATAAAATACCTAACACGAAAATTATTATTCATTCTTGTAGTTTTTTTTCTTCATTACTTAGCTATGCCTTGAAAGAATTATGAATTATTATATATAATATGAAAAAAGCTTCTCTCTGTTTGTTTTCTTCACATTTATGTGTTCTTTCTCAAATAATATATTGTAATAAAAGAGAATTATGAAATTCCCCCCAAAATATAAAGCAGAACTAGATGAGTAGACGCTTATTTTAAGGGTTTAAAGCGCATTTTTGATGTAAATGATGATCCTTGTTTTCTAAAGGATTGAAAATTAGCTACTAAAGAAGAAAATTGACCAAATTGGCATTAGACATGGCTTTAAGAGCTTCTAAGGACCTTAGAATTGAGTATCGAATACTTCAAGTGAAGATATTAATAAAATTTGATTGTGACTTGAGTAATGAGCTCTTAGAAGCCTTAAAAATCGTTCCTAGGGTTAAACTGAGCGTTCAGTTTGCCTGTCAAAGGTCCTGAAGTCATGCTTCGATCAAAATTGTCTATCAAATCTAGAAACAAGAGACAGAGGCAATAATGCATTAAGTCATTGAGAAAATTACCTCGTACCTGCAATTTACTATTGATTTATGAGATTGTAACTTCATTTCCGAAAAGAATCCAATTTCTTCAATCAAGCCTAGAGTTTTGTCAGTTTCAAAGGACTTGCTCAATCCAAACTACCTTTCTTCTCAGAATTCTCTACAATTTTCTGAAGATTACAAAAAAAAGTATCCCAAAAGTCAGCCTCAATCAAGCAATTTCATGCTACCACTCACCCATCAAAAATGATGCTAACAATCCAATATTCGAGCGATTAAAGGAGATAAAACAAAAAAGAGAAGGAGAACAAAAAAAGGTAAGCATGTATATAAAATAGACTCATCATGTTTATTTAATCATCGAGAATATTTCTCGAACATATTTTTGATGTTTATAACGTAATGAAGCAGAGCAAAAATGATTTATGACTATTTAAAAAGGTTTAATTTATGTATTAGTGTTTCAGGTTGATTTATTTCGGGGACCTAAACTAAACAACACATCAAACAGCGGACTGTTCATTGCCGATCGCATTTTTTTCTGTTCTTTTATTTCTCATCGAAAAAAATGCATCGCCATGAAATGAATGAATAAAAGAAAAAAAATATCTTTCAGAACCAAATTGATAAGTCATCGCAATTTCTTTACTTTTATTTTTTTTTTGCAAAGCAGCACATGGAAGATGAGAAAAATAAGAATAATTTAAATTTATTGCTTCATTTTCTTGTAGATGGTGCATGAAACAGAAGAACAAACAAAAGAGTTTCGGTCCATCGTTTATAATTACAGTTCTGGAAACAAAGTGAGTTATTATGATGGCGTAATTTATCATGAAATAAAGAAGAAAGATTTTTTAATATCTTGAAAAGCTCACTCATGTACACGTTTAATGATAGCCGTTTTTTTTTTCGTTGATGTTGAGTACCCAACTATTTCATACTCTCTGGCTTACTAATATTGATCATAAAATTACATTTGACGCACGAGAAAAATGAATGACTTGAGGTAAATTAATGATAATTGTGGATTTTTAATGATAAGAGCGCATTTTTTGCAGGGCATTAGCTCTACATTTCATTACTTTTTGAGCTAGAACATTCTGAGGTATCTTAAGAATGAGCTAAGTTGATCAAATATAGGATTTAATGTTAAGGGTCTGTAGATATGGCTCGAATAGCATATCTGTAGTAGATAGGCCTAAGCATAGGGCTCACGTTGAACTGGTTTTATGTGTATGACGGATAGCCGAAGTAAGCTGAAGTACCTCCGTGACCGAGTGGCAAGGGTCTCTGATCGAGTAGTGAGAGATCGCCTCTTTTGAGTTCGTGGGTTCGATTCACATCGAATCTGACTTGTTTTACATTAGTATACACATATGGCAGTTATCTATCAGATCTCCAGGGTCAAGGTTTTGAAAATATCCTATAGTATAGTAATAGCATAGCTGAATATTATGTTAATAATAGCTAGAACACTAGAGTAGTAATACTTTGGCAACTTGGATAGTATAGTTTGAATACGTCTGAATTAAAGATAATCTTTTTGATATTTAAATATTAAGATTAGTTTAAAATCATACAAATTTTAAACTTCTTTTTTTGTAAAATCTTTCAAAGATTCAATCGATACCAAAGGATCCTAACAGAAATAAACATTAAAACTTATAGCACAGCCTTCACATCCTTCTCATCCTTCTTAACTCATCTTAATTTCCTAATTTTCAACACTGATCTAGGCCATAACTCACGATAATTATAAAGCAACAACACAGCAAGACATAACAAGCTCATAAAAACTCTTTAGATTCATCAAAAGTGTATCAAAAAAGAATTTCAAACGGTATTTAATAATACTTTTCAGCCACCCAAGATTTTTTTGGAGAAATTCTTATGTCTCATCATCCTTAAAAGAATGTATGAAATTTCTCTCACATTTTTTGTAACAGGATATTTGTATTTGATGTTCACAGAAGTTTCACCACCGGAAAGTTTAAATATTTGCAGATCCTTTGGAGAACTTCCTTGGGAGAATTTTAATGATAATCTTTCTCAAGTTCTCGTTGAATAAAAATTGATAGATTCTAAAAGTCTCATTCATATCTCATCAGAAGAACTCTTCTTAAGCCATTCTTTCATTAAATTCCATTTGATTATGTATGTACTGTTGAGAGACTCGCAAAAGCCATTGAAAAGAAATAAAAATGTTTTACCTTCAGCCAGCAAAAAAAAAGTCTTGTCGTATTTTTATTTTCTCGTGTTGTGTGTTTTTCAACCTTTTTTGATATTTCATCGTATCTTTAGAAGTTTTATTTTTAATCATGTATGTTCCTTTCACAAAATGAAGAGAGGGAGTGAGAGAGAGATGAAAAATAAAGGAAGATAATTCAAGCAAAAATATTTCTGTAAGTCGTGGAGGTTTGACGGGGGAAAAAAGCATGGCTTTAAGAGACTTTTTGGATTCGCGCGTAACATATTCAACTTGAGTAACAAGACTCTCTTAATACTTTTACAACAATTTCGAGGTGCATTCTTCGTTCCTCTTATTTTTTATTTTTTTCGTTTAAAATGCTTCTTAAAAAAATATTTTATTCACTTCGTACGGTAAGAATAACATGGTCAATTGAAAAATTTGCATCTTATTAAAATATTTCTGCATTTGTGCTCAAGGAATAACTTTTGTGGGAAAACTTTAGTTTCAGAGAAGCGCATTTCATGTGATCTTATCTGTTTCTCCTGATTTTAAATAATTTGGTGCTGATAGAATCAAGAAAAATGTTCTGACTGATTGGTTCGAAGAGATTTGACGATATTGGATCTTTCTTACTGCTTTAGAGTTTAGACAAAAATTAATTCTATTTCTTACTGGATCTTGTCAGACTGTAAAGAAATGATCAATTTTGAAGCTTGATTAAGTACATCCAGACAAGATCTTGTCTTAAAATCAAATTCATCTTCAATCTTCAGTCATCAACGCATAAGTTCTCAATGTGCTTTATAAAAACACATGCATCTCAAAATGAAGCTATAAATGTTGGCGGTTGGCGGTCTCGAAAAATTCAGATTTTTCTCGTAGTGATAATCATATCTTTGCCAGATATCAATTCTTTGTAACAATTTCCAAGAAATTTAAAATAATTAGAAAATACCAATTTTTTGTCTCCCTTTATTCGTTTTGCTCACGAGATGAAATTTATAATGATCTTTGCAGTTTCGTTTATATTGAAATTTAAGTGTTGTGCTTGTTGTGATAAGGAAGAATGTCAATTAATTAACGAATACAAAACTTTGAAATTTTCAACGTATAAATTATATTCAAAATAATTAACGGTTAAATTTCGAGCCCCAAAAATTTTCGTCCAATTTGCAATTTTCAATCAGTCGAAAAAGTTAAATTTATTTAATTGTGTATCAATGGAGGATATAAGGAACATAAATGATCTTGGATATACATTTGGGAAGTTAATAGGTAAAGGATGCTATGGAAAAGTATATAGAGTAAAATATACGGAGCAAATTACTGGAAAAACTGTCGATTTAGCGTGTAAACATATAATTCGTAGTCAATGCCCAACCAACTTCCTTACAAAGTTCTTACCAAGAGAACTGGATATTTTGAAGAAAGTATCGCATCCAAATATCATCAAAATACACAGCATGTTTCAATCAAACTCATCAATTTTCATCTTTATGAGACATGCAGAACATGGCGATTTACTGGATTACATCAAACGAAATGGTGTAGTCAGTGAATCTGTTGGAAATTTATGGTTCTATCAGCTAGCAAATGCAATCAATTATTTGCATTCGATGAATATTGCACATCGTGACTTAAAATGTGAAAATATTTTAATATCATGCAATATGAATCTAAAGCTAGCTGATTTTGGATTTGCACGTTATACGTTGAGCGTGGAAGATTTCTTTTCATCAAAGACTGAATTTAAGCTTTTATCTGAAACTTACTGTGGATCAGGTTAGTCAAATCTACAACTTACTGGATCTTGTATATTAATCTTCCTGGATCTCATTTTCAGCTGCTTATGCACCGCCGGAAGTCGTTTCAGGAACTCCATATGACATAATGAAGGTAGACGTTTGGTCACTGGGAATAATCCTATCAATAATTCTTAATGGAAGGATGCCATTTGATGACTCAAATATATCAAAACTAATTAAAGACCAAAAACAGCGAGCATACACGACAAACAGCGAAGTGATGAAAAAGCTTTCCAACGATTGCAAATTTGTGGTGCATATGTGTTTGGAACCAAATCCTGCTTTACGATTGAGTAGCAGCGAACTTCTTAAAACACCATGGCTTTTATATCAGGTAGAAAGGCAGGGAAATAAATAATTATTAAAATCTTTCATCTTTCTGATGAAAGATTCCTTTTTATAAAAGTCATGTATGTTAAGTTAATATAATAATCGGCTATTGTACACGCTGTCAAAATATATAAAACAGAGGATTTCAACGAACAAAAAAAAAAAAACAATCCGAATCAAGCTACAATAAATTACATTTTGACAATTTAATTAAATTTCACAACTTTATTTCATGTATCGGACAAGCATACCGAAAATCGATTCTTATTCTTGACTTTTTTTTTGTGTGTGCTCGAGAGCCTAAATATGTTGACTGCTTGTTCATTAACACCTTGAGAGAGAGAGAGCTCAAGTGAATTGGATTTGCATTCAAAAGATTGTTCAACAAGAATAGAATATTTTTTACTACATCCCATGAAATTGTTAACAACATGAAAATGTTTTTCCACCAATTAAAAACTGGTCTTAAGGCAGATTCTGGCTTTATGTTTAATTTTTTACTCTTTTTTTTTCTTCTCATATGTACAGAATGTGGAGACCACAAAAACATTAATGAATTAAATAAATCAACAGAATTTTAAAGATGTTTCCTTCCTTACAATTCTATATAAACCATTAAGAATACAGTCAGAGACTTAAGGCTTGTTGTTTTTGTAAGGAAGGTTCAAGATAACGAAAAATGCGAACAAGATACTTTGAAATTGAAAGATAATAAAAAAATGGATGGTGCTGGAAGTCATTGAATTATGCTCATTTTAGCGCATTTTTGGATGACTGGTTATTTAAATATCTGCTTGAAACAAAAATGCTAAATAGAGAATCAACAATAATTTAACGGTTTTATAGGATTTGAATTAAAAAAAAAACTTGAAAGTGTGCAAATGTTTGTCAATTCAACTTAAAACCATACAAATTAATCACAGATCACAAAAACCTTTCAAATCCTACAAAATTCTTAAAAACCTTACAAATTCTTCAAAATTTGTGAACCCTTCAAATTCTTTTTCAAAACCTTACAATTCCAAAATAAATATCAATCCTTACAAATCAATTTTGCTGGTCAATCAACCCCATAATACAAAGTATCCAAGAGAACATGACCAATAAAAAAACAACATCCAATCCCACAAAAACCGCATTAAAAAGAAAGAAATGAAAGTACTTCAAGACTTATTGCTTACAAAAGTGTACTTTGTATTACAATTTACATTCAAGTATATGCTCATGCATAAGAAAAAAAAGAATGCAGCATAAGCTTATCAATGAGATGGAATACTTCATATACTTAATAATTTAATGCTTTAACGATTTTTTCATTTCAATTTCAATTTGCATTTCTCATTATCATGTACACGATCAATATATCCCCACATTTACATACATTCTAAATCTTTTCTCTTTGTCATTAATGCCGCAATGATGATCAAATGAAGGAAGATGTTGTGTGAGTGAGATGGATAACTGGTAAGTAAGAAAATATGAAAATTAAACGTTTCGACAACAAATAAAAATTTCCATAAATATTTGAGCGTTAAATTCCTTGATTCCATGGTGCATGGAGGTCATAAATGTAAAACTAGCAGGCATAAAGAGACTTAAAGACTAGTAAAAATGTAAAGTAGTTAAAAGCAAATATAAATATTTGTAAGCATGTTATAACAAATAACAAATATATATGTAGGGTATAAAAATGTTTAAATACTAACTCTGTTGATGACATAAAGCCCCACATTAATCGTTTAATGTCGACCTGTTGATGGAAATATAATTTAATTTAAAATTGAACTTTAAAGTAATTCAAATTATAAAAAAAGCTAAGCTATTAAGTCACGATAAAACTTAACTCACGTTCTATACGTTCTTTTATCTCATTCTCGCTGGTATTTATTATTTTTTTTTTGTTTTAGCACATTGAGCTTTAAAACATTTTTTATATCCACATATTCTTGCTCTCTTCAAAAAACCGCAGAAAAGTTCATGAAAGGAGAAAAATAAAAAAATAAAAATATTTTTTCCAACATTTACCGCACACGTTGTGGGGCGTTTTTATATTTCAAATATGATGATGCTTAATGGTTCGATCGCGCTACAATTCTCAATATTTATTTAACAAAACAAAGAGATTGTATAATATGTACACACATATAGATACACAGAAAATTATATTTTAACAAAATCGCTTGAAAAAAAAGTTATTTCACATGCTGCAAGGATGGACGTGAGACAGAGAGGGAGAATAAATTCGATAATTACAGTTCACTGAGAAGAGTAAGCATCAAATTTAACCAAATTAGATTGGTTCATCCTCGTTTGTTATAATTTATAATACAATCAGAAACGAAAAAGAGAAGAAACTAGTTGAGTTGGACTGAATGATGGATTTCTGGTTGGGTAAGACGCATTTGTAGATTGGAAGTAACTCGATGGAATTGATTTTTCTTGATTCTAATCTTTTGTTTTCATTTCAAGATCCAAATTGGAATCTAATTAAATGCTTTACACAATAAGTTTTAAAAATGAACTAAAAACCAATTATCGAAGTTAACCTCAAAACCAAAAAATCATGTCTAATAGGCTCAATGAGCCAAAAAAGATTGAGCAGACAACAATTATTGTCTATCCAGTCAAACCAAAAACACTCAAATTCCACCACATCAACTGAATAAACAGGCTAAGAATGCGTTCGAGGCAACAGCCAAGTTAAACCATACGTGATTGACAGATACTCTGCAAACGATACAATTGGGTGATAATAGCATAATCATGATGTACCTACCGCACATTATTATTATTGACATATAGTAATGCAATGACAATTGAATAGTCTGTAATGTTAACAACTTCACAGTTCGATATTTAATGCTGTTGACTCCTTTTTCGGATCGCCATATCAGCTACTGTAGCGACAATAATAATAAACCAAATTTGGACATATAACATGTTACCGACTTCCATTATAGGCAGGCAATAAAGCTTCCATTTGAAGCGACAATTTCGCAGCTTTAATTGAATTGTGTGTGCATTCTTTTGACCACGCGTGTCATAGTGTCTTTAAATGGAAAATCAAGCACAAGCCGCCTATATAAGAATTCTGTGCTTATTATGGGAATATTAATTCAACATATATCAACTTTGTTGCATTGCATCTATCGTCGTTCTGTCGACTTGTCGTTTCTGCTTTTTTTTTTATTTTTATAAATGTCACATTAAATTGATTTTTACATACCTTGTGCAAATGGAATTTTGTTGCTTTGCTTGTGCTTATTTTGCTCAAAAAAAAAACAATCCAGGAGATGAAACTTCTTTTAGTCTCTCCTTATGTCGCATGCTTGAATATTTTAAATAAATTATTTAAGCCTCACCCTTGTCGAGCTGCTCACAAAAAAAAATAATATAAAAATCGCATTAAATGCACACAACAAGCCAATCAAAGCGTGAAAATTGACTTTGACAAATTAATTAATTAATGTCGTATATCTAAAAATAGTAGCATATGAGAAGCAAAAAAAAAGAGCAGATTAAAGTTGTCACGCAACATTTGCAATACATTAATAATTGAGGTAATATTTTATCAGGTAACAACAAAGTATCAACTGAGACATTTTTCTTAATGGTAACGATGCACATGTATGCATTAAATTGTCAAAAGAGAAAATAACCAATTTTTCATTTTTAAATATGTTTATTATCAGTACGGAGTGGAATATCATGGATGGGACATTGATATGGAACTAAAAGGTTGATGTTCTTAGCGGAGTAATTGATGCAGAGTTGTCAGATGGAAGTCTAGCTCAATTAAAGTAGTTTTCAACTTTAACTACGCACTACCTAAACCTAGATATTATGTTTAGGGGTCGTTCAATTATGACGTCCGAAATTAACGATCATTTATCAAAAAAAAAAAACAATGAATTTCCAAGAATTTCTATTGTTCATTTCTTGCTGACCCCCCCCCCCCCCCCCCCCCCTGGACGTCATAAGTGAACGGCTCCTTAGTGAAAATGAACAAAGTCAAACTAGGTGTGACGGATTGGATCCTGTTTTTCATATTTTTTTTATTGTATTCACCTGCCTTTTGCATTTTCATTTTAATTCTAATTTGAACTTGATTATTTATTTAATTGAACAACTTTTGAACCTCGTGTTTTTATTTCTATCCGTGACAGCGCATTGACATCATATGGTTCACAAAGAGATATTAGACAAGCCAATAGCAATAAAAGGAACTAAGACCATCGACTAATTGGATTAGACTTTGTGGATGGAAAAAGAGCACGTGTAAGGCCAAAGAACTTATGGAAAGAGGCTGATGATAGAGACAGTATTGCATTTGGTATAGGAAATTGGCAAGCGATAGAGCCAGTTTTAGGTGGCATCTGAGAAAGACCATGGATCACAATTGATCTGTAAGGTCATCCAAGTAAGTAAGTAAGACCATTGAACCTGATTAGTATTTCTGGGATCAACATCTTTTCAGCTTAGGGCTACAGACTTATTGTCGGGAAGTAACACTAGTCTTACGCACCATACGTCTCCTTTTCCTGGAAAAGTCTAGCTTTGAGTATGGACATTCTTACTCTGTTTAATTAAAGATATGTTCCTCATCTGAGGTCGGTTCCTTGTAAGGCGTGGAAACTCAGGATTAATCCTGAAATATTCCAAAAATCCTAAAACCATCCCTGAGCAAATAAACGTGGAAATGTGAAATCCTTTTTAAATCCTTGATGCATCATTAATCCTGAGTTTCCACGCCTCGGTTGCTTGTATACACTGTAAACACTTTACTTTAAAGACAATTTACTATTCAGAATATAACCCTAGCAGCCGACTTCTATTGGTTTGTATAACTGGTCAAGCATATTGTTTTTTCATACATACTGCTCTTGCCAGATTTTTAAGGTTTAGTAGAATATCAATGAACTGAAACTCTAGATTCACATTACTAAATGAATGACATTCAGGATATACTTCACAAACCTAACAATTTCTCGATTAAAATTGTGTAAACTCGAACTAATTCAATTAAAACTATAAAAAAGAAACAAATGCAATAAAATCAACATTCCTCCTATAACGGTTAACCTCACGAGTGCGGAAAAGTTAAATATATACCTATGCAAACACATCGATATGAAATAATGATCGAGATACTTGTTAACATCTCAATATAAATTTAAATTCTCTTATAAAAAGATTAAATCAATTTTTTCATATTCCCGATAAAAGCTGGAAAAAAAGAGTTTAAGAATGATCTCAGCGGTATATTATGAAGATTTGAATCAAAATATAGTTAAATTAACAAGCATTTCATCTCGCGCCACACACAACGAGCTCTTAAAAATCGATTCAAATTTTTCATTTTTTTCTTCGTTCTTGCTTCTTCTTCAGAGATGAAGATAATATCTAAAGTTGAGCTATTATGAAATAATTATCTAACATAATGTTTTATTTGTTCTCAAAAAATTAATTTTACATGCTTCATTTAGGCTGATAGAAAAAGAAATGAAAAGATAATCGATTTGTTCCTTCTTCTTGCTGTCTCGTGATAAATTTTCTATTTATTTTCTGATGTCTTACTTCACGTGTAAAATAATTTGTTTAAACTTTTATGAAACTCATAAAAAATGTTAATTAAAATTCGAAATTTAAATATTTTGAAGAACCTCCTATTTGGGGATGAATTTTCAGCCATGAATCATATCTAAATTAACAAGCAAAAAATAATATTATTTGGAATTTCTGTTCTTCTTGCATAAATTTGCTCATCGTTGGAATTTTGTGTGAGAAAAAAATTTGCATAAATATTAATTAGTAAAAAATTATTTGTTTAAAAATATTGGAGGTAAGAAAGTCCATAAAAAGTTAAACATATCGTGGGATTCTTTTTTTGAGAATAGATTTTTTTTGGAGTTTTGTTAAAATCCGCATTTCTTTTGATAGCTTTATGGGTTTTAGGTAAAGTGAATCATTTAAGTTAAACTAGTGTATCGGGTAGAAACACAATGCGGATATATTCACACCGTACCATCAAAAGTCTTATGGATAGACCAAGATTTGCTCAGCATAAGTTTGAAGGGTGGGCGTGAAGTACGGCCGAGACCTATATCGACACAGTTCAAAAGTTATACCTAATTTATGTCATAATAATTATGTCAGCAACAAAAACACTTAGCTTGAATTTTGCAACCCTCAAGAACACAGTGGTTTCCACAGTGAAGAGTATAAACAAAATTCAGAATTATGTCAATTCAAATAAAACATCCAAAAAAATTTTTTGACCAAAGTACACCATAGAAAATCAATTTTCAATTTTGGACTAGGGGCGACCCTAGTCAAAATCAATTTTGTCACTTTTTTCTTCAAGGGTTTATCCAAATGGATTGAAACTTTGCATAAATATTCTAGTGCTTAAAACAAATACAAATAAAACATCTTTTTGCTTTTGAGCAAAGAACCAAGTAGGAAATACATTTTCAATTTTGGACTAGGGGCGACCCTAGTCAAAATCAATTTTGTCACTTTTTTCTTCGAGGGTTGATCCAAATGGATTGAAACTTTGCATAAATATTCTAGTGCTTAAAACAAATACAAATATAACATCCTAAAATTTTTTCGAGCAAAGAACCAAGTAGGAAATACATTTTCAATTTTGGACTAGGGGCGACCCTAGTCAAAATCAATTTTGTCACTTTTTTCTTCGAGGGTTGATCCAAATGGATTGAAACTTTGCATAAATATTCTAGTGCTTAAAACTAATACAAATATAACATCCTAAAATTTTTTCGAGCAAAGAACCAAGTAGGAAATACATTTTCAATTTTGGACTAGGGGCGACCCTAGTCAAAATCAATTTTGTCACTTTTTTCTTCGAGGGTTTATCCAAATGAATTAAAACTTTGCATAAATATTTTAGTGCTTAAAACAAATACAAATAAAACCTCCTAAAATTTTTTTGAGCAAAGAACCAAGTAGGAAATACATTTTCAATTTTGGACTAGGGGCGACCCTAGTCAAAATCAATTTTGTCACTTTTTTCTTCGAGGGTTTATCCAAATGAATTAAAACTTTGCATAAATATTTTAGTGCTTAAAACAAATACAAATAAAACCTCCTAAAATTTTTTTGAGCAAAGAACCAAGTAGGAAATACATTTTCAATTTTGGACTAGGGGCGACCCTAGTCAAAATCAATTTTGTCACTTTTTTCTTCGAGGGTTTATCAAAATGGATTAAAACTTTGCATAAATATTCTAGTGCTTAAAACAATTACAAATAAAACATCCTAAAATTTTTTTGAGCAAACAACCAAGTAGGAAATACATTTTCAATTTTGGACTAGGGGCGACCCTAGTCAAAATCAATTTTGTCACTTTTTTCTTCGAGGGTTTATCCAAATGGATTGAAACTTTGCATAAATATTCTAGTGCTTAAAACAAATACAAATAAAACGTCCTAAAATTTTTTTGAGCAAAGAACCAAGTAGGAAATACATTTTCAATTTTGGACTAGGGGCGACCCTAGTCAAAATCAATTTTGTCACTTTTTTCTTCGAGGGTTTATCCAAATGAATTAAAACTTTGCATAAATATTTTAGTGCTTAAAACAAATACAAATAAAACCTCCTAAAATTTTTTTTGAGCAAAGAACCAAGTAGGAAATACATTTTCAATTTTGGACTAGGGGCGACCCTAGTCAAAATCAATTTTGTCACTTTTTTCTTCGAGGGTTTATCAAAATGGATTAAAACTTTGCATAAATATTCTAGTGCTTAAAACAATTACAAATAAAACATCCTAAACTTTTTTTGAGCAAACAACCAAGTAGGAAATACATTTTCAATTTTGGACTAGGGGCGACCCTAGTCAAAATCAATTTTGTCACTTTTTTCTTCGAGGGTTTATCCAAATGGATTGAAACTTTGCATAAATATTCTAGTGCTTAAAACAAATACAAATAAAATATCCTAAAATTTTTTTGAGCAAAGAACCAAGTAGGAAATACATTTTCAATTTTGGACTAGGGGCGACCCTAGTCAAAATCAATTTTGTCGCTTTTTTCTTCGAGGGTTTATCCAAATGGATTGAAACTTTGCATAAATATTCTAGTGCTTAAAACAAATACAAATAAAACGTCCTAAAATTTTTTTGAGCAAAGAACCAAGTAGGAAATACATTTTCAATTTTGGACTAGGGGCGACCCTAGTCAAAATCAATTTTGTCACTTTTTTCTTCGAGGGTTTATCCAAATGAATTAAAACTTTGCATAAATATTTTAGTGCTTAAAACAAATACAAATAAAACCTCCTAAAATTTTTTTTGAGCAAAGAACCAAGTAGGAAATACATTTTCAATTTTGGACTAGGGGCGACCCTAGTCAAAATCAATTTTGTCACTTTTTTCTTCAAGGGTTTATCCAAATGGATTGAAACTTTGCATAAATATTCTAGTGCTTAAAACAATTACAAATAAAACATCCTAAAATTTTTTTGAGCAAAGAACCAAGTAGGAAATACATTTTCAATTATGAACTTGGGACAGGTCTAGTCAAAATCTAGTTTTTCATTTTTTTCTTCGAAGGTTTATTCAATTACAGTGAAACTTTGTGTGAGTATACTAAGATTTATACAAAACAGTTTTAAATATCTAAAGCAATCTAAAGAAGAAACGTTATCGCTCAATTGTTTGCTTAAACTGTTGAGCTGTTGAAGCTGTTTGAGCCAGTGTTGCTCTTGGACTTGAGAATTGGCAGACGGTAGCAGGCGAAGAATAAAGGAAGCCATGGATCACAACTGATACGTATCCCCAGTAATATCTTAAAGTTCATTGAATCCATTTTTCACGAAATTCTGAAGAACAAAACTTCAAATCCCATTCTGTCCACATTCAAACGCTAAATCCATAGCCTATAATCACTTTATTATAAATTCCACAAATCTAGTTCATATTGGAATTCAAATAGAATGCGAAAGACATCAATCGAGAGGGTAATGAGCTCCAAAAAACCAGCCCACGAAGAATTGAGAATTAATGGGAAATTTTTCTTCATATTTAATATTTCAATGATTCTCAACATAATCCCAAGAATCATCGATTATAATAAAAATCAATTTTCCGCTGTGGCGATGATATTCAATTTTTTTTTGCTTTAACAGTAATAATTGGTATGTATTGACTTGATTCACGGTTGGGGATTTCTTGCTTTCTTTGTTTCGCTTGTGTATTTTTAAGGAGGAAAAACAAA
The DNA here is from genome assembly GCA_917627325.4 of Chironomus riparius. Classification (NCBI taxonomy): domain Eukaryota; kingdom Metazoa; phylum Arthropoda; class Insecta; order Diptera; family Chironomidae; genus Chironomus; species Chironomus riparius. The sequence continues at coordinate 13,767,897 of OU895877.1, read as the reverse complement.
GAGAACAAAAAAAAAAGTAATAAAATCTCATAATTTCATCGTGAAAGAATTTGTATTAATAAAAAGTTCCAATTTTGGGATTAAATTATCTTTTATGGACTTTAATTAAGAGATTCTTAAGCTCATTAATCCATTGAGACTTGTAAATATTTACTAAGCGAAATATTATTTATATTAATTCGGATGATTTAGTTTAAATTAATTTAATTTTGTATTACGTGCTAATTTCAACGTTCTGAGAAGAAATAACAACTGTGGGACTAGACTATAAAAAGAAACAACTTTCTTCTCAGAGGTTATAAAATAAAATTTTTGCCTGATTATGCAAACAGAATTGCTTAATTAATAAAAACTAAGATTTTACGACTTGAATAATTTTCCATGAGAATGAATCTTTTGTTGACTTAATTTAACGAGCATTAACAACTTAGTGATTTGGGATAGGGCGAGTTCTTCGGTATAGATCTATGCCTACTCTAGATTCCTAGTGCATACTCTACCCCTGCATACTCTAGTAAGGTAAAGCCTACTTTATTCAATTCTAGTAAGTGAACTAGAGTAAACACTAAGAATAGGTATATCTTCAGAAACCTAAGAACATAGTTTTGAAAAATTCTAGAAATTAGAAAAATAAATTGAAATCTTTAAAATCCTTTGATTTTGAACAGAATAAACTTAGTCTTAAAGTTTATTAACACATTAAGTCAACTGCTATTAGAAGAAATTAAAAACTTAATAACACAAGACATTCCATCAAAGTCAAGATGTATTACAAGTAACTATGAATGACTTCATTTGTAATTAACATTAATAATAATATTTTTAACATGTTTATTTTCTTTGTTTTCAAACTAAATTTGTTAATAATTAAAATGTGTGAATGATTGATGGCATTTTGTTCGACAGAAGTCTTCTGAACCATAATAAATCTAAAATGTGAATTATTTCAACTGAAAAATATTTGCTCTTCGTTAGAATTCCTTTATTAACCAAAGCATTTGCTTAGCTTACACACAAAAAAAAGCTTTATTTCTCAGAATTTCATGTTAAATTCTTTTATTTTTTGTACTAATCATCTTGACGAATAAGATTATTAATTTATTAATTATTTTTAATGACTCATGGTTAATTTCTCTTCATTATTTTATGTATAACAATCCAACCATGCACGAGAACAAATATAAATTTCATTAATGAAACAACGAAGCACGAATAAAAATATCAAATTCTTCATGAATGAGTCAATAGGAAGCTGCTGTTGCTGCTGTTTATTTGTAAATTGAAGAAAACAATACAAAGAAAAGTATAATATGAAGCTGTATTCATTGACTACTTAATAACTTATCAAACAGCATGACTGTATCTCTCTCGAACGGAAAATTATAAAAGATTGAGATGGAAACAGAACATTCAATAATTATTATTGCATCAAATTATTCAGATTGAGATTCATTCTACCCATTCCGATTGACTAATTTAAATTGGGTTTCTTTTTCGAGGGAAACAAATTGAGGAATCTGTTTTTAATCAATGAACAATGCTGTAGGTTGATTTGATGGATGATTCTACAGGTAAAAAGTTCTTGGATCTAATTTAGTAAGTAGTTTTGAAATAGTATGTGTCATTAACAAGGGTTTGATTGAATTTATGAGCTATATGATTGAGGATGGTGAAATCTTATGAGTCATCTATTTAGGAGCTTTTGATTTTAAAGTAATACTGGTCAGAAAGGATAGAATTAGCTTCTATTTTATGATTCCTTGCTAGAGTTTTCAAGGTTTAAACAAATTACTTTAATTGTCAATTTAACTGATAATTAATATTTAAATTACATTCATTAAGAGTGACAAACAAAGGTTCACACCCCTTTTTTACATTTTTGGCGCGAAAAACAATAAATTTTTACAAAGAATGTATTTAATTATTTATCTATATTTGCAAGTAAAATCCTATTCACAATGATTCAGATTCGGAAAAAATGTTCAAAAATTCTTTGTGCACAATATTTTTCTGACACATTAGAAAATTGAAAGTTTTTGTTAATTCCTTTTGATTTGATTCTTTAAGCATCTTCTACATAATGTTTTCATTAATTGCTCAAAAAACTCAGTCCATAATATAAAGGATAAACATGATTGTTTTAGCAAAAGTATGTAAAAGTTTATCAAAAAATATTGTGCATGTCCAAATTTTGTATGAAAATTTATGTAAACTTTGAACGCCCTCAGTAATATGGGAGATAGATTTAAGGTTAATTAATTGATTTGTATAGGTTTCAGATAGGTCTTTGGAATACTTTTTAACTTATGAATAGTTTAAGTTTTGGATTAATACTCAGATTTCAATTCCACTTTTAAGGCTTAATAAGCAGATTTCTATTGAGTTGGTTGTTTTAATATGTAAAGCTAAGCTTAAATTAGCTAACAACTGCTTCCAGGACATCCAAATAACAACTTAAAGTAGAAAAAATCATATTTTTCTTTTCATGCTCAAATTGTAAACAAATTTTTGGTGAGATTAAATTAAGGATTTCTGGAGTTAGACAGCAAATAGGAACGAGATATTTTTAAAGGATATGCATAAAGGTAAGATCTTTAATCTGGCATTTAAAAGACATAGTTTAATTAACATGAAATTTTTGAATTTTTGAACATTTTTTTCGATTCTGAATCATTGTGCTATTAATTATTTGAAAATAGGGTAAACTATGTTGAAATTTGTGTGTTTTTGCACATGGAGATTTGATTTGCAAATAAGTTGCTAATGACTGATGATGAAAATTTTCTTATGGGCTCAAAAGATCAATAATTGTGGGAATTTTCAGTTAATAATGTTTTTTGAAGGATATGCTGCTTATGGGAAGAGATTTTTGACATTTTCGATCAAATATTGAAATTTGTGCGGAAAATTTTAAAATTTGTGCAAAAAAATGTTGAAATTTGTGCGTTTTTTTCGTTGACATAATTGCAATTCTTAGAAATTGATATTTTGCTGAAGGAATTTGGAATATTTGAATAAACTTTAAATGAAATTAAGAACATAAAGCTGATTTGTTTCAAACCTTTTCCTCAAGAAATAATGCAAGATTCAAGATTTAACTCAGTTTGAGCTGGGTGAGTTTACAACCGTCAAAGGAACATACATTAAATCAGCAATTTCTCCATTTTTTTTGTAAATTTTATGCAGCATAGAGTTTTAACAATAACTTATATATATACTTTTTGAATGTATGGATATTCTTGAAGTCTTTTGCATTTTTTTTTATTTTTATCTAAAATTTTAAATGACCCACGTTTTTCATTTTTATCAGCTGTTATTAGTTTTTGACATTCAGTAGTTCCATTTATGCTTATTCTTCGTAAAATCCTATAAAAACATGAACTTCATGTAAACAAAATTTTGGTTTAAATGGCTTATTTGGCCTGATTAATTTTTTATGTGAGCGCGCAAATTTAGAAGAGAAGCTATAAACATTAGCGAAATTGCCATATTGATCAATACAAAAATCAGATTTATAAAAATAGAACCTATCAATAATAATTATATAAGACTCAACACAAACTATTGAAAATTATAAACGAATCACTATAATAATAGCTGTCAACAAATCACATTGCATTATTAGAAGCTATACAAAGCATACAGCCACTCGACAAATCATTAAATCACTTCAATTTACATCTCAAAAACAAATTTGAAGAATCATTCAAATTACATATTCAGGATTATAGTGATATAAAATCACTCGCTCAAGCTATTAGCCTGAAAGTGTTAGAAAACAGTTTACAATAAAATATTTTATCACATAATCGTAAAGAATGTCTTAATAGCTCTAGAACTTTTACGTATTCATTTCTGTTTTTTTGTTTTCTACTTAAAAATTAGTTTAAATCCTACGATAGTGGTAAGTGTTTCTTATGTATTTCAATTTCTTTTATGTCATAGATATCTACAGTATTAGAAAAAATGGCTTTTGTTCGTCTACGGTGGCATTTCTCGTAAGTATCTTATCTCATATATCCTTACATATTGCTATATTTCAAAAAATTTCAACTTTATTTCTCTTATCTTTTCAAGTATATTTCTTTTCAACAAAGAAAACTTCTTTTGTTCCTTTTTAATTATACCTACGTATAAGGGACATGTCACGATGCATTTTTTTCCTCTTTTTTTTTTAAAAAAATATAATTTTTTTTCTGTGCCGAAACGATCGAAAAATAAAGAAGAGAAAAATATTTTTGCCGGCATCCGAAGACACAGTGGTATCTCACTGTGTTTTAAACTTCCAACAATGTTATTTTCTTCTTTCCAATGGCACACACAAAAAAAAAGGTCTAAGAATCATTAATGCTAGAAATGAGCAATTTGAAAATTTTGATGGAATGTTCAGATAAAGAGCCATAAAATGTTTGTTGCTCATTGAGAATTGCTTTATGTCCCGGTAAGAAATGACATGGAATGCATTATACCTCATTTATAATTCTACGTTTACCTTACAGACTGGGAACAGTCGAAAAAAAAGACATGAAATGCTGCTTGTTTGATAAAGACATAATATATATTAGGAACTAATTTGTGGAACAGAAAAAAGGTAATCGACAGAAATGTCATTTTGGTCTGTTTATTCTCTAATTGATTGCATCTGTTATCAAGCGACTGTAAAACGAAATCGAATTCTTGTGTAGAATAAAACATTTTTCCGCTTGAAATGAGGCACTGGATGGATGGTGAGTCATGGGATTGAAATTTTTTCCCTTGAAAGGTGTCACAATGAAGAAGTCCCATGGTGAAAATTGAAAATTGATTTTAGATAGAATGCACTCAATGTTATCAGTGTTACTTGACAACATAACTGATGGGTACCTTTTTAATGCCTTCCATGTCAATGAGCCTCATACCTGGAAAAAATGTGCATTTTTTCGCTCTTACTGTTAAATTTTCATTCTTGAAAAATAGTTTTGATCTTAACTGACTGATAAAATTTGATTGCATTCCATTCTTTTAACATCCTGTCCATTCACGTCCTTTCCTAGTTGGAGATTTTTAAGGATTCGTTAACGCCATGTGAACTATCTCATCTTTTTATGGCAAATTTTTTTTGGAGGTTATGTTATGGAATTTTCATCAGTTTGGGATGTGTCCTTGAAGTTTTTGCAATTATGCGCATCCTATCTTTTTTAAGCACGATTCTGTTCAATTCATAACAACTAATCACTTATTTAACTCAACTTAGCTCTGATTCAGCAGAACTCAGCACTTATACAGCTCAACTCAGTACTTATTAAGCTCAATTCAGCTCAACTTGACACTCATTCAGCTCTATTCAGCACATGTTCAGTTCAATTTAACGCTTATTCAGCACAACTTAGTTTTGATTTAGCAGAACTCAGCACTTATTAAGCTCAATTCAGCTCAACTTGACACTCATTAAGCTCAATTCAGCACATGTTCAGTTCAATTTAACGCTTATTCAGCACAACTTAGTTTTGATTTAGCAGAACTCAGCACTTATTAAGCTCAACTGGGCACTCATTCAGCTCAATTCAGCACATATTCAGTTCAATTTAACAATTATTCAGTACAACTTAGTTCAATTCAGCACATATTCAGTTTAATTTAACTTTTATTCGGCACACCTTAGTTTTGATTCAGCAAAACTCAGTACTTATAAAGCTCAATTCAGCTCAACTTGACACTCATTCAGCTCAATTCAGCACATATTCAGTTCAATTTAACAATTATTCAGTACAACTTAGTTCAATTCAGCACATATTCAGTTTAATTTAACTTTTATTCGGCACACCTTAGTTTTGATTCAGCAAAACTCAGTACTTATTAAGCTCAATTCAGCTCAACTTGACACTCATTCAGCTCAATTTAGCACATGTTCAGTTCAATTTAACGCTTATTCAGCACAACTTAGCAGAACTCAGCACTTATTAAGCTCAACTGGGCACTCATTCAGCTCAATTCAGCACATATTCAGTTCAATTTAACACTTATTCAGCACAACTTAGTTTTGATTCAGCAGTGAAATTCAGCACTTGTTTAGTAGTACTGAATCATAACAACCAAAAACAGTTATTAGCACCTCAAAATGCGCCTAATCGTTCGCAATAGATTAACAGTTAAAAATTTTTAAAAAAATTTCTACTTTTCCCTCTCTCGCATATATACTTACACCAAAACTTTAATTTCAAGTCGGTGATACTTTAAAAGAAAAGAACAGAAAATTAAGAAAGAATGAAATTGTTCAAGAACTTAATGGGATAACATTATCGGCTATCTATAATTACCTATATAGGAAGAGAAAGAGAGAGAAAAGTTAAAAAAAATGGACATTTGCAAAAGACCACACAATTTTTTTCGAAAACGATTAGAGGATATACTTATGTGTATATATCTCGGCATTTGTTTAACTTCAATAACTTGGCATAAGGAGAAATATTTTTTTTTGTTATTTTTCATCAATGAATCGATTCCGAACATTTTCCAAGAATTTTTATGGCTCCAATATAAGAGAAGACATGAATGAATACACAAGCGGCGAACCTGGTTTCCCCTAATGGCCTTTTTTTTTTGTTCCTCAATTCATAATATTTGTTTTAAACGTAACGAAAAATAAAACGGAATCATGAAAATGATTTGTGGACAGGAATATGAACCGTATGAGCGAAAAGGCATTAGAAGACAAGGCAGCAATTTGAAAGCCCTGTAGCATGCAATTTTATGATGAAGACTTAACTAGCAGTTTTCAATGTTAGTGTCTTAATTTCGGTTCTTGCTCCTCTTTTTTTAATATATTTTGTTTGTTGCGAGCAAGACCCGGAACGTTCATCATGCGAATTTGTTCTTTCTCCTTCCTTCACTCCTTTTTATTCGTTTTCTCGGGCTATGCTATTTATCTGATGGTGGTCTCCATGATGATTCTCTTTGTGAAGCACAAAAAGAAAGAAAAACAGGCACATTGCAATTCAATTCAAAATAGATAATCATCTCGCGAATTGCAGCCAGATTCAGTCCGGTGGACAATGAAAATTACCAATAAGCGATGAGAAAGAGGCACTTCATTCGTGAATGCAAACGTTAATATACTTGAAGGCAGGCAAAGGTACATATTTAAGTTACTCTCGCACATTTATCAAAATGTGCATACTTAAGGATGGAACTTCATTGGGTGGTCAATTCAAGAGCGCAATGTGAGAGAGATAAAGAATGGATGGAGAAGTTGGTTCTTGTTGCTTATTTTTTTTTATTATATTGAAAAATGCAGATTCTTTAATTTTCTTACATGCAAGACTTATATTATTTTTTAAGAAATAAAAAAGGCAAGATTGAATTGTGTGTGAGAAACAAAGAGAAATATTTTAAATAGAGGGATATTCAAAACAAGCATTGAAATCATGTCTAAGGTATTTATACAATAGAACTTGAGATTATTTCTCGAATTTCTAACCTTATAATTTGATTTATTCTTTATTGTGGGAGCATTTTTTTAAGAATTGAATCGCAATAATTTTAATGATCGCTCCTTGTTCAAGCATTTTAGTCATGCATTTTTATTTTTCAAAATATCCAACTGATGACTGGATTGTTCTAGAATTAGTAGCATTAAATGTTTTACAAAAAGCAAGCTTTAAATTGGACTTTGAGCTGATCAACAAGCTTCTGAAGTGTTGATGCGCAATTTATTCAGTATTTGATGCATTTATCCTCTCGTACTCAAATATCTTGACTCATTATTTAACTTGAAGTGTCAGAGATTGACGATGTTATGGATGTTTGATGTTTCTAGTCGAGAATCGAGCTTTGAACTGATTTTAGGTTAAATTCATCCGAATTTGAGTTGGTATCTAGGGAAAAGTTCTGTTTTGCAAGGATTATACTTTAAAGTAAGGATCCAACAACCTCAAAACCATCCAAAATTGACTTGTAAATGAGGAAGACAAGCGGGAAAAATAACGCACGTGTAACCGCGCTCTGTTTCGAAAGATTTTTGATGGCAAAACCAGATCATTAAATAGCTTTTATGTGGCAATTTTTTTCTGATGATATAATGAAAAAATGAGATCTTTAAACTATTTATATTGGATATCGTCATACGTACAGTTCATTTTGTGAAGCTTGAACGGATTAAGATGATAAAATCCGTCGAGGAATGGCATTTTGAGGTTGGAATTCGGTAGTTTAGCATTGTAAAAGTGTAAAAGTACATAAAAATATTATATTAAGGCACCGAATCAGCGTCTGAGTCAAAAGAAAGTGCTCAGCAATTTCAAATAAAAGTATCACATGTTCTCAAATATAAATTTCGTACGAAAATAACTATCATACTTGAGGAATAAGAGAAATAAAAACATCAGCGACCTTCTCGTTTAATAGATTTACAGCAAATCGACCTTGATTGCAGGAAATCATTTCTTCTTATTTAACATACATAACACAAAAAATTCCATACAGTGACGACTCATTTTTACTATTGTTAATCGCTGTTCGTTTTGCTATTCGCAAAAGCCTAGTTATTTATTTTGTTATTCAATGTAATTTATTGTTCAAAATAGATATTAAATTTTGAATGAAAGGAAAATATCTGTGGTGTGTTAGAGAAATCTATAAAATTCATTTGAATTTACGCTTTTTTTTTTGCTTAGCTTAATAAAAAAAAAGACTTTAATTGAGCTAAAAATAGACAAATAGAAAGAAGTTTAAAATTGAATAACAAGTTGGAAATACCACAAAAGACTGACATTATATCAAAACCTCATAAGCTTTTAAATTAATAAGGCAAGTGTCTCCATTCGAATGCCTGATTTGAGTGAAAGTTTATTTCATGAAATGAAATGGCAAGTAAAGAAGTCTTTCTGATGCAGATGATGAGAGGTGGTGTATGATTTGCAATTTTAAACTGTTTGAGGTTTGAAATTTTATATCAGTCGTAGTTTTTCACCCTTTGAGGTTTGATTTGAACAAGCAAAGTACCCTGTTTTTTCGTTATAAGCTAGTAGCTTAGAAGAATAAAAAAGTGATTTTTTTTGGCTCACTAGTAGCTTAGTAACGAGTAGTAGCTTATAACGAAAAAACAGGGTACGCCTTTTGAAAGATATTAGGGTCTCGTCACAAAAAAATTGTACGTGAGTGACGCTTTGTTATTCTTGAAAAGGAGATATATCCTTAAAAGTGACAAATTTAAAAGCTACTTTTTTGAAAAGAAAATCAAAATCCCCATCTATTGTTGTACAATTCACTTCATGAAAGTTTACTGTTACTCGAAAAAATCACTTTAACTAAGCGTCACTCACGTACAATTTTTGGGAATTTTACTATATCTTCATTATTGTTTATTGATATATCTCCAAATGTATTTTTTGGGTCGGAAATTCAATTCTGTTCTATTTGAGTTTATAAAAAAATAAAAATTGCTGCATTAACATACCCAAATGGACAAAATTAAGTTAAATTTTTTAACGGGTTTAACTTTTTTGAATTTTTTCGGCTGTAATTTGTTTGTTTACAAACAAAATCGAAAATGAAATTTGAAAAGTCTCGAAAATATCACTGAATAATGATGTAAAAGCTCTTAAAAAAGTCGGAACAGCTAATGCATCATCTACTTTTCCTATTCAAATCATAATATTTTGGATTAATGATTGAATAATTAAGAATTTTGATAATTTAATTTTTGATGTTTTGTATGATAGTGTTAGTGAAAAATTCAAATTATTTTTTCCGTTAAGCAAAAATCCTTAAAAAAACGTGGAGGCACATTATAAAATTAAGGAATTTAAGCTATTTATTAATACTTAAATGTATTTCTTAATCCACTAATAGAGATGTGTAACATCCAGAAACAATAATTTGATCAATCTAGGATGAAATTCAATTGAGTTTATGCAAAATTATTTCAATAACAAATTAAATTACGAAGATCCAGTAAATTTGAATTATATAGGATATAAAACTGTAAATTCAAAGAAATCTTGTAAAGAAGAGTCAAACAAACCTAAATATTCAATAAAACTTTGTCAAAATTGCTGAAAATTTCAACAAACAGTAAAACGCATATCAACTAGTCACTCCTTTCTCGTGATAATGCTCAATTTCGCACAAAAATGAGTTAAACATGAATGTCTGTTAAACACCAGAATACTGATAATAATATTATGTGACTAAAATTACACTTAATTAACAGGTAAATACTCTGTATTTATATATGTGCTATAATTGCACTTCATTAGTTAATCTAATTATTATAATATTTTAAATTACATTTTCATTTTTCCTGTGCAAACTTTAAGCACTGCCTTTAGTAATTGTTGTGGATACAGAAATATTTACTTTTCCGTGTGAATGTCTATCTCTGTATATGTACATGTCCTAATTTTTTAATCGCTAATGACTTTATAGAAATTATTTTTTGAGTCTAGACTTTGAAGTAATAATATGGTCATGTGGATAAATCAACAGCCATCGCATCACAGTCATATGTAGAACATGTTTTTTTTTGGTGAAAGCTTCGTCGTGATGCCGGCACCAAAATATTTCAAATTCCTGAAAAGTCAAATATAGCGAAAATACAACAGCAACAAATTCATGTGAGATGCCATGAAATTGAAGAACTCGTTAAATATCTCTTGAGAAAGGAATTCAAATTGCATACAAAATTTCCATCAAGATAATAAGGGGCCGTTCACTTATTACGTTCGCATTTTAGGAGGGAGGGGGTTTAAAAAATTGTAACAAAATGTAACATAGGGGAGGGGGGTATGTCAAGAAGTATGTAACGTTCTAACTGTCGTCTGTCTTTTAAAAAAAAATTATCAAAATAAAATAAATTATGAACGTTCAGGGGGGGGGGGGGGGGTTGTTGTGAGTTGTAACATATTGTAAGAAGGGGGGAGGGGTGAAAAAAGTCGTTTTTTGCGTAACGTAATAAGTGAACGGCCCCTAAAGTTTTCTGTTAAAATTTATTCGCCTCATATGCATAATGTGATTTTAACTAATGCAATTGCTTACCACTTGAAATTAAATAGCTTTTAGGCGCTTTTTCATGAATGATATGGTTTTTTGAGGTTAATTTGTCTTGACTTTCCATTACTTTTTCGATTGCTAAACAAAACTTGATTCCAGAGTTTCCTAATTGATATATAAAGCTTCTTGCATATTTCTTCAAATCTAACGTATTTCTAAAATTCAAAAATAATCAAAGCGACGCTTTAAAAGTTCAAAATTTACAGAACCATACAACTATGAATATAAAAAAGTCGTTAAATTACAAAAAAAAACGAATACTAAATGCGTTTTAATCGTCAATTCCTCAAACTTCCATTGACAACTTTTCCGTAATTTAAATAGCACGCTTTTACATACTGGGGGTCCTCGATTTGAGTAGTTGTTTTGTTCCAAAAAATTTCTACTCAAATCGAATCTATTCAAATCGAGGCAAAGAATCCATACAAAATCACATGTTTTGTTCCAGAGTCCAAAAAATGTATCAAAACAATGAAAATTTTGATAATTTTTTGCACATTTTACCTATTTTCTTAATTTTACCTATGTGTTTTAGATAACTTAATTTATTTCAACGCATATTCATATTGTTTTTAAACAGAAATTCACAAAAAATATGTTTTTGAAGCAAAACAAAAATATGAGAACCTTGCAAATGTTATTTAACCGAACAATTTGTAGGGTTTTTGAATTTGAACTTTTTAAAACCGTTAATTTTATATCGATTTTTTAAATTTTTACTTTAATTTTGTAACTTTAGTATTGATTTTTCGATCAATATGATAAGTTCACACTTATGGCAGAAAAATTTATGTTTAAAAATATTTTCTGAAATGTTTTTATCAAAAATATTTGTTTTGTAAACAATTCAAATCGAAGAAAACAGGAAGAAATCCACTCAAATCGAATATTTTGGTGGGTAAAAAATTTTCTGTTCAAATCGAATCTACTCAAATAGAATCTACTCAAATCGAGGACCCCCAGTATTAATTGAAGTATGAAATAACTCGAGTAAATTTACTACAGCAAAATCTAGATGGTAATTAAAATGATTTTTAAATTATCGATCTGAATTAATTATAAACTCATTGGTAAATGCTCGGCTGCTTATGAATTTGTCAGGTAAGTAACAGCATGAAAGTTAAAAACATTTGAAACGATCTGGGAATGTTAATTATGAGACAGGCAATTATTGCCTCTTTTTTTCGACTCACGAAATGAATTTATTTTGAAACGTTTCGTTATTCACAAAAGCACAAGCGACTTTAAAGACGTTAATTTATAAATCACCTATAATACAAATTGCATACAAATTAATAATTCATTTGACTAAGCACACAGTCAGATAGAATCGTTCAAGTCTTTTTGTTGATGTTGCACAACATTTTTAATTGGATTGTTTTTAAAAATCTTTGTTTGGGTGTGCATGCTTGTGAATTCTGTGAGGTGCTTTATATATTTATTTTAGCTAAAGTTGATTAAAGTTATAAGAAATCCGTAATTGAAGACGAGGTTTAACGCAAATTTATGTTGAAATCTTTACGGCATGGGTTCAAATCCTACTTTAGAAATTTATGATAAACTTTAAAAAATTTGGACAGGACGTTGTTTTTTTTTTTGATTGGATCGATTTTTATATAAATCTTTTTTGTTCCTGCAATGTAAGGATCCCATTTAAAATTCAATTTAATCGAATTAAATCATAAACTAATTGGAATCAACCGTAAATGCCACAATGTCTTGCATGGTGAGATAACGAGCCCAATTCTGCTGAAATCATTAATTTAAGAAAAAATCTTTTTTGAACAATCTTCAATTCTATAAAAATCATATATTTAAAAAAATTCCCATAAACCAGTTTATTTTTAAAACTTTTCTGATTATCTTCATGCTAAAATAAAGTAAGAGAGAACAAGCCACAATAATCATCATAAGGAAGAGCCACGACGTCTGAGATAAAGCTATACATGCCATGCAAATTAACCATACATGACGATAATTAATGCGAATATGTGAGAAATTTAATCTCTTGCCTTAAAGTCGAGGTGAAAATATTTCAAATAACTTTAAAAAATTCTTTTTAAATATCCGTCCTTGACATTCAATTCAACAAGCTACTTGATGACGCAAAATTATAAAAAAAACTCAAATTTGTCAACACGATAATATTTCTCGTTTTTTTTTACCTTACACAAACTTGACACTCTTACTGGTTATTTAAGATAATTCATTTATATCTGATTTATTAATTCATTTTTTTTAAATGTCTCGTAAACAAAGAAATATTTTTAATATTTTTGTGTTGATAAATAAAACGATTTTTAAAAGCTTTCATTATAATATTTATGAACCTTCCCCGAGCCTAGAGTTATGTTGCTGTTTAGCTAATCTCTTCGCCAAGTAACGCGAGCTGCTTGAGGAATTGCTTTGCATTATTCAGTGTTGTTGATCCATAAATTATCCTCTTTGATGTACTTGATGTATTCTTTTGCTAGATGCAGAAAAAAAAGATTTAAATTGTTATATTATGCTGAATTTATTAGACAATACTAAAAACCTCACAAATGTTTATGAATTTGTGAGGTTTTGAACAATAAAAACCGTTAAACATTAATTCAAAAAATTAGCTGTTGTAAGGTTTTGAAGCCATCGCAAAGCTGTTGAAAGGTATCAACTAAAATTGGCTGTTATATGGTTCTTAATTCAAATCTTAATTTTGCTGTTATAAGGTTTTATAATTCAAATTAGATTGTTTTAAGCAGTTTTAAGGAATTAAAGTAATCGTTTAATGCTAAACTTGATCCTTACCTTAATAAAATCAACTAAATTCTGATATTCAATATAATTGCCACCGCCAATCATAAAAACAATTGCATCTTGGAATGGTGCTCGATTTTTTGGACACACGTCACTGCCTCTTAACAGTTTTGGATCAAAATAGAGATAATCATCAACTTCTGTATTAGCTTTGCATTCCATAAGCTGTTCTGTTATTTTTGTTACTGGCAGGTTCTGTAAACAAACATCCAAAATATGAGCATTATGTCATCTATTTACATTTTTATACTGGGGAATTCATGTTTATTAAAGTCTTGAGATCATTAATGTTATGACCTTGACAATATACTTACATGCCGTTTAACGACCAGATTTTTGACACCTTCCATAACAAACGACGATCCTTGTGACAATAATTTACTGAACATAGTGACTGTTCTAGTTCCACTTCCTTCATATTGATTAGTAGCTAGATTATTAGATGATCGAGAATTTATACTTTTCCATCGCTGAATGTACGGAATTGCTGATAAATTGCATCCAACTTCCTGTAAAATGGTTTCCAATTTCTTATATTCCGTGTCAGGCAAATTAGTACAGATATAATAGATTATATAAAGGCGCATTTTATCATCAGGACTTCCAAATTCTGGTTCTTGAAGCAAGTCACTAAGTGGCTTATCCAATGACTTTGACATGATTTTTTCTTCCATTTCAAAGAACAAATCAAGACGTCGTGATTTAATGAAATTTAAAATGTTTGTAGCAATTTTCGTGTGCATGTCAATTAGCCGTTTTTTCTCCATCAATTGAGGCAATGAATTGACAGCATTTGTAAGGCGTGCTGTAGTGTCATTGACCATCGAATAAGCTACTTCTGTGTCTCCATCAATTCCCATTGTTGATTTTAATTTCTTAATTTCATCTTCTGATGATTTATATGATTCTAGTTCCTCTTGAATTGATTCTGCGACATTTGGAAATGGACTTCCTTTATGTGACGTCCAGAATTTATCTCGATTATCTAAATCGTAAGGTTTTGCCTTCCTCCTTGCACCGCCTTGTGCCATTTTTTCAGAATCTTCTTCAATTACGACACGATTTAATGATAAATCACAAACATCACTAAGCAGTGCTTGATACGTCCATGTATGATGTAATGGTGTTGCCATATCAATATTTCTATCGAGAATCACTAAAATTGGCCGTTGGAAGCTGAAATTACCAGCTTGTGTTGCGTCCATATGAAAGAGATTATTTCTAGCATCATAAAGATTCTCACGAAGCTTCTTCTCCAGTTTTCTAGCGACCATTTCAGAAGCAGAATTTTTGGGACATCGAATTATTGGAACATTCCCGAGAGTCACACAAACTGAGAATAAACTCTCAACGATACTATCCATCATACTTTCCATTTCTACATCATTCGTATTTGCACGATTTATTGCATAGTAAGACATGGAATCGCTATTTTGATGCTTTAAGATGAATAAATCATCCTCTAATGTGATGAAATTTAAATATTGATCATAAACTTTATGGATGTTTGCAACGCAATTTGTCTGCAAGGCTGCACTAGCTAAATCTTCGAGTTTTTGTCGAGATATGGGAGCTATAAAGTTTAGATGATACACATCATATAGACCATTCTGGAAGTCTTGTGCTATTCGCCCTAAATTCTCTTCAGTCGGTGCACAAAAGTAGATAGCAGGAACATCAGGAATGCTGTCACGATCTGAATGTAATTGACTAAAATATAAAAATTGATTAATTAATATGACACTAATTGGACTATATCTGTATGCCTTACATATGAAGAGTACATCCCATTTCTCTTAATTCTTGAATATTTATTAGTGGTGAAATAATGTCTTGTCCAACTCGATCATAAATTAAAAGCTTCCACACAGGTTCTGATGCGAGAGTTTTAGCTATAGGCTGATTTAAATTCAGCATTTGCTTGATTGCATCTAGTTAAATTAAAGATTTTTATTATTTTGCAAAAAGGTCCAACTCATCAACTTACTTATTTGTTTATCTCGTAAAGAAACCATGTTTTTCTTTTGATTTCTTGTGAATCGGATGCAAAGGCTGATTATTAAATAAATATTACTTGTTGAAAGCTCCTTAAATTACTAGTTTTGTAGTAATTTTAAATTTATTAAATTTCTAAAGTTTTATTTTGAAAATGTGAGCAACACTGAGCAAAACTCAGCAACATGCTTTAACAGTTTTTCAAAATTCAAAATTAAAATTTTTTTGAAGCCAACTTCATATCTTACTTTATTGTTTTGTCGGATTGTCAATAATACACTCAAAACAAAGTTTAAATTCATTAATTAACGTTTTCTACCTTCTAATCGCTCATTAATGAACTTTAATTAATCTCATCATATAAAACAAATCAAAATGGCAACGTATAAGTTATCAGATCCTGAATTCGTGGATAAAATAAGTATGAAAATGTGATTTTAAATAATTTCCATTGTGTTTTTAATTTAAATCTTGTATTTCGCAGTTTTGGAAGTAAAAAGTCAAGGACATTTCGATACATTTAGAAAAGAGTGTCTTGCAGATGTGGACACACAACCTGCGTACCAAAATTTGCATTCCAGAGTTGAAGATACAGTACAGAGATTCTTAAATCGACAAGTTTGGACTCCTGAATTAAAGAACAAGAACAGACTTCGTGAGGAAATGAGATTAAACATCATACGGTAACTTTACATACTATAAGCACAAAGAAATGTAATTAATTAAAAACTGTTTTAGAGCTGGATTTCTCGAAAGTGGAGTTAGTAGGATTGTGGATCAAGTTGTTGAGCAGAAAATGGATTACATCCAGTCAAAAGTTGAGGAGATATTGTACAAATATGTAGGCATTGAAAAACCAAAGAAGGAAGAGAAACAGCAGAATGGATCATTAGAAATCGATACAGCATTACTACCAACAGATCTTGAACAAGTTTCGCCAGATTCATCGACTGACAAGAAATCTCCTGGATCTATAAAGGAAGAAATTGAAGAGGAATTAGTAGAGGATGAAGATTTTGAGTCACCAGCATTTGAACCAATAGAAGCAATTAAAGCTGAAAAGACTGAAGTTGAAACTAATGAAAATACAAATTTGTCTGAGATTTCAGGCTTAACATCTCAAGATTCACCAAAATCACATAAAAGTGAACCAACAAATATTGAAGGAGAACAAAATAAAGTCGATACAGCACTTTCACAAATATCCAGTACACAAGATAACATTCCAGATACTTCAGAAATGGAACCGCCGATTGTTACGAGTGTTATTCCAGTTCCAGGGATATGTAGTGAGGAAGCGCAAATGGCAACTGGCTTAAATGACTCAACAGAGAATGAAGTGAAGCAAGTAGAGATTGAAAAAACTTCTGACAAGCCAAAATGTCAGTTTGACTTGAAAAAGGATCAAATAGAATTTACTGGAACTGAACGAAAGTCAATAAATCTCGATGATTCGACAAATTCGGGTGAGTCTGAGAAAGTTGTTCAGCAACAAGATGTCCAAAATATGGAAGTTGAGAATTTATATGGAAATGACACAACAGATTCCAGTGAAATGCGAATGGAAATTGATCTCAAAGATGAAACTACACAAGAGACAGCAATGTCATCAAAAATAGAAGAAAGTTCACAAGATTCATCGAAAATCAAAGATAAAAAATCTCACAAACGTGAAAGATCCCGAGAAAGGTCTAAATCTTCATCACATAAATCTAGTCGGCATCATCACAGCTCATCATCGTCCAAATCTAAAGCTGATGAAAGCAGCAAACAAAAATCTCATAGTACTGCACACAAAAGTGCAAGTAGTCATAAGAAAAGCTCTGAAAAAGACAAGGATAGAGCTAAAGAAAGAACTTCCAGTAGCCGTAAAGATCATCGAGATAATCGAGAAAAGGACAAGAAGCCTGAATCCTCAAAATCATCTAAATCAAAACATGAGGAACCAAAAGATGATCATCACCAAGAAAAGTCATCAAATAGACGTAGACGATCAACAGATCATGATTCTGGTGATAGCAAGGAAATCAAACAAAGCAATAATCCAAAAGATAACAATCAAGTTGTTAATGGATCGACAAAAGGAACTGAAAATAAAACAACTGATCAGAACCAAAAATCGACTGATATTAAATCAAATAATGATGAATTGGAATCAACAAAAATCCAATTGAAATCTAATAAGGAACAAAAATCATCGATTCTTGTCAAGCATGACTACCTTAAATCCACAAATAAGCAGTCTATGGATAAAAATGATGAAATAGATAGCGGATTTCATGGGTTTGTGCCTGATCAATTACCCGATAATCCATGGTTTGAATGTATAGACATGATGAAGTCAAAAAAATTTCCATTCGTGTCCAATAATAATTATGCAAGCAAGAAAAATGACAATTCTGCAATCAAAAAAACAAAATCTAAAACACTCGATACCGCAGGTTAGAAACTATGAATTATCAATGTTTTCCAGCTATTAATCTTATTTGATTCCAATAGATGAGTCAGAACATAACACGACTGTACATAAAAATCAATTCGCATCACAAAGGTACGATGCGAATGACTTATACAAGCCCAAATTTGATTTTAGTCGTCGTAGACGGGGTCAAGTTGTGGAGGATGATGTTAATAAATCTAGAGATACGGCACCGGCATCTAATTAGGATTTATTACTCGATGTCAAATTATTTTGAAATCTTTTATGCATTTAATTATCACAGTTGTTTGAATTTAAGGAAATAAAGTTTAATTAATTAATCGCGTTACTATCAAAATATTTTCAATGATAAATATCGATGTTTTGGGAATTTATTTACTGTTATACATACCCATGATATATTGTCTGTTGTGACATGTTTATGGGATTTTCCGAATTTGGGAAATGCCGCATGCCTGACGCATATGTTAAGAGAAGCGGAATTATTCGATTAGGTGTGGTTATCTATGGCATTTTGACATTTATTGGGAATACTTTGAGTTTCATGGTATTCAACAAATTCAACTGTATACAACTTAGTCAATTCAATTCAGCAAGTTCAGCTTAGTCAATTCAATTCAGCAAATTCAGCTTTGTCACTCCAATTCAGCTAGTTCAGCTTAGTCACTCCAATTCAACTAGTTCAGCTTAGTCAATTCAATTCAGCAATTTCACCTTGGTCACTCCAGCTCAGCTAGTTCAGCTTAGTTAATTCAATTCAGCAAATTCAGCTTTGTCACTCCAATTCAGCTAGTTCAGTTTAGTCACTCCAATACAGCTAGTTCAGCTTAGTCAATTCAATTCAGCAAGTTCAGCTTTGTCACTCTAATTCAGCTAGTTCAGCTTAATTCAGCTGAATTTCAAAAAAGGACTCAAATGCTTTGCAACTTTTATTTCTAAACCATTGTTTAGCTAATTTTCCATGCCATTCCAAAAATTCAGGTAGATGCAGCATAAACAATATTGCACGTGCAATAAAATGCGACCTGGCAAAAACATTCTGGCGCTTTAAAATAATTTATGACTGCTGGATTGTAAAATGTCTTCAACAGATTTTGTCTATAGGATGCAAATGTTTGTTAAATGCTGCCTTTCACACACAATTTGTCTTCTATAAATGCTTAGTAATTGATATTGACGTGCAAAGCATACACACATGGTATTGTCTCCGAAAATGTATTAATGATTTTTTTTGAATACTTTAAAATTGAATTAGCGTGACTGCCTTTGATGGCTTGTTGTCGCAATGACTAAATGAAAGTAATTTGTTGAAATGGCAAAGAAACACGAGAAATTCAGTAAAACTCAATTTCTAAGTGAACCTTTTTCTTTACGTAACTTTTGATTGATGATTAAATTGAGTCAAACTTATGAGCTGTTTTTGGACTTAATTGACGAATTATTAGAGATAATATGTCACAAAATGTTTGTGTCATAACTTACTGTAAGTCTTCTCAAATTGAATTTTGAAACTTGATTGAGGTTTCTGCGCCCGAGAAATCAATCAAATAAGAATAATCCTAATAAGAAGAACTGATTAATTAGGCAGAAAATATTTTATTAATGAGGAATGAAAAGGGATTTGAGAAAATTAACTAATCATAGACATGAAGATGAAAGGAATTAATTTTATATTAGTGTTATTAAGCAATAAAGCTATGCTATGCTATGTACAATTTATTCACATATTTCCGGAACGAATTTTTTGTTTGGAATAAAAAGAAATTCGCAATAAAATTTATTAATTTTCTGTAAAAAATGGGTATATAATGATATGGATTCTATGAAGCAGGTTTGAGTTTAATATAATAGATAATTTATTGCTCAGAGCAAGGTCTTTATTATGGAATGGAACGCTCGAAATATTTTTTGAACTTTAAATTCAATTTTATCTTCGAATTTTAGTTTCAAATTTAAAATTTTTTGAGATTTTTACAATTTGGTTAAACTTAATGCAGCAAATCTGAGAAAAATGAACAAATTTGGATCAAAACTTTGTAAATCAGTTTGACAAAAGTTTAATTATTTGCATTAAAATAGCTAAGGTTTAACATAAAAGTAACGATGAAAATCTATAATTCTGTGCATTAAAACAATGAATATCAAGCTCAAACCTAGATCATTTTAGATCAAAGGAAGAACTGTCAAATAATCCTTTCTCTAGCTCCAAAATATTCAAAAATAAATTTTCTCCTCTAAATCCACAATAACTGCATACATTATTCTATAGTCATCCACCATAAAAATCTTTTACTACCGCAGATATCAAATTCGTTAATTAAATTATTATATTCACACCGTTTTCACGTGTGAATCTATTGGTACCTAGTAACCAAAATGTTCCATATAATCTTCCTTCGAAGTTCGATGGAAGATCAAATGTATTATTATTTATTATATGTAAAATATTTGTTTTACAAACATGTAACAAAAGTGTTCCATCGAAGTATTACCCGAGCCCGCTTAAGTTCGAATCTTACGAAAAATCATGAAAGAAAGAATTTTGTGCGTCATAAATAATATTTGTTCTAAATTTGGCATTTGCCATATACTTCACAATTGCTCGAATAAATCACTATTATAAGTTCACTCTAAATTTGTATGGAGCTTTCAATTGATTATTTATCTTCCTCAGGTTTGTGTGCGAGTCTTGGGCGTTCATCAGTATGTTGCTTAATTAAATAAAGTCCCTTTTGTTCTTTTTCGTAGTGTTAGTGTACTTTAATTGAGTACACACTAATACTTTTACAATAATTTACACAAATAAAAGAAAAATACAAAATAACACGTGGAATTTACCACGTGTTTTATCCAAAAAAAAGTAATCCATTTGTATTCCATTGATGTCTTATTGCATTGTCCATTTATCTTCCAATTTCATAGGACATCATCTTCCAATGGATAATACATGGATAATACATATGTATCATCCATGGAAGATTCTCATGGAATACATTGATCTACCTTTTGTTTACTAGGGGTTTTGTTCAGATTGAAAATTCAGATTTTTGAATTTTGTGAGGATATGGAGCAAGATAGCTTAAAATGTTCAAACATGAAAAGTTTGTGCCTTGAATTTCACATCTTTCGCAAAAAACAGATTTCAATTTGGTTGCGGCATTGCTGAGAAAATCGCAAAATATGCTTTCTGTAAGCAAGCAAACAAGCAAGTTAATCAGCAAGAAATCTCAATAACGAGACATTGAAGAGACTTCTAGTTTTTTACATTTGATCCGTGCTGCTCTATAGAAGAGCTGTATTGTTTTTAGGCAAGTTAGGAAAAGCCATTGCTTCAGAAAAAGCAAAAAACTTTCCTTTCTTACGATTTTTTCAAAAAAAAGTTTACTGTGATTTTTTTAAATTAAACTTTGGATGAAAAAAATTTTTTTGAGCAAAGAACCAAGTAGGAAATACATTTTCAATTTTGGACTAGGGGCGACCCTAGTCAAAATCAATTTTGTCACTTTTTTCTTCAAGGGTTTATCCAAATACATTGAAACTTTGCATAAATATTTTGGTGCTTAAAACAAATACAAATAAAACGTTCTAAACTTTTTTTGAGCAAAGAACCAAGTAGGAATACATTTTCAATTTTGTCACTTTTTTCTTCGAAGGTTTATCCAAATGGATTGAAACTTTGCAGAAATATTCTAGTGCTTAGAACAATTACAAATAAAACATCTTAAAAAATTTTTTGAGCAAAGAACCAAGTAGGAAATACATTTTCAATTTTGGACTAGGGGCGACCCTAGTCAAAATCAATTTTGTCACTTTTTTCTTCGAGTGTTTATCCAAATGTATTGAAACTTTGCATAAATATTCTAGTGCTTAAAACAAATACAAATAAAACATCTTAAAAATTTTTTGAGCAAAGAACCAAGTAGGAATACATTTTCAATTTTGTCACTTTTTTCTTCGAAGGTTTATCCAAATGGATTGAAACTTTGCAGAAATATTCTAGTGCTTAGAACAATTACAAATAAAACATCTTAAAAAATTTTTTGAGCAAAGAACCAAGTAGGAAATACATTTTCAATTTTGGACTAGGGGCGACCCTAGTCAAAATCAATTTTGTCACTTTTTTCTTCGAGTGTTTATCCAAATGGATTGAAACTTTGCATAAATATTTAAGTGCTTAAAACAAATACAAATAAAACATCTTAAAATTTTTTGAGCAAAGAACCAAGAAGGAAATACATTTTCAATTTTGGACTTGGGGCGACCCTAGTCAAAATCAATTTTCTCACTTTTTTCTTCGAGGGTTTATCCAAATGGATTGAAACTTTGCATTCATATTTTAATGCTTAAAACAAATACAAATAAAACATTCTAAAATTTTTTTGAGCAAAGAACCAAGTAGGAAATACATTTTCAATTTTGGACTAGGGGCGACCCTAGTCAAAATCAATTTTGTCACTTTTTTCTTCGAAGGTTTATACAAATGGATTGAAACCATTGGAAAGTGCTTAAAACAAATACAAGTAAAATATCCAAAAATTTTTTTGAGCAAAGAACCAAGTAGGAAATACATTTTCAATTTTGGACTTGGGGCGACCCTAGTCAAAATCAATTTTGTCACTTTTTTCTTCGAGTGTTTATCCAAATGTATTGAAACTTTGCATAAATATTCTAGTGCTTAAAAAAAATACAAATAAAACGTCCTAAAATTTTTTTGAGCAAAGAACCAAGTAGGAAATACATTTTCAATTTTGGACTAGGGGCGACCCTAGTCAAAATCAATTTTGTCACTTTTTTCTTCGAAGGTTTATACAAATGGATTGAAACCATTGGAAAGTGCTTAAAACAAATACAAATAAAACATCCAAAAATTTTTTTGAGCAAAGAACCAAGTAGGAAATACATTTTCAATTTTGGACTAGGGGCGACCCTAGTCAAAATCAATTTTGTCACTTTTTTCTTCGAGGGTTTATCCAAATGAATTGAAACTTTGCATAAATATTCTAATGCTTAAAACAAATACAAATAAAACATCTTAAAATTTTTTTGAGCAAAGAACCAAGTAGGAAATACATTTTCAATTTTGGACTAGGGGCGACCCTAGTCAAAATCAATTTTGTCACTTTTTTCTTCGAAGGTTTATCCAAATGAATTGAAACTTTGCAGAAATATTCTAGTGCTTAGAACAATTACAAATAAAACATCTTAAAAAAATTTTTGAGCAAAGAACCAAGTAGGAAATACATTTTCAATTTTGGACTAGGGGCGACCCTAGTCAAAATCAATTTTGTCACTTTTTTCTTCGAAGGTTTATCCAAATGAATTGAAACTTTGCATAAATATTTAAGTGCTTAAAACAAATACAAATAAAACATCTTAAAATTTTTTGAGCAAAGAACCAAGAAGGAAATACATTTTCAATTTTGGACTTGGGGCGACCCTAGTCAAAATCAATTTTCTCACTTTTTTCTTCGAGGGTTTATCCAAATGGATTGAAACTTTGCATTCATATTTTAATGCTTAAAACAAATACAAATAAAACATTCTAAAATTTTTTTGAGCAAAGAACCAAGTAGGAAATACATTTTCAATTTTGGACTAGGGGCGACCCTAGTCAAAATCAATTTTGTCACTTTTTTCTTCGAAGGTTTATACAAATGGATTGAAACCATTGGAAAGTGCTTAAAACAAATACAAGTAAAATATCCAAAAATTTTTTTGAGCAAAGAACCAAGTAGGAAATACATTTTCAATTTTGGACTTGGGGCGACCCTAGTCAAAATCAATTTTGTCACTTTTTTCTTCGAGTGTTTATCCAAATGTATTGAAACTTTGCATAAATATTCTAGTGCTTAAAACAAATACAAATAAAACGTCCTAAAATTTTTTTGAGCAAAGAACCAAGTAGGAAATACATTTTCAATTTTGGACTAGGGGCGACCCTAGTCAAAATCAATTTTGTCACTTTTTTCTTCGAAGGTTTATACAAATGGATTGAAACCATTGGAAAGTGCTTAAAACAAATACAAGTAAAATATCCAAAAATTTTTTTGAGCAAAGAACCAAGTAGGAAATACATTTTCAATTTTGGACTAGGGGCGACCCTAGTCAAAATCAATTTTGTCACTTTTTTCTTCGAGGGTTTATCCAAATGAATTGAAACTTTGCATAAATATTCTAATGCTTAAAACAAATACAAATAAAACATCTTAAAAATTTTTTGAGCAAAGAACCAAGTAGAATACATTTTCAATTTTGTCACTTTTTTCTTCGAAGGTTTATCCAAATGGATTGAAACTTTGCAGAAATATTCTAGTGCTTAAAACAAATATAAATAAAACATCTTAAAAATTTTTTGAGCAAAGAACCAAGTAGGAATACATTTTCAATTTTGTCACTTTTTTCTTCGAAGGTTTATCCAAATGGATTGAAACTTTGCAGAAATATTCTAGTGCTTAAAACAAATATAAATAAAACATCTTAAAATTTTTTTGAGCAAAGAACCAAGTAGGAAATACATTTTCAATTTTGGACTAGGGGCGACCCTAGTCAAAATCAATTTTGTCACTTTTTTCTTCGAAGGTTTATCCAAATGGATTGAAACTTTGCAGAAATATTCTAGTGCTTAGAACAATTACAAATAAAACATCTTAAAAAAATTTTTGAGCAAAGAACCAAGTAGGAAATACATTTTCAATTTTGGACTAGGGGCGACCCTAGTCAAAATCAATTTTGTCACTTTTTTCTTCGAAGGTTTATCCAAATGGATTGAAACTTTGCATAAATATTCTAGTGCTTAAAACAAATAAAAATAAAACGTCCTAAACTTTTTTTGAGCAAAGAACCAAGTAGGAAATACATTTTCAATTTTGGACTTGGGGCGACCCTAGTCAAAATCAATTTTGTCACTTTTTTCTTCAAGGGTTTATCCAAATACATTGAAACTTTGCATAAATATTTTGGTGCTTAAAACAAATACAAATAAAACATCCAAAAATTTTTTTGAGCAAAGAACCAAGTAGGAAATACATTTTCAATTTTGGACTAGGAGCGACCCTAGTCAAAATCAATTTTGTCACTTTTTTTCTTCGAGTGTTTATCCAAATGGATTGAAACTTTGCATAAATATTTTAGTGCTTAAAACAAATACAAATAAAACGTCTTAAACTTTTTTTGAGCAAAGAACCAAGAAGGAAATACATTTTCAATTTTGGACTTGGGGCGACCCTAGTCAAAATCAATTTTGTCACTTTTTTTCTTCGAGTGTTTATCCAAATGGATTGAAACTTTGCATAAATATTTTAGTGCTTAAAACAAATAAAAATAAAACGTCCTAAACTTTTTTTGAGCAAAGAACCAAGAAGGAAATACATTTTCAATTTTGGACTTGGGGCGACCCTAGTCAAAATCAATTTTGTCACTTTTTTCTTCGAGGGTTTATACAAATGGATTGAAACTTTGCATAAATATTCTAGTGCTTAAAACAAATACAAATAAAACATCCAAAAATTTTTTTGAGAAGAAAAAAAAGTGAAAAACTAGATTTTGACTGGACCTGTCCCAAGTTCATAATTGAAAATGTATTTCCTTCTTGGTTCTTTGCTCAAAAAAATTTTAAGATGTTTTATTTGTATTTGTTTTAAGCACTAAAATATTTCTGCAAAGTTTCAATCCATTTGTATAAACCCACGAAGAAAAAAGTGAGAAAATTGATTTTGACTATGGTCGCCCCTAGTCCAAAATTGAAAATGTATTTCCTTCTTGGTTCTTTGCTCAAAAAAATTTTAGGATGTTTTATTTGTATTTGTTTTAAGCACTAAAATATTTCTGCAAAGTTTCAATCCATTTGTATAAACCCACAAAGAAAAAAGTGACAAAATTGATTTTGACTATGGTCGCCCCAAGTCCAAAATTGAAAATTGATTTTGTATGGTGTACTTTTGTCAAAAAATTTTTTTGGATGTTTTATTTGAATTGACATAATTCTGACATAAATCACATACCAATATTACTTTTTGTAATGCATAGCTTAAAAAAATCGAAATCTAAAATTTAGACTTCCCCATCTGAATTTTGTTCATACTCTTCACTGTGGAAACCAAAAAACAAATTCTTTATCTTAAAACACTTGACAAAATAGCGACATAATTCAGGATTAATTACTTTTTAATAATATTGTAACATTTACGAGAAAATGTGGTTCAAATAAGTGTGAAGTATGGCCGAGATTTGGACCAAAATCAGCTATACTGGTTCATAGTGTTCCCGAGGGTGACAAAATTCAAACTAAGTATTTTTATAGCTGACATAATTATGACATAAATTAGGTAAATCTTGGTCTATCCATAAGACTTTTGATGGTACGGTGTGAATATATCCGCATTGGGTTTCTACCCGATACACTGGTTTTTTTAAAAACTTTGTAGCATCGATAAACATTTTGGTCGATTTTATTACCGAAATTTTTATTGATTTTATAGCCAATTATCAACAACTGAAAAGTATATTCTGATAGAATAAGATCCAATGACACTCCCTGGTTCACAAAATCATCAAATAACAGTGAGCAAATATTTGCATCGTACAAAAAACACTAAATTAGCATTAACTTCATAAAAAATAAAGTCATATTTCTATATTTACAGCGATCATGACATGATCAGTCTAGTTCAGTGCTGGTTAAGCTTTGTAATGAGAGTTTGGCATGATGAGAGGCAGACTGAGAGAATCTTTAAACTTTGGTATCTTCAAAATCTAAAACTTAAGTTAACCAGACCCTGATCCAGCAACAAACAAAACATCCAAGAAGATCCACTTCATAATAACATTAAATTAAATCATTTCATTTGCCTTACAACTAAATTTCTTCAGATTCTTTCTTTACTACATTTTTATATTCTTAAGAATCAGAAATCCATAAAAACATAATGACCTGCATTAATATACGTAAGACGTAAGATAAAATT
Source organism: Chironomus riparius (assembly GCA_917627325.4). NCBI lineage: Eukaryota > Metazoa > Arthropoda > Insecta > Diptera > Chironomidae > Chironomus > Chironomus riparius. Next base: position 13,740,675 of record OU895877.1, on the reverse strand, counting down.
CTCTCTCATTTCATGCTCATTCTCTCTGTACCGTCCCGCCCGCTCTCTCTCAAGACGAAACAAATCACTGCGATAAAGTTAATGCTCGTTCCTAACACGTTAGTCTTGCTTTTTACTCAACGGTGTGAGGATTGAAATATTTTTGTTCTGTGTTTGTTAAAAGTTATGTTTAGTGGCTGAAAATAAATAAATAGAAGTCAAGAAACTTTACATTCAGATGCGGCATAAATAAATTGCTAGAATTCAATTAGAAATGCTGTCTTAATTAAGTTAATAATTGACTAGAAAAGGAAGAATTTTTTGGATTTGTGAAGCAGCATAAAAAAATTAGTTCTGTGTATCTAGACAAAATAAACAAAAAATTCAGCAAAAAAAAAAGAAGTCCAGTTTCTATGTAAACTAAATAACAAATTCATTAGTGACTATAAATTGGAATTAATATACGTGTATAATTTTTATGGTGAGTTCATATAAGCGATGATTCATGCTTAATTAATTTAGCACGAAGTTCTCTGTTGTCAATTATGACGATGATGATCTTATACATACCTGTGGAGTTTGTTCATAAATGATGACTATTAAAATTTAAAATTACTGACAACTTCTGACTTAGGGGCCATTCACTTATTACGTAACGCTTTTAGGGGGGGAGGGGGGTCTAAGATTTTGTTACGGTTCAAACAAGGAATTTTTTTTTTCATACAAATTTTGTTACGAGGGGGGGGGGGTCTAAGAAGTCATTTTTTCGCGTTACGTAATAAGTGAACAGCCCCTTATCTCCTCGTTCTATTAACATCACTTACAAATTCCCTCTCGTGCCTCAATTACGTAACATTACCACGAAAGACTTCAAATTGTACCCTTGATCGATTTAAGTTGTACATCATGAAGATCCATCAAGTCGACATCGACGTAATTTCAATCTTTATTTTCTCATCTCATCTCTCTCTCCATCGTCTCTTACGTCCAACTGAATCAATGCAATGATGATGATACCTTTCACGTGTGATGACTTTTTAATAAATTTTTTTCTTCTACCTGCTGTGAAGCGTTAATTGTCCAAACACATAAATACATACATACATAAAGAATAATAAAGCTAAAGGTACTGTGCAGGTATTTTCTGGCACAAAAAAAACCAATGAACTGTGAAAAATCGGAGCGAATAAAAAGAAATTTGAGCTGAGAAAAAAAAGTATTACTGTATAGTAAAGAAAAAGGACGACTTAAAGGAACAACAAAAAGTTGCCTCATCATCAAAATAAAAGAAAGAACTCTAGTTCTTGGGTATTGATTTTTTTTAAAAAAATGCTCAATATTCATTTTTAATTAAGAAATTAATAGGGGATAAGTGTGAAATGAAAAGGATATTTATTAAGACAAGGGTTGAATTTGAGGTTATTTTATTGTGCTAGTTTTGATGCCGAACGTCAATTATATTAAAATTGAATTTAAAGTTTTTGGGGTTTTTAAATTAAATTTGATGATGACAGACGTTGTTTTTTTGGAATTACCAATCAAATCAAGGATTTGAAGGGGATAACAACGTGATGAGAAAATATTTTTGTCAAAAATTCTTACCACGATTAAGAATTTCAACTTTTGAACAAATTTGTCATTAAAATTTATGTGAAAAATTAGCAAAAATTTTCCAGCATGTTGTTTTCTTCTTGACGGATTCTCTGTTTTGTAGAATTTTAGAATTCTTTATTGCTCTTTTGTTAAATCAGGGACTCATTCCTAAGGCCTACCCTAGAAACACTAACGTATTAAAGTCATTAAACCTGGACTCAACTCCCAAAAGATAATAAAAATGTCTGTGACTAGACAAGGTACTCAGAAAAGCACTAAAACCGACTCCTGCCATGAAGCAATAAGAATTTTTAATTAAATCTATTCAGACTGAGAAATTTGCTGTGGTTGATTGCGGCACATGCAAAAATCTACGGTAGCATGCGATCTATCCTAGTCTGAAAATTTATTCTGTGGTTGCGAACTGAAATGCAATTAAAAATGAAGTTTTGTCAAGCTATTGTGTCATTTATTCTATAGTTTCATTCAATTATTGGTTAGATTCTCTTTTTATACCTAAATTCGGACTTAATAATTGATCAACTTCAATCTAGACTTGTTTTCTGTGACTAGTCATTTCAAAAATATTTCGTTTTGGCACTAACTTCAAATATTCCAACCTTTTCATGGAATAGAATGAAGTAAGGTGAGAAAACTCTATTGATAGGAACTCCATAGAAATTTACCTATTGATAAAACTTTTATTGACTAATCAAAATAAACAAAAGGATGAGTTGTTTGACAAGATTGACGTAATCGTGATTTTTAAAAATAAAAGGCTTTTGTGGAAATATCCAATCATTTTTTCGAAAGAGCATGTATTTCCAGTTGACGTCATAAATGAACTGGTTAGGTTATTCCGATTGAATGAGGATATTTGTTCAATAAATTAATACCAGATTTATTAAATGTCAATATCATCTGCTTGAAATTTTGACATCATGTATTGGTATAGTCTTATCCTTAATTGCTGTATCAGATGCTATTGTTTATTGGTGGATATTTTATATTCCTAGAGATCAACTAGGAGGTTCAATATTAATGCAGATTGATAGCTTAAGTGTCATAAAAATTTATCAATTCATTTCTAAGTCTATCAAGACCAGTATAATGTTAAAGACCACATTTCCAGATTTTTATTTATCAGTCTTAAATAACAAAAAAATTAAATATGCAGTTCTTCTCTTTGTTTTTGTAAGAAATGCAAAACTTAATGAATTTTTTTCGAAAACCAAATCCTATAATCATTTATAAGACTAGACATGTGGTGTAAAGATGATGATTATTAATGAGAGAAATTCCTTCCAAAAATGTCTATGAAATCTCATCCATTCCAGCAACGACAAACTGTCTTTACCTTTAAAAATCCCAAAATCACTTCACATCATAACTCTATTAATCAATCAATGAACACAAAAACCTATTTTATTTCATGGAAAATGTGCTGAAAAATGCTTCCTCATTTTCTATATGACAAGACTTTCTGTACATCAACCACATGTTTACCTACAGTCTCATATCACATTACTTTGCGTGTTTGCTTGACGAGCCTTCTGCATTTTATAAAAATACAAAATTTAAGGATTTATGTTACTGGGTGTGCTTGATGTTGATGGACGAAAAGAGTGCGGCAAGAAATTATAAATGACTTTTAGCATGTTCATTAAACTTCCTGCTTGCTGTGGTTTATGAAAGAAAATCATTTCTCTAATTGCATCATGATCATAATTATTATACTTCCCCGTGAGGCATTAAGAGCCCTAAAAATAGAACTCTGGCTGAAATGTGATATATTTTGATTCATAAACTTATTCTCATACTTCCTATATTTTTAATGTGTCGGCATTTTTTTATGTGTTGTTTGTCTTCTTTTTTCATTCAAATTTTTTTTAACCTTTTTCTTTTGTGAAACTGAATAAATTTGAGGCTGCTTTATTTCTTTAATCGACATTTCCATTCCAATGTGTTTTTTTGTATGATCCATAATGATGAAATGATTTAATTTGAGAGATATTGATCCTGATCTATTTTTAGAGACGGAAATTTCATTAAATTACAACCATTAAATTTGCATAATTGGCAGATGTCTTTAAATTGACGAAAACCTTTCTTCTTTCGAATAGGCTAAAAAATTAAATTCATTGATTCGGATGTCAAAAAAAGTAAGGCATCAGCGATTCGATAAGTGAAAGTTAGTTGTCGTAAGGCACACAGCTTAGCTTCATGCGAAACGGAATTAATTATTGAGTATAAACTAATGTCACCAAAGCACCGTGCAAAATCATAAGAAAATAAGTTTTTTTTGTGGAAAAAATTCAATTAACTTTCTGACTCACGAAAAAAATGTACACAAAATAAATTCGAGTACAATGAGTCAATGGATTTGGATGATTTGAAAGCATTTTTTTTTGTAGAGTTGATTGAGCAGTGAAAATTTGCATGCAATTCACGGTATTTTATAGGACTATTGTTTGAAATTAAAAAGACTTTCTTTGTGTTTTGAAAGAATTGGTTTTCATTTTGACGACGACACGATTTGAAGTTGTCTGAACGATTATTACTCCTTTAAGAAATTCTGTTATAAAGAATGTTAAATTGCAAATTCAAAAATTTTCGCCATTTTAGATTTTACGCATTAAATTTAAAATTTTGAATTTTAAGCTGAATGTACTCATTAATCAAGTTTCAAGTATTTTAAATTGTTCAAAAATGTGGCAAAGATCAATCACTGCTAATGAAAATATTAAATTCAGAGTTTAAACTAGTATAATTTCCAACAAAAACGAAAAGACAAACCTTTCTTTTTTTACTTTTTTTATAAAAATAAAAAAATTAGCAATAAGTTCCTGAACAAGAAATTGTTGTCAGACAACAGCTTGAACAATCAATTTACAATCTGATTAACTCCCGAATTCAAATCCAGAACCCCAACTTCGCACAAAAAACTCACAACATGCATTCGAGAGTCAAAAAAATCCTAATTTAAATTCAAATCCATAAATTCTCACAGAATCCGATTCACATATCATGTTGTTAAAACATCCAGTAGCTAAATATTCAACATACAACCCAATAAACCAAAAAGAAGTCGAACAAAACGAACACACGAACTACATTTATCATGCAAAATGTGAGATAAAAGATGTTGAAAATTGAAAAAAAAAATAAATTGTGAGAAAAGCTAAGCTTATTTAATTCAGTAAACTACTCTGATAATATAATTCAATTTACCATTTTTTTTTCTCTATGCTGATATTTATTCATAATAATGAAAATTAATATGAAAGTTTCTCTCGAAAAAATAATAATAATATTAATTTGACTTATTTTAAAATCCTTCGTTGTGCAACATAGAAACAAAAAGCAAACAAAAAAAATTAATCGAATGGCAATTTCCTGTGCACCTTGTATAATCAATAAATAATTCCATATCCAATTATAGATGAATGAAACCAAAACGTGAGCGAGTCGATAAGAATTTGTTCAGTTTTTTTCTGTGTTTAGTTCAAGGTGACTTGCTTGTTTCGACTTCGCAGACATATGTGTAAATTTTTCCACTTGCACTTGTCGGGAATTTTCGTTATTTTGAGATATGTTGTACATTTTTTACGATAGATTTACATGATCTTGTGTCGCATGCTATAAAAAAAAATAGAAGAAACAAGAGACTTAGAAAAGAAAACAATTTTTGTAGACTCATCTAAGATAAAAAAAATGCCCTGGAATTTTTTTTGTGTGTGCCTGCCTGGTTGACGTCTAATTCTTTATGTTTGATTAAATCTGGCTCCATTAAGATTAAAATGTGTTTAATGTATTCTTTTTATTTAGTGCATGCTGAATAAAATTTTCGTTTTCTATTTTTCTAAGCTCATTTTACGTACTTTATGTACTTAGACAATCATTTTGACTGGAAGATGAGTTTGTTTTCTTTAAAAGACAAAGATTTGAAGATCAGAGATATTTGCATTGGCTTTTTACCACTCTTTAAGTGCTATGGACACAAGAATATTCTTGAAACTCGTTCTAGATTTTGAAATAAATGCAAAATAATTTTTGAGGTGGAAGCACGTGGCTATTTGTTAATCAATGTTTTTAATTTAAATATTTTAAGTTTTAAAAAGTCGCTGAATTTGTGTTTATTGTAAAACTTTTTTAATTCATCAAAAATCATTTGAATTCATCAAATTTTAAGAGCACAAAGTAGCCATGTCCACAAAAATGCACTCTAGCCTCCCAACCTTCAAATTTACTGCTCTATTACTTTTTTGTCTCATTTTATTTGCTTTGAAACACTTTTTTGAAAAGAATTTTCCATATTTTTATTCCTCATTCGTCAAGTAATAGAAGCGAAAAGATGTGACTTAGTCGCTTCTTCAAACAACAAAGTTTGTTCATACGACTTTCTGTTATCTTAATTTTCTTAGCAAATAGCAACACACACCTTAAGTAAATATCTAGCTAATAAAAAACTTTAAAGTATGCCTTTTTTCTGTGCTATGCGATTTGAAAATGGAAATGCAAATAGTAGTGAAGAAGAAGTAGCGACGCACGAAAAACAGGTTAACGTATTGTCATATGATTTGCAAATTTAAGTGCCAATTCCTCGAATTACATCATCGCGATCTTCTGAAGTAACAACAACAACATCGTCAGTAAACAAGCGGTTCTCCTTCGTCATTAAACATTTTTTGCATTCTCGTATGAGCGAAGACGGTAATGCAATGTGTACAGTCATTCGGGAGGAAAAAAAAGTATGTTTACGCTTATTACGCATGCAATGTTTAATTAAAATGACTGCACTTTTGCGATTGTAAATAAATGGTGACTCTCTTTCTCAGTTTATTTATAGTCACTCAAAATATATCAAGTTACAATAATTAATAATAAACTTGCTTCATAAATTCATAACGTAACTGTACAATTGGAATCCATTGATAGCCATTTATGTGAGCACAAAAATTTTATTTTTTTGGTGACATACTTAATATGGGCGATGCTCAAAATGCAATTCGCATTCTTTCGTAATCTTGAAACTTTTTTTTTCACGACTTGTGAAATTCTTTGTTTTGTATCGAAGGAGTGTCAATGAAGGAAATTGGCCCTCAATTCGATTGTTGATGCGAAATAATTGATTTTTTGCGAGACGGAATCTTATTTTTGGAGTATATTGAAGAAATAACGTGTAATATTAAGGTAGAATGATGTTCAGATACTTCAAAGAGTGTTAAAATTAGGTGGAGTAGGTCTGGCAACAACCCCAGATAGCTTAAAAATCTATGAATTCAAAAATAAATTCTTTAGATTTTTGAACTCTCGTCAGAAGTCTTATTCTCGAAAATAAATTTCTATCTTCCCCAAAAAATCTCACAAAACAACTCATCAAGAATATTTTTGATCTTTTCTCAATGATAAAGCATTAATCACAGCCAGAACCTGCAAAATGAGAATAAACGTGCACACAATTTGCTTCTCATTTCCTGAATATGAGGCATCAAAGACTTTTGGAACATCTTTCAAGCATGAAACCTAATTTATTGAAGAAGTAGAACTGAGTAATTAAAAATAGTAGATTTAGACTTAAAGATTTGCTGCATCACTGGCATATGAGAAAAAAATCTGCAGATTCTTCTTTCTTTTTCTTATATAAATTACATTTTATAATCAATTACGGATTAATTTCTGATATGACACAATAACTTTAACAATAAACAGCTAATAAATTAGTGGTATGAGATTTAATGATTATAATAGTTGAATAAGCAGTAACAGAAACAATATTTTTCCTCCTTCTTTCATGAATTATGCGGATAATTGGTGATTATTATTCGATTTTCGTACAAAGTTTCTTCTTCTATCTTCCCATCTTTCAATGAATTCCAAAATTAAAAAGACAAAGAGTTACACGCAGCCAAAAGATAGATTTAAATTAAAATTGAAATATAAAAGACAGTCTCTAATAATAACCATAATGATGATTCGATGTTTATCGTTTGTTATTAACGACGCAATCCACAGTATGAATGCTAAATGGCATTTGAAGAATAGTTCGATAATTCATAATAGCTAGTTGAAAATGACACAGATGATGTCTTGATGTAAAGTGCATTTTAAGATTTCATTGACTAGGTTTTGATAACTTTACAAGTTTTACAACGATTAGAAATATTCAGCACCTTTTAACCAACTTATGAATTAAATTCAGCACAGTTAAGCAATTTTATGTCGTATTCAGCTGAATTCAGCATTATTCAGCTTTAACTTTCAGAATATCAGCTCAAGTCAGAACTTGACAGTCGATTCAGCGATATTCAATATGAAACAGTTGAATCCAAAATTATTCAGCTTGAATTTTGCTGAATTAAGCGCATATTAATCAATTCAACAGAATCCAGCAATTATTTTGCATACAAATCAACTCAATCCTATTCCGTATTAAACATCTCAATCCAACGCAGTTGAATTTATAAATCAATATTTCATCCACTGAGTTCAGAGTCAAAGGTTCACCATTGTTCGGCTGGAAATATAAACAACAATTTACTACCCAAAATAAAATCCACAAAAAGTCTGCAAGTCATGTGTGAATTCCACTTGCAAATATTTACTTTAACCGTGCAAAAAAATCGTAATTGATACTCAAATTACAAAACAGAACCAATCCTACATTAAAAGTCCAAAAAACCTTCAAGCAATTTCCTCGTCCAAATATGGACAAAAGTCAATCAATTAGCCAATGAGTACGATTGAAGACAAAGAACATTTATTTGGCAAAAAATGAGCTAAACATTTTGTTTGCTGGATAAACATTCCAATACAAAATTGGTTAATCTTCAAATCAATTATGGAATAAATTCTATGAACATTATCTTTTATCTAAGAAGAAGAGGAACGAGAATACACAAAATAAACTTTAAAAATAAAACCATTTGAATAAAATCACAAAAATGAAGGAAAAATGCTGAAAAAATTGCGGCAATTTAAAAAGAAATCGCTTGGTCATCAATTTTGGCTCCAGTGGCTCATTAAAATTCATGATTTTTTCCTCTCTTTTACCTCGTGTTAAATAAGAATTTCTGAGATAAACGAAGAGGAATATTTCTTATAAGAAGTAAGAGCTGATAGAAATGCAAATTGAGGTGATGTGTGTTTTATGGAGTCAACAACTTCTATAGTGTTTACTGTGTGGAACAATACTCGAGAAATGAAACATTGTGAGAACTCTATTACGGTCAAAAATAAGTCATTGGATGTTGCTTTACAGCTTGTATTTTTCGGGAGTTAATTCATCTTACGCATGGGAATCTTCCAAATTATAACTGTTAATAAGATTGTAAGATGACAGAGTTAATCTGTCGTTTATCATAATGGCCACTTATATTATCATTTAGTTGTGCCTGCAATTAAGGAAATGATGGAATTGTTTCTTGAATTTCGTTTAAACGACTTGTATTGTTTATTAAAGAACAATAAAGTTCACAAGACTGCTTCTGTCTAAATATGTGCTATTTAGGGCTGACTTAGATTGTCACACGATGAGAATCACTAAGATTAGATTAGTGAAATTAGAAATTTTGATGATGAGATTCTTCAACTGTCAAAATAGTTTTGAATTTTTAATAAATTTGATTAGTTGTGCGCCCCTTTAAGATGTTTTGATCCTCAATCTTGCTTCATAATTCAAACATCAATTAAATTTGGTAAACCGAGAATAAGAGTGCTCAAATGGTACCGTGAATCATGTTACAAGCATTCTTCATGCCTGTTAAACAGTTAATTAAAAGATGATCATCATTGCTGTTTACCTAAAGTATAAAATTATAAATTCAATAAAGCTTCAGATAAAGAATCTTAATTCGATGATTTATCGGTATTTACATCTGCATACTAATACCAAACAGTTACATTAGCATAAATTTCGCAATAAATAGGCAAGATTAGCATATTTATGTCATCTATTCTACTAATGGCTAATAATTGATTTCATAAAGTCAGTCTTCGAAAATATTTACAAAATTTGGCTTCATAGCCCTAATGTTATGCAAATTTCTACCATTTGCGATATTTTGTCAATTCGAAACATCCTTAAATGCGTGTATTATGTTAAAAGACTTACATCACTTGCATAATTTGCTTTCCAAATGTGTTAAAAAATAGTTATATATTACGCGCAATTTCATTCAAATCACGTTGTCCACGTTTATATTACACAGATCATCAATTTTTACATGACGATAATCGTATGACGAACACAATTTAGTCACATCATGAATTGTTCATGCCGATAGGGATCATAAAGTTTTAAGTGCGAAAATTCTCTCAACAATTTTGATTATTCTGATCACAGCTTTAAAATTCATTCACCGGAAATTCCAACAACAGTTGTTGTCATGAATCTTGGCAATTGACTTAGCATTAGGTTGGTTTTTTGCAGATAATTGAATCAAAATTCAATAAGTTTCTTCTCACCACACTCATTAAAATTAAATTTCCAATTCAAGCACAAAAATAGAAGCAAAATCAATAACTCAAATCAGATCCGTTATGAAGTTAAACACTCGAATGGAATCAGAATGGAACAGATATAGCAAAAGTTTATTAAACTGATTGAAATTTCATGCAATTGTTGTGGAAATAAAATTAATTAAGAGAGCAATGAAAGACTTTCGGCCGAAATTTCATGCATCAATAAAGTTGATTAGCTTCTGAATTTTTCTTATTCTTCTTTCTCTTTTTTTATTTTGATCCATGTTGTGTTTTTCATTTTCGTAAGAATGGTTATTAAAAAGAAGATTACAGTGAAGAATGAGATGAAGAGACTGAGAGAAAAGGAATATTGAGAATCTCATAGAAGGTTTGTTGATTTTGAGTAGACTTAAGCGCAGTTTCTGGATGATTGGAATATTAGATGTTTTAATTGAACTTTAGTTGCAGTGAAACTAGCTCTGATAATGAAGCTATTGATAATTCTAGAGATCAATAATGATACATCTTAAGTTGTTCTTAGGAAAACATCGCAAATGATAAACTTTGAAAGAATCTTGGACATTCAAAGACATATATTGGGATACAATCAATGATATACTTGAATAAACACCATAAGATGAACCTAAGAATGCTGGAAACAAAAACAAATAAGATTTCAAAATCAACCAACTCAAAACATTCCAATAAGACAAACAGAATCAGTACTTTGCGCTCCCCCTTTCAAGAATGATGTTCAAAAGGCAAGAAGAAATGTAGAAACAAGTTTCTTTAATGCTCTTTTTTAATTCTTCTTCTTTCCAACTTTATTTTTTATAATCCTCAAAGGCCTTATAATCACTATAAAAACTATCTTCATACATATAAAATATATAAAATTCTTGTGTTTATGTTTTGAGATTGTCGGTTTTGATGTTGGATTATGCCAATTAAGAGCGATTCGTTCCTACAATAACTAGATATGAGCACGAAATGAAAGAAGAGAAAGAAATGCTTTTAATTTAAATTTAAATTCATTTTTATTTTTTGTTTTCAACATGAATGATACAAAATGAAGCAGAAACAATCACCAGATTTTAATGATAGGTTCATAAATTAAGTTAAAGCTTGTTTGTAAACAGCTTACAATGTTTTTTTGGAAACTAAAATAACAGCAAAAAATTTCATCAATTTCATATTGTTAGCAAAATAAATGTGTGTAAACTTTGCAGAGTGCCCCGAAGAACAATTGAAATGAAAGTGAAAGAGTTACACAATTTTCTTCGATAGTTTCTTTATTACTTAAAATAATTTCACGCACGATTTTTCGAGGTGTATTCTGTCAAAGAGAAAGGTGCTACTTAGTGCCGATATGCCATTCAACCCCTGTGGCAGAATGTAAGCTTGTTGATAGTTTTTTATGGGGCTTCCTTCTTAAGCACCCCGAAGGTAAATACTTCAAAGCAATCCTGCAGTCAAATGACATTTTATTAATTTTTTGTGGCTTCAATATATTGAATGTGTGTTGGATTGTATAATCAAAAGCCAAGTATGAGGGTTGTAATATATACATTGGAGGATAAATGACCTAGTTGGTGAAGTTTGTATCATATTACGTTTTTGGACAAAGAACTTAAGCCACCTAGTAAGTTTATGCCTCATAAATAGCTTTTAACCAAAAAAATGCGCATACATCCATAAATCATTTCAAACTCACTCATTTACAGCTAATGCAATCACTAGAAACAACAACAATAATGAAGACACTTGAAACGGTCATTAAATGGTTGTTGAAATAGCTTTTAAATGCTTTTTAAGAGCATCAAAATGTTTCGAGATCAAAACTTTAATCTGTTCACATGGTTTGTTAATAAAGATTCAGTTCCGTTCAGCATCCAGCATGAGATTAACGATGAGAATCAACATGTATTTCTGGTGATTGTTTTACATATTGTAGAGAGTTAGCTTGGGTTTTCTAATTAAATCCATTATTACAATTTTCAAAGTTGAGTATGCAAATGAAGTGGATGAACTTCCCATTTCGATCATAAATATCGATGGCGATAGCTGGAATAAATGAAGAAATTTTCGCTTTCGTTTCTCGCACAAAAAAATATAAAAATAAATACATTAAAAATGTATATGCGGGCAAATTATGGCACTAAGTTACAGCATGTTGATCACTTTCTCTGTAATTTGCCATCATAAGCACCTATTATCTTATGCGAATGCATGCATGATTGATTACCTTTTCGCCGTGTGTGCAGAGAGGAGAGAGACGAAGGAAAAGTGTAAAATTATTTAATTAATAATGATAATTCGATAACGTTTGTCAATTTAAAGGGAGGTCGTGCGTGTGTAACGTCTGACATATTTTTTTGAGGATTCATGACGCCAAGTTATGCTCCAATTAAATCCAGGTCTTCAAAAACTTAAACTCTTTTGTACATCATTAATGAACGACCACAAAGAGCATTATTGGGTGAAATATATTGCATCATGTATGCAAACATGCCAAAACCGAAAGAAAAAACCTGATTTATTCCATGTCCTTGTGAAGGCCGAAGTTCTTGATTTTCTTCTTATTCTTCATGCGCTGTTGCAAGCATTCCAACACGTTTTTTAATATAAAATGGAAAGAATTTGCAACGCTTTTTTGCATGAAATGAAATGAACGAAACACTCGACTTCTTCTTACTTCTTTCTCTCCTTCATGTTTGATTTATGTTGTAATCTCCTACAAGACATGAAAATAATGGCAAGAATGTACAAAAGTTCAAGGTTAAAAACATTATCTTTACATGCAATATCAAAACATGATCTCATTACAAAAATGATGAAAATATATGTGGAAGAGATGTCAGAGATCATCAAGTGGTAATTACTATTCTTACTCATTAAGAGCATAAGTTAACCAGACGCCAGATTGATTTCATAATATTTATAATTGGATGGGTGAATAGGGCTTCTGATGGGGAGGGTTATGTATGATTTGTCTGTACATACTTTTGACTTTTGGAATCCTGTAAATGCCTTTTCAATTATGACTTGATGATATATAATCAAAACAATGTAATTATAGTTATAGAGTTGATTTGGAATTGGTCAAAAGATTTGGATAGCCTTAAGGTACTCTTATGGTTACAGGTTGTTGATGTTATATTGAACTTAGCTTTTTATTTAAAATTTTAAAACTTAGTTTATGCATCAAAAAGCTTCGACAGTCTTAATTATAAAAGTTACAGTCATTCTTGATTAGGCTAAACTGTTGAATTCAGTTTGCCTGATATCGATCCATAGGTTTGAAATGAAAGGCTTTCTCAAAAATCTTGGGTGTTCGAAAATGAATCTTAAATTCACGGAAATCTACCAAATCACATTCTCAGAAGCCAAACAAATGAGCTTTGATAGATTTGGGATAAAAATCAATAGAACCTCTAGCCATTGAGCCATAAATACAAACTTTAGAGCTATAAATTTCTAATCTTTTGTAGATCAAGCAACTACTTGAAGTTTTTTATGAACACATCTAAAAACATTAATGTCTATGGATATTTCATACATAGAAATTGAGAGTAAATCATGTTTAATTCATTTTAGCTACTTCATAATCACCCTTGATCTTACGAAAAGGAAATTCATTTAATGACCACACTAGACTTGCTCTACAATAATAATGATGGATCTATTTCAAGCTATACAACAAAGAATTCTTTAAACAAAATATTTTAAGGTCAAAAGAGGCTTTATTTTCTTCTACTTATGTTGAGAAAGAGATCTGAGCAGAGAAGCCACGATATAATTTCATTTTGATTCTTCCACAATCTCTTTTTTATGATTTTTTGTTCTTCTTATTCTTCTTTTGCCTTTATTTTCACTTCATTGAAATTTTTGTGTATACCTTCTTCTTCTTCTGCTTCTCGTAAGCGCGTTTTTTTGGAGATGAAGAACAATGCAAGCTGATGATGATAATGATGATGCAATTATGATTAAGCAACAAGTTATTATCGTTCTCTCTCTGATTTCATTCACTTGAAAAAAAAAGACTTTATTATTATTTACGGAACCAAAATCGACACAGGTGTACCACATTGAAGTATTTTTATTCAGTTTGGGAATAAGAAGAAATTTTTTGTTTTTGTCTCGTATTTATAATATGCACGGCTACTGGATTTTTGGACGAGAGGGAAAAATTTTCTGGTTATTCACTTCCTGTTCTGTATTTTAAATGTCTTAAAAATTGGAATTAAGCACGACATCTTCTCAAAATAATTTTTTTTTGTTTCTCTTTTCAGATTCATTAAATCTGCCAGAATGCGTTGGCTACAAAAGTCATCTCAAGCACCACAATTGCTGGGCCTCTCACCGCTCAAGGTCGATGATTCATTAACAAAAAGCAATAATGCCATTGATTTGATTGAACAAAAGAATGAGCTGATGACAAATTTACAGCAGAACCAATCAGCGAGAAAATCGAGAAAAGGTAAGAATTGCCACATTTCTTAATAATATCATAACCTGTTATGCTAATTTTATGCTTCATAATGAAAGTGATTTTCTATTTTATCTTTTTGTGAATGTTTTATCCAAGTTTTATCAACAAAAAATTATCTTGAAGGAATTTTTAAACGAAATTATAAAATCAAATAAAATTGATGAGTGGGTTTTGGGGATGTTGAACTTTATAGCGCATTTCTATTTAAAGTTTTCGATAGATTCTAGGAATTATTGAGTTTGTTCGATTTATAAAATATAAAAATTGTCAAGTGTAGGTTAGATTGTTCTTATAAACGTAGATAAAGGAACACATACAACCTTATCCTTGTCATAATATAGTCTGGTCACCATGGCAACAAACTACATTGCAAACTATGAAAGATCATTTCAATCATCCAAAGAATCATAAATCAAAAAGGTCACCAGCGTCAAAGTGATACAAAATAAATCTTCAATCCCTGCTCTATAAAGACATAGAAAGAAGCTGGAATAAAAATTAAAAATGCGAAGCGGAGATGCCTGAAAGAAAAGATTCATTTTGGTAGTAAAAATTTTCATTACGATTCTATAATAAGCAACAATTTATTGATACAAAGAGATGTTCCGTTATGAATGTGCACAGTAAAATGTCATTTTTGTAGTTAATAAATTCTTACTTATTTACTTATTAATCTTTCAAAGATCTTCTTACCCATACACAAATACCATTTGAAGCTGTGCCTTCAAATGCAAAAGTAAACAATCTCAAAATGAGAGTAAGATCGGATCAAAAAGAATTCTTTCTTCATATTATGAATTGCTTGATTAGTTTGCATTTTTTGCTTTCTGTTTTTATAAATCAAATCTGATTTAGTACTTAACAGTCGACTAAAAAACATACCAGAAAATTCAATTTATGCTGTTTCACAAGAAAAATATTCATGATAATTTGATTTATTGTAAAGTATGCGGTAAAAATTTTAATTTGTTGGTATTTATTATATTCCTTACTTGTTTTGATCCATTTTTAAAAACTTTCTTAACACCATATTGAGGCTTGTGATGGATTTTGTAAGATATTAAGTTGCATTGTTGATTTTGAAAACTACAATTGTTGATGGGAAGCCTTAGAAAATCTGACTCAATGAAGTAGGATAATCTGAGTTTAGATTTTTTGATGCGCAGTTCAATTCAATATGATTTTGATCACCTTTGGTATATCCGATATCTTCATCTGCTGAGAATTTTTTATGCCCGATTTGCATATTAATGTATGCAAATGTCCTCGATATTTGGATGGGGGGTAAAATCCCCGAAAGATATTAATTCCACGATCCTGCGGGATAATAACCCCGAAAATCGCAAATTTTTAAATGTTCCCTGCGGGATAATATTCCCACTTAGAAATACACGTGGAATTATTATCCTTCCGGAAAGATAATAATCCCACCTATAATTACAAGTGGGATTATCATCTCCCAGGTAGATAATAATTTCACTTACATTTCTAAGTGGGATTATTATCTTTATGGAACACGATTAAAATTATGAATTAAATCAAATCCAAAAACTTATTTGTCATAGTGGATAATAATTCCACTTGTATTAATAAGTGGATTTATTATCTAATAGGATTTTCATCCAAAAACTAGTGTATCGGGTAGAAACCCAATGCGGATTATATTCACACCGTACTATCATAAGTCTTATGGATAGACCAAGATTTGCCCATCATAAGTATGAAGGTATGAAGCTTAATAAGTCAACTAAGCTTCGCTCAGCATAAGTTTGAAGTTATAAAGCTATCGCGTAAGCTGAGCTACGCTCAGCATAAGTTTAAAATTATAAAGCTAGAGTGTCAGCTGAGCTACGCTCAGCATAAGTTTGAAGATATGAAGCTAGAGAGGCAGCTGAGCTTCGCTCAGCATAAGTTTGAAGTTATAAAGCTATCGCGTAAGCTGAGCTACGCTCAGCATAAGTTTGAAGATATGAAGCTAGAGAGGCAGTGGAGCTTCGCTCAGCATAAGTTGAAGTTATAAAGCTATCGCGTAAGCTGAGCTACGCTCAGCATAAGTTTGAAGATATAAAGCTATCGAGTCAGCTGAGCTACGCTCAGCATAAGTTTGAAGGTATATAGCTTGACGAATATGCCAAATATTCTTTAAAAGTTTTTAAAAAAAAATTTTCATCCAAAGTTGAATTTTATAAAAATCACAGTCAACTTTTGTTTTAAAAAATTCGTAAGAAAGGAAAGTTTTTTGCCATTTCTGAAGCAACGGCTGTTCCTACCTTGCCCAAAAACAATACAGCTCTTCTATAGAGCAGCACGGATCAAATGTAAAAAACTAGAAGTCTCTACGATGTCTCGTTATTGAGATTTCTTGCTGATTAACTTGCTTGCTTGCTTGCTTGCTTGTTTGCTTACAGAAAGCGTATTTGAAATCTGTTTTTTGAAAATGATGTAAAATTTCAGACACAAACTTTTGTTCTGTGACCTTTTATAACCAATTTTTCTTCGTTTTCTCAAAAAATGAGAAAAACTGAATTTTCAATCTGAACAAAACCAATAAATTCACACGTGAAAACGGTGTGAATATAAAAAAATTTTATATCCTAAAATAGATTTTATATTCAGTTTGTTCAGTTTGTTCAGCTTGAAAACAGTTTCGTTGCATTTTGAGGAAAAAAGCAAATGGGCAAAAACAGAATTTAAATTGGCTGTAGCATTGATGGAAAAATCGCATGATACGTAAGCAAACAAGTATCAAGGCAAGTAAATCAGCAAAAATCTCAATAACGAGGCATCTTAGAGACTTCTAATTATTGCATTTTGATTCTTGCTGCGTTAAAAAGGATAAGGCTTTATTTTTTTATTGGGTAAGGTAGAAACAACCATTGCTTCCAAAAAAGCAAAAAACCCTGCATCCTCTATCCTGCATCACGTGAACTCAAATTTTGCCAATGACAAAAATGATAAAAACGTGATTTATTAGTTCCGCACGTTTTAAATTTTGAAAGCCTTCATTTCAAAACTAAACATCTAGGCTCTAGGCTTTTAAAAAATTTACAAAAGGCATAAAAACCAAGTTTACAACTTAAACATTCAACCTATATTTATGTTTTCTTCATATTCAAGTTTTTGGAATAATGAAATTGACAAATTAATAAGTGGGATTTTTTATATTCACACCGTTTTCACGTGTGAATTTATTGGTTTTGTTCAGATTGAAAAATCAGTTTTTCGCATTTTGTGAGAAAACAAAGCAAAATTGGTTATAAAAGGGCAAGAAGAAAAGTTTGTGCCTGAAATTTTACATCATTTTCAAAAAACAGATTTCAAATTGGTTGTGGCATTGCTGAGAAAATCGCAAAATACGCTTTCTGTAAGCAAACAAGCAAGCAAGCAAGTTAATCAGCAAGAAATCTCAATAACGAGACATCGTAGAGACTTCTAGTTTTTTACATTTGATCCGTGCTGCTCTATAGAAGAGCTGTATTGTTTTTGGGCAAGGTAGGAACAGCCGTTGCTTCAGAAATGGCAAAAAACTTTCCTTTCTTACGAATTTTTTAAAACAAAAGTTGACTGTGATTTTTATAAAATTCAACTTTGGATGAAAATTTTTTTTTAAAAACTTTTAAAGAATATTTGGCATATTCGTCAAGCTATATACCTTCAAACTTATGCTGAGCGTAGCTCAGCTGACTCGATAGCTTTATATCTTCAAACTTATGCTGAGCGTAGCTCAGCTTACGCGATAGCTTTATAACTTCAACTTATGCTGAGCGAAGCTCCACTGCCTCTCTAGCTTCATATCTTCAAACTTATGCTGAGCGTAGCTCAGCTTACGCGATAGCTTTATAACTTCAAACTTATGCTGAGCGAAGCTCAGCTGCCTCTCTAGCTTCATATCTTCAAACTTATGCTGAGCGTAGCTCAGCTGACACTCTAGCTTTATAATTTTAAACTTATGCTGAGCGTAGCTCAGCTTACGCGATAGCTTTATAACTTCAAACTTATGCTGAGCGAAGCTTAGTTGACTTATTAAGCTTCATACCTTCATACTTATGATGGGCAAATCTTGGTCTATCCATAAGACTTATGATAGTACGGTGTGAATATAATCCGCATTGGGTTTCTACCCGATACACTAGTTTTTGGATGAAAATCCTATTAGATAATAAATCCACTTATTAATACAAGTGGAATTATTATCCACTATGACAAATAAGTTTTTGGATTTGATTTAATTCATAATTTTAATCGTGTTCCATAAAGATAATAATCCCACTTAGAAATGTAAGTGAAATTATTATCTACCTGGGAGATAATAATCCCACTTGTAATTATAGGTGGGATTATTATCTTTCCGGGAGGATAATAATTCCACGTGTATTTCTAAGTGGGAATATTATCCCGCAGGGAACATTTAAAAATTTGCGATTTTCGGGGTTATTATCCCGCAGGATCGTGGAATTAATATCTTTCGGGGATTTTACCCCCCATCGATATTTGTCATATTGAGTATTGTAATCTCCTTAGATATCTGTTATCATGAACTGATCGTGATGTTTATAGCACATCAATAATAACCAGTCTATTGAATTCCGTCAATCGATTGACAAGCTTCAGATAGACACGTGCCGGAAAAAAACTTCAAACAATTTTAATTATTTTTGAATATGTAGTACAAGTTCCTATAAATAGGAACTAATTCAGAACACAATGAGTCAGTCAAAACTTAACCACATGATCAAAACATAACTCATAAGAAAATGACACAAACTAGCGAAAATTGTGTGTGGCATTTACGGAATGCGTCGCAAAAATCCAGGCTCATTTCTTTTGATATATTTTTTTTCGCAATAATACAATTAATTGTTCATAATGATGCAAACAGGCATGGCTCGTTTTCATATCAAATTTCAGCCTCACAAGTTCAACTTGAAGTATCCATTGATCTTGAGATATTTCATCAATGACGATAAAATCACTTATTAATTTTTCATAAACGAGTTATGCAATTTTTAAGTTATCGCCAAAACAAGTTCCAAAATAAAATGAAAAAGAAACTTTCAATTTATGTCCTAATCCACAATAGAAATTAATATAAAGCGAAATGATCATGTCGGTTAATCAAATTAATCAGAAAGAGTTGAATACTGGATCTATAGTTGGATCAAGGTCAATTTTGGTGATCAATTTACAGTTTTATCAATTTAATTGATTACAACCAGTTTAGCTGTATTCGGACTTAATTTGGATTCATATTAGATTTACATTGAATATGGACGATCCTTTGATTTACGAGCTGTGTCAATTGATGATTTTTTGAGCTCAAGTTGTCCACATTTATCAACATGGTTCCCAAAAACAACACATGACATTAACTAGAGTGAAACTAATTGACATTCGTGGCTCCAACCATTCATTACCACCTCTGCTGAAAGCAATCAAATCAAAATTGAAATTTTATTCCTTGAAACGCACAATCAACCAGTCAGCGAGTCGAATTAACCTATCAAAATCTATTCTCACAAATGAAAAACAATTCGTGTCGAAGGAATTCACGAGAGCCTTAAACGCATATCGCATCGAATCATGATCATTTCCGTTTCATTAGTTGGCAGAATAATTGCTTTGATTTGTCACTTCTATAATTCGAAACATCCTGTCTTGCATGCACTAAAATGTTTCAATTCTCGTGCAATTTTTATATCTCTCGCTGAATTAACCTTGACATGCACTTTGCATTGGCCAAATGTTCACAATAAACTGAAACGAAAGAGAAACGTTAAGAATGAAAGAATAAGAGAATTAAAGGAAGAGAAATTTTATTTAGAAGTAAATGTATGTCCATCAATGTGTGCATTTGATTTTAAAATTCTCCACATGAATCAATAAAACATGTGATGTAGACATAAGAACTTAATAGAAGGAGTAAATTCTTAAAGAATGTCATGTAACATAGAGAAATGGGTTAAAACAGTGTGGGTGCAACATGATAAGAAATTCTAGTCATGTCGTTCGCTTAATGCATCGCTAGACAAATTGAATATGAAAATGGTTGAAGGAATTGTGTGATGGAATTATGAATGGATTAATGTCGTGATTAAAATGTTTTATATTAATGATGCATGTCTCTCACTCATGGTCTTTCTTTCATTGATTCTCATACTCATGTGAATGTCTGTGTCGAAAAAAAAAATTGAATTTTTATACGCAATCTCGTTAAAGGAAGAGGTTAGTTGATGGATATTGTGTGAATTTGTTGGAGGTTTAGTTTGTCTGGGTGTCTAACTTGAGTCTGAGGCCGCTTTATAAGTATGAATTAGGATGTCGATCATTTAGCATCAAAATTCCTCATCTAGACCTTAAACTGCACTTAAGAAACTAGCAAAAATTATGAACTTTCCAGGGTACTTTCATTATGTCTACCGCCAACCATATCACCAACCCTGCGACAATATCATTAAGAACAAATCCAAAAACACTCTAACAAGCACTTCTTCATTTAACATTTCATGGGATACAATAATTCAAAACAGACAGCATTCTTAATCCATCTGGTACACAAGTGAAAGCCATATGTCTCAAAACATTTGCTATTTTTGCTACTTTACATCCATTTCGGTTAAAAAATAGAACATTATTCTTTTTGTGCCGTTACAAACAAATGCGCTTCCTTATTGTCTCTTCCCTTTGAGTCATCATCATGCCTATTATACTCAAATGTAAATTGAACGTTTGGATGTTTGAATGAATATATAAAAATTATGTGAAATGCAATATTTATATACATGCACATATGTGTCGCACAACAAATACTGACGAAAAAAAACAGATTTTTATTTTAAAAAAGACAGTAAAAAACTCTCAAATTCATTTTGATGAGGATGATATTCAGTATTTGTTTGGTATTCATTTTGTGCAGACGTTATTAATTGCCTTTAATTTTTGTTGTGTCTCGTTAACAAGCAAACACTAATGGCTTTATTAATTTAATTTATAGACATATCGTCATCAACGACGTCATTAACGTGGTCAAAGAAACTGACAAAATCAACAGAAAATTGTTATAATATACAAGAAGGAAGGATCATAGATAGAGCAAAAGGTCGCTTTATATCGCCAATCAGAATTAAAAATAAAAACACAAATCGGTCATCGTCGCCATCTAATCAATCAATAAGTAGTGTAAAAACAATTTCAACGAGCACACCCACACAATCAAGTCTCGGTCAACTGCATCGTAGTAAATTTGCAAATGTGCTCGACTTCGATAAGGAAGTATGGAGTAACGCAAATGACGATGATGATAATTTAAATCATAAAAGTATTTCAGTAATTGAAACCACATGCCATAAGAATCATCCATATTACAAGAGTGAATTAAGTCGAACAATTTGTGGAACATACAGTGTGCCTTATCGAGAAAAACGAAATCCATTAAGCAACACAAGACTCTCATGCTATAAACCGCTAATCATAAGTGATCAACAATTTGATAGTCAAACACTCAAAAATTACAAGTCTGTTGACGATTTTCTATCCATGGACAAGACAGATGGTTTTTGTAATGACATAAAGAATAACATAAATGAAAATAATAAGGTTGAAGTGACTGAAACACCAAAGATGACTATACGACGTGGTCTCAGCAGCAAATTTCGATCAATGTCCGATAAGACACAAAAACTTCTTTCAAGATTCGTTTCTAGTTCAAATTTAAAGTCATCAAGTGAAGTGTGTAATGACTTTACACTCATTCAACCATCATCAAAGACTATGGCTAACAGTCGGAGAAGTTTAAGCTATGGAACATTACCAGAACTTAAAGATTTTGAGGTTAGAAAGATTGAGACGGAAGATGGTGATTCAGGCATTCTTGTTAATGAATCCGGAGCATCGTCAATGATTGAGACCGAGACGAATGAGAAAGCAGAAGTAGCAAAAGACGAGAATCGAAATTTAACATTACCACATGAGAGGAAGCATATCCATAGGTAAAATATTATCATTCATAAATGGGCTGTAAAAATATTTTAAATATTTTTTTTTGGTATTCTTTCCATCTACAGAATCGAAGTGAAATATGAGGAGAATGAAAAAGAACTTAACATTTCGGAAATCGAGCCAAAGATCTGTTCATCGTCGGAGCAACAAAATATAAACAGCAACGAGTCATCAACATTAACAAAATTTATTGCAAAAAGACAGAGAAATCGTTCCGTTGATTCATGTCTGCTGGATACGCCCGCAAATGAGCCGTCCAAAAGAAATTCTGTTGTGTCGGAAATTGTTGCAATGTAAGTAAATTATCGTGTTAATTGTTCTCCATTAACGTACTTATGTACTTCTTTTAAATAGGCTTGAAAGGAACGAAGCTAATGCGAAATACAGTACACTCAATCATCCAAGACGATCGAAACCATTAATGATTCCAAAGCCAATAACTGATGATGAAATTATTAAGTCATGTGCCACACTCAACTTGTGTGATGATGATAAGTTAAAGCTTAAGTCAGTCAAGTCTAAAGAGAAAATTACCGAAACTACAACGGAAGGCAGTCATCACTATGAAAACTTTACATTTACGTCAATTAGCAAGAAACCACAGCCAACATCTAATTTCTGTACTTTACCACGCAAGACGAAGGCGAGTCCTCATTGTACATTCCATACAATTACCTTTGAGAAAGGACAAGGCAAGAAGGCACTCGGCTTTACAATTGTTGGCGGTGCTGACAGTCCACGTGGTGCTCTTGGTATTTTCATTAAAAGTATAATGCCAAATGGACAGGCTATAGACGGTGGACAGCTTAAAGCTGGTGATGAAATTTTAGCAGTCAATGGACATGTTTGTCACGACTTGACACATCAAGATGCTGTAAAACTATTTAAAAGTGTCAAAAATGGTGAAATTGTTTTGAATGTCTGTCGACGTAAGAGTTCGATTGCTGTAACTTAAAGCTTAATTTGAAAATTTAATGTGTAATCTAAATTATTGTGATAAAAATAAAGCAAGCTAAATTGAAATCTTTTAAAACTTATTTATTGAAGACTTTCAGCACATTCTTCATTAATGACATATGGTGCACATATACAACTCGGCTCTAAAATCACCGCAAGGTAACTGGACTTCTCATTAGGGTTTTCATGTTTGCGTCTCAACATTGAAGAATTTACATATATGTGGGCTATGTTTATGAGCTGCCATTAATAAACGATTAACATTAGTGATGAAAAAGAAGACGACGTCGTTGTTTTATTGAATTGCATACCCAAAAAAGTATTTTTATCATCACATTTATATTTGCTTAATTGCTTACTCTACTATATGAATTTCCGCATTATGTCGATTTTATTACCTTTGTCTCATGCTTTAGGAAATCACAGCTATTTACTATACACCCACATGTTGATACTCTGTTGTTAAAGTGTTAAAATTGAAGTTTTTACTTTATACGTAAATCACCTCAAACAGATTAATATGTCGTATAAGAGTTCGTGCTTCCATTTTTTACGGTTCATATTTCTTATTTGGATTGGATGGTTATTTAAAAAGAAATATTGTTATGGAAGAACTAGCTTAGAATCTCGTCAGTATTTATGGACTCAATGATATTTTATTGACGTATTCTTCTGCCGTTTATTGTTTCTGCTGTATAGATCTTTGAGGATTAAAGATAATGAAGTTTTTAAAGACGTTTTTGTTAAAACAAAAAATCGCAGTAAACATTACAAAATCTTCTTAAATTACCAATATATTGAAAAGTAAGTGTTTAAAAAGAATTTGTGTCATCATAAAGCTAAATATTCAGTTCAAACAAAAGAGGTAAGTCTTTTAACCTAAAGAATTCACATTCTTAATATACAAAGCATTCATTTCTTTAGAAGATTATTAGATAAAATATTTTACAGACATCTTCTTTGCTCTATCTTCTTACTCTTTACTTTTGCTTTCCTCTATGCAATTTAGCGCACTTCCTTTTTAAGACAAAATTACAAAAACAATTTACTTCCCAAGAACTATATAACCCTAAGAATATTCCATAGTCTGTAAACAAAAATCATTTTCTCAAGAAGTTTTATGAAAAGTAAAACTGCTCATGAGCGGAATCACTTTACTGTAGTCCATAGAATTTAAACAAACATGATAAAACTCGTTTCCTCACGAATCCTTTTTTGTTTTCTTAAAAAACATCGAAATACAAAATTCATAGGCATAAAACACATGTGTGAATGGAACTTGTAAACTACTAGTTAGGCACCATAAATATACAGTCTCAAATAAGACATCACAAGATATCCAATTACAAAATTATCGAAGAAAAGTACTCGTAGCAAAAAAAAAAAATTAGAATTTTTAAGAACCAGTTTAATATTTCCCGTCCAGACGTAATATAAAGTGCACATATTGTAACCTTGAACTAAATTTATATTTCGGACAATTTATAAGTACGACATTTGCTGGCGTATCTCTTTTAATGGTGATGAAAATGGTTTTTTGGATGATTTGATTCTTCATTCACATATAAACTGAAATTGATTCTTCATATCCGGCAAAAAGGTATTAAATTAAATTGTGCAATTAAAGCTCATATTTATAAACGGATATTGCTTTAGTGAATGATTTTTGTTTGGTCACTTTGACTTCAGAAATGAGACTAAAGTTGCTTGGTATTAATTTGTCTAGCATTTTGTTTCTTAAAAACTAATATCGAGCTATGTGAAAGCCAAGGGTCAGACACTCCAAAAGAATTGTAATGTATTGTACAATACTTTACAATACATATGAAAGTATTGTAAGTATTGTACAATACCTACAATACTTGAATGACAAGTATTGTAGGATTGTACAATACTTACAATTCTTACAATACTTGTATTGAAAGTATTGTAAGTATTGTAGTTTTTACAAGACAGTTTGAGAAACATTTGTCATATGAATTTGATTATAATTGACGGTTTTTGTAGTTTCTCGTGTTTCTTTACAGTTTTTGAACCAATATTTGATAAAAATACATAATTAGCAATTTTGAACTAAATATTTTTAAGTTTTTAATTGAAATTTTATAGTTCTCCAAAAATATTTAGTCTAAAACAAATACAAATATTGTAAAAATATTTATATACAAAATTTTTGGTAATAAAGTCATTTATCAAAATTGTCAATAGCAAGAAAGTATTCTGACTCGAAACAAAGGCGAATAACGCCAGATGTAGCCAAAAATATCAAACATTATTATTGAAAACATAGATAAGATGAGAATATTAGACATTAGTCTCCTCATTTTAGAGGAACTTTAACGTTTGCTTCAGTTTTATAGAGGTTTAGTTTTTTTTATAAGTCAATTTTAAGTCATATCATAACATTGCTATGCCTCGATTTAAGTTTGTTTCTTTAAAGTTTACATTGCTTTTATTAAGGACATTTTTCATCAGAATTTTTCAGTGAATTTTCCTGAAATGATATATATTTTTGTATTAACCAGGCATTCAAGATTTACCGGACCCAAAAAATTATCGGGAACTGCACAAAAAGTTAAACTAAAATATCAAACATGCTCCTGGAAATTTGGAAGATTTTTTTGTGTTTAAATGATGAAACTTTTCAATTGAGATAATTTGACATTAAAATTTTTTGGATAACTATTTTTATTCATCGAGTTTCTGTTTCAAAAATTTCAAAAACAGGAAATCGTGAAAGTCTAGTATCAACTATAAGAACTAAAAAAAAATAAGAATAATTTTGACAAAGAAAGAAGAAAATATACAGTTTTATATTGTCTTAGAGATGCAGTTGTTGAAAATATGTATTTTCAAAAAAAAATGCTATAAAAACCATTTGATAAGTTTGTTAAATTTGATTCCTTCTTAATCGCCTTCTTGTCAGAGGTAAAAAAATTCAAATCGTCAAAGTAATGTTTGAATACATTTAAAACCTTATACTTTGATCAAAAACTTTGTATAAAACGTAATGCAGTTTGCTATAAAGGGTGATAAATCTTGTGAAAATGAAACCAATCTATTTAATTTTGATTCCTTATTGACATTTAATATTAGTTTACATAACAAACTTCGTACCTGTACGGTTTTATGCATGAGAATTATATGAAATCAATTCTTGATTTGCATCAGTCTAGCTTTACAAAAAAATTTTGAACTTTTTACCATTTTCATAGTCATTACATAATCAGAAATCTTTCTTTTAATGGAAAACTGAAAGTTGTGCTAGTTTTTCATAAAATACCCCTGCTAATTTTCAATAATAATGTTAATTTATCAAAAAAAATGTTATTTATCAATATTTGTCAAAAAAAGTATTAAATTTGGTTTTACAAATTGTTGAAAACTCAAAAAATATTAAATTTCTTTAAAAATTTGGTTGTTGAATAATTAAATTTCAGTATTGTAAGTATTGTAAAGAACTGTAAATTTATATG
The DNA here is from genome assembly GCA_917627325.4 of Chironomus riparius. Classification (NCBI taxonomy): domain Eukaryota; kingdom Metazoa; phylum Arthropoda; class Insecta; order Diptera; family Chironomidae; genus Chironomus; species Chironomus riparius. The sequence goes on along the minus strand of OU895877.1, from coordinate 13,713,720 downwards.
AAAAGTATTGTAAGTACTTTGGAGTGTCTGATTCTTCATGATCTGAACGGTTAAAGGTTTTAAACAAATCTCAACATTGACACACAAGCTTAACAAATTAACACATAACATTCTTACCTTAAAATGACTTAAAATTTAATACTACACGATCATATTGCGCTCATGTCGGTATTCTATCTAGCTCAACAAAATATGCTACTCACTCCTCATATTAAATTGTTCTACGGAACTCAATACTTTTCATTTAATACCAAAAGAATGTTCATCATGCAATTTCAACAAAAAAAATTATAAAACTCGAATAAAAAATTCTCACGAAATGAATGCAAAAAGGCTCGAGTAATAAGAAGAGTTTTTCACTTAATTCCGAAAAGTAAAATTCAATCAATTTGTTTTTAAGACCATTTTGCACATGTTAATGGTGTTTTAAGATTTACATGCATTTCTTTTGAGTATTTGCTGCTTAATAATGTTCGTACATGATTTTGAGTTGTTCTGCAGTTTGAACATAACTTTCTGAACAGACTTGTTGCTCTCTTGGAATTTAGTGACTCTCTTTTGACGTATCTCTGTTACGTATGTCGATACTCTTTACGTGCAGTCGCTTTTCTCTCACGAATCAATTATTGTTCCTCTCTGTTTATATTGCCGGCAAAATATAAAATTCAATGCCACTTGATGGTGTGTTTCATAGTCAGTTTGAGAGCAATTACTATACGATACATAAAAGAATGTAAAGAAGATGAAACATGTAAGTTAATCATTTTATAATACAATAATTGATGATTGATGATATAATACAATGATGATTAATTTTGAATCTATAAATTTTGAATACTTGAAAATATTTTGAAAAGGGTTTTTTAATTTTTTTTTTGATGATTTATTTTAATAACCATTACATCATGAATTAGAAGAATTTAAATCTTGAATTGAGAATCAGTTTTAAATGAAGATTTTATGTTGCTTTGTTTAGCAATGTTTACATCTGATGTTCATATTTTTTATGGATGATATTAAACATAACTGAACAATGAAACATATTTAATTCGTTTTTGTGTTTACTTGATTAATTTTATTATTTATTAACTAGAGTTACAGCATATTAAAGTAATTTTGCTGATTGCAATAATCTACTGAAGGTAACTATGTTACAAATTCGAAAGTTGATGCATCCATCAATGTGTTGCAGATTGTGATAAAGTTTTTAATGAAATATTTGAAAACTAGGTTTAGTTTAAATAAAATAATGATAAATTAAAACCATTTGGATTCCATTTAAACACCAGCTCCGGGGAAATAATAATAATTATTTTGTTTAAATATCTTCAAAGTAAGATTAAATCCTAATAATTGTTAATCCACAAAAAAATCCAACATTAAGGTTGTATGCTCAAAAACCAGACAAAAAACTCTGCAGCGAATCATGCATATTATCTTCCATTGAATTGTCTATGTGTAACTTACATAAAGGCATAGTTGTGCATTGCAGAAAGAAAAGACACAAAATCGGTTAATTTGATACCTTGAAACCATCTCCCACTAGAATTATCGATGCCCTCGTAATGACATTAAACATAATAAGCCGACGGCAAGTAAATATTAATTAGACATAAGTATTCGACCAAAATTGACACTTCGGTAGTTTTTCAAGACTTACAATTTTGTCCACAAATAAAAAACGCAATGATTTGTGGGAAAACTTCCCTTCGTAAATTTTTCATGATATAAGGTCAACAAAACAATACACATCATGATTATACGTCAATGAAGACATTGAGACCAAAAATTGTATTGCTACTTTTTTAATGTAAATCTCACAAAATTTGTATTAAATCAATAAGCATTGATGCTATTAAATTATATTGGCATAATGAAGAATGTTAATGGCTATTTAATTTTTTTGTTAATTTCATTTCATGCTGATCATGTTGAAATAATTATGAAAGAGAAGAAAAAAAATGTAATAATAGTAGCATAAAATTTTCAATTTGAGAAAATTAGACAAAAAGAAGAAAAAAAAATCCCTTCGATCTCTATTTTGGTTTACACATATGAACACTGGCTTTTGTGAAGGTTAAATGTAATGGCGTCATACGGTTTCATTTCTTGGATACATGATGGCCATTATTCAATAGAACATGTTGAAAAATAGAGAGAAAAAAAATAATGAATAAAAGCAATTATAATTATTTAAAGGTACTTAGTTGATACTTGTTGATACCCAATGCTAGCAAACAGAAATTTTTGAGTTCTTATTATTCGAACTTCGAATTTTTGAGGTATTTATTTTTCGAAAATCGAATCTTCGAAGTTCTTATTTTTAAAAAAAAATTCGTTGTGAATTATTATTTTTCGAGTAATTTGTAATTTTAGTGAACATTCCTACTAGTTTTTTTTATGATTAAGATAATCACTGTGATGAAATTGCATTCCTTAAATGTTTATGCTTTAAAAAACAGCTAGTTTTAAAAAAAATAAAAAGTAACGGACTTTCTTATTTTGAAATTTTAAAAAATACCGCGCGAAAATTTTGAATTTTTTTTGCTTGTAACGGACTCTGTTCTCTTTGCTAACATTGGGTTGATACAAAACGAAATAAAATTATTTTTGTAATTAATACTTTGTGACGCTCTTAAAAAGGTATAGCTAATCATATGAAAATAATAGATTTGTTTATATTTGAGTTCTTAAATTAAAACAATATTCAAGACAAATTCAGATTCTGTAAATAACTTTAAATGTCCTTTGGGGTCATTTATAATTTATGCCATCAAAGTTCACATTGACTACATTGACATTTTCTTCACAGCTAAAGTATGGCAAGTATATTGCCAATTTTTGCCATTTATTTCTTTCGTTGTAGAACAACGACTGCATTTTATCGACAGAAAAATAAGAGCATTTGAAATTATAACTTCTTAGTGGTTAAAAGAGACACTTGAAGTTTACAAAAGTCGGTTGCCTAGGTACACTATAGCTATTTCCAACCCAAATTCCCACGTATACACTCACTAAATCTTTTAACATATTGACTGAATGTGCCCATTTTAATGGTGATAATTAAGAATAATGATTTTTCAACTTGAAGCCCTTTGTACTTAATAAAAAGAATTAATTTTTGAGTACAATCATCAAAGGTGGCAGTCAAATAATGATCCATGAACTTGACTGAATAATTGAAGTTCTTAGATTAGGAAAAATATTTTTGCTTCAAGCCTATTAACGTTATTTAAGGAACATTACGCAGTAGAATTCCAAAATACGAGAGTTTTCCTGCTCATTTCATCATCAAACGAATTCCGTTGTCTGACGTCAGTGTGATGAAAATAAACTTGAACTACTAACATGTTTGATATCTTTGTACAATTACAGTAGTAAAATACATTTTTGATGGTAAAATGTTATGCGCATAATTTGCTAGGCATGATGATTTGATCATAACTTAATGTAATGAGTTTATCTTTACGGACTTTGAAAAACAAAAAGATCTGACGTAACTCGCACACTATCATCAAAACAATTGATTTTCTTGCAAAAATGATTTCGCAGCTTTTGTTTTTGGTTTAATTTAAAGAATTCTGATGAAATGTTTTCCTTGATATTCGCACCGAGAATCTTTCGTGTAGATATGAGATTTAAGATTCATTCAAAACAATGTTGGAAGTATGAATCAGACGGACTGAATATGCGGCAAAATTACTTGATACTTCATACTCATTTTTATTGTCAATAATCTAATTGGCACTTGAGATCCCGACAATGTATTAAATACGTATTTGACTGAATAATTTGGTTATAATATTGTTCAAATCTAAAGCACTTAACATTTTCAAAAGATAGTTTTGTTTCGATATTTACATTCGAATTATGCGAATTGATGAACTGAATTTATTCAAGAGATTAGGTTCTTTAGATTCAATAATATTACCTATAGATCTAAGAATCTTATAATTAGTATTTTGAGTAACAGGATTTACTTGAAAATGAGATGCTTCAATACTGCAAAAGTGTGCAAGAGCATGCACTCAAAGTTGTCAATCGCAATACTCTTGATTCTAGTGATCAATCGACTCCTGGTGTTCAATTTAACAATGAAAAATGTCATTGATATTTTTAACAGAAGTTCTATGCATAATTATGCAAAGTTTATTTTCTAAGCATTTATATACTCGAATCCCACCATTGTGAAAAGTAACAAGCTTATTAAACTTATTTGTCTTATTTGCTTACCAAAGTCCGAAATGTAAATAGGAAGTAGCAAACAGTTTTGGTAACCATGTAAAAATTTCTTACGGAACTGCGAAAATCATCTGAGTACGCACTTAGAACTGTTTGTTTAACCAATTTAAATATTAGGAAAAATGATAAGTCGTTTTTTCGGAAGAGTTAAGCAGTTGTTCTTGCCTCAAATCAAGCATTTAAGAACGGACATGGATTGTGATATCAAGAATACTTTATAAAACTTATCATTTGTTTAGTAAGCGACTGAATGACTGGACTTTTGCTTGGAGGAATCATCAAGTAACAGTCTGTGAGTTTTGACTATTAAAATGTCTAAAAATCGTGCATCAACCAACTGTAACTAGTTTGTTGATCTACAAGTGAAAACTTGCCGGCATTGTAAGAAAAAGTAAACTTTCAAGTTATTGTCCTGGTTCACGTTTCAAAACTTACAAAGAAATCCCAGTTCATTCAGTTAAAGTTTGTTTTTTGTAAAATCACAATAAATGATTTTTTTTCTCTTTTTTCCAGCACGAGCAGTGATGATAACACAGCTATTGGCTCAGCTAAGCCTACAAAAACTGTATACGATAAGTAACAAGTTATAGTCAATATTACACTTTAGCTAACATTTGGAGGGACATACAGCATATAAGAAGCAAATGCGTATTCATCAAAATTAAATTAGTAAAATAAGCAAATCAACAATAAACTTTACATTTCACCTTCACCACATGCATTGAGTAAAAGAAAACGTAAGTTATTGCTTAAGTACCATTGCGTATCTTACAATTCTTTACAAATCATAACTAGAGAAGACGATAGAGATTTGAGAAAATAATATATGATGAATGTAATTACGTAAAAGAATACTTATTTACATTATTCGCGCAATTAAATATACTTAAACTGGCCTTACAATCCTCAAATAATTTTTTTTTGCTCTGAGGGCTGTCGTACAATACAAATAATTCGGTTTCATACAATACAGCTTCTAAAAATCTGTCGATGATTAAATGCTAGCCCTTCAGTCCATTTGTGTAAAATTTATCGCTTCAATCAGTTAAAGAATCATTAAAAAGAATTTTTTTTGCGTACATCTAAATGAAAAAATATTAATCTTGCCGCGGATAATAAATATGAGCTAGTACTTAGCAATAAAAATTATTTTGACGTCACAGATTTTTCATACGTTGAAAAGTTTTCGCTTGTCATTATGACCATTGATCTTTATTTTTGAGTACTATTAAGAACCCTTCTTTTTTGATCATCTTTATGAGAAATTATTTTCACGATTTGGACATTGGACTTATTGTTGACTTTGAAGGAACATAAAGGAACAGCTAATATTCCGTCCTTCTCCTACTTTTACCTGCATAAAACTTTAGATTCAGAGCACTTGCATGACATAGATGGTATCAAACGAATCTTGCTGCTCTAAAGACTTTAAAGTCGCAAGTTAGTATCGAAATCATCAAACTGTTAAAATAAATTCCAATAAAGCTAATAAATTTTGCCAAAAAAAGGTTGCAAATTGTCTATGATATTGTATAATTAAAGACTGACCTTACGATATGTGCGAAAATTTGTAATAATTTTTAAAAACATTGATAATGCTTTTGATTCACCATTTTATGTTTAATACCTTTATTTGCCAAGAAACATCCTCGAATATTCGCGATAAAATGTTCCGCACTACATCCATAATTCATGAAAAAATTTGTAATTGTAAATTTTATTTTATTGTTCCTTAAATTCACACAAATACATCCATAAGTCAGTAATTAGGTTTTAAAAAGAAAACTTCAATCTATTAATAATGTTTGGGTTAAAAATGAGAAAATTTTTGGACATAAAGTGAATACATGCATAATCATGATCAAATGTATACAAGTCGTCAATAGAAATAGCTTTGTAAAAAGCTACAGTGTGAAGTTCAGTCATTTTTCTTCAGCCAATTATACTGTACCTTTTGATTTTCTTCATAAGCCCGCTGTGGATATCCATTTGGGTGTATATAAGCTTTACAGACATCGTAATTACACTCATTCGTTTGTTAAAAGCACGCTGGGACGGTTCTCGTGGTGAAATAAAAGTTGATTTTTTTCTTTCTCTAATTCGGTTGAAGTGACAAAAGTGAGGAAAATTTAAAGTGAAAAAATAAAAAAATTTAAATAAACTTTGAACAATTTATGGAATAAAAAACTTTTATGTTATTTGTTAAGTGCTCATAAGGATATAATCGCTATAAATAAGGATTATTTAAAATAAGTTTGAAAAAAAAAAATTTAATTTGTGGATTAAAGTTTGCAAAAACTATAAAAAATGGAAGCTAAATTGAACGGTGGAAATGAAAATTGTGATTTCGATGGTGAAGACATCGTGGTTTCTGGAATCTCAGGACGGTTTCCAAATGCAAACAATGTACAAGAATTTGAGCACAATTTATACAATAAAATTGATATGTCTGATGAGGATGAGAGTCGCTGGAAGCACTTTCATCCCGAAGTCCCTAAGCGTACGGGAAAAATTCGGAACATAAATAAATTTGATGCTTCATTTTTCTCAATTTTAAATAAACATGCCAACTGGATGGATCCTCAATGTCGTTGCTTACTTGAGCACACATATGAGGCAATTTTGGATGCAGGAATTTCACCTCAATCGTTGGTTGGAAGTCGCACTGGTGTTTTTATTGGGTGCTGCTTCTCAGACTCTCGTGATGTGTTTTTCTATAATGTGCCAGCTAAAGAAGGATATGGTGTTTTTGGGTAGGTTAAATAGCAGTTTTGTGATAGCAATGTGATGTGAAATTTTTTCAAAAAATTAATCAAATATTACGAATGAATTTGCTGACAATTTTTCGTAGATAAAAATTCAAAAGTGAAATTTTTGAAATAGGATGTTGAAAATGAAATCAAATCAAAACTTAAATATTAAAATGTTGAAAAATTGATTTTGCTTTGCATAAATTTGAAAAATCATTGAGTTCAAAAAAAGTGGTAAAAAAAGAAAATTATTTTAATTCAAAAGTTACAATTTCCAAAAAAAAATATGTTTGATGAAGAAACATCAATAGTTTTTTAAAAACTAAATTAATAAGCTTCGCAGATTTGAAAAACACATAATACAAAGCTTAAAACAATCAATTTATCTAAAACTCTGTATATTAAGCTTTAAGTCAGCTAATTTTTTCAAAAAATTTGTTTAATATTCATTTTGGAAAGTTCAGTTTAAACAATATAAAAAATTTAATTTTTGGCTTATTTATCAGATTTCAAACATTCAAGTTTGCCAATCGCACTCTAATTTTAGAAAAGAAATTCTACGTAAAATTTATGAAAACGTTCGGTAATATCTGTCAGATTTTCAGTTACCGTGACCTTGACAAATCTTTACACAACTTTGTTCAACAACCTTAGAGATTCTTAAAGTACTAATCCAATATTATCTTAGTAATTATATGAAAGCTGATTGTAACAATTAAAGTTTTAATCCTCGAAAAATGACATCATTTAGAAAATTCATTGACTTTGAAATTTAGACCCTGATTTAAACTTGAGAAGTTTCCAACAATAATAATCACGATAATCCAATAAAAATTGCTACTTTTGTGGATTTATTACATTCATGCTAATTACCCAATAATATAATAAGTATAGTCCTAAGAAATCATTTGTTTTTCTCACAATGTCAATGACGCAAAATTGCAAAATTAAATTTTTAATTTTTTTTAATTTCTCAACACAGGAACGCGAATTTTTACCTCTCAAATCGTCTCTCATACGCACTTGGCTTGTGCGGTCCATCGTTTACAGTGGACACTGCATGCTCAAGTTCAGCGTATGCATTAGACTGTGCATACAAATATATTATGAGTGGTGCTTGTGACGCAGCTATTGTTGGTGGTTCACAATTAGTACTCAATTTAAAGACAACAATTGAATACTCCAGGTAAGTTGACGATAAATGGCTATATTAAATTCATATTTTTTATTTTTTGTCAAGAGAAAATCGCGTGTGCTTGTAACAAGTGTATCTTAGGTCAAATATTGACACACCATTAAAAATGAGCATATAGAATTGTTATGTGAAATCCATGACCTATCTCAATGGGCTAATAATTTTGACAAAAATAAATCTGTGCACATGAAAATAATTTTTTCAATTATGTGCTTTTGTCGGCTCTTAAGTTTGAAGAAGTTATGATCAAAACAGAAACTCACTTATTTTGGAAGTTTACACAGTGTGGTCATGTCCATTTAATTTATGTATTTATTAGACAACTATATAACTTAGCCCTTACAGTCATACAGTTTTAATTCCATGGTTCATGTGTAAAATATTTCGAAAAAATTTATGGCACGTTTATGATTAGAAGCAAACAACTGAAGTTCAATTCTCTTAAGCTTAATGATTGATAAATATTTAATTTAACAAAAGCCTTGAGATGAAATTTCAAAATATCCAAATCCATTTCATTTTCAATAATGTGCTGTTATGAAATTTATCTCACTTAGGTTACGAATTTTGGCACCCGATGGTGAATTTTGTCGACCTTTTGATGAGAATGCAACTGGATTTACTCGTGCTGATACTATTTGTTGTGTGTTTTTACAACGTAAAAAAGATTCAAAGAGAGTTTATGCTAAGTTATGCTATACAAATTCTAATAATGATGGCTTTAAGAAGGAAGGATCTTCATTTCCAAGTCGTGTAATGCAACAGAAGTTAATGGAAGATTTCTTCAGAGATTCAAAGATTGACCCAGGTCTTGTAGATTTTGTTGAAGCTCATTCTACCGGTACACGTCTTGGAGATCCAGAAGAAGTAGCTTCAATCGATCAAGTTTTCTGTAAAACTGTGAACCGTAAGAAGCCATTACCTATAGGATCTGTAAAATCAAATATGGGACATGCTGAAGCTTCCTCAGGTGTAGCATCAATAGCGAAAATTTTATTGGCTCTTGAGAAGCATAAAGTAGCTCCAAATATAAACATCACAAGTATGAGAAACGACATTCCCGCTTTTGCTGAAGGAAGAATCAGAGTTGTGACTGAAGTTGAGGATTTAACGGGTCCTTACATTTCTATGAACAGCTTTGGTCTTGGTGGTGCAAATGCTCATGCACTTTTCAAAGGAAATTTAAAAGAAAAAGTAAATTATGGAATTCCAGCTGATAACTTGAATCGAATGGTATTATGGTCAGGCAGAACTGAAGAGGCTGTACATTCAATATTTGATGACATCACTAAACGCCCACTTGATGCTGAATATGTAGCTCTTCTTCAAAATTCACAGATTGTTACAAATCCTGCTAATATTTATCGTGGATATGCAATGTTTCAACATGATCAACAAACACAAAAGGCTGCGTGTATCTCTCGTGATATTCAACATTTTAATGGAGAAAAGAGACCAATTGTCTTTGTGTACAGTGGAATCGGTAGTCAGTGGGCTGAAATGGGAACTGATTTGTTAAATATTCCAATTTTTGCTGAGACTATCAACTATTGCCATGACTTACTTGCACCAAAAGGAATTGATTTGAAGAATATCATCACATCGCCTGATAAGTCTTTATTCAACAATGTTCTCAATTCTTATGTTGGAATCATTTCAATCGAAATAGCCTTGACAAACATTCTTAATGCCTTGGGTATCAAACCTGATCATATTATTGGACATTCAGTTGGTGAAATGGGCTGTGCTTATGGTGATGGCTGCTGGACAGCTAAAGAAACTATTTTAGCAGCTCATGCTCGTGGTGTTGCAAGTTGTGAATCTAAATCTATCAAAGGTGCTATGGCTGCTGTTGGACTGAATTTCAGAGATGTTGAAAAAACCTTGCCTGCAAGCATTGACATTGCTTGTCATAATGGAGTTGATTCTACAACAATTTCAGGACCTGTCGAAGCTGTTCGTGAATATGTCCAGCAATTGAAAGAAAAGAATATTTTTGCAAGAGAAGTTGAAAGCTCAGGATTTGCATTACACAGCAGATACATCACCAAAATGGGAGAAAATCTTCTTCATCGTCTGAAAGAAGTCATTAAAAATCCGAAGAAACGTTCAGAAAAATGGCTTAGTTCCAGCTATCCTGAAAATGATTGGAATATTGTCAACTCTGAAAGTCAATTATGTTCTGCAGAATATCACACTAAGAATTTGTTAAATCCTGTGCTGTTTGAAGAAGTAACTGAAATGCTACCAAAGAATGCTTTAACAATTGAAATTGCTCCTCATGGACTTTTAAAATCAATTCTTAAACGTTCATTAAAAGAAGGAATTCACTTAAATTTGACTCAACGTGATAGTAAGAATGGATCTCATTTACTTATGGATACTCTTGGAAAGTAAGTACATTCTTGTACAATATTTGAATAATTTTACTGATTATCTTTATTTACTTAGAATATTCGAGAATGGTGTAGATATGGATATTCAAAAATTATATCCCGCAATACAATATCCCGTATCTCGTGGAACACCAATGATATCACCAGCACTCAAATGGAACCACTCAGAAAATTATTTTGTCGGAAATTTTGACACGTATAACATCTACGAAAAGAGAAATGTTGTCATCAACTTGAGTGACAAGGCATATGAGTTTGTACAAGGTCATATTATTGATGGAAAAGTGCTGTTCCCTGGAACTGGATGGTTATATTTAGTTTGGGAAAGCTTTGCTAAGATGATGGGAGTTAAGCACACAAAACTTAAGGTTATATTTGAAAATATTAAGTTCTTGCGTGCTACATCTTTAGCTAAGAATCAGGATGTTCTTGTCACGATCTCAATTCACAGAGGTAAGCTCAGTATAGTGTTAGAACTTTAAGTAGAGATTTTACATTTTGTGTTAATCCACAGGTTCTGGAAGGTTTGAAATTATTGAAGGCAAATCAACAATCGCTCATGGATACATAAAAGCTGGAGAAAACATAGAAATGACCAATATTGAAGTGGAAGAAAAAGAAGATGCTGTTAGATTGGCAGAACCAGATTTTTACAAGGAAATGCGTCTTAGAGGATATTATCATCAAGGTCTTTTCAGAGCAATTAAAGAAATTCGTGACGATGGATTGGAAGGAAAAATCAAGTGGAACAACGAATGGGTGACATTTATGGATTGTCTTATTCAATTCCAAGTTGTTATGAAAGACACAAGAATGTTGATTTTACCCACAAGTGTTAGAAAAATGGTCGTTGACCCAGCACTTCATTTGCAAATTATTGAAAACTCAACCGAAGAAGATATCCTCTTTGATGCAAAATGTTGTCCATATATGAATGTCATTCAAGCTGGTGGTATTGAAATTCATGGTTTTGAAGGAAGTTTAGTAAACAGAAGACGTCCACCATCAGATCCAGTTCTTGAGTCATACAAATTCATTCCATATAAAAATAGATCAAAAGTATCAAAACGTGATGCTGCAAAGATTTGCGTTCAGATTGCTTTGGAAAATGCTCCAATGAAAAAGCTGTCGTCTGTAGAAATCGGTGACGATAGCTCACCGTTGAGTGAGTATATCTTCAAGGGTCTTGGTGATTTACCTTTAATTACACCTGAAGTAAATTATTTGACATCTCAAGAAGTTGAATTGGAAAATGTTGCAGTACAAAATCAAGACTTAACCTCATTCAGTAATGTCAATTTAGTGATCAAATCTAACTGTACAAATGATGCAGCATTCATTGAATTAGTTAAGCCCACGTTGCATGAAAATGGTTTGATCATATCAAAAGATTCCACAAAAATTACATCAGGTGTAAATGAGAAATTACAAGTGATTGCGGAAATGGAATTAGACGATGGATATCTTCATGTGATGCAATTCAAAAAATCTCAAGTTCAAGTGCCAGATTCAATAATTCATGTTACATCTAATGTTGATGATTGGCTCGAACCGTTGAAAGCAGCAATTGCAAAAGGTTCCGTTTTGGTTTGTGCTCAAGGTGATGATACATCTGGAATAATTGGACTCATCAACTGTATTCGTAAAGAGCCAAACGGTGAAAAAATCCGTTGTGTGTTTATTGATGACAAATTTGCACCAAAGTTCAATTTCGAAGATTCATTCTATCAAGCACAACTGGAATTGGGATTAGTAATGAATGTGTTTAAGAACAAGCAATGGGGAAGTTACAGACATCTTGAATTAGTTGAAAATGAAGAAGCCAAGCCTCGATCAGAACATTGTTATGCAAATTGCATCGTTAAGGGAGACTTATCAACTCTTTCATGGCTTTACGGTCCATTGAATGTTAGAAACGATAAAGAAGCTATAAAAATTTCTTATGCATCTCTCAACTTCCGAGATGTTATGCTTGCAACTGGAAAAATTACTTCTGATGATGTGTTGGACAGAATTCAGCAGCAATGTGTTTTTGGATTTGAATTCTCAGGAACAACAAAAGACGGTCGAAAAATTATGGGAATGGGACCAACAGGTGCTATGGCTACTCATTATGATGCTAACAAAACAATTTTATGGGATGTTCCAAATAATTGGAGCTTGGATGAGGCAGCTTCGGTTCCATTGGTCTACTATACAGTTTATCTTGCATTCTTCAGAACAATACAAATTGAAAAAGGCAAGTCAATTCTGATCCATGCTGGTAGTGGAGGTGTTGGTCTTGCAGCCATTCAAGTAGCAATATCTTATGGTTTAGAAGTTTACACAACTGTTGGGTCAGAAGAAAAGAGAGAATACCTGCGAAATAGATTCCCCTCACTTAAATCGCAAAACATTGGAAACTCCAGAGACACATCATTTGAACAACTGATTTGTGTTCGTACAAAAGGAAAAGGTGTTGATTATGTGCTCAATTCATTGTCAGCTGATAAACTTCAAGCATCAATCAGATGTCTTGGAATGAATGGAACATTCCTTGAAATAGGAAAGTTTGATATAATGAACAAAACTAAAATTGATATGGGACATTTCGCAAAAAGAGTCAACTTTAAGGCAGTTTTCTTTGATGATTTGCCAGTTGAATCTGAGGAATTGAAGGTAACAAATTTAATTAAAAACAAATCATTGAAAAACGAAAAACTTAATTTTATCACCCATTTCAGATAATTCATGACCTCGTAGAAGCAGACATTAAAGCTGGAATTGTTAAACCACTGAAAGTAAATGTATTTGAAGCATCAGACATAGAACAAGCATTTAGATTCATGGGATCTGGCAAGCATATAGGAAAAGTATTGTTGAAAATGCGTGATCAGCCCAATGATGTTCATTCACTTCCTATTAAAATGCTTCCAAGAGTGTATTGCAATCCAAATGATACCTTTATATTGGTTGGTGGATTAGGAGGATTTGGACTTGAGCTCGCAGATTGGTTGATTTTAAGAGGATGTCGAAAACTAATTATGAGCTCTGGTCGAGGTGTGACAAATGCATATCAAGCTTCCAGAATAAAGTAAGGATAGAATTTATTGTTTCATGACTTGATTGCTAATTTTTATCTTTTTCACAGAGTTTGGAAATCATATGGCGTTGATGTCCGAGTTACGACGGTTGATGTTACCACAAAGAAAGGTTGTGAGGAACTTCTTATAGATGCTGTGAAAATTGGACCAGTTGGTGGAATTTTCAATCTTGCTGTAGCTTTGAGAGATGGAATCTTCGATAATCAAACATCTCAAATGTTCATTGAATCTTTGGCACCAAAAGCTGATGCAACAAAATATCTTGATGAGCTATCGAGAAAGTTATGTCCTTCACTTAAGCATTTTGTAATATTTTCGAGTGTATCATGTGGTCGTGGAAATGCTGGCCAAAGTAATTATGGTATGGGAAATTCAATCATGGAGCGAATATGTGAGAAACGACAAATGGCTGGATTACCAGCTAAAGCCATTCAATGGGGTGCAATTGGAGATGTTGGACTTTTGGCAAATTTACAGGAAAACAATATGGACATGGAAATCAGTGGAACATTACCACAAAGGCTAAATTCATGTCTAGAAGTTTTAGATAATCTTCTGACCAATAATGATGCAATAGTTGCTAGTATGGTTGTAGCCGAGAAACGTTTTGATGATGTCAAAAAAGGAAATATTATTGAAGCAATTATGAACATTATGGCAATTAGAGATAGAAAGCAAATCTCAATGGAGGCGAGCTTATCAAAACTTGGAATGGATTCTCTCATGGGAGTTGAAATCCAACAAATTTTAGAAAGAGATTACGACATTGCACTTTCATCCCAAGAACTGAGATCACTTACTTTAGGTCAACTTGAGAAACTTGTTAATGCAAAGAATTCAGGCGAGTCAGGTGATGGAAAAGCTGTGAATGGACATTTACCAATTGGAATTGAGATGTTGTTGACAAACTTTGGAGATGAGAAGACAAGCCATGAGACAATATTAAAAATGAATGAGGCTCCATCTAGTGATACAAAAGCATTGATATTCACTGGATTAGAAGGAATGACAAATGATGCATTGACGAATTTAGCAAGTAATATTAAATACCCAACATATGCTCTCCAGCTTGGAAATTGTGTAGAAAGACAGACGTTAGACGAGATATTTGAAAGTGTAGCAAATGTAAGTCAATTAAACAATTTATTGAAGTTTAGTTTCTGATTTTCTGTTTATAATTCACAGGATGTCCTCAATCTATTTAGTGGGAACGAGAAATTTGTGCTAATTGGATACTCCTTCGGATCATTATTAGCAATCAAATTTGCAAGCTTTTTAGAATCAAGAGGAAAATCAGGAAATATTGTCATAGTTGATGGATCACCTAAATTTCTCACAGAAATTGCCAATCAATTACTACCAGCAGACTTTAATGACGAGCACATACAAGGAATTATTTTACTTAGTTGTATTAAGCTCTTATTCCGTGAATCATCTCAGGAAATAGCAAAGAAGGTCTTCACAAAACCAACAATTCAGGAGAGATTAGAAGAATTTTTAGAGAATGCAGCTACACGGAGTGTATATAGTATAGATTATGGACGTAAAATGATTACAGGATTAATGAATAGAATAAAGATTTCCTTGAATGCCGAACAAATATCATTCCCAGTGCTTAAGAGCTCACCAATGAAATTTGTGAAAGCCTCAGAATCAGCTGTAACAGGACTTGGCGAAGATTATGGATTGAATAAATATGTAGAAGGTGATATTCAGACGAGTGTAATAATTGGTGATCATTTGTCAATTTTAAGTAGCTCTGAATTGATTGACATCATAAACTCGAATCTATAATTATGTATTTAGAATACTTTAATTATTAAGGAACTATTCATGCTTATTGATGTGAATTATAGAATTAATTAAGTTAAGAACCATATTTTATTGCTAATTCCTTAAGTGAAAATCAAGAACGAAATATTTTTGGTAAAGGTTGAAAAAAAAAATAAATTAAAAATTATCAAGCATAAATGCCAATCACTCTCATTTCAATGTCAAGTTTAATATTTTCAGTCTTCACATATCTCGCAACTACATCAGAAGTAATAAATAATTACAGAAGCAACAGATGTCAAAATAGTGTTAAAAGTATTCATTACTAATAAGTGAATTATTCATTGTTACAGAGGTCAAATTGCCGAAAGATGCGTGTTATTAAATTATTTGTAAAGATGTAAAATTGTTACATATTTGATTTCAAAATTAATAATTCATGATCATGCATGGTGAGCATTTGATAATTTAAGTGAGTCAAGCTGAGAAATGAGAGAATGCTCAGCTTTTGACTACTTACACCCTTAAATAACTTGAGTAAAGCTTGAGTGGATTTTCCATTTAACCACAGTATTTGTTATCTGTATGTGTGAAGATCAAAGCTATCTTTAAAAGCTTGATCACTTCCAAAGCTCGCGAAAAAATTCAAATATCAAAAGTTCGTTACGAAAAGTACTTTTTATTATTTTCTAATTTTAACACTTTTTATAAGAATCGGTCTGATCAATATTGTAAGGTAATAAATTATACAAAATACACAATTAATCATATAAAACATTTTGTTATGTTCAGTTTCAATTATTGTCGAGATTATGTCAAATATTATCTTTGGAAGTTGTAATACTAAATATGTGATGGTTATTATTAAAGTTATTTGAATTATTTCTATTGGATTCTCATCTATATAATGTTCTTCTATTTTCTTAAGCATGTTCCTCTTACGAAATAGAATAAAAATTGTCGGAATAAAGACCAACATTGGAAGTATAATTTTGACAAAAGTTGTAAAAACTTCTGCAGCACCAAACGAGCTTCTTAAAATAATGCAATAATTCTCATCAAATTCACGATTTAATGCAGAAATAATAATTGTTGGCATTGAAATAGAGAGCGAAAGTATCCATATTATTAACGTTGGGAAGATGACATTTATACTTGTCTTCCATTTCGGACCAGAGTAATCGATCGTTAATGTCCTCTTTTGTTCTAATGTATCATACGTATCACTAGTCGACTCAACTTCCTCATTTATAAAATTACTTTTTTCCTCCTCACTTTGAATTATTTTTAATGCCTTACACGCAAGATTTGCAGTTGAAACTGCATGTAGATTCATTGTTAACAAAACGTACGTTATGGCTGTTGATGAGAAATTTAAAAGTCCAGACATGATACCACATAAATCATCACCGAATATCCACTCGTGTGAGAAAATGTAGAATATATCAAAATAACATAAAAGTAAGTTTATTACATCGGCGAATGTCAATTGAAGAAGGAAATAGTTGAAGCCTAAAAAGGTAAATGACAATTGGTAATTTTTAAAGTAAATAGAAGTTAATTACCGTTGTTATGTGCACTTCCTATAAATTGTAAGAACTGAATCAATTGAAGAATAATTCCGCCAATAAAAATCACAACTAAATACACCCACAATGCTAAATTCATCCACTGATCGCTGACTATCCAAAAAAGTTCAGAAGCTACACTAATTTCACTTTTATTCATCGTGTAATGTAATTAATTAAGTGAGAAGTAATATAAACTGCACAGATCCACACATGCTTGACAACTGAGTGCGATTTTAAAGAAAAAATTGACACAAAGAAAACTTTACACGAGACTTACTCAAGAATGAGAGAGAATTTCTTCTTTTCTTATTTAATTTTAGCAGAATTTGATTGAAATTGTGTGAGGAATTTGGCGCAGATTGGGATGGTGAGGAACAAGAACGCAACTAAGACTGATCTTAGAAAATTGTATTTAGGAATCGTCCGCATGTGACGGAACGCTTAGTATAGCTTTTTTAAGCCTTTATAGTATTCGATAGAGGAAGTTAGTAGAGTTCCGATTTCCTTTAAGTCTAATTCACCATGTAATATCCAAGTTCTACTTTACTCAGCTCTTATTGCTCAAAAAACGTTCCTTTAGATGAAATATCCAATAAAAGTGTCGTTTCCTATCAAAAATATTCAACAAATGCGCTAAAGCTGTTATAGTCCGGAGCAGAAGCCTGTTCAACCGCTTTATTAACGCCCTATGATTCACAGTGGATCAATAGGAACTAAACATCATCATCAAATGCGCTAAAACCCTCAAGAACTTAATAAACACTTGATTTTTTTCTTTTCCTTTTTTGCATTTCTTCAATCATTCTTATAATATTTTCTTTTGTCTGTCTCATTCTCGCAGAGTGGCATTAAGGAGCCTCTTACATAAGGCAAATTCCTCATTAAAATATGCAACAATGAATGACTGCAAGAATCACAAAAAAATGCGAGGACCATATTTAAATAATAACAATTTCGCGACATGAATTAATTTTTTAAAGACGGGAAGAAGAAAAACAGGCAATAAAAATGTGCATTGAGAGCGAGTCGTATGCATCCGAGAGTGTGTTTACTCACAATCTTTTGTTTATCACATTCTCTTGCATACACAATTATTGCTTTCTGAACAAAAATATATCTATATATTTCCTGTAAATTATTCATTTATTCTAGTGTTGTTCTTTCTGGATCAGTAATGTATCATTTGTATTTCCTTGAGAATAATTTTGACATGTTATGATGAGCGAATGTTGATTAATGTAGATTTTATGCATGGCGACCATATGTGTTGATGGAGGTTTAAATTGGATTGGATAGGATTTTAATCCAATTCTTCCTGTTGAATAACAAACTGTTGAGTAGGCAAGTAGTCATTCAAGGACAGTGTTGCAAATGTAGATGTCTACACTAGATGAAGAATGTAGATTCTTCAATAGTTTTTGTCTAGCTAAGAAACTTTCTTCATAAAGATCGATTCTACATGTAGAAAGAAAAAAACCATCTACATGTAGATTGTGTCTACATGTAGAATCTGTCTACATGTAGATTCGATGTAGATGTCTATAATTCTACATTTTTTCCAGGTCTACATCAGAGAAGAATGTAGAATCGTAGACATCTACATTAAATCTACATGTAGACAGATTCTACATGTAGACATAATCTACATGTAGATGGTTTTTTTCTTTCTACATGTAGAATCGATTTTATGAAGAAATTTCTGTCTCAGAATTTATCTGATCCAGACAAATAGCCAGAATGCAACACTGTTCAAGGTATTTGGTCTTTAATAGTTCCCCTAGTTGATAAAATTCCAATAACTTAAGACAGCAAATCACCGTAAATAGGAACTACTTCAAGGATGCATCAATTAAAATTAAATCCTCACTTTCAATTCTCAATTTTTACTTCTTTTCTCCACATTCAAGCCACTTAAGAACAATATAAACATCACTTTTTCTTTCACTGCCTTTAAATTTCATCCATTTAACTTCATTAAGCACAATTTATATGCGTTTGACCTGATATTTTAAGTACCGACATACCCTTATTACACATTTGAATTAATAACACTTGAAAGACACACAAGAAAAAGAAATGAAGATTGAAGATCGCTTCTTCAACTTAATTTGAATGACACCTACTCAACTTCTCGTCGCCGTTTCAGTTTCACGAAAATATGTGCAAATGTCTTGAATATACGAGAGAAAAAAAATCACTTGAACTCACATTTGCATAATTTTTTTTTTCTAATGAAAGAAAGTTGTTTAATTTTAGAACAGATTGCGTCGTTAAAGTTGCAATTAAACGATTCATGCTCTCGCGCCTGCTTTCATGTGATTTATAATTGACAGTTATTGCTTGTAATATAAATCTTTACGATAAAATAAATTTTGTTTGATATATTGTGGATTTTTAAAAAATAATAAACAGAATCATATATTCAAACAAACTATTTCACATGCTGGTCATTCACACGAGCTTTCATTTGATTTAACAGTCAGCTGTGAATGACATAACCTTAACCTCCATGGTTTGATTGTATACTTGCAAGTAAATAGGAAAATAAAATTCATTCAGCAAAGTATGTAGAATGCAATAAATGTAATAATGAGCCAAGAATTCTTTTTTTGCGCGGGAAATTGCAGCATGATGGAAATGCTTTTAAAGTTGGAGATTGGATTTGGAATAAGGAGCATTTATCTATGCAATGAAGTTGATGTAAAAAGAATTAGCATCAAAGGGGCCATTCACTTATTACGTAACGCTTTTAGGGGGAGGGGGGGGGGTCTAAGATTTTGTTACGGTTCAAACAAGGAAATTTTTTTTTTCATACAAATTTTGTTACGAGGGGGGGGGGGGTCTAAGAAGTGATTTTTTTGCGTTACGTAATAAGTGAACAGCCCCAAAGGGAATTTAGAAAGTGAAATTTCAAAATTTAAATTATTGTAAAATCCGTAAAATCATAAATGTTAATTAGCCGTCATAAATAACTTTAAATAATTGGCTTGTAGTCATTATGTATTTCAACAGATCACTTGTTGTTTATTGATTATTACTACTGTTTAGTAAAGGCTGGAGTCAATTTCTTGAGCTACCTATGGTAGCTAGCCTAGGAACAGTAAACTTTTGTTTACATCCCAATTTAAGATTTTAGATTAAAAGGTTCCGAACCTTTGGATAATCGGCCTCTGGATCTGAACTGAAATTAAATCTCACTATTCATTCTCATAGCTTACCCATGACATATGTATCTCTTGTTGATTTTTGTCGCTCATATGGTTAGCTTTAGTTCTTTTACGAATTGAATTCTACGAAAATTAATAATAAATCCATTGACCCAATTAAATTCATCCATTAAGATCTAAAGTAAAGATTGTAATATTAAAGAATCTAGTTATTTTTAAACAAAATAGTCATTAATGTTATACTAAACTAAGTTTCAGTCTAAACACATGAAATTCTTCAAAATAGCTTCAAACTATGTACGTGACTATAAGGAATAACAACCTTTTAAGTATGAGCAATATTCCAATTCTTAAGAACAAAAACTAAAATTCTATTTAAGACAGATGTTTCTTCTTTTTCAGAAGTAGCACACAAGCTCATGACTAGGAAGTACTGATGATGCATATCTAGGGTTACCATCTAATTTTCATGAAAATACAGGACTTTTGGTAAATTTTTTCGAAAAATACAGGACATAGAGTAAAATTCGAAAATTAATGGAAATTTTCGTGATAAAAATACAGGACCTGGAACAAAGTTTTCAAATTTATACGGGACAGGGTTTTGAAATACAGGACTGTCCGTTGTAAAACTACGCAGATGGTCACCCTAATATCACCAAAATTTCCCAGAACAATTTACCGTCTAAAATATCCCCATAAAATCAGACGAAGTGACTATCCAAAGCTATTCTAACACATTAAAAGTTGCATAATATCCATGACATGATAGAAACAATGTTAAAAGGAAATGAAAGATCACGAGTAAATTACGATAAAAAAAAATTTCTCGATGAAGAAGAAGCAAGAACTGCAATTTTTTCTATTCGAGACTTTCACTACTTGCAATTTGCTGTTCTTAGTACTGAATAAAATGAAAGAAGAGCCTCAATCACATCCCAAAAGAACCGTTAGTAATAGCCGCTAACCTATAAACTCATCGAATCCAATATTGCCAATGAGTTATAGCCCGCATTGTCATCGTCGATGATCAGGTTGTTAGTCTGCCTCATGTAAAATTATTCTAGTTTTCAACTTTTACCATTCCATGCCTCAGCCATTATAAAAAGCCGAACAATCCATGATCACAAGTTTAATAGTACGCGAGACGTTTCCGAGTGAGTGTATCCGTGGTGCATTACCGTTTCTGTTTATTTATTTATTTTTTTTGTCGTTTTAAAAAAAGAAGCAACAAGAAAAGAAGAAAATAAATAAAAAAAATTTCGAGTACGAAAAGTGAATGAAGATGTCAAAAATTTTAACATTGCTGTGTCTGTGCTTAAATTTCATTTTAACAAAAACAAATTCAGTGTCGATGCGCAGCTCATTACATAAATTTATGGATAATGAGGAATTACAGTTTTATTTTGGGACTAACTTAATAAGTTCACTGCCAGATTATGAAATTGTTGACTTGCCAGAATCTTTATGGAGTGGTAGAGAAAGTGTTACAGCAAATGCCGATGAGGATGACTCAAAATATGTGAATTTTAAAGTGTTTAATAAGCAAGTTGAATTGAATTTATTTCCAAATAAATACCTTATATCGCCATACACAAGAATTGTTAAGAAAAGTGGTAATAAGACATTAAATAAATATTACGCAAATAGTAAGCCTAAATTTTGTCATTACATCCATAACAATAATTACTCGACTGCCGCAATAAGTAATTGTGAAAGGACTGAAATTCATGGATTAATTTTCCTTCCGGATGACTCATTTGAGATATTGCCATTAACAACAAGATTAAAATCATTAATGCCTGAAAATTTACCTGAGGATGCGACACGATCCACAGCATTCACAAAAATTCCACATTTAGTAAAGAAATCGAAATTTACGATGGGCACATTTGAAAATGATTTTATTGTGACAAATTTTCGTAGACCGTCAGGTAAAAAGCCTCAAAATAACAACAAGAACAAACGTGAACGTGGAATTGATTATGATCGACCAACTGTTGAACTCGGACTCTTCTTTGATGAGGAATTTTATAAAATATTCTCACCATTCTTTGATGATGATGAGAAGAAATTGGAAGACTTCATTCTGTCGTATATAAATGGTGTTCAGTCCCTCTACCATCATCACTCATTAGGACGTAAAATTGACTTAACGATTGTTTATCTCGAAATAATGGAGAAACAACCACATGATATGCCACACGCATACGGCGAGAGAAACGAATTACTTGATAATTTCTGTGACTATCAAAAGAAAATAAATCCGAAAGATGATCGAGACCCTCAACATTACGATATGTCTGTTTATGTTTCGGGTTTGGACTTCTTTGCGTGGGATAAGAACAACAATAAAAATGGTGTGACTATGGGACTGGCTACAGTTTCTGGCGTGTGTCAAGAGAATTACAATTGTTTGATCGCTGAATTCGGAACTAATAATCAATTTGGGCGACCGTATCCATCTGCTGGATTTACTTCTGTTTACATTTTGGCGCATGAAATCGGACATAATTTAGGAATGGTATGGTAAAAATTGTAGGAGTTATTACAATTTTTTTGATGATCAAAGACATTCTATTTGTAGAACCATGATGCTACCGATAATTCGTGTTCCAAAGAAGGATATGTAATGTCACCATCTCGTGGAACTCAAGGAGAAACAACATGGAGCTCATGTAGTGCATCAGTCATGAGGAAATTAGAGTAAATAGCTTATTATTATGATTCTTATCCACAATAATAAAATTTTATTTTCAGCTGGGCTAAATGTTTATTCGATACACCATCGGTCACAAAATACGATGCCTGGAAACATCACGGAAAACCAGGAATAAGCTACACAGCCAAAGATCAATGTGAGATTCTTCTTCGAGATCGTGATGCAATTCCATTCATTAATGGACAAGAATCAACGCTTTGTGAAAATTTGCACTGTCGGACACCAAATAGGAGTGGATTTTACTTCGCTGGACCTGCTTTACCAGGAACTGACTGTGGGAAAGGAAAATGGTGTGATGGTGGACAATGTGTGACTAAAAATCTGAATTCTCTTACTTCTACGACGAGTAGAAGCACAACTAAAGCAACAAAAGCCACAACATCAGTTACGACACAAAAGCCAGCATATAAGCCTACAACCAAACCTGTATCTAAGCCTACAATAAAGTCTACAGTGAAACCTGCATCAGAGCCAACACCAATTCCATACATGACTAATAATTGCAAGTCTCCATGCTTAAAAGCCAGCAAGGGTGTTCAACCAGCAATCAGAAGTTGCATCAAAGGATCAAAATGTGATGGAACTCTAATAAATCTAGAAATTTGTGATGACCGAAAACTTTGTTCGACTCGTAAGACAGTCGTTGAATATGGAACGCAAAAATGTAGAGAATTCAGCAGGAAGTTAAATAATGTTGACAGCAAAGGATTAGGACTTCAAGCATACTACGAACCATTACGACTTTGGATGCCATGCACAATATTTTGCAAACATAAAAATAATACGTCTTATTTTACACCGAGAGTTGAACTTAATAAGCTAGGAATTGATGGATATTTTCCAGATGGAACGTGGTGCCATAGAGAGGGAAATGTAGATTATTATTGTTTACATCATCATTGTTTACCACAGGTATAGTAGTGTTGAGTAAGCTACAATTTCGCATGAAACTCGATCTTATTCAATGGCCGTGTCTCTAGTAAATCTTAAATAAGGATTGCTTATTAAAAATCTTTAAAAATAAATCATCCTCTTAAAAAATTAAAACGACAGCTAAATGAATTAGGATATATCCACAAAAGTTTAACATATTCGATCTAATTTCCAAAAAAAAATTAAGACAATGAATATTTTTCGTTCTAGGACACACAAATTAGCAAAACTCAAATCCATCCACTTACAAATGTTGTGCTACCAGAAGAAGCTTTTCGACTTCGATTTGACAGTACGGGAAGTGAAGAACAGAATGTACAATTTTTTACATTTAGACCATAAAGATAGCATTAATAAAATTTATAATTGAATTTCCCATTTAAACTTATCAAATGAAATTTTATTTCGACCAAATTTCAGTTAAAACTTGATAAGAGGCTTAATAACATGACAACGAAAAACATTGACGTTAAGGAGATGCTCTGAATTGTAAAATAATTAACTTATCAAATAGAAGTGATCTACGTAAGTTTTATTTGTTTTGGCAAACGAGATCTTGCTTTATCGCCACTTCACGTGATAATTTTTCAAAATCTGAACAAACAAAAATAAGGTAATTAAACGTCACAGCAATTTGAACTTGCTAACCAAATGAGTGGCTGATTAAAACTGACACAAAAAATCTAGAGTTGTCAATGAATTAATTGTCGAGTTGGTTTTATCGCTTCCTTCCGAAAATGTTTAAAAACCACTTTTTAATTTAAAACTTTTAAGCTCATGAAATACAGGCTCTGTACTTGATTTGGCTAGCTTTTTGAGGAAAGATGCATAAAATTTTCATAATTTCAACTTTATTTCTTAAAATCTTTGCAACTAAAATTTACTTTACAAATGTTTTAACAAGTTTTGATCCAACATACACAACATTTTCAGTAACAATCAGCAAAGACAGAGATGTATTGAACGGAACAATTGACTCATTTTATGACTTATCAAAAATGACGGTAAATCAGGCAACATTCACAAATTTAATGATTCATCAAAATTTTGAGTTATTTCAGATGACTTTCATATTTTCAATACCTAAAAGCAGTCAAGATAAGAACTACGAGTTGACTATCCTTAATTCGAAAATTTCAACATGCAAATTAATGCAAGGAACAAGAGGAAACTTCCTTGTTCGGATGTTATTGGATGATTTTAACAAATTTGTTAATACAACTTTTCCATGTCCATTTCCAAAACAAATTTATGGATTTTACAATTTTAAGCCAAGTATAAAATATCTTCCATCACTGTTGACAAATCGTGACATCAAATTTAAATTGATTGTGAAGACAGATGGGAAGCTTATGAATTCCAGTAATGCTGTGTGGTTGTATTCGATGAAGCTTCATGGAGAACTAAGGAGTAATTGAAGTGGTTTTGTAGTTTCTTATGTATGTTCTAAGGTAAAGATGCCTAAGTGTAAGCTCAAGTTTAACTAAGATTTACTGAAAGACCAGTCTTAAATTGTTGAAAGAGTTGTCTGCAAAAATATGCAATAATAAAGCTTATATTCAACTTTATAGCTTCATTCAAGTTTCTAAGCCTGAATTTAATTATGTCTTATTTATTTTTATCAATTGATGTGTCTGATCTCATTTTGAACTAAGTTCCAAAGATCATTATCACATTTTTAACTTAGAGAGTAGTTAAGGAGCATAATAGCTTTCCGCTTGTTCTTAAAGTCGGCAATAAAAATCTCACTAAAGACCGTTAAAAATGTTCTGCGATCTTAATATTTTTTTTAAAAATAGAAACTGTGACCTGACATGATGAAATATCATATACAGCAAGAATACGATTCAGCCAAAATAAGCAATAATATTCAAAACTGATTTTTCGTTCATGTGTTTTGTTTACAAAAATGCCGATGAAATCTTAATGGCAATGAGTTTACAATTGATGTACGCAAAACTATTTATAGCTCTTAATAACTTTCACAAAAGTTTAGTCTGTGTATTAAAAGCTCGTAAAGTCATACAAAGTGCGATTGCTTCTCAGATGTCCAGAGTTGTTCGATTTAAAATCAAGCTTGTTGATGTTTCTTTTTGGTTTTATTATTTATGACATCCAGACATAGAATAGCAACGAAACTTTTCCTTTATAATTCTAATTGCGAAATTCCATCTGAATTGAGATAAGAGAACCCAAGATACACGTCATTCCAAAGAAGGTTCCAGAAAAAATCACACACACTCAAGTAAATAAATCAACCTTTGTTCATTCCTATACACTCATCATTCACAAACAACGTCATTAAATAATATTTGGATATTGGTTAAAAATGAGAGATTTGCGTGTGTGTATTGGTAAACAATAGTCATGCTACTTAATTAGAGAAGCTATGCAATAAACAATTGTATTGAGGATTACATGCATTAGTATTGAGATTACATCTTGTCGAATTCATCAAATTATTATCCAATGGGAAAAAGAACATAGAACAACCACAAAGGTGCAAACAAACTCATAAATAATCATGTCCTAGGCCAACAAAAAAGCTACGCACATCGGCTTTTCCGATTGTTGAACAATGATCGTATGATCTGATTAGAGCACTTATACATAACATTCTCACCAGTCACTGAGAAACAGAAACAAATGCTCCATAATAATATTGTATTATCACTTATTTACTCACACAGACATGCATGTATGCTGGTTGTAATGGAAAGAGAAAAGCAGGCATAGCAGAAAATATATAAGTTTTGTTGAATTTACTTACTCTTTTATTTTGTTGAAGTCATTTAGTGTGAATATAGACACCTCTAGAAGAAGTCGATCGTTTTCGGAATGCTTTTCGAAGTTATTGAATAATAATTGTTTTCACTTTAATCGCTCACCGTTCTCATTGTAAATAAAAAGCAACTGAAGCAATTTTTTTAACTTCATTCACAATTCGCCTGTTAAGTTCAATAAGTTGAAAAAAAAAATAATTTTAAAAACAAAGCAAAAAAAAATTGTCGTGAATTAAAAAACAATTTGATAAAAATCAGCAAAAAATGAGCCACGATTGGGGATACACAACTGAAAACGGTGAGTTCATAAATTTATTACATTTCCTCCAAAGTCTCGACGCAATAACTCAATCCATTAAATTATTATAAGAACAACAAGTTTATGTTTACT
The DNA here is from genome assembly GCA_917627325.4 of Chironomus riparius. NCBI lineage: Eukaryota > Metazoa > Arthropoda > Insecta > Diptera > Chironomidae > Chironomus > Chironomus riparius. The sequence continues at coordinate 13,686,714 of OU895877.1, read as the reverse complement.
ATTTTTATCGACAACCTTTTCATATTTTTTTGGATGCATTACGACCAAAAAGTAAATGTATTAGCCTGTACACGTGTGCATCAACGGTCTTTGTAAACATATTTGAAAGTAATGAAACTAATGGAGAGAAATAAATCCACTTCCGGAGCAACAATGATAGATATAAGTGCATTTTTTGTAGCTAAATTGTTTTTTACAATCGCAAGCTTTCATTGTGATTAAAAAATGCACATTACTGCACATCATTTAATTTTTTGTTTTGTTTTCTGAGAATTATCAACCGACTAGTACAATTTGAGTTTTGGCTTTAAGTTGTCACTAAGAAAAATTTAAATTTCTCAATTTTTTTTGTAAAAACAACCCAAAAAATTTTAATTAACTTTTGGGGAAACACAAAAACAAAATTCTCAGAAGTCAAACGTGCAAAAATGAGTTGCCGCAAGAAGTTATTAACAAATTTACTTTACGAAATATTGACTAGAATATAAAACTTGCAAAAAATACTTTAAAAACAACAACAGAGAGTTTCATTGTCAAATGATTCATGCGAGGAAAATTTATGAGAAGTTTAGCTGCAAGTGTAAAGAATTATTCATTTTAAAATGGATAAGGCGGATGATAAACAAATGTAACGACAATGCAAATTAAGTGAGCTATACTGGAATTTATATTAAATTATATTGCGTAATTGACATTCACACTTTCTGAATTTAATTGCATAGAAAATTAGAAAAAAAAGTAAATTAAATAAATTTATAAGCGGTTTTGACTTGAGGCTCTCCTTTTTTACATCCCTTCGGATGTTTAATGTCTCACGTGATTCGCAATTTTATAAACTTGTTCTCATTTCATATATAATGTCATTTTTTTCATGCAAACTTATGACACATCATTATAGTGATGTGATATTTTTAACGCTCATTTGTATTATTGCCATATAAAACAATAAGCAAGCTTGTCATGTTTATAGCCCTACGAGGATGAGATAAAAGCATATCGTCTTATCAAACAATTTAAACGTCACGTTTTTGAAGGTATTTTTTTAGAGACATCACGTTGAAAACAGTTTATTTATCAGAACATTGATCTACATTATTAATGGAATGTACAATGGCAATATATGATATTGATAATTGCATGATGACATGATGAGTGCTACTTACTTTACTTCTGAGTGTCAACAAGACATAACATAACTTCTCATACCTATTCGGACATATATTTCAGTACTTTTCCTTTATTTTGACACGAAAATTGAAAAAGCAATTTAAAAGTTTTTGATTGATTGACAAAAGTCATCACAAAAATGGCATCTAGCATGTGGGCATTAAATACACATTTCTATCATTTAAGATCTCAATCAATTGACAATTGCAATTTTCATTCCTTAATGGCTTTTAATGACGATTCTAATTTGAAGTTAATACTTCAATTCCAATAAAATCATCAACACCTCTAATGCCATTTGATGAAGATGTTATTAATTTATAGACTAATCAGTCATTGAGTCTTCTGACGTAGGAAGACAAAATAAATAGACTTTTTGAAGTGGATTGAAAAGTAAATTAAATTTTTTTTTCTATTTTAAAATCTGCCAGAGAAAAAAAAACAGCAAATCAAGTTCAATTCAAAAGCCACAATAACGATAAATTGATTTTTATATTATTAGCAATTGAGAATTGCACGTGGATATATATTGAAAGTAGTTAATTGATTTGATCTGTTTAGATGGGATTTTTCAGGGTTTCCCTTTCAAATTCATTCCTATTTCATGTGATATTCCTTGAAAGATATCATGTGACTAAATATTTATTCAGTAAGTTCCTAGTAAAAGTACAGCTGGAAATAGATTATTACTAATGTGGACTGAGTAAGGTTTTTTAGTATTCATTAAGCTTAATATGATCTTAAATGGTTGAATTTACCATTTTAGTGCAATGGCAATGCTATTGCAAGAGCGGAAATAGCCAACCGATCACCGAAGGGGATGTTTGCTTATTATGTTTAAAAATAATATGCAGGAAGTGACAGCATAGAAAGAGTAATACGATAAGGAATTTGGTCTTATGTTTATTATCTCTCTATGATTAAGAATGTCAGTCCCAATGTAGCCTAGAAAAAATTCCTTTAAAGATCTTGTGACTAAAATCAACTTTTAATTTCCATCATTCACAAACAACCCAATTAAATGTTCTTGAAGCTTCATTGATCATGCAGTCAACTTCCTTTAAATTATTTCCTCAAACCACAAACAGTGTACGTGATTTGAGCCCTCAATCCTCCACTATTGTATACGTGCAAAATACTCAAATTGTTCTAGCCCGCCCACAAAACATGATAACTGATTGATAGGATCTCCTTGAACATATGTTTACGAATCAAGCGTGTAAGTGAGACTACACAGAACAGCGATTGAAGAAGAAGTGAAAAAAGATAGCGGAAAATCTTGTGAAAAGTTTTATTTTCGTTGCTCATTGTGCTGACAATGTCAAAGAATCCCCCATTTTTTATTATCAATTAGTACACGAAAAGATCGTTAAATTCGCATCATATTTCATCCACGAATTTTTTTTATTTAACTATTTTGAGGCAGTGTGCATTATTTATGAACAATTTGATGTTGTCAACGAACTTTTTTATTTGAAAGATCAAATTTTTTCGCAGGAAAATGTTTATAACTCTTTGTGAATTTATATAAGCATATGTAGCTTGTTGAATTGTTTATTTCACGTCAGTCATCCTTTAAATTGATCATCTTCAACGTTATTTTTTATAAGATTATCACTGGATGTGAAATAGATGAGAAACTCATCGTTTTACATTAGGGGGATGAGAGTCCTTACGTTAGATTATTAAATCATGCCTTTTTAAGGAATTACTGCCTTCTTTGTTACAGTTTCAGACTGAAATTGATCTGTCTCAATGTTGAACGTCACTAAATAATGACATCCATATCAAATGCAGATAGAATTACAGAAGCTATAACTTGATACTCAGTTTAGCCTCAATTAAGGCATAATATCGCTAATTCTCATTCAATTACTGTCGATGTCGATATATAATTAAATGCTGGAGAATGTGTTAATTGTACTATGCGTTAGAACACACGATTTTATTTTCAAGCGGATATTCAAAACAAGATCATCAATTCACAAGCTCTTCATAAAAAACAACTTTAATTTGAACATCTGTTGGGGGAGCTCATATGAAATTTTAGGCAACTAAAACAGAGTTAATTGACTTCACAGGTTTTGCGAATTTCTGATAATCAACTACCGTAAAGTGTTAACAAATAGATCTATTTGCATAACTTCATACGTCAATCACCTGCGTATTCATGTACCCCCTAGAGATTCTATTTAGATAACAAATAATTCTGGACGATAAAATCAAATTACATCGCAATTAAATTTCAATCAAAACACACGAACTGTAAGAGAATAAAAGATGAAAGCTATTCACTCCAAAAAGTTTGCTATAATTAGCTATGCTATAAATAATTCTCTCATATGATCTCTTCATTGCATTCTGCTTTCTTTTTACTTCGCAAATTGTTATTGTATGTGGAACAGTTGATCTTGATCAGGAATTTTTATGAGTTAATCAGCATTGCCAAAACATTTAATTTTATGGAGAAAAATGCATTTCTTCGTGGCACTCGTGTTCTGAAGGAACTTTAGAGATGTAAGGCTATGCGAAATTTGTTGTCACTTCTCTGAAAGCTACACAAAGACTTATGCATGTGTTTTCAGGGTCCAAGGATTTTTTTCACAAAAAACCTTCATTTATTTTCCATCAGAGTAGGGGCTACATCCTTGCAACTTCATTTCTAGAATATTGTTTTGAGCAAAAAGGCTGTTGAGAAGATGTGCAGGAAAATTGATATTTGATATTTGTAAAGTCATTCAAAAGAACTGACAAACAAGTCATAAATTATACACAGTAAAATCTTAATAAAAACAAGGTTATTCAGCAAATATTAACAATATTAAGGAACTAATGTGTAAGATGGGAATTTCCAGTATTAAATTGCGTACTGTATTGCCTCCTGAGTAAATGTTCGTGTTAAGATTAAGTCAGAGTTGATATTTTAGTACTAAGGTTGTCTAATAGTCACAATTAGGCTAACACTCCTTTAGATCTTCGAGAAAATCCTTACAAACTTCATCGAAACTATAAGCTCATTGATTTATGACTTCCTTTACCATTCTCCAGAATTAGAAGATAATGATTCTTAGGATATTCTATTATCAACCAATCCTTAGCAATCCTTAGTATCAATTCTGCTTTTTTAAGTCAAACAAAGTTTAAACAGAATTTCTCAGAATGACTAAAAATCCCCTTATAAAGTATATCTCAGCATCACAGGTAATTCATTATTTAAGATAAGAATGTCCATTCTAAAATCAGGTTGCGTTCCAAATATTAATCAGTCTATATATAAAACTTGTTAGGATTCATTAAATCACAACGAATATTCAAATTTTTTGCGAATACTCCTCATTCAAACCTGATCTTGTGACAATGCTCTATGTTAATTTACATTTGTTTTCCTGATGTCATGTGACATTCTAGTGAAAAACTAAATCCAATTTGACTTGTTTAAATCAAAAATACACGATTCAAATGCTTAATAAAAAAATAGTTGAGTAGACAATACGTCGCCAATGACAGAACAATTTGTTCTAAAAAGCTTGTTTTAAGCCGCCTGATTTCCATTCATCCTATCATGATAGAGAATTGAATTGTGAGGCACAGTTTTTTCATTCCATCATTTAAATCACCGAGTTCCGAATGGAAATTAAATTAATTTTGCGTTGATAATTTTTTATTACTTTGGCTGTTTAAAGCTTCTGAAAAATAACAACTGAATCTATTTTTAAGTTTAACACGAAAATAAATTTACAGATCCATGGCTGATTTAATTTTTTTCTGTGAAAAATAAATAATAAGATTTTGAAAGTCAATTTAGCAACTTATATTAAACTTTATTGACGACGCAAACATTTTTTGCTTTGACAAGCCATAAAACAAGATTTCTTCTTCTTTATTTAAACATTTCTTTGCGTATCTTTTGTGGTGCAACGTTAAGGTATGCAAGAATTTCAAGGATTGTTAACTTTTAAAAATTATTTTAAACTTTTTTCATGATTAATTTAAAGTTTGGAGCACTCTTATGGGAATCAAAGTTCCTCCAGTAATCTAATAACTTCCAAAAACTTTTGAAAAAAATCGAAGAAATTCTTTTGAAATTTTGACAAATTTTTAACTACATGAACAGAGAGTAACACTCATACATACCAATATTACATGATATTGCCAATTTCTTAATATGAAACAGCAGTTCAAGATTTCTTCTTTCACGCATCAATACACATGCAACAAATTACATAAACAATGAATAAATAACACAAATGAGCAGATAAATAATGCAAAAAGAGAAACATCAACTGCACATTTTTGATGCCATAAAAATAATTTTTGTCAGTCTTTGCGCCTGTGCTTCTTATTCGTTGAATTTTATTGTCTATTTTTTTTTGGCAATCAAGTAAGAGAGAATGAATAAACGCACACTAATGCGATTTAACGGTCATTGCATCTTTCCTTCATAACTATTCGAATTGGTTTTTGTATTTTGTTTACTGAACATATTTACAATAAATATTGAATGTATGGATGTAGAGTCACGAGACATAAGAAATCTCGTTTTGGCGCACGATTTGTCATGCCATATGACGACTTCTCTCTTACTCATAATGATACAGATGAAATTCTTCTTTATTTACGAGATTTATGTGCTAATACACATTCATGTATGACTTTCGTTAATCCACTTGACTGTATTTGTGGCATTAATTATTTCCGCGGAAAGAACTTTTTTATTATTTTTGCAGCAAAGCTTGTTTTTGAAGAAACTTCCAGATACTTATAACAGCTTATAACAGGTTTCATTTTACCAGTTTCTCGTTACTGTAACCAATACCATCAATGTTGCAGAAAGTAAATAAATAAGCAAGCATCTAAAGAAGTAAACAGATTGAAAAATGGTCGTAAACTATTGCTAATTTTAGCGCATTTATTATTTTTGTAAATGTTAATTTATTAATGAGCAAAAAATGGCTTTTATGACTAATAAGCTGCTACGCGTCTGCAAAATTTCGTCGTCAAGTTCCATTTCTATGTGTTCATGGAAATGAGAGAATGCGAAGTTTTAACTCGAAGTATAAATTTTATAGTACGGAGAAAAGCTTTAAAAACTGGATTTTTATTAGATGTAAATAAGTCATAGTGATGGTTTTAAGAGTGACTTCATGTTTTATGGCATAAAATTTTATTTCAACGGGTTTCAAGTATTGCGAAAATAAAGGTTATAGCTTGTGGTTTTAAGGAAAACCATTGAAATTTGAAATGCTTTTAGTTCCTCGCTTTTTGGTGTTTTCCTGGAAAAACTTAACTTGCTTAAATAAATTCCATATTGATCGAAATAGTGACTCCTACGAATCATCAAATTCATGTCAAAATTCAATCAATTAATTGATAATTCAATTGTCCCATTAATCTACCTCTTCCTCAAGAATTTAGACACGCAATGATAACATCAAAACACTTTCACGACAATAAATTAACTTTATTTACTCTATTTCAAAGGACGATTCGGTGTCTTCCGGTTTATTGTTTTACCTACTTTACCTTCAAGCACTTGCGACGTACTGACATTCTCATCAAACAACAAGGAATCCGTTAATTACACAAATAATAAAACGAAAACTTTTAGATAATCATTTATCCAATAATTAACAAATAAATAGGCAAAGTGCTGAGACAAACACTTCCTTCCTCAGAAAACGTCTCATTCCATAAAAGGTTCATGCTGTCTACGATGCGATGTAAAAGTATTACTTTAATAATCACGAGGATTTAAATAAATTTTGAACTCACACTTGAGTATTACTCATGTCAGAGACAATCAAGAATAACCGGAGTTCAAAAAACTGCGAAAAGGTCATTAGTGAAAATAATTTAAATTTTAATGATAAATTTTCATGGCTATTATGAGGTTGCTTCAATTGTTTTGAGTCTATTACTCATAAAGTCAACATCGGAAGTGCTGAATCAATAACAAAATTCCTTTAGGTTCTTACTACGTCTTACAAAACATTCTGTCACTAAACATTTCATCAATATCAGGAAATACCAAAATGTTAATTGTATTTTAATGCTCCGATTTGTTCATTACGTGTTGTAACTAAAAGCTCTAATTGTAAGTTCTCGTGGTTACAAAGCTCATTCATGTTTGTACATCTAATTGATATTGAGAATTGATTCGAAATTAATACTTTACATAACAAATTGTTTAAAACGATTTTTTTTTAATTATTAAACAGCCAACAACTAAGAATCGTCGTGCTAAGTTTGTGGCGACTCTCAATTAAGATAAACAAAATGTGCTAATTGAGCAATAAATAAATGAAAGTTTAAAAACATTTTGCTGTTATCGTTCAACTCGTAAAAAATTGCGGTGGGCTATAAACATCTCCGGATTCAATTGAACTCAATTGCCCCTAATGGATGTGACAAATTAAAATGACCATACGAATTCATTTTGTTCAAAGTTATGGGACATGGTTGGGTAATGAACTTGTAGATGAAATCGAGAGTTTTAGTAGAATTTAATGTTAAATTAATTCTGAAGGATTCTATTTTGAAGAATGAACATAATTGATAGGAATCAGGTTTGATTTAGTATGAACCAGTTTTGTTCAGTGAAATCAGAAAGCAATTAACTTCATTTAAATTAAACAATCAATTCTGAACAATTTACAAAAAAGTTTTAATACTGTTCAGCTGAATTTAGAAGATTCCAATGTTTATTCAGCATATTTTAGTATACAAACGCTGAAGCAATACCAAGCTGAATTAAGCCACAATATATTTAAGTCATAGTGCTGAATTCAGCATTATTCTTCATTACTAAGCTGAATTCAGAACGATTAAGGTGAATTCAACATTATTAGGCTGAATTTCAGAAAAGTAAATTCAATTCAAAATTCTTAATTCAGAAATATAACCAATTTCTTTCCAAAATATCCAACTCTGCTTATGAAAATTTATGTACCCTCCAAAAAATCTAAATAGCTAAATTTGTATTTCGTCATTCATTTTCGTGAATTATTTATATAAATTGCCCTAGTAGACAGTTCACAATTTATATGAATATTGTCAACAGACAATGAATTAAACAGTCGATCACGCAATAAATTAAGATTGCTTTAGTACTCGAAAGATATTTGTTGAATAATTAGTGTAAAATAATTTTAAGCGATACAAAAAACATAAATTAAAACGATAAATTGAGTGGTAATTGAGAGTGTATTAAGCTATAGATGTATTTACTACAAGGTTGTCTAAGAATGTATTCAAAAGTGAGTAAGGTAATGTTTACTTTAAGCGACTTGAGTCAGTCAAATTCTATTTCATTCCGGTAAATCTTATCACCTATTAAGTTTAGCGTCTGACTGATAAGAATTTAAACAAAAAATAGCACAACCAAAAATGTCGTAATCCAAAAAATTTCCTTAATAATTTCAAGTATAAAGCTTATCTCAATTGGAATTAATTAGTGCTTATCAGCAATTTCGCGGCTTTTTTGTATTAAAATCAAATTTAATGATTGATTGAGTTATTTTCGTTCACTTTTTGTAACTTCACGTGCTGATAACGAACGGCGAATCTGCACGGGAATTGACATCTCGTGCTTAAATGATAAGTGTAAAATAATTTATGTTCCTTTAATTTCAGGCCCAGAAAAATGGCACGAGAAGTTTCCATTAGCAAATGGCATCCGTCAATCACCAGTCAACATTATTACATCGCTGACAAAACAAAGCACGGACTTACAAGTTAATCCATTACGTTGGACTTATGTACCTGAAAATGTCAAATGCTTGATCAATCCTGGATATTGCTGGAGAGTAGATGTCAATGCAAAAGGCTCGGAACTGACTGGTGGACCACTAAACGATGATAAATATGTGATTGAACAATTCCATTGCCATTGGGGGTAATTAAATGCTATTTTCGGTGCTTAACTCTCTTTAATAATTTAATTTCATTCATAATAGATGCTCTGATGGTCGCGGAAGTGAGCACACTGTTGATGGTCAATCTTTTTCAGCTGAACTTCATATTGTTCATTGGAATTCTTCAAAATACAATTCCTTTCAGGAAGCTGCAGGACATCCTGATGGATTGGCAGTGTTGGGTGTCTTTTTGAAGGTAAGCATTGTTATCCTTATGGATATAGAAACAGTTCCTGTATTCAAAAATTTTTGTCAACTCTCGATTCCAAAAATTACAAAAAATCTTTTTTATTCAGGTTGGAAGTGAACATGAAGAATTGGACCAAATTGCACGATTGATGCCATACATTGGACATAAGGGTGATAGAGTAAGTAAACAATTAATTTTCAATAAAAAACCAATTAATTTCAATCAATTTTTATCAAATAATAGATTACGCTTAAGTCAGTTGATATTGCCAAATTTTTACCAGAAAACAAAGCATATTGGACATACGAAGGAAGCTTAACGACACCACCATTTAATGAAAGTGTCACTTGGATTTTATTCAAGGAGCCAATGTATGTCTCATCTGAACAAATCACCTTGTTCCGTGAGCTAAGACGCTATGATGTTAATGATGAATGTCCATGCAATGAACAAAACTGGCTTGTCTACGACTCAGTCGAGGAAGATCCAGGCAAGATTGTCAACAACTTCAGGCCACCATTAGAGTTGGGCAACCGTGAACTTCGCGAAGTTGGTGAACATTAAACAAATTAACCGCAGAATATTATTATTATTTTAATCGATGTCATGTAGTTTGTAGGAGCAAAAAGAATCTAGTGCTAACATTTATTCTCCACTTATGGAAAATGAATTCATCTTTATTGAAAGAAAAAGATGCTGATTTGTTGATCAAATTCTTATAAAATACGCCTTTCTCTAGGAGACACATATGACATAGCATCACAAATCTGTCGTTACGATATCAATTAGTGAGCATGATCATTGCTTTTTTTGTTAGAGGTCTATGTTTGCCTTTTGAAAAGGTCTTTAAAAAAACTTTTTAATTGCACTGTTATTCAAAATATTAGGTGCTATATCATCATTATTATTATTATAATACGTATGTAGAGATCTAGACTTATGCATTTCTAATTCGAAATATTACTTTGTAAAAAAATAAATGTAGAAAAATGTTAAAATTAATAAAATATATATAATGTAAATGTTTTTGAGCTAGCAGAGAAGATAAACTTGAGATTTGTTGAATTTTACAGAAAAATGAACTAATGTTCCTTATTTTCAGTCATAAAATTTTAAATTGCGCAGCTTTCAATCCAAAACTTCGTTTTTTCTAGTAAGTTCTATTTATCTACAAAATATTATGATTTTCGAGTATTATTTTCAGGAAATTATTCACTGATGTTGATGTTAAATGAATTAACATGGAAATTTCTATCGGTACAAGTAGTTAAATTGTGTTCAATGAGATTGTAACATTCAAAAACAGGAGATCAAGTAGTTGTTATTCAATATTGAAATGTAATTGACTTAAAGGTTGGCTATCTTGTTGGTTTACTTTAATTTTCGATATTATGATCTGACTATGCTTCAATTTGATCGATTCGAATCTGAAAAATCTTAAGAACCTCACAAAGTAGATTTTTAAGTTCCTTAAATTCTGCGACTATTGAAAAATTTCGAAACAAATATTTCACAATAAAAGTAATAGCTTTCAAGTTTAACGATTCTCAGATTTTCAATTTATCAAGTTCATTCATGCGTCAAAAAGCTTCTAAGCTGAGCGTCACAAGCTTTATGAAAAAAAAAAATTTTATGAAAAATCTTTAACGGGGGAAAATTTTCACCGATCATCTTGAATTTTTTACTCGACTCATGCCTTGATGTTTTTCAGTTTTTCTTCTTCTTCTTCTTCTATAAAATTTCAATTTTATATGTTTTCGTGTTTCAAAAAAAATTGTAAATTAAATTTTTGTGTTTTATATTTATACGTGTGTGCTTAGACATCTGGCTCATTATCAACTGAGAAAATGTTCTTTAGAAAGTGTCGTTGCTAATGTTGGTTTGAATTGAGGTAGGTTTGGATGTAGATCTTGAGTAGAGAAGCCAAGTTTAATTATTCTAGAGTATTGTTCAGGCAACTATAGCAGATTTAGAGCTCTTTTGTGTTAATATACAGTTTCTAATTTAAAAGGAGTTAATAATTGTCAAAAAATGAAAGCAACTTGCTTGAACAGACTCAATTGGTGAAAAAAGCAAATAAATAATCAACGACTTTTGCATTATTAATTGTTTTGACATGTAAAATAGCTAAAAACGACTAAGAATGAAAATTTGATTTATAAAATATTTTATAAACGTAACAAGTTAAGCAAAACAAGCTGGCATCATGAAAACACGAGAGAAGCGACATCGACCAACTTACAAAAAAATGTTTTTAATTTTTGAAAATTTGTCATGAGTAGAGTCGGTTTTAATATCAAAATAGCTTAGCCGTTAAAAACATCAACTTAAAATCCTCAAAATAAAAAAAAAACTAGTTTTAACCAACGAAAGGAATTTTAAATACGTGTCACAATGAGTCAAAACCAGAAAAATTTCAATACAATCATAACTTCGATGAAAATTTGTCCTCCGAAAATAAATTATCGACGATGACACTTATCACAGAAATTATCACTAGAAAATTTAAAAAAAAAATATTTAATACATTTAAAAACCATAAATTCTGTACGCACGCTTTAGCTATTATGTGGAAAAAGCAGAATTTTTATGAAAAAATCTCGTGATTATCGAAACCTAAGCAATATTGACTTCTAATTCATCTTGTCTGTCCGATGATTTAAAACTAAGTTTGAAAATTTTTGAGTCACAAGTTTGATGTTTTCACGACTGAATAAGAATCTATTGAACTGAGCAAAAAATGAAAAACAGGTGATTATGTCATAGTTGACTGACACATTAATGTATTTTGCTATAGATATAGATAGAAAGTATAAGATTTGCGTAAATGAGAGTATTTCAAGAGTTATCACGTAGTTACCAGATTTTTTGGTATTTTTGAGCACAACATTTGAGTTTGGCTTTTGTGGGTCGTTAGGTTTGGTTCTATTTATTGGTATTTGTTGTAAAAAACAGAACTATGATCACGTACCTGCAAATTTAAAATAAGTTATTTTCCCGGGAAACAACAGGATCAACAAGACTACAAACTACTTGACTCTATTTTCTCCTGCTTACGCATTTCAAAATGATCCTGCCAAAAAAAAACCTGTGATTTTCTGCAACTTATTTATGATATTCAAGCTTGCACACCCACGTAACCAAAATCCCATAGATGGATTATACATGTATTACGCGAATATATTCCATGTAAAGTCCACGTGTATCATCCATGGATGATACATGGAACGATATTGTCCTATGGAGATGGATGATTTCATGGACGATTTGGGGACTCTCCATGTATAGTACATTAGGTAATACAAATGTACTACTTTATGTATTTTTAATGGATTGATGCACCTGAAAAAAAAATTGCTTAAATTTTATTAATTAATTCATATTATTGTATATATATTCTTTACACTATTTACTTTATTAATTTAAAAATTTGCATAAAGTTATGCTAACAACACTCAATCATAAATTAAACTACAAAAAACATAGCTGGATTTCTAAAAATAGAGAAATTAAAAAATGATTAAAATCCTGAAAATTAAAACTAAATGATTATGAAAATTCTTACAATACCTATAAATAATGAAAGGAAAAGAGAACGATAATTAAATGATTTTAAGATGTCTAAAACATCTCAAATTTTTGTGAATTTTCTATATTAAAAACTCATTTTTCACTTACCTTAAACATTACTTTATGACTTATTTCACATTCTTTACCATTTTTTCGTCAATTTATCACCATTTAAACATTAAATTACATTATTTAAATTAATTTTTCACTTCATATTAATTTTTCTAAAACACATTTCACAATATAAACAAACAAGAAAAAATACCAAAATGTTTTTAATTGTCCGAATGACCAGATTTTTAAAATATTACATAGATGTATTACACATGGACTATACATGGAAGAACCATTTATGTAGTACAAAAGTAATACACAATGTACTATTTTGTGGAAAGTACATGAATCTTTCATCGATGTCAATGGAAAATGTATGGAATACTTTGGTTACGTGGGCATGATAATTGACCCAGTTTATGATACAGAGTTCTCTCATACGATGAAAACATTCTTCCATCAAGTGCGCGGGATTTAAAATTTATCCAGCCCAAATCATTCGTTTTTAGGACCAACTTAGAGAATTTATTTCAATCGTTCCAATTATTGAGAGAATCTGACATCATTGACATCCTAAGTCCTGTATTCAATAATTAATTATTTCCGCAGACCAATTCCTCATCCATTAAATAAATGATTTCACTAATTAAAAGTTCGTTCCTCAGTTCAAGTTGCTCGCAAAATTTTCCTACTCATTTTCATTTTCTCGAGTCCCAAAAGAAAAGAACTCTGAGCTCACTCATTTGTGTTTGTTACATTCAAAACGATTCGTAAATTTTCATTATATTTTGACTTTCCTCAATATATATCTCAGATGTACATCAGTCGTTGGAAAGTAAAGACATAAGAAGACGACAAGTAAATTACACGAGTGATCAGTGTTTTTAGGAGAAAATTTTATATATTTTTTTTGCTGTTTTCGAAGTAATAAATTGCGTTTTAATTGTGAATGATATTAAAAAGTTGTTGACATTAAGTCGTGCATTTCAAAGTTACTTGTTTTAAGAGAATTGTAAATTGTGTCCTTGGTGAGTTGAAAAATTGGAATAACATGGAATTGATAAAGAATAATGTTAAAGTGTCAAAACATGAAAATTAAGGAACAGTCAGTGATTGATAAATATTTATAGCTGCAAAGCTCAAAAAAAAACAAAATATTTGTTTTACGTAACATGAAAAAAGAAAAGTCGTCTCTATTTTCAAAGTCATGTTAAAGAAACAAAATAAAAATTTATGTTTTCTCAATTTTCTTAGCAATGTCCCCAAATAAGTCTGAATCAGCGATTGTTTTGCGAAAAAATGTCTTAATTTAATCCAAAATATGCGAAAAAAATGAGAAAATTTTTGGTGCAAAAATAAATTTTTGACCATTACATGAAAAAAAAGACATTGGAAAAACGCAAACCTTCTTCATCTCACTCTTGTCGTATTCATTTATTTTTAATCTCTCCTTACTGCTTGCTTGTTATTTATTTTTTTTTTTCTTTCTCTTTCTCGTATATGTACGGGGCTATCTTATTTTAAAAAAAAAATATTCAGACTCAGTGGCTATTAATAGGTAGATTTCAAAATTATATTTGTGCAACAATAATCAGAGTCCAACTGATCACTAGAAAGTCGAAATATTTTACGAGTAAATGAAATTTTCATCTACACCACTGACTCGCGCCTGTTCTGATATTAGATGTGAAAAAAAATAATGAAGAAAAAACATGAAAACTCACATGACAAATGCGAAATAGAAAAAGAATGCTGTTGAAAAAAAAAAATACAAATGAAAATTGTTGTAGGTTGTTAGCGAACTCAAGCGATAACTAGTTTATGTGGGATGATTGATTTCTGTTGTCTTTACTGAATTTTTTAATGGTTTAATGGGGATGGTAGTCGATTAATTTATTAAATATTCCTTTGGGGGACAATTTTGTACAATAAATGCAGCTCATGAAGAACACGAGCAATGAATGAGAGAAAATTTGAGTCATTGATTATTCAGCTGTTGAGATGATGCTACCCAAAATTGCTTTTTGTGTTTTTTTTTCGCATCATTTAAAGAACCTTTTAAATTTTTATGAAGAACATTGTATTACTTGGCTTTATTTTGATACAAATGCAAATCATTAAATCGACTTTTTGGGAATAATTTAGATTTTGAACAGTTTTTGCGTCAATTTTTTAATCTCCTCGCGTCATTTGATGACATTTGGAACTTTAATCTGCTCGCGTCATTTAATGAAATTTGGAACTTAAATCTGCTCGCGTCATTTAATAATATTTGGAACTTTAATCTGCTCGCGTCATTTAATGATATATGGAGCTTTAATCTGCTCGCGTCATTTAATGAAATTTGGAACTTAAATTTGCTCGTGTCATTTAATGACATTTGGAACTTTAATCTGCTCGCGTCATTTAATGATATTTGGAGCTTTAATCTCCTCGCGTCATTTAATGACATTTGGAACTTTGTATAACTTTTCGCGTCATTTTGACAAGTTTTTGCATCAAATAATTTAAACTCAATCAACTTAATTATAAAACATTCCTATTATTGGTTAATAAAAGCAAATTACTTACTTATTTCGTCAACATTTCAAAGAACCTACGTCTATATAATCATTTACACACTTGTTTACCACATAAGACACAATAAACCTTAATTAATTGTTAATACTGCTTTGTTGAATAAACAAAAAACTTCCCACAAATAAATTCGAAACACCAACTTTGATGTATTTTAAAATATACAAAAACCGTTGATGCTTAAAATTTCTTCAAGTCATTAAAGCCTCAATTTAAAATACAGTAAAAGTCAAAAAATGCTCATGAATTTATCGCTGTGAAAATCACTCTTACATGAAAATCACGTTAGACACATGAAAAAACAAGTTGATAATTATATATTTTGCTGCTTTACATTTACACCCATACGAAGAAAAAGACAGATTGTGATCTGGCGCTTGATACATTTCTCTACAGTTAAAGGAAGACGTTGAAAAAACATGATCAAGATAGCAAAAAAAAAACAAACATAATAATGGACGCAAATCCTTGTTTTTTGTGTGTCACGTTATTTTAATCACATAACAAACACTGATCGCTGATGACGAAAATGCGACACAATGTAAAGAGAGAAAGAGAGAAAAGAAAATGTATCGAAAATAAGAATATTTTGATGACATTGGGCAATGCTTAGTAATTATTCGAAACATTAGGTTGTTAACGCAAATGAAAATGCCAGCTAACACGAGTTTATTTTTAAATTTGAGGCGTTTTTTGTTTGCAAACTTTTTTCTCCTGTTTTTTTTTTTCTGTTGTATAAAAAAACTTTTCATTTGTGAATGGGAAACAGTTGTTGCTGATCAGCAGATTTCCTCGATGCAATTTCATGTTTTCTTCTTGCCTACAGACACCTGTAAATTATTTTCTATTGTTTCATTTCTTTTTCTTATTTTTCTATTCTTTTTTTAGAAAGACTATCTTCAATTGCGAATTTATAAAATTAGTTAAAGTACATTATATTTTTCTATAAAGTCTCAATTACTTTTTTTGAATGGATAGCATGAAAATGAGACCGATTCGTATAAGAAAAAATTCTAGGTCGGTAACAAAGGGATTTCTATTTTTTTTTTCATCGTGTGATGTGCTCCATATAGTCGTTGTGATTTGAACTTGATATATTGGACTTAACAACTCTCAATTAGTTGATTTGATGAAAATTTCAGTAGTTCGTGTTTTTGAACATTGAATACTTAAAGGAACTTGATCAAATGTGATTATTTTAACAATACAAGCTTAAAAGTTCACTCTTCTGTATCTTGAAGTCTTTCGATATGAGATAAGAAGGATTTCAAAGTTCCTAAGCATGAACAAATCTCAAATATTCGATTTATTACAATTTAACTGTCTAGCTTTATGGAGAGTTGTTAAACTTCAACATTTTGATGATCCAGTAAATAAACTTCAAATGATAACGATTATGTGGATTTTAGTTCTAACAAAGAAGTTTTGTAGTTTTTCGCGTTTGGTTTCCCATAACAACTAATTTTGATAAATTTTCATTTTAATGCTGCATAGATTGACCATTCATAAATACTTCACGTATGGTTTGCTTCATTTCTGTATGGAATTTTAATGCAGACTTGACAACTTTCTTGCAACTTGTAAAAATTCTTTACTTTCTTTATAGAAAATCGTGGACGCAAAATGGTGATTCAGACAGACCAGTTAAGAGACTCTTTACACCTGAAATTAAGAGATTATTGAAAGATTGGTTGGTTAGACGGAGAGACAATCCATACCCAAGCCGAGATGAGAAGAAGGCGCTTGCAGTTGAAACTGGTGAGTTCTATAAATCCAACAATAATTCATGACTTTTAAATTGTCATTCTCATAGGTCTCACATACACTCAGATCTGCAACTGGTTCGCAAATTGGCGGAGGAAGTTGAAAAACACAAGCATGCAAAAGAAATCGTGGGGGAATCTCATAAAAAATTACAATTTTTCAGCTCGTGGAAATGTCGAGCAATTTGAGATTAACAGTGGCGATTCAATTTGGGGTGAAGGAAATGAATCACTTGGCTCTGATTCGTTTGATCAAGACTCAGAAACTGAAGCTCAGGATTTATCGAAACCCACAAATGACATGCATTTTGATGATCAGCAATTTAAAGCAGCACTAACATCAATGGCACAATCGCTGCCCAATCGATCATTCTTTAATTCACAAAGTTCAACACAATTTGCTATGAACTTCCTGGCGCAAGCTCAACAATGCTTCCAAATCTCATCAACAACAAATGACATGCAACAAAGTGATCAACAGAAGCAATTCTTTGCTAATCCTAATAAATTTAAGAATCATATTATGGAGAAGTACCTTCGTGGCTTAGACGACGAGACAAATAACAATATGATTATTGATAATGACATTAATATGAATAACAATCAATTACCTGAGAACTACAAGAAACCTGAGCTATCAAAATGGCTTGAAAGTACAGCAAACTTCCAGCCTAGCAAGAATAACTACAATATTGATTTTGACAAGAATGAAAAGAAGAAGAATAGCAAGTCATGTTCTAGTCTATGTGAGAAAGAACTAATAGCTGCTGAAACGCTAGTCCTCCTTAAGAATAACTTTCGTACCAAGTTTTACAACAGCTAGGGAGTCACGTTTTTAGAATTAATTGATAATATTTTTTGTTGGAGTCAGTTAAATGTGGTCAATGCTTATAGAAGGACTTTGTTTGATACTGGATCTTTAAATGACTCAACTAGATATCGACTCCTTTGACCAAACTTTTACTTCCATCCTTAATAATCATTACAATGATAATTAAATTTGTTTTTCTTATAGTAGAGCATTCCGAGCTTTGTTGAGTTAGAAGATGAATATTATTATTTTTTGTTTCACATGAATCCATTTAGAATGAGATAAGAATGTTAATTGTGTGATGTTATGTAAAGAAATGAGAACAAAAAAACTTATTTTCACATTATTTCAGATTCTATCTTGTTGATATTCAATAGGAAAGATTTTTTTTAGATATTACTAGATTTGTAGATGAAGACATAAAGATATATATTGTTACATAAAACAAAGTTGTCATTTAATGCCTTCTTTTCAGGATCCAGTAAATTTTAAAGGAACTTCATTTTTCTTTTAATTCAATTTATTAATTCTACTATTATTAATTAACATATTCACGATTCTGTTGGCTCAATATTTTCATTTTTTACTTCCTTAACATCATCGCTTTTCGTGTTTTTACGAGCATGAGCATCAAGTATGTTGACCAAATTTAATTGATGACTTTGAAGATTTTGTACGAGCTGACTTCCGGCTAAATTGAGGACGTTGACAAATTGTGATCGTATAATTTGAATATCTGGCATGTTTCCATATGCAACAAATTCATTTTTGGACAGCAATTGACCTTCAGCGATTCCACAGAGTAATGTCATTTGAGGAATCTTTTTCAGCACTTTCAACATTGTAGTAACTTTATTATGTTCTGTACAGAAAATGAAGCCAGTCGAAAAAAACTTGTTTTTATTGAGTTCCATGATGCATTCGTACTTTGTGTCCTGGAGGGCTAGTTTAAGAAGTGAATTTCCGTACTTTTTGATCTTCATGCCTTGTTTGTGTAAAGCAACAGCTGCTTTGAAGTACTCTTCGCCATTGATTGGATTTATATGTACAATACCAACCATTTTAGATTGATCAAACCAATTTCGAGCTTCCTTTGCCAAAATCACTTCGTATGGATTTACTTCTACTGCCTTCTTCTTGAATTTTGACTCATCTATTGGACATGGAATAACTCGTTCCCTTTTCGGGTATATAGGCTTTGTCATAGCTATAATAAGTGCTCTGTGAAAATGTGGCTTCCTTGGGTGCTAAAATAACAAAATTAAGGATAATTAAATTTCATTTCTGGATGTTCATAACAAAATGTTTTCAAACCTGGATATTTATTTTTCCTCTAAATCTTTTAAATGCCAAATTAGGCAGTTGTGCTGTTAGGAATGCTGTAAAATTCAATGAATAAACGTGTAGCGGCATGTTATAAACAATAATAATAGGTTACTACTTACAATTCCTTAATATACTCGTCATTTTTATTAAATGAAATTATTTTCGATTAATTTTCACGTTACTTATAATTTCTCAAGGGTCAGACACTCCAAACTATTGTACGGTATTGTACAATACTTACAATACTTACAATACTTTCCATACAAGTATTGTACGGTATTGTACAATACTTACAATACTTTTCATATAAATTTACAGTTCTTTACAATACTTACAATACTGAAATTTAATTATTCAAGAACCAAATTTTAAAAGAAATTTAATATTTTTTGAGTTTTCAACAATTTGTAAAACCAAATTTAATACTTTTTTTGATAAATAACATTTTTTTTGATAAATTAACATTATTATTGAAAATTAGCAGGGGTATTTTATGAAAAACTAGCACAACTTTCAGTTTTCCATTAAAAGAGAGATTTCTGATTATGTAATGGCTATGAAAATGGTAAAAAGTTCAAAATTCTTTTGTAAAGCTAGACTGATGCAAATCAAGAATTGATTTCATATAATTCTCATGCATAAAACCGTACAGGTACGAAGTTTGTTATGTAAACTAATATTAAATGTCAATAAGGAATCAAAATTAAATAGATTGGTTTCATTTTCACAAGATTTATCACCCTTTATAGCAAACTGCATTACGTTTTATACAAAGTTTTTGATCAAAGTATAAGGTTTTAAATGTATTCAAACATTACTTTGACGATTTGAATTTTTTTAACCTTTGACAACAAGGCGATTAAGAAGGAATCAAATTTAACAAACTTATCAAATGGTTTTTATAGAATTTTTTTTTGAAAATACATATTTTCAACAACTGCATCTCTAAGACAATATAAAACTGTTTTCTTCTTTCTTTGTCAAAATTATTCTTATTATTTTTGTTCTTATAGTTGATACTAGACTTTCACGATTTCCTGTTTTTGAAATTTTTGAAACAGAAACTCGATGAATAACAATAGTTATCCAAAAAATTGTAATGTCAAATTATCTCAATTGAAAAGTTTCATCATTTAAACACAAAAAAATCTTCCAAATTTCCAGGAGCATGTTTGATATTTTAGTTTAACTTTTTGTCCAGTTCCCGATAATTTTTTGGGTCCGGTAAATCTTGAATGCCTGGTTAATACAAAAATATATATCATTTCAGGAAAATTCACTGAAAATTTCTGATGAAAAATGTCCTTAATAAAAGCAATGTAAACTTTAAAGAAACAAACTTAAATCGAGGCATAGCAATGTTATGATATGACTTAAAGCGCTATAAAAAAACTAAACCTCTATAAAACTGAAGAAAACGTTAAAGTTTCTCTAAAATGAGGAGACTAATGTCTAATATTCTCATCTTATCTATGTTTTCAATAATAATGTTTGATATTTTATACTACATCTGGCGTTATTCGCCTTTGTTTCGAGTCAGAATACTTTCTTGCTATTGACAATTTTGAAAAATGACTTTATTACCAAAAATTTTGTATATAAATATTTTTACAATATTTGCATATGTTTTAGACTGAATATTTTTGAAGAACTATAAAATTTCAATTAAAACTTAAAAATGTTTAGTTCAAAATTGCTAATTATGGATTTTCATCAAATTTTGGTTCAAAAACTGTAAAGAAACACGAGAAACTACAAAAACCGTCAATTATAATTAAATTCATATGACAAATGTTTCTCAAACTTTCTTGTAAAAACTACAATACTTACAATACTTTTCATACAAGTATTGTAAGAATTGTAAGTATTGTAGGCATTGTACAATACTTACAATACTTTCATATATATTGTAAAGTATTGTATAATACATTACAATACTTTTGGAGTGTCTGACCCTTGTAATTTCTTAAAAATGATCGACATTTTAAAAATAAAACGACCGTTATGCTATTTTAAGAACGATGTGTTTACGTTTTGCACTAGCATTCGTTAAAAAGTTTGAATTTAAAAAATACGCTACGAAAAAACAGACAATTTATTTAAAAATAGTCAATCTTGCGATTTGCATGACATTTATTAGCTTTGAAGTCATCCTCGACAGTAATCTCATATTTATAAACCATAACCTGTCATTTTAGTCCACAAAAATATCAATAAGCTTGAAAATTGAATGACTAAGAAGTTTGAAATTTAGAGGAGAAATGATACTCGCATGCTAGTTAAAAATGTCTTTAAACACTTCTTATTTTCATGATTTATCATGACATATTTATTTTGTATATTCAGTGTTACATATCTCAGAAGAAAAAAATAACATTTCACAAACAATAAATAATTTTTATTTAGGTCTATATACAATGACAAATTTCTATCAGTAATTTTCAGTCTTTTTGATAATTGCATTTCTTGTATTGCGAATAAATTAATGAAAAAGATTATCATTCTACTTAAATAAATTCCTATTTTTTGTCAATCAAATGATGTTTGAAGATTTCTAATTTTTTGCATTGCACTTTTTATAGATTTCTAAAATCAAGATGATCAAAAGAATCAGATTCTCATATTTTCATTTGAATAAATGCAATGGCCTTATATGTATTTTCAAGTCGTATTTTGCGAATGAATTGATATTTTTGTTCCACTTTCGTATGGTTTGAATTTTATTAAATGCTGTGGTTCGGATAGTGGAGATTCATCCAAATATTTCATCATTCTGTTCCAAAACCAACAAAGGTCCCAAAAATCAATTCACTTGCATAATACGAACCTTAAAATATGTGTCTTAGTCCTCCATACTAATCAATTTCATTTTCACAAAAAAAAAATGTTTCTTCTTAAATCTAAATGGCAAGAAAACAATATAAAATGTATATTTTCATATGAGAGCTTAGCAATTTCGTGCGATGATCCAAAGAAAAATAATAAATAAAATTCACTTGGTAGATCGCTTAAAGTCTAGTAACAAAATAATTTTATAAATACAATATAAAAAAAAAAATGTTTGAGACGTGAAAAATCTCATAAATTTCAAGGTCTTTCAGAAAAATAAATTTTTATAGTTTGCGTATTTTTCATCCACAGGAGAAAAATTATTGAAATTCTTGATCATTCATAATGCACTGGTGCACTCTTCGGGCGATGATCGATTTTTGTTTTTATTGAAACACATCGGCACATATTTCATTAAACTTAGTGTACTCTTTGATATTTCTGTAGATCTTGGACTATTTAGTAGTGGCTGGATCGGATTATAGTAGTTGCCATTAGGCAGTGTTGATGTTAAGTCTGGAGTGAAGTTGTAAATGCCATTCAAACGTTTTGGTAGTTTCATATCAAGATAATCAAATTCATGATTTCTCGTCTGATTCTGTAATGCTGATGATGAGGCTGAGGGTCTGAGAAAGTCTATTGTTACAGCAGGTGTATGTGATCGTTCACGATTCTCTATTAATGGATCGAAATCAAAATCTTCATTTATGTCGCTATCGATGAGATTCACTTGTTCATCCAAGTTTGGTTTCGGTATGTCACTCATGCATGGTGTCAACATTCGCGGATAATTTGTAATGAATTCAACTATGGTTGAAGCACCTGGTCTCTTCTTTGGATCAATATTGAAACATGATGACATCAGTGCTTTGAGTGGCGGCTTCGATTGAGCTGGTATTTTTATTGATTCTCCTGATTTGACAAGCTCCTGCGGACAGATAAACAAAAATGATTAGTTAAAGTTGTTATTTTTAGATTAATTATTTTTAACTTACAAAAACTTGATTGTTGTTCAGTCCTTGGTATGGGAATCCACCCAATGTGACAACCTATTAGAATAAATTAACATATTAATAGAGACATCAAGTTATAAGTGTAAAGGTTGACTAACCTCATAAAGGAAAACACCGAATGACCAAACATCAGATGCGTGCGAGAACATACCTCCCTAATAAGTATAAAATAAAAAAATGCAGATCAAATAAAGTACTAAACTTCATGTAATCAAATGATCTTACATCTATAGACTCAGGAGACATCCAACGAATCGGTAGCATTCCCTTTCTCGTAAAACGATAATAGTCGTTTTCACATGTTGAACGAGCCATACCAAAGTCACTGTTAAGCACAAAATATTAACTTTAAAGTTAAAATATTAAAAACAAAAATTAATTCATACCCAATTTTAATAATTCGTTGTGCATTTATCAGGCAATTTCTGCATGCAATATCTCGATGAACAAAATTTAAGCTTGCAAGATAACTGAGTCCACGTGCGACGTCAAGTGCCATTAAAGTCAATCGTTTTGGACTTATATCATTTGTATCCTCATTTGCTCTATCGTCGACTAAGTGTCTACGTGATAATAAATAAGTTTTTAGATCGCCATATAGCATAAATTCCATCACGCTACAAAGAGGCTCTTTTTGTAAACAAACAGCTAGCAATTTTACGATATTCTTGTGATCGAATCGTTTCATGATTTCAGATTCAGCTAAAAAATCTAGTCGATTTTCTGGCGTACTTCCAGCTTTTAAAGTTTTAATTGCAACTGGTCTCCATCCATCATCTTCATTAATTAAAGCTTCACCACCGTAGACGGTGCCAAATGCGCCTTCACCAATCCGACGATTAATAATGACATTTTCTCGAGGAATTTCCCATTTTGATAATTCAATTCCATTCACGACACGTCCGTAATTCATCATGATCTGTGCAGATTCTTCAAGTTTTTTCGCATATTTGTGCTTCCAAAATAGGAATGAGAAGCCTGAGCATGCAAAGACGATCAGAATGCATAGGATAACTATTATGGATGTATTAATTGTGCTACATTCGATATTAATTGCATTAGCTAAGAACATCAAGGCACATGTCTCTTTCCCATCATCTGGTACTTCATCTGATCCCCACTGTACCATTTTTTCAAACCATTCAAAATCACCATCGTTTGATGACTTGTCGAATATTTTAGGTCTGTACATTCCAACAACTTCAAAGTTATTCTTTTGCCATTGCAAGACGCTTACATTTGTGTATCTAGAGCCAGCTGAATTAAATTCAATTTTTCCTGACACTCCTTGAAAACTGGTTTCATTGAGGATCTGTTCGAGTCGCAACATTGTTTGATCTTTGTCCAAATTCTTCATATACCAATATTTTGTTGCATTCTTGCCCATCTCATCTGTTGAAGCGTGAAGTGAAAGGAAATTAAAGTTGTAACAGTTTTAATCCAAACAAATTTAAAAATTTTGTATGTCAAAAAATAAATTTAAAAAAACCAAAGAATACCTTCTTTAATCAGCTGCATTATTGCTTTTGCGTACACCCAAATTGCGTCGTAAACATAAGGTGCATAATCGGATGGCGATAAAGTCTGAATGTTTCGTTTCATTTTGTATTCATCTGTCCAATTTTTAACTGTCATATTTGTAGGTAAAATATCATAATCGTTACCAAAAGCTGCGTAGGACATTGAAAAATGTCCATTTAACGCTTCTCTCAGTTCATTCGCCGTGCATGAAATGTTATTGTCCATAACACTGGATTCATTCATTTTAAGTGTGACTGCATGATATTTATATATTAAATAAGGTCTAATGAATCTTACTAACTTAATACTCACCATAAACTGGTAAAAACCACACGAAGCCATGCTGTAGTGTCATCTATTGTGCATTTGTGTATTTTAATTGGAATTTGAGGAATAAAAGGCATAGAAAGAAAACAAAAATATCAAATTAATTTGCAATTTAGCATTTTTCTTCGGAAGAAATCAACAACTTCATTAAGGTATGTAGTAAAATTTAATTTACGTCAAAGTATTTTAAATTTCATTAACGCAATCACTATTCTTTTTAAATTTAATTGGTTGTAAGCACTTTTCTTTTATGTTTCAAATTTAAGGGTTTGCAATTTAATTATTCTTTGGAAAAATATAAAATTTGAACTGATGTTTAACATTTTTTTCTTTAATATCATTACATATGAACCATCAAATTTTAATTATTGCAATAAAATATTCAATCCATATTTTGCGAACACCAGGCAATTAACATCGTTTCAAGAAATTTGAGTCTTTAATAATCCCAAAACCTTATTACATCGGCAATGTTGACGTAAAAAAGCTCTAGCAATTAAAAACTTAATTAAATCTGATCAACTATAAAACTTGTCATTAGAGTCAGGATAAATTAAAATTTGAGATTATTTTTTTCGTGTCATCAGACACTTTTCAAGTTATAGAGCATCAAATTTCTGTTTTTAAAAACATATTCAACCCTAATAGCTATTTTCAAGTGCACTCGAGCAAAAGCGTTTGTAAAAAAAAGTAAAATTGATCTTTTTGGATGCTCTCAAATTACTTTATTACTAACATACCTTTAATTTGCTTGCAGTGCACATTAATGTCTTCATAATAGTATGATCGTGAATATCGCTGATAATGATTCGTGCATGATAATTATCTCTCAAATCTTTAAGATCCTATGTTTTGGGAAAAAGTGTTAATGAAAGTTTTTATGGATTTTTAAGAATAGGTAAATTTTAATTTGGTACTTTTTCGAATCTTTCGGCTTGCTTCCTTTCATCATTTTCACGCGGAAACTTTTTATTGCTTAATATTTTAATTGTGTCATTATGCTCCATTCGTGTAATGTATTCTGTGTATTTCTGTCCATCTTCTGTGATTGCTGCAGCTCTCTGCCATCCAAGCTTTTTGAATAATTTAAAATAGACATCTTCGTACCTAGAAACAATAATAAATTAATGAGGTCGATTAAGCTACAATCAAGCGTCACTTAATTTTAATACAATAATTAGCCTAATTCCGAAGAACTGTCATTGACTGTAATCGATTGTTGTTTACTTACTGTCTGTTTTCGCCAATCGTTCTATAGAAATATGGGAAATTATCGCGATTTTCAAACGAAATCCCTTCAGCGCTGTATGTAATGGCACTCAATTTGTAATGTTTTGATATTGCTGCAATTGGCTCGATAGCTTCACTACACGCAGGTCCCAAAACACCAATTAAATTTTGTCGATGAGAATAAAAGCTTATGAATTTACGTAAAACCAAGTCAGGTTTACATTCGGATGCAATACTCATTATTTTTATACTATAATTTGGAAATAGCTTCTTTATTTCGGGATTCTCTTCAAGTTCCTCTCTTGCCATATCTAATGCTGTTTGTATTCCATTATACTCTTGTCCTGAATTCTGTACGGGATAAATTCCACCAATTTGAATTTCTGTATCAGCTACTGGATTATACCAACGATGTTCAGGTGAAGATCCATAAACTTGCTTATTTTCACCCAACCATGTACATGCTATTCTATTTAAAATATCATCAATTGTTGTGTCTTCATTTGTACTCCCTTTTAGATCAGTGGATAATAAATTCATGTTGCGAATTTTTTCAATATTTAAATATTCTTTCTCGTAAAGCTTTATTAAAGGCTTTAAAGAATCAAATTTGAAGTTGCTGGAGTGATGACAAGAAAAAAATGGTAATTTTAAGATTGGATTAGATTTTGGAACATCTTATATTTGTTTTCATTTTAGCTTTTAGCACTAAACCTACCTTAATATACCCTTCAGGTCCTCACTCTCCTTTGAAATAATCTCATTAAAGAACACAGCAATTGAATTAGCTTCAAATTTACAACTAATATTTGCATTTCTATAAAGTTCACATCTTGGCATTGTTACTTCATCAAATTGGTCATTTCCATCAATGATCTCAGACGGTGTCCAATGAAGTACCAAGAACAATTTGTCTATTTTCTTCGATGAACTTAAATTTTTACTAGCTTTAATAATATTGACTAATTTTCGTATTGAAGGTTTTAAATTATCTCCTAAAAAGTAAACCTTCATTTTAAGTTTTAATGTTTCAATGTGTTGAATGAAAAATTTGGTATCATAATAATGGGAAGTAAAGACAGTAGCGCATGGTTCTGAATCAGAAATACAATGATCAGGAACGTAAAGTCCATAGTTAATGTTTTTCGATGGTATATGAATGCGTGCTTCTTTTTTGATGTTCTCCAAGAATACCGACTCCTCAGCAAGTCGGAAAAATATTTCAGTCCTTTTGTAACTTCCATCAGATGTAATGAAATTATTGTATGAAAATTTGGCACTTGGTTTTAAATCTTTTGGTATATAAAGGCCATAACGTGCAATATCGTTTTCAATTAGTGAATTTGCCTCAATGACAGTACTTGGAAACATTTGTTGATGATCTGGTGTCCTCCATATTTCTAAATTAATTGATGCACTTCTATCATTAAAATTCGATATATCATAAAGGCTGTACCATTCCAATTGCTTATCTATTAATTTATCAATATCTTGCTTTGATTCAAAAAACTCATCAATATTTTCCAGGTATATAGGATGATCATAGTTCATTACATCTTTTAGATATATTGCAAATATTCGTGAAACTAGCTGATGTGTTACACGACGTGTTGTTCTAAGATTTACTGAATCAAGATTTGTGATTGAAGGAAAAGAGGCATCTGTGGAATGACAGAGACAGGAAATGATTATGTAATCAATCAAATTTGTTTTTAAAATTCCAATAAATGTAAAGAGAAACAAAACAGACATCATTAATTGCATCGTATTACTGCATTCAAGTACGGGATGATTTCTGCTTTACAGAAAAGTCATCAAGCACGTGGAATGAAGTAATTTTCGTTTGGTTTTATAAATTAACAAAGCAAAACTGTCGATATGAATGAATTTGCACGTCCATAAAATCTGATATTTCACAAGTTTTTTAAAGCTTTTAAGTTAATAAAGTTGAATCAAACTAGAGACGATTCCATTGATGAGTTCAATAGCTTTAAAATTTGTTAAATTCATTCATTTGAGTAAGAAGAGGCAATGTTTGCATTTTTGATTTTATGTCTCAATAACTTTATTTTTGGATACAAAAATTGTGATTTGAATAAATTTTAGATTTAAAATATTCTTTTATAATGTTTTTAATAATCTTGTTTGATGACTTTAGAGTGAGTCAAAGTGATTGCAGTGTAAATAATCTGCACCTTGAGGTCAACGATCTAAAGATAGATCAAATAGACAAAATAAGCAAAGGAATTTACATATTTTGGAAAATTTTCCAACAAGATCTTAATCAGAACTCATTGAATGATACAATTTAACAAATGTTATGACAATGCGCGATAATCATTCACTTCCGTTGACCTTTCAACATTTGTTTTTGCTTTCTCATCACATCTGTGCAAAATTCAAAGTAAAAGTTTTTCTAAGCGGGATCCAGACTTTTATAAAATATTTACAGAAGTACTGTAGATTGAGTTAATTCCGTTTTTGTAAGCACTAAGGTACAGTTATTCATTTAGTGCCAGTTCAAAATTTTAAACCATCATAATTTTTATGAAAAAATAATCACATCAGTAAAAACTAGGTTATTAAATCTACTGCAACAAAGTATGAATAAGAATTAAAATTGCATGCGATAATTTTTTATTGTAAATTACAGTCATCAATGAAGCTTGCAATGCTATTTCAACAAGTTGTAGTAAAATGTGTACACAACGTAATTCGCATTTTCTTATTGACGCTGCATCACGCACATGTAAATGATAATTTACAAGTTGTCGATCCGGAAAAGGAGAAGTTAACACGAAAGTGGTAAATGATTTATTTTTATGGGTCGATAACTTAAGATGATGTGTGCGACAAATGTGAAATTTAATATAATTGATTGACTAGCGAAAAGGTCCTTAATGACTCTGTTAAAAATGACTACTGGTTTTTAATGGCCAACTAATAACATAAACTTAATGATACTTTACATAACGTAAGTTAACGACTTCTTTCTTCAATTTAAAGAAAAAACGAGTCAACCTAGTGCAATTAATATTTGATTTATTAAATTTCATATTTCTGAAAATAATCACGAATATTTCACAAAGTCTTACATTTATGAGCTGCTATACGATGACGTAAAATATTGCACTTCTTCAAGTCAGAGTCATAAAAAGTTTATTTTTTAAGTAAATGTTTTCCAATGGAAGTTTTCAAGTAAGTCACTGAAAACAAAATCCTTGAGACTACAAATTATTAATATGTTTTTTACTAGTGACGATTGTTTTATATACATTGCAACATTTTACAGTCTAGTTTCATTTAGAATGCAGTAATACGTCAGTTTTTATTGGAATATGAACAAGTCAGAATAGCAAAAAAGTTTAAAAACTGATAATAAAATAAAATAATAATGAAAAATTAAATACAAATTTAGACTTACCTCGCTCGAACACATTAATTTTGTTACATTTGTAGTTGAATGGTTTTAGCTCAGCAAAGACCGTTGTTATAGATATTGTCAAACAAATTAATATTACTGAAAATTTGTTCATTTTTATCTTTCATGTATCTGGACTTGAATTTCCGAGAAAAATATTTATTCAGCTGTGGATGAGAAAAGATGACAAAAAAATTATGAAATAAGAATTTTTTTTAAACGTTTTTGATATAGAAAGAAAAAGAGTTTTAAGCATCTAAAAATAAACGTTAATTTTTTTAAAGAGAATCATGACCTTCCTAAATAGATTTTCTAATATGGTAATCCTATCACTACATACTAGGTATCACACAGTTTTGGATAAAATTAGCAGACTTGATTTTTATTCATTCATAAGATTGGAAATCTTCAAATCAAATTAAATAATAACAATAAAATTTTAATTTGATTCTTTTATGAATTTGATGACAGAAATGCATAATCAATAGAATCAGCAGACTTGTTAAGTGCGAAAAATTAATAAAAGTGTCATTTTAACAGTCGTTTGATATCAGAATCACCTTTTTTTTATAAAGAAAACTCGTCTTTTTTTTTCATTGATGGATCTTGAATCAAAATGCATTTAGAGGTGCCAACCATTCACTGCTCTTTTTGGTTATAAAATTTGTATTTAAGGAAAACAATCGTCTCAAAAAAGTGATTTTGAATTGAACAAACCTACTCAAATTTTCCTCCTGATGCAAATATCAAATATATAGAACTTATAAATCGTTTCTACTATAAGATTTCCAACTGAATAGTCAACAATAAGTTACAAATGTAAGCAAACAAAGAATGCCTTTACTAACAAACAAGATGCTGAATGAAATATATCAAATTAAATTTGTAAACATATTTTTTTAAGCTAGAACTGTATTTGCGTATTTTTGAGAGTCATCAGATAGACAACAATTTTTATGGCATCATATCCCACATGATTCGGTGTCTATGTGAATGTGTGGTTTATTACGCTATTTTACGTTTATTTTTATTTTTGTTTGCTTATGAATTCAACTACTTATAAAATGAAGATAAGTGCTGTAAATTTTTTTTTAAAAAATAGAAAGTTTCTTTAGTAAGACAATTGATGCAGATAAAAATGCAATTAAAACTTCACATAAGAGAGTCAACAATTGCAGATATAAGTGAATAACATCAAAGATTAGCAGCCGTTTTAATTTTTGTCTTTGTTTTACCACTACTAGATACATTCCTGATCAATTGATGATGACAGCTTTATACGAGTTTAATATATATTTCTATCTAGTTAAAAACATTAAAGCATTTTATAGCTCGCTAAAAAGTTATATGCAAATTGATTTGATAAAGGATTATTTTTTCGAATTTAAAACAGTTTGGGGGTTAAGGATTAAAAAAATATTTTTTTAATGGACATCATTTGTGACAAATTAAATAAAATTTTATGTTTTATGATAAAATTCGTGACCTTAATCTAGTGGTTATTTTTACATGACTGTTTTAAATTTTACAAAACCACAAAAGTGATATTTTTTGATTTGCAAATTGAATTTTTGCAAGTCTTGTCAGTATTAAGTTACAATTTATTATTGTTGACAAAATATTTTGTATTGACTTTATGAAAGCTTTAAAAATTGATTTTGATGACGAACATTAGTTTTCAAATTTCATCATAAATAAGCGACAAAAGTGACTCTTCTTACGTCACTTAATCTGTTACTGCAAGATTCATGTCCACCATTGTCTTAAATTTATTTTTCTTTTAACGATACAGTTTGCAAATTAACGACACTATGTCGCTAAAAATAGCTGCGCTTAAAATAATGAAATGCAAGAAACTTGATTTTCGGACATTCCATTTTAGCACCTCAATATTTCATATAGCGACGCATAAAACTTCAAGGTATTTATTACACCAACTGTTGTTTAGTTTATATTCACCGAAACAACTCAAAGTCGTGAAAATTAACTTTAATCAAAGAATTCTGTTCTTTAAAAAATACAAAGTAATATTCATGAATGTATGAATTTTTGGATGTAAAGGTTGTGTAGATTGTACCTATATGCATGATAATAGAGAACATTGAACTTGAGAAACGGCGCCATTATTGCAGAAACAGCTGTTATCAATCGTTTCTAGTATGTAATAATATTTTTTGTACGTAATTATTTGTCGTATTTTTGTCGCTTATAAAAATGATGAAAATAAGAGTTTATAAGAAAGCTTATAAAGCAGCTAAAGCGCATTTGCAATTGAATATTCTAGATTTTCTAGTTAAGATTGTAAGATCCTTTCAGAATTTAACATTAAAAACTTGGTTCTAATTTATTTGCATCCTTAAAGAAATTATTTATGCACAATCGAACCTGTTCTACAAAATTTATTGTGGCCCACTTTAAAATACTCACGAAAAATACAGTTTAGGCTAAAAAATTTGACCGAAGTGACATTTAGTATGTATCAAAATTCGGTTACACTTTTTATGTATATTCATTCATTTCGTATGTGAGAAAGACCTTGAAATTTTTTTAAAAACAGCCACACAAAAAAAAACAACTTTTTTAATCGGACGAAAGAGCGTGAAGAGTTTATATTCGTGGACATAGAATGAAATTATTTTTTTTATATGCCCCAGGATATATTTCTCCTCAAATCTGATCACTTTTGAACGAAGAGAAGAGAAAAAGAAAAAGAAAAACTTATAGCTTTTTAAAACTTCCAGTATGTTGCTTCAATAAGCTTCAAACATTCCTTGAGTTTAATAAGAAATTTAACAGTTTAAATTCCATCAAAGGAGAAAAGCAGATAATTGCAACATTTGTTTACTTCCAGCCTTATCGAAATATGAAATCATTAGGTTTATTTTTGGAAGTTGTGCTGAATACTTTCATTCAGAAATTCTTGTATGTAATAGCAAAGGGTTCAGTGGAAAATTCAGTATAGTTTTTTAAATTCATGAAATATTTTTGATTAAAGGAATTTGAGGATTAAGATGCTTAGTAGTTGAATATTAAGAAGCAAAGCAGAAAAGATGATGTAACATCAAAATGATATCCTAATGACGGCTAATGACATAACAATCAAATGAAATCTAATGAAAATTAGATTTGATAAATGAACAAAAACAGCTCCTTAAACTTATAAAGAATCAATTAAAGCTTTTATTGTCTAGACATAGACGTAAGTCAATGGATAAAATGCTTTTTTTAAAAATTCCTTCCAAAAATATCCACTGAAAATCAAGCGATGTCGATTTCTCGTCAGAGAATATTTTTAAAATTATTAAAGAAGGCTTTGAAACCAAAAACAATTTTGTTGAAACGACTGAAAAAACATTACAGGAAATTTGTTATCACTATCAGTGCCAGACATAGGAAATTTTTGTAAACGAAGATATTTATTGGTTTGAACTGGAAGTTTTTACTTTGTATTTAAGTAGTATAGTTATTGAATTTTCAAAATATTTTGTCGAAAGGTAAGTTTCAATATTTAATAATTTTAAAACGATTTTGAGAATTATTATCAATACAAAATGCACATCAAAGTGCTCAGAAACAAATCAAAAAGTTCAGCAACTTCAAATTGCGGTTAATTATTAAAAACTTTAAGAATAATTTTGTAAAAACTTTGAGGCAATAAGCATAAAGACGCTAATATGACATAAATCCGAACTGAAATTGCATAAAACTTAATTAATTCGGTTAACTTTTCCCAGAATTTTATTATTATTATTATTTTTATTATTATTATTATTTTATTTATTACTCGCAAGAATTCTTAATATTTCCGGTGCAAAATTAATGAAATCATTTCTGTTGGGTTCAATGTTGAAATTTTTGTTATTAAAATGAAGTAAATGAAAATGGTTACAACATAAAACAGTTCTTTGTTTACCATATGCTCAACAACGTATGCCAGCATTAATAGGATATATAATTGCTAAATTGACTTGATTAATTCTGAACATTCTTACTGTTCTTAAAGATGAGTCGCAGAAGTTTTTAAATTGAAAGTATTTATAGTAATTTTGTACAAAGAGGATGGTCACAAAATTGATGCTTAAGCCATTAAATCATTTAGAAGAAACATTCAAATACCAAATTTACCTTGACATTAAGAATCCAAATGCAATAATCTGTCAGATCCTTGGTCAACAATATTTCAAAATTTTAGACACATCAAACAAGGCACTCTGAACTTTAACAGTTACTTCATCTAATTTCTTCAATATTTATAAATCATAAATTAAAAGACCAACAGCTTAACACATCCCATAAACAAGCAAATAATATGAAGACAGAGAGGCACAATGTTATATTGAAATCTAATTAATTAACATTAATTTTTGGCATATTTTTCGTGAATTTATTTTATTGCCTTTCTCATCGTTGCTAGTCACTGTCAAAACAGGTATTGAAAATTGTTCTTTTTTACGTATTTTAAAGCGCTACAACGCAAAATATTCAAACGATTGGTGCAAAAAAAAATTCAGGAAAGCCTCTAATTAATAAAATCACGGAACTCGTTGAGTTGGATCAAAATAAATTAAGTAATTTTGAATTCCTTTGACATTCCAATAAACAAATTTAACAAGGATTAGATATCAGTTACAAGTTTTAATTTTGAAATTAAGCCATGCAACTCGCTCAGCACTTGTAAGCATAAATAGAATGAATTGCGAATAATTAACAAAGAATGAAAGAATTAAAGTTTAGCAACGTAGCAGTTTTTCTAATAAGTCATTAGTCATTAACATAAGCTAGTAGATTTGCAGACACTTTTTATTTGTTTTTCCATTCTGAAAGTAAAAAGTCATTTTGAATTCATATATTTTTTGGATAGGGATTTAAACTGGTTAATCTGACATTAAATGTTTGCAAAAAATCTCGGAATTTAATTAAGAGTGGCTTGTTCATGCTGCCAAAAAATTATAATTTCTACGGACTGTTAGTAGTACAAGTGTTTTGGAAATACAGGAATGGCGAGTTGAGTTTTTGGAATCATGAGAAAGAGATTGAGTAGGTTAAGAATTCGCATGCTATCTCAACAATTTATGTATTTGTTACTGATCCAGAATACAAGTCAACAAAAAATTACATTCTAAATCCCTGGAAGCTACATTAAGGTCATCAAACCGTAAGAAAAAATAGCTTCATGCAAGCATTAATATGGAGAATAATTACTTGATTTTTAATAACAAACAACATGATCGAAATCGCACATAGATCATCCATTATAATATCAAAGTCATACAATTCAGTTTGATTTCCAAAAAAATAAGGAAAGCTGAACAATAATTGAATTTTCGAAATTAACTACACGAAGATTATTCGGCTCAACATCCGTCATGCAAAACATAATTTAAATGAGCCCATACATGAACTGATTGAAATCTTGTTATTGGAATGTTATTCGGCTCTTTTGCGTCTTTAAAGTTCGGAGATCAGAGGTCGTGCATTTACATAAAAGGCTAAGAATTTGGAAATTCTTTTGTAAAATAACTTGATTGAGATAAACTTGGAATTTTGAGATAAAATTGGATGTTAATATTGACCTCTTTTTATTGTTGATGGTTTGGCGAACCCTCTTTTTTTGTCATTCAGTATCAGCTATTTGGAACCTGTTGTCTTTAAAGTGTCACAAAGTTTCAGAACTTCTCAAGATTCTTAATGAAACTCTTCACATGCAACTCATATTTCAACATAAATTCAATTAACGCATCCGAATCGTGTAAAGTTCGTGCAAAAACTTCCAGAATTGCCTCGTGAAAATTTAAGCAAATTTTCTACACAAAAAAAAATTACAATTTATCTCAATTCCAAAATCTGGCGTCTCGCATTCAGCAAGTTTATTGACCCTAACGTATCAGAAAATTCTTATAAATTCTCTCAAGTTTGCCTTCTTCTTAGGTCCAAATAAATCGATACATTTACTTCCATTATATTCGCAAAACGTGATTGGATTAAAATAATAAAAAGATTTTTTTTTCTCCTAGCAAATTACTCGCAAGATTTAAAGATTGACATTGTAGGCTTATTAATCTCAATTTGAAGGTTGAAGTTATTTTGTCAAAAATGTCACATAAATTGATCTTGACCAAACATGAATGCAAATATTATGACCTTGACAAAAGTTATTATTTACGTAAGAGTTCAAAAATTTTAATACTGCGCGTCCTCTAAATGATTAGGAA
Organism: Chironomus riparius; assembly: GCA_917627325.4. NCBI lineage: Eukaryota > Metazoa > Arthropoda > Insecta > Diptera > Chironomidae > Chironomus > Chironomus riparius. The sequence goes on along the minus strand of OU895877.1, from coordinate 13,650,790 downwards.
CTGCCGCATAAATCTAATTAAATATTTTCTTTTATACTCTTTGTTTCTTTTCATTCACGAATTTCTTATTTTAGATTTACAAGTTTATATTTGCGGAATTTTAATGCTTGTGTGAGTTTGTTTTGAACTCCAACAACGCTTGTATATGTTCACATGCTGATGACTATTACACGCATAATTGGAACAATAAATTCACAGTATTTTTATCAAGAGCCCGAAAAAAAAGCTTTAAAAATAATAATCGCAATTGTTTTGGTAAAAGGAGAGTCATTCATTTATGAAGCAACCATAATTTGTCTAGAGTCGGCAGACAGTCTAAAATTAATTTAAGCATATAGGCAATAATAATTTTCATTTTTTTTCGCACACTTGTTTCTCTTTTCATGAAATTCGTCAATATGAGAGCAAAATAAGATGAAGTAAAAAAAAAGAAGAAAGAGATTCCGCGCGTACGATCATAAGATACACACTCAAAGAAAAAAAAAAAGTTATAAAGCCAATTAGGCGCTGATGATCACATCAAAAAAACAAAACAACAAGAACTTTATTCTAAAATAATTGATTAGGAATGTTTGCTTAAAAATTTTCGTCTCATTTTATTATATCTGTCGTAAGCATGAGGAGAAATGAAAACAATTGACTTGCCGCGAACATTCGTGTCATATTAAAGCGACAAAATTGCTGTTATGGCAATTAGATTAAAAAATATTGTCGTGAAAAATTATCAAACTTGTAGAGTATCACACACCCTACATATTTTTGCTATTTTTCTTCTGATTCTTCTAGACTGTTGATATAATTTTCGGACGAGATTTAACTTTTTGAGCGTAGTTCCGCACAGAATTTGATTTGATTTTATGACCTTTCAGAAATGCATAATTTATTTTTTTATTTGGCGAGAAATGTGACGATTGTATACGGATTTGAGAATAGAAGTGATAAATTTTATCAACCTCTGATTTATTGATTCTCAGAAATTTTTTTGTTTTGTCAAGTTAGTTCCATTATAAATTGTTAAAGTATAAAATTCTTTAATATATTTCCAAAATACACTAGAGTCATTTTTATATAATTTTTTCAACCATTATGGAATTTACAATTATTAGACAAGGAGAGCTGGATATCATCAGAAGGAAATCGATTCCACGAAGCTACTCTCTATCCAGTTTCATGCAATTTACTGAGCATCTTTAAATATAAAATGTTTTTCAAATTGAAAATTTATTGACATGAAAGTGCAACATTATTAACATGATTTACAATGCCTATAAAGTTTTAATCCCTTTGAAGTTAAAAAAATCCTCAAGTAGCCCCACAATAAAGTGTGTTTAATGTCAGTTTTGTCACTTCAGGCACGAATAAGAATGCTTAAAAAATATTCAAATTAACCCCCTCCAATTTAATTACGGACTGTTATTGAACAATTCACACCCAGCAATCATTCGATACACATTTGCTCTGAAAAGGCTATTAGGATGCAGACAAATTAGCGAACTTACTATGAGATTTCTTTTTGACAGCGGGAGATTATTTTTTGCTAAAACTTTGCATTTTTTTCGACACATTTCAAAATTTCTTTTGATTTTTATTTAAACTTTTTTTTTTGTGTTTGTTGAAAAAATATTTTTGTGCCTTAAAAAATATGTGCGAAGATTTTGAAGATTAATGGCAGCATGAATTTTTACTGATAATTATGAATTACTAATTTGTGAATTTTTAAATACTGGGGGTCCTCGATTTGAGTAGTTGTTTTGTTCCAAAAAATTTCTACTCAAATAGAATCTACTCAAATCGAGGACCCTCAGTAAATCTCCAAACACTTTTTTGCATTTTTTAATAAAACTCATCAATGCAACGTATCAACAGACTACCGTCATTTCATATAACATCCGTTAAATTTATATTCAAAAAAATTCAAATTTTTTATGGCCGTTATAATATTCAAAAATTTCTGACGGTTAAACCAGATTTTACCATGCACTTACTCATTTTGCTCAAATTTTATTGTTAATAAAGTTGAGAATGGATAAAAAAATATAAAATTAATAATTTATGAAGAACTTTGGGATTTGTGCAGAATTGGTATTGATTAAAATAATTTATTGTTTACATAATGTAACTGTTTTTTGAAATTTGAATTTTCGGCTCTAATATCGAAGAAATCGAAATTAATTTCGAAGAAGTCCGAAACGAAATGGCGGTAGTCTGCGTATCAAAAATATCATTTAAGGCTAAGCGACCCCTGAGATATTTTATTTGTATTACTTTGGAACCGTAAATTTTATTACAAATGACAATTTAAGTTATATGGAGCTTCTTTTCTTCCCAATAATTTTTATTTATTTTTTTAAAAAAATAATATTTTCTATAACATCTCTAGTTGCTTGATGATCCCAAAAGTACCATACACGTCTATAAATGACCCATAAATAATACAATTTAAGTATAATATAATGAAATAAATCAAATAAAAAGAAAATAAAGCATCAATAATTGAATAAATCGAATCTGCAGACTGATAGGTTAAATAAAAGCATAAAATGCGATTCATATATGACACTTGGCTTGTATCAAAACAATTTTTTTCTTCATTTCTTCATTTTCTTGCATAAACTCACATCAAAGTGTTTTCGATTTTATTTCACTTTCTTTTTTTTTTCTTGAAAATTCAATTTGGTAATAAAAAAATGCACAAAAAATATTTTAATCTAGCGATTTTTTTTTAAAAAAATGTTAAATTCGTTTTATAATTTTCTATATGTCATATGTAAATGTCCTGAAGCTAGAGCAATGTAATTATGAAAATATTTTTACTCCATCAGTGCCTTTTTATACGCAATATTACATTAAGTGGGATCGCGTAAATTTTTATCAACTCATTTTATGAACTCGGCAAATAAAAAATGATAACATAAAGAGTGGAATATTTAATTTCTGATTACTCATAGCAAATGAAAGTTCTAATATATGATGTCATAGACATGGAAGTGATAATGAATATGCAAATTAAAAACGTGATTAGACTTCAGCCTGGTTTGTGTTCATTTATTTGGGAAAGGATGGAGTTTTGGTTGTTTATTGTCTGCAAAGCTGTTTACTTAATGCCTAATTGAGGATTTTGAAGTCTTCATGTAACATTTTAAGATCTAGAACTACTGAAACCGATGAGATTCTCCAAACACGACTTAAAAGAACAAAAAAACTTAATTTCGCTTAAACGCCGAAAATACTCGCTCCGCAATTGTCATTAAATTTTGGAGTAAAATAGTGAATGCGCCTATTATTCTGATTAGATTACTAGCTTTCTTACTCGTGACAAAATAATTAATGCCGAAGTTCTTTTTAAAATTAAGAAAAAAACATTTTTGTAGGCTAAAAAGAAGCATTCATCACTTTTCAAAAAATATGTGATAGCAACGACCTCGCAAAAAGTGAAAAAAAAATTTAAGAATGACACTTGTAACAAATATTAGAACGAATCTTTTGAAGTAAAAATCGAGCTCACCTCTTTGAATTTACGACGAAAACCACAAAACAAAAATATTTTAAATTTTTTGTTGTGTGTTCCTCAGCGCGTGTATTTTTTACGAAAACAAATTAATACATATTTAACGGATGATTATGCTGATAAAAATGGCTTGACAAGAGCATTCTTCTTTCGTATCTTCTTGTGAACTTGTAGAATTAAACTTGTTTCCACCTTGTATCCACTTGTTTGTGTTCAAACTTATACTTTATTGCTATTGTGTATTAAACCAAGTCTCTTTCGTCAACAAACAAAAAACCAAAATCCAGTTTACAATATCTGTTAATGCATAAAGCCAAAGAATAAGATGATCTGTCTGTATGTGACAATTGTGTGCCCTGAAAGCATTCGGAAGCACAAACAACACTTTAATATTCGTTCCTTTTTTGTGCTGTCGACAAAAATAAATTCTTATCAATTAACACTATGTTATTCTTTATTATTATATTATTTTTTGGATTATCACTCTTTCTATTTTAATTTTTACAAATTTTTACTATAGCTCAAAATCTTAATTAATTTTGTTGTACTTAAAAACACTTAACTGTTCACGATTGTATGGTAAAAAAATTGTTTTATTTCACAAAATAATTTCTTTTTTTTCACTCTTCATTTACTGACTTATGATTATTTTTATTCATCTACTTTTGATATCTTTCGCGCACGGGGAAAAAAATCTACTTTTATTTTACCACTTTTTCCTCTAAAAAAATCATCGTCTTCACATTAAGTCCTCTACGAATCATTTCTTACTTTTTTCACAAAATAAATTTTAGGTCTATAAAAAAATTTTCTCTACAAATTGAGCCTCCGGAACGAGAAAAAAATTGAACCTTCACGATCGTCGTACGACAGCGAAATAAAAATGAAAACAGAGAGGCTTGTTTTTATTAATGCTGAGATAGTTTTGCATTTCTACTGAGCGAAGCTTAAAGATGTTTGAGAAAATATGAAAAAAATGTGAGAAATGTTGAGAGAGAGACTCACACGCGATGAGTGTAGCCGTGAGAATATTATTTAATATGAAGAAGTTTTGTAAATGAATTTCTCATATTTCATCGTTTCGCTCAAGAAAAAAAGGCGGAAAGTAAATTTGCAATATTGTCATAGAATGTATTTTATGAGCTAACCACGGGAGAGTTTGCGAATAATTTACTTAATGAAATGATTTTTGTCTTAGTTTTTTTTTTTGATTAATTTTAATAAATTGTTCCGTATACGTTTATTGGTTCTGAGATTAAATAAATTCTTTAACTGAATTTTTTTATAATGAGGTCTGAATATCTTAATGGACGTCATAAATAAACAACCCTGCTCTTATCTTCAGATTTGGATAAATTTATTAACTGAATTGATGCTGATCAATTTATAAGATCAAACGAATGAGTTCGAACATCACTTAAATGTTATTATTGAGAATGAGATTCAATTCAGCGTGTCTAATTAACTGCTATTGTGTAATTAGCTACGGAAATTCACGAGCAAATCATGTGCACATATTCGTATATTAGCGGCAGTTCAAAAAAAGAAGAAAATATTAATTTGAGAGCTTTCTTCAGATAAGATCCTCTGAAATTTAATTCTCCTGTGGGATTCGTTGTAAAAATTTGCTTAGCATATTTTTAATGACATAAGGAGTTTATTAATGTTTGACGATCATCAAACGAATTTTCATCAAAACAACAAATCCCCAATGAAAAATTTTACAATCCCCTCCCACGTTGTATAATTCCTGAATACACCCCTGATTTAAAGAATAACATGAATCTCTCGAATGATTATCAACCGATTTTATATATTATAGGAATCTATCAGGTGTTGTCCAACAATTTTTGAACAAACTGTTAATTTTCTCAAAAACTACTTTTACTAATAGCCTTAATTTATTTATTAAAGCATTCAGTTGACAAAAATAGATTAATCCAAAAAATCCGAAGGCAATACAAAACAAATATTTCGTCATCATTAACTGGTTCATTTTGATTAAGTATAAGAATTTTGCAGAAGGAATGAAACAAGTTTGATTCTAGTGCACGAACGTTATTAAAGGAACTGTCAAAAATATTTATTTTTGTTTGATCAAGGTGAATCAACTTTAAGTATCAAGGAAAGAAAAGATTCCTACAATAATTGGGTTATCTCTACTCTAGGCGTGCATTTTCTATTTCCGCCCCCCCCCACCTCTCCTTCATCCTAAAATTTTCCTAAAATTTTAAAATGTCACACACCTACAGACGATGTTAAACATCATTTATGCTATGATGTGCCAAGAGACGTTGTCAACGTTGATTCGAAATAAATTCAAACTCGTTTCGAATGTTTTTCGAACAAAATTTCGCAATACCGAAAAACTTTTTTTTATGAAAATTTCAATTTTTCGCAATTTTTGACTTAATTTACTTATGATTACAGATTTAAATCATTCTACTATGTCTTTTAACACTAATTTAATCGTCTAATCGGTGATAAATGCAGCAAACATTAGTTTAAAATGCTTTTTTTTCAAAAATATTATAAATTTTTTTTGTTGTTTACATTGGAAATAAAAATGTTATTAATTCACTTGCACTAATTGTTTAGTAAATCAGTAATGGTTCATTACATTTGAGTGGATTCGTTTAACATTTTGATGATGAAAAACAAATATTTAAACTATTAATTAGAGATATTAGACATTAATAATTTAACGTGTGAAAAAAATTTGAACTTATGCTCGAAAATAAGGTCCCAAAAAAATTCAATATCGAAAATAAGGACTCGTTGGCGTACCATAGCATTTATGATTATCTTCAAGGATTTTTAGGAAACAACAGCAGAGTTGTGACTAGTGGGTAGCTACAAGCTAGATGTTCGTTTTCTTTAATGACTCATTTTACACCAAGATCAAAAATCATTTTTATAAATGGGTAATATTTATATTTAAATAGACATTTACCGTACGTTATAAAATGTACGCACTCCAAGAGTCAATGTGCAAAGAGATAAATAGTAAAATTGTGAATCATAAAATTGATGTCGCACTACAAACGTAAAACTACTTGTTGCGCAAATTACATTTATTTTTAAGCCTTTTTCTAACATGGCACAAGTGTTTCTTGGAAGCATAACTAGGCAAATTACTTGACTGGAACTATCATTGACGCAATTTTCTAACCTCTATGGATGCGTTGTAATATAGTTGTATATTTTAATAAGCAAAAGATATGTTTTGTTTTTATATTTTTTTTTATTGTATTTATTTATTTTATATTCTTAAATAATTTCTACATAGGTATTTATTTTTCTTTTGCAAAAATTACCGCTTCTTCCCTAATTATTAAAAAAATTATTTTCATAAATGATAAAGTTGAAAAATTAGCATACATCGAAGTGAAAATTCATTACAAAAGTAACAAACAACAAGTAAAATTCAATATTATTAAAAAGTTAAAAACTATAAATTTCCCAATTTTCCCTTCGTTAATTTAAAATGAAGTAGAAAGAATTCCATTCATTCAACAATGTATCGTTTCTTCTTTATTACATACTCTCTCATATTTCTATCATGTGGATATCTGCGTGAACAACAATTATTAAATTGATTGTAAAATTGTACATGTCATGTTACTATACATATGTCAACAATGTAGAAATAAATTTTATCAATCAACTATGTTTTTTTCATTAATATTGTTTATTTCATTATAAATTTAATATCACCAATACTTCAATCGTTTTTATCACTTGCTCTACTTAAATTAACGAAGGGAAAAGTGCATTCAGAGTTGTTAACTAGATTGTGAGAAGCTATAAAAGTAGCATTGTGTATAACTTAGTTATTCATTCTGATTAATGGCCATTTTTAGTATTTATAATGATCTAAGCTTAGTATTCAAATCTATTTTATCAAAACAGTTCTCAAACTTATATAAATTCGCAATTCAAAGTGATTGATGCATAAAAATTTTCATCAACCCACACATTTTGTTTCTCGTCCACAAAAATCTTCTCTCAGATTCCCTAGTAACAACTCAGAGTACAATAGAAATAAAATTTCTTTTTCTATATAAAAAATGATTCAGGTTTTTTTCAACTGTTTTATTTTTGATTTTTTAATCAGATACCTAATCTTATCTTTCGTGAACATAAGGGCATCCCGTTTTTTGATTTCGACAAAATCCTGTTCGTTGGTATTGATGACACATGCCACGACGTAATGTTGCATTTCCTCTTACCCAATTAGATCCGCCACCACTATTACTATTGCTACCCATTCGATTTCTATTGTTATTACTATTATTGTTGAAGTTTTCTCTATTATTAAAATTACTACTATTGCCGCTGCTTGATCCACGATTCTGATAAGGGATATTGCTTTGATAATTATTTTGAATCATGGGTGGTGGTTGCATGAACGGAGGTGGAAGTGTAGGTTGAACTATACCAATACCCATTAAATTGATTGCAGCAGTATCTTGTGGAATTGCTGGCAGTAATCCAGTAAAATTAAGGCCAGCAAGTGGATTAGTAGTTGCATTTGTTGCAGCTGGCGGAATATTAATACTCGATGCAAGATTAATGTTGTTGAATAAACCACCAAAGCCACCTTGTGATATATATTGCGGTTGATCACCTTTAGGTGCTGGCCATTGTACATCTTTAAAATTATTTACAGAATCAGGATTGCCAGTGACGTCTTCAAGTGGAATTATTTGTGGTTCTAATGTTTCATATTCTTCTGGATCGGGTTCATGAGGTGAATCGTACATTGATCGATTATTAAAGAACATTTCTTGGAGTGTATTTCTCTCGCGCTCAGCTTGAACAGCTGCTTCAAGACTCTTAGAGCCATAGGGGATTTCAGGCACATTATCAATCAGCTTTAAAGCATGCCACTCACTATATTCAACAACTTTAGACCGCATCATCATTCGCTCACGAGTATGTTCATCTTGCTTTTGTTCACTAAATGTCTTTGTCACATTAACACGCTCATTTTCATCAAGTTCAAAGTATCGAACCTCAGTCAGATCATTGTCAGTACGCCAACGAAGAGAACGTTTTGGTCGCTTTCGTTTTGGAATTGAAATAATTCCAGGAGGTCCATCAGGTCCACATCCAATACCTGGCGGTCTTTTTTGCTCAGGTTCATCTTCATTCTCTTCTACAACTTCATCAGACTTTTCTTTCTCAGAATTTTCATCAGACTTTGACTCGTCTCCTTTTGTAGACTTTTCATCTGTGCTTGCATCACCATTAGTAGTATTTTCAATATCTTTTGTTGGTGATGACGAGCTTGTTCCATTTGTTATCTTTTCATCCTTCTCCTCATCTTCCAAAGTGTCTTTATAGAATTTGAGTGGCTTTGTTTCAATTTTAGGTGACTCAGGTTCTTCCTTTTTACTTCCCGATGACAAACGTTTTCTCTTCTTCGAATCTTTTTTATGAAGCATAGCTGATGTTTCAAGTGCATCCAAAAAACCAGTCGATTCCATTAACATGGCTAAAATATATGAGAAGAGAGAGAAAGAAGAAGAAAAAAATACGTTAGAATGTTTGCAATACATGAATATGATGAACATCATCATCTATAATTGCATTCGATGGATTCAGAATGTTTAATGAGCCTTTCTTAAGTTTTCCTTTAAAAATAGCGTACGGTTGTGTAGTATCGAAAAAAATAAATTAATAATCAACAATATTTTGATGAAATATGCAAATTTGCCACATAAAGTGAAAGAATGTGTGCGACATTACGTCAAATTGTTGTTATGTGATGTGTTATAAAAGAGAAATAAGAAGTGATTTTTCTCACTCGACCTATATAAAATATTGATGCCATCGCTAAAATAAAACCACACTGCCATTATCGTTTAAGTCAAAGCATCATTTAGCAGATTTTTCATCTTCTTATTATTCATTTTCGCATATCACAAAAAAGATTGTCGTCTAAAATTTTATTTTTAAAACGAAACGACAAGAAGCATGTTTTTATCCTACTCAATCTATTCATTATGTTAAGTCCATTTTTAGTGTTTTATCTTTCTCTATTCATTCGCTCTCCTGCCTGACGATTTCTATAGACATGATCTTTATAGCTCAATAACAATTTCATCATTCGCGGTTTCATTTGAATGGGAAGTTTTGGCCTATTTTAAATTCTTATTTTGCCGCGGATGTAGATGGAATTTCGGCAAAAACATAATAAAAATCATAAATCTATCACGTGTGCCACAGATAATAAATCCAAAAATATCGATATAAGTGAGTCGTTCGTCAAATTAATAATGATATGACGATAATAATCATGATTCTCATTAAAATAAACATATAGATGAGAACTCTACGGTCTGTGTTTGCAAATGTAATAAAATCAGATTAGGCAGGAGTCGGTCATAAAAATATGAATTTAACTGTTCAACTATAGTAAATAATCTTCAAATTCACAGAATAAAACGCAATATTAACAAATTCATAATCTTATAAAACAACTTTCAAGGAAGCAAGTAGCTCAAATCAATAAATGTAAAATTCACCTTCTTAACGACTTTAAAATCTCATTATAAATAAAAGGGACGCATATAGTCATGTATATATTGAGAATAAAAAAAATGATAAAGTACAGAAAGTTGCAAGTATCTACGAATTGCAGTACGAAAAATCCGCTCATAACGATGCTTTTGACCCCAATTCAAACGGCAAATAATTATCTGCAAATCGAAAACGCCACTTTTTTGCGCTTTCAACAAGCAATAAACTTTATTTGTCATCACTTTATCTTATTTTTTTTTTGTTTTTTAATAAATAGTGTGAAAAAATAAACGTTATTGCAACTATATCTTCAAAATCTTGAAGACATATATATTTATAAAAAATATAATCACAATTGCTATCATTAAAACCTGTAAAATGGAGATAGAAAATAGACACAACACAAAGGAATATTAAGAAATACTTATTAAAGCATAAACACTGTCATCTCATGTTTACGATAAGAAACATTCTGATTCCATTGAAGCTTTTATAATCTATAAATAGAGTAAAGAAATTGTAAATTTAACGTATATGAGATACTCACGTTTTGGTTTTATCAGTTTGACGCCTCCAACTCGTTCAGGAACTTCGAAATCTAAAGCTTTTTCAAGGTGTATTCTTTTTGCGGGTGGGGGAGAAATAGGTTTAGGGGATTGCATAGAGGGGGTTGTAACGGGTAAAATAACAGGTGCAACTGGAGCAGGCTTTTTAAGACCCTTACGGGAAGGAGGCGGTGGAGGTTGTTCAGCCAATCCATGATCCCTAAATGTAGAATTATGAGTTTTAACAGTCTTAGGCTTATCACCCTTTCGCACTTCTATTGAAATTGATGGCTTTTTCTTTTCGATCACTTCATTGGATTTAGCACTTTTAGATGATGGATCTGAATCTGATTTCTCACTTTCACTATGTGGACGTTTTGGAATGCGTTGAAGTTTACTCGATGGTAGTGGAGCTAGAAAGCTGAGAGTTTCTTTATCCTTTTCTGCCTGTTCTTTTTCTGCTTGTTCCTTCTTTCGCTTTTCACGATCTTTATCCTTGTCGCGACTGCTTGATGACGACGACGATGAATGTTTGCTTGAACTGCTCGATTTACTAGAATCCTTGTGTCTATCCTTACTTGATGAACTACTACTACTTCTATGTGATGAGGATGAACGATCCTTATCTCTATGTGATGTCTTTGAAGATGAACTAGATTTGTGTGATGAACTAGAACTACTTGATTTTTTAGTTTTATCCTTATCAGATGAAGATGATGATGAGGATGATTTAGATTTATGCTCAGATTTAGGCTTGGAATCAGGAGATTTTAAAATTTTTGTATCTTGTTCATTAATTGGACTTGTACTACGTTTAATTGAAAGTATCAAGCCACTTTCCTTATTGCTAATTTTGTACTTGACATTCTCACTTGATTTCTTGGGAGAATCTTCATCTACAGTTCCATTACTAATTGAATTGTTATGATTATTATTACTAGTATTATTATTATTTATATTATTTTCAGTAGATGGCGATATTTTAATATCTGATTCAGATTTAATCATTGCTGAGTCATTATCTAATAAACTTTTGTCATCGGAATTTATATTATTAAATACAACAGTGCCATTTGAACCGTTTTGCTGTTGTAAAATTTGTTTCTCTTGATGAGCTATTTTTAACCACTGCTCTACTAATTTTTTAGACAGTGCTGTAATCATGGCATTTTGCGATAAGTTTAATGAAAGATTTTTAACAATTTTTGGTGTATGATTAGATTTCAAACGATTTCCATCGACAGGGCAAAGCAACAGCATTTCAAGGATCTCCTGTACAAATGCCCAATTGGATGAGTTTACTCCATCATTTAACCATGTGTGAACTAAATTCCATCCACCAGCTGCCATAAACTGTCCCAATAAATCTGTTTCTGTACATTTTAGGATTTGTATGTAAATACATTTTGATACTAATTTTTTGGAATATTTTTCCATAAGGCTGTAAAAAAGTTTAAAAAAACACATGTTAGGAAAAAAACACATTGCGATCATGTTTTTTGATATACTTACTTTGCAAGTCGAATGACTTCTCCGGAACTTTTAATTCCTCCATTTACAGCTAACAATGGAGTTAAACATGCTAACAATTGTTGGGGATCAATTCGAGGCTACAAGGAAAAGTAATTCTCAATAAATAATAGATTTTAAAAAAATCTTGTTGTTGTTATGTCTTACCATCTTTTCTGTTTGAGAATATGTTCAGCCAACAAATTGAGAAAAAAATTACTGCCTATAAAAATATACGGAATTGTTTTATGAGTTGTTTTTTCTCTCGGATACAATCAGGTTAATAATTTACACGAATTCAGCGACAACTTAAAAAAATCTAGTCCAATACTTGAGATACGTATTTCAAAATAATCTATTACTTTTGTACTTTCACTAATTTTGATCTTTTCAATTATGTCCTTTTCTTTGCAATTTCAGCTATATCTTGATTCTTTGTTTTTCATTTACTTATGATCTTTTATATTTCTTGACAATAACATTAACAATTTTTAATTCTAAAACTTTTAAGGAAGCGTGTCTTTTTCGTATCTACGTAATAAACTGAATTATCTCTAAATCTCATTGGAATTTGTACACAAACTACTCAAAAATGTCATAAACGTTGCCAAATGATAAAATAATACACTTATAATATGATTTTATTAGAATTTAGTATAAAAAAATCGATAAAAGTTTATGTAGAAAAAAATATGGCCGACCTTTATAAAGAAGAAAATTTTAAAGGCGATTTTAAAGCATTTCCTTTGCTTTTTGATGATTCTTTTTCATATAAAACGTTTGAATCGATTCTTTATTTTGAGAATATGATATTCAAATAGATTTAATTAAATGTCCTTTTTTGATGAAATTATTATTGGTAAAATTTACAATACATCTGCTTTATAAGAAAGCTAACAAACGACTGAAAAAGTTTACCGAGGTGAGTAAGTAACGAACCTTTTGTAGACTTTCACAGAATACAGCTTTTTTTGATTTATAGAATTTCGGTATGTAGCATTAATTGCATAAACATCAAGTACTGATTGGCCTTTGAGATTTGATTTTCCTTTTTATACATTTTTAGATTGCACACACTAGCAATCTCAATGTTATGTTTAATAAACTTTTTGTCACTGTGCAATTTGGAAAGTTTTTCAAATCTCCAAAAATAACGTTTTTCTAAAAATTCAAAAAAATATCCAAGCTTGGAATTCAAATTTTTTCTGACAGTTAACAAAGCCTTTAAAAGCTACAATTCCTTATCAACTTTATGTTTATTGTAGCTTGATTTATTTATATTTTTACACAGAATCTTGTGCCTTATCACTAGTAATTTATTAATACACAGTAAGATCACATAACTTAATAGTCTAAATTAGTGCTAAAACATGAAAACAATGTGTGTTATTCGCAGAAACAGGAGAAAATCGCATGCGTACTGATCGCAAAACTTTTAGTGCTGAACAAAGTATTTTTTTGGGATCTTTGTGATTGATTTTTTTAGACGTGTCTGAAAAAAATGAAAAGGTTGTGAATAATTTAATATATTTTTTGAGCGGAACTAGTTCAAATAAAAAGGAATATTGTATAATAATTCAAGGTTCGAGGATGAAAGATTTTGATGAAGATGAAAAGAAGAAAAAAGAGAAAACTAAGCATCATAAAAAACATAGTTCTGGTAAGTTACAGGTAGTGTCAGTGGATTAAAAGTTTAATAAAAACTACATCTTACATTTCAGATTTTAAATTGATTGCAATTGCAGTCTTCTTTTGGATCTTTAGTCCAAGAAAGTGATTCATCCTTATGTAGTGCAATTTAGTGACTTTATTTCATTATTAAATGATTAATTTATTTTTTATGGATTTATAGTTTAATTAAAAACATTGAGTTACACTTTTATACTTTATTAAAAATACCAACAAATTAGACCAAATCAAAATTAAATAATTAAGGGAACGGCGAAAGTGCAAAATAAGTAATTAATATCATAATGGGACAATCGCATTCATCAGAAGTAACACAGCATAATCAATCAAAAAGAAGATCCTTCCTGATAACACCCAAAAAATTGATCAAGCTACGTAGGCAAACATCACATGAAAATTCAGGAACTTCTCAACAGGCCAATAATACGCAGACGTCATTCTTAGGGGAAAGAGATTATCACAAAACAGCTGATAGACACGGTATGTATATAGATATTGTGCAAGTCTCAATCAAAACAAAACAGCATGCTTACCATTTCTTCTTCTCTGCCTTTACACTTTACATCCACAACAACTCTTTTGCTATGCATCTCTTCTTATTGTTCTTACATCTATCATGGTCGTGTGAAATAAATTTTTACTTTTGTATATATCCACACCTATACACCGAACTGGAACTGACTTTTTACAGAACAAACGACGACCAAAACAAACCATGATATCGATATACAATCACTACCAACGTACGAAACAGAACCAGTTTTTAACCGGCATAAAGAGACAACGCACACAAATGCAAATGTTGAAGCATCAAAGCACAACGAAATAGCAGCGTTCAGTCATGAATCGACTACGAAAGACGAGAGTTTGATTGAAGAAAATTTATTACAACAATTGCGTGAATTAATTGAACATTTATTATGTGGTGGCGATCGCATAGATGGTGATATTGTGCTTGAGATAGATTCAATTGAGAAGACATTAAAAATCTTGCCGCAACAAAGTTCATTGGTCAGAGGAGAACTTGAAGGTAATTATTTCTCATTTCTTATTCTTTTCTTCCGTTTCGTTCATCTTTCGCTTATTCTAATGTTCTATATATACGTGTACACTTTTTTTTTCTCAACATTCTTCCCATTTCCCTTCTTTCTCGACGATATATAAAATATTATAAAAGAGAAAAGTTCGAGAGATCAGCGATCGATTTAAAAAATATATACATGAACGGGACCTTGCTGGAAGTTAATTGTGCATTAGTGGTACTGCTTTTTACTAAATAGTACAAAATTCTATATTAAATGAATTTTATGATTTGAAGTTTAACAGATTTTTAAAGTTTGAATATTAACGGATATTTGCCATTTATTATTATTTATTTGTCGACATTACCGTCCGGAAGAATTAGTATTTATACATGTTTTACTTTTTACATTGATTAGTGATACATTTCATATCACTATGGGTGACGTAGAATCATGCTTCTAATCTTCAAATCTAGGTTTCGATTAAATTCAGGCTCTCGTTTCAATCTTCTGTGGGCGTGACGTGATACATTTCAGGTCCGTTCTGACAATATTCCATTATAAGGTAATCTTGTAGCTCTCGTTCCTATTTCTCCCGCTACACTTCAAGTTCCTGATCCGTTCCTTGATCCAACGTTGCCCAAAATGCCCAATTATGGCTTGATCTCGTACATTAATCAGTCAAAGTATCTAAACTTCTGAAAAAGAACAAATTTGGAAATGGCTGGATTCGAACCGACGACCTTCGAGTTACCATACCAAATTTGAGTCAAGCGCCTTACCTATTCAACCAGCAAGACACTTAACTGCATTTTATAGCAGTTTTGCAACGGCTTATCAAAATTTGAATTTCTAGCAGTTTGCAACATAAAATTTGAATTTCAAACGAGCGTTAATTTTCCTAATTTTTTTGTCCCGGCTCAGGCTCAACAACACATAAAACCAGTTTTCATTCCGATGTATAAATTAATGCATTCCAAAAAAAATCAGTGGCTACACAATTATTATTTGTTTTTATTTGATTAAAATGTAATTTATAACTCGAAACGATAACATTATGTCACAAATCCATATCAAAAGAAACAGTTTCAATAGTCATAAATTTCGTGAGCCCTTTCGGCTACAAATTCAATCAAAATATCACTGTAAAAAACATGAGAAGAGAAAAAAGTGAAAACGGTGAATATATTTTTATTCGAGTGTCGCTTTGATGATGCAAGTTTATCATTATTATGCATATTTGTATCCAAAAAAATTTGTGTCGATTATGAAATTTAATTTAAATAATAATTTTTTTGTCTCATCTTTAAAATCAAACAGAAATTCCACCATCATCGGTATCATCACAAGGGAATTTCATTATAATTCGCGAACACGTTACACCTTCAAGTGCCGATACTGTTTTCACAGATGCTGTATCGACGGTATCACAGCAAAATAACAATAATTATATTTCGCAAAATTTAAGTGTTACAAAATTAGAGCAATTTGATATTGCTAGTGATATACTAAAGTGTGAAATTGTGCGTAATGAATCATTTAATGTTGATGGAATAGAACGAGATTTTGAGGACGAAGACATGCCGATTGTAAAAAACAGCACATCAAATGGACAAGATGGTAGTGATAAAGGAATATTCAATGTGTCACGTATTAAGAAAGTTGAACTGTCGGAAATTCCATTGGCATCGGATATCTGCAACAATGCATGTAAGTGATACAATTCACATCTATACGCTTAATCTCTAGTGCTGGTTGTGCTTATTTTATGCAAAAGTAATAGTTTTGTGGCTCAATTTGTCTGGATTTGAAATTGACTTTTTAACGGGTTTCTTGAAATTTGAATTTTAGTGCTTGAAATTTGAATCTCAAAAATCTATCAAAAGTATAAATTTTAACTCAACATAAATATTTTTTGCTTATAAATTCGCACGACGAATCATTTAAAGCAAGAACGCAATATGATCATCCACGATAATCTTACCAGTTCTTTTTTTTTGACCGTTAACTCTTCTCACCATTATGTGAATTAAAAATAGAATGGAAGTAGAAAGACGATGCTCGTGTTTTTAGACAATTGAGTAATTTATTTCTAAAGTGTAAATAGAATACCATCATATATATGCATAAAATGCATGACCTTCCCCATCCTCTATATGATCTGTATTATTCTCTCTTTTTCTAGCACACTAGCTTATGTGTGTACTCATAACATTCATTAACGACTTTAATTTATGCTTAATTTTTCATTATTATAAATTAACAGCGTCGTCGACAATTCCTGAACAGCAAACTGTAACAGCACAGAAATCAGTAACATCGAATGGAAGTGGAAGTAAAGTTCTACATCGAGTCATTTCCCTAACGACTGCTAATCACAATGACAGCAATAATTTTACAAAGCAAACGACAAAACCTCCATTCATTCCTGAGAAATTGCAGTTTTCTGCATTCGAGAAATTTGAAGGTGAGTTTTTCACAGCGATATTATTTAATTAATGACATTCAACATTCCACTAGACACATAGTTAACTTAACTTATCTAATGAGTTTTGTTGTTTGTGTAAAGGGAATAGGAAATATATATTAATACACGTTTCGATAAGAAATGAAAATGAATGAAAACAGTCGTAGGCTTGTTTTTTTTTGGGATGTAAGGTGTATGATGGAAAGTTTGTGCATTTGGGTGGTCGTTTTGTCTTGTTTGACATGCATTTATTGCGGATTAAATGGTATAATTGGATCGCACATGAGTGCAATTTCTTTATTGTTGATCAAAGAGATAATCATGATTTTATTCAGGATTGGAATCTTGTAAATACGAGTCAATAAGTCAATTGTAAATTTAACAGATAACGGATATTAGAATTTGAATTTTGTTCAATCGTTATCTAAGACACCCTCTATGTGTTTAGTAGAGGCACATTGTAGCTAATAAGCTATGACACACCACATTATTAGAGAAGCAAAGTAACACTATTAGCCAGGACACGAGTCAACTCATTAGTCAAGACTCGTTATCACATACTAGTTCAGACACAAAGTTACAACAGAGAAACATCTAATTAGATAAGACACATCATACCATCGAGGTTCATACCATTATCCGAGACACATAAATGTTATTATTTAACGCGCAATGCTATTAGCTAAGACATCGAGTTATTGACATTGATCATAAGCTATAACACTAGGTAAATGTCCATGATAATGACAATCTTTTAGACAAGACACACCACAAATTTAATATCAGCCAATTACCAAATTATAAGTAAAGACACTTGTCAAATAGGTTCATATTTTAGCTTCTCTTAGCAATTTTAAGCATCAACCATTTATTGCCTCTGCTACAGAAAATCTCTGCTTAATCTTGATTTTCAAAAGTCATCTCAAAATAATCTTCAAGGCCGTTACACTCAAATCTTTATGATTTTTCAACTTGTTCCTTGTTTCAAATCATATTATGAGTGTAACAGAAACAAAATCGATAAAACTCTATCATAAATTTCCATTAAGGCATTCGAACATTTATCGGGTAACAAAAGTCTCGTGGGCAGACTAATATCGCACATAAATAAAGGTGCGCACACAACTTATGATAAAAAAATATAATAATAACTATATGGCATACAAATGTAAATAAAAATAAAGTAGCAATCAATTTTGGTGAGATAAGAGGAAGTTTCTTGTGGTTGTACTGTACAGAGATAAATAGATACACGTTGCGATTATATATTTTCTAAATTAGTAGTGAGATTTCTTGTACAGACTTATCAGATATAATAAAACATCGCGAAATTCCCCTTTTTGAATAATGTTAATTAAAGTTATTACTGCAATTTATTTTTATTCGATGCTCGCAGTACAAAAATTAATAAAAAAAAGCCGCAAATGTCTTAAAGTATTAATAAAAAGATCTCATGCATGTCTGCCAAGTGAGTAATTTCATCCCTGAATGTTGTGGGTGTAAAAATGTAAAGGAAAAATTGCTTGTTAGTAACGTTCAGTTCGCGAAATAGTCAAGATCGCGCTTAAATAGTTAAAAGTAATAATTTTGGAAGTAGACAAGCTGGATTCATTCGAAATTCAATGCACAGTTACGTCTTTGAGATCGCAGAAGCGAAAACGAAGTTACTTGAGAAGAATTTGGTATTTACGGAATTTCTTAAGTCTTTTGAGAATCTATCGGGCTTATCTACGATGGAAGTACGATAGACGGAAGAAGAAGAGACTTACATGGCGCAAATATGATGCAATAGCATGGAAAACGTTTAGTTTGCGTTGGAATCAAAATTTTATACCTCAAAATTCATTTACTGTAGTTTTATTTCGCTTTTATAACTGTCAAGTGACAGCCACTTTCCTTATCAGTAGATTGCCTTTCCAATTCATTACAATCGTCGAGAACTTGTCAATTGATAAAATACTTATAATATCATTGAAGCACGAGACTGTTTACTGGAAAAACAATTTTGTTGCATTAAGTGGATGTAAATAATAATTATTATGGATATAATCCAACTATAGCTAATTCCTTTCTTTATTTTATGTCTTTTTAGGTCAAATGCTGATGAATTGGTTCATTCAGTCGATTCCTGCATCACTCACAACATCACTGAATGAAAGTGATTTGAACGCCCTCACCATGCAATATTGTACTAATTTATTAATTGCCGGTATTATTAAATCGCTGGATACGACAAATATTAACAATAGTAATGGCATTGAAGTTTTCAAGGTAAAAAAACTGTAGCTAATAAGCTTAAAGTTTGATATTTTCGCAGTGCATTTTTGAAATAATTTTTGTTTATTTTCTGTCTTGTGAGGCTTGACAGTTCATTTGTTGACTGGAATTATACTCTAATTGAGTTTTATAAAATTTACCGTTATTTTAAATTTGAAAGAAATTCTTAAATAGATTTAAATTCTCAAAAACCTCTACCAAATTTTTGATTCCAAAACACCGTTAAATTAATTGAAAGATTTAGTAAATTAACAAATAGTTTAAGATCCCAATCTTTTTGACATTTCACTTCCTTTAATAATGCGCTTTAGTCTGACAACATCAACAGTTACTTTCTTACCATAACTTTGTGACTAATTTAAAAAACATTAATTTTCACATTTACAGTCAAACTTAATGTATCAGTGGACATATAAAGAACAAAAACAAACAAGTGGACCTGGAAAATTAGAAGCAGGAGCCTTATGGCCACACAATAATAACAATAACAATAATAACAATGAAAAAAAGGTGCTTAATAGTAGTTCAAGTCCTACGAAACGTCAAATTGATGGCGAATCAAAAATTCCTAAATTGGTATCAAACTTTACATCAACTCCAAAGCCTCGCGTTCCACAACCAGCCAGCTTATCCACACCTGAAAACTCATTATTGCTCAATGGAATCGAATTTGATCAAAACTTAAAGATTGCCGAACTTAAAAGTAAGCTGAGCAAGTGTGAAACGATACAGGAAACATTGATGCTGATAAGATGCTTTCTTAGTGAATATGCGATGCAGTCGTCAGAATCTAGCACGAATAGTAGTGTTGCATTGACAAAATCAATTTTGAATGGATCTGATTCGACGATATTTGATAAGAACAATGAAGAACAGACATTGTTTAGTATTACTCAAAAGCCGGAAAGTATTATGAAAACTCCCGTGTCATCTCGAACATCAACAATGGCAGTGAGAAGTACAAAATCTCGTACATCACCAAGTACACCGACATCAAATCGCAATGATATAACATCAAGGCAAAGATTTCGTCGGAATTTATCAACAGATTCAGTCTCAACGCTGCCAAATAAAGAGACTAGCAATAACAATAATGTCACTAATGTCAATAATACTGGACTGTGTAAAAAATGCATGCTTATATCACCAGCAAGAACAAGTACAGCAGCAACAACAACAGCTCCTATAAAGCGATTTGTCGATAAAGCGACAGTTATGGATGTTGAGCCTCTTACTATGATAGAGAAACGTCCCGATTTCAAGCATGTTGAAATTCAGACTGATGATTTAGTGATTATTGAAGAAAAAGATATGAAAAAGGAAGAAAATGTTGAGGAAAAGAAGACTGAAATTTCTACAAATATTCCAATGCCACCACCTTTACCTTTTCTACAGCCAAATTCTTCAAATTCTACAATACCTCCCCCTCCTCCCCCGATGCCAATGCCTATACCTCCCCCGCCAATTCCTCCTGCCCCACCTATTTTAAATGCCCCAAAACCCCCGCCAGGTAAGAATTAATACTATTTTAATTATTGCTTAAAGAATGAACTTTATTTGAATTTTAACGGTAAAAAGTAATTTAAATTTCTGAACCTGTTCTATGGTTTTGGTAAAAACATTTGTAATGTTTTCAAACATTTTTAGGGGTTTATCTATCAAACTATGCTAAATTACTTTAGGGGCCGTTCACTATTACGGGGGGGTGTTGAAAAATTGTAACAAAATGTAACATGGGGGGGGGGTGTTGAATTACATATTATAACAAGGGGGGGGAGGGGGTGTGAAAAAAAGTAATTTTTTGCGTAACGTAATAAGTGAACGGCCCCTTAAATAAAGATTATTTAATCTCAAAAAATAATTATTATGACCTAGAGTCAGTAATATTTCACGCGTAATTTAAAATATTAATTTCAACAGCTTTTAAAAAAATTTTTCATGTACTTTTAGGACCACCTCCACCTCCAAATGCTTTAAATCTCCATAAAGGACCATGCCCATTGCCTCCACCAATCTCAATGGCAACTCCAGGTAAATCGCAAATAATGACAAACTCATTCAACTCATCAAATTTGACAGCTAATGGAAATAAGCCAAAACCCTTGCCCCTACCAGCTTCAGATTTTTATCAAACGAATAGTGAGTCAATATGCGATCCAACGCATCCGATTGCTATCTATTTTTCTACTTGTTTTATGCCTTAAACTTGATTTATTTTACTCTCGACTAGAACGAGGAAATTTAGAACTTATTTCCTTCCTTTTTATCTCTTCTTAATTTTTATAATCGTAATGTAGATGCGACACTATTTTTGTAGCAATTTTCTCATCCTTTTCTATCTTTTTATATCCTTTATTTTGCCTAAATCAATTTATTGAGGTTTTTTCTTGTGAATGGGTGCACGCACGTTTTGTTATTGTTGATATTTTTGTAGATAGGAGTTATTTAGGATTATCTGATCTGAACTTTTATACTTGAATGTAGTCAGTCTATAAGCAGGGATTTTTGAAATATATTGGATTAGTTGTTTTGGAATTAAGGATTTTTGTGGATATTATTTGGGTGTGAATTGATGATTTTTGTGGGCTACAGCTTTGGTGCTGTTTCTTTATTACGTTGTAACTTAAAACACTTTGTCACAAATTTAGCAATTAAATTTATTTTTTTATTAATTTTTGAATTTGTAACGTTCTCTTTCGAATTTGTAAGGTTTTAAAACAAACTTTGATTGTCAAAACATTTAAATTCACCAAAATTGTTATAAAAACCTTACAAATTCTTTAAAAATGTCTCGAAACAATACAAATCCTTCAATGAATGTCCCAAAACCTTACAATTCCATTAAAAGTTGACACAAAAACCATTCAATTCCTCTAAAATCGATATGAAACCTCACAAATGCAAAATTTTGACATAAAAACCATTCAATTCCAAAATTCAATTGAATTTCAATTTTCCTGCTTGAACTTATTACAAAAAACATTTCTTTAAATCTTGTAAGATCTCTTATTGGTAATTTGGTATGTTTCAGACACAGTCAATTTCTTTTTCTTTTAAATAGTTTCTTTCTCACTTTACCTATTATCCTCATATATTAAATCTGTTGATTTCCGTAACTAATCAATGAACTTATTTTCTACACACATGAAAAAAAAAACACAAAAACATTAATTTTAGCACTACGAAAAAATGCTGTAAATCCGCCAAAGCCAATGAAACCATTGTATTGGACAAGAATAGTAACGCCAATAATCATGCAGCAGCAACAGCCACAAGATACAACAGATGGCAAGACATCACCTGATGAAATGAAGGAAGAAAAAGATGAATTATGGAAGGAAATTGACGAGACAAATCTAGACAATCTTGATGAATTTACTGAGCTGTTTTCGCGTCAAGGCGTCGTACCAAGAGTTTTGAAGGAGACGACAACAATGCCTAAAAAAATTAAAGCAATTAAGATATTAGATAGTAAACGATCTCAAAATGTTGGAATATTTGTGCGTAGCATACACGTTGATTTTGCTGAGATAGAGCATGCAATTTATCACTGCGATACATCAGTTGTGAGTCAAGAGACGTTGCAAAGTATTATGGCAATAAGAGCAACAAATGAGGAATTATCGATGATTAAGGAAGCAATTGCTTCACATAATGGCACAGAATCGCCTCCGCTTGACGCACCCGAACACTTTTTATTAAGAATATCTGAAATCTCATCGTCGGCGGAGCGTATATCATGTATTGTGTTTCAGGATGAATTTGAGGAGCAATGTATTATGGTATCACGTAAAGTACATATTGTAAAGAGCTTATGTGAATTTTTATTAGAGAATGAACGCTTAAAGGAAGTATTTTCGATAATTTTAACGCTTGGAAATTTCATGAATGGCGGCAATAGACAGCGTGGACAAGCAGATGGATTTGGTTTGGAGATTCTGGGAAAGCTCAAGGATGTCAAATCAAAAGATCCAAAAATTACTCTCCTTCATTTCATCGTTAAAACTTACATTACACATGCCAGAAAAAGTTGTGGGTTGACTGAGATTGAATTGCCTATACCAGATCCAAATGATGGTGAGTAATGTGCTGCGAATTGCTTTTGACATGCCTAATTTGATTTCTTTTTATGTGTGATTTATTTTACAGTCGATAAAAGTCTTCACATTGATTTTGTTGAATGTCAGCAACAACTGAATGCATTGAAGAATAAAGTTGAAGGTAAGTTGATTGCTTGCTGTTTATGGCTGTGCATTGAATTGGCAGCAACAAAATAAATTTTGACAGTTATTTTAAATATTTTTTGACTGGTAAATTTCAAATATTTTTTGTCGGTTATTTTCAAATATTTTTTCACAGTTATTTTTTCCAAACAGAAAGTCCAATATTGTGAACCACTGTTATTTCTATTAATTCTACCCTATAAAATCCATTTACATTTAATTAACTAGACCAAATTTATTGCTAATTTGCAACTTCATTTATAGCCAACCCAAAAGTTCTATCCTATAGCTCAATAGTTATATTAATTGCTTTATTCTCTATTATTGCCTATCTCATCACATAACCACATCATTTTCTATACCCACAGAATGCAAAAAGACAACAGAGAAAGTAATTGTAGCATCAGCCGTAGAACACGTCCAACCATTTAAAGATAAAATGGAAGCATTTCTAAAAATGGCAACGAAGAGGATTGAGAGTCGATTGCTGAAAGTCGAGGAATGTAAAGTGCTATTTATGAAGACACTCAAGTTCTACAAGTACTTGGCAAAGAGTGGAACAATCGATGAAACGACACCAGCACAATTCTTTGAATATTGGACCTCATTTACCAGTGACTTTAATATGATTTTCAAAAAGGAAATTGTGATACTTACTAATGAGCTGTAAGTTGATTATGTCCCTTAGTGATTTGATATTTGAGTGCTGAGTGAATTGACTTTTATGCTGCAATTTGTGCTAAATTGGCATTTTCATTTTAATGTTTTGTTGTGTCGAGGATTGATTTTTACTTCAAATTTTAAAAATTGTGTCTTAAATAAATGTACCAAATCTAATGACAGTTATTAAGTCAAGACACAGCATAGATATCATAAATTTGTGGAATTTAAATTTGACATGAGTCTTAGCTAAAATACAAATATCCAAATCTGAAAAATTTGTAGTTTATTTGACACGTGTCTTGGCTACAATTTTAAATTTGAAAAGTTCGTTATTTTTCCAATAACGCTCATGTATTTTAATAATGAACTCACAAGACGTTTTCCAACCAATTAAAGCACTAATGCGATCCAATTTGAGAAAGTTCCAAATGTTTCTCATTAAGAGCTTTTATATTCTTAATTAATTACATCAGCACTAGTAAATTAATTTCTCTTTCTCTTCTTCTGCTTTTTTTTCTGCTTTTGTCTCGATAGTCTAAAGAAATCACGTCAACAGACGAAGCCACAGTCGAAACCATCACAAGGAGAGAATAATTTGAAGGCACGCATCAATCGTCTTAAGAGTCGTGAAAAATGAATGTTATTAGAACTGAATGTAACATGCAATGTAAAAGGCTACAATTTTTTTTTAAAAAAAGAGTGAATTTTAGGCATTTATAGGAATTAATTTATATTTCTGTGAGAAGAATTGAAACGCAATGTACTCAAAAAAATAATAATAATAATAATATTGTTCATGTCGTCAAAGTTTTTTGGAATTTTATAAAAAATTTATTGTGAAAAAGTGTTGATTTTAAGAAGATATGAACAAAGCTAATGTATTTTTAAAGTCACAGATGTATTTTTTAAATGAAATATTTGTAAAATTTAATTTTGTGAAATTTTTTGAATCAAAAAATCATAAAAAAAAGAAAACTAGTGCACACTTACAATTTTAATAGAAACATTTATCTACAATGAGATTCACACACAATATCCAATTCAAATCTACCTTATAGATCTAATCTATTCATCTCTATCTCTCTCTGTATTGACTCTTCCTTACTGAGTTCGTCCTCAGTTCGCCTTTCAATCACGTACACGATAAAATATATGATAATTTAGTGGACTCGTAGTGATCAGAAAATTTCAATGAAATAGGATATATTATATTTAATGAAAATCTAAATTAAATGAATAAAAAATTGATAGAAAATTCTAATTAAGTTAAAAAAAAACAGAATCAACTTGAGTCATTTAATTAAAAATTTTTGTTTTGCAGGTTCTTCGTTAATTGGTAACTAGGCTATCCGAAGGCGCCCGTGGCGCCTCTTATCTGAGTTAAAAATTTGATTAGTATTATGTAAATAACTGTAAGACGCAAATAACCATAATGTTTTTAAGGTCAATCCTACCACAAAACTTCGCAATGCCTCACAAACCTCCTGGAACTCGGACCCCCTTAATCCCACTAAAACTTTAATTCCCCCGAAACCCACCATGTCTTTTCACAAAGCTTCGCATGGCTTCACAAAACTTTACATGGCTTCACAAAATTTTTTATATTCCTGACACCAAACTTTTCCCACAAACCCCCTCAAATTTGGACCCACCCCCCCAACTGTCACCCACCTTGTCAGCACAATTCAAATCATTGGCTTCACACGGCTTCATAAAATATACCTGAAAACTGACCCACCTGACACCCACTTTGTCACCCCACACCCACCTGACAACCATTTGTCAACACTCCTTAAATTTTTGTCTCAACACGGCTTCTCAAATGTCTTCACATTGCTTCCGTTCCAGAGTCAGTGAATCAGTGAGTTGGGCTTTAATATATTAGATACCTAGATATGTTTTAAAATGCAATTTTAAGCATTTTTGGTTTTGATCATAGTAGGCTATTTTCAAAAAAAAAAGATCGATTTTATATCTACATTAACATTCTTTATCATTTATAATACCTAGATATGTTTTAAAATGCAATTTAAAGCATTTTTGGTTTTGAACATAGTAGGCTATTTTCAAAAAAAAATGTCGATTTTATATCTACATTAACATTCTTTATCATTTATAGTGCCTAGATATGTTTTAAAATGCAATTTTAAGCATTTTTGGTTTTGATCATATTAGGCTATTTTCAAAAAAAAAATATCGATTTTATATCTACATTAACATTCTTTATCATTTATAGTGCCTAGATATGTTTTAAAATGCAATTTTAAGCATTTTTGGTTTTGAACATAGTAGGCTTTTTTCAAAAAAATATCTATTTTATATCTACATTAGCATTCTTTATAATTTATAATACCTAGATATGTTTTAAAATGCAATTTAAAGCATTTTTGGTTTTGAACATAGTAGGCTATTTTCAAAAAAAAAATATCGATTTTATATCTACATTAACATTCTTTATCATTTATAGTGCCTAGATATGTTTTAAAATGCAATTTTAAGCATTTTTGGTTTTGAACATAGTAGGCTTTTTTCAAAAAAATATCTATTTTATATTTACATTAGCATTCTTTATAATTTATAATACCTAGATATGTTTTAAAATGCAATTTAAAGCATTTTTGGTTTTGAACATAGTAGGCTTTTTAAAAAAAAAAATATCGATTTTATATCTACATTAGCATTCTTTATCATTTATAATACCTAGATATGTTTTAAAATGCAATTTAAAGCATTTTTGGTTTTGATCATAGTAGGCTTTTTTCAAAAAAATATCTATTTTATATCTACATTAGCATTCTTTATAATTTATAATACCTAGATATGTTTTAAAATGCAATTTAAAGCATTTTTGGTTTTGATCATAGTAGGCTTTTTTCAAAAAAATATCTATTTTATATCTACATTAGCATTCTTTATAATTTATAATACCTAGATATGTTTTAAAATGCAATTTTAAGCATTTTTGGTTTTGATCATAGTTGGCTATTTTCAAAAAATGTCGATTTTATATCTACATTAGCATTCTTTATCATTTAAAGTACCTAGATATGTTTTAAAATGCAATTTAAAGCATTTTTGGTTTTGATCATAGTAGGCTATTTTCAAAAAAAATATCGATTTTATATCTATATTAGCATTCTTTATCATTTAATTATAGGCTATCCGAAGGCGCCCGTGGCGCCTCTTATCAGGGTTATAATTTGATTAGTATTATGTAAATAACTGTAATACGCAAATAACCATAATGTTTTTAAGGTCAATCTTACCACAAAACTTCACATGGCCTCACAACCCCCTCAAACTCGGATTTCCTTTATCTCACAAAACTTTATAAATAGCTTAACAAACCCCCTCAAATTCGGACTCACCCCCCCAACTGACACCCACCTTGTCAGCACTCCTCAAATCATTGGCTTCACAAAATATACCTGACACCCATCCCTCACCTGACACCCACCTTGCTCCCCCCCTTTTCCAACTGACACCCACCTTGTCAGCACCCCTCAAATCATTGGCTTCACAAGGCTTCACAAAATATACCTGACACCCCCCTTGCTTCCATCCCCACCTGACACCCACTTTGTCACCCCCTTACAACTGACACCCACCTTGTCAGCACCCCTCAAATCATTGGCTTCACAAAATATATCGACACCCACCTTGTCCCCATCCCACACCTGACACCTGACACTCACCCCACACCCACCTGACAACCATTTGTCAACACTCCTTAAATTTTTGTCTCAACACGGCTTCACAAATGTCTTCACATGGCTTCCGTTCCAGAGTCAGTGAATCAGTGATTTGGGCTTTTATATATTAGATAAATCTAAATGTATGAGTTCTTCATAAAACCGTCGAAAAATAACTGCCAAAAAATATTTGAATTTAAACTTTGCGGGTCATGCAACCAGATTTTAACTTGTAAACTCCGTTAAAAGTTCATTAGCAGCTGATCAATATTTTAATCTCCTTTAGTATTTATTAATGGTCACAATTAATATTAATAAATATCCGCAAACAATGAAATTACCGATTCGTTGATCCTCGAGCAAAACCATGATTTATTATTATTCATTAATAAAGAATTATTGCACCACATATTTTTTTCATCCCAGCATGTCATGAAAAATAATTTCAAGCAATTTTCATTCGAAAAAGTTTGTGGAATTTCAAAATTTCTATTTTAACAAGCAGCTAGTCAGCATTAAAAATTCATATCAGCCTAATAAGTCATGGCAGCATTGAGCGATGAGCAATTGAGAGCAATAAAGACTGAACAGTTTGCTAAGGAATTTAAAGAAGCAGCGAAGGAAGTGATGTTTAATGCTGCAAAATTGAAGTCAGCACAAGGCAAGACACATATACGTTGCCGACCTACATTTTAGCCTGTCAATTAACATTAATTTGTCTCTTCCCTTTCTCACAGATCGTGTACGAATATGTGAGTGGCTGCACAAATTAAGAGAATTGCGAAATGATAAGCTTGATGAGGCAAATATGAAGAATGAGTACATGCAATATTTGAGGATGAGTTTGTCGGGTGAATATTATATCCTGACGAAGCCCTTTTCGTCACAACCCCCCAAGAAATTAGTTCCATTTGGCGAATGTATCGCAAATAAAACATGCGATTTTATTCCCAATATTCCACGATGTGGACAAATACAGCCAATACTCTGTCATAAGTCAGATGATAATCGTGCCTTCATGTGTGTCAAGAGAACACCAGATAATGGCATTTTGTGCTATATGGCTGTCAGCCCCGATTCTTTGTCAATCAAGGAATAAAACTAGTTGAAACGTTATTTTCTTTCGCATTTTACTGCCGATATTTAACCGTTTTTAAAAATTTGAGCAGGGTTTTCAAAAAATTATTGACAATTATTTATTCAAATATATTTTGGCAGTTATTTTTTCAAATCATTCAGGATCCAGTAATAAAATAATAAGGACATCGTCCAAACTGGAAGTAATGCAATAAATAATAAATTTTTCTCTCGTCTGATTTTGTGACAATTCACTCAATGCTGTGTATTTTTCTATTAGGAATTATGAGAGTCATGCTTCATGCCTTATAGTTCCATATGCTGTACATCCATTCATATAAACAACAACAATGCAATGGACGGGTTCTCTCTTCATGATTATGAATAAAAAATAGAGAAAATTTATTCCATTTCTATTTTTGTTGTTCTCCTTTGCCTTTACATCCTTACGGCATTTACTGTATAGTTAGAAGCTTCATAGTACAGTGCGTATGATTCGTTTAGCCGCACTAAGGAAAAAAAGTATTTTCAGTTGATATTGTAAACAAATAAATTTAATTTGTAAGTAATTTTAATTAAATAGATTATTATCTATAAAGTAACGCTATTAATTCATTACATTACTGATTAAAAAAACAAAAATTTAATCATGCCAAAAGGAAAATACTTAAATGAGACTGAAAAGGCTGTAATCGAATCGGGATATTGCGAAGCGAATTAATAGAGACGAAAAAGTAGTAAGAAATTATTTAGCAAAAGGCAAAGATTATGGCAAGAAGAAGAAGACAAAGGGCAATGCAAAAATTACAAATCGTGACAAAAATCGTGCAATTTAACTTGCTTATACGGAAAAATACTTTTCTAATGATATCATACGTGAATTAGATCTGCCTATTAAGAAAGCTCAAGTTTGTAAAATATTGCGAGACTCTGGCCACTTTAAATATGTCAAAAAACTGAAAAACCTATGTGGATTCCTGAGCATATTGTAGAACGATTTAATTGGGCAAAAAGATACGTTCATTGGACTACGGAGTGGGCAAATGTGGTCTTTTCAGATGAGAAAAAATTTAATCTTGATAGACCTGATGGATTTCATTACTACTGGCACGATTTAAGAAATGAAAAGCAATTCAACTACTCTAGAAATTTTGGTGGGGCTCTTTAATGGTTTGGGCAGCATTCTCTGAACTCAGACAACTATATTCAGCTCATGGACGATGTTTTGATTCCATTTACGGACGATTTTATGGATGGTGACTTCATTTTTGTCCAAGATAATGCTTCAATTCATAAAAGCAAAAAAACTATGGAATGGTTTAGTAACAAAAATATCATTATTCTCGACTGTTCAAGCAGATCACCCGACATGAACCCAATAGAGAATCTATGGGGAATACTTGCCCGTCGAGTATAAAGTCGAGGTAGTTCGTAAATTTTCATCCATTCAAGAGCTTGAAGTTGAAGTCCGTAATTGCTGGCGAAATTTATCAACACAGATATTAGAAACTTCAGTCAATTCCATGCAAAATCGTCTAATTGAACTTATACGTAAGAATGGACACGAAACAAAATACTAATTCATCGTTTTTGGGCAAATAAAATATTATTTTCCTTAGTGCGGGTAAACAAATCATACGCACTGTATGGATGTTTATGTATGATGATAATAAATTTTCAATAAAGTTGCAAAAATTGCACGTACGACATAAACTTATATGTGCTATAAAAAAGAGCAAAGGAGTAATTCGTGAATTAAGGATTATTAAGGCTTGTTTTTCTAGAATTGACATTATGTTTGCTGGATATTGTTGAAATATGACTTACGAGGAATATTTAATGGAAATTTATTGCTCCTTTGCTTCTGGAAACCATGTGGTCAAGATTTCTGGGTACTAAGTTAGGATGAAGACTGTAAAGAGATGAAATTGATTGCTGTAAATGAAAATTTGTTATTTTTCTTTGCTGGATCTTTTGAAAATGCGTTCATTATAAAGATTATGATGTTATTGATAACTCTTAACTGTTTGTGGTGGCTGAAAACAGTTAATTTTGGTATAAAAAGCACAAAAAATATTTGCTGAAAATTTTAAGAAAACCTTACAAATGTTTTTAAGTCTCGCTGTTGAACGGTTTTAAAGATTCAAATTAAAACTGTTAAAATTTGCACTGCCACATTTTGTGTCAATCATTTGCTCCAGCTTCACAATTAACATTTAAAAGAGCATATAACAACAGTAAAAACTATTCACAACCTCCTGAAAAAACACAATCCTACATGATAATCTCCTCTTCAGCATTCATCCAATTATCCTTCATTCCCACCTCAAAACTTAATTATTGCAGCCGGAGAACATTCCCATTTTGTGATTAATATTGCTGAAAAAATTATATCCGCTTCATTTTCCCAAGGAAGAAGTTCTAGCGTGCGTGTTAAGTGCTTTCTAATTACGCTTGTTCCTCGCCTATTTGTGCTCCAAACATAATTATATGACTGAGATTCTGTCGTATGCTGAAAATGGAGGATAGGAAAATGTACCAATGATGCATGGGGATCGTCCATAAGTGATGTATGAGAGTTTTTTGAGGGGATTGGGTTTCTGAAATTGTGTGAGACTCTTAAGATTTTAAAGGGGCGGAAGGGGATCTATAAAATTAAATTCTCTCTTGACATCACTCATGAACAACTCCTTCAAATAATTAAAAGGCAGAGAAATTTATTTCCTCAATTTTCTTTTAGTTCATACACGTTTTTATTTCCTTTTTAGATAATTTTTGTTCAGTTTCTTTGGATTTTCACGCTCTTTTGTGTGGTGACCATAGTTAGGAAGAAGATTAGGGAAGGGGACATAATTAATTAACAATTATAATTATCTGTCTCTTTTTATTTGGTGGTTTTGCTGCTTTCTGAATGTTAATTTTCATCATTATGAGAAAAAGTTCAAGTAAATCGATGGACATATAAAAATATATTCATATTAATTTTTGTTTTTCGTTCTGTATTAATTATTTGTTTCTTATTCTGTATGTGTCAGTTATTTGTGCTGAATGCTAGAAAAATTATTATTTTTATGTGGAATATTTAATGTCAGGGATGTAGAATAGCCAACAAATTCAGACTACCTATGCCAAATAATTTTGGAGTCTTCCTTTGGGGCTGTTCACAAATGACTTCCAACATTTTAGGAATGAGGTGGGATAAAATCACATTTTGTGACAGGAAAGGGGTCGTTTTTTGGTGGATGTCATTTATTTAATTTTGTGTCTCGAAAATTAATGCTTTAAAAATTGAAGAAGGAAAGGAATCAGTTAAAAAATCTTGGAACCTAATGACTTTTTCATTGATATTTGCTTTAATTCTTATTTCTTAAGCATTTATTGGTTGCATGTCATCATTTAAAGCTTAGTCTATGGTTTGCCTATTTTTATATTTGAATATCTTTAGTTTTAAGTTTTAATTAGGGATCATTCATAAATGGTGTCTAAAAAATAACATACAATCAAGGGTGCGGAACTGATCAAAATGATGAAAAATGATCAAAATCTAATTTATCAGTTCCACATCCTTGCAAACAATATAACTGCAAGATGATCTAATTGTCCCATCCTGTGACGTCATTTATGAAAGACCCCGATTTTATGTTAATTTTAATTTTTTTATGAAGCTTTAGTAAAGGCAGACCAGGATCCAGTGTCTTGAGCCAATTTAGACACTAGACACGTTTAATACAGTGATTCTGAAGCTATGTTCCGCGATACACTTCTGTGTTGTCAAATTCTTCAGGTTTGTATCGAGCACTGTTGATGACATGATCAAATCGAAAACAACAAAATTGCATCCCAAACCCCTGACATTTATTTCCCCATAAAAAATATGATTTCCATTTTATTCGTTTCCAATATTTTTATGTTCCTTGCCAACATATTATTCATTACTATGTATGACTTTACTTATCATAATAATAATTATCCATCATCAAATATAAGATGAATTTAATTAAATCTTTTAATTAGATTAGAAGAAAATGCGCAGTACAGACGGTGGAGAAAGGAAATGACACGGCAGAAAATGAATTTAACAAGACGAGCTGAACTGGATGTCAAATGGCCTTTGAATAAATGAATTTAAAAGAGTCCATTAAGACATGGAACTCCAAAAAAAGTGATGACAATCTCGTTATAAAAATTGACATTTCTATTATCAATATGTTAATGGTCATGATGATGATTTAAGGGCAGTAAAGAGATGCTTCATAAAAAAATACTTTTTACGATCTGACAAAAAATTGAGGTTAAAGCTTGTTTTATTGTCCAATAATCTCGATCGTTCCAACCTACTTACTTACTTATCTTCTTACGATATATTGTATCTTTAATAACATTGTTGGATAGACCAAGACATAATAAATACAATATTCTCGTTTCTGTGCATTATTAAATCTAATCTTTGCATAGAAAATGGAAGAAAGCTTCTTATCCAAATTTTTTTTTAATAAAATGCGGTCAACCTTGTTCGAGACTTGGCAAGATGAAAATCACCATCAAATTTACATTAACCTCAATTTTATGCACGGTTTTACTTGACAATAAATCAGATGAAAAATTTAATAAAAATGTCTTTTAAGGAAAGAGTCGCTGATTGTACTTTAATTTGAACATTTTTTGAGGCTATCGAGGATTAATCTTGTAGGGATGAGCTTTTTTGAACACATTAAAGCTAATGGAGGTGCAAGGTTAATAGCATAGCCAAGAAAAATTCAGGTTGTTTTGGAATTCCCTGTTTGGACCTTCTTGGCTTAGTCAATAATTCAATTAACACACTGCAAAGTGCTTCATCATTAAATTTGAAAGTTTTGCAAATGGAACCATTCAATAAATATGTTGCAGAACTTTCAAATTCAAACCTTTTCAATGTCCATCGGAACCAGAGTAAAGCATCGAAAAGGTCTTTCTGAAAAGTGATTGAAATTGCAACTTTGCAGTGTGGTACTTGAAAAATTCTATGGGAGTCATCAAGAAATAGTGGCTTAATATACAAGCTAGCATTAAGCAAGCTTATAGCAAATGAAAAATTCATATAGGTTTGCTTAAAGCTAGCTTAAAAGAGCCTAGCTACTCGAGAGCTCATTCCGTATTCGATACAAATTGATTCAACTAAACCCGACTCAATTGGACTTTAATGAATCAGTTTCTAATCAACTCAAGATGACTTCGAGAGCCTGCTAGAAAGGAGTGCCATATCTAATCTATATTGAACCACCATATGTGCAACTAGGGTTATAACAAAAGGTTATCCATTCAGGGTGGATTAATACTATGATTCTGCAGTTCATTTGTGGCTCAATCGTCTAGCTTGAACAAATTGTCTGTCTGCGTATTGAGCTAAGGTTAGTTTTGTTTATCTTAGCAACAGAATTGGAAGTAAGATATGGGCGAAAAGTCACTTCGATAATTCAATTTGCTAGGATTTTTCGAGGATAAAATGCAAAATCAAGTCCAAGCTTATTGTGTGCTTAGTAGTAAACCCAAACAAGTCAAGAGTTCATTATATTTATTTTCGGTTCTAGGTTAGGATACCTAATAAATAGCCTAGCAACAGGTATCAAATAATCTCTCATCTTTGTTCAACACGATATAGCTTTAGAAGACAGCTACTCGTAGCTCATAGCCATCATTGTTATCGCATAAAAACAAGCAAATGTTCCAGGATCCACAACAACAACAGCTGCTCAAAAAAAAAAAATAATCTCAAGATGTTAAATTCAAAGAACATATGACTCCTTTGTTTCTAGCTCCTCAACAATCACATCCAGATACATTTTCTCCAAATTGCGCACAAAGTGAAACATAAAGAAGCAATTTTCATGATGAAACGTCACAAAAATATCCTTATTACTTTTAAGTGTATACTTCAGGGGTTTTACGATTACTAATTCTTTGTAGTCACGAATCATGAGTTGCGAGATTGCAGAAGGTGGGATTCTCTTAACTGTCATTTCGGTTTTAATTTTAATTTCTTCTAAAATCCAGTAATTGGATTTCTATTTGATTTTCTTTTTATACTCAATTTACCAATTTATGGTACCTAAAATTTCTGATTCTAGAAATTAAAAAAGATTTTCTTCAATAATTTTTGATCTAATTTTTTTAATGACTTGTTTTTGGGTGTAGGCGGTATAAAGCTAAGGGATGAGCTGATGCTCAATTCTTTTATTTACTTGTGGTTTCAGAAATATTCCAGAACCCCAGCTTGCTTATAAAACATTCTTATAAGCCCCCTATACTTGAGGGGGAAACAACATAATGGAAAAATATTTTGATGTAAAATTCTCATAATTTACAACCAAATTATCATCAAAGCTTTGGTAGAAATTGATAAAAAAAAAAATTCATCTATTATTTTTCCCATCATGTTGTTTTCCCCCTCACCTACACCCTCTCGAATATTCTTCTAATTGTTTTCAAAAATTCAAAAATTGACAGTTGGAATATCGTATCTAAATCAACTCAAATTCTCAATATCAACAATTTTTTTTTCTCTGTCAAGCAGTTGGCTGGTCTGGACTTAATTGATACATGTTATTAAAAATTTCCATTAAAAATCTATTTTCATTTTTTTTTCTCAAAATTATTCTTGTTCATTCTTTTATGCTTGCGACAAAATGCTGTGTTCTGCTTTATCATTTTGTATAATATTTCTTTTTTTATTTTTATAACATTGTGTTTTGCAAGACAGATAATAAAATTTAATTAAAGTTTTTATACTCGCCTTATGCTTTTTATGCATAATAAATTGTATGCTGTGTGTATTCTTTAGCGCTGTTTTTATAGAGCATGTAAGTTGATTAAGATTGTTTCATAATTTTCTTTTGGCGGAAACTGATCATATTTCACAAAACTTGAGTTATTTTAAGTATTGAAAACTTCAAAATCCGTTAAAAATTCAAAAATCAGAGTTCGTTCAACAATTTATTTAAAATTCAAAATTTAAAGTATAAAAAATCAATTAAAGTTCAAAATTTTAAAATCTAATGAAATTTCAAAATTCAAAAATTTCGTTGAAATTCAAAATTTCAAAATCCGTAAAATTCAAAATTTTGAAATCCGTTGAAATTCAAAATTTTGAAATCCGTTAAAATTCAAAATATCAAAATCTGTTGAAATCCAACATTTTAAAATCCGTTAAAATTCAAAGTTTTAGAATCCGTTGGAATTCAAAATTTTAAAAACCGTTAAAATTCAAAATGTCAAAATCCGGTCCTCAAAACAAAAATTCTAAACTCAGTTCTTTTAAACTACAAACTCACATGCCCTCAAAAAGTGCACTTTTTGTCACTCCAACCTGGATACATTCCAAAAAAACAGCTTCCCTGCTCATCATATACCAAAACCACATGTTAAATCTGCTTTCTCAGTTAATAGTTTGTTATATGTATAGATTTTTTTGTTATTTTCAAATATATAGTTATCCTTAAAATTCATGTGTTTGGATTCTGGATTTTTTTATTTCGGTTGTGCAACATTAGATTTCTAAGGTTGAGATAGCAGTACCAATATACAAGACACAGAAAAAAAAGTCACTTAACATTTCCTACGGTACTGCATATCCGCAATAAAATTGTATTTTGTTATCTCAAAAAAAAAAGGTTATACATTCATTGACCCGTTGTGTTATTTTTCAATTTCAGTTAATTTATAAAATAGTACATGCTGTACCATGAAGGACTTCATTTACGAACATTGGAGTGCCTGTTTGTTAATTTTAACAATAACAACAACATCATCAGCAGTAGAAGCAAATTAGATTGGCATATTGTTTTCCATGATGACGATGATTATGGCGATTGAGGATTGGTTTTATGGATTAAAATTGTACAACATGATTTTTCGATTTGCCAAACATCCCAACACATGTACAGAAAGTGATTAAGGAAGAGAACAAGAAAGAAAATGAAAATCAATTAAAAAAGTACTTCTCATGCCCGTGAGGGCACATCCAGTGTCACACACAGTACCATAATTAAAATTACCTGCTCCAAGACCACCGTCTGAATGATCTTGTCTCGTGTCATTGTCATTCTGATCGAATTCACAATCGAAATATCTCGATTGGCAATCAACGCATCTGTTGTTGGATGTAGATGGGAAAAGGAAGAAGCAAAAATTGGAGATGATGATTTATTGGACATTGATTGTTATCTATTTTTCGTGTTTACAGAAATCAGAGTTGGTAATATAATAGTGACTTTAGTGATTATTTGAACTAGTTGATCTAAACCTAGATCTACTGATCTTATGCTTAGAACAGTCAGTCCGCATTCATCGAAATACTTAGCTTCAATACTGTTTGATCTTAAGAGTCTGAATTAGTTTTCGATTTGATCTAAGTCTTATATTTTGAGTTCAAATTCTGTGTGATTCTAGTCTGTTTTTAGATCAAAGGATCTAGCTTTCATCAAATAGCTTTAAGCTTATTGCTATGTTTCTTTCTTGGATGAAGATTGGTGAAAAACAATTAAGAATTCACAAAGACATTCAAAAAAGATGACCCTAGCTGATATATTACTAAAACTAAGTTAGATCTGTCTTAAAATCTTTAAATCTATATCAGGGGGTGGTTAATTGATACATCAGGGGTATCCAACTATAGTAAATTGATTTTCAATTCAATATAACCATCTTTCAAATGCCAGCCTCAGTTGTTTATATCTGATTCTTCAAATTGTCGATCAACAAAATTGCAATCTTCACAATCCAAAGACCTTTAGATTCTAGAACTGCTAATCAAATCTCATCAAATCACCAACTCTGCAATTCATACTGTAACTAAGTTAAAGACCATTACTCACCGACAAGTGTCTGTCATTTTACAAGTAATTCCACACTCCCTAGCGACAACTTTATAAAGCTCCTTTGTTGATTTATACAAAAGCTCCGGTCCCTTTGCCGGCGCCACATCTGAATAATTAACAGCCATTTGTTGATGACCATCGTTATAATATTGATTCGTATATTCATTATCGTGATTTTGATGGCATTCATTTGAGTACTCATCGGAGCAATTGTAATTGTCTGTGTTATTATCATCATCCAAACTGCATCGTTCTGCGTGATCGTTTTGTAGGCATCGGTCATTGTATTCTCCTGCGGATGGATATTAATAGATATTGGATTTTCATTTTGTGGAAATGGAAAAAGAAGAAAGAAAATGGAAGAAATTAATGAATTGAAAATCAGAATCAATTGAGCTTGATTGTGAGAGGAAATGATGTAAGCTTTTGTAAGCTGTTTCCAATTAAAAGTTTTTAAAGTTTTCTCGAGGATTCTGTTTATAAACTTTAAGTGGATTTTGTAGAATTTTTTTTTTAAATTTTATAATCTTAGTAAATTGGTTTTTGAAATAGTTTAAGAAGTTTAAAGTAAATAATTGGCAAATTAAGTGAAACATTTTGAAGTAAGTATGGAAAACTAGCTTTTAAAGCTTCAATTTATAAGATTATCATTAAATAATCGATCAGTTTTGCAAACTTTTGATTCATTTTAATTCAAAAAAGTTAAAAATCCAGAGGGCGAAGTCGACTCGAAATTTGTATGAAGTCGAGTGAACTCAAGTCGACTTTTCCATACAAAATTCGAGTCGACTTCGCCCTCTGTAAAAATCTAATATTTCATTCACAAACGTTTCATTATTAATTCTCAATTCATATTCAAAACACAAAAAAAGTTTAGCAATTTGCCAGCAAAAAAAAACTAGAATAAAAAACAGTAAACAAATAGTAAGGACAACAAAAACAATCCAATTCTGGATGTTTGTTTTTTAATGAAAGGCAAAGTTGGAAAAATATTTTTCATTGTACCCAGCATCAATATTTTGATTATTATACGACAAGTGAGGATTGAATGAGGGGGAAACAACATGATGGGAAAAAGTTTAAATAAGAAATTTCAAATTTTTCTATCAACAGCTTTTCTCATCACACAAAAATTTCGGAAATTGATGAATTAAAACTTGTTCTCATCATGTTGTGTCCCCCTTTGGATTTGGTACATTCAAGTGCTTCGTATCATTTCTACAGAACAACTTCAATATGTTTTTTTATTATCAATATATTGATGATAGCTACGGATGTGATGTAAAGCACTCTTAAATACATTTTCATCCATCTCGTTTTTTTTCGATTTTATACATTCGCAGCAAGGATGTAGTCAGTATTTTTATAAACAGAGGTGAACAAAAACTTCTTGTATTGAATTTTTTTCAAGTCGCCTGTGGCTAAAGACTTAATCTTATTCCTGGCTACGGTAATGTTAAAAAGTATTTTTATAAAAAGAAACTAAGGACATCCTTAGCTACGCTTCTGTCAGAAATGGGTGAAATATATTGAATAATAAAGGAGATCAGATATTTATTGACTTCAATTCTTACCGCATATATCAACGTTATTATTTCCACCGACATCCGTGCTCATACTGCATAGTTGATTACATGAATCGCGATTACATCCCGTACATTGTGAATTGTCAATTAATAAATTTTCTCGAGTTGGTGACGCCATATTCTGCTGTATATTGTTAGCATTATTTGTGTTACAGCTATTGGTGCTGTTGCTGTTATATTCATTCATTTCACTAAACAAATTATTGTTACTGCCGTTCGGTGTCGTATAGAAGCTTTCAACCAATAAATTTGTGTGTATTGTAGTTTGTATAGTGTTATTCTCTTTGTCTAATGCCAGTAATTGATTCTGCACAGCATACAGTTGCGATGGAAATTCATTCAAGAATTATTAAGATGTAAAATATACAGCATAAAAAAAATAGAATAGAGGGAAAAATGCTTATCAGAAGGAAACTTTAAGTTGAAAAAAGGAAAATATAATCTTGTTGTCGGCATAAAATTTATGGCAACATAACTCGTCTCCATAGCATAATGACGACTATGTGTTGTGAAATGGCGGAAGGAAGGAAGCAAGCAAGGGGTTTGAACTAATATTTTTCAGTTATTTTAGTTGAATTAAGTTTTTTGGGGCTGTAAGTTAGCTAAATTGAATTTATTCTTGGCTCTCAAAAGTTTATGTCGTTTCAATTTTGCTGATAGTGTCAATGCTTAAGGAAAGAACTTATTGTTATTCACCAATCAAGTTTCAATTCTAAGTTTTAAACGTTTAAAGGACACCAAGGGGCCGTTCACTTATTACGTTCGCATTTTAGGGAGGAGGGGGGGGGGGGGGGGGGGGGTTGAAAAATTGTAACAAAATCTTTTAAATTTTCCACCTTTCAGATTCCTCCTTATGAACGTTCAGGGGGGGGGGGGTTGTGAGTTGTAACATATTGTAACAAGGGGGGAGGGGGTGAAAAAAAGTCTTTTTTTGGTCTTTTTTATTTAATTTATCGATGAGTTTTTTTTTTAAAGTGTCAAATATCATACAGTTGTTGGTTTGATAAGCACAATGCTTATTTATTAAACTAAACAAGGAGAAATCAACTAATTGTAGTTGTATACATAATTTGAATATAAAATAACCGTTAATATATTCTCAATATATAGATTCTACATATTTAATGCATTCTGTCGATTTTTTTTGTTACACTTGCAGTTACTTGTAATTCTGAATCCACAGAAGGATACTTGAAACTTCAACCAACTGCAATCAAGTACTAGACACAAGCTGATACTTCAAATTGCTACTAGGCAAGAAACGAATTGAACTTGATTTTATGATCATATTTATTCTAAATCATGTTACTTTCTATCAAGCTTGTAGCCTTACACAAACATAAATTGAAAGTCCGTTATTGAAAGCTCTCAAAAATATACTTTTATCATTCAATTTATATTAAATTATAGAAATGTGTTTTAAAGTTGTTTATTTTATAGATTAAAACTCTATTGCTTCGGAAAAGCTTGAGCAAATTTATCTTTCTTTTTAATTCTATTAAAATTGAAGGTTTTTCTCACTGGTTGATGCTGAAGCTTCAATCAATTTATTTGATAATAATTTTTTAAAAAAAATTGATATTATTAATAAGAAGCTTAAGATTTTTTTTTCAACTTTTGACTTTTTTACCAACTTGTGTAAAATCATGCCAGTGTTAGCTGAACATTGATTACTTATAGCAATATTACAAGTACATTCATTAATTGAAGATCTTTTCTCTATTTAAATTCAGAAAAACTTTTAAGTAAGCCTGCGCTTCAAAAAAAATTATTCATAAGAACTGCTTACATTAAAAAAAATTGACGACGACAAAAACTCTCGTTACTCAACACTTCTTCCGTTGCTCTACTTACGATAATGTTGTTTACAAACAAATTGCTTTTTCTTTACTTACCTCTTTCATTACGGTCTCATAGCTCGGGGGTGGACTTATAGGTATCGGTGTATCTGATAATTGCGGACTTGAGTATCCTGGATAAAAATATACTTTATATAAAGTTATCGATTAAGGCAAACAAAATTAAATTTTATATTTTCTATCACGTTAAATCATCATCTTTAGAATCGATTGAAATAAATTTTTTATGTTTGTTCAAGGAACGAGGAATGGGATTTAAAAAATGAAAAATAAATTTAATGGTGAATTATTTGCGAATTGATAAAACGTGTCTCATTCTGCTTCTTAGAAAAAAGCTTCAATACCGAGACGTTTATTGCTCTCCAAGTCTTGCTTATTTTGATAATGAAAAAAATAAATAAAATGACATAATAAATTTTGCAAATAAAATAAAAAAAATTCTCCGCTTTGTAAATATCAAGCGAATTCTTAGTCGGCGTATTTTTGTCGTGACTTTTTCACTTTATCTGATACAGAGTTTGGATTTAGACATCTAGGCAGTCATTTTTGTTAAGAAAGTTGTAAAAAAAGAGCTTTGAGTTTATGATCTATGGGATACAATAATGACGCAGATTCATTTTAATAGCGATGCTATGGAGACTGTAATTGAAATAATTTTGTTTTTATAGATAAATATAAATCAGTTTGTAACGCTTGAATTGCCTTGGAAAATATTCACTAATTAGCTGATTGTTAGATAAAGACTTAGTAACTGAGTTTCTTATAGAATTGTAGTAATTGCGATGACTAGAAAATGCAGACATGCTGTGATATTTAATGTCATGATCATGACAACGGGAAAACTTTAAGTTGTCATTGCAGTCTAGGCAACAAATATTAAATGTCTTGGAATTTCTCAGATCCTTGAGTTTGAAACTTATTGAAGCTTATTGTACGACAAAGGTTTGATTCCTTTTCACCGCATGTTGTATTTCTACATCTGAATGAGATATAAGGCGATGAAAACTTTTGGAAAGCATTACTAAAGGGCCAGAGATATATAAGCAGTCACGAAACTTCC
The DNA here is from genome assembly GCA_917627325.4 of Chironomus riparius. NCBI lineage: Eukaryota > Metazoa > Arthropoda > Insecta > Diptera > Chironomidae > Chironomus > Chironomus riparius. Next base: position 13,608,233 of record OU895877.1, on the reverse strand, counting down.
AGAAGGAAGCTGGAGTTATCCATCAATGGAAATTGAGCAATTGTTGCTCTCAGGATGTAAGACAAACAGATGCAATGACGTGAAGCCTATGTATTGATCTAGAAATCGATTTCTGGTGGGAATCAAACCTTTGTCTTCACAAAACTTAACAACTTAACCGAATAGATCCACTTGATTCCACTCTGACTAGACACCACCACAGACAACGTTTAACAATAAAAGAACCAGATTGATATCTGAAAGATTTGAGAGTCTTTGGATTACAAATGATCTATTTGAAATCAACTCTGGCATTAGACACAAGAAGGTGGAAAATTTCAACTCAATACGACAACAACAAGGCGGAACTAATTCAATTTTTCTGTGTCTTTATCAAAGATTGTTTTTGTCATTTCTTCTACACAGGTTTTTAAGTCTGAGCAATGATGAAGGCATTTGTTGTTGTTATTACTTTCAAATTGTCATAGAACGACCGAGAAGTTATTCATCATTGCGATAGAATTTTTTCTAGCTGAGTTATGCAAAGGTAAAAAATTGAGTTAAGAAAAATTCCAAAAGTTCATTGAATTCTTCGTGCTGTTCCTCATTAGATTTCAATTTCATTAATTATGATAAGTGAAAAATATGAGAAATAAAAGGAACAAATTCTTCTTTTCATTCATAAACATTCTACAACATTCTTGAACTCGATGTCGTCAACTTAAGAAATTTATTGCTGATCCAAGAATTCCTTCTTGATGGGAAATATTTCTCTTTGCATCCGATACAATTTTATGAGAAAGAACTCAGCAGATAATTTAAAATTTGAGGATAGAATGTAGAAGATTCCACTCAATGATGTTGAGTTCCAATCGAGTAATTTTTGGGATAGTCACGTGTTAATGAAAAAAACACGACCGTACTTTCTTATTTTGATACCTTAAAAATCACCCAAGAATTTGAGTAGGCAAACAAAAGGATCTTCATTTCCTTCGGGCAGGTAGATAAGACATTTAGTAGACAGAAAATTGATTGCAAAGCTTTGTAAGCTCTTAGAAAATTTTATACTCAAAAAAACAGCACTTGTAAGGCTTTTTGTAAACAACGAAATTCAATATTGTCGCGCAAGGTGTTTATTGAATATAATTGAGACATTTCGTCAGTGTTGTTGTTTTAGATGTCTTAGCCAGAAAATGTTGGAGATGCTTTATGATATTTTATTTAAATCAGGCACAACATTGGTCCACCATATAGCTATTGTAGTCAAATTAATAATTTAGTTTTAAGATTCTGTTCATCCTAGTCCAGGTTCTGTCTGAAGTCTCTTAAAATTCATTTAAACGAGCCTTAACTCTGTGTCTGAAATGATTTAATCAGATTTTGTCAACTTTAGTCTAACTGGAATCAAATCCTCATATAACAACACTGAATTTATATTTTCTTCTTAAAGAATTGAGTTAAAAGGCTTTAATAGAAGTGAAAAATGTGTGATTAATAAATTTTGTCTTTTTAATTTTTATGAAAAAATTCGAAAAAAAATCAATCCTGACACGTGTTCAACAACACAAAAGCATTCGATTTTTTTTTCAAAAAAATTCATTAAAGATCCTTTTTTAACGTCTTTTTCCAAGAACACAGCTTTGTCTTAGAAAGCCGAAAGAAAAATATAAATAATCCATGCTTCATAAATAGATTTTTTTTGCGTATCAAATAATGAATATATTTTGTTGGAACCAACAACATCATTATTATTCTCATTTATTATTTTTTTATTTATACTCTTTGATTGATCCGGATAAATTTGTTTTCATTAAGTAGGAAAGCTCGAGGCTATGCATTTGTTGAATAATCAATGATGTGGGTGTCCATGGATTTTAAGCATGTAAAAATTGATTTGATTGAAAACTTAATATGTAAATTGTGAATTGTCTATTTCTATTTTCATGACCTAAGGGGTCGTTTACTTATGACGTCCATCAAAAAACCTGATTTTTAGACCCTCTGTCACAAAAATTCTATAAAAAAAAATTTCCATTGTTTAAACTGTCATAAAATCCTAGGCCCCCCCCCCCACTAAATGTCGGACGTCATAAGTGAACGGCCCCTAATTTGAAATCATAGATTTAGTTTTGTAGACATCAAACTTAAATCAGACATCATGCCTATAGACATCATAGGGTTTATAAAAATTGATTTCATCAACTCAACAGTTTTCAATTCTAATTTTACTTCAATAGCACTGTTATCGAAAATTAACTGACATCTAAAAATAATATAAATACTTTTAAGCTTTATGCTTTACAATTTTGACATTTCGATTGTTTTGAACATTACAAATCGTGATTTTTCTTCGAATTATTTTTAAAACTTACTCACAATTACTGCGCAATATTTTCATGAAAATTTATTTTTGATTTCAATAACTGCGACTTCATGATAACTGCGTCAAATGCAATAGGACATAAGCACAAGAGTCTTTCATTGACAGTCTAAAATTATATTTAATTGGTTATCACTCTTGGAGACTGGAAACTCCAACTAAACTCAAGTAAATGAATGTCGTGTGCAAAAATAAAGGAAAGCAATCAAGATTGTTGCTGTTTTAAAAAATTTAAATTAATTTTATAATTAGATTGAGATCTGTAAAGCTTCAAGGTAAAAGTTTTGAGAATCTACGATGAAGGACTTTGTGATAAAAATTTGTTTTTATTCATGGTTTTGTCAATATTTGACATTGTTTTACTTTTAAATGTCGATTTTAAGAGTCGTTAGCTTGTTTTTTGTTTATAAACAAAAAGGTAAATTTGTTACAGTAAGAGCATTCCTAAAGTTTCTAATTGGTTTATAAGAAAATATTTTAAAATTTTAAAAATCTATTTAAATATCCGAACAATCCAGAAGGAACTATTTATGATTAGAATTTCAAAAGAATCACAACAAATGTCATTGATATTTCAAAGTGAAGGAATTTTTTAAAGTCAAGCTAGATCCATGATGAATATTCAATAATATAAAATTTCCTAGCAAACAAAAATTCTTTCAAAACTCATTTTTCTTTCATCTTACAAATATTGACTCACCTAGGCATACAACAAATAATAATAAACTTATATACTGTGAGAACATACAAATGAAATGTTATGTATGGATTGTGTTGAGTGGATACTAGAAAAAAAATAAACAAAATATGTAAAAACATGTTTGTGAACAATAACAAGACAACATGACAACAAGGAGTACACAATAACATAACATAGAGTACAATATATACACAAAAGTAATATAATAGAGATAGAGGAAGAGATAAGGCAAGTAAATGGAAACAATAACAATATTTTGACCTAGGATTGTTTTTGCAGTTAGGGAATAAGTCATTTCTGGGTGTCTGGAAGATTGATTTTTTTAAACTTTAGCTAATTAGCTTCCAAGTATTTACAAAACTATTATGTATGTTGTCAACTTGGATGTCTAGACAAGGTTTGACTATGCGGAACTGAAAAGTCACCATTTTTCTCAGATAATTACACCAAATCTAGATCAGTTTAAATCAGCCTTAGTTTGGTTATCCAGATATTCAAACTAGCAAGCAATCAGCCTAGGCTGGCATTTGAGTCTGATATCATGAAACGTTAAGCTTTAGAATCAAATGGACACGCAAGCCATAAACATCGACTAGCTAGAAATATTGAATTTTCTCTCTCAATTCCTTTGTTGATGCTCACGTAGCTTAAGGCACAAAATAAACCTTAGAGATCGATAAAAAAAAAAACAAAAGCCATTCATCATTTTGTGTCCATCTCATATTTCACCCAAAAGGACACTGTCGCCGTTAAGTAGGATGACGAATTTTCAGCATTATCATCATCGTTCAATATACAATATAGCTGTGCCTGTATAAATTTCATTTTTTCTTCTTTGTTATCTACAAAAATACCCTTCAGTGCCTTCTCACTAGATTTCGTGTTTACCAAAAATAAAAATTATATAGGAACGAGAAGAAGACATTTGATGAAGGGATCAACCGTAAAAATTACGTTCCACGTCTGTTTTTCTTCCTCTTTCTTCTTCTTGTTTAACGCTCGCGGTAGTGTTGAGTTTAAGCTTTCCTTTTACACTTTCTTTACATTACATTTTTACACTCTGTGCTGTTTTTTTCAAGTCGAGTGCTTTTTTTTGTAGAAAAATCAAGGAGGGAAAAATGAGATAATTTAAAGACTTTTTTAAAAGCGATTTGGTTGAGTTGTGTGGAAAATTGTATTTAGATTGATGGCAGGTACTTTTCGTAAGTTATGGTATGTCAGATTTGATAAAATGTTGTATTTTGAGCTATCTAGGGTGTGTCAATGTGAAATGAGCTGTTTAGTTTCTTAAAATTAAGGCTTAAATTCATTTCTGGAGGTTGTTGCTAATTTGAATTAGATTTTTTGTTATAACGGAGCTTGTTTAGCATTATTTTTAAACTTCTCAAAAGTCACTTAAAACTGCAGTTCAACATTCTTACTAGCCAGAATCCGAATTATAATCAGACTCAATTCAAGACAAGTTTATCCGACCCGCATCAACTTTGATCTCTGCTAGAATTTATGCCAAACTATTCCACTTGATGACGCTTCAAAATGGTTCACTCACTTAAGCTTTAATTATTTTTTGTTATATTAAAATATCAAACCAATCTCTTCCAAATAAGCACTTAATTCTATAATTCATGTGTGCCATTCAATTCTAAACTCGACATAAATTGTTCCGTCATACCTGCAAGCTACTCGAATGGATGATTTTTATCGAATATTTATGACACAAATAAAATTATACTCATATAAAATTTATTCGACAAATTTTCATCAATTATATGGATTTATAATGAAGGGATAATACTTTATTTTCCAATTTAATGCATAATGTTCCCCATTTCCATTTATAGCACTTTTTTCCGATTGTTTGAATAGAAAAAAAAGAGTTAGGCAACTCGTTCCAAATTTGTTCGATTGCAACATAATTTTAATTCTCTGTTTTAATGTTTTTTTTTCTTCCTCTCTCACCGGAATAGATTATTCATGTGAACGAGCAGCATTACATATTTGAATACTTGAATATGCAATACGAGATTTTATGAAATATGCTTAGATTGAATCATACATTTTTTATAAAGTATAAATTTTTGAAGATGCATAAGAGGAATTAACTTAGTTTTTGAATATTTTTGTACAAATCTTTCATTTCACAGTATTTAAGGATAGGTAATGTGGTGTCTGAGCAGAGTGGAATCTTGTGGATCGAATCATATATAGGCGAATATATCAGTGCGAGAGTAAGGCCTCTGTGGCCGAGTGGTTAACAGACTGGAAATCTGTATCACTCTTTGGTGAGTACGTGGGTTCGATTCTCAACAGAGATCGATCTCTCAAACCAATAGAGTGTTTAGATATGTTAAGGATTCGCACAATGCTCACGACATTACAGGTAACTTTTGATTTTCGGCAATGCTTAAGCTTTTATAGCTTTTCTGTAAAACAAGCCAGATATCTTAACCTGTCGACAACTCGAACATAAATACAGTTTGGAAAGTGTCAATCCATAATTCAATAACTAACCCCAAAGCATCCATTTCACCGAAGACATTACCAAACATTTTCTTGATTATATCTTAATATTAAGCTCTCTAAGGATAGCATTCGTCATTTCCGAATTAATTTTTTGACATGACCCAAAAAAGTTCACCGATCTGAGAAAAATCATCTGTGACATACGAAAACCGAAGATTGACATAAGCTGCAGGGATTGTTTACACATTATTTTCTGGGAATATATTTAAACTTTGAACTATCAACTTAGTAAGTTCAAGATTTTTAATAAGAACTCGATAGCTTCAAGCTATGATCTATCATAAAAATGTTTCTTAATTAATTACAGCTCAATTATTGGATTTGATGTTTGAAACATACATCATAAGTTGAAATAAGATAAATTGATGCAGGATAGATTTAAACCTTCTGGGTTAATGTCTACAAATATCCTCAACAAAACTTTTTCATCCCTAAAACCAGTCATGTCTAATTATTTATATAAAATGCAAATTGATTGATTAGAAACATCTCATTGTCACTAAGTTTATTTAACAAGAAAATGTTTGAACTTCATCCATTCTCACACAACATTGTCAATCACTCAGAACTTTTACAATAAAAATTTAATCTTCTTCTTGCCACCCCTTGTCGCTAAAGAAAATCAGCCATTTCTCAACCTCTTTACTTTCAAAATTCCTTCTTCACATTGTCGTCAGCAATCATTGAGCGAAGAAAGATGAGATGAAATAGATTGTTTGCTAGTGACGTCTATCAAATAAAGAAGAGGAGGTGTGAAGATGTAGAACTAAAGATTCAATTTATTTGTCCTCTAACTTATGAATAACCCCAGAGAGAAAAAGGTAGAAATTCTCAAGTACAACTTTTCAATCTTAATCTTTATAATTTAATTCATTTAGAAATATATACATCCAATTTCTCGGTACTTTTTGTATTCTCATCGTTTGTAATGTAAGCGAGGAATAAGAGGACTCCTTTTTCCCTTCAAATCGTTACACAAGGCATTGAATAACATGAATTAAAAGAAAGATGAGAAAAGATTTGAAAGGGAAATATCGTCATTATTGTTATATAAGAATGAGTCGGCACAATAGATGAGAAAAATGCACCACTTGAAATCAAAGAATTGAAGAGACACGAGAAGACAGTAGAATGATTATGTGGGATGATGAAATGGGGCGTATTTTGAGTTTGAGATGCAATCGTGATTTAAAATTGCTGGGAAAATTTGGGTTGAGTTTTAACGAATTTTAAGAATTTAAAAATCCATAGTTTTACGCCCCGCACTAACAAACAAAATCTAAAGCTAGGATTTGACTTATAAATTTTAAAATCCCACAAAAATCTGTTTGACATAAGAAGAATAAGATCAATAAAACCCAAATCATGGATTAAAAAGAATAAACCAAATCAGACCTAGAGACAAATTTTCAAATTGTTCTTTTTCCGACCAAAAACCAAACAAAAAGTTGAAAAGTAATCGAATAGATTGATTAGTCGATAAGGAATTCAATTCAATGATTTCAATTCGATTTCATTCTTAAGTGTACTGAAAGAAGAAGAATCATTTCCATTTCCCAAAAGGCATTTTCCTTTCATTCCGCTTTATAATTTCCGATAGACTTTTCCGTAAATCTCTTTATAAGAAAGCATCAGTTGAATTAAAAAGTGGAAAGAAAGTATATTTATGTACCTTTTATATTTTATCTAAGATAAAAGGATAGAAATCCTTTTTGCAAATAGAAAAATATGATTTAAAGGAAGACAAAATAATTCTGAGAATTACTTTTCATCATTGTGAACCGTTTTATATTTTTTACGTAATTACTCCAACGGCGAAAAGGTTGTGCAATCATATGTTGAAAGCTTTTGAAGTTTCTTCTATGCTTCAGTTTACAAATCCTTTGAAAATTGAGTTTTTATGAGTTTTTCTTCTTATTGAGAGCTTTTTGATGTTTACTTTAAGATTTTATTGAGTTCTTTAGTTTGATTGTTTAAAGTTCAATATCTTCGTGATAAGTCTTTGTGGAAATGATGAAATTAAAGAATCAGTCATTTACTGAACGCTTGTTTCTACAAAACAAAACCTTGATAAACCGACCATAATCTAATGATTGTTCAGAACTGTAAATCTATCAAGGAATTATACTTTCAGACATCAAGACATACTAAGATACATGATACTATTCAAAAAGGATTTAGGGTTGAAGTGTTCTAGAGTCCTTGAAAAAAATCATTGCATTCATCGATTTTTTTCATCAAAAGTACTTATTGCTCCTAAAAATATCTTAGTAAGTGAGTAACGAAACTCAATATAAAATCACTCTGCATCTTCTCGAGAACTTCTTTGTAAATCATAATCAAATCAATTTTCCTTAAAAGCTCGGAAGTCCTCAACAATCTCATTTCACAAAGTGTCTTGAGTAAATTTTCTCGATTGCATCAAATTAAAAAATAAATCAGATGAATAAGAAACATTTTTAATGCAATTATACATCATAAAAGCTTCCCGAAGCTCGTAACCATGAAAATATAATTTCAAGATTTTAATAAGAAAAAATTAATTTTAATCAAAACTTTTTCATTTCATATCTCGAAGAAAGATTTTTAATGATTCATTAATTCATTTAAGATGAGGAAAAGGAGGAATACTTCACATTTATTATCGACTGAGCTATTTTTTTCTATCCTTGATACAGAGATGAAGATAGACACATTGGATAGATGTATAGACTCCCCTTCCAACCCTTAACACACCCCTTCTCTTCATTGTTCCTTTCACCCTCCAGTAACTGCATTTATCATGACTCATGCGAATGAGAGAAAGAATAAAAAAAATGAGTACAAGCTATAATGAGTAAAGAACAACAGAAAAGCTTGTTTCCCGCAGTTTCAGCATTAATTAAAACCGAATCATAAGAAACAAGTCAAAAACAATAGCAACGACATAGACTTTCAACCCTAAACACATCTCACATTCATGACATTCAACGGATGCACCGAGGGAGAATGAGGAAAGGAAACAAAAGACAGAAAAATGTTTGTTTTTTAACAATTCATTCTGTGTCTGTATGATGATGCTTTCTGCAAACATACACAAGAAATCGTTTGACTGTTGTGAGGAAAATAGAACACGAGATTAGAACTGAATAAATTTACTGATTGCTTATAGTTGAAGCATATAAAAGCTTAGATTTTACTCATAGGAGAAAAGTGTTTTAATCTCAAACTTTTTTTTCATTGATTATGAAAGAGGGATGATGCTTAATGTGAAAGAATTGGATGAACTTTTGGATGGAAAACTTTGAATTCAAACATTTAAAATTTTTCTTGGGTTTTATGCATCAAAAAGTATTCTGAATTTCACAGGTGATTGAATATCAGGAATAAAAGGAATATTGAGGATTCGAGAGTATTTTTGTATATCTTTTTAAGTCCTTTGAGTCTGAATTAAGAAACCGTCAAAGAAATAGAAAATTTCCTGTTACAACCTTCAATAAGAAGTCCTTTGCAACATATCTCTTTCAAGTACTTTTCTCTATGAATGAATACCATTAAATAACCATGAATCCATTTCAATGGCTGAAAAAATCAATTTCGTTGAAATTCTCTTTCATTCGTTCCGAATATTTAACTTGCTGTTGATGCTTTGCATGTTAAATCTTCGATAAATCTCTAATTGACCTCATTTAATGAAGCTTTCTCTCTCTAGAATTGGAAATTTCAATGTCTTCAGTCAGTGGTTAACTAGATAGTGTTGTTGATTATCCTTGTAGGATGAAGATGAATGAATATTCATAAATTTCAACTAGATTGAAGATTTAAATGATGCCTTGCTTTAAATTAAAAATATATAAGACTTCAGATTGGATTCATTTAAATATTTATGCAGAATCAGAGCAAATATTTTAAATGGAAAAAATGCGGATGCATTCTCAATATTGCTAATGTGTATGCATAATATTGATGGGGTTCCATTAATGGAAATTTCAAGATTTTTAATGAATTTCAATGGGTTTGCTGAAAGATGAGATTTTTTCCATATGGATTGTAGACTGGAAAGATGATGAAAAAAATCAATTAAAAACTTCAGAAAGTTGTTCGGAAAGGTTAAGAATTCAATGAATTTGAGTATGTAGCTTTTTGAGGAGATGCATTTTCGCGTTTTTAATATATTGCAAAGCAATTCATTTCTGAAATGTTTGTTTCAGGGTTGCAATACATGCACCTGTGCACGGGTGAGAACCGTACAACTTCCATATCATTTCTAAGGTTTTATAAAAATTGGATGGTTTTGTTAGAAAACCCTTATAAAATATCAAGAAATTGTAGGTTTCTCACCTGTGCTCAGGTGCCTGTATCGCAACCATGGTTTTTTAACTTAATTTTGAAAGAGGGTTGGAAACTAGCAACTTTTAACTTTCAAGTTAAAACTGGATCAAAAAATTTATCAATTCACTAGCAAGATCTAGACTTCAATTTGATTTAACGTCTAAAAAGGTTTAAGAGAATTTAAATTAAATAATTGTATCAGCAATTTTATCCAATTAAGGAAGAATGAATAAATGAAATAATGAACCATTTCCACTCAAGAATCCTTCTCAATTGTGCATCTTTAAAACTTTTCCACTCATCATCTCTTATATTTCTTCCTTCTTCATCAAAAAAAACAACTTTTTTATGCCATAAGCGTAACTGTAAATTTATTTCCCATACTTTCTAAACTGCTGAGTTTAAAAGTCATTGAAGATTCATGAAGCAAGAAAAAAAAAGTTGAATTAATTATTGGACTTTGCAGTTTCTTTCACATTTACTCGTGCCTATCTTCTCCCCTCCATCTCCTTACGATTTAAATTTTAAATTTGTTGATGATGATGGCGTATGAAAGTTAAATTGGAGGAGGAGGTGGCAACACTTCAACATTTCATTATCACATTTCGAATTAATATTTCACATTATTATTATAATGATGACGGAAGCTTTTTATAATGAGAAATGTGAAACAATGGAAACGAATAATTTTCTTTATTTTCATTTTCATTTTCTTTTGTGTTCATCGCAATGTCACGAGAATGAGTTGAGAATTTTTTGAAAGTTTTTGGTATTCAATGGAATACAAATGAAAGTGCTAATTGTAGTGACTTAATAATTTTTAAGTTTTGATGAATCAGAATTGAGATTTTTCAACATAATGCTGCAACAACCTTTAAATCTATCTGCTGGTTGACTGAAGATTAATGTTTAATGATTAAAAGATCAAATAATAATATTCAAAATTCAGAGAAAGCCGCGCTCAGTATAAAAACATAAAAAGTATAAGAGCAGAGAAGAAAAGCAGTGAAAAATTCTTACTGACGCGGAAAGTAAAGAAGAAAAGAATCGAAAACGAGAAAAGCAATTGTTTTGCTGAAAAATAGGAAAGAAATTAAACGAAGAAAATGGAGAAAAACACAACAAATTATTGAGCTTAATATGTGCGGAATAAAAACTAGTACAAAAATGAAGAAGAAGAAGAACTAAAACTGTAGAATGTTAAGAGCAACATGGCACATAAAATCCAATAGCAAACATTTTATGTGGGAATAGAAAACAGCAAATGAGAAGCAACAAAAAGAGGTTTATGTGTATATAAACAGAACTAAATTATGGGTTAAAAATAAGAGGAGCAAAAATGAAAGCTTTAATACCAAACTTTTCTTCTTCTACATTTTTCCTTTTTACATACTTTATGTGTATGCTCACATAAAACAGGGTATTTATATGATGGCGACAAAGGTGTGTGCTAGAGTTAGAGCAACGTTATTTTTAAATTTTTGAACTGTGCTTTTTAATATCAGATCTGCCGTTATTATCTTTCGTACTGTATCCACTCGTGAAAGTTTACTAGTAAACTAGGAATTAATTTTTTACTTCCACAGACGGCAAGGAAAATGAAACTTTCTAGCATAACGTAAAAAGAGACTTTCGAGCATATGAAAAATTACCCTGAGGTGCTTCGATGTCACGCATATTTGCTACCTTAAAAGTGTTTTAATTTAAAAGTTTCATCTTTCTAGCTTCTCATTGAATAAATTTCTTCATTGCACATCAATCATATTTTTAATGCTTGATGTCATGATTGAAAACCTGGTATCAGTGGGCGAGAGCGTGACGACGGCACTGGCACTGTCAGAAATAATTTTTTTGAAGATAATTGGAATTATTTTTGATTGAAAATTTTTTATTGAAATGAATGTGATAAATTTGCTTATTTTGGAATAGAAAGTTTGCATTATTCTAATCAGGGGACCTAGCCAGAATTTTATGAGAGGCTAGACTTCTTGGATAAATACTAGATTAATTTTAAATTTTTTGAATTTTTTTCTCATTTCGAGTAGGAGAGGCTTGTACCATAGCACAAGTCTCTAATTTTGAGGTTAGAATTTAGAAAATAAAGAACAAGACGACCAATTTGAGAAATGGAGATGATCTCAATTCCAGTTATTAGATCAATAACACCACAAATCAATGATTGACTTACTAATTTTCTCCTCTGTTAAACACTTTCTCATGAAAAATTCTATTATCCAATATGCTGACAGTGCTAAGCACTTATTTTCTCACCGATTAAGCTTTGATTCCTCTCTAAAAGATTAAAAGATTTTTAACTACTTCAAATGTTTTTTGAAGAATTTTTCAGCTTTATTTTATGCGGAAGAATAAGTTCACCACTATAATAAACATTCAATGCCAATAAAAAATTGAATTTCTGAGAAGGATGGCTGAGAAAAGGATCTGATTAATTATGTAAAAGCCTGTAAAAATGTAATTTTCTTCTTAAGCATTGCTTCAGCGCCAATATTGAGGATCTTGAATAATAAAAAAGAGCTTTATGACTGCCAACATTTTTTTTTGTTGCTTCTTATTATTAATTGGAGGATGTTAAAAGTTCTTGGAAGTGAAATGAGATTATTTGAGATCATGAATGGTTGTTGGAGCCTCTTATAAGCTTAATCAAGCTTTATTTAGATTTGTATTGGAGATGGAAGATAAAAGAGATGTAGAAGAGGATTGATTCTATTGATTTTTGGCTTTGTTCAAAGCTTTTTTGATTTTTTTTATCAGCTTGTTTGTAGATTGATGCTGATTTGCTGGGTGGATTGAAAAATTGGTTATCTATAAGTGACTCTTAAGAGTCGTGCTTTGCTTAGAATCTTCCAAATAGATATTTATAGTATGGACGTTGATGCTTACTATTTAGAGGTTTAACCAAAGCAAAAGGAAATCTCATTTTGGCTTAGTTTGAGCACCAAATCTTTAAATTATCAGAAACTCAGCAATAAAATGAAAGATTAGTGTTTTTTCAAACTCATAATGTTTTAGGATGACTTTAAACATCATAAATTTAAATTTAACTTAATATTGTGCTATTGTACAGTAAGTTCAAATAACTAGCAACAACCCATTCATCATTCAATTAACAATATTAAAATAGATGTTAAAATATAAAATTTATTTCAATCTTTTCCTTTAAAAAAAACTAAACAAAATTCAAAAATAAACATTGTGACCAAAAGAAGCAGATGGAGAAACTTGACACAAGTTGACGTAAATAAGCATTAAAAGTATAATAAAATGTATGAAAAAATGTGCCACATAAAAATAAAATTTTTATAGCATTCACTTTTCATACATTTTAAAATACTTTGGATATAATGTTCACATCAAATTGAGCTAAAATGTTTCAACATCAGCCAAAATAAATAAGGATTAATAAAAATTAGAGATAGAGGATAAAGAAAAGTAGAGTTACCTATTTGATCGGCGGTAGAGCCTGCAGATAATAAAGCACGTTGATCATTATTAAAAGACATTAAACTACTATTTTCACTATTCTGATCAGATTCATCAATATTAAGATAATTAATATGTGCGGAGGATGATGTGATTGCAGTCGTTAACTTGTTTAAGCTTGACGTTACAACTAAATTTGTTGTTGTTGTTATAGTTTGCTGGTCGGGTTCATTTTCTTGTGATGTACTTCGTGATGTGCTGCCCGCATTTCGAAAGAGTTTAAATGGCGCCATTATACGATAGAAAGGCCTCGATTTTAAACGATTGAGTAAAGCTTTCGTCTTTATATCCCCCGACTTTTGTTCGAGTTTTAAATAATTTTGTCGCTTAATTTTTGTATATAAAATTTTACACCGTTATGCAAAAATACAAAATGCTCTTCGGTCGTTTATCGAAGAGCCACAAAAATAATAACAAAGACTTATCAACTAGTTTATTTTTGTCTGCTGTTTAATCTAAAAACGACGTCGACATTATCTAATGATTGCCTAATTTGTCTCCAAGAATTGTCTGTTTTTTTGTATGTTTTTAAAGCTCTTTTATCATATACATCGAGAGAATCTTATTCATATCTACTATTTTTTATTCATAAAGTAGATTCGAAAGTGCTTTTAGTTCTGAAATAAAAGTTTTTTTGTAAAGACGAAAAAAAGAGAAAGAAACATTTATGAGAAACAGAAAAATAGAGTTCTTTGTTTGTATAGTTTAAGCTTTTAACATTTACAAAAGAAATATGAAAAGAAGGAGGTAATATTAAGGAGGGGATGTCAAGGGATGATAACTCTTTAATTGAGATTGATATTGAGTTTTTAAGCTGGCATTAAATTAAAGTTCGATCTGGTTTATGATCTTAAATAAGGTTTCTTGGTTTAGTTTAAGATTTTGACTAGATAATATACTTTAATCTAAGCCAATCCAGGCAAGAAGCAATTGCTAAGATCTTTCGGTCTAGTTTTCTAAACAAACCTAATCTAATTCAAACGTTAAAGATCTTGTTTTCCAATGTTTAAATCTTATTGGATATAAAACCAGACAATCCTTCAAAATGAAAGAAAATTAGAGTTCAAGGATCATGTATATCTTGGTTATACCTTGCAGAAATGTATATTATTGTGTAAGCACATCAAAGTAAAAACTAGGTTTACACTTGACACTCTTTAGATACGCATTAGGTATACAAAATATATAAGAATCCTTAAATCAGAACTACTCAAACCATACCATCTCAATCAAAGAGTTACAGCCCCTTTTTTCAAATAAAAAAATAACAGAAAACGAAAATTATTCCATTTATCAAACACAAAAAGACTAACAGAACTGAAAAGAAGAAAAGAAATAAAACAAAACAAAATAATAAAAAAAAATAGAATTGAAAAGGTGTATTAAGCCCGACAGTCTGCATTAATGGACTTTACCTCATCAAAATCGATTTCTCGCTTTCTATAGAAAAACCTGGATGAGAGATTCTATTTATTCTTTTGCTTATGTGTATATATTTGTGAGTTTTTCATGCATGCATTTTGCTTTTTTGCTAGCTGCTAAATGTGTGTCTAGTAAGAAAACAATAAACAACAGAAAAAAAATACTTTTATTGCTTGAAATGAGAGAGCTGCCAAATTTAGTATTGTTGCTAATTACAACTCACTCCCATTTTGTCGTATTCAAGCGATTTACATGAACGTGTATCTACAACAACACATACTAGTGTATATTATTTCTGTGAAATTATTAATTAGAGAATAAATTATTCAAAATCAGGAACGAACAGAAAATAACAATGTTTAAAAAAATAACGAAAGGAAATAATAAGGCACGAGACGAGAATTTGGAGGTGGATCGCTGTGGGTTCTATCAATTAGTGGCCTTTTAATATGCTTTAGTTGAAATTTGTCTATTGTTTGCAGTTTTAGATGTTGGGAATTAGAAACGGTTTGCAGGATAAGGAAGGGGAAGAGTAGCGATAAAGTTTGAATTTTTAATAAATGTCTTTGGATTGTTCTGGATTAAGTTGATTTTTTTATGATTTATAAATAGTGTGAGTAGTGCTTATTAATCAGTCAGTTACATAAGGGATAGAGTTGGTAATGCCTGGCTCAGTAGTAATTCCAGAAACATTGCACTTGCTACTTTTTCAAGTATGATTTAATATTATTAAATTCAACTTTCGGTAGGAATCGAACCTATGTCGTCACAAAAGATGCTTTATAAATCTTGCCTAACCACTCGACCATAGAAAGGGGGATATTTCTGACTCAAATCTGCTTAAACACTACTTAAGTCTCCTATTTCATCAACATATAAACAATTACTGAATCCATTAAGTTTAACCATGAAGTTTCCCAAAGCAATCTCCTCTAAAATTGCCATTTCCTTTTCATTTCCAAACACATTAAAATTCCTTTACATTCAAGGACCTTCATATTCTCACAAAGTTCATTAGACAAAATAGCTTCCCGTATAGCACCACCAGCACGTAAAGTAAATTAATTATTTGAAGGCTATGAATAGTGATTGATTGCCTTTTTTGCCTATCATTCTCATCGCGCATTGAATTTGAAAAGAATGGAAAATATTCAAATTAAATGTGCAATTTGCCTTCATTAATCATAGAATTTCATTTCAATTTATCATTAGCAAGAAAAAAAGTTGAAGAGCTTTTCCATGTGAATGAAAAATTCAATTTTCACTCTTGGGAATTTCATATTTCAATATTCGTAATGTTAAAAAATTGTTGAAATTTTAATTTTGAAAATATTTTTCTTATTTCAATCATATTTTTTTTCAAAGTCATTCTGTTTACTTCCTTCTGGAAAAAAATTGAAAATATTTGTAAGCTGATTATTCTGCAAAAGCTTCTTTTGTTGAGAAATTAATATGAATTTTTTTTTCAATTCAAAATAATCACATGCAGGCTTTTATTCCAATCTATTGGATTTTTTTAAGTTAAAATTGAATTTTTTTTTATATTTTTGTCGATTCACTGACTGCATTAAATAAATTGCAAATTTTATTATCTGATAATCTATGTTGAATTGAAATGATAGCTTCATCAGAAAAAGTTAAATTTGGTTAATTACTTGCAAAAACTATGAATTTATTACAGAGGCAGGCAGTGATGGACTTAGTTGCTGCTATGGAATCATTGACTTATTTCGTCCAATATTTAAGAATTGATTTTGAGATTTTAACCACAATACCCCAATCCTTCCTGGATACGCCTATGTTAAGGGATACACTACTCTATAAAGTACGGAAATCAATAAACGAGAGAATTATGAAGCTTCCTTTTTTGGAGGCTTCTTGACAACTGCTTAACTTATTTTGACATTTGTAAACATCCCATCAACATGACACGGTAATGATTTTGAAGATTTTTTTATGTGTAAATGATGGCACTTCTTAGAATAAAGTCTAGACTTTTTGTCATTTCTGACAAGTAGGAAAAAATGGTTTTCAGTCAACATTTTGGATTATTTTTTTTTCTTAACAACTTTTTGACATACTTGTGAATTATGATAAAGATTTAACAAGCGTTACTTGCTCGAAAGGATTAAGAAAATTGAAATGACAAGAATATGTAGCTGCACAGTCAGTTTTAATTGCTGGAAAATTGAGGTCAACCATGAGTAGTTGGAAGTTGCTGTCAACACCAGCTGAATATTTTTTTCTCATCTTATTCACTGTCATATCCACAATTTCCTTACAATTTAAAAAGCTCAAGCCATAATTTCCACATCAACAGATCAGAAACTTCAAGAAATGCAGCAACTATAAAATTTATTGCCATATAAAAATATTAAAAATTCAAACAGTGTCAACAATTTTAAGCATAAATCACTCTTTTCTCAAATATAAGAATTACTGAGACTTTGTCCAGTCAAGGATTTTTGATTTGTTCCACCACACAGCATAAAACAGAATTTGAATTGATTGAAATCATTCGAAAATGAGGTCGAACCTCCATTCATAAATACAGCACGAAAAAAAGGCTAAAAGTCTTATTTATTTCTTCTCGAAATGACATTCCTTTCACCTCATTCCGTTCTGTGCATTTCATTTTAATTTAATCGTATTATTAAAGAAAAAAAGTAAAATAAAAGTGAAAAAAAGAGAAGTTTGCATGCAAACAAATACAACAGAAAAAGGATTGTGCTAAAATGTATTTTCAAGTTTGATGAATTTCATTTTATATTTTTTGAAAGCTTTATTCTTGTTGCGAGCGAGCGATTGTAAGGGTAACGACTACACATTTGAAATGAATATTTTTCTTTGAGTGGGTGAAAAATTATTTGCTCCTTAGTGCAGGTAAGGGATTTAGTTTTTGATAAATCGTGCTGTCATAATTTCTATGGATTATAATGAATATGGGTTAAATATTCACAATTTTTGTTCATGTTCTGGGTGAGAGAATTATAGTGGGAGTAAAGTTGAATGCCGTTAAGGATTAGCAAGCATATTTTGACACTATAATATGAACAAAGCTATATATCAAGCTATGTTTTTGTGAATTTTTCGAATTTTTCTATATTATCTAAATTTAGGATAGGTTAATCATAAGCTGTTCAACTGCGCACTTTTGAGTGGGACGGTCCCGGTTTTTTTGAACAACGTCTCGCCTATAATACTGCTTTTTTGAACCAATTATCTTTGGAAAATGCTGAAGAACTGAAATCGGGTCATGTCCCGCTTTTTGACCAGAAATCGGTAATAACAGATGTACAGATTAATAATGTGAGAGGGTTCCAGCAAACCGATGTATTACTACACGTTGCGTGGAGCTAAAGGCACTGCGATCCTGAATCTATTGTAAAGATCGATAGCTTAGTTAATCATGAATTTATGGTCATTCTAAATTTTTCCAGTATATCCTGACGTTTAGTAGTTTTCAAGGAGAGCTATTGAGTCTGTTCTATATGAGATATTGCAGTATAAATGCATTAATGCAGTGCTTCTCAATCTATACTCGAACATCCATTAAGTAAGCATGTTCTTTGGATGTTGCAATTATTAAAATATTTTACAAATTTAGGTTTAATTCTAGTCAACATATGATCATAATTTTCATGCAATAGCCAAACCTACTCAACCATGTATCCCCCTTAACAGCATTTTAATATAAATAAATTTTCTACAATTTCCTTTTATTAGCTTTCACTCCTTTATTCTATTTTTATTTTCAATTTCTTGAAAATGCAGCAACAGCACAAATAACAGTGAAATGTGAAGACCTTTTTTTGTTTCATACATTTTACGTTTATCTTGTTAAACGAGATGCGAAAAAAAGCTCTATTTTTCATGCTTTATGGCGCACCAATTCAATTAATTCATTAATTTATTTTATTTTCACAGCATTATACATACAGGGAAAGACTTCCGATGTCATTTGACATTCATGCGATTCAATTGAATTCAATAAATATACCACACTAGGTATACATAGCCACATTTCCGAAAGTTTAAATGAATATATTATTGAAATATAATTTTCTATCTTCAACATCCTCATTGTCTCATGCATGAAAAAAAAAATCGATTTAGTTGCTGCATTTATGCATAATTTAAAGCAATTTTTTTGGGATCAATTCAATCTAATTTTTCAAATTCAAAAACATGATACATTGTATGCATACACAGGAACAGGAAAGGTGAGCCGCACATGGCATGAAAATGGTAACATATATACATTTGTGGCATAGATCGGAATAAATTTATTCAAGCGAACGGCAAGCACACACAACATGAGCTTAATCATATTTTAACAGAATTTTTTTTTGTACACACACGACCGTTGCCATGCTGCTGTGAATAGGCTAAAATGATTTTTCATTTCTAAATTGATTAGAATTTTTTTTTCTCTCTCCGTCCATAACGCGCGTGTGTGCTTTTATATTTTTATAGATGAGCTTTTGATGCTGGAAAATTTATTACCTTTACATGAATAAAAAACTTAGTTTCTCGATCCATTTTCATCAGAGTTGGATTAGAGCTGTTTACTTATTGTGTAACAGTGGAGATGGGAATACAGCGTGAAGAAGTTTGTCACTGAGTTACGTAATCAATGAATGACCCCCTTGTAAATGGATATTTTCTATCAATAAAGGTAGAATTACTAAAGTTTATGGGCTGTTTGAATTTACAAACTTTATGAAATATTGAGAATGTCACATTCATAGTTGGGTTAGTCAATATCAATTTATTGAAAATTGGAGAGGAAGTAAAATTGAAAAGTGTTGTAATGATCTTTGACAGGATTATTTTTTTTAACAAAAATTATTTGAGCGTTTGATTTATGATTTTAAAGTTTAAAATTTTTAAATTGATATTTTTAAAGCTCAAGCTTTATTTAGCTCAATTTGATTAAATGATCCCCAAAAGGGGTTCTAAAAATAATGGTTAAAATTTTTGGTACTAGCTTAGATACAGTTTTACTCTAAAAAAAACATTTACCTATTCAGATTAAAAGTGATCCAGAGGTGCGCTAGGGCGTTTCGCAGCTAATGAGAGTTTAACGAGTGAGGATGCGCCAAACCACTGCATTCAAACCTAGACCTACAATTTATAGTGAGATCCTACAAAGGAAGGCTGTGAGCCTCATTTCCAGTAAATATGATTCGAAAAAGAACAGAAAGTTTTGTCGGGATTGCAATAATTAGGTACCGAAGTACTAAAGCATTCCGTCACCGATCCACTACAGCTCACTCAGTTTTACTCTAAAAATTCAAAAATGTAGCCTAGGTAAACACTTAGTCAAGCTAAATGATGAGGATGTTAAGCTTACACTTTAATTCTTCAAACCATAATAAGCAAAAAAGCCTGAAAATTCTAGAATTCAACATGCTCAAAATTTAAAATTCCATGAGCATCGCAGTCAGAGCATAGAATTCAAAAAAGAAAGTCCAAATTAACTTTTTTTCAAGATCAAAAAAATTTCCATACAAAAGTTTCTTATTGAATTTCCACATAAAAGATGAAAAAGAAAATTGGAAATAAATTTTTTCAGGCTTCCTTTTCATAAAGTTTTTACCATGACAAGCACATTGCTCCTCATCTTCATAAATTGGGAAACCACAAAATTTTTGAATATCTCATGAAAATTATTATTTAAAGCCATAATTTGCGGTTCCATCTATTTGAATTTTTTTTTTGTCACTGCCCAAGACCAAAAGTCAGCTTTGATGTTGCTCGTTTTTGTCTCGATAAAACCATTGGGAAATTGGAATTTATGAAAATTAATAGAACCGACCTTTATAATACTATGAAAATTTATAGGACTTCATTAATATTGCAATACTGTAGCTTTTATTTTTTTTTTATATTTATTGATATAGAACTAAATTGCACAGTCAGTAAGGAATGGAAACTTTTAACTACATCCAAGAAACAATTTTGTGACTGTCATGTAAGAAAGTTTCTCATTTTTCTCTGTTCGAGTAATCAACGTGATCAAAACTTCATCGTTGTCAATAACTTACATCGGAAACACATTTGAGAATTAATTGAAGTAGTAAATGGAAGTTCCATCGAATTAATTTGGTTTAAAATTTCATGTTGCAAGTTAGTTCATTGTAGGATGTTGTAAGCTGAGAGACTATAATTTCTGAGAAACTTTATTGTTGGATAATTTGTGACTTAATTTTTAATTTCAAGGCAGTGACAGGTACGAACTTAGGATCTTTTTAGATTAAGTCTATCATCTTTTATTGCTGGATTTTTGAGACGCATACTCTCCCTCTCTCAAACTCATTAATTCTTATAAAATAACTAAACCGTCCTCTAGTAACAAAAGATGACGATCTAGGATCTAAATACATTCTTATTAAAAAGGAAATCACCTGAAAATTCTTAAAAAATTATCTCATCACCAACCAAAAAATGTCCAATTTAATCTCATTTAAACCAGATTATCAACCTCAATCCCCTTTGGTCAGGTTGTTATCATCTCAAATCATTCCCATTAGGTCAGCTTATGTCAACCTTTCTGAACAACTTTACCTCCACCTACATGCAAAGCTCCTGCACATGACACAAAATGAACGAAGGTCAAACATGAATGTTTTTGCATTGTCAATATGCGGCAGTTGTCAACTATTTGTCAAACATGTCGACCCCAAGACTTGACAAATAGTCGACAAGTTCAGTATGGAATAAAAATTTGTTTCTATTCTGTTATGATTGTTTATCATCGTGTATCTAAAATTCATCAGCATTCCGACAGCAATGTTCGTGAGAATTTTAGCATTTTTTTCACACGACAGAATGGATTCTTTGCTCCTGCTGTATTTATTTTACAAAAGTAATCTAAAATGTCATCGAAAAATCCCTCGAATGCGACCCATTGTTTTACCTGAAAATGTGAAAATTCACTGAAGCTTGAGCTTCAAACCACCTGCTGATTTTACAGCAACAATACACGAAAAATATATCTTCATTATGAGAACGAGAAGCAACAAGAAGAAAGCGGCTGACCACAAAATTATTAGTCTCGTGAGAGACCTTAAAGTTAATACCAGACAGAAGATAATGAATTATGTGTACCTTAATAAATATTAAGCATGATTACCATGAAATTTATTTGCTTTTATATTGCTGTGTAATATCTTTAAGGCTGCTAGTGGACACTTTATTTACTTTTTGGAGGGTTTGTGAGAATTTTAAAGTTTGGGAGAGGGGTTGAAAATGTTTATGGTGATTCGAATGCAAATGGGTTTGGTTTTGGGATGCATAAAGTAGAGTTTTGAGTGTTTAAATTAACAAAAATCATCCGAGTAACATTAAATGTCGAACTATAGTAGATTATGATCTTACTGTGTTTATCGAAGTTGACTCAAGATTTTCATCGATTTTGTATGGCAGAGTTGACTTCGAGTTGATACGACTCCATACAAAATTTCATTGACTTCGACTTGTGGGAGGAAGACGCAAGGACGAACCGGAAAGTGAGTGTGGTTTATAGCTCACTTATTTCACTTGAGAAGAGTCTGAAGCTTTTCAAAAGTGACCCTATAAATTGTCATCACTTAATTGAGGAATCTAATGTATATTTCGAAACAGCTAAGGTAATGTACAGGATCTGAGAATCGTAACGATTCATATTAGATCACTTTTTGTGTTACAAAACATATAAACGACCCTTAAATAAAATTGCTCATAATTCCTATTAAAAAAGCTACATAGTTGTAAACTTATCACCGAAAAATCCCTGAATATCATAATTTAAATATTCACAAGAATTGAAAATTTTGTGTGAATATGATACCAAAATCCATATGCGATAAAATTTACATCATCACGAGAAATGCCACGAGTGTTGTTCAGCATATTTACAGCAATATGTTATTTCGTAAAATTATCCATTAAAAAATTTCATAAATTTTCATCTCCAGGCAATTGTGTTTCTGCGGTGAAATATTCTAATATTTCTGTAGAAATGGAAGCAAGTTATGCATAGCTTCAGCAATTTTTCGATATTACAAATTGAAAATTTAACCACACAAGGCAGCATGTTGAAAATTCATGTTTTAATATTAAAAAACTTCAAGTTTTTCATATTAAAAAATTCAATCATGAAAATGGCAACTGACTGAATGTTAAGCATTGAGTTTCGTGCGTTAGAATTAAAATGAAATGAAAAACTAATTTTTATGCATCCTTGAGCATTTAAAAAAGTTACAAATATGAAAAGTTTACGATTCAAATGTTCATTAATTGGATTTTTTTTCTGATATCAGAGTTCAAAGTAGGCTTTGCAAATGTTATTATTCGAAAAAAAGTTTTTTCATCGAAATTTTGATGGTTGATTTGTGATTGTCTGTAATTTTATTGATGCATAAGCAAGTGATAATGTTAATTTGAGTAGTGAATATAACAATGGATGGATAAAGGCCATGATCAGGTAACTTTAAAGATTTATTTGAATAGCGAAATTCAAATCCAACACAATGCAAAAGGAAAATAGCTGAATTTGCAATAAAGATCTCATTAAGATGGACTGATGCTGCATTCCTGCCGTTTTTGGGCTTTTTTAAGCCGTGAACTCAAAGTAAGTAGTAATATAGATATTCATACTGATCAATTTTTGAGTTAAACTTCCTTAATGGCTTTTAAATGAAATCCCATCTACTCCTACATCATTAGCTTGCTATGTTTTGACAAATAACTTTAGATGGATTCGGTTTTGAGTCAGGGATTCAGCTGTTTAAAAAGGGATAAGCTGTGAATTTGAATCTGGGATTTGAACTAGTAGTTCTTTTAGAAAGTAAAGATTGTTTCTGACCCAATAACATGACTGACCTGCGAATAAGCTATTAGAAACAAAAACCAACTTGTTTCCCATTTAAAAATTTCTTTAAAACTTTGATTGACATTTCAAATATTTATGAGGAACTCAATTGCAAATACTTTTATTTTATATTAAAAATATTAAGCACAGAACTTTAAATTGAGACGAATGAAAGGAAAAAAGAGATGAAAATAATTATGCAAATGCAATCTGACATGAAACATTTAAATTTAAGCAAATTGAAATGCATACAAAAATATTGAAACTTTTCCTTTTCAATAAAAATTCACTCAATAACTTTTTTTTTTGCACTCTGATTTGAGGAGCATCATCATTTTCATATTTTTTACCTCACTCCAGAATTATGTAACTTGAAAGTTTATTCATTCAGGTGGAGTTTTATACCACAAACATTTGTAGGTCATTCAGACTTTTTTGAAATAATATAAAATATGTAATTTATATTTAACTTTATCCTCAACAAAGTTCCCAGTTGTTCCTCTTAAAAATATCAAAAAGAAAATATTAGAAAAATTTTATGTTTGCCTATTTTATGGAAATAAAAATCAAAGGGAAGTAAATTTTACTGTTTTATGACGAGATGTTAAGGTTCTGAATTTTTTTTGTGATGTAAATCAATAAAATGTCAAGATTGTTGGAAATGATTTCGATCATTTTGGGTTTATTGAGTCATATTCTTTGAATTTATATTGTTTTGTTACTTCCCTTTGATTTTTTGATGATTGTAAGGATGTGAAGTGCCTGAATTCTTAAGATTTATTGGCCACGCGATATCAAAATTCTATATTATTTGTCAAATTTGATGCTTATATTTTTGATGTTCGATCAGTTTAACTAAATTGATTAACACACCCGAGTGGACAAAGTACCAGTAAAAAGCTTGCCATTGACTTGCCTGTTCATGGCGAGTAAGTATCCATTAACGTGCCTTTGCAACTAGACTTAGGGACGACTAATGATATATTTTGCGCTTTCCATTTAACTGGACATAGGAGTTGCACATATGTCTAGCTAATGTCCAGTTCCAAAAAAATCGAAATAAAATAAATAACACGTGTCTTCTTCTCCATTTTTTTTCTTTTATAAAATTTTATTATTGTATTAGTGTAATTAACTAATTAAAATACACTAACACTTATAAAAAATCTCTAGTAAAAATTGAGTCTCGAACACTTGCGCGTGAAACATTTATATTCACTTAAAAGTTTCATAGAAATTTTGGTAGAGCTTATATAAGTGATTTCTGCAAGCGCTTGTGAAGTATATAATCAAAAAAGTAGGGAATATTATTTTTGAATTGTCGATGCACTCGTGTGGTTCGGATCCCAATATAAACTGTAGGTCTACGTTTAAGTGAGTAATTTGTCAAATCCCTTAAACTCAAAAAATGAAAAAGAAAAACCATTCCAAACTGAATCGTAATGTCATAAGGGATGTAAAACCCAATCATAGACTCATCAATTTCTACCATTATCCAAAATCACTTGTTAATACCTCAAAAATTCTGAAAAAATCAATTAAATTTCACAATCTCAATATTGAAAGCTTGTTGAAAATATAATGCATTAATTTCACCGTAAATTTCTCAATAGCAGCACTTTTATTTCATTATAACTTGTGTTTCATAAAGAAAATCTCAACAAAAGCTCTATGAGCAGCACATGTTGATATTCATAAAATCCCACACACTTTTTTTCATGATGAAATTTTCATTAAGTCATTCAAATCCTTTTAATACATTTTTTTTCAAACTTTGTACATTTTTTTATTTCCAACAAACTGATATTTATAATAAGTCGCCCACACACAGTACTTATAGTTCCACACGTTACCTTCCATTCGTTTCTAAAAAAAGGATCATAAATATTTTTTTTGCACTATGAATAAACACACAAAACAAAAATAACATTTTAGATTAGAAAGACCAAACGAATCCCTCCAGTTTTTTTTTTCTTTTTCGTTTGTGGCTTGACCACATTTGGTTTTGACTGGAATCTACAAAAAGAGGAAGGCTCATTTGCATTTTTGTTACTCTCTCTTATGGCTTTATACTTTTCATCACCTTTTGCTTTTCGGTGGTTTAGATTTGTTTAGACATTTTCGAGGAATTGAGGAAGCATAAACAGCCTTCTCTGTATAGTGGCTATCTCTTTTGGCTGGCACTTTAGAGAATTTATGTTATCAGGCAGAATGAAATCTCGCAATTTATAAACTTTCTTATTTTCTTTGCTTTTTTTTTTCTTTCTTGGATTTGTGTGCTTCTTTTTGCTTCAAGTTTTTATATTCAAAGGGAGAAATCGGAAGTAAGGAAATCAATCTTCGGGTGCGATGTATGAAGCGCATTTTTTGTTTTAATCTCTAACTTGGTTCCTCGTCTGCTAAAATAATTGAGACTGGTTTGGGACCGTTCACTTATGACGTCCAAGGGGGGGGGGGGGGGGGGGGGTCAGTAAGAAAAATAGAAATAGAAATTCTTGGAATTCCATTGTTCTTTTTTGAAAAATGACCATTAATATCCGACGTCATAAGTGAACGGCCCCTTTCAAGATCTCACTCTCTTGCCATTCCTGATAGCCATGAAAATCAGTTTAGGCCAATACTCTCCAAAATTGACTTCAAATTAACTCAACTCAGCACTTTCAATAAATTTATGAATTTTAACAAACTGCAAACGATCCTCAAGTCACAAAAAAATTAAAAATTCCAGTCACTACACTCCACCAAGACAATATGAATAGCCAATTAGCATGCAAAACTGCACGCAAAAGATGAAGAAAAAAAACTTTTTCAGCTTATTTTTTTAATTAAAATTCGGACATTAGTTCTTATTTGTGGTAATTGCATAAGCCATAAGCATTTTTTTTCTCGTTCTTGGATGAGAAATAAAAAAATTTATAGAAAAGATAGCAGCAAGATGAATAAGAAGAATGAGAAAAAAAAGTGCTGAGTATTAAATCCCCAACATTTATTATGTATCAAGCAGTAGCGTAGCAATTTAATAAGCTCATTTCATTTTCTCGTTTTGCTTGGCTTTATGTGTGTATGTGCCTTATAGTAAGAAAATTCATCATTTTGTAATTATGTAATTAATATGAGATTTAACACAATGGAAAGGGGAAAGCTGGACATAGAAATTGCGACGGAAAATTCGCTGAACTGGAATTCTGATGAAGCTATTTTATTGTTCAATTGAATTGGCTATGAAATCCCTAAAGTTTTCTTCTTGGAAGCTTTTTTTTGTAAAAGATTCAGTTTTGAAGTATGATTTAGTCAGTTGAATAAGGATCGTTCATAAATGACGTTTATCGAATAGACTTATTTAACTTTATCTCATTTCTCAATGCTGAGATCTCAACTGTGACTGAGACTGAAAGAAGCCATTAATAGATTTAGAATTGACAACTTTGGGACATCATTGATGAACGAACCCTAATGTCATTTCATGCTGTGTGATTCTGAATTAAATTCATTAGTTAATTACTGTTTTTGGTATCAATAACATACGGTTGGAGATAGAATACATCACGAGCAATTTACAGGTTCAAGCAAATAATCTGTCAGAGAACTACCTGCTAAATGCATCGTTAAAGAAACCCACGTGTCTGAATTAATCATAAGCACGTTCACGTGCAGGCAAACTTCAAATCCACAAGGAAATCAGTCTGAACACTTTCAAAATTTACAATGTCAATTTAAATTTCTCGAAAATTCGTCAAAAAAATATGAAAACAGCAACAGCATCAATAAGGACACATAATATCCATAATAGAATTCACATTGCGTACTTATGTTGCATGAAATATTCAAGAAATAAACGTAAGGCATTAAAATTAATTGGATCCACAATATAAATCACATCACCATCAGCATTTTTGTGCCATCCTTAAAAAATGAGCTTACACAAAACAGAAACAAAAAGATATAATGAAGAAAATGAAAAAGAAGAAGTGGCAGAAACACGAATCTCTTGGGATAGAAGATGAGAATATGAATGCTGCTGCATAAAAGCTCCTCTCGTGCTTTTGTCGAATCAAAATGAGCCATCATAAATCTATCTCTTCCCCGTTCATTTTTTTTTGTGTATATTTGTTCTTCTCCATCAAATCATTCAACTTCATCTTTCGACAGATTGTCTTCTTCTTTTGCGCGTTTCTTGCTTCCTTGCAATCTTCATTCACATTCAATTGATTCGTGACGCTTCTTCCATTTCCTTGTACTCAGGGTTGTTAATCAGATTGATTTGACTGAGTATCTGTGACAAATCTATTACTGCTGTTTCCTGGTCACATGTAGAGTCTTGAGCTTGTTTAGATTCCTTAGTTCCAGGCAAGTCACAAGATTAGAACATGTAAGAATCTATTAATCTGTTGTAAATCTAATATTGTAGCTAGTATTTATGAGCTTATAGAGACCTTTTAGTCTTGAAGATGCTCGAGACTATACTTTTCCATGGCACTAGATCAATCAATCACGGATCATGCATATGAGTCATGAGTAACAAAGCCATGCAAGAATCGAACCCACAACTTATACGTTTTCCAGATTTTATTTTAACTTCTCGACTACATATGCTTTAATCTTGGAGTTGCAAATTCACCTTCGTATAACTCGATTCCTCAGATTCTGGGCACGATAATCAATTTCTATTTCTTCCAATTCAGATTTCGTCTAATCTCAGTCATAATCACAACCATCAACCCTGATTTGTACTCATCACAAATCACCAGAAGTGAATCGAAAATCAATTGAGAATGAGATGTTTGATAATAAACTTCTTATTTATCTTCTTCTTATACAAGCTTCTTGCCAATTTTTCATTCGATTCTCATGAGACAAAAACAGCACATTTCTCAGTTTAATAAACATCAAAAAAAACGGAATGATTGGTGATCAATATAATGATGTAATGCGAAATTTCCTTTTTATCCATTTTTCATCTTCTTATTGACTTTTCAATCCGGTTGTGTGTGTCTGTGTACATTTGTCTGTCGATAGCATTTATTTATTTTTTTTCAATTTGATTAGGATTCATTGAGCATCACCATCAATGGATACAAATAGGAATTATTTTTTATATTTTCAAAATACGTAATTCATATGAATTCTTTATGGGTTTATTGTTATTGATGTGGTGCTTAAACGAGATATGATTTTAATATAAGGATTTATAATTTCCTTTGGGAAAGGACTTTAAAAGAGTTCAAAGGGATATGTCGTCAACCTGATATAGATAAAGGATATATACTTTTGATATTTTGTGAGGAGTAAAAGCAGAGTTGAAGGTTGAATGAGAATATTGTGATTTTGCCATGGATTTTATGGATTGCAGAGTTTAAGGTGACATAGTTTAATGATGCAGCTGTCTAGAGCTTTTTGTAATAACCTAATCAGCAATATTGAGCTTGAGAATTGAACAATTTGACGTTTTCTGATTCACAGTTACTGAAATTGACGATTTTAAGTTATAAATGATGTGCTTTATGCTTATCATGTGTAGTATCATAGACAAATTCACAAAAATTTATACCAGTCGCCGATTTCTAATTTAACTCCAGAACTTATAGTCGACACAAATTCCATATTGCAAACTTCAAATCAAGTCTACATCAATTGATACAAACTTTCTGTCGTCGCCAAGCTGTGACTAACACGATTAAGTCTCAATTTCTTTCGAAAAGAATCAATTTTTTCCATTTCCTAATCACCACATTACATAAAATTCACATCAAGTGACATTCTAGAATTTTCCATTTATGCAACAATTTGTGACGTAAAATAACTGCTCTAAATGAAGATTTCAGCATCTGTGCATAGCAAAAGTTTCAATTGCCTTTTCGAAAGGTAGCAGCTGTTAAGAAAGTATTGGTATTTGGGTTATAAATGGGATCAATCTATCATTAAATTTCCATTTGAATGCGCAAAGCACATGGTTGGTTTCACTCGATTCTGTTTAAAAAACTGATAAAGTTTTCGTTGTGAGATTTTTGTAAGCTACGTATGGAAATGTGGGAAAATAGAAATTTATGCATCCAAATTAAATTTTTTTGTACATCGAAAAAATTCCGCATTTAGAGTTGCTTCAAGCATCCGTAGCATTCATGATAAAATTTTATGCATCAACTTGTTGTTCGTCGCAACTCACGAAAAAGCTTGTCTTCTTCCTCCCTTATTTGTTTAAATCAAAATCAGATCATGTGGAAAAATCAATAGAAAGCAAAAAAAAAATTTTACTGCATTAATTTTATGACTCAATTTTTTCCCGTCAGTCGGAAGATAGAGCGGTGCCAATGTGAGATAAAAATTATGTGATAGCGAGCAAAAAAAAAAAGGTTTTATGAGTTAATGAAGGAGAAGAAAAAAAATACCTAGGGATGTGAGCACACGAGATGTAAGTTTAGCTAAGGTCAATGTCTCATTTACTCATTTACTTTACCTTTTTATTTTTGGGGGTAATTTAGAGGTTATGGAAGTGTCGTGACAAAGATTGTTTGACGGTCAGAAGAGATTTTAAATTCTGCAACTTTATACTGAGTCATATGACTGATTTCTTATAATTATGCATACTAAGCCCCCGCCCCCCTCCCACATGATGGGGTATGGTACAATAGATTCTATTCTAATTCAAATCGCAGTGTCTTCAGCTTAAAAAGGGCTGGGCTTTCTCCATGCTTTACCCCCCAGCTGGGCAGCTGAACACAAATGTTAAGAGTATTCAAACATAATTTTGTGCTGACATTGTTAAAAAATTCTGAAATCACCATTTTCGAGTTCCCTAACCTCAAATATCCTCACAACTCCTATACACATAATTTTATTATAATCTCTAAATTCACATTCCGCATTTATTATTTATTCTAATTTTCAAAAATTAATCTATTTTCTTTGAATATGATTACAACCACCCACAGGGCATGATTGTGTCTTAATAATCTATGGAAATTTCACGTCTTTCACATGGTTAATGATCCAAATAAATGAAAACTTCTCGTATCTTGAATGCCTGAAGGAACGTCATCTTTATATGTCAATTTTATTCCTTGATATTTATTTATTGAGAGCATTTGCAATGCTCTTACGGGAGCAATGAAAATGTAAAATTTATTAATGACACAAAATTCCTTTTAAAAATTTAATTCATGTGACATTTTTCCCTTTTTTTATTGACACTTTTATGGGTGGAAATTTATGTTCGAATGAAGACAACGCGAAAGAGTTTTTTTTTTCATCGCTTCGAGTATTTTTATGCGGAAAAACTTTTCAGTTTTTCCATTTATTTTGAGGAATGGAATTCTCATGAGTAGTTTTTCTGGGAAGCTTGCAAGTGTCAATTATTTTGATGTGCTGGATTTGTCGAGCATTTCTTATACTTAGTCTCACTTAAACTATCGAAAAGTGTATTTATAAAGTCATCAAAATGCTTATTCATCCTTTTATACTTAGGAATTGAGCACTTAGGCCACTGATGCTATTTCACTGCTCAAACAAGTCTTTAAACTTTCACTGAAACAGCTTTAATCAAGCAAGCGAAAAAGAATCTTCCTCTCCACGCTTACATCCAGCAGAAGACATATTAGACACGACTGTGCAGGCAAGAAAAAAGTGTACGATGAAAATTAGAAAAGACTTTCATTCCGCATGTAGATAGAAGAAATAATGAAGGTGAAAACAGTAAAGCAGTAAAATCTTTTATGGAGCATGTCAGTCAAGCTTTGACATCATTAATGACAAAATTAATGTAATCTTACACACAGTAAGGCAGAGCAAGTGAAAGCTCTGATGCTGAAAATTTTTCTCGGTTAATTTTTGTAGTTTCTGACATTTTTTTTCTATTAATTTAGATATTTTACGGATTTACTGTATCTTCTTGTTGCTTTACGAGTTGGGTAATTAAATTAATTGTTGGTTGTCGGAACCTTTTTTTTGTGAATGTTTGAAGTTGTGAGAATGATTTGATGATAGTAAACTTTTTGGTCATTAAAAGTAATTGTTCATGATAGTAAGAAGATTTTGGAATATAATGTCAATTGGATTTGTTGGCCTTAGATCTTATCTTCCGTAGAAGTGACTAAAAGTTCAAGGTTGTCGGGACCTTCCTCACACTTAAAAAGTAGGACTTAATTTGAAAAAATCTACGTTTTTGACAGTTCCTAATTGAATCTACAAGCATAGACTCCCACCAATAGATTCTATAGCAACAAAGGTAATACGTGAGCAAACAACCCACTTAAATTAAACTCATTCCAGCAATTAATTGCCAAAAATCATGACAATTAAAACAAAAATTTAATGTCGCCCATGGCAGCAATAACTTTATTTGCTAATCATAAACAGAATCATTAATCGGCATAGCAATAATTGTTTACCATTTTAATCAGTTGTTACTAATTGATATCAATTAACTCGATTACATTTGATTCATAATGATATGTTTGGAATATTCATTAATTAGTGAGATAAGCTTCATATCTGATTGGTTATTACTGAATATGATTGCTAAAAATTTGCAATATTTTTTATGATGTTCAACAAGTGGAGGTGAATGTGGTTGATTTTACTGTATGGCATTTTGAGTTTACCTACAATAGTAGTTATTATGATTTATGTAGTGTTTGATATGATAATTAATGGTTACACAATGACTTAAAAGCTTTTTTTATTGTTTATCAATTGATTGTGCTTTATATTTTTCAGCTGTTGAAAGCTAAATCCATTTACAACTAGCACTTTTGTAAACATATCGATATTCTCGATCATTTAGTTTGAAAAACTCTTCAATTCAATTAAGCTCAATATACTTCAAACTCTACCTCCAACGATTAACAGCAACGTTTTTTTTATTCATTTATAATCCACCCAAGACCCTTCTAAATTGCCAAAAATAATCGTTTTTTGCTAAAATCTTCTAGACTATTATCTAATCGAGCCTCACAGCAGCTAATGAAATCACATGCCCAAAAACTCATCAAGACATTAAAATTATTTTTTATTGCCAAAAAAAATCCTTCGAATTAAAATGAAATGCGATGAGAAGTTTAAGACATGGATGAAATAAAAAAGGCTTTCAACAGACTCTGCAATGTTTTTGGTATTCAATTTATTTTACTTCCTTTCATTATTGACTGTCATTAACCCCGGAGAGAAGAAATTCCATTCTTATTCTCATCCAGTTGCCAAATCTTAATGCTCAGCCAAACCTTAAAAAGGTTTTTTTTTGTGAATTCTATGAGAGCAATAAGGTTGGTGATGTTCCTGTTTTGTCTGTCTTTCTGTTGCTTTGTCTTTTTATTCGGGCAGCTGGGTATCTATCAATCTTTGTGTCGTTCTGACAGTAAGGAAATTTAGTGAATCTAAAGTCAGCCCAACCATTTAATGATCCATTTATTTGCATGTTTTGTTACTTTTCTGTCAGGTTTTCTGTCTGTTCTTCTTTATACTGATCTATTAATCAGCTATTTTATTTGTTTGTGTGTCTTTTGTTTTATGGAATGTCAGGAGGAGTCATTAGGTCTTTAACAATAGAGTTACTTATATTCCATTTTTATCCCTTGGCGATGATTGTTTCGGCCCTCGGAATCAGTTTTTATGGATAATAAGCTAGAAAATGCGCTTTAGACCAGCATATGCTGATATTTTTTTTAACTTGTTTTATTTTATTTTATTTCTCACCCTTTCCATTATCATTGTATTCTATGTTTCTCGATATCGTGCAGTTTCACATTACTTATTCCTTCCCTTCTTACTTCTCATCCACTTCAATATAATGCGATCGACGAGAAAAACAGGGAATAAGGACAGAAAGTGTAAAGCAATACGACAGTTAAAATTAAATTTACAACTTTTTTATTGATGTTTATTTAGTTTCTTCCTCAATTGAGTTCCTATTTTTTTCTTCCCACCTTCTTATGCCTTTTCTTTCATTACTGATCAAATTTTCTCATTTCTTTTTATGCTCACTGTCAGAGCTTTTATTTTATTTATTAGACTCACAGGTGGAAGAGAATGAAAAGAAGTGTGAAAATGAGAGTGCTTTTCCCACTTCGTTGTGTATGCCTGCGTAAGGGAAAGTGAATATAGAAGTGGGTGGGAGAAATAAAAAAAAATGAAAACGAGGAAAATCAAATTCATAAGCACGTTAACATGGATTAATAATTCTTTAAATTATCCATTTCCACGCATTTTATTGTTTACATTTTCGACCCACACTGCCTCAATTTAGTTACTATATTTATCCGTACTACATTATTATTGTTGCTGTGGGAGCTGTGGATAAGATGATGAAGAAGTTTTCAAGTTTTTTTAGCGCATTTGTTGTGTTTTTGTTTAAGATGTGGCTACGTCGGTTTGTACTTTTGTTTCTTCTTTTTTGTCCGCATGCTTGTGGATGTTGGTTTGTCTGAGTGCAGAACCTGAAAATGCGAACTTTTGACGTATTTTGGTTTTGTGTGCAGTATGTATTGTCTGTATTGATGCTTTGTGTTAGATTTAGAGACTAGAGAGTCTTAGCAGCTTCAGTTTTTATATTATTGAGTCATTAAATGTCTGGCATTAAATGGGAGCTTCATAATATATTCATTTTGACACCGCATCCTCGCCAAATTGATCCGTTTGTGCCTTGACTGGGCAGATATGTCTGTTTTTAATCAGTGTACCATTTAGCTAGTATAAAATACTTTAATAAACAATCAGGAACAAGGCAGTTGGACCCAAGAGTCAAACTTTGGCACTGCTATTAAGACCTAAGTCATTTTACCTTTACAACCTTGCAGTTTCCTCAAAATTGCAAACATTAAATGTGAAAAAATTACAAAATGCGCTTCATCCCTCCCAACACACTCCCAACTTATTATTTTTCTTGAAACTCATCGCATGATAACGGAAATGGTGCTGAAACTCAATATACAATTTTCTTCTGATGAAAAATAAAACTTTTTTGAAATTGAAATTCACGTATAAAATTTCTAACTTGTGTGTACTTGCCAAGTGGCATTCGAAGTTGAGAACGAACACGAGTGAAGGGAGAAAATTTTCTCGCTAGCTGCAGTGGAAGGAATATATAATTGTTAAAACAAGCAGAAAAACACTTTTAAGGCTGTGAATTATATTTTGGAAGGTATCCTTGAATTAATTGTGAAGAAAAAGAAGATGAATTTTGTGAGAATTTCAAATTGAGGTTATTATGATTTATCATGTGCTGAATTTTAAGATGATTTTTAATTTTTGGGGGGTCAATCAGCGGTGATTTTTATTCAATAAAAATTCTAATTAAATATCCTTAAAAACGAAACTGAGAACCCTGATCATAACATGTCTAATATTAAACTTTTCCTCAAGGCACACTTCTCAAGATTCTTTCTTTCTTCTTGTGATTCTTCGTCCTTAAAAAAGTTTGAACATGATAAACATCTGTTTCACAAAATCTGTCTTTTACTTGTCAATTATGAAGACTTACTTTGTGGTTTGCATTGATATTTGATTAAGTTGTCCTCAAGACCGCAAGAAATGAGGAAAATAAGCTTGATTAGCTTGATATTTTGAATTATTAGCTGTTTGTAATTTCTCTGAGGAAGGATAATGTTTTAGTGACCTGACGCAGTCTAATCATATGAATAACAATCTGCCGGAATCAAAAATAAGGCCGCTGTGGTTAAATGTTTAAGCAACATAGTAAAAACGTTCAACACATTCTTGTAGAAGGACGTGTGTTCGATTCTTACCAGACACTAGTCTTAAACTGGATACTACAAATATTTCAAACGCCACTAGAAATCCCAATCTTAGATTAATAACTAAGGCCTTAGTTTGGAATTTTTGGATTAATTCTGATTGAGCATTAAATTATAAGCCAGAGTTCTCTGTTACTGCTTCATTTTTAACTCTGTTAATTGTCCTAAAACATCTCATGAAGGAAAAAAATCAGATATGCTGAAAACTCGACCCAACTGCACTCTAGTCTCGCATCATCATTTTCTTCCACAACATACAAAATATTTGTATATGCAGCAAACTTTGATATGGTAAAGTCGCAATGCATAATTCATCAATAACCTTATCGCTTCAACAATATTACTCCATATGGCGCGACACAGTCGTATATCATATCCCATAAATCGGTTAACTTTATGTTCTAATTTTCCATATATTCACACGAAACGTGTGCTAGAATAGAAATTCTAAAAGCGTCGAAAGCTATTCAAAGTTAAATTGTTATAGAATAAACCGTGTATGTTAAGGAACGCTTCATGATAGCACGAAATATAGCGAATAGAGCACAAAAAGCCATATCAAATGACCATGAAGCTTTCATTATATTCTCATATATCTCTCTACAAATGTATATGTGCGCATATAAAATGAAATGCAAAGTGGTGGGTTATTTAGCTTGTTGACAATGATGTCAGAAAGGCAACAGCAGCAGAAAATATGTGTAATAATGTGGAATGTGATGTGGGTAAGAAGGTGTACACTTGTCAAGGCTTTTTATTTTACACTCGCTCGCATAATTTTCTACGCAATTCTCTCATT
Source organism: Chironomus riparius (assembly GCA_917627325.4). Classification (NCBI taxonomy): domain Eukaryota; kingdom Metazoa; phylum Arthropoda; class Insecta; order Diptera; family Chironomidae; genus Chironomus; species Chironomus riparius. The sequence goes on along the minus strand of OU895877.1, from coordinate 13,572,017 downwards.
AAATTTTAAATAAACAATAAAAAAAAGTAAGGAAAAAAAATATTAAAAAAAAATCATAAAATTATTGAAATAAACTTTTTTATGGAAGTTTTGTTCCATTTTTAATACTCACAGTTTCTCTTTGTTTGTGTGCTTATCTCTCTTTTTTCGGACGGAGAGAAGAAAAAACAAAGGAGCAAAATTAAGTGAATGGGAAAAAAAAATCTTTGACTTTTTCCTTGCTTTGCCTTTGCCAAAAATAACAATTTATATGATTTTTTTATTCAAAAACTTTCTTTGTAGCTTCTTCTTCTTCTCTTGACCTTTTCGTCGTAGCACAAAGGATTTATAGATTTTTTTTTTTCAAACACTTTTGGATTTCATTGTCATCACTTTTTTTAAAAATAAAATTTCACAATATTTTAGTTCCTTTAAATTAATTCCACGTCAATCGACACAAAAGTAAAGTTTTTTTTCTTCCTTTTTAAAAAATATTCATAGTAAACTCCACGTTCGGTGTTGTTTTGCGAAATATTCGAGTGAAACAAAAAAGAGGTTTGGAATTTCATCTATGTTTTGACTATTTTCACCATCCCGTCCGATTTTTACGTGCTATTTGACTGTATATGTAGATTGCATCTGAGTGAAAAATTCACTATTCCAGTCAGATTGTGTTTTCATTCATTAAATGCGGCTGTATTTGTGAAAATATTCCAGTCATGCTTACAGTCGGTGCTCCTTACAGCAGCAACTTGTCATTCCAGTCATGAAAGCTTATATAAATCCATTGGTCGACTGTACATTTCATTCACAACATGACACACATTACTGGAAGTAAAACAACTTTCCAGTCGTGGGAAAAAAGAAGAAAAATGTCGAGCGCATGTGCAAGGAAGAAAAAGCTTCACAGCCGGAAAGTCCCGAAAAAAAAATACTTTTTATTGACTCTGAACATGTACAGTGTTTACTAGCGAGACATTTTTTTTCCGTTGTTGCCTTTCCATTCCATCGAGCAATTTTCATCATCTCAAAAATTACTGTCGATGCTACATGCATACATCATCGCCGAGAGACGAAAAAGAACAGAGTGAGATGGAGCAACAAATTTATGTGTTCATCAAGCCACTGTGCTGTACAACACGGTTATAAAGTGTCTCAATGTAAATCATCTGAAATGTTCACATGTATCTCATCTCTCTCATAATATTCCCACCCTATGCCACCCGTAAAATCATCATTTCTTCGTTAGCACACTGTGAGGTGTACATTCTGATGCTTTCCATCAACGACCTTGAAAATTGGAATTTCTTTTCGTCTCTCACACACAATTTTTCTTGTAAACTGTTTCTTCTATGCCGTGTGCTCGTTGATGTTCATATGGGAATAAATGAGAAGATAAATAAGCATTTACCGCCTTTTCCACAGCTTATATCATTTATCCAGGGTGATGAGAAATGTGAAATTGAAGTTGAGGAAGTCGTGAACGAGATTAAAAAATTTAAAAAAAAAAAGAATAAACACATGAGAATTAATTTTATGTCGTGTGTGTGAGTTTGTGCAGCCAAAAGTTTATGTTTTCAAAAATAAGGTTAGGTAACGAGAGGAAAGATGAAGAAGTAATGGGATTTGAAAAAGTTTCTTTTTCTCACTTTGGAAAAATTTGTTTGATTTTTCTTTTGGGTTTCCGTAATTGACATTTTTATTTGGAATTGTTTGAAAATTTATGGAGAATTTTTTTTCTTTTTAATAAGGGAATTGGAAGTTTCTTTTTTCGGATGTGGAGCTTCTTGATTTGTATGTATGAAGTTGCTTGTTTGCTGTAGAAAATTCATTTTATGTGGATGCTGTGTTTGTTTTTTTAAATTGCTTTTTTTTTTGGTCTGCTTTGACTCTCTAGACGTTGATATATCAATTTTTGAATTTAATGAGTGTAATCTATAGTGATGATGTTCATGATTCTCAATAGTATTGTCCAAGTAAAAATGAATTTAGTAGTTGTAGGGTCATTGCCAATAGAGCGACCATCTAATTTTTATGAAAATACAGGACATTTGATAAATTTCCTAAAAAATACAGGATACAAAGGAAAATTTGAAAATTAACGGAAATTTTCGCGAAAAAAATACAGGACCTGGAACAAAATTTACAAATTTATACAGGACAAGTTTTGAAATACAGGACTGTCCGTTGTAAAACTACGCAGATGGTCACCCTAGTCATTGCCAGATATTTTTGAAGAGAGGGAGTTAAGTTTTCCTGCAAAAACAACAGCAAATCACACGGAAGCTAATTGATAAAATTTTCCACTGAGGTAGGAATTTAGATGCAAAAACCTAGTCTCCTTGACTACATCTTTAAATATTCGTGTCCCTTACAAGTTTTATTATTGTTTAAGGATCCAAACAACATAAAGTATGTAGCAGCGTCATCGCAAATGTGTCTTAAGAAGTTTGGCGACACAATAATTATACTTTAAATCATTAGATAAAATCGACGCTACAAAAACAAAGAAACAGGATTTTAAAAAAAATTAAATCTTGTTCCTAGAAAGTTTAAAAATCCAGATTCTAGTCACCCAACCAATCCAAAGTGTCAACAAACTCCAATTATCTTCAAAAATATCTATCCCAAAAGTAGCACAATGATTCACAAAACAATCTAACAAATTGTTATCACAGGATCAATTTATATCTCTCATATCATCTTGTCACCTGAAAAGTAAAAAAGGGAAAAATTTGATAGTTCGATTTCTGGGTATTGATAGAAATTCTCAATCTTGTGATTTTTATTCACGTCAAGTTAAAATGTGGAAAAAAGAAGATTTACTATAGAATGATGACTTAAGGGATTTTATGTGCATCATCAGGAGCTAGGTTGTGTGTGAAATAATTTGTATGAATTGAGTGATTTTTGGTACATTTTCCTTTCAGGAAAAGACACTGTTGTTCGTTTGTCTGTCCGTCTGTTCAGCAATCTCCTACTCCAGTTTAAGCTTTTTTGATGCGGTTTTTAACTTATAATATGAATGCTGTGCCTGGCTGGCCGGAGTAATTCTTTTGAGTCGTAGCTAGAACTCAAAGTGGGAGGGGGTAGTAGATTTTTTTATGTATTGAATTATTCGTGCTTCCTTTCATCATTTCACGACAGACTACTATTGGCACATCTAGGATTTCTTTTGTCGAACAACAGTGCTTCACAGAGCATGTTTTGAGAACTTCTGGATAAGCGAATGAATTTCTATCCAATTAGCTACTGTAAATCTCCATCGACATTAGAATCTGAATATTCAAATCCTACATAAACTAGTGACGCAAATCAGAAATCAGCAGTAATGTCGTAAATGAAATAATTAATCGTGAAATATGATATAATCTAAATTTACTGATTTATTCACCGCTATGGCACTTTAATCGTAATGCCATGTAAACTTTGTTATGCTTGCTGAAAATATTCATTTCATTTCTGCTTTTTCGCCCACTCAATAGTCAAATAATCTCGAGTGATATCAAAATTTCTTAATTTCAAAGATTGAGGCATCGTCATTTAATTATGAAAGATTTTATTTTAATCTGATTAAAAAATTTCAATCTTCTAATTTCAAAGGCTTAATAAAATATCAACAAAAACGAATTTTCGTCAGTATTTCTTCTTATTTTACCCAAAGTTCATTCGTTACTTCTAAGAATAGAGCAAAAAAAAATTGTTTGACTAGCGAAAAAGAAGCAAATTTTTCAAAGTCCTTAAGTAATTTAACAAACTTATTATATTTTTGTTTACAGATTTTTTTTAATGAACACAGACAAAGTAGAAAATAATTGGATAATCAAATGCGAATGTCGTCATTGAAATCAGTATCCAAGCATCCTTGGTGACTGTGGTGAACTTCAAAGTTTGGAATTTGAGTCTTAATTAAATCGGAGTACATTAGAAGTAGGTTGATGTGGCGTATGTCATCTGCATGTGTCTTTGATTTGAAAAGAATTTTCGGAATGATTTTAATTAAATTTTTAAAAAATATTAGGAAATGAGATTGACACGTGTAGATTGTCAAGGAGCTGATTAGGATGGCATGAGTGTTTGAAATTCAACTAGAGCAGGGTTGTCCAATCTGTGTGCCGTGGCACACTGGTGTGGCAATGGCTTATCCTTAAGCTGTGCCAAGGCTCAAATAGTTTGGACAACACTGAACTAGAGAGTCACACAAAGCTGTGAGTTAAAATCACCTGAATTTTTGCAAAATTTGTGTCGATCAACAAACAAAATTGCCTTACATAACCTATAAAAAAATTCCCACAGCACCATCAAAAAACTCTTAATCAATAAGCCATTCGACATAACTATCACTCGATTTCCCAACAGGCAAAATATACTCAGTAGTTCATAATCATTGTAAATAATCTTCATAGTAAGAAAAACAATAAGTTGAATATGCTCGTATCGCCATAGCTTGCTGTCAAATAATAATTTATACATGATATATTATCGTATTTATGTAACATCAGAGCTTTTATTAGTTTAATATACTTCTCGTGCTTTTCCATGATTATAACAACATTCACAACAAATGTTTTCATTTTCTCATTCTCGTTTCGACATTCTTTTGATGGCGGACAGTTCTGAGTGGATTGGATGGGGTTTTTGATAGGCATTTTGTCTAAGAAGTTAATGTGAGATGATAGTGGTTGGTTGTGCAGTGAACTAGTGCTTTGTTATCAGTTGATTGTGACAACGATAAAGTCGAAGGTTCGAGACTTGTTATGACATTTTTTGATTATTTGGGTTTCCATGTGCATTTAATGAAGGTTATAAGTTAAAGCTGAAAATAATTCAAAATTGGGTTTTTAAAAAGTCTAAGTTGCAGAATTATCTCTTAAAAGGAACTTATAAAAATTATATTAATGTTCTGGATGATCTTTAAGTTCTTGTTTCATAGAATCCAAACTTCAATTTCATTCCAACTTCTGAATATCAAATTAAAAATATCTTGCTGAATTCTAAAATAAACATCTTACCAGGTTATCTTGAATCCACAAAAACTCCTTTATGCTCCTACATATGACAAAGCCAGCTGTGTACTGACCATGAACATCTCACATGTCAGAAACACCATTACATTTCTTATCTTTAATATTCCAAATGTTGAAGCAAATAATAAATTCTGAAAATAATCAAAATGTTTAAATCTCCATAATTTATCAGCCTTTCCGATTCATCAATTCTCTGGAAAATGCCCCACAGATATCAAACAAATGAAGTGTTTTCTTCAACTTTTTGTCTTCTTCTTTATTTCTTTATATATTGAATTTATTATTGTTATATACTTTTATGTGTACATCATATTCTGTCTTTTATTATTATATAATAAAGACTTCTGTTTTTGTAGCTTTATTTCTAGCAACATTAACCAACGAGCGTCAATAAAAGTTTCATTTAATTTACAATCTTAAAATGTTTCCATTTTTGGCGCATTATCTCATAATAATTATGGCACAATAACATTTTTTTTCATCTTTTGGTTTAATACATAAATCATTTGAACAGTAGTAATCATAACAGGATGGATTAAGTAGACGAGGAGACCTCATAGGTCACATAAATTCACGATGACTAACATAAGAAAATTTTAATGGGATTATAAATTATGAGAAGAAATTGTTAAAGCTCAAGTCATTTGTCGTACAATCATTAAGAAACATTGATTCCGTTGACTTTTTATCATTTCTCATCTGACAGCACTCACAGAGTTCCTCGCTATGAATCAAATAACAATTTGTTATATAATGTTCATTCTCATTATATTCAGATGTATATGAGTCTGTATCGGAATCGCAACTTGAATCTGAATCAGTGTCTTCTATCTGCTCCGTCTCCGGATCGTATTCAAAATATCGACTTTGACAGTCCATACAGCGACATGATGAGCTCAGCGAACAATCGATACCTAAAAGCTTTGCTGCCTCACGATACATCTCTTTTGTCGATATTGATTTCTTTGTTGTTAAAAATCGATTGCTGTTGATGTAAAGAAACAATAGATTGAGAACAATATATTATTAAATAAGCATTAGTTTGGCTCACAACTACGCAACATGAAATTGCTATTACTATTGTGCTAGACTCATTCACAGCTTTCATAGTAACATACACGCACAATATAATACATCAAAAATACATTAGAAAGCTCTTTTTTTCTCGTCTTGTCTCTCTGCGAGATAAATAACTTTTGCAATAAAGGATATTAGTTTGGAAGTTATTGTGGCTTGTGGGATTGAGAGCGAATTTAAGAATAAAGCTAGTGATGCATTTTATATTACGTAAAATGATTTTCTTTGGGCTGCTTTCTAGAGCTTATCGGAGTACCTTACCCCAGAATTAAAAATCGGATAAAGCACATTCAGAAGGCAACGATAGAGCTTGTCTGTAGAAATTAGAGTATAATATAGTTTATTAAGCCAAATGTAGACTAAACCGTCAATATAAGATTGAAGATTTGGTTGTAAAATTGGTCAGAAAATTAATTGGAAATCTGAACGAGGGTTCGATTCCTACCGAAAACCGATCTCTTCGATTCTTTACGCGAAATCCTGAATCATCCTAATTTGAGAATGTTTGTTGCTACGCCACTGTTTATGCATTCCTGCAGTTTTTCTGAGTTATTTCTATTTGTGTTATGCATTCGAACAAGTTTTCCAGGTATTTCTTTGAAGTGAACTTAGACAATAGACATATCAAGAAGCCTGACAGGTTTCATACAAAATCAAGGCAACTTCGAATCAATTCGAACTTAAATACAAAAAATCTAATCTCAAAATAGAGATCTCAATCCAGAGGCTAATTTAAAACGAGGCCGATAAAAGAGTTTAAGACAACATGAATAATTCCTCATGCTCCCAATCACTCTTATCGGTCCCAAAGGTGCAATTTTAAAGAACACAAGCACTGAAGAGCAAAAGCCAATACAAAATAGGGGATGAAAATGACTTTGTACAAATATTTTTTTTTTACAAACTTTAAGGAAACAAAAGTCATTACACAGCCATAAAACATATAACTAGCATTTATTTCATTTTTAACACAAAAATGTCTGCACACATTTATATTCCATTTCTCATTCCTTTCATTCATTTTCATTATAGTCATACCATTTCTGTTCCTCTTGTTGTTGCCATTCTGTTGCTTTCTGAACTTTACTTGACTGCTGATTACTTGTTGTGTTAGATGCCGTCTCTGCTGTTGTGAAAATGTTAAACCACTTCAGGCGCTTAATGAATAAGTTTATCTTCAACAATGACTTTCTCGTTCTATCGTTAAATGTTTCTTTATCACTGACATCATTTTGAGGTATATTCGTTTGCATTGTCTTGGTATTGTTACTGTCGTATTTCATATCGGTTGGTGTAAGGAAAAAATTCATCATCTCAGCACTCTGGAAAGGAAAAGAAATATGTGAAAATCATTAGAAAATAGGATGTGAAGGAGAAGAAGAATATTGTGCTGAAATTGAAGCCATCATTCATTCCAAGTTTTTCTTTTTATCCTTATGTATTGTACCCTATCGTTTTAAGCATAAAAAACCTTATTTCTTGTATTCCCATTCCTCGATTTCCCATACTCAATTTTCGATGATGATATTGATTTTCTGTGTTCAGTTTGGTACGGGAGTGATGATTTGTGATACTTTGTGTTGAATTGTTTGGTGATTGTGGAATGTTTAATAGCAACTTTGTAATTTGAGAAGTCGATTTGTAGAGTTGCAGTCGAGTTATATAGGTTAAGTGATGATGGGAAATTTTTTAATGGGTTTTAGCAAGATTTTAACAAGATTGGCTGTCATTTAGTTAATAGTAAATGACTGTGTATGTTTGTGGTACTTCATACAGATGAGAATCATATAAAAATGTGGTGGGGTCTAAAAATATCACTTAATTCTTCTCAAACGACGTCTTTAAAGCTTAAATTTCAGTTACAAATCTCTTTAAGACTGCTATAAGATGTGAATGACCTAACAGAACTAATTAAGATACTTCACGATTTCTTACTCATTGTTGAATTTAAATTGCTAATTTCGAAAGCTAATATATCTCAATTATGCTTCCTCCTGCTAATTCTTTATACAAAAGCTCTCCTATTGTTTCAATTTGGAATACAAAACAAATTTGCTTTCCTTATAATCATTATTTTCTAACAAATGCTCCTGAACAATGTTCCTTAGTTGGCCTCAAGTCATAGTCAAATATTGTCACAACTTCAAATAGATTGCTGACACACGAAGTCTAATTTCAGCATAAAATGCCTCAAGAAAGTTGACAGTATTCGTCTAGTTTTGTATGCTGTATTCCTTATTGTCTACTAGCTTTTATCTTGTTGACTCTCATTTCAACAAAGAAGACACGCTTTAGTTTCAATATTTAAAACGACATGACAGTCATCCAGCAAGAAAACTGTCAAGTCAGAATTTACACAGATTTGCTTCGAATTTTTTTAAACTTGTCCATCAAAAGAATTTTTTTGCTTGTTCTTTTGTGGACGAAAAAAAATCTCGGGTTATCCGCATCGTACATGCCTCACAAAAAGGTGGCAAAAAAGAAAAGGAAATGAAAGAAAAAAGGCAAATAGATGAGGATACGATCGAAAGGCAATGAGGATATATTTTTAAATACATAAAGGGAGGAAAAAAGTCTTGCTCTAGTTTTTAAGGGACTTTTTCTTAAATGACGTCCATCTCATAATGTTTTGTTTAAATGTAAAGGTTTTACATCGTCAGATCTTCGTCCTCAAAAATTTGAACATCATTTATGGTCTGCGCACTTTTCTGTTCGTATGTAGATCACCAAATGTCCTTTCATTGACAAACTTGATCAGGATGAAGGTTCGAATCACATTGAGTAGAAAAAATGCGCTTTCGGTTCACACACACATGGATTTTTTATACTGATTTTTTACTTCCACTTTTAGCTCCCATAAAATGCAAAAAAATATTGTGCGAATTACCATAATCACACTGCATGTTATGGGCGCATGGAGAACGACCTAATAGAAAGAGATTAAAACTTATTAGGCTCCTGCTTGCATTCAAAGACCCACTTTTTTCGCTTCATATGGAGCTTTTGTTTTTACTGCTGTGACATAATGGCACAACTCAAAGGAACATTTTCTCTTTTAAGTTCCTTTGCCGCCTAGAGCGATCAAACTGTGGAAAATGTTTCCTTTTTACTACGGTGACAATTGTTACGTCTATTAAGCTCTTTATTTGTATTCATATCAATGCTTTCATGTTTTACTTTTTCCTTCTGTTTTCGGAGGGGATTACTAAGTAAATAGTGAAAGATTATGCAGAAAAGATTTATGCAGACCTTCGAGATAAAAAGTTTCAGATTGAAGACATTTGATGGATTTTATTGAGGAGATTGTAACGAATTAGAATATGTCAGTATGGTGTGAACAGCATGATGAATTTGAATTAAAAAGTTTATCTCTGCGTACACCGGTATAAAGTTTGATAAATAAAGTTTTTTTGGGATATTGACCGGAAAAAAGATAAAATGAGTTTACTCTTTTAAGACGTGTGTTGGATGTTGTTTTCAAAATTTTAAGGTATTAGCATTATAAAGTTTCTGAAAGCTTATAGCGCGATTCGAACTTCTTCATTGATGACTTGATGACATTTTATTTATATGACTACAATTAAGAAGCCTATATGCTTCATTTCTATAGCATGTGATTTAAAAATGGACAAACTTTCACTTTTGAAATTTGAACCCATGATCGTGGAGCCAATAATGAAATGTTTAAACGTCGTAGCTTAGACGACTCTGGAAATGAGCCTCAAGTACTAGGGTGACCATCTAATTTTTATGAAAATACAGGACATTTGATAAATTTCCTAAAAAATACAGGACACAAAGGAAAATTTGAAAATTAACGGAAATTTTCGTGAAAAAAATACAGGACCTTGAACAAAATTTTCAAATTTATACAGGACAGGGTTTTGAAATACAGGACTGTCCGTTGTAAAACTACGCAGATGGTCACCCTATCAAGTACCCAATGACTCTCAGGCTAATAGATGTGTCGTATATTAACTTATTCTTACTATTGCCACAACTTTAAACCAAGTACAACTGTTAATCACATAGAGAGACACATTCAGATATTTCTTGAGACTCTCCATCCTGGTTGAGTCCTTCCTCATACCAATGATCACCATCTGCAACTAAATTTCGTTATAAATTCCTTTAAATTCTCCATACCTGTTCCCAAAAATTCATGAAATTTCTTAAGAATCTTTAAAGCAAAAATCCCATTCAATTTCCTTTAAAAAATAAATTTTAAGGTAACAACCGTAATTCACAAAATTACATTTCCAACATGTCTCATTTTTCCGATACCTAAATCAAATCATTTTAATAGGAAAAAGGAGTTACATGAAAAGAATGGAGGCTTCAAAAGGATTAAAAAAGGATGCAAAGGTCTACAAAACATACTCACACCAATGCCTGTATTTAATACATAAACTGCGGTGTTTCGTTGGGGCATAACACTTGCCATAATCTAGGGTGGATTCACAGTACACAAAAAATATCGTCTACAGGAAAAATAAATGAAATGACAAGCAGAACGGATGGAAATAAGAAAAAAAAATATTGTCAATTGATGATGAAAATTAAATTTTATGGAACTGAAAGAATTTTAATTTAAATTTTTATTTCTTGTGATTAAGACAGTCGCTTTTTAATGCTGTAATGTATTAATTCACAACGTAACAAGGTGTGCGGTCATAAAATTTATCAAACCTTTTTTCACTTCTTCTTTTTGTCGCAGTCATTGCTCTGGGAGGGTAACAAAAACAACTTTCTACAATTTCTTAAGTCTTGTAAGGCTTCTACACCAATTATTAAATACGAAAATAATTATTTATGAGAAATTTCATGCTAATCCTATGATTTATTGCTGCGCCGTTGAGCATTAGACGTCTCAAAATTTTTGTATAACGAGATTATTGGATTATTGATGCTGATAAAAGAAATTCAGAGAGTCTTGAAACTTTTTATTGCGAAAAAAAAAATTATCCGTGTTTGTTTCTATAGAATAAGAAACTTGACATAGGAACAAGACTTCTTTTTCGGCATTGTTGATGTAACAATGTGAAATTGTTTTGCGATTTGTGCTTTCAAGGATGTGTATCTTGAGTGTGAATCATAATCCTAACAACGAATTCGAATGAATTTTTTGAGGGCTGTACTCAGTTTAAGGATCCTTGAATTTGTTTATTGAATTTCTTGGTTTAATTGGATTATCCAGAATTGGAATTGACTGGGAATAAAGTCTATAAAATCTAACAATCTCTGCACATCCATTGCCCCTCAAAAAATCAAGAAACCAGCACTTGGCAACAAAATTCAACATTGCAGACAGTCACAGATCTGCATAATTTCCCACAATTAAACACAACAATGTCTCAACATCTGATAATAATTTGTATCTAGGAAAAACATTCTAATGGTGACAGCTGTTTACAATCTATAATCAGATGAGAAAATGGAAATTACTAGATTGAAGTGGAAGTAACCTTGAATAAAACAATTACGATAGTTAAGGACAGGAAGCATGACGTCAGCAAATTTATTGAGGCCAATTAAGGATTCCTTTATCTTAGTTATCAATTATCTTAATGGTTTTCCAATTATCATCAAAAAAAGCTTCGATAACCATCATAATATTTTGATAATGACTTCCCATAAAGTTCCCTTTAACTCATGAATAGTCAACAAGATCCTTTGATAGTTTAAGAATAGCTTTTTGATGTTCCTGCATCTATTAATCACTTGAGAAAAAGCTTGTTTAGTGAAAAAGCCTAGATGATCTTGAAAACCCTTTTCACTTTTCATCTTGTATCTATTTCTATGTTTATAAAGGATTAAGAAGAGACATTGAAGAGCATCCCATTCAATGCTACAAGTATGAAAGCTATAAAACGAGGTAGAGGGGTTAATAAGACATCACACTCATGGAAATGGCAAGAAGTGGAACAAAAATTTTTTATGGATTGGAAAATGTAGAGAGGAAATATGATGATGACTATCGTTAGCATTCAAAAGAAAACTTACTTCCCCCGCTTCCTTTGTAAACATTTTTTCTTATTTAATGCTGTGAAAGCAACAGCAATTATTGAAAGACGCAACTTATAAAAGCATGAGGGCGTGAAAAAGAAAACTTTCTTTATCTTCATCTCACTCCTTTTCCTCATTCCCATTAAGTTACGTAAATGGATGTCCTTCGTTAACTATTCAAACGTTCTGTTTGTTTATTGCTTACTGTTTCTGATATCTTTTCACTTTTGTTTGTTTATGAATAATAAATTGAGGTTAACAGTAATAATAATTATGACTGTAAATGCAAAAATTGGTCAATTAAAAATTTATGACACAACCATGTCCATGCGGGGTTTCTTTGTAATTATAAAGTCGTAAATTGTGTAAGAAATTTTTTTTTCTGGATCTGCATGTATTGTTGAACATTTATTGCTTTATTGTTTTTATAATGTCGGTTTTGGGTTTTGTAGGGAAGCATTTGTGTCGTGGGAGTTGGATTTACTTTATAGCTATGTTTTAAGGCTATTATGGTTTGGCTGTAGTAGAGTTTTAAGTCCTATGAATATAATGAGGACCAAGAAGATCCCCTCAGAGTCTCATACTCAGGATTGTGGTCCAGTTGAAAATCAAAGCACCATAATCCATGCACATCCGCTCACAGCTACTTATCCAATCCATAATATCATTTAATCGATAAATCTGCAATCAACTCAATTTTTAATGCAAAATGTCGAATGCATTTTTAAAAGCCACATCCACCCACACCCTGAACATTATTTTCTGCAGCATTGCAAACGTACCAAATTTTATTTTCTACGTGGAAAATTGCGCCAATTGCTGACATCCTCATAAAAATGCAACCCCAATCAAGAAAATATTTGAGTTTTAACCTCAAAAAAATTTCAACAATTTTCAGCACGTACACTAATTCCCAATACTCAAAATAGCATAAAAATAAATGACGCTGAAGATTACGCGAGATTTTAAAACCTCTACAGAAAATGGAATGCTGTTATTGCTGTTATGATGCTGAGCTATAAAATTCTACACAGAACTTTAGTTGACGTTCGTTTAGAGCAACAGTATTTAGCTATTTTATTACAGCAGCAGTAGGACAATATTTTAGTTGGTATTAATTTAAAACGATACATGACTGCTGTTTTAGTAGCTGGATGTTGTCAGGTTTTAAGTTGGCAGTATAAGTTTGTTGATTTTGAATAGAAGTGCTTAAATTCTAGGACAGGGCTTAGGTACCAAGATTTTGGACTCAACCTCCCTCTACTTTGCATGAAAATTAAAGACAATTGTTTGAATTATGACTAAGACTATTTTTTCAAGTCACTGTCAAGGCACTGTCTATTAAGTCACACCACAAAAGAGTCTAAATCGAGCAAGACACCCACAAGTTTTGCATAAAATTTTCATCTCATAACGCTCATAATCGTAAATTTCCAACATTTATGAAGCATAAAAAATACTAAATTTAGATCACTTCCAACACTATTTCCAGCATCCGCTTAAATCTTGAAAATTCTGAATATTTATAAGGCAGAGCAGCAGAATAGCTAATAAATCCTTTTTCGAGAACATATGCCACCGATTGTTGTACAACTTTTAGTCTTTTTCCAACTTTAAGAATCTTTTTTATTTCGCCTTCCCGCCTGCATGTATGGAAATTCGCATCACGTTGCCGAAATTTTCTTGTGCTTATTTTTTTTTGTGTGTTCATAAAAATTCCCAATGGAATTACGAAAGAGAATGAAAAAGAATCAAATTATGTAGATTTTTATTTTAGAGCTTTAAGGTATCGTAAAATTTGGTATTTGTAGACGATAGTTGTAACTATTTAGGATATAAATCACATTCGCTACGTGTCACTATTTGCTATGTATTTCCTTTCCCAAATAATTACAAATTAAAGTTTTTTAAAAAAAAATTGTTTTACGGTGAAACTTTTATTTGTTTGAAGCTTGTGGCTTGCGTTGTGAGGAAAGGCGTGCGGTTACGCTAAAAATAGCATAAACATTGTTGTTGAACAGTTAAATTGAATTAAAATGTCCGGACGGTATTTATTCATGCGGAAAAAATGCGAGCAGACTGCAATTCCAAATGTAACCGATGGAATGAATTCTACGAAAATATTAGCATTAATTGATTGGATGTTGTGATATTTTGGGTGTTATTAAGTTGGTCCTAAATGATGTCTTTCAAAAAATTGAACTTTTAAGGCTCCCTCCAGGGACAAATTCGAGGGAATGGCTGGTTCAGTGTAACTTATTTTACATTCCTCTATCTATGGGTCATAAAAATTATCTTGAGTGTCACACGCCTTTACATACCCCCAAACTTCAACATCATTTACAAAGAACTCCTAAAATGCTTAATAACATTCAAGAATGTCCTACAAATTGCTCTTGACTCTCTCTCATTCTCATCAATTTACTCAATACAGCTTATTAAGTAGGAAAACAATTTCACTACGAGGTCGTCTGTACTTATTAAAATTTTCATATACTCGAGGCAATTTATTTTCAATTTTCAGAATCTCCGCATTTAAATGTGAAGCTTCTTAAAGCTCCAACTTATTTGATTTCTTTTTACAAAAATTGTTGAAAAAATAATAATAATTTTTATCATCTGAAACCTTATCACTTAATTTAATCTAATTCAATTTCTTTTCACGAACTGTGAGTCTTCTTACTTCATACTTGTATGGATGCACGTTTAGCATATGGATTGAAAGCTTTATTGTATTCAGATCGTCTAAAAATACTTTGATGAAATAAGAGGTTTAGTGTCTCGCTTGTGCGAGAATGTTAAAGGAAATGCTTTAGTGAAATAAATTGTAGCTTTTGATACTGTAATGCGAGGTTTCTATGTTGGCAACGGTATATTAGGTCTTATAATGCTCAATTGGTATTTGTGAGATTTTTTGTCTATTTAATTGGAGAAAATTTGATGTAAGAGCTTTTTGACATTGAATTTTCAGGCTAGCATCTTTGTTCCTGACCAGGAGTCAAGGCGTGAAAACTATTCCAAATATCCCATTTATCCAATATATCCCAAAAATATTCAAAATAATCCCTGAGCCTGTATGCATTAGAATTGAGATATCCCATCATATCCTGAAATCACACGTCCAATACACTAAGGATACGTTGGAATATCTCTATTATCGTGCATACATGCTCAGGAATTTTTTGAATAAATATGATATTTGGGATAGTTTTCACGCCAGGAATAAATTATTAAACTTTGGTCTAGAAAGGCAGCACCAGCACAGAAGTAAGAAAGATAACTCTCTTTTAGTGTTTGATCCCAAAGAATTTTAAGTCTGCTTTTCTCACGAATTGACTGTCATAGGCGAGTAACGCGATTGGTTTGTGACTAGAAGGGGATATAAGGATTCCCAATACTTTTCATAACCATGATATTGTCTAACTCAGATGAATCATAACTATTCCAATTACAACACAATCATTTTACGAACATCACTTACTGAATGTATAGTAAATTCTGTTGAAGACATTCTTATTAACTGAAGCATCTGAATGCATCTGAACCATTACCAGTTATTTTATGAAAATTGAAAATATTTCATATGCATCATATGACAGCAATGCATTTAGTAAAAAAGAACAGCATCTGTTCGTGATATTTCATGAATCTGCTCGCTGACAAACAAATCATGAGAATCATATTCAGTACTAAATATGGAATTTTTTTCCATTTCATCTACGATGAAGTTTCTGCAACATCTTCACCTGGATATAAAACTTGCAATTCAACTTATTTCCATTTAAATTTTTTTGCAATATCAATTTTGTTCCTTAAAATAGAACAATAATCCTTTATCCGCTTTCAATATACGAAAGCTAAGAGAAAGCAATCAAGAAATGTAAGCAACGTATTTTTCATAAAAAGCAGAAGAAAAGATGACATAATAAGATGACAGCATCTATGTACACATATATTTATATACAAAATGTGGAAAATGTCAGTCGATTTCGTGTTCATTCTCGTGACTTTTCATATGAATGATCATTTTAAGCAGCTCCATTCAGATAGAAAGAAAGAAGATGTGCAAATTTAAATGTAAATTATATATCCTTTCATTCAGCACATCCAATACAATTCACGTTATGAATGCGTGCTCAATAATTTCGTTAACTCAGCAACTGTTTTTCATTTTCATCAATAAAGTCGATGAAGTGGAATGAAGATGATGGGAAGTAGAACATTGAAAAGGGAAAGGAAAAAGCTTGTTGAATGTAAATTTTCAAGTTGAATTCAATTTAAGCTACATTTATGTGAGACTTTTCGATAATCTAGTGGGATTGAATGTGTAGGAAGTTGAATGATATGAGATATGAGAAGTCATAAAGGACATAATGGGGTTTTTGAGATTGATTTGGTATTATGTTTATGTGCTTTTAGGTTTTAGAGGATATATTGTGAATTTAGCTTTGGAGTGATTTAATAGGTTGTGAGGTAAACCTTAAACTACAGACTGGTTTAAAATAGGGTATTTTCTATCCCATAAATTTGGACAAGGCATAAAAAATTCATCCCATCTTTGCCAGAACCAATAATTTGACTCGGCAATAACAAATTAAATATTCCAAACTAATATGACAGATTTTCAATGTCAATTATCTTGAAATTATTTATTGAATCGTTACGTAAACATAAATTTCTGCTTACCCCAAAATGTGAAACGAACTTCGACTTGCAAAACAAAATTACGCAGTTCGTGATAAATATTTACTCAATGAGATGATTATGAGAAATTTTCTGTTTGCTGAAATCATTTAGCAGCATAAAAAAAAAATCTCGAGAACTTTAAAATTTATAACTCAGAAAAAGAAATTTTTTCAGCATGTTCGCATTTTATTTAATGCCTCAACCAGGGGATTTTAACTTATTTGTGAAATTTTTTTAATTAAAAACTATTCGTGTGTTCTTGAAGGAAGGATGTGAATAGCTTAATTTATTCTAATTTTTAATTAAATCCTCTCTGTGATGTGCTCATCAGCAGAAGCTAAATTAGCAGAGATTTCATATATTATGAATAATACGTGAATATCGTGACTCAATTTTTAATTTTATAGGATTCTAATTATTTTATGAAGTAAGATAAAATTTTAATTTTGTGAGGGGATTTGGGATCTACTATGGATATACCGCGGTATTTTTGATTTAATATTAATTTTCCTAATCTGTAACATTTCAAAATCAAGATAAGACATGCTTAATCTTCTTACACATCAAGATTGAGTTCCATAAAGATTATTTTCATTTTTTGGTCTTCTAAACTGATCTTATCATTTACTTAACCAAATCCACGACATATCTGGTAAGATAAGCTTAGAATGGATAAGATTAGATAAATAATTCTAAGGATAATATTATTTCTGATCAAATTGATGAAATATAATAGAAATACATATTGTTCTTCATTGAATTGAAAGGCTTTCTATGTAGTTGCATGAAATTTACTGATAAAAGTCTAATAATTAAGTTAAAGTTTGTTCATTTATTGATTAATGTCTTAAAAATATCAATTTTTAACAATTTTAATAATCAAAACAAAACATTCACACGTGAAAACGGTGTGAATATAATAAAAGGAGTTGATAACTGATTTTAGTCACAATCCCCGCTAATTTTTCAAAACTTATTTTTCCGTTAAAATGTCTCTATGAAATTTTTCATATAAAAATTAATAAATCATGAAAAAAATCATTAAAACTTTATAATGAATAAAGCTTCTAACCGAACAGCTGAAGCTCATAAATTACCAATTCATTCCTCCCAACCGCAAACTCCTTCAAACTCACAACTATCGTTGAAAAAAAAATCAATCATCATATGAATTTCATTATAGACTGTATTGCAATTCCAAGAGGCACCAAGAGGAAGATTTATTGGAATTAAAATGAAGTTCTACTGAATTATTCAACACATTTCACATTCAAGTGCCTGAATTCCTGCTACAAAATTAAATTTTTGTTATTCCTCCGCCTCAAAAAAAAAGTTTTCATCCTTTAAAAAGCTCAAATAAGTTTTAATCCCCTGACTTCTGCCACATTAGCGATTCTAAATGTGCTCAAAATAAGAAAATGAGCAGAAGGGATGAAAGCAAATGGGTTGTAAGTAGTTAAGGAAAATTTATACAAGATTAAAAAAAACATTTCTACAACTTCTTTAATATTCCATGTTGCAAGAAGAGCAGAGAGTTATGATCATGAGCTTGAAATGTATGTACGAGTCGAGTTGAATTAGTGTGATTCTGAGTGTGATGAGAAATGATATGCTTTAAATTTGTGAATGAAAAAAAACTCGCATTTTCTTTTTGCTTGTTGAGAATCTGTGAAATTGTAATTTGTCATTTATAATGATGCTGATGGCAATAAGAAGAATTAATGTTCACGCATGTATGAAAAATTTTGCAGTTGAAGGAGTTAAAAATTCATAAATTATGAATTATGGATTTATTGAGTTTTGATCGTGTTTGGCTGCATAAAAAATGTAATCATCGAGTCTCTTCATGAATGGTCTCTTTTTGTATCGGAATATTTTTTGGAGATTCTTTAAAGGTTCAAGTTGTATTTTACTATGAAAAAAATGATCTAGTCTGAAATTTGATTTTTTTATAGGAAGCTAAAGTCAACTAGGGTGAGGGAAGTCATGACAACGTCATTCTTTTACCGATAGTCATTTTTAATTAAACAAACACTTAAAACTTCAAATAAGGAAATTTTTCATTACTACTCTAGCAAATTTGCGACTTAATATAACCTAGCAACTCTTACTTGAGGTTGTCAACTTCAAAATTGATTTTTTGAAATCTGGAATCTTTTTTTATCGTGTTTATTTATTTTGACGCTACCCAATTTCGGTTGAACCTTTTTTAAGTAGCAAATGAAATTTAAAAGCTAATAAAATTTTCCAAATAAGCGTAAAAAAAACATTTTTAAATCAAAATTTCCATAAATTTTTCATATTCATTTTCACCTGAATTTTTTAAAATCCAATTTAATCTTTATCGAATTTTTGTCAAATCATAAAAATTTATTGCATTTCTAAAAAATAGCTATGATCCTTTAATATATCCACAGCGGTTTATAATTCAATTAAAGGTAATTGAGATTTATAGCTCATATTTTTATAATTAACTGTCAATAACAATAAAGAATGTTATTGCTGTACACATGCACTACCCAAAGAACAATAAATAATTGAAATAAAAGTTAAATAAAAAGCAATTTGAGACCGACAATTAGTGGAAGCAGAAACCGACTCTAATTGAAATCAATTAAGAAGCAATCTTAAAATGATTATAAAAAGAAAAAAAAAATCCTTCAGTAAAAGTTGAAAACAAATCTCTCGACGAGATGTAACATTAAATAATAAAAACAAAAAACAATAAAACATCAAATTGAAACAATAAGAACTTTCCAGCATTAACTCAAACAACAAACAGAATCAAATAAAAAAAGTTTTACGAACAAATTTTCAAATTAATGTGTTTACATTTTCAATTTTATTTCATTAAGGAATCAAGGAAGAAGTCAAATGGAATTATGATGATATTTTTTAATGACAATTTGCAACATAAACATGATTTTTAATGATGTAAATTTCTCAAATTCATAACAATAGAAAATAAGTTTAATGGTTGAGTGCTGTGGCAAACTCTAATGGGCAGTAAAATTTAAAAGTAGATTTAAAAATTTATTTGGGTAATAATTGTTGACTCTATTGTTGATTTGCATGCTATTTTGAGAGCATCCTGTTGTTTCCTATTGAATGCTTATTCTCATTAAAAGTTTTATGGACAGTTTGGATAGTTTTGAAACTTTTCTATGATTATTGAGCATTCTGCTTACTGAAATTTAGTTTTTTGTTATAAAAAGTTGTAGTTTAGTTGATTGACAAAAGTTAAGACTCTATAGTAAGCTTTAAAAGTCTAAAACTAGGCTCAATTCAACCTCAAAATTTAAAATTCATATTTTGCAATTTTAAACATACAAAATAGCAAAAAATCCAATCGAAAAGTTATCAATAATTTCTCATATTTCCAATTATAAATCTAGCAACCAGCACAATTAAAAGCAACATAATCTACCAGTTTAGTGAGGTTTTCCATGAATTGTGTAAAGAATTTTCCACCAATTTGTGTAATATTTTGAGTAAACACCCACACACCACTGCAATCGTCTCAGTTTTCTAATTTTTGGTATTTCTGTTGTTTAACACAACCCACAACATACTGTATTCAACCTCGATATAGATAAATGCGTAACACTTTATCTAAAAAGACATCGTGTGCCTTATCTGGAATTTCTTCTTATTTATTTTTATTCACCCACATACAAAGCTCAAATCACAGCCTATAAAGATGGTAAAATAGCTCTAAGCATCTGAAATAATTCAAACATGAGCTTTAATTCTAGAAGGGTACAAAATAGAACCCAGTGGCATAGCAAGGTGGAGATTTACAATCGAGACTTAGCCTTCAAAAAATTCAATTCAAGAGGACGTAAAGTTTTCTTAAATACCCTTGCTACGCCACTCACAGAACCCATGAATAAAGCATTGACAATTCATTATCAATCACGACTCATTGTAACCATTTTTCCTAAGTGAATGACACATTTCTCGTATCTTGAATTTTAAAACCAAAAGGGACATTTTCAAGCATCAAGTCACGCTTAGTGGTATTGTGTCTTCAACTAACCGTAATAAAATGAATCTAATGCCATTAAAAAAAAGTTTCCATTTATTTCGAGATCCTCACATACATGGCACTCACTGCATGTACATTAAAATAGCTTGTCTCACATTCTTTTAGACTTTTATTTTGTTAGGAGGAACTGTGTCTATTAAAGAGATTTATAACTTTGTGTGACTCTTCTTATATGCGATGTATTAAAACATTTTTCCGCTATCTCACTTCATTTTTAGTTATTCTGTTCTTTGTTATAACCCTCGTCTCTCTGCTTACTGCTCCTGCTTACACATGGAAATGTTTTTGAACATAAAGAAACGCTGATGCTGGCAAAATAAAACGCATAATTTTGATTCTTTTATTTTAAAGAAATTCAGATGACAAGTGAAGTCATTGAACATGAACACGAGATTGTCGGAAAGTAGCGGGAGGTCTTAACATTTCATTTTATAGACATTAAGATTTGCAAATTTTGTGAATATTTTATTTCCTTGTGTTTCCTTCTGGCAGAGTTGGATTGGTTTTTGGAAAAGATGTGTCTTTCTGTGGCTATGACTCAGCAAATTATTTAAAATACAGATTGATAAGTCAGTAACTAGGACAAACGCCGTTCCTCACAAATAGCAAGGATGCCTTCTCCATAGCTACTCCAATATTCATCAATTAATTATTAAACAAAATTTGGTATCCATTCAATGCTCCTAAAGCTCCTAACCTCACAAACAGCACAAAAATAAACATTCCTTAAAATCACAAAGCTACAATATTCACCTGGAAAAATCAGCAACATCAAATAAAGTTTATCGATCATCTCCCATCAACATATTCACGAAACCTTGAATAATTTTGTTCATAGAAGCATGACATCGTTGTCTGCAAGATGTGTATGGCACATTGATTTCCATATAAACAATTATTTACTTGACATTATGCAGAGCGTGTTTTGGCTATGATTCAACGGATAGAATCTCTGCTGTTTTTGCACCAGGACTAGCATACAGTATAAATATTTATAGAAAAACAAGAAATTTTTGGATGATTTGAGATAAAGGAAGGATTGTACGGTTTTTTTGGAAGGAACTGGTTTTTTAAATGAAATTTATTGTTCTCCTGCATAAACAGAAGAATAAAGAAGTGCATAAAGTTTTCAAAAAATGGAAGGAGTGCCAATTTTGTTTCAAACAATCTGGTAGGAATCTAAGCTACTTCCTTTTTCATGAAAATAATTTAAAAATCGACATCAGTTTCCTTTTTTGGCTTGAAGCTTACCCTTTCAACCAGAAAAACACCAATGTGGAGCCGGTATGACTTCGAAATCAAATATTAAGCAAGCTAGATTAGCTTTTTGTGGGAGTATATAACACACAGTTGTTCGTGTGTGAGCTGGGTCTCCCTTAAAAGGTACAGATGAAGAGCTCTCATTTTATGATGAGAATGAATTTTATCAGGAATTAGGGTAGGGTGCCCAAGGAGGTTAACACTTGAAATCAACCACAGGATTTACCATTTTGTAGACAAGAGTCTGGACTGGTTCAATCATAACACATCCAGTTCAAAAAGCTTGGCTCTTAGCACATCATTATTATTATTTTTACCTTCTTGACCAGACCCAATCCAATTACAATTACCAGACCCATAAGACAACAATGCCAACTCTGACATCAGCTTATTTCTATCTTTAGATTAAATGTATCCAGCATAGAAAGATACAATGATATGGCAATTTCAATTTCTTCTTTCTCTCTGCTTCAACCTTCTAACAACGAACATAAATTTTGTCAAAAAAAAAAAATCGACAGCTCAAAGAAGAAAACAGCATTGCTAGAAAAAAAAATATATTTCAAAAAATTCTTCTTGATTTTTTTTTATTTTATTCACTAAATTATTCATGTAAAGACAACGAGGAATCGACAAGCAACGAGGAGAGAACACAACAGCATGGAAGGAAGGCATTTTGTCAAATGATAATGGAAATTTAATTTCAGTAAATCTCTGTCATAGAATGTGAATGCCTTAAATTCAGCCTTTTTTTTGTTGTCATCATAATGTTGATGACTTCAAGCATAATGACAGCCAACAGATGAAATTATGTAAGCAAAATAAAGATTTTTTTTTTCTAAGATGATGGGGAAGTGTGAGGAGGGTAGTAAGTCATAGAACATTATCATCAGCATATAAACATAAAATAAGAAAATAATAGTAATAATAAAAAATAATAATATGATAAAGCAATGTCAAAAAAAAGCGAAAACATGACATGGATCCTTGCCATCGACCGATTGTTATGATTATGTGGAAGACAAAATTTCTCTTTCTGTAAGGATTTTTTTTCTCGTCAACAATAACAACATCACAGACTTCTGTCGCCAGTAAAGTCATTTCAGTACATGATGTGATGAAGAATAAGAAGCTTTGTTCGATCGTGGGCGTGAAGTACGACCGAGACCCATATCGACACAGTTCAAAAGTTATACCTAATTTATGTCACAATTATGTCAGCTACAAAAACACTTACTTTGAATTTTGTCACCCTCGGGAACACTATGAACCAGTATAGCTGATTTTGGTCCAAATCTCGGCCATACTTCACACTTATTTGAACCACATTTTCTCGTAAATGTTAAAATATTATTAAAAAGTAATTAATCCTGAATTATGTCGCTATTTTGTTAAGTGTTTTAAGATAAAGAATTTGTTTTTAGGTTTCCACAGTGAATAGTATGAACAAAATTCAGATGTGGTAGTCGAAATTTTAGATTTCGATTTTCTTTTAAGCTTTGCATTACAAAAAGTAATATTGATATGTGATTTATTTCAGAATTATGTCAATTCAAATAAAACATCCAAAAAATTTTTTTGACCAAAGTACACCATAAAAAATCAATTTTCAATTTTGGACTAGGGGCGACCCTAGTCAAAATCAATTTTGTCACTTTTTTCTTCGAGGGTTTATCCAAATGGATTGAAACTTTGCATAAATATTCAAGTGCTTAATACAAATACAAATAAAACATCTTAAAATTTTTTTGAGTAAAGAAGCAAGTAGGAAATACATTTTCAATTTTGGACTAGGGGCGACCCTAGTCAAAATCAATTTTGTTACTTTTTTCTTCGAGGGTTTATCCAAATGGATTGAAACTTTGCATAAATATTTTAGTGCTTAAAACAAATACAAATAAAACTTCTTAAAATTTTTTTGACCGAAGTACACCATAGAAAATCAGTTTTCAATTTTGGACTAGTGGCGACCCTAGTCAAAATCAATTTTGTCACTTTTTTCTTCGAGGGTTTATCCAAATAGATTGAAACTTTGCATAAATATTTAAATCCTTAAAACAAATACATATAAAATAGCCTTAAATTTTTTTGAGCAAAGAACCAAGTAGGAAATACGTTTTCAATTTTGGACTAGGGGCGACCCTAGTCAAAATCAATTTTGTCACTTTTTTCTTCGAGGGTTTATCCAAATGGATTGAAACTTTGCATAAATATTCTAGTGCTTATAACAAATACAAATAAAACATCCTTAAAAATTTTTTTGAGCAAAGAACCAAGTAGGAAATACATTTTCAATTTTGGACTAGGGGCGACCCTAGTCAAAATCAATTTTGTCACTTTTTTCTTCGAGGGTTTATCCAAATGGATTGAAACTTTTCATAAATATTTAAGTGTTTAATACAAATACAAATAAAACATCTTAAAATTTTTTTGAGTAAAGAACCAAGTAGGAAATCAATTTTCAATTTTGGACTAGGGGCGACCCTAGTCAAAATCAATTTTGTCACTTTTTTCTTCGAGGGTTTATCCAAATGGATTGAAACTTTGCATAAATATTCTAGTGCTTATAACAAATACAAATAAAACATCCTTAAAAATTTTTTTGAGCAAAGAACCAAGTAGGAAATACATTTTCAATTTTGGACTAGGGGCGACCCTAGTCAAAATCAATTTTGTCACTTTTTTCTTCGAGGGTTTATCCAAATGGATTGAAACTTTGCATAAATATTTTAGTACTTAAAACAAATACATATAAAATAGCCTAAAATTTTTTTGAGCAAAGAACCAAGTAGGAAATACATTTTCAATTTTGGACTAGGGGCGACCCTAGTCAAAATCAATTTTGTCACTTTTTTCTTCGAGGGTTTATCCAAATGGATTGAAACTTTGCATAAATATTTTAGTGCTTAAAACAAATACAAATAAAACTTCTTAAATTTTTTTTGACCAAAGTACACCATAGAAAATCAATTTTCAATTTTGGACTAGGGGCGACCCTAGTCAAAATCAATTTTGTCACTTTTTTCTTCAAGGGTTTATCCAAATGGATTGAAACTTTGCATAAATATTTTAGTGCTTAAAACACATACAAATAAAACAACTTAAATTTTTTTGACCAAAGTACACCATAGAAAATCAATTTTCAATTTTGGACTAGGGGTGACCCTAGTCAAAATCAATTTTGTCACTTTTTCTTCGAGGGTTTATCCAAATGGATTGAAACTTTGCATAAATATTCTAGTGCTTAAAAAAATACAAATAAAACATCCTAAAATTTTTTTGACCAAAGTACACCATAGAAAATCAATTTTCAATTTTGGACTAGGGGCGACCCTAGTCAAAATCAATTTTGTCACTTTTTTCTTCGAGGGTTTATCCAAATGGATTGAAACTTTGCATAATCCATAGCTTAAAAAACATCGAAATCTAAAATTTTGACTACCCCATCTGAATTTTGTTCATACTCTTCACTGTGGAAACCAAAAAAACAAATTCTTTATCTTAATACACTTGACAAAATAGCGACATAATTCAGGATTAATTACTTTTCAATAATATTTTAACATTTACGAGAAAATGTGGTTCAAATAAGTGTGAAGTATGACCGAGATTTGGACCAAAATCAGCTATACTGGTTCATAGTGTTCCCGAGGGTGACAAAATTCAAAGTAAGTGTTTTTGTAGCTGACATAATTATGACATAAATTAGGTATAACTTTTGAACTGTGTCGATATGGGTCTCGGCCGTACTTCACACCCACTGTTTGATCTGCTGGTTCCAATTGAGTATGAATATTTTCAGAAATATTCTATTTTATTTGTGGCATTAGAATCTAATTTTGGTGGTGAATAAACTTGAAAAAATCGATTCCTAATGCTCACTATGCTTTATTTATAGCTTCTCGTAAAATATTGCATGGGTGCTCTTCAATCTTTGTGAGTAATTAATTTTGTGGCTCTGTTATTAATTTTTATTGGTGTTATCTATGGTTTTGGAAGGAGATGAGCATTTATTTTGTCTGTGAGGTTCTAGAATCAATATTTTCTTTTAAATGATTGTGACATTTATGGTCAAAATTACTGTTTTAACTAGATTTTAGCTTCATTAAGCCTAAGAAAACTGAAACTAGTAGATATCTCAATTGTAAAGTTCATAAAAAACATTAAAATTAAAATACCAGCTAAAGTTCGAATCCCAATAGTACAACTTAGTATTTATTTGAACTATAAGCACTTAAAATGAAATGTCAAGCAGACGCTACATAACTGCACGACATAAATCCTTCAAATTCCGAAAATCTAGCTTAGACGACAAAGTTATGCATATCAACACCCATACATCACCTAATTCAATGCTCATTACTAACAATGTCTGCCATGACACAAATAAAAGTTTGTCCTTGCCAGCCTCCTGTCAACAAAATTGATATCTTGATGTTAATATCTATGATATTGATAAAATCTGATCGATAATAGAATAATAAAAGCTTTTAATATAATAACTAAAGTTAACATTGCCCCATCATTTTGGAGATAATAGAAATTTTTGATTGAATTATGTTTACGGATATACATAAATCTATAAACTATCGTATAAAACCTTGTTGATGCTTTTAATCTGCTTATATCATTCTAAGCTCTCGATAAAATGTCAAAACCGTTTCTATAGCTAAAGAAATTACGAAAATCGTTCTTTTTTAAAATTGAGTCAACAAAACACTCAAAACCTCGAAACGATCAAATTTCTGACTTTGTGTCGTCATTCATCTCATCATGTTGGAGATTTATTACTAATCCTACGCAATAAATTTTTTTTTCTTCGCTTCATTTCATGAGATGCTGGAAGTCATTGAATGTGCTGATAAAATGGAGCGGGTTGTTGTCAAATGCAGTTTTAAGGTTCCTCTTACTTTATGCTACTTTATTTATTCAAATTCGCATATTTTTCTGATATTTCAGACAGTTTAAGGACACTCTTTGCTACTACCCCTTAGAAACATCATTTAAGAACAATCCCTCAAGCTCTATGACATTATTGATTTATTGAACAACATTTTCAATCGGAATCGCTCTCATTTTCTCATTTTCTTATTCACAATCATTATTATTATGTGTTAGTCTACGGGTTTATATCGCACAGATGTGCCTTGAATGCTTGATTTAATCATTTCTTGTTAAGTCTTTCCTTTTTTCTTTCCTTACCCATGATTTCACTCCCAATGCAAGCAATGATGAAAAAAAGTGTGATCGAGATAAATACATAAATAAATGAGGACCGAACCGTTGTTTCCTTTTTTATTTTCTCAGTGAAATTGAAAGGAAATGTTGAGTCGTTTTTGCTGAAATATTGTCCATACTTCCGATTTAGTTCGGTGGACTACACAAATTTATGTATTCTATGGTGGAACCAGCAATTTAATTTTTTACAGGATGCACAGACTAAAAAGGCTAGGTTATCAGCCATAAATACATACAGGAGCATCATGAAAGGAAATTGAATTTGGATTTAAAATTAATTGAATCTGATTCGATCAATGCAGGAGTCGGTCAGGTTAAAAATGCAATTTTGGGAATTTTAATGGAATTTTGTTGCTGGAACCACTTGATTTTTTATTTGAATATCTTTTATCATACAAAGAGCTTAGTTATATAAGGGTAAACTCAGCATTATTGCAAATTGATAATATATTTGAGCAACTTTGGTACCACATTTAAGCAACAGTGGTGGCACATTTAAGCAACAATGGTGCCACATTCAAGCAGCTGTGGTGCCAAATTCAAGCAACTGTGGTGCCACATTCAAGCAACTGTGGTGCCACATTCAAGCAACTGTAGTGTCACATTCAAGCGACGGTGCTACACCACAAGTTTGAAATTTAATTTGAATCAGCCATTGACCGTTCTATGTCTTAAGCAAATAAGAACCACTGATTTCGACAATTTGCATTCTATTCTCAATGAAAACTCATACGACACAGGTCAAATGCGCCTTAAAATAGACAAACTTGAGTATCCAAAAACCAATCTTTCTTCCAAAACTTATTTCTTAATTTTCAGTCATGCAAAAGTCCCCAAAATGGGCAGTCGATATTTCACATTCTACTCATATTTTATTTTTCACATAACGGACGCTACAGGTACATCCGTGCATATAATTTTTCGTCCCACATGACCAACCAAGAGTAAAGAAAGGAAGGAAGAAAGAAAAATAGCTGTAACAATTTAAATTTTTGATGAGCTTATGATGAATAGCTTGATCATGTGGCTGTGCAGCATTGTATGTGGGTAGAGAAATTGGAGAATTATCGATTGGAATATATTAGATAATGTCCATCCACTGGGTGAATGTATTCAGTGGTATTTTCATATAAATTAGATAATTATTGGGGTGGAATAGATGAATATAAAAGAGAAGATACAAAAAAAGGCTTCAGCTGTTAATTTATTTGTGCACTTTGCTTGATTAATTTTCTGTGTCTCTAAGGGAGAAGATGAACAAACGTTTTATTAGTCCAAAAAATGATGATTATATATGAAATAACAAAAGGATACAAATTGGATGGGATTCATTCGTCAGTGATGTCTGTTATAGTTTTTTTAGGGATTTGCTGGTCCTCACATCTCGATATATTGCATTATATGTTTATACATATTCCAAAAGAAGGTTGAGGAGGGAGAAAGGGGTATCATTCAAGCTAAATAGGATTTAGTACCTATATTTCAGGGCTTCTGAACTCCTACAAATGGTTTTCAAATGCACTTTAGCCCCGAATAGCTATCTCTTTCTTAAGTGGCTGGTTTAACACCCTTCATAATGATTGACATCATATTTAATCGACCCCTTACAGCAACAAAAACAGCAATTCCATGTTCGTGGTGAATTTCGTGAGCGAGTTTGGATGGAAGAATTCATTTACAATGGGAATATTATGGGATCGTTCTCAATATTGATTTAATTTTACGGCTAATTATTTCCCCATAAATTCTCAAGGTCAAACTCTAATCAAAACAAATGCGATTATTCAGTCATTCTGTTCTGCTTGTTTGGCAATTTTTGCTTTTGGGAATTTATGAACAAAATAATGAAAATTGTTTAAAATTTATTAATGGAAAAGGAAAGCAAATTTGTTGGAAAATCAACATATGATTGAAAAAAGGTCTTTTGATAATAAAATGGGGCTGCGTATTTTTGTTAAATTAAATTTTGTTTTGATTTTCATTTTGGTTGGGTTGATTTTAGTTGAATACGATCTGACTTCCACGAATTGACAAGCTTAAACCCTTTCTCATTTTATTAATGCTTAAGTAAGGTAGAATTTTGGTTTCAAACATTCATTTACTTATGCGTGATTACCAATATTTTATATTCTGAAGAAGCTTTCAAATTTTATTTGATTTGGGTTCATAGTTTGGAATTCCATGTATTTAATTTTTTATTATATTCCACAAAAAAAATGAGCAATCGACTCAGTCCTTAGTTTCCAATTCTGTCAAAAATATCTTATAGAGGTTAATGAACTTAAAATTATATCCATATCCAAAAAGGCATTCATTTAGATAATTTCAACCCAAGTTTTGAGTTGTCTTCTTATTAATAATTTATGCATGAGAAAAGTCAACGCAAGCAAAGATAATAGAATTAAAGGAGACGAATCATCTTCGATTAAATTTTGAGGATTTGACAAGCTGTGAGATTTAGGTTATTTTGACTTTAACAGAAAATATGAGAGTAAGAGTCTAATATTAGCTATTATCCATAATGAACTAGATTTGTATTAATCAACCTGATTTGTCTCTGGTGGGAATAGAACCCACGGCATTATAAAAAAGATTAGAGGTATTCAGTCTATTGCTTGAATGTTCGGCCAATAAGACTTTATTATTTCAGTGGCAGATTTGTTTATAAATAGCTTGATGTCTGAACTTCTCAACTTGACTTCATAACAATTCATAGTCAACTTCGTTAACTGCTTAATCTTTCAAGAATCCTTAAACTTGACTCAACATTATTTTTTGCTGATAGTCAATTCAAAAGCCTCTTACTTTCTCAATTCATGACAAAAAAGCACCTCCATTATCAATATTAAGTAACAAACAAAAATAGAAATTTGATGACTCTAACAACATTCATTCAATTATCATCATATTTCATATTTATTAATCATATTAAATATTTTCATTTATTTACGCTAGCATCTCATATTTCCTAGTATATCATCTATCAAACCAAACAACATTGCTGGATGTTTGCAAAAAATTTTCACCATAAAATTTCTTACAACAATAATTCACATTCATAAATTAAATTAAATTAATAAATTTCGGTAGAGAAATAAAAGCAGTAAAAAAGATTTCTGTCACGAAATTCCAGAAAAATGTCAGCATTTTAAGAATTTATTCATCATAAGAAAAGTTTTCGATCAAAAGAAGGCTTCACATTTTTTAAATTACAGAATCTTCCGGTTTATTCGACCCAACACTTTGTTTGGAAGTTATGGAACTTCATTATTGCGTTCCGAAGCTTCAAACTTTATCATTTTGGATCGATGACCCGACTTGTGGGGTTCTTTATATGAAGAAGATGCTTTAGCATTTTATGCTTTTAAAAGAATTTCAAAAATGAATGTTCATGGAATTTTAACAATTCTTACATCTTCTACTCTCACTCTGGTCCAGTGATGGCCAATCTATGTGCCGCGGCACATTAAAACTTTTTGGGATACCCCACAAACCGTATACTGTATGCGGTTTCGGTCACGGTCTACCAACAATTTGACCCTGGCAGAAAAAAGGTTGACCATCACTGCTCTAGTCTATAAATTTTATGAAAAAAACATCAGTTAACCTTCGTTATCATATAAAACATTCGCTTACCTAATGCTATTATCACAGAATGGTTCGCAATGTCCCACATAATTTAATTTTCAGATGAATAAATTTCAAGGTCATGGACTTATGACAACGAGACCGTAATTAAGTTGAAAATTATTTCCATGTTTTGTGTGAAACAATCCATGAGCATTAAGGATGAATTGAAATTGAAACTGTGTAGCTATGTGGAAGTCAAATTTTGGGAGTTTTATAGGTATTTTCGAGCAACCAGCGCATTTTTTGGATACATTTCCTCATAAAAAAGAACATTCAATGTTGATAAATTAAAAATAGAATTTTTTTGAAAAGCGACTTTTTTCTATGTCAGAACTCTACTATCTGAAGATGTATAGCGAATTGTACTTTACGATAAAAATCTACATTAAATGATTTTTTTCATTTCCTCTCCGTTCCAAAAATAAAAATTCTATAAATAAAGGAACTCCCGTACTTTAAGTTTGTCATTATGCCAAAACGATTTTCAGATCAAAAATCATTCTTTGGTCACAAAGTAGCTTCGTTGGCTCAGTTGGTAGAGCGTAAGTCTCATAATCTTAAGGTCGTGAGTTCGATCCTCACACGGAGCACTTCTTTTTTGGTGAAATTTTCTTTTTTGTTGATTTGTTGTTTTTTGAAACTTTCAATATTTTTGGGGATTTTTGACTTTTTTCGGGGGTCGATTATAAATGATGTCACTTTTTGATAAGGGTGAATTTAAAAATTTTGCTACGTTATTTGTGATTTTTTGAACTTCAAATTAAAATATTGAAAAATAATCCTGATTCAGTGCTGACGATTGACATCATTTTTACATGATCCCCATTATATTGAGGAAAACTCAATTTCTATAGAAAAAGTTTTCTTTGTAAGTTTTGAAAACCCAATCTAAATCTTCAATCCACAAAATATTTCAATTAACTTTTGGACCCAAATATATCATAAACTCGATACATTTTAACAATTCACAACAAAAAAAAAAGTCACACGAAAAGGTCAACAATGGACAAAACAACTTTTTTCTTTCCACAGCAAAAGCTACACAAAAAAATTGAATTTTTGTGTGGAATAAAAAATGAAGTCCTATTTCACTTTTAATATAGGAAATGTCAGGACGTCATTATTCACTTTTACATTATCGCCATTTCAATTTTGATAAATGATGCCCGTGCCTGTCTGACAAAAAAAAACTTTTTCTTCTTCTTATAATGCTAATATCGAGAATGCTCTTCATTTTTACCGATAAGAAAAAATATTAAAATTAAATTTATTAAGTTTTTGTTCTTGACAATGAAAAGTTTTATGAAATGTGGTGTAATTGCTGCTTTAGAATGTTTATTCCTATTTACATGAATTGACAGAACAGCTTCAGGAACCATGACGTTCTCAGTCAAAAAGTGAAATGAATTTTGGAGTGAATAATTAGTTTAAAGGAGACAGACTCCTTAAGTTGTATGCTTTGGAGTGAAGTTGATGAAGTGTATTGAGGATTGGTCCTTAGAGGCATGTGAAGAGGAGTGACTTACCAAGCGAAGAGTGACTAAGGCTACTACTCAAGTATAACAATGGTAAAGGTATGGTCGTTGTTTGGTTGGAAGGTTGGCACCAATTGATAGTCACTAATCGGTTTCAATAAACAGTTTGAGTGTCATTAGAAGAATCATAAAGTTTAGGATTTGGATTGTTTATTGCTATCACTGACCCCCCTCCCCTTCCCCTTTCCTTCATTTCTTAAAACATTTCTTGTTTCTCATTAAGTCAATTATTTGAGTTACGTTAAATTATCCAACTAGATATCAATAAACCACATTCTCAAAGGTTATGGTTCGATTCCCGCCCACAAAAAGTCATTTTAACTTTTTATTTAATCATTGTCCCATAAATGTCTTACCACAAAAACCCATTTTGTCAATTCTATAATTTAATTATAATCTGACCGCACACATCCTCCCAAAAAATATCTTCTATCATCCGTCGGAAGTCTTTGATCATTCAATCGAAAATTTCATCCACTTCTATGCCATACATCTTGACATTGTCGTCAAAATTGCTTTTACTTAAGTGATTTCTTTACGATTCGATTACCAATCATCTAAACCTTTATGTTACGTAACAAAATCTTTCAATATATTTGTTATCAAATGATCTGAAGGGTAATTCCATGAGTAATGAGAACTGTGAAAAAGCAATTTACAATATTTCTCTACTTGTAAAAATTCAAATTTCCCAAAACCGTTAAAATTTCTCAACGTTTTGTTGTTTATACAAGTGAATTAGCAGCAATATCATCAAAGAGAGATGGTTCAAATATATATGATCTTTAATGTTCTGAAACTTTAGTTACTTGCTCAATTAAATCAAATAAATCTAATAAACTTACAAGTAAAATCAAGAAAATCTAACGGTATTGTGAATTTGAAATTTTTTTCAGTGTTCTGTTTTGCAATAATCGGTCAAAAATTGACCGATTAATGCTAGTTTTTTTGGTTTTTCTTCTTAATTACAGCATTAAAGAATGCAAATTATACATAAAACAAAAGCCTGGCTAATATGTAATATGTTAAAAGTAACTTTGGAACATAGAAGTGTGTATTTAAGTAAATATTAGGAAATGTTTAGAAAACGATTTTTCTAAAACTTGACCGATTAATTTTACTTTTATTAAAAAAACAGAAATTAGACATATTTTTGATGTGAAATTCTCACATATGGAGATAAATATTGTGTTAATAAACATAATAAAGTTACAATTTGGAGTACAAACTTCTTAGTTAAGGAAATATTTTTGAAAAATTGGTGCATTAAAATTTTTTTCACTCATGGAATTACCCTGAAGCTGAATGTTTTCAATTTAAAAGATTAAGGCGCCAAAAAACATTTTCAACGCTTTTTTTTATCTCTAACAAGAGACATTTCATCTTGTATCGTATTTTTCCATTTCTCTGATTGAATGTTCACATGATAAATGCTCAACATCGTCGTATCGCAGCCTCCCCTTGATACTGGATCGATATGTGAACTACAAACTTTTAAAACGAGACGAAAAAGTTTTTCATAAAGTCAGTAGAAGCTTTTCAAGACGGATTAGCATCAACGCAAAAAAATGTTACCCTCCAGAAAGTCTTTTTTCATAATTTTCGTCATTTTTTTCTAATCCAAATCATCATTAAAAATTTATACAGGTAAGGAAAAAAGGAGAGACAAAGATTGAAGATCTAAGGAGATGAATTCAATAATTCTTCAGAGAAGGAAAAAAAGGTTTGACGCTCCAATACACAAAACAAAATGAAAGGATTGAAAGAAAGGTTGGGATTCTAATCAGAGTTGGTATCTGTATTCTTGGCTAGATGAGTTTATTGGTGCCTGTCAAGTAAGTCTTCGTATTCACGTAAATTAATTTAATCAGAGCAGATTCATAGTTTAAGCTGGCATTCTGTCAAGGTTCTAAGCAATTCCCGATAGCTTTGTGGTAAGACTTTGCTCTTCGGAGATCTTGAGAGTCATTGTTCGAATCTTGATTTAAACAATCTGTTCGAAAAGTACTTTTCTGCTATAAAGCTAGTTCTTAAAAGAACGATTTGACTAGTTTTTGCTCAAACCAAATCTAGGCCTGATTCAGGCTGAATCTAGAGTCAGAAATTAGAATTCCTGTTCTGAAGAGGCTCTTTAATTGACTAGACTTTTTCTTTTAGATTCTAATCTTGGTTTGTGTTAATGTTTAAATACTACTCGAATGGCAAAAGTCGGTTAATCGATCAGAAATTTGGCACTAAGCTGGTGTGACTTTGGCATGGTGCTAGATTTAAATCTAAGCCAGCACCATGACAGAATCATTCCAGCTGAGCGCTGGATTTTTATTCCATTATTTTTTTTTTGCCATTTAAGGCCGTTCACTTATGCGTTCAGGGGGGGGGGGGGGGGGGGGGGGGTCAGCAAGAAAAGAACAATAGAAATTCCTGTAAATCCATTGTTCTTTATGAAAAATTTGGGCTAATCTTCGATAGTTTGGGTATATATTTTTTGTGTGGCTTGATGTGGCCTGATTACTTAAACTTGTTCCTATAGACTATATGAGCAACTGAGTTAAACACTTCTAAGAACAGATAATAAAATATTTAACTTGAACTAGCTGACGTCGGATTCTAGAAATGCTTGACTTTGACAAAAAAAAACCTCAACTAGCCCAGCTAACAAAGTTACCATCACTGCTCCCGATTCTTACCTTGTTTTGATGAGAATCTTTTCTCTTTTTTACTCAACGTTTTCTCTGTTTTGGTTTACACTTCACTCAGTGAAAAAAAGAAGAACTTTTTTGTGTTTTTATTCCTTTTTTTTGTTATGCTTGTTTCCCTTTCACAACACACAAAAAGAAAAAGTTTCACTCATTCATAATATTTTTTTCATCTCATGTTTTCCTTCCCAGAACAACAGCTGTGATTAAAATCGGGATGATGGGATGGAACAACACAAAAAAAAAATTTTACTGATTTTCTCTCAACAAAATATTTGTAAATAAAAAATTATTCCTTTCAGCACACAGCGACAGACGTGTCGAACTTATAGGTTTGGTATTTGCAAATAACTAACTTGAAATGTTCTGTGCGCTCGATTTTCAATGATTGTGAAATGTTTCTTGGAAACATAAACTTTCTTGTATTTCTATGATAATAAAATTCTCATGAGAGATGTGCGATGATATTTCCAACATGGAAGTGACTGTGAGATGGGGTCAGGTTGGGTGGAATTAGAATCAACATGAAAATCAGTATAAAAATTATTGAGAGACTCGGAGAGGAACTAAAAGTGAGAGAATGTTCGAAAATTTCCTCTCGCAATTTTCTTATCAATTTTCGATTCGGTTGAAAAATGTTCATTCGTAAAGTTGCGATGCTGGGTGTGAGAAGGGATCTCATTTGGAGTCAATAAAAATTTAGGAAATCATAAATCTATGGAAAATGGAAATAAAAAAAATATTTAAATAAGACATGTCGAAATAACCCGAAAATGTGGCTCATGTGATACATAGATAATAATAATTTGATCATTTATAACATTTTCAGGATACATGAAACCGCTATCATGTGGCTTTGTATGTTAGGTATGTACATTCTCATCTACAAATTACTGCACCATACAATATGTTATAAACATGAAAAAAAATTAGTATTATTATTTTTGTGAAAATTTAAGGGAGCATTTTGTAATTTGTAGATTATTCGTGGGGAGATTATTGAAATTGTGGGAATCAGATGTCAAATGGCAGAAATTTAATTACTTTTTTGTGTAGACCAGGATTAATTTTGTTAACAATTTGATGCTTAAAATTGAGTTTTTAAATTTCATGTATTTTTAAGATATTTTTAAAATTTGAAAAAATAATTGAACTTAATTAAAAAATTCAAAAACGTATTTTTTTCAAAGCGTAGACCCCCTCAGAATTATTATTTTTAAAGCTTTGTCACTGAATGGAAGCAAAACTGAGCATTTTTTTTATTTTTTGCTTTAAATTTAGAAAAAAAAATAAAAATATGGACTCTATTATAATTACTGATCAATTATTCTTTGCAGCTATGCATAGCTATGTTAATCAATAAACGACAAGAACTAAGATACAAAAGTTTTCTCTTTTTTGCATTTACCTAATTCACAAAAAAAAAACATTAAAATAGAATTTTTAAAACCATGGACCCCTTAAATTTTTTGTAAATCACCAAAACATTTCTCCATTGAAAAAGCATTTATAATTTTTCAATAGAGTCACTTAATCCAACAAAGCTCATGAATCCAAACAAACTACTCAAACTTTCACCATCATCATGATCCTAAAAACTTCATCTAACATACCTGAACTCTCTCATTCAATCCCTATTGTTATGTATAATGAGAAAACATTAACCACAATAATGCATGTATATTCCATATGCCTCTCTGCACACATTCATCATAATCATTATTCATCAATTTACAAGATTTTTATTTATATGCTGTGTGCATATATGTGGATAGCATGGAGTGGAAGTATTATTTATACTTCATTGATGACAATCTCCTTTATTGCTCTTTGTGCTCAATATTAAATGAGAAAATTTGCTTTTAAAGATTAAAGTCCATTAAGAGAAAGAGAAGATTTTTTTTTTCTTGTTCCTTTACATTTTTTCTGTAAGATGTGCTTTGGTAAGTAATTTCCGGAGCAAGGTACTTATGTATGTAAATAATGAATTAATAAGGAATGTCTGTGAAGTTACTGATTAGTTTTGTTTGCGAAAGGGAGGCTTGAAAATTTAAAAAGAGGAAATTAGATACTTGTGGATAAAGTGTGAGTTTGTTGGATATAATTGAGTATTAAGGTAGATTTGGTCGCTAAGTTGTTGATTTTACTCATTTTGCGAGCTATTCTATTAATCTCTTGTAGCTTTGACTTTAAACTTTACATTAACAATCTATAGGCGTAGGTTCGATTCTCAGCATTCACCAGATGTTCATTGATCCCATTATATCAATCCTTACAATCTTTAGTCAACAATCTAGTTCCAACTTCCTAAGTTCGACTCTAAACTACAATGTTAACAAAATCTAGCTCATTAAGCCATCCAGATGCTAAAACTTTTTCTTACTCCACAGAATTCAGCATTAAATCAACAATTCGCTGAACTTCCACCTCTAAAAGACTTCCTACAATCAACAATTTCAAGGAAATAAGCTTTAAAAATATCCATTCTTGTATTTCCACTTCGAAGTACTCCATTCAACCTGAATTACAATCGTCTGCCTCTTCCTTGTCACAATCTTCCTAGAATATCTCTATTTACACAGAAGACTCAAGAGTTCTTGTTTCACGTACCATGTAACAAGCTTTTCAATCCATCAAAAAAAAAACCTTTAAGACTTCAGCATACCTTTAACTTTCGTCATCTCGCATTTCTTCTTGTTCTTCACGGAATCAAATATGAGAACAAACATATGAGAGATTTATGCTTAATGGGAACACAAAAAAAAATATGAAACGAGAAATAATTGAATGCCTGTGCATGTACATACACATATTTGTGTTCAATTAAATCAAAAAGGAAGCAACATATGAAATGTTATGTTTTTATGTTATCCATATGGTGGAGGTAGAAGTTTATCAATCATATTTTTGGTAATTTCACTTTATTACGGGCTGGAACAGGTTTTTTAGGTTGCATTTTAATTAAAGTCACAGATTTTGGTGAAGTTTATTATTTTTTTGGGGATAATTTCATGAATAAATTTTTAAAATGAATTTTTTATGGAAGCCTGAAAAAATAATAAAAGCTGAAGCTAGATTTAAATGGAATCAAATTGCATTGTTGCTTATTCAAACTCAAGGGAGCGGAGATGATGAAATGATCAAAAAATTAACAAAAATTAACAAAATAGAACAAAATGTAATTTATCAGTTCCACAGCTTTGTTCACACTACATGCTACTATAACTGCAATATAAAAGCAGGAATTAAACTTAGATAATTACCAATCGCAGACCAAGTATTCGGTCCGAACAAGAAAGCTAGAAAGTCAGGTTCTTATCAATTCTTGTTATGAATTTTGTGTCTTTAATAGTTCAACAGAAAAATGCTCAACCCTTATCAGTACTCGAACTTAATATAATTGCATACCAGAATAACAGAACATTTCAAGACGACAACCCTGAATTCTAAAACTGCATACTTGCTTCCTAAATCAAAAGCTCCCAACTTTAATTTTAATCCATAATTCATTATTCGTCTATAAAATAATCATAAACTTCCTACTTATCTTTTCCTCACAATATCCTGTATACTGCATATGACAATTTATTATAAACCGATATACATATTAAGGAAATAATGGATATTTTGATGCATTTGTTTTAATAATAACTATCCATATCTTCCTCATATACAAATAGCCATATTTATAATTTATAGAATTGATTCTGACTTCAATTTTGCACGATTCAATAGCCACAAAAAATTAATATCTCTAAAGACAGATGTTTGTTGAATCAAGCATATTTTGTCATATTATTAGGGTGATAATTATCGATGATTAACTATTTTGATGATGACACTCAAGTTTGGTGAACTATCAATTAATTTTTCCATCAATAGATTTTTGTTGGTTAAAAATAAATTGGAGAAAATTTTATCAAACGTAATCAACCATTAAGTCATCCCATAAGACCTTTAACCTCCCACACCATCGTTAGCCTTTAAGATTAAATAGAATTTCACACTTCATTATGCAAAATTTACTCCTCATTAGTTTACTTTGCGGTTAATTGTTAATGCCTAAGGGATCTCTTTAATCCACCGCATAACAAAACGATTTATTGTTCATCTTAAGTACTTTGGTGTATTTCATGAGAAATCAATATCAACACATAATTTTGTGGTTGGTCTTTACTCAATTTTCATTCGACTTGAAATTTAATCGCCTTATAATTTTGCAGATTTACTTTGTGGGAATTAATACATTTGTTTATTGGCATGACTACGTGTGCTTTCTGAATGAGATTTTAAAGTGCTTTTGGTTTGAATTTGATTTGTTTGTTTTTAAGAGGATGCTTTTGAAGATTGAGTGCTTTTATAACTAAATTATGTGTTTTAATCTTTAAATTAAAGCTTATTTTGTTTCATTTTAGTGAAGTCTGCTATTATACGATAAAAAATCAAAAGCTCTACATTTTTATTTAAAGTTGGCGTAGTTTTGCACCCCTTTTTAACCTAAAAATATAGTTTTAAACCACTTGAACAGTAAAAAGATATAGTTTTACAATCTTATTGTTTAAATCGACATATTTTTCATATCTTTTGGCTCGAAATCGCATAATTTCACAGCATTTTCCTAAAATAAATGTAGAATCATGCCCCTTTTTTCAAATAAACGTAGCTCCATCCCCCTTTTTAAAATAACCGAAGTTTCAAGTCATTTTTTTCAATTACATGTTTTTTTTATGTTTCTATATTTCAAAAAACGCGGATTTAATGCTGTTTTATTTCAAATGATGTATTTTTATGCCCTATTGGATCCGACCAATGAGGTTTAGCACACCTTTAGTTCAAAATAACATAGTTTTGATCCTCTTTAATTTTCAAATCGCATTGCAACCATTTTTTTAAAGTTCATCTCAAAACTTCCAATTTCTTAAATAATAATACATTGTCCTTTGCAAAACCCAAAAGAAAACAAGAAGATTAAACCGAAATATCTACACTTACATACACTAGCAAATTCAAATATATATATTCTAAATAAATTCACCCCATTTCAACCCTATCCTTATCCCACGCTCTACAAACAACATTTGATTCAATAATGAGACTTTAAACAAGTGTTGAAATGTACAATCAAACATTTATCTCGTCTTTTGTTTATTGGGGGTTTTCCTTTTTCTTCATCCATATCCTTTATATTTGCATAAGAAGAATAAAGATATGAGAATGATATCAAGCATAAAAGAGCATTACATTCAAATATTCTCTTTTTAAAAATTGTCTGGTCTCATTGTGAAAATAAAAAGGAATAAAATATGGGAGAAAAAAATCTTGTCCCTTTTTTTTTTGTATAAATTTTAATCGAGCTAGTAATTTTCAAAACCACAAAGAGCCCCAAAATTCCATTCTTATCCCTTTTTGTTGATGCTCTTTAAAGCTAAATTGTCCTTAAATTACATAATTTGATAGAGTCTCTTGAAACGTTTACGATGACGTGATTAATGAATTTGTAAAATTTGCTTCTTACTGTCACTCGTCTGCTGCTGCTATCGCTTTCCTTTTTCCATTATAAATGGACACAATAAACCTTTTCATTACCGTATGTCATTTTTCTATCAGTCAAATTGAATCAATTAATAATAGATTATACAATTTATTATTATTTATTTTTATTCTGTCACTGCTGGAATATTAATTGTGATTTATCAATGTTGTATGGATTGAAAGTTGTTGGAGGGACTGTTGAGATGCTTTTTGAAGGTCTCAAGAGGTTTTGAAAATGATCTACAATTTGCTAAATTGAATAAGGATCAAAAGTTATATTAATGGTCAAATCATTAAGAATTGGCTTTTATAAAGTCGAAAAGAAGAGGTTCAATTCCTCAAAATATTGAAATGTACATAAATTTTATCATATTTGTACAGTTCTTTTCACACAGATACAGAAAAAAATATAATTATTTTAAAAATATTTTGAAAAGCAAGGTTAGCTTGAAAAAGAATTTTTTGTATCCAGTCCAATCCTTTAACCATTGCAAAAGTACGCGAATTAATCAAACAGACGCAACTGCCATTATTGCAATACCTCCTATCAACACATACCTGAGCGAACGTCAATTCAATGTATAACTCGAATGCTTTCAATATTCGATCAACTTTTGACATATACATATGTAAATTAATGGCTTTCCTCCCTCTCCATCCGTAATAATAACATTGATGAAAACAATATTTCAATTTTTTTTACAACACAAATATTATTCATCATGGGTATAATTGAAACTTTGTAATTTGCAAAATTTTTGATGGATACGATGAATGGATGTTTAATGAACAGCTAGATATTCATTTTACCAATATTAATTTACGCCAACGACCGTTGTGGCAATATTTGTCTAGTAATGTAAATTAAATTATATTCAATGGATATAATTTTCCCGTTTAGCATCCTCAAATGATCTTTTCTGTTGCGGGAGTTTTTGTGAAATGTCTGAAATGAGAGATGATGATGATGTTGTGGGTATTTCGATGAATTTTGCATATTTATTAATAAATTAGCGAATAAAGCTTGAGGGATTGGTGAGTTTTAATGAATTGATGATTTTTTTAAGTTGAGGGGACGAATTAATTGAGGTTATGTTTAATAAGGTAGATTTTTTTTTATTTAATCGAAGTTATTACAGTTGTGCTGTGCAAAAAGGAGAAATCTTGCTTAAATGTCATCAAAACTGGGTTTTTGTGGCGCTGAAAGAGCTTGAGGTTTTGAAAATTATTGAGAAAGATGGTAGATCTTGGTAGATAACCTAGTCATCCTTCATGTACTGCTCCATAGCATCTAATAAAATATTTACAGGTATATCAATCTAGATTCTGACTTAGAATAAGATAATTTCGCTAGATAAGCGTTAAGACTACACAATCTAAGTCAGATTGTGTCTAGGAAGCTTTTCCCAGAAGTTTAAACCTAGACATCATTTATAAATTGCTTAATTATATCACAAATCAAAAGAATCCCGTCCTATCTCAACCCCTACACCAAAAATTGACGTTAATTAGTTTCCAATATCAAAAACACTGAAATCCCGAGCGACATTCAACAGCCTTATTGCAGCCATTCGACGGTCACAAGGCAGTGCCTACTGCCAACTGCCTTGAGTCAAGGCGAATCAATAATCACCATACGACTGCCTTATCGCCTTGATGGCAACTCCTGACCTCCATATTTCCGCGCGCAAGGCTATCTTGAAACTGCCACCGACTTCTGACTGACTTGCCTTGTAATCGCCTAGATGTTGACGAGGTGGTGCTTACAAGGCAGTTATTATGGCAGCAAAAGACTGTTATAATTCTG
Source organism: Chironomus riparius (assembly GCA_917627325.4). Taxonomy (NCBI): domain Eukaryota; kingdom Metazoa; phylum Arthropoda; class Insecta; order Diptera; family Chironomidae; genus Chironomus; species Chironomus riparius. The sequence continues at coordinate 13,529,496 of OU895877.1, read as the reverse complement.
TTATAATTTTTGATTTTTTTGAAAATTAAATGCTCGTTAGCTCATTTGGTTTTGTACTATAATTAATAAGGAAATGAGATTCAAAAGTTTAAGTCTTATCACGACTTAAGTCTTGATAGGAGCACGAATCAGTGAAAGTGCCATGCAACAAAAGATATTATTTAAAATATCTTAGGAAAAGTATGGAAACATTTCTTCGACTTATATTAGTCATTTCTGATTTTACTTGTGAAGTATGTTGCGACAATGCTGAAATGGGTGGCAGTCATATGACAGCCTTGTAACTGCCTGAGCAAGGCAGAAATTTTAGAAAAAAACATTTGTTTTGGTGGCAGTCGTATGGTAGCCACAAGGCAATGTAGTATAAGGCAGTGCCTTGAAATCGACTTGTTCAAGGCAAGGCAGTTTGGAGGCAATCACACAACTGCCATCGCCACAAATTGTCGCTCGGGAATATTAACATTAAAATTTGCTGAAATTTAAAATAATATTATTTTACCATCGAGTTCATCCAATCTCCTAATTAAATGTATTTTAATCTGAAACAAATCATCTGAAAATGAAAAATTAAAGCTCAAATGTGTTACAATTTCCACAGATATTTCCTATTTTATTTTTTTCATCATAAATTTTTTTTAATATTTTTTTTTCACTTCACAACATTTTCATCATCAATATTTAATTTTTATAATTAAATTCCAATGAAATCAAGTAAATATTATTTCATATAATTTTTTTTAAATTACTTTTTTTTCCTCAATTTTCATGAAAATTAAATTTCAGAATTTTTTTTTCTGCTCTTTTTAAATTTTTTTTTCATCTCAAAGTTTTTATTTTAAGGCAGTGGGATTCATGCGGGATCCTCGACGTCAAAATATTTATCTTCATACTTTGTAATATCTCAATAATATTCAATTTTATACCTAATATCCATTTAAATTGTAAGTAAGGTAAGTGAATTTTTTTATCATCATTTTTTTTTCATCATGTGAATCCGATGAATTTAATATCATCAATTTTTGTCGTGTTCGAGGATTGGGATGCATTTTGTGAGGACTTTGTGGTTTCATTGATTTTATAAGGGCAACTTAAGATTGATGTCCCATACTAGTATCTCAACTTAGTGGGATTTGTGTAATTTTTGAGATGGGATTACTATCTGCTCACTTATTGGAATGTCTAAAGAGCTCTGGTTCCAATACCTTTGATTTAAAATCATTTTTTCTAATGGGTCTCAAACGCATTGACTTGATTGATGTAATATCAATTAAATAAGAACGAACTTGACTAATGCGTCCGAGAGGGGGTTTATGGGAGTCAAGACTCCTTAATATTGAATTTTATAACAGAATGATTAGTGTTCCTTCCAAGTTCCTTCCTGGTGGACTTCGATTAGCTCTAGAAATCGACTCCAGGTTAAACCCTAACTCATTCAACCCAGGTTCAATAAAATCCAAAAAATCAAATAGTTTCAGTTAAAAGACAAGCTTCATAATTTAAATTCTCTCACAACGAGCCTTCCAATCCTCAAACATTATTTACTAAAGTATGATTAGTCTCACTGTATATCATATAAGATCATCGATTGATTTTTATTATTACCATTCCGCCCTTTTATTTTTCTCATGTATTAAATTCTGATGTGTATTCATGTCCCATATAATAAGTGTGTATAACATTTCATCGCAAATACGCAAAGACGATGGCGCTGTTTGCTTGTCGACATAAATTTATATTTTATTTTCTTTACATGTGGAACTTTATGGGCTCATGGGAGATGTAGATGGAAAAGAAATATCATTTTGACGTTACTCGTTCACGACCACACTCACACATTCGCCATCATCATCATTGTCAGAATTGCATGAACCCTCAACCGTATATCCATAGTTACAATTCTCGTCATTTCCATTACAATAAAATCCATCGGTATCGACATGTGTTAGAAAATCATCGGAATCGATGAGCGCTGAAAGATTTGAGAATGTATCGTCGGATTCATCGTCATCACAGTCAAAGTATCGGCTCTGGATTGGATTATAAATGAGAATAAAAAACATTTTATTAGAAAAATATGGAAATGAGTATGGCTGATGGACGTGACTCGTATTTATGAAATAGCTTTTCAGCCGAAAATTACTGAAAATTGAGATGATGAAAATCCCCAAAAAAGTCCACTTCCATCAACATGCAAGCAAATGCAAACATCTGAAAAGCATAAAAGTGGTTTTTAATTTACCTGACATTCTATACATCTGCAACTCTCGTCAAATTCACACGTTATTCCTAGAATTTCTGCTGCCTCACGATAAAGCTCTTTGGAACTCTTTTGACTCGACTTACTCGACGATGTCAATTTTGTGCTGTTTGTAATTAAAAAGCATAGAGAGTACGGAATATAAAAAAAATTGTTAAGTCATAGCCACATAAAAGAAATTTGTATCTCATAATTGACTTCCATGTAGTTGTCTGTTTCTAGTGCTCAGTCATACATGCAACCAACAGACTACAAAGTGAAAGCAAATCCCATTCATTCATTCAACTCACTCATTTTGTAAATGACAAAAAATAAAAAAAAGCGGAGCAGATAAAAAAAGTGGAAAGTTGTGTTTTCACATGAAAGCAATGACAGTGAAAATTAATTGTGCTTATCTTATGCTCACTGTCTCCTTCTACATTCTATAATTTTAGATACACTGAAGATTATGAACTTTCTTGAACTTAATTTATATTGTTCTTTTAATGTGGAAATTTTTTGACACATAAATAAATTTCTGGGAAGATTTCCCATAAAAGATGAGCATTTCTAACTCATTGTTCGGTTTTGGGTGGATTATGGATTCCATGGGAACTGAATTATTGAGATGATTATCGTTTTCGAGGTACTTAGATATTTTATTTTTGAGTTTTGAGTATTCAAAGGGTTTAAAAATATGTTTTAAAATGATAAGGATAGAAAATTTGTGTGCGAAGTTCAGGTGAAGGCATTTAAGATTATTTATAGCTTGGAATGTTGAAAATAACATTCTCAAAGGATGAAGAACTGAAAAATAACAAAAAATTTGAGGATTTAAATCTTTGTAGTGTCGAGGAAAGGTTTGGAGAATCTCGAGGCATCTAAAATTTTATTTCAAAATTTAAAATCTGCAATCTAGTTGCAATCAGGCAATATCTGACTCAGAAACAATCATAGCTACTACATAGAGCCTGTTCATGTAACAAATTCATCATGCATTCACAGATTTAATCAAATTCTGACTCAGATTTAACTGAGACCAGAAGAATTAAAAGCTTGTCGTGCATGTAAATCTATCATTGATCTAATTATTGTTAATGTGTCATAGACTCTCATTTATATAGCCAATCTATTGTTTCCAGATATGTAATTTAATCTATTATAACATAAATTAGATTTCCCGTACCCAAATTTTCTTTCTTTCTCATGATACATCTCGAATCTCTTTCAAAAAATTCTAGGAATATGTAATAACATACATCAAGTGTTACCTAATTAATTTAAATTAATTGCTCCATGTTATTTATATTGCTGTAAAATTTTCTTGGAAAGCTTGATACTCTTTAACCTTGAACTTTTACAAAGAAATAAATTAAGGATTAACTTTTTTATGGAACATTTTATTTCAAATCATAAGCTTGTGAAAAAAAAAATTGTTTCGGAAAATTCTCAGATTAATTAGCAATTTTGATCTTAAGTTGGTATCTGGGGTTATCTAAGGCACCTACCCTAGTCACAGTTAAAGTGTAAAACAAAATGTCTTCGACTTAAATAGATTCTATCTGCAAAGGATACTGCTGGAACCAAAAACCTTTTCAAATCGAGGATCGCCTATACCAGTGTTGTCCAAACTTTTTGAGCCACGGCACACTTTAGGGATAAGCTATGACCAAAGTCGCACATAGCATGCGGATCGCATCATTTCCACTGCACACCAGTGTGCCGCGGCACACAGTTTGGACAACACTGGTCTCAAATTCTAGTAAAGGGTAGACTAGTAGCGCTAGGAACCAGCCTTTGATGCAGAACAAAGATCCAAGTGAGCACATAAAATTTAATAAATTAGGGGAAACAAGAGAATATTAAGTTTACATAGATTAAACACAAGACAAGTCCCTAAACGACTAAACTGAGCTTCAGCAGCCAAACCTTTCTGCAAAAAGCCCTCCTTTCGAAACTTAGACCAAAACTATGAATTTATGGCATCCTCATTTATTCCTTGCATTTTTAATCGATCGCTTCCACAAAAAACTCACCATTCCACTTAATTCCCATCCAATATCTTTTTACCATATTCTATTCCACTAATAACCATCTTCATGAGTTTCAGGATATGAGTGGAAGTAAAGTAATAAACACAATTCTCCCCACATTCAATTGCAGAAAAGCACCACTTGAGATTGTGCTGTCATTATGCTCCTATATTTGAATGCCACTTTTTGTGCTTCATTTCTCATCCTCTTACTATAACCCAATTCCCGTTTTGCAGCACAGAATAAAAAGAAATTTGTGTGACTTTAAAATAAAAACAGAAGAACTGACAGGAAAAAAGAGAATCAACTGCTGTTGCTGTTCATAAAGTCAACAAGAGCTTGAATGAGGATGCAAAAAATATTAAGGAGGCAAGAAGTGCTTGAAGGAAGACTTTCCGGATTGTCTTTTTCTCTGTTGATGTCATACTCGACATGCATGTGAATATTTTATAAACATAAAAGCGGGTATCATTGACGACAAACGACGTTGATTATGGATGAGAAAAATAAAAATACAAAATAAGAGTAAAGTGCTTTTTAAGAAGAGATCTATCGAAAGAAGGGGAGGGGGAAGGAAGTGAGAAGATTATTGGGCAAGACCGCGAAAAAAGTGAACAAATATTGAAAGTTGATTTACTCAGAGTTTAGTTATTCAATCGTCACAATTCTTTCAATGGCTTATAGCCAAATATAAAAACTTAACTTTTAACTCAAAAATTTTAAAATGGCGACTTCATAAGTTAGTTTAATTTCTAAATCAAAAATTCAAAGTGATTTTTCTCCAAGAAGGAAGCTGTTAAAGTAGCTGATATGTTCATAAAAGTTGTTGAGAATCTTATTTTCTTTCATTTATCATTCACACATTTTCAAATTAATACACAAAATTAGTTAAATTAACCAAAATTGATTTTACATATAAATTTAATGAAATTTTCATTATTGTCCCTCAAAAAGCATTAATTAATGATAAATTACAACTTTCCTGCAAGAGTTTACTGCAATAAAGCCTTCTAATTTAGTTAATTTAACTAAAAGTTTATTTTACAACTCTTTAATCAACTCAAAAGTTTAAATTTTCAAAAACGGTTAAAAATTTTTGATTAAAGTTTTTAAAGTTTTTGCTTTTTTCTTGTTCTATAACATTAAATTGTGATATATTTTGCTAGAACTAAGCATATTTGATGTATAATTATCATTTTACATCATAAAATTAAAAGAATATCTATTCAATTGCCATTTAAAGGCAATTTTACAAAATCACCAAAAAAAGTTAATTATACTACTTTTTTCAAAAATTTTTGGCTTCTATCATAAAGCCAAGGTCTAAAACTATATTTGTGTCAAGAAAAAAGTTAAGTAAGTTAAAAATTGATAGTAAAATATAGGAAAATAAGGTTAAAAACATTAATTAAATTAACTTATTAAGTCGCCATTTTGTTTTTATTACCTTTCAATGATAACCGTAGTTTTAAACTAACTATTGCTGAAAAAACTATCGAAATCGGTGTAAAACTAAGCGAGATAGACTAGTTTTAATAAAATTTCAAATACCCTTCCCAAAAATTCAGTGTCAGATTTTGCCTATTTTCAGGCTCTACAGCCTTAAGTATAGTACTTCCAATAAAAAGTTACATACCAAAAGATAGGCATCAAAAAGTTCTATAAAACAGTATGTTTAGATTTGCTGTAAGTATTTTCGTTACAGAGATATAAACGAAATAACAGCAAAATCTGACACTTAATCGAAAAACGGTCTTGCCCTATTGCTTAACACATAATAAGTGTAGAGTCAAAAGTGAAAAATTGTCATGTTATTAAGTTTTTAAAAGGATGTCGTCTTCTTCTTCTTAAATGTCAGTTTTTATCTTGACTTGCTTTTATGAATTTTTTGAGACTATCTTAGAAGACTGTAAGCCTTGGAACAACAGAGAACAGCTTTCATACTCAATCATTAAAATCTATACCTGATTAAGCATTCGGTAACCTCATGTCATTATTATCCATTCTAAATCAGCATATTTAAATGTCATTTTTTCCTCACATTTAAACAAAAATCCAGAAACTGATTCAATCAGCACGATCGTACCTCCTTTCAAATGACTAAACACTTAAACACACTACAAATCACGATTTGAACCAACTTATATATGAACATGGAAGCACTTTTATTGTATCCAAAATAATTAAGTACGAAAGAGCTTATTTAGCATGTGAGGAATGAAATGAAAATGCTGACAAAGAACAGCACTGCAAGCATCTTTTTCATTTTCTCTAGCTGCACAATCTTTCCTTAACAAAAAAAAAATTCCCCTTTTCGTGCTTATTGAGTCACATTTTCCTTCCAATTTGACTCTATTTATTTTCTTTTATTATTATCATTATTATTTAGTCATCTGAAAATGATACCGAACAGTCAATTTGGAGAGACACAAATAAAAATGCATCGAAGCATGAAGAAAAAAAAAATAATGTCGAATGAGGAAGACGAAAGGGAGATCATAGATAAGTGCTTTAAATTGTCTCATTTGTACGACGGAAAAGAAATCTTCACTCTTTCAGAGATGCACAATTCATTGCAGCTCATGATGAAAAGAAGAAAAAAAATGGCGGAAAATTCATCTTTAATGAATGACTGATGATGAATGGAAATGGAAGAAAATGGTTGAGTAATAATTGTGAAGGATATGATAAGAAGGAGTTTAAAAGCTTTGGAAATTGTGTTGTTGATTTGTCAAGTGCTTTATCAATTATGAGTTGATGGACTGAATAAAATGAGAAATAGAGGAGATTGAATTACTATTCAGATGAGTCTCCCCGGGATATTCTTTAGTGGTCTACTTAAGCCAGTGGTTGCAAACAATTTTTGTGCTATGGCACATCTTGATAAGCCATGGTCGGAACTGCAAATGGCATATAGTTTGTAGGATTTCATGAAATTTATCGTGCGACATAGGTTGGGCATCACTGACTTAAGCAATTGATATCAAATACTAAAGCCAGATTCTCATAAAGATTTGTCTCATATATTGATTAAGATTTTACTCTTGGAGACTCAATTAACTAAGGTACGTACAACAGGAAACGAGAATTACAAAAAATGCGCCTTAGTCATCAACTTTCAATAGTACAACAGAACAAAGACTTTATCCCTAGCAATAATAAACTTTCGCGTCATTATCTCATTAATGAACTTTATTATTCTCTTTTTTCATCCTCGACTACTTCGCATAATGAACGACAAACACGAATAAAATTCTACCACAGCATTCCATCTGCAATGTCGCAAATTTTAAGCGAAGTTCAGGAAGTAAAAAATTCTTGCAGCAATTCTTTTTAATTTATGTGAAGAAAAAAAACTAAAAGAAAAGAAAAGAAATTTTCTCATTTAAGGAAAATATATCAAACGTTATATGAATAATGCAGCGAAACAATTGACCTAAATTTGCTTCATAAATTTCAACTTGACTGCTTCGCATTTTTCCTTTTCCGCTTAGACACACAAAATACATTTAATGTGGAAACAAAAAAGTTTCAAACATTCTTGTTCATGTGATTTTATTTTATTTTTAGAAACAAGTTAATAAGATGCTCGATTTTGGGGTTGGGGATGTAAAGCTAGAGCATTTCCTTATGTGGCGAGTCATGGTGTCAATTTTTTTGGTCATTTCTCTTCATTTCTGTTCCATTTTTAGATTGTTTTATTTAATGGGAGTCATTTCGGTTAGTTTTAGGACTTAAATGTGACTTTTCTGGATATTTATAGACTGTTCGTGTTTAAGTTTGGGTTTATGGAAAGTTTTTCATCCACAACCTCTCCACATTCCCCAAAACTGCACAATCTTCCTCAAAAAATCAGCTAAAGCATCTAAGGAAGCATCCAATGACTCTCTAAACCCCTTTTAATGTATGTATATAAATTTCCTCTTTGTTTTCTATCCTATGCTATCATCATCGTCCGTAGAGGAATAAATTGAATTTTTCGGATGCTTCCGAGAGTGATTTTAATCGTTTTGCTGGAGCATTCAGTACAGAAAAAAAAACTTTTCAACCATCTTCATCGCACTCTTTTTCTCATTTTCCATGCCATGAATGTGAATGGGACGTTTTTTTTTGTCATGAATGAGTTGGAAGAAAAAGTTGTTGAAGCGGTCATGATGTCATTCTTGTATCTATAGATGTGTATGTAATTAGGAAAATGATTTTTAAAAGAGGTGAGATGGTAAACAATTTGGGGGTTCTTATGGATTGGACCCAAACGACCCTAGTTTGATCACAGGGAATGTCTATTCGAATTTTGGGTGCTCTTTCACTGTTCTAGTCATGGCAACTAGGTTTGTACGATTTGAGACGCGCAAATTGTGGCTAGGTCATTTGCATTGATATACTCTGGATCATTTAATTGTGCAGAGTCAGGCGCATAACCAGGGGGGGATTTAGGGGACAAATCTTGAGAAATTTCTTCATTTTACTACAGTTTTTATGAAAAACTCGAACCCCCCCCCCCTCCCAACCACCTTAAAAGTTTTCCATACAAAATAAAATTGTTTTCCCCCCCTCTTCAAATTCCTGGCTACGCCTCTGTGCAGAGTTACACGAATCAATCATCCGTTGAGGACAAATCCAATCTGCCTGTTTAGCAAATCACTCTTGGGTTTAAATTTAAAATTTAATTCAGACAAGGAAAGGATACGTTGGGTAGTACTATAAAGCAGGCCCTGACCTCTTCTCTGGCTAAACATAAGGTTAGATTTGTTTGACTATACTCACTCCATGCAAGACCTAGTAAGACCTTTCTAGCAAAAGAGAAAATACTTATCGATCAAGTAATCACTACACTAATTTAAGCTCATTATAAAACATTCTATAGTCCATTCATAATCTCATACTGAAGACATTAAAAATATTCCCATAATATACCTTAATTATAATCCTATTCCATACATTCAAAAGATCATTCAGAGCCTCTCCCAGAGATTATTAATAAAGAGCCTCTAAGCACACATTACATACATACCAAAAAAAATTAATTAAATGATAAGGAAGAGAGTAACTTACCTTTTACAACTATTTTTAGGTGAAACACTACTCGAATCAGATTCAATGCTGTTCGCTTTAAATAAGCTATCATGAAAAAATTTCAAAAAATGTGGTCGCTTTTTAATTAAGTTGTTATTGACTTCTTTTAGTTTGTCATTAATTTGATTATCTAGCAGCATATTTGTGGCTTTTGATTTCGATTTAAATGCGGCAGTTGATGGTGAATTTGTTGTGCGACGATAACCAGCCGTTTGCGTGCCAAATAATCCAATCATGTCAAATTCCTGTGCGCATTATGGTGATGCAATGCGAGAGAATGCAATTAAAAAAGTAGAAAAGAGAGAAAAATTGAGAATAATTATCGCGGACATAAAGTACTGAATTTTTTTTATTTATGGGATTTTTTTGTGACAATGTGAAAATGTGGTGGAGGAGATTGATGGAAAATTGATGACATTAAGCGCATTTTATTAGGGATTTAATTTTTATGGGAATTTTAACATGACTTATAGGTAAGAGATGTAGCTTAAACTTTCCTAATCAATTTGTAGCTTCCCTGATCATTTTGTAGCTTCCCTGATCATTTTGATTCTATTAAGTCATGAATTAGTCAAAAGCTAACTCAGATGTTACCAAACCTTGACCTTTATCAATGTCACTTTATTCTGGTAGATCAGTGCTTAATAAACATGAATATTCATTATACACAGCTTTGATTGCCACAAAATTCCCACATCAGCAAGCATAATGGCACCTTGAAAAATTCAGATTTCCATCCAAACGAGCACTTAAAATTAAAAACTTCCCCCATCCACATTTTATCATTTTGTATCATTAATGAGTCATCAAAATAGCATGTCAGAATGAGTTGTATTATCATTTATAAATTTTATGGGAAAGAGAATGAGAGATAAATGAATGAATATTTAATATGTCAATTCAATTCTATCCAACAATTCTCATATTATATATTCGGCATGACATAAAACTTACCCCATAGTTCGTGTAGTTCGTGTTCAGCACATAAACTGTATTTTGATTACAGTGCAGTATCATTTCATCCATTTCTGTTGAACAAAAAATAAATTAAAAAGAACAGAGTTGAAAAATTGCAATTAAAAACACTTTCAATTAGTGACATGTCACTGAGCACGAAATGAAATGCTTTTAAAAATGAAAAAATATAAAAAAAGCCCATCAAGGGATGGCAGCAAAGAGGAAGTGAGGAAAATTGGCTTAGGAAATTTATTCATGAATATTTTGTATCATAAATTTCGTGTTTGCACGTAACGGCTTTTATTTAATTGACTTTTTAATTGAGGAATCTCTCATGATATGTATGAGATTCTTGTATAATCAAGACATGAAATGGAAATGTATGGAAATTATATGGATAAATATTGCTCGGATGTTTCTGGCTGTGAAATTAATGTTGTTTTTTTTTGGCAGGAGAATTTGTGAATTTAGGTATGAAAATGACAAGGAGGAAGTGAATTAAATTATAGGTTCCATTTTTCTGGCAATTCACGAGCTATTCAGATATAGTTTATATTTTAGCATTAGTAGAAAACTTAAGGTTCTTCCTGAAAACGTTCATACTGTAAAATTAATAAATTGCACCGCATTAGACTCGAACTCACGACTTCAGAAATAAATGTTTCTTCTTCATGTCTTTTCTAAATGACCAGAATGGCTATATGTTGCAATATGCATCTTAATTGAAACACTTTAAGCAGTGATTCTAAAACTTTATTGATTTACGGCACCCATGACTACATTTTGGAGGTTTAAAATTGTCAAACTTCAGGTAAAAACTCAATTTTAACAAATAAATTAGCCTAAGTGTATCTGAAGAGTTATGGACCCGAACGCACAGTTTGAGAACTACTGGTATAAAGAACCTCTAAGGATAAAGCAGTACTTGGGGTCTTCGATTTTAGTAGATTCAATTTGAATACGATTTTTTAGGAACAAAGCACCTACTCAAATCGAGGATCCCCCACTCTTGAGAGAAAAATGCCCTAGCAACCCAAAGTAATTTTCCATAAAGTGGAGAGGGTGGATAGTCTCTTGATAAAGAATAACCTATGGCTTTAAATTTAATGCAACAGACTTTACAAGATAACCAACAATACACCTTACATCAGAAGATACACTGATGTAAGGTACACTTAAAGGTACAGAGAGCAGAGAGTATCTTCCCCTTGAGTATGTCTCTACATACACAAATCCACAGTCTTTGAAAATCTCAACAAAAAACTTCCCTACAGAAATTTAATTACGTCGAAAGAATCTTTTAAAGTAAAAACTCTACAAAAATAAGATTAAACTATTCAAACGAGAAAGAACAAAGTAGCTTCTAGAACACCTTAAAATGAATAAAAAGCCACATTAAGCTCGGAAATAAAATTTTTCGTCTCCTTTCCTCTTTTCAACATCAAATTAAATATTTGCAAAGCTGAAAGTTTCATCGCAAATCCATTTTGAATCCTTCACAGATAAATATTGCTCACTGGATGTTGTGAGTGAGTAAGTGAGATGGATATAAATATTTTTTCAACAAAGACGTGTCTTTATGCAGCATAAATTTCACGTATAAGTGTATGTAGATGAATGTGATGACATTCTTTCTTATAATAATAAAGAAAAGAGGAGAAAAAAATATTTTTTTCAAAAGAGTTCCACTTGAGGACTTGAATGAATGGGAGAGCATAGAAAGCATACGAGAGCAGCTGCTGGAATGAATAAGTGTAAAGTTGAGGATGACGATAATGAAGGAAGTTAAGTCTGCAAACGTGGTCATGTTGTGTGTGGGAATTAATGTTGTAATTGAGTTATTCATTGCATGGTTTTTAATTACGAGACGACAAAGTTTTATAGAAAAAGTTTTACTGGTAATAGGATTAAGCTACATGGTTTAGATAGGGATCTAATGTCTCTACTAATCGGACATGAATGGGACAGGTGTTTTGTTGGGGATTTTTGTTCTTTTATCTTGTTGTTCGAAACTGTTATGGATTAGTTTCGTTGCGCATATTTTTTTGTAACGAAGAGTTTGAATAATATGCAGAATTTCTGATTTTTTACCGAAAGTTTCGAACTTTTTGACATAAGTCTTGAGCATTTTGATTAGAATCAAAGCTTTTTGACAAGGATCAAAGCTTTTTGACAAGGATCAAAGCTTTTTGACAAGAATCAAAGCTTTTTCACAAGAATCAAAGCTTTTTGACAAGGATCAAAGCTTTTCAAAATTCAAATTCAAATTCAAATTTATTAAACCTTAAACGGTTGTATAAAAATATAGTAATTACATAATTAATGGATAGAAAAGTGATTAAAACCATCTAATAACAAAAAAAAAAAAAAAAAGAAGAAAAAAAGTAATTCAGTTACATTAATTCATAGATTACACAAGTGAAGAGAGAGAAGTCATGTGAGGCAGAAGAATTAAGAGGTCATTACTTCCAGAAATATTATTTCAATTCAATAAAGGAGGGATAAAGAATTCATTCAGTGACGAGATTTTGATTTCAAGGTTTTCGAAGAAGATGATGTACTAAATCGTGCTGTTATTTGGAGATTTAAATAAGTTCTCGCGTATGGGTGTGTATCCGATGATAAATGTGACCGGTAAGTATTAATTCTTGGTCCAAGTCTGCTGAAAATGGATGAGCTGCTCTGTGACGAAGTAGCAGTTATTTTCTTACGATCAGTTGGTTTTGGAGTTAAGTTCACATTAGTCGGAGTATTTCTCTTCATTGCTAAAGCTTGCTCATTGGAATTGCAGTTTAAAACATCGATTTCAGACAAGGCAGACCAAAGTTGCTTCGAATTTAACGAGCTGTTCATAGCATTTGAGAATTCGCTACTCTTTACTTCAGGAATGAGATGTAGAGTTGACGAGCAGAACGACAATGAGCCAAAAGCTGCATTCAGTGATCTCATAACATTATTATTGATGCTACTAGTCTTGATGAAAAATCTCAAAGCATAATCAGACTTTCCAGAGCACTCAATATGATATCCGTAGATTTCAATTAATTTATTGCCGTTATTCAATTCCTTAATAATCTTTTTGACAATTAGCTCCGGACTCTCTTTTAGGCAATTAGTTATAAGATTGATGACATTACCAGTGCAATGACCAAAGGGATAATAAGTAGATTTGCATTCGATCAATTTTTCACTAATATGAGGCACCACGATCATGCATATTATTTCATTCAGTAATATAATACTGAACTTACCAAAGCAGTTTTTAAGAATGTCCTTCTTCGTCTTATCACTTACTGTACGAGAGTTATTACGTGCTCCGACCAGTGCTATCAGAAAGATTTCAAGGAAATCAGTCAATAGGACCTCGATGAGACACGTATAATCTCCTTTCCAGTAAATTCCTTTAATTTTTACATTATTGTCCATCAGTAGCTTGTGAATTGATCCAGTGAACGAGATTATTTTACTCCCATTCTTATTTATGAATTTAAGCACAACAACTTCTGAATTTAAATACTTGGCATCATCAGTTTCGCCTAAAAGATCCTCATGGCTAGCACAAATTTGAAGGACGTCATCATCTATGACTGTAGACATCCTCAGTAAAATTCTACAGAAATTTAATTACGTCGAAAGAATCTTTTAAAGTAAAAACTCTACAAAAATAAGATTAAACTATTCAAACGAGAAAGAACAAAGTAGCTTCTAGAACACCTTAAAATGAATAAAAAGCCACATTAAGCTCGGAAATAAAATTTTTCGTCTCCTTTCCTCTTTTCAACATCAAATTAAATATTTGCAAAGCTGAAAGTTTCATCGCAAATCCATTTTGAATCCTTCACAGATAAATATTGCTCACTGGATGTTGTGAGTGAGTAAGTGAGATGGATATAAATATTTTTTCAACAAAGACGTGTCTTTATGCAGCATAAATTTCACGTATAAGTGTATGTAGATGAATGTGATGACATTCTTTCTTATAATAATAAAGAAAAGAGGAGAAAAAAATATTTTTTTCAAAAGAGTTCCACTTGAGGACTTGAATGAATGGGAGAGCATAGAAAGCATACGAGAGCAGCTGCTGGAATGAATAAGTGTAAAGTTGAGGATGACGATAATGAAGGAAGTTAAGTCTGCAAACGTGGTCATGTTGTGTGTGGGAATTAATGTTGTAATTGAGTTATTCATTGCATGGTTTTTAATTACGAGACGACAAAGTTTTATAGAAAAAGTTTTACTGGTAATAGGATTAAGCTACATGGTTTAGATAGGGATCTAATGTCTCTACTAATCGGACATGAATGGGACAGGTGTTTTGTTGGGGATTTTTGTTCTTTTATCTTGTTGTTCGAAACTGTTATGGATTAGTTTCGTTGCGCATATTTTTTTGTAACGAAGAGTTTGAATAATATGCAGAATTTCTGATTTTTTACCGAAAGTTTCGAACTTTTTGACATAAGTCTTGAGCATTTTGATTAGAATCAAAGCTTTTTGACAAGGATCAAAGCTTTTTGACAAGGATCAAAGCTTTTTGACAAGAATCAAAGCTTTTTCACAAGAATCAAAGCTTTTTGACAAGGATCAAAGCTTTTTGACAAGAATCAAAGCTTTTTCACAAGAATCAAAGCTTTTTGACAAGGATCAAAGCTTTTTGACAAGAATCAAAGCTTTTTGACAAGAATCAAAGCTTTTTCACAAGAATCAAAGCTTTTTGACAAGGATCAAAGCTTTTTGTCAAGAATCAAAGCTTTTTGACAAGAATCAAAGCTTTATGACAAGAATCAAAGATTTTTCACAAGAATCAAAGCTTTTTGACAAGGATCAAAGCTTTTTGACAAGAATCAAAGCTTTTTGACAAGAATCAAAGCTTTTTGGCAAGAATCAAAGCTTTTTGACTGGGATCAAAGCTTATTGACAAGAATCAAAGCTTTTTTTTTAAAAAAAGGCAATAAGAAGAGCTTTCTTAAATGAAGTAGAGCTTCTGATAAAAGATTAAACTTTTTGACATGAATAAGAGCTTTTTGCCAAGATGTAAAGTTGTTGTGTTTTTTGACATAAATTTTGAGCTTTTTGACAAGAAGTGAAGCTTTTTAAGTTGGAATAAAACTTTTTAAAAATAATATTATGTTCTTGACAAGACTAAAGCTTTTTGACAAGAATTAGAGCTTTTATACTTAGAAGTTGAATTTTTTGACAAGAATTAGAGCTGTTACTGACATTCAGTAGAGCTTTTGACAAAAAGTGGATCTAATTCAATATTTGTTGATGCTTTTCTAAAAAGTTTGACTATAATTCAATAAAAATCAAAGAGCTTTCTAAAGCTTTTCAAACTTAATTCTTAAAATACAAAATCAATATTTTCATAGCATTTCATCTGTTTTGTGAAAAAGAGGACTCAACAATTCACTCTCTAACCTCAATTCTTTTAATGAAAATTTTTACCATAGGAACATCATCCAACCCTAATAAAAAAACTCAGAAATAAGCTCATAATCCACTCCCCCCCCCCCCCCCCAAAAAGGAAAAAAAATTCAATTAATTGATAATTTTAATACAGTCACCATAGCATCATCAAGGCTTTGAGGCATCTCAGTAAATACACAGCCATCAGATCAAAGGAACAAAAGTTTCAGCGCTAATAAAGAATATTTTTAATTTTTTTCATCTCCATGGGATTAAAATTACGCAGAATGCAACTGAAATTTACATCAAAGCAAGTTCCAACCGTCGTCAACAACATTCGAGCAAAAATATTATTTTTCATGACACAAAAATAACAAAACACAACAGGAGTATAAAAATAAATGTTTAAGGCACTAGGAATTAAATTTTCTGTTCGGTTTTGATGACTATTTGATGACGACTCTATTATATAAGCTTGATTGATGGCAATGTGACTCCATAAAAGCATACTTTTCCAATTTTAATCCCAAAATGTAACCCTACGGTTAGAAAAGTAGAAGCTAAAGCTGAAATATTCAGTTCTATGTGGTCTACTCGGTTTCATATTGTTCAAGACACATGAGACATAACTCGAGCATTATTTTGTTCTATTTCTCAATTGTTTTTGAGGTTCGAGTATGTGGATATCATGAACATTGTATTTCTACTATTTCTATCACATCCATAATGGATATGTGTATTATGCTTGGATATGCAAAAACCAAACATCTCAAATATTTGATCTTCTTTATTTTATTTCATTTTTTCATGACCTTCGCAATACCGTAGCTATAGATTTATATTTTTCTTCTTCACAGCATGAAAGAATGTACGCTGGTGAAATTTATATATCATACGTTGTGAAAGAAGTGCTGCTTCTGCATTCCTGTACAGAAAAATAATATAGATATAAAAAAATATCTAGTTTGTAAGGCTTCGTCACTTTGTGAAATGGATATTCATGAGAAAGTTTTTTTTTTTTATTTCCAACTGAAAGTTTTAGAACAAAAAGTTTATCGTAGTGGATGGAAATTTATTGTTACCAGAGATGTATGGCTTGAAGTTTTTGCCTCCACTCATTCTTCTTGTTTTTAGAGTTGGAAGTGCTCATAAATTCATTGCTTTTCTATTTTTAAATATTATTTTTTTAAAGGGGTAGAAAGCATCTTTAAGCATCCTTAACACATCAGTTTAATACTTCATTGGCTAGATTATTGGCCGTACGAGAGGTTTTGTAGGGCCAGAACTCATTTTTCAATTTTTTTTTTTCAACATCCAACTTGATTGAATTTAATTCTTCTTTATTATTATATTTTCTTAAATTGTGTCAGTCTATTTCAAAAAGTAAGAAATAAATTAGGATTTGTTATGCTAAGGCGCATTTTAGAAGCTTTTCAGTGACCTACATCATTAGTGTCAACCTTCTCCATGTTTCCTTAAGTTACAAAAATTGACTTTGAGATATACTAAGAGCTTTGTATATTAAGAGGCTTTAAATACAGTATGGACTAATGTAAAGCATCTCTCCTCTCTCCGCTGTTAAGTGATAAGTAAACATTTCTTTAGAGATCCCTTCCGATAAGCACTAGTCAGTTGATTGATTAGAAATCCAACACCAAACAGGCGTGACTCAGACTTAGAGCCGTATTTAAATCGAATTCTCCTAAATTTCAGAGCCATACCAGCTTAGCATAGTTTTGATAGGCTTTTAATCGATCCTTTAAAGTACTTATTCCGGCACAGGGCTATTCGCCAGCGGTGCATTTAACGAGAGAAGGTATGCACTTGATATTTGGTCAGCTTCGGAGTCAGACTTCGGCTTTCCCAATCCCTCTTTCTGATCGATTAACCAACTTGTTCTTTCCGGGTCTTCCACTTGGTCACATTTACGTGACCTATGTTCATGTCTATCTGCACTAGATATGTTCTTATAGGTTGTAGCGATAGACGTAAAGTCATTCAGACATTCCTAAAGTCTAATAATATCTTTTCACAAAAACACACAACAAAAATAAAAAAAATTCTCATTCATTGAATTTCCTAAGCAGATCCCTTGATCAGCAAAATTGGAAATCTCTTCTTCAACCTTCTCGTCTTGAAATCATTAAAATGCTAATAATATCAGAAGAAATTTCATTCTTTATGTCGCTTTTACGTTGCTGTGTTTAGATCTAAGGATTATTTCTTGTGTTCTACAAAAGAAAGTAAAATCCGTAAATGAAATCAAAATTAAGAGACAAAAGGCAAATTCAATGCCTGAAACCTTAAAACAAAAAAGCAACAAAATGTATAGAAACTTTGTACATACTTAAATTTAAATGTAAATAAATAAAAAGTTTAATTTAAAAAAAAAAAAAAAAAAAAAAAAATCTTGTGTTCTACAAATAAAATAATTGAAAAAAAGAAATCTTTTGATGAAATTTCTGTCATAAATATAAAGCAGTCTTCCATTGTTATGTCTGTTTATTTAAAATTATACTCGAAATGGCATTAAAATTTTAAATTTATGTGAATAAGTTGAATTTATATTGTCATGAATGAATGTCTTTTGTTGGCAACTGACTATCTTGTGGATGCCTTTCATATGATTATAGATTAGTTTATTGATGCTATGTACAACTAGTTGGCAAAGGATTTTTACAAGATGGCATGGCTTAGATAAGAGAAGAATGGGGGCAATAATAAATTGAGGCACAAAATAGGGTCGTTCGCATACTTTTGATTTTCCTTGTTTGTATTAAATATCGTAATGGAATCAAGACTAATTAATCTGGGCCGTAATAACACGTTGAGGTCAAAGGAAGTGGGGGGTCTGGTATAGTGTTACAAAATATTCGAATTACCTCCAAAAAATTAAATCATGTAAATTTATTTAACATTTTCAAGCAGAAAAGTGATGACTAAAATCAACAATCTAGCATTTCTTGCTGCTATCATCAAGATTCTACAGTACTCGTGGAATTCTCAAAGCAAATAGACAACTTTCGCTAAATAAACTGTTTGGCTTCATGCATCGTTTGAATTCACTAATTGCAATTATAATTTCAACGGAATTAAAATCAACTACAAGTATTTAAATACTTGAATAAATAGCTAGTCAATTTAAAACCAATTTTAAGGGTAATTAATTATTCTGCAAAAATTTACATTCCAATGTTGACATTATTTAAAAGAGCTCCTGGAAAAACTGATTGAGTATGATGCATTCAAGGATATGAATGTCTGATTTGTGATGAGATGTTTCTTGTGAAATTTTGAATGGCTGTTATTAAGATTTTGTATTGAATTTGAAGGTTTTCACATATGCCAGGAGTGCATGACGCTAATACTTTTCTAAAGAATTATCCAGTTTTGTATCAAAGTCAAATGAACCAAAGATTGCCCTAGAGTAATGTATTTATTTATTAAAAATCGAGTATCTACCCACGCTATCCCCTTCCAATACATATTAAAGCTAATAAAAATCATAATGCATCCACACATGCAGCTCAAACTCCATCAAGAACACCCCTCTCCTTCTCATAACCTTAAAAAGCTCACAAATTCCTCCCAACAAAATAAAAAGTCAAAATCATCAAGCAGCTAACAATAAGCCACCCTCAAACAGCCGTCAAAGAAAGAAATAAATTGAAATAAACTCTGATGAATTTTTATCGAGCATATCCTTCGAGAAGAAGCATAGCTTTTACTTTAAATTGCTGTGCATTGTGTGAAATTGAAAAATGTTGTTTTTGTTCACTACTCTTTAGAGAGACAGAATCAGAACAAATACGGGGAGGAGATGAAGGAAAATTGTGAGCTTTATGAGGGAACGATCATGATGTTGATGATGACGAAGCTGATGACAATGACAACAATATGCCTAACAATAGAAATGAAAGAATAGGATAAATATGAAGCAAGAAGGAGGTGGAGACACACATCAGAGTGAATGAATGGATATAAAAAAGCATGAAAGAAATCATTTGCGTACATGAGAATGTATTTGAATAAGCATCGAAAGCAGAAGCACAATGGGGGGGAGATGATGGCAGTAGAAGGAGAAGCAAGAATGAAGTCAATATTTACACACAAACAAGAACACAATTTAAATGTACACAATATCCTGAATGCATCATGTTTCACAAATGTGCAAATGAATGTGAATGTATGAAAGGAGATCGCAATATTGCATTTTCATTCGCATGTTCTCTCCTTTCTCACATTGGATTGTTTGTCCAAGTCACATATTTATTGGAAAATTCAATATTTGCACAAGAATGAAATAATGGAAAAATGTTTTTTTTACTCCTCTCAGCTCAGCTTTCGATTCTGATTCTCTGGTTATTTTATGCTGCTTTTTTTTTATTTGACACTCTCAAGTGTTATGATTCAAGCTTTTGGTGATGATCTGTCTGACTTTCATTTTGTTGATATCTGGTTAGCTTTTGAGAAATTCTTTTGTGACTGGATGAGCCAATAATAGGAATTTTGAGGTTAGTTTATAGAATGAAGTCTTCAAATCTATTGAATTCATACTTAGAGTATGAAACTTTAGAAGCGGGACATGCTTATTTTGAAAACTAGTTAAGCAACATTAACAGTTCACCCTAAGCTCCTTAAAGTTGAAGATTAAAAACTGAATGGTCGAAAAATTATCCTTTTAATGAGGATTGAACCTAGAACTGCAAGGTTGATACCATAAAATTGTTACACAAATTATCTAGTCGTAAAGCTACTAAGTCATTGACTATTTCACTATCTTTGTGACAAAACACATACTTTAAAGACTTTTACGACTGTGTTGTCTAAGAAGAGTGGAGTCTGGAGTATCGAATCATATATTTGCGAATCTGTCAGTGCGAGAGTAAGGCCTCTTAGGCGAAAGCTTAGGCAGACCGAAAATCTTTATCGCTCTTTTGTGAATACGTAGGTTCGATTCCCACCAAAACTAATCTCTCAGTCCATTATATGGAGTGTTAAGATATGACAAGGATTCGCACAATGTTCACGACATTGCAACAACAATGTTCTCAAATAGCTTTCACAAGACATTCCAACTTGGTTTCATTTTTTGTTTGATCACAAAACAGAAGAAGAATAATAAAAAAATGAAAAAGCATTTCGAGTATAATTCTATTTGTCATATTTTTTTCCCTTTCCATTCTGAATACAAATGCAGCATTTAATGACTCCTTTACCACCTGTCTCATGCAATTTTTTATGTGATTTTAAATTTATACTTCAATGCAGTTTGATATTAAAGAAATAAATTCACAATCCCCTATATTTTTTTTATCCCCCAATTATTTGCATATGAGCTTTTTATGGATTGAAAATTGTAGCATTTTGAATATTTATGAGATATAAAATTTAACTCAGAAATTTATTCATATTTGAGAGAAGGATTTCGGTTGATGCTAATGTGCATTAGAGTGAGAATGAGTTTGAGATTTGTGACTTGACTTATGATATACACATTGAGAGCCATAAGTATTGGGTTTTATTGGTTATGCATGGGAATTTATCTATGAAAATTGAGAATAAGTGTACATTTGTGCTTGAAATATATAGTATTTGGTTTATGAATAGATTTACGTGAATTGCAGGATCATTTGGTATTGAGATAGATACTTTTGTGGGATATAGTGTTAGTTCTTTATGAGCAGTCTCAATTTTTGTACTTCAGTTCTTAAAATGAAAGATTTGTTCTGATTTGCACTTTCAAATACTTTACTTTGTTAAAATTAATGGTAATGTCATTTGATAGACATGCTACTTAGAGAATAGTGAGCATTACTGTAGTTTGAACCTAGATCTTTACTAGAATCAAACTAAAAGCTCCCAATTAATATCAATCTAGTACCTTACTAGTACTTTACTAGTAGCAAACTAGTACTTAACTATTAATAAACTAGTACAAAACTATGAGTATGCAATCTAGCTAAATAAGAAGTTCAAATGGTTCAGAGTAGAAATCTTAAAATAACTTAAAACCTAATCAAACCAAAATATTCAAATAGCAGCTCAATATCACTGATTGAATCTTCAACTATGAATCCACTTAAAACTTTCGATATAAAATTCAGTCTTCCTACTTCTTCAATAAATCCAAATTGTCGATTTAAATGAAAGGTGCTATATCTCCAGAAACGATTTCAAACTTTATCTTTTATCTTTTTATTCACTCAATCCCCAAGACTTTCTTATCAAAGAATTTACAACCTGGAAAATTCCGATTCTCAAAAAAAAATTATATATTATTCATGCTTGAGAGGAGCTGAGAAATACTTTACAATCTCTGTCATTACTCTAGAAATACATATTAATTTTTGAAGAAGATTCTTTTTCCGGAAGGTAAATTTCCGCTTTGATCTTTAAAAGGATTTCGACTTGAACATTTCGTTTTCTTAAAAATAATCTTTTTTCCCTTTGGGGTCGTTTGGTTATGACGTCTGTCAATGAATTTGATTTTTCGTACCCCAACCCCATTTTGGATCAGGATGGACTCGAAAATTTAATAGATTTTATAAGGCAGTGGTTCTCAAACTTTGTGCTGTGAAACATTACCTAGTTCTTTTTTAAATTATACGTAGAAAAATGTGCCATGGACCAAAAAAGGTTGAGAAACACTGCATCAAGTCCTACACTAGCTCATTTCATCCTTAAAACGTCATTTACGTACAACCCCTTAAATTCTTTTAAATTTCCTCCTTCCTTCTTTCCATTCTCTATTTCCAAATCCACACTACAGAACTACGTAAAAAGATTAAAAGTGTCGCAAGATAGAAATGAAGCATCAAACGGTCTACAAAATGACACACTCGAATGGAATACTAATGACATTAATGCCTTTAAGCTATGCTGAAGATTCAACAAGAAAAAAAAAATTTCATTATTTTGCCTTACATTTTACACCTTCCGCGTTTAAAATTGTATCCCATCTAGAGCTAGTAATGGATGAAGAAGCACGGATAGAAAAGGTAGCTAAATGAAAATGAGAATTCAAATCGAATCGAAATCATTGAAATGGAAGAAGCATGAGTAGAGTCTGTGAATGTTTAACAACTAGTTTTTTGCCACTGCAATCGCATTACGCGAATATTATGGTGAACTGCTATTTGTAACAACGAGTATGTTCAAATTGCCTCCGGAACTGAACTTTCAAGTGAGATGAAGAGTTTAATGCATTTTTTAATGTAAATTCTTGAACATTTTCAGCTCATTCTGGTGATTTTTTTTTTCTTGTAAATTTCTGCTGTGCTTTTATTGTGCATCAGACTTTTTTTAGTTCTAAACTTTTTGAGGGAACCTGTTTGTTGGGTTATGTGAATATCATCTGCTTTTTGTCCATTTGTCATAGGGGTTGTTCACTTATGACGTCCGAAGTTTACAGTCATTTTCAAAAAAGAGCATTGGATTTCTAGGATTTCTGCTGACCCCCCTCGACATCATAAGTGAAAATGTTATATTTTTGGACATTAATTTTTCAAATAGTTTTTGACCGTTAATTTTTCAAATAATTTATGATCGTTAATTTTTAAAATTTTTTTTTTCCATTTTTCTATTAGGGTAATTCCATGAGTGAAAAAAATTTTGTTGCACCAATTTTTCAAAAATATTTCCTTAACTAAGAACTTTGTACTCCAAATTGTAACTTTATTATGTTTATTAACACAATATTTATCTCCATATGTGAGAATTTCACATCAGAAATATGTCTAATTTTTATTTTTTTAATAAAAGTAAAATTAATCGGTCAAGTTTTCGAAAAATCGTTTTCTAAACATTTCCTAATATTTACTTAAATACACACTTCTATGTTCCAAAGTTACTTTTAACATATTAGATATTAGCCAGGCTTTTGTTTTATGTATAATTTGCATTCCTTAATGCTGTAATTAAGAAGAAAAACCAAAAACACTAGCATTAATCGGTCAATTTTTGACCGATTATTGCAAAACAGAACACTGAAAAAATTTCAAATTCACAAAAACCGTTAGACTTTCTTGATTTTACTTGTAAGTTTATTAGATTTATTTGATTTAATGGAGCAAGTAACTCAAGTTTCAAAACATTAAAGATCATATATATTTGTACCATCTCTCTTTGATGATATTGCGGCTAATTCACTTGTAAAAACAACAAAACGTTAAGAAATTATAACGGTTTTGGGAAATTTGAATTTTTACAAGTAGAGAAATATTGTATAGTGCTTTTTCACAGTTCTCATTACTCATGGAATTACCCTATTATTTAAAAATTGATGCTGCATGCTAGAATGATTAGCTGCGCTTTTAAACCACATTGTTGTAGTCATTTCAAACCACTTTTATTTCCCTTACAATTGCTTTAAAAAAAAGTTTCCATTTTGCGAATTGTGCAGAACACTTTTTGAATTTAACAATTCTCGTGCATTTTTTTTCTCTTTCATTTTCAATTTCCTTTTTGCCGCATTGTATGAAACATTTAATAGTGGAACTGCAATGTTCATAATCACCTTGAGGGTGTTCATTGAAAAATTTATCATCGCTGCTTTTTGCTCTCCTTTTATATTATTTTTTTTTTTCATTCTTGATCATACTGTGTAGTTGCGAATTGTATTGAAATGAAATGAGAATTTGTTCCCATATGTATGAAAAACAATAAGGAGTTTTTTTTTCTCATATTTTTCAGTTCACGTTGTTGAAATGAATAAAAATGTTAGTAATAATAAAAATAATAATAGTTATGATGTGGAAACAGACTTTATGATTGAAATATCAATTGGGTATAAAGTTATATTTGAGTGTCATACGGTGCATTTTAAGTGGCTTGTTTGTGGCGTAATGATTTGATCTTAAGGCAACTATGCACTTAATTAATGTTGATTAAAACTGCTAGTCATGTGTTCGAATCTCAAATCATGTCCTAAGTGAAACTATTATTGTACTAGGTTTTTAAAGCAATTCATAGTTTTTATTGATAGGTAACAATCAAGGAACCGTCAGGGGTAGATTTCTTGATATAGACCCAAGCCCCTAACCTTATACCTAGACTTGCTCCTTCCTACGACAAAAACAATAAGTATACGAGAGAAAAGTGTAGGCTAGAAGGATAGAAGTATCCTAAGAAACCCGAAAAAATGTCACTCACGTCTCTAGATGATAATTCATTAATTCAGTGGCATTTTGTGTAGCTCGGGTCTAAATTGAAAATACAGTTCATAAAATATTTTTAAAGACCATAAAATTAAATATTGATTAATAAAGTGATTCGGATCTTACTATAGACATATAAAGCCACTTACTCCCTCCTACTAGCCATAAAAAATTTTCTTAAATTGAAAATTGAGAAAGTTCCCGCCAAAAAGCATAAAACAGAAAATTTATGAGCATTTTAAAAAAGGGCCAGTGCACTGCTATCGGATGGGATTGTTGAATGCACAATTTGTACAGATTCAAAAATCGAATAAATAAAAATAATATGAGATTTTTTTATGGAAAATGAGAATTTTTTATCTGATATCATTACAGGATTGAATTTTATAAATGGAAATGGAATATCCTTTAAAAAAGCTTTTCATTTTATTCCTTGAATCCTATTCATACAAAATTGAAACTTTTTTTGATCCAATTCATGTATTTTCAATTCTTTCTTCTTCAAACATCTCAACAAGAATGAATTTGAAAACATCTTTGAATTTGTATGAACTAGATAGCTTCAGTCATGCACCATGCATTGCAATTTTTCATTTTATTATTCATGCAAATATTTCCACATGTATTTTAATATACAGCAATAGTTTATATATTATTTTTTGGATTTTTTTTAAAAAAAACTTTTAAATCATCCTGAAGAGCTGCATAAAGGAGGTTAACATGTGATATGTGCACTATATGTGAATATTCAGGACAGGATGAAGTGAAGCATCTGCTTGACTTTTATTGATGTGCTCACAGTAAATCTTTGTTAACCCAATGAACTGCTTATGGCACTCAGTTACAAAAGAATGGAAGAATAGATTTGATATTCTTTATAGTTTTGGCAAAAGGAATAGAGTCAAAGGGGTCTGAAGAATTGCTTATATAAGCTTAAAAGTGGATTATGTAGGTTTACTAGGAAGGTTAAAGTTGATTATTATTTTTTGAAACGCTTGGCCACTTGAAGATCTTATAAACATAGGATTGAGGCATGAGGTTTGGTTTATTTTCAAAATTTTCATCAAGCAATGGAATTCGAGACCAGATTCTACCCTGACTGCACCTATGGCAATTTTCTCTATTCCTATTCTCCTTTTACTTATCCTGGCAAGTCTGAAACTCTTGTTCGTCACCGATTTTTAACATCAAGCATCCCTAACATCACCAAGTCATTTCATCTCACATAATCCCCAAATTCCCCATTCAAAAAGGCACACATGCAAAAAAGTTTATGTTTATTTAACAAAAAACAAATTCAAAAACAAAACATAGCGAATTTCTGGGGCAAAAAAATATTTTGTTTAAGCACAATGAAATTTTTTTCCAGTCGAGTTCCTGCATTCAATAATTTCTATTCAATATTTCCACTCCAATAAAAATTTGAAATTTTTTTAACGGATGAATAAAGCTTAAATTAAATTGATTCAAAACTTAGTGAAATTTTCAAAGCTTTTATTATTTTTTTTTTTTGGTAAATAAATGGAATTCAATTGTATGCATTTGCATTTGCTAACTCAATAGCATTAAATTGTTGAAAATTCCAATTTTGGAATTAAGTTAAAATATTTCGATAGAAAAAAAATGTTGAATTCTTCAATTTTGATATTTTTGCTTGAAACCTGCAGAAAACTGTTTTGGCTTGGCATTCACATCCTCTCGAAAGCTGCATACTCAATATTGGAGAAAAAAATAAATTCCAATTTTTCAGAAAATGCAATCTCATAATGGGAAAAAAGTGTGGAAAAGAAGCTTTCAAACAATCCAATAATTCAGCTTATGAACATTCTATTCATAATGGATATAAAAGCTACACATACGAAAAATTCCCATAGATAGCGTATGTCTACATATCTCTAAAAATTTATATCTCCGCTTGTAGATTTTTGCCTTCATTTTCAGATGATAAATTGCACTGAAATTGTCATGGAAGATTTTCATCATAAAGCATTGTCATTATCCCTTTCAATTGTTTTATCCTCGGATGGTGTGAATGAGAGCGACGGATATGTGATTTTTGAGTAATTTGAGTGAGTTGTTATGGCATATTTCTCCGGAATTTAGATTTTAATAAAAATTATGTCGCTTTTCGTTGCATTTAATCTTTATAAGTCGTCGCTTTAAGTTCATTTTGAATAAGTCATCGCTCTAAATTTAATCTTAATAAATCAACACTTTAAATTCAATTCTAAGTCGTTGCTTCAAATCTGGTTTTGAATTAATAAAGTCGTTGCTTTATATTTGAGATTTTTTTAAAAGTTGTCGGTTCATATCTTAATCCAATTAAGTCATCGCTTTTAATTCTACTCCAATTAAGTCATTGCTTCACATTTGACTCACAATCAAGTCATCGCTTTACATTTGACTCAAAATTAAGTCATACCTTTGTATTCAACCCGAGTCACGACAATGCTTTGGATTTATTCTGATTAGAGTAAATGCGCTTCTTTCTCACAAGTAAATTATATTCCAAACTTGAAATCTTCTTCCATTATAAAACACATAGCATAACATATATGCACATAAATTAAAATAAGTATTTGCTTTAATTACCATTCATAGATTTCTCATTCTGTTTCTGTCTTAAACATACAATTCTACATATAATCTTGTTTTTCTAAATATTCACATTTAAGATTCACAAAAAAGAAGCAAGGAAATGGAAGGAGTAAAAATCACACTTATTCATTCATGCATGAGCGATGCAAAGAGAAACTTTTGCTTTTCTTGTCTCTTTGCAATTATTTATCTCATTTATGTTAATTAATGTTCTACACTTTAGCCGCTTCCCCACCTCCATCATTCTCGTCATCATCATCAGTGTCTGTCTTTTTCACAAAAAAAAAAGCTTCTTAATTTCTTCGTTTTGTTTTTTTAAGAAAATGAGAAATCTGAAATTTCGTCTACAGCACAATAAGTACAAGGATATACAAAAAGTGACAAAATAAATCTTTTTCGTGTTTCACAGTCGGAAGATTTTCTGTTTCATCGTTTGCTTTATATCTGCGATATATACTGAGCGAGGTAAACATGTGAAAATGGAAGAATAAAGAAATTTTGCTGTCTCTAAAATTTGAAACCGATATATTTCCTGTTTAAAAAGTTTATTTCCATTTCATTTGATGTTGAAAAAGTTTAAAGGAACATTACGATTTAAAAGTAAATGAATTAAAAAAAATGATCAAGATTTTATTAATTTTTTGGGAAGCATTGCCATTTAAAAGCTTAGAAACTTTAAACTAAAATTTTTATTTCGAATCTTAGCTTTAAAGCTCAGAACTGTAATGCTCAGCTTTAGAATTCAAGCTGAACTGTGAAGCTCGGCCTTAGAATTCAAGCTGAACTGTGAAGCTTAGCCTTAGAATTCAAGCTGAACTGTGAAGCTCAGCCATAGAATTCAATCTGAACTGTGAAGCTCGGCCTTAGAATTCAAGCTGAACTGTGATGCTCAGCCTTAGAATTCAAGTTGAACTGTGATGCTCAGCCTTAGAATACAAGCTGAACTGAGATGCTCAGCCTTAGAATACAAGCTGAACTGAGATGCAAAATTTAGAATTCAAGCTGAACTTCGAAGCACTTTAAAGTTCAGTTATAAAAAGCTTTAGTTTGAATCTTTTTTAAAGCTTGTTAAATACTCAAACTGTTAAAGTTGTTGATATCATCCTTAAAAGCTCCACTTCAATTTACGATGAACTAATGAAAGCACATTTTTACTATTTAATCAGCAATTTAAATCGCAAAAATCCTCACAAACAACTTTTTTTAAAAAGAAATTAAAAGCTGAAAACTTTTTCATTTAAAAATTGTGGAATTAATTCCTTTGAAAAAATGGTATGAAAATTTTTCATTTTCAGGTAAATCTTAATCTGTCATTTTAAATTCACATCACTAATTTTCTCATTTAAATTTTGCCACAACTCTCAATCAAAATATAAACTTATTTCTCTATTGATCTACAACAACCCCAACCAAAAAAAATTATTTTAATTTTCTCATTGCGATGAAAAACTTTCTTTTTTTATGCTTTTCCAATTTATTTATTTTCAACCTAAAAAGAAATCAGAATAAATAGGAAAGAAATTAATCGAAAAACTTTCCATTCTTGCCTTGTTGTTTTTATTTTTTTTAATTCTCATCGATGGTCATTTGCATTTTCATTCAAATTGAGACCGGGAAAAGGAATGCCTCCTCCGGAAAAATGAGAGGAAGAAATGAAAGGAAAATTTTTGAACAATAAAAATGAAAAGTTTGTTTGTTGTTGAGCCTTAAATACTTTACTGGTATTGTTATTTGGGGGTGTGGGCGGCGATTGAGTTTCTAAGGAAATGTCGAAACTGGGTTCATAACTTTTGATGGTCTTTTCAGTATCGATTGATGATACTGAGAATTTATGGTAAAAATATTGAGATATTGAGGTCAGGTTCTGGGAATTTTTGAATTGATTGATTTATTATTTAAGCTTTTTAAAGCTTTTCTGGAAGAACTGAAGCTTTTAGTTCTTTTTTCTTGTCGTCCTTTTTAAAGTCTTAGAGTTCATTAAGATTTGCACAAATGAGTCTTAAGTCTACTATAACTTATTGGTTATAAGTGTTCACATTTGCAGTTCGGGTATGAGTACAAAGTGAAATTTGAGGCATATATAGGCAAATCTGCAAGTGCTAGAGTAAGGCGCATGTAATCAAGTGGTTAAACAACATACCAGATATCTGTAATCGAGGGTTCGATTCCTACTTGAAGCTCATCTTTAAACTTCTTAAACCTTTGAATCTTGATTGTTCGAATCCTTTTAATCTATGGTTCTTACACTTTGTTCTGCAACTACTAAGAAAATTATAAGTTAACTAGCAATAGCTGTAACTGCATCATAAAATTATGATACTGCTTCGTGGTATTAATAGTTTAAGAAACACGGACTTCAATCGATGTTGATATTAAAAATTTAACATCCGAAATTTCTTAAAAAACTGAAAAATTCTATTTCCAACATACATAACATCAATATTTGAGTCTATAACCCCAAAAAACTAGACATATTCATTCTTTAATAAAACCCTCATGTATATGACCCAAATACAAATTAATCCACAACATACATCACATCTAAAAATACGAGCATCAACAAATATTAAGCATGTTCTTGAATTTTTAAAGCAAATTCGCCATAATCCACAAAAATTAATTCAAATTATTCCCAATACAGCCACATTCTCATTACGAATCTCATCCATAACTCTAATAACACAGCGTAGCTTTATAAACAGAAGAATTTTTGTTTTGCTGACGTCAGAAAGGCATGCTGGCTTTTTCAAATACAAAGAAGCAAAAGATTTAATTTTTGAATTTCATTAAATAATCATAAAATTTAATATGAAATTTGCTTTAGACTTTATCATTCCATCAAATATTCATATGTATACATCCACAAGAGACGATATTTTCTGCCAGTACAATGAAGATAGAAGAAGAAAGCAAGGAAAGAAAAATAAAAACGATTATAATGAAGAAAGTTTTTCGACCAACTTAAAAAAAAAGCTGAGAAATAAAAGTTTCATAATGGAATTGGGAGACTCGTTGCCTCTAAACATCATCATCATTGTCGTCGACAACTAAAGTAGGAAAGAGCAAATAAGTATGAAAGATATAAAGATGCTCAACTTGAAATTTATATGGATGTTTTGCTGCTACTGTCTAGATTTTTGGCACGTTTTTTTGAAAAAATATCTGCGAAACTAGACGCGGGATTGTCTTTTGTTTTTAAAGGTTAAAGTTGATTGGAATTAGAAGTTTAAGATTTAATCAAAATGAATAGAAAAGTTAAGCACGTAGGAGTGATTCGGAGAAAATTAAATTGAAAGGATTTTGAGAATTTAAACACGTGTTAAGCCTTGAGCATTGATATTGATATTTGGGTAAGCATTTGGAGAATGTTAAAAGCTTCTTTGAATTTTGTATGAAATTTTGTCTTAAGTATGTGAACATTGATGGGACTTGAACCTTAATCTTCTCAGAAAAATGGGATTGAATAATTGAATGGGTGATGTAAGCTTTCAGGACATTGACTTTAGTAATATTTTATATTTTTATATGCTTGCTTATATTTGGGAGCAGTTATTTTATGAATGGATACGACCCTTCAGTATTGTGTTGAACCACAGTGAGCCATGAAGAGTTCTAAAATATTCACAAGATTCAAATAGGTTCCTATCAAGTTTCTACACTCAATTCCTCTTCCATTTATCCCATTCCACTAGCATCCATCATTCAAACCCGCAAATAATTCCAGAGGACAAAGCAAAGCTCCTCAAAAACTAATATTTGACCAATTCAATGGCAGCATCTTCTTATTAAACCTTCCGGAAATGAGAAGAAAATGACTTCTTAATAGCGATGATTTCGCATTAATGATGGAATGACTTCACTTAACTTTTTCGTTACTTCTTCTGACTAAAATGTAGAAGCTCTCAAGCAGTGTGATATGACTACAAAGAAAACTCATTATCAACAAGCACAAGCAGTGCTGATTTTGCAATCTTGTAGGCTCACCACCTAAGGATAAAAAAAGATTCTTTTCGGATTCCTGCTGCTTAACTTTTGAAATTGTATGAAGGAGAAAAAAATGGAAATTCAAATTTAATTTCAAGTTTGACATTTCCAAGCTTTTTTTTCATCGAGTGTGCTTCAAAAAAAACTTTTTTTTTTCTTGATTGTTTGAAGGAAATAAGAAGGAAGTTGAAGCAATTGGAAACAGAAATTGATGAAAATGAGACAAAAAATGTGAATTTTGATAATTTAGAGGTTAAAAATAATTATTTTAATCATGTTCATATAAAACTTTACAATTTGGATTCAAAAATACAAAAAAAACTAAGTAAGACTGTTTTACTAATAATAAATACTACTTCACGGGATTTGAACCCAAGCTAGTTCATATTTCTCAATCCAAAACCAACTTCAATTTCTAATACTGCATATTGATTTAGCAAATTTGTTTTCTCATTCCAAAAACTACCCTCAAAAGATTCTAAAGGATTGAAAAAAGGAACTAAGAAAATGCTTACTCGGTCACTTTCATAAATTATTTATTTTATTTCAATTTATCCAATTCAATTTTTCTTCTTTTTCCCCCAAATTCCTTTTTTGCACATTGTTGAACGTTACAATGCGATGGGAATCTGCTTATGTATGATAATTTGATTCACCATACATAAGCTTAAGTATCTGGAAATCTAAAGGAAAGGTATTATGAAGCAATGATAAGGGTGATTCTCAGTCTTCCTTTACAATTCAAAATAAATGGGGCGCCTATGCCCTCAAAGCATATATAAATAAAAACTTTCTCTTTTTTGGCAATGAAATGAATTATAAATAGACATAGGCTTAGAAATTATTGTTATTGATGTTATTATTGGCAGCATCTTGAAAGTCATCGAGAGGAAAAAAATCTCGTTCGATTTATTTTCATCGGAAAAAAAAAGTTTCTTCTTGTTCATCCTTACGCGCTCTTTTCATTCTACATCTATAATATTTAAAAGCAAAATTGCCACCACTGTCATATTTCCATAAGAATGAGAATTGAGGAGATGAAAAAGAAAGTGAAGTTTAAGTGACATTGGAGGGGGTTGAATAAGGCGCATTTTTAAGGGGAAGTAGAATGTGCAAAAATTGGGCTCCTAAAGAGAATTGGAAATTTTTAAAAAATAAGTTTAACCTTTATTTAAATACGGCGTCGTTCATAAATGATATCCAACTTTTAAAACAGAAAGAGAGGGAGCTTAAAGGCTAATTGACAATTCCATACAAAAGAAAAATTTGTGTATGAATATTCTGTGAAAACCGGAGGGGGGGGGGGGGGGGAGGGGGGGCATAAATTTTATGCAAGAACGACGGGGGGGATATAAATTTTATGCAAGAACAACTCTTCAACAAGGGTACGGAACCGATGAAATGATCAAATATGATTAAAATGTAATTTATCAGTTCCGCTCACTTGTCCCTAATCAAGAATCTTAACAAACTATTCATATAAATTTTTGCAAAAATTCTTCTACCATCAAACTTCACTATTGACGTCATCATTACCAAATCCTTATCCCAACATCAAACTTCACTATTGACGTCATCATTAGCAAATCCTTATCCCAAAATGACCACAACACCCAACCCAATCATCCGAGAACTCGCTAATGAAATAAAACAAAATTGTAGAAGAAGAAGATCAAGATTCATGACAATTCATCTTCGGTTGAGGCATGTTGTTGAATAGGAATGAATCTGTCACCACCAATGTCAGCCTTCTTCATCTTCCTGTCAGCTTTTATTGTTAATTTGCTATCATCTGTGAGGAACGATTTGATTGTGTCAGTATCAAAAATCATCAGGTAGGATGTATTTGCGTGTGAATTGACGCGAAATGAATCCAAACTTATCCTCTCGCTCATCGTGCTTAGCGTCAACGATAATGAAATTATTTTTAACCTTCATTATTATTTCGTTGTGACTGAATAGGCTCAGATCTAATGAAACTTTGAAATGTTCATCATTCTTCTTTGTAATCGACGACAGCAGCACTGGCGTTCTAGATTTTTTTATAATATTTTCATACTCATCATCATATACACTTAAATTTGATGATTCTACATGCTGAGCCATTTGCTGCCTTTCAACTTCCTCTCTTAGATCATATATCATGCCCAATAAATGTGCTAGTGATGTCATGATGTCTTAAACTTCTTTTTCTGTTCTGCCTTTCAAAAAAATAAACTTTTTTTTTTGGTTGAAAATCCTTCCTTTCAACACTGCTTATGAACTTTTCTTTTACTGCTACGAACACATTTGGTGTTTATATTTTATTTTATTATTTTCTTCTTCCACATAATGCACAGACAGCAGCGATGTGCTCGCGTTCAGTTAGTTTTTTTTTTCCTCTATACTGTGCTGTGGCATGGAGTTTTCAGCTTTATATACCAAGCAATACAATTCGAGAATAGTCGAGAATAATCAGAATAATATTTTGATTCTTGAGTTTTCTCTTTTGTTTACTGTTACTGTTCGAAAATGCTTATGGGGATATTGTTAGGTTCATGTGCTACACGAGTCTAATTTGTAAAGTTAAAGAACAAGTTTTGGTTTACATTTCGCTGTGGTTTTTGTTACAAATTTTCTCGTTGTTTGTTGGTTGATCAAATAATGTTGCAGGGTTGCGGGAAGCTTTTTTTGGATGTTTTGGAGGTCAACAGTGCTGTGATTATTCAGTTTGTTGCAGGATTTTTTTGGTAATATTATTATACTGAATTGAAAATTGAGCTTTGAGTTGATGAATAAAGGAATTTTTCATATACGACGTCACAGGGTGGAGGAGGGTAAAGAACTCTAGAGTGCGTTATTTTCGGACATCATTTATGAACGATCCCTAATCAGAATTAGTTATGGCAGATTATTGTCATGGGTCAGTCGTGCATAATGATTAGTAATGTCCCCCTTTTGTGTGCTTCGACTGATGATTAAAGAAAGCTAGTAGCCAATGATAGCTTGGAACCAATTGTAGCTTGTCAATTGGTACAAGCTATATGAAGGCAAATCTGCCAATGTGACACTAAGCCTCTATGAGCTTTTGTTTGAGCATCAATCTAGATATGTCCCATCATTTCGTGAGAATGTGTGTTCGATTCCTAATTTAAGATCTTTAGCTAATTTTAATTCTTGGCTCTTGCTTCGTCCCTAGGATGCTTCCTTCATCAACATTAATATTGAAAGACTCCAATGATTCCTTAATCAACAGCAAAGCACAAATTTCTACTCAACTATCCAACATTAATACAAAAACTATCTACAGCTTCTTGTATCTTAATAATCCACATCTAAGCTTTTAACTTCATCAATTTCAATTGTTTCATTGTCACTGGAAAAATTTCGAATGAACAATGCAGCACAAGAATCTCAACAAAACTATCAATCTATGTTTCGAAATCCATTTCCAAAACGACAGCATATATCCATAAATTTATCTTTTTCAATGCCAAAATTTCTATGAAAATTTCCATCACCTGTAAAATATTCATTGCTATAACAATTAATCGTAATCATTTTACAATCAAAATGGCATTAGTTCCGAACATTCCTTAAAACTGTCCACAAAAATTTATTCAATTCCATAATTTCAATAAGCACAAAATGGCAGTTTTTCCATCACAAATCAATTAATTTTTCGGTATGGATGAAAAAACTTTTTTTTTCTGGTGACTGCTCAATCGACAAAAAAAAAATCAATTCAATTAAGGACTGAGCACAAAATATTATATTTTTTGGAAATGAATTTCAATTTTCTGAATGAAGTAATTTTCTGGCTATGGCAAAAAATTTGTTTTTGGTAGAACAAAAGGCAGTTTATAGTTTTATGAACCTATTGTAGCCAAAATAACTGAAAATACAAAAAAGTTTTTACATAACTTGATGGGCTTTTCGTGAAATGTGATGCTGCCAGTAAAAGTTTATTCAATTTTAAGGTTGAGTTTGGAAGCTGTGGAATTATTAGGTGAGTTGTCTGACTGACTGAACTAAGCTCTTTGGCTTATAATGACAGCATTTTTGGTTATTGCTGGAGCTTTATAATTTGGAACTTATTGTTAAAAACCTGTTTCCTGACTTCCAGGGGCGTAGCCAGGAATTTGAAGAAGGGGGGGGGGGGGGGGGGGGTCAAAAAAAGATTTTATATTATAAATTCAGTGGGAAAGGGGGATTTTTATGATTTTTTCATAAAACTGTCCCCCAAATCCCCCCCCCCTCCTGGTTACGCGCCTGCTGATTTCTAATTCAGTCACAAAATTACATAGACTATGAAACGTTCTCGACAATAAACCAAGAGATTCACCCATTTAATAGTGATCGAAAATCAATCCGCAATATAGCTAATCAAGTCCAACCCCTGGTTTAACCTTCTCATCTTCACCAGATCAACCTTAAAAAACACTAAATCCTACATTCCAAGCTTTTCCAACTTGTTCCTTGTTTTCACTAAAAATAATGAATTTATTCGTCTGTGAATGTGAATATTTATCAAGAGGAAGAGATGCTTGAGGGAAAGGTAATTGAATCAAAAGCATTGAAATGAATATTTTAGGTATCTAATGACGAAGTTTGTTGATTTTTTTTATTCAGAAAACTTGTTTTAAGCCTCAATGTGATGACTGCACAGGTATTTTGTAAAGTTTGATTTCTTCTTGTTCAGTTATAAGATTTTGTGAGGATGTTATGCGATAGAATTTATGTGCTTAATGAGGATAAAGTGGTTTGAGTTGCAAACTGGTTGGAGGAATGGATTTTTTGCGTTGATGACTTGATTTCAAGATCTCTTACATAGATGTTACTTGATACTTATGAGAATGCTAGCTTGGATTCAAATCCAGATTGACAGCAGCAGCAACGATCTAGAATAGAACCCGGGTCGGTAGGGTTGTTTGGCCAACACTCTAACCACTACGGCACTGCTGCTTTTTCGCTGCTAATGCAGCAGCAACTATTTCATAAAAAGATGCTCTGTAGCTTAAAACTAAGAGTCTAGTGACTACATGCAAACCATATTGACTTTCATTTAATTAAAATATTCATAAAAGAACCGATGACTCCTTCATTCCTTTACATAAAGAACATCAAAGCTAAATCATTCTCTAAAATATATGAGACTCCTTTGTAAATCAATTCAGAATATCGTATGATGTATCAACACACCAACCATGTCTCTCATCATTGGCATCAAAGCCACAAAGTTTGTCATGTTATGTCAATTAGTTGAAAGTAAATACACCAAACATTTATGTAATGGAATTTAATTAAATTATTTTTTATTTATTTTTTTCTGATTTTTTTTACAGACCTAGCATGTAAATGCACTGAGTACTTACAGCCATTTACAGTGATGAATGGTCAGAACATAAAATTAATGAATAAATTATGAAACTAATTCAAGTGTTTATTTTTCCACGGCTGTTGATTCCTCTACATCCTTTGTCTTCTTCACATCCAATGCTTCTTTGTCTTCCTGACCGTCGACTGATTCAGGCAGTCGTTTTATCGGAATAATGCGTTCTTTGACTTCAATTTCTGGTCGAAGTTTCAATGCTTTAATAGTCATTTTGCCATCAGCATTTAAGTATGTTGATATGGTGTCTAGGTCGTATTCATCAGGTAAAATGAATTTACGTGTCAATTGACGTGAAATGAATCCATGCTCATCCTCACGCTCTTCGTGTTTCGCTTCTATAATTACGTCACGATCTTTCACTTTCACAGATATTTCCTCTGGCTTAAACGATGAAAAATCGAATGTTATGCTGAAATCTTTTACTTCTTGTTCCTTTGACTTTGTGCTGAGATCATTCTGACTGGCTTTTTTTATGAGGAGTGGACAGAAGTGATTGGATGGTCTTATTATCGGAGTTGTGAAGGTTCTGAATGTAATTGGATGTGGTTCGAAGAAGACCATTGGATATGCTTGCTGAGCAAATGTTGGTTTTGCTGGTTCATTCAGTGCTTGCTGGATTTCGTCGATGATGTTCAAAAATTCTGGTAATCCTCTCATGATTTTTGTCTTTTTTGGTGGTTCTTTGAGGAAATGTTAAAGATCTCTTGACTTTTTTTTGTGGATTTTTTGGAACTTTGATTTTAATTATTTTTAAACTTCTTTAAATTTTTTAAATGCTTTGAATTTTTAAACTTTTTTAAATGCTCTGAATTTTTTAAACTTTGAGATTTTGTGTCTCTTTGCTTTCTGTTCTCTTCAACGTTTGAAAATATTATGCATACACACTGACTGATTTTCTGTATATTTATACACACAACGAACGTTCTAGTAATATCGAGAAAATTTTATATTATTTTTCTAGAAAATCCCCTTAAATTTAGGCAACATATATGTTCTTTGCGCCTTTAAAGTATGCAACCAGCTATATTTTGTGCATTCTGGATTGTTCAAGAATTTTCCATTAATGACGTCACGAAAAATTAAAGTAGTCACTTTGAGTATGATGAAATATTTTTGAATTTATGAAATAATGTCGAATGTTGAAGAATTTCATGAAATTTTGAAAAATTAAGTTTTTAAAAAAATTTGATGAAAATTGAATAAATTGATTAATTTATAATAATTGAATAATTGAATTGATTTATTTAGAAAATGAGCTGAATTCATTTAAAATAAATTGTTTGTAATTGATGGAATTACCGCTCCCTTAATTTAAACAGTTTACCTGATTTTGGTATCTAAAGCTTCTTAAGGCACACTAGAGGAGGAAATTCGATGCCCTACTGAGATACAGTACCTCGAGCAATCCTTGAAACCAGCTTTAGGACATATCCAGAAATTTTTTAAAATTATCTTAGATTTTTTTTTAAAAAATCTTAATAAATTAACCAAAATCTGCAATTAATCACCTCTGGTTAAGCTCCATAGCCCCTCCGCTTCATTGCAATTGAACATTTCAAATTTAATTCATACTAAGAAGGTTCTAAATTCATTAAATGATACTTCCAAATATGCATAGAAATAAATTTCAAGCTCATTAAATTGATACGACATCTTTTTAGCATGATTAATATAGATTATCGAGGAATCTCAATTAAAATTTTTTTTTTTTCATTTCAATATATTCAATAAATGAGATCAATGAATTTTCTCTTCATTTAATAAGTTTCAGCTTAATGAAAAATTAATTTTATTCCTCGTAAAAATTTTTCTTTTTTTTCTTCAATTAATGAAATCTTTTTGAACTTTTCATGGCAAAACATAAAATTTTATTGAACTTCAGAGGAGATTTAGAAAGTATTACCCCTCTCAAGCTGTCATCTTCAGTGGTTCTAGGTTCTCATATATTCAAATAATTTTCAATGAGGAAGGTTCTTTTTAGAAATTCATATATTGGTGCCCCCCCCCCCCCTTCCCTTCCAGGATACATAACAAGACCTCGGTTTTGATGGTAGATAAATTAATCTTGATGGAAAATTTCACAAAAAAATTCGTAAGCGTATCAAAATAAATGACGTAAATCATAAAATCATATCTGCAAAATTTCATCAACAGAAAAGGAATCTTCTTGAGGATCTTAATTTAATCAAGAAGAAATGAATTTGCAAAAAAATATCTTTTTATATATTTTATTTTTAACCTTAAGGCATCTCAAAAGTCCGTCAATCGAATGATGATGTTGACGATGAAAGGACATGTCCGAAAGTTAAGGATGTTTACATAACGAAAGCTGTATTAATCAAGCAAAAAAAAAGGTAATATTTATATAGGTACGGTATAAAATCAAATATTTGTCAATCAATCATGCCTACAATCTCACCTTTATCCACTTTTCAAATAAAAAGTGATGAAAGTTTATTCAGGAAGAAAATTATTTAGACAGAATTAGAGTTGAGAATGTTGATAAGGTGCATTTTTGATTGATAAATTGAAGTTTCTATTTAAATATTTGACTAAGATAATTTTTTAAATTTAAGAATGCAAATTATTAGAAAATAAGCTTGACAAGACATAAGAATTTTAAAGGATATACGTTTGCTTAAAAAGAACTCAATGATTTCTTAAAATGATGAAAATTACCACAAAAACACACAAAAGTAAGTATTAAGCACATAACATCCACATGAGCCATTGCAAAAAACCTCAATTTCATTCAAAAAAGATCATAAAATCAAGTTCAAATCCTTCCTCAACATCCATTTCATTTCCCAAACACCGAATTTCATAAAACTTCAAATTTAATCTCTCAATTGTGAAATTCAGTTCTCGAATTTTCTCTCAAAAAAAGAGAGAGTATTAAACTGATAATCATCATGACATAGCATAATTTTCATGTCCACTACTTTATCAGTTCATTCAATTTTAGAAAATAAATGACGTCATTTTTTAAACTGTGCATGTCTCAACTCGTCACAGAAGAAAATGTTCTCCATATCGCGAGAACACACAATTTTCGTATAAATAATGAACAATTTGTCGACAACATCAACACAATATTTTCAAACGCTTAAGTGAACACATCAAGTGTGTAGAGAAAAAAATAATAAATCAGAATAAAAAGCTCGGTGGAACTGAAACAAAAAGAAACATCAGAAAAAAATTATTGAAGCAAAAAATTAAAAATATAAAAATTTTGTGAAGTGATAAAAAGAATTTAAAGCAATCAAGAAAAATAATCATGGCATTGTTACCAGTTTTGTTAGACATGGTTGATGACATTTACGAGAATCTTGACAATCCAGAGAATACTATGGGTGATATTCCATTGCTGTTTGTACCACATGGTAGAAGAAGAGGACGCGATTGTCCAAGACGAATGGAACAAAGTGATGGAGAGTGTCCAAGAAATAAGGAACATAGTGATGTGGAGGGTCATGGACATAGACATTGTCATGGTGGTGAAAAGCATGGCAAGCATGGTCATGGACATGGTGAGGGTCACAAACATGCTCATTCTCATGGTGAGGGTCACAAACATGCTCATGGACACGGACAAGAACTCGGTCTTGGACAAGAAGAAAAACGCGATGAATCCCATGGACGTAGACACTGCAGACGAAAGGAAAGACGTGGAGCAGAAGAAGGTCATTGTCGTTTTGCAGAACTCAGAAAAGGATTATTCGGAATGAGAGGATGGGAAAATTGTCCACGTTTTAATGGCAGAGGATGTCCACGTTTTGCAGGCAGAGGCGGTTGCCCATGCAAGAAAACTTTAGCTGAAGACTTTAAAGTCACATTTGACGTTAAATCCTTTAATCCTGAAGAAATCTCAGTGAAAGTAAAAGGACGTGAGATCTTCGTTGACGGTAAACATGACGAGCGTGCGGATGAACAAGGCTTTGTGTCACGTCAATTTACAAGAAGATTCATTGTGCCTGATGAGTTTGACACTGATACTATTGCTACATATTTAGACATCGAAGGACGTATGACTATTGTAGCTTCTAAGCCAAAGCCTCCAGTTGACGATTCAACTGAACGAATCATTCCAATTGAGCGTGTAGCAAAAGTTCAAGATGAAGTTGTTGACTTGTCAGAGTCATCTGATACTGATAAAATGGATGAAGACACCAATGACTCAAAGAAGAATTAATAAGATGGAATTATGGAATATTTATATCAATTATTCAACTATATTATTCGTTAGACTGTAGCTTATATTTATCATCAATGTTGCATGCATGCATCTACACTTTATGGATCAAAAAATATTTTTAAAATGTGATAAAAATGTTAAAAAAATTATTTAAAAAATGACAAAAAAAATTAAATTTTAAGACACAAAAAATAAGATTTGGTTTCAATTTTTTATTTAAAAATTTTTCAGTTCTTTGAGAGTTTCAGATTTCCGATTAATACAGATCGAACTGTCAACAAAAATGCTTATCAGCATCAACAAAGAATTACAATGCAAATAAATTATTTACGATTTTTTGGAATATAAAAAAACACATCTATAATGACAAGGCACTTTTGTGTTATTTTTTACAGCTGTATAAATTATTTTCAAGGTCGACAGAGAGTTTGCCGGCTATTGATTACGTTTGCAATCGTGTTTATTGTGCAATATTTTGAAATACTTATAGCACATTGTGGACATATCAATTTTTTTTTTGTTATCTCATTTTTAATTCCGCCTTAAATTGTTTGAAGTTTGTGTCTATTAATACGTATGTGAGTCATGTTATTGGTTTTGGAATTAAGTTAATCAATAAATGGGTCATTTGACCTCGTTTATCTAGTATGGCTCGGTACGGTGTGGAACTACTGGTATGAAACAGCTAGGATCCCCTTGATTTGGAAAAGTTCTTCAATTTACTTTGGTAATCACCTCTAATGTCATTGATTTATTGATTTCCTTCCGATTTTTTTAAATAACCTTGTCCTTAATGAGGACATTAACTTGGACAAAGTCAGAACTTATTGACTAGTCTTGACTTAACTTATAGACTAACCACAACCGTCGAATTGAATTTTAAACCTTTAAAAAAATTGACAAAACGATTTCAATCGTTTCACTAAATGCAAAAATAGCTCAAAACTAATGATTTTATCACTCAGAAGCTTCTCAATAATTACATGTAATTTAATACAAGCGTTACTCTCATGCGTTACGTGGAGGTGCACTTGTGAACACTTCAAAAGGTTCAAATACATCTTGATTACTTAAAACGTTTGTAATTGTCTCGTGAATTTACTAAACAACATTTTTAACATGAATATTTCAACTCAGATATTGTTTCCATGTAAATTTTAAATGTAATTCAAAAAATTGAACTTATGACTTTAACAGACAAAGAGAAGAGTTTCGATCAAGAGTACATAAAAACATGCTCATATACATACTCACGAGGCAGGCGCATAACCAGCGGGGGGGGGGGGGACAAATCCCGTGACGTTAACAGAAATTTCTTCATTTTGCTAGGAGTTTTATGGAAAAATCCGAAAAATCATTTTCCATATAAATTTCCACCCCCCCCCCCCCCCCCCCCCATTTCAAATTCCTGGCTACGTCCCTGTCACGAGGAATTGCTGGTTCTTTCTTGCTGAATACTTCACAAGAACAAACAGAAATCATAAAATCTATATAAAGTTCACTTTAACGTCCGAAATTAACGGTCATATTTCAGAAATGAATAATAGATTTCCAGGAATTTCAATTGTTCTTTTTTTTTGCTGTCCTCCACCCCCATCCCCCTTGGACATCGTAAGTTAACGGCTCCATATTTTTTCGACATTTAAAAGTTGTTTAATTTCAGAAGGCATTAGACAAGAAGTTATCAGGATGTACAACAACACAGCATACTCAGGTTCGAACCATGAGAATCACCCCTGCAATCACCAAAAAAGAAGGAAAATATTAATTTCCCAAAAATATGCTCGGATTGTGCTCTTTGTCTGTTATCGTGTTCTACAATCTCAATGTCTGCTAAAAACTACAGTCCACAATAATGTGACTTAAATATGTAGAAATTAGTAGGGAAACCAACATCTTTAGCCAATCGTTAAAGATTAAAATGTTTATCATTTACAATTAAGTATTTAATAAAAATGTTATTTTAAATTAATTAAATATTTGGATACAAAATTTAAACATCTTGAAAAACTACAAATAATCGAATTATTTTCATAAATATAATTAGTGAACACCAGTAGCTCTTGCAGTATACTCGCTAATATATTTTATTTAAATTGATTAATTTGCAAAATTACTTTAAAATTTTAAAAATGTCATTAATTTCGTGGGATGAAAGAAGTAAGACTGCTCGTTTGTTTAAAATTTAAGTGTGACGCAGAGTTGCGATCTGTCGCAGGCAATCACCTGTCATTTACCTGTTAACAGGCACAGATCTGTCATATCTGTGAGCATCTTTGACAGATCTGTGACCTGGACCTATGACATGCTACCTGTTTCGCAACTCTGGTGTGACTTTATATTTTTAATGCTTACTAAATGGTACAAAAACCTTCATGATGCAAAATATTTTCTTTTATTTTCAGACTCAATCATTCGTTCCTGGGCATTCACATCATCACCATATCCAATTATCTCAGTGTCTCTCATCTACTTATGGATTGTATTTAGAGCTGGTCCAAACTTTATGAAGAATCGAAGACCATTCGATTTGACTTTAGCTACAAGACTTTACAACATCTTCCAGATTGCCGGTTGCTTATTCTTTAATGTGCAAGCATTTAAACTTGGATTTTCGTTTTATGAAATTTGGAAATGTACTGATGAGCCGAAATATATTGGATATTCTGACGAATTTGAGATGAAATTAAATTATTATCAGTGGTGGTACATTTTTCTTCGAATGTCTGAATTTTTGGAAACAATATTTTTTGTATTAAGGAAGAAATTCAATCAAGTGTCAATTCTGCATGTTTATCATCATATAAGCATTCCGTTTCTTCTATGGATCTTCTTAATGTACAGCGGTGGACGAATGGAGTTGTGCCTTGCAATCTTTAATTCTCATGTTCACGTGATCATGTATGGATACTACTTCCTCAGCTCGTTCCACAAATTACAAAAATATACAAATCTTCTTAAGCCTTTAATCACTGCCATTCAAATTCTTCAACTTTTTATATTATTTATTCATTGTGTAATTGCATTACTTCCTGGATGTCATGCATCACGACTCTTTGTCCTTCAAGCTATTAATTTGGGACTTTTAATTTTTATGTTCTTAAAGTTTTATTTTGAAAATTATTTAAGCAATTCTGCAGATGCATTTTTTAAATTTTTACACAATGAATATATTTTTTTCTCATTTTATGCTCAGCAGTGTCTGAAGTTTTATGTTTATCTAGTGAAACGTATTAAATCCTTTGTTATTAACTCATTGAGAACAGCT
Source organism: Chironomus riparius (assembly GCA_917627325.4). NCBI lineage: Eukaryota > Metazoa > Arthropoda > Insecta > Diptera > Chironomidae > Chironomus > Chironomus riparius. The sequence continues at coordinate 13,485,214 of OU895877.1, read as the reverse complement.
AACTTGCTAGAAAGTAAAGATTGAGGTTTTTTTTATCGAAATATGTCAAAACTTAGTTTAATTCTAAATCTGACATTTGAATTATTAATGAAGTTTTTATAATTTAGTAAAAAAAAATATGAATAATAAAAAGCTTTAAAAGCTACAATTAACCGAATTTTACAAAAATTTGAATAGTAATTATTTGTAGCTTGTGCAGTTTACTGATAAAATTTATTAATTTAGGATCGCCAATATCAAAGATTTTAGAGAATGACAACAATTACTTGGGATGAAAGAAGTAAGATTCTAGAATGTTTCATTGAAAATCTAATTTTGCTAAACTTTCAAATCAATTACAGTTCATAAAGTTTCTCAGATATTCTTAATAAGAATATCTATTGATTCTTAAATGCATGTTCACTTACTAAATGGCACAAAAACAGTCATATTGCAAATATTTTATTTTATTTACAGACTCAATCATTCGTTCCTGGGCATTCACATCATCACCATATCCAATTATCTCAGTGTCTCTCATCTACTTATGGATTGTATTTAGAGCTGGTCCAAACTTTATGAAGAATCGAAGACCATTCGATTTGACTTTAGCTACAAGACTTTACAACATCTTTCAGATTGTCGGCTGCTTATTCTTTATTTTGAAGGGAATCAAAAATGGATTTTCGTTTAATGAAACATGGAAGTGTGTTAATGGACCAAAATATGTTGGATATGTAGATGAAAATTTGTTGAACTTAAGCTATTACCAATGGTGGTTTATTTTCTTTCGAATGTCTGAATTTTTGGAAACAATATTTTTCATATTAAGGAAGAAATTTAATCAAGTTTCCCTCCTGCATGTTTATCATCATATAAGCGTTCTAATTCTTTTATGGATCTTCTTGATTTACAGTGGTGGAAGAATGGATTTTTACTTTGGAATGTTGAATTCGCTTGTACATGTCCTCATGTATGGATATTACTTCCTCAGCTCATTTGAAAAGTTACAAAAATATACAAATATTATTAAGCCATTTGTCACAGCAATTCAAATTCTTCAACTTTCTGTATTACTCATTCATTCTGTAGTTGCATTACTTCCTGGATGCCATGGATCTTCGCTTTTCATTCTTCAAGTGATTAATTTAGGACTTTTAATTTTTATGTTCTTAAAGTTTTATTTTAAGAATTACTTGAAAGGAAAAGCTTCATCTAATTCAAAATCACATTTAAATTAAAAAAGTAAATTTTTGAAATTTCCTAAATCGAAATTTAATTATTGAAATTAAAGAAAGTAAAAGAATAAAAAGAAATAAGAAAATAAAAAGTATATACGAAATAAAAATAAAAGTTCCAAATGTTCCTTAATTTTTGTCTCTATCAATAAACTGACACAGATGAATCTAATAGTAAGCCCTTTATTTTGTGTCACAGACACAAATCATAGACACAGTGGTTAATCACTGATCAACCCTGAATAGCACAAGTCGGTTAATCGAACAGAAAACTCGCACCAAGCTGCTGTAACTCCGGCATTCGATTTAAGTCGATTGGCAAAGAACAGGTCACAGAAGTTGTCTTTGAATTAAGAATCCCGATTTCAAATCATACCACCAATCTTGTGATTCTGGAGAAGTGTTTAAATACAAACTTAGAATTAAATAAATGTGAGAAGCAGATAATGAAGTCAAGAATCGTAAATCCAAAATGAAAGGATTGGAACTGGGACAGATCCATAGAAATTATTGAAGGTTAAGAAAATTTAAAAACTCGAAAACAAAAAAGTTTTATTTCATTAACAACAAAATTGATTTTTTTTTTCAAAACATTCAGAATATTCCCGCACTTACTCACACAATAACACATTCAGGGTTATGAAAGTCACACACAACAAAACAAAACAAAAAAAAAACTTGTTAACAGGTAGTTGAGACTTAGTCACACGCCCCTCAACCACGCAGGGTTGTGTTTGAGTTGTTTCGTGATTCATTTATAAATTAAAAGAAATAAAAGTGAATTTTTTTGGTTTTTTCGACAGACTTTTAACTTTAAATAATCCAAAAAGTGCTCTTTTGATATCCGTGCCTTAACACAATTGCTTTACATATCGAGTATATTGAGAAGAATTCGTGAATTTTATGAATAACAAAGGTTGGTTTTAATTTTAATGCATCGGAATTTTCTGTACGGTTTTTTTTCGTACCTCGACAATATATAGAAAAATTCTTATCTCACTCCACCTATTTTTTCTGCTTTATTTTATAGTTTTATCGCCGATTATCATATCATTTTGTCTAAATAAATGTGTAACATTTCCACTCACAAGTGATTCATAATTGTGCACCGATATCGGATATAGGAAATAAATTTAAGTAGATAAAAAAAAGAGAAGTAAATTATTTGAGACAATTTCTTTCGGATGAGTAGAATAACATCCAGTAGCAACAAGATGCCTGTTGTAAACAGTAACAATAATGACTCGTCGACGCTTGTGAATGACGTTAAAGTGAAAATAGCATATAATGGTGAGGTGCTCATCTTTTATATTGACGAGAACATCACGTATGAGGAGTTATGTAAAGAAATTCGTGGCATATGCCGTTTTGCATCAGATCAAGTGTTCACAATGAAGTGGATTGATGAGGAGAATGACCCGTGTACCATAAGTTGTCAAATGGAGCTAAATGAAGCTATTCGCTTGTATGAAGTTAATCGTGATTCAGAATTATTTATTCATGTCTTTCCAAATGCACCGGCTGCACCTGGACTCTCGTGTATCGGTGAGGATAAAAGTATTTATCGTCGCGGTGCGAGACGCTGGCGTAAGTTATATCGCATAAATGGACACATTTTTCAAGCAAAACGTTTTAATCGAAAAGCATTTTGTGCATTCTGCCACGATCGTATTTGGGGTCTTGGACGGCAAGGCTTTAAATGTATTCAATGTAAATTACTGGTTCATAAAAAATGTCATAAGCTCCTTCAGAAGCCATGCAATGAACAAGTAGAGCCAATTGATCGTATCGAACGCAATGGAGAGAGTGAACAAAAAATGGCACAAGCAGAAGTGCCGACAACAATTGTTGAATATCCACATGGTGATTGTGATCAAGTGGCTGTTGAGTCGATGGCTCAATCGCATACAGATGAGCCACTTGAGCCGGGTACACAGCGACAATATTCTCTCATTGACTTCGAGTTAATACGCGTTATTGGCCGTGGTAGTTATGCTAAAGTTCTTATGGTTGAATTGAAGCGAACTAAACGCATTTATGCAATGAAAGTCATCAAGAAGGCATTGGTGACTGACGATGAGGACATCGATTGGGTTCAAACAGAAAAACATGTCTTTGAGACAGCTTCAAATCATCCATTCCTTGTAGGCCTTCATTCGTGCTTCCAAACACCATCACGTCTATTTTTCGTCATTGAGTTTGTACGAGGTGGTGATTTAATGTTCCATATGCAGCGTCAACGTCGTTTGCCGGAGGAACATGCTCGATTTTATGCTGCCGAAATAAGTTTAGCACTCAATTTCCTACACGAAAAAGGTATCATTTATCGTGACTTGAAACTAGACAACGTCTTATTAGATCATGAAGGACACATCAAGTTAACAGATTATGGAATGTGTAAGGAGGGTATCAAGCCAGGCGATACAACAGCAACATTCTGTGGTACACCAAATTATATTGCACCAGAAATTCTACGTGGCGAAGATTATGGATTTAGTGTTGATTGGTGGGCATTAGGTGTACTGCTTTATGAGATGCTTGCCGGCAGATCTCCATTTGATATTGCTGGTGCATCCGAAAATCCAGATCAAAATACCGAAGACTATCTCTTCCAAGTAATTCTCGAAAAGACAATCCGTATACCACGTTCATTGAGCGTAAAGGCAGCATCAGTTCTTAAAGGATTCCTCAACAAAAATCCAGCTGATCGATTGGGATGCAATCGTGAAGGCTCATTTATGGACATTGCAAATCATCCATTCTTTAAACAAATCGATTGGGATATGCTGGAGCAAAAGCAAGTGACACCACCGTTTAAGCCAAGATTAGATTCAGATAGAGATATAAGGTGAGCAAATGACTTATTATCGAACATTTTGTCGATAAAATTAATGAAATTTCATTATCACTGATTGGATTTTTGTTCCTCATTCTTCTTGTCATTATAGAGAGGATTTAGCAAACTTCCCACCTGAATTCACTGACGAGCCAGTTCATTTAACACCTGACGACGAGCGTATAATCGAGAAAATCGATCAATCTGAATTTGAAGGCTTCGAATATGTTAATCCTTTATTGATGTCACTCGAAGATTGTGTTTAAGGTTGCTCATAATGCGATTAGTTATATTGGATTCTTCTTTATTTTGAGATCGCAATCATCACCATTTTTTTTATACAACCACAACCATCATGAAGTATATGTATGTAGACTGGGGAAAAACATGAACAACATTTTTATCACATCACGTATTGTATGGCCAGTTCCATTATTGCTTTATATACTTATGTATACCCTACTCTCATTGTAAGTATTGAAACGAAAATTCCCATTGATCCCATTGTAATATTTCTTCTTCTCCTTAATTTTTTTTTTGCTTAAAAAACGAACCCGTCAGAAATTGTTTTGTAACTTTTTTTTAAAACCACCGAAATTCCATTCTTGTTCCTTTTTTTGACAAAATGTAAAATATTTTAACGAGATGAGGAAAATTTCTTTTGTGTTGGGTGAATCTATAGATTAGGTTGGGGAGTTTTTGAACAATATTTTGTAAGGCACCCCTTAGAGTAAAATTGAGGGACTTGAACCTTATGAAAGCAAATTTGTCAGTTCTCGAGTAGACCGTCTGTGAGCGAGTGGTTAGGTATTATACTCAAAATCTAGCACTTAAATTTTTAAAAACAAGAGTTCGATTCTCAAACGGTGTAAAACTGGTGTTTCCGAGAGTCTTGTAAGAAATTAAAGAGTTTTTGATCAAAAAATTGTTGATTAAAAATCAATTTACAATAGAATTTCCTACAATCATTTGCCTTGACTCATGAAAGTTTGCAAATAACTTAGCTGCAAGCTTAACTGATTTAAATTATCTACAAAATGCTGATAAAGATATTGAAGAAATTTATGCGACACAAAATTCTAACAGACGCAAAAAAAATATTTCAATACTGTCTTATCCAGATGATTATATCATATTAAAGTCAAATATTGCTAGTGAAATACACTTGACCCAGAAACTCAGCAAAGTTTTTTTTGGGTCAGATAAAAACAATTGAGTCTGAAGTTGAGATTAGAAAAATATATTTTCTAGATGATAATTTTGAATGAAAATAATGATGACTAAAACTGATGATCAGTTTATAGAATCTTTACAAAATTGTGCTTAAAAAATATATTCATGGTTGATTTAGATCAGTAGTTCTCAAACTGTGTGCCGTGGCACACTTAAGTGCCGTAAAGGAATTCCAAGTGTGCCGTAAAGAAGTTTGAAAAACACTGATTCAGATAATTTAAAAACTGAAGCAATTTAGAAATTTTTTGAGGTCTACCTAAGGGGAAACCAGCATTATGGGCAAACAAAATGTTTTCCATCGTGTTCATTTCTCTTTGAATGTACCCTTACAAAATTTTCTGACGACTAGCCTGCTTTCCAAACTTATAAATTTGCAAGGGGACAACAACGTGATGAAAACATTTTTTAATTCAAAAATTTACCTTCCTACTCAAAGTATTCGGTTCTTTCTACTGAACTCTATCGATTTGAAACAAAAATTTTGACAAGTAATTGAGAAAAAAGTGAAAAATTCTATTAAAAAAATTTACTCATCATGTTGTTTCCCCCTTAGACGTTAAGCATCATAATTAACTGATTCACAAATTTTAACAAGATTATTCATAACAGTAATCAAAAATAAATTTTCTAGCGAACATCCCCATCCAAAGATTTACCCAATTCACGAAATTTTCCTCTAAATACGAGCAGATCATAGAATAGAACAAAAAAAAAGAAACCCTTTGGGACCAAAACAAAAAATTCCATTCATACTTCATTTCTGTTCTCAAATTTTCTTACTTTTTATTATATTGACCTTTAAGATAACAACTTAAAGACGGCAACAAGCAAAAAATTTGTTTCATTTTCCCTCCTCTTATTTTATCAATTATTTTATAAGTTAAGAATATTACATACAGAAATGGCTTAAAGGCAAAGAAAAAGAAAGAAATAAACATTCCAATTTTAGGGCAGTGATTAAGTAGCATTTTTTTCTAAGGAAATATAAATGAATGAAGACATTCGCGTAGGCAGCTAAAAAAAGAAGAAATATATGAGAAATCGTGTGTGTAATTGTGTGTGCTATACAGAAAAAAAAATAAAACAAAAAAAATATATAAACAGTTAATGTCGAAACGATAAAAAAAGAGAACAGATAAACATTTCGTGCTATGTGCTCTGCTTCTATTTTTTTTGTGGGTGAGAAATAAAAACAAAGAAAAAAGCTTTTCCATTTATGTACTCAAAACGGTTGATAAGAAATATTCATTATTTTATTTATTTTTCATAGCTTGCGAAATGAAAAGTTTCCAAATATAATAGAAACATACTATGTTGGACTAGGTTGAAGATAGCTTGAATGTTGAGTTGTGAGTAATTTAACATTTAAAACGTTCCCGAAAGGCACACTGTGCAAAAATGACCAACAATGTGGCACCAGTAAACTTAATTACACATAATGCTAGTTTCTAGGGCTACCCAAGATTCTTTCAAGAAGTTTTGATTAAAATTGAATTAAAATTCATGGTGACTCTATATAAGCGCTCATTTGCTACTAGTAAGCATATTTGTCACACATTTAAAGACCAATTAATTATAAAATTGCATTACCTAGTATCAAAAGTTAGTTTCGAATCCTAAAAATTTTAATAAAAGTCTTAACGTCTGCTTGAACACGTTTTTGTCTTTTTTAAATTTTTTGAAAATGTTTCACCATAAACTTTATTTTAATCAAGGAAGCGGAACTGACAAATTAGATTTTGATCAATTTTGTTCATTTTGATCAGTTCCGCACTCTTGATTTTAATCATACTTCCAACAAATCTCTCGAACCACATAAAATATACGACTTCAATAATGATTATGTTCATATAAATACTCACACTTTCCATAACATAATCACCCACACATCTAATCAGCACATATTGCTCGTTAATAATGAAACAAAACAAAACAAGACGAAAAAAAAGTTCTTCAATTGAAATTGAATGATTCGCAATATAAAGCGTACATTCAGCACACATTTACATAATTCACAGTCATCGTCATTAAGGTTGAATATATCTGTATATATGTTTTATCCATACGACGTATTTCATGTCAATATATAATTTTCTCTACATTCACTTCCTCATTATTCCATCGATAATTTAGAAATTATTATTATTCTCATCAAATAATCGGCTTGTGTTCATTCTAGCGCGCACCTTTTCAAACTCATCAAAGCTGAACGAGAGAAAGAGAAAAAAAGTTGAAAAGGAAGGAAAGGGGTTTTTCATAAATGACGTCAATTATGCATTTGGTACTTTAACACCCCTTCCTTATTTTGTGACACAAATTTTGATTTATAATGCCGCAAAGATTTAGAATCTTAGGGAGGTCGTTTGAAATGATTCACGAAAAGTTCGACCAGTCAACGGTTCGAATCCCTTTCATCCAGCATAACTCATATAAAAACCCTACTTTCATAATAAATAGTATACGTCATTTCTAAACAATCCCCTTGAAAAAGAGAAAAATTTCGTTTGTCGAGTCAAATAAAGAAGCAAGAAAAGGAGGAAGGAAAGGATGAATGAATTAGTTTGATTGAATATAAGCATGCATGAGCAAAAAAAAGAAGAATAAAGAGAATAAATTTTATCTGTCAATGGTAACAGAACCGGGGGGAGGTTCTCACCATTTCTCAAATGTTCCTTTATATTTGTGCTCCTAATGATGGAAGACATGCTGATTAATTAAAGAATTGTATAGATATCAAGTCAATGTCAAAGGCGCGCCCCCAACAAAAATATATTACAAAATAAAGACACTGACATTGGATGTTTCTCGGGCGGAAAGGGAATGAAGGAAATCCATTTTTCGATAAAAAAAATAAAACGAGGCATTCATTATTTGAAATTACTTTTCATTTTCAATCGGCTTAACATTTTTCACGACGACATTTTCATTTTTCTTATTTTTCTTCCATTTTTGCCTTTTTTTATTTTATTTCTTAAAGCTTCAGCTTTAGGCTTTGGCGAATGAAAAATATAACAGGAAGCACGGAGAATTGAGATGAAGAAAAAATGAAAAAGACAGTTGGATATTTCTATTGTTTGAGTGGCTTTGATGGGCGCATTTTTGTTTTGGATGTAGCTTGGGAATGAAATTAGATTTATTGGCATCTTTACCTTTTATTAAGATTATGCTCTTTTATTAAGATAGATTGATACTAGATTGAGTAGGAATCGAACCCAAACATTCAAAACAGATGGACTTTAAAGCCTCTTCTAGTGATCTTTACTATTTGGTCGCCATGATTGATTCTACTATTCAGCTATCTGTAGTACACATCTATTTAATTCGACCATGAACTCAACAATCATGCTTATCTTAAAAATGTATGTTTTAAGGACAAATCAACTAGATGGGTTTGGAATGTGTGGTGTATAAAGCTATTTAAGCGATTAATGATTAGTGACTTGAAGCTTTAGCGTTATAAACAAAGTTCGTGGGTTCGATTCCTAGCAGTTGCTGAAAAAAATAGCCACAAACTTAAGAAAAACCACCTCAATTTTACTTTAGAATCTCAAATGTTAGGTTTCTTGTAGTTCATTGACTTATGGCATCAAATATTTGAGTTGGTGGATTACATATGCATCTAAAGTGAGCATCCTCATTCACATAATCCACCCCAAAGAATATAATATTAAAACAAAACTTTAAATGATTACAAATAATTGCACCAACACCTGATCTTAGCACATAAAATCACAACTCATCTCCGATCAAACCCTAAAGTTCAGTCAAACTGTTAAGCATGTATGCAATCTTTTCCTTTCCACATCCCCTAAACAAGAGCTTCAACAGAAAGCTTTCAGTTCTGTATATATTTACAGATTAACAAGCGGCAATTCCTTCCTTCTTCAATTTCTCATTCTTCCTTTTGCCATTGTGATGTGTGTGCATGTGATAAGAATATTGAGGATGGGATTGAAGGAAATAAAAATAAAAGAAATGGTGAGAATATAAAAGACAATTTGTTGATATCGATTTGTCACGAAAATGTGTACATGAATGAATTGGTTTCGGTTATGTCTTTTATTATGTGTGCATGTACAGCTGACATTTAAGACTATTCGTTATCCGTAATGAAAATTAAATAAATTTTCGGTGGAATTTTTTCTTTAAAATGGAAAAGCTTTAAAATGCAAAAGTTTTGATTTTAAAATTTTGCATTCTTAAACAGCAATAAGACTTAAATTTTATGGTAATTTGGATATAAAATTTTACGATTTGCAGATTTAAAAATCAATAAGATCGCACACAAAATTATACATACGATTTTTTATTGTTTCACATATATTAAGGAAATAAATGGAATTATTTAAATTTTTATATCTTTTAAAGATTCTTTTCAAAAGTGTATGAATGTACATATGTTATATCGTAGAAATTGCAATTTCAATGTTTTGAAATCAGATTAAAGCAAATTGTTGCATAAATGCTAGCTGTTCTACATATCTATACCCTATATGATGGAAAAATCATTAAAACTGACTTTATAATGAGCAATTAAGCTATAAATCATATTTGTATTAAATTAATGAGCTCAAATTTTTATAATAAAATTTTCATTCGAAAAAAAGACTTTTAAAAGACATGGTAATTAGTGACTTAAATACAGTATCATATAAATATAGTTAAAAAAATTTTTATATAATAATCGTGTACTTATCGGTGAAATTTGAGAAATAATCTACAAAGCTACTTAAAAGAATTTTTTGTGTAATTTAGATCTAATGAAAATTGTGAAAATAAATTTTTAAAGGATAAAATTTCGTTTTGAGATTGGTTTAAGAGAACTAAAGTCATAGCTCCTTAGTTCCTATCTTTTGGAAGTTGACCGAATTCAAAGATTAATTGACTAAACACTAAAGCCTCAAAAAATTTAAAATTTTGTAATTTAAAAAATTTGAAATTTAAAAAGGTTTAAAATTTAAAATAGATTTTTTAAATCGAATTTTTAAAATTGAATTTTTTAAATCTTTTTTAAAATTTCTTTTCACAAAACAAAAAAGTGATATAAAAAAGAACAAAATAATTTGAAAACTAAACTAACAATTCAAAAATATAAGCAATTTAACAATAATTCGAAACTTTAATTTAAAAAAATTTAATTTCATAATTTAATTTGTTATAAAAATTAAAAGTTCGAAACCTAAAGTAATTAAATAGTTTTTTATATGAAATCGGAAAAACCTAAGGCATTATTAAATGTTAAAAACACTATTAAGGTTCTTAATATTGAGATTTTAAATATTAAAACCTAGTATTAATATCCCAATACCCCCACCCTTCTCCCTTTTGGTTAAAAAAATGGTGATTTGCAGTCTCAAAGAAAGATTTTTGTAAGAGAAATTAAAAAAATAAATAATTATAAGAAATTACTTAAAATACTAATTTAAATCCCTTAAAAAACAATAAATGCAAATCAAGTATTTTTGAATACAATAAAAAAATTCTAAAGGAAGAAAAAATATTTTTTAAAGAAAAGAAAAAAAAATAAATTATAACTTTAAGGAAGAAATTCAATTCTGTGAAATTCAATTTTTTAGATGAATTTTGATACAATAATAAGTTGAGATCTAATGAAGAGTGTTTAGTATTCAATATAGACACTTTGAAGAGCATCAGAAATTGATACCGTAAATCTGATACTCAAAAATTAAACTGTCTGAAAAACTGATTAAGTTGTCTGATAATTTATTGATTTTTCAATAAAATTCAGCACTTGAAATCATCTCAACTAGAAGAAAAAAAAATCAAAATTTTCAATCAAAACAAATTTCACAGAAGAAAAAAAAACCTTTTTGACGTCCATGAAAATAAAAAAAAATGTTTTCAGTTCTTTTCCCTCCTGTCAAAGTATTCATACTCTTAAAAATTATATATTGAAAGATAATAGAATTATTATTAATATTATTATTATTTCTATTACAATTATGTTTATTATCATTATTATTACAACCATCAATATTTTTTATTCAATTGTAAAAGTGGAAAATATAAAAAAAAGAAATTCTTGAAAAGTAAAACCATTCATTTTCGCATAAAGAATAAAAATTATGTTAAAAGATTAAAAAAAAGTCTTGTGTTTTTCTTTTTTATGGGTATTTGTTAATGACGTCTCGCTTTTTTAAAACTGTTAATCTTGCTTGAATTTTTGAAAATTTAAAATTTTGAATTTTTGAATTTTTGAATAATTGAATTTTAAAATTTTAAAACGTTTAAATTTTTGAGTTTTTGAACTTTAGAATTTTTTGAATTTTTCGAATTTTAATGCTTTCTGAACCTGTTTTCCCATTCTATTTGGCAAAGAAGCTAAACTCCATCTACTCACTAAAGACATTTGACATCATTTTTAAACAACCCCCAATTCCCATTCCACTTATTCCTTCCGCCTTATCTCACACGTTGAACTTTCCACGTTCTTTTTACAGATTTTTTTGTTGCAACAAAACAAAAGAAAATTTCCTTGCTTTGTCGTAAAACAGTCAACATTTAATTCACGGGGGAAGATCTGTCGAAAGTTTTCTAGAAGCAAGATCATTCGACTTGAGGCAATAAATATTAATAAACAAATCAAGTGAAGAAGTAACTTTTGTTGTGATAAGAAAGAGAGAATTGGGGAGCAGGAATGACAAGAATCTCGATTAAAGTTAAAAATAAATTTAAACTCCCGTTGAAGTTACTTTGGATGAAAAAAAGGTATGCTTATTGTAGCGGTGTTGGGGGTTCAATAAAGGAAAATGGTGTAATTGGAACTGGATTTATAACTCTTGGTTGTTCTGAATGAAAGTCTAGCTCTTTATATGGGTCGAAAATTTGAACTAATGGAATCACATTAGGGGCTGTTCACTTATTGCGTAACGCGAAAAAATGACTTCTTAGACCCCTCCCCCCCTCGTAACAAAATTTGTATGAAAAAAAAATTTCCTTGTTTGAATCGTAACAAAATCTTAGACCCCCCTCCCCCTTAAAAGCGTTACGTAATAAGTGAATGGCCCCTTAGGTCGAAAGCTATTCACAGATGAATCGAAAACTCTATAAACCGACAATGACTGCACTAATCTAGGGTTTTCAAACGAAATTCTTCCAATGTCTAGTTCTAAATACGTGAAATGTCTATGAAAAAGATCGTGTGTCAGAAAACTCATGTGGTCTTCATTTATTCTTCAATTTTAGTGCAAATTTCAGCACCTTTGGCTATGCTTTTAATCTAAATAAACAATAATAATAATAATAATAATAATATTAAATTTATTAAATGAAATATTACAATGTATGAGAAAAAAAAAACGATTATTAATATTAGCCCTGGTCTGGCTTTAAATTAAATTTTGCTTGACAGATGATAGTGAAATGAGGCTTAATTTCTACAAAATGAAATAATGGCCTAAAAAATTAGAAAAAAACGGCCTATATGTTTAACTTAACAATAAGAAGATATTAAGAATAGAAAAAAAAAGAGGTAGCATAATTTTACTACATAACTGGTTTTGGAAGTCTATGCTTCGCTACGAAAGGTAAAGAATCAGCGTCATAATTTCCGAGATTAGCAATGAGATGATTAGAATGGTGAATTGATTTGGAATAGAAATTGTCAGTAATTTTATCGATATAATCTTTAATTAACGGAACGTTAGCGGAATCGTGGATATCTTTAGTTGGTTTGAAATCATCCCAATGAACGTCTAAAATCATACGCAGAATTTTGTTCTGAAGTAATTGCAGTTTGTTAATATGACACTTCGCAGCATTTGCAATAAATAAACAATAAATGTATATATATATATACTATATATGAACTAAATATGTACTATTGCAATAAATTCGATGTATATTTCTTGAATGATGATAATAAACTGCCTCTTTCTGTTTCCCTATCCTCTTTAGTGTGACGTTGCCTTGTCATAGGCACGGCTACATTATTTAACTTTTATGTTGATTTTAATTCTAATTTGAATCATATTTGCTCAGTTTAGTTCAAAACTGTATGTTTTGCTTAGTTTTGCTCATAATTGCTCAGTTTTGCTCAATGGTGCTCAGTTTGGAATCAACTTTGCTAAGTTTTGCTCAAAAATGCTCAATTTTGAACCAAAATGCTTAGTTTTGAATCAAATTTGCTGAGTTTTGCTCAGAATTGCTCAGTTTTGCTTAAATTGCTAAGTTTTGCTCACTATTACTCAGTTTAGCTTAACAGTGCTTAGTTTTGAATCAACTTTGTTAAAATTACTATAAATTTCGCTCGGAATAAAAAAATCCCAATTTTACACACATAATGTCAAGGACATTCTATTTCAAATCCCAATTGTAATCCCCACATACGTCAATTTCATTCACAACAACCTCGAAAACTTTTTCTCGTCTATTTTAAAAACAATTTTTCAATGACATCATTTGCTTCATTTCTAATGATTTTTTAAAACTCAACGCTCGAGATAACATCCGTTAAGAAGAAGTTGAACTTTTTTTTTAAAAAATCCTCACACATACATCGAGTAAATGCCTGCGGAATCATTATAAGAAAATAAATCTACGTGACATGTGAGAGAATTTTTTTCTCTCTAATTTATTTTGCTTCTTCTTTTACTCGAATTTGTAATAGCAACATAAATTACAAATAACTCCTTCAGGACTATGAACATGGTGCCTTCTCGTATTCACATTTTTCATATTTTTTGCTATTTTATTTTTTTTCAAAAAAACAAACAACAAACTTTTTTCTGATTGTAAGGCGCGTACATAAAAAAGTTTTTTTGTCGTCATTTAACCCAGTAGACGTTGAATTGAGTTTTTAAAGTTAAATTATGGACATAAATGCGAAATGGAAAAGCATCAATAGCAATAACTCATTCTAAAGCATCTAGGAATTTCTTTATTTGGAATGTCCGCTCTACTTTCATGCTTCCACAGCCAGTTCCGTAATCGATAGCTTTTATGTGTGGTCATCCATATAATTATATGCGGTTATTTATAGATCGATTATTTATGGTAGATGAAAGGGTCATCGTGCTTTTGGTTTTAGATTTCCTTTTTTTGTGGGCTTTGGAAATGATTTTGTTGCTGATTGTGAGTAACTTTTGATGTTGAAGGTTAAACGGAAGTGCGAGGGTTGAATTTTTAATTTGGGTGGATATTCGTTTTTTGTCGTGGGATTACTTTTGACGGAATTGGAGTTTAACGTAGATTTGAAAAATGCTCAATAATGTGAGCATATTTAAAGACATTTAAATGCTCAAATAAAGACCTTCTGGATATATCTAAGGCGACATTTGCTTCCTATCATTTAGAAAAACGTGACATCATTTTGTGATGTCATAAATAAACGACCTCTATGGCACTCTTGAGTAGTATACAGGTAAGTTAGATTAAAATTAGCCGTTACGGTAACGTAAGGGTACCGTGGCATCTTGTTGACATCTTGACACTAACATAGCGACTTAGCTAAGCCTCAGCAGCCACTCGGGTACTTGAAACAAAGAAAACACCTAACATCAATGCCAAAAAGTCTACAAATCTCTCATTCATCAATATTCATGACCTCACCTTCATCAATAAGTCACCAACTCAACAAAACATTGAATCCCACATCCAAAACTCACTGTCAATTGATGTCATGGTCAAGTATCAAACCACTGAACCGTCAATACACACAACATTTCCTACTTACATCTTCTTTTTCCACAAAAAAGTTTTTATTTAAGACTGTCGAGTGCCGCATTTTCTTCATTCACCCTCAATTTATTTTTCAGATGAGAAAAGTAAATACAAATTTAATCAAATCAAAATAAACAACAAAAAAAAAGTAAAACCTCATGAAACCTTTCAAAATGTCATTAAATCCCGAGTTTTATTTACTTTATGAAATTTCTTATTATTTCGTCTGCATGACTATGTACATAGATTAATATATTTACGCAAGAAAATTAAATAAATAAACGAATGCGTTGGCTGTGGACGACGGGAAAGAAAAATCCAGAATTTATGCATTCGGATATTAATTTTCGTCCTTTTTAATCTAAAGAGATTTTCCCTCGAGGAAGTTTCATTTAAAAAAAATTTCATTAACACAACATTTTCCGACTTATTTCATTAAAATAGATAAGAAGAAGTCGATAAATTTATTCTCATAAGACCGACTGTACCTTCTCGCTTTTCGGTTCCATTTTCTCCCATGAAATAAATATCACGTGTTGAGAGATGAAGATGGGTAGAGAGTTGGGCATTAATGAACGAGTATTGTGTTACTGACTGTAAATGCAATTAACCTATTTCTCTTATCGTCTCTGGTTGTAACTACTAGCATGGATATTTCAAAACAAAAATAAAACTTTTTTCATGTGCTCAGCTTTATTTGCTGTTCTTTTTATTTTAGTGCAAATTTGAGAGATTTTAAGGGGAATGCAATCACTAATAGGGTTTTCAATCTCGGGATTGAAATGAATCTAGCTCATCTGGCAGAAACCATGGATTCCATGGATTCCATGGATTCCATGGATTCCATGGATTCTATGGATTACCCGAAACTGTTGGTTTTCCATCGAAACTCACAGCTTTTTGAATCCATCGTTTCTATAGATTCTATTAAAAACCCTTAGCTTCAGATTTTCCATGGAATCCATGGAAAATTTAGCTCCACTGCTTATATTTATTTGTACACTCATAAAAATATTTTTAATAATTTGTTACTAAAATCTTATTAAAAAGTTTTTAATGAGAATTATTAAAATTTTAAAAAACCTTATCAAACTTTTAATAAAACTTATCAAATTTTAATAAAAGTTTTTAAAATTCTACAGCGTTGTAAAACTGTTGTAGGTTTCCAAAATTGTAAGGTTTTCATATATTTTATATACTTCACAAACGCTCCAAGAAATGACTTATAAAAGGTCAAAAAAAGGCAAGTTAATCAGCAAGAAATCTCGATAAGAGACATCATAGAGACTTCTATTTTTTAAATTTGATTTGTGCTGCTCTATAGAAGAGCTGTATTGTTTTTGGGCAAGGTAGGAACAGCCGTTGCTTCAGAAAAAGCATAAAACTTTCCTTTCTTATGAATTTTTTAAAACAAAAGTTGACTGTGATTTTTATAAAATTCAACTTTTAATGAAAAATTTTTTTTAAAAACTTTTAAAGAATGTTCGTTAAGCTTTAGACCTTCAAACTTATGCTAACCGAAGCTCAGCTCACTCGCTAGCTTTATATCTTCAAACGTATGCTGAGCGAAGCTCAGTTGACTTATCAAGCTTCATACCTTCATACTTATGCTGGGAAAATCTTGGTCTATCCATTAGACTTTTGATGGTACGGTACACTAGTTCTGACAGGTTTTATTTTAAGCTTTTCTTTAAAAGAGCTCAAGTTTGAAAGAACTTACAAAATATTACGTTTGAATTTTGTACGAATCACTTTAATTATTTGCTGAACATTTTCAATAAATTTGTCGCCATCAGTTTGTTTAAGTAACCTTGTATACCTGAATAATCAGAATAATTTCGAAATTTTGAGATTATAAACAATCAAATCTCTTAAATGGTCGATAACCATTGAAACCTTCTTGGGGCTTGTATACACGGTTAAACAGCATCAGAACTGCCATAAAATTCTAGTTAATTTAATAAGAATTTTAGCAACAGAATTTTAATTTTGCGTTCTTTTTATGTTTAAATCTTTACATTTTTCTTAGCAAAATGTGTAAATAATATTATGATTAGATTTACAAATCTAATTTTCTTAAGGGCAATTTACAATTATTTGAAAGACTTTTGGAAAATTTCAGGAAAGAATCGAAAATTTATTATTTTGCCCATTAGAGGTTAACATATCTACTTCTAAACATTTGAACAAAACTGTGATTTTTAAACAGTTGAATGAATGAAGCGAAACAAAATGGAATTACGGCTACATTTTCTTTAAACATTCGAGCGAATCTCGAACATAATTTTATATGGAATAGCTAACATCTTTAGATTAGTTGAACCCACTTGAACCCACCTTGATTTTATTTTTTAAACAATTTGGAATAATATATTTTTAAAAAGCAAACATATAACCAATATTTATGTTTTCTTCATATTTAGGTTTTTAGAATAATGAAATTGACAAATTAATAAGTGGGATTTTTTTTGGATGAAAATCCTATTAGATAATAAATCCACTTATTAATACAAGTGGAATTATTATCCACTATGACAAATAAGTTTTTGGATTTAATTTAATCCATAATTTTAATCGTGTTCCATAAAGATAATAATCCCACTTAGAAATGTAAGTGAAATTATTATCTACCAGGGAGATAATAATCCCACACTCATAAAAAAAATTGATGAATTTTATTAAAAATGTATGAAAAAGTTTAATAAAAGTTTATAAAAATACATCTTGATAACTTTTACTAAAATTTGATAAGGGTTATTAAACGTTTTGGTTTTACAAAAATGCATTCAAATTTTACAAAACTGTTAAAATTTTAATAATTTTCTTACTAAACATTAGTAAAAAGTTATTAAGATGTATTTTTATAATTTTTATTAAATTTGTTCATGGATTTTAGTAAAAAGTCATTAAAATTTCTTGGATTACTTTTTTTACAAAAACAGCTTTATAGTATAATTAATTTATAGTATGGAGCTTTTTCAAGTCTTAACTAAAGTGCTTTCTCAAAGCTTAAGACTTTGCATGATTTTTGGCACTTAATGTGCCTCATAAGAAATTTATAATTTTATATGACTTTGTATGAGAACTAAGACATTCTTTTGTATAAGTCATTTCTTGGAGCGTTTGTGAAGTATATAAAATATATGAAAACCTTACAATTTTGGAAACCTACAACAGTTTTACAACGCTGTAGAATTTTAAAAACTTTTATTAAAATTTGATAAGCTTTATTAAAAGTTTGATAAGGTTTACTAAAATTTTAATAATTCTCATTAAAAACTTTTTAATAAGATTTTAGTAACAAATTATTAAAAATATTTTTATGAGTATACAAATAAATATAAGCAGTGGAGCTAAATTTTCCATGGATTCCATGGAAAATCTGAAGCTAAGGGTTTTTAATAGAATCTATAGAAACGATGGATTCAAAAAGCTGTGAGTTTCGATGGAAAACCAACAGTTTCGGGTAATCCATAGAATCCATGGAATCCATGGAATCCATGGAATCCATCGTTTCTGCCAGATGAGCCACTCCCGATTGAAATGTATGTAATCCCGGGATCAAACCCGGGATTCAGTACATTTTAACCCCGGGATTGAAAACCCTAAATCAGTAAGTGCCAGTGGTGAAGCTAGGCGTGCGTAAAAATTGTGTAAATTGTAAAATTAGGTTTGAAGTAGTAAATAACATAATTAAATAAAGAATGAAAATTGTGGTTCGAATCCCAGTCTTAAATAAAGTTTGCCAATTGTTATAAGTCTTCCAAAGTATTTTTTTTGAATTGCAGTGATCAAATGATTAAATGCTTAGATAAATTCCCAAACCAAATCAAATATTTTGTCTAAAATTAAGCAATAGTACTTAAATATTAGTTTAGTCCAAAAAGATACTAATCACTTCTAACGTCCATCAAAAAACCTAATTTTTTGACCACCCATAAATGTTGAATGTCATAAGTGAACGACCCTTATAGATTTACAATGATTTTGTCCTTAAGATTGCAAACAAAAAAGTAGATTCTCGCCAATCCAGACCATTTGTCATCCCCCAATCAACACAAAAACAATTCATACTAGTTCAGTTCGCTACAAGATAACGAAGACAAAGCTTGTTTAAAAAGTACTTTAAAAAGCTTAAGCGCTGGAAGAGCTTTTATCAATGTGTAAATTTTATGTTATCCTGTTAGGATATTTCATTTAAAAAATGAGTTAAAAACACAAGAGTTGAAAAATAACTTTACAAATTCTTGATTAAAGCTAGCTGTTGTGTATGTGGAAATTGGATTTGAAATATTTTTTTTCCTACCGAACATCTATCTTTATCCATCTGTGCAGCATGTGAAAGCCAAACGAGAACATCTGTAATTTATTTCATACTTTAGAGTTTTGTGTTTGTGTTGATCCTTGTGAAAAGAGAGTGAAAATCTAGCTAGAGTGGTTGGTAAACAAGAATTTGTGAAAGATTGTTTTGTTCAATTTGATTTTGTTTGTGATTTGGATTCAGTATCAATTTTTGTTTATAAAAATAAAAGCTGAGAATTGTTTCTGATAAAGAAACTGATAAAGGTGTGAGTTCGAATCTCGTAAATAATAATTAATTTGTTTATTGAAATTATTGATCTTTCTTTTTTTGAATTTTTGCAACAATCACTAAGGAGTCGATCATTTATTACTTGAGAATCGTACTACTGGACTTCCAGGAATTTCTATTGTTTCTATATGCTAACCTCCCCTCCCCTAGAAGTCATAAGTGAATGGCCCCTTAACAGAAAGGGGTATATTTTTTAAAGTTGGATATATTATTACGTATTAAGGGGACTTTTTGTAAATGTTCTCAAACTTTTAATGTAGGGATGAGAGATCGGGGGAACCTGATGCTACAGTCTGATGCTGTATTTGTCTTCTATAATTGTTCAAGATATTCTATCCCTGAGCCGAAATAATCCTGCAGCTGCTAAATAAACATCATTTATGAAGGCCAACCAATTAATTCCCACAAAATCCTTACTTAAATGATCCATAAATTATCATTCATCATTAACATTCCAAAACAAAAAATCTTCAAGTTTCTCACTTAATTTCCCACACAACAAGTTCCTTTCAATAACGGTGAGAAAATCCACAAATTTTCAGACATCTTCAGCCCATCTTATGTGAGCACTTAATTGAACAAATTATCCCTTTCTCACAATGAGAATAAAGGCGAAACAAAAGTTTATGGAATAGGAATTAACACAAAAATGGGAAAGCAACGAAGTCAAAAATAAAAAAAGCAAGATTGATGAATTTTCAAGTCCAAAAAGAACCGGAAAAACAAAAGGCAGTAAAAAATCTCATTTTCCTTATGGATTTAGCCTTCCTCAATGTCCTGTATATATACAACATTAATTGGATTTTTAATTAAGACCCCCTTTATCCGAAATTTAAGCCGTTAAAGGTTGATACAGAAATAAATGAGGAACGGAAGTATATACAAAAAAAATAATTGGTGCTCGGCTATCCATTTTTCTGTATTTAGTGGCACTTACCTTTATCACTAATTGGAGACTGCTGCAATAATTGATCAGATGATATAGACGTAGTCGGCTGTGTTATCGGATATTTTTGCTGCAGATTAGAACTACAAATTGCCGTAGTCCAAAGCGACTGCAGGCCTGTAATGAGAAATAATGAGAATAGAAATGGATTAGTATGGATGATTTTGTGACAGGTTTTGAGGTTAAAAAGCATTTTTTGGCTATTTTTGACTGAAGATGAGGATTAGTTAAGACACAGGTCATGTCTGGAGTGTCTGCTGATTTTTTTATGTAAACCAGTTCAACTGCTATAGTTTAAAATACATTTAAGAGCCCGGATAGTCCCAAAAAGTGGATTCAAGATATGGAACAATATCCCAACGAATCCCATTGAAGAATTTAATTGATAAGTTCGAATTACGTATCAAATGTAAGCCTGTGTGAGGTACTCCGGTCTAGATTCAAATTTTAAGCTAAAACTCTGCTAGTTTATCCGCACTTTTCGCCAAATCACAAAATCACAATTTTCAAAACTTTTATGATTGCTATGAAAATTTTAAATCAAAGCAAATAAAAAATGTATAAATTTCATTCATTCAACTCGAAACAATAAACCTGTTGACACCAACAATCCTAAAGTACTCAAAAATTCAGTACTTAAAACTTTAAACCCGTCTCATTTGCACAGCAAAATTTATTCAAGCATGGAAAATCCACCCAAAATGAATTCAAAAACCCTTTAGTCTAGCAGAAAAAATGCTTCAACAAACCAAGGGGAACACAACGTGATGGACAAACGTTTATTATTCATTTTTTAATAAATTTCCTATCAATTTTTGAGATTTGGTAGAAAATGTCTCATCGTCGTAGAGAATTAATCGAAAACATTTTTCCATTATGTTGTCTTCCCCTCAAAGCAAACTTATGATGACCAGGGGGGGGGGGGGGGGGGTCAGCAAGAAAAGAACAATAGAAATTCCTGGAAATCGATTGTTCTTTTTGAAAAATGACCGTTAAATTCGGACGTCATAAGTGAACGACCCCATACAAAAAAATATGAAAAATTATTCAAGGTATTAAAAAAGTTGACGTTCATTAGCCTCATGCTTAGGGGGTATGACGAATGGATGGGAGGAAAAAAAGAATGAAAGAAAAAGGTAGTAGACAGGCAAGCTCATTAAATAATACTTAATAAATACATTAGCATGAAAAATGTTAAGTACATCAATAGTAATAATGGCGCCTTTCACGCTCTTCCGTTATTCATTTATTAGGCATTTGGATGAAGAATTGGCTTCTATTTCCGTTAATTTTATCATAAATTTAAATAAATAATCATAAAAGATTATGAAAAAGTATTAAACTTTTCTTTCATTTAAACAGCAGAACAAAATTTTTCATTTATTCATTAAATTGCGAATGAAACGAACTCAAATACTTGAAAGTTTTTTTTTATAAATCCACTCACTCTTTATCTTTCTCGCTTTTGGAAACGAAACGGAAATAAAAAGGATAAATGAATTAAATTTTCATATTCGAAGAATTGTGGAAATTTAAAGCTCACATAAAGGAAGTGAGAGAATGTTCGAGGATAAGTTGAATTAGGCGCATTTGATTAGTTTTTTGGAAAAGGATTTGAACCTTGATTTTTTAGGTTTAAGAGTTTCAGATTAATTTTATATGTATTATAAGCTTGCACTGTTAAGGACGTAAATTTAGCTAAGTTTGGAGCAATTTGCAAGGGGGAAAACATCTTGATGGGGAAAATATTTTGAGGGGAATAAAATTTTTTTGAAAATTCAATTTCAAATTTCCA
This sequence comes from Chironomus riparius, assembly GCA_917627325.4. Classification (NCBI taxonomy): domain Eukaryota; kingdom Metazoa; phylum Arthropoda; class Insecta; order Diptera; family Chironomidae; genus Chironomus; species Chironomus riparius. The sequence continues at coordinate 13,462,915 of OU895877.1, read as the reverse complement.
ATCAAAAATGTTTCCCATCATGTTGTTTTCCCCCAAAGATTATAATTTATTTGACAAACTTTTCAAGTTCCACACCAGTTCGATACCATATCATTTACCTACTTAAAGCTATCTACCCTTCGGATAACAGCTCCTTAAAAAATCATCAACACCTTCAAATCTCAACACCTTCAACATTACTTCCCTCAAAAGAAAAACTTCAATAAAAATTTCTCCGTATTTTTGTCGTAAAGTCACAAGCCATTTACAATCCAAACAACAAACCATCATCATAACATCGTTCCAGTTATCAACACTAGCAAAAAAAAAGAAACTTTGAAAGCCACTTTGGAAAGAAGAAACTCTTCAGACAAAAGAAAACTCACATCAAACATCCAATTACGTTTGAGAAACTTTGCTAACAATTTTTTTTTTTGTTCCTCTCAGACACTGCGGGTTTATTCATTAGTGATGTTAATTGAATATTGGGATTTTTGAACTCCTACAATCTATTGTAGCTATAAAGTTGTCTCATTTTTTGTAGTGCAGTAAGAGACCCTACTGTCATTGTGGCAGCGATAGTTTTTAATGTGCCTTGTTGCAAATTTATAAGCTTCACATAAGTTCATTTGATCATACCTCAGATTACATATCTTCAGATATAACCAAGAGGATACACTAGTATAGGGGTAGGTCTAGATTAATGCTGTCCAAACTTTATGAACCACGGGCCACCTTGATAGTAAGCCATATAGACACTAGTGTGCTGCGGCACACAGTTTGAACAACACTTGTCCAATAAATCCACCCCAGACAATAATTTTATAATTGATGAGCCACAAGTCGATCTTCTTTGATTATTTTGTTCAGTTCCACAACCTTACTGTAACTCCTCCCAGGGGACGGTCAGGTTCAATAACTTTTTTAAAATTTTTTATCTTTTACCATAGCTTTCAACCCCATGCCTACCCCCACATCAAGTTTGACATCATATCTGTACGACCCCACAGTACAGTAATGATGAAATTTATGTTGAAAGCCACTACTGTGAAAGAATATATGGCACCGAGGCAAGTCATAAATTATGAAATGTTAGGAATGAAAGTTTTTTAATTTGAAAAAATAAAAAAAAGAAAAAAGAAATAAAAAGTTTTTTTTACATGAAATATTTTTCATCTCCATCCATTCTATTTCTTCCTCCTTTTTCTGTTCCTTTTTTCCCCTTTTATTGTGGTTTTGTGAAAAAAATATGTTCTGTAAAGAATTGTTTTGTATTTTCAGAATAAGTTTAAACTTTCTTTTTTTGGAACAACAGTCATTATAGAGAATTACTTTGTGCTTAGAAGTAAATAAAAAAGTTTTTTTTGTTATGTGAAATTCTCGAGTATGCGATAATTAAATTCAATCCTATCAGACAATTTAAAGCTCTGTTTAATGTTTACTGAAAGATTTTAAATCAGCCTACGCAAACTGTTGGAATGTAGGAGGAATGTTTATGACAGATATGTACGGAGAAAAATATCAAAAAGGTCAAGTTTTTTTCTGATGGTCTGTATAATATTGGGTAGCTCTTTGGAAATGTTTTTTTTTCTTTTTCACAAATTTAAAGCTTGTAGGTCGAGGTTCAAGAAATATAAGATTTTGAAGCAAATATTATTGAATAATAAAGTAGCTTGAATATTGAGATGAACTTGACACATCACTATGGGGCAAAATGAAAAAAAAAGGGACTTTCACTTTGAAAAATGGACTTTTCCGATTTACACTTTTTGGGTGATTTTTTCTTGTAGAGGACATAAAAGTAGATAGAAATGCCAAATTTCAGGTCATTTGGTGCTGATTTCGCGATTCTAGAGCTGTTTGAAGTTGAAAACTAGTGAAAATTCTGGTTTTTTCATACCATGTTTGAACCGGGAAATATCTTAACTGGTTTAAGATATTGCAAAACGGTTTTCAGTTCCTATTAGTAGTATATAAGAGCTTTATTTTGACATATAACAAAGTTTAGGTTCTGAATGTTTTCGTGCCATTATGGTAGAACATATGTGAAAATTTCAGGAAAATTATCTTCAAACAAGCCGCAACTATCATAAATGAAGAGTTTCCAGGCAAGTAAAAACGCAGTTTTGTAGCCCCATATATCTAGTTTTCAAAACTGTATAAACTTTGAAAAAGTAAGCTAACGTAATTGAGTTATGTTGATTTTAGTAGGTCGTTGAGTATTTGGCCAAAAACTAATAATTCTTTTGAAAATACGAAAACATAGTTTTAAAAATAGTTTTTTGGTGTTTTCTTATGAAAAATAACAATTTAAATGATTTTGTGAAGAAAATTTTTCAAAAACTTCAAAATCTTTCGAGATATAGGGGGTATGTGCTCTCCATCGATTTGGCCATTTGTCACCCTACTTAAACCACTATAACTTTTTTTTGAAAAAATATTTTTTAATTCTGTTTTCGGATTATTGTAGCCTAATGTAATACCTATCCAACGATATATAATACTTGCTAGTTAACTTAGTCCTGGTTATTTATAGGGCTGTTGATTGTGACATACGCAGTTTTTGAAAAATTCCCAAAAATTGCATTTTCAAAAATACCACTTTTAAGCAATCTCGAGTATTTTTTTAGAACTTTTTTATGTTTATTTATGACATTTATGAGATTATAAAGCCAAAAAATTAAATTTAGAAACTTTTTACTTCCCTAGTTAACAACTTTGTAAAGTACCCTTGGTAGTCACTATCAGGTGTGAAAATCTCAGTTTTGAAACTATTTTATATATATACTCGTGAAATTCTCTCTACACATCATATCAGTTTTGAACTTCATTGAACAAGTCACTTTCAAAAATGAACCAAAATTCAACACTTACGAAGAAAACACTCTGTGAAATTCTTCGCGACAAAACGTTAAATCTTGCAACACAGCACACGTACTGTTTGGCAGTAATAGAAGAAATTCATGGGAGAGAATTAGCGGAATCACAGAAACCAAGTTTAATTAATAAATTAAACAAGCTGAAGTCAAAGTCAAAAATGTTTTGTAATCAGTCAAATTGGAATAATGCATTAAGAGATCATGCAGATTTCTATGAAGAGGAATTTGAAGTTGACTCACGATACTTCAGCGAATCTAGTGGAGGGATTCTTTTTGAGGAAGAATCTATATATGAAGCAGAAAATGTTACTGACACAGATGAAGATATGGATGAGATTGAATACATCGTCCATGACATAGAGCCTTCATCCAGCAAGGGCATCAAGAGGAAATCATTTGAACAACTAACAAGCGATAAGCATCGACGTAGAAGAGTGGACGAATTAGATATCAGTTTAAAAGAAGCAAAAGGATCATTGTTATCAGTTCTTCACTTGGCACTTCGCCTTTCTAAAGAAGAAGGAAAAGTAGAAGGAGCTAAAATGTTAAAAGAATTTATTAAGGCGTGCCAAAAAGGAGAGGATCTTCCAGAAAAAACTACATCAAAACCTAAACAACTAGATATACATGTAGCTCTAGGTGTAAAAGCCTTTAACAATTTATCTCGAAATCAGTACAACAATATTCGACAAGTCCTGAAACTGGAATGCGAAAACGTTTTACCGACAGCTAAAAAATTGTTGAGGTTAGAGAAACAATGCTATCCTGATGACATAACGGTCACCGATACAAGAGCCGTTATTCCACTAAAAAATTTGACACAACTCACCACAAAAAGAGTTATTGAAGCACACAATTCAGAAATATACGACAAAATCAAAATATTACCTTCAGAATCAACTCCAAAAGTTATTCATGCAGAAATGATCGTCACATGGGGGATGGACGGAACAACAGGACAGTCACAGTATAACCAAGGAAAAACAAATTCAAGAAATCAAGAACGAGATAGAACACAACCGAATCAAACGACTAATAATGAAATTATAGAAGACAAATCACTATTGACAGTTAGTATGAGTGTTCAGCAACTACGACATGAAGACGAAAACGGAAATTATATCTGCTTATGGGACAACGAAAACAGTCAATCTGTATACTCAGTACGACCAATACAACTTGAACATGCCAAAGAAACCAGAGTAAATGTTAGAAGGATATATGAAGATATAAAAAATCAAATATCAAAACTTGAACCACAGAGATTCATATGTGAAGACATGCTTTTGGAAATTACGTACAAATTCTACCCCACAATGTTAGATGGAAAAGTTTACACAGACCTTACAGAAACATCAGGATATTGCAGATGTCAGCTTTGTAGATCTGGACCAAACGAGATGAGTGACATAAATAATCTTGATAATGGAAGATTCGAAAAAACACACAGAAAATTTGTTAAAGAACACTTGTATTTCAACACTCAGCCACTTCATACATCAATGAACGTACTCACGACTCTATATGATTTGTCATATAAACAATATGTTCAAAAACACTGGCTGGAGATAACTGAAGAGGAACAGATTGTTTTAGATGTTGAAAAGGCTAGAATAAAGCAAGCAATGTGGGATGCATTTAATGTTCGTGTACTCGAACCAAGACAAGGGGGAGCTGGATCATCAGATACAGGAAACGTTGCAAGAAAAGTTCTTGAAAATCCAGAGCTTCTAGCTAAAACTCTATATCTTAATGAAGAAATAATTAAACGTATATGCTATGTGCTAAACCAAATTCGAAGTTTAGAACCAGTTGATGATCTAGATGAATTTGATAGGTACTGTAAAGAAACATACAGAATGTTTTTGACAACATATAGTTGGTTCAAAATACCAGTAACACTTCACAGAGCACTTGCTCATGCAAAACACTACATGGAAGCCTTACCATTACCTCTAGGAAGAATGAGTGAAGAAGCCGGGGAGTCACAAAACAAATATCTCAGACAAGATAGAGAACTACGTGCCAGAAAAACTTCAAGAATACACAGTTTTACGGATGTTATACATAGAAGACTCTACAGTTCTGATCCAGTAATAATAAAAAAATATATGGATGTAATAAATAAAAGGTTAATGAGAAAAAATGTCCAAGAAGAAGGTGAAACACCTGAGCAACAAACAGAAAATGAGGAAAAAGATGAGGAAGAAATTGAATTGATTGAGCCAGAAGGAGAAGGTTATGACTTTTCCCAAGCAGAAAACTATGATTATTCCGAAGGACAAGACCATGAATATTCTGAAGAAGCAAACAACGAATGAATAAATAAATTTCATTAAATATGATAAAAAAAATGTAAATTAAATTTCTTGACAAATAAACAAAATTTCATTAAACTAAAAATTAAACTTTATTAATTTTACCTATTATAGTTGCGTATCAGAGTATTTTTTTTATTACTCTAATGATAATAGCTTTTTTCAGACTTAACATTTCTTAAAAAAGTCCAAAAAATACTCGAGATTGCTTAAAAGTGGTATTTTTGAAAATGCAATTTTTGGGAATTTTTCAAAAACTGCGTATGTCACAATCAACAGCCCTATAAATAACCAGGACTAAGTTAACTAGCAAGTATTATATATCGTTGGATAGGTATTACATTAGGCTACAATAATCCGAAAACAGAATTAAAAAATATTTTTTCAAAAAAAAGTTATAGTGGTTTAAGTAGGGTGACAAATGGCCAAATCGATGGAGAGCACATACCCCCTATATCTCGAAAGATTTTGAAGTTTTTGAAAAATTTTCTTCACAAAATCATTTAAATTGTTATTTTTCATAAGAAAACACCAAAAAACTATTTTTAAAACTATGTTTTCGTATTTTCAAAAGAATTATTAGTTTTTGGCCAAATACTCAACGACCTACTAAAATCAACATAACTCAATTACGTTAGCTTACTTTTTCAAAGTTTATACAGTTTTGAAAACTAGATATATGGGGCTACAAAACTGCGTTTTTACTTGCCTGGAAACTCTTCATTTATGATAGTTGCGGCTTGTTTGAAGATAATTTTCCTGAAATTTTCACATATGTTCTACCATAATGGCACGAAAACATTCAGAACCTAAACTTTGTTATATGTCAAAATAAAGCTCTTATATACTACTAATAGGAACTGAAAACCGTTTTGCAATATCTTAAACCAGTTAAGATATTTCCCGGTTCAAACATGGTATGAAAAAACCAGAATTTTCACTAGTTTTCAACTTCAAACAGCTCTAGAATCGCGAAATCAGCACCAAATGACCTGAAATTTGGCATTTCTATCTACTTTTATGTCCTCTACAAGAAAAAATCACCCAAAAAGTGTAAATCGGAAAAGTCCATTTTTCAAAGTGAAAGTCCCTTTTTTTTTCATTTTGCCCCATAGTGCACATGTTTTCAATTTTATTTTGCTGGGCTGATGAATTAAGATCAAATTACGTCTTATCATAAGTTTTACATTCAGTCATGGAATCTGATAAATAACATTTTGATCATTTTTGTTCATTTTAATCATTGTTTTCAGTTTGAATTATTTAAAACATCTGAAACTTGCTAAAACTTCAAGATGGGTTGTTCATAAAATACGCTAATCACAAAATGGTGTTTGGACGTGAATGAAGTCTCTATGAGACATTTTATTTTTATAGCTAGTTATACTTAAATTAAGAAAGTTGTTAAGTAAAATCACATCAAGTTTACATTCTCCCAAGGTTCTTAGCAGACACTAATAGCTCAATGCTAAGAATATGCGATCAAAAATTGTAAAAACTGCAAGTTCGATTCCCACTCAGAATAAATTTCCTCGGAAAGTTTTCGTTTTTCTGCTAATTATTCAACATTAAGTTCCTTACAATCAATTTCATATGAATTCTATATTAATTCCTTATAGCTTGTTGTACCTAGGTAAGTTTTGAATAAACCATATTTTATCCTTGAGGTAGATGTATCATTGATATATGCTTAACTTACCGAATCCAACCAAATCCACTACAAAAATTTCACTTAGATATTAAATAATTATTTTCATAAGAATTTCTTTGTAAAGCTTTAAACTTGATGGAAAAATTGCCAGCATAGAAAAATACTTCTTGTTCATTCAAATGCAATATTTATTCGAGTGGATATTTTAATTAATAAGTTAAGAGGAGCAGAGAAAGATCGATAATCGAGGAATTGGAGTATGAAAGGTGATAAAATATTCATAATGTCCAAAAATAGCCCCTTCCGTGCTGTTAGGCAACTCATTAATTTTCAATCTACATGATAACAACTTCCGTTGATAAAACTTTTTGTTTAAAAAATAATTAAATAATTAAAATGTTATGTCGAAGCTATTAAATTATTGAAAATCCAGCAGGAACTTCCGAGGCTTGTTCAGAATTAATCAATTTATACTACATTAAACATGCTGTGTATATGCAAGTCAGAAAATTTATTACCGATGCCAAAACAAGGAAAAGTTTAAGTCAAATTCAAGCAGCTATGCAGCATAATTTTCAATCTTCCTTTATTCCTTCACTTCTCTTCCTACCGAACGGCTTTTTATGAAAACACAAAAAAAAAAGAATTATTTTCATTTTCTTCTTAATGGCTGAAATAAAGCACAAAAACTAAATCACATCCGTTGCAAAAATATTTTCCGAGATGATCTCTCATGCATGTAAAAAATAATTATTATATGTGTATAATTTATAGCTTCGCTGTGCGCTTTTGTTTTGTTAATGGAAGATTTTATTTATGAGCTAGTAATGAAGAATGTTTGAATGTTAGGTTGATGGAACGCTGTAGGTTTTTGGCAAAAAAGAAACAAAAGTCCATAATGATAAATTCATTTTTAAACGTACATCTTCACAGGATTTGAACCCGTATCAATAAATTTTATTACTTCAATAACTTTAAGTCATTTGGTTTTTTGGTTTTTTGGATTAGCTTAATGACTTCTTGTGTATATAGATTATATTCTTGAGTATTAATGGAAATCAAAGCATTTAAGGTAACCTGCAAGCAAGATTACTATTAATCGAACATTTATGTCCTTGTGACCTGCTCTTGCCCCAAAGAAGCCTTAAAACTGGATCAAGATATTATGTTTTTACAACAAAACAACTATAAAGTCAAAACGATCTAATCCAAATTAAAACTTCCAAAACCACGCTTACCAAAATAACAATAAAATTGATAAATTGAAAGTCAGGAAAATTTGTAGTTTTTCATTCGTAAACAAAACAATTTTAATTGTAATATATGGCTAAATGAAAGGGGAAGCTCTCCTAGCGTGGGGAGTTATAGAGCTTTACATTCACATCCACCATGCTTGTTATCAGAACAAAACAACAATTTTTTATTGTTTCCACACAAACGAGGCATGTAGTCTATAATTTTGAATGAATATACAAATAAATAATAGAAAATTGGATAGAGCCTCACTCGCAATTAAGACAACATGCTAATTATACACCGATGGCGGCAAATAAATTTTGTTATGAACGAAAAAAAAAAAAATAAAAAATCCTTTCCTATCCGCTACATAAATTTTATTTTAAGTGAAGCTTCGTGTAATGACAATTTTATTCATGAACTATTCATAATAAAGTACAAAAATAGAGTCGGGAAATTCATAAAATAATGACACAATCAATCTTCATTCAACGATCCATAACGTAATAGACGAGAGTGAATACTTTATGTCCTTCTTCTTGTTTGCTTCTTCATAGGAAAAATTTATTTATCTTGTACTTTCTTTACGCTTTAGTTCATTCATTTCTCGAGCTTCGTGTCTCATAATTTTAAAGGAAAAAAAAACAAATTTTAATAAAAAAAATAAAAAGCAGCAAAAGAAGAAGTTTAATGAAAATTAATTTATGCAAATGATAATGAAATTATAACTTTATGGCGGGTAAAGCAAGAAATGATGTTGGTGTAGATTGATGGGGAAGGAATTTAGAGGATATTGAGGTTACAGAAACTTATTGATATGGAAAACCTAAGCTAGGAGCTGGACGTAATTATATTAGATTTGAGTCAATCCGGTTTTTTTACATGTCAGATACTTAAAGTGCCTAAACGGGTCTGAATTTTGTTAGATTTTTATTTTAAAAAAATAATTTTGAATCAGACCCGTCCGTCCTTAGACCTCACGCACAGACCTAGTCAAGTTTTCTTAAATAAAAGAAAAAAGTCTAAGCATCTTTGAGCACATCTCAATCTTTGATCCATGCCATCATCATTCAAATTGCCCTCAATTCCTCTTCAAACTTTACTTAATCAACAACTCAAAAAGAAAATTAATAAACATTAATGAATAATTTTTTTAATTAAGCAGCAAACAAAGTGTGCAGAACTAAAAATTTTTTTTTTCAAAGACTTTCTTAGTTATTAATATTTCATTTAATAAGCAAGTCCAAAAGAAATCAAAAGTAGAACCTTTTTAATTGAAAGAATATGAATACATTAGTAATAGCTTCGTATGGGCGTATTTTGTATAATGAATTATTTTCATTCCTATTCATACACCTACGTTAAGTAACAGAAAGTATAAATGTTAATCTACTCTTCTAGAAAATTTTCATTCATAATGCAGGAGCTACAGGTGTTCGTTTCCACCTACTAATGTTTCACTTAATTTTTGGGGTTGTTTTGTTAAGCAAAAAAAAATTATGAATTCATTTGAGCATTTATATTAATTAAGTTTTCTGTGTGGTAAATTGAGTTTGTAAGTCATTTGAAAAACTATGAAAATTGGTACTAGCTTTATGAGTCGTTAGGTATGGAGAGTAAAGCTAAGACTCAGGGATGTAGACTAAGCACATTCTATTAAAGGAAAATTGAATAAAGAGAAAAAAGTCATTAAACTCTACAACTCCCCTCCTCATCTCCATTGACATTCACAAGCAGTTCCAACAAACATTATCGGATTCACGTAAATAATTCAACATGGCGGTGAAAAATTGATATTTAAATTTCTAATTTTCAAAATAAATCCAAGAGATTAAGGAAGACTTTCGTGCATATACAAGTCACAGCCTAAAACATTGCGAGGAGCTTAGTAAAAATAAATTAGAAAATTCTCAATGAAACATTTTCTTGGGTCGGAAGAAATTCAATTAAATTTTTTTAAATAGCAAAAATAGGGGTTGTTCATAAATGATGTTGAATGTTTTGGGGAGAGAAGGAATCAACCCACAGCCCCCCTCCGCTCTTCCTAAAATTTCTCGCTAAGCTCCTAGTCTCTGTATTAATGTCCTGCATTCAAGAATATTCAAATTTCAATTTTTTGATCATTTTTGATCATTTCATCAGTACCACACCCTTGGCTTTAATTTAGAGGAGTCAAAAAAATTATGCAAATTTAAAGATGACAACCTTAAAGTTTAAGAAATCAAATTCACAAAAAATAAAATTTTCAAAGATAAAACCTGTGTGCACACCCTCAAAAAAAACTTCCAGTTCATTTAAAGTACCAACATGCTCAACCCTTGGCAAACGAATTCTACAGAAATAATTTTCTCATTCATATTTTCCTAAGAGCTTTTCATTAAACATTTAGCCATACATCCTTCAACGTTAAACTTTGTACACACATGCACTCACAAATATGTAATATATTGTCTTAAGTATGTTTACTTTCATATGGCTTATCGCCTCGAAACATTCCGACAAACATTCTTTCCTTTCCATTTTATTTCTCTAGCCTTTGGTCATGAATGGAAGGGAGATGGGGGCACATCATACACACTCACATGTTTGAGCTCAGGTCTCTGTGTATTTTATATCTCATTCTTTGTTCACTTCATAAAGAATTTTTTTTTTCTCGTACATTTTTATTGTATTTGTAAGCTTCATCCATTTAGTTTTAGGAACAAAAGGAGGAGAGAAAAAAATTACATTTTCTTTTACTGATCATAAATTATGAGACTGAAAATATGTTGAAGTAAATTAAAGAGAGTTTATTTAATGAAATTGGAGTGGAGACATTATGGGACATAAAATCAATGAAACTGTCACAAAATGTTTAGTAAATTATGGGTTTTTATCGAGCTTGAGGTTGATTTTTGGGGTTTTGTAATGGAATTGTTAAGCGAGTTAACGGCTGTAAAAGCAAAATATGATCAGTTTTTATGGCAAGTTGCTATGTTGAGTCTCGAAGATAAGACTAATGGATCAGCGTTACAGTTTCAAGATCCTAAACCAGGCAAATAGCCAAAGAGAAGGCGGGGGGGAATTGGGGGACAAATCCTCCAACGTAAATGGAAATTTTTTTATTTTGTTAGGGTTTTTATGAAAAAATCACAACACCCCCCCCCCCCCCCCCCCCTTAAATTTTTTCATACAAAAAATTTTTTTGTCTCCTCTCTTTAAATTCCTGGCTACGCCCCTGCCCCTGACCAACTGATCTCTCCAGTCTTCAAGTTCAATTTTAAGCCTAGATCATCAAAATTTAATTACACTGATAAATCCAAATAAAAAACTTTCTACTTTTAAGCCATAAAAGTTCTCAGACAATAAAAAAAAAATATTCAAATTTTTTTTATGTTCTCCCTTTCAACATTTTATAGCAATAAATAAAAACTTTTGACATATGACAGAGCTTCAGTCAACAATTTAAGCGGTGGAAGTCTCATCATTTTATTGCTGTAAAATCCATTTTTAAAAGCTTTTTTTTCCCTTTCGATTTTGATTACATTTTTTGAGATCTAAAATAGAAATTCCAAAGGGAAGGGATCTTCATGAATAAATTCTTTATTGCTGCTTTCACTTAAGTAGTTTATTACCTTAAGTGGCTCATTTAATGCAAGAGGGCTTTGTGAATTTTCATCAAATTTTATTTTATTGCCGCAAATTTTGTTTTATTTACATTTTTTAACCTTTTTTCTTACTTTTTGATGTAATTTTTATCATGCTTTTGAGTTTGGGATACCTTTTGGGGGTTGTACGTAAATGATGTCCAATTTGAAATTGAGTATTAAGCAGCTAGAGATGTCTATAGTCGAGATGTAAGGTTCAATCTTCTTCTCTTTCTGAAATATCATGCATAAAGCTCCATAATCCCTTTAAAAGCTTGACATCATTTATGAACGACCCTTTGAAATTTTTCTGTTTGTCTATTTAAGGTCAGTGAATTTTTTCCTCATAAAACTTTGGAGAATTCAGCCAAAAAATTTCACAAACGAATCTTATTAAGGTAGCTTTTAAAACTCTCAAAAATGCTCTGTAAATGCCATTTATTTTTCATCTCCCAAGCTAATACAATACAATAAAATAAAACTCTTTCATCCCTTAGAAATCATAAAATGAAATGAAAATAAAATATAAAAACTTTTCATCATCATCATCGTGCACACGCATTGCCAATGAAAACAAATTCCACAAATAAAAAAGAAGAGAACTTCAATCATGAAATTTCATGGAAAAATCATCAACAGCACCTGGATGTGAAAAGTATAAAAGAATGAAGCTTTGGATGCTCAATAAAATTCAAATAAAATGCAACAAATGAAAAACCTTTTAAATTAGCTCATTTACTCCTTTTTTTTGCTCAACAATTTCAGTTCATTTCTATGGAAAAACGTTGATTTTGAATGGTGTTGTTGGATGAAAATGCTCAATTATGGTAGAATTTTGTTGTTTAAGTGCAGATGAAGAGTCGAAATAGCGTGAATACTTTGGGATTGTTGGTGTTAAACATGATTCAGATTTTTTCTATAGTATGTTTAACTGATAGGGCTGTGGAGTGGTTTTCTACAAATTTTACAGCAGATATCAACTCATTAAATAATTTGTACTGTTTAAAGTGTCAAAGTTGTAGCCAGAATGAGTGGGGGATCCTACCTTGTCTCTATCTCTCATTCATAGAGCTCATATTCATAGAACAGCAATCAGACACATGTCTTTAACGAATGTATCTTCTTGTCTCCATTGAAAATACTATACATTGTGTACAAAAGCTATAAAGTACTTATTTCTGCAATATCTTAATAAACCTCAATATAAATCTTATTTTGAGACTTTCCAGTATTTTATCCAACATCCAACAGGAAATTAATCAGGAAAATTAAATAGAAAATAAATAACACAAGCAATAGCTGAATAGAAACCAAAAAGATCCTATTTATTATTTTAAATAGAGAGTATAAAGCTTTTTCGAATGTCTATGGAAATAAGAAAGTAAATCTTCTCTTCTTCCTCATCTGATTCCGCTTACGGCTAAATAAATATTTTTTCATCTCCTTTCTCGTTTTTTTTTTGTACCATAAAAATGTAACATGATGAATAAAAAATGTATGCAAATAAATTAACTCTACTTGTGATGCTGATACTCTATCTTATACTTTTTGGAATGCGTGTATGGAATTTAGCATGATTATGCTTATGAGTATTATACACGTGAGATGAAAGCTCTTTTTTTTCGTACACAACTCTTTTCTTTTTTTATGTGTGCATTTTTTGGGGATTTTGAGTTTTTCAGTTTGTCTGATTCTTTCCCGAATAGCACAAGTCGGTTAATCGAATAGAAATCCAGCATGAAGCTGGTATGACGCTGGAATCGTACTGGCTTTGATTTAAATCCAGCACCATGCCAGAATCACACCATCTACGTACCGGATTTCTGATCGATTAATCGACTTGTGCCATTCGGGTTTGCTTCAGATTTTTGAGGATTAAAGACATCATTCCTAAACTTTTGAGGCTATAAAACAGTAAATTAAGTAAATCCTAGCAAATTGAAAAAAAAAATCCAGAGTTAAAAGTATGAATAACTGCCCGAACAGCAAATCATAGTCGTTGGAGCTCCATTTCATCACCTTCCTAGATCAAAAGAGACTTACGAGTGCCCTGGCAGCTCTATGAAACTTGTTTCAATCGATAAAGAATTCAAGATTTGCTTTAGCGATCTTTTTGGATCCATATGCACACAAAATGCGTTCAAATTCTTACAATCAGTGCACAAGCGCGTAAATTTCCATAATTTTATTTTTCCAAAAAAAAACCCTTGAAGGTAAAAATTCCAAAAAAATTTCACCTTTATCTCATTTTTATTAAGCATTCATATTTTGCATAATATTTCTACTAGCTCCATGCCTTCTATTTTTGCATTATTCACCACCCGTACATACACGCACACTTTCTTTTTGTTTCGTTTCGGAAACGATCGCATTATTCTCTTACGTAAATTGCTTAGTATTAAAGTAAAGGAAGACAGGAGGCAATAAAATGAGGAAAAAATTCATGAGACGATAGATAAGAAGAACAAAAAAAAATTCATTCATAGATTTATTATTTCAAGATAAGATTCAAGGAATAGCTTTGTTAAGTTTGGATTGCTGGGAAATGATCATATCCAGCAAAAAAAAATTGCATACAGGCAATCTCCTATATGAGCTATATAGGGATTTCGAGGAAGATTGTTATGTCATTCTTGATATCTAAAATGTCTAATCATAAATACATTTCATCCTTCCCAATGCCTTCTTTCCATCCACTTAAATTTCATTTTTCTTCCTTCTTCTTTGTTTGCTGTCGTATGTATGCATCTTTTAAGGCAGATAACAAAGAAGAACAACACAAAAAATTCCTCTTTTGTGATGCTTTTGGGAGCATTTTTGGATCCTCATATACATAAACGCACAAAGGAATGTTAAAAAAAAGTTTCGAGTGAATGGAAAAAATAAAGGCAATTGCTTTTTACTTTACAAGACAATGATGCTTTGGCAAAAAAAAATTGTTGGAATAAGTTTGGTTGAGGTTTTGTCTGAAGGTTTACTGGTTAAAATTAGACAAAAACAATTTTACGTTTTTGTCTTAATCTTCTGTATTCACAATGTTCAAATCCAATCTAGACAATCCTGAAGTTCTTGTTCTTACTTCTAGAGATGACACATTAAGCTCCTTATACTAATCTAGTCACAGAGATAAAACTTTATATTCTTAATTTTCGAACTTAAATACGCGATACTCGATTCTAGGATATGGACTCTAGAATGTCATCAGAAAGTGGCTCAATTATTCAGCAGAGTTCAACAACAGATCGAGCACATTTAATTTTTTTTTTAAATTTTACTGCTGTCTCTTGTGAAGTATAAAATTTATTGTAGAAATCATTTAACTCGAGTACCAAGCATGAGAAATACCTTAAACTCCCTATAAAATTCTAAAATACTATAAATTCTAAAATACATGTCAGGGACTCGAACCACCATCCTTCAAGTTATCACGCTAAAGTGAAGCAAAGCTCTCTATCAATTGGTCCAAAGAGGAAAGATTTAAATTAATTTTTTATCTTACAGAAATGCTTTTAAAAGTTTCATACTCATTTATCGAGAAGTCAACATACTTTCTATTTAAACCAAAAGTCCTTAGCTCTTATTTTTCCATTCGTTCATAAAATCCACTTACAAAAAAAAGAAAGTTAAGATCTATTTATTTATTATATTTATAAGTAAGTGTGCAAGACAAGCGGAAGAGACAAGAAATTGGATAAGGAACGTCTGTTCTTTTATGTCTTTTTTGCTTTTAAAGCCTTGATAATTTTGTTTCTTTAGAAATTTAATGAAAATGTTTTATTATGAGACCAGGCAAGACATAAGAAGGAAAATGTTTTAAGGCTCTATTAACCATCACTTTGCAAAATGATAAATAATATAATATTCATTGTCTTCAGCACGCACTGAATTCATCAATTTGTAAGATAATCAAGGTAAAAGCCTCAATGTTCTATTCTCTAGGTAGCTAACAATGGGAGCTCAAAGTTAATAAATCAGTGTCAGTTTCTAAATGCAATAAATTACAGAATAGGCATTGTTTGATATTTCTTAAATTTTCTAAACTAATTGAATGCTAATTGTTGCTGACAACCTTTTTCAAACTTTACTTTTCATGATTTCAAAGATTTAAAGTCTGAGAGTGACCTCAATTATGAAATATGATTATTTTCTTTCTTCCCTCTGGGCATTGATGATGTTATTATGCTTTTGATCTTAGGATGACTAATTTTGTGAAGCATCAAGGAACTTTTGAATCGGAATTTTGCTTGGTTTAATATTTAGAATTTGAAGTAACAAAGTAAGTGTTTCTCAAACTATACTTGATCTGAACCAAGGGCAAATGACAGCAACATCAAAAAACTAGTGAGGTGCCCATGGATGATAAAGCTGGAAACTTGCTCAGTTGATTTTAATATCGAATACTGATTTCAGACAAGCCGGTTCGTTAGTAGGTTGCCTGGGGTAGGGCCTGGTAAATTTGCTAATGACAAACCTAGTCTCTAATAAGTTCTTAGATTATAACCAGATGAAAATCTAAGGATTCTTTAAGCAAAGCGTCCAACTGGCACCTGATTTCATTTTTCGGGAAGAACCTTACACAGACTTAACTTAATAGCCACTAATAAAGGTAGAGACACTGAGTTAAATGTTTCCTTAAGTCCATCTTTGTTCCTATACTCAATCCCTAAAAAAATTTCATGCCAAGAATCTTATTTCTCTCTCATTATAATCTAATTTTTCCAGAACTAATTCCTCAACAATATCTTAAATGACACGACTTTCTCGTTCTACATCGTTCATATATAGCATATACAACATGATTCTACATGAGAAATATTTTCCTTTTCATTTTATTTCATGTAATGGATTTAATAATGTGATGAAAAGGACATTTTCTACTTAAAGTTGTCGTAGAAGTTTTTTTTTTGGGATAGTTTGATATGCACGATAAAATAGTAATTCAACTATTTAACAGAAACTCTACATGGAGATGTGACATGCTTGCTTGTTGCTTGATAATACAAGAACATTTTATAGAAAAGAAGATTATGGCTAGAAAATTCGTGACAAAGTGGAAATTAGAAGAGCTTTTGTTGGGAAATCGGATGTGAAGACTTAGTTTGAAAATCGAGAATGTTTTAAGGAATTTTGGGAAAAGTTTTGTGTCTAATGGAATTTAAATTAAAAGTTTTTCGTACTTATTGGAGATTTTTTGTAAGCTGAGAGTTTAATCCTTGTAGAATTTGACTACAAAGCATGACATATGAATCATGCAGACCCAAAATACTCTTTTATCCATCAAATACCGTACGATGAAAAGCAAAAACTAGCGCTATCCATTTATCAGCCCAAACATACGTTGTTTTTGATTGGTCCTTGAAAATATGTTGATGACTACCTTTTGTTAAATTTTGCCTCAATTTTTTGAGGATGTTATATCCACATATCATTTTAAACATCACTTAACATGACAAAGTGTAGACATAAAAAGGTATTGCCTTGAATGAGCAAAACAAATACTTATTTTAAAGCATAAATGAACTGCTGCCTACACAAAGAGAATTACTTTGTTTGGATACGGAGTTTTTTGATCTTTAATGATGTTTTGAAATAATTTCAGGCTCTACTGATGTCATTCAATTTTATCAAACATTATTTTTTTGATGAAAATGCTTTTTCTTCAATTTATTAGGGTTATTATTAGCTTCGGTTGGGATTGTTAGAGGGAAGGAGCTTTCAGATATGTTAACTGGTAGCCAAATAATATCCATGCAATAAATAAGAAAAAAAATCTCGATTTTCAAAATTGAACCCCCCCCCCCCACCCCCTCCCCCCTGGCCCTTCTAAACATTACGAACAGCTTAAAGCTAAGTTCACAAGAAGCCCACATAAAAGTTTACAACGTAGCAAATACGAAATGTGCGTGGAAGAGAAGTAAAGGTCCTTAATATGTTACCTCAGTGGCTGCTAACCTTTTCTGTCTCACAGCACACCATGTAATCCATGACCAAAACCGCACACGGCATAAGGGGCCATTCACTTATTACGTAACGCTTTTAGGGGGGGAGGGGGGTCTAAGATTTTGTTACGGTTCAAACAAGGAAATTTTTTTTTTCATACAAATTTTTTCGCGTTACGTAATAAGTGAACAGCCCCTAAAGTTTGTGGAATTTTTCTCGAATTTTTTCACAGCACATAGGTTAGCCATCACTGTGCCAGAAGATGGAATGGAAAAAATAACATCATTGATATTATTTTCTCGGTTAAAAATTCCATAAATATAGAATCATCATCAGCAGTCTATGCTACTGCCAGACCCATTATTTTCAAATTTTAGCATTAATAAAATAATATAAAACACGATCCAAGCGAAAAGCAAGAAGAAATAATGTTTAATGTATTTAATAACATTCTCGTTTATCATGGCAACATCTTTACAGTAACAAAACATTCCATTCACTCTATTTTTAACACATGATGTTGTGTCTACATCTTCCGTGAGTCTTAAGCATACAAAGAAAGTTCAGATTATAATAATCTAATGCGAATGTACGCAGGAACAAAGGATGATAATAGACATTTTTGATAAAATGAAGGATTTGGATGTGACAGCTATGCTGATATGATGATCGATATCTTAGGAAAGTAATTCGATTCCAAGAAATTGGGCTTTCATCTTGAAACTTTGTCATGTTATGATGGTTTTGAAATCTTGTTAATGAGTTGCATGAAATGCGGTTATTTGGATATGAAATTTTAGATTCGGGAAAAGTTTTTGGGTTGTTAGGAAATATTGACTTGAAAACTTGCTGTTACAAACTTATGCTTTAGATATAATTCATATGTATGGTTCATCTTACCATAGGTTAATTAACAAGTAGAACTTAGTTCATATTATAAATTTTTTAACGATTACTTTTTATTGAAAATCATACAAATTTAAAAATGGATGTATAAATCTGATGCTTCTAGAGATTCAAACTCATACCAAGACCTAAGTTTTTAAAAACATTTTTATTAACATTTTTGTTCAACTCTGCTGTGAACTAGAGTCAACTAAGGTTTTTTATGTAAGTTCTATTTCAAAATAGGCTTAATACTCAATCTCCTTTTGGTCTTTGGTCCATATGGTATTAAAATTTTTATTTTTAAAATAAACAGATCTGTTTATTTTGATAAGTAATAAATAATCTGTAGTTAACACGTTCAAATGTTCCTGTAGATAGTATTGAAAAGAAACTTGGATCAATCATAAAATTGTGAATACCAAAGTCCTTTTTAGGATAATATGGACATTCATGAAGTAATCCAGGTGCAAACTTATCAACCAATGGCATCATCATTTTAATAAGAGGAGATTCGAAGATATTTCTACATAAATTTACGCTAGTGTTAAAAATGCATTTTTAAATGCATTTGTAGATGTTTTTTACATCACTTCAACATTCATGATGAACACTTCATCAATTTTGGCAATCAGATCACAGTAAATATTAAGAACTTGAACTCCTCTTGCCTTAGATTTGATTTCGCAAACAAGATTCTATGCATAAGTTTGGTTAGACAAATCACATTTAACTTTGTACAATTCAATTACAAGCTGAAATTATAAAAAATTTCACAAAATTTTACAAATTTGTAGTTCTAAATTACCTGACTTAATACAGTGCTTCACATTAATAAGCACAAAACTTCTGCTAATATGTTCATTATAGCAAGTTTCAATCCCTAATGAGCTTATAAATAATTAGATTTGATTTTCATGGAAAGACTAATGACAAAAGTTTTAAAAAAAATAATTAAGGTTTAAAATGGAACATCGATATTATCTTTTTAAACTCAATTGCTTATTCCAAATATTCGACTTTAACCGGGTATGAAAGAAATTTTTTTACTTAATGTTTTGAATTTGTTCAATTTTTATAAGGTTATATTGACTTTTCCTATATGAATAAAATAAACCTAGCTAAATTACAAATCAATTTATAAAAATTTATTTTTCCCTTTTAAAACAACTTCAACCAAAAAAAATTAAAAAATTCCAGCAAAAAGTCTTATTTAGCCGAGTTAATAGATTGTTGGCTTTGAACTTTGTTTTTTACGTGAATATTTTTTTGAAGTAATTTTAAAATAAAGTGTTAATGTTGCGACAACTTTTTTCTTGTATATATAAGTAATAAAGATCCGATAATCCATCCGATCAACAAGTGTAAATGTTATTAATGATATTAAGTTCAAATCTAAAATAAAATCGTGTAAACCATAATTTTTCTCTGGCAAATATGGACATTTATGTAATAATCCAGGCGAATTTTTTTCGATAATTGGAAGCACGAGTTTTATTAAAGGTGATTCAAAAAGGTCTCCGTATAAATTTGTGCTTAGGTTGAAAAAAATATTTTTGTATGTATTTGATGATGTTTTTGATGTCACTTCTGCATTAATAATAAAATCCGATTCTATTTTTGTCATGAAATCGAAGTTAAAAGTGAGGGTTTTCACATTCCTGTCCACTACTTTGATTACACAGATCAAATTATCGAAGACAGTTTTGTCAAATGTCTGACATTCAATTTTGTGCATATCGAGGACGTTCTGGAAAAATTAATTAGGTTTAAATAACTCCGGTAAATCTTTTAGCTTGAATATTTTTTAACCTGACAATTGGCAGAACTGAATATCACAATTAGGAAAAATATTCTTATCATCTCGATTAACCCTTTTTTACTGTTAAACTAGCAAGTTGAGAATAACTGATGAATATGCATTAAAATCTATTCATGCTTCCTTATATATGAATATTATACTAATTAAAAAAATATTAAAAATAAATCATTTGAGATTTAGATTGATTGATTAGTTTTATTAACTTTCTCATGTAGATAAGCTTATAAAACATTGATTATAGACATGTCTTTTATGATACTTTAAAGTTGGAATATGAATATGATGAAATTAATCAGATTAAGATTAAGCTTCCCTATTGTCATAACGTTCATTTGAGATTTAAATTGTATTTATTGAAGCATACAGTAGCGTGCAAAATATTATGGACGGTAAAAAAAATACACATTTTTCGATATAAAACCTTGATTTCATAACATAGAGTCATGAAATTTTCAGTAGACATTCTATTTTTAATGATAAATTAGAAAAACGAACAGAAAAATTAATTAGTTTAAGTTTTTATAACGAATTTTTATTTTTTAAATTTTGACGCCGTGCAAAATATTATGGACGATTAAAGATTAATAAAAAAAATTAATTAAAGTTGAAAAAAAATCATAATATATTGATATATGTTTAGTATTTAGTCGGATAACCCTTTCCCTTTATGACTGCTTGACATCGATGCGGCATAGAATCAACTAAGTTGATTATGACATTCATTGGAACATTTTCCCAAAAATGCTTAATATATCCAAAAAGTTCATCTTTATTCTTTGGTTTAATGCCTTTAAATTGTCGATCAATATGCTCCCAAAGATGTTCAATAGGATTTAAATCCGGACTTTGCGATGGCCATTCCATTACTCGAATTTTCTTCAACTTAAAAAATTCTTTTACTGACTTGGCGGTATGTTTTGGATCATTATCTTGTTGAAAGCACCAGCCACGAGGCATTTTGTCTTTTGCATGAGGCAGCATCACATCCTTTATTATATCCTTATAAACAACTTGATCCATGATGCCATTAATACGATGAATAGGACCTACCATGTCACGGCTGAAGCATCCCCAAACCATTACATTACCACTACCGTGCTTTACTGTAGGAAGCTGATACTTTAAGTCAAATCTTTTACCTTCTGGACGTCTTACATATCTGATTCCATCACTATGAAACACCGTAAACTTCGATTCGTCACTAAACAAGATTTTTGACCATTCTTTTGCAGTCCAGTGAATGTGATCTTTTGCAAACTTTATTCGGGATAAACGGTTCTTTACAGATATGAGCGGTTTTTTGGCAGGACGTCTTCCAAATAAATTTGCATGACGTAGACGACGTTTTGTGGTATCTACACTGCAGTTTATGCTGTATTTTGCTTTCAAAATAGCATTTAGTTCTACTGCTGTTTTCTGCGGATCTTTTTTTGACATTCTCACCAAAATTTTATCATCTCTTTCAGACGTTATCTTCTTTCTTCCTGTACGTTTCTTGTTTGTAACATTTCCAGTTTCTCGAAATCTCTTCACAATATTTCCAACTTCCGATTTAGACACTCCATAAAGCATTGAAACTTCTCTATAAGACTTGTTCTTCTTGACTGCTTTAATAATTAAATTTTTCACTTCTAAAGCTATATCCTTTCGTTTTCCCATATTAATAAACTATTTTATTTAATTAAACTGTTACTCACAATTAATTTTACGGCAAAATATGACTGTAAACAATGATTTGTCTCCAAAATTTTAATCGTCCATAATATTTTGCACGGCGTCAAAATTTAAAAAATGAAAATTCGTTATAAAAACTTAAACTAATTAATTTTTCTGTTCGTTTTTCTAATTTATCATTAAAAATAGAATGTCTACTGAAAATTTCATGACTCTATGTTATGAAATCAAGATTTTATATCGAAAAATGTGATTTTTTTTGACCGTCCATAATATTTTGCACGCTACTGTAGTTGTTTGCCCTTTTCAAACAAATGTTCAGTCTTCAAATGTTCACGAATTTTGAACATTATTTTATTACAATAAAATCGTTTGGTATAATTTAATTAAACCACAATAACAAATGTGGCGAAAAGAATTACAAAACCTTCAAGTTATGTTAATAAACCAGCTCCAGATTTCGGTTTCTTCTTTCTATATCTTTTCGGAATGAGCTTAGTATATTTTGTCAATGTTGCGACTAGTTTTTTCTAATAATAAAAGCTACATGAACTCTATAATTCTTAGGATCATTAATTTTAAATGATAATAATGAGACAAACTTGGACCTACTGTAACATTTTGCATTCCAAATTGTTTTGCAGGCAAATATGGACAAGGATTAATAACTCCAGGTGCAAATTTATCCAAAAAAGGCTGCAGTACCATTATTGGAGTGATTCTAAGAAATTTCCACACAATTAGTGCTCATATTTAAGTACAAATTTTTGTATACATTGGTGACGTTTTTGATGTTATCTCCAAGTTTAAAAAAAAGTCTTGTTCTTTTTTTTAATAAATCAAAATAAAAGTTTAAAGTTTTAACATCCCGAGTCAAAGACTTTAGTTCACACACCATATTTTCCAGAGATCGAAGCCGATTTTTTCGGCTTAACTCAATTTTTGATTTTTTTGATAGAAAAAAGCCATTTAACACACATTTTAAGTATTTAAATTGAACTTTACATGCTTTACTATGATTCTGTGAAATATTTTTTCAGCATGTAGCTATAGTGAGCTCAGAATTTCAAGTTAAAGAATGTTAAGCCGAAATTTAAGCCGATCGGCTTTCACATTCTATTTTGAAGAATTCGAATGTTTCTGAAAAATTCATTAAAAGTTTTAAATTTTTGAATAAAATTCCAATACTTTAAAGTTTAATCGGCATTAATCGGTATTATCTGGCAATCACTAGAAACTAAATTCGCAAAAAGTATCAATTTTATTATCATTTTGTACTAATTTTTTTGAAAAGTTCGAAGAGCTTTAAACTTTATGTAAAGAAGATTTTAAGTTTTATACTTTTTTACGATAAAAATGATCAATTAAAATTACATTAAATTTTATAAAATATTGTAATTGGTTTTTAGAGATCAGAAAGTGATTAAATTACTGACTACTCATGTTCAAAAACATCAGATGTGAGCTATGAAGGCAAATTTGTGATGATTGAGACAAATTGAGCTTGAGCAACGTTGGAATTACCTTAAATCTTCTTCAGAGGATAAATTTAACATTTTTGATGCAACATTAAGTCTAATCTAGCTAAGGAAGCGTGCAAATCCACAAAAATATCAAGATTTGAAGTTCCATCAATTGACGTTGAAAGGTTTCAGTCAGAAGTGACCATCGAATTCATTTTAAATCTTTCATAGATCATGCTTATTGAGTTTTCCTATATCTTTTGACAATTGCCTTTTGACTGACTTTGACAAGAACCAATATCCACTCAGATATCAGCATAAATTGCTTTTATCATTTCAGAGGAGTTGAGTATTTTATTAAGATTTTTTTGAGCTCCTGCATCTTTATTCTTTATTTTTAAATATATCTTCTGTTTTTAAGTATAACACAAATCAGTAAAATTGTTCCCAAAATCCAAGTCATCAACAAAATAAATCCGTTATAAACCAATTGATTAGTAATAGTATGTCCTTTAAAAAGAACATTCCGGAATGATATTGTTGGTAGTCCAGAAGGCAAAATCTTCATCAACAGTTGTATATACTTTGACATGCTTTCAAATGGACTAGAAAAGTTGAGATGGAAGTAAAATAAAATTAAAAAAAAAAACTTCACAAGAAACTCACGATAACCAACCACAGCCAGTAATGAAAACATAAAATATTGAACACATAGCTATTGATAAAGTGATGAAATTGTCAAACAAAATTGCTCCAAGAATTCCAATCATGCCTCCAATTAAGCTACTAAACACAACAAGTCCAAATAATGATACATAATCGTCAATTGCAGCCAAGTCTTCATGGAAATACAAAAGAACTTCAGTCTGAATAGCATGCACGGTTGCAAGAATAAAGCTTAAACTAATTTCAGTCATTAAAAGCTGATAGACATCGACTCCGGACAGCAAAATTCTATTCCATGTCATTTCATATTTATATTGATTGACTGATAAAGCTAGCATGATTGTTGAGGAAATGACAATCATCCTAAAATGAGCTTAGCTAAATGGTTATTGTATCTAATTTAATTTTACTAAGCTTACACTAAATACATTGTAGAAACAAATGATGACTGAAAGTCAATTGACTCTTCAAACTTTTCGCTGTTTTCATTTGTAAAAATCATTTGATTCTGGTAATAAATTAGTGAACGATTGCATTTAGCCTTGACATTTCCGATAAAATCTCCATAAGCTCTCATTAGTTCAAACTTTGCGAATTGGTATTGAACAATATTTGTTTGGTCCAAATAGATTTTAATATAATTTTCTGTATCTTTCTGTCCACTTGTTTTCATAAGCTCATCAGTAAAGTTTGACGGTATATCCATCATAACGTTTCCAACTCTCGCTTCCATAAAAGCATCATCAAAATCAGTATGAAATATTTTGCGAAAAACTTTATCTGATATTGTATCAATAAAAAGGCACGAAAGACCTTTGCTGCGACAGTCATATGTAAAATTGCCTGCAGTGCAGTTTATATTCTCGCCATTGAATATTCCAAGTGCTATGTCTGTCAGAGGTCTACCAATTGTCAGGCACATCAAATAAAACTGAATTATTGGAAGTAATATGACCATAAAAGTGAGTCTAGAAAAGAGTAAGAAAACTTTTATGTCTCAAATTGGACGTACACAAATGATGTCTCTGAAATCTTAATTTTTGAGGACGCTCTGTTAGTCTTTAGTTTCCTCAATAAATGTTAATCAATTCCCATGACCCTAACCTTACTTTTTCGTCCGCTTAATCCATTGCAGCTTCTTAACCAACAGTGCTGATAAGGTTTGCATTTCCAATAGCTTCCTAGTGCTTACTAAGTTAACAATCTCCTTATAGTGACCAGCATTTCGACTGATCTGCATAAAGTTTAATGGAACTTCGTCATTCGACTCTGAATTACATAATCCAAGTATTGCTTCATCGAGGTTATGAACATTCAAACTTTCGACAATATTCTTTGGTATATCTTCAACTAAAAGCTTTCCATTCCTCATAAAACCGCAAATATGAGCTTTTTCTGCTTCATGAGGATAATGCGTTGTCATTAGAACTGATAAATTACAATTTGAGTTAATTGATTGCCTTAAGAAATTCCATATTTTTTGACAAATCACAATATCTAGTCCAATTGTTGGTTCATCAAGGATCAATAATTCTGGATCATGAATTAAAGCTACAGTTAATGAAACTCTTTTCTTTTCACCACCTGATAAATTCTCAATTAATACATCATCCGCTGGTAATTTAAACATTTTGGCTAGCATCTTATATCGATTGTCAAATAAACTCATGTTCATTTGACTGATGTTTGCGAAAAATTCCAAAGTTTCCTTTACTGTCATTGTTGGTGAAAGTGCAGGTTCCTGTGGCATATATCCAATAGAATTAATCAAACGTAATGAATGCTTATCAGTCACTTTCTCTTGTAATATTTTTATACATCCTGAATCTAATCGTTTGACTCCCAAAATGCAAGAAATTAATGTCGACTTTCCACTTCCAGAAGCACCAAGCAGACAATAACTAAAATTTTAAAATATTTATTTTCGTCTCTTTGGCAATGAAAAGCTATAAAACTCACATTTTTCCAATCGGAATTGTCAAATTTAAACTATTTAAAATCAATTTTTTATCTTTTCCAGATCCAAATGTCTTTTTAGCACACTTAATCTCGAGATTATTACGCATTTCAAAATTTATATTCAAAAAAACAAAAAAATTTACATTTCAAGTCACAACTTTGAAGTTGAAATACACAGAAAAACTGAAATAACACTCTCAAAAAATTGAATAAACATTCAAATGATCATAATTTTATTTCAAAACTATTCAAAAGCGTTACAGATGGAACTTAAAAATTTTTTTTTCTTTATCAAGCTACAGCACTAAAATTCTTAAGTTGAGATCAAAGTTCCTTAATTTGCTAAGGATTTCTGAGAAAAAAAGCCAAAAAAACCTTTAAATTTTCTATTCTTTTCAAAAATAATTTTATTCAACCAACGGCATCCTCCCCCTCGAAAAATTACACCCCTGGTGCTAAGCTAAGCTCAGTTAAACTGTCATAAATAAATTTGCCAAGTGAAATTTGTTTAAACAACTGAATATTACTTCGACTTTGGTCAGCAAACATATTTAATTTTAAAATTTTGGAATTAAATTTCTGAAGTGCTTACATCTTTTTAAAATATAACTATACGTAACAAAAATTGGAATCAATATTTTTTTAGTACGCACTTGTCGCTCGTTTAATCAGCATTAGTTTTATTTAAATAAATTTTTTAAAATATGTCTACAATTTCATGGGATGAAAGAAGTGAGGTTTTTCATTGTTTAAGCCAGTCGGAAACTAATTTAATATTTGATTAACATTCTTAATTTTTTTCACAGATGCAATTGTTCGTTCTTGGGCATTTACATCGTCACCATATCCAATTTTCTCAGTATTTGCTATCTATTTATGGATTGTTTATAAATCTGGTCCAAAATTCATGGAAAATCGAAAACCTTACAACTTAACTTACGTCATAAGATTTTATAACATCTATCAAATTTTAGCTTGCTTATTTGTTGTCGTTAAATCACATGAGTATGGATTCTCGTTTAGTGAAACATGGAAGTGTTTTGAAGAACCAAAATATATTGGGCATATGGATGAATTTACATTCATCCTCGCTTATTATCAATGGTGGTTCATTTTTCTTCGACTGTCTGAATTTTTAGAAACAATATTTTTCATATTAAGAAAGAAATTCAATCAAGTGTCAATCCTGCATGTTTATCATCATATAAGCGTTCCATTACTTTCTTGGATGTTTTTATTACACAGTGGTGGAAGAATGGCTGCATATTATGCAATTTTGAATTCCCTTGTACATGTCCTCATGTATGGATATTACTTCCTCAGCTCATTTGAAAAGTTACAAAAATATACAAATATTACTAAACCATTCATCACAACTATTCAAATTGCTCAACTTTTTGTTTTGTTTATTCATTCTATAGTGGCTTTACTTCCTGGATGTCATGCATCTAAATTGCTTGTTCTTCATCTCATTAACTTAGGAATTTTAATTTTTATGTTCTTACGATTTTATTTTAAGACTTATTTCAAAAATAAAGAAATGAAGGTTAAGTGATAAATAATAGCTCCAAAGTTATAAAAGTAGGAATTTTTATTTATTGAATTTATTGCAGGATTCGCTTTACATTGATCTGATTTCAAACATTGTTGTTGCATAAAATTTGGCAGAATTAGTAGAAAAGAGTAAAGTTATCGACAAAACTTGTGTAATTCAGCCATAAAATGTAATTCAGGAACTAAACCTAAAGGCTAAACCACTTCATCTCATTTAATATTTTATAAGAGTCAATAATTCGATTGCCTATTTTTTTATTTAAACAACTGAATTTACAATAGAAGTTTACTTCCACTGTGCTCATAAAACAAATTTAAGTTTCAAAAAAGGGCTTACATACTCGAAAAACTCGAAATATTTTTTTTTATTTTTTATTTAGTGCTTACTTGTCGCTCGTATAATCAGCACTAATTTTATAATAATTAATTTTTTTGAAATATGTCTAAAATTTCATGGGAGGAAAGAAGTAAGTTTTTTATTGTTTAAGCCAGTGAATTAATTCTTTAAGCCAGTGAAAAACTATATTAATATTTAAATAACATTCTTAATTTTTTCACAGATGCAATTGTTCGTTCCTGGGCATTTACAACACCATATCCAATTTTCTCAGTATTTGCCATCTACTTGTGGATTGTTTATAAAGCTGGTCCAAAATTCATGCAAAATCGGAAACCCTACAACTTAACTTGCGTTACAAGACTTTATAATATTTATCAAATTGTTGCGTGCCTGTGTGCTACTGTGAAAGCATTTGAATATGGATTTTCGTTTAAGCATTTGTGGAAATGTTTTGATGAGCCCAAATATGTTGGATATCTGGATGAAAATGATATGAACATAAATTTTTATTTATGGTGGTTTATTGTACTTCGACTGTCTGAATTTTTGGAAACAATATTTTTCATATTAAGAAAAAAATTCAATCAAGTTTCAATCCTGCATGTTTATCATCATATTAGCGTTCCATTTCTTCTTTGGATTTTCATGATCAACAGTGGTGGAAGAATGGAATTGTACCTCGCAATTCTGAATTCTGTTGTGCACGTGGTGATGTATGGATATTACTTCTTAAGTTCATTCCAAAAGTATCAAAAATACACAATTTTCGCTAAACCTTTCATCACTGCCATTCAAATTGCCCAACTTTCTGTATTACTCATTCATTCTGTAGTTGCATTACTTCCTGGATGTAACGCATCTTGGCTTTTCATTTTTCAGGTTATTAATTTTTTAATTTTGATTTTTATGTTTTTAAAATTTTATTTTAAATCCTATTTGAAGTCCACAAAGTTATAAATTATTGAAATTTCTTCAAAATTTTGATTGTGATGGTTCAATTATTAAATACAGCAATTAATGAGCAAAATTAAAATAATTTGAAGGAAATAAATTAATTAAATTTTAATGAAATTTATATTACAGACTCCTATAGACAAAGCTAGCACAATAGTGTCTTTAAACTAAGTTACAAAAATGCGATAAAAAGTTTTCAAACGAAAATTTCTTAGAAAAAAAAATGGAAAGCAAGGAACAAAAATGTTTGGCCTTTTTATCGTTAAGTCCTTTGTTGGATGTTCTTCGCGGAAGGAACGTAAAGAGCAGAAAACAGATAAACACAAAATTTTCGCTTCAAATCTTCAATGGATGTATTTTTCCTATAAATTTTTCTTTCTTTTATTTTGGCATCAAAACCAAACCTTTCTCTTTGCCATGTTCTTCTTTATCTTTCTGGTGATTCTTTAAGCTACTACAATCCTATATCTTTCCTCTTTATTATTTTTCCTCTCTCACATTCGGACGACGTGAAGTCAAACACAAAAGCTCCTTTTTTTGATTAGCAGTTATTCCTAGCAATTAGGGAGATTTAAAATATGTTTGAAGTTTGTCTTATAATATGAAGAGTTGTTGCCATCAGGAGCATATTCAATTAGAATTGATCCGATCTATCAGCTAGAACCTAGAGCCTAGTCAACCCGCCTTACTTTTATACAAAAATGTCTTCAATTTGAATCTTATTCTAATGGAATCCACGCTATCTAGTCCGTTTCTATTATAAAAGTAAATGAATTTTTGAGGCAGTTTCTAAGGCTACTCTAGTTATATGGCTTTACTCTGTGAGTCGAGTATGAGAATGTAATGGGCAAGAAGCACTTTACAAAAATAAATCCCAAATAACTTCCTCACTTATAATTTTCCACATTAAAGCACTAAAATCGAATCATCTTTCACAAAAAAAAAAGAAAAAATGTGGAGCAAAACGGAAAAAAAAGTCAAGGAACAAAAAAGTGAGAGAGAAAAGATGTTATTATGAACACACACGAAATGAATAAAAGAGAACAAAAAAAAATCTCCAACTAAATTGATTAAAAAACTTTCATTTTTTTTGGAAACTTTATATCACACGATATTCTTTTGTTTCGTCCTTAAAAAGAATGAAAGGAAATAAAAGGAAAAGCATTTTGTTACGCTCACCAACTTGTCGTGGATGAATGAAACTGAAAATTGTTTTCATCTCCGGAAAATTGCTTACATGCTTAGGTCAGCACTTATGTGAATTGCATGTCGTACGGAGTTTGGTGGTGTGAGAGGATTATTACATTGATTACTAAACATTTTGAGTTTCGGAACTGCTTCAATTATTGACCATAATCAATATTTTGCCATTGTTCTTATTTGCAATAATTAATGGAAGTAGTTTCCTATGGTTACGAACTGTAATGAAAGTTTATGACTGTTTGTGGTGCTATTAGACACTGTTTATTAGGGACGATCAATCATGGATTGTAATTTCTAAAACTCATATTATGAATGGTACGTGATGTTAATGAATTTCTGGCATGAATGCTTTTATGAGGATGTATATGCTGTGATGATGGACGTTATAGAGGTTTTAAGGAAATTATTTCATAATTTTACTTAATTAGTTTTTGGACTAAATGTGTGCTGATGCGTAATTTATGATGGAATTTAATATTAGTCATTAATGTTGTAAACTTGGTTTGTGGTTGTTAATTTCAAGATATGATGGAATTGTAAGACGATTGTTCAACTTGCGGACGGGACAGAGGATTCTTCATGATTGACGTGGAGCATCTCATACGTACATATGATTCCTAGGGATCTGTAGCTACATTTAGGTTTCATAAAAGTTCACAATTCTCGAATCAACTTCTAACAAACCATAGTCAGCTCAAAAGCATTGACTATACCAACAGTGACACTCATCATCTACGCTATTAAAGTTTCATGATTAAAAATAGCAATGTGTTTATTATGTGTCTGTAAAATATTGCATTCCATTAACAGAAGCACCAAAACAATCATCTGAATATTCAAATCGCAAACCCATTTCGAAAGCATTTGACAGCCATTTCAAAGAATTGCAAATTATTTATCATGACTAGTTATGAATGCCTTGTTAAAAGCAAAATAAGACAAATTAAAAACTCAGAGAATGAATAATTTTATTCATGACATTTTAAACAAAAGGGATTTATGCATAAAACTATCTCAATTATTCAAAACAGTAATAATGCCATTCATATTTTGACTTACAAATCTCAACTTGTGCTCTTAATTTAAATGCACAATTTTATTCATTTGATGGAATTCACACGAATAAATTCCTGTTGAATTTTTTACAGCAATGCAAATTAATTCCAGAATTCTGAATGAATTCCTAAGATGACTACATTTACAGGATAATAAAAGTTGCATCAACTACCTTATAACTACTTCCTCTACAAATTATTCACTTTACATAGAATTTATTTTATCAGAAAATAATAATTTTTTATTATTTTCCCGTCTCCATTCTTATCTTTTTGTTGTGATTCCTATATTTATAAAGCATGTCGTGCACTTTAGTTGCTTCATTTTCTTCACTTTTTTCTCTTTCTATTACACAAGTAGGAAAAATATTTTGATCGTCCTTTCAAGAATCTTAAAAGAACTAGTCAGAACGACACATTGAGATAGATAATCAAAGAGCTTATTTGAGACATGAATTTTGTTTCGAAAATTTAATATTTAAAAAGTTTTAAATATGGATTTCATAATTTGAAGTATTACCTTAAAAAATCTGAAAATTTCACTTTCGAAATTGAAAATTTTACAATTCGAAATTGAAATTTTCACTTTCAAAATCAATTTTTTTTAAATTCGAAATTGAAATTTTTAATTTATGAAATTAAATTTTTGAACTTTCGAAATTAAAAATTTCTAAATTCGAAATTAAAATTTTTGGTTTCGAAATTGAAAAATTAAACTTTCGAAATCAAAAAATTTAAATTTTCAAAATTCAAAATTTTATCTTTCGAGATTTAAAAATTTAAACTTTCGAATTTAGAATTTTTCACTTTCGAAATTAGAATTTTTCACTTTTGAAAATTAAATTTGTTCACTTTCGAAGTTAAAAGTTTTCATCATTTTAATTAAATTGGTTTTTTTTCCAAGATTGCATAAATTTCAATTTCAAATTCAAGACTCACAAAATAATTCATTGAACAGCCCACTGAACCAAACATAATATCCAATAACAATATTTATATTTCATAAAAATATGCTAAAAAGAAATTCTTTATTCTATGTACTTTATAATAATAATGCCATTGAAGGATGCTTTTGTACTTTATATGCATCCTTCTTCTCTCTTCTATGTTGTATGAGTATTTATACATACGTACCATTCAAAATGAATGAATCTCATGTTGATTCATCTCATAAGTACAATACACGAGTGTATTTTATTGAATGCGAATTTGTATGATATATGTATTTTTTTGGTACTAAAGTTGAGAGAATAAGAACTGAATGGGGTATGAATAACGGATTTTTGTTTCTTTTGTGTTGCATGATTGAAGGAGAAAAGCTTTTACAAATTAAAGCTTAAGGACACAACGACTATCTGTGAGGATTCACAGACATGATATCATTTGCTAGATTGTAAGAGATAAGTTTCAATTGAACTTGAATATTAGAACAAGTGACTTGGAAACCAGCCAAAAAAAAATTAAGAATTCAAATTTAAGTTTCTGTTTAAAAACGATGATATTACAAAAATTATGAGACAAGTGTAAATTAAAACAGACTCAATAAAAACAAATAAAATATGAAGGCAATGAATTGATCGAGCAATAAATGTCAAATAGTTTTGTATTTATCAGAACACCTGTGTCGATCTGTTTGTTACGAAAGATTCAAAGTGTGATTGTCAATTTATTTAACCTGGTAACACAAACTTCACACAAAACTAGTTTTATGTTCATTATCACAACCGCTGCTTTTTTTCTAATCCCACAAAATGTTAGTTGTCATCCGAGTAAACGAGACATCAACTCAAAAATTGGAAACTCATCAAAAGAATCTACAATTTATTGTAATTAAAATAAGATCAGTTTCTTTAAACAAAATTACAATTACTATGCAGGAAATTTTAAACACGATATCTGTTTTTGATAATTATTAAGCTAGTTGTAGTTTCTTCTTCATTTAAATTCAACAATACTTGACTTGAAAAGTTCACAAAGATATGATAATTATTCAGCACTTTGACGCAATTCTAAAATTTAATGCTGAAAGAAGTTAAATAGAAAGTAAAATTGACTTTTAATTACAGATAATATTTTCATTATGGAGAACAATTGGGAATTCTTCAAACTATTTCTATTTCTGATGAAAATCTTGTCATTAACTTTGATGACATGATGAGAATAAATGAGAAAAGAAAGTTCTTGGAAAAGTTTAAGTTGTAAGATTTGAACATTTAATTTAGGAAAAAGATTACAAATTCAAGGTTGAATTACATCGATATTGAGTTTCAATGAGAAAATCAATTTTTCTGATCTAATTCTGCTCTAAAAATCAATTAATCGAACTAGTTGACATGATATTAATGAAAAAAAAAATCTATCAGCAATTTCAAATGTCATTTTGTCATTCACAATTTACTATAATTTCTCCATCAGTTCAATTTACTCATCAAGAGCAAAAAAAGTATTATTAATGGTTTTTTAAAAGTTCGTTCATTGAACTTATCGTAATTAATTTCCATTCAACTACTCGAACGTTTTAATAATTGATGTGGGTATAGCTAGTAATGACGTCGATTACATTATGTTCAAGAATCATTTAATGAGTAGCATTAACCTCAGATGAATCATTTTGAGGTTAATTTTTAAAATTTCTCTATAGTTCCATTCAAGCTTTAGTTGAACTTTCTAAAAACTCTTGTTTTCAATTTATCATTCATTTATGATACAAAATGGACCATAAAATATTTACTTTAAATCTCATTCCAAAATCATTTCATCCGTTAAAAATGGAAGAACTCACTTCCATATATCACGTCCATAAATGAATAATATCCACCGACATAATGCCAACAAAAGCATATAATTCTATCAAGAAAAGGAAGAAAAAGTGCGCACAAAAGGAAAACAACAGAAGAATCAACGGAAATGGGCACATCCGTTTGACTCTGAATGCAATTCCATTTCATCGTTTTTTTTTTTTGCCAAAAGAGACAGACACAGAAAGATGTACACTATAACGGTCGATATAAAGCTTTTTTCCGGTTTTCTGAAGATGGATGAAAAATTATTAAATTTAATGGCTAAAGAAATCATAAACGATTGCCAAGAAGGGACAATTTTTTATCGCTTAGGCAGCAAACTCCACAAAGGTACCGTTGAAAATAATTTTTCATGCATTATAGGAGAACCATTCGAACGTGTATGATCCAAATATCTTTACTTTTGGGTACAAGGAAATTCAATTCGAAATTTAATTTTGTGAATTTATGGAAAGGTCATTTGTAGGTAGATGGAATTATTGAATTTTTGGTGAATCAATTGAGTCACAAATTAACTCAGTTTCAGTTACTTAAGTTCAAATCATCATGACTTTACTTATAAATGGAACAGGCAGTTGAGAAGGGAATGTCAAGACAAAATATGAATATCACGTGGTTTTATGGTCACAGGAGCATTTTTAGTGCTGATAGGAGTTAAGCCAACCTAAAGATGCAAAATGCCCATTGAATAGCTTGGATTTTGGATGAAATTTCATTCAAAGCGTCAAAATTAACTTGAATAACATAAATTAGTGCAAAATGAATTCAAGCTGGAGATTTAAGTTTTATTATACTAAACTCAAGCTAACCCTTGCTGATTGCTTATAGAAACTGTAAGCAGCTCCCCCAAAAAGTCACGTTGACGATAAAACTTTTTATAGAAAAATGATTATAGTTGGCATTCTGCAAAGACCTTAACACACCCTAGGTAGCTCAATAGTAAGACTTGGCGGTTAAAAAATCTGAGATACCGTGAGTTCGATTCTCACTTGAGAAAAGTATTCTAAATATTCAATCTTAAGCTCCATTAGTACCTAAGCTTGTACCAATAAATAACAAGCACAACTTATAAACAGCTCAAAGTTCAGTACTTTGCAATAGCCAAACCAGCTCCACGATCAACTCACATTCATCACATCAAAAATAAAATATTATCCAACAATTCAATTCTCCCAACAAGCAGCAAACAAAATCCTTCACTAATGACATTCTGCAACCATCCTTGCTATACATAGATGCCGTCAGCCTCTGTATATATGTCTGCTTGTTATCTTTACAATTTTTTTATTGTCAGATATTTTTCAAAATGACAAAACAGAGGGGGTGAAAAAAAAAATGAGAAGCGTGAATGAAAATCCATGCGTGTATGACGATAAAAAATGACAAAAAAATTTTTTCATACATAAAATGTAAATGTAAAGCTCTCTTGTGCTGGCATCGAGTAAAAGAGGTGAGAAAAATTACATCGAGATAAGGATGAGCAATTTTCATAGCTGTTATATTTATGCTTCCACTTTTGGAAACGAACTGAAAGTTTCTTTTTGATTTAAGCACTTCATACTGGCATTCTTGTTTATAAGCTTCCGACTCTGCCTCTTACGTCCTCATATCTCATTATGAATTACTTAAGTAGATGATAATTTATTAGAGATCGCGTGCTGGAGGCAATTTTATTTCCATATCTACTCGTCATGATACTTTAACATCTTAAAATGACGAAACTTTGAAAAATTGTTGATGTCATAATATGAATAATGATGATTTGTATGGAAAGGCGTGATGATAATTTCAATTGATGAGACTTTTTATGTTACTTTAATTTTGATCGTAAACTTTTTTTGACGACAGATTTTTTAGCCACTCAAAAAAATCCGCATGATTTACATAATTTTATGCTATTGAAATGTATGCAAATTTAGCTTGGTTTGGGTATAAAATTTCTTTGAGTGATTCACACTTCTTTGTAGCAGTTATGAGAGTGGATCGCATTGCGGATAGAATTATCTTTTGATGATGGAACTGAGATGATCGTGAAGAGCCTCTGGGCAATAAAAGTGTTTTATTACATTTTGGAGTGTCAAATTAAGAAACTGGAGATGAATGAGCTGATATTGGCCAGTGGCGCATAGGTTTTAGTGCTTTTAACTTGAATCCTGCTTCATTGATCCAACAATTGAAAAGTTTGAGACTACGTGAGCCACGGCCAACTCAAAATATCAATCCTAATGGTATGACAGCGAATAACATCAACTTAGGGTCAGTTTGACACAAGCGGAGCTCAAATTAAGCAACATTCACATGGATTTATTCACCTTTTCGATGCAACGTGCTCTGTCACTGCACTTTAAGCCTCTCACATCACCATCCCTAGCTTTAACGTAACAGCTTCATCACTTCTGCTATAAAGGCATATAACCACTCAGTATGTCACTCGGATACACCAGATT
The DNA here is from genome assembly GCA_917627325.4 of Chironomus riparius. Taxonomy (NCBI): domain Eukaryota; kingdom Metazoa; phylum Arthropoda; class Insecta; order Diptera; family Chironomidae; genus Chironomus; species Chironomus riparius. The sequence continues at coordinate 13,426,463 of OU895877.1, read as the reverse complement.
CACTAAAGATTTTCTTTGTACCAAAGCAACAACATAACAACTCATGAATATTTAAGCAAAAAACATTATTTTTAGTTCCTTTAAAGAATAAAAAGAAATGTTTTTTTCACACGTGGGATTAAAATTTTTATTTACAACATTAAGCACTTAACAAAAGCTACAAGATCTCAATTAATGAAGAAATAAAAAATATTCTCTGACATCTGCACACGTGGGACTCAGCAACAACAACAAAAACTATGAGAAATTCCATCTAACCCAAATCAAAGTTTCTTTTCCCTTTCGTTCAACCAATCAGTAATTTGTATGCAAATATTCAATTTATAACTTTAATGCCATCTCGAAAGGTCTCGCTCGGAATTTTAAGAGCTTTTTATTTCGTGTCCATTTTAAATGCCATGAAATGGAATTGAATAATTATTTTTTATTTGTCAAACGCCCTCCTTAAAAAAGCCTTAAAAAGAGTGTCACATAATTATGTTACAATGACACAGAAAGTATCCATTAAGTATTTTCATTGTCACCAACACATATGCGTGCAGTGAAAGAAAATGGTAAAGAAGCAATTGAAAAAAAAGGTATCGTATTCGTGAGAACTGTCCTTTCCAAATAATATAAAAAGTACCTTTCATTGTCGATGGCAGAATCCACATCATTTTTTATTATCAGCATTGCATCACAACCACTAACGACACCGGAAGCGGAGAATTGCTTGAATGAAATAAGAAAAAGTCTCTTTTTAGATTTGTCTTTACCTTTTTTTGACCTAGCAACAGTTTTGTGGGTGTCATTGTGTTTTTTGAGGGAATTACTAGGAAATTTTAGCTGTTAAGGGTTTTAAAATAATTTAACGGCTTTTTGAAATTTAAATTTTTGGCGGGAAACTTAGGAACGGTCATTTTTGACACTAGATACACAACTTTCATGATTAATGCATCAGTTGTGTGAATTTATTGTTTTATGAACATTTTTGGACACTTTTCTTGTTCCAGCATTAATTTAAAACTTAAATTCATAGCAAGGACACCTCTAACATCCTTCTACATGTTTCTAATCTCATTTTTCATGAACAATAAAGAAAAATTTGGTACAAGATGCAATTTATGACGAAACCCGAGGCATCTCATATTTTTTCAACCATCTTCGTCTCATCGGAGATGATGAGCAAAAAAGCACTCTTTCGCATAATAAACGTAAAGAATAATTATGGATTAAGGTAGGCTTGGAGCTTTTTGAATGAAAATAAGTGTACTGAAAGTAAGCATGAATAATGAGTTCAGGTGCATTAAATTACAATTAGTTGTCATTCTTTATTTTCATTATTGTCGTATTTATTTTTTAACATGACAAGAAAAAAATATTTTTTTATTTCTCGTGCTGTAAAATGAGCTTTGTTTATGAGGTGTTTGTGGTGTGGTTAAACAAGATTCTTGAAGAATTTGTTGAATTTATTTTATTTCTTGTTTTTTGCGTTGGTGGTTATTTAATAGATGAGGTGGGTGCAACAGAAAGTTCTTTATTGACGTCAAACAAAAGAGAGACTTCTTTGTTCTTTATTTGGTTCGTTTGTGTCAAGGAACATAACTTATTGATTGAATAAATGACCCAAATGAGAATAACTTCAAAATTCGCCAATCCAATAAATGCTAATCCATAAATTAATATCAATCATTAAGATTTGACCTCGATTCACGTGAACAATACATTCACGTGCCATCCATTTACACCTGTAATTTTTTTACCGGCTTCTTCTTTTCTATTCAAGCTTATTTTTATATATTTCCGAAAATACACCTGACAAATTAAAGAAATCATTGTCATTGGCATCAAAAATAACTTGTTTACGCACGCACAATGTGATAATCTTAGAGCATAAACTATAATTAACAGTCGACATTCCGATGACGAAGCAGTTCTTACACGCAATTGGTTCTTTATCAAAAAAATCGTAAACTTAAGAATGAATCAGAAGCTTCAAAATGAGAAAAATGAGCATTTCTTTCCTTAAATATTCATAATGTTATGAGAGTGATGATCAACCCATGTGCCACGGCACGCTAGTGTGAAAAGATTTAAGAATGCCGACGAACCGTGTGTTGTTTCGGTCATGGCTTACCACTAGGGTGTGCCGTGGCAATAAAAAGGTTGTCCACCACTGTGTTATAAGAACGAGGATCAAAAGGGAAGAAGAAATTCAAAAAAAAATTTTTGATAACAAAAACTCGAACCTTAATAAGAGGAAGCTTAAACTATATACGAGAGACACGATATGATGATAATTTATGGAAATATATGTAGCACGTACGAAAGCGTGAGGAGTTAAAAAATTCTACTTCCAAGAAAGAGACAAAAAAGGACCAAAAAGTGATATTCCCTTTCATTTGTGTGCCCCCAAAGAATGAACTATAATGAGCGGAAGTATGTTGTAACAGAAGAGACACGATATTGTGTAGATGAGATAGTGAATGAGAGAGAAAATTGCTATCATTACCCATTATATCTCATTGTTTCCTACTCTCATGCTGTAACCAAAGGGGAACCCTTAAAGTACTACATTCTCCTCCTTTATTCATAATGTACGCAGAAAATAAGAAGGCAACACAAAAAGGCATCTCATCTTCTTTAACACAAACGACCGACTGTGACTCTTTTTGTGATGAGCATCAGGGTAAAAATGATGACATTCTGAAAGGATGAAACTGTATCAGCTGTATAACGAGGAATAGAGATTATTAATTCACGCAAATCGTCTGCTGTTCGGTCTTTAAAATTTTTTTTCTACATTTCTACGTGATCAACATTTTTAAATTCCTTCTTGATTGTTCGTAAAAACCTGAAATAAGTGTTTTTGGACTTTAATCACATTCAGAGTTGTCACAATCAGTGGCATAGGTAAGAATGGCTATGATTTTGATTTTACTAGGTCATAGGTGCTGCCCCAAGGAGCTTTAGAAACCGACCCTAAAACGACGAAATCATCAGACCTTAAGCTTCATCTTATACAACTAGCACCTAATATTAATGGACTTCCATTTTGACCACAGACATCATTTACATACAGCCAAAATCTAACATAATCTAGTTTATGCAACTCTACTCTAATCATTCTAAACCCTTCATCACCCAAGAAATTTCAGAACCCCCAACCACCACTTCCTCAAAAAAGTCACACACATTGAAATAAAAAGAAGCACACTCAAAAGAGTAAAAAAATATTTTTTTGCGTTTATTTGATTATATCATTGTTCATCCACACAGAAGTGAGCTAAAAAAGAGCCATAACACTTAAACATAAAGAATGAAAGAAGGGAAAAGATATTGTGTTAGGCAAAGGATGAAAAAGAAATAAATGAATGAAGAGAAAAGGGAGTTAAATGGATGGAGGAGATCCACAAGTTGACATAGCAAAAGCACAGTTGTGTCATGTTTTTTTTTCTGTAACACAAAAGAGAAAAGAATCCAGAAAAAAATGGAATTTTTATGTTTGCCTCTTTTTTTTTCGAAAATTATCTAGATGAATTGAATGAAGGCATGAGAAGGATTGGAGAAAAAACTTTACAGACAAACAAGGATTGAACAGCTGCAGGCAATAAAGTCAATGAGAATTGAGTTTTGATGGTTAAAAATCGGGTATTTTAAGGAAAAATGTAGCATATTGAAGAGTTTTTCCTAGAATTTGTCCTTTTTTGGGAAGCGGAGCTTGTCAAGGACTTGATTTTTGTGTGTTTTTAAAAACAATTTAACATTCTGTTGGATGGGAAATTGACATGGTAATGAGAAATGAGTTACTCTTTAAAATATGAATTTGATAGGTTTGAGACTTGGCAGAACAAAATGTATTGTTTGTCAATCATTTGAATCATAACTAAGGACAGAACTACAAGAATTCCATCAAAGAATCCCGTTTTAATTAAAGTTTGAATTTAAACGACGAATTCTTACTTCTATGCTCCTGGAAGTCACGAAACCACTTTAATCAATGCTAAAACTCCTTGATCTTAATACCCCAAGGATGTTCTTATTTTGTCTTCACAATTGTGACTTGTGAGCAACATACAAGCCCAAATATAAATTATTAAAGCTAACTTAATATTCCATAGCAATCCCCAAAACAGTCAGTACCAACTCTCAGGACAAACAAAATCCAAATTGAATTTCTCAAATATTTAAAAACCTTAAATAATTCACAAACCAAATAACAACTCAATGAACGAAGACCAACATGAACTAAATAATAGAGCTTAATTTAGCTCTTGTTCCTCAAAAACTAAATGTATAATCTCATTTATTTACCTAAATACAAACAATTTTCTCTCTTATTTTTCCGTTTTCACTACGGAAAATGTCAACAACTAAGCATAAAATTCAAGAAATTAAGATCATGTACAAAATGGATATGCTGTTCTGTGAATGCTTTATTTATGTTTAATTGAGTAAATCATGTTATAAGAAATGAAAAGTTTAAATAATGTCAATCCCTCGTTTGAAAACGGAATAAATTAATTTCGCCCCTCTTCACAGTAAACAGACGGGGTCGAAGAAGAAAAATAAGAGATGAAAATTGGAAGAGCTTATTTATTATTAAAGGAGCTTGCAAAAATTCAAGTGAATTTATATGATTAAATAAATTTGATTCAGAGAAGGTTGATTTAAAGTTTTGGCGTATTTTATGAATCCTAGGTTAGACTTTTGAGTTGACGAACATAGCCTTGAACATACATTAGTCCAGTGGTGGTCAACCTTTCTTGTCACATGGCAAACCTTGATCGTGAGCCATGAACGAAACCACACACGAGATTAGGTTCGTGGGATTTCGCGTCACATGGGTTGTCCATCACTGCTTTAGTCACATATTTCTCTTGTTTGATTCATGAAATACTAGATTCTGACTCAGAAATGTTCTAATAATATTTTTAATGGAGTACAACCTCAACAAACTAACCTAAAAATTCGTTTAAAATCCCTGAATCGCAATCTTAAAGAAACAAAGTTTACCTCCAAAAAATTTAAATACAAAACATTACAAGCAGAAGATATAAAATTTCACTAAAACTTTTGGGATCAATTTCAGCATCTTGGCATTTAGAATTGTTTCTTCCCATCCTCCATTACATCCGTCAGACAAAGGTAAAGTCAAGCGCCGCATTCCAATAACAATGAAAGAATCTACCTTAAAAATGATGCGATTAGTGCTAGTTGTGGAAAAAAATTTCTCCCTCTCTGTTGTTTTTGAAATGGAAAATGTAATTTCCCACACTGAATACAGTACAGCATAGAGCAGAGAGACGATGGAGGAATAAAAAGCTCTTAATTCTCACAGAAGAAATATACAATTACTTTTGCGTTTACCCTAGAAAATATACAATATAAATTTATCTTTCATGATGATGACGATGATGATACAAATGTAAATCTGTGTCATGATTTTTATTACTTACACAAATCCCCAACTCTTGGTTCTCTATCTTGTATCTCCCCCTTTTTTTAACTTATCTTTCTTTCTTTCCTGCACTAAGAGAATATCTAACAATGTTTGTCTCATTTAGAACATGAAAATTGAAAAAAATTGCAACAATTTTTTTTAAAGTGAGTGAGTTAGATGCTTTTGGGTACGAGAAATAATAACAGGAGTAAAAATGTAAGTGTAATGAGTCAACCAGAGGTATCATAAATCATAGTCGTGCCTGAGATGAACGCAATTTTTTCTGTATTTTTTATTTTTCCTCTTCTTTTTCATGTTTCAGCACAGTACTCGTATTGCATGGCATTTATCCGGCCTGAGACTTTCAACTTGAATGTGAAGATGTATAATTGGATGTTTTTTGCAGTCATACATTTGTGACTGTTGAAGCTTGATCTATATTTAGAAGAGTTTGTATGTACAAAGAGTTGTTGATGAACTGAATTGTTGTCGAGTAAACGGAAATTAAGCATAAATACTTATGTTTGAGGACTTTGTGCTCTGCTATTTTTAGAACTAAAACATAGTGAAATAAAGAGAGTCTGAGGATATTGTCAAATTTTATCAATTTTTTTGGAATTTAGAGTTATTCTCGTTATTCTACAAAAATTTTTACCACCTCAAAAAGTAATTCTTAATTTATTCTCCCGACAATCAGCATTCAAGCAGAGCATACATGATTCCTGGCAGTAAAAAGTGGCAAAAATGAAACCACAAAACATTCCATTAGCATAAATTGCTGGATTATACACAAAATCTCAATAAACCCCAAAAACATTCCGCCATTTTGTTAACACAGAGAAGTCAAAACAAATTACAAATCGTTTAAATTTTAAGGCTTAATCGCGGAAGTCATAGCATATCTTTAGAAAACATGCTAAAAGGCATAAATTTACGTCTGTTCGCCCTGCTTTCTGCTACTATGCAAATATTTTCCTCCATTCATTCTTATTTCACCCATTTCTAGCATTTCTTTCCGTTATATTATTTTTAATGTTCATCCTTATATGCTCGTGTAGTACGGTAAACAAAATCATATATGCGAGTGAATATATATGCGTAAAAGAAACATTCAAAACTCATAATCTCCAAAATTGTTTCGAGCATAAGAGATCATGTAACATGATGCAAATATTTGTACTTAAGGCTTCATACATTTTTTTTTTCTCTATTATCGTGTTTTGCTGTTGATTTTTTGTACAACTCGATGTTCTTACTTGTAGGAAGTTGCAAATTGTTCTCTTTTCTCAACTGAATTGCTCTCAACATGCCGAAGAAATTCAAATGATTTTTTTTTTGTTTCCTACTTTTTCTTCTCATTCAATCGGCTTATGAACAGAAATTACAAAATGTTTGTCGAGCAACACAGACTTTTTGATTATGCGCGCCAAAAAAAAGTCATTTTCCCTGTGGAAAAATTGAATTTTTCATGAATCTCCTCGTATTTATTTTTAATGTGAGAAAATAAGTCGAAAATTGAACATAATTGATTTAATATTTCAGTGAATTTTGTATCATTTTGCTGATTGTTGTTTGGACTTTTTTAAGCTCAATTATTTTGTCAATAACATGAAATTGAACAAGTTTAATGGAAAATGAAATACAATTGGACGTTTTTGTGATCATGAGTTTATTTGAGAGTACTTTTACACTTAACGCTCAATTTTGTTTATTTTGATATGCTGTGTGCTTATAGAACTGTTGAAATTTCGATAGTCATTTATTAATTAATCAGCCAGGACAAGAGTAAAGCCATTGTGAGCGAGTAATGCATTTGATCGAACATTGCAGCCCCATTTTGTGAAGACGACGGTTCGATTCCCACCAAAGAACGACGAGAATGATCACGACATTGCTATTTAGCATATTTTCTTTCTGATTTGACTTGCCATCCCCAAAACTTTTTAATTAATCAAAGAGCATTTAAAAGCACTCCAAAAAAATTCTATTCACAAGAAAACAATACCCAATCTACTTTACCAAATTAAATGCCATACCTCCCACTTGAAAAACTCAAATAATTCCACAGAAAATCATCCCTTCAACCTGTATCCATTGTTTTTCATCCACTGGGTGACTCTTTTTTTATTGTACTCATATAATTCTATGCTTACAATACTTTATACATTTATTTTTCATTTCATTTTATAACATTTACTTTGTGAGGATTGTAAGCATTAAATTAATTTTGCAAAGCATTTTTCATTATTATTTTTATTCACTCGCACATAAATGAAGGAACGAAGTAAAGAATGAATGAGCTTTGAGGCAGATGAACATTTCTTCTTTATACTTTTAATTTTTTTTTATTCTGAATTACTGAAAAAAGAGATAAAAATATTCAAGGCTTTTCATCACTTTGTAGGATGCTAATGGTAATTTCATAGGAGAAAATTTCCTTTTTTTTCTGCGCTCATTTCTTGTTGAAGAGTGCCTGGTAATAATTAAGCTGAATTTTAATTTTATAAGTAAACTCATTCTTAGGGGTTTGATCATTTATGACGTCTATCATTTAGGGCAGAGTTTCTCAAACTTTTTTGGTGCACGGCAGAGTTTTTACTATTGTGCCTTGGCACATAGGTTGAGAACCACTGATTTAGATGGTCTCTAAGATGTTAAAACATCTTAATTCAAATTAAATTTTTGATTGACATCATCAATGAACAAACCCCAAACGTTTAAAATAATAAGTCGATTTAGTCAAAAGAAGAAAAGCAGATAAGAAAAAAATTATCAAACCGCATGATAATAATGCTAGCTAATGCTTAAAACAACACGAAAGTCAAATTAAACCACAAAATAATTTCTCCTTACTCCTGTCTCATAATTATTCATTCATAACGAAAAAATTTTATTAAGGTAGTTATCATAAGTAGACGAACTTTTCTCAACAGGATGAAGGTGAGCATTAAAGTTTTGTATTTTTCAAATTTTATGTTTTTTTCTGTTCTTGAAACTTTAAACTTTTCATCATGTGCAACAATTATGAGGCTTAATTATTTTTTACATACATTAATAATTAATTTTCTACTCATTTTTTTACTGTACGAGAAAGTTTTTCTGAGGATATGAATAAGCAGAATTTTAATAGATTTTTCTCATTCGTAAGGTAAAATGAAGCGTTTTTAAATGCTCTGTTATGAATAAGAATTAGTCTACAACTCTATTGGATCGAATTTGTTTGACTTACTTGGCTGAGGAGCACGTGCGCTCATTGCTGAGCGTAGGAAATGGTTAGAACTAGCTTAATTGTTTAAAAGATTTTTAAAGTTTGAGATATTCGTGATTTTTGCACACAAATCTTGGAATTCTATGGCTATTCTTTCGTTCGAAGTAATTTAACATATTTATGGACAACTTTTATGAAAATGTTCTATAGAGGTCCAGTTCCTTTTCTACAAAAAGTTTAGACACCTTTAAAATCAACACCATGCCATCCTCCTGTCTACATCCTTAGCTCACCTCTATTTTGAATTTTAATTAAACTCATATATCGTATATCTTAATAATATACAGTAATTAATTAAGAGCTTTTTGATCACGTTTATTACAAACAAGTTATTCATTCCCGTTCATCTTATAAGCACACAATACAAATCTCTCACTCATGCATGAGTTTATTTTAATTATATTAAAAGTTGCAAATTACGATGGAAAAGTTTGACGACGATGTAATCATATATTGAAAATTGCTAGTTTTGAATTAATTTAATTGAGATGTAAGACTTCATAGTGCTAAATGAAGAAGTTTTAATTAAAATTCTGTAAATCATTGAATGATATTTCAAAATGTTTTCTTTATTTTTCGCAGCTATTGCTGTTGTAATAAACCAATGGGTGCCTACAACAATGTAGACCGTTATTTTTTCTAAAATTCAAACCTGTTTCGAAAAAATTCGAAAAATAATTTTTTATAAAAAATTTTGAAATTTTAAAGACCGTTAAATTTATTTATGAACAAAAATCAATTCTTCGACGCAAATTTGTTTTTTGAATGTAACAATCGACAATGAAGCTCAAGTTTTGATCGAAAAGTTACAAAAAATAATATTAAATTTTCAATAGTCTTTGAACAATGCTCAAATGGAATTTCAACCTGACTAAGAACAATATCTGAAAATTTTGTCTTGAATGTGTTACAATAACTTACAGCAGAAATCTCACTTCCGTCGACACTTCCGTCGACACTTATGTGGTTTGATTTTAAAAATAACAACCATTTATCTTTGTTTAATGAGTGCTTAGGTACTTTAAAAAGATTTGTAATTGTTTTATTTTTGTTGCAGCTTGCAATTTTGCAGGCTTTACCCATAATTAATGAAAATTAATCAAAATTTTACTGATGTAAACAAATATAATTTTTTGATGAAATATTTTTAACGGAATTTCATTTTTTGAAAAAAATTCAAATTCGAATTTTCGATTTCGAAGAATAAGGACCATTTTCGAAGAATAAGAACCATCGGCACCCATTGGGTAATAAATTGTTGTTGAGAGAATAGCATGAAGACGTGATTATAGAGATTTTGTATGAATTAATCATGAATTAATGTTTGGAAGAATTTTTGTCGAAATGTTAAATTAAGAACTTAGACTTAATATACTTCAAGCTCGAATATATTTAAAATGCTCGATACTTTTTGTGTTTGTACTCCCCTCCCCATCTCCCCCCCCCCCCCCCCTTCTCATCCACCCACCACCTTCTCCTTCCTTAAATGCACTTAAAACCAATCGAAATTTATCATCAGAAAATTTTCATTCAATGCATAAAAAATCAACTTGATCATCAATTCATCATCATCAGCTACAGTATCATTACAACAAGAGTTTTGTGTGTAATAAATCTTCCACATCTACAGCATATCCTTGAAAAAATTTCAATTCAATTTAATACTTTACAACTTTATGTTCAACACATATGGATCAATTTTTGTAATGAAAAAAGAATCCTTCATACTAACGAACACCTCTTTTTGCTGCTTCAAGAGAACCACAATAGAAAAATTCCAACTTTGAGGTTCTTCAAACGTATTTTTCAGTCACTGATTCCATTAAAGCAAGGCATCGCTTTTGAATAAAAGAAATTTTCTCACTTTGCATTCGCTCTATTACCGCCAATTGTGTGTATGTAAACTCAATTTTCATTCGTTTCTCTTCTTTAGTTGACATGCATGCATGGAAGGAGGAATGTTGAAACGTGTCAAAGAAAAATAATTAATAATATCAGAAGCAGTATTTTTACGTATGACTGTTCGTGATAGGAAGTAAAAAATGAGCTTTTTTTGTGGTTTTGTTATAAAGTGACGCGTGGTTTGTTTGTCTACAAAGTTTAAGGTAAGTTCAATGTCCTCTGATATTTAAAGCTTAAATATCCAAAACAGCACAAGTTGGCTTATCAAATAGAAATCTGGCACCGAATCAGCATGACTCTCGCATGGTGCTGGCTTCGATTTAAATCCAGCATCATGCCATAGCCACGCCGAATTGGGTTCTGATTTCTAATCGATTAACTGACTTAAGCTATTCGAGTATCAAAGTTCAGTTCGTTAAATCAAGTCTAGAAACTACAAAAAGCATTGTCAAGAAGCATTTTCTAGGGAATATCAGCTTTGGAATCAAAAAGCTTAATAATCTCTGAGAATGAATTTTTGGTCAGATTTGTGTGTTTTGTTACTGCGTTGCAATTATGTGATTCCATCTCCTAATTTGCCAACAATTAACAAGCTTAAATAAATCAATTCAGAATCAAAGATTTCTCTTATTAAAAGCCACAAGTTCAAATCCTTCTTAAAATCACTGCTTCTTACGTCATCTACACTACCCTAAATATCTTCATCCCTTCAGCCTGAACTTGCCATTATTATTTCTAAAACACGACAACGATAATGACTACGTTGATGAAGATAGGAACAAAAGAAGAAAAAAAATCCTATGCCTCGTTCATTCAATATACTTTGAATCCGTTTGACGGTGATTTGTTTGCGAAGAGAAACGGAAATTTATTTCCGCAACAAAAAAAGAAGAGAGAAAAAAAAATTGCGGAAATAAGCAAATACAGAGTTCTGTATGTATAAATATCATTGCGAAAATGAGAATTTTGAACCTCATTTTCCTTCATGTGCCTCGTCTATTGTGCCGTCAGCAACAGCATTAGCAACAACAAACATAAAAATATTTTTTTTTGAGTAGCAAAAAAAATCCGGAAATTTATTTTAAATTTTTTTTACTTGTTTCATTTCAGCCATTTTAAAATTCCCTTTATGGCATATTAAAGGCAACCTTTACTATTAAGGAAGTAAGCTTTACGATAAATATATCGTTATATCGTTATGAGCACATACATAATATGAAAATATTGAGATTCTGTTGTGGTTCTGTATAAAAACGGGGTATATGAAAAGATATTTATGACTTTAAGAATTTTTCCCATAATTATTGTAAAGTTGCCTTCAAAGGCAATAAAAAAGTTTATTTTAAGAAGAGTACCAGAAGCGGTTGCGAATGAAACAAAGCAGAATTGTCTGATATTTATTTTCCTGGAATTATTTTGATTGGTAAATAACATTTTTGGAGGGAAAAGTTTATTAAAAATAGTTCTAATGATATTCAAGTTAGAAACTCTTAAGCACTAGTCAAAAGATTCAAAAAAAAATAGCAAATTAAAAAAAATTTAAAACTTTCAATGAAATTATAAGTATTAATACGTATCAAATGGGAATTTAACCCGAGTTGTAGAGTTGTAAAGATACAAGAAATGACCTTGCATGTAATAATATACGAAAGTTTGACAAAAATGACTATTTAAACTTTTTTTTCTAAGAAAATAACAAAAATAGCAACTTGTGGTAGCTTCATACAATCCAGAGCTCGAAGTCGATGAAATTTGTATGGAGTCGAGTCGACTCTTCCATACAAAATCGTTGAAAATCTCGGGTCAACTTTAAGCTCTGATAAAATCCATACATACATCCATGGTTTTGAACTGATTAATGAAACTCCCAAAATATTCAACCATAAAAAATGAACCAAAAAATCTTTTCATCAAAAAAAAGTTCAACAAACTTATGCAAAAAATGTAAAACAACAAATTTTCTGTTTCTATTTACATCGTTTTCTCCAAAAGCTCTCAAAAATACATTCTTCATTTAGATTCCAAAAAATTTATCACAACTTTATATACCATAAATTTAAATCTTTTCTAGTAAATGTACTCCTTTATGCATAAAATTTACAAAAAAAAAATCGTATATTACATCAAACAATAAAGCAGTTAGAGTCAATTGTTTGTAATCAATCGTAAAAAAGCTTTATGTGGAAATGGAAAGCTTCAATTTACATCTGAAAATGTACATAATTCTACTTTAATCTTCTAAAGCAATTTCATTCTCACAGTCAGAATGATGAAAATAAATTGAATCATCAAAAAAAGTTTCTAAGGGAGTTTCAGACGGAAAGGAGAGACGGAATAAAGTTACATGAAAGCTTCCACTCACTCAAAAATCACATTTATAAAACGAAAAGAAAGAGAATAAAAATGGAATATATGCTACATTATAAAGAATGAAAAATGAAGCTATGTGAGAGGGTTAAAGAAGGAATAAATAACATGAGCAATTGTTGGATGTTGTCGTAGGTTTTGATGTGAGCGCTTTTTAATATGGAAATCGATAAAAGTTCTAAATTTTCTCAGAAGTGCAAAATTCCCAATACTCTCATCAAAATTATCAAAGGATTATTTATTATTATTATTATTTATTTGTCGACGTTACCGTTCGGAAGAATTAGTATTTAAAGGATCATCCTGAAGGGCACTTATTGTATCCAAAGAGACTCAGTTGAAGAAATATATCTCCAAAAAATCAAGCTAAATCCTCCTCACTCTCTGATTTCCATTCATTGATAACATATTCAAGTATATTAGCATAACGACAATCAGCAGCAACACAATAAGATGTGTATAAGAACGCATGAGATGAAAATATAATACGCAATTCACATTGGCATCTTAAGTACTGCTACACAAAGTGAAATATATCGACAATAAAATCAAATGTAATCAACTCATTTCATTTATATTGTAAGTCAGCTAAAGAAAAGCTTTTAAGTCTCATTACTTCGAATCTCTATCACAATTGATACGAAAATTATTGCGGTTAACATGCTCAATCCGGAAAAGAGATCGTCAAAATATGTCACACTATCGTTCGATAAGAAGCTAAGAGCTTACAACATGAATGGTATTTTAAGAAGTCGGACGATATATTTATTTGAGATAGCAACAAATTTATCGAGAAGGTAGAATAGGACGGTCAATCTATTGAGAGATTTACCTTTATCTTGTACAGCAAATGTAATGAAATGCTCTTAAAATGAGTGGGAAGAGAAGTATCGAAAAGTTTGATAATATATATTTAACAAGTTATGGTATATTGGACGAAATGAGAGTTCTAGACTTGGTTTATGGTTTTATCAGGTTTGTTTTGTGATTATTTTGTTTGAGGATTTGAAGATTGGATCTTGGACGGTATTTCGAAGTGGACTTTTAACTATCCTGAATAGCACAAGGTGGTTAATGGAATATAAATCTGGCATCATTATGGCATGATACCGGTATGGTGCTGACTTCGATATAAATCCAGCACCATGCCAGTGTCACATAAGCTTGGTGCTGGATTTTTAATCGATTAACCGACTTGTGTCATTCGTGAATAGTTGATAGTTACGAATATGATCAATAAACAGCAGTAATTACACATCAACAACTTGATACTGAGTGGATTAGTGGCTAGTTGTTCTGACAAATCTATACTAGGCTCGATTTTATACCAAAAGCTCAGGCTATACTCAGTAGCCGAGCACAACGTGTTCATTTGTTTCTAAGTGATGAAAAATTAATCTTTTAGAACTAATATGTATTGAGAATTTTGACAATAACTCCTGACAATCTTCATGACCTTCTATAAAATCAATCACAACCTTTAACTCAGTCTTGCAAAAAAACAAAAAAGAACCTTTAAATGACGTCAATCACATCTTCAACTGTGCCTAATGATCACATTAAATTTGGTTTTTACCGTTTTTACTATAAAAAGATTTTGATTCAACTTACCCCAAAATGACCATTAAAGATTCTTTTTCTTCTAATGACTATATTGGGACTATTAATTTATAACAGCAGTGTAGTGTAAATGAATTATTAATTACCAATTAAGGCCATTTCTTAATTTTTTCTTAGGATTGTTGGGCCTTGAAAATGATTATTTGATTTATTGTAAATTAGGCAATTTTAAATTATTTCATCCAAGAATTCAAGCGAATAATCGTAAATCTTTGACTCAAAATTACCTTAATCTAATTTAAATCAATAAATCCTCCCAGTTCATTCATGAAAAATCACATAATTCCCGCCAAGCGCGTATATATTTTCATCTCATTTCGTACATCTCCCATTTAATTCAATTTTAATGCTCATGAGCAACGAATAAAAATAATAAAATCACTTCTAATTTATTTACGTAGGAACATCACTCAGCGAGCTAACACAATTTCTCGCAAACATCAATTTCAATATTAAATTTGCGAGCAATTATATCAGAATGAGAGATTTTTTCACAAAATAATTCAATAGTAACAAGATAATTTAAGCTACATATCGACTTCTCCCACCTTACGAGAGTATGTATTGATTTAATGTTATTATCCATAAAATCACTACACAATTCTCCATCGATCTCATTCGATATTTCCTTTTTATATATATATTTTATGTCAATTTAGACTTGAATCTTCGTTTCCTTCTGTGAATATGAGCTTTCAAAGTTTGTTATCTTTCGATATCTTCCTTCCTATATGCCATGAATATTGTAACAACAAATAAATGGCAATTGAATATACATAAGGGGGTAATTCGTTAATGTAAAAAAATATCCCGTGTTCTGCACACTCTGTCATGCAAAAACTATGTTAGATGATTCCAAAAAATCAATTTTAAGGTCACAAACTATAAACTTTCCATGCATAGCTTCCTTCCCCCTAAAATAAACCAAATAAGAATCCATTCCATAGAGACTTAAACTTGTATTTGTGACACTTAATATTTCATTAAAACAATGTTATTCCTGCTATATGACATCAGCATCATTGAGAGTACTTGAAATCTTTTTATCAAATAAATATTACATGAAATACAAACAGAACTTCAATTATGTTTCATAACAGACCTGAACAGGTTGGAAGATGGAAGAAGGTGATAAAGAAAATAGAACATGATAAAATGAGAAATTTGTTGAATGTCAGAGATTTTAATTGAAGGCTGACATAAAATTGTCTGTGTTATGATTTTGAGTATTTGAAATTTTG
Organism: Chironomus riparius; assembly: GCA_917627325.4. Taxonomy (NCBI): domain Eukaryota; kingdom Metazoa; phylum Arthropoda; class Insecta; order Diptera; family Chironomidae; genus Chironomus; species Chironomus riparius. The sequence continues at coordinate 13,410,643 of OU895877.1, read as the reverse complement.
TAATCATAAAATTTTTGCATTGGACGAGTTCTTTGAAGAGAAGTTGGATCTTGAGAGGTGTGCGTTATGTCCGAATTCTTATTGAAATCATCTAGATAAAGTCGAATCTAGGAAGGGAACCGTATTGTGACCTTAGGAAGTTAAAGTTCATACAAACTTTAGCCATAAACAAAAGAGTAAATGCCTTTTGACTACACATTGGGACTTTACCCATCTTTTGATTACCAATTGATTCTATAAAATATGTGTCAACAACTTATTTAAGTTAGGAATCGAACCTTCGTAAAAATTGTTTTATTATGTCAGAATTCTTGACTAGCTTATCAAACATAGAGTATTTAACCTATATAGTAACATAATCACCTTTGAACGACACGATCCTAGTCATATGAACATGATTCGTCATTTTAACAACGCTCGATTTTAAAGAATTTAAAAAAATCAAAAAATTTAGAATTATTATACTTTCAAGTTACAAAGTTTCATTAAAAATGCGCTTTAACTACAAAAACTCATATTGTTAAAACTTAGTCTTAAATTTTTCGGAAAATAAATTGAAAACGATATAACAAATCCTTCCGAATTCATAATTGCTTTATTAAATATCTAAGGTTAATTTACAGTTGCACAAATTTCAATATTTCAAGGAATTTTCTATCTCACTCTTTTCAATTATTGGTAATTGTTGCTATTTTGTTCAATATAGGTTAAGTTTAAATACATTTTTGGAGGGGAGCATTAAAACTATAAAATAGTTGCTTGTTATTGAAATGTTGTGAATTAATAAAATTACCATGGAATCGATTTTATTTCTCCCATTCACAAATAACTCAATGAAACTCGTAAAATTGACCTTTTATGTTTTCCCAAGAGTTTACGTGAAATCCCCCAAAAAAAATTCATCATAACGGTTTTCATCAGTTATCCAATAAACTGGCACGTGGAACACGATCAGAACATTCTCATGTTGAAACACAATTAAGCAAGCAGTTTGTTTTTATTTAATTTTAATTGGAAATGATTGAAAAAATATTTGCATGTCTCGTTCAACATTTTTTCTTTATTGGACAGCAAAATACAAAATATTTCACAAAGCATCCAAACTGGCAGAAAATTGTATTCCCAAAAGGAAAATAAATAAAATTAAATGAGCAATAATTCAAGCTGGAGGGGGTGGGGTTTAAACCACAACACCCCTGACTAAAACTATCCCCCACCTTAGAGAATTCAAAAAAAAATCCGATAACAATTTAAGTAATTTAAAAACTTTTTCAATCGAAAATCCAACCACAATTCCCAACTCTATCCAACAAATTGCTGATTCAGTTGCAAATATTTGACCACTGCAATTTCACACGATTGTCGCTTGAAAATATTCAATTAATTTTGTTGAGCTGACAACAATTTTATTAATTGGAAAGTTGCACATATTTGCCTTGTTAATTTGCACTGACTGCAATCCCGTCCAACAAACAATGTCTGCCTTTTTTTAATCTCAACAGTCTCATTTAAAATCTCAAGTTAACTTTTCAATTTAACCACAGAAAGTTCATTGGCTCATAGAAATTCATGCAATGAACTCACAAAACCCGTCAACATCTTCACGAAATTCTCACAATACGTTCAACTTTTAATGCCACTTTGTTTTTCTTCTATAGTGATAAAGTTTTTTATGCTACAATTGAGATTATATTTTTTTGATGTAAATGTGCTTGCTTAGCAGAGACATAAGAAAAGAAGTAAAATCATCAATTTTTCCAACGCACAACGTCATAAGTAATTCAGAGCATACATCTAATGCCACGACGTGCCTTTGTAGACTAAATTGTATTTTGATGTTCAGTCGTGTAAAGTGTGATGATCAAAATGTACGAGATGTGCGTTGAGGTTTTAAAGGTTTTAACCTTTTTTTTTTCATTCCTAATTTCTAAATAAAGATATTTCAGGTAGTATTTTTTTGGGGGTTTGTTTTGTTGTTTGTGATATGAGGATGCAAAAAAAATTTGAAAAGGTTATGCTTATGTTTACAAAAAAAACCGGAAACCTTGAGTTAAGATCTTTACGCACTGCTGGATTTGTATGAGATAGATTTACGTTGTTGGAGGTGAAATTAGTGAACTGTATGAGATATTAAGTGAAATATTATTGATTGGTTCTGGCTACTTTAATACTTTAGCCAAAAGATGTGATGTAGCAGTTTTCTAGCCTCCTTTTTCCCACTTTTTGCTCAAATATGTCCCAAATTTTCAATAGAATTGATTTTTCACCCCCTCAACCCACGAAGTTCTGAATTCTAAAAAGCTACTCCCCTCCGTAATTTTGAATGAATTTTTGATTCATCTCTTGATTAATAAATCCTTCAGTTTGGATTTTGTTGACTTATTCATAACAATGTTTTTAAATTAATCATGATTTTCTAAGAAAATCTTAGGTTCAATTCCTACTATTCAAATAAGTCTGTTTAACAAAAACGGTTTGTGTATTAATTTTTTTTTTAAATTAACTTAGTCCACATTAATTCCAACAGCATTCGAAAGCACAACAAAACATCACCAAAGCTTAAAGTTCACGCGTACAAACCAATCCACAAAAGCATAACTAAATGTAATTTGTATGTTAAAAATAAAAGAATCAACTCTTCTTTTATCCCCGACTGTCATTTTCAATTTATGTTTCTTTATCAGACCTCAATTACTTAAACATGCAATGGCAATTAGCCGATCAAAAAGAATTTTTTTATTGTATTCCATTCCACTGTTGCTCTATTAATATTTATAGAAACTCTTTTTTTAAAGCCTCTACATAAATTTATGTGCATCGTAATAAAATAAAATATAGATGAAAGAGGAAGAAAAAAATGCTTATGAAGGTGGGTGTGTGAGGTTGCATGTCATGGACGTATTTAATGGTGTTTTTTAATGTTTGTCATAGCTAATTGAATTTTTCTCCCTTTCTGTGCTATAAATTTGACTGGTTAATGACATTATTTATTAGCTTTTTGTCATGAAAATCAGAAATTTTTGCTACAAAAAATAAATTTTGCTGATTTATTCAAATTAAAAATTCCCAATTCATCATGGGGGCTGTTCATAAATGACGTCTACTAAAAATTGAGATTTTCAGACCTCCCCCTACTCTTCTTCTGGTCACAAAATTTGTATGAACGTCACAAATCTCTAGACCCCATTAAACTTTAGACACCATTTATGAACGACCCCATATATTGATCCAAAAATGAATACCCATCCAAAAACTAGCTGTGCAATAAAATCTATGCAAACAAGCTCCACCACATCACAGATAGCAGCATAAATATCCCACAATCTCCCTCTCCAGCTGACCCATGTAGTGTCTGATGAAAAAAAATTTAATCTTCCTACTTTTACGTGAATTAATTTGCCTCACAGCATGCGTGAATTTATGTCCATTGAATATATTTTGCAGTTGCATTCACCATCATTTGCCATGTATGCATGTATCTAATTCAATGAATTGTAAAAAGCTTTTTTTTGGGATGGATGGAAGGGTTTAGAAATGAAGGGTTTAGAAATTTTTCGGTAGTTGCTAGTTTGAGTGATGAGAGCGCATCCAAAAAGAAAGTGAGAGGTTTATGAAGTTCTAGCTCTTGGACATGATTTCTAAGTGCCTTACATGATGACCATGGCTATATTATGACTTGTAACTATTAAATCTTAAAGGATATATACAAAAACTCCTCAATAGCTAATAAATTCAAAGAGTCTCTTCCTGCACCTCTCCTGTAACTTCATAAGTTTGTCAAATGAAAAAAACATTCTCAATCTGTTGACAAAAACTAAGCCTGACTACATCAAAAATTAAACTAGCAATTCTAAGCAGCTTATATCAATTCATACCTACCTATTTACCCTCCAGAATCCAGAAAATGCCAAAAATCCGCACAAAATGTCAACTAAAAACACAATTTTTCTCATCACCCAAGCTCACTTAAAATATTCCATTTATTTCAACCAAAATTACCATCCTGATTTTAAGCATGTACATATTTATAAACGTTAATATCACATAGACTGAAAACGAGCGGATAAAAGCTGTCCAAACATATTGTTGCATTGCAAATTTTCATGTTACAGAATGCATGCGGATGTAAAAGCTGATCGTGAGGAATAAAATAAAATATTTTTTTTTGTGCAAATTATATGCCAAAAATTCACAATTGTGCTGTGATGTAAGGCTATTCATTAGAATGGAATATGAACTGCCCCATTTACGCTTTTTGTTCGCATTGAAATTCATTTACATAACTGAAATAATGTCCATCATTTTGAATGATATTTTCACAAATTATTATGTTGTGACTAGAGTTTGCCGAGAGTTAGATCTGTTGTTTCTGTTGCCATAGAAAAGTTTATAAACAAACGCCATGGGAGTTTCTAGTTCTAGAATAATTTACTTGTCACACAGATATCCAAAAAAAAGCCAACAATAATAAGATAAATTTGACAATGTAACAGCTTCATTTAACAACTTTAATTCTGATAATATAAATCGAGAGAATCCAATAAGATCGACTGGGAATTAAATCGTAATTCATAATTAATTTCCATCGAGAACCGCCATGGCAATCGAGTGTGTATCCAGCATTAAAAAAATATATATATACGTTTTGGGCATAATAAAATAATATGTACGTGATAGTGGAAGGATGAAATAGGAAATTTATATTGTGGCAAATTTTATTTTATAAAATGCATGGGATTTTCCATGAAAAAAGAATTTATTGAATAGCTCCTTTTTTTCACTTCCGTGAATGCTATATTTTTACAGGAGGTAGGATGAGAAAAAAAATATTAAAAATAACTGTTGAACTTTTACCATAATCATTTTTATGTTGTAACAATTTGTAGATAAACAAAAATGTAAATTGTTTGGATAAATTATGTGGGAAAGTTTGTTATTATGAAAATGGCTGAACTTTTTTGTTGGAAATTGACAAATTAAAGTGAACACTTGAAGCATAAATTGCCACATAATAATAAAAAAATGGGTCACTTATCTATTGAAAATGAGAGTTTCTGACCCCAAATTTGGGTTGAAAAGTTCAAATGAGTACTATACAGAATAAGGTACTCATTCCTTTCTCGTGGTCATACTTTTTGGTCTTGAAGAACAACTAAATAATTGGCATGACAACGAGTTTGAAAAATATAATAGCTATGATTCTTTTATAGGTACTTGACCTCAAAATATACGGCCTTAGGTACCAAAAATTTGAGGAAAAATAAATTATTAAATTATGGGACCTCATGAAGCTTGTTACAGCTTCACTAAGTTTTGTATATCCAACTTTGTAAATTGGAAAGTGAGATTGACTATTAAAGAAATCATGGAATTAGTTTGTTGATAAAGACAGCAATGGCATCATTATTCTGAATCGGCAGATGGTATTCAGCAATAGAAAAAGCATTAAGTGAGGATTATAGAAAATCATGGATTAAAATTGATCCGAACATTCCAGTAACAGGACCCTAACCTAACCCCCTTTCCGGTAAATCTTATACTTTCATCATTACTGAATATCTCAAAGTCTTTCAAAAGAACTAACAAATTTCCTGAATAGCCAACATAAATGATGATTACATAATGAAAAAAAAAAAATCTCAGTAAAGGAAATAAGGATTAAAGGAGTGATGAGACAAGACACACAACAAAAAAAGGTTTAACGAAAGATATCGGAAGTTCATTGAGGCAACGACCAGAGCTTCTTTTCTTAACATTACATTATCTAAGAACGCCTCTTTCTCTTTCTCATTCACTTTATCTCCTTTCATCCATGGATGAGTAAATGCTATTAATCTCTGTACAACTTAATTTTCTGTCTACTCAATCTCATTTTTTCCCCTTTTTTATGTTTATATTATCGTCCTAAGAAGAAGATTAAGTTTTTTGTGGATGGATGACTTAAACGCATTTTTTGTCGTGGTTGTCATCAAAGCTATCAAGTTGATGTGATAGGAACTTCTGTGCCTGTAAGTCATGAAGCTTTTGTGGCTTCTAAACAAATATTCAACAAAGTTGGCTCTGACAACTTCAAAGCTTCAAGCTTGTGTCCAAAACCAGCAATTCAGTTGGAATAAGCATAATCAGCTTTGGTTCTCATCCTAAAAACACAAAAATTCGTGTATGAACATAAAGTCATTCTTTACAAAAAGGGATAAATACTAACTGCTACACTGTGGCTTACAGGACTTCATTTAACTCGACAAATAACATTAAACGGGACAGAGATGAAGAAGAAGGAAAAAAATAAATGAAAGTCTGCCATTGGGGAATGAAGTATAGTCAAGAAGAAAAAACTTATTTCCCTTCCATAAATCAAGAAAATTACATTACCGAATGAAAACTGAATGCATCAGTAAGTTAAGAAATTGTCTGAAAAATTGTCAGCATAATTAATGCAATTTCCCCATCCTCGACAATGCTAATTTAATGTCCTTTTTGATGAGCAGAAAAGACATTTTTTTTCATGCTCGTTGGGGGACATGTATTGTCATTTAAAATTTTTTTTGTTCTTTTCAACATTACGAAGACTGTCAGGTAGGTCATCATTCTAATTTATTTCCATCCACTTATTTCCCTTCCGGCAAGATGAGAAGAGCAAGAATTTTTTGTCGTGGAAGAATTTTTTTTATCTCTTAATAATCATTCGCATTCGAGAGTTTTCTTTTTCATGAGCGCATTATGTCATTGGATGCCGTAATGGTTTTAAGGTCTTTTTAAGGCAGAAAGTTGTGTTTAATTTATTTGATGGAAATTTTTGAATTCTTCATTATTACTGTAAAGGTATGCAATTTACTTTTTGTGGATTTGAATTAATTTAATGTCTTTTGGATAACAGGAATCTAAAGTGACTTCAAGAGCGTATCCAGAAATTTTTCGATAGAACCCCTTCGCACCCATAATTTTAGATGATCCAAAAAATTAAAAAAATTACAATGATAAAAAAAATTGAATTTCTGAACGCACCTTTATTACAATTTTTACAACGATAGAAAATAATTCAAATTTGATTCAAATTTCTAAACGCACCCATCACGTGTTTTCATATGAAATAAAAAAAATCATTAAGTAAAGTATAAATACACTGTTTTAAGACTTTTAACTGTTCGATCGGCCAATAAATCGATAGAATTGAGCTAATAAAACAAACCCGAGCTCTCTACGATGTCTGGTTAAAAAGTTTTTCTACACCCGAGCAGCAGAGCAGCCGAACAAAGCGTATTATTAAGCTACCTTTTCGAAACAAGTTTCAAAAATGGATACGCTTTGAGTAGCTTAGTCCATTTATGCAAACCAAATCAATCAAATTTCATTGTCAATTAGCCAAATTAATGCGCCTCATCCACCAAAAAGTAATTATCAACCATTGACTCACCCCAACAACTTCCTAGAATACATTCTCATTTACCATTCATTTCCATCTCCAACGGTCCGTTTTGTACTTGAAAGAATTCTGTTTCTACGGTATTTTGTCGTTTTCTTTATTATTTCATTTTTTTCATTCATATCTTCGTGTCACTTGCAGATATGACATCTCTGCCTTCTTGAACTTTAATAATCTTAATGGTTTTTCTCATTTTTAATCTTTCTGTGCTGTACTTCTTTTGCCAAGTCTTCGTTTTATTTAAAATTCTGTGAAGAATTCAAAAACCAGATCAAAAATTTGCTGTATTGCAATTTTTTGGCTTACGTAAAAATTCCTTTTGAGAATTTTAAAGAATTTGTTTTTCAGCAACAGAAACAAGAATGTCGTACACAAAATAGTGCCTGATAAAAAGTTGAGGTTGCAATAAAAAATGTCTAGAATTGTTATTTAAATTTCTTTCTGATATTTTGATAAATTTTATTCTTTCCATTGTTTGGTATCCAAAAGATAAAGGAATCAAAATTGTTTGGGTTCAGAAAGCCTTTAAAAAAGGCTTTTGTGGAACAATCTATTGTGCCGCTTTTAAGCCTTTTGGAAATAAAGAAAATTTATGCCAACAAAAAATATTATATTGGAGACTACGGAGACGTATAATTGATCACATATCGCAACAATTTCAGAAAATTTATGGATTTTGACCCTATTTTATATTGCTTTGCTATGATCGTTACCATAATTTAAGTTTTATTATTGTTTATTATCAAATGGATTCACATTAAAGAGTGCTCAAAAGTATTTTGTGAATATATTAATAAAATGGATAAATTAAAGAGTATTTATGGGAATAGACAGGAGTGATGAATGGTCTTGATGCTGTGTAGGAGCTGATTTTGGGATTCAAACTATTTATAGGTGTATATTCTTTGAATTAAATGAGTTCAAAAGCACAGTTCAATAGCATTAAGCATACTTTTGTAGATTAAGGTACTCTCCAGCTGTTTCGAGAATCTCTAGCCAAAATCTACACCAACGAATGCATTAAACCTCATGAAAAACTTTTTAGGTACATCTCTTATAGCTATTTATATCCATCCATAATCCACTCAAGCTCAAAAATATTCAAAAATCATCCTTTATGCCGAACTGAAAAGTCAACTCAATTTTTACTCAACCCTTTCCAAGGAAATCAACAGAATTCATCAAAAGGATTCTTTTTCAATTCCAAATACTCGATCCATAAAAAATTGCCAAACTTATAGCAATAAAACCTTTATCTTTAAAGACTTTTTCTCTTGAAGAAAAATATTCAAGATCTACTGAACTGTATTTATCGACACAAGGAAAAAAAATCCCAAAGAAAAAAGAAAACGGAAATAGAAAAAAATGGGATTAGTCAGATTCATGTGTGTCTGTGTATGCCATGTATGAAGAGGAATTTTTCTCTCTGCTTCATTCAATAACGATGCCATAAAACAGTTTGATATCATATAGACCAAAAAACATAGAAAGAGGGGAAACAAAAATCTGCCAAAAGAAAAAGTTTTGATTTTTAAATAAATTAGTTTGTCATAAAGCTTTGACTCTAAGGATTTTGCTTTAACTACTGTCCCAAATAAACAATCTTCTTTCCCTTCTGATTCATATAAAAATGGACATTGAAAGACCTTTTTTCATAACTTTTATTATTCCACCTCTCTCTGTCTCTCTTTCTGTAGCTTTCTTTATCATTAGACATTCGATGCAGGCAGAGGTGTAGTAAGGGTACGGATTTTAAGGGGCGAAATTCTCACATTGTTGGAAGAACTTTTGGATTTACTTTGGTTTTCTGTGGTGGAACTTTAAACCATACCCTACTACTATCCAAAATTGCAAGCTGTGCTCCTGAATGCTGTAAGTAAACAACATTGATGTTTAATTTCTCTTTGCAGGAAGTGATGGGATTACAAAAGTGATTAAACCAGCTTTAAGGATCATCTGAATAGTTGGAATTGTATACCTAAAGTCCAATAATAAGAGGTCTTTAAAGTTACATCCCTGTCTATAAATACATGTTACGACCTACATAAACTCAAATATTTTAGATGAACGTAAATAAAAATACACAAAAAAAAATAGTCAAGATGAAGAAGAAGGCAAACCTGTTTACATTTCATTAGTTAAATGAGAGAGGAAGGCCGTAAGGTAATGAACGGAAAATAAAGTTTTTCATAAAAATATGGAAACACATAAGCACATAAGTAAGCAGACATGTATACACACCACACACAAAAATTTTCAAATGACATAAAGAAAAATCGACAAGAAAGCTTTTAAATAGGCCTAAGAGGCAAAATTTTCTGACATATTTTTTGCTTAAAGTTATGGCAGGAAGAAGAAGAAGATATTTTGATATATTATATCTCGAGTTGTGTGACATATTGTCGTCTACAAAAACGCTTAAATCATGGATGATGCTGCTGATGAATTTTTTTTTTTGAACGATGTAACATTTTAGAATGGCTGATAAATCGATGTTGCTTTAAGTTGACACACAAAATTTAAAGAGTGTCGAAATGTCATCTGCTGACATTGTGATGAATTTGAAAATTATCAAGAAAATAATATAAGAATAGAATATTGAATGGAAATTGCGAAAATGTGATGGATTGAAATTCTACTTATCATATTTTTAGCAGTGATTTTGAGATGAATTGTTCTTTTGGGGAGAAATGTTGACTTTAGAGCTTAAATTGGTAAACATTGTCATTTTTGGCATTATAAAATAAACAAATGACTAACGACGAGTAGAAGCAATTCCGGTTGTGCTAGGAAAACATCAAATTTTGTATATTAAATGTAGCATTTCGCCATGTCATCAAGTAGCTCTCAATAGCTTAGTGGTAGGAGAATGAGACAAGTAATCTAGGGGCATGTGTTCAAGTCCCACTCGAGATTCATTATTGGGAGTTACTATTTTAATGTAATGCATCTTCACTTCTAGTTGCTTCAATAAAGCAGTTAAGTGCCTTGCTGGTCGAATAGGTAAGGCACTTGGCTCAAATTTGGTATGGTAACTCGAAGGTCGTCGGTTCGAATCCAGCCATTTCCAAATTTGTTCTTTTTCAAAAGTTTAGATACTTCGACTGCTTAATGTACGAGTCAAGCCATAATTGGGCATTTTGGGCAACGTTGGATTAAGGAACGGATCAGGAACTTGAAGTGTAGCGGGAGAAATAGGAACGAGAGCTACAAGATTACCTTATAATGGAATATTGTCAGAACGGACCTGAAATGTATCACGTCACGCCCACAGAAGATTGAAACGAGAGCCTTAGTTTATTTGAAACCTAGATTTGAAGATTAGAAGCTTGATTCTACGTCACCCATAGTGATATGAAATGTATCACTAATCAATGTAAAAAGTAAAAACATGTATAAATACCTAATTCTTCCGGACGGTAACGTCGACTAATAAATAATAATAAAATAATAATAAAATAAAATGCGAACATATTCAAAATCAAGCTTGAATCCTCCTCCAATCTGACAACATATGTAATGCAAAGCTTCTCTCAAAAAAAACCTCTCTCTTGATCCGAAAACAAAGCTATCCATTCAGTCAATCCTCTCAAAAATCGAAATTTCAAATTGTATGCTGATTAGCACTTAAGGACCCATAAAATATTCTCACAATGTCAAGAAAAAAAATGTCAAAATCATTGAGATGGTGTGGATATATCTTGAATAATTTTCCTTAAATTATTCAAAAGTGAATCCAACATAAAATCATTTATTCAAAATAAATATTGATCATATCCATATTTCTCGATCAAGTGTGTATGTACCTTTACATATGCAAATATTATCGGAATTATTTATTTGTTTACTATCCCATTCTCGTGAGTATATCTTCGACTTTTTCGCATGTGTACATTGACTTTGCAATTTAGATGATGGCAAAATCAATAGATAAAAAAATATTCAGGAAAGGGAGAATGATGAAACCCTTATTACACGCAGCATTAAACATTACTTTTACTGGATTTTGCCATACGAAATGGAAATGACTCAAAGTCATGATGATGAAGGCAAAAAAAGAGAAAGTTTATGTTTTTCTCGACTCTCCATTCATCCACTTGTATATCTTATTTTCGTATTCACACGAGCATCCAAAAGGGAAAGGCGTTAAGTCAAGAGGCAAAATAGTAATCAACAATTCCTCACATCTGCAATTAACATTAATCATAATTGAATCAGTAATTATGCTGTTCATATTTTTCTCATGTTCATTTAAATGGAAAATTTCCAAATGAAAATCAAAACTCAATATTTTTTTATGCTTCACCCATGCAAGCACATCTTTTTTTTGAGATGAAAACTGTTTGTTGAACTTTATGAATTGAAAACTTTTCTCATTGAGATTTAATTAAGGTTTTTTTTTACCATGCCCACCTCATTTTCCTTACCATTTATTTCCTCAGTATAATCACAGAAAGATGAGATGAGGCAAGAAAAAGAAAGTTTTAGAAAATTTTGAATATTTATGAAAAAGGAGAAGAGCGCATGGAAGGAAAGTTCAGTTGTTGCTCAGTTTTGTGTGAAATTTAATTTATTAATTATGGAAGGAAAGTTAAAGTACTTGACACGAAGAAGTCTTGTTATAACTTTTAATTATATGTTTCCTTCGTTACTTTATTAGGGTTCTCTTTGAAATTGAGTTCAAGGTTGTTAAGGATGCTCTGTTCTTTATGTAACTCTAAGAAAATCGATCATTTGAATTTTTTACAAAATCCTCATTCCATCCAGAAAATATCGATAGTTAAGGATTAATTGTCATTATAGACCCTCTTCACTAATCTACAAATTCAAATGAGTATGGAGTCATCAGAAGCATTATTCTGAACACTTAAACTCTATCAAAGGTGGCCAAACGAGAGAATTCACCAGTTTGTGCAATATATTACTTCCTAATAACCCCTAATGACATGAAAAATCTACAAACCGATCAGTAATGGCATAGCCCAGTCTATTATCGATTTTTTTTCCTCCATAATCGCCCATAATGTGATTCATTAGCATAGGATCTATGAAAATCCATCAATTTTTTCCCCTCATTCATCATGACACTCATTGTCAGTATAATTTTCAGAAAAAAATAAACTTTAATGATTGAACCGAGAACCTTTAATCTGAAAGATTAACTTCATTGAAAATTAAACATTTAAGAATAAAAATGATAACGACTGAAGGAGAAAGAAGCAAAGGATGGATCGAAATGAAGAATAATTAATGATAAGCAGCATATTATTAAAAAAAATCCTTACAAACTTCCGCGACTTTCTCTCTCTCTCTCTTCTCGTCAGTCTCTTATTAATTAATATTAAAAGAATGAGTAACAAAGGCTTTGTTTATCGTGTCAAAGTCAGTGGGAAATGAAATTTTTATTGAGTCACTGGAAACTTTGTTGTGAACGTTCTTTGTGTTGAATCTTAAAGCTGTATATTTTTGGTGGAAGAAATTTAATTTATTTTTTCAAAATGGCGGTTTATTTTTCTCAATTCGAGTTTTAAAACTTGAATATTTTTGCATTGATATACTTAAATTGAACTATTCATTTAGATTTTGAATGTTTGACATGGCAAGAAATGAAATAAAGGTTTTTAATGTTTAATAGAATAGAATTTATATCAATTATTTAGATTCATTAAAAAACCACGTGGCTCATAGTCAAAAATGATTAAAGTTTAAGCTTTAATAAGAATTTATCAAACCTTCAATGCTTTAATTTGAATTATTTTTCATATCTTTTTCTAAAAATCGTTCAGAAGTAAAACAAATCCTTTTTCCATTCCCATTTATTGACTACATTAAGCTTAAGTAAATATTTGAGTTGGAAGTTACTCCACGAAAGAAAATTTATTCATTCCCAAGCACAATTATAATAGAACAAAAGAAACATATGATCAAAATTCATTAATCATTTCAGCTTTCGTATAAATATCTGATTAACGTAGAATTAATTCTGTTGAACATTCCACATTGAAATGTTTAACATTTCGATGCCTTAAAGGGAAATAAAAAAGAAATTTCAAAGCTCGAACATATAATTCATTCATTTCCGATTATTATTTCTATTCCTTTCATTACCTAATCTCGTTCATTACATAATAATGTCACAAATGATTTATAAATATGTTATTATGAGTGAAGGCAGTAAATCTATCAGGAATGTGGTTTATGGGAATTTCCAAACTGAAGCTAACAACCTTTTCGATGGAATTAAATTATTCAAGTTCAACAAACCATCCCCAACCCTTAATACAGCTAGTCCATTATAACGAAAAGATTAAGATTTAGGTGATTAAGTGATTATCCCATGCGAAAAACCATTTTTTTTTTGTTTTCCTAATTTTTTTCATCCACTTCACGCAATTTTCGTGCACGAGCTTTAGTTATTTTATAGAGACACAACATAATTTTGACAGTTTCAGTTTCATCAACAATCTCGTTCATAAATTAACATGGTCGTTTTATGCTTTGACTGAGAAAATTACGTTACGCTTGCATGCCTGCCTTTTTTTTTTCATTCAATTTATATAATAAATAAATATAAGCACACGCACTTGATCCCTTGTGGGAGATATTTTTAATGTATCTCATCGCTATCATCGGTAATTTATTGTTTTTCTCGATGAGGATGGAAAAGATGTAAAGGAAATAAAATTAAATGAGGAACATTCTCATCTCACACACAATTAGAATGAGTGAGCTCGGCAGGATGTGATGGTGAGTGGCGAAAGGTAGCAGGTAAGAATTTTAATAGCGGTACATGTTCTATTATTTTAATAAATTTTTCACAACAATCCTTATTTACTTAATTCATCGATTTTTTTGCCTCTCTCGCTTTGCTTGACTGCCAATATTTACAGTATTGTAAACTGTGTTAACAATTTATCAAATATTAATGACAGAAACTCCATCAAGCTTATAATAAAGTGATAATTATATCAGTTAAAATAATTTCCTGAAGGATAGAATAACTCGACTGTAATTAATAATATAACTTTTTTAAGCTATAATGACTGATATTTCCAATAAATTTATTCTGCCATAGATTTTTAAAAGGGTATTGATGATGAAAATTTAATGTATAAGTTTTCCTTCTCTTTAAAATCTTTCGTATTTATCAAAAGAAAAAATCCTAAGCTTTTTTGTACATAAGCTTCCTTTTATTTGTATCTTTGAGATACATATTTAGACCGTAATAACCCTTGCAGAAAATTCTCATGAAATTCTTGTTAAGAAGGTATTTAAAATTGTTTGCATGTTTTGGACTGTACACAAGCTGTAGATGATTAAATGGAATTTTTGCTTGAATTACTTCAAAAAATTTACCTCGAAAATCTTTTTGAAATTCTGCTTATCATAATAAATATCAAATTCTAAGAAGGGGTGTGTTTAGAATTTATTTGAATACTTTATTTACCCTCCTCCCCCGCAGGTCTTTTTTGGGTGCAATCCTAGGTTTTCCCAAGAACTTTTGGAGAGAAGCTGTTGACAGAGACAGGATTAAACTTGGTTTTGGTAAGCGGTAAGCGGTAGCCTGCGATAGAACTAGCTTCAGGTGCCATCTATGGGAGACCTGAATTGATTTGTAGGGCTAGAGAAGTAAAGTAAGTATCCTAGGTTTTGATACTTTTCAAATTCAGCAGCATATTTAATCTGAACCACCCCCATTCTCATTTTTTATCAGACATCACAGCCAACTGAACACATCCAACATAACAGAAAAGAAGACACAGTAAAAAATATTTCAAAAAAAACAGCTCCTTTCATTTTTTATGTCATTGAGTAATCCTTTCATTCCACGTCAAATTAAATAAAGGCACAGCCTTAATAAAATAGTCAAACCCGTCAGCCATCAACAAAATAATAAAATGAAAATTTTTCAATCATTTCCTTTTTGTGCTCTAAAATAATAAATTTTAACTCGTTGATGCCTCATTAAATTTCAGTTTATATCCTCTGACTTACGGTCGCATAAATTTTTTTTTTTGGAAATGTCTTTTTTACATTATGTTATGATTGGATACCTTAATACATTGTATAAAGCTATCGTAATACATAAAATAAATTCTTTATTCATTTTTAATATATTTTGGAGTTTCCAATTCGGAAGGTTCTTGGAAAAAGGATTTAAAGGGACTGCTACTTACTGAGCTAGTTCTAAAAAAAAGGAGCAGCTGGTTTGCTGACAAAAGACTGATGTTTCAATTGTTAATAGAAAGTTGAAATTTGAATTGAAAATTTAAGTTTAAATTTTTAACGGAAATTTGAAATTTTATCTGAATTTTCAAAATCAAAGTTTATAACGGAAATTTAAAATTAACATTTTTTTCAATTATTTCAAAAACTTAAGTTAACAATCCTTCTTAAAAGCCTTTCAAAAATTCCGAAACATTTCTCATTGTATACACAAGCTCAGTGGAACCACTGAGAATAAATACACAAGAATGTGAATTTGATATTTTATTGATTTTTCCTTCCTTCCCAATTCAATTCACTCAAACAAATAATCTCGATGCCCACCCACAAAAAAAAAGTAACTTTTAGTATATATATTTTTATATCAATAATAATAAAAATATACACGCTCGTGCTATGCCCAATTTCAGAAAGGTAATAAGCCTAATTGGGCAATTTTTTCATTTCGCTCTCATCTTCTTGTTGCGAAAGCATCTAAGCTCTTGAGTTTTGGAGCTTGTTAGTAGTCTTGATAATGAGGCACTCTTATCACCAGTCAAATAGCTACTCGACGAGCAAAAAAAATACTAATATTTTGTGTACTTACTTCTTTTAACTTCCGACCACGTTTTGAATGCCTTTCTTATAATCCTTTCATCGACAACGAATAATTGGTATGATGATTATGAGAATGATGTTATTGCCTTTACACTTTTCCTCTCTTTTTTTCCTATCACGATTTTCTCGTTCGTTATTTTTTTTTTTTTTTGATAATTAGGAAGCACTCCCGTTGCTAATGAGCTGATGATTACAGACGAACAGAAGCCAGAGTTTACTTTTACAAGAACTTTTACTTTCCTATTTGCACTGTTTTTAGTCTAAAAGCATAGAAAAAAAGTATTGCTCGTGTTGCTTGCTTTCTATTTTAGTTTAGGCGGCAAGATGAAGAAATTTCATTCTTTTTTCGATAAAAATCTTTTTCTGCTGGAGATGAAGAAGGAGAAAAGTTTTTGAATTGTGTGATTCTGTTGAACGGGGTTTATTGACGCATTTAATGAGGCAAAATGAGACAACGTTTGAAATTTCAGGTCGAGTCTTGTTTTCTAATCTAGAGATCTAATCTAGATAAGTACTCATAGATTAGATTAGATTGTATGTTTTTATTGACCAAATCTGTTTTAAAAAAATGCGACAGATTCTCGTGATGACTTTAGGTTTTGATTGAATAAATCCGATTTTTCTCAATTTGGGGCTTTTTTGAATCTATTGTTAATCATATTGGTCTTGGAACAAACAAAACTATAGCTTACTCCTCCCCCCCCCCCCCCCCACCTCCTTTGGCAACACCACTGGAGTCATTCAAATTAGTTGATTTATGGGAATCAACTATTCCAGGTGACTGAGGTCTTATGCTCTGTAATGTCGCATTGACATTATATAAAAGGTTTTTTGAAATAGAAGTTTGCAAATCTTGAAATCTGGTATTTTGATAGATCAAGCATATAAGTTGCTTTTAAAGAGTTACTTCAAACCGAGTTGCAGCCTCTTACCGAGAAACAAATGAAAAGTTTCTTAAACGTTGTCGTGACTATTGCTTCTAAGTTTAGTTTAATTCCAGCTAAAAAAATTCCACAGCCTAATATAAAGTCTCAAATCATTGCAATCAGAATCTTTGTTAAATCCCAATTCAAAAAACCCTTCAGACATCCAGATAAACTATCCACAAGAACCCCTTTTTCCAACAGAATCCTTTTAAAATAAAAGTACGCTAGGAAAACAGAGGAAAAAGTTTTTTTTTTCGTTCTTCTCAGTTCCGTTTCCGAAAGAAATAGAGAGAAGGAAAATTTCTCTCTAAATGTTTTTCTTTCCGCTTTTCGCCTCGTGCTGTACAACAAATCTTTTACGATATAAATGCACAATAAAAAATATATATAAGGCAAAGTCTACAGCAGTAGCCAAATTTACTTTAATCTGACCTCCTTTAATGAATTAAAGGATGGGTTTTCTTCTTCTTCTTGTGATGAAGTATCTCATAAGAATAAGCACTTAACACTGTTTAATATCTTTATAACTTTCTTTTTATTGTGTTTTCATGTTTTTTGAATTGATAATTTTTTTTATTTATTTTTTTGTGTCCTTTAATGAGCGTAAATTATCACCACAATTCAAGATATTCCTTATTTTCATTGGCCAAAAGTAAGAATTTTTTTTATGACTTACGCGTGTCTTCTTACTTTCGTCTTTAAGTTTCTTTTTTTATCGTATGCGGGAGAGTAAAAAAAATCACCCGTCACTGTTAAGGAAATGTTTACGATCGTCTAATGCTTTATTGCCCAATATAAAAGGCTCATGACGAGAAGGAAAAGAAGAAAAAATTATTTTTTTTTGTCCAATTTTTTTCACTGTACATAAAAGTTATTTTTTTCTGCTGTCCAGAACACGAAAATATTTATTTAATTCCGCAATCTACATAAATCCTTTCGTTAATTGAAAAGATAAGTTGTGAGTTGAAAAATTTTCGAGTGACTAAAGCGCATTTTTTTTTTAAATAACAGATTTGGTTGTTGAAAATGGAGATGCTGGAATGCTTGATTTCTGATCAATTAGGTCAAGACCAATTCAATTAGACTCATCAAATGTTCAAATGTCCGATTTAAGCTTTTAAAATACTAGTTTTTGAGATATTTTTGGAAATTAAACAGAATTTGACAAGCTTGGGTACCAAAAAGTCAATTTTGACGCAAAAAGTATGCAAAAAAAATTGAAAATTTTGCGTGAATTTGATTTTCAAAAAAGCAAGAAAAAATTCAAAATCTGTCTCTCTTAAAATTTAAAACTTTCCTTTCTGCATCTCACAATAATCAGCATTTTAAATCCTCTTAAAAATATCAATAACCACATCTCCTCAATCTGTCACCCCAATTAACTTTTATCACTTCAAAAATTGCGCAAAAAAAAATCACAAGTCTTATAATTATAAGCGGCATTAATGTCAAAATATTCAACTTTATTACCGCATACAAATAAACTCAAGCGGCAGAGCTTATCATCAATAAAATGAAATAAAATTATCATAAACAAGAAAATTTTCTTTCTTTTCTTCTCGTCACCCCTTTTTTTGTGTCATTCAAGTCTCATGGCATGAAAACTATACGGCAGATACATGAAGTAGGAGAAATGTCACATAACACACTAAAGGAAAAGTCAAAGTTGATATTCGAAAAGGGCACGAATGAAATAAAAATAAAAAAAAATTCTCTTCTGTTTCTGGCTCTTTATTTCGCTTTCATAACGACACCGCACTTTGACTTAGTAAATATTTTAAGCTTTTTGTCTTCTTTAATTTTTTAGAAAAATTTATTAATTTTTATTTCCTTGGTTTTCGATTGTTTCTTGCTTGTTTCACTACAGATTCACCATACAATTTAAAATAATAACCTTTAACATTGACCTTAGTCACTCAATTCAGGAATTTTTCTATGTTCCTTTTTTCAAAAAATTTAAAACTTTATCAAATCCCGTACAATCCAATAACATCCGTTCAAGTTATTTATTTATTTTCACGACCGTTCCGACTTGAACAACTGTACTTATTGACATCCGAATTATTACTGGACCAAAATTTAATCTGTGACTGATTCATATAGGTTTCGAAATGAACTCACAACGAGGATTGAAATGTGCATGCTATCATTTTTCTTTCGGTGAGAGTTTCATTCTATCTACATTGAGTAAGGTCTGTTCTCTCTCACAAATACAATTCATACTGCTTTTCAGTCAACTCATGGCCCACAAATGGAAAATGTGCTTGGAAAGTCTCTCATTTTATGGAAATTTTTCCATGCTATTTTGTTTATTTTATAGGAAAATGTAGAAATCGTCATAGTTATTAAAGCGATGAAATATAAAGTGAAGCAATTGAATTAATAAACATTAATTAATTACTAGCTTTATATATTCTTTCAACCTATAAACACACACACACACACACATGCATGAGTAAGACTCATTGTTCAAATGAAAATATCCCTTAATGAGTTCTATTGGATGGATAGTTGGGTAAGAAATTATAAGTATTGAATAATAGGCTGTAATATTTCAATTCCAGCAACAGTAAATGATGAAAATAAATTTATTTTCTCCTCGTTTTGCGTGTGCCTTTCTTCAAATGGAAAGGAGATTGTTTGGGTTTTATGATATTTAGTCAAATTGTCTCATGCATTTTTGGTGCTATAAAAGCATCTGTGGGGTTTAAAAAAATGGAATTTAAATGAACTTTTGGATGGGTTTTGAGTTTTTTTTTTCTCACAAAAATTTATAGGGTCCTAATCTTTTAGTTGGCACAAATATTTTGAAACAGCAAGTATGAACACATTTAACTGTGACTAGTTACCATAACCAGAGCCAGTCATCATCCTTCTTGTTCTATAAAATTTATCAAATTCAAAGGGCTTTACTTCCACAAAAGAAAACCTTCATTCCTTTGCCGAATATGTTGTAACATTTTCGCAAGTGTGCAATAATAGAAATTAATAAAAAAAAATCTTGACACTAAAGAACGAGAATTATAGTAGCAATGCACGATGATTGCCTTCGAGTCATTTACTTTTTCTGCCTGTCTAGCATAAATAAAATGCAAACATTTTTCGTATCTTTCTTCTCAATGAAAAGTAATACGATCAATAAGTCATGTTTGATTTTAACAATACGATTCTGACAAAATCGTAGCTTTCTGATGTTATAATGGCTAGTTCACTGAAAATATTTTGTCAGAGGGATATGATGGAATAATGAAGTAAGTTTATAAACGTGCCAAAAATAGATGCTTTGTAGTCCATGCTTTAATAATATGTGTGGTGCAGATGAAGGACTTAAGGTCAGGGGTCTATTGTTTGAAATTTTGAAGCTTTAATAGATTTCGATAGAAATGCTCTAAATCAATTTTAGAATGAGAACTTTTACTTGATTTTAATTAAAATAATCAATCTCAAAGCTAGATTTCTAATTGAGACTGGTGATGTTTAAGAGGAAGTTTTAAAAAATAATTAAATTTAAGAGCATCAAAACTTTAAAAATCCTAGACCACCTTTCAGAATATTTCCATATCTACAATTTATAGAACTTAATTTTTTTTAAAAATACCATTAAAGAATTATGACTCGAATTTTACTATGGAGACATTCTTCTAGCCTATAAAAGATTCATTAGCCTATTGTGTGGTCCAGGGGCAAGGCAGTGTTAATTCTTCAAGGCTCTTTTCAAAAAATTCCAAATAATTTAAAGGAATTGCCTAATCTAAGAGGGAAGTGACCCCAAACTTCCTGGCTATGCCCATGTATAAATTCTTCACTTATTTTTTACTCATCTTTCACAGAAATGATGGACAAAAAAAAAAAAGACTTACGCAATTGCTCTCTCGTTCGTACACTCAGCAATGCTGAGAGACATTGAAAAGACCATTTGGTAACATTAACAATTTTTTTCTCTCCATTCTCCTCATTCATGCCCTGTTCTTTCAACTTTAATTAAAGTAGATTGTTGTTACTGATGTAAAAAAGAAGAAAAGTTGTGTGTCTACATCTCTGCTTATAAAAACTTTGAAAAAACTTTGAAAAAATTAAACTAATAGTTAACGTCAATGATGCTGACTATAAACTTTTGTGCTACTATAGAAATCCCATCCAACAATCGTTTAACCCTTTCATGAATGATGTGGAGATAGAGCTCAATGAACAGATAAGAACATTGATAATCGGAGATGTAAATTTGGATGCGAATGCTGACAATAAAGAATCCAGAGATTATGTTAACCTTTTGAAAAGCTATGACTTCAATATTACAAATTGCATCAAGACAAGGAATGAGAGCAATAGAATAATAGACCATCTGTGTATGAACTTTGAGAATAAAACAAATGTAAAAAATTTCACGATTCATAATAGAATTAGCGACCATAATGCAGTTATAACAGAGCTTTCTAACATCCAAAAGGTTAAGGCACCAAAAGTAGTTGTAAAAGAACAGACAAATTGGACAAAATTTAAAGAGAATTTTGAGACACTTAGTTTTTACTCAAAAATTTTTACAATTAATGATCCAAACGAAATCGCACAGGAACTTACTAGAATCACGCAAGAAGCTATGAAATCAGCAACTACAAAAATTCGATTAAGATGTAACAAAGACATTCAAATTTGCAAATGGTACAATGTAAAAATAATTAATGCCATTAAGCATAAGGATCACCTATCGAAAATGTGCCGTAAGAGACCTGGCAATATCACATACAAAGAAAAACTACGACAAGCAACACTAGAAATGAAGAAAATTATCAAGAATGAAAAAGCAAAATTTATTGAAAGGTCATTAGAAGGAAACGACCATAAGAAAGTATGGAGAAACTTAAATGAGCTTCTTGGGAGAAGAAAGTCAAGTAATGAGATAGTAGCTCTTAAAGGAAAAGGAGAAGAATTAATTTTTGATTCCGCACAAATGTCAGAGATGTTCAATAGGTATTTTATCGATTCTGTAACAGAAGCAAGAAGTAAACTAAACAAGAATGTTCATTCAGCTGCCGAAAAATCTGAAGCAAATTCGATATTCCTAGAAGAAACATCAGAGACTGAAGTAAAAGAAATAATAGCATCACTCTCAAAAACTTCTCCTGGTGTAGATGGTATACGAACAGAACATGTAAAAATAATTAGTAACGAATTAGCAAGTCTTTTGATGCACCTTACAAATAAAATAATAGAGACAGCAGAGTATCCAGAAATTTTTAAAGTAGCCATAGTAACTCCCATCAATAAAACCGGCAAAAAAACTAATGTAGAAGATTATAGACCTGTTTCAATTCTAACAACATTCAACAAAATTGTCGAGAAGATTCTGCACAAAAGATTAGTGGACTTTACGGACGGATACCTGAAGAAAATTTACAAATGGCAATTTGGTTATAGAAAAAAATCAAGTACAGAAACAGCAGCCATTGAGATGATTAACGAAATCCAGAAGGAAATTGATAATAAATCAAAAGTATCGCTTGTGTTCATGGACTTGCAAAAAGCATTTGATATAGTGGATATAAATGAATTGTTGCTTACCCTGAATAACTTTGGAATCAGAGGAAAAGCATTGGAACTCTTCAAAAGTTATCTCTCAAACAGAAAGCAGGTCGTACGAGTAAATGGAGTTCTAAGCTCTGAAGCAGTTTTTTCACATGGAGTAGTGCAAGGTTCAGTTCTAGGCAGCTGGCTTTTCATATTATTTTTCAACTCTATATCAGAGCTCACACTTGAAGGTAAAATATTTCTATATGCTGACGACTGTGTACTGATGAATGTCCATAAACTGAATGAGAATGTTGATATTAAAATCTGCAAAGATATGAGAATAATTATTAACTTCTTAAATGCAAAGAAATTGATACTGAATGAGAAGAAGACAAGCTTCATGATTATTCATTCAGCAACAACGAAAGTAGAAAATATAAAGAAAATCCCAATAAGAGCAATAGATGGAGAGGAAGTGAAAATTGACAGAGATTACACAATAGAAAGAGTTGAGAACGCAAAATACTTAGGATTGATAATTGATGAATGTTTGAAATGGGATGAACATATCAAGAATGTTGAAACAAAACTGTCTAATGCTGCAGGAATCATATGGAAGCTTAGAAAGACACTTCCACGTGACATTAAAAAGAAAATATATAAATCATTGTTTGAGACACACTTAAATTACATGATTCTTGTCTGGGGAAGTGCAAACTTCAATATAATAATGCCTCTGCAAGTACTTCAAAATAGAGCATTGAGAAACGTATATGACCTAGATCGGTTGACAAACAGGGTAGAAATGTATTCGGAATTAGTTGAAGGAAACTTACCAATACGCGCGTTGTTCTTTAAGGCAGCTGCTAGTTTTATATATAAAACAAAAAAGAGACTAATCTTCACAAACATACAACTTGACAGAGTGAGATCCAGAACAGGCAGGACAAAAGAATACTTCAAGCCAACAACATCCAGAACGTCATATGGAAAAAAAAGAATAACAGCAATTAGTCCTAGGATCTTTAATGACCTTCCTCAAGAAATCCAGAATAGTAAGCACATCTATGAGTTCATGCGTGCAGTAAAAACACATTGTCAGCAAAAGAGCATAATTGAGACATGTTTCAGTGGTAGTTTCCTTGCTAAATATACCTAAAAAGAGATAAAAAAGTATCTAATGAGACTTAATATGCAAAAGATATGGAACTACAATTAATAAGGATACTTATCTGACGGCAGCAGAAATGACAGTCAAGGAGATGAATAGTAACAGTAGAAGGAAGCTCAATGATTCGCTTAGTCTTTTTATTTCACTCATTTTTATTTTTATTGAACTTGATCTAATTTAATTCACTCACTTTTAAAGTAAATATTTGTAATCATACTGAGATGACACAATTTGTGTTTGAAAAGTTTTTTTTTTGCCGTTATTTTTGTAGACTTATTTTTACTGTTTAAATTTAAATTCATGAGAGCCGTTATAATGTTTGTAGTAATTTTAACATAATTAATTAAGAAGAGATTTCTTTAAGGTATTTATACACTGAAACTCTTCTAAACACCACCAGTTTGTATATGTTAAAGGATCCTAAGGTTTTTTATGCCTTTTTAATCAGTTTAAGCACTGATTCAGAAGGCTTTTTCCTTAGGAGCAATGCAAAAGAGATTAATAAATTAAATTAAATTAAATTAAATTAAAAACATTTTCATTTCTTGCTCATGAGGAAGATTTCGCATAAATGGAAGGCGACATTAGCTAACAACAAAAAAAATGAAGTGGAACATTGCCTCAATGGTAGTTACAAGCAGGAGAGACAAAAAATATTAATATTAATATTAATTCTTATACACACGAAATTGCTAAGGAAATGTATACAAAAAAGCTCGAAATAAACGGAAAGGCAAAAAATAAACAAACAGCAAAAACGCAGCATGAATATTAAGTTAGGGGCTGTTCACTTATTACGTAACGCGAAAAAATGACTTTTTAGACCCCCCCCCCCCTTCGTAACAAAATTTGTATGAAAAAAAATTTCCTTGTTTGAACCGTAACAAAATCTTAGACCCCCCTCCCCCCCTAAAAGCGTTACGTAATAAGTGAATGGCCCCTTAAATAACATGAACTTTTTTTCCTGCTTAATGTTACTAAAGCAGGACTCTCTTACAAAGAATATAAAGCCGAGAGATTCTTTTTGGATAAGATAAAATTAATAATCAGAAGTAGGGCAAATTAATATGCTACAAATTTTTTATTTAACTCACATAAATTGCTATGAAAATTGTGTTAACGAGATAACTTTTCGATTCTTTTCTTCTTTCTCCTATCGAAGTTGGAAGTCGCATTCTAAGGTTTATGCTTGTTATAGCATTTTTATGACAGAAACATGCGTTTCTTGGGTTTTCAATTTGATTTTTTTCTCTCGCTTCTTTGGTAAATTTAATGATGAAAAAAATTGATATTCTTTGTGCTGGTCGTTAGAGAGGTATTAACTGTAAATGAATAAATTGATATTGAAATAGATCTGAGATATAAATGGCTGTAAAAAAAGATTTTGCTGATCCTAGAATCAATATTCTAATTGACTAGTCACTGACATATAATTCAAAGTAGGAATGTAAGATTAACTTTCTTTAACCGTCAAAAGCTACACTCTTATTTCCTCAATAAATGTGAAAAACTTCGTATAAAACAAACTTCATCTCAACATTGACTTAAAATTACTAAACCAAGTGCAAAAGCAATGTCCATAAATGTGATTTAAAAGAGTCTTAAATGAGATAAGAAATTTTTCATCTCTTCCTTCTTTCCTCATCCATTTATGTTGAACTTAGCTCATACTACAGCAGCTTAAAGAAATAAAAATATGAAATGAGAAAAAATTGAATTTATGATGGAAGAAAAAATTTATTATTTACTTTCTATCTCGTTTCCACTTCTTCTTGTTCAACATCCTACCCGTCTTTACTCATCTTGTATTAATATTGGATGTAAACTGATGCTTTATTATAAATACTTTTTTTTTCTGTGGTGATTTCTTGTTTTTTTACTGTTTGAGAGTCATCATATTCTAAGAAAAGTAGCAAGTATGAAGGCGAGGTGACTTTGATATTAATCCTTATTGATAGGATAAGATGGAGAGATTTGTACAGGATTTATGAGAGGGAATTATATTATTTCAGCATGAATTCAAATCGTGTATTAAATGATTGTGACAAAATAAAGAAATAATCTGCTTAAAAGTTTTCGCTTTTATTTTCATTCCTTTGATACCCAATATTTTAAAAATTCTAGTTTCCAGTTCTATTCCAAAAATTATATGAAAGGATTTGCAATTACCAAATTATTTTGTGTACCATAGACTCCATAAGTAGTTATTTCTATATTATTATACTTAATTTATTATCTATAAATTCAAAATGTCAAAAAGTTTTGAGCTAGTTAACACCGACAAATGATTTCCAGCAATTACATGCATTTCTAAATCACCTTCTATAAATTGTTTTAAACCATAATCTTCATCAAAACCACTTAAAGATGATTCTGTTGCTTTAATTAAAGTCATTGGAGATTTCTTCAACATAGTAAATATAATTTTTTTAGCATTCAAGACAATCTTGAGTCGTTTCATTAATCCTTCAATCATCTGTCTTCCATAATCTATACTATATTCACTGCGCGTGGCAGCAATTTCTAAGAATGCTTCAAAACGTTTATCAAGTTCTGTGTGTGAAAATATTTTCTTTGTGATTTCCTGGATAGATTCTGGGAACAGAATTTTGATACAGGTTGACAATATTAAGCCAAGAATATATTCATCGTTGTAATCTTTTGGTAGGAGATGATTTGCAACATCATTAACAAATTTTGGTGAACCTTCAATAATTACAATTTTTCCAGATTTTCCTATGGATTCCAATATATTTGTAAACTTTAATGCTAACAAAGATCCAAAAGAATAACCAATCAGCATGAATTTTTCGCTTCCAGAATACAAATTCAATATATCCTAAAAAGAAAAAAATGATAAATGAAATAAAAAAGCTTTTACCACTTTCATTCAACGTACATTTTTGACATTTTCAACTATTTCATCCAAAGTTGAAGCTTTTGAAGAATTTCCAAATTGCAAGACATATGCTGGATGCCTAAGATTTGCAGCTAATGTTTTCAACGAATCATTATTCATACCCTCAATTCCAGAAATAATTAATATTTTTGTATCACTATATGGCGCATCATTAACCTTCAATATTGTTTGATGACTCTCTTTTTCATCTCCAAAATTATTTAATAACATTTCAATTCCAATAGGCAATTGAGAACTAACAACGGTCTCACCAGAACTTTTCGAATTGACAAGCTTTTCTAGTTGTCTTAAAGTAAGTGATCTCAATTCTTGAGATGAAAGTGCAATATCGTAATCTCTTTCTAAAATTTGTTGAATTTCAACTCCCATCAGAGAATCCATACCAAGTTTTGACAAGCTCGCCTCCATTGAGATTTGCTTTCTATCTCTAATTGCCATGATGTTCATAATTGCTTCAATAATATTTCCCTTTTTGACATCATCAAAACGTTTTTCGGCTACAACCATACTAGCAACTATTGCATCATTATTGGTCAAAAGATTATCTAAAACTTCCAAACATGAGTTTATTCTTTGTGGAAGTGTTCCACTGATTTCCATGTCCATATTGTTTTCCTGTAAATTGGCCAAAAGTCCAACATCTCCAATTGCACCCCACTGAATGGCTTTAGCTGGTAATCCAGCGATTTGACGTTTCTCACATATTCGCTCCATGATTGAATTTCCCATACCATAATTACTTTGACCAGCATTTCCACGACCACAAGATACACTTGAGAATATGACAAAAAGTTTTAGTGATGGACACAGATTCCTCGATAACTCATCGAGGTACTGTGTTGCATCACCTTTTGGCGCCAAAGATTCAATGAACATTTGAGATGTTTGATTTTCAAATATTCCATCTCTCAAAGCTACAGCAAGATTGAAAATTCCACCAACTGGTCCAATTTTCACAGCATCAACAAGAAGTCTCTCACATCCTTTCTTTGAGGTAACATCAACAGTCGTAACACGAACATCAACCCCATATGATTTCCATAGTCTGTACAAAATTTATTGTTAATAGATAAATTTCTATAAAATATAATTTTAAAACATCTAATGTACGCTTACTTTATTCTTGAAGCCTGATATGCATTAGTCACACCTCGACTAGAGCTCAAAATCAATTTTTTGCACTCTCTCAAGATCAACCAATCTGCAAGTTCAAGCCCAAAACCTCCTAGTCCACCAACTATAATAAAAGTTTCATTTGGATTGCAGTACACTCTTGGTAACATTTTGATTGGAAGGGATTCAACATCATTAGGTTGACTACGTATTTTTAATAGCACCTTTCCCATATGTTTACCAGATGCCATGAATCTAAATGCTTGTTCAACTTCAGCTGCTTCAAATAAATTTATTTTTAATGGTTTAACAATTCCGGTTTTTATGTCTGCTTCAACAAGGTCATGAATGATCTGGAGATCGTAAATTTATTAAATAATTTGTTTAAAAGTGTTTAAATTAAAAATTACCATTAATTCCTCGTAATCTATATCTAAAATATCAACGAAAATTCCTTGGAAGTTGATTCTTTTTGATAAATGTCCCATGTGAATATTTGTCTTATTCATGATATCAAATTTTCCGATTTCAAAGAATGTTCCTTTCGTTCCAAGACACCTGATTGATGCTTGAAGCATATCACCTGACAGAGAATTAAGCACATAGTCAACACCTTTTCCTTTTGTTCCAACAGAAATTATCTGTTCAAACGATGTATCTCTAGAGTTTCCTATGTTTTGTGGTTTCAGTGATGGAAATCTTGTGAGCAAAAATTCTCTCTTCTCTTTTGAACCAACAGTTGTATAAACTTCTAAGCCATAAGATAATGCAACTTGAATGGCTGCAAGACCAACACCTCCGCTACCAGCATGGATCAAAACGGATTTACCCTTTTTAATTTGAACTGTTTTGAAAAATGCAAGATAAACTGTGTAATAAACTAATGGAATTGTAGCTGCTTCTTCTAAGGTCCAAAAGTCTGGAACATCCCATAAAAGTGCTCTGCTAATATCAAAATGAGTAGCCAATGCACCCGTTGTACCTAATCCCATGACTCTTCTTCCATCTTTAGTTGTTCCTGAGAATTCAAATCCAAGCGCACACTGTTGTTGAATCCTATTTATTACATCATCAAAAGTGATTTTTTCAGTTGCAAGCATAACATCTCGAAAGTTAAGAGATGCATATGAAATTTGTATAACTTCACTATCTTTTTGAACATTCAATGGACCGTAAAGCCATGAAAGAGTTGATAAGTCTCCTTTGATAAGACAATTTGCATAACAATGCTCTGACCTTGGCATAGCTTCTACATTTTCGACCAGCTCTAGATGTCTGTAACTTCCCCATTGACTATTCTTGTACACATTCATTGCAAGTCTTAATTCAAGTTGTGGTTTATAAAATGGATCTTGAACATCAAACTTTGGAGCTTGTTTATCATCAATAAATACACATCGGACTTTTTCTCCATTTGGCTCTTTACGAATGCAGTTGATGAGACCAATTATTCCAGATGTATCATTTCCTTGAGAATAAACTAATACTGATCCTTTTGCAATTGCTGCTTTCAACGGTTCGAGCCAGTCATCAACTTTTGATGAAACATTTATTATAGATTCTGGAACATGAATTTGTGAACTCTTGAATCTCATCACATGAAGATATCCGTCGTCTAATTCTATTTCTGCTATTAATTGTAGTTTTTCATTTATATCCGTAGTAATTTTCATTGGATCTTTCGATATAACCAATCCATTTTCATGCATTACTGACTTAGCTAAATCAATAAATGTTTTGTCATTTGTACATTTTGATTTGATCAGTAAATTGACGTTGCTGAATGAGGTTAACTCTTGATTTTGTACAGCAACATTTTCCAATTCAACTTCTTGTGATGTCAAATAATTAACTTCTGGTGTAATTAAGGGTAAATCACCAAGACCCTTGAAAATATATTCACTTAATGGTGAACTCTCATCTCCAATTTCTACAGATGACAGTTTCTTCATTGGAGAATTTTCCAAAGCAATTTGAACGCAAATCTTTGCAGCATTTCGCTTGGAGACTTTTGAAATATTTTTATACGGAATAAATGTGTATGACTCAAGAACGGGATCTGATGGTGAAGGTCTTCTGTTTACTAGTCTTCCTTCAAACCCATGAATTTCAACACCACCAGCTTGAATGACGTTGGTGTATGGACAACTTTTAACATCGAAGAGAATTTCATCTTTTTGAGAATTTTCAATAATTTTAAAATGCAATGCTGGATCAATAACCATCTTTCTCACACTTGTTGGCAAAGTAAGCCTTCTTGCATCTTTCATAACAACTTGGAATTGAATAAGACAATCAATGAAAGTAACCCATTCATCATTCCATTTGATTTTTCCTTCCAACCCATCATCACGAATTTCTTTGATTGCTCTGAAAAGGCCTTGATGGTAATATCCTCTAAGACGCATTTCTTTATAAAAATCTGGTTCTGATAATTTAACGGCATCTTCCTTCGTTTCCACTTTAATCTTAGTCATTTCTATGTTTTCCCCAGCTTTTATGAAGCCATTGGCGATTGTCGATCGTCCTTCGTAAATTTCAAATCTCCCAGAACCTATAAAAAATAATTAGAACTTAATATGTAATTTTCATAATTTTAAAAATTGATCCTTACCCCTATGAATCGATATAGTGACCACAACATCTTGATTTTTTGAGAGAGAAGTTGCACGTAAGAACTTCACATCCTCAAAAACAACTTTCAAATTTGTATGTTTGATGCCCATCATTTTTCCAAAACTATCCCAAACCAAGTACAACCATCCTGTGCCAGGAAAAAGTACCTTCCCATCAATAATGTGACCTTGGACAAATTCAAATGCTTTATCATTTAAATTGATAACGATCTTTTTTTTCTCATAAAGATTGTGTGAATCAATAAATCCTACATAATAGTTATCAGAATGATTCCATTTGAAGATTGAAGATATCATTGGAGTTCCTCGAGAAACTGGAAATTGAATTGCTGGATACAGCTTTTGAATATCAAAATCAATTCCGTTTTGAAACAGTCTGAAAATTTTAAGAATTATTATTATTTGAAAAATTTAAATAAGATTTAATTACTAACTTTCCCAAAGAATCCATCAATAAACTACATCCTTCTTTATTGTCACGACGTGTCAAGCTAATGTGAACTCCATCTTTAATTGATCGTTTCAGAATAGATTTCAAAAGCCCATGTGGAGCAATTTCGATAGTCAGGGAATTTTTCGGTACAATTTCAGTCACTTCCTCAAATAGAACAGGATTCAATAAATTTTTCGTATGATACTCTGCAGAACAGAACTGACTCTCGGAATTAACAGACCATTCATTCTCAGGATATGTTGAACTGATCCATCGTTCTGAACGTTTTTTAGGATTTTTGATAACCTCTTTTAATCGTTTGAGTAAATCAACTCCCATTTCTTTAATGTATCGGCTATGCAAAGCCATACCAGAACTTTCTACTTCTCTTGCAAAAATATTTTTCTCTTTTAATTTTTCAATGTATTCTCGAACTGCTTTTGCTGGCCCTGAAATAGTAGTTGAATCTATTCCATTATGACAAGCAATGTCAATAGTTGATGGTAAAGTTTTCTCAACATCTCTAAAGTTCATTCCAACTGCAGCCATTGCTCCATTGACTGATTTAGATTCATAGCTAGCAATTCCACGAGCATATGCTGCCAAAATAGTTTCTTGCAGCGTCCAACATCCATCTCCATAAGCACAACCGATTTCACCAACTGAATGCCCAATAATGTAATCAGGCTTGATTCCCAGAGCTTTGAGAATATTTGTCAAGGCAATTTCGATTGAAATAATTCCAACATAAGAGTGAAGAACATTGTTGAATAAAGACTTATCAGGAGATGTTATGATATGCTTTAAATCAATTCCTTTTGGAGCTAAGATATCGTGGCAATAGTTGATAGTCTCCGCAAATATTGGAATATTTAACAAATCAGCTCCCATTTCAGCCCATTGACTTCCGATTCCACTGTAAACGAACACGATTGGTCTTTTTTCTCCATTAAAATGTTGAATGTCACGAGATGTACATACAGCTTTCTGAGTCTGTGGATCATGATGGAAAATTGCATATCCACGATAAATATTAGCCGGATTTGTTACAATCTGAGAATTTTGAAGTAGAGCTATATATTCAGCATCAAGTGGTCGTTTAATGATGTCATCAAAAATCGAATGCAATGATTCTTCAGTTCTGCCTGACCACAGAACCATTCGATTCAAATTATCAGACGGAATTCCATAATTTACTTTTTCTTTTAAATTTCCTTTGAAAAGTGCATGAGCATTTGCACCACCAAGTCCAAAACTATTCATTGAGATAAATGGTTGAGTAAGTTTTTCAACCTCTGTCACGACTCGAATGCGACCTTCAGCAAAAGCAGGTATATCATTTCTCATGTTTGTGATGTTTATATTTGGAGCAATTTGATGTTTCTCAAGAGCCAATAAGATTTTTGTAATCGATGCAACACCTGAGGAAGCTTCAGCATGACCCATATTTGATTTTACAGATCCAATCAAGAGCGGTTGTTTACGTTTCACAGTTTTACAGAAAGCGCCATCAATAGCTGCTACTTCTTCTGGATCTCCAAGACGTGTGCCGGTAGAATGAGCTTCAACAAAATCCACAAGACCTGGATCAATCTTTGATTCTTTGAAGAAATCTTCCATCAATTTCTGTTGCATCACACGACTTGGAAATGACGCTCCTTCCTTCTTGAATCCATCATTATTAGAATTTGTGTACATCACTTGTGCATACACACGCTTAGAATCCTTTTGACGCTGTAAGAATAAACAACAAATAGTGTCAGCACGAGTAAATCCAGTTGCATTCTCATCAAACGGACTGCAAAATTTGCCATCCGGTGCCAAAATACGTAATCTATGCGAGAAAAAATTTAATTGTCAACTGATAAGTAATTTAAAATCAGAGAGAATCAAGTTGTTCTTACCTAGAATATTCAATATTTGTTTGAGGATTTAATGCTAATTGTGAACCACCAACAATTGCTGAGTCACAAGCACCGCTCATAATATATTTGTAAGCACAATCCAATGCATAAGCTGAGCTTGAGCAAGCAGTGTCTACGACAAATGATGGACCACAAAGTCCAAGAGCATATGATACACGATTGGCAAGATAGAAAGTTGCGTTTCTTTGAATTTTTGAAATTTATTGAAAATATAAAAAAAATTAAAATGAACTAATCGTTATGAAAGAAATAAAATCATTTTAATAAGCAAAAAATTCTTTTTTTTTTCAAAAATTTTAGTCTAATAAAATGTAAAAAGAAAAATTTTGAAACAAAATTTAAAAAAAAAATTCATGGTCAAAAGTCCAGTTTTTTTTGTCCTTAATGTCTGGTTTTTAAAAATTTTCCTTTCATATTTTTTCGTTTTATCATGAACGAAGGCCGTTTTAAAATGATGAAGGTTAAAAAAACCGATGACAAACAAATAATATCACTGTACCCGAAAATTCCATAACCTTCTTTAGCAGGAATGTTATAATAGAATGAATCACGAGAATCTGAAAGACAGCATCCAATAAAAACACCAGTACGGCTCCCTACTAATGATTGTGGGGATATTCCTGCATCAATAACTGCTTCATATGCGTGCTCTAGTATACATCTACATTGTGGATCCATCCAATTTGCATGCTTATTTAAAATTGAGAAGAACGAAGCATCAAATTTATTCAAATTTCGAATTTTTCCTGTTCGTTTTGGAACTTCAGGATGAAAGTGTTTCCAACGACTTTCGTCCTCATCGGACATGTCAATTTTATTGTATAAATTATGTTCAAACTCTTGCACGTTGTTTGCATTTGGAAACCGTCCTGAGATACCCGACACAACAATCGCATCACTATCACTATCAAAGTTTATATTTTCATTTTTTATATCCATTTTTTAAAATTTGTTTCAATTAATCACATTAATTATATTTTACAAAAATTATTAACTCTTTATTTATTTAATTTTAGAACCTTCTCAAACACTTTAAAGGAAACGACTGATTTTGATTCAGCATGGACGATCCATTTTATACATATAAAAACAGAGGAAAATAAACAGGTATAAACACGTGAAAAAATCAAGTTCCAAGTTACTCAAAAAATGGAATAAATAAAAAAAAAAAATTAAAAACTTATGAGAAACAGGAACAAATTAAAAGAAGATAAAGTAAGCATAGTCATTTTGATTGTTATGTCTGACAAATTAAAGTGGGTTGTTTTAATTTTTTCGGGATAGTAATTTATTTAACAGGTTAATGGTTCAATCAAATAATAAATAAGAAGTAAAGGTGCCTTGAAAGCTTAGTTGTTAAGGTAAGCATAATTCTTAAAGATGCAGATCCAAGCTTTATATTCCTTGTACAATCAAACAAAGACTTTGGTGAATTTGTGAACTCTCGAGTTTACATTCCACCATCAGCCAGTGATTTTTAAAAGTTTAAGTTCTTCGACTTCTTAAGTATAGCAGTTAAAAATGTAAAACTAAGAATTTGACATGTGAGATGTAGGAACGGGTCAAAAAATCATTTAGACAATGAGAAAGATTCGAGATCCGCAAATCGTTTTTGTTCAACAAACCTAGTGACATTATGAACAACTGAAACATGGAACGAAAGCTAGTATGAACACTAGTTATATGACACACCTTTTTTTTTTTTTAAAAAACATACTTTTCTATTTCTGGATTTCAATTTTAATTTTTTTTAAATGTATCCTTTTACATATATTTCAAGAGTTCAAGAAGCTTTTATAATCTTAATTTATAAATGTTGATTTAATTGATGCGATGACATCCAAAGTATATAATTAATTTTGTCTTTGCAGACAGATTGGTTATGTCCTTACCGACGATTCCTGCAATTCTGTCCAATTGCATGACCCAGGCTATATCAATGCAATCAACCTAGCCTCCATTTGCACGCCGCGAATCGCACAAACCGAGTTCCCATGACTAAACCATAGAAAGCCTTTCACGACACACCTATAAATATCTATTAATATAAGATTTTTTTGTAAAAATATCTATTTTTTGTGTCTGTGTTTTAGTCTTTCTTATCTGATGTAAAACTCTACAAATTTCTGAAAAACTACATTTTGGACTTTTTAATTTTTGTTTCACTCGCACACCTAATAGTGTGAACACTACTCTGAGCACTACGTCATAACTGCTTGGTAAAGATTATGCGCTGTATACTAAGTTATAGTGCATAATAAAGTTTTAAGATTTATTGTTAAAAATAAATTTTATCGCTTTAAAGGTTCTACAAATACTGTTGCACAATTTAATTTGAATAAAATTGAATTGAAGTGGCATATTTCTAGTACCGGTTACGGACTGTTCCCTTTAAAGTTTAAACGTTATTCCATAGCCATAGCATTTGAGTATAATATTAAAATACTATAAGCTTCTACTATCAAACGTTACGTTATCTTCTCTAAAGAGTAAAATAGTAAAAAAAAAACTTGTTGAGTTCATTCACTTCTTGTTGAAAATTATCATTTCTATGACGCAAATAATTTATTACAAATAATTTTAGAAACTACAATGTCACATACAAACATTTTTTGTTAAAGAATTTATATTTTAGTTCTGTTTTAATAACAACATCTCATATAGATACCAAAAATGTTTGCAGCTGCGGAATTATCATATTTTAAAGGTTATAAGTTTAGTCATTTATCTTGTGTGTAGAAGGAAATTTCATGTTCACATTGGTTCACATCAATTGTTGTTTCTTAAAATCGCACACCGAGAAAGTTCGTTGTAACAATTTTAAGTATTTTTAAGTTTCAAGGGATAATTTATCATATCTTAGTACTATTTATTTAAAAAAGTTAATTATCTCCATCAAATCTAATTTTAACTTTACCATATCAGTAAATCGATATCAGTAAATTACTTAATAAAAAACAACTTTTAATATCTTTCTTTTAAAAACAAAAGAAAATGTTAATTTTGTTTAATCAGCATTTAATATGTCAATTAGTTCCAAACTAGTTAATACTGACACATGGTTACCATTCACTACATGAATCTTAATTTGACTTTCAACAAAAAAATTCAGTCCATAGTCTTCATCAATACCAATCAGTGATGATTCTGATGCTTTAACTAAAGTTACCGGCGATTTTTTCAACACCTTGAAGTTGATGTCACTGACATTTAAACTAATCAATAGTCGCTTATTCAATCCTTCAATCATCTGTCTTCCATAATCTATACTATATTCACTGCGTGTGGCAGCGATTTCTAAGAATGCTTCAAAACGTTTATCAAGTTCTAAGTGTGAAAATATTTTCTTTGAAATTTCTTGAATACATTCAGGAAATAAAATCTTAATGCAACTTAATAATATTAAACCTTGAATATGTTCATCATTGTAGTTTGTTGGAAGCATTTTAATGACAACATCATTAACGAACTTTGGTGAGCCATCAACTAATATAACTTTACCAGATTTTCCTATTGATTCCAATATATTTGTAAGCTTCAATGCCAGCATAGATCCAAATGAATGACCAATCAACAAGAATTTTTCGTTTCCAGCATACAAATTCAATATATCCTAAAAAGAAAAAAATGATAAATGAAATAAAAAAGCTTTTACCAGTTTCATTCAACGTACATTTTTGACATTTTCAACTATTTCATCCAAAGTTGAAGCTTTTGAAGAATTTCCAAATTGCAAGACATATGCTGGATGCCTAAGATTTGCAGCTAATGTTTTCAATGAATCATTATTCATACCCTCAATTCCAGAAATAATTAATATTTTTGTATCACTATATGGCGCATCATTAACCTTCAATATTGTTTGATGACTCTCTTTTTCATCTCCAAAATTATTTAATAACATTTCAATTCCAATTGGCAATTGAGAACTAACAACGGTCTCACCAGAATTTTTCGAATTGACAAGCTTTTCTAGTTGTCCTAAAGTAAGTGATCTCAATTCTTGAGATGAAAGTGCAATATCGTAATCTCTTTCTAAAATTTGTTGAATTTCAACTCCCATGAGAGAATCCATACCAAGTTTTGATAAGCTCGCCTCCATTGAGATTTGCTTTCTATCTCTAATTGCCATGATGTTCATAATTGCTTCAATAATATTTCCCTTTTTGACATCATCAAAACGTTTTTCAGCTACAACCATACTAGCAACAATTGGTTCATTATTGGTCAGAAGATTGTCTAATACTTCCAGACATGAATTAAGTCTTTGTGGAAGTGTTCCACTGATTTCCATGTCCATATTGTTTTCCTGTAAATTTGCCAAAAGTCCAACATCTCCAATTGCACCCCACTGAATGGCTTTAGCTGGTAATCCAGCCATTTGTCGTTTCTCACATATTCGTTCCATGATTGAATTTCCCATACCATAATTACTTTGACCAGCATTTCCACGACCACAAGATACACTTGAGAATATGACAAAATGATTTAGTGATGGACACAATTTCCTCGATAACTCGTCTAGGTATTTGGTTGCATCAGCTTTTGGCGCCAAAGATTCAATGAACGTTTGAGATGTTTGATTATCAAATATTCCATCGCGTAAAACAACAGCAAGATTAAAAATACCACCAACAGGTCCTGATTTTACAGCATCAACAAGGAGTTCCTCACATCCTTTCTTTGTAGTTACATCAACGGTCGTAACTCGAACATCAACGCCATATGATTTCCATATTCTGTAACAGTAATGAATTGTTTCAAAACTATTTTTGAAAAGAGAAGAAACTCTGACTTACTTTATTCTTGAAGCCTGATATGCATTAGTCACACCTCGACCCGAGCTCATAATTAGTTTTCGGCATCCTCTCAAGATCAACCAATCTGCAAGCTCAAGCCCAAATCCACCAAGTCCACCAACCAAGACATATATTCCGTTTGGATTGCAATACACTCTTGGTAACATTTTTATCGGAAGCGATTTAGTATCGTTGGGTTGACCACGCATTCTCAATAATACTTTTCCAATATGTTTGCCTGAGGCCATAAATCTGAATGCTTGTTCAATTTCTCCTGCTTCAAAAACATTTACTTTCAATGGTTTAACAATTCCAGCTCTAATGTCTGCTTCTACAAGGTCATGAATAATCTGAAATGTAAAATAAATTTAAGTTTTTTTGATTTTCAATGTTTTATTTTTAATTAAATTTGTTACCTTCAATTCCTCAGATTCGACCGGCAAATCATCAAAGAAGACCGCTTTGAAGTTAACTCTCTTTGCAAAATGTCCCATATCAATATTAGTTTTATTCATTATATCAAACTTTCCTATTTCAAGGAATGTTCCATTCATTCCAAGACATCTGATTGATGCTTGAAGTTTATCAGCTGACAATGAATTGAGCACATAATCAACACCTTTTCCTTTCGTACGAACACAAATCAGTTGTTCAAATGATGTGTCTCTGGAGTTTCCAATGTTTTGTGGTTTTAATGCAGGAAATCTGGTTCGTAAATAATCTTTTTTTTCTTCTGATCCAACAGTTGTATAAACTTCTAATCCATAAGATAACGCAACTTGAATGGCTGCAAGACCAACACCTCCGCTACCAGCATGGATCAAAATTGTTTTGCCTTTTTCAATTTGAATGGTTCTAAAGAATGCAAGATAAACCGTATAATAAACTAATGGAACCGATGCTGCCTCATCTAAATTCCAATCATTTGGAACATCCCATGAAAAAGTTTTAGTAGGATCATAATGAGTAGCCATTGCTCCTGTTGGTCCCATTCCCATAATTTTTCGACCAGCTTTGGTTGTTCCTGAGAATTCAAAACCAAAAACACATTGCTGCTGAATTCTGTCAAGCACATCATCAGAAGTAATTTTTCCAGTTGCAAGCATAACATCTCGGAAATTAAGAGATGCATATGAAATATTGATGACTTCTCGATCTTTTCGGACATTCAGTGGACCGGAAAGCCATGAAAGAGTTGATAAGTCTCCTTTGATAAGACAATTTGCATAACAATGCTCTATCCTTGGCATAGCTTCTACATTTTCGACCAGTTCTAGATGTCTGTAACTTCCCCATTGACTATTCTTATAAACATTCATTGCAAGCCCCAACTCAAGTTGTGGTTTGTAAAATGGATCTTGAACATCAAACTTTGGAGCTTGTTTATCATCAATAAATACACATCGGACTTTTTCTCCATTTGGCTCTTTACGAATGCAGTTGATGAGACCAATTATTCCAGATGTATCATTCCCTTGAGAATAAACTAACACTGATCCTTTTGAAATTGCTGCTTTCAACGGTTCGAGCCAGTCATCAACTTTTGATGAAACATTTATTATAGAATCTGGAACATGAATTTGTGAACTCTTGAATCTCATCACATGAAGATATCCGTCGTCTAATTCTATTTCTGCTATTAATTGTAGTTTTTCATTTATATCCGTAGTAATTTTCATAGGATCTTTCGATATAATCAACCCATTTTCATGCATTACTGACTTAGCTAAATCAATAAATGCATTGTCATTTGTACATTTTGATTTGATCAGTAAATTGACGTTGCTGAATGAGGTTAACTCTTGATTTTGTACAGCAACATTTTCCAAATCAACTTCTTGTGATGTCAAATAATTAACTTCTGGTGTAATTAAAGGTAAATCACCAAGACCCTTGAAAATATATTCACTTAATGGTGAGCACTCATCTCCAATTTCTACAGATGACAGTTTCTTCATTGGAGAATTTTCCAAAGCAATTTGAACGCAAATCTTTGCAACATTGCGCTTGGAGACTTTTGAAATATTTTTATACGGAATAAATTTGTATGACTCAAGAACTGGATCTGATGGTGGACGTCTTCTGTTTACTAAACTTCCTTCAAACCCATGAATTTCAACACCACCAGCTTGAATGATGTTGATGTATGGACAACTTTTAACATCGAAGAGAATTTCATCTTTTCGAGAATTTTCAATAATTTTAAAATGCAATGCTGGATCAATCACCATCTTTCTCACACTTGTTGGCAAGATTAACATTCTAGTATCTTTCATAACAACTTGGAATTGAATGAGACAATCCATGAAAGTAACCCATTCATCATTCCATTTGATTTTTCCTTCCAACCCATCATCACGAATTTCTTTGATTGCTCTGAAAAGGCCCTGATGGTAATATCCTCTAAGACGCATTTCTTTGTAAAAATCTGGTTCTGCTAATTTAACGGCATCTTTCTTTTCTTCGACATCAATCTTCATCAACTCAACATTTTCTCCAGCTTTTATGAAGCCATTGGCAATTGTCGATCGTCCTTCGTAAATTTCAAATCTCCCAGAGCCTTTAAAAAATAATTAGAACATAATATGTAATTTTCATAATTTTAAAAAATTGATTCTAACCTCTATGAATCGATATAGTGACCACAACATCTTGATTTTTTGAGAGAGAAGTTGCACGTAAAAATTTCACATCCTCAAAAACAACTTTCAAATTTGTATGTTTGATGCCCATCATTTTTCCAAAACTATCCCAAACTAAGTACAACCATCCTGTGCCAGGAAAAAGTACCTTCCCATCAATAATGTGACCTTGTACAAATTCAAATGCTTTATCATTTAAATTAATAACGATCTTTTTTTTCTCATAAAGATTGTGTGAATCAATAAATCCTACATAATAGTTATCAGAATGATTCCATTTCAAGATTGAAGATATCATTGGAGTTCCACGAGAAACTGGAAATTGAATTGCTGGATACAGCTTTTGAATATCAAAATCAATTCCGTTTTGAAACAGTCTGAAAATTTTAAAAATTATTATTATTTGATAAATTTAAATAAGATTTAATTACTTACTTTCCCAAAGAATCCATCAATAAACTGCATCCTTCTTTATTGGCACGACGTGTCAAGCTAATGTGAACTCCATCTTTAATTGATCGTTTCAGAATAGATTTCAAAAGCCCATGTGGAGCAATTTCGATAGTCAGGGAATTTTTCGGTACAATTTCAGTCACTTCCTCAAATAGAACAGGATTCAATAAATTTTTCGTATGATACTCTGCAGAACAGAACTGACTCTCGGGATTAACCGACCATTCATTCTCAGGATATGTTGAACTGATCCATCGTTCTGAACGTTTTTTAGGATTTTTGATAACCTCTTTTAATCGTTTGAGTAAATCAACTCCCATTTCTTTAATGTATCGGCTATGCAAAGCCATACCAGAACTTTCTACTTCTTTTGCAAAAATATTTTTCTCTTTTAATTTTTCAATGTATTCTCGAACTGCTTGTACTGGCCCTGAAATAGTAGTTGAATCTATTCCATTATGGCAAGCAATGTCAATAGTTGATGGTAAAGTTTTCTCAACATCTCTAAAGTTCATTCCAACTGCAGCCATTGCTCCATTGACTGATTTGGATTCATAGCTAGCAATTCCACGAGCATATGCTGCTAAAATAGTTTCTTGCATCGTCCAACATCCATCTCCATAAGCACAACCGATTTCACCAACTGAATGCCCAATAATGTAATCAGGCTTGATTCCTAGAGCTTTGAGAATATTTGTCAAGGCAATTTCGATTGAAATAATTCCAACATAAGAATGAAGAACATTGTTGAATAAAGACTTATCAGGAGATGTTATAATATGCTTTAAATCAATTCCTTTTGGAGCTAAGATATCATGGCAATAGTTGATAGTCTCCGCAAATATTGGAATATTTAACAAATCAGCTCCCATTTCAGCCCATTGACTTCCGATTCCACTGTAAACGAACACGATTGGTCTTTTTTCTCCATTAAAATGTTGAATGTCACGAGATGTACACACAGCTTTCTGGGTCTGTGGATCATGATGGAACATTGCATATCCACGATAAATATTAGCCGGATTTGTTACAATCTGAGAATTTTGAAGTAGAGCTATATATTCAGCATCAAGTGGTCGTTTAATGATGTCATCAAAAATCGAATGCAATGATTCTTCAGTTCTGCCTGACCATAGAACCATTCGATTCAAATTATCAGTTGGAATTCCATAATTTACTTTTTCTTTTAAATTTCCTTTGAAAAGTGCATGAGCATTTGCACCACCAAGTCCAAAACTATTCATTGAGATAAATGGTTGAGTAAGTTTTTCAACCTCTGTCACGACTCGAATGCGACCTTCAGCAAAAGCAGGTATATCATTTCTCATGTTTGTGATGTTTATATTTGGAGCAATTTGATGTTTCTCAAGAGCCAATAAGATTTTTGCAATCGATGCTACACCTGAGGAAGCTTCAGCATGACCCATATTTGATTTTACAGATCCAATCAAGAGCGGTTGTTTACGTTTCACAGTTTTACAGAAAGCGCCATCAATAGCTGCTACTTCTTCTGGATCTCCAAGACGTGTGCCGGTAGAATGAGCTTCAACAAAATCCACAAGACCTGGATCAATCTTTGATTCTTTGAAGAAATCTTCCATCAATTTTTGTTGCATCACACGACTTGGAAATGACGCTCCTTCCTTCTTGAATCCATCATTATTAGAATTTGTGTACATCACTTGTGCATAAACACGCTTAGAATCCTTTTGACGCTGTAAGAATAAACAACAAATAGTGTCAGCACGAGTAAATCCAGTTGCATTCTCATCAAACGGACTGCAAAATTTGCCATCCGGTGCCAAAATACGTAATCTATGCGAGAAAAAATTTAATTGTCAACTGATAAGTAATTTAAAATCAGAGAGAATCAAGTTGTTCTTACCTAGAATATTCAATATTTGTTTGAGGATTTAATGCTAATTGTGAACCACCAACAATTGCTGAGTCACAAGCACCGCTCATAATATATTTGTAAGCACAATCCAATGCATAAGCTGAGCTTGAGCAAGCAGTGTCTACGACAAATGATGGACCACAAAGTCCAAGAGCATATGATACACGATTGGCAAGATAGAAAGTTGCGTTTCTATGAATTTTTGAAATTTGTTGAAAATATAAAAAAAATTAAAATGAACTATTTAGTAAGCAAGAAATTCAGTGTTTTTTCCATCAAAATAAATTCTTTACTTGCTCATGATTTTTTCTTTCTCAAGATTTAGAATGATAAAAAAAAGTAAAATTTCAGGATAGATATTTTAAAAAAAATTTAAGGGTAAATCCAGTTTTTTTCTGGGTTTTTAAACGAAGCTCGTTTTAAAATGATGAAGGTTAAAAAAACCGATGACAGACAAATAATATTACTGTACCCAAACACTCCATAACCTTCTTTAGCAGGAATGTGATAATAGAATGAATCACGAGAATCTGAAAGACAGCATCCAATAAAAACACCAGTACGGCTCCCTACTAATGATTGTGGGGATATTCCTGCATCAACAACTGCTTCATATGCGTGCTCTAGTAAGCAACGACATTGTGGATCCATCCAATTTGCATGCTTATTTAAAATTGAGAAGAACGATGCATCAAACTTATTCAAATTTCGAATTTTTCCTGTTCGTTTTGGAACTTCAGGATGAAAATGTTTCCAACGACTTTCATCCTCATCAGACATCTCAATTTTATTGTATAAATTATGTTCAAACTCTTGCACACTGTTTGCATTTGGAAACCGTCCTGAGATCCCCGAAATCACAATTGCATTACCATTATTATCATTATTCATTATGTCACTGTGTATTTTATTTTTTACTTTAATTTTTTTATTTTTTCACTTAACAACACTTTTTTAAGTCAGCAAAAAATAATTTTTGTAAATTTCGATCAAGAACCTTTCCAAACAAACTAAAGAAAAAGACTAATTTGATTCTGCATCGGCGAGCTATTTTTATACATGCGACAACAGTGTGAATTAAGCAGTTATAAATGTCAATAAAAAATTTCAATTATTGAAAGATCGGTCAAGAAACAATATTGAAGATTGTGAAATTATGAAATTAATAAGTTGAGACAACGAAAAGCTGTCCCAAGAGTACCTTAAGTAATTCACTGCTGTATTTTATGCATCTCATACAAAATTTTTTAGTAATGCAAGCAAGATGAATCACATAAACAAACTTTGATCTTTTTTCAGCACGCGTAAAGTTGTCTTTATTTGAAAACGAAACGAATAATGTAGGTGCGACAAATACAAATGGCAAATAGTCAATAATCACATTTTAGACGACAAATTCAAAATAATTTTTAACAATTTTTGCAGGGATTTAACCTGATTATTTTGAATTTTAAAAAAATTCATGATTGATTAATTTTTAACGAAATTTCAGAGAAAACATCTTTTTGTATCATACCTAAAATTTAAACAGTTTTTTTTTTGTTTTTTTAAAGGTTAGAAGTTTGTTTATTTTGACATTTTAAAAAATATTTTTTGCTATTAACACCAAAACATCAAATCATTCTGGGTTTTTTTAAGGAAGAATAATTTAATGATTGTCACTTTTTATACTGTACACCAGTGGCAAAGCCAGGGAATTATTGGATAGATTTCCACCCTTCTCGGAGGAGAATTTCTTTAATTTTCTAGTGTTTTTCGCGATAAAATGGATTCGCATCACTTAAGTTCTTAATGATATTTTTAATAAATAGTCAAAACAGTTCCATTAAATCCAAATAAAATTTTATTTTATGAACTATTTCATTTAAAATTAATTTCGATTTATTTATCTTTAATAACCAATAGAATACAAACTAGCTAATTACGAATTCAATATGTCAATTAGTTCCAAACTAGTTAATACTGACACATGGTTACCATTCACTACATGAATCTTGAATTCACTTTCAACAAAACGTTTCAGACCGTAATCTTCATCAATACCAATAAGTGATGATTCTGTTG
This sequence comes from Chironomus riparius, assembly GCA_917627325.4. Classification (NCBI taxonomy): domain Eukaryota; kingdom Metazoa; phylum Arthropoda; class Insecta; order Diptera; family Chironomidae; genus Chironomus; species Chironomus riparius. The sequence continues at coordinate 13,365,910 of OU895877.1, read as the reverse complement.
CTTTAACTAAAGTTACCGGCGATTTTTTCAACACCATAAAATTAACGTCATTTGCATTCAAAATAATTTTGAGTCGCTTATTCAGTCCTTCAATCATCTGTCTTCCATAATCTATACTATATTCACTACGTGTTGCAGCGATTTCTAAGAATGATTCAAAACGTTTATCAAGTTCTAAGTGTGAAAATATTTTCTTTGTGATTTCTTGAATAGATTCTGGGAACAAAATCTTAACACAAGTTGATAGTATAAAACCTTGAATATGTTCGTCATTATAATCTGTTGGCATCAATTTGTTGACAACATCGTTAACGAATTTTGGTGAGCCATCAACTAATATGACTTTTCCAGATTTTCCTATTGATTCCAATATATTTGTAAGCTTCAATGCCAGCATAGATCCAAATGAATGACCAATCAACAAGAATTTTTCGTTTCCAGCATACAAATTCAATATATCCTAAAAACAAAAAATGATAAATGAAGTAAAAAAGCTTTTACCAGTTTCATTCAACTTACATTTTTGACATTTTCAACTATTTCATCAAGAGTTGAAGCTTTTGAAGAATTTCCAAATTGCAAGACATATGCTGGATGCCTAAGATTTGCAGCTAATGTTTTCAATGAATCATTATTCATACCCTCAATTCCAGAAATAATTAATATTTTTGTATCACTATATGGCGCATCATTAACCTTCAATATTGTTTGATGACTCTCTTTTTCATCTCCAAAATTATTTAATAACATTTCAATTCCAATTGGCAATTGAGAACTAACAGCGGTTTCACCAGAATTTTTCAAATTGACAAGCTTTTCTAGTTGTCCTAAAGTAAGTGATCTCAATTCTTGAGATGAAAGTGCAATATCGTAATCTCTTTCTAAAATTTGTTGAATTTCAACTCCCATGAGAGAATCCATACCAAGTTTTGATAAGCTTGCCTCCATTGAGATTTGCTTTCTATCTCTAATTGCCATGATGTTCATAATTGCTTCAATAATATTTCCCTTTTTGACATCATCAAAACGTTTTTCAGCTACAACCATACTAGCAACAATTGGTTCATTATTGGTCAGAAGATTGTCTAATACTTCCAGACATGAATTAAGTCTTTGTGGAAGTGTTCCACTGATTTCCATGTCCATGTTGTTTTCCTGTAAATTTGCCAAAAGTCCAACATCTCCAATTGCACCCCACTGAATGGCTTTAGCTGGTAATCCAGCCATTTGTCGTTTCTCACATATTCGCTCCATGATTGAATTTCCCATACCATAATTACTTTGACCAGCATTTCCACGACCACAAGATACACTTGAGAATATGACAAAATGATTTAGTGATGGACACAATTTCCTCGATAACTCGTCTAGGTATTTGGTTGCATCAGCTTTTGGCGCCAAAGATTCAATGAACGTTTGAGATGTTTGATTATCAAATATTCCATCGCGTAAAGCAACAGCAAGATTAAAAATACCACCAACAGGTCCTAATTTTACAGCATCAACGAGGAGTTCCTCACATCCATTCTTTGTAGTTACATCAACGGTCGTAACTCGAACATCAACGCCATATGATTTCCATATTCTGTAACAGTAATGAATTGTTTCAAAACTATTTTTGAAAAGAGAAGAAACTCTGACTTACTTTATTCTTGAAGCCTGATATGCATTAGTCACACCTCGACCCGAGCTCATAATTAGTTTTCGGCATCCTCTCAAGATCAACCAATCTGCAAGCTCAAGCCCAAATCCACCAAGTCCACCAACCAAGACATATGTTCCGTTTGGATTGCAATACACTCTTGGTAACATTTTTATCGGAAGCGATTTAGTATCGTTGGGTTGACCACGCATTCTCAATAATACTTTTCCAATATGTTTGCCTGAGGCCATAAATCTGAATGCTTGTTCAATTTCTCCTGCTTCAAAAACATTTACTTTCAATGGTTTAACAATTCCAGCTCTAATATCTGCTTCTACAAGGTCATGAATAATCTGAAATGTAAAATAAATTTAAGTTTTTTTGATTTTCAATGTTTTATTTTTAATTAAATTTGTTACCTTCAATTCCTCAGATTCGACCGGCAAATCGTCAAAGAAGACCGCTTTGAAGTTAACTCTCTTTGCAAAATGTCCCATATCAATATTAGTTTTATTCATTATATCAAACTTTCCTATTTCAAGGAATGTTCCATTCATTCCAAGACATCTGATTGATGCTTGAAGTTTATCAGCTGACAATGAATTGAGCACATAATCAACACCTTTTCCTTTTGTACGAACACAAATCAGTTGTTCAAATGATGTGTCTCTGGAGTTTCCAATGTTTTGTGGTTTTAATGCAGGAAATCTGGTTCGTAAATAATCTTTTTTTTCTTCTGATCCAACAGTTGTATAAACTTCTAATCCATAAGATAACGCAACTTGAATGGCTGCAAGACCAACACCTCCGCTACCAGCATGGATCAAAATTGTTTTGCCTTTTTCAATTTGAATGGTTCTAAAGAATGCAAGATAAACCGTATAATAAACTAATGGAACCGATGCTGCCTCATCTAAATTCCAATCATTTGGAACATCCCATAAAAGTGTTTTGTTAGCATCATAATGAGTAGCCATTGCTCCTGTTGGTCCCATTCCCATAATTTTTCGACCAGCTTTGGTTGTTCCTGAGAATTCAAAACCAAAAACACATTGCTGCTGAATTCTGTCAAGCACATCATCAGAAGTAATTTTTCCAGTTGCAAGCATAACATCTCGGAAATTAAGAGATGCATATGCAATATTGATGATTTCTCGATCTTTTCGGACATTCAGTGGACCGTAAAGCCATGAAAGAGTTGACAAGTCTCCTTTGATAAGACAATTTGCATAACAATGCTCTGACCTTGGCATAGCTTCTACATTTTCGACCAGTTCTAGATGTCTGTAGCTTCCCCATTGACTATTCTTATAAACATTCATTGCAAGCCCCAACTCAAGTTGTGGTTTGTAAAATGGATCTTGAACATCAAACTTTGGAGCTTGTTTATCATCAATAAATACACATCGGACTTTTTCTCCATTTGGCTCTTTACGAATGCAGTTGATGAGACCAATTATTCCAGATGTATCATTTCCTTGAGAATAAACTAATACTGATCCTTTTGCAATTGCTGCTTTCAACGGTTCGAGCCAGTCATCAACTTTTGATGAAACATTTATTATAGAATCTGGAACATGAATTTGTGAACTCTTGAATCTCATCACATGAAGATATCCGTCGTCTAATTCTATTTCTGCTATTAATTGTAGTTTTTCATTTATATCCGTAGTAATTTTCATGGGATCTTTTGATATAATCAACCCATTTTCATGCATTACTGACTTAGCTAAATCAATAAATGCATTGTCATTTGTACATTTTGATTTGATCAGTAAATTGACGTTGCTGAATGAGGTTAACTCTTGATTTTGTACAGCAACATTTTCCAAATCAACTTCTTGTGATGTCAAATAATTAACTTCTGGTGTAATTAAAGGTAAATCACCAAGACCCTTGAAAATATATTCACTTAATGGTGAACTCTCATCTCCAATTTCTACAGATGACAGTTTCTTCATTGGAGAATTTTCCAAAGCAATTTGAACGCAAATCTTTGCAACATTGCGCTTGGAGACTTTTGAAATATTTTTATACGGAATAAATTTGTATGACTCAAGAACTGGATCTGATGGTGGACGTCTTCTGTTTACTAAACTTCCTTCAAACCCATGAATTTCAACACCACCAGCTTGAATGACGTTGATGTACGGACAACATTTAGCATCAAAGATAATTTCTTGCTCTCGAGAATTTTCAATAATTTTAAAATGCAATGCTGGATCAATAACCATCTTTCTCACACTTGTTGGCAAGATTAACATTCTAGTATCTTTCATAACAACTTGGAATTGAATGAGACAATCCATGAAAGTAACCCATTCATCATTCCATTTGATTTTCCCTTCCAACCCATCGTCACGAATTTCTTTGATTGCTCTGAAAAGGCCCTGATGGTAATATCCTCTAAGACGCATTTCTTTGTAAAAATCTGGTTCTGCTAATTTAACGGCATCTTTCTTTTCTTCGACATCAATCTTCATCAACTCAACATTTTCTCCAGCTTTTATGAAGCCATTGGCAATTGTCGATCGTCCTTCGTAAATTTCAAATCTCCCAGAACCTTTAATAAATAATTGGAACTTAATATGAAATTTCTATAATTTTAAAAAATTGATTCTAACCTCTATGAATCGATATGGTGACCACAACATCTTGATTTTTTGAGAGAGAAGTTGCACGTAAGAACTTCACATCCTCAAAAACAACTTTCAAATTTGTATGTTTGATGCCCATCATTTTACCGAAATTCTCCCAGACCAAGTACAACCATCCTGTGCCAGGAAAAAGTACTTTCCCATCAATAATGTGACCTTGTACAAATTCAAATGCTTTATCATTTAAATTGATAACAATTTTTTCTTTCTCATAAAGATTGTGTGAATCGAAATTCCCAACAAAGTAGTTATCAGAATGATTCCATTTGAAGATCGAAGATATCATTGGAGTTCCACGAGAAACTGGAAATTGAATTGCTGGATACAGCTTTTGAATATCAATATCAATTCCATTTTGAAACAGTCTGAAAATTTTAAAAATTATTATTATTTGATAAATTTAATTAAGATTTAATTACTTACTTTCCCAAAGAATCCATCAATAAACTGCATCCTTCTTTATTGTCACGACGTGTCAAGCTAATGTGAACTCCATCTTTAATTGATCGTTTCAGAATAGATTTCAAAAGCCCATGTGGAGCAATTTCGATAGTCAGGGAATTTTTCGGTACAATTTCAGTCACTTCCTCAAATAGAACAGGATTCAATAAATTTTTCGTATGATACTCTGCAGAACAGAACTGACTCTCGGGATTAACCGACCATTCATTCTCAGAATATGTTGAACTGATCCATCGTTCTGAACGTTTTTTAGGATTTTTGATAACCTCTTTTAATCGTTTGAGTAAATCAACTCCCATTTCTTTAATGTATCGGCTATGCAAAGCCATACCAGAACTTTCTACTTCTTTTGCAAAAATATTTTTCTCTTTTAATTTTTCAATGTATTCTCGAACTGCTTTTACTGGCCCTGAAATAGTAGTTGAATCTATTCCATTATGGCAAGCAATGTCAATAGTTGATGGTAAAGTTTTCTCAACATCTCTAAAGTTCATTCCAACTGCAGCCATTGCTCCATTGACTGATTTGGATTCATAGCTAGCAATTCCACGAGCATATGCTGCTAATATAGTTTCTTGCATCGTCCAACATCCATCTCCATAAGCACAACCGATTTCACCAACTGAATGCCCAATAATGTAATCAGGCTTGATTCCCAGAGCTTTGAGAATATTTGTCAAGGCAATTTCGATTGAAATAATTCCAACATAAGAATGAAGAACATTGTTGAATAAAGACTTATCAGGAGATGTTATAATATGCTTTAAATCAATTCCTTTTGGAGCTAAGATATCATGGCAATAGTTGATAGTCTCCGCAAATATTGGAATATTTAACAAATCAGCTCCCATTTCAGCCCATTGACTTCCGATTCCACTGTAAACGAACACGATTGGTCTTTTTTCTCCATTAAAATGTTGAATGTCACGAGATGTACACACAGCTTTCTGGGTCTGTGGATCATGATGGAATATTGCATATCCACGATAAATATTAGCCGGATTTGTTACAATCTGAGAGTTTTGAAGTAGAGCTATATATTCAGCATCAAGTGGGCGTTTAATGATGTCATCAAAAATCGAATGCAATGATTCTTCAGTTCTACCTGACCACAGAACCATTCGTTTCAAATTATCAGTTGGAATTCCATAATTTACTTTTTCTTTTAAATTTCCTTTGAAAAGTGCATGAGCATTTGCACCACCAAGTCCAAAACTATTCATTGAGATAAATGGTCGAGTAAGTTTTTCAACCTCTGTCACAACTCGAATACGACCTTCAGCAAAAGCAGGTATATCATTTCTCATGTTTGTAATGTTTATATTTGGAGCAATTTGATGTTTCTCAAGAGCCAATAAGATTTTTGCAATCGATGCTACACCTGAGGAAGCTTCAGCATGACCCATATTTGATTTTACAGATCCAATCAAGAGCGGTTGTTTACGTTTCACAGTTTTACAGAAGACTTCATCTATTGATGCTACTTCTTCTGGATCTCCAAGACGTGTGCCGGTAGAATGAGCTTCAACAAAATCCACAAGACCTGGATCAATCTTTGATTCTTTGAAGAAATCTTCCATCAATTTCTGTTGCATCACACGGCTAGGAAATGACGATCCTTCCTTCTTAAATCCATCATTATTAGAATTTGTGTACATCACTTGTGCATATACACGCTTAGAATCCTTTTGACGCTGTAAGAATATGCAACAAATAGTATCAGCACGAGTAAATCCAGTTGCATTCTCATCAAACGGTCTGCAAAATTCTCCATCCGGTGCCAAAATTCGCAATCTATTACACAAACATAATTCAATCAGTTATCTCAGACAAAAAAAAATCAATGTTAGTACGGTCGCTCAACATGAAAATAAACAAGTACTAGCAAATAAAAGTTCATGTTTTTTTTTTTTGCTTCTTCTTGGGTTCATTGTAATTATTTCTCCAAAAATACGATTATTTTCAATGCCTAACACAGAATTAAAAAGTTTTATTTTTTGCACATCATCGTTGACGTAGCATGTGAGAGAGAAAATATTGTGAATGAACATCAGGTGTGTAAAACCAAAAATGTTGAGGTAGATCATGGTATGAATAGTTTTTTTTTCTTTCTCGCTCTTACCTAGAGTATTCAAGTGTTGTTTGAAGATTTAGTACTAATTGTGAACCTCCAACAATTGCTGAGTCACAAGCACCGCTCATAATATATTTGTAAGCACAATCTAATGCATAAGCTGAGCTTGAGCATGCGGTATCCACTGTGAATGATGGACCACAAAGGCCCAAGGCATATGAAAGACGGTTCGAGAGGTAAAAGTTGGCGTTTCTAAAATATAAAAATTGGTTAATAACACATTTATTAGTTTCATTGCTAATAGATGATTTTTTATTTCTTGTTGTTTCCGAAATTCAGGGTTATATCCCATTTAAATTCCTACTGCCTAGTAGCTTAATTGAATCATAAAAATTTTAGACTTTAATATATTAGCATGTTTTACTACATTTTAAGTAAAAATGGCTTTTTTTATCTCACTTAACCAGCACATTTTAATCACTTATAAAACTATTACGTTTTCACTTTTTTTTAAACTTACCCAAACACTCCATAACCTTCTTTAGCAGGAACATTATAGAAAAATGCATCACGAGAATCTGAGAAGCAACATCCAATGAAAACACCAGTACGACTTCCAACCAACGATTGAGGCGATATTCCTGCATCAATAATTGCTTCATATGCGTGCTCTAATAAGCATCTACATTGTGGATCCATCCAATTTGCATGCTTATTTAAAATTGAGAAGAACGAAGCATCAAACTTATTCAAATTTCGAATTTTTCCCGTTCGTTTTGGAACTTCAGGATGGAAATGTTTCCAACGACTTTCGTCCTCATCAGACATGTCAATTTTATTGTATAAATTATGTTCAAACTCTTGCACGTTGTTTGCATTTGGAAACCGTCCTGAGATACCTGACACAACAATTGCATCACCATCATTATCAATGTTCATATTTTCACCATTTATTTTAATCTCCATTTTCTTTTGTTTTTCTTATTCACTTGTTTCACTTAACAGCACTTTTATTAGTAAATATAAAAAAATATTTTTTTGCGAACTTCAAAAAAAGAACCTCCTCAATCACTTTATAGCAAACGAATGCGATTAGATTTTGTATTGGCACAGCATTTATATACTCTCGTCAAAATTAAGCAGCAATTCTTAATGACGCAAAGGTTAAAAAAGAAAATTTTTCTTATTACTTTCAAGAGTCAAAAGCATTTAAAAGAGAATGTGATGATTTTGTGAATGAAATAAAATAATTAATATTAAGTGTAATTAAGTATTTTTTTTTTGTAACTCATTGGAAATATTAAAGTTTAAAGACATCTAATTAAATAAAATTTAAATCTACGTAAGGGTAAATCTTGCTTTAGTGTTAAAAACTTTGCTAAAGTAACAAAGATTCGGTTCAACGACTTTCAAATATAAAACAAAAACCACAAAATTAAATTAAAAGTGTATTATTTAAAAGCCTTAAATGCATGTTTCACTAAAATTCTTCTCAAAAAAATATAATCCATGATAAATATACCCAATTAAATCTATTTTTAGCGTTATTCTTATATACACCAGCAAATAATTGAACTTTAATACTTATTCTTAAGGATTGTTTTGAATGGAGAAGTGGTTAACTCGAAGAATAATTTGAAAAACAATTTTATAAGTCTATAGCAGTGCCAACTAAACTTTGAGCTGAGTATCCCAAAAATTTAATATAAAATATTAAGGTCTACATATTTCAAGTTACCAGATTGTCAAAATCATGTGCTTGTAATTTTGAAAAAAGTAAAATAGTAAGTGTGCCACTTATAAAAAAATTGTTCGGTAGACACTGTGCTTTGGTTTGACTTTATTAAGTCTTCTGTGTTAAAAATCGCCCATTTATTTGAAACATTTTTTTTAGTTTTCGACAATTTTTCAAACAACAAAGTAATAAGTGTAAAGTTTTCTGCAAATTTTTGGTATTTCTAATGCCTTATTGTGTGTTTTTTTTTTAAATTTCTGTTTTTAAGATACAGAATTATATAAAAAATATTTTAAATTGAGTCCATTACATAAAAAATATCGATGTAAAAAATTTGTTATTGACCATTTCTTTTTCTGCCATTCAACTTCTCAATGATTTTTTGTTTTCATCATGCTTCTTAAAGTAAAATTGAAGAAAACCGTTTAATGACGTAAATGTCAGCATGAGTAGTATGTACCTGTGCTATTTTGAAAGTTGTTTTAAGGTTAAAGTACATTTGAAGACGCACTATACAGCACATGGAATTCATTTTTCTTTTTATTGATTCGAGAAAAGACTAATGCTGTTACGTCTTCGCATAATCTTCTCATTTAGGGCCGAGGCATTTAAGAAAAAGAAACAATTGTTAATAATTTTAATCCCAACTAATTAATAATCAAAATCTGTAATTTTTTAATTCTAAGGTTTGAACACGGAAATAGAATTCTTAACCTTCTCAACATTCTTTCTATTCTAAATTGATTATCTCATAAATATTACAATCATAAAGATATAAAAATTGATCAAAAGGGATGTGAAAAGGGATCAATTGAGTTCATATTGGTTTTTATAAATCTTTGTTGAAGCTATGTAAAAATGTAAAAATAACAAGATTCGTTCAACGATAGTGATTCTAAAAAATTAAATTAATATCATATATGTCATTAGCATATTTTACATTGGCATAATATTATTGAATTTATTATGATAAATTTACTTTTACGCTCAATGACAACCATTATTGATGCAAAAACATTAAAATATGATCATAATTGTGATTGATTTATTTTATATGAACTAGAAGCTGTAATTGACTATGTTTTATTAAATTAACAAAATAATACATTTAAGTTCACCAAATATTTCAAATCGTAAATGCGGCTGCAAACTTGCAAAAACCATTATTGGTGCTATTTATATTCATAAGATTAAGTACATTATTTTTAATTTATTTTTAGCGGTCATTCTGACGAAAGCAATGACGTAGGAAAGCAAAGTTTACAGTTTTCGGTTAGAATACCCATCAATTATTTGTTATATGTATGTGCAAAAATTACTCCTCTTCAATTTTTCGCACATACGTGCTTTTTTGTTAAAGCCGCACATAGCATTCCTTCAACAGCTGTTTTTTTTTTGTCTTTCTCCTTCTTCTTTTAGTTCAAACGTCAACGAAAAACCCCGTGGTATAGCGAACAACAATAACAATTAAAATCACTTCATGCTTTTAACTTTAATAAATATTTATTTCACATATTCTATTGATTCTAACTTCAAAAACAGAGACAAAACAATTAATTATTAGATTAAATTTAAAATCGCAATTAAGAGTTTTTAAAAGTTACTAGTAATCGAGGATTACCTAATTTCTTGCTCAACAACGACCCAAAATTAAAAATCCTCAATTGGGATATCGAAACATGCTTAAAACAACAACAAAACTAATGATTTGTTTTGTTTTCGGGATAGTTACTCTCAAAAATTTGAATGACGCATAAAGACTGAAAATAATGCGCGCCAGAAACTTTGCTTAACTCAAGTCCACATCCACATCGAATTGAAATAGCACAAAAAAGTTATTAAAATTCAAAAATCAAGAAAAGAGTCTTAATTAAATTCATAAAATGATCTAAATCAAGAAAAATAATAAATTTTGATTAAGATTGAATTTTATAAAATATTTCCGTCAAGATTCGAAATCTAGATAAATAAAATTTTGCACTAAAGATTAACTTTTTAAAATAAATGTCTATGTTATAATTACAAAATCTAGGAAAAAATCTTTTTTCAAATTTTACATTTATTGCTTAAAATTTCGTAACAATCTTATGCTAATCACGATAAAATTTGATTTTCATGCACATTTATTACTTTTCACTATTCAACACCATTCATAATAACGAGATGCTACAAAATTTCATTTTAATATTAAGATAGAAGATGCTTAACAGTTTAAAGAATAGGTAAAAATAGAAGGTAGATAAATAAATAATAATAATAAAACATCAATCATAAATGAGGGATAGTGAAACTTGACATTCAACTCACACAAGAAATTGCTTTCAAAGAAATTGGAATTAGTTGTAACTTCCACAAGCAGATACAAAAAATTTTTAACAGGTCAATCCAAAAGTCAAGTACATTGTTGATCACATTTTGATCTATGGGTTAAGTTCTATTCCGCACAACGATTCAAAATCAATCTGCACATCGCCAATTTTATAAATTCGTATAATTACTGAAAAATAGCTTTTGATCTCTACTTGACGTCTAATACATTTGTAACCGAATTTTATGCCATTAAAACCTGTTTATATTGAAATAATTACGCAAGTATTTAGAAATCGCAAAGAAGTTTATACCTTTAGGACATCGACTAGACTTGTACCTTACAACGAAGTAAATTCATCAACTTAGTTCTTTCACATGAGTAAACACAACAAGAACTAAAAGACATAAAAGGCAAAAGTGAAACGATGCTCTATAAAAAATATGACAAAGGATAGAAAGATATAAGGAGAATAAAAATCATACATGATTAATAGACATAAAATTCTCGATGACATGATCTGAATGAGCAAAAACGGAAACTGGGACAAAAACTACTTTGAAACTTTTCGTAAAAGTTCTATCCACCTACAAGAGCTTAACACATGAGAATTATTTAAAAAAACTCTTTTTTTTGTCACCATAAAGTAGAACATGAAAATTGTAAAATCATTGTTGTCACCCCCACAATTTCCGATCAATCACTTTCAATATTTTAGTAACCTTATTCAACACACTCAGGACATCATCTTGAAGAAATCGATTCACATGGATGAAGTGAATATTCAATACATATCCAAAATCAGAGCTCGATGTCAATACGAGATTTTGATCGATTTTATATAGCGGAGTCGATTCCATACAAAATTTCATAGACTTTAAGCTCTGTCAAAAATGCACAGTTAGCAATCACTAAAAAATACTTTTCGTACTTTCAACTTATGTCACATATATAATTCATACATGTCAAAAAAAATTCCTCCAATCTTTATCTTTGTCTTAGTTGAAAGCAACGAAAGCAGTAAGATGACAAGTCTATAGAAATACCGTTGAAAAGTTGACATGGTAAGACAAGTATGTTAATTTTTAACGAAATTATGAATCAAATATAAAACGCAAAACTATATAAATGTCATGACAGCTAAAGTTTAGTTATTTTATACTATATTTAAGTTCAGGAGCTTGATCTGGAGTTCGACATAACAAAATTTTAAAGCTCATCAATATTAAAAACATGAATCAAGAAATAATGTTTGTGAGTATAAAATGGGATTTAGAATAAGAAAAGAAAGCACAGAATATGCTGAGAATGGAAAAAGGATGAATTTCTGTTGTTGTTGTTGTTGTTATTTTTGATAGTCCACATATATGTGTGCAAGTATTTGAACATCTAATAATCCATAATGACGAGTCAAAAATTCAAACATAAAGACATAAAAGGTCGATATCTCAAAAGGCAAAGCCGATTATTCGAGATTTTTTCATCTTTGACGTACTGGAAATAAGATTTAGAGAACTTTCTGATACTTTTATATGTTTTTCTTTTCCATTCATTACATCAACAGAAATCAAGATGACATTTAACGAAATAAATAAAAATTCTGCTTTCATCTTTGCTTTATCATTATCTTACAGTCTTTCATCTACGTTGCTTCTAATTTTAAGATAGTAAAGATTTTAATTGAATTATGAAAATTTAATTAAGCACAAAAAGTTTTGTTTTCATTCACTTTATACCGCAGAAGTTGAGTAGATGGAAGAAAATAATCATTTTGTTGTGGTTAATTAAACATTTGCCTAGAAGGGCTGGCTTTCTATGACTCTCTTCAGTTTATGTTTCTTTAAAGTCAATACAGCAAACAATGTTTCATTAACAAGCGATGGTGTTGAAGAAAATAAATAAACAATTTTGTTTCTCTTGAGACTGTTTTGTTATGAATTTTAATATTTGTCGCAAAGGTCATAAGAGATTTGGCGGCAGCTTTTGCATATCGAATGCGGGTTTATACGTGTTTGTAAAATACGGCAGAGACCTATCACAACAAAATTCAAACAATCTGCTAATTTATGTCATAGTTATGCGAATTGAAAAAAAATAGTTTGAATTTTGTAACCCTCCGGAACACTATGAACTAGGATACCTGATTTAACACAAAATCTCTGCCGTACTTAACACTTACTTAAACTTTTTTGAGAATCCATAATTCTCAATAAAAGAATTATACTTGAATTTTGACCCATTTTTTAACATGTTACAGGTGATTTCTACATAAAAATTATTTTGTATTAAGCATAGAGTAAAAAAAATCAGAAAAAATTAGTTTATGCTCGTACGGATCACTGGCAACAAAATAACGACAAAATTCATGTATAATTACTTTTCCATAATATTCAAAAAATTAAGAGATTTTGGTTAAAATCAGCTATGCTAGTTCATAGTATTCAGGAGGGGGAGGGTGACAAAATTTAAATTAATAATAGACATATTGTCTGAATTTTGTCGTGATAGCTCTCTGCCGTACTTCACACACACGATTTATAAAATATTTATTTCTTTTTTAAAAATATTTGAATTTTTGTTAAATATGTGTCTTAAATCACAAAAACAGATCAAAACACAGTGAACAGGTTCCAACTAGAAATTTCATGGAACACCAAGTGATGTCATTAGCAACAGCAGCCGAAATAAAAAAGGTTTAAATCTTAATTTCGTATCAATAGTTTGCAAATGTTAATCAAAACAGTATGTGTGGTATAAAAATATATATCAAGTTGATGCAACTCTTTACAACCACATCTATTAAATAACACAAAAAATAACAACTTGAAAAATTGTTTTGATTTTCTTCCTCGTGATGAAGAAGTTATAACTTTTATGGAAAAAACTCAAGAGCATTGCATTAAAATGAATTGGATCTTCAGTTTTTGAAATATTTTGTATGGTCTGAGCTTCACTTTTTTACTTTAAAAGTTTTGGTTGCATCATTTAGAGTATAAAACAGAAGATTAAATTTCCTGTGTAGTGGAAACGACAAAAGCACTTCCACATAACAATTGTATGAAAAATATAAAGCATAAAAAACGAGAAAAAAAGAGATTTAAATGAAATTGTAATTTGAGAGAGAACAAAATTACAGAGAAAAAAGTATAAAAAAGCATTGGCGTAATTAAATTGAGCATCGTGCGGGAAAATGAATGTATGTGTGTACAAAAGCAATTCCAAGATACAAAGCTCTTGCTAATCCACCGCTACACAACAACTTTTTTTTTATTCGTATACACGAGCTATGGTCCAAAAATGAGTATGAGTTCATTTGGGTGAGCTGATGTGAGTTGATGTATAATTTATTTTTATTATAACATGCAAATTAATAAAATTGATGATTCTTTAATTTTTGCCATCCATAATGAGCTTGTTTCTCTCAATATTATATTTTTTGTACATTGTCAGATATTAATTTTTTATTAATTCATTTTTTTTGCGAATAATTTGACATGGCGTGATGAATTGTTTGTTAAATAAGTGTGTTGTATCAACATATTGTATCAGTATAAAGCCAAAACTAGGATTTTATTTTTGTGACGCAATTTATTGCGAAGAATGCCTACTTCACCTTTTTGCCTTTCGTCATTGTCTACCGTGAATAATAAATAAGGAACCAACACTAGTTTAAAAAAAAAAATCTCATTAAAATCGCGCTCTTAAATTAGCGAAAATCAATTGCAGTGCTTTTGGCTTCGACATTACCTACAATTATTTAAATATTAATTGTCTGTAATGGAATGTTTTTGTTTTTTTCATTTTTAAGCATTAACATTGTTAATTACTTTTAAAGACATATTTAAATGTGCAAATTTAATACAATTAATAACGCCTGATTGGATGATGTATGCATCGAAAACACAAATTACCTCAACAACAGTCATAATCTTTTAAAAATAAACATCAATGGTTTATGGTAGATTAAAATGCTTCAACATTTAATGATAAAGTTTATTGCAAATTAGTAAACCACAGAAGCATAATTTATATCATGAATAAATAATTGTGTGATTTCATAATAAGCATTACTATTTAAATGGTATCATTATGATATCATTTCATTTATAATTGAATAATATACACTCGTATATAAATAAGAGATTTTTCAGGATAATATCCAGATTACCATATTGGAAATTGTATGTGATTCATCAAAAGATTAAAGACTGATGAAAATAAGTTAATATTTTAATAGTTCTGGATTTATTTATAAATGACGTCAAGCGATTAAAAGTTCATTCATTGCAGGGGTTTCAGAAGTAAGATATGGAAGAGGTAGGGTCTTATTCAACCTCGAACTTAGTTAACATAATCCTTGAAACATTCCTGGCTAAGCCGCTGCACCTCATAGATGCCATTTATAAATGATCCCCTCATGAAATTCAGCATTTATCATAACGACATCAGTAGCGATGGTAAAAAAAAATTATGATTGCGAAACTCGTAAATCAATTGGTACTATGTATAACACGCGGTTAACGCCAGTCGTGAATGTACTCCTCACGCAAATGCTTGCAGCTGGCAGAATACTCAACATTCATTCACTCACTAACCGCAAATGAAAACAATTTTGATTCATAAAATTGAAATAAAGTATTTACATACACAACAAATAAGCTTGACAACGCAATATGTTGAAATATTCGAAGCTATTGAATAAAACGCATTTGAAATGAGAAATTGGTTCCTTAATTTGTAATTTTTTTCAGTCGATTTACAAAATTATTTCATGTGATGCTCAAGGGCAATATTCTGTAATGGAATAAAAATTGATTCTTCAATGAAATCAAGCTAAATGAATGCTAGCTAACACTAATAAGAAGTCACATTGTAATGTCAGTTAAAAGGTCAATTCATTTGGTGACCTAATTTCTACCAAATATTCAATTTTGTTGAAGCTGTAGATTTAACGACCGTGAGATTGTTTTAAATTAAAACTTAATTCATAAAACTGTCAAACTATATTAAATACAGCAAAAATATCCTCGTCTTCTACTTCAGTGATTTACGATTCCTTGTAGGTAGAATGTTTATATCAATTTATAAATGAAAATACTGCATATTTATGCACATCGTTGCACATGTAATATGAAAAAATTGTTCGTAAAAGCATTTTCGTCATAAATCTTGCATTCCAGCATCAACGCATGGCGGTAGAAGCTGCTTACATTTTCTGGGCACGTAAAACTTTTATGAAATGAATTTTTACGATATTTTTTTTTTCCCTTCTTGTTACATATTTTTTGCTCTCAAAGTTTGAATAGGGCTTTAAAAATGTCATTTAATTTCAATGCTTTATATTTCTTTACTTTCCATTTCAATTTATTGTGGACAGTTACAGTACCGTTCAAAACTGTTTCCATGTTTCATGAAAATTTTTCTTTCCAACATATTTCTTATAAAACGTAATATTTTCCCAACATGTTATATATCGTTTTAAAGCTTGTTTAATAAGCTATTTAAAAATGATAAGCAACTTTGGAAAATATTTAATTAAAGTAGATTTTTTGCTTAAAATATACACTGTCACATGGAAACACTTTTGAGCTCATAATTGTTTTTCCAAATTTTGATGCATAGCAGAACTAATTGACTAAAGTTTGTATATTATAGTAAAAAACAAGTAAAATATTAGATAAAAGCACATAAATTAAGTTGCTAGACATAGTTAAAATATTTATATAAGAATGTTAAATCACATGATAAATTTTCACATAATTTTGCAAAAAATTACTGAATTAAAGCCAAATGTTGTGACGTTTGCATCCATACAAATGTATTTTAGCTTATTAAATCTGAAAAACAGTTTTTAATTGTAAATAGAAGCATTTGAATGCAAAAAAATTGATAAGATTTCATGGAAACACTTAAATTTTCTTACTTGCAAACACAAACATTCAAAAATTTTTATTACTTCCTCCACTTCAAAGAACTTTAATCGCTTTTTCTGATAGATTTTATGTTAACAAAGATAACCATATATGATTTATGTAGTCATTGTGAGAGTAAAAGGATGTTTTTTACAATTTTGTTGGTCAATGACAGCCATATTCAAAATTTTTTATAAGCATTTACAAAAATTCAATTTTTTTACGTAAATATCGACTTAAGACAACACAAAATGATTAAAATAATTAAAATATCCAATTCATAATAATAAATTATCATATTTGACTATCAAAAGTCGATATTTACATAAAAAAATTGAATTTTTGTAAATGCTTATAAAAAATTTTGAATATGGCTGTCATTGACCAACAAAATTGTAAAAAACATCCTTTTACTCTCACAATGACTACATAAATCATATGGTTATCTTTGTTAACATAAAATCTATCAGAAAAAGCGATTAAAGTTCTTTGAAGTGGAGGAAGTAATAAAAATTTTTGAATGTTTGTGTTTGCAAGTAAGAAAATTTAAGTGTTTCCATGAAATCTTATCAATTTTTTTGCATTCAAATGCTTCTATTTACAATTAAAAACTGTTTTTCAGATTTAATAAGCTAAAATACATTTGTATGGATGCAAACGTCACAGCATTTGGCTTTAATTCAGTAATTTTTTGCAAAATTATGTGAAAATTTATCATGTGATTTAACATTCTTATATAAATATTTTAACTATGTCTAGCAATTTAATTTATGTGCTATTATCTTATATTTTACTTGCTTTCTCCTATAATAAACAAACTTTAATCAATTAGTTCAACTATGCATCAAAATTTGGAAAAACAATTATTAGCTCAAAAGTGTTTCCATGTGACAGTGTATATTTTAAGAAAAAAATCTCCTTTAATTAAATATTTTCCAAAGTTGCTTATCATTTTTAAATAGCTTATTAAACAAGCTTTAAAACGATATATAACATGTTGGGAAAATATTACGTTTTATAAGAAATATGTTGGAAAGAAAAATTTTCTTGAAACATGGAAACAGTTTTGAACGGTACTGTACTACAAATATTAAAAATGTTTAAGTGATTAGACAAAAAAACAAATATTTTTTAAGCTGACTTCTAGTTGGACGCATGGTTGATTTACATCAGAATAACTTCATTTTTTCACGGAAGTTATAATGAATTAATATACAACTAGGATTTTAATAAAACTCGCAACATTGTAGCAATATACTGCTTCATATAATTTTCTTATCCCCAAAGGAACTCAACTAAGTTTTCAACATTTTATATATTTTTATGTGCATATCTAAAAACTCAAAATCCCACAAAATTCTAATTAAAATTCTTATTTCAAGAATTAATTAAGGAAATGGTTGCAAAAAATCTTCCCCATTTTCGTTATCATACTGAGCATATTATTTTTTTCTCTTTCATTTCATTTCTATAGTCACTTCTTGCAAGTCTTTTATCCATAGCTTTTAATTAGCGGTCGACTCATCAGAAAGATATAAAATAGAAACGAAGAGGACAATGGAGTAATTGCAAGCTTTTGACTAACAGAATGATTTTATTGTGATAATATAGTAAAGAGTCTGACATTTTGATTCTTTCTATCCGAGACAAATTAAAGGGATCACATTAAAGTAAAACCGAATAGAAGAGGAAGAAGAAAGAAAAAATTATTCGCCTTTAAAAAATCTCTGTGGCAAGGAATCATTGAGAGGAATCTTTTAACGCAGTTAAATGTCTAAAACTTTGATGTGAAATACTTTGTGTGTTAAGAAAACTTTTATTACATTTTTGCTGTTTTATTTGGAGATGTTCGTGAGTTATGTAACGATTTAATAGTGGATAGATATTAAAGGAAAAAATTAATCGTTTAAACTTAAAACCTAACTCATGAATGATCCCTAAAGCTAGCAAAATTCGTTAAAAAGATGACGTTTTTGGATTCCATCATATTTAAACGGTCCCATTTCAGCTTCCTTCTCTCTTAATGTTAAGTACATTCAGGAAAAATAAGAGGGATGTCTAAATGTCTACGGTTTGAGGAACGAACATAAAAGTAAAAAAAAGAATCTTATTCTTGCGGTACGAGTCAATACTTATGATGCTTTTCTTTCATCTGGCTTTAATGCTTAATTTCCATAAATGACGAAATAAGGCCTATAATATTTTTTTTATACATGTTTGTTCCTATTTCTACAAGAAAAAGATATAAATTCGTAAATCTAACGTATCATACATAAAACATGTTTATCCCTCTTTTATCTAGCTTGTCGATCATTGCGAGAAAGAAAAAAGTCCTATAATAAAAAGCAGGAAGATTGATTTCCCCATCCAGAAAACTTATCTATTAAAGCTAAAAATAAATCTCTCATTCCTTTAATATTTACTTTCTCTTTACGACAAAATATGTTACAGACTATACATATCTTTTGTCAGCACAGTTTCCTGACATACATTGACAACACAAACTTCTCTTCTCTTTTGTCAACGTAAATTTATATCAAACGTGGTATTGTCGACTTTAAATAGGGTTACGAACATACAATTGAATTGTTTGTTGAAATAATAAATAAAAAATTGATTTATGTCAAAGTTTGTGGATGGTTGATTCGATGAAAGTAAAGCCATATGTGTTGGATAAATGTATTGTGTACTGAATCGGTTTATTTGCTTGAAAAGCTTTTTATTCATGCTCTTTTATTATTCAATTATGTGCTTTAAAGCTACTTACAGTCTGTTTATATTTTGGTAGAAGCAACGTACATTTGTAGAAGGATACGAAAGCGCAATTTTCAATTCAAGAGCTAATAAACGTTTTAAAATCGCCGCATACTTGTGCCTTGAATGTAATTAAAAAAGATTGCGGCAGGTGATATGTAATTCATGATCTGCAAAACAATATTCAGAAAGAACCTGTCCGTTTACTAACAGCTTTAAAGTAAGCTAAATTTATATCCTTAACAAGCTACATCACAGACTGTAAATTAATAATAATGAGCACCTGTTATAGCTATTAAATTCGTTAAAAACAATTGTTTACAATAATTAATTTCCTCTACATGATCAATCACATTGTAACGTGCTACACATTTCGAGAAGAAAAAAAGGATTACTTTTATGCTTCATTTAGTTACAACATAAATCGTGAGAATTTATATACATATGCAGTGTGTAGACGTTCCTAATTAGTCTATACTTCTTTCTTTTCGTACTCTTAATTAAAGATTTATTTGTGATACTTGACGATAAGCAATGTCACGTCGAATCATTCTTCACAATCTTTAGAAAAGCATTTATATAAACGGTATTTAACTTTTCATCACATGCCATCAACAACTAAACGAATAAAGTTGAATTGTGACTAGTTGAACTATTGCTGTAATGCGATGAGTAACTTTTATTCATTCACATTAATTAGAAATAATAGAAATGTGTGAATTCTTATTTGTCTTTAGAAGGAATCTACAAATGACGTCAAACAAGAATTAAAGCATCACTCAGATACAGATGACAACCTTAAATATCCTAGACATTCAAAGTGAATGAACCCGACGGTTCTTTTTATAGCAGTCATCGAAGAGTTCCATTATTTCGTAAGAGATTGATGTGGAACGTGTAAGTAGAGTGACATAAGATGAAAAAGTAATCTAATTTGCTGATAACATGCGGCACGAAATGAAACTATTCATTCCGATTTTTCCTTTTATCTAATATTCATTAGGGATTAAATTACGTTATGCTGCATGGCTCTAATGAGTTTAATGAAATATTATCCACTGAAAATCAATTTGCTTGTATAATTGGTATCAATTAGAAATGTATGCCGCAGTTATCGTTAAATTAGCATAATATAGTAATACTTGGAATGAAATTTAAATTCTAATAGTTTTATTATCTTGAAAATACGCAATATTTATGTTATGAATTTTCGTAGGCTTATTTCATTGAATATTATTTTCAAATTCTAATTTTTACTCACATACATTACTTAATTGTTGCAACAAGGTCATCAAAATTATAATCATCGTCATCGTCATTTATCACAATTGTATCAGTTGGCTTCTGTCCATTAATTATGAAATCTTGTAATCTACGGACTCGATCTGGATCTGTTTCTTCGATTTCCGTTATAAATTTTATGAATTCATTTTGTTCGTCCTCGTCCAATTGTTGAAAATTCTTAATTAAAGTATTCAATTCATCATCGTCGAGTTCTTTGTAAAATGAAGCACTTAGTTTTGAGAGATTTGTCGTTGAATTATATTCATCATTGTCTTTTCGTGCCATTTCAATGTTCTTCTCGAGTTCCTCAAGATAAATTTCTTTAATAACTTCAAGCTCCTCCGGCAATGCATCATTTTTGCCGAATGAAATAAGTGCTTTTGCAATAATCTCAGTTAATTCTGGATCTTTAACAATTTGACAGTTTTTCTTCTTTTCTGTCTGCTTTAATCGATTTTGATGAACGAGTTGTGAGATATTTTGTATGCACTTTTTTGCAACTGGAATCTATAGACATGGACATAAGATATAAAGAATATAGCAAATGTATATAGAATTTATTACCTTTTTCGGTTCCAATAATTTTGTAGACACTAAGCCTTTGAGTTTTTCTTTGACTGTTTCCAAAAAGATAACATTATCACTAGTAATTAAAAACTCATCACTTGAATAAGCTTGAACCTTCTCTAGTTCGATACTTTGGCCAATTAAATCAACGATTTTATTTGATAATAAAGTTCCCAATTCAGCATCAAGTACAGCCAATGTTCGACATACAGATAGTAATGTGACGGACTCGTTGCTTGATCTCGCTTGATTGTCCAGGAATGAATCACTTTCAACAGATGTCAAGCTTTCAACGTATTTTAGCGGCTTTTTTGAGTAGTATGAATCACTAGAATCACTAGCACTATATCCATATGACTTCTTATGGCACCGTTTGCTTTCTTTCTTACGTGACTTACTCCTGACAGAATCTTCAGATGACGAAATACTAATTGGAGAGAGATGCAGACGCTTCATATCCTTTTTCTTATAAAAATCCATTTTATTGTAGTAATATTCCTTAATATAATTCATCCAGTATTTAACCCAATCATTTTTGTAATCATAATGATCAGGATTATGCTTTCCCTCTTTCTTAATGTCAGCATATCTTCGTTCCCAGAAAATTTTCCAAGTAATTTTATAAAGTGGATGTTTCTCACCATTTTTCTGATAAAATCGATACTCTCTGCGAATTTCAGCAATCTTAGCATCAACATTCACGTTTGATGAGTGTTTCTCAATCATTTCTGACATATTAATTGATTAATTAATGCCAATTTGAGTATATTTTGTTGTGCTGATTTTTAAGTTGTTAATTAAAACCCTACAATTCCTTTCAATTAAAACATTTATATGGTTTTATAACAAAAAATTGTATCGTTTTAAGCGTTTTAGGTACAAATTTTAAAAAATCGGTTAAATTAATTTTCTGACAACTTAATATTATTAATAAAACAAGCAGGTAAGTAAATAAAAGTTATTTGATAGTCTTTATTCATGGTTCAAACAATAAATTGTTACAAAAATAATATTAAACATATTCTCTCATGGTTCTTCAATACTTTAAATAGATCAACTTAAATGAATTAAACAATCCTTAATTCTAATTTTTATGAATGCTTGCTTGAAGCTTCTTGACATTCATTCTCACTAGCTAGCTTTTGATGAAATATTACACTTTCTTGACGTAAGAAGTAATTTTGACGGTTTAGTTCTATGACATTTCGCCTATATCTTTGTAATGCCTTTTCCAATTGACTGTAAAGTTATTTCAAATAAATTATTGATTATATGTGCTCAATAATTCAACTTACATGATAATCTGCTCATCGTTATCCTGTTTTTTTTCAAATCTCACAATTTGAGACTTTAATACTTCCACTTCGTCTCTTATTTCGATCCTAAAGAAAGAAATTTAAGCTCTCGTTTTAAATAGAAGTAAATTACAGTAGTATACAACTTACAAACTAGATGTAAGCTCGTTAACTCTTTCGTCATCTAAAGTAGCATCCATAGTAGTTTCAAAAGTCTGATTCTGTTCCTCTTCTATCTTTGGAGTATCAAATTTAACATCTATAACAGTTCCATAAGCTTGATTTTGTGTTTCTTCTTTCTTTGGATTTTCCATAGGTTTGGATACTTCCAGTTGCATCTCAATTTGAGTGTCACCGCCTCCAGCTTCTGTTTCAGTACTTTTATCCCTAAGAAAAAGATTTTAAGGAATAAAAGTAATTAAAAAATTCAAATACAACTTACTTTTTATTAAGAATTAGCAAAGCTGTAGATTTCTTCAATGAATCGTTTAATTCAGCAATTACAACCTTTGATTCATGCCAAATGAAGTATGTTTCGACTGAATTTATCAATCTGTAGAAGTAGTTCTTCCTATAAAGAGATTAAAGATTAGCTGCTGGATCATTTTACTGGATGTTGAAAATTTTACTTAGAATAACAATTGAAATGGAAAAACTTCAAATTTCGAGCAAGTACAATGCGATCCTCATGACAAAAGTCTTTTTTGCATCTACAACAATAGTCTCCAATCTCTTTTTTACTCTTCAACATGATCATGATGGACTAATTTAATTATGTTAAGCACTTTATTAATGTCAAACTTTTTAAGGATAGGGGTAATCAACTAGAATTAATAACAGTCCCAAGCCCCACGTGCAAAGTAAAAAAAAACACATTTTTTAACATAAACAAAAAGTGAATTTGACTGTAAAAAGTTGTTTAAAATAATTAAAAGAGATGGAAGTACAGGCAGAAAATGACGAGAAAACATTCATTGTGACTCAAATGATCAATCCAAGCTATTTCCATTTGTTCAATCCGTACCTACGAGACGATAAGGCACGAAATGCACTTGAAGAAAATTTAATTTCTGAAATTCAAAATTTTGGATACAAGAATTCAACAGAAAGAAAGCATAAAAAGGGCGATATTGTTGCATATTATTGGGAAGATGGTAAACGTTACATCCGCTGTGAGATTGATGACGTCATCATGTTTAATTACAGTTATCACTACTTTCTATTCGCACTGGATTATGGTGAGTCACAAGTTTTCCTAGAATCACTTAATTTTTATATTAAAATCATTACGGATTAGGTGTCTCATTGTTTACAACAAGAGCTGAAGACATTAATCCAATCTCTGAAATCATTAAGTTTTCAAAAAGTCCAATAATGAATAAAGTAGCACTTAATATCTTGCCAGCGGTTACCCGATTTGACTATTTGAACGAAAAGGAAGAGATTCTATTCCACAATTCATGGTGTCCATTGGCATTAAAGCTATTCCAACAAAGTCTCGATAAAGCCTCAGTAATTTCGTTTGAAATGTCGGATAATTTAACTAATCATAAAGGTTTTTTGTTTGGCGACTTAATCATCACAACATTCTATGGTCTTCAGTTCAGCCTCAGTCAAGTATTAGTTAATGAAAAGGTTGCAAAACGAGCATCATCGCCAGAAGAATTTGAAAAGTATTTTAATCGAGTCCTTGAACGTGATATTGAGCGCTGGAATGATAACTCAAAGACTGGTGGAATCTTAAAGTATGAGGAAGGTAAACTGCCATTGAACTATGATGACGAGATTCAAATTAAGCAGTATATATCAAACTGTGAACCAGTTCAGTCAAGAAAGATGTCAGTCCAAAAAGTCATTGAATGGCAACAAAAGAACGAAATGTATAGTCAAATCTTTCCAAATGAGGAATCTGATGATACTTCTAACGAGAAGGATGATGAAGGATTCGATGACACTTTTGTAAATTCTAAGCGCAAAACTGGATTTAAATTGGAGCCAAATCAATCAAAATTGGTCACAAAGAAGTTAAAATGTGACAATTTGGATGAAAGCATTGTCAGTGGAATCAGTCGTTCTGTATCTCAGATGTTTAATTAAAATAATTGATTTTATATATATTTTACTCCACTGAAATTGTTATAAACTCAAACAATCTCCTTATTCACATATACGATAGCTCCTTATACATACAAACATACATGCTCACTATAATATGGAAAAACTTTTTTAATAATTTTAAGATGGAAGAAAAATCTCATAACTGTAAAATGAGTAGAAAAAACTTTTTAACAAAAAAGATGTATAAGGAAAGAAAAATGTTATATTTCATATATTGAAGGCACAATAAAGCAATATATCCCGACAGATGTGGGATAGAGAAGAAGAAGAAAGATTCGTGATAAATTCTTTTACCGGGAAATTTTCTTTTAATATAAAATAAAGTTGTGAAAAATTGCTTTCACGGCGATTGAACTATACAATAACAAGTTTAGAGGGAATATAAGTTGGTTCCTTTTATGATGTGTGATATATGATTGAATTTGAACTGAAATGAAATTAGCTTCGGTTAAAACGGTTTTTTAACATTTAAATTTTAACGGATTTATAAGGTTTTAAAAATTGAACTGAAATGAAACAAACTTGAGTAAATGAACAGAAAATCAATTTTATTCTAACGGTTTCAAAAATTGTTAAACAATAAAATCTAGTAAATCACATAGCTAAACTGCCAACTATTCACTGAATGCTGTTGCTATAACATCGATAAAAGTTCCTCATTGATTCTTTTCGGATACAAAAATTGATGACAAGAGCTGAACTACATGCTCTGTAGGATGAATTTGCCAAGTTTTTTTCAATTTAATTTATGCCATGAAGAAAATGAAAATTCAAATGTCATTATAAACTTTATAAGACATTTGAGAATGTCATGGAAACATGTTTTTAAGTATAAAAAAAGTGTTTATGTATCGTAGCAACCAACGAAATTAATATTAATTCACTCAGTCTTATATCATCATGGTGAAATGTGAGTTTGTTGATGTCAAAAAAAATTATTAAAATCACTGAAATTTCCCATCTCACTTTTCAGTAACAGAGGAGCTGATTAGAAAGAAGTCAGAGCATAATGAACTTCTTATATTTAGTCTTGAAGAAATTTCTCTACATCAAGAGAATATTGAGAGAATCGAAAACATACAGGATTATTGCCGTGAGCTCAAGATACTCCTGATGCAATCGAATTTGATAGAGAAAATTGGTAATAATTCAATTCATTTTTCATCCACAACCACAAGACTTTTTCTTATTTTCTTCTCATGCAGAAAATCTCAATAAATTGAAAAAGCTCGAGTATCTAAATCTTGCAATAAATAACATTGAGAAAATTGAAAATTTAAGTCAGTGTGAGTCGCTACAAAAACTCGACCTCACATTGAATTTCATAGGTGAATTAACAAGCGTTGAGAGCTTGCAGTCGAATATTCACTTAGAGGAACTTTTTCTTACGGGAAATCCTAGCACAGGTATGGATTATTTTACTCTCTTTCAGTTCTGTTTATCTGATATCATCAATCATCGTGTCAAAACTTTTTTTTCTGCATGTCTTTGTTTTCGTCGCACGTTTTCCATGAAAAATGCGATAGTTCATTCACTTTTTATCGTGACTTAGTATTATGAACCTTATTGTGAATTATAGTGCAATTCTCTTCAATTATGAATTTGCTGCTTTTAATCTTTTAAAAATGTTTTTAACAGATTTTTTTGAATTTGAATTTTTGTTTCAAAACCATAAAAATGATTTCTAATTTTAAAATAATTTGAATTGTTTTAGCTGTTGAAAGCATTTGGTTCATGTGGGAGAAATTAGCTGTTGAAAGGTCATAACATAAACTATCAATCATTAAAAATTGACGACAAAAATGTCACAGATAAAATCCTCAATTTTGTAAAAGAAATAAATTTGTAAGATAAAATTTAACACCAAAACACATAATATCCTGTAA
Source organism: Chironomus riparius (assembly GCA_917627325.4). Lineage (NCBI taxonomy): Eukaryota > Metazoa > Arthropoda > Insecta > Diptera > Chironomidae > Chironomus > Chironomus riparius. Next base: position 13,339,216 of record OU895877.1, on the reverse strand, counting down.
TGCAGTTCGTATTTATAAATTTAAAATAATGTAAGGGGCCATTCACTTATTACGTAACGCTTTTAGGGGGAGGGGGGTCTAAGATTTTGTTACGGTTCAAACAAGGAAATTTTTTTTTCATACAAATTTTGTTACGAGGGTGGGGGGGGGGGGGGGGTCTAAGAAGTCATTTTTTCACGTTACGTAATAAGTGAACAGCCCCTAATACATATTTGGAATTGAAAAGGGTCTTAAAATTTATTAAAAAGGACCTTAATAAAGATAAAGAAGAAGAAAGCTGTTGAAAGGTGGGGTTTTCTCCCAACCTCCGAATGAGTAGGTTGTGGAATTGTGCAATACTTCAAAATTAATTAATTACGCGTAGGAATAAGTCACAAACCTATGGGAACTGTCTTCAAAGTAACAAAGAACAAAGATACCAAGTAGAAAACTCAGCAAAGTCGCGATTTAATTAAATTTTGGATATAAATTGAAATTGGAAAAAAATGTGCAAATTTTGCACATAATCTAGATAAAACGGAAGTGATCATCATCGGAATACCAAAGAACATTTAATTATATTGACAAATCACGATCGGCGGCAGTTGTGAGGAGAATCAACTGTTTCACGTGGGTTTTTTGTGTTTTACCAACAATCGTGGACAAGAAGGTTCTATCATAACCATTACCTAGACATATTGAATATTATTGGAATACAACGGATTATCGTCAATTGTGAGGAGAATTTGTCTCGCGATGGGTTTTGTGTGTTTCCCCATATATCGCGGGCAAGTTCTATCAATCAATTGGTGCTGACTGGATTTCAACAAATCAACATTGACAAACAAGAATCGATCATCTCGGAATACAGCAGATCATATTAATTAAATTGACAGATCACAATCGAGACATAAGAAAAAATTGAATCTATTTGGAATATCACAAGTTGAATTAAGGACTGTCAAAGGATCTGGATCATCGACAACTGAAGATGGAATTTTTTGCCTAGCGATGGTTTTTTGTTGTTTTGACTTATCGCGGGCATGTTTTCTGTCAACCATTTGGAGTTGACTGGATTTTATTGATTGTTCTTTGTGTATATTTGTAAATTAAACTACCTGGAATTGTGAACGGTCTTTAAATAGCAATAAGCTGATGGACCATAATAAAGTTAATTAAGAAGAAGAAGAAGAAGCTGTTGAAAGGTGGGGTTTTCTCCCAACCTCCGAATGAGTAGGTTGTGGAATTGTGCAATACTTCAAAATTAATTAATTACGCGTAGGAATAAGTCACAAACCTATGGGAACTGTCTTCAAAGTAACAAAGAACAAAGATACCAAGGAGAAAACTCAGCAAAGTCGCGATTTAATTAAATTTTGGATATAAATTGAAATTGGAAAAAAATGTGCAAATTTTGCACATAATCTAGATAAAACGGAAGTGATCATCATCGGAATACCAAAGAACATTTAATTATATTGACAAATCACGATCGGCGGCAGTTGTGAGGAGAATCAACTGTTTCACGTGGGTTTTTTGTGTTTTACCAACAATCGTGGACAAGAAGGTTCTATCATAACCATTACCTAGACATATTGAATATTATTGGAATACAACGGATTATCGTCAATTGTGAGGAGAATTTGTCTCGCGATGGGTTTTGTGTGTTTCCCCATATATCGCGGGCAAGTTCTATCAATCAATTGGTGCTGACTGGATTTCAACAAATCAACATTGACAAACAAGAATCGATCATCTCGGAGTACAGCAGATCATATTAATTAAATTGACAGATCACAATCGAGACATAAGAAAAAATTGAATCTATTTGGAATATCACAAGTTGAATTAAGGACTGTCAAAGGATCTGGATCATCGACAACTGAAGATGGAATTTTTTGCCTAGCGATGGTTTTTTGTTGTTTTGACTTATCGCGGGCATGTTTTCTGTCAACCATTTGGAGTTGACTGGATTTTATTGATTGTTCTTTGTGTATATTTGTAAATTAAACTACCTGGAATTGTGAACGGTCTTTAAATAGCAATAAGCTGATGGACCATAATAAAGTTAATTAAGAAGAAGAAGAAGAAGCTGTTGAAAGGTGGGGTTTTCTCCCAACCTCCGAATGAGTAGGTTGTGGAATTGTGCAATACTTCAAAATTAATTAATTACGCGTAGGAATAAGTCACAAACCTTCGGGAACTGTCTTCAAAGTAACAAAGAACAAAAATACCAAGGAGAAAACTCAGCAAAGTCGCGATTTAATTAAATTTTGGATATAAATTGAAATTGGAAAAAAAATGTGCAAATTTTGAACATAACCTAGATAAAACGGAATTGATCATCATCGGAATACCAACGAACATTTAATTACATTGACAAATCACGATCGGCAGTTGTGAGGAGAATCAATTGTTTCACGTGGGTTTTTTGTGTTTTACCAACAATCGTGGACAAGAAGGTTCTATCATAACCATAACCTAGACATTGAATATTATTGGAATACAACGGATTATCGTCAATTGTGAGGAGAATTTGTCTCGCGATGGGTTTTGTGTGTTTCCCCATATAACGCGGGCAATTCTATCAATCAATTGGTGCTGACTGGATTTCAACAAATCAGTTAAATTACAAGGACTGTCAAGGGATCTGGATCATCGACAACTGAAGATAGAATTTTTTGCCTAGCGATGGTTTTTTGTTGTTTTGACTTAGCACGGGCATGTTTTCTGTCAACCATTTGGAGTTGACTGGATTTTATTGATTGTTCTTTGTGTATATTTGTAAATTAAACTACCTGGAATTGTGAACGGTCTTTAAATAGCAATAAGCTGATGGACCATAATAAAGTTAATTAAGAAGAAGAAGAAGCTGTTGAAAGGTTTTGGACTGTAAACCAAAAAATTTGTATGGTTTTGAAAAATAATTTAAATTTCAAAAAATGTTAAAACAAAACCTCATATTTTAAAAAGTTTCAAGCCGGATAAAATTCAGCAACGAATTCAAAGATGCTTTTTATGCTTTCATATAACAACTCTCATTTTAATCTTTAATGCAATTAGATTACCCTTGTTATCGCGATTATGTCATCGTCGCAATACCACAATTAAAGCATTTGGATGGAAAAGAAGTAACAAGAAGCGAAAGATTCAAAGCTCAAAAGAATTTTGATGAGAATAGACGTCAAATAATTCAATTACAGGTGAGAAAGATAAATTTACAGAGTATTAATTTAAATGCAATATATTCTCACGAAACTCTCTTATCGCATAATATAAATTGACATTAAAATTTATTATTCAAAGGCTCAATATCAAATATCGCGTGACGAGCAGAAATTGAGAGTTCAAAATGAGATTGAATCAATGGAAAATGTTGATCTTGATGATGAAGAAAAATTGAAAGAGTAAGAAGATAACTGAGAATTGTGACTTTATCAATTCATATCACATTCCAATTTCCTTCATCTCAACATCATGCTATGCTATATAATATAATTTCTATTTTAGATTTTGGAATATGAAAACTGAGCATTGTCCTGAAATGAGGAAAGAAATTGCAGAAAAGTCACGTCTTGCCAACAGAAATAATAAAGTTGATATAAATGAGCACAAGAAAGATAAATTCATTCCAAAACTTTTTAATGATTCTGGACGTCCGTACTGTCTCAATCTCCCCAAATTGGATTTCACATTTTCCGATGAAATAGACCGTTACGAATTGAATTTGCATGTTTATAAGTAAGTTTGGTGCTGCTGCTTCTGTTAATTATAATTCTTCTTTTATTAATCTTCTATCCCACAGATTTCTCGATACTTCATTAATTGATGTTGACGTTCAGCCGAATTATGTTCGCATAACTGTAAAAAGAAAGATTTTTCAGATGGCTCTCAACGATGAGGTTCGAATTGATGAATGCTCGTCGAAAAGGTCGCAAATTACTGGACACCTGCTGATTGTAATGCCCAAATTAAAAATGGAAAATGCTGTTACTGTGAAAAATGATGGGAAGCAGAAGGCGATTGAAATGAAGCCTGATAAAAAATGCGAGAAATTAAAAGGAACTGTGGATATAAGAAACATTTGTGTTGATGAATCTGAGGTTCCGCCGTTAATATGAACATTTTGATTTGTCTCAGCTGAAGATTTTCAATAGGGCCTCGTCACAAAAGAATTGTACGTGAGTGATGCTTTGTTATTCTTGATTATCTCCTTATCCTTAAAAGTGACAAATTTAAGTTACTTTTTTAAAAAGAGAATTAAAATCCCCATCTATTGTTGTACAGTTCACTTCTTAAAACTTTATAGTTGCTTAAAAAAACCACTTTAACTAAGCGTCACTCACGTACAATTTTTGGGAATTTTGCTTTATCTTCATTATTGCTTATTGATATATCTCCAAATGTATTTTTTTAACGTCCTAAATTCAATTCTGTTCTTTTTGAGTTTATAAAAAATTTAAAATTGTTGCGTTAACATACCCAATTGGACAAAATTAAGTTAAATTTTTTTAAACGGTTTTAACCTTTTTGAATTTTTTCGGTTGAAATTTGTTTGTTTACAAACAAAATCGAAAATGAAATTTGTAAAGTCACGAAAATATCACCCGATAATGATGTAAAAGCTCTGAAAATAGTCAGAACAGCTAATGTATCATCTACTTTTCGTATTCAAATCATAATTTTTGTGATTAATGATTGAATAATTAAGAATTTTGAGAATTTAATTTTTGATGTTTTGTATGATAGTGTTAGTGAAAAATTCAAATTATTTTTTCCGTTAAGCAAAAATCCTCAAAAAAACGTCGAGACCCAATAAAATTTGCAGCATGCTTAATTAATTAACCGTTTTTATTGAATTCAAATTTCAATAATCTATCAAAATATTTCAGTTCATTTGAATCTCAAAAAGTCGTTAAAGTTCATTTCAGTTCAGTTCATTTGAATCTCATTTCAAGTCTTCAAAAACCGTTGATTTTATCACCGGTCCTTCCTAGAACAAAGATCAAATCAAGAAAATAAAATTATTAATAAAGATCTTATCGCGTATTTTATTTAATTTTTAGATTAAACTACTCAAAACAAAAATCTGATTTTACATCTGACATTCATTTTACTGTTTTTTTGTGTAAAAAAAATCTTTAATGATTTCCAAACTTTCTATTTGCTATGTACAAGAAAGGATGGAAATCAAAGTATAGCTAAATTAATCGCAAAATTATTTTTTTGTAATTCTCATTTTAAATCTTCGGATTGCAGAAATCTAAGGGGGGTAAGAAAAACTTTATTTATAACTTTATGAGCAGCTTACTACCAGCTACAGACTATAATTCTATTAACGAGACAATATACCCATCAATTATGTTAAATTCTTCTCTCATTTAGTCTCATAAAGGAACAAAAATTTGGTTTTCCTTATATCGTATTAATGTAGTCTAGCAAGAAGGTTTCAAGCACACATTCCACACATTCACATTCTCACACTCATATCTCATGTCTGATTAGTCAATTAATTAAATCCTTAACTTTTAATTTCTTTCGTTTTAACCCAAATCTTAACTTCGTGATTAATGACTAAACTTAATAACAATTGATCATTTAATCAGAGATAATTTTTGGACATTTTTATCACATCTACGTGTCATTTCTAGCGTATTTTCTAAATTTGAATTTTCGAGCAGTTTGAATTTATTACGGCAATTAATTTTCAAATATTTCGTTGCCGTTATCTTTTTAATTATTTAAATTTCAAGCCAGCTTAATAGAAAATACGCTTTATTGAGATTTGAAAAGCTTGTAATAACAAATAAGAACAGTAATTGTTACAACTTCTCACATTTTCCCTCATTTTTGGCAAAGATTATTTAATTGAATCTTCAGAAACTGTTTAATCATACAATCATTAACTTTATGTATCACTCACAATGTTATTCACTTGCACACAATTTGTAATCTTCTGTATCAAATATCTAAACACAAAAATTTCCAGTTATTTACTGATAGCTTGGTGGTGCCTGTCCAAAACTAAATCCAGCTTTATTTGGATCGCCCAAAACTGAAGGATCTTGTGGAGGTTGGTCATGTGGTGATGGATTTTTGAACTGTTCAGCTGATAATCGTGTAAAAAGAATACCAACTCCTTCTATTAGAGCCAATAATACACCACCAATAATTGCTGATCCAGCCATTGCTCCCACACCATTTCTAGCTGCTAAAATTCCACCCGTTGCTGCTCCACTAATGATTGAATTCCATGGATCCTCCTTTTTTCTAAAATGTACTAATGTGCAGTCAATTGTTGAGAACATTCCACCCCAAACAGCAAAATTTCCAGCTATAATTGGTGAACGAGCTTTAATTGATGTGATACTGCCAATCTATAAACACAATAATAGTCAATAGAGTCATAAGACATTGAGAGGACAAAAGTAAAGCAAACGATTGCATCACAAATGAGCAATTTTACTCACAAATCGTCGCTGAAGACCAGACGGAGCATTTCTGAAGCCTTTTATTGCCTGAAAAACACCACCTCCTATACATCCCATAGCAAACGCTCCACCACAATCATCAACAATTCTATAAGGACATGGTTCTCGCGAATATTCTTCCATTATCAGTCGTTTTGTTGTTTTTCTGTGAAAATGTGACACACAAAATATTAATTTCAATTTTTCTCATTATTTCTTGGGCGAATATGAACAATCATAGTTTTATAAGGTTTTACCTGCTTAATTTAATTAACTAGAAGTCGATAGGTCGCTTAAATGTCGATAGATTCGTGAGAATTACAAAAAATATTTAAGGTGAAAAAAAAATTAAATTTTATCTCTTGATGATTTCATCAATGACACGGATTCATCATCACGCAAATTTGCAAGGAACTGAATTATAAGATGTTTGTAACTATCATGCACTTTATAAATATGTTACTAAAGTATTTTCTTAATCACAGCAAAGCATCATGAAGTATAGGTTTAGAAAAATGATAGACAAACAAATGCATTCATGCATCCGAGGAAAAAATTCAGTAAACTTTTGATGCATACTTTTGAAAAAATAGTATACAATAAATGAGTTCAAAAACTTCAGAAAGTTAATTAAGGACTTTTAAAGCAATATCATTATGTTTAATTTGTTGGAGACGCGATCAAACAAAAATAGTAGACTTTAGACCATTAAAATATCAACAATTGTTGAGATAAACTTAACGGTTGAAAAAGATTTGAATCTTCAGAAACTCTGAAAATGCTTTTTGAAAATTTTAATCTAAATTAATATTTTGTGTAAAAAACATAAGAAATCGATTAGTTTAACTACTGAAAATATCGCAGTTAGGTTCATAAGACATTAAATAAGTTTATAAATATCAAAGTAAGGATTAATATCTCAAAGTAAGCAGAACAAACTTCAAATAAAAAATTTGTGTTAAAATTTGTGACTTTAGTTGCCGCACATCCAAAAATGCCGCGAAAGAGCACTAGAACTGCTTCAGGAAGTTCTCCTGATAAACCAGCAGCTCGTAGAACACGACGTGGACAAAAAAGTACTGAAGAAGTTGATACAGAAGTAATTGATGAGATTCCACCGCATTTATTAAAGCCATCAGATGAATCGTCTGAACAATCTGACAATGATTCAGACTATGGAAGTCCTAAAAAAGGTCGTGGAAGGGGTCGAGGACGTGGGAGAAAGCCAAAAGAACCTGTTGTTGAGGAAAAAGAGAAACAAACACCAGCTAGGCCACGTAGAGGTCGACGTGCAGCAGCACAAAGTCCAATACAGGAGGAACAGCATTCACAAGATTACCAGGAATCAGCGAATAGTCAGACAACAAATGATGAACAAGATGCATCAACAATGGACTCGACAACATTAGAAAAGGAAAAATCTCCAGAACCTGAAACTGTTGAGTCTAATGCCGAGACAATTAAGCAAGAGGAACCACAGACAACTGTTATTGCTGACGAACCAATTCCTGAAGTAAAGGAAATTGAAGTTGTAAAAGTTCAAGAAACAAAAGAAAATGAGCCTGAAAAAGTACAGCCAGAACATATTGAGGAAAAAGAAGTAGAACCGATTGAGCCCAAATCACCACCAAAAGATATTGAGCATCCAGAACAGCCAAAAAAGCAGGAAGCTCCTGAAGAATCCGAAGAAATTGTGAAACAAAAGGTAAGTGAAGTAACAATTGAACAGGATTTACAGTCCAATAATGACCAGGAACCTGTTAATGAAGAAGTCAAAGCTGACAATCAAGACGAAAGTAATGTTGAAAATAAAGACATGAGTAGTCGTGATGATGAGGTCGTTAGTGCTGAAATTGATGACAAACATGAATCATTAGTTGATGACGAAGTGTCCAAAGAAGCACCCGAATTGCCAATACAAGATCAAAGTGATTCACGTTCAAGATCCAGATCAAATTCATCAGAAACAGAAATTGAGCAGGCTAAGGTTGCATTAAAACGTTCACGTTCTAGTTCAGGAGAAATTCATGATGAATCTGTTGATAAAATGGATGTAGATGATTCAATTGAGATTGAGAATAAGAAGAAAGAATCGCCAGTTAAGACTGCAACAAAAATTGACCGTAAATCACCACCAAAAACAACTGGTGATGAAAAACCAGTTCAAAGGAAGAGAAAATGGGGTGCAAGAAAGACTGATGACGAACCAGTCATTGCAATAACAACAGATTCACTTAAAAATGTCATTACTGAAGAAGTTCAGCCAGTTGATGTTAAACTTGCAAGTAGTCCATCTCCTGAGCCTGAAGAAAAACGTCAACGTGTTAAATTAACGTCTGAGGATCGTGATGTTAAGAAAAAGTTATTAAAGGAACGATTAAGGAAGCAAGAAGAGGAAGAAGATCGTCGAAATGAACAAATTGCCAAGGCTATTGAAAGGAGTCAAACATCACCAACCATTATTGTGACAAATGGTGCTGGAAAAGATCGTAAAGTTTCAGTTGTTAATAATGAGGAACCATCAGAACCTCCAACACCATCAAAAAATCAAACTTCACGGATTATTTGCATTACGAATTTAGTTCGTCCTTTGACATTCATGGCTGTCAAAGCTCTAGTTGCCAGAACTGGTGAAATTGAGGATTTCTGGATTGATGCAATTAAATCAAAGTGTTTTGTTGTGTACAAAACTGAAGAGTAAGTAAAGCCTTTAACATTGTTTAAAGCACAATATTCTGACAGTTATTATTTTAAATTTAAAGTGAGGCAGTTGAAACTAGACACGCATTGCATGGTGTAAAATGGCCTGAACACAATCTAAAGACTCTAAATGTGGAGTTTTCAACTGAAGATGAGATGAATAAAATCATTGAGGCAACGAGAGGAGAGCGCATCACAAATGAATCAGCAGCAAGTCGCGAAACAAAGCCGGAAAAGAGCTTTGGGTGGTCCAAACAAGAATCCCAACCTGAAGACCGCTCAAAGGTACTTAATTAATTGATTTTTATCCATTATTAGCGCATTTTGAAAAACTTGTTTTCTGATCGCTGCTCCAAAAATGCGCTGAAGACCCTCGATCAATAACACGAGGACTTTTGTAATTTTTATAAGAATGTAAGCTTAATAATTTAATTAAATTAATAGAATTCTCGTCGTGTTCGCGAATGGGATGTTGGCAAGAAGGAAGAAACTGAACGGGATGAGGACAGAGAGAATAGACGTCGTAAGCGATCATCAGAGCAAAGAGACAAGGTTGTTAAACGCCGTAGCGTTAGCAAGTCTCCAGGTAATGACTTAAAAATACTTATTAATTGTTCAAAAAAACAAAAATTCAATAAATTTTTATAGTTCGCGAGGAACAAAAAGATATGACGCCCGTTCCGCAGCAAAGATTACTCGACGATTTGTTCAGAAAAACTAAGGCCCTTCCATTTATTTATTGGATGCCGTTATCAGAAGAGCGAGTAAGTAGATTTTAAATTAAAATAATGATTTAACGGTTTTATTGAAATTTAACGGGTTTTTAAAAATTCAAATTTGAACTGAAAAGAAATGAAGCAAAATTACTGAACGAATATTTGAATTTCAAGAAGCTGTTAATTTTTAAATCTTAAAAAGTCGTTTAATTTTCATTAAAAATCTCACTTGACAATTATTGATGGTGAAAAATCATTTGCAGATCAAGGAGCTGGAAGAACAGCGTCTGAAAAATATTGCTGAACATAATCGTCGCATGGAAGAAATGGTGAAAATGCAAAAAGAGCGTCGTGAAGCACGAGAAATGCGTATGCGCGAAGAAGATAGAAAGAATAAGGATCGCAGACGATCTCGTTCACCACGGGATAATAGACGTCGTTCTGTTGACAGATCCCGAGATAGAAATGATAGAAATCGAAGATATGATCGACGTTAAGAATCTATCAATGCAACTTTGTCTATTTCTATCTCATAAGCCCATTAATTCAAGATATGTCCCAAAAAAATAATAATATCTTTTTTTAAGCACTCGTGAGTTTTTAACTAAACACTTTGATTCCATTGCGAGTGCATTTCCTTAACTTTTCTAGTTTGTTCTAATATAATTTCCTTTTGATCTTTTTGAATTAGGGTAACAATAACCATTAAGCTTACCAATTAACAAATCTTTGATTAATATTTCCCCCAATTAAGATTAATTTTTTTTATACACAACAAAAAAAAAACAACATCATCAAAATTTTTGGTTCTGTTTGCTTTTTCTTCTTTTTTTTCTTCTATACACCAGAATAATGAATAAGAAATTGATTTGAGATGAGGTATAATATAAAAGAGGAAAGTAAGTGTTCTGACGGATCTATAGTGTACAACTGGAAGTAAATTGAAATTACCTGCGCGCCGCTATACACTTGAATATGGATATATTGACAAATAAAATTGTCTGTGAGGATTTTGAGGATCAATGAAATAATGATATAGATAATTACATACATACACGCAAACAAAAAGAGAATAAAATAATTATGCAACCTACATTATCTTAACTTCTTCGCACTCAAAATGTGAAAATCATGAATTTAATATAAAAAAAAATGTGCTCGTGTTCATCGTGGGAGACAAGTTTAACAGTTTTGAGTAACACAAAACTAATTTCACGCAACATAAAAATCGTTTTGTGAACAATTGATTATAAGTTTGAATTGAAAGATTTTCAAAATAAAGAATTAGTTTTACGCTCAAAAAATTGTTTATTTTTATTTTATTATTTTGTTCATTCTTGTTATAATTTAATTGCAGTTATATTAATTGGATTGATTCAGAAAAATTGGTAAAAATGGTGACTAAAATTCGTTGCAAAATTAATTGAGAACCTTATAAATTAGATATATTAAGCTGTTGTGAGGTTTTGAACAAGATTCTGTGCTTTAGAACTATACAAATGATAATTAATAGTGTGGAGTTTTAAATTGAATTTTCAAATTTGAAAACAATACAAATGAGATTTTTACTGTTGAAGTGTTTCAAATCAAATTTAATACACAAGTCAAAACCCTTCAAAAGTTTCATTTCTAATACTCTAAATTCTCTCATAAAGCAGCTATAAATACCTTTCCAAATACATAGTTTTCAATCAATTCTAGTACATACTCGAGATTGGTTATTATTTTATGAAAAAAAAAAATTTCAATGAATTTGGTGACAATCAATGACCCTATGACTTTTTAATAATAACTTCGTGCATCTGTAGAATATCATCTTCGTCTTCTTCAGTCAAAAGTGCTCTCCTGTCTTCAAAATCACGCTTAGAACTCTGCAAAAAATTAACAATCAGTCCAAAAAAAACAGAATTTTAAAAACGAGAACTTACCGCATCACTTTTTGGTAAATTAACGACAGGACTTTGTGAATAAAGGTACACAGAAATCGAGACTATGGCAATGGATAGAACTGTGTTGATATAAATCGGAATTGAGAAGAACATTCGGCACAAAACTGCCGTAAAAAGAAGTTCGAGTGCGCTAGCAAATGTCTTTAAAATTGAGTTTAAATACTTGAGAAAGAAACTTGTAATGATTCCAACTGCACAACTATTAATCATAATAATAAAAACATGTGGACGAAATATTTCAGCGAGATTCTCTATGGTAAAGGCACTTAAAATATTTCCTTGAACTAATAAAATCAAACCGTTGCATAAAATTGAATCGAGATACATGAATACATTCTGGATATAAATATTAATGTCTTGACCATTGTTTTTCAATAAATATTCGTTATAGACGCCCGCTAAGCAGGAACAAATGGTTTGAATAAGGATAAATACGGCATTTATGCTGAGATCAAATCCTACGGTATTCTTTGTGATAATAGCCTCATCTTTATCGTTCGCCGATGCATTGCTTATAGCTTCTTGATCACCAAAATTAATTTGTTTAATCATACATCCTAATGTAAGTAGAATTAAGGAAATCCATTGACGACTAGTTAGATACTTTTTAAAGATTATTTGGAATAAGATTCCAGTAATGACCACTCGAAATTGTAATAATAAATAGTAAGTTGTGGGATCAAAGACTGAGAGATTATGAAAAGCGAGATTATTGTATAAGCAGTACAGAGCTGCTGGAACTAAATATAGCATTAATACATTCGATCCTTTGATAACATTCGTTACGAGTGACTGAGCTGTGTTTCTAAAAAAAAAACAAACATATAACGGAAATTAGTCATGAATGGGTACTTAATTTGCATGTCCTACATGTCATGTAATGTAGAGCAGATTAATTAATTATATCAAGCTAGTGTTACTTACTCTCTGCAATATAAAATGCATGAAACGATCAATTTTAAAGCCTCTGTAAGCAATACAAGTGTCACTGTATCGTATTTATATGAATTATTCTTCTCCTGACTTGCCGTCACAAAAATACCTACAAATAATCTATGAACTTCTATTTTAATTAACAAAAAAAAAAATGAATAAATCACCTTGAGCGACGAACAATGACATATAGGCAATAAATATGAATACGCTCGTCCTCGTAGGAAACAACTCCTTCCAATTTGTCTTGCCCATGGCTTTAAATCTATTTATTTGACATTTTTAAAAAGAACTTTTTATTATTGTTTCAAAATGCGACCCATGCTACCCATAAACATGCGAGCAATAAATTCAAATTTTAAAAGCTGTTATTTATGGTTCAAATTGTTTTGTTTACATCTTTAAAGTTTTATTAATTAAACCATGGAGGAAGCTGATAAAGAGGGAAAGATAACACAAAAGGAACGTCGTCGAATCGAAGTACAGAAGAGGAAGTTTAGATTAGAACAGGAACGTGTATTAAAGCCAGGAGAATGTAATAAGTATATTAAAGCAGTAATTTACAATAAAATAACTGAAGAATTGGCTGGAAGTAGAATAATACAAAAGTTAACGGAACTAGATATGAAGGCTGAAATATCAAGTAGTGCTACACCAAATACAATAACGTGGAAGCGACAAATGAATCAAAAGATTATTACTGAGGATGGAAAAATCATCCAGTTTGACGATGTTGAGAAGGATGAGCCTTACTTATTAATTATTTTGATGGCTGATGAATTTGCTAAAGCAGTTAAAGAGAATCAATTAATGAATATTGTACAATCTGCTCAGGAATTATGTTCAACGGAAGCGATATCAACAACTTTAGTAGTTTATGGATTGAAGACTTACTGCAGAAAAAACAAGAACAAAATTGGCATGAAGGAGACTGAAATCAAATTAACACAACTGCAAATACTTGCTAATTGTAGTCATAGATTGCATGAAACACCTGATGATTTAGCTTTAACAGTTTCACAAATCAGCAAAGCAATAGCTGAAGAACCGTTTAAAAGCAAGCAAAATCACAAACTTGATCAGGAACAGCTATTTCTTTGTAGTGATGTTAAAGTTAATGTTATCGAGAATGATCCAGACTCATATGCTCGTCTTTGGAATGCTCAATTAAACTGTCTTCCAAAAGTCACATTCGACGTTGCTCAATCAATTTCTAAAGAATACCCAATGCCTAGAAAGCTAATTGAAGCTTATAAAACTTGTGATAATAAGAATCAAATGCTTGCAGATATCCAAATCATCAAAACTGGTCCATTATCAAAATACCGACGCATTGGACCTGAATTGAGCAAGAAAATTGCAACTTTATTAACATCCAGTAATCCTGAAGATCTTTTGTAACTTATTAATCAGTAAAATAGTTTTCTTTGTCATACTTTTATTGATGCAAAAACTCACACATTTTGATAAATTTTAAGAACAAAATTGGCACTCATTCCTATAAAATTAGAAAAAGATTTTTATAATATAATTAATCATTTTAATCCTCTTCGTCTTCGTTCTCTTCTTCCTCTTCTTCCACTTCCTGTAAATAAGCAGTAATAAAGTGATTTAAATAGTTTTAAAAATGGTTGTTTGGTATTTGTCCGGATAGTCATAACCCAAAATTATGGAAATGTGACTTACCTCTTCGACTACCTCTTCCTTAACTTCTTCAGGCTCTGGCACGACTTCGACTGGTGGTGGCGTTGGGGTCTTTGGTTTTGGGTTAACTCTAGGTACTTCATTTACAATAAAGATGTCATCCATTCGTTTTCTCTTTGGTTCAATCTTTCTGCCTTCAAAGTCAAGCATGTGTACAAGCTCAAGAGTTCCAGCTCTATTCTCAGCTATAATAATGTACTTGCCATTATCACGATATTGATTTGGACTTGTAATGATCAATTGTTGAGTATAAATATTATTAACATCATCATGCTTTACTTGATACTTTTGATATTGCTTCCATGGATCAATTGGAAGTCCATCACGTACCCATGTGATTTTAGGCTTTGGTGTACCTCTAATTCTTATTTCAATTAACATGTCATTGTAAACTGGACGATAAAGGTCTGTGATTGCTGATAATAATGTAGGTGGAACATCATCAACTGATTTCTCTTCCTCGCCATAAACACTGACATCACATTCACTTGAAATCTCACCCTTTTTCGTTTTAATTACAACTTTATATCTTCCTTCATCAGTGAACTCTACAGCCTTAATTTCAAGTGAAATATACCCATCTTCTGTGGCATTTGCTGAGAATCTTGAATCAGTTTCTAATGGCTCGCCATTTTTAGTCCAAATTGCTTTAATTCGAGGATCACTTTCAGATATACAACATGACAATTTTATCTTTGATCCAACCTTTGCTACAGTACTAAGGAGTCTCTTAAGAATTTCAACTGGGACTTCTGCATTCTTTCTAAACTCTGTGATCTTGTGTGCTCTAAATACATGCAATGGTTTCTCGATTTCCTTCTTTCCAGTTTCTTCTCGTACAATTTCGACTGGTGTTGGTTCTTTTACTGGAGTGGGTTCCTTAGGAGGGGGTGTAGGTTCTTTTGGTGGGGGTGTTGGTTCTTTAGGAGGTGGGGTTGGTTCTTTTGGTGGGGGTGTGGGTTCTTTAGGAGGTGGGGTTGGTTCTTTTGGAGCTTTAACCTTCTTACGTCTCTCTTTTTCAATTAATTCACCCTCTTCATCATATTCTGAATCAGTTGTCTCATATTCACTTTCTTCTTCTACTACTTCAACTTCAGCTTGTTCAGGAACAGCCTCTACTGGTTTTTCTTCTTCGTTTGGTTGTTCTGGTAGTGGTGGAGGTTTGTATGCCATTCTTTCAGCCTTCTTTCGTTCTTCTTCGTTTTGATATTTCTTTGTTTTTGTCAAATCAGCATGATAAATGAAACCACTTACAACTGGCTGATCTTTTTGCTCAAATTCAATAACATATTTTAAGAATTCCATGCCGTAAGCATTTTCTGTTTGCAACAAATAGATTCCACTGTCTCTGAAAGTTGGTTTATGAACAAAAAGCTTATAAATTTCACCGTCACGTGACATCAAATATTTATCATCATTTTCAATTTGTCTTGCGTCCTTATACCATTTAATGAATAGTCTTGGAGTTCCACGAACGACACATTCAATAATCATCTCATCAGTTTGTGAATTAAATGAGTACTTCATGCCAAATGGATATTGTGGTGGGATTCCCTTCTCTGGTTCTTTTGGAAGTGCCAAAATTGTAAGATTACATACAGCTTCAATTTTGCATTCTCTGTTCTTTACTATGCAAGTATATTCACCAGAGTCTTCTGTTGTTGCTTTAATTATAGCCAAAGCAGCAACATTTTCGTTACTCATATTCTTTCTATTTTCATCACTCTTCTCTATTGGCATTCCATTATGTAGCCAATGAACTTCAGGACGAGGTCCAGAAATTTGACAGAATAGTTTTACACCTGTATTTTCAACACCTGTACGATTTTCCAACTTTGTAAGGAATTCTAATTGATATTTTGGCTTTTTAACAACTTCTACAACGGGTTCTGGAATTCCTTCTGGTGCACCTTGAAGCCAATTTCTTTCCCTCTTTTTTGTTGATTCTACTGATGCTTCACTTGCATCAGTTGCAGGCTGAGTTTGTTCAGGTTCCTTTTTAACTGCTGCTGGGTCAATTGGTGGTTGATGTTCTTTAAGAGCTTGTTCCTCAATCTCCTCAATCAACTGCTCGGTTGTTTTTTCTTCTGGTTTTGGACGAGTTGGACGATAAGACAAACGCTCGATTCTCTTACGTTCTTCTTCTTCCTTGTATTTAGCGAATTGTGTTGGATCAGCATGATAAAGACCAGCTGTATGAATATATTCTTCCCTACTCTTAACTTTAAGGTAGTATTTGAGATCTTCTGAACCTGCTTCATTTACAGCAGAACATCCATAACGACCACTGTCTTTAATTTGTGGGTCATGAATATTTAAACGATAAACACCGTCTGGATGTCTGGTTGAGAAAAACTTGTCATCTCCATCTTCAACATCTAAGCCGTCTTTATTCCAAGAAAGTCTTGGCCTTGGATATCCACGAGTATGTACTTCCAAAATCAAGTCATTTGTTTTTAAATCGTAGAATTCTTTAAGATTTCGTGTGAATGTTGGTTTAATCCAGTTTGGATCTTGAGTTGGCAAAACTGTTAAAGTACATTCTGATGATACTTCAACAAATTCATTAGCAGCAACACACTTATAGACACCCTCATCAGCAGGTGTTACTGCCAAGAATGTAATACTTCCAAAACTTCCATTTGATGTATTCTTAACTCTTGGTGGACTAAATTCTAGTGGCTCGTCATCTTTGAACCAAGATAAACCAGGAGCCGGACCAGACACAGTACAAAGAAGCTTGACTTTCGATCCAACTTTAGCTGCAGCATTTTTCAATTCTGACTCAAATTCAAGATGATTTCTTACTTGTTTAAGCACTAAGCTTTCTTGTTCAATTTCTGCTTTAGATGGTGGCAAAAATACTTTTTCACGAAGTCTCATTTTCTTTTCCTTCTTAGGCTTAACATTTCCCCACTTATCCTGTGAAAAAACAGTTAATGAAAGTTATAAATAAGAAGGCAATCATGAAGCTTACCATTTCTTCCTCTTCTTCTGCTGGTTGAGCTTGAGTGGTCACTGGCTGTTCACCAATTTTCTCTCCTTCCTTAACCTCATCTCCTGTTTCTTCTTCATGAGCTTTCTTTGGATCAGCATGATAAATTCCAGGCAAATATTTGTAGTGTTTTTTACCCAAGAACTTAACAAGCTTACGAATCTCTTCTTTACCAGCTTTGTTTGAAGCTTGAACAATGTATCGACCTCCATCCAATGGATTAGGATCGTGAATGCAAAGCTTATAAACTCCTTCAGGTTCACGCATTATAAAGAACTTTTCACTATCAGAAATATCTAGTTCAACACCATCACGTTGCCAGATAATTTTTGGAGTTGGAACGCCTCTTACTTGAACTTCAATAACAAGATCATCGACCTCCTGACGATAATAATCTATTTAGATAATTGATAAAATACTCGTGTTAAAATCAATTTAAAATGCTTCAAGTTTTGAGGTCAAATGTCTTACCAGTGATTCTAATAAATGTTGGTTTGACTTCAACTTCTTCAATGGGGTAAATAGTGACATTTGCAGTTGACTCAATGGTATTGAACTTATTGACAGCAACAACTCTGTAGACTCCAGAATCTTTAGGTTTGGTTTTTGATATTGTTACAATACCAAATCCCTCCTTTCCGGATACTCTAACTTCTGGTGATTGATCAAGTGGTTTTCCATTTTTGAACCTTAAAAATCATGATGAAATTTAAAATAAACTTTTTAAAAAAAATCTGGTAGCCTCATTTACCATTTAATTTGAGGTCCAGGGCCAGCAATTTGACAACAAAGTTTGATATTAGTACCAGCAGGTGCAGTTACATCTCGTAATTGGACAGCAAAAGAAATTTTTTCTTTCTAAAAGTTAAAATTATAATTACTTATAAAATATTATTCAAAACTTGTTAGAACTTACAGAATCTCGAATTACAAGTGGCTCAACTGGACCCTCGTAACGTCTTCGTCTAGTTCTTGGAGCTGCTCTCTTAGGCTTCTCCTTTTCTTCTTCTTCTTCAGTCTCATCAGGGACATCTGATGTACTTTTTGGAATATCCTTATTTTCATCACCATCTTCGTTACCATCTCCACCTGAGCTTCCATTCTGAGCACCTGAACTTCCATCATCACCCTGGGAGCTTTCTTGTGCACCATTTCCACTTCCTGTATCTTGTAATCCTCCTTGAACATTGATTGAATCATTTCCAGATTGACCAGCAGCTTGATCAAATTCAGGCATAACAAAACTTTCTTCTGGTTGTTTTACTGGCTCTGGTTCAATAGACATTCTAAGCGTTGGTTGATAAAAGGATTCCTTATGATACACAAATTGTGGATGTGTATGTCTTTCGCGGTTAGTAAACTCAAGTTTATGAGAGACTTTTGCTTTACCAACAGAATTGATTGCCTCACAAGCATAGAGTCCACTATCTGTTGAAACTGGTTTATGAATTCTAAATTGATATCCACCATCATGATCATTACAAATGTCATAGCGATCATCCATAGCTTTATTTAATTCCATTCCATCCTTGTACCATTTGATTTCTGGTTGAGGTACACCACGAACATGTGCATCTAAAATTAAATCGTCTTCTGTAAGATGATAAAATTGACCTAGAATGCGTGTAAATAATGGCTTTGATGTATCATCTCTCGGTACAGTTGATCTAGGAATAACTTTAATTGTAGCCGATGTTGATACTTCGTTGCATGGATTTCTAGCTGTACAGACATAAGTACCAGCATCTGATCTAGTGATTTTTTCGATTATAATTTGACCAATTCCTTCACCACTCATGTTACGGATAGTTTGACCCCAATTAATAGGCCTTTCATTTTTCGTCCACTTGATGATTGGCAAGGGTCCAGATACAGCACAAATTAATTTAATTGTCGATCCTTCAATGACAGTTTGGTCTCGTAAATTTCCAGAGAACCAAATTTTTTGTTTATTATTGAAAATTCTGAATTCTTCAGTTTCATAAGATTCATGAACGACAGTTGAGAATTTTCTCTTATATGGTTCTTCTGGAGGTATTTCGGCGTCAGTAGCTTCATCCTCGCCATCATTAATTAAGTCGGAATCAATTTTTGGACTGTGTGCACGCTTCTTCTTTCTATGCTTAGACTTGGACTTGGATTTATGCTTTGGTTTTTCTGCCTCGACTGGTTTTTCTCCTTCAACGGTTGTTCCATCTACGACTGTTTGCAGCGCTTCAGCAATTTCTTCAGGTTTTGGTGGCTGTGGGACTTCTACTTTTTCAATTTCTTCATTTTTCTCGATGATTTCAACTGGTGGTTGTTCTACTGGCACTTCAGGTTGTGGCTGAACTTCTTCAGGCGCTTTTGGAACTTCTTCAGGCGCTTTTGGAACTCTACTAATCATGTCATCAACAAAATCATCAAGATTCTTATCAGCATGATACATTCCCGGTAAATGAATCAATGGATATTTGGTCTCAAAATCAACATGATGATCAAATCGTCGTTTTCCAGCTGCATTATCAGCTAAAATTGTATATGTTCCTGTAACACTTGCATCCGGACGAACCATCAAGCATTGATAAATTTCTTTATTTTCAATAAAGAAAACGATTTTGTTACGGCGTGCGTGCAGTAAATGATTGTCTTTGTAGAATTTGACATTTGGTGCTGGCAAGCCATGAACATGAGCTTCAATTACTAGGCCACCCAATGAGTGATCGTAATAGTCTACAGAAAATTAAAGGAAGAAGAAAACGATTTCATTAAAATCGTCAAACTCTTTCAAGTTCAATTTGGTTTGATTTTGTGATATAATAAGAATAGAAAATCTATTACAATGCTATCGAATTGGGATCATCGTGAACGTTAAATTTAGCACCGAGATGAAAGAAAAGTTTAATTAAGCAACAAATATTCACCTTTAACTAGAGCAATGTCAATGTGATCAGGTTTGTTCAATTTTCCATCAAATACTCGAATATTCGATGAGGTTTCAACCTCACCTGCTCGATTTTTGAAAATGGCAGTATAAACAGCTGCATCTTTGTCATTAATTTCTTTAATTTCCAATGTATGAATCTCTCCATCAGTTTTTGTCATGATTCTTGGATTACGATCCAATACGACATCATTTTTCATCCAACGAGTTTGAATGTTGTTACCCTTTACGGTACATGTTAAACGGACGGTTGTTCCTTTGGCAGCAACTCTATCTGGCAAGTATGATACAATTTGAGGTCTACATAATTCACGAATATATTCTTGAAACTCTTCATCACGTTCTTTTTCACTACGCACTACAAGTTCAGAAAATCCTGAATCTTCTTCAACTTCAACAACTTCCTCCTTTTTTGCCTTTTTTTCTTCTTTTGGTGGCTCTTCGCCCTCTTTTACCTCTGGTTTTGGTGGATGAAAATCGACTTCATCAAAGCTTGAGAAAGTTTTCCATAATTGTGGATCAATTTCGTACGATGGATCGACTTCTTCAATATTATCAAAATCAGAATCGATATCCTCAGTTGTATCAGATCCTTCAGGTTCAATTAATTTCTCCCCGATTTCTTCAGGCTTTACTTCACCTTCAGTTTTCATTTCTGATTGTTTTTCGCCTTCAATTATTGGTTCAGCACTTTCAGCTGGCTTTTCAATTGATGCGTCATCAATTTTCGTTTCGCCACTTTCGACAGGTTTATTTTCATCATTCGGCTGTTGTTGTTGTTGTTGCTCTTGACCAACATTCTCAGCATTTTCTACACTTGGCACCGATTCCTCGGGTTTTTGCTCAGATTCTATCACCCCAAAGTTGGAGTCAATCGGAGTTTTTTTTTGTCCTGAGAATCGCCTTCTTGGGCTTCGACTAAGATTTGTTCGGCAGCAGCTTCCTCCTCAGCAACTTTATCTTCAATAATTGGTTCCTCGATTGGCATGGGCTTAGGAGCACTAAACATCATGCCTGTTCGTTTCTTTTCAGCATCTTCATCTTCTTCAACAACCATAATACGTACACTAGGTTCACTAACATCTTCAATGCCTGCACGATCGATTACACAATATTCAGTAAGAAATAGTTGAATATAATCGTCAACATTCTTAACATCAACTTTTGAGATATCCATAACAGATGCCTTGTCGATAATTGCAGCTGACGAAAATACCTGTAAATCTATCGAGTCACCCAATTCGAATGGCGATTTCTCACGTTTAAAGTATTCCGGTGTAATTGGACGTTCATATTTTGGATGTAAGTAATGACGTTCTGGTGTTCGAGAAAATCTTACATCTCTCCTAATTGGAGTAGATCTTTCTCTTGATGATCGTTGCGCTACTGCGGCTGACATAATTACTCGATTTCAATCGAACTTTTTTTAGAAGAAATAAAAAAAATTGATTGCAACTTGTATAAGTAAAAAAAAAATAAGCTAGATAGAAAAATTACACTTGACTTTTAAGACAACTTCTGCGAGCTACCCTTATATTTCAATCCACTTTTATACGTTTTGTGCGATTCTGATCGTTTGCCAGATGACACGATCTATAATTAGTAACATTATGCGAAAGTGCATTTGTCTCGTTTACACGCTCAATTGAGGTGTATTAAGGATAAAAGTGCTTGCCAGAAAACTTTCATGAGCTTTCAAGCTTTTTCATACATTTTACTTATTGAAATAGATTTTTGTCGTAGATATTTTTTACACATCTTTACTGAATACTTCACTGATCATCAATTCGTGTAACTTCATAGCTATTTCGATTCCTTTCGTCTCAATTTCGAGCTTCTTCGCATGCTTTTCGTCACTTACGATTTAAAATAAACAATTGGACGAATATTGCCGGGGAAATCCTGTTTTTCACAAATATTGCGTAGAAAATATCATTGCTTTCGTCAAACAGACAAGGTTTGTTTATCATCCGGCAACCTAAATATTGACATTATTGGCACTTTCTCTGCTCTTTTTATTTTCATTCATTTTTTTTTTAATCGCATGCACACGCTTTGTACTTTAAGTGTAAGTTTTCTCTGTGAAATTCACGTATAATATGATAAGGAGAAAGAAATATAATTACAACTACTTCACAAGTTCTTATCAGTGCCCTCATACCTAACAATGTGTTGGATATACACACATGCACTGAATTTCTCATGAAAAATTAGATAACAACATTAAAATGAGTGTTTGTTGTATGTCTTTTATTAACTTCATTTAGTCTAGTTTGTTCGCAACAACGGAAGATATTCGTGGATCTTCTAATATTATCATTGATTTACTTTAATTAAGTCGTGATGTATCCGTACTATGAAAACGAATGGGGGATCCTACCCATTGAACACAATAGGAGGTAATGTTACATTGTCTTTTTTAACTATCGTGACTAAGTGTTTAAATAATTAGAAATAGCAAAAAGATTTTTTTTTCTTATTCGAGATAATTTTTGTGTAAATCAGATCAGTGCCATAAATGAGTCAGTGGCAAAATGCTTGTGAAAATTTTCATGATTTGAAAGTTTATTGCTTTATTAGAACTGGGCTATGGATTTTTAAAATTTACCAAGCTATGGAAAGCTAAGTTTGTGATTTGTCAGTGCCAACATGCAAGCAAATATTTTTGGAAAAAAATTGTATTTCTTCTTTTCACAATTTGTAAAAGTTTAAAAAATTCAAAAATCTCAACAAAAAAAATTATTTAACTTTTCAAGGATATGAGATATCAACATTTTAAATTGTGAAAAGAAGATATTTAAAATAACGGTTTTTATTTTTTTAAATGTATTTCGAGATGCGAACATTACTACCGAGATGATTGAAAAGTGCGTAAAAAATATCCGCAAGAAAAATACAGAATTAAGTTAAAACGTGACTGCATTCTTACTAATTTTAAATAAAGCGCATCCATTTTAATTTCTCAATTTTTGTTTTTCAATAATAACCTTATACCCCGCTTTTTTAAAAAAAAATGAACTAAGATATAAAAGCTTAGTTTAATATTTAATATTCTTTGATGATATTTAATTGAAAACGATTCTGGAACGTATTTTTAAAATTTGAAATCTTCGTTAAAATTTTAAATTAAAAATGACGGTTGAATATTTTGTTGATTGTCTTGTTCAAATTTTACAATACCGTTACTTTTTCAAATTTTACAAAACCGTTGAATTTATACTTTGAAAAATAAATTTATTAAGCACATCAGATGATCAGGCCAGACAAAATTACCAATATTAAGCATGTAGCTGTTAAAATCGTGCTGCAAGGTTTTTTTAAAGAAACAAAATTTCCAAATATTTCAAAAATAAGTCACTTTATAAGATTTTTTAAAATAGTGGAAAATCAGAAGAAAACCTAGTGATATAGAGAAGATAATTCCTTCAATCGAATAATCAGAATCACTGGTCTGATATAGTGCATTTAAAAGACATACGTTTGCTTGAAGTTTTTGTGAAAACCTGATATAATCAATTTTTTTCGTTGCTTTTTGTCATTATCATCATTTTTCTACTAAAAAAAAGTGTACAATACATAAGTTTTCCTGTTATCAATCATCATTATTTCGCAACAATAGACAGAACTAATCAGTTTATACAGCTACAAGGAAATGTTGGCAGAATTCTTCATTTCAATACTATGAAATTTCCACAGATCCAGTGAATTTCTTAAAAATTAATTAACTATTCATTCCTGATAATATACAGCCTGAAGAGAGCGTATGACTGCTTAAAGCTATACATTTATATTGCGTTCTATACATTCCATAACCTGCATAGCTGGGTATTAACAGAAAGAAATTAACTCTTACTGGATCTTTTATACAGCAAGAGAGAGAGGAAGAAAAAAAAGAGAGGAAGAAGAAAAGTGTGACACATTCATTCATTCATTATTATTCCTATTGTTGTTGTTAACTCAATTAATTGAGAAATTTTATTTTCCTCGCTGTCGCCTTACTTTGTGACACCTCACATACGTTTCCCTGTGCTTTATATCCTTCTTCTGTAACATAATAGTCTACAGAAGTAAGCTTCATTTTAATTTTTCTCATACACACAATTCGTGTTCAAGTAACATAGCAAAAAAATAAAGAGTATGAATGCAGATAGTGGGTAATTAATCGTTTCATAACTACCTTATAACCAGCTTGATTTAATGATTTTTAATTAACGTGTAACATTTATCAATGAATCATTGCACTTGACTAGCTTATTGAGACTGACTCGAAATTTGCATAAACTAAAATTATGGAGAAAAATTCGTGCTTCAGTCAAATAAATAGCTTGCTTCAGAACCATTCGAAGGACGTTGTGAAATATTCGATGATCCTTGCTCTGAATTTTTATTATTTTTATATTCTCCACATTTCATTTTATTTCTTTATTTGTTCGTCAACAATAAGCATATAGCCATAATCATGTTCCTCAAGCATATAAAAATTAGAAAGAAGCCTAAGTAAGGTGTTAAGTTACTGTGCATACAAAAAAATAAAGCATAGACATTATTTAATCAAGTGTGATGATTCAAAACGGACAGAATATTTTTGTTTTTTTGTTTTATGACTTGACTAATCGCATGACCACCTTAAATTCTCTTTGCAGATTTAATCCTGGCCTCAATATGGCCACAATTCGACAAGCGATCAATGAAACTATCGAAAGGGGTATAAGTAACCAATGCGTTTCCATTTTTTATTCGCTTTATTCTTTTTTTGCATGCTCTGAATATAATCCTGGAATTTCTAAGGATGCATAATGTTTTTTTTATTGTCCCATTCGCAAAATTCTATACTAACATATTCCCCGTTTCTTTCTTCTTTCTCCTTCCTATTACCATGCTGTTGTTGTTTTAGTGCGAATGCCGACACCGACTCGTCTCAGAGATCTTATTCGACAAATTCGTGCGGCAAAAACACAAGCCGAGGAACGTGCAGTAGTTAATAGAGAATGTGCCTATATTCGATCAACATTTCGTGAGGAGGACTCAGTGTGGCGATGCAGAAATATTGCAAAATTATTCTACATTCACATGCTCGGTTATCCAGCACATTTCGGACAATTAGAATGTCTAAAACTAATTGCAAGTCCCAAATTCACCGACAAACGTATCGGATATTTAGGAGCAATGTTACTGTTGGACGAACGTCAAGATGTTCATTTACTCATCACAAATTGCTTGAAAAAGTTTGTATCCACTCTTTTATTGTTTTTGCCTATATATTCTTCATTGTCTAACGTTGATTGTGACTTGAAACCCTACAAATGTTTTATTCATGCTGTTGTAGGGGTTTAAAACACAAAGCTGTTGTGAGGTTATAAATTAAATTTAAAATCAATTCAACAGCCTTAAAAATTAAAGAGAACTCTACAACAGTCAAAATTTTATAAAACCATACAACAGCCAATTAAAAGAAAACATTTGTATGTCTTCAAGATCTAATTCTATCAAAAATAATCATCGCGTCAATCAGCCAAAAATAATAATTTCAATCAACTTCGACCTTTAGCAATAAAATAATATAATTCCATATTCTCCTCCTACGACTTTCATATCATCAATCAAAATCAGATATATAATTTAAAACATATTTTCTTGACATTTCAGTGACCTAAATAGTCCAACACAATTTGTTGTTGGCTTAGCACTTTGTACACTCGGTGCAATAGCCTCGCCTGAGATGGCTCGAGATTTAGCTGGAGAAATAGAGAAATTGATGAAATCGCCAAATGCTTATATCCGGAAGAAAGCAGTGCTGTGCGCTTTCCGTATCATTCGTCGTGTGCCTGAGTTAATGGAAATATTCTTACCCGCAACACGATCATTGCTTAATGAGAAGAATCATGGTATGAGAGTGGAAAATATAATTAAATGTTAATTAAATTAAAAGTCAAACTTTTTATCTTTTAGGCATTTTAATTACTGGTGTAACTTTAATAACAGAAATGTGTGAAAACAGCCCTGACACACTCAATCACTTCAAAAAGGTGAGAAAAAAAAAGCCTTTTTTTCCCGACTCTATCTTCTTCTTATTTTTAAAATGCAAATTAGATTGGCTTGTTTGAATAATTAGATGACGAAAAAAATAATTAATGAGAAACTTTTAAAGGAACGAGAAGAATTTTTAGTCAAAAGTGTCATCATAGATTGATGACTAGAACGCATTTTTTTGCCTGAGTTAATCAGTAACTTAATGCATGACTCATAGAGTATATTTTAAGACTAGCAAACTGAATAATTAATGCAATAATACCTCAAAGATTAATGTGTCCTTCAAGTGCCGCAGATGTTTAATGAGATTAAGGTTTTTAAGACTTTAAACTTTTTTTTTCACAAGTTGAAAGCTCTTTTAAACAATTTCAGCAACTTTATAGGCTGATAATTCCATAAGTCAATATTTAGACAGCCAGTAAGGCATAAACTCATTTTCTAAGGCAGAAAGGCTATTATGAGAAATGATTAAGATTGACATCCTAAACCTTATCATTTCTTTTTTTGCGAGTGCTCCAGAATATCCTTATTTTGACCGTTATTTTCAAATATATTTTCGCCGTTATTTTTTAAACTTTTTGCTGACGACAACTTTAAGTAACCGAAAATTCGGAGAATGCATTTACATGACCACGAGTGATTTCACTTACACAATTTTGTAATAATTTTAACGATGTGAATTTTTGCAAATGTCACCGAATAAGTTTGAAATGAGCTAGTCTGTAACTGGATTTAAAATTATAACTCGAAATTTATTGTTTCTATCTATGCCGTGTTTCCTTCATTGTGGTTTATTTTCATTCCCGATAATCAATTGTTATTCCCCCTTTATCTCTCGCTCACTCTATCAATTATTAAAACTGAAAATGAATAAATTTTGCAGGATGGAAATGAAAAAGAGGTATGACAAAGTTAATGTTTAATTAATATTTTCCTACTTGGCTTTTTTGTTTCTTATGCATCTTAACTGTTTATTCTATAATTCTATGCATACGAGAAAAAAAAAATCTTCTTATTTTTCAATCAGAATCCTGCTCTATCTATCTTCTTATTTATTATAATCTGTTGCTTTCTTTCCGCACAAAAAAATCTCTTCATTTAAATCTGTCAACAGCATTTATTTTTCATCTTCATTAATGCATGATGGTATTTAAACAATACAAAGTTGGATGTTCATTCTTTTTATATGTGTCATTTTATGACATGACAAAAATGTATTTTGATGGATATGATATGATTATGTACGGTAGTTAAGTGGTTTTCGATTATCACAACATCACTTATAGCTTTACTAATGCTTTAAATTGCTTTCATTTCTTTCCAGATTGTACCGAATTTAGTGAGAATCTTAAAGAATCTAATTCTCGCTGGATATTCGCCGGAACATGATGTGAGCGGTGTTTCAGATCCATTTTTGCAAGTAAAAATTTTAAGACTTTTGAGAATTCTTGGACGTAATGATTCGGAATCGTCGGAAGCAATGAATGACATATTGGCACAAGTCGCAACAAATACAGAGACGAGTAAAAATGTTGGAAACACAATTTTATATGAAACGGTCTTAACTATTATGGATATCAAATCAGAGGGCGGACTACGTGTTCTAGCTGTTAATATTCTCGGAAGATTTTTGCTTAATAATGATAAAAATATTCGATATATCGCATTACATACATTATTGAAGACAGTTAATGTGGATATATCAGCTGTGCAGCGTCACAGAAGCACAATCCTTGAGTGCTTAAAAGATCCAGATGTCACCATACGAAAACGTGCAATGGAATTATCATTCGCATTGGTGAATGCTCAAAATATAAGAGCAATGGCAAAAGAACTTTTAATATTTTTAGAAAAAGCTGATCCAGAATTTAAAGCTCAATGTAGTTCAAGTATGGTGCTTTCAGCTGAACGTTATGCGCCAACAATTCGTTGGCATTTAGATACATTGTTGAGTATTTTAATAGCTGCTGGAAATTATGTACGTGATGATGTAACATCTTCAACAATACAAATGATTTCAAGTAGTCCTTCTAATGAGCAAGCTTATATTGCGGTCAAGTTTTGGGAAGCAATTCAGGAGACACAAGACAATCAGCCCTTGACTCAAGTTGGTGTTTGGTGTATTGGTGAAAGCGGAGATCAAATGCTGTACAATTCTGAACAAGAATGTGAGTTTCA
This sequence comes from Chironomus riparius, assembly GCA_917627325.4. Taxonomy (NCBI): domain Eukaryota; kingdom Metazoa; phylum Arthropoda; class Insecta; order Diptera; family Chironomidae; genus Chironomus; species Chironomus riparius. Next base: position 13,310,639 of record OU895877.1, on the reverse strand, counting down.
AAAAGATGTTAAATTTTGAATTTTACAAAACCGCAAAAATTTGTGTCTTGAATACTTGATTTTAACAGAGTTGTGTCTCAAATATATTTGAGTTTTATGAACACGTTGAAAATTGTTCTCGGATATTTGATTTTATAAAATATTGTGTCTTGGATATTTAAATTTTACAAAAACCGTTAAAATATTTAAGTTCTACAAAGACGTTACAAAATTATCTTGTACAAAGTCTATAAAAATTAAAGTATTAATTTACTTTTTAGTTGCAGGCGAGAAACCAGATGAAACAGCCATAATTGAACTGTATAGCAAATTATTATGGTCAAATCAGGTCAATACTGTGAGTAAACAGTACGCTCTAGTATCGTTAGCAAAGCTGAGTACGCGTTTTAAAAGTGGACAAAAGTGAGTTGACTTGATTAATTTCAACCTTAAGATTACTTATTAATTTAAACAATTTTTCAGTGATATCAAAGATATAATCGACACGTTCGGATCACATTTAAATATCGATTTACAGCAACGTGGCGTGGAATTTTCGCAGTTATTTGGTCAATATTCTCATTTGAGGGAATCACTTTTAGAAAAAATGCCAGCAATGACGATCAATAAAATCAATGGAACCAATTCAAATGGCGATACAATGGAGGACGAATTGCCAAGAATAACAGTAGAGAAAACGATTAATAATATTGTAAAATCGAATACAGATACACTTTTGGATCTATTAGGAAATGGTGATGATATAATTTCACCGCCAATTCAAACGACTTTGACCACAACAGCAGTTCCAGCTAGTAATCTCTTAGATCTTCTTGGTGATATTGACATAAGTGCGCCTGCAATGCCAATTATGAATAATAACAATAATAATATCATCACATCACCTGTAACAATGTCGATTTTAGATGATAATGAGAACACAAAAATATCCGAAAGCTTATTTAACATGAATGGCAGTGGAGGTGCGCAAACAGGAAATTATAATGATTTGGGATTAGATTTCCTGTCTACGCCAACAACACAAACTAGCGCAAAAATAACGACCGCTTTCGACAAAAATGATCTACTTATTACGTTTGCAACGACTAGGAAAAGTGATTATGTTGAAGTTGTTATGACGACAACTAATAACTCGCTAGATACATTAGAACAGTATTTATTCCAGGTAATTATTCATTCAGTGTGGTTTTTTTCGAGTAAATGCAACGAATTTCAACAATATTTTTATGTAAATTTGACATTGATTGCGCCCGCATAAATATACTCATTTCCACTATTTTTTTGTTATTTAAATGAATATTTTTTTTTTTTTGTTCATAGGCTGCAGTTCCTAAAAGTTTTCAGCTTCAAATGATGTCACCAACGGGCTCCGTATTATTGCCAGGAGGAATTGTTTCACAAGAAATGCGCGTGAAAAGCAATTCGTCAAGTGTAAGTATTCAATTTTGGCATATTAAATTGATTGTGAATTGCTACTATTAAATGGTTCTGCGAAATTTGTTATCAGTAATTTTTTAATGACTTGGTAACATTTAAGAGGGAAATTCACCTCAATCTAGAAATCCCTAAAATGCAGCTACCCTAATATGCAGATAGTACTGCCAAGATGCAGATGGTACTGCTAAAGTGCAGATGAAATTTATTTTCCCTAAAATGCAGATGAAATGCTGTTGCTTTAAAAAAGGTATAATGCAGATAATGTTTATCAAATAAAGTGCAGATAAGATGCTGCCCAAATGTAGATCGTATAATTTTATTAAAATAAAGATGAAATGCTGTTATAATGTAGATAATTTAACGTTGGATATTAATTTTTTGGGCACCGACGAAAAAAGAAATTATTCGTGAGTGACGCTTTGGTTTCTTAAATATCTCCGAAACCACAATAGTAGGGTTTGGGGAACCTGTTAACAGAAAACAGAAAGTCAGCTGTTTTTCGTCAAAAATCTGTTAACAGAAAACAGGTCTCAAAAACAGATCTGTTTTCTGTTTTTCATTTTTACATATAATTTACAGAAAAAAAAAATTCTTAATTTTTTGAAAAACTTAATATATTTTTCTAGCATTCCAAATTGAAATGTATTTACTATTTTTTTTGAATGTTTAATAGGTTTGAAATCATTATAAAATTTATGGTTAATCATTATTAATTTTGCAATCGAAATTTGAAATTTGTTGAACCTTTTGTAGCATTTACTAAAGTTCAAAAATATAATCAACAATTTTACAAGGTATTTTTTTGTTTAGAAAGATTTTTTTGAATACTTCAAATAAAATATTAGAGTTTATGGAACTTCTGCAATGCAACAATGCAATGTTTCTTAAAAGTATAAATATTTATTTTTTTGAATTTTTATATTCCATTATATTTTATAGAGTTAATTAACGAAAAATTAAGAAATAATAATCCTTAGCTCTATAATGTATGCTTAACTGCTTTTAACCACCAAAAAGTTTCATCATCTTAGAGAAACACTTAGGATAACTCAGTTTATTTTGAATTCTAGAAAAACAGGAAAACAGCTGTTTTTAACAATCAAAAACCGAAAACAGACTGTTTTTCAAAAACAGCTGTTTTCCTCAAACCCTACACAATAGTGACAAATTTCAAAGTTATTATATCTTGTAAAAAACAAAAATTGCTTTCTTTTGACATAGAACTTACTTCCTAAAGTTAAGGAGTTATGTAGGGAAATCACATTAATTAAGCGTCACTCACGAATAATTTTTATAAATTTTGTTATAACTTTGGGAGCTTTCATTGATATATCTGCGAAAGTATTTTTTATATTCACACCGTTTTCACGTGTGAATCTATTGGTTTTGTTCAGATTGGAAAATCAAGAAATTTCCAAGAAGAAAAGTTTGTGCTTGAAATTTTACATCTTTTGCAAAAATCAGATTTAAAATTAATTGAGGCATTACTGAGAAAATCGCAAAATACGCTTTCTGTAAGCAAACAAGCAAGCAAGCAAGAAATCTCAATAACGAGACCTTGTAGAGACTTGTAGTTTTATACATTTGATCCGTGCTGCTCTATAGAAAAGCTGTATTGTTTTTGGTCAAGGTAGGAACAGCCGTTGCTTCAGAAAAAGCAAAATTATTTTTAGCAAACTTTTTAAGAATGTTCGTTAAGTTTAAAACCTTCAAACATATGCTGAGAAAAGCTCAATTGACACGCTAGCTTTATACCTTCAAACGTATGATGAGCGATTCTCAGCTGAGCTGCGCTTTGAAGGTATAAAGCTAGAAAGTCAGCTGAGCTTCGCTCAGCATATGTTTGAAGGTATAAAGCTGGTTCGTTAGGATTTATACCTTCAAACTTATGCTGAACAAATCTCTGTCTATCCATAAGACTTTTGATGGTACGGTGCGAATATATCCGCATTGGGTTTCTACCCGATACACTAGTTTTGTTGTTAAACGACATGTAACATTTTTGCAAGATATATAGATGTGCTCATAAAAAGGATACTCAACCCAATATTTACATAAATATGTCATCAGACAAAATAATTACCCTTAAATTTCATCATGGATCATTTAAAGTCATTAACACGCATCAAGAAAAAAATTCATCGAATATTAATGTATTTTAATGAAATTATACGATCTACATTTGGGCAGCATCTTATCTGCACTTTATACGATAAAAATTATCTGCATTATACCTTTTTTAAAGCAACAGCATTTCATCTGCATTTTAGGGAAAATTAATTTCATCTGCACTTTAGCAGCACCATCTGCATCTTGGCAGTACTATCTGCATTTTAGGGATTTTTAGATTGAGGTGGGAAATTCTGTGAATTTATTTTATAATGATTATTACATTAATGGTCTCTAGTAAAACCATTAATAATGGACATTAACGATAATTATGTTTATGAATGCTTCGATATTATTTATGGTCAATAATGATCCGTCGTAGAGATTAGGGAACTTGTCGTATATACTTGGTTGAAATTTCACCAAAGCCGTACAAATTCTCCCATTTTTGAAACTCTGTCGTATGGTTTTATAGTATGCCCTTATAACTAGTCTACAATCACTCAATTAACTTAAATTGATAAAATACTAGGAATAGCTTCATGAAATTAAGACCACAATTGTTAAACCTCAAAAGTGAATAAGCTATAATCAAACTTTAAAATAAATTTATCCATAAAACTTTTAATAACTTCGTTAGAAATGAAAATGTGCTGATTCATTGAAAACTTTTTATGATATATCAGAGATACAGGCACTTACAAAACATCCTTATCTAATATTTGCACAGTACCCTTTTTGATGAAAAGGAACATTCATGTCAACAAATGAGGATTTCATTTCGAAATGACACAATTTCCATTTAAACTAATTTTCATTGTATTTACCTTCTATTGCTCATATTTTTCTCTTCCACAGGCCGTCCTTCGAATGAAATTAAGAATTTCATTTGTGTGTAATGGTAATCCTATTTTGGAGCAAGCTGAAGTAAGCAATTTCCCAGATGTTTAATGTCGGCTTATGACTACGGTATAGAGATTTAGATGAGATAATATAAATGATGATGTAATAATTCTGTGTTTAGATAATGGAAGCCTTCTTTATTTGTTGCTGCGCTTCACAAAAAAAAAAGAGTAAAAAATAATGAGAAGATAAATTTATTATTTAATTATGTTTTTTTTTCCTCTATTCAGTTATTAATCTGTCCCTTATAATTAATTATGTACGTCTAATGATATAGAATGATGAAGGATATATAAATTAATTTTATTTTATTCAGCAAAGCGATATATTATCCATTCTTTAATTTTGATCTAATTTTTCTTTTGTATAAAAAGACATTTAACAAGTTATCAAAATTTTACTAATTATGTGCTGTTGATGAGACAATATGAAGGATATTGAACAATGTTTTGAATATTTCATTCGATCTTCTAAGACTACTTCGAATGAGTAGCTTAAAAACCTTTATTTTGATTCAATCTTAGAGTAGTGTGCATTTAAATTATTGTCATAACATCGATGACTGCTTAAAAACTTAAAATAAATACTTCATTTGACCTGTTTGACCTCAATTTTCCATCAAACCTTGATTAAAATCTTTACAAAACATTTCTCAATAATCTTCAATTATTCGCGAAATTCAGCACCTTTTGCAACAACCAACAACTTTATTATCATATTGTAATAAATAATTATATTTTTAATGAAACTGAATGAAGATAAGATATATAAGAAAAAACATCTATTGCTTTGATTTTTGTACTTAATTCCATCCTACTGTCGTCGTCACATCATTCTCATGTTATGGCGATTAAAAAAATGTTTATTTCTTTACAACATAGATTGATTGATGAATAAAAAATTATTTCAAGTTTTATTAAAAAATAAAAAACAACTTATTGATGCTAATTGGTTTATGAAAATTACAGATTAGTGAGAGTCATTAAGGTAATGAGTTTTTGTGAGCATTGTTTTGTTCTGAATTGTTGTTAAAGTTTTATAAATTGTTCTGTTTACTATTTTTTAAAAGATTACTTCTAGGGATTTCAATACCGGCCCAAAATTTCAATCTCGGGATTACGGTAGAAACTCGGTAGTAGATTCGGTTCAGAAACAGGTGTAAAATTGCGTTTAACACGTTCAAAATAAGAGCTTTCAATTACAAAGTAGGTGTATTTATCATTAAAAAGATTTTTAAGTTAAAAACTAAGATGTTGGGTTATAAGTCCAGATACAAAAATCGTGCACAGAAAATTATAAGTCCAGAAAATCAAAGTCAATAAAGGTTTATAATTCCAGATACAAATTGCACCTGGACTTAAAAACCTCACGTGCAGTTCATAAGTCCAGGTACAAATACAGCTGGAATTATAAACTGCACGAGAGGTTTTTAAATCCAGGTACATTTTATATCTGGACTTATAAACCTTACGTGTGGTAAATTAAAATAGTTTCACAAATAATTTTCAAGGATTATAAGTCCAGAAAAATGTATCTGGACTTATAATCGCACTAGAAATTTAAAAGTAAAATTTATGAATTTTCTGGAATTATAAACCACACGCAAGGTTTATAAGTCCAGATATAAAATGTACCTGGATTTAAAAACCTCTCGTGCAGTTTATAATTCCAGCTGTATTTGTACCTGGACCTATGAATTGCACGTGAGGTTTTTAAGTCCAGGTGTACTTTATATCTGGACTTATAAACCTTTATTGACTTTGATTTTCTGGACTTATAGTTTCTGGACTTATAACCCAGCATCAAAAACTAAGCCAGAAAATTAAAGTTTTTCCAATATTTCCTTTTCTTGTCTTGTCTGAACTTTTTAATTTTCCCCGTTTCAAACCTTTTTTGATCCCGGTTTTCGAGATCCCGGTATTGAAATCCCTAATTTACTGCGTTACAATGATTTCAATTTCTAGAGTTTAAATAGGTAGCTGTTTGTTTCAATTATAGCTGTATCCTAACTGTGATAAAGGATTAAAGCCTTAGAATTAGCTTTTTATAATACCAAATTATTATAAACCTTCAAAATTTTGTACATTTTAAGTTACACCTTTGTTAAATAAGTCATGACCTTGAAGCAATTAAGCCCTCAACTAGTTTACGGTGTTTTTCAACTTCAATTAATTAAAAACGACGTCAAAAGTCACATGTAGATTTGTTTTCTTACCTCAAACATGAAATTGTTCATTATTTAACCAGCTCAGAAAAAAACTTAAATCACATTTGATGTTTGCTTAGATTCGTGAAACAAACTTAAATACAACATTTATCAAAAAAAGCTTTTATGACATTTGCTTATCTTCATCATCCACAGACAAAATATCATCAAATGTGCTTCATTTCACGTTCTTTGTTTCCATTTGATAAATTGTTCCTTAGTATTTTAATTTCTAGACTCTCTGGAAACTGCTGGAAACCTTTAAGAACTAGAACCTTCTAGATCTCTTCAATTTAAAACCATTTTACTTAAACAAGGCTTAATCATCAATACCAACCTTCTGAGTACCATTAAGCGATACAAATTGTGTCAATTGGTTCTGTCCAAAACCCTTAAACTCGTTAAGCTGCATAATATAAAGCAATTTAAACAAGAATGCATTTCCATTGAGTAAACAGCGGTGACTTATGTTCTATTTTATTGTTATTTAAACAATATTCACATCTGTATGGATCATAAATCGTCGACAAAGCCACAAAGTTATGATTTCTATAAGATCAGACTGTAAAATGATTAAATAGACTGTTTATATTACTCTAATTGACATCCAAATTAGTGCCATTAATGAAAATTGATCAAAACATATATAAAGGCAGGCAGTCAGGCAGGAAGATATAAAGAGTGAAGAAGTAATATGAAAATTACAGCCAAAAAAAAGATTTTTATGAATTTACTTTTATATTGACATACAACAATAATAATAATAAAATATTATGGTTGTTTCATCACTCTCTATATTAATAGACTTTAAATTCGAGTGAGACTCTTCTTATAGATGAGCAGATGAGAAGTTCATAAAAGATTATGATGATTATTTAACAACATTCAGATTGAAAAGTTTTATCGTTTGATTTGGTCTATTTACTTTTTGCGGGTAATTTGAGCCATATTGCTTCCTTTTCTCTTGTTAATTTCTCGCGACTGACTGACATAATAGTCTATTGGATATTCGGAAGCACGAAAGAATGTTAAAAGCAGTCGGAAAACTTGAAAGGAATTTTCTAAGAATTTTTATTTCAACTCTAAATTGATGCTTCAATACCAAAATGCCCCAAAAAATAAAGTATGGAAGGTCTTTGTAAGAGCTGTTCATGCGAATTCACGGAGCCATAAAACTTTGCACCTTCTACATTCACATATTTTAGCACTAATCTGATAAAATTTCAGTGAATTTCAGGAAGAAAGAACATAAAGAAGCCGTTCCGTCCCTTCCGTGCTGTAAAGTTTCTTTTGTACGTCCATTTTCATTTCCATTCACGCAAACAGTCACGACGGGATTCATTAATTTAGTAAAGTTACGATAACAATCATCCCGAATTGCCTGTAAATTAATGCTATAGTCATTAAAATTAAGCAGATGGTTTTACTTTCGTGATATGTCCACAAACATCCATTTTCATAAATTTATTTTAATTAAAATGAAAAGCACCGAGCACCACTTTTATTGCTTCTTGCCATTTCTCTCTCGCATGTTCATTAGTCAGTTAGTTCAAAAAAGAAATATACAGCACATTCCTCCATCTCGTGCATGACGATGGATGGACGATAACGACACTGATGATGATGGGAACAAAAGAAGCTTTAATTAAGATCCACGCAAAAGAAACGAGACGGAGGAGTCGAAAATGAAGGCAATAAAAAATACTGAGGCACAAAATCAAGCATGACTCGACCATCAAATGGATTTCGATTGTAAATTATGGAAATTTTATTTCTTCTTCAGTCATTCCATTCGAATTTTTTAAATGTAAGAAGATTAAAATTTCAGATACAAAAGAAGGCTCACTGTGCCTGCTCTATAGCTCTTTGATGGATATTTTTAATTTGGAATTACAGAAAAGGTTGTTTGTTTAATTTATTGAAAATCTTATGGATGAATAAGAGTGTGTTAAATTAACACGAAACTCGTAATCCCTCATTTTGAATTAAGAATTTGTTTGTAGCTTAATCATTTGGGAACGTTGTGATGAAAACAATATTTTAATTAAGGGGCCATTCACTTATTACGTAACGCTTTTAGGGGGAGGGGGGGGGGGTCTAAGATTTTGTTACGGTTCAAACAAGGAAATTTTTTTTCATACAAATTTTGTTACGAGGGGGGGGGGGGGGGTCTAAGAAGTCATTTTTTCGCGTTACGTAATAAGTGAACAGCCCCTAACGAAATTTCTTGAATTTTGATGAAGATTTGTGAATAATTCATCAGACTTTTAACGAAAGAGTCTATATTAGGTTTAAAAATGTTGTTGAATGCTGGTTTTATGCATTGTTATGCTGAATATTGAAGGAAGAATTGTTTAAAAAGAATATTTGTAAGAAATGTGAATACATGTTGATTAATATTCCTGAAAACCCTTCAAAAGTTCGCTTTAGATGACAATTGTATGGTTTGGAATAACTTTCTGAAAAATTCGATTTGATTTTAATAAACAGAACAGTGTTGCATTCTGGTAATTTGTCTGGATCAGATAAATTCTGAGACAGATATTTCTTCATAAAGATCGATTCTACATGAAGATAGAAAATCTAATCTACACAAAGATTATTTCTACATAAAGATTCGATGATGTCTACAATTCTACATTCTTCTCTGATGTAGACCTGGAAAAAATGTAGAATTGTAGACATCTACATCGAATCTTTATGTAGACAGAATCTTTATGTAGAAATAATCTTTGTGTAGATTAGATTTTCTATCTTCATATAGAATCGATCTTTATGGAGAAAGTTTCTTAGCTAGACAAAAACTATTGAAGAATCTACATTCTTCATCTAGTGTAGACATCTACATTTACAACACTGAAACAGAATTAGAATTCAGTATTGAATATTATGAAAATTACTCTCAGTTTTCCAAAAACATTGATTCTTATGCATCAAACTCCCAATTTTGACCTTTCAAAAAATGTTAATCATATGAATAATTTCAAAAATGTTTACGACTTAATTATATATTCTCAAGCTGATCTTAAAAATTGGCATTTTTAAAAATATGAGTATTGGCTAAAAATAAGCTTTTGCCGATCATTTAAAATTAAGTTTTATTGCCGACGATATGAGAAAAATTTTCCGTTAAAATCACGTCCACTTTCAGGTAATTTTATGTATCCAATTATATTTTATACCAGGTTCTTTGTCTTCTCTTTTATCTCCATATAAAGTTTTGTGGGCGTTAAGGGATTTTTTTTGTTCTTAATTGTCACCTAATAAAACACAGTCGTGCCTGTTTTATGGGCACAAAAGGACAAACAAATTTGCAATTTTCATCAATAACTGTAAAATTTTCTCCTTCTCCATTTTTCTATTTATTTATTTTGTTAATTTATGTTATTCTTATACTCGATTGAGTCACAAAGGAAGCCGAAATTGTTTTATGGATGGATTCTCTTTTTTGGGGGGCAGCAGCAATTCTTTTGTCTCTTACCTCTACAGCACATTTCATGCACCGGGAAATCCATTAAAAGATGCAATTAGGATCAATATATTTTACATACCAGGTAGCAGGAAAAATGGAATTGAAAGTGAAAATGCCGATTGATGATCAACAAACAAAGCATTGGCAAAATTAACGAACTTTTTAATTGTTGGTCTATAAATTAATTAAAATAGTAAATTTCGAAAGTGAATTTGTTAAACTTAATAAGGTTACAGCTTATTATGATTTGAGACTGTTCAGTTATTGAAAAACATTTTAATATGTCTTGTTCTACATATTTTGTTTAAGTTTCATAGACATCAATCTACATTTCAATACAATGAATTGAATTGACTGTTTTAAGATATGTAGATCGCCTGAACCATAGTTCGAAAATAAAATTAATAATCTGATGGTGCTTGTTTATCTTCCAATCAATTAAGTAAATGATTTATTTGAAATTTGGCATTGAAAATTCCTGAATTCTGAAATTCTTTGGAATCTCGAGACAATTTTCTTTTTGAGTTTCCTTCATACTGTTGCTGTTTGGCTAACTTTGTTGATGACTTTCCACTGATTTGTGGCTGGTTTTAAAACCAAAATATAAACTTAGAATTTGAAAAGTTAATTTTTGATTGTGACTAAAATGAAGTAAATTACTTAAGATTGATAAGGTTTGTAATAAAAATGGCTGCAAATCAGTCTACAAAGTTTTTGCTCTCAATAAATTCATAATCACTGCCAATTTTCTCATAAAATTATTGCAACAAAAATATTATCCACTGTAAGAAATTAAGCATAATTAAGTTGTAAAGAAGTTCTTATTGAAAAAAAATTCATTTTATTTGAACAAACGCAAAAAGAGAGAAAAGCATAAAAATTACTTGCTACGAATTTTAGCTCCACCCATTAATTTTTTTTGTCGTCGAGCTTTTTTTCCATCTCACTTTTATTTCTGTTACAAGCTCAGTTACTAAACATATTGGCTCTCGCTTGTACTGTAAAGAAAAGGTACATAAAAGTAAGTATTAGTCATAAATTTATGTTTTTGTTGTTACTATATTGCATGTCTTTTGTACATATAATAAAATAACTTACCAATAAACTCAGCAAATGGATCATTTTCCTCGTCATTCATACGATTTGTAATGTCTTCATTCTCGACCATAGGCAGGAATAGACTTACAAATTCTGGTGAATATGGTTGCGTAATAGTTTCCAGAACTTCAGTTACAAAGTAACGAATTAATGAAACGTCTGTATCACCTTTAGCACAACATTGCTTGATGTATTTAACAACTGGCATAACACAGCCCCTAGTCAGTAAATTAATCATTCGATCAAGCAACATTTTCTTCAACTCTAATTGCACTAAAATTTCCAATTCGTCTTGTTTCGATTCAAAGAGTCGAATCAGAAGTTTAAGGATTCCATCATGTAATGATGGATGAACATTTGCTATTTCATCGAGAATGGCCAAATGAATGGGAGTTGATTCAGTGCATAACTTAAAGAATGACGGTTCCGTTACTGTTGCTTCAATCCATCGAATGAGGCCAACGCCAACAACTGGGAATTTAATGCAGTTATAAAGCGCTTGAATTTCTGCAATTAATTCCGTCGATCCTTTATTTAAATTACAAATGGAATGGACTTGCTCAATAGCTTGTACTGTTGGCTTTAATTCTTCTTTATGAATGACTTTTTGCTTATTTGAGCCTTTCTTTCCTGACATTGTTTCACTTACACTTGACGCATAAGCCAGAAGATAAATATATTTTGATTTATGTTCCTGATTAATTTTAACGCCTGCTTTAAAAAGTGAATCAACCAAAAGATCAAGAAATTGGGGATTACGAACGAGATCAATTGGTGGAGCAGGTGACGTGCTTGAATAGCATCGATAAAGGACATTAATATCAGCTGGATTTAAGCAATTTCTTGATAACATTGAAGATAAAGCTTCACAAGCTTGTGGATGTTCAATTTGTGTGTTTCCGTAAAGTGCCATTGTCATTGGAGTTACATTCAGTCCATTTCTTAAAGCATATTGTTGCACTTCTTGTGCAATACGTTTCATATTATGTCCACCTTTTGTTTCTTGCGCTAATACATGAACTAAGATTTGAGAATAGATATAAGTGTGCTGACCAAAACATACCATTTTTGCTAATTCTTCTATTGCTGTATGCCACTCTTCGTCTGATGGATTCTTTGATAAGATTTTTGTAATGGATGTTTTAAGGACACGGGAGAAAACCTCCAGTTGTTGTGCTGCTGTTGAAATCGACGTGATTTCACTTTGATAGCCAGCATCAGAAATTAGCTTAATTGTAAAATTTAACATCAAACAGTCTGGATATTCTTCAGCTAATCGATATATTAAATCTCTCCATGTCTTATGCTCAATTAACATTGTCAACCACGATGGTGTTTCACCTTCTTCCGTGAAGATTGTATCTGCCTTCTTTGGATCAAAAATCTTTAAAATCATGTCTTTTAGATGATTTTCAACCATAGCTTGAACTTCAATTCCATCCATTCCAGCTACAACAAGCCAATCAGCTAGTAAATTAGCCATTTGAGCTGTTGCTGTATAATTTTGTGATAGTTGGTCAATTACAAGCTCTGGTTCTCCGCCGGCTTGAAAGTATCTATGGACATAACAAACATTAGATTAGATAAGTATACACATCATGCAATTTACTGTTTTACCTCTTTAATTGAAGGAAAATAGACGGTTCCATAATATAATCCTGTTTTGAAAAGTTTTTTGCAATATTTTGTAAGCTAAATTCGCCTGTTGCTGGAAATCCATCCATATCCTCTGTCCACATCTCTTCATCTTCTTCCTTATTCATCGTTTGCTACTTTTTTAATTGATTCTAATGATTAAATCTTTAATTAATCTATTAATTTCTTAAAAATACACTTTTTTTGGCAAAAAATAAGTTTGTTTACGGATTTTTACAATTTTACAAGGGATTTTTTCAGGGTAGGTTCCCGTGTTTTAGAATATGATTTTATACAATTTTTGGAGGATTTAACTTGATTTTGCTAATTTTTCACAACAAATTGGAGATTAATAATCGAATTGATAAACTTTAAATTGATTCAGCAATGATTATTAGAACAGAAACTTGATTACATAAACTTTAAAGAATAGTCACCAACCCTGTTCCTTCAAGATTTACAACAATTCAAATTCAAATTTTTTGTGTAACGGTTTTTTCTCAAACTGACAATCTTCATGCAGGCTTCAATTGAATAAAACTGGTGATTCGTCGATTAGAAACTCACTACCAAAATATCAAGTTAATTAAGTTAAAACTGACTTTAGGAATCACTAGGCCTTACCAATACTAATATATAATATTATAAATACATGTCAAGTTTATTGAGTAGTTTTGAACTAGAGAAGGCAATAAAAATCAAGCGTCTTCAATCTAATAGAACTCCAATAAACCTTATAAAGTTATTCACATTATCAAATCTTAAAAATTGGAAGAGTTTAATAAAATTTTTTAAAGAAATTTACAACAGCGCAATAACGAGCGACGAGTGTTGATAAGAATTTATTAACGCCAATAAACATGACAATCTTATCATTCAAAAGAGGTTGAAGAGCCGCCTTTTAATTGCACATGTCTATTTGAGTACAAAATAAACCATTAAAATTTTTCCTTGCTTAGTGCTTTTTGCTGCTTTTGACGAAAAAAAAAAGTCTTGGTGAAATTTGCTTTTATGAGGCTTGATAAGTTTTGCCAACGTATTACGTGTCATTTCAATTACCAGGAAAAACTGGTTACTATCTGCATGATTGCCAAAATTTCTAATTAAAACACATTTCGATATCAACGATGGACGCTAATCAGTTATTGAGTTTAATTTTCTTTAATTCGATTCATTTTAATCGATTGCTTAACACCGACAAAGCTACGTGAAAAAATTAATTTGCGGCAATCTACTTTTGCATTTGAGTAATTAAAACTTTATTGCTCTTCTTGTATTTCATCAATTGTGATATATGCTCATACTCACACTGACTGATTTGATCAAACCCCTCACAATTCACAATAACAAAGCATCAAGACTCACTTCTCTAAGCTCAATTTCTCTTACCTCAAAGATCAAATTTGTTGAAAGCTAATTGTGCATTAATTGATGCTGCCTGCCTTTAACACTAATTGAAGAATTAAAATCGAATCATGTCAAGACATTAATAAATTATTATTGCTATTGCCTTAGTATTTTTAGACATCATTCAAGTCTTTTCATCACGAATTTTATTTCTCATTTAAAAGTCGAGAAAAAGTGGATAAAAAGAATAACAAGAAGACTTATTTCATTATGGCGTTCCATTTTGTTCATGATTTCTCATGATTTGCTGGCATTATCTTAAATGTTAAGCTCCGCCCACAAAAAGCTCAACACAAAAATACCAAATAGAAAAGTTTTCTGCTCACATTACGCTCAATTGATTTGTAAACGTCGTGAAGTCAAGACGACATACTCGTGAGTTAAAGTTTCCAAATAAAAAAAAAATAAATATCAAAAAAATATTAAAATATCCATTGAGGAAGAGACAAAGTCATAGAAAGAAAAACTATTGATTTAAAAATTATTTATTGGATTTTTATTTGCTATTGTAATATTTTTATTAATTTTACTATATTTGAATGAGTGAGAAAGAAAAGGAATTTTATGGTCCACTTGACGCAAATAATTATCATCATTAAGTGATTAATCAATTAGTGTAATAAGAACAGAAGTGAATTCGAAAACTATTTAATTTGTCTATAAATTGACATGAGATTAATGCAGTGATTTATGTGCTTTAAGAGAATATTAAGAATTATTAGCTACAATTATGGTGTCTTATTATAATCATCCATTCGCGATGTATCAAAAGAATCACAGCAGTGGTTCCAATTTGCCATATTCTGCATCACCGTCCGCTGCATGGTATTCATCAAATTATCATCATCAGCCTCCAAATGCAGCACAATTTCTCGATCCAGATGGACCACCTCAACACATGTATCATCATTATGCACCTCACATGTTGCCTCAACCGTCGCCAGATTGGGGACATGACAACTACACATCATCGCCACAAAATGGATCTCTTGGAACGGGTAGTAGTGGATTAGGAAATAGTCCTGGTGCTGCAGCCTTTCTTTCATTAAATCAAGCAGCATCAGCACAGAATGAATCAAATAATCATCATCATATGAATGATGCAATTCCAAGTTTACCATCACCACCTGTGACTGTACATTCAGGAAGTGATATGAGCTCACCTGGAGCTCCATCTTCATCACCACAAATTTCTTCACGACCAACTCCTGTCAAAAGTCCATATGAGTGGATGAAGAAACCATCATATCAGAGTCAGCCAAATCCAGGTAAGAATTTAATTCAATTCAATTCTTTTTTTTTTTTGTTATTATTTTGAAACTTTCAAATGTGTTGGTGTCAAAAAGTTCTATTCATGCTGCTCGAACACCTTTGTCCAGTTCTGATTTTATTTCATTTTATTAGAAATTCTAAAGATAGATTTATGGAGCCAAATTATTCGAATATGTATATATTGGAGATAGAAAAAGGAAGAAGATGCTCAATACAGTCACACTCGTTTCATTCTTAATATTTCTATTGAATCTTCATATTCAGTTGTACATGATTTACGATGTAGACATAAAAATGTTTTATTTCTTCTCTTGATGGTTCATAAAATGGCTCTTGATGCCCTTTTAAGGCACAAACAACTTTTCAAACAAGAATTTTTATTTCAATTTTCTCACATTAATTAACACTGAAACTATATATTGAACTATTAGGCAGCTGATGCACAGCAACAAAATATTTATTTCTTTATTTAACTTTGCACTTTCGTTCTTACTTCTTAAATTTTTGTTGAGTATCATTTTACTCACTTAATGTCTGTACAGAAAATAATTAACACAATTCAAATATTTAAGGATTAATCAACATTTGCTCGGCACCATCACTTGACGATTTTTCAATGGAAATAAATGGTAATGCACCAATTTTTATGATTGACTTTGAGTTTCTTGATATTTTTGTGGTTTTTTGCATGACTCTTGCTTTTAGTTCCTCAATTCTTTTGTTTACTATCTTTTGGACTTTTATACTCCAGCATAAACTTTTAAGTTGATTTGAATCTGAAGACTTTATGTCTTAATTCCAAAGAATTTACTTTTAACTCATTAAAACGCTCTAAATCCTTCACATCAGTTTCAACATAAAATTTATTATACCGTTCAGCTCTGTCAGTTCCATGCAGACAACAAAGACATCAGCAGGGTTTCTAAAATCATTTCATTGCGCAAGTTGTATTTCAATCCATTCTTTAATAATATTATGTTGCACCTCTGCATGACCATTCATCCAACATTCATTTCTTTTATCCATAAATTATCGTTTCTCTCCATCTCCATCTCCTTCATTTTTATTTCAATTTCAATTTTTTATTGCCTTGCCGCCATTAAATCAAGAAAGAAAGAAAGAAAAGAAAAAGAAATGAAAAAATGAATAAAACCACGAGAAACGAGTTAAAATCTATTTTGTGGCATTGCGTGATTAAGACTTAATTTATGTTGCTAGCTTACTTATGCTCACGCTGCACAAAATCCTCATCAAAATGGTGGAAATAGAATTATTTCCATCAATTTATCAAACTTTTTTATTTTCGTTTGTCATATCGAGTCATATCATCAATCATTAAAAGCGATGAGGCATCAAGTAAAGGAAATGTTTTTGTATACTTAAGGAACGATCGTTATAAGTATATTTCAGGCAGATCGGCAAAATATTTTCTAAAATGCATCAACAAACGATGCAAAAAATGTAAATTTTATGACTTAATTTGATGCCGTTGCCGCCTTTATTTTTATGGAACCAACGGATCCTTTTTTGTATGTTATGCTTTGATCCTCCATTTTCGCATTTATGTCTTCTTCGATCCTTTTATGATTGTATGTATTGATGCCTGTATCTTTCTGCTTTGTCTACATGTTTCAGTCATTTAAAGATGGTGCAATAAATGTTGAAAGGAGCAACCAGTCATAAAACCTTTCTCATCTGTTTTAATGAGATTTTTATGTAAATTTTCTTCTTTCTATTCTTTCTTTAATGAGATTAAAAGTATGCACTGAACAAATCCAATTTCTTGTCTCTCGAAAAAATAACAAACAAGCTAGAATTGGTTGTAATAATAAGAATACTAATAACAATGACAATAACAACAAGCATGAAGGTAATGAAAAGATTTTAATTATGAAACAATGGATTCTTATTGTCTTAATAGTTTACATAATTTTTCTTTGCCTTGTTCTCAGTTCAAATTAGAGTTAAAACTAATGTAAAGTTGTTAATTGATTTTTTGAAGGATTCCATTGACCTTCGTTGCTTCAAATATTCAAAAATTATAAGTGTTGAACATACTTGAATCTTACAGTCAATATCGAGAAATAAGCAACAAAATAATTTAAGAGATGTCATTGGGGAAACACCGCCTTAATCCCAACAAATTTTTATTGCTATGAGATTATGCCTTTCCATTGTACGATGGAGTCATCATGTGGATATAAAAAGTTTCTTATCAATCCACACTCATTCAATAACAATAATAGTATGTAGAACAGACATACATGCAATGTATTGTTATCAGTCATACACATTCAAGCTGCTTTTTTAGTTCGTACCTAGTCAAATGATTTTGATTTCCGCGTGAGGCATTTTTGACACTTTAAAAATAAAAAATATAAAAAAAGTAAGGAATGACTGAATAAAATTTAAATCCATTAAACTTTTCTTAATTCCACTATCGTTTCTCAGTCTTTGTCGGCACAAATGAACTCCTCACATGTTTGTTATCAGTCCGATTCATACGATGAATTAACTATCGACTTTTTAATGATACCGCGAGCATATCCAGACCTAATTTCTGTTTACATTCACTCGAGTGATGAGTCTCAAAAAACTTTTTTTGTGGTATCTAATCCCACCAGACACACATTTTTTAAACAAGAAGTTGGGCAACTTCAAACATTCGTTACACTTCCCATGAGATTTTTCTTTAGTTCTGCTTCTATTTTCTGTTATGTTGTTGGTCATGTGAAGGAACTTGAACAATATTGTGACTTTTTGTAAAACAGAATGAAAAATGTCCTTCATGCTTCAATTTCATTTTTGTACAACACATTCACAATGGTAGCCACAAGATTGGGCAAGAAGAAAGTGGTGAAATGTCCTACTGATTGACAATAACAGTAATTTCTTTCCTTTCTTTAAGTACCGAAAGCCATGAAGAAAATTGCGATGATGTTTCAGTTTATTTCTCCCTGTTGACACCATCAATTTATGAGGACAATGAATTCCATTTCTCCTTTTATTGCTTGCACTTTATGATCATTTATAGGTTGTTATTGTGATACTTTATTGGCTCTTTTGTGAGTTTTTGCATTGTTTTGACTGAGAAAGGGTTGTGAATTGATTTTTATTGACAATTGACGATCAAATTCTGTGCTGATTGAGATGGAAATGTTCTCACATGATAAATAGCTTCACATAGACCATAAGTGATACATTCTCGATACAATATTGAGGGGTGATGCTGATGATGATTTTTCTTCCTTCATCGCTGAATATTCATATTCAGAGGGTTTCATTTCTAGAAATCAAATCAACTGCTTAATTTACGCAATCACACCCACGGGATTTTCTCTTTCTCTGTTCAGAAATCACTTCATAATTCACCGCAAATAATTTTCTTGTCTCTTGTCAATTGAGCATGTAAGAAAAAAATAATTTTTGATAATTTTATTCATAGGCTGAAAATTGTGAAATGGTTCAAGTAATTTTCACTCCCTTATCATTACATTTTTCATCTTAGTTGTTATTATCTTGTTGTCTATACCTCTAATGTCTGTTGTAGTTCCCCTACTCTTTTACTCACATTTTCTTATCACATAAAATTTTTTTTCCTTATCAATTTATTTTTATTTTCTCGCTTTGCTCTCTTTTTTTGTGAATGAAATTTTTTTTGATAGTCGCCATAGATTGGCAATTTAGTCTCGCTGTTGCATGATAAGCGTTGCTTTATCTTTCGAGTGTAAAAAGAATTTCATTTTTTTTTTGTTGTCGTTTTTTTTATTGATTGTGACAGTTATTTTTGAAGACACTTGCGCAATTTATTGTATGGCGCATATGCCTCATTACTTCAACTTATTTTTAGAGGATATTAAAATTTTGAGGGTAGATTTTCGCTAAAGTTTACATTGCTCGCATATGTTGGAATAGAATTTTCGGTGAATAAGTTTATATAGTTATTATAAACGTATGTTTGGTTCTATTTCTAAACATAATAAAAATTGAAATAGTTTTTAAAAATGAATTTAAAATCAAGCATCAAAAATTCCTCGATTGATCAATATTTAATATCAAATTCATCATCGAATTTGGTAAATAGTCACGTATGCTCATTTAAATCTTCTTCTTGTCCATTTCTTACTAAATGATGAATGAGTTAAGGAGTTTAATTTATTTAACTTTACTTTACTACGCTTATCAATGATGAATGAACTTTTTAGAAGTAAATATATTTTTCTGTTTGTATGCAATTCCTTCTTTTTCGTTTGTTTTCTGTAAACAATTTATTTTATGAATTTGAGAGACTTGTGGCTGTATAAATACTTTATTTCCTTTCATTCTCTTTTTGTGTATGTTTTCTTTTCTGTTATGGTTCGTTCTCTTTTTGTGTTAAGAATCGAATCCTTTTTCTATTTATTGCATGAATTCTTTCACAAATTTTATTTTAAGTGTTTTAACAAATTGTTTTTGTTGCTTTTTTTACAGGCAAAACTAGAACGAAGGATAAATACCGAGTAGTATATACAGACCATCAACGACTAGAACTTGAGAAAGAATTCCATTATACAAGATATATCACAATACGCAGAAAGGCAGAGTTAGCACAAGCTTTAGGATTGTCTGAAAGACAAGTGAAAATATGGGTAAGGAATTAAAAAATTTAAATAAAAACTGAATGATCTTCTGACTCATTATTATTTTATTTTGTTCATTCCACAGTTCCAAAACAGACGCGCAAAAGATCGCAAACAAAAGAAGAAGATTGACGCTGGCATCCCAATTTCAATGAATGGTCAAACAATTTTAACACAATCCCATGTTAATAGTTCATGCAACCCACATTCAAATCTCTCAAGTTTATTGGATGTGAAACCAAAATTGGAACAATCACTGCATTTACAGCATTTACATCAGATGAGTGCAATGGGTATGAATATGTCACAAATGGGACTTCATCCACATTTACATTCACATTTACCACCACCAATGCCTCCAACTTCATCAGCATCACATCCACAATCATCTCCATCGCCAATGCTGATGAATTGAAGATTTTTATCAATTTATTTTTATTCATTATTGTGTTTTAATATTATTTTGTTTTATTATATTCAGAAAATGTTAACCGTGAAAATTGGATATTCTTCAATTTTGCGACTAGCACTTCCTGAAATTTTTTTAATCAAATATTATTTCAAATGTGAAACGAAAATCGTTAAGGATATTATGAAAATTATTTTATAGGTTTATAAATTTTACAAAAAGCTTATTGAATTTTAAATTTCCTGCTCCGTTAAACATTCTTCATATTATGAAGGATCATTCCATTTTTGTTGACCGTAAATATTTGGTTTGAGGTTGAATAAGATTGATGCAACATATCTTCATGCTTTTTGATTTTCCAGAAGATAAATTTGATGTTAGGGAAATTATTGAAAATTTTAATCAGCCTCAACCCTCTTTAAAGTAAAAGAAAATCTCAAACCGTCCGTTGGGAATTTATAAATAAATTTATATCATGAATTCAATTAATAAGTGAATACTAGAGTTTCAAACTTTTCTAGTGTTTAAAACAAGTTTTTAAACAAATATTCTTAGGCTGGATTATTTTAAAAAAAATCTTAAAGATTGTACCCCTGAGAATTACGACGAACTCTTAAAAAACTTTAATTTTTTGTTGCTTCAACGAAAACAAAATTAAGTGCAATGAAAACTTATGCAAATATAAGCGTAATTTTAAAAATATTAGTGCAAGAAAATTTAGAACTTAAGTAAAAATTTCTTAGATTTAATAATATTGAAAATTCTGTAACACAAAGTAAGACAGAGTTGGACATACATTTTTTTGTAAGTAAACCTTAGATTTTTATTAAGTATTAAAAATATTTCTCGAATTAAAAAAATGTGTTTTTATTTGGATTCAAAATTATCTAAGATTTTTCCAAGTTTAAATATCGAATAATTTTTCTTAGTAATTGCGTTAAGTCTTGATCTATTGATGCTTAGAATCATTCGGTTTTTGGAATCTTCTTGAGATCAGTTTACTTTTAAGTATGAACGAGAAAAGCGATCAAAATTCAATTTAACGAGCAATACCACTGCCTTTAAAAGGGGATCTAGAGGTAAAACATTAAAAGAATAAGAGTCGGTTTGCGTCTTAAAACGATTTAAGAGATTTTATAATATAATTGTAAAAAAAACCAACCCAAAAAACTTATCAACAATAAACTTACATTTAAAAACTGTTAGAAACATTAAAATGATCCAACTCTGTCGCAAAAATGAGAACTGCGCCCACACTATGCTGCTTGAAATGTAAAAGGATTTATTGTAAATTAAACTATTTTACGAGATTAATGAATAAAAAAGCAGAAATTGTGAAATTAAAATTATTACGAAATTTGCTTTAGGCTAGTAAATCATGTCAGAGATTGGAGGAAGTTAAATTCAGTTGCAAGCAATTGAATGAACATTTTGAAAGATTACGGACTGTAAAATTTAAGCATAGAGCTATAAAAACATTCATCTGATTTCAACTTTAATCCAATCTTTGTACACAACCTTCATACATGAGGTATGAAAGTTAAATTTAAAGAATTAATGAACTAGATAGTAAAATAAAATTATTCTGTTATCAAAAAAAAAACAATCTTTAAAATCATTAATAAGAATCCTTTTGACGAAAATAGACTTCTATTTATTAAAATTCATTCCATTTTTTTGCTAATGCTCTGCAAATATCAAACGAACAAAACAAATTGTAATCGATAAACATTTTTTTCTTGAGCTGAAAAAGAAGAAAATATGAAAAAATAAAGAACACAAAAAATACACTCAAAGTGAATAATTTGTTTAACATTTTTTTCCTACATTTTAATTACCTGCCTCTGAAATCGCAAGTATTAATTGCCTTTTGTTTGCTCTGTTATCACGTGTTATGTACTTGTAGGTATATTTAAATCAACTAACCTAAGCAATAATGTGGTGATTAATAGCTTGAACATGTTGTGTGAATATTATTAGGTTTGTCTGAGTAATCAGATATACATGGATATTAGATATTTAATTATTTTGAGTATGAAATTTTACCAGTCAATTACTGAGTTTCGTTTAAGAATCTTTATATTAAAAATTTCTGATGTCACTGAATTCTAAAATATTAAAATCCAGCGAAAATCTGTTACTTTATCAATTTATAGAGAAAAATGATGCCTTAAAAATCATCCATAATATAAAGTGAATCATGCCTCAACCCATTGAAAAACAATAGCGAGGGATATTTGAGGCAACAATCGTTGACTGATAAATGTCTCAACAAGCACAAGCTTTTGAGAACTGTCCAGATATTAAACAAGACGTATTAACTTATCTCAACACACTTTATTATTAAAAGACGGATACTTAAGGATAATCAGGTTAAAAATTTAATTTAATAAGATAATTCTTGAGCAAAAATAGCTTTTGAAGCGGTTCTTATCTGACAAATTATCGCCACGTGTTCACAACTTTGAAGCTTTAAAAATTTCCACACTTTGTCAAGGACTTAGAAAGTCGATATCATGGTTTTATACTAGTATTGACTGCTGTATCATATTCTTTAAGAATTAAATCTTACTTCCCGGAAAAGCCGACACTGATAATCTTATCGTGAGTTATAAATTTTTAATTTACATCCTTTGACAATAAGTCAGATTATTTGTCAATTGTTAATGCTTCCAATAGATATGAAAAAATAAAAAAATCCTATTTTATAAAGGTTCTTATTTTTGATTGATAGAAAACTTAAAGAAATGAAGTTTGTCTAGTCCTTATCGCAAAAACTAAAATTAATAGACAAAAACATCTTTAAGCAACAAAATCAGCAAGTTTTTCTAATCTTTTTGCCAATGATGTATATTCTTAGGGGGAGAAAATCTGAACAAATTTTTATGGCTGTCATGGGAGTTTGTTGACAACTAGAAGGAAAGAAGAGAACAATTTCGTACAGTTCCAGTGATATTTAATCGTTCATCTGACGACAACCAACACATCTTGATAATTTTTCAAGGCAAATATTTTCGTGTCTTTTTATCTTCCACGAATTTTATCACGTTTTCGGAGTTTATCATCTTGTGCATACATTTTTCGTATTTAATTGGACATATTGAAGACGTTAAATCGGAAATAAAACAGACTTTATTGTGATATATATGTACATTTTCATTTATTTCATTGTTTGTGCATTTAATGGCTAAATTGTTATGATAAAGTAAAGTCAAGTTCCATAATACTTTTATGTGAATTAATAATGCTTGTTAACTTTCTAGACTTAAAATAATAATTTAAAGTTACAATAAAACAGTTAAAAGGCTTTCGTGAACAATTCTTTTCCTTATCTAATTAAAGCAAATTCATTTATCGTAATCTAAGGCCTAAAGAATTCATCTGAAGATGTTGAAAGTGTAGCGCTGGATCTAGTTTAGGTTTAACATCGAGTAGAGATGATATATTTGCGGAAGATTGGCATGCTGACATTGGCATACCTGTATCAACCTTCTTCTTTTGTTTTCGGTCCTTTGCACGTCTATTTTGAAACTATTTAAATGAGAAAAATTATTATATAATAGATATAAAGTCTTTGGCAATTTAATGCTGAGATTTTTACCCAAATCTTCACTTGTCTTTCTGATAATGATAAAATTTGTGATAACTCTGTCTTTCTACGAATAGTAATGTATCTTGTATAATGATACTCCTTCTCCAACTCCAATCTTTGATGATCAGTATAAACTACGCGATACTTGTCTTTTGTTCGAGTTTTTCCTGGAAGAAATAATAATAACAAAATTCATGAGAATTCTACATTGATAAATAAAAATCAAATCTTATCGAAATGAACGAAAAAAAAAATTAAACAAAATTTTTATCAATCTAGAGGAGTGTGGATTTTGATTATATTTCACAAGCGTTGAAAGTGTCATAAACAATAAAAATATTTTGAGTAATTAAATGAATGAAGATAACGCGATCCAATTAATTATTTGAAGTGTTCGCTATTTTTTGCTAAAGATAAAGATAAACAAAAAAATCTTCAACTTTGTATCTGATTTCATCATCAGACAACAAACATTTTAATATGTTTTCTGAAAACTCATGCTGCTTTTTTAAGAATGAGATATTAAAAGTGTAAGTTGATAAATTCAATGAACTAAATTGAGATTTTATATTTGTTTCCCGATCATACTTAACTTTATTAAAGAATTAAATATCAATATTATGCTCAGCATCTGAACTCTAATTTAAAGCGCAATTAATCTAATTGTAAGTTATAACCTCATTTTAGCTTAAACATCGTTGAATAACTCTTCTTTGACTTTTTTTATAGCTTATTTAAATAACTAGAAGAATAAGAGAGATATGCACACAAAGAGAATACATTTGACTAAGGCTCAACAAATAAAAGAAAAAGGGAATAAAAAAATATATAAAAAATGAAAAGTGTGAACTAGAGGATGATAAGGAAGATAAAGAAGTAAAATAAAATAATTTTGTAAACAAAAGTGGAAATAATTCATCACTGATAAGAGAAACACAACTTGCGCATAATCTTCATAGCTCACAATACAATTTTGTGCTTAAAGAGTTATTAAAACATAAAGAAATGTTTTGACGGCAAATTAACTTTGATTAAAAAAAAAACTTTAGACTTAGAGAGTTGTGAAATATGAGAAATTTAAAAAATCAATTAAGAAATTAAAATTGCTAATTTCTTCACCATTCAAATTTGAAAGTTGCGAAAAAAAATTGAACTTAATTTATCATACAATAACACACCTTTGTCTACAATTTTTGCGAAAATTCACACTATATAGCATATCGAAATAAAAATTAAAACGAACTGTAAGAGGGTGATAAGTGTACGAAATTGTTAAGAGCTTCAAGTCTCTTGTGAGCAATTGAGTAAATTAAGCAGTTGATTTGATTTCTAGATATGAAACCCTCTGAATATGAATATTCAGCGATGAAGGAAGAAAAATCATCAGCATCACCCCTCAATATTGTATCGAGAATGTATCACTTTTTATCTATGTGAAGCTATTTATCATGTGAGAACATTTTCATCTCAATCAGAATAGAATTTGATCGTCAATTGTCAATAAGATTCAATTCACAACCCTTTCTCAGTCAAAACAATGCAAAAACTCACAAAAGAGCCAATAAAGTATCACAATAACAACCTATAAATGATCATAAAGTGCAAGCAATAAAAGAAGAAATGGAATTCATTGTCCTCATAAATTGATGGTGTCAACAGGGAGAAATAAACTGAAACATCATCGCAATTTTCTTCATGGCTTTCGGTACTTAAAGAAAGGAAAGAAATTACTGTTATTGTCAATCAGTAGGACATTTCACCACTTTCTTCTTGCCCAATCTTGTGGCTACCATTGTGAATGTGTTGTACAAAAATGAAATTGAAGCATGAAGGACATTTTTCATTCTGTTTTACAAAAAGTCACAATATTGTTCAAGTTCCTTCACATGACCAACAACATAACAGAAAATAGAAGCAGAACTAAAGAAAAATCTCATGGGAAGTGTAACGAATGTTTGAAGTTGCCCAACTTCTTGTTTAAAAAATGTGTGTCTGGTGGGATTAGATACCGAAAAAAAGTTTTTTGAGACTCATCACTCGAGTGAATGTAAACAGAAATTAGGTCTGGATATGCTCGCGGTATCATTAAAAAGTCGATAGTTAATTCATCGTATGAATCGGACTGATAACAAACATGTGAGGAGTTCATTTGTGCCGACAAAGACTGAGAAACGATAGTAGAATTAAGAAAAGTTTAATGGATTTAAATTTTATTCAGTCATTCCTTACTTTTTTTAAATTTTTCATTTTTAAAGTGTCAAAAATGCCTCACGCGGAAATCAAAATCATTTGACTAGGTACGAACTAAAAAAGCAGCTTGAATGTGTATGACTGATAACAATACATTGCATGTATGTCTGTTCTACATACTATTATTGTTATTGAATGAGTGTGGATTGATAAGAAACTTTTTATATCCACATGATGACTCCATCGTACAATGGAAAGGCATAATCTCATAGCAATAAAATTTGTTGGGATTAAGGCGGTGTTTCCCCAATGACATCTCTTAAATTATTTTGTTGCCTATTTTTCGATATTGATTGTAAGATACAAGTATGTTCAACACTTATAATTTTTGAATATTTAAAGCAACGAAGGTCAATGGAATCCTTCAAAAAATCAATTAACAACTTTACATTAGTTTTAACTCTAATTTGAACTGAGAACAAGGCAAAGAAAAATTACGTAAACTATTAAGACAATAAGAATCCATTGTTTCATAATTAAAATCTTTTCATTACCTTCATGCTTGTTGTTATTGTCATTGTTATTAGTATTCTTATTATTACAACCAATTCTAGCTTGTTTGTTATTTTTTCGAGAGACAAGAAATTGGATTTGTTCAGTGCATACTTTTAATCTCATTAAAGAAAGAATAGAAAGAAGAAAATTTACATAAAAATCTCATTAAAACAGATGAGAAAGGTTTTATGACTGGTTGCTCCTTTCAACATTTATTGCACCATCTTTAAATGACTGAAGCATGTAGACGAAGCAGAAAGATACAGGCATCAATACACACAATCATAAAAGGATCGAAGAAGACATAAATGCGAAAATGGAGGATCAAAGCATAGCATACAAAAAAGGATCCGTTGGTTCCATAAAAATAAAGGAGGCAACGGCATCAAATTAAGTCATAAAATTTACATTTTTTTGCATCGTTTGTTGATGCATTTTAGAAAATATTTTGCCGATCTGCCTGAAATATACTTATAACGATCGTTCCTTAAGTATACAAAAACATTTCCTTTACTTGATGCCTCATCGCTTTTAATGATTGATGATATGACTCGATATGACAAACGAAAATAAAAAAGTTTGATAAATTGATGGAAATAATTCTATTTCCACCATTTTGATGAGAGTTTCGTGCAGGGTGAGCATAAGTCGGCTAGCAACATAAATTAAGTCTTAATCACGCAATGCCACAAAATAGATTTCAACTCGTTTCTCGTGGTTTTATACATTTTTTCATTTCTTTTTCTTTTCTTTCTTTCTTTCTTGATTTAATGGCGGCAAGGCAATAAAATATTGAAATTGAAATAAAAATGAAGGAGATGGAGATGGAGAGAAACGATAATTTATGGATAAAAGAAATGAATGTTGGACGAATGGTCATGCAGAGGTGCAACATAATATTATCAAAGAATGGTTTGAAATACAACTTGCGCAATCAAATGATTTTAGAAACCCTGCTGATGTCTTTGTTGTCTGCATGGAACTAGCAAAGCTGAACGGTATAATAAATTTTATGTTGAAACAAGATATATAGATGGGCTCATACAGAGTATACTTGACCATACTCGACCATACTATTTTTTGTGTACTTATACAAACAAAAATTTTTAAAATTTTCTATTTTCAAGTTTTCATTTAAATATCGACAGATGCAACAACATTTGTCTTAAGTCAGTTTCTTTAAATTATAGCAAAGCATTTGCAATACTCCTGTATCAACAAAACTTAACAGAAAGTTGAAAATTTTGCAAAACAAAAATTGAAAATTTTCTTTTATAGTGTTAGTGTTTTTAGAAAATTCAAATTTTTGACGTTTAAAAACTGCGATATTTTTGTATGAGCACATCTATATATCTTGTGTTGAAACTGATGTGAAGGATTTAATGCGTTTTAATGAGTTAAAAGTAAATTCTTTGGAATTAAGACATAAGGTCTTCAGATTCATATCAACTTAAAAGTTTATGCTGGAGTATAAAAGTCCAAAAGATAGTAAACAAAAGAATTGAGGAACTAAAAGCAAGAGTCATGCAAAAAACCACAAAAATATCAAGAAACTCAAAGTCAATCATAAAAATTGGTGCATTACCATTTATTTCCATTGAAAAATCGTCAAGTGATGGTGCCGAGCAAATGTTGATTAATCCTTAAATATTTGAATTGTGTTAATTATTTTCTGTACAGACATTAAGTGAGCATAAATGATACCCAAAAAAAAATTAAAGAAGTAAGAACGAAAGTGCAAAGTTAAATAAAGAAATAAATATTTTGTTGCTGTGCATCAGCTGCCTAATTTCAATATATAGTTTCAGTGTTAATTAATGTGAGAAAATTGAAATAAAAATTCTTGTTTGAAAAGTTGTTTGTGCCTTAAAAGGGCATCAAGAGCCATTTTATGAACCATCAAGAGAAGAAATAAAACATTTTTATGTCTACATCGTAAATCATGTACAACTGAATATGAAGATTCAATAGAAATATTAAGAATGAAACGAGTGTGACTGTATTGAGCATCTTCTTCCTTTTTCTATCTCCAATATATACATATTCGAATAATTTGGCTCCATAAATCTATCTTTAGAATTTCTAATAAAATGAAATGAAATCAGAACTGGACAAAGGTGTTTGAGCAGCATGTATAGAACTTTTTGACACCAACACATTTGAAAGTTTCAAAATAATAACAAAAAAAAAAAGAATTGAATTGAATTAAATTCTTACCTGGATTTGGCTGACTCTGATATGATGGTTTCTTCATCCACTCATATGGACTTTTGACAGGAGTTGGTCGTGAAGAAATTTGTGGTGATGAAGATGGAGCTCCAGGTGAGCTCATATCACTTCCTGAATGTACAGTCACAGGTGGTGATGGTAAACTTGGAATTGCATCATTCATATGATGATGATTATTTGATTCATTCTGTGCTGATGCTGCTTGATTTAATGAAAGAAAGGCTGCAGCACCAGGACTATTTCCTAATCCACTACTACCCGTTCCAAGAGATCCATTTTGTGGCGATGATGTGTAGTTGTCATGTCCCCAATCTGGCGACGGTTGAGGCAACATGTGAGGTGCATAATGATGATACATGTGTTGAGGTGGTCCATCTGGATCGAGAAATTGTGCTGCATTTGGAGGCTGATGATGATAATTTGATGAATACCATGCAGCGGACGGTGATGCAGAATATGGCAAATTGGAACCACTGCTGTGATTCTTTTGATACATCGCGAATGGATGATTATAATAAGACACCATAATTGTAGCTACTAATAATTCTTAATATTCTCTTAAAGCACATAAATCACTGCATTAATCTCATGTCAATTTATAGACAAATTAAATAGTTTTCGAATTCACTTCTGTTCTTATTACACTAATTGATTAATCACTTAATGATGATAATTATTTGCGTCAAGTGGACCATAAAATTCCTTTTCTTTCTCACTCATTCAAATATAGTAAAATTAATAAAAATATTACAATAGCAAATAAAAATCCAATAAATAATTTTTAAATCAATAGTTTTTCTTTCTATGACTTTGTCTCTTCCTCAATGGATATTTTAATATTTTTTTGATATTTATTTTTTTTTTATTTGGAAACTTTAACTCACGAGCATGTCGTCTTGACTTCACGACGTTTACAATTCAATTGAGTGTAATGTGAGCAGAAAATTTTTCTATTTGGTATTTTTGTGTTGAGCTTTTTGTGGGCGGAGCTTAACATTTGAGATAATGCCAGCAAATCATGAGAAATCATGAACAAAATGGAACGCCATAATGAAATAAGTCTTCTTGTTATTCTTTTTATCCACTTTTTCTGTACTTTTAAATGAGAAATAAAATTCGTGATGAAAAGACTTGAATGATGTCTAAAAATACTAAGGCAATAGTAATAATAATTTATTAATGTCTTGACATGCATTCGATTTTAATTCTTCAATTAGTGTTAAAGGCAGGCAGCATCAATTAATGCACAATTAGCTTTCAACAAATTTGATCTGAGAATCACTAAGTGAGAAATTGAGTTTAGAGAATCAAGACAAAGAAATTAAATTTATGATTAAAATTCGTGGAAATTCGGAACAATCATAAAATATACCTTCGATGATTCAAATAAAAGGCGAAAATACAGCAAAATATAAAACACAAAAAGAGCAATAAATGGGTTATTAATTACAGAGCAAAGCAAAATGCCGCAAATTTATTTTCGCAGATCTTTATCAAGTTATTCAACAGAAAAACAATTGAAAACTTTGATAGGTCCAAAAATAACATGCAGCCAGTTCGATAATTTGACAAGAATGTGTTCGGCTCTATTGAATTATTTGAGTCGCAATAACTTTCCACGAATAATATTCAATTAGGATAATCTATTTCAGCTGGGTTTATCGTGGTTGAATTTAATTAAAGCTGGATGCAGAAAGAATTGATAAATTTGTTGGTATTATTGGGCATCATTAACAAATTATGTTATTAATAATTCATAAATGTTTATAAATAGAAATAATTTTCAGGTAAATTTCGAACTGTAGCGTAATTTTTGGTATTGTAAAGCATTTTATAACCTCCATAACCTCACAACTGCCAGTTTTTAAATAATTTGAATGGTTTCAAAAAGAGTTTTTTTTAAGGTTTTTGACTGAATTTGTATGGTTTTCAAAACAAATAATCAATAATTGCTGTTTTAAAGCACTCTCAGAAATTCTGCTGTCCATTCGAGCCTTGAAATACACTTAATATCAGCAGTGTGGATTCCACACATTTTGGACAGCACTGTTGAAAAGTAAATGAACAAAAGTGACATGTGCAATTAAAAAGGCGGCTCTTCAACGTCTTTTTAAATGATAAGATTGCCTCATTTATTGGTAATAAAAATTCTTATCAGTGCTCAAACTTATTATTGCGCTGTTATAAATTTCTTTTAAACAATCCATTAAGTCATTCATTTGAAAAAATTGAGACAAGAACAATTATTGAGAGCAATTAAAGCAGCTTAGCAGAGATTTTTTCTGTATTATGTACTTACGTCAGCTGTAAATCAAATATTGTTTCAAGATTTTGTATTTGCTTTGAATTGAAAAACAAAAATATGTGGGAAAAATGTGCGTATTTACTTTTGTTATCACAGTTACAAAGTTAATTGTCTTGTTAATTATTTGCCTTTCATTTTTAAACAAACTTTTTTATGTCCTTGATTCACGTAGTTGCTTACTAGGTAATCTATCTTCACTGAAGCTCTGAACTCCATTGGATGAGACTATAAATTCTGCTGTATTTGGAGGTAATCGTGGACTAAAGTCAACTTTAATTGTTCTTATTTTAAGAGCTTCTTCTTGGTCGTTGACTTTAAATTGCTGAATTCTTTCTGTTTTATTTACACGAATTCTAGTTGTTAATAAAGTAGACCAAAAATTTCCAATAGCTGGAATTTCAGAATTGTTTAATTTATTTGGATCAGAAGTGACATGATTTGTAGCTACAATAGCGAAGTTATGCTTGTCAGCTGCTTTTTGGAGTTCACGAAAGATTTTACACATTTCTTTAGCCCGTTCAATGTAATTCGTTTCTGTTCTGTAAATTCCAGCAATAGAATCAATAATGAGCAGCTTTACACATCCTTGATTCACTGATAAAATCATCTTAAGGTCATTCTCAACAAAGTGCTGCAAATTTTTACCCGTATTGAACTCAAAGATGAAGATATTGTCCATAAATTTGATTTTGGATTCAGTGTTCATGGCTTTTTCCATTTTTGCAAGTCTTTTGATTGGAAATGCCTTGTCTGTTGAAATATAAATTGCCTTACCGTCCAAACCTCCAAGATGTCTTGGAAGTTGACAATTTAAAGCTAATTGAAGACATAACTGAGTCTTTCCAGATCCACTTTGCCCATAAAACTCGGTAATGCATCCTAAGTCTATACCTCCTTGAAGTAAACTGTCCAAAGAGTCAGCATTGAGTTTAATCTTCTCAAATTTCTCTTCGTGACTAAAATAGCTATCAGCGGTCTCCAATTTCGTGAATAAAGTCTTTCCAAAAATAGTTTTAAGCTCAGAATGTGAACGTTCCGGTATGTTCCACTTTGTAAGTGTGTAAAATGATGTCTTCAATACAATATGCGGTCGATTAATAAGATTTTCTGTGTAGATAATTTAATTAAAATAGTATCAAAATTGAAACATCTTAAAATTATTATAAAACTCACTTTTATCGAGTAACTTTAAAGTATTTCCACGTAATCGGCTATCGTAGATTGAAGATACAGGTTCAGGTCCTAATGACATGTCGTATTTTCTGCTTAAATTAATTGATTTCACTTTCTTAGTCTTATTTTTGCAATAAAATTGGCGCGAAAATTTAAATTTAAAAAATTCGTTATTTAAATTTTAAAGCTTTTTTTTTGAACGTGTGATTGAGCTTTTAAATCAAGAAATCTAGCAAAAGCAATTAAACTTTGTTATCACACTTATTCATACTTTATCTTTTATATGACGAGTGATATTTGTTTGGGTCTATTTGAATAACATTTCTATCAAAGAAATAATCACTTTTGACACATTTATATTATTGCAGAAGCAAGTCGGATGGATGTTGAAAAATTTATAGTCTCTTTGCAATTTTAACGGATTTAAGATTGCTCATCACTCAATCAAATATTGAAATTCGCATCTTAACATTTATGATTTTGATTAATTTATAGACCACAATAATAATACCGATGTTTGTTGTTCCTAAATCAGCTTCGCTCATTTTCACTTTCAATTTGTTTGTTCTACAATAGCTACCTGCTACTCATATGAATCCCTAATTGCATCTTTGCTATGCATATGAGCTCTACAATAGAGGTGAGAGAGACAAAATAATTGGTGCTGCCCCCCCCCCCCAAAAAAAGAGAATCCATCCATAAAACAATTTCGGCTTCCTTTGTGACTCAATCGAGTATAAGAATAACATAAATTAACAAAATAAATAAATAGAAAAATGGAGAAGGAGAAAATTTTACAGTTATTGATGAAATTTGCAAATTTGTTTGTCCTTTTGTGTCCATAAAATATGCACGACTGTGTTATTAGGTGACAATTAAGGACAAAAATCCCTTAACGCCCACAAAACTTGATATCCAAATGAAAGGAGGAAGACAAAAGAACAAAAAGAGACGCATTAATTACCTGAAATATTCGGCAATAGAACCTTAACGGACAAACTTCAAAAATGTGCGAATTAAATTAAAAATTAACTTTATAGCTTGACATATTGCCAAAATAAAATTTATATAACTTAGATGGTCCCCTAATAAATCCATAAATAAACTCTTATCTCCTTTAAATATCAATGCAACTTGTAAGAAAATTTTATAAGCCAAACTCTATTCAAAATGCCATTGATCTATTTTAAATAACTGGTGATAAAAAAGAATAATGAAGGGATTATAATTCATTTAAAAAGAGCACCTTGACTTGTGTATTCTTGGAAATTCTATAAATTTCGTTATCTTCCACGAAAAATGTCATCTTATCAAGGTTTTGGATAAACATAAACAATTTCTTATTTTCCTCTTAGCCAATTTTACGACTGGGTATAAAAACTACCAACTTATTTTTTGCACTCACAGTTAGTTCATTTTGCAATGAAGATACTTTTAATTATTTTCCTATTTTTCTGTGATCCAGTCATAAAGGTATGTATCAAGATGTATGTGCTGTCGTAACATTTTCATTCAAGACATAACCATTTGTAAGCACATTTTGAATCATACTCCGTTCTCAGGAATCTACAGCATTCTGGAGCATCGGAATAGAAAATCAATTCAGCTATGAGATTCACGATCGTTCAGTCTTAATTAAAGAAGAGTTGAATGAAATTTTCATAGCAACATCCAGACCACAAACTATTCAAAAAGATGCAAACACCAAAGCTGCATTATCTGCGCTATCATTCCTTACAACAAATTTAAGGTCGTGTTTACAATTCCATGATGAAATGATTGCAGCATCTATAAGTCGAGCATCAAATGAAAATTATTATTTGAATAGAATTTTAACATATTCTGGTACTTGCAATAAATCCTTAGACATTCTCACAAACTCTACAAATCAGTTAAACCAACTTACTGCTATTACTGGATCTAAAGTCGTAAACAATTTATTTAAATCGCTCGATTTAATTCAATTGTATTTATACAATGCAACAGCAGCATCGAAATCAATTACACAAAGCATCTCAAGCATTAGAAATTCGAGTTCCCTATTGACACCAAGCTTATTGAATGAATTTATTGATTTAGATACTGTTAATCAGATGCGAAGATTCTTGATTGTTACGGTAAATTCTTATAAAGATATTCTTATGAATGTTAATGATGCAGCACGTTTGACGTTTGCGTATGGATCAATTTATGATATTATACAGCCATCACGTTATAATGGGGAAAAATCAGCTAATACTTCGCTATTGAATTTCATTAATACCTATAATTCTAATCAAGTTGCTCTTTTGAAAAACATTGACAGTTATCAAGCGAATATTCAAAATGGATTTACTTCATACATCCAGAGTGTATTGAAAAGCTACAATGAGGATATTGTACGACCGAAATTCGAGAAAGACCAATTGCCAATAATTTACGATTATCTAAAAATCATATCAAGCTTTCTATTTAATAAGCAAGAAATGAATGTAACCCTAGAAGCTAGGAGGAATGGGA
The DNA here is from genome assembly GCA_917627325.4 of Chironomus riparius. Lineage (NCBI taxonomy): Eukaryota > Metazoa > Arthropoda > Insecta > Diptera > Chironomidae > Chironomus > Chironomus riparius. The sequence continues at coordinate 13,275,529 of OU895877.1, read as the reverse complement.
TTGTGGAAACGTTCACAAAATATATGTCAAATGAGCCTTTATTGGAATTTACTGAGTATATTGATGTGATAATGAATTTATTACAAACTTCTTATCTTCGTTATTATGGAACTGAAATTGATATGTTGGTATCTGAGGCACAAAGCGAAATGTCATGGTTTGCTAACGGATATACGTTTTGCCTTGATGAAAGAACTGCTAATACAAAAGTTGTCTTGCCAGCTGTTTCTTCATGGCTTGGAAATGTAAAAGATTCAATTAATACCGTTTTGAGAGAATTAAAGAACTGTTTATCATCCGTAATGAGCATAGATGCACGGAAAAATACCAGCAAATGCATTCAGATTGTAAGCTTACAGTAAAATTAAGATAATTTGTATAACTGCATAAACTATATTTTTATTACAGCAAGTCAACAACATGTTTAACAGCTTCAACTATTTGAGCAATTTGATTGCAAGTAATTTCAATCCCAACAGTGCTCGAAATGTTATGTTATTCAATGATTGCATGAATAAGACAAGTTTGTCATTCACTGGATCTTTTAATAAAACAGCACAGACATTATCGAATGTGATTGTCCCAGCAAATTGAAAGATTGTCATATAAGACCTTAATATATTATCCCAATATTCTTAATCAAAGATTTTTCAATATTTAATAATCTTAAAACCATACAATTCCACGAATTTTTAAAAGGAATTATTCAGTTTTCATAATAATATACATGTATTATTCAACAGTTATAAATTATAAATAAAAAACTTCATCACGAATATTTCGACCCAAATACAAATCCTTTATGATTTTCTAGCTTTTAAGAAAAAATTTCAGTCAAAAAATATTTCAAAAAATGAAACAATCAACCTTTTCTGTAATTCCAAATTAAAAATATCCATCAAAGAGCTATAGAGCAGGCACAGCGAGCCTTCTTTTGTATCTGAAATTTTAATCTTCTTATATTTAAAAAATTCGAATGGAATGACTGAAGAAGAAATAAAATTTCCATAATTTACAATCGAAATCCATTTGATGGTCGAGTCATGCTTGATTTTGTGCCTGAGCATTTTTTATTGCCTTCATTTTCGACTCCTCCGTCTCGTTTCTTTTGCGTGGATCTTAATTAAAGCTTCTTTTGTTCCCATCATCATCAGCGTCGTTATCGTCCATCCATCGTCATGCACGAGATGGAGGAATGTGCTGTATATTTCTTTTTTGGACTGACTAATGAACATACGAGAGAGAAATGGCAAGAAGCAATAAAAGTGGTGCTCGGTGCTTTTCATTTTAATTAAAATAAATTTATGAAAATGGATGTTTGTGGACATATCACGAAAGTAAAACCATCTGCTTAGTTTTAATGACTATGGCATTAATTTACAGGCAATTCGGGATGATTGTTATCGTAACTTTAACTAAATTAATGAATCCCGTCGTGACTGTTTGCGTGAATGGAAATGAAAATGGACATACAAAAGAAACTTTACAGCACGGAAGGGACTGAACGGCTTCTTTATGTTCTTTCTTCCTGAAATTCACTGAAATTTTATCAGATTAGTGCTAAAATATGTGAATGTTGAAGGTGCAAAGTTTTATGGCTCCGTGAATTCGCATGAACAGCTCTTACAAAGACCTTCCATACTTTATTTTTTGGGGCATTTAAGGATTGAAGCATCAATTTAGAGTTGAAATAAAAATTCTTAGAAAATTCCTTTCAAGTTTTCCGACTGCTTTTAACATTCTTTCGTGCTTCCGAATATCCTATAGACTATTATGGCAGTCAGTCGCGAGAAATTAACAAGAGAAAAGGAAGCAATATGGCTCAAATTACCCGCAAAAAGTAAATAGACCAAATCAAATGATAAAACTTTTCAATCTGAATGTTGTTAAATAATCATCATAATCTTTTATGAACTTCTCATCTGCTCATCTATAAGAAGAGTCTCACTCGAATTTAAAGTCTATTAATATAGAGAGTGATGAAACAACCATAATATTTTATTATTATTATTGTTGTATGTCAATATAAAAGTAAATTCATAAAAATCTTTTTTTTGGCTGTAATTTTCATATTACTTCTTCACTCTTTATATCTTCCTGCCTGACTGCCTGCCTTTATATTTGTTTTGATCAATTTTCATTAATGACACTAATTTGGATGTCAATTAGAGTAATATAAACAGTCTATTTAATCATTTTACAGTCTGATCTTATAGAAATCATAACTTTGTGGCTTTGTCGACGATTTATGATCCATACAGATGTGAATATTGTTTAAATAACAATAAAATAGAACATAAGTCACCGCTGTTTACTCAATTGGAATGCATTCTTGTTTAAATTGCTTTATATTATGCAGCTTAACGAGTTTAAGGGTTTTGGACAGAACCAATTGACAAAATTTGTATCGATTAATGGAACTCTGAAGGTTGGTATTGATGATTAAGCCTTGTTCAAGTAAAATGGTTTTAAATTGATGAGATCTAGAAGGTTCTAGTTCTTAAAGGTTTCCAGCAGTTTCCAGAGAGTCTAGAAATGAAAATACTAAGGAACAATTTATCAAATGGAAACAAGGAACATGAAATGAAGCACATTTGATGATATTTTGTCTGTGGATGACGAAGATAAGCAAATGTCATAAAAGCTTTTTTGATAAATGTTGTATTTAAGTTTGTTTCACGAATCTAAGCAAATATCAAACGAAATTTAACTTTTTCCTCAACAGAACTGATTAAATAATGAACATTTTCATGTTTGAGGTAAGACAACAAATCTACATGAGACTTTTGACGTCGCTTTTTATTTAATTGAAATTGTTGGCATATGAATAGCGGGTTTAATTGCTTCAAGGCTGGCATTTAATTGTAAAACCTAACACATTTGAGTTTCACATGAGCTCTAATTGAATGGCAAATGCAAAAAAAAATTGTTGGTGCCATAAAGCATTGGTCTTAATCAAAAGAATTTTTATTACTTTCGGCATTAAACAAGTTTTAATTATTAGATTTTTTTCTTTTTATTTCGCACATTAAGGAGAAAATGTGGCTTTAATAATAATTTTTAATTGAAATCTTAATTTTGCTTTTATTGTTGTTTTTCTCATCAGTCACTTGAATGATCTTGAATTTTTGTAAAGGAAGCGATTTTCTTTTCAATGCTGTTAATCGCTGTTATTGAATAGGAAGAAAATTTAACATTTTCTATTCATTATTGTTGTTTTTAAAAGTTTTAAAGAATGACTCGTTTTTGGATTGTTTGCCACAATGATTCAGATTCGGAAAAAATGTTCAAAAATTCAAAAATAACATATTAATTAAACTACATCTTTTAAATGCAAGATTAAAGATTTTAACTTAAGGCATATTCACTGAAAATATCTCGTTTCAATTTGATGTCTAACTCCAGAAATCTTTAATTTATTTTCAACAAAAATTTGTTTACATTTTGTATATGAAATAAAAACTTCGATTTTCTCTCCTTTAAGTTATTATTTCCATATCTTGCTAGCTGCTGTTAGCTAAATTAAGCTTAGATCTGCATATTAAAACTACCATATCAAAAGAAAGTTGCTGATTAAGTCTTAAAAATGCAATTGAAATCTGAGTATTTTTACAAAACTTAAACTATTCAAAAGTTAAAAAGTCTTCCAAAGACCTCTCTGAAACCTATATACATCAATTAATTAAGCTTAAATCTATCTCCCGTATTACTGAGGACATGCCGTTTGATGCCGTTTTCGAGATATTTGCGTTCAAAGTCTACATACATTTTCATACAAAATTTGATCATGCACAATATTTTTTGATAAACTTTTACAAACTTTTGGTAAAAAATCATGTTTATCCTTTATATAAAGGACTGATTTTTTGAACAATGAACGAAAACATTATGTAGAAGATGCTAAAAGATTCAAACCAAGAGAAATTAACAAAAACTTTCAATTTTCTAATGTGTCGGAAAAATATTGTGCACAAGGAATTTTTGAACATTTTTTCCGAATCTGAATCATTGTGGTTTGAGTACATTAACATTTATAATGATTTCTATTAGTTTGATCAAAAAAATGACTATAATTAAATTTTTAACGGTTTTTTAAATTTAAAAACATTTTCTTCAGAACTCTACAATTTTCTTTCAAAACCGCTTAAATTCAGACAAACTATGAAAAATTAAAAATACGTTAAAAGTTCTTGATCTCAATATTGAATTTTTTTAAGTATCATAAGTTATTTACGCTCCACAAAAGATTCAGGAAATAACTATCAGCAAAGTTTTATACAAGAATTATTCCCACAACTCATTTTTTTTTTTGTTTGAATAAGATCCACCTGAACTATGTTCTTCCAAAATTTATATTGGCAATAAAAAATAATTTTTAAAATATGAAAAAACAAGCCATTACATTGGGAATAAAAAGAAAATTTATAACACATCTTATTAGTCTCCAGCTCCTTTAATTTTTCATTATTTCTTTCAATTATATTCTCCATATGATTGTCATGAGCCTGCCTATCTTCCTTACAAACAGCCTTTCCAATTAAAGTCTTCATGTAACTTTATTTCTCATCAGCATTCCATTTTTCTTAATAATAATCGGTTCTTAAATCTTCCATACATGTATGGATGTACATATAATACCTTTTTACACTGTTGATTGAATGTTTCCATTTCTTTATCTCGTTATCCCGCAATAAAACGTTTTTAACAAAAAATAAACATTTTTTCTCGTTTTATTTCTGTTCAATTTATGGCTTTTTTGAAAGATCTTTGGAATAAATTGACAAAAATGTTGAAAGGCATTTCTTTAGCTCATTTAAACGCATTATTTATGATTGATTGATTTTTAACGGTTTTTATTTGAATTATTAATGAACTGAAATAAAACAAATTTTTGGATTACTGAACGAAATTTGAAAGACAATTTTGCTATTTTTAAAGCAATTTGACATGATTTTGATGAAAATTGTATACAGAGAATATTCAATAAGCTATAAGAATCATAAAATGAAAGTAAGCCACAAAAAATCGAAGACAAAATGACAAACTGAAATCCAAAAAAGCCGTTGAAAAAATTGATGTTAAAATTCTCAAGAATTAAATTTGATAAATCTACATAAAAAGCTTAAAAACATCAATTTAATGTCTTTCTTAACCATCTTTTTTCGATATCCAATACAAGGCGAGTCTCTGAAAATTAATGGATCATTTTTTCTTTTGTTCCTATAAAGCTGGAAATTGAGATGAAGAAAAGGTGAAGATTATTATCTTCTTTTGAACGTCAATTAAGACATAAAAAATATGGAAAAGAATACCATAGCTAGTCGTATACATGTGGAAGATTTATGGCTCTTTTCTGTTGGCTGGAGAATCGAATTAATGTTCAAAAATGGCAGAATGGAGAAGAATTAAGAGTAAAAAGAAATCAACGACTATACAGCAAGTGAAACGAGAATTCTTCATGTCATATTTTATGAAAATTTATGCCATTTCATGTTTCAACATAAAACTTAGTTTTTTTGAATGAATTTGAGAATTATTGCCGACATCATAAAATATAGAAAACTTTTTTATGCCATGAAAGTGTCCTTTTTGCTCTTTTTCCATATTTTTTGTGCATGTATCTCAAATAATTTTTACCCAGGACTGCAATAAAATTGAAAACAGATTTTTGAAAACTATATTTTCCCTTCCTTCTTCGTTATTCTTGTCGGCAAATATTTTTATTTGAGCAGTTTATGACATTAGCTCATGTTAGGAATAGAACTCAAAATTGGACTGGTATTTTATTTAAATTAGATCTTTCATTTCTAGAAATATCAAGTCCCAACTAGTCATTTCTACAATATTCTGAAACATTTAAATTGTCAATAAAGGGGGGGGGGGGGGGACTTAATGAAATCAATCACTTCTAATTACCAAAATCTCCATATCTTCTGAGTTTCCATTATAAATCTATACAATATTATTTCGAATCATTATTTCTGCAAACCAAAAAATGAGCTTTTTAACGCTTTTGAAAAATTTGAATTTCAAAAGCTCTGACATCGACAGTAACGGTTAAATAATATTCAAAATTTTCTCGCAAGATCAAAACAAAAAAAGGTTGCACAAAATCAACAATAATAATAAGGAAATAAGGTAATTAAATAGTTTCAAACAGCTCCTGAACATCCATAATGAACTCGAAAAAGTGTTCAGCAAAGGAAAATCAAAATCCCGTCCGAAAATCCATTTTAAGATATCCAGAAGTGCCATTAAATAATGAACAAATCAATAAGAACAAAAGAATCACTGTTTATGGACCTGAATCCTCAAAAAGGTCCGAAAATACAGATCAGAAACAATCGAGGAAGTCACTTCATGAGCCAACAATCAACAAATTAGCAGAATGGCGGAAAGTGCTGGATGAAGTTAAGAATTATTCAACAAAAGAAGTAAAGGACATGAATGATGTCAGTAAAACTACCCAAGATTTTATCAATCGTGCTGTAAGTCATGAAAATGCCAATATCCCAACATCCAGCAATCAAATACTCTTTATTTTAGGTCTCATTGAAGCTTAACTTCCCAACAACTGAAACAGTTTTTAAAAATCTACCAAAGATTGAGGATGAGAGCACTAAAGAGACAAATCGGTTCATGCAAAAGCTATCAAAGAAAGAAATTTGTGGAAAAAATAAAGATGACATCCAAATGATGTTAAATGAAATAGTCGAGGCTGAATATAGATGTGAAAGGAAGAATGTGTCACAATCTAGCACTGATGAATGGCTGAAGATCAATAAATTTAATGAACCATCCTATAAAATGCCGAATATTAAGTCTGAAACGGAAATGTATAATGAACAATTAAGGAAGGATCTGTATCACTATCTTTTCACTTGTGATGACTATATATCCACAAAAGTCACATTTGATCCATCAAGCAAACCAGATGTATATCGCAAGGATAAAGATTGCAAATGCATGACTGATTTCTATACTCAACATTCTATGTGCTCTTAATTAGTTTTTAAGGAATTACCATAATTACCCAATAATTTTATGCTTAATAAAATCAAAACGGAAGTTCTCTTTACATTTTTATTCACTAATATTTCAAATCAAGATTCCTTTGCGTTTTTGCTGGATGTTTAGTCTCAAAAAGCTTTTTTTTATACAGTGCAAAAATTATAATTAAACTTCTTTTTAGTAAGTAGGAAATAATCAAAGATTAAAGGAAAGGATAATGAGTAGGAACAGCATATAAAAATCATTTACAAGTGATGCATTTGCGGAAAAAAGTTGAGCATATTCAATTCTTTGGCTCGAATGAAGCACTCGCCAAGTCTGTCATTTTTCTGTACTTGATATTTTTCTTCTCGAGTTGTGATTCCGTCCATAAGAGACATTTCAACAAGTTTTGGATTCGCGGATTCTGACTTTGTTTGTGTTCCATTCGAAGTATTGCAGCATTAAGTTCACTTGCAATTTTCTGTCGATGAGTCGTCTCTAAAAGATCCGAAAATGGACTGGATTCAGGTTTTTCAAATGCCAGTAGTGCAAGAGTACGTTCGAGTTCATTCAGGACCTCGGGATTTGTTTCTGAAAAGATCCAGCAAAATTAGGGACACTTTTAACGGACTTTTATATTAAAATAAGTCAACTTTTCAAATAGTTTTTAACCGTTATATTTTTAAATAAGTTTTAAGGAACAAGTGCAGTCACTAGACATCCTTGTTATGTAAGAAAATAGTGTATATTTACCTCCTGCTTCAGCAATTTTGTTTTGTGCAAATCTAAGAGCCTCCTCGACCTTTCCGTCACGTATTAACTCAATCAAATGTAATTGCTGGAGATGAAAATACAGATATCGATCATTATCAAGAAGTTCTGGATGTAATTGATTCACAAGCGATATAGAATCCTGAATTCGTCCTGCATTAATCGATTCCCTTATCATAATTCTATTATCCAATGTAGATAGATCAACAGGACTTATTATGCCAGATTCCTCTTGAAACTTCTCAGCAGCTTCCTTAAATCCCTCTGAAAAAATGTCGGAGACAATGAATAATGCAATTAATTTTCTGCAAAACAACAAAATCAATTTTTCACGCACCATTTACTAAGTAATCCATTATCAGTCTATTTAGATCATCCTGCTTAATGTAAAAGTCCTTTAATTGCTCCTCCCAGTCCTTTGAATTATCTTTGTCGTTCATTTTTTAATTAATTTCACTATTTTTTTGTTTATACTTTAGCATAGCTTAATATTCTGCAATCTATGTGTCGCGGCACTATTTGTGTTGGTAAGAAAAATTCGAGTGTATTGGTTGCGTAAAAAATGTAAAATCATTGCTAAAATTCAGATTTTAAAAAACCGTTAAATACAATAAATTAATTATGAACTTTATTATGTATTTAAAAATGCCTTAAAACTTAAAATCTAGTAAGAAATGGTAGTCTTTGGAATTGATTCATCACATTTGATGATCGTTGACTCGAAAAAGTTCATTATCACTGACTGTTGTCCATGTTATGCCATCATTATCTGGCTTATGACTTGATGGGAATAAAACGTGTCTCCAGAATGTCCTGTAAATGAGGATGCTGCTTTAAAAAAATTTTATTTTTTATTGTGTGCATACATACCTTCCTCTTGTTAAACCAAGAAAAATCTTCCAGTTTGTAGACTTTCCAAAATCGTAAGGATTAACGAATGTCTTGCCTTTAGAGTTGTATCGCTTCCGTTCAGACTTATTAATGTGACTTTCAACGCTAGTTTCTCCACGACTAATTAAGATGTAATGCCAAACAGTCAATGAACCAAGAGCAATCAGCACAGCTAAAAAGTATTCAAATATTAAGCTGTTCTGGACGTCATTAAAAAGTCATTTGCTTACCAACGATAATCACAGCTACATAGCAGCATGCACGATAAATATTAGGATCACTAAGTTCACTTACTGGAAGATTGTGAGAGGCTGGCGATATCCCTAAGGAATCATAATCCACTTCCGTTATTGGAATTAAATGTCCAGTTAAATTATATCGCACAAGTGATCCATGCAGTTTCTCATGCTCTTTTTCCTCCCACCCACCGCTGTCACCAAGCCATAATACATCATATGCTATTCCAATTCCAAAAGTAATGATGAAGATCACTCCAATGACTGTATAAGCCATGTACAGGAAGAAATGTCGATGATTATAAAAACCAACACATTGATTAAGGAACACACAATGATGATCAAATTTGAGGATGCATTTATTGCAAATTGAACAGTGATGAGTTCTTGGTGGTTTCGGCATCAAACATTTCTTACAAATTCCAACAGCATTATAGCTTTCAGCTAAAGGAATCGTTCCTGGATTTATTAATGCAGCCTTAAAATAGTGATAGGTCACATTAATTAGCAGCCAATTTCCAACAATAAGCAGGAATATTGTCACTTCCTGAGACTTTCTCCACCAATAAGGTAAGCCGACATAGTAACATGCAATAACTACAGATCCTGTCAATAAGATACAGCATAACACAAAAAGTGGTCCCAGAAATCGTTTGAAGACTCTGGAGTCGACTATTTTAAATATTGGCTCTAAGAGGATATCCGCTACATAAGATTGAGACAAGTGATGATTATAGAACAGACTTTTAACACAAATTATAAAATAATTAAATCTTTCACTCAGGCGAAACTGAATAATCTCAGGAGTTTTTAATCTAATTTTCACCATGTTTGATTAATTAAACTATTCTGTCCTTGTCATGCCTTATTACGTTCTAATGACTTCACTGGAAGATACTTTAATTAATAAAATCAATGTTTTTCTTCGTTTGTTGATTTTCTTTTGGTACGAAGGGATGGTAAGTGTAGATTTTTTTGGGCCACAGGACCTGATCTATGTCTCACAATGTTTACATTCTTCACATTGCTTAAACAAATTAATTAAAAATGTTAAAATCAAGGAGTATCGTCAAGTATTTCTATAGACACAAGCATGGAAAGAATCACTGGGTATGTAAGCTATAAATTGTAAGTTAAATTAACTAAAGTCATGCTGCATTTCAGTCGGTAGTCGAGAAAAAGATTTTTACAAAAGATCGAGCTCTTCAGAATCTTGATGATTTTTACACAAATGTGTACGGGATTCGGTGGAAATCAATGAGATTAGGTCTATTAAGCAAGCAAAAGTATATAGCTATGGTGAATAATTTCGGTGAGGATGAGAAAGTTTCGGAAATGTTTGAACGAGATGGAGCTATTAATATTAGGACTTTATATGAAGTCACAAAGAGGAATCTGGAAGATGAAATGGGAAAGTTCTATGTGGATGAGAATTACGCAAATAATGCCTTAGGACATGACTCAAAAATTGACAATATATTCCAGAAAAAGAGATCAGAAGAAATTACAGGAATTTATGCTGATAAGGAACATGCTGAGAATGTGGAAGTGCCAAGATTAACAGAAGAGAATGACAGCGATAAAGAAAGTGACGATGAGAATGAAATAATGGAAGATGTAAAGAAGTTTAAGAGACCATTAGAACAAGTCATGAGAGAAGATTCAGCCATAGATTATAGTCGGATTATTGATCCGAATTTCGTCGAATCAGCACTTTACGAGTATGTACCAGCTACAAAAATTAAAGGATTAGAGGATTTTGTGCCTGAATCAGAGCATTATAGATACTATAGTAATTCTGCTGATTTTCCATTAAAAGTCGAAATGGAGACAGAATTTTCAATTCCTGAAAATCTACAGATGTACACTTATGAAATGGGAAACATTACAGACTTCCGTATACCTTATAGAACAATTACTGCTGTTAGTTCTCATTTTCTTATGAATGGCTCATCAATTTTACCTCCATTAGCACTGAATCTTAAGCCTGGCGATGTAATATTTGATGCTTGTGCAGCTCCCGGCGGTAAATCGTTTCTAATGCTTCAAACTTTATTGCCTAAACTCCTCGTTAGTAATGATGTCATGGAAAGTCGTGCAAATAAAATCCGTAAATTAATGCAGGAATTTGTGTATGATTTTAAGTCATCGTGGAAGAATCATCGATGCGTTGTTCGTGAGGAAGTAAGTTGGAACCGTTATATAATTTTTTGGAAATCCATTCAGTTGTTCAACATGTTCATTTTAGTTCAGATCAGTTTGAATTCTGTATAATCGTTAAAATTTAAATTCTCAAAAACTGTTAATAATGATTATTTTAGGATGCACGCATAACCAGTGAATATGCTTCATATGACAAAGTTCTGGTGGACGTACCATGTACAACAGATAGACATTCAGTGAATGAAAGTGACAACAATATTTTCAAACCAGCAAGAATAAAGGAACGACTCAGAATTCCAGAATTACAATCTCAAATCCTCTCAAATTGCATTCGATTGTTAAAGCCAGGCGGAGATTTAGTCTATTCAACCTGTTCCCTCAGTCCAATTCAAAATGATGGAGTAATTCACATGGCTTTATCAAATGTATTTAAGGAACATGGTATTTCAGTAACAATTAAGGATCTATCGATGGTAATGAAGCCGTTCCAATGTATTTTTAAATTTGAGCATCCAAAAGGCTTAAAATATGGACAAATGGTGCTGCCGTATCTTCCAGCTAATTTCGGACCCTTGTACTTCTGTAAAATGACAAGGAATTAAATAAAAATCAGTCTTTTTAGTCTTATAGAATTTTATTTTTGTGGTTTAAATATCTCTCATTTAGAAAATATGCATTCTGTATCTTGTGTCTGATCACCTTCAAGTCTATATTTTCCATCAGACATTGATTTCCCTCACTTTTTGACTACCTAAAAAATGAAATTTGGGCAATTTATGGACATTTAATGATGAATTATTCGTTTTTGCGGTTCAGAATAAACTAAAATTACATTTAAATTGCTTAATTATAGTCATTTATAAAATCACTTCCGATCAATTGTATAGAATTAAAAATCAAATAAAATAAATCGAAAGTGATGTGTCGAAATATCAATAAAATGAACATAAGTTACAGAACACTATGAATATGTATAAAGCCTACAACATAAAAATCTCATGTTCATCATAAATCCTTTAAAACAAAGCATGACAAATTATTGTACGATTATTTAACAGTAAGTATTTTTTTTCATCTTGTGATTGATTCAATTTGCAATTTTGGCTGAGACACTAGTTATTGACAGACAACTTGCTAATTTTGTATTTTAATTAAAGCATGTGTTCTTGTTAACTTTACGTCCTATTTGACATTGTATGAGATGCAAAGTAATTATTGTTGACGGATAGTTGCTTAAATTTGTATTGTCCTGATACTTCTTATTTTGAATGCTGTTGAATTGTTTTACTGGAATTTGTACAGTTTTACGATATAAATTGTGAAGTTTTACACGTCAATTATCCAAAACCATACAATTCCAAAAAAATAATTCAACATTTTTGTCATTTTTCGAATCTTTAAACTTTGAGATTTGAGCAGCTCAAAAGAGTGCCCCAGCCAATAACAAATGCTTTTACTAATTAATTTAAATTTATGCACACTATGCATCCTCCTTAGTTTTGTAATCTGATTGTGCTTTGTCTTTAAGTGGTGTCATTTCTGGGCCAGATTTCTCATCTTCTGACTTATTCCATGGCTGCTCCTCGCCTGATCCGAGTGCCAAGTATGTGAAAATTTCAACGACATAGAGAGCAATCGTGATACCGAAAATGATTCTCCATGATGCGATTGTGGGCTGTAAAGGGTATGTAAATTGGTACAGGAACGATAATTTAAGTAAATTTTAAGGATCTTACATCTTTCTTTGTCAATTGTCCAACAAAAAGAGGTACTGTAATTCCGGGAATTGTCGCCATTGTGTTTGTAACTGCCATAAGTATCCCTATACAGACACAATCAACATAATTAGCATAAAAGTCTATCAATCAAGCTTAAAATCAATTTTACCTGCAAAGTTTGGTGCAATATCAATGTGATTGGACAGAAAGCCTGAAAACATGGCACCAATAGATGTAACGCCAATGCCCTAAAAATAAATCCTCAATTAATCTCTTAATTCAACAAAATATCTGTGCATGACTTACAGCAATGACAACAGCTGCCATTTTATTACATCCAATAAAGCATAAAGCCAATAAACAGCACATTGGTATGATAGACGCAAACATTGTTGCTATTTTTCTGGCTGTTGTTGTTGATATGGCTCCTTTTGCGCGTAAACCGTCTAATGTCTTACTAATGAAAATACTGAAGAACCACAATGTTAAGAATGGTGTTGCTGTATAAATGGCATTTTCCTTAATTGCAAACTTAAGAACACCGTTCATGTAAATTGGTAGTTCAATAAGAAGCATGTACCAGCCGACATTGTTGCAGAAATGAGCTACTAAAATGCCATAGAATGGTCCTGATGTGAAAATTTGTTTCCATGGAGTTTTTCTTGCAACATGATGACCACTGCTACTTCCAAGTGATGTATTGATATAGTCACGTTCTGCTTGGTCAATCAATCCTTGCTTGTTTGGTGAATCTTGAATAAAGATGATCCATAACACGAGCCATATACAACTCAAACCGCCCATAACATAGAAAATTGACGACCATCCGAAAAATTCAGCTAGCATTCCAGCCATTAACATAGAAATAACTGTACCAAGGGCAGTTCCTGCATAAATAATTGATGAGATTGTTGATCTTTCTTGTGGTGGAGCCCAGGCAGCGATAAGAGTGTGCTGATTTGGGAGAAAAAAAGAACAGTTAAAACTGGATTAGATTTAATAGAATGAATACAGTTGGAAATAAAGTTTGCAACAAATCTTGACCAATAAAAGTCAAGGATCTGCCCAAATTTTTTGTTGAGTGTGCAAGTAATTAGCTAAGACACAATTATTCAAAAGGTATCCGTTAATATCCAAGACACTGCATGGGAGTTTCAAAATTCCCATTATTATTCAAGACACAAACCAGAAATAATATAACAGTCAATTAAACTTACCTCAGCTGGGAAAGTGACACCACCGCCAATACCTTCAAGTACACGCATTATTACAACAGGCCATACACCAAGATATGCAGCAGCTGGAGTCAAAAGTGTACACACAACATTGATAGCGACAGCAAACCACATGACCCACTTAGCAGAGAACAATTCAGCAACTTTTGCTCCAGGGATCTGAAAAAGGATATCAAAATCATAAGTTCAGTGTCATCTATGCAAATCGAAGTTTTATATCTTACTTGTGATACAAAATAGCCCCAAAAGTAGCATGATAAAATAATACCCTGACTGCCAGCATCCCACAAAAATGGACCGTCCTAAAAGTTCATAAAATATTCAGATTAGACATAAATAAAAATCACAGACGTCTCAAGAACGTGACATTTTATAGCCCACACAGTTTTACATGCAGTGAAGATTCAGTGAAATCAAACCTTTTTGCTTATCTATCGGATTTCCACTAATGATCGACATAAAAATGATTATCATGTAATCAATGCTCGATATTGATTAATTATTAGATTAATTTATATCCAATATATCAAGGCATACGTCATCGACTATGAAAAAATAGATGTAGGCGTTTAGTAATGTTAAATTATACGTAAATCATAGAAAAATGTTCAGGAATGGGTGGATGTGGCATTGAAAACTTTTCATTGTGTACGAGCTGGAAAATCAACACGAATAACGTGATTTTATGTTTTGCCATGACAATTTCTTTAACAATTCACGTTCCACAACTCAATAAAGATTGCCTTCGCCTAAAAAGTCCTCAAAAGCTTCTCATTCTCTTCAAATTACCATGAAATCTCAACATTCAACAGATTCCACCCAACGTCCATCTCATGAATGTAAATGATTGGACATCAAGTGATATTAAGGCAAATTAAATTGGGACAATTTGTCAACAAAATAAAATAATGGCTACAATTAAGGCACTTCAATTGACTTTAATAAATTATATTAATTTCCATTATAGACTTTGCGTGCATTTTGATGATAATTTTTTATCGCTGAAATCAATTGTTTTTGGTCGTTCTTAATTATTTTCAATACGATGTTGCCGAAAGATTTAAAGGCTTTTAAGGTCATTTGATATCGAATTGTTGAAATGTTGTGGCTTATCTGTCACCAAGTAGAAGAATGCTTAATAATACCATATCTATACACTTAACTTGTTCGTTTGAAATCATTTAGATTTGAAAAAGTTTTGAGTTTTTCAAGGTTGATTAAAAATGGAACCTTACAAATGTTTTGACACTTATCAAGAATTTGTACAGTTTTGAAAAATTATTCAAAATGACAGTTGAGAATTGAAACATTTTAAAGGGTTTGAAACATTTAAAAAAACATTTGAACGGTTTTGATATAATCCGTTAGAAATTCAAACATTTTTACAGCTCTCAACCACAATCAAATCATCTAGAAATATCTCGATTAAAATTGACATCTGCGTACAATAAACGGCAATAAACAAATAGATTCAACACATGTTGAGCTTAAAAATAAAATTTTATCACTGAGACAAAAATATTTTTATGAGTTTAACGCTTTAATGCTACTTGGCACTAAACATCTGAAGTGTGTTGATTAGCAATAACTGTTGTCAAATTATGTGTTCATACACGAGACAACAACAAACCTATTTTGATCATTTCTTTAATTACTATAAACAAATACATAAATCTCAGCACATGACTGGCTGCATGTGCTCATAAACTTGATATTTACAAGAAAAAAGTCACTCAGTCTAAAAAAAAAATTAATTGACACTAAAATACTTACTTGGTCACCAGTGGCTCCATGTTTAAGTGGCTCAGCCTCACATTCTTCTGGATTTGTATAATTTGAAAGTGTTACTGACGGTCCATGAGGGTCACCTCCACCAGTCGCTTTAATTGCTGTCTGATTGACCATTGCCACCATTGCAACAGATAAATTGACTTTGAGTCCATAGATAATAGCCATACCAATTGAACTAAGTACAGATAATACATATCGAGCGGGGATGAGAGCTGAAAAAGATGAAAAATTAAGTTTCACATTACAGGGACCTAATGACGGAGAAATTTAACGCGTAAGTCCTTGTACATCATAATTCATACTATTATAATCATAATCCGAGTCAATTAATCTGATAAGCAGCATAGACTATACAAATTGTTGAACGTAGACGAGAAATGTTCTTTCTCATCTTTCTGATGCCTTTTAATCGTTCTCTAGTTTATTGTGAAATTGCTTGACATTTATTTGTTCTCATTTTCAGTGGAATTTGTTGAATCATGTCCAAATGTGGCTATTTATCTTAGTAAATTCTGTAAAAACAATTTATTGTTTAACGAACTTTTTAATTTTGAATTTTAACGGCTTTTGTAGAATTCAAATTTTTTATGGAATCTTGTAGAATTTAAATTTTTTCCAAATTAAATTTAACGGATAAATTTGTAGATCCACAAAACATGCTTTAAAACTAATCTACGTCTATGCAAACATAAAAGGAGAAAGTAATTTAGGCAGAATTGAGCACATTGGCAAAGAAGATTTTCAAATTATCGCATAGAAAAGAAGCAAAGTACCAAAAAATTAATTTGCGGCCAAATGATGGCTACTTGTGGTTCATGACTGCTTGAAATTAGCGTAAAGAAGAGTTTTTGGAAAAGAATAAGTCAAGAGAAAGTATGTTGAACTGTTTAGAAAAGCTAATGACATTCAAATTTCTTTAAATAAAATGTTTCTGAATGTTGAGGCATAAATCCACTCTGTACTAGCTACAAACTATTGAATCATATAAAACAGAAAGTATTTAAGCAACACAGCAGTAATTAAATAATTTAATACTATAATTTTCATGTAATACAGATTCACTTCAGTTATGTACAGAAAATTCAGCTTATCGCAACTCAAAACATCAATAAATCATCATGCATCATGTAATACATCAAATTCAATTGTTCGAGAAAGTTGCCAGATATGATGTGAATCTCATCAATGATTTACAATGGTTTGATGGAATCCAAATCAAAAATGTATCAATAATCATTCAAATCAGATTATCGATGTTCATCAAGTTGTAAGGCATTTAGAAATTGAACTCGACATACAGAAATGTTGTGAGAACAAGCGATTGATAAATTGAGAAAAGAGGCATAATTGTTTCCGTTAATTGACTTGTTCGTTACTTCATATACAGTCAATAGAATGCAATCATCGATGGATATACACAACAAAAGAGACTGTTTAAGCGTAAAGCATAGTCAAAGAGAATTAAAGCTAATGCAGCACTTGAAATTTCATTTCATTTGATACACTTTGATGAGATTTCCATTTTCTTTCGAGTTCAAAGCACATTGATTTAATTCTAAAATAACAGTTGATCGAGTTTCGATGCATTCGATTGAAATTCGATTGTTTGAAGAGATGAAAATTGACTCGAAATTAAAATCCTACTCATTTCTTCTTGTTGCTGATTTTTCCGAGAACATGTCTGTCAAGAGAAGCAACAAGTGTTTTGATCATATTTCAAGCATATACGCTGTGATGACGTAAATACAGCAATTCCTCGTGAGAGTTTAATTATTTTACGGCAAGATTAAATTAGGCTTCATCACTTTTCAAATTGAATGGTAAATTAATTTGGTATGGGAAAAAAAAGGTTTGATTAAAAATCTCTTCAAGCTTCAAAAAGAAATTTTAATTTAATTTGTTTTGGGAAAAATTAATTTTGAAGGTCTTTTTTGAGTGAAAATGGAAAGTTGCTGAAGGTTTTCTCTTTTTAATGGAAATTCTGAATGAGTTTGGGTACAGAAATTAAGAATTCCTTTTAAAAATTGAAATATGCTCAAATAGGGTTGCGATACAGACACCTGTGCACAGGTGAGAACCGTACAATTCCTTTACAATTTGTGAGGTTTTCTTAGAATTTGTATGGTTTTGTTAGAAAAACCTTATAAATTATCTAGGAATTGCACGATTCTCACCTGTGCACAGGTGCCTGTATCGCAATCCTGTGCTCAAATTATGGATTTGTAAGGTGCTAAACAATTTGGAACCTTTTAAATTAACCAAAAACATTACAAATGCTGCCGAATTTATAAGGTTTTCTTAAAAAATTCCCATAAAAACCATACAAATGAACTTCAATGTCCAGCCAATTTTTTATGACCCAATTCTGTCATCCTCCAACACCTCAATTCAACATCATGTCAATTCAGTCAGTTGTAAAATTAATGAAGTAAATGAGTAACCACATATTGAGCTATTTACATCTTATTTTCACTCATCTCAATTTTCAAGATCTGTAATTATTGCAAACATCAAAACCGCATTTATTTAAAATTTTAGAAGCTCTCATTTCCTAATGTAAACCGCATTATTGCAAAGATCTTTGAGTCTATAAATAAAGCAATTGACTCAGAGAACATTAATTTCGCTCATATGTTTGCGGTGCAATTAGTCAAAGCTATAACAACGTGGTTTTAATGATTTGACAAGTAATCATATCAGTGTCTGTCTATAGAACAAGTGGGTGGAATATTAATCGGAAATTGATATGTCATTATCACCTGTGTACTGCATGATAAGCAGTCACAGCAATGTGATTGTATTATGAAGACTCAGAGTTGGACATGAAGCTAATCTTTTGGGTATTTATGGTCTAGTTCTTAAAATGACGATTTATACTCTAATACAGTGGTGGTCAACCTTTTTTGTGCCACGCTACACTTGACCAAAATCACACTCAGTATATGTTTCATGAAATATCCCTTTTTTAAGACGTGTGCCGCGGCACACGAGTTGGTCATCACTGGTCTAGAATGACGATTTATACTCTAATACAGTGGTGGTCAACCTTTTTTGTGCCACGGTACACTTGACCAAAATCACACTCAGTATATGTTTCATGAAATATCCCTTTTTTAAAACGTGTGCCGCGGCACACGAGTTGGTCATCACTGGTCTAACATATAATATCCTTGAGAGTAATCTAGTGAAGAGACATGATTAATACTTAAAGTAATTAAGCACAAAAGACCAAGATTCCAAGATGCCAGTCAACTCTGCATAAAGCTGTTAATCGCTATTAAATCAACACTTACTCATTTTCTTTTCTTATTAAGTGATTTCGTCAATGATCGTGAGTATTGCTGATATATCATGCAATAAAAATTAATTTACTATAAAAATTTTATCGGAATTTCACACATCTGAAGAGCAAGTATTGCTGGCATGTCAAACTTGATTAAGAACAGAAATTTCGGCGATTCCTTTTGTCTGACAATTATTTAATGATTAACTATCCAAAGAACTCCATTCCGATGAAATCATAAGACATTGACGACGTGCTGTTGATCATACAAGACTTAATTGTTAATTACACTCGTTTAAATGTGGAGCTACTGAAATATTTATTCGTAGATCCAATTTCTTCGGATTTCGGGCAGTAAAAGTAATAAACTTAAAATAACATGACCCGCACGACATCTAGCTTGGGGTTTTATTGTGTCACATACAAATGTTGTTAATTGTTTATTAGAAATTCAAAATAAAGGCACAATACATTTTTATAAATAACTCATTGTAATCGATGAAAATATTATGACATTATCTAATTAATATTTTTAGTGGAAGAAGAACTCAATTTAATTGGCTGCTCTATCACTCTTGAATGACTGATACTCTGAATATTAATGAGTGATGATAATGAAGCATTTTGCGAACTCAAATGGAAAATAAGAAAACAATTTTGATGAATTAATAGAGCATAATTAAATTATTTAACATTCCGATCTGAGTTTACTTTCCATTTTCATGTTTTAGATGCTGTTTAATGATTCAATGGCAATCAGAAGAGTTTAGGGGTAGGTCAAAACCATACAACAGCAATCAACCAAGTTGGGACCAGATGTGAGTGAGTTCCATGCCATATAACAGCAATGAGCCTAGTTGATAGCAAGTAGGAATAGGTTTAAGTTCACTAAATTCCTCAGTTCCAACAAAAAAGATTAAAACAGCACCAATGAACAACCCCAAGTACAAGAATGTCATGAAAAATTCCAAATAATTAAGAGTCAACACAAGTTTCTGGCAGCTTTCATGATGTCGATGCTAATTTGAATCTCCAACATTCAAACTCTAATTTCTATTGTCAGAAAAGTGTGATAATGGTCAACTGATCAATTTCATTATGCAATGTTTACATGCTGTTGTGTAATCTACAAAAATTCTCATACTTGAAGTGCTTTTCGCAAGATTAATAAAATTGAGCGAAATATTTTGTATTGACTGAGTAGATGACGAGTCATAGTAGAGGTCGACAACGTGCTATGTGACGAATGTAAAGCAAAACAGGGAACAAAGTCAAAGAAGCGCACCGGAATATAAGTTGTAGACCTAAATAAATATTTGACTCAATAGCTTTATTAATGCTCAACGATTGACTTGTAAATCAATAAGAAATTATTTTTTATCAGTGTTTTGAGTGAGAATGAAAATTATTTGATTTACTGATTTGGAATTTGGGATTGGTAAGTTAAGTTTGAAATGATTTTGACATGGCATCTACAAAAGTATGTCTAAGTCAGGGTTGCGATAAAGAGACCTGTGCACAGGTGAGAACCGTACAATACCTTGATCATTTATAAGGTTTTTATAGCAAAACCATACAAATTCGAATAAAACCTCACAAATTACTTCTTCTTCTTCTTCTTCTTCTTCTTCTTAATTAACTTTATTATGGTCCATCAGCTTATTGCTATTTAAAGACCGTTCACAATTCCAGGTAGTTTAATTTACAAATATACACAAAGAACAATCAATAAAATCCAGTCAACTCCAAATGATTGACAGAAAACATGCCCGCGATAAGTCAAAACAACAAAAAACCATCGCTAGGCAAAAAATTCCATCTTCAGTTGTCGATGATCCAGATCCCTTGACAGTCCTTGTAATTTAACTTGTGATATTCCAAATAGATTCAATTTTTTCTTATGTCTCGATTGTGATCTGTCAATTTAATTAATATGATCTGCTGTATTCCGAGATGATCGATTCCTGTTTGTCAATGTTGATTTGTTGAAATCCAGTCAGCACCAATTGATTGATAGATTTGCCCGCGATATATGGGGAAACACACAAAACCCATCGCGAGACAAATTCTCCTCACAATTGACGATAATCCGTTGTATTTCAATAGTATTCAATATGTCTAGGTTATGGTTATGATAGAACCTTCTTGTCCACGATTGTTGGTAAAACACAAAAAACCCACGTGAAACAATTGATTCTCCTCACAACTGCCGCCGATCGTGATTTGTCAATGTAATTAAATGTTCGTTGGTATTCCGATGATGATCAATTCCGTTTTATCTAGGTTATGTGCAAAATTTGCACATTTTTTTTTTTTCAATTTCAATTTATATCCAAAATTTAATTAAATCGCGACTTTGCTGAGTTTTCTCCTTGGTATCTTTGTTCTTTGTTACTTTGAAGACAGTTCCCGTAGGTTTGTGACTTATTCCTACGCGTAATTAATTAATTTTGAAGTATTGCACAATTCCACAACCTCCTCATTCGGAGGTTGGGAGAAAACTCCACCTCACAAATTATCAAAGAATTGTACAGTTCTCACGTGTGCACAGGTGCCTGTATCGCAACTCTGGTCTAAGTGTGTAATTTTAACGGTTTTAGCTAAAGACTTAAGGGTTAAAAATGCATTTTCTGGAATTTCTATTTTTTAATTCTATACACCCCACCCCCTCCCTGAACGTCAAAAGTACGCAACCCCTCGAATCATTTGTACAGTTTTGATGTGAAATTCCTCAATTAAAACATTTGTACGGTTCAAAATTCAAATAAATATATTCAAAATTGTAAAATCCGGTAAGAAAAAAAAAATTCTTTATTTATCCAAACTTAAGTTGCATAACAGTTCAATAATCTTACAATCAAAGAAAATCCATTAAATCACTCCCTAAACTTGACAATTTCTAAAGAAAGAAAAACAACATCGTAAACCTCAAAGAAAGTATTTATAAAGTTCGTTGAGGAAGAAGATGTGTAAAAATTGTTCATAACCTTCGATAAGAATTATCGCCGATCCAATAAAACGTTTAATAATGAAAATGAAAAAAAATTCTCATCGTTATGTTTATGGATTTTAGACGTAACGCATTGAAAATAGAAAGAAAAAGTGATGAGAACTTGATTCTGATAATTATTCATGATTCTTTTATTTAAGAAACCAGTTGTCGCTAGCATCTATATGCTGAGTAAGTCAAAATATTGACATAATAAAATCTCAAATTTCGGTATGTTTGTCGTTAAGTTGTAATAATTGTTTACAGTGACCTTAGTAGCGTCTTGTAGACAGCACAAAAAAAAAGTCATTAAGAATACTTTTTCTTTGCCATATGCACAATACATCAATCTCCATCTGATTTTAAAATAGGATGAAGTAGGCAAGAAGTGAATTTACAGTATTTTTTTCTCGCATCGAATTTTTCATGAAAATGTTTTTTTTTCGTTCCTTATAGTAGAGGGAAAATTTCATATGACCTTATTCGACCTTCACAGAATCAGATATTTTGTGTACAGAACATCATCAGTGGAATATTATTTTTTTCCAGAGATTTTAATTGAAATTATATCAAACAGAAAATAATCAATTGATTAAATATTGACAAAGTTTCAATCAAAATCAATTAAGATTTAATAAATTTTGAATTTTTTTCAATCATTTTGAGTCACGCACTATTCGTAAGTTTATTAATATTCTTTATTAATTGAAAGACATTCCATAAATTAATTAAGTTAATGTTAAATATGGAAAATTTTGATGCACATGTTGCAAAGGACTTTTCAAGATCATCGACTAAAAGGTGTTCTTTTTTGAAAATGTCAAATAGAGAACTTACGAATTATATTTCCTCTCGCCGGAACTTCACCGCCACCAGCCATTTTCTTCTCCTATTTTTAAGTCTTTTCTGAATTAAAATCCTTTGGCAAATTTTAAACTTCTTTTTGTTGAAACTTTTTAACTTTTTCCTTTTATTAAAAATGTAATAAATATCAGCACTAAACACGATAAAATAACGCTTATTGCGTCCGCTTTGATTGCGAGCGAGCACAGCAATGAATCGACTCTTTTTTACTGAATCATATACAGTTAAAAAAATGAGTATGAGAAATAGTAAACCGGCACTTATACAATCGAGCTACAATGTGCTGTTTATGTCAGTTTTCCAAAAATAAAGAAGAACCGACGCACACACAAAAAAAGAGGAAAAATTTGAGAGAAAATGATTTTCATGGAAGGGATTTTTCTCTCTCGAAAGACTGTCTCTTCTCTTTTACTGAACTTGCAATTGTTTATGCACAAATATAGTCTTCAGTCGGATATTGAGCAGTGCTGATACTTATTAAGTGAAATATTATTACTTGATGTTGTTACTTATTATTTTTTGATCAGCTGTTAAGCTGCATCACTAAATCATGTCAACGGCAGTTAATTTGTGTTTTTGACTGATATGGCTTATCGCTTACTCATTATCAGCAGTATTTATATTTAAAACAAAGAAAGGGGTCATTCACTTATTACGTAACGCTTTTAGGGGGGGGGGGGGGGGGGTCTAAGATTTTGTTACGGTTCAAACAAGGAAATTTTTTTTTCATACAAATTTTGTTACGAGGGGGGGGGGGGTCTAAAAAGTCATTTTTTCGCGTTACGTAATAAGTGAACAGCCCCAAAGGGAAATTTCAATTCATTGATTTTGTTCAGTAAACCATTCAGTTCATCTCGTTCCAGTGGAGTTTTTGAATTTTAAAACCGTTAAAAAGTTTGAATTTTATAAAACCGTTGCAACTTTAAATTGTTTCAGATCATCGATGACCTGAACATGCAATTACATTTAAAATTTAAAAAGTTGATTGAACTGCTAAAAAAAACTTTGACGTTCAGATAATTTCATCAAAATTATGCTTCATTATCGACATGTTCTAACTCGGGGTATTTATAAATAAATTCTTGTTGCTTTCTTCACAAAAGTTATGCTGAATTCAATTGTTCTTCTTCCTGCTCTTCGCAATTTTGTTTTAAGATCTCTTTAAATCTGTTTCATGATGCTTTTTTTATGCTGCCAATAATTATAGTTGCTGTGTGGCTTTAATGACTTTTCAAATATTCTTATTATGTGTGTTATTTCACTTTGGCATACTTTTCACTCTCTCTTACTTCTATAGATGGATATGAAGGCATTTCAAGCATGAACTGTTGCTGATTTATTTTTGGCATGGAATCGATTCATTATCTTTTAATTTAGGTACAGTCTTTAATGCTTCAAATTTAATTGATTTAAGACTTTTGATATTTTTTTGTAACTTAAATAGGTCACAATTGGAAATGTACATGATGTAGGAATAGTTATTGTATCTAATTTTGCGATAAAGCAGGCAATTTACAGTTATAACTTCTGGTAGTTCATAGATTCAATCTTTAACAAAAATCGTGCAGCTTGAAGCAAATTAATAGATTTAGAGGTAAACTTGTGCATTTAACAAAATCATAAACCGTTATATTTAAAATTTGGATTTTGAAATCCACACAACAGTTTAGAAATTTCCTCAGAATTTGTATGGTTTTCAAATTCAAAAAATCGGTTACATAAAGTTAAAATTAACTAAAACTAGAAAATGAATCATTAAACGGCAAATTTCATAACTTCTGCGAATTTTTCTTCCTCACAAACTTCATTCGATGCAAGAAATTCCCCTTCAATTCTGTTGCTAGGCTTTAAAAACTATTACTCATAGTCTACACATCGATTTACTACGTAGATGTGACTCCGTGGAATAATTAAATTTACAACAGCTTATAACAGTTTTCAAGGTCGAATGTTGAATTTATTTTTGTCTGCAAATAAATAAAGTCCAAGACACAAGTCACATAGTACATTTTTCCTATTAAATTGCTTCTAAATTAAAGTCGATTGATTCGTGATTGAAAATAAATAATTTATAGCTCTATTGGACCACTTAAAGCTCAACTAGAATTTATTGCCTTTATGTGTGTTTATGATAAGATTCCGATTATTATTTTGGAGACATTTAATTGACTGATGGGCTTATAAAGTGGATGTAAGCTAATAATAATGTTAACAGCTTAAAACTGGATTTGATGAACATAAAAACATTTTGATTTTTGCCTTTTTTTCACCATGTTAAGCTAATATGTCATCATATACGGACATTAACCTTAAATAACATGGAATGAAATAGCGATCAGGTGTTGTAATTATACATATTGTTGGAAATTATGGACATGGCAACAGATAAATGTTCTGTTTTGGCTACTTTTGATTTCCCACAAGTGTTACGATGATAGTTCAATGAACTGTATTTTAAAGAAAATCACATGCTGTATGTGTAGCACGTGATGTTGGTCATGTGGGATGAAAAGCATTCTATTTTGTAACGTTTGAAGTTTATACCTTTTGGAGGCTGCTTTTATTGTAACGGCTAAAGAGATTATTAAGATCAAGAAAGTGGAGAGGGGAGTCATTCATGTATTAAGTCGACTCAATTTATTGATGGAAGTCACTTAAATAATGATTCATTAGGGGCCGTTTACTTATGACGTCCAGTGAGAGGGGGGGGGGGGGGGGGGGGGGTTCAGCAACAAAAGAACAATAGAAATTCCTGGAAATCCATTGTTCTTTTTTGAAAAATGACTGATAACAGGGGCGTAGCCAGGAACTTGAAGAGTGGGGGGGGGGACAAAAAAATCTTGTATGGAAAATTTTGAGGGTAGGGGGAATTTTTATGATTTTTTCATAAAACTGCTAGCAAAATGAAGAAATTTCTGTTAACTTCGGGGGATTTGTCCCCCAAATTCCCCCCTGGATACGCCGTAAATATCGGACGTCATAAGTGAACGACCCCTTAGATACTTCAATCAATAAATTGATCACCCCTAACCTCAATACCACCTTCAAACTCTCAAATTTAACACCTAAACCCCATCTATGCTCAAGTATCCACCCGAAACTATGTCCAATCGAAAGTGAAACTTCCAGACTCTTAATTTATTCCTTTGAACTCGATTTTTTGTCAGTTCGTTGACACATATATGAAATAATAGCCGAACTGGAATAGAGAGGCATAGTTGGCATCAGGAGAGCGACACTAATACAATCACAGAAAGGATCTCATTCTTATTTTCACAACTTGAATGAAACATTGCATGTAAATAATGAACAGTTTTTTTTTGCAAAAAATGTGACGTAAAATCAGAGTCTCGTAGTCTAGCATTTTCTTTTTGTGCTGTTTTGCTGAAGATGAGACATCGAAAAATAGGGGGAAAGTTATGAATTTTTCAAGAGAGTAAATTGAGAGACATGCGTAATTTCTTCATCGATTATTTCGGTTCTGTTTACATCGTTCGTCGCCGTCGCTTGTTTGATTTACTCAAAAAAATGTCAAAAATATTGCCTTATCTTAAACAAGGCATTTGAGTACTTACTTTTGGCAAGTAGATTTCACACATTTGTATTTGAAGTTATCAAGAAAAACTGACAAACTTATCAATATGCTTCAATGAATGACTTGTTGTTTCCAGCGAATACGAAAAATATCTACTTGTGATTATCTCATAGCACAACTTGTGGGAATTAAAAGAAAAAGAGAAGATATGGGAAAATAATGGGACATATGGTAGGCTAGAATTGAATGTGAATGATGAGCCCGAGTTGTACATGCTGGATGTTTTGAAGAGGCACTAATTTTTTATTTTAATTTGAAATCATTTACAAAATGTGTCCAGCATAAAGCTTCAGACCCCTCATCAGAGCGGTCTTAAATTATTCTTAATAAATCAACGGCTCTAAAGCAATAATTAAAGTTTGAAACCTATGAACCTAGCCAAAAATTAACACTAATCTAAGCCTGAAGACTGAAAACTTCAGTTTAACTCATCAAATGATTCAAGACTAAACAGAAATGCATGACTGTTTAATTTACGTCATTTTAAACAAAAATGTGATTTATCACTTGAACATTTTCATTCATCTATAGCTGCATGCAGAACAAATCATAACAGAACCACGTGGCTAGCAATCTTTTTGTAACGGTTTTATGAAATTTGAATGGAAGCTTTTGAGAGCTTTGGAAATTTCATTCTGCTTTTCAATACGATTTTAATGTTTTGAGCAGTTTTGAGCATGATTCATAGATCTAATAACCGTCTTTTTGGTAACCGAGCATGAACTTTTATCTAATCTATTAGAGACAATAAGAGAAACTCAAGAATTAAGCAAATAAATCAAAATTAAGATAAGAAAGCTTGAATGTACTTAATCTCATAATGCTGGTTCCAATATCAATCAGATAAGGAACAGCTATTATCATTACATTCTGTAAATATCTGTAACGGCCGTGTAGAAATTGATTTCTAATTTAACACTAAGCACGTTACTTGCTGTGTAAATAAAAACAAAAAAACTTAATTCTTAGTCAGCTGTCTAGTTCTCATAGTAAATCCAATTTTTGTGACACGAACCTAATCCAACTTTGAAAATTAAGCAGTCACAAAGTAAACTCCATAGAGTTACGTCGCATTAATTGCAAAAGATCCAGTGAAATAATGTCAATCAACATAACAATTCGTGTAGCTAAAAGTGCTGACCATGATGCAGTATTAAGCTTCATTCGCGAGCATTACTATAAAGAAGAGCCAATAACAATTTCCCATCCAGAACCAGGTCATACAATTGATGATGAGATTTTCTCAATGTCTCATATTGAGCATGACACAATCCTAATGGCATTCAACAGTGATAATAATGAAATTGTAGGAATTCTAATTGCTGGACCGATTCAGGCAGGCGATGCAGAAACAATGCTAGAGGATGCAAAAAAATCTAGCAAAAAGTGGAGCGACATCCTCAAATTCCTTGCCTTTATTGAGCAAAAAGCTGACGTTCTTGGAAAATTTAATCTCGACAGAGCTTTGCATTGCCACATATTGACATCCCATCAAAAGTATCGCGGTAATGGAATCGGACAAAAGCTTTTTGAGTATTGCTTTGAGAATGGAAGAGATTTAAATTACAAACTAATGTCTGTCGATTGCACAAGTGTCTTTACGATAAAAATAGCTGAAAGATGTGGAATGGAATGTATATCCACAGTTAGGTATGATGAATATAATGAAATTCTTGGCGAATGTTTGTTCCAACCGCAAGAACCGAATGTTGAAATTAAAACTTTTGTTAAGAAGCTTTAAAACAAGGAATTGGAATAGAATGTTTGTGGCTTTATACAGGAAGTTTTAAATATTTATTTCTAGATTAATTTAATTTATTTTTGATGTATTAAAGCTGTTAAATAAATCCAGCTTTACTTATAATTGTGCCAATAAAGATTTAAAATTATTTAAGTTATCGCTTACTTCTACTCAAGCCAGTTCTTTAGATTTACAGCATTAGCTGCTCACACATTGACGACTCTACGATGTTGGCTTCATTAAACCTTATATAGGTTTCAATTATTTTGTCCTTCAGTCTAGCATGTTCTTCAGGATCCAGTAACTTCCAGTCAGCAGTTTGCATAACACCTTTTAGATCACTAATGGACAAACATAAGGAATTAGAAACTTAAAGCGGTAAATTATCAAACTGCATTACTTAGCTATGAAGTCAGTTATCTCATTTACTGAGTCTTTTAGTTCCTGTTTATGTGCAAAAAGGAGATATTGGACAGCATTATTAGCACATAATGAATTCATTAAATTTCTGGCCATAGTTGCTTCGAGATCAGTAAATGAGTATTTTTTTGCAGCAAGTAGTAAGTCTTTAATGTTATTGCATGATCCTTTGATACTTCCAGTATATAAATAGTAGAGCAAGTCTTCCAAAATATCAGCGGTTTCTGGTAAATTTAAGGCACTGACTTTTAAGTTATCTGAAGCAAGTTTCTTTCGAAAGAACTCATTTTTGGACAGTATTATTTTGTGTGTACGGAATTTTTTGTCGCAGGATGAGATTACAACGCAGTCAGAGTATAATTTATTATTAAAATATTCCGCAAATTCACAATTTTTCTGAAGTCAATATTTTCGTGGTAAATAAGATTCAATTGATGTAAATTAAATACAACTTACTTCTAGCTTCACTGCTTTCATTTTAAAAATGCTTAGAATTGTTAAAAAATAGTTTAAAATTGAGTTTTTATGAATTTAACTGGTTTTGTGATAATGTAAACAAACTGCCGTTGATTTTTACCGAACTTTTGAAATTTGAATTCCTATTATGTCATTTTTGAATTCAAAACAATCGTTAAATACTTTAAAATTCTATTTTGCTTTATTTATGCACTGCATTGCCTGTGTAGCTCATTTTTATTGCAGACATCAATTAAATAAGTTAAACTTTTTTATACAGCAGACAGTAAATTCTTTATGAGTCTTCATTGCATTTTTATTGCTAGAAAGTTTTAAGAGATAAAAGCCGAAAAAAGCTATCTGCAGATCTCTATGCACAGAATATCCTGTTTTCTTTAGGGGCCGTTCACTTATTACGTTACGTAAAAAAATGACTTTTTTCACCCCCTCCCCCTCTTGTTACAATATATTACAACTCACCCCCCCCCCCCCTGAACGTTCATAATTTATTTTATTTTGATAATTTTTCATAAATCATTAAAAAGGTGGAAAATTTAAAAAATGTTGTTGGTGTAAATTTGTAAACAATTTATTTTTCGTGAATTTTTTTTAAAGACAGACGACAGTTAGAACGTTACATACTTCTTGACACCCCTTCCCCCCTTTGTTACATTTTGTTATAATTTTCAAACCCCCCCCCCCCTCCCCACTAAAATGCGGACGTAATAAGTGAACGGCCCCTTATTTGTGACTTTACCTTGCAGTTTTCAATTGTTGAAAGTTCCTATATATTTGCTTTAATTTTTAAATAAATTTAATAACAGTTATTGATTTGAATTTTGAATGACCGTTAAAATTATGAGCTTTTTCGCTGCAAAAAACGAACCTTCTGAATAATTTTAGAATTCGTATTTTTCGCTTATTAAAACAAATCCATTGGAAAGAAGAACAAGGCACGCTTGTGAAATATTGTAGCAAATTAATCTCATTCTATTTTTATCAAAATTAATTAATTTTGCAAAATACATAAAGTGATGAAAAACAGCAGTTATAATATAAGAGAATTTCCACTTTAAAAGTTTTCTAGTCTTAATGGATGCCATAAAAACAATTGCTGGAAATTTTGGTACTCAACTAAGTCCTCATCATGAATATCATGACGAACAATTTTATGTCAACAATTAAAATTTTTTAAATTTCATGTCTTTATTAATTGAATTTGTTTCATTGCAGGAGGATTTTAAAGGGTTTAATTCTCAACTTAAAATAGAATCTGAAAAAATATTCAATTTTCCGTTAAAAGTTTTCATTTGAACGGTAAAAAAATTTTAACTTCAGACTAGCGTTAAAAATTTAAATAAGAAAAAACCGTTAAATTTGAATCTTAAAAGAGTCTAAAACATGTTTCACTTAATTAAATTATGAAAGAATTCCACAAACAGCACGCTTAACTGCTTTTTTAAGTATCTACTTCCCTTCTTTCGAGTTGATGATGGTGTTTTGTTGTTCTACGTTAATTATAAACTTTAAACATGCTGACGGAACAAAAGAAAATCTCAAAATTAATTTTCGCTAAAATGATTTTACAAGTTTCAATGCTAAAAAGGAAACAAAATTGTAGTGCAAAGCTATGAAAGGTAAAATCTGGTTTTGTAGAAAAACTTTTTAATTAACTCTTCTGGCGTTGAAAAAAAGGAACAACACGAAACTGTTAAAACTATCGCTTGCAGAATGTTTTAATTAATTTTTATAAACTTTGATTTTTATAGGTTTGACATATTTTTTTTAAATTGAACTTTTTCAATTTATTTTATGCTAAATGCGTCCTTACTAATGGATGTAAATGGAGGAGAGGGAAAGGGTCTTAACACCCTAGTGAGAAAGACCCTAGAGAAAGTATAATAATAAATAATAATAATAATAATAATAACACAGAAAATTTAGGATTTTTGCTAAGCTCCTTTTTCTGCCATTGAACCTCCCCAAAAAAGCTTAAACTCTCTCTCAAATCTAACCGCATATTTTTTGGTATCAATATCTCGTCAAAGGAAAATATTCAATACCTTTGTTGTGGTTATCTGCACGAATCGCACACAAATATTTCAATTTCAATGTGTAGTGAAGAAAAAAATCAAAGCTTATGAAAAATTGGTGAATTATTTCTGGAGCATGATAACGAGTTATTTGATATCGCGATATTTTCCAATCTATATCACTATATCAGCAGATATGCTACAAAAAATAACGAGTTAAGTCGTAGTCTATTCATGGATTTCACACAAAAGCGCAACGGCTGGTGATAATTTGAATTTTTTGTTTTTTTTTTAAAAAAAACTTTACAAATGTTTCTCAATTTGAGCTGTTGTGAGTTTCTAAATTTGAATTAAAAAGAGCCGTTAGAAATAAAGTCACTGAGAATTTTCTATAATCCAATTCTCAGCAATTCTAA
Source organism: Chironomus riparius (assembly GCA_917627325.4). Lineage (NCBI taxonomy): Eukaryota > Metazoa > Arthropoda > Insecta > Diptera > Chironomidae > Chironomus > Chironomus riparius. The sequence goes on along the minus strand of OU895877.1, from coordinate 13,243,934 downwards.
CTTAATTCACATGTTAATAGTCAAAATAAAAATATTCTGCATCTCATTACAACTTTTCAAGTACATAATAAATGTTAAATTGAAGTTTTTGTTTGTTTCATGTGTGCTTATTGTCATTTATGTGCTTCCTCGTGCAAAAATACTGAATTTTTTTCATCTTCTTCCCCACGAGAATTGAGGATGATAAAAAAGAATTGAGCGATGATGACAACTGCCGATAACGATGATAAAAACAATTCACATGAGATGTTATCGGAATTCAATATGTATAAAGCTACACGCAAGAGAATAGCTTTTCTTTTGGGGGTTGTTTGGAAATTTTTCTCGTACATTTAGCATGTCATGATGCCTGAAAGTGTATGTTCTCATGTATTTATAGAGCTAGTTTATAAATGTTAGATAATATCTACAGCAATTCTTCCCAGTTGAAGGATCAGATTCGTAAGCATATTTTACCATTCATTGATTATACTTATTTACAAGTTGATGCATGCCTAAAGCAATTGTAAGTTTTTGAAATACTCGAATTTACTCGATGGGAAAAATTGTTTTTTGAGATGTAAATTTATTCAATCAATTATTATGTGCTCATGACTGAAGGGCATTAGGAATAGAAAACATTTTGTTTCATGTTTATTTGAATATTTAGTCAGAATTTAGGAACGAAACCACATGTTCATGTAAAATTCATGACACATAAAGTTTAATCTAGAAAATTTTCACTCAATTTGCATTTATTTGATTTCGTAATTGAAGAATTTTATAGATTTTAGGATGGATGTTGGTAAGTGTCACTGCCATATCTGCTCCTAACCTCAATCTACCACAATCGTTGTTAAATTAAAGTTTTAAATATTTCTACTGCAAAACCTTAAAAATTTAAATTCAAAATTGTTCTCAAAGAACGCGCAAACATCAACAAACATTATTTACAGCACCAAATGTAAGCTCAAATCTCTTTCATCTAACCTTTCGCAAAGAAATCTTATTAAAATTAAAATTTGAATAATATTAAAAAATAAATATGAAAAGCGACAAATGAAAGGAAATGTGAATGCATTAAGTCATAAAGCCGAGAGACACATTATATGTGAAATGAAATTCAGAAGGCAGGGAAGCTTTATGATTGTATTCACACTAGATTGATGCAAAAAAAGCAAGATTCAGAAGATAAGACTGGAAAATTTCAGATTAGCTAATACTTATTAATCAAAGTAACATGAACAGTATTTTAGTCAGCTCTTCTTTAGACTGTACTGTGCGGTGCGAATACCAAACTTCATCCAAATGAATTTCTTTGAAAATGTTTGAAAATTGAAGAATAAAATGATTTTTCATCAAATCGTTTTTCAAAATAAAAATGTATTTTATTTATTTATTCATTTCCGTTCGTTTCTCCGAGATATTGAGATGAAAGATATGGAAGTGGATGCTTTGAAATTTCCTGTATAACATCATGAATATTTATTTAAAGGAAGTAGTGTGAGAGATAATAAAAAATGTTAACATAAAAAAGGTGGAATTAAAGTCTATGTTTGAAGACTTTTTGAACAACATTAATTGAGAATATCTTTGTGTTGTAAAGCTTTCCAATAAATTGAAAATTGTGAATCAAAGATAAACAAGGAATTTAATCATAAAACTCAATTTAATGTTTACAGGAATGCAAAACTTACAAATTGAATTTTGATCATTTTTACAATTATTTGATGAATTTTTTAACTTCAAAACCTCTAAAACTGTAAAGCTAAACAGTTATTAAAAGATAAAAAAATCTTTTTATTTTATGCAACTTTTTTTTTGTTGATTTGCAAAATTTTATTTAACGCGTTTAATAAATAAAGATATTATATAATAGGTAATCTATATAAAAAAGTAATTCTACATCAATGTCATTGTCAATGCGTTGGGATTCAATGTCTTATTTCTTTAAAAGCATTGTTAAAATCTTTAGCTATTAAAATAACTTTGTTTTAAATTAAAATCTTGCGGCTGCTGCTGCTGCTGTTGTCGTTGTTGCTGCAGTTGTTGTAGGCGTTGTTGTGGTAGGAGTAGTTGCTAAAATAAGTAAATTTAAATGAAAGTAAAATAAATTTTATTTGGAAGTAGATTTAAAAACATCAAATAAATTAATTTTTTAGCCTAATCTTACTAGTTGATGTAGTTGTTGTCATAGCAGTGGTTCTAAGAGTAAAATTTTTTTAATTAATTAAATTAAATTGCCTAGGAATCAACAAATATTCAATGGAAATGCTCAACTTACGGGCACCATCTTTGATAATACTCAAACGACTGATCTGGTTTAGCACATTTCTTAATTTTGATTGGTCCTTTAAACTTTCGGGACAGTTCATCTTTAGAATCATCTGATTCTGGCATAGACTCAACTTTATCAACTAAAATGTTTTTTTTTTTAAAGGAATCAATTTTTGAACTTAAATTCTAAGAATTGCTTTACCATTTTTGTCAACATTCACTGGCACTGATAGCACGATGGTACTCAATAACACAAGACATAACAATAAAGTCAGCTTCATTTTTTTGTAATTTTAAAATTCTCAGCTCGCTTGGAATATGTAGCCACAGCTATGGTTGATTCAAACTGAAGTTTTGCCAAATATTTTACATCTTTAAATATGAAAATTTTGTGAGGAAGAAAGATTTTATTGCGTTTTAAGTCAGCACCTAACGAATAAGTAGCAAATTCTTAAACTTGATTTTATTGCAGCGGACATAAAAATGCACAGAATGCATTTATGACCAATTAACACTTCCATAAAAAAAAATTTCTTTGGAATTTAAGGAATGTTTTGATTTTAGTAAAGAATTATTTGGGTACAAAACTGAGTTATTCACTTTGAACTAAAGAATCTTAGGTAGTTGACAACAAATTGAATCTAAGCACTTTCTAGTCACGCATTAATGTTCATAAAACAGGAAAGTTATGCCTTAATAATTGCTATGACCTAATTCTTAGGAAGAAGACGATTTTGATGAAAAGAATTACAGTTATACCATCCATAAAATCAAAATTAAATTCCTCCAAGAACTTAAAAAACGAAAATAATAAAGGTTTTTATTGAGCAATATAAAAAAATAATGTTGATGCTTTAGCTCTTTTACTGTCAACAATAAGAAGAACATTTTTTGAAAGGAATTTTGAAGAAATTTAATGAAGATGGGAAAACGTGATTTCATGCAAAAAATGATTCAGTTTCTTGACAACTTTTGTTCTGCGTGCTTCAAACTTATACTTTTTCACCCACCTTTATGTTTTTTTCGCGCGTGTTTACTGTCAAAATAGGAATTTCAATGAGCTATACAAATATATATTTTTGTTTATTTTCCTGGTTTGTTTATAGAGCTTTCAATCATTTGAGTTTATTTTAAAATGTCAAGGATGTTTTGAGTGCTCGTGACCTGAACACCATAGCATTTGCACTTTCAAAAGCTTCCTTTTTGCAATTCTTCAAGCATCAATGTATAGAAAAATATAACATGCTTAGCATTTGATGATTTATAGATGTAAAGTTGTCAATAGTAACCTTTCAAATGGAAATAAAAGATTCAAAAGAGGATTACTATCTCCATGAGAAGTTTACATCTTCTTTTATAATCAAATCCTATATTTGTTGATGCAGAAGAAGAGCTTTATTCAAATGTTTGGTAAAAGTGTGTGACATGGATACTAATCGAGTTGAAAGTGACGAAGGAAGGAAAATCTCAAGAAACTTTTTATAGAAGAAATGTTTTGAATCCGTTAGCTAACTTCAGGAAACACAGCTTAGACCTTACAGATGCCTAATCCATTAGTTTTAACAGCAACTCCATCAATCTAACATTAAATACCCAAAATTAGTTTTCATAATTTAAACAAACTTTCTAAATTAACCTTTTCTTTTTTAATCAATCATTTTATTCTTATTTACTGTCACTGACATGCTTCTTTCCTTCCTTTTTCAATGTCAAATAAAAAAAAATTGTTGAATTTACCATGATATGTGGTGTAGCTACAACATACAAACTTTCAAACATAATCCCATGAATCTGCCTTTCATTTTCCACATACGATGATGAGGAAAATATGGTTTGATGACTGAAACATTTAGAGCAGAAGACTTCATAAAATTTTAATGAATTTTTTCAGCAACATTTATTTGATATTTATAGAAATTTATTTTGTCATTTTTTAACCATCAAATGTGAACATTTTACATTTTACAGTCTGGTTACCACAAAAAGCTCTATTTATTATGCTGTGGAAACTAATTGTTTTTTTTGGAATTAAATTACAATTTTAGGTTAATATTTTATTTGTTTGTTATCAGGTTGTCCATATTGGGGTATGTTTAAGGATTAGGTTACAGATTTAGAAAGAAATATTAAGAATATAGGTTGGAACGCAATCTGTACCTTCAAGTGTGCTGCAAATTATTTTAAAATAGTAGAGAAATAGATCCGCATTTTTTAATGGACGTCATTCATGAACGATCCTTGGCTATTTTGGAACTACTGACAATGTAGTTTTTGAATATTTCATTTCAGCATTTAATGGTTCCTAAAATATCTATTAAATGTTGTTTAAAGCTGATTGTCATTCAACATTCACATTCCCATCCTCAAAAATAAATTGTAAATTCCCACATATTCCATAACTTAAGCAATTATATGCACAATTTTCCATGATTACTCAATATACTCAAATGCCAATCCAATTAGTACAAGAATTTTCAATTATCCTGTATTTCATGCTCGAGATGTTTTCAACCATGTAATATGATAAATTTTATCTTCACATAAATGGCACGAACTCATCTTAATGCATTCAAATTGTATAGAATTGATGATTGTATGTTGCTAGCAATAAAATATGAAATTGAGAAGTACATTCACTTAACCCTCTCTCGAATAGTTCCGAGAAGAGCTTTTCACATATTCAATTTATGTCGATTTCCAGCAGCATATTAAGGATAAGTGAATGAGTATATTCCTTTTTTCATAAGTATTATGTTACATATATCTATCCATCTACATTCATGTTATAAGACGGAGAGCTTAGTAAACTATAAACATATTGGAAACATGCATGTGTGGGTGGAGATTATTAAAAAGCTATAGATACTCAGCAATGAGCTCGTAAAAATATCAACGAAATCAGTATCCATAAAAAGTTTCCCATCTTATCATAATGCAAAACATGTTGCTGCTATGCCATAAAAAAGAAGAAGTAGAAGTAGGAAAAAAACTCAATAGAAGCGAGACATATGAAAAATAGTATGTTAGGGAATGTATAGAAGAACATCGGAAAATAAAAATTATTGTAGAAATGGCAGGATGATTGTGCTGCCTGCGGTGCAGCAAAATTCAAAACAAGCTCATTTGTTCAAATGACATTATGGAGAATAACAATGGAACATATGGAGATGCCATAAAAAAAGTCGTATTTATGTTGAACAATAGTTTATTTTTTTTGCTCAGTTTGGTTAGGCTGGAGATGGAAATCTGAAGAAATGTTGCATAAATCTTCTGTTAGATTTAAGGTGCGCTTTAAAGATGAACTAAGGATTGATAACAAAGTTGGGATTCAAAATACTGACGATTGTAGCTGATATTAAAAATTAAAAGTCGAAGCAACGTGTAGGCTTCCAAATGACGTTTTGTATTCTCGGGACAAAGTCTTAAAGTTGACTAGAAGTCTTACAGAAATCAAGCTTTGTTATTGAACAGGAGCTGGTATTCTAACTTAGAATTGAAAGTTGATGCATTACTTCATCGACTCGGGACTTTGGAGTGTTGTGAGACTTGGAAAGAGTACCCTTAGTAGCTCCAGAAACCGGCCTCAGCTCAAACATATAATAATTCAGACCATAGAGGGTGTTAGAGGAGGTATTTCGCCAAATCTTGCTTGAATATATAATGAATCTAGCCTCGCTCCCATCTCTAAAGTCTAAACACCTGAAAAGATCATTTGTTGCCATAAGAATCATTTCAAAAGCTTCCAACCCTAGCCTTCACATTACGAAACACCCTCAATAGAAAACTTCCTATTTCTTTTGTTGTAGAGCGTAGTTAAGGCCTTACTTACGTCACATCAAAATTAATGAAATGATTTATGTTGTACAAGAAATTATTTCTCATGTACCTTCATGCATCCATGCTCATTTCAAGCATTTATGATGTTTATGTTGAACTAGAGCGTAAATAAAATCTGCAAAAACATACAAAAGAGGAGAATGTCATGAAGTATAAGTGTATGAACGAGGAAGCCATGCAGTATTCTTTTATGAATATTGCGGCAACATAAAAAAGTTTCTACATTCAAAAGAGGCACTTTAATATGGCTTCCTGCCGCCTTTTATTGCTCATTTTCCCACATGACATGATATCATTCTTTATCTTTCCTATACTTTTTTTTTGGGTGAGAGCATTGTCGGTTAAATGGAAGAAATTAACGTTTGTTGGAACATGAAAAGAAAGTTTCAAGTCTGTAGAATAACTACCGTTAATATGAAAATCTGATAAAATGAGTTTCTCAAGGAGGAAATGTGAGATTTTCTTCCATCAAAAATGAATGAAACTATTAAAGTTTTATCGAGTTTCGGGGGTAATTGAGAACTTGAACACAGTTGAAAGGATGCTGATCCAGCTTTTGACGCAAAATTTCTGTAAATGTAAGGTTGATGTAAGGTTGCTTCATTTTAAAAGTTGATTTTTAAAATAACCAATATTGATCAATAACTTGCAAACAAATTGACGAGTTTTTAATAGGATTCAAACCTTAGTTCAATAACATTTCGATTATGTTTTAATTTTCAGATCGAGTTAACGATCTGCTGAATGTAAGATTTGACTTTTTATTGGAATTCTGATACAAAATTAAAAAAATTTAATTAAATCCTGCTTACTGATGGAACATCTTAATACGGTTCGAAAAGCTTATATAAATTTTTATGATATTATTCAGATTTTTTTTAAAAAAGGAACCTTAATCCTTACACAATTTTTATTAATAATAAGGATTTTCAATGCAAACATAATAAGCCTTTATGCTTAATTTCTAAGAAGGCTGATTTCTTTATACTTTTTGAATCGTTTCATGTCAGATAAACTTTGTTTATCCTTTCTTATATACAAAAATATTGAAAGCTATATCCAAAATGAATGAGGAATATCAAATAAATTATTAATAAAAATTCCAATCGAAAGTTGATTCCTTTTAGAATAAATCCTAATCCAAAAATAATGGGCTGCAATCATTATGTAAATTCAATTGAAATTTACGACTGAGGCATGAGAAAGCACTTAGATCTTCAACAAAACTCTACAGAAAAATCCATTAAGGCATAAGCGCTAAGAATGAAAAGATCTTCAAAAATTACCCACGCACACGAGTCGTAAAAAATTATTTTCATGAAAATTAGCATGTTTGTGCATTATAACACTTATGAGTATTTACATGCTGAATGAATTCGCACAGCGATGAAATTTAATTTAATTCTTTTCCATCTTCGCCTCCTTCATCGTTCCCAAAAAATTGTCTCTGTAAAGAACATGAATATTTGAGAACGCAACTCAACTTTGAGTGTCATCAAGGGAGTGAGCTTGAGAAATGAAATAAGGAAAAAAAAAAGTTGAAGATTAACTCCCACTGTCTTCCTATTGTCGATGATTCATTTGAAATTCTAATTTGAGATAATGTGCATGGTAACGACAACCCATCCGCAATCAAGTGCTTTTCGTTATTGCAAGATTAAAGGAGATTACTTATTATACACTTAAGAATAAGGCAAATTGGATGAGATCCAGGGGTGGAACTAGCTCCTAGATGATTCTCTTTCTCAAACCTTCCCAAAAGGATCAAAAAGTTTTAAAATTACAATTTTATTAAAATGTACACATCAAGGTTCTCCTCCATAAAACTATAGTTCCACCTCTGAAGAACAATAAATATAAAAAATGAAATTTTATTGAGACTTACAAACACGAGAATGAGAGAATCGAGGTTGAGTAAAAAAGCTTTTCATTTCTTCATCTTATTCCTTTCTTCTATCCATAGATAGATCCATTAAATGAATTTCTCTCATTGCCGATGTAAATTGTGGAAGGGAAAAAAGCAGCACAGTAATCCAATAAAATCAATATTCAACAGATTTCCTTCAATGTTATTTTACTTTAATTAAAGCTTTTTTCACTTTTCAGAGATGAATAATAAATCTTTTTCTGCCTTTTATGATTTTATCCTCGCTTACTTTTTTCATTGCTTTAATTCAATGTGTTTCCTTATCAATTGTTGCTTAGCTTTCGACCCAGTTGGAAATTATGATGGTAATTTTGAAGTAAAATGGCTTATTGGTTCTAATTTGGATGTTTGAGAAACGTGGACCCAAGATATATCTTTGAACATTCTCTAGGGCGGTTTTTGATTCTAGAGACTTGTTAAAGGCTCTTTATATTGTGATATAAATCGACTGTGACTAGCGATGGCTCTTGAATACGTTCCTAAGGTTAGCCTCTTACCTAGCGTATACCAATCAACCGACTAAAGACTCCCTCACATGATTCCTTGCTCATAATAATATTTAAACTGGGTTCAAACATTTTTTATGGAACTCTTATTTGTTATTGTTGATAGTGAGCTGGTATCAGCTGCAAAATAGGCATTATTGGATTTTTTTCCATAAAAGAATTTCAATTTGCAAAATATTCGTAATATCGAATGATGATAAATATGAGAATTTTTTTTATTCAATACCATGGATTATTCATATACGTAGGAAGTAGCTGAGCGAACGCATGTGCGTTTGATTTGCATTTAAAGTATTTTCGTGGAATTTTTCATGTAATTTTCTGTATGGAGAGTTTAAAAGGAAGCCTTAAAGGGCATTAATGGAATATTTATTGACTGTTGCTTAAAAAGGTTTAAGGATTAGATTCGTAAATGTGAAAAAAGGTTGAATTTCAGGGCAGGATATATTCTATGAAATATAAAGAAGCTAATTTTGGTATCAAAAATTAAAAAAGGGATTTTTTTTCTCTTAAAATTAACTTTAACCGTTGCTAAACGCTTTATTAGCATTCTTGAATCTCTAAATGCCTCACGAAGAAGTTGAACCTCACTCATTACAGCCATTAAAGCACTTTATAACTTAATGTTAAAAAGCTTTAAATTACTTAATGACCACTGTACCACAATGAAATATAAAGCAAAGTGAAAATATTCCGTGCTAAAATTTTTTTTCGACACGACATCCACAGATTATAAAAAAAATTATGGAACAAAACAAAACAAAACATTGTGTGAATATGTTCGTAAAAAAGGTAGTGCTGTTGCATAAAACATGGAGTTTTATGACACTTACTACATGACAATTAAATTTACACTAAACTGTGCTTTGATAATGTTTGCGTATGAAGCTCATTCAGTTGGTAAAATGTTTCAGACAGGTACAACAAAAATGGATGTAACATGTGGATTTGATGTAATGCTTTATATTTTATGGTTGGTTAAATTAAAATTAAGCAGAATTATTTCAATAAGGTACGGAAAAGCTATAACTTCGATATAAGTATCAAGATTTGAAAACTCGTTACATTTTGGAACTTAAACTACTGGAAAATCAGTTCATAGCCAAATTTTCTAAGCCACTAATCTCATCATCTATGAATCTATACTTACTTCCCTCTACATACATCCATTATATTTAAAGTGGCTCCAACTTCTAAAACATAATCATATAATTCATCATACTTTCATTATCTGTTACCATAAAAGTCCTTAATTCATTATCAGAATCTATAATGCTGCTGATGATGATAAAGTGCCTATAATAAACATAGCTTCAGTCCTATCTATTCATAATCATCAATCCATATTATCATATCCATTATTGAACATTTAAAACTTTTATTTTCAACATTTTCGAGTATCAAAAACTCTCAAAGCATCAATATTTTACATGATAAATACAGCATAAATACAAGAGTAGAAAGTGGCATGAGATAATGATGAAATGAGGCTGATGTATAGCATGTGAAGCAACAATGAGTATCGCATTATCTTATTAAATCGATATTATTCTCAATAGACGTGAGCATTTTTTTAAGCTCAACAAACTGTTTCTCGACATCTTTTATTGACATTGGCACATACCCTGGTGACGATTGTAATGGAAACTGATAAAGGTTGAGAATTTCAAAAGAGTTCATGAAAGTTTTAGCTGTAATCAAAAGATGATTTCAAATTAAATTCATGAAAATTTCATCATAAGGGAACAGAATCGTCTACACGGATGCAGATAAAGGCTTACGTGACTTCTCGATTATTGCACTTACATTTTTATTTTCAATAATGCTTCATTTAAGTGTCAATATGATACATTTTTCGACGCTTTATGGCAAAAAAAAAATTCTCATTTTCTGCAGAAATTTAATCAAGTAAATTGAATACCCAACTATGGTACACAGTGAATGGTAGAGTAAAATGATGCCAATTGGGAAATCAATGAGTATAGTTTTGAATGTAAATCAACAATGAAATTTATAGACGAGTGTTGAATGAAATTCGAACTGCAATGAAGCAATTTGCGAGCTGTTGTGGAAAGTAGCGAGTTTCAATTGTTTGTGAAATTGCAATGAATTGATGGAAAATTGATCTGAAAATTGTTTGAATGAATTGGATGCAGAAATTGATGATTTTGTGTTTATTTGAGTTGTCGTAAAACTAATTTGAACTTTAATATAAATTTAAGTCCTTTTTGAGTTCCAGGTAGTGTTGGGCAAATATTCGAATATATCCGAATATATTCGAATATGAACAAAAAAATATTCGAATATATTCGAATATATATTCGAATATTAGAAATTCAAAAATGAAAAAATACGTTATTTGTTGATTAGCATTTTTCAACTTGCCTGTAATTTGTAAATGATAAACAATTCATATATGAGAATTAAAGACATTAAATTGTTAAATATGCTATAATTAATGATTTTTTGTGTATCCTTTGGCAAAAAGCTTTCAAAAACTTACTGACCGTTAGAAAATTTGAATCTCAAAAGACCGTTAAATGAAAAACTTTTTCTATATGGAAATTCATTGGAACAAATTATGTAATTATACTATAACTAATGTTTTCGTAGTGCAACTTTTAGCGGGAAAATTTTCAAATATTTATTGACCGTTAAAATTTTTTAAAAGGCGACTTCAAATATTCTTTGATATCAAATTTTTTCAATTGAAAAAATCATGTTAAACAATTACTAAAATAGATCTAATTTTAATGGAAAAGCAATGGAAGTACTTTCTTTAGCCAAATACGTCGATATTTTAGTTGTAAGGTATTTAATTAATTGTTAAACATTTATTAAAAAAAAAAACACGATTAATAACGGTTATTTTTTGAATTATGTATATTCGAATATATATTCGAATATATGCGCACATTTATGTGCGCACATTATATTCGAATATATTCGAATACGATTCTGCCCAACCCTAGTTCCAGGTTTTAGAATTCATCGAACAGAATTGGAGCGAGGCATTAAAAAAACAATTCAAAAACTGTCAGCATTGCACTAATAGCTCAAAACTTATGCCTCAATTATCAGTTCCACAATTCTCAATCCACAAAAATTTTAAAATAATTTTTCATCCTGCAGCAATTAAATTAGTTAATTGCTTCTATTCAATTTGCTCAAATATGTTCATCTAATTCATTTGAGACAAGGAATTGAAATGAAAATAGGTTGAAAATTGAAATTTTTGCAATTATATGTTCTGCAATTATCACAAAATTAATGATCTATGTGCAAATGCATAATTATATGAACAATGTTAATCTGTCGTTAGATCAATAATATGGAATGCATTATTATTATTATCGAATTTATGGAAATAAGTTGGTTAAACAATTAAATTTAGTGAAAATTATTTAATGCTTTGTAAAGAGCATAATAGCTATCATGAGGATTCTTAAATGTTGACATGTTCCTATTATTATTATTTAAACAATTACATCCATTCTGATCCATAAATGTTATTCTCAAAACAGGATTTATTGACCTAGATGTTACTATAATATGTTTTAAAACTTCATGCCCACCTTTTTCTTATTTGTTAAGCCTCTGACTGAAGTTATTGTTTGCGTATCAATATAAATTCTACATTTGAATAAAAATCATATAAAACTGCATTTTTGGCAATAAATGAGACATAAAATTAATTGCCAAAATTCTTATAGCCATAAAACTGCATTTGTGAAATTATATCATATCAATCTACAGTAAGAAGAGATTTTATATCAATTTTAACACATAATAAAATTTTATAGCATTTAACACCTTAAATGAAGAATCTTAGTTGATGGAAAATGCCAATGACCTGTTTCTTACGTTGCTTTTGCTTCATTTCATTCAGAAATTATTAATTAATTGGTTTTGTAGTGAATTTAAATACATCTGGCGCTAGGATTTTTAAAAATTTATAGATATGCTCTCTATAAACCGCTAATGTCGTTCAATAACATGGAGGATAGGAACGATCAAGAGCCATGTCCTTATACGAAGAATAAACATATTCGATTAAAAGTGTTGGGAAAGGAAAGTCTCTCCAGTTATCAAATTCTTTAAAAAAAATTCAAATGAAATTCAAAGCTGATTCACATATAATGAATTTAAGATGCAAATATATTCCAAAAAAAGTTAATTTACTTCACAAAAAGTTCCATTAAATGATAAAAAATAATTAACTTTTTCAAAATAAATAGGAAGGAAAGGTGTGCATAGATTTGAATCTGTTCAAAAAATTATAATTAAAGCAGACACGATGTTTAAGCTCAAAATTTATATTCTAAAATGCAACAAAATTATTATCATATATAATATTTCATATGTAAATTCAAATGCTGCTTCCTCTCTAAGCTCATTATTTGATAAAGTGCAAAACTTGGTTGCTGTCTCCGCTTGTGTACGCAAATTTATGATTCTCATATTATATGTACGTATACAGCAAAAAAAAAAAATATTCATATTAAGTCAGTTCGTTACTTTCATTCTAACTGCTGTGTCTCCTGAAACCATAAAAATATTAAAACATTAGCATAATAATCGCATATTTTTAATGCCTTTTTCAAAATAAAAGGACTCTTTTTTTTCTGAATTTCATTACCCTACATAAAAAATATTATTTGCATATAACACATAATATGATTGTCTACATAAGGATATGAAAGGTCTTTAAGATGGAAAATATCATGCAATGATTTTTATGAAACTAAAAAATTTAGAGACTGTTGAAGAAGAATGCAATTAAATACTTCTGGATTCAACATGTGTTGAGATTTATAGTCATGGAAATAGTCAATTATAGAGCAGTTTTCATGGTAATATATTACAGTTTTAGATACTTAAATATTCTGGTATGTAAAGCTGGAAAATATGATGAAATGTGTAAAATAGGAATTGACGAAATTTATGATTGATTATCGAAATTTGAGTATGTGTAGGTGAGGATTATAGTAATTAAAAGTAGCAGTAAGGATGAAACTTTAGAGAGTAATTGGAGTCAAAAACATCAACACGACAACCTTAATTTTCTCGTTCTTATAAGCTGCAATCTTCTAAGAATTATTGACAATTTCCAAATGTTTGTTCAAAATTCCCCAAAAATCAAACCTGAAATCAGAGAATACAAATTAAAATTTTCCTAGAATTGATTATCATAAATGCGACCAATAAAATATCGTCCTATTTCGAAGTCATTTCCAAAGAATGGTCTATATAATATTGACGTATAATAACTTTATCCTGAATTCAATTAATTAAAACAACAACTAAATACTCAGAAATTTATCAGACAATGGCATCAATATGATACTTTATTCACAGGACTGTTGACAACGAACGGAAATTACAATGTTTCATATCAAAGCGCTTGAAGCTTCATTTCTGATTTGATAAATTTGAATAACGTGCTTGACGACACAAAAAAAAAGAAATTGAAAAGTCGAACAGTTGACAGATTTATGAATATTATGATTTCTCGCTCATGCTGTTTAAAATTAGGTACATGACTGGGTACATTTTATTTGAAATCTTCGTTTAGCATTGAATGCAAAGAGTTTTGTGGCTTTAACAGTTACCTGCATGTAGTGTAATACTTGCTGATATTCAGTCAGAGTTTCAAATTATTTGAAAATTAAGCTTCATGCCGCTTTTGGTTATCAGCCTGCTTCTACTTTATCAATAATCTTCATGTTCCGAATATCATATGTATTGCAATCAAATCTTCATTATTATTGAAATCAAAGAAAATATCATCACAAAACATTCATACTTACTTATAGCAACTTATAGGAGCAACCTTATGTTACTGAACAAACAAGAACAGCTCCTAATAACCACGCTGAAATCACATAATAATTGATATTGTATCTATTGTTTATGAATAATTTATTTTATGATACAAGAAAACAGTTAATTAAGTAGCAGCAACAAGTCGAATATTGTCTAAGGGTGCTGATATTGGTCCGAGTAGCACAAACGTTTTTAAAGGAAATTGTTGCATCAGTCGTGTTTACTAAGAAACTAGTTACCCGGGAATGATCTCATTGAACGATATTCAAGAAATTGTAAAATCATTGCTCAACAGCTGTGCCTTTATATTGAATATTGTGATCATTATTGTGTAGTTAAGATTATAATGCTGTGTTGTGATACCTATTGTACTATGAATATCTTTATTTTAATATTTCCCAAGACATTAATAATCATGAATACAATTTTGAATGGAAAATTGTGAAAATATACACAATAAAGTTCATTGCTTCAGTAAAGATAAATGTTCGCATATTTTACAGATAGACTTTACTGTATGTACCATCGACTTCAGGATAAAATAATCTTTTGAATAATGCATCAAAAATGTTTACTAAAATTGAATTTTAGATCTCTTTGTATAGAAAAGTGTGAAAGTATCTGAAAATATAAGGTCTTGATGCAACATTTATTATTTTAGTTAACATTCAAAAATATTATTCATCCAATTAAAAATATTGAACAACATAAAATCTTTTAATCGCCCTTGAACGATAGATACTTTAATGTTTAAGAGGTGCCAGGTCGATAAATGTTTGATTAATTCTTGTTTATAAATAATTTTGTGCTGCTTTTTATTACTTGTCAGATTCTAAATCGTTGATTAATTTACTTTACTAATTACTGCGTGGGTCTGAACTAATTTTTTAAGGTTATTTTATCAATCAAGGCGAGATCGTTTTTGTTTAAAAAAACAAATTTTGTTTTGGGGGCTGTTCACTTATTACGTAACGCGAAAAAATGACTTCTTAGACCCCCCCACTCGTAACAAAATTTGTATGAAAAAAAAATTTCCTTGTTTGAACCGTAACAAAATCTTAGACCCCCCCTCCCCCTAAAAGCGTTACGTGATAAGTGAATGGCCCCTTGGGTTAAAGTAATTAAAACTTTTTGATATAGCAGCGCCTCAAATTTGTAGCAAAAATTAAAGCAACGCCTCACATTTGTAGCAAAAATTAAAGCATCGCATCAACTTAGAGCAAAAAGCTAAAGCAATGCGTCAAATGTGTAACAAAATATAAAGCAACGCCTCATTTTTGTTGCATAACTCGAAGCAAAGTTTTTATTTTAAGCTTCATTTAATCCAATACTTTATTTCCTTATAGAAAAGCTAGAGCTAAAAGTTTAAGCCCTTTTATTGAGTTGTAACTGAAACTATGTAATTTTATAACAAATACAAAACTCGCCAATGAATAAAATAATTACATTAAAGCACGATACACCAAGTTCATCAGAAAGGGAAATCGCACATCCATTAAAAACTCAACACATCCCTTTTAGCAATTATTTAAAAAAAATTTTAATAAATTAAAATCCAGAAACTTTCCATAAAAAATAAATCACACAACGCCAATGAAGAGCAGCGAACAACAGAATTAAAGCACCACGTATGTTCCTGTTTATCGACAATTATTGCCACGACTGTAATACAATATTTACACTAATATACTCACTCCCAACCACCTAGTGGGTCAACAAAATTCTGTTTATTGTATATGTTATCGGTGAAATATGTGAAATAAAATATAAAAAAATGACTATACACATATTAAGCTGGTCATCATCACTACGGAAACGAAACATTTCAACACAACCTGATTGAATACATGCCAGGATCGTACATTAGTATCGACATCATGCAATAGTCTATGCAGGACTTATAGTTTTAAAAAAAAAGTTCAGTTCTGGTTGAACATTGAACATGTTCTGAAGTTTATTTCTATTGCCTTTATCCATGCACTGTAGTGAAAGTAAGGCCTCATTAGTAGGTGATCTGTGGTGGAATTCAGACATAGAAAAATAAAATTATAATAATAATATTTTGAAGTGATGATGACTAGTCATCAAAAAGTGAAATTGAAAATAATTTTTAAATTCATATTGATTTTCCTGTCCCTCATCCGTGGATTAAACTGTCAGACAAGTCAGAATATTAACGTATGTAAGTACATCGCTGAATAAAAATAATAATTAAATTAATTAATTATCATCAGTTGCTTTATTAAGAACGTGAGGAGATTAAAAATGCTAATTAAAGCAATTAATTCATTTGCCATTATTATATGAGAATAAAAACGTTAATATGAAGCTCATTCATGTACTTTTAAATGCCTCAGGATTGAAATTTTTTTTTATATAAATTGAAATTAAATTTCAATTTTGCGTATTTTTGTAATGAATGCGATTATGGTAATCTGTTTAAATTTATCAATCATGGGTTTATGGGTGACTTTATATTATTTGTAATGTAATTTTTTGGGGGAAAATTGAAAATAACGAAAGGGATGAAACATTTACGGCGTTATTTTAATGTGAGGATGTGGATTTTTGGCTGGGTTCGTGCTGAATTTGCTCGTGTTGTATTGGATTAGGGGACTTAAGTGATGATTTAGAAAGGTATTAAATTCAGTTGGGAGCCATTTAGGCATTACGTACGACTAAATGGAAGAATAAGTGGTCAGATATTGGTTAAATAAAGATTTGAACTCGAAATCATCTCAGATTTTTCCGAATTTTCTAAAATTTGAATGGCACAAGTTGATTAACCGGCAACAAGTAGATGTGCGTCTGGCATGGTGCTAGCTGTCATGCCAGCTTGGTACCGGATTTCTATTCGATTAACCGACTTGTGACATTCAGGCAGGTTCGTGAGTAAGTTCAATTCCATGAGTCATATCATTTTTACATTGAATAAGTCGTTTTCAATAGAAAATTGCGCAGCTACTTAACATTAATTTTCCATTTTCCTTTCAAAAATTATATTTACACAATCAAATGCCTTTCCATCTTTTTCAACCCACATTGAAACCAAACCTTTGATCTTTCATAAATCACTTCAAGAAAGTTGTCACAATTTTCTTTTCTTTTTATCATAAATCAATGCATCAAATAAACAAGCAAATCTCATGACAGAAATACTTGAAAATAAACATTGTGGGTTGTCAAAAAGTGTGTCGTAAAGGTCAACCGCAAGGGTACATCGATAAATCAGAACATAAAAAATATAATGTTCAAATCAAAACTCGATTTTTCATTTTGAATTGATTTGTTAAGGTGATAATTTGGTTAACTTCTTGTTACTTTATTAAGCTGTGAATCGATTTTTATTTGACATCTGGAACCTTGCAGTCAATTTGGGATTATTATTCAGCTCATGAAAATTTTCAAATTATTTTAAATGTGTTAAAATTCAATAAAAATTTGCTTCCAAAATATTAAACCTATTAAAATTCTATTGAGATAAAACAGTAATTTCTTTCAAATTTTATTTCGACTATTTTTTCCCAATAAAAAACATCAAAAATCACTTTAACCCCAACACACTTGTGTTCCTTGATCCTTTCTTCCATTCTATTTTTAATAACAGAAAATGGATGAAGCTATCGCTAGACTCGATACGATATTTTCTTCAATTTAATATAGAATTTCTTGATTCGAGTTATGATTATTGAGGATATAAATTTTTAATGCTTTCGACCCAAATTTTCAACAATATCTGAGAAAATTGAGTTGAGTTGAAAATGGATGTTGGTGGTTAAGGTGCATTTTTGATAAATTTCAGTTAACTTTTGAATGATTTATTAAAAAGTTGATTTTTTTGAATTTTTTATGTTTTCAAAAATTCTGACTTTTTACAAACTTTTCAAAAATTTATTTCTTTAGATTTTTGCAACTTAATTGAGTGTTTATTTATTTTTTTTTAAATTTTAAAAATTAAGCTTTTAGAAAACTTATAAAAAAATTGAATTTATTAAAAGAGTAAGTCAACCGACAAAGTCAAAGGTGCAGAATTAATAAGTACGATTTTGATTAATTTTGATCATTTTGATAATTTTTTTGATCAGTTCCGCACCCTTGGACAAAGTAAAAGAAGCGAAATCTTATCCTTAAAAATTCTCACACTTTAAAAATAAGAAAAGAAAATCCTTTTCATTCTTCAATGAAACGAAATTCAATGCCTTTTCTGTCACTGATTCATTTTTATTTATATATCAGCGATAACTTGTTGTGAAGGCTAAGAATATGCTTTCAGGACTTGAATCGCACAATAAAAGAAAAAAAAACTTTTTTCTTCTTTCTCTCTTTTTTTGGTCAAACGAAACCTTTTCTTTTTGCACAAAAATGTCATAAAAATAATTTTGACATAAAATTTTATGATTTAGATACAAAAGAGGCTGGCAAACGAGCAGAAAACTTCATCTTTTATGTCGGGGGGTCGAAGGGATCAATTTCTTTTTTTTCTGTATCTTCCCTTTTTTCTGCTCGGATCATATGGTAATTTGTAAGAAAGTACTTTATGGATATTTATATTTTTTGGGTTCAAAATGAGTGGTTTTAGAGTGTCATCATTAAAAGCATATATTTTATATCATAAAATAGTGAACAAGTTCATAAATTAAAATTTATTGGAAAGCTTTCTGCTGAAGAATTTTTATATCATGAACTTTATGGGATATTAGGCATTTAGAAAGGCAAATTTTTGAGCTGTTAAAAGACAGCACATATTTTTTTTTATAAAATAGCGAATTTTGGGTTCTCTTTTTGAATGCCTTTTGAATTGAAAAATTTATGTTTATGTGTATTTTTATGTCGCATAGTCATTCGGATGCTTTGTTTGCATTCAAAGCTCTTATTTATGAAAGTAATTTTCTCTGAGGCAATTTAGGATTTTTTTTGGAATTTCAAAAACAATTTTAATGCCTTTCTAGTTTAAAATAGCTTTTATATTTTTTTGCAACATATCTTACCATTCCTTGCCTGACTTTGAGTCTATTTCAAACCCGAGCTACACAAATCGTAAAATTCTTAACACAGATCCATCAAGACTCTTCCACAAAGTGATTTTTGATTAAGTCTGGCAGCCTTATAGAGTCTTTTTGTTTGTGTCGCTCGGAAAAGCATCCAGCAAGTCCTTAAAAATTAAATAAATTCAGATTTAATGTTTTATAGACCATTAAAAATATTAAGAACCATTAAAGTTGAATACTTCAACCATTATTGAATTCCAAAATTCAGTTCATTAAAACATCAATTTTTAAAAACGACAAAATTTCTGTTTCTTATTCAGCATTACAATTTCTAAATTGTTTCTGCTTCAAGACGTCAATTTCCTTCATTGCCTTTAAGCTTCTTGTTTGAAAAAGTATTTTAAATGTAAAACAATTCAAATCGCTTCAGTTAATGCTGCTTATTAAAATTCCATTTCCTTTCCTTCAACTTGAGAGATAAAAGACAATGGAAATTCCTACTTCCAACCGTAAATAAATAACGAAAATTCTATTTCAATGAAAGTTAATTAAACATTTTCAAAATACCTGAAATGGCATTTTTACCTACATACCTTGATAATATTATTTTATTTTGCTGCTGTCTCTTCCTTTCTGACTCTTATTTTTTCATTAATTTAATCCTCCCATTGAAAAAAACTCAACTTCTGTGATTTTTCATGTACCTGTACAAATTCAAAGTAAAGTAAAAATGGAAGAAAAGTCTCTGACAAGTGTCGAGGCTCATTAAATATTTAAGCAGCTGTAGCTTCGACTAATAATTAAATTCTTCATTAAAATTTCATTTTGAAATAACAAATTTATAGCTTCTGTACTCACTTTTCGACATGTTTATTTCTGATGGAATGAGCACTATTTTAATGTTATTAATTTTCCGGGATGAGTTTTTGAGATTACAGGTTGTTTGAAAATGTTTTGGTTACTGCTACGATAATTAGTGGGTATGATGACTGTTTGATCCATTTGAAAAATTACATGGTAATCTAGTTTGGGTATTAAGATAATGATTTAGCAGAAGAAGAGGCAACATGGTCCATATTACCTAAGATTTGCCTAGCTACTAGATCCTAGGGAGCTTCTAAGCTTTTAACATTAATAGCTACAATTCAAAACATTAAGAACCTAATATCAATCCTCGATCTCTTTATCTTAATCCACAGTATTCATCAATGAAGTCGGAAACGATATCGCACAAAAAGCATTTGAGGTAGCTATAGGATATATCAAAAAGAATCCAAATTTAGGATTGAGTGTGGAATATACGTTAGTTGAAGGCAATCGAACAGACAGCAAAGGACTACTGGAATCGATATGTACGACATATGCAGCAAATCTACAAGAAAACAAGAAGCCTCACGTAATCTTCGACACAACAAAGACAGGTGTATCATCGGAAACTGTTAAGTCACTCTCAGCAGCACTTGGTATACCAACAATAAGTGCGTCGTATGGCCAAGATGGTGATTTGAGGCAATGGCGTGAATTATCAGAGAAGAAGAAAGCTTATTTGCTACAAGTTAATCCACCTGCTGATTTACTGACAGAAGTCGTCCGATCTATTGTCATTTACATGAACATTACAAATGCTGCTATCCTTTATGATAACTCATTTGTTGTGGACCACAAGTACAAAGCATTATTACAAAATATTCCTACTCGACATGTTATTACGGCCGTTGCAGCAAACAAACAAGCAATTTCAGAGCAAATTACAAAGCTTAGGAATTTGGATATCAACAACTATTTTATTTTGGGAAAGATTGAGTCAGTTAAGTTGGTGCTTGGTGAGTAAATTTTTGTGGGATTGAGTTTGTGGCTCATCATTCCGTACATCCATGCATCCTTATCCTACATTCTTCAAATGGTCTGGATTGGTTTTAAAACCCTTATTAAATTTGTTTAGGATCTGATGAAACCTTTAGAGTACATTCTAATATTTTCTTCTATTTGCTTGGGATTCGAACCCATGTCTTGACATAAGTTTAAGGTGATATTTGATCTGTAATTCACAATCTGATGACAAATTGACTAAACATTACTTTTTCCAGCTTTTGTACCTATATATGGCTCAATAACTAAGGTTCTGATCTCATTAGACTATAAAGACCATAAATTATTTACCTATTCAAATTATTCTCACTTCTAAATTAATCGTTCTATTGAATAATTCATAAGTCGATCTGAAAACATGAAAAGTAATTTTCACTTTCATCATACACCACACATAGCCTCCGTTATTGATTTTTCCATCAATGTCTTCTTTATTAATTTAATAATCACCTCAATAAACTCATTAAATTCATAAATCAATTTCTATTTTCTCTCACTCGTTGCTTTTTTTACCTCTAATTCGATTCCAATTTTCATGATATATATCAATAGCACAATTCTCAACTTGTTAAGATATTGAATTGGTATAAAATTATGAGAAAGCAACTTTTTTTTGATGTTCATTCTCACCATGCTTTTATTTCTACAGAACGTCTATTAACACCTTGTCATTATCAACTTCAATTTGGCTCTTGTTTTTTCAACATGCGTGTGTGTTATTGAATAGAGTTTCTATGTTCATTTCGGTGATGATTCTATCAGTTTTGTGGCTATACAAGAAAAACTTTTCCTTTCCATTACTGTAATTTAGAATTGAATTAATGGACACGCATCATGTCACATACTAAGGAAAAATAATATAATATAATAAATATTGACAGCCATGTACATACATACATGTATGAATAAACTTGAAATTATTATTGATTTATTTCTGGACGGGTAATGGAATGCTTTTTATGAAATATTATGTTTGAGGAATGATGGGCATGGAATTTTCATGGTGAATTTTTCATTGGTCGGATCAAAAATTGTAGATTATTAAGTCAAGGGATAGTTTGGTGTTTTAGTAGATTTAAACCACGGAATGCCATTCTTCCATCATCGAGGTTGGGAATTAAGCATTCATAACAATCTATATGTCAGAAGATTGGTGTTAGTAGCCATAATGTTAGTCAAAAGACTAGTTATTCATTATTTACTGGTTTCCATAATACAGTTCGATTCTCATCCAGTGTGAAACTCGCTTCATAGTTTAAAAAGTCCTAAAAACACAGTATTGAGGGTAGACAAGGGGTCAACCCCAAACACTTGACTAGCTTGCTTATTCAATCTAATAGGACATTTTAAGAAGAAACATCTTCACATCCCACAGAAGCATCAAATACAATAATTATAGGTTATGCGCTCTATTAATCAGAACATCCCAACTTCCACGATGCTCCAATATTCACTGAAACAAACCAATCCATTAAATCAATTTACTATAAATTCCAGAATCAGCAAAAAAGGAATATTTCGAGCGTAATTTTGCATGGCACGCAATCACAGAAGCAAAGCAAGATTTAACAGCAGCGATAGAAAATGCAACAGTCATGTTTATTCGTCCGTCACCCGATGGAAAGTCAAAAGATCGATTGGGTACAATGCGAACAACATATAATTTAAAAGTAATTGTCTATTCCATCGACATTTATGAATGTCATCAACTAATATGAATCGTTTTAATTTTTTTCCCATTTAGTATGAACCTGAAATTGAGTCAGCATTTTATTTTGACTTGGCAGTGAGGACATTCTTGTCGGTAAAACAGATATTACAAGTCGGTGCTTGGCCTCCGAACATGAAGTATTTAACATGCGATGAATTTGATGGCACAAACTCACCCGAACACACAATTGATTTGAAGTCATATTTTGTCGAGGTAGATTATTATGTCCTTTAATTCACTGACCTTAGTCACTGTATGAAATAATTACACTTCATTCCAGTCAACGGAACTGCCAACATATGCGCCATTTGAATTTGGCAAAGGCAATGTTCCATTCAATGGCTACAGTTTTATGAAATTCGAGGCAGATATTAATGCAGTGACAATTCGCGGTGGTGCATCTGTGAGCACAAAATTGCTTGGCACATGGACAGCTGGTCTCAATAATGAATTGAAAATAGCAGCAATTGAAGAAATGAGAAACATGACAGCGGATATTGTGTATCGAGTATATACAGTCGTACAACCGCCATTTATTATACGTGATGAGTCAGCACCGAAAGGGTTTCGTGGCTACTGTATCGACCTCATCGATGCAATCGCAGAAATTGTCAAATTTGACTATGAGATAAAAGAAGTTGAGGACCAAAAGTTTGGCAGTATGAACGAGAAAGGAGAATGGAATGGTGTTGTACGTAAATTAATTGATAAACAGGCAGATATTGGACTCGGCTCGATGTCAGTAATGGCTGAACGTGAGACTGTAATTGATTTCACTGTGCCGTACTATGATCTTGTGGGAATTACGATTATGATGGTTCTGCCCAGCTCACCGAGTTCATTGTTCAAGTTCTTAACTGTCTTGGAAACAAATGTATGGCTCTGTATCCTTGCTGCTTATTTTTTCACAAGGTAATTGTTGTTTGTACATTTATTTGGGTAAATAAAAAAGAGTAAGCAAACATGCCCCAAAACTGTATTTTGTGAACGGAAGTTGTTATTTTTTTGACTTTTTTACGAGCTTCATTCATAAAATTTTTATTTATTTAATTTTTGTTATCTACTGAATGGAACAACAGCTTCTTGATGTGGATTTTCGATCGATACAGCCCCTACAGCTACCAAAATAACCGTGAAAAATATGTTGATGATGATGAAAAACGTGAATTCACGTTAAAAGAGTGCCTTTGGTTCTGCATGACATCTTTGACGCCACAGGGAGGAGGTGAGTTTTATTGTGCAAGTTGGTGTGGTTGGAATTGAACCAGCAATAACAAATGAAGCTTTTGGATGAAGCTTTGATTAGTTTTAAGAGTTTGAGACCATGCTGATGAGCCTTATCTTGCTGTACTAGTCGCTCTGGTTATTAATCAAACCATGAGCTCTTTAGCATGCCCCAAGTTCCAAGGACCACAATCTAAACTCAAACTTATAATCATAATAATTACACAGAAATATTTTTATTTCATTTTTTCAGGTGAAGCACCAAAAAATCTCAGCGGTAAAAAAATATTTTCTTTTGATTAATTTTTAGCAAATATTTGATGTACAGTTGTGGCAACAGAAAATGAAATAATTTATTTCCTCCTTTTCTTTTTATATCATCAAATATAAAATAACTGTAGGAAGGTAAGCATTAATTTTAATAAATTTTAAAGGTTGTTGACTTGGTACGGTTTATTTTCGGAGAAATATTGTTAAAGGTCAAATCGTATGGGAATTTTCATGAGGATAATCATGTGCTAAGAATATTTTTGGAGAATTTATTTACTTAAATTTATTTCCTGAATAGAATATAGAAAAGCTTGGAACTGTAGTCAATGATTTTGTTGAATTTAAATAGAGTTTTAATAAGTTCATAGTTGCCTAAGCTAGGTGTGTTCAGGAGGTAGCTGAAACCAAGATTCCAATAAAAATGACGACTTTCAGTTTGCTTGTGTGTTATTTAATACTAAACAACCTTTAGTAAATAAATTACAACATTCAATTTTAATAATGAATTGTCCTCCACAGACTCGTTGCAGCAACATGGTGGCTTTTCGGTTTCATCATTATTGCGAGTTACACAGCTAACTTGGCTGCTTTCTTGACAGTCTCACGTTTGGATACGGTAAAATGAACATTCAATCTATTATTCATACCAAAAAAATAATCGAGCAAATAATCATTTCAGCCCATAGAGTCGTTGGATGACTTGGCAAAACAATATAAAGGTTGATAAATGTGAATTTTTATCAAAAATAAATCACTGTAAAATTTATTCCTTTCCATTTCAGTCCTCTACGCGCCAATAAACGGCAGTTCAGCGATGACTTATTTCGAAAGAATGGCTGATATTGAGCGTCGGTTCTATGAGATATGGAAGGATATGTCATTAAACGATTCATTATCACCAGTTGAGAGGAGTAAGTTGGCAGTTTGGGATTATCCCGTCAGTGACAAGTACACAAAAATGTGGCAAGCAATGCGAGAAGCTGGCTTACCAAATACACTAGAGGAAGCTGTCGCACGTGTTAGGTACTGATAAGAGTGACATGAATTTTAAAAAAATTATTCTCATTTTGCCTTTATTTTATTCCTAGAAATTCAACAAATTCTGCTGGTTTTGCATTCTTGGGAGATGCCACTGACATCCGATATCAAGTAAGAATTGAGAAAATTCAATTAGAGTAGATTAAATTACATTTTATATTTCTAGGTCTTGACAAGTTGTGACTTACAGATGGTTGGAGAAGAATTTTCAAGAAAACCGTACGCATTGGCAGTTCAGCAAGGCTCACCGTTAAAGGATCAATTTAATAATGCGTAAGAACGTGCTTTCTTTAAAAATCTATCAACAAAATATTTTATAAATTCCTTTCAGCATCCTTCAACTCCTCAACAAGCGACAATTGGAAAAGTTTAAAGAACGTTGGTGGAAGAAGGATGACATTTCAGCAAAATGCGAGAAACCAGAGGATCAATCAGACGGTATATCCATCCAAAATATTGGTGGTGTATTTATTGTAATCTTCGTTGGTATTGGCATGGCATGCATCACATTGGCATTCGAGTTCTGGTACTATAAGCTACGTAAAACACCTAAAATTGTCTCAAACGATGAATACAACAAGTTCTCAAAGTCAGGTGACATGGCAACCATGAAAAATAATATTAGTTTTGGTTCCGGTGGATTAATTGATCCACCTGGAAATAATTTAAAGTCACGACATCCACCAGCCAATAATTTTCGTGCTAGATTTTAAATTTGTTGAATTTTGCATATTTTGTTATTAGATGTCAACTTAAAGTGACATTGAGGGTATTAGATTGTGATGGGAATTTGACTCAGTTGAGATGGAGAGGAAAAAAATTGTAAATTGATGAGATATTTTCATTAATCTTGTTCCTACTGAGTGG
The DNA here is from genome assembly GCA_917627325.4 of Chironomus riparius. Lineage (NCBI taxonomy): Eukaryota > Metazoa > Arthropoda > Insecta > Diptera > Chironomidae > Chironomus > Chironomus riparius. Next base: position 13,217,615 of record OU895877.1, on the reverse strand, counting down.
ATTTCTTATAAATTGATTGGATATTGCTGTTAAGTTATGAATTGATTGATAGGACATTGTTTAGGATGTCGATGAAAATTTTTTAAAAAAACAAAAATTGTTGATGTTTTTGGATATAGATTATGAATTGGGTTTTTGATGGATTATTGATGACTGTTAATTTTGTTTACATCAGGGGCAAATGCTGAATTTTTTGAAAAATTTTGGTTCTGATTTTAAATTTTGGCATATGATTTATCCTTATGTTGCGCTAAGAATCCGGAAACCAACTCTAGTAGAAGCCTCTTAAGTTGTTTTAATTTTTGTTCCTTTAAATGCTACAAGCTAGAAATTGTGTGACCGTTTAGATACTCTAAATGCCCCTCTGGTACTTTTCTGATCCGTTATCAAAAACGTCTTTACAATTTCGTTTGTTTTGAGATCATTTAACAAAAAAACAAATTTTATTATTTTTCAAACTTTAATAAAAATTCAATTAGTAAACAGAATAATTATGTAAGATATCATAAAAATTTTAAAATGTTTCATTTAACTATAAAACTCAACATTTAATAGATTTAAAAGCTTTCTCTGTACAATAACAAAGCAAAAAAAGCACAAAAAAAATTTTGTATCGAAGTAAAACTTTTTTACAACAAAACAAAAAAAAATGTAAAACTTTGAGGAATAACAGAAAAGTAAAAAGTTGTTGATGTTTGTTCTTTGAATTTTTAGTAGATTGGTAAGAGAAGCAAGGGGGTTTGGGGATGCATCGATTGTAGTTTCTATTTGTTATTTGATACTTTGCATGCACATTTGATGTTTATTGTGTTGTAAAAATACAAGCAAGATTGAAATTACAGCAAAACAAGTGAACTTTTAAGCTTTGAACAAATAAAATCAAAAGAAAAGAAAAATAAAAAAACTTAAAAAATTATTTTCTTTGTAATTTTATTTACACTGAATGAACAAATGTTTGGTAAATATGAGCTCATGATTGTGGAAAACTTTTTTTGTAACAAGAAACTTTTTGAACAGTTTTAATATGGGAAAGACTATGGAAACAGGATGTAGAGAAGTCAAGAATATTCAATCTTGAGTGAAATATAAAACTTTTATTTCAATTGCATTGTATGTTCTGCTAATTGCATAAGTCTTAGGATTTAAATGCTTTACGGGCTTGTTATGCATTGAAGTATTGATAAGTTTGGTTAAGGATTTAGAATGGGACTTGATTGAATTATGTAGGAATCAGGAATGTAAAGTAATAAGCTTCAATAGTGCATTTGGTAAGTGTTTGAAATTCATGGAGTTTTACAAATAATCTTACGATTCTTAGTTCAAATCTCAGTTAAGAATTTCAATACAAAATTATTCTTTACAATGAATAATTGCTAAGTTTGTCGGAACTGAAACTGACAAAAACAAATAAACTAAATGAGAACAATATTAAGGTTAAGTTTCAAATACAATAGATTGTTCAGATCTAAGCCTCAAACTTCCAGTACACATGGATAGCTGATATGAAGAGATAAATGATATCAAGACTGAGGAAACACGACAAAGAAAACTGAAACTACAGAACTATTTTTGAACGACAAAAGTAAATGTCGCTTATATAAAGATGTTTCAGAACTATTCCCTAACATTGTCATTCAATATCACTAAAACTTATTGCCAAGCAAGCTAACAACACACAACATTGTCTCATCTACAAAAAAATTTCATTTCACTTCTAATTAAAAAAGTCATTGAAAACAAAGATATAAATTACATTACATTCCATTATTCCCATCTACAGCCAACACAAGGTTCTACATTTTATTCTACGAGATGATTACAGCCTTTTTCCTCACCTTTATCATTATGTGTTGGAGTCATTCAAGTATGACGTCTAGAAAAAGCCCTGTGATGCTGTGGTGATATAATAAACAAATCTTGCATTTAAAAAATGTGTCAAAAAAGCAAAAAATCTAGTTTCTTGGTTGACGTCATTAGTGAATAATCCCCATTTTCTTTCTCGAATACACAAGACAGAAGGAAAGTTTTTATTCAAGGCATATAAAAAAGCTCTTATGTTATTGTTTTGTTTGCCTTCCTCTTCATGTTCACATTACCTTCACAAATGACTGAGCGTGTGCACAAAATAAAGAAGTTTCTATATTCCCAAAAGAATCACCATAAAAAAAGTTTCTTTCCATTTTCATTTCATTCATTCATCATCATATAAGGAAACTTTCTCTCACCTTTTTATGCTGCCTCGCAACTGTGAATAAAAATTTGTGCTTCCTCTCTATGCTGTTCCACTTTGATTGATTGGAAAAGTTTTTTAAGGCATAGCAACGGTTGCTTTGAGTTATGATGCTTCAGGTAGCAAAGGAATCAAATGACGTGGAAAAGATGATGAATGGAATTTTGTTCATGCTTTGTTTTTGCAGTTTTTTTGTCTTTTGCTTCTAGTTTCCCGTGAAGCACATGATAGATATGCATTTATTGGGCATAATTACTCACTTACTTTGCTGGCCGTACAGATCAATAATTGTGGTCCATGGCCTGACTTAGATTGCGCCTGAAGCTGGCTCTATCACTGGCTTTCGTTTGCCAATTACCAACACCAAATGCAATGTTGGAATGCATTACTGAAGGGTACAATCAAACTTATGTCATCGACACAAACTAGTGACAATCTAGGTCATTATGTTATGGTTCCCTAGAGTCCATACCAAACCAAATCCAACCAAAAGAAATCATATGCTGCTCGGACAAAACCCTCAAAGTTAAAAATGAATTTACTTAATAATTTGCCAACAACGACTTTTGACCTGACACAAATCGATCTTCATTCCTTCTACTCCAATGCTGAACTTCAAAGTGACAATAATCAAATTTTCTCATTCATCAATTTCAATTTAAAATGCTGTTTTGTGTTTTGTTCAACTTCAGATCGCAAAACAAAGTTGTTTTTAAATCAAATGATTGATGCTTCTTGTGAATAACTTTGACTCGAGTGACCTTCCTCTGTTGAAATCTTTTACATTATGTAGATAAAAAATGACCTTTGACTCTTATTCAAATTAAAAAGTTTTCGTTCATTCAAGTGGATGAGGATAAAACGAGTTGAAAGGATGCTCAATAAAGAAAATTGCAACCCGTAAAAGTTCAATGGGATCATTTTAAAGGGTAAAGTAAGTTAGAATTGATCCTTTATTGACACATATTCATGAATGATTCATGGCTGAACAGTTCAATGTGGGTGGATTATTGATGACAGTAGGAAGGACGGTTGACTTGTTAGATATGGAAGTGGATGAATTGAGAATGGATATTCAGGTAACTTTTTGCATTTAGAAGTGGATGGAAATATTGAAAATTTAGAGATTTTTGAATTATTAGCTGTTACGTGACTTTTTGATCCTTGAATTTCTAAACTTAAAGAACAATGTGGAACTGAAAAACCAATCAAGAATCAAAAGAAGAATCGGAAAACTTTCAAATGAGAAAAGTGTGTCTATTGAGAATAATATCGATTTAATAAGATAATGCGATACTCATTGTTGCTTCACATGCTATACATCAGCCTCATTTCATCATTATCTCATGCCACTTTCTACTCTTGTATTTATGCTGTATTTATCATGTAAAATATTGATGCTTTGAGAGTTTTTGATACTCGAAAATGTTGAAAATAAAAGTTTTAAATGTTCAATAATGGATATGATAATATGGATTGATGATTATGAATAGACAGAACGGAAGCTACATTCAAGATATATAGATGGGCTCATACAGAGTATACTTGACCATACTCGACCATACTATTTTTTGTGTACTTATACAAACAAAATTTTTTAAAATTTTCTATTTTCAAGTTTTCATTTAAATATCGACAGACGCAACAACATTTGACTTTAGTCAGTTACTTTTAATTAAAGCAAAGCATTTGCAATACTCCTGTATCAACAAAACTTAACAGAAAGTTGAAAATTTTGCAAAACAAAAATTGAAAATTTTCTATTATAGTGTTAGTGTTTTTAGAAAATTCAAATTTTTGACGTTTAAAAACTGCGATATTTTTGTATGAGCACATCTATATATCTTGGCTACATTATAGACACTTTATCATCATCAGCAGCATTATGGTTTCTGATAATTCATTAAGGACTTTTACGTTAACATCGAAAATCGTTGTTATGTAGAAAACATGATGAACCACTTTACCGTAACCAACATGTAGAAGCTAGTGCATTAATGGATAGCAAAAGTTAAACATCAGATTCATAATTTAATTTCACAAACACTGTGTCATGGCTTACAAGAAACACATTAAATTATACCTAAACAACAATGTACATTTTAATAGAAAGCTGACAATTTCCATAAAATTTTATGCATTACAGCGACAGCATGTTCATGTATAACAAACACACACACACACACCCATGCATGTTAAGGATTCAAATCATATATGCGTGATCCGCACAGCTATAATGTCGTAAATGTTTTCAATGTTCATAACAAAAAAAAAAACACATTTTCTATATCAAAAATTATGTGTTAAGAGATATCAAAATAGTTTATGTGACAACTGCTGCCATTTTCGACGCCACAGAAACGAAAGTCAATTTTTTTTGCTGAAAAACAAAATTTACATGAAAATGTCCTAAACTATTGTTGGAATTAAATGAACATGATTTGTATGTGGGAGATAATGTGATGTTGTATTTGTTCATAAATCATGATAGTAATGCGGCTGATGTGTTTGATGTGACATAAATTGAAAATAGAATGTGTGTGGATTATTGCGAGATATGGGATGTAATAAAGCTTTAGCACTTGGCTTGGTTTACATGGAAATTTATGTAGATTAATTAAGGGTGGGGCTGATTGAGTTCAAACAGACTGGTTTTGTAAAGTTAATGCAATATTTTTTTTATTGTTGGAATATTTAATTAAATTTTAGATTTTTCTGCATCCTTGTTGATTATTTGGTCACCAGCTTTTACCAATGCGAATAATGAGATTGCGGCTATTGATCCTGATACAATGTAATTTGCATACTTCAATCTGAAAATTCATTTAAGGGTCGTTCACTTATGACGTCCGAATTTAACGGTCATTTTTCATAAAAGAACAATGGATTTCCAGGAATTTCTATTGTTTTTTTCTTGCTGACCCCCCCCCCCCCCCCCCCCTTAGACGTCATAAGTGAACGGCTCCTTATGAAATCTTTTCACAATATATTTGAAATAATTTCTTTTTACCTAGCAAACTTCTTTTGAGCAGCAATTGAGCATGCAGTCTTATCATTCGTCATGAACTTTCGGATGCCAAAATAAAAGTCATCAATGTAACTTCTCCAATTGTATATTTTTGGATCGAAATTAAAAACTTTCTGATCATGTTTGTCCATTGAGGATAAGAGTTTTGGACCATTTTCAGTTTTCCACATTATTGAGGTGTTCATGATAAATTTAAGTTGACTAGCTCCATATTGAACTTTGTTGTAATAATTAACAGCTCTGAAAATTAACAAGTTTTGAGAAATTAATAAGTCATTAAGTTAAAATCATCAACATTTCTTAAGTGTGAGTATTTACTCTCAACATTTGGTGCTATAAATGAAGAAACTTATACTTACTTTCCATCTATTCCTCTCAATTTATCCACAGCATCACTCAACAAAGCAGGAATGTAATGAGTAAGAAAAGTGTCAATTTTAAACAAAGTTCTTGATTTGTAAAATCTTGTTTGTGGATACCAGCGCATCAATTCTGAAAGAATTGAATGTAACATAACATAGCTATTAAGTTTTTAAAAAAAAATCCTCACCCGAAGGACTTTTCTTTCCTGCATCACGACTATATTGACAAATTTCTTTAATTGTAATAGGATTTGTGGTTCCTGAAACACAATTGTAGACGAGTGGAGACGAAATTCCCGATTTTGAAACACTATCAATTGCGATTTTCCATGAAACTGCAATCACTTGGTTGATCACCTTTATAATAAAGATTATTAATGCTCTATTAATGAAATTTATTGATAATATGATGTTTTCAGTAACAAGATCTCTTTCTTAATCATGATAAGGTTTCAAAATTTTAATAATTACTTACTATATCTACAGGTATGACATCAAACACATAATTTTTATGACAGTTTAAAGCACGAATGACACCTCTTGCCGATTGGTCAACTAATGGTGTTGTAGCCTTAAAATAAATAAGTTTATAAATTGGTTAATAATTGGCTGTTCACTTATATTAGGAAAATGAAGAATTGGGATCAGAAAGTCTTGAACGTTCGATTTTCTTGTTTTAGCGTTACGTAAAAAGCAAGGCACGCCCATGGAAATTTTTTTCAATCCAGATCAATGAAAAAATTGCATCCGATTTCATCTGGAGCAAAATAATTATTCCTCCGGTGTCTATGAATTAGTAAAAAGGTTCCTAAGGACATTTCAAGGACATCGCTGGTCAAGGTCAAATTTTATTCATGCGGTCAACTACCAGTGTCTCCTAGTATAGATCCACTATTAACTAGTATTAAGATTCAACTGGTAATTATTCAAAGAAATAAAAACTCACATACCGTATAGCTGTCAACCCATCCTGGATGTGGCTCTGCAAAACTGGCTCCAACTTAATTAAAATTAATTAAATCAAATTTTAAAGTTCATAAAAAATATGATTTTTTTTATTATTTCTTACCAACTGATGGCCTGACAATCGCAAACGGGAAATCCTTTGGAGTTTTCACTGCAAGATCTTCAGCTAAACTTTTTGTAAAAGTATAAATGTTCACGTGTTTTCCATATAGTTTTGGAGCCAACTGTAAAAGTGAAAAAATTAAGCAGTTGATTAAAAGATGATTCTTTAAAATCATCTACCTTTTCCAGCTGATCATCAGGAGTAGAATTGAAAAGATCAATGATGTACTGTGGATCAAATTCAGCTGGATAATGTTTTTCTTCAATGACTGGCTGGAACCAGTTGGAATACGCTGTCGAAATGTGGACGAAAGACTAAAATTGTGCTCAAATGATTAAAAGTTCTAGAAAATATAAATTGAACTTACTTTTAGGTTCTTCACTTCCTTGCTCAATTTCAGCAGCTCATTTACAGCTCTTAAATTTGTATTTACAGAATATTTAAATGCTTCTACAAACCTTACTGTTGCAGCTGAATGAATAATCACTGACACTTTATTGCAAAGCAGTTCACGATTTTCTTTAGAAATTCCTAAGCCAAGGTCCGAAGTATTGCCTTCAATTAAGACGATTTTGTTTAAGGCTTTCTGATTTTTTTCACGTAAAAGATCAAAGCATTGAGAAGCTGTCAAATCAGCAAGTCTTTCGTCGATACTTTTGCCTTTTTTTGGACGAACCAACAAAAAGATATTTTCAATTCCTGGACATGATCGGAGAAGTTTTTCAACTAAAACTTTTCCAAGAAATCCAGTTCCACCGGTGATGAAGACACTCTTTCCATTATAGAATTGAGAAATAGTCGATATTTGATTATCATTTGGATTCATTTTCACGAAATTTAATTAAATTATCACTTTTTAAAATTCTACAGCAAGCGACACTGCAAGCTAAGAAGTTGATCGAAGAATGATCTCGGAAAACAAGCGGAATGAGTTTGTAAAATTTTACAAAAAGAAAATTTCAATTAAAAATTATTTTGTTTTCGTAAAAAGTGTTTATTTCACGCGTGTTGACAATGATAAGTCACACGAAGGTCACACGTGTGTTGTTTTGATTATTCTCTTACACTGATCATGACAAGATCATGATTTTCCAATTCCTGACCTACTCCAATTCACTTAAATGACGAAACATTTTCATTTTCTTCATTTTTACGGATGATTTTGTTGCCAAGTTTTGTGACGGCAATTAATGAAAATGCAACTATTGATCCTGATAGAATGTAGTTCATGTATTTTAATCTAGAAGTTCAAAATTAAGATGTTTACATGGAAATGAATAAGATCGTAAAAAGTACTTAGCGAATTTCCTTTGAGCAGCAACAGAGCCAACACTTTTATCATTAAAAATGAATTTTCTAACGCCGAAATGATAGCTATCAAAGTAGTTCTTCCAATTAATAGTCGTTGGATCAAAATTGAAGTCTTTTTGGTCTGATTTGTTCATCGATTCCAGAACTTTTTTGTAATTTTTGCCATACATTTTAATTGGAGAATTTAAGACGAATCTGATTTGATCAAAAGCATGTTTGGAATTTTCTAAATGCTTTAAAGCTCTGAAAAATTTTAAAATTCTTAAATATTGACATTAAAAGCTTCCTATTGCTGCTTACCTTCCGTTTTCACCTTTCATCTTAGCATAACTATCTGACAAAAATGCAGGAATGAAATGAGTCCAAAAAATGTCAATATCATTTGAAAACTTAGTCTTGTATAGTCTTGTTTGTGGATACCATGACATCATGTCTATGAATTTACAGAATATTTAGTTCCTCAATATCTTAAATCTCAAATTTAATTTACTTGTTGGGTTTCTTCTTCCAGCATCTCGAAGAAAGTAGAAATAATTCTTTATTTTCAATGGATTTGAATTTCCGGAAACAGAATTATAGATTGTTGGTGCTGAAATTGCTAATTTTTGATGTCTATCTTGAGCGACTTTCCATGAAGCTGCAATTGTTAAATTTATTACCATATCGACAGGTATTAAGTCAAAAATAAGACTTTTATCGCAATGAACTGATCAACACATGCCTCGAGATACTTGATCAATGTAAGGTGTTGCAGCCTGTAATAAACATTATTTTTCATTTATTGTCTAAGCAAATGAAGTTTGCTTACTGTATAGCTATCGACCCATCCTGATTCTGGTTCAGTCATACTTGCTCCAACTTAAAATTGAAGATTTTTTAAATTTAAATAAGTTAAACTGTAGTTGTGTACCTGTTGATGGTCTGACAATTGCAATTGGCAAGTCTCTTGCTATTCTCGAAATAAGATCTTCAGCTAAAGCTTTTGAGAACGTGTAAGTATTGACGTGCTTACCGAGCAGCATTTCAGCAACCTTAATGTGGCAAATTACAATTTTTAGACTCTTGAGATTTTAAGTTCTACATTTCAGCCCTTACCTCATTTATTTGATCATCAGACGATGAATTGCACAGATCAATAATGTAATGAGGATCAAATGCAGCTGGATAAAATTGTTCCCCTACATCCATTTGATACCAGTTTGAATAAGCTGTAGAAATGTGGATGAAAGACTGCAAAAAGGTTGTCATCAAAAGTAACTATGACATTTGATGATGCTAGTTGCAAAAATTACCTTTAAATCTTTCACTTGACGGCTTAACTTGATCAATTCGCGAAGTGATCTTAAGTTCGCATTTATCACTCCTTTCAATGAGTCATCAAATTTAATATTTGCAGCCGAATTAAAAATCACTGACACTTTTGTGGCCAGTAATTCGCGATTTTCCTCAGAAATTCCTAAATCAAGCTTCGTGATGTCACCTTCAATCAAGACTATTTTGCTTATAGCTTGTGGATCTTTTTCTCGTAAAGTGTTAAAAACTTGAGAATTTGTCAGTTCTTTTAATCTTTCATTGACACTTTTATCCTTTTTAGAACGAACCAGAAGATAAACATTTTCAATTCCTGGACACGATCGGAGGAGTTTCTCGACTAAAACTTTTCCAAGAAATCCGGTTCCACCGGTGATGAAGACACTCTTTCCATTGTAAAATTCAGGAATTGATGTTATTCGATTGTTATCTAAACTCATGATTTTTAAATCAAATAGAACTTGATTTATTTTAAAGTTCACAGTTTGAGATTAGAATTTAGACTGAAAAATACTGCACACATTTGGATAAAGAAACTGTAAAAAGTATTAAGTTTGATGCTAAAATCAATTACACAGATCAATGCTTCTGTAATTTATTGTTTCTCCAAAATAAGCAAGTTTGAACTTACTGCTACACAGCTAGTTCGATTTAGATTATTGAAACCTGTTTGAAACCAAGCAGTTGGTTCTGATATATAAAAAAATATCATTAAGGATCCGTTTGCTTATTAATTTACGCAAGAATACTAGTTATTGGGGATTCAGGGGGTTTGGCCTAAGGAACTGAACTAAAAATATTAAATTCAATTCGAAGCTGCAAAGCTTCTTAAAATCCATGAGTGTTCACCCACAGCACTATAATTATTGCATCATTTAAGGCACTTCCCATAAATTTTTCCATCCTTGTTCATTTCTCTCTCGTGCACAAACAACATTCATTGCTGATCATTACGTTTTAACGCGTGCACATGACAAAAACAAGTAATACATGTACACATGTTGTCGAGTGCTCTGGAATGTCTCATGCCATTTAAGGAATAACAAAACGAAAAACATAAACTTACATGCATTTATGTTGAAACATATTTTATTTACACTCATAAATTAAGTAATGTTGGTTATAACATATTCAATTGTAGTACCATTCTGAGTCATCCACAGTCATATTGCTATCACTTCTGCTATTTGCTAATGCTCTTCCGTACATTTCCATCTCGACAATTTTCTCGAGCTCAACCGTACGTGACGATATTGAGCGTAAGAATATTTTTCGATTTCCAACTGGCTGCAGGTGTCGATAATTGTCAACAAGTAGCAGTCCTTCGATGCCATTCGATAAGGATCGAAATTTTGACATTTGACTGAGGGATATTGGAATTGTGTCGGGGAATATGATCCATGTAACGGCTTCATTGCAGGTTGGTGTCGTTAAGCTACCTAAAATGTGTCAATTATGGTTAGGAATATTTTTTGATGAGACATTTGGGGTTGGAGATGCATTTTATGAGAGGTATCGGACTAGATTGTTGTGCTAAAATTTTATGGACTTAAAGGTTCTCTTTGAGAACGAATGAGGAAGTCTCTGATACTTTTTTGATAGAAGATATGAAAGTCACCCCGAATTGCAATTTTTAAGGTCATTAAGTTATCTTAAAGACCTTCAAATTCACATTCAATTCAGTCAATATCTCACAAGCTAATAAAAAGTGTATATCCAAATATAGAAGCATCAACAAACCTCGATATGTATAAAATCTATTCGTATTTATGTTCCCAATCAATGACTGCAATGAAAATGAATATGGCAATGTGACACTATCGGTCAGTTCATTTAGGTCACTAAAATGTTTGACAATGTTATCAATCTCTTCACCGTTCGATAAATTTTCTCTAATCTGGTAGAAAAATGCTGCAATGAGAACAATAAAAAAATGTCGAATGAATTGCAAATTTTTCGAGCATTTGAAATAAAATTTATTATCCAGAATGAGAGTCAGTCTGGAAAAGTTGATAACAATGCTCACCGAGTACAGCCAATCCATCTCTATGCTCGAGTGCTTCCTCAATTGTCTGATATTTTCTATTGATATGTATCATATGCAACTCAAGTGGATATCGTATATCATTCAAAACATGCTCAGCCCCTCTCGAATTTTTATCACCCCAGTGAAAATGCAATGAGACATATTCATATTCATTTCTCAATTTTCCACCGAATATGTACGGATGATAATGATGTCGCGTTGAGTTTTCAGCTTTTGGTGTTTGGAGTGACACGGAATGTCCATTGTTACGTATTGTCAATGGGCCAGGAAGTGGATTGTGATAATAAATGAATTCTATAGCTGGCATCGCAGATGGAACTGCACGACGTGAATGAATTGAGACTGGTGATTGATGTCGACCGTTACAGTTCTATGTGTGTTGAAAAATATAATGCAATAAATCTCTTTGTTGTAAATTCGATGCTCAGTTTCTGTGCTTCGCTATGTTCCGTTTTGCAGAATTGCAAGGAGTGGAATGAGTTTTTTTGGTTTTTTGGTAAAATTCTTTTTCGAAAGTGAAAATCTCTTTAAAAAAAAAATTCTGTTTTCGAAAGTCAAAAGGTTATCTTCGAAAGTTAAAACTTATCTTCGAAAGTGAAAAAATTTAATTTCGAAATTTAAAATTTCATTTTCAAAAGTGAAAATTTCATTTTCGAAAGTGAAAACTTCATTTTTGAAAGTGAAAACTTCATTTTCGAAAGTAAAAACTTCATTTTCGAAAGTGAAAACTTCATTTTCGAAAGTGAAAACTTCATTTTTTTTTCGAAAGTTAAAAGGTTATTTTCGAAAATAAAAAATTATTCTCAAAGATTTAAAAAGATTTTCGAAAGTGAAAAAATTTAATTTTGAAATCTAAAATTTCATTTTCGAAAGTGAAAGTTACAGTGTAAAATCCATTTAATAACCGAATATAAACTTAAAACTTCAATTCACCAATCCTTGTGATCCGACAAATCTCCCATCCGCATAAAAATAATTCTTCTTTTTCTATGTTTGTCACTATCATGAATGAGAATTAATGTCCTACTCAGTGTATTCCATACATTGCAACTGTGTGCTATCAAACTTCTTTATATGTAATTTATATCACAATTATTGTACAAATAGAAAAGCTACAGAGCTCCGTGTCAGTACATCGGCAAATAAAATGTTGCACAAACATGCAATTTATAGCATCGTCATATTGTGTGTCAGAATTAGTATGGAGATGGGGTACTGCTTGTATCGATTTTTTTTCATGGGGTGTAGGAGGCAACCAGTTGGGGTTTAGTAGGGAGTTGTAAATGTTTCTTAGAAATTGAAGCTTTTCAAACAAATTTAAATCTTTTAGATATTCCAAACAGACATAAAATTTCCCGGTACATCAAACACCCGCAATAAAAGCATTCCACAGCATCCATCTGCACAGTAACTCAATGCACCCTAACACATTTTCCATTTTGCACTTACGAAGCTCGTTAAACATAATTTAAAATTGTTCTCTCTCGCAATTTAATTAACTCACCTTATGCTTCCTCTTCCACATACGCTGTTCTGATACAGAATATCCAAAGCGACTTGATACAACCATTAACATAGCGCTGAATAACACAACAATGAGAATAACAACCTCAACAATTCTCATTATTTATCACGTTCGCAGAATACTTTGAGATCTCAAATATCTGATGGCGAAATTGGAACTGAAAGATGTAACGAAAATGTATATCAGATGATATCGGTAGACACGAGACCGAATGAAATACAAACAGAAGTTGTAAGTTAATAAGTCACAAGACTGTTAGTTAAAATATGAGATAAGCAAGATGAGACGAGTAAAGGAAATAAAAGAAGCGACGACACAAATAAACTCAAATCAAGTTGAGAAGGTGACGACATCAGTTGGCTGTTTGAGTTGGGGAGGGAGGTGGTAGATTATAATTAAGGTGTAATATTCTAGAAATTTGAGAGATAAAGAGCAAGTCAAGTGCTTCTTTTAAATAAGAATAATTTAATTATTTTGAGATAAGAAGGAGATTTGAAAATATTTTTGTGATGGTTGGGTCAACTAATTAAGGGAGGTGTTGATTTTTAATTTGGTCGAGGTGCTAATGATAATTTGTTGCGATAATTTTGTTATACTAGAAAATAATACCTCTGAGCTTTAAAATCTAATTATCGCTTTGATTTTGGTTCGGGTTTTAATGTGATAAATGCAATTTTAATGTAAGAAGCTAATTTTTGAGTACAATGACTTCCGAAGCTAACCACTCTTTACCCTAGTACTACTTACTTCCTTGGCTGGGGCGCACGTGGGCCCATTGCCGCGTTCAGAGATCGTCTAAAGACAGCTCTATCCTTCGAGACTTTCTGCCAGTTCGGAATATTTAGGACTCTAGCGTCCTTATCAACACATCCAATCCAGGTGTTCTTTGGTCTTCCTCTAGATCTCTTGCCATCCACAAAGTCTGCAACAGTCACTCTTAGTACTGGGGCATCTTGTGGACGTCTAAAGACATTTCCAGCCCATCTCAAACGATTTGCACGGAGAACCGTAATAATATCTTTACCCTAGTGTCTTAAGTAAATCATACAAACTCAATCTTAACTGAAAAGTAGCTAATCATTTTCAGCAGTTCTAGAAACCGGCTCTAATCTATCAAAGAGGCTCGAATGTTTAGAGGGCAAATTTAAACTCCATTGCATTTCCTCCCTATGCCATGTCAAAGTTTCCTCAATCTTCTACTTAACCCAATTCTCAAAATTCGTCCCAAATAAGATAAATTTGATCATCATTTAAATTTCGCTCATTTATCTTTATTACTTGCTATATGATTCTTATTTTGCGAGTAATTTATGTGTCGTTACTGTTATCGGGAGGGAGGAGGAGTGTTTACAATTTTAAAAACCATTAAAAACAAATTCAGTATCGTGTTGAACCAAATTAAAAGCATGTAATAATTTGCATTTGGGGTAATTAAAAATTTTTGTAAACAAGATGTGACAGGTTTGATAACAATATTTTTTGTTGATAAAGTTTGAGGTAGGGTGAGGATAAATATTGTGTTGCTTGTGTTGATTTGGAATGGGAAGAAAATGATGGAAATTTTAAAATGTCTATTTGTCTGTCTGATTCGGCCTACATGTCCTGTTTGTTTTTCGATATGTCTACTCTTGTGTCTTCTGCTAGTAAGTAGGTCTAGAGCTTATATCTTGCTATACAAGGATCTCACTGTTTCTTGAATATCAAGAATCGTTACAATTTTTTTGCATTTTTGTTGTAGTTAAAATGTATTCAAGTAACAGACAAGAGAAGCGATAATGAAGTGATTTGAAGGAATTAATCGGATAATTTTCATCCGATAAATGTAAATATTGCCATGGAGACTGAACGTTAACATCACAACTCGTGCAATCTAATTAAAACTTTCAGCCAATTAATGCTAAAAATATTCTGCTTCCTCGTCTCATCTGAAAGAAATCTTATCAATCTTTAATGTTCAATAGATGAGCATTGAAAAGAAGCGAACCGATGCTAATTAATTTTAATTAAATATCTCAAACTTGTTGATGTGCTCATCTAAGCATTAATTTTTGCTCGTTATAGGCAACGTCTATGGATTATAAATATGCTTGTTGTTTTGCTTTACGTTTTGTTTATTTCTTATTTTTGTCGATGTTAATTGAATCATCACTTGCTAGTGCATAATTGAAATTAAATTGGTTCTGTTTTTTGATGCTTAAATTTTTGTGTAAAAATGGATTTGGTTAATTAAGAATTAACTTGTATGAGCTGCTCGACTCAAGAGTTTATTCAAGCTGCTTTCAGGAGTCAGTTGTTTGAAATAAACTACCTTAGCATACTCAAAAATAAAATCTGAGTTAAGTTCAAGTCAATTTGATTTCAAGTCAAATTGCGTTCAAGTCAAGTTGCATTAAAGTCAAGCCAAAATCAAGTCAAACTGATCTCAATTCAAGTTGAATTCAAGTCAAGTCGAAATCAAATCAAATTGAGTTTGAGTCAAGTAAAGTTCAAGTCAAGTTGAGTTCAATTCAAATTGATTTTTCTTGAATTGTTGTGTTTTCCAATTATCGCTATTCAGAAAATCAGTAAGCCCATTAAAATACAAGCAGTAGAACTTTTCAAAAACGAAACTGCCACAAAAATGCTCCAATTTACATCCAATAAAAGTTATTATCAAACTTTTCAATTACAGTCAATCCCAAATCTCCATGACAATGACACCTACATAGAAAAAAAATAATTTTCACAATGAAATCTCAGTTAATCAAAAATTGATTTATGCTTTGTGAATTACCCATTGAAATATTAATGAAATTTTAATTAGACTTTTTTCCTCTCATTTTATCATGATTGAGTGTGCTGTTGTAAATTAATGCTGATGACTTTACGATAATTGAGAGAAATGAAATTTTTTTTCTCTTTTATTTGAATAAAAATTCAATTAGTGTACCTCAAACTTTTTTCAAGTTCTGACGCTGATCTTTAATGACATGACGTTCTCATTTTATTGACTTTTTATCTTTATTATTCTGGTGAGTGATGACTAAGTACGTCAGAATTTTTGACTGAAAAATATTTTTAATGAATGAATCTTCTCGACGTTTCCAGGCAATTAAAGATAAGAATTAAAGATTATGTAAAGTCATCTAATTGTGTTAACAAGCAACCTTGAGATTTGGATTTCTTAAAGTGATTTGGATAAAAATTGAGATATTTGACTAGCTTGTAGATTGAATGCTTGTTAAGAATGTGCGAATTTTAAGATACATTTTAATGAGCTAGGTCAGTTGAGCTAAGAAGAGATGAAACCGAGGATCTAAATTTATTAGCACCAATCTTCAGTTCCGCTTTCAACCAAAAATTTTAATTTCGGCAACAATATTTCTTCATTATCTCAACCAAACCACCAAGACACCAACAAAAAAAAATATTAATTCCAAAAAAATCTCTACAAAAACAAACGACGAATTAATGAAATTTAATTTTTATCTCATTTATTCCAGCCTACACGCAATAAACTTAAGGAGAATTACAGTTATGCTGTGCGTAACTAAATTTATTCATAAAAGTGATAATAAAAGAATTCACATTAAGTCCTATGAGCGCCAAAAAGCATATTTAAAATTATGTTAGAATATTTTAATGGCATCTCCTTTGAGACTGTTTCATCTTCATCTCATTTTTTCCCTCCCAACATTCTTATCAAATTCAGCGCCGTTATCCAAAAAATTAGCTCATTGGGGAATTAGAGGAAGTGGAGTTAATGGCCTGTGGCACATAAAATTCCTTAATTTGCTTATTTATGCAAATAACGGCTTTCGTGGGTTTCTATCTCAGCTGTTTCAAATGCTCGTTGCTGTTTGTGATGGCATGTGCTGTAGTCAGAGAGAATTTTTGTGATTTTTCATTTTTTTTATGGGCTGAGTTAGAGCTTAAAGTGTGTTAAAGAGGGAATCCTGAGAATGATTTGATGTTGAATCAAAGGAACTTAAAAGATTAGCTTTCTAGACTTTAGTACCTAAAATAAAAATAGCGCTAATAGTAAAATAGCGCTAAACTTCCAAAACTGAAGACCTCTATAGTCTTCATGCATGAATCATAGTGCATATAGTGGAACCAGATGTATTTAATTGCCAAAATGCTGAATTGAAGTAAATGTGTCAGTGACTGGACTGCGGCGAGTTTTGAATTTATTGTTTCCACTCTTTTTGGATGCCAAAGTTCGATTCTCATTCAAGCTGACCAGATTTTTCAATGTCACTGTCAGCATATCTTTTAATTCAAAAAGTAGCACAAAGTAAACCCTATAAAACCACAGAAGACCCACGAAAAATCAGAACTTATCACATACCCACTCAGCATCTTCCCAAAACCCCACGATGGATGGCAACATCAAATAAATTGTTGCCATTGCTCTTGTTTCATATCTGAAGAATACAAAAAAAAAATTCACAGTTCATTGAAAATTTTTTCAGCTTTTGATTTTTATTGCCTTAGCGTGCATTATAGCCGTGTATATGAAAATGTAAATGTATGATACTTTATCTTTATGATGTGCTGCAATAATGTATGCTTGAGTTGATAACTGCTTCAATGTTCTCAATTCTCATATATCAAAAAGATTTTTCAATTGTGAAAAACGAGAAAGAGCTTTGATTGTGATGGAAATGGAAGTAAATTCAATGATTTTTTTTTATTCAAATGGTTGCTGGGAAGTGTGCGGGATGTTGATTCAATCTTATCAACTGGAATATTTGAGTTGTGTTATAGCAAACTTCTATTGATAGGCTTAAATTCAACATTTATCAGAATTTAAAGCTTCATTAAAATCCGCTCAATAATTTCCATAAAATATCCTTACTGCCTCGATTTCCGATATCAAAATTAATTACTAATTAAATATTCAATCATTTCCTCATTCATGCCATAAGCAACCCTAAAAGTAAGCAAAAATATTATTCAAGCCCACAAATCAGTATCATTTTAAATAATTGATGTCAATTGACATCTAATTTCCTATTCGTAATCATCAAATTTCCTCAAGCTATTCCAAAACCATAGTAATGAGCTATAACAGCATTAATAATAATATTGTATAATAAATAATATGAATTGAATGGATGAGATTAGGAGGAATTTTTCTGTAGTTATGCTTATCTCATGTTCTAGTGCTGACTGTAGATGAATTGTCAGTCACTTTGGTAGTTTATGTTGGTCTTAACAGTATCAAGTTCTTAAAAGGTTTAAATATTAGCATGATAGTCTTTAGTGAAGCCTTAAAGATCGTGCCATAGTTAAGTGAAGAAATTGAACCTTTGTCCTCAAATGTCATAAAACTTTGACTAAAGCATGGCAAAAAAAAAATTAAAGCTGTGCTAAATTCCATATAAATTTTTAAAGGAGTAGTTTCCAAAGGACAGAAAACGACTTAAACATGTTCCAAACCTTAATATGCTTCTATCAAGCCATATCATTAACGTCCCCTCAAAAAAGCGCTTTATCCTTACAATCCACATCCTCTCCATGCAGTGAGTTTTCTACTAGACATATCCCAACTCACTGTAACCAGCACTCATCATTATACATCTCATTTAACATGGAAGCAATTAATCAAAACGATGTAGAAGAAGAAGATAAAAATTTTGTGTCATAATTAAGAAAATTTTCCTTTTTCATAAAAACAGGAACGGGTGATGTTATCGGGATTGTAATTAAGATGAATTCTGATGACTTCGAAAAATTTTATTGACAGATATTTCTGGATGATTTTTTTTTGGGGTTGTGGATTTGTTTAATGGGGATTCATAATTAGCAATGTTGTTAATCTAGGCCATGGTAAGTTAAGATACTCTGTTCTAGCCAGGCCGTTGTAAGCTTTGACGACACGTCCTTTTTATGTGGTTTTTGTTCAAATAGAATGAGAAAATGCATCCCTGACTGTTCCAACTTAAGGTTAAACTAGTTTGGATGTCACTTGAACCTAGATAAGGATTTTGGGGTAGATTCGAGAATGAGTAAGTCTTTGCCTCATTATAGCCATTAAAAACACATCAAAACAACAAAATATACAACAATTTTTAAATTCTTATGAATATCTTATGATGCATGGCTAGGTTTCATATTATGTGACTGAAAACATGCATTTGGAGCTAGCTACCATCCAAAAGATTTTAAAAATCCGTCAAAAAATGTCCCAACCCTTGCCAAAATCCAATCCTTTTTATATATTTTATTAATTCTCCTTACATGAATTAGCAAAAAAAAAGGAGAGATCCTTCACTTGCTGTACAGAGCATGATATGAATATTTAATGAGATTACGTCTACATAAGAGTGAAAGAAACAAAATTTTTATAAAGAGAGCAGAAAAGAGATTGAAATAATCCAAAGCTTAATGGAATTAAATATCAAGACAAATTAAGCTCATGTTGATGAATATATCTTTTGAGGTAAAATTTATTGCAATTAATTTAAGTACTCAACTAACTACTTCATCGCAGATTACGAGGTTTTATGACTAAAGACTTCTATACTTCACGTCATCGTTGTTGTTGTTGCTATTCTTCATTTTCGTGCTGTATAAGTTTTAATGCTCAAAAATTATTTACGCGTTGTTAATTGAGAAAATAATTTTCTTTGTTGTCAGGTAATGATGATGAGCGATAAATGAAGGAATCTGCAAAATGGAAGTGATTAAAAATCGTTTGATGAGTTCTTATTTGTGGAAAAAAATGAGGAATAGACTTTATTTTAGTGAATATTTGATGCTTATAAACAAGGTAAGCAAAATCTATGAATAAAGGACTCGAACCCAAGCCTCAAAGAAAAAGGAAGTCCAATTTATGGCTGGGTACATCAATCATTAAACCCACTGACTTCTGTCACTATAGACATTAAAAATCGTTCAAGAATGACATCTTATGACTTATTTCAGGTATGTTAAGATTTTTAGAAAGTAGCTGGTAGCAACAAAATGAATTAGCATAGTTGGTATGATCAGTAACGACATTTTCATGTCCACTTTCAATAGGTAGCTGCTTAACTTCCTAAACTAGAATTTGGTCAACTCTAAGGGACCTAAGTTCTATCCAGACATATCCAGGAACATCAATAAATTTGTAATCAATGCCAAAAGTTCATCAATAATTCACAAAAGTCAACAATTAATTTTTCTGTTGAATTTAATCGCATTACTCATTATAAAGTCCCATAACTGCTTCATTACAATTCAAGAAAAGTATGTACATGAAAAAGTTATTATTAGATACAATATCGGAATTCCCATAAAAGTTTCCCCTTTTGTAATCACATGTGTATTGTTCCTATGTAACTCAATACATGAATAATTCATTAATAAATGCATGAATTATTAACGTAATTTCAATAAAGCAATTCGATGTAAATATTCCATTCACATAAAGCCATACAGCATGTAATAAATTATGGGCACAAAATATTTATTTTTTTGTTGTATATAAATTCACACCATCTGACATGAGGCAAAAAAAAACAGATAAGTAAATTGCTTTATAATCCACCCACAATGAAGCAGCGAAGAAAAAAGTTTTCATAAAAAATATCAAACGGATCATATTGTATATCCGTGCACACAAATCTACAGCAAAATCATAAACAAAAAGTGATTTTCATTGCAATGCTTTCATTTATAGTAAAAACTTTTTTTTGTGTATATGGCAAAGTGCTGTTAATGGATTTTAAGATTTTTGACTCTTTTTTGTGGGGTTGAAACTTGGTTGAATGGATTGGATTAAGGTTTGAGTCATTTGAGCTAGAGGATTTAAGGCATGGAAGATTTTTGTAAATTTTAAAGTAATTTAAACTGTTCTTTTAGTAGATTTAATTGCATTAATGTACAAAGTTTCAAAAGTCACGACACTAGTGGTCATCGATTAATGCTTTGTAAGTTTTTGAACATTATGCTAGTCATATTGACAGAAGCACTTATAATTAAGAGATATACTTATTTTGGGATTCAAACCCATGTATTCCAATAAGGAATTGGAAGAAATGGCTACAAACTCAAGTCTTACCCTTAACTAGTCAGCCATGGAGGTCTTATTATTGCACTAACAGATTTGCTTATATGTGACTCGATATTTCTGGTTTTGGTTCTATTCTGAATCCAGAGTCTTGATATGGCAAATAAATTTTGTCTCAAAATCCAGCATTTGGCATCTAAATTTGAGCATTTTAACTATTCTATATCCTAGTATCCACCTTAGTATGTATCTACTCTACAATAGCATCTACTAGTATTGTTTCTTGAAGCATAGTTTGCAAAGCACTGCTGTATTAACTTGAAAAACAATCAATCTTGTATCAGCACAAAAAGTTTCAAAAAGCGCTTTAAGTCAAAAGCTCCCAAACATTATTCAACCCACTCAAATTTCACAAACCATTCATAAATCTACAAAACATAAAGAATTCGCAGCCTATAAATCCAAAATTTTCATTTCTCAACCCGCTAGAATTCTCATCGACTTTTTCGGTTTCAATTTCACAAAATAAAACATTCGATTGCAGTTTTTTTTTAAAGGAAGTCGATAGGAGGAGTATTTGTGGGTGGCAAACGAGACAGCAAAAAAAGTATGAAATAAAGAATAATGATGATTTATGGTCGAAATGTTCTGCAATGTTTAAGGAAGAACAAAAAAATTTTAAATCCCACTTTTTGTTGGCTTAAGCAACACAACGAAGCATTTTGCTGTATTGTTAGTATTATGAGGAGAGAATCACCAAGCGATATAGTCAGGAAATGTGAGACAAAAAGCATTAAAAAGTTTTTTTCTTCTTCTGATTCTTCGGTTCTTGCTGGTTTGCTGGTGCTGAATATGCTTTTTTCAATTCACGAAATGATGATTTATTTTCATCAACAGACTGGACAGCGATGAAATGAGTAGAAAATAAGTTTTTTGTTCCATTGCTGTTGCTGTTGTTTATTCTTACGGATCTGAGTTTTAATCTTGATTTTTATATAATTTGTGTCATTCAGATGGGGTGTAATGAGAAGGGTGGACGTGTTGAATTTTTTTGAAGCTTATTTTTGTTGGTTTTAAATATTTTAGCTTTTTGGTTAAAGCTGGGCTTTTTGATTAATGCTGAGCTTTTTGATCAAAGCTGAGATTTTTGACCAAAGCTGAGCTTTTTGATCAAAGCTGAGCTTTTTGATCAAAATTGAGCTTTTTGATCAAAACTGAGCTTTTTGATTAAACCTGAGCTTTTTGATCAGAGCTAAGATTTTTGATCAGAGCTGAGCTTTTTGATCAAAGCTGAGCTTTTTGTCAAAGCAGAATTTTTTGAATTAAACGAAGTTTTTGAATAAAGCAGAACATGATTCCAGCAAACCAACTCATCCATAAACCAACTGAAAAATTGCGGTATTAAGAAAAAACAGCGAAAATTACTCACTTCCTCTTACTTTTCGCTTTTTTTCTTCCCGATTCTGATTCTCATGCCATGTCCACCACCTTAACAAATTTCTTTATTTTTATCCTATTTTATATTCAGTCATCCAGCTATAAAGCTAAGAACAGGAATAACATCAGCAACAGCAAATACCCCAAGAGCGCCATTAACTTTTCAATTTACATTTTCAATGGAAAGAAGGAAATCCATATTACATACAAAATACTATGTTCTGTCCTACAATTTACTGAATTTTTTTCCATCTCATCATAAGCTAGCTCCACGCTTCCATGCACCCCGACAATGACAATGGGAGTGGAATGGCGAGTGCATTAATAAATAATGCATTTTCTAGGATCTGCAAAAAAAAAACTAAATGATTTATAGTCGGAGTTGAGCATTTAAACCCCTTCCGGCACACACACCATGCACTTGCTTTATGCTCTGCTCTCGAGAATGTCGTCAAGTATGACTTTAGATTGTGGAAGAGAAAAATGCAAAGGGAAGGTGAAAATGAGGAATGAATGAGTGAGTTAAAGTAAGTAAGATGGGATTTGATGCCAGGAGTGGATGGAAAGCATTTCTGGACGTTTTTATTCCTCATTTGCTCATGAGGTGGAGCAATGGATGAGCGCTTGGTGACGTGATCCTGGGTACCTTTGTCATCGTTATGTACTCATGCTTTCATCCTTTCAGTTCGTCAGGCACAAAATCACACCCATTCAGACAAATTTTATTCATTTAACAATTCGTTAATTATTTAAGCTCCTTAAAAACTGCATTTACAGCAAGAAAACAAAGAGCTCCAACTATTATTGCCAGTTTGCATGTTAAAAGCTCATTCAATTTATTGTTGGTACTCCATACATATAATTTTTCCGTCTCCATCTCTCCATTATTCTCTTCCTTGTAATGAAATTTTTACATAAATTTGCAATTCTTGTATGTCCGGTGTAAAGTGAATGAAAAAAAACTTAAGGATTAGTGTGAGTGCATGTAGAAAAGTTTAGGAAAGAGTGTGGAGCAAGTTTAAATTGTTGTGGCAAAAAGGAAAACATCAGAGAGTCCCAGTGGGAAATGTGCAATTGTTTTATAGCATGTGATACATGTGAGTGTTAATTGATTCACTCGATAAGAAAGCTTTTAAGCTCTTACAACTCACTTTGCACTGTGAGAAATAATTCATTTACATTTGAAGTCTAAAGAAGTTACTGGAAAACTTGGAAAGGAAGTTGAAAACTGGAAAGTAACTGAAAACCTGGAAATTAACTGGAAACCTGGAAAGTTTTTGTAAATCTGGAAGTTGTTGGAAATCTGGAAGCCCTTGAAATGTTATTGGAAATCTCGAAAGCAACTGAAAATCTGGAAATTATTTGGAAACCTGGACAGTATCTGGAAATCAGGAAAGTAATTGGAAACTAGGAAAGTAACAGGAAACATCAAAAGTTTTTGGAAATCAGGAGATGTTGAAATATTATCGGAAGTCCGGAAAGTTATTGCAAATCTGGAAAGGAACTGCACATTTGGAAAGTAACTGGAAACCTGGACAAGAACTCGAAAACTGGAAAGTAGCTGAAAACCTGGAAACCTAGAAAGTTATTGGAAATCTTGAAATTGTTGAAACTCCAAAAATGAACTGCAAATCTGGAAATTAAGTTTAAAATTTTCAGAATAAAAAAATATTTTCTTTCAGTGCATATTATTCCCATTCCAACCTGTTTACTTTCACATCACCAGTAAAATTGCACACCATACATATGTGGTTTGAAGCATTCATTAAAAGTCTAATAGAATAAAATGTATTGTATATCGTTACATTGCACTATGGGCCAGAAATCGAAAACTTTTCCGAAAATTATTTTTTTGGTCTAAATGATAGCTCTTTCATTCCCATTTATGAAAATACTTACAAAAGTGGCCAATTCAGCCTAAGTTCCGAGTTATGGCTTTTCAAATTTATGATTAAGAGCATTTTCTCGCCCCACAAAAATTGTCACTACTTTTCATTAGATTGATGAAACTCTTTCAATTTTTTTTTTATTTGGTAGCTTAAAATAAGAGCTTTATTTTAGGATAGTAAACATTTAATTATGCATCTTTTAACTTAATGAATTTTAAGGTTTTTCAAAAAAGCAAGTGTTCAGTATGATTATGTTCGTCTAGGACTTCACTCTTAAAATAAATGATGCTGAATCTTTTTTTATATTGTAGATATAAACAAGATCTACAACTTTTATTAAGATACTATAAAGTTTTAGTAGAGTTTTGCTGATGAAATTAAGTCTTTTCTTCAAAAAAACTGCAATTTTTTGACATAAATTCCCATAACTTTTCAGGATAGCCCAAAGGAGTGGATTTTTTTTACATGCTTTAAAAGCTCTTTAAATATGCTATCAGAATATACAATCAGCTTGAGTTCGGTTACTGAGACAATCTCGAGCAATTTGACTTTGAAGTGTGACCAGAAATACATTTCAAAACATAAAAATTGAAAATAAATTTTGTACGTTTTTCAAAATTTTAGTTTTTTGCTTTAGATCAATAGATCTCATCAAGGCGCATATTTTGAGTATAAATATGTCATAGTTTGAACAATTTTTATACTCAAATTTCAACAAAATCATTTTTATATATTTTTTCAACAAATTTTACTTATTTTTCAATTATTTTAAATCAAAACTTATTTTAAATCTTCAGATTTTGATATTTTTTGAAATTTCTATGTTTTTATGTTAAAATGTCATTCCTAGAGCAACAATTCATAAATTTTTTTTTACTTTAAGGTAATTTTTTTATAATTATTTGCAAATTACACTCATTTTTCTTATCTTTTTTTATCAAATTTTATTTTATAATAATTCTAAATATTGAAATTTAATGTAATATGCATAAAAATACTCTTAAATATTTAAAAATCATATTTTATCCAATTAACGTAGGAATAAAGCTGGAATGAGCAAAGCTTTTATATGTTGCGTTAATTTGAAGGTAATTCTCCTTTCGATTCAGAACATATAAGCATCCAATCAACTATTTTTAATAAATTTCGGTATACATACTTATTTCCATGCAATTGTAAAGCATAAACTGCCTTTCAGGTCCGGAAGTTGAAAGCTCAATATTTATAATCTGACTGGACTCACCAATGGTGACTGGAATTTACCAGTATGAAATATATAAAGTATATATACAAAAGTTTGAAAAGATTGCATCGTTTCGAAATTTATCAAAACTAAATGATGGTTCTTGAATCTATTTTTGTCTATGTATAAGGATTTAAGTGCCTCGCTGGTCAAATAAGTAAGGCGATGGTCGTCGGTTCCAATCCAGCCATTTCCAAATTTGTTCTTTTTCAGAAGTTTAGATACTTCGACTGCTTAATGTACGAGATCAAGCCATGAGATATTTGGATTAAGGAACGGATGAGGAACATGAAGTGTAGCGGGAGAAATAGGAACGAGAGCTACAAGATTACCTTATAATGATAAATTGTCAGAACGGATCTGAAATGTATCACGTTGCGCCCACAGATCAGTAAAAAAAGTATATGCAAAGACAAAAATTTGAAAAATCAATGAATTATGCTAAAAAACTATAAGGAACCATTCAACATTGGATAAAAATTGTCACAATAAATTTGATAGATTGGAAAATGGTTGATAGCGTTTTCCTTTTTAAAAACTATTTTCATTATAGGTCCTTAATTTTAATAATTCGTGGTGATAGTTTATGCTTTACAATTGCATGGAAATAAGTATGTATACCGAAGTTTATTAAAAATAGTTGATTGGATGCTTATATGTTCTGAATCGAAAGGAGAATTACCTTCAAATTAACGCAACATATCAAAGCTTTGCTCATTCCAGCTTTATTCCTACGTTAATTGGATAAAATATGATTTTTAAATATTTAAGAGTATTTTTATGCATATTACATTAAATTTCAATATTTAGAATTATTATAAAATAAAATTTGATAAAAAAAGATAAGAAAAATGAGTGTAATTTGCAAAAAATTATAAAAAAATTACCTTAAAGTAAAAAAAAAATTATGAATTGTTGCTCTAGGAATGACATTTTAACATAAAAACATAGAAATTTCAAAAAATATCAAAATCAGAAGATTTAAAATAAGTTTTGATTTAAAATAATTGAAAAATAAGTAAAATTTGTTGAAAAAATATATAAAAATGATTTTGTTGAAATTTGAGTATAAAAATTGTTCAAACTATGACATATTTATACTCAAAATATGCGCCTTGATGAGATCTATTGATCTAAAGCAAAAAACTAAAATTTTGAAAAACGTACAAAATTTATTTTCAATTTTTATGTTTTGAAATGTAATTCTGGTCACACTTCAAAGTCAAATTGCTCGAGATTGTCTCAGTAACCGAACTCAAGCTGATTGTATATTCTGATAGCATATTTAAAGAGCTTTTAAAGCATGTAAAAAAAATCCACTCCTTTGGGCTATCCTGAAAAGTTATGGGAATTTATGTCAAAAAATTGCCGTTTTTTTGAAGAAAAGACTTAATTTCATCAGCAAAACTCTACTAAAACTTTATAGTATCTTAATAAAAGTTGTAGATCTTGTTTATATCTACAATATAAAAAAAGATTCAGCATCATTTATTTTAAGAGTGAAGTCCTAGACGAACATAATCATACTGAACACGTGCTTTTTTGAAAAACCTTAAAATTCATTAAGTTAAAAGATGCATAATTAAATGTTTACTATCCTAAAATAAAGCTCTTATTTTAAGCTACCAAATAAAAAAAAAAATTGAAAGAGTTTCATCAATCTAATGAAAAGTAGTGACAATTTTTGTGGGGCGAGAAAATGCTCTTAATCATAAATTTGAAAAGCCATAACTCGGAACTTAGGCTGAATTGGCCACTTTTGTAAGTATTTTCATAAATGGGAATGAAAGAGCTATCATTTAGACCAAAAAAATAATTTTCGGAAAAGTTTTCGATTTCTGGCCCATAGTGCATTGTGCCTGTAAGGAAGAGAACTTTACAATGTAAAGTAGTTTTTCAATTAATTCACTTTAATCACTGAATAATTCAACAAATGGAAATTTATTGGATCTATGCTTCGTCAGACACCAACAGTATTTTAATGTTAATTACATTTGTATTCTCCGTTGAATGGAGAATTTTTTACTTTGTTCCTTGCGTTTCCTTTAATTACATTTTACTTACTTACTTCGCTGGCCGTACAGATCAATTGTGATCCATGGCCTCCCTTAGATGGCGCCTGAAGCTGACTCTGTCGCTGGCTTCCGTTTGCCAATTAACCATACCAAATGCAATACTGTCTCTGTCAACAGCTTCTTTCCAAGAGTTCTTGGGTCGCCCGCGTGTTCTTTTGCCATCTACAAAAACATTCTTAAAGACTTTATTAATGGGAGCTTCAACAGGTCTCCTAACGACATGTCCAGCCCAACGGAGTCTGTTGACTTTGATTCGTCGTACGATATCAGCTTCATTGAAAAGCTGATATAATTCTGCGTTACTCCTGCTTTTGTAAAAGTCACCTTCTCTCTTCGGTCCAAATATAATTCGCAAGACCCTACGCTCAAATACACCAATTGCGTTCTCATCTGCGATAGTCATATTCCATGACTCAGAACCGTACAACACTACTGGGCGTATTAGTGTCTTGTACATCACTAGTTTGGCATTTCTCGCTATTCTCTTCGATGTTAGTAAATGTCTAATTGCAAAATATGCACGCTGCGCAGCCAAGATCCTTCGCTTAATCTCCACTTGTGTGTCAAAATTGTTGCTAATAATCGACCCTAGGTAGACAAAATCATTTACCACTTCGAATCTTTTATTGCCAATTGACAAATGAGACCCAACAAACTTCCTCGTTCTTTCAGATGCTGCCACCATGAGAAACTTTGTTTTGTCTTCATTCACACGAAGCCCGATCTTGTTAGCTTCTCTTTCCATTTTGGAGTAAGCGTCGGTAACGGATCTGATGTTACGTCCAACAATGTCTACGTCGTCGGCAAAACCAAGAAGCTGAGTTGACTTTGTGAAGATTGTACCATTTAATTCCAAACCAGCTTTCCTGAAAACTCCTTCAAGCGCAATGTTAAAAAGCTTAGTTGACAGTTCATCTCCCTGCCTCAGACCAATCCTGCATTCAAACAAACTTGATGTTGAGCCTTGTACTTTGACACTACACATGACTTTCGCTAAGGTTGCTTTGAGCAATCTTATCATTCTATGCGGGAAATGAAACTCCGCCATGATATTCCACAGCCCTTCCCGATCTATTGAGTCATATGCTGCCTTGAAGTCAATAAATAGATGATGTGTTTCTACATTCATCTCATAGCTCTTCTGCACGATTTGTCGAATACTGAAGATTTGGTCAGATGTAGATCGCTGCCGTCTAAAACCTGCTTGATATTCACTCAGGAAAGCTTCTGTGAGAGGCTCAAGTCTTGAGGATAGAATCTTCGAGAGCACTTTATAAGCCGAAGGGAGAAGAGAAATCCCTCGGTAGTTCGAGCATGTCATCTTACATCCTTTCTTGTGAATCGGGCAAATTACACCGATCATCCATTCCTCAGGTAGCTTCTCTTCCATCCACACACGCTCAATCAGCTGGTGAAGAGTAATAACTAATTCTTCACATCCAGTCTTGAAAAGCTCTGCAGGTAAGCCATCTAGACCTGGCGCCTTATTATTCTTTAGGCCGCTGATAGCTGCTGCTACCTCGTCTAATGATGGAGGATCAAATTCCTTCCCATCATCTTTCTCGTAAAGATGTCTAACATGCGAGATAACTCCTTCCGCTCCATCATTGAGAAGTTCACAAAAATGCTCCTTCCACCTATCCAGGACTCCATCCTTATCACACACAAGACTTCCATCTTTTCTCCTACATACAGAAACTCTCGCATGGAAAGATTTCTTAGCGTCATTGATGGCCTTATAGAACTTCCTGGACTCATTCATGCTGTGTGCTTCGTGGACATCAGAGATCACTTTGAGATCGTGAGCTCGTTTCTTTCTTTGCAGCACCCTCTTCTTCTCCTTTTGAAGCATCCTTATCTCATCCGCTTTAGCTCTCGTAACTCTTCCTTTCCTTGCATCGATGACCCGCTGGACAGCTTCCTCACATTCCTTGTCAAACCAGACATTCTTTGTGTGTTGTTTGATGCCAAGACATTTTTCAGCACTAGCCTGCATAGCTTCACAACACTGGTGCCATGCAGCTCCTTCATGTTCATGCATTGCTAAGCGTTCCTTTAGGTCCTTGTTAAACGCATCTTTGCAATCCTTGTTGATGAGCTTAGCAACATCATAGCGTTTACATCTCACGCCTCGTTCTTTGTTGATGTTGCTAATGCGGGCTCTTATTCTTACTCCCAACAACAAGTGATCCGTAAAATGATGCTCGATATCGGTCTCTAGACATCTGAAGCTACGAACGTCCATCACATCCGATGCATGCCTCCTGTCAATCAATACGTGGTCAATCTGCGAGCTGGTCTTGCCTCCTGGGGACACCCATGTTGTTTTGTGGATGTCTTTATGCCTGAAACATGTCGAGCTAATCACCATATTTAACGACGCGGCGAAGTTGATTAGTCTCAATCCATTCTCATTTGATTCACTGTGAAGACTAAATCCTCCAATACTTGGCTTGAAGGACTTCTCCCTTCCTACCTGTGCATTCAGATCACCTATAATGATCTTGATATCATTTCGCGGGCACTCTTCATATGCTTTTTCAAGCTTACGGTAGAATTTGTCTTTCTCTTCCTCAGGTCTTTCGTTGTGTGGGGCGTAAACATTGATGATGTTGTAATTGAAGAATTTGCCTTTCACCCGCAACACGCAAATTCGCTCATTGATTGGTCTCCAATCAATCACATGTTTTGCCCATCTGGGGTCCACAATAAAGCCTGTTCCATACTTTCCATTCGTAGCGCCACTCGAGAAAACAGTGAATCTTTGGCATTCAAAGACATGCTGTCCGGTCCATTTCGTCTCCTGGATTGCTGTTATGTTGCACTTGTAATGCCGCAACTCAAGCACTAATGCTGACAACGCTCCCGGTCCTGACAGCGTCCGCACATTCCAGCTGTTGAGTTGTAAATCGTTTGTCCTTTTTCGTTTGGCTGTGGTCGTCATTGATAAATTCAGTCCGGTTTGCTTCTCTTTGGGTTTCTTAGCTTTGTGGTTAAGGTTGGCGGCTTGCTAGGCCAACGCAACCTATAAAACCAGAGCCCCGTTGGTCTCCGCCCCACTATGTGGCTTGGATTAACGGTCTCACACCGCGAGAAGGTGGGGTTGGTACATGGTGGTGCTAGGCTAAGTGCAGCACGAGGCTGCATATGTTACGCATTCACACACCTTCATGAGACCTAATTACATTTTACTTCAGTAATTCTCGTTTTACTTCAGTAATTCTCGTGAAACTTTATCGGAGAGGATTAATCCAAATGAATATAAAAAGTAAAAATTAGTTCCAACAAAAGCCTCGACTATTACGAGCTCATGTCGCGTGCATAAATTTCATTATGAATTTTTCTTCATCCTTGCCTGGCGAATTAATAAATTTTTATTACCTTAATTTGCATCCCTTAAACAATTAAGCTAGAAAAGGAAGGAAGTTGGCAAGATTTTGTGCTGTTATAGATTCACGATAAAGTTTTTAAAATTTCTTTCTTCCTTTTCAGCAACAAATGGGATTTTCTTGCCTCCTTTTTTGTTCATGGATACTCGAAAAGCTGAGAAAATCTAAAATCTAGATCAACCATACAGATTTAATTAAAAATCCACAGTATGAAGGGATTTTCGTGATGGAAAATATTAGCTCATTGCAATATGTTGTAATTTTTGATAATGTTGTAGGAGGTTATTTGGAATGAACAGCTGAACAGCTGTAAGAGAAGTTTTAATTTACTTAAAATATTAACTGATGGCTTTTTTGAGACGAAATTTTTGGTAACGTCATTGTTTGGTCTAAAATGTTTCTTTCCCGAATAGCACAAGTCGGTGTGACTCTGACATGGAGCCGGATTTAAATCGAAGCCTACACCATGCCAGAGTCGTGCTGAGACATTTTTATTCGATTGACCGACTTGTGCTATTCGGGTTGGCAGCTGTAAGACACTGGTTATTAGGATCATGTATGACTGCAGTATTAAGAAGCTAGTCAGAAGAAAATTCAGTTCACAAGTCTAAAATCACTTCCTAAACCCTAAATTATCTACATTAATCAAAATTAAATTCTCAAATTTCCTTAATATCTTTAATAAATTCTCAAAACTGCTATTTATCAACATCCAAACACATTACGCAAGTCAAAAAGCCCGTTTACTTATCGTTATTGTCATTTCCATCATAAAAAGGCATCTCATTCCAGTTTCAGCATTTCGCATTTCATTCCCTTTAAAATCATTGTAGCATCAAAACGTCTTTAGCGTTTATTTATGAATAGAAATAAAAAAAGAAAGAAATATAACCTATTGAGGCAATGGAATAAGACTTATAAATCTTTCTATATTTTGTAAGCAACAAAAATATAAAATATGCGGAATGGGGAGGCAAAGAATGAAAAGAAAAAATTTAAAATTAGGTTTTTTTTTTCACAACACAGATGAAAAATTTTCTCTTTTGTGCTACGATGATATAAATTTTTTTTTTCGTTTCCATCCTGTCACAAGTTCTCTGCATCTATGAAGACGATAAGTAACTGCGAGTAAGGAGATGAGAATCGTATGGAGGCAAAAATCTGTTCCACAATGAGATGAAGGAATAAATTTATTATGTGTTGTTCAACATGAAATATGACAGCGCGTAATTTATGTTTATTATGATCTCCTTGCTTTATGTTGTGAAAGATTATAATGTGCAATTTATGCAACAGGTTCGCTTCAGTTTGCCATCAACCTCCTTTATTTTTAACTCATCAGAAGAGAAGAGAAACTAAAAGAAATATTTTCTTTATCCTACTAAGACATGAGACAGTGGGATTATCGTCTTACATTATCGTCATGCATAATTTTTGAATTTCCATAAAATGAGATAAAAAGGAAAAGTTTTTTCTGCTGGTGTTTTACATACAGAAAGAATTTTTTTCCATGCTGCACATATTGTGTGTGTGTACGTATGTAATATGGATGTATTCCGAATAGCACAAGTCGGTTAATCGAATAGAAATCAAGAATCAAGCCATGAACTCAAATCGAATCCAGCAACATGCCAGAGTTACACCTACTTGTTGCTGGATTTCTACCTGATTACCCGACTTTTGCTATTCGGGTATAATTAGTTGAATGAATGTAATTTTTTTGGGGGTTCTGAGTTTCCTTGGGAGTTTAAGGTTCATTGAGAAATTATATGTCAAAAAGAACATTTTCTATATTTTTTTGTTAGGGGTCCAGTCAATAAAGGGGGGGGGGGTCAAACCTAGCCAAGAATATTTTACTATGTTCCCAGTCGGCACTAACACATGCAAAATCTCAATCTCAATTATTTATCAAAAAATCATCTCCAGACCTCATCCAACAATCCCTAAAAACAGAATTCACACAAAAAATACAAATTTATGCAAAGCTTGAGGGATAAAAAAGCTATGCATGAATCTTCATTGATAAAAAGCTTTAACTGCATTGAAAATCACTATTTCAACGAACACTGCATGATTCTGCTATAAATTTTTTATTATATATGATTTTTACACCCTCATACAAGTGTTATGATAAGCTACATTATCGAATGTGCAATTGCTAAAATTGAAAACATTCATGCAGCATATCAACGTATGTATCCCACATATAAATTCTAAACCATAATGCAAATTAGTTGATATTACATGAATAATTAAGGTTTGAAATTGTGTTGAAATGTTAATTTATCATGCGACTTAATTTGACTTTATTTTATGCCAAACGATGAAGTTTATGAAGCTTTCTGCTCACTTTTCTTTATTGTGCGAGAAGAGCTTTATGTTATTACACAATATTATGAATTTCTTATGGAATTTAACAGCATGTGGGTTGGCTTGGTTGGAATAAGAAAGTTTATATCCCAGGGATAAGTGACTTTGAGGTTAGGGTTGTGTGAATTTTATTGACTACCTTGCAGGTGCAGTATAAGCTTTTGATGGTCTATCACGTAAATACTCTTCCTTTAGGGTATTTAATCTAGATTCAATCTTAAACAACCTCAAACAGAAAGCTATAAAATAGCTTATATGAAGTTATTGACAACTGGTGCTGGTTTGTATGCCAGGAGGGATCAGTTTGGGTTTGATGATGTCTGTGTTCTGAATGAAGGTATCAGTCTGATTTCAAACACTCTCAACTGGACAAAGAATCTTTAAACCCCCCTTTTCCCATTGGCACAACATTTTCTTTTCCCTCCCCTTCGCAATTTCCAAATCTTTCTCTTTCATTTTTTAATATTCAGCATAACATGAAAATTATCTTAGCAGAAGCTGAACAGTTTATAAGAAAATATTGCCACAGAAAAAAAATACTCTTTAAAGCTTTCGCTGCAACAGCTTTCCGCTTGCTGTTTTTAATAATGAAACTGTACTCTTAAATCTTCATGAAATGAAAGTTGCTTTTGCTGCTGCCGCTTCTGTTGATTATTTAAATGCACCGAAGGATGTTAAGGAGGAGGAAAACAAACTATTTTTTTTAGCTTTTTGTTTATTTAAATTAAAAGTTTCTTTTTTATTTGCAGTGAATTTTTTCCTCAAAACAACAAAAACAAAGTTTTTCTCGAACTTTCTTGTTGTTTAAAGTTAGTAGTGCATCTGAGGTATCACTTGGGAGTTGTTTGCTATGAATTTAAAGTAGTTGGGAAGTTTTGTTTTTATAGATTTGCTGAAAGGAACTGAGTTGGTGATGGAAATGCGTTGGTTGTTGATTTTAAAAAAAGCTTTGTTGCAAATAAGGAAGTGATTCAATGACTGCTTAATTTTAATATCGAGCATTGCGCGGACTTAACTGCTGATTCCGAAAATCAAGTTTAAAACTTAAAAAGTTATAAAAATGCAAAGTAAAGCTTTCACCAAGTCAACTGCTGACAAAAATCGTAAAAATTCATCATTATAGTCTAAAATGAAGCTACATTTTATTTTTTGCCCATTTAATCCACCTCTCTAGAAGCAAGACATACACATCAAGAAAAAGTATAAAACTTTAGGATTATAAAAGCTGTTTGAACATAACTTCTACTTGATTTAACCATCAATTGGACATAAATCATAAATTGAATATTTCATGAGTCTTTCAACAAGTTTTATACTTTTTTTTATGATTCAACTTTCCAGTGCACTTTTCATTCTTTTCGTCCGATGGAGGTATTGACCATGCTGTGAGAGTATATTGTGATTTTTTTTTGTTGTCTGAGTGAATTGAAGTGTTCATTTTCACAGATTCTTTGTATTGTAAATTTCTGAGATTTTAATTTAATTCTTTTTCTTTAAAAGTGTTTAGTCATGTAAATTTCACAGACCCTTGCTAGTAATTAATTAAAAGATAAGCCTTAAGGGTTGCTTTCTGAGGC
Organism: Chironomus riparius; assembly: GCA_917627325.4. NCBI lineage: Eukaryota > Metazoa > Arthropoda > Insecta > Diptera > Chironomidae > Chironomus > Chironomus riparius. Next base: position 13,182,774 of record OU895877.1, on the reverse strand, counting down.
TTTAAAGAGCACTTATACTCGATTTTAAAGTCTATCGAATATTATTCCAACTTAAGGGTGCCCCAGGTCTTCTAAAAATGGACTCTTAGTGGAAATCGAACCTTTGAGCTTTTAGAACTGAAGGTAAGAAGTTTCCGGACTTTTGTCTAACCACTTGGTAGCCAAGACCTTATTCTCGCACATTTTTCGACCACTTCTATTGCTCCAATCGAGCTCATATTTTGTACACACACGTATTCCCGGTGACAATACAATATTTTAATACTTTGGAACCACAAAAATGCTTAATTATAGTACAATTTAAGTAAAGCTTTTATATATGGGAAAAAAATCCAATGTCATTGATATTAAATTTTGATTTGTTTAAAAAATTATACTTGAAATGCTCAAAAGTCATTTATATGATTCATTATAGTTTAATTAATATTACTAATTATTAATTATAGCATAAATTTGAGCAGCTAAAGATAGTTTGGGAGGATAAAAAAATTGGCAAGTAATTTTTTCATGAATATTCGTAAGTGAAAATTTGAATTTTCAAAAAAACCGTTAAACACTAGTCCGTTACTAATTAATGCAAAATAACTATTAATATGCGATGTGCATTTAGCACACATAATTTAAGCATAAACTTATGCTGTTTTAAATGTATTACAATATTTATAACACTTCACCAATTTAATTATATTAATTATTCTTTTTATTAATAGCTTGACGTATTTTTGCATAAGGGGCCGTACACTCATTACGTTACGCAAAAAAACGACTTTTTTCACCCCCCTCCCCCCTTGTTCCAATATGTTACAACTCACAACCCCCCCCCTGAACGTTTATAATTTATTTTATCATTAAAAAGGTGAAAAATTTGAAAGAAATGTTTTTGGTATGAATTTGTAAACAAATTTTTGAATTTGAATTGTCAATTTTTTTTCGTGAACTTTTTTTTAAAGACAGACGACAGTTAGAACGTTACATACTTTTAAACCAAAAATGCTTTAAATTGCATTTTAAAACATATCCACGTATTATAAATGATAAAGAATGCTAATTTAGATATAAAATCGACATTTTTTTTGAAAATAGCCTACTATGATCAAAACCAAAAATGCTTTAATTTGCATTTTAAAACATATCTAGTTATTAAAAATGATAAAAAATTCTAATTTAGATATAAAATGGGTTTGGGACATTTGTCCACTAGCTTTTGCCCACTCTACATATGCCCACTGATATTTTCGCACTGGTCCTTTTGCCCATTGGTACTTTTGCCCACTGGCACTTTTTTCCACTGGAAATTATGACCACTTAAATATTAGCCCACTGGTACTTTTACCCATCGATATATTTGCTACAGGCTGAGATGCATCCAACGTGATATTGAACCCTATGTGCCCACTTATAAAAATTCTAGAAAAATCGAGTTTTTTGAAGAGGATGATTTTTTTTTTCACTCAACCTAGAACAAGTGTTTTAGACCTCTAAACAGATGTGAACGTAAAAGTGATGTATCGAAGAAAGTTGCTACAGGCTGAGATGCATCCAACGTGATATTGAACCCTATGTGCCCACTTATAAAAATTCTAGAAAAATCGAGTTTTTTGAAGAGGATGAAATTTTTTTTTCACTCATCCTAGAACAAGTGTTTTGGACCTCAAAACAGATGTGAACGTAAAAGTGATGTATCGAAGAAAGTTGCTACAGGCTGAGATGCATCCAACGTGATATTGAACCCTATGTGCCCACTTATAAAAATTCTAGAAAAATCGAGTTTTTTGAAGAGGATGAAATTTTTTTTTCACTCATCCTAGAACAAGTGTTTTAGACCTCTAAACAGATGTGAAAGTAAAAGTGATGTATCGAAGAAAGTTGCTACAGGCTGAGATGCATCCAACGTGATATTGAACCCTATGTGCCCACTTATAAAAATTCTAGAAAAATCGAGTTTTTTGAAGAGGATGAAATTTTTTTTTCACTCATCCTAGAACAAGTGTTTTAGACCTCTAAACAGATGTGAACGTAAAAGTGATGTATCGAAGAAAGTTGCTACAGGCTGAGATGCATCCAACGTGATATTGAACCCTATGTGCCCACTTATAAAAATTCTAGAAAAATCGAGTTTTTTGAAGAGGATGAAATTTTTTTTCACTCAACCTAGAACAAGTGTTTTAGACCTCGAAACAGATGTGAACGTAAAAGTGATGTATGGAAGAAAGTTGCTACAAGCAAAGATGCATCCAACGTGATATTGAACTCTTTGTGCCCTTCTATGAAAATTTCTACAAAAATCGAGTTTTTTGAATAGGATGAAATTTTTTTTTCACTCAACCTAGAACAAGTGTTTTAGACCTCGAAACAGATGTGAACGTAAAAGTGATGTATCGAAGAAAGTTGCTACAGGCTGAGATGCATCTAACGTGATATTAAACTTTATGTGCCTCCCTATGAAAATATCTACAAAAATCGAGTTTTTTGAAGAGGATGAAATTTTTTTTTCACTCAATCTAGAACAAGTGTTTTAGACCTCGAAAGATGTGAGCGTAAAAGTGATGTATGGAAGAAAGTTGCTACAAGCTGAGATGCATCCAACGTGATATTTAACCCAATGTGCCCCCCTATGAAAATTTCTACAAAAATCGAGTTTTTTTGAAGAGGATGAAATTTTTTTTTCACTCAACCTTGAACAAGTGTTTTAGACCTCGAAACAGATGTGAACGTAAAAGTGATGTATCGAAGAAAGTTGCTACAAGCTGAGATGCATCTAACGTGATATTAAACTTTATGTGCCTCCCTATGAAAATATCTACAAAAATCGAGTTTTTTGAAGAGGATGAAATTTTTTTTTCACTCAACCTAGAACAAGTGTTTTAGACCTCGAAACAGATGTGAACGTAAAAGTGATGTATCGAAGAAAGTTGCTACAAGCTGAGATGCATCCAACGTGATATTTAACCCAATGTGCCCCCCTATGAAAATTTCTACAAAAATCGAGTTTTTTTGAAGAGGATGAAATTTTTCTTTTCATTCAACCTAGAACAAGTGTTTTAGACCTCGAAAGATGTGAACGTAAAAGTGATGTATGGAAGAAAGTTGCTACAGGCTGAGATGCATCTAACGTAATATTGAACTCTATGTGCCCACTTATAAAAATTCTAGAAAAATCGAGTTTTTTGAAGAGGATGAAATTTTTTTTTCACTCATCCTAGAACAAGTGTTTTAGACCTCTAAACAGATGTGAACGTAAAAGTGATGTATCGAAGAAAGTTGCTACAGGCTGAGATGCATCCAACGTGATATTGAACCCTATGTGCCCACTTATAAAAATTCTAGAAAAATCGAGTTTTTTTGAAGAGGATGAAATTTTTTTTTCACTCAACCTAGAACAAGTGTTTTAGACCTCGAAACAGATGTGAACGTAAAAGTGATGTATGGAAGAAAGTTGCTACAAGCAAAGATGCATCCAACGTGATATTGAACTCTTTGTGCCCTTCTATAAAAATTTCTACAAAAATCGAGTTTTTTGAAGAGGATGAAATTTTTTTTTCACTCAACCTAGAACAAGTGTTTTAGACCTCGAAACAGATGTGAACGTAAAAGTGATGTATCGAAGAAAGTTGCTACAGGCTGAGATGCATCTAACGTGATATTAAACTTTATGTGCCTCCCTGTGAAAATATCTACAAAAATCGAGTTTTTTGAAGAGGATGAAATTTTTTTTTCACTCAATCTAGAACAAGTGTTTTAGACCTCGAAAGATGTGAGCGTAAAAGTGATGTATGGAAGAAAGTTGCTACAAGCTGAGATGCATCCAACGTGATATTTAACCCAATGTGCCCCCCTATGAAAATTTCTACAAAAATCGAGTTTTTTTGAAGAGGATGAAATTTTTTTTTCACTCAACCTAGAACAAGTGTTTTAGACCTCGAAACAGATGTGAACGTAAAAGTGATGTATCGAAGAAAGTTGCTACAAGCTGAGATGCATCTAACGTGATATTTAACCCAATGTGCCTCCCTATGAAAATATCTACAAAAATCGAGTTTTTTGAAGAGGATGAAATTTTTTTTTCACTCAACCTAGAACAAGTGTTTTAGACCTCGAAACAGATGTGAACGTAAAAGTGATGTATCGAAGAAAGTTGCTACAAGCTGAGATGCATCCAACGTGATATTTAACCCAATGTGCCCCCCTATGAAAATTTCTACAAAAATCGAGTTTTTTTGAAGAGGATGAAATTTTTTTTTCACTCAACCTAGAACAAGTGTTTTAGACCTCGAAACAGATGTGAACGTAAAAGTGATGTATCGAAGAAAGTTGCTACAAGCTGAGATGCATCTAACGTGATAATAAACTTTATGTGCCTCCCTATGAAAATATCTACAAAAATCGAGTTTTTTGAAGAGGATGAAATTTTTTTTTCACTCAACCTAGAACAAGTGTTTTAGACCTCGAAACAGATGTGAACGTAAAAGTGATGTATCGAAGAAAGTTGCTACAAGCTGAGATGCATCCAACGTTATATTTAACCCAATGTGCCCCCCTATGAAAATTTCTACAAAAATCGAGTTTTTTTGAAGAGGATGAAATTTTTCTTTTCACTCAACCTAGAACAAGTGTTTTAGACCTCGAAAGATGTGAACGTAAAAGTGATGTATGGAAGAAAGTTGCTACAGGCTGAGATGCATCTAACGTAATATTGAACTCTATGTGCCCCCCTATGAAAGTTTCTAGAAAAATCGAGTTTTTTGAAGAGGATGAAATTTTTTTTTCACTCAACCTAGAACAAGTGTTTTAGACTTCAAAACAGATGTGAACGTAAACGTGATGTATCGAAGAAAGTTGCTACAGGTTGAGATGCATCCAACGTGATATTTAACCCAATGTGCCCCCCTATGAAAATTTCTACAAGAATCGAGTTTTTTTGAAGAGGATGAAATTTTTCTTTTCACTCAACCTAGAACAAATGTTTTAGACCTCGAAAGATGTGAGCGTAAAAGTGATGTATGGAAGAAAGTTGCTACAGGCTGAGATGCATCTAACGTGATATTAAACCTTTTGTGCCCCCCTATGAAAAATTCTACAAAAATCGAGTTTTTTGAAGAGGATGAAATTATTTTTTTACTCAACCCAGAACAAGTGTTTTAGACCTCGAAACAGATGTGAACGTAAAAGTGATGTATCGAAGAAAGTTGCTACAAGCTGAGATGCATCTAACGTGATATTAAACTTTATGTGCCTCCCTATGAAAATATCTACAAAAATCGAGTTTTTTGAAGAGGATGAAATTTTTTTTTCACTCAACCTAGAACAAGTGTTTTAGACCTCGAAACAGATGTGAACGTAAAAGTGATGTATCGAAGAAAGTTGCTACAAGCTGAGATGCATCCAACGTGATATTTAACCCAATGTGCCCCCCTATGAAAATTTCTACAAAAATCGAGTTTTTTTGAAGAGGATGAAATTTTTTTTTCACTCAACCTAGAACAAGTGTTTTAGACCTCGAAACAGATGTGAACGTAAAAGTGATGTATCGAAGAAAGTTGCTACAAGCTGAGATGCATCTAACGTGATATTAAACTTTATGTGCCTCCCTATGAAAATATCTACAAAAATCGAGTTTTTTGAAGAGGATGAAATTTTTTTTTCACTCAACCTAGAACAAGTGTTTTAGACCTCGAAACAGATGTGAACGTAAAAGTGATGTATCGAAGAAAGTTGCTACAAGCTGAGATGCATCCAACGTTATATTTAACCCAATGTGCCCCCCTATGAAAATTTCTACAAAAATCGAGTTTTTTTGAAGAGGATGAAATTTTTCTTTTCACTCAACCTAGAACAAGTGTTTTAGACCTCGAAAGATGTGAACGTAAAAGTGATGTATGGAAGAAAGTTGCTACAGGCTGAGATGCATCTAACGTAATATTGAACTCTATGTGCCCCCCTATGAAAGTTTCTAGAAAAATCGAGTTTTTTGAAGAGGATGAAATTTTTTTTTCACTCAACCTAGAACAAGTGTTTTAGACTTCAAAACAGATGTGAACGTAAACGTGATGTATCGAAGAAAGTTGCTACAGGTTGAGATGCATCTAACGTGATATTAAACCTTTTGTGCCCCCCTATGAAAAATTCTACAAAAATCGAGTTTTTTGAAGAGGATGAAATTATTTTTTTACTCAACCCAGAACAAGTGTTTTAGACCTCGAAACAGATGTGAACGTAAAAATGATGTATGGAAGAAAGTTGCTACAGGCTGAGATGCATCTAATGTGATATTAAACTTAATGTGCCACGCTATGAAAATTTCTAGAAAAATCGAGTTTTTTGAAGAGGATGAAATTTTTTTTTCACTCAACCTAGAACAAGTGTTTTAGACCTCGAAACAGATGTGAACGTAAAAATGATATATGGAAGAAAGTTGCTACAGGCTGAGATGCATCTAACGTGATATTAAACCTTATGTGCCCCCCTATGAAAAATTCTACAAAAATCGAGTTTTTTGAAGAGGATGAAATTTTTTTTTCACTTAACCTAGAACAAGTGTTTTAGACCTCGAAACAGATGTGAACGTAAAAGTGATGTATGGAAGAAAGATGCTACAGGCTGAGATGCATCTAACGTAATTTTGAACCCTATGTGCCCCCTATAAAAATTTCTCCAAAAATCGAGTTTTTTGAAGAGGATGAAATTTTTCTTTTCACTCAACCTAGAACAAGTGATTTGGACTTCAAAACAGATGTGAACGTAAAAGTGATGTATGAAAGAAAGTTGCTACAGGCTGAGATGCATCCAACGTGATATTTAACCCAATGTGCCCCCCTATGAAATTTTTTACAAAAATCGAGTTTTTTGAAGAGGATGAAATTTTTTTTCACTCAACCTAGAACAAGTGTTTTAGACCTCGAAACAGATGTGAACGTAAAAGTGATGTATGGAAGAAAGATGCTACAGGCTGAGATGCATCCAACGTGATATTAAACCCTATGTGCCCCCCTATGAAAATTTCTAGAAAAATCGAGTATTTTGAAGAGGATGAAATTTTTTTTCACTCAACCTAGAACAAGTGTTTTAGACCTCGAAAGAGATGTGAACGTAAAAGTGATGTATGAAAGAAAATTGCTACAGGCTGAGATGCATCTAACGTGATATTTAACCCAATGTGCCCCCCTATGAAATTTTTTAAAAAAATCGAGTTTTTTGAAGAGGATGAAATTTTTCTTTTCACTCAACCTAGAACAAGTGATTTGGACTTCAAAACAGATGTGAACGTAAAAGTGATGTATGGAAGAAAGTTGCTACAGGCTGAGATGCATCCAACGTGATATTTAACTCAATGTGCCCCCCTATGAAATTTTTTACAAAAATCGAGTTTTTTGAAGAGGATGAAATTTTTTTCACTCAACCTAGAACAAGTGTTTTAGACCTCGAAACAGATGTGAACGTAAAAGTGATGTATGGAAGAAAGTTGCTACAGGCTGAGATGCATCCAACGTGATATTTAACTTAATGTGCCCCCCTATGAAATTTTTTACAAAAATCGAGTTTTTTGAAGAGGATGAAATTTTTTTTCACTCAACCCAGAACAAGTGATTTAGACTTCAAAACAGATGTGAACGTAAAAGTGATGTATCGAAGAAAGTTGCTACAGGCTGAGATGCATCCAACGTGATATTAAACCTTATGTGCTCTTCTATGAAAATTTCTAGAAAAATCGAGTTTTTTGAAGAGGATGAATTTTTTTTTCACTCATCCTAGAACAAGTGTTTTAGACCTCGAAACAGATGTGAAGGTAAAAGTGATGTATCGAAGAAAGTTGCTACAGGCTATAATGCATCCAACGTAATATTGAACTCTATGTGCCCTTCTATGAAAATTTCTAGAAAAATCGAGTTTTTTGAAGAGGATGAAATTTTTTTTTCACTCATCCTAGCACAAGTGTTTTAGACCTCGAAACAGATGTGAAGGTAAAAGTGATGTATGGAAGAAAGTTGCTAAAAGCTGAGATGCATCCAACGTGATATTAAACCCTATGTGCCCCCCTATGAAAATTTCTAGAAAAATCGAGTATTTTGAAGAGGATGAAATTTTTTTTCACTCAACCTAGAACAAGTGTTTTAGACCTCGAAACAGATGTGAACGTAAAAGTGATGTATGGAAGAAAGTTGCTACAAGCAAAGATGCATCCAACGTGATATTGAACTCTTTGTGCCCTTCTATGAAAATTTCTAGAAAAATCGAGTTTTTTGAAGAGGATGAAATTTTTCTTTTCACTCAACCTAAAACAAGTGTTTTAGACCTCGAAACAGATGTGAAGGTAAAAGTGATGTATGGAAGAAAGTTGCTCCAGGCTGAGATGCATCCAACGTGATATTGAATCTTATGTGCCCCCCTATGAAAATTTCTACAAAAATCGAGTTTTTTGAAGAGGATGAAATTTTTCTTTTCACTCAACCTAGAACAAGTGTTTTAGACCTCGAAACAGATGTGAACGTAAAAGTGATGTATCAAAGAAAGTTGCTACAGGCTCAGATGCATTCACCGTGATATTAAACCTTACGTGCCCTTCTATGAAAATTTCTTGAAAAATCGAGTTTTTTGAAGAGGATGAAATTTTTTTTTCACTCAACCTAGAACAAGTGTTTTAGACCTCGAAATAGATGTGAACGTAAAAGTGATATATGGAAGAAAGTTGCTACAGGCTGAGATGCATCCAACGTAATATTGAACCCTATGTGCCCCCTATAAAAATTTCTACAAAAATCGAGTTTTTTGAAGAGGATGAATTTTTTTTTTCACTCAACCTAGAACAAGTGTTTTAGACCTCGAAATAGATGTGAACGTAAAAGTGATATATGGAAGAAAGTTGCTACAGGCTGAGATGCATTCAACGTAATATTGAACCCTATGTGCCCCCTATAAAAATTTCTACAAAAATCGAGTTTTTTGAAGAGGATGAATTTTTTTTTTCACTCAACCTAAAACAAGTGTTTTAGACCTCGAAAACAGATGTGAAGGTAAAAGTGATGTATGGAAGAAAGTTGCTCCAGGCTGAGATGCATCCAACGTGATATTGAATCTTATGTGCCCCCCTATGAAAATTTCTACAAAAATCGAGTTTTTTGAAGAGGATGAAATTTTTCTTTTCACTCAACCTAGAACAAGTGTTTTAGACCTCGAAACAGATGTGAACGTAAAAGTGATGTATCAAAGAAAGTTGCTACAGGCTCAGATGCATTCACCGTGATATTAAACCTTACGTGCCCTTCTATGAAAATTTCTTGAAAAATCGAGTTTTTTGAAGAGGATGAAATTTTTTTTTCACTCAACCTAGAACAAGTGTTTTAGACCTCGAAATAGATGTGAACGTAAAAGTGATATATGGAAGAAAGTTGCTACAGGCTGAGATGCATCCAACGTGATATTGAACTCTTTGTGCCCTTCTATGAAAATTTCTAGAAAAATCGAGTTTTTTGAAGAGGATGAATTTTTTTTTTCACTCAACCTAGAACAAGTGTTTTAGACCTCGAAACAGATGTGAACGTAAAAGTGAAGTATGGAAGAAAGTTGCTCCAGGCTGAGATGCATTTTACGCGATATTGAACCTTATGTGCCCTCCTATGAAAATTTCTACAAAAATCGAGTTTTTTGAAGAGGATGAAATTTTTCTTTTCACTCAACCTAAAACAAGTGTTTTAGACCTCGAAACAGATGTGAAGGTAAAAGTGATGTATGGAAGAAAGTTGCTCCAGGCTGAGATGCATCCAACGTGATATTGAATCTTATGTGCCCCCCTATGAAAATTTCTACAAAAATCGAGTTTTTTGAAGAGGATGAAATTTTTCTTTTCACTCAACCTAGAACAAGTGTTTTAGACCTCGAAACAGATGTGAACGTAAAAGTGATGTATCAAAGAAAGTTGCTACAGGCTCAGATGCATTCACCGTGATATTAAACCTTACGTGCCCTTCTATGAAAATTTCTTGAAAAATCGAGTTTTTTGAAGAGGATGAAATTTTTTTTTCACTCAACCTAGAACAAGTGTTTTAGACCTCGAAATAGATGTGAACGTAAAAGTGATATATGGAAGAAAGTTGCTACAGGCTGAGATGCATCCAACGTAATATTGAACCCTATGTGCCCCCTATAAAAATTTCTACAAAAATCGAGTTTTTTGAAGAGGATGAAATTTTTCTTTTCACTCAACCCAGAACAAGTGTTTTAGACCTCGAAATAGATGTGAACGTAAAAGTGATATATGGAAGAAAGTTGCTACAGGCTGAGATGCATCCAACGTGATATTGAACCCTATGTGCCCCCTATAAAAATTTCTACAAAAATCGAGTTTTTTGAAGAGGATGAAATTTTTCTTTTCACTCAACCCAGAACAAGTGTTTTAGACTTCCAAACAGATGTGAACGTAAAAGTGATGTATGGAAGAAAGTTGCTACAGGCTGAGATGCATCCAACGTGATATTGAACTCTATGTGCCCTTCTATAAAAATTTCTAGAAAAATCGAGTTTTTTGAAGAGGATGAAATTTTTCTTTTCACTCAACCTAGAACAAGTGTTTTAGACCTCGAAACAGATGTGAACGTAAAAGTGATGTATCAAAGAAAGTTGCTACAGGCTCAGATGCATTCACCGTGATATTAAACCTTACGTGCCCTTCTATGAAAATTTCTTGAAAAATCGAGTTTTTTGAAGAGGATGAAATTTTTTTTTCACTCAACCTAGAACAAGTGTTTTAGACCTCGAAATAGATGTGAACGTAAAAGTGATATATGGAAGAAAGTTGCTACAGGCTGAGATGCATCCAACGTGATATTGAACTCTTTGTGCCCTTCTATGAAAATTTCTAGAAAAATCGAGTTTTTTGAAGAGGATGAATTTTTTTTTTCACTCAACCTAGAACAAGTGTTTTAGACCTCGAAACAGATGTGAACGTAAAAGTGAAGTATGGAAGAAAGTTGCTCCAGGCTGAGATGCATTTTACGCGATATTGAACCTTATGTGCCCTCCTATGAAAATTTCTACAAAAATCGAGTTTTTTGAAGAGGATGAAATTTTTCTTTTCACTCAACCTAAAACAAGTGTTTTAGACCTCGAAACAGATGTGAAGGTAAAAGTGATGTATGGAAGAAAGTTGCTCCAGGCTGAGATGCATCCAACGTGATATTGAATCTTATGTGCCCCCCTATGAAAATTTCTACAAAAATCGAGTTTTTTGAAGAGGATGAAATTTTTCTTTTCACTCAACCTAGAACAAGTGTTTTAGACCTCGAAACAGATGTGAACGTAAAAGTGATGTATCAAAGAAAGTTGCTACAGGCTCAGATGCATTCACCGTGATATTAAACCTTACGTGCCCTTCTATGAAAATTTCTTGAAAAATCGAGTTTTTTGAAGAGGATGAAATTTTTTTTTCACTCAACCTAGAACAAGTGTTTTAGACCTCGAAATAGATGTGAACGTAAAAGTGATATATGGAAGAAAGTTGCTACAGGCTGAGATGCATCCAACGTAATATTGAACCCTATGTGCCCCCTATAAAAATTTCTACAAAAATCGAGTTTTTTGAAGAGGATGAAATTTTTCTTTTCACTCAACCCAGAACAAGTGTTTTAGACCTCGAAATAGATGTGAACGTAAAAGTGATATATGGAAGAAAGTTGCTACAGGCTGAGATGCATCCAACGTGATATTGAACCCTATGTGCCCCCTATAAAAATTTCTACAAAAATCGAGTTTTTTGAAGAGGATGAAATTTTTCTTTTCACTCAACCCAGAACAAGTGTTTTAGACTTCCAAACAGATGTGAACGTAAAAGTGATGTATGGAAGAAAGTTGCTCCAGGCTGAGATGCATCCAACGTGATATTGAACTCTATGTGCCCTTCTATAAAAATTTCTAGAAAAATCGAGTTTTTTGAAGAGGATGAAATTTTTTTTTCACTCAACCTAGAACAAGTGTTTTAGACCTCGAAACAGATGTGAACGTAAAAGTAATGTATCGAAGAAAGTTGCTACAGGCTGAGATGCATCCAACGTAATATTGAACCCTATGTGCCCCCTATAAAAATTTCTACAAAAATCGAGTTTTTTGAAGAGGATGAAATTTTTCTTTTCACTCAACCCAGAACAAGTGTTTTAGACTTCCAAACAGATGTGAACGTAAAAGTGATGTATGGAAGAAAGTTGCTACAGGCTGAGATGCATCCAACGTGATATTGAACTCTATGTGCCCTTCTATAAAAATTTCTAGAAAAATCGAGTTTTTTGAAGAGGATGAAATTTTTTTTTCACTCAACCTAGAACAAGTGTTTTAGACCTCCAAACAGATGTGAACGTAAAAGTGATGTATGGAAGAAAGTTGCTACAGGCTCAGATGCATCCAACGTGATATTGAACTCTATGTGCCCTTCTATAAAAATTTCTAGAAAAATCGAGTTTTTTGAAGAGGATGAAATTTTTTTTTCACTCAACCTAGAACAAGTGTTTTAGACCTCGAAACAGATGTGAACGTAAAAGTAATGTATCGAAGAAAGTTGCTACAGGCTGAGATGCATCCAACGTAATATTGAACCTTATGTGCCCCCTATAAAAATTTCTACAAAAATCGAGTTTTTTGAAGAGGATGAAATTTTTCTTTTCACTCAACCCAGAACAAGTGTTTTAGACTTCCAAACAGATGTGAACGTAAAAGTGATGTATGGAAGAAAGTTGCTACAGGCTGAGATGCATCCAACGTGATATTGAACTCTATGTGCCCTTCTATAAAAATTTCTAGAAAAATCGAGTTTTTTGAAGAGGATGAAATTTTTCTTTTCACTCAACCCAGAACAAGTGTTTTAGACTTCCAAACAGATGTGAACGTAAAAGTGATGTATGGAAGAAAGTTGCTACAGGCTGAGATGCATCCAACGTGATATTGAACTCTATGTGCCCTTCTATAAAAATTTCTAGAAAAATCGAGTTTTTTGAAGAGGATGAAATTTTTTTTTCACTCAACCTAGAACAAGTGTTTTAGACCTCCAAACAGATGTGAACGTAAAAGTGATGTATGGAAGAAAGTTGCTACAGGCTCAGATGCATCCAACGTGATATTGAACTCTATGTGCCCTTCTATAAAAATTTCTACAAAAATCGAGTTTTGTGAAGAGGATGAAATTTTTTTTCACTCAACCTAGAACAAGTGTTTTAGACCTCGAAACAGAAGTGAACGTAAAAATGATGTATGAAAGAAAGTTGCTACAGGCTGAGATGCATCCAACGTGATATTAAACCTTATGTGCCCCCCTATGAAAATTTCTACAAAAATCGAGTTTTTTGAATAGGATGAAATTTTTTTTTCACTCAACCTAGAACAAGTGTTTTAGACTTCAAAACAGATGTGAACGTAAAAATGATGTATGAAAGAAAGTTGCTACAGGCTGAGGTGCATCTAACGTGGTATTAAACTTTATGTGCCCCGCTATGAAAATTTCTAGAAAAATCGAGTTTTTTGAAGAGGATGAAATTTTTTTTTCACTCAACCTAGAACAAGTGTTTTAGACTTCGAAACAGATGTGAACGTAAAAATGATGTATGAAAGAAAGTTGCTACAGGCTGAGATGCATCCAACGTGATATTTAACCCAATGTGCCCCCCTGTGAAAATTTCTACAAAAATCGAGTTTTGTGAAGAGGATGAAATTTTTTTTCACTCAACCTAGAACAAGTGTTTTAGACCTCGAAACAGAAGTGAACGTAAAAATGATGTATGAAAGAAAGTTGCTACAGGCTGAGATGCATCCAACGTGATATTAAACCTTATGTGCCCCCCTATGAAAATTTCTAGAAAAATCGAGTTTTTTGAATAGGATGAAATTTTTTTTTCACTCAACCTAGAACAAGTGTTTTAGACTTCAAAACAGATGTGAACGTAAAAATGATGTATGAAAGAAAGTTGCTACAGGCTGAGATGCATCCAACGTGATATTAAACCTTATGTGCCCCCCTATGAAAATTTCTACAAAAATCGAGTTTTGTGAAGAGGATGAAATTTTTTTTCACTCAACCTAAAACAAGTGTTTTAGACCTCGAAACAGATGTGAACGTAAAAGTGATGTATGGAAGAAAGTTGCTACAGGCTGAGATGCATCCAACGTGATATTGAACCCTATGTGCTCTCCTATCAAAATTTCTAGAAAAATCGAGTTTTTTGAAGAGGATGAAATTTTTTTTTCACTCAACCTAGAACAAGTGTTTTAGACCTCAAAACAGATGTGAACGTAAAAGTGATATATGGAAGAAAGTTGCTACAGGCTGAGATGCATCCAACGTGATATTTAACCCAATGTGCTTCCCTGTGAAAATTTCTACAAAAATCGAGTTTTGTGAAGAGGATGAAATTTTTTTTTCACTCAACCTAGAACAAGTGTTTTAGACCTCGAGTTTTTTATTTGCTTACTGTTTAGTTGATAAAAGTATTTGTGTTCAAAAAATAATTTTTAACGCATTTTTTAAAACTTGATTCGGTCCATTTTTAGGATTTTAATTTTCAGGGTTTGAGTCATTCAATTTGCCTATCTTCTCTTAAAATTTGTTTGAATTTCTGTGTAATGGTTTTACTTGATGTTTAATTTGATTTATTTGGTGTTTACAATTTTAAAAGAAGGTAAAATGTACATGATAACAAATCAATAGTTATGAGGCAGCTTAAAAGCATGCATTTTTGCTTGAGAAATCAGAATGACATTTTTTGAATTAGGGCGATCGTCACAAAAATCCAAATATTTTGTTATTTAAAGCAAAAGGAACGAAAGATATCTGACCAATTGTTAAGCATTTGTCAAATTGTGTCAAATAGTCTAGAATTTTATGATATGAACATGGAAACCCTACATCACTTCGTTGATCTTCGTGCAACATATGACACCATCAACAGAGAGGAACTTTGGAATATAAAGGCAGAATTAATTTCCCTCATAAGCTTTAAAGGCTGCTAAAAGCAACACTGTCGAAAGTAATGTGTAGTGCGAAAGTGAAGGGAACACGTCTGAATTTTCAATTGTAGACTAAGGGCGCGATTAGTCAAAATCTAGTTTTTCCCTTTTTCTTCTTCGAGGGTTTATCCAAATACAGTGCAACTGTATTTTATTATTTTATCTGATATCTGGAAATGGTCAAAAGTATATTGAGTACTGAAACCCTTATTAAGTTTAGTGAAAAATTTCGAAAGCAAACTTAAACAGTCCTTTTGCATCGCGAAACACCAAATAAATCAAATTAAACATCAAGTAAAACCAAAAACAGAAATTAAATCAAATTTTAAGAGAAGATAGGCAAATTGAATGTCTCAAACCTTAAAAATTAAAATCCTAAAAATGTACCGAATCAAGTTTTAAAAAATGCGTTAAAAATTATTTTTTGAACATTAATACTTTTATCAACTATACAGTGGGCAAATATATGAGTGGGTTTAAGTATCAGTGGGAAAATATATCAATGGGTAAAAGTACCAGTGGGCTAATGTTTCAGTGGGCATATGTAGAGTGGGCAAAAGTCAGAGGGCAAATGTCGATAACCCATATAAAATCGCTATTTTTTGAAATTAGCCTACTATGATCAAAACCAAAAATGCTTTAAATTGCATTTTAAAACATATCTAGGTATTATAAATGATAAAGAATGCTAATATAGATATAAAATCGATATTTTTTTGAATATAGGGCTTTGAGATTTGACGTTCTCTTACTTAAGAACATATCTGAACTAAGAAATTATCCTTATATTACGCCCCACGCTTTTAGAGTCATTGTGTTCTTTGACTTAATCACAATATTTTTAAAAAATTTCATGGTACATTTCTTGTTGTCACAAGAAAATTTTTAAAATCCTGATTCGCTATAAGTGTGATCTTATTTTATTTTCATCTTTTTGGTTTTTAGTCTTTTTGATAAAAGCGTGTTTTTTTAAAAAGTTTTTAAGCAACTATACTTAAGATTTCGATCTGCTCCCTCTACAAAAGCTAAAAAATATATTAAACATTTTACAAAAGTTTTATAATTAATGGCTGCGATACCTCTGTTTTCTTATCCTTCCTACGTCTATCTTTCAAGCAAACAGCTTGAATCACCGTGAAGCTAATATTAAAATAAATTCATCATGAATTTTTTTGCTGTTCCCCGAAGTATTTTTTTTTGAGAGATATGAATGACCCTAAACCCCATTAATTAGGATGTGATGCCTTTTTTTCTGTAAAAATTTCAGTAGGTTCCTTAATTTAATAAATTTAACTTCCTTTTGTGTGTCAATGCGAAAATTTCAATTTGTAAAATAACGGAAGGTTCCTTTTTGGGGTCGAATCATCTTGTGCGATGGAATTTATTTCTCAAAACTTTTCTAGATCAATTTTTCTTTTTTTCATCACTCGAAGCTATTGAAAAAGGAAAGAAAAAGATTTCTCATTTTTCTTTTTCAGAGCTTCCTCTTCCGAAATAAGAAAACTTCAAGATTTATTCAAACTTCCATCAATTTTCTCTCGACATCTATTTTTGATTTGAGAATTTTTTTTATGTTATTTCTCACCGTAATTAATTATGAGATAAGATCCAATACAAAAGAAGAGGGCGAGGATATTTTTGTTAGAAGAAGAATCAACACAGAATGATGAAATAAAATGCTGAATAATTGAGAAAAATTTATGGAAATTATCTTCCGGAGGAAATTGAATAAAAGTTTTATTTCTTTGAGAAAAATGTTTTAATATTCTAATTTTGAAGAAGATTTGAGTATTTTTAGTTGAAAAATCAACATTTAGAGTATGAAGATTAAAGCATTTTTTGGAAGCACTGCATAGAAAATTGCTCAATAAATGTTTAAAGGTTCAACTAGGGTTTGACCAGAGTTCGGCTAGGGTTCGACTAGTGTTCGACTAAGGTTCGGCTAGGATTCGGCTAGGGTTCGACTATAGTTCAGCTTGGGTGCGACAAAGGTTCGGCTAGGATTCGGCTAGAGTTCGACAAAGGTTTGGCTAGGATTCGGCTAGGGTTCGACTATAGTTCAGCTAGGGTGCGACTAAGGTTCGGCTAGGGTTCGACTATGGTTCGGCTAGAGTTCGACTAGGGTTCGGCTAGCGTTCGACTATCGTTCGACTAAGGTTCGACTAGCAATCAATTAGTTTTTGGCTTGTGTTCGATTAGGAATGAACTTTTTCTCGACAAATGCTCAGATTGCCAAAGTCTTAAACGAAGCTTATTTCAAAGATATCCATTAAAATCATATACAAACTCTGATCCATTACCAATTCAGACAAAACTTCCAAATCAAGTTGTCTGTTTATGATGTCTCACAATCGTTCAATTGTAAATAATTGTAAAATAATCTATCTCAAGATCCAGACTTCGCCAAACTTATTTTTCTTATTTCATTTATTTCGTTCAATTAAAAAGTTTTTCATTTCTAGTTGAAAATTTTTCTTGTTCTGGATTTTACAGTTGTTAAAGTTTCTTTTTATGCACAAAAGTTTTTGGTCAGAAGAAAAATTTTGAAGTAATTTTCTGAAAGTCTTTGTTTTTCAAAGTTTTTGATAACGAAGGAAAATTTCTCAACGATGACAAATTGAAAAAATTAAGAATTTTTTTTAATGGAAAAATTCTTGGAGATTTTGATTGGTATGAAGTATTTGGGTTAATATTTAATTGGATTTGAGGATTTATTTTATGGATTTAAAAGAAGAAAGTGAAGAGTTGAGGTTTTTTGTTTTTGAGGCTCTAAAAAGGATTTCTTTGAATAAGATTGAACTCCGTTGAACTTTTCATAATTGTATTTGGATTATTGTACTTAAAAAGTTTCAGACTCTTATAAAGAGTGTGTTTGGCGTTGCTGCCAACGGCTTCATATGTCACTAGGCTAAAGTTTGATTTTGTAGGTTTATTAAAAGCCAAATTTCTAGCATTAGGAATCTAAAGTGTGCATTTAGATTAGAATTACTCTGCTGAATGACAATAATGTCTCTAGTCCTCACTAAGAGATTCTCAACCTTGATTTTATGATTTTTGACTATTCTAGACCAAAACTAGAGTTTTTGACCCAGCTTTATAGCTGTGAGATCTTAAAACGCGCCATCAGAACATCATAAAGATCTTTTTTCATTATTTTACCAGAACATGCACCTACCTTTACTCCAAACAACAACAATCCAGATAGAATTTCCAACATCAAGTCATTCTTCCATCGAACAAGATAAAAAGTAGGAAGAAAACAAAATTTTTAAGGATAATGAAATGCAAATTGGATTTGTTGTTTTCATCTCATCTCATTTATTCTTTCTCGTTCTCTGTTTCCTGCTGTCTCATAAAAGTGTGCAACACTCGGTACCAAAATGAAAAATAGAAAATTCAATTTTTTTTTCATTCCTCCTATGTTGCCATTATTTTTATTGCAATAGTACAATTTCATATATTTTACGTATTTTACCAAAAAAAATTTTTTTGATGTGCTTTCGAATTGTAGATGAGAGTGGAATGATGAAAAAAAAAATTGAAATTTGTACAACGCATGGGTGAGAGAATCCAATTAAAGTTAAAATCGTTTGCTGGAGAGATAGGAAGTTATTGATACAAAATGTGGGTTCAAGACTCAGTTGTTATATAATACTGGGTTTGAGGGGGACTGGAGTAGAACAGCCCATCGATTCTTAAGTAATAGATAGGACTGTTCAGGAGGGAGAGGGAACAGAAAGTATCCTTCCTGGTTCTATAATGGGATCTGAACCATTATTTTGATGATTTATAATTAAAGAACCTTACTCGAATAGCACAAGTCGGTTAATCGATCTGAAATCTGGCACCCAGCTGGTGTGAATCTGTCATGGTTCTGGATTTAAATCGAAGCAGCACCATGCCAGAGTCATGCCGACTAAGCGCATGATTTCTATTTGATTAACCGACTTGTGCCATTCAGGTTATTTGTCAAGACTCGTACCCATGACTTTTTGGTTAATATTACATAAAGTGTGAAGATACTAAGCTACTTGAACTCCTCTTCTACAATCGACAAATGAGACTAACAGGATACCATCTCCTTGACATTTCACTAAATGTAACTACCTCCAAAACTAAAATTAAATCAATGCCTCGTCACTTAATACGGATTGAAAAAAAAGTAAACCTTCGCTCTGTGATTCGCAAATTTGTTTCAGTAAAGCAATTAAAATGTTCATGTTCCATTTTCGTCGAATGCATATTTATGGGAATGTTGCAGCACACACATTTATATAAAGCAGAAAAAAAATTGTTCATGAATGTGACTATTAAACTCGATTTGCACAAAATCCATAAACTCAATTGCAACAATGAATTTAACAAATGCTATTGCAGTCAGTCAGGAGAACGACTCACTTGACATTTTTTATGTTGCAACATGAAAATATCCATTTTTTTTTCTTCAAATGAATTTCCATTTGCATAAATCAAAATCACTTTGTTTCTCTTTCTCGCTTATTCATTTCATGGTTTCACTATGTGTAGATTGTGTATATGGTGAATGTGAATATTGCTGCATATACTATGTTGCTGCCATGAATGTAAAATGCTGGTTGAAACATGAAAGAATGAGTTAATGGATGTGGAGGGTATGAATATATTGTTTGAATATTTTTCTTTTTTGATAATTTATTAGATCAAATTAATATTGACGTTCATTTAAAAGATTGTTTATTTAGAAGAGGTAGGAAAATGGTAAGAGGTAGGAAAAATCTCAATTCAATCTTTTTATTCCATTTAAAAGTATGTCAATGCAGATCAAACCCTCTTTTCAAGACTTAAAAATAGAACTCAAAGCAGATCTCATCCTTGACGATAATCGATAATGTCAGCAAATCCTCAAGTATGCTAAATATATACCAACGAACGTGATTAAATTTTCATGCAACACTCTGCTTACTTCTTTACTTATGTACTTTGTGACTTACACCATTCCTGCTCGTTTCGAATATTTGACAAAGGAGTGGGAACCTTTAGATGATTGTGGGGATAGTCAAGTATTGAAAATCTACAAATTGTCAATTTAACTTGATCAAAACTTAGTTGAAATTGCTTTAAAAAAGTTTAAAATTCATCATTGAATTGAATGGTTCCAACTTTGACTGAACTGGATCAAACCGAATAAAACCGGATCAAACTGTTTAAAACTGGATTGAAGCGGATCAAACGAGATCGAACCGGATTGAACCGGATTGAACTAAATTAATCCGGTTTGAGCTGGAACAAACCAGATCAAATCGGATCAAACTGAATCAAACCAAATCAAACTTGATTGAACCGGATCAAACCAAATCAAACCTGGTAAAACAAGATTGAACCGGATCAACCTGGATCAAACTAGATAAAATATGATTGAACTGGATCAAAAAAGATTTTAAAAATCTATATTCAGTTCTTAATTGATTTAATTTGTTACAAATTGAAAGCATCTATTTTAAAAGTAAACCAAGAACTGTTGCTTGAATAACTGAAACCAGCTTTAAAGTACTAATCTAGATCATAGACTTTTGAAGATCCTAAGCCAAACAGATAGTTAACATTAAGAACAATATGCCAAAACAGTTCCATCACCTCGCATTAAAAAAAATCTCGCTTTCTCTCGTCCTTACATACATATTCAGTCACTCGACGTTGAGAATTGCACAAAATTTATGCATGCTCTCCCCTCATTGCCCCTCAAAACTATTTGAAAATGCAATGAAGTCATTTTTTTATTGCTCCTTTTGTACACATTCCAGTAGCAAACGATGGAAACAGAGCCATAAATTGAATATAAATCACACAATTTTTATTCTTCATTCCATCTCTTACTTGTATGTACTGTATCTATATCCATTTTACTATTTGAATTTTGTAGCATTTTTTTTTGCATTTCCTCTTCATCCTCACCACTTAAAGCTATTGCATTTGCAATGAATAAAAACCATTTTTATTTTCTCGATGAACACCGCGTTGATAAGTTTCGCAAATTGCTGACATTTATTTTTACAGCAAGTCAGCAAGTTCGATATGAATAGAAATTTTTTTCTCGTTCTTTTTTTGTGATTTTTCAAATCGATACTATGAAAAAAGTTTAAATGTCAATTGAAAGAGAGCATAACGAGCTTGATTTCTTTCCTTATTTCTTTTCTTTTCTTTCTTGCAATTGCACTTGATGTCGTCCATGCCTTGCGGCTTCCTTTGATGATGAGGTATCAAAAGAATTGAAACAATGGAAGGAATTGAAATAATAGAAAAGTGATAGAAGTTGAATTGATATTTATTAACGGATATAAGAGGTCATTGAGGACTTCCTATTGAAGTCTAGTGGATGTAAGGATGACTTTAGTTGGCATTGACTTGAATTTGACTTAAATCTCTTTTGGTAAACTTTTGGGACTTTCCTGGATAACGAATACAACTCGATATGATGTATCATCAACCTTAAAGCAACATATTAAGTCCATCTATAGCACCAGATATCCATAACACAAAAACCCTTAAATACAAACTTTAAAACATACAAGTTATCCTAAAATCATTTAAATGACAAACTTCTCTATATAGACAGCACCACAAAACAAGCAACAACTCATTCTAAGATTCCTTTTCTTTCCTTTCCAACTTGACATTTGCCTTGCATCTTACAGTAAGTCTCACACATGAAAATCCTTTTGAGAAATGAAAAAGTCATTGAGAATGTCTCTTAATGAGAGTCATGACATGATCTCCATCAAAAAATATAAAAACATACAGCAAAATGTGATGACGCGAATGTGGCTTGTTGAGGAATTGAAGCAAAAAAAAAGAATGTATGAGGATTGCAAATAAGGTCAAATGAGATGTCAAGTGAGCCTTTTTCTTGTTTGTTACAACATTCATTATGTATGGCATGAATATATGATTACATCTCGTATCTCATGAGAATAAAATGGCATTACTTATTGAAAATAAGGAGGCATAACATCCATAAATTGAATGAGGAATGCGTGAGTCATGCTCAAATGTACAGAATGTTTTCTTTTGTATGATGATGAAAAAAAAAATTTTTTTTGTGCTGTCATGTTCGGATGAATGGCTTAGAACGGAAATAATTGAGGCTTAATGTTGTTCAAATGTCATGTAAGATTCGCTGCCAGAAGTCAGTCAATCTTGGGATTTTGTTGCAATTGGGACGTGGAATATTAAATTTTGTGATAGCTGGCATGGCTACGTCACTAAAATAAAGCAATTTCTCGTCCACTGACTGAATTACAATCACACTTATTCATGTCAATATTCAGTCAATTTAATGTCATTATTTTCTATTGTCTTGAATGTGCTGATAATTGACACATGAAATTTGCTGAGTCAGTCTCAAGAATCATTGTACCATAAAGATGATATCGAGAAAAATTTCATTATTTGTCATCAAAATCGAAAAAGTCAGACAAATCAGATTTGTTGAATTATTTTGGATAGACTAGCTTGTGACAATTTGAGATTGAGGATGGGATAACTCTTACGTCTTGTCCTCAGGTTATCAACCTCAGATTTCATTGTTTTAATTTTCTATTGATCAAAGTTGCTAGAAACTTTCAAAACATTCATCATATCGCAAACTTTCCATTCATCAAATAAATCCAACAAATCTTCAAAATTCAAATCAAAAACTTTAAAGATTAAAATGCAAATTTTAATGAACTCAATTAGAAATCATGACACTAATTGTAAGTAAAATATTAAAAAATGCAACTTCCTCTTGCCAACTTCTTCCAAAAAACTTATTTTTTAATTAACAAACATAAAGCAATTTATGATAGCAGCTAGTGCAGAATACAAGGAAAAGAAGGATCATGCAAACATTGAAACAATGCTGAAGAAGGAAAAAGTTTAAAACAATTTTATTAAACAATCATCTCACTTGTCGTTAGCTCTATCAAAGTTTCATGAAATAGAAACTATCATCATTATTATTATTATTTGGGAAGAGTTGAGGATGGATGAGGTTTGGTGATGGTATGAGTAGATTGAGGAACTAGACGCATTATAAGAGATTTTGGCTAAAAGAAAGACTCAGAACTTAATCAAAAAGTTGTTTAAAATGAGAAAAGAGTAGAAGCTAATATTAAATGTTTGAAGTTAAGCTACAGAGGGTACGTGTGGGTTTCTAACTCAATGGACGAGTTGACCGGCTCTCTAATCAAGTATTAGCAGATAACCACTATCACTAGCATGAGTTCGAATCTCATCAGACTCGACTAGCTTTCTTAAAGTTTGTCCAAATGTTGACAAGTAAAGAAGAACCCCACATATTCCAATTAATCATGGTCTATCACCATTAAATTTAGCTCCACCCACATCCTCAACCAAACTGCTCATAAACCTCAACAACTATCAATGCAATCTCAATAAAAAATATAAAATAAAAGCGGAAAATGAAAACTTTTTCACTAAAAAATATAAAATAAAAACTTGATATCATCCCAACAGCTATTTAATAACTATGTCAACTAAAAAGGAGGTTGGAGGAAAGACAGCAAAGAAGAACAAAAATTATGAAATTTTCGCTTCCATCGAGACAATGGCGAGGAAATTAAAAAGTTTTCAAATGAAAGAAAAACATAAAATACAATTAAAGTCTAATTAAATTAAGCAAAAATATTTTTCTTCTTCCTTCCACGTTCATTCATTTCTGCTCTACCTCACGTTCGTTCAAAATTGTTCAGATGTCTCACTTACATTTTTCCCAAAACAAAAATGAGAAAATAATTTCTTTAATATACAGACGAGCGATGTGACTCGCTTGTCGCAATCCTTTTCAATTTTATACATTGAATGTAATAATAATGATGATGATGATTATCGTTATTAAGGCTGATACCTCTCGAATGGAACTTTCTTCCCCTTTTTTGATGGGAGGTTGTTAATGGGAGGACGGGTTGATGAGTTTTTGGGGGTTTCAATGTGTCGATTTAGTGAACTTATGGTGCATGCTGTGGTTTCGTGCTTTCTGCGCTGTAGCTCGCTTGAGATTTTGTAAAATTGGGAGTCCATAAAGTTGTATTCTTGGATTATTTACATGCAATCTAAGGTTCAAGACTACACATAAGATGATACATAACAGATGCTACTTTTTTGAACCATATGACCTGAAAATTAAGTTTTGCAGGCTTCTTTTGCTAAGCATCAATCAGAAATGCCAAGATAGAAGCTGGTCAGATTTCATTTTAAATTAAGATCAGGGTTTGAGGTCAACCGTCCTATTTAATGCTGATTTCTCGAATTTTAAAGAATTTTATTTTGAGACAAAAGATACAAAATTTCAAACATTTCTAGCTAAAATCCTGCATTATTGTAGATCTCCACTTGAGCTTGTGATCTGATGAATCATCACTAGATTGGCACAACCAATAATAATCCATTCAAAAACAAATCCCCGGCAAACTAGCAACCCCCAAAAAATTGTATTAAACCCAACAATATAATATCTGTCGCTCTTTAAATTTTTTGCATATTTTGATGTTAATATAAGTGGCAATTAATAGAGCAATGGAGGCCTGGATGGGGAAAATTAATGACATAAAAAATTTTTACACGCTTAAATGAGACGAGAAGAAATGCGATAATGTTGTGAAACAGAAATTATTCATCGTTGAAAAGTGATAAGTGAGATACTTTTTTGTTTCCTGGCTGTGAAGCTGAAAATGAAGATGAGTGTGGAAATAATTGAAAAGGTCATTGAAAGGATTGTTGAGAAAGTTTTTTTTTAAAACTGTTTATTTAATTAGGTGTTTGGGGATTATTTACAGATGAGATAGAAATGACTGTGTTTTTGGTTGTACTAGGTTAGAGATGGAAGAAGCTAAATGCTAGTATGTGACACAGCTAGTGAAATCATAAAAATATTTTATTTCCCATAATTTCAACAATTCATTTAAATTCAATAATTTACCAATATTCAGCACACAAATCATCATGATGTTTATTTCTCCTCACTTTTGCATGACAAATTAATTACCATATAATCGCCTCAAAACAGTTATGTATGAATGCACTGACAACAATATCTAAAATTGAAATAAATTAATTAAAATTAATGAAATGACATGCTAATGAAGTCATAGCAAATGACAAATAATATATATTTTTGAAAACGAACTTTAATAGCATTTAGATAATTAAAGCTTTCAATTGTTGATGGCTAGATTTATGTTTAAAATTGTACTTTAAAGATAGCGAAATTTAAACCGATAGATATCAATAATCTAATGCAATTGACGTCATTCAAAGCATCCAGCAGTGGATTTGATTAGAAATTTTAATATATGTGCATATTTAATATCATGCTGTGTGACAAATTGTTTAATTTAAAATTGCGGTCATGGACAACATGACATAATTTAAGCTGCATTCGATGTTTTACGTGGTAGTAGAAAAATCAGTGTTTATGTCAGTAAAAATTAGATTAAATGATCTGGACTTGATGTAAGGTTAGTAGGAGTTTAATTTGATGTTTCCAGGGAAATAATGTAAAATATATTGCAAAAAGTAAAGTTGTGGGATGGGGCAAGATTTGGTTTTAGAAGACAGAGCTGCAAAATCATTGTTTGTGCTGAAAACTCAAGCAGATAAGCTCAGTTATGACAACCCTCAAGCTTCTGTGTCATAGTGCTGCTAACTCGATGAACCTGACGACAATTCTGAATGGTGCATGTCAGTAAATCGATCAGAAATCCGGAGCCAAGCCAGTGTGACTTTGGCATGTTATTGGATTTTAATCGAAGCCAGCACCATGCCAGAGTCATTCCGTTTTAGTGCCAGATTTCTATTCGATTAACTGACTTGTGCTTTTGGGTATGTTGTGTTGCTTGAATAATCAAAGGAATTCTAAAATCAAAATTAATGCTAGCTACTCACCACCCTAAACGTTTCATGTGAAATTTTCACAAAACTCATTGCTGTGAATTTCTTCGATTTTTGTGACGCCACAAGAATAAAATATATCAATTTTAAAGCTTTTCTATCCTTAATATCTTCCCATTTTCCTTCATAAAATGCATCAATAATCCTGTCATTTGCATCGATAATTTTCTGACAAAAGTGAAACGGCATGACTGTTTGTGCAAAAGCAAACATTAAAATCATTAAAAATATGATAAGTTCTTGAATATTTTTAGACACAGCAACATAAAATCCAGCTAGAGATAGCAACTGAAGTGCTTCGATGAAATAAAGCAACAAAATTGATGAGAAAAAGTCCGCAATCTGTTTAATAATTTGATTTAAGATTTGATGCTGAATGATGAGGCTTTTAAGATCATTGAATTGAATTTCCTTTTGATTCATGACTTCCTTAATATTAATGACCAAAATTTCACATTCCTTGCACATTAGCGATGTAATCATGTAGAAAATCCAATCAACTATTAATCTTGACATCAAAAAATTTGTATCAAATATTAAAATCCAAGAGCATGCAAGGATGTACTTTGTGTTTGTTGTATAGTCGAATGGGATCCAGATGAGCAGTGAGATTTTTTGGGGACCGTTGAAAATAAAGCTGAAGATGAAGTACAATAAAATTTGAACCATAAGACCGAATGAAAGATTCCCGTAGATTTTAATGAACTTAACTAGACGAGTATGGTCGTTTTGGATGTAGAATCGATTTTGATCATTTTTCGAGGATGGAAAATTTTTCTGCAATTTTTCCAAAATGCTTCGAAACTTTCCTCGACTGTTTATCATCATCAGGAGCTTCCAGAGAGCGATAATTGACAACAGTAAGTTAAGACCTACATTAGTATTTTCAATCTCTTTTTTTGCACTTAGAAAAATACAGTAAGCCATTATTACCACAGAGACAGCACACACAAAGATCATAAAATATATATATCTAAAAAACTTTCTCTTTTCATTCTTTAATTTCCAGTCAAAGATATAATCAAGTCCGAAAATCTTTAAATATCTCAAAGGTATTCGACAATACTCTTCAAATGATAGTCCAGAAATATTTTCATCCATCGCAATAAAGCAAATGATTAATACTGAAATATAATAATTTTATTTCTAATTTTCCTTTTTGACCTGATGAAAAATTCAATCAAAAGTTGTGGAAATGAGAAAAGTTTAGCTTGATAAAAAATTAATAAAATAAATCTACTTAAGCTTGAGCAAGTAAGGCACTTCAATTTTAACTTTAGTTATTTGTTTCAAATTGTTCTGGGTTCTTGGAAGTGTCAATTTTTCATTAGCTTAGAAAAAAACAATTTGAAAAAGTTAAGGACATTCAGTTCACATTCACAGGATTACGTCGATTTATTTTATTCAGTGAATATTCTTATGATAAACATGAATGACTTATGTAGTTTTGATGTCACCCGATCGGCACACATTGAAATTCATTGAAATGCTTGACACCCGACAGCCGGGTTGATAGTATAATTAGAACCAAGCGTCAGCCGCTTTTAGGTGAGAAATCAATAAATGCTTCACGTTTTTGCTAAACTTCAATTTGCAGCCTAATAATATCCTAAGGATAGAAATGACAACCCTCAGATGGAAACTTCTTAGTGTCAACTTTCAATATTCATCCAATAAAATATTCATGTTCAATTATTGTAATAATATTCGAGACTTCTTGTACGAAACTTAATTACGAAAGTAAGCATTTCTTTAATTAAGTTTTTTTCCTGATAACATTTTCGTATTCTTAAGAATGCTAGCTTTTTTGGAGGATCCAAGGCGTATACACTCGAAAAAAAAGTTGGGATTTTTTGGGATTTTTCGGGATTTTTGGGATTTTTGTAGAAAACCTGGGATTTTTGGGATTTTTCTGGGATTTTTGGGATTTTTCTGGGATTTTTGGGATTTTTAATATTTTAAAAAATTTAATTCCTTTTATGGAAGTAAAAATCTTGAAAATTTGCTCTAAAATTTTTAAGAGAGTTATTTCATGGTATAAAAACTTATTCATCATCAATATAAATTAATAGTTTTTACATATTCTGTTGGTAAATCTTGTTCTGGTTCACTTGTGTAACAGAATAACTGCTAACGCTGTAAAACACATTTTTGTGTAGTTCCACAATTTGTTCATTAACAACATAATAAGCTGTCAACCTTTAGCTCTTAAACTGTAAATTGTTACAAAATCTCATAAAATTTTTTTATCCTTTTTTGCCTTTTTGTTAGAGTAATTCATATTTAAAACTCTTTCTGTTCCCAATATTCCATTTTCATGTATAATACTATGATCACCACGTCCTATTTCCTTTTCTTCCCAAATCAGTTCCTTTTCTGATACTTGTCAAATTTATACATCTTTTTTCTATATATCGTCTGGTTGTATCGGTGTTTTTAGTAATCATGATTTGTTTGCCTTGATAAGTTCCTATTAATTAAGAATTTGCTTTGGAATTATTCCTTCAAAAATTTATATTTGTTATTATTAAGCCATTTGGGAATTGATGAACATCTATATCAATTTCTTGATCAACGCCAATATTTGATGTCTTGAATGTAACATTCTTATCTTCTAAATAATCTTTCAAAAGAAATTCAGAATCAATATCATCTCGTATGTTGATTGCGTTTTGCGAATCTTCAGTAAGTAAACTCATATTAATACGTTCGATTACCATGCCTAATTCACGTACTTGCATTATGGGTCAAAATTTAAATTTTTTTGTAATTATGTGGCTGTTTGAAGTTAAACAAGTGAAAATTTTGATTTTTTTCATTAAAACTGAAAAATCTCTTCAGTAGATAAAGATATCAAAAAAAAGTTTTGAATTCTTCAAAAGTATCAAATAAGAGCTTTATGATGATGTATTATAAAGATACACTTATGCTAGCAAATGTATGAAAATCCAAGGAAAAATATCTTTAAACGTGCCGCAACCATCGTAAATGCCCAACTTCTATCCTAAAAACCATATATCACCGTGTAGCTCTTGACTTTTAAATCCAAAACTGTATTCAACTTTGGCTTAATCAGGTGCAAAATAAATTTATTGTGATTTTAAACGTTATTTAAAGATGAACTTTGAAGAATTTTTTTCAAAAAAGTCAAAATTGGTCGAGATATAGGGTACTTTTGATATCTGACGACTTGTATGTTTTTTTCTTCACTCAAACCACCAGTACTCTTACAAAAAAATAAATATTTTTTAATTCAGTTTTTATTTTATTATAGCTTAAATCAGTACCTTTCAAATGATGTATAAAACTTGATAGTTAAGTTTGATCTTAGTCATGAAAATAAGCCTGGTTTGTGACCGACCCAAAACGAAGAAAAATTTCAAAAACGTCATTTCTAGAAATATCACTTAGAAACAAATTTAAGTATTGATTTGTAGTTTTTTATGATGATTTATGATAGTTATGACTATTTTAACTCAAAAATTTACATTTCATAAACTTTTTGCTATCTCAGGTACAAGATATATAGATGGGCTCATACAGAGTATACTTGACCATACTCGACCATACTATTTTTTGTGTACTTATACAAACAAAAATTTTTAAAATTTTCTATTTTCAAGTTTTCATTTAAATATCGACAGATGCAACAACATTTGACTTAAGTCAGTTACTTTAAATTATAGCAAAGCATTTGCAATACTCCTGTATCAACAAAACTTAACAGAAAGTTGAAAATTTTGCAAAACAAAAATTGAAAATTTTCTTTTATAGTGTTAGTGTTTTTAGAAAATTCAAATTTTTGACGTTTAAAAACTGCGATATTTTTGTATGAGCACATCTATATATCTTGCTCAGGTAAAAGGTAGCTTTTAAGGTATGACCCTAGTAGACATTGATATTTCATATTAAAACACATCTGAGACAAAACACATTCGGCCTGTTTCACTAAAGTATATTATCCTCGATTTCGGATTATCTACTTCAGTTTTGTGGAAATTTCTCCAGACGCTCAAGGTTATTAAGAGATCTAATGTGTGATCTAGTTAGAGTACTTTTCTCCTTAAATCAACATGTACTTAGAATTTTTATATCTTCATTAGTTTGAGAATTATAACAAAAATCGAAGTTAATCTACTCGATTTGGCTAGAAAATTGAATGATTAATACTTCTTACCGAAAATCAAAAGTTTAAAGTACATATACAGAAATGAATGTGAAACAGGCCGATTACTTTTATATGGTTACCTATCAAAAAATTTTCATTTTCGCTATTTTGTTAAATTTCAGCTTGCGTCGGTCACATTAAAAACTTTTCCATAAGAAGTATAAGTTTCATACAAATTTTATACACCATTTTAAAGGTACTGATTTAATCTAGCAATAACCGAAAACGGATTGCAAAATATTGATTCTGAATAAAGTTATAGATATTTGAGTGGATCAAAATGCATACAGAACTGCGACCAGCATAGATAAAAATACAAAAGTTGAAAATTTCATGCTTTTTTGGCAATTTTTTTTTGTAATTAGGATAGTATTTTAAGATTTTTCCAATTCTTTTTTGTAAGATTTTAAGCTATCAAGGACACAAAACACTTATGTAAAATGGTAAACTGTATCGTTGCGTTGATATTGGTTTCTTCTACATGCTTTAATTAAGAAAATATTTGACTTTTTGTAAGCGTTGTACTTGTACAGAATGTTGAATTCTGAAATTTTATCCAAAAATTAACTTAATAATTATTAACAAATTAAAATTTTATCATTGTGCATGCTTAATATACCTTAAAAGCACTTATTAAGTACCATTTAGTAGAAAAATGAGGAATTTTAATTCAATTTCTGTACAAGTGCAACGCAAAAACGTTTATTTTCATAATCCGCGAACAAAATATTTCAAATTTTCCTTTAATTAACAACTTATTTTTTGATTAGAATGTTGTTTATGATATATTTCTGCTGGGATTTTCTGGGATTTTTTGGGATTTTTTGGGATTTTTGGGATTTTTGGGATTTTTGTAGGAAACTTGGGATTTTTTTGGGATTTTTGGGATTTTTCGGGATTTTTTGGGATTTTTGGGATTTTCTGGGATTTTTTGGGATTAATCCCAAAAATCCCGAGTGTATACGCCTTGGGAGGATCTATAAAATTGAATAAAATATCTTACCTCCGAGTTGAGATAGTAAACTACTAAAAATTAATGACCAAAGTTCTCAAACCTTGAAAGAATCGTATTTTTATATTAAACAGAACCTTCAAAACCACCACAAAAATTCAAAATTTATTGAAAACTTTTTAATATCCGCAAAAATAAACTTTTGAGACATTTTAAAAATAAATAAAAAGGGTTGAGTACGTAATACTACCTTTATATGATTGATGTGACTTCAAGATTGTCTGTCATTCAATAAGCGAAGATGGAAAAACTCTTTCTTTTGGAAAAATTCCAAGATTAATGAAAAATTGTTTCTTCTTATTCGCTTTCATCAATTTTAAAGTTTTTTTTTTCTTTATCATCTTGATTCATCAAAGACTTGCACAAGGAAATTCTTTGGCAACAAACTTTCGCCGTCTTCATCTTCCTGTTTTTTTTAAATGAAAAATTCCAAATTTAAAATTATTTGTAGCAAAAACTGCTGATTTTTTTGTTATTTTTTGAAAAAGAAACTTTTTATTGAGTTTTTTAATTATTTTCTTTTTAATCACAGAATTTCTAAAGGAATCCTTAATTCTATAAATTAATCATGCTTATAAAAAGTTTTTTGCTCAAGATTTTTTTCGCTTCTGTATTCATTTCTTGTTGAGATTGCTTTCTCACAATGATGATGAATAATTTTTTTTCTTCTTATGAATAGCTTAATTTGAGTGAAAGCAGAAAAGGATGAAAAATATATTTTGAAGAGGTTGATGAACTAAATTGAATGGCTGGAGGTTGTGGATTTAGAGGTGATGAAGGATTTCTTTATGTTAATCAATAGAGTTTGAAAATCGATAGATTTTTCATCTTTGTAAGAATTTGTTCATTTCTGATACTCGATTTACAAAGTTGAAGGCAATTGAATCAGAATCAGAGTTAATAATTCAATTAGACATCAAATCAGATTTCTTTCCTCAACTACGCTTCTTAATTAGCTTAATCGAACTTTGTTCATATAAAGAACAGTCTTAGTGATTAAGAGTCGAACAATCAATTGGGAATCGAACTAGCTTCTTTTAAAAGCAGAATTTGCATTGGTTTCTATCAATTGCTTATCCACAAGTTCAATATTACACTTGCACTGGCAGATTTTCCATCATATGACTTCAAACTCCCGAATAGCCCAAGTCGGTTAATCAATCAGAAATGCGCCCGATCTGCACACATTGAAATCTACTTAAATGTTTGCCATCCGGCAACCCAGTTGATAGTATAATTAGAACCAACGTGACCATCCAGTGACCAGTACCAGGGTTTGGTTCTAATATCCTATTAACCCGGCCACAGGGTGGCAATCATTTCAATGTGTGCTGATCGGGAGTGGTCCAATTCAAGTCAAATTTTTAATCTTAATTAACTGAACTATGCTATTCGGGACTATTATGTCATTTCTTACAAAGTTGTATAATTAGAATTAGATGCAAAAAAATCTTGAACCTTCTTTAATTATTAAAACAATTTTAATATCTCTAATATCAAAAAATAATAATTTCATTTAACCAAACAAATTTTTAAACTTATTTTCTTTCGTCTATCTTAAAATTCTAAATTTCATTGCAATTGAAAATAGGAAAAGAAACCAAAAACAGAGTCAATAGGAAAACTTAAAAATTCAAAATTTTAAAGCTCTTTCAAGTATACAAAATTAATTAGTATCCAATAATCTCATTAAAGCCATGGTCTCCATGCTGTTTGATTATTATTGTGGTCATCGATAATTAATTTTCCGACATTTTCTTCATCCTCATCATCATCGTCACTTGTGTTGATGTCACTTATGAAAATAGATTGTTGTGGCATATCATCGTTGCATGTCACAGATGTGCCTGACGTCGATTGCGATTCAAGGCTTGTATCTATTGTATTTGAACTATTATTATGGTTACTCTTATTGATGACAATGTTAAAAGCACTTTGACGTTCCGGTTGTTCGACAATTTTAAGCAATGTCGATGACACCATTGGCGACGATTTGATATCTTTTACATTCGATGATGCGGATATGATGTCGGGCAATGGTTTAACATCAGGTAAAATGAAATTTGATTTACCTATAGGCGAGAAGCCCAAGCGTTCTTCGAGTGAAATCCATTCCATGTCATGATTACTATCGAATGATGCTGGTGCTGACGATAACAATGGAAATGGCATAAAATGCTCCGGTGGATTGACGTTGGAAAATACAATATCATGATGTTGATTGAAATTTGTCGGTGGACATTGATTCTTGAGCGAGGACATGCATTCTGATGTAATGTGATCTATTATTTGCTTCTTCCTGTCCGTAGGCGTTTCAATTTCATTTATAAAGTCAATTGTGGCTCTCGTACAATCAAGATATCCCATTTTAAAGCTACGAAATAAAGTTGGTTCCATTGCGGCAATCATGGCTTGACGACGCTTCTTTAAATCTTTCAAATATTTCACAACCATCTCGAGAATGTCGGCTTTCTCTAATCGTGCATAGCGAAGTGGCTGTAAAGATATTTTTCGATTAAATTCTTTTTGCTTTTTTTTTCTTGACATTAATAATTCATGCTATAATCTTATGCTGCTATTCATTTTAATTTTAAAACGATGAAATATGAGGAATAATGATGATAGTCATCATCTATGCTGAATGAAAATTTATGCTTGGCGGGAAAAATCTTCTTTTGTTTATTTTTAATTGAATAAATAATGGAAATAATATTTTTTTTTGTGGTAATTAGCATTCAGTTTAATGGAAAATGTGTCAGTCATTTCTTAATTGCTTGTGTTTTACGACGATGATTGTAGTAAAAATTGGGTTGTTGTGGATGGTTTTATTGTGGTTTGATTGGTGGAGGAGGGGGTGATGTTGTTTGAATGGAAGTGTCTTTAGTGGAGAAATTGTGGTTTTATCAGAATTTCAAGCAATAATTTTTTATCTAAATAGATTCTTTAAGGTTGATAGCTACTCTTTGGGGTCAAAAGCTTTTATTTAGAGTCGACAACGACTTTTAAGGGTTGATAGATACTTTTTAGATTCTATAGCTACTCTTTAAGGTCGAACGCATTTCTTTAAGATGGAAAGCTACTCAAAATAGTCAATAGCCACTTTTTAGAGTCGATTGCTATTCTTTAAGGTCAATCGCTTCTCTTTAGAATTAAAAGATATTCTTTAGAGTCGATAGCTGCTTTTCAGAGTCGAAACTTACTCTCTAGGATTAATTGAGACTTTTGGTTTTGGTAAATGATATTTTAGCTTTAATTGAGATCTTAAATGACTAGTAGAGACTCTGATCCGTTGATTGACGCTTTGAAGACTTCTTAGGGTTGACTCTTAGGCAAGGGTGTCGTACTGATGAAATGATCAAAAATGATCAAAAATGATCAAATTTTAATTCTTCAGTTCCACACTCTTGTACCAATACCAATAAATAGCCTTTAGTCTAGTTATGAGTCTAATAATTTATTTTAGGAGTCTTTTCTACCAAAATTGTCAATAAGCTTCAAACAAAACAGCATTTAACCTCAATCTCAACCCCACCATCGCCCATTAATTACCAACTTATGCTTAAAAATTTCCTTAAAATTCAAATAAATCTTTCACAATTTCAAGCACAAATAGAATGTTTAAAACAATATGGTTATTTTAATTTCAAGCTATAAATTCACTTTCACGACCCTCTTTAGTGTTTCCTTTTAGAAAATTATAACAATAAAAAATTTATGTCTTATGTCCCTTATCATCCCCACCATTTTAATTAATCACAATCAAAAGATTAATTTAACAATATTAAGGAACAAGAAGAACATTGTCATAGTGACTTTGTAGAAAAATAGACAACGGAAAGGAAAAGTTAAAGAATCATAAAGGATGAAGCAACACGATAAGCCTATAGATCAGTCATTCAGAACAAAAAGAAACATTTCCCATAAACATACTCGAAAAAAAAATTCTGACAACCTCAAAAATTTATATTTTTTTCTTTTTTTCCTTTCATCATCGTTGTTCTCATTCTGCTTCCTCTTCACTTCCTTTGTTTCCTTGTTTCTTTTTTTCATTCTCCACGTCTCATTTCCTCCTTTTTAATATTCTCACAGTGATGCACGGAAAGACGAATGAGAAGAGCTAAAATATCTTATTTTTCTGTTCCTTTTCCTCTCTATTCGTTCTTATTCATTTAATGACTTTTCTTATTTTTACTGTTTGCAAATCATTTATCGATGTGCTGTGCTACAGTTATACTTTGTGTATTATTCTGGGGAAATCCGCCTTCATAATTTATTATTTTGAATCTCTAAATGAGTATGGAGATGGAATGAGTGAATTGGAGTTGGATGAGAATTTTGGTGATTTGGAGCAAGGGATGGGCACACTCTTCTATTTACTATGGTATAATGTCAAACATTTTACATGTCTTAGGTTATGGTTCCTTTAAAACTTGATTTGAACCTTGGACATGAGACTTAGTGCTTCAAAAGAGTAGTCGGATTTTGAATCAAGTACATGAAGCTAGATTAGTAAATCTTACTCTTGAGTTTAGTCATCAGAACTTAATTCTGATTCCCAGTACTTATACAAGGTATCCGGGACTTGAACCTGGTACTCGAGACTTGCATTCAGAATCTGAAGCTTGGATGTGGCACTCAATGTGATGGAGAATGGCTTAAAGTGGATATTAAGTCTAATTAGAAATGTTCAGCAATTCAATCTAGTTAAACTACAAACTTTTTTCTCTTATCGACATCTATCCACATTTATCCTCAATATTCCTATCCCCAGACCAAAAGAAACGTTCTCTTTCTTCTCATTTTTATGGCCCATCGACAATAAAGACTTTGCTTTTGGTGCTTATTAAATTTAAGAATTCATGTCGCGGAAAAAATTGCCGTCAATAAATTTTATTTTGCTTAATTGTGGCAAAAGTTGGACTTTATGATATCTCTTTGTTCCCATGCTCATGTCACTGTGTATGGCAGAGCTTCCATTGTATGCGTAAAATTTATGGGTAAAAACCATAGCAGAACTTTTTTTATTAGTTTTTCCTGCACAGGAAACAAAAAAGTGGAAATATAATTCGAAGAAGGAAG
This sequence comes from Chironomus riparius, assembly GCA_917627325.4. Taxonomy (NCBI): domain Eukaryota; kingdom Metazoa; phylum Arthropoda; class Insecta; order Diptera; family Chironomidae; genus Chironomus; species Chironomus riparius. The sequence goes on along the minus strand of OU895877.1, from coordinate 13,146,613 downwards.
TAAGAAACTTTCAATCCGCATGACTTTTTAATAGCTCAGCATTTTATGGCATCTACGAGGGATTTGTGCTTGATAGTCTATTGTGTGTACTTTTTTTTTATTTAATGGTTTATCTGGCATAATAAATGTTTACGTACGGAGGATATGACAGTTCTGTCAGAAAAATATTGTGTCTGTTTGTATTTCAAGTGTATTTGAGGGATGAGGATTGTTTGTTGCTGTTTATTTGTGAATTGTTCGTGTTTTAAAAATTCTTAGAATTGTGGATTAGAAATTTGTTATGTAAACATGTTGATTGACTGGATTTTTGGCTGATATGCTGGGGTTAAAGTGTGAATTGGTATAGCGATGGTTTCGGAGTGCAATAATAAAAATTAAAACAGGTTGATGGATTCTAGGGTTATTTGGGTAACCAATGTGTGTCTTCTTCTCGACAATTCTTCAATGTGTTCGAAGTGTTTGGACTCAAGGGGTATCAAACTATGTCAAATTCATAGTTTTTAAACAGCACATGGATTTAATAGACACCATGCACAGCAAAAATGCCACAAATCATTCACCACACTAATATAAGTAAGTTTAATTTAGCATAATACCTAATAATAATAGTAACGTCAGTTCAAAATAGCATCACGTCACAGTTTCTACCTTTTCGTTGCCATGAGTCACGTCTGAACCTTTAAAGACGCTTATAAGCAATACTTCTCGAATACTTGAGTACCCATTTCCAATCTCTAAGAAATTCTCCCCAAATTCCAAATCTCCATTCACCATATCCCACAATTTTCCATCCAAAACATCACAGTCTATATCCAAATAAGCTCAATTACCCGTGAAATTTCTTAACGATCATAGTTATTAAGTTTTCAAAGCAATATTCTCGAAATAAGCCCACTCAGCCGTAACAAAATTAAAACATTTACGCCATTAATTTACCAATTTCTCCAAGATTATGAAAATTACATTTAGTTCCTTCTAGGCTATGAGATAATTTTTTGGCAATTTATTAAATTATTGAATCACAAGAAAATATTCAAAATTTGCTATTTACTAAATGAGTAATAATCAAGCTTATCATAATCAAGTAAATGCCTTTAGCATCACAGAATATTGATAAAATATTATCATAGTAGAAAGATGTTATGGAATAAGGTCACAGTTGTTATCAGAAGATGAAAATTTTCATCTTCCAGGATTTATTTTCCTTATTTTTCTCTTTCTTAGAAATAATTTGAGTAATTTTTCATGTCAATTCACGTTTGAAATATTAATGACATCCAATAATTCATTCCAAAAATTTCAAACAATGGATATTGAAATCATTTTTCATATAAAGTCAAATATTTTTTCTTTTGTGCTGGGATTTGAAAATAATTTGGGGAAAAAGAGCCGTGCTGTTTGTCATTTAGGAGAGTTTTGTAAGTCGATGAACTCATTTTGCTTTAGTTTTGGGGGTAAGGTCGTGAGCAGAGCTCGAATACGACTTTATTGAAGTAGTTCATGTAGTTATAGTGTGATTAGTGGGAATTGAACCCAAGTCTTATCAAAAGATTAAGCTAGTTGCCTATTCCATTAATACACTGAGGTTAAATGTGCTCATTGGCAAATTGTTCTACTAAAAGCTTGACCTTCCAGGCTTTTTACTATCATACGACACTTCACTGGATTAACTTAGCTCCTAAGACACACTTATGAGCTGGTTTAAAAGACAAACTAGAAATGTGAATCTCAGCTGCATTAAGACACACACTATTCTCACATCTTTCACAATAAAGATGGAATTGACACAATTACGAAGTTTGAATCCAAAAATATTCATCAAAATCACTTATCCCAACTTATTCTACACATAATCAATAATTCTTTATTTTCACACACTATCCAGACACTCCATGACCTTCAGAAAAAATTTGTGCACTCATGTTTAATTTTCACATAATTTATCTTCATCGTAAGCATTTTCTGTTTACTGATTATTCCTCATTTAATCCCATTATGCACAACAACCTTATCTTAATACTCCATAAACACTGAATTGATTTTCACTGAATGCTTTCGATTGTTCATCAAACTTATATCCACATTTTTATTTTTTCACTCAGCAGTTGAAAAGTAGAAGAAGTACAGCATAAAATATTCGCAACATGAATTTGTTGACACAAGTCATTATAATCAATATTGACAGAATATCATATAAGAATTACTCACATCTCGTTGCTTGATAACAAGCAGAAGATTTTTCAGTTCATCTAAACTTCCATTTATTCGATCACGTCGTCGCTTTTCCAATATTGGCTTTTGGCTCTTGTAATTGTTCTGTGGATGATGCCCGAAAAAAAAAAATGTGAAAAGAAAAAGAAAAGAAAAATAAAATTTTATTTTTATTTTTATTGCTTTCACAATTTTATTTTTGTGTGTGCTCGTGCTTGTGCTTAAAAAAATACTAATTGGCGCTCACTTTACGGCTATTTGCAATTCCCAAATTATCCATTTCTTTCCTTTGATTATTGTCAATTGATCTTGGAATTTTTGTCATTTTCCTTAATTTTTATTTTTCAATTTTTTCCTCACTTCTGATATCACTGAGTGCTGTCGTTAGACTAAACACTGTGTGATGGAATTTCGGCGAGTCTCTTCCCGTCTGGTTTGTTTTGGAAAATAAAAATAAAAATAAAAAGCTGAAAGGGACTATTTTAATATAAATAAAGCAAGAAAATGAGAAAGAAGGAACAAAAAAGTTCTCATGATATTGTAAATCGACCCCTTCCTATATACACTGGATCTACGTACGTATGCATATCCATACACAAATCGAGTGTGGGAAAATTTCTGACAAACGCGTGGCTGTTTATGCTTGTCGATGCTTCATTGTGTTTGTGTTGTGATACTCTCTTGTATGCATGCACAATTTTTAATTCCTTCTTCTTCCTTCTTTCGTTGTTTTTGCTCTGCATTCTCATTCTTGTATCTCTTTAGTGAGTTCAACGAGGTCCTTTTGCATGTGAAACAATTTTTGTTTCTTCTTAAAAGAATTCTTTGATTTCTCTTCTTTGTTTCTTATTGCTGAGTCTTTTTTGTTGGATGGGAAATTAGAATGAGAATGTTAAAGGGTGAGGCACTAAGGTGATTGAGGAAGTGAGTCGTCTTGATGATTTGGTTTATGTTTTTGGAGGTTCGATGAAGTTTGGGTTTACATAGGAAGCTTTGCTTAACAATAGAGTGGCTGAGGGTATGTCATGGCTCCCTCACAGCATCGTTTGTCTCGTGACTCCTTAATCAAATGCATTTTTGGTGTACTCACGTTCCCAACTTAGTAAAAGCTAGTATAAGATAGAAAATGCAGTGCCTTATGGAGCTTAAGTTAACTGTATTACTCACAAAAAAGTAAAAAAACATCAAAATTTCATTCAATTTCTAAACAAATGAATAAACATCCATCAAAATCCACTCTAGTCCAACAATGACAATCCTAACTGCTATTCACATTTAATGACATAACAAAATTCATCATCAAAATAAGAATCAAGTTCAAACAAAAGCCAAAAGGGCTTTATAAATGAAATTAAATAAATAGCATGAGTGACATTCACTTCAATTTAATATAATAATATAGTCAAACTATGTTAAAATTATTCGAATTACCACTCCCTCGTCGACATCCCCTTCCCCTTCAAGAAGAAAACAAACCAACAAAAAAAAAATGTTACGATTCACACGACTACTTCAGGTAGTCCTCAATGCTTCTTGTAACCCTCTTATAGGAAATAAACAAGTAAACATTCTCTCACATTCCCTCACTTCTCTTTCGGTTCTCAGCAAAAATACAGTCACACATCTTACACATACATGCATAGGATCGCTGATCATCATAGTGCACTATCAGTGGATTATTGTACACACAGCAATAAAAATTTGTCTCATTTTTGAAGAGGAAAAAAAATTCCCACACTTTGCGTTCGATGAACAAACAAACATACAAGTAGGAACATTGCGATACACTTATTGATGTGATCAGGAGCGGCGTTGAATGTGTTTTTTGAGGGATTGAGATGATTTTTTTAATTTTTATTTTTGAATTTTTTTTTAACTTTGTTTTAAATTTTGAATATTTCATTATTTTAACTTTTTAATTTTTTAAAATTTTTGAAATTATTTCAACATTTTAAAATTTGTTGAAATTTTTTTTCAACGTTTTAATATTTTTCAACTTTTCAAATTTTTTTTATCTTTTTTGTTCAAAAATCTTTTTAACAGTATTTTTTAAGTTTTTAAAATGATTTCAACTTTTTAAATTTGTTTCAATTTTTTAAAATTGTTTTAAATGTTTTTAATTTCAAAATCTACTTCCATACATCACAGACCGCCACTGCCTATATTGAACATTATTTATATTCCCCGCAAAAGGGAATAAAGAAAGAGAAAGAATAACATATGGGATACCGATGCACTATTAGTATATGAATGAATGAATGAATGCTCGTTTTACCTCCGCATTATTAATACGAATTATCATCTTCTCTTTATTATTTTGTGCTTCTGTCAATGCCGATGCCTTCCGAAAAAAAGGGAAGAATTAAGAAATGCACTTGAGAGAATTTTTTTTTATTTTTTAACATAAAGTCCATGGGAATTTTTTGGATTTCCCACAGAAAAAATTCCTTTTGTTCACTTTTTTGGGTTTTTTTTGATGTGTTTATTTTAATTAACCTCGTTTGCTATTTTTTGTGCTGTTTTTTTATAGCTTCTTAAATAGTTTTTAATAAAAGGGGGAACACAGTGTTTTAGGAATTGAACATCTGGAATTTTTGCATATCGCAGATATTTTATCGGTAGTGAGGCAACCTACTTATGAATATGCAAGTAGGTTACCTATTTATGACCATTAACTAGCTGTAAAGCTACAACACTATCATAAGTCATTGACATAAATTGTCAACGACTAGCACTGACTATATATCTAGCTTCTATGCACACTATCACATTATTACGATAAATTCTCTCATTTTAATAATTTTTCATCTTATCACAATTCCTAACTCAACAGCTGCTTAAAAAAAGTATTCAATCACAAACTTAGTTCCTTTCCATCGTCCACAATGATAGCTAGCTGCTTAAAAATTATCATTATAACTATTATTTACTGTGAAACTGTAACTGCTGACTTAATATTAGGTCAGCGATGTCGTCAGAAAGACAACACTTTAGGAATTTGTTTAAAAATCAATGACTGCAAACCAGTCATGGACATTATAAGATCTGGACAAATTCGTTCGAATCCACCAACAGTTTGTAGTCAAACTGCTAGAACTGTGTGTTGTCCGGTTGCTGTACCAACAACAATCACTAGCACGTCCTCAACGACAACAAATCATCCGATGAGAATAAGTGAAAAGAGTAAGGAACAATGGAGACTTTAAGTTGAAGAAGATATGAAGATATCCGTAAATAATTGAATCATGTGGCTAAATCTGGTGTATTTCCGGTTGAAGTTATTTTTTTTTGAGAGAGTCTTTTGGTGTTCTTTGTTCAGTCGTGTAGTTTTAATGGACTTGATTATTATCAATATTTGAGTTATTTTGAAAATTTTTCAAGTTTAAAAAATTCAAAATTTAAAAAAAACTTTATTCAAGATTTAAAAATACGCTTAAAATTCAAATTTTAAAAATACGTTAAAATTTTAAATTTTTAATATACGTTAAAATATCAAGTTTTAAAAAACGTTGAAAATTTAAATTTGATGAACACATTAAAAATCAAAATTTTTAAAAAAACGTTCAAAATTCAAATTTTAATTAGATATTTTTTTATTCCACAGAATGTCGAGAATATGCAAGAGCCACAGTTCAAAAAATCTTTGTTCAATCTCTTCTCATCGGAGAGCAGCAAAATGAAGTAATAATAGACAAATGCAAGCATAAATCAGTCCCGTTGATTGTTGGTAAATAAAAAGTTTTATTTTGTTTATATACATAGTCAAAAAACAACAAACTCAGCAGAGTCAAGTGGATGTTCAGGATGCATGTTTATAAAAAGTTCTGAACTGTTATTGTGTGCTGCATGCAAAGATTTTTTGGAAACTGTTTAAATAGATAACATGAGATGAAATAATGAATAATGAAGCTGAATTTATTGCTGAAATTTAAGTTTATAACACGATTTTGCAGCAATGAATTTTATTGATGGCTATAGAGTCTAGGAAGTTTGATAAATCAGCAATTTTGTTGTGTTGCTTTCAGTTATTGACCTTATTTATTTTCTCGTAGAAAACTAAAGAAATTTTAATGATTACAGGTGGAACTGAAGCTGATCTGTACGAATTTCCACATCAAGCATTATTAGGCTACAATGATGGTGATCCTGGTGAATGGGGATGTGGCGGCTCTTTAATATCTCCAAAATTCGTCCTTACTGGTGAGCAGCACTTAATACCACACCATCCACATCCATCTCCCATTAATTCCCCTGTCAATCCAAACTTGCCAATTAATCTTCAATTTTTAAAAAAAATAATACTTTTAGCCGCTCATTGTCTCTACCCCCGAAGCTACGGTGCCGTCAAATTCGTTAAACTTGGCATGCACAGTCGAGCTCAAAATGACGATAAAGTTTTTATTTATGGCGTTCAAGAAATATTCCAACATCCAACTTACAGCACTAAAACCTTCAATGACGACATTGGCTTATTGAGATTAAATGCAACAGTGACCATTAACGAATTAATTTTTCCAATTTGCATGCCAACGATGCTTCATGAGAATTATAATGCAATAGCTTCTGGCTTTGGCAGAACGGGTTATGGTGAGTCGTCGTCAGAAATATTATTGAAAGTTGGACTGGAAAAATTTGAATATGAGGAATGTCAGGAGGCCTTCGGTAAATCAATTAGAGTGAGGAATGATACAATGTTGTGCTATGGACATCACTCGGAGAATAAAGATTCGTGTAGTGTAAGTATGAAATTTTATTTTGTATTGTGGGAGTTCCCATGTGACAGACTTTTGATAAAGCTTAACTTAGTTCTCAATTGAGAGGGCAATTTTCTCTGTTTTTTTAATGAGAGATGTAAATAAGTAAATCGTAGACTTAACTACACATGCAGGATATTTTTGCTAATTATTTATTTTCTTTTATCTTTTTAAGGGTGATTCTGGTAAGTTTACTGACAATTCACACGAATAATCTAATAAGAATTTCTAAAATTTCTTACAGGTGGACCTCTTCAGATTAGAAATGACAAGAAAGTACCATGTACTTACACTCAAATTGGAGTTGTAAGCTTTGGACTAAAAATGTGTGGAACGATTGGAAAACCAGGTAAATATATGATTTGAGGGGTCAAGAAGGGTCTGGATTGGTGTGATTTTAGTGAAGGATGTGAATAAATATCACTTAATTAGTTGAGTAGCAATTTTTTATCTCCTTCATTGGGCTATATATGGGTTCTTCAGCTGTCTTGAGACTTCCCTCTTCCTCATAACATTCTTACAATTAAAAATTCCAACATTCTTAACTAATAGTTTCTTTTTCAATTTCTCTTAGGCGTATACGCTAATGTCTTTCATTATCTCGACTGGATTGAAAATATTGTATGGCAGGATGAGGAATAGAGAGCACTAAGCATCATTCAAGAGAGAGCGATCGAAATTTTGTATAGCTTAAAACAGTGTTGCCCAAACTATTTTTGATTTATGCCACAACCTTTAAATGATTCTTTGATGTATGTGGCAATTGAAAGGACTCTCAGGGCCACGGAACATAGTTTGCACAACACTGACTAATAATATTAGTAATCAATCATTAAAAAAACACGCATCAAACTTATGAATGTCTAGGTTAACTTTACATGCATCTGTTTACACTTTTCCCTTTCCTGATTATAAAATAAAAATTATTGATGACTTAATGTCAATCCTAATCGATTTCAGTAGTTTTTGTTCATTCAAGATGAAAAGATTAACTCTCAAACTTGTACTTTTATTTTACGTCCTTAACGCTACTTTGGGAAATGCAAATCAACCTTACGGATCAACTTGCAGTCTCGAAGATGGTGCAGTAGGTTTTTGTGCTGATATCGCACATTGTCCATCTATCGCAAAACTTTTGAGAAACCAATTGATAACTGCTGATCAAATTAAAGTTTGCAATAAATTGTCAAGGTATATGTGCTGTCCATATTCGAAATCTGAGGACACGACACAGGAAAGTATAACATCAAAGTCACAAACAATAACTAATGCTGATGATTCAACAACCACTGAAGGTCAAATTGATCTAGTAAAATTAAGTGATATAGGTGAGTAGTAGTGGGGTGTCAGAGCAGATTGGAATATCGGGTATCGAGCAATGTGTAGGTGAATTTGCCAGTGTGAGAGCTAGACATCTGTAGCCGAGTGGCTAGACAACAAACAGGATATCTGTTAACCCATTTTATGAGGATGAAGGTTTGATTCCCAACAGAGACTGATCTCTCAATCTAAAGTATTGTCCAAGAGCTCACAATTGCTACCGACACAATAAAAAATAAGTTACTGGAATTTCCTAAACTGAATCAAAATTAAAACATTCTAGAGTATCAAAATAAAAATTATACTTGTGGAAGTTCAGGAATATCGATCAGTCTAATTGTAAATGGAACTCAATCAGAAAGAGGAGCTTGGCCATGGTTACTGACTTTACACAGATTTCAAAACAATTTTATGTTTTGTGGTGGAACTTTGATTAGTGCCAATGCAGTTGTGACAGTAAGTGTGCTTACTGGTAGAAAATTAAATAATGTAATTTTATTATCTCTAGGCTGCTCATTGCATGCAAGACAAAGGACAGAAATATCCATTAACTCCAAATGAATTTGTTGTAAAGCTAGGAAGATATGACTTGTCACAGTTTTATGAAAGAGACGCAGTCGATGCTTATGCCCTTGACATTTTTATTCATCCAAACTGGAAGTTCTTCACACGAGAATATGATTCAGATATAGCTATAATTAAGCTTAGTGCCCCAGTAAGGTTCAGTACTGTTATCAGTCCAGTATGCTTATGGAAATCGAATGATCCACTTTCTGTGAGTGCTGGAAAAATTGTTGGATATGGAAGGTCGGAAAGTAATACTGTACATGAAATGATTCCTCGAGAATTGGATATGAAAATTATTTCAAATGAAGGTTGCTTTTTAAAAGATCCAAAATTTGCATTCATCTCGTCATCAAAAACATTCTGTGCTGGTAGAGATGAATATTCAGCAGCATGCCGTGGCGATAGTGGCAATGGATTTTTTGTAAACGTCAATGACCGATGGTACTTGAGAGGAATTATATCAGCATCATTCATACATATGAACAATACGTGCGACACGTCATCTAACACACTGTTTACTAATATCTTGAAGTTCTCAAAATGGATAGAAGAAAAAGCACCGACTATTGAAAAACAATTTGAAGAAGAACCAAGAGTAGAACCAAGAGAAGAACTAACAAGTCAAGACCTAGTGCGACATGATAAGGAGATCATCTGTTCTTTCACAAGTTTGGCTGTTTATCGCAAAAAAGGCGGCAAGTTCACAGTTGACTCATTTAATCCAAAAATGTGCACGACTGCGATTTATCACTTTGCTGGACTTGATCAAAATTTTGAATTACAGTCATTGGATCCATGGCTAGACCTTCCAGATGACAATGGATTAAATGGTTATAAAAAATTCACAGATTTAAAGAAGTCACATCCACAATTGAGAATGTTGCTGTCAGTTGGTGGATGGAATGAAGGCGTTAAAAATTATTCAAATTTAGCATCTAATGAAACTCTAAGGAAGAACTTTGCAGCTCAGTCAGCAACTTTCTTGAAAGAATTTGGCTTTGATGGACTCAATTTTTATTGGGACTTTCCTGGTGATACAAGAAGAGGTGGAACGGCTGCAGATAAAGAAAATTTGTCTCATTTACTCAGAGAAATTTCAGAAGTTTATCGCCAACAGAATCTCTACTTAAGTGCTACACTGCGGACGAAAGACTGGATAGTAAGTTCTGCTTATGACATTGAGGAAGTCTCAAAGCATGTTGATGCAATATACATGATTACATTTGAGTATGCTAGTAGTTGGGATATGAAAATTGGATATCCAGCAGCACTAAAATCAAATCTTCAAGGTGATAACATTGACTCAGCTGTCAATTTCTTTATTGACCAAAAAGTTCCAAAAAATAAAATGATTATCGGAATCATGTTACAAGCACAAACATACACCACTGACACTAATGGACTTATTGGTGATGACTGTGAACAAGAAGGCTTTCCAGGTCCGATAATACAAAGTAGTGTTTTAGTCGGTTACAATGAAATTTGTCTTATGGAAAGTCAGAAGGAATGGACTTATGAGTTTGACAAAGTTGCTTCACAAATGATTGGAAGGTTTAAAGAAAATGGAATAACTCATGTTGCTATCTATGACACTCCTCGATCTGTGGCAAATAAAGTCAAATATACAATGGAGAAGGACTTACTAGGTGTATGGGCTTGGTCAATTGATACAGATGATTTTAGAGGCAATTGTCCAATTGATACTTCAACTTATACTGATTTTAGAGGATTAAGACCGAAGTTGACGACGAAGAAGGATTTTCCATTGCTCAGGACGATTAATGATGTGATCAAGTTTATGAATAATAAAAGGAATTGAACTTCTCCCACAATTTTTTTTTAAAAATCATAACAAAAAGGTCATGACATTTGCTTTGTGTACACGTGATTACATTTAAAAATATAAATAAAGCTTTTGTATGAGATAATTTTAATTCCGTTGATATGCCAACACAGCTGATTACAGATTATTGTCACATATTTTGTCAAAGCCAAGCTATAAAGCATCAATTGAAAATTATTTTCTTATCAACAACTTAGTTGTATTCGCTTATTCGTGATGAGAAGTTTGAATTTAATTTTTACAGTCCTATTTGCCATTTGCTATGATTCAGTTGATTCAGATCAACCTTATAGGACGTCCTGCATTAATGCTCAAAATTATCCTTGTGGAAATTCAGCACGAGCTGTCAGCTTAGTGATCAACGGTACTCAATCAAGTAGAGGAGCTTGGCCTTGGCTTGTAACTTTACACAAATTCCAAACGAATGACTTGTTTTGTGGAGGAACTCTAATCAGTTCCAATGCAGTTATTACAGTAAGTGAAAGTTTTTAATAACAAAGTTTAACTTTGACATTCAAAACTGTAATTTGTTGAATATGTCTAGGCTGCACACTGCATGCAAGATAAAGAGCAGAAAATCCCAATAACACCAGAAGAAGTTGTTATAAAATTAGGAAGATACAATCTATCATTGCCTTATGAAAGAGGTGGAGTTGATGCTTATGCACTTGACATTTTCATCCATCCAAACTGGAAGTACTTCACACGAAACTACGACTCAGACGTTGCTATTATTAAGCTTAGTGCTCCAGTGACATTTAGTGATGTGATCAGTCCAATTTGTTTATGGAAATCTAATGATGATCTTCCTGTTCATTCTGGGAATGTTGCTGGATATGGAAAGTCGGAGAGTGATGCACCACATGAAGTGATTCCACGAGAAATGGAAGTGAAAATCATATCAAACGAAGAGTGTTTCTTAAAAGGTCCAATGTTTGCATACATTTCGTCACCAAACACATTTTGTGCTGGCAGAGATGAATATTCAGCAGCCTGTAGTGGCGATAGTGGAAATGGACTCTTTGTAAAAGTCAATGAACGATGGTACTTAAAAGGTATCATATCAGCATCATTCTTGGATGTAAATAATACTTGTGATAAAACAGCTGATACACTTTTCACGAATGTCTTAAAATTCTCAAAGTGGATTGAAGAAAAAGCACCAACAACAGTTCAACAGGTTGAAGAAGATTCTATAAATCAGGAAACGACATCTCATGGAAAAGAGATCGTTTGCTACGTAGCTAGTTGGGCTATTTATCGGAAAGAAGGAGGAAGATTCACAGTTGACACATTTGATCCTGAACTTTGCACGACTTTGGTATATTATTATGCTGGACTGGATGAGAACTTTAAATTGAAATCTTTAGATCCATGGGCTGACTTAGGTGATGACGGTGGCTTAAATGGATACAGACGATTTACAACCTTAAAGAAATCACATCCACACTTAAGAGTTTTGTTATGTGTTGGTGGATGGACTGAAGGCGTAGAAAAGTACTCAAAATTAGCAGCAAATGCAAATTTGAGAGAAGAATTTTCAATTCAGTCAGCAAAATTTTTAAAACAATATGGATTTGATGGATTAAGCTTCTTTTGGGATTTTCCTGGTGACTCTGAAAGAGGTGGAACTCAAGCAGACAAAGAGAATTTTCCGAAATTATTAAAGGAACTTTCCAAGATTTATCGCCAGCAAAATTTGTACCTGAGTGTGATATTACGGACGAAGGATTGGATAGTGAAACTAGCATATGACCTTGAGGAAATCTCAAAATATGTAGATGCTATAAACATGATGACATTTGAGTACGCTGGGAACTGGGACAGAAAAATTGGATTAACAGCTCCACTGCAAGTAAATCTTCAAGAAAATGACATTGATTCAGCTGTGAATTTTTTCATAGAACAGAAAGTTCCAAAAAATAAAATTATTATGGGAATTCCATTTTATGCTCAAACATTCAAAACTCATTTGAATGGCTCAATTGGAGATGACTGTGAACAGGAAGGCTTTTCAGGTCCAATCTTAAAAAGCAATTATATGATCGGCTACAATGAAATTTGTCGCATGCAGAGTCAAAAGCAATGGACATACAAATTTGAAAGACTAGCATCACAAATGATTGGAAAGTTCAAAGAAAATGGAACAACTCACGTTGCTGTTTACGACACACCACGATCAGTTGCAAATAAGGTAAAATATGCAATGGAGATGAACTTACTCGGTGTATACGCATGGTCAATAGACACAGATGATTTTATAAGTGAATGCCCGACTGATAACACAACATATGCTGACTTTAGAGGTTCAAAACCGAAATTGCCGACAAAGAAGGAATTTCCACTTTTGAGGACTATTAATGAAGTGATGAAGTTCATGAATAAAAAGAGGAAGTGATGTTTTTATGGATTATGGATATAAAAGCTAGTCAATATCACAAAGATGTTGCCAATAATCGAGATGATCCGAAAAAAAAACATTGAAATGCTTATCATCAAACCGGTTCTTGCTTGCTTTTAATAAAGCTTTATATTTAAACTGTTATTAATACTAATTCATAAAGTAGTTTTTTTAAATAGAATCAATGTAACCCGAGTAGCATAAGTCGAATAAATTACATTACGACCTAAATCGTCCTAGCATCGTGCTGAGGATTTCGTATATATCGTAGGTACTATTCAAGTTATATCCATTAAGTTTTAAAAAATTTTCTCTGAATAAATGATTTCTAAACTCAAACCAAGAAGCAGCACGGAAGCTCATTATTTTTGTCGAAACTTTAAATTTTTTTTATTATTAATTATCAGGTTCTTAGTTGTTTTCAGTCACTCGACATTAAAAGATCGATTTTGAAAGTTTTCATTTTAATAAACATTAGTTTTGGTTCAGTTTTTTCAAGTCAGTCACATGGATCGCCATGCACCGTTAAAAGTGGGATTTTTGGAACTTGCGTTGATATTTCAAGTTTTTCTAAATTAAGATCACTTTTGGCTGATGGAAAAATTAGTCGGAGTGATATAACAATTTGTAATGCTGACTTGAGGTACCTCTGCTGTCCATTCCATTCGTTTGAGGAAGAATTATTAACTAGCACAACACCAGGAGCTGAAGTTTTTCAAGGAACGATACAAGAATCGTTGGAAACGTTTAGATTAACAGAATCAACAACAGCAGAGGTGTCAACAACCACACTATCAATTTTTGAAGAAGATAATTTAAGTCACGAACGAAAGAATGAAGGACGTAAGTTGAATCATAAAAAAATTATAACAAGATATCCAAATGATAATGTTGTTCATCATCGTAAGATGATACAGTAAGAATCTAAAGACATTCCACATAAAAATGGAAATGACTTCACAAAAAATAATTTATATTGCCTTGCAGCACAAGCAAATGATCAATATTATCCATGTGGAAGCTCTGGGAGACCAGTCAGCTTAGTTATTAATGGTACTCAATCAGTAAGAGGTGCTTGGCCTTGGCTAGTAACCTTATACAGATTCCAGACCAATGACTTGTTTTGTTGAGGAACTCTAATCAGTTCCAATGCAGTTATCACAGTAAGTTCTGACCTTTGATATGCAAACATTCAAAATTCTAAGTTATTGATTATTATTAGGCTGCACACTGTATGCAAGACAAAGACCAAAAAGTTCCAATAACTCCAAATGAAATTGTTGTCAAGCTAGGAAGATACAATCTATCATTGCCTTATGAGAGAGGAGCTTCCATTCAAACTGGAAGTTCTTCACTCGAGACTATGATTCAGACATTGCTATTATTAAGCTTAGTGCACCAGTGACATTTAGTGATGTGATCAGTCCAATTTGTTTATGGAAATCTAATGATGAACTTCCTGTACATTTTGGAAATATTGCTGGATATGGAAAGTCAGAAAGAGATGCACCACATGAAGTGATTCCACGAGAATTGGAAGTAAAAATCATCACAAATGAACAATGCTTCTTGAAAGGTCCAAGATTTGCTTACATCTCGTCACCAAACACATTCTGTGCTGGCAGAGATGAATATTCAGCTGCGTGTAGTGGTGATAGTGGAAATGGACTTTTTGTGGAAGTTGAGGAGCGATGGTACTTAAAAGGAATTATATCGGCTTCATTCTTTCATGTGAATAGTACTTGCGATACTTCAGCTGACACCGTCTTTACAAACGTCTTAAAATTCTCAAATTGGATAGACGAGAAAGCACCAACATCAATACAACAGTTTGAAGAAGAATCAGTTAATCAAGAACCAATAGCACATGGTAAAGAGATTGTATGCTACATAGCTAGTTGGGCTATTTATAGAAAGGACGGTGGAAGATTCACAGTTGACACATTTGACCCTGAACTTTGCACAACTGCTGTTTACTATTTTGCTGGAATGGATGACAATTTTCATCTCAAGTCACTTGATCCATGGGCTGATTTAGGTGATGACGGTGGCTTAAATGGATATAGACGATTTACAACCTTAAAGAAATCACATCCACATCTGAGAACTTTGTTGTGTGTCGGTGGATGGAATGAAGGCGTTGAAAAGTACTCAAAACTAGCCGCAAATCTGACATTTAGGAAGGAATTTGCAACACAATCTGCAGAATTTTTGAAGCAGTTTGAATTTGATGGTTTGAATTTACTTTGGGATTTTCCTGGTGATCCTGAAAGAGGTGGCACTAAAGAAGACAAAGAGAATTTTCCACTTCTTCTGAAGGAAATGTCGAAAGTTTACCGTGAAAACAATTTGTACTTGAGTGTCACATTACGGACAAAAGATTGGATGGTAAAACTTGCTTATCATCTTGAAGAGATTGCAATGCATGTGGATGCAATAAATATGATGACATTCGAGTATGCTACTAGTTGGGATAGAAGAATTGGGTTTACAGCTCCAATACAAGCAAAGTTACAGGCAGATGATATTGATTCAGCTATAAATTCCTTTTTAGATCAGAATGTTCCAAAAAACAAAATTATTTTAGGAATTCCGTTTGCTTCTCAAACATTCAAAACTAACACTGATGGCTACATTGGAGATGACTGTGAACAAGAAGGCTTTCCAAGCCCGATCATTCAAAGTAATTTTATGGTTGGCTACAATGAAATTTGTCGCATGCAGAACCAAAAAAAAATGGACTTATAAGTTTGACAGATTCGCATCACAAATGATTGGAAAGTTCAAAGAAAATGGAACAACTCACGTTGCTGTCTATGACACACCACGATCAGTTGCGAATAAAGTAAAATATGCAATGGATAAGGATTTACTAGGGGTGTGGGCATGGTCAATAGACACAGACGATTTTAGAGGTGAATGTCCGACTGATAACACAACATATGCTGACTTTGGAAAGTCAAGGCCGAAATTATCAAAAGAGAAGGAATTCCCACTTCTGAGAACGATAAATGACGTAATAAAGTTCATGATAAGAAAGAAGATTTGATGCAAATGATAAATAATAATAAAATAAAATTGTCCCAATTTAAAATGATTCTTCTTGATGTCAATAAGTCAAATTTCATATCAATTTGTTTTTTCACACAGACGAATTATTTTCAGTTTATTTCAGACATTCGTGATGAAAAGTTCAAAAATTAACTTTTTCATATTTTTGTTCCTAAACTTTTACTTCGTGTCTTGTGATTTGGATGAAGGAGAAACCTGCACTCTTAAGGCTAATTCATCTTTTTACAATGGTTTGCCTGGAATGTGTATGCATTTTAATGAATGTCAAAAAATCAAGCAATTATGGAAAGATAAAGCTATTACTCGTGATCAATTGACAATATGCAGTCGCGCTAAAAAGATTATTTGCTGTCCAACGGAAGAGAAAATAAGTCAGAAAAGTGAGTAATTGACTATCAAAATGTGACCTTAACCCGAATGGCACAAGTCGGTTAATCGATCAGAAATCCGGCACCAAGCCAGTGTGACTCTGGCATTGTGCTGCATTTAAATCGAAACTTGCATCATGTCAGAGTCATGCAAGCTTGGTGCCGGATTTCTATTCGATTTACCAACTTGTGCTATTCGGGTAATATTAAAAAGGAGGTTACGGGGTTCTAGCAATAGTAAGGGAATTTAATGACATAGATGTAGCTGATCTAAGAGAAGGTTTGTAAAGTAAAACATAATTTTCTTCATCAGAATGTAAAGAGTATGGTGAAAAAGTTTTTCGTATAGTAAAAATTGGATCTTTGATTGGTCAACAACCACACGAAATAAGAAGAAGTATGTGCACCCATAAATCGATTTCTTTAATTATTGGTAAGTTAATAAATGATTGCCATTATCACATCTAGATAAAGGTTTTATTTTTAAATTAAGGCGGCACAGAAGCAGAAAACCATGAGTTCCCTCATCAAGCTCTTTTAGGTTATGCGACAGAAAATACAGAAGTAAAATGGTTATGTGGTGGATCTCTAGTGTCTCCGAATTTTGTGTTGACTGGTAGCTATTTAGTTCATAAGTTTAAAATTTTTAATATCTAAAGTACGATTTTCATAAAATACTAGCTGCTCATTGCCTCTTTTCAAGGCAAATTGGACACGTCCAAAAAGTCAAAGTAGGAATGAAATATAAAGATCAAGAGGATGACAACAGAAATGTCTTTATTTACAACATTAAAGAAACATTCAAGCATCAAAATTATAATGAACAAACATTCAATGAAGATATAGCACTTCTGAAACTAGATGGGACAGTCCCTATAAATGAAAACATTTTGCCTATTTGCTTGCCGACTAAGCAATATGATGACTTTAAAGCAATTGCAACAGGATTTGGAAGAACTCAAACATATGGACAACAATCAGAAGTTTTGTTGAAAGTAGCACTTGAGAGTTTTACACATTCTGAATGTAAGGAGTCATATCCTGATGATGGAATAGTTCAAATTGATGAAGAAACTATGCTGTGCTTTGGACATCACAGTCAGAGAATGGATATTTGTAGGGTAAGAATGAAACTAGAGTTGGCAATCTGCTGTTTTTGGTTAATTTATGATTGCTAGCGACCGATGACTGTGACAATTTTTAAGGGATTAGTATAAATTTGACACCTGCTTGCCAACTCTGGATGATATTGATTATTGAAATTTACATTAATTAAGACATCAATTCTAAATTCTCAGGGCGATTCTGGTAAGTTTTTGAAGACATTTTTATAAATTGGGCCAGTGTTGTCCAAACATTTTGAGCCACGGCACACTTTAAGGGTGTCGCGGCACGCAGTTTGGACAACACGGATTTAGGCTAATAATTAATTTTCTTTTTTTAAGGTGGACCTCTTCAAATTTCTAATGATAACAATGTTCATTGCACATACACTCAAATCGGAATTGCAAGTTTTGGACCTAGCAGATGCGGAACTATTAATCTTCCAAGTAGGATTGTATGATTATATCGCGTTACAAAATTCCAATTTTTTTTTATTTTGTTGCAGGTAGCTTTACTAATGTATTTAACTATCTTAACTGGATTGAAGGAATAGTCTGGGACAATGAAGTTTAATATCAATTAGTAATCACGATGAGATAAGATTTTAATGATTTTGGGGTTTCCAATGGAAAAAAAAAATAAAAACATATTTTTATTCAAACAAAAATCAGCTCAGCATCAGCAAATAATTCTCAATCAGTTCTATATTATATTCAATATCTCGTCGACATTTCAGTTTAATTCATTCATTCACAATGAGAAGTTCAATTCTTAAAATCGTCTTTAAGCTAATTTTATTGAGCAATTTTAAGTTCTCAAGTTCGTCTTTGCTTTCCATTGGATCTCCATGCATTCTTAAAAGTGGTGCTAATGGAACTTGTCAGGAGTTGAACGATTGTTCGATAATTAAAGATCTATGGGAAAAAGGAGCTATTACTCGTGCTCATTTAACGAAATGTAACGAATTGCAACAGACTATTTGCTGCCCATTTGCTTTGGATGATAGGACTGCTACACACAGAACAACAACATCTAAATTTGATGAAGGCATATCTACAGAAGGAAAAACAAGACCAAGTACTCAGACAACCATTGAAAATCAGGAGAGAATCAGTCAAAAAAGTAAGGAAAATAAAAATTATTTCCGTTTGCATTAATGTGTAAATAAATATGTAGATTACTTCAAGGGTCATGACTGGGAAAATTTGTTGTAAAAATTTGTGCATTTAATATTTATTTTAACTTGTATTTTTGTTCACTTCTATTAAATGTAATCATTGCTTATTCTAGAATGCAAGGAATATGGGAAGAAAGTGTTTCAAATAACAAAAATACCACCAATGTTTGGTGGGAAAGAAGCACGAGAAGTCAGAACCAGCAAGTGCACTCAAAATAAAATTTCATTTATTGGTAAGATGTAATATAACAAAAACTAATCTGATATGCTAATCACACTTTAATCTTTCTAAACGTGGAACAGAAACCGCAGTGAATGAGTTACCACATCAAGCTCTTTTAGGTTATTCACCAAGAAATACAGAAATAAAATGGTTATGTGGTGGATCTCTAGTGTCTCCGAAATTTGTTTTGACTGGTAATTGTTGAGTTTAAAAGCAAATATTTTGATTTCTGAAGTATGATTCTCATAAAATTCTAGTTGCTCATTGCCTCTCTTCAAGGCAATTTGGACATGTCCAAAAAGTCAAAGTAGGTATGAAATATAAAGACCAAGAACATGACAACGAAAAAGTCTTCGTTTACAACATTAAAGAAACATTTAAGCATCCAAATTACAATGAACGAACATTTAATGAAGATATAGCACTTTTGAAACTAGATGGGACAGTCTCTATAAATGAAAACATTTTGCCTATTTGCTTGCCGACCAAGCAACATAATGATTTTAAAGCTATGGCAATTATAAGGAGTCACACATATGGAAAACAATCAGAAATTTTGATGAAAGCTACGCTTGAAAGATTTACTCATACCGAATGTAAGAACTTCTATCCGGATGATGGCAATATGCTAATTGATGAGAAAACCATGTTGTGTTATGGACATCGCATCGAAAACATGGATACGTGCAGGGTAAGGATCTAATAATATTCCCAATTGTCAGCCTTATTAGATAAAAGATTTTTTTAAAATATTTTCAGGGCGATTCAGGTAAGTGAACTTGCAAGTCATAAAAGTAACTTTTATAAATAATTTAATTCAAATTTAGGTAATCCACTCCAGATTTCTAATGAAAACAATGTTCACTGTACTTATACGCTGATTGGAATTGAAAGTATTGGACTCGCAACTTGTGCAAGATTAAAAACTCCAAGTAAGGTTTTATATAAATCATATCCAGGGGCGCAGCAATGGGAATTAGGTCTAAAAAATTTAAAAAATTAAACTTTTGTCATTAAAATTGGTGCCAAATCACATGCAAAACCCCATGCAAGCGATTAAACCTTTGTCATGTCCCTGATCATTACAAGTTAATAACTTTCAAAATTTTACTATTTTTCCTAGGCATCTATACTAATGTTTTCAACTATCTTGACTGGATTGAAGGAATAGTCTGGAACGATGAGGCTTAACATCAATTATTAATCATGATGAGATAAGGTTTTAATGATTCTGGGGTTTCCCAGGAACTCCAAAAGGAAAATTAATAAAAAATATTTTCATACAAACAAAAAATCAACTCTCAAATTCTCTTGATATTCAGCAACTGACTCTCAATCAGTTCTAATAATTTTTTTCCATACCTTATCAACAATTCAGTTTAATTTGTTTATTCAGAATGAGAAGTTTAACTTTTAATAAAATCATTTTTTTAATTTTATTAAATTTTAAAGACTCAATTTCATCAAATTTTTACGTTGGAAAATCATGTGAACTTAAAAGCGGTGCGAGAGGAACTTGTCAGCAGTGGAACGATTGCTCGATAGTTAAAGAATTATGGGAGAAAAAAGCTATTTCTCGTGCTCATGTAACAGATTGTGATATAGTTAAAAGGCTCATTTGCTGCCCAATTTCTTTAGATGATGAGACTTCTACACATAGGACGAGAACACCTCAATTCGATGAAGTCAAAACGACAGTAAGAGTAACTAGACCAACAAGACAAAGAAGACCTAAAACCACTACAACAACTGAACCTCCCACCACACAGGCGTCAACTAGAAGACATTTTAATAGAGATCAGGAGAGAATCAGTCAAATAAGTAAGGAAATTGAAATTATTATTGGGATTAATCTTGTATTAGTTTCTCATTACTATGCAATTAATCATGTAGATTACTTTAAGAGTCACGACTGGGAAAATTTGTTGCGAAATTGCAATAAGCACCTTTGTAACTTTGCTTCTATTTAACCAAAACATCGTCTTCTAAATCATT
Organism: Chironomus riparius; assembly: GCA_917627325.4. Classification (NCBI taxonomy): domain Eukaryota; kingdom Metazoa; phylum Arthropoda; class Insecta; order Diptera; family Chironomidae; genus Chironomus; species Chironomus riparius. The sequence continues at coordinate 13,125,578 of OU895877.1, read as the reverse complement.
TTGTTCTTCCTGTTTTCTAGAATGCAAGGAATATGCAAAAAAAGTGTGGCATACAACATTAATAGCACCATTGCCAGGTCAAACACCGCTAGAAAGAAGAAACAGCAAGTGCACCCATAAATCAACTCCACTTATTGTTGGTAGGATAGCATATAAGTCAGTGTTTCTCAAAAGTTTTTTTAATTTCGACAATTTATTGGTTAAATTTAAACAATTTCGATGCACATATGCTTCACATTTTGAGAACCACTGATGTTAGGACAAATTATATTTTTTTTTGTAAATTACACATTGATTTTTCTTAAAGGTGGAACCGCGGCAGTTATGGATGAGTTTCCACATCAGGCTCTTTTAGGTTATTCTCCAAGAAATACAGTAGAATCAGGGGCGTAGCCAGAAAATTTTTAAGGGGGGGCCCATTTTCGAAAATTTAAAAACCGTTATTTTGTATCCTTAAATCTATATTCATTCTTCATAAGTTTAAATATTTAATTCATTACTCATACATTAAATTTAATTTTTCGTGCTGATTTTGACATTTCTTTCATCACTTCCTCTACATTAACTGGTTCCTCTCTATAAATACTTAATAAAACAATTATCAGATTTTCGTAGGGGGGGCCCGGGCCCCCTATGGCCCCCCCCTGGCTACGCCCCTGAGTAGAATGGTTATGTGGTGGATCTCTAGTGTCTGCGACATTTGTCATTACTGGTGATTAATGAGTTAACAAGTTTTATCTTTTAATATTTGAAGTTCGATTCTCATAAAATTGTAGCTGCTCATTGTCTCTTTGAAAGGCAGAAAGGACATGTCCAAAAGGTCAAAGTAGGAATGAGATATAAAGATCAAGAACATGACAACAGAAAAGTCTTTGTTTACAACATTAAAAAAACTTTTAAGCATCAAAATTATAATGAACAAACATTCAATGAAGATATAGCACTTCTGAAACTAGATGGAACAGTCCCTATTGATGAACATATATTGCCCATTTGCTTACCAACAATGCAATATGAAGCCGAAAAAGTTTTGGCTACTGGTTTTGGAGTAACTCAAACATATGGACAACAATCAGAAGTTTTGTTGAAAGTTACACTTGAGAGCTTTCTTCCTACTGATTGTAAAGCGGCATTTCCCGAAGATGGAATAGTACAATTTGATGAACAAACCATGTTATGTTATGGACATCATAGGGAACGGAAGGATACATGTAGGGTAAGGATCAAATCAACAGATATCGACAGCTTCATTTAGTTTAATTATTTATTATTATTTTTTTATTCAACAGGGCGATTCAGGTAAGTGAATTTCAAGTTGCGATTAGGTTCGAAGAATAATTAAATCATTCGCATTTAGGTGGTCCACTCCAAATTTCTAATGAGGATAATGTTCACTGTACTTATACGCTAATTGGAATTTCAAGTTTTGGACAAGCAACTTGCGCACAAATCAACACTCCAAGTAAGGTTTAAAAATTTTGTGTAGATTAAGGAGTCGTTCATAACTGTGGTCCGTGAAAAATATGAGAATTAGTAGACACCATAATCCTGACAGGGTCCTTGTTAAAATTGGAAGCTAAAGCCAAGGCACAGTTCCCCTTTACTTATGAACGGCCACAAATTAAGTTAATTTCAATTTTAATTCTACTTTTTTCAGGTAGCTATACTAACATTTACAACTACCTTGATTGGATTGAAAACATTGTTTGGGATGATGACGAATAATTGAATAATAAAATCAACGACTTGATGGCACGGAAGCTATTGCAAGCAAATATTTTTGAAATGAAGAATAAAAAAACAAGTTTATTTTTATACATTCACAAATTTAACTCTAGATTCTCTTTATATTGGATTATTCTCTTAAAATAACAGACCTTATCAATTCCTCATTTGCTTACAGTCATTCGCAATGAAAAGTTCTATAATAAATATTATTTTTATGTTTTTTGCTATTTTAAATTTCGCTAGTTCTGATTTACCGAATGGGGCACTGTGCCACCTTAAAAATGGAACATCAGGAACTTGTATAGAGATTTCAGGTTGTCCGGAGATAAGAAATCTTTTAGTCACTCGAGCAATTAATCGTAATCAAGTAACAATATGTAATAAGCTAAAGCGGTTTCTCTGCTGTCCATTGCCACCAGATGTAGAAGAAATAACGTACGCGCCAGTATTCACAAACGTTAATCAAGAAAATAGGATTAGTGAGAGAAGTAAGTAAATATTTACTAATAGTAACAGACAATAATTCGCCAAAAGTTATCAACAAATTGCAAACTACTTGACCTTGCATTATGAGCAGATGAATGTTTGCAGAGCAACAGCTTGTGATCATACTTAGTACAAACTAGTGTTTAATGGGAAATTGTTCTCTTCAACAGAATGCAAAGAGTATGGTGAAAAGGTATTGCAAAAAGTAATAGTCTCATCATTAGTCATCCATGAGGAAGGACATGTAACAACAACAAGTAAATGCCAGCATAAAGCTGTATCTTTAATTATTGGTAAGAAGATGAACCAAGAGGAAAGCAGTATGATTACAAATAGGATAGAAATTGTCCATCACGATGTTGTCTTCTTTGGTAACATAAATCCTTCCTCAGTCGTCGATCAAAGTTTATCATAAGATACAAAACTGTCAATTCTTATTGAGGTATTTTGTTGTAGGTGGAACTGAGGCGAGTAAGAATGAATTTCCACATCAAGCACTTTTAGGCTACCTAAATGGAATCTCAATTGAATGGAACTGCGGTGGCTCATTGGTTTCTACTAGATTTGTCTTGACTGGTACGTTCCAACATTAATTTTGGGAGCTTATTGGGTTTAAAAATTCACATAGCGACTTACATGTTGTTAATTTTATTTTTAAGCTGCTCATTGCTTCAACCACGCTGATTTTGGTCGAGTAAAATTTGTCAAACTTGGAATGCATAATCGAGTGCAGAATGAGGACAAAACTTACACGTTTGGAGTTGAAGAATATTTCAGACATCCAAATTATATCAAAGGAGCTTTTAATAATGATATTGGTCTCCTAAAATTAGACGGGATAGTTCCATTAGACGAACACATTTTGCCAATTTGTATGCCTACCAAGCAACATGACGACTTAAAAGCTATGGCAACGGGATTTGGAAAAACCCGACATCAGCAGCAATCAGATGTTTTAATAAAAGTAACTTTAGAAAAATTCAATCATTCTGAATGTCAAAGTTCATGGGGTGAAGATAGTACTGTGAGGATTGATGATCAGACGATGGTATGTTATGGACATCATACTGAAAACAGGGATTCTTGTAGGGTAAGATTAGAGAAAGAATAGTTGCTTGGTAAATATAAAATGTTGTTCTTAATTTTCTAGGGCGATTCAGGTAAGTTCTCGCATCATTTTCAGGTCAGATTGAGAAATATCACAGCATCCTTAATTTAGGTGGTCCACTTCAAGTCTCTAATGAAGAGAGAGTGCACTGCACTTATACTCAAATTGGAATAATAAGTTTTGGTCCAGCAAAGTGTGCACAAATTGGAATTGCTAGTAAGATTTTGTTTTTTTTTTGATGTTGTGGGGTTGCGGGGCTCATTAGGGTTATTCCCACTCCCTCCCATTCCTTTACACATTTCTGACAATTCATTAAACTTATTTCTAGGCGGATATGTCAACGTCTATCACTACCTAAGCTGGATTGAAGGAATCGTCTGGAAAGATGATGAATAAGCAAAATAAGTCTAGCTTAAGTTCAATATGTTCGGTAATTGATCTTGTATGTATGACAGTATGCAAAATAAAAATAAAAACAAAAACAGAGCAATTATTTCTCTTTTCTCAAAGTTTGAACCTCTCAAAGAGTTTTTATAAAAGAGCTCAGTGATAATTCAGTAGTATTTCAACAGCACACAATGAAGGCCTCAATATTTTCATTTCTGCTGCTATTTTGTTCAGCTAAGTCTGACTATACGATTCCATGTTTATTTAAAGATGGATCATTTGGTAAATGTGTAGATATTGCATCTTGCAGTGAATTATTGATACCGTTCAGACAAGGAACTTTAAAACGTGAAGACATTCCAATTTGTGATCCCGTTAGGAGACTTGTTTGTTGTTCAAGGATCAGTGCAAAAAGTATGATTTAAGTTTGGATATAAAATCTATGAAAAGCAATTTAAGCCTTGTTTTATAGAGTGCAAAGAGTATGGAAGAAATGCTTTAGAGATAGCAAGGATCCCATCACTTTTATTAATTGATGAATTTCACGAAATAGTCATTAAAACTAAGTGCTCGCATATTCCTGCATCGTTAATAGTTGGTATTGAAAGTTTTTCATTTTATTGAAATAAATAGAACTTTGAATATCTTGGTTGACTTTATAGGTGGAGAAGAAGCAAAACTACATGAATTTCCACACCAAGCTCTTTTAGGGTTCCAAAAAAATGAGACAATCCAATGGTTGTGTGGTGGATCATTGATCTCTCCTGATTTTGTATTGACAGGTAAGAAATTAGAAGCTTTTCAAGAGTCTAGAGATTTTTATTGACTTTACAAAAAAATATACATTCACAATTCAGATTATCAAAGGCATCAAGTTGTTACAGATAACGACTTCATATGTGACCTTGAAAATTCCTGAGAATGCTATAAAACTATAAATTACATTTAATTACAGCTGCTCACTGCATTAATTTGGACCAACTTGGAGTTATAAAGTATGTTAAACTCGGTATGCATGATCTTGGTTTTGATGGAAATAAAACAGTTCTTCATACAGTAGAAAAAACTTTCAGACATCCAAGAGGCGATTTCTCTACAAGCCACATTGACATTGCCCTTCTAAGACTTCAAAGTTCAGTCAAAATGAATGAATTTGTTTTTGCAGCTTGCCTGCCAACAAGACCTTTTTACAATGACAATGCAATTGTGACTGGCTTTGGACATACTGGAAAAGGAGTTCAATCACAGAAATTATTGAAGGTTGGGATTGAAAGGTTCGATCAACAGATTTGCAAAGACATTTATGAAAGAAGATACAATCAAGAAACAATGCTGTGTTATGGACATCGGACAGAAAGTAAAGACGCTTGTGCTGTAAGTTTGAAATTTTATGAATTATTTAAAGCTTTGCTAAATATTTGAAATTAATTTTCAGGGTGATTCAGGTTAGTTTAGCGAATTTGATTGAACTGGCATTTTTCAGAACTGCATTTCAATTTTTAGGTGGACCTCTTCAAGTTTCAAATCATGATCAAGTAAATTGTACGTATACAATAATTGGAATTGTTAGTATTGGACTTGATAGTTGTGGATTACCTGGCGCACCTGGTAAATTTTATTTTATAGATTTGTGTATGAATTTTTGAGATTCCGTCCAATTTCTTCATAGGTGGTTATACTAATGTCTATAAATTCCTAGATTGGATTGAAGGAATCGTTTGGAAAGATGAAGTATGACAAACTTACTGATATTTCAACGTCTAGAAAAATTTTTATATAGATAATAATTTATTGATAGTAAATGCTATAAAATGCTTAATATTTGTGATAAAAATAAATGCAAAACTAGATTCAAATCTAAGGCTTTTAAACTCTCAATCTAAGTTAACTACTTTCAATTTTCAGAGTCTCTGCCCCTTGGCAAAAATTTGTTTTTATTTACATTTCTTCAGATGCTCCTATCAAAAATAAATGAGAACATGCAAACTGGAAATAACTCATCATGATTTTTGAGAATTATTGTCATTCTTTATCTCTCATTTCTCATGTCATTTCTAAAGTACAACTTAGTCGGTATTAAGCAATTCAGTTGTTTACTGTTTATTCATGATGAAAGTCTTAATTTTATCATTTTTGATGCTGTTTTTTATTGCAAAATGTGATGATTCGGTTCCGTGTTTATTTAAAGATGGATCATTTGGTAAATGTGTAGACATTAGATCATGCCAGTCACTTCTGACACAGTATAGACAAAAAACCATTTCGGCTCAAGACATTCCGATTTGTGATCATGCAAAAAGACTTGTTTGTTGCCCAAGAATCAGTGCCAAAAGTATGAACATTTTTGAATTTGGATGTAAATTTGTGAAATATAATTTAAGTCTTGTTCTTTAGAGTGCAGAGAATATGGAAGAAATGCTGTAGAAATAGCAAGGATGCCATCACTTTTATTAATTAATGAATTTCAAGAAGTAGTCATTAAAACTAAGTGCAAGCATAAACCAACATCGTTGGTTGTTGGTATAAAACTTTCAAACTTAAATGAAATGAATCGATATTAAAAATATCTTTATTAGGAGGAGAAGAAGCGAAACTGCATGAATTTCCACACCAAGGTCTTTTAGGTTATCAAAAAGACAGATCAGTCGAATGGCTTTGTGGTGGATCACTGATCTCTCCAGATTTTGTATTGACAGGTAATTATCGAATCTCCTACCAAGGTTGTAAGTGTAGATTGGTGTAGATATGGCTTTGAACATAGGGCTCGCAGTGAAACTGGTTGTTTGTGTATGACAGATGACCGAAGTGAGATAAGTACCTCGAAGTCTGAGTGGCAGGGATCTATGATCGAGTGGTCAGAGATCGCCTCTTTTGAGGTCGCGGGTTCGATTCTCTTCAAACTCGATTTGTTTAACATTTGCATACACATATGACAGTTATAGGGACATCTTTTATTAACGATTATTAAAACAGCAACAGATTTGGCAGTGACCTTGAAAATTCTCGAGAATTCTATAAATTTAAACAAAATTTTAATGTTTATTTTAGCTGCTCATTGCGTTTACTCGCCGGACCACGGAATTGTGAAGTATGTCAAACTCGGAATAAATGATCGTGGATATGATGGAGATAAATTTGTACTTTCAACTGTAGAACAAAGACACAAGTACCCAAGAGGAGATTAGTCTACATTACATAATGACATTGCCTTATTAAAACTACAAGAGTCAGTAAAACTCAATGAATTTATTTTCCCAGCTTGCTTGCCAACAAGACCTTATTACAACGACAAAGCATTTGTGACTGGTTTTGGAGATACTGGAAGAGGAGATCAATCACTAAAATTAATGAAAGTTGTTCTAGAAAGGTTCGATCATGAGAATTGCAAAAACCTTTATGAACAAAATTACAATGAAGACACAATGCTGTGCTATGGACATCATACAAAAAGAATGGATGCTTGTAATGTAAGTTTTAATCTTAAATAATTTCTTAATGGAGTTTAATTTATTTTTATGCAATTTTTAGGGGGATTCAGGTTAGTTTTACTAAAATAACAGCTAGAGATGCGATTAGGCGCAGATTTTTGTTTATCTCAAAGACTTTGTCACGTTTTTATAAAAAAAAGCTTCTTTATGTTTTTTTAATAAATGTCAAAACTTTAGGTGGACCCCTTCAAATATCAAATCATGAGCTAGTAAACTGTACATTTACACAATTTGGAATTGTAAGCATTGGACCTAAAGTTTGTGGACTGACTGGAGCTGCTGGTAAACTTTTATTTGAAGATTTTCATTCAAATTGTAAATTTTCTATTAATTTCTTCGCAGGAGGTTATGTCAACGTCTACAAATTCATAGATTGGATAGAAGGGATTGTTTGGCCGAATGAAGTGTGAAAAACGATTGAAATTTTTATGTATTGAATAAATGAAGCTACTAAAAAGGAATTTTGAATATTTGTATGGAAAATAAATGCATTACTAGATTCACTTTTGAGGATGTTAAGTTCTTATTCCAAGAGAACTTTGATAATTATTGACTTTCAATTTTCAGAGCGTTATCCCCTTGGCAAAGTTATGTTTTTATTTACATTGCTTCAAATGCTCTTATCAAAAATAAATGAGAATATGCAAACTGGAAATAACTCAGCTGATCTTTGAGAATCATTGTCATTCTTAATCTCTAATTTCTCATGATGTTTCTAAAGCACAACTTAGTTAATATTGAGTAATTCAGTTGTTTACTGTTTATTCATCATGAAAGTTCTTTTTTTATCATTTTTGTTGCTGTTTTGTATTGCAAAATGTGATGATTCGTTTCCGTGTAGGTTTAATGACGGATCATTTGGAAAATGTGTCGAGATTAAGAACTGTAGATCACTATTTGGATTGTATAGACTAGGAACTATAAGAGTGAAGGACTTACCGATTTGTGATCCTGTTAAAAGACTTGTTTGCTGTCCAAGAATCAGCTCGAAAAGTAAGAAAATATTTAATTTGATCGCAAAAATGTTACTTTTTTGTTCCAATTTAATTATAGAATGTAAGGAATATGGACAAAGTGCTCTAAAGACGATAAACAGTTCAAATACGTTAATTAAAACTCAGTGCAAGTTTAGTCAAACTTCAATTTTGATCGGTTATTAAGATTTTGATTTTTATTATAAGTAATAATTTGTTTGAATTAATTTTAGACTTTTTTAAATATTAGGAGACGAGTCAGAACAACTTACAAATAGATTCTACAATGAATGGGCTCGCAATAGACCTATCTTGTCGCATAATCGAAACCCTTTAACATTAAGACAGTTTGAATTCCCTCATCAAGCTATTTTAGGCTATCAAATTAATGATGAAGTCAAATGGATCTGTAGTGGATCATTAATTTCACTGAATTTTGTATTAACAGGTAACATTAATGATTCCAAAATACAAAATTGATCCAAATCCTTAATTTTAATTTCAGCTGCTCGATGCATCTCTTCGATTGAGTATGGAGCTGTAAAGTTCGTTAAATTAGGTGTTTTTGATCTGCTAAATCATGCAGACAAGTCTGTGACTTTTACTGTCAAGCAAACTTTCAAGCACTCAAAAGACAGGACGTCTGCATTACAAAATGACATTGCTCTTCTTAAACTGCAAGGATCAGTCAAAGAAAATGATAATATCTGGCCAGTGTGCTTACCAACAAGACCTTATTATGATACAAAAGCTATCAAGACTGGGTTTGGAGAAACTGGAAGTGGAGGTTCATCACAGAATTTACTGAAAGATATTGTTACTAAGTTTGATCAAGAGTTTTGTAAAGAAAGTTATGAAGATCATTTTAATGAAACTACAATGTTGTGCTATGGACATCAATCAGGAGTGAGAAACGTTTGTGTTGTGAGTCAAGATTCAAATAAATTTTTGAGCATTTTATTTTTATTTGTTTATTTGTTTCTAGACTGATGTTGGTAAGATCCAGCAAATTCTAACCTTAACATTAACTTTAAAGAATTTTGAACTTTAGGTGGACCTCTTCAAGTTTCAAATGATGATCAAGTAAATTGTACATTTACACAAATTGGGATTTCTAGCATTGGAGCAGGTAACTGTGGAACTATTGGAGCAACTGGTAAAGTTTTCTTTGTAGATTTTTGCATAAATTTTGAAATTTCTTCTAATCTATCCATAGAAGGGTTTGTTAACGTCTACAAATTCCTAGATTGGATTGAAAGGATCGTTTGGAAGGATGAAGTATGAAAATTTGATTGAAATTCGTCTAGAATAATATTTTGTGCCTACAATATTTGATTTGTATTTAAGGCTAATAAATGCTTAATATTTATATGAAAAATGAAACCAAAACTTGATGCTTTACTAAGAATCAAATACAATTTTGAACTCTCAATATGCAAATTGACTCAATTCAACTTGACTTTGCATTAGTCAACTTGACTCGATACAACTTGACTTGACATCATCCAACTTGAATTGACTTGATTCAACTTAACTTGACTCGATTCAACTTGACATGACTCGATCCAACTTAACTTGACTCGATTCAACTTGACATGACTCGATCCAACTTGACTTGACTAGCAAATTTTTTTTCTATGGAAATGTTGACTTCTTGTTAATTCAAGACTCGGTTTTGAATCGAGTTTATTGGAAACAAGTCGAGCTCTTTTTTGATAGTTTTGTACAACATTTCAGCTGAGTTTTTTCTTAATGTTTTATCTCTCATTCCACTACTCTTTTTAGTTCTCATGATATTTTTAAAGCACAAATTAGTATTAATTAATTCAGTTGTTTACTGTTTATTCAAGATGAGGGTCTTAATTTTGTCATTTTTGATGCTTTTTGGCTTTACAAATTGTGATGATTCGATTCCGTGTCGATTTAGTGATGGATCATTTGGTAAATGTGTAGATATTAAGAACTGTGAATCACTTTATGGATTATTTAGGCAAGGAACTATTAGAATTAAGGATTTACCAATTTGCGATCAAATTAGAAGACTTGTTTGCTGTCCAAGAATCAGTGCGAAAAGTGAGGAAGTTTTGGTTTTTTATTCATGAATGGCAATAAACTATTTTATTTCAATTTAAGAATGCAAGGAATATGGAAAAAGTGCTGTAGAAACCAAAAGCGATCTTAATATTTTACCAACAACTAAGTGCAACTTTAGTCCAAGTCCATTGCTGATCGGTATTATGAATTCAATTTTAAAATAATTGATAATCATCTCAATCTATTTTCAGAAAGACATGAAGCTAGTCCGCTTGAATTCCCACACCAAGCTCTCATAGGTTACCAAATAAACGATGAATTTAAATGGATTTGTGGTGGGTCGTTGATTTCTTCTGAATTTGTATTAACTGGTAATAAAAGAAGTCCAACTTAGTTCCAATCAGTAGTTTTTTGAATGCTACAGTAATATTTTCTTATTATAGCTGCGCAATGCATCGATTTAATAGAGTATGGAGCTATTAAATTCGTTAAATTAGGTGTTCTCGATCGATTGAATGAAGGTGCTAAATCATTGTTCTTATTAGTCAAGCAAACTTTTAAGCACTCAAAAGGCAAGTGGTCTTCATTACACAATGATATCGCTCTTCTAAAGCTTCAATGGTCGATCAATTTCGATGAGAACATTTTACCAGCATGCTTGCCTACAAGACCTTATTATGATACTAAAGCTATTGAAACTGGATTTGGAGAAAACGGAATTGACTATGATACTTCGTCTCAAAAGTTACTCATAGACGAGGTTCGCAAATTTGATCAACAAATTTGTAAGGATTTGTACGATGAAAAATTCAACGAATCTACAATGTTGTGCTATGGACATAATGCAGATAGAAAAGACTTTTGTATTGTGAGTCTTAATTTTTTTGAATTGTTAAAATTTTTCGTAATCCATAATTTTTTTTTATTTCAGACTGAAAAAGGTAAAACCTACAAAATTTAATTATTGGGGGTCCTCGATTTGAGTAAGTGTTTGATTTCAGAAAAATCTTGTTCTAATCGAATCTACTCAAATCGAGGACGAATAGTATTAGGAATTTTTTAAAAAAAATCCTAAATTTAAAACTTAAGGTGGACCACTTCAAGTAAATAATAATGACCAAGTAAATTGTACATACACATTAATTGGGATATCCAGTTTAAGAACAAGCAGTTGTGGAATTTCTGAAAAGCCAAGTAAACTATTCTTTGTTTTTATCGTTTTTATTGATTTCTAGTCAACAAAAAATTATGATTATATTTTTATAGGTGCTTATGTTAATGTCTACAAGTATGTTGACTGGATTGAGAGTATCGTTTGGAAGGATGAAGCTTGAAAACCATTAGGTCCTTATTGTAATTTTAGTCTCAGCACGTAAGTAAAGTTCAGAGGTTGAAGTTGATGAATAAGATTAAGTTTTGTTAAAAACTCAATCCTCAAGCCTTGATAAAGTCATTAAATACAGTTGATTAAATTAAAAAATAAATATTAAGAATTTTAATCAAAAATAAAAAAAAACCTTCATTTTTATAAATTTTATTCTTCTTATTTTTACTTTACTCGGATTTTTTTTTCAGTTGCTTTACATAAAATTCTTATCGTACATTCAGTTGCTCTCCATCGCTCGAAATGAATTATTTAATTTCGAGTATATTTTTAATATTTTGCTTTGTTTTTAATATTAATTGTGATCAATGTCCTTCTGGAATTTCAAAAATTTGCAAAAAGGTTGATGATGATTCTAATTTATATCAGAAATTTATATGCTGTGGTTCGCATTATAAAAATGGAATTAAACATATTAAGTTAGGAAAGGATGAAATGTGTACTGAAGAAACAGTTTATTGTTGTCCGAAAAGGCAAACTTTTTCTACAAATCTTTGCGAAACATCACTTAAAGATTTTTTATCTAAAATAACGATTTTACCAAACTTCCCTTATCATCCAAATTCCACTGAACGCTCAACTTCTGCTTTCAATGAAACGACAACACTTAAAAATAAACAAAAATTTAGAAAACGACCAAATTACAAAAATTTAATAACTTCTACAGAATTTCCAATTAATCATAATTTGAATTCAAAAGCAAATACTGAAAAATTTGCATTTCCTGAAGATTCTGAGTCTATTCTGACAGAATTTGAAATATCAAACAATCTTCAACCAAAACAAAAACCAATCAGTGAACCATCAATAACTAATGATCCTTTAATAAAACAAGAGAATCACGAAATTCAAAACTTTATAGTCAGTTATAATTCAACAGAATCAAAAAATAATACGAAACCTAGCCCAAACGAATTCAATATCAAGAATGAGAGTCAAATATTGAAAAATACAACAAAAGCTGTTCTTTTATTAAAAATTAATGAACTAAAGAATCTAAATCAAAAATATCCAAATATTTCAAATAATGAGACAGCAAATGAATTTTCTAATGAACACAATTCATCGATAGACCATTCGAGTTCCTTTCAAAGTAATGAAACAACAGGAATTCCCAAAACTATAGAAAATTCCACAACGTCAACACAATCTTCAATCACAACAAAATTGTCAATCAGTACAGAAAGCACAACATCAACAATTAATGATACAGAAGTCACATCCTCATCAGTAAATACAACGACAGTCCGACCGAGAAGAAAAAGTGAAGAAAGTAAGATAAAAAAAAATTCAACTTTTTTTGAGAGTCTTCAAAAATTATGATTTTTTAGAATGTGATGAATATGGCATGAGCACTGTCCATACGATCAGAGTTATGGCATTGCTTGGACATAAGCCAAGAGAACTTACTATCGATAAATGTAAACACAAGGCAATTCCGCTGGTTGTCGGTGAGTATTGAAAAGCATTTCACAGACAGTTTGACTTAAAATGATGCTGGGTAAGTCTGGATATAAGTCCAGATACAAAAATCTTGCACAGAATATTATAAGTCCAGAATAACAAAGTCACTAAAGGTTTATAAGTCCAATGCTGAAGATAAATTTAACAAGATTTGAGAAGAAGATTGTAGGGGGAAGGGAGAGGGGGGGGGGGGGGGTGGAAGGAATAAATTGAAAGACTTTTTGGTTTTTTTATTTGAAGTTCTTTGAGGCCGTTCACTTATGACTTCCAAGGGGAGGGGGTCAACAAGAAAAGAACAATAAAAATTCCTGGAAACTGGAAATCTATTATTATTTTCTCACGGACGTCATAAGTAAACGATCCCTTCAGTTAATTAAAGGAATATTCCAAAAGGGTCATTCGTTTGTTTGAGCTGTCACAAAATCCTTAAACCCTTTGCCCCTAAATTTCGGATGACAACCCCAAAAATGAATAATGATTAAATGTCAAAAAAATTTACTCCAGTCTCATTTCTACTAAACGATAACAGTGATCAGTCCCTGAATAAACAGCGTAAATAAACTACTCTAAACTGATTGAATAATCTCCGCGTATTTTCCCTGGAAGTGCTCATGAATGTATATTCAAATTCAAGATAATGTGTTACAAATGGAAAGCAATATGTTGTTATCAAATACGAATAATGTGGCTAAGGCTTGTGGATATGTTTGAATTATTTAATTTTATTAACATCTGCTATAAACATGCAACTACTAAGTATTTAGTACAGTTTTTCTCAATCTATGCTTCGCGATACACTTCTATGTCATCAATTTTTATTGTATTGTTAAAAATATGATGGATTACCAAATTTACAATAAATGAGTGGTTTACTGCATGGGAAGGGAGCTGGGTAGGGTCCATAACCCAATCCTAGTTCACATTGTGGTGTCCTAAAAGTTTGAGAATCACTGATATAATTTCAATCCTCCTAAAGCTCCATGATTCTATGCAAAATGAATGAAAATTTTGAATTACAGGCGGAAGAGAAGCAATGCCCTACGAATTTCCACATCAGGCATTATTAGGTTATGAATATAATGATATGATATTATGGAAGTGTGGAGGATCCTTAGTGTCTAAAAATTACATCTTAACTGGTAAACTTTTTTAAAATAATTTTTTTCTTATTTTCTGGCGAATTTGACGAACTGTTCATGTTTCAGCTGCACATTGCGTGATTGACTACGACCTTGGATCTGTAAAAATTGTAAAACTTGGAATGTTTAAACAGTTAGAAGATACAGCAAATACTATAACCCGAAGAGTGATTGGATATATAGAACATCCAGATTATGATAGAATCAACCGCATTGACGACATTGGTCTCCTTAAATTAGATGATTTTGTTCCATTGAGTGAATATATAAATCCAATTTGTCTTCCCAATAAACAATCTGAGCATAGAAATGCAATTGCAATTGGATTTGGAGCAACAGAGACGAGTGTTCGATCAAGAAGATTAATGAAAGTAGTTCTTGAAAAGTTTGAGCCTTATTATCCATCTCGAATTTCAAATGAAACAATTGTTGACAAGTTTATATTTTTTGGACATCGAACTCAGAGGAGGGACACATGCAGTGTAAGAATGGCATGAAATTTAATGTTTTTTAATTTTAATATTTTATTTTTATTTTTTTAGGGTGACTCAGGTAAGTCTAAAGTAGATAAACTTGGTATTAAGATCTAGAAAGCGTAGCTTGTCAATTACTTACTTAATTCCTTGACTGGGGAACCATTGCCTCGCTCAGAGATTTTTTAAGACAGCTCTATTCTTAGAAAATTTTTGACAGTTTGGGATATTAAGGACTCTAGCGTCCTTTTCAACACATCCAATACACGAGATCTTCGGTCTTCCTCGTAATCTCTTGCCACCCATAAAGTCTACTACTGTCACTTTTAATACTTTGGCATCTTGTGAGCGTCTGAACACATGCCCAGCCCATCTCAAGTGATTTGCACGGAGAGCTAGAGCAATATCAGTTTCCTGAAATAAATTATGTAGCTCAACATTATGTCGACTTTGATGCTCTTCTCCTTCCTTCACAGGACCATAAATTGCTCGCAGTATTCGTCTTTCGAAGACACCAAGTGCCTCCAAATCCTTGTCAATTAAAATTTGATAAATAGAGCTGGCTCAGGGGCTTCGTAAAGGATATTGAACCTCCTTGCTCCCTCACTGAGCTAGTATTAGTATTATTTATTGATAGGCATTAATCAAAATTATAATTATTAATTTTTTACAAATATAGGAAGTCCCTTACAAGTTTCAAATGACAAGAACGTTAAATGCTCATACACTCAAATTGGAATCGTAAGCTATGGACCAAATGAATGTGGAATTCCAGGACTTCCAGGTAAATTCAAGTTGATCTAAATATATCTTCACGTGACTTTAATAATTCTCTTCACAGCCGTGTATGTCAACGTTTTCTACTACATTGATTGGATTGAACAATTTATTTGGGAGGATGAAGACCGCTTAGCGGAACAAAGCTAATCTTGAAAAGTATTGAATCAATAGAAAAATAATTAACATTTATATTTTGCAATAATTTTGTTATGTTTTCTTAAGAAAGGAAATAAAAATAATTGTTTACTGTTGATTGAATAGATTAACATACTCTGTGTTGGGTTTTTTCTCAACAAAAAAGTCTTAGATGCCATAAAAGAAGCACTGTGCGTTAATGTAGGAATTATTTATTCGATAAAATGACGGAAATATCTCATAGGTTTCTGACGAGTTTCTGAGAGCTGTCATTTGCATCATGAGCAATCCCTGATGACATAAAAAGTGAGTGATCCCATTGGACTTCCTAAAACTATTAAAGTAAATGATCTAATTTGCTGAATGATTGCTTTTCGTCATTAAATACGATTATGTCTCAAAAAAATCACATTTTGAAATAAAATTACGGAAAATAAGCGTGCAAAATTGATTCTTCCACTTACAATGTGACTAGACGCACATGATTCACATCTTTGGTAATACTACAAATTTCATTGTCAAGTTCAAAGCACTATTATCTGCTTGAGAGCAATGATTGATCAAATTGAGAGAATCTTCTCTTTATCTCTCTTTATCTCTCTTATAATTTAAAATCATTTTTAATATGAGCTCTTTCATAGTCGTTTATTTTGTTTTTATTTGCTCACTCAGACATCGCCTTCAAGGTTGTGATTTTTTTTTTGCAAGTTTTGTTATTTATTTGAGTGACAATGCCGAACCGGTTTTAGTGCTTTCTAGTTAGTCGTCATGAACAGCTTAAGCTTGAAGTTCTTGATTTTGATTTTATTTATCAAAAATATCACAAGTGATGATCTGTCATTTGGATCAGAGTGTAGATATAACGATGGATTGTATGGTACCTGCACAAATATTAGAAGCTGTCCAATAATATTCAGTCAAATTCAACGAAAAGTTCTCGATCGGAATGACATTATTTTTTGCAATAGTCAGTTGCGATTGATTTGTTGTCCGGAAATAGAAGATAATAGAATGGAAATGACTACATTAAGGACGACTAGTAGGAGAAGAGGACAGATTCCTCCGGCTACAGCAGCAACTCACAATAAGAAACCGATTGAAACTACACGACATGTTCAAGTGACTCGAATTAGTGAGCAAAGTAAGGAATTTTAATGATTATTATTAAAGAATGCTGATTCCTGGAGCAAGAGCATTTTGTGTAACTCAGAGTTTCTGTTTGAATTGTGGCTAAGCTAACGAAATGTTAAGATATCAACTTAGTTCAATTCAGCTTATATGATTTTCTATTAATGCTATGCTGGATTTGAGCGTTACATGATTCTGGTCAGTTAAAAGAAATTAAAAGATCTCCAAAAAACTCTTTTATTCCCCAAACAGAATGCAAAGAATATGGAAAAGCAACTGAAAATGTCATTTATGTTTTGGGACATCTTGAAGAGAAAAGTCCAAGAACCGTAATTACAAGCAAGTGTTTACATCTATCTGTGCCTTTAGTAGTAGGTGAGTCAGCTTAATATGACGTCAAATATCAATATTGGCATGTTTTGAAATCAATATTCATATTAATTATAAAATGCAAATTAGATTAAATAAGTAAGTTTGATTTATGACCCCGACAAACAAGCTGCTCGGAATGAAAGTTTTTAGTCATTTTGAATTCTTTATTTCTGTTTGATAATTAAGGAGGGAAAGGGGTGAGTTTGTGGTTCCTTAAAACTTGTCAGTTAATTGACAATATAATAGATTTTGATAGAAGAGTTCAAAAAAATCTAAACCAGAGCAATGACTGTAGATTAAAATGATCAAATTAACTCCACAGCCTTGACCAAATTAAAAAAAAAGACCCAATTTAAATTAAGTCATAATTAAATAACCCAGTGGTGTGCAAACTTTTTTGAGCCACGGCACACCTTTGAGGTAAGCCATTGCTAAAGTCGCACATACCATGCAGGTTACGTCATTTATAAAAAGTTTCTACGTCACACCAGTGTGCCGCGACACACAGTTTGGACAACACTGAATAAGACCATCAACTTACCAAAGCTATCATCAAGTCTAAAACAAAAAGAATGTGTTTTGGTCTTCCATTCAAATTCATTGTTTTCTTTCCATTTATCAGGTGGAGAAGTCGCTAATATTTACGAGTTTCCACATCAAGCACTTTTGGGATACAATAAAGGAAATCCACAAGAATGGCTTTGTGGTGGATCACTTGTTTCTCATCTGTTTGTGTTGACTGGTAGGTTTGGGTCATATCCAATTAAATGACATTAAGAGATTCTAAGAATTTTCAATTTACAGCCGCTCATTGCAAATTCAGTGAAGAACACGGCATTGTAAAGTTTGTCAAACTTGGCGTACACAACAGGAAATTTAACAATAACAAAACAGTAACTTTTGGAATCGATGAAATAATTCTCCATCCAAAATACGACAGTTTTAGACAACTCAATGACATAGCACTCATCAAATTGGACAGAGAAGTCAAATTCAGTGAACATATCTATCCAATTTGTCTCCCAACAACAAAACCAGACGCTGAGAGAGCAATTGTTACAGGATTTGGAAGAACTGGCGATAAGGAACTTTCAGATCATTTAATGAAAGCAACAGTTGAAGAGTTTGAAAGTTCTGATTGTGAATATGTGTTTGAAAATTATAATGGAACTGCTATGCTGTGTTATGGACATCATACAAAGAATCAAGATTCATGTGAGGTGAGTTTTTGTGTTTTTTTTGCATCTTCATCGATGTCTAGAATAAATATAGGTTTGACTTACATTTTTCTTTGAACTTTCAGGGTGATTCTGGTATGTATAATCATTCAGCTGCTTAATTTTTAATAGTATAGCCTTGTTTTGGTTTAGGGCAATCCAATAAAGTATTTTTTTAAATTTCTAGGTGGTCCTTTGCAAATTTCAAACGATGACAATGTGAAGTGCACCTACACTCAAGTAGGAATTGTAAGTTTTGGATCAAGTGATTGTGGAAGTCAAAACGTTCCAGGTAAGAATATTAATCAAATGTTTTTAAGCACATAGTATAAAACCTCATTCTTACAGCTGTTTATGTTAATGTCATTAATTACCTTGATTGGATTGAAGAGATTGTTTGGAAAAACGAGTGAATTTGAAGATAATGTCCATAGTATTTGTTGCTGTATTGAGAGAGTGATTTACGGAATAATATTTGATTCCTGTGACATTTATCTGTAATGTGCTTGTTTTGATAGCTTGTTTTGTACTTATTGAATATTTATATCAAAAATTAATACTTATTTAAGTCAGATTAATGTAAATTAATACCAAATATAAATTAATTTAAAATACTTTATAAAAAAAAAATAAATAAAAAATTTATTACTCAATTTTGATTACTTTATTATTAAGTTTTAATCATGATCTTATTGCCCTTTAGTCATGTTTGTATTTAGAACAAAATTTTTGAACGAATGTCATTTTGACACATCTCATAGCCACTATGTTCATGATTAAGCGTTCTCTTCATTCGCTTTGTTGCTTCAAAAAAATTCTCTCTTAAAATTAAATCTCTTGCATCTCTTGAGCATCTAAATGAGCATCTATATAGCAGTTGTTAATTAATTGCTGAGATGAAAACAACATTTGTGAAAGTTTTATTCTTTATTTTTTTAATTCGTGGAATAAAAAGTCAAAATTTACCAGATGGGTCAAGTTGTCAAGACTTTAATGGCTTTAATGGAATCTGCGTTGCCATTCGTAACTGCAAAGTGATTTTTGATAAGTTAAAGAATAATTCAATCAGAAGAGAACAAATAAAAGTTTGTGATGTTGTGACAAGGTCTATTTGCTGCCCGTCGGAGATTATAAACAACAATTTTAAGTCAAATTCTAGTAGATTGGATGTTCCAGTTAGTTCGAGATGTAAGATAAAGTTTTGAAATTTTTGAATAATTTTTTGACGTTCCTTTTGTATTTTTAAGCTTCTTTGTGGGACTTTGTAGAGGTTGGTCTTTCGGAATTAGACCAAGCTATCGATTTTATTTTGATATTCTTGTTGGAACTTTTTCAGAATGAATCAAGCAATTGTGGTAAGCCAAAAATGGCATTTGGGACAGCATATCATGGAACTCAAGTCAAACGAGGTGCTTATCCTTGGTAAGTTTAGTATTATCATAGATAATCCTTATCATTAAATTTATTTTGTTATTTTTCATTAGGAATGTGGCACTTACCAATTCTAGTGATAATTCATTCTTTTGTGGTGGATCACTAGTGTCAAATAAGCTAGTCGTCACAGGTACATACTTTATTGAAAATCCTTCCTGACTCTAACATCCGTAACATATATCTTATTTTCAGCTGCTCACTGCATCGAAGGTAAAGGCAGGTTATATTTTTTCAGACCACGAGACATTTTCGTCATTATTGGAGCTCATGACTTAGAAGCCCGTCGAGAACCATCAAGAATAACTGCAAGTGTTAAAACAATCTCCGTTCATCATGATTGGAATCCACACGTGGTTTCATATGATGCAGATATCGCGATTATTGAATTAGACGATGAAGTCACTTTCAATCGTTATATCCAACCTATTTGCATTGCTGCACCAAACTCTGCATCAGCATCAATTACAGAAGGCGTTATAGCTGGATTCGGAAAAAGTGAGCATCGAGATGTTGAAAATATCGCAAGAGTCATTTCATCGCCAATTCATAGCTATGATTTCTGTGCCAATAGTTCGGATCATGAAAATCTTTTAACTCGTCGTACATTTTGTGGAGGTTATGCAAACGGAACCAGTGTTTGTGTAGGTGACAGTGGAAGTGGATTGATTGTTAAGCATGAAGGAGTATATTATCTTCGAGGAATTGTTTCAGCGTCGTTGCACGATACTTTGATTGGATGTAATATCAACAGCTATTCAATTTTTACAGACATTTTAAGTTTTTATAGCTGGATAACGACTGGAAAGGATGAACAAATTTTATTTCGAGAGCTTCAGGAAGAAATTCGAAGGTTAAGGTCAAAAACTACTACAACTGAGAGTCCTATGACAACCAAGTCATCAGCTACAAAAACAGATGTAGCTACAACATCCGTTAAACCATCAAATTCACAATGGATGTATAAAAATAGTAAGTAAGCTACTGCTTAGCGCTGTTTCAATCCAATTTTAACCAAAAATATTACTTTAGCTCAAATAGTTCATCAGAGTAAGACAAGCCAAGCAAATGAACATGAATTTGCTCATCAAGCTATTTTAGGTTATGACAACAATAATCCATTTGGATATGGAACGCGTCATGATATTAATTGGTTGTGTGGCGGTTCCTTGATTTCACCTAATTTTGTATTGACAGGTAAAGTGTTGGCGAGAATTACGGAACCGATTAAAAGTATGTTGAATTAAATATGTTCTTTGTTCCTTTTATAGCTGCACAATGTCTAAATTTCGGTTTTTATAGAGTTCCCCAATTTGTTAAACTGGGCATGAATGATCGACTACAAAAGGATGGTAAAGCTCGGATCTACAGTATCGATGATGTATTTGCTCCTGGAAATTTTAACCCAAAAATGCCAGATTATGAGAAATTTATTGGCATCGTAAAGTTAAATGCGTCTGTCAACTATGGACAATTCATTTGTTCTATTTGCTTACCTAATAAGCAACCTGATGATATATCAGTTATTATATCTGGATATCCTGAAGAAAGTAATGATCATGGTGAAGCTGAGCATATATTTAAATATTCACTTCAAAAGCAGCCACGTGAAGAATGCAACCAAATAATAAGAAGTACTGCTCGAGATCAGGATAAGAATTTTTGCTATGGCACTACGGAAAATATTGCTAAATGCAAGGTAAGTAATCTTTTATATCCTCAATCATTGCAGTAACTTTAATTCATATTTTGATTCTTTCTAGTTAACTGAAGGTAATTTATGTCAAATATCTAATAGATTGCAGTAGAGAGTAATACTCTGTTCTCTAATCAAGGTTCAGCATTACAAATTGTGAATGATAATCGAATGCAGTGCATCTATACCCAGATTGGTGTTTTAACTGTTCCACCGCAAGGCTGTGATAGTGCGAAATGTAAGTTTCATATCATTTAGTTTTTTTCAAATTCAATTGTTTTGCATGCTTATGATTGATCTTCCAAGTTTCTATGTTGATGCTGCTTTAAATGCAATAAGTCATTGACATGCAGATCGATTAATAGATCAATTTTAATCTATTTAATTTTTAAAATTTCAGATGGATTTGTGAATATATTCAGCTATATTGATTGGATCAAAGAAACTGTCGGAGGGGATGAGGAGTTAAACAAAAATGTGTGCAACATACATCTTCATTGAACTATAAACTGCAATCTCTATCTGTATAATCAATCTATCAGTTTTATGATCAAAAAAAAAAAGAATAAATTCTATTATTAATTATATAAATTGACTAAATTGATTTACATCCGTTTAATTTGAATTTCGCCACGAATTGAGTCAACTTGATACTTTTATTAAATTAATAACATTTCTCAGAGAAACAAACTTAGGAAAAAAAAAACTGAATTTACTCTCAGTCATTTTACAGCGTTTGAAATGATCACATCAAAAATAAGCTTAGTTTTTCTAACAATTGTTATACTTGCAAAACTCACATGTGGGCAACAAAGAATAAGCGATATAAGTAAGAATTGACTTTTGATTCTAAACAAAAACTTATTTTTCTTAAAATATTTTACAGAGTGTAAAGAATATGAGAGTTTAACACAAATTCCGTTCTATGTCAGTAGTCACCCAAGTTTTCCAGTCAACAAAGTAGCAACTGATGGATGCAAACATAAATCAGTTCCATTGGTGATTGGTAAGTGTGAAATGTGATGCTGATCGTAAGAACTTGAGCGGGAGGTTATTAATATATTTACTTCCTTAGGTGGCACTAATGCAAATATAAATGAGTTTCCACATCAGGCACTCTTGGGATTCGAAGTTGGAAATAAAATTGAATGGTCATGTGGCGGTTCCATAGTATCGCCTAATTTTATTCTGACTGGTGAGATTTTTGATTTTTTTATTAAAATTTTTCAAAAAATTCTCTTTTTTTAAGCCGCTCACTGCATAATTCATCCAAAAAATGTAACTGTGTCACTAGTCAAGGTCGGAATGCTTCAACGCTTGGAAGATAAATTTACAGTCACATATGATGTTGCTAAAGTATTTCAGCATCAAGAATTTAATAAAAGGACAATCAACAACGACATCGGTCTTATAAGACTCACCAGGAATATTGAGTTTAGTGATAAAATATATCCGATATGCTTACCATCAAAACAGGATGAGGATTCGGATGTTATTGTCACTGGTTTTGGAAGAACTGCTCAATATCATGCACAGTCAGATAATTTATTGAAAGTTGGTCTTGAATTGTTTCCTTTTGATGAATGTCAAAAATTGTACAGAAAGAAGAGATTAAATGAATCTACAATGATTTGCTATGGACATCGAACTGAAAAGAAAGATGCATGCCAGGTAAGACTGTTAAAACTTCTAAGCACTGCCAAGATACTTTGATAAATTTAATTAATTTATTTTTTGTTTAATGTAGGGTGACTCGGGTAATATATAAATATAAAAAATCATTTTTTAAGACAAAAAACTTAATCATCTTAAATTTAGGTGGTCCAGCTCAGATTCTAAATGACATACAATCAAAATGCACTTACAAGCAAATTGGAATTGTTAGCTTTGGACCAAAAAATTGTGGACAAATTGGATTTCCTGGTAAAAATATATTTGATTATGAATTGAAAATTTTAATTTCTTATTTAAAATATCTTAGGTGTCTTTACTAATGTGTTTTACTATTTAAATTGGATTGAGAGCATTGTATGGAAGGATGAAATGTGAAATTGATTTGTTGGTAATTTATTATCGCATTTGAAACTTTATAAGAAGAAAAAATAAAATCACTATAAAAATATTAAATTATTATGATTCTACCTTTAAGTTAACTTTTCAAATTGACAGTAAAGTGCCTTGCTGGTCGAATAGGTAAGGTATTTACCTCAAATTTCTAATGGAAACTCGAAGGTCTTTGGTTCGAATCCAACCATTTTTAAATTTATTCTATTTCGACAGTTTAGATACTTTGACTGCTTAATGTATGATGCAAGTCATATTTGAGCAAAGTTAGATTCAGGAATGGAACTCAAATTTAAAGTGTAATAGAAGAAACAGAAATGAGAGGTTACCCTCCGAATGGAATATTATCAATATTGTAAAAAGGAGCCAATATATGCTTGAGAATCGAACCCAAGTCCCCTATAAGAAACTTACCGGATCGGCGCACATTGAAATGCTTGACACCCGGGTTGATAGTATGCTTAAAACCACGTGACAGCAATTTTGAAGCCATTGCCAATTGGATACCACTTGGTTGTAGTTATACCATCAACCAGGCTGCAATGAATGTAAACGTGTGACGATCGGGTTACAGATCTTCAACCATTCAGCAAAATAAGCCTTATCTGCACTGGGTGAATTCCACTCTCCTCTGACTAGTTTACTAGTGTAATGTCGCTTATCAGTAAGGAATTCCCAAGTTTCTATAGCTTCTCATGACACTGTGAACTATACATGCAAATATTCGTTTTATTCTCAAAGAAAAACTCAATTAAAGAGAATCATCTGCTCAGTCATCTTTAAGCAATTGAAATGTTCGCTTCTAAAATTATATTGTTAATACTTTCTCTTCTTATCAATGTTTATTTCACATCAGCGAATCAGCGAATTAGCGCAATAAGTTAATATAATTTAATTCAGTAGACTCAATTTTAAAATATAATACTTTCTTGATTAATTGACAGAATGTAAAGAATATGAAAGCATCACACAAATTCCATATTATGTCAGAAGCCATCCAAATTTTCCAGCTAGCAAGGTTGTTCTTAATAAGTGTCGCCGGAGTGGGACTGGACTCGTCGTTGGTAAATGAAAGATCTTGATAATTCAGCGGTGTAGCTTGGGAAAGAGTTTACAAAGATCTACAAATTAATATCATTTCAGGAGGAGAAGATGCATTTTTATTTGAGTTTCCTCATCAAGCTCTGCTTGGATATCAGAAATTTAAAGTTGAATGGTCTTGCGGTGGTTCCTTAATTTCACCTGATTTCGTTTTGACTGGTAAGAATTATTTTCATTTAGTAAAACTGAAATTGACGTTTAATCCATACAGCTGCACATTGCTTAGACTCCATAAATACGGGACCTGTAACATTCGTCAAATTAGGAATGATATCTCGCATAGAATCTAATAATTTTGTCAAAATTTATGGCATTAATGAGAAATATAAACATGAAAACTACAAACAACAAACAAACAATAATGATATAGCACTTCTAAAGCTCAATGACACTGTCAAGTTCAACGAAAATATTTTTCCAATTTGCTTACCATCCAAGCTGTATGAAAGCGATGCAATTCTAACTGGATTTGGTAGAACTGGTGGAAAAGAAGCAACTTCCGAAAATTTACTTAAAGTTGGATTGCAACATTTTACATACTCATATTGTCGAGAATTGTTTAATGTTAGATCCGAACGGGTATTTAGAGACACTATGATATGTTATGGTCATCGAACCGATAAGAAAGATGCCTGCCAAGTAAGGAAATTTCTTTTAAAGCATCATTGTTAATGCAAATTTTATTTATTTTCACAAATCATTTACAGGGAGATTCAGGTGAAGATTCAATGCTTTTCTTCTTAAATAAATAAATTGTAAGACTTCTGGATGATTTTTATGCTAGGTGGCCCACTTCAAATTTATAGTGATCACATATCGAAATGTACATACACTCAAATCGGTGTAGTCAGTTTTGGACCTG
Organism: Chironomus riparius; assembly: GCA_917627325.4. NCBI lineage: Eukaryota > Metazoa > Arthropoda > Insecta > Diptera > Chironomidae > Chironomus > Chironomus riparius. The sequence goes on along the minus strand of OU895877.1, from coordinate 13,100,127 downwards.
AAAAATGTGGAACTAGCGGCATTCCTGGTAAGTTTCTTTTTTGAGATATTAAGGTGGAGCTAAAATGGGGTCCAAAATAATTAAATCTTCAAGCGATGTTTCTATAAGTAAACCAGCCAGAGATGTTCAGAAATTTTCGATGTTTGAGAGGGGGGGGGGGGGGGTGCATGGACGGAAGAGTTTAAATGGAACCGATTACATTGTTTTTGGAAAAATCCTAGCTGCTTTTCCTAAAACTAGAGGAAAGGGCTGGTCTAATCCCCAATTCTGGGGGTTCTCAATTTGAGTTCAGACAAACCCTATTCAAATCGAGGACCCATAGTACTGAAGCTATAATCCATCTTAAATTCCAAATTCCCAAATCAGGGGCCGTTCACTTATGACGTCCGACATTTAGGGGGGGGGGGTCTAGGATTTTGTGACAGTTGCAACAATGGAAATTTTTTTATAGAATTTTTGTGACAGAGGGGTGAAGGGGGGGGGGGGGGGGTCTAAAAATCAGGTTTTTTGATGGACGTCATAAGTGAACTGAGGGGTCGTTAAAATTTAAAATTTATTTCATTATTTCCTTAGGTGTTTACGCTAACGTATACCATTATTTAGACTGGATTGAAGGAATTGTGTGGCCAGATGAAATATAAAAGATCAGAAAGTGCTTCCTACAGCTGGGATTTTACATCAAATACGCTTAATAAAAAAATAAAAGAATTTTAAAAGCAATTTTATCATTTGTTTTTATCACAAATATTAATTTTTTTCTAATTAATTTGATTTATTTTTTTCCAATGAAATCCGCCACAATTAGTAATGTTTTATTCTTATCATTTTTGTTTAAAGCAGTTTCTGCAACTGACTGTTTGTTGTATAAATAGTTGAATATAAGTGAACAGTTGTTATTAAGCGTGCAGAATGATCACATCGAAATTTAAATTTAGGCTGCTAATTCTTTTAATTGTTGTGATTATACCTGATGATTCACTTTTGCAGCGGATTAGCGAGATTAGTGAGCAAATTAATCATCAATAAATTTTTTTTGTTTTATTAAAATATTTAAAATGTTATGTAGAGTGCAAGGAGTTTGAAGAAGCTACACAGACTGTTAGTTACGTCACTTCCTTGCTCAATTTTCCATCAAGAAGAATTGTTTCGAATAAATGCCAACATCAGTCCATAGCATTGATAGTTGGTAATTAAAAAGATACAAAATTACTCATTTGATATAAATTAATTTTTTTTTTATTTTTTCTAGGCGGAAGTGAAGCAAAAAAACATGAATTTCCTCATCAAGCTCTTTTAGGTTATGACACTAGTAAGGGCATTGCTTATTATTGTGGTGGTTCCTTGATTTCATCTCAGTTCATCCTTACTGGTAATTTGAATTAACTTTATTGATTTTAATTTAATTTAAATTAAAACATTCGCCTTTAATTAAAGCTGCACACTGCCTTGTTCACTCACAATATGGACAGGTTAAATATGTAAAATTGGGCATGAACAGTCGCTCACAAGCAGACGACAAAGTATTTACTTATGGTGTTGAAAAAAATATTAAATATGCTGAATACAATGCAAGATTTATGAGTAATGATATTGCACTGTTGAAACTTAACGGTACTGTTACATTCACCGAATTCCTTTATCCAGCTTGTCTACCAACAAGTGAGCCAAATCATGACAAGGCAATTGTTACTGGCTTTGGAAAAACACATCGTACGGATGCCAGCTCTGAAAAATTAATGAAAGTTACTGTACATAAATTCGATCAAACTGATTGCCAAACTATTATAAGACAAATTAGAATCAACAAAAATTCAATGATTTGTTATGGAAATAAAACACATCCAGCCGATTCCTGCCAGGTTATTTGATTGACTATTTAGATGAACAAGTCTAATGAAAATTTAAATTAATATTTACAGGGTGATTCAGGTGGTCCCATTCAAGTGGGAAACGATAAGGTTGCAAAATGCACATACAAAGTTATTGGTGTTGTTAATTTTGGCGCAAAAGATTGTGGAACTCCTGGAGTCCCTAGTAAGATTTCTGATGAATAATTCAATTATTAAGTTGCAATTGAATTTTTAATTAATTTCAGGTGTTTATGCAAATGTGTATTATTATCTAAAATGGATTGAAGACAATGTTTGGGGTGACGAGCAATCTTAAATAATGTAGTTGAAACTTTCCTACAGAAGCAATAATGAATAATGATTTATTTTATTTGAAATCAGTGACAATAAAGTGAAAAAAATTGTTAATATTAAAACTCTGATTATTATTTTTGAAATATATTTTTTCTTGATATTAAAGATTCAAAAAAACTGACCCTCACACTTTAAAATTGCTTCATGCATAATTATTCATTCCAGCAAATGATAAGAGTTGCTTTGACAGATTCACAACCCCTATAAACACATGTGATAAATCATACTGTGAATGTTTTTAAATTTGATGATGGTTGGTCCAGAGAGGGTCATCTACATGACAATTATAATCTTGTTTGGAACTTCCAAGGGCCGATCACTTATTACGTAACGTTACACATTACTTTTTAGATCTCTACTTTCCCCATTGTAACAGAAATTGTATGAGTTTTTTTTTGTTTGAAATCTAAGACTCAGTCCCCCTTAAAAGCGTCACTTAATATGTGCAAGGCCCCTATTTAAAATGAGTCCATTAATGACGGGAAGTCTGGTGTTATTTGACTGTGAAAAAAGAAGAATTTTTCTTATCCAAATTTTGTAACAAGAGAATAATCTCGTATTTCGATTGACGTCATTTATGACTGCCCCTAATAATAATAATTTTTTTACAGCAAAAATCTAAATATCTTTTAAAATTCGTTTGTTCTTAAAAACTTAATCGTATTAGGGATCGTTCACTTATGACGTCCGAAATTAACGGCCATATTTCAAAAAAGAACAATGGATTTCCAGAAATTTCTATTGTTCTTTTCTTTCTGACCCCCCCCCCCCCCCCCTGAACGTCATAAGTGAACGGCCCCTTAAATACGCGCAAAAATAATAGGAAACATAATACATTTTGTGAAATAAAATACGCAAACAAAAAGCAATGAACAGAGAGCAGTTGATGATAAAAATGAACATTTTATCATGCATACCAAAGCTTGAATTCTGAATAAAAAATTCCATATTTGTAGTATAGTTTCCTGCCTTCGAGATGAACATTCAGCATTTAACTCTTCTCTGTTTAATTTTTGCTTTTGTGAAATGCCAAAGTTCTGATGATGATCCAGTCGGGACGGAGTGCTCTACAAGAGGAACACACTTTCCTGGCACGTGTCAACATAGAGATGACTGCCCGGCTATCAAAAGTGGTTTCATACCTTCTCGTAATGTAACTTACTGTAATCGTCGACAGGGTTTAGTTTGCTGTCCAAATAGAGAGTTGGAACCGCCAAATGAAATACGAATTCAAGGAGATAGGATAAGTGAAAAAAGTATGAACTAAGGTTTTAAAAAGACTGTGGATCTTCGATTTGCTTTAAATTTAATTCAAATCGAGGATCCAAGCAACTTGTATGCACACTAGTGTAGATGATTGTGTCTGAACATTAAAATTAACCTTATTTATTCCATTTTATTCACAGAATGCAGAGAATATGCAAAAGTAACACAAAAGGAAATCGTTATAGGATCACTTATCCTTGGTCGACCTGGCAGAGTTGTGATTCAAGACAAATGTCAGCATAAATCTGTTTCTTTGATCGTGGGTAAGTGATTGGTGTTTCTTAAGAATATCTTGATGTCTTTAAATGTTCTTCAATTGCAGGTGGTGTCAATGCACTTCCATCCGAATTCCCACATCAAGCTCATTTAGGATACAAACCACGTGAAAATAAAGAAACTGATTGGGTTTGTGGAGGATCGTTGATTTCAGCTAATTATGTTTTGACAGGTAAAATCAATTGCTTTTGTGCTTCTTCAAGGAATCTAATTTTCAAACCTCAATAGCCACCCATTGTTTGAATCAAAAAAGTACCGGGCCTGTAAAATTTGTCAAATTAGGGATGTTAACACGCTCACAAAGGGACGAAAATGTTTATATTTTTGATGTCGAGAAGACGCATCCATATCCAGAATACAATCCAAGAACTTTTGAAAATGACATTGGTCTCATCAAATTTAGAGGCAAAGTAACTTTCAATGAGCATCTTTATCCAATTTGTTTGCCAACAACTCAACTTGATAATCAAGATGTGATTGTTACTGGTTTTGGAAAAACAGGCGCTAATCATGAACAAACGGAATATTTGATGAAAGTTATACTCAATCGATTTACGCATAATGAATGTCAAACACTTTACCCGAACTCAAAAATTGTTAAGGAAACGATGTTGTGCTATGGATCTCGTAAGGAGAAAAAAGATGCGTGTAGGGTAAGGATCTGTAAAAGTTCTATGTTTTTGGCAGTTCATTTTGATTCTTGAAACTGGTTTTTAAGGGGCTTCCTTGGGCACTCACGACCCAATATTAAGGTTGCCTGGGATAGCCTTTAAATCAACCTTCAAGTTCAATTTCAAATTAGGCTCGATTATGTCAGCTTTAAACTGATACCAAATTTTTAAAACAATTTTAGGGAGATTCCGGTGGTCCACTTCAAGTTTCAAATAACGATGATGTTAGATGTACATTTAAACAAATTGGAATTGTCAGTTTTGGCGCGAAAGAATGTGGAACAAAAGGATTTCCAGGTATGGATTTTTAAGATTTTTCCAAGAATTTATTTCAAGCCGCATTAGATTTGTAATTAACAAAAAAAAATTTTTTTGATTTTATTTCAAATCTTCATAGGAATTTACGTCAACGTATTCAACTATATTGACTGGATTGAAGGAATTGTTTGGAAAGGCGAAGTTTGAGTCATTAACTTTGAACTGAACGAAAATGTAAATGTTTATAATCAGTGTATTTTGATTCTTCTTTAATAACTTGTTATATTATGCAAAAAGCAATAAAGACCTGTCAAAGTAAAGTGTTAAAAATCTTGTTTTGCTGACTACGGTTCTACTTTATAGGAACAAGGTTTAGACACTCTTTGAAAACAGACAATAAGTAGGATGACGGCGATAATTTTTTTGACGTCAGTGACTACACCTTATACATTTTATTTTATTGTCCATTAAGACAATCCCATTTGCGATACGAAAGAGAATCTTCATAGGTGTTAAAATCGTCAACATGATCACACTGAAAAATTACTTGTTGCTATCAACATTTTTACTAACAATCTCTGTAAAATCTGAGAGTTTAGTTGGATCTGAATGTAGGTTGAGGACTAATCATCAAGGAATCTGCACGGACTACAAAAACTGCAAAGATTTAATTGACAAATTAAGAAGTCATCAAATTGAGTATAAAGATGTTGTGTTTTGTGATTCTTATGGACTGGTTTGTTGTCCCTTAACTGATAATAATAATCCAGAACTATTGCCACCACAAGAGATAGCATTTAAGCGAAGAATTAGTGATGAAAGTAAATGATTTAATCAAGATTAATTTTATACTGAATTTAATATATTTCAGAATGTAAAGAATATGCAGAAAGCACCAAGCAAGTTTCCTACTTAGCATCACCAATCTTAGGAGCAAAACCTTTTAAAGTTGTCATCGACAAATGCAACCACAAATCAGTTTCGCTTATTATTGGTAACATTAGTTATAGACCTTGAATAATACAAAATGTCAATCTTTATATTTTTTTAAGGTGGAACTGAAGCTAAACCTCACGAGTTTCCACATCAAGCAGTTCTGGGACAAGGTAAAGAAGATTCAATCGATTGGGTGTGCGGTGGTTCACTGATTTCATCGCAATTTGTCTTGACAGGTTCGATTAGTTCATCATAAATTATAATTAAGCTACACAAATGGTACAAGCTTCATATGGATCTTTCAAGGCTTCATATGGAAGCTACACGGTGGTTGATAATAAACTCTTTGTGGCAGAGCAATGATGGATCAATACTGAAGTTTTTCCCGAGGTGCACAAGTCGAATAATCGAGACGAAATCCTACGCTTGGACAATGTCACAAAGAGCAGAAATTTTCTCTAAAGTCTCCTCTCGATTTCGTTTCGATTTTCCGACTTGCGCTATTCAGTTTTGTGATTTATTGCATTTTTAATCTTCATTACTTTTAGCTGCACATTGTGTTCCATATGCCAATTTCGTGAAAATTGGAATAAACTCATTATCACAAAGCAGTGACCAAAAACTCTATAAAGTTGTCCAAAAAATCGTACATCCAGATTATGATAAAACAATTACTAATAATGACATTGCTTTGCTAAGATTAAATCAAAACGTTGAATTTAATGAAGATATTCATACAATCTGCTTGCCAACAAAACAATACGATGAGCCAAAAGCTATTGTTTCTGGATTTGGCAAAACTAGCTTTTATGATCCAATATCTGATAAATTGTTGAAAGTTACAGTAGACAAATTTAGTAATTCAAAATGTAAGGAGCTTTACGATGAAAGACCAATTTATGAGAAGACGATGTTGTGTTATGGACATTATAATGAAACTAAGGATTCTTGTGAGGTTAGTTGATTGATCTTTTTCAAAAATTTTGATTCATTTTAAGCTTTTGAGCAAAATATTAAAAATGATTAAATTCTTTTTAGGGGGATTCTGGTAAGTTATAGACTGAAGAATCTGTGCTTTATTGACCAAATTGTTTCTTGGTTTTTCCCGTTTTTCCCTATTTTAATTCATAGGTGGTCCACTTCAAGTATCAAATCAACATCAAGTAAGTTGCACTTACATGCAGATAGGAATCGTAAGCTTCGGACCAAGACTTTGTGGATCCAAAGGAGTTCCAGGTATTGCTGTGGGACTTCTTTTAACCTGATTTACCAATAAAATCTTAACTATTTTTCAGGCGTCTACGTCAATGTTTTCAACTACATCGATTGGATTGAGAACATTGTTTGGAAGGATGGAATTTAGAACAACTACTTTAATATTAAGACCTAGATTCTTTTAAGAATCATCATTATTTATTTAAAATAATAAATTGGAAATTCTCATTCTTTGTAATTTTCTGGGATTGAGAAACAATAGGAAAATAATTCTTTAATAGTATTCTCATCTAGTTCTGTAGTAGCTGTTTAAGATCAAGGCGTGGAAACTATCTCAAATATCATTATTAATCCCACATATCCCAAAAATATTCAAAAAATTCCTGAGCATGTATGCACGATAATAAAGATATCCCAACGTACATATCTTTAGTGTATTGGACGTGTAATTTCAGGATATGATTGGATATCTCAATTCTAATGCATACAGGCTCAGGGATTATTTTGAATATTTTTGGGATATATGGCCATTAATGAACAACTCCTAGTTGGTATCAATGATGGTCTATCATTGCTACACCGCTCTGTCCCCGATCCTATCTCAAACCATACAATTAAAAACAAAAATGAATTATATCAAGCTACAGATAAATAAGCATTAAAAACATCAAAATTAAAAACAAAGAATAATTGATAAGAACAATTTTGGAGCAAAATTTACGAAGCTTGCAAAAAATCATATATTTTTTTTTATATCATTTATTTTCAGTCATCAGCAATGTACACAGTCATTAAAATTATTTTGATCATAATAATTTCAAGCTCTATAGCTTATAGTTTGCAGGAAGGCTCATTCTGTAAAACTAAAAACGATGAGAATGGTGTTTGTAAAAGATATTCTGATTGCCCATTAATATTAAATAAATTAAGAAATAGAGAAATCGGAAGGAGCGATGTTATTGACTGCAACGCTTATGGAGTGATTTGCTGTCCTGTCGAAATTGCAAGAATTAAAGGAGAGATTAGCAATAGAAGTAAGATTTACAATTTCGAAAATTGTCAAAAATAATCAAGTCAAAAAATCTTCAAAACAGAGTGTAAAGAAATTGAAAGTCTCACTCAAACTAAAATTCGTGTTGGAGTCAGCATTCTCAATCCGAATGGAACATTGCTGACAGCATCAAGATGCAAGCACAAATCGGTGTCATTAATTGTTGGTGGGGAAGAAGCATATCGATATGAATTCCCACATCAAGCTCTCTTGGGTTACATGACAGGAAAAGGGATCCAATGGGCATGTGGAGGATCGCTGATTTCCTCAAAATATGTTTTGACTGGTATGAAATTTTTAATTTACTTCTCTGAATGTAATAAACTTACTTCTTTCCTAGCTGCTCATTGCAATTACCGAAGAAGTTTAAGAGAGATAAAGTTCGTCAAATTAGGAATGCTTGATCGTTCACAAGATGACAGTGATGTTTTTATTTATAATGTCATTAACAAGATTATCCATCCTCAATACGATAGAATATCTTTTAACAACGATATTGCACTTCTTGAATTGGACAAAGATGTGAAGTTTAGTGAATATATCTATCCAATCTGCTTACCAACAAGGCAACATGACGAAGAAAAAGCTATCGTCACAGGTTTAGGAACAACTGGTAAAGGTCATGCCCAATCTGAGAAATTACTTAAAGTTGTACTGGAAAAGTTCTCAAATAGAGAATGCCAAGAAAATGTTCCACAACCGATTGATAAAGCATCGATGGTGTGTTATGGAGACAATTCAGACAGTAAAGACGCTTGTCGTGTAAGTTTAGAATGCCATTTTATATTCTAGACTTATTTTTTCGTATATTTTAGGGTGACTCTGGAGGTCCAATTCAAGTACCAAATGATGATGAGTCACATTGTACCTATAAAATAATTGGAGTTGTAAGCTTTGGCGCTTTAAACTGCGGAACACCGGGAATTCCAAGTTTGTATCTTTATAAAATATTTATAACTTTATTAACAATTTAATTTGTCAGGTATTTTCGTCAATGTATACAACTATCTGTCATGGATCGAAGATATTATTTGGAAAGACGAGAAGTGATTTATAAAATAAAGATTTAAATTCTTCATAAAATAACCAACATTATAAACAGCTGAAAATAACTTAGTCAATGTCAATGCCACAAGAAAACACAGTTGTACAGTCTGGAAAGTTTCATAAATGATGTCAAACTTATGAGTAGAGTCTGCCATTTCTTGAAAAAAAATTTAATAATAAATATTTGTGATAAAGCTAGCAAGAAGGATTAGAAGAATGTAGAAGTACTCAAAACCATATTTATTGTTGGAAGTCATTTTTGAAAGAACCTTCTAAGAATTTTATAAAAATAAACATCTGTGAATTGATAAAGTTGTTATTTTGTTGCTATTAAGAGCTATATTGCTTACAATAGTGTTGTTCAAACTTTTTTCAACCACGGCACATTTTGAATTTAAATATATTTCCACAGCACACCTAGCGATGTCCTACGGCACACCAGTGTGCCACGGTACACAGTTTGGACAACACTAGTTTACATTGATTTCGGATGAAGCTGATATTGTTTAAAATTTGAAGATATATTTTTATTTCGTCTTATTTATCTTTATGTAGGGTGACCATCTGCGTAGTTTTACAACGGACAGTCCTGTATTTCAAAACCCTGTCCTGTATAAATTTGAAAATTTTGTTCAAGGTCCTGTATTTTTTTCACGAAAATTTCCGTTAATTTTCAAATTTTCCTTTGTGTCCTGTATTTTTTAGGAAATTTATCAAATGTCCTGTATTTTCATAAAAATTAGATGGTCACCCTATCTTTATGTCTACATCCAGATAATTTTGGAAAATTATTTAAAAAAATTAAAGAAAAATCGAATTAGAAAATTCAGTTAAGTTTATGATTGATTCATACTTCGACATAATTATGCTAAGGAATAAGATAACAACCAGAGTTGCGATACAGGTCATCTGTCAAAGGAAAAGGTGACAGTTTTGTCACAAATGTTGTCTGTCACAAGCAATTGACAGGTGATTGCCTGTGATAGATCGCAATGCTGATAACAACTCTGAATGAAAGCAGCTGAGGTGAAGTCAGCTAAAGAGTATTCAAAATCCTCATCTCCATCGTCGAACTTTCTTCAATTCGGTTTAATTTTTGAATCATAATTTTTAGCGCATTTTTGAAACTTGTTTCAAAAAGGTAGCTTAATAACGCACTTTGGTCGGCTGGTCGGCTGGTCGGCTGGCTGGTCGGCTGCTAAGAAAAACTTTTAATCTAGACATCGTAGAGAGTTCTAGTTTTTTGCATTAGTTCCGTTATATCGAGTTATTGGCCCGCCGGACATTTAAAAATCTTAAAACAGTGTATTTATGCTATAATTAATGAATTTTTGTTTTGTTTTCAGTGTAAACTGCTCAAATTTTATTTTACCTCTATAATTTCAATATTACCTCTATAATTTCAAAAAATTTCTAGCCGTTGTAAAATTTGAATTTCAAAAAACCGTTAAATGATAAACTTTTTTTGTATGGAAATTCATTGGAACAAATTATTTAATTATACTATAATTATTATTTCGTAGTGCAACTTATAGCGGGAAAATTTCAAACTATTTATTGACCGTTAGAAAATTTGAATTACAAAAAAATGTTAAATGATAAACCCTTTCTGTATGAAAATTCATTGCAACAAATTATTTAATTATACTATAATTAATTTTTTCGTAGTGCAACTTATAGCGGGAAAATTTCAAATTATTATTATATTGACCGTTAGAAAATTTGAATTACAAGAAACCGTTAAATGATAAACTCTTTCTGTATGGAAATTCATTGCAACAAATTGTTTAATTATACTATAATTAATTTTTTCGTAGTGCAACTTTTAACGGCAAAATTTCAAATTATTTACTGACCGTTAGAAAATTTGAATTACAAAAAATCGTTAAATGATAAATCCTTTCTGTATGGAAATTCATTGCAACAAATTATTTAATTATACTATAATTAATTTTTTCGTAGTGCAACTTATAGCGGGAAAATTTCAAATTATTTATTGACCGTTAGAAAATTTGAATTACAAAAAACCGTTAAATGATAAACCCTTTCTGTATGGAAATTCATTGCAACAAATTGTTTAATTATACTATAATTAATTTTTTCGTAGTGCAACTTTTAACGGCAAAATTTCAAATTATTTACTGACCGTTAGAAAATTTGAATTACAAAAAATCGTTAAATGATAAATCCTTTCTGTATGGAAATTCATTGCAACAAATTATTTAATTATACTATAATTAATTTTTTCGTAGTGCAACTTATAGCGGGAAAATTTCAAATTATTTACTGACCGTTAGAAAATTTGAATTACAAAAAATCGTTAAATGATAAATCCTTTCTGTATGGAAATTCATTGCAACAAATTATTTAATTATACTATAATTAATTTTTTCGTAGTGCAACTTATAGCGGGAAAATTTCAAATTATTTACTGACCGTTAGAAAATTTGAATTAAAAAAAACCGTTAAATGATAAATCCTTTCTGTATGGAAATTCATTGCAACAAATTATTTAATTATACTATAATTAATTTTTTCGTAGTGCAACTTATAGCGGGAAAATTTCAAATTATTTATTGACCTTTAGAAAATTTGAATTACAAAAAAACCGTTAAATGATAAACCCTTTCTGTATGGAAATTTATTGCAACAAATTGTTTAATTATACTATAATTAATATTTTCGTAGTGCAACTTTTAACGGCAAAATTTCAAATTATTTATTGACCGTTAAATAATAATCCTTTCTATATAAGCATTCATTGTAACTTTTTGTTAATTACACTAAAATTAATGATCTTCTAATCTTCTCATGATCTGTAAATGAACGCAAAATAATTACATAATCAAATACTGATCGCTAACACAAAAATGCGCTTAAGTCCCTCGATCAATAACACGAGGACTTCTGTAATTTTTTTATCAAAAAAAGTATGCAATAAAAACTGGAACAAAAGCTCAAATTCCTATCAACGCTCCCAAAGAAAATTCTCTCAATTGCTTCAGTCATTTTTAATCTCTAAAAATGAACACATTAAAAAAAATTAGTTTAATACTTTTTCTATCGACAACTTATTCAAAACCTCAACAAAATAGCTTTTTAATCGGAACTAAATGCATTACAAGAGCTAATGAGACAGGAGTTTGTAAGTATTACAAAAATTGTCATCATTTGGCAGAAAAGGTTAGAAATCGAATCGTTAAGCAAGAAGACATTTTTAAATGTGACTCACAGGGAGTCATTTGCTGCACTCCGGATGTTCCGACTACGACTACTAGAATTATTAATAATTACGCTATTCGATTTCAATCTCGAATTGGAATAAAAGGCAAAATTAGTAAAGAAAGTATGCAACGTTTTAAACGGATCGGTTGGTTTGGAATAGATTTAAAAATAATTTTTATTTTTACAGAATGTCGGGAGTACTCAAAATACACCAAAAAAATCACTCACATAGCGGGTACTAGTTCTAATCCAGAACCAATAGCAACAATTACTGATAAATGCCAACACAATTACATTCAGTTGGTTGTAGGTAAGTTTCATTTTAAAGATCTAAATTCAACTTCTTTTAACATTTATTTTAGGAGGCAAGTCAGCTCATCAACATGAATTTCCACATCAAGCTCATATTGGATATAAAACACAAACGGGAATAGAATGGTCATGTGGTGGATCTCTAGTGTCTTCAAATTACGTCCTTACTGGTATGCACTATTGATGATTTTACTTAATATTTCAGATTTATTAATTTACATATTCATCTTAGCTGCTCATTGCAATGACAGTAAACATAATGGAAAGATTAAATTTATCAAGCTTGGAATGATTGATCGTTTACAAAATGATAACAATGTGTTCATTTATAATGTCACAAAAGTAATTAAACACCCGCAATATAGTCCAAGAACATTTAACAACGATATTGCACTTCTAAAGTTAGAAAATGATGTAAATTTTAGTGAATTTATCTATCCAATTTGCTTGCCAACAAGACAGCATAATGAACCAAATGTTATTCTCACAGGATTAGGAAAAACTGGAGGCAGTGATGAACAATCTCAAAAGTTGATGAAAGTTGAGCTGAGAAAATTCTCAAACAAGGAATGTCAAGAGATAATTGAAACTATTAATATTACTAGAAATATGATGTGCTATGGAAGTCGCGTGGAACAAAAAGATTCATGTGGTGTAAGAAGTCGTTTATAAATGACGTCCATCGAAAGTTTAGGTTTTTAAGATCCCTTCCGCTCCCTATAACAAATTATTCTTCTCACATGAAAGTGTCAGATACGATTAACTCGATTCTTTTCTAAAATTGACATCATTTATGAACAAACCCTAGAATTTATTATCTTTTTTTAAGGGCGATTCCGGTGGTCCAATCCAAATTCTAAACGATCGGGAATCATATTGTACATACAAACTTATTGGAATTGTAAGTTTTGGATATGCAAACTGTGGAATGATTGGAGTTCCAGGTGATTAATTGCAAATTAAAATCTACAAAATTTTGTAAAATAAAATTATTTTTAAGGTGTTTACGTCAATGTGTATAACTATCTTTCTTGGATTGAGGATATTGTTTGGAATAATGCACGCTAGCTGCTTGATCTGAATTTATTTATTTATGTTGAAGTTGAAATTGAATAAAGCAACTGATTCATTTTTGATAATTTTTGAACATTCTTAACAATTCCATATACTTGATGCTAACAAAGGGTTCTGTCTTATCCCTTACTGCTGTATTTTTGAGCTTTTTAAGTCCTTCCCTTATTTAAGATAATAGATTCAATCAAGTTTTGGTAAAATCTTTTTGAAAAAATCAAACTAAAGTCGTTGGTATTTCCTAAAATGAGGAACGTTTTGTAAAAAGAATCTAAAAACTCTATTATCAGCTTGGGGCCGTTCACTTATGACGTCCAAGGAGGGGGGGGGGGGGGGGGGTCAATAAGAAAAAAACAATAGAAATTCCGGGAAATCCATTGTTCTATTTTGATAAATGACCGCTAATTTCGGACGTCCTAAGTGAACGGCCCTCATATTACTCTCACAAAACAGCTGTTTGAGTTTGATAATATTTTTCGTTCTCTTTAAACTGATCAAGTCATTTTATTTGCTTTTAAATCTCTAAAATGTACACAGTAAATTCAATTTTATTTATTTTTAATATCTTGGCAATAAAATTTGTAACCTCTGACTTAAATTTGCCAAAAGGTTCAGAATGTATGACCAGAGAAAATGTGTCTGGAGTTTGTAGGAATTATAATGAATGTAAAGTGATTATTAAACAATTAAAAAGTAGAGAAATTACTCATGAGAATGTTACCTTCTGTCAAAAACAATATTTGGTGGTTTGCTGTCCACGATCAGCTGAATTGACTCCTTTAATTGTTCCTCCCATCGAAACTAACAGAGTAGTGGATGTTCAATCAGAACGAATAAGTGAAAGAAGTAAAGAAAAAAATATAAAATTTATTAACCTTCAATAAAATTTGAAGTAAACAATTTTCAGAATGCAAGGAATACGGGAATATTGTATATAAGAACATTGCTATATCAGGATTACCAGGCCAGATGCCTAGGTTTATACAAACGAGCATTTGTCAACATAAATTAATTCCATTGATTGTTGGTAAGTTGATTTAATGCTTAACTTTTGTGGAAAATCACATTGTGCTTATCAACAGGTGGAGCTGCAGCTCAATCGTCAGAATTCCCACATCAAGCTCATTTAGGTTATGTTGCAGGAACTGAAATCAGTTGGAAATGCGGTGGATCAATCATATCTTCAGATTTTGTATTGACAGGTATGAATTTTATAAAGTTATCTATAGTTTTTACTATGCTCAGGGGTGTTGCGATACATAAGATGTAAGGTTTAATCCAGGCTTAGAAACTAGATGGTATACCGCCAAATACAGCCAACTTCCATAAAAATACCTCCAAATACCGTCTCTTTATCTGAAATACGACCAAATACCACCTAGTTTCCGAACCTGGGGTTGACATAGATCTTTGCTCCTTAACAGGAGCACGCTACAAGAATTTAGGAGTGCCGAGCTTATGCCAACAAAATCATTTTTGTAATATTTTCTAGCTGCTCACTGCATCAATAAGAACCTTACTTTTGTGAAGGTTGGGATGATTTTTCGATCAGTAGATAGCAACAATACTGCAACTTATAAGGTAAAAAATACAACCATACATCCAAACTATAAAAGTTTAATTGACAACGAAGACATTGCGCTCATCCAGCTTCAAAGCAACATCGAATTCAATGAACATGTTTACCCAATTTGCTTGCCTACAAAAGAAAATGATCAAGAAAAGGCGATCGTATCTGGTTTTGGAAATCTAGGTAATGGAGTTTATTCGGAAAGATTATTGAAGGTAGTCGTTGAGAAGTTTGATCATCAAGAATGCAAAGATCTTTATGAACCAAAAACAATTTTTCAAGACACAATGTTATGCTTTGGAGATAAACAGAATCCAAGTGACTCATGTGATGTAAGTTCTGCGAATCTTTTAGTAGAAAAATCAATATTTATTTTAATGTTTTGTTCAGGGCGATTCAGGTGGGCCACTGCAAATTTCAAATGAGCATAACGTTTATTGCACATATACACAAATTGGAATTGTCAGTTTTGGATCTTCACAATGTGGAATTGTTGGATTTCCAGGTAAGCTTTAAGTTTTATTCTAATTTGAACGTATTAGCTGGTTGTTCACATCATGAACAAGTATTGTATGATTAAAATGAACAAAAGCCACTTGATTCAAACTTTATGGACCAGAGACGTTGTTTTGCGAGGAGTTTCAAAACAAAGACCTTAACTGACCGAGTAACACTATCAAATTGCTAAGAAAATCATTTTAAATTCTTTCTTTTAGGCATGTCTTTAATATAAATCTTTCAAATTACATTAGGCATGCTTAAATATGATCTTGTTAATAATATTTTAATTTAATCTTAATTCCAGCTGTTTACGTCAATGTCTTTAATTATATTGATTGGATTGAGATGACTGTATGGCCTGGAGAAAAATAATTTGTGATACAAGATTGAATTCCATACTTTTTAAAAATTCTCAGCGAGTTATTACTTTAGAGCAGTAAATTCCAAATTATGTGTCGCAAAAGAATCGGAAAATCTCACAAACCTTATTTCGTGTACGGTTTTCGTCATGACTCACCATCAAGTTTGGAAGACACAGTTTTAGAGTATCAATAAAATAATACCTAATTTGTTTTGATCCCTCAAAAGGGCATTTAAATAATGAAATTATTTCTAGCGTTTCAATGATTGATAATAAAATTATATTAATTTTTTTGTAAACTCTGTCAAGATTACTGCTTATCGGACACTCAATGAGAATTTATTTGGTGAGAAATAAATCTTAGTATAAGATTTTCCACACATCTTTCAAAAATACAGATAATATAATCAAAATATGACAACAACTTTGCAGTCTTCTGAAGTCAACCAGAATAATTACTCGAATTTTAATAATTATCGTTTTAATTTCTTCAGCTTTTAATATAATTAAATTAAGTTTGGCATTTGAAATACATTTTTGTTCGAAAAATATTAAACTAATCCCTATTTAAGTTGGATTGTGGACATTTTTTGGAGGAATTAAACATTAATTTAAAAATAAAAATTCAAACTTTACTATAAACATCAAAATCTTAAAAACTGTATTCAAGCATTTTGTAAAAAAACATTTTATTTCAAAATGATTTCTTAAAATTAAATCAATTCTCAAAAAAAAAAATATTTTTACTTGTGCTCACAACAATCATCATCACATAGAGCAAGCATAATCTCAATTCAGTTTATTAAATTCACTCGCGATGTGCACTTCTATTTTAAAACTTTTCTGCTTAATTCTCATCAGTCAAAATCTCGCCAATGCCAATTTAGAATCTTCAAGTGATTCAGAAGAGAGAATCAGTGAACGAAGTAAGAATTAAGGCTAATCAAAGGCGAAGTAAATTCAATAAATTTAGATTTCCAGGATATAAACCCGGTGTTGATAACTCTATCAAAATTTTAATAATTTTCATCAACAGAATGCCGAGAATACGCACAAAAAACGACGCATACGATCCTAATTGCTCCAACTTTGATCGGGGGAAAGCCACATAAAATAATAGTTGATAGATGCAAGCACAAGCAGGTTGCTTTGATTGTTGGTAAGCATTGAGCTATGTTTAGAGCGCATAGCAAAATTCTTAAACTGATGAAACTTTTTGCTCGTTTTGTGAGATTTTAAAATTCATAAATCAAATGATTATTTTTTTAATGGGAATTCCCAGTCAGAGATAATAAAATCATAACTAAAGAATTGAGAACTTTGCCTTATTATGTGAGCAAGTAGGAGTTTTTCATAAATGACATCTATCAAAAATGAGATTTTAAGACCTTCTTGACAAAATGTTTGTGTATAATTATTTATTTTGTTCGAAAAATCACAAAACTCTTGACTCCTCGCTTTAAATGTTGGACATCATTTATGAACGGCCTCTAGGCACTTACTCAATTGTGATAAGTAGCATGTGTACACAGCAGTTAATAAATAGCATTAACGCTTAAGTTTACAAAGCGTTTTTACAATCTTGTTAAGGCATAGCAGCGGCAAAATAGCATCAGCGGCCTAAGAAGTATCTATGGCCTTAAATTTAAACCCTATGGAGCTATGGAAGGGGGTGGGGTGGTATAACTTGTACATAATCACAACTACGGCTTAGCTAAACATAAGTTTTAAAAATATTTCAGGTGGAACTGAAGCAAAACCATATGAATTTCCTCATCAAGGGCTCGTTGGCTATGGAAAACGTACTGCTTTAAAATGGCATTGTGGCTGTACTTTAGTTTCTCCGAGATTTGTTTTGACGGGTAAGAAATTGATCACTTAATTTTGTAAGGATTGAAGTTACAAACTTATGATTTTCTTCTTATAGCCGCTCATTGTCTTGAAATACCAGCCAAAAATAAAATATTGACTCCAAAAGCTGTCAAGCTTGGTTCAATTAATCGTTTTGGAGATAACGACAAAACAGTTATTGTAGATGTTGTAGAAACATTCAAATATGATCACTACATTCAAAATAGTACGTTGGTCATCGGAGATCTAGCTTTATTAAAACTTGCTGAAGAAATTCGTATAGATGAATTCATATTGCCGATCTGTCTGCCTACAAAGCAACATGAAAATGAGAAAGGAATAGTGACTGGTTTTGGAGTGACTGAGGATGGAGTAGTTGCTAAAAATTTGCTGAAAGTAACTTTGGAAAGGTTTAGTCATTCTGAATGTCAAGAGTTGTGGAGGAATAAAACTATTGATAGTAAAGCGATGGTGTGTTATGGTCATCATACTGAGGAGATGGACTCTTGTAGGGTAAGTTTTGGGTTTATTGTAAAATGGTTAATGATATTTAAATCAAGTTTTGTCTTTCAGGGAGACTCAGGTGGTCCACTTTTAGTATCTAACGGTGATAAGATTAGCTGTACTTACACGCAAATTGGAATCGTAAGTTTTGGACTGAGACAATGTGGAACGGTCGGATTTCCTGGTAAGTTTGAGCATGTTCCTTTGAAATTGAAATTGAAGGCAATTGTTTTATTTGCAGGCATCTATGTTAATGTCTATAATTATCTT
This sequence comes from Chironomus riparius, assembly GCA_917627325.4. Taxonomy (NCBI): domain Eukaryota; kingdom Metazoa; phylum Arthropoda; class Insecta; order Diptera; family Chironomidae; genus Chironomus; species Chironomus riparius. Next base: position 13,081,538 of record OU895877.1, on the reverse strand, counting down.
GACTGGATTGAAGGGATTGTCTGGAAAGATGAGATGTGACGTGGAATTTGAGATGAGCTTTGCTAACCATGTGTTAATTAATAAGGATTCTTAATATTTTGAATAAAGCAATACTTTATGATTTCTAAATTGAATCTTAATCATTTGCACTTCTTCTTCTTCTTCTCTGCCACTTCTTCTTCTTCATCGCAGGATTGCCAATTACCAATACCAAACATTTGCGGATGATCTATAAAACTATAAAAAAAGGATTAACTACGTCAATTCCATTCCAAACGAGACAAAAAAGAATTCAATTTAATGCCTTTGCATATCATTCCATAATTAAAACCAAACACACAAAGAAAGTGCAAAATTAAAATTAATTTTTAGCTCATTCAGAAAAGGAATTTTTAAATTAAAAAAAAATAAAAATTTTAAATGAGAATAAAATTGTTGCGCAAATTGAAATTAAAATGCAAATTACAGAGCGGAGAAAAATAATTTTCCACTCTTTTGGTCTATGCTTTTATATTGAAAGGGTGAAGAAATTTGTGCTTCGTTTGTGCTCATTGAAAAGAGCTACGCTAGATTTAAAAAATCATTTTCAATTAAATTCACCTAATATTATCGCTGTTTTTATGTTTGAAGAAATTAAATAAGATTTTTCTTTTAATTAAGGTCTTTTATCGATTTTTGAATGGGGGTTTGGGAGTTGGGATGCTTTCAATTCGAAGGTTAAGGAACGATTGGAATTGATGATACATTTTGTACTTTTATTCAATTTTCTTCCATAATTTCACAATTAAAGCACTTCTTACACGTGCAAAAATGCATTTTTCCATCCATTCAAATAGCCTCATCGTGCATCTACACCAAAATAAATGGATTAAACAGTTTCGACGCTTGAGCTTTATTTATTTACTGAAATCATTGGAAATTGAAACAAAAAGCATTCAATTATTGATTCAGTTGAATTTTAATTCAATATTTATGTGGAAAATGCACAATGAAGCACACGTGAGAGTTAATCCCTAAAGCTTTCCTAGTAATTCTCAATTTAAAGCTTCAATTGTAGACATTCTCACTATCAAATAAATTCGCGAAATTGTTAAAAAATTATAATGAGATTTAACTGGAACAAAAGAGCTTTTTAATTACACAATTAATTTCTCATTTTTATTCATAATTTCATTTCAGTTCTCATTATTTTTTGCATTTCGTTCTTATTATTTATTATCCTCTTTTCAACTCTTACTCATTATGATTATAATTTTATTATAATTAATTTTTCATCTCGTTCACATCAACGATGCAATTTTCAACGACATGATTCATGTTCTTGTCCAATTATTATATTCACGGATAAGATGATGGAGCTTAAAAGTGAGAGAGTGGCTATCAAAATTATTTTCGTTTAATCTTAATTTTTTCTTCATTTTTGAGTTCATGGATCGCCGAAAAATGATCGCAGCTCTTTATTAAAATTCAATCACGTTTGAAGACTTAATAAAATAATTAATTTAAAAATTTTAAATTTTAATAATTTGGACAATTTTATAATTGCAGCTAGTAATTAAAACTTTTGCGATTTAAAAGCTGATTTAAAAAATTGCAGAATATTTTTGCAGTAATTTTTCGTCAATTGTATATCAAAATTAGACTTGAATTAAATTTTCATCATGAAGGTTTTACAGACATTAACTTTATTCACAATTAGAACATGTCACGACTAGAACAAGATTTCGCTGTAATGAATGTCAATCAGACGACACATCAATAAGCCTAAAGTTTTAAAGATACGGGAACCCCCCCCCCCCCCCTCTTAAATCGGGAGTGCTCTTAAATTCCAAAACTTACATTCTGTTTTCAACAAAAAAAAAAAAAACGAGAACAAACTTTAAATTGCTCTCAAAATAATTTTTTTCTCTTGAAGGATTTTCATCAATTTCCAATCTTAGTGCACTCCAAGATTTCATCATAATTTTCTATGATACTCAACTAATTTTCCCTCTTATGATTTTCTCAAATGAAATATTTTTTATTAAAAATATTTTCCACTATGTTCTATAAGTATTAATAAAAAATATCAAAAATGATGAAATTCTAAAGAAAAACGAGAAAATTCTTCAGGAAAAGTTTTCATTTTTCTTTGGATCAAGACGAAGAAAATAGAAATTTTTTAAAGGAAGAAATAAATCACTTTTTCTTTGTTATCTTGACATGTTTCATAAGTGGCTTCCTATGGATTTTTTGTACGATTTTTAAACTTTTTTTGTGTTATTTTCTAAGCAAGGAATAGACGATTCTTTGATTTTCACAAAATAGAGGTTGGTTTCTAGGGCATTCTATGATATGGTGTCCTAGATAGCACTAGGAATTGAGCTCAGGCACTATTATCGATATTACAAACTAGAGGACATCCGAGAACCCATAATCAGGCTTGTAGAACATAAGTTTGAGGATAGATTGGTCGATCTTGAGCACAATTCATATTCCTTTCTAAGTCCTATGAAATCTTCTTATTTGGTCTCATTAAGATGAATAAATTGTTTGCAAACATGAGAGCTTTTCTGTCTGCTGATGATTATTTCAAGGAGAATCTCCTCCAAAGTTGTAGCATTTATAGAATTTCTTCTTATTTTTCAATTCTCATTCTTTCTAATTCCTTTTTTTCTGAGAACTGAGAATAATGATTTTCAATATTTGATGTTGTTTTGAGTGCTCTTGGTCTAAAGATCTGCTCAAGTCTAGAATTTTAAAAATATTATTTGCTTATCCCCTTGAGTGGCTTGATGAACTGTATTGAGTTTTTTTTTGTTGGAGTTTTAATGCGTTTTAAAGCTTCTAATATTGGAAATTTATTTCTTGACAATGAACGTCATATGTGGATGATTCCTAATGGCAGTCGGGAGATGTTCAGTTTCAGTGTCAAATTTTAATGTGAAAGGGGTGTAATACTATGAAAATTAAAGCATCGATATCATAGATCTTTGACAGACATCGCGTATTAACAACTTCTCTCACAAAAAGCTCCATACAAATTAATTAAAACCCCCATCTAACATCTGACATGATGGTTTTTGCATAAATAATTCAACATTAATTATAAATTCACGTATGCCTTAAGAAACCGCTTCACCTTGAAGTCAAATGCGAAATATCAAGTATGATAGATTTAAACAGAATTCACAAAGATAGCAAAAATTGATAAAATCCTTTCTTGTGGGAAATGTGACGTTAAAATGAGGTTACAGATGTTGTACATTGTTATTATTATTTGAGTGGGAATTATGCTTAAAACAGATGACACATTGTAATTAATTTTAATTAATTTGATTTTCCATCGTATTATGGTTAAGGTAATGTTTTTGTCATGTGATGTGAACATATTGTGTGGATTGCTTATCAGACAATTTATTAAATTTTACTCCGTTTGGGACGTTCTTTATCCGCAAAGTGTCAAGAATGTTGAATGTTGCGGGTTATATTGAAATTTGACTTGAAAGTGATAAGAAGAAATGTTGGATGTTGGGTTGTGGTGAAATTTGAAGAGCATGGAATTATTTCTGATTTTTTTTTGGACTTTTATGGTTTTTGTTTCTCACGAATGTCAGACATACTCTTAAACTCTGTGCTTTTATTTCCTTCTGTAGCTTTTATATGAAAAATTGTAACTTTTAAGTTAAGATTTACAATTGATCTCTAAAGGTTATCAATCTTACGATTCCTGCCTTAGACAATTTAAATTCTAGAAGGTCGTTAGCATGGACCAAGCCAATCTTCACAGCTTCAAGTTCGGAGAGAACCCAGAACCTCCTTAAGATTGAAATTTGGAAATTGGAAACTTTAAAGAAAATCAAAATGTATTTGAAATAAAGAGTCCTCTTTTGAGCTGAACTTTCTTTAAAAAAAATCTCCAATTATTCTATTTCAACTTTGTCAATCAAAATTGTCAACAAGAAGCAAACCAACAACACAATATTTGCAAACTTTTCAAATAATTTCATGCAGGAACATAAAAAAAAAACTTTTTTTCATTTTATACATCACAAAAATAAGCCCATATCCATGATTTAATATCATTCACAGATCCATTTCCATTAACATGATAAATTTTCTCTCGTAAATCCTTTGTGCTTGCAAAATATCTCAAAAAGTCTTTCTTATGTAAATTGTACAGATTCATTTGATAATCGAGATATAAATTTACATTTTCTCCACATGCCGACGATGCTGACGATAATGTTGTTTGTGAGGTGGAAGTAGAAGAAGTATCAACATCAGTTTTATTGTCATGATAAATCCCTTTTTGTTTCAAAATACGCCGGCGACATTTGTTCTCATTTGTATGAATGAAAATAATCTTATTCGGTTCATGTTTAAATTTCTCCATGAACATTATCAAATACAGCCTGCTAATGACATTCGACACAATCACATATCCATTATGAAGACATTGAGGCTTAAGAAGAATTTCTTGTATGAATCCCCAAAAGCCTAACGAATGTTTTTCAATGTCACAAGATTGTTGCTCATATTCTTTAATCATCTGATCAAAATCGATAAGAATGAGACCAAATTCTTTTGCCAGTTGACTTGCTTGTGTCTTTCGACCGCTGCCCACTCGACCCACCATTAAGACACGATGATTCCATTCGCCATGAGTATGCTTCAATGGCTTTCTAAGACGAGCATTTTGAATTACATATTTGAGATTATTGTAGCATAATTTCAACTCAATTGCCTTCTTAAGCTTTAAATTACAGTCATGGGATTTGTCTTGATTGCTGTTGTTATTGTCAGTGTCATTTTCAGAGGAGATTATCATGAATTTGTCGTCACTTGAATTATCTTTGAAGTCACAAATTATTTTCGGATGATTTTCGTGGGTTTCTGCTGAGTCTTCATAAATTATTGGAATCTGAAGCTTTGATGATAATTTCTTGAGATATTTCATGCCATCGGCTGTGCAATTATGAAACTCAATTTTCACAGTTTGCTTCTTATAGAAATGTTCATTGAATTTGCATAAATTTGCAATCATAAAATCAATAATTTCATTTTTTGATGGCCTTTCAATTCCAATTCGAAACAGCAATTCACCGAGAATTTCATAAATTTTATGCTGCTCCATATAACTGTCAATTTCGAGTGGATAGAAGAGGATTTTGTAGAAGTTCTGATAGTCAGATGAATTTTTTAAAACTTTCATTAATTCACAGTATCCATCAAGATTCATCATGCTGAATATTTTAATAGTAAAACTTGCAATTTTGCTGTCTTCCTTCTTCTTGTTTTTATTTTCACTCTTCTTAAAATGTTTTGTTGTGAAAATGTTTATTTAATCTGACATTTATTTGTCTCGCATTGCTTGTTTTTCTATTTCAATTTTTGCTGTATTTTCTTACGATTTTCTTTCATTCTTCTTTTTGTAGCTTATTTTTTTGAAGAGATTTGAATGTTTTAAGGTCAAAATTAGGTGGATTTTTATGTGTTTTTTGAATGATTTGATGAATGTGGGGGTGCAGTCAGGTAAAAAGTCTTTTTGTGAGCTTAAGTTTGTGAAGTTTTGACCTTTGCTGTATAAATTTTGGTACCTCTGGCTTGAATCAAGGCCGAAGAGCTTCAATCTTAGTTATATACTCATCATTTGTGACATATACTAAAGTGCTGCATAGTTTTCCCAATTGAAACATTTTAAACTGTATCTTCATGTCAGTCAAGCATATAGTTCACTTAGAACTAAGCGATAGCTGCTTGTTAATAATTTTTCAATATCTAGCTACATGTTAAATATTTTTCAAGTGGATGTCATGAGGAATCTACCTGATTTTAAGTATACAGCAAATTTAATTGCCTTACGGACCACGTGTCAATGATGTACCGATAGTTTCTATGACTACAACCCTCAAAGACTATAAAATTAATCTCTCAACAACCCCTAAAAGAACCAAAACTGCTATATTAATTGTAAAAGCGCCTCAAAACCTATCCAACACTCTCTAACATCACCTCTACTTTCTCCTTTCTCATTCATTCACTCACTCACATTTCATTCCTCTTCTTATCTAAAATAAAAGTACAATAAAAGAGAAAGCAACAACAACAAAATGTGCTGTTTATGAAGTGCTTGCGAGTGTTACTGTTGTCATTTGTTATCAGTCTCATTCTCCTTTTTTTCTCTCTCCTAGCTAGAGCTGTTTATCATGATTCAAGGTGAAATAGCTTCGAGTGTATTTTTGAACAAATATTTTGATGCCAGAAAGTCCTTTGACATCAAGTGGTGACAACAGCTATGACTGAATGTTTTATTTTTTTGGTGATTATTCTGATATTTGAAATGGAAATTACCCACGTAACCAAAGTGTTCCACACATTTTCCATTGACATAGATGGAATATTTATGTACTTTCCCCAAAACAGTACATAATGTATCATTTATGTATTACATACATGGAATATCCATGTATAGTCCATGAGTAATACATCTATGTAGCACTTTAAAAATCTGGCCATTCAGACAATTAAGAACATTTTTTGCTGCATTTTATTTTTTTAAGTTATTTGTTTACATTATGAAAAATGTGTTTTCAAAATTGTTGTGAAGTGAAAATTTAATTTAAACGTACAATTTAGATGCTTAAATAATTAAATGAAAGAAATATTGTATGGTGAGTAATTATAGGGAATATAGTAAAACATCGATTAATAAGGTAAGAACAAAATATTAATTTTTAAAGTGTAAAGTGTCTACGATGTTTTAAACATCTAATATTTTAATCATTGCCTTTCTTGTTTCTTTTCTGTCTACTTTTAGGTATAATTAAGTAAAAATTTACAATTTTTCAGGAAATTACATGTAATTTTGAGTTACAGTGATAAGTTTTTTCTAGGTGTAAATTTGCCTTTTTGATTGTCGTGAGTTTAAAATAATATTAATTTTTAATAAATAAAGAGTTTAACATAAACTAGTTAAACTTTAATCATAAATATGTGCATTAATTAATAAAAATCCAACATTTTTTATTTCAGGCGTTTCAATCCATTCATAGTACACACGATAGTACAAATGTATTACATCAATGGACTAAACATGTATAGTACACAAAATTGCACAAATGTATTACATCAATGTACTATACATGGAACGTCCCCAAAATCGTCCATTATATCATCCATCTCCATAGGACAATATCGTTCCATGTATCATCCATGGATGATACGCATGGACTATACATGGAATATTTTCGCGTAATACATGTATCGTCCATCTATGGGATTTTGGTTACGTGGGTAGGTGAATGGAATTAGTAAGAATGAGAAAATGGCATTGGCTGCAGATGTCAAATTTAAAGTTGATGCTAAATACTTATGATAAAGTTAACTATTGTGCTTCATTGTCCCACGACAAAGCAATAATTTCTCAGAAAGGAATGACTTAAAAACAACAAATCATCTAAAGCCTGTAAATTTTCTGAGGTATCAAAAGTACTGAAAAAATAACAAGCAAGTGACATTGAAGGCTTTCGTAAAACACAAAAAAAGAAGAAAAACAAGAAAACTTTTGAAACAGTTCGCAAACAATTCTTCAAAATTGTCAATAATGTTGTTCCGAAAATTGTTTTTTGGTGGGTCTTTCATTAATGACGTCCTTCCTGTCACCCAATTTTGATTTGTCTTACAATGATTGCATCAAATTTGGCCACATGCTCGAAAACTCCCCACATTGACTATTCAGTGTGGGACGTCATATATAAACAGACCCCTCCTCAACATAAAAAGGATCCTCAAATGAAACAACAAGTCTGAATTATTTGCTTCACTTCAGTTATTCTTCTTATTATAAATTTTTATTGTCAGTCAAGTGTTTTGTAAAGAAAAATAAAGTAAGATTGATAAAGAGTTCGAATGTGGAGTATTTTTGGCACTGACATTTTTTATATAACACTCTTCATTGTTCAATACTTTTCACGTGCCATTTACGTCATTTAATAAAATATTTGTCAAATGATATGTGAACATTTTACGAGGATGACGCAATTTGATGAAGAACTTTAGTTTTACAGCTTTTTTAGTGTTTTTAAATTGGAATTTTTTCATTGTGTGGGTTTTTGCTAGTTTAGTTTTTGTGGAACGAGTTCCAAGGAAATGCAATTTTGTAACTGCAAATGACATATTCAATGAAACTGTGTGAAAAATGAGCTGAATAAAGGAAACCAGGGGCGTCATTTGTGCATGATGCGGTAGAAAAATGTGACTTTATGGCCCTTTTCCTAAGTCTTATATTACAAAGAATCCTAAAGGGGTCATTTACTTATGAAGTCTGTCGAACATGATTTTTAGACCCTTCCTCTCCTCTGTCACAAAATTTCCTTTGTTTAAACTGTTACCAAATTCTAGACTCACCTCCGATCCCCTTAATCTCGGACGTCATAAGTGAACGGCCCCAAATTTCCATAATCATGAATTAAAATTCAAGTATTTGATGTCAATTAATCAAAATTAATAGCACCATTCATCCATGCAACCATCATTATCAATAGTCAATTATTCAAATTGAGTTATTTTTGGCAATAAATAATTCATTTCAATGTGAACAGCATTTCTATCTATTATTTATGTGCATAATTAATTTTAGTGTGGTCTAATATAGTTTTTTAAATTTTATAGATGCTTAATTTATTGTTATTACCGTTATTACAAAACTATTGTTATTTATTGACACACAAAAGGATGCTGAATTAGATTTTTGGCGTAGAACTTTGAAACACGTAATTTAAAGACTGTAGGTCGCTGACACAGCATACTAAACTTGGCAGATTAAGCGAATCTTCTGAAAATCCTATGTGGTGTATTTTGTGCTTCCAAAAACAGTTCATTTTGCCTTTACCAGAGTACGGAGTGTTAATAGCTCAGATCAAGGATGTGAAACTGATCAAAAATGATCAAATCTAATTGATACACATGCCAATGGCAGCCTGATGAAATTCAAGACAATCAGAGTCCTTGTCTTATACAAAAATCTAGATTTTAACCTTGCTTAACTTTATAAATCATCAGGAAGTATTTCATCCCAACTTATCATCTTTCCAGCAGTTCCTAAAATTAAATAATTAATCTCCACATCAAACATTCTCCTTGAACTTCATTAAACAGTCCCAACATGCTTTCTCTTCAATAATGTAAATTTCTCATTTAGATTAAATAAATTTAAGGAATATATTCTGTCATGCACCGAGTACTGTACATTGGTAAGACACATTTCCATTGCTACAATGATGAATACTTCTATTATACATAAAAATGCGAGGATGAAAAAAAAGAAGTAATTTACTCAAACATTTTATTTTTTTTTAAATTCAACTCTTGAGAGCTTCTGCACAGAAGTAATTAAATACAGCACAGAAGACTGGGAGAATTTCATTCTTTGTAGAAATTTATAAAACAAGAAGAATGAATGTGAATTATAATAAAATAAAGGAAAAACGGAAAGAAGAAATTAATTTTCACACAGCATTAATTTTTTATATAAAAAAATGGAGAATAAGAAGCTTTAGCAGCAACAACAAACACTCAATAATGTAAATAATAAAATGAAAATTAAATGAAGGAAAGCGTACATGCAATAAGCAACACAATAAGCAATAATACATAAAAAGATTGTTTAAACTTAACTTTTATTTAATACTCTGAAGATGTCGGAAGAATAACACAATTAAATAAAAAAATGAGATGGAAGTGGAATTAAAGTGAAAAAGTGAGAATACTTCATGACTATTATGTAGCTCGCACATGCCTCACTCAATTCTTTAGCTCCTTTAATGTTGCATGAAAATCTAATTTGGGGTTTCTCGATTGGAGTCGACTAGAAAGAAGTCGACTTAGTTTGAGTCGACTAAATTAGAGTGGATTAAATTGAGGCGACTAAATTGAAGTCGACTAGGTTAGAATCGACTAGGTTAGGGTCGACTAAGTTGAAATCGATAAGACTTTAAGTCGACTAAATTAGAGTCAATATATTAAATTTGACATTGAGTTGATTTAAAACGAATTGATTACCAACTCTGCTATTCATCCCATCTCAAATACACTTCACAAGAACCCCCACAACAACTCTTGAACAAACCAAACAATAAGTAAGCATATACACACTCATCCACATAGGAATGTGGCAAATGACTGCTTTTCATCAAGCGAAATGAAACGAAATCAAATTAAATTAAAAGATTTGAGTCGACATGAGTTACAGTGAAGTTAGATAAAAGGTATAAGAGCTTGGATATATATATAAAAAAAAAACTTTTTTTCACCACATAAAAAATAAAACTTTTTAATGCTGATGGTTAGGAAGAGAAGTAAATCAGAGGAAAAAAAAATAAAACGAAAGTTGAGAACAAATCAAGGAAGTAAAAAAATCAGAAAGGAAGGTAAAATGTTGAAAGAGTAAAGTTGAAATGAAATGAAATGAAATGTGTTTGTGAATTTTATCAGACTTGGATGTGGTAATTTTCCAGGTGGAATGAGCTTTTTGAAACTTTGGTTTTTCTTAGATTTAAGCTGTAAAGTTTGTCGTGTAGATCAATTTTGGAGCATTTATCAATACTGCATGGATATAGCTCAAGCTTCAAAATGAGGCTGCTTCCTTTGCATATATCCAATTGGTAAAGATTAGATCCTAGTTACATTCATGCCATTTAAGACACATTAATCCAACTTTTTCTAGAATTAATTAAATTCAATCAAGACATCAATTTGTCAATTAAACCATCCATCAATCTCTGCAATTCATTAGTCTGTCCAAAAATTCCATTTGACATTCTATTTGCATATCCACCTTCTTCACTCATTCATTATGTCTGCCATTTTACTGACAATCAAGCGAATGAAAGCTTCAATAAAAACAAAAATTCAATAAATGAACAAACATATGCACAGAAAAAAAATCGACTGGAACCGACATAAAAAGGAGAAAGCTGTCATCAGCATATAAATAATAATTATATTAGCATGATAGAGCTCGTCGTAATAGTTTGAAAGGAAATGATATAAATATTCAAAAAGAGGAGATATGATTACAGTAAAATGAAGTCTAATGCCACACAAATCATCCATAAAAGAGAATAAATAGCAAGACAATGAAAAATTCATCAATTTAATGAACGAAATATAATTCATTCTAGACAGAAAAAATACAAAAATTATGTGAATAGGAAAAATAAATTTTTATTCTGCTAAATCACGCGATCAGCATTAAAATTGGTGGGGGAGGGTTTTTTTGGAGGTTGTATTGTGATAAAGCGCATTTAATGGAGTGATATGAGATGGCTTGTTGGTTCAAGAGTCAGAATCTTTTGGATTTTGAAGTTGCATGTTGGCAAAACTAGTTTTTAATCTCACTTTTTCGAATAGAATAGATTGGTTGTTGACCTTTACTTCAATAATCTACACATTTCTAGTAGCTACTCTTCTGATCTCTTAACTTAACGGAACGGCTAGTATTCTGAATTTTTATAAATCTGATAATAAGGTTTAATATTAGACAGCCACATGACTACACAAATGACACATAGATTTGGAATTTCGCACATTTTCCTATGACCCAAACTATTCTTAACCCTCCGCTTAACTTTACTGGACAATCTGAATCTTACAATCCCCAATTTCTAACAAGCTATCAAGTTTCAAAGAACAAAAAACTAAGGAAAGTGAAAAATCGCTTTTTGAACTTTTGCGATAATAAAATGTTTATCTTAATGCCATGTAAGAAGAGTATTGTGAGCCGAAAATAAATATTTAACCATCATTCACAACTTTTAGTGACATCAATGTCATTTGTGTTAGCAAAAGTATCAAGAGCGAGCATTTAATAGATCCAAATTAATCAAAAGATTGTTAGTTGTTGGAAAATTAATTACAAAGTAATTACGTGAACATTTTTTGCTTTCAATTTTGGCACGAATGAAAATATTTTTTTTTCTTCTTGGTATTGAAACTAATTAATTTTATCAATTCTGCTGCGTGCCTTCCTCGAGTTTTCATGCTCAAATAAAATTAATTCCTCGATTCAAATTAATATTTATTTTTTTTTCATTTTCGAATTAAATTTTAATTTTTTATGGTTTTAAGTCCTTTAATTGAATTCATATTATTGTGTATTTGGGCTGGTGTGTTTGCAAGTGGCAATGTTGGTGTTAAGATGAAAAATGCAAATTGTGTTGGCAATAATTATTTATTGAGGGATTTTTGATTGTGTTCATCCTAAATATGGGATGTGGAATCATTGTTGGATAAAGTTTTTAACTTAGGCACTTAAGATCCCCCCCCCCCCCCCTCCCCTGGGTACATCCCTACAGAGTGGGGTTTGAAATTTATTCATAAACAATTCAAAAGTCAGCTATAAAATCAGATTATTTTGCAGCCAACTAGCTCCAAAAACATCTCTAAAGAACACTTTCGAAAATTTTGCCAAATCTTTGCTCATAAAGATTCTCATTCATGATGAATGGACTATAACCAGAAAGTACTAATATAATAAAATAAAAATTTTCTATTTCACAATTTTGTTGGCCAATAAAAAAATTTCACCTTCGCTTGATGAGGATTATTGTGTAGTATAAATGAATTGAGTGAATAACATGAAATGCGAAAAAAAAATTCAGCAATCAACTCAAGTTCTTATAGTCACTGCCGTAAAATATAATAAAAAAATATGAAATTTTCGAGTGAGTGTAAGGCAGGAAATGAGAAAAGCAATTTTGACTATTGTGAGCATATAAAAAACTTGTTATAGAAAAAAAAAATTCTATTTCCTTTTCGTTTCGGTCATTAACATTCTTATTTTTCCTGTCGTTCCAATTTCAATGAGGAAAATTCTTTGTCAAGCTTAATTTTTGCTCCCCTTTCCATTTTTAGTTCTCAACAATTGAATCAGCATGTAAAAGACTTAAATTTAATTAAATTATGTTTAATCCGAAGACAGGATGTCTCGAATTAGTGAGAGTGGAAGTTTTTCAAGTTTCTTTGGATATTTATTATTTAATCGTGATGCTGAAAAGCTATAATTGCTTTAGTCTTTTGCAGCTTTAGTTTTGAATAAAAGAACCGGAATTCGAAGTTGGTTAAGTGGAATTGACTTTAAATCAAATCTAATTGAAAAGGTTCGACTCTACTTGACTTGGTTCGACTGTACTTGACTATGTTCTTCTCTATTCAACTAGGTGCCACCCTACTTTATTAGGTTCGATTATACTTGCCTAGGTTTGACTATACTTGACTAGATTCGACTCTTCATGAATGAATTCAATTTTACTTGACTAAGTTCGACTCTACTTGACTTATTTTAACTCTACTTGACTAGGTTCGACTCTCCTTTATTAGGATCGACTCTTCTTGACTAGGTTTTTTTGGTTTGTATTTCATTTTATTTGTAAGTAACCAAATTGCTATGTTACAAAATTAAATCGTATACGACTACAAAGTGCATTTTGTTCTTAAAAATTATTATTCTTATTAGGTTCGAATCTACTTGACTAGGTTCGACTCTACTTGACTAGATTCGACTACACCTGACTAGGTTTAACTCTAATTGATCAGGTTTGAATCTACTTGACTGGATTCGACTTTACTTGACCAGGTTCGAATCTACTTGAGTTGGTTCGTTTCTATTTGACTAAGTTAGACTCGAATTGACTAAGTTAAACTCTAAATTGACATCGAACTCTGTTTATTATGATTGCATTAAATGAGAAGTTTCTTTAGTTCCGATATTATTTATTTGCCTTATAAGTTTGACCAACTTCCACAAGAATAAATATTAAACTTTTCAATAAATAAGAAGACACTCTCTACCTTTCCTTTTTATTGAAAACTTCACAGAAAAAAAATTACTTGCATCTTAAAAGTTTCTATAAGTTAAAAAAATTCAAACAGACACAGAAATTGTCCTATCACAACTTCATAACAATAATCATCATCATTATTATAAACTTTCGAATGAACAAGAAGATTCACAATTTTTTTATAACATAGTAAAAGGGGTTCAATCAAAAATGACAACCAATTTTAGGGATCTGTGTGAAAGTTGCAACAATTTTTTGCGTGATTAATCTTTTAAATGGAAGGTGGGGGAGGGAGTCGCCCAATTTTCGAATAGTCATTATTCATGAACAACCCTGCAGCACATAATCTGCAAAAAAGTGAAGATGAACAAGAAAAACTTTAAAGTAACTGAAGAAAAGTTTACAGTCTGGAAAAAAATTGAAGACAAATTGTTAAAAGAAAAACTTTACATCATTAAAGAAAAAAAAATTTATGCTGCTTTTTTGATAATATTTGAAAAGCATGGAACTCGTGTCAGGCATTCATCCATACACATGTGAGATTCCATGTCTCAAGAAGCTGTCGCATCTGCATTATGGATGAGAATACGAACTAGATGTACAATAATAATGCGATGTAAAGTACATCCACACACAAAAAAATGTGCAGAATGGCGAGTGTTTCTGCAATAAATTGAATGGAAAGTTTTCTATTCCTTCTGCTCCATTCAGTTCATCATTGAAATTCATATTCAATATTTGTAGCTGGGACGAAAGTGTGCATATAAATTTTCTACTTAAATTCTTTTCACATTCATTGTTTGCATGGGGGCAGTGTTGAAGTAAGTGGGATAGTTTTATGTGGAAAGTTTATAGAATGGATTATATTAAAAATATTGTTAAACTTTTGAGGGGTCTGATGATAGGTTCAGTGACTTAGTAATTGCTCTATGCCTATGGCGAGGTCAAAAACATCCCCAATAATTCCAGTTGAGTTAGATTTTCAACCATTTCAAGTGACTAGATCCCTGGTTTTCGAGCTGATTGTGTAATCAACTCTGGTAATAATTAAACACCAGTTCAGACCTCTTTTATTGTAGATATATTTGATATCCTATAAAACCAAGCTAGATAGAGCCTCAACTTTAGAGCTGTTTAAATTCAGAAAGGGTAAGTGGGGGGGGGGGCAGGGATGTTTTTGGTGGCAATTAAAGTCTTTGTTCTTATTGTACATTAGGGTTTTCAATCCCGGGATTAAAATGTACTGAAACCCGGGTTTGATCCCGGGATTAAAAACCCTATTGTACATCAATCAATTTCTTCCTCTTCTTTATCCTAACTCCATGGTGGTCATTTTGTGCTTTTCCATCCATCGAACAATTTGACCCTACTTTTAATATACATTATCAAAAATTCAATCAAAAATCCACAAATCTTCTGACAATATCTCGAAATTCACAAAATATAACCTCAAAATTATCCCTCAAAAAACCACTCAACCCTTTAAATTCACGATCCATACTCCACCCTTATTCAAAATTCCTGATTCATTCAACTCGTATAAACTCATTCTCCCGAAAAAAAAAACTCCTAAGTCTGCAACAGTTCCAATATCACATGAATGGAGAAAAATATTTTACAACTTGCTCAATCGATTGAAAAACAACATATGTGACCAGGACTATAGTTATATTACATTATCGAAAAAATTTCATCATAAATGAAAAAAAAACTTTTTCTCTTCGTTCAATTTTTCTCACACAAATTCGCATTTGTTGGTTTGGAAAAAAAGTTAAATTTTTTCCATATTCCGTATTTATTATTGAAATTTATGCCGGAAGTTCAAATGACTGAGTGTGCATATGTGTATATGATTGCCTTTTCTACGAATATAAAAGTTATTGAATAAATCAATTTTGTGTGCATTAATCTTGATTAATTTTTGTCTCTTTCTCTTTGCATGCACATTTGAGCACTTTTGCTTATTTTGTGGCAATAACAACTTGCTGGCTGCTGTTGTTCCTTTTTTCTCATGCCAGTTTTTGCAGCTTTTTATCGAGAACGAGAAAGTTTTATTTTGTGAAATGAAAAAAGTTGAATTTTGTACATTTGGACAGCATGTAAAGGAGTCATTAACATGTAATGTCTTGTGCTATTAATTAGGGGGGGGGGGGGGGTTGGCAAGAATCTCGTACTAAAGTTGGTTCCTACCATATTTTGTGACGCTAGAGTCCCTCCAAAAAGCTCAGTTTTGAAACCCGATAATCAGAAATAAAGCCCTTATAAATGTTAAACAAGACTTAAGAACCAATAAGCTGCAACAAAAGAATCAACATTAAAAAATTAGTGGAAATAATAAATTACACACATGCATAAAATTTACATCCAAACTGTGGTCTGTGATGCTAAAGTTAAATTTACTTCATTTAAGGAACAATGAACGACGTATTTCACGCTTTGGATGTGAACTTTCATAAAACAAATGTGTTTAAACTTTGTGCATACATGATATAAGTTACTGACTGAAATAATTACTGCTGTATGGGATAATAAATTAAAGTTTGGATTGCTAGAAAGTTAAAATAAAGTTCTTTTTGATGTGGAAATTTTGTGGAATTAACAGGAATTGAAATTAAAATGGGAAAAAGTTTTTGTTTTATATTTAGATGAAGTCAAACTTTGGCTTAGTGCAGTTGTTGATTTGAAGGTATCTGAAGGTCTCCTAGACATAGTCATCGATTAGCAATCTATGTCCTCAAAATTTAAACCATTTAATATCAATAAAAAGCCCCTAATCCCATAACTATTATAAACCGCTAATAAAATTAAATCATCCAAAAAATTTAAATCCCACAAAACTCATAAATATAGATAGATCCTCTATGTCATCATCATAAATAAATTTACACATATAAAAGATAAATATTTATCAACAAAAAAAGTTTTAATTTTAAAAAACCACCAATTAGATAATGAACGAAATTGAATATCATTTAACCAAAAAAATAAACCAACAATATTTTAATAGACCTGCAACAAAGTATAAATAATTATTATTTTAATAAATCAGAATGAATCAATAATTGTAATTTGATAATATTCATATAAACAATTATTGTTTAATTTAGTTTTGAAAAATATTATACATATTAAATAGCAGTGGGGTGGGGGGGGGGTCATTTTGGATGAATTTTATTATAAAAAACCTTTGGGTCGGTTAATACACGCTTTTGTGAAATTCTTATTAAATGCTTAAAGAAAGCTTAGAAATTCTTAGTTCACATCATGCGCGTTAAATGAAGGGTTGGGGGTATTTGGGGGACAAATCTCGCGACGTTAACAGGAATTTCTTCATTTTGCTAGGATTTTTATGAAAAAATGGAAAAAAATCATAAAAATCCCCCCTCCCCTCTCAATTTTCCATAAAAAATTTTTTTGTCTCCCCTCTTCTTCAAATTCCTGGCTACGCCCCTAGTTCACATATAAGTTCAGTGGTTCTTAAACTGTGTGCCAAGTTAATCCAAGTTATTGAAGTCATGTTTTATGACTTCAAAAAGACTTCGAAAATTTTAAAATATAGAAAATTAACCGTGTACCAAAAAAAGTTTGAGAAACACTGCATTAGGCTGCAATCTAGATCAAACCTAGTAATTTTCGAGCTTCTTCTCAGGTATGAGTCATATGATCAAGGGAGACTAATGCCAAGGCTAGTCAAACTCTCTCTCTAAGGCTTCTCTAGTCATTTAAAATTCACACAAATATTTCCAAACCTTGCCTCAACTTTTTCAACATCAAAACATTCACAAAATAATTTTTTCACGAGTAATATTGTGGACGAGATAATAAAATATTTTTATCTGAAAACAAAGTTGAATATAAAAAATTACAAAAATTAATTTAAAAACATTCATGCATGTAATTATCAACATTTAATCAATGACGTTAATTTTCAATCGGAATATTACTTTGTAAGTAATTCAAATCTATTGAAATGGAAGTAATATGCTGGTCTTTAAAACTCTATTGTTGGGAGGTTTTGGGGGATGTTTGTGGTTCAATTGAACTGACTCGATATTGAAAGTTGAAATTTTTTTATCCAGAGCTTTTGGTTTTGTAATTATAATTAAAGAGTGGGGAGGTTGTAATTGGTTGAGGATACTTTTTGGAAAATTTTCAATTTCTGTCAATGAGTTGAGGTAAAATCTCATTAAATTAATTGCATTATGGGTTTATGGTGTGCATTTTACATTTGATGTGGTTCATCAATTTTTAATGTTCATGTTTTATTGGGTTTATTTGTGATTGATGGTGGATGTGGCTTCATTGTCTTTGGAATGAGTGATGATAATTTATTTGAGAGCTTTATGTAACGGAGTAAGGAAGGGGGCCTGCGACCAGTCAACTTGATTCCTAGGATCCTAGAAGCAGCTCTTATTGTCATTTTATCAACCCAATCTCTTATAATCCTCGAAATTTCATACAATATAAATATTAATGTCATACCAAATTACTCACGGTTCAATTTACTTTTTAATTAATCCAATTTAAGCTGATTAAATTTTGTTATTCATAAAATGACGAAATTTTCACTTTTGAGGTATCAGCAAAAAATATAATTCACAATGGAATTTTTAATTATCCTGTGGCCATTCTCATGAATATTAAATGAGCTTAAAGTCCACACATACAGTTTGATATCACCAGCTGATGAAAATTCAGCATAACAAATGTGTGCAAATAAATATGTCATGATATGAGAGATAAATTGTTTTTTGAACGGACAATTAATTTCTTAAATATTGAATTTAAATTATTAATGTTGAAAAATGTCATTATTGTAAGTGCGGGTGTGTACTTTTCAATCAGGTGTTTAAAAAATTATTATGGTAATTTTATGGTGGACTTTTGTTGATATGAATTAAATAGCTGCTGGAATATTATGTAATGTATTGTAAAATCGAGGGATA
Organism: Chironomus riparius; assembly: GCA_917627325.4. Classification (NCBI taxonomy): domain Eukaryota; kingdom Metazoa; phylum Arthropoda; class Insecta; order Diptera; family Chironomidae; genus Chironomus; species Chironomus riparius. The sequence continues at coordinate 13,062,772 of OU895877.1, read as the reverse complement.
TGCGGTGATTTAGGGATTATAAAGAACTTTTATACATGTTTTTATGCATCGATATCTGCAATCAGAGTTTTCAGATGGGTAACTTTGGAAAGGTGCCTCATCAGAGCATGGTAGCTTGCTATTTAGGCATGTCTGGCCAAAGGCAAAAAAGCGTGCCTAGTGAAAGACAAAAACTAGCTGAAGGCAAAACCTAGTCAAACGCAATCCTTAGCCAAAGGCAATCCTTAGTCAAAGGCATGTTGCCATTGTTGATTTCTTAAAAAACTGAGCTAAGAGTGATCATCCATTCAATACCTTTAATATTTAGGGAAATAACATTGAGGTTCTAGAGCAGTGGCTCTTAAACTGTGTCCTGCAGCACACTAATCAATTAAATTCGAGAAGCACTAGACGGAAGCTATGTTTTACTTTATAGAAGATGAAAATACAAAAGATGAAGCTATGGTTATAGAATGAGCGACAAAGTTAACACTTTAGTAACAAAAAGGACTCTGTATGGCTTCAAAATAAAGAAATGCATTGCTTTGTATAGTCAACAAGCTACCATATGTCAACTACTGCATCTCTAAACTATTTCAACTCACTAAATGAGTCAATAGCTGTAAATATGTTCTGTTTGGCCTTCTGATGTCAGAGCTGCCCACCCCTAACTTCACATACCCAATAGATTTCTAAATTTATATCTCTAAACTCAACAAATCTCACCTTCAGATTAAGATTATCAAGTGCTACATACTGACACTAAAATCCTTAAAATTTAATGAATTTTAGATTAAAATCTCAATGTCATCTGCTGGACACAACAAAACAATCTCAAAAATTGCAGACATTTTCATTTGTCGATTCACAAAAAATGAAATGAGAAAAAAGATTAGTTTCTTAAGCTTACAATAAAATACAGAAATAGAGATTGTCAATACAATCCAACTATTTCATCAGTCAATGGTAAGAGTTTAATTCCAATAAAATCCTCTTAGTACGTCCATTTCCTTTACATTCAATCTCTTACAAATATTTTCTACTTTTTCTTTTCATTTCGTCTCAATACTTTTATTTTTGAATTTTTATAAATGCAGCATTAAACTTTTTATAAACTAGAATTTAATCTCGATTTGCTTGTGTTGCAATAACTCATTGCTTCTCACTCACTGTAAGCAGAAATGGATGAATGAATGAATGAGAGAGAAAGCTGTAAAGCTTCTTATTGTGGTAAAGCTCTTCCATCGTTGTAATTCTATGGCAATAGAAGTATCCATATATTTTCATTAAAATTTAAACCTCCTTCTTCCTCATTTCTCGCTCTATCGTGGCCCCCTTTTCGTATGTAGACACATATTCTCATTCCATTGTTAGCTATTTTGTTAGTTTATGGTTTTACATACATACGGATAGATAAATAAGACTCTGATACATTCACACAAACAGATTTTCAGTATTTTTTTTTGTATGTTGTTCCAGTTATTCAGCATGTATGATTTTGTTATGGATGAAAAGAATATTTTTTTGGGGAGGAAATTTTACCGCATTGAGAATAAATGCTCATGCCGCAAAATGATGATATGTGAGGACCACAGATTTTATGACAAATTTTTGTGCATTTTCATGTTGTTGTTGGGTTCTGAAAATGTGTACAAAATAATATTTTGAGTTGTCCAAAATTGTTCGAGGAATGAGCGATGGAAAGGACAAAATTATTTGAAATGAAAATTAAAATTTGAGCTTGCGAAGCGGAAGTTTAATGAGAATAACAATTTTTTGATGCATGAAGGAAGGAATTTGTTTGATATGTCCTGGGCAAGGGTGTTTAAATTGAAGGAATAATTTTTGTCAATGTTAGAATAACCTTGACCAACAGGGACAGGTTTCTGGGACTACATTAGCCAATGTACTTTATACAATCAAAAACTGATGGGCTGCAATTTGAGATATAATTAAAATTTAACTTTAACTATAGTATATGGCCGAGGTAGCTTTAGAATCTAGAGCTCGAAGTCGATTCGAGATTTTCATTGACTTTGTATGGCGGAGTCGACTTCAAGTCGACTTGACTCAAATTCAATACAAAATTTCATCGAGCTCTGCTAGAAACTGGCCCAGATTTGACAAACTTGTATGGACTAGAGAAATAATTTGAGAATTTTCGTAATGAGTAATTTGAATGCTGTCGAACAGTAATGCAGTTCCATAAACTATTCGATCACTTCCTCCATTAATTGAAACAGGATAGGATTTTTAATCCCACTTGATATGTGCCAATCTGTTATCTTAAATCTAGAAAGAACTAGATCATGAGGATAATGGCATGAAGTTGGTCTTTTAAAAAATTAAATTCACATATCTTAGAATATTTTGGTTTGATTGGAAATGATAAGTACCACATTATCACATACTACTTCTATCTTTCCACCTACATGCCATTCTATATCAAAAAAATAAAATCCAAAACTATCCCAATCTGAGTTTTATTCAATTTAATTTTCCCACAATTCCAGAAAATTGTGGATTTTAAAGAATTTTTTTTTCCCATCAATTCAAATTAAATTGCTACCTTTCATTCCTCATCCTGACTGCAAAGTCAGCCACAACCATCCAACATTTTTGCATTAATTTAAATTTATTTCCACGGTAATCGCTCGAAGCAAAAAACATCAAAAAATGGGGAAAATTTTTCATCATTGCCTTTTATATCCTTTTAAATTACATTTTCCCTCCTGTTTCGCATCGTTGACTTAATTGCTTATAACAAAAATCTTCAAACTTTTCTCTAGACAAAAAAGGAATCTTTCATTTATTTAACTTTTATCCAAAAAGTATATTTTTTTTTACTCAAAAAACCTTAACACAAAAGTCATTAAAATTTTTCCCATTCAACTTTTCTTTTCGTTTCGTTTCCATCATTCAGATCAACGTGAATTGTTTCCATTTTTTGTCTGCCTCAACATCATGCTGAAATGCTTCAAAAAATTTATTCTCTTTCCTGTCCTTTTCTCGCTCGAGTAAGAAATTTAAGCGGGAAAATTTTCTTTGTTTTTCATTTTTCTCGTTACACAAAATTGAAAAGTTTCGAAAAGTTTTTCACTCGAAAAAATTGAAAAAATAATGTTTTTTTTTTTGAGAACAATCAGAAAATGAGAATGAATTTTTTTTTTCTTTTTGCATGTTTAACTTTGGGAATTGTAAGTTTGAATACATTAAAGTTGTTGTGATTGTTATGTTTGATGTATTCCATAGAGGTGGCATTCATTGTATATTTTTGATTTAAGTGAAAATTATTAAATTGATAATTTTGTGTGATTATAAAAAATGGAAAAATTGTAGAATGTTGAGTATCTGAATTTTGAACAGATTCAGTGACAAATCCAGAAATTGAGATCACTATAAATATTTACATCATTTATTATGCATACAAGAGTATGTTTGATCCAACAACAAGAATCTTGAATAGCAAAGTTAACCACAATAACAATTTGAGAAAAATAATGAATAATCTTCTGTACGTGAGGTCAAGTCTACCTGTCGACCCATTTATTTCATCTCACGAATGAGTAAAAGCACACAAAATTATTCAACCACTCCTCCAACGTGGGCAGTGGTTCTTATTTTGAGTTTGTTTGGTTTGTGGCTTGAGCTGAAGTGGCTCGATGGCAGAATGGTTCAGTACTTTGGTATCTAATTGTTGCAATATCGACACAACGATCATGGGTTCGAAACTCGGCATGGGAAATATTTCACTTATCTTTTTTTGAAACATATGTACTGGAAATGAGGCTCATAGTCTTCCTTTGTAGACTCCAGGCAGAAATGGCATCAAAGGAGCGCTTTGGATCCCACAATAAAATGTAGGTCTAGGTTTGAGTGCTGTGGTTTGCTACAACCTCAACTGTTAAACTCCCATTAGCTACATGTCACCCTAGCGCACTTCTGGATCAGAATTGATCTGCATAAGCCAGGCGCATAGCCATATAAAAAATTTTTTTGTCCCCCCTCTCTTCAAATTCCTGGATACGCCCCTGGCGTAGATGAAGGTTTTTTTTGGTCTTCGACTTACTACATTACTAAAGACAGTTCTTCTCAAACTATGTTCTTCATTAAATAATTGTTTTACTGTGGTGCAATCCAAAAAGTACCAGAACTTTAGTCTTTAATTTGCAGCTGGTTTAAGATGCAGCTCCTAATTAGATCCTTATGTCTCTAATTTTGAATCGTTTCAAATATGTCATAAAAAGTCTTAAAAAAGAGTTTTTATCTCCCTCTTCTCAAAAAGTTGGGGACATTCTAACGAAAATACACCACGAACACACAGTTTTAGCATCCCCTCCCAACCAACAGCTCCACTCGAGCATTGTAACAACATAACGTTTTTTTATATCATCCACAAAAGAAGAAATGAGGCAGTGAGCTTATTGTGACCTTGAACCTCCCTCTTTTCACGTTGATTGATTGTTTAATGTCAGGTCGTTGCTGCTTTGTTTCCGTTGATACAATTTTTTGGTATTCTCCTTCATTTCCTTCCGCCATAATGATTTCGATATGCGTATGGACTAAATTATTATAGATTATGTACACGATGTGCGTTCCCTGAATTTAGAAACGATCCATTAATGTTTAATGGCTGCTTCCTTTTTTGGTGAGGTGAAATTTATATATGGAGGTTGTGATGATTTAAAGGGGATGAAGATGGATTCTTTGGAAAAAATTGAGTACCAGGAAGTGGGGCTACAACTCTAACTATATTAATATGAATTTATGGTCAAAATCTCTCAATTTATTTTTCATATTTGAGTTTGTAATTAGAAATTGAATTATTTATTTCACAATTTATGCTGCAAAGTTTGCTTAAAAGCTTTTATTCATAAATTTTGCAAAGATTTTTCTAGCAAATTTCAGCACCCTATAACATTGCAATGACCGCAAATTATGAGTTATTATATCACCTACTCAGCACTTCTTTCTCCATTCAATGAACTCCTCCTCCCCCACAACTATCTTGAAATATTCAAAACGATACAAAACTCAAACAAAAGAGCAAAAGCCACTAAAGTGTTATCATATTTTAATAGTTGGTTTTCTCAACAATTTCATTACGCTTTTCTCCCCTTTTCACCACCACAACCACAATAATTTTCGTTATTTTTCACTCGCATCTTTGCAATGTCAATGAATTATTTGTCTTCAACTTTCTTGTTGTTCTTCTTAAGCTAATGCGAATGAGACGAAAATTTATGAAATAACTTTCTCCTTTTTGTGAAATGAATGAGTTTTTGAAATTTTTTTCAACTTTTAATAATTTGTTATTTAATAATTTTAAGATTAAAAATTTTTGTGTGTGGGGTTTTGTTGAGATGTTGAATAAGTTTGGATTTAAGAGGAAGTATGAAATGTAATTTAATGATTTAATTATTATGGAATGGGGAGATTCATAAGTGATGTTAAGCATAATTAAGAGGTGACTTTAAAGGGAACTAGAAGGGAAGGGAATGAATAATAATAATGTGAGAGGGTTCCAGCCATGCGATGTGTTACTATTCGTTGCGACGAGCTAGAGGCACTGCGATCCTGATCGATGATAGAAATTATTGTACCGTTCCCTGTGAATGAACTTATAGATTCACTTATAGATAGTATTAAGGGGATGAACTTCTCCATAAATTTATTAAGTTTTATCATGATTCAATTTCTTATTTTTCAAATTCATCTAAATCAAGTCATAGACGGACATTGGTCCAAAATGGTACGGAACTGATAAAATCAAAATGATCAAGTTTTTGATGCGCCTCCAGTTGACCAAAAAATCTTTAATACACCCTTGGACAGATATGCAGTCAAAGTGCAATACATTTTTATGATGAGACTTTACTGTCTTCAAAGCCTCCGTTACTTAATTTTAAAGCTGGATATCTTATCAACCACATAAATTACATTAAAAAATCGCTTTTGCTTACAAGCCCCTTCAAAAATGTCACCATAAAAATTCCAACTCATCTCAGATTCCCACATTAAATTCCATTTAACTCCCCGCACTTCAATAGTTTTTTCCATTCATACGCACAACTTAATTAATTTACCCTGGATTTCAGCTCTATTCCCAAATATTTACTTAAATCGTCTAGATTCTAATCACTTAACACGATAGTAATTAATTCAATTAACAAGTTGATTTTAATGGGGATGATTAATCCATTAGGCTTTTATTGTAATTTAGATTAAATCCTCGTAGATAAGATGCAGAGAGGAAAAAAAGTGTCTGTTTGTTGAAGACTTTTTTTGTTGATTTTTTTTTTGTAGAGGATGTAGAAATGGGATGATTTTTTTTGTGACTTTGGAAAATTTTTTTTTTGTGGTTTGTGGATTACATGACAATAGTTTTGTAAGGCTTGATGCTTGATATTCAGTTTGCAAATAAAATGAGAGATACTGTGGCTCATATTGCATTACTTTTGCAATTTTATGTAATTACTCCAACTCTAACAATAAACAGCCATAACTCCCATAATATCAAACTTAAATGCCAATAAATATTTCATCTCATGACTTCCATGCATCTTTCTGTGCCAAGCAATTGCCAAGTGTGAAGAAAACGTCAGTTTTAATTCCATCATTAATATTTATTTGCTCTCATTTCTATGCTTAGCGCTTGATGAAATTATTTTGCCTTCCATCGTTCTTTTGCCGATACCATCTAATGTTTATGTGTTTATTTATGTTGTACATTCATTTATGCTTGTTGTTGGTTCTCATTCGATCAAATGGAATTTTTCCTTCTTTTTAACTGATTCCTCGTATGTAAAGTAATAAATTCCCTTAAAGGCATATAAATTACATGAAATTACGTGAGCAATGGATGGAATTTTGTGATTGTTTAATGGGGGATGCAATTGGGAAGAAGGTAGGCAGTTGTTTGACTAATTGTCTTAACTTTTTTTATTAATCTACTGAATTAAGCATCCTCAATCTAGAATACATCCTACACATAACCTTAAAAAGCGCCTTATACCTCCGAACACTTTTCATCACTTCCCTACCATACCCCACTATCGCTTGATGAGATTCTTCCATTCCACATGCTTATGCGCAATTTTCGGATGTATGAGAAATTTATGACTTAATCAGCAGTAAATGCTGTCGCATTTAAAGCGAGACTTCATCAGCATTTCGAGCCAACCGAAAATGTCTCCTAATTTATAATTAAATTGAAAATGTAAACGACTGCTAAGCAAATACATCGCAAAAATCAAGTTCTTATTTGGTCAAATTGAACAATCAATATTGATTGGACTTGCTGTATGTTTTTCGATTCTATTTAATTAGTGCTTAAATCAATAAAATGTTTATTTGGATGTGTTCATTATTTTTTCTCTCTCGGAAAAGAAGTTTTTCTGGCTGTGCTGATTTGATTTCGAGAATAAATTCATTGATTGAAGCGTACGTACTAAGTGAAGTTGAACAATTTATGGGGTGAATGCTTTGATGGTTGATTGTCGAGGGGTGATGAAGATTTTTGGAAGATTTGATTGACTAATGTTTTTATTTAATTTATTATGAATCTACCTTTGGAATTATGGGGGAAATTTACATTTATTTTGATTTATAGCAGTGGTGTCCAACCTTTTTTGTGCTACGGCTCACCTTTGTTGTAAGTCATGACTAAAACCGCATACTGCATACGGTTCGTGGAATTTTCTTAATTTTTTCTCGCGGCACATGGGTTAGGCATCACTGATTTACAGCTAGGGCTCTATCTAGGCTGATTTCATTGAAGGAATGGGAGGTTGACCCTTTAATATGATTGAAGCTTTAGCTTTGTATGCTGAAACATCAACATGTGAGTGCAAAATTAACGAATGATACATTGAAGTTAAAAAACGAAAGACATAAAGGTTATAAATTACAAATTTGACACTAGACAACCTTCAAGCTGCATAAAACCTTCAATACAACTAACAAGTGTGCATAAAATATTAAAATATTGAGTTAATTCTTAAACATTATCAACAGATAGAAAGCATCTTACTCCAAAGCATAAAATACATCAAGTAACTAGGAATGATAGACGTAAAGACCTAAAAAACCGCAGAACCATGCACTTTAAGTGAAGTAAGCAGGATGAAATGAGCGAAAAAGGAAATAAAAATATAAATAAATGAATAAACAAGGTTGAGGTTAAAATGATGATAAATTGTTTGCAGAGAAAGAGGATTGAGAAGAAGCAGCAACAGCAACAACAAAATTTCTTTTCTCGACCTCATCGAGGTATATTTAAAGTTGAGCGTTATAAATGAGAACTGAAAAAAATATCATAATAATAAAAAGTCATGCATCGTGTAAAGTTTTCTTCCTGTTTGATGAATTTTTAGTGTTAAGTTTAGTTTTTGTTGAGTTCAGGGCTGAAGGGTGAGTCAATTTGTCTGGTATTAAGTTGGATATCTGATATTTGAGTTTTTAAAGCACCAGCGCTCGTCTCAAGAGTAATTTTCGATTGAATTAATAGAGTTTGGGCCAGTGATGGTCAACCCATGTGCTGCCATAGATATCAAAAAAATCTCCCGAACCAATTGCTGTTTGCTGTTTTTGTCATGGTTTAACTTTAAGGTGTGCCGTGGCTCAGAAAAGGTTCGCCACAACTGGTTTGAACCAATTTTGAATGTTATATAACCTCAAAAATTGAACAATTCCCAAAATGCGCCTTGAACATCAACCTCACATCCTTTTAAATTCTATGTATAATCCCATAAAAGTTTCATAATACTCTATTATCCCCTTGCAACATGCAAATAAATACACATTCATATATTATATTTCATGATGCTATGTCTAGAAGCAAGCAAAAAAAAAAAACAGCACCGATGAATGTATGAATGTGTCAAGATGTAGTGGGAGATGAAAAATAATATACAGGAGCGATTGTAATAAATTTTCATTTTATTAAACAGAAAATGAAGGAGAAAAGGCGAAAAAAAAATTATGGGAAATAAAATTTGGAATTTTATGATCAATTTTTGACGCTTTCAGTGCGTTATAAAAATGAATAAAGCCTTAGATTTAAATGAAAAATCTGAGAATGAGGGAAAAAATATGGGTTTTTTTGAGATAAAGGGGTTGGGACATGCGATTAAGAAGTAATTATGATGAAGGTCATTATGAGCATCTAATGCTAGAATACATAATCAGAGTTGACACTAAAATTTTTGCTCATTCAAAAGCTATTTGTCAGGACTACATAAGTCAAAGCATTAAAATAAAATTGATTTCTTCACATTTTTCACAATTTTGCCAACACTGCTCACTAATTTAATTTTTTTTTCATTTCTCATTTTCATTTAAAGCAATAAATGAAGTCATAAAAATTTAGATCTTAATGACATTCATTCATATTTTTTTTTCTTATTTATAAAATACGACATCATGTCATGTTTAATGATCAGCCATGTATAAGAAGAACATGCTTCTTATTTTATAGAATTAAGAAATAAAAGAGAAATTTGAGTAACTTTGTTTAGAAAATGTTCATTATTATTCAAGAGTGTGTAAGAAGGAGATATAGCATAGATCTCTATGAGTTGTTCATATATTGTATGGAAGCTTATTGTTTTGGACTGGTTTCTTCAATAAGAACTTATCATATTCTCCAGGATAGGGTCTAAGAGGTCAATAGCACACCAGACTTCAATATTTTAATCTACTGTCTACTCATACTAATGACTAAATACGTCTCTGGACACATAACAAGCTAACGACCCACAAAATTCTTTTAATTTATTTTCTTTAAATCTCTTACAAGATTTGTCATCAAATTGTCAAGCATTGCTGCGCTCACAACAATCCTCCAAGCTCAATCATCTCTGCCTCATTGAGGCGGTAAACAATCTTAATTTTAAGACAAAATTATGTAAATAAAAGCACCGAAAACAAGAAGAACAAATTAAAAAGCAAATGAGAATGATTTTTTTTTCTTGTTTTATATCCCAAATAGCCTTAAATTCTGACTAACATCGGAATGATTTCATCTAGATGCTCCGTCATGAAGCAAATTTTTTTAAGACAAGTATTAAAGACAGAGAACATTAGAAAATATCCAGGAACGGAAATCTCGAACGATAAAGCGAAAAGAGGAGGATTTAAGCTGTCAGAAAATTAAGTTTACGACAGTGACAATAGCGAAGGCATGCGAATGAAAATCTTATTTTAAAATTTATAGTCACTTAAATTTGCATATCGCACATGCCTTCAAGTACACTGTGTCTTTACTTTATTTCCAGATGAAACAGTCTCTGCCTTACGTAGCAGTTATGGCAAGTCAAATACAACAAACTGCTTTCACCTTACGCACAATGAGAAATTTTCTTTCCACGAATAAACGTGTGCAATGTTAAATGAAATTTTATGCTTGTGTAATTTATTCACGTTGATAGCAAAATGATATTTAAATCTTACATAATTTTTTTTTCGTGCATGAGAATTTTTTGCGTCCTCACTCCTTTACTTGCTATCTATCTAGTGAGTCGACATCATGCATTGCTTTATGTGAAAAAGATTGGAACCAGGAATGGGAATCTGAGGATGGATTGAATATTTTTGGATGAATTTTAAATTTAATTTATTTTATGTTTTAGGCAAGTTGAAGCTCCTATTAATAAAGTCATCGAGAATGCAAAATATCATGCGGACTTCCGAAGAACTATTGGAGAGAAGCTGTTGACAGTGTGAGTATTGCATTTGGTAAAGGTAATTGGCAAACGGTAGCCAGCGATAGAGCTAGCTTGAGGCACCATCTAAGAAGGGCTTCATGGATCACAATTGATCTGTACGGCCAGCGAAGGTTAAGAGTAAGTTATGAGGCACCCCTCCTTCCCATAGATTGTTTTGTGAAAATGTATTATGATATAACTTTTAACACCATCTTAATAAGTTGGTCTTCACTCATCAATTCAGACCTTTACCCAATCAAAATTAGACCCAATCCCCCTCAGGAAGTCAGAATCAATTCTTCTTAGAAGGTCAGACTCTTACCTTATAAAAACATTTTGTGCTTTGTCCTTGCTATGATAACAGTTGTTCAAAACTCTAAATTTACCATTCATGTTGTCTTTGAGGACAAGACTAATGCTTAATAAAGCAAGATTTATCCCTCCAAGAGCAAGAATAATGCTCGGTAGACAAAACTAATGCTTAATAGGACAAACTTACGCAATAGTATTTTCGAAGAAGCTCTCTCTACCTTGATTCCTTAAACAATTCCTATAAATCTTCCATAGCATAAAAATAGCTCTGAATTAATAAAATTCCTTAACAAAACCCACAAATTCCCACCCCCAGTAATCATTCTTACTCAACATCAAGCAAGTAGAGTGAAAGTTCCTCAACAATTTTTTTTCCTCTCCTTCTGCAAAGGTACATCGAGTAAAAGATAGCAAGTAGAATTTGAACATTTTTACGCTAAATTTAACTCAGAAAACGAGTGGAAAAAGCGAAGCGCGCGTCATTTATGTTTGATGCTTTTCAAAGCGATTTCAATTCCAACGTGAAACGAGTCAGAGCAATTTCTATTTTATCATTCTCATTTTTTTTTCACCCATGCACATAAATGAAATAAAAGGAATGTCGAATGAAAGAATGGCATAAATGTATGCAGATGAATAACGTGGATGTTTAGTTTTCTTGTCGTTTTTGTCTCATTTTCTTTTGAATACTTACAAATGTCATTGCGATTTCTGCTCCATTTAAATTGCTGAGCGCGATTGCACTTTTCATGGATTTAATGATTGTTGAATCATTATTGATGGTTATTTATGGATTTGAGGATTGTTGAAGTGGAATTTTCGCATAGTTACAGGATTTAATGAGAAACAAGGTAAATGATGAAGAATATTGATGTGGCATAGGCTATGAAGGATGGTGTCTCCTTATGGTTATATCTGAGATCAAAAAAGATCAAGACTCACAAGTTTTAGCCAAAATGAGTCAGGTTCAAAGAGTATAAGCATGTTGATGCTATGAAATTGTTACAAGCTACTTTTGTATCAGTGAAGATTTGAGAAGAATGAGGAACTTAGCAAATCTGGGCGATAGACATTAGGAATGCTTCAAAGAACTGACTTTAAAATAGTCAGGAACGTAGCAAGGTGGCAAGGAGGGAGGACAAAACCTTAAATACGCTATTGAATAGCGCCCAAAATTTCAATTTTCAATGGCACAGATTAGGACCTGATCAGCATTATTATCACAAGATGTTCTTTATCTAAGGGGACCTAAAGACTTCCCTCAACGATTCTACATCAAAATCAAATCATATAAAACTGCGCTACATCAAAAACAAAGTAGCATCAAAATCGAAGAGCGCGAAGGAAGGAACAATCGTTCAAGTCTTATGCATTGCAATTTCAAATCAAAAGAATTACAAGAGCATGTACAAGTACTATCAAAAAATAGTAAAACAGAGCAACATGAATGTGCTGTTTCGTTATACCTTCAATTTAACAGGAATGAGAAATTCCTAAAATGTCAGTAACTGCAGTTTTGTCGATGAATATGAATTTTATGGATTGTGAAATATTTTGATAAGAGTAGGAGGAAGGAGATGTTAAAATATGTTTAAAATATGAATAAAAAGCTCGGTTGATGAAATATGCATTTGCCATATTTTTTCCTACCATTTGTACAGTTCATGTCATTTAATAATGTTCCAACATATTTTTTTATATACCATTGCAATATTGCAAGTGAACACTTAACCTATATTTTGAGGCTTTCACATATGAAATATTTATACAACTCCCCTTCAACATTCATTTCTATTCACATGTACACATATTTTTGTTTGCCATGTCTGTATATTTTTTTTTTGTTTTTTGAATGAATTCATATCCTTCCGACATGATGAAGAAAATTTAATTAAAAAATTCAATTTCAATACTTTTTTTTTTTTTCGAAAAATGAAAATATTTTCTCAAACATTCATTCACGACACAAAAAATAATAATACGAAGCACTGAGACGTGTTCAAATGAGTGTGTGTAGATAAATATTAAACGAATAAAGAATAAACATTTACATTTCATCACATGATATAGAGAGCCTTTAGAAGATACAAATTTTTTGCTTTCAATACCAATGGAAATTTTCTTTTGGGGGTCGTTTGTAAATGATGGTAAGCGTGTGTTGCCGAATTATTTATTTTAATTATGACTTAAAATTAAGAATAGGGTGGGAGGAGGTGAGATGGGTGGAGGTAGAATAGTTTTTTAAAAATTAAAGAAATTATTCCATCCTGCGGATGTGTGGTTCACAACAACTCCTTTAACTTCGTCTGTCAGACTGTGAAATATCAATTGTGATCCAGAGGTGCGCTTGTGTGTTTCGCAGTAAATGAGAGTTTAACGCCAAACTACTGCACTCAAACTTAGACCTACAAATTATAGTTGGATCCGAACCACTCTTTTGATGACATTTCTGCCTGTGGCCTTCAAAGGATGGCTGTCAGCCTCATTTCCAGTACTATATGATTCGAAAAGGACAAGTGAGAAATTTCCCATACCCAGTCTCAAACCTATGATCGCTATGTCAGTTTTGCAATAATTAGATACCAAAGTACTAAACCATTCCACCACCAAGCCACTTCAGCTCACTGAAAATTTCGCAACTGATGGTTTTTAAAGGAGCTCAAAATCCAATGTTGTTAAAAACATCATTTATGAATAACTCCCATTCCAAATTTGTATGGAAATGAGGATTTTTTTGAGAGAGTTTTCTCGGTAGGATAAAAATAATGTTGAATGAATTTAGAAGCATATTAAAAAATGTTTGCATTTCGGTTCCTTTATGTATTGATGGCTTTATTGGTGTTGTTTATAGTTTGTTTAAAATAAGAGAAAAGCTGAAAACTCACAAAAAAAGAGTTTTACATCTGGTTTGAATGATATTGAATGCAATGTTGATCTGGTAAATGAAAATAAAGCAATTGTGCATATTTCGCTCAAATCTAGTTTAAAAAAGTTTGGATTTTTAAAACCTTTAAAATTTTGTTCAAGAAGCTACACCAAAAAAAGTTCATAAAGCCTAAAACTAATTAAATGCCATGAATCTAAAGTAACCAAATATATATTTATTCCATATCCAAAATAAAACAAATCCCCACCTTATCACTGTTTGAAGACAAAATTACCACAAGCACAACTCTATTGTCTCATTTGTCTCACGGAAAGTCTTTCAGTTGCTGATGTCAGACACAGAGTTCAATAAATCTCCGACAACAAATGAATTTACTTTTGTTCTCATTGTCCACAGAGAAAACATTTTGTCCCCTCGGGCTCATCCATTGTCGTAGATAATAAAGATGGACAAACACTAGACCAGAAAAATATAAACAAATGTTTATTGTGTTATTCTATATTTATTCAGTGTGGGATGTGATGTTGAATGTGGATTGTGGTGGATGTGGAATTTTCTTTGAATTTAAGGATATTATTTGGGGACGTTTATTAAAGATGTCTGTTAGGGATCAAAATTTTTATGTTTTGGGGTAAGGAGATTCAACCGAAATCAGATGTATGATAAACCCTGGAGTATATACCTGAGCTTCCGTTGCTTTTTCAATTTAAAAAATCAAAACTTTTTTGATTAAAATTTTACCAACTTTTTTCATTCATACCATAAACGAGTTAATTCCATAAAAATATTATTAAAAGCTAGAATAACACATGAAATCATCTGACAGACGAGTGAATTTGAATATTCACAAGAGTTTTGTGAATTTGCATTGCATAAAAGTCGTCATGAAAAATTCATAATTTCCTGAAAGTGCTCACTGTTGCAGCACACACAAAAAAATAGCTGTGTTTAAAAATAAATGCAAAAACTAGTTTTTCATAAAAAAAAATTCTGGATGAAAAGCTTCCAAGAGGATATATAGTCATTGAAAAAGTAGCACATAAACCGGAGATGAAATAAAAACTTCTCTTGCCATTATTTTTTAGTATATTCCCATTGATTCTCTTACAGCCATGACAGTAACGAATGAAAAAAGTAAGCAAAGCTTTACTTCCTATCCAGGAGTGTAGTTGGAATATATTTAAGTGGCTTAAACTGTTTGAATTAAAAATAAAATTGCTTAATTTGTTTACTTCTGGTTTCTTGTAATTGGAAGGGGCCTGGACCCCCATGAGCCCCCTCCTATAATCCATAGATGTCTCCTCCTCTTTATCCATCCATCGAAGTTTTTAGTTCATCATTATGCGACCTCTCCTGAGCATTTTTGCATCATCAACATTGTCATTTGCATGAAATGTAAAAAGAAATAAAAAAATTTTTTTCTACATCAAAAAACAATGACATGGTTGGAATGAATAAAGTACAAAGAAAGAGCACTAGAGTTGGCATAAAAATTGTTGCCTTTTCAATTCTTAAACAACATGCCATTGTAACTATGATAATAAAAATAAATAACAAAGGTAGATAGAAATTATGCTTTCTCGAAATCCCGGTCCCGACAAATTTTCGGGATCGGGATCGGGATTGAAATTTTTCGGGATTTCCCGGGAAATCCCGGGAATCCCGAATATGTAAAAAAATTTAAAAAAAACAGCATTTTTCTGCTTTTTTTCCCAAAAAAAATTATATATTTTTTTGCTACTTATACGGTCATTTATTCCTTAATTAATTAGTTATACTTTATGTGTTACAAGGTAGATGTTTTAATCCATGTTTCCTTTGAAAAATGTGAACATAAACAAAAATAGAAAATAAATGTTGATAAAGATGTAAGTTAAAAGGTTATAGAAAACGGTGTGAATATAATAATAAAAATTAAGCATTAATGAAGTGTTGATAAAGATGTAAGTTAAAAGGTTATAGAAAACGGTGTGAATATAATAATAAAAATTAAGCATTAATGAAAAAACTTTTAACAAATGCAATTGCATTTAGATTCTTGTCAAGTAAACGTTTTCTTTGTTTTTGTAAGAATGTTGTTACTAATAGAGAAATTTCGTTCGCTTTGAGTTGAAGTCGGCTGCATTGTTATCAATTCATCGTAAAGTTAAACTCTCTTTTCAAGTTATTTGGTTCTGTTGCTGCTGCATCTGTTGTTAATGATGTATATTCAGATATGCTTAGTTTCAGTCTATCTCGAATAGAAATGTTTGACGGTTGGATTTGATTTGCACTGGATGTTGAAGCTTCCATAGCTCCATTTATAGAGTTTTTGACAAAATACTTCTTCAATAAGTCAATGCCAAGTTTATGTATTGCAGCTTTTGTTGACGATTTAAAATGCTTGTCTAAAGAAATATATTGAGGATTATTCAGGTAAAGTATTAAGTCAATTAATGGTCCATTTCTTCGTGCACCTATGCGAGCGCAATTCATATCGTAAACCTTTTGAGACAATAATGTTCCTTGTAGCAACAATTCGTCTAGCAAAAAGTTAATTGTTCCTTCAGCAATTAATAAATCGTTTGATTTACGCAATAATTCTTCTGTCGCGTATTTAGCAGGTTCTAAAACATCAATAATTTCCTAAACTAAAAAACCGGGATTTTCAATCCCGATCCCGATAAATTTCGGGATCCCGGGATTGATCGGGATCGGTAAATCCCGGGAAATCCCGATCCCGATCCCGATAGCGAGAAAGCATAATAGAAATGTACATAGTTGAATAATAAAGAATGTAAGACGGGAAGAATTGTTATCATAACCGGATCATGTAAGCGGAAAAGTTTTATAAAATAGTTGTAGTTTTAACATTACAATCATAATAATGATGGTGAATAGATGTCGTTATGACTTTTCACTTGAGAGAATCTTCCTTCCCGATTATGTTCTTAATGTCGTGTAAAAGCTGTTATTGTTCTTTTGAATTAATGGAATGAATGTTAAATTAAAGTTTTGTTTTGCTTTTTTTAAGCCAGTTTAAGCAAGAGAATGAATGATTTGAACTAATTTAAAGCTTCAGTTTTTAAATGCAATTTAACGCGAAGCTTTAGTTTTTAATTACAATTTAAACGAAGCTTCAGTTTTTGATTAAAATTTAAAGTAATGCTTCATTTTTTAAATGCAATTTAAATAAAAGCTTCAATTTTTGATTAGAAATCAAAGCTTTGCCTTAGTTTTTGAGTTGAATTTAAAAGAACTTCAGTTTTTGTGTTTCATTTTAAAAAAAGCACCGATTTTGGATTTAAATTAAAGCAATTATTAAGTTTTTGTTTGAAATTTAAAGCAACGCTTTATTTTTTGAATGCAATTCAAAGCAAAGATTTAGTTGTTGAATGCAATTTAAAACAAGGCTTCAGCTTTTGAATGCAATTTAAAGTAAAGCTTTAGTTTTTGATGACATTTAAAACGAAGCTTCAGTTTTTGAAAAAAATTTAAATCAAAGCTTCATTTTTTAATAAGAACTTAAAGAAATTCTTCATTTTTAGCGCAAATTATTCCCAAAATCCACAAAAACACCTGACTTTGAAATATCCTTAAAAAATTCAGATCAAAATATTAATTTTCTTATCCAAATTTACACTCTGCAGCAATCTACATTCAAACAAAATTAAAAGAATATTAAAAAAATTCTTTAGAAGTTTTTACAAATTATTTTCTTAATGAAAAATTCCTCAAACATCCATAAAAACTTTTAACAAGAAGAGAAAGAAGAAGGAATGAGAACATAATGATGAAAAAAATTTACAATTTTTTGCTCAGAGCAAACTAATTAAAATGTTCGCACGCATTTGAATGTCTGAGTTTGACTTTTATCGTTATATTCTCTTTCCTTTTCGGAATCATGCAATATATTCATGTGTGCTGAGTGCAAGAAGTATTCTTTTCGTGATTTTATGCAATGCTTTTATTCTTGTTATTTTAGTGCTGAATGAGAAAAATGAGCAAGGATTAAAAACGAAAATTATATTCTTAAGCATTTGTTAAAAAACTGGGGTTGATATGAAGAGGATATGATGTTATGGATGGATAGAACATCACTGCAAACAATCCAAAAAGACTTGATAAATTTCCATCCCTAGAATGACATATGCTCTAACAAGCTCTAACACAATAACATAGATTTCATGTCATGATTATGTAATTAGGCTTCATTCCCTCACTCACTAGCATGACATTTGAGAAAAAAATATGTTTCTATGTGAAACTCTATGAATTCTTTTTATTCCATTCCACATCTCATTGTTCATTCATTGATCTTTTGATCGTATTATGCCTGATACATTATCATACTCAATGTTTCATTCTTATCCTGATTTCTTTTATGAATAAAAGGGTGAATGAATTTATCTTGATTTTTTTTTGTTCTATATTCGTTATTATTATGTACACGATGGATCAGAAGAAGAAGAAGAAAAATTCAATGAATATATTGAATAAAACATTTTCTTTTTGTGTTAGGCAAGAAAGGAAAACATGACTTTTCACTTTTTTTAGATCGCATCGAATTTGGCTCGAGGATAAAGGAAAGGAATATGAAGAACTCTATTTTAGTGGATGTGAGCGTGATTTTATTTTGCTTAGATTTGCAAGAGAAACTTTGATTGAATTTGAAATTGAAATTAGGTACATCAGCATTGACTGTGGTAGACGTGGAAAAAATGGAAGTTTTAAAATTAATCAGCTGGATTTTGGAATCAGCTAGAATTGAGCAGAGTGGAATTTGAGGTAAGGAGGCATATGGTGGTAAGTCTGCAAGTACATGAGTAAAACCTCTGTGACTGAATGGTTAGGTAATAGATACTGGATACCTTTGACTAGTTATGACGTGGGTTCGATTCCCACCAGAGACCGATCTTATAATGGAATCATATACGAATATTGATGGCAAAAGATCTTCGAGCAACTTTGTGCCAGAGAAAATGCCACGAACTACATGCTGTGTGCACTACTACTTAGTTGTGCCGTGACACAAAAAAATTGGACTATAGACTCAACTCCACTCCTATGTGGTCATTTTTCACTAGTCTTCCAATTCCACTGTGAAAATAGTCCATGTTAATACTGATTTATATCCATTAGATGAGAAAATAAAGCAATTGCTTAAAACCTCTAATATGTACAAATGAAATAATTACACATTCGAGCATATATGCATCTATAGAAGTAAACATAGATAGAACATTTTGAATTAATTCGCTATTAGTAACACCCACAAAAGCCATAAATTCACACTTATGTGGATATCATGATTCTCAAATGCTGAATGCCGCACTTGAACGCAAATTGTGCAGCATAAAAACTGAATCTTCTTATTTCACCGTCTGTCTCATTTATCTGCAAATCTAATCGATAATAATGTTTGTAATGACACGAAATACAGACGACAAAAAAGTATTGCTGCTGCTTTCGTTGTTATGTTGGCAATAAAAAGGACACAATTGAGCATAGATCTTCTTGTTATTTTCTTCAATCTATTGCTTCATTCCCAATTCTCTCTTTGCTGCAATAAAAAAAATGTCCGAATTTGTAAATGACATTGCCGTTTGTGACCTACAAAAAAAGAACAAGGGAGAAAAAAAATGTCTATAGGATAATGGCAAGGAGACAATCAGATATAGACAAATAATCGATAAATAAATATTCATGGGAGAGAAATAATTTAATTTTCGATCCATTTGCTTGCCTTTCTTTTCACCTTCGGTACATTTGCTATCTTTTTTTTTTGTTGGGTTTCATGAGACTCGTTTCTTCTCTGCATCTGCTTTTGTTCTTTACAGATAGGGGGAATGTAAGTTGAGCTGTATAATTATAAAGCTCAGCTCTACTTCTAAGTGGCATTTTCTTTCATTTAGAGATGTTCCCTTTTGATTTGTATATAAGACAGAGGAAGATTTCAATTTAAAATATATTCACAAAAATTGAAAATTTTGTGTGAATATGATAAGTGATCTTCTTCTCTAGAAGCTCTGCTTCTATCTGATAAGATAAAAATAAGTTTTGAGTGTTATTGAATAAAGTAATGGTCGATGTCCAGTATACACCACTTGAAGTGCTCCTACTTTCTTATCTAATCTATAGCCTGTACCCTATCTATACTTGTAGCTGGTTTTAAGGCTTCTCAGGGTACCTTCTTCTAGTCTCAGTGTTATGTAGTCTTTGCCTTGAAGTAAAACTCATCAGTTCCCAATATTAAAGTGAAGTACCCTCAATAGCCTAAGCAATCGACCCACATAATTATTATATACCCTTTAGTTAACCTAGTCTATGAAATTGATAATCATAACTGCGTGAATTTTGTAAAAATTTTTGCTGCATTCATTTTAAAGCCTTTCGTAAGTTATACCTAAAACAATATTTGTCTTTCTTCTAGTTCAAGTTTTCCTTAACTTTATTGGTATTCCCCTTATTTTATTTTACAGTGCTTTGTGTTATTGTTTCTGTCATTATTTTTTGTTGTTCTATTTATTTTTCGATGTCTTCTTTATCTTTTTACTGCATTAGAGAAATACTGTCACCCTTGGGATGAATTTCGTCAGATTTAGTGTGTTGGGAAAGGCAAAAAATTTTATTTTGGGTGTAAGGAGCTATTGGAATGTTTGAAAAAGACAAAAGGCTAATATTTTTACATCTTTAGCGCTAGAATGACACTTTTTGAGCGAAACAATTGATTAATTAAAAATCATCGAGAGTCTAATAAGTCAATTTTTCAAATCAGAATTTATTTGGTAAATTTTAAGTTCCGTTCACTTATGGAACTATGAAGCATTGGAATTTTAGACCCCTTTTTTTCCTTTTGTCAAAAAGGTTTTTTCAAAAATTTCTTTCTGTTGTTCAATTTGCAATAAAATCTTAGATTCTCTCGCTCCTAAATGAAGGTGTCTCCATGGTTTAGTCACGATATTCTAAATACTATGAACACGAATATCGATCAGATCAATTGTTGTAGGAACTGCAATTAAATTAGCTTCCAAGCTAAGTTGTAAAAACAAATTTTTACGCATTTTAAAGAATCTTCATTTTCATCTCCCAGCACATGCCAAAAGTAAAAAGTGATCTCATCCTCATCAAAACTTCTATTAATCCTCTCAAAAAAAATCCACAAACCCATCAAATTCTACATCAAATCCATCCAAAATTTCCTCTAAGATCTAGGAGCGAGTATAAATTGCTCGAATATATAGCAAGTAAGACTAAGTGGCTTGCGGTTAGGAAACACAAGCGAAACATACATAAGAAAAGTTTATTCTTCTTGAGCATATACAGTATTTTAAGATTAGGGAATTGGAGGATTATGATGATGATGAAAAATGATGTCACAAATTCATTTGAAAGTTTTCTTTTTGTTTGGCTTTTTTTTTCTCTCATTGTTTTCGGCAGCTGTTTCATGGGAGTCTTAAAGTTTTATTTTTTTCTTGTTTTTCTGGATATGTGTGTGGGGTTTAATAAAAACATTTTTATATTATTTTTTGAAAAATTATTGTGCTTTTGGTGCGTTGGGTGATGAAATTTTATATAACAAAATTCTCAAGTTTCTGACGAATTTTGTATTGAGATTGATTTATTATAGTTGTGGGAAAAGGATGCCAAGCTCGGTAAGATTCTGAATCAGAGGAAGTAAAAAGCAATTTTCAAGATTAGAAAACTATAAATTGACACTAAGATTCCCATTAATTTCAATTTTTCGAAAATAATTGACGTCACAAAAATGAATGCCAAGCTTGAAGCTTTTGCTGCCTGATCAATAAGATTGTTGTATTTAAAATGAGCAGGAATATTGCCAAAAAGCTTATGCCAAATAATATAGAAATTATTCATCCGATATTTTTGTTTTAAATCAATAAATTTCAAAATTCAAATAGTTTTCAAACAAATCAAATTAATTACGAATATGAAAATCTGAAATTGTTTGTTTAGCAACCAGAATAATGTTTTCAAATTTGTGTTTAATTTATCTTAACATGGGTGGAGTCAGGGGCCCCCTTGTCATTGAAGATTGTATGCATAATATTGTAAAATTCACATAAGATTAAAAAAATAATTCTGGACCCCCTTTCAGGAACCAGACGCTCCTCTCAAATGATTGAAAGCTACACCACATGTATCTTATCTTGACTATGATGATTTGTAGAATAGATATAAAATATTTATTAAATCCAAATATATTTGATAGTCCCGAACAGACAAAGAGCATGCTCTCAATGAGTATGCTCACTTAAATGTACTGACTGAGTTAACTCGTGAGCATACTCAGCTATTATATTTTAGTGATTATACTCATTGAGAGCATGCTCTTTGTCTGTTAGGGAGTCTACATTGTAGCTTGAAACTCATTTTCACTAAAATAAAATCAACTTTAAATAAAATCAACATAGAGCTTTAATTTTCTTCCCTACAGAAGTAGATAGTACCAAAACAGCCATTATAAGTATTACGTAACCTCCATACAACCCCCATAATTTTTAAATTTCCAACTCTATCCACCACAAATAACAAAAACTACTCGAGAGGTCATCAAATGCATCGCAAACTGAATTTTGTGTAATTAAATGCGAAGCGCAAATAAACATGCGAAAAATACGACACCGAAATACACGTAGTTTCTATGATCGTCATCACTTAATGACAGAAAGCACTAGGCAGCATAAAAAACTGAATATTTCATATTCCATCAGATAATTTCATTGTATTAGATGAAAGTACGGATAGGGAATGAGGGAAAAAAATTGTACGGCAAAAGCCCATTAATTTTCTCGCTAATGGAAATCAATTTGCATAAATTTGCGTTCGTAATCCTATAATAATAGAGATTTTATGCAATCAAACTATTCGGCAAATGACTATCATTTTTGTTTTAAGCATTTTCATCAATTCTAGTGTGCATAATGTCTTTTTTCAGGCTCCATAAAATATTATTAGAGTTGCTGAGCTAATGGTGGGATATGTACGGATGTGAACGTAAATGTGCTGCTAGGGGTTCTCTAGATTAGATTTGAAAAGGCTATGCTAAGCTGAGGCTCTTCCAGGTGGCTGCTAGACAACAGCACTGCATAGACAACACTTTTGAGTCACAGAACTAATGAATACCGTTCATTTCCATTTGAATTAAGCCTGCAAAACATCACAATAACCCCTAAAAATCAGCACAAGCCGAAATCACTACAACACTATTGTCAGCATCAATTTGAGCGAATGAAAATGTACGACGATGATTATAATGACAATAAAATGAATGAGAAAACTTTCATTTTGCTTCATTTGACAATAATCTCGAATCATAAAATTTAATGGGCAGATACACTGACACTTTTGATAATTCTCACTCACTACTCTCGTCTATCTCGGTCTATATCTTTTACGAATATTGCAGATATCATTGAAATTTATTCGACTGTCATTAAAATTGTGCAATATTGACAATCTATATAGGGTGACAAAAATTTTAACTGTGCAATAAAGGACATTTAATTTAAGATGCAACAAACGGTTGAGAGAATATTGAGCAGGATGGGAAGGCGAAGGAGCAGAGAGAATATGATAATAAATGTAATGACCTGATTAATGAAGTGAAGATAATTTATGATCATTATTTTAAGCATTCTCGACTGAGTGATTATTTTAAATTGTGCTAATAATGATTTAATGCTGTTTGATAATTGTCTGTATTTAGTGTTCAGTTCTGCAGACATAATTAATCCTATTTAATGCAGTTTTGATGCATTGAGATGTAGATTGACTTGAATTATAATTAAGATGAATAAAGGAGTAGTCATTTGGGATGAATTGCTGTCAGAGGCATTTCAAGGGGGTCTTGGTCAAGTCACTCCACTGATTATGGACGTGTTTGGATATGTATGGAGAACTATCAACATTTCTGTAGTTATATAGGTTAGCTGAGCATCATAATAAGCTTTTCACTAACTTAAGAGCAATTCTAAGGGGCCGTTCACTTATGAAGTCCAGGGTGGGGGGTTCAGTGAGAAAAGAAAAATAGAAGCAAATCAAGTAAAACAAATCTTCAGTTTTGAAGACAATCTGCTCATATTCAATCATTTCTGTCTCTCAGCCAACAGCCACACCTACAAATAATCAAAACAACACCAAAATCTTTCACCTGACAAGCACCAAGCTTGACAATTTTTGATGAACAACAATCAAATTAAAATATTCCCCGTTCAAGCGTAAAAATTAAATTTTAATTAACATTTTCTACCCAGAAAAACCTCGAAGCCAACAATTTTCAATTAAAATCAGAAAAGGAGAAAGGAACAGAAAATTAAATAAATCAAAAAACTGAGCATTCAAAGCTTGCATTCAGAGAAAAGCCAATGCCAAACAATCTTCTCGTTCTTTTCAATTATTTTTAAATTTACCGCTCGAAAAACATTTTCATAAATACAAAAGGAAGGAGGCAAATAAAAACACATCATCAGGAAAAATAAAAAAAAAAATTTTACGAGATGGGAATGGAGCAAACAAGTTGCGTCGGTGTATCTACACAAAATGAACGGTAGAATTTTTGATTAGACATGAAAAAGTTAAACATAAACATGCCCACTGCGAGCTGTGATTACATTGAGTTTTTTTTTGCCTCCTGTTCAGCTCCGCTTTATGTAATATTTACTGAACAGTTCATTCGTTTGGCAAACAAAAAGTTTTTTTTTCGAGCACTCAAATAGAGCTTGAAGAGGTGAGAGGAAAAGTGGAATGTTCTGGGGATGGCAATTGGTTGGTTTTTCGAATGAATTTATGATTTTGATGCAAACTTATTTAAAATGAGGTTAGGTTTTGAATTTGACATAATTCCGGATAGGCTCTACACTAGAAGAACCCTGCATATTTAGTTTGATGGACTAAGATTATTCTAAGGTATAAACTTATTCATATTGTAAAGTCAAGGCATAACCTAGATTATACTTCCTTGGACCGTTTCTAAAGCTACCTGTGGCACTCTAGACTAGAATCGAAATCTATGCCTATCTTTTTATTCAGATAGATGCAAATTATGAATGTAGACCATGATGTATCAAGGTTAGTTCCAGTAAAAGCCCTCGTTGGTCAATTTAAGGCTCTCGAATCTTTCTCATTCTGTCTACATAATTCTTGACTCGTTCCTACATCTCACATCGCCTATTTCTTAGTTTTACGTCTTAAACTGCTGTACCTAAGAAGAGGAAGTATCTAAACTTCTGAAAAATCACTAGGATTTGAACCCAGAAGTCAAATTGCAATATCAACTTTTGTGACCTATACCTTGCCAACTGAGCTATCAAGGCACTTTGCTTCTTACCTTAATATTCAGGAATAATCAGAATATTACAAGAAGAGGCATGAGTTTTTAAGCTAAAACACTGAAACATCTAGAACTTATTTCACAAACAGCAAATAGTTCACATCCATTGTAAAAAATCATGTCAGGTATGATGGAATTCACACACAAAATCTGAATAAAATTGAATTTTGTTCTCGGTATATCAAGCATTTCAAAAATGGTAAAGAATTGAGGATTGTTTAAATATTTTTGTAAGCAATTTTCTCCCATATTATTTTTCACAAACTCATCAACAACAACAACAACTTTTTTGCCTCACTTGAAAAAACGAAATTATATACTTTTCCATTGTTTCGACAACAATGGATTAAACTTTCGTGTTTTTAATGTTTATGTTGCAGAATATCTACAAATCGTATGTACACAAAAAAAGGATAAAGTTTGAACGGGCGAGATTGATTTTGTTATTCGATGATTTTTCAGAATGTTTCCATCTCACTCACTTGCTCGCTGTCGAATCCTCTTAAAACGAGTTTATATTTAAAGTACGAAGGAAAATTGTTTTTCGTTCTCAACATTCTGACGATGTTGTTGTTATTTGATGTAAGTACACTTGACTTTATAAATGTAGAATCGATGTCGAGAACTTTTTTGCAGGTTGAGTGCCTCAATTTATTCTTTGTTGTTGTTCGTAAATGAGGAAATTTTAATGATGGTGAAAAAAAAGAATATCAAGCTATCAAGTGGTACTTAAAATGTTGTGATAATAATGAACGAAAAATTGTATTGAATATTTTAAAATTTATAGCTTTGTTAATGTCGATAAAAAACAAGAACTCACCATTTGATTCGTGATTAATTGCTGCAAATCAAAGCTTTTTAAATAATTAAGCTGAACAAAAGTTTCTCTGTTTCGACGATAACGCCTTCTTTAGTTTTATTCCTTGATTTTATATCAAAAATTACGCTTCTTTTGCAGATATATCAATTTTATCACCTAGAGATGATTTACAAAAATAAAGTATTTCTTTCTTTAAAAAATTGGTTAAATTAACTCACTTTTTTCTGGCTAAGTTCTTCACGCTTTTTTACATCAAAATTTTTAAAAGGGAAAGAAACTACTCTGTCCTGAAGCAGAGTTTTAAACATTGAGCAACTGCTCTTGAAATTAATTTAAAATGAGCAACTTCAGTTACTAATAATAAAAAAATGATATTAATTAAAACAATTTGAAAATGATTGATTTAATAACAATTTAAAATTGTGAATATAATTCACAAACAGTTAAGGTAAATTGAGCTGAATATAAAGGTTTTGTAACGAATCAAATCCGAGTTGATGAAATTTAAATTTTTAAAAATTTTTAAAGCTTATCCTTGGTGACGTCATGACACAGTCATTCCATTTTAAATGTTTAATATCATTGACCAGGTCGTAACGACATGAGGCAAGGAGGACAAGCTGAGTTCGCTGACTTCAATCTATAAACCTCTTAATCTTCAACATCACAAATAAGTCAATAGCCACACAAATCATCCATAAAATTCCAACACATGCTCTCACATCCAACACCATTCCAGCATGAATTATTTTTATTATTCAATCAACATTTTCGTTCCAACTCCATTATCGTCGACCATATAAATAATTCAGGGACATAAAAATAACTCAAATTACTCAACTATCGTCCAGTTGTGTTCAATTGTCTGAGTACCATCTCACCCTCAATTCCTCAATCACATTACCATCATCATCATGATCTGGAGAAAAAAATAGACTGTCTAGTTTCATCAAATAAAAGTAAAAGAGGAAAATGGAAACAATAAATTGTAATCAACGCCATAAAGTTCATCTCAGTGGATCATGTACACAATTTCATTTCATAAAAAATTCATCATGACAATATAGTGAGTTGAGTATATGTGCATATGTGTATGGCTATTAATGGCAAACAGAAACCACTCATTCATTCTATCTACTGACCACTACTGATGTTGCCCCCTTTTTTAACCCAGGAGAGAAGTTTTTTTTTCCTGTACTAACCTCAGCTGTAAAAATATAAAACTCATCATTGCATCACCGGCAGCATCAGCATCATCATTGGAATGTATGTAAGTGTATTGATGAATAATTGAATGAGTGTTATATTGAAATGCAGTGACCGTAATGTTATCGTGATTACATAAATGACATATCTAAAAGCTTTGATGGACTTTTTTTATGATTCATCATGAATTGGCAGAATTGAATAAACATAAATTTTTGAAATTAAATTCTGTATTTAATTTTTGAAGCTTACATTTGGGGTTCATTGAGTTGGGTCAAGGGCATAATTTAAAGTATGAATTAATTTGTTTTGAAATTATATTGGATTATGCTGGGTTGACGACGCATTTTGGAGCTTAGACAACCGAAAGGAAGTTGGTTTGGGTATCTAAACTGTTCGGCAGACAATTAGCTGTTGAATTTTAAGAATAACAAGTCATTGAAATCCAATGTTTAGTGTATGGAGTCCCTAAAGACAATGCAAAGTTGTACAACTGGCAAAAAAGACATGTTTACATGCTGCAATCTTAAACTTAACATTGTGACTAGATAGCTTCCCGAATAGCACAAGTCGGTTAAAATTTGAAATGACTCTCGCATGGTGCTGGATTGAAATTGAGAGTCGCACCTGCTTGGTGCCGGATTTCTGATCGATTCACCGACTTGTGCCATTCGAGTTTAATCCCAAAACTAGAACTTTATATTCCGGATGCTATAAAGCATCCATAATGGCCCGTGAATTCTCCCTGATGCTACTTATTCCTCGTATGAAGAGCAATCATCCAATCAAGGGAAAAAGCAACCCATCCAAATAGAATTGACCAATTGAGTAAGTTTCCTGCGACATTCCGTCGTACAATAAATCAATCATTCAGTCTGTTAATCAGCAATTTCACAAGTCACTCAAGCATCCAGTCAGACAATCAGTAAGCTATCCATCCAATCATTCGCTTAAAGATATAAATTCGAAGTCATAAATATCCAGTCATAATAACAACAATTTATCAACAACAGAACGACTTTTTTTTACTCATTCAATAATTCTCTTCAGTTGATCCCTTCACACTTGTCGACTCATCCATGCCGAATTATTGTTTTCGATAATTTAATTGCATGAAATTTTTTATTTTCCACCAAAATGACCCAAAAAAAAGTTGTTTCCATCCAAACGCACATCTGAGGCTATCCATTAATGTGAATATATCCAGTGCCTCTTTATTTCACCGTTCATTGCATTATTATTGGCTTGCATTAAGCCTTTATTTTTTTTTCAGGATGCGATCACTATTTATGAGTGTGGCCACAACTTTAATTGCGGGTCACTGCGCAAAAATGAAGATAAATAAAGTTTTTTTTTCGGGAATTAATTTTATGATATTTGCATGCTCTCATGAGAGATATTCGATCGATATACAGGCCTTACATATCTCTAGGGTAAATTGACACAGAGAACTGAAAACTTCATATTCAATGTCCTCGATTGAATGGAGGACTCATAAAATATCCCAATGAACATTAATATTATTTTTTATTATTATTTATTCATATTCGTGTGTGTCATGTTGGTATTTATAGCTAGTTCTCATATTCATAAACAAATTGATTGTTTTTGCATCAATAGATTTTCTATGCTGCGGGGAAAATTTAAGTCATTTCAATTTGATGCTAAAATTTTGTGCATCGACTGTGTTGAAAATTTGAGCAAATATTTGGAATGTTGTTAAATTAGGAAATTGAATTTTTTTGGTTTGATATTAGGTCATTAGAGCCTGAATTTGTGGAATTTATATTGGTAAAAATTTTGGGGTGATTATGTAAATTATTGATGTGCCGCTCAGCTGTTAGCTTGATTTGGAATTATTGCGCATTATCTGAATGATTTAATAGTTTACTGACAGAATTAAATACTCATCATAAGTCCTTTTGGTAAGCGACATAGCAAAGAGGTAAGAGCAATGCTTTGTGAAATCGGAAGGATCCAACATTTATGAAATATAAAATATAAATAAATCGATGGATAATAATTGTTACTATGGTAGGCTAGCCACAAAAACCAACCTCTAGCTCCTTATACTTACTTATTTACTTCCCTGGTTGTACAGATTAATTGTGAGCTTCTTTAGCCGTCCCCTAAAACTAGCTCTATCGCTGGCTCCCGTCTACCAATTGCCGTCCGTCCAAATACAAGACTGTCTCTATCAATAGCCTCTTTCCATGAGTTCTTTTGCCATATCCAAAACCAAAAAAGAGTATCAATCTGTAAAGTCAGCTATGGATACTAATGGGTTTGAAAACTGTTTGAACTCAAGCTATTATAACCTGGACGCTTATCCTTAAAAAAATATTGTTCCTTACAAATCCAACCTGAACTTATGCAACAACTCACAAGCCTATCAATGTCAATTCTATACGTGAACACCTATAACAACTAATAAGTATTTTCTAAAGTGATAAAAACTCATTTATCCATCTTAAAAATACAAATTTTTCCGGTAAAAAGGCGACAATCCTGTTTGCTATAGGCGAGGATACGAAAAAAAAAGTTGTAAAAAATTTCATGTTTTATTGTTTTTTTTTTCTTCCACATTAAGTCCTCGCCTATGGGTTACAAATTATTATTAAAAAGAAAGGAAAAAGAAAAAATTAAAACATAAAATTTCCATTTCCAAGATTCTTTATGGCTGTGGTTCGAAAAAGAATGGATGTAATTAAATTTTATTATAGTTTCTACATTTGCCTAAAAGTGGCCATAAATTCTCTTCTTCAAGTCCATAATAGCTTTTTATGACAAAATATACAGCAAAAAAATTGTTTCCCTACTTTTTCATCGCAAATCTACCGTGACTTAATGAAATTCTTAATATTCCATGCCGAAGCAATAAAAATCCAATTTAGCTATTAATAAACTATAACATGTACGGCCTGTAAAAGTTCATTTAAAAGTTACCATATGCCTAGCTAATAAAATAAAGGCTCATTAGAGCATGCGAGGAACAAAAGAACAGAAAAAAACTTCAGATGACAGTCAGTAAACTATTAATTTATTAGAAGGAAGGAGAATGAGAAGAAAAAAAAATTTCGTGCCATATTGTGCGAGCATTGAAGTTATAATTTCCACCTCATTCTTTTAATAAATAATTTTCCTTTTCTTCATCTTCGTCGCTTATTTTTGCACACGATACGAAAGTGTGACAAACTTTTTTATTCGAATTGATTAGCTGGTTTTTGGGATGAGCTTGATGAGAGTTGTCATTGTGTCACTAAGTCTTGTATACTCTGAGGGGGTGAAAATTTACAAGATCTTAAAAAAGTGAGCTTTTTGACAAACTCAGAGCTTTTTGACAAACCTAGACCTTTTTGACAAACCTAGAGCCTTTTGACAAACCTAGAGCTTTTTGAAAAAAATTAGAGCTTTTTAACAAACTCAGAGCTTTTTGACAAAATCAGAGCTTTTTGACAAACGCAGAGCTTTTTGACAAAATCAGAGCTTTTTGACAAGCTCAAAACTTTTTTAAAACTTTAGAGCTTTTCTCCAAACTAGAGCTTTTTAATAAACCTAACACTTTCGCAAGATCAAAGCTTTATGAAAAACATAGAGCTATTTGACAAACTTGAGCTTTCTGTCAAGATCAAAGATTTTTGATTTTTTTTTTCATTTTTGAAAAAATCGAAGTTTTTGACAAAACTGACAAAGTTCGAAGCTTTTAATATATGCGCTTTATTTCTATAAGACATTTCTAAACGCCTCAACATTTGACCTCATCTCCACATGCTAAACGTCCATTCATAATAGCAAGCAAATTTTGTTCACTCTTCGGATGTGGACAAGCCAAGCAACAAACATACATTCAGATACATACACAAAAATTTCACAAACTGCATTCCATTGTGTGCGCCAAGCTCAAACGATGCTTGAAGTCGACGTGACCAAAATAAATTTTATGGATAAATTGCTCTCCTTAGAAACATTGCTGTACATTTTACTACATTGGTGTGTTTCAAAGAATGGAAATGAAAGCTGTTTGAATGAGAATGTGTTTGAGGATATTAATGACCGACGTCAACGTCCATTAAAGATTAAAACTTAAATGTTTGCAAGTTCGATTTCTCAGTGCAGCAGTTCCTTCCGCAAGTTTCTCTTTAAATGTTTGCTTTCATTCAGTGCTGTTTGCTTTCACGCCCGCAAGCTATTTTTAATTAATGAAAGTTTCTTGTGCTTCTACTTTTGTGAGCTATTCCGAGGACGTACACTGAGAATAAATATATTTTTTGTTGACTTGAAAATTTCTTGGAATTGTTTGTTGATGAATATTTAATGAAAGTCAAGGAAGTGTTGGTATAATTATAGAGATATGAAATTTTGAGTGTGTAATTGATATGTGTGTTATATTTGAGCTTCTTGTCATACGTGACAAATTGTAGATGCTTTCAGTCAGAAATAACTCGAATTTAACTGAAAATACAGTTGCCCGGATCGCAATTATTAATTTTATTTTTATTGATGAACAATCATTGCTTTTAAAAGAAGGAATGGGGCTGTTATTTGATATGCTAATTTTAAATTCCTCAACTGTAGCATATTTATACACCCTCAAGCTTCAAACAGCTTTGTAATTTGTATTTATAGCTACAAGAAGGTGTCCTTAAATATTAAAAAACTTATCCCTCAAAGTGAGTTTCCCATAAATTTTAATTGGATTTCCATTGAGATTTCTTCAAGCATCCCAAACGAAGCGTCCAAGCTCAATATAAAATGCTCAATTTGATTTCTCAGAAGTCACAATCGAAAGGAATTTATATTTATTTTTGTCGATGACTTTTCAAATAAATATGTCTCAAGGTCGTTTTCTTTTGATTTTTTAAGAAGCTTTTCTGCTATTTTGTAACATCCAAGGACGAACATTTAAGGACATTTGCGAAATTGCTGATATGTGGTTTATTTTTGTGGTGGCGAAATAAATTGATTGGAAGTAAAATTTTGAAATTTATGAATCAAAGATTTACGAGCTTTTTACTTAGGGGCCATTCACTTATTACGTAACGCTTTTAGGGGGAGGGGGGTCTAAGAAGTCATTTTTTCGCGTTACGTAATAAGTGAACAGCCCCTTATGGCGTCTAAAATTTAAGGGGGTGAGTTTCTGAAGGTTTGAAAGACACTTTAATAGAGTAAAGAGAGTCTTCAATTACTTGATTGATTAGGAATAGCTCAAGGGAGTCACTAGCATGCTTCTTCAGACTAGAATTGATTGAATAAATATCATGGAAACGAGTGGATGTCCCAACAGCACCTCAAAGGTTGCTTAAGTCTAAAAAATAAAAAAATATTGCAGAATGTGGCTTAAAGCATGTGATTTACTCAGGAATAAATTCAAAAATAAACCCCATTTGACATTCTCACTATCCAACTATCACTGACCTTAAAAATAGTTCATCCCAGATTTAATTTTTTCGAGTGTAACAAGAACCAAAACAAAAAGAATTCCACAAAAAAAAATTGACATGAATCATATTGAAAACAGTGAAAGAATGAGAAATGAGTGGTAAAATAACGGAGCCGAGGGAGCAACAGAAAAGCACGTTTTGCACGAGATGAGATCACGAAAGATTTTTTTTTTTGAAAGGGCAACGAAATGAGATTTTCATTTTTATGAACCGTGTACGAAAAAAAAGTCGGAAAAGAACAAAAATATTAAAGAGCAATGACTTTAATTCCTTAGCATAATCCTTTCGTTTTTCATCGAGATTAATTAATGGAAATTTCAACTAATTGAAAATAAACTCCATCCTGATCTCTGTGCTTCATTTCCTTATCTTTTTTCAATCAATCTTTATTCGAATGTTTACCTTTCTAATGAAAAATCAAATTGAATTAAGTTTCAGCACAAATGATTCTTCAATGAACCATACCTTTATGCTGCTACTGTTTTGATGCCACTGCTGATGTTTGCCGATATCTGAGTTTCTGTTTTTAAGGGTGGTAGTAAAAAAAAATGTACAAGAACGAGAGACGATGATGATGTTGATAGAAATAAACTAGGGAAAAGTGATTAGAGGCATTTAGAACGTGGATGAAATTTTTTATTTATCGCTTTGAGCACGATCCAATGAAGACTGTTTAGCATGCGGTAAAATGAATATAAAATCCATAGCATAAATTTTTATAGGTGGAAAAAATCTGGGAGATCTCATTGATAGAGGTGGTAAAATTTTTGGGATGGATTAAGAGTTTTTTTGGTATCTAAAATTTTTTAAGTTGAGTTTAGGCGTATCTAGAATTTTGGAAGAGGAGGGAAGGTTAAGGAAGAGTTTTATATTAGGCTTCCCTATGAATTAAGCCCATCTTCAAGTGGCATATAACAAGCAAAAACAAAATTGTATAGATCTGATACTAAACCTGCCTTGGTATGGCTTTAACCTAGTTTAATAATGTGATGTATTTGAGTGGATGAGAAAGCATCGAGCCTTATGAAGGCGAATCTATCAGTGTTAATTTAATGCCTTAGTGGTTAGATGGTTAGGTTACAGAAATCTTTTACTTTAGTAAAAATACAGTTTACAGAACGGGTTCGATTCCTACCAGATTTTGGTCTCTCATTCGATACATAATTGTTATCAATATGACAAGGATTCAAACAGTGCTAACGACATTACAATCAACTTAGTTGAACAAAATTTCAAGAATCATCAACACAAACCTCAAAATCCAATAAAATGCTTCTCAAATTCTGACATTCCATCCCTATCTGCAGCTTTTTTTCACGATGTTCCACGTACTCTTCTTCATAATATCCTTCATGAAATTTCATTATACTTTATTTTTCAAACAAATTCATTCGCACACAAACAAACAATCCATGCATAGCAATTTAATCCAAACATTCGTTCAATTTATTGCTAAAAAATGCCGAGCAAGAAGATGAAAATGGCAGCAACAGAGCTGGTTAATAATTTTTCCGTTCACGCTCACCTTTCCATCAAATAACTAGCAATCTTAACAGTTTCTTTTCCTGCACACACAAACTCATTCGACTCATTTCGACTCGAAGCTTCATGCTTTTGCTTTCAAAAAAAAATTATATGCCATTAGAACGTGCTTTGAATTTTATACTTTTTGGGAATTTTTTTATGATCCCTCTACCGTTTATGGCACTTCTTAATGCATTCATTGATGAATTTTACTATCAGTTCGGAAAGGTGAGGCTTAAAAGGTATTGAAAATATAAAATGAAAGAGAGATGGAGATTATGGTCACGTTGAGTTTGTAGTTTATGATGGTTGTGTAGGATGTTGTGTCAGAGTTTGCTGTTCTGTACAGTAAAATAATGAATTTAACTTTTCATCATGGATTTTCGTTGCAGAGCAGTTGAATCAGGAGAAGAAGTGTGATGATGATTGGGTCATCAGGTGGATGTTTGAGAGTTTCTAGTTGATTATGGAAAGATTTGTGTAAGTCAAGGAAATATTTCGGAATGCTGAGGAGTCAATTGCTAATGACGTCCATCGCTCGTATTATCTGTAATTTTTTATGATACTGTATGTTCGATTGGATGTGTTGAAAAGGACGCTTGATTCCTTAATATCCCGAAGTGTCAGAAGTTTTCTAAGGATAGAGCTGTCTTCACACAATCTATAAGCGCGGCAATGGGCCCACGTGCGCCCCAGCCAAGGAAGTAAGTAGGAAGTAAGTATGTTTGATTCCTAGATTAAGAGACCAGCTTTATTAATGCAGGAAATGATTTCTAGTAGCAACAGGGCTAGAATCCTTCATAAGATCGACAAGTAGCTTCAAGAATGCGAATAATTTATCATTTTGCATCAGATGCCTTAAACCGTCACAAAAAACCCCCAAACTTTAACAATTAATTTCATTTCAACTCACAACATTCAAAATAAGGCAAAACTAATTACATTAAAAGGAACGAAAGCATTCACAATCACTGCACTTTCATTATCAAAATCACTCAAATAAAATTACGATGAAGAAAAATAATTCAATTGAACATTTTTTTATCAGTTCCCATTCCTCATTTTTCTACACTTTCCTTTTGTACTTTTTTTTCCAATTTTTTAGTGAAAAAAAAAGAAACTCAAAATCACTGAGCTCGAAATCGCAATCTTTGCCATTCCATTTGAGTAGTTTCTGTTTCAATTGAATTGTATTTTTAGTAAAGGAATGAAATAAAAGAAGAGTGTGAGACACAGAAATACATGATGTGTATTGAAGTGTAGAAATAAAAGTTTAAAATTAAAAGGAAGGAAGATGATACCTGATGGAATGAAACTGCATTTGTTGCAGGAATAGAAAGAAACTTGCTGTTTCAAAAGAAACAAAAAGAAACTTCAGAAATACATTTCATAACAAATCACTGCACAAATTCCATCTCATGTTTCATTCATTCAATAGAACCTTGCCAGTGTTACTTAAATAATCTTCAGTGTACTTGTGATTGAAGAAGGTTTGTTTGTTGAACAAGAAGTTGAGAATTAGAGGCTCTGAAGTGATGTGAGATCGATGTTTAATGTGTTTTAACGCTTGTATTGTTAAAATTAAGATATTTGTGTAGGAAACATATGTAGACGTTATAGAACAATCAGGGGCGATCCAGAAAGTGCTGTGTATGATTTTAATTAAGGACATATGTCTAATTCTGTATTTCTAATTTAATATTGTTATGTTAATAATCATGGGTTCGAGACTGGGTATGGGAAATTTTTCACTTGTCCTTTTTCGAATCATATGTACTGGAAATGAGGCTCACAGCCTTTCTTTGTAGGCTACAGACAGAAATGTCATCAAAGGAGTGGTTCGGATCCCACTATAAATTGTAGGTCTAGGTTTGAGTGCAATGGTTTGGCGCATCCTCACTCGTTAAACTCTCATTAGCTGCGAATTGCCCTAGCGCACCTCTGGATCACAATTGATCTAAATAGGTAAAGGTTTTTTTTTTATGTTAAGAATTGTAGCATCTAAAATGACTGAAAGTAGCATTCTTTAATAA
Source organism: Chironomus riparius (assembly GCA_917627325.4). Taxonomy (NCBI): domain Eukaryota; kingdom Metazoa; phylum Arthropoda; class Insecta; order Diptera; family Chironomidae; genus Chironomus; species Chironomus riparius. Next base: position 13,026,532 of record OU895877.1, on the reverse strand, counting down.
GTAAACTACTGCTAGTAGGATTAGGGGCCGTTCACTTATTACGTTACGCAAAAAAACGACTTTTTTCATCCCTCCCCCCCCCCCCCCTTATTACCCTTCCTGAATATTGAAATTTGTATGAAAATAATTAGGATCGTTCTCAAAAATTGAAAATGTCTGATAAGAAAATTTCCAACCCCCTTCAAAAGTTTGGACCTCAAACTCGAGAGATTAGATCCCTTGTATTAATTCTGTCTACAACCCTGAATTCTAGTATAATTCCCACAATATCCAACTCAACAAACATTTCCCGACCACAGAACCCCTCTCGATCAACCGAAGCGAAAAAAAGCAAGTGAAAAAGATACTTTAAGATTTTCATTCTCTCAATTCATTTTGTAAACAACGTATGACAGTAAATGTAAGTAGATATAAGGTATCGAAGGCAAAAAAAGAAGAAAAAAGTTTATTTTATCATTTAAGAGCCCTTCTCAAAGGCACCTCAAGTAAGTACTCCTATGTTATGATATTTTATACCTACATATATGTATGTGCTATTATGGCTTCTAATAAAGAATAAAAGAAGAAGAAGTAAAGCTCCTCAGTATTAAATACCGTTTATATTTACCGCACACACACGTCAGTACATGTGGAAGGCATGAAGTGCTTTTTAAAATAATGAAAACCGCAAAAAAGGTGAACAGTTTTAAAAGTTGAATTTACGGATAGGGCAGCGATGATGAAGGAAGTGAAACGGTGAAGGTTGCATTAATTTTCAAAGCAATATTTAAAATGTAAACGAGAATTTTTGGGATACACGCTGAAATTTTTTTGGCACACATTTTATGATTCTTTTTGTAATTTAAGGAATCGCTGAGGCATTTGCCTTTCATGACGTTATTTTTTTCTGTAAGAGGCACAAGATCCCTTTCTTTGTTGTTAAATATGGGGGTATTTTTAAATTCACTCTTTTGTGGAAAGCTTTTGAGATAAGGAACAGGATGTGACCATAATATTCAAGATTCTACTTTGTCGGGGTTCGATGAGCTAGTTAAATGGATCTTTGGAAGAATGTGCAAGCTGTTTGGATCAATTTTAGTTTAGTGACTTCGGTTCGAAACCTTTAATTTTTAAAAATAATTGTTTTCAAGAATGAAGATACTTTTATTGTTTAAATGACCAGTTGAGCAATAAATTTAAGGTCTGAAGTAACGTTGGTGAATTAAGAAGGTAAGGATTTTGATCCTATATTCCATAAACCCAGCTAACCTTCTGTTAGGATTAGGAAACAAGTCAGGAACTTGAGATGAAGCCATATAAATTGAAAATTGTTGTACAAATTACTGTCATGACTAGAGAAGAGGATCAAGAGAATTCTAAAATTAACTGCCTACAATAACCATTTCCCTAAGTCTAATAATATACTCAGCATAAACAAAATCTTAAACATTTCCGTCTAGATCAATCGAAACTTAACAAAGAAAACCTTCAAAATTTCCACGAAAAATTTTCCATTCATTTTTCACGTCCTCAACAGGCTTAGCATTGCCGCTGAAGCATTCACCTCTATATAATGAACGATTCAAACTGTCTAATTTTAGCCTACACCATTTACCGTAACAATCATACTAAATTTAGACACAAACGCTTTCTGCTGCTTGTCTCAAGCTCCACTTTGTGTATGTACATAAGCCCATCAAACAAAATGCGGAAAAGGAAGAAGAGCTGTAAATAAGAAGCAACTGAAAAGTGCTTTCAAATAACTTTCCTCTTTTTTTGACTTTCATTTCCTTTGAGGGTTACGAAACACACAACCAAACAAAAAAGGCAAAAGATGTGTAAGTGGGTGAGGAGACCTTAAAATATGTAATAAAATTAATAATAATGCCTTCCCATGCCAAAAGAGACTTACGCCGACATATTCTTTCTTATTATGGCATCCCTTGATATTTTAATATAAAGAAATTGAGGAAAATTTTCCACATATGTCGGTGTGTTGTGAGTAATAAGGATGGAAGTAATGTAACCAATGAAAAATATACGCAAACAACTTTTTTTGCCTCATTTTGAGGAGGTTATAGACTTGAATGAATGGTGGCTTTGACCCCGTTGGGAAATAAAATAAAGAGGATATTTTTTGTGGATGTTGTGAAGGTTTTGTTGGAAGTAGACGCATTTTTCAGATGAATTTAGAATATTTTAACTTACCTCAAGTACGTAGTCGGAGGGGGAACAAATCTTCAACTTACAATTTCCTGTTATCCTTAAAAATTCTAGCTACAATGTTGCTTACCTGAAGTCGTTGTTGATCTCATAAGTAGTTGACTTTGATGATGATCTTGTTGATTTATTTTACTTTCTTGAACAGATTTCACACTTATTTTAATTAAAATTTCACTTACTTTTTAGATTTCGTAGACTGCCTTACTCCTAGAAACAGAAACAAATTCTAAAACCTCCTTAAAAATTTATTCAACATTATTGCACAATTTATTTGACAAACTGAAAATTCATCATCGCAAAATTTCAAAGATAAGTGTGATTCTTTGTTATAATTTTCATATTTCTGTAGCTTTTTAAATTTCGTATATCATCTAGGACTAGCTTGACTAGACATTGTTGATATTAAGGTCTTATTGACTGTCTTAATCCATTGCATCATTTATTTTGATTTAATCAAACTTCACAAACTTAATAATCTATAAATCTACAACAACTTTAGCAAAAAAGATCAGATTCTTGTCAAACAGCCAAATCAGAACCACACAACCCCCTTTCACTCAATCAAGATTGCACTAAAACCCCAATAAATGCGTATTATATCGCATTATTATTGGACCAATAAATAAATCAATAAAAAATAATTTATTTTTTGATGAATTCCACAAAACTTTATTCGCACATATGCTTCAACATTCAACAAAGGATGCATTCATTCTATATCGTCATCTCTTCCGTTTCATGTTTTTTTTTTGGGGAATAGAAAAATAATATTTTTTGTGCCTTTAGGCAAAAAATTATGCCATGAACATATGAAGCAGAACAAGCGATGATAAAGCAAACGAGGAGATTTATTAGTTAATAATTTTATTTATGACTTTTGTAATTTTTTTTTCTCTCTCTTTTCTTCATCATTGGGCATAATTTATGAATGTACATTTAGCATCCATTAAGGATATCCCGTACTCGTGTAATGTAACCATTATCTTTACTGAACAGTACTTTTTTGGTCAATTTTAATTTAGTATCCTCCTCCATAAATACTTATTATTCGATAAAACTGTGAATTATTTAATGCTTAAAGGAATTGGCACATTGGTTATTTATAGACCGGTTTTTTATTATCATGGGAATATTGAAATTGATTTAGATTAATTAGAGGATTGAATGGTGTTAATTGATGGGATTAATTGAAATATTAATGTGGTTTAATGGAGGCATTAGATGGAAGATTAAAGAGGATGAATGAACTGGTCGCTTGTGTTTAAGAAGTTTATGCGGGTTTGAGCATTACTAGTTCTTATCAGAGCATCAACCTGATTTAATATATGAATTTGTTGTGAATCAAAGTTAAGCTCATGAATTGGAGGGTCTTTAGAGGGTTTAGTCTATAGCTGGCACCTTATGAGAAGTTGTATCCATGAAAAGATCATTCAAATCATCGATTCTGAGCACCACTATTTGGTATAGCTCTAAATTTTTTAAATTATAAGTCAATACAACCTCACCCAAGCTCGCAAAATAGATTCAATAAATTTTAGATTTTATTCCATTAATTCAGAGTCAACTAAAGCTCAAAAGTCATTAAAATATTTATCCACAGATCAAATAACTTTAAATCCCCACAGACTCAGTCCACTATAAATAATTTAAATTTCCATAAATCGATAAAAACCGTAAAGAAAGTTTTCTAGCCAAAAACAGTCCATGCCATCCATCAACCTTTCACAAGTCTCCATAGAAATCATCGACCACATTTACAAGCCTTTTCTAAGCTCATTCGTGCATGAAGGATATAGTGTATAGGACATAACAAATATGGCTAGATTATATTTACATTAATTCTTTAAGCTACTGACAAACAGAGAGGATAGACCCGAATATAAAAGAGGAAAATTTGGGAGGAAGGAACTCCTCATTTTTCTTTATTATTTCAACACTATGAAAAGTTTGTTTTTTTCTGTTGGATGAGAACTCTTGACATTCTTATGGATAGGAATGTAAATTATTTTAGCCTGTGGACACAAAAGAAAATCTCATCAAAAATTTGAGATTAGTTCTTGAGCTATTCATACACATCAAAAAGTTTCCCTTTTCAATTTCCGTACATTATGAGCTATGCGGACCAAATGTTGATCCCATGCCAAATGACTCATTTAGTTTGAGGTATCATATCATCACTGAATGGAAGGCAATTATGCCTTTTTATTCCCCCTTTTTTAATGGCTTATTTACCGCAATCCTTTAGATATCCACACTCATTAGTTACAGTCAAATTGAGTGAATGCCATGCCATGAATGCTTAATGGTCCTCAAAATATTTTTAATTTCACTTCTTTCTCGCTTGCTATTTTGTGTTACTTATTACTTCTCATCACCACATTGCACAGTAACCGCAATGTCCCTGTACTACCCCATCGTCAACATCATCATTCATTTTCACCAGCAACACATAAAAATATCTATTCAGAATGGAATGAGGAGGACAGTCTCTGGTCTGATGAAAAGGAATGTCTGGTGATGTGTAAAAGATTAATGTCGGAGGGGAATAAATTTGCCTAAAAGGTCCATCAATATTTTTCTTTTTCCTTCCTCCTGCTTCATCTATTATGACCGACGCTTCAAGTTCTGAACAAAAAAAAAATGTTTTATTTTCATTTTTGTTGAGAGACCTGAAAAAATATCATCGGCTATCCATTGGAATTTATTTTTGTCCTTTTACTGTTATTGAAGGTGTAGGAATTGAGGATGAGAATGAGGAGGACAGAAAATGTCATTATAGGTAAATTGAGATAGCGTGGTTGTTGAGGAATATTGGAATTTAAAAGTTCAAGGGTATTGGAATGTTTTCGGATGGGTTGTGGATTGGTTTGAGGTGGATTATATAATTTGATTTTTAAAGGACAACGTGGCAGGTACCCTGAATGTTGCTAATGTTTGATTTTTGATGTAACTAGGAATGTTACTGAGGAATTTTGAATTCACCTCTTTGGGTTATTAACTTGTCTTGCCTTCCGATTGGGTCTATCAAAATATGGAAGTGCCAAAACTCCCTGCTTTAAAGACGAGAAACATTAGAAATCTCTTGACTGAATGTGACATTCAACTGCAAAAAAAGAACTGTTTCTTCAACTTTTCAACTCACTCCACCTCCTTCTGATCAAATCAACTGATCACTTCCACAGAAAACCCATAAATAAAACACAATCAACTGTGTACAATCTACACAAGGACACCGAACACACATACCGAACTACATCCAACAATATCTCAATTATATCCATACAAATTGATTCAATTTACAATATTTCCGTATGAGAAATCAGCGCTAGAATCGAAGCACAGAGGACAAAAAAAGGGAAAATGAGGGTAATTTTCATAGTGAGAGACCGAACGAACAGTCAAGGAAAGGAGAAAAGGAATAAATGAATGAATACCAAAAATACACATAAAAGGGTTTTGCATGGCATGAAGCAGTTAAGAGAAGAAGAAGTACGAAAAAAATGGTTAAAAGTGACAAAAAGCTTTTCGATAATTGCCGTTTGGCAGTCATTTAATGATTAAGTGCTGTATGGTTAAATGCTTGAGATATTCAATGGAATATTCTCTCATTATGGAACTTAAAAAAGGGTAGCTGTGAAAGCACTTTATGCTTTATTAGAGTAATAAATAAAAACTGGCAATTAATCATGAATTTTATGTCTGAAAAAGGAAGGGGAAAAAATGTAATTTTACCATGTGTGCACGTTCCTCTTCAAATTTGAATTGTAAATACGCTCAGAAAATGAAGGAAGAGTAAAAAGGGTCAGTCAAACTTTTTTAAATTTTATTTTAATTTATTTGAACTCTTCAACTTCCTCCGATCGATATTTTTTCAGCACATTATGCAAACCAGAAGAAAATTTTCATCTCTTTGATCTTCTAGTTTTGGAACTTATCGGAATAATTTCTCTTTGGGATTCTCAAGTGACCTAAATTATTATTGAAAATATGTATTTTTAAGGGTCGTAAAAGAAAAACTTTTCATTCTCGATATAAGAATTTGGAAGTGAATGGAACAAAAAAGGGACTGATTAATACAGTTTTGGGTCCCTTAAGTGGAATTTCATCTGATTCTAATGGAGGAAGTGCTGAGTTTTTGGGTTCAATGAGATATGATTGTAAATCTGATTATCTTGGGAAATATTGACTGGTAAGGAAGACTTGAGTGGTATATGATAGACATGGAAGTGCTAAGGAAGCAGCATCCGCACTGGAGCTCCCAGAAGTTAAAACTTAGCAGGACATTAACGCATGTTAATCTCAATTTAAGTCGTTGAATTACAGAAAGTATTAAAATTGATCCTCACTCATTCCTACCCCCCCCCCCCCCCCCTTCCATTACCTCATCAGGCCCCTCCTATGAGATATTTGATAAAACGTTCCATGAGAAAAGTTTCCTCTGATCGACTGGTTGTTGAGTTCAAGGATGTGGTACTGATGAAATGATCAAAAATTATCAAAAATTATCAAAAATGATCAAAATGTAGTTCTTCAGTTCCACACCCTTGGTTGAGTTAAATTCATTGGATTCCAATTAGCTGTCTTCAAGTACCATTCTATGCCTTAGACCCCTAGGCCGGTTTCAGAAGCACCTAGAAGCACTCTTACTTAGGATATAAATTTGATGCTCTATGATTTAGAGTATAAATTGGCCTCGGGTAGCTACTAATCTAAGCTATATATAAATAGTTCAATCAGCAAAATGATTTGCCATCAAAATAAAATCAAATTCTGAAAAAAATCAACAACTCATCCCTTTTAAAAAATGACACAAGAAATCGTAAAAGTTTTTCCGAAAAAAACCTTAAATTTATGATTATGAGAACATCAACAACTAACTTAATATGTTGGTCATCTGTCTCTTTTTATGTGCTACTGATGAGTGAATTTATGAAGAACTGTAAAGTCCTTTTTTTCGTATCTTTAATCTTTTTTAAGAGACTTTTTTATTCGAATGAGGATGAAAAATTATAAAAATTGCTGGAAAATTAAATCTATTTCTGCAAGAATAATTTTAATTAAAAAAATACTCAACGAAGTCGTATAAAGTAATTAAGAATATGGTGGGACGGCCTTAGTCTTCATCATAATCCACTTTAAAGGTACTTCAAAGCAATAATGACGCTTGCTCGAGAGAGTGAGAAACATCGTCAGCTATAAATGATTGCAATTTAATGAGAATTGTCAAGTGCCTTTTATGATCAGACATTTACAAAAAAAATAAGAGGATGGCCGAGTGGTTCTTGTAATTGCAAATGTTCTTGAAAATCATGTATGAATCAGAGTTGATTGCCTGGACCATCATTGCAGCCATGGCACTTTTATTCTTTTCAATTTCTATAGGCACTGACCTGCCTCAATAATTTCAGTTCAACAACTACACATTTATTCAATGCTTCTTTCATCTCTCGACATTTATGCTTGAGCCACTTGCCTCTTATCTTTAATTCAAGCTTTCTTTTTTGCTGCTGCTCCTGCCTCTCTCGTACGACCATAAGACAAAAGCCTCTTTTCCGACCCGAAGCAATAAATTATTCTCTACTTTTGCCTTCTTTTCTTGCTATTATTTTTTTTTGTGTTTCACGTCTGCCTTTGTCTGTGTGTTTGTCCGTTTTCATTCATGTTTTTCAGCACTAACCACAGAGTGAGAGGATGAAAATAAAAAGACCGGGCGTGAACGAATTTAAAACAAAAAAAGGAGGAAGAAAACAAAAGTTTGAAAGAAATTATCGGTGGAATTAAAATGTTGGTGATTTGGGTATCAGAGAGGAACAATGTGTGAAAATAAGGAAGCTTGAAAGGAATGAACGCAATGCAGACTATATGTTTAATTTTAACATGATTTATTTCTTCGATGTTGAATAGCCCCCGTTGAAAGATAATTGCCCTGATTTCTGGCATAAATTGTAAGTTATTACATGCACGATATTACTGGAGGAAAATTTTATATTCTTTTTGTATGTGGAAAGGAAGCGCTGTTGTATGAAATTTTTGAAAGGAAATTGTTATCTGATTTTGCTTGCGGCGAGACAAGAAAATTTACAGTAGGAACGTAAATATTTTTCTTGAGTACGTCCAGACTGAGAATATTAGAAATTTAAGGTACGTGCTTGAATAGTAATATTATTAAATTTTGGTTAATGAACAAGATATGAATGAATTTTTGGGTTCAATGACTTTAAGAGTTTTATTTTTCATGTAGAAATTCTAGACTTCCCTTGCTTTTATCAAAGAAAGCTAGTCATTACTCCCAATACTACGCAATGTTAGTGCAGATAGTTTCTCCATATCTAGTTCAGTCTGATTTAAGTGTACCTACCAATTAAACTTTATCCAAAACCAATAAATCTTTGGTAAAGTTCAGGCAAGCTTTATATTGGCCACAAACCGACCTTAATCAGTTTATGAACTATTTACTCATTTTGTAACCAATATAGATCAATTATGCTTCTCTGCAATCTAGATGTTGTTGTAAATCCACTCAAATCTAACACAAACTCTTTCAAAAAATCACATAACACACACTTTATGCTCATTCTTAAACAAAATCCTCAAATAAAAGTCTTATATGATAATGACAGCTATATTTCTTAATGTTATCATTATTACAATAATCTAATGACTATTACAGCTATTATGGTTAACTGTGTAAAAGCATTCAATAGTAATTTGATCAGCAATAGAAGCAGTCATTAGGATATAGAAGGCTTATCTTACAATAAAATTTCAGAAATAGCTCAAAAACTTTTCAAGTTGTTAAGTAATTAGCAATGAGCAGTTGAAGGTATGTTTAGTCTAGGTGTGAAGACGGAAATTGTGATTTTTGGGTGAGCCAATTTTTCATTTTATGTCTCAAAGCATTCATACATTTTTAGCCCACATTTTGTGGAAACAAAACAAATACTCAAGGCAAGATGAGCGAATCAATATTTCATTGGGATTGAAGCTGTTAAAGTTACCTTCTTGATCAGTGTTTTCCAAAGTTTTTGAGCCACGGCACACTTTAGGGGTAAGCCATGACCAAAATCCCACAGAGCAAGCGGCTTGCGTCACTATCAAAATGTGCCGCTGCACACAGTTTGGACAACACTGGTCTAGATATCAGATATAGGGCAAAAACTTTTCAATACTCAATTACAATCCTTAGACAGCTTCAAACCTTCTTTGAACGTCCTAAGAAATATCTTTGGCATTATCTTAGTAAGAAGTAATAGAAGATTGTGGATTGGAGCTTGAAGGATGCTCCTTAGAATAATCAAAACTAATCTAGCCAACCCGAGTAACCAAACATCTTCTCCAACACTTTAATTATAATTTCCCAAAAACAAAAGTTAACCGATCCCAGCGAAAGGACATCCAAAATGAAAAAGAAAGCTTTCATTCATAATTTTTATCATCTCCATTTTTGCTCCTTCATTCAATTCCCTCAAAAAGGTGTAGAATTTTTTTTTTCATCTCATTTATTATTCTTTTTCAAGTTATTCACTTTCTTTTGTAACATATTTATGTGGTTCTATTTCGTTCATAGCCAATGCTCATTTTGCTATCATTAAAATCTATTTCGAAAGCTGTCGGATGCTTTTTTTGAGGAAGGAAAATTATTGCCATAAAAAGAAACAAGAAAAAAAAGATGAGAATTTTTTTACGATAACACAAAATGGCTTTTTATCTAAATCTATTTATTCTACATACATACGGACACACATTCTGGCTACTTTTTTCATTCCTCATTACATTTTCCTCTTCTTAGAGTATGCGATTGTTAAGCAGAACAGTTCTTGCAGTAAATCATAGATGAAAAATGCTATGGACTAATTTTGGATTGTGGGGATGCAAGGGCAAGGGTGGGAACAAGATTGGTGTAAAAAATTGCATATTAGGATGTGATTAAATGTTGAAAGAGTTTATAGTGAGAGTAACAGGCTTAATGAGAACTTTACTAAGGGATTGTGAAAGCATTTCTGTCCACAAAATGTAAAACTAAGAAATTTAACAAACCAAACAGAACCATACCTACCATGTTGTCCTAGCATCACAAACCGACCTCAATCATTGCTCAAATATGCCTCCACATCCTCCAACAAACTTATTTCACCCCCAAAAAAAGAAACCTTCAACCAATTTATTTTTATCATGAATGAAAAAAAAATTTTTCTTTCGTCTCTCACTTCTATTTTTGGGTTACTGCCTGTAGAGCTACTTCTTCTCTGTACAACATTACGCTTATCTAAAAGCTCTCGGAAAACTTAATATAGAACTGTACAGAGAAGAGAAAAACTGAATGAAATAAAACGAAAATAATTTTTTGAGACAATAAAAATTTTCTCTTGCAATTATTTCTGTTCCTTTTCTTGCTTTATCTTCATCATGCAGTAAAAAAAAGCAACAGCAGTCGCCTTTTTAAATTACAGTCGTATCTCATATCTTTGGGGAAGTTTGAGGGTCGTGTTGGTTTGGGGGTTTCAAATCGGGTTTTGGAGATGAATTGGAAGTGGATTTCTCAGCTTGATTTCTTCCCTGATTTTAATGAATGGACAATAGGGGATATCCTATGGACTGGCATTCAAAAAGGCATAATCTAGTTTTGAGTTAAGTTGCTTAATTTCATAGTGAATCTTAGTAGATTCCGCCTTTTGGCCATTTCTACACATTAAACCAGGGTCTGTTACAGATTGGATTGCAATCTTTACTTTTTGGCTATTGATAAACTCTAATCCAGATCCCTGCCACAGATGATGTTGTCTTCTTGAACCTCGACACAGTTGCAATAAGTTTCTAGCAATGTTTCATAGTTAAGCCATAGCAGCCATTCAAAGAGGTATTTTATGCCACTTCAAGGTGTTGAAAGCTGTTACCTGCCTTACGTCACGAAAAAAGTTTTTTGGAAGCTTTCGACTATTATCGAGAATTTGACATGTCCAAACGATCTCTTTCTAGTATTTACTTCCAAATCATTAAAAATCAGTATCACAAAGGAAATTTTTCAGCACGAGAACCTCCAAAAAAGCTAATATCCCTTCATCTTCCAGCCACATGTCCATTAAAGGAGTTGTTGCTTCATATCTTAACTCCTTGCTCTTAATATCTTGCTTATCTCCTATGGAGAAGTAGAACATAAAATAAAATAAGAAGCAAACAGAGTATTGCAATATTTTTACTGCTTCCTTCCAATTCATGAGATCTGAAAATAAATATAAAAAATTTCTATGTTCAGCAGGGATGAAAATATGAAAATTCAAAGAGAAAAATTCTGCTCAGTTCATGATTATTTCCTTATTCATTTCATAATACACAAATGTAAATGTTTTTCCAGTTGGGCTTTATATCTTGTTCAATTTTATATATTATTTTTAACATCATAGCATGAACAGCTACAGCATGAACGAAACTATTTTAATACATTTTTGATAAAAAAAAATATAAATAAAATTGGAATGGACGTATTTGTTTAATATTATCGCATCAATAAGCTTGTTTATTTATTTTTAGTTTTCTCATTAAATTTGTTTATTTGTTGGATATCCTTTCTGGTCTGATACATTGTAGGTGTCTGACTAAACATAGAATAAATTGAGCTTTTATTGTTTATTTTATTTCTGGAGCCAACAAAAGGTTACAAAACTTGTTTACTCATTTCTGTAAATACAAAGTCATGCAATTTGGACATTTTAGGCTTAACAAAAAATAAACAAATTTTCACTCGGAAGTACTTTTTATGTAGGTTGATACTAGGTGTTCTACAAGAGCTTTCCAATCGACTGTGAAGTAGAGATTCAAGTGTATTAACATTCTAATGACGTCATTTACAAATTGAGTGTGTGTACAGGTGTACATTGATTGTTACATAAAATCTAGCTACACAATCTTCACACATTATCAACAATATAACTTCCATCCATTACTGCAAACAGCTTTTTTCAATATGACTATAGAAAAATCTTCATGAGACTGATTCACCTCATCCATAAGTCGTCTCAACTCGAGCTTATCCAGTCGTCAAAATCCATAAAGTTTATCATTCTCAAGGAACTTCATGTAGCGCGTCTCATCCATTAACTTTCAAAACCCCCATCTAGGTACAAAAGTTTTACGACGCAAAAGAAAGCTTGTTATTTATCCTTTCTGGCCTGCTGCGTAGGAATTCATTCGATAAGAAGTAGAAATTTAAAGGCAAGGAGAGAAAAAATGATTGAATCGACTTTGAGGCCATGTAAACACAACTCATGAGCCGTTTGTAAAGAAATATTTTTTTTCTCTCGTCTTTTACAATCCCCCATCATTTTCCATCAACTTCATCTTCATCCCTTTTATGTGCACCGAAGCAACGACTCACAGAGAAAAGTTTTTTCTTTTACTCTCTTGTTTGAGGAGTTTATTAGCTGGAAGTTGTGAGGTTAGGTATCAATAGGAGTAGTTTGTCTAGGTAGATGTGGGTTAGGAGATGTGTTGGGTTATTAAATGCTGTGGGTTATTAAATGCTGTGGGTAAGTAGATGCTGTGAGTTAATAAATGCTGTGGGTAAGTAGATGCTGTGGGTTAGTAAATGCTGTAGGATAGAAGAAAATGCTGTGGGTTAGTAGATGCTGTGGATTGGTATATGCTGTGAGTTAATAAATGCTGTGGGTTAGTAGATGCTTTGGGTTAATAAATGTTGTAGGTTAGAATATGTTGTGGCTTATTAAATGTTGTGGGTTAAATGCTATCTGTTGGTAAATGCTGTGGGTTAGTAGATGCTGTGGATAAGTCTATGCTGCTTTTAAAATCATGCGCTTAATGACTCATTATCCTCTTTAACATCTTCCCAACTCGCTGTATGTATGTTTACTTAAAATATCGTAAAAAGATTCCAGGCTTTTGTTTGTTGAGGAATTTTTTTTTTCATGCTCTATTTTAAGAAAATTGAATTTTTGTGTCCTTGTGCATGTGTCGCTTTCACGATTATCAAAATTGATAGTCATACAAGAATTTTGATCCTATAGAAAAGAAGAAAATTGACATCAAAAAGCTATAAACATACGAATACAGAGCAATAGCTTATAAATGGAAAAATTATGTTCAGTAAATTTCCTTCCATCCTGAAAGCGCACTGGGGATAAATTTATTTTCAATGTTTTGCCGAGAAAAACAAAAAAAAAAGCAAAACAATTTTTCTTCCACCCTTCAAAGCTTATTTTATTGTTTTTGCTGTTGTAATTGTATATGAAAGATTAATTATTGATCAATAAAATCTCCATCAAGCGCACTATAGAAATCGAAATTTTATGTCTTTCCATCTAAGGCTTATGAGATTCTATTTCTTTTTATTATTGTGAACATTAGAGATTTATCTTCTACTATAGGCACAAAATATCCTCATTTTATTGTTATTGGATTATTTGATTCTCATTCTTCCTCTCATTCTGGTTTGATGTCAATGGCATGATTATTATGAGATATATATGTGGATACGATAGACAGATAGGATTGAGAAAATTCAATTCTTTTTTTCCTGGATAATTTTGGAGCTTAGTAAATGTTTTAATGAATTTTTAAGACGATTAGATTTTTGATTGGATGATAAGGAGGTTAGGAAGGTTGGTTAGTGAATTGAATTAAAATGCTATTAGAAGTTTATAGCTTTTTGGACGGTGGACTGCTTTGTAGATTTTTTTTGTGGGAGTTTGCTGTATTTGTATGAGATTTATAGGAGAAATGGTTAATTAAATGGTTAGTAGAGATAGTAAAAAAGTCCCAATTTCTGCCCACTCCTTAGCTAAGCTTTTGTTCCCATCAATTTCAAAATTACAGACTATTTCCTTTATATTCTAACATTAGAACATCTAAAATATTCAAATCCAAATTTTAATCCTCATTTATTTCCAAGAAAATAAAGCCACAAAAGCATTTCATTTATTTAAAAGTAAAGTTTAATTGGAATAAATTCCGATTAAACCTCAACCTCAAAAAAGACAAAATTAAAACTGCACAAGTAATAGCAATCTTCATCCTCATCCTTTCATCTTTCCTCGTTTCAGAAAAATAGAAGGAAAATCTTTCGGCCTGTTTCACTAAAGTGGATTATCTTCGATTTCGGATTATCCACTTCAGTTTTTTGTAAATATCTTAAACTTTATGGCAGGTGCGGTATTTCTAATTTTGGATTATAATAGAGTGAACTATGCATAAAATTTCTGTACCTTTTAAACTTTTACTTTTCGTTAAGAACTATCAATTATTCAATTTTCTAGCCAAATCTAATAGATAACTTTCGATTTTTGCTATAATTCTCAAACGAATGAAGATATGAAAATTCTAAGTATATGTTAATTTAAATAGAAAAGTACTCTAAGTAGATCACACATTAGATCTCTTAATAACCTTAAGCGTCTGGAGATATTTCCAAAAAACTGAAGTGGATAATCCAAAATCGAAGATAATCCATTTTAGTGAAACAGGCCGTTTAATAACCTTTTTTATTGCATCTTGAAACCTGAAAGTAATATCCACAAGAAGGACTTATTATTGCACAATAATTTCTCTACAGTTTTACTTTGTTAGTGCGAATCTAGATATTAAATTGAATAAAGCACAGGAAAATGAAAGAAATATTGCAGAGTGGAAGAAGTTAAAGACTTGTGTGAAGATGGATTGACTTGACTTTATTGTGCAAAAGTTTTTTATTATATTCCCGATTAACACAAGGCGGTTAATAGAATAGACCCGATTTAAATCCAGCACCATGTCAGAGTCACACCGACTTGGTACCGGATTACTGATCGGTTAACGGAATTGTGCCATTCTCGATTGAATCAGTTATACGAATTAATGTCAATATTTTTGAGCTAAAAAATGCTGGTACAATGACTTGAGCTCGTAGCTGTTATCAGAAGTTGTTGTCATTGATCTTCATTAACCTAGACTAAGCTTCTACTACTTATTGTTTGGATATACATCTGGGACTGAATTCTGAGGTCACTAGCGGAAGCCTTATCTAATCACAGTGGGTCACAGTCAAGATTTATTTATAAACCAATGCATTTGCTTCGATTTTTCATTGACCAGGGTAAGGGTTCTTACGATAGTTCTAGAAACTAGCTGCAGATATTCTCTAGGGTCCCTCTTATCCCTCTTTAGGTGAGAGTCCAGAAATTATTCAGTAATCAGTTCTTAAGGAGTCATTTTTTATGATTATGAGTTTTAAAAAAGAGATATGAATAACCATATGTAACCTTATGACTTTATTTTTGCAGTAAAAAAAGCATTAAAGACATCAATACTCCATCTAACTTCTCACCAGCCACTAAAACACTAAGACAACATTATATTTTCATTTTCTTTTTATTCATCACTATCACAAGAGGTTGAGCTAAAAAGGGGGAGAAAAGTAATTGTCATAGTGCTTACAGCAAAGCACAAAATATAAATTTTAATGCTTTATTCATGCAATGTTCGAGAAAAGTTATTCAATTCCATCCCATTCATGCATGCAAAATTAAATCTTCTTCCTTTTTTCCTTATACTTTTTATTCAAGTACGTACGTTCATATGCAATAAGAAATAATACGAAATAAGAGCAAGCAAAAAAAAAAAGCTTAACGAGAATGATAAATTGTAAGCAAAGTGCATGTGCACATATCTTGAATAATTCTAAATATTAGATGAATATAAGGAAAATAATTTATTTCTGTTCCTTATAAACTTCTTTTCATATATTTTTTTTAGATTCATGACAAAAGCAATTGCTATGATTGTAATGCTATGAGCACATTTATTTTGAATTATGGGCAAATGCAACAAGTTTTCTTGTGTGATTTCTTTCATGCTTGTGTGGATTTAGGAAAGATTTTAAAATTTATATGATTTTAAGTAATTCCTTGTTTGAATAGCTTTTGTAGTTGAAATTAAGAGCTTTGTAGATTAAACTTGGATGAACATTTATCAAAAATTCAAAATTTGGAAAGTAAGTTGTGGCAAATAGGGATGTTGCAAGGGAATGCAGTGATCGAAGCTTTATTCAGAATATCTGCAAAGAGCTTCTTCTTGCTGAGTAAATCTCTGGAAGTTGAATACTTGATATATAAATGCAAGTTTTTGGAAACTGAACTTTTTTGTCTTTATTGTCTTTTTATGTGATCTAGGTGACGTGTCAGTTACTATAGGGAATGATGTGGTGATATCAAATCGACTGTTCTTGATGAACGTATAGGAACTAGTAGTCGCTAGATTTCTCAGCAAGTTCCAACGAGGCCGGGTCGCTACACTGTATCAAATGTCATCAGGGTACCTACCCTAGTCATATCTATCTCTTAATTAGATTCCAGATGGTAGATCGAACCCCTATAAAGCAGGATAGGTCTATAACGAGAAATCAGCTCCATGATATTATAAACCAAAGCACAGTGAAGATGCCTCGTAAAACATTCAAGCTTGACTGAATCCAACTCAATTTAATAAAACCTAATCATTCTTATTCATTGAACTAATGTAAAAATTGATAATCTAGTACCAATATCAATTCTATTGCTTCATTTTCCATTACACATCAATATCTTAATTACATTCTTCATAAGCTCAATTCTTACATATCAGTCAGCATTTTGATGGAAATATTAATCATGCTTCTTTTTTTTTTCATAAAGACTATTCAATTTCTGACATTAATAAACTCAAGCAGATTCGTAAGGAGTAAATTTATACGACACATCAATCATAGCTCTATCGATATAACAATGATTTATAATTCACCTTACATTAAAGCAAATTGATCATTATTATTGCTGAATGTACCTCAAAATAATCGATATAAATTGTTTGGCTGACCTCATTCAATCCATTGTTGGATGGTCTAACAAAGTTTCAGCCTAAAAAGAAATGCTGAAATATTGATGACTCATGACCAGCTTTTTTCTTCCTTATTATTCATTTCCATATCTCAATATCCATTGTTATTGTATAATAAATTTCCTTGGACGTACAAGTGGAATGCACTGGCTATGTCATGGCTTTATTATGCTGTATAAGGATATGTGAGAAAAATTCCATTTACTTTAGTTATTTTTAATATTCCTTCATAATATTGCATGGCTTGTCATGTTAACATAAATAATCAATAATTTCCTACGTTCTTGTAAGGATGTGTGACGGTTATTAAGCATAAAAATGAGAAACTTACTTTAACTTTTGTAGTTTATTGAAAACAATTTTATGTAATATTGCCATGTCATGGATAATTTTTGTGGAGAACAGAAAGCCTTGTTGTGATTATTCAAGAAGAAAAGTTTGTATGCTTCAATGTATTGAGGATTTGGATTTGAATAAACTGGAATTTAAATTGAATATTCTGACACAAAATACTTGTATGAGGGAGTACGAGCTTGATTTTGATACTTTAGATCGAATATTTACAAGAAAGTCACATTTGGCTTTAGATGGAATCGAACCCACGTCATTATGATTTCAGGTTGCATGTGCTTACCTTAAACAATCGAGGATGTTTTCTACACTTGACAGAATGCCAATTTGAACTATTAATCTGGTGTCTTCGTTATTACCGTTCATTAAGCTTCAATAGGGAAGTCATAGGAGAGCTATTAGCTATACCTCAAGTTCAACGGGGTTTGATGGATTCTTAGGTATGCTTTCTCGAAATCCCGGTCCCGACAAATTTTCGGGATCGGGATCGGGATTGAAATTTTTCGGGATTTCCCGGGAAATCCCGGGAATCCCGAATATGTAAAAAAATTTAAAAAACAGCATTTTTCTGCTTTTTTTCCCAAAAAAAATTATATATTTTTTTGCTACTTATACGGTCATTTATTTCTTAATTAATTAGTTATACTTTATGTGTTACAAGGTAGATGTTTTAATCCATGTTTCCTTTGAAAATTGTGAACATAAACAAAAATAGAAAATAAATGTTGCTAAAGATGTAAGTTAAAAGGTTATAGAAAACGGTGTGAATATAATAATAAAAATTAAGCATTAATGAAAAAACTTTTAACAAATGCAATTGCATTTAGATTCTTGTCAAGTAAACGTTTTCTTTGTTTTGTAAGAATGTTGTTACTAATAGAGAAATTTCGTTCGCTTTGAGTTGAGGTCGGCTGCATTGTTATCAATGCATCGTAAAGTTGATCTAATAAAACGGTTCTCTTCTTATTTTTGTCATACCAATTAAACTCTCTTTTCAAGTTATTTGGTTCTGTTGCTGCTGCATCTGTTGTTAATGATGTATATTCAGATATGCTTAGTTTCAGTCTATCTCGAATAGAAATGTTTGACGGTTGGATTTAATTTGCACTGGATGTTGAAGCTTCCATAGCTCCATTTGTAGAGTTTTTGACAAAATACTTCTTCAATAAGTCAATGCCAAGTTTATGTATTGCAGCTTTTGTTGACGATTTAAAATGCTTGTCTAAAGACATATATTGAGGATTATTCAGGTAAAGTATTAAGTCAATTAATGTTCCATTTCTTCGTGCACCTATGCGAGCGCAATTCATATCGTAAACCTTTTGAGACAATAATGTTCCTTGTAGCAACAATTCGTCTAGCAAAAAGTTAATTGTTCCTTCATCAATTAATAAATCGTTTGATTTACGCAATAATTCTTCTGTCGCGTATTTAGCAGGTTCTAAAACATCAATAATTTCGTAAACTAAAAAACCGGGATTTTCAATCCCGATCCCGATAAATTTCGGGATCCCGGGATTGATCGGGATCGGTAAATCCCGGGAAATCCCGATCCCGATCCCGATAGCGAGAAAGCATATTCTTAGGTCCTTCAGAAAATAAATAACTATGCGGGGCTTCGTTTTGGCAGTTCTGTTTCTTGTTAAAATTTTTTTTTATTTTTCTTAAAAAAAAAGTCTCTAGAAATCTGAAATAACCTTAAAAACTTGAAATAACCTTAAAAACTTGAAAATACCAAGAAATAAAAACAAAACTTAACTTTTTTGGGATAGAAAATTTTTTTCATCATTTTTTTATTATATAGGAACAGGCATCAATTCAATGACATTATTCATAAACAGAAGAAGAAAAATTATTTTTCACAGTAAAATTTTCGTAAATGCAAACAAAGTATGAGTCCATAGAGTAATGATAGAGTGAGGAATGGTACAGGAAAAATTACAATTAGGAACAGGAAAAATGTTCTTTTTTTATTTCATCGAATTTACGCAACATTTTGTGATGAAAGAGAAAGTTTTGAGAGGATAAAAAGGACAATAAGAAATTTTTCTGCTGGCGAAAAAAATGATCAGTTCTCTTGAGTTTCATAAGTATTCATAAATTGTTATGTCCATTATAATTAATTGCTAACATAATTTTTTCCTTCCTTTTGAATATAATTTTTTTTTTTTCGTTAATTTTTTTCTTATTTTATTTTTGTTTTATTCGTTTTTATTTTTTTTATTTTTTTTGTACAAAAATAGACATAATCAACACATTGTTGTTCATTATTCATGATTGTGATGTGTATGTGTGTGTGTGAATTTATTGATGAATGTCAGTTATTTTCTGCTTGTAATTTATTTCTCTTCTTCTTCTTCTTACAACTTTTTTTATTGTTCTTTCCTTAAACTTTTTTATACTCTATTATATTTTTTTATAGTAATTCTCTTTTATTTTTATTTTTATTATTTTGTAATTTTTTTTGTTCTTCTTTAAAAGCATATGACTGGTTATTACACTGTACAAAATTATAATTATGAATCTCTACAGGGGCACATGGGTTGGATACTTTAGCAGTTGAATTTTATTTTTTTTTCAAAGCAGGTCTGCTCAAACTATGCTTTATTATACAATTCATTGGCTTCGAAAGCTACCCTAGTCAAAGTTTCAATTTTTTTACTCTAAAGCATTATTGTCCACACTTTTTTGATGCGGCTCGAGTCATATATAATTTTTAAGATACAGCAGTGTGCCGCGGCACACAGTATGGACAACACTGCTCTAATGTGAAAAGTATAGAACTTTGATTTTGGAGTAAGTTTAGGTGTCGGGTAGCTCAAGAAACAAGCCCTAGAAACATTTTGCAAGATCTGAAAATCAACAGACTTCATTTAGACTAGACTCTCGTGTCGCCATGTCTATAAACGCGGATATAATTGAAAGTTAATGGAGAAGAACGTCCACTTGAAAAACGTTCATTTCGAAATCAAATTTGTTTGACCGATTTTTACAAAACATGCGTTCTTTTAGAAAAATATTTTCCACATTAAAATTACAAAGTTTTAATATTTTAATTGAATCTCTCAATTGTTTTGTAAAAATCGGTCAAACAAATTTGATTTCGAAATGAGCGTTTTTCAAGTGGACGTTCTTCTCCATTAACGTTCAATTATCCTAAAACTATTATGGTGTGCCTCAAGTTAAAAAGTTTGAGAACCACTGCTTTAACGATCAAATTTGGTTTTATATACCATATAAAACCATATATTTGGTATATGGATGTCCATATACAAATGAGCTTTCAACCAAAAAACTCATTTGAACTTTCAACTCCAAAGCACCCACACCCTGACTATATCATTAAAAAGTTTTGTATTCTATTATCATTATTAATTTCATTATTATTGTATGCACTGCACGAGTGGTGTAGATTGGTGTGACATTTTCATTCATTGATTATAATAACTTCATTTACCATTTCCATAATGACTATTTGGAACTTAATTGTGAATGTTAATTGAAAAGTATGCAATGAGAAGCTTATTGATTAAATAAAGAGTAAAAGTAATTTTTGTGGTCATTAGCTGATGTAGATTGTTTAAGATAGATACTTTTAGGTATTGACTTGATGGGTTATTTTGATGTTGGTTTGCTGTTTAGGGAACTCATTTACTATTGAACTTTGAGTTTCAACTTTTTTGTGTGGATTTATAGCATATGAAGGTGGTTGTCCTCGAATTTAACCCTTTAGAATCAAAACAGGATCTTAATATCTGAAACTAGCACCAGATTAAGAATAATAGTGCTGCCTTCTAATATATCTGCGTATGACTATGGACCTTCAATCTCTCCAGCCAAGGAAGTAAGATACAAGTCAATCGCAATTGGATTATGTACTTTCATGCAACCCTCACGTCATGCTACGTAACTAGAGTCAGTGAACAACTGAATGTCAAAACAAAAGGTACGGCAAGAAAATCCCCATTTGATTTAAATAAGAAATTTCAATATCTTCCAAGACATCCCATCCAACCTTAGTTCAAACTTTAGAATTCCATTAAAAAATCTCATTCATTTTTCATGAGATTGCTCATTCGAGAGTCAAATACTTAGCCCACACAATTGTTTACTAAAATGAACATTTCTGGTCCCCAAAAAAAAAGATAGAGATAGAGGAAATCCAATAGTATGTTGTAAACAACCATTCAATGAGCTCGGCAACTATTTAATCTAATCAGAAAGGTTCCCTTCATTAATGAAAATAAAAATTCATCTCTTACAAAACTCAAAGTCCTTTGAATCCTTCTTCACTTGAGTCTTTTAAGTCCTAAAGGAAGGATAAAGCAGCATAGGAAAAAAAAAGTTTCAATACATGATACTTTGATACATACAGTAATCACACATGTATTCAAACTCACAAGATATAGGACTATTCATGTCATTGTGAAAGGGTTAAGTGCTATTCATTTTTCAACATGTTGGAAACGAGATGAGAAAAATTGGATTGAAAATGAAATAAGCAAAAAAAAGTAGTGTGTAAGAAGAAAAATGTATCCCTAAATACTACACATTTGCTAGCTGAAGAACCATTCATGTCCTCTTATCGTAACAAATCAACACCTTTTTCCTCTTTTTATTTCTCTTTGGTAGACTTTTTTTTTCTATATATTGGAATTACGTTTGCAGCTTGATTGTTTGAGATGAGTTGGTGATTGAGTGGACAGTTTGGGTGAGAATTTGAGTCTGACTTGATTGGTTTTGGTTAGTGCTTTTGATTTTAAGCTTTTAATAAAGTTAAAAGCTTCTTAGGAACACTATTCATGCCTATAAAAATGAGTACTAATTGAGGAAGTCAAAAAATACACCTGAAAGCTAGCTATTAGCTGTTCATATTCCGATGATGAAAAGCTTCTTATAAAAGATGCACGTAAATGATTCAAAGTACAAAGAGAGAAGGTTTTTACATGAAAGCAACAGCTTCGAGATTCGGTAAAATTTTCAGAGAGTTTTTGATTTTGAGGACGGTCTGAAGATCATCTCAAAAACCACAATTTAAAGTGGGATATGAACTAGTATTACATTTGGCGTGATTAAGATGACTTCCAATGATCTAAATCCCTAGGACTTTCAGCTAATGCAGCTTAAATATGACTTTAGTACCTTAAAACTATTCATAATGAGTAATTTTAGCGCAGCTTCCAAAATAATTGAAACTTCATTGATTCTTACCAAAAGCCCATATTTGCTATCGAAATTTACCGAACCATACAAACCCTGTCATTTTTTCTAATAAAATCCACAACAAATGCACTTCTTCCACTATTATCTCTCCCATAACCCCTACTCAACTTCCTACATATCTCTCATCCTACAGTAATTCTCCTTGACTACTCGCAGTTTTCTTTTATTAAACACAAAAGAAGAGGAAACTTCTTCATTTCATTTTCTAGTCATTGTTTCCTTCCAAAGAAAAGAAGACGTGAAAAAAAAAAGTTTATCGATAGGGCGAAAAAAATGGCTTTGATAATAAAAATTCCATGAGCTTCTCATACGTACAAAAGAAGAAAGGGATAGATGAAAATAAGAAAGACCGGATTATTCATAGTGTAAGGATTTAAGTGCTACTGAGACTAAAGTTGCCGACTATATTTTTTGTGTGATGTGCTTCTCCTGCACGATAGTCTGTGAAAGGACTTTACACTCTGTTTTGCACTGGAAAATTATGTGAAAACTTTCTCATAAAAATCTGAAAGCTCCACTCTTTTTTTTCATCCCCAAACCCGTGCACTCATGAGAGACTTCACATTTCTCATGATATTTTATTGCACTGTTTGCCATTGTGCTATATGCTTGAATGAATAAGAAAAGGAAGCTAATCTTTTGTGTAAATAAAAAGGAATTTCTTTTCATCGTCTACCTCACCAATTTTCCACTGCATTGCATTCACATTCTTTTTTGTCTGTCTGATCTTTTGAGGGTGCAAAAAAAAATCATTAATTTTGAAGTATTTTTTTTCCATTTAAGTTCCTCCGAAAAAGAAGGAGAAATGACAGAGGAGATGAACAAAGAGACGACAAAAGAAAGAAAAAAGTTCTGAGAAGTAAAAGAAATGTAATGAGACGTGCAAATGAAATTAAAAATTCTAAGCACATTGAAGAGATTTTCACTTTACTGATTTTCTACTTTTGCAATTTGAATCATTTTAAATTTCATTATTTCCTTTCATCGTAGACGATTTGTTTCTGATTCTGAAGTGCTTCTTGCTGCATTAATTATTTTTGTAGTGATTTTTATGGGAATGCATTTATACGTAAATTAGTTTTCTAAATGCATATTGGAATGAAAGTTTTTTTCGGATTGTCGTGTGGGGATGCATTTTTATTACACTTTTAAAATTCTTTTTGTTGATTTTTTAATAGAAATTCAAAGACTGTACCCTCAATAATTGTTATTCCAACCTAGTTTATTCGAAAATTTAAGATTAGTCCTTAAATTTGTTTGAGAATTGAGACTGTATCTCTTTTTTGTCTGAGAATCTTAGCTAAATCGGCTAAATCCTTAAATTTGTCTGAAATTGAAGCTTGACCTCCAAAAGTTGTCTGAGAACTGAGACTGGATCACGAACCTGTCTGAAAATCGAGACTGTATCCCTAGCTTTTTTGAAAACTGAAGGTTCGCCCTCAAAATTGTCAGAGAATTAAGACTGGATCCCTAGCTTTTTCGAAAACTGAAAGTTGGGCCTCAAAATTGACAGAGAATTGAGACTGGATCATCAGAAATTCTGAGAAATTAAACTAGATCTTTAAATTTGTCTGAGAATTCAAACTGGATCTTTAGTTTGTCTGAGAATTTGAAGCTTAACAAAAATTGGTTTTAATGATGAGGCATGTCCATCTTCATTTTCTAGGTATTAAGGCTAGACACTTAGCTTGGGAAGTATTCAAAACTAAACCTTCAACCTCCCTGAAAGTTGTTAATCGATCCTTTACTGAACCCCTAATCCAATTTTTTTGTCTTCAATATTTTTCCACATTGATAATCACTTCCCCATCCAAGTTTCTCAATGAAAGGACCTAATTAGTCTGAGTCATCACAACAACTTTTTCTCATTCATTTGCACAAAAAATTAATTTTATTTGCAATTAAATTCTATATATTCTTCCATCTTATATTTGACTTCATTCATTGAAAATTATGATGATGTCGACAAACATTCATTGCTCATTTAGAAAGCGTCAGTATGTCGAATATTTATTTTGCCATTCTCGACTTTATTAAAAAGAATGCTCGAGCGTAGGAAAAAGTTTTTCGTAATTTTTCAACTCACAAGCACATTCACTTCATCAAGCAAAAAAACTATTTCTTGTGTTGTGATTCCTATTGCTGCAGTATCATCATCGTCATATTTGTGTTTGTTGTTTGCTTTCATCATTAAATTGAAAAAAACTTTTTTTATTTTTATTTTGAAAGTTGATTTCAGCACAAACAAAAAGGAATCTTTCTCATATTTATCATGAATATTGTTCCTTAGTTTTTCAATTAAAAAAGTGGAAAACATCATTTGAAATTTAAATAAAGATTTATGTGAATTTTGCCATGGTAAAAACTTATTCGTCATCTTTTAGCTTTTGTTATGGAAAATAGTTATTTTATAATCATTACTTTGTTGCATGAATTATTCACTAAAATGAAATAAATTATGCTTAAAATGGCAATGAATGAAAAAGGAGATGAGCTGAATCAATTATAAATTCTGGGTGGTTTTCTGGTGTTTCTCTAGATCTATGAAAGAAACTAGAATGAGTAAATGCTAGGCTATGCTAGGCATCAGATCAAATCCTTCAATTCTATCAAAGCTATCAACTTTGTTAGGAAGAAAAAGGTCAAATAGATTCAGGACAAGGACTCCTGGGACCAAGGCTTCGCCTAGGACAACAGTCTAAGAGTGCTAATCAGATAAATCGGAGTTTGATCATTTTTGATCATTATAATCAGTTTTGTACTTTGAAAACCGAACTTAGACATCTGTTAAAACTTAAAATCGAATTCAAACCTTCATTTTGTGTCTCTTTAGAGATTTTTGAACATTAATGTAGCAAGAAGGCATCTATTGTGTGACTCTTGACTTGTGTTGTAAGCTCGCAATCAATTTCAACAACTCTGTATCTCAATATCCTCAAATTAGCATTTTGGTTAACATTACCAGCTTCAAACTGCATCACAAAATTTCAAAATGCTTTACATTCGTCAAAGGATGAAATTTCAATTAGCAGAGAATTTTCATGAATTTCAAAGGTTTTCAAAAGCACACGAGAACGATGTTAAAAAAACTTAAAATTTATATTCTGAAAGAACTCTATGCTTTCAATTATGGGAATAAAATAATAGCTAATGGATGTTTGTTTTACATGAATAACTTGACAGCTGTTTCAATATCAGAGTAAAATGCATATGCTGAGGTTCAATGTACTTTGAAGATTTAAATTGAATCTATATCAATAGTTGCAAGTCAAATCTGGTGGCATGGCAAGAAAGGTAAATCAGGGGAGCTACTTTGAAAAGCTTTGGAGTTAAATTAAAAGCCGGTCATATTTAAACCATTATATTGAATGTAGATTTCAAATTTTGGTGTCCCTAGACTTGAAAAAATCATTACAATGCTACCACTTAACTTTTTATATCCAACGCTCTAATAATCATAATTTACGATCATCAATAACAGTTTTTATGCCTCACTAATCGAATTTATGCTTTCATTTCTATTGTACTAAATAATTCATCGAAATTGTATTGATTTTTCAATCTCAATAATCCTCAAAATTGCTCAAAATCATCAAATAAATATCAAGTCCAATGACGAAAGCAAATTAACATAAAAAATGTCCTCTAACAAGCACAAAATGAGGATAGTCTTATAAACATCAATGTTTATATCCCCAAAAGATTTAAAAAATTGCCCATTATCGTGAATGGCACTCAAAACAATACAAAATCCACTTCTTTAATTATTTAAATCTTCTCATTGCATTTTATAGACGTAATTGTACCCATTCGAATGACAAAAAAAAAATAGTCGGAAAATTTCCTCGTTTTATTTCGAGAAAAAAATAATAAAAGTGTGGAGGAAGTGAGTAAAAATAAAATAGAATTATATTCCACGCTATGTCACTTCAATCACATCCATCGTATTTTCTAATTTATCAATAGACAAATTGATGTCAATTATTTCGATGTGGCAAGACGATAAAGACTGTTTTCTATCCAATAAAAATTGTATAAATAGAAATTTTCTCTCATTTTTTTTTGTGTTCGACTTTTTATTCTGCGTGGATTGTTTATTTTTTTCATTGGCGCATTTTTTGAGGGTGTTGAGTTGGTTTTGGATGGTCTGGTTGGCTAAATCAGAGGTGCTCTTATTGAACAGTGGGTGCTGTTGCGAAATTTTCAAGGACCTTTGTGTCCTGATGTCAAATTGTAAATTTTTGTCCCCTTATTTTGATATTTAAGCCTCATTTAGAGCGTCTACACTTATGACTTTTGACAACTTTTTTGACCCGCACCATACTAGTTCATACAAATCGTTTAAGCTCAAATTTTGGTGGTTGGATTTGAAGATTAAAGCTTAAATGTGATTTAAACATTATTGGACATTAAAGTATAGGTTCTGAAGGTTTCTAAGAGTTTATAGACTCATATTATCATAAAACCCTAATTGAATTGAAACCATTATCAATTTAGAGAAGCACCAAACCCAGTGTTGCATGTCAACCTTCATAATCCATAACATTCCACGTTCCCCCCCAAAAAATGCGCCACCAAATAAATTTAATCCAAAATTCCTCATAAATCATTTCACATTCTTTAAGTTCTACGTATATGGCAAGATTTCTCAGCTTCTATCGAGGGGTGGAACAGGATGGAAATGATTTCATCTCAAAAGTACGAAGAAAAGAAGCAAAAAAAGAGAATAATCGAGATAAAGCTTCTTTTATTGAGCGCGCTCCACACAAGGAAAGAAATTTCTTCTTCTTTAGCTTAAATTATTTCTTCTTCGTCGTCGAAATACACACCGAAAGATGGGAATGAATTGAAAGATCCGGAAGGATGAGAAAGAAAAAAAGAATAAATTGTGAATGACATAAACATTGAGCGCGCCCCAAAGGGACATAAAGGCAAGTTTAGATGGAGAAAAATTACGAATAAATTTCATCAATTTCCGTCATTCTGTGCTGCTTCCATTCATCGAGAGACGATGACTATGGTGTGTGTATAGTATATATAGTTCTTTACTTATTTTTTTGCGGCTATAATAAATTAAAATCAAATATTTTGTGTAAATATCTATTTAATACAGAATGCGGATCGGCAGCTTTGGGTATTATTAATTTTCTCTTATTTCTAGTCTTATTATTACTAATCTTTCTTGGTCATTCATCCCACAGGCATTGTTGCTTTTGTCTTACATAATAACTAAAATTATTACATTTTCGACATGTCTTTATGCCACATCGATAGCTCGAATTTATTTGATTACTGTTTAGTGCATTATCATTCTTTCCTTTACAATATTTTAGTCCACATGGATACCATCCGATACACAGCTCTAGCGAGCATATACATGGAGCCCATATACTTGATACTTCGTTACATCGTGATATCACTTTATGCTGTTGTGCATTTGGAAATGCCGTTACTGATGATTCTAATATTGACATTGATGAGCCTGAATAAATAGAAAAAGAAGAATTGAATTATTATTTAAGGACATTAAGCAAGCAAAAGGATTGATCGTAAATATTGATTTTTATAATTTTCAACCGGATATTTGTCAATCCTTGAAATCTATCAAATCAACATTTACGGATTGTTTTTTAATATCATGCATGAGTACTATTCATAGGCAATGGAAATGAGATAAGATGAAAAACGTAAAAAAATAAAGTAGGTTGTACATTTCCGTACACAAACAACAAAATACACACAAAAAAAAAGAATCCAACGGATTTTGCCTTTTACGCTCTGACAGAGACTGATCAAATATTTATATAGCGCTTGCTAGCTGCCACACTGTTATTTTGTGATATCATTCGAAAGAGAATGGTTTGGATGTGTCTGCATGGATTATTGTGGGTTGTATGTGCAGTTTTTTGATGTTTTTTGAATTACAAAATTTGGTCGAAAAATTATGGAAATCGGGGATTAAGCAAGGGCACGGAACTGATTAAAATTACTAAAATTGGTCAAAAAATAATGAAAATGATTATAAGCCTGTTGACCAGATCCAGTTCCTGTTTATCAAGAAGCCATAGCCAGAATCTCCCTTCTTTCATGTCCCTTACCAGAATAGTAAGCAAAGTCACAACAAAATGAGGCAGTGCGTCATAAAAAAAATCAACAACCAAATCAAGCTTAAAAATCTCCTCCAATAAGTAAAAAAACTGTTTATTCAATAGATTTGTTCTCTTCCTGTTCTGAATGTGTATTGGATATAAAAAATGCTTGCACAATGTGTGCATGTCATGTATACATTTAGTATTAGAGAAATAAAGAAGGCAAAATCGAAAGAAATTGATGTCATGTATGGCAGAGAATAAGCCAATGAAAATTGCCATAAAATAAGCAAATTGGGCACAAAATTTGTTTTTTGAGATAAGCAAAAAATGGAAAAAAATTGTTGTGTGTAGAAATTTATTGAGATAATTGGAGGAGTGGAGTAGAGATTAGTAGGGAGTGAGATTTCAAGATTTTCATTTGAATTGGCAATATTTTTGGATTCTTTAGTGAGTTTGATGATCACAGGCTGCTGAATTGAGGCTATAAAGGCTGTTTTGTGTAGAAGATAATCAAAATGTTAGTAAAGTCTTGGTTAATTAACTGAAACATCTGATTTTAATTTTTTACGATGATTCCTAAAGTAAAGTGTGTGAAGGGACAAGCCATTTGAGTTAGAGGTACTGCGATTCAACTAGTCTGAGATTTATTTCTATGATTCCTAACCTAGAAAATCATGTATTCAGCATGATTTCCCTAAAAATCGATCTCTGGATGTATCCAACAAGATTCTGAAGGAGGAGAGGCTGAATAGTGCCACACATAGGATGTTGAACCCCTCGATCTTTTGGCTCCCCTAATATTCAACCAAAACTACACAAGATAACATATTAATTCCAAAATTTCAATCCCATCCTTAACACTCCTTGATAAATCATCCTTTCAAATTCTCTATCTAAAAACTTCATCCTTACTCTCGACATATTAAGAGACAAACATTCAAAAAAAAAATCCTCAACACAAAAAATAAAGAAATAAACATCACGGAACAGCAGAAGACGATTCTATTTATCCGATAAATGTTTTTCTAGCCATTTCTATCTCCCTGTAAGTGTACAAAATAGTGTGCACATATTTATGTCTATCTCGAGACCAAAAGAACACAGCACATAGTAAAAGGTAAAAATTGCCAGCTAACAGAAAAATTTCACATATTTTTGGACATTTTATGGGGATGAAAAAAAAAAGCTTGTTGTTTGTATAAATGCTCCAAGCATGTACATTTATAGAGCCAATATTTATGCTGATAGCAATCTTTTGCGTACATTTAATCTGTTGAACGTGAAAACGATTTACCTGCCTTTAAGCCATTAGTCAGGAGGAGATAAAGTTAAGCAAAAAAAGTATTTTCAGAATGGACAGAATAAGACTTTTATTTACACAATTTAATTTTGGATCTAGAAAATGTATTTTTTGAAATGCATGAGTGCATGTTGATGTGCCTTTTATTGATGGACAGGATAGACGTGGAAATGAGGTTTGTGGCTATAATTTGGCTGACTGTCTAGTGATTGTTTCTGTTTGATTTCTTCATGATTTTTAAGCTGCTTAATTCACATAAAATTCGAAGGACTTAATAACAGCAGTATATCATCAGAATAGCTTCTGAAGCTGCTGATTTGGCTCTTAAGTTTCATCTCAATTCTCAAAACATTCCTTACTTATTCTCAAATTCCCTTATCTTTCTTGTTTCCCACAATTTTTCATCCCATTATCCTCAATTTTCTATTTATACCTTCCATAAATGCTTTCGTACCGAAAAAGCACACAAAAGTTATTTTTTCCTTTTTGTGTAATTGCATTTGATTTCATATAAAAAAGCTGGTCATTTGCAATATGTGCACTAAAAAACATCAATATATAGATATTGGATATGAAAATGGCAAAACATATTATCTGAATCTGACGATATGGAAGAATAAAAGAGACAACAAAAAAAAAAACATTTTTTGTTATTATATTATCGATGAACAATGGAGAGGAGAGGGCAGGTTTATGGTTATGTCCAGAATTTTATTTTTCAATATGTTTCCAATGAGTAAATTTGTGCAAATGGAAAATGAAAGCGTTGCATGTGAAACAAATTTTCTAAATTAAAAGATTTGATTGCATTTTATTTTGTAGACAATGAGATTTTGTTGGATATTCTGGATAGCCAATCAGCAGAAAAAAACAATCAATGAAATGAAAATTGAGGGGATTTCAAAGGGATCAACATTTTTTTGTGCTGCATTTTTATTGAAATGGATTTTTTGTTGAGTATTTTTTTTAAATTTTATTTCTGCATTATTGTATCGATTACTGATTGAAGTGTCATGCATCAGGCAGCTGCAGAGCCATAGGAATGGAGTTTAGGAGCTGACTCTTCCTATCATGAGTCAAAATCTCATTAGTAGTAAGCATAGCTCTCAATTCAGCACACTTGATATCAAATGACTTGAAATATTTTAAAAAAATAAATGTAAGGGCTTGATTCTTATGGCTTTAATGGCACCTGGCCTTTAAAACAGAGGCGTAGCAAGGAATTTGAAGAAGGGGGACAAAAAAAATTTTATATTGAAAATTCAGGGGGAAGGGGGGATTTTTATGATTATTTCATAAAACTCTTAGAAAAATGAAGAAATTTCTGTTAACATCGGGGTATTTGCCACCCCCCCCCCCCCCCCTTCCCCTGGTCAATATCGATTTTTGATTTTGGAAAACAAGTAGCTTTAGGATTTGCACTCAGATCTATTACAATTCAGGATTAAATAATTAAATTATCTGAAGTTTAAATTAAAAGAAGTCTCAAACTTACTAATTCACTCTTAAAAACTTCGACCCAATTTCCAACCATCATAAACTTTAACTTAAAATCTTTAAAATCCTGTAAATATTTCAAAACAACTTTCCACTTCTTCATTCTTTAATAAATTATTCCTAGAAAATTTATAGCAAAAACTTTTAAACAAGCGAGAGCAGTAATTAAAGCACTCACTAATTGAACCTTGCTTTAAAATTCACCAAAGTGCTTTTGAGTATTCGAGAGAGTGAAAAAATAAAAAGTTTTTGTTAATTGCCATTTTGTGTCGCTAAGGTATAATTTACATTCTATGTGTTATTATTTATTGTTGAAACACTCGAGCCAAGTGTAATTATGACTTTACTTAAAATTATCTGAACTAAGAGAAAAAAAGTTTTTAGATTTTAATTAAAGCTGTGATGATATTAACGCGTTTTTGGGGGCTTTGGGATGATTTTCTGAGGCAGAGTTGTAAATTGGTTGGAACAACGCTCTAATGCAGTGTTGTTTAAACTTTTTGAGCCATGGCACACATTGATAGTAAGCCATGTCCGAAACCGCACAAAGCGTACGGTTTGTGGTGTTTTTAAAAAAATTCTAAGGCACAATAGTGTGCCGCGGCACACAGTTTGGACAACACTGCTCTAATGGAATGATTCGAAGAGTAAGCTTTCGATGAGAATCGAATCTACGACTTCACAATATTAAGCTTTTGAAATCTGATCTGTTGCTGATCTACTCGGTCAAAGGAACCTTAACCTTGCACTATCAGATTCTATTACATAAGGCTTCAAACCACAGAATCAACTCTATTGAGGCGCCAAAAGATTTAAACTCAAATTCAACATTTTTCAGCTTACTTCAAACTTTCAAAACTGTCTATTTGAACTTAAAAGTAAACCCAGACATGTGTCATGTGACAACGAAACTTCTTCAATGATGCCCTCCAAAAAAAAAAAAATCCACATCCATTCAAAATGCAAGTGTATCTTTTTACGACATACATGGCAATCCAAATGCTACAAAAGCTACCTTATTAAAAATTTATTTTGGTTATTTGCACGTCAACCCTGCTTCAATATTCACCTAATAAGCTTATTAAACCTTTATTTTGAGAGCACTTAATGCCTCTTATGGAATCTACGTCTACCATTTTATACTATCTATGTTGCTT
This sequence comes from Chironomus riparius, assembly GCA_917627325.4. NCBI lineage: Eukaryota > Metazoa > Arthropoda > Insecta > Diptera > Chironomidae > Chironomus > Chironomus riparius. The sequence goes on along the minus strand of OU895877.1, from coordinate 12,993,851 downwards.
ATATTCAAGGAGAAAAGTTTAATTTCTCATCATAAATTGTGAAATTTTCAGCCTTGACGAACTTAAAAAAAGATCGAATTTCTCAAAGGAATCTGCATTGCTGATATTCCTAAGGTAATTTCATTTTATAAAACTTTATTGACCTTGAATGCTGTAATCCCATTTTCGAAATGAAAAACATTTTTTGGCTTCGTTTCCATACTGAAAAAAGAATAAAGTCTTTCCTTTTCCAATTTTGAACTAAAATTTATTCAACGAAAGGATTTTTCCTTCATTTAGATTGGGAAACCCTTGATATGAAACAGCAACTGCAGTGTGGGGATTTAAACTATACGACTATGAGATTATACTCAGTTCAATAAAGTCATTCGTCCGTATACTGCACAAGATTATCTAACAAGTAATTCCCAATGAGAAATTTCCTTTCTTGTAGATTTTATTCCTAGTTCCTATAAGCAAAGGAAGTAAGAAGGAACAACATAAAAGCACATATTTGCTATAAGCATGTAGCAGATTCTTATTTAAGAGAATTATTGTTAGATGTAAAAAAGCAAAAGTTTAGTATTCCTTAGTCTTCTTAATTCCCTTCCTTTTTTGGACCAGATAAATATTGTGTGTGGTATTGAGATGAAAACTTTCGAAGTCATTAAACTTTAGGGAAAGTTAAGGGAGGGTTTGGCTTATTTGAGAGAGCTTTAAAGCTTTGCTCAATTTAAACAGTTTTGTATTTAGTTTTAACCAGAGAGCGAAGTCGACTCGAAATTTGTATGAAGTCGAGTGAACTCAAGTCCATACAAAATCCGAGTCGACTTCGCCCTCTGGTTTTAACTCATTTTTAAAAGGAAGCGATGACTTTAGGATCTTTGTTACTAGTGTTGGACGTGACCTATATGCAACTGGATCTTTGTTTCTAGTTCCGGATATGGCTTTAATACTGGATCTTTGTTTCTAGTTCCATCGACCAAAAATTTACTGGATCTTGGTCTTTGGTTACAAATATGACTTGATTATAATTCTACTGATCTACGCGTTCTATACTAGTTTTTAATTGGAGTGAGATTAGGTGCTGCTCATGTTTAGGGGTTTAAAGATAACTCTCCAGGCTGGTTTCTAAAGTTACCTGGGCCTTTTATCGTATGCAACCAAGGATAAAGGAGAGTATCCTAGGATAAACCACCAACCCTCCTTCATTATTAAGGATGTGTTTGTTTGTTTGGAAGGAAAAAAGCTCATTTCCTGATGAACGTCATAAGGTAATGATTTTCCATTGCTTTAACGGGACAGGAACTTGGTTCTACACCGTTTGTATGATCTTTTATCCATTCTAACCTCAATTCTCTTGTTTTCCTCAAAATTCTCCCAATTATTCCACAGTTTTTAACAAAACTTCTCTCAAAAATCATCAATCCATCCAATCTTATTCAAATTCCCACCGAGAGTTCTCAAGATTCTCACTCAGCACTCAATATCATCCAAATTATTACCCAAGTTTCCAACTCTTACCAAAAGTGTGAGATGCGAACTACATTGAAAAATCTGCTGTTGTTATAAAAAGCAATAAAAGTTTTGCTTCTGCTGTTATTGTTTCAAGAATCCACTTCCACTTCCCGAAAAAAAAAGCAAGAAGTACAGAAGAATAACATACATATTTATATACAGAGGAAAATAAAAGAGTTTTATGTTCTCAATTGTGCTTGCTTTAGCATATAAACTTAGTTTATAGTTAATTCAGTTCCTTTATTCTTCCTCTCATTCACTTTGTGTCTATTTTGTGTATATTTGACTCTTCAATTTCCACAGACTGAAAAAAAATTTTTTTTTTCATCATTGTCGAGTGAAGTTGATGCTCAAAAGTTTTTCTTTCGTTTCTTGTTTTATTTTTACTGGAATACAAACAATTTTTGTTATCCGCATTAAGTTCTACCACAGAACTGCCATGTGCTTGGATATGGATGGATGAAATATTTTTTTTTGTTCTTGGAGTGTCTTGGGAAAATTGAGTTGAGATTAGGTTGACTGGATGAGTTTGAAGAGGAATTTTTGGGGAGATGATGATGTTGAGGATGGTTTATAGTTGCTGTATAGTATAGCAAGTGTTCTTAGACATAGGATAGTCACTTATTAGATAATTTATCCTCAGCAGATGCTGTTAAAATTTCAGAGTTCTGCGTTATACATTTCTAGGTGACTGGTGCTCAATATACTATTAAGTATAGACTGTAACCTATCGGTAATGCCTGTATGACTTAAAACCATCAAAGCAACAAGCTTTAGTCTCCCTGTTCTTATAAATGTTAACCATCAGACCCCCAAAATATTTACACCTTCCCTGAAGTGCGCATAAATGGCCCTCGATATCTCCCAAACTTGCCATTATCCTCAAATTCACGATATTAGTCAAGTGAGCGAGACACAAAAAAAAAATCCAAACGGAGGATAAAAAGAAGCACAGGAAAAAATGCCAAGCAGCAATTGAATCAGAGTGGCAATAAAACCCAATTAACATGGACCAAAATTGTATTTGGTTTCTTCCGCTTTCTGTGCTTTCAAGTTCCACCAGGCAAAAATCCTTTTTTTTTCTCGTGTGCAGCTCTCATCTTGTGGATATATGAATATGTAAAAAAGGCATCCTTGGGTAAAATAAATTTCATATTTTTGTGCTGTTTCTCATCATCTCAATTTTCATTATAGCCTGAATGGATATGAAAACGAAGAAACTTACCTGGCAATTCAGCCCATGATTTCAAATCAACATCACGAACATATGTGGAGTCTTTTGCCTCACTGCAAATTGATAAGTGTCTTGATATAGGCGATGACCGTTCCAAATTTACCCATCCAGTCATCGTAAAATTCTCTCGACCCTTATCCTCCTCCGGCGTTCGTATTGTACTCGGATTTTTCTACACAGCAAAAAAAAAAAGAAGAAAAAAATATTTTATAGTTTATTTTCCCTCTTTTCTCGCAAGCATGTCTATATCTTGCATGTGGTGATTCCGGAATTCCGGTATGTGTATGCTACTGTACATAATGTAAAAAGAAGGATGAAAAGAAAATAAATCGAAAGTGAGGGTTGTAGGAGTAAGAAGGAATCGACAAAAAATGAGGAAAGTTGTGGTACACATGATATTAAGGTAATTTGTTGAGCCACAAAAGTGAAATTAAGAAAAGCGGAAAAAGGCAAGTTTATGTAACAATAGTAATAAGGAAAGAAAACGTTTCCTACTGATTTCCTATTCATTGAGGATAAATGTTGTTGAATTTGAGGTGAAATCGGGAGGGATTTGCTATTTTTATATGCTTTAATCTTTTGTGGTATTTTGCTTATATTGGATATTCTTTGAGGCATACTTAGTTCTTTATGCATTAGATTGTAATAAAAATTTGGAAAATTATCGATGTAGCTTGGTCACCAACTCTGCACTGAGATTGACACAGAAATTTAATATACATCCCCGATAGGCACACATTGAAATTCATTGAAATGTTTGCCACCCAGCGGCTGGGTTGGTAGTATAATTAGAACCAAGCAGCAGCCCATTGGCAATAGTAGCTACATTGTAACCTTGCAAATGGGTTCCTAGTGGCTGCTTCATAGTTCTAATTATACTCAGGTCAGGTCTGGATCAAATAGGATCCCCTCGCAACGCCCATGCCAATGTTAAAAAATCAATTTAAATTTCCAGCCCTCAAAATCTTTTCCACAAAATGTATCGAAGCTCAAAAAGAGTCCAAATCCAATGCAAATTCAGCACAACACTCTCAATAAATCCTCACCTAAGCGTTCCTTATCAATCTCATCTAAATATTTAAACAGAAAATTTCTGTTCCTTTCTATCTTTACATAATTCAAAAATAATCTTGCCGTTTTTGTCAACAGCACATCCCAACAGATAAGAGTTCTAGATAATATTTGAATGCTTAGTGACTGAGAAATAATTCCAAAAAAAAAGCCTTTCTGAGAAAATCCAGCAAATACAAAAAAAAAAGTTTTTTCATCCTCAAAATTTTTCCATTCTTTTTCTTCTAGTTCTTTAAGCTTGGCAGCCTATCTATAGGTATTTATCTTTAAAATGGAAGAGCTTTAACAAAAGGAATACTTGATACTTAATTTATTCGTATCTCATCTCAAAGATACAGACGATTTTATAAACCCATAAAGCACAAAAAAAGGAAAAATCGATTTTCCGATTGAACCTCCTTTTTATTTTGGAAAGAAATAAAGCTTACCTGTCTTAATTTTGCCATAGCATCTGATGTAATAAAATCACCCTTTTGAAATTTTGTTACAAAACACATCACTTGATACTGACTCTGACCTCGTTCCTCTTCACCGAGCACAAGGGCTTTTAACACTTGCGCTTCCTATTATTTTGCAATCAATTGTTTATGAATATCCAATGATGAGGAGGTGTTGATGATGAAAGAACACGATAGATGGTCAACAAATTTACGTCATGATGCATGAAAAGAGAAGAGAAAGAATGAAGAAAATTAGTTTAATGATTATAAAAACGGAAGTAAATTAAACATCAAGGAAGAGAAGTGTAAATGCCCTGTGAAGTTTACAAAGTTTTACTATCATTTAACGATTATGTTACGGATTATTAAATTCTCTTCTTTTTCAATTCCTTAAAGCCTCTCGTTCTACTTCTTCCTTTAAGTTTCTGAAGCTTCTCCTTCATCGTGTCTAAACTTTCAGGAAAAGTTTAAAGATATAATAAAAAGTTAAAAGCAGTGCTTTTTTTATTGCAGAAGAATGAAGTTTTTGTGCACTTTGGCAGGGACAAAGAGAATCATTGTCATTTAGAATAAAAAGTTTTATGGAACTTGAGGGGTGTTAATGATGCTTGGTGGTGGATAAAAAAAAAATTTTAAGGAAAAAGAAAAGAGTTTTTTTATGATGATTATATACTGGACTTAAGGGGGTTAATTAGAGTTTCAGGAAGTTGAAAATTAAGCTCTAGACAAGTGTGTACAGTTTTAGTCCTAGTCAGCTATCTCCTACATGCCTTCTGCTATATCAATATAGCTCATATTCAACTTGCAATAGAACATCTCAAAAAGTGACTTCAGACATCCTTGAGACTAGCGAGTTGCGAGATTTTAAATAATCCAGCTCCAGGCCAGCCTCATGTCGAACTGGTAGCACTTTTTAAGACTTTCCTGCGCCATGTGCCTTTTAGGGATCAAAACTCTCAGTGATGTAATGGAAGAGCAAAAACAGCTTAGGAATCCAATGATTTAATGATCTAAATGATTTAGACCCCAATAATTCGTCCACTGCGCCAAATCAACATTCATCACCATCCTCAAACTGCATCATCAAACATCAAAAACACATCCATAATGAGAAACCAGCGTCTACATTTTCCTCATTCATTTTAAAATTATGTCAATCCCTTCGAGACTAAATTACAGGCTTCGTTATAAAATTTTACGCCTTCATGATTGTCGACCGACTACGCTTTTTCCAACAAAGAGCAAACACAGGAAGTTTAAATTATAGCAAGAACGAGATTGTGAAAATTACAGGAACAGTCACACAAGCATAACATCAGGCAGTAGATGAAGGAAATCTGCAGGGGAAGCTGATAAAAAAAATTTCTAGTCATAGACATGAACAAATTGCATTTATATTTATTGTTGACACTTCTGCAGCTTGACGTCTTCATTTTATAATGTTACAGCAGTAAATTGTCATTTTACAATCGAAATGATTTGCAATGGGGTCATGTTGATGAAACGTCTAGCTTTGTGGAGTTGCATAAATAGCCGAAGCTTCATGATCGCCAGGGATAGGAGCGGTCCCTAAACTCCCTTTTTGATAGACATCATTAGCAAACGACCCCCTTAAAAGCTCAACAATATGTCAGCAATTTTTTATTCCTGTTCACATCGATATTGCAAAATTTCTCGCCCATTCCCATTCACTTTATCTTTCGTTGCTTTAAACTCTGTCGTCTTCCTTCTTGCAAAACACACACACAAAAAAAAAATTGCTGTTATAAATCGTACGGATGGTGTAAAAAAGTAATGAAATATTTTTCACTCCAGAGAATATTAACAGGAGCTTTTGCAGCATCAGGAATCGAGAACGATGAAAAGAATGTCATTATTATTTTTTTTATTGAGCTAGTCGACAATCAAGTGACGATAGCGTGCAAAAAAATTCTTTTCTCTTGATCATTTTTATTTTATTCGTCGTGATGGTTCAGGGGGTGAGTAATGCTGAAATCAGCTTATAAGAAGCTTAAAAGGTGGATTTTTGTGAGATGGAATTTATTGAATTATTTCCTCCCACATGTATAGAGACCGATTAAGAGGAATGGAAATCCGTTAATGGAAAATACTTGGGGAATTAAAACTTATAATTGATGAAATATGTTGGGATCGATAAAAAAAAGTTTTCTGCATGTTGGGGAAGCTTTTAACTTTAGCTAAGCTATTTGAAAAGTTGTAAAAGCATTTTCTCAATTGGTTAATGCATTTATGAGAAAGTTTTTAAAGTACATGAGAGAATATTTGAATTAACAATGTTGCTGGGGAATGATGGAAGTTTCAATAATTTTTCAATTGCTGTTGTGAATATTTTGGGAATTTTGTGCATGTTCATCAATTTTATGTTTTTATTTAATTGGAAGTTAAGGCCTATGCTCGGAAACTAATATTTGTATGGAATTTCGGGATATTTGATGGTATTTGGAAGTATTTGTACGGAAGTTGGGGGTATTTGGCGGTATACCACTAAGTTTCCTAACCTGAGTTGAGGCTATTGAATTAAGTTCAGATACCTTGATTGGAATACATACTTTCAGGTTGTCTGGGTCAGCAGGTGAAGGTATCAAAGATTCTATTTGAATTAGTCAAGGGAAGTCTACTACGAAACTATTTATTTATGTTAAGGTATATCCTAGAACCTAGGATTTAAAATAAGACATAGTTAAAGTTTTTACAAGAATTCTGAACCAGCAGGTCTTTTTGATTAGTAAAATTAAAACAAGCTAGATCAGAGATCGGTTCTAGAGCTACCCAGGGATTATATATTTAAACATGATGTTTCTAGGGATATTCGGGTCATTTAATCTGAAACAAGGTAGCCCCGGGTAGCTCTAGAAACACAAAAAAATGAAGTCACAATGCTCTCAATCCCTCTCAATATACCTCACGCATTTCATGGATTTAATAACACTAAGTGATAATTTAATTTAAAAATCCAAGTTTGTTTGAAGCTATTATTAGGTTTACTCTCAATAATTTCTCACTCAAAAAAATCCCAAACAATATTTTTTCCCACAATCATCACCGAACAAAAGAGATTTGAAACAAAAAAGCTGATTATTTTAACAACATCAGAAAAATCTGCAGCAATCTCATAAAAAAAAGTAAAGTAATTATGCTCAACCCTTTCAATCTGCATCCATCGTAGAATAATAAAAAAAAGAAAATTTCCCCTTAAGCTTCTTCAATAAGCGAAAGCTCAAAAAAAAATTAATCCACAATGATTTCATAATTTTCATTTTATTCAACCCGCTTTTTCATTCAGTTCCATCGCTACAAAATAAGAAAAAAAAATATTTTGCAACATTTTGAACCTCGCCTGAAAGTTTAATTAATAATTTAATTCCAATATAATCGTCTCTTTTTTATGCTATATATTTTTTTGTGTCTAGCCGACAGCTGTCGATCGATATTGATATAATGATGAGAATATTGTGAAATTTTTTTAAGTGTGATATGAGAAATTCATCCTAGACGATAGTTCAGCATCACTTAAAATTAAATTACAAAATCATCAACGAAGAAGATGAAGCGACTTGGCTGAGAAATTTTTGTCAGCAGAAATGCCAGAAAGATTAATAAGATGAAGAATAAAGTTGTGTTGATGATGGCAAAATAAGTGAGAATGAGAAACGAAGCTATGTAAACTATGGTAGACATTCATGTTATAGCACATTAAGAAAAATATTATCTTTAGCGACCGCACACACACACAAATTCTATCCAAAGTAACAAGAAAATTTTAATGAAAATTTATGCAATGCTTAAAAAAAAGTCGACGACTGAGCAATTTTCCATTACTCATGCAAGAAAAAACCCGCAAATTCCTTAAGCATGAAATGGAAAAAAAAAGTTTTTCTTTTCCATTTCGCTGAAGAAGCGGATTTGATAATCCTCAAGTACTTTATGGATATGCTATTTATTGCTGATCTGATTCACTTATTTTAAGGTTTTATCTTACACGCATATTCATGATTTTTATTTATAATACGCTTTATCATGCCTAATCATGCTTTTATGGGTTGTATTAAGGGGTTTGAGGGTTAATTTAAAGTACAAAACTGATCAAAAAGATTAAGAATGAAGAAAAATCGGTTCAATAGTTTTGAGTTAATTGATGATACTTAAGAGTTTGCAGGTGTTCATTTAGGAGGCGACTAAACTGGAAATTGGATCTCGGGAGTTTTGTTGACTCTAGTTTTTTTCTTTCTTCAACAGGAGCACAGTTTTAGGAGATTTTTTAAATGTTTTCTTAACAAACCTTAACAAAATGAACTATCAATATGACCTCTGACCCCAAAAATCATATCTAAGCACCCCTTCATCCCAATTTCATTTATTCAGTATTTATCTAATTTAAAACATGTATAAAGTTCCTTCTCCTATTTCCATACCCACTTCATCTTCTTTCTTGACTTCACGAAAAACTTTTTTTAAGCAGCGTCTGCCAATTTTCTTCTTAAAAAAACGCAATCTCGTTGTTATTCTCAGGAGATCCTTCCACTCCCTCGTACATACAGGATCCCTTGGCTTAATCATTAAATCCATCAAGAGAGACTTGCACGTTTTTAAGCATCAATGATATTTTTTTTAAACGAAGACATGTGGATAGAAAAAGATTTTGTTAACAAGCTGGTGTCTTGAATTGTTTTTTTGGGGTTTTTAATTTTTATTGTTTCATGTCGGTAGGAATTGGTATTTTACTTAAGGGGGTTTATGTAAATTTTGATTAAAGTGGAGTGATTTTCTAAGAAGGATGTATTAATTGATTTTTAACTAGAATTTGCGATTTTGCTTGAATATTTAATGCTTTTATTGAGGTGATATGATTAAAATACACTTGAGAGGATACCTTTTTCCATGTGGGTACCATTTAGGTTAATATGCTTTGCAAACAACTTAAAGTATTCTGACGAAGACAATTTCTTAACTTTATTCACTAAATTATTTTTCCGAGGCTCCATCCCCTTCCCCTTGCGGATTTTAAACCGTTCTTGCTCTGAATAATCCTGTCAATGACGTCCAACCCCCTTGATCCATCTCCCCAATTTACATATTGATGAATAACGTAATAATTAAAACAGCCACAAGTGAAGTGTTTACCAAAGCGGAAAGCTTACGACTACCAAAGCTTTTAATTATCCATTCCAATTCGCTTTTTTCACTTTTAATGCTAATGACTCCATAATCCAACCGCATGCTGTTGTGACTTTTTTTTGCTGCATCTCGCTCTTCTTGATTTTATTTCCCCATGAATTTTTAATTAAAAAGTTCAATTTGAATTTTAGTCTAGAGTGTGCACCGCAGCATGATGATAAATTTATTTACGTACAAGTAATTCAAGTTTTAATTTTTTTTACTGCAGCTTGGTGCTCATCCAAAAAGGACACAGTGAGAGAAGGTGTTTTGTGACATGTCATAATGTTGACATTGCAATATGGCAAGCCCCACACATAAAATAAAAATGAAAAAAAGAAAGAAGAAGACGCAAATTGGACAGGTTGTTTAATTTCACCTTTAGCTGCTGATGACAGCAATCAAAAAATTTATTTTTCATGTATTTTCCTCATGACATGTCTACCGTCTCCGCAACAGCACATAAAAAAAAGCAAACTTTTCATTCTTACATCCTTATCTACGTGTGTTCATCATCATCATTAACAATTCTGATGTCGTACATTGCAGTAGTTGTTGTCTTACTTTACTGCTGATGATGTTGCCATAAAAAAATATTTTTTTAAAGAAATTCTCTTTTTTTTTTACGAAGTGAATCTTAATGTTGTAACGGCATAGAGGAACTTTTTCTACAGCATCATATGTGAGATGGATGAAAAATTTTATAAACGTTTGTGTCATTTACAGAAATGACGATATACTTACTTCTAAATCATAAGTAAGTGGTAAAAATGTATATGTGCATGCATAAATTTGACTCCTGCATGACGGTAAGACACGGATTGATTATTTTTTTTTATGAGATGATGTTCATGGTGATGATGATAGGAGGGAATGTGGAATTTCGGATGTTAATGCCTGTGTTAGACAGATTTATTTGTTTTGACTGTTTAGGTTGAATTAGGGAGGTTTTTGGATTATTAAAGTCAATTTATAGGAATGAATAAAATCATTAATTAGGTTGAGATGGCAGTGGACTTTGTTATATCAAAGCGAAACTCTCTTACCCCATTCTTAGTCAATAATTTCAAGTTTTCTGAGTCAACCTAGCTTAAAATGAAGCTAATGGTCTCAAATAGGTGTATAAACTGACTCTAAATTTTGAAACACTCACAAAATATTCATTGTTCCTTGAACTTCAAAGATTGGAAATTAAAACTTGACATTCCCCTATTCAGAAAGGTCATGAGAGTCAAGACTGCACCAAGCCCTCATCCAAGTATTTCTTTGGACTTTTATTTCAGATTCTTTAAAGTATTCTAATAATTTTAATGCAAAACAATACATAAAGTCGCTCTAACCTCAAAACCTCACTCTTCATCACGAATTCATTCATCCCCAAAAGAATAAGAACAAGATATGAAGAAATATGAACTTAATTTTACTTAAAACGCCAGACACGAAAAAGAGTTGACAATTTAAAATAGGTATGAAGAATATACATCTACATGCAGCAAGGTCGTTGACTTTACATATGAAAACTTTCGTCAAATCCCAAATGCGGAATCATCATACGTACGTGATATTCAATTTTATCATTTTTCTTATGAGCTTAATTTGAAAGTAGAATTTTTCAGTATTTTCGAATTGATTCCCAGTTGATTGCTGATTGTATACGAGGATTGTAAGATTAACATCATCAGTCATGGTATTTTTTTTTGTAACAATCCATGAAAATAGGAAAAAAAATCGAAGCTCTTTTTCTTAATGCTTAAAGAATATTATTGAAGGAACTCGTGTGTGAGATTGAAGTAATTTGAATGTTCACAATTCGTAACTTAATATTAAGAAGATTTAATTTTCAAGGCACTTCGTTACTTACGCATTGATGAAAACTGCTTTTCATAAAGGCTTGGGGAATTTGAGAATTGAAAAGAAGCTTCGAAAGTTTTCTTGATTGCGAGTTGGAGGATTTGACTCGTTTGGGAGCTTAAACAATATTTTGGCTTGTGAATTTAATGGAAATATTTTATTTTTATTCGACTTGATGGTTTTGGCTGCAAAATAGAATGGTAAATGTCAAGTTCTATTTATGTAGGTTAATCTGCGAGGATTAAAATAGAGATTCTATTTTATGGTTGAGTCGTTAAGGAGCAATAAAGAAATTTGGTGACAATCTTAGTCTTGTTGGAGTGGAAGTTCGAATCCTATTGATGTTGGAAATATTCTGTAGATTTTCAAATCCACAATAATTGATTTTCGACTAGGAACCATTAGAGAATCGCAACTGAGTTTGATAGTCCTAATTTTATCAAGCACAGATCTAGCTCTTTCCCGAATAGCACAAGTCGGTTGAAAGAATAAAAATCTGGCCCCAAACTGACATGACTATGGAATGGTGCTGGCTTCGATTTTAGTAGATTTAAAACCAGAGGTACACCGACTTGTGCCATTCGGGTTTATATTAAGATTTTTTTGACAATTAATAGCCCCATAGGATGTTACTCCTCTTCTCTTTATTTTTTCAAAACTCATTAAACATTTCAAAACAACAAAACTTCCTTCTCATCTTCAGCTCAATACAAATTAATCCCTCATTCCTCTTACTCCTCATATCCATGGTAAAACATAACACTCATCATCCTTATTCATTCTTTATTATCTAGCTGTAAAGTGATTTCTCTTTGGCTGACAAAACTACACATAAGCTAGTCAGTTCTGATGAACAAGATAAAAGATAGAAAATTACAAAATGCCAATCTCAATTCAGCTTATGATGATGATGATGATGATGACAAAGGGAAAAGGGATAAAGTCATATGGGCTCGTTCACTTATTACGTAACGCAAAAAAACGAGTTTTTAGACCCCCCCTCCCCCCCCTGTAACAAAGCGTAACAAAATCTTAGACCCCCCCTCCCCCCCTAGTGCGTTACGTAATAAGTGAACGAACCCTATAAACATCCAACATATGGAATAAAAGTTAATTTATCAAATTTTTCGAAGTGACTTTTCATGTAGCAGCAGATCGATGGTACCCATAGCATAAGATGAAATGTCAATCTTCTTTTCCTGTCAATACATTCTTTATCGTTTGAAAAAAAAATTTTTTTGTTGCCTTTTTTTCTCGCTTCCTTCTCAATCTAGTCTGTAGATTTATTCGAGCTAAAGGCAACGGAAGGAACTCCATATAATTCCAATAAGACGATTAATTTCCTTCCCTTCATAAAGATTAGCTTTTTTCATCCTTTTCAGTCTTCCTTTATGTTATTTATTTCACGTGTGTTTGTCTGTATGTCTATTATAGCGATGGATGCTTTTGGGATAATTTTATAATTGAATGTTGTTTGTTGTAAAAAATTGTTTTGAGATTTTGTGGGATTTCAGAGGAAGTCGAGTGATTTTTGAGGGAAGGCGGATGTGATTTGAGAGATTTGAGGTAGACATTAGATGAGTTTTGATGCTTAGTTGCTATAGTCAATGTTTGTTTGTGTATTATTCGAATTTTAAGGAATATGTGGACTTAAGAGACTGGATGAGTAAGTTAAGGGTGAGTCGGGGGATGGTTTATTATCCTAGTATTGAAAATTGATGGACTAAACTGTAAAGTATGATCAAAAATTAACTTGTGACTAGGTTACCCTAAAAAAGGTCTGGACACTGACCCCTAGCTGTTTATACAAGCTTTTAACATAATATAAATCAATTTATTGCATTCCTCAAATTCAATAAACATCGATCTAAAGATTCCCATCCCTTGCATCCACCCACATGATTCACACCTGCCAAACACACTGAAATGGGTTAACAGTTGGTTGAGAATGAAAAAATAAAATAAAAATTCTCATTTTTCAATTCATCCAAAAAAGAGCCTTCCTTCAATTTCGAAATGTGTGCTGTTACTGGGCGATTCTCCAGAAGAATTGAATTTTTCAAAAGTGAATTGTAATTCTTCTTTTACTTGACATTTCAAATTTGAGAAAACCGTTAAAAAATATCTATTTCAAACGATTTTTCAGGTTCTATGGTCAATTGTAGGTTGAAAATTTAATTTATATGCATTTTAATGATTATTATAAGATATAGTTTAGATCATTAACATTTTTGTGCCAAATAAACTACTGAAAGTTTTAAGATCTAACGGTTTTTATCAAATTTTAAATTTTTCGTTGAGCAGATTTTCCCCTATAAAGCGTTTGCGTTGCTCGGCAACATTAAATTTTGTTCGAAGAATCTATTTTTCTCTTAATTAAAGCATTAAATCAAAGATGTGTTATTTAAATATGATAAAACTAAAGACGATCTACCATTTAGTATGTATTAAGTGTAATAAAAATATTTCTTTGATAGTAATTTTTTGATTCTTCGTAATTGAATTCGATTTTTGGTTGCCGAGCAACGCTTAAAAAAATTGAAAAAACTAATGATTTAAGCTTAATTATGATTTCTGAATGACTTTAAGATATAGAATTAGGAAAAATACATCTGTTTTAATTGAGAACAAACATGCTTTAGTGGGAAAATTTAAAGAATAATCAATTTGAAAGTGATTTTTGGCTGATTTCCCCGCTGGAGAATCGCCCTACTGCTAATTTTTCTCCTTCAACCTTTTTTTCATCATCATTTCGAGACGTAAATGTACACACACAAAAAAAGGAGGAAAAAAGCTTTTGAAAGCTATAAAAAAGTGGATTTTTCATTCATTCATTTTTCCCCGCGAAGGTGTGAAAGGAAATGAAAATTGTGAGAAAAAAAGGGTGTATTCATATAAGCATAAAATGAGAAAATATATTGGAATTAAATAATAAACAATGCAAAAAGGAAGAAAAAGCTTTTTAATAGCATTCTATATTCGTATGCATACATCACGTTTTATAATCATGAAGAAATCCCAGTGGATGAAAATGAAATGGATTTTTTTTTTCGTCGGTTCGTCTGAATGCTTGTTGAGTGGATTTGAAGTTATTGCAACTTTTTATGATGATGATTGCAAAAAGATTGAAATTTAATGGCTCATTTTGGGAAATGAGATAAATCATATCTGGGTTGAATTGTGTCTGGCTATTTCTGGGGAATTTGAAAGTTGGATTTAGATGAGTCATTAGTTTTTATGGGTTTTTAAGTGGAAATGTGGTGTGTTGGGAAGTTTGGAAATTTTTTGATAAGTTTTGGAGTTCGATGGGAAGGGGGTTGGGTCGCTATTAAAGGAATTCTTTAAATAAACTTCTATTACTGAAACTGGTTGATACCCTTATCCAGCCTGAAGACGTTTTGGATGAAGCTTTATCTCTGCGAGGTATCTGGAAACAAGTTAATGCATCTGGTAAATAAACACCCTTTTTGGTGCACGAATGACAGGTGTAGCAAAGCCCTAATCAGAATTATAGCTTAAGCTTTAACGTTGGTGAGGATGCCGGCATTAAGCAGCCCTAGAAACCGCTTCATAAATAGTATAAACACTAGTGCATACCAGGAAGCTGGCACTGATCCATACTGAGAAGAACTATTAATTTGTTAACTTTTCATAGCTAATCCACAGCCAATTCAAAAGCTCATTTTCTCTTCAACTTCCATCCAATCTCAAATAACACATTCGATCCCCTCTGGTGTACTCAGCACATTTTATAGTGCTCTGTATTCAATTGCTTTATTCATTCACATATTCGCGTATTTTTATGATGCTACAATATACAATGGAATAATAATCACATTGAATTTTCATTTCGCGTGTACGAGGAGCGAATAAGAATATCATTTCATCTTTTTATAGTGTCTCTACACAAATATTATACACATCCATGCATAAAGTTTAAAACCAGGAAGGCAAGGATAGAGGAGAAAAGCAACAGTAACAAAAAATATTTATTTTGTTTGTATTTCTCATATTTTGGAATTATTTAATGTCTTCATTTATGGTTGTTGGGTTCAAAATGGGAAGAGTTGAGAGCAAAGCTCAGATAATTTTTTTGGAACATGTAGTAAGGTACAATAAAAATATAAGGAACTGGAAAAAAAATTACACAGAGGAATTATGTTGTTGTAGATTTTTAATGGTTTTATCATGCCACAGCTAGCTATCTATCCGACGATGTTGCTTACATGAAAAAAAATTTTAAATTAAAAATCCAATTATCTAAAAAGGGTAGTTTTTGCTGGTTTGTAGTAACTGGATATTAATCTATTCACAGAATTACGAAATGAAGTCCTTTCTAGGGGGTTATCATAAATTGATGTCCAGCAGTTGGTTTGAAGCTTTTCGTTACTCATTACAAGCATTTTTTTCGTATGCCGGAGCACCAAGGAGGGTCGAGAATTCTATTTTTCACTTGACATCACTTACGATCGTCCCCATATTCGCTTGTGAAAAAGCTTTATCCAGAACCGAAAAATTTCATTAACTTTTACTAACTTGATAACCCTTTCCTTATCTACATATGGCTCTTCGTAGATTAATCTACAATTTAATAATGTAAAAGATATTACGTTTGGAACCAGCATTTAGTATAAAATTAAATGTGGTAAATACTGGTCAATTGAGGTTTTTTCCATCTCTATTTAAATGGACGAAAAAGATATGGAAGAAGGGTCGATTCATAACATAACAAACATGAATATCCGTATCCGTTACAATAGAGGATTAATGATAATGGAAATGATATGTCATTTGGCAATGAAAACTTTAAGTTGGGTTGAATGGAATGTATAATTTGTGATATGTGCTGCATATTTAATCAAATAATGGATTTAAGTTTTTTTTGTTAAGCCTTTGGTTTTGTAGAAGTTTGACATTGTTTTGAATAGTTTTTGGGATTTTTGGACTGAAAAATTCAAGTTTTGGTTTTCGGGGTCATTAATGGATTACCTAAAGTGTTGAACTGATCAATGTGATGATAGCTGATTAATCAATGATCCAGAAATTATCAAAATTGATCAAAACGTGATTGAAACAGTTGCAAACCTGACACAAGCTAGTTTTGCCCAAACTAGTGAGAAATGACTCTGATTTAACATTTAGCAGCCTCTTCTGACTACGTCCCAGTCTATATTAGCCATAATAATAATAATAAAATTCGAGGAAGTGGATCCACACATGAATATCATCTACAATTCACTTTACATAATATTATTGCTGGCCATTTCCGTTCCAAATACATCAAAAGGAATTTTCAATTTTAACGCGAATCCATTACTCAAAAGCATTGCTCAAATAGAATATCCATGGACACCATTACAACACAAAAAATTCCCCATCACATCTAAATCCATCAATGATCTGAAATTCCAAATGCATTCACTTATCGCCCATTACATTCGTCAAAGAATCATCCATTTTCAAAAGTATTTCGCATCCCTTTATAGTTTTTTTCCTGTTTGAAAAGCGAGCGTTTTATGATTAAATTTCAAACGAACAATATGAATGGATATGCTCACTTTCTAGGATGTAAAAAACAGTAAAAAAAAGTGTTTTTCCACTCTGCATCGTAGAAATTTAATTTCATTTCACTTCTCCTTTTTCATCTTTTCTCACAATCACCTTTTTTTCTCAGTTCCCTTTTTTTGTCGTCGTTTGAATGTGCGTTACATATCAAAAAAAATGTTAAAGGCACAAACGAGCAAAATGCCTGTATATGAAAGCATACCCAGCAATGGAAAGTAAAATCGATAAAAGCAAATTTCGTTGAGGGATGTTTTTTTGTCTGTTGTTCCTCATGTCTGCCATTCTTCCCTTGCACATTCATATCCATGAATATATGATAGAGAAATAAATGGTGTGAGGGTTTTGATATGCCAGTGAGATATATGAAACTTTTTTTTCATCCGACACTTCATGCATATCATTGCCGAGAAACATTTAAATTAAATTTGTACATTCTTGCTCATCAGTTTTTTTTTCTGTGTGCTCTTTTCTTTCTGGTTGTGTTGTTATTGTTATCTCATGTTATGCCCTCTATGTATTGTGGATATGTCGAGTGCGTTGTGGGGGTTCTGCTTGAATTAATACTTTGTGAGAGATTTTTATCGGAGTTTGAAAGCTGTCTAGACGAGATTGTATGCTTTTATATGGCTTTCTTATGTGCTTTTTGGATGTAAAGTCGATGAGTTTGTGGATTTATGGACTGAAGCTATTGAAGCACTTGTTGTTGAATTTGAATTAATTTTAGAATTCTAGCTGGTCAAGAATTTATAGACTTTTGAGAGTTGCTGGCATAAAATAGAATTTTTGCCTTAATTTGGTTTCCTTGGCTGATGGTGCACGTGGGATCATTGCCGCGATTAGAGATCGTCTAAATACTGCTCTATGCTTTGAAACCTTCTGCCAGTAATGGATATTCAAGCGTCCTTTTCTAATATAATATCTAAGATAATTCATAGCTGGGGTTCCATCAACTGACGAAAGGCTTATGATGATTTTTATGGCATTAAGTTTGGCACTTGAGCCTTTTAGACCCCCTTTATATATCATGAATCATATACTGGATCATATCAACTCTCAAAAAATTTCAATTTGAACCCCTAATCCTTCACAATCATCCGATTGCTCGTTCGCATGCATCATGATGATGATGAGAAGGCTCACATCAGAAAACAACAAAAATATTGTGTGAGAAACACAAAAAGGGTCGGACACTGACATTTAGGATTATTGAGAGAAAATGAAGAAAAGATTGGGTCGATAATGTAATTTCTCAATCATCTCTTCCTTACAAAAATATAAAATAACTATGAATGATATTATAATCGACTTACACTACGAAAGTCTATAAGTTGAGTTATTAAAGTGCCATCAGTCCTCTGAAACTCCAACATAATTATGTCATCATGAATATTTGATGTTATTGTCTCTTGTACCACCTCGCCGCCCTGTAACGAAAGAAAAAGAAGAAAAATCAAGTTAAAGCATTTCAATATTTCGAGTCTATTCATCTCAAAATGACCATGACATGCCATGCTGCTCGGTTAGTTTATCAGAATGATGATATGGTGTTAATAACGGTAACATGAGGATATATGTAGACAGAATGAGGAGAAAAAAAAGCCATTAAACTATGCGATGTGTTTAGACTACCGCATACAAAAGTGGCAATGGTAGCTGCCTTTTTATGCAACGAGAAGTGAAAAATGAAATGGAATAAAAAGAAAAATCCTTATTCCTGCTCGTGGCAACAGCAAACAATGAAATGTGCCAATGTATAATTTTTTTAATATTTGCAACACACGTAATCCTATTATTTCATTTCAACTCATTTTTCATGAATGTTCATAAATTTGCCTTTCATTTTCCATGCCTTTAAATAGTCTCGTGTCTATTTGCGTACTTTTTTTATTTTGGAATTTCAGTTTTTTATTAGACAAGCAAATTTTATTTTAAATCCTTTATTTTTGGATTTTAATGGGAAAATTGTTCTACATCGTGCTTTTCGTGTGAATCGGGAGATTAGATTGGAAGTGCTGAAATTCATTTTAATGTTATTCCTGAGTAGATAATTCATAGGAAATTTTGATACGGCAAAATTATTGAATTTTAAATAGAAATGCTTTGAAATAATTTGACTGGTTTTGTTGATTTGTTTTACGAGTTATAAGTTTGAATTATAGGATATTATTATGTCTGAAATGTATAGTAGCTTGTCAGTTGAATGAATATTAATTTTAGGTATGATATGCTGAATAGGTATAGGATTTGGAGCTTATAATAACAAAATTGAATGTTTTAAATTTGTAAAGCTTAAATTAGGATTTTTGGAGATCTAGTTCCAAAAGGCTGGCCATCTTTAAGTTGTGGATTGTATTTGAAAATTTGATAAAGATAGGGAGAGGTCATGTTATTGACTGACCAAATTCTTACGTAATAGCTATGATATTAGCATTTAATGCATCGAAATTCATCTGAACTTAGAAAACTTCAACAGATTCTCAGAAATTCTTAAAAACACATCTATTCTCATAGCGAGACTAGATCTATGAATAACAATGAATAATTCCAAAGCATCAACATTTTAACATTTTATCATGAAATTAAATTGCAAAACTTCGCAAGCCCTCAAGACAAAAATCCTAATTTGAAACTCTCATATTTAAACTTTTTTTTATTGATGTCTTCAAAAAAGTAGAAGAAATATTCAAAAGTAAACAGATTCGCGTAAGATATGACAGCAATGGCACCCACAAAATCATTACTTTGATGTCTTAGGAAATCAAGAGCCTACGCACAGCTCAATGTTGATCAAATTTCAAACATTAAATATCGATAATTTCCTAAAGCGATTCCTCTTTTCGAACAATAAACAAAAATAATTTTTCTTCTATATTTTTCGGCACATAATTTAGTAATTATTCGCATAATTGGATCGTCATCCCGAACATACAAAGAGCATGCTCAGAAAAGTGAGCATATAAGTGAGTCTACTCAAAAATTATACTCATGCAAGCTCATTTAACTGAGCATGCTCAGGAGTTCATTACGAATGTACTCACTTTATTTTTTTACAAAAACTTTATAAGCTCACGTGAGTGTATTCAATAAGTATACTCTTGAGAATATTAAGAACATACTCATGTGAATTCACTCATATTAGTTCACTTACTGAATGTACTCATGAGCATATAATGAGCAAACTCACTTCTGTGTCACACAATTTTTTTTATATTCTCATATGAGTGCACTTACTGAATGTACTCATGAGCATATAATGAGCAAGCTCACTGCTGTGTCACACAATTTTTTTTATATTCTCATATGAGTGCACTTACTGAATGTACTCATGAGCATATAATGAGCAAACTCACTTCAGTGTCACACAATTTTTTTTATATTCTCATATGAGTTCACTTACTGAATGTACTCATGAGCATATAATGAGCAAACTCACTTCTGTGTGACACAATTTTTTGTTATATTCTCATATGAGTGCACTTACTGAATGTACTCATGAGCATATAATGAGCAAACTCACTTCTGTGTGACACAATTTTTTTTATATTCTCATATGAGTGCACTTACTGAATGTACTCATGAGCATATAATGAGCAAACTCACTTCAGTGTCACACAATTTTTTTTATATTCTCATATGAGTGCACTTACTGAATGTACTCATGAGCATATAATAAGCAAACTCACTTCTGTGTCACACAATTTTTTTTTATATTCTCATATGAGTGCACTTACTGAGTTTATTCAAGAGCAAATTGTGTACCTTTTTTAAAAAATGTCAGATTAATCGAAAACGTTAAAATAATGATTTTTTAAGGAAGCTGACGTTTTTTAAAAATGTCAGCAAAATCGAAAACGTTAAAATAATGATTTTTTAAGGAAGCTGACGTTTTTTAAAAATGTCAGCAAAATCGAAAACGTTAAAATAATGATTTTTTAAGGAAGCTGACGTTTTTTAAAAATGTCAGCAAAATCGAAAACGTTAAAATAATGATTTTTTAAGGAAGCTGACGTTTTTTAAAAATGTCAGCAAAATCGAAAACGTTAAAATAATGATTTTTTAAGGAAGCTGACGTTTTTTAAAAATGTCAGCAAAATCGAAAACGTTAAAATAATGATTTTTTAAGGAAGCTGACGTTTTTTAAAAATGTCAGCTAAATCGAAAACGTTAAAATAATGATTTTTTAAGGAACCTGACGTTTTTTAAAAATGTCAGCAAAATCGAAAACGTTAAAATAATGATTTTTTAAGGAAGCTGACGTTTTTAAAAATGTCAGCAAAATCGAAAACGTTAAAATAATGATTTTTTAAGGAAGCTGACGTTTTTTAAAAATGTCAGCAAAATCGAAAACGTTAAAATAATGATTTTTTAAAGAAGCTGACGTTTTTTAAAAATGTCAGCAAAATCGAAAACGTTAAAATAATGATTTTTTAAAATTGGTGCTTAATAAGATCCAAACTTCAAAGAACTTAGTTCGCCTGTAAAAATATAATAATTTAACTATGTGTTATGCCATATATAAATTATTATATATTTACAGACAATAGCTCCAAGGAAAAGTGTGAGATGACAGAAGTTAAGCAACGCAGAAGATATTTCAACAAGGATGGGTGACCAGATTTATATGTTTCAATTCTAAGGATTTGGGATAAAATATTAATAATTTCTAATTCTTTCAAAATTATTCACAGAAATAAACGGAACAGTACTTAATTTCAGCTAACCTATAATACTCAAATTAAGCTTAATTAATTTTTTGAATTTTGCAACTTCACTTGAGTGCACTCATGAGTGTGCTCAGATGAGTATATACTCATAAATATACTCACTAAGTATATATTCTTTGAGTACGTTTATGAGTATGTACTCTTTGAGAATATTTATAAGTATGTACTTTTTGAGAATGTTCATGAGTATATTCAATAAAAATGTTACATGAGAAAAATGTTGCATGTGACATGTTGCCTTCTCATTTGTTTATGCTCATGAGTTTACTCAATGAGCTTAATACATGTCACATAGGAATGTGCTCACTGAGCATGCTCAAGAAGGTACCGTAAGCGCATCACTGATATGTATGAAAATGAGCACATTCTCACAAAGGCTAATAGGCTCACAAATAATGTGCTCTGAGCATGCTCATTGTATGTTCGGGCATTACTAGGCAGTCAATTAGCATTTATTACAATAATGAACGGCACGTTGTTTCAACAGTGAATTTATATCGGTGTCGATAGAATAAGACATAGACAGCATTAAGCTCATTGAGTTCTATTTTAAGAAGATTTTTTAATTTTTGAGACTTCGTTTTGATAAGCAAGAATCAGGGTTAGTCATGCAATTAAACCGACGATTTTAATTGATAATCAAGCTTTAATGCGTTGACTTTTGTTGATAGTCAAGCTTTAAAGCGTCGTCTTAAAATTGATAATCAAACTATAAAGCGACGACTTAAAATTGATAGTCAAGATTCAAAGCGACGAATTAAAATTTATAGTCAAGATTTAAAGCGACGACTTAGAATTGATAGTCAAGATTCAAAGCGACGATTTAGAATTGATAATTATGCTTTAAAGCGACGACTTAGAATTGACAATCAAGCTTTAAAGCGCAGATTTAAACTCAAGCTACATGCTAGGACAATGAAAAATAATTTCACCATTTAAATATTTCAAAGTATAGCCAATAATCCCTAACTTAACTCCAGTCTCTCTATTCAATAAAATACATTAAAGACTGAAAGTAAATACACGTTTTTTTGTTGAAAATACACGCGATTATCGCCGACGAGTAATTCAATCATGAAGCCTATTAATTACCATCGTAACCATATAATTCCATTTACAAAGCAAACGATAAAGCACGAAAATATATCCCAAATACAAATTCTAAGGGCAAATAGCACACAAAAAAAAGCAAATGCCATTAAAACCGAGCGACAAACAGTAAACAGTATAAAATATTTTCCAACATCCGCACACAATATCAAAATTCATCAAGCTCATTATAAAGTACATTCGCGTTGTGTGCTGTCAATGAGTGAAAATTTTGTGTCAAGAGACATAAAGTGAGATAGAAAATTGAAATTCAATATAATGGCGTGTCGCAAATGTTTCTGTCGGAAGAACAAAATTTTCCTTCCTTTTGAAGCATTCAGCAAGTGCGACGTGTCTATTTTTTTACATTTACTGTTTGCCTTCAATATTCACGCTCGAAGGGTGAATTTCATTTCATTTCATTTTCTTTGCCACTTCTCTTGTTACTTCAAAATATTTTTTTGTGCCTTCTCGCTTTCACGTAATTCGTAAAAATGTATACAATTGTGTAAATGTCTATCCATTTTAAGCATATTTGATTAGTAAATGTGTTTCGTTTTTACTAATCTAATAGTATTTGGCGATAATAGAGTTCTGTGTTAATACAAATAATGTTTCATATCTAATTAAGGAGCTGCATATATTTGAGAAATTTTCAGTATATTGGAATAAGAAGGGACGGAAAAAATAAGGTTATGTTGGAAATAATTTCATTATTTCTGTCTGGAAGAATGTCAAGGTAAAGTTTTGAATGAAATATTTTGTTTTGGTATTAAAGTAATATTTTATTTGGGACTAATGGAAGCAACAATATTTTTTGGTAAAATATAAAAATTTCAATTGTTCAGATTAAATGTGATCCAAACGCTAGTTTTTAGAGCTTTTCAGGATAAATTCTCTATTTTAAACTGTTAGATTCTAAAATTCTAGAGCTCTTGGATTGCTTGTGTTAAAAAGGATGCTAGAATCCTTAATATCCCAAACTAGCAGAATGTGTTGAAGTATAGAGCTGTCTTTAGACGTTCAATGACCGCGGTAATGGGCCCACGTGCGCCCCAACCAAGGAATTAAAGTAAATAAGTACATATGTTAGGTAGCGTAGCGTACCTCAGCTAGTCATAAAAACTGACCTCATAGCTACTCTAGAATGTTTGACATTTTGACGAGTGAAGTTTATAGAAGCCACGACAAAAAGTAAGATTAAATATAGACTAATAACTCTGGTTAACGTGGAAGTTGAAGCAACGACTCATAAAATAACACAAAATGATGAATTAGTGTCAATTAATACAGCAACAACTCAGAAATGCAACTAGACAACTTTGAAAAAAAAAATAAGTCTCCGACTCAGACCGACTAAGATGATGAAAGAATGTCAACTTAACGTACGGACAGACAAATTGTACAAACCAGGTGACAGAGCCAGCAACAGATTCAGATGGAGGTCCTTTTGTTCTAATCTAAGTTCCACATAGGAACATGGTTACAGTAAGTAAGCAAGTAAGTAAGACTAAAGTTAAAACGATGACTCAGAGTCATTTTGGTTACTGATTGAATAGAAGGCGACAACTTATAGGCAAAAATTAAACCAACAGCCTAAATGAACCTTGAAACTTTCTCAAAACTACTTTTAGCGCCTTAATCCTTAAAAACTCTACCTTAAAAATAATTTTTACTAACCCAAGACACACAGAAAGCTCAAAAAAGATTAATTGTGCGGATAATAGAGCTTTACTGTTGCCCCACACGCCGTAATAAATTCCATATCAATTTTTTCTTCTTCTTGTTTTCAACTAACGAGCGTCGTAAACGCAATCTTTTTTAAGAAAACACATTTTTGTTGTGACTTAAATATACAAGCTTGATGTTTTACATGTTATTATGCAGAATATCAAAGGACAAATCAGAACATTGAGCGGAGAGTCTCGGTTCTAGTGAGGGTTGTGTGGAAATGATGTATACTTGATTGGGATATATTAAACTTTTGTTTCCAAGGCATTCATGCTGATATTATCCTTAAAATCAAGCGAAAGCTTATTTTAGCTTGTTCCAAGTAGATGCTAAGCAGTTGTTATTATCAGAAGCAGTAAGGCAATTGAAAGGAAGTGGAGTAGAGTTGGTAAAGTAACATCATAAATAATCTATAGTCTATAGACATCATTTATGATGAACCCCAAAATAGAAAAAATATAAAAATTCGAAAAAAGAAAATTGTAATTGATCACGCTACGGATAAAGTATACACAACGAGATATGGAAAAGAGGAAATGGTCAAAAGGAACGGAAAAGAAAGGAAAACTTTTTGTGTCGATTGCCAACTTACACAGAATATTAATTTTCAAATTTTCATTTTTTTTCTATTAACGAAAAATTTTTCTTTATTTTTATGCAAATCCACTTTAATGTAACGAGAACTTGTGGATGTTGGTGGGTATAGCTTTCTTACAATTTATGAGATTATGTGATTAAATTAATGTCATTTAAAATAGAAAAAGGTCTCGTTCTCATTCATCCATTCAAATTCAATAATATTTTTTGTGTGTCGCATGGAATTTTCGGATTTTCGAATATTGAATTTTTTTCTGAATAAGAATGAAGTGGCAAAGAAAAGCGATAAATAGAGAACTTTCTCAATTTCTTATCAAATTTTTCATTGTTAATGTAACAAAAAAGTTTTTCTTTAAAAATATGCAAGAATATCCTTGAATTTATAGCGTGATAATGGTTAATGGGACAAAATCATGCACGTGTTGGATAATTTATGTCCACTTTTTCGTTATCATAAAATTCCTTTTTTTGAAGAACATCCAAAAATTAAATATTTTTTAAATGAAACATCAGAAAAACTTAACTAATGGTGATTAGACATGAAATAGATATGAGGATTTCAGCACACGCATTAGAATTTAATTTGAGGAGAAATTATGACTGCGTAAATCACTGATGAAATAGCTAGCAGAGTTTTGTTATGGACATCGTTGGGGGTTGAAGTGGATTTTTTTGATGGGATTTCAGACTGTTGTTCTAATTTTGGATGATTAATTGTTGATAGTGGAATTATGTGTGGGTAGAGTTTATGTATTTTTTGAACTAGATGCTTTTAGCTGCTTTAGCTGAAGTATACGAAGGTAACCCCCTACTCCATTAAAATTGGGGCCGTTCATTTATTAAGTAACGCAAAAACCGACTTTTTTAAACTTCTCGCCTCTTGTCACAAAATTTGTACAAGGAAAGGTTTCTTTTGTTTGAACTGCCACAAAATTGTAGACCTCCCCCTTCCCCCTAGAAGCATTACGTAATAAGTGAACAACCTCATCCAAAAAACTACTAAAACTACAACACGTGTACACAAAGTTCACACGACTCTCCTTCCAAAAATAAAGCACAAACTCATAAATTTACCCAAACAAAATATTCCACCATAAGTTCCAAATTTCAGTTGACACACAAACCTCGATAGTATTTTAACTATCTAGCAAAAATTGTAAACTCTCTTCAAACGAGCATGTACAAGCAGTAGCAGGTAGATGTTTGTACGTGGCGAACATCAGGTTACGTGCTCCAATATAGCAAAACATTTTGTACATGACATATGAAATATTCTATAGAATAAACTTTAAAGACGAATATTTTGCAATATTTACATAATTAATTAGTTGAAGAATTTTGAGGAGGAATTTTAAAGAGATGGAGTTGAATGCTTATTTGAGGTTATTAAAGCTCTGTTTAATTGATGTAAGAATTTTACGATTTTCAATTTATTGATGATAAATTTTTTGATTATTTGAAAAGGTTGTGTCTAAATGATGGCCATCTTGGGGAGTTGTTTGAAGTTCAGTGTTGACCAAACTGTGTGCGGTGTCACATTGTTCCGCCGTAGAAATTTTTTGGAAATGACACAAGCCACATGCTGTGTGCGACTTTGTTCATTGCTCACACTTAGAGTGAAAATCATTGCTGTGGCTCAAAAAGTTTGAACAACATTGGTTTAGATGATCCAAAAATTTAATTTGAGATATACATCATTTATGAACGAACCCCAGCCCAAAAAAAAATAATTTGTAAATTTTCTATCAAAATTAATTTCATTATATTCAATCCAGCAAAATTGGACTACAAAATGCAACAAATCGTGTTAAATTCTTTCCAAAATTGAATAAAGCCCCTAAATTGACTGCAGCACTACTATCACATCCTATTTTACAATAAAACCAGAAAGTTGAACTTTAAATTGCTGCAACAGCACCTCGACAATCCCATCAAATTGAATTTCAAAGTTTTATCAAATGTACACCGACAAGAATGAAAAGAAACAGAAAAGTTCAAATTATCCTCATGAGTAATTTCAGCTTGCATAAGTTGATACATCTTTCATAGAGACATTCATTCATGTAATCTCATTCAGTCGATCGAGAAAGCAAGTCAAAGCAAATAAATTTTATTTGGTTTACAGTCAATTTCAATATTTTCAATTCTACTTTTTCTTTTCAATTCTCAGTTCATCCTCAGCACAATTTTTCTAATACATCAACATGTCTTTTGTGTGGAACGTCTGCTTATATTGTTGATATTTCAGCATTTATTTGTGCAAATTGAATATCAGTGTAATGATATGCATGGAATTAATGAAAAATCAGAAATTCAGTCGCAGGTGAACATACAATATTTGATTAAAAAGAAGCTCTCTGACTGCTGATTTTTTGTACATTACTTGCAGGATTTCGATGAGACGAATGAAAAGGTTTCAATTTTGACTTCTTTTTTTCTTGACTTGATTATTTTGTGAGCATGAATAAAGACTGATTAGAATGTGTCTGGGATTATTGGCTGACAGGGTTGCGAAATGCATCTACATCTCACTGACCCTGACCGAAAGGAGAACTTCCCTGGCTTAAAATGGCACCTACTGTTTGAAAAAAGCAGCTTGCTGATTGTGCCAGATAAAAGATTTCCTTTTTGATTCAAATCAAGTGTAAGGAACTGATTGAAATGATTAAAAATGATCAAAATGTGATTTATTAGTTCCGTACTCTTGATTTAAAGCATAGCTCAACCCGAGTCAACTCAGGAAAAATTGAGTCTATTTGAGTCAACTTCGAGCTCTAATTTAAAGCCGTCATTTGTATAGTTTCGTGTGGGATCACTGTCCATATTCCAGGCGCGTAACCAGGAGGATCTTGTCCCCCTTAAACATTTTGAATCGCAGTGAGAGCACGGCCTAAAACGCTCATAAGGGGGACAAGAGCCTCCTGGCTACACGCCTGCCATATTCCACTACCTCCAACCCTGAATCAACCATTTCATTTCATTCAACTTGAAAACCCTCCAATCCAAACAAATTGAGAGCAAAAAGGAAAATAGTCCAATGTACAGACATAAATGATGAGCAAGGAGTGAGTGAAAAAAGGGCAAAGTGCTTAAGACAGCATTTATTTCATTACAGTTTGCTTCTCTCTGATTGTTTGCACATCATCGTTGAAATTTATCTGGGTATTAAATGGATAGTTGTGATACTCATTTACATTTTAGAGAATTAAGTAACTTGGAGTGTAATTTTTGGGATGCCAGAAAAAGGGATGAAAATGGAAATTTTTTTTAAAAAAATTATTTCTGTTGATTAATCCGATTTGATGGGAAGAGGAAATGTAAACAATTTTATGAATATGAATTTGAAGCAAGACAGTTTGACATGAATATTATAAAACAATCAATATTTGTCAATTTGAATGAATATTTGAAAATTCATTACGCACATTTTCTGAATAATAAACAGACATAAAATCAATGCTGCATGAATTTTGCGAATATCAATCATAAACACACACAAAACTGAATGTTTGTCAATTTAATAAAGGATTTAGATTGAGGCTTAGAAGTGCTTAACTTTATCCCCTTTTTGAGTCTCTCTCGACAGCATGAGATGCTCAATTATTTTGCGATTTAAAATCTCATTAGAATTTATTCCATGTAGATTAACTCAATGAAAATTAATCAAAAGAATCCTCGCGGGCGCACTCAGCTCGAAAATTTTCTAATCAGTTCTTCTAAAACATCATTTCTCTTATGAGATTCAGTGCTTGATTAGGATAGAATGTGGAGGTTGGAGGTGGATTATTACTTTTGTGTGAAGGAATTATCGCTAATGACTTTCATGGTTTTATTACCTTTTTATTAATTCAATGTGGGTAGATTTGTGAGAAGGCTTTTAAGGCATGCCAATCTTCTAAGAAGTGGCGTTAAAAATAATTTGTGAATTTTTCTTATTTTCGCTAATTAAAATTGGATTTTTTTTTCTCCCTTAATTTGAATATTTTTGAATGTATTTTTTTTAAATTGATTTTTGAAGAGGATTAATGGAGTTATTCGTCAAAAATGGATCAGCATAGAAAGACCTACGGCATATGACTTTGATTTCCATGGTGCATCGCTCAGGTCTGCAAATAATTTTCCAGTAACTTGTAAATTTTCATTCAGCTTCAAAACAACCCACAATAAAAAGATTCATTCAGTTAAATTTTATTATTAAGCAGTTAAGTGCCTTGCTGGTCAAATAGGTAAGGCGCTTGAATTTGGTATGGTAACTCGAAGGTGGTCGGTTCGAATCCAGCCATTTCCAAATTTGTACTTTTTCAGAAGTTTAGATACTTCGACTGCTTAATGTACGAGATCAAGCTATAATTGGGCATTTTGGGCAACGTTGGATTAAGGAACGGATCAGGAACTTGAAATGTAGCGGGAAAAAAAGGAACGAGAGCTTCAAGATTACCTTATAATGGAATATTGTCAGAACGGACCTGAAATGTATCACATCACGCCCACAGAAGATTGAAACGAGAGCCTGAATTTAATCGAAACCTAGATTTGAAGATTAGAAGCTTGATTCTACGTCACCCATAGTGATATGAAATGTATCACTAATCAATGTAAAAAGTAAAACATGTATAAATACTAATTCTTCCGGACGGTAACGTCGACAAATAAATAATAAAATAAAATTAAGCAGACATCCAATCATGTCCAACAACCAGATTGATTATAAACAGCATTCATAAAAAATTAATCATTATCAACAAAATTTGTCAAATTTGAATTAAACAATTTTTTTTGTCTAAATGAAATCTTCACTCAACATCAATCAAGATGAGGAGCTTAACATGACATTATATCATTCTATTAAAACATTTCATGGTTCTTCACAAAACAGAATCAAAATTCTTCATTTTAAAAGCGAAAAGTTTGAAAGGATTCTTCATCTTATTTCCTTCCATTTTGGCACAAATCACTTCTTTAAAGCGTGTAAGATGAGAAGAAGAAATGAGAGAAATCAAATCAATCACTCGAATAAAACATTTGAAAGAAATCAGTGAGAGATGGCAGTAAAGTTTGCGAACAGAAAGAAGAAAGTCACTGATTTTGAATTTTAACGGTCGACTGGTGCGCTTCAATTAATCAACATTAAGTCAAATTAGGAATTTAGCACTTGGATTGGAAATTTAATTGTTTTATGGATGGATTGGTGCGAAATTGGAAGGTTTTGGGTGGCAATTACTGCTGATTTGAATGTTTTGTTGACATAAGGGGGTTTTGGGTATCTGAATTGGTGTCAGGGGTTGCCAGGATGGGTGTTGGAGGTGTCTGGTATCAAGAAGATCATCATTGTGTAAGGTATCAAGTATGGCAACAGATGAATCGAGATACAGGATGTAAAATGCAAGATTTCAGGTAAATCCTCAATTAACTAGTTATTTACCAGTAAGCTAGATAAATAAACTTAGAACTATCTTATAAAAATGCCAGACAGCAAACAGTCAACTTTCATCATTATTTCCTCATCACAAACTTCTAGTTTATCCAAACAACAGCAAAAATTACATCAAAATTGAATAAAACTTTCATCACTCCTCTCATTCTATATTTTTTATTAAATTTCACACAAAGTTCATAGCTTGAAGATGTTTTACGTAACTGCAACTGCCACTATTACAGCTCCATCAATAGAATATTTCATTAAATTGCTTCTCTATATACATTTATTGATACACTTTTCACTTATTTTCTTTTCAACGTAAAATATCTTCGAGGCTTCATATTACAGATGCTTTATTGTTACATCTCATTCTTGAGCCAACAATGGATTCGATGTTGAAAAGGTATGCAATGAATGCAATTTCGATGCTATTGTTATACTGTGAAATAAGTTATATACAGCATTCAGTCGACATCGTATGCGGTAAGATGAAGAAAATTATTTTTCAATAAGCTGTAGCAAAAAGCTCATCTTTGTCGTCATTATAAATAAATTTCACTTTACTTCCCTATCCAAAAACCATATCTTATTCTGCTATTCAAAAAAATTTCATTTTATGCCACGGGAATGTCAAGGAATGGGGATGAAGGAGCGAAATGATGGTAAACCAGATGCTTAAAAATGAAAATTTTATGGTTTTTCATTTTCTTTGGCGGAATTACGACGGGAAGGAGGATCAGCAAAATTTTATAGAACCGATTTATCTTAAAATATTAAGGATTCTCTTTTATACTTATTTAATGGTTGTTTTGGGTTATGATGGAAGTTGGGAGTCTTGTTGTATGATTTACTTGAACTATTTACTATCATAGACAAGAATTTGCATGCAAATTAAGACTAATCTGGGAAAATTTGAGTTTTTGCATGGGTTGATTGATCTAGGAGTCTATCTAGGTGCTCATATTGGGAGAATGTCAACTATAGAGACAGTTAACCACATATCTAGTTACCCAGACATTTCAAGAGGTCTGAGCTTGAATATATATGACTAGGAATATGATCTGTTTCGTTAATCCTTCAACAGTCTGTCCGTGATACACTGATGTATTGTAGAATATGAAAAGTTTGCCATATAATATAGTTTGGGATTTAAGTGTTCCGTCTCACAAAAAGGTCGCATTCCACTGTCCTATAGTGTACCTATACCAAACCCACACCAGGACTTCATGCTCTATAGTCCAATCATCAACATGATCAATTCCAGACATCTCAAATATTTAAAACACCCCATCCAAGCACCATTTATCAAAAAAACGTTTCCATGCTTCAATTTCTTTTCGTAAATAAAAATTTGTTCAGGAGATAAAAATTGGAAGAGCATGAGTGGGAATTATAGAGCAATGATGCCAAACCACACTGAACGAAGACGAAAGGAAGAAAGGAAACAAACAGCAACAACTTAAAAACTATTGAAATAGTAGAAGGAGCCAAAAAATGCATGCAAGAAGATATGCTTTAGGATGAAAAATAAGAAGAAAAAGAAATAATCAAGCAATGGTTAACCAATGCCAAAAGTTTTGCTTATGCTGCATAACAACTATAAAAGTATTTTTCAATTTGAATTTTAAATTGAGGAGGCAAATCTTATCGTAATGGCAATTATTCATTGCTTTTTTTACTCAATGTATGCCAAACTGGGATATGATGATGATGATGATGAAGACTGAAGAGGGGCTATTTACTGGTTAAGTTTGTTATTGCCTAAAGTGTAACGCAGTTATTTTTGTTTAAAAATTTTTTGAATGTGACGCTAAGAATGACTTTAAAAATTATATTTAAGATTGACGTAATTTATGATCAACCCTTCAACAAGATGAAAAGTTTAAAGAGCTTTTCATGGTGAACGGCAAAGAAGTGTATAAGAAAATGAGAAATCATTTGTAAAAAGTTCATTCCTCTTCACGTACACGATGTATTTTGCATACCTCTGTGTGATCCAGAAAAGTCTTTTCATTTCATTTCATTCATTCCTTATTCATGCATATTTTGCTTTCTCAAATGTTGATTTTTCCCATGCTTCCCCCCTTTCTATCCCTCGTTTGAATATATGATGATGTTGATAAAAGACAGAAAATGTAAACAACCATGACGTAGCAGGAAGAGGATTTAAATTTTCCTTTAAAGTTTTTCGTTTCAACTTTTTACTCGACACAATCAAAACATGTTGAGGGGGTCATGCCTAAATGATGTGAAAGAACAAGGAGGTTGTATTAGGTTTGACACTACATAAAATGTCCCTTAGTCATAATGCATAAATTTCTATAATTTTAAAAGACGTCATTTAAGAATGATCCCTTAAAAACTTGGAGACATAATGGATGTTTGCGGATCTTAAGAAAATTTAGGTTGAACAAATTTTTAATTCCTCTTTCGAGTTTGTTGACTTAAGACCTGTATTATAAAGGTTGAAAGATGAGATTTTGGGCACAGAAAATACTTTAAACTCATCACTTATGTTCAATATAAGAGGAAAATGGAAAGGATTATGCTTGGGGTCAATTAAATACATTAGATTCTTGTACATGTGTCAATGTAGGCTTAAAGGTGAATTTAATCTTTTCTGTTTTTTGGTTTAAGATTGATGCATGTTGGTTGGGGATTATAGACATCATACATTTTAATGGAGTAGATTAGGAGGACTAAGAGTAAGGATTTAAATTTTTTCCAAATCTTCTCAAATCGCCAGAGGAAAAAATCTTCTCTCAACAATATTTTTCTACCAGAAACACAACAAGCGCTAGCTCCCTCAAGACTTTTTCTTTAACAAAACTTTCTCTACAAAACTCATCATAATAATTGTCCGCCATATCAGGAGGGATTCTAAAATGAGTAGAGTAAAGTGCTCAAAACGTGAAATGAAAATGGTTAAGAATAAAAAGGATGAAAAACAATTCCAATTTAATGCTGATGGAAAGAATAAAATTCGAATGGGAATACGTTGCCGCAGCATGGTTTTAACTTAATCAAAATGATGAGAATGAGAATGTAAAGCAGTCTTCTTAGTAAGAGAATCTACATTTCCTGGTTTGATTAGGCTTTGAGATAATAATCATTGCGTTGAAGGCTTTTGCTACGCACCTGGTAGCTGGATTTTTCATAACATTTGACATTCAAATCAATTTGCACTAAAACTAATGACCAGCATGAAAGATTCAGCAAAATCACAGCCCAAACACCATTCAGCTCCTTTTTAATTCTATCAAAGCAAGACTAATTTATATTGACCATGATGGAAATCTGTTTAAGCCCCTCAACAAAACGGTTGTGAAAGAAAAATTAAGGAAAAGTGTGAATTTAAAGAAGATAAAAGGTTCACCTTAATTATGGAGCAAACAAGGCCTTGATTTAATCCATTGCTACTGTTGATTCTTGTTTTGGGATCATGAATGATGGGGTTTAAGAAATGTTGTAAAAAGTGGATTTGTGAATATTAAGGACTGGAAAGAATGCTTTGACTATAATTAATTTAAGATAATTTAATGTTGGAGTGTCGAAAAATTGTAAGAAGACTAATTTCTTGTTAGTGCTAGTCTTGAGATAGCTAGTTATGAGAAAGCTTGTCTTGAGAAAGCTAGCTTTGAGAAAACTAGTCTTAAAAAAGCTGTCTTGAGAAAGCTAGTCTTGAGAAAGCTAGTCTTGAGAAAACTAGTCTGAAAAAAGCTAGTCTTGAGAAAACTAGTCTTAAAAAAGCTAGTCTTGAGAAAGCTAGTCTTGAGAAGGCTAGTCTTGAAAAAGCTAGTCTTTGAAAAGCTAGTCTTGAGAAAACTAGTCTTAAAAAAGCTAGTCTTGAGAAAGCTAGTCTTGAGAAAACCAGTCTTATAGAAGCTAGTCTTAAGAAGGCTAGTCTTAAAAAAGCTAGTCTTGAGAAAACTAATCTTAAAAAAGCTAGTCTTGAGAAAACTAGTCTTAAAAAAGCTAGTCTCGAGAAAGCTAGTCTTGAGAAAGCTAGTCTTGAGAAAACCAGTCTTATAAAAGCTAGTCTTAAGAAGGCTAGTCTTGAAAAAGCTAGTCTTGAGAAAACTAATCTTAAAAAAGCTAGTCTTGAGAAAACTAGTCTTAAAAAAGCTAGTCTCGAGAAAGCTAGTCTTGAGAAAACTAGTCTCGAGAAAACTAATCTTAAAAAAGCTAGTCTTGAGAAAACTAGTCTTAAGAAAGCTAGTATCGAAAAAGCTAGTCTTGAGAATAAAAGTTAACATTAAGTATTAACGCAAATTAACTCCAACTACAAAATCTCTAAAGAATTTCAATAAATTCTGCCACTAAGCATCAACTCATCTTCAAGTCCAATAAATTGTCTTCTATAATCCCACAGCGGCTAATAAAAAAAGTTAACGCAGACATCTCCTGGCATTGTTTTTATTACACTTAGCGAATCTTTTTCGTGAAAATTTCAGCAATTATTCTTATGACTTGCTATATTTAACTTTGATAAATTCAAATTATTTACATCAACAATAACTTTTCAACTTCCAAGTTTCCTTCTAGCGTTCTTTGTCTCCTCCATTTTCGTCATTCGTTAATCATTTTTGTAAAATAAGTTGAAAGAGAAAAGTAAATGAAAGGAACGAAAAGGATGAAAAATTGGAAAAAAAGGGTTGAAAAAATTTCGCGACCTTTTTCTTTGTACTTCTTGTGCTGTATCTAACCAATTTGACCTTTTTTTTGCTTAAACATGAGAAATTTTCTTCATCATTCTTTCAATTTTTTCTTCTAACCTTGCCCCTCATCCGCGACATCTAATTACTTTTGGCATCAAAATCCCTCCTTCTTCTTCTTACTGTTCTCGATATTTTCTTTTCTCATTTCGTTAACACAAAATACTTCCTAAATGGAAGGCAAAAAAATTATTTTTTCTCACAACTTAATCTTCGTTTAGTTTTTTTTTCATCTCCTCCTCTGCAATCATCCTTTTCTGTCTCACATACACGACTCTTGTATGCGATATTAAAAATTTATTTAAATGATAGAACAAAGGCGAGATGAAAAAACTATTATATAGAAAAAAAATATCTCGAACGTAACACAGTCGGAATAATAAGAAGGAAAAACATGCAACAAGTTGAAAAAATAGAGGAGATGAAAAAAAAAATCACGAATGGCAGAAAAACTTTAAGAAACAATTTTCAACATGAAGATGGAGAAAGGGATTTAAAGGCTGTTGGTGCATTTTGTTCTATAAAATGAGGGAGGCTTAAGTGCTGCATTGAAATTGCTGTAGAAAACAGGATGTCTTTGGAATTTGTGATGTGTAATTGAAGTCAAGTGTTTTTGTAGTTGACACGACGAGTTGTTGATTAAATATTGATGATCTTTTATCTGTATAAGCTCAGCGAGGGTTAGTTTGTAAGCATTGACCTCAAATTCAAGATAGTAAGCCAAGAAGAGGCTTTAACTTTGTCTTTGATGTAGTATCCCGAGCGGCACAAGGTGGAGGGTGGTCTCCATTTGGAATCCATATGAAAGCCACCTCCACTATGTGGGAAGTAAATGGAGGGTTATTTTTTCATCCTTCATATTGATTCCATTTGGATTCCATATGAACTCCGCTTTTTCTTAAATCAAATACCGAAAAACTCGTGCTTTTGAATTTTTAAAAGACAGAGGTCAGATCTTACTGTAATGGATTAAAATATTGTCGAAAAGCTTTACTGAATCCTATTGCTTCATTTCAAGCTTTAAAAAAGCAAAAAAGGATAATTTTTTGTGATTTTGTATGAAATTACATACTTCACAAGCGCATGCAGAAATCACTATTATATGGGGTCGTTTAATTTGTATGAAAATTTTTAATAATTTCTTATGTTTCTCACGCGTGTGATCGAGACTTAGAAATTGCTGTGGTTGCGACTTAATTAAATTAAGTTGTAAATTTTTGAATGGTGTTAGTGTACTTTAATTAAGTCCACTAATACAGCTACAAATCTTGATATAAAAATTGCGAAACATAGAAAAACACGTGGAAAATCGTACCAAAAATCCTTTGAAAAATACTTCCATTAAACCTCCGTTTGACTACCACAAATGGATCCTCCCTCCTCCATCAAAACCTCTCAAATGACTTCCATTTGGTGTTAATAAATGCACGTCCCACGGAGGATTTTCGGAGCTTTGGCTCCGTCAAAGTTCCATGATAGTAAGGTTTTCGGAAGATTTTCAAATGGAGGGTGGAACATGGAGGCTCCGTATAGCTTCCATATGGAAGGCAAATGGAGCCTTTGTGCCGCTCGGGTATGTCCATTCTGAACCCTGATAGATTGTCATAGATTCAGAATTAAGACAATATATCTTTCAATGAACCAAAATCAACGTTTTTTTTGATTTCTAACCTCAAAATAAATCAAAAGCTCATACCAAGATAAAGACAACTCAGACAAATTACAGACTAAACCACTATTCCATCCAAAAGTCCAACAAACAAATCTCTTTGTGCAATTTATTTTTTGTTTAACTTTCCACAAATCTTCATCGCTTTCTGTAAAATACAGCAATGTGTACAAAACATAAATATCCTCCTTATTTTTCATCTGTTACGAAAGCACAAAACGAGAAAATCGACAGAAAATAGGAACAAGAAGAAAGCTAATCGATTGATTAATTTTACTTGACTTCCATGTCAATGGTAAGAAATAAGAAAGAAAATCGAAGACTGAGCAAATTTTATGGATTACTGGCTGATATCGAAGCTTGTTGTGTTGAGTAATTGAAGTCACTTTGTATCAAATTAATACATCCAAAAGGAAATCTCTCTTTCAAAGATGAAGTGACCAATATGGCATCATGAAAGCTTGTTTCTTACACTTTGCCATGTTGCATGTCCTCGTGTTAACAGGTTTATTGACAATTTGACATTATTAGTCTAACATCTTTATGTTTTGAGCAAATTGATTATGTGTCAATGGCAGTGAAGTTGATTAGCTCAGTTTGGGAGGAAAGTTTTCAGTTTATTGATTTTTTTTGTGCATTTTTGAAGCGTACGAGCAATTTTTGAAGTGAATGTTATTGAAGGGAAGTAAATTGAAAGTTTAACAAAGCTTTGTGTATGAGAATGACTGAAAAGTCTGTGAAAATTATGACTATGGCACTGTTTTATTGAAAATTCTCAATATTCTTGATCAAAGTCGTGCTGAAGGGTTTCAAACTTGTGTGACAACAGCTTAAATGAATTCCGAGCATAGCTATGAAGAGATTTGAGAGTTTGGTGTCTCCTATGTAGTGAATATGGCTTTTTTTGAAAAGGTTCTTGGAAAACATCTTAGGCATCAACCCGGTCTGAATTTTGAACACAAAACTGCCTTGGTAACTTGACAGTTCAAGTTAAACAACCGGATAAAAGCTTGAGTTTGTAGCCGAGTTGATTCAAAGCCAACAAGACACTTAAAAACAAAACAGCTGCGAACTCTTCAGACCTTTTGAAAGCTTTTATAAAGTTTAGCCAATTTTCAAGAATTTTTCATCAAAATTTTTGATTCAAGCTTTTTAAAAAGCTCTTAAAAAATCAAGCCCATTAAAATATTCCAGTTAATTTATTCTCATCATCATCTAGAATTTTTAATGAAATAAATTTTCAATTTTTTTCCTTTGATCCCCACGCATTAAGTTAAAATTCATTGACATAAATTTTCTCGTGCGTATCGAAGTACATTTTAAGAATATTTTGCACCTACACTCAGCCATTGTAATGTCGTTAAGGATTCATTTCTGTCTGCACACGTGAGCAACTTGAGATTTAATGATATCAATTTCAAAAATTAACGTTTCTTGTCTTTATTTTAATTAAACAAGATTAAACTTGAGCTCTGAAGGAGTTCATGTGATTTAATGAGTTACGCAAGTCAGCCTCCATTCACAAAAACAAAAGCTGGGTCCTTGGGAGTGAAGCAAGAGTATTATTTATTTATAATTAATGTTTCATTCACATTTCAAGAAATGTCTAGGGACACATTGTGCTGGAGATGTATTGTATAAACATTTTTAATGAGATTTGCGGTATTTTTAGCTTAGCGAAGTTTTACGGAATTTTCTACATGGATATTATGTGACGGATTATAATAACGTTGTTGATGATATGGATATGTTGATGTTACTTGCATATAATGTACGTTATCATGGAAATAAAGTCTAAAAACAGAAAACGAGGAAAAAACTTTCAAGGACTTCGTTGGCGACGTAAATCTTGCTCGGAGTCTTGCGAATCTGACTTGGTTGGTAGGACATTTTTGATAAAATGCAAGATTTTTGTCGCCACTTTGAGGGTTGGGGTACAACAGTGTAGGACTTCTTACATATATGCTTCAAACTTTTTAACTTTTGGAGGGATTCTGCATGTCTAATCTCCAAAAAAAATTAAATAACCTCAAATTTTAATTTAAGCCTTCTCTTCAGTAAATATGGTAAATATTAAGATACTCTCTCAACCTACCCCAAAATATTAAAAAACACGTCCCCACTCCCAAAATCCCCTTTCATGCGTCATCAGCAATCAACATAAATATTTCCAATCCATCACCATGACTCATGACTAAAACTTAATAAAAATAAATTCAATCATTAAATTTTTCATCAGAATGAAAAGGTCCGACAGCCTCTCATTCACCATCAATTTCAATTCAGACGATAAATTTTGGATTATTTTAACAAAATTAATTTATTTTTCAGCATTAAATTAACATTAAGCAAAATGAAAAGAAGGAAGTCAAATAGAAGAGAAAGAAATGACTTGAGAATGTCAAAGGCTGCAAGTCTTTGAAATTGACTGGAAGAAAAAAACTTGGGAGATGTTTAATTAGAAAAAAGTTTTCTATTTGAGGTTTGAAGGGAAGTTCAAGGAATGACTGATGTTGAGACTGTGAAACTTTAATTTTGAGGACTTAAAGTTCTTTTGCTAGTTTTTCATTATCTTCTGTTAAGGTTTGTGGAGTTTACTATATTTTTGAGTATGTTATGTATCCTGTGAGGATTCTTATTGTGTATACACTGTAAACCACTAAAGGACACCTAAAAATGGTAAATTCAAAATTCTCAAAAATAAATTTGAAAACTATTTTCTCAATATTGAAAATTTAAACAAGTCAATCAACAAATTAATTAAAAACGTCTATCCCAGACATTTTCAGGATCATAAATTTACCTCCTGAACAATTTTCTTCGACACATTCTATAATTTTCATCTGACAGGTGTCAAATATTTTGAAACAATATCGTATAACCTTAATTTAGTAAATATTAAGGACGAGATCAAAGAAGTTAATAACCGATATTTGATATCAGAACATAATGAAGATTGTTTGAAAGGAAAAGGTTGTGACATCATCTTTTGAGCTTTTAAATAGTAAGACAGAGTGAGACAAGATTATTGATTTTAACCTTACAAGAGATTTCACAAGGAAATTTTGCAAAATAATGTTTTATTCTATGATAAAATGTTATGTCTTACAATTTTCATTAAAAATCTTCAAAGTGATGTTCGAAAATAGATTAAGATATGAGATTACATGAATATTGAGCATTGAAAATTGAAATCTTTTGTTGAAAACTACAAACAATGTGAATAAGTTGAATTAATTTTGAATATGGGAATGCTGCAGGAACCTAGTATGTTTGGAGATAATCTTTAAAGTACATAAGATTTTGCAAAGTCGATGGAATCAATAATTTAATTTTTTAATGTTTTTCGAAGTTTTAAGGTTGTTTCGATCCCCCCAAACCCTGAATTTATCTCTTTTTAGATGATATTCAGGTAATTAATCTACAATTTTTCAGTAATAATTTCCAAGTACTAAAATATAAAGTCACATTTTTTAAGAATTTTATGTAGGAAAGCATCCTACATCTTCTCCGAAGTACAAACAGTGTATCAATGTCTCATCCATAATTCATTTCTATTGAATTTCCACTCATCTTAGGCGAACGTAAAATCTGAGTAAAGAAAATCAATTTTCGGAAAAGGTTTTTAAAGAATAAGAACTTTTCTTTTTTTGGAGAGTTGATTGTTTGGATAAGGTCATTTGAAATTTTATTTTTGATAAATTTGAGGCAGTTGAATTATTATTTTAAATTTAGAATTCATCGTTAATTCATATAAAAGTCATTTTAGTCCGCTTCTTTCTTTCCGGAAGCAAAGCTAATTTTCATTACATTTAACAGTGGTGCGCAACCTTTGTTTGGTGAGCCATGACCGAAACCGAACGCAGCAAACGGTTTATGGGGTTCCTTGATTTTTTGCGATACCCTAATCTGCCGCGACACACGAGTTGGTCATCACTGAATCATAGAATAATTTTAGAAATTTTCAAAAATACTCAAAGCTTTCAAAATTGGATAAACCAGAAAGAAATGAGCTAACATGTTCATTGTGTAAGTGGATCTAAATAAGTTTGTTCCTCAATCTCCAGTAGCTCAGTGAATAAATCTTTTCTTTAAAGCATTATAAATGCCATTTTAAAAGACACCAAACAGAATAACAACTTCAAACATCCATAACCTTGACAACTCCAACACAATATCATCTTACAATCACCGCATCGTAAGCATTATTTTTTCATATTTTTCTCAGTCCAAAGAAAAATTTGTTTCTTCTTAAGTCGTAAATTTATTTGACAATCTTATCAAAAAATGTAGCATGTGCCTCAAATTTAAGCAGCACGTTTTTCTAAATCTGATGTTTTTCTTGCATTTAAATTGAGAATCTTCCAAGAATTTCCTAATAAAATTCACAAAAGTCATAAAACAATATGACAAATTTGAAAAAAAGCACCAGCAATAAAAATTCAAAAGGATTCCTTGAATCATCCTTTTGTCACATTTGCCTAGAGTGAGCACTAAGAAAGTAAATAAATAAAGGAAGAAAAAGGATGTAGAGCTAAGGGGAGAGGAAAAACTGTCAACATGGCAACATCATCAAAAAGGAAAGAAAATGTTTATGCTCAGCTATAAACTTGACTCCCACGTAACCATAAGTCGACGAATGGAAGATTTTATGTATTACATCAAAATCTTCCATGTATGTTCCATATGTACATTCCATGTATCGTACATTGGACATTATGCTAATATGAAAAGGGACGATTTTTAGTCGATTTCACGTCGATTTCACGTCGATTATTTTTTTGAACCAAAATCAAATTTTTTTTGACCGTTACAATATAAAAACCGATTAACGGAAAAATTTTGA
Organism: Chironomus riparius; assembly: GCA_917627325.4. Lineage (NCBI taxonomy): Eukaryota > Metazoa > Arthropoda > Insecta > Diptera > Chironomidae > Chironomus > Chironomus riparius. The sequence continues at coordinate 12,952,228 of OU895877.1, read as the reverse complement.
ATTTTTTTGTATGAAAATTTTTTTTGTTAATTATACTATAATTTGTAGACAAAATCCAAAAAAAATTAATTAAGGATTTTGTCTTTGAAAAAAAGAGTCGAAGTCTTCATTTAAATGAATGATTCGCATGCAATTAATTTAATTAATTAATCACACTTTGTATGAAAATTTGGCTGTGCCTTATATAAGTGATTTCTGATTGCACTTGTGAAGTATATAGCGGCTCAAGAAAAACGACGTGTAATGGATGAAAAATCGACGTCTTTTGGATCATCCAAAAAATTGTACATTTAAGTCGATTTTTTCATTGACGGCGATATTGGTTACGTGGGCTGTTTTTCTAATCTTTACTACAGCATCAAGAAGAGCGAAGTAAAATTATCGATTTATGAATAAGAAGAAAAAAAGATATATTTATGCATTGAATTACGTATTTATGTAGTTTTCATATAGCTGTAGAGACAGTTAGTCTAGAACATGCTCCAAGAGAATCCTTCAAGTTGAAGAACTTCAGAATTGAAGATGACTTGAATGGCGCTTTTATTTGCTTGACTGTTATGTGAAGCATGAAAGCTTATAGAAATCAGACTGATTTATATGCAAGAAGCTTTTACATTTCGAGTTCTTATCTTGATTTTAGGATTTTTAAGTGGATTGTCAAGAGACAGCTGTGAAATACTTGCATTAAATTTGGATTTTAAGTTGATTCTTTCTTTTTGAGCAAAGGCACAGACAACAAAACTTTTTAGAGGCAAAATCCATGTTTGGTTGGCTTGATTTGTTTTTGGTTTTTTAAGCTACTTCCTCTCAAAATCCTCTTTTACATGGATTCAGTTTGAAACAAGGGTGCGGAACTGATACATTAAATTATGATAATTTTTGATAATTTCATGAGTATCACATCCTTGGTCTGAAAGCCTAAATTGACGCTTAATTTGTCTAATTCTAAGCAGGTTAAATGCGCTATCTTTCTGCACAACCAAAATGTCATTACTTGTTCATGCTATATATTCTAAATCCAACTGCCTTTACGTGAATAAAGCTACATCAACACAACTTCATGTAAAATCAATAAATTTCACTCCGACCCTTAAAATTCATCCAGAACTCAAATTCAAATTTACTCTCCCACACACCATTATCCCCCCCAATTCCCCCAAAAATTGCCATCAAATCCCATCAACATGTCATATCCATTCCGACACACAACAGCCAATAACACATCATCCCAAAGTCAAAAGCACATACAGCACACCGAAAGACAGAAAGGAAAGTGAAATAAGGATGATAAGAGAAAAGTTATGTTGTTTTCCTTTTGCTCTCTTATTTTTTTTGCATCATACAAAAAAAAGTAGAATTTACTTCCCATCCCTTCCACTCTATCTCCATCTCACTCATTTGTTTCCTCTTATCGTAGAGTAGAAAATTATTATGATTTAAGTATCTATAAACATTGAGATATACTTTTTTTTTAAAAAAAAGGAGGAAGTAATAGTAAGAAGTAAGTAGCAAAGCATCATCATCATCAGCATCATCAGTGGAAGCAAAATATATAAAATTTCAGTCAATATTTGATACTGTGAGATAGAAAAATTACATATATGAATTTGGATTTTGAGAAGATGATAAGGAAGCGAGCAACTTCCGTTTTCTATCTTACGGCATGATTTCTTCTTACTACTTACAACCTGACATATATTTTTATGATTTTAATGATGTCGCTCATACCTCTCATGTTGAAAAGAACTGTTATGTGTACAGAGAAGGACCTGGGATTTTTTTGGAACCTAATATACTTTTTTTCGTGTAGGTGAAGGTGTTATGGATTCAAATTTTGAAACGAGGACATGATTCTCTGTCTATAGGCAAGGTTTGAACACCAAAAATCAATGCTTGAATCAAGGATGTGGCTAGAAGTTATTAAACGGACGGGAGGTTATGCAAAGAGGTTTTGGAACTCCATTAAAACTAAATTGGAATTTATTGGTTATTTTAAATAAGAAAAACGTGGTAAAAACCCCTTCTTCTCCTAAATACATCCCTCCCTGCAAGTATGCTTTTACAGGCAATGATACACAGGAGAAGATAAGCTTTTTATTATTATGCTGCTTCTTATTCCATTTCTTTCTCTAATTTTCATCTGTGATTGTATGAATTGAGTTTTATGTACGTACATATGTATGGAGCAAATGAGGACGACTTGAAAACAAAAAAAAAACAAATGTATTCAGCAGTTATTGTTGCAATATTTTCATTCCACTTTTTCTCTCTCAACATAACAGTGAGTTATGTATGGCTCTTAGTAGCATTGTATGTGAGATGTTGATGCCTGAATGAAAGCGGAAGGAAATTGCGAATAACACAAATAATGTATTGTGTCAATAATGTTATTATTCAACAATATATTGTATGAATAAATGGCGTGTGGAGGAAAAAATATGATGTGTGAATGATAGAGATTCCTTGGGAGAAAGTCACGTTGCCAGATTTTTTTATAGCTCTTGATTTTATTTCGTGGAATTTTCTTGGAAATTTTTGATGGAGGCAATTTGGATTCTATTGATAAGGGTGGCATGTGAATGTTAAATGAAGATTGAATCTTTTTTGCTGTTGAGCATGACAAATTGATCAGCTTGAGCCTTAGACTTCAAAACTGAGTGCTTCTGGATATTTAATGTCGTTGGTATTTTAGAAAACTTTTTTCTTAGCAATGACTTAGTAATTTGGCTTTCGGTGAGAAACGAACACACATCTTTACGAATAAAGGCTACTCGACCGTATGTCCTTTTTGCACACATGCAGATTCGCGTTTAAGACATTCAGAGATTCAATATTGAACACTTCTTACAAGTTCCTAAAAATTCTACCAAATCTGAACACAAAAAGTATCCCAAAAATCTTAAGGCCTTCATAAAAATCTCCCAAATCAACATCCATGACAAATGCCACTCTATTAATCCAAGACAAAGATCTAAATCATCCTAATATCCTGTCAAAATATCAATTTCCCCGACTCTATTATGTCAATCTTAATAATAACTAGAACTATATCCAGAAACTGATGACAGCATTAGACATCATTCCCATTATGGATTAAACTAGGAAAGATAACGATTTTTTGAATACGCCGCAGCAAAAAACAAATCTCTGCAAGGAACAAAGAACAGAATTTACACAAAAGATGCCTCCCAACATTGTTTCTTATAGAAATAAAATAAAGGAAATAAAAATGTTGTTCTATGTCTGTATAAAAGCTATAATTAGGCTAATGAAAGTAGCATAGAGTAAAAATATGCTTATCCATCACAATTTTTTTGTTGCTCACCCCTCCCCACTCTCCCCACCTACTTCAGTCTACATCTTTCTTTCCTTTATATTATTGATTTTTTTCTCATGCTGTGCCAAAGCTCCCTTCAACATTTCTTTTTTTTGTGAATCGTACGGTATAAACATACACACATTTATATCAATGTGCCGAAAATAGGAAGGAATTGAGTGTAAGAAAAAGTATATAAAAAATTTCATTTAACATTTTTGTCGCTTTTTTTATCATTTTGTTATCAGTCTCAGCTGATACATTATTCAGTCTAACATAAACGTTGACTTACATTTTTCTTTACTTATATGAATGGAACTATTGAATTATTGTCTGGTTACAATTTTTTTTTTGGAAGGGATTAACCATAAAACTACATAAGGATGGAGGCACATTCATGTTGTGACGTATCTTACATTGAATTTAGGTCATAAACACGAAAATTGTTATGTTGTTAAATTAATTTTATGAATAGAATTATGGTTGTTATTATTTTTATTGTTATGGTGAATCCTGGAGTTGGGAAATGTTGTCATATCCTGATTTGGGATTGGGGTAAGTCGAACATGTTGGTGGGAAATTATAGCAATTTTTTTATTTGGCTTGGCTAATTTTTTGAATGCTTTTTTTGGGGAAAGTTTATTTTTTCAAAAAAAAAAAAATAGTAGATAATTTAAAAGCAAACCGTGGAAACTATCCCAAATATCCCATTGATCTTAATTACCCTGAATATCCTAAAAATATTCAAAATAATTGCTGAGCCTGTGGACATTAAAATTGAGATATCACAACGAATCTTAAAATTGTATGGCCAATACATAAAGGTCTAGTTTCCACGCCTTGAATAAAACGGAGGTTGAATCAAGGATGTGGTACTGATGAAATGATCAAAAATGATCAAAATGGAATTTTTCGGTTCCGCACCCTTGGGTTGAATAAGGTTAAGCTTGATTTTGAGAATATGATCTATTCATAAATGATTTCTTTTAACAAAGTGAAATTTTGAAAACCTTTTGTCACACATTTTTTGATACAATTAATTTCTTTAAAACAATGTCAATGCCACACAGCGACAGACTCCTTTCCCTGCCCAAATTTGGACATTATTAGGAACCATACATGACAAAATAATATCTAAAAATACCGTAAAAATTCTGAGCTTTAAAGCTGCATGAACTAAGTGCTCAAACATTCTTTTTTTTCATCCTTAAACACAATATTAAAATAAATAACTTTATCAAACATTTAAAAAATATTAAATTAAATTTTAAAAATCAAAAAATACTAATTTGAGTTGATTTTTAAATTCTGAGCAACATCCCGAACCGATATCAATTCTATTGTTTTTAAGGCTCATCAAAAATTCAAAAATCATAAAAATAAAAACCTTACTTTAGAAAGATCACTTGCCACATGACAAGGTAACCAAATCAAGACAGTGACAAAAAAAAAATATAAAAAATCATATTTGCTACTCAGCTGTCATGAAAACACACAATTCACATGCCTGAAACATTTCTTTTCAACTCCACAATGCAATTTTGTCGGATATTTTTGGCACAAATAAATGTCTTTATTTTTACATCTCACAATTCATCCTTTTATGTCCATTTCCCTAAATTGTTTTCGAGAGAACAGCTCGAGGATTATTGAATGTTTCGCAGGCAATAACAAAAGTAACAATAATCAATATTGCTATCGAGATGTTTTTTTGTTGGTATATTTATATTGTTATGACTTGCATGACATGTCTTACATGTGTAGGATTATTAGATAAATTAATAGATAATGACGAGAATTTACCTGATTTTGTACATTAATTGTGAGAAGTTCCGCACTTCCATATAGAATTATTTGTAGAAAATAAATTATTTTTTGTATTTTTACTGTTGTTAAATGCATTTTGGATTTTTTTTATTATTTTATTTTCTATTTACAAACACTTTAATTCACTTTATATTTTCACAAAATTTTTTTCACATTTTCTTCCTTTGCAATTTCCCGAAAAAAATTTTTTTTTGTTATTATTATTATTTTTTACTCTCCCAGTAATAATTTTTTTGTTGAGTATAAATTTTTTATTTATTCTTGTATCACTGCATTATGGCAATCATTAGGCTCATTTTTGCAACAATCACGACTTATTTCACATCGTGCACAATACAGAATGACTTGATCACTTGGAATTGTTGCTTAAAATCACAAAACACAAACTTTTTCACCGATTGATAAATAAAAATTGAAATGAGAACCGAAAAAATTCCGTCTTGTCTTTATCAATGCTATTTTTACAATAGACTGATGAGAATATGAGGGTGACGGCTGTAAGTTCCGTTTCGAGATTGTGGGTTCGAAATTTTGAATTTTTCTGAGCCGTTATGAAAATATGAGGTGCTGATTGTGAAGTTGTGCAATTTTTGAGAAGTTGCTGCAATCTTTTCTATTGATCCTATCTTAATCCTTTTGTAAAACCATTCTAGCTATGATTTGGCGCCAAAATCTATATATCAATAATTTTTTAAATTTTAAAAAATAAAAAATATTTCATACTGAACAAAAATTTTTGTTTTCCTCAAAAACCCTCAAATGTTCTCAGAAAAAACCTTCAAATGTTCTCATATTTGATGAGATTCTACATGCTGTTGACTTAACACGTGCGATCTACAAAAATTATCCATTCAAAGATTTATGATTAATATAATTATCGCATGGAAAATATCAAAAAGAAATTATAGTCATATTTTTTTTGTAAATAAGTTGATTGATTGCTGATAATTTATAAAGCATGACAATCTCATTCAAATGAATCAAATATGTGTATGGTGTGTAATTAGTGCTGCTATTTAAGTTCTATGGCAATTATTAATTGGCTTAATTAAATGATGCAGTATCGACTGATTAATAATTATGTCGATTTATATTAATTATTGGGAAATTATTTCTTAATGGTGTGGGTTCTTTTGATATGTTGTGGCTTTTTTTGTGTGACACTTGGTTGTGTGGTGGAGGAAAGAGCGATGAAGTTGAGAAATAATTCATTGAATTTGAGATTGTGAATTTAAATTGACATTACAATTAATTTTTTACGATGTATGTAACTAATTTAGGAGGGGATTGTGGAGGGGTGTATTAATGATTACCACTTGAAATGATCATTTCAGACATCACAGTGCCTGAATCGTAACCTTGGGTTGGACCTGCTATTGAAAGATGGAGTTCAGAATTTTCAATTCTTTAAAAAATATTCCAAATCAAATTGCAAGCTTGTTGGGCTAGGAACGTATGGCCAAACCTGACCAGACACCCTTTTTTATACCAATAATTTGACATCAGTCCTGAAATTATTAATTTTAAATCTTCAAAAAATTATTTCAAAAAAATGTTTACAATTTTTCAAATCCATTTTTATTGATTCAATATAGATTTTTAAGTAAGTATCGACAAAAAAAATGTTTTCTATCTTAAACCTATTAGATGCTTAAGACAAAAATTTATTTATATATCTTCGAAGAAAAAAAAGGAGGTTTGTTATTCTAATCTTCATTTCATATATATATTCTCATCATTTTCATTTATATTCAAATTTTCCAATTTGCAAAAGACAAAAAGTAATTTCTTTTCGGTGTGTGTAAAATTGAAGGCGCATTAATTTTTTGCAAAATATATTTTTTTTTATCAATATAGGAATCGTTATGGCATTAATAAGACATCAATTATATCTCTGTTATCAATTGCACTTTACATGTTTTTCTTTTATTTTTTTTTTACAAATTTCATTTTAAAAATAAAGTTTTTCAAGGCATTCAAAGTCACTTAGCTGAGAAGCTTTATTATGGCAAAAAAATTAACATTAAATTAAGCATCATCGTATATTGAAATAAAGAAGAAGTTTTATAAAGAAAAAAAAATTTTAATAAAAATTGTATACTGAGTTTTTTTCACTTCATTTTGTCATTCCTTAAATTATTTAACTGCACATTTGTTTTAAAAATATTTATTTAAATTTTATTCGTCGAGATCAAAACCATCAAATTCATAATTTTTTTATCATATTTTATTTTACGTATGCCTAAGTTGAAAAAAATTATTGTAATGATTGAAGGATTAAGTCAAGCTTCTTATCCTCTAGAAACAATTTTTTTCATAGAATTTTTTTAGAGTTTCTCGATAAAAATTTTAAATTTTTTCTCTCATTTTGTCTTAAAATTTATAAAAAAAAACATTTTTTATATAAAAGAATTTCTTTTCTCATTTGAACTAAAATATAAATCAAATTTTGTTTTAATTTCTTTTGAATTTTTATTGGAATTAAAGGGTGTGGGTTGTGTGGAATATAATTTTATTGACTATAGATCAAATGCTATAAATGGGTCCCTGCGCCTCATAGGAGTCACTTCAGAAACTTAGCCAGGAGGGTCTGGATCAGCCTTTAAATTTTGAACCACACTGTTGCTGCGGTTCAAAACTTTTAAGGAGGTCCAGCCCGTCCATACGTACAGGAGCCCCTAGATCACTTTAAAATGAATGACAGAGGCATCTTAATGTGCGAATATTACTTTATTGAGAACGTGAGTTCGATTTTCATTAAATTAAACTTAAACTTAACCATATAAGATATATGGACTTATGAAGCGTCAAGTTTCAAATCTTAAAGGTCTGTAGGAATCTTAAAATAACTGCAAACTAGCCTAAAATGATGACAACAATCATGGAGCTTAATATATTGATGACATATGCCACCAAGCAGTTCAGCAGCTAGGTTTTGTTAAATTACTATGCTTATAAAGGCAAATAGTAGACAATTCATACAAATAGATTCGAATAAACCCAACTCAATCTATATTCTCACTTAAAATCACCAATTAGCTTAATTCCAAACATTCATCACAACCCCCTTTAATCCATCAGAAGTCAACTTCCATTGCAAATGCACATTTTATTTATAAAAAAATTTCAATTTTCATTTCATAAAAATTTCAATCAATATAAAAAAAATTTTAATAAAAAAGTCACATTTTGTGTCAAGAAAAGGTTTAATAAAAATCAAGCACCAAAAGGCTAAATTTGAATTTTGGAAGAACAAAAGTAAAGATTATAATTTTTTTTTTCAACCTCCACGCGGAAGTTTGCTCAAAATTAAACAAGTGCAAATGTGAAAGGCAAATCAAAAAGATTGTTTCAGTTTAAATCTCAATTTTTTAGAAGCAAGAAATAAAATTGTGCAGAAAATGTCTTTTCCATCTCTTACATGCTAAACATCCAAAATTAAAGTTGGGCATCTAAATAATTTCTTCATTTTAATTTCACTGACTGGACCAAACCAGGATTCTCATTTTTATATCTTACAATTGGATTTAAATGTTTCTTTTTGTATCCTGAATGTTTACGAAGCATGAAAGTCAGTAGCTGATCAATACTGCATAATTTCGAGTTGCTTTGTCTAGCTTCCCATCCTCGCACCATTCAGGACACAAAACTTTGTGTTTTTTTTTCGATTACAAACTAATTAGAAATTAATTTCGAGAACATTTTTATGAAACTGAACTAATAGCATTATGTGGTGAGCCCATTTGAATGAGAACCTTATCAAGCCATTGAAGTGGACCGTGCAGATGAATCTCAATCCAACACGGTGTTGATGTGACATCTTGACGATGATATTCAGCTCCCCATCCTTTCACAAAACTCATTCGGATTGTACACATTTTTGTCAACTCATAGACAGCTTCAAAGCCATGATTGACTGATTGTGACAATAGCTGCGCGAATTCCTGATTATTAAATATTTTCAATGAGCATCCAGGTGGAATTTTACAAACGGTACTTGGATGAAAGCCATGATGATGATTACAATTTCTTGATTGAACGAAAATAGCTGAGTCTGATAAACATTCGGCATATACTTCACCGCCGACGTAGTAGAGATGTACACCTTTGCCTATATGTCGTCGAGTATTCTCAATCGTACTGTTTCGATTCACATTACTCAATTGTCCCAAACAGAAGCGATCGGAATTGTTGCTCGGATTTGTAAAGCCATCGACAATGATTGACGTTGAGTTACAATGAAAGACTTCTCCGACGCGACAATTTAATTCATAATATGCAATACTGGCCCAATATGGTGGCTCTTGATAACTTACTGGTGCAACTTCACTCATATTTGTATCCATTGGTTGATCCTGATTACCGTTATTATTTCCATTGTCTTCCGGCGGACTATACGCAGGCGGTGGAGTCTCTGCTAAATAGGGACTTTGAGGATTTGAATTTACAGGTCCCGGACTGGAAATTGAAGACATTGGAGATTGTGGTGCCATATTATGGGGCGATAGAGGACTTTGTGGACCACCCATATGTGGCGATCCGAAGCCAGACGCTGAATACTGGACATTATGTGGCATTGTTGGTTCAATCATTTGATGCATTGGCAATAGTGAGTGTCCTGGTGCAAATTCAGAATGACGTGGAACCAAAACCGGTGGTAAAACAGGACTTTCGACACGCTTATAATGATAAGGATTTATGCAAACTTCTTTTTGTTTTGCACTAAATGGAAACTGACATGATTCTATTGGCTTTAATTCATGATGACTTTGGAGATCAGGCCAACGCCATACACGACAATAAATGACATGTGGCAAGCCTTTTCGATGTGATACCTGAAAATAAAATTAATTTAAAATGATTATTATTTAATCTTTATGTGACAAATTTTGCGATTATTTTACCTGTAAACGTCCGTCTAATGATCGTGGAATTGTGACACATTTTGATGGCTGTCCTGGACACGAAAGTGCTCTTTCAAGCTCCTCAATGGCTCCTTTCCGTTTCTTAAGCTTCTTTACTAAGCTATCGACAGCCTTCTCAGCCCATTTCTCTTCCTCATCGCCCTGTTTCCATCCCAGTAGCTTCTTCACTGCCGGACTTGTAAATGAGAAGAGGCTATTCAAACTTGACATGGTACTGCTCGTAGATGTCTCAACATCGTCATCCATTTTACGAACTTTATGATAATATACTGTAAATAACAAGAAAAGGTCTTTTGTCACGTTTAATTTATCAAGACAAAATGTCTACGACTGTAAATAACAATCTTGTGTATGTGATTCGATTCAATTGATCTAGTATTGTCGATTTATTCGTGCAATTCTATAAATACAATATTGTAACTGATAAATCTTACATTTCGACTTTAACATCTTTTGTTTTTGTTATTTCTCTCTTTATAACTTTCACAGCACAAATATTTCTTTTGAAATCTTCTAAAGTTAATTAAAGAATGAGATCGTGTGTCTCGAGTAGCAACTAAAAAAAATCTTTAATTCTTTTTTTTTGCCTCTCTCTCGAATTTCCTGCTACTCTCAAATTTAAATATTTTTAAAGAAACTTTTTTTTTAGCTTATTTTGTTGTTATTATGAGAAATTTGATAAGATTTTGTACACTTTGGAGAATATGTTATCGGGGATGAATGATTTATTTACTCAAACTTGACTGTAGACAACATTAATGTTTTATTTTTGTATAGTCGCTTGGGTTAACGTCTCTTTATAGCTTATCATCGTTTATAGGTGTGAAGCATTTTGATTTTATATTCTTTTAATTGAAATGAATGCAAAAGGTTACAAGATTATTTGTGAGTGGATAGGAAGCATTTTTTTGGAATTGAATTGTTTGTTGAAACTTTTGTTTGACTGAGAGTTATTGAGAGGATATTTGGAGTGCTTAGGTAGTTATCTAGAAGTTTTGAGAGACTTTTGGTTAAATTGCTTAAGTTCTACGAATTCCATAGTCTATATCTTTTGCTCTTAGGCTAGGTCTCATCAAGATTTAGGACATAGTTTTGCAGTGCAACTCTATTGGTTCGGATTCCACAATAAACTGTAGGTCTAAAGGGTGTGGTACAATAGATTCTGTTCTAATTTGAATTGCAGTGCCTCCAGCTCAAAAGAGCTGGGCCCTTTCCATGCTTAAACTTTTTTATCTCAGATTCTTGGGTTTAAGTAACAAAACGTTGGACTTTTCAAGGATCTAATATACTTAAAAGCTCGAAATTTACAGAAACTATTCATTAAGTACTTAGCAAACTGTCTTAGTCTATAGAAGTTATATAGTACTAGCACAGATCTTGACTAAGCCAAGGTTATCCTTCAAACTCTTTATCACAACTAGTCATTCAAGATTCCAGCCATATTCATCCAAAAAATGCGCTAAAAATCATTTTTATGTAATTTTTTTTCATCACATTATTCTTAAGTGTAAGACTAGCTTTTGAAATTCTTTGGCATTATAAATAGTTAAGAATTAGATACAATGAGAAGACTATTTTTTAAGGAAGACGCCTAAAATTTTTATTATTTATTTCTTTTTCGTTGTTCAGTCGCTATGCTTTGCGCGTTAATATTAAGCAATTATTAAGTCACATTTAGAAAAAGAATTAACGACCTTTGACAAAATGGAAAGTCCTTGGAGTGAATAATTTTTTGTTTAAAAATAAATCTCTTCAAAAATTATTTTTAAAGAAGAAGCGAACGAGACAAGATACTTGATACTGTAGTATGAATAAGTGAATCTTTTTCAGTCTATAAAATACTTGTCTAATATTAAGTGGAATGTTTGGCTATAAAAAAAAACATGTAAAGAATTCTTTTCTTGCTTGCTAATACACTGGTGGAAATTGAAATGAGACACCCATGTTTTTTATGTGAAAGTCTTACAAATGAAAGATTAAGCCTTACTTGTTGTATATCATTGGAAAGGACTTTAAAAAATAACTTAAGTACAGGAACAATGTACTGACTGAAAATGTAGCAGTTTAAAGTTATTTACAAAATATGATTTTTGAGGTGGAAATTGAAATGAGACACTTTAGAAAAATTTACAAAAATCTTCCTCAATTTTGACTTTGACTATACATATTGTATATAGACTTGTAGATTTTTATTTTCTTAACAATACTAGAGCATTCTAAAAAATTTTGGAACTTCCAATCATCTAATATCCTCAAGAGAAAGTAGTGAAAGCCAGGTTTTTTGTTTTCATCAAATATTTTTATGAATAATCATCTATTAATAACAAATGAAATCTAAATATGTAGATTTTTAAATGCTCTTTCAGATAAAGAATTGATATTTACCTCAACATAAGCTTAAATGACAAAAATTAATTAAAATGCTTGTAACGAGTGAGTACGGATATGAAAAAATTTATTTTTCTCTTATTTTGGTTAATCAAAAAAATCTGAAGTTTTCAGGACATATTCTGCATTGCCTTTACTATAAGTTTTTAATGCCATATATTTTTTACCTCCATCCATAAACGCTAGGATTAACCTTTAAGTCATGATGAAATCCCATAATATCAAATTCCATAAATTTTTCACATTATTAATGCAAAAATTCAAATAGAAAAATTCCGTTAAAATTTTCTTATTTTTATCAATTATTAATATTTTATGCACATAAAACGTATGTATGTAACATTTAGAGAATCATGCACTATGTTTAAGATGCTATAGTATCCTTATAATTTCAGGACAATTTAATTATTGTTTGTTTACATCATTAATTTTAGGCTAGAAAAAAGATGCAAAAATAAATTCAAAAATTTTGACCGTTACAAAAACACTAAAACCTAGTATAATTAAATTATGCTGATAGCATAATATCTTAAAGATAGTGCATGACTCTCTAAATGTTACATAAATACGTTTTATGTGCATAAAATATTAATAAATGATAAAAATAAGAAAATTTTAACGGAATTTTTCGATTTGAATTTTTGCATTAATAATGTGAAAAATTTATGGAATTTGATATTATGGGATTTCATCATGACTTAAATGTTAATCCTAGCGTTTATGGATGGAGATAAAAAATATATGGCATTAAAAACTTATAGTAAAGGCAATGCAGAATATGTCCTGAAAACTTCAGATTTTTTTGATTAACCAAAATAAGAGAAAAATAAATTTTTTCATATCCGTACTCACTCGTTACAAGCATTTTAATTAATTTTTGTCATTTAAGCTTATGTTGAGGTAAATATCAATTCTTTATCTGAAAGAGCATTTAAAAATCTACATATTTAGATTTCATTTGTTATTAATAGATGATTATTCATAAAAATATTTGATGAAAACAAAAAACCTGGCTTTCACTACTTTCTCTTGAGGATATTAGATGATTGGAAGTTCCAAAAATTTTTAGAATGCTCTAGTATTGTTAAGAAAATAAAAATCTACAAGTCTATATACAATATGTATAGTCAAAGTCAAAATTGAGGAAGATTTTTGTAAATTTTTCTAAAGTGTCTCATTTCAATTTCCACCTCAAAAATCATATTTTGTAAATAACTTTAAACTGCTACATTTTCAGTCAGTACATTGTTCCTGTACTTAAGTTATTTTTTAAAGTCCTTTCCAATGATATACAACAAGTAAGGCTTAATCTTTCATTTGTAAGACTTTCACATAAAAAACATGGGTGTCTCATTTCAATTTCCACCAGTGTATGCCTTACGGACTTTCCGTCAAGAAAATGAAATCAATCTTTAATCATGCTTCATAGTATCACTCATTTCAAGATGATCAAATTAAAATATTTTTTTTTTCAGCTCTCTTTTCTCTCGAAGTTGATTTTATTGCAGGAGGGATCATTCACCTTTGACGTCTTTAGAAAAATGGGATTTTTAGACCCCCCTCTGCTCTTAACTTAAAATTTTCATATTGAAAAATAATTTTTTTTTTCAATTATTATGAATACGAGAAGCATCTAGGAAGAATCTTGGGTATCGATGTAGGCAAATCTGCAAGTACGAGAGTAAGGCCTCTATGGCACAAATGGTTTAGAAACAGATCGGATATCTGTAATCCTGTTTTGTGAGGATGTGGGTTCGATTCCTATCAAAGATCGATCTCTCAATCATTATATAGTGTTGGAGATATGACAAGGATTCGAACAAATGCTCACAACATTACAAGTACAATAGACTTAGATTACGCAAATCTATATTAAAAATGCATTCGTCCTCACTTAAAGATCTCGAAAAAGTATGCAAATGTCATTATTATATTAAGAATTGCATACAAATTTATTACCATAAGAATTTGTTCTTATCAAATTCAAAATTTATAAGTCTCGGTTTTTCCCACGCAACCTCCCAAAAAATTACCCAGCTCTCAATAAAATGTGAAATTTCTAGAAATTCCATAAAAATATAGCAAAAAAAATCAGACTGATTATTATCGTGCAAACAACATTTTTATGCCGAATCAATCACACTCGAAACATGAGCCAATAAGATTACTAATAAGTTCATTAACTAGTTCAACTAGATAATAAATTCCAATCTAATCGCTTATTAACTAATTTAATGATTAATTAATCTTATCATCCAGTCAACAAATCAATCAAAAACATTAGCTACTGCAACATTATTTATATCTAGTCCAAAGTGAACATTGTTGCAGATTTTACGCTCGCGATGCAATTCGAATTGTGTGTCGAATAATAAAATCAAATACAAACCATTAAAATAATTTGCCATCGTGTCACGTTAATTTATATGCTTCACTTTTTTTCCCTGCTCTATCTCTCTCACTCACTCACACTTAATGCTCTTACGATAACGGAATTTAATAAAAAATAATATTTCTTGCAACTATAATGTATTTTATGTATGGTAGGTCGATAAATAAGTAAAACAACTAATCAATTCATTTATATCAATTGCAAGCGAGAGATTAATGAATACTAAGTGCAAGATGTAAAATTAAATTAATTTGTTACAACTAAAAGGAGGAGAGATAGTGAGCGAGAGTAACAAATAGATGAAAATCGTCTATGTCGGGTATTAATGAATAAAAGAAAGAAAAAAAGTCATTGCACAATTACACAAATGAAATACAAGCATAAATGTTATCAATTAATTAAAGAAAAATTTTATGGCGCACTTAAAATTTTAAATTTGATTATTTCTGTCGTTAAGACGTGCCTGAAATGGGATTTTAAAAAGTTTATAAAAATGAATATTCTGTTTGGACCACCCTAACTGTAAACTGATGCTTATGGTAAACAGCAACCCACGATAAACATTTCAGGGAATTTTTGCCTGACTCAAGATCGAGTTTAAAATGATTCAACAGCAACTGCAACGATGATCGACCTTGAGATTATTATTTCTGGGTAAAAGTTATGAAATGTACAAAGATCAACAAGTATGAGTCAATAGAAGTTGGGAATTTTTTTGTTGGATTATCTGTTAACTAGTTGCTGAATTGGCAATCGGTGCCTTTAATAAATGCTTTGTTCTTGGCCGACAATGTCTATTGGCGGTTAGAGTCTTATGGTATTTAGTTTGCTGTTTTTGTCTTTTTTTGTCTAGAGTCTAGACTCGAATAGGAAGTAAAATCTGATTTCTAATTTTTGATGTCCATAAAGTATTGAAATTTGCAATTTATTCTTACTTTTTGAGGATCCTGTACTTCTCTCAGATACAAAGTGTTCTCATATTGATTTGACTCGATTATGAAGTTTATAGCTTCAATACTGACTTAGTGGATGTTGATCACGTGGTACAAGTGCTTTGATATTCTTAACCTGTTTAGAATTATTGATTAAGACGCTTCCCAAGTGTGTTAATCATGCGAACTAGCTAAACCCTTCACAAAAACATTTTAAAACCAATAGAAATCTTATAGTCTTCCTTAAATATTCTTAAGATGTCTCCAAAAATTCTATGGCCACCCTACAATTTTCTGAATCTTTTCTTGAATCACTCGAATGTAAGAAAATATGAGAATTTTTTTATTTTCAAGAATCAACAGGTTTTTGGCAGCAAAACTAATTGAGTCACCAAATTGCATTCAATTACTCGCAAAACTTTAAGAATTGGAAGAAGATTTCTCAAGGACATCAAATTAATGCGTGATATTTCAGAAATAATCTTCTAGTTCCATCCCAAGATGTTTGAATAAATAATACCGAAATGCTGCATAGTAGCTTAATTTCAAAATCAATCAACAAACTCAAAAATCAATCAAATCCTCATCTTAATCGACAATCTGTCACCAAATCCATTTCATTACTAATCAAACTCCCATAAAATTTGGCTAATGAAAGAAATGAAGAAAAATGCCAGATGAGAAAGAGAGCCGCATGATAAATTTAAATCAATTGACGATTTTCTGCTACTAACATCTTGATGATGACGACGACGAAAGTGATGGTAGAATTTTTGGCATCAAAACTTGTAAGTTAAAGTTGAATATCCCGCTAATTATTTTCGGTGAAAGTTTAACGATTATTTTTACGCTACGCAATCAAACACATCTCTGCTGGCTGCGATAAACGTCACATTTATGAAATGTTAAGAAAGAATAAATAGACGGATATATTTTTTTCTTATTTTGCTGTCGTTGAATTGGATATAAAAAGCGCTGCAATAACTTGACATGCTATTTATAGATTTAAAGAAACATAACTTATGTAGGCGTATGTTTGGGCGAAATGTCGCGAAATGAATTTTTTTTTTCATTGTGAAATGATTTAAGTGCTCTAAGCCCCTGCATTTCGAGGCGATAATGAGATTGGATTGAAAGATTTTTTTTTGTAGTTGTAAAATCTAACGAGATGTCTTGACAAACTGAGGCTTATGTTTTGCAATATTTACTAGTTCTAGGAGTGCGTTTAGTAATTTTTTAATGGAGGTCGGTCTTTGGGAGGGGGTCTGGATTATTTTTTAAGCAAGATTTTGTAATATTTTCATACAAATATGAGGACTAAGCGATTCCAATCCATCCCTTGTTCATGATCAAGGCAAGTATCAATAAATACCTTCGTCAGAGGCATAGCAAGGATTATAGTCGCTCGTAGTGTTTTCTTTAAATATTTTTGGCCCCCCCTCCCACCCCTCCCATCCCTTAATGTGATTCACTCTCTTTAATACACCACTTAACCTAGTCAGATACTCAATCAAACAAAGAAATGCGCTCAAGATGCTAAGCCGCCATGTTGCCACTTTCTGTAATCGGGTGTCGTAGAATGAAGCGAATAAAATACATGAATATCTCTCACAAATGATCGTAAATCTTCGCCAATATGTATCTTTACATTCATACTTTCATATGCATTTCATTTTGAGCGAAGCTAAAGCGAATAATATAAAATACGGCTATAGAACAAGAAGAAATACATTCAGTAGGAATGATATTAAAAAAAAGCCAGAGACACGAGTGCATGAGAAATGAGAAACATTTGTTATTATTTTGTATCAATCTGATCACATTAATATCGCGATCAATTATAAGCGAAATGCGACGATTCTGATTTACAAGCGTATGTATCGTGTGCTTCACATTTATGTCTATACATATGTAAGTAATATGATTGAGATGTTGACTATAATGATTTCTTGCTGAATGTGAAATACATGAATTATGACATCTTTTAAAGATATAAACTTAGTTGATAATTTTCAATTTTACCGTTAAAGCTCTTATTAAAATCAAGTTTATGTTCGTTAATTTTAATGAGATTCTCTCAATCAATTTTATTACTTGATATATGTGTGGATACGCGCTCTTTTTTTTAGAAAGGAGGTGCATTTTATTTATCGTCTAGGAATGCTTTCGTCGAGATTGACCTTCTTTCATTTCGCACAGCATCACAACAAAGCTTAATTGAATTCGCGTGGAAGCTAAAATTGCTGTGATTAGTTTAGGGATGAATGCGCATTTCTATTTGGGTCGAGTAAAAGGTTTAAAACGTAATTTCAGATGCTTGTTGTATTGGGATTGATATTTAAAATATTGTAAGTAAATATGGTTGATTTGAAAAGGATGGGGAGTGGGAGGGGGGACTGGTAGGTGGTTTTGGAACAATTGCCAACTTGTGTCAGAAGATGATTGCATTACAGCAAATGCACTACATCCGGCATCAGTTTCAAGAAGTTATCATGCCGTAGCACAGTGTTTCTTAAGGGGCCGTTCACTTATTACGTTACGCAAAAAACGACTTTTTATCATTAAAAAGGTGGAAAATTTAAAAAATGTTTTTGGTGTGAATTTTTAAACATATTTTTTTCAGGGTTTTTCAAATTCAAAACAAAGACAGACGACAGTTAGAACGTTACATACTTGACACCCCCCCCCCCCCTATGTTACATTTTGTTACAATTTTTCAAACCCCCCCTCCCCCCTAAAATTCGAACGTAATAAGTGAACGGCCCCTAAACATTTTTGGTCCACAGCAGATTTTTTACAATTAAAATTAAACACACAGTTTAAGAATTGCCTCAGAATTAAGCACTAACGACTAGTTTCAAGCATGAATTATGTTTCTTAGGATTATATTCTGAAAATATGGTTTATGTTGGCTATAAAAATATCCCAATGGATAGCCAGAGGCCATACTCTAGAGACCACAACTTAATGCAACTCTATTCCAATAAAAGTATGAGCCTTAAAAGCCTCTAGCAAATGCTAGTCATCATTTACATTTGCAAAATTTTTAATGTCAAAAAAACCAAATGACACCCCAATAAATCAAAATGTTCCATAACCTATTCCGACTCAGCAACAACACAAAAAATATGTCCATGTCAATCGATCACTGCCTCTAAATTGTGTATGACTGCATCAAAAAGTTCATAGAACAAGGCAAAAAAAAATTAAATACAATACAATTCTTGAAAACAATAAGTTTCCGCACACCTACAAAAATCATGTCATGAATCATAATAATAATAAATTTCTATTATAGCTTTAGAAGGAGTTACTACACACAGAAAAATAAAATACTAATCAATAATTTTTTTTTCGCGGCAAAAAAAAAGATCCGTTAAGGAAATAAAACTATTCGAGCTTAAAAAAAGTTTTTCTTATCAAAAAAAAAATTGTTTATATTTATTATGAATGAAACAGCAACAATAATCATCATTATAATCATAATAATCGTAAAAATCAGATGAGAAACACCGCTTCGAAAATATGCATGCGATAGCAATAAAAAACTCTATATTTCCATGGCATTTCAATTTAGACTCTAATTGCCATCTAATATTAATCGTTAAACGATTAAAAATCAATTTTTGGATTTAAAATTAAAGAAACTTTTGTGCCTTATCGTGTTTGTATCGAAACATCCATTGCATAAATCTTTATTGACAGCACGTGTTTAACAGGAAATAAGACTCAAGGACGAAGATTATCGAGATGATGAGGCTTACAGAACATTATATAATGCTTGCATCTTCTCAAAAGGTGTGATAAGTGCCATAAATGCATGCAATAAAAAAACTTTTTTTGACATAATTCGCGAAGCAAATATTGGAATCCGGAACTGGAACATTCAACCGGATTTGTTGATTAAACTGTTCGAATCATAAAAAGTTGAAGTCCTGCTGTTGGAACTGTTGGAAATTTGAATTGACCATCGTTTTTGTGGTATTATTAGAGGAAGAAGAGGAGAAATTGAAAGAAACAGTCGAGGTGCTGTTATGATCGATTTTTCTTAATGTTTCGTGAGCTGAGCAGTCGATTAATAAAGTTTGCATGTTGGATATTGATTTTGTGATAACTTAAAGTTGCTCTTTTGGAGTTAGAAAGTTGAGTAAATTTTTACTAAGTATTTTTGTGCATGTCGAACTTTTAATAATTGGGGTTTTATAATTTTTTTGTTGAAAATAATTGCATCAATTTTCTTAAAATTGATAAACTTTAGTCAATAATTTTAGGAACAAGTCTGAGGTATGTAAAGTTATTTGATATTCCATAAAATAAATTTTGGATATGAAGACAGTCACGTGACTCAGGTGAGTGGGGTTATGTGATAAATTGCAACTCATTCTTTGAGACTCAAGATAGGCATTTGATAGGGCTACAAATTGATATCCTAATGTCTGGGTACAAATCTAGGTCTTAATCTATCTAGCCCAGTGATTGCCAACTCTTGTGCCGTGCAAAAAATTAAAATATCTCACGTATCGTATGTTGTGTCGGGGCACAAAAAATGGTTAAACACCACAAGATTCTGGTCTCTTCAGCTCAAAATCGACACTGTTTTTTCTCAGATTGTATGAAAAAGTCGAGACTAGCTTCCTAATTCTTACAAAATTCTATATGACTTCGAGCTCTGCCAATTACTGGCTTGCTTACTAATAACCGGAGTTTGATGTTAAGAAAACATCATTAAGCTTAAGATTTGAAACCAAGAATTGGGGAACTGATCATAAATGGTCAAAAAATTATCAAAAGTAAGTTGATCATTTCTGCACTCTTGCATGAAACTCATTCATACCTTAATACAAGAGCCTGTGCACTTGAATTGACCTCGAAAAACAAGATTCTTTTCTATTCCACTTCTGCATAGTCTAATAATTTTCCATCTATTTCAACTCACTTTAATCTTTCACCTAAACTCTCAAATACTCTACCAAATTCCTTTCCCTCATCTCATTATTTACGACGACTAATGACTTCTAAAAATGTCTTAATTAATTCTCAAAAACATGGTTGAAAAAATATTTCAAATAAAAATTCTTTTGTCATTCCGCACATTTCAATTAACTAGTAAAGTAAGATTTTTGCTCCAATGATTCCATAATTCACTCAGCGCCTATAAAGCAAGGAATTTCACACTTCATGAATAATCTTCACATGATACATGTGACATCTAATTACTATTTCGGTTGGTATGTGATCTCTCTTGGATGTTATTTGTATTTTGACAGAAATACCTCAAAACTTTTTTTTTCATATTTACAGCAAATGATGAGTGATGAGTGAGGGAGATAGAATTAGCAGATCTATAAAGAAGGAATTTTTATTTAAAGTGCAAATAAATTTTGCCGATATTTGCTCAACGTCGTCACTATCATGATAGAAAAAAAAATTAACAAATCTCATAAGTGGAACTAGCTATAATAGACATAACAAGCATGCAAAAAAATGTTGAAAAATCTGACAAAACAAGTGAAATTCAATATCGTTATTTATATGATTTTTTTTATAGCATATCATATAATAATTTTTATGTTTATATCAAATTTAAATTGCACCATAAAGTACTCTTTTTTTTTTGAAAAAGATCCGAAAGATCCGATGATAAAGAGAATAATGTTTGCTATCTATATGTGAAGTTTTAGCACATTTGTTCTTATAAATGCAATTTATCATGGACTTTATTTGTGGCTGACAGATGCAATAAAAAAAAATTGTTATTTGTGGACTAAGCTTGAAATATTTCATTTTATTGACAATTTTTCATGCTTGAAATTTCTCTTCAATCTGAGTTTCATTGAGTGTGAGATGCAGTTTATTGAATAAGTCGGAAGAAATCAGTTGTTCTGAATTATTGAACAGAATGTGATCTACATAATCAATCTTGTAAAAATAGACGTTTTGTGTTGAATTGTTTGGACTACTTTTGCGTTCTTATTCTTTTGAACGTTAAGGAAAATGGAAATTTTTTTAGGTCAATATCGCTTGTGTTCCATTGTTAAAATATTTTTAGATTTTCATGTCCTCATTTTTGAGAAATTTGAGGCTAGGAAAATCCATCATTATACAAATTGTCTAAGAAAAGTTGTCGCTTTGAAGGTTGGCTCTAGTAAGTCGTTGCTTTGAAAATTGCCTATAATAAGTCGTTGTTTTAAAGCTTGACTTTAGTAAGTCGTTGATTTAAGTTTTAACTATAATAAGTCATTGCTTTGAAGCTTAAATTTAGGAAGTTGTTGCTTTGAAACTTGACTTTAGTAAGTCGTTGTATTGAAGCTTGACTTTAGTAAGTTGTTGCTTTGAAGCTTGACTTTAGTAAGAAATTGCTGTGAAGCTTGACTACAGTAAGTCGTTACTTTGAAGCTTGACTTTAGTAAGTTGTTGCTTTGAAGCTTGACTTTAGTAAGAAATTGCTGTGAAGCTTGACTACAGTAAGTCTTTACTTTGAAGCTTGACTCTAGGAAATCGTCGCTTTCAAGCTTGGCTCATTAAGTCGTTGCTATAAAGCTTGACTTTAGGAAGTCGTTGCTTTGAAGCTTGACTTTAGCAAGTTGTTGCTTTGAAGCTTGACTTTAGTAAAAAATTGCTGTGAAGCTTGACTACAGTAAGTCTTTACTTTGAAGCTTGACTCTAGGAAATCGTCGCTTTCAAGCTTGGCTCATTAAGTCGTTGCTGTAAAGCTTGACTTTAGGAAGTCGTTGCTTTGAAGCTTGACTTTAGTAAGTCGTTGCTTTGAACCTTGATCTTAGTAAGTCGTCACTTTGAAATTTAACTCTAGTTAATTGTCGCTATGAAAATCTAAAATTCTTTCATCCACAATAAAGTCGCTCACAAACCCCAAAACCAAAGAACACTTAATGCATTTCAAACCAGCACAAAACAATTTCATTTTCATTTTTTTGTCTGCAGCATAGCTCTACAATGCCGCCAAAACATGTTGTTATTTTCTTAATTTTCACTCGCAACAGCAGAATACATAAACAACGGCAGCATATTATATTTAAAAAAAAACTTCTACAATTTCCGGCAAAAATGAAATTTCATTCAGGTTTTTCATTCATGTCGTTTCTCTTCTTCATCTTCTTATTACACTGTGCAATGTTGCTTATATTTCTCTTATCAATCATTTTATTTATTTTTATACAGTTCGTTCATAAACATTTTTTTTTCTGTAAGTCAATAGCTATGGCTTTATGTTATTTTTGTGTGAAGTTCAGCGGTTTCGCAGAAATGAAGACATATCATTTTTATATGTATTCGGGGTTTTTTTTGGTCGATTGTGCTTCAAAGGTTTTCAATTACACTCAACTGACTCCCACTTAATTAATTAAAATTAAATTAGGAGCAAACGAAATTGAGAAGTAGAAAATGAGGCAGCAAACTTATCTATACTAATTGCTATGACACAAAAACATCAATCAAATATTTCATTTCGTTATTTTTATCGCATTTTCTTCTCAGTTCTTTTTAAAATATTGAATAAAAACTTCTCAACTTAGCGTCTTTACATTTTCTGTCACATGGCTTAGTGTTGATACTTTTTTTTAATTTTAATATTTTATTTATTTATTTATTATTACTACTTTAAACCTTGCCATGAATCATGACTATTTGTTGTATGTTTTCAATCATTCTAAACTATTCGCGTGCTCACTTCTGTTTTTGGTATTTTTGACATGCTTATTCATACTCAATGTATTTCTACGAAATTTTCATGAATAATTTTTTCTATAAATGTGTTTGGTAAGAAAATAATAATAATAATAATAATAATAACGATAGTAAGACTTATAGTGATTGTAGATATTTTTTGTAAAGTCCTGCGGAAATGTTGATGATTATAGCGCATTGTAATTGAATAAATATTGAGACTAGCAATTGTAAGTGTAAGATCTGTAGCTAGGTAAATATTTAAGAAATTCAAAAATTTAAAATCTGAATCAAATGATCGAACAAGATCCAACCTAGCCCGGGAAATCCCAAATTCTTGAAAACTTTGCTCGAAAAATTACAAACTTCATATTATTGATTTTAAAGATTTACTGTTTTGGGGTTTAAAAATTTACTAAACTGAATCTATAATATCTAGATTAGAATAGAATCTATTTTAAAAGTCATAATCAGAGCCCCAAGAAATGCCAACTTCTAAGCGTTAAATCAATAGCTTCAAAAATAAATCAATAAAAAAAGATCAAAAGTTCAAACAGAATGATTTATTAATAGGTAATTGGCTAGAGATGAATTGTTTGTAATTTATGACACAAAACATTGAAGCTTCTCATATTGAATAAAGTTTAATAGAGTTTAAAAAAAATTAAAATAATGAAAAAATTTTTAGAATAGTGAAAAAAATTTTAAAATAATGAAAAAACTTTTAAAATAATGAAAAAAATTTTAAATCCAAAAAAAATCTTTAAATCTATTAAAAATTTCAAAATTTTGCAAATCATTGGCAATATGTGGCTGGAAATTCAAGATTGTGGTTGTTATGCCACCGAATGATTTCTTTAATTTTTTTAATGTAAGCTAAGAACGTAAATATTAGAAAAAATTATGAAATTCAGTATGCAAATGATTCATAGTGACGCACATTAAAGTTTGTATTATTAAAACATTCATAATCAGATAAGTTTTATTGTAATGTGAAAGAATTGATGCTTAATATCATGAAAACAAGTTCAATGGAAAATGAATTAGTGGATTGAAACTCTGCTGTTTATTTGATGGTTTAATAGTTTTAAGAATTAATTAAAACTTAAGGTGTTGACTAAGATTTTGAGTGTGATTTAATAAAGTCCCCCTAAGGCACAATTTCAGCATCATGAACAAAAAGATATCCAAAAGAACAAGAAAAAAATTCCCAACAGATTTTTTATGACACCTCATAAGTCTATTTTTATTAATAAATTCCAATTCTCCATTTCTAATCCATAATTTTGAGATTATTTATAAATCTCTACCTGTCAAATAATAACTCATCTTCTATATGATATCAATCTTAAAAATAACAAATCATAAAAAGTTCTACGTATCATGATGTATTTTTAGTTTATCTACATATATATTGTAAACTAGACCGGTTTAGAGGTTATTTTGTTAATGTTTACATTTTATAGGACAAGATAAACATTGAAGAAAGTCAGAGTCGTGTGATCAGCAGTTAAATTACCGTATATCGGTTGAATTTATGAAGTATGAAGATCACTATAGGGGCTGGTTATATATGACGTCTAGATACGAGGAATTGGGTCCAGATGTTCAAGTGAAAATTGGTTTGGATTGCAGTATGATCTGTAGGTCTAGAAGGGTGTGGTAAAATTGATTCTATCCAAGTGCTTCTAGGTCAAAAGGATTCGGCATTTCTAACGATTTATTTTTAAACGGGGGTCTAAATGTAAATGGTTGGAGTTTAGGGGAGGGTGCTCTTAGAAACCGTTCCATGCAGCTCTAAGTTGGATTCAACACACTATTGTCAACATTTCTACTTGTCCCTCTCAATAAAGATTTTAGAGACTTATTTCCAACAGCTTTGATAAATGAAAGAACAAAAACACCATGCTAGGTTTCGAACCTAAAACCGCTAGTTTAAAACTGCATGATTAAATCACTAAAGCACTAAACCATTGCGCCAACAATCCACATAAATTCACGGTGGACTAAAAGACAACAT
Organism: Chironomus riparius; assembly: GCA_917627325.4. Classification (NCBI taxonomy): domain Eukaryota; kingdom Metazoa; phylum Arthropoda; class Insecta; order Diptera; family Chironomidae; genus Chironomus; species Chironomus riparius. The sequence continues at coordinate 12,926,745 of OU895877.1, read as the reverse complement.
AACAGCAACAATCACATTCATCCATACGAAGTGCGTTTAAAATATTTACTTAAAATTTCCTCCTTCTTCCTCTTATTCCTCTTTTTAATAAATAAAAAAAAATCTCAAGAAAAATAATATTTTCACATATAAAAAAAATGATTTATTAAATTTGACGCAAATATGTTTAAGTTATTTTTTGTCGTTGAATGAATAGGCATTATGGCACAAAAAAAAAATCATCAAGTCTATGATAACAGATATTTTCTCCTGCTATATAAAATTATGACTCAGTACTTTTATTTTTGGATTAAAATTAAAGAGAGTGAGTGAGAGACATTAAATTTTAAATAATAATCATATCTGGACTTTATATCGTAGTTATTGATGCAAGTGTATGTAGGTTGATGAATAGAGGGGTTGATTTACAATAAACATAATTATTATGCACGAGTTTCGAGATAAAATTGTTGTTATTTTGTTGCGATTCAATGTGAAATTTGCGGGGGTGAAATCATCGAAGCATAAATTTTACTTTTTTTCTGTTGTTCATGTTTTGATGTAGAATATTTTTTAATGCACTTTAATTGTTATATACAATGAATATAAATTCATAATTTATTATTTTTCTGAGATTTTTATCAGGAAAAAAAAATTCATGTTCATACAAAGCAACATATTGGATTTATGGAACCGATATCTTCTGTGGAGAAGTTTAGCATAGATCAGATTTTTTTTTATTTACTTTTTTTCACATTTTTTTTATATTGTTCTTTTAAATTGAATCACATTAATCACAGCATGAATTTAAATAATATTCTCATTACTTACCACCTCAAATGATCAGACTAACTTCAAAAAAATTCCAAAAGACCAGCTTTATTCTCTCGATTTTTTTCACTGAAACAGGAAGCTTCTCTTCTAAGAAAAAAAAATCAATCACAATTTTTTTTTAATTTCTCGAGAGGGGCACAATTTTTAAGGTAAATTTTATTCACAAGACACTTTTTTAAATGCAATTTTATGTAAATAACAAATAAAGAGCACTTTTTAATCTCAATTGCACTTTTAATCAATAGTTTTTTAAAGATTTTAAAGTAACTTGAAGCGAGAGAAAAAAAAACTTAAACCCTTGTAGAGGAAGGCGTTTGGTCCTTAGCGGAAAAAATTATTTTGTTGAAATTTTGAATTTTTTGTGGCTGTTACTATGGTTAGGATGCAGTGTTGGGTTTTTTTTTTGTATTTTTGACGATTGTAATTAATATTTTTAAATAAAATAATTTTTTATAAATTTTGGTTGCTTCTTAAAAGGATTTCCAAATGGCACTTAAATTATATCAGAGACGTTATTATTCTTCTGAATTTTTTCTAGAACTTATAAACTCCCTAAAACAGTGATAGACAATCTTTTTTGTGTCACGGTACACCTAGGTGATAAGACATGACCAAAGCTGCACATCTCAAACAGTTTGTAGAATTTTATGAACTTTTTTACACTGGTGTGCCGCGGCACATGGGTTGCCCATCACTGCCTTAGAGAATAGAACTAAAGTGCCTCGATGACGAAATAGTTAAAGACTTCGGTAGCTAATTAATACAATATTGACACAGCTGTCATGTGTTTGAGACTAGTTCATGAAACTCACAAAACTTACAGCTAGAGGGCGAAGTTGATGTTCATTTTACACTTAGCGTGGTTCAAGCTCCATTAGGTTTGTAAGAATAAAACAGACTAATCCAAACAAAATCTTAGTTTAGTAATAACCGACTTTGCTTACTGCAGACAACCTTTAAATGAAAGCTTCTAGCAAGGAATGTCGTAAGCGAAGGGGTTCGAAACCTATTTTAAGCAATAGATCTATTATTAATATTATTATTTATTTGTCGACGTTAACGTCCGGAAGAATTAGTATTCATACATGTTTTACTTTTTACATTGATTAGTGATACAATTCATATCACTATGGGTGACGTAGAATCAAGCTTCTAATCTTCAAATCTAGGTTTCGATTAAATTCAGGCTCTCGTTTCAATCTTCTGTGGGCGTGACGTGATACATTTCAGGTCCGTTCTGACAATATTCCATTATAAGGTAATCTTGTAGCTCTCGTTCCTATTTCTCCCGCTACACTTCAAGTTCCTGATCCGTTCCTTAATCCAACGTTGCCCAAAATGCCGAATTATGACTTGATCTCGTACATTAAGCAGTCGAAGTATCTAAACTTCTGAAAAAGAACAAATTTGGAAATGGCTGGATTCGAACCGACGACCTTTAAGTTACCATACCAAATTTGAGCCAAGCGCCTTACCTATTCGACCAGCAAGGCACTTAACTGCATCAAAGTTTTAGCGGAAGATCTAGCCAACTCGTTAAACTGTTATTGGTGTTGCAACGCATTTACGCTCAGCTAAAGATATTAAGGTCTGAAGGGCTAAAGTTTGTTATTTCATCTCCAGGCGATACTGTAGGATAGTGAGTCTTAAACTGATAAAAAAATAAGAAAACCCACATTATCATTAAAATTTAATGAACTTATAAGAAATTTTCTTTTCATGACTAGAATTTTTTCAATTTTTTCTTACATCTTCAGACTTCTTTAAGTTTTAATAAGTCATCCAAAATAACCCAAACGGCAGCAAAATATTCAAACCCCATACAATCAACCAACACATCGAAAATCAGCAGAAAAAAAAGTTTATAAGATGTAAAATAATTTTCCTCTCTCTTTGTTTTGAATTTTTGACATAATTTAAGATTTGCAAAATTAAAAAGCCATCAAAAAATGGAGGCAATAGAGAAAGTATCAGCGGAAATTGAGAAAGTGATAACAAAATTTAGTGCTATAAACGAGCATTCATCAAAACTTATCGTAAGCTCACTGACTTTCTTTTTTCTTCTTCTCTACCTGCTCAATTGAATTTATTGCTTATCTTAAATTTTTTAATTGATAACAGCAAAATGAAATCATTGCATTGGAAAACATGAAAGCTACTCTCGAGGAGCGTAAGTTGTGACATGAAATGAAATTAAGGAAATTTTCGCGTTTTTTTTGTAAAGTCATTTTTTGGGTATTTTTAGAACCACCAGAGACTCAATTGACACCGCAGCAGATAAATATGGTTAAATGCACAATCACGAGAACGAAGGAGAAGCTGCATAGACTAGCAATCGATCACAGAGATTTGCATGTGAATTAGCTTAAAATTGATGACTCTATGTGCGTTTGTGTCATACTTTATTTTTGTTGTTGTTTTAGGGAACAGTCAGCAAAGTTGGCAAAGCAATAGATAGAAATTTTATCATGGAATATCATCAAGTCGTAAGATCAGATCTCTTTCAGAATGACTACAATATACAGCTGCTAGATGAGAATATTGCAAAGCATTTTTATCGTCAAGGTATGGAGGACATAGCAGATTCATTAATTAGAGAATCTGGTCTACCAAAAGAGATCATTAATGAGGATCCATACGCTGAACTTCATAAAATATTTGAAGAAATTCATCATAGAAATTTAGCGCCAGCAATCGTTTGGACAGAGAAATATTCTAAACAATTAGAGGATAGACATAGTTCATTGGAGTTTAAACTTCATCGATTAGCATTTATGCAAATTATTCGCGGTGGTCTGCAATCGCAAAATGAAGCAATCAATTACGCTCGTATCCATTTATCAAAATTTGTTAATAAATTTCAAAAGGACTTTCAAGTTCTTATGGGCTGTCTGTTGTATTTAAAGAATGGCTTGAATAGCTCACCTTACAATTATTTACTACGTGACGAAATGTGGGTTGAGGCTGCTGATGTCTTTTTAAAAGACTCGTGTGAGCTTTTAGGAATTAATAAGGAATCTCCTTTGTCAACGATCGTCAGTGCTGGATGTATCGCCTTACCAGCTTTGTTAAATTTGAAGCAAGTCATGTCTCGGCAGGTTCAAGGCATATGGAATGGACGAGAGGAGCTTCCGGTAAGTTGATGGGTCTTTATTGTGAAAGAGTGGTCCAGCTATGCTTAAACTCCGTCAGAAAACAATTATAGGGTAGAAATATGTGTACGAAAAGCATGTTTTTAAGGAGTAGGCAATTTGAACCAATTCCCCAAAAATGCGCTCTATACCCTCATCCTAAATAACTTCTCAACTTGTCATCCTCAAATTAACAAATTTATATTCTCATCTTCCAGATTGAGATTGACGTTGATCGTTATCATTCAATCTTCGCATGTCCAATATTGCGTCAGCAATCAACTGAAGATAATCCACCGATGAGACTTAAATGCGGTCATGTTATCAGCAAAGACGCACTTAATAAGCTAAGCAGTGCATCGATGTGAGTAGCTTGGGTCTCCAATATCCAAATTTTAGTGAAAAATCTTTTAGAATTTTTGTTTTTTAAAAGCTTTTTTTAATTTTTTAATTGCCATTTTTTTGATATGATTTGTGCACACTTTTGAGTTGCCGCAAAATGCTTAATTAACTTAGAAATAGCCTAAAATAATTTTCACTAAAATCTAACGTTAAAAATTTAAGAATATCCTTCAAATCTCTGATCAGAATGAACAATAATCATTACAGGTCAATGCTAAAATGTCCATACTGTCCAATGGAGCAGAGCGTCAACGATGCAAAGCAAATTTATTTTTGATGTACTGGAGATTGTAATGTAATTTAAGCCACCTAGTGACCCGTACTCGTGAAATGGAAGCTGCACTACTTTAAATATTTAACAATAATGTTTAACACACACACACACACACACTAAGTTCCTTCCGATGCTCTTCACTACAATGAAATTTAATTATGAAAACTAAAATATATAAAATGAAAGTTCCTCATTTGATGAGGATATTCTGTTGATACTTTAATTTATTTAATCGTTTTCTTCTGAATGAAAAAAAAAATAATTGTTTTAGATTTACTGAAAAATCTGTAAAAAGAAACATTTTGAAATGTTTCATTGAAATATATTCTGAAATAAATAGTAAGTTGTAAGTTATTTTGTCCGAATCGAAAGAATTTGTGTTTATTTGATGTTAAAATTCGCAATCTAGGTTTGTTTTTAATATTGATTTGCAATGACTCTTCAGAATTTGAGATCCAAACGAGATAAGAAAGTAAAACTGATGAGGTTTGATTTAAAAATGTTAGAACGCATGGATTGTTTTTTGAATTACGTAATTAATATTTAAAGCACCTCCCTCATCTGGCACCCACTTGGACCCCATAAACATGTCCCTAAATCATTGGATTCACACGGCTTCACATGGCTTCCTTCACCTGACTCTAGAACGTCCGAGTGTTTATATTAAAGATATTTATTTATACTTACTCACTTACTTCCTTGGCTGGGTTGCACGTGGGCCTATTGCAGCGTTCAGAGATCGTCTAAAGGCAGCTCTATCGTTCAAGACTTTCTGCCAGCTCGGGATATTACCACTCTAGCGTCCTTATCAACACATCCAATCCAGGTGTTCTTTGATCTTCCTCTAGATCTCTTGCCTTCTACAAAGTCTGCAACAGTCACTCTTAGTACTAGGGCATCTTGTGGATGTCCAGCCCATCTCAAACGATTTGCACGGAGAACCATAATAATATCAACAGGTTTCCGAGCTATATAATGCAATAACCCGAATCATTCTCGAAATATTGCATTTATATATAGGTTTGATAATTACAAGACTTAAAGTTCTTATCATTTAATAGAATTTTGATAGAGTTTTTATAAGCAAATTCTTTATTAAGTTTAAATTTGTGCTGGACAATAAGGATTATTACAGTTACAATTGCAGTTGCAGTTGCAATTACATTCATCACTTGGTTTAGGAGTAGTTGGTCCTTCTGTTGTTCCTTTTGTGGGACCTTCAGTTGTTGTCGATATCATGTCATTTGGTAAAACAGCGAAAAGCAATGATCTGCGATTAGCCCAAAATATTTGAAAACTTCCAGCAATCGTCACGCTTAAAAGTAATTTTAAGAATCACTGATAAGATAAAACAAATTAATTAAATCAAAAATGTTCTTACTGAAAATTAAATGTAAGTGGTTCTGTAACAACTGGTGCTACCCAAATTATTTTAACAGCTGTTTTTTGGGTTGTATTTCGATGTGTTGCACTTGATCCTGAAATATTTCTACAAGCTGTTAAGCCAACAAGTTCATTTTCGAGAAATGTTCCAATTAAACTATCGTTTTCTGTCCGAGCCTGAACTTGAAATCCTCCGAATGATTGCAGTAAGTCAGTGCCAAAAATCCTGATAATTGTTGATTGACCAGACACTATTGGTTCGTCGATTCCAAAGGTTACAGGAAGGACACTCGTTTGTTCTTGGAATCCAGGATGAATTGGTGTCATAGTTTCACAAGCAGTTAGTGGTGCACCATTTGGTCTACTTACGACACCCAAAATGCAGAAAATGGAAATAAAAATTAACTTAACAAACATTTTAGTAGTTTGATGCTTCAATTGAACTGTGAAGGGAAACCCTTAACGTCTGAATGATTTAAAAATCACTTCTGGTCTGTCTTTATATCCAAAACAATCTAAAGATTAGGAAATTACTGTGGAACGATTAACTGATAAAAAATGATAAAACCAAAACTTTAGCTTCAATTAAAGCTTAACATAAAGTAGTTTATAAATGACGTCTATCATAAAATTGAGAAGATGTAAAAAATTATCATCCTTTAATTATCCTTGCGTCATCATCATTTAATGACATTTTTTGCATGTAATCCAGCAAAATTCCATTGAATTCTAATGACAAGTCAGTCAAAATTACAACAATAACTTCATTAATCTTTTTGAATTATTGTCCTACAAAAAAATCTGACATGTAACAATGATGTTGAAGAAGCAGTAAACAAGAATGATACAATTTATTCAAAACTGATCGAAAACTACAAGATGATGATGGCAATTAATAAGCAATCAATTTAAGAACTTTTTTTCGCTGATTCAATGCAAAGAAAAATTGATAATCAATAAACAAAATTTCGTGATTCTTCATTCTTGGAGATCCCAGGGAAATGATAAGTCATTACAAAGCAAAATCTAAAGTTCAACAGACTTGAAAGGTTTTTATTTCGAATTTTTAACTTCATAAATGAAATTAATTACTTCCACAAGACATTATTTTTTGCTATTCTGGACACCAAAGTATCAAGATTAAAGAAATATTGTTGTTTATAAGCTGAATTGTTGAGGCATGAGAGCGTGTAATGAAAAGTTTTGACGTCAAAATAAAATTGACGTTCCTTCCTTAATATAGTCAGTGTTGGTTAAGAGCGATATGTGATCTTTTCATTACTTAACAGTCAATTTCTATTTAAACCATAGAATAGAGTGCATCAATACTAAATTCTAGGTTAGGGTTAGGTTGGGATTGGTTTCGAGTAAGGCTAGGATCAAGCTAGGATTGGACTAAGGTTGGATTAGGATTTGGCTAGCGTTGGGAGAAAAGTTTGGCTAAGGTTGGGTAAGGGTTGTACTTTGACTAGAGTTAGGCTAGGATTTGGCTATGGTTGAAGAAAGGTTTGACCAAGGTTGGGTTAGGGTTAGGCTTAGGATTAAATATCATTGACAGTTCTAGAAACCAACCCCATTTGAACAGCCAGGTAAACAACGACGACCACAACCCACTCAATAACGCAGATTAACATCATAATCTGCCGGTAATAATTTGATTTGTTTAATTGAAAAATCAGTCGTGATCGAAAATGCACGTTGATTAAAATTTAAGTACATTAAATAATAACAAATTCTCACTTTATAGTAAACTAATGATTTGTATCAATCAATCAAGTTTTATTCAACTGTATTCCTTAATTCATAACACACATTGAAAAGAGTCAATCACGATCAAAAACACATGTTGACTTTAGGGCATCTAAAATTTGCGCAGTTCAACAAGTGTTTGGATATAAAACAGAAGCTGCAACTTGTTGATTGCTGGAAGCATGTTTGCCACAATTTTTTGATTGCAACGGAAAAGAAAAGAAAGTAAAAGTTAAGATTTTATTGTTTTTGAAGATGTTTCCTCGGTTGACAGATTTACGAGCAATTTAAATTGCATTTAAAAAAGATTTACGAGTTTTTTGAAAACTTTTGTGAATTACAAATTCAAATTTGGAAATGTTGTTTATCATTCTGCATAAGAAAAATTATCAAAATCGATGAGATTCACAGCCTTTTTCTAGGGCATGCGTGGGGAAATTAGCCAAGTATGCAATATTTTTATGCCATATTATTTTGTCGCGGTTTATGGTTTGGTGAAGACTGCAGAAAAATAGTAAGTTAAGTAATAAATTTGCATATTTAATTTAGAAAAATTTATTTAAAGTTCTTAAGGTTTGAGCTAATTTAGCGATGTAAGTTATAATTGTTGCAACACGACTTAACTTCAATACTCATAGACATTTAGGAAGTTGAAAAACTTATTTTTTTGAGAATATGAATCGTTATTGAAAGTAAAATCTTAGTCGTCCCTACGTTTAGTAATTTACTAGACATCATGTCAAGTCTTCTACTCGGGATTAGTCTGGAGAAGCCTCTTATTTGACAACTGTTGCCTCAAAAGATTTCTGGTTACGTTGCTAAAAACATTTAAATAATGTCCCTCAGGTCAAATGACTAGTTGTATCCAAAAAACAACAAAATCATTATTTCTGTGTATTTTTTAAACTATTTGTCAATCAGGTTGTTAAATCAAGACAAGCAGTTGAAGAATATCGATTATTTCAATGACATCATTTAAAATAAATTTACAAAAATCAAATCGATTTAAAAAGATTTTATTGCAAACTCACAAAGCAAACAAAATATGATTCCAGAAAACAGACAAAACCAAGATTTAAAATCAATTCTCATTGCTCATAAGCAGAACCAATTTCAGAACCCCTAACAAGCCATCTTGAACTTGAAAATGTGCAAACCATCAGATTGCATTAATTCCTACTTAGAAAAACTGAGAGAATACAATTAGAACATTTGTTTTGTATTACCAGACGCTCACAAATTCAACGTCTCGATCATGATATTGTTGTAAGTAAGTATTCATTCCGAGAGTGGTATTCATCACAATGTTCATGAAAAATAAAGCCACAAAAAAAATAAAAAGGAATATAAAACACACACTTGTGTGAATTTTCTTTCATCAACTCCATATATATTTCGTACTCAATGCGAATCGTCTCTCAGTTTAATTCCGATACTCGAGTTAGTTGAACGTAATAATTAATTAAAGTGATTTTTATTGGACATTTATTGTCAATTTGATTTCTAAATTTATTTTTCTATTTTATTGACATAAACAAATTTTTTCGTAGCTTTTGTCTTAATTTAAGTGAGACATCGCAGTTCTTTCAATTTAATTTTTTACAGGAAAACGAATTAGTTTTGTGGATTTTTTTGAATCTAGTGTAGAGTGGAATTAAAGGAAAAACAATAGAGAAGTGTTTATTGCGGTACGATCTTATTCGTGATATGAATACATAAAATCTATTACTAATTAAGTGTATTGAAGAGTTTTTTATTGGTTTATTTTTTAAGACTACTTTGGAGAGCTACTTAATGACCTTTAATGTGTTGTTTGATATTCTCGATCATTAATTTATAAAAGCTTTAATCAGGTGCCTTCTGATTTTTATTGGTGCTAAGAAATTTCGCTAATTTTTCTAAAGTTTGGGTGTGAGTGGTTCGGATTCTACCAATAATTGTAGTCTAGGTTTGGATGCAGTGGTTTGACGAGTCCTCACTCGTTAAACTTTCATTAGCTGCGAAACGCCCTAGCGCCCCTATGAATCACAATTGGTGGCATCTTACAAGTTTAAATTTTCCGATTGATCCATCAAAAATGTATGGATAACTGGTGGCTAGTTAAGAGTCAGATTTTAAGAATTTAAGACAAAACTTTCCATTACACAGAAGCAATCAATAGAAAAGTCCAGACATCTTTTGTCCTACATATCCTCCATAAATCGACACTTTTAAGTTCACAATTTCAACAATTCATCCAAAAACGTGCAAAAATTACATCAAATCACCATATAAGCATCAAAAACAACTTTCTTTAATTTCGTGGGAGTGTTACTTAAGACAACATTTTAACTTTGTTTACTCTGGCCAGAGGGATTCACAAATGACAATTTTTTCTGATGTCATTTTGGATGAACTAAATTACACAGAAATATTTTATTATCTCATCGCGGTTTCGGATGCAGCACAATCGGTCTTTTGTTAACTTAGGATTTTTTTGTGTAAATTTCTTCATTTAGATTTTGAGATTTTTTATTTATTTTGATGAGTCAAATATTTGAGTGAATATCTTTACTTTGAGATAAATCGATTTAACTTTTGGGAATGGAAAATGCTGGAGATTTTTTATTAGAACATTTTGAAGAATCGTTGTCCATTAAATGCCATGTTCTGAAGATTTCAAGCATCAAATATGCAAATGAGTCAATTCTTTTGTTTTAAATTAAGTAAAGATGAAAAGATAATAATTTTTTTTGAGCGGATTAAAATTATATTTTGAGTTTGCAAAAATGAAAGTTAGCTTCACAAAAGCATCAAGATTATTTCTATAAAAGTCAGCATCTCTTTCCTTAGTTAATTTACAAATGAGTTTAACGATAATAATCTCTCAAATCTCTTCTAATTTCGCAACTTCTCTACCGCATTAAATTGTCTCAAAATATTATTTTCAAGGAAAAAAGTCTGAAATTATTCCAACGGTTAATAAACAACAAAATCTTTGTCATGCTTCTGTTGAAGTAAATTGACTGTTTTTAGTCATAAAAATCTTGTAATATTTATCATCTTTTTTGACACATAAAGTCTTAATTGTGACGGTAACTTGCATGACTTATGGTTCATTTATGTGCCAGAAATGTTAAATATTTATGAATTCAAATGACGAAAGATATTCATATTTTCAAAGTTCAACGCTAATTAAGTAAATTGCTGAAGGTGTGCAATAATGATGAAATACTTTAATTGAGATTGAATTATAATCATTTGAATGCATTCGGAAATTCCATGAAAAATTCTTAGAAAAAATGAATCTTCCTATTATTAATAGAAGTTATAAAAATTTTGCCTTAAAGTGCTGCGAGCATTTAGAGCTTTTTTTCTGATTTAAATCATTTATATGTAAATATGACTATTTGAAGGGAAAGGTTGAAAATGAGTTTTTAAAATAAAGTGAAAGGATGTAGTTGAGAAGGTGACTGGAACTTCAATTGATTTAATCTGTAAGGTTTTCACTATGGGGCAAAATTGAAAAAAAGGGGTAATTCACTTCGAAAATAGGACTCTTTCAATTTAGGTTCTCGGGGTATTTTTTTCTTGTAGAGGACATTAAATTAGACTTGCATGCCAAATTTCAGACCATTTTGTGCTGTTTTTGAGATTCTAGAGCTATTTGAAGTTGAAAATGAGCAAAAAAACTGGTTTTTTCATGACATATTTAAACTTAAAAATCTCTGCAATGTTTAAAGTTATTGAAAAATTGTTTTCGGTTCCTATAAGAACAATATAAGAGCTTTATTTTAATGTATTGTAAAATTTTTAACTTTCCAGTTTTGGTGCTGGTATGGTTGGAAATGTACGAAAATCCTATGAAAAATATCTATAAACGTGCCGCAACTATCTTAGCAGGTCGATTTCCAGGTAACTGAATATACAAAAATTTAGCTCTTGATATACAGTTTGTAAAACTGTATAAACATTAGAAATAACAAGGTACGTTTTTGAGAAAAATTGGTTTGTGTAAGTCGTGAAATATTAAGCCAAAAACTGATTTTTCTCTTAAAAATAACAAATCATTCATAGTAGAAAAGTTTGGTAATGTTTTCTAATTGCAAATAATATTTAAAGACAACCTGCAAAGATATTTTTTCGAAAAACTCAAAATTTGACGAGATATCGGGTACATTTGATATCTGATGACTTGTATGTTTTTTGCACCACTCAAATGACTCTAACTTTTGTTTAACTTAATATTTTTCAGTTCTGTTTCCTGTTTATTGTAGCTTAAGTCAATACCTTTCTAACAATATATAATACTTGATAGTTGCATATGACATCGATCTTGATTATTGGCATTGTTTGTGAATGACCCCAAACTAAGAAAAATCTTGAAAACAACATTTCTAGAAATACCACTTAGAAAGAAAATTGTATATTGTTTTGAGGTTTTTTATGATGATTTATGATAATTATGACTGTTAAAACTCAAAAACATGGAATTCATAAACTTTTTGCGATCTCAGGTAGCCTGATTAGGTACGACCCTAGTAGTATCTATTGGACCAGAAAGTCTCTAGTATCAGACTATTTTAAAAACTCAAATTAATGAATTCATCATATTTAAGCATATTTATAGCAAAATATTTCATTTTTAGATACTTTTGGTTGAAAAATTGTGAATTTTGGCTATTTTGTTTAAGTTCAGCTTGCGTCGGTCACATTCAATCCACTCTAGTTGCAACTATAATGAAGTTTTATACCAGTATTATACATTATCTTAAAGGTACTAATCTAAACTAGCAATAATTGAAAACAGAATGCAAAAATATGTATCCTGAAAAAAGTTAGAGCTCTTTATGTACATAAAAAAGCATACAAAAACGCAACCATCATAGGTAAAAATACAAAAATTGAAAATTTATCAGTTTTTTTTGACAAGCTTTGATTTTTTTGTAATAATAAACACATTTTCAATACTTTTTTGTAAGATTTTCGTTGAAATTTTAAATTTTTGTATTTTTACCTATGATGGTTGCGTTTTTGTATGCTTTTTTATGTACATAAAGAGCTCTAACTTTTTTCAGGATACATATTTTTGCATTCTGTTTTCAATTATTGCTAGTTTAGATCAGTACCTTTAAGATAATGTATAATACTGGTATAAAACTTCATTATAGTTGCAACTAGAGTGGATTGAATGTGACCGACGCAAGCTGAACTTAAACAAAATAGCCAAAATTCACAATTTTTCAACCAAAAGTATCTAAAAATGAAATATTTTGCTATAAATATGCTTAAATATGATGAATTCATTAATTTGAGTTTTTAAAATAGTCTGATACTAGAGACTTTCTGGTCCAATAGATATTACTAGGGTCGTACCTAATCAGGCTACCTGAGATCGCAAAAAGTTTATGAATTCCATGTTTTTGAGTTTTAACAGTCATAATTATCATAAATCATCATAAAAAACCTCAAAACAATATACAATTTTCTTTCTAAGTGGTATTTCTAGAAATGTTGTTTTCAAGATTTTTCTTAGTTTGGGGTCATTCACAAACAATGCCAATAATCAAGATCGATGTCATATGCAACTATCAAGTATTATATATTGTTAGAAAGGTATTGACTTAAGCTACAATAAACAGGAAACAGAACTGAAAAATATTAAGTTAAACAAAAGTTAGAGTCATTTGAGTGGTGCAAAAAACATACAAGTCATCAGATATCAAATGTACCCGATATCTCGTCAAATTTTGAGTTTTTCGAAAAAATATCTTTGCAGGTTGTCTTTAAATATTATTTGCAATTAGAAAACATTACCAAACTTTTCTACTATGAATGATTTGTTATTTTTAAGAGAAAAATCAGTTTTTGGCTTAATATTTCACGACTTACACAAACCAATTTTTCTCAAAAACGTACCTTGTTATTTCTAATGTTTATACAGTTTTACAAACTGTATATCAAGAGCTAAATTTTTGTATATTCAGTTACCTGGAAATCGACCTGCTAAGATAGTTGCGGCACGTTTATAGATATTTTTCATAGGATTTTCGTACATTTCCAACCATACCAGCACCAAAACTGGAAAGTTAAAAATTTTACAATACATTAAAATAAAGCTCTTATATTGTTCTTATAGGAACCGAAAACAATTTTTCAATAACTTTAAACATTGCAGAGATTTTTAAGTTTAAATATGTCATGAAAAAACCAGTTTTTTTGCTCATTTTCAACTTCAAATAGCTCTAGAATCTCAAAAACAGCACAAAATGGTCTGAAATTTGGCATGCAAGTCTAATTTAATGTCCTCTACAAGAAAAAAATACCCCGAGAACCTAAATTGAAAGAGTCCTATTTTCGAAGTGAATTACCCCTTTTTTTCAATTTTGCCCCATAGTGGTTTTGTGAAGAAAAATCCATTGTTTTTTGTCAAAACACAAATTATTACACCCTCTTCCAGCCTCTTCCCTTCTTGAATAATTCCTGAATCCATCCCTGAACATATAATTCCAAAAGACTTTTTTGATGAGCCAAACCATCAACATACAAGTTGCATACTTTCCTTTTTTTGTTGAAAAATCATACAGCACATCAAGTTAAGTGTGCCTGAATTTAATTGTATGAAGCTTTCTATTATAATTTATTTTCCAGCAGTCCTTGTTAGATTGACTTTCAATCTAAGATTTAAAAATGCAGGAATATCCATTAAAGTATTTATTGCTAAGAAATTGTAAGTGACACCAATCAGTTCTTTGTGTCAACTAGCTCCTCAAGTTTTTATAGCTTTTTTACCATTTTACCAGCAGTTACCATTATTAATTTATGGTCAATAACATTTACCTCGTAGACTTCTTGCAGCCAGTTTAAGATACAATCAAGTAAAAAGAGGATTATAACGATTATGATCACATTTCAATAGTATTTTTAAATGTGAGCTTTTCGTGTTCTAAAGCTTTAAATGAATGAGCGATTAAGCGACATGCGAGAATAACAAACTCAGTGTCTTTTCTCCTACGAGTTGTGTACTAAAATTTTGATATTTGTTGTGCAATGGTGGGGATATTCCGGTCGGTACTTTTTTATGTTTTCAAAACAATAACAAAATAAAACATTTACATAAAAAAAATTTGTGGTTTTATGAGCTGAGCTACTCATCGAAATTTACGTCGACGTATATTTCAAAGAACAAAAAGGAACAAAGTCGCGAATCAAGTCCCATTCGATATAAAAAAAAACCTGATGTATTAAATTAATTTAAAAGAAAACAGAAACGACGAAAAGTTTCTTTTTCACATCGATTCTTGTTTACATTTAAGCACGATCATCTTTTAGATCTTCAGTTTAGTAGAGGAAGCACAGCCGACAAGACACAATCATAAAAAGTCTCTAGAATTTTATTTACAAGACAAGAAAAAATCATTATTTAAATTACGAGAATAAAATATAAAATATAAAAAAAGGTAATTAAAGTTTATTGATAAGGAACTGAGCAATATTTGTGCAACAAAATGTACGAAATTTTCGATTCTTAAGCATTTAAAGTCTAAAGTGCTTGAATTGCATGTTAATTAATTAAATAAAAATCTGCAAAATTATCTGAGAAACAAAACAGTTTGCGTCATTGGTGACAATATACTAAAAACAAGCTTAACAACCTGTTCTACCACTTAAATCCACCGACAAAAAATAAAATAAATTTCGAATTTTTCTTAAAAATTATGCAAAAAAAGTAAATGTCATTTAAGATCTTTGATCGCAGATTTACACTTGGATGATAAATATCAGCTTTGAAGAGTTCAGCTTTGTTTATTAATTTCAACAAGTCGTCAAAGCCGGAAAAAATTTTAATTTTAAGTGCGCAGAAAATTGATTCATCTGTGACATGTGATTTATTAGCTTTGATGAATTGTTTAAAGCTACAGAATGTGCATTTGTGAAATTAACACTAATTTAGCTTCTTACTATGGTTGTGATGATTGGAACAGATGGAAATAGAATGATTTAATAGCCATTGAACAGATTGCAAGATTAGGAATAATTCTAATCATTTAAATTAATTAGAATGCTGCTGTGGTAATTAGTATATAGCATTGGATTACGTTTGTAAACTTTGATGTCACTTGAATCAAGATTAATTAACACGCATCAAGTTTATATCAGGTCTTAAACAAGGTTCTTTGTTAAACAAACTTGATTACATATTTTTAAAATTTTCTTAAGAGTTCTTTAAAATTTATGAAATTTAATAAAGTTTTGTTCAATCAAATTAGAAGTTATTAATTTTATTTCAATAACATAGATGAAGAGCTTCAAATTTCTTGCATGTTTCAATGACCCTGGTCAAATTATCACGCGCAACGACAAGTTGTGAATATTTGATAAAAGAATGTCAATTTTTGGGAGTTTTGAATGCTTAAACAAATCACCAATGTCATTTAAGTTTGAAAGAGAAATCTGGAGATCATTTCTAAAATTAGCTTTTTTGTCGAATATTCGAGAAAAATAAAATATTTTATAAACAAGGTTCTAAGAGAATTATATTAAAAACTGTGAAGTTATAGAATATTAATTATGCTTAATTTTTATAAGGAATCTTAAGAAAAACATCAAATCGTCAATATTTTAATGGTTTGATTCGATTTTACTTCGATTTCTTCGAGATTTTCTAGATTAAAATTTCTCAGTGTTCAATAAAACTACTGAGCAATAATGTTAATATCAACAAATTCCAAAGATATTGATGATTAGCTTATAGAATACTCAGAATTTTATTCAATATCCTTTAAGGTTTTCTTTAACTCAAGCTATAAAATTTAATACTTCTGGGGATTCCCATTAATCTAGTAGGGGAAATTACTGTTATAGATTAAATTTGTTTACATGAATCATGACCAAAAGCATTGATACATAAGCACCAGTTGTTTTGAGGTCAGTTCTGTTAAATAAACAACAATTATTGATAAGAAACTGAGCAATGAAATTTATATGACAGTTTTGTCAAATCTGATGTGTTTTCCAGGCTATGCACATTGCTTTAAAATGGAACAAAAGATGATTTGCATAATAAAGCACTGTTAATAATCAAGAATCTAATACAAGAGTCCATATTAAGTCTCAACTTATATGAAATAAGGTCAAAATAAGATTTTCTTAACCGTTAACTTTGTAATAAAATTAATTTATTGGGAATTCCAATATGACAGCTAGAACTAATCAACTGCGAAATTCTCATAATAATTAGCAGTCAATTAAGACATCCAATATCACATATGCAGGTTAGCTACCGATATTTTACATCACGTGCTCTTCATTCAGCCAAAAACTCATTCATTTTTATAGAAATAAGCTAAAGAACCTTTAAAGTTAAGAGCAATTAACGCTTGACCTTCTGCTATATTTTCTCAATGTTCTTTCAATAAATATAAATCTTCAAAATTAATTTTGTCGAGCATCGACTCAGAGAGTTATCAATTTTGATTAATATTAAGTAAAAATTGCGTGTTATTTGCATTCAATTGATTCTGGGGCACTGAAAGTGTGATAAATATGAATACTCTGCCCATATTGTTAATACACTAATTTACATAAAATTGCAATCAATTGCAATAGACGAGTATAATGAACTTTCTGGTGACAAACTTTCTAATTCCTTGATTTTGTTTTTTTCTTTGTCTTGCAGAAGAGCTCATCGAACAGAAAATGTTAACATTCGGAATAATTTGCGCTCTCGTAGCCACAGCCAGTGCAGGTAAAACAACTTTATAAAACGTCATTTTAGCTGGAAACATGATTTGACATTGTAATGACTGACTATTAACTTGAAAATGTGATTAATTCTTACAAGATTAAAATTAGTAGCCAACAAACAAACGAAGAAGCTTTTTTGACGATTATGAATATTTTTTTTTGGGAAAATCCCGGAGTTCTTTCATTGTACAGTCCGGTTATTGACAAAAATAAACTTGAATATTTTACCAAAACCATGACGTCACATTGACGCGATAGTGTTAATTAAAATTCATACATCTAAAGTGTACATAAGGAAGAATAAGTTGCGCGAATACAATCACAATACATTCACACCCGGCTGACTATTGCTTTCACGAGCAATTTAATTTATACTTGTGATTGTTGAGCTCTTCTCTTTACTTTAAAGTTTCTGACCTTGAACATGACTCAAAAAAATATTTATAAATACAAAGAAAATCGTGATTCCAATGAATTATTGTCTATTAAGACTACGTCATTATAAATTTATGATTCATTGTTGTTTACTAGCAACTTAAACTTGATTTCTATGTCTTGTCTATTTTTAGGCTACGCTAGCTCTGGTGCAGGAGGTTCGGCAGGACTTTATTCTAATTATAATTCTGGTTATGGCTCTAAATATCCTTATACAAACAATTATGTAGGTTACTCGTCAGTCGGCGCTGCACCATATGTTCCTGTCGTTACACCATTCGACATACAACAGTACATTGCTCAATTAAATGCTTTTCAGGCTAAGTATGGTTAATCGTTCATTAGTTCTTTACTTGACCCCTTATACAAAATTCCTGTTTTTTTGTTTTCTTCGTGTTTGGTTTTTGTGATGAGTTTTTATTGTTTTTGTTTTTGCATATTGTTTTGTGTTGTTGTCTTCAATGTGTGTGCATTTATACGATTTTGTATATATTAAAGCTAGTTTGACTTGTTTACAATGTTTTCTTTTTGTTTTGGCTAACACATGAGACCAAATCCTTTGTTACTGTTGAAGATTTTTCTTTAGGGTTCGACTACATTTAAACGATCAATCCACGATTAAACCCAAAATTAAATATAATATCATGTAAATCCTTTGTAACTATTCCAGCAAGATATGTGCATTTGATTTGAATATAAACCAATTATTTTAAAAAATATGGGGTTTGTTAAAGAATAATTTTACATAAAATGAATGATGATCCACACTGGGTTTGGAATAATATTAAGTACCGATTCATCGCACGCAATATTTGGGAACAATTATTTGGTTGCACATATTTTTTTTGATTTGAACTTTTTGAATGATTTTGAATGCACAAAAACAAAATTTTTGGTGATGGTTGACAAAAGCACTTTTGGAATCAAAATTACTTAGGGATCATTCACTTATGACTTTTGAATCAAACTGTCATTTTTCAAAAACGAACAATGGATGTCCAGGAATTTCTATTGCTCTTTTCTTGCTGACACCCCTCCTTCCCTGAACGTCATAAGTGAACGGCAACATACTAGTTTTGGTGATGGTGTGAAGATAAAATTGATAATTCAGTCGTTGTGACTGTCTAGATTATTATGAAGATAATATCAACACTTTTACGTTTAAGGGTAGTTGTTTAAAACGGGTAGAGTGGACAGTCTATTCGACATGTTCCATACAGATCCTCTTAAGTCACCAAAATCCCATAACTCCATAATTTTAAGAATCCACACTAACAATTCTGTAAACAATTCCCATCTCATTTGTATAAATTTCCTCATTTAAGTCCAAGGTCATTAACAACAGGATATGCAGGTGAAGGTGCAAAAGTTCAATCATATGCTTCTTTAAGTCCATCAAAGAGATATCAAGATAGACGAAATAATAAGAACAATAAGAATAATAAGTAAATAAGTGTTTTTCACATGAATGAACTTACTATAAAACATTCTCATGATGATTAATGCCTGTTAATACTAAAATTACATAAGATTATAGAAGGTTTGGCTAATTAACACATGTAGTGACAATATGTAGATGCTTTGATGAATCTTGTAGTTGATTATGGCTTATAAAATTCATAGAATTTGCTAATGAAATATTATTTATTCAATTCTAGTCTTTGGTATCAAAACTTAGCACAACAAGCAGCAATTCAGAATTCAGTAGCCGCAAATATTAATGCCATTAGAGACCAAGCCCTCTATGGAAATAGATTTGGTTATGGTGGATATGGAGCAGGTGGTGGAGCTTTTGCTGGATCAGGAGCAAGTACAGGCAGTTATGGTGGGGTAGGAGGTGGATCAACTTATGGAGGATCATACAACAATCCAGGATATGCAACACCAGTTGTTAATCGTTTTGGGGGTGGAGGTGGAAGTTACAGCAGCACTGGTCATGGAGGTTATTCAGGTGGTTCAAACTATGCAGCATCAGGTGGCTCAGTTGGAGGTGGACATCAAACAGGATTCGCTCATGTCAGTCCACCAAGATTAGACTCAAGATTCGGAGATGAAGGAGTTGTTACCCACAGTGTAGGAACACCAGGCTTTTCAGGAGTTTCATCATTCTCATCATCATCAGATATTAATGGTGTTAGAAATCGTGAATCAGGAACATCAGTCAACAACAATGGAAAAGTGACAACTTATTACAACAGAGGATCTTAAGGATATGCTTGATCATAATTTTAAGAAAAGTCCTTAATTTGTCGACTCAAACTTAATTTTAACTGTGGTTCTTTGATTTTAATTTTATTGTCTCGATAATCATGTGTGTAATAGACATTAAGGAAGTAAAACCATTAAAAAATTTGAAAAAAATAATTTTTATGTTTTTATTTTAAGAAGTTTATAAAGATTTAAGTTTTCAGAATTTATAGGAACTTGTGGCTCTATTCCTTTGATATTGAATTAGGTTTTAGAATATATAAAGATAATATTGAGGATCAGTCAACTTAAAGAATAGTTTTGATTTCATTTACGAGTTTTAAAGAGACTGCTGAAATAGAACAGAGAGAAAAGAGGTCTACAAGGATATGGATATGCTCAACAGTCGAAATCACATAGAATTGCTTGATAGTGCATTATGTTTCCTATTAAACTTCCAATTTTAAATGTTTTAAAAGCAATAATGTGAGCTGAAGTGGCTCTGGGTCGGAATGATTTAATACTTTGGTACCCAATTATTGCAATACCGACACAGTGATTATGGATTCGAGACTAGATATGAGATATTTACACTTGTCCTTTTTCGAATCATATGTACTGGAAATGAGGCCCACAGCCTTCCTTTGTAGGCTACAGGCTGAAATTACATCAAAGTGATTCGGATTCTACTATAAATTGTAGGTCTAGATTTGAGTGCAGTTGTTTGGCGCATTCTCACTCGTTTAACTCTCATTAGCTGCGAAATGCCCTAGCGCACCTCTGGATTACAATTGATCTGAATAGCTAAAGGTTTGTTTTTTTCAAAAAAGCAAGAATCGCCAAAAGCTTGATGAAAAAATAAGAAGGTCTAAAATTTAAGCAAAATAAAGTTTATCAACTGAAGTTTTGTGTTCATGGACAAATGATAGCATTCATGCATTAATAGCATTCTCAGTATTTTGAAAAACCAACCATAACAAGTTGCGTCTTCGAAAATTCTCCAGAAAAATATGCTCTTAAAAAAATCCAAAATCCACACAAACAATTCAAAATAAACAAGCGAACTGCACAAAAATTTGAGTAACATCCGATTGATAAGAGTGAAATATTTTGACTTCAATCGAATTCATCCGCGAGTTCTTGGAAGAACGGAACAAATATGTCTCATACTTGAGAAAAAAACGACTCAATTGAGATGAGAAAAATGAAAAAACCCAAGAGTTTGTTTACGGAGGAGGCAGTTCGATCTCAAAATGAGACTGATAAGAAATTTTGTATATAATTTGCACAGATCGAAGAGAGTCTTCAGTCTTGTGAGATCAATTGAAGAATAATCATCCAAAAATAAAAACAAGGAATTAAATTAGAATAAGTATATTCTGGACAAAATGAAAATATTGCTGACATTTTTAGTCACAGCTGCATTAGCACATGCTGATGTAGATAATAAGTATGGAACGTAAGTTTTAATTAAAGAAAAGCGTTTCAATTTTTGTGCATTGAATTGTCAAAACTTTTGAATATTTTCTCTGATCAAAACTCTTTTTTTCTTCTTTTCCTTTTGAAAAATTGGCAAAATTTGTGTCCCTACAACAGGGATTTTAACAATTACTTTCTCTCTATTCATGATAGGCACTACTCGCAACATCAAACATCTGTAAATGCTGCCCGTCAAGGCATGCAAGAAAGATTATCAAAATTAGACAGTCAAAATGTTTATCAACGACAATATGGTGCAAGTGATGCTTATACTGCTGGATGCACAACTGGATGTTCAACTGGCTCATCATCTGCATATAATTCAAGGTACAGACAAGTCTTAAACAGATGACTTTCTTCTCCTTATCAATTGATTGTCAGAATGTAGATTTCTTAAAGAGTCTGATTGTGACATTCCCGACCTTATACTAGTTGATAAGGATTGACGAAGCTTCTGAAGTGATTATTGCAATATTATTTTTCATTTGTTAGCGCATTTTGTGCGGGTTTGATCATTTGAACCTGAAAAAAAATCTTTATTATTTATTTTCTTTATCAAAGTCCTCTGAAACGTTTGATTACTGTCCTGAAATTATTTTCAAATGAGTCACTCAGTCATGAACTTCAGAATTTCTAGATTCCACTAAAGGCGCTCTTAGTCACAAAACTGAGCTTGATCTTCTAATCTACTTCAATCTCCTTATTTAAAAATAAACAATTCTAATGCTAATCAACAACTTTTTTAGATCGTCATCAAGTTTAAACTCCCAACGAAGCAGTGCAAGTGGTCTTGAGAATTCAGATTATGTAGGCGTGGGAATTGTTTCTCATGGACAAGTAGCTGACGAAAATGACTTACAGCAACGTGTTTCTGCCAGATTTTCATCAGCAAGTGACCACGAAGCTGATGATTTACAGCAAAGAGTAGTCCCTGGAGATTTGAGTAATGTTCAGTCAGCAGCTTACCGTTCAAAGTCAAGAAGTAGTCGTAGAGAAGAAGAGGAGGAGGAAGAGGAAGAAGATTTACAAACAAATGTTGGTGCTGGGTACCATGACTTGTCAGTTAACAATGATAGATATACTGAGTCACAAAGAAGATTACAGCAACAGCAACAACAAAGAGAATCAGAATCGAGAGTGACTGGAGGTGGAAGAACATCTCAAGTTTATTATGCTCCCGGAGGTTCAGCATCGACATCATACAGATCATCAGCACAAAATTCAGAAGCACAATACAGTGAAACAAGAACACAAAAGCCAGTTCCAGTTGGACAATATGTAAGCATGGGTGTTCGTCCTGGAACATCTACAGTTTTGACAATTCCAGTCAGTGCTCAAGATCAAAGCCAACAACGTGTTTATGCAAGCAACAGACAAGGATATCAAGCTGTGACAGAATCAAGCAGAAGCAGAGTTCAACCAGGTTATCAAATTAATTACTATCCATCATATGCATCAGACAGAACATCAACATCATCCGGATCGAGAGTTGAGACAGCAACACAAAGAATTGTAGCATATCAACCTGAAAAACTCACAACAGCTGGCTATTCAAGATCAAGATACAATGACGAAGAAATAGAGGAAGAAGATGAAGAAGATACACAACAAAGAGTTCAACAGGCAAACATTAATTCACGTCAATCCTCAACATCTGGTGGATCAACAAATTATCAACAAAGTTATACCGGGAGAGTAGTTCCAATCGTTCCAATTCATACAGTTGAGTCAACATCATCACAAAGAACAAATGAAGATCAAAGAAGATATTATCAAGCACGTCCAGCCTATAGTCAAAGAGTTGCATCAAGTAGAAATGAAAATGAACAAGCAAGTGGCAGCAGTTCTCAATACACAAGTGTAAATCGTCCAGTAGTCACATCAAGCCGTATTTCAGGAACTGATGGATCTCAATATGGAAGCAGTGGAGTCACATACTACACAGCTCCAGTTGCATCACAATCACGAGTTCAAATGCAAGCACAAAACCAACAAGCTCAATCACAATATCAGGCTGGAACTGCTGCTCAAACTCAATACACAGCTGGAAGTGCTGCACAAAATCAATTTGCTTCAGGAAGTTCAGCACAAAATCAATACGCTGCTGGAACTGGATCAAGAACAAGTGGATATGGATATCAAGCATATCCACAATCGAGATTCTCAGGCACTCAACGTGGATCAGCAAGCTCAGTTAATCAACGATACAATGCACAAGCTGTTAATGCTAATTCCGATGATTTAGTAACATACATGTCAGAAAGTGAGAAGTTAGCTAGAGAACAACAAAGACAGGTTGCAGGATCTCAAACTAGTTCATCCCAACTTACAGCTTCCGAGGCTAATAGACGTACAGTAAATACAGCAAACACTCTTGATACAGCAGCCGCAAACTTTGTTGGATCAACGAATTTGCAAAGTAGATTAAATGATTTTGACAATGTTGAAAGCCTTGGTGGAACTGGTGGATTTAAGCGCGTCAAGTCATGGCAAAAACAATCAAAATGGGCAAGCGGTAAGTGATCTAGACATTAAACTTCTAATGTGTTGAAAAGTATGATTAATTGCTACTAATTAATTAAAATCTTTAATAGGTTCGGAATATGACAGTGAGGGCAAAATTAAAAGCCATTCAATGCTCAGCACAGCAGAAGCAGAGAAGCATAACATTAATGGTGCCGAGACTGGCTACAAAGCAGCAACAACAACATTAGAAAATGATGGAAAAGTCTCAACATATTCTATTCATACACCTTAGACATAAAATTTATGTCTTGACCCCTAATTTTTGATTAACTCTCCAAATTAATTAGTTACTACTTAGTGCTAGATATACGAAAAAAATTTATGTGAATATGCATTTCTAGATGGAACAAGTATGGCTATGCACCATTTGTGAAAAAAGTTTAATTTATGAGCGCATTTTTCATTAATTTCATTCTTTTAGATTTAAAAAAATTTTATAGGAGTGGTTTTGGATGGGCGTTTGGAGGAGTTTCATTTTTAATTTTTATGGCTTTTGTATTTTTCTGTTTATGGATGTTTTGATAGTGAGTCGAATAAAAAACTTGAAATACTCAATAGAATTTGATTTTTTAAAAACTAGATCAGTAATCTTTAAAACTAGAAGCAACAATGTACTAGAATATACAATGTACTAGAATTGACAATCTACAAGGTCCTGGAATCTACCAGAATCAGCTAAAATCAAAAACGTACTAGAATCTGTAATCTACTAGGAATTTCAACCTACTAGGGTCTGCAAGTTATTAAAATTTAATATGTACTAGAATTTGTTTATTAGCTTATTATTACATTCAATAGCAGTGTTGTCCAAACTTTTTGAGCCACGGCATACCACACACTAGGTGTGCACAGAGTGTGCAGTTCCTGGCATTTCAAACGTTTATTTGCAGCACACTAATGTGCCAAGGCACACAGTTTGTACAACACTGTTCTAGAGTAAACAGAACCACGTTAAAGCATAGCCGGTAAAGTCAAAAATTTAAGCACCAATTTAACAAGTTACGATTTTAGCCTCTAACCCCAAAAGCCTTCCAATTCGGTTAACATCGAGACAAATTCCTTTTTCTTTAAACCTATCAAGCTCCCCTTAAACATATGCAACCTAATGTAATTCTCAACTTTAGATTAGTCTCACATCAGCACACAAAACACGAACTCTAGACAAACTGCATTTAAGCCCTTCACTAATCATGTTAAATCGCGCTTCAAAAATTATTTCGTACTTCCGTTTTAAGCACTTTATATTTTTTTTTCTTAGAAGTTAAAAGCAAGCAGATTTTTATCAACTTCATGTGCATTTCAATTTATTGTTTTCGTTCTCTCTCTCTCCGCTCACTAAAAAGCAGCAATAGCATTCATTAGAAATATTCTTGTGAGAAACAAGCAAGTGCTGCTTAGATGCAAACAAAAAACTATTATATTTTGTGAATGAATTATTATCTGGCAACGAGCAATCTCAATTTTATGTGTCACATTAATTGTATTTATTTGAGGGGGTCGTTCTTAAATGAGGTCTATTAAGAGAAGGTGGTGCTTTTACCATAAATGAGAAGGTCAAAAAATATTTTGCAAAATTCCTATTTACGGATGTCATCTTGTGTGTTAAAAACATCACCAGCTTCTTCCCTAATAGCGACCCTATAACCTAGACGTCATTTTAGAATAATCCCATACCTTAATAAACAAAAAAATAATAATGAATTTAATTATGTTAGATTTTTTTTCTTCTTACATCTTTATTACAACATTCATTCACTTGTACGCGTACGGTAGTGCTACAAACAAGAATAAATAAAAAATTGACTTACAAAATTTATGTAGTCTTTGAGAAAGGTCTCTCAAGCTTATCATCAACTTTATTCGTTAACTTAAATTCATGAGATGACGAAGACGGATGTTGTGGATTTAAAAGTGGCCCTGGATATTCTTTACAAGTGCATGGTTCCCATGGAAGATGACGATCGTGATGAATTTGATATGGTATAAAATTTGATGGCTTTCTTAAAATATCAAATTGGTCTGAAAAGTTATGTACATAAATAATTAGTTCCGCATGATTAATTTTGGTCATTGCTACCATTTCGGTGATGAAAGACTGGTTCTTGATGAAATCTTCTGTTATTGTATCTCTCGGTTGTCCATATGGCATATTGTGGGATTTGTTTCCACGACTCATCGCTATGTCCACCACCGTTAAATT
The DNA here is from genome assembly GCA_917627325.4 of Chironomus riparius. Lineage (NCBI taxonomy): Eukaryota > Metazoa > Arthropoda > Insecta > Diptera > Chironomidae > Chironomus > Chironomus riparius. The sequence continues at coordinate 12,900,440 of OU895877.1, read as the reverse complement.
GATTCCTGTCGTCCTGTCTATGAAAAATCGGTCCACGAGGAGGCAATGGCTGTGAAGGATTCTCTAAAGGTATGACACTCAAAATTTCATTGTCAATTGACTCTTTAACATGTCCACTACTAATACCTCCACGATCTGGTGTGCCTTTAAACACTGGAACTACAGGAATGCTTGCATTATCATCCTCTTTTCCTATTTCTTTCTCATCAACTGTTTTTGTATCATTTGTCTCACCGCTCGTTATTTCAAATGTCACATCGGTACGAACTCCAACAACTTTTTTGGTTTCGGATGAATCACTTGAGGATGAGCTGTCACTTCCACTGCTTTTTGATTCTTTTCGAATAATTTATTTAATTTTTAAAAACATTTTTTCCTGTTGAATAATTTTTAGGTCACCTTTTAATTCCGACGTATCAACTGTCACACGCAATCCTTTAATTTTTCCCGTTTTTATATCCTTTTTCACTTCAACGAGTCCCCGATTATCACCAAAATCAAGTTTCGGATCAATAGCAAGACTGTGCGTTAAAATTAAAATATTAAAAATTATCAACAGCACTAAATTCCGCGAGCCCTCCACAGAAGTCATCGTGTATTGTTTGGCGTCAAGAATGAAACTGAAATTGTCTCGTGTGCTGTTGCAAAAATGCTTTGTTTCTCTTACTCGAGAGCTTGGCTGATTGTTGTTGTTGTTTTGCGTGTTAAGTGAACAAAAAATTATTCTCAATATAATCGCCAAACTCGGTAGCATTAATATGGGCAATTTTTTTGTGGATATTTTGAAGTAAAGGAGTGAGTTTGGGATTGCAGTTTGGGTTTGGACAGAACATTTCATTACTTTCATGTTTTTGGAGTTACCAAATGGTTTCAGATCCCCTACTTAACTTGTTTGTTGATCATTATCAGATAATAATTACCTTATCGATGCTAAATGAACTTAAAATGCGCCTCAACCCCCTGAAAAATGTAAAGTTCCACAAATTGTTCCGGGCTCCTTTTAAAACTCATGGACATTACCGAAGCCAACGATGAGAAGACGATTGTTATTAAATTTGCCGGTCTGGTTATTTCATCTTGATGATCTTTGGAATTAAAACTAATAATGATCGTTCCTCAATTTGAAATTAACAGAAATCGGAAAAAATCACACGCAAATTAAGCATCACTTGATGATAGCTTTTAAGTCAAAAAAAGTAGCCGCGTACCTGTAAAACCGGATTTATAATTAATGTATATTAAAGCGTAATTAATAACGAACTTCTAACGTGATTACAAGATTTATATCTCACTCACCCGAAAAAAATAAAATGTGTTAAGATTGACATCGGAATGAGAAATTGCAATACGAATGCAAATAAAAATATGTGTTGGGCTTAAAATAATACAAAGTTATATTTTATAGCCGTGAGATATATGCAACGAAAATGTGAGAGAAGTCATTAATTTCATGTTAAAATGTTGAATGCATTCATTATTTGTTTGGCATATAGAATTTTTTTTGGGATCATCAATCAAATTAAAATCGACGGGGTACAGGAATATTGAGGAATTTTTAAGAATTCATGTGGAACAATTGATGCAGAATATAGAGGAATTAATTGGTTTTTAATTTGGATCGTTTGCTCAGCAGGGGTTCTTGGTTAGAAAATTGGAGGAAATTGATTATGGTTTTATAGTCTGAGTGCATTTGAGATATTTAAAAAATATTTTCTTTCATTTTGAATATAAAGTTATTTAAGGCAGCGAGTAAAGAGAGTGGCTTCATGTAAAATGATCAAAAAGTTTGACAATTGAGGACTCAGTCTTCCTGACCGACGAAAATTCTTACAAACACCTCCATAGACCCCCTTGAACCCCATCAGACTCTCTAAACTCATCCATGTCTTAAAAACAGTTTTAATATATCGACACCTCAAACTACTAGTTTTACTCATAACAAATCATCACTTACACTTGACATTCACACAGTTTTTCATGCACTAAAGCTGAAAAGAATTTTATAATTGTCTGAAACTTGCAACAACTTTGATGTCATTAATAACATGCTAAAATGATTTTTTCGCTTACAAATAAAACACAATAAAGTTTTGACTTTACAATATTAAAGAGTTTTTTTTTGCATTTTTATTTTAAAAAAACTTACAAAAAATATTTTTTTTCTAATTCGAGAATAAATAAATAAAATTTTAATAAATAAATAAATAATTCATATTCACTTATTCAATTATATTGAAATGGATAAAAATTTGTCATTAAGTAATTTTTTGGGGGGTTATTCAATGACAAATTTAATATCGATATCCATGTGCTTCTGTTGGTTTGGTTGATTTTCATGGGAAAAGATCGATTTTGGTGGGGAGATGGAGGAAATTTGGGGGGTTTATTTTTTTCAAATCGATGACTTCAAAATCAAAAATGAATTTTTTTTAAACCTCAAAATTTGCCTACTTTAGTCACTCAGTATATTTTACTTTACTTTACTTTAGTACTTTAGTCTAAGATTAAGCCATAAGACTCTCAATAAAGTAGCTTGCCTACAATACAGTTTTGAGTCATAACTATGTTGAAACCTAATTTTCAAAAAAGCTAAGTTTGTCCTAAATGCAAATGTTGTAAGGCTTTATAAAACTAGTTTCATCAAACTAGGGTTCAATATCTCGACCAGACCCCTTACACACCATGCACTCGCCAAAAACCTCAAACCTTCCTCATCTTTCCTCAAGAAAATCATACACCAAGAAGCATTTAACCTGATTTATCCCAAAAAACTGTAGCATACAAATCTCTTTCATGATCTTAATTCACGCATTAAAAAAAGATTTAAGCGTAAGATTAAAATCTAAATCTCATTTAGAATACAATAATAAATAAATTAAAATAAATTTAAAAAAATTTGATATTGCTTAATTAATTAATAAATAAATTATTTAATAATAAAAATGCAAACTTTATGTACACACCAAAATTAGATATTTTTTTTGTCGCCGTTGTTGATTGTTCTTCCATTTATAAATAATATTAAGTTAATGACCATCGAAAACAAGAGATGTTCAAAATGTCTTAATGAGTCGATTATAATGTTGGTTCTGTTTTTTTAAAGACAAAACAAGAAAACATGACAAAATAGAAGAGGTTTTGGTAATTTGCACTGATTTAATAATTTTGGTATCGGAAAAAAATTAGAAATTTGTTAATTTAAGCGTTAATGAAAGAATCGTGAAAAGAAGTTTCTAAGGCCTAAAAGTGAAAGTGCACTGTAGCTTGTTGGCTTGTCTTCTAAATCTTCCTCATCATCGTCGTCGGAATCGTTATCTGCAATTATTTACATTTCGATTCCGTGAATTATATAGTTCAACATGTTACGGAAATATCTAATTAGTCTTAATTACCATCGTCAACGACCGCTTCTTCTAGTGCTTGATCTTCAAGGTCATTCTCATTGTCAAGATCTGCGTCTTTTACGCTGCCAGTGACGTCATCGACTTCCTCTGCAACATCTTCTGCATCATCTTCTAATTCATTTTGTACAATTTCTTCTGAGACTTCGTCCTCTAATTGCTCTTCTGCGCTCTCTTCCTCGTCATCTCCGTCTGATATGAGATCTGAAATTAAATTATTGGATTGTTAATTTAATGAGCTGATTTTTGAGCAAATTTTACATTTTTTAAGAAGATTTCAGAGGATGGAAATGTGGAGAATAGCAAAAAACGGCATCTGACCCAGGTTTAAGTATCAGAGGGGTCTATAAGCCATGATTAGATAGATATTTGTCAATATAATATTGATTGCAACTTCAAAGATCTTGACATTGGTTTCTATCATTCATTTCAAACTTGAATTAAGCAATTGTCAAAAATTTCTGTATATTTTCCTGACTCTATGGTAGTCTTTGATCCAAACAAACCAAAAATTCAACACCTTCCAAACCATTATTTGCTTAAAAAGCTAAACAGTAAATTTTTGACATAAATATTCATGACTTCCAGAGATAAGAAAGTAAATATCCACGAAACAAGCCTTTGTAGATTCTTCACGGTATGAAATACACTCGACCCGTATTTTATTCTTTTCTCAAGCATTTTCTGTTTGTGTTGTAATTGAAGATAAGTTGTCTTTGAATGGATCGTAACCGCAAAATTGTATTTCATTATTTATGTTTTGGCTTACCACAGAGATTAGATTTGACTATAACTTGCGTTAAAATGCTGATTTACTACTGAGTGACTGCAACTTAAGGAGCTGCTGTTCATAGAATATTAAGAAGAGTCCCAATGAAGATTTGAGCAAGTCACTTTAATTTGCATACCCAAAGTCGATCCCACCCGCCAATTAGAAATCTGATTTCTATTCATGTGCATGAAAACTCAGCCAAAAAACAGAATTACAATAATTTTAACAATAATGCACTTTCTTTAAAAATGCGCCATGTTATTTTAATTAATACATACCATCAAGAATTCCGAAAATGCCACCGTCCTCTGTAAACAATAAAAATCAAAAAAATGTTAATTTCTGTAAAATTTTCGCAAACAAAGCAATTAGCAAACCTTCATCATCATCCTCCTCGTCATCACTTGAATCAGCTTGTACTGGTCTCACTAATTCTTCCGTCTCTTCATCATCCAATACCCCATCGACCTCATTATTTTCAACATTTGTATTGTCTTGTGGTTTGACTTGTTTTCTTTTTGGGTTTTTACGTGCTGGCTGTGGTTGAGCAACAGAGCTGTCATCATCATCACCGCCCAAAATATCATCCAAAAAGTCACCGGAAAGAAGACTGAATCCAGTGTAATCTGCGTCATCATCATCGTCGTCTTCTGCAGCTGATGGTTGTGGGTTTGCTGATTGCCCTGTTGGACGGTCATCATCGCTATCACTGTCATCATCATCTGATTTATTTGGGGAGAAAAAAAATTAATTTTGATCATCAAGAATGTTATGGCAAGACTTACCACCCAAAATGTCATCGTCATCATCATCATCATCTCCTCCACCGAATCCGAAAAGATCATCATCATCTAGGATCAAAAAATGAAATAAAGTATGGTACACAATCTTTAAAGTCAAAAAAAAAATAAAATTACCATCGTCATCCTCATCTTCAGCTGGTACAGGTGGAAGTGGCTCAGCATCAGTGACTTTCAAGCCACGTGGACCAAAATCAAAGCATGAAACTCTCAATGCAGCTTCAACTTCATCGTCAGCGCGTAATTCTAATCCTAAGCATGCCTTAAAGTTCTCATTCTTCTTTGAGATTCCATAAATACGACCACAGAAGTTTGTAAAACCACCAGGAAGTGGCAGGCAGACTGGTGTTGCCTTACGTCCTGTTAAGAATTATTCAGATTATATTTAATGTCAATTAGAGTTATTCGAAGCATTAAAGCACTCACCATTAACAATACGATTAGCCAAGACACGATTTCCAAACTTGATACCAACCGACAAACGATCGCCTTCAAGATATCTAATGTTTGCACATCCAGGTCCACGAATTGGAACTAATGGCAATGCAAAGTCACGACAACAATCACATTCAAAGCTTGTGCATTTGCAGTAACGATTTATCGGATTTGAATCGTCCTCATTTGAAATCGTCGCTTCTGTTGACTCGGCTGATGTCACTGTTGTTTCTGCTGATATTGGTGCGACGGAAGTCTCAACACTGTCAGCAACATCTTCAGCTGATGCACTTGTTGTACTTGATGAGACTTCATAAACTTGAATATTTGCAACGGGAATATCTGAATCTACATCTACGCCTTCTGGCTCATCATCTTGCTTACTTTGAAGCTTTGTTTTTCTTCTGGCTTCTACGGTTTGTGGTCCTGGATTAATGAAATAAAGTTCAAGGTTAGCAAATGACAGGAAACGAAAGAGAATTTAAGTAATTTTTTTATTCTCATGAAAAATAGCTTATTACAGCATAGACTAGCTTCATAAATTACTTAAGACGCAATAAATACTTTAAATGGAAAGTAAAATGCTCTAACTTCCTCAACTTCTTCTCTTCTTTTATTTCTTACACGCACATATTAAGTAAAAATAATTTTTATGGCATTTTTGTTCTCAATTTTTCAAACGAGATGTGAGATAATTGTTACAATCATGAAATCAGGCATTTCAAGTTCAAGTTCAATATGATGCAATTTGAATTGCCTATGAGAGTCTCACACTTTTCAAAAATTTGTTATTGTTTAGTTTGAAGAGGCTTTTTATTGGGATAATTTTATTATATTTTAATGAGTTTAGTTTGTATTTATTGTTATCAGGTGGCACAGCTTTGTGGCAACATAGATAGCCTTAATATCGAAGAACCATCAAAGGATTGGTTTGGATCCTACAAATAATCTCCAAACCTCGAATGAAGCAAACTTTGATGCCATCTGATGTTGCTTGTCATCAGCTTAACTTTAACTTCCTACAGTTAACAAAAACCTAAAGCTATTTGAGGGTACATCAGGTCTTTAGACGTAATCATGTCTTTGCAATGTGCCGAGCTTGCAAATGGTTTGGATTCCACTATAAACTGTAGGTCAAAAGGATGTGGTACAATAGATTCTGTTCTAATTTGAATCGAAAAACCTCCAGCTCGAAAAGTCTGGTCCATCTCCATGCTTTTTTGAGATTAAATCTATAAGCTAGTCATAAACTCAAGTTAATAATTTTACAACTAGAGAATGAAGCAGTCTTATTGCAGTTCCTCTATTTAAAATTCCCACGGTATCATTCATACTGTGAATTTCGTTAATCTTCTTCGGCCTGTTTCACTAAAGTGGATTATCCTCGATTTCGGATTATCCACTTCAGTTTTTTGAAAATATCTCCAGACGCTTAAGGTTATTAAGAGATCTAATGTCTGATCTAGTTAGAGTACTTTGCTACTTAAATTAACATAAACTTAGAATTTTTATATCTTCACTAGTTTAAGAATTATAGCAAAAATCGAAATTAATCAACTAGATTTGGCTAGAAAATTGAATAATTAATACTTCTTAACGAAAAGCAAAACTTTAAAGTACACAGAAATTTCAGGCATACTTCACTCTATTATAATCCAAAATTAGAAATACCACACCTCGCATAAAGTTTAAGATATTTACAAAAATCTGATTTCGAATAATCTGAAATCGAGGATAATCCACTTTAGTGAAACAGGCCGATTAAGCTTCAAGAATTTCCACATTCCTCGTTTGAAACCAATTAAAATCCGTTCCTTGCTTCATAAGCCATAACACCCCCCTTCCATTTATAATCTGATGAAAATTAATCGAAATCGATCTGACTGACTTTCATTTAAAAAAATCGTATTAATTGTCTAAACATGACATGATGAAAAGCCCTAGAAACCAAAACAAAACAAGAATAACACAGATAATTTTGTGGGCTTTTTCGTACGAAAATGTTTTAATCACTTTCAATGTTTTCTCTTAACATAATTAACAAAAAAAAAATAAACATTTAAAAAAAGTCAGAAGAAAAAGAAGTAAAATTGTAGCATTTAATTAGGTCTTATTTAATTTAAATGAAAATAAAATTCCATCGTGAGAAAAAGTGACCATAAAATTTATTTTTTGGCTTCAGTGACCTCATTCGCAAAGATTAAGGTATCAGAATCTTTTTTTCACACTTACCTACAACACGAGCAGCCGCATATGTGATGATTGATGCTATAATCAACAACTTTAACACCTTCATTTTTATTTCTTTCTATTCTTTGATTTCACAATTTATAAAAAAACTATCTTGTTATGGTTACAGGTTAATTAAAGCTAGTCGGAGACGGATAGAAAATAAGAAGAACATAAAAGGAAAATTAGACATTTTTTTATATAAATTAGAAACGCGAATTAATTTATCAGTGAATCCAAAAATGTAGAATTTGGCACACAAAAGAGACAGCAAGAATGTACGATATGTGTGCCTTGCCTTCGTCCAAGTCACTTGCAAATTTGACATGCTAAAAAAATTGTAATATTTGCACTTTCTTCCGTTTATGTCTGTGCGCATGTTTTTCGATTAACAGTTAAGCGTGAAAATGAAAATTCAACTAATGTGACGATTAAATTTGGTATGGCAATAAAATCGCACTTTTTATGATTCGACGACAATGCCTCAAAGGGAAATTAAAGAAAAGACAAAAAAAAATAATATAATAAATAAGGAATTTAACGGAATATTTTTGTGTTAATGTGACTACAAAAAAAAATATTTAAATATTAATTTGATGAAGATGCGAGACAGAATTTCAGAAGATGTCGCGATCAGGTCAGTAGCGAGAAGAGAAAGAGACTTGAATGAGCGCAAAGAATGTGCCATAAAACCCAAATACATTTAATTTGAATATATTTACTTGAGAGTGAAAGATCTTCAATTTATTTCTATATTTCTTCGTTTTTTGGGTTGGTGCTGTACATACATTCTTTAATTTTTATATAGGTTGACGACAGGGTCGTAGTAAGGAGATTAAGATTGACTGGTTAAGGACTTAGTCTGGGAAGTACAGGTGTAATCAGTTGTTTGATAAGAAGCTTCTGAAATCCGCTAGGATTATTTGAGCAAAAAATGTTAATACAACGTCCAAACCCTCCTCAAAGGCTAAAGACCTCCCAAAAAGTTATCCAAAGCTAGCAATAAACTCCATTTTAGACCATAGCCCCAGCAAACATGATTCCTTACTTCAAATTGTTTTATAACTTCAAATAGTTTTGTACGATATCCTCAAACAACCAACACATCCCTTAATTATCCCCCTGAGTCATCAAACTCCTTGTAATTTCTCTTATTATTCATCCATATTTACAATACACAATTCGATGACTCAATCTATGTACAAGAAGAAATAGAAACTCCAAAAAAAGCACTACGATGGTGTAACGGTGATCATACATGATTATCTAAAATACATAATGAACCACGAACATTATGGAATAATAGAAATTTTTAGCAAATCACGAAAAGAATTCAAGAATTGAATAATTTATTTTCCGTTTGTTTGTTTATTCTTTTTTCGTGGAATTCTTTCTTACTTCCAATGAACCATTTTACTTTTGTTTTTACAAAATAAAATTTCGAAATAAAAGAATGAGAAAATAAAGAACAGGTTTTGGTGAATTTGGATTGAAAATTTCAGATCCGGACTGTATATGATGCACCTTGCATCACGAAGGTTTTACTATATTTGGCGATATTTCATTTGTGCGTGAATCATCAATAAAGATTAAAGCTGTTTTTGGAGTTTTATTCCTGATTTTTCATATAATTGGATGTACATTTTGGAGATGTTTAAAAATTCATCATTTTTGGGAATAAATAATTCTCATACGGTATAAGCTATTTAAGCAACTGTAAAGTGGACTCCTTTCTGAGGATTATTAAAATGATGAAGTGTTCATTCACATGTGTACTTATACTGAATTTTTGGAGGCAATTTAAATGAATGGTTTTTTTTTTTAAAAAAAAATCTGTGTTGAATATAAGCAAACTTTAGGTAATAATCTCTCAATATGCGCAAACTTTGATGTAATGACTAGTAGGCATGAAGAAAGTGTTTACTTTTGAGAGCTCTACAATTAGCTAATATCAGTAAATGGGACTTTGATATGACAAGATTTTCATATTAAAATGAGATCGTCTAAAGCAGTGTGGGAGTTGAAGATTAAGTTACTTTATCTTGATAATCAAGCTTGCAGCTTGTTGCATCTAGGTTGATATCCTTCGCTGTTAATAAATACTTTGGTAAGTCTATTAGCTATAATTAGTGATTTTAATTATTCTCTGAATTGTAGCTTCAAATTGGACTATTAAATCCTGCAAATCTACAATAGCAATTCTTCTAGAAACAGGTGCTAAGCTATTGGAGGGATTTAGAGGACAAATCAGTTTCGTAATCCGAAATTTCTTCAATTTGCTAGGGCTTTTATGAAAATTCGCAAAAATCCCCTAACCTCTAAAATTTTAGATTTAAAACAATATATTACCCCTTTTAAATACTTGGCTATTTCCCTGGCTAGAAAAAATGGCAAATAGTAGATAAGCTAGGGTTTTTGTCACACGGAGCCGAGTCAAAAATTAACGCCCTTTTAATTGAAATTTTTGGGAGTCATTGCCCTAGTTTCATCACTAGCTACACCCTGGCAAGCGAGAATTGAAAAACGTTAATAAATCTATTTCATCTAAAGTACAATGATAGAACTAGGAGATTCCCTAGGGATTCATATGTTGCAAAACAAGAAGAGATTCATTTACTTAATGACCAATAATGTATAAACATCAACATCACTTAAACAGCATGTAAATACGAGACATTCTTATGTAATTTATACAAAGAGTAAGCAACAAGTATTCCAACTATTCCATTAATACCAGCAACATTGTTTCCTAAAAGACACAAAAGTAGTCCAACTATTCTTTCATTCAACTTCCTTATCAGCTGATTATAAAAAAATTTCTCCAATAAAATTTGCACATTTCGCATACATTTAGGCTGAATAAATTTTCTATATCTTCTTTTATGACTAATTCAGAAATTTTTGTGTCACCAAAAACAAAACTTGATTTACATCCTCAATTTTCTTTTCGTCGAAACTATTTAGTTCATACTAAAACTTCAATTCTGTGTCTCATTCATAACTGATTTAAATTCTGTGTTGCATTTTAATTCGCACATTATTAATTCTGTCTTATTCCATTCGTAGGTATGTCACTTTATTATTTTAGGGAACTTAACACTGATTTTTCAAAGCACTTGTGCAGTTCGGGTTAACAATTTTAAATTCTGACAAATTTTAATCGCATGCTTTCGTGCACAAATCATTGTCAAGAAGGTCTCATAATTTGATTCCGTTCTGGACTTTAATAACTGTGATTGTAGTGATTGCGTTTTTTTGTGTTCTTTTGCACAGCTTATTTACTTTTTTTTCTCATTCAATTTACCTCAACTTAAAAATTCACTTTGATTATTTATTTTTATTTCACTACAAGGCACATCCAATCGAAGCAACGTCCATCCAGCAACTAACTCTTTTCATTCCAATATATTTTTAAATATCAGCTAGAAAAAAGCAAACTTAATGAAATGAAATGAAGAAGAAATGTGTGAAAAAAGAAATTTTTTTTCTTCTCTGTCTTCTCTCTCATCGCGCTTACTTCTTGTGCAGTTGATTATTGCTGTTGTTGTTGTTGTTCTATTCGTACACCAAAAATAGAATTTATTCATGAAAATTAATTAAAACTTTTTTGTGAGCAAATTATGGATAGTAAAATGAAGAAGAGACAAAGCAAAGTTGGATAATTAGGGAAGCATAGAAATAATTCAGCGGACGTAAAGCTATTGCTATGCAATCAGATCAGCACGACATCTGAGAATATGGAATTGAGCATGTTTGGTGCTGTTTTTAAGAATAGATGCTGGGGGTTATTCTGGAATGATGTCTACATTATGAGGATTGAAGGGCTTCTTGAATCATTGCAACATTCAAATAAATTTGGACATGGCACTTAAGGAGAAGGTGCTAAAAAAAAAATCCCCAACCAACCTCATAAACACACAATCCCCAATGGAGAAATGAGAATAACTAATGAGAGTCTCTCTCCATCTCTAGAAGAAGTAAAAAATAAACTGTTAAAGAACTTCGATTGGAAATATCTTCAGAAACGTTATAGAATAGAAAGATGAAGTAAAAGGTAATAAAAGTGTGGAAAAGAAAACAAAAAAAAAACGAGAAATTAAAAGCTTTGATCTTGACAATTTATAAAGTTCTAATTGAGTTTGTTTACTTTTTAGATTTGTAGATCAAGTAAGGCAATTTATGAGCTTAATTTACTTGACTGTGTTTCATTACATTACGTGCTGTAGAATAAATCACTGCATAGTCAAGTAAATTTCAGTTCTCTTAAAGTTCATTCATGTTATTGGGTCAGATCATTATCTTTATTGCTGTCGATGGTAATTTTTCAGCCTGTTAGCACCTCATGTCAGATGAAAGTGTTAAATTCTTTAAGGTAGGTGTGATGCTTGTTTGTTTTATGAAAGTTATCTTGGTCATTGTCACTTTTTGTCTGGAACTTTTTATTTGGATTGCAATATTTATTGTGTTTGTGATTTTTAAAGGCAGAAAAGGTATTGTGACGTCAATGATGATTAGTTTACTTCCGCTTATTTTGTATGACGAGATTTGAGTCTGGAACTGTTTGCAACAGCGTCATTAGTTCTTGTGCAACAACTAGAAATCGAAAGTTATGTGTCATTAATAAAGATCAAGCTCCTTAATCATCAAATTTTTAAAATGCAGATGCAAAAAATTAATTAGCAGAAAAACTTCCATTCACTTTAAATTAAAATTTTATTCAATATCCTGATCAGCACAAAAAAAAAATCATCAATTCAATCAGTTATCCCCAAAATTTCAAGTAATGAATTATTCACGCGACAACAACAATGATCAAGCCTCAGAAAGAAAGACACGGATCTGAAATTCATAAAAAAGTGTTTACAGTCAGCTTCACTTCCAAAGAAAGAAATTTATGATTTTTTTTAAATATGCAAAACAAAATTTCTGACATGTGAGTCATGTCTGAGCATTTTTTTGAGTGAAATACTTTTCATCTGCAAATTTTATGCAGGGTTATTATTGGCCATAAACAGCGAAAAGCCAAATATTTACTTATCTCATTAGCACTAATTGAATTGAGTTGAGTTTGTTGTCGGCCGTTTAAATTTATCTTGAAATTTTTGATGATCAAGTTGAATTAATAACCTAGTCAAGTAATAAAGTCAAGTCATGATACTCAGTCAAGTAGCCAGAACATCAAGAAGTATTTAAAATCTACTTAATCTACTCACTAGCTTTCGAGTAGCTGCACTCCTTAGTTTTTAAGCAGCATAATAAATATCCCCGTCCTTCAAATGTATAAGCACAATTCAAAATGAAACAGGACTTATGATGAAGATAATAATAGCTAACAGAAAAATTATTTTCCAAACAATTTATTTTATTTACTTATTGAAGGGGATTGCATATCAGATGGTGAAAAATAGTGGAAAATGAAAAGAATGGAGAAAATATGATGAACGTCTTTAATAATTTCGCATTTTCTTTTCATAAAAATGTTGCAGTATTTTAGTTGTAGAATTTTTTTTGAGTGTCTGTTGAGTGAAAATGTAAGTTTGATTCGGAAGTCTAGGAGGCTCAGGAGCGTAGCCAGAATTTTTTTTTGTTTTAACGGGAAAATTTTTGAGGATTTTTGGGAAATCCTTGCAAATTGAAGAAATTTAAAGAAAAAGTGGGATTTTTGCCGCCCACCCCCCTATGGCTACGCCTCTGAATAGGATTCTTTGCTGTTTGTTGATTCAACTGCTGCTCAGAGCTTCTTTTTGACTTGAACTCAATAAACAATCGTTGCAATTTCAATGCTACTGAAAAGCTTCAAACAAGGCTGATTAGTGTTTAAAACTGAAGCATTTGGTTTCGATTTATATTTTTAGATTAAGCAAGTAGGGAGGTTAAAAAAAATCACAAATTTTAATAAGCACTTAGTTCACTTATGACGTCCACAGGACAGGTCATTAATTTCGACTTCATAAGTGAACGATCCCTAAGGACCTTAAGAGAGTTATATAATTTTGTAGTTTCCTCTGGTTTTGCTTTAGATTAAGGTCAATGATATATGGGGCCATTCACTTATGACGTCCGAAATTTAGGGGGGAGGGGGGTCTAGGATTTTGTGACAGTTCAAACAATGGAAATTTTTTTCTATAGAATTTTTGTGACAGGGGGGGGGGGGTCTAAAAATCAGGTTTTTTGATGGACGTCATAAGTGAACGACCCCTATCTTGAGTAAACCATTTTAAGAACATGTAAACCAGTCCAAAAGAGTGAGTACAGTAGATGCAGTTGAGCCCAAAGAAGCCCACCCTAGCATCAAACTACCATTAATTCACTTTAAACTTAACAGACCAACATCTCCTAGTTCAACACATTTCCAAGAGTACGTAAATAAAACACTACACAATAATAGTTCTATATATCCCATTTCAAGATAATGCCATGTCTTATAGTGTTCATACATACGCAGATAAATGCTGAAGGAGGAAAAAAATGTTATTAACATCTCGGAAGGGTCCGAGTTCATCAATTGTTTTCGCAATGGAAAAAATATTATTGCTTAACATTTTTACGACATTGTAGTTTGAGAGAGAAAAATTGGCGAGGGGTGAAGAAAAAAATATCATTTTCGTATTAACGAGTCGATAAAAAAATATTTTTCATCATTTTTTCTAGTTCAAAAATTGTTTTGGGGGAAATTTTTTTATTGTTATTTTTTTTCTCCATCTTCTTCTTGTTCTACGTGCTGACGTTGCTACATTTACAATTTATCACATTCATTTTTGTTTGATTAAAATCATGTTTATCAATTTTTCTCGCTCCTTTTTGTGGATTTTGTATCGATAGCAACCAGCCATGAAAGAGGCGATAGAATGAGAATGAAAATTTACCCAATTTGATGATGAAAATTTACTTTTTTTTTATTATTATCCAGAGAAAAAAAAACTTTGTCTAGGCATTGTGAGGGCAATGAAATATTGATTGTACAACTCACACTCCATTTCTTCCTGTTTTTTTGTTGGTCAATTGAGTTTTTCGTTACTGTGATTGCTTTTTTTCTGGATGATGAGTCATTTTTCATAAATGCTCATATTGAGCTTGGAAACGTGGATGAATGTTGAGAGGATTTGATGAGGGGTAATGCCCTTAAAAGAAATTAACTTCCATGCTATGAGTGGAAATAAGATGAATTTTTATAGAACACGTTTTATTCTGAATTTATGAATTATTCATTAAATGAATGGGAATCATTTAAATTTGACTATAAAGAAAAATAAAATTGAATATTTCTTAAATGTTTTTACAATCTTGAGTTTTATTTTTTTGGGGTGCGTTATGAACATTTCATACTGTTATTTGCCGAGGTAGATCGACTTGATATTAAGTAGAGTAAAAACAGGGTGGATTGATGTTTGTTTTATGACAAAATGTAGGAGATCCACAGCAATTGTGATAGAGTTCGCAACTATTTGTAGTTCCATCAATTTAGTTCATCTAACCACACGGAAGTCAACAAACCTCAAGCAATTCCTTTTACAATGTTCCTTTAATATCTGAGGATTAAATTCTTCATTATCACTGATAGATTCGACCATTATTAAATAGCCAGCAGGCATAAAAATAATATTTATTATCATCTCACCATTATCAACTACAAACCAAATCCGATTTTAATTTATTAAATTAGAAAAGAAATTTTTCTACCCTAAACTTCTCCTTCCCTTGAGTCAGTGTGTATATCTTAAGGATTATTTCATGCTATATAGAGCATACACATTTATATTATGTGTTAGATGTTGATAGTCATTTCATAATTTACCCATTAATGCATTATCTCTTTAATCTCAAATCCATTATAATATGACATACCGCATTGGTTCGCGTTAAACCGTAAACAATTCACAGCTTTTATGAATCCTATTTAAGAGTCTTATGTGTGATCATATAATATTAATATTAATACAATTCCCCATCCAAAGATTGTGAAAAAATAAAAATTTTTATCCATTTTGCCTCTCAAATGCAGGCGCCTTCTCGTGCTGTGCTTTAATTCCCTATTTTTCCCCGCAGTTTTCCATCAACCGACATATTCACTACAGTAGACACATTCAGTACAGTGTAAGTACAGCACCGAATGATGTTTGATGTTGGGAATATCATTAATATTATGAAGCTTAAGAATACGAGTCTCATTGAAATGTAAATTTAAAGATTGTGTATGCACAATGCTCACATATACATGATATTTGTCGTTTGACGCCCTCAACATGATATGCAGTCAGTCAGCTATTTCTTTCTTCCGCATTTTCACCCCGCATCATATACGTATGTGCTATTGAAACGTGCAGCAATACATCTTGAGAATTTGTAATATGAGGAATTTTTTTATTTTATTTTATTTTATTTTACGATTTTTTTTTTCATATCATGATACTTCGTTACCGTATCATAGATCGAAGGAGCAAGCAAGCAAATAAACAGGAAGATTGAATAAATTGGTACCTTTGTTAGAAGGGAAGACGATATGCTTGTCTTAGATTGCCTTCTATTTCATCGATTATTTTTGCCTTCAGGGTGTCAAGTTCTTAAATTATTTTTTTCTTCTTTATTTTGTACTAAGACAACAAGAACAAGAAACCCCTTTCTCATCTTCCTCATCATTCACTTGCTTACAATTTATATGACATTAGAAATTTAAGGGAGTTTGAAAGATGTTTTGATAAGATTTTGTGGTTGGATACGACGCATTTTGATTTGAGATTGGAACTTGTGTTTTGAAGGGTTTCAGACACGAGGGGTTCATTGATGGGGTCTGAGATTTTTTTCTCAAAAACCGGTACGAAGTGATTAAAAGTATTCCGTTGATAAGGGAGTTGTGAACCTAAACCCTTCACTGGAAACTTTATCAACTCTAGACGTTAAAGTTATAAACAAGCCAGCCAAGGAAGTAAAGATTTGGAGCATCTCAAGATGTCAATGTAATATAATCAGGAAACATAGGTTCGATTCCTACCAGAGATTCAATTCACAATTTGTTTCGATTTGATAAATGAATTACACATGATTCCTAGTTTAAAGCTTATTTTCAACTAATAAAAAATGAACTAGCTTTCATAATTTAATGAAATTTTTCCATCATCCTTCCATCAAGATGAAAGGTCCCGCAACTTACTCAGCTTTTCATTACATCAACTTTACTGTAATATAAATTAAACAAAAGTGAAGTAGAGTGGAAGTTGATTGAAGTTTTCACATCAGTTGATACTGATTTATGTACTTAGTTTATAAGCAGCACATTAATCATTTGATGTGCGACAACATTAGCACTTGATATGAGACATTAAACAATATTTGAAGGATTGGCACAAAAGGGTGCAATCGATTTATTATAAGAATATGATATTGCTTTGCTAATATTTGAACTGACTTGAATAAGAAAATGAACAATAATTCAGAAATTAACTGTCGAATGTTTAAAAATCAGCGACTTTATGTCAAACAGCCCCCAAAATAATATGCATTCAGACAAACTGTCAAGAAAACTAAAAAATCATTTGACAATCATTTCAGGAAGTACAATTCAGTTTAAAATAAAATAGGAGAAAATTGTGTCTCCCCCCAAAAAAGTATATATATTTTTTAAGGAATTGTTTCATCCAATTTTATGTTGAACAAATATCAAGCCTCTCCCCTCAATATAATTCTTACACAATGTTTATAAGGTTGATAAGAAACAAAATTGCGTTTTGTTTTTCGAGTGGAATGAAACTCCTTTTTCTTTCTTTTTTTAAATGCTGGTTTGAAATTGGAAAAGTACATGAAAGAGAAGCCGAATCAAAAAGCCGTCAAAGTATGAAAAATAAAGCGGGAAGTTGATTGTTTGATGAAATTTCAAAAGGTCGTTGCTTTCTTTTTCCTTTTTCTGTCTTCTTTGATTTTCACTTTAAACTTTTCTGGGAGCATATTTTTTGACAAAAAGGTAAGGGAATGTAGCATTCATTTTGATGGAGTTGTGGACGTACCTGAGTGAAATCTAAGGTATTTAGCTATGTGCAAGAGAATCTGCCTAGTGCGATAGGAGGGCCAAGTTGGTAGGCAACAGATTTGAAATCATTTGTAAGGACGAAGGTTCAATTCCTAGCAAGAAACGTTTCTTTGAGTATTAGTGGTACCTTAGACTAGTAAAAAAAATTTTTCATATCCTAAAGTGTAGTACATCGATTTTTAAATCCTTCATAGGTAGCCCTAGAAAATAGCCTAAGAACCATTACAATATGAAAGATCTATTAAAAAGGGTAACTCTGTTAGACGATTGTGCGCCTTCTTCAATGACAAACAACCATTCATTGCTAACTCCATCCATTTAAAAAGGAATAAAATGAAAAAAATCTGGAGAAAGCAGAAAAATAAGGAAATATAAAGAATGTTTGTGGATTGAAGGAGGAAAAATTGTGAATGAATGATGAAGAAAATGCTTACGGCATATCCTGTCAAATGAAATAATTCCTCTATTCCTTTTGTGTGTGACTCTTTTTTCTTCCACATCTTCGTCTCATTTTCTATTTGTATCCACAAAGAAGTAGCATTATTTCAATGAGTTTAATTGCAACAAAGTGGAATGGAAACTTAAAAATCAGAGGCAAAAAGCAGCATTGAGTGGATGGAGGATGAAAAAGTTAATTGAAGTCAGATCTTGTGATCATAAAAGATTAAAGGAAATGTTTGAAATGTGAATCCTTTTGTTATGCATATTGCATATGTACATGATTCGTATGATTTATGAAGTGTTATGACATTTTTGCCATGCTGCATTCTTTTGAATGTTGACTTTTGTTCGTTGATGAAATGAAATGAATCTTTTTATCATATTTTGTGCTTTGAGTTGCGTTTGTGGATTGTGATGTGCTTTATAGAGATGGGAACAATTTTGTGATCTGATTTTGTCAAGGGAGAGTAGCTGTGGATTAATCTTAATTGGTCTAATGTGCTTGCCAAAAGGCACATCAAGTATTATTTCACAATCATTCAATTAAGGACACATGAATACCACCTCAAAGCTTCCCATCCTGGACATCAAATTAATTCAAAAACAAACGAGCTACTCATAACTACATAAAGCCTATAGAAGAGCACTGAACACAAACTCGCGTATGTAAAGTAATTTGATGTTGAATTGCTAATTAAGGCATACATTTTGTTACACTTTGACAATCACAAAGAGATTCTTCTGATGTTAATTATTCGCTTGCATTTCATAAACGCAATTTCCATATTCAAATTGTCCTCAATCCGCAAAGCAAGTGTCATCAACCCAAGCTCATCCTCACACAAATAAAATAAAAAAGAGAAAAACTATTTTATTATTGCTTTATATCCGATACAATAGATGCTGTTATCTAATTTTTTTACTGCAATAAAATCCTCAGAGGAATTTATAGGAAAATTTAATTTTCTATGGTGAGCACCGAATGTCAAACGGAAGCAAATTTATGAATGTGAATTTAAATTTTTCTGTAACTTGACAACGGGAGGGGATGAAAATCCGTAAATGGGGAGAGAAATCAGCAGGAATGCAAGTCAGTTAAGAACTTTAAAAGTAGTTGAACATTAAACTACTTCTCGTTATTAGAAATGATGGAATTAAAATCCTTTCGGAGCTCACATTATAAAAGTATTTGATCAGGCACAAAATTACGTCAATGTAAATGAGAACTAAGAAGTAAGAGATGAAAATCATAAAAACACATTCTAAATTACGCCTTTAATTAAATTCTATATGAAGGCATAATTTATTACAATTGGGGTTCATTGAACAATGAAGTGAAGTAACAAGATGGTGGAGAAATAAACACAGAATAAAAATTTAAATTACGTTTCTTACCTCTTATCTCATTATGTCCCCTTGTCGCACGTAAAAATATTCATTTAATGTTCATTCATTCAGTTTTGTGTGCTGTAATGTGTTTTTTGGATATTTGGTATTCAAAAAAAATTATTCAAAAATTATATTCTTAAAAAAAGTTGTGTAAGTGAGATAGAAAATTGTTATCAGGACATACAAAGGGAAGCTGATGGGTGTCAATTTGAGGACTGACAAGTTGGAATAATTTTCGGGTTATTGATGTGTTTAAGCGCATTATCTTCAATTATTTTAACTTGATGCTAGAAACTAAAATAAGTTGAATAACTGATTAATCAAACAATTTTGGGTTCTAGCAGCTTGATATCTCAGTTTTGGATTTATCTCAAATTTAGAATTGCTATCTAGCACCTTTTGATGTAACCAAGGCTTCAGAATTCAACAATATAAGGTCCTATGGATGTCTACAACTGTGGTTTCTACAATAAATCCACTTCAAACATAGAATTCACCAATCAATCAGCTCAAAATTCAAAACTTTCCACAAAAATTAACGCTAACAAAATTCACAGCTTAAGGGACATTCCATTTCTAACAAAAGAGTTCCATTGATGACGAGAGGGTGAATTGTCGAGCAAATTACATTATTTTATTTAGTCTGTCTCAATTTTTGGTTTTCAGCTTAAGTTATGTTTTCATCAAAGGATAATATTGACATAATATTGAGGGTGCCAAAAAATTGAATGACGTAATGGAACAATGAATAGGCCTTTAATGGATCTCTTGAGAATGAATTTACGAGTCAAATGCAGAGAAGGATTTCACTACTATTGATGCTGTTGCTGTATTTACTCGCATGAAAATTGTTTCATGATGGGTTCTGAACAAGACAACATTATTATTTGAAGAAGCACAAAAATCCACTTTACAATTTGTTTACTTTCATTAATCGATATTTATTCTGCTTCCTTTCCCTATTCCATAATTATTCTTTCACTTACACTTCACTTGCCTGTTTGTTGCTTCTTATTCTAATATTTGTCTGATATTATATTATTTTCATTAAATAGATAAAAGTGTAAGATAGGCTGAGATTGAGGAATGAATGACAATAGAAAGGAACTAAGTGACATTAAGATGATGACGATGATGATGCGATTTTTATCATTCTGGAGATTTTTATTGAAGATTTTTTATTTATTTCGTGTTAATGAAAGTCATTTGTCATTAATGAGTCAGGCACTTCACGTGCAGGGTTCAGTAGAAATTGGATGAGAGGGAAATAAATTTTGATTTAGATATTTTAATTATTATTAAATGCAGGAATTGATGTTGAAGAAATAGGGTGTTAAAATTTGAAATCAGTGCGATGTAATCAAGAAGTAACACGAGCTTGACGTGTGTTTAAATAAGCAGCAACTTTAGAATTAACAGAGATTCGGGAGTTTTATGATAAAATTAATACAGATTCTACTTGAGTATCGAATACAGTTCTAGATAACTGAACCTAACCCTAGCTCAACACTAGCAGGTTTACCTTAAATATTAAACATCAGCCCTGCATCTACATCACATAATCAAGTAAAAATAATCATAAAAAATTGTAATTAAATTTTTTCATTTTCATTGAATTGCCATCATATCTTCCAGCTCCTTCAATTTCAGTACTTAAGGCTGCATAGAGGAAATGAGAAAAGCAATAAAAGTTGATAATTCAGAAAGAAGCGAAGGCGAAAATTTGTTTAAAAAGGAAACGCAATGTTCTGTAAATCATTTTTTTATTTGCTTAATTTTTTTTCACTCCTCGTTCGCTTTCTTTTTTTGCGATTCTGAAGGGCATAAAAATCGAGAAGAGAAATGCTTGACAAGAGTCGAAGAAATTTAAATCAATTTTCTTTTTCCCTTTTTTTCTGTTCTTAAATTTTCTTTTTCATTTGCTGCTGAGAAGATAAGCAAAAATAGATATAGTCGATGAGAGAAATTGGGGGGGGGGGGGGGGGGTTGTTGACTCATCGTGTCTTTCGGATATGGAGGAAAGGATTGGGGTTCAAATCTCTAACGTACTCGTTTAAAATTGACATCTACTGGCTAGGAACGAGGGTTATGTTCATTATTCTTTTACAATTTTTGGCAAAAAAAAGTTTACCAAATCTGAAAACCTAAAGGTAGTCTTCTGAATCCTCTAAACGATAAAATACAACATATCACAAAAACTCATTTCTATATAGTCTTAACTTACAAACGACCCCATTCATAGCTACACCAAGAATAATGCGAAAAAGATATAAAACGAAATTAAAAACTGTGAAAATCAGAAATTGTGAAAATTGCAAGAAGAGAAAATTAGGTTACGATAGCAACTCGAGGCATGAAAAAAAAAATCCAACACCTCATTTGACGAAAATTATTATTTTTTCATATAATTTTGCCGAGGGTGATGCAGATGAAGAAAATTTCATGCTGTATTTGTTTCAATAAAGTCATCAACAACACAGAAAAATCTACTCCTGTTGAAAAAATATTTTTCCGTCATCATCATTAAGCAATTGCTAGTTTAACCGTGAAACGAGCAGGAAAATTTTTCAAAACATATCATTTTCTCCTGCTCATTTTAATGCTTTCTGCAAGTCGGAAATACTTTCGAGCAATGAGCAGAAAAAAATATGAGTGCAAACAATTCTTGTTAAACATGAGAATGCGAGGCTGGAGAGAGAAAGAGAAAAAAAGGCAAGGAAACTTCCGACAACATTGTTTTCTTTTGAACTTTTTTATTTGACTTTAATGACGGGAGTCGAGTCTTTAATAAACATTTTCATCGACATACTTTAATTTTTTATTGGAGGGGTTTAATGAAGAAAGCTTGCGACATGTTGTCGATATAAACATTTTAAATTGTTTTAATTGCCTCAGAAAATTCCTAAACAATTTAGGAAACGATTGTGTGTGTATATATGGCATGTGTTTGCTTATGTAAGATTTAATTTTGTTGTTGTTACATGGCAGACTTTAAAGGACGTACGGAAATTTAATTTTACGAAAGAATTTTCACCCATTAAAATTTTATGTATAGAAATTTTTTGTTCATTTATGTTGCTTTTAATGATTACACAATGGATTTGTTTGGATGAAGAATTTGTGTCAAAAATGCTTGATATTGAGAAGAAAATGTTATGAAATTTTGGGATTAAAGCTGTTTGTGAATGATTGGAAATTTATTAAAAATAAGTTTAAGAATCTCAATTTTGGAGAGGTGTGTGGGTGTGTGTGACGCGAGAGGGGGGGGGGGGGGGTTGTGCAGTATGATCATTTTATGATTTTTAACAATTTTCAAAACCTAAAATTATCTAAAAATGACTATGCTCGCAATGCGATTCGATGAGAATCGAACTTCCGACCTCAAAAGTTGCGATCTTCGACCACTCGATCAGAGTTCCTTGTCACTCGCCTACCAAGGTATTTATCTCACTTCGGCTATCCGTCATACACATATAACCAGTTTCACAGTAAGCCCTATGCTCAGGCCTTATCTTGAGCCATATCAACAGCAATACTTAAATATTTATTAACCTATAATTAAACCTACCCCAGCACAAGACATCCAGACCATTTGCTTTCATTTTTATCCATAAAATCTATAAATTATTCACACTCCCTAAATGAAATAAAAATCTCCAAAAAATCTCACATATTGCGCATAAATAATCCAGATTTTTAGAATGAACAGTAAATCTCGTGATACTATAATTCCCCGTCTTAAGGCCTTTATTGATTATTTTCGAACGACAGATGAAATATAATTTTTTTTGAAACATTCTCAAGAATTTAACTACGACTGGGATATGTCATTCAGCAAATCCTTACGATTGGAAAATTTCTTTACATCCTAAATGTAAATCAAATGTATGTTAATGCAAGAAAATCCATAAATACATCCATTATTTGTGTCATCATCTCTTCCTCCTTTTACGATATTTATTTATACACAAATTTCAATGCCGAGAAAGGAAGAAAGAAAATAAATAAGAAATGAGTTAGAGTCAGAACAGACGACGAAGATATACAAGAAGAAGAGAATAAAGTTTCAAAGAACGTGATGACGATTTTAAACATCCAAATGTCTGCACATGCACATTAAAATTTTGGGGGAGTGGGAAATAGAAAGACTTAGAAAACTCAATGAAAATTCATCATGTGGAAGGATTATTATGTGATCGAGGAGTAGGAACTGTTGAGAATGTTTGTTTTTTGGATGATATGAATATTTTGATGATGTGGTTCTTTGGGTGTGATTTTAAATAATTCTGAACGATATCTTTGCATTATTTGCATTGTTGGAGCTGTTAGATAAGTACCTTCGGTATGATGTAGTGTTGTTGATTGTGTCTTTGACTAGGTGTCACCTAGACTTAAGCGTACTTGAGCTTTGAAGTCGACTGGACTTGAAACTGACTTTTTCTATGTTTAGACATGACTAAGTGTATGTAAAGCCTAGGTCAGTGTTGTTCAAACTTTTTGAGCCTGAGCACACTTTAAAGGTAAGCCATGATCAAAGTCGCACACAAATGCAACTCGCGTCACTTCCAAAAAAAAATCTACGGTATACCAGTGTGCCGCGGCACACAGTTTAGACAACACTGGCCTAGGCAAATACTTTACTAATACCTTAAAATCTTTTAAGACTGCTTCTCCTGAAAAATCCATTAACACTTCCAAAAGCATGACCAATCCTCAACTCAAGCTCTTAACTCAGCTTCCAATCCCTTCTGTAACAATGTGTCACATAAAAAATCCTTCCTTGCTTGTTGAAAACAATTCATTATGAAAATTATTCAATATTCATACGAGAAGAATTAAAAAGAAAACTTTTGTGTTGAATGAGTGAGTATGTTAGGGACACATAAAGATTGTTGAATAAATGAAATGTATGATGATCCACTTATGGCACATTACGACATGAAAATATTAATGGATTTTAGTACTCAATTATCACATTTTCAACAATATTTGCATATCTCAATGAAAATCTCATTCTACAGAACCATAAAAACAATTCAACATAACGATGGTGGGCCGTGCGTGTGACTGAAAATAAATTTAACGCATTAGATGAGAATGGATAGGAAAGGGACATTTCAATTAAGGTATAAACACAAGCACAGGATTAAATAATTAATTTTATGTATGCATAAATTTACTTGAAAATTGTAAAATAATGCTTAAATTTATGTGTGCGGGGGTTGAATTTATAATGTTACAGTAGATTGGGTGACACTGTCACTATAACGATTTATGATTGTACTTTTAAAAGATTCAGAACCTTACAGCATTAAATGCTTTCAAAAATGAACGCAAAATACACGGACTTGTGTAAACGACCGGAGCCAACTTCACGTTGCTTCTCTCCCATTTGTTTATGTTCGATCAGAGATAATGGAAGTGTAAATTAGTTTTCTGTGAAAATTTCCCTAATTTTCCGGGTTAATCAATAATATTATCAATATAAAGTGATGCTAATTTAATCATCAAAAGTGAAAAAATACATCAACTATATTTAATATAATTAAAATCTCATAAACAGTGCGAGAGTTCAATTAATCTAGAATAAAAAAAAAGTTCTTGAATGGAAACGGAAGAAGAAATTTTTTTCTTATGAGAACTGAAAAGTGATCGATCAAAAAAAAAGTCTTATCAGTTTTTAAGACAAGAAATAAAAAAATAATATATTAAAGATAAAATATGATTTATCGGTTGTGCTTCGAACGCCAATAGATAAGACGACATAAACAGTGTCTCAAAGGAAATAAGAATTTTTTGTTACAATAAGCAAATAACATAAAAAAATAATAAACAATGTCGCATTTATTTAACGCCGCTATCATATTCGGATTATATTTATTTGTCTCGACAACACAAGCCACTTACAACTTGTATCTGAATGAATATGAAACCATGAGATTGCTAGGTGAGTTAATTGTAATTAAATTTTATGACGGAAACATGAGACAGCCAGAAAGCCACAAACAATATTTTTTTTCTTCATTTCTCTCTTTTACCTTAACTGGATTTTGTTTATGCCTTTTTTTAAAAAAAAAGTTTTATGTATATTGTTTGTGTACGGCAGATAGGAAGACAGTGAAACACAACAAGTTAATTAAATATTCATGAAATATTGCGTTATCGTTGGCTGTAACATGAACCTCGTTATCTCTTTAAGCATTTATGTTGGAAGGCATTTGAATAAGCCTTAACAATTTCCTTAACACTTATTACTGCTGCTGCTGCTGCTTTTTTTGATAATGAATTTCGGACATGTTTGTATTTTCTGATGGTGGATGTCAGGTTTTTTTGGTGTACATGGATTTAGTATTTTTGGTTGGATTATGCAGATTGTTGTGGTTGGGATTAGATGTCAATCTGATGGTGGTTTAGTAAGAGTGTTACTGCTGTTTGATGTGGTTACATTGGTATTATAATTATGAGACTATAGCAAAGAGTGTTGTGAATTTATTTTGTTCCTCCAACAATTACTTTCTTGATAAGCACTTCATTGCTATTTCCTAGTCGATACAAGTATACTCCATGCTTGGTTACTATGAAGACTATACTTCAATTTTTACTCATCTACCCAATATTTTAAAGTTGGTCTTAAATTCAAAGGATTTGAACCAAAGACATGAATTGAAATTCGACTTTACGAATTGAAGTTAGATTCGAACCCACGCTTTGCTGGATTCTCAAACAACTAAGTTCTCAGGATCTACAAAAAGCCAGCTAAAATTTCAACCAATATAAAATTAAACTCAAGTTCAAAACTCAACCTCAAGTCTTTCTTCACTTTCTCCAAAACAAAATTAATATTCCCAATGCAATACATACAGATACATCCGATTATGTCATGTGTCAAGATGAGGATAGAAACCATAATATTTAGAATCTCTCAATATCTTTTTTGGTAAACAATGCCTGAGCTGAGAAAAGGAAGAAGTAAAAGGAAATTTTAAAACTTTTTGTTTAACTTCTTCCTAATGAAATCCACATTATCATTCGTAGCACCCAACAACATTCGACTAACGAGCGACCCAGGCATTGTTTACTCAATAAGAAAAGTTTTTCGTACGTTTCCAATCAGGAAGGAAGCTTCAAGGACTTATAGAGAAGTAAAAGACATTCAATCAAGGAGAAGTCAGTCAGTTAACTGTGCGAGAATATAAGTTGGAAATAAAGTAATTTAATTTTTTAATAAACTCATCTTGCTTCTTTTTCTCAGTTCTTCGAATGCAGATCCTTCCTAAATCGTTTTATAACCAAAGAGAAAACAAACAATTGAGCCTTTTTTGGCTTTTCATTTCTTAAGGCCAAAATATTTATGCTTGAGCATATTAAAGAGAAGAAATAAGAAATTGTTGTTGATGTTTAAGGATTCAAAAGATGTTCCAGAACGAATCATAAATCAATGTCATTGAAATTTTTTTCTCTTCTTTTCCTTTTCCTTCTTATTCTTCGTCTATTTCTCTTCCAAAAAAAGATTCTATTCGCTTACCTGCCTCAATGACAGATTAGGGATTTTATTTTCTTCTTAGTGTCCACGACTGTTCAGAATTTTTAATAGATTTGAAAAGAGTAGCAAAAAATGGAAAGTCATAAACATTACACAAACACACGTGAATTAACTCACAAGGAATAATGGACAGTAAAGAAGACTGCAAGTTAATAGCTTAAAAGCGCATAAAAGACTATGGATAAGACATGGATTGGGAGCTGTTCATAAATGATGTAATTAATGAAGAACGTAACTTATGAACTTGACCGATGAATTGAGTAGATCAACCGACAATGATTTCACAGGCAAGCTATCAGATCGATTAAAATCAAGCCAGAGGGACAAACTTCAACCATAATGACTGCATCTCCTTAAAAATTTACCCAAGAAAAACTTCTTTAAATTTCACAGTACGAAAAAAAAAGAATCTTTTATAGGTCAGAACACAGAAAACAGAAAAGGTAATTTAATGGACACTCGTAAATGTCTCGACAGAGAATGCTCATTGAATAAAAATCAATTCATTGCGTGTGTAAAAAGAGTAATTGTGTAATGGCAGGAAGAATTTAGGGATCTAATACACAATTTATTAATTAAAGTGAGAATATAGTTCGACAGTCAGAGAATGAATTGCTTCCGGTTTCTGTGCTGCAATTGAAATAATTTCTCTTTTATTTTCTATATGAAGTAGATTTGGCTGTGTGGCAGAGATGTTGGATGATTTTTATCGAGATTTTCTCAGTTGGATAAAAGAATGTGTTTATATTTGAGAATGAAAAGAACTGCAGTGCTCTTGCTGATTGAGCAGATTGTATGTTTTTTTGGAAATACATGTGTAGATACTTGTGTAGTCGTTATTGTAAAATCTGTTTCATTCAGTCTAGAAATTCATGAATTGAGAATCTTCTTATTTTGTCTATTCTAATATGGAGCAATGTGCTGTGAGATTTTCAAGATTGCCTGCTAGCTGAATGTATTAAGTTTGAACAGTACTAAGGAGTTGGTGTCACTAGTTTGGTTTACTAAGAGACACAGAAAACCTTAGAGAGTTGATGTCGTGAGTAAAGTCAATTTTGTTCAAAAACCAAGTTCCCATAACCCTTCTCACATTCAGTCACGCTTCCTACATCTACAAAAAAGTGTTAATATCCACACATCTGTGAATTCATGTCTTTTGTTTGATAGACGGGATTATCTGTTCAAGTTGTTCCTTTTTGAACACAATTTTGTTCATATTTTGTCATTCTTTAAATCAAACTTGTTCTCTGTCTATCAGGGATTATCTAATATGTTACAAAATTCTCATAAAAAATCCTTTGAATGACAAGTCAAGTAAATAAATAAATTCATCTATTTTAAACAACCTGCTACATTTCCATGTCTAACCATAAATATTCTAAATAATGAAATCAATACCCCCCTCATGACACCATAATAATCCTACATAGTTACACAATTTTTTCATATACGCATGTTTCAATAATATGTAATTTAATATGCATGATCTAATTCCAACTCTGAAGTCCTCCATATATTTTTTGTAGAACACAAACAAATTTCCCAAATAAATGTTTAATGTAAACATTACAGTAATCACTTTCTCAAGATGATACTTCCCTCGTGGACAATTAATATCAGTTTCATTCATGCTTACTCATTTCTCGTAACATTTTCCAACTTGATTGTTTATGGCTGCAAACAGACAGACGAAAAGGAATGTACGCCAATGCGGAATGTACTCTGAATAGAATAATATGAGTCTAGAATATGAGTAGGAGCTGGAGAGACTGGCTTTGACTGTGGAGAATAAGAAGAATAGGATTATTTCTTGTGTGACGTCCAAAGGGGTTATGGCAGGGGAACCAGAGGCTACCTTAAACATCTAGTTATGTAAGGCTGGTTTCTAGGGGTACCAGAGGTACTTTATATAGATTTTTAATTCAAGAGAACTCCAAATAGTGCTCAAATATAGGAAAGAAGACGAAAATCACTAGACATCACTTACGAACGACCCCATTTAATAGAAATAATATTTTCATATTATGAGAAAAAAAAATACAAATAAATAGAGTTGGAGATTCTTTTCATCCGTTGAATGACGGAAAATATAAGAACTGTTTTTGTTGATGCTTGAAATTGTGTGGAACGAATGATGATGTCTTTTTCAATTATCCGTCATTTCAGTTTCAATTTTTAACCCTCTTGAGAAATAGCTTTTCATTCACTTTAGTCGAGAGCGTTGATGAAGAAATAAGAAGAAAAAAATAAATACACACAGAATGAGTAAGAGAGAAGAAAATAAGAATGAAGTAAAGCTGGTTTATGGCACTACTTGAAAGACATTTTAATAGATGCCATAATCGGTTTTGTGTCAGTGATTCAAATGAAAAAAAAAAAATATTGTGAGAAAATTTTTCCCAACTTGCATCACTTGAGTGTGAGGGCATGATCGTTTCATGATATGGAAAAAATTTATATTTTTATATTTTTCTGTGTCCATTAAAATATTAATTAAAGAACATAAGTGCCGAAACAAATATCTCTATTAAATAACGCTTCATTTTTCTCCCTTTTGTTGGTGCATTTTTTTCTGATGCTCATTTTTTGACAAGCTGTCTGTCTAGCGCTTAGTTGTGATGAATATTTTGATTTCTATTATAAAATGACATCAATCAGTCATTAAATTGTCATAAGTGAGGGCGATGAGTGTTGAATTAATGCGACACGGAAAACTTTCTAGATGATTTTTTTGGCATGCTGGTCAAATATAGAACTTCTGTAAGACTAGGTTCTGCATAAATTCTTGACTAGTATTATGCAAGCTACGAATTTAGGAGAAAACAGACTTAAGAATCGGATCATTGACCACTGGGACTCGAACTAGAGTTTCACAATACAAATTAGTAAGTGTCAAATTGACTAGGATGCCAGTTTAATCCTAGTCAATTTGATTTTTAATTGCTTATTTCAATAATTGCAAAGTGCGATTTATATATAGCATGGGTGTTCTAGCCTAGTCTAGACCAAGATTACCATTCCAATCTACAAAGTTTCCCAACCAATTTTACATTGAGGAACTCAAAAAGCATTCAAACAGCTCACTTATCCCAATCATAATTTAATTACATCTCTTTTTTTCTCCAAACCAGAGTTGATATCTTGCCTTTGACTTTGAAAAAGGCAAATCTTTCAAAGGCAATGCAAAGGCAAGGTTTTAAAAAAAATCTTTTGTCAAAGGCACTTGAAAGGCAAAGGCAAGTTTTAAGGCAAAGGCAATTTTTTTTGCCTTTTCAAAGATTTGCCTTTGCCTTTAAACTTGCCTTTGCCTTTTTTGTGCCTTTGCAAAAGGCAAAATCTTCCAAGGTCAAAGGCAATTTGCTGGGTGAGAGCTCGATTCAGAAGAAAGAAAATTGTTTGAAAACTTTTGGTCAGGGAATTGGATCAATACGATTTTTGATGGACGTTATTTATGATCAACTCCTGATATAATCCTTGTAAAAATTACACAACTGCCAAATTCAATTTTTTTAAATTTAAAACATAAAAATATGAATATCATGTGGTTCTGAAAATTTCAAATCACATTTTGTATGTCTTATGTTTAATAATAATATGGACATTAGAACGAATCTATCTAAAGATTCATTAGATTCTATAATCGTCGTCAGAGACAATTTAGATCTTATTGATCGTATTAATTTAGTTTAATATGTAAAATATAATTCTAAATGAATCGTTTTCCATTTGCTCATTAATTTTTTAAATATAAAATATATCCTGCTTCAAAACTAAAATCAGTGGTTTTATCTATCATGAAAATTTAAAATTAATAAGTATGAAAAATTTTTACAATTTAAATTGAAGTGGAAAGTCAAAGCTAATTCAAAGATAAAGGCATTTGTCTTTAAAATGCATTTTTAGGCAAAGGCAAGAAAACATTGCCTTTTGAAAAGGCACAAAAAAGGCAAAGGCAATTTTTTCTGCCTTTGCAAAGGTAAAGTCAAAGGCAAAGGCAGTGTCTTGCAAAGGCAACTAAAAAGGCTTGTGCCTTTTTTGTGCCTTTGCAAAAGGCAAAATCTTGCAAAGTCAAAGGCAATGCCTTTGTCAAAGGCAAATCCGTATCAACTCTGCTCCAAACTGATACCGTTCTCGAATGCAATCGATAACACGATTATCTCATAAGATCTAATAGAAAATCGATCATCTCCGCAATAACCTCAAGCTTCTTCTCTTCCATTCCTATCTACATAATTTTATTATAACTGTTCTAGTTCATGACGAAGCCTAAAAACGACTCGTAAACTAGAATTGCTTCAAGCCTCATATTTAATAACTCATAAATTTCTTATCGAACAGCATTTCCATTTCAGGGCATGTTGCGAGTTTATAGTTTTGGCATTAAAAAAAATTATTGAGGATATATCTAAATTATTTCCTACACAATCGACGAAATGATCATAAAATGCGCTCAGAATCATTGAGTACTTTTTTGAATAATTTGTGCTCTCAATGAAAAATTATTTTGTTGCCATAGACGAAAAGTGCATTGAGAATGAAGTGGAAATGAGCCGGAGAATAGAGAATCAGAGGGACATAAAGATAGGCAATTTTTTGCTTGAAATATAAATTCTCAACAGTATTTTATATTATAATGCATAATGTTGTGTGAAATATTCATGAAGAGAGGAGTGTGGAACAAGCATTTAATGGAAATCATAAATATTTCAATGTGAACATTAGGAAAACATGAGTATTCGTTTCCCCGGGCCTTCTTCTAATGTGAATTTTATTGCTCCAATGAATTTATATGCTGTGAAATGCAATGATGCTGCCGTTCGTTTTCATATTAATTCTCATTTACATTTGCCTAATCGGAATTTTGCTCTCTTTTTGCTCAGTCATGTGTGTGATGCTGGCTAGTTACTGGTGTTGGCAGGGACGTAGCTAGAGCGAGAGGCATAGTAATTTGATGAAATTTCCACTAACACCTCCTAGCTCCACCTCTGAAAGTTGCTGTTGTAAAAGAATTTGTTCACAAATCGGATCATAATCTGTTCTTTAGAATCCAGGGCAATAAAAAAATATAAAAATTCGTTTCTTCATTTTTGGAAGGTCATATACAAATGGACGCGGAGCTGAGACAGCTTGAATATTGTATAACAATAATAAATGTAAGGCAGTAAAAAGAGAATCAGTTCTTTCAGTTGATTTTTTTAACTACCTATAAATCACTGACTTGATTTTATTGCCTTTTT
Source organism: Chironomus riparius (assembly GCA_917627325.4). NCBI lineage: Eukaryota > Metazoa > Arthropoda > Insecta > Diptera > Chironomidae > Chironomus > Chironomus riparius. The sequence goes on along the minus strand of OU895877.1, from coordinate 12,868,172 downwards.
TTACTTCTTCTTTTTTCTTGTGTATATTTCTTTATTATCTGAATTGCCAGATGCTGATGAGACATATATACATATACAGCATCGTATAATGACGATCATCCATATGAAAATAATAAAAGAGAATGTTTAAACTTCAAAAAATTCATAAAAGTCATCTAAAGGACTTGGATGGAGTTGGATTGAATTTTGTGAATTGATTTTTAATAGAATTGAGGGTTTTGTTGACTTTGGGAAATTAATTGTGAACTTTTGCGTTCTCGAGATTTTTTAAAGGACTTTCACAGGGTCTTTAGGATTTTAAAAGATATATGGGATCCAATTTGAAGCAAAAGTATCTTTCCAATCAGTTCTAAGCTTACAAGTTCTTCTTGGAGACATTGATGACTTTCAAAATTTCCCTGTTGCCCTCACAGAGCTTTAATCTGCTTCTTATCATTTATCATGATTTTGACGCACTGATGAACACTTAAACTCATTTGTGAACTTTAAGGAACTCTTCTGGATGTCCCTACTATATATATACAACCTCCTAAATGCTCAGTAGCACAAAATTTCTCATCCAACATAAATCTCAACCCAACTTCCAACAAATCAATCCAAAAAAATAGTTTATGACGAATTTCTCGATAAAAAAACTTGTTTGTTTTATCAAGTGTTGTGCAGTATGCATGCATGAATATACCATAAGACAAAAATCACACGTCGACGCGAGACTTTCTTGCTGTTAATTCACAATTCTCTTCATTTTCTCATTCGCATTAATTCCACACATATTCTGCTTAATGAAACATGAATCGCGTTAAAAAACCAATAAAATGAGGGGATTAAAAAAAATATTTATAAACAGACAGACACAAAAAAAAAGATAGAGCAAGAGACGTCGATAATAAGAAGATGAAATGCGAGATTCAGGTAGCTGCAAAGTGATTATCATATAATTTATTTCATATCTTATTTGTTTTACGACGAGTTGAATATGAGTTGATTTGAGGCTTGTTTTGGTGAATGAAAGAGAAGCACAGAAGAGGAAAATAAATCGATACGACAAAGTTGCGGTCAGCAATCTTGTTCAGCTCTTATTCTTGTTTGTAAAGAACTTGAGTATTAAAAAATAATGAAAAATTGATAGCACCTCATGCACTTGTGTTGTTTGCACACCTCTCCACTCCATTCACCAGCTCTACTATCTCCTCAAACACGCTCTGTTAATTTTAACATGCAAATCAGCTTTGAGCTCATGCTGATGCATTCAAATATTTGCAATATATGCAGATAACATAAAAGAGGTGTTTAATTCACATCTCTCCGAGCACTCTTTTCAATTTTTTTATTTTTTTTTATTTTTTTCATTATTTCAAGTACCTATGCAAAGTGCTTTTGTATACATCCACATGTATGCACAAACGTATGTACAATGTAAAAAAAAGTGTTATGTGGAGATAAAAAAAATTGAAAAGTGTGCTGTAGAGAAAATAGGAATGAAAAAGAAAGAATAGATCGGCAAACAAGTTGAAAATGGATGTAAATAAATAAAAAAGTCTGAAATCCCTAATGAGTCGAACGATGGAAATTGCAGCGATTTTTTTACTTGATGTTTTGATATTCTACAATGCAGTATGATGGAGGATGCATGATGTATGTTGTGATAGAGGCTGATGAGTTTAATATTGAATGGGTTTGGTGCTGCTTATTAATTATTGAGAATGTGCAACTTCAATATTGCTTGGTAAAGGTAATAAAAACTGCATTTTGAGAATTACATCTTGTGGTTTCGGAGTAGCAGAGCTAGAAGTCGACTCACCTCGTCTTCGAGCTATGCGAAGTAGAGTGCAATCTGGGATATCGAACAATATGTAAGTGAATCTGCCAAAGCGAGAGTAAAGCCTCTGTGACCGATGGATTTACTCAAAACTTACAACATTTCACATCCCAATATAACATGACATTCTTCTCAAAATTAATAGCCTTCCAAGACAGCCACCCAAACCACAATCAACCAACAACCTCATTCATCAACACAACCGCCTCAAAAAAATTGTCTCTCATCTATATTTAAACTAAAATGACTCGTGTTGAGAGATGTAAAATAAGTACTGACACACTATTGGTAAGGCGGAGATAATCAATTTTCGAGTGCCATTTATTTGCCTTTTTAGAAGCTTTTTGCTAGTTTTATCATCATATGCAGCTATGCTTTGCCTTTTTTTATGCTTCACAACCCATCACTTTGGCGCCTCGGATGCTATGTGTATATATGTTCTTTACTCTCCTCAATTCTTCTCTATTTTTTTTTATTTTTTATTTTCGTATAAATGTGCAGCAACTTGATGTACGGAAATTACATTCAATTTAACTTAAATGTACATAGACACAAAAAAAACGAGAGACGAGATGGAAAAGGAAAGAAAAATATACACAGAAAATGTTGATGCTGTACACTTTTATTCAACATCCATTCAAGTCTTTGTGTACATCTTCCTTCTCATCTCAATCTACTGTCAATATGTCATTTGATGATGATGATGATGCTGAATGAATATTGTACAATATTGAAATGGAGTTGCAGAAATTTCATTAAATATTGTGATATGATCGATTGATATGAATGAATACAATGAATAAATGGAGAAGTAGCAACGGAGAGAGGCGATGGAGCGATAGTAGAAACTTTTTTTATTGTGTTACGCGAAAATGCATTTTAATTAAATGCAATTTAAAATGTTGAGTGGAAGCGTGGTAAAAGTATTATTATTTTTTATTTTTTATTTCTTTGTAGCATGTGTTCGGAATAATTTTTGGAGTGGATGAGGTGTGAATTTTATCGGATTGTCTGGGAAAGTTTGGATTACTTTTAAGAATTTTTGAGCATTTCAGAACATCAAAAAATTGAGAAATTAGACATTTAATTGTTTTCTTAAGATTTAATAATGAATAAAGAGATTAAGTATTGTCCTGGACTTCTAAAACGGGAGAAAGCTAAATCTATACTTTTAAACGGATTTAATAGACTCAGAGTTCGAAGTTGACTCCGCGCTTTGATTAAGTCATGGGTGTGAATTTGGGAATCAAACCCTCCTTTTTGAGATAATTTTTTCAAGTTGCTAGATTTTGTTAAAGCGCGGCATTATGAAAATTTACATTAGATGATGAAAAGACTAAGGAGTAGAGGGAGGGGGGTGGTGGGTTTACTTATTAACTTAACGGCACTTAAACCACTCATGTCACAACTATGGATTCAAAACAAGTCAAATAATATTATTGATTGCGATACAATTTTGTTGCAAGGATTTGAACCTTCATCTTTTGAGATTATCAAAAGTTTCTATAATTTCTTATGATTTCCTTGAAAATTATCTGACAAAATCCTAATCTCTTCCTCAACTGCGCTTTTAATCCCCAATCTATGATCCCATACAGCTTCAATACATTTTTTCCTTCCACTGTCTGTGTCTGTTGTGAAGCATCAAAAGGAGAGTGCTATGGTAGATAGGAACAAAAAAATATAATACATAAAATTTTCATGCAAATGGAATAATAATTAGATTTTTCATGAATAAATTTCGAATGACGAGCGAAATGCATGAAAAAAAGCTTATTCCTGATGAAAAAAAATTGCATCAAAAAAATGGGAAGAGAAATTGAGAATGCATTTTATATTATTAAAATTGCAGCAATGTTTTCACTATGATAATGAAAAAGACGATAAAAGTTATGCACTTAATAACTCTCTTCCCTCTCGTTCCACGATGACATGCCATTTCTTTAATAATTGTGTGCTTTTTAAGAGGATGAAAAATATAAAACAAAAATAAAGAGGGAAATGCAGTGCAGTGTTTGTCTTAATGATTTATAGCGTCAAATATACTGAAATATTGTTGTTGATTGTTATGATAAACTAAAGTTTAATTTATGTCGAGTGAGATAAGTGAATGTGATGTCCTATTTTAATGAGAGTTGAAAAAGAATAATTAATGATGAAAATGAGAAGTTTTGCTGTAGTTTTTTATTATGGGAATGTTTTACATTTAACCCATTTTTTAAATTATTTTTTTTTGCATGTTTATGATGTTTAAAATTTTTGAATGGAATTTTTCATAAAATTCTTGAGCTTTTTTAATGCAATTTTTTTTTTGTTGAAGTTTTTTTAATTGTTGAATATTTTGGGGTTCCATGAGGTTTAAGAATAAATTGGATTTAATTTAGCACGTTGCTTGTAAAGGTTTGGAAGTAAATTAAAATGTTTAATTACGCAAAAATACATCCAGAAGCTATAAAAAATTTTACGTCGTTGTACTTTAGTTTCAGCATTAGAACTTAACCATCGATATTTAAATTTTAAGCATATAATTTGGCATCAAGCTGAACTTTTGGAACAGTCGAAAAAAAAATTGAGAGGATCTTTGGCGTTTATTTCTTCTAAAACTTTAACAAGTTGAATCGATTTTCTTTTAATTGAAAATTTTGACCTCTACATCTTTCTGATTACATCTATTAACAGTAAATTTCATACTGTAAACTGCGGCACTTTCCAATCTTCAACTTCATTACTATAAAAAAAAAAATTTATCCTCAATCAATTCCCGCCTCGGCGACTCTCCAATTAACAAGTAACACTTACCAAACTCACTTCAATAAACCAATCATTTCCGATCGTATTCACAGATCTATAAAACAATCATATTAGTGATATCATTATGAACACTTCAGATTCTTCAAGTACCGCAATGCGTTGTAGCAATTTCCAAAATTTGACTCTTTACCGCCACTTGAAACAAGAATTGCTGATTTGTGTCAAATTTAATAAATCTAGATTAGAGCTGAATGCACAACAAGCTCATAAAATGATAATTTTTATTGACTTTTTATCAGCCAGCGAGACGAATTAATAAAACATCAAACGTGCCCACTAAATTCTCAATAGATATGCACAAAAATTGAGCTCTGATAAAATTCCATCAATTTATTGATTGAATAATTTGCAAAATTTACATACTAATTGAATGTCCAATATTGAAATTTAATCCTGATCAGAGATAATTTCATTGGCAATAATAGAATTTCGGGTGAAATTAAAATTCCTGAAAATGATAATTGACCTGCAGGTCGTTCATTAATTTGTTTATCGATATCATGTTTTGTGAAAATTAGTTTAAAACGATAATTTTTCATGTTTTTGAAATGCTCAGATAAATTTTAATTGGAGTTGATGTTGACTTTAGGCTGGAAAATTAAGAGAAACTCAATTTGTTTTGAATTGTTTTTTGGTAGAATTTTTCAACCTTTATGTATATAAATTGAAGAAAAATTCAATTGACACCCAAGCTTAAGGTCACTTTATTGTCATAAACCTGTCAAGTGCAAACATTTTTACGCGAAAAATTCTCCACAAAATTCCATGTCAAATCACACTTCCAATATTATGACCCCCAACACCCCATAAAATCCAAAAAGTATTACACAAAAATCAATAAAACTTCAGAGAATCAAAGCTCGAAGTCGATAGGGTTCGAGTCAACTTGAGTTAACTCGACTAGACTCAAAACCTAGCCAACTCAACTTTTCTAGAGTCGAGTCAATTTTTTCCAAGTCAACTCAACTCGATTCAGAGTCGAATCGGCAATTTTTGTACGAAGAAGTCGACATTTTCTTTTGACTCGACTTGAGTCAACTCGGAATTGACTCAAAAAAAATTAAGTTGGCTCGCCTCAACTTCGAGCTCTGAAAAAAATCCTTAAAAATATTTAATTTTGCAAAGAAATTTCTCCACAAAATTTTTTATGGATTATAGACTATCCGCCTCTTTAAAATCCACAGTAAGTCGATATTACGTTGTACCAATTTGTAATTCCGATGCAATAACCTTCTGTAATGCAACAGCTTTAAATGCAAAATTTCCATTATTAACACATAAATTTTATCAGCTTTTTTACATCGCAGGAAAAAAAATTTTAAATATAGAAAAAAAATTAAATATTCATGAAATTGCAAATGCATATCCATGAGTCTAAGTTTATCTTCTTTTCGTTTTTATTTCATTTTTGGGGTTGTTCTTAAATGATGTTTTGATTTTAAGTGAAGTAAACTTTTGGGAATGTGGGAGGCAGATGTCCTTAATTGTATGAAGGTCTGGGTACAGGGACATAACCTCAAATTTAGATCCCAAACTAGTCTTCCTTAAAAACTGCAGCTGCCTATGAGGCTTAAACCACTTCGTTTACCAAAACATGCTCCCCAGTTCATCTGCAATCAGCACAGCGCTACCTTATCATAATTATTAGCACAAACCTAATTGACAAACAACCCCCATCCGTTTATGCATACATATTTATTTACATAGAAAAGCAGTAAGAGGAAATGAAAATTATTATAAAGAGCGCATTTGTAATCAATTAATGTTAAAATTTATTCTCATTCAGAATATTAAAAGACAAAAGAAAGGAACGGGAAGCGAGGCGCAATATTGCTAAATGCGAAGTGTAATAAATTTCCTTTATACCTCTCACCTCCTCCTCGTTCAGCATATTTTACGTCTTTCTATCTCTTCATTATTTTATTCATATTCTTATTTCTTATTATTCCTTTGTGTCGGCACTAACTTCTTTCATTATTTTCCACGAGCATATTGTGCGCGCGAGAATGAAGTGCAACGAATATTAAAATGACTCGCTTTGAACAATTAATATGAATGATCGTTCTTAGTAGAAAGAGCCGAAATATAAATTCAAATGAAAGAAGATGAAGGAATAAAAAAATTTAAAAATTGAATCTGCTCAGCACGATTCTTTGTTTGTTTTCGTTTCCATCGCCTTGTTCTTCATTTCATTCTACTTTTATTTTTGTTTTGTGTATTAAGCTTAAAATTTCATGTGCGACTGACCATCATCGTTAATGAAAATAATAAGAAATCGTGGCAAATGTTTTATTTCTTATTACTAGGGTCGTATTCTCGTTAGGCATGCATGGGACGTTGTATGTTTTTTTTTTTGTTAATTGGATGAGTGGTGTTGTAACTAATTTAATTTAAAGGAGATGATGTTGATGTAATTTAAGGTGTAGATGTACTCGTGGGATTTTTTAAAATTGCTGATTCTTTTAATTTCTTATTTTTTTGTATGATTAAATTGAGAGAACTAGCGACTTGTAGCTTTTAAGGATCATCTTTCTGGCTCTTTTATTTGATATGCAGTCTTATAAGGATCTAGGTAAAATAAAGATACTTCGGTGCTCCAAAGGAAGACTTGAAAGAGATCCTGTTGATAATATGACCCTCTATATGGACTCAAACATACCCAAATATATCAACATCATCCATTCTTCAAAACATTATGAATTTTTCAAACCACAACTCTTAATTTTCAACATAATTAATTCGTGGTTACCTCATCACTAACGCGACATCCAAAAAAAGCATGTTCACAAAATTAAAACAACTTTAAGGATCTTCCAACCACAAAATTCTCGTGTTTGCTGTCCATAACCTATTAGCATGTGCTTAGTCTGTGGCTGAAAATAATCTTCTTCCTTAATGTTCCGCGAATTTTAAATTAAGCAAATTATTTAACAAGAAGAATAACAAATGAAGGAAGTGAAGGGAATATCGACGTACTTACACAAACATTATCTAACTACATGTGGTCTTTGAGATTACGGACACAATGTTTCTTGTTTTCTCTCCTTTTTGTATCCCTCATTCCCGTATCATGTTGCTTAGCGCGGACGCGCTTGTGTATACTTCTCTTTTTTATTATTAATTTATTTATGTTTATGAACATCGTTCCTCAAAAAATAACAAGGCACAAAGAGAAGAAGGAGAAGAAGAAGAAGGAACTGAGAATAAGAAACATAGACTGTGATGCTAAAGAGATTTCAGGGATTTCGATATGGAAATGAAATTAATGAGAAATTTTTAAACATTTTGTTGGTTTTGCGTCTCCACACCATTCGTGATCGCTGGCTTACTGTAGCCTTCTGGTTAATGAGTTGAGATCGTTTTCTTAACAAAACATTATACACTTCACAAATCTTTATCCATTTTCATTTTGTTTCTTGTTTTTTTACTTAATTAAAACTTTAACGAAAACGTGGAGAAACAAAAGAGGAACGAAAACTTTTTTTTTTCATTTCTTCTTCTTGTTGCTTTCGTCTTCTCATTTCTGTGTATCCACAATTTTTTTTGAAGCCTAACGAGCCGACAACATGTTTTCTTATGAGATTAGATTATTGAGTATATTTCCTACTAATCGTCACAGTTCAACAGTTCCTCATTAACTTACTTGGAAGAAGAATTGCTCAAGTAGCTGAAAAGAATCGCTTTTGGGGTCATGCATCGATGATGTTCAATAGTTTGAGGCCCGTACTCAAGTTAGACTTGTTTAAACACCTAAAAGAAATATTTATGGTGTCAAAATTTAGTGACTTGCAATGAAAATCTCTAACATCACTGACATACATCCCCGTACCTGAAAATCAATTCAACTTTTTCATCTTTTTATTGACATTTTTCGTTCTACTGCTCTCGCCTTAAATGAGAAAATTCTACATTCCCTTCTGTCCTCTGATTTCACGTTTGATTAATTGGAAAATTCATGCTGTGAAATGTAAGAAATGTCTTGCAAAAACGGCAGCAGGAATGACATCAGCAGTAACGAAAAAAAATGAAATGTAAATATTTTTTGCATTTTTTAACTCATTCATGAGAGTGACTTGTTTTTGTGTATACAGTTAGTTGTTATCGGGACTTGTATGAAGTATTGTGAATGTTGCCTTTTGATTTCGGATGTAGTTATGACTGGAAAGTAAGAAATGTTAAATGGAATGCAATTTGTTCGATTGTGATGCATGTGAAAATGTGGAATTGATTTTAATTGGGTTTTGGTTTGCTTTTGAGAAATTACTGTTGTAAATGTGGAAAATTGAGTAGTTAAATGGTTGAAAAATAGTGGATTTGAGGTTGAATGTTACTTTAAGTTTGAAAAATGCATACTCAATCTCAAATGAAACGTTGCCTGAATTGTTAAGTTGCTTTGAAATATTCCACATTTTATACGACAGTGAAAATTGAGAGTTCGAATCTCACCAAATGAAATATTGTGATTTAATTTAGTGTTTTTTTTTTGATAAATTTGATAGTGGCAAAAATTATAAAATTTTTGCAGTCCCGCCATTAAAAGCTTCTAACCTACAGCCAGCATCTCAAGTACAACAATAAAATAATATTCCTCAAATTACAAAAAATTCCAATTCTTTTAAATCCCAATGACATTCCTACACAGACAGCAAACAAAGAGCTCGCAACAATCAAATCAAATTACAAAATCATTTGATCACTCAATCTGATGATCTAATCGACAAATCACTGTTTTGTTTAAATAATCCATGAAAAAAAAAGAATCAAAATATTTATAAATAATAATAAAGAAGAATTCACATTAATCCTATTAGTTTAGTATCAAATTTCACGACTGATTTTGAATGTCGTTAAAACATTGATTTTCATTTCCACTTCAATAGCTAGCTGTGATAATGCGCTTTATTCAACTATCTTCTTCTTACATTTGTCTGTAGCAGGATCCATACACCAAAAAAATGAGATATTTCAGAGAAATGTGAATATTCAGTATGTGTGCTCTACGGGTTGTCTCAAAAACCCAACGTAAAAGACTTGAAACAGACATTCTGAGACACACAGAGCGAAGATCATAAGAAATTTGATAAAAAATGAAGACGAAAATGAAGGAATAAATTTACAAAAAAATATAAAATAAAATTAATAACAGAGAACAGAACCAGATTGAATCAATGAGATAACGAGTGACAATAATTTTTTTTTGTTTCTTGTGTCTTGCCATAGCATATGTAACATGAGATGTCATGAATTTAAGCAAAGATATATAAAAATTGAGAAGAACAATCTCTTCACGATCAGAAATAATTTATTTATTCATTTATGGGTGTTTGTTGTGTGTTATAACTTGAAACTTTTTTTATTCCTTCATCTCTGTTTTCATTCTTCTTCTTCTTTGTCATCTTTTGCTTAATTTGATTAAGGCAAAAACACCTTTTCGGGATTTTATATATTTTGTATTTTAAAAAAATTAAATCTCAATGTAAGCAGGAATGAAACATAAAACCACTCGCTGAGCTCTCCTCCATGTGATACTATCGCGCTTTTCTGTATATGTGCTACACGATATGTACTGAACTGCTGTTGTCTTGCTTGCTCGAGCGAAAAAATTGTGACTTGAGTTGTGATTGTTTTTTTTTATGTTTCAACACGCAAGCGATTAAATCTCTTTTTCCAAGCTTTTTTTTTTTTCATCCATTTAAATCCCCTCGCTTAAAAAAAGGCAGATGAACTTTAAGCACTAATTAAAAATCACTTAGATACATTATTTTCTGTTCTTTTTTCTCATGGTTTAATGCTTAATAGCCCCAAAATTGTATATTATTTTGTCTCACTCCCATTTGCGGTATGACTTTTTGGGGGGTATTGGATGAGAATGGTGAGTTAAATGTTTACTTCGGGATGACTTGAGGTGGTTTGGGATGGATAGACTCTTCAAATGCTTTGATGCACATGCTTTGACATTCAAATCAGTTAAAATAATTTTAAATTTTGGTGTTGAATTGTAAAACCTAGTTGACATCTCTTTTTGGTACCTGAAGCTATGTCTTGTCTAGAATTTAGATATAAAGTGCCCTAGCTTCAGTTTTAGTAGGTGCTAAGAGGTCGATCAGAATCGCTGTGCCTCCAGCTCGTCAGGTAGTAAAACATCTCTAGGCTGGAACCCTCTCACATTATTAAGAGGTCTCTGACTAATTCTCATTCAATTTTTTGAAATGAAAATTTCAAATCAGGAAAGGTTAAATAATAATATTAAACTCCTCCTCCCTGCAACATCTCTGTCCGATACCTTTACAATTTTATTCAATTTCATCAAATCCCATCTCGACAAACTCCTATTAAACAGTCCCAAATCCACATCACCCCCTACCATCAAATTACATTAATGTCTTGTTGATGTATAGCATAAAATCATGCGACATCAATATGAATATTTATTCATCAGTTAAAACCATCTCTTAAATTGCACTCTAGTCGGTAAATAGAGGCAAAAAGACGTCCGTCAATGTAGACAAATTTAATTAAAATCAATTGAATTTAATTAAACTTTTTTTTTGTACGTACATAGTAAAGCGAGCCGTAGAGCATCAGAAAAAAAAACAAAATAATTTTTTTATTTCAGCATTTCTCGGTCTCATTTCCCTTCATTTGATTTGTTGATTGTTGAATTTTGGACATTTATGGATCGAGTATTTGACTTCGATTTAATTTTCAATTAAATGCTTTGAATGAGCCATAAATGGAATGAAGCAATTGCTTGTTAAGAATCTCGTTCTTGACTTCACATACATTAAAAAAAAGCAGTTTTGAATTTAAATTAATTATTCCGTTTTATATTCATTAAATGTGCTCCACTCGGATCTTCCTCCTAATACACATTCTGAATGCATCTGACATATAGTCATGTTGTTCTATTGAATTTTAAACATTGAAAATATTTCCTTTCCTCAATTCCTTTCCCCTAATTATTCAAATTGATTTAGATACTCTTCGTCGTGACTTTAGTGAAGTTAGGCTTTGATGCCTTATTTGTGGGTTTGATTTAATTTAATTAAAAAATATTTACATTGATGTAATGCGATGAGCATGGAGGAATTGAAAGGTTTATTGACTGGAGGTGTGGCGAGGCTTTTAAGTGGATTTATTATTTCAAGTTTGGAAGGAAATTAATAGTTTGATGTTGTAGAGGATTTGCATGTCTTGTTGGCAAAGCAACTTTTAATAATTTAATACTGATTAAATAAGGGCTCAGTTTCAGACCTGACTCTAATAAATGTTAAACCTGTGGCGGCACTTGTAGCTTTGATGTTATAAGCAGGATATAGGATCATTGTCTATTAAGCTTTACAAGTCAATCCAAAAGTGAGCAAAGGTTCATTCTCTCTTCGGATCCCTCTTGCTAAGCCTCTGAAGAGACTTGAAAAACAAAGTCTAGCTATATAACACTTTATATTCAAGCAGCAACATAAATTCACTTTTCAAATCCAAAGAACTCTAAAAATCAATCCTTAAGCAGCACTAAATTCAACCTTCAAAAACAATAAAAATTAAAATTCCAATCAAACTTCATCCAAGTCATTCCCAATACATGTTTTCCATTTTTCGTCACATAAAAAAGAGCCACACAGAGACACGAACAAGGCAAGTTTTCGTAGGGTTTAAAAATATTTTAATTTCAATTTTATTTTGTTGTGTTTTGGTTTCGTTTATTTTGTGTCATTCCTTTAAAAAAAATATTTTCATTTCCTTCAATCAAAATGTCAATGGAGTTAGGGTGGATCCACAATTGACTGATGAAATATCAAAGCTTGAACGGTAAACTGTGATTGATATTTTTTTTCTACTCTCTATCCATTTAAATAACAAAAGGCAAACTAATTAAAATAAATTGCCGCCTTTTTCGTGTCTCTATTTCCTCTTACACACATAAACGTACCCTAAATATGCTCAGATATTGCAGAGATAGGTGAAGTTACTGTATTTTTTGTGTGTTATTATAACGATCATCAAAGGCAATTTATTTGACTAAGGCAACATCATAAACTGTATAACACAAACACTATTGCTGTGGGTTTTCTTGAATGAAATCATTTTCAGAATTTAATGACTTTTTTTGAGAAAATAAATTGTATACATTTTGTGGCAGATAGAACAAAAGACTAGAAGTTTACGTAACGTACAATTGATAATCATCATAATCATCTTCATCATCATCAGTCATATATCATTTTCTATTTAACTAAATGAAAGACTTGACTTATTGAAATGACAGAGAAGCGACTTGAAAGACAATGACGGGTGCTTTTTTTCCGAGCATGTTTGCAGAGTTTTTGGAGGTTGATGTGCTATCAACTTTAGTTTTGTCTATTATTATGTGGAAGTAGAGGAATTTAGTGCTGTGTTGGGTGTTTTATTGAGTTTAATTCTGTTCTAAACTTCATGCTTGGTATGAGAATGTAGTCATACGTACATACACATGTAGTGGATGAACTTGTTCTTGCTGTGCAAAATACTAGCTTTACCTTCATATTATCTAAAGGTTTGATATCCTCTTGCTAATAGCATTATAAGTCGATGCCAAAAGAATCAGATTTACCGAAAATGCGCTTTAACTTCACCACAATGCTTGAGTCATTTCATACTTGCCACATTTCAAACTTCTGTCTTTTATATTCTTTCATGTCATGACAAATAGGAAATAGGGATCAGCAATTTAAAATTATATTCACTCTTATAATTGATGATTTAATAAATTGAGCTGCGTGGGAAGTTCCACGTCGTGTTGTGCTTGATCAATATGCAAAAATTAAAAATTCCTCGAATTCAATGCTGAAAGATAAATTAAATGTGACATTTAAATGACTTTAAAGTAAATAATTTTCATGCGCAGTAATTTAAATTTCATTTGAGAAGTGATGAATTTAAGGTTTTCTTGGAAATAATAAATGAGATGTTTAGTATGGAAATTATACAAACAAATCGAGTTGATTTTAAGTTTGGTGTAAATTTAATTGAATTTTGAAAATTAATGCTGATTTCTTGGAAAACTTAATCTTTGCTTGGGGTTTGTTAGGATTTATGATTGATAAGACTGTGAAGTTTTTTGAATTTTAAGAATTTTGCATAATTTTCGAGAGATAATTAATGGGTAGAACAGTTAAGATGCGATGGGAGGTGTAGTTTAAGTTGTTTTTAACTTTTAACAACAGTTTGATTTGTTTAAAAAAAAAACGATTTTAAATCATTTTAAGAGCGCAATTCAGAAGGAATAAAAGTGACATGAATCCCCTCCACAACAGCTTGAATCTTTCCATACTACTAGACTCCATTTAACCTAAAAAAATTGAAAATTAATTCTTGAACCTTCAATTTTGTCATTTTCTCCATGCAAAACTCATCAAATTAACTTGTCTGTGGCTTCTATAAATAATATTCAAATCAACAAATCTATAATCACCATTCAAGATTCCTATTTTCATAAATAAATCAAAAACCACAAATCAAATATTGAAAAAAATCCAATTTTAAATTTTTCCAACTCTTTTTATTTATTCACATGACAAGAAAATAAATGAAAATTACGAGTCATGACAAATTTCAACAACATGAAGAAAAGAAAAAAATCCACAACAGACAAACGCGATTTTTCACTCGACCCAAAAATAAATTTGTCACTCTCCTGTCTAACTTCATCACAGAAATAAATTTTCTTAGACATACAAATTAATTTTGATGTGTGAAATGCTCATTTCAAATTAATTATACCACCACGAAATCAGAGATAGAGTGAAAGTAATTTGCTAAAAAAATTTACTATTTAGTGCAAAATGTGTCAAATTATTATCTACCATGATGCATGATACTTATCGCTACTTTCAAAAAATATTAAAGACAAAAATTTCTAATGTTTAATGGAATGAAAAAAAAAACATTTTATATTTTTTAAAATATGAATCATTGTCTTGAGATTGAAAAGTGTAATGATTGAAGGCATTTTTGAGTAGCAGAGTTGAGATGGGTCAGTGGATATAATATGATGGGTCATGATCTAGATACGTGCTGCTCATCTTATGATTGATATTGGATTGATTTGAGTTATTTTTTTGAAAGGAGGTAAAAATGTTGGAATGAAGTTTGTGGATCAAATTATTATGGATGTGAAGGGATTACTTACTTCCTTAATGTAACCATGTTCCTTTGTGGAGCTAAAGTTAAAATAAAATGCTTTCCACTTGATTCTGTTGCTGGCCTTGTCACCTAGTTTGTACAAATTCTCTGTCCACATATTAAGCTGACATTACTTCATCACTGTTCTGCGCCATGTAGCTTTTGGAGCTCCTGAGCGTCTCTTTTCTTACGGATTTCATCCAAGGACGGTGGAACAAACTTGTGTTTCTGTCCTAGCAATGATCGTTTTTCTGACAATGTGTAGGAATGCAGGATTTTAATATTTTGAGGTCAATCGGTCTGTAATCAAATTTTTTGCGTTTACCATTCAAATAAAGTTCCTCCAATGATCCTTCAACCTTCCAAAGTAGATGCATGCAATCAAAAATTACAGTAAACCTTCAAGA
Source organism: Chironomus riparius (assembly GCA_917627325.4). Classification (NCBI taxonomy): domain Eukaryota; kingdom Metazoa; phylum Arthropoda; class Insecta; order Diptera; family Chironomidae; genus Chironomus; species Chironomus riparius. The sequence goes on along the minus strand of OU895877.1, from coordinate 12,852,974 downwards.
CAACGTAAGAAGCTAATGTGCAGCTCAAAACATAAGCCCTTCATTCATCAAGATCATATTCAGCTTCATAATCCAGAACTTAACTAGATTGAATCACAAAACACCCAATTCAAATCAAATAAATCATTCTTACCAGCCAACTCTGCCCTGATCGTCTACGAAGTCAAAACACACTTTCATATTATAGATTCTAATCTCAACGTCATATAATGCTTATGAGTCTCGTTATGATACTTTTTTTCCTTTCTCTACAATTTATAAAAAATAAATTGTCGTCATACTTTAATTCATAACGATTCATTTTAACTCGTTAGAGAGATACATCTACATACTTTCCATATCAATTTAAATAAATCGCTAGAATATAAACTTCATCATCGTATTTACCTTCATCAACTCGTAGACTCGCTCATTTTTCATAATAACTTTATAAATTAAAAATAAAGCAGCTTTCCAATTAGAGAATATATTTTTTTTAAGGTTGAGAGATCGAAATCATTTTTGAGAGTCTGACGAGTTTACACAACCATTACCTTAAATGAGTTTAAACTACTGAAAGTTTCGTCGCCAAATTAGAATGAATAGCTGATCATAAAGACGGGAAAGAGACAACAAGGTAGAATTGTAAAGCGACTTAAAATGCCATTAATTTTCCATTCAATTCATTTAACTTCTTTCTAATACCACATAATGATGTTTGTTGTCTTCTGATAGGCTCGAATTAATTTCAAATGATTAATTTCTCAATTTTCGAAGCGATGGAAATAAATTTTCTTTAATGTTTTACGTTTTTTGCCTTTTTTAAACATATTTATTTTATTTTACTTCTTTCTGAAATTCAAACTGGTTTTCTTGCTGACGGGAATTCTAATTTATTCACGTTTTATTCTGTCTAATAATATTTTCTTTCTCTAGCTTGTTCCATGCTGTATTTAAACACAAAGTTTAGCGCACTTCTATTGATATTAGAGGTTTTTCATATTGTCTGGGTTATATGATGCTTATTATGTTTAAATTGAACTTTTGAACGAGCTCATTTCTATTTCATTGAACTCTTGCTATCTTTTTCTATTAGAACTTACTGAAAAATTGCAGAACGTTGTGATTTAAAGCTATAAATTTTAGAAAAACTTTTAAAAGTGAGACAAAAAACAAAATGGCGAATGAACTTTGTTTTAAATTTCCTAATACCGTTACAAATTGTTGATCTCAAAAACTGCGCCATTTCGATAAATTAATTGCAACAAAATTTACTCAACTTTTATCTTCACCACTCTCATGTTGTTTATATTGTAAGAAAATATGCTTAGAAAATAAGAATCAGACGTGAAATTTGTTAGACATGAAAGGCCTTAACTCTTTCTCTTCTTTCGCGAGTTATTGAAGGCGCGCGCCGCTTGAAACAAGCGAAACAAGGAACAATCAATCGACAAAATGATGCTGTCATTTCTCTTTAAGAACTCAAGATTTAAGAAATAAAAAAAAGATGAATAAAATTGCTCTAAAGCAAAATGAAGAGAACTTATTTATTGTTTTATAATGTACAGACAGACGTACATCCAACCAAGCCAGTCAGAAAAAAGAAACAAAAAAATGAAATTGAAGAGATTTTTGTCGTAAACGTTTCAATCAATCAATCGCTGGAACACATTACATTACACATATCTGGTTTCTTCCCAGCATTCGTTAAAATTTTTTTATCTCTTTTAAAGTTCGCTTTACTTCTATTTCAATCTTTTGCTCTCCCATCAGCCGTCCCTGCGTGATATGAACATTATTTGGAAAACATTCAAGTATGAAATGGAGTTTTTTGTGAGGTTAGGTTACTTGAATGCGATTAAAAAGATTGGAATTTAAAAAACTTGTTGTTCAATTATAGAAATTAAATTTATATTTATTATTTTTTTAAAAAAAATCATCAGTTTGACGTTGTATTTAACAAATTTTAAAAATTTAAAGTTTTTTATCCACCATTTTGTTTTTCATTCACTTCAGAAAGTTTTTTGCTAAATTATTTTTATTCAAGTCTAGAATCAGATACTTTGCGCTTAAATTCGATAGAAAAAGATTGCAGAAATATAAAGAAACAAGAAAGTTGCTATTTTAAGGATTAACATAAAAAATTAAAGACTTTTTCAAAATTGCTTACCACGTGTTCTAAAATGTTCAATTCAAAATCATCAGCAGTCAAGCAGACATTCATAAACCACTAAAATCCCATCTCATTCCCAAAGACTCAACACGATAAAATAACAAAAAAAAAAATTAAAATGAAATGGAGAAAGGAGAGATGGATGTTGGAGTGAGTGAACGAGAGATATATTGAGAGAAACCCCAACCGAGTTGATGGAATGATCTCAAGATGAGCTCTTGGTGCGTCGAAATTAAATAAATTTTTCAATATTCTCTTTCATTTAACTTAACCATCACTCGTTTTTTTCAATATCTCTGTTTTTTATATACAGTAGCGCTCAAAAGTATCGGACCACATATAAAAAAACACAATTTTCTCATTTAAAATGTTTTTGTTGCATCTAGAACGCTGAATTTTTTATCAAATACGTATTTTACCATAATATATTAAAAAACGAATCTTGCTACTTATATTATTTAATATTTTCTAACGCAAAAAATAAATTTCAAAAAAATATGCGCTCAAAAGTATCGGACCAGATTCGAATTTTTTAAAAAAAAATTCTTTTATTTACTTTAGAAATCAAGTAAGTATTAATTTAACTAGGTGATATATTTAAATACAAATTAACATTATTTTAATAATGGTTAAGATAAAGGAGATATCATAAAACGCCAGAAAATTGATTATTCGTGCTGTACAAGAGAAGAAATCACATAGAAAAGTTGCAACACTTTTTGACGTAAGCAAGACGTCGGTAACTAATCTTCTCAAGCGCTTTAGAGAGAGAAATAATGTCCAAAATAACCCAAGAAGTGGAAGGCCTAAAGTAACGACAGAAAGAGATGACAAAATCCTCGTAAGAATGTCAAAAAGGGATCCTCGCAAGACAGCAGTCGAACTTAATGAAACATTACACAAGAACATGCTGTAAAATGCAGTGTTTCTACTACGAAACGTCGTTTATGTAAGGCTGGACTATGTGGACGACGTCCTGCGAAGAAGCCATTAATCTCTGTGAAGAATAGGAAAGCCCGATTAAAATTCGCGAAGGATCATTTAAATTGGACATCCAAAGAGTGGTCAAAAGTTCTTTGGTCTGATGAATCAAAGTTTATGGTGTTTGAGAGCGATGGTATGAAGTATGTTCGTCGTCCAGAAAGTCAGAGATTCAATCCAAAATATCAGTTGCCAACTGTAAAACATGGTGGCGGTTCAGTTATGGTGTGGGGTGCGTTTAGTCGTGATATGGTTGGTCCGATTCATCGCATAAATGGAATAATGGATCAAGTGGTCTATAAGGACATCATCGCCAATAAAATGCTGCCATTTGCTAAAGACAAGATGCCACGGGGATGGATATTTCAGCAGGATAATGATCCTAAGCATACAGCGAAATCCATCAAAGAATTCTTCAAGAACAAAAAAAATCGTTTGTTGGAATGGCCATCTCAGAGTCCTGATCTCAATCCTATTGAGCACCTTTGGGAGCATATAGATCGTAAAATGAAAGGCAACAGACCACGGAATAAGGAAGAATTATTTAATAACATCAATGAGTGTTGGCAAAATATTCCATTGGATGTTATCATCAAATTGGTGGATTCGATGCCTAGTCGTTGCAAAGCAGTTATAGCCGCAATTGGCTATGCAACGAAATATCAATAAAATTTTTTGTTTGAGCTTTTTCTAGTCCTTAAAACAATTTTTTTTAAAAAATTCGAATCTGGTCCGATACTTTTGAGCGCATATTTTTTTGAAATTTATTTTTTGCGTTAGAAAATATTAAATAATATAAGTAGCAAGATTCGTTTTTTAATATATTATGGTAAAATACGTATTTGATAAAAAATTCAGCGTTCTAGATGCAACAAAAACATTTTAAATGAGAAAATTGTGTTTTATTATATGTGGTCCGATACTTTTGAGCGCTACTGTATACAAGAAATTTATGCATGTACCACCAGCTGCTAGAGGACATCCTTTCTGTATTTTTTTGCCATCGCTCATTCTCATACCCACAGCCTCTCCATTCGATTTTCATTTATTTAAGAACACACAAAAAAAAAATTGTTGCTGGAAGGCCACATAGTGTGATTGAACATTTTTGTGTACGCTCATTTGACTTTTAGTTTAGCATTATAAAATTGTTTATGATTATCCAATAGCAGCAATTCCCGTAAATTATAATGTAGACTCTTTTTCTTTTTTTATCTCTACGCCATAAGTTGAATAAAATGAAAATTTTAAAATTGAAAAGGATTTTTTTTATATTCATTTGGCAAACAACAAAAATACTGAATTGGAAACCTCGAATTGCAAACAATTGAACGTGTTAATATCAGAAATAGAGGATATTTCACATTCATTTAATATTATATGTATTTTAAATATTTAGCAGTTTTTGTGTGTGTGCAAAAAAGTGAATATAACGAGCCGGGGTAAAAAAAATCCCTCAAAAGCAGATAAAACCACATTTTTCCCAAAAATTCATCTCTCTCACTGCCGTGTGTTTTGCTCATATTTCTCTCGATATAACAATTTTAATTTTAATCTAGTGATGGAAACATCATGAATGAGTGAATGTTTGTGTAATGTAATATGTGTAATTTTAAGGGAATAATTTTGGTGGGAATTCAGTCGATTGTTTTGCATTTTTGAGGGATTCTGTGCTGCAGATTACTTAAATTGTTTGAAAATTCTTCACACAAGAATTGTTCTTTAGTTTGTTGTTGGTTTTGATAAGTTTTTGAACTTCTATGTAGGATTAATATAATTTTGTTTAAAGTTCTTCCAATTTTTTACACAATTTCTATCGTCAGCATTTAGGATTATTTTTATTAAACTTTTGCCAACTTTTTCTAATGATCTGCATCAAAAAATAATTCAGATTTTTCTTCGGAATATTTAAAATCGCAAAAAATACTTTTCGAAGTGAGAAAAAAATGGCGCCAAAAAACAAAATCGCGGGTGAAATTTTAGATTTCTATAACCTCAGATTCACTCTTTAGCACAAACCTTTAAAACTATCAAAAAAGTTCCCACCTCCAGTGTTATTTACCAAAAATATATTCAATTGTGAGAGATACGAGTGGACATGAACAAAACTGGTTTGGAAAATAAAATATTTGCAATTAAAAATTAATTTTCCGCTATGCATAAACAGGGATATCCATTTAATTAATTTTTTTACTCTATGAATTCGAATTCAGTCAGTTTTTTGTCCATTCCCAGTTTAACGAGAGGCATATCATCATCATCATGATCATCATAACTATGAGATAAACATTTTCCAACTATAAAGCATACGAAATATGATATTCATTGTGAAGGATTTTTGTGGTCATGTGGCTACACAATATCATGAGGTTTTTGTTTGCACTTCGAGATTGAAATGAAATATAGTCGAGAGGAAAAAAATGGCATGTTAGTAGATATTGTAGTGATATGAATGTGCATATGAAATGTACATGCAACATCATCAGACAATTTTTCCAAATAAAAAAGTAGATTTTCCGCGTAAAAGAATGGTTGAAGGATGGATTTTTGAATGAGTGGATGTGTTAGGGGTTCTGGAGGGTTCTAGGTATTGCTCAGTGTTGCTCAATTTTGCTCAGTGTTGCTCAGTGTTTCTCAGTTTTGAAATATTATTAATTCTTTCATAAATTGCCACAACCTCAATTATAAAAGCTCAAATCGAAAAGAAACCCCAATCACATTCACCAGACACATCATATTTGCCAATGGTTTATGCATTTCTATCACAGCAAACACACAGCTGACTATTTTTTTATTTCTTCAAAACTACGTGCATCTAAAACTGATTCGTTTTTTTTTCTATCCACACAAATGGCTCACATGCCGGTAGATATATATTGAGATGAAAGTTTATATTACAGAGTGTCTGCGATGTCCGATAACGAACTGAAAAATGATGTAATAAAAATTAATATCTCGTTTGATTTTATCATGTACTGCGGTAATAGCCCATAATAACGTTAATGGATTTATCTGATGTTATAATGCATAAACAAACTTCATACGAAATATATTCTCATAGATAGTTGAATGGATTATTATTGTGATAAAAAAATTGTCATTCCAATATGTCTGATTTATTTTATGTTGACTTGCTATGTTTGTGCCATCAGTTTTACTATGGCCCTGTCTCACTGAATTTCAGATGAAATTCCATGCCATTGCAAATATTTTTATGGCCTTGTGCACACACGTAATTTTTGTTTTTCACAAAAAAGTGCATTTAACAGTCGAGGAACGCTGAAAAATACGGCTTGTGGAGACAATTAGTAAAGTGAGGTGATTTTGTGTAATTATGGGGCGCATTTCTGAATCTAATATAGCTTCGAAGTGAATACCTCACGAAATATACTCTGCATCTTAATATTCAAAATTATTAAGTAAATCAGCAAAATTTGTCAAAAAATGCTCAAACGGTTTCCTGGAATTCAAATTCTTACTACCCTCCAGTACTTACTCCTTGAAAATTCCATCTACTTCGAAAAGTTTTCTGCTCCAAAAATCCAATTAAAGCTTCATCATTCCCCAGTTCTTCAACAATTCAACAGCAAAAAGCAGCAACAATTGCATGAAAATTAATCAATTAAATTATTCCGAATTTTAATTACCAGTTGAAGCATTTTAACCTATAATTGAGTTCATTGTGTGTCTTTGTATGCATATTATGCTTCATCATTACCACCCTCACATCCCCAATCCTCAAAAAATAACAAGCTATCGGAGCTATCAACTATTAATTAAACCCCTCAGTCAAAAGAACAAACTGAAAATCATGAAGCACATTTCCATTGGACTAAAGTGTGTCATGAGTTTCGTACGAAAAACTTCCCACAAAGCTGGCTGCAGATATAAATATAATGAGATGGGTAGAATAGAGTTTTTGGCAAGCGCTTTGGCGGTTAGTTAAACTTGTCTGCTATCATGTTCAGACAGGTAATTTAGATAGAAATGGAAAATTCTTTTTTTATGGGGACATTTGGATATTACGTCATGCTATAAATAAGAGTTTACGATCCACTATTCTGCTCAATGTGTCTAAATTTATATTTAACATGGTAAAAAAATCTATATGCTTCACTGAACAAGGAGCAGGATGTCGAAATATCCTAAACAACCCCAATCGTATTCCATGTGATGAGCTTTCTCCACATCCACTTGCTCTTGTGTATTTTGGTCGTTCATCTCACTCACTCTCGCACAGATGAAGCAATTAAAATTCCATTTAAAATTAATTATTTAAAAAAAAGATGAGGAAAAATGTGCTCTACATAAAAAATGCTCGAGTGTTGGATAAAATAAAATAAAATAAATTAAAGTACTTGACGGTTCTTGCCGTTTTGTATCTAACTTCCATTTAGGTGAGAAAAATTTGCAATCTAAACTTGTCTAGGATAATAAAATGGGAAAAATGTTTTAAATATTTTATCAGGCGATGTCGCTTTAACATTAATGATTTTATTGCTTTGAAAGTTGTCAATTAAGACACCTTTGCATTAAGTGGATTAAAGAACATTTGCAATTGCTTGTTTTAAGCCATAACAGCACGGCAGCAATCTAGCTCTAGAGTAATTTAAATTATTCACAGCAATTCAATTAAACAAGATGTTTAAGTTGCTTTTAATGACATTTTTAGCTGCCTATAAAGCCTGACATTTTATTGAGACTTTGAGTAATTTAATTGACACATTGAATTGCAATTTTATTTGACTTGTCTGAGACATAAAGTAGTAAATTTATTGATTATTTGTTGGGCAATAATAAGAGAGAGATTTTTGCAATTGTTAAAGATCATTTATTGAATGGGAAAAAGTCAATATTATTGAGTATCACTTAACCGCTCACACACATGCAAGCCTGTCATATTAATAATATTGGAAATCCTCGTCGATTCATTCATAATAAATTGTTTCATGCCGTTGCGTTATCAAAAGCAGAAAACCTCAACATGTCAAGTTCATCTTTCACTTTCTCATTTCACACAAAACATACTGATAATATTTTTTTTTGTGTGTCTATAGCTTGCTGTTGTTGTTGTTATTCTGATGTGTCTAAAAACATAAATCACTTCAACATGAAATGTTCTTCCTAGCTGATTTGGGTATGTTCATTGATAACCCTTTTTAATGTCGAATCTTCTTTTCTTCTCTCAAAATATTTTCGTTATGATAGGTTATGGAAGTGATTTGTGGTTGCTATGGATCACAGTTTGTCTGTACGGCTGGATGGGTTTGTTGGTAGACGGGATTAATAATTACTGTCATCGAAAATCAAATCATAAACTTTGTGCATTTTACAACGACTTTTTGGGGCTCACAGGGCCACAGCCTAGGACTTCCTAGCTTACTAAGCCCTACCAGGTGACTCAGAGTAGCTCCTGAGTAGCAAACCTTTCGATTTTGATTCATAATTTTCCAATTTTAACAAATTTTTTGAATTCAAAATTTTCAAAAACTAAAAATGCGCACTTAAGTCACATTACCAGACTTATTCCGATACATGTTGCATACCTTTCCGTCCATCTGTGATTCAAACAACAAAAATTTTCTCAATTATCACACGCAACACATTCAAATTATCTTAAAAAGGGACTGTTAATGATTATTTTTATGAGAATTTTATTCGATAACTGATGAGATTCTTTCAATTGGACTATTGACCTTATCTTAAATTCTTCTGTTTCATTCTCTTTTCACTTCCATTTCTAACTCATTCAATTCCTCTTTATACTTTGCTCATTCAAATAAAGTCAAACAAAACATTTTAGAAAATCATAAATTGTTGTGAGAGCTACAAGACAAACTAGAAACAGCAGAAAATGGAAGAAGATTGCGTGGGTGGAGAGAAGCGACAAAGAAATCGAAACAATTAATTTGAATAGATCCACATAGAAATTTATTGACTTCTTCTATCGATTTTGCCGCTAGCTCGGCACGAATTCAATCAAAACTTGACAATATTATTGTTGTTGCTGTACTTATCGATTAAACAGCATCAAACTTTTATGTAATCCCTATCTAAATTTGCTGTTTCCTTTACGAACAAAAATTCAGCATCAACATAACGGGGATTAAGTGTCGCGTTACACAAAACAACTCCATGATTTTTTTTTTGGCAAGTTTTAAGTTAAGAAATTACAAATCTTTTCATTTATTGTGACTAACGATGTGCCATTTTTGAGATTAGAAAAGATGAAGAAGAGAAACTTAAAAAAAATTGTCGGTGCTGAAAAGAAAAGATACAACTTGCTTGGTTGCGTATTCAAAGAGAAGCGAGTAATAAAGAAGCATTTGATTAATGACTATCCAATTTATCCGTTTTGTCTCATTGTTACTTGCTTACTTAATTCATATACAAAACCGAATTTATTATCGAGTCTATGAGAATGTATTCATACAAACTCACGGAACCCGCATTAAGTAAGCACAATAAACGCAGTTAGCTAGCAGGCATAAAAAAGTTTCTCATGTGAGACGATCTCGGGAAATAAATTTCAAAATGTTTAAAACAATGCAGAGGTGTTCGCAATGGGTAGTCATAGCGCATTTTGTTCTCAATTGAAATTTATGTGCTGATCAAAATTTATTGAACTGAGTTGTGTGGCTGATCAATTTAGATGTTGTGAGCTCTGTTTGATTTTTGAGAATTTAGGGAATTTTTTGAGCTATGATTTGGGGTGGTCACAGCATTTATTGATGAAATTGAGTAGATGATTGTGATCAATTTGGTTCGCATGATAGTAATGATAGGACCAAGACCTGCTTTTGTAGAAATGTACCTTCAAAATTTGAATTTCTAGAATTTTCGTCAATTTTGTAATGACGTTCCAACCACATTCTTGAAACTATTACGGAACCTTGCTTGTAGAGCCACTAAAGAACTTCCAAATAAACCACTAAATTCAAAAGACACCCAGCCATTTCAACATCACAATCAAACTTTTATAGAACTAGAAAGAAACATGTAAAAATAAAAAATTCACTGTATGGTGCACAGAATACTTAAAGAGCTGTTTGTGAAACAAAATGGCACCAATAAATCAATATAAATTATGATTCTAATCATTTTTTGTGTATGGGCAATAAAACAAAAGACTTGAAACAAAATAGTGGATATAAAAATTGAAAACTGCGGGAATCATAATGAGCAACTTGAATAAAAATGATTAAAATATGTTTCATGTTCAAAAAAGACTGTTTTTACCAAAAATAGGGAGGAGTGTGAATATGCCAGCACTTCCAGAAATGAAGCAATTCCCCATGAGATAACTGACACAATATGACAGCACAGAATGACTAAATAAACTCGATGCTTAAATTAATTTTTATTGTTCATGATCATTTTATTGAATATCATAAAACTCACGATGATTTATGACATTTGCTGCTTTCAGTCTCTTCCTTTACAGCTCTGTTTATGCTGTTTCTCAAGAATTTAATATTTTTAATTATTTCGTTCTATTTTCGTTATGGTGTCTCGTGTATGTTGGTGATGATGACAAGTTTCTTTGCAGTAAATTAAATTTTAATTATCTTTCTTTTCTTTCTTTATTATTTCAGGTATGTAGCATGTGATGACATTTGCAATTGTACTGATTGACATGTTCCTTATTCGTGAGGTTTGTTGGTGAATTTTAAGAATTTTTAATTAAGTAATTATGAAGTCTTTGATGAGGTTTTTTTTTGTGGATTTAATGCAGCCTTAAACTAATGGAGCCATTTCTTAATAATAAAGATTTTATCTAACGGTTGTAGCTCTTATTAGATCATTTTGCAGCAATATCTTAGCTCCTTAGTATTTCAAGACTTAATCAACCAAGACTCAAATTTGGGCTAAGACATGCGAAGAGTGTCAAAATAACATCAATCCATGCGCACTAATTTTATGCCTCAATTCTCCATAATTCACATATCCACATCAAAAAATCACATCGCCCAAGTCATTAAATGCCATTTTTTACTCACTTCTGTTTGCATATCGAAAAACAAACACCAAGTGACAAAATGCAGCATGCCAAAAAATCCCTAAAATCCATAAAAATAAAAATTCAATAATTTTTCACACGACTATAAAAAAAATAAGTAATTTCCCCGCAATCGAAAAAAATTATGCTATGAAAAAATGCAGAACAACAGCAACAGCAAAAAAGGCATAAAAATTGGGATAAAAGATGAAATGAAATGTCATAAATTATGCATTAAAATCCATAAATAAATAACGAGACTGTGAGCATTGCATTGGGAAGGAGAGAAGGAAGAGTCAATAATACGAGAGGTATTTAAAAATACATTTTGCAGCAGCAACAGCACCCCTCTATCCAATCATCAGGCATGAATGAATGAATATTGAGCGTATGTTTCAATGTCTATGCCGTAGATGGAACTAGAAATGAGAATTGTGAGTTTAGAAATTATTGCATAAGTGTGCAAAAAGTTAATGATGCAATGCACAGTGCAGCCTGTCTCTTGTTTAGAATGCCATTAAGAATGAGTGTTCTTACCCTTCCTCAAGAGATTTACGCTTTTAAAAAATTGAAAGACACCCGAAATAAAAATATCCTGCTGGTAAAAATTTCGATTCTTCTTTAAAATTAATTTTCACTCTCTCTTAGAGATGCCTTGAGGGACTTTGGATATGCAATAAAATAAAATATGTGAAAAACATAAAACATTCACGTTGTGCTTCATTGAAAAGTCAATAACAGAAAGTAGCAAACGGGGTGGAGTTTATTACATTAAATTATCTGATGGAAGTTTGGCAGTAGAAGAAGAAATTTTTAAAATTAAATTTAGACTTTTATGGTTCATTAAGTGTCGCATTTTGAAAAAAAATTCCTAGAAAAAAATAAATTTATTTATTTTGTTTTGCATATCGTCGATAATGAATCTAAAGTAGGGACATTAGAACCCCTTTTTTACTCGAAGAACCTACATTAACATTCATAACAAAAAAAGAACATTTTCGATACAAAAAGGGCAAAAAAGAAATGCGACATAAGACATAAATCAAGTGACACATAATAAGTGGGTGTCTTTATACATTCAGCTTTTTGCAAAAACGACATAAGATGACAGAAATGGCCATAAGCATAATGTCGTCGGATATGTTGAGCAAAACACAAAACTTAAGAAGGCAGAACTGCTTTCGTTGTAATTATGAATAATTAAATGCTCAATTTGTTAATGTTAAGTGATAAGTAATTGTTATTTGATGCCTTTAGTTCTTTAATTGATGGTTATAAAAGGAATCGTTTCCTTACATTTTTATGGATGGCAATGAATTTTGTATTAGAAATATTTATCTATTTTTTTGTCAAATGTCTTGTGGGGTCTTTGTTGGAGTTAGCTTTAGATTTTTTGGTTTAATATGGATGAGAAGTTGCTGGCAGTTTGACTACTATTTGTGGGATTATAAGTGGATTATATTTATACTTGAGATATACCTGAATATCTAGCTGGTTCAGACTATTTCAGCTTACAAGTTATCTAATCGGTACCATATAGCTCCTCCTATTTTAAAAGCTGTTAATGGATATTCCATTTTCAAATCATTACAAAGTATGTGACAACCTTTATCTTTTGACTGTGAACTAGAAGAGAAACCCTTTACTAACTCGGTTCCTTTTATATGGAAGCTCTTGATTGACATAAATGCAAACACGAAACCGAAAGATTAAAACACGTGTTATAAACACTGTGAATCACACTTGTATAGGGCTGATTAAGATCAAATTTGGCGTGATTTTGGCATCAAGTCAGCCACATGTTGAATCTTATGATTACACAATGCAGTGTGGCCTTACAGGGACTAGCAAAGCAACGCCTAGTCCACAAAAATCTTGATCTAAGATCTTATTTAAATTGAATTATCCAATACAGATCAAGTTCTTTATTTCAAGCCTAGCATGAGGCGTATACATCGTGAGCAACAAAAATACTAATTGGAATCCAAACTTTTGGGTTTGAAAACATCCTTAAATAAGTTTGAATAACTCCCGTAAGATTCACTTAATTTTTAAACTTCAAAATATTCTACCTTTAATTAATTGCGTATCCTCATCAAACCCAAACCAGATGAGCACTCAAACTCATAATTTTTAAATAATACCCTCCATTGCTCACTCATTTCACCCATTAAAGTCCTCAATTTCTTCATAAAAAACGCATACTAATCCCTGTAAGACATTATTACTTGCACATTTATTATTATTCTCTCTCTTGAAGATCCTTCCTTAAGATTGAACGGAAAATGAGAAGCAATTTATCAAAGTTTTTTTTTTTCTATGCCATTTTTTTCTCATCCATACTGTGACCTACATTATGATTAAGATATTTTTGGCATTTTTTTTTAAAGACATCCTTAAATAAATATATAACATCAAATTGAATGAATTTGAGTGAATGGTAAGAGGAAATTTCTACCAATTTAATACGGGTCATAAGAGACGAAATAAAAGAAGGCAAAAAAAGAAGAGAGCTAATGATGAGCGATTAAGGATATCAATGGTTATGAATGAAACGTTAATTTTGTAAGGAAATGTTTCAATATGAGCAATTGCTCAACGTCGTCGACGAGACATGAGTCAACGAAATTTCCTGTCGACCACGTTATTTATTATAGTTTAATTCCTTATTAACATTTATGCTTGTACCTGTCTACGTTCAAAAATTATTCAAATTTCCCACTTTTTTACAGCCAAAAAATAATAAAAAAATTGAAATGCAGACATGAAATTTAATGAAACTATAATTGCAATCAGATTGTTAACGGACATAACATTTTAGAGGGTGTGGAAATCACAATCAAAATAATAACAATCGACAATGACACCAACCGATGCGATTATAATCTTCACGTAATCAAAAACGCGTGTTTAATAAATTAAAATCATGTTTCATGTTTTCAAAAAAAAATATCAATTTCAACATCAAAAGCAGGAAATTGAAAAAAGCAATTTTGAGCATGAGAAATTTTCTGCATTTTTGTGGCTTTGCCGTTGCCCTTGACATCGAGTTCAATTTTCATATTCCTTCTTTTCTGTGGTTTTTACTTTCAATCCATTACCAATATTCAGAATACTGATCGATATTCATAAACTGTATTGGTGCGTCTCTCCCATCACGTACATGCAGGGGCGTAGCCAGGGGGGGGCCATAGGGGGCCCGGGCCCCCCCCCCCCCTACGAAAATCTGATGATTGTTTTATTAAGTATTTATAGAGAAGAACCAGTTAATGTAGAGGAAGTGATGAAAGAAATGTCAAAATCAGCACGAAAAATTAAATTTAATCTATGAATAATGAATTAAATATTTAAACTTATGAAGAATGAATGTAGATTTAAGGATACAAAATAACGGTTTTTTAATTTTCGGAAATGGGCCCCCCCCTTTAAAATTTTCTGGCTACGCCCCTGCGTACATGCATAATGCTTCTTTACAACACTCACTTAGACATTGTATAATGTCATGCAGGTGACAAAAGAGACACCATTACAAATTCCTTTTGTCTTTTCCACTCTTTTTTATTTTCATGGGGATCAATTCCATTCCTATGAAAACAAAAATGAACAAATCGTTCAATAAATCAGTTTGCGTTAGAGAAGATGTGAAATAACACAGAGAAAAAAAAAGTATTGAGTTACATGCAGGTTCGGTGAATTATGCAGGCTAAAATATCTCCGAGATTTTTATGCTCTCGTGATTTTTTGGCACTTTATGCAGATGAAAAAGAATTTAATGCAAAACGATGGCAAGTGAGAAAGAATTTAGTGCTGGATGTGCGATTGTGGCGAATTTTAATTCTTTTGGGGATCATTATGGAGATTTATGGATGGAATGTTGTTGATAATATTTTTCTGTAGACATATTTTGAGGTAACAGGATACATAATTAATGTTATGGTTTTTGTAATGTGTTGTATGGATTTTTATTGGAACTGCAATTTGCATAACAATTTGGGGCTACTTGGGTGTCTTATTAAAGAGTTAAAAACCAGGCATTAAGCTAAAGCTGTCTGTTTGATATGCTAGATCAGGAGGATGACACCAAGGACTGGTTTCTAGAGCTATATGCTATCCAAGAGCCAAAAATTGATGTGCTACATTATCAAGCATACATTAAGTTTGATTTTAAGCAGCCTTAGAATCTGGTTTCTAAGGTTAGAGCTGTCTTCAGACGATCTCTAAGCGCGGCAATGAGCCAACTTGCACCCCAGCCAAGGAAGTAAGAATCTGGTATTGACAGTTAATGCAATCTGTTTTTAAGAAACTAGAACCAAGGGGAATAAAATAATCTCCTGACTTTCGATATAGATCATCGTTTTGATCATTTCTAAACTTTAACCATAATTAATTACTCAAATGAGATCTGAGTCATATTTGGATTAAAGATGCTCAGATATTTAAGTTTGCCTAGACTGACTTAGACGAGGTTTTGATTTTGGATATTTGTTCATATCAACCTTATTTGATTGTCATGACAATTCATTTTGAATTGATCTCAAGAAATATGATTTAGGCGTATTTAAGCCATCTGGTTCATTTAAACTGCAATGCACAGTAATATTTCTAATGCAGTAAACTTAACAATAAATCAAAAATGTTCCAAAAAAATTCTAAAGCTGCAAACTGCAATTTTTCTTACAAAAAAAAACACAATATAATCTTTAACTACAACAATCCAGCCTCCTGACATGCCAACACACAAAAAAAGACTCTTAAATTTCATCCGCAGATTTGCTTCATAAAATCATGCTAAAAACTACAACATAAATGTAGTAGAAGATGGCAAGTACGAGAGAGAAGAGACCTTTAACATGCAGCACTGTTCATTCAACCCATTCATTCTCTTGGTGATAAATCGTTCAATATTAATTTACATGGCTCGGAGCCAATTTGTTTTACTCAATATGTTGGTTTTATATTTCACATTCAGCCCCAAACACGTAAAGTGAGAAATTTTTTTTTTAATTTTGTGCTGTTGTTATTCTTATTTACCATGTGTAAAAGTCCAGGAACAAGCCTGCCCTTCTTGCACACAAAAAAATATCACCAACATCGTGTGTCTGCAGAACGTGTTTAAAACTTAACAATAATCATTTTTTTTTTCATTATTAAATTGCAATTTTTAAACAAGCACATTTGGGTCGAATGTCTCATGGTTTTAAACCAAAATTGAGTGAGTATATGTGCGGTGAATGGCACTTTTTGATTGCTTCTAAAATTACAATTTTTATTGACACCACCACTTCAGCTTTTGCATTTATGATTAATGAATATAAATTTGTTTGTGAATATAATACGAAAAAAAATTGTATATTTCACGTGAAAAATAAAAGGGAGAAAAATATGAATCTATACGGGCTCATTAGTCATCGACAATATTTTGCTTTTCAATGAGGAAATTTTATTTTTTTTTTTGAAATTTGACACTTTTTTTCCTGAAAAATATCTTTAAAAAAAATAATTTTTATTCTGGTTCACCCCTGTCATTTAATTTATTTATTCATTCGTCTTCTTTGTTGCCACAAATTTTTTTACTGTGAAATTTATTTTATTTTTTAAAAAAATTATAAATTGCTTGTTTGTTTATAACACAAATAAGATTTATTTGAAATTAATTCGTCCATGATTGAGAGCTTTAAATTATTTGGAGTGTTGGGAAGAAGAATTGAGATGATATTTATTGTCAACTTGGTGTTTTTAAAGCGCATTTGGAATAGATTTTTGTATTTTTGGACTGTTATGAAAGGATTGTTCACAAATAATGACATTTAAACACGATTTTTTGGACTACAGCTACTGTTTCTGTTTCCGACGTGATTTCTAGTTAACCTAGCTCACTGGCCAGCTTTTCCAAGAATTGACATTGATAAGTTTTGTATGAACATGTTTCACAGCTTTGCACCACTTTGCATAAATTAAAATTCTGCAGACTTGCATGATCCAAGGGATATCTAGGCAATGAACTTAGTTACATTTTGTGTGTCACAAATACAGAAACCGAAATGGTATGTCTAAAACAGCGATAAAGCACTCAAGTCTGATTAGAAATTTCCAGGAATTGAACACAGGCTTTAAGGATTGATTAACTTATACTCTACGCACAATGCCATTGTTACTTTATTGCTGCTTATATGTGAATGGCTTATATGTGAAGAATACTATGCAAGTTGAAGAACTTCTCTCTTAATTCGCACAAGATGCAATTTACAATGCCGTACTTAAAGTTGAAAGGATGCTACACTCTAAAGACAATCTGACGTCACATCTTCCTCAAAATTGTCCCTTCCAAAGCTCCCTAAATAAATCATTCAAAAAAACATTATTTCGAGTTTCACTTTAAAATGAAATTATTCCTTTTTTAATTCAAATTCAAACTCAATTCGCATGAATAAAAATCTACAAACAAAATGAGAATGATAGAGAACGATAGAAGCAGTCACAGCAGCAACAAAAAAAGTATTCAAAGTGTTCACTGATTCAAAATTATGTTAGCACATCTGTTTGTTTTCTGATAAACATTTCACAATTGGCAATGCTGATAGACATGCCATTTCACGTCTCGAATTTTTAATTAAAATTTACTGTCTCTCAAACAAAAAATAAAAAATATGTTATTTATGTACAGTTTCACTGATGATTCTTTATTTATGGATATACAGTTAATAATAACGACAATAATAACAATAATAATGATGGCGATGATGATGATGAGACAAAAAGTATATTTTAACGTCTTCTGTATGTGACATGTTCCATGTCCGTTTCGAGCAGCCAATTTGAATAAATTTTAAACGATTATTATTATTTTAACAAGAAGGAATGACCTCAAGAGGAAATATTTCTTCGTCTTTTTTTTTCTTTTTTGATTCCTTAACAAATTTCATGTTTAACAAGCTCAAAACTGCAAAAAAAATAAAGAGAGACGATAGAACAAGAAGGAATTTTTTTTCTTCGTAAACGAACCAGAAAGTCGACACCAATTGGCCGAGCTTGCATATATAATAAAGCAAATAAATTAAATTAAAAAATATATATTCGACAAAATGTTTGTTTATAGTCAAAATAAATTTTCGATAATTAATAAAAAATGCTAATCAAATGATGAAGACTACAACACACACGGGATGATAATTTTGGAATAAAAATGCAAAGCTGATTCATATCTATCGCTCTCTATGTCGTTCTCAAGTGGCTCTTGTTTTGTATTAAAATATATTATGTTAGAAGTTAGATTGTAGACTTTTTTTGGGAGTCTATAGCGCAACTGGACTGTCAAGTGGATGTGAAATAATGGAAAAGATGTCAAGGAGGTCAAACTTGATTGATTGTATTGGGCTACATTGGATTTAATTTATGGGCTTTTGATTAAATTCTTATATGCTGTGTCCAGATGTTTTTTTATAGCAAATAATTGCTGGATTTTAAATTGAAAAATGTCAAATTTTTAGATTCTGAAGCCTGATGGGGAAGTTTATAGGAGATTCCTGCATGCATCGGAGTTACAGTATGTCAGCGTATAGTTTAGATCCTTTGTGCATTTTATAGGCAATTTGTAAGCAGAGCTAGGGTTTAATAATTTTAAAAGAGATTTCTTAAAGGCATTTTAGATGCGTTGAAACTCTTAAAGTATTTTTGTGTGGCTAAGAGGAGCCCACAGATTAACAGGAGAAAAAGTGGATATAATGTAAATATACATTTTGTGTAAAGTTTCTCTGTAAGACGTCAAAGGTTTTTTATGACTTCTTATCCAGTTTAAGTACTGGGTAAGGAGTCTTTTTCCTTTGAATATAAGAATGAACAATAAACTAATAATAATAATAATAATAAAATGGTCATGTAAGTCATGTCTGTGTACTATTTGTAAGGATACTAGGAATACCAAGGGCACCATACCCTGATTATTCTTTAATTTTGATAAAATAGTAAACATAATTGTTATCTTTAGTAAAGTACCCCGATAAGTCCTAGAAAACAGACAAGAGTCTTTTAAATAAAGTTGGGTAGTGACGAAGATGTTAACCATTGCCGCTCTTAAATGCGATACTTCATTAAAATGATCGTTGGCTCGAAACCTAACAAAATCAAATCATTTACTAAAAATTGCAACAATTCTTGCCTGTCTTTTTAGACCTCAAACTTTAAAACCATCAAAGCTCTGGTTCCAATCCCATAAAAATTAAATTCCATACTTAAGTCCTATTAAATGCCAATGAGCTTAGTAAAGCTATTGATTCTAAGATCCTGAATTGCTAATATAAAGAGTAAATTCCCTTGAAGTCAACCTTCCTCCTTAAACACACATCTGTGTGCAATAAAATACAAAAACATCCAATTAAATTAGTCAGTAATATCTTCAAGCTATTAATTAAGACAAAATGCCGTCACAACTCGAAGCACATCCCCCAAAAATTATTGCATATCAAAAAATGCCACCAAATCATCATCGTCTTCTTCAATATTCATGAGTAACATCGAAACTTATCACTCTAATCCGATCAAAATTGCTTGTTTGCAGTTGTTAGTTTAAATTTATTTTCGGTCGTTTCTCTTTCACTTCCAATTTCTGCCTTTTGGTCGCACACTTTTCTTTCATTTTTTTTCTTTTCTGTCTCATTTCTCATTTCCATAACAAAGTTTTTTTTTTATTTTTAAATATTTATCCAATTAAATTATTTAAGCTGTCGTGCTGGTTTTCAAACAGCCTTCGTTTATTTTTTTGTTTTTGTTCATTTTTTATTTTAATTTAACTTACATTTAATTTTTTGTGTGTTTGTCTCAAAATAGAAAGAAAGCAGGACAAAGAGAGAGAGAAACAGTACAAAAGGTGGCATAACGATTTTGTTATCGTGCCATTCTCGATAAATGCTGTGTTTCTCATTATGTTGCTAAAGGCGAGGAGTTTTATCGCCTATCAGGCATTTTAATTAAATTAATGAGACTTGGACACAACGAAAAATAAATGTTTTTTGTCTTTTTGACTTTGTAGCTTGTTTGATTCACTCATTAAAAATGAAATAGAGATGGAGATATAACAACGATGCAATTTAAAATTCAAATTTTTTTTCTCGTGCTCGCGGAGTCATAAAGTTGCTAAAGCTATGAGCATTACCGCTCATTAACCATATAACTATACAGGAGCGAAGCTAGGGGTTTAAACTTAATCATGTAAATGAGTTATAATTTTAAAAATTTTCAAATCATTTTAAAAAATTTAAAATAGATTTAACATCATTTTTAAAAATTTTAAATAAATTAAAAACTAAAATTATAATGAATTCTTAAATACGTCACTGGATCTACGTATGAATTATCATCTGTTGTTCTTTTGTTTTATTTTCTGTTTGTGTCTATTTGTGAATTATTTAATGAAAATTAAATTCTTTGCTTTTTATTACATCCATCAGAACTCACCCTGTTTCATTACTTTATTTCCTCTATCTGCTTGGCATTTTTAATAAAATTGATTGAACATGAGCTACGTAGCGAAAGTATATTTTTGTGTCTGTTATTTTATGAGGAACATAAGGAAACTTAAATTTATGCGAAAAGTTTTTCGCGACCATAATTCATTATTCATAAATTATTATGTTTTATGTGAAAATGGGAGATACGATGAAGAAGATTACTCGTTGGGTGGGCTTCATAAAAAAATATTTTTTGTGGGGTTTTGGGGTTCACAAAATCTTTTTTTTTCTAGTCTGAATAATAATGATACCAAAAGGATCGTTCACTTATTATGTTCGGCACTAAAAGTCATTTTTCAAAAAAAAATAATGGAGTTTTCAGAAATTCTATTGTGGAACTCTCGCTGCCAACCCCCCCCCCCCCCCCCCCCCCCTCCAAATTTAGAATCATTTTAACATGAACAGTTTGGCTTAATTACGTCCTATTAATAAACTTTTTAAAAGATTTCAACATTTTCAAAACGACTCATATAAATAAAATCCAAAAGCCCATCTACAAGCCACCAGTAAATTGATATCCAAACAAATATGATACTGACAATTTGCAAATTTTTTTATTATCCAATATTTCATCATCTTATCACTCGCTATCTCGATGATAAAATCTAACGTCAAAATTAATAAGCAAATTTATTGTCGAAGAAGGTACCGAGTTTCAAATTTCAGCTATTAGCTCATTAAAAAATTTATTTATTTTTTTGCAAAACCAAAAAAATATTCAGTTTCTCTACCATCATGATTATTTTTCCATTCCCATTCGATAAGTGAATATCGTTAAAATTGAAAAGAAAAAAAAAACTTTAAAGAAATTTCTGAGAAAAATCAAGATCATGAAAAGGAGATGTGTCTATAAACTGCGCACACCAGGTGTTCTTGAGTCTCATGAAAAAGAACACAACACAGAGTCTGTAGTGAATTAATCTGAAGAAGTGAATGTTTAAAAGGGAAATGAAGATAAAGAATGTGCTTCTTTAATGAAAATATATTCTTGATGTCGAGAAATTATTATTATTATTTTGATAACTCAGATGTATTCAAGCTTTTTTTGAATCCCATCCGACATGATTTGATTTTTCTTGAGAAATTGGAGTTTTGTGGGAACTTTTTGGAGATTGTGACAGATTTGATTGGGATGTATAGGAATTATGAGGTGTTTTTACAAAATTAATGCGAAATTTGAGGTTATGTTTAAAAATTTTGAGGTTATCCTCAAGAAATTTAAGGTTGTGTTAACGATATTTGAAGTTACGTTCAATAGGTTATATCTCAAAACTTTCGAGGTTAACATTTGTAAAAATGCAAAATAATATAAATAAAATCAAAAGTCATTCATAAATCACCAACAAACCCGGAAGCCATAAGCTAAATTAAATTTACTCGTTAAAATTCAATCAAAAACACCCAAACAAGTCAGCCTCCAATTCCAACAATCACAAACCTCATAAATACAAACAACAATGTCAGACAAAACAAATCAGCCTATGACTCGCAGCACACAGTCCATGAATCACTGCAGCGTACTCATAAAAATGATTTGTTGTAACTGCATAGTTTAGTATGGAAATATAGCAAGACTGTCAACAGCAACAAATAGTTCTTTAACGAGTTCTCAACTGACTTTATTTTTTCACCACAAAACTCGATATAAATGAGCGACGAGGATATAAAGAAAAAGAAATGAAATTAAAAAAATTAAAAATTAACTTTTTAACGTCATTCTTGGGATTTTTTTTTCTTTCCAACTCTCGTTAACTTGTGCTGTATAATCTACAACTTTTAATCAAATACAAATCTAAATTATTTGCTTGTTTTTCTCTCGACTTTTATGTTTTTTGATGTTTCTCTTGATATTTCTTTTTCTCAACCTCTCATGCCATTTCAATTTCAATTTTGTGAAGTCGATGGAAGGGAAATGAAGAATCGTGGTCAGAGAATGATGAAGCGCATTTTGATATGATTGAATGTTTTGAAGATCTTATGATAAAATTTTAGAATATCATTCGAACTATTGTTCTACAGTAAACAATGATCGTTTGTAACGGACTTTTGGGATTTGAATAGATTTAATTTGCTGATTTGATTTGATGTCAATGATGTTTCGTTTTTGTTCCACTTGGAATAGTTTTTCTCGTTTTTAATGACTATTTTGAGGTTTGTTTATTAGATTTTTGAGTCAGAACGCTTTAAATAAATGGCAGAAATGAAAAAAACATTAAAAATTTAAAAAAATCATGAGATTTTAGACTTTAAATTGAAAACTTTAAAAACAAAATGGCGGTTAATGCTTTTTTTCACTTCAAAAAGTATTTTGCCAATTTTGAAGATCTACAGCATCAATTTTACAAAAACATTATTAGATAGTACAGAAAAAGGTGGCAAAATTACATTTAAACAAAAATTTCATGCTTAGTACCACATTTAAAGTCAATTTGACTTAAATTTCTAAAACTCAAGACCATATTGACTATAAAACTTCAGAAAACTATTCTCATTTTAAACACTTGCACACAACAGATCTCAAGACATCACAGATCAAAGCTATCAGCAAAAAAGTGGCAGCAAATAAATCTTACAACTTCTAAACTGATAGCTTACTTCATTTTCTAGCTTTATGACATGTTAACTACTAGTAAAACTATTCATCAATCAAAACCTACAACATCAATCACACATATACAGTCATTCAGTCAGTGAGTTGGGCAGTCCACAAACCTTCGCAAAAAGTCTGCTAAAGTGGAATAATAAGAACACTGTTTTCGTCTCTCTTCCTTCATCTCCACTTTCGTGTTTTTTTTTTATATATTTTATTTTTATATTTTTGAAGAATTGAAATCTCGAGTGCTTGTTAACGATTTGATTTATTTTTATTTGCACTTTGGAGCCCTTTTTTTTCGAGATCGAAATGGTAGTAAGGCAGGCAAGTAAGCATGAGAGTTTATAAATATGGAAATGTAAGCCACAAAGAGATCGCAAGTATTATAAATTTGCTTATTCATAAGCATGAAGTTATAATAAAATAAAGGAGAGTAAAATAAAATTATTTATTGTACAACAAGGCATAAGAAGAATGAAGGTGGTAAGATGAAATAAGAAGAAAAAAAAAATCACTATTGAAGTCACTTTTTTTTGTGTGTGGTTTATTATTGTGCTGCACACTAAGCCTTCATATTCGCCAATTCTACACAATGTCTTGCAAATTTTACGGTAGAATATGCAACAAATTTGATTTCGATTTATCTCATGTTTCTTTTCTCTTTATTACTACCCATTTTCCAATATAATTTATTGTTTAATATTATTTATACACACAATGGATGTACATAATATATATTGAGAGAAAGAGATGGAAATGTGATTTATGGCAATTGTAAATTGAAATTAGAACTACATGATATGTACGCAAATGATACACTGGCAAGGCGACTTGTTTTCATGTTCACTCCTCTTACTCTCACTTACGTGTGCTTACTGCTTACTTTTGTGAACCTTTGCTAAGTATGTGGAACGATCTGGGGGTGGACATCTGCTTTTAAGATTGGTAATTTAGTGAAGTTGGATATTTGCCATAAGCTCTGGTGATCTGAGGTATGCTTCCTTACTTCGATGAGCTTTCACATCAATTTTGATTCATGGCCTCCCTATCAGTCTGATATCTATCCGATATCTGATCATATAAAGGAAAATCTGCTAAAGCTAGAATTATGGTTGAGCAGCAGGAATAAAATTAAAAAAAAACTTTTCTTTGAGACGTGAGTTCGATTCTCTTTTTAAAGCCATCATTATGAAGAGTATAGGCAATATGACAACGATTAGAACAATGCTTTATATCATTAAGTTAGCACCAATCAACAGTGTACCTTACCCATCAAGTTACCATCCCTTGTCTCCACTCAAATCATTTACACACATGGCTGTTGAAAGTGGGCAACCAACTACTTCAATAATATTATTGTAAATCCAATAACACAGTATCAAAAGACATTAAAAAAAGAAAAAGTAGAAAATTTACAGCTGCATAGTTTTTGCTGCAATTTGTCTCTCAATTTTTCTACATTCTATCCACAATCACAATAATTATTCTCCATCATCGTATGGTACACATGCACTTATTTTGCATATATTCTAGATTCAGCTCACCGTAAAAACTGTTTCTAATTAATTAGCTAGTAAAACACACATGAAGCGTTAAATGTAAATTACTTTATGCATGCATGCTGAGGTCTTAAGATTCTTGTGCAATTCTTTCTCACTTATTTTGCATTTTTCGTTCGTTTGCTGCTTTTTTTTCTCGTGAGATTTGCATGTTTTAATTTACATAGTATTAAATTCTAACGAGATGTGTTTCTACAATGTGATGAATGATAGTCTTTAAATTGAGTTGGGATGCTGATGATATGGGATGGAGTCTTGTGGATTGGTTTATGAGGTTTTTCAATTTGTGCATTATAAAATAACTGGAGGGTGTTGTTAATTATAGACTAGGGTGCATCCTGACTCTTAATTGGATCTATTCACTCAAACATAACCTCCCAAAAATAAACATAACTTGAAAAGCTTCACAATTCAACCTTAACTTCCCTTCATCAATCTATAGCCTCCCTTTAACCTCTAACAACCATCATCACAGCCCAAACGATAATTTCATGTTAGTTTTTCTGACAAATTTGCACTATAAAAGATCAAGCATCCTCGAAGCTATGCTTTTAAGAACCTTTCCGCGAAATCCCTTGGCAATAAAAGAACTCCACTCAGCAAATAAGTATTCGCGTTTATCAAGTGCTCTGCAACATTTGCATGGTAATTTATATTCCATGCATTTTATGCCGTAAATGGAGAAGCGTTTTCATCACTTTCGCAAACTGTTGAGCTCTCATTCACGTTAGGATGATGAATGCAATAAACGTATGAACGTATTTACTCGACAATTTCTTGTTTTTTAACTTAAATTCAATTCTGCGAATAATTATAGTAGTGTATAATATAATATATTTGAGTGCACGCGAGACTGTAGAAGCATGAAGAATGAGGGGATTCTCAATTCTATGGTTATGCTCTTACGTATATGTGTATGCATATATTACATTGATTAATGTAATTAAAGTTGCATTCACTTCTCGTATACATAATTTTTTAGCATGAGTTGATGAGTTTTTGTGACGAGGTAGTGAGCGTTTTGGGATGGTTTGTAATCAACAGGAGTTGACTTAATGGTCAATTTTAGTTTCATAGGTATCAAGTGCATTTTAGGAATTGATCCAGTGTGCTTTTGTGGTGCTAAAGCTATCAAAGGGAGTACTGATATGCTTGGAGTGCAAAGAGTATCTCAGGAAAGAACTAAATTAATTGAGGGGTCATCTAGAGTGTTCTTAGAGGTATTCAGGGGATATAAAGGCACTAAAGCTACCTGATGAGCTTCTAAAATAATGCTAAGGAAACCAAATGACATAGTGAGCTCCCAGTCCCTAAAATAGACAACTATGACTTAAATAAGCTGTAAAACTTCAATATAGCTATTAATTTTGTAGCAAATCACTTCCCCAATTTTAAATCATGTTAAAAAATATCAAAAAATAATTCACAGCATGTTCATGTCTCAAATTAAAGAAAATTGACTCGGCTATTCATCATTAACCCCACGAAAAAAAATAAGAAATGCTCTACAATAATTCCACCCACAATGACCTATATACTTGCCTCACATATATATATTTTTCTATAAATATCACAAAAAAAATATCAAATTGATGTGAAGTCATAAATCCAAAACAGAATAAACCCATCTAAGATGTTGGTGTATAAATTTCTCACATGATAAATCAAAGACAGAGGCAACAAGGCCTTAATTGCATTTTCACAAGATATTATCATGCAGAAGTGAGTGAAATGGAAATACAAAACGCGATGAGAAGTGGAAGTAAAGAGACAGAATCTGAACGCGCTTGGCATAAAAAAGAGAGTAAAGAATACGGAGGGAAACATGAGAAGCCAATTAGCTGTGTGTGAATATAAATCATCAACTTTTTTTTTTGCATGTCTATGCTTGTTCTATGTTCTTCTATGTCTATTTTATATGTACGTGCCATAATCTAAGAATCTGATTTCAATGCTAAGGGATTTGCACAATAATATTAAATCTCAAAACACCAGAAATGACATTTTTATCCCAATGGAAAATCACATTTCGTTGTGGTTATGATGATGTTTATGTTATGTTATTTTGTATGTATACCTAAAGATTTCTGTGCATGCAATTGCAATAACATAGCATAATTTTGTTCTCTGAGGTTCACTGGAATAAACAGATGAGATTGAGATTACGAAAAATAAATAACAACAGAAGTAACAACTGAAATTAAGTCTGGAGATGGATACTTTTGGGTAGTTCTCGGGTATGGATGTAAGATCTTGTTGATGCATGATCTTTCTGGTGTGCAATAATGGTCTCAGCTGACTTGTCAAGCATTATACCTTCAAACTTATGCTGAGCGAAGCTCAGCTGACACGTTAGCTTTATACCTTCAAACTTATGCTGAGCAAATCTTGGTCTATCCATAAGACTTTTGATGGTACGGTGTGAATATATCCGGTTTGGGTTTCCCCCGATACACTAGTTACTTTCAGCATCCATCAGTATACTGTAGATTCCGCTGTCCAAAAACAATAATTAATCTCCCATGAGTAATAACCTGAGATCTAGTGAGCTTACATACTCAAATTTATAGTTTTATAAAACAATTCAGATGCTTACTATCAAGTGTCATCGGCTGTTGATGACGAGACTCAGTCTAATGATGTTCTGCATGTTCTATCATCAATTAAACCTAGTGCTGATGGCAATTGGAATCCTCAGCGATTTTTGAGTTCCATAAAGGCAACCCTAATAGCAATTTGTCTCAGATCATCTCAATTCACCTAAAATCATCTCAATTCATCCGAATTCTTCTAAATCATTTACTATTAACCCCAATAATCATCACTCTATAACTCATTATTTACATGCACTTGCAGTTAAAATAAACAACAGCACAGACAATCATCAAAATAATCTCAAAGAGTTTCCACCTCAAGAAAAATTACTATTCATGGAAATCTCTACAGTATGTACCTAAAGATAAATAGATCTATATCTGCATCATGTAAAGATTATTGTTGATATAATATATTCAATGACTATATGCTGTTGTTAGTGTTTTTCTCTGTGTTTTCATAAAAAGCCATGAATTGCGCTTCCAAGGAATATTATTGCTTTGCTTGAATAAATACAATTTCAATTCTGTGGCTGTATATTATGAAAACATTGAGTTTTTATATCTCAGAAATTAGATTCAAAAGGGTTATTTTTTTTTCATTTCTCATTCCTCATTTCTTCATTTTCTTATCGTCTCAATTTTCTGTTAATATTAACATCGTGAAGGAATTGAGGGAATTCCATTCAGCGAATGGATTCTTGTTGTGTTTATTTATGTTCAACAACGTGCACATGAATTTTAAATGCTTACAGCACACTGGTATAAATAGTAGAAAATTTGTCGGAAATTTGTAATTTTCCCTTTCCGACTCACCTCACAATGTCTTCGTTTTGAGAATCTATCCGTTCTTGACTTTTTACTATTTTTGTCATGTCATGCTGAATATTTTTCTTTCTATCATGAGAAAAATTATTTATAAAGAGAGAAAAACAAAATCTAGAACATGAAAAATCGACGCTACAGTCACCTGAAGACAGATTGAGATCAGTTTGTAGAGGAAAGAATGCGGTGATAACTCAAACGACGGACCACAATTTATAATTTTTTATTCTATCTCGAGTTTTTTTTTTATTTATTTTAACGCGATTTTCATGGGATTATATTGATTGAGGTTTCTGGTTATTAGGATTCTAGGGGACCCACAAGTCTTCTGCTCCCGGGGATGACATGTAGTAAGCTATAATTAATGGAACCATAACTTGTAAGTTTTTTTACAATTTTGGGGGGAGGGGGGTGGTTCGTAAATGCATTTCCACCGAATCATCTTCCAAGCTACAGCCTTAAATCACACTTAAAACTCCTCAAATAATTCAATAAACTCAAACACTACTTTTATATTTTCAAAAAATATCTTTAAATAAAAAATTGATTGACTTCGAACTATCATAAAAGAAATTCCATTTTATGCACGAACTCTCGTAAAATTTTTTCTTCCCACAAAAAATCATTTCTTAACTTCACCAAAAAAAAAAATGAAAATAAAAACAAAGAATTTGTCGGAACACTAAAGAACTTCCTTCCGACATGAAACTTAAAAAATTTTAATTGAATTCTTTCTTTCATTCCTTTTTTTTAAAGTAAGACGATTGTTATGGGTGAAAATCGCGTTCATTACTTAGCACGTCACAGTCTCTGAGTTTTCTCTTCCTCTTTCATTACATTTGTTTTATTTTTAGTGCATTTATTTCGTATTGAGGTGATGGTGGTTTATTTGTTCAGTTTGGGACTGATTTACGTTGGGTAATTGATGTGATAATGGAGATGATTTTGATGAAGGGAATTGGATTGGTTGTTATGTGATTGCTAAGCTTCATGTCATGTGCTAATGAGTCTTGAGTTGAATTCTAGGGATTTTAATTTAAAGCCAGGATTAAAGCAACTTTTCTAGTCATCAAACTGAGTTCTTGTGTATCCTTTTGCAAATTCTTAGTTCATAAGCTTAGTCAGGAGCTCTATCAGAAGAGAGTTTGATTTTTTCGCGACCATGAACTTTAAGGGGCTGAACATTGATAGAAGCAACATAAAATCGCTATAGTTAAGGATAAAATTGGGTTTAAAAACCCATTAGCTTCATTTGACTAGTACCTCTTGACCCATGCAACTGTGTTTGTAGGTTTTCTTTAAGAATGGCTTTACTGTATTGCTTTGTACACATTAAACGGCACTACAGCTGTAATATATCGACAAATTCATAACCTACAATTTATAAATTCACCAACGACAGCTGCATTCAGATCAACCTTCAACTATAAAGCATGCCAAACTCTATATAAATCAAATGCGCTTCAGACCCCATCAACATAGCCTTATTACTAACTTAAACTCATTCCGATTTATTTTCTAATAGAAAAAAAGTTTGTAAGAAAATAGAAAACTCAATTTTCTTTCACACCGTCTGCATTTTTTCCATAATCATCTTGTCTTACTCGCTATGAAAAAAATAAACATTCCCAAAAAAAAAACATTCTATGGATATACTCTCAACTTGGTCGAGTGAGTGATGAAAAAATGCCATAGAAACAAAAACAAAAATAAAAGAAATAATTAAGTTTTCATGTCGCTGATATTTCAAGCACTGAACAAATTTATGAAGTGTCAGAACAATTTTTCATGATTGTGTAAAAAAAGAAGGCACAGAAGAAGAGAAAAGAAAACAAAAATTAGAGACAATTTTCTTCCGATTTGAAAGAATGCTGACATTTTTCACAGTTTCGTGATGTCATTAAAAGAGTTCAGCTTGAAGATGCGCGTGCGACAAGTTAATTTTAAAATGCCACAAATTTCTCAATAAATATTTCAGCAATTCTCATTACATTCCACAGCGGCATTGAGCATTAATCGGTAATTTGATGTTCATCTCTGTCTCACTTTATTTTAAATGCCTGCCTGCCTGCCTTGTTACTGTTTGTACAATGCGGTGGGATTCTTAATGCTTCATGCTTCCATTACTATTTTTTTTGTTTTGTGAATGTTGAGATCATATTGATCATACCGACAAATGCCGCCAAAAAAAAATCTGATGAATGATTCGCATAATGTACACACGATCGGGGAATAGAGGAACGAAAAGAGAAGAGAGATGAAAAATCATCATTTTTGAAATTGTTTTCAGTCATGTCTGAAAATATGTCGGGTGGGAAGAGAGAGATGGAATTGAAAAAAAAAAGTTTTGTACTTTGAGTTTTGAATTGAGGCAAGCAAGTAAGGAAGGTCATTGAAACTAAAGTACTACAATGTAATGAGGAGATGTATTTATAGGATGATGAGGAAGAAGATGTGTTGATTAACTGAACGAGAGAAATCAATTAGAGTAATTGATTGTCTTATAGAGTTAGTGTGAGTGATGATTTGTGGTAGGTTCTGGATTTTATGTGATTTTGGGGATGCTTGCTGACTTTTCTAGAATAATTAGGTTTGTGTACAACTCCGGATGATATTCAGTTCTAAATCTAAAATTCTATTCTTCAGAAATCTAAATTATCTATTCATTTGTACTTAAATCTGCCAGTGCTACATTAAGACTTCGTTGGCCAAGTGGTTAGGCATCAAAAGTTACCAGAAATCATGATATCATCATTCAAAATCATTCAACATGATAAAGATTCGTTCAATGCTCAAAACATTACACTTGGACGTAGTTAATGCTTAGGAGGGGCTTCATATAAGCTTTTAGTAGACATTCAAACCAAAAAATAGTATTCCAGAGGAACTAAAACATATAATTTTATAAAAACTCTATGAAACTCCCCTACAAACCAATATACAAACAACTAGCACTCAAAATATTGATTAAATCAAACTAAAAGCTATTGCTAAGCGTACAAAATCAACATTGACCACCCAAAATGACCACGATTGCATCCAACTCGCATTTCCAAATCCCACTATAAATTCAGATTCAATTCGTGAGCAAGAGAGAAGCAATCAAAAAATGATTGAAATATTTTGAAATCAGAAATTAACTTGCAAGTCCAAACATTTCTTTTATCACTCAATCAGCCCCGAAAAAAAAGAGCAGCACGAAGAAAAAGCTAAGATAATTGCTGAAAGGTCCATTGTGTACAATTCGGCATTTTGAAAAATACATCTCTTTAGCGATATCGCTGAAAAGCCACAATTTATCGTAATTAGAGTGAGGTTTCTCTTTTTCTCTCTTTCTTCTTGTGCTGACTGTTGTATATCATGCGTTACTTTATTTTTTTTTGCTTGCACGCTTCTTCTTCTTTTCCTCTTTCATCAAGCAATAAAAATTCTGCTCGTTAAGAAAATGAGAAGAGAAAAAAAAGTATAAAATAAATCGATCAGAAAATGAAGAAAAGAAGTAGAAAAAAAATACAAAATAAAAATTAAAATTCGATGGATAACAAACTGATTAAGAAAATAAGACTGTATGTGGAATTTCACAAGAAATCTATTGCGATTGACATGCCAGTGATGAAGTTTCTTCTCACTCTGAATTAAAATATACAATTTGTTGGTTTTGATGAATTAACAAGATGACTGGCGATTGCTAAGCTAGGTATTGCTGTGTGGTTGTAAGTAAATGATGTCTAATGCTAATGGCTAGGTTTGATATGGAGCAGGCGCGTAACCAGGAGGGTATTGTCCCACTCTTAAACGTTTCAGGCTGTGCTCTCGCTGCAATTCAAAACGTTTGAGGGGGAGGGGGGACAAGACCCTTCTGGCTACGAGCCTGGTTTGGAGTCTTTTAAACCTACGACCTAGTCTAATGCAATCTAGACTCTTTTGTCAGCAAATCAGTCAAGGGTCGTTCACTTATTACGTTCAACATTTAGGGAAGGGGGAGGGGGCCCCTTAGATGATTGTCTCAGGCACACAGGCTTAACTCTATTAAGCACGGAACATTAATATCGATCCTAGAGTTGGTGCTTCAGGTTGCCCTAGAAGCCAATCTTTGTGTACAGTCTGAGCAACTTCCTTTATCTGCCACCCATCATTTATGAACAACTCCCAAAGATATTGACGTTTTCCTTCTTTCTATTTTCATTCAAATATTTGTTTTACGATTACTATCAGCACAATTAGCTTAGTCTACGATTATTATTAAATGGAAATTTTTATTTACGTTTTTAAATTGCAAAAAGGCAACAAAAAAGGTAGTAAAAGAGATTTAGAGGTTCCGAGTGATCGGAATTTTTAACGAGTATAATAAAACAAGAAGAAATGAGCAATATGTTAATGTTCTGTTTATGATCATTGAATAAATTGGTTGTTTTGTCATCGATTTCACAGGAAATGTTAAAGTCAAGCGAGAATATTAAAATCTTCAGAATTTGTGTTTGTTTGCTTAATTCAGCGCATCTGGCTTTTAATTTTATGACATTTTGGTGACGAATCAAAGATTTTTTTTTCGAATTTTTCTATAAATATTCATTAAAGTCATTAGTAGAATTTAACTGGAATTGCATCTGCGGACACATTTGAGTGACTATTTTTGATTTTTTAAGTGCCTAAAATGTGAATTCATTCGAAGAGATTAAAATAGAATTTATGACTGAAGATTTTTGTGGAGATTCTTTTTATATTGATTAGTTGGAATTGATCACAAGATTATCTATGCCATAAAAATCTATGCCAGGAATAATGATACTATCGGGGTCTAATTAAGATAACAAGGTGTTGAGTTTTTTTTAAGTTTTGATTATTTTATTTGGTTAAAGCTTTGCTGAATTAGTGAAATTTGTCGGAATTTTTGATATTATTTTATCCAATGAATGAAAGGTTGAAGTGCAAGGAATCGAACTCATGGTGATACAAGGGAAGGATACTCTAGACAGCCTTGAGAACAAATCATACAACGCTTTCCAACAACTCTGAGTAAAAGCTAGTTGAATCTGTGCAATATCCTATAAACCAAGTCAAATATCAAACAATTAGCTCAGACCAGAAAAATCTAAGAACATAAATAAATAGGAAATGACAATCGTCTGTAAATTACCATCAACAGCTCAACATGACATTAAAGCCAAGATTTAAAAAAAATAAAAAGCTTTAACATCAACTTTAAAAACCCAGACGCTCGCAAATAAAACAAGCATCAAACCATAATTCATGTCGAGACATCTCATTTCGTACCTCTAGTGACGCTGTATGTACATACAAATGTATTTACATCTTGATGATTGCAGATTATGATTATTATTTTCCTTTTGTTAAATCTCTTTTCATTTCTTTGCATACCATAAGATGAAAATGTTTTCTTTTATAAAATGCCGACATTCATTGGTTGATATATAGAGATTTTTGGCACCATTCGTGAATAAAATCAACATTCTTTTATTTTCTCTTCCCTGAGATTTCCTGTCTTTTTTTTTTATCACTAAGCATTCAAAGTTATGAAGACGAAGAATTTTTTTCCTGTATGTAGAATTTGAGAAAAATAAATTTATTATTATATTTGCTTCTGAGACGACAGCAATCAGAAATATTCTTTTTTTTTTGCTTGTTCTCATTCTTTTCGTATATATTTCTTTTATTATAATATACATTTTCTCACTATGGCTTGAATATCTCAATAATAATTTATGCAAATTTAAGTTTGCTTTTGAATAGAGAGCACAATCATCAACAGCAGCAACAGCAAGACAACTTTCTGTAGATTTAGTTTCTTAAACAGACTCTTTTTTGGAGCTTTATTTGGGATGGCATATGTTTGGTGCCAGAGATCATTTTGGGAGGGTTTGTGGAGCAGATGGTTGTGATTTGCTGGATTTTGATAGAAATTTAATGAATTTTTGATTATGGCTGGTTTCTAGAGTTAAACGGGATTCTCCAGCTCTATTCAAAGACGTTGGACATATTTTACGATTCTAGGATTGGCTAGCTTGAGGTAGTCCTTAAAACTACTCCTAGATTACACTCTATGAGCTAGAACTTCCAGTCCCATTGTTATATCATCAAATCTGAAATACCAAATGATTTTTACATTATTTTGGACTTCACTGTGAGATTTAGTAACTCTTTACGGAGTTCACGACCATTTTAACCAAGCCTCTACTCCCTTACCCCACCTAAATCTCAAAAATGCGCTCCAAACCCCAAAAACCGAATTCCCAAATCAATATTCATATTTTTTTGCGAGTAAATATACATAAAAGTCTTCGTGTGTGCTCTCACACTGTACAATATGCGACTGGATATGAATAAAAATTGAAAATATATTGCAGAAGTGAAAGAAAAGG
Source organism: Chironomus riparius (assembly GCA_917627325.4). Classification (NCBI taxonomy): domain Eukaryota; kingdom Metazoa; phylum Arthropoda; class Insecta; order Diptera; family Chironomidae; genus Chironomus; species Chironomus riparius. Next base: position 12,818,388 of record OU895877.1, on the reverse strand, counting down.
AGGAGGTGTGACATAAAAAGATTTTTTTTTTTATTATTTTGATTATTATTGCAAAGAAACGAAATGAATTGAATTTTAAATTGAATGCAACTGCCAAAAACACCTCCGGAATGGCAGCTCATAAGCACAAATAGAGGATGAAAGAATTGTGGAAAGAAAAGACTTTTTAATGTTCTTTGCATTCGTGATCACATCAGACTTGGGGATGTTAAATAGATTTGAGAGAATAAAACTGTTGAGGATTTGGATTAAGGGCGCATTTTTAAGGGGGTTAATGGCTATAATGTGATGCTTATTGTAGATCTACATATAACTGCCATATGTATATACTAACAAGTCGGGTACGATGGAAATCAAACCAACGACCTCAAAAGAGGTGATCTCTAACCACTCGATCAAAGATCCCTGCCACTCGGCTACCGTGGTACTTATCTCACTTCGGCTATCCGTCATACACATATAACCAGTTCAACGAGAGCCCTATGCTCAGGCCTATCTACTACAGATATACTGTTCGAGCCAAAAAATCAGAAAAAACAATTGAAAAGGTTTTTAAACCTGACATAAAATTGAAATTTTTTATAAAGTATCTTCAAACGAGATTTATACAGTTCACTTAATTTTGTCAAACCGCCAGCACAGCCCATAACTCAGTAAACCGCATTTTCATAAGTACCTTTCGAACTCTTTTGAATACGAATTTATATATTTTTGAGATTTGAATTGAATTTTCGCATATATTTATGAACTTCACTTTCCTCTCTTCTTATATTCGACTATATTATTTATTCTATAAAAGATTTTTTCGACATTTGTGAATAAAGAAGTTCATTTTTTGCCTATTGATGGCTTTCTTATGGCTTCATATGGCTTTAGAATTAAGAATCTATAAAGAAAGAACTGAAATCAAAGAGGAGAGAAGAAAGCGACATAAAATTTTATTCACATGAATAATAAAGTTTTATTTTCGTTTCCGATTTGATTGGATTGCATCCGGCTATATGAATTTTATGATTCAAGCATCAATGTTGTTTTGTACGCGTTGTAGCTAGTTTCTTTGTTCTTTTACTTAAGGCTCTAAATAAAGTCTGTAAAGGATACTATTTAGGATTTTTTTATTCCTCATCCTTATTACATTCATTCTGTTCTGTTCGTTATTCTTACAACATAAAATTTATTTATTTTCCCAACATGTCTATCAATATTTTCCTCCTATTCTTATTTTTATAGTCACTAAAAGAATATTGGCGCTAGTTTATTTGCCTTAAATGCCGGAAGTTTCGAAGGAAAAAAGTAGTTATGAAAAGTTTGTTTTCCCTTTCCACAATTTTTTGATTTTGATTCTCTACGTTGTTAACGTGGATGATTTAAATAGTTTTTCATTGACTTCAACAAGTTGGGAATTGATTTTGGAATTGTTGTGATTTTTTAAGCGATTTTAAATTGAATAATTTAGGATTATTTTTAAAAAATAAAAAGATTTAATCCACTTACACGCCATGTCTTCCCAGGATCCAACTTCTAAGGTAGCCTGGACTAGGTTGTGACCAGTATAGGTACCCTAGATAACCCTTAAATACAACCGACTTCGAACTTGCTCATAAACTTACTAATCTAGCTTAGTTGAACTACTTCTAAACTACATAACCTCAAAATTTCAACTATCGTCCAGTGACATAACCTTAAAAACTACAGAAACAACTCAAGAACCCATCAATTCATTATCTTGCAATCAATAAATTGTATTTGACACTATTATCACTGAAACCATGTCTTAACAAATCCAATGAATCAGAAGTGAACGAGGTTCAATCGACTTTGACATGAGAAAAATTCTGTAAACTCGAGAAAGGTCATGTCAAGTCTCAAATCATTATTAATGCAATTCATTCATCTAATCTGACCTTTTATCCACTGATATTGGATTGGGTTGGGTATAAATTTCAAATCATCATGATTTCTACGAAAAAAAGATTAAATCCGGTCACCCAAAATGCATCAACATAATGTTCCACTCAAAAATAAAATATTTCTGCAGGAAGTAAAGTCAGAAAAGTAAAACAAATAAGTTCATTTAAACACGCGTAGACCGTCTCGTGTCAGGAAGTAGTTTTTAAGGAAAAGAAAAGAAAAACTTTGACATTTTGTATAAACTTCTTGAAAATATATAAACTAGACAACGACGACGATGATGATGATGATTATAATGACGGAGAATGTGCTCTGTTAAAATAAACAAAATTATTGGATAGACAATCGTAGACAGCGAGGAGAGTGCAGAGTGCAAGTGAGATATTAGTATGAATATGGTCAGTATTGATGGGTTTAAAGCGCATTTTAATGAATTTGAAGTTAACTGAATTGAAATGCATCTAAATAAAATTGAGCTGAATTGAATTGAATTGAATTAAACTGAATTGAAATGAATTGAACTAAATTGAACTGAATTAAATTGAATTGAACTGAATTGAACTGAATTGAATTGAATTGAACTGAATTAAACTGAAATTAACTGAATTGAATTGAATTGAGTTGAGTTGAACTGAATTTAACTGAACTGAATTGAATTGAATTGAATTGAATTGAATTGAATTGAATTAAATTGAATTGAATTGAATTGAATTGAACTGAACTAAACTGATCTGAACTGAACTGAACTGAACTGAACTGAACTGAACTGAACTGAATTTAATTGAACTGAACTAAACTGATCTGAACTGAACTGAACTGAACTGAACTGAACTGAACTGAATTTAATTGAGCTGAATAGAACTGAATTGAACCGAGCTTAAATAAACAATACTGAATCTAATTGAACTTAATTGAACTGAATTGAATTGAACTGAATTGAACTAAATTGAACTGAATTGAACTGAACTGAATTTAATTGAGCTGAATTGAACTAAATTGAACCGAGTTTAAATAAACAAAACTGAATCTAATTGAACTGAATTGAACTGAACTAAGCTGAATTTAATTGAAGCATTTCAGCCTCATGACATACAAATAAAGATACTCAAGACAAAATAAATCCTTTTTTATACAATTTCTATCCAAAAAACAGGAGGCTAAGAAGAAGAGCATGAAATAATAAGATATATGGGCAAAATGGATATCACATTATCTTAAACTTGATCCCTACTCTTCAGAGACGTCATATATTTATCCATAAAGACGATTGTATGTACATATAAATTGAGTAAACGAAGAAGAATGAATAAGACAAGGAGCGAAGAAACATCGACAAGTTATCAAGAAACCTGTAATATGATATTGAAAACATAGCAATAATATATATTGAATGTACACTCGCCTCGATGGAATTATTGTCGAGTTCGATGAGACTTTAGGCACATGGTGCTTATGTGTTGGGTAATTCCATGAGTGAAAAAAATTTTGTTGCACCAATTTTTCAAAAATATTTCCTTAACTAAGAACTTTGTACTCCAAATTGTAACTTTATTATGTTTATTAACACAATATTTATCTCCATATGTGAGAATTTCACATCAGAAATATGTCTAATTTTTATTTTTTTAATAAAAGTAAAATTAATCGGTCAAGTTTTCGAAAAATCGTTTTCTAAACATTTCCTAATATTTACTTAAATACACACTTCTATGTTCCAAAGTTACTTTTAACATATTAGATATTAGCCAGGCTTTTGTTTTATGTATAATTTGCATTCCTTAATGCTGTAATTAAGAAGAAAAACCAAAAACACTAGCATTAATCGGTCAATTTTTGACCGATTATTGCAAAACAGAACACTGAAAAAATTTCAAATTCACAAAAACCGTTAGACTTTCTTGATTTTACTTGTAAGTTTATTAGATTTATTTGATTTAATGGAGCAAGTAACTCAAGTTTCAAAACATTAAAGATCATATATATTTGTACCATCTCTCTTTGATGATATTGCGGCTAATTCACTTGTAAAAACAACAAAACGTTAAGAAATTATAACGGTTTTGGGAAATTTGAATTTTTACAAGTAGAGAAATATTGTATAGTGCTTTTTCACAGTTCTCATTACTCATGGAATTACCCTGTTGTTCCCTTGACATGTGGATTATTATTTTTGTGTTCATTCTTGAAACTTGATCATTTACCAATAATCTAAATGGAGTCCTGAATCAATATTTATTTAGATGTTCATTCTATCGCTTCACAAATTGCTCGTCATACATTCCAATTTACTCTATCTCTCACTCTCGTGCTGCTTTCTTGTAATCGTCTCGATTTAAATTGTAAAAGCAAATTTCGTCCATTACATCATCGACCCATCCATCTATTCAATTTATCGTATCGTATATCGTAATTTTTTTGGGGTCATTTCAATTTTCTTCTTATTCCTTTTTTTTCTATCCTAAACGTCGATAACTAAATTGGATGAATAAACAAATTATGTAAAAAAAATTCGATTTGATTCTATAATGCAGGCACGCAAGACCTTCACACAATTTAGAAAAAATGTTTATGCTTTTTATTCTTATTATTTTGTTTGCCTAGCAGACATCAAGATATGTATATGAGGGATATTTACTTGTTGTTTATATAATTTCATGTCGATGTACTTTATTGTTTGCAATGTGGATGACTTTGATTTTTTTAGTATGTATGTCAATTGGGTGGTGGATTGGGTTGTCTTTTAAATGAATATTTTGGGGGTGATTTCTTTAAAGAATATTGTTTTGGGGATAAAGGGAGTGAATTTAAAGTAATTTCTGTAAGTTTGACAGTTTTGGATTCATTTTGTTAATTTAGAATTCTTGTGGCTTAGTGAAACACTCCTAATGCTATTAAATCCTTTTTTATATCAAATCTGATGTACGTATTAAATAAACCGTTAGTTTCTGAGATTCGAACCCTCGTTCTTCTAAACCACAGAGAATATTGATTATTGAACCATTTCTTAACCTCTCAGCCATTTCAATCCATCATGTGCATTGACAACATATGGCTAAATACCCTTACATTAAATCTACTAAGACATCTCAGTGTAGATAGGTCAATTTTCAATCCTATCTCAAATCAATTCCTAGCAATTTACCTTCCATCTTAAAATCCGAGTCACAAAAAAGTAAGCAAAACAAAAGAATCTCAAATGACATTATTTTCTAGGTAAAAATAATCGATCTAAAAAAGACTCTAAATATTCTCAGAAAGGTTCATCTATTACTTTTTGGTTCAGATATTTCCAAATTTTTAAATAAAATGAAGAACTTCTTGACACCTTTTCTGCTTCTTCAGTTGATATTTTTATGCCATTAATTTGATATTTTGTATATTTGCGATGAAATTTGAGACTTTTTGTCTTCGAGAGCACTTAGAAGGTGAGAGAGTGTCATGGAAATTGTCAAGTGATGCCAATTAGATGCGTCTGAATGAACAAAAATTTTTTTGGGAATAATTTTTTGTTTGATGTGAAAAAGATGAAAAATAATTTAAAGTTTACGAAAAATTGAGGTTTTATTAAGAATATGGAACTGATTAAAATGATCAAGCTTCATTTCATCAGTTCCGCATCCCTGGTTTATGACTGAAGTATTTTGCAACACTGCAAAAGTTAAGATAGGTTTAGGTTAGCTTATTGACTAGCTATATCAGCCATATGCCAACAATTCCTAACGCACCACACATCCTAGTACGTCCCAATTTATTTATGTTGTTATGTTCATGAAAATTGAATGTTTCTTCTTTCCTTGAACCCATAATAATTCCAATAAATATTCACAAATGTAAACGAAGGTAAAAAAAAATATGTGGATTATACATATCGTAACAATTTATCCCAAATCCCAACTAACCTAACCAATAACAAATATTCACATACATGTGTATTTGTGCGTATGTCTATGAATTACCTGAAAAGGTAGACAGAAATGTAATATTGCGGATTGAAATGAAATTAATCATAAATTTAATAGGAATTAGATGTTGCGTAAAAATGCCGTGCCTGGAATCCTCACATTTTATGCTTCAATTCAATGCACGGGAGGGCTTTAAGGAAATTTAATAAATTGAAAAAAAAAGAATTTTTTTTTCTGTACTTAAAGAAGGTATAAGACCTGATAATCCGATATCTTTTTATATTTTATTCACAGCACTTCGTACATTTTATTATTGGTTTCTCTGCTGTATGTTGTATTGAAGATTGATCACTGAGAAACCTCAGAAATTAGGATATTAAGAAATCAATCTTTTTCTGTTCCTTTTTCTTTCTATTCCATTCTACTCTATTTCATCTTGTTAGTTTTGAAAAGGAATTTAATTTTCTTTGCTTTATTCCATAAATAATTTTACCATAAATTTAATCCCATTTTCACATCTCATTCTATTTTGATTTAATAGATGTGAATAAGTAAGGATAATTCTCTTTTTTCTGGTCATGAAATTATGATGGATGTACGATTTTTTTGAGGAGCAATTTTCGTATTAAATTATTAAAAATGTTCTCATGTTTAACTTACCTGGATGAAATTTTGTTTTCAATTGATTGATTCGTTCGGAAATGTTTAGTTTTGGGGGGTTATTCTAAAATGATGTCAATCAAACAAGTAAATTTTTTGGAATTTCCTTCATCACTTGTTACAAAATTTGTATGAAGAATAATCTATTTTGTTTATACTAGTGTTGTCTAAAGTTTTTGAGCCAGGGAACACCATGACCAAAATCCCACACGACTTTTTAAAAAGAAATTATAAGGCACACAGTTAAGGTCCCCGATTAAATTTTGAACGTCATTTATTAACAGACCCTGATGAAATTCATCCGAATTTTCATAATTGGACTGATTTAGGATTCGACAGTTTATTTGATTGAAGACATAAAATTATTTGATTAAAATTGATCTGTAGAAAGGATGTCTGTTGAAAATTTGATAGTTTTGATGATAAAACACAGAAGTGGCTTTTTTGATGTTAGAGCTCACTAAGATTGTAATGTCGTTAAGCATTGATCGAATCCTCGTTCGTTCATGAGAATATGGTAGTCTTACCAGACTGGGGAAGTTTGTTCAAAGCCACGGATCTTTCCTCCACAACTCAACACTTTGGTTTATATCTAGGGTGACCAGATATTTAAAAAAAATTAAAGAAGTTCCGTGTTATTGATCGAGGGACATAAGCGCATTTTTGTGTTAGTGATTAGTATTTGATTATCAAATTATTTTGCGTTAATTTACAGATCATTAGAAGATTAGAAGATCATTAATTTTAGTGAAAAGGGTTTATCATTTAACGGTTTTTTGGAATTTAAATCTTTTACCGATTAAAAAAATTCGAATTTCTGGACGCACCCTGATTACAATTGTTACAACGGTAGAAAATAATTCAATTTTCTAAACTTACCCATGACGTGTTTTTCATATGAAATAAAAAAATCATTAATTAAAGTACAAATACACTGTTTTAAGACTTTTAACTGTTTGGTAGGCCAATAACTCGATAGAACTGAGCTGATAAAACAAACCAGAGCTCTCGACGATGTCTGGTTAAAAAGTTTTTCTTGCCCCGAACAGCCGAACAGCCGAACAAAGTGTATTATTAAGTTACCTTTTAGAAAGTTTCAAAAATGCGCTAAAAAATAGAGGACCTGAAAGTAAAATAGAGGACATCCCACGTGTCTACCAATTTTATTCGTTTTCTGGACGAATTAGAATAAAACAAAACTATTTTATATTTGAAAATTGAAAAAAATAGAGGACTGTCCCCTGAAAAACTATGCAGACCTATTTATACCTGCTTATTTTACCAATAGTTTTAAATTACATTAAAACTGCTCAGAATTATGAATTGTTAAATTTAATCATTTCACAACTCAAATCTGTCTACAGTGCAAATCAGTCCTTACTTAAATTATCAATACTTACCTCAAATTACAAATAGTCTATTGAAAAAATCCGCCATACCAGTAGCTATTCATCTTTCCCATCCTCAGTTTCTCATTCTTTAACAATCAAAGAATCATCATAGTACAATATATGATATTTAATACTCTCTACTCTTTTTTCATCATCCTATTCATCCACTTTTCCTTATTCACATACCTAATAGAGAAATAATTTGTTCTATGAAAAAATAATGAAAAAAATAAAATAAAATAGAAATTACTCGGAATCAAAAGAAATGCATTCGAATAGAAATGAAATCTTTGCAATCTTATAGCAATATAATCCTTGAGACATGGCAAAGCGAGAGCAAAGCAAAAAAAAATCCAATTATCTTCTCTCTGTTTCATGCAATCAATGTAGATAGAATTAAACTTTAATTGACAACTTTATTGGAAATTCTTTACCGCAAGCCGTGACCAAAATGAGAAGACTGAATAAGGAACAAAAAATATAAAATTAATTAAAAGAATTTGTCTAACCTTGATTTATGAGAACTTAAGCACTAATTCTTCTTTATCTCTCCACAGGACTCTCAGCTGAGATGTACTACGTACGGGACGGACATATAAATAAATATGCGTTACAATTCACAGTTCCAGTTGCAGCGAATATTAATGATATCGTGTTTACGTGGCAGAGCTTAGCTGGTCGTACGCTACCGTATCGTATTAATATTGTTACTGCAGATCCTGCTGTATTGCCACGACCTCAACTCAACATCAGTCGGATTGGCGAGATGCCACAAGAAATTGAAACCTTTTCAATTGAAATGAAATGTTCAGGCATAAGATCAAGTGAAGTGGAAGTAACAATATCCATTGAGATAACACTCAATCGAGCCACAAATAATGTCACGGAATTGGTTTTTACACGAAAGAAGATCTGCTTACAGAATGAAATTGTAGACGAGAGTATGGATAATGCGACAATGTTTACAACAATTCCCAAGCCATCGAATGATATCATGACACTCATTGTGGGTGGATTTCTTGCGATTATTGTGGTTGTACTTTTCATTTCCATCGCTTACTGTGCACGGAAGCCAGCAAAGAGGAAGCCACATGTAACACAGCTAGCACGAACTTCTAGTTTTCAGCGACTACAAACAGCACAGGCACAATCTCCCTCGATTTGCCCAACAACGCCACGTGGAAAATGTACGGAACCGGAAGAGCTACAACGTCGCATTGCTGAAATTACCGTTCAACGTTGCCGCGTTCGCTTGTCAAGCTTATTGCAGGAAGGAACTTTTGGACGTGTCTATCGTGGAACGTACAATGAAACTGAGGATGTTATCGTAAAGACTGTTGGACAGCAGGCAAATGAAATTCAAGTTTCATTGCTTTTGCAAGAAGGAATGCATCTTTATGGAGCTTTGCATGAAAATATTTTGGCTATACTTGGTGTATCTATTGAGGATCATACCGCACCATTCTTACTTTATCCTGCTGATAATAATACAGTTAATTTAAAGATATTCTTGCAGCAGCCAGTTGCCAGGACATTGACAACAATTCAAATCGTTCGAATGTCATCAGAACTTGCTGGTGCACTTTGTCATTTACATGCTCATGGTGTTGTCCATAAGGATATTGCAACGAGGAACTGTGTCATTGATGATGACTTGTCAGTTAAATTAACAGACAACTCATTGTCACGTGATCTCTTTCCACAAGATTATCATTGTCTTGGTGATCGTGAAAATCGTCCCATTAAGTGGCTCTCACTAGAGGCATTAAGTAAGAAGCAATTTAGTGAAGCATCTGATGCTTGGGCATTCGGTGTTCTTATCTGGGAAATGTGTACACTTGCAAAGCAGCCGTACATTGATGTAAGGAACAAGCACTCAAATAATTTCCACTTTACAATATTAAATTTCATACCTTTTTTTGTGGATATCCTATATAGATTGATGCCTTTGAGATGGAAAATTATTTACGTGATGGATATCGATTAGCACAGCCACTTCATTGCCCCGATGAACTGTAAGTATTAATTTCAGCACGAACAAAAAAACGTTTTTTTTTCATTCACAATTTTTCTTTTCATTCACAGATTCACAATTATGGCTTACTGCTGGGCTGTTTCCACATTCGAGCGTCCAACATCCCAACAACTTCAATTATGCTTGCTAGACTTTTACAATCAGCTTACACATTTTGTATGAGGTTTAACAAAAGCTTTCGTTCATAGTGATTTTAATACAATTGACTATGAATAGGAAAGTGAATTAAAAATGTCGACGAGTTTGTATGGATGTGTTTTTGGGTGTGACTAGAGCGCAAAAAGAGGTTGGAAGGGTAATTTTTGCAAAAGAACGTTCCTTTTGTGAAATGGTAATCAATAAAATTCACTTTTGGGTGGGATTCGAACCCACAATTTCTTGAGCGATACAAATTTAAACTTGCTCGAACATTTTCGTTAATTTTTTTTTTGTTTGAATTGACAATTTGACTCAATGCTTATCAAATTAGTCACATCCGCAAAAAAAATCTAAAACACTTAATCTCTTAAAATGCTCAAAAATACTTCGAAATTATGAAAACGAAAAGTGCGCTGAAAAAAGTCCATGTATGTTTGCCAAAAATAGAATAACAAGATGAGCAAAAAGAGCAAACTTTTTTAATTGAATCAATTTTTATATTGCATGCGAATCAGAAAAAGCTTTAGAGAGAAATTTGCTAGAAAATTGCAGTTTTTTTTGCTCATATTAAAAACTAAAAGTGAAAAGTTTTTTCAATGTTGTGAATAATTCAAGTTTTTTAAATACATTATAAACTAATCCCATCGTATAATATTAGCTGAAAGAAATCAACTTATGACAAATTAAAATTTTTTTATAGATAGGATGATGAAGAAGAAAAAAAAAATACTGTGATATTAAAATTAATACTAGTAGATTAAAAATGGAGCTCAATGTTCCTATAGAAACTTCTCTTTTTTTGATATTTTGTAATTTAATAACAACTTTTTCCTTTCAGTTTTATTTTAATTTTTATGTTTTATGTGGCCATGTCTGTATGAAAAATATAGCAATTGTAATAATAATAATAAATTTTAGCTAATAAATTAATGAGATTAATTTTAGTATTTTTAATGATATTCAGTCATAAATTATCAAATTTTCTATTACAGTGAACTTTCTGGGTGGTAAAAAAATATATTCGCAGTTTTGCTTTTTAATGGAGAGTGGCTTTTAATGGTGCTGTTAAAATTAGACCAAGCTGTGGTTGGTAAGCTGCGTATTTTGGGTCGAAATTTTTCTAGATTTTTGTGAAATTTTTAACATGTTTTATTTCATGTTTTTAAAGGTTTTGAACCTTATTTAAAATCATTTAATTTGATTTCTGATTTGTTATCAATAAATAGTCTATAAATGTTTAGATGTCCATATTCTTCAACTCACAACTAGCTGATGAGCTTGTAAATTCCTCCCATTTCCTAAACTCTAGCTCTTGCTAGGCTGAAGCTACCAAAATCTACAAAAATTCACTTTAAAGCTCTTCATTTTTCAAAAGTAAGCAAAAAAAACCTTAAGTAGCCTAGCTATACCCCGTAGCGCCCAAGAATAGAATGTAATGTAGGATTTTGCTAATAGCAAAAGCGGCACTGCGATCGATGATCTGTTGTACCATCCCAAGTCCCCTATGCTAGAATTCCAATGTCCTTAATAAAGCCAATAATGTCCTGATAATGCTGCTTATTTATATCCTCATCATTCAAATAAACCTCATCAAAAAGCTTGACACGTTGTCCTCGAAATGACCTACATTTACAAAGTATATAGCGCCCTAACGATCTCAACATTCCCGCCATTTTCATCTCTAACCTCCAACCATCCACACGATGATAATGAAAATAATTCATTCATGTTGATTATAAGCTCTTTTATGCACTGCAAATAATGATAATGATAATGATCTTGATGATGATGCTGAAAAAAGGCATTCATTCGTGCCATTTTTATGCACTTTTCAGGATGTTTGTGATGAGGTGTGAAAATTACACAGAAAATTAAGCTTCATCTCATTAAAACAGCGTTGTGATGATGATGAAAGAAGAAGTAGAGAAAATAGAGAGACATTTATTATCTCCATCATTTTTTATTATTCTGTCATCTTCCATCAAATCCCCTTTTTTATGTGTTTGTGAATTGAAATGGGAACTTTTTGGTTTTGAACTTAGCTGAGTTAATTTTTGGTAAATTGGAATATGTTGCTGATGGGATAGCTTTAATATTGCTATCATGACTGATAGGCTGGGTATTTTCTGCAATTAAGGTCCAAATGGGAGTCATGATGTGAATAAAGAATAGCCAATTAATGTAGGTACGGTTCAAGAAGTTCCACAGCTTATAGTAATATTTAAACTGCTCATTAGATGTTATTTGATTATGCAGCATTTATTGGGAAAGTTGTGAGCTCTGTTTATGTTGCGATTGATTTGGGGAAGCAAAGCAGTTGCCTAAATGAGTTTCGAATCCACAATTCTTAGTTCAGTAACACGTTTTTCAGGGGCTCAAGCATTAATCATTTTTTTAACGTGTTTTAACAGCTCACTAAGTCATTTCAGCATATAAGTGACCTAAAATGTCTCCAGGCGTAGCTAAGTTTCAACATCTTAATCAACCACTTACTCTGGTTTAATTGGATAACTCAAATTCACTTACATAAAGATTGTCACTCCTAGCATATTATCCATTCCTTCATATTTTCCATCCCTCAATATCTCCATAATGAGGTGCAATTTAAATTTGCAACAGAATGTCGAGTCATTAAAATTCATAGTAAAATAAAAAGGAAGAAAAAACTTTTGTCATATTTTTATGATTCTCCAACCAAAAAGCAATTTTCCATGCGCTGATTTTCCTGTCCGGAAAAAGGAAAAAGTTCCACAAAAATAAAATAATAGAATTACGAATAAAATGAGTAGTGTCTCTATGACGAGAATTGAATAGATATTTCTTTATTGCATCTCCATCTTCATTTCAGTTCTCCTTTCGGCTATATTGAAAATTAAATTGGAAGCTGGATTATCTGGTACAAAGAGCAAAACGTAATATTACCGTTTCTTTTTCTGTTGATGCAATTAGGAATCATCAAATTGTTCGTACTTTACTCGTTTTAATCTCTTTCAGGACTTTTTTATTTTATTATTATTACACGCTTTTATTTAACTCACACTGTTTGTCTGAGTCAAATCTTGTAATCGATTTTACGACCACTTTCACTGCTCCAATAGAGCTCAAATTTTAAATGCACACGTATTCTCCATGACAATACAATATTTTAACACTTTGGAAACACAAAAATGCTTAATTATAATACAATTTTAGTAAAAAATTTTTATATGGGAAAAAAATCCAATGTCAATGATATAAAATTTTGATTTGTTTAAAATATTACACTTGAAATACTCAACAGTCATTTATAAGATTCATTATAGTTTAATTATTATTACTAATTATTAATTATACTATAATTTTGAGCAGCTAAAGATTTTCTGGGAGGATGAAAAAATTGACAAGTGATTTTTTCATGAATATTCGTAAGTGAAAATTTGAATTTTCAAAAAAACCGTTAAGCATAAGTCCGTTTCGGATTAATGCAAAATAACTATTAATATGAGATGTGCATTTAGCACACATATTTTGAGCATAAATTTATGCTGTTTTAAATGTATTACATTATTTATAACACTTCACCAATTTAATTAAATAGACTTCTCTTTTAACGGCATGACGTATTTTTGCATAACATATAAATGACATTCATTGAATTTAAATTTGAAAATCGGTTATATGCAAATTACATAAAGATGGGATTTGCATCTTTATGTAAAGAATCCACACGTTATGTAGTAGGAATGGCCCGGATAAACACAAAATCTTTAATTGAAGTTAGGACATTTTTAAATAGTTTTATGTGTTTTCAGGTATGACTTAAATAATTTAAAACGAATGAAGAATTTTGACATTCTTTACTAATTATCCATTAAAAAATACTATAAAAAAAAACTTTTTTTTAAAAAAGCACGCTTTTATTTCCGATTACAGTGCACTAAAAAGGAGGAAATAATTTTTTTCTAAGCACTCAAATATGATACAAAATTTTATGATTAAAAATAAAAGCGTGGGGCGTTCAATTTAAACCTGCTCTAGATTTTCTATAATTTATTCACACTATATTGTAATTTTTAATTTTTTGATGCAACTTCTGTAAACGAAAGACCTTTTAACATTTTGAGATCGTTCACAAATTCAAGATTTAGTGACATATGCAAGAACGCCCCACGCTTTTATGTTTAGTCATAAAATTTTGTATCATATTTGAGTGCTTAGAAAAAAATTATTTCCTCCTTTTTAGTGCACTGTAATCGGAAATAAAAGCGTGCTTTTTTAAAAAAAAGTTTTTTTTTATAGTATTTTTTTATGGTCTTGTTGCTCTTTCTACCTTCAGATGAGAAAAAAAAGAAGCTTACGGAAAGTTTTATTTTCTTTATATGTTATTTCTATTTTTATTATTTTTATGATAAAGATATATTCTGTGTCTCTCTGTGTACCTTTCAGGAATGGATACTGAAAGCATTTAATCCTATTTGTAGTCTTTAATTATTTTATAGTCGGACATAAATCTCATCTGATTCTAATTTCACATACACGAGGAATGGTAAGAGATGGAAAATTAAGTTATAATCGGGTTACAAGTTGGAAAGGCTATAACAATTAGTTTTGAGGTTAGGTTGAATGAATGGGACCTTACTTAATTTGCAATGGCTCAATCTTAATAGGTTGTCGAGGTTAAGATGAGATTGTGACATCTTCTGAGACTTAATTTTTTAATCTTAAACCTCTTTGCAGACATAATATTGCCAGGGATTAAGTTTATCAAGGTTCACTTTGCTAGGTTTTAAGGTTTGATTCTGATATTGTCTGTTCTTAAAAAGAAGTTCGACCCCATCATGTTTTTTTGAGGCCCCAAATATTTTAGTGCTAGATACTTTACATGCTTCCCTAGCTGGTAGCTCATAACTCTGTACATAGATTGACATACCTAAAGCCTTCCAACTGTCACTCAAACAGCAGACACTTCCAAAGATCTAATACTTAATTCCAATCTCATCATATCTCCTCAAGTCAAAATGCATTCATAATTCCTCCATTACTTCATCTTCTTCCTCCATCAAAACTAAAAAGCACACTCGTATCTTCTTGACCTGCAGATTCTGCAATAAAGCTTAAGTGGTATAAAATTGCAAAAAGAGAGATAAAAAATTTTCAATCTTAAAATCTCTTCAGCAATCTATCGCTATCAAATTTAATTTACCAGTTGACGATACCGTCCGACTATATCATTTGAAGGAACATCACAAGCAGAAGATGACATAGTGAAAAAAATAGTCGGATACGATAAGTGAGCGTGTAATGGATAGAATCGATAATGGACCATGGCAAATATATAATATATTTATTATGAAAGATGATGGCTAGAAAAAGCTATAAAAATCAATTTCAGCTGATCGCATTAAAGTCCCATTTAATGCATGAAATGATTTTTGTTTGGTTTAGCATCTCCCATAAGGCATGGCTAACAATGTAGAATTTTTTTTCCTTCTTTCTTGGACTGCTGCCAATGATGACTCAATCATCAATATCTCCACATGTAGAGAAAGAAATTCCTTATTGTTATTCAATTGCTGACGATTTCATTTCAATTTGAACAATAGTTTTGTGAAGTAATAATAACAATGATGAAATAAAGAGAGAGAGAAATAAAATGTGAGAGAAAAATAATCCTTATTTTACTTCATATTTTGAGTGAATGAAGAAAATGAGGAACTTGTAGTGAATTCTGGGTGATTCTTTGAATTTTTTATCTTCTGGGAATTTTCTTTATTGTTGATTTATGATGATTAATTGTCAGTTGTTATTGTAAAATTTGCAGAATTTTGTCGGTGTCAAATTGGATTATGTTGAATTATTCTTTTTCTATACCAGATGATCTAACTTGACTCAAACCTAGAGAAACTTACTTGATTCAAACTAAGAAAACTTACTTGACTTAACTTGAGATGATCTTACTTGACTCGGACTGAGATGATTTTACTTGACTGATTCTGTGATGGCATAACTTGACTCAACCTGAAAGAAACTCACTTGAATCAGACTGAGATGGTTTTACTTGGCTGATTCTGTGATGATCTAACTTGACTCAAACTTAGAGAAACTTACTTGATTCAACTTGAGAAAACTTACTTGACTCAACCTGAGATGATCTAACTTGACTCGGACTGAGATGATTTTACTTGACTGATTCTGTGATGACATAATTTGACTCAACCTGAGAGGAACTTACTTGACTCAACCCGTGGGGAACTTACTTGACTCGACCTGAAATGATCTAACTTGACTCAAAATGAGATGATCTAACTTGACTCAGAATGAGAGGAGCTTACTTGACCTGGGATAATCTTACTTTACTGATTTTGAGAAGATCTCACTTGACTGATTCTGAGAGGACCTAACTTAATTCAATCTGAAATGATCTAATGCAACGTAGTTCTCTTTGATGCAGGGCACTGCATTTCATAAACAACTAATTAGTATTTCCCAACTGACCCTCAGAATCGCCCATTTACAAATGCATATATTTAGATTTAATAAAAAAGAAAGAAATACGAACGAAATGTTATACAACAATACCGCATACCAATTTGTATTTTTATTATGTAGATGCTTTAGAAATCTGTTATAAATCGTGACATGTGTGAAATGAAGGGGAAAATATCTTATTATTTATTCAAGAGAAGAAAATTTTATTTCTTCTGTCTGAATATCCCAGGAACAATGAGATGCATGTATACACTTAGCTGCTGAACAGAGTATGTGTCATGATGCCGTCAAAATTGATATAAATTCCTCTTAATCCTCTGGTAATTTCTTTTTAGCAGCTTTTTAAAAAAGCAAGAAACAAATTGAAATCCAATTGGCGTTAAGTAAGGGTGATGAAAAGGACATTTTTGTCGGGATTTAAATCCATTTTCATTTCCATTTTTTTTTAAACTGCAATAATGTTATTTACCACTGTCAGTGCTCATGATTGTTCGAATATAAATACACAGCAGCAGCATCTGAATATGTACATATTTCACAACAGATGTCGATGTGTGAATAAATAACAAGTTTTGGCAGTGATATTATCCTACAGTGCAATGAGGCATAAAAATGTATTAATGTCAACGAAATGAAAAATTTAAAAATTAAAATTACTGTTTGTAAAGGTAAATGCGGAAGTAATGAAAAACATTCATATATCTTATTTTAATCAGATGCATATAAATATTGCTGCATGTCATTTTCCTCTTGCTGTGCAAATGCATTTTAAATTTATAAGGAGATTTCTGGTTTATTGAAATGTCTCACGTTAAATGCATTCATAAATTATTATTATTATAATAATGATAAGTATTTAAATGTTCACAATTATTAATGAATATTAAGATTTGAGAGTATTAATGTTCATAAATTTTAATTGCTGTCTTGTGGTGACGATTTTCGAGATAAAATTTTATGAGTCCGGTTTTTGGAGATTTCTTGTTATTGATTTGGATTATTTTTAATTTTCACAAATAAACAATTATTTTGTGTGGTCTCTAGTAACCTCTTAAGGCGACTGTATTGATTAAGATCGGTCCGTTATTATTAATGGCTTTGGCATTACTCTTGGCTATAGAAGTTTAGTTTTTGATGTCAAATTCGAAAAATTAGTAATGAAAATTAAACTTAAAATTCAGGGGGGCATTAGAACTGGAAAACACCTAGCAAAAGACGGTGTATATTTCTACTCGTATGAATAAAATATAATTGAGATTAGGGGATGGCAGCTTGGCCCCTCAATATATAGCTTGAGTATAACTTGGTAAAAACTGAAATATTTTGGAAAATATACTCAAAATTGAAGTCTAGGTTTTTATCAGAGCAGCTAGGCCCTTGTTCCACAACATCCAATTCAAAATTTCAAATCCATAACTGCGAATCCAATTAATATGGATCTAGTCAATTTCCATCACAAGCCCATCAATAATTTAATATTCACTAGGGAGAGAATTATCACATCAAGATCACAATAAAATAACAAATTATCAAAACGATCCCAGACTATAAATCCCCTATTACCCCTTTCACAAATCCTCAATAAATCAGTCAAAACAATCATCAACAAAAAAGTATTTAACGGTCATTTTAAATTAAACTTAATTTAACGGAAAGTATTCAGTCAGACACAAATTAAATCAAATTCAAAATATTAAACAAATAGCAATTCGACTGGATGGTTCGTTTGATTTGACAACATTTGATTGTTTGATTTTAAACATATTTTGTTTATCCACAGCCACATGACAAATGAACAGTGCCAGTTAAACAAGAAAATAATGCAAACAGGCACCATGAATGCTGAAAAATGTCAAATTGTAATGAGTGTTGCTTTATATCGTGTTTTTCCTCGAATTAAGTACACAATTTCACTGCCGATTTTATCAGCATTAAGCTGGTTTGAACCTTTTTTTTATTCATTATTCAACAGAGAATAAAGAGTCGACTGGTAAACGGAGATTATGTTTGCGACCTTTTTTGTCGTTTTGCGTGATTTTGTGAATATTTATGATGAAAGGGTGCAACTTGTCTTCGTTATTGAAGTTGAAATGGATGGATGTTGTGATACTTGGGTATTTTGGGTGATAGTTGGTGATGTTGTCTGGCTATATTACATGAATTGTGAATGTCTTGAAGACATTTGTCAAAAATGAGCGTGTTTCGATGGAATTTAGAGTTTTGGAGGTAGTTTTGAAGGTTGTAATGAGATTTTGCAATGGGTAAAGCTTGTCAAGTCTCCCACTTTCCTTAACTCATTAAGACATTGATCATTCTGGAATACTTTAGTTGTTTGAGCTCTCTAACGCCATTGATTTTAGTCAGCTCTCTTAATCAAACAGTCAAAGCCTTTCCTTCAGACTCCAATCAGTTTAAAAAATATCTTTAACTACAAATCATATCTTATTGCTACTTTCACTCTAGACAAAACTAAACTGTTTATTTGTTTAACAAAGAATTAATGTCCATGTCCATTCAGTCCAAACAATCAATTCAATTCTCAATTTTAAACAAGATATTATGACTCAAAACCCCAAAACAATTTTTCAAGTCATCAAATCAAAATAGTAAATTGTTCACCAAGAAGCATATAATGAGATTATTCTTATAGAGATTCTCTCTAAAAGCCATGAAAACCATGACTAATTTACCTCTCAGAACAGAAAAATGGACATCCATTGTTCATAATTTAAACATTTTCATCATCTTTCGACCCTAGTTTGTAATAAAAATTTCAATTTAATTCTAATAAAATGCTTTCCTGTCAACTAATGACATCACTAACTTCCCTGCCAATCCTAGTGTATTTCACGTTAATAGTGAATGAATTGAGAGGATGAAAAGTAGGAAAAAAATCATTTTCATTGTAAAAAATTAAATTAATTTTAAATTCAATAGTCGGATAGATGAAAATAAAAAAAAATCGGGAAGGAGTTTAAAAAAGGGTATGTTGATGCCGAATAAAAAAAGATGTTGGTAAAGGATTAAAAAATTTATTGTTCGTGACAGTAACAGCAACAGTAAAGTGTGGAATGGAATTGGAATGATAAACAGGTAAAGACCAGATTTACACAGCACAAAAAAATAAAATAAATTTCATCGCATTGAAATAACAAACAAATAATTGAATAATATTGAAAATCGTTTGAAAAACTGCCAAAAAGGATCCTTAAATCCTCTTTAAGGGGATTTTCTGTAAAATAAAATAAATTTCTCAGTTCCAACAGTGCCGTAAATCGCAATATTTTGACACCATGGAGACAAAAAAAAATAAGAGAGAATTCAATTGTGCATGGACACACAGGATTTCTTTTATTATTACTTCTATGCTCAATATAAACACCTCAAGGGATGTAATTTTTTTTAGCTGTTGTGTCACCTTTCATTCTTGGACCTTTTTCCTCATTCTTTCATTCTCGCTTATTGCTGTGAATGTCACACAAGAAATCTCTTTTTTGTTGCTTCAGGCAATAACTTTTCTATATATATTTTTTTTAGCAAAAAAGCAGCAGTACGTTCACATTGTATTGCTTCATTCTTTTCAATTTTTACAGGCCTTTCAACATTTTCTCCTATTTTTTTATATTTTATTTTGGCGATTTGAGGTATAGAATTATTAGGAATTTATTTTTATTTTTTTGGAAATGAGGCATCGTTAAATGTAATTATGGGGAGTTTTATTTTTACTTTTTTTTATTCTTTCATGAGTCTATTATGCTGTCTATTGTATCAAAATACAACATAAATTCTAAGCTCGGATCAAGCTGAAATTATGGATGGTAAGAAATTTAAGTGTTGATAATGATGAGGCGCATTTGAGTGATGTCTGCAAATAACTATAGATTTGGCAATGAGAAGATATGTATCGATAAGTTTGAGGAGCTCGTTGTTCAACTGGTTGTATGTTTATGACTGAACGATTGAGAAGATCAACTATTTTTTAAACGAGGGTTCAAATCACATCGGTTAAGAGGCACAACTTCATTTTGTAGTTACTGACTTATAATCCTCAAAGTTTTTAAGAGAAAATTGTAGACTCCCTTTAATCATCACAAAATTTTATAATTTTTGTTACCCAAATCGTTATAATTCTTCAGAATTATTTGTTTACCAAGTAGCTTCTAGTCATAGCTTAATTATGGCTCTTATCACTAATCAGAATACACATGACGTCTTCTAAAATAATAAAAAATAGATTAATAATCAAGTAAGACTACGAAATCACCAAAAAGTCTAATACAAAAAGAGCAAAGTCACAATTTATTTTGCTACTGTTAATAATGATGCAGAATTCTTACTCTCGATTTGTTAATTTATGCAACTAATTGCATGCTGGATGACCAAGATGATCTGTTGAAGATTTAGGACTGACCTAGCACTATCTTGATTTCAGGTACGCTTAAATAAATTTTATTTCTTCCTCTTTGTACGATTTTTATTTTGACGACGAACTGAACATACTCGAAATTGTAAAATACAGCTTTAAATAATCATGAAACATCAACGTTCAATATTTCTAAGTGAGGTTTAAATTAGAAGATACTATGAAATCTCGGTACCACTTCTAATCCTGAACTGGGTCCAATTAAAAGCAGAAACAATAGAAAGCAACTTTAAGTCGGTTTCCAATGCAACTCGAGGCAGCTTCTTCAGTCGTTTCTAGGAAATGTGTCACTAAAAAACTGTGTAAGCCTTGAAACCGAACCCAGAATCAAACTTAATTGTTGAACCATGACAAAAAATTTAAATCAGCCATAAGATATCAAAATTAAAGACAAACTGCACCCTTACAACCTCCAAATTCCATCACAGTCTCAAAAAATTGCCATCTAAGTTTGAACAAAAAGATATTGAATTTCTTTCAAATAATTTCATATCCAAAAAAAATAATAATAAAAGTGAAAGAACAAAATAAATTTTCAAATTAAACATTTTTTTATGATTTTTTGTTCTTCATCTGAATGAAAAAGAAGCACAAAAGCTTTCGCTATTGTTCGCGCGAATTCTTAAAAAAAAAACTTTTTTTTGTCCTCGTCCAAAATAAAATTTTTTGTCGTCGTCGCGCTATTAAGAAATAAATTGAGTTTCCAGGTGACAAAGCCAATTGAGGCATGATTTGAATTTGAAGAGAAATTTTTTTATCGGTGTCAAAAATCTCCACTACATCACGTACATCTCATCATGATGATGTGTGCTTACATATTAACATAAACAAAAGAGAGTAGACAAATAGTTTGAAGAAATTAATGATTTTTATCACTTCTCTAGCCAGACGCGTTTTGTTGATTTTTATAACAAATTTCGTGTATGCTCAATTTTTTTTCTTCTTCTTTATTTTATTATTTCGTTTTTCAGTTAAAATAAATATTTACTTATTCATCCGTATGTTTGAACTACACTTCGCACTATGTATATGAAATAATGTTGATGATGATGAATTTTGATGATTTTTTTACTCCATCATCATTGTAGCATATGGGATTGTGTGTCTATGATGTGATGTAATTTTGGAGATGTGTAGTAGCTGCAGTGTTGTCAGACTATCTTTAAATTTCTTAAAATTCTTGTGCAAAATAGCGAAGATTTTCGAAAAATTTAGATATCAAACATACGTCATTTATGAACAGCTCCCCAACCTAGTATGTTGTTTCTTCACTATCGAGATGTGTGTATATTTATTTTTTTATAGAGCCCCCATTGGAACATGACTTTGATATTTTTTCTTTCTTTACATGCTCTGAAATTATGTTAAACAAAAAGAATAAGATTGAGCAAAAGTAGTGAAGTCGAACTGTCTAAACTTTTGGCCCCATAAATCAATGTGTATTGATCTTCTTATTTCTTTTGATATTTTTTACAGTTTATTTTAATTTAAATATTTTTTTTTTAATCGAGATCTGGATGATAAAATTTTGATTTCTTTGAATTGCTGATTGTAAGGTTTGGCATTGGAATTTTGCAGTATAACGATGAATGGCTTAATTATGACAACAACAGAAAAATAACATTTTTCGTTTAAATAATATAAATTCAATATTGTGCATCTTATAGCATTCTATAATTTATGAATCAATAAGGTCCAATGGACGTTCTAATTGAATAATTTTTGATTAAAAAAATTCAAGCAAGAATATAATGCTGCCTAGCAAAAAAGTGTAGAAATTATCAACTCAGCTCTGATTCATTCTATGAAGGAAATAACAAAAAATTATTACTATCCCGAAATTTCCTCAATTTAATTTCATCATT
Organism: Chironomus riparius; assembly: GCA_917627325.4. Lineage (NCBI taxonomy): Eukaryota > Metazoa > Arthropoda > Insecta > Diptera > Chironomidae > Chironomus > Chironomus riparius. Next base: position 12,795,595 of record OU895877.1, on the reverse strand, counting down.
TTTTTTTTTACTTTAATTTTATAATTTTTCTTTTTCACATGATCAAGGAGCTGATAACATTGCTTCCTCATAATGCTAATTTGTTGGTTTTTTTTTGTGATACATTTAATTTGTCAGCGTAATTTTCGCAAGAATTGTTCAGGAAGTGAGATCAAAATTAGGGTCAGTAAAAATGCCACTGAAAAGAATTATTTATGATGTTGGCTGAAAAGCTGTAGTCAGTAAACTTCAAGCGCGATCTAAGGGAGGCAATTGATCAAAATAGATAAGTAAAAAGGTAAAGAGGAACTATAAATATAAAAAGCATTTTGTAGGATCGAGCCATATAAAAGCGAATCAGCCAGAACACGAGTTAAACCTCTGTGGCGCGAGTGTTTAAGCAACAGAACTGATATTTTAATCCCTTTGCTGAGAAGACGAGGGTTCAAATCCCACCAGATGCCGATCTTTCAATCATTATATATTAGAGCATTGTAGACTTTACGGCTTTATAACATTACATAAAGTAACAAGCCAACGATTTAAAGGACTCAATAGAAATGTCAAAATAATAATAAGTAAAGAGTGACTGCCAAGCGAACGATCGAAACAAAAACAAAACAATTTAAATTAACCGCATCAATTACAGTGAAACAACCAAAACACACTTCGTATTTTCCGTGATCATGAGGAATTTTCGTGATAGCTTTTTGATGCTGAGTCAGAGATTTCAGCAAATATGAAATTTATTTTTCGCAGTTGATCACAAGTAAACAAATTAATAAACATCTTGTGATTAAATCATGTTAAAGAGTTTTCTTCGAGAATCAGTTTTAAATAAAAAAGAAAATATGAGAATCATCAATATTTGAGGGCAAGCAGCAACTAGTAAAGAATATGTAAATCCTCAGAATTATCTAAGTGTCTGCACTACAGGCTAAGTGCTATGTACCTTGAAAGTTTCATCCATTCAGACATGGCTAGGCTTTTGCATACAAATCATTAAACCAATCAAAATTGAATAATCCAGCTAGTCTCTTACTATTCAAAATGGGGATAAGCTAGCCGAATATTACTTTAAATATTTCGTAGAAACGATTTGAATCAACTTATATGTACAACATAACTCCCATAAAATATTATATACTAACAAGCTCAAATAAGAAAATAGAATTTAATTGAATTAAAATCTTCATCTTATTTGACAATTTAATAGTGTCGTACTTTTCCATATTCGTGCGGTATATTGAATACAGTCACACTTGCTTTTTGATAACATTTATGCGTGATAGTATTGTGATTTTTGAATTGAATTTTCCAGAGCTGGGGCTGCAAAAGTGATCTTAGCACAAATTTTATAGAATCTCCAGCTTCCCCCTTGATCTAGTCATTGAATCACATCTTCTGTTTATCGCATATTGTGCCTTTGATTACGATCGCTATCACATCGTATAACCGAGTAAAACAAATTAAGTGATAACGAATTAAATTGAAGCTGTTTGATCAGTTCGTGAAATTCATCACTCACCGAAAGATACTTGAGTAGCAAACATCAAAATGAGTTTGATTCAAAACAGCGATAAATTTGTTTTATCTCAAAATATTGGTAATTATGGTGAAATGTGAGTTAAATAATAAATTATTGGTGATTTTAAAATGAAAAAAAAAATATTTTAATGTTCAATATGAGTGCATGGAGGTCGTTGTGGAATCAACAAAATGTTGAAAAGAAAACTGCCTTAATTAAATTGATGGCAAAGAATAAGCATTGCTCCAGCTTCCCGTTCAGATAAAATAATTTTCAGATCTATTATAAGAAAGACTAGATTCGTCCCAGCAGAATTCAGCTAGTCAGCCAACCAACTGGTCAAAGTGAACATCCAAGCAAATTATTAAAAAGAAGAAAATATTTTTACATTTTATTATGAAATTCAAACTCGGATATTTAAATCATTAAAAAAATTTTAATCAGTTGAGTCGCGTTTTCATCAGTCATGAAAAATTTAATAAGTGAATTCAGTGAATAAGGTTGTTTAAAATAATTGCAAGAATAACAAAAATACAACCATAGTTTAACTATAAATACATATTTCATTAATATATACTTTAAAATCCTACAGAAACCAAACAACAAATGTCATCAAAACCGAAAAAATCCGTGAAGATCCTAAGTGTGCAATGTGTCGCAACCATGGTTATGACATTCCTACTAAAGATCACAAAACTTGTGATTTTAAAACTCAAACGCACTATGATACTTGTAATATATGCAAAATTACTAACGAAAGAAGAATTAGTATCTCTGAAGAAATCAAAATATTAAGGCAGAATAAGGCTGCAATTATGAATGAATATAGTCAACTATTGGTGCCAACTTTAACAACTAGAGGAAAAAGAGGACCTCAAATGTGTAGAAAGTGTGGATTTCATAGAATAATTGAACTTATGAAGGGACATACGAAAATTTGTCCATTTTTATCATGCACGTGTGAGAAAGGATGCGATAAAGTTAAACTTCGATGCAAAGCATTCAATAGTGAGGCTAAAATAATACGCAAGTTAAAGCCAATTCTTAAAGTACATTCGAAAGGATCAAATTATTTGATTATGAAAGTTCCAATCACATCAATTGATCAGCAAAACAGTCTTTTGCATTTAAAAAATCCATTGCCTCAATTTAATAGAGTTTTTGGTTCTCCTATTCAGGCTTCATATGAAAATCCAGATCTAATTAGTGTGTCAAGTTATTCAGACACTGAAAGAGATTACAGCTGTGCTTCTGATTTAATAGAACCTATCAATTTCCTCAATCAGTACAAACCAATTTATACAGACGTAAAAGCTGATCATTTTCAAGAAATTCCTTCATTATTGGAACCTGTTCAATCTTATTTTAATGATTCTTCTTATCCATGTCCACAAGTTTTTAATAATTTCTATGAAAACCTAAATGGTACAGATTATGATGTTGAGATCGGTTCAGTTATGGATAATTTTATGACTGAAAATATCGATTCGTTTATGGAAGAGCTCAATTATAACATACAACTAGAGTAAGGACAGTACTATTCAAAGCATGTTCCAAACTTGACATTAATACAAATTTTATTATTTTAAAAAATAACCTATTTTTTTTTAAATTTACTTCCAAATTGTACAAGTACATTCGATTAACTGAGAAGATTTAAAATCAATCAATCAAAATCTAATAATAATAATAATATTAGTAATAATAATAATAATAATAATAATAATAATAATAATAATAATAATAATAATAATAAAAATAATTAGAGATTTATTTTAAAAACAATAATTTTTCCATCAATTCCATAATTTTAAACTTTTAATTTATTTCTAATATGTTTAAGATAGTAAATATTAAAAACAATATAGCATAAGATTCTTAAAATAAATTTTATATTTGGTTCATCTGAGAGCAAAAGCAAAATATGTTTTTTATTTATTTTCTTGAAAAACTTGTAATTTTAAATCTTTTAAAATCGATTTTTGAGCAATTTATTTACAGAATATAAAATAAAACTGAAAGTAAAACAAATTTTTAAAATTACTTTTCTAATTCAAAATAATTCGAATGATTGTTAAATCTTTTTAAATTAATTTGTCGAACTCGAGAGAAACAATAAATAATTTTTCATTACAGAATATTTTAATTTAATGAATCACAAAAATTTCAGGCGCCTGGAAGGATAGCGGTTTTGGTATACGGTATTGGAAAATAGGTCTGGACCCCGGGGTCCCGGTTTTCGGGATCCCGGGATTGAAATCCTTAGGGTAAGGTGGGTTTGATTAGCTTCCATTTACCATTGACTTTTCAGAAATCAAAAATAACCAGTATTAGAGAAAAGTAGAAACCTTATTGTAATACATGAAAATATTCGTAAATTGAAGGACGTTCATTGAGAAATAAAATTTATGTTTGCCAGAAACAACACATTTTTTTTAAATTTTTTTCAAAATTGTTATTTTCAGTGCGTCAGAATTTTTTTTTCTGCAAACGTCATTAATTCATCAAAAGTATTTTCACTAATTTTTTTTTAGCAAATTGAAGATAATTTTCTGTCATTTTTGATTAGTTCTGGTGTATAACTATGCTCCTGCCTAAACTCTTTGACTTCCAAACATGTGTTTAACTATCTCGACATACAAATTTAATTCACTTTAAAAACAATCATCCAATACTGAGTTTAAAAGAGATTAAGTAATAACAAACGTACATCAACGTTATCAATTTAAAGACTGGCCTATCATTGCTTATTTTACTCGAGAGAACTCCTCTCTTCAAATCAATATGTAAAGAGTATGTATAAATTGAGCTCAATTGTATCAATGTTTCTTATTAATTATTTGGCAATCAAAGCTAGACTGTCATAGATTTTTAATTTTTAAAATTTATTCTTTTTGAAAGTTTCATCCAAAGTTCAATTAAAACATAAAACGTGATGAATACAAAGTAAGTTTGGATACACGAATCTATTTAGATTCATCCTTTGCTGGACTGCTGTGATAAAACACAAAACAGCCCTCACCACACTTCTATATTAATTTAACAATCATATTAGCATCAATTTCTACTCCTAATAATCCAAAATTATAGTTAAAGCTTAATTTGAGCTAGTTTAACTTAATTTTTGCAAGAAAAAAACTAAATTGCTGGGTAATTTAATATCAATTGAATAATGCTAATTTTTCATTTTTTGAAAAAAGTATTTTTTTCGAGTTTTTTGTGAATTATTTTTTATCTCAAGTGCTTTTAGTGTCAAAAGTGATTTTGATTAGAAAAAACGTGAACTTTGAATTTCAATTTAATAAAAAAAAAACATCATGTCTCATTTTTACAGTTCATTGAATAAGCAAGAAAAAATTAAGGAAGAACGAAAGAAACCAACATGTAGCATGTGTCGCAATCACAATGTGTTTAAACCTTCAGCCGGTCATAAGAATTTGTGCGCTTTTGACAATCCAGAGCATAGAATGACATGCTCAAAATGCACATTAACGTACGAAAGGAGAGTATCGTGGGCGAAAAAGATCGATAAAAGACGAAAAATCCATAAAATATTAGAAATAACTATTGAGGCACTTCCAGGTAGACAACGTGGACAGCAATTGTGTAGTAAATGTTTGACTCACGGAATCACAGCGATCAATAAGAATCACAAGAAATTGTGTCCCTATAAACTGTGTAAATGCGACAAATGCATAGAAGTCGTTGATTCCTGCAAAGCATTTAATAAAGAAGCTGGAAAAATTCGTGAAACTACGCCAAAAAGTCTACCACAAAGTAATAAACCAGTTGCTGAAATCCCAATTTCTGAAATGCCAATTATGGATGAAAATTGCATTGATCCAGAAAACGAACAAGTAAATCAAATTTATTTAGACTTGCTGACATCAGAGGAATCAAATCAGCTTGCCTCCATTGACATCCAAGGACCAAGAGTTGAAATCATTGACGACACAAATATGGAAGAATTTTACAATGACATTATGGACTTAATGGATTTAAATCAAATGGAAGTGAATTATGAGAATTCATTTGAAAAACTAGAATTCTGTGGACCTGAAGCATCGAGTTATTCAGAACCTAGAATTTTGAGCGATGAGAACCTGGAGAATTTCGTTGGAATGAATTTTATCAGCGATATTGAGTCAGATCTAAATGAATTTTTGTTCTTTGACTTTTTTGATGGCCGTAAATCAGAATTAAAATCTTCAGATGTGTCTTTTTCTCAATTTTGAACGGAAGCTATTGATGAAAGATTTCTTCTAGTTTAACCTATGTCCTGCTTTGTGAAAAAAAAGTTCTAAATACTCCTCAATTGATTGGAAAAATCAAACTTGAATCAATTTATAAGTTTCTTAAATTGTCACAATTTTTAAATTTAAAAAGAATTAGTCTACATTATATTACAACATAATATGAGGGAAAAACCACGCTTTATTTTATTTAAAAATTAGAATATTTTACCAGAATAATAAATTTCAATTCCAATTGAATAGATTCCACTAAACTACATAGTTTGTTTTACTAATTTTTTTATCTGTTAAATAATTTTCTTATGCACAGGATTTCATTTTGTTTCAATTGATTCTAGTTTGTAAGTTTTTATAAGCTGACTTGAGAGACACATTGTAATTGCTATTTAAAATCAGTCAAAGTCTAGTGCATCAAGGCAATGCTTGTAATATAAAAGCTTCTCCAGGTCTATTACATTAGAATCATACTTTGGAATATAAATAAAAATTTACTATGAATATTGAAAGCTTGATTGTTTCGAAAGGGATTGCTTTACGAGATGATTTCATGGATTTGGATCGCAATAATTCTACCCCTTTGCAACGTATAGAAACAGATCGCTTGGCTCGCCAAGTTTTAGTTAATACTAAGTGAACACGGTTGAACATACATATAATGAAGTAGGGTTTTTGGTAGGGTTTTTATAAAAAAAAAATCCTAAAAAACCCTTTATATTTTCTATAAAAAACTTTTTTTTGTCCCCTCCTCGTCAAATTCTTGGCCAGGCTCCTAAAGTAAAGAATCTGAAAAATCTATGTCTGTATCTACATGACAAGAGCTCAGTCTTTTTGAGCTAAAGGTACTGCGATTCTAAATCTATTAAACCACATTATTTAAACTTAAAGATTATAGTGGAATCAGAACCATTTGTGAGCTCAGCACATTTTAAAGGCACGAGTGCGTTCAAAGACCTGATGAACTCTGCAACGGACGTTATCTCAATTCGTGTGCGCAAGATGCTGTAAAGCTGACATCCAGATGCTAGTATATCCTATCGTACCTAGCAAAGGAGACACGTTATATGGCAATGAGGAACCATACTCTGCGCTTGTCCCAAGATAGTAAATAATTGTAATTTTCAAGATTTTTCAAGATTTTTCTAGATTTTGATTTATTTTTGATCTTAATCTGACGCACATTCTAAGTTTCACTGATAAAAATGTATTAGTTTTTGCTGACACATCAAGAGTACATGACTAAATAATCATTTTTTATTATTATAATTTTTTTAAGAATTCTACAAAATTTTACCAGCAAATGAATCATCTGCCCATCAATTGTTCTTGCTTCAAATAAACTTCAAATGCAAAAACACATCAACGGGTCTGTAAAAACAATTAAACAAGAAGAGAGAGAAAAAAATATTCTGTCGATCTCACATCATGACTTTGTGTAAACAGCAAGAAAAACAATCAAAACGAACTCGCATTCTTGTGCACACAAAAAAAATTTTTTGAAAATATTTGAAAGAAATTTTAATTCTTAAACGGCGCGCGGATGACGCTGATCGTGATGTAACATTCAACATATATATATTTTTTGGAAGTCAATAGAGAATGAGAAGAGATGAAAAGAAAACAAAGCAAAGGAAAGACTCAAAAAGTCAATTTGAAACACATCGTTAACAATTTAAGATAATAATATTTCTTCATGGCTGGTTAAACAAACATCATAATTTCTCGAGTGTTTTTTCAATAACTTTTCAAATACACTACTCGAATGGATGAATTGTCGATGAGGTTTTTGAGGGTTATTCATAAATGATGACCATGGGCAAAATTAATTTGCTAGGAGCCTCGTCTGTTCTGGTAGAAAAATGAATCTTGAAGTAAACTAGTAGTGCAACTTAGTAGTGCAACTTAGTATCGCAACTTAGTAGTGCAACTTAGTAGTCCAACTTAGTAATGCAACTTAGTAGTGAAACTTGGCCTAGTAGTGCCAGACAATAGTTTAAGCTAGATTAAAAGCTAGTAATGAAACTTACTAGAGTAACCTAGTAGTATAGACTAGATTTCAAGTTTACAATGTAATCTAGTAAATCAATCTAGTACTGAAAGCTAAGAGTGTAAGTTAATAGAGCAAGCTAGCAGTGCAACCTGGTAATACAACACGGGCACTCAAAGCTTGATTTGAGATCCTCAATGTAGGAACTTAAAATAGCTTTAAACCTAATCCTTCAAAAAAATGACGTCACCCAAAAACAACCCCCATACTCTCATGGTAATGAGAATCAAGGGGGGTGAAGGAATCCATAAACCCGTGTAGATTCACAATATGAAATTAAAAAACACAGACGATTTGAAATTGAAGAGCATAAAAAAGCGGAATGAGAGATGAGAAAAAAAAAATCTTCAGCCGATCAAGTTGAACGTAAACATTCATTTTGATTGAATTTGCATCTTTGAGTATGGAAAGAGAAGCGACAGAGAAAAAATTCTTTGCTATGGAAACCAATTCTGATTTTTTTGTGTGTTCATGTTCAATTTATGCAAGTGGATGAGAGAAGTGGAAGGCACAAGTTTGAAATGAAAAGCTGAATGTTGGGATTGAAAGGATGGAGAAGCGCAGTCGATTATCCTAAAAATACGCGAAAAGCAGTGTCATAGCGTAAATTTAAAAGATACTGACTGGTTCTTGCCTTTTTTTACTCTTCAGGTCTTTTAGATCGAACGAAAATTTCACGAATTTTCATCCTTTTTGGTTTTAATCGTTTCAACTTTTGGTGTCGATGAATGATGTAGTACAGTGCACCCATTTGGTATTTTACATCTTTGGGGAGCTTTCTTCTGCAATGTGATATGTGATAAGCTTTAACTTTTAAATTTCTTGCAAAATAAGCTAGCTTTATTCTTTTTAGATGTCGATGGAATAGATTTTCAGCAAGCAGAGTCAAAGTGGAAAATACATAGCCTATCACTAAGATGCTGAATACTTGAGTCAAATCCTTTAGTTCTAGATAGACTGGTTCATCATTAAATGTACTTTTATAATAACTTACAACATTTTGGAACTCAAAAACCTTCCAAATATAAGGCAAACCGGCCTCAAAACACAAATCCATCGTATTCTGAAACATTTGAAGGAATGGATTGAAGTGACTGGCTTCAAGTCGAACAAAACTAGACAGCAACCTTGTTGGTAACAAATAATAATAATCTAGTAACATGATTCCATCTAAAAGCTTGTTACTGATGTAAAACTCAGCGTGATCACATTTCGTAATTATGACATATTTACGTTCCAGTATCCTACTAGAGAAAGTATCTGTTGCATTATTAAATCTTACTATTTTTCTAGATGAATCAATCTTAAATTCTTCGGTGTCGTTAATCAAGGCAGCAAACAGTTGATTCATGAGAAACTTATATTTTGTTGCCAGAACTTCATCAAATGTTTTCAATGTTTCATCACGTATTGGATCTATCATAAAGGATGTGATGACACCTTGATAAGCATTGCTTAATACAAAAATCATCGAAATGATCAATTGAAGTAGAATAACCAAAACTAAGCGATTCCTGCGACTGTATTCGACGCCCTGTCCCAAAAACATTACAAACATGCCATAACCAAGCACCAATGGAGAATCAACAGCACCACGACCTCTGAACATCCACCAAACAGTAAAAGATGAACTAATAGTAAGGAATAAACACAACCAAGTCCAACCATCAAAAGGTTCAATGAAAATCAATTGAAAAAGTGAGGATTTTGGTGGTAGAGGAACCAAGACACAGAAAGCATCCTCTTCGTAAGTCAACAGCTTTGGCTCTAAACTATCAATTACATATCCATTATTTAATGTTAAATCCATCTTTCGACTTAACCAGATCTCTTCAATAAGCGTATGATCTGTGATGAAAATTTTTTTGAATGTAGAGTTCCGAGCTTTACTTAATGCCTCTAAATAATGAGTCATTGGAGTTGATAATCTATTTTCGATGAGCTATACTCGTGGTGGTTGAAAGTGAATCACAATATTTAGTTGATGTCCCTGCATGTCCTTTAATTTGTATGGAAACATCAGCGATTTGTTCACTTTGCCTGTAACAATTTTGAGTTTATTAAGAAGTGTTGGAAAAAGTTCGGTACGAATAGTTCCAGTAGCAGTTTGATGGACGACTGCAACATCCAGAAAGCCAACAAACTTCAAAACAACTATTATTAATGCCCGTTGATTTATGTCCATGGTATTTGGTACGATGAAAATGACTTTTGCCATATGATTCCAAGCTGTTCCTTTTTGGTGATTACGGATCATTGATTCTATCATTTCCTGAAAATTTAAATTTAAAATATTTTTAAATCATTATTCAATCATTATTTACCACGTCAGCATAATCGAGTTCTAAAATTATTACTGCTGCCTTCCTCAAACTTTTCTCTATTACAGGAAGCTGAAAATCAGATATAACAACAGGACTGACATCTTTAAGACATTCCACAATAGTATTGATATTAGATGTTTGACTTGTTCTGGATAAATTGCCTATAAGGACATCCTGTGTGTGGTTACTGAGATTAATGATGTCTTTTGTGATTTTGCAAATAAAATTTGGAAAACGATTGTCGAAGAGTGGATTTAGAACCAGTGAGTAGACACCAACTAATACATTTAAAAGCACCATAAAGAAATTTAGATGTTTCATTTTGCCAGAAAATTTACAAACTTTGATTTAATTTTTCTTTTCAGCACAAACTTTAAATGGTTGTGCTTTGACCAAAATTGTTTCTATGGATGCAATGAATGATTATTATTATTAATTACCTTTGGTGCTGGACATAAATTGTCGTCTATTAAAAAACGAGGTTTGTCACATAATTTTCTTCAAAATCATTTTGATAATTTAACAAGTTTATCACGTTAAGCAACTCAAACATCCTCCGAATTTGAGGCAAACCAACTTCAAAGCATAATTCCAAATCCAAAATTTCCAAAAAAATTTACGATACATAATTTGGAATTCACTGGTTTAAAAGGTTGCAGCTGGTCTAAATACTTTGAATGGCAGTTCCTTCAGCTCTAAAAAGGCGGAATCCTCGATTTAATAATTTCATAATGGGGCCGTTGACTTATGACGTCCGAAATCAACGGTCATTTTTTAAAAAAAAATAATGTTCCCAGGAATTTCTATTCTTTTTTTCTAGCCGACCCCCCCCCCCCCCCCCCCTCACTTGAAACCTGGACCTCATAAGTGACCTATGTAAAATCTAAAGCCTACCACAACTGCTTTCCTCTTCAAGGTTTCTTGAACTAACAAATATTTCACGAACTTTTAACTTTCGTGGTTTCAGTCTTTTTAATTTTTGGTGCCTGTGCATGATATAGTATATTGCACCTCTTTGATATCTTACATCATTTGATAGCTTTCTTTTGTTATATGCTATCTGACTTATCTTATCATTTAATTTCTTTGCCAAATATGCAAATTTTAAGTTACTTAACATGTCATGCAAAAAGATTTCCATTAGAAAAACTAGAAGCGATATCGCGGAGCCAATAATTAAGATGCTAAACACCTGAACCAAGTCTTTGAGTTTAAGGTAAGTTTGTTCTTCATAATTTTTATATCTTGGTATGCTTATGTCATTAAAAAATTCAAAAAGTTTCCAAATTTGAGGCAAGCCAGCCTCAAAGCATAAATCCATTAAATTCTGAAGCATTTGAATGTAGGGGTTTAGGAAACTAGCTTCTAGTCGAATAAAACTAGGAACTAATCTTACAGGTAATAAATAATAATACCTTAATAATTGTTTTTCACTAGAAATTTTGTACTCTACATAGTCACAATTCACAATCAATGCATGTTTATGTTCCAAAACTCGTTGTATAAAAATATTATTTGCACTGTTATTCCAAAATACTATCTTATTAAGGGAGTTTTTGAATTTTTCAGCAAAATTAAGATGGTCGAATAACATTGGTTCGATAAGGACGTCATATTTTGACACCAAAACATCATCAAATGTCTTCAGTCTATTACTATGAAGTGGCTCAATCATAAAAGAAGAAATGACACTTTCATAGGCCGTACTCATAACAAACATCATTATGATGATCACTTGAAGAAGAATGATCAGAACTAATCGATTCTTGCGACTGAATTCAACACCTTGGCCCATAAACATCACAATCATAGCATAAGCTAATAGCCATGAAGAATTGATTGCACCACGATTTTGAAACAACCACCAAACAGTTACAGAAGCAACAATAGTAAGCATTAAGAACAACCAAGTCAAGCCATCGAATGGTTTAACTATAATCAACTGGAAAAGTGAAGTCTTTATGGGCAGTGGAACTAAAACACATTGTGCATCCTCTTCATAAGTTAAAAGCTTTGGCTCTGAGCTGTTGATTACTATTGGGCTATTCAATGTCAAATCCATTTCTCGATAAAGCCAAAATTCTTTCATTTTTCTGAAGTCTTTAAGGAAAATTATTTTAAAATTTGAATTTCGAGCTTTTTTCACTGCGACCAAAAAATGAACTAAAGGAACTGAAAAACGTCTATTGACTAATTTTACTCGAGGTGGTTGATTTTTTTTTTTTTTAAATTAAACTTTTTATTTATTTACATTTAAATTTAAGTATGTACAAAGTTTCTATACATTTTGTTGCTTTTTGTTTTAAGGTTTCAGGCATTCAATTTGCCTTTTGTCTCTTAATTTTGATTTCATTTACGGATTTTACTTTCTTTTGTATTTCATTTGATTTATTCGGTGTTTTGAGATGCAAGACGACTGTTGAAGTTCGCTTGCAACTTTCCGACGTAGTCTTCGATGGACGGTATTTTCGCTTCAGTATGAAGATCGGTGATCCTTTCATATCTTGTTTTATTGAGAACAATTCTCAAGAATTTGTTTTGCAGTACTTGAAGTTTTTGAAGATGGGTTTTTGCCATGCTTCCAAACGCTGGACAACCATATGTGAATATTGGTCTGATGGCTAGCTTGTAGATGAGAAGTTTGTTTCGTACGTCGAGTTGTGAGTTCCTGCTGATGAGCGGATAAAGCTGTCTTAATGCGGTGTGAGCCCTATTGGTCACATACTCCACATGCGGCTTTAATGTCACTCTCTTGTCGATCACCATTCCCAGATATTTAGCTTCTGTTTCCCATTTGATGTTTTCGTTGAGAAATTTGATGTTATTTCCTGGTAGTTGCCTGGAGTGCCTGTTTGTGATGAATAAGGCTTGAGTCTTCTGTTTGTTGAGGTTGATCTTCCATTTGTTCATGTATTGTTGAACTTTTCTTCCTGTGTGCTGTAGATGTGTCACAATATCGGCCGAGTTCTCTGCAGAATGATACAGTGCTGTATCATCTGCGAAAAGACCGATGTTGTTGGTTGTCTCTCTTACAACATCATACGTGAAGATGTTGTAGAGAGTTGGTGAAAGCACTGCTCCTTGTGGCACTCCGAATTTGATTACCTTGATTTCTGAGAACTGACCTTTAATAAAAACTGCGAAAGATCTTTCACTGAGGAAAGATCTTACAGTTTTTATAAGTGGCAGTGGAAATCTCAGTTTGAGCATTTTGTACAAGAGTCCGTTATGCCAGACTCTGTCAAATGCTTTTTCTACATCCAGGAAGATCATGCCTGTTGACTTTTTGTTGTTTAAGTTTTCTTTTGCTGATTTGATCACTTTGATGAGCTGGTGAGATGTTGATCTTCCAGTCCGGAAGCCGCACTGCTGGTTTGGGATGATGTTGTTATCCTCAAGATGATCGTTGATTCTATTCAGTAATACTCTCTCCAGTATTTTGCTTATTGAGCTGAGTAGACTTATTGGCCTGTAGCTGCTTAGCTCATTTGCTGGTTTTCCAGGTTTTGGAATAGGAATCACTTTTGCATGTTTCCAAACTTTGGGGAAGTGGTTGAGTTTCAGACACGAATTTATGATGAATTTCAAGTATTCGAAACCTTTTTCAGGAAGATTTTTGATGAGTATGTTGTTGACTTCATCTAGTCCCGGAGCTTTTGGATTTTTCAGATTTCTTATGATGCTCACGATTTCGTTTACATCTGTTAGTTCTGGATTCTCATCATTGTCTTGTTCCAATGCTTCTTTGACTGTGTTGTTTACTTCCTGTGTATGTTGTGGATCGTTTTGTTCCAGAGGATTTTCGTGAGCTTCACGAAAATACTCGCTGAGTGCGCTGGCTTTTTCTTTGTTGGTGATGAACGTTTTACCCAGATTTGTCAATGGAGGCATTGTTTTTGAACCTTTTTTGCAAAATTTTGCTATTCTCCAAACTGTTTGGTTTGACGGTTGAATCTCTGAGAGACGCTTATTCCAGTTTTTGTTTTTGAGTTCTTTAATTTTCTCATTGATGACTCTCTGCAGATAATTCAATTCAGATTTGAGTTGATTATCTCTGCTTCTCTGCCATCTTCGACGAAGACTCCTTTTTGTGTTGATTAGATCTTTAATCTCCGGTGTGAGTTTAGTTGATTCGAACTTGATCTTTTTCATTTTTACACTTGAGTTCCTCGCTTCCATTATGAGTTCAGAGAGAATCTTAATGTGATTCTCGATCTCATCTGTTGTATTGCAAGAATTTTCTCCAATGTTGTCTTCAATGCGGCGTGAAATTTGTGCTTTGAACTTTTTCCAGTTTGCGTTTTTGTAGTCATATCTGTAGACTGTATTTTCAGTTCTGTCGATTTTTGATGTTTTGATTTGGAAATACACAGCGCAGTGATCACTCATTGCCTCTGTGCATTGAAGTTCTGTTGTTTCGAGGTTGGAATTCGAGAGCATCAGGTCAATTGTTGACACTGATTTGTTTCGATCTTCTGGGTAGTACGTTGGCGAGTCAGGAAAGTAGATCATGAACTCTCCTGACATTTCCTGAAGAATATTTCCTGATTTATTTGCAACGTTGCAGTTCCATTCTCGATGTTTTGCATTGAAGTCTCCACAGATGTAGTAATTTCCTCTCAGATTTGTTATTTTGTTGATGTCATCTCTCAGATGTAGATCTATTTCCCCTCCTTTGCTTCCTCCTGGGAGATAGACTGAGAGGATGTGACAACTATCCGTGTCATTGATGAAGACTTTGATTCCAATGCATTCCATTAGTTTTGTGTTGTAGCTTGGTTGAAGCTGATGTTTTAGATTTCTTTTGACGATGATTGCAACACCACCCTTTGGTCTATCCACGCGATCCAATCGATGAATTACGTAGTCTGGATGCGAGTCAATTTTTGAGTTTGGTTTTAGGAATGTTTCTGAGATGCAAGCAACATCGACGTTTTGCTTGCTTAGGTAGTCGAGAAATGCTAACATTTTGTCAGTGAGGCCGTTAGCATTCCAGTAGAGGACGTTGATACTTTGTTGTCTACAATCCATTATTGTATGCGGTGTTTTTGGCACTTGAGCCGATTGCTTGGAGTATTTCGTCGATGAACTCTGGATTTTTGGCGATTAATTTGAGAAGCTCGCTGATAAGGTACTTGCACTTTGATTCCTCTATTTCTGAGATGTTTTTATCTCTTGTGCTGGTGCTTTGAGCTTGTTGATTAGTTGTTATGTTTCGATTCACTACCTCAACACTGAATGAAGGTTCTGGGAAGACTTCATTCGAGGTCTGACTTGTTGCACTGATGTCTTCTGAGTCCATAAGCTCAACATCTTGCTTTGGTTTTTGATGTTGATTGTTATTAATGCGCTCGTTTTGCTTTTTTCTTTGATTCTTTTTCCAATGTTTTCCTCTTTCTTTATTGTTTTGCTGGTTGTTCAAGTTATTTTTATTTCCCTGATTTGAGGGTTTGTGGTTTGGAGGAGGATTTGTGTTCCTTGGTTTGTGGTTGACTGGAACTTGTTTTTGATGAACAGGCTTTTGTGTACCAGATGTTGATGGTTCCATATACTCCTTTCTCCATTGAGGTTTTGGTGCAAGTTGGACGTTTCTCGTTGATCTCTCAGGACGATGCGGTGTTGGAGGATTGTTTCTCCGTTGTCCATATGAATAATGGCCTGCTGTTTTGTTTTGATTTTGGTTGTTTCCATTCTGTGATTTTGATTTCCATTTTTCAATTATTTCTTGTCTGGTTTTACAACCTGTGAAAATTGCTGTATGTTTTTCACCGCAGAAGAAACATTTGAGTTTTCCGAGTGGAACCTTGTTGGTCTCTTTTGATATGTACTGGCACGTTTTCGAGTCATGTTGCTCAGAGCATCTGAAGCAAACGGACGGTTTGTTACAACCGTTTTGTCCATGACCAAACTGCAGACATTTCGAACATTGAGATGGTCCAGCTTGTCTATTTTTGTAGTCAGCCCATTTAATTTTGAAACTGCTGACAATTTTGATTTTTCTGAGGAATTCCAAGAAGTTTCCACTTTGTCCTACATCTTTTTTGAAGTACACGAGGTAGTTCTGGTCGTCGTCTTGTTCGTGTCTTTTGTGTTTCATTGTCATTTTGACAATTTTTACTGGTGTGATTTTCACGCTTTGAAGTTCCTTCTCCAACTCACTGATTTCCATGTCTGGGAGTCCGTAGAGTACGTACTTTTTCAGTGGTTCTTGGCTGGAGTATGTGTGGAAGTGATGCTTTTTGTCTTTGAGTAGTTGGATGAATTTCTCGTAGTAATCCCAACTCTCCGTTGTTACCGTTTTTGTTCCTTGTTTGCCCTTTTTGGTCTCAATTAAGAAACTTCCAGGTTGATTGTTTATTTCATTCGTCAATCTCTTGATTTCACCAGCTCCTCCTGTGCTGATGACAATTGGAGGTGGTTTTGATTTTTGTTGAGATTTGTTGTTGTTGCTTTCCGTGTTTACGGAAATTGTCTTTTGTTGCTCTGATGTTTTGCTGTTTTCTCCCCAGTACGAAGAAGTTGTCGATCTTTTTTTCTCCTGTTCTGGTGAACCAAATAGATACGGTACTCCAGAAGACGAAGCTTTCTTCACTGGTGGGAGTACGAACAGTGGTTTGTTCCCATCTTTTGGTTTGCTTTCGTTTGCTACTCTTTTTAAAAGAGCGTTGGGAACTATCACTTCTCGAGGGCGTTTTTCTGCTTTACTTGCTTCATTGAGAAACTTCTTTATTGATATTTGTTTTTTTGGTTTGAGATTTGTCATCTCAATGTCGGCTGCTTGTGAAACATCTTCACTGAAAATTTCCTCAATATTGAGAATTGTCACTGAAGATGAATGTTGTTGTTGAGAACTATTAAGTCCATGCTGATTTTGAGAAAGATTTTCTTCGTTGTTGGTAGTTTTTGGTGATGCTACCATTTTGATGTTTTGAGAATCAAACTGAGATTTTGAAACTTTTTGCAAACAAAAAGCTTCTCAGGTAGTCTCTGTTTTGTTTCTTTTGAGATTTTTGAATAATTTGCGGAGCGATTTGTAAACACGTCTGTTCACGTTGGGAGGTGGTTGAAATGAGATCACAATTCTAAATTTATATCCGTCCATGTCCTTCAATTTTTCAGGAAAAATTGAGGATGCATTGACATTGTCTGTACCGATTCGAAGTTTTGGATTTAGCGATGTAAGACCTTGAAATTTAACAATTCCTGTTTCATCTTCAAATACTAATGCGACATCCAAGAATCCATAATTCATAAAAGATGTTAATATTTCCAAACGCTGCTTTAACAAAAATGTTTTTGGGACGATACATATAATTTTTGCCATATGATGCCAGACGAAACCTGTATGATGTATGGTGATAAGTGATTGTATCATTTTCTTTGAAATAAAGATTTAAAATTTATAATGGATATGATTATTGGACATAATAGATTCATGAACCCTTACCACGCTAATCCATTCAATCTCCAAAACAATAACAGTTGCCTTCCTCAAATCCTTTTCTTTAATTGGCTTCTGTAAATCCGAAATTACAACTGGATTGTCATCTTTTAAACAGTCACAAATGTCATTTACAACTGATATTCGTCTTTGGTTGCCCAAATTTGCAATAAGTACGTCCTGAGTGTGAGAACTTGTGGTGATTATTTCTTTTGTGATTTTACAGACAAAATTTGACATATTTGAGTTTTTCCATGAATTGTGGATAAGCACATTGGCACCAAATATTAATTTGGCTGGAATACTAAATGTTGAACTTAGAATTATAGCCAGAAATATAATAAATACTTTAGAGAGTTTCATTTTTAACTTAACTTTAAAACTAAGAGATTTTCAATGTAAAATGAAATGTGATTTATAAGTTTCTATGTTTGTACTCTTAGTCGTCACTGGCGATCGAATTGTACTGCAATTAATATTGATTATAACATTTGTCAACACAATTATTTCAAAAGGCTTAAAAATCAGAAACCAGCCAACCCAAAACGCTTAAAATCAGCCACAAGCAGCAAGCATGTTTAAATAAAGATGAACCGATTGAAAATCAAATTTCTTCCGCAAACATTATTTGCTATCCGAAGAGGATGAATGAGATTGGAAAAAGAAAAATTTGTAATCAGTTTTCATTTTGTGCAAAGAATTTGATTACTTTTTAAGCTTCAAAATTGTCGCACATAAGCACCTTGTCGATGTTGTTGCTGTTTCTGCGACATGTGAGCATAATTTTATGAACACAATTATAATCCAAAGTGAAAATTGAAAAGGGAAAACGAGAGAGTCAAGACAAGGCATTGTTAATTTTCAATTTTTTTATCTTACTAAAGAACATTTGGAACTGCTTAAAAATTCCAGAAAAAATTTGAATTTTATTTTCAATGTTGATTCTTTGGGTGCTCATCCCCAGCATCAAATCATACACTAGAGCAGATAGGATGTGTGAAATGCTAAAATACAAAACACAACATACAAGCAGGAACATGTATACGTTTATGTATATAGAACTTGACGTGAGTGTCACTTTATATTTACGCCTGTAGACAGAGCACCGCATACAAAAAAAAAGTACATTTCATTCACATGCAAATTAGTCTCATACACCCGAGAAATGTTATTAAACAAGCACAAAATTTAAATCTCAAGCCTTGATTAAGTTGTTTCATTTAAATATAATTCAAGGAGAATTTTTCCTTCGTTCACCTTCCTGCCTACAATTTTCCTCTTCTTTCTACACTTGTATTCACATTTAGTATGACGAGAATTGTAGAGTAAAATGATAGAGTCGAACAAAACACGCAAAAATGTGTAAATGCTAATTAAAAATATTTTTTCATTCTCCTCTGTGTTATTTATTTTTTTATTATCGCGACGAAAACGAAACTGTGTGGAGTTAATAACTTAATTGTATGAATAATTTCTAATAAATCGTCTGCACTGGAAGTGACTCGTGAAGAAAGTTTTATGGTAGCTGTTTTTTTTGAGTTATATTGAGTGAAGGTGAAGTCATTTGGGTGTCGTTTTGGAGCAGTTGTGGGTAGAATAACTTGTTGGCTTTATAGTCTGCCGTTTAATATTGGAAATTAAATTGAAGCAGCTTAAATTCTCGGTCAAATGCAACTATAAACGAACTAGTAAACTATATGCACTGGAATTGGAACTCACAGCTCCTCTTAGAAGCGACAGTCAGAGATGTTATAAAAAGTGAAGATGATATGTCGGGAAATGTTCTCATCCCTCCCCTAGATCAAGAAATACAGGATGAGATGTTTGAAATTCAAGAATTGTGACCGTCAAATTTTCTTAGCAAAATTCGATATTCAAACCCCTTTTTCAAAAAATTCGAAAAGTTAAAATCTTTAATAATTCAGGAATGAGTGTAAATTTACTAATTCTTTTTGGGGGTCATTCACTTATAACGTCCGAAATTAACGGTCATTTTTCAAAAAAGAACAATGGATTTCCAAGAATTTCTATTGTCATTTCTTGCTGACCCCCCCCCTCCCCCCTGGACGTCATAAGTGAACAGCCCCTTGTTGATTAATTATTTTTAATCATAAGAAAGCTATTTAGCATTAATGCATTCGAAAATTCTTTGAAATTCGGAAAAAAAATTTCAACGGTTTTTTGAAATTTGAAATTTTCGAATGTGCATATTTTAATACCCTTAGACTTTGGAATATCTGTCAAAATCTGACAGGGTATTAAACTAATCAGGATCATCAGTTTAGGTTAAGATCCTTGTATAATTTCAACTCTTCGGACGGTGCCTAGGAACTGTATCTGACTTTAGTGAATTAACCTTAAATATACTTTATTTTGATCCACAACAAGATTCAGCATTCCAAGCTAAACCCATCCACTGACATTTTCTTACTTACCACAATTATTTTAAAGCATTAGGGTCATAGAATACGAGGCAAATTACAATAGCCACGGAAATTTTTAGTTTCCTCTTTACATGTAATATTAGCGACGACTAATAAGCATGTTTATGAAACCTATTTCTGATTTTAACGCAAAATTGAGATTGAAAAGAAAACATAGGAAAACGAGTAACGGAAAAGTTAATTATTATTACGAGTTAATGCTCAAAAGTTCAATTTTCTAGTTTTATAAAATAATTTCGGATGTCGATTGAGTTTGAAAATAAATCTCAAACGATTAATATGTGCCACAAATTACTAGAAAATGAATTTTTTTTTTATAACTCTATAAAATTATTTAATTTACGAGCATAACCAGAACACATTAAGCACTTTAGCTCTCCAGTAATTGTGCAATCATTTGCTTCCCATGACGCGTATTGAGCACAATCACAATTTAGTCGAGAGATGAAATGGAAAAAAAGCATATAAAAAATCAACATAATTCGATAATTGCTCACTCGAGACCAAATGTTATAACATTTTGATTCTCTTCTTTTCTTTTCATCTTTCTGTGTAGTTTGCACTCTATCTCTGTTACTCATTCAGATGTCAAATCAAATTTTATTTTTTAAAGAATGGAATAAGCATGAAGAGGAAGGAAGAATTTGATGTAGAATGTGTAGGAGTTTTTGGAAAAGAAGCGCATTTTGTAGTCAATTGAAAGTTTTTGAGATTTGAATTTGAAATCATACCCGAATAGCACAAGTCGTTTAATCGAGACAAAATTCTCGTCCTAGCGTAAGATTTCATCTCGATTATCTGGCTTGTGCTACTGGGGATATGTCTTCCTAAATAGGAATCTGTGAATTAGGTGCTGAGGAAGACAGAGCTACTAGCTAAGGGCAGATAGATAATATTTCATTAAAGTAGAATTATAATGATCTAATATTGTGACCACATTTCATTAGTCCCCTCAGAGCAGTGGTGGTCAACATTTTTTGAGCCACGGCACACTTTGAAGTTAAACATCGCACAGCATCTGATTCATGAGATTGCCTGATTATTTTAACTGGCGCACTAATGTGTGGCGGCACATGAGTTGACCATCACTGAGCTAAAGAGGTCTTCAGAAGCCCAGGTAGCCTCTCTGAGATCAATAATAAACAATGAATAAAAGAATATAATTTAAAAAATTCTGGCTTCGTTCTCATATAGTGTTTTGGGGGAAGAATTCGAGTTCAACCTACTCTATACAATAGGTAGGCATCATATGTCAATCCAGATTGCAATTACTCTACTTTAAATCAGTTGATCTTTAAGATTCGATCTATTACTTTAAAAATCATCAAAATTCTACCATTACAGTGACAAAATGAAACGAAAACCAACTTACTCTCTCTCCAAGAACATGCTAACAAATCGAACATTTTCATGAAATTAAACACTTGAAGTAGACGATGGAATGAACGACTGGAGATGAAAAAGAATAAAAAATTCAATTATTGCTTCATCATTCTCTCTCTCTTTTAAGTATCAGAAACAGAATGAAAAAGAAACATTTTTCCTCCATTCTATTCTTGAATTTAGAAGATTTTTTTTTCTTACATCTCGTTGAGATGAATAAATAGAATGAATCAATTTTTTGACGTCTCTAAGTGCTCCTCTGTTGGTAATCGCTCATTGAATTATTATTGTATTTTTATATGTATCCACATTGAACTTCTATCTTGACGTCTCTCTTTATCTCCTCGATTATTTAGATGAATTATAGATAAAATTATTTTTTTCTTGGGGATGAGAATTAATTATCATCTCATGTTGAACCTCTGGCTGTTCTGATTCTGGATAGAATCTCGATACAATTGAAGAATCATTTTCTGATGGAAATAGCGCCATGCAGCAATTTCATGCCTGGTTAGTTAAAGCTTTGTACACAGGAACATCACGTCTTCATAATAAGATTCAAATTTGTACATTCTTCTTTGCTCTTTTTCTTTTTTTGTGTTTATTTTGTATTGAATGAAATGACTTTTTATGGTAAATAAACAAAAATTTTAAATAAAAGTTTGGAAGATAAAATGGAGTAAATTGAGAGTTGAATGACGCATTTAGAGGGATCAAGGTAGATATTCAATATCGCAAAATTTCCACTATTAAACATTATTCAAGTGGGCTTTCAAAAAGAGGCTAGTTTCTATGGCTACCTGGGTCATACTACATCATGCGTGATCCCTTCTTTAAGCTTGATGTTATTTCAGACTAGAATCTGAGAATAAAAAGGATTTACGTGAACGCTAAGCCAATAGAGTGAGACTAAGGTCTCTCCCAAATGGCACAAATCGGTTAATCGAATAAAAATCCAGCACCAAGCTGGCATGACTCTGGCATGCTTTCAATTTAAATCCAGCACCATTCCAGAGTCTCACTGGCTTGGTGCCGGATTTCTGATCGATTAACCGACTTGTGCAATTCGGGTCTTTAGACTCCCTTAGAGTGGTTATGCAACAACTTGCATATCTGAAATCTTTATATGTGAAGACGTGGGTTTGATCCTAAAAGAGGTCAATTTCTTAATCATTTTAAATAAACTGTTGTAGATCTGGCAAGGATGAATCGAAAAAATCACAATCCTGAATCTGAAATCCAAACTGGCGAGACTCTTGCATGGTGCTGGATTTGATTTAAATCTGGGAATGTTACAACTCCGGAACCCAGTGCTAACCAAGAATACTACAACTGTTGTACCTTAAATACCCTAAGTACTGTCCAAAAATGACTTGTTTCTCTTAAAATTCTTAAAAAATTAACATTAAAAGAATTAAACACAATAAGACCATTGACAATAATTTCAGCATTACTAAGTAATACCTCCCTAGCAATTCATTCATAATCTTCCTTCAACATCCTTCAGTCATTTCTTATCTCAACACAAATAAATAATAATCTTCAAGACTCAACAAAACAATTGTCAAAAGAAAGCATTTAAAGATAAAAATCAGACAAATGGATAAACCACGCACGATTTAAGTGTCCCATAGAAACAGTCACAAAAAATGAAGCTAAAGAAGAATGAAAGGAACATGTTTATATGCTAAGTCTTCCTTTTTTCTCTTTCAAAAATCTTTACTTTTGTCACATTCCAGCTGATTATTATCTTTCTGCATCCTTAAATCTCGTCTCTTCATTCTATTGGATTTACTTCTCAAAATATTTCTTCTTTTTTTCTTCAATTCGTTTAGTTATTTTATTTGTTTTGTTGAAGACGTGCTGAGAGAGTTAGGTAACGAAAGAAAAAGATGTATTTTTCAGGCTGTGTTAACGAAGCAACAACAGCAAAA
This sequence comes from Chironomus riparius, assembly GCA_917627325.4. Taxonomy (NCBI): domain Eukaryota; kingdom Metazoa; phylum Arthropoda; class Insecta; order Diptera; family Chironomidae; genus Chironomus; species Chironomus riparius. Next base: position 12,772,265 of record OU895877.1, on the reverse strand, counting down.
AAATAAAAATATATCTCAAAGTCACTGTGTGTGGCATGTCATGTTTGCATTAGAAGTTAACAATAATTTTCTGGATGTTTAAAGACTTCTCTTTTGTGTATCAAAATCGCTTTTTTTTTTGTTGAATGTAAACAAAATTATTTCGTTAAGCATGTAATGAATAAATGCTGACGAATTTTTATCTTTTTTTGCTGACATTTTTTTTTCATCGTCTTTAAAAAGTTGAATCAATTTTTTTTTTGAAGCCGGTGAGGTAGAAGAATTAATGAAGATATTTTAAGAAAATCACTCTGTCCCATTGAGAGATTTGAAGGAGGAAGCTTTGAGTTAAATATTAAAAATTATGCGACAACAGGTTTCTTGGAAATTGGGTGAGTAATGCAAAGTGTTTTTGAATGAAATTTGTGATTTTTGAATTGTCTTTAGTGTCGTTATGTCGATTAGAAAGTGGTTTATTATTACAAATAAATATATGAGTTATAATTGGATGATATGAAGCAACATCCTTATTGTATTAAGATAGAAGAGGTTCAAAGGTCAATAGATCTCAGAACACTAGGTTTGCTAATGAAATTAAGAGTCGGATCGGAAGCTAAAGAGTCGGATCGGAGACCGTAAACATATAGGCAATTATGCAAATGCCACATTTACGCATGGTTTGAACTAGCTGATTCAAACATCTCGTATTAAAAAACAACAATTTTCTTTAAAATGATCAAGAGATAAGCTTCTGGTGGGAATCGAATCCAGGTCTTAACAACAAAGAGTTGTAGATATCCGGTTTGTTTTCTAACCCTAATAACCTTCCACTCGCATTTGCAGAATCGCCTTAAAAATGGCTCGAAATTCTAGATTTACTTATGCTCTGACACAATACAAATTAACTATGATTCATGATCTTCTACAGGATTATTATTATTATTACAGTTCTCCGTGTAAATCGCTCGAGATGAGTCAAGATGAGCTGGACAATTGTTAAGACGTCCACAAAATGCCCCAGTACTTAGAGTGACTGTTGCAGACTTTATAGATGGCAATAGGCAAAATAACACCTGGATTGGATGTGTTGATAAGGACGCTAGAGTCTTAATATCCCGAACTGGCTGAAAGTCTCGAAGGACTCTTTGTCTTTAGACGATCTCTGATCGCGGCAATGGGCCCACGTGCGCCCAAGCCAAAGAAGTAAGAAGTCAGTAATGATCTTCTACAATTGTCATCTGTAGCTGACTCTTCAGTAAACATTTGTAAATTACCAATGCCACCAAGATCTAGGATTGTTTTATTGCTCAACCCATATCATCCTACCTTAGTCTCAGTTAAATCTCAGATAAATTCTATTTATTCTCCTTGTAGCCCTACAAATTGACTCTTGCATTGTCTCTATAAACTAGCACTTAAGAAGCACAGTTAAGATCATTAAAATTCAAAAGTTTAATCTAATCATACCGTCATAAATTGATAGAATTTGAATGATCAAAATAAATAAAAACTTGTTGAATCAATAAAAAAATCAAATGTAAAGTATTACAAGAAAAAATTTCAAAATTCAATATAAATGCGCTTAAAAGCTCCTTTTACGAAATATCTTTTGACAAAATTTCCATCTTCTCAAATTTTCCGAATTATTCTTCTTATGTTCCAACAAAAGCACACTCTAAACTTTATCCTTGCGAGCGAGAGCGTGCACAAACATAATTTGATTTTGCTCCATTAAGGTTTTTCTTCATCTTTTCCATCTCTTCAACTCAACTCCCTGACAGAGCGTACAATATTTGATTTTGCAATATTCCATCGTCGTGTTTCTGTTGTTTGCGAATTCGATTTGGCACATTCAGTCATGAAAAATAAAAAGAGTATGCTGAAAGGAAGCTCAAGACAGAAATGTTTGAATGGAAGCAATCAGGAATAACTCAATTTCCGATTGTTCCGATCAATTGTTGGCTTTTTTTTTCGGTGACATTAGAAGCCTACAGTTGAAGCCTATACACATATAATCATATTGCTGCTGTTCATGCCTTTTTGAGCCATCTCAATTTCAGATTTCTTTCTTTGCTGCTGGTTATTATTGTATATGTTGAATTAATAAAGTTTAGACTCGTGAAATGTCGTTGGAAATGAACAATGGAAATAAAAATTGCTTTCATCATTTTGTTCTTTATTTTTTTGTTGCGAAAATAAAATCGAATTACTTTCATAAAATTTAATAATCAATAAAATATTTTTGCGATATTCAATTTTGTTTGTAAAATTTAATTTGTTCTGTGTATGGGATTTATTGAGCGATTTATGAACGAAATCTGATTAGTTGTCATGAAAATAAATGTTTTTGTTTGAAATTTAATTTTCTTTTTGAGTGAAATGGCAAAAATATGATGGGGTTGTCATTTTAGAGTCGATTTGAGCTTCCTTTGTTGGAAATTGTTGTGTAAAATATTAGATTGAACTGCAAAATGCTTTTCTGGCTAGCAACTTAGTTGAAAACAATTAGGAATTTATAAGAACCAAGTAGAAACCTAGCAGAAACTTAGTAAAACCTTAGTAGAAACCTAGCAGAAACCTAGTAACAACCCAGTAGCAAACCTACTAGAAACTTAGTAGAAACCAAGAAGAAAACTAGAAAGAACCTATTCGAATGGCACAAGTCGATTAATCGATCAGAAAGCCTGCACAAAGCCGGTGTGACTCTAGCATGATGCTGGATTTAAATCGAAGCCAGCACCTTGCCAAAGCCATGCTATAGGATTTGTATTCGATTAACCGACTATTACTATTCAGGCTTGTAGAAACGATTCTTCTGACGTTTAAAATGTTTAAAGAGAAAGAGTTTCAATAATTGTTTTTTCCTTACGTGTCAATCGCATAACCTCCCTGAAAAACAAGCAAACATGACCTCACATCTTCTCTGCAAAAACTCAAACTATCCCAATTTTCAACCAAAGTCATAAAATCCAAGCCATTCCAACCATAACAAACGACTAAATCCTTTCAAACAAGATAAATTTAGCCAATTTTTATAAATGTGACCACAAAACTTTCAAGCTCTAATTCTAGTTTGATGATCTCATTTTTAACTGACCGTAAATTTATAATAGACATAAACATAAAGTTGTAAACCTAAATTAAAGAATTTTGCCATAAAAATGTCACCCACATTCTCATCAATTCCTATTTCTTTGAATAATTTTTGATGGCACTTCCTTTTGCTTATCAAAACATGAATTTCTTTCGATCTAATAAATTTCATCAGCTTTCTAATTCTCACCCATAAATGGCAGAATCATTGCTTATGTCATAAATTTTACGCCATTAACTCAACATTTTTTTGCATTAAAATATTCTATTTCCTTTCTTCCAGCTATAAATCATATTGATAATGCTTTTTATATTTTTATTACAATACTCATAATAGTGGTAGATAAAAATATGAGAATTTTATTAATTTCGTATTCAACATCATTATAATATTAGTCATAAACATTGTTGTGACTCTTTTCTTCTTCTTCTATGAGCCATGAGCCGCATAAATTTTATTCTAAATATGAACAGCATAAATTTCCTCTTGGACATTTTCCAATATCGCTTCTTTTATGGCATCGAGACAGAGCTATGCATATTTTATTGTGATTAGGGTATTCGGGAAAGGGCTTTTTGTTTTGTGTTGAGATTTTTCTTTGATATTAGTTGATTGGAGGAGGGGATGTACGTACGGTATCCCTAGAAATCGACCCTTAAAGCATATGTAAATCCCGAATGACACAAGTCGGTAATCGAACAAAAATGCGATACCAAACCAATGTGACTCTTAATCGACTTGCGCTATTCGGGAATCCATCGCTTCAAAAGCTAATTAACATCCTTATAACTGCCATCAAGAGATCATGAGGAAGACCGAAGATCTCATGGATTGGATGTGTTGAAAAGGACGCTAAAGTCCTCAGTATCCCAAACTGGCAGAAGGTTTCTAAGAATAGAGCTGTCTTCAGACAATCTCTATTCGCGGCAATGGGCTCACGTACGCCCCAGCCAAGGAAGTAAGTAAGTGAGTATAACTTAAATACTTTATTGCAAATCACTGTCAACACTCCACCACACAATCCATAAACTCAATTTCTTAATTCATTCACTCAAAGCCAAAAAAAAGCTCCAATAAAATCCAGAAACAAAAAAAAATCACATCCAATTTAGAACCCCCAATAATAATAGATGCCTAGCAATAGAGCACAGACAATGCGTTTTTATTTTCCTACTCGTCACACACACAAGCTACATACAACATTATATGAGCATTATCATGCAACAATAAAAATAAATTTCCACTTCATATTATAACATTGTATTTACTTGCATGATATCTTACAGACTAATATTTTAATACAATTGCCAATGGTTTATGAAATATGCATTAGGCAAAGGGGGATGTGATAAGTTCCAGCCATTTAAATGTCGCGGCATACACGGTTGCGTTTTTACATGGAATTTTATTTTTGCACTACGTGGTATGCATTAATGGCAATTTTATTTAAATTTCGTGTAACCTGTAACCTTTCGGCTCATTTTTTCCCCTTCTAATTTATCATAATCTCGCAGAAATTCTTGGCCTTCCATTAACTCAATAATGATGGTGAGTGTGGGAAAAAATAGTATTTTATTTTAGTTTTGTGTTAAATTAACTAATTACGTTTACTGTATTCACTATTTACATTGTCAATTCACACCTGATTAGATGGCGATTAAATGTTTCAAATGGAATGGAATGTAAACAGCAATTATTCAATTTATTGTCGTGCCATTGTGGCAAATGTTTGTCAAATGTTTTTAGATATTTTTTAACGAAAATTGAATGCAAATAGGAATGAAGTGGAATTAGGAAACAATCGATTCAAAAAATAATGAAATGCTGTTTGGGTGGGCTATGGAAGGACAGAGGCAGTTAAGTGCTTTGCTGGTCAAATTGGTAAGGAGCTTGACTCAAATTTGTAAGGTAACTCGAAGGTCGTCAGTTCGAATCCAGCGTTTTCCAAATTTGATTTTTCAGAAGTTAAGATACATTATTCGACTGGTTAATGTACGAAATCAAGCTATAATTGGGTTTTTGGGCAACATTGGATTAAGGAACGGATCAGGAACTTTAAGTGAGGCGGAAGAAATAGAAACGAGAGTTACAAGATTACTTTACGATAGAATATTGTCAGAACGGACCTGAAATGTATCACGTCACGCCCACAGAAGGTTCAAACGAGAACCTGAAGGATAGAGCTGTCTTTAGACGATTTCTGAACGCAGCAATGGGCTCACGTGCTTCCCAGGCAAGGAAGGAAGAAAGCAAGCTTGAGTTTTGATTGAATTGACTATCTGGAGCAGAATGCTGTGAATGCCCTTCGTTTCAGTTACTAGAAGTGTATAGACTGTATAAACTAGGTTTTACCAAAGGTATGTGTAGGAACAGGAGGAGGTGAATACCGAACAACTAGCTCCTAGAACACTTTTGCATTTGTGTCTTTTTAACAATTCTTTTTGTAATGATCCACTGATTGGAATCGAACTCAGGTCTCCACAAAAGAAATTATAAAGTTTCAAGATCTTAATCTAACCACTCGACCACAAAGACTTCACTCTCACACTGGCAGATTCGCATTTATATAGCTGAACACCCCAATTTCCAACACCACATCATCAGATCCCCAACTCCAAACACAAAACCACCAAATATCCACGAATAAATGCGTCAACAAAAGCGACCAATGTTTTTACCAACTTTATAAGACTTCCCGGCTACCGTATAATGAAATGGAAATACAGCCAACGCTGTTATGTTTGCGCTATCAATTTCATTTTTTTTCTATTGTATTTACACATCAAATGACGCGTAACAAGTTTTGAAACTTCCATTCAAATTAAAATGATGCTTTTTGTGTGCTTGAAACGTGAGATGAGATTTAAAAAAAATATAAAAATTTTGTATTCAAGGAAGCCAATCATGAAGACCTAGATGTTATTTTTATTTAAATTTTTATACACCAAAAAATATATTTATTTTTTGAATAGAAAAAAAATTGTGAAATGAGGATATGAAATTTTTGTTCAAATAATGAAAAGTTTTTAATTTAATAGAAGAAATTTTTGTATTTGAATAAAAAAAAGTTGTTTGAAAAAAAAAATTAAAACTTTTCGTTATGAATGAAATTTGACGAAAGATTACTTGAATAAATTGGATGCTTTTAAATAATGTTGAATGAGTTTTACTGATGGATATTAAAAAAATTTATGAACAATTTTTCAGCAGTGGACAAATTCGGGGCTGGCATTCATAAAGGATCAAAGAAATAATTGGGTTTAATTATCCATGCCAATTTTCAAGTGTTTTTCATTCAGTTAATTTCATTTAATGAGTTTCCAACGACTGCAAACAAAGAAAACTTCAGTTAGATTCGAAAAATTCAAACTGAAATTCGAAAAATTTCGAACTGTTTCGAACTGTTAAATTTTTTAAAAAATAAATGATCGTTAGGGAATTAATAAAAATATATTTATTATAGTTATTTTTTGAAGCAAAATTATTCCTTTTATGTACCAATCGACTTTGAAATTGTAATTTTACTCTAAATTCAATAAAAACTTTTAAGAATTTATCAATTGTATCTTGACAATGTTCAAAATCGACTTCAATTTGTGCAATTACTGTATTGATGAATTTCTGTTTAAAGGAAGGATCAGAACATAAGGTAAAACAATTAAGCTGTCTATAAATAAATTCAAGAATACACAAGAAATCTTTTTTTACAGCAATATTCAATATTATGCAATTTAAGAAATTCAATCCACTTATCTTTATCCACAGAGCTTTTTGGAAGTTCAAACAAAGGTATTTTATTGGTTTTCTTTCCTTTACAACCAGTAATTACACAATTTCTGACCATTTTAAAAAAATGAAATTTTATAAATTCAATAAAGACTAAGAAATGTAAACAAATATTTTCAACGGAAATTTTAAATTCAAATCAAGTTCGAAAATGAAGTACCTATTTCCGAAAATGAGTTCTTGTTTGCAGTCGTTGGATGAGTTTCATTCAATTTTACTGCCATAGATGAAGAGAGCTTAAAGATCCATTAATTTTTTACTGTATTTATGAGTTAAAAATTGAGCTGAGCTTGGAAAATCAGAAAATGGTGGATGTGAGAGGAGGATTTGAGTTTTTGTTCAGATTTTGTTAAAGAATTACTTGTTATTTTTTGACTAATCATTAGTTTTATAAATGGATATGCAAAGCCAAAGGTTCCAAGAGATCCGATTAGATTCATTGGACTATCAAGAGTCTCTGAGCACCCCACCATCTTCCCCCCTTCATCATTTAAAAACTAAATCTTATTTAACATCTTAGCAGCCTCAAAGTGAAGTTGTCCCGACCTTAACCTTTGCTTCAGAGGCTCTGCCAGACAATAAACTTCATTTGCAAAAAAAAAAACAAACAAAAAACTAAAGTCTGAAATTTCCGTGACAATTTCCACAATGTCATATAATTCAGCATAGTCTTTAATTACCTCAACCTCCTTGCCACTAATTTCTTAACAAAACAACTCAACGTCGACATTTTAAACCAATTTCCTGCAATATTCAGTTGACATTTTGACATGAAAATCATCCAGAACTGAGACATGCAAAAAAAACTAAAATTCATCGCTACAGAGACTGTTTAATGTATTCATTGCTTTCGTGACATGCCATTTTAATATCTATGACAAAAGTTGAAAGATAGGAAATTATACGTCATTAAAATATTTTTTTTTCATGAATAGTGGGCAGTGAATGGTAAAAAAATGTAGAACTTTATGACTTTTTATTGAGGCTTCAATTTAATATTTTTAGTCGTAATAATTTTATTAAGTTTATGAGAATTTTTATGTCGGAATTTTTTCAGTTTTTGTTATTGGATGGTGAAGAGTAAGTAGAATTAGAATTAAAATTTTATTTACTTTTGCGGAGAAAATCAAGAAAAAGTTTGGAAATTTTTGGTTTTTGAAAAAAGTTCATCGTCAACTTTAATTGGAATATATTTATTGGAAGGTATGTGAACATGTAAAAACTTTGTGTGGGAAGTTATTTGCTGATAAATTTTGGAAAGTTTGTGAAAATATTAAGCTTTAAATACTTGAGTTACTATGGAATATGAAAATATCAAGAATAGCTCTTGATTATTTTATACAACTTGCTAAAATTGTTTTATTAGATGCCAAATTTTGAAGGAGGGCTGGATTTTCTTATCCAAAATTCGTTCTCGTGGTAAGAGTTCAGACTTTCTTAGACCCACTTAGAATTCTTCTTTTGGAAACACTCAAGATAAATCTAAATTTTGATGCACTTTCAATTTAATAGCTTTTTGAATAAATAAGGTTTTAACTAAGGACAAGCTATATATTTCAGCTTTTAACTTTAGAATGTATCTAGGAGGATTCGAGGGATCAACCTCAGCTCCTACCTCGATTTGAAAAATTCTCTTACATTCATAAAATAAATTCTAGCTTTGTCTTTGCTTTCAGATAGTCCAGCAGTGTTTGACAACAAGAATTCTATTTCCATACACTTCCATACAAAGACTTTTCAAAAGTCATCTAAAAAGAAAATCTAATTTAATTTCTGAATGTAAGATGATTAAGAAGAATTGCAAAATAAAATTAGATTTCATAAAATTTTCAATAAATTGCAATTCTGCACAGATTTATTGCATCATAAAACATTCATAATATTCAGTATAAAAAATTTTTTATTGAAAAAGTAATTTTCAAATGATTTTTATTGAATTTTTGTAAGCTTTTTCATGAGAATTTTTTTTATTATAAAAATATTCGCTGGATATATGTTTTGATTTACAGATAATAAATCATGTTGTTACTCAGTAATCGTACAGATTCAATAAAAATTGACCAGTAAAATTGAAAATAAAAACAATTTTGTAGAGACTTCAAATAAAATATTTCTTGGGGTAGATTTTGAATTTTTCAAGTAAGTTTATATTTGTTGTGTATTAGTAACGATTTTCAAAGTTGCAAGCATTAAAATATGATAAATTATACCTGTCTCAACCAGCCATACCCAAATTAACCGAAAATCTAGTTGCTACTTACTTTTAATTGATTGTGCCGTTCTTCTAGTTCATCAATATTAATCATCATAAATTCCAACTTTTTTTCAAACTTCCTCTTATTTCGATCCAACAAAACTTTCTCAACTCAATCAAACACCCATTTTATTGACATAAAAAAAAGTTTTTCCTATCCCAATCCTAAAATCGGCTTACAGATAAGCTCGCATGACCCCATAAAAAATTTATTATTCATTTTTCTGTGACAGAATATTAATTAATTCCTTTTTTTTTTGAAATATATAATTTTGTTAATTGAAATTTCCCAAAAAGGCTAATTATTCCTTCACATTACGTTGATTTGCATGTGAGATTCAGGGATGTAAAAAGATTCAAAGTTGTGTGATTGAATAGAAGTTTGTACAATTAAGCAGTGTGAGATAATCAAAGAAAGAGTTTGGAGGGTGTCAGATTGTATCAAATTGTTTTGTCAGCTAGTATATCTGAAGACGGTTTCTAGAGCATTGTTTATTAAAATTTACAGGTAAGGGAACAGCAAATCTTTCGCTGATCTTCTCGTTTGTTCTAGAGATGGTTGATATACCCAAGGAAGCCTCAAGCTATCTCAAGTAGTCTTGGAAACCAGATATAGTCATAGCTCCTTTGTTAACTACTAGCAAAGGTAGAACAAGACCAAAAAAGCTGCAATACTAAGATTTAAATTATCATCGACTGAACAACGAGCTCTTCGAATTAAAAAGCTCATCATATCACTTTAAACCCAACAACGCTGAACATCCAATGCAATAAAATTTATTAAATCAACGTCCGTGAAACAATCTAAACCGTAAGTAGCAATTTACTCCGGCTGTAATATTGAACAATAATGGAACTTAGGGATTGTTTCCGTTCGGAAACACATTTGCATATCAATATCACGATTTATATTTGATTACATACTGCTGCCTATATAATTTTGAAAATTATTTTCCTTTCCTATTCTGAAGAATTTAACCTGTCAAGTGGACATTAATTTGTGGTTTTTAGATTGTAAGTTCATTCAAAATTAATGAATCTAGCTTCCGCATGGTTAAAAATGCTATTAAAATTTCATAAAATCACAAAACCCTGGGAAAGCTTCATATGTAGCCACAGAAGTCAAAAAACTTTTATTTAATGGAAGGGATTCATCATTTCAACAGCATTAAAAATTATTTCAAAAAGCTTTTATGTCGCACATAAAAAATTATGAAAGGAACCTTCTGTTGATATACAAACAGCTTAAGCTAATAAGTCTCTCTCTTTTTCATATGGAAATGACTTAATCTCTATGTTAAAATAGTTCATTTATTTAATGATGATGTTTATTTTATTCATATTCTAATTAAGGGGCTCCCATCTCATCAGCAATCATCATAATAGCTAACACTTCATATTTGCCCAGCTGTAATATTTCTGAGTGTGTTTATGCTGATGCCTATTTTATCATCGCTCAAGTGCCTTTTCAGAAGGCATGGGAAATTCTTTTCTTTGTTCTTAATATTTTTTTTTGGGTCTGTTTTGTGTTTTATTAATTTTTTATTTAACTTTGTGGCTGTTCTGGAAATATTTCTGTTAATTTTATTATTTGACACATCATTTAGACTAGAAAACTTAAGAGGATGGTATCTTAAAAATTATAATGGCAATGAAACTATTGTCAGATGTCTAAAAATACCCGCACATGCAATAGATTCACAAATAGACGTTCAGTAGGATGCAAAATTAATTGTTTGACAAGTTCTTGAAACGTTTGTCAATATTCTCTAATACTTAGAAGTTAATTATGGATGATATAAAAGAGGTTGTATTGCTTAAAAATTAAATCAGGGCTTGTCAAACTTAAGGATGAAGCACTTTTCACAAATGAATAGAATTGAACTTTTAATTATTAAAAGCTTCTTAGTAGGAATTAAGCATCTAGTTATTTGATTAGTAAGTTAAATAAGGTTGAGCAATCCTGCTTTCGAGCATTGTAAAAGGTTAAGTGCATAATGTTGACAAAATACTTAAAAGTCAAATGACTCGTTCGCTCACAATATAAAAGAACTAGAATTTTGAAGACATGAAGCAGTAATCATTAAATTCTAACAGATTCGAGACATGCTTTAAAATATAAAAATCAGAATTTATATAAGCAATTCCATCAAATGGATTCAAAAATATTCTATATTGTAAGTTATACAGAATCTAGTCAAACTCCTTTGATCCTCAAAATTTACATATTTTCTCCTCACAGCTCTCAATCTTCTTCCTATCTACTGCCACAGCTGAGATACCAAACAAAGCTCTAAAATGCTCAGACTTCAAACCAAATGTTTGCGGACCAAACGCAAATTGTTATGAACGTGATCACAATCGGACTGTTGAAGTCTTCGGCGGTGCTTATTGCAAATGTGATGCTGAATTTTACGGAAAGCCACCAAATTGTGCAAGAATTTGTGAGTTTGATTGCAAAGCTGATAAATATTGTGATTCGAATGAAAAGCTGTGTAAGAAAGGATGTCGATCACATGACGAGTGCCAAAAAAATGAAATTTGTGCATTCGATAATCAATGTAAAGTTTACTGCCGTTCCAATATAGACTGTGAAACTGATGAGATTTGTGACAGTGATCAACAAAAGTGTCTAAAAATCTGTGAATGTAGTTCATGTGGGAAGAACTCAGTCTGTGAAGCTGCTGATCATACAAAAATCTGCTCATGTGCTAGTGGATATTACCCAAAAGGAAGCAAAGGATGCAGAAGAAGGAAGATTGTTGGTTTAAGCAAAGATGATGAATTGGATTGTAGTAAATTTTGTGGAACAAACAGCTTGTGTACAGCAAAGGAAGATAAGATTAGCTGCTTTTGCCCAGCGAATATGAATGGAAATCCATTTAAAGCTTGTATGACTTACTTACCTCCTCCACAGTTTATTGTTAAACCAAATCAGGAAGATTTTGTGTTATCACTTGCTAATGTAATTGGTAAGCACTAGGAACTGGTGTGTTGACTTAAACATACCTGAATATTGACATTTATTGCTTAAAATAGTCACTAAATTTAAGAACAGTAATGAATAAAATACAATTAATTTTAAACGTGTTTGAGAACTCTTTTCTAGATCTACAAAGATTTCTTTGGTGAAATTTTATAGTTTTAACGAGAAAATTATAAAACTCACTTTACAAAAATTTAAAAATTGCTTCCAACATTTTTATTAAATTAACCACATTGCAAATTAAATTAAACAATTTATCAACTGTGTTTTCCACACAATAATGTCACATACCATGAAATAAAAATTGAGCTCATTATTGTGTGCTCATTTAATTAGTTTATTAAAATTCAATTTAAATCCTCAGGCATGCAGCAATGCGAAAAAAAAGTTGGCAAAAAGAGCTTTCAGCTTCCAAATGAGAAGCTGATTATTATTAATTGGAAAATTAATGATGAAAAAAGAATTTATTGTAATCGAAAATCAATTTTAATTTGTTGGAATTAAATTTTTATTGCATGGATGGAATTTCTTTGCATTAAACTTCAAAAGTTTTAAAACTTGAAGCTGAAAATGTTCGATTTGTAGCAATTCAATTTTAATGCAGCTCAAGGTGAAATTTCTCCAAAAATAGATGTCAATTTAACCTCAATTAATCTACCAAATAATTCCATTTTAATGATGTCAAGCATTTAAGCATTTTCTCCCACAAAACAAGCAATTAATCGACGAACAAAAAGGCACACACAAAAAATTTGTTGACAAAACAATTAATTAATATTGTTTCCATATCTACTCATTTATCTAAGCGACGATATTCCTCAACAATCATCAAACTAAACTTCAAATATTTATTTAAGTCAACAATTTTTTTTCCTTATTTGTTATTTTTGGCACAAAGCATGAACAGCAACACAGCATTTTTTGTATTTCTTCTTTATCTTCTTAAATTTTTGGTAAATTTGAATTTCACGTTAATTAACAAGGCGTGTACATTCAAGTACTGCAAAAAATAAATAATTTAAAAAGTACTCGTGCTGTGAGGAGTCAGACGAGACTTCATCATCAATCTTTAAGTGCACGCCTTCAGTTATAACTGTACATACAACTTTGTATGTGCTGAAATTATTTCCTATTAATTAACTTTAATTCTTGTGTCAATAGCTATTTTATTTGAGGTTCTTTTTTTGCAGTCTGCTAAATTAGTTATTGATAAGTTTGATTGGAAGGCTAATGAAGAATTTTGCACTGTGAATATATCGACTCAGCGAGAAGCGGATGGAAATTTGGTGTTTAATTATTCAATGTCACAATGCTGTGATTTTGAAAAGCAATTTGTAAGTATCATTAGGTTTTCAATATTAGGTAGGTTGTGATCATGCATAAACTTAAACCTTATAAGTTTAATTGATTTAATATTTAATACTTTTAAGTTCTACCTAACTCTACGTTCAAAGAAGACTAAGGACGACGATTCATTTAGCAATCTACTATTTCGAACAACGATTGATGTTTGTAAAGTCATAAAAGGTGCAATGAGCAACTTTATTGTAAAGATTATTATGGAAGGCGTTCGGAAAAGTACTGATTTTGCGTTGGAGTGTCCTTTTAAAAAGGTATGGATTTGACTGTTTTTGAACACATTCTGGTTGGCACTGCATAGAAGCTTAGACTCCGATATATAGTCGTATTTTGATGGGATAACGTCAAAATCACGAGGACTCACCATTTTGACCTTCCTAGGCTCATTTTGATGGCTCAGAAAGAGGTCAAGAGTTAAATGAGCATATCCAAATAATTGTTTTTGAGCTCGAACTCGCCAACCTCCATTTCTCATCTCTGAAAAAAAAATCTACAATTTGCTAGAGTTTTTTGAAGAAGCTGTTGACAGAGACAGTATTGCATTTGGTATGGGTAATTGGCAAACGGGAGCCAGTGATAGAGCCAGCTCCAGGCACCATCTAAAGAAGGATATGGATCACAATTGATCTGTAAGATCAGCGAAGTAAGTAAGTAAGATTGCTTCTATGGAGTACCAACATGTGTGTGTTCCAGTCTATGCTTTTAAAACTAATTTTGGAATTCTTAATATATTTAGTTTAATTTCATTTGTTAACATTTTTAGAACACTTACAAGTTTGTCAACTTTAAAGCTGATCTTAGCATGATGCCTCCAATTTTTCATGGAGAACATGGTCTGTTGATAATCGGAAAACTGATGGTCAAAGTAACTGGCAATAAACAAATTGGACATGCTCTTACTTTGAATATTTATTTCAAAAATATTTGAATTTTCAAGCAAGCTTCTTGGGTAAATAATTTATAGGTTATGGCAAATATGAAATGAAAAGCTTCGCTATTAATTTAATAAAGTTATTATTTACAAGATTTACTAACTCTATAAAAATAAAATAAAACAACTTTATAGCTTAGCTTAAGTTATTATAAAGTTGACCTTAGTGCAGATAAAATTGGATTTAGAAGCAATTGAACGCTGAGCCACAAAGATGCCTCTCCTCTGGAAAAATATCTTTCTGTGTTGCTGGTTGCTCACAAATGAGTTTTGCTCAAACTTGAATCTATATCACTGAATCATAAAATGATAAAAAATTCTGACATCATTTATGAACGTCTCCTTGATGATTATAAATTACCATCAAGAATGTTTAATAATCCTTTGTTTTCACAATAAAAATGACTCAATAAAGTTGCGAATTTCCTGTATAAATGCCAAAAATAAGCACTCTACCCACACTAATCTTTATACAAAGGCTACAATCAGTACACTTAAAAAATATTTATAAACAATCATAATTTTCTGAATTATCCACAAAATAACAATAACATTTTATATCCAATTCAACACTTTTTTCAGTGCCTTTATTTTTTGTTGGCAGAAATAAAAGTTTAATGAACTTTTATGGAGTTATCATTTTATTTTATTTTATTATTTTGTTGAAAAAATTAAATGCATTTACTAAACTTGTTGTGTTTGGACAATAAAATGAGTTTTTATGTTTTTGTATTCAAAACTAACATAAAATGCAATTTTCAAGTACATAAAAAAAGTCTAACAATGAGTAGAAAGTTCTGATGTTTTATTGCCTTTTGTTGGAGTTTGTCTTTGAATTTTGGTGAGGTTTTGATGTTGATTGAGTTAAAGTATATGTCATTAGACATAAGAATCCAAAATATTTAGATTTTGTATCAAATCTCATAATATTTGAAGGATATACACCCTAAGAATCAAGAATTACCCAAAAACTCCTGCAACACCAGAAAAAAAAAATGAATTTCAAAAGCCAAAGATCAACTTTCAAACACCATCCACTTCAAAAAGTCAAACTATGTCACCATTCATCACTGCAAATTGAATTCTTTATTTAATTTAGTCATTCCATCATCGCACTAGCAAAAAACATCAAAAATAATTGAAATTTAAATTTTTTTCCAATCCATCTTCTTCCATCAAAACTTTATTCCGAGAACTTCGTTGATGATTCAAAAGTTTTGTGTATATTTTTACATATTTTAATAGCTTCTTTTGTTTCCAAGAACATTCTTGTCTGTCGATTCAAATAAGAGCTTTGAAGCAAACGAATTTTAATTAAAAGAAACGTACAAAAATTTCTGAAGTATTGAAGTTGTTGGCGATGGAGACGAATAGTTATTAATTTAATTATTTTTCAAGTGACTTGATTCGTTTAATTTTTTGTCTGGATTCATTCAGGCGAATTTATTGTTGATCAATGCACTGGGACAGAAGAATCTTATTGGAATTAAATGAAGCATCTGAAAGGTTGAGGGTAGATTCATGAGCAGAGTCATGAGAAATGATTTGGATGATTTCGTTTAAAATTGAAAAATTACTAGTTTTTAAAATTTAAATATAAAAAAAATCAAAAACTTCTTTTATATCCTCAAAAAATTCAAATTTAAATAAGCAAAAAAAGAATAAATTGGAAAATTTTAATTTAAAAATTTTGAAAAATGAACATAAATAATAGAAAAATTCAAAAAAATTCAAAAAAATTAAATTCATAAAAAAACAAAAAAAAAATTAAATTCATAAAAAAACAAAAAAAAATTAAATTCAAAAATTTAAATTTAATAAACTAAAATAAAAAATCATAAAAATTCAAAAATATTGAAATTTTAAAAAAAATAAATTTTAAAAAAATTGTAAATTACAAAAAATTAAATTTGAAAATGTAAATTTAAAAAATCAAAATAAAAGTATTTTTTTATTTCATAAAAATTCGACAAGCCAATTCCAATATGATATAATAATTACCGCATGACATCTTCTTCCACTTAGTTCCTCCTCAAAACCCAAAACTTCCATCTTGTCCTCTTAACATCAAAATAATTAATAATCAATACACAAAAGCATGTCATTCTGTGCTCCAAATTTCCAGATGCCAAACATCAGATAAGCAAAAAAGCGAACTGTTCAAGCATTCAAACACAAAACACATCGGATGTGACATAGATTCATGCTAATTTTAATTCCCTGATTGAATTTTATGTGACACTAATTTAATATCAACCTGTCACATCGTGAATTTCTAAACTTATAAGTTGTCAATCTCATCAAATGTATTTTTTTTTTATGAAAATTAGCAGCTGAATCATGCAAAGTCATGAACTAATTTTGACTGTGTCAATTAAAAAATATTCAAATAAACTCGTCTCGATCATATCTCGTTATAAAATAGTCCGAAATATAAAAAATATATTGCCTTTTAATATTCACATTTTTCAAATTATGATCCTAATGCGAAGATAAATGCCCATTCATTATGGAAATTTAAATGTTTCCAGCAACAAGAAAAGAATTATGGAAATAACAAATTTTCAAATCAATTTCTAATTATTCTAATATGATTTTATTGTATTGTTTTAATGCTTCCCAGCTGCTTTATGAGTGTATAAAATGTGATCGCAATTATTCATTCGTTTTCAGTCTGAGTTTATTGCACTTCGTAGGAACAATGAGCTGCTATTTCACATTTATTTTCCTCTTTATTTTATATTATGTCAAAGATACAGTATGGGATTCAATAGAAATTATTGGGGGATGGGAACTGTTGTGAATTAAAGTATATGTATAGATTAAAGTGCTAGCTGAAGTGGCTCGGAAGCGGAATGTACCTAATTATTACAATATCGATACAGCGATCATGGGTTCGAGACTCTGCATGGGAAATTATCTCATGTTTATTTTTTGAATCATATGTACTGGAAATGAGGCTCATAGCCTTCCTTTGCAGGTTACAGGCAGAAATATCATCAAAGGAGTGGTTCTGATCTCACTGTAATCTGTAGGTCAAGATTTGAGCGATAGGTCTGATGAAACCTCTTTCCTACGACTATCATTAGCTTTGTAATACATATAACGAGCAGCTATGAATCTTAAGGTCTGAACAGCTATTGTTATATTTAAAGACTAAAGTGTTTATCATTTTTTTAAGGTTAGTGTGGTGTAGTTGCATACCCCTCGGAGTTCAATATAGCACAGCTTTCATACTTAGGCTCAAGAACCTGATTGTCAAGTTTCAGCTCATTTTGTCACAACTGACAGTGACAGCTGATTTTTTAGAAATTAATCAAACTTGGAGCTAGATGTTCATTGTTACATAGTTGCATACCCCTTTAAACCAAAAATGGCTGTCCGTTTTAAATTTTAAGTACCATAAATGCTAAATTTTGTATAAGCGATATGTACATCAGTAGCTACTAATGCCCACAACTTATTAAAGAGGTAACCCATTCCAAAAATTCACTATCCGAGCTGGTATGAAATATGACAATTACTAGTGTCCCCAACTTACATTATAATACCCACAAAGTTCCCATCCCCAGCCATTGTGCATAAGCACAATAAAGTTATTCAAAAGCAAACACTCGATGCAGCACAATGGATCGGTATTTGCATTCAAAAACATTGTTTTCATTGGCATTTTTCCAGCTCGAAATACTTGTAATAGATAGGTTTGATTGGCATGCTAATTCCGATTATTGTTCGATGAATATTACTACTTGGCGAAATAAAGATGGAACCTCACTTATAAATTGTAGATTTGAACAGTTTATGGACTTTGAGAAAGAAATGGTAAGTCATCATTTTAATAAGTGCGAAGAAGAAAAGTTCAAAAGATCAAAATGCAATTTATAATTTTCACTTCATTTCTTTTTTGTTATTTCTCATTTAGTTCTTCATCACATTGAAGTCTCAAAAGAGTAAATCCGATGATGGGTATAGCAATTTAATTTTCAAATCCACAATTGATGTCTGCAAATTATCGCAGGGCGTTGTTGCTAACTTTCTTGTGAAAGTTGTGCTGGAAACAATCAAGGATCATGCAAATTTTACAGTTTCGTGCCCTTTTAAGAAGTTAAGTGTCAATTCCATTCATAGAAAGGTGGCAGACGAACAGCCAGACATATTTTAAAGCTTCTTGCATCTTCTCGATAATAATTAAATTAATGTTCCACATTTTAGGACGTATATATGCTGAGAGAATTCCAACCAGTTGGTGATTTCGTTCCCACACCATTCCAGCAATTCAAACTGGCCGTGATTGCGAAGCTGATGGTGAAAATAAAATCTCAAAAATCTTTTGTACATGCTTATACGCTCAACACTTATGTCCATTTCGAGTAAATATTTTATTTGTTAAATTGCTGACATTTCAATGCCACTTCATCAATTATTCTCAATCGCGTCATATTGACTCACCACTTGAAACTTAATGAACCAGAAAAAAAATATAAAATTTTTTCCTCCATGCCTATTTAAAATTAATTGAGGAGACCGTCGCCAGTCTCTCGTATTGTGTGTGAATAATACATAAACTCAAATGAATTTGCTACAACACGTGCTTTTACACAGTCTGGTACATGAAGTCACTGAATGGCTACACAATGTAGGCTCAATGCAGTATGAATATGCATTCTTTTATAAAGGCAAATATTGAATAAGAGAAAGAGAAACAGAGAAATGGTACATAATAAAATCATTTTATATCAATTTGTTCAATAAACTGACTACACAATTCGAATGTATTGGCACTTTATAACTTCATTTCTGTTGAAATAAAGAAAATTTTATTTAATACTTTTTTTTTTACATTCAAGCTGTTCAGTGATCAGAGAAATGTGTTTTTGATGACTTAGGGTGTGTGAGTGAAGATTTTTTGGTATCAGATTGAGTCATAATGAAAGATTAAAATGAAAAAGTTTTTACGGACTTTTGAAATTAGAAAAAAGATGCGAATCATTTGTGAGGCTTTTCGGAATGATGCAGAAAGGATTTGTAGGGTATTGAGAAAAGATGCAGAAGGAATTGTAGAGTTTTGAAACATTTTATTAATTAAATTGGCACAAAACTTAAATATTGCCAATTTAAAAGGTAAATCAGACACAATTAGAGACAGCTAGCTTTTATATTATCAAACAAGTCTGTTAAAACTTCGACAAAACTGCAAATCATAGAGGAAGGGCTAAGAGTCATCAAAAATCTAAACATCAACATAAATTAATCGATACCTAGTTACAAATCAGACATTTAATCCAGCAGCAGTCATTATAAGCAACCCAAGGACAGAAATGCCATCATGTCCTCATTGTTCAACATCATATCATTCACAAAATAATCAAGCTCTTCCAAGAAATATCACAACAAAACATTCCAAACAATGTCATAACATCCAAACTCATCTCAATCACCAAAAAGAAACTTCTGAACCCCCAGATCCATGTTCTTCATATCCAAAAAATGATCTCAAATTTCAAGTAAAATAATAAAAATAATAAATATTAAATTTTTGTGATGGCATCAAATGCCATTTATTAATCCGAAGGTGTCCAAAGAATTATAACCATTTATTTATCACACAGTATTTTGTGACATTTTTGTGACTATCAACCCAAAAATCAGACATTAATTTTCGTCATGTTTCTATCTCATGCTTCGTAAAGGCAATGTAGAAAAACTGAGGCCTTTCAAACCGAAACAACCACAAGAACAAAAAAATTGTCATCTTCTTCAATTTATGTCTTGCCTCAATTTCACTTTTTTTTGAGGCTGTAGAATTATTTTTTGTGTTATCAAAAATGAAATGAGAGAAGAATAAGGCTTGATGTAATTTTAAACTGTCGCTTTTATAACTATTTCTCCCTCCAGAGGACATTAGAATCTTTTTCTATATCTTTTAATCAAATTAAAGTTTTTTTTTGGGATGACTGAGGACAGAGTTGGTGGTTGGCGAGGTTTGTTGAGTTGTTTTTTTCTGTTATAGATGCCTTCGGTTTGCTGTTTTATATCCATGATTTATGCGGAGCATCTGACATCTGCTATTGAGGACAAGATGACTTTTTTAGGTGTAATGTCTCTTCTTGGATACAACATCGGACATTATTAGTGAAAGAAGGTTAGAATATGCCTTCTTTGCTCGTCATTTGTGCTTAGTTGTCTCTGGGGACCTAGCCTTTTGAGATGAATGCACTGTGATTCAAATTGGAACAGAATCTATTGTACCACAGCCTTACGACCTACAGTTTATAGTGGAATCCGAACCACTTGCAAGCTCTGCACAAGTACGTCATAAGACCTGATGTACCCTGCAATGTACCTACTCACAACTCGTGT
Organism: Chironomus riparius; assembly: GCA_917627325.4. Classification (NCBI taxonomy): domain Eukaryota; kingdom Metazoa; phylum Arthropoda; class Insecta; order Diptera; family Chironomidae; genus Chironomus; species Chironomus riparius. The sequence goes on along the minus strand of OU895877.1, from coordinate 12,751,516 downwards.
ACTCAAGATGCTGTAATGAAATCATACAGATGCTTGTATATATTCGTCTACCTAGCAAAGGAGACACGTTATGTGTCAAAGACATCAAGAGGACACCCAACACACGAACCGAGCATTTTCATAACGGTGAAATGGAAGAAGAGCTTCTAAATCTTGACTTGACTTGGGATTGAACCTAGAACCTTTGGTACGTAAGACCAACGCTCTACCACTTAGGTCAATGATGCAGTTTCACCACTTTTAGATGATGGAATAAAGACTCAAATATTTAAAATCACAGGAGGAATAATAAAGAGTTGTTCAAGCGTAACAGCAGTAAAACTATCCCAACTCTGCATGAGAGTCAGTCCAATCATGGTTACAACTATTTATCATGATAACTATCTCTCTTGAGTTTTCAAATTTCCTTTACCTAGCAATCAAAAAAATCTTTAAAGAACAAGTTTTGTGTTTAAATACAGAAAATAAAATCTTTTCTCTTTCCCATTCTTTTTCTTCTTTCTCGTCATTTCGTTTTCGTTCTTATTGCTTATAACAAGGGCTTATCAAATCATCGTGATCACAAGAGACACTTATAATAATTTCCACTTCTGATTATAGCCCATCATACGATTGTGAATTTCTTGTTTAATGAGTCCTCTACAATGGCAGATGGTGTTTGTTTGGACATGTCTTGGTTGTCGACTGTCAATTTTGATTGCTTTAAAATTGGTAATTTTTTGGAAATGAATAAAAATTTTGATTACTGGTAAATTAAAGTAAAAAATCAATAATCGCGGTTAAATGATTTCTGTTTTGGAATGAAATTTGGGTTTGTTTATTGCTGAATTTTTAAAGGAGGTTTGAGGTTATGTTGGCACTTTGGGTGTTTTTTAAGAATTGAAGAATAATCTGTTGAATACTGTTGATCATACGTGGACCTTATGAACTTACGTCACCTCTTTAGATAGAGCTCGATTCAGGTGGGATCAGAGGTAGGAGGACATGGATCACATCCACAGCCAGGGTATTTAGTAAAGCCAGCTCATCTCTGGCATGTAAGGATAAGTATATAGAGGCTAAATGCGCGCTCAAATGGTAAATTTAACAACCCAACCTTCCTTAACTTATCTTTATAAATTCATAACAATAAACAAATAAATAAGCACCGAAAAATGAGAGAAAAACATACAAAATATTAAATTCATTGTGCTTCATGTCAAAACATTTTGAAACGATAATTATTTCTCTCTTTCTTCTCGTTCCTACCTTTCCAATATCTTTAATATTTTTTTTTCTTCTTTTTCTTTTCTGTGTGCTGTTCGACATTGTGTCTTGCTATTCTTGATCCCTAAGAAAATTGCTTGACGGTGCTCAAAATATAATCTTGAACAAATGACGTGAATTCTCGGTTACTTCTTCTTGCCATCATGATTTAGAAAGGTCGATTGTGAATTGAAAAAAAAAATTATTAATTTATTGAAAGGGAACAGAAAAGAGAATTTCTGGGGAACAAAAGACCACACGTTATTAAATTTCTTTCAATATTTTTTTCTTCATCGTCATCGACAATCCGCGCGCATTCACAACAAGGAGATGAAATGCCTGTCGAACTATAATAACTTTTAACGAGAAAATTATAGTGTGTGGATGAAAATTGAGAAGAAGAAGGTCTTTCCATATTTCTTTAATATTAAATTCTTCTTTTTTTTTGAGTAAATAACAGAATCGTAAACATCGAGTTTTAATTTCATTAAAGAAACAGTTTTGGGGAAGGAGTTGCCTTTGCTGTCGCTACGTTTTATTGACAATGACTCGATGAAATGTGAATTTACTGCTATGAAGTTGGAATAAAAGTTTTTTTGTGTTCTTGAATTTACATTTTTATTGGTTTATTTGGAGTTATGGATGGAATTGAAGTTTTAAAATTTTTGAATTAAGGATTTCTTTTTAATTTGAAGGACAAAGCAAACGATTTTAGGCATTGTTGTAAATTTTATTATGTGACTAGGAAATTGATCGTAAATAAATTAAATTACTGTATAGAATGACGACTATCTTCTCGTATGACTAGGAGACATATTGCTATTTCAAAGCTTTGTATCGTTACTGTTCTGTACTTTGTCTTAGCTTTATACTCAATTATAGTTTGAGACCCCTTCCATAATTTAGTTCCCCTTAGATACTGCAAAATTCATACCCCTCTAGCTACAATTTTTGTCGTGGTTTTGAACCATTTGAGTTCCAGTTTTTGTCGCAATTTCACACACCTTTAGTTTTAAAATTTTGATGTACTTTCACACCCTTTGATTCCCAGTTTTGGTCACAGTTTTGCACCGCTTCAGCTTGAATTTTTGACGTAATTTCACACCTCTTTAGCTTTATCTTTTGACGTAATTTCACACCCCTTGAGCACATTTTTTTGTAATTTCATCCCCTTTGAGTTTCAGTTTTCTTCGTAGTTTCGCATTTCTTTAGTGACAGTTTTTGTCACAGTTTGCTTCCCCTTTAGCTTTAAAATTTTGACGTAATTTTATACCACTTGAGCTCCCATTTTGGTCGCAGTTTTGCACCTCTTTAGTTTCAATTTTCGACGTAGTTTCATACCCCTCTTACAATGTAATCTATCCTGGTTGCGTCTCCTTTCCTCCATAAATAATCGTTGAATCGATTTTCAATGTAATTTAAAATAAACTCCAAATCTATCTTCACAGAAGTACCCAAATAAATAACTTAAATTTCCTATTTAAGACACTCAAAAAAATAATACCTTTCAATAGCAATAAAATTGTTAACAAAATTGACCTTAAGAATATGAAAATCATTACAATAATTAGATTACCATTAAATCCATTTGTTAGTCAGTTAAACAAATCCCGGTTTTAAATTGAATAATGTTTATCGCACCTTTTTTGTGTTCTTAAACATTACTTCCTTCTTTCTTGTTATTATCGTCTCAGTTTAAGGTACCTGAAAGGAAAATTATTCGAGCAGCAAATTTCCTACTTTTTGTATGTATTTGAAGCCACTTAAGTGAATTGAATAAGGATCTAAGACATAAGCTATCATAAGCTCCAGAAAATATCTTTTTTAACGATGAGAAAGACACAGAAATGAAAATGAATCTTGAAAATGTAAAACACCTCCATTAACCTCTTAAAAAAGATCATCATAAAAAACTTTTTTTTTCTGCAGCTTCACATCTTCAATGAGATTGGCAATTTACATTTCATGAAATGCTCCCATCTCTCAAGCTTCATGCTTCGTCGTGATGATGTCTATAAGTGTAGGGAGCAGAGCAAAGAATGAACCTTAAACATAAAAATAAATTGAAAGAGACAACAATTCTCTTTTTATTTTATGCAGAGCTACATCATGTCTATATTTTGTACAGATACTTACCTACCTCCTTCAGAAAAGTATATAATGTGGATGGAGTCTAAAAAAACTTTTATTAGCTGCATTAGTAGCTTGATTTTTGGTAGCGTTGAGATTTGAAATGATCGGTTTGCAATTTAGAGGGTCGTTACATTTAGGGTTGGGGTCATTTTATCTAGGGGTTGTTCATAAGTGATGTCCAACTTTTGGGAGAGGAACGGAGAGTTTAAGTCTAGCAGCTTTTGTTGTTTAGTAATGTTGAAACAAATAATGAGAGAATGAGCCTTAAAGTTTAAATTTTTGATAGTCGTCATTTATGAACGATCCCTTACATAATTTTTAAGTTTGAAGCTATTTTGTATGGTTTAAAATCCATTTTTCCTACATTTTTTTAAGTTTTAAAAGAAATTAAATAAAAAAGAAAGCGTAATTATGACAAAATGCGAGTGTTCGAATCCATTAAAATTTTATATTCAAGAAATTATCAATGCAGACTGCAGGCGCGTAGCCAGATGGGGATTTGGTGGACAAATCCCCCTTCGTCTTAAGAAATTTCTTCATTTTTCTAGGGTTTTTATGAAAAATTCGCCAAAATACCCCCACCCCCAAAAGTTTTTCATAAAAAAAAAATTTGTCCCCCCTCTTCAAATTCCTGGCTACGCTCCTGGCAGACTGTATCTATCATTTTTTTTTAGTTTTTTAAATATTTTTGGAAGGTTCATTAAGTCTTCGAACCAAAATTCTGCGACCTAATGTAAAAGCTTTAGACAAGACATTGAAAACATAATTTTCTTATGAATAGAAATTGACAGAATGAACAATTAAGAAATTTTTCAAAGACATCATTTATAAATGTCTCATATCCTTAAAAATCCCAAACAATATCCCACTTCCATCCCAAAATGCGTTTCATTTTCCTAAACAAACAATTCCACTAACCCACGCAACAAACTTCCTTCCTTTAAAAATATCCAAAAAAAGGGTCCTCGACAACATACTTTTCCTTCTTTTATGTCAAACTGAGTGTTGGCTCTGACTTTATGTTAAAATATTCTTTATTTTCCTCCACCACTCATGTATAAATTTGACATATAAAAAAAAATCATTTTGTGGTGATGAGAAAAGTTTTCGTTTCTGCTGGTGCTTATTTTTATATTTTTTGTTCAGCTTTTCTTCAAAACAGCTCTCATCGAGATGTCGTTCATAAACCAATATTATCATCATTCCCACTGACTACAAGTACCATAAAAATTATGAGAAATTTTATTATGGCAATTTCCATTTCTATTATTATTTATCCAACACCAGCTCAGTTCTATTTTTTTTGTTGCCTCATCTTTTCCATTCTTCGCTTTGCTCGCACTTACTTGTATTATCTGATTTGCAAAATAAGCTGTTGAAAGCATAAAGAAGAAGTAGATTGAGGATAAGAAAAAATATTTTTGATAGAGTTGGTGACTCTTGTGGATTGTTTGAATTCAAGACGATGCTGTTAAGCAATTGAGAATGTAATAAGAAAAAGTTCAGTTAAAGCTGAGTGGAAAATATATAACAACTGAGAAACTGAGCAAATTTAAGTGAAACTGAACAAATTGAAGCGAAACTGAGCCACTGGAAACAAAATTGAGCAACTTGTAACAGAACCGAGCAAATTGAAACAAAGCTGAGCAAATTGAAGCGAAACTGAGCAGCTGAAAACAAAATTAAGCAACTTGTAACAAAACCGAGCAAATTGAAACAAAGCTGAGCAAATTGAAGCGAAACTGAGCAACTGGAAACAAAATTAAGCAACTTGTAACAAAACCGAGCAAATTGAAACAAAGCTGAGCAAATTGAAGCGAAACTGAGCAACTGAAAACAAAATTAAGCAACTTGTAACAAAACCGAGCAAATTGAAACAAAGCTGAGCAAATTGATGCGAAACTGAGCAACTGGAAACAAAATTAAGCAACTTGTAACAAAACCGAGCAAATTGAAACAAAGCTGAGCAAATTGAAGCGAAACTGAGCAACTGAAAACAAAATTAAGCAACTTGTAACAAAACCGAGCAAATTGAAACAAAGCTGAGCAAATTGATGCGAAACTGAGCAACTGGAAACAAAATTAAGCAACTTGTATCAAAACCAAGCAAATTGAAACAAAACTGAGCAAATCGAAGCGAAACTGAGCAACTGGAAACGAAATTTAGCAAATTTAAGCAAAACTGAGCAAATTAAAACTTGTCTGAGCTTTTTTGACCATAACTCAAACAAATTTAATTAATAATGTAAAATCTTAAACAAAAGTATGCGAATCTCAAGATCAAACAGCTCTCAACACTTTATAATATTCATTGACACACCTCCAAGACCTTTTTCTCACCTCCAACTCTGCAAAAAGTAAAATCTCCACATAAGTATATGCGTATGCGAGATGAAAATAAAAAGAAAAATCATCATAAATACAACTCGAGGTGATGATAATACTTGACTCTGTGTATCATACCTATTGCTGTATATAGCACCTTATTAAGAAAAAACAGTATTCAAGTTGTTGGCAGCAGCGTCAGTGAGGAGAGAAAAAATAATAATAATGAGAAGCCACTTTGCAGTCGTGTAAATGTAGGTTTTGTCTTTTATGGCATCTACTTTCTGACGATGTTTGGACTTTCTCGCTTGTTTTGGTGCTTGATAAATTACAATAATTGAAATTATGCGAACTACCGCAGTAATAGGAAGCATCCATCCATTTTGCTTGGAGCTGTGGATTAAAAAAATTACAAATTAATGTCATTATACGCAGAAATGGAAATGAATCATCTTGTTGAAGGCTTTTTTTTCTCTACGCTCTCGTTTCCAGGTTGCTGTCAGTTTTTTATGGAATAATCACAAATGGGAAGTTGATTATTTTTTCAGAGTTTGTGATTTACTTGATGATTTGATAGTAGTATCAAGCTTGGTCGAGATTAGATTATACTCTTGTATAATGTTGATTTTTTTTCGAACAGTTTCCTTCATTTTAGACAATATGATCGATTTTAGTACAGTATTAGCCATTTTAGAACAATATCCGCCATTTTAGAACATTATCAGTCATTTTAGAACAGCATCAGAATTTTATAAACAGTTTTTATTTTGAAAGGGATCAGATTTTCCATAAGTTTAGATCAAAATTCACTATTCACCTTAACTTTATCCTTAACTTTTAAACCCTGTATAAGAATTTCCTCTAACAATAACAAGGTGATCATTATTCGTCGTCATCGTCAACCGCAGGGGCGTAGCCAGAAAATTTTAAAGGGGGGGGCCCATTTCCGAAAATTAAAAAACCGTTATTTTGTATCCTTAAATCTACATTCATTCTTCATAAGTTTAAATATTTAATTCATTATTCATAGATTAAATTTAATTTTTCGTGCTGATTTTGACATTTCTTTCATCACTTCCTCTACATTAACTGGTTCTTCTCTATAAATACTTAATAAAACAATCATCAGATTTTCGTAGGGGGGGGCCCGGGCCCCCTATGGCCCCCCCCTGGCTACGCCCCTGGTCAACCGCGATGCAAGAAGACGACGAAAAAAAAATACAATAATTGACTCTCGTAAATGGTAAATTAAATTTTAATGGAACTTTTTTTTTCATTCTTTGTTTCCATTAACAATGAATTCATGATTCCCTAGCACACCTGTGCATATTTCCCAATCATTCTGTGAATATTTTTCATTTTTTTGCCGTTCTTTTTCCATCGACAAAAAAATATAAGAATCATGATTCTTAACCTTAACAGAATGAAGAGAGAGAAAAAAAATTCGACACACTCAATTACTGTCGCGTAACAACAACAACAACATCGACAAGGTATTAGCTACCGTATATGAGCGACTTAATATCCGTTTAAAATTCAATTTATTCAAATCCAATTAAGACGAGCAAAGAGGAATGAAAGGAATGGAAGAAAAATGAGCGAGTAAAATACTCGAACCTGAAGAATGACATGGCAAAAAAACAGCATAGGCAGGAAAGTGGAAATAAAATCACCTGCGTAATTTATGTTGTATGCTAGCATAAAATTTGTTTATATAAAACCTATTCCATCAAAGGAGTGAGTGTACATAAAGTAAATTGAATGCGGCATTTGCAATGTAATAAGGCTTTTTTGCCTCTCTCTATCGCATACATCCAATTTCAATTATTTTCCCAGGCATTAAATACTTGAACTGATGCCTGTTGTTTATAACTGACGTATTTTAAGGATCATTGAAGAGGGGTGTAATTGGCATGAATATTTAAATGTCTGGTTGACTCAATCGGGACTTTATGGAAGTTTCAGGGAGTTTCTGAGTCGAACTGAGCTGAGTTGGAACCAAACTGAACTGAATTAAACTCGAAACTGAACTGGATTGAACTCACAACTGAACTTAGTTGAACTCAAAACTAAACCTAATTGACTCAAACTGAGATGAGTTAAAAACCAAACTGAACTGAATTGAACCCGAAACTGAACTTTATTGAACTCAAGACAGAACTGAGTTCTGATCTAACTGAGCTCAAAGTGAACAAATTTTAACTGAAACAGAGCAAAGTTGAACTAAAACTATACAGAATTCAACTCGAAACTGAACTGAATTGAACTCAAAAGTAAACTGAATTGAGCACAAACTTAGCTGAGTTGAACCCAAACTGAGCTAAATTGAACACAAAACTGAATTAAATCGAGCTCATACTGAAGTTGAACGAAAACGGAACAGAATCGAACTCAAACGAAGCAAAATTGATCTTGAAACTGATCTGAGTTGAACCCAAATTGAGCTAATCTGAGCAAAATTAAACTCAAACCGAGCTAAATTAAACTGAAACTGACCAACGAGGAATAAAAATTGAGCAAACTTAACCTAAAATTGAACCAATTTAATTGAATTGCACAAAAACATAAAAAATGAAGACATCAAAGAACAAAACAGCAAGCACGTGTGCCAAAATAATAAAAACTATCAACAAAAACACAATTCAAAGTTTTTCCCACACTGTGTCTCCATTACTTGTTCTTTTCGTCATTAAACTCCGCTGTAAATGTTAACAAGAAATTCCTCTAATTCTTCATTTCAACCACAAATACCGTGCCTGGGAAAAATTAAATGTTTTATCTTCAAATACCCATAACAACGACGAATGATGATTTAAGCCTTTAATTCCATGCCAGAAGCATTAGAAAAAAAAAATTATTTAAGAGCAAACAGAATCCATTTGGCAGGAATGAAATGAAAACAATAGGAAAAGCCCCCACGACAGAAAGGCTTGAGGAATTGCGGAATATGAAACAAGATTAGAAACATCTTTGAGGAACAAAACGTTTCTTGTTGTTGCTTCCGTTATTGTTTGTACAGCACATACATCCTCGTATGCAAAGTATTTTATGTTGAAAGAATTATTTTCTTATACAAAATGAAAATTCTCTTAATCCCCACGACATTAATTTCCATTCACCATCTTAATTCCATGCAACATCTTTTTCCATCTCATTTCGTTCATATATAACCGCACACATACTTCCTCATGTCGTTTCCTTTTTCCCTCCCAGGCGACTTTGAATATTTTTTTGAATTTTGCTCGAAACACAACATAAATGCTTAATTCATTAACATGCGAAACGATTTGTATTAATTAAAATGAAGCTTTCAGCATGAAAATCCTTAACAAAAATATACACATTGGATATACGTTCTGATACAAACCGCAAGGCATGAAAACGTCTTGAGATTCTTATCAGTTTTATGCAAAATTTAACCTGATTTTTCAGGGGTCTCCTTTTTGTGCCATTATTCTCTTCATTTTAATTCAGTTTCTATTCTTATTGTGAAATCTCTCGAAATATTTTAATTGCCGAAAGTTTTGCCTTTTTTTCTTGTACTAGGTGGGGTGGCTCGTTGTTGGAGTGAGCTGTGTGAAAATTGAAGCTTTGTGTTTTAGATAAAGTAGATTGAGGTTATGTCACATAAGGTTAAGCAGCCAATCATCTTATGTTGTTTATAAGGTTGATGCAGAATGAATTTGGCTGTGGCTAATCTGTGACTTAACTGTGAATGAGCTGTGAACAGACTGTGGTAACTTTAGTTTTTGATGGGATTCGAATCACTTTAATGACAACATTACGAACTGCGGCCTAGAATGGAGCGTTAGAAGCAGGATTTCATGTCATAATTTGAAGCTTTGAAACTGAGACTCGAACCTGTGGAAATTATTTTATTGTTTCAGTTCTCAATCAACACAATTCTAGGTTTATCATACCTTTAGCTTGTCACTATCTAAATATAGTCCAATAAAATCAAATTTTGTAGCTTGCTTACCAGCTTTGTCTCTTCTACTCTGCCTTAATCTTTAATTTTAGACACAAAGACGACATTTTCTTACGTTAAATCCATTAATTTATTCCAAAAAAAATCTTATCAAGCTAGACCTCCATAAAACTCAACAAACAGCTCCCAAAAATTATCTAATCTCTGAATTTCTACAGCTTCATTTTAAGAAAAATTTATACAAAAAATATACATCTTTAGGACATTTTTAGATTTATCTTAACAAGATTCTCCCAAAAAAAATATAATTTAAATAATTTTTCTACCTCTTTCTATTCTCTATCTGTTCGTCAATGCATCGACACAGGTAGAGATGAGGTATACAGCTATGCTTCCCTGCTGATACAACTGGACATAGATATCGAAAATAATAGAGAATGTGGTTGACTAATTTAAATCTTTTTTTTTTGTGAATGTTGAGTGCTGGGATTATTGTGTTGAGGTTAGAGGGGTTTGTGGATGTGCTGGCAGTTTGTCTGGTTAGTTCTTTATCAGGTATTAAGCTCAAGACTTGAATTCAATGGAGCTCAGAACCTGCAATAGAAATAATAATGTGAAGCACCCACTCCCCCCCCCCCCCCCCCTTCCAACTTTTTGAGGTCGGTCCCATTCACAAAGAATTTCTAGCCACGCAACTGATTTAAATCAAATTAATTCTAATTTAATCAACACGACACATATTGTCATTAAATCATAAAATCCTCAATTCACCCATACAAATTCTATTACTCACATTTGCTTGCCATTTCACGCTATTAAAATCCCTGTGAAAGCATCAAAATTAATTCAACATAAAAACAAGATTACAAGAAGCTTCATAGCTTCCACTTGAAACATAAAATGCGCCATAATTGCCCATTAACATTAACGATAACCTTTCCTACCAATCAGCTCATTGTCTCTGTGTGCTGTGATGCCTTTTTATTCATTCCAATGTTCCTTTTGGGGAATTTAATACTCAAGAATAATTGATGAGACCGAGAAGATTTCATAAGAATTTTCTCCATCGGTTCTGTGAAATCTGAAAAATTTCTTCTTACTTTTTTGAGAATTTCTTGTCTATTAAACTTGAATTATAAAAAGTTTTATTTTATTTTTGGTAAATTTTTTTCTGATAAGTTTTAATTTTTTTTGTGTTTTCGAGACTAAAGGCAAACAGACTGCTTCTGATGATTCAATTATATTAAAATGAGAATTTTTTTGTTTACTTTTAACAAAAGTAACGAAAAAGAACTCATTTTTAAGCCAGCATTTTATTTTTTGCAAACAAAAGAAGCTCTGCATATAACATTTAAATTTACATGAAAAAAAATGTTGAGTTGGTAACATCGTGATTTTTTTTTTCGAGTCGTGCATGGGACTGCATGATTATGATGAAGTGATGATTCGTTATTTAATTAGCTTTTTGCCATTTATGGGATTTTTTTTGAAATGTTTTAAAATGTTTAAAAAGATATTTGTTGACTAGTGCCTTTGCTACTGCCTTTGAAAATATTTTTGGATTGAAGTCTTACAAAACGACAGGTTGTGGTCATCAAACAGTCAAACAACCCTTAAAGTGTTCATCATGTAAACGAGGAAAAGCGTCACAGACCTCGTATGAAAAGTCACAGACAATCCTCATTACATCCACAAAAAGTCACAGACAATCCTCATTTACATCCACAAAAAGTTAAAGACAATCCTCATTTATATCCACAAAAACTCCTTCAGACTAACGCATCCTCATCTTCACACATCCTTTAAGTACCCACCTCTGGCAAGAAAAGAAAAGTCACGGAAAAAAAATCTTCCTTGAATCATTTTTTAAACAGCAACGATGGCACTTGAATTCCTCTCAGTTTTTGAAGGAAAATGCAGCCGTAGTAAGGCATACAAAGCAGTCAAGTTTATATGTAACAAAGCACAAAAAAGAGAGTAAAGCATAAAAGTAAATGACGATAATGATAATCACGCTGTAAAGGAACAAACAAAAGTGAAGAAAAAAAAGTCGAGAGCAGCAACAGAAAGAGTTCGCCTTACTTAAACAGAGCATGTCTTTCGTGCATCGAAATGATGCAGCTGAATGTTTGTGTCGTGTCGTGACTGCAACAGAAGAGGAAAAAAATTGTTCTTCTTTTCATATTTAATTCTTTCATTCTTCTTTCGTTATGTATATTTCGGGGTAACCGTTTGGTACAATATGCTACTCCAAAACCGACATGAATAATGCCATAACGACAGTCTGAATTGCCAACAGAGATGAGAAGATACAGCAACATTATTTTGCCATACAGAAGAAAAAAAAAACTGAGATGTCTCGTTTGTTGCCAATAGTATCCGCCGTCTTGATGTTGCATTATTGGTGGGAAGATGAGTCGTGGGAGCTTCTTTCTCGGATGTGATTTGTGGATGAATCAAAATTTAGTTCTCTTTTTATTTCGCCATGTTCAGCAAAATTTCGCTTTTTTTGCATAAATTGAAATAAGATGAAACTTCATGTGCAGTGAGGTTTAAATCAGTGCAGTTACAAGCACATGACGATGTTGTTGACGATGATTTCTTGCAGGAAAGCCATTAAAAAATATCATCATATGCGATAAGGAAATTCTGAACTTTAGTGAAAAAATCTTATGATACAAATAGAATGTGCAGTGAACTGAGAAGGCACATGTAGCATGTTGAAGATGCACACATAATGCGACCATCGAGCCATAAGTCAAATATGGATAGCACATTGAATATGAGGAGGAAAAAAAATGATGAAATAAAATATTTCTTGCAAGAATGTTGAGATATGTTTATATATGATATGGAGAGCATGGAGACTATAGTTACTTTGGATTGATCGGGTTTTGGGTCTGTTCATGTTTGATGAATTTGTAAGATTTTTAAGGAATTGAACGCATGTCAGGTCTGAATTGGACATTAACTGTCAAAGTATTGCCCTCGGGTCCAAAGCGAACTTTCTGTGTCACTAAAGCTATCTTTAGATTGGAAAACTAACCTTCTACTTGGTCAGTGCTGAAGATTCTACTTAAAATTAGGTACCTATGTATGTTATAGAGTTCTATAGTGTTTTATCGTATGTTATAGGTTTCTATAGTGTGTCATAAGTTTCAGAACTCCTGAAAAATTTCATCATAAATTCCATTAAAAAATTCCAATCCCCCAACTGCCAATCCTTACCACAACCACCTCCTAGTAAAGAACATGAGTGCAAAAAAATAACCAAATGGAAATGATGACGACTTTTTATTTTTTTTTCTCAATGTTCATAAAAGACGATTGCAAGTCTTCAAGAATGGAAATTTTTTTTTTTCAAATTGTTCGATGCTTTTTTTCTACAGAATAAGTTTCTATCTCGCTCCATCTCCCTTTCCAATACTATCGTTGTATATTTTTTCAATCATCATTCTGGTATTATTTGCAATTGAAACGAGACATGAAAAATAATTTTTTCCCTCTTTATTCTTATTTTTAGCCGGGAATTGTTGGGAGTATGGAGGGAAGAATGTTGTTATGGACACGGTTTGGATTGAATGAGGTGAATAGTGGATAACTGTTGAGAGTTGGGGTGTCACTATGGATGCAATTATGCTTGATTAGCTTTTGATAATTCTTTGTGGGTTTAACAGCTAATTAAGGCATTCAAAAATGCGCCTTAGCCACTAAAACTTCAAAAATTCCTTACTGAATTTTAACTTCTTGAATAAATCATGCTTTGATTGCATATTGGCGAAGAAGAATGAGGAGAATGAAAAGAAATCATCAGTTGCAAATGAAGAAGCAACAAGCTGCAAACGAGCGATGCAATGAATGTACGTATGCTTCTTATAGTCGTAAAATATTGTAAGAAGAATAAATTTTTATTTTTATTTGTTTTTGCTGTTCATGCTCTTGCTATATTGCCCCCTTTTTTGCCTTTTTCGTTCTGTTTAAACGAGACATACAAAATTGATTTTGATGAATCTGTAAAAAATTGGCTGCTGCCAGCAATGATCGTTCTGTAAAATGGTAATTTCCTTGAATAAAACGACGCATTTTTTTAACATAATATAATGTCCATCATTTTCTTTTGCGTATATTCAAATCAGTCAACATTAATGCAAAAAAATGTCTTTTTGACCATTGTATTTAAATAATTTTCTGTTCTTCATTTTCATGTCCCTTTGCCTCTGGCCGGGGTAAGAGATTTCATCTTTTCGCATTAATTTATAAATTTCCATATCTCGGTTGTGATGGAATGACAAAAAAAAAGTCATTCATTCCCTTTTTTTTAACATTACAAATGAAGAAACGGAGGAGGAAATGGAGATGACAAAAAAGGCTTTATTGAGTTAGGGTGTCCAACAAAGAGACGATTTGCTCGATGAATTTTTTATTTCTTTTTATTTTGTGGGGGATTTGGTTAAAATCCTTAGGGGTCGTTCGCTTATAACGTCTAGGGGTAGGGGGGGGGGGCAACAAGAAAAGAACAATAGAAATTCCTGGAAATCCATTGTTCTTTTTTGAAATATGAACGTTAATTTCGGACGTTATAAGTGACGATAATAAGGAGTAAATAATGCGACAATTCATGTAATTGTATGGAATGTGAAAACGGGAATATTTTGAATGTCCACATGAAATCTATTTGTAATGATAAGTTTGATGAAAATGATTTTGAGTTGTCCAAAATAAGTTAAAATTGAAAGTAACAAAAATTGTTTCTTAAAGATTATAAAGTCAGTATATGAGTTCGATTCTCAAAAATCTAAAAGTTCAGAATCATCTAAAGGGGGGTTTTTTTTGATGAAATGGAATTTAAAAATAATATCAAGCTTGCAAATTATTAAAACTCATAGTTAAATTCAAAGCTATGAAAACACTTTTTGTTATATCCTATTTTACACAATAAGATCATGAATAGTCCATTAGTTGCCGTCTTGGAATGATTACAATATTTGACACTACAAATTCCGCGAGTTTGAATCTCAGTTATGAAACATTTTAATTTATCAAAGTTTTCAAACAATTTTATTATTCATTTTTCTTTATTATTTTTTTTAATAAAATTTTAAAAGACAAGAACGCGAAAATACCGTCCATCGAAGACTACGTCGGAAAGTTGCAAGCGAACTTCAACAGTCGTCTTGCATCTCAAAACACCGAATAAATCAAATGAAATACAAAAGAAAGTAAAATCCGTAAATGAAATCAAAATTAAGAGACAAAAGGCAAATTGAATGCCTGAAACCTTAAAACAAAAAGCAACAAAATGTATAGAAACTTTGTACATACTTAAATTTAAATGTAAATAAATAAAAAGTTTAATTTAAAAAAAAAAAAAAAATTAAAAGACAAGAACAACTGAATAAAAAGTATTTTTTTGAAGTTCCACCATCCAACATTTTCCACCAGATCCCCTAAAAAATTCCTCAGCATCTCCATCTAAATTAAAAAGGTGATGACGAATGAAATCACGAATAAAAAAGGCCAATGAGCATTTTCTTTTTTTCATTTTCCTCTCCATCCTAATTAGTGTAGCTGTAATGAACACAAGAAGCGTAAGAATGAATACAGAAAGAAAAATTCAAATTCAAATTAATTAAAATGAAGTGAAGGCATGAATTCTCTCTTATTTTTTTTTCATCCTCCTTTACTTTTCTTGTTTCAAGTTATTGCAATAAATGGGAATGAGTTAAGAAAGGAATGACAAAACGATAATAAGTCACAGCTACATAATTAAAAAGTTTTGCATGGTGGAGAGAATGAGATGAATTTGCAGTTAACAAGAAAATATCGCGCGAATTGTGGAAGAGGCAAAATGAAGAAAAAAAATTGAAATGAATTTTATAAGTAAGTGTGAAGATAAAATGGGAAATGTGACGTAGAAAGCAATTCAGAAGTTGTGGAATTTAAGTTTGAGGAGGATTTGTGAATAGTAGGCGCATCTAAGTCGCTATAGCTAAACTCAAAAGTTTTCAGACGTAAGTTCAAATCTTAAAAATCCATTAATTAAATTGCTTGAATTCGAATCCTTCAAACACGAGGTTAATTATGTTAAACTTTGTTTAAATCAACCTAGTTGATATACAAGCTCATCTTAGCTCCCAATTAAGCCCAATGACCCCTCAAACTCACCAAAGCTGTTCTCAACCCAAAAATTCAACTTCAATCAATCTCAAAACCTTCCCAGACACCCAAAACTACACCAAATGTCTCCTCCAGTAGCCAATTATAAATCTCACTTTCCATCCAAAATAATCCACTATAAAAACAGAGAGCTTAGTAAAAATCATAAAGCAATATAAAAGCGCGAGAAAAAGAATGCAAAAGAGTCATCGAGTAAAATGAGAACGACATAAAATCGTGACTTTGACTCTTCTCGAGTTTGTTTGGATGTTAAAAGTCAACTAAATTAAAGAGGATGAGTAAGAGTAAGTATGAGGCATGTCTGTTATGCTCTTTGGGAATCATGAGTAGTTAAGTTCAAGTTAAGTTGCTAGAGATGGGAACTTATAGTGAATGTTTAGATTTGTGGGATGTTTGGATCAGTTAAATGTTTAAACTAGTCTAAATAAAAGCAGGGACTACAAAATTGTATCCAGAGATTATTGAACCAGCCCATCCCTCTCGTCATTAATACAACTTATCTTATCAAAAATTAAAAATATAACAACCACTTTGAAAATCATGAAATATCTTCAACAAATAATTCAGAAAAAAATTCATTAAAAAATAATTTCTACAATAATTACTGTAAAATTCCATAAAATTCATTCCCACAGCACTTAAAGTTTTCAACTCATAACTATCGTGCTTTTCCTTATTTTCCAATTATATCATGTCTCAGTAAGCACCCAACAACTCGTTACGAGGAAAGAGATGTTTAAGAGGCTCTACAAGATGCTAATCTTCGTACGTTTATGCTTAATCGCTCCTTAAACTCTTCAACAGCAACTTGTAGAGGTTGAAAAAGGGAAAATAGTCTAGAATTGTCAGCATATATTTAGAGTTCATATTTAATATTTTTAACCTACTTTAAAGTTTTAATATTTATAAATTTTAAAGTTTCCCGATGAAAAATTGAAGGGAAAATCGAGAAAAACTAATTTAAATCTAATTAAAAAATACCAAAGCACTTAAGAAATCATTCAGTTGTAAAACATTTTACCCTCATTAAAAAAATCTCATTCTACTCGCGTCTGAGTATTTAAAACAAAGTCACTACTCCTTCACCTTCCAATTAAAAACATAATCTTACGTTCATTTCCGCTTTTTTTCTGATGGAGATAAAGTGCATTAATATCTCGTTAACATAACACTGTCATACATACATAACCGCATTATATTCTTGTGTGTTCATGATACTTGCACATAAGCCACACATATGTTAATTGATAAATTGAGATAATGACTCATGACTGAAACAGTTGTAATCATTCAAACTTAATTTATGAAAAAATAAAGAGAAGGAAAATTATGAAATAAAATATAAAATGAAATGAATTGTTTTGTAAATGAACAGAGGTTCCTGTTAGTCGTTATTAAGATTTTAGGGGTTTCTTAAATGAGTTATCTTATATTTGACAAAATCTTGTTCCTCAATTTGGTACTCAGTTTGGTCAAAAGTTGCTCAGTTATCTCTAATGTAGCTTATTTTGCTAGATTGGTGAATTGTTGCTCAAATTGCTCAAATCGTGCTCAGTTTGTTCAAATTTTGCTCAGTTTGTTCAAATTTTGCTCAGTTTGCTCATATGTTGTTCAAGTCGTTGCCCAATTTGCTTAATTGGTGCTCAGTTTGCTCAAACATTGCTCAATTTTTTTAAATGTTGCTTATTTTGCTCAAATGATGCTCATATTTTTGTCCAGTTATCTTAAGTTATCTTACAAGTTACAGCTCACAAATCCTAAAGATAATCCCATCCACAAAACACAATGAACCCCTAATCCCCAAAGATATTGTGCAAGAAACATACAACATATGATTTCTATTATTAGCAATCAAGTTACTCGTTATTTATTTTATTAACGTGACGTGTAATTGCATCTGATGTTGACACTCATGGCGATGATAATTTCTCGCTGCTTGTAGCTTGACATTCAACATGAATTATGAACTTTTATGTGAAGAAAAATATATATTTTTTTACATACACTGCAAATCGTATTGCATCCAATAATCATTTATATTATTTTTTGCATACATAAAATTGTGTGTGCCTTATTTTCAAGAAAATTTATTATTAAGAATGGCAGCATGTAAATGAAATGAGCGAGAGAAAAAGAAATGAAGTTAAGACACAAGCGACATGAGAGACACTTAATATAAAAATCAAATAATCGCGAGTATGTGAGATGTTAAATTGTATTATAAAGTGCTGTAGCCGTGTCTGGTGCTGTCATATTTTTTTTAAAATAATAGACGTTGCTGCATATCCATATGATGAATTAAGGAAATGGATCTACGACATTCATGTGTCAGTGTTATTACTTATTTCAATTTTTCAGTGTAAAGTCTGAGATTGAACAGAATAGGCTGACTTTTTGTTGATTCAGGGCAAGAGCATGTGCGAAATTTTGCATACTCAGAAATTCTAAAGCTATTAGTAATCCAGCAGAATTATTTAAGTGTCATAGAAAGAAAATTCCACACATACCCGAAGGAAAAAGCATAAAATAAATTAAATTGAAAAGGCAGCAGCATGACCATAGCAAAAAATTAATTCCAGTCATCTATCAATGGTGACTGATTTACTTGCCTTTATATTTCTTTTATCCCATTCTCGCCTCATGTCTTTCTTGTTTTACTTTCGATTCATTTAATAGCATTTTAGTGAGCAATCTACATATTTTCACATCTCTAATATAATACCATACAATATGGTTTTGTGCCATATTGTGTGTACATACATCTACTTACTATCGTACTTATATGGCCATAGGCAATCTTATGGCAAGCCTCATAAATTTTGCTTAAGCGCTCACATTATTATAGCACCATAAAATGCGCACGATAGAGGCCAAAATTAAATTAAAATTCATTGCGTCTTGTGAATTGAATCTCCTCATATTAATGCATGTGCTGTCAGTGTTGTTTATTGGGTGGCTAATGGAATTTGGGCTCTGTTGAGTTTTAATCTGGATGGATATTTAAGAAATGTGTTGAATTTATTTTGAGGTTTTCTTTCCAAGGAATCTGTTTCTAAGGTCCATCTTATGATATGTCAGAAAATATAGCTACACAAGCTAGTATTTATATCTTTCTAAACCAGGCACAAAGGTACTTATCCCAAGTAGCACAGGTCCGATATTTGAGACGAAATCCTACGCTAGGACGACATTAGGACTAAGGGGACGAAGCTGCTGTGATGTCATCGTGGTATGGGATTTCCTTTCGATTATCCAACTTGTGCTACTCGGATATCTGTAGCGAAGACTTCAGTATTCCATCCAACATATGAACAACACTCCATGAGCAGATCAGAGACGTAAGATACAAGCGTTAACATAACCTGACCTTAGATCAAGTCATATGACTTACTAATGATAAACTATCTATACCTAAGCCAAATGCTGTCATTTTATCATAACTAGATTTTAGAATGATCAATCAAATGAGACTTTCTAGTTCAAAATAACTCTAGCATCACCATATATCCATAAACTTTTATAGTTGCATCTAAAAACAATCCATATTATTGCAGATTAAACTGATAAAACAGAATCAAGACCTCGAAAGTCATTTAAATCGTCTCAAGCCAAGATAATGTATTTTTATCTCGACTAGTCGTGCCTTTCCCTAAGTAAAGCTTCAGTAAATTTCCATATTTTTATTCCACAGTTTCTGAATCAGATTAACAACACTGTTGCACACATATTTATTTATTCCTTTTAGCTCATAACTTAAAGTCGTTATTATTCCTCATCATAGTCAGAGCTAATGCTATTTACACGAAAATTAAACAATAGCTCATACATATGTGCATGTGCATGCAGTTTCTAATAAATTAAATTTTATTCAGCGATTAACATAGCGAGCTACAAAATATAGTTTTAGTGTGATGAAGATAATTGACATTAAAACTTGCAAATTTCTCATGTGCATGATTTATTGTAGAATATAATTTTTTTCTCACTCGTGTCTGCTCTGCTCGTGTGAGATGAACATGATTTAAATTACTTTATGCAAAATTGAATTGGCATCATATGGTTAATATCACATGACAATTGACAAGGGATGTAGTCAATAATAATTAATGAAATGCAAATTGAAATTGAGTGATGGATTGATATTAATTAAAATTTAATGAAGAAAATTTTGTGATTAAATAAGAAAGGAAAAATCTCCATCCCATGTCAGTATTGAATTACAATATCGATGTAAGTAGACCGAATGCCTTAAATGAACGACTTAAAGTAGCGCATTTTTAATAGTTGCATTGCGTGTTTATGGTAAATGCTGGATGCTGATAACTAGCTGTAATTGATGGAATTTATAGTTTGACAACATAATGATTAAGTTAATGGGGTCGGAATGAAAGCGTCAAGTGGAATGTAATTGCATTGATGTCACTTGAAAGTGTGCATTGATTAATTTTTTCTGATTCGCATCAAAATAAGCTTTTCATTTTTTAAAGTTAAATTCTTTGAAACATTTGTTAAATTAGTAAATTTTTTGCTCAGTGATTTAGTGAATTAGTGAAGCTGCAGATGTTTTAAACAAAGATTGACTAGTTCTAGATCCTGAATTGGCTGAAATTTACCCAAATTTCAAGTTTGGCAAGACTTTTTAATTTGTTTTAAGTTTTATGACATTGATTACTAAGGTAAGTCGTCTGTTATCTGATCCATAATAATCAGTGGATATGCTTGTGCATAAAGCCACTAGACGATTCAATCCTGTCCCCATAGTATGCTTTAAACTGAGTTTTTCATGTGAGCTTTACTGGAGCATTAATAAGTCGAGTTGTTAAGAGGAAGGGGTTTAATGCTGTGGCATTTCTATACGCAAGAAACATTTTAATGCAGAATCGTGAGCATTCATAGGTATAAAAATGGATAGACTAGAACCTCAGGCTCTAATGCTACAAAATAAAACCAAAAGTCTCTTTGAAATTTTCCAAAAATGGTGATAAATTCCATGTAACGTTGTGCCAATTTTTTTTTTAATTCACAACCCGAATGGCACAAATCGGAACCCAGCCGACATGACTCTGGCATGGTGCTAGTTTCGATATAAATCCAGCACCATGCTAGAGTCACACCGGCTTTGTACTGGATTACTGACTGATTAACCGACTTATGCCATTCGGGCAAGTTACAAAATTTCGAAACTGGGAAGCCCCTTCATTCTATAAACTTAAGTAAGTTACAAGCTTTTTTTACCACCCAAAAGAAAAAGATGTCTCAAACAATGTAATTAAAATTTATGGACTTTGAAAAGGATACCAAGGATAGCAACAAAGAAGTGCAAAACTATTCTACAAGCAAAACCCATTACTACTTAGCATGTTAAGTAGTAAATTAACTTTAAAGTAATTTTTTATGTGCAAATCAGCCATAAATAACGTCTAAAAAGACTTGAAGCAATCTCTTCGAGTTAAGATTTTACAGTGTGTCTCTTTTTTTTGCTCAATCAACGTGATTTATTGTGCATATTTGTTTTAGCGCAAAATAGTCGCCGCAAGGCATAAAGTCAGAATTAAAGTGCAACAACTCATGCTGCACAAAATCATTTGCTAAAAAATAAAGTTATTCATTGCCTATCATTGTACATTTATCACCAATTCATTATATTCTGGTGCGGTTACATTGGCAACTATTATGAGGAATTTTCGTTTATGATCATTACCATGACGATAGAGTACATAAGACTCTGAAACTGCATTAGGCATAACATAAATCAAATACACACAAAATAAAATTGTGCAGCCAATGTAATTTGGGCCATCAGTGATTTTAATTCTTGCACCATTCCCTGCATCATGCACTAACGAAGTGGCATAACTACAGTTGTTATAGTAAATGACGATAATCACGCAATATGAAAGTAGCTGAGAGCATTATGATGAGGAAGAAGAAGGCAGACAAGTAAGTTAAAATATACAGCATCTTTTCTTTTGTCTCAGGCTCTCTTGTGTTCCTTTTTTGCGACATCGTGCAATCTGACAAAAATGTTTTTTTTCTGCTGTTGTGGGATTAGAGGGAAATTGGCTGTTTTTTAAGGAAGTGATGATGACTCATGTTGTTGATTTGAAGTGTGGATTAGTGTGGATGAACTATTGCCTGATGGTGATGTCTATTAAGAATTTGATGATGTACTTGACTTGGTGACTTAGTTGTTTTATGCTTCGGTACTTAATTACTAAGGCGTTGCTATATTAATCATGAAGTAATCGAATTTAAAATGGGATCGTACTTTAAGGTAACGGTTAAGTCGAGGTAGATGTAGATCTATAAATCCCAACGAATTTAATATAAAACCAGCACTAGTCTCTTAGATATGATCGAATTTCATTCCTAAGGTATATTGCCCTAGATATCCCTAAGAATCGACCTTAGCTTCGGTATTCTTGAATATAGACCAAAAATTAAAGCCATCTTCACAAAAGTCACCCTTACCTCATCTGCACAATGTAGAGCGTCGTGACTGCATCGAATAAAATGTGTCATTTAATTTTAAATTTTTTTTTTGTTTGAACAGTAACGACTTACATACATGAAAATATATAAAAATTATTTTATAACGGAGGCATATTGCATGATGCATCATCACGAATCCTATCTGAGAGCGGCTGAGACACTGAGAAACATTGTAGTAGTTGTGTCTTCTAGCACTTAAGAGACTTTCTTATAACTCAGAGATTATGGAAAGACATAAACTTTATTTTTTTTTCTCATTTAATGCAAATAATCTATTGTGTAGCTATAGCAACCCTGAGGTTTAATGTGGCAGCAAGCTAGAAAACATGTAAAATTGATGAATAGCATAGAAAAGTGTGTGAGTAAGATGGGAAGCAGAAAACATAACAAAAATTAAATTTACAATTTCTTGTTAGTCACTTCCTTCTTAATTGAGTTTGTTGTTGGAAGAATTAATGATGGCAGACGAGCGAAAAGTGAAAGAAATATAAAACTTTTCTCAAAAAAAAATTTTTTTTTTGTTTTTCATCCTGCCAGGTCTTACGATAATTTTCCATTAGTGCCTCCATCGCGTATATATACATATATACAGATAATAGAATACGAAAGAATTTGCAAATAGAATTGAGTATGATGTTACGCATAGGCAGGGGATGGGAGCTTTTGGGAATATTGGTTTAATTTTAGTAAAAGACACATAAAACGTATTCAAATAAGGTTCTCTTGGTCTCAGACCTTCAGTTTTGTTCTCAGACACTCAAACCTACACAGTTGCTGAGTCAGAGCATCAAATCTACTCACTTATGGTGTCAGACACTCAATACTACTCAGTTATGGTTTTGATTCCTCAAACCTAGTCAGTTAAGGTCTCAGACCCTCAAACCTACTTAACTAAGATTTCAAAACCTCAAATTTCAACAATTCTTATTCAAGAAATTCAAATTTATTCAATTCTGTTGTCAAACCTGATTAATTCTAAATTTATAAAAGTATTCTGATATCTCCAAAAGTACCTCAACCTTGATCATCTATCCTATGTGATTTTCGCATCAACATAAACACAATGATGCGATGCGAAAAGACAACAAAAAGCTAAAGAAGAAAAAGGAAAAATATTTTTGGAAGCAGTTTAAACATTTTTTCCTATGTAAACATCAACGGCAAGTAAATTTATGTTGACATAATTTCAGTCATTCCTTCTTTATCTTCCTTATTTTTGCTTTCTTAATGCTACTGCTTTTTGCTGCCTGTTTTGTCACATTAATGTACATGAGTGAGTGAGAGTACCAGAAAAAAAAATACTTTTTTTTGGCGCGGGAAGTTGTTTGGTTAACGAGAAGGAGATGGAGGGAGCAAAGACAACAAAATGATGAGTTTTATCTCTTATTAAAATTCCATAAATGTCTTTCATGACGTGAATAACTTTTTGCACAAGCTTAAAAATATTTAAAATTTCTTGAACATGTTCACTAGGACAACTTCTCGTTAAGAATGAGAACATTTTGTAAGTTGTTGAGACATTAACCATTGGAATTAACCCTGACATTCACCTTTAAGAATTCTGGAATTTATGGTCAAGATATGCGGAATAATGTAAATACACGTTCTACAGTAATGTGATGTGATTCATTCTTATCATATTATGTATGTGCATATTTTCATGGTTGGATATGCTGGTTAAGCTCTGTGAGCTCTTTGAAAATAAAAGAGTTTTATGATATGTGATCGGTCATGGGAATTGTCCTTTCATTATTAATGTAATTTATCATTTTTTATTGCATGACATACAGGTGTTGAGAATTGGACTTGAGGATGATAAATTTATGTGGATGTGAAAGGAGATTTTTCAAGGGCATGGAGATGAATTGGAAATTGCTTTTGGGGATATGATGCTTTACTGAAGAAAGTCCAAGACTGGTTGGGAATGAAACAGTTTGAATTTAAGTGGATCAGACTTATCCATTAGGCTCTGAATGTTGTTTTCGTGCATTTTTAAAATTTTTTGAGTTGTTCCAATCTTGAGGAAGGTTGCTGGGGTCCAGACCCTACCTTAAGCACTTCAAGCTCAACATCCATATCTTAACAATGTTATTAACGTATGAATTGCTATTTAGATCGTCGGTTACATTAAGGACATAGGAATATTATTGTAGAACATCAGAGATGGTACAACAAATCAGCCTACGATTATTTTCTGACCTATTCCAATGTCAATATACCTTAATTACCATAAGTAACAAAATTGGCTTACCAAAGCACCTCCGAAATTTCCAAATTCCAATTAATAATTCACCTTATACCAACGGAATTCATCCAGCATCTTAAAATCAACAAAACAAAAAACAGCGAAGCAGGAACAATGAAGCAAACTATAAATATATATATAAACATAGCACAAATGTTTTATAAACTCAGCCTTCCGTCTTCTTTAAAATGATGTATTGTTTCATGCTGAAAAATTCCTGTACGGAGTTCATGAAAATGTAAACTTTTCTTTTAAAAAAAAAATAACTTCCCAACACCATTTGAGCAGGAAACTTTTTCATTCTTTTTTATTGTTCGTGCTTCTCATCATCATCATACTGCTTATTGTTGAAAGTAAAACAGTTTGCCCACATGTACTAAAGTATTTCCTTTTTTTTGTTCTCGTTCTTACTTTTAGTATTATTCTCTCCATCATCATCATCTTTATCCTTAGCCTTAACTTACTCGCTTCACTTGCGATTTCTAAAGTGGAACTGAATGTAATGCTTGAAATAAAGTAAGATATTCATGGTGAAAATTAAGTCTTGAGGTGGGAACTTGAAGGGAATTTGAGAATTTTTTTTAAATCTTGATATGAAAGGCTTTGAGGATCATATCTATTCTTTATGGTTTCTAGGGTTTTCGGTATTTGCTTAACAACCTATCAATCCCAAGCACTACCGAGCTACATCTACGTCACTTAAGTACAATCCCTTAATTAAATTAAAAAACTTCACCACATTTCCAATAAGCCCACAACAATTCCCAACCAAAAAAAAAAGGTTTCTACATCCAGCAAGCAATAACAGAGCACAGAAAAAAAGTTTAGTAACACATAAAAAATATTTCTATAAAGTAGAATCATTTAAAGCAAAATGAAGAAGAGTGAAATGGTATGAAGAAGTAGAAGAAAACGAAGCAGCAAAAAAGTTTTATCTGAAGAATTTTTTTTGCGATATAGATATTGAGAAAGTTTTCATTGTTGTCGTTGTATTGAGGATGAAGAATACTTTATCTAGGTTCTGAATTTCCTGTATTTAAGAGTTTTTCAAAAAGAAGAAATTGTTCTTGGAGATTTTTAAAAATTGTGAATGAATGTCGCTTACGGTGGTTTGATGGTGAGACTGGCATTAGACTAGTTACTTGTTACTAGCCACGTATAAGCTACGCACTAGCTACTAGCAGCATACCAGCTCTTTACAAGCTGCTAGCTAATTACTAGCTTCTTACTAGCAACTTACTGGCTACTATCTAATTACTAGCTTCTTACTAGCTACTTACCAGCTACCAAGCTAGCTCCTAGCTACCAAGCTAGCTCTTAGCTACCAAGCTAGTAAACAATCAATATCAAATGCTATCCTAACGAGCAAACTACAACCCAGCTTTCCCTTACTTTAATTTTTAAGGTTTGTAAAATGCGCTCTATTCAACCAAAACCAAAAATTCATCAAAAACCTTTCTGTTCACCAAAATGAGCTTCCTCCTATCTCTCAAATTAAGTCAGGGATTTTTTGATCATCTCCGCTCACTCATTTCAATTCTATCGTAAATATTTTAAAGTATAAAATAGGATGTAGCAGCATAAGAAAAAGATGAAGATGGCAAAAATTTCCTATCCTTAATTTTATTCACATGGAAAGCTTAGCATGAAATCTAAAATGAAATTTTGAGGCGATAATCCTCTGAGCCTTTGGATTCTTGATAAGGATACTGTAACTTTATGTAAACTTTATTAACTTTTTTATTCTTTTCAACTTTTTCCTTTCATTTCTACTCCATTTACTGCAAAGCTTTCATCTTTTATTGTTATTTTCGATATTCAATTCAGATCTTTCAACTTTTATGCCGTTAATAATCATTGATTTCTAATGCCTACTTCATGATATTCTTATGTTTTATGGCTTTAAATGGATAAAAAAATTCTAGCAAAAATATTTTAATTAAACGACCGTGCGTGCTCGGGTTCGATGAGATGATGATTGAATCCTTACCTTTTTTATCGCAATGTTCCGTTTTAATGTCTACAGCACGTTTTTTTCGCTCGCTTAAAAAGAGCAGATATAAAAATAGAATAGGAAAGAGGAAAAATTAATAAAGTAAAGAGTGCTGATGCTAGAGGTGGGTACCTTTGATGCATACTGTGCCAGCAGATTACTTTTTACGCTTGACATTTTGGGTCAGAGAATTAGAGGATGGGATGAATCTTCAGCATGAAGATTTGGACTTTAGGGCAGACAAACAAAATCAATTGGCATAGAAGGACATAAGAGCTACATCAACCATTGGCAATCCCCTCAAACGATGTCTAGCTACATCACTGTTCTGAAGAATGCAGGAAACATAACATTGAGGCTTTAATATTTAAACAGGAACAAAGTTTCATGACATTAAGGATAATATACCTTTTAATAGGAACTTATGCTGCCATATTTCCATATCCTTAATCCACATAATTACACTATTATACCATACCATTATGATATTAAAAAACATACCCAGCATCACATAGAGTCTCAACATCAAGATTAATACTCAGACCAAAACAAATCGCGAGAAAAAGAGTAAGGTAGACATTATATGCAAATACCCCACAGGTTTCAAATGAAGCAAAAAAGAAATCCGGGCGAGCAGTTGATAGAAGCAAACAAGACGAGAATTGAATATCATCCAATTATCAACTTTTCTCTTCTGTTTGTATTGGAGATTTTTTTTTTCAATTACTCTTTCCTCATCCATCCATCTCTTGTTGAGTTCTTTTCCTTTCCCGCAGTTCGAGAATTAAACGAGCGCTGAAACGATGATTGGGAAAACAAACAATAATTATGAATAATTATCTTGGTTGCATCCTGCAGCAAAACCTGCGCTATTTTTTTCTTCTTTTCTTTCGGTTCTTTGCGTTCTTGAGCAATTTTTAGTTTTAATTTTATATAGTGGAATTTTAGGTTAATTTTTTGATGAACTTTTGGAACTAGACGCCTTTTTTATTCAAATAAAATAAGTTTTTGCAAAAGTATTGAATGTGAAACGGGTTTTTTAATTTTTTAAAAACTAATATTCAAATTATTTAAAATGGCGGATTTTTTTCCCACTTCAAAAAGTTTTTTGGAGATTAAATGACAACTGTTCAAGGAATTGGACCTTTTGTTGAGTTGTATTGTAGAAAAAAGTGGCAAAATGTAAATTAAAGCTTAGTGAAGCCAAACAGATGATCATTCATTAAATAAATTGAAAAAAAAAATTCAAAATGGCAACCTCTCACCTCAAAAAGTTTCTATTAAATTATTCGCAATTAACCATTAAGTTTCTCTTAAAAGTTCATAAATCTCCCAGAAAAAGATGGCAAGAAGATTATTAACCTAAACAGCGTGCATAAAACCCCGCGCTATCAAATTTGGTAATACAAACAAGACAATCTGAACGCCCAATCACTTCATGTACTTTCATAAATTGCAACTTGAAAAGAAACGAAATCATCATCATGCTGGTTGCAGAGCCTCGTAAAGATCGTAATCACGGGTTTTCGACATTTTTTTCGCATGTTTAAGACGTGAGTCTTTCAACTTGCAAACGAGATATTTCCCTCAGATCGATGTCTTGATTTATTGCAAAGCAAATTATGCCATAATTAAATGCTATCTCGGCAAATTGCCCTTTTTTAGGTTCCGTTGTCTGTTCGCTTTTTTTTGCATAATTGATATATTCATATACATAAATATTAAAATCAATGGAGCCAAAAATTTCACCATAGCAATGAACATATTTTATGCTCTCATCCTCATTATTAAGTAATTTCGGAAAATTAAATGCCATTTTTTCTGTATGCTTTATATGTGGATATAAACATTAAGCTTTTTTTTTTATTTCTCCCTTTTTTCTCCGCATCATATAAGCACATCAAACAGCCAACAAAAGAAAGCAGTAGGAGCAAATGGATGAATCGATGGACTGCAGCAATAAATAAATACATTCAATCCATATTCAGGCAAAAGGCAATGAATTTTGATTGCTCATTTTTGTGCTGCAATTTCATTATGCGTCGTCGTATTTCTCTCATTCTGTGTGTCTATTCTATTGTTAAATTTATTTCAATGAAAATAAAAATAAAAAATGAAAAAAAGAAAAAAAAAAGATTGTGAAGTTTATAAAGCATAAATTTAAATGGTGCAAAATAATGAGTTCGGAATGGTTGAATGGTCTTTATGGGCGGATTATTAAAATAATCAACAAATATAAGGGAGCAGAGAAGGAGATGTGGTTGTGGAGGAGAAACTCATTATGTGATTGTTCAAGTTTGGGAGCATCCATTCAGAATAAATATAGTAAAATGAGAGAACATTACATTTGGAGACCCAAAAGTTTGAGTGGAAGGCAGTGATGGATTTTTGTGAAAGCGCATTTTTGGGTGAGGCTGGAGCCAACTGAACAGCATTCTGAACAGATTTGAGAGATGCTTTTGTTGACTACGCAGACTTGTTATTTATTAATGAGCCTCATTGCATTCGATTGTGTATGGATCTTCAAGTTTTTTTTTATTAGAAGTGTATCGGGATCTGCCAAATGTAATAACTTAACTTCTGTAGCTTAATGATAAAGCAACAGGCCACAAATCTGTGAAAAAATTCAATTACCCAATGAGGACGTGGGTTCGATTCCCAACAAATTTTGATCTCTGATTTATGACACTGTAAATTGATTTTTTTTTATTTTTGAGGCAAAAGGCGGAAATTTATTCTGGAGGGTCGAGAATGTGCTTCAGGCACCTTTAATGAAACATAAAACTTAAAAACCCCACCTGAAAACACAACACAACTAAAGCCTGTAAACATAATGAATTTTAAAGACAAATTTGAAAACTTTTTTATCTCATTTCTCATTTTCATCAGAAAATTATTCCATAACCCACCTTAACCACAGCTCTTACTTAAATCTCCTCTCCAGCTACTTTTTTAACAAATTAAATTCATCAGCCAGACAACCAGAAACCTCAGCAAATCCACAATTATAATCTGAAATCTGCTCATAAATTCAAACACAAAAAAATCATAAAATTTAATGTTTTTCAAATTATTGATTTTATTTCTTTTTCTTCATCTTTTTAGGCTTATATTAATGACACTTTTTCTCATTTTCATTCTTCCACATCATCATAATCATCATAAGTATAACTATAGATAGAAAACTACATAAATGTTATAACAAAACACAATCACGCTACTTTCAATTTATTACTTCCCAAAAAAATTATTATTACTTTTTTATTATTAATTTCAAGGGATGGAAACTATTCTCAAATTTTTACAAAAAAAATAAATTGAATTTTTAGGCATGAAAAAAATATTTTAAGTAGGAATTTACATTTTTTTTTATAATTTAATTATATATTTTGACAATCTAGATTTTTCAATTTTTATTTTTATAAAATTTTCAAAAAAGTGTCCATCCCTTGATGGATTTTTTTTTCTCATTTAAAATATAACATTTAATATCACAGAAATGGAAATAAAATAGTTTTACTCGTTTACAGAACTAATTTTAAACTCATTTTACTTCGCGCTCAAAACAAAATTAGGGTTGTTAAATATATTCTTATTATATGCCTAGTATTCATTCAATTGCCAATTTTTTTTTAAGTTATTTCTCGTAGAAATCTTATTTTCTCAATTTTTATTCTTTACTCTTTGATTTATGTGCTCGCAGACCGAGTCGATAAATTTGGCAGTTAGTCAGTTCAAAAACAATAATAAAATTCAGCATAACTACTGAACGATGTGCTCTTTATTTCATACATATCGTGTAAGTTGATTATAAAAATCTTGTAGACAGAATTGAAGCTGTTGAAACGTTGGACGCTCGAGAATGGAAACGGCCCAGCAATAAGCCATAATTGTGAATCTGTGAATGAGAAGAAAATATGTTGAAAATGCTGTTTTTATGTTGAAATATGTTCAGCAATACTTACAGTTCATCGGGGCAATTGAGTGGTTGGGCTAATCGATATCCATCACGTAAATAATTTTCCATCTCAAAGGCATCAATCTATATAGGATATCCAAAAAAAAGGTATCAAATTTAATATTGTAAAGTGGAAATTATTTGAGTGCTTGTTACTTACATCAATGTACGGCTGCTTTGCAAGTGTACACAATTCCCAGATGAGAACACCAAATGCCCAGGCATCAGATGCTTCACTAAATTGCTTCTTGCTTAATGCTTCAAGTGAGAGCCACTTAATGGGTCGATTTTCACGATCACCAAGACAATGATAATCTTGTGGGAAGAGATCACGTGACAATGAATTGTCTGTCATTTTAACTGATAAATCATCATCGATAACACAATTCCTTGTTGCAATATCCTTATGAAGGACACCGTGTGCATGTAGATGACATACTGCTGATGCTAACTGTGATGACATTTTTACAATTTGAATTGTTGTTAAAGTTCTAGCAATTGGCTCTTGTAGAAAGACTTTCAAGTTCTTTGTATTATTATCGGCAGCATAAAGAAGGAATGGTGCTGTATGATCCTCAATCGACACTCCAAAAACTGATAAAATTCCAACATGACAAGCACCATAAAGATTCATTCCTTCCTGCAACAGCAGTGATACCTGCATTTGACTGGCTTGCTGTCCAACTGTTTTAACTATAACGTCCTGAGTCTCATTGTATGTTCCACGATAAACACGTCCGAATGTTCCTTCCTGCAATAAGCTTGACAAGCGTACGCGACATCGTTGTACAGTAATTTCTGAAATGCGACGATGTAACTCTTCCGGCTCGGAGCATTTACTTCGTGGTAATGTGGCATTTGTTGGACATATTGATGGTGCTAGAGACGATGAATGTGTTTGTAAACGTTGAAAGCTTGATGTCCGGACCGGTTGTGATAGATGTGGTTTGCGTTTTGCTGGACCACGTGCACAGTAGGCAATTGAAATGAAAACAGCAACCACAATCATTGCAAGAATTCCACCCACAATAAATGTAATGACAGCATTCGGTCTCTTAGGTATTGTTGTAAATAATGTCGTGCTATCTGTACTGTCCTCGGTGACTTCACTCTGTAGGCAGATTTTCTTTCTCGTAAAAACCAATTCTGTGACATTGTTTGTCTCTCGATTGAGTGTCACCTCAATGGATATCGTTATATCCACTTCAGATGATCTTACGCCTGAGCATTTCATATCGAGTGCAAATGTCTCTATTTCCTGAGGCATCTCACCAATACGACTGATATTGAGTGAGGGACGAGGCAACACAATTGGATCTGACGTTGCTATATTTATTCGATATGGTAACGCTTTACCCGCCAGACTTTGCCATGTAAATGAAATATCTTTGATATTGGCTGCAACCGGCACCGTGAATTGCAATGCATACTTATTGATTAAGCCTTCACGAACGTAATACAGTTCTGCTGACAATCCTATTATTCAAGAAGAGAAAGAATGAAATAGTCATAAATTTTTATGATCATTTTGAGCATATGCAAACTGAATGCATGCATACAGATGATAAATATTCCTTGATTGCATAGAGCAGCAGCAAATGACTAATCTACCGACAACGGGGGTGAGACAAAGAAATGGAAAGAATTTCGTTATCTACCGCCATTGTCGTTAGCTCAGCTTTCTTTATTATTGTAAACATGTGAAGAATAAGAGCAAATGGATGTTTTGGATCAGGTTGGGACACTTGAGTACAAAGTGGCTAGGTTAACTTGAGAATCTGAGATTGGGTTGCAAAAATTAATTTTACGTTTTTAGCGCCAAATCATCTCAGAATTGAGATTTGAACCCAAACTTCTGACAAATTAGAGTCTAAACCCTTATAAACAGCTACAGCTATAAAGCGTCTAATCATTCCCGCTTTTCTTTATCAAATCAGTCTACATATTGCATTAAACGAAACGTAATCAACTCGTCTCTCTACCGTTCGCCACGTTCATAGAACCCGCGACAAATGCATAAAGAAACAATTTTTTATTCCTACACATTCACATTACATGCTTCCATTCAAACATTATTTTATTTCTTTTTTTTTTGTCAGCGATTCTTCTATTTGTGTATATGTATTTTATGAGAATAATAAAAACATTAAGTTTTATGGTGCGAAGGAATTATTTATATTAAATCGTTTGATGTCAGCCGTCTGCAATAGAAACAAGAGCTGTCTCTTTATTCTCTCTATTCTAATAATTTTTATTTTCTGTTTTAAACCCCCACATACATCAACAATGTACTTTAATGTTGAAGAAATAAAAGAAGATATAAGGAACAAGAAATAAGAGAAATGAGTGAAGAATTTTAAAAAAATAAAATATTATATTTCAATTGTGGGATTTTTCATGTTGATGCGAAATACGACAAATTTTAGTCTTTATAAGCATAGTGGGATTAAGATTGAAAAGCTTCCCTTGTTATGGTGTTATGGCATGAAATGAATGAGTTCTTTTGTCCACAAAGAGATTGAATAAAATATCCTCGTAATGATGATGGTAAACAAAAAAAAATGAATAAAGAAAAACAGCAGCAGAGCAATCGATTTGAGGATGATAAGATGGATACTGTGTTAAGCGGGGGTTTTGAGGGGGATTTGAACGAAAACATCGAGATTTTTTCATTATTTTGAGGTTTAATTTAAATTTGTACTCTAACGGTCAAAAAAATTTCAAAATACTTCAACTTTTTGATCAAAAAACTTCAAATTTGAATTCTAACAGTCAAATATAATTTAAATTCAAATTTTAACGCTCAAAAATTATTTGAATTCAAATTTTAACGCTCAAAAATTATTTGAATCAAATTTTACCGGTCAAAAATTATATGAATTCAAAAATTTTCACCCAGAAAAACTAAATTCAAAGTTCAACAGCCACAATTTATTTGAACTTATTTTAACCCCCCCCCCCCCCCCCCTAAAGCATTCTTTTGAGGTCATATTATATCACATTCCATAAATAAACATCAAAAATAAAACTTCCATAATAAATCCATCCTTAATCCCGACAAATCCAGCTCATTTTGACACCCCTTGATATGTCTACATCCTACGATAAAATTCAATTTACTATCTTCGCAAAAAAATACAAATTTTCTTAAAGAAAACTCGATGATAAACTTTTTCAATTTTATCAAAAAATGGGAAAAAGAAAAGAGAATAAAAAAGGCAGGAGAGGAAATACTTGCACCATAATGCTTGCTCACGGAAGCATAAAAAGGAATAAATTTTAAGCATCGTAATGTTTTATAATTTTTCATATACCAAATGCCGTAATTGAATTGGAAATATTCTTATTCTTTTCACTTATATGCTATGATATTATATAAAGCATAAACATAAACATAAGCGGGAAAAAAAGAAAATTCTTTTCAAGATAAAGATAAATGAGATGAAAAACTTTTCATTTTCCTGCTTCATACTCAGTTCGGTATGCATGCGCAGCTAAAGTTATGGAAGCGTTAAATTTGCAACTTTTTTGCGCTTTTTTCTTTCTCTTCCTCGCTCAAGATGTATTCTTATTTGTGTGAAGATGAATTCCACATGAATTCCTATGAATACCTCTCATCATTTTTCTTTATGACATATTCGGATGAAATTGGGACGAGGCCGTTTGGTGGATTTTGTCACAATTGTTTGAGGTTTTTAGCTTAGCTTAAAGGCACAAATATTGTCAGATTTAAAATAAATTGAATACAATTATTTTTTTGACCAAGTACTCCCCCCCCCCCTTCCTCATCTAAAAAGCTCTAATTTCAAATTTAAATAAAAATGAGCCCAAACTTCTACAAACTTCAACTCAGTGTTGCTATTGCTCTCCCACTAATGATTTTTGGATACCTGATGTGCATATTTTCTACTCAATTAAGCACTGCTTCACATTAAAAATTCAAATTTATGCAACTTTGTTTCACATCCGAGTTAGAATTTATAAATAACAAAAATAAGTGAGATACAAATCAATCAAGCTGTCGACCAGAATTCTCAGAAGGTGAACCTTCCCATTCTAATTTCAATAATACCAATGCATAATTTAAATACATTATAAGCTATATTTAGGTAACCTTTTCATTGAGAAATTATTCTACATGTTAAAAAAGTTCTTAAATTAAATGGAAAATAGAATATTGAAAAATTGTCTCAATATGGAAATAAAGCTGCACAAAAATGAAAGGCCGGCAATAAAATTGGTTCAATAAAATATTTTCAAGTTCAAACAAATTTCCGCTCCAATAAAAAAATGTGGGGCTTCATTATGCAAACTTTTTGGTATTAATCAGTAAAATATTGAACATTTAGAAAGGAAGTCGTACTCAATAACGAGGGTATCCTTAGACATTCATTGACAAATTCGACAATTTTTTAATTTAAAAAAATATGAAAAATTGTTTTAAAAAATTGAATAAAATCTGGAGTTTTTTTAAAAAAATTTATTTGGACGATCTTAACTATGCTTTTAGAGTTTCTCGTCGTTTTGGTCAATTTTCGAGATTTTATAATGATTAAATGAAGTTTGTGGATGCCTTGCTACAAACTCCGGTAAATATGAGTTATAACTCCAAAAAACCACCCCTAGAAACCCCCTCCAGTGACAACCTCGAATAGCAAAAATCGCTGGCATGATGCTGGCGCTGATTTAAATCGAGCACCTATATCCGATCGATTAACCGACTTGTGCTATTCGAGAGCTGTTCTCTAATTGTTCAAAAACCATTCAAACCCTCTCCAAAAAATTCACATTCACAAAATTGCACCCCAAGAAAATTTAATGGATACACATCTCCACCCAAACATCAAATTCCAAACTCAACCAAAACACATTTCAGTCCATTAAAAAAATAAACAAATTTTTTCAAAAGCAATAAAAAATTTAAAACTTTAAAAAAAATTCTGAAGTTCCCCCCAAAATTTATCAAAGGGAGAAAAAATATCTCATTTTATATGCACGAGGAAAAAAATGCGAAGACATTATATTAATCAATCCAACTCCCTTTATGTGCATTACCGACATTCATAACTTCTAACTTTTTATGATTCTTTTGACAATTGCGGTGATATTTTACATGACTTTATTGCAATAAATTTCTCTCTTTTTCTGTGCGCGTATTCGTGGATTTTTGTGTGAAGGGCTGACTATTCATAAACTGATTCATAATACACGCGATACTCATTCCTTATGGATGATATAATTCTTTTAAGAAATATGAAAATGAATTTTTTTTATAGCTCGAAAATTTTTATTTCTTGTGGCTTTCTCATGTTTCAAAAAAAAATTAAATAAGGAAGAATTGTCACGTTGATTCTCATATGCGTTATCGCGCAAAGACAATCTGTTGCTCATTTTCAATCTCTCATTCTCATGTTTCTCTCCACTCCTTTATTTCTTGTTTCATTATTTTCATTTTATACTTTATTTGTAGTTTTTGCTGTCATGTCGAGTCGAGGGACTTTATTTCTTCTCTTTTTCTTATGTCTTCCCAAAACAGACTCCCGTAGCGCACCGAAAATGAATTTCAACAGAACCCAAAAAAAAAACAATGTTGCCTGTTGCACAAATACACATATTCAATATACTTCATGGAACTTAGCCTTACTTCTCTGGTTATTGTCAGACTGTCACTTTCAACGGTGGTTTTTTTGCATGTTTCAACTGCCACCCACCAGTTTTGTTTTGAGGATTTACAGGAAGACTATTGCGGGTTAGATGCCCTTGGTGATAAAGGATTGATCGGAGTTTAAGATTTTGACAGATGAAGATGTCATAAAGGTGCTTTGTTGGACGGATTAGTCTGATTTAATCTGGCAGAATTTTAAAATTGTCTAGACAGACTTTTTTTTGACAAATCTTGTTAAGAAGAATTGATTGCTTTATCAAGCTGATTCTATTGAGTCTATTTTGGTATTTTTCAGAGATGTGGGGGCTCTTTAGAGACATTGTAGTAGAAGATAGAGAGATTCTAATATAGGAGATGAATTTGAAACATATAGCAGTATGATAGGTCTAGTATTGTCAAGAAGAAGCTAATTTGGAGTGCCATACAGCTCTTGACCCCCTTTTTCTCAGCATTTGTTCCCAAAAGTATCAAATCAAAGCATAAAAAGCTAAACCTTGATAATTAAACCCTAGAAACAGTCTCAAATATGATTATAGATTCTATAAAGCTTCACTAGCTTCCAAAACTCAAAAAGTCACATCTAAAGCTCAAAAACTCATCACATAACAAGATTATTTCATAAAAAAATCTCATTAACATTAAGCAGCCTAGTTACTGAAACCCCATTTAATTTAAAAATTAAGACAATCATCAAGTCATTCATCCCAAACTCCATAGAAACCATCCTCGCTTCAAAAACTCATGACAACTCCCCATGTAAATCCTCAAAAATTCATCCTTCAACAATTTCACAACAAAGAGTGACTTTATGTCACTCGGGACATAAGAAAACTGTATGTCTCAACCACTCCTCGTGACGTCTACATATTGTGTCTTACGGCATCAAGAAAGTACAACTGTATTTATGCGATATTAAGTACTTCTTAACTTGTCGTGTTCTTTAGTGCCGTACTGTAAGATTCTTTTCATATTACTTTTATTTTTATTGTTGTTGGCTGTATGAAAAGCCATAAAACATTTCTTTTCCCCAAACACTCATGCAACAACACGATGAAATAATATTTTTTTTTTTTTTTTGCGGAGAATGAATAAGAATGAAATGTACGGAGTGAGAGATAAGAATTCCCCCGAGGCTGGTTGAAATGATTTCTTTTCATTTTTCTGGTACGTATCGTACGTATACAGGAATGAGAAGTAAGAAAAATCTGTTTCAATTTCTGGTTTTTACAGTACTTCCTTCCTTCCTTTTATTTCATTCTCTTTTTCTCATTTCATATCCTCGGCTGTGCCGTTTTTTAATTAATTGCAAATAACTTAAGTAATATTTAAAAACCAAAAAAGGAACGCAAGAAAGATTGTTAAATCCATAAGTATAATAACACCTTAAAGAGCTTAGCATACAGCGAGTGAAAGAGCAATACCGTAATCATGAATCGCTACCTGAATTTTTTACTTTAGCTTTATTTATTTTTTGTTTAAACTGCGACTGCTGCTGAAGCAAATTAATCTCATACTTTATGAGATTTTTGGCGCGTTTGAAGGCAGTTTTATTTAACTTAAATTATTATTATTTTTTTGTTGTTATAACGAGCTACAAATGCAAACAAGATATGAAAGAAGCGTGAAAAAGAAAAGAAAAAGTAGTGATAAAGTTTGATGCTAGAATGAGATTCTTTTGTGGTAAGTTAGTAATGCTAGAAGGGATAGAGCGCTGTTTTTTGGGTCTATGAAGACAATTTTTGAGAAAGAATTGAGTTAATGGCTGATGTTCTATATTAAGAGGCACTTAATAAGAAAAAAACATGATGCAGGAACTTAAATAGCCAATTGTTAGTTCTAAAGTATTAAAATTATTCTTATCCATCACTAACAAGGCTAGGAGCTTAGTTAATTGATACATAGACATATTTGGAGGTATTTTGAACTAGTCAAAGCTATTTTAAGCTAATCTGAGCTATCAGAAGCTATTTGAATTTTTTTTTAGATTTTTGACGCTTTTAAGCATCGTCCTGAAAATGAATCGTCAATTACTCTTAATTCTAGTCCATTCATTTGATCCCTATAACTCTAATTAACAACACTACGATATTCATAAGTCATCCAACTCATCTCTATCCCATCAACTACCTTATTCAGCTTCCCAGCATTCCAAAACCACACTCAACAGCCACTGACTTTCAATTTGCATTTATAGCAGTATCTAGTTTATATCTAGCCATAGCCAAACTGAATACCAATCCACATTCTTAGATATTAAAAGAACTGCATTGAAAAATGATTTCTTCTTATTCTTATTTAACGTTATTCCTTTATCTTATTTCTTTAACGATGTACGTCTCATTTTTTTCTGTTACTCATTCGTAATTCTTCTTTTATTCCTTTAAGACAACAATCGTGTTGGACCAACACTTGCGTGCCAAGATAAACAGGTCTTTCTTTAAAAAAAAAAGAGACGAGAAGAGAAAACTGGGAATTTGTTTGGAAAGAATCGACGCATCTCTCGGGGAACACATAACCGTGTTGTACAGTCTCAGTCCATAAACCAGTTCTCTTCTCTCCTTTTCTTTCTTCTACACATTCTTTTTTTTTTTTTGGTTCTTTTATTTTGTTTTGAAATTGCTTCATTTTTATTGCTTTCATATGCTTTAAACAAGAACGGTTTTTTTAGAAAAAAAAGAGTCGAGAGACTAACAAGGCATGGATGTGATGGAGAATATAAGAAAATAATAATAATAAAAATCAGAACGAGACTTTGATTTATAAATAGTTAAATGAGGAATATAAATTTTAAAGGGGCAAAAAAAAATTGGTATTTTGACATAGACGAGCTCGTTTGGAAATCGCTTTAGAATGGGTCGAGAGGTTAACTTTTTGTAAATTGTTCCAACAGTTCATTGAACAGTTGAAGTGGTTTGGAATAGAAATAGGCGGTAAAGTTTTGAGTGAATTGTTGATTTTTGTTGAGTTGTGAAATTTTGAATTTCTTGTAAGTTTAAAACATTTTTATTTTTTTTTCAATTCTTATTTTTAAAAATTAAATTTTTGAATATGTTGAATTTTAATTTTTTTAAAAAAATTTTAACTTTTAATTTTATTTTATTTTTTTTAAGTTTTTATAAATTTAAATTCAATTTTGAAAAATCTTTAAAAAATTTGAAATCCTTTAATTTATACAAATCTTCAAAATTCTTATAAATCCACTCTAATATTTTTAATCCGACAATTAATCACAATAATCTCACTAAATCCACCACATTAAATCACCCATCACTCCCGTCCATCAATTATTCATCAACCTTAATGAAGACAATAAAAACTCATGTCAAACTCGAAAAATTCTTTTAATTTTGTTGATAAAAAATTTCTTCAAAATTTTTTTTTGTTTACGTTTTATTTCCATCACTGTCGTAATTTTCGCACGCTAAAGAATTCTTTGTGATAAATATTTACACAGTCTAACAGTGATTTCTGAAATGTTAATATTTTCAATCTGTACACAATTGAATGAGATGTGGAAATATGACAAATATGTTTTAACTTGAAAATTTCTCACTTAAAATTCTTGATTTGTTTGAGGAAATGAGGTGATTTGAGGTTGTTGTTTTGGTGATGGATGGGGAATGTTGTGAATTTTTACGTGATTTTAAGTGAGTTTTATTGGACGATGAATTTTTATAAGGCTTTGGATTTTATTTATTTTTAAATTTACTATGTTTTAATTTTTTAAATAGTTTTTTAACAAAACGAATTGATAAAATTACTTTTTAAAAACTTAATTTAAATTTAAGAAATTTAAAATAAAAAAATTTTAAAATCTTTTAAATTTCCACAAATCACAAATTTTAATAATCATCAAAAATTTCAATAAAATGTCGGCAAAAGTCTATTTAATAGACAAACATAAAATGAAACGTAATAGCCTCAATTTATTAACTCACCGAATTACTCATAAACTCTCATGATTTATTGTTTACTTAATAAAGATTTTTTTTTTTCAATTTAATTTGGTCATTTTTTGTTCTTATCAACTTTTTCGTATTTCAACAATTCTTTTGTACTTCCGCTCGTCTTGCGACTTTTTTTGATAATTTTTATTATTTTTTTGTTATTAATTTAATTAAAGTTTTTAATCACTGTTTAAATTACGCAAAAAGAACATTTATCATTTTTGACATTTTTGTCATATTTTTAAATCTAGTAATGATGATCAATTTATGTTTTGGGGGATTCATTGGGTAGATTTTGAGTTATTGAACGATTTTTAATTGAAATTTTAATTCTTGGGAATTTTAAGGTTTCGAAATTAAACATTTTTAAAAGTTTTTTGTCTTTTTCTGTATACTTGAAATCACTTTTAGTTCAAATTGAATTTATATCACAATAATGTTTAAAAATGTTCAATAAAAAATCTACAATTTAAATCTGCAATAATTTTGAAAATTAATCACAACAAAATCAAAAAAAAAAACTCACAACAAAATCAAATAAAATTGCCAATAAAAAATCTCCCAAAAAGTTACAACAATTCACAAAAAGCTTATCGATTTCCATCCAATTCCACGCAAGAAAGAGTTCCGACCTATGATAATGCACATAAATATTTCATGTCTCACACAAAATCTTTTAACCTTTTTTTTTCTTTCTTCATTTTCGCACAGAAAAAAATGACACAAGAAAAAAATGTCCAGAAAGACACCAAATTCTGCTACAATTTCTATGTCCATTACGACACGCACACATCAATTTGTGCTAATTTGTTTCCTCCAACCTTAAGTCCTCATTAAATATTAATCAAAGTAATTTTTTCTCCTCAACAATCTCGAATTGAGGCATAGAAGTTTGCTTAATGAGCAAGCAATTCAACAACATGTCATAAAAGCAGTTATCGATCGTAACTTATAATCGAGTTTTGTGGACTGTTTACTATTGGAACTAAACATAAAGAATTGCTTTTTATTATTTTTTCATTTATGAAATAAATATTTTATTATCCTATGTACATTATTGCTCTCAAGAAAAAATAAAATAAATATAACTTCGATAACGACTTATTTAGTGCATTTAATGCCGAAAAGAGTGGATTTATTGGAATTGACTGTTTATTTACAACAACAACTCGTTTCGAGTTTCGTACATAATCTGATATTTTGTCAAATTATCAAGTTGCGGGGCTGAAATGCCTCAAGGAATGTAGTCGATATCATATATCATTACACACACTTACCTAGTAATCTCATAGTTTCGTGCTCGTTAAGGTATAAATTGAATGATCCATAAGCGGTTGATAAGAGTAAAAATAATCCACATAGTTGCAGTAAATTCCTCATTTTGTACATAACTTTATTTCTTTTTTTTGTGATTTTAATTTAAATAATTTAATTCAATTTATTTCACACTTAATGAAGAAATTTTATTCTGTGTATTTAGTTACGCTAGTTGCTTATCATAATTTATGTTTTGCTTTATTTTCAGCTAGATTTTTTTTTTATTTTATTTAATTTTTTTCATCACTTCACTCTCATTGAGTTCTTTTCTAATTCACATTTAGTTCACTGATAAATAGTCCTCGTATATCCAAAATGATGATTTGATGAAGATGTCATTAAAAATTATTTATTTCAATTTTTTTCAAACTTTTTTTTAAGATGAGTTAAATTATAAGAATTTTATTTAATTTTATTCTTTCGAGACGAAAATTTTTTCACGTCTTTACTGTACGAGTTCACTCAAACGACTGAGAAATTATTATTTTG
This sequence comes from Chironomus riparius, assembly GCA_917627325.4. Taxonomy (NCBI): domain Eukaryota; kingdom Metazoa; phylum Arthropoda; class Insecta; order Diptera; family Chironomidae; genus Chironomus; species Chironomus riparius. The sequence continues at coordinate 12,709,602 of OU895877.1, read as the reverse complement.
AGAACCGGCAAAACATGTGAATTCACATTGAGAGGGAGAGAACAATTAATTTTTGAGAGTGAGATAAAAAACTCAGAAAACCTTACAACTTAATAGGTTTTCAAATCTTACACAATTACAATGTCGGATTGCCATACTCACGCACATAGGCACATGCAAGTCTTAATCTTCAGAAAAAGGCTCAAAATTTATCTCTGACAGTTTCTTGGTAATGTCAATCATTATCGTCTGACAGATTATTCATTTCCTTCATGCATTCCATAAATTACTCAAGAAACATATGGTCACATACTATACAAAAAAAAAATTGAGATACGATGTCCAGAGGAAAATATTTTGTCAGAAATTCTTGTTTGCATAAGAAAATGAAAATAAATTTTATGCAGGATGGCATACAGTCGGTCTTTTTCGTTTCTTCTTTCTGGTCCTTATCCATAATTTTTTTTGTGTTTTGTAGTAAGGCAATTTGGGTAAAGTGATGGAGACAGTTGTGTCCATTTTTTTTGGATATAGAAAATTGAACGTTTGCCAATTTTTGTATGTTTTGTAAAATTTTGTGGAATTTAAATAATTTTGAGGCTGTTGTGTAACAAGTTATGGTTTTCTAATTGAATCTTTACATCCTTAACCTTTATTTTCACTTAATTATTTTAGAACCTTTGGTATGATTCCCTTCATTCAGAGGGTCCCAAACGTCTCTACTAGCTAGATGTCCTTATTTGTGTTCCATTTATCCACAAACTCAACAATGAATTCCACTTCAAAATTATTTTTCAAACACATTTTCTTTCCATTTCTTTTACATTGTTAAACATGCAATATTTGCTGATGAAATGTGTGCATGATAACATGACATAAAGATCTCTTTAAATAAGAAAAATTGTTGGAAATGATAAAAGGAACACTTTTTGTTTCTATGGGCTGGCATTTGAGATGAAATATAATTTTTTGTGTATGAATAGATAAGCATGGAGTATGAAGGATGATGACAACAGTATTGAACAAAAAAAGTAAAGGAATTTCGGAATTTGAAGAAGAAAATCATTTTCATTGTGCGAGTTCGCAGTCATGGAACTGCTTTTAGACATCAAATGGAATGGAAATTATTGCTGATTCGTGCAAATTTTCTTTTGGAATTTCACTTTTGTAGGACGATGAGTGTTAATCGATTTCTTGATGCTTTCGTGTTAATGATTCTTTGCAAGCCTACAAACATGAATTTTTCCACTTAAATTGAATATTTAATTAAAGTTAATCTGGAGATTCAATTTGAGGTCAATTTTTTCAAGCAGTTTTGTGAATTGGAGGGATTTTTGAGGGTTAGGACTGATTAGGGATGTTTGGGATATGGTTTAATTAAATTTGATTTAATTTGTTTACTTTGCTGCTCATTTTAGTTCTTTTTGATGAGTTTAAGGAAATTCTCAGTCACAAAAATGCAGCTTGATCTTAATCATTATTTTAATATGAATCCTTTGCCTCTGTAGATTCATTTTTGAAATTAAGTTAATTGCTGCTTGCAAATTTATCATTTTAATTCATAAAGGACTCATTTAGAGTTATGTCATCAATGTCACATTTAAATAAATTTTGTCGTAAAAAAATCTGCCCAAAATACATCCCCAATGGCACTAATGATGGACACTTAACAACCAAAAGAAAAAACTTAAATAAATTTCAAACTTTGCCTAACTATCCGTCCAGTTAACGATAATGATATCAACATATAATTAAGTTGAGTACATTAGCAGATTAAATTGAAGTAAAAATGACCTGCTTTACTGCGTCACGAAATGTCTCTTTTTGAATAATATTTCATAACGACACATGTGAGCCAATGGGAATTTCCTTTTTATGACTTTAACAACTCAAATGATAGTGATAAGAAATTGAGCATAAAAATTGTGAACATATTTCCACGTCGATTCTCTAGATGATTTATAAATCGATAACTTCTTTTTTGGGAAGATATTCAGACAATTTATTTATTCCCACACACAGGCAGCTTGAAATAATTCATTTGAATTTTGGAACTGAAGTTCATGAGGGCATGCATCATTAGTCATTTGCGATAACACGATTAAGATATGCTTTGGCATACAAATTACATTTCCTTTTACCTAAATCGACTGAAAATTGGGCTTTTGGACGAACATATTAATTTATTTAATGGCATTTTAATTTAAATTTGGTCTTTTTTTTGTCTGAATAACAAAAGAATAATTTTTCTTTTGAGACGGCACCAATTAACCTCCACATTTTTTATTTAAATCAATCTGATGGGATTCGTTTAATAATAATGTGTGGAGTTTTTTTGACCTTCAGTAAGGAGATTGAGTGTTCCGATTTATTGATCAAGAATTCAAATCAGAGGCAGTAATGGGCTTGTTGAGAATTTTAAAGAAATTACATCATTCACAAACGACTCCAAAGAGAAAAAAATTGTTTTTATAGTAATTTATGAGAATTAATAATTTGCAATTATTTAAATCCATTTTTTTTTGTTATTCATTCATTGTCCATGTATGTCTTTTTGTTGTCTACTGTCTTGTTGAAGCAGAAAACAAACTGACAAAGACACCCACTTATCATGACTCGCTTGATTTATGTCTTTTCTTTTTTGCCCTTTTTTGTATCAAAAGACATATTTTTTTCTCCCATGAATGTTAAGACGTCCAAAACTACTGTTGAAAGGGGTTCTTGTCATGCATTGTGTCCCTATTTTAGATTTGTATCGACGATATGCAAAACAAAATAAATAAATTTATTTTTTTCTAGGAATTTTTTTTCAAAATGCGACACTTAATGAACCATAAAAGTCTAAATTTAATTTTAAAAATTTCTTCTTCGACTGCCAAACTTCCATCAGATAATTTAATGTAATAAACTCCACCCCGTTTGCTACTTTCTGTTATTGACTTTTCAGTGAAGCACAACGTGAATGTTTTATGTTTTTCACATATTTTATTTTATTGCATATCCAAAGTCCCTCAAGGCATCTCTAAGAGAGAGTGAAAATTAATTTTAAGGAAGAATCGAAAATTTTATCCACAGGATATTTTTATTTCGGGTGTCTTTCAATTTTTTAAAAGCGTAAATCCCTTGAGGAAGGGTAAGAACACTCATCCTTAATGGCATTCTAAACAAGAGACAGGCTGCACTGTGCATTGCATCATTAACTTTTCGCACACTTATGCAATAATTTCTAAACTCACAATTCTCATTTCTATTTTCATCTACGGCATAGACATTGAAACATACGCTAAATATTCATTCATTCATGCCTGATGATTGGATAGAGGGGTGCTGTTGCTGCTGCAAAATGTATTTTTAAATACCTCTCGTATTATTGTCTCTTCCTTCTCTCCTTCCCAATGCAATGCTCACAGTCTCGTTATTTATTTATGGATTTTAATGCATAATTTATGACATTTCATTTCATCTTTTATCCCAATTTTTATGCCTTTTTTGCTGTTGCTGTTGTTCTGCATTTTTTCATAGCATAATTTTTTTCGATTGCGGGGAAATTACTTATTTTTTTTATAGTCGTGTGAAAAATTATTGAATTTTTATTTTTATGGATTTTAGGGATTTTTTGGCATGCTGCATTTTGTCACTTGGTGTTTGTTTTTCGATATGCAAACAGAAGTGAGTAAAAAATGGCATTTAATGACTTGGGCGTTGTGATTTTTTGATGTAGATATGTGAATTATGGAGAATTGAGGCATAAAATTAGTGCGCATGGATTGATGTTATTTTGACACTCTTCGCATGTCTTAGCCCAAATTTGAGCCTTGGTTGATTAAGTCTTGAAATACTAAGGAGCTAAGATATTGCTGCAAAATGATCTAATAAGAGCTACAACCGTTAGATAAAATCTTTATTATTAAGAAATGGCTCCATTAGTTTAAGGCTGCATTAAATCCACAAAAAAAAACCTCATCAAAGACTTCATAATTACTTAATTAAAAATTCTTAAAATTCACCAACAAACCTCACGAATAAGGAACATGTCAATCAGTACAATTGCAAATGTCATCACATGCTACATACCTGAAATAATAAAGAAAGAAAAGAAAGATAATTAAAATTTAATTTACTGCAAAGAAACTTGTCATCATCACCAACATACAAGAGACACCAGAACGAAAATAGAACGAAATAATTAAAAATATTAAATTCTTGAGAAACAGCATAAACAGAGCTGTAAAGGAAGAGACTGAAAGCAGCAAATGTCATAAATCATCGTGAGTTTTATGATATTCAATAAAATGATCATGAACAATAAAAATTAATTTAAGCATCGAGTTTATTTAGTCATTCTGTGCTGTCATATTCTGTCAGTTATCTCATGGGGAATTGCTTCATTTCTGGAAGTGCTGGCATATTCACTTACTTACTTACTTCGCTGGCCGTACAGATCAATTGTGATCCATGGCCTCCCTTAAATAGCATAAATGGCATATTCACACTCCTTCTTATTTTCGGTAAAAACAGTCTTTTTTGGACATGAAATATATTTTAATCATTTTTATTCAAGTTGCTCATTATGATTCCCGCAGTTTTCAATTTTTATATCCACTATTTTGTTTCAAGTCTTTTGTTTTATTGCCCATACACAAAAAATGATTAGAATCATAATTTATATTGATTTATTGGTGCCATTTTGTTTCACAAACAGCTCTTTAAGTGTTCTGTGCACCATACAGTGAATTTTTTATTTTTACACGTCTTTTTCTAGTTCTATAATTGTTGGATTGTGATGTTGAAATGACTGGGTGTCTTTTGAATTTAGTGGTTTATTTGGAAGTTCTTTAGTGGCTCTACAAGCAAGGTTCCGTAATAGTTTCAAGCATGTGGTTGGAACGTCATTACAAAATTGACGAAAATTCTAGAAATTCGAAATTTGAAGGTACATTTTTACAAAAGCAGGTCTTGGACCTATCATTACTATCATGCGAACCAAATTGATCACAATCATCTACTCAATTTCATCAATAAATGCTGTGACCACCCCAAATCATAGCTCAAAAAATTCCCCAAATTCTCAAAAATCAAACAGAGCTCACAACATCTAAATTGATCAGCCACACAACTCAGTTCAATAAATTTTGATCAGCACATAAATTTCAATTGAGAACAAAATGCGTCTGTGACTACCCATTGCGAACACCTCTGCATTGTTTTAAACATATTGAAATTTATTTCCCGAGATCGTCTCACATGAGAAACTTTTTTTTTCTACCGCGTTATGCCTGCAAAGTAACTGCGTTTATTGTGCTTACTTAATGCGGGTTCCGTGAGTTTGTATGAATACATTCTCATAGACTCGATAATAAATTCGGTTTTGTATATGAATTAAGTAAGCAAGTAACAACCCACGTAACCAAAATCCCATAGATGGACTATACATGTATTACGCGAATATATTCCATGTATAGTCCATGCGTATCATCCATGGAACGATATTGTCCTATGGAGATGGATGATTTCATGGACGATTTGGGAACGTTCCATGTATAGTACATTGGGTAATACAAATGTACTACTTTATGTATTTTTAATGGATTTATGCGCCTGAAAAAAATTTTGCTTAAATCTTAGTTAATTAATTCATATTATTGTTTATTCTTTACACTATTTACTTTATTAAAAATTCACATACAATTATGCTAACAACATTCAAACGAAAAATTATACTACAAAAAATAAACATAGCTGGATTTCTGAAAAAAAGAGAAATAAAAAAATGATTAAAATCCTGAAAATTAAAAATTAATTAAAACGATTAAAACAAAAAAATGCTTGCAATACCTATAAATAATAAAACGAAAGGAGAACGATAATTTAATGATTTTAAGATGTCTAAATCATCTCAATTTTTTGTAAATTTTCATTATTAAAAACTCATTTTTTTCTTACCTTAAACATAACTTTATGACTTGTTTCACATTCTTTACCATTTTTTTCGTCAATTTATCACAATTTAAAACATTAAACCACAATTTAAATTAATTTTTCACGTCATATAAATTTTTTCTAAAACACATTTCACAATGTAAACAAACAAGAAAAAAAACCAAAATGTTTTTAATTGTCCGAATGACCAGATTTTTAAAATATTACGTAAATGTATTACACATGGACTATACATGGAAGAACCATTTATGTAGTACAAAAGTAATACACAATGTACTATTTTGTGGAAAGTACATAAATCTTCCATCGATGTCAATGGAAAATGTGTGGAATACTTTGGTTACGTGGGAATGAGACAAAACGGATAAATTGGATAGTCATTAATCAAATGCTTCTTTATTACTCGCTTCTCTTTGAATACGCAACGAAGCAAGTTGTGTCTTTTCTTTTCAGCACCGACAATTTTTTTTAAGTTTCTCTTCTTCATCTTTTCTAATCTCAAAAATGGCACATCGTTAGTCACAATAAATGAAAAGATTTGTAATTTCTTAACTTAAAACTTGCCAAAAAAAAATCATGAAGTTGTTTTGTATGACGCGACACTTAATCCCCGTTATGTTGATACTGAATTTACGTTCGTAAAGGAAACAGCAAATTGAGATAGGGATTACATAAAAGTTTGATGCTGTTTAATCGATAAGTACAGCAACAACAATAATATTGTCAAGTTCTGATTGAATTCGTGCCGAGCTAGCGGCAAAATCGATAGAAGAAGTCAATAAATTTCCATGCGGATCTATTCAAATTAATTGTTTTGATTTCTTTGTCGCTTTTCTACACCCACGCAATCTTCTTGTCCATTTTCTGCTGTTTCTAGTCAGTCTTGTAGCTCTCACAACAATTTATGATTTTCTAAAATGTTTTGTTTGACTTTATTTGAATGAGCAAAGTATAAAGAGGAATTGAATGAGTTAGAAATGGAAGTGAAAAGAGAATGAAACAGAAGAATTTAAGATAAGGTCAATGGTCCAATTGTGAGAATCTCATCAGTTATCGAATAAAATTCTCATAAAAATAATCATTAACAGTCCCTTTTTAAGATAATTTGAATGTGTTGCGTGTGATAATTGAGAAAATTTTTATTGTTTGGATCACAGATGGACGGAAAGGTATGAATAAGAATGGGAAATAATTTGGTGATGTATGCAAAAGCGCATTTTTATTTTTGAAAATTTTGAATACAAAAATTTGTTAAAATTGGAAAATTATGAATCAAATTCGAAAGGTTTGCTACTCAGGAGCTACTCTGAGTCACCTTGGAAGCTTAGTAAGCTACGAAAATACCTAAGCTGTGGCCTTGTGAGCCTCAAAATTCAGTCTAAAATGCACAACATTTATGATTTGACCATGGATGACAAAAATTATTAATCCTGTCAATCCACAAACCCAACCAGCCATACAGACAAACTGTCATCCATAACAGTCCACAAGTCACTTCCATAACCTATCATAACGAAAATATTTTGAGAGAAGAAAAGAAGATTCGACATTAAAAAGGGTTATCAATGAACATACCCAAATCAGCTAGGAAGAACATTTCATGTTGAAGTGATTTATGCTTTTAAACACATCAGAATAACAACAACAACAGCAAGCTATAGACACAAAAAATATTATCAGTATGTTTTGTGTGAAATGAGAAAGTGAAAGATGAACTTGACATGTTGAGGTTTTCTGCTTTTGATAACGCAACGGCATGAAACAATTTATTATGAATGAATCGAAGAGGATTTCCAATATTATTAATATGACAGGCTTGCATGTGTGTGAGCGGTTAAGTGATACTCAATAATATTGACTTTTTCCCATTCAATAAATGATCTTTAACAATTGCAAAAGTCTCTCTTTTATTATTGCCCAACAAATAATCAATAAATTTACTACTTTATGTCTCAGACAAGTCAAATAAAATTGCAATTGAATGTGTCAATTAAATTACTCAAAGTCTCAATAAAATGTCAGGCTTTATAGGCAGCTACAAATGTCATTAAAAGCAACTTAAACATCTTGTTTAATTGAATTGCTGTGAGTAATTTAAATTACTGTAAATGTTACTTGTTGTTGCTGCTGCTGATGATGATGATTATTGTGGATCGGGTGTTGGAAAGGTGATGAGTTGATGTGTTGACGTGTAAATTGTTATGCGAATTAAATGAGTTGAGATTAACTTGTTTTATAAAAGAAGATGTTGCCAGATTTATAATTTTTCGAGTTAACAATTTGAAATTATCTTCAATTTGTATTTAAATTATAAAGGATTTGAAGCAAGTTAAAAACCAATTTCATGCAAAAATGATTTTTTAAGGAACTTAAATAATTAGCATTCACAACTATCTCTTACCTGAACAATAGCACAACAAAAACCATGAAAAAATCCATTCATAATGATTAATTTCATCACCTCAATCCCTATAGAAACCATTCAAATTTGCATAGCGATCAAACTCAATTAAGACACTCAAACAAAGCAAGATAAAGTTAACAATGAAAGCATTAAACTAGAATTGAAGGAAGCAGTAAAGTAGAAACAATTATAAGAAAATTATAATTGAATTCTGTCAAAAGCAAACGTCCTTATCTTTAAGTATACAGCTTGTTTGTGCAAGGAATTAAGGTCTGCTTTTAATTCTTCCCCAACAAAAACTTTCTTTTTCTCCTCTTCCACTTAGGAAAGTTTTACGTCTTGTAAATCTATTTATATTATTTTCTATCGACTATGCTTTTTCCTTCTCCATTCTCAAGTTATTTTGATAGTTTTGCTGAATTTCCATTAAGACATCATAATAATTCAACTTCTTACCCCCCTTTCCCCACCTCCTACCCTCCCTCACACAAAACAATTGAGAGCTTAATGGAGAAAAGGAAAGTTAATTAAATTGAAGTCATAAGTTTTAATTAATTCTCTATTGAAAAGCTTTCAGTGAAAAATTTATTCAGCGACAAGAACTTTTTTCCTTTTGTGTTTTAAAATATTCCTTGCCTTTTGCTGCTTTTGAGCAGTTTTGGGGGAATTATGTGGTGACTTTTGGGTGCGTTTTTGTGGGGACTTATATTCTTGTTTGGAATGGGTTTCATATGTTGGAATCAGCATCTTAATTTGATCAATTTTCATCATTATCACGCGTCTTCAACAACATTCAAAATTCATAGCCATAATTTGACCCATATAACCCCATCCCCAACCAATCATCCCAAAAACTATTCCAGACATGCAATAAAATTCCCACAGAACCAGCACGTCCCTAATACCATTTCCTACTTGTTGTTCCGACTCTCTCAATATAATTTTCCTATTAAAACTTTTATTTCTGAAGAGAATATTAATGAACTTCCATACTATGAATTATCGCATTTATGAACTTCTCGTTTGAACAGAAAAATTTTCAGTCCTTTCTTCTGCTCTCGTATTTAACATAACTTTTCATCATCAATGACCAGTAATTTTTTACAAGAAAATTTCACAATTTTAGAGAAGAAGTAGATGTTGTTAAGAAAAAGTTAAATGCATGCATTCAGCATAAGTAAAAATTGAGATCAAGTTGTCGACATAATTTTTAAGACTTTATGTAGAAAATGTGAAAGAAAAATGTTCGCAAGAGCTTTAGAGTTTTATTTTTGCAAGTTTTCTACGTAAAAGACCATTTATGTACAATTTTCTTGGTCTTCTATGTTTGAAGCAAGTTTAAAGGCAATTTGAGAATTGGATGCAAGGGGTGGATACTTGTTTTATTATTCGAGCTTGCAATGACTTTTTTATGGAATCATAAAATTTTAGATTTTTATTCAAATTTGAATTTTAAATAGGTTTTTGAAATTTGAATTCTTAACGGATTTTTTTAATTTGAATATTTAACAGTTGTTTAAAAAAATCATGCGAATTAAAACTCAAATCACCATAATATCCACCTCTAGTCCCCCAACAACTAAGTAAGAAATAAAAATCATCAAGAGCAAGTAAATGCCATAAATAGTGAATGAAATCAACGCACAAAACTAAGTGGAATTACTCTTGTCTGTCGACATTATTGTTGATTACGAAATTGTGATTGATTGATATCTTGAAATAGAATGCACGAGTCTTGAACATGTCTTAAATTGTTGATGGATTACTCGTCGACCGAAACACACCAAAATTTCCGAAAAAAAAAATAAATTGAAATTAAACGTAAGAAGAGATGGAACGAAAAAATAAGAATTATGTGAACAAATAAGGCTAATGATGGTAATTTACTTAATTATGGTGAGATAAGATTTTTTTCTTTCAATGAATTCAGATAGAATATTTACTTTTATGCTTACAACAAGATAGTCGAGTCTCTTATCTAAATCGATATTTGATTTATGCTTCCAGTTCACTAAAAAGAATCTAAATCCATACATAGATGTGTGTATATAATTTTACGAAAATGAAAAATAAATTAATGGATAGAAACATGAAAATTGTGGTGAGAAAGCACTTAACGTTAAATGTTTGCAACACCAGTATCCTGTCACCTCTAATGAAACGACACGCCACCGCACTAAATGTTGCTGGTAATTTCACTAAAAGCTTTTTGCTCACTTCACTATCTTACCAATATATATCATTTTTCATCATCACAAAGCTTGTTGTGTGGTGCTCTTTACTCTCAAAAAATATAAATAAAATTTTCTTTTTTTTCACGCACTGAGTGACACATTTTAATCATGAAAAACCATTCTTAATTTTTGTTATAGTGAATGTCAAGGGTTGGGTGGCTGGTGACTTTAGATTGTCATTTTGCTTGTATTTTTTCATTGCAACATCAGCAAGAAGTGTGGTTTGCTGAGCTGTTGAATGATAAACTGTTTTGGTTCCTTACTTCGTTGCGGAGAGTCCACGAGAATTAGAGCAATGGAGAATTAGCCAAAAGCTGGGTCTATCTTTAGAATTCTTCAGGTGATTTGGAACAAGAACGAGTCAGGGGGGTTTTCGGTCAAAACATGTACTTTTTGGAAAAATTTCTTCAATTTGCCAGGGTTATTGGACGAATTTCAAGACATGCCCCTGATTCAGAGTATATTGTCACTTACGAGAGGGATTTGAACCCAGGACTTCTAATTCAACATCAATTGTCGGAACCTTTACAATGTGAGGTCTCACTGAGCCATAAAAACAATTCATCTGTTCAGAATCAGTGGTGGACAACCTTGTTTGTAACACGACACACTTTGGGAGTAATCCTTGACAGAAACCACGCACAGCACACAGTATGTGGGATTTCTGGATTTTTTTGCAGCACATTAGTGTGCCGCGGCACATAGGTTGGAGATTCTTGGAATATCATTAGATCTCTTACAATTCACAAAGCCATTCCACAACTCCTGATTTTCAATCACAAACTTTAAGAGTAGCTAAATTGCTACACTTAAAAATAATAATTCATCTTCAAACAGACTTTAAAAATCTTTTTAATCTAATTTTTTTTATTCATCCTAAAATATTTCAGACCATCCCCGAAAAACTTTTCTTAATTATTAAAGAATCAAATAAATTTTCCTCAAATATTTCCACCCCCAGCACAAATTTATAGATATTTTACCGCACTACATTTACTTGAATGAAAATTTCTACATCCAGAGATCCACCAACTCACTCTCTGTGTATATTATGTGAAAATCTGCTTAATGGAAACACATCTCAACACAATATTGAAAGGGAATCGATGTGGAAATTTGATACAATTTAACATCACAATGGAATGTCATTCGGTTTTTGAAATGGAAATCCATTAAAAAGGAAGAATTTAATTAAAATCAATTATACTGAAAACTTTTGATAAAATACGCATAAATTAGGAAGACAGACGAATGAGAAAATTATGTACTACAGAGACAGCGATGAATGGAAAATTTATTGTAAAAGAATTATTCCTTTTTTTTTTGAGGAAAGAGAACTGAAAAAGGATAAAATCCAGAGAGACTTTAATTAAAATTTGGAGAGAGAGCGAAGAAAATGAAAAGTTATTAATGGTGACTATGGACTGAGCGCAGTTTTTAACTCAAAAGTATCAAAATTCAAACCTTTGCCTTGATGTTTAAAAAATAGCAAATTTGAAAATTTTGAACAAAATCTTATACTTCACAAGAAGTTGTTTCTGACTCTTAGAAAAGCTAATTAGCTACCAATAAGAAGTTTACATGTTATTCTAAACATAATTGCATCTAATGGTCTTCAAATAGAACATACTAACAAGCAGGCAGGCAAATAGACAATCAAATAAAGTGATGGACCAATAGATGAAGTTCAGACAGACAGACACACCGCTGACATCACCAACCTACTCCTTCCACTAAAACAGATCCAAAAAAACTTTTTAAATGAGTAAAAATCGACAGTAAGGATGGAAAGAGAGAAGCAAACCCATCATAATTGTATTTTGTGGTGGAAGCGCTTTTAGCAAAAAGCCAATTTTCAAATTTAAATGCTAATTTAGTGATAGAAGGAACTTGATTGAAGTTTCGGAAATTCAATTTTCAACTTCCTTTATGGAGTTGCTGATTGAAATTTATCGCTGAAAATTTTTCGACATATTGTCAATTTAATGGATGCACACCCACATGAGACGATGAGGCAATATCTATCAATCTATCTCTGTTTTAAAAATAATTTTCTGTATTTTATTCAAATTTTATGTACGTTATTGATTAAAGATTTTTTTTTTATTATCGATATATATAAATTCAGTATGTGTGTATGTGTTGCTTATTGTTCCTATAACAAGATTAATATGATTTTTATTTTACTTCCTTGTTATACAATACACAAAACTGACATGACAACGCATCTTATTTCCTCATGCATTATTTGAAGGATGATTTTCTTTTCTAAAGTATAGAAAAAAAAGGTGAGAGATATTTATGCAAGGTGAGGTAACAAAACGCGAGAAACAAAATGTGAGATTATTGATTCTTTTTTTTTGGTTTATTAAAAGGGATCGTTCACTTATGACGTCCGAAATTAACGGTCATTTTTCAAGAACAATGGATTTCCAGGAATTTCTATTGTTCTTTTCTTGCTGACCCCCCCCCCCCCCCTAGACGTCAGGTTTGTTTGAATGTGAGCCCGATATTAACTGTGTTGTCAATAACATCAGAAATTTAGAAAATATCTTATTGGATATCCGGCTTATCTTAAAGTTTTGGTTTATTTTTCAAAAAAAAACTGTTTATCGAGACAGAGCTGGAATGGAAAATTTAGATATTATTCAAAATCATTTTCCAAATTTTGACAATGTTGAAGACAAACAAGCTTTGTCAAAAAGTCTATTTCCTTCTAATTAAGGTTTTTTAAGTTTTCAAAATATTTTAAAGTTTGAAATTTATTTTTTACACACCACAACCAGAAACAAAAACCAAAAATTCCACTTTAAAAACATTTTTCACACCAAGTAAATTTCCCTTTCATGTTTAAAAAAATCAAAAATATTCCAAACCTTCCCACATCATCATCATCATTCATTCATTTATTTATTCACGGCAAGAGAGATGAAAATTTTTGTGTGAATGTCTTTGAGTCTAGGATGGAAAATTTCGCATGAAGCACATACAAAAAAAATCCTTGGCACAGCGTAAACGATAAGAAAAATTGTATACACAAGGAAGGCAGGAGTTTTTTTGTGGCAATCTACTTTGCAATTCGGATGAATTATGATTGAAAATATGTAGATTCATAGAAATTATGAGAAAACGAAATCAATCATTCAATCTATAATAAGCACATGTCAGGCATATTACATTTGCTTCCTCGGCTGATGCTGTGGAATAAAGTCTTTTCCTTACGGTGAACGTCGTAATAAAATTTGTCATCTCATCATTGATGTAAATTTTTCTTGTTCTACTTTTTTTTTTGTGCGATGCCTGATAATTTTGTCACCGAAATAAATCATCAGTCTTCTTTATTTATCCAGCATACTTCTTCTCCCATGGCGATAAAGAAAAAGAGGAGCAAGAAATTTTGTCAGTGCGTCATTGAATAATATTGAAGGGTAAATATGATTATTAATTTTAATGATATTTTGTTTATTAATCTTTGAATGACGTTCATTTATCGATGTTGTAATGCTGAAAATGTGATGGATAGCTAGCACATATACTTATTGTTGTGAGCTTCAATTTTTTATCAAGGTCATAGAAGAAAGATTTTGAAACATTTTCTCGAGATTGAGAGAACTGGAACCATTGGCTCAAATTTTGTTTCTCCCCCAAAGTAGATGATTTTTAAATCTGAGGTTAGGTACTACGAGGAGCTCTTTAAACCAACCCCTGAAGCCACCACTTTAGTCCTCATCCCTTTATTATAAAACTAGGTTCATTCCTAATTTTTTCCTAGAATTCATCAGATCATCAGATGCCATAGATCAGTTCATCTTTGACGTACATCAAAAAACCTACTTTTCATACCCCCCCCCCCCTTCTTGTGACGTCTAATCCCAGACAAAAGAAAACTATGATTTCCTGAGTAAAAAATTGTACAATTTTCTGATCCTCCTCTTCCCTAAATGTTGGACGTCATTAGTGAACGACTCCATACCAAAAAATCTGCATACAAAATATCTACCAACAATAATTAAATTAAATCCACAATAAAGTCAGCATAACATCCTTCCAAAATACCCCCTCGACCTTCAACAAAAAACTCACTCATTCAAAAAAGTTGCTTAAAAAATTTTTCCTCCTTTTTTTCTAAACCATCACTAAGCAATAAGCAATGAAAGCAGACAGGAAATTAAATTATTTCTGCCATTTTCGCTTTAAATGTCTCTTTTTGCTTTCTCTTCTGTCGCTGAATCGCTGCTTCATCCTTGTTTTTGTTATTTATTCTGCCATATGCATAGTGTACCCACAAAAATCAATATTTAACAGAATAAAGCATTTGATGACATTCATAAATTTCTTAAAGGCTTCAAGAGTAAAAAAATACACATAAATTTAAGTTCGTACCCAAGAGAGCAACAGAAAAAAAAATTCATTAAACGAAATAAATTTGATGCACTAAATCATTCAAATAGAGTGAGAGAATGAAGGAAGTATACAAAGCATAAAGCAATGTGAATATGTGGAATAAGAAGATGAGCCTGTTTTTTTACACAAAATAATTCCCGTTCGCTCTGTCTCGCTCGTTCATCTCGTAAATGTGTCGTTATTTTTGCAACAATAAATTTTAAAGTTCAAAAAAAAAATGTTGATGCTTAGCAATTTATTTCGACATTATATGTGTGTAGTCTCACATATGTGAAGTTACGAGGAAACGCTAAAAACAATTTTTTGAATGCATTTTTGTTCAGTAATTTATGATCCATTAAATTAACATGCACGGTTGTAGACTGAATGAGGAAAAGAAAAACAAACATAAAATAATTTCATATACTTATTTGCTCTTGTTGTTGATGATGATGATGATGCAAGAAGAATTAATTTACTACGCAAATAAAAAAGGATGAAAATTTCTCGATTCTGACAGCCTCGAAACAAGAACTGAAAAAAAGATGATGACTCCATGTCTTGCCAAAAAGTTATTATTTACAATTGTTCCGCAAATGGGTAATAAGTCGAGAGAGGTTCTTTATATTTGTTCTGCAGCTATGAATTTAGAGAAATGAGCATTGAGAGGAGTTTGTCTGAGAGTAACCTTAAATTATTCCTATAAGTATACTTACTAAATTTTAAAGGTTAGGTTTCACTGAAACTATATCAAAATTCTAGAAATAATATTCATAGTTATAGTGTCTCTGATAGTGTATTTAAGGGTCCTAAATTATGAGGAAAATTTACTGCCATGGCTTTTAAAGTTTTTACTGCTTAGTCTTATTGAGACCATCTCATCACTGGTACTCACTGTGAAGTTGGCAAAAATGCAAAGTCGGTTCAAAACCATGTTCAGCATGAGATGATTTGCTATAGTTACAAATAAGAAGGAAAATAAGGACTTAATGACGATCTAGAAGCAGAGACAGTCCTCGATAAATGAAGATTGATATTCTGTAGTCATTTGTATCCAAAGTATGTGGACATGTTTCTGTCCAGAGCCTTAACAGCTACTTCTACCAGCTTCTACTGTTGTTCCTATGCTTTCTTAAAGGTCGCTACTGTACACTAGAGTAATACGTATAATGACCTGGAATCAGAGTTGCGACGACAGGTACCTGTCATAGGTAAAGATGACAGATTCTGTCAAAAGATCACCTGTCACACGCCGTTACCAATTCACAGGTCAAATTTGTTCGCCGAAAAATCTACCTATCACAGATGACGGCCTGTGTCAGGTGGGCTGTTTTCGTTGACTTGTGACATATCGCAACTCTGCCTGGAATAACCCAATACCAGTTTATGCCAACCTTTTTTAAGCAGTGGCACACCTTGAGGTTAAATCATGATCAAAACCGCAAGCAGCATATGGTTTGTGGGATTTCTAATTTTTTTCGTGGGACACAAATGTCCTACGGCACACGGCATAGACATCACTGTTCTATACTATCCCAGGATCCTATAACGAGTCTTCAAATAGCAAGCAGAAATTTCAATAATTTCAATAAATGCGCTACAAACCTATCTCTAACCTCTTAAAACTTCAGTCTCAACATTTTTCTCATTTCTTTTAATATCCCCCCAAAAGGATTTCATTGAAATGCAACAGAGAACAAAAAGTTTATAATTAGTCTGAATAAGAAACAGAGAAAGACTCAAATCAATAATCGAACACTCGTATAGCCCGAAGATAAAGCAAATTTTACATTTATTATTTCATGCTTATACCCATAATTACTTACTAGCTGATATTCCATCGATAATTTGCCAAAAACAATGAAACAATGAACTGAATTGAGAAATCTGAGTTATATTAAAACGGAAAATAATAAACTTCCCGAAATATAAAGAAAAATGTGCTTGGGCATGAAAAGAATGGTATGAAAGAATGAGAAAAGGAATTGATGATGATGATTAATATTATGATGTGCTGATGTTCCTGAAAAAGATTTTATTATTGAAATTTCATAAGAGGAAGCTGATAAGAGTATTTTGTCAGATTTATAGAGGGAAACAGGTTTTGACTACAGTTTTGGACATGGTTAAGTAGTTAAAACCTAAATGAATAAATGGAACAAGTCACAATCTGTATCCAAAGGTCCAAATAAGACTTTTGGCATAATAAGTCAAAGTTTTGACAAGTAGGTCACTGATTCCATCTCATTGACTTCCTATAAATTTGATTATCCCTTCTTTAAATTCTGACAAATTCATCTCAACTTGTAAGGAAATCGTTGCAATGCAAAAAATGCTGGAAGGTCTCATTTTTCTGTACATAACACAAAAAAAATGAAGAAGAATTGCAGAAGAAAGGAATGAGAGGAACAATTTGCCGCGAGAAAAAAAATTTCATTTCTGGGTGTTCCTCATAGTGCTCTAACAATGAAAGAACAATGAATGTAAATTGATCTTGTTAACGTTATTAATGAAAACATTTTTTTTTCGCTTGTGTATTTCATCATCATCGCTCGTGGTGGCATTAAAATTTATAACACACAAAAAGGGAAGGTGGAAGGTGGAGCAAACTGTTGTCAGCAAAACGCCAAAAAATAATGAACCGGAAATTTACTTTGTGTCGCTTTTTTTCTGTCTTCATGCTTGACATGAAGCATTTTAATTTCACGATTAATTATATTTCACAGTGAAAAAACTTAATTAAAATTAAATTGACAGCAATTCCTTTTGTTTATATGAATATATACAAATATTTTCATATACACAACTTTACGGTTTCGTAAGCAAAAATGAGTTAATGGGATGGGTTAAATGGACTGTGTAACGCATTTGTTTTTGTGTGATTTTGAGAAATATTCAAGAATTATGTTTGTAACGGTTTTTTGAATTTTGAAATTTTTATCAGCAATTTCGAAAATTTTCTCCACTTCAAAAAGTATTTTGGCATTTAAATGCTTGACATTCATAAATTTGTATAAAATCTTTTGCAAATAAGCTGTAAAAAAGTAGCAATGATTGATTGAACTCATTTCATTAGCATCAAGATGCATAAATTCCACAAATTTCAAACATAACCAAACCGACCACGTGCCAATTTATTTTCACAAAATAAACAGCTACTAATCGTGTCTCTATGCGATGTTAAATATGATTAATTTTATAATTTTTGCAACTCTTTCGCTTTCTTTCAACTCGTCTAAGTCAATAGATATTCATTTACAAAGAGAAAATAGAGAAAAAAAAGTATTTTTGTAAATGGCGCTTTGTTGAATATTAAAAAGTTTATGATTTCTTATGCTAAACGTAAACATTGAAGTTTTATTTTTCAAGACAGACGTAAAGAAAAAGAAAAAGTCGGAATGAGGAAATTATTTTTGAATTAAATTATTGCCAACAACTGCCTTCTTACTCTATTCATTCTAAGATCTTTTGTTGTTTATAATTTGATTAAGTATAAAATAATATTATTTTACGTAAAAGAAGAAAACACCAAATAAATTTTTCTCGAGTAAAGTAAGAAGAAAAGAAAAAGTTTTGTAAACTGTGAAACTATTTATCGTGTACTATCATCAATCCTATTAAAATTCATCATACATAAATACTTAACTTTGTGCGTGGATAGTAAATGTAACATTTTTCAAACATAAATGCTTAAGTAGATAAAAAACGAGTCTTCTTGATGAATGAGGATTATGAACTTCTTGGTGGATGACTGAGTTATTATGATAATGATCATAGGCTAGCTTTAATTTGGAAAAGGACAAAATTTAGTGTGAAGGGGTTCAATAATAATAATAATAATCCTTTATTCAATGCATAATATAAGGCGGAACAGAAATTAAATATTTTTGATGTTAACCTTTGTCGGTTTTAAATCAATCGCTTATGTGAGGGTGTTGAAGGGGTTCAAGAACAAGGTTAGGGTCTGACGAAGTTAATTATTCTTTATGATTATATTAATGGTATTACAACTTTACACGACTAGGGTCGCCTAGTAAGATGTATCTATCATTAATGCAAATGTAGTAACTCAACAAACACTTTAAACTGCTAGCTTAGTTGAATTATCAATAAAGTTCAGCGGGGAATCTTCAAAAAATTCGAAAATCCTAGTGTTCAAATCTCAAACCTCGTCTGTTGCAGTTGCATAGAGTTGGATAATTGTAATAAACCTAGTGAATTAACAAACTGAAATCTAAGTCCTATCCATAGCTACCCCTCTCATACTATTCCAATTAAAACCACATTCCTGCAACCACCGCATGGAAGTCATCAACAATGAAGGAAAGGAATGTTGAGAAGCAAACATATGGTTACCAATAATGCGCGCCGTCTTTGGTAAAAAAAAGAAGTCTAATTAATTATGTCAAACATATACAAAAAAAAAAGTCCCCTCCCAAATTATTTTATGATGGCATTTAATAATTAAACAAACAAACGTTAACTTTTTTGAATATATATAATTGGAATGAGAAATATGAGGCGAATAAGTGAAATCGAGAAATGTTTAAATAATAATTTTTTTGTTGTAAGTTCTTTTGCCGTTGTTTGAGCTACCAGCTCATATAAATTAATTAAAACTTAGAAAAACATTAAAAAAATCTATCTCATTTATAAACGTAGTTAAATAAATGTAGATGTGTCGTGCTATAAATAGAGATAAATAATTTGTCGTCTGAGGGTTTTTTTTCTTCTATTTTCTGTTTTACTTCTGTTGGCGGCACAATTGATCAAATAGTGGAGTGTCATAAATGGTGTTAATAATCGCGGCATATCTCTCGCCGACTATTATTTCATTTCTTTTTCTTTCTTCTTTTTTGTTGACATGCGGGGGTGAAGCTAAATATATTTTAAATTGTTTATACGCGACAATGTGCTTACTGTATAATTATAATTTTTTTAATGCTGATGTGCGGTGTTATCTTCATTTTATCCATCTGGTTGCTTAATTGTAATGACTTTTATTTCGTTGTTAATTGTAAAATGCATTTGGTTTGTGACCTAAATTGACGTTGCGGTGAAGATGTTGTTTATGAATCCTTTGAGATTGTATTGTCTTTTAATTTGATGTTTTTGGAAGCATGACTCTCAAGTATCCTGGTCACAGATAATTTTTTAACAACATCGTGTAGTTCATCCTTTTTGATTCTAAGGGAGTCTGAGGTGGTACCAAAAACTAGCTCCAAAAATAATTTTAAAGCATTTTCTATTGCATATATCAGTTAAAATCAAGGTGCTGCATCAAGGGTGCTGTCCTGATAAAATGATCAAAAAATGATCAAAATAGATTTTATGACATTGCTCATGAATGGTATTGAAATTATTCTTTTGTGAGAATCGAACTCAACTCATGTAAGTCTATATTGTTGATCAAAATGTTAATCAACTGCTTTACTTCTGAATAATCGTTACATAAAGATGTAATTGATAAAATAGCAATATAAATTGATATAAATATCAATCAATTTTGGATGTGACTTGATAACAAATTCACAGTTATTAAATTTAAATGAACCAGCTAATTCATGTATAAAAATGCTCTCAATCCAAAACTATCCAACCTCAAAATGACTCCTTTACTTACTCCTATATTTGATGTATCTCGAACAATAAATGACATCCGCTACGTTCACTATTCTCTAGTTCCAATTAATTAAATTGAATAGAATTGCATAATGAGAAAGGCGTGAATTCCTAAATTGTTCTTGATTATTACAATTTTTATTTCTTCTCTGTCGCTCTCCTTATTTGAAAAGGTGTGTCGGTGTTGAGTCGCAGACATGTCTAAGTATTTCCAATTACTGCAAAAATGAAAAATTAAATCCAATTATCATGGAAAACTTTCCTTTCAATTTGTGTAGAGAGAAATTAATTACAGAAACTTGAAATGCACTTAACATGCTCCCTTCAAATAAATTTCTTGTTATTTTTGTTGCCACATCTCCCAACTCAAACATCCGAAATTGAAATTTTTTTTAAGGTACAAAGGAGAAAAATCCATCAAAAACACTTGAGTTTATTTTTCCGAATTCAATTTTCTCCAAATTTTTTGATACACTTTATGAAGGGAATAACTTTTTTTCTATTTCTATGTTTAACAACATCAAAGTGGATTTTCTGTGACTTTGATGCCATGCACAAAATAAAATATGTACGAAATTGGAAGGAAACAAAAATTTTTTAAATGGACATCAATTGAAGTTAGGAGATTTGAAGGGGATGGGAACATTTGGGTTTGGAGAATAGATTTAGGGTTTTGGAGTTTAGTTGTGTTGGTTTTAAGCTAAAATGTGTGTCTTTTTAGCCCTAGAAACCAGCCATAGAAGATTTTGAGGCTTCTTCAAAAGCCCTGACGAAGAATATTGTTCTTAACTATCTTTGTAATAAGCTGAACCTTTAAATAGCAATAAAATCGACTAAGGATCACTAAAAATAATCCAATTAATCCCCACTTGACCCCACATCACATAACAATACCCACTCTATCTAAAACGGAATCAACGTTTCCATCCCCAGATTATTTTTGTTCAAAGTACTTTTATGACACAAAGTCAGATTTTTATTCACCAAACTAGACGAGACTCAAAAGAGAGAAAAATAAATAGAAACATTTGTGGATGACATGCACTTTGAAATGTCATTTTTGCTGTTTATAAAAAATAACATAGACTTCGTTTAGTCTACAAATAAGCATAAACAAGAAAACATTTTTTGAGTGTTGAATTTCCTAATTTTTTCTAGACAAATTTTCAACATTTTTTAAAAAGACAAAGATGAACACAAAGCAGAGAAAATGTTCCTTATAATGAGTGATAATTTCATTTTTTTAAAAGACATAAAAAAAATTGAGCAGATGTATTTCTCATGTCACACAAAGATATGTGAGAAATTTCTTAATTAGTTCAAAGTTCAAAGACAATATATTTTATCATACTCGAATGTATAACTTAGAATAGACCAAATAATAAATAAAGGAATAAGTAAGGAAGTTATTGTGGTAAACACATGTGTTTAATAGAAGATATCTCTCCTGCATTGCAATAGCTATAGAAAGGTGAATGGATGTGATAATGACTTAGTTTTGTGGATTCATACCTTTTTCTATTTACTCTAACCTGTACGTTGGGGTATGACTTGTGTTTCCTGAATATTGTGGCTAATTAACCCACATATGGTGGAATATGAAGAAATATTTACATTATATTTACATTTTGTTTGACAAAACTGTTTTGGAAAATATTGAGGATGTAAAAACACAAAGTCAGATATTCATAAGGAGCCGTTCATTTATGACGTCCAGGGAGGAGAGGGTCAGCAAGAAAAGAACAATAGAAATCCATGGTTCGTTTTTAAACAATTACCGTTAATCTCGGACGTCATAAGTGAACGATCCCTAAGTAGATACTTATAGGGGAACTCAGTTTTAAAAAAAGAAGAAATACCTAATAAATACAATAAAAAAATTTATCTTATCATGCAACAAATGAAGTAATGGTTTTTAAGAAACTAGGATTTGAACCTTCATCTCATTAATGTAATTAGTCTTTTTGACTTCATTATTAATATACGAACTTAAGAATTCATAGCTTATTTAACATATTAAACTTTTACTATTCATTAGACAGATTAAAACTAAAAAACCCAAATCTTACACAAATCAGCACCAGAAATGCACCTTCAATATAACTTTTCAAGTCAAAGCAAAAATTCCATAATCATAAAAGCAGAGCAAAAAGATATTCTTTTTGTAATACACTCAACATTATTGGTTTATAGCATCGTAATTGTAACATTTTCACCTGTTTTTATAGCTCTTAACATGTACGATGCATTTGATAGCACTTTAAGACATAATACGTGATATAAATACAGCCGACATACTAACATCTTGACAGACGATTTTCTATTGCTTCATTAAACATTTATCTGAGAATAAACACCTTTTACTATAGGTAATGCCATAAATATTATATTCACAAAAAAAAATCGAAACTCGATTGCAATAAAGCGGAAGCTATTCATTCACTCGGACTCTCTCTCGGACGTTGTCAGAACATTTTCACTTTAATTAATAAATTATGTATTAGATCCCTAAATTCTTCCTGTTTACGTACACGCAATTGAAATAAATGAATTGATTTTTGTTTGTGTTGCCCTAAGCCTTACTTTATTTAATAGATACCATTTGTCTCGACATTGTGAATGTCCATTAAATTTTTCTATTATGTATTCTGACCCAAAAAAAAATATGTTTTGTTTTCATACTGTGATTTTGAGGAATTTGTAGCTTGTGGAGGAACTCACGTGTGTTTGTGTAATTTTTTGAGGTCCCTTTTTTGTGCTGAATATTTGCAAAATTAAGTTAGTTGCAGTTTATCTTGATTTTGAACAAAAGCATTGACTTTTCATTTCTTGAATTTTTGAAAATTAAGAAATTTTGAATTTTGAAAGTCGTTTAAATTTTGATTTTTGAAAACTTTTAAAATTTTAAATTTTTCAAAACCTTTCGGCCTGTTTCACTAAAGTTGATTATCCTCGATTTCTGATTATCCACTTCAGTTTTTTGGATATATCTCCAGACGCTTAAAGTTATTAAGAGATCTAATGTGTGATCTAGTAAGAGTAGTTTGCTACTTAAATTAACATATACTTAGAAATTTTATATCTTGATTAGTTTGAGAATTATAGCGAAAATCGAAGTTAATCTACTAGATTTGGCTAGAAAATTGAATAATTAATACTTCTTAACAAAAAGTAAAAGTTTAAAGTACACAGAAATTTCAGGCATAGTTCACTCTATTATAATCCAATATAAGAAATACCACACCTCCTATTAAGTTTAAGATATTTACAAAAAACTGAAGTGGATAATCAGAAATCGAAGATAATTCACTTTAGTGAAACAGGCCGATTGAAATTTGTGTTTTTAAAAACCGTTAAATTTCAAATTTTCAAAAAATCTTTAGCATTTGAAGCTATTCAGAGATTTATTTAGAAACTCCAACCCAAACTCTGTTCAAAATGCTGCACAGAATCTTCATTTAACAAAAATTTTCATACCTGACCCAATTTAATACTTAAAAATTCTAAACAGTCGTGGACACTAAGAAATCCTCAATATGTCATTGGGGCAGGTAACGAAAAGATTTTACAAAAAAGAATAGACGAAGAAAGAACAAGAAAATGAAGGAAAAGGAAAAGAAAAAAAATTTCAATGACATTGATTTATGATTCGTTCTGGAACATCTTTTGAATCCTTAAACATCAACAACAATTTCTTATTTCTTCTCTTTAATATGCTCAAGCATAAATATTTTGGCCTTACGAAATAAAAAGCCAAAAAAAGGCTCAATTGTTTGTTTTCTCTTTGGTTATAAAACGATTTAGGAAGGATCTGCATTCGAAGAACTGAGAAGAAGAAGCAAGATGAGTTTATTAAAAACTTAAATTACTTTATTTCCAACTTATATTCTCGCACAGTTAACTGACTGACTTCTCCTTGATTGAATGTCTTTTACTTCTCTATAAGTCCTTGAAGCTTCCTTCCCGATTGGAAACGTACGAAAAACTTTTCTTATTGAGTAAACAATGCCTGGGTCGCTCGTTAGTCGA
Source organism: Chironomus riparius (assembly GCA_917627325.4). Lineage (NCBI taxonomy): Eukaryota > Metazoa > Arthropoda > Insecta > Diptera > Chironomidae > Chironomus > Chironomus riparius. The sequence continues at coordinate 12,685,011 of OU895877.1, read as the reverse complement.
ATGTTGTTGGGTGCTACGAATGATAATGTGAATTTCATTAGGAAGAAGTTAAACAAAAAGTTTTAAAATTTCCTTTTACTTCTTCCTTTTCTCAGCTCAGGCATTGTTTCCACAAAAATAAAAAGATATTGAGAGATTCTAAATATTATGGTTTCTATCCTCATCTTGACATATGACATAATCGGATGTATCTGTGTGTATTGGATTGGGAATATTAATTTTTTGAAGTGGGATCGGTTCATAAATTACGTCAATCTTAAAATTGGGATTCAAACCTTATCTTATTTTTTTTGTCACACAGTTCTTAAACTTTAATGATTTTTCATCTTGTAGATCAACATTCGAGAGCCCACATTAGCTTCCATAAGTAAGACATAATTTATGATCGACCCCAGAGATACCAAAACACCACATGTTGAAGTCCAACTGCATATTATCAGATAATGCATTCACAAATCGCCTGTAGATTTATAACAGCACATAACGAGATAAACAACACAAATATCAGAGAAAATCCAGTTCCAATAAGTGTTAAAGAAACAGTCAAGGCACAAAATATTCGTTCATCCATTCGAATGGCCCGCAAACATGAATGCTTGAAGAGATAACGAGGTTCATGTTACAGCTAACGATAACGCAATATTTCATGAATATTTAATTAACTTGTTGTGTCTTTCTCCTCACCATCACAACATATATACGGAAAGCTGAAAAAGGCATAAACTGGATCCAGTTAAGGCAAGCCAGAGAGAGTAGGAAAAAATTATTTGTGGCTTTCTGGTGTCTCATGTTTCCGTCATAAAATTTAATTACAATTAACTCACCTCGCAATCTCATGGTTTTATATTAATTTAGACGCTACGAGGTACGAGTAGCTGACTGTGTCGAGACAGCGGATAAACATAATCCATATATGAGCAAAAAAATGTAAAAATAATAATAATGAACCATAAGTGTCGTGTTAAGTCTGTTAGCTGTTGGGGTTTTTATGGGATTGGAAAGTAATGATGTAGTTGAATGGCTGATATGCGTAATTTGGTGGTGGCTTTAGGTTTTTATAGAAGAATTTATGATGAATTCAAGGATAAAGTTACAAAATTGCAATAAAAAGATTTAATGGCATTTTTGATGTCTGTAAAAAAGCTGTTTAAATTTAAAATAATCAAACTGAAATTATAGTTTGAATTTTTGAAAACCGTTAAATTTTGAATTTTTACAAGCCGTTAAACGATATCGACATGAGTTTCCAAAAAATAAATTAAAAAATCCTCAGTAAAATTAGTGACAATCCACTAACTTTTAACACGACATTGTCACGCCATTAGACAATCATATCATGCCTCATTCTACAGTCAATTCCAAGTAATTTTCACGCACACATTCCATTTCCAATTTCAATTCCACTTCAAGCAAATATCTATTCATATAAAAATTGAATACCTATCAAGCATGCCTGTCTCAAATTAAGACATTTACGAATGTCTTATCAAGCAATTTCATAATCAATGAATCATTAAATAGATAAAATTTCACCAAGCTACGATCATCATTTGTTTTTTGATTGATTGAATTTTCAATTCATTTACCACATCATTCTTCTGTAATTTAGCGCACTCATAAAATTTATGTGCGACTATAAAGATATACAAAATATATAAAGAGCAAGAAGCAATAGCATGTGGAAATGTTGTCAAGTCGTTGGAAAAAAAATTGAGAAAATGAGAATTTGAGAACCTTACGATTTTATATTGTTCCAGTTCTCTCTCGTTAGAACATTCTGATGTGTGCTGCAAGACCATAAATTTAAGCACCGCTCATTTTTTAAAAGAAAAAAAATCACAGCACTTAATAATCTCATGAAATTTATTTGTTCATAAAAATTAATTATTTAATCCAAAAATGTGTTTTGCGGCTTAATAGATATGTGTCCTACTCTCGTGTCATTTATAATGCTTTTAATTTATTTTCAGTCATACACATATTCATTAATGCTACAAGACCCCCAGACCCAATTTATGATATGGAATATGTGATATGCAAATGTGAAAATGTGATAATTGAGTACACAAATCCATTAATTATTTTCATGTCGTAATTTGCCATAAGTGGATCATCTGCATTGTGTATAGATATTTCCAACGAAGAATGAGGGCTTGTGCATGAATACTAACGAGGTATAAAGTTTTACAACGAAAAAATTGGCATCAAATCAAGATTCAAAATTGATTTTTATTGTATTAATATTCATTAGACCTAGCAAGCCTTTTTGCCGCCTCCTTGATGATGCTTTCTGCTAGATCAATCAGTCTGGAGACTGATAAGCCATAAAATAATTTTTAATTGCGAATATGTGTGCTGATGGTGATTAAGATTGTGATGTCTTTTGGTGTTTATGATCGATTTTTAATTGCAAAAATTATTTTTAATGTGAATTTTTTGGAACTGATTGTTTGTGACTCATGCGACATCTTGTGAAAAATGTTTTGCGGAAATTCTTGAGATTTGACTTGAAAATGCTCAAATTTCAGTAGTTTTAATTTAATTCATGGAATTTACAGTTCAAAATTGCTCAGTACTGCTCAAGTGAACTTAAATTTGCTCAGTTTTAATCAAATTTATTTAATTTTGTACGATTATTGTAAAATTTTGATTCAATTTTGTTTAATTTTGATAAAATTTGCTCAGTTTTGATAAAATTTACTCAGTTTTCTCAAACATGATCAATTTTTGCTCAAACATGATCAATTTTTGCTTAGATTTGCTCAATTTTGCTTAGTTTGACTCAATCATGGTTTAATTGCTCACTGTTGTAAAGCTAAGGTCAGCTGCTAAAGACATCATTTCATTAAGCATCTGCCATGTCTCTTCATACCCATCTTATACTAAGATTCCAAAAAAAATCCCAATCATCCCTTCCGCTCAATAACTTAAGCTCCCTCAATTCCCCCAGCAACATGACTATTGAATATTTAATTTTATAATGAATTGTTTTCAATATGAGAAATTAGAATTCATGTTCCTGTCACATCATAATCCTTCCACATGATGAATTGTATATTAAGTCTTAGTGAGTGTCCTTGTGTGAATTTAAACATTTGGAATGCTTTAAAATGCTGTAATACCATTTAAGAATCTTCAACTACCCTCAATAGGAAGACGATGATGATAATGATGGCACGAGTAATGGATGTATCTATGGATTTTCTTGCATTAACAGAGATATTTCTATATGCTTTTCAATTGCATAGATTTACTCAAGGACTCTCATGTTCCATATTTATTTATTTATTTTTCGAAAAATGAAATTTTATTTTTATTTATTTATTTTTAACATTTTTTTCTTCTCGAATTGTATATTTACCGGAACGAAATAGTATTTGTAAAGGAGTGTTTACTTCCTTATCGCTTATTTTTGCTTTCCCTTTTTTCCAATTTCAATTTCTCAAATATTATTTTTTTAAGATAATATTTCTTCAATTCCCGTACACACTTTTTCGTAATCTCAACGCAAACATATAATCGAAGGAAAAATAATGTGTGAAGTGTCTTATGGGTCGTGATAGCAAGACGCATTTATTTGGTATATAGCTGGGTCAATGTGTGAAAAATTTGAATGTTTATTTAGGACCTAAATGGTTTAAACACATTTTTGAAGACATGCTGTGCAAAGATCTAATTTTTGAGGCAAATAAACAGCTTATTTTGATAATTTTTAAGGATATAGTGGTCTAGTCTTAGTTTTTATTAATTTAATAATTTTGTCGGTGAGCTTTGGATGGATATAAAGACTAAGTCATCTAGTTCTTTGGTATCTGAAAGTAATACACTTTTTGAGACTGGTTTCTAAGGCTATCCGAGGAACTTTACCAGAAAGTCGGACATCATCGGTTCGAAACCTAGTTAAGTGCTGATTTTGCAACTTATTATAAACATCATTATATGGCAATCTAGGGTTAGACAATGAGTAGAGTGGAATCTGCGATATCGAGCCATTTGTAGACAAATCTGCCAGTGAGGAGGTTAGGCCTCTGTGGTCCAAGTAGATAGACAGACCCGATATCCGTTCCTTTCTTTTATGAGAGCCTGGGTACGATTCTCACCACTGACCGATCCATCAAATTAATACATAGAGTGTTGTGGATATGACAAGGATTTGCATCACATTAACGACAGATTCTAAGCAGTATCAATCAAATAAACGTAAACAAGTCTGATCCAGATTGTAGCTGAAAATAGCAAAAATCCAGATAATAATCTAGTTGAGGTCGGAATAATCTCATCATCAGCATTGAGTTCGATATTACAGCAGTTTTGAATTTTTATAGATCTAAACAGAAAATAATTCAATTGCATAAGCCATACAGCATACGGACCAGATAAAACTTGATGCCAAAAGTAAAATCCATTCAATGTTGACCTATGTCAAAATTAGAACATTGACACATTCTTCCTAACCCAATCAGCTATCCCCAGAAATAAAATTTTCTCTTCCTCAATATCTGTATTTTATGTAGTGCGAAGAACAAAATTTATATTTATAAAAATAAAATAAAATAAAAATATGGAAAAAGTCAGACAAAAGCTAAGGGCTTATAACAACAGAAAAAAAAGGAGACATATGTTTTTTATCACATGAAAATGTCCAGAAAAAGATTTTTACGCAATCGTATGTGACCAAATGTTTTGTTGTATTTGCATAAGAAATATCAGAAATTTTACGCATGAAAAAGATATTAAGGGATAGGGAATAGGTCGGTTCTGTTTCTTTAATTTCATTTTTGGATATAATATTTTTTTTTTACATTGTTAAACATGCAATATTTGCTGATGAAATGTGTGCATGATAACATGACATAAAGATCTCTTTAAATAAGAAAAATTGTTGGAAATGATAAAAGGAACACTTTTCGTTTCTATGGGCTGGCATTCGAGATGAAATATAATTTTTTATGTATGAATGGATAAGCATGGAGTATGAAGGATGATGACAACAGTATTGAACAAAAAGTAAAGGAATTTCGGAATTTGAAGAAGAAAATCATTTTCATTGTGCGAGTTCGCAGTCATGGAACTGCTATTAGACATCAAATGGAACGGAAAATATTGCTGATTCGTGCAAATTTTCTTTTGGAATTTCACTTTTGTAGGACGATGAGTGTTAATCGATTTCCTGATGCTATCGTGTCAATGATTCTTTGCAAGCCTACAAACATGAATTTTTCCACTTGAATTGAAGATTTAATTAAAGTTAATCTAGAGATTCAATCTAAGGTCAATTTTTTCAAGCATTTTTGTTAATTTTGAGGGTAGAAAGAGAGAGAATCTAGAATATTTTGACAAGAATTGTGATTAATTAATTAGAAAATTAATAATTCTTAAAAATTGTAAAGAACTTGTTAAAATTATCATCGATGAAATAAACTAATATTACAAAATTTCGATAATGATCTTAAAGTATCAACATATTTGATTGTAAGAAATATCCATTTAAACCATCAAACAAGGTTCAACTCTTAAATAGAACAGTCAATATGATATTAAGACTTAAATTTGCAGCAGTTCTGGTATTTTATAGTGTGACTATCAATTCAAATTTGTGTGATCAAAATGTTGACGATTCTTCTGTCATAGCTCATGTCCTTTATGAGACAGTCAATGAATTTATTATTAAGCAAAATTTAAAATTTGATGTATTTGTGCACAGTTTGCGGAATAACTCGGATATTCTTAATGGTTTCTTAGCTAAAAATGACTGTAAATTCTCGTGCCGAATAGTTACTTATAATATGGAACCAAAATCAGTGAACTGGATGTTTAATTCAGGTCTAATTTTCGTAAACTCAATTGATGAATTCTTTCAACTTACAGAAACTTTTAATATGATGTTCAATCAAGATCATGCAATTAAGAGCTTCGTATTTATTCCCAATTTAAATTCATCAGAGCTATTGTCATTTGAAATTTGGAAAAATCACAAACACCTGCGTCTTTATACTGATAATATTATTCATTATTCGTACTTCATTCTGAATGAGTCGGATAAAATCCATTTGGTGACTTTTGAATGGTATGCCTTTAATAGGTGCAACTATATTACAACTTCAACTCTCAATGTCTTTAACAAAAAGAGAATGAAATGGAATTTCGAACTAAAGAATTACGATAAATTTATGAACTATTATGGATGTGAGTTGATTCTTATGTTGCCAATTGATGTCGAAAAAAAAAACCATATTTCTGAATATGATTGGATCCAAAGCGGTATGGAACATCAGTTTGCAAAAGAAACGATCATACCTTTTAAAATAGCATCAAAAAAATATAATTTTCGAATAGGATACCAAATGGGAGTGTCAAGAAGTGACGATTTATTGTTCTCTGATCCAAATCATATTCGAATGTTTTCACGGAACAGTACGATAAAGATTCCATCAATCTATTTTGAGACTAAAGGACTTCCTGAAATTTCATTTCGCTGTGGAAAAACAAATTCTTTTTCGGAACAGAAATTGTTGATGGTTTCAACGCCTGAATTCTATGAACCGTACAATAAGTTGTTACTTCCATTCAACTATTTAACGTGGATTCTGATTTTTATAACATTTTTAACTGCATTTATGTCAATGTCTATTATTAACCGCAGTCCTAATAAACTTAAGAATGTAGTCTATGGCAAAAAGGTCACAAATCCAGTTTGGAATGTCGTTGGTATTATATTTGGGATTGGACGAACGCGACTTCCTGACAAAAGTTTAGCACGATTTATTTTGCTACTTTTCGTCTGGTTTTGTTTGATTATTCAAATTTGCTTCCAGAGTAAGTTGTATGAATTCATGACTAGTGAGCCCAGACGGCAGTCACCGATGAATCTTAAAGACTTGATTCAAAAGAACTATTCAATGTTTACAGTACAGTTGTATGATGAAAATGGAAAGCTATTAAAGCCAAGAAATGAAGATAGGTAAGTGTAAATCAGCAACATATTAAATGATAATTTAAAAAAAATTTATATCTCCATTAGATTTACTGAACATCGTATTGAAGCAGATAAATTCATAAAAATGTTCTTAACGCAAGCACAAAATACATCAGCTAAAATTTCTCTTATAGCTGCTGACATCTACTTTGAAAAGTTGAAACTTTTAGCACCAACGGATCTAAATTGGAATGAAATCGATATTAAGACTACAAAAAACTTAGTAATAGCATTTCGCGACAATCCATTTTATTATCCAATGCTTACGAAGACAATTAATCAGCTTATTGATCCAGGAATCATGAATAAAATTAGCAACAACTATTTGCAAAGGAAACGAAAATCAAAAGAATCCAAACTTCTTCTGAAAGTTTTGTCAATGACTGATCTTAGCTTTGGATTTCACATTTATGTCTGGTGCTGTATTGCTTCTCTTTTTGGATATATAATGGAGATTATGCATATGCTTTACAAAATAGCTGAGAAAATGGCATTTCCGCAAGCTAGACCTGTTTCTAATGCTGGGACCAGATATTGCACTGAAGAAATAGTCGAAGAAAATGGACAAGAAGAAATTAAAGATTCAGAACAACTAGAAGTGAAAATTCAAGAAAATCCTAATGAAAGCCCAGAAAATCTTATCCACGATATTGAATATCTTGAAGTCATTGAGGAAGAAATTGAAACTTATGAACAGGCAGCAAACGAAACTATCAACAACAACTTAGAAGTTCACGCAGAAGTTTACAAAAACGATGAAGTGCAAGAATCACTGGAGAACTTTGAAGCAAAGCTTGACATGAATAAATGTCGTCCTGCAACTGCATCGTCAGAAAATAATTCAAAAACTTTAGTTTTTACTAAATCTCAAGAAGAGGAACAACTAGCTTCTGACCATCCACATGATTTACAGAAAGTTATCTCGAATTGTATGGACTTAGAGTTATTGAGCGTCTCTAGCATGCAAGAATCTTTAGAAAATGATTGTGATGAAAAGTCATGCATTTATTCTGAAAACATTTCACTTCAAAGTAATAATTAATATAAGAGGTTCATTGTTGTTGAAATTTGTACTTAGATCGTGTTAGATTTGATCAATTTATTTTGACATTTAACGAACCTTGAAATGTGTTTGTCATAGTCATGATATAAATCTTAATTACTCTAAGTTACTACTGATCAGAAAAAAATATATTTCAAAGAAGATGTTTGTATTAATTTGAATTCTACTTAAATTGGATTTGACATTGAAAGTGAACAGTACAGATGAACTCAAACTTAAAAATTTTAATCCATTTTGCTGTGCTTATTAATTTAGAATTAGATTTGTGCTTTTTTCAAAACAAAGATTATTCCATCGATTCTCACGTTCTTAATGACATCGTGGATGTTTTTTTGCAGAAAGAAAATATAAAATTCGATGTCTTTGTGGATGTGTCGTGGACTACGTCAGGACTTTTGGACAGTTTTCTTATCAAAAATAGTCATAACTTTGACTATAAGTTGATCAAGTTTCCTAGGCATTTCACTTTTCGAGCTTATATAATTAAATCTGCCATTATGTTTTTTGATTCATCTGAATCGTTTTATGAATTTTTGAAAACTACTAGAATCTTTCGGCATGAAAACAATGCTATTAAGTACTTCATATTTATTCCGAACTTTAAATTCTCTGATTCTATTCATTCAGCGATATTCAACTGGATAGAAACTACGATATTTTACTGGTTTACTCATACTTTTTCATATCTGAGTCTGATGAAATTAAACTAGTGTCAATCGAGTGGTTTGGTCCGAAAATGTGCAAACCACACTTAAAAACAATAAACATTTTCAACAAAGAGTCAATGAAATGGTTATCAAAATTGAAGAATTATGAAAAGTTTTTGAACTTTCACGAATGTGAATTGACACTTTTGGTTCGAGTCAGTGACAGGAATACGATTAAATCTGAATTAGGATCAATTACTTCAACTATTTTCACGATTGCATCCAAAAATTACAATTTCACACCTACTTTTCAACTTGGTGATTTCGATTCCGAGCACATACTGCATGAGAGCAAAACAGATGTTCATCTGATTCCGGTCAGTCATACAATTAGAGCCCCAAATGTTTATTTCGAAATTATTGATATCAAACGAAAATCTTCAAGAATTCGTACATCAAACTCTGTTATGGACTTACAATACACAGTTCTTGTTCCACCAGGCGAGCTCTTCACACCCTACGAAAAACTTCTACTTCCATTTGATTTTTGGACTTGGATTTTTGTCTTCATTACTTTTTCAATTACATTTGTGTCGATATTCTGTATTAATCACTTGCCTGAGAAAATTAAAGATGTTGTGTATGGCAACAAGGTCAGAACTCCAGTGTGGAATGTAGTTGGTCTTATTTTTGGGATTGGACAGACGCGACTGCCTGATAAAAGCTTTGCAAGATTTATTTTCATTCTTTTCATCTGGTTCTGCTTGATTTTTCAAGTCTGCTTTCAGAGTAAGCTGTTTGAGTTTATGACAAGTGAACCTCGACGTCCGTCACCGGTCAGTATTAGAGATTTGATTGATATGAATTATGCAATATATACATTTTCATCAGAAACTGCTTTAGCAAGTGGTTTATACCACGGAAGGTAAGAATATTGTATATTTATTAAAGGTTGTGCAATACACTTCCAAAGATTTGAATCAATATTTCCTTATTTGCAGTAAGAACATTGTCCGAATTAATCCTGTTAAATTCGCTAACCTTTTCATGACGCAATCTCGAAATGCTTCAGCAAAACTTGCTCTTGTTATTGATGAAATCAATCTCCAAGCCTTGAAACAATTTACTAAAACTAATCCAGATTGGAAACGAATTGAAAATGGAAACAAGTTCAAATCACAACAAGTTTTTGCATTTCATGATTATGCATTTCACTTCCGAATGCTAAAAAAGACAATTGACAACATGATTGACTCGGGACAAATGGAAAATCTTATAAAAAATTACTATTCAAATTCACCAAACAATGAAGATTCTTATGATGATGAACCAAGAGTTTTAGCAATGTCTGACTTAGAATTTGGTTTTTATATTTGGATTGGATGTTGCTGCATTTCGATCCTTGGATTTGTTTTTGAATTATTTTGGAGTTTTTTTAAGAACACTAAAACATCAATTCCCGTAGAAAGACCAATAACGAATCTCGGAACTAGATATCGAAGTGATCATGAACAATCCGATGAAATTAATATTGATCAGACAGATGAAGTTGATTATGGAGAGACTAATAAACAGAAAATGAGACAAGATGGTCAAGATCAGCAACATCAAAATATGAATCAAAATGATGACAACAATCTCGAACCAGAAGGACACAATGTAAAAGTTCTAGCAGAAGTGCATCAATCTGATGAAATGGAAGAATCCATTCTTTATTTTGAAGCTATAATTGATAGTAATGAAAAGCGACAAAGCGAAAGTCACGCAACTGATTTAACAGAAGCAATGTCAAGCTTTGAGTATTGAGTTGTTTGAAGAAGCTTAAATAAGCCAAAAAGCTTTTGGATAAAAATATAGTTTGACATTCATAGTCATAATCTTAATCTTTATTAGTCAAATTTATCATTAAACAGAAGAAAACGTGAAAAATGAAGATATTATCGATAACATAAAAACAATTGTTTGTAATAATAAAATATTCATTGTCAATAATACGTACTAAAGGATATAAATAAATTACAATAAATTATACTCAATTTGATCTTGACTTTGGAAGTGAATAGTGAAGATGAACGAAAAGTTAATAATTTTATTAGCTTTTTCTGTGCTGGTTTATTCAAAATTATGTTTGTGCTTTTTTCAAAACAAAGATTATTCTATCGATTCTCGCGTTCTGAATGATATTGTGGATACATTTTTATAAAAGAAAATATAAAATTCAATGTTTATGTGGATCTTTTGTGGACCACATCAGGACTTTTGAATGATTTAATCTACAGAAATGGTCATCACTTCAACTATAAACTGATTAAGCTATCTAACCGGAGAAATACTTCAAAAATTATCTTCAAATCTGGGTTTTTATTTATTGACTCACTTATATCGTATTCAGAATTTTTAAAAACTACTAGAATCGTCCGGCATCAAAACAATGCTATTAAGTACTTCATTATTATTCAAAATTTAAACTTTTCTGATCTTAACTCATTCTTAAGTACGTATAGTGATGTGAAATTAAATATCTTCTCAAAATCAATCCTTCTTTATTCACATTTTCTCATAACTGAATCAGACAAGATTACTGTAATGTCAGTTGAGTGGTTTAGTCCTAATATGTGCAATATCCCTCAACTAAAAGTACTAAATGTTTTCAACAAAAATTCAATGAAATGGAACTCAAAATTAATGAATTATGAAAAGTTTTTAAACTTTCATGGATGCGAGTTGGTTCTTATGGTTCCAGTACCTAATAGAGACTCGATTGAATCTAGATTAAAATCATTTTATCCAACTATTTTCAAAATTGCATCGAATAAGTATGATTTTAAAGCTGATTTCCAACCAGTAGTATCAAGCACCGAGCGCATGCTGTATTCAAGTAAACAAAAAATCAACTTTTTTCTTGTTGATAATCAAATAAAAATGCCAAATGTATATTTCGAGTTTCTGGATATCAATCTACTAAGTCCTGAACTTCGAGCTTCAAAATCTGTTATGGACCTTCAATATACAGTTCTTGTTACACCAGGCGAGCTTTATACACCATATGAAAAGTTTCTACTTCCTTTTGATTTATGGACTTGGATTTTTGTCTTCATTACTTTTTCAACTACATTTGTGTCGATATTCTGTATTAATCACTTGCCTGAGAAAATTAAAGATGTTGTGTATGGCAAGAAGGTTAGAACTCCAGTATGGAATGTGGTTGGTCTTATTTTTGGAATTGGACAGACTCGACTGCCTGACAAAAGCTTAGCACGATTTATTTTGTTGCTATTTATCTGGTTCTGCTTGATTATTCAAGTCTGCTATCAGAGTGAAATGTTTGATTTGATGAAAAGTGAGCCTTGACGTTCTTCACCATCAACTATTGCAGATTTAATTGAGAGGAACTATTCGTTCTATACTTTTTCATCAGAAGCTGTTTATATTCGTAAAATATATAGGACAGGGTAAAATTAATCAATGACAAACCATATTCAGTCACAAAAATTATGACCTGTTCCTTCTTTGCAGGCTAAACATCTATGAATTCACTCCCAAACAATTCGCTGCTGTGTTTAAAACACAATCTCAAAATGCTTCAGCAAAGCTAGCTCTTATTATTGATGGAGTTAATCTATCGAACTTAATCCGTTTTTCTCAAATGAATTCAGATTGGAATCAAATTAAAAACGAACATTTATTTATAACTCAGCAAGTGTTTGCATTTCGTGACTATGCATTTTACTTCCGAATGTTAAAAAATACTATTGACAGCCTTATTGACACAGGACAAATGGAATATCTTTTAAGAAATTACTATCCAAATTCACAAAGATTTGATAATTTTTATAATGGACCAAAAGTTCTAGCTTTGTATGATTTGCAGTCTGGATTTTTGATTTGGTTTGGTTGGTGTTGTCTTTCGATATTTGTTTTTATTATAGAACATCAGTACAGTAATTTAAGGAATACTGATTTTATATTCTTGGCCAAAATATTTATATCATATTTTGGAAAGCTATATCAAAATTATCAGGAACCATTAGATAGAATTAATCAAGATCAGTCAGAGAAAGTTGATTATAATGAGTCAGATGACATTAGTTATGATGAATTGGAAGAAGTTGATCATAAGGAACCTATTGAGAATGTAATTTTAATACAAGAAATAGATAAAAACAATCAAGATCAGGAAATACAGAAAACTAAAGACAACGACGACACCAACACTGAAGAAGAAGACGAAGAAGGAGAAGAAAGCAAAATGGAAGTTGTTGTAGAAGTTCATCAAGCTAGCGAGATTGAAGAATCTCTTGAGTATTTTGAAAATATAATTCTAAGTAATGAAAAACAGCAAAGAGTAAATGATCCTGAAGCCATATCAAACTTTATGGACATTGAGTTATTTGGAGAAGTCTTAATAAACCAAGAAATTATTGAATAAGAACCTGAAAAAAAAAAATTTTTAACATTTTAAAATGAAAAATCGTTCTGATTTGTCATTAAAATTAATTGGTGACCTTTGTCATGGCCATAATCTTAATCTTAATTGCCTAAACTTATCATTGATCTGAACAAAACAAAAGAATATGTTTGATTCAACTAATATGTTGGAATTAATAAAACATTCAATGTTGATAATATTGAATTAAGGATCTAAATAAATTAGACCTTTACTCATATTGGACTTGACGTTGAAAGTGAACAGTAAAGATGAGCTCAGAATTAATAATTTTAATACTTTTTGCTGTGCTTGCTAATTCAAAATTATTAAACTTTGTTCACAACAAAAATTATTCCATCAACACTCAAGTTCTTACTGACATCGTGGATGTATTCTTACAGAAAGAAAGAATAAAGTTTGATGTATATGTAGATTTATCGTGGACCACGTCAGGACTTTTGGATAGTTTTATTGTCAGAAATGGTCATAACTTTGACTATAAGCCGATCTAGCTGAATAACCAAAAGATATCTCCAACTATAGTTTCCAAATCAGCATTTATATTTTTTGACTCACTAAGATCGTTTTCAGAATTTTTAAAGACAACTTCCTTCGTCCGGCATCAAAACGATGCTATTAAGTACTTCATTATTATCAAAAACTTAAAACTATCTGATTTAAAATCATTCATTATTAAAAAAATGAATATGATTAAACTGGATATTTTCTCAAAGTCGATCCTGCTTTATTCATATTTTCTCATAACTGAATCAGACAAGATTACTCTAATGTCAGTCGAGTGGTTTACTTCAAAAAGGTGCAATATCCAACAACTAAAAGTGCTAAACGTTTTCAACAAAAATTCAATGAAATGGAATTCGAAATTAAGGAATCATGAAAAGTTTTTAAATTATCATGGATGTGAATTGACTCTTATGATGCCAGTACCTGATAGAGACTCGACTAAATCTGGATTGAGCTCAATAACTTCAATCATTTTCCAAATGGCATCAAAAAAGAACAATTTTAAGCATTATTTCCAACCGGTAATTTCACGTTCACAATACATGATGAATTCTAGCAAAGAAAGTCTCAACTTAGTTCCTGACAATAAACAAGTCAAAATTCCAAATGTTTATTTTGAATTTACGGATATCCAAAAAACTGCTACCGAACTTCGAACATCAAACTCTGTTATGGACTTACAATACACAGTTCTTGTTACACCAGGCGAGCTCTTCACACCCTACGAAAAACTTCTACTTCCATTTGATTTCTGGACTTGGATTTTTGTCTTCATTACTTTTTCAACTACATTCGTGTCGATATTCTGTATTAATCACTTGCCAGAAAAAATTAAAGATGTTGTGTATGGCAACAAGGTCAGAACTCCAGTGTGGAATGTAGTTGGTCTTATTTTTGGGATTGGACAGACGCGACTGCCTGACAAAAGCTTTGCAAGATTTATTTTCATTCTTTTCATCTGGTTCTGTTTGATTTTTCAAGTCTGCTTTCAAAGTAAGCTGTTTGAGTTTATGACAAGTGAACCTCGACGTCCGTCACCGGTCAGTATTAGAGATTTGATTGATATGAATTATGCAATATATACATTTTCATCAGAAACTGCTTTAGCAAGTGGTTTATACCACGGAAGGTAAGAATATTGTATATTTATTAAAGTTTCTACAATACACTTCCAAAGATTTGAATTATATTTCCTTATTTGCAGTAAGAACATTGTCCGAATTAATCCTGTTAAATTCGCTAACCTTTTCATGACGCAATCTCGAAATGCTTCAGCAAAACTTGTTCTTGTTATTGATGAAATCAATCTTCAAGCCTTGAAACAATTCACTAAAACTAATCCAGATTGGAAACGAATTGCAAATGGAAACAAGTTCAAATCACAACAAGTTTTTGCATTTCATGATTATGCATTTCACTTCCGAATGCTAAAAAAGACAATTGACAACATGATTGACTCGGGACAAATGGAAAATCTTATAAAAAATTACTATTCAAATTCACCAAACAATGAAGATTCTTATGATGATGAACCAAGAGTTTTAGCAATGTCTGACTTAGAATTTGGTTTTTATATTTGGATTGGATGTTGCTGCATTTCGATCCTGGGATTTGTTTTTGAATTATTGTGGAGTTTTTTTAAGGACACTAAAACATCAATTCCTGTAGAAAGACCAATAACGAATCTCGGAACTAGATATCGAAGTGATCATGAACAATCAGATGAAATTGATATTGATCAGACAGATGAAGTTGATTATGGAGAGTTTGATAAACAGAAAATGAGACAAGATGGTCAAGATCAGGAACAACAAAATACGAATCAAAATGATGACATCAACATTGAACCAGAAGGACACAATGTAGAAGTTCTAGCAGAAGTGCATCAATCTGATGAAATGGAAGAATCCATTCTTTATTTCGAAGCTATAATTGATAGCAATGAAAGACGACAAAGCGAAAGTCAAGCAACTGATTTAACAGAAGCAATATCAAGTTTTATGAGGATCGAGTTGTTTGAATGTCAAGAACCTATTGAATGCGATTTTCTTGATAAAAATTAATGTCTATTTCCATAAACATTTTGAATGAACCCTAACAACTTTGTGCTGCATTTTCTTTATTATTTTTATGATGAAGTGATAAGATACTGAGAAAGTCAAAATATGAACATATTTTAATGTTGATTTTTCATTTGTACATACTAATGAATTCTGAATGGATATCGACATTATTTATGAATATTATTATTGTTGATTTTGTATCATATTTTTCTGGTGGTTTGAATTTACAGAGTTGGGAGTATGTGTATGCTTATAATTTGTATTTTAATGCATAATATAATAATTTTGGAATCTATAAAGCTCTAAGAGTGTGTAGATATAGCTACAAATACATATCTCAGCATGTAGCTTCTAAAGAAACTGTTTGAATGTGTATCCAAAAAAACTGAATTGATATCAGTTCCCTGGTAGTTAAGAAGCAGTGTTTTGCGCTCCTAAGGAGTGCAATACACCTTTTTTTAAGATAAGAGGTTCGATTCCTATCAATGTCCGCCTTGTTTAATGAGCCTTGAGCTTAGTTTTCTTTATCTTATACACGAATCTATGCTTTGCAAAGTAAGAGTTCAAGAATCTCTAGATTCACTGCAATATTGAATCCTTCAACTAATCATGAACCATGCCTTCAATTTTTGCAACCCTGGAATAGCCCACAGTATTGTCATCACTCTCTCTGCCCCTACTTTCTTTTGGTAATTCCTGTTTGATTTGTGATGACACTGACTCAATATAAAAAAAATTCAAATTTATATTCTATCTACTGGTGTGCCGTATATTCCAATAAGATAATAAGAGAATTCCAGAGGGCAAAGTAATGAAATGAAAATTGAAGGAGGGATGCACAATCATCAACAAACGATGACATAATTAAGATACAATTCGAGATAAATTTTCAACCTCACCAACAAAATTTCTAATAAAACTAAAATCCAATTTGAATCAAAAATGAATTTTTGCTGCTTTGTTGTCGAGGGGAACGAGAACGAGACCAAAAAAATACTGAATAAATGAATGTGACAAATCTATGAAAATAAATTTTATGACTTTATTATTCTGTGAGTTGAATCCTCAATAATTGCATTAAGAGACACTTGGAAAATGTTTCGAATTTATTTTTTTCTTCCTTAATCGTCATTGCTTTATGCTGTGCGATAACTATTGTATTATTAAATCGAATTTTACACGCATTATTTCATGAACAATTGATGCTGTATCGTTGAATTAATTTCTTCGAGTGGTACTTATGGCATATCTGCACTATACACACATACACAAAAAAATTATGTGCATAAAGCAAAAATCTGACCCTCGCAATTATATGTTTAACTAACAAGCATGTCTGATGATGTTAACAGCAGATGTCTCTTGTTTTATTGTGGAGATAATAATGAATAAGAATTGTTGGAAGATTTGCAATAAATATGGGATTGATGAAGCGCATTTACAATTGATATTTATGAGGTTTTATGGAGGAGGGTACTCTTTGGCATATGGAATCATTTTTTTAAGTTTAAATTGATTTGTTATGAATCGTTATTGTTAAGTTGAATGAAAATTTCATGCTGTGCTTCCTGCAACTGTTAAATTGTAGGAGGTGATGGAACTATTATAATAATTGTGAACTTTAAACTATCGATTTAGTTTCATCCAGAACTCCGTATTAAAAGGCAGATTGTCATTAATTTGAGTTCGATAATCTACAAGCAAAGAGCTAGGCCTAAGAACTTATTTTCATTGTATTCTCATAGACAAGCCAATGTTGATACAAAGTTGTCTTTGCCCAGATTTTATCTTTTATCTAGCAAAGTCATGACTTTGTAAAGGCATAAAAAGGCAAAGGCTTGAGCCTTTGATTTCAAAAGGCTTAGCTTAGGTCCACCTTTTTAAAGTCAAGTACTAGGTATCAACTCAAAGACCAGCCAAACATCATGCCAACAAAATGAATCCTATAATTTCCCAAAAACCCTTAGCTACGCAGAAATAAACGCAATCATTTTGTCATACAAGGAAACTTTATTATTTCAACTTTTTTTTCCCAATGAATTTTTATTAGAGATTCTTATCAAGCAACAGCAGAAAAAATAACATTGTTGGCAAGAATTTTTATTAGCTGAAAATCCCCAAGTATCACATTGTGAATATGACTCAATGTTAACGATGAATGAGAAAAAGCAAGAAGAAGAAGAGAAAAACTTTCAAGATTAATATTTGCATGATTTTTCAAAGGAAGAAGGCACTTGCTCATGAAATGTAATTTCCGCACAATTTATTTCACTTTAGAATGCTAAAGACGAGGCAAAATATTTTCTTTCCGTTCTTCTTTGTTTCTTTTGAGGAAAAAAGAATTGCTCCGAAAAAATAGAAGGGAAAAACGTCTTTTTGCAGCAACAGCAACACTTGTTTGCTTTTCTTCTCAAAATTTCTTTTTTTTTTTTTGCTTATGATATGACTGAAAAGTATTTCCGTTTTGAGTGTTGGATTCAGGAGGGAAGAGGGTAACAATTACGGAGTTAAAGGATGAAAGAGACACAGAGATAGGAAAACAGGAGTATAGAAGGCCATTGACAGACTCACAGGAAATTAACTGAGTCACAAAAAGATAGAGAGACAAAAAATTAGACGATAAAGACCTGAAACCAGCCCTGGATCTACAAAAACTGAATATTGGAACTAAGAGAGGGAAGAAAGTGATATATTTCCCAAAATTTCCTTCTAATTTCATGCTTAAATTGGCAATTGTCTAATGATGAAATTTTTGTGATGACTTTATTGTTACAAATATATAGAACCATTCCATGCAGCATGGTGAAGATGAAAGGATGTTATGTATGCACCCTTTCGTCAGTAGAAACATAATTTACGTCAAATGAGGTGTTGAAATGTTTCTTTTTAGCCCCGAGTCACAATTCTAACCCAATTTTTTCTTCTTCTTCACTTCTGATTTTAATTTTCTTTTAAAATTGTCGCATTTTTTGCTTGCTTTAAAATGTTCCTACATATTACTTCTTTCTTTCCTGTTTCTATTTTGTATCTACTATCTACTGAGGCATTTAAAGCAACAGAAAGTAGAATGTCAGAAAAAAAGGGAAAAATAAAATTGATTTAAATTTCTTCGACTCTTGTCAAGCATTTCTCTTCTCGATTTTTATGCCCTTCAGGAATGCAAAAAAAGAAAGCGAACGAAGAGTGAAAAAAAATTAAGCAAATAAAAAAATGATTTACAGAACATTGCGTTTCCTTTTTAAACAAATTTTCGCCTTCGCTTCTTTCTGAATTATCAACTTTTATTGCTTTTCTCATTTCCTCTATGCAGCCTTAAGTACTGAAATTGAAGGAGCTGGAAGATATGATGGCAATTCAATGAAAATGAAAAAATTTAATTACAATTTTTTATTATTTTTAAAACTTGATTACGTCATGTATTTAGATGCAGGGCTGATGTGTCATATTTGAGGTAAACCTGCTAGTATTGAGCTAGGGTTAGGTTCAGTTATCTAGAACTATATTCGATACTCAAGTAGAATCTATATTAATTTTATCATAAAACTCCCAAATCTCTATTAATTTTAGTGTTGCTGCTTACTTAAACACACGTCAAGCTCGTGTTACTTCTTGAGTACATCCCACTGTTTTCAAATTTTAACACCCTTTTTCTTCAACATCAATTCCTACATTCAATAATAATTAAAATATCTAAATCAAAATTTATTTCCCTCTCATCCAATTTCCACTGAACCCTGCACGTGAAGTGTCTGACTCATTAATGACAAATGACTTTCATTAACACGAAATAAATAAAAAATCTTCAATAAAAATCTCCAGAATGATAAAAATCGCATCATCATCGTCATCATCTTAATGTCACTTAGTTCCTTTCTATTGTCATTCATTCCTCAATCTCAGCCTATCTTCCACTTTTATCTATTTAATGAAAATAATATAATATCAGACAAATATTAGAATAAGAAGCAACAAACAGGCAAGTGAAGTGTAAGTGAAAGAATAATTATGGAATAGGGAATGGAAGCAGAATAAATATCGATTAATGAAAGTAAACAAATTGTAAAGTAGATTTTTGTGCTTCTTCAAATAATAATGTTGTCTTGTTCAGAACACATCATGAAACAATTTTCATGCGAGTAAATACAGCAACAGCATCAATAGTAGTGAAATCCTTCTCTGCATTTGACTCGTAAATTCATTCTCAAGAGATCCATTAAAAGCCTATTCATTGTTCCATTACGTCATTCAATTTTTTGGCACCCTTAATACTGTGTAATTTGCTCGACAATTCACCCTCCCGTCATCAATGGAACTCTTTTGTTAGAAATGGAATGTCCCTTAAGCTATGAATTTTGTTAGCGTTAATTTTTGTGGAATATTTTGAATTTTGAGCTGATTGGTTGGTGATTTCTAGGTTTTATGTGGATTTATTGTAGACACCACAGTTGTAGACATCCATAGGACCTTATATTGTTGAATTCTGAAGCCTTGGTTACATCAAAAGGTGCTAGATAGCAATTCTAGATTTGAGATAAATCCAAAACTGAGATATCAAGCTACTAGAGCCCAAAAATGTTCGATTATTCAGTTATTCAACTTAAATTGGTTTCTAATATCAAGTTATGGTAATGCGCTTAAAACGTCATCAACCCAAAAGTTATTCCAACTTGTCAGTCCTCAAATTGACACCCATCAGCTTCTCTTTGTATGTCCTGATAACAATTTTCTATCTCACTTACACAACTTTTTTTAAGAATATAATTTTTGAATAATTTTTTTTTGAATACCAAATATCCAAAAAACACATTACAGCACACAAAACTGAATGAATGAACATTAAATGAATATCTTTACGTGCGACAAGGGGACATAATGAGATAAGAGGTAAGGAACGTAATTTAAATTTTTATTCTGTGTTTATTTCTCCACCATCTTGTTACTTCACTTCATTGTTCAATGAACCCCAATTGTAATAAATTATGCCTTCATACAGAATTTAATTAAAGGCGTAATTTAGAATGTGTTTTTATGATTTTCATCTCTTACTTCCTTGTTCTCACTTACATTGACGTAATTTTGTGCCTGATCAAATACTTTCATAATGTGAGCTCGGAAAGGATTTTAATTCCATCATTTCTAATAACGACAAGTAGTTTAATGTTCAACTACTTTTAAAGTTCTTAACTGACTTGCAT
This sequence comes from Chironomus riparius, assembly GCA_917627325.4. Taxonomy (NCBI): domain Eukaryota; kingdom Metazoa; phylum Arthropoda; class Insecta; order Diptera; family Chironomidae; genus Chironomus; species Chironomus riparius. The sequence continues at coordinate 12,664,113 of OU895877.1, read as the reverse complement.
TCCTGCTGATTTCTCTCCCCATTTACGGATTTTCATCCCCTTTCGTTGTCAAGTTACAGAAAAATTTAAATTCACATTCATAAATTTGCTTCCGTTTGACATTCGGTGCTCACCATAGAAAATTAAATTTTCCTATAAATTCCTCTGGGGATTTTATTGCAGTAAAAAAATTTAGGTAACAGCATCTATTGGATGACCGTTCAAAACACCTAAAGTTTTTTACCTCTAAACATTTCAAATTTATAAAACCTAAATTTTCTGCATCTAGAGTTTTTAATCCCTATATACATTTGTATATAGGTGTTAAAAACTGCACGTGCAGTTTTTTACTTCTAATGATTTTTCCATTAGAAGTAAAAAACTACACGTGTAGTTTATAACTTCTATATACATTTATATATAGAGATTATAAACTGCATGTGCAGTTTTTAATTCCTAATGAAAAAATCATTAGAAGTAAAAAACTGCACGTGCAGTTTTTAAAACCTATATACTAATGTATATAGAGATTAAAAACTCGAATTGCAGAAAATTAATCCTCGGATTTAACTTTAAGCTTTTTGCTGAATTAACCAATTTTGATCATTTAAACGGTTTTGAGTATGTTATTGACAAGACTAATAACACAAATGGACAATTCTATCGATTGACGTTTTCAAAAAATTCGTCAATGAAACATTATTTATCTTTATTAAGCTATCTAGTCGTTCTTAACACCAAATATATTTATGTATGGTGATTAAATTATATCCTTTTGTTGCAGTTGGTTCCTTCTACATGCTTTAAATTACAAAATATTTGACTTTTTGTAAGCGTTGCACTTGTACAGAATGCAAAATTTTGAACTTTTACGAAAGGTTTTCTCTTTTCTAAAGTCTAGACAACTTCAAACTATTGATTTACATTTCGTTACATATATGTTGTTTTATTATTGTGCATACTTAAATTACCTTATAAAGCACATATTGAGCACAAAAATGAAGAACTTTAATTCAATTTCTGTACAAGTGCAACGCAAAAGCGTGTATTTTCCTAATCCGTTAAAAAATGATTTTAAAAAAATAAAATTTTACTTAAATTAACAACATATTTTTTGATTAGAATGTTGTTTATGAAAAAATAATAGTAAATGAATATGTTAAGCTGGTTTTCGTAAAGTGTAAGTTTAGTTAAATTAAAGTATTCAAAAATTTTATAATTTCAAGTTCGATAAGAATTAGAACTCATTTTTACTATATGTAGAGGTCATATCTTGCGATCGAGTTTTCGACCACTTCTACTTCTCCAATACAATATTAATATAATAAATGAAATTGAAGCTCTCAAATATTGCGACATATTTTATGAATGCGCCCATTTTTTGAGATGTAGATTTTTAGCCAAAATCTTTTGGATTTCTTACAGAAAACAATATTTAACACAAAATAAATCTGCATTCTTTGTTTTCAACTGTAATGGATTCACCGTTTTATCTAATTTTGAAAAAAAATTCGTGTTTTGCTTTTCAAATATTTTTCTTCAAAATTTCAAATTATTTATTGACCGTTAAATAATAATCCTTTCTATATAAGCATTCATTGTAACTTTTTGTTAATTACACTAAAATTAATGATCTTCTAATCTTCTCATGATCTGTAAATGAACGCAAAATAATTACATAATCAAATACTGATCGCTAACACAAAAATGCGCTTAAGTCCCTCGATCAATAACACGAGGACTTCTGTAATTTTTTTTACTTCTAATGATTTTTTCATTAGGAATTAAAAACTGCACATGCAGTTTATAATCTCTATATATAAATGTATATAGAAGTTATAAACTACACGTGTAGTTTTTTACTTCTAATGGAAAAATCATTAGAAGTAAAAAACTGCACGTGCAGTTTTTAACACCTATATACAAATGTATATAGAGATTAAAAACTCTAGATGCAGAAAATTTAGGTTTTATAAATTTGAAATGTTTAGAGGTAAAAAACTTTAGGTGTTCTGAACGGTCATCATCTATTGTATCGGATATAAAGCAATAATAAAATAGTTTTTCTTTTTTATTTTATTTTATTTTATTTGTGTAAGGATGAACTTGGGTTGATGACACTTGCTTTTGTGTATAGAGAACAATTTGAATATGGAAATTGCGTTTATGAAATGCAAGCGAATAATTAAACATCAGAAGAATCTCTTTGTGATTGTCAAAGTGTAACGAAATGTATGCCTTAATTAGCAATTCAACATCAAATTACTTTACATACGCGAGTTTGTGTTCAGTGCTCTTCTATAGGCTTTATGTAGTTATGAGTAGCTCGTTTGTTTTTGAATTAATTTGATGTCTAGGATGGCAAGCTTTGAGGTGGTAATCATAAGTCTTTAATTGAATGATTTTAAAATCTTGCTTTATGTGCCTTTAGGCAAACTCATTAGACCAATTAAGATTAATCCACAGCTACTCTCCCTTGACAAAATCAGATCACAAAATTGTTCTCATCTCTATAAGCACATCACAATCCACAAACGCAACTCAAAGCACAAAATATGATAAAAAGATTCATTTCATTTCATCAACGAACAAAAGTCAACATTCAAAAGAATGCAGCATGGCAAAAATGTCATAACACTTCATAAATCATACGAATCATGTACATATGCAATATGCATAACAAAAGGATTCACATTTCAAACATTTCCTTTAATCTTTTATGATCACAAGATCTGACTTCAATTAACTTTTTCATCCTCCATCTACTCAATGCTGCTTTTTGCCTCTGATTTTTAAGTTTCCATTCCACTTTGTTGCAATTAAACTCATTGAAATAATGCTACTTCTTTGTGGATACAAATAGAAAATGAGACGAAGATGTGGAAGAAAAAAGAGTCACACACAAAAGGAATAGAGGAATTATTTCATTTGACAGGATATGCCGTAAGCATTTTCTTCGTCATTTATAGTTTTTTTTTGTCGAGGAAATGAATTTCCTTATTTGACGGAAAAATTAAGGAAGTTGGATTGATTGGAAGCTTGTTGATAAAAAACTCAATTTTGAGAGATTGTTATATTTAAGACAAAAGTCATTATATAGTCAAGTAAATTAGCCCTTAGCGAGTAAATCTTGACTCTTTGAACTTTAGTAAGCTACAAAACATTTTATTCTATTCCACATAAACCTAGTTTTAAGTTTATCATCATAATTTGGACAAATAGATTGTATTAATACTGATCAAGCAACTATCTTAAGTTCCTGTGAATTAGATTCTCAATCGAATGTATAATGTCTCAATATTTTCTTCCTTTTAACAAAACACTTTAAAAATCTCAATTCAACAAAGCAAATCAGCCTTAAAGTCAATGATTCAAAAGACTTTCTGTTATCTTTAAGTCATCTTCATTTTCTCATCTCTTTCTTTCCTAAGAGTTATAGTTCACTATATCTATTCATATTTCAGTTCTGTTTTGTTTATATAGAAAGATATCAAATCTTTTGTGAATTTCTCATTCCTTATCTTCTGCATATTGTTTTTGTCATATTATTATGTGTCGCTATTATGATTGTGATATCATAAAAAGAAGGAAAGAATTCTGATGGATTTCTTTACTAAATCATAATAAAAATATTTGTCTTATATCCTCAAATAATTGAACGTGAATTAGGTCATGCGATGGAGTTGGTGTTTGAATTATTTGAGTTGAGTTAACGCGCATAATTTGGATATCATCACAGCAGTTAAAATCCTCATGTGGAGCATAAAATTTGACTCAATTTCTGAGTATTCATAATTTTTTTAATGTCTTTCGAGCCACAGTAAATTCCCAACTCTGTGGTCATATAAAAATAAGAACATTAAAAAATGCGAGAACTAAAAATGTTCGATGATTTCACTTCCATTTTTTTCTGTGTTAAAATAACATTTTTAAAAGTTTATGAAGTAGAAAAAAAAATGTTTTATATCTTTGAATCTATGAGCAATCACCCCGCAAATTGTCGATAAAGTTTTTTTACAATTTTGATGAGTGATATTTCTCTGTCGTTTCTGCTATCCAGCTGGATATAGTAAAGAATGATTGTCTCTTATTTCTTACGAATTTTTGTAAGAGAACTAGACGTTAATGGCTGTGTTTTGTCTGTCTGATTATTTTTTTTTTTGTATTTCAGTGTCTTTGACTTTGTCAAAAACGATAGTCTAAATGTCCTTTAAGGTTATGGTTATGACATTCATAACCTAGGTTAAAGATTGAATGTATGAGTGCAATTCTAGAAACTCTAGTTTTGAGCTTAATAATAGGAAAATATTCATCAAAGAAACGTCTAAAGAGGATAGATAAGAGAAGTAGCATAGCTAATTGTCCTATTAAGGTATTGTAAGAATCAGGCGGTTAGCAGGAGGCTGATTGGGAATGAAAAGAAAAATCCTTCACTTCCAAAGATTATCACTGAGTCTCTGGTAAGAATAGTCACACTATTTCAATCTAAAATGCGCTTCTCAACATACTTCTAGTTGCCTTCATTACTAAATTAATTTTAGAACATTTTTTTCTCTCTTCCTCACTGTCGACAGCCATAAATCTTTCACCATCAAACTGCAAACAATTTGCTTGGGACTAAATTTAATTTTCGTTGTCAGTTCATGTAATCGTTTATTGCTCCGTAGTTAAATTTATGATTCTTTGACACATTTATGACTCTGTTCAACAGCAAGAACAGTTTGTGTTTTCGTCTCAATAAAGAAATTCCGTTTTGTGTAGCTTTATAAGAAAAATTTGATGTAGTGGGACTTAAATTGGAATTAAGTCGAGAAAGATATTGAAGATTTTTAATGTGTTTTTAAGTTTCAATTTTTTCGAAGACTTAATGGCAGTTTGGAGGTGCATTTTGGGTTGACGGAATTATTCCTCATTGCATAGGCTTCAGCTTCCGTGATTCTTAGGGACATAACTATCCTTTACTGTTAAATTATTGACACAGCTTTAGTTCTTGGTTCCTCGCTATCGAATTTTGGATCGAACTCAAGACCAAAACAAAAGATGGTTTCAGATTTCCAGTTTCATGCCTAACCACTCGACCATTGAGTCCTTTTTCTTGCATTGGCAGATTCACCTATATTTGGCTCGATATTCAATAAATTATTGTTATTTCTACACCTAACCTTGATCTTTCGTCCCAACAATTGCGCTTAATTCATTCCACACGACTAATTCCATCCTAAACTTCATCTCTTCCACGAGCTCACAGAAAATTTCATTCCACATCCGACACCAAAAATCATAAATCATAAAAATTTCTCCTTCCACTACTCAACATTTTCATGTGAAACTTGTCGGACGTTAAGAAGAACATTCCAACAAATTTATACTTTCTCTCGGGGAAGCTTAAAGAATGATTTAAGTAAGTGAGAACTCAATTAATTAAATCCAAAGAAGATATTTTAATTAAAACTTAATGAAATGTTTACCTAAGTGCTACGAAGAAGCACATCTAAGACATCACATCGTCTATCTTTTATTCGTACCCTCTATTTATACTCATCTTGAAAGACATTTTCTTTACAGACATTTTTAATACACACTGGACAAACACAAAGTTTCAATCTATCTTATGCAGTGCAAATATTTTGACTTTATCGGACGGAACAAATGCTTTTTAAGGAAAATGCCAATAAATCATTTCCAAAATAAACACATCGCACTTACTGTGTGGAGGCAGGCATCATCATTGGAGTCGTTATTTCGATTATACATATGGTTCTCCCATGCACAGCAAGCTCATATAGCTCTTCGTTGTGTATATAAATTTGATTTATTTTCATCTGATCTATCCGCATTGTGCTCCTCACATGTAAAGTTAGTTTTCCATTTCAATGGAAAATTGAAAAATGATTTATTGCGGAAGCGTACTCAAGTAGGTGATAAAGGAAGCAACAAGCTATGTTGCTTTATGATTATAAGAACACCTTGGCAATCAACACGATTCTCGTTAAGATTTCTTGTAGCTTTTGAAAGGTTCAAAGAAGAATTTGAGTGGATGTTGGTCAGGAGGTTGTAGAAATTGATGAAGGATGGCAGATTTATTGAGATTTTCAATGATTTTCCAATATTTGGGGTATAATTGTTGTATTTTTGAATAGTCATTGATGCGAAATCTAATTTAAAGGGGAATCACCTTGTAAGGTAGACTCTCTTGGAGAAAAATCTACATGGTCACCTTAGTCATTTCCTCAAATGGGCCCAAAAATATCAATTTAATTTATTGTAATTTTATTATATTTTAAATTCTACAACCTAACAGCTATGACTCTATCAACACGTGATGTTGAACATTTTTAAAGAATATCCAGCGAGGAAAAATCCAAAATTTCTGCTAAATCATCGAATATCGTTACCATAACAAAAATAAAATGTATTTAAAAGGATATTATACGATGTAAAAATATCAGCATAACATTGTATGGCATTAAGTAATGGTGTCCCTTTTGTCACCTGCATGACATTACAGAATGTATGTTGAAAAGAAGCATTATAGCGTTGTGTGTAAAAAAATGTTCAGACTCGACACATAAATCGATCGATAATCAAACTGAATGGTTTGAAAGTAAAACCGCAGAAAAAGAATGAAATAAAAGTGAACTTGATGTCAATGGCAACGCCAAAGCCACAAAAATGCAGAAAAGAAAAATAAAGTAAAAAATCCTCTTGCACTTATTTTATTTAATGCTGAAATTGATATTTGTTGGTGTTAAACATGATTTTAATGTGTCGGACATAAATTTGTAAAAAGTTTTATTTATATGTTTGAAGACATAATCCATGTTAAGCATATCAATGCGATATGTGTGGATTATTTTCAAATTAAAATTGTATAAATAAATCAATCGAATTTCAAATCATTTAGATTTTGTTTTTTGTTGCTTTATTTTCAGTTATTAAAAATTTAAATTATAATTATCTACAAATACTCTCAAACGGATGTTAATTATATTATTTGAATCATGTTGCGGACACTTTTAAATCTATTTGTTTCGAATGTTGCGTGACTAAAATTATGAAATTGTATTGTAGGTACTTTGTTTGAAATAGGATGAAGACTGAATTTTTGCTTACATTTGTGCATGGCATTATAAAATATTAGTAATACTTAGGTAAAAATCCTAAGTTCAAATCCTTAAAATGTTCGAACATTTCTTGTTAAACGTACATTGTTTCTTAATGTGGAAAAACTTATTTTTTGCATCTTCCAAAATCCATTTTCAACTTCCCCGCAACATGATTTGAGCAAAAGATTTATTTGTTATTTATTAATGAATTTAATAAATTTTCAAAGGAAAAAAAATCGTCAGTAACATTGGTCTTTGGCAGTGGATTACTTTAAGTATATTGCCACTATATTCGTCTAATTTTGAATTTTACCTGAATGTGATGATTGTAGAACCTATTCTCTTTTCACTAATCACGTGAGCGACTGCCCTTTCAGCTTCTTGTGGATTATAGACTTGATCTACGACGGTATTTAAAATTTCATCGTTAATATAGCCTGCGAGGATGTCTAAATTATTATGGCATAAATGTGGCTCATCTGCCCATTTCGGCTCGACTCCAAAAACAGTTGTTCCCATCCTCTTTAATGTTACATAAATCTGTATATAATGAAAATGTGTCTATAAAATTTTATGTACTGTACTATCTTTGCATTCTTTTATACCTTAAACATCATTCTCATAAAAATTCCATACTCGTCCGAGGGCATGATGCTTTCAACTGCATGAACTATCGTACCGTGTGGCGTTAAAAATCTTTCTATAAATTTTGTGCTATAATTTAAACGTGTTGTTATGAATACAACATCATATTTGACCTGTCGTGATAGAAGTTCATTCATAAAAGTCGATTGTTCGATGCTCTTCTCGTAAAAATTTGTCTCAAAGCTATCATTTGAAAATGTAATAATCTCATCAGCTCCTGTGTATTGAATGAAGTCAAAATGGAAATAAAATTTTATTGAGTAATTCATAATTTATGCCAATTCATTGGACATCAATACGAGTAAATTGGACTTTATTGGTAGAATATTGGAAAATTTATCTTCGAGGTTTTTCAGAAATAAAGGAAGTAATGCAAATCTGTTCATGAATCACTGGTGATTTGAGTGTGTAATTTGCTTGAATTGAATATAAATTAAGGAAGTAAATTGGTCTCTAGTGATTAATACACATTTTTGGCACAGATAATAAGTATTATTAGAGTTTTTTGCCAAACAAAATTACAAGTTGATAAGTACTGTAATGTCAATTGATGCTTTATAGTGAAAAAAAAAATGAGTTCGAATCTCAAAAACTTATGATAGTTGTAGGAACAGTTAATTCTTTTTTTTTTAAATATTAATATGTTTTTATATTCTGTGCCATTGAAATCAGAATGATAAATCTTCTATCAACTAAAAAGTGCACTTTAAATCTAGAATTTTTTTGCAACAAAAGTAAGTCACCTCTTTCCGCTATTATTTGACAGACATGTGTGAATAAGTGTGAAACATATAAAGCTTTTGGATATTGCAACAAACTATCAACCAGGAACAACACTTACCTAAAGCATTTACAACAGGTGCTGATCGTTGATGGCAAGTAACGACTACATAGCCTCCCCACTTTTTAATTAATTGTGTTAATATACATCCCACAGCACTACAACCATCCTGAATGAGAACCTTTTTGCCTATTGATGAATTTTCTGATAGCTTTGCCTTCTTGAGTGCTATTAGTGCCATACATCCATCATAAGGAAGAGATGCGGCTCCTTCAAATCCAATTAGTACAGGTTTCCTACCAATTCGTGACTCGTGTGCAACTACTAACTGTGAGGCAAGACCGATTTCATAAAAATTTGATGCTAACCAGACTTCATCTCCTATTTCTAATCCACTCTTTGAATCCTTTCCGACATTTTCGACAACGCCTGAACATGATCGACCTACAACTAATGGCATTTCTGGACTTCCAGAATTGTAACTTTGAATGATTCGTCTCAATATTTTTCCATAACCATGGGAAATTTCTACATCTAATCGGGTTATTGCAGCTGCCCTTACTCTGACTAAAATATCTGAACTAGATCTAAGATGAGGCAAATTTGTTTTACATAATGTGACATTCTGCAAATGAAGGGAAACTCATTAAAAATTCTTTTATTAAATCCCTTAATGGAATTTCTTACATCAGAGCCATAATATGATACGCAAGCCACAGACTTCATTATTGGATTTGCTATTGTTTTTCTTGCTAGCCATACTCCGAACATGCAACCAAACATACAGCCAGTACCCAATCCAACAAGAACGAAGTATGTGTTGTTTCTAGCGACTAGAAAGTAAAAAATCATTTTTGTTATGGTTAATAAATTGAAGATTATCGAGAAAGTAGTTCGTGCAGTGATTTCTATTTTATAGCTGAATTTAAAACTGCAATATTGGAATAAAAATACCATTTTTTTTAAAAAAAAAATAATTTAAATTGACATTTTACCAAAAATTTGTTAAAATTTTAATAAGTACTCATAGATCATTGGTTCAAGTATTGGACTCGAAACGGAGTCATAAGTTCGAATCTTCTTAAATTAATTAAGCATTAAATTTCAAGCGTTTGTTTCTTTTTTGGACATAAACTGTTTGATGCTTTTTTAAAGCCGATATCGCAAGAGAAAATTTCCACGAAAGCTCTCAATTCTTTTTTGTCTTTTGAATCTTTGAATTTTAAATTATTGAAACTAAGCTTAATTATTTTTTTAATTCATGGTTTCACAATAACATTTGTCATTTCTTTGAACGAACTTTTATAATTCAGTAATCCTGCACAATTTATATCTTAACCAGCTTAGACACATACTTTCATCTCTAAATATAATTTGCAGCTGTTCTACAACTGCATTCGGTGTACTAATTGACTCTCGTAGTCTTTTTAAAATTTCTAGCACTGTCCTCCAAACATTCTCGGCTTGTCCTTTGATTTCATTTAGTGCTGGATCGTGAATTACCTAAAAGTATGAAAGTGTAGTGGATTAGAATGAGATTGCTTAAGCTCCAATTCTGGATGCTTTCAAATTTGCTTATACTTGCTACTGGATCACAACAAACAAGTTTATATTTGTTGGATATAAACTTTAGAGCTGTCATCAATGATCCAGAACCATACGCAAGCTCGAAATCACTTACCCTCATTGCCATTTCCCTCGCATCATCAGAAGCTTGTCGAAAGACTCTTGCAGACGTCTCGTGTGCCATATTTAAGCGTACCTTTTAACGATTATTTGTTTGTATTAAAGCTCAATGGTAAGTTCGAGATCAAATCATTGGCAATGACATTTATTTTTTAGCAATGATATTACTTAATGGGGTTACAGACACTGCTTTCTTTGACTGATTTCTCATTTATACCTGCGTGTGTACATAAAGTTCTCTAAAGTTATCCATTCAAATCGTAAACTTGGAATATTATAGGAAATATTAAAATAACAAATAAGTTTTTTAACATAAAAATTTTATCACAGACAAGAAACACTTTTTATTTGTGCTTTATACTCAAAACTCGTTGTCAATTTATGTATCAGTAATGTTTATTTAACTTATCTACTGATTAATCATTACTTTTCGGCTCGATAATGTCACAAAATCGCGTAAAGCTTAGCTATCTTCGATTTTATTACATAAAAACGAAAAACACTTACACCAAGTTTCGAATAATTACAATCGACTTATACTTTATGAATGCGATTATCGCATGTAAACAAAACAGATCAGGTAGAAGCTTAATTAAACTTTTTAAAGTTATTTTACTTTTTTGATGATATAACGGATTTTTAAAATTCAAATTTTTGAAAAATATTCAAATTATACCGTTAAATAACAGTCACGCACGTGCGTAAAATTATTCGCATGGAGAAAATCTCGTTATCATATGATTTATATCAGTAACTCGCAATCAAGCTTATTCCTATTTCGTGTCTGTAAAAAACAGCTGAGCGAGTCAAAGGGAAAGGCAGTGTTGATATTTTTATATAAACAACAAATATAAACTTTATTCGTTTAAAAAATTCACTAAATCGCAAAAATTGTAAATGAACATTTCGTAGTATGGTTTTTGGCAATAATGTAATGATGATAATTGACATATCAAGATTAATAAAGAGGACAAAAGAAATAATTTATAAAGGATTTTAATACAAGCAAATAACAAGAAAGCAAGGAAGTAAGATTACTTTTTGAATCACAGTTGATCACGACGAAATATTAGTTTTGTTAAAATTTCCAGACATTTGCTTGACTAATCGCTTTCGTCTTTTTAATCGTTCGCATTTACTGCATTGCGTTATGAAGCATTTTTCATGATAACATGAGCCACAAGCAATACAACGCTTAACTTTATTCATCCACGGAAATATGACGTCTCGTTTGTTTGGGCAAAGTTCACAAATAAATCCTCGCGCTGTGCAGAGCTAAAATAGAATTAATTTTGAGAAAATAAATATGAAAATAAGTTAATGAATGGAATTGCTGTTTGACTGTTTACTATTGTCGTGCTTGTTTTCTTATCGCAAATTGTATGCATTGTGATTAATAAGATAGAAAATGAATGAGTCTGAATGACTAATTGGATTTTAATGAACTTTAAAGTTCCAATTTTCAACGATTTAATAAAATTTGAAAATCAACTTTCAAAAAATATTTCAATATTTTGAATTCAAAATAACCGATACGATTTGAATTAGGAAAGAACGTTAAGTTTAAAAAAAATACCCAGAAATACACAAAAACAAGACACAAATGCGATAAAAATCACTATACGACGGCATTCCAATGCATGATTCACTTACTTCACAATTATTTTTAATAATATGATCTTCACACTGCTTGATTATATCCTGAATAGAATTCGAGAATGTAGAATTTTTAACATTCATAAAGTCAACCATACTCCATATATCAACATCATCTATCCAATGATCAGACACAGCAGCTATCAATTCCTTCTCTCGCTCAGTAAATCGACATTCTTTAATGAAATCTGAGACATATTTGAGCTGTAATCGAGCTTCTCTTGCTGCCGTCAATGGCTTAACTTTCTGGTACAATTTTGGATTTAAATCACTTACATGAAATAATGGTAAATTCCAAATTTGATCAAGCCATTTATACGCAAAATTACTGACTGCAAATGGTGTAAAATCCCATTTGTCTAATACTCTAGCTGGTATGACTGAAACTTGCATTTTATGGCATGACGAACAGAAATACTTTCCAATATAATCACAATAACGAAGCTTATGGATGTAAGCTGGAGCAATTTTAATACCACAACCTGCACATCGATTTGCTTGTTGCAGCATGCATCGTTTCCTATCAGGCGGTGGATGGACAGTAAAAATAATTTGTTGACGAGGCGGTGCCCAATAAGAAGATCCACGAATTGTATTAAATGTAAAGCATTCATCTGGATTAATAGGATAGCTGTCAGGCACTGGAAGTAACTGTTGTGGTGCTTGAGATTCATTAACAAGCCATGAAAAGTTATTGACAGTTGGAATTTTGACATTTTTAAATTTGGACATTAAAGACAATGCGATGCTTTCAGCACAATGTGAATCTAAAGATGATGTCCATTCCATTTGTGGGGTATTTTCACTAATATCATCAGAACTTGATGAAGACTTTCTAATTTCAACTTGTGGCTCATCTGACGACACACTCGATTCTGTATCGTCCTCAACGGAACCAATAATGAATTTCTTAGCTTGGATTTTAGGTGGTGGCTGTAAATTCTTTTGTGAATTGTTATGTGATAAGCTTTGCTTAATTCGACAATCTTTTGGAATTTTGTATTTCTCATCAAACATCTTATTCCACTTGATTTGTTCACATGTTGAAATTATAGCTTCGGAATAATAAAAATGTAAGTTTTCACGTTCCAGCTCGACCTTCTGCCTTGAGCTGTTAATCGTGTGAATTAATTGCAACAAATTTTGACGACTTGATTTGCGTTTTTTGGTTCCATCTTTGCCATTTTTGAGTAAATTTGGTGTGACAATTGTCGATTTTGATCGAATCTTTTCACCAGCAACGACAGTTTCAGTAAGGAACAACTCTGATGGACTCGTACTGCATGATGCTTCCAACAAATCTGGACTATGAATCTTAGATGCAATTAATGGCGATTCAAAGAAACTAAAAAATGATCGTTTTGGTGTCAATGACAATTTAGATGAGGAATTACTCGATGCTGGACTTATCAATTGATTACTCGACCTAGAATCTGATGTGAAGCGATAATCAGTATGAATTTTGATGTCATCAACTTTTACAAGATGAATAGGCACGATTGATTGTTTAGAATTACTTAAATTATTCATGTTTGTTGATGCGGTGTCTCGATACTCAAAAAAAGGCACTTGATCGGTTCCAACTTCGCTCTTAAATGATACTCTCTTATTAAATGTACTATTATTTTTATTAATCGTTATTGTTTTTGATCGTGGACGATTGCTGTAACTTTCATGGCTTAAATTCGGCAAACTCTTACATCGTCGATGATTTAAAACTTTCACTTTTTCGACACTACTATTGCTGTAAGAGTCAAACGTCCTTGAAGTTCTTTTTAAGTGCGATAAAATTGATTTCCTTGGTATTTGTTGTGGCGTTGGAATAAATGGCTGTGATATGCTTCGTCTATGACCTGCTTTATTTTTCTCGTATAATGTTTTGTCGATTTTCGATAAGTGACTTCGCTGATTTGATTCCAACGCGAGAATGCAAAGCATCAAGGCATTCTGATAAGCCTCGGATCGAATAAAAGCAGATGACTCATAGCAATTTTTAATGTGTTCTGTGTCTGATAAAATGAAGGACAGGAAATTGGATAACTTTCCTTTATGGATATTCTCGAGAAGCCATTTATTAAAGTGGAGTCGCTGTTCGTCCACACATTTTTGATTGAGGAAGTCTAGAATGCCAAAAACTCGTCGAATATTCGGTTGACCCTAAAAATATGCAATTTTACGCATGAATAAATCAGTCGTAAATACTGATAAGAAGGGAATTCTGTTATGTCTGTATATTGACGTTGCATACATGCCATACAATAACAAACAATAAAAAGTGCGCATATAAAATTAATTTACTGGATGTTGTCTGATGTAACGCAAATACATTCTTACTTACATTTTTATCGAGAACTTTTAAATTACTGTAGAAGATCCGCTTTATTATATCTGCAAGATGCTTTGTGACTTCATCTTTTTTACTCAGAAATTCTTCCACATAATAAATTAAATCTTTTAACAAATTCCTATTTAAATTTTCATTATCAAACAATCTTTTATCATTTTCCACGACTTTTGCTTTGTTTTCCATCGCTTCAAACTACTCTCGGTGATACTCATTGATCTATAATAAAATATTTTTAATTTTTCTTTCACTATTTTTTTGCAGCACAAATAGCTTTGTGTGAATTCACGCAAATGGGTAGGAAAATACATACAGAATCAATACTGAGGCGCTTTAAAGTGTATCTGCTATCTAATATAACTTTTATTTGATTTAAATTAATTCAAGAATCTATTTAATTAAAATGAAATTTCTAAAATGAAAAAAATTGCTCGAAAAATGTAAACAAAAATTTAACGTACTTTTGAAATTCAAAATAGTCGTTTTTTCATAGACTTGTAAATCTTTCGCTTCTTTGTTAAGTATTTCCATTTAAACAACATTCACAAACTGTTGAACCAACAAATTTAATGAGTCATTGACAAAGTGACTGCTCAATCATATTTCCAACCATTAAAACCAGCTCTAAATGCATAAAAATGAGTAACTTTTCACCATTCATCACATTTCAGTTGACTTCGGATTAGACACATTCAAAAACAAAGGAATTCGCCCTACAAAAATTAAAGAAACTTCAAAACGAAGAGAATTTTTGTAAAAGTTAAAAAAATTAAATTAATCGATTAATACGAGTGAAAAAAAAAATTGTAACCGTGTAAAACAATCATTTGTAAGTGAAAATAAGTATAGCTTATGAATTTAAATGCATTACTGTGTGATTTAAGTGATTTGGGCGTTAAAGTGTAAAAGTTCATACTGACTCATAGCAATTAATCAATTTAATTCATGTTTTAAAGTACTGCATGATGCTTCCAATAAATCTGGACTATGAATCTTAGATGCAATTAATGGCGATTCAAAGAAACTAAAAAATGATCGTTTTGGTGTCAATGACAATTTAGATGAGGAATTACTCGATGCTGGACTTATCAATTGATTACTCGACCTAGAATCTGATGTGAAGCGATAATCAGTATGAATTTTGATGTCATCAACTTTTACAAGATGAATAGGCACGATTGATTGTTTAGAATTACTTAAATTATTCATGTTTGTTGATGCGGTGTCTCGATACTCAAAAAAAGGCACTTGATCGGTTCCAACTTCGCTCTTAAATGATACTCTCTTATTAAATGTATTATTATTTTTATTAATCGTTATTGTTTTTGATCGTGGACGATTGCTGTAACTTTCATGGCTTAAATTCGGCAAACTCTTACATCGTCGATGATTTAAAACTTTCACTTTTTCGACACTACTATTGCTGTAAGAGTCAAACGTCCTTGAAGTTCTTTTTAAGTGCGATAAAATTGATTTCCTTGGTATTTGTTGTGGCGTTGGAATAAATGGCTGTGATATGCTTCGTCTATGACCTGCTTTATTTTTCTTGTATAATGTTTTGTCGATTTTCGATAAGTGACTTCGCTGATTTGATTCCAACGCGAGAATGCAAAGCATCAAGGCATTCTGATAAGCCTCGGATCGAATAAAAGCAGATGACTCATAGCAATTTTTAATGTGTTCTGTGTCTGATAAAATGAAGGACAGGAAATTGGATAACTTTCCTTTATGGATATTCTCGAGAAGCCATTTATTAAAGTGGAGTCGCTGTTCGTCCACAGATTTTTGATTGAGGAAGTCTAGAATGCCAAAAACTCGTCGAATATTCGGTTGACCCTAAAAATATGCAATTTTACGCATGAATAAATCAGTCGTAAATACTGATAAGAAGGGAATTCTGTTATGTCTGTATATTGACGTTGCATACATGCCATACAATAACAAACAATAAAAAGTGCGCATATAAAATTAATTTACTGGATGTTGTCTGATGTAACGCAAATACATTGTTACTTACATTTTTATCGAGAACTTTTAAATTACTGTAGAAGATCCGCTTTATTATATCTGCAAGATGCTTTGTGACTTCATCTTTTTTACTCAGAAATTCTTCCACATAATAAATTAAATCTTTTAACAAATTCCTATTTAAATTTTCATTATCAAACAATTTTTTATCATTTTCCACGACTTTTGCTTTGTTTTCCATCGCTTTAAACTACTCTCGGTGATACTCATTGATCTATAATAAAATATTTTTAATTTTTCTTTCACTATTTTATTGCAGCACAAATAGCTTTGTGTGAATTCACACAAGCAAATGGGTAGGAAAATACTTACTGAATCAATACTGAGGCGCTTTAAAGTGTATCTGCTATCTAATATAACTTTTATTTGATTTAAATTACTTCAAGAATCTATTTAATTAAAATGAAATTTCTAAAATGAAAAAAATTGCTCGAAAAATGTAAACAAAAATTTAACGTACTTTTGAAATTCAAAATAGTCGTTTTTTCATAGACTTGTAAATCTTTTCGCTTCTTTGTTAAGTATTTCCATTTAAACAACATTCACAAACTGTTGAACCAACAAATTTAATAAGTCATTGACAAAGTGACTGCTCAATCATATTTCCAACCATTAAAACCAGCTCTAAATGCATAAAAATGAGTAACTTTTCACCATTCATCACATTTCAGTTGACTTCGGATTAGACACATTCAAAAACAAAGGAATTCGCCCTACAAAAATTAAAGAAACTTCAAAACGAAGAGAATTTTTGTAAAAGTTAAAAAAATTAAATTAATCGATTAATACGAGTGAAAAAAAAAATTGTAACCGTGTAAAACAATCATTTGTAAGTGAAAATAAGTATAGATTATGAATTTAAATGCATTACTGTGTGATTTAAGTGATTTGGGCGTTAAAGTGTAAAAGTTCATAGTGACTCATAGCAATTAATCAATTTAATTCATGTTTTAAAGTGAAATTCAAGGGCAATATTATGGCTTAAGAAGTTCTTAAACACAAAAAGTATAATATAACTTAATTAAGCTTGTTCAGTGAGTCATTAAGAAAATTCAATTATAGATTTTCTTATCAGCGATTCCACGACAATATTGAGCTGTAAAGTAGTAAGGAATGCATAATTCATAGCGGTTCAATAACTTGAGGAACAATTAATCATCTTTTATTGACGAAGACAGGCAGTTCTGCTACTTTGTGCATTTAAATGCTCGATCTGTGTGCCGTGTCCTTACAATTACCATAAATTCCCATTAGCACAGACAGTAATTATGAAATTAGAGGCTCGTTGGCTCGTTTAGCCTTGCAAATTAGACCGTACAGGAAATGAAACCTTAAATAGGTGAAAAATGTCTTCGGAAGTAGCTACAGCCTTCTTTTTATATCTCTCGTGTGCGTCTCTTTAAAATTGTGTTTTGGAGAAATTTCATTTCTTGTGTGGCTTGATTGACTACAATCGGAAAGAAAATTGAATTTTTACGTAATATTATTATTTCTTTATAGCATAAATTCCATAAATATCCAATCCAATCGAACTCATCATTTTTTCGATGCATGAGATTATACTAAGTTTATTTACGGCTTGAAAATTTACAAAAGAAAAAAGAGAAACTTATAATAATTATTATTATATATTGGAATCATATTCACACAAAATTTTCAATTTTTGTGAATATATTTTATATTCTGTTTTGCGAATCTATTTTTAACAGAAGTAAGAAGATTTTTATGTTTTTTTCAATGACTTCCAAACGCAGCAATATTCAGCTATAACAATATTACAGAAGCTATATAACTTAAGACTGATAACTTTGTAATTGAAGCGCATTTTTCTCGTCAGCTGAACTGTGAGATTGTCATGAAAGTGAAAGTTTGAACTGGAAGTAGAGCTTGGTATGACAATTTGGGGGTGTTTAGTGAACTTATGATGAATTACTTGCTTTTTGCATACTTTCATCTTTCTCATTATTGAGCTTCTAACGATTTGTGATACTTTAATTTTTATCGGCTTTGTAGAATTCAAATATTAAGTTTTGTAGAGTTTGAAATTTAACGGGTTTTCCAGAGTCAACTCTGTCGACTTAAAAAAGTAAATGCCAATCCCAACCGTACCTTTATTGAAAAGCATAACTAAACAATTTAATCAGCATTTTCAAATATCCCAAAAGCGAATGTTCGAACTCTTATCAAGCCAGTCAAAAAATGCATAACAATAAATTTGAATGCCATTAAACCATTTCCTCACACAGAGCACCTTAAGAATTCCAAAGTATGATAATAAGTTATACAACAAATTCGCATTTGATAAGATAATGACTAAGTGTCACTTCCAACCATCCCGTAAATCACAAGATACATTAATACATAACCGACTGTAGTCTATCGTCAAAATGAATAAATAATAATAGAGTCTAATGGAAAATTTGCTATTTTAAAAAACCTAAAGCCAGCTGTCAGACAATGGAAAATGTTTGTTGCCTCAGCTCATATATTCTCTGAGTCTGAGTTAACGATATGAATGAATTTTTTTCTTTTTCAACTGATTCTTTTAATAAACAAAACTTTAATGTTTATATTCAAGTAGCTTAATGGCCAAAAAGTTTTTTTTCATCCATCATTAAGTTTCAAACATTATTGAATGAGGAAGAAAATGCTGCAAGGTCAATTATTTTTGTGGAATTTCACGAGTTCTGTAATTTTCTAATTCCATAAATTCAAGTCGTTACAAAATTATCGATGACTCATACTGTGCAGACTAGTCGAGTAATGCGGTGTAACCCCAAAAAAAATACAGCCGATTGTTAATTAGTATTTCCCTTCACTTGACTTTCATTAGATGTGAGAAAAAAAAGTATAAATAAAAACTTTCATTGCTATAATTCTTGTGTGTTGATAACAATCAGCACGTTGCCAATGGATAAAAGTTACTCTAACGAAAAGAAGTTGTAAGGCATAGCAGTGAATAAAAAAAATGGGGTAGAAAGAGAAACAATGCGCCACATAGTAAATGACAACACGCTATGTTGTGTTCTTAACATAGATATGTTTGCATACATATATCGCATTGCCGACTTTATGCAATTTAATTGCTGAGAGGTTTACCGCTATATGACTTTTATGATAAACAATAAGAAAATTGTTGGTAAATGAGTTTTGGGAGTGGATTGATAAAGAGATTTACTCGGATGGAAAGCATATGCAAATAGGATTTTAATTAGAGAATGCATTCTTAGTCGCGTAGATTCTTATTAGGAAGTCAAGTGAATTTATGGAACATAATAATTATTTGCTAGCTTCTGCTTGTTTTGTGTTTAGTTCTTGGAACTGTGTCTTTAATTCTTAGCTGTTTTGGCAACATAGTGCTAATATTGATTGTAAACTTAGTAAGAATGCTTTTAGCTCTTTTAATTGTGCGTTTTTAAGTAAATTGTGAGTCAATCTGGTTGAAATATTCAAAATTTATTGATTTAGTCATCCACGAAGATTCACAGCCTGGAATTATGCTCTAAATAACCGAATAAAGATAATCCAAATTTAGAATGAATTCACTGATAAGGAAAAATTGGATCGATTTAGAGTTCTATGAGTGAGTAAAGTACTGAATATCGACTATTTTGAATTTTGGAAGGAAAAGGCAAAAAGGGAGGTTTTAAACGTCGTTGGCAGAGATGGGAGTGGGTATGAAACTTTGGCAAAGATATAAGATCTTTTAGACTCGAAGAAGGTTTGGTTCCTTCCCAATCAACCCACAACTCTCTTTAAACTCACTTTCTGACCATAATTTCATGCAGTCAAACTGCTTCTTCTAAAACCTACTCAAATCTATTCAAAAACAGCTCACAGACATTGTTAAGACTTAATATAGCATTTTTGTTGCATAGATTTCCACACTATAAAAACATACGGTCAATTTGATTCTATTCATAATCAACCCTGAACGAACTAGCAACAAGAAAGAAGAAGAAAAACCCAACAAAAATGCATTCAATTTACAAGTCAACACGGACGGATTTAAAATAAACACAACAATAACAAAAACCAGTCCATTAAGCCGAGATAAAATAAAAATGTAAATACAAAATGAGGTTTCACCGGTTCTTTCTCAATTCTGTGCGTTTTAAACCGTGTCGATTAATTCTAGCATTTCTAATTTCCATATTGAAAACATCTTCTTCACCTTACTTTGAGATCAAATGATTGAATTCCAATATTTTATTAAAGTAAATCCATTACTTGGAACGAAGAGATCAAAAGTAGGTTTACAGTCTTCTATCATCCGCTCAAGCAAGTTCATAAGGCATAAGAGTCATCCATTCCGGTTTGAAAAAGAGACATTAACATAGTAACAATTAACACAAAAGCGAAAAAAAAATCTTTTTTTCACACCGAATATTACTGACAATAGAATTTCCATAACGAACGGAGTTCTGCTGGATTTGTGAAAAGAAGTCTCATGATTTCATTGTATTTTAATAATTTAGACTTCTAGAATAATAAGAAGAAAGCTTGATGATTAAACATCTGACATCTGACGATGGCAATGAAATAAAAGTTTATAACAAAATTATAAATGTGGGACATTTCCTCTAGGTTGTATAGATATGCGGTGGGAAATATGCTGATTGTGGAATTATGGGTGATGCTTCCTACGTTATGGTTGTGAATGAAGCGCTGTTTTTGATAGACTAGCTTTGCATTTTGTAGGTTTTATGTTTTGTCTCTAAAGCTAGCTGGTTTTGTGGTTTTCTTGCAGAATAGATTCCAATATTGGATCAATAAACCAATATAATTTGGATAAATCTTAGTTTTGAGGATAATTTATAGCTTTTGAGGTTAGGTTTCTAAAGTAAGCTCCTTTTGAGTTATTAAGTACACTTTAGGATGAGTTATAGCTGTTCTCATCAAAACTATGAATAATTATTCAGTCAAACTATGCTTAAACCATACATTTTAAAGATTTTGAGGTTATATGACAAATTCAAAGAAATTATACTTCTCAACATTCAAAGCAATCAAATTCATGAAAACTAACTCCATTGTGCAACATTTCTCTCAAGTTATGCAAGAGTTTTAAGGTTATTAAAAAATATTAAACGGTTGTTAAAACTCTAAGCTTGTAAATCGATCAATAAATGCATGATTTGATATGGTATTAACAATAGTTCATAAGTAATATGCTTACAAATAACAAATCTTATTTTCTTGGGGCTTCAACTATTAATAAATTCAGACAAAATGATTTTCTAACAAGTCAATTGCTAAGTATAAGTAAAATTATCTTTAGCACATGCCACAAAAATAAAAGTCATGCGTAAATACTTGAAAATTTATCATCGATCAAAATAGATACTCTTTATCATCTGGAAAGTAATGAGAAGCGTTCTATGGTGTTTTATAATTAAACTTAAATCTATTAATTAAATTACTTGGTATGATTAGCGATAAATGGACAAATTTGTGCTCTTGCTACACAAATAGTCTGTTTCATGAGAAAGATAAGCAACAATGAATTGAATGTATCTACTGACGACTAATTGCAATGCGTTAATTAATTAATGATGAAGTAGTTCATGGAGTGATTCACTATTGGTGTCTATCCAGTCACTTCTACAAAACCGTTAAAAATTCAAATAAAAAATCAGTTAAAAATTTAAATCCTACAAAAACCGTTAAAGATTCAGTCAGACTCATTTTGTCAGCTCATTAGTCGTTTACAGCACGTCATTACCGAACGATGCCCTTGTTTTCTCGTCTCAATTTCACTTCATTTCATTTTCATTTCTTTATTAAGCACACACAAAAAAATATTTAAATACATTCCATTGTGTATGGATGTAATATGGCGAGCGGAGAAATGAAATGAAAATAATGTGATGCATTTGGATATTATTTTTAGCATTGTGACATTAATTAAATAAATGATGATTTAATTTACTTCTAGGTGTCGACCATTTATTTACAACTGACAAACTAGTTTAGTGCAACAATGTCAAAGAAGCCAAGCACGGGTCCCATATCGCTTCATAAAGTGATTATGGTCGGATCGGGAGGTGTCGGTAAAAGTGCTGTAAGAACAACAGATTTTTTTTGTTTTGTTGATTGTTTTTAATTATCTCTGCTAATGTTTGCTTTACAGCTCACGCTCCAATTTATGTATGATGAGTTTGTGGAAGATTATGAGCCGACTAAAGCTGACAGTTATCGAAAGAAAGTAAGCTTGCGTGATATTTACTTTTAGTTTTTAATTTATTAGCTAATTTTCGTGCCTTCTTCAAGGTGGTACTAGATGGAGAGGAAGTACAAATAGATATTCTCGATACAGCGGGGCAAGAGGACTATGCTGCCATTCGTGACAATTATTTTCGGAGTGGTGAAGGATTTCTTTGTGTATTTTCTATTACCGACGATGAGAGCTTCCAAGCTACTCAGGAATTTCGGTGAGTGTTTGTTTTGTGTCTAGCAGTAAAATTAACTTGTTAATTCAATATTGATTTCTTTAATAGAAATAGAGCTTTATTTTACTTATTTATAATTCCGTCTCGAATTTCTCGTGACTAAGTGCATTTTTAGCTGAATAAATGTTTTGCGAAATTAGATTTGTTAAACTTCCGTAAACCACTCTAATTTAGAGCATTTCTAATGTCCGAATATATGGTGAAATGTTTATGTTATGCTTTGAGTGCCAATAAGCTACTTCCTTGGTTTTTAAATGTGGTTTGGTTAGTAAAAGTAAAATTTGAAAGGGGAAGTTTTGATTTGAAAGCTTTCAAAGTAATTTTAAAAACTAGAAAAATCGAATTCTGCTTTAAACGGTTTTGTAAAATTCAAAATTTGACACTTTTGTAATATTAAATTATAAAAAACCGATAATATTCAAATTCTACAAAACCGGTAAAATTCAAAAATTACAAAACCACTAAAGTTTAAATTTTACAAAACCGTTAACAATTTCAATTACTTTAAAATGCGAAATGAAACATTTTTCGAACAATTCTTAAACAAAACACTTTTACAGCAAACCAGACCACATAAAAAAATCCATATTGATCTTCCCTCACTCAGTAGCTTTTCCTGCCTTTAATAACTTTTGCCAATAAAAAAAAGCTATAAAGAAGAAATGCTAATGTGGCTCACACACGGCTACCTCAATTCCACAACAGACACATGAATTCTAATATACAATAAATGCTTTTATCTTTTGGCAGAGAACAAATTTTGCGTGTGAAAAATGACGAGAACATCCCATTTCTATTAGTGGGCAACAAATGCGATTTGAATGACAAAAGAAAGGTTCCATTGTCTGAATGTCAAGCAAGAGCACAACAATGGGGCGGTGTTCCATATGTAGAAACGTCCGCAAAAACTCGCGAGAATGTTGATAAGGTTTGTACATCCACCAGCTCTTTTCTATTTGCTTGATTAATAATACTAATAATATTTTTTTAAGGTGTTTTTCGATTTAATGCGTGAAATTCGTTCAAGGAAAACAGAAGACTCAACAAAAGCGAGCGGTCGTGCAAAAGATAAATCAAAGCGAAGGAAGCTCAAATGTACATTACTATAGAGCACATTTAGCAATAATAGAATTGCTATAAATGCCATTTAAAAAATGAGGAAATGATATTTGTGTGTGTCTCGATACAGTCTTTAACTAATAATGTAAAAGTGAACCGTTTCTCCTCCTTTTGTAAATGAATTACATTTACATCCATTCTTAACAAAAAACAAAACAAACAAACAAACAAAAATAAGAAATGCCTCAATAATGATGGTTCAAATATTATTATGGCACGACTAGCAATTTTTCGTCATGAAAAGTTTAATAAAGAAGAAAAAAAATCAACAAGTATGTAGAAGCTTATTTATCTTTAATTGAGATAGTGAGAAATTTTTTACATAATCATTTCGTATGGTCTGTGAATTATATTAATCATATGTTAATCTTAATATATATGTGAAATTCAGTCGGCATTTCAGTTGAAGAAGATCACAGTTTGGAAGTTATTCATTAAAAGAGATGCATGAATTTTAAGCAATAATTTTAATAAGCCATAAAATTTATTTGGAACAATCGGAGCTTTTTGTGATTTATAATTAAAGATATGCTTTGAGGGATGGTTTAGAAATAACGTCCATTCAATGACTGAAGATTCTAATTGCGTTAAAATCAAATTTTAAAAACTTACGAACAAAAAATCAATTGTAGACGTCATTAACAAATGACCCAGCAAAAGATTTATGAAAATCTGCATGAGTGTGTCTGAAATATGCCCGAGTTTATTGCTCTTATTCAAAAATCTGTGTATATCAAATGATTATCCCAAAGTTCAAGCAATTAAACTGAGTTATGGATAATTAACCCGAATGACACGTCTGGATTTCTAGCAATAAAGAATAATTGTTGAAGCACTAATCGTAGCTTGAAACCAAAGTTGACATCTGAAGATTATCCATGATTAATGTCCTCACAGACCACAAACCAATTGTAAATTTTTATTTAATTTTAATAAAATATCTGTATTTGTAATATTAGCTAGATATGATTTTCAACTTTTTAAATTGCAAACATTAGACATTTATGTTATCACATTTACAAAAAGATTTTTGTCAAAAAAAATGATACTCGTTTCAGTGGGGAGTAAGATAGAGGGTCAAAGGGACTGGATTTCTTTTTTTGAGAGCTAATCTATTGAAATTTACAAGATCTAAGTAGTAAGTTCAAGTACTGAATAAGGAGACTTTTTCCTTGAAATGGAATAATTGAGAATAAACATAATAATCATAATCTAGTAAAAATTCACTAAAGACGGATAATTACTAAAAGAAATATTTAATGATTCCTTTTTCTTTCAAAATATCAATCATTATCTTTCTAATACTTCAAAACTCTAATTCAGTGCGTTTGTAAGATTCTGTTTGAAATTCCTTTAGATTATAAATCAGTCACTGCCATTTCATAATATTTAAAAAATTCGTTCGTAAATTCGATTCTTATGATTGATTGTCATATTTTGACGGCTATTCATCAACTTTCCACATTGTTGATGAACAAAAGTTCAAATTATTCCATTTTCTAAATGATTTACAATTTTTTTTGAAAATTGTCAAACTTAAGGGCAGATCTTACTAAGTATAACGTGGTTGATGGTTTAACTTTGTGACCCAACCCCAAAACACTGAAATTTAATAGATTTACTCGTAAAAAAAGAAATTCAAAATAAAATCAATTTTTTGTTTTTAAGGTTTTTAATCAAAATTCCACAATCAAGAAAAGTCGCAATTGCAAAGGAACCTCAAAAACAATGTTAATTAAATGATAAGAAATAAACATTCATACAACAAAACAAAATAATAAAAAGTGTAAATTACAAAAGTAAATATTTAGACATCATGAAGAGAGAAAAACCACAGAAATTTTTGCTAAATGAAGCTTTTGCTTCCGTTTTTTTTTAATTTTTTAAAGGAAATCTTTCAACAAGTTCCATAAATCAAACAAACTACTTAACAATCTTCGCTATTTTTCATTATAAACACATCTACAGCTTAAAAGTATGCTTAAACAAGCTTGAGTTCATTCATATTGCTATTCATATATCCCCAAACCAGAACAATGAAGGAATGAAATTTTATTTTCAATTTCCAACTTTTTAATAAACTTTGTGTATTTAAAGAATAAATAAAAGTAATATTTTATGTATGTGTAATTTTTAATTTTACTAGAAAATCATCTTTTGAATTAAGTTAATCAAGTTTTGTAAGTAAATGGATAAAAGAAACAACAATGGAATTAATTAGGTGTATCAAAGAATTTATCGGAAATGAAAATTATGTTTAAAAAATTCACGAGAAACAAAATTTTGTTGCAGTGTTAAACACAAAATCTTAAAAAAAAATCATTGGTAAAAATATCCTTTTTGGACAAAAATAAAGAAAAATTCAGTTAAGAAGTATCATAATCCAATTTTAAAGTGTTATTAATGTCATTTTCAGGTAATAGAATCCGTAAACTAATTCCTAAATGTGCTTAATTAGGTCAAGGATATTTTCAGTTTTCATACAAATTGAACAACTAGTTTCCCCCCAGAAATATGATTTCTTTAAGGGCAAATCCGTAAAATTATGAAACTGGCAAAAAGCGAGTTGTAATATTTCTCTACTTGGAAAAGTTTGAAAAATAAAAACTCGTTACAATTTTTGAACAAAAATAAACATTATTTTATCAATTTTTTACTTTTTTAATTAATTAAGCAATTAATTAGTGTGTTCTCGTTAATAAAGCTTTATTCAAGCTGTAAGTCACTGCATAATTTAGATACTTCAATTGATTATGATCTTAACGTTTTATAACTTTTCAAAATTTATCGTGTGTTACGAAAAAATACTCTAAACTGATGTTTTGCAACAAAGTTTTCTTGCAGGAGAGATTGACGCTTTTTTCTTTAATTTCTCTTAATTAAGTGCCTTTTTTTAACACCTGATAAAAGAATGTGATAGAAAATTAAATTTGAAATGCTATAAAACAAGTCTGGTGCTGTCCAGATTTATAATTAAGAACATTTTTGCTTTTTTTTTGAAAGTAAATTTCGATTGCATGAGAGATTGACGCCAGAAAAATCAAAATATCTCTTTAATTAATGATATATTTCATGCCAAAGTCATCGAAAGTTGTACATTTGTCGGAAATACGCATGTTTTGGTATTAAAATATCACTTAAATAGCCGAATAGAAGAGAAATTTGAGAAAAATAAAAATTTGGAGCTTTTTATTGTCCACGGATTTGCCCTTAACATATTCTCTAGACAGTTACGAATCTAAGGTTTAAAACAAAATTCTCTATCTCAACTCAAATGTCTTCAATAGCTGATCTCAAACTATTCTCATTTTATCTTCAATTTCCACATAATGAATGTTCTTAAAACAATTTTTATGGATCTCCGTTGTCACTTATGGGAATATATACGACGTGCGAAGTATGTTTTTTTTTCGATGCTCCACGCCAATTTCTTTCATAATAAGTATGTGTGGCTCGATTTTAAACAGCTAAAGTCAGAATTATTCCATCCACATATTGAGTTGATGACCTCTAGAGGGAAGTTTTTGGCTATGAAATCTTCATTAAGAAAGTTGGCATTGAGGAAAGGCTGTGTTTGCCAAGCGTCTATCCAAAACAGACTTAATGATTTGATTTAAATGGACAAAGAAGCCATCTGTTAATAAAATGATATCATCATTACAGACATCATGTCGATCGATAAGTACAGCTCAAGATAAATAACTAGTGAGACATAAGCATCAATAACTTTTATGAGAGATCTGAAGCTATCTCTGAGCAAAATAAGATATTTTTGTGAACCAATTGCTTCCATAACACCTGATCAAATATAGAGCACAGGATGTTTTTCTCAATATATTAAAATTTGACATTATTTCAGTCGTTTTAATAATCTTCGAGGAATAAGAAGCATCAAAATGAAATTTGTAGCTTGTTTTATATGCTTGCTGTTCATTTCTTATGGTGAATCAGGGAAATATTACCTTCAACCGAGAACATTTAAACTCAACAATGACTATAGAGAATTTTTGGTGAGTTGGACGTGACTAGCTGATCTCTGGAAGCTTGACTAGCTTGATCTTCAAAAACTCTACTTATGATCTTTAAAACTGATCAATAATTTAATGTTTCCAGGAAGAATACGAAAAGTATAAAATGTATGAACCAGACTACGCTAAGAACTATAAAAATGAGACCTTCTTGAAGCATAGAGCTCTCCAATTTGAAAGAATTAAGGCACAAATTAAGACACACAATGAAAACTATAAACTTGGGCTTGTTGATTACTCAAGAAAGACAATGCCTTACAGCGATTGGGGTCCTGAACTTAAGCATAAACGATTGTGTGGTGCCAGAATGAAGGCTAAACCAAGAGCTCTTTCTAATGCACAGCTGTTAAGGATAATTAAAGGATGGCCAAAACTTCCAAATAATACTCAAGTTAATAATTGCCAATTTCCTAATCCGGTTAGAGGTTTGTATCACTTTTACGTCAAATATGCAAATCTAAATTCCTAAAACTTTAATACCCAGATCAGCAAACTTGTGGATGTTGTTGGGCTTTCGCAACCATATCTGTTATTGAGAGCATATTAATGACAAAGAAAAACATCAAAACAGAATTGTCTGTTCAGCAACTGGTCGATTGTGATGACGCTGATGAAGGGTAGGTTAATTGTCATTTTTCAGGGGTGAGATATCCAAGTGTTGATCTTAGTCTATACCCGAATATTAAAGATATCATTAAGGTCACTATATGTTCCTATTAATGTCTCATCTTGTTTTTCATCAACAGCTGTGACGGTGGATGGCCAAGTAAGTATTTATAAATCTCCTCCTAGTTCCTATAAATTTGAATCCTTAAACCTCAAATTCAGCCACATCCTTCCGATACATGCAAGTCAATGGACTAACTTCATCAAAATTCTATCCATATAAAAATATGAAGCAACAAGCTTGTAGAAAAGCAGGCCACAGAAATGTTTTGCCACCACAGTTCATTGTGAAGCAAATTGAAGTCGAATTTAAAGGTGATGAAGAGTCTTTCAGGAAGCTGTTGTATAGGGTAGATACTAGCTTTTATGCTTACAAAGCTAATTTATTGAGAATTTCCAATTCTAGACTAGATCGCCTGTCGTAATTGCAGCTCATGCGAATGAAGCATTTATGAGTGTCTATACTGGAAGATATAAGAATGAAACTTGTCCTAAAAATGATCCTAATCATGCAATGGTGATGTGTGGATTTGGAACTGACAAGTTTGGTGATTATTGGCTGATCAGGTATGGTTTCGGGTCTATTTTGTGACGTTTTTCATAATTTTTTTTCACAGAAACTCATGGAGTCCTAATTGGGGAGAAAATGTGAGTTAATGCCTTGCACCTGATCACGTTTAGCAATTTTAAATTATTTTAAACTATAGGGCTTCATAAAAATGGCAGCAAACAACACCTGTGGAGTAGCTAGTTTCGCAATGTACCCTGTCATCGTTGGTGTAAACGAATTGGATCCATTCTTAGGAGAGATCTTTGAAAAGCAATTTAGAGATGACAATCGACGTTATAGAGATTAATTTGTCATCGCTATTAATTTAAATTCAATAAAAGTTTTTATAACAACTCTGGATTTTATAGCAAAAATTAACGGTTAAAAAAATTTCAAAATTTTCGTTAAAAAGTTTTTCAGGTCCAAAAGAAAACAACCAAACTTTTACTTTCTCTATTATTGTCTCGGATTCACAACAAAATCAATAAAATTTAATTAAACCATTTTAAACAGTCTCCAAGTGTTTTTAAACATTTCAACACTAATCATGGACAGCAAAAACATTGATCAGAAGCCAACAAACTTTGGAATTCACCGTCCAAAAGAGACTTTACAGAAAAACACTTTATCAGAGTTTTTGCCACAGTTGGAGAATTATCAGCCAACTATTCCTGATGCTGTGACTTGCTATTACATGAATGGGTCTGGATTAAACAGCAGCGATCCAAGAATGTAAGTTATATTATCATTTTATAAAATTTAAAAGATCCAGTAATTTCTATGAAGATCCAGCAGAACTATACGTAGATCCAGTAATGCTAATATTTCCTAATTTCTATTTACAGCGTCAGATTGATCTCAATTGCAGCTCAAAAGTTCATTTCTGATGTGGCAAATGATGCGTTACAATACTGTAAGACTAAAAGCTCAGCAGCGCCAGTAGCAAATAAGAATCAAAAGGATAAGGATGGAAAAGTCATAAAAGATAAGAAGTATGTCCTGACTGTTGACGATTTGGCACCTGCGCTCAATGAGAATTACGGCATTAAAGTAACACAGATGAAATATCTCACATAAATATATAAATAAAGATTTTAATAATTTTAACAAGGGATAACGGCTGTTTTTCATTCGAATTCGCTAGTTCTGTTTTTCTTGAGGAAGCGCATTTTTAATATCATCCTTAATATCTCACAATTTTTTTTTCGAAATTAACGTTTTTTGTAGAATTTAAAGCCATATAAATTACATTTTAAATTCTGAAAACCCTTCAACAGTTTTGTTTTGACAACCCGACAAAATAGTCTTGAAACATGGAAATTTGAAATTCATGCTAATTTTTCCCGCCAAAAATACACCAATACACTCACAAGTTACAACAACAAAATACGCTTACTTTTAGTCCGCATTTAAACTCGAAATTAATTAACTTAAACTTGGTAATCTCATCAGTTTTGTGTATTAAAATAACAATAAATCATGTCTGGAAGGAACTACGCTGAAGATATTGGTAAGAAATATCTAATAGTCCATAAATATACATAAAATAAAATGAAGTAAAGTAAAGTAAAGTAAACTTACCAATAAATCTTACAGAAACAATCAAAAACTTCTTGACGGAATTCTGTACAACGGATGATGAAGGAAATAAGGTCTTCAAGTATGCTGCTCAATTAACAAGACTAGCTCATCGAGAGCAAGTAAACATTACAATAGATTTAGATGATTTGGCTGATTATAACGAGTCATTGGCAGAAGCTATCCAACAAAATGCTCGCCGTTATGCTAGTTTCTTTGCAAATGTGATCCAGGAACTAATTCCAAATTATAAGGAACATGATGTTGTTGCCAAAGATTCTCTCGATGTTTACATTGAGCATCGGTTATTGATGGAAGCGCGTAATAGAAATCCAATGGACAATAAGGATCCACGCAATGCATTTCCTCCAGAATTGATGAGACGTTTTGAAGTCTCATTTAAGTCCTCCAATAATGATAAAGCCTTGTCTGTTCGTGAAATTAAGGCTGAACATATTGGAAAGTTAATGACTGTTCGTGGTATTGTTACTAGATGCACAGAAGTTAAGCCAATGATGGTCGTAGCTACTTATACATGCGATCGTTGTGGTGCTGAAACTTATCAGCCAGTTAATTCTTTAGCCTTTTTGCCTGCAACTGATTGTCCATCTGATGACTGTCGTATTAATAAAGCTGGTGGACGTTTGTATCTACAGACGAGAGGAAGTAAATTCGTTAAATTTCAAGAGATTAAGATTCAGGAACATGTAAGTAAAGCTATGGTTTCTAACGGCTATAAAATATTTGAAATTTAACTGCTGAAATAGATTATAACTTTTGAACCTAATTTGAACTTGATTCAAAATTTGAAAATATAACGGTTAAAATTGATTGATGAACTTTTATTTCTCCATCCCAACAATAGAGTGATCAAGTTCCAGTCGGTCACATTCCAAGAACCTTAACAATCTACTGTCGTGGTGAACAAAGTCGTCAAACTCAGCCTGGTGATCATGTATTAATTACTGGAGTTTTCTTACCCAAACAAAATCAAGGATTCCGTCAAATGCAAGGTGGATTATTAAGTGAGACATTTATGGAAGCTCACAGAATTGCGTCATTAAATAAATCAGATGAAAGTGAATCAATGTCAAATGACTTGACACCAGATCAAATTGATGAGCTTTCAAAAGGAGACTTTTATACTCGCATGGCTGCAAGTTTGGCACCAGAAATTTATGGACATCTTGATGTTAAGAAAGCTCTTTTATTGCTTCTAATTGGTGGTGTTGATAAAAGTCCTGAAGGCATGAAAATTCGTGGAAGCATTAATATCTGCTTAATGGGTGATCCTGGTGTTGCTAAGTCTCAATTACTTGGCTATATTAGTCGTCTTGCAACTCGATCACAATATACAACAGGTCGTGGATCAAGCGGTGTTGGTTTAACTGCTGCTGTCATGAAAGATCCACATACTGGAGAAATGACATTAGAAGGAGGAGCTTTAGTTCTAGCTGATCAAGGTGTATGCTGTATTGATGAGTTTGATAAAATGGCAGACACAGACAGAACAGCAATTCATGAAGTTATGGAACAGCAAACAATTTCAATCGCTAAAGCTGGAATTATGACTACATTAAATGCTCGTGTATCAATCTTAGCTGCTGCAAATCCTGCTTTTGGACGATACAACATTAAACGTACAATTGAGCAAAATATTCAACTTCCAGCTGCACTTTTGTCACGTTTTGATTTATTGTGGCTTATTCAGGATCGTCCAGATCGTGAGAATGATTTGAGACTTGCTAATCACATCACATTCGTTCATACACATGGTAAACAGCCACCGTCGACTGTTGAGGTACTAGATATGGGCTTAGTTCGTCGCTATATTGGATTATGTAAGCGAAAAAATCCAACAATTCCAGCAGATTTGACAGAATACATTGTTAATGCTTATGTTGAGCTCAGACGGGATGCTAGAAATAATCGAGACATGACATTCACATCCGCACGTAATTTACTTGGAATTTTGCGTTTATCGACAGCTTTGGCTCGTTTACGTCTTGCGAATAATGTTGAAAAGAGTGATGTTGCTGAAGCTCTCAGATTATTGGAAATGTCAAAGGATTCATTGAATCAGACACAGGAACAGCGCTCAAATAATGTCCACAACACATCCGATCGAATCTTCTCAATTATTCGAGAATTAGCTGGAAATCAAAAAACGGTTAAAATTTCTGATGTTATGGATCGTTGCACAACGAAAGGATATAAGCCAGATCAAGTTGACATTTGCATTGAGGAGTATGAGGAACTTAATGTCTGGCAAGTTAATCAGACACGCACCAAAATTACATTCATTTAAGTTTATCATTTTTTTGTTGCTATTTTCCATTTTCTCATTAATCTTTTATGTCTAATTTCGTTCATTCTTATCGTATTTGTAAGTTTCAATAGTTTAAAATTTTTGATAATAAAGAGACAATACAGTTCAAAACATAATTAAACAGCACGTGTCTAAAACCCGTTAACATTAAAATTCAAAAATTTTCAGAACCTCTCAAATGTTTTCAAAGCAAAAACTGGCAAAAACATTTGAAAGGTTTTAAAGGAAGTAAACTTAATAATCAAATTTTCTTTGCTACTTACGCTATTAAATCTCTTTCATGGTTTTCATAATCATTTTTTCAACATATTCCTTTACGTCATAATCTTCATCCCTAGCTACTTCCAGTAAATTTATTTCTATTTCCTCTTCATGCAAGTTTAAAGGATAAAATGAATTTTTGTAGCTTTCTTGGTCGATTTCTTCATCAGCTTCATATCCTTTTTCATCAACTTTTGTCACTTTATTAAATGGCTGGAAATCTTCATCCTCAGAGCTTGTTATGCAATGGAAAAGCTTTAAGCATGCCTTTAATCTATTTTTCTTCTTTTTGAACTTTTTTGGACTCAGCAAGTCTTTGTCGCATGGTTTAATCCTTTGAATCTCAACCTTTATCCAAATCCCACTGTTATCGGAAATATAAATGTCATCACCTTCTTCATAATCCATAAAAGCTGGTTCCTTGAATCGATGAAATAAATATTCTTGAACACAAACATCTTCAGTGAGTTTAATGATGACAGCACCTTCAAGCAAGCAGTAATCAGAAGGAAAATTGCCAAATTTGACATTGTTGGCTGATTTTTGGATGTTGATGATGTCGTCAAGGAATGGCATGGTTTGAAAAGGTTTGATAAATTGTTAAAATTATTTTGTCAAATTTTTAAAAGTGATTTTGAAAAGTTTTTGATTGCTTTGATTTATCTTTCAATTTAAATTCTTTATTGATCAGAATCATTGATATTCAAAGACCTTTTTAGAGTGAATTCGAGATATTTGAAAAAATTTCTGACTTCCAACTAGTATATTGTTAAAATCAATCAAGGTTGGGGATTCGATCATCATGATCAAATATAATAATTAAAGTAAGATTAAAAGTACATAAGTTGATTAATTTCGAACCCTTAAAATCAACTTAACATGATGTTTAGGTATCAAGTCATAAGACCTTTGTGTGCGAATGGTTATGCAACATTTTAAAAGTTTTAAAAAATTCTTATATTTGAGAACTTAGGTTCAGTTCTCACCAGAACAATAAGAATTATAAATATCTTATTAACAGTTTAAAAGCTCAAAGTTGAAACACAGACTTCCAAGGAAGTTCGATTCGACGAAATATTAAAAACCATATCGATTTTGAGCTTTGATTGATTTAGAATCTAAGATCTTAATAAAGAATTCATTTTAAAATCCAACTTGAACTTTTTTAAACATCCAGAGTTGTACAACTTATAATCAAGCATGTAAAATTAATTAATATGGTTTTGGCTGATACGAACAATTCTATGGTTTCGACCGTTACAGGTTCCAAGAAAACTTGTGAAAATATCTTATTTGTCTGTCTGCCATACAAAATTCGAAATTTCATACCCTGCAATTCGAAATTTTCGAAAATTAGGAAAAAATTAAAACTTAATAGTACCCTGTTTTTTCGTTATAAGCTAGTAGCTTAGAAGAAT
Source organism: Chironomus riparius (assembly GCA_917627325.4). Classification (NCBI taxonomy): domain Eukaryota; kingdom Metazoa; phylum Arthropoda; class Insecta; order Diptera; family Chironomidae; genus Chironomus; species Chironomus riparius. The sequence continues at coordinate 12,629,487 of OU895877.1, read as the reverse complement.
AAAAAAGTGATTTTTTTGGATCACTAGTAGCTTAGTAAGCAGTAGTAGCTTAGTAAGCAGTAGTAGCTTAGTAAAGAAATTGAACTTCAATGAAAATGTTGAATTTTTTAACTTAATTAAAGAAATTTTGCTATCTTCTCGATTTCATTTCATTGACAATGTCATAAAGCATTGAAACTGATACTTAGAAAGTTGAAAAAGATTAATTAAACTTTATTTTTGGTAGTAGCTTAGTAAAGATTACAAAAAATTTTCAAGTTCAAAAAAACTTTACTAAGCTAGTAGCTTAGTAACGAGTAGTAGCTTATAACGAAAAAACAGGGTAAGTAAGATTTTTATGAAATTTAGATGAAATATTATGTAGTCATTTAATGATAAGCATAATATAGATAAATGTTTTTCAAAACGATCAAAAACTCCAATAAAATCAACAAAATTGTAACGGTTTTTTTCAAATTTAAACTTTTCGAACGTGCATATTATAACTCCCCTAGACTTTCGATAAGTCCGTCGAACATGAATTGTTCGTATCAGGGTTTTGGATCATTACTGATTTATTAAACCAACTTTCAACCCTAGAAAATTTTTTGGTTCAAACTTGACAACATTCTTTAAGGATAGCCACCAATGTTTTGGACATAATTCAATAAATGAACGGAACTTAACCTCAACTAATCAACAGCAACCTAGAGAATCAAAATCAAAAGCCCCAAATCAACAGCTGTTTATTAAACAAAAAAAAAAGTCAGAGAAATTAATCAAAACTAGCACATGATCCATAAAAACGTATTCTCAAAAGAGCCATGCATGCTTACTATCCACACAAAAAAAAAAGCCCATGCACTGTGTATTGTTTACACATTATCCGAAAGTCATTACAAAAAGAGCAGTTAAGCACACGCACATCGTCGCTGACTGTCTACAAATTTTTTATTTATTTATTTATTTGTCAGGAAAGGAATTAATGCTGGCCTAAGCTTAGCTTTAATACAAAACAAAAAAAAATATTTCACTAATACAATTGCGCAACCGACCGAGCATACCAGTCCCAAGCATTAGAATTGAATCAGAAGAAAAAGATGTGAAAATAAAGAAATTCTTTAATCATCATACAGGTAGACATGAGGTACTTGAGCATAGAGAGAGAGTCAAAAGAAATGAAAGAAAAAAACCGGATTGACTGCTTTTTTTTGCTGTTTAGGTTCCTAAGAGAGAGAAAGACATCCAACACATCCATGAATTCCTCTCCAGCTACAAAATGCTTTTGACTTTAAGGCAGGCTCATGTGCAATGAGATAATTTAAGAAGGTGTTGAATGAAATTTCTTATGAGAATAATGAGAAATTGTGAGAGGAACTAGCCTGCACACCGTGTAAGATCATTTAATATTATTTTTTTCAACATCAGTTTAAAACCGTTCGCGAGTTTGTTTAGATCACAACGTAAGAAATAAGAGAAAAGAGACTTCTTTTTTTCGCGACGTTGCAATAAATATTGAATTAAAATTTATTATTGGATATGATTGTGAATTAAACTAGGAATTTAAAAAAAAAATTATTTGTGAATTGTGAAAAAAAATTGAAATTCAAAAAATAAAAAATAATAAAAAAAGTTTAATCTCATCCATAAATAAATTGTGAGAGAGCAACAGAGAGATTCAAGTGTATTTGTGAAGGAATGAAGTTTAAAGAATACAAAAAATAATATTAAAAAATATAAAATTCCTAGTCAAAGTGAAAAAAGAATTTGAAAAAATATTGAAAAAAAGGTTTGTTTAATGAAAAGTTTTAATAGAAAAAAAATGGAAATTATGATGTGATGTGAAATTGCTTAATGCGTGGAATCTAAGTTTGAGATATGCAGCATACAACTATTTTTTTTTGATTTGGAGTAATGTGAAAATTGAATAATTCTTTTTGGATGGAGTTAAGTCTTATTAATGACGAGATGTTTGATTTTATGGGGATATTATTGTGCCTATTGTTTGGTGTCTAGGTAGGATCTTTGGATTCTTCCTTTATTTTTTTTTTGATGCAGTCAAAGAATTGATTGGAAGGAATTTTTTGTTTATTTTTTGGATTTGTTGAATGAAAAAAAAAATCTTCAAAGTTGAATTTGTTAACAAAAATTGAAATTGTGGAATTTTTCGAGTTTATTCCAATAATATGAAATCAACTCAAATTTTAAGAATAGCTTTTAAAAAATTTCCACGTAATTCCTAATGGTTGATTTTTAATTTTTTGAACTTAATTCAAAAATTCAATAAATACTTTAACAATTTCAATAATTCTTGAAAATAAGTTGAAAATAAATCTTAAGGTTAATACGAACATTCAAGAGAAAAATTTACTAAGTTGTGGTTCATTCTAAAGAAGCCGGATTTGTTAAATGTCAAACAAAACAAAAATGTTAAATTTTACATTAATTGCAAAAATTGAGAAATTTGTGAAAAACATTCTCAAGAATCAAAGAATTAAATTGGTACCAAGGATGAATTAAGATAAACTAGCTTTAATCTTGCTCAAAAGAAGTCTTGTAATAGTCTGATTATTTGGGAAAATCATGAAGATTTCAAAATCAAAATTTTCTTTAACTTGATAAAAAAGATTTTGATAAATTAAATTTTAAACTCACAGAAGGTTTCCAGAAACCAAGATCACGATAATTTTTGATTATATTTAAAAAGTTTATATCATGTTGATCAACTCCACAAACCAGAAAGAAACTTAAATCTTCAAAACTCTAAAATTGAAATCAATAATTTCATGCTTAGTTTAATTTTTGATATTTTTAAATGAACAGATTTCATCGATTGCAGTGCCACTTTTGCTTTAAGTAAATTTTACCTTATAATATTCTGAATGAACCCTAACGTAATTTCTTTAAAATTTAAATCTTTAAAAATCTGCAATTAATTCAATGCCAAAAGTCAAAACCCGAAAAACTCTTTATTTTTTATTGTCAACCACATGGTCAAGAAATAACAATAAAACTTTATAAGCAGAAAATTGATGCTAGTAAAAAGATTGGTAGAAAAAAATTGGCGAATGACTCATCACAAATGAATTTTTATGAGATTTGTGGAATTTGATAAAATTTCTCTGTCAGAAAATCAATAAATGTCCATCTTTCAGTGAGATTAATCATATGAGAAATATGAAAAATTCGTGAATTGTAGAAATATTTTTGAATTTTAATTGAATTTTTGTTGAGAATTATATTTGGAAAAATATAATTGAATTTTCAAAAAAATGTCAAAGAGTTTTTGTGGAAAATAATTTAATTATTTATGATTATAGTTTCAAAGATTTTATCCAATTTTAACTTAATTTATTGAATTAACATTGAATTTGAATTAAATTCAACATTTTGTCGAAATCAAATCAAATGTTAAAGTTCATAAATTGATGAAGAGATTCAACTTATGACTATTATGCAATAGATTCACCAGTAATGGGTTCAATTCCTAAAAATAATCAAAATATCAGATATGTATGTCATCTGCGTTATCCTCTTTTGCCGCTGATCAAAAATTACTAGCAGTTCTCAAATAATCAGTGTTAATATTTTGGTAGATTTTGGATAAATTTACACTTAATATTATTGTTAATCATAAGAAATAGTCTGCAATTAGGTTTGAAAATTCAAATCTTAGCTTATGATTTCTTATATCCAAAAAACTAAATTGTGAAACTCAAAATTTACATCCAGAACTTTAAAATTTAAACTTTTCAAAAATCAAACCAACAAAAAAAATTAAATATTAAATCCGTGATAGTCAAAAAGCAGTTTTTTTTTTGGCGACACACTAGGAAAGAAATTTTAATGGCTTTTTGTAGAATCTGAAAGAAATATGATATGCTTAAACATTTTTGTCTATTTTGTGGTATGCTACGGCCTCATTTTCTCATCATTTTATGACTATGATGTTCTCTGCTTTGCTTTGAATTTAACAACGATTTGACAATATTTTTTGTAAGCTCGGTTCTAGATCGAGACGCAGCATTTTTCTACTGCCATAAAAAATTCTCTCTTTTTTTGGTCATCAAACGACTTGTTTTAATTAAAAATATTGCAAGGCATTTCACATAAAAATCCTTTTTTTCATAATTAACTGCCAGCGAGGGAATTCTCTGTTTTTTTGGCAATGCTGGATATAATGACATTCAAGGTTGGATACATCATTATTAAAGTGGCTTCTTTTAACGTCATTAAGTGAAAAGTTTGTCTTGAAGTTCTTGGATGATTCGAGAAATTTTGAATGAATTTTTTTCATTTTCTGGCTTTTTTTGAATGAGAATTGATAAACTCAGTCACATGCAAATATTGCTGAACTTTTCGACTAAGTCATCTGAATGGTAAACTAGATTTTTTTGCTAAACTTTTTGGTAGCCTCAAAATACTCTGAATAGATCATTGATAAATGATTGTGATCAAAACCGCCTAATACATAAGTTCGATTCCCACTTGGGCAAACTATTTCAAATTGAAACCTCAAGCTTGTGATCCTTTTCCAAAAATAAGATCAAATTTTAATTGAACAGTTCCAGTATTTTGAAAAACATGATTCTGCTTAATTTACAAAATGAAAGCTTATAATACATCAAAATAAAGGAATTAGTGAATTAAAAACAGTTTGTTCCCAAAACTTAGATTTACCGACGTTCTTTAATTTTAAATTTTTGGCAAGAGACATCCAAAAGTGTTTTACAAGTCTTCTTCAATTGTTTTAACATCGTTCAAAAGATTCTAGATTGAGAATACTAAGTCTCTAGCATTTGAGAGTAGAAAATTAAGGTGGATAGTATGTTTCAATAGATTCTATCGATCATATCACAGTACTTCCGGTTCATTTCATTTTAAGGAAACACAATCCTTATCTAGTACCTTTTTGCTTAACTGCTAAAGTATATAGTGAATGGAGAATTTCGGTTACAAAATTTGATTCTTTTAACAGTTTTGAGTATGCTAATGTCAAATGCCTTTGTCCAGACTACTAAATGTACTGCACATCATGATACTTTTGGAAACTAATGTTGCTGACTGCTTTAAAGACACTTAGTTATTTTACAAGGTTCTACTGGGTTCTACTTTAAATAATCTTAAAGAAAAACGGATCTTTAATCTTCCTAATCATCAATATATCATCACAATCTCTTAAAGCATCCTTAATACTCAAAATGCAAAACACATCATTAAAAAACCCAAATTCCAACAATTCACATCAAATGACATAATCACACTTTATTGCAAATTTCAAAGCCAAAACATTTTCTCAATCTTGTAGCTTTCTTAATCCAACACGAGTGAAAACATTCCACAGTCTATAAAAATGTTCATTCAATAAAATATTTTAGAACTTCCACCTGAGAGAAGAAAAAAAAGCATTTCATTCAAGTCCATTAAATTTCATTCCCAATGCGAAAATAAAACACACAATGAATTTCCTAATTCCATAAATTTGCAAGCCTCTAAAAATATATATATATAAATATATTTATTGTGCAAATTTCCTACGTCCAGCAAGGAAGAAAAGAAAAGCAGAGACAGTGGACGAAAGGAGGTAGAAAAAATCAAATTAAAGTAAAAGAACTTTACGAACGCCACCATAAATTCGTGATAATTCTTAAATGTCATTTTAACAAGAGGAACAATGCAAGAAAAAAAACAGCAGCCATAAAAATTGTTGCGTTGACTTTACAACTCTGTTTCTTCCTTCTATATCCCTCGACTACCTCTCTTATACGTTTAGCAGACAACAGGCTGAAATAATGTCATTAATTACCAAACTTTTTATGTATACATAAAAGCACATTATAATACATTTTTTTTATATTGCAATGGATGGAATATATGTGTATATACATAATGATAAACAGTAGGCTGCAAAAATTAACGCTTAACATTCCGACGCTCATTAAATACATGAAAATCAGTCGCGAAAAAAAAGGTTCTTCGATGAATCCCCTCGAAGCTCAAAGAGAGCTGAGGAACTGGGAGCAAATGAGTTGAATTTATAGTCTAGTTGGGGTGCATAAAGTGCATACTTATAAATCCTTTGAGTTTCTTCTATGAAAAATAATTGTTTTTAAATATTTATTGTGTAACGGTGTTTTTTTATTTAAAATTTTCAAAATGGCTGCATTCCTCCACTTCGAAAAGATTTTTTCTTAAAATTTAACCACTTAATTGTCCATTTCCTGGCACTTCTGCCTAAAATTGTATTCAAAATGATGGCAAGAGCATTCAGTGCAAATTTCAAGCCACAAAACCTTGAAAATCACTTTAAAACAATCAATTCCATCTCAATACTCAACAATCAATCCTAGTCAGTCATTCAAAATACACTCAATTCCACCTCCGCACCTTAAGAATTCGCTAAAAAACGTGACAATTATCATTTTCAATTTTGTTATGGAATTTAATGTTTTTGGCCTTTATTGTTATTGAATAGAAGGAATAAAAAATGTATTTATATATATATATATACGTACATGACCGTCGTTGTCGATTACTATAAGTTTTCAACCATCCTGCTGTCTTACACATAATATTCTCTCTTATTTTTTTTTCGCTGTAAAAGACAAGCAATGTTTACAAATGTGTATATACATAGAGATATATAAAGGCAAACATTGGCAATTCTTGTCTCTTCTACATGAGCGAATTGGAGCTCTACTCGGGAAAGCAGCAGAGGAAAGAATGTGCATTAAAAATATATATCGTCGATAAGAGAGGAAAAATGAGTTGATGAGTCATTTTTGGAAGGTAATTTGGGCGCATTTTTAAAAGGTTTAAGTTAACGGGTTTTTAAAATTTGAATTTCTTCCCACTTCGAATTTTAATTTTTGAATTTCTTTCTAAATAAGCTTAATTAAGTTACTTCAATTATTGAGAATCACAGAAAAAGATGGCAAGCATTGAATGCAAAACATTGCAAACCATAAAGTGCCGTAAATACCACAAAAATTCAATAAAAATGATTCAATTCAGCAAAACCAAATCCAATGCTTACTTCATTCAATAAAAATTGCGAGTTTTTTTTTCGTTTCTTTATCACTCATTGAAGTCTTTTGTTTTCATTTTTTTTTCTCCCGCACATAGCTTATACTTTCTTCATCTTATTCCGTTCGCGTACTGAACATTGGGTAACAATAATGCACATTTCTACATATAATTCGTGTCATATAAGTGAATATTTTTTTTTTTTATAAAAAGGAATTTTTTGTCGTCGCGAATGTCTCAAGTGCAAAAAAAACGTATTAAATGAAAGGAAGTGTCGGTCGATATATTAGGTAAAAATTGGATATAAAATTCGAAACCTGAAATCAATTCGTAAGCTGTCTGACCATAAGACTAGTTTTCTTTAATAATTGATATAATCACATTTCTAGTTTTACGAATGTGAGTAAAATATCTTAAAAATTGCACAATTGTGATTGAATTTAACAATTTTATGGATTGAGAAAAAGAAAGGAAAAATTATTTCTGTGATAAATTTTTATTTATATCTTGTAATGCCGGTTCAATTTTACACAAAAGTCAATTCCATGAGTTGAATTGGGAGTTGGATTAATGAAAGAAATATTTTTGCGGTTATTTTGTCAGACTTTTGTGGATTTTTGCAAGGGACTGATCAGTTTTTCAGTAGGTAGGGAGTCTAAAACTATGTGATACCCTTTGTTTGGTCTAGTAAAGATTGCAACCCTATGAAAAAATTATTTTATTAAAAAATTATGATTTCTAGACCCACTTATACCTCAAACATTATAGAACTTTCAACTTCTTCACAACAGCACATGATGGATGAATAATAAAATCATGAGAAACTTTTTTTTATAGTTTTATGAATGTAGAATAAGTTATTCGATGTAAGAAGGAAACCTTGTTACCATTAATTAAAATAATAAATTGTAATCACCTGTTCTGAAGTCGGGCATTGTAAAAATTTTAAATTCTAGAATTTATTGACAGGCACATAAGCTCATCAGCTTGAACTTAAAACCAAGCAAAGAGATAAAAAAATTCCTCAACCTAATCTCCAAAAATAATTCTAAAATCACAAAAGAATTCCGATGAAAAATGAAAGTCGCCAATTTTCCTCGATTTCTTAAACTTTACTTCACTTTAATAAAATTGAGATCTTTTATCTCAAAATACAAAAAAATAAGTAAATAAAAAAATGTGGAAAAAAAATTAAAAAGCGAAAAGGAAAAACTTTTTGAAGTTGAAGAAGAAAAGAATGAATGCACCGAGAGAGATAAGACAAGACATAAGTACGTATATACATAAGCAAGTTCAAGGAAAGGTTAAAGAATTGTTCACCGAATTAAAAAAAAAGGCACACAAAAAAAGTGGAAAATGCGAGGAAAAAATAAAAAAAGTACAAAAATTAATTTTTCTGCTTATCTCGCATTTTACGTTGCCTTTTTTTTAAGTGTGTGTCTCCCTCAAAATATATAAAAAAGAGCGTGAAAAATTTGCTCCATACCTTCACTGTCAATTGCATCTCGCGACAACACAGAAATATTTCCAATAATCAACACCATATTTATCGCCTCTGGTAAATGAGCAAGTATGAAAGGACTGCAAGTGTTGGTTCTCTAGGGGCAGTAAAATTTTATGAATGGTTTTAAATTTTAACGTTTTTTTGGAATTTGAACTTTTGGTTGGAAATTTTTTTCCACCTCGAAAAGTATTTTTAGGATTTAATTAACATAATTAAGTTAAATTAAAGATCTTTCGATGGAATCTGGTTTAAAAAAGTGGCAACCATCAAATAAATATGTTTTTATTCTTCAAGAGGTATTTAATCTCGAAAAATCTGAATTTAATTTGAAATTTAGTGTTGTAAAATACTTTCAAGTATAACAAACCATTCATTTATCAAGTATTAAGCAGTATTAAGCTTGAACTCTTCCTCATAAACCCGCTAAAATATTCACAACATATAAATTTCCTTCATCTACTTAATTAAAACTGAAGGTAACACACACAATTATTGAGTACACCTATAAATGGGTGAAATTGACAGCAAAAGGGCATAGCTATGCAAAAAAGCATTTTTATTTTCATTCAGACCGAAGACAAAACCTTGAGATTGCACGACGAAACATGACCATTGTGAATTGCGAAATAAATTAAGTCGATGCTCATGAAAAATCGCCAAATTCTTGATTGAGTCTCGACAAAGGAAACCTTTGAGAAACTTAAAAAAATCTCTTATTATTTGAATTAGCAATTTTCCAGTTAGTGGTTACAAAAACCAGCAAGAACACGACAGCGAATCATAATGTGAGCAGTAAACATTTTTTTTCTTCCCTTTCTACCTCATTTCTTGAGGCGTTTAGCATCTTAAATGAGTAAATAAGTATGCTTGTGTCATAAAAATTTAATTTAACCTCTCACATTAAGAATTAAATGATCTTCACATAGCTTTTTATTACCGGGTTATGTGCTGTGCTTGTTCTATGTTTAATGAAAAATTGTATAGTATTTGTGGAAACTATTGGAGATGAATGAATGATGAATGGGTTGGTTTGATGATTATGGTGATGCATTTTGTAGGTTAGATTTGATTTGGTATTGAAGAAGTGGATTTTGAGGCTTGTTTCTGAAGACGCGAAAGTTTTTTGCTTAATAAAGAATATAATTGTAAATTTACTAATGCTAGGAGTGGATACTAAGTTCATGTCATCTATTCAATTGATTGTCAATTTGCTTTGGTACAGATGCTGTAATTTGATGAATCACGGAATCATTTGGAAATACCTCAAACAAAAGTGTTCTACGATGCCATAAATGAAATTTACAAAATATCCTGCCTCATTAAAGTTAAAGTATTTTATAGATTCTTAGATAACTTTTAAGGGGGGAACAATTCGATGGGGAAAAGTTTTGATTTAAAACTTTATCTTAGTTCCCATGAATTGCTAATTCTGAGTAAAAAATTCGACAAACTTATCAAAACTTTTCCCCTTAATGTTGTTTCCCCCTTCAGATAACTTCCATCACATTGCAAAATCCTCAGTTTTTTTAAGTCTAAACTCAAAATTTTTAAGTTAAATTGTGTAGTCTCTAGATTTACACGAAATATTTCCTAATAATACATGGCTAACATATCACTATTATTAGACCCACATTCTCACCAAGACACACACAAAATACCTAAACCTATACGACTCTAAATTTACAAATAAATTGTAGTTCAATAAACAATTAAATTCTTCACAATGAAGAATGAAAATGAAAAAGAAAACGAGTTAAAAAAAATTTAATATTGCTCAACATATCGTTCCATTACCCGATATTGTTTTCCTTATTTTTCATCTCCCTTTCTGTTGCTTTCATAAAATAAAATAAAAAAATTTTACACATTATTTTTTTTCGGGCTTATTCAATGTGCCTGCACTCTTATAACATTTAGTCGTGGCTCTAAAACCTTTCTACGGTAAGCTGTATATACAGATACAAACATACATAATCGTACTAAAAATGCTGAAATCATCACATGGTTTTCATGCTCTTTTATTTAAACAGTGCGCGAGCAGCACAGAGAGAGGAGAAAAAAAAATATTTCGTAATGTAGTGTTGTTGAATTTGTTTTTAATTGGCAATTAAATATTAAATATATATTTATTTTAACACTTAACACTTATTCGGCTTTTTAATGCATTTATTAGATTGCTTGTTCTCCATTTTTTTGCTGCTACTACTGGTGCTTTGCTCTCTATGTTGTTTACAAATTTTGTAAATAAACGCTCTTAAGTGCTTGCTACTGTCTGTTATTATTAGATTTTTGTCTTGTCTTGTGTCCAGGCTTGTTCAAACTGTTGGGTGGGACACATTTCAGCTCTAATGCTGTGTACAATTTGATCTAATGGTCTTAATTTATTTATGTTATTGAAGTTAAACTTTAGCAACAGATGTTTTGAAATCATAACTATTAATGCCGAAATGACAAAGCTAAAGGAAAGTGATTGTGTCTATTGCTGTATATATGTGCTGATTTGGAATTATGACTAATATCAGAGATTTTTGAGGAATAAGGAAACACTGTTCAACTAAACTAATCCTGTAATTGAACTTGACCTCAAACTCAACTTGTTATTGAACCAAATTTATCCTTAAACTGATCTTATCCTAAAACTGAACTTGTCAATGAACAAAGCACATCCTAAAATTAATTATTGAATTAAATAAACTTGTCCTGGAACTGACCTTGTTGATGTAATGAATTTTAATTTGAACTGATCTTATCAATGAACTGGAATTAAACTTGTCTATGATCTGTACTTATCCTTGAACTTAACAGAACTTATCCTTAAATTTAACGTCTTCTGAAACTGAACTTATTATTAAACTTGTCTTGTCCTGTAACTGAACTTGTCTTTAAACTTAAGTTAAAAGAGGCATATGGATAGGAGCTGAAATGTTCAATAGTGCAGTAACCTAAAGTATTAAATAAAACAGCTAAATTACCACTCCAGCTTGATGAAAACTTAGCTTATTTCTAGCAAACATATTAAAACTTTTCAACAGACGTCGAACTAACATTAAGTCTAGCCATTCATCTATGATCCAAAAGTAAAATCTCTCATAAAAGTCCCAAGTTCAAACATCCCTGACATAATTCACAATTCAAACAAATCTGTACAACATGGAACAGCTTATTGAATAAGATGAAATCATTAAAAGTGATTTTCTTTTAATTACATGAACATATTCACACTTGATTTAATCTCTACATCTGTGCAGCGGAAAGGGGTTAAAAGATACTTTATTTTATTCTGTTGTATTCAGAAAATAAAACGAAACTTGTTTGTAATAAAAATTAAACTAGTAATAAAGGTCGAGAGTCTCTCTTTTATGGTCGCACTTGTGAGGCGAAATGATTGAGATTTAATTTCTTTAGATAGAGGCTCCTCAGAGACATAGAGATATATTGTATGAGGGGATATAACTAATGGAATGTTTTGACTATGTGATGATCTTGGGAGTTATGGTATGAATTTATGGTTTGGATGTTAGGATATGACACTTTGAGGTAGAGTTGGTGACAAATTGAGAGATTTCGAGGTTAGAATTTCAGGATTTCGAGGTTAGGATTGAATGAATTTAAGGTTATGTTATCAGTAATTTGAATTATTGTTCAAAATTTTGAGGTTGAAATTTTAACGTTTTGAGATAATTTCGAACTTAAAATTGTAAGATTTTGATGTTAATTTTGTAATATTTTGAGGTTAAGTCTTCATAATTTGATGTTAAAATTTTCAATAGTGCGTAATCAAGTGTCACTTCAAACTTATTAACAAAATGAGTTTATTTTACCACATATTGAGGTTAGAATTGCTTTTAATCAATTAAAATATTCGCAACGATCAAATTTATCAAATTGAATCATTTACTAAACTCTAATGATTCTCGACAGTTTCCAATTCACTTAAATCTCCAGAATCCAAATCGAATAACTTCATTCCAAGCTCCAACTCTCGAAAAATTCATGCGGGTTACAACAAAAAAAATCTCATTTCATACAAAACCTCAATTTTTCAAATTAATTACATTCCCAATCAACTTCAATCTTTCTCCTCATGGCACAAACTTTAATTCACACTCTGTAGAAGAATTCAAATGAAGTATAAAAAAAAGTATGTGGAATTGGATACGACTTTTAGATTCACAGAAAAAGATTAACTATATGCTGTTTGCTAGCCAAAAGGCAAATGTACAATAGCACATATATATGATATATCAAATTATGTAGAAACAAATATTTTTCTTATTTCTGCATAGAATAAAAAAAAATCCATGAATATTCGCAACACGTACAATTTAATCTAAAAAATTTTCTTTTTGTTTCAAAAATTTATTTTTTCAAAATTTAATACTGCTGCTGCTGCCGTCGTTGCTGGCAATTGTGTATACCAAAAAGTCAAAAGATCATCTTTGTTCAATAAGAAAAACTAAAGGAAAGAATTGAATATAGAAATTCCACCGCCTTTTTCTCACCAATTACACAATTTTTTTGCCTCTTTTTTTTCTTATTCTCCCTTTCACCTTTTCTGCGCACATTTATCAAATTAGAGATTGTCGAGGATCTGTCTGACTGTCCTGAATTACGCATTTTTCTGGGAAATTTTAATTGTGTGAGATTTAGATTGGATGTGGTTGGGGGTATCAAGGTAGAATTTATTGGAATTGTCTAGAATATAAGATGTAGAATTGAAGCTCGTTATGTTATGATATTGGAATTATGTCCATAATGATGAAGCTAGTATAGTGACTTAATGATTGGTGAACTTAAGTAGAGCTCAAGTGTTCATTTCCTTTGAGTTGTAAGTTCGATTCCTTGCTAGAATTGAGTGTGTTTTAATTTAGTAAGCCATAGGTCCATTGAATTATGGCATCGATCAAAAAATAGAACTTTTAGATCTCCTCGTCCCACTCTCGTCAACAGAAGTGGTCATTTAAAGATCTAACGAGGTTATCTACATCTTTTAGAGGTTAATTGAATATCCTGTTAAGTTCGAATGAATATTCCAAGAGTAATGTGGTTGTCACATAGCTCGATTACAGAGCTAGAAGGTCATTATGATGCTGTAAGGATGTTGTACATGGTAATGAACTTTGAAACTAATCCTTACGAAGGATTCAATCATATCCAAAACAGCATAAGTTTATCATTACTACAATTGAATAAAAAACTCTTCTAGTCACATAAACTTGAATAAATATTCTAAAAGCCACAAAGAATGAAAATATCAAACCATGAAGTTGCCATCCCTTGACACACCATACCAGATCACAGTAATTAAAACATAATTACTTCTCCAGCCATTTCGCAGTTCATTACAACAGTCATCAAAGTGCAACATTCATGATTTTTTGTGCTACTATGTGTGCACGAGTTAATGAATACAAAATCCCCATAAAATCATCCAAAAAGCAGAGCTCGTCTTAAAAGCATTAAATCAAAAAAAAAGTTATCATAAATCGACATTTCACATCACCTCCATAATTTCATTAATTAATTAATATTTCATCCATCCCACAAGAAACGCGCTACAAAAAATTTTTTTATTTATTTTTCTCTTCCTTTTTATGCTTCCAGATTTCATCGCAACATTGTATATTATATATAGTCCGTTCTGTTCATCGGTACACTTTCGCGAACTGAAAAAAAAAATCTTTTAAAAAAATTAAACATTTGTAGCTTGATGTTCTTTTAATACTTTATATATATTTTCGGGTAAATGTGGTGCAAGAAAAAAATAAGTATAACTTCTGAACAGAGCACACATATAACGTAATTCGATCAAGATCTTGAAGACAAGCTACACTTTTCGAAGGACACGAAGAAACATTATTAAATTAAATAAACGTTAAATACAGTGAGTGTGTATATACATACATATATATTGTAGTGGAGTGAAGATAAAGGAAAAAGAGGAAAAAAAATAATATTGAGCAAAACGGAATCTTCATGTTTCCTTGCTCGTGTAATTGGACTGTGGCATAACATTATGATATGAGAAATATTATTAGACATAAAAAGTATAATTTGAATAAAAATATGAATTTTAATATTGGAATGTTATGACGAAAATAACGCGATTTTCGAGGAACTAGAGACTGTTGAAAGTGAAGTTTTGTGAATTTTATTAGCGCGTTTATTAAACGTTGGAAATATTGAATCTGTGAAGATTTGTGAATTGATCTAATATTATAAGGTGAAAAATACTTGAAAAAAAATTTTGATTTTAAAACCAACGCGTTTGTGACAAAAAGTAAAAAAACTAGCGCGTTTGTCGCAAGAAAAAGTGAAGGAAACATTAAAAAACAAACTAGTTTTTGACTGTGAATCAAAAAGTGTAAAAATTTGTGAAAAGTAACGCGTTCTTAAAAGAAGAACAGAAAGTAGCGCGTTTTTTGAGGTCATAAAAAGTGAAAAAGCAAAATTTCAATTTAAAAACTTAAAAGCTTTAAAGTGAAAATAAAAGAAAATCTTGCAAAAATTAACGCGTTTTATCACACAGAAAATATACTAAGAACACTCCCTGACTCATTCAAATTCAAGCTAATAAAAATAAAAATTCCAGCATTAATAACCATAAAAGAATTTCAGTGAACACAAGAACTCACTCAAAAAATAAAGGAAGTGCGCTATTAAGATAGAAAAGAATTTGTGTATGATAAAAGTAACAAAAGGAACCACAAAATAGCAAGTGTACCTTCAGCCAAGAATTTAAGTCTTATCAGTTAAAAAAAACATTGAACAAAAGAAAAAGTGAAGCAAAAAAAATTTATTCTCTGGCTGGAAAGCAGCAACAACAACCAAAAAATTGTGTGTACACTTAAATACATATTTTTTAAGTGCAAGTTCGAAAAAAAAGCAAGAGAATAAAAATATGTTTGACTAGCCTCCAGCGACGAGACTTTTTTTTCATGAGATTCTCTGCATTTCATGCATAAATTTTTAGTGTCGAATATTCTTTAACAAAAAATAATATTTAAAGTGCTACAGCAAGCAGGCAAAAATAAGGAAAAGAGAGAGAGAGAGTAAAGAAGAAGAAGGAAATTCCATTCGAATCATATTTATTTTACTTTTGGGCCCAGGCTTGAAAAGCCATCATCATTCAAACAATTTTTGCTCGCTTTGCAACTTGTTTTTCATCTTTTATATCAACATTTTTTTACCTCTTTCGTTTCGCTCTCTTCTTCGTCCAGCTCACCGTTTTTTTGCGCGCCGCACATCCATACACACAGCATACTCACACAGGAATCGTTGAGTTCTAACAAAATTTTTCAAAAGAGATTTCTTTACCTTTTTGTTTTGGAGCAACACCAACGAAGAATCGACGACCGAAAACAGAAAAAAAAAATCTTGAGTGTGCGTACCATACAACCTGACCAAAATCAATGATTGTATTTGTGTGAATATCTTAGACGGCCTGTTTCACTAAAGTGGATTATCCTCGATTTCGGATTATCCACTTCAGTTTTTTGGAAATATCTCCAGACGTTTAAGGTTATTAAGAAATCTAATGTGTGATCTAGTTAGAGTATTTTGCTACTTAAATTAACATAAACTTAGAATTTTTATATCTTCACTAGTTTGAGAATTATAGCAAAGATCGAAGATAATCTACTAGATTTGGCTAGAAAATTGAATAATTAATACTTCTTAACGAAAAGTAAAAGTTTAAAGTGTACAGATATTTCAGGCATACTTCACTCTATTATAATCCAAAATTAGAAATACCACACCTCCCATAAAGTTTAAGATATTTACAAAAAACTGAAGTGGATAATCCGAAATCGAGGATAATCCACTTTAGTGAAACAGGCCGAGAGACTTTTGCCACAGAAATAATAATAAAAAAACAGCAGAAAGAAAAGAAATTCTTTGGTAAAAGAATCTTCAGCTACAGTCACATACAAGACGTAGAAGTATAATAAAAAAATTCCAGTTTTCTTTCACGAAACAACAAAAAAGAAAGAGAACCTCAAGTCTCACTGTATGTGTGTGACTATTTATGATATTTATTTAATATAATATTTATGATTTCTTGTTTGATTTGAAACACATCTCGTACACACACACACGCATACGCACACCTGAGATAGAGAGGAAATAAGTAGGAACTTGAGCTTAGGAATCATAGAATCGAACATTCTTTTAAGGACCTTTTCGATCATTAAATGCAAATTATGTATAAATTGCATAATAAACGTTTCGAGTAAGAAGGAACAAGCAGCAACAAAAAAAAACAATGACGTGCATTAAAAAGTAAATGCGACGAGTTAAGCGAGAGGCCCCCATAAGCAATATCATAATTAATTTGTAAATTTTAAGGAACGAATTTTTTTTGGTACACACAAAAAAAAACATAATTTTTAAGGATGAAATTAAGGAAATTATTTTTACTGCTGCTCATTGCGAGCATGAGCTTATTAGTAACAGGCAATTCGGGACCAGGTCCTGGTATTTTTCCACGTAGGCGATCGTCAAATGAAAGCGTTATGCAATCGAGAGCTGTTGACACGCGCATTCAATTTGAGATACTTGAGGGCGAGCCACGTGGAACTGTTGTTGGATATATTCCAATTACAAAGCCTGGATTTACATATAGATTTAATGAGCCATCGAGAGAATTCTCACTCGACTCTGTTACTGGAGAGATTAAGACTAATACAGTTTTAGATCGTGAAGTAGTCCAGAATGATCGTTATGATTTAGTCATTCTAGCGGTCAATAGCACACAGCCAACATTCCCCATTGAAGTTAGAATCATTGTGCTTGATATTAACGACAATGCACCAGAATTTCCTGAACCAAGCATTGCTGTGTCACTGTCAGAAAGTTCCGCATCCGGTACTCGACTTTTACTCGATGCTGCCACAGATAGAGATAGTGGAACAAATAAAGTAACAGATGATTATCGCATTGTCGATGGAAATCATGATGACAAATTTCGATTGGCTGTCACGACAAATCCCAGTGGTGATGTATCGTATTTACATTTGGAGACGACTGGGAAGTTGGATCGAGAGACACGTGGATTTTATGTTCTAAATATATCGGCACGTGATGGAGGCAGCCCACCAAAAAATGGATATCTTCAAGTCAACGTCACGATACTCGACGTTAATGATAATGTAAGTAGGATTTTTTTTTGCTTTTATTTCTTCTTGTTCGGCTGATTTGCAACGAATTACACGAAAGGGATTTACTGGCTGTAACCCTTTGCACTTTAGCTTTTGATGTTTACCCTTTGATATTTTTCTGTAATGCTCTCACTTGCCCTTGGATTTCACAATGTTGCTGCTCATAATTTCTGATTATTAGGCTTGTAGACTTGATGCATGGAATTATTTAAAAGGCGGCAAGGCAATAATTGTGTCAGAAAATTTATAATTATAGTCGGATATGATTTTCTGAAAACCCTAACCTAAAAAAAATTTTTTTGGCAAGTTGTGAGCATCAAAAGTTCTAAAATTAAACTAATTAATTTCAAAATTTATCTCCAACAGCCACCAATCTTTGACCACAGCGACTACATCGTCTCACTCAACGAAAGTGTTCTACCTGGAACCCCAGTTCTCCAAGTCATGGCATCAGACAACGATTTAGGTGACAATGCAAAAATAACTTATTACTTATCAGACACGGAAGCACAATTTACAATTGACCCCGAGACAGGTGTCATTACAACAACTCAAATCCTCTCATGTCCACAACAAAATTGTCCAATTTTCACAAAACTCGGTGGCAGTTGTCCAAAATCTTGCGTCTTTACAGTCTTTGCACGCGATCATGGCTCACCACGTCAAGATGGTCGCACGTATGTTACAGTGAATTTAGTTGATACAAATGATCATGCTCCACAAATTAGATTTCAATATTTTCCACCAACGGCAAGTTATGCGACTGTTGATGAGAATGCCATAAATGGATCTGTCGTGGCTGCTGTATCAGTTGAAGATATGGATGAGGGATTAAATGGCGAGACGAACTTAAAAATTATTACCGGTAATGAACTCAGCCATTTTCGATTAGACAAGACGCCAAGCTTTGATATTGTTCGTGTAAATGGTGTTTTGGATCGTGAAGAGATTAGTAAATATAATTTAACTGTTGTGGCAACTGATAAAGGTACACCAGCGCGAACAGCAACAGCATATTTAATTATTCATGTTAACGATGTCAATGACCATGAACCTGTTTTTGAAAAATCAGAATATTCAGCCATATTGAGTGAATTGGCACCGCCTGGTACATTTGTTGCAAGCATCACAGCATCCGATGAAGATACAGGTGTTAATGCACAAATCTATTATGATTTCGTATCGGGTAATAATAGACAATGGTTTGCAATCGACTCCATAAGTGGTTTAATAACAACAAAGGCACCGCTTGATCGTGAAGTTCAAGGAACAATTGAATTGAGTATATCGGCACGAGATGGTGGACCGAATCCAAAATGGGCATATACACAGCTAAAGGTCACAATATTGGATGAGAATGATGAAAAGCCACAATTTTCACAGCCACATATTAACATTAGCTTGAGCGAGAATACACAACCGCATACAGTTGTAGCAATGTTAACAGCATCAGATCATGATCAAGGAACTAACGGGAGTGTCTCGTACGTCTTACATCCGAGTGTTGAGCAAAATTATCCCAATATGTTTGCACTAGACTCACTAACAGGCCAATTAACAATACGTAACAAATTAGATCGTGAAACCATAACAGAGTATGAGATTCAAGTAATTGCAAAAGATCAAGGAATTCCACAGCAATCATCAACCGCAACAGTATTCTTGAAAGTTGAAGATATAAATGATAATTCTCCGGAATTCTATCCAAAGCGTTACTTTGTTGTGCTTTCAGATGATACAGCCATTGGAACGTCAATTTTAAAAGTTCAAGCAACTGATCGAGACGATGGTGACAATGCATTAATATCTTACAAATTAGAAAGTGGCGGTGATGGTCTCTTTATTGTTGACAATTGGACAGGCATGATAAGTTTAAGGTCAAGTTTAAGATCGTCACAAAAATCAATATTTAAATTAATCATATCCGCAAAAGACCGTGGTGATCGTCGGACAGAAAAAGATGCAATTGTTGAGATCGTGAGAGAATCGAAATTAGAAGAATTAGAATTTGATACGCCTGGCAATTATGAGTTTCAAATTTATGAAGACTTTGGACATGAAAATCCTAAAATTGGTCGGGCTGTTGGAAAAACAAAAATCTCATCAACATCATCGCTCATTGCTCCGGTTGAATACGCAATTGTTTATGGTGATCCGAATGAGAATTTTGTTATTGATGAGCAAACAGGTGTCATTTCAACGGCTAAGGCAATCGATCGTGAAGAGTCAATGATGTATTCATTGACAATTGTCGGATATGGGAAAACAAGATCGGGTCTTGGATATGGCAAGACAATGGTAAATATTTTAATATTAGACATGAATGACAATGCGCCGATATTTACACGTGATAAGGATGAGATTCATATACCTGAGAATGCAGCTGTTGGACAAGAGATTTTTCTGGCAAGAGCTCGCGACAAGGATTATGGAGTTAATGCCAGAGTCACATACAGTCTCACATACAATCCACATGAGCAATTTAGAATCTCAGAAGCGACTGGTGTGCTTTACATCAATCGTCCTATTCGTGTTGAGCCAGGTACTGTCATGCATCTTGAAATTACAGCCATTGATGGTGGTGAGCCACGATTATCATCCAAAAATGTAGTTACAATAACAATTGAGGATGTTAATGACCACACATGCGTCTTCGACCACACATCTTATGAAACATCTTTATTGGAATCGACACCCGTAAATTCTCGATTTTTCGCTCTTTCTGCATCAGACGCTGACCTCGGTGCCAATGGACGTATCTCATATAAAATTATTGAAGGAAATTTGGAGAATAAATTTGGCATCTTCCCCGACGGATATCTTTTCGTAAAAAGCAATCTCGACCGTGAAGATCGCGATTATTATTCGCTGACGATAAGCTGCAATGATGGTGGCAATCCACCACGTAGTACGGAAGTACCAGTCGTAATTCATGTGATTGACGAAAATGATAATGCACCACAATTTACCAACAGTTCATTTACATTCAACATTGCTGAGAATGAGCCCATTGATTCATTTGTTGGAAAACTGACAGCAACAGATCGTGACATTGGACGAAATGCAGAACTGATATTTATGTTATCGAATGTTGAAAATGATTTCTCAGTTGATCCACGTAATGGCTTTATAAAGACGATGAGAAAATTTGATCGTGAAGCTCTCGTCCAATCGACGGGACAGAATTTCATATCACTTGAGGCAACTGTCACAGATAATGGTGCTTTAAGATTGAAAGATAAGGTTAAAGTAAAAATTTTCATAAATGATATAAATGATCACGCACCGCAATTTTTGCGATCACCATATAAAGTTCAGGTATCAGAAGGCTCATCGATTGGATCGCAACTTATTCGTGTCTATACGTTTGATGCTGATGAAGGTCTTAACGGTGATGTCTTTTACTACATCTCGGATGGTAATGAAGGTGGTAAATTTTCAATTGACGAATCAACTGGTCAAGTAACACTTGTTAAGTCGCTTGATAGAGAAACGACATCATTTTATAAGCTGACAGTTATTGCACATGACGCAGCAGTTGTTGGTCGTTTAAGTTCATCAACAACAATATCAATTGAGGTACTTGATGAGAATGATTGTAGTCCGGAATTTGTGCAAACGGATACGAGTATATCTGTCATTGAGACGACAACAATTGGAACGGAATTAATAAGATTTCGTGCGACTGATAATGATTTGGGTATTAATAGTCAGTTGACATATTCAATTGCCGCAGGAAATCGACGTGACACATTTCACATTGATCCTGTCACGGGTTCACTTTATTTACACAAGTTATTGGACTATGAAGATACACAAACGTACTCGTTAAATATTACAGCATCAGACGGTGGCAATCCAAGGCTGTCCACAACAATAATATTTACAGTAACAACAATAGACTTTAATGACAATGCGCCAAGCTTTCCTAATACCGCAATTGTGAGGCAAATTCGTGAAGGAATTCCAATAAATACACCGATTATTATGATCACGGCCGAAGATCCTGATAATGGATTAAATGGCAAAGTAACATACTCTATACAGAGTCAAGAGCCATCATTTGGTCAGGGTCATTTTAGAATTAATGCAACATCGGGCGTCATTTACACGCAACGTCAAATTGATCGTGAAACAATCGATACATTCCGTTTAATTGTTGTGGCTACGGATCAAGCACTGATACCATCACAACGTCTGTCAGCTGAAAAATTAGTGACCGTTATCGTTGAGGATATAAATGATTGTGAACCAATTTTCGTATCAATGAATGCAGCTGTGTTGCCATTAAGAGATATTCGCGTTGAACCAGGTCATGATGGCTTACCGATTATGAATGTTTTCGCGCGCGATGCCGACTCGAGTTCAAATGGACTTGTTACATACGAGATGGTTAGTGGAAATACAGATTTATTTAAGTTACATCGTAGTACAGGTACGATATCGTTAAGAAAGACAATACATAATCCCGAAGCGCGTTATCAGTTGGCGGTAAAAGCAACTGATGAAGCTGTTCAAAGTGAACGTAAATCTAGTGATGCATATATTACGATAATAACAAGTAGTTCCGCAAGTGGCGGTCCAATGTTTCAACAAAAAGAATTAACTGGCACAGTTTTTGAAAATGAACCGGCCGGAACGAGTATCTTGACAGTGTCAGCTCATTTACTCACCGCTTCCGGCAATGAAATTGAATATTATGTGACAAATGTAACCGGCAATGGTAAACAAGTCGATCGTCTCTTTGACATCGACACAAAATTGGGAATTTTATCGACGGCTGTTGAATTGGATCGCGAGAATGGTGTCGAAACATATGAAATTGAAGTATATGCCATTGCCATTGGTGGTGCACCAAAAACGTCAAACACAAAGGTGAGTTGCAGTTTCTTTTATTTATATCCAATTCTCATCAAATAAAAAGGAAGGATTTCTTTTTATTTTTAATTATTCGCTTCGATGCTTCACAATACAAAGTGCGTGATTATGCAAACCTTTGTATCTCTTTATACCTTTATAATATTCCAACAATGTTGTCTTCATCAAGTACATCTGTAGATTTGACTCGACAGAAGCTTTCTTTACGGAACTAATTGAAGAAAAATAGAATTTTTTTATGCATTTTGTTTTGTCATTCATGTTTGCCTGCATGAATGGAAAGGAGGCATGAGGGATGGACTATTGAAACCATTTGTGGAATAAATTAAATTTTACAGTCTTTTGTCTAAGTTTACGATTATTTAATGCATTTTTTTCAAGTGCTAGATCTTTTATGGGAAATTTCTGTAGAAAGTCGGGACATTCAAGCTACTGGATGGAAAGTTGTAACAATAATCCAGGATATAAAGTATTTTTTGTACTGAAAATATTCATCCATTTTGGAACATTCCTCCACAAACCAACAACAGACTCTCATTCAACCGTTAAGAATATTTTTGTTTGGGAAGTCCTCACAAATTTCAATTAAAATTCTTTCAAAAAGACCGTCGACGAGAGAAATATGTTAAAAGGAGAAAATAATTTTCATTACTTTACATATGTAATAACAGTTAATTTACTTTCAAATTTTTGTACATTCCTCAAAATTTGCATTCCGTGGAGACGCTTTTAATGGATGAATTTTTATTGGTATTCAGGGTTGCATTTGTCATTGCGTTTTGTAAGGATGATTTTGTGTGTGTCTGGGTATCAACTGTAGATAGTCAATCTATAAAATCAAGAAAGGGACTAGTTTAATAGATTTTAGATTGCTAGAGAATCGAACTTGCAACCTTCAAAGGTGATTATCTGATAATCAAGATAGAGACTTCTTTTCTACGTCATGTAGACAATTTATATCATTTTCCTGTTGATAGCAATTCATCATACATATGCCTATCAAATCACAACATGCACGCTAGACACAATCTGGATATTACAAATGTGTCACAACATTAACATTAATTTTAAAAAAATTTCAAACCCCAAAGTAAAGACTGAGTAACAACAAAGCCATTCACAATCCATTAAAGGATCGCATGCAACCATCCCAACCCTGCGGAGAGACTGTTTCTTTTTTTTTATAATACAAAAACCTCCAAATTCATGATATGCCCAATAAATTTCGTTTAAAGAATTGAAAAAAAGAAAGAAAAAAATATCAAAATAAGATATGTACGAACTTAATTAAAAGTATCTTAGCATCGACTGTCATCAATTTTTCATCGTTTTCGTTTTTAAATCCCCATTAAAAATCACCTAAGAAAAAAAAAGTATTTATGGACATATAAAATTGTAATGTTAATTGAATAATTCTGTTTCTTGTTGAAATGATCCACAAAAAAAGTTGTGTGTGTGTCTTTATAAAAATATAAAAAGGTATTTCAATCTTACTCTCGATTTTTTTTTCTCCCTTCCTTCTCGTGATGCCAAACAAAATGTGAAAATGTGCCGTTTAAGACGCGCGATTTTCTTACCGTGTGTAATTCCTCAATTAGGTTCTTATTGTTCGGATGTCTCACTTACTCTCTTGCTCTCTTAAAACTTTATTTATTTACCTTTTTTTTTGTGGGTAACGAAAAAACAGAACGGGGCCCTTTTTGGTATGTTACTGCTATTATTGCCTGTCGACATGAAGCGAGACCTTTCATTTTGTAAATTTCTCATTTTATTATCTATTTTATCATGCAATATGTCAATTAATTCATCTTACCCAGTAAAACTAAATCAGCTTTAACCAAAAAAAGGAAAAAAAATAACAAAAAATGCGAGGGGCTGTTTAATGCATTTGCAGATCAGACAGTAGTACATGAAATGAAATGAAATGATGGAAAATAAGTAAGAGAACGAAAAGATTTTTTGTTGGCCTTTTTTCACTTCTTTCTTTTTTTGATTTTTGCCTTAAATTAAAATTACAATTTGATGATCTCGCCACAATGTTGAAAATGCATTAAATGAGAAATTAAAAGCTTTATTTCCGAAGGGAATTGACAAATGCAATTTTTAATGCATTACTCATTTTATTATTTTTTTCCTTTCTTTCTTAGTGCTTCTCATTGGCCTCTTGTTGAAGGATATGAGAGTTAGTAGAAGAATTTATAATCGCATGACTATGAATTTTTCCAATCATTTCATGGTATTCAAATTACATATTGAGATGTTCGTAAGATTAGCGTTTACTTGGATTATGGTTTTGAATAGACGTTGTCGGTAAATCATCTTTTAATTGCTCTGAGTTGAAACTTGTTTATACTTGATTGCTTTATTAAACAGCAGAGAACTCAACCTGTTCTACAGAGAACTGAACCAATAATATTAACATTTTATAAAGAATTTTACACAGAACCCAACCCAAATTTACAGAGAATTCAACCCAAATTTTTGAAAGGAAACTACACCAAAATTTAGAGATATCTCAACTTAGATTTGCAAAGAACTCAATCCAAATTTACAGAGAATTCAACCCAAATTTACAGAGAACTTAACCCAAATTTTTAAAAGAAAATTCAACCCAAATTTCGAGATATCTCAACTTAGATTTATAGAGAACTCAACCCAAATTTCTATAGAGCACTCAATCCAAATTTAAAGAGAGCTTAAACTAATTTTTCCCAGAGAACTCAACCCAAATTTTTACAGAAAACTCAACTTAAATTTTTACAGAAAATTGAACCTAGATTTACAGAGAACTCAACCCAAACTCTTAAAAGAAAACTGCTCAAATTTCGAGATATCTCAACTTAAATTTACAGAAAACTCAACCCAAATTTATAGAGAACTCAACCCTAATTTACAGAGAACTTAACCAACTTTTTCCCAGAGAACTTAACCTTAATTTATAGAGAATTCATTTAATTAAACAAATTTTTTGATATTATTTGCATAGAACTGAACCGATTTTATAAAGATCTCTATCTAAATTTAAAAAAAAATTGTATGCTTAATATAAAACGAGCAAATTACAGCCCAACAAATGATGTGGTATGATGTAGATACCTCTAAAAGCAAACATCCAAGCATTCATAATTTTCCCGCTCATAAAAAAGTAATTGAACACCCCATCCACATAGTTTGTCAATATTTTTTAAAGAATAAATAATCATAAGCATAAGCACAAGCGCGCAAGCAAACAAGAAACCTTATTAAGAGCGCCTCAAACATGTGTTCCATACTCTGTAAGCTGACTCTCGCTACATGTGAGTTGAAGAGAATAAGAATGCAAAATAAGGATAAGGAAAATTAATATTTCAATAATATTTATATGAGCCATCAAACTTCATATGATTTATATTCTCAATTCACCAAGAGATTGTTGCTTTATACTTAACTTCTTGCCATGGCTTTTTTTTTGCTTTCTTTCTCAGACGATCTTTTTTTTTTATAGTTTTTATTTCTTTCTTGCTCATTTATTCTGTCAAAGTTGTATTTACTCCTTAAAGTTTTTCTCTCAGTATGCCTCATCGTTTCATTTCTTACTGTTTGTTATTCACGTCTTTACATTTTTATATACTCTCATACTCGAGCTCGAACTCATGATGTTCTTTACGATATAAAACCTGCGAGTTTTGAGTATTGAAAATGTAGGGAAATAAATTTTTTTTTCTTCTGATTTTATATCAGCAATTGTGAATGTTATGATGAGTTAAAGAAATTTCATACATGAATAAGCTTGGCAGAGTGGGATGAAGAGAAATATTTCTGCATCATAATTTTTGTTGTTGTTGTTGTTGTTGGTCTCTTTCATGATGGTCTATAATTGAAATCTCTTTCATTGAATATGCTCTGGAAGATGATTATTGTTATTATTATTGTGGTGTTTCTAAAGCAATTACTGGATGAATTTATATTCTCATGAGTGACTTTTAAAATGGGATGAGTTGAGTTGAGAGGTGTTCTCATGTGTCTAGTGAAGAGGTGTACACTTGGGCAGTTATATCTATTGGATTTTGCCTTTGAGTCACCTAAAATCACTTGATGTGATGGTGTATACCCATGAGTGACCTCTGTTAAAGTGATTTGGATAGGAATAGTCCAAAACTAAGGCATATAATAGTGCATACTCTTTGTATCATTGAAATACATTAGAATTCAGTATCAAGGAGTTATTATAGGATATAAAATCGTTAACATAGCCTAGTAGTGGGGCAGAACTATATCCTAATATCAAACCTATTCCAGTCTAAGTTATGATATCATTTAGTAGGTTTGAAGTCCTCAAAACTAGGTCTGCTGCTTCTAACATCCAATATAGTCCAGTATACACACTTACATATTACCTGGTAGCCCCAAATTCCTACCCTAAGTCTTTATTATACACCTCCTGCAATTACTTACTCCTCTGACCATAATTGCTGAACTTATACAACTAGGAAATTGAGAATTACACTCCATACTCCAGTCCATCAATTCCTCATCCTCAATATTAAATCCTCAATTATCAAAATAAGCAAACTCACATGACCAACTTGAAAATTCCTTCCTTATTATTTTTCAAATAACAAAAAGTTCAAGCTCATGCTATTTTTTTATGATAAACAGAAGAGGAGTTTGTGCTATATAACATTACAATGTGATGTGTAGTGAGTAATTTTAGAAATAAACAGCAGTCATTTAAGATTTAAATAGTTTTAAAAGCCTTCATGCCTACATACATGAATTCCATTTCACTTAATACCTTTTATAACCTATTACGATAATAGATGTTATAGACAATGCTTTTAAAATATATAGTGCATAATAAAAGAGAGAAAAAAATACCCTTTCATTTTTTTCGACGTAGTCGTCCGTTTATTGTTGTTGTTGTTGCATGGGAACTTTATCAGCAGAGAAAACATTTTCTCGTGTGCAAAACACAGGCATCATACAAGACTTTTATTAAGGTAAAATTTAAAATATATATAAGAGGAGATGTGTAAGAATTATTGGAGATTGAAGGGGGATTAGGCGCTGTTCTGATTTTTTTTTTTGAGAACTTCAATTCCAAAGCTGCTGGTGCTTTATAAAATTTGAATTTTTACAATTAAGATAGTATTGGGTTATTGTTAACATTCTTTCATTTAAATTTGGGTTTTTAAATTTTTTGGCGAGAAAACTAGGGTCGCTAAAGGACTCTATACAAAATTTAATTTCTAAACGTATCCAAGGTTCAGTTCTTAGCTAGAAATGATTCAGTCACCTGAATCTCATTCAAACAAAGTCCATTTACCCGAGCATCCCACCCATCCAGTCAAACCAAACCCAATAACCCATTCATCTTCCGAAATCACACTTAAAGAGAAAGAAAATATATTTATAAAAAAAAAAGTTTAAAGAAACGATGTTAAGGGGGAAGAAAGGAAGGCGAAAGAAGAAGATGACTTTACTCTCCGCTGAACATTTTTTGATATCAACAGAGTAGAGCTCTTCTGAAAGGTAACTAATGCGCTTTTAGTGTATTCAAAGTCAAAAAGATATGATGAAGATACGGGGAGAGTAAAAATAAGAATGAGAAGAACTAAAGCATGGTGAAAAAACGCAAATCTTTTAGGCATTATTAAAGCGATTACGGTTTCTTCTGTCTTCTCGTTCCTTCATTTCTCTTCTCTGTGTTTTTTTTTTGTATTCCTTTTGCTGTGTTTTTAAACTTAAAAAAAAGTATAAGAAATTTTTTTGACAGTGGCGTAATTAGATAAGTAACAATAAAGACAATTAAAGAATATTATTAACTGATGTTTATGGTGTGCAGATTTGGGGTGTCTTGACAGTTTGTCCTGGATTTGGTTGCAGTACATTAATGGAATAGTTTTAAATAACATTTTATGCAAAAGTTTGGATTTGAAACCTTGAAAATTGTGAAAAGTTCAAATCTTACAAAACCGTTGAAAATTCACAAGACTCAAATTTTACAAAACCGTTAGAAGTTCAAATAGGTATTACAAATCTGATATTAATTCAAACTTTACAAAACCGTTAAAAATTTAAATTATATAAAACCGATAAAAATACAAATTTTACAAGACCGTTGAAGATTCAAATTTAAGAAGAGCGTAAAGAATTTTTTTTGCATAAACTCTTGACTCAAAAGTACTTACTTACTATCAACAACTTAAAGTCATCAATTTAAAAGTATATTTATGTTTCAAAATATATTCCTGATTCATCTCGATATTCAATAAGTAGAACTACCTATATATAGAGCAAAATATATAGAATTCCATATTTTTCTTCATTTTAATGTCGCTGATCAGAATGCCTCATATCATCTGATAGATAGAAAATATATTAACCCATATGACTAACATCATTAATAAGCTTGTATTCTAAAATAATAATGGCATAAAAAAGACATCTAATTAAATGAAAATATCAGTAAAATGGAGTCAGAATATGACAGATGAAATACATTAGGCCACCATAGATAAAAATCGTGAAGGCAAAAATTCAATTTTTACTTTAACAGGGCAGCAAAAAAAAAGAATGTCTCATTTGATGATAATTCGAGAAACACAAACTGAACAAAATATGCCTCCACTAATTGATTGTCTTAATGAGTCGCATATCAACAAACCTTATTTTTTTTTCTTTTTCTTTCTCTCTTTTTCCTATAAACGGCAAAAAACCATCAATGCATTCCAAACATCTCGTTTTAAAAACTTCAGAAATGAAATGAAAAACTAGTAACTTTAACATGAATGAGATAAGAGTATTATGATTTTAGCGCATTTAAGGAAATTTTTTGCTTTTGTAGATTGATGTCAGATTGTGATGCTTTTTTATTCTCATTTGAGGAATTTCTGTTGAAACGTGATGCAGCTTGTGTTTATTTACTTATTTATCAATTACTGATTTTTTTTTCTCTCTTCTAAATGCCAGTGAAAGGCTATTAGCTTGATGGATGATTTATTTTTAAATATTTAAAATGAATTAGAAAAGTTTCAATTTGAATAACTGTCAAAAATTATTTGAAAATTTTGTGTTATTCGAAAATTATTTAAAAGTTTTGTAACGGTCGAAAATTATTTGAATTGTTCAAATTTCAATTTAACTGATATTTTTAAAGTAAACTGAATTGTTTTGACATCAATTTTGTGTCCTAATCCTAAAATGATTAACAACTAGGCAGCACAATTGCTAAGAAATCTAGCAGTATATCCTCAATAGTCTCCATTGATCAGGGGGGGGGTACTCTACTATACGGGTACTTAATATTGATCCCACTCATTTACAATCTAGTAACACTTAATCCCAAACTTAAAATCTCATAAAATCAATCATAACTTCACCTTACGTAATTCAGTTCCATTCCATCAATTTTCCCCTCGAAAAAAAAAAGAAACTTTATGACGAATGCGAGTCTGCAAGAGAAACCATAGGGATCTGGCGCAAAGAGCAAAAAAACAATCTCTATATAATTAATATAAAAGTTGTAAAAGTAATAATTAAAATCAAAAACGAACTGATTGATACTATAATTTTCCATTCACGCCCACACAATAGTCTCAACATCAATCTTGATTCTTATCTCGGGTTTATAGCTATAATACATACAGAGACATAACAAGCTGACAAAGTGACACATAACGCACCGTTTGTTGAGAAAATATACGCTTAAATTTTTTTTTTATTTTCTTCTCGTCATTGTCTTGTCGTCTCATACGCCTTTTTTACGATGTTGATGGTGCAAAAATAACATAGAATAATAAAATTTATGCAATAACTTGTACCACAAGTTTTCGCTTTTAAAACTTTGTCTTTTTTGCTGTTGCAATTTTTTTTTTGAAGTGCATTGGCTAGAGGACAGAATTAATTATTGAGAGCATATTTTGGATGTATGGAAGTGATAAATTTAGGAATTTTAGAAGGAAAAGAGGAAGGAGATCGATGATGTTGAGGTATTGATTGTGGTTTTTGATTGTTTGTGTGGAATTGGAATTTTGAGGTTATGGTTGATGCTCTAGATATAGGATTGTTAATAGGGAGTGGGTTTGTGATGGCTTTGTGGACTGTATTGTATGATTTTTGAGCATATTGAAGGAGTTTTGTGTTCTATTCTTGACTTTGAAGACAACTTTACCTTTTGTTTGTAATGCTTCCTATACCTTGGAGTCTATTAACGAAGCTACTATAGAAATAGAGCTCTAAGATCTTTTTTATCATTTTAAAAATGTGTCAAACCATTCTTGAGTTTAGAAAAGTTCAGAAATCAAATCGCATAAACATCAACATAACCTCAAAAAAAAGCTTCATTCCTTAAAGCTCCTGATAACTCATCAACATCTGATTCTCAAGCTAAAAATGTCCCACAACATCTTAATACCAACTTAGAAATCAACAAATCATCCGAATTCATTTCCCATCGACAAAACTTAACAAGATTCTCCTACAAAAAAGACTCATTCTACTCTCCACGAGCTCCTAACAAGCACCATCCTAATAAGCAACATCAATTCATGCGCAATTTTTTTTTATTCATCTCATTTCTCTACTTTGGCACAAAGCTATTCGAATTAAATAAAAAGAAAAGAAATATTTCATATTAATTAAAAAAATAAAAATAGAAAGAAAATTAATTCGAAATTATTCTGAAAAAAATTACAACAATATCGATGCTGTATAGCATAGAAAGAAGATCTAAATAGAGTCTCTTCTATTTTGTTTTAAAAAATTGACCAATAAATATCGTCATAATGATACTTTATTCACCTTCAATTTTTATTTTTGTAGAATTTCCTTTTAATTCTCATTTTCTGTGCCTGAATGTCTTGTGTTTAAGTCTCTTAAATGGCTATGAGATGCTAAATTTTTTTTCTTCTTTTGATATATTATGAATATATTCGTGCATGAAAAGAGATTGAGAGAAGGAGAATTGAAAAAAATATCGAGTATTGTAATAAAATTCTTTCATTAATAGAACGCGGCAGAAATAGCAAAAGTGTAGAAAATGGATGTAATTAATTTAAGTCACTTTATAACAAGCGATTAGCGTTTATAATATTGTTATTTAATTACTTATTGTTGAAATTTTTAAACAATTGATATTATATTTCATGGTCTTAATCGTTTTGATGGTCAGGGGTGTGAGTTTGGGAGATACAGTGGCTCATTTTGGTAGCTTAGAATCAATTTACTAGTTGGATCTTGTCAATTTTACTAGTAGAAGCTGAATTGATGCTCAAAGTCACTTAATGATCTTGCAATCTCCTAGATTATTTCATTCATCCCTTTCATGTGGCCTTTATTCAATTACAAGTCGGTTTGTTAGGGTTCAATACTCCGCAGCACTTAAACATCCCAAATACTCATCCCAATAACCACAACACAAACATTTGCTTTAAAATGATGCTCATTGCTAACAAGCGTTGATTAAAATCAACAATTAACTTAAAAATTATGACAAAAAAATTTCTGTTGCATAAATTCTTCGTCGTTAGCTGCACTGGCATTTCCGCAAGCCTCATAATAATCATCATTCACCGTATGTGCGAACATAATCATGCGGGAAAAATTCAGTCAAAGAAATGATATTGCTAAACCAAAATTATAAAGTTATTTTTATCTGTGTCTGAACGTGACTGCTTTTTTCAGCGCTAAGCAGAAAACCTCAAAACAGTTGCTGCCGTATTTTGCGAGATGATTTTTAGATAAAATGGAATTAATTCCATCGGAAACTTATTTATTATTCATTTCTATTTGGTGCCTTTTCAATATTAATCATCTGAAAAAAATAAAATACTGACTTTTTTTTCGGTTCTCTCATTTGTCACAAAATCGAAGCACTCAAATTGACGAAATCTTAATCTCCTTTCGTCTTTTTTTCAATACTTTATTCTTTGGATTGTAAGCAGTATGATGATGCGCAGAGAGTTTTGGATTGTCTGAATTTAATCGATACTGCGCATTTTTATACAACTAAACTTGAATAATTGTTTGAAGAATTTAACGGATTTTCAAAAAATTTGAATTTGCTTATAAAATTTTTGAAATTTTTCTCCACTTCAAAAAGTTTTTCTTGAAAATTTCAGCAGAAACAACATTTTATAATCCTTAATTTATCTAGATTATATTTAAAAAAGTTGCAAGCATCTATTAATAGTAAAATTATGTCAAAATAATTCCTATAAAGCTCAAAATTTATGAAATACTTCCGAAAAATCAAAAGTTTAAAGCAAATATTCAATTCCTGGTCCCGAAAAAACAGATAATAAGACAAACAGCAAAACCAATAAACTCATACCACACAAAATTTTCCATCAGCACAAAAAAAGAGAATAAATATTCTTCATGAAAGAAAATTTCCATCATGCGATTAATGCAGTCTCGTTTATTAATGTTTGATTGCATTTTAAATTAATATAAGAGATAATTAAAAATCACGTTTTTTGCCATTTTTAAAGCCAAAAAAAAAACTTTATCATGAGTCCCACTAATTTATTGTGCATTATTTTGAAGTATGGCTGTTCTACTATCGCCAATATGTCGTCGTGATCATTTATTTTCCAGTATTTAAAAGGAGATTTTAGAAAGCAACGATTTTTTTTTGACATGAAGCTTCTTTATCGCATGGTATTTCGTGAATTATTATCCAGAGGTGGGGAATGGGATGATGTTGGAAGAATTAAAGGAATGTCTGGAGTTGAGAGATTTGGAATTTTTCAATAGTAAGGTCAAGAACCTTCTGATGCTGGGAGTTCATTCAATATTCTTAGAAAATTTCACTAATTGACATTAAATCCCAAGCACAGCCTATCCAACTCTTCATCCACCTCGTGCATGACTCACCACATCCACTAATAAAACTTCGCTTAAAGCAGTAGATTAAAAACACAGCAAAAGACTCGAGATTTCACTTGTTTCATTAGTAAACTCCACCAAACATAATTCAGATTCATGTCGCTTAGAAATTTTATTTTTTTTTCTTTATCAAAACTCAACAGAAAAATTAATTATGCTCCACAAAAAAAACGAGACTTCTTCTTGGTCTCTCTCTTTTTTTTCGAAAAAAGTATAAGTAAAGAGTAAAAAATAAATTTGATATGTACAAAAGGAAAAACGAAACGAGAACGTTAACCAAAAAGGTAGGGAAAAAAGATAGAGGGAACACAAAACTGAGCATTCCATGAAGTGAAGTGCACATAACAAACGACATTAAGAGAACATGGAATGTATTTTTCGCTACCCGTTTTATTCTCACTGTTCAGAGGATGGATGGAACAAGTAATAAAATCATTCGTGTGTTAATTTAATTTATTGGGGACGCTCAGCAGTGCGACATGGTTGTGGGAAAATTGAGGATTTGATTTGGGGTTACGTGGCATTTGGAGCCATTCCAAGTGTTGCTTTAAAGGACTTAGGGGTTGATTTATGATTGGTTAAGTAAATTCTTACAAAACAGCAGTAGATGAACCTCAAATCCAACAGTATTGTCCATTAAAAATACAAAATTCACCCTCATAACCAACTTAACATCCAACAATACAAAAGACTTCATTTAATTCACATCCATAATTAATGCACATAATACAACACACATACCTGCATATAACCACAACAAACGAGCTTCATTATTAGCAATTTAATGCAATGTCATTTAATTTTCTATGCCGCTAAATCGAATTAACAATTTAACATCTAAAGCTTAAATTTCCTATTTTTTTATATCATCGAAAAAAAAAATAAATTAAATTCGTTCACATTAATTAACAACAAAAAAAAATTGGAATGGATCATTTTGATTCAATTCAAATTAAAAAGTCTTTTTTAAACAGAAAAAAATTACAAATTAAAGAATTCAACATGGATTCTCATTGTACAATAATTAATTCTCTCTTCTCCATATTTCAATTTTAAGCATATTTTCTCACGTGACAAGTGATTGTGATGTTCTCAGATTGTCTGATTAATTTATGCTGTCTACTTTGATGTCATAATTTTGGTGGATTGATGTAGATTGAGATGAAGTTGTTTTGTGGTGCACTTGTCTAGTGATTTGGTTGTTGAGTTATTGATATGTTGCAATTTTGACATTGTAGTCATGGGTTTGAGTCCTACTCGAAGAGACTAATCAGTTTTGAAATCATTTGATCTGAAATTGAAACGGAAAGCCTCATTGTGATAGCTATAGACTCAATAGAAAGTTGTTGGCCTAAGTGTGTGGTTCATATGCTGTAGACTAGAGAATTTTTGCTCGATGAACTGTAAGGAACCGTGACCCATGCCTTAAAGTAGCTATTGGTCTTAAAAAAAGCTCTTTTTCACATTGATTGATGTGCTTCAAGATGTCAAATGTGCGTTTCATACTCAGAGCACAACTTATTCATACAAAGACCATACCTAGACCCCTTTAAATGCGCCATAGCCCCCACAACCCTATCCTAAATTTCCTCATTCTTTTCCATTTAAACACAAAAAAATGTTTTCCTCTCTCAATCTTAAAATTTTTTTCTTTCTTTTTCCTTCCCTCATTTCATATTGTTTTAGTTCGCGAGGCATTCTTCTTTTTTAAATAGCATAACATTCGATCATTTTAGACTTTAGTTCTTTCTCTGTTTTTGGCATTTTTATGATTTATGTGAAGACTGGCGAAAAATATAAAGAGCAGAAGATAAGAATATCAAAAGTGATATGAGAAATAGGATGGCAAGGAACCGAGAAATGGAATTTTAAAAATCATGCTCGACAAATGTCGTTGTTGCTCATTGTCAGCTCTCAATCATTTTTTTTTTTCATTTTCATTTCTCGTTAATTAATTCTGATGAAACATTAAAGTATGAAGGTAGCCAAAAAAAAAAATGAAACAGACAGATCTCTCGCGACTTGAGAAAAATATTTTTTAATTTTTGTTCTGGTGACTTCTTATTATGATGCATGTGTGTGTTTGTGGCTGTGTTTTATGTGATTTTTAATTTAATTCTTGTTAAGGATGATGAGATGACTTTAGGTGGAATTTTGAGTTGTGATTCTTGTTTGAGTTCTTTTATGATGCTGGATGTAATGAGAATGGAATTGGAGACGAAGAATTCATTGAGATTTTTTCTCAGGTTGACTCAAACCAGCGTTTAATCAGTAAATTTGAAAGTTTAAGTCATCGAACTTTATTTGAGATCAAATAATCATCATTCTCAAGTCTTGGGCTCTGTAAAACACCAAACCTAGTCCATATTAACCTTGAAATTATAAACAAAACTAGCTAAATCACTCCTAACCTCAAAGCTTTGCCTCAAATCTCATAGAATCAATTCTAACCGCATAAATTTTCATTCCAATTTTATCTTTCTCTCTCCGACATTCCTTTCATGTCTTGCTGCTTCTCCTCTCATTCTTCTCGTATTCCTCTTCTTTCTCTAATCTTATTTTGTCATTAATCTATTAATTTGAGTATAATTGTTATCAATTTATCAAAAAATTAATGTTTAATTTAGATACAACGATTCTTTTTCTTTTCCAATAATCATCTTCGAATCAGTTGGAATTAGTGTGTGAAAGAAAATGAGCAGAGAATCGATAATTTTCAGTGACAAAATTCAAATGAGCCTGTCACGAGTACAGAAGAGACATATTTCTTATGTAAATTTGATTTGTGGAAGATGAAAACAAAACATACAAATAATCTATCGTCGATTCGAGTGATGACTGTGTTGTTTTTTAATCAGGAATATTCTAAAGTTTTTTTGGCTAGTCACAAGGTTTGGGCGTGGGGAGTAACTTTTCATGTTAGGGATTTTAAAGTTTTTCAGATTTTTAGCAGTTTTTGGTTTAAAATACTGTAAATTAATAAAATTTATTGCTGAGGAAAAGATTATTACTCTTAAACCTCTCTTCTAGCTGCTCCTTTGACTCAAAGATCATAATCGAGTTTAAGTACCGAGACACATCAGCACTGAGATCAGATTCTGTCATTCCAAAAGATTTAGATTTAATACTGAATTTCTTAGAGACTTTGGCATTAATATTTGCGAAAGAATAGAGGTCATGCCACCTAGTCCTGTGCTACAACCTTAGTAAACTCAAAATCTTTACGTTTAAAACCAAAAATATGTTAGTCATCCTATGAATATTCCAAAAACTTCTTTAGTACAACAGAATTTCATTGTATTCTTTGAATAGTACAGCTACATGGATGAATAAAGTCTGACTTTTTTTGAAGTATAGAATTTGAAGTTTCGAGATGTAAGGAGATAACAATTTTATAGCGGTTCTTATTAGAAATAAAATATTTCAAGTCATGTTTAATAAATAAATTGATGTTAAATTATTGATAAGGCAATATAGTTCAATTGTGAATATTGGATACAAAATGAACTGTTATATATTGTTTGATGTGAAGAATAATTTAATTCTGATAAATGATCATCTATAGTCAAATTGTTGGCTAGTTAACATTCAATTGAGATTTATTTGATGAACTTTAGTCTAAATATCTTACTGTTGCAAATATAAACATCATAGCCCGATTTTCAGAGGTTTAAAATCCTAATTTAATGTAAAACACCACTAAATATACATTTGGCATATGATTAGATTCAGGCAACCCTAATCCTCTACGAATGTCATTAAAAATAGTGACAACTTTAAGAAAATTAATTTAAAATGCTCAAAAATATTTTCATAACAATCTTAAATGTGCAATCCCCAAGAATTAGCATCAAATTAATTGAGTCTAGACGAGAATAAGTCTTAAACAGAACTTAATGCATCAACAGTTTAAAAAAACATTCTTATCTCTATTTTCCCGAAAAACATCCTCAAAAAAAAATCATCCAACAACCTCCACACTCACACACACATCATACATAAAACTCAAAAACCGCCTTCGACACAATAAAAGCTTCCAGTTGTTTGTCCGCTAAGTGACAAAAATCAAATTCGACCCAAATTTGCCTATCAAATCTCAAGAAAGAAATCCTCAACTTATGTTACGAAAAGTCAAAAGAAAGAAAAAAATAAAATAAAAAGAGTCTCAACGAGAGACGGAAAGAAAATCAATTAAAGATTATTAATTCTAATCCACCTACCTAAAAATTAAAATTTCATTTAGTGTCGATGATGATGATAATGAAGGCGATTGTGTGAACGCACACAATTAAAGCTACTGGAATTTAGTTTCTTGCCAATTGTCTCATTCCACTTTTCTTACGTAGTCGAGTGTTCTGTATATTTAACAAACAAAAAAAAATTGTATGTATAGAAGAGAAGGAAACAAGCTACACATGTGCATCGTGTACAAACGTGTATGCTTGATGTTGGTACCTCGGCTCTTCTTTTTTCTTAGTTTTCTTAAAAAAATATATATTTATTATAATAAAATCAAGCGTTTAATATTTTTAATATTAATTATTGGAGAAAAAGTTCAATCGACGAGAAAGAGAGAGGAAGAAGGACTGGCGAAATAAATAAAAAAAAAAACAGAACAGAATTGTGGTAATATGAATATATAATTTTATTCTCGTGTACTTTTTTATGATGTAGCCAATGCGTGACTTAAATACATTTTTGATTTATTAATTCTTAATTAAATTTAAGGCATATTTGGCTTTTAAAAAAATAATATTTTATTCGAGATCACGAAATGCCTACCAATAGAGAGTAACGGTAAATCGGAATTTGAATTTCTTTTTTTAAGTGCGGGTTTTTGGGAAGTGAGTCTTTAAGTGATGTTTGGAGAGATCTTTGGTTTTTGGGCTGAAGTCTCGGAATGAACTGTGGTTCAAGCAGGAGCTGTGGTGAAGTAGTTCAGGTATTAGCTCACAATAAGATTGATTCTGAAGAATATCTAGTTGAGTTTGAGTTTGTTCCATCCAAACAACTTTGTTGTATGATTAGTGATAATAATAACAATCCTGACAAGAATTGGACTCAAATCTTTTGGTAAAAACTTCTATGAGATCATTGAAATGATGAATTAAGAATTAGATCTTATATGAGAATATTGACTCAGCTGTAAGAATTCATCTGTGATTCAGTTTTATTTAACATTCCATTCCATATGATGATCAATGACCGCTTAGACAATGATTAAACCTGACTCTTTTATTAGATCCCGATTAGATGTCTTGAATCTCAAGTTCAATTAAGAAAGTCATAAAAATCTAAAATTGCGACAAAACAGAACAAACTTTCAACTTTAAATACAATCTTTTAATCCTCAAAATCACAAAATCCCAATTATCCAAAATAAAGAGTCCCAAATAAATGCGAAACTCACGCTAAATCACCATTATATTGTCATCACATCGAATCTCTTAAACAAGAAGAAATTAGCACAAAATTTATTAACAACCAATTCTCCCAAAATCAATTGCATAATTAACAAGCACTTTAAGTCGCAGAAGATAAAAGAAGAAGTAAAATAAAATCTTTGCCAGCAGTAGCGATTAGTCTAAATCCCCCCATCATTAATTTTCTCGGTATAAAATCTCATCGATTAATGTCTAATTTAAAAGACATACTGCCATAAATGAAGGCCATCTTTAAAGCCATTCTTTGCATTTTGACTTCTTATTAAGTGCTTTCCTGGAACTCTTTCATTAACGAAAATGGGCACGTAAATGAAGAAGACATAAAAAAGAAATTGTGTACAAGAAGCGCGTTCAAGGAGAGATGGAGAAATTCTTTGATATATTTAATTGCATAACTGGCGAAAAATAAAAGATGAAGACAGAATCAAGCGATGCCATTTTGAAAAAAATAAATAAAATAATACGTTCCTTCGTGTTTATGAATTGAAATTTATTTGAATCTCATTTTCATCTCTGTTAATCCTATCCTCGTGTATTCACACCAAAAACAGGCAAAATAATATGCCGAAAAGTTCTTTGTCATAAACATCTGAATTTTATCTTGCCTGATGCTCGATGTAATTAGATTCCTCTCCCTTGAACAAAGAGCAAACAAAAAATAAATAAATAGTGTGAACAGGTTTTTCCAGGTCCTCTTCGCTTTATTTATCAGTCTCATTTTATGTTGTTTATGTACGAAACTGAACAGCAATTAATGAAATTTTTAATTGAAATCATTTAAACGACGACAAACGACAGTTCAAATGCTCATATTTATGCCTTCTTTTGAGTCTCATGGAATTTTAATATCTAGTCACAAATTATACCGAAAAGAACATGAAAGGCTTGGTCTTTTGTTATGGTTTTTTATGTGATCGAGTTGACATTTTGACCAATTTAATGTAGATTGAGGTTCCATTTAGCTAAGCTGAACTGTATTATTAAGCTGAACTATACAGTTCATTCAGCAAAGCTACATTGTCTCATTAAGCAGAGCTGAATTGCGTCATTCAGTAGAGCTGATTTGCGTCATTCAGCAGATCTGAATTGCCTCATTTAGCAGAGCTGAATTACCTCGTTCAGGAGAGCTGAATTACCACGTTCAGCAGATTTTAATTGTCTCATTCAGCAGAACTGAATTGCCTCATTCAGCAGATCTGAATGGCCTCATTCAGCAGATCTTAATTGCCTCATTTAGCAGATTTTAATTATGCTTTCTCGCTATCGGGATCGGGATCGGGATTTCCCGGGATTTACCGATCCCGATCAATCCCGGGATCCCGAAATTTATCGGGATCGGGATTGAAAATCCCGGTTTTTTAGTTTAAAATTATTGATGTTTTAAAACCTGCTAAATACGCGACAGAAGAATTATTGCGTAAATCAAACGATTTGTTAATTGCTGAAGGAACAATTAACTTTTTGCTAGACGAATTGTTGCTACAAGGAACATTATTGTCTCAAAAGGTTTACGATATGAATTGCGCTCGCATAGGTGCACGAAGAAATGGAACATTAATTGACTTAATACTTTACCTGAATAATCCTCAATATATTTCTTTAGACAAGCATTTTAAATCGTCAACAAAAGCTGCAATACATAAACTTGGCATTGACTTATTGAAGAAGTATTTTGTCAAAAACTCTACAAATGGAGCTATGGAAGCTTCAACATCCAGTGCAAATCAAATCCAACCGTCAAACATTTCTATTCGAGATAGACTGAAACTAAGCATATCTGAATATACATCATTAACAACAGATGCAGCAGCAACAGAACCAAATAACTTGAAGAGAGAGTTTAATTGGTATGACAAAAATAAGAAGAGAACCGTTTTATTAGATCAACTTTACGATGAATTGAAAACAATGCAGCCGACCTCAACTCAAAGCGAACGAAATTTCTCTATTAGTAACAACATTCTTACAAAACAAAGAAAACGTTTACTTGACAAGAATCTAAATGCAATTGCATTTGTTAAAAGTTTTTTCATTAATGCTTAATTTTTATTATTATATTCACACCGTTTTCTATAACCTTTTAACTTACATCTTTATCAACATTTATTTTCTATTTTTGTTTATGTTCACATTTTTCAAAGGAAACATGGATTAAAACATCTACCTTGTAACACATAAAGTATAACTAATTAATTAAGGAATAAATGACCGTATAAGTAGCAAAAAAATATATAAT
The DNA here is from genome assembly GCA_917627325.4 of Chironomus riparius. NCBI lineage: Eukaryota > Metazoa > Arthropoda > Insecta > Diptera > Chironomidae > Chironomus > Chironomus riparius. The sequence continues at coordinate 12,588,390 of OU895877.1, read as the reverse complement.
TTTTTTTGGGAAAAAAAGCAGAAAAATGCTGTTTTTTAAATTTTTTTACATATTCGGGATTCCCGGGATTTCCCGGGAAATCCCGAAAAATTTCAATCCCGATCCCGATCCCGAAAATTTGTCGGGACCGGGATTTCGAGAAAGCATAATTTTAATCGTCTCATTCAGCAGATTTTCATTGTCTCATTCAGCAGAGCTGAATTGCCTCATTCAGCAGATCTTGATTGCCTCATTCAGCAGATCTGAATTGCCTCATTCAGCAGAGCTGAATTGTTTCATTCAGGAGAGCTGAATTACCTCGTTCAGTAGAGCTGAATTGCTTCATTCAGCAGATCTGAACTGTCTCATTCAGCAGAGCTGAATTGTTTCTTACAAGCAGTCAGCAATTCTAAAGTTTAATAATTAGAACTTAATTCTTACGCTTTAAATCTGAAAATGCGCAATGAATCTAACAAATGGAAACTTAATCTCATCACCAAACTTCCAAAAATTAGAAAGAAACTGCGCCTTAAAAGCTCGTAAACCATCACTTTCCCATTCTTCATTCTTTATCTATCTCTTGATGTCCACAATATGCTGATAGTGATGTAAAAGTATAGCTCGGAAAAAGATGATGATTTTTTTTTTGTCTACACCATAACAGAGCGTTTGTGTTTTTCTTCCTCCTATAATCTACATATCTCTCGCTCTCTGTTTTTACTCCACTAGCTTTTTTTTTCGTGAATAGAAATAAGAATTTTATGCAAATGAAAAACTATTTCTTAAAAGACATTTATACGTTTCTTCATAAAATATAAATTATTTTATTGCTTTTTTTAAGAGAGAAGACATACATGAAGAAAACGGAATGAAGAAGAAAATTGTGTGTTGTATGAATATATTCGTGTCAATTTAGCTATTCTCTGGTTATTGAACTTGACGATTTTAAAAAGCTTTAAAATATGTTAATGCCGGCACTTGTATATTATAAGTATATGTTGTTTTTTGCCTATCTGATCGTTGAAGTTTATTTAACATTTCTTTCCTCTCTCACTCTCACTCCCCAAAAAAAAAGTTTTATGGAAGTTAAAAAAAATAATCAAATGATTTTACAATGCTTTAAAGTTCTCAAGCAGCAATTTTAATTGTTATTGTTTTATTTCACTTCTTATAATGGGCAGAATGGAGGAATTATTTATTTATTTTTTTTGGAAGAATTTCTTAAATAAATTTCTTTTAGCTACCATATTTCTTATTTCATGGGATGGACACCTCATGGATTGATTTTATTTTGAGCATAGCTTTGTGATGTGTTAGAATTTATTGTTTTGTTGGATTAACTGAGATTCTTTGACTTTAGTAACTTAAGTTTAAGTTATTCAGTTATTATTTGAACTATATTCATGCTCCAGAAGTCGGCTGACTCGTTCTGGATAGATTTCAGCTTCAATATCGATGTCCAAACTTTATTTCCAAAGCCTTATGTAAGTTAAGAAACTCTTAACAATTCCAAAGCTAAGAAATCATAAAAACCTAGAAATTTGAATCCAAATAAACTCACTTCCTAGCAAATTATCTAACATTTCCCTGAAAATCTCGAAATCTGACAATCCGTACCAAACTTCCCATCCCTCGCCTTCATCTCTTTCTCAAACAACCATTGTAAAATATATTTAAACATTAATATTCATATACATCGTCATTTAATTTCTTAAACGTGCTAAAAATCGCATATTTAATGCTATCATTAAGTCCACAAAGATTCTTCTGCTTTGTATATCTTATATAACTGCAATCTCAGACAAGCCTTCTTAAAAGATATTTGAGATATTCTATAAATTTTAATCACATTCAGTGAGGTTTTTATGAATTTTTGATGGAATTGAATGAATAAATTTGACATAAAATTGATTAACGTTGATGGATTGATGGGAATTGGAGCTGATGGGATAGATGACGGGGTTCTTAACTATTTTGCGGCTGTAGTTTGCTCAATTTACAAATTAAGGTCAGTGGTGACTCAAAACCTAAGGTTGAGCTAGCTTCATCATCCTAATTCAGTGCTCTTACCTATAAAATCAACATTATTCTCCCAAAACTTTCTATTATTCCAATGTATCGCATCACACAGCCTAGCATAGGCTAGTTTTTAGGTTAATTTATACATAAAAAGTGTGATTAAATCAAAATGAGATATCAAGTGTGCAAAAACATCTTATTCATTGATTAATTTCCTAGCAGCTATTGATGATCAAATCATATAAGAGTCAAATTATGGCACCTCTTGTAATGGGAGTCGCTAAGGTTATTGTCAATAATAAATTGATTGGATATTAAAGGCATTATAAGATTGATTGCTTCTTATGTATCGTTTTTATAGGTTTTGAACTCAAGTTCATGTTTATGGGAAGTCTGAGATTACTAATTTGCAATTTTGAATTTTGTTAGCTATTGAGTATGGGATAATCATCAGGAAGTGAATGGTTTGAGTACAAGAGCAAGCAATTTAGTACTTAAAATGTCACTCATACCATCAAATCTCATCACATCACAAAATGACATCGCGTCCCCAAAATATGCATCATGCCTGACTCATTCTATAAAAATGACATAAAAACTCCATTCTCCACATCATTGACGCATTTTATGACAACTTTTTTTTTGTCATGTTTCCCTCCCGTCTTTTAATACCTCGATTAAAAATAAAGCATTCATCATTCGCCATGATTGGAAAAAGTCTCATTTTTTGGTACCCCGAAAAAAACATTATTATAAGAGATGAGAAGTGTATGTATATTAAATTTGAGCTTATTGGATAAAGTGCAATAAACAACCGAGAAACTGAGAATTTATAAGGCAACTCCTCTTTTTCTTTCGTGTGTTGCATGCTACTTATAAATACTCATTTAACATATGCATGGCATTATTCAATTTACATTTTGAGAACCGCAATTTCCGTTATCAGATCTTTTATTAACTTAAGTAATTTTTTTTTCTTGTATTTTTTTGTTTTTTGATTCGCTCATATTTTTTTTCGGTTCAAGTCAATTTCTGCTGCGTTTAACAAATGGAGAAGTTTGTGTACTGCAATGAGGGAAAATAATAATGATGCAGGCACTGATGTATATCGACCAATCTTTACATTCTATTCTCTTAGCCTCTAATTTTAGATTATATTTATACACATACATATACTTTATGACATGTTTTGAGAATATTTTAATTTCCATATATTTTATTGCTATACGAGATTATTTAAATGGATCGTAGTCACGGTAAAATCGAATTATAGTCACCTCGAAATGTATTATGTGATATCTCTGGGAATAATAATGACAATAGATCACTATGAGAGGCTAGGGATGGAAACTTGACAGAATTTTTTAAATTTGAGCAAAACTGAGCAATTTGAAAATGAATTGAGCAAATCTTAGCAATACTAAGCAACAGTTCTTACTAAAATTGAGTAATTTTGACAGAATTTGAGCAATACTAAGCAATACATAACCTAAAATAAATCAAAACTTGATTTTTAATGTTCACATTCCTTGCCACAATCTAATATTCCTTCTAACATATCCGTCAATGTAGATATATCCAAGCCATTACATGCAATTTCATACTTACTATTGTTATAAGTTTTTGCATTAAAATTTCTATTATTACGCCTACATTCAATCTCAAAAAAATAATCTATGTAAATGTTTTGCTTTGTAACCGTATGATTTAAAATGGGGCTTTTTGGGAGTGAAATACGGCACCAAAGCAGCTTTCAATAGCTTTGCTTCTTGTGATGTCATTGAAAAGACATTTAGACAACAGTCAGTGAAGTCACATGGAAACGAGAACATTCAATCAATTTAAAATGGTTTTTTATGGCACACACGAAAAGAAATGAAGCTTAAAATTTTTCAGCAATAGAAATGAGAGGAAACAAAAATAAAGCTGACAGATTTATTACGTACATTCTCCTAAACTACTAGGATTTATGGCACAAATTCAAAATTCAGAGATTAAATTTTATATAGAATTTGTAAACTTGCTTGCAAACTATCAATTTCCATATCTGATAGTTCTGTGTTTTAGCGAAGATTTCAATGAAATAAATTTGTGATTTTAGACAGTTTGGATGGTTTGAAAAATGATTTGTTTGTATTTGAATTATATTAGCATTTTAAGTTTAAATTTTGTGGACAATCTGAATGAAATTGATGCTTTTATGTGCTTGCCACTTTTTTGAACAGTTTTATTACCTTGTGCTGCTCTTATTTGCTCTAAAATCATAAAAATTTACAAAAAACTTTTTTAAGTGGAGATAAAAAAATTCAAATTTCAAAAAAATCGTTAAATTTTTGAAATTTTCTTAGAATAATCTAAATCTATCTTATCATCTCCCGAGCTAATAAAATGCACCCAAACCATAAACTTCCAAAGACATTTCAACTCATTCTGTGCTTCCTTCACGCACCATTAGAAGAAACTTGATACATAAATGTCAGTAATAGCTTTAAAAGAGAGTCATATTTACGCGCTTTAGATATGGACGAAGTAAAGTCAATAAATTATCGATTTCTTTCCTTCTTCCATAAAACTTCTCATCTCATCATAGAGTTGAGAAAGAATAGTTTTTATGAGAAAAGATTTTTTTTAACGAAAATTAATACAAGAAATCAATAAAAATATCTCATTTTGTATACATTTTTGAGTAATACCCCACCCACGTTGATGCTTGTTTCTACATCATCTACTATCCCCATTGTTTTGCTTCTCATTTTAACGTAATAGCTATATATGAATATGTATGTTTATGCAATAATCATGTGACGATGTCGAAAGTCAATCGTAATAAATATGAAGTAAGTGAGCTAAAAGGTCAAATTTTTGAACGATGAAGATGTAGCAACTTTGTAGAAATAATTTTGTGCTAAAATCTGTGTTAATTATTATTCTAGTCACTTGATACTTTCCTTATACAGAGATTTAAAGATAACAATAATTTTGCAAAAAAGTTCATGGTCAACAGCTATGTCAATACTTCACACTTCTCAAGTTGATGTTTAAAATTATTTTTCTTCTCTCTTTTCACTGAAATGAAAACTCAAATTAAAGTTGCGAGCAGACAAAATTGACATCTGAAACATAAATCAACATAAAAAATCGTGAAACAAAAGCAGAGCTTGGCTAGAAATTATGATAAAATTACAATTAAATTGCACTTGTCTGAGTGAAAAAATGTGATAAGATGATGAAAGCTACAAGGACAGAAATAAATATTCGAGAAAACTTCAATGAGAAGAGATAATTTAATGATCGAACCTTTTTTAACGGATAATTACGCGTTTTTGCGCTGGTTTTCAATAATATGATGATCTCTATTGATAGGCATGGCTGAAGAACAGAAATTGACCCGAGCGGCACAAAGGCTCCATTTGCCTTCCATATGGAAGCTATACGGATCCTCCATGTTCCACCCTCCATTTGAAAATCTTCCGAAAACCTTACTATCTTGGAACCTTGACGGAGCCAAAGCTCCGAAAATCCTCAAATCCTCAAGTCAAACGGAGGTTTAATGGAAGTATTTTTCAAAGGATTTTTGGTACGATTTTCCACGTGTTTTTCTATGTTTCGCAATTTTTATATCAAGATTTGTAGCTGTATTAGTGGACTTAATTAAAGTACACTAACACTATTGAAAAATTTACAACTTAATTTAATTAAATCGCAACCACAGCAATTTCTAAGTCTCGATCACACGCGTGAGAAACATAAGAAATTATTAAAAATTTTCATACAAATTAAACGATCCCATATAATAGTGATTTCTGCATGCGCTTGTGAAGTATGTAATTTCATACAAAATCACAAAAAATTATCCTTTTTTGCTTTTTTAAAGCTTGAAATGAAGCAATATGATTCAGTAAAGCTTTTCGACAATATTTCAATCCATTACAGTAATATCTGACCTCTGTCTTTTAAAAATTCAAAAGCACGAGTTTTTCGGTATTTGATTTGAGAAAAAGCGGAGTTCATATGGAATCCAAATGGAATCAATATGAAGGATGAAAAAATAACCCTCCATTTACTTTCCACATAGTGGAGGTGGCTTTCATATGGATTCCATATGGAGACCACCCTCCACCTTGTGCCGCTCGGGTGATAGTTTTTCGATGCTTTAATGATTTATTTCACTTGTTAATTGGTTATTGATTACTTATTGAACCTGCTTGTAATTAATTAAAGTAGTTAACATTGTTTAATTGGTTAAAAAATTACAGAAGTCCTCGTGTTATTGATCGAGGGACTTTAGCGCATTTTTGTGTTTGCGATCAGTATTTGATTATCCAATTATTTTGCGTTCACTGGAAAGATTACAAGATCATTAATTTTAGTGTAATTAACAAATAATTACAATGAATATCCATATAGAAAGGATTTATCATTTAACGGGTAGAAAAAATTTGAAATTATAGAGGTAATGTTGAAATTATAGAGGTAAAATAAAATTTGGGCAGGCTACACTGAAAACAAAAAATCATTAATTATAGTATAAATACATGGTTTGAAGACTTTTAACCACTCGATGGACCAATAAATCGATAGTAACGGAGCTGTTAAAATAAACCCGAGCTCTCTACGATGTCTTGTTAAAAAGTTTTTCTTCGCCCGAGCAGCCGAACAAAGTGTATTATTAACCTACCTTTTAGAAACAAGTTTCAAAAATGCGTTAAAAACCACTAAAACTTAAATTTCGTTTTAAAACAATTAAATACTTACAGAAATGGTGTGAAGCTACGCCTAGATTATAATTTAATTAAATAGTTTCAGGCCCTTTAAATATTTAAATTCAGAAAGTCCAGTAAATCAATAAATGTACATTTCCCAATCAATGCGTTCGGATCATACAATATTGCAACCTTAACATTGAATAATAGCATTTTTTCTCAAGGAAATTCTCGAGAAGAGCTGAAGAGAAGAAGGAAAGAAATTAGTTACGTTAACAATAGTTTTAGTCTTTTTGAATAAAGTAGAATTTTTTTTATATGTACATGTCTAGTACATAAAAAATTAACATAGAATGAAGGAGACATAAAATATTATGATATAATAAGATTCTTTTTGCTACAAATTTTCTAACGGGAAGACAAAATATACAGCCAAGGGGGGAGAGAGAAACCAAGAAAATGCATTGGCTGTCAATTGTTATTTCATGAATATAATTTTCATGCACGAATGCATTATTAAGCAAAACATGTTATTTCCTACAATAGTAAAGCATTTAAGATTAAGACGAGCATAAAAATGTCAATTATAAAAATTTACGATGATTCTTATTTAGAAATGCTATTTACTTAATTTTTATGCTTCCACCATTTGAAGAATGCGTTTTTGAAGAGGGGATAGCTAGTGATCAATGGACAGAGATGCAGGGATGTAGCAAGGGACCAATGCTTATCTCTTATAGCTACGCGCATTCAATGATGTAATCAGAAACGAAGATCCAGTGGAGAGTCAAGTTCACACAGAATTCAGACAAACTGCATCAATTTCAAGCACCACAACAACAAATCGAGTCAACAAGATACCAAACTAATTTTTATGAAGTAAAAAAATTCCACCAACAAGAATTGTGTACCTTTCTTCTCATTTCCCATTTCACATGAATTAGTATATAGAGGAAGAAAAAAAAAATCATTAGTTCTGTACTTTTATGGCCATTCATTCCCAGCCTCAAATATATTAATGTTAATGAGAATTTAAATCCTAGAGCATAGGAATCATTATTGGATATTTGTTTGTGCCTTGAATCATAAATACATCTCGCATTTCATTATCTAATGGCAATATGCTCAAGTGAACGACTTCCATGTTTGACACATGCTTGCATTTTAATTTTCTCTCATGACAAATCAAAACAGGTTTTTCCATGCTCTTTTATGAATAAATCTGCATTGGCGACTGAACATTATGTCAAAAATATATATATATATATATATGTAAGAAAAAATTCCACCATCAGCATTTGTCCAAAAAGAAAAGAACTTCTTGATTTGTTTTCTTTTTCTCGTCCCTGTTATGCATTAACAGGTTGGAGAGAGAAGAAAAAAAGAGTTTTTTTTGTCGACTGTTTCTTTTGTTAAACAGATATGTTCATGATTTGTCATTCTGAGTGACTTTTTGATGGAGTCATGTAAGTTGATTAATTGGGTCATGTTAAATTCAAGAATTGAGAGAATTTTATTGTCCTTTGTGGTTGTTTTGGGTACATTTTAGGCTGAATTTTCGATGGTTTTTGGGGTTTGTTGATTAAATGTAATTGTTTTGATGAAAATATTTGAATTATACACAACCGTTACATTTTTGTCACAGTTTCACACCCCAAAAAATATTTGAATTATACAAAACCGTTCCATTTTTGACACAGTTTCACACCCCAAAAAATATTTGAATTTTACAAAACCGTTGAAATTTTATCAACGGTCTAGTTTATAAATTTGAATTTTACAAAACCGTTAAGCGCTTAAAACTCAAATATAATATAAAGTTCTATAAAACAAAGATCAGTAAGCCACCCAGAACTATAGATAACTCATTTCCTACAAGACAACACATAAAATTAAACGACAAGCATCTTTAAGTCTCATTACAAACTCTTAACATGTAGCAATTCATGGCTAGTAAAATTATAAAAAATAATTTTTTTTTGATCATTTCATAACTTTCTTATCTCAAACGAGGAAAAACAAAGTCGAAACAATAAAACTAAAGTATTATTTCCTTTTAAAAACATTTGCATTTTATTACCAAACGATACATTATAATAAAAATAAAAATTGAAATTGTTTATTTGTTCATGTTTAATAATTTTTATTTCATTTTTCGTCTCTCTCTAGTATTTTTTAAGGCATTTGAGCATGTTCAGTCCTAGTGTTGCTACTGCATATTCAGTTGCAATAAATGCACATTGAGTATATTCATTTTGAAGTCAATCGATAGTAATGAATTGCTTTTGTATACTTGTCTAATTTTTAATATCTGCCTTAAGTGCCATTAAGGAAATTTTTTTTTCCTTGTTTCGTTCTTACATATATGTGAACAATAATAATACAAAATTATTCACGATTTTTCAAATATCGTTCAATAAAAATTATTATAAGTTGAAATCGATAATCAAACAGCAGCAGTTGTAGGCAAAAAACGTTCGATCGTTAAATATTTAATGCACAATTTTGTTTTCGTCTGTAAATGCATTTAAATGACTTATATAGAAGTCGATGTGGTATAGGAAAAGCATTTTTAACCATATATCTATTTCTATTTTCGGTGTGAATTGCTTGTATAATGGAAGATGCAAAAAGCTTAATTCAACTAATTGAATGAAATTTCAGTCATTAGCTATGGGAATTATTTCGTAGTGTATTTTTATGGATTAATATTTTACATTTTTTATTTCTTCATTTAGGTTGATTTTGACATGCCAGATGTCGCGAATTTAAATGTCTGTAAAATGTTCATGAATCTGGACCCTGCTGCTTATAGACAAATCACTGTTGTGTAATTTGACTTTTAGCTTTTTCTCTCTCTTTCTGTGCTGTAAACGTACTTATGAAGTGTTTTTGGATGTCAATCTGCAGATTTGCTTTTGCTCCGTTCTAGGAAATCGAAATAGAATTCCTGTGTTTACTGAATTGTTGCTAATTAAGAGTAATTAATGTCAGAAATCTCAATATGAGACTTTATTTTATCGTGCTCCGAGTGAAAGAAGCGAATTCTATCAAAATATTTGCTATTAGCTGCTTAGATTCCGAGAATTTCAATGCATAACTTTTGAGGTGGGAGGTCCGTGAAAAAATTAAAGCTTTATCCAAAGTTATTGATTGAGAATGTTTCATGATAAAAATTCACTAAATTTAAACTTGAATTTACATTCTGGAGGCAAATTTCTTAAAACTCGACTTCAAATGAGCACTTAATCATTGCCGACTGACAAAACATTGCAAATTCTATCATAAATTCACGACACTTACCTCATGACAACTTCATTATTTGTCAAACTTTCACTAGCTATTAGAAAAAGTATCAATTCAGAAAGGTCGGCATTACTTTGACACGATTAAAACAATAAATTTATCTCATTTTACCATAAAGTAAGGGCGTCGTGACCTAATCGTTTGAAATTACTTCAAAACAATTCAAAACACGCCGCACGATCAAAAAATTCCGTCCCCTTGAATTGAAATTCCTTTTCTATTACCGAAACTTTTGATTATATGATCTCGTGGCATATTTTTTAGTGCTGCCTTGCCGATCAAACAAATTAATCACTTTTGAGTTAGCAGCTGAAGAAGTAAATAAATAAAAATATTATTTCGCGATTGTCAACATTCGAGTGGAAAAGTGAGAAAGGAAAATGAAATAAATAAAAAAACAAAACTTTCACTGTCTCAATCAATAAGTCTATATCTAGATGTGGATTATTATTTTTTTTTGCACAAAAAAGAGCATAACTGATTATTATGTTACAATAGAAGCTGAGGAGGAAGTAAACTGCGAGTATTAAGCGCATTTTCCAAACATAGTAATGATTGTAAAGAAGATGCTCGGTAACAACCAGGCAGACAGACAAACTTCAGGAGCTGTTCGCTTTAAAAACCTGCTTTTAAAAAACGATTGAACAGAAATTGACAATCTCAAGTCGATTTTCTCTTCAATTTTGCAGCTCTATGTGAGGGAATGGCATTCAAATATTCAAATGAATAACAAAATGTCATAAATCATACAGAAATAATTTTTTTGACGGGCAAATAAATGGAATTGCTTTTTCATATCTTATTTCTTCCAATTTAAAAAAAAATTGTAGAAAGATTGACTTAATTTTCAATTTATTTTGCCAAGTTTCAATCTCCATCGTGTGTGTGATTTGATTCTCACATTTGGAATGAAATGAAGTAAAAAAAATGTGCATGGGCGAGCGAACACAATTGAACTCGAAAATGTCTCAAATGGATGAAATATAAAAAAATTGTAGAAATAATGCTAACTGCAAAATGCGGATTGCAATAAAAAATAATATGTGCAAGTTGACAATTCATTTGAGATTAAAAGTAGTGATTGATGGTTGGGGCGCAGATGGTTTGGAATGTTTTTTCAATAATTTTAAGATTCTTAAGCGAGATTAAACTTAGGAGTGACAGGATAGATGATCGAATGTCGAATTTAAAAGTAAGTTGATAAATCAATTATAATTATTATTTTTGAATCTTAACGTCTTTTAAAAATTCAAATTTTTACTTAATTGATCCAAGTCAATGATGTTTTTGAATAAATGAATTTTCTCTTCGATTTTATTTCTCGTATTTAGTTTTATTTCCCAAATGTTTCAAAAACTTACCATTATTTTGTAAATATTTGAACATATTATGATATAAAAAGATGGCAAGAGTCAGTTGAGCTCATATAGGGCTACATTTTGTGAAGTCTAAGCTGATCATCTAAACTGAACACTACTTTTTACCACCAATACCTTAAAATTCAGCTACAAAATTTAACAGCTATTGTTAGCAGCACAATCGTAAAGTAATAATCCTCTGCAAGCTACTGAATATGAATCATTACTTCATACCATACAATTATTTTGAAACGTATAAAACTTCCATACAGATGTTTGATATATCTCAACAAGTCCTTAGATAACGCTCACATATTCTATATTAAGAAAGTTTTTTTTTTATTTGTTATATAAACCTTCACACTAAAAGCCACATAAATCTCATAAAAAACAAACATTTGTTTCTCGATTGACGTCAAAAATGAAATGTTGGCGAAAGAGAAAATGTTCATGTCACTTTGAGCCAGAGGAAAAAATGAGCGAGAGACAAAGAGGAAAACAATATTTTTTTTCAAATGCTAATTGGCCTTTAATTCAACATAGAAACACACATACTGCTATTTTCTAGCAAAAAAGAAATATTTAATTTATTTTGCACGAAAAACTAATAGATATGCAAGAAGAAGACTTTTGCGGAGATGGATATGTGCATGATTTGTTGGACATTTGGTGAGGGAAGTGATTATTGCGGCGCATTTTTATGCCAGAATAGGTGAAAGTTGATATTGATGGATTGTCGTTTTGAGTAATAGAGCTAAGTGTGGGTTCATAGATGCTAGGAACTTGGTTGTGGGATCTGAACCTGATCTCAAAATACTTGGTTCGGTTCCCATTAAATTCTAGGACAAAAAATTACAATCCCACAAAATTTAAATAATGAATCTAATCAAAACCAGTCAAATCTCTACTCGGTAGCCTCATTTCATCCCACAAAAAAAAAATTCCAGACAAAAAGTCATAAAAGCCATTTATGCAATGGGAAAAAAATCTATTAAAAGTGTTACTTTAATGTACGAATTGCGTTTATATGAAAATTTTTACAGCCATGTATTTAAGGTGTTGCTTTAACCATTCAACAACTGCTTTTAAAGAGTCGAACATAGTTTTTTAATGGTTCTGACTGTTACGCAATCCTAATGGCTCGAAAGTTTGCCACTTAAAAATATGCAAGATTGTTTAATTTATTCGCTAATAAAAATTTTTAATTAAAGCTTTTTTTTTCTTCCTTTGTGGTGAACTAATTCATATATAAAAAGTGACTGAATTACCGGATCTACTTTGAATACATGTTGCAAGTGATTTTTTAGAAAGTTTAACAATTTTATGTCAATTTTTTTGGTGCTCTTTTTTTATTTGGACGTTGTAACAATTGAATCGCGAGGAAAGCTTAATGGCAAACAAAAGATTTATATGTTTAGAAATCAATAGGAAATTAGTTTCAAATGGGAAGCGAATATCAATATATTTTGAAGTTTTGCAGCTGCAGTGGAAATTGGCGCAAAGCGAAAAGAAGAAAGAGTTGCAGAATTGCTGTACTTAGAGAACTAGGCGCATATTTTTATTACTAGCGCAAAAATTTAAATTCCAACGGTTTTCTAGAATTTGAAAATTCGAAATTATTTGGTTAAAAATTTCTCCACCTCAAAAAGTTTTGTGCAATTTAATCTCATTAAACTCAGCTATCAATTGAATATTTTTGCTGATTCATCTTAAAAAAATCGGCACAAGTTTATTGCATAAACATCAAAGTCTTCAAAACGTCTAATTTACCATATATGAAACATATAATTTTCTTCCAAGCAAAGTAAACAAAAAAATCTCAATTGTTTGCAAAAAACTTGCACATAAAATTATTGAGGTTGACTTTTAAATGCAGACACAAAACACAAAAACTAGTAATGAAGTCATTGCACATTTTCAACTAGCTTTTTTGTCTCTTTTGATGATTTGTTTCATCTCTTTGTTTATCATTTCAATAAACCTTTAAGATTTACGTCTCCTTTCCAATTTGATTTAGTTGCATACGAGAATTTTCAATGAGTAATTAAAAAGGCAAAAGAAATGCCACAATGAGCTCGTGTAACATTTCTCTGTGCATTCATATGAGCAACAAATGTTGTTAGAAAAAAAGCGTATTGAAAGTAAAAGTGACAGCAGAAAAAGGTAATGATTTTTGTAGTACTCTAAAACAATCAGCTCAGATTGCTTGTGTTTAGAAGGAGAAAAGTAATTAAGACTTATGTAATGGAACGGGATCAGGAATGAGTGTGTTGAAAGTTTAATTGATTTCTTTTTCATGAGTTGTTATGAAGATTGTGAGGTTAGAGTTTGATGTTTAGGATTTGAAACTCTTGAGATGTTTTAGGAAACTCTTGCCACTTTTTTGCGTCATAATCAACAAAATATTCTAGAAAATTTAAAGAATTTAGCTTTTAATTTGCCAAAAAACTTTTCAAAGTGAGGAAATATCCGCTATTTTGTTCTTTGAATCTAAACCATGTTAAACTATTCTGCAAATGCGCCACATACTGCAATCTAATCTCACCAATTACCATCTTAACAATATGTTCTCCCCAAAAAAAAAATAATAAAATAGCTACCAACCTTACTACCTTCATTTCCTTCATGAATCATGACAAATATGTACATTAAGTAAAAGAGAAAAGAATGCAGCAACTCATGATTGCATCACGTAATGTGCTTAGCGTATTAAACTACAGCAAATGCACATTATTCACCGTTTGGGTGCCGCGCAACATCTCTCAGAATATTCATGGCACTAATTAAATTAGATTGTCGCCAATTAAGAGGAGAATGCGCCTCTGTCACATAATTGCATACTGCATTGTAGTCAAATAGCTGTTAAACTCTGTTCGCTTACAAATAGACAAAACATGTAATTCACATTAAAGTTTTACTTGAAAAAATTTTCATATTAATTAGAAATGTTGTTAATCAAAAAAAGACAAAAAAGGGACTATTTTTTCATAGAAAGGAGCACAGCAGAGACTAGTCGATCACGAAGTTGAAACATTTTTTTTTGTCTCAGCTGAAATTCTTTTCCATAATTACCACCACATCGCTTTACAAAAAAAAAATTGTCTTCGACTTCATGTGCAGCATGAGAGCTAAAGAGGAGAAAAAAATTAAATGTGATTTAGTAATATACGCCTGCCATGTCGAGTTTAATGAGTCTGCATGGACTTCATGGGTAGCTTATGCTAAACACAAAAAAAGAGCGATCATTTTCTCATATGAGCTTATGCATCCGTGTGCCCTGTTAATTGTAATGAATTTAAATCGATATCTTTTGTGGTGGATGTTATTAAAATTAAAATAATTTGTAGTACTTACGGGATTTATGGATGAATTAATGGTAGTTATATGTCACATATTGTTGGATTTTACGTGAGAAAATGGGATAATCGTGGTTCATAAATCAAAGATTGCAGACAAAGCTTTACTTTCTTAAGAATTGAGTTCAATTAACTGCTTGTAACGGAAATTTTGAATTTAAATATTTCTCATCAATTAATGCAAACCTTTTGCTTCTGTTTGAACTTGAAATTAAAGTTTACACTAAAACTTGTTTAAAATATCAATTCTGCTGACAATGATCAGCAGAAAGCCACACCAAGAACCAAGAATATTTAAATTTTCAAACCATTTAAGTCAATCAACTTGACAAATTCATCTGAACAAACATTCTTTTGACAATTTATTCACCAATCCCAAATAGATTCAAAGATTCGTCCGAATCCCATCATCTAAAAATTATCCACAATTAATTATCATACCTTAAAGCTCACCACGATAGCATTCTCAAAATGGTATCGACATCCGATTTCTTCTCCCCTCAAGAATTACTATTTTTCTTTGATATTAATGTATCTACTTTAGTCGCTTACATTCTGACTAACAATTTTACATTATAATATCCGTATATAGAATGAATAGGCAATAACATTTATATCTACCCAAAAGCTTCAATTTCTACGCATATTAATTTAATGCATGGCTATAAATTTTCATTATTGAATCAATATTTTATGCGAATTGTACTCGCCATTGAATTTATAAATGTTGCGGAGATGATATTTCTATGGAAAAATAATCTAGATGCACATATTGTGCATAAGATTGTGTGGCTTAATGGAAAGATGTGGACAGCTTTCACGAGGATTATTAAATTCTTTAGAGATCAACACAGATTTATCAATTTCTGCCAAGCTAATGAAGCTTTCAGAGCATCTTATTCAAATTCCATCCACATAAAGTCATCAAACTTCCTCGTTAGAAAGTCCACAATGTCATAAATAACCGCCCAAATCATCTTGTCAAAATATTATCGCATTTTATTTGAAAGAATTTTAATTATATTGTCAATTGTATAACGCCCGAGCCATGAGACTTTTTTTGTATTCAGCCATGAACTCTAACCGCAAAATGTAATTGCTTTCATAAAATACCAGCGTAAGTAACACAAGCATAAAAATGACCTCAAAGTCAAGTCGCATTCTGTATCATTAATGCTGCAATGGTAGAAAAAAAAAGCGTATGAGAAGTTGAGGATGAGTGAGGTTGGTGAATGGTTTGAGGCGCTGTAGATTAAGTAAGGTTATGTTTGGATTTTTTGGGTTCAAGGAGGTCCAAAGCTTGATATTTCCTAAGACACCTTTCAGTTTTAGGTTAGAAATTATAAAATTTTGGGTTTCTAACCTTGAAAATTCGAACGTTGCTTCATTTTAGTCTATTGAGGGCGACCCAAACCCCCTCTTGACTTCGCCCTAAGAATTAACACTAAAGCAACTTAATAATAGCTTACTAAGCACAATAAAGCTCTACATTAGTCAACTCTTAGTCTCGTTATCTGATTATTGACGTTAGGAAGCAGCCTAAAGCTCCTTACTGAACCAAAAAACATGTTTGGCAAAGAATCTAAGGCGTTAAGCCTTTCTGGCGCCAAATTTCCTTATCTAATTACAGAAACATGTTCAATAGCTAACAGCTTCTCAATCCTACAAGTCAAAATCACATCTGTTTCACAATAAATCGAAACTTTATATGAGAAATTATTACCAACATTAAAAAATATTTTTTTTTTTTTGTTCAGTCGTCTTGTTCTGTTCACATATTGAGATATTGATTGTAGCGACTGCACCCGAAACCTGCTGCTACTTACCTACACACATCCAATGAGGATTCAATATTAATCACAGCCGTTCAAATCGCAGTCATATGAATCTCTCATTCTGATGTCATAATAATAAAAAATAAGAGTTTCAATTACGGCATATAACATATAATAAGCACGATGGAATTTGTCGTTCAATTTTTATTATTTTTTTCTTCTGTATCTCTTAAATTAAATTGAATATATCAAAATCATAAAGGTATTTAAGCATACCTGATTGGCTTAACTTTGTTATTTATACTGCTTTTTATTTTCATTTTTGTTCCTTCTTGCTGCTTCTCACCATAGACATATATTTAATTTTTATACTTAAACATTAGTGTCACACCACACCTTAAAAAATATTATATTGTATCTCTTTTCACTAAATGGACCGCAGCAGAGAGACAAAATAGAGAGAAATTGTCAAAAAAATAAATAAATAAAGACACGACAATTTTTTTATTTAGAACTTGATCACTTGACTTGTGCAATATTTCATCTCTAAGTGACCGTGAAAGAAAATCGCTTTTTGGTGTGGCTCAGATATTAATTAGGAATATGAAATGACATTTCTGAATTGCATTAAAGCTGAAATATTGAGAATGGAAGCAAGAATCAATAAATGCTTTAGTCGTGATTTGCTTACATTGTTAGAGCCAATTTTTAAGGTAGGCAAGTTCTTTGATGGTCGATAAGAATATAAAGGAATGGATTAAGTAATTAAAGAGGATTTTCTTGCTACTGGTAAACTAGTGCACCTGATTCTGATATATACAAAGGGATAACAACTTGTATATACTTCTCATCAATATTTAGGGGTTGTTCACTTATGATGTCCAAAAATAACGGTCATTTTTTAAAAAAGAACAATGAATTTCAAGGAATTTCTATTGTTCTTTTCTTGCTAACCCCCTCCCCCCTTGACATCATAAGACATCGTTGTCCAAGCTGTGTGCCGCGGCACACTGGTGTGCTGTACAAAGTTTTGGGAAATGAAGTGAGCCGTATGCTGTGTGCGACTTTTCTCTTGACTTACCCCTAAAGTGTGCTGTGGCACAAAAAAGTTGGGACAACACTGTCATTAGTGAACAACCCCTTATATTCCTCTAGTTTTTCATCAAAATTTTAGTTTGATAAATTGGCAGAAATTGAACATAAAAACATTTTCTATCATGTAGTTTCCCCCTTGATTAGTAGCTACTTGTATTATAATTTTATTGAATTTAGTTTTTGTTTGTATAATGAATTGAATAGTTGTTGAGTTAAGGATTTAATAGGTCATGTGGGAAGGGTTCTAAATCTATACGGGAAGGATGATTAATAGAAGGAATCATAGATGAAGATCATCAATGTTTCAGTGCATTTTATTGGTTGTAGAAGTTTTTTGACTAGTTGCTTCTTAAATAGAGCTAATAATACTCTAAACAGTGAACCAAGGGTGTGGTAAAATGATGATGAAATGATCAAAAATGATAAAAAAAAATGATCAAAAATGATCAAAATAGATCAAAAATGACCAAATATGATCAAAAATGATCAAAATTTAACTCTTCAGTTCCACACTCTTGCAGTGAACTACACTGTTTGGTTTATGGAATTATACTGTTTCAAGTGCATGATTCCCTAGATTACTTTCTAAACTGGCTTATGTGACTAGAACTTGATTCTCCTTGACTTCATGCTTAATTTATATTAAGTTGGAACCTTATCTGAATTTCTAGTTGAACAAACTAGTTGTGGTAAGTTCGATATGGTACGACGAGCAACCTTTTTAATTATCTTTGCAAATGATAGCTTGGTATTAGACAGTACAAATTAAATTAATCTCCAGATGATGTAAACAACAATTTCCAAATCACATCTTCCAACCCACAAACAATCTAACGATAATAAAGCTTAATCCATAAATAATTGAACTTTCGCATTTGAATTCGTCTCATGCGCATTTGGATATTCCATCTATTGTATTCAGCAAAAAAGCCCACAATCTTTACAAAACAATTATCAATCTGATTACAAAACAAACATACAATAATCAATTTCACAAGTAGCTATAAAATCCCGAGATGATGAATAATATCAATTCAAAGAGCTCAAAACAAACAAGCATTCAATACATCCTTTCCTATAGCATTAGCAAATAAAACCTTTCAAAATAATTCATAGAAAATTTCAATATTCATACAACAAGCCGCTGTGTTTTGTATTTGCAAAAAAAAAAAATAAACCGTGAATAAAAGCCACAACACGATGCCATTAAACTCTCATTTTGTACATTTTAAATACTCTCGAATCTTGATGGTTTTGTTTTGATGAAACTGCATATCTCTTAATTGATTACTTTTTCATCTCACTTTTTTTTGTATCAATTAATTGAATATACGAATTAAATATTAAGCTGTTTAAATCTCATTGAATGAGAGAGAAAAGAAACTGTTGACGTTAAAAAATGCAGAATTTACACTTTCACTTTTTTTTACACTCACCCTGCTCAGTCGATTTGAATTGATTCGAGGCTTGTTAATAAATCTCAATTAGATTTTTTTTTAAAAAAGATTTTTTTTTATGTAAGAAAGTTTATGTGGGAATTTAAATTAAAAATGTGCATTTAAATTGAAATGTCTGTCATTAAAATAATGTTTGAGATGAAAAATTTGTTTGAATCAAAATTAACTAGCTTGGGAAATTTATGCGGAATGAATTGGAATTGCTAATAGTTGTGGTCATACTATGGGCATTTAGGAATAATTGTATACATTTAGAAACTAATTTAAATGCTTTTTAACGAACATTTTTTGAATTTTTGCTGAAGAATTTATAAGAATTTAAATATTTTTTAATCGTTAAATAGAAATTAAGTTCTTAAAATCTATTAATCCTCTCATAACATTAATTCTCGCTCCAATAATTGATTCCATCTAATTGCATATAATCTTAAATAAATGCTACTAAGCATACATCTCATTCCAGCACTCAAACTCCCATCTCATATCCCTAAAACTCCCATTTTAAACCTCATTACTCCACTCATCGAACGTACCAATCAATAACATTCCCCGACATTATCACATAATCTCCAACACAAAAAAAAAATCATACCAGATTGAAATAAATCTTCAGCATTAAAACGGAGTAAAAAATATGCAGACATAAATTTCCGATATGTGAAGAACTTCTGCAATTATTCAATTATTGTAATTTCTTTCTCGGCAAATAATTATTATAATAAAATAATATAATTTAATTTGTTTTATTTCTTCTCTTTCTCGCTGTGTTAACGAAGAAGGAAGGCATGCTGCAATAGTTTTTTTTTCTTCTCTCTTACGTCTCTTATTTCCCCTCTCGTTCTTCTTTGTCTCTACTTTTACATATCATCTTCTTTGTGCGTAAAGAATTATTCTAGAGTTGGTGATCTTGAGATATTGTAAGAGATTTGTAAAGACTGTTGAGAGATAATTTCAGAGCAAAGACTTTTGAGAGAATTGGGAGAATTTTAAGGGTGATTTGAGAGAATTGAGAGAGTTTTTGAGAGAATTGAGAGATTTTTTGAGAGAATTTCGACAGTTTTTGAGAGAATCGAGAGAATTTTGAGTTGCTTCAGAATACTGAACTTTATTGACACAAAATTCCCACAATGGCCACATATTCATAATCTCAAAGACACACGACATCCAAAAAGCATCTCCAACTCTGCCCAAAAAATGCTTTTGCATGTCTTCTGACTTAAAAAATAAAAATAAAAAGCAGAGTAAATTTTTCTTTCATGAAAATTTTTACTTTAATATTTCGGACAATATCCCATCAATAAGTAAAAAAAATACATTTTTTTTGTTAAGTTTTCAATGTAAAAAGATCACTTAATTGTTGATAATTTTTATGAAACACGACTTATAAATTATGTACAATTATTTCAATTCTTAAAGTAACTGCAAAACAGTCCGGTTTTGTATTAACTCCGGCGGGCTTCAAATACTAAAAGAGATTATCTCTCAACTTAAATATTATTTTTGCATATTCCCTGCATTAAATAATCAGGAAAATTTCTTTTCAAAATGGAAGTTGAAAATTGCATAATTATAGAAAATTATTTAAAAATTTCTTATATCAGCATTTATTGTCTAAAATGAACATGGAAGTCAATTGCTGCTGGTGCTGTAAGTTTTTTTTTTTAAATTCCTTATTGCATGCATTATCCTAAAAGATATGCAGTCAGACATGTGAGAAAATATTATTTTTTCGGCTTTGTTCAAATAGAAACTTAAAATGGGTGACAGCAGGTCCAAAACTACCATTTTTGTCTACCATGTTGTGCAACAAAGTCACAGATCCCATTTGAATTGACCGGAGTAACATAATGTATGCATCTATAACTGCTATGTTGTCAAGTTTTCTAGCATATGAACGAGAGAAAAAAAAAACGTGCAACACACAAGATGCCTTTTTTGTTGCTCACGTTCTGCCTCATTTTCTCGACTCCATGTGCATATTTACACACGAAAAGGTTAATGAAGAAAAGTATTTCAAAAATGACAAATAGCAAAAATATTTTACAATATAGGGGTCGTTCATAAATTAAGATTTTTATGAAGTTTGGCTTTCCACTCCTTCAGCAACTCTATTTAAAGTATAACACAGCGCAAGCCCTCCTGTAGCTCACTAACCTCTTTGGATGTCCTGTCTTACAACATTAGACACGCAAGTCCCTCTCAAAAGCTGCCCAAAATCTCTGAACGACTCCCAACTCGCATCCTGCTGAATAAATTGCATAAATAAATGTGCGTATAATATACATAATAGTATTTTTTTTTGTGCTGTGTCCATATCGTAATTCTCGTAATGTATGTATAAATTTTTATAAATCCTACAATTGATATAATTATTCTGCAGACATTGTTTAATTAAAAAACATTATTCACTGTCTGAGCAGTTTTGTAAATAAGTCGAGAAATGAAAATTTCTTTTTTTTTTATTTATTTTATTCCTTTACTTTGCATGTGATCGCCAATAATTTATTACTCATATGAAATAGGCATGAGGGAATGAGAGATATAAATTATAGTAACATTCTTTAGTGAAAGTGACCAATTTCCGCATAAATATGTGTGTACAAATTGAAACATGATCGAACTTTAAGTATGTGAGGATGAATATTGGATTGATAATGAGAGAAGTTGTGGGATTTTTTTAAAGTATTAAGATTTTATTAAAGGCAATTTTTTGCTGAGTTTTGCATGAATTTTATAAAATTTAACTTTAAATTGGCTCAGTTTTGTTTCAAGTTGCTCAGTTTTGCTTCAATTTACTCAGTTTTGCATCAAGATGCTAGGTTTTGCTTCAATTTTCGTTACTTTTTGCATCTAATTGCTCAGATTTGCTTCGCTTCGCTCAGTTTTGCTAATTTTTGTTACTTTTTGCACAGTTTTGCTTCATTTGACTATATTTCGCTTCAAGCTTCTCAATTTTGTTTCAATCTGCTCAATTTTGATTAAAGTTGCTCAGTTTTACTTCCTGTTGCTCAGTTTTGCTCAATATCATTTCATTTACCAAAGTTTCAAATTTCAAAAACAAATTCATCCATAAAATCTTCCGAAAAAATTCCTTTTATGACTCATTAACTTTATGCTGAACAAGAATATCCATGAAATTAAAAAAGCCACTTAATATGCCATGAAAGATTCCCGTTGTCTCAGCTTAAATTAACTTAAAAGACATAAACTTTTCATTTCACTTGCAAAACGACATCACAAATACACAAATTATTCAACCTTAAATTCGCAATCAGTCAAGCTTATACCTCAAAAAAAAAAAAACATAAAATGAAAAACATAAAAAATGATTCAACTTGTTGTCTTAAGCATGCGATATCATAAACATAAAAAGAAGTAAAATTGTCTAATAAAAGAATTTTAATGAGAGCAATTTTTTCCGAGAATTTAAATTTAAACAAAAAAAAAATGCGTAAATTTCTTCTATCATAACAACACTTAGCGAATAGTTAGAGTTTCATAGAAAAATTTATATAAATTTATACTTTTCTCATTCTCCACAGTGCTTTAAAGTGTAATAAATAACTCAATGAAAAAAAAAATATTTAAATTATAATAAATGACTCAATTTAATTTTCAACCAAATATTCAACACTGCATTTACTATTTTTTTATTTTTTTTTTTGTAAGAAAGAAAGACATAAGAGAAAGATAGAGGTTGAAAAATGTAAGCTAGTCAAAGAGAGGAGAAAAAAAAAGTTATCAGATATAAAATCTCAAAAATGTGTTTCATGCTCAGGTTTGGCTCACAATCAATTTAGATTTTTATCTCATTCATCGCTCCTAGTTTTCTTCTTCTTTTCCACTCATTCGCTCACTCTTTTTTAACGTAGAATTTGAAGAGGAATAAGGGAACGCACTGTTGTCATCGACGTTTAACTTGTGGTTTAGTCTGTCATATGATGTAATTAAGTTGTTAAGAACTTTGGAATCAGTTATGGGTACTTAGAAAGTTTTAACTGTAAATTTTACTTCATTTTGCTTCATTACATTTAGTTTTCGTATCTATTACTTCTTTTTGTATTATGTTGCTCAGTTTTGCATCCTTTTGCTCAGTTTTGCATCTATTTGCTCAGTTTTGCATCTATTTGCCCAGTTTTGCATCTATTTGCTCAGTTTTGCATCTATTTGCTCAATTTTTAATAAATTTATTCAGTTTTTCATTTATTTACTCAGTTTTGCATCTATTTGCTCAGTTTTGCATCTATTTGCTCAGTTTTGCATCTATTTGCCCAGTTTTGCATCTTTTTTTTTTTTTTTTTTAAATTAAACTTTTTATTTATTTACATTTAAATTTAAGTATGTACAAAGTTTCTATACATTTTGTTGCTTTTTGTTTTAAGGTTTCAGGCATTCAATTTGCCTTTTGTCTCTTAATTTTGATTTCATTTACGGATTTTACTTTCTTTTGTATTTCATTTGATTTATTCGGTGTTTTGAGATGCAAGACGACTGTTGAAGTTCGCTTGCAACTTTCCGACGTAGTCTTCGATGGACGGTATTTTCGCTTCTGTATGAAGATCGGTGATCCTTTCATATCTTGTTTTGTTGAGAACAATTCTCAAAAATTTGTTTTGCAGTACTTGAAGTTTTTGAAGGTGGGTTTTTGCCATGCTTCCAAATGCTGGACAACCATATGTGAATATTGGTCTGATGGATAGCTTGTAGATGAGAAGTTTGTTTCGTACGTCGAGTTGTGAGTTCCTGCTGATGAGCGGATAAAGCTGTCTTAATGCGGTGTGAGCCCTATTGGTCACATACTCCACATGCGGCTTTAATGTCACTCTCTTGTCGATCACCATTCCCAGATATTTAGCTTCTGTTTCCCATTTGATGTTTTCGTTGAGAAATTTGATGTTATTTCCTGGTAGTTGCCTGGAGTGCCTGTTTGTGATGAATAAGGCTTGAGTCTTCTGTTTGTTGAGGTTGATCTTCCATTTGTTCATGTATTGTTGAACTTTTCTTCCCGTGTGCTGTAGATGTGTCACAATATCGGCCGAGTTCTCTGCAGAATGATACAGTGCTGTATCATCTGCGAAAAGACCGATGTTGTTGGTTGTCTCTCTTACAACATCATACGTGAAGATGTTGTAGAGAGTTGGTGAAAGCACTGCTCCTTGTGGCACTCCGAATTTGATTACCTTGATTTCTGAGAACTGACCTTTAATAAAAACTGCGAAAGATCTTTCACTGAGGAAAGATCTTACAGTTTTTATAAGTGGCAGTGGAAATCTCAGTTTGAGCATTTTGTACAAGAGTCCGTTATGCCAGACTCTGTCAAATGCTTTTTCTACATCCAGGAAGATCATGCCTGTTGACTTTTTGTTGTTTAAGTTTTCTTTTGCTGATTTGATCACTTTGATGAGCTGGTGAGATGTTGATCTTCCAGTCCGGAAGCCGCACTGCTGGTTTGGGATGATGTTGTTATCCTCAAGATGATCGTTGATTCTATTCAGTAATACTCTCTCCAGTATTTTGCTTATTGAGCTGAGTAGACTTATTGGCCTGTAGCTGCTTAGCTCATTTGCTGGTTTTCCTGGTTTTGGAATAGGAATCACTTTTGCATGTTTCCAAACTTTGGGGAAGTGGTTGAGTTTCAGACACGAATTGATGATGAATTTCAAGTATTCGAAACCTTTTTCAGGAAGATTTTTGATGAGTATGTTGTTGACTTCATCTAGTCCCGGAGCTTTTGGATTTTTCAGATTTCTTATGATGCTCACGATTTCGTTTACATCTGTTAGTTCTGGATTCTCATCATTGTCTTGTTCCAATGCTTCTTTGACTGTGTTGTTTACTTCCTGTGTATGTTGTGGATCGTTTTGTTCCAGAGGATTTTCGTGAGCTTCACGAAAATACTCGCTGAGTGCGCTGGCTTTTTCTTTGTTGGTGATGAACGTTTTACCCAGATTTGTCAATGGAGGCATTGTTTTTGAACCTTTTTTGCAAAATTTTGCTATTCTCCAAACTGTTTGGTTTGACGGTTGAATCTCTGAGAGAAGCTTATTCCAGTTTTTGTTTTTGAGTTCTTTAATTTTCTCATTGATGACTCTCTGCAGATAATTCAATTCAGATTTGAGTTGATTATCTCTGCTTCTCTGCCATCTATGAATAAACAATTAATAATAATAATAATAATAATCTTCGACGAAGACTCCTTTTTGTGTTGATTAGATCTTTAATCTCCGGTGTGAGATTAGTTGATTCGAACTTGATCTTTTTCATTTTTACACTTGAGTTCCTCGCTTCCATGATGAGTTCAGAGAGAATCTTAATGTGATTCTCGATCTCATCTGTTGTATTGCAAGAATTTTCTAAAATGTTGTCTTCAATGCGGCGAGTTTTGCATCTATTTGCTCAGTTTTTGCATCTAATTGCTCAGTTTTTCACAAGTTTTGCATCTATTTATTTTTTCATCTTTTTTCTCCATTTTGCATCTTGTTGTTCAATTTTGCATCTTTTTGTCCAGTTTTTGCGTCTTAATTCACAACTTAAATCTTTTTCCTCAGTAAAGCTACCTCAATTACCTCAAAATTGCTTCCTAATAGCAAACTTCCTCCCAACTTTCACGAAAATGCGTCCAATTCCATTCAAATCAACATTAAAACATCCCAAACTCATTAAAATTGAAGACATACACACGCTTTAGAAAAACGATAGGCTAGAAAAAATGGATCATTAAACAAAAAGCTAATGAGATTCAAACATTTTTATTTTCTCTCAGTTAATAAAATTATAGCAATTGTTTTTGTTGACTACTTTGCATACACACAAATTTAACTGTATGTTTGCATAGAATAGTTTTACCAAAAAAAGAAGGTTTTTAATTAATTAACATATTATTGCCATTTTTTATGTCCCATGGCATATCTCAAGCGGTGTCTTCGCGCAAAAGTTCTTTCATTTCATTTGCTTTCGTAGTTTTTTGTGCTTACGAAAAATTTTTCTTGTTGGATGAATTTTGAGGAGAAAATATTAGAATCGTTCGCCGCAGGTGACTTCCCAGAGTTGACGCTCTAAATGGTGTTGTTAAATTAAGATAAAATATTTTTAATTTGAATAATAAGACGGGAATTTTCTGTTGTAGTGCAATTGGAATGAGGTTAGAGCGCATTTTTTTGGTGTGTTAAAGGCATTTTGGCGCCAAAATTTAAAGATTTGTAGGTTCTTTTAAAATGTTGTTCTAATCCTCATTGTCAAGAGTTTTAAGGTTTTAGAAAGAGATTAGTCAAGTTATTAAGCGATTTTTTTCTGATTTTTGAGGTTAGAGTAGATTATAATTCAAGTATAGATCAGGCTATACTCCTAAGTTCTCTTAAAACCAGAAATTTTATTAAACTAAGGATTGCTCTGTGTTCAGCACAAGTATCCTTCTTCAGCGCTTATTTTAGCATAGTCGAAGGAACATCTTTCAAAGTACTGAAGCATTATCTCCAAAAATCATCAAAAAAGGCGCCAAAATCGAAAAACCATAGCTAGACATCAAGTCAAACCAAAACTTACTCACAACCTCAATAAATTCCTGCAAATCATCATCGAAAAATATTCAAATTTTATTTTATGCAAAGTCAAGCACTTCTAGATTGAAGGTTTCATTCCTCCCGAAAAAAAAGATCATTTCCATTTTGTAAAACAAGCGTCAATATTTGCATAAATTTTTTTACTCCCCATAAGTAAAAATGATGCAAATTTTATTGCATTTTGAAATCTTGTTCCTTCTTATTTTTTTTTCGTCAGCTTCTAACAATAGCGCTCGTACAAAACAAAACAAAAATAAAGAAAAGGAAAAAAAAAATAAAATGTTGTGTATGAGAATCACAGAGCAGCACACACAACTGAAAAATTTCTCTTTCAGAACAGCATGATATAACTGGTTCTATTAAAGAAGATCGAAAAAGGAGAAAAAAAACTAATAAAAACGGTTTGCTTAACACTTTCAAATCTTCTTTTTCGTCATATTCGTTTTATTATTGGCCACTCAACTTTATTATTAAGCAAAAGAAATTCATTGTCAATATAATTAAAAAAATTTGTGCTATACGGTGTTAGTGAATTTGGCTGACGATGAGCCTGTTCTGCATATATTTAAGTTCAAAAAAGATAAGATTTCATTTTAGCAAGATTTTTTCGATAGGTTTATCAGAATGTCAATCAACTCTTCTTACTCTTAACATTCTTGACATTTCTTTCTTGTCCATGAAATTTCCATAAAGAGAACTACGTTTATTTCCAAATATGTCGTGATTTTAGATTAGATTTTCGATGTAAAATTAGAAACTTGCAAATTAATGGATGTATTGGTGGCTTGTTGATGATGTAAAATCATGTTGATTGTGTTACATGAAGTGTGCTGATAGGTTTTATAAGAGAACTTGTTGGTTTTAGAAGCAGAAAGGGTGTTCTTTGTGTTCTTTGCTACAAACTAGGATTCGATTGCAAGCGTAGTTATTGCAAGCTTAGTAATGACAAACTAGGATTGTATTTCAACAACATAAACATCTATGGACCATATAAAGCTCAATTCTGTCTTAAGCTGGCTTAATTCTTTGGAGAAACTTATAAACGATGTAAATAAACTAGTTTGTAGACAAGGCGACATTCTTTAGTTCTAGATTGATGGCAAGATTCATTTTCTGAACTGCAGTCTTGTGAAAATTAAGCTAATCCTTAGGAATAATGAATAAATCGGCTTCTGATAGGAATTGAACCTATTTCTTTGCATAAGATGTTGTTAAACTGTTGCATAACTACTCGACCACCGAATCCTTCCTTTCACACTGACAGATTCATCTATTTTAAAGCTCAATACCCAAGATTCTACTTTTATCCAGTGCCTTACACAAAAAATTATACCCAAATAGCACACCCGAACATACAATGAGCATGCTCAGAGCACATTATTTGTGAGCTTATTAGCCTTTGTGAGAATGTGCTCATTTTCATACATTTCAGTGATGCGCTTACGGTACCTTCTTGAGCATGCTCAGTGAGCACATTCCTATGTGACATGTATTAAGCTCATTGAGTAAACTCATGAGCATACTCAAATGAGAAGGCAACATGTCACATGCAACATTTTTCTCATGTAACATTTTTATTGAATATACTCATGAACATTCTCAAAAAGTACATACTCATAAACGTACTCAAAGAATATATACTTAGTGAGTATATTTATGAGTATATACTCATCTGAGCACACTCATGAGTGCACTCAAGTGAAGTTGCAAAATTCAAAAAATTAATTAAGCTAAATTTGAGTATTATAGGTTAGCTGAAATTAAGTACTGTTCCGTTTATTTCTGTGAATAATTTTGAAAGAGTTAGAAATTATTAATATTTTATCTGAAATACTTAGAATGAAACATATAAATCTGGTCACCCATCCTTGTTGAAATATCTTCTGCGTTGCTTAACTTCTGTCATCTCACACTTTTCCTTGGAGCTATTGTCTGTAAATATATAATAATTTATATATGGCATAACACATACTTAAATTATTATATTTTTACAGGCGAACTAAGTTCTTTGAAGTTTGGATCTTATTGAGCACCAATTTTAACGTTTTCGATTTAGCTGACATTTTTCAAAAAGGTACACATTTGCTCTTGAATAAACTCAGTAAGTGCACTCATATGAGAATATAAAAAAAAATTGTGTGACACAGAAGTGAGTTTGCTCATTATATGCTCATGAGTACATTCAGTAAGTGCACTCATATGAGAATATAAAAAAAATTGTGTGACACAGACGTGAGTTTGCTCATTATATGCTCATGAGTACATTCAGTAAGTGCACTCATATGAGAATATAAAAAAAATTGTGTGACACAGAAGTGAGTTTGCTCATTATATGCTCATGAGTCCATTCAGTAAGTGCACTCATATGAGAATATAAAAAAAATTGTGTGACACAGAAGTGAGTTTGCTCATTATATGCTCATGAGTACATTCAGTAAGTGCACTCATATGAGAATATAAAAAAAATTGTGTGACACAGAAGTGAGTTTGCTCATTATATGCTCATGAGTACATTCAGTAAGTGCACTCATATGAGAATATAAAAAAAATTGTGTGACACAGAAGTGAGTTTGCTCATTATATGCTCATGAGTACATTCAGTAAGTGCACTCATATGAGTGAATTCACATGAGTATGTTCTTAATATTCTCAAGAGTATACTTATTGAATGCACTCACGTGAGCTTATAAAGTTTTTGTAAAAAAATAAAGTGAGTACATTCGTAATGAACTCCTGAGCATGCTCAGTTGAATGAGCTTGCATGAGTATAATTTTTGAGTAGACTCACTTATATGCTCACTTTTCTGAGCACGCTCTTTGTAAGTTAATAGATCAGAAATATGACACCAAATAAGCATGAGTCTGACATAGTGCTGGATTTAAATCGAAACCAGTATTATGCCAGAGTCATGCAGGATTAACCGACTTGCCCTATTTGCAATAGTTCCACATTAAGTCAGCCACTCAAATCCCTTACAAAATTTCCTTCTGGACCCCCACATCCTCATCATAAACTTAACATCTTCATTTGACACAACTCCAATAACCCCAAATCTTATTACTCAATCATCCTCTAAACAAATACACAAAAATTAATTCCCATTTGATTAGCCGACGAAACAACAAGTTTCGATTTCACAGTATTTTGTGGCTTAAAAAAATTCAAATCCAATTTTATGAATGTTATAAAAAAAGAGTCTCACATGTAAAAGAAGATCAATTCAATTGAAAATTGGTGAGAATGTAGGCGGTTGAAGGACATAAAGATTCTGACTATAAAAATAATTTTTAATCCCTCCAATATAAGAAGTATTCTTTTTAACGTGCTAATGCTAATTTAATGGCAAAAAATTATACAGAAAACTAAAGTATTAAAAAATGTTTTAGATTTTGCATTGATTGAGGGATTTGGTGTCAATAGATGTGATGAGACTTTTTTTTTTGTGGTGTGAAAAGGAAGCTGGGAAAGGAAGTTTGAGATTAATTTTTTTGATGGGTATTTTAATTGGATTTTGATGGAGTTTTGTTTGTGACCATGAAGTTTTTTTTAAGGAAACCTGAAGTTTCTTAATGCTTAAATTGAAATTCTGAAGAAAATTGAAAAAATTGATGATTTAACTACTCAATGTTGATGATTCTTATCTTGATGAGTGTCTCAGTAGTGACTAGAGATGTCTGGTGCGATTAATTTGTGAGAACCTAAAGGAACTAGTAAAACCATTACATAGAACAATTCAAACCTTCTCTAATAGTTGAAGGAATGATTCAAAGGCCATTGTCTGGTGGGAATCGAATCCTTGTGCTCACAAAAGTAGATTAATTATATCAAATCTCACGTATATCCACCACAAAGTCCTAACTTTTGCACTGGTAGAATTCGCCAATTTATTATACTATACCTAAGATTTAGATGCCACACAAGCAACCAAACTAGCAATAGATGAGAAAGAACATAAAACATTTTCTATGAAATCAAAATTAAAACTAAAATGGTAGTCACATTCGATCAATATAAACTTGTTTATAATAATAAACAAATAAGTAATAAAAGCATTTCTATGTTGAAATTATTAAGTATGAAGTCGGTTTTTATAAGTTTGAGGAATCATTTGAGATTGAGAAGTATTAAAGCGATTTGTGGGAGCAAAAAAAAATAATGTTTATCAATATTAATGTTTGAAATCATTGAAAATGAAAAAAAGATATTAATGACAATATCAAAGACTTATAAAATGAATAGAATTTCAAATGGGATTTGAACCTTTGACAGGAGTTAAAACTTAATGAATGAACTCAAATAACTTCATTTTGAAGTTGGCATAAAGTTGATAAAGTTTTTTCAAGAACAAAGCTCAAAAGTAGTATTAAAAGTTGGTCCAAAGGATTAGCCAGTAAGAAGGGAGGTTTGATACCATCCCAAACAATAGCACAAATCTAAACCAGCCAGACAATTAGACACAAAAATAAGAAATTTTAATTCCATTACCTCCAATATCTTCTCGACCAAAGAGACCAACAACAAACAAAAATAATTTAAAAATTCTCAAATTTCGCAATCGCTTTGATCCGATCAACAGAAATAAACTTTGATTTTTTATTTTGCTAATCGACGACATGTATTTTGGACTACACTCAATTCCTGTGTGTATGAGTAAGTGAAAGAGATCTTTTTTATGACTATTTCACACTAATGACATCGACATAAATTGTCTGGAAACCGGATTATCATTGGAAGCTACTCATATCGCAAGAGAACTTTTATCATTGAGAACTTAAGAGTAAGTAAAGAGTCAGTCGAGTGAGAAAAGAAAGAAAAAATATTCAGAAAGGTGTGCCATAAACATAAACAACATAATAACTTAATAAAAGATTCTTAACTTGCTATTGTGAATCCATGGCAATGGAAATATTCTTCGGATTACCGAATATTTTTTTTAAAAAGTGATTATTTTTTTTTTGAAAAATAAGTGCTAAATTTCGATTTTTATTTGGCAAGGAGATTAAGATTTATAGCATGTGCTTAGCGTCTTATTGTCTATAACTTAGAGGCTCTTTGAGGTTGGAATTTTTTGGATGAGAATTGAACGAAAATGAAAGTTCAAAAAACTACTTAAGAAATTTTTGAGAATTTGGCATTGAAAATAGTTTTATTTGGGGTAGGATTAATGGGATTTTCTAGCACTTTCGATGGATGATTGAAGTGATTTTAATTGAACATATTGAGATTCTTATGCATATCTTGATCCGGTTTGATTGTCTGATTTTTAACAATAGTCATTGCTTCAAACCCTGTTGGCACTCAAATACAAGAGCTGAATTTGAGCGATTTGAGACAAAATAAAGCAAATTTAGCTGAATTGGATCGAAATTAACTGAATTGAAGCGATTTGAGCTGATTTGAAGCGAATTGAAATAGATTGAAGCGAAATGAGCTGAATTAAAGCGAATTGATATGAATTGGAGCAAATTGAATTGAGTTAAGGCAAATTAAGCTAAGTTGAAGCGAAATGAGCTGAATTAAAGCGAATTGAGATGAATTGGAGCAAATTGAGCTGAATTAAGGCAAATTAAGCTAAGTTAAAGCGAATTGAGTTGAATTGAAGCTAAATTCAATCAAACATTTTGTATATCCTCAAAAAAAGTTTTTTAAAATTCTTCCACAATATTCTAACAAATGATAAAACCATCAGCCCAATCTACTCCACTATCTAGACACCATTTCTAGGAATTAATTTGCTAAAAAGATATTGTTTTGTTATTCAAATGAGCACCTCATTAATTTAGTCTCTATTTTTGTCGTCTTCTTATCTAAAATGGCTGTGAATATTTCATAAAAAACATTTTTTTTGTTAATCAACAATGCAGCGTTAATAATTTTTTATCATCACAATTAAAATATAATGATGTTGGGCTATTGACTTGATAAGTTGCTAGTTATATTCTCTAATGAGTTTTAATTAAGTTAATAAAGAAATTTACATTTTTTGTTGTGTTTGATGTAAATTGAAAGTCTTTTGGGGTTGATATGGATGGGAAATGAAAGGCTTTTTGGACTGTTAATTGTGGATTACTGATTAATTTTTTGGAATATAAATTGTGAAATTTTGTAAAGAATTTATGAAGGTAGATAAGATATTGAGATGGTTGACTAAGTAGAACTTTTTAAAGAACTTATGAGCCTAATGGTATAAATTTCAGTCTTGCTTGCTTCAATTCAACTCAATTTGCTTAATTCTGTTAAGGTTCTTTAAACTCAGCTCAATAATGTTTCAATTCAGCTCAATTTAATTCAACTCAGCTAAATCCGGCTCAACTTACTTTTATTAAGCTCAATTCATCCCAATTCGCTTCAATTCAGCTCAACTCAGCTGATTTGGATCTAGTTTAACTCAATTTACTTCAATTCGCTCAAATTCAGCACCAAATGCGCAATAAACACTCAACTTGTCAATAATTCTCAATCTTTTCGTTACCAAATTTTTAAAAAGAGTAGAAATCTCTTAAACTTTTCTATTTTCAATCAGTTTCTCCTCGAATAATGGATTAATCACATTCATATGAAAATAATAATAAAAGACAATAGCTTCTTATTGATATTTAATTAATTTAAGCTCTTCTCAATTTCTAATTGATTTGATCTCGAAAAATCACAAGTTGCCATCTTCTCCATCTCCACTACTTCACATTCTTTGTCTTTGCTATTGTATTTTAATCAATAGCCATAAAGAAATGCAGGAAATTGAGTTGAAGAGAGGAAGTAATAGAATTATTCGTCACGGTCAGTCTTGTTAGGCAGGTTGATTGTGATTGTGAAAATATAGGACACATCTATTGTGTATAACTGAATTGAAAAGAAGACCACAAAGAAAATTGAAAGTTTGACAATTCAGGCTTAATGACTGAATTGATAAAGTCAATTTTATTTCGGAAATTAACGCATTTCTTTGAATTTCACCTTTTTTGATGGAATTTGTAAAGCTTTGCACCTAATGAAATGGAAGTGACCTTAAAAATTGTGTGTGGTCAAAAGGCTTTGAGTGATTTTAAGAGTGAAATTGGAATTGTGATGTGGTTTGGGATGATTAGTTTGAGATGGATGAAAAGTTAAGTTGATTTGCTGAAATCAACGTAGAAACTGTTCAATTCTAAAAGATTCTCTCAATTAAGACATGATTCGTAGATTATTAACTTAATACAGGCAGGATTTAATAAATCTTTTCAGATTATCGTCAGTTTAGGTAGAATCTGATCAATTCGCACTTGGTTCACTCAATCCGGGTTGAATCTACTCAATTTTTAACTGAATAAGGAAAAATTGAGATAGAATCTATTCAATTCGAACATATTCAACTTTATTCGGTTAGAAACTGCTCAGTTCTCATAAATTCAACTGAATTTGGATGAAATTCAGTAAATTCTTTAAAAAAAATTCTCAACTTTACTAGAGTCAATACAGCATTAGCTCAATAAGTTCACAAATTCCTCGAATAGCATTCCTTTCCAACAATTAAAAGCACCGTAATCCCCAAGAGTTCATCATCCACATTCAAAGACCTCCCCACTCACTTTGTGCATTGAAAAATTGCCAAAAAAAAATTTCATTTGTTAAAATTATAATCATGAATTCAAACTATTTTGTAGATTGAAGTTCATCCACGAATTTCTTAACAACAGACAAAAAAATATATCTTTCATCTTTACAATTCCATTCATTTCGACTTTCTTTATATGAATAAAATATCCATTCTTCTAAATGGCATGAGTACGGTTAAATTGAATCTATTGTTGCGTCCGAAAAAAAATGCCCTAGCGGCTGTGAAAGTCAGTCTCAATGTCTTTTTTGCATGCCTTTCTTTTGTCTCCTTAATTATGATTCCGAAATATGCTTTTTTGAACGAGTACGAATGGCAAGTGAGGAACTTTAACGAGTGGAGAAATGAAGAGGAATCGAGCTGGGTTAAGCAATTCTGATTATATTTAAGGGGGGCATCAAGTTGCTCATCCTCAAAACCAGCTTAATACTGAATAACCGAACTCGTTCGTGAGTGATTGTGACTAACCTGCGCTATAAGTTTATCAATTTCTGTTGTGGCTTTTCATTCTTTCCCGAAAATCAAAAAAAAAATTTAAATAAATATTCCTCTCTTTTTATTCTGTTTTGTGGCTGGTTGTGCTTTTCAGTTTGGATGAAGAGGAAAAAAAAGCAGACTTTTTATTTACTGTGAATGCAAAAATATAAATGTCAAGAGCAATAAAAATACAATTTCATAGCACTTAAATATGCTAATTCTTCTCTTCTTGTCACGCAGCCTTAAATTCTTTTGAAATTCAAATTCTTTGAAGTTATTCTGATGGGAATCTTGTTATTTTATATATCTTTTTTGGATTTTATTATTTGGTTAGTTCACAGTGCTATTTTAGCATTTTATATACTTAATTATGGCTGAGATCTAATTCAATTATTTCTTTCTGGGGCCTTATTCAATTACGTGAGTAATTACGATTTCAGTAATTTCATTAAGTTTATTATATCAAATAAAATTCGGTATTAAAAATATTTTGAGAGCCCAGGAATGGTGTGAAAATGCTCGACTTTAATGTTACTTTTAAGTATATTTTTTATTTGAGTCCGGCTTGAATTTTCAGCAACTGAAATTTTAAGAAGAAAAAACAAGAAAATTGTCACTTTTACAAAATTTGATATGTTTAACGGTTTTGTAGAATTTGAATTTTTTCAACGGTTTTGTAAAATTTGATTTTTTAACGGTAATGAAGAATTTGTTTTTTAACGGGTTTGTAGAATTTGAATTTTTCAACGGTTTTGTAGAATTTGAACTTTTCAACAGTTTTGTAGAATTTGAATTTTTAACGGTTTTGTAGAATTTGAATTTTCAACGGTTTTGTAGTATTTAATTTTTTTTACGGTTTTGTAGAATATGAAATTTTCAACGGGTTTTCAAAATTTGATTTTTTAACGGTTTTGTAAAATTTAAAATTTTCAACGGTTTTGTAGAATTTTAAATTTTCAACGGTTTTGTAGAATTTGAAATTTTTCAACGGTTTTGTAGAACTTGAAAAAATCTTTCATATAAAAAAGTTCTAATAACATTTACACACCCCAACCGCAAGTCATCAATTCAAACATCTCCACATCCTGACTCTCTTAAAAGTGTCTTCATATGCATTTTTATCACTCTTTCCTTCAACTTCATTCATTCTTCTTCTTACCACAAACACATAAGAAATTGGTTGAATTAATTAACTTTTAAAAAGAAGCAACCAAAAGACACAAGCAATCAAACATATTCAACGAAAGAAGAGTTTGATATCTGCATATGATTTTTCGCTTTCTTTTCGCTCTTCTTGTTTTCATTCTTCTCAACTCTTTTTTTTTTGTTGCTGATTTTTTGTGATTATGATGGGAGATGGTGAGGAACAGAAAACCTGTTGAGAAATAAAAAAATTTATATGAAATTGTGTGTCCAAAGTTAACAGAAATGGCTTGAAGGCGAGACGATAAAAAGAATGAATCTATTACATCATGCAAGATATTATGGCACAGTAGGTTGATTATTTTTGTAGGAATGTAATTGCAGTGTCATTAAGTTCTCAAGAAGTCCGAATAATCTTTTAATTTATTTTGAGTTGAAAATTGGCAAATGTTTTAAAGATTCTAGGAACTAATTTGAATAAGATTGTGTTGAATAATCTTTTTGTTGTGTCATTTGCTTCTTTTGGAACTTTTCCAAGGTTGATTTGCTGATTTGATTGCTTGACTTAAAAAGGAATAAACATGTTGAAACAGGATTTTTTTTGGGGATTTAATTTGACTAAGGTTCAAATTAAATTAAACTAAGATTGACAATATGTTTGGCTCAATTCAGCACTTTATGCAGCTCTATTCAGCACTTTATTCAGCTCAATTCAGCACTTTATTGGGCTTATTCAGCTCTTTAATCAACATTTCTACAGCTTCTCATATCAATGCTTTTCCTTTGAGTAAACCGCGCTCAACAAGAAGGACCTTCTTTTATTATTAAAGCGACTAACAAGCGCGAGGTAAAAATGAAAGAACAATATTGCACATTCAACGATTTATACAATTTATTTTATATTATTTTTTTTTTTGAATTTCATAAACCTGTTCCACAACAATTGTCGTGATCATGATTCAGTTATGCCCACTGAAATTATTTTTTTCTCTCTTACTTCGTTCCTCATCTCGTTTTTTTTGGTCTTCTTGTGTATTGTCAAATGTATTAAAAATTATTTAATTAATTGTAATTTTAGATTTTTAAGGTTATGTTTTACGTAATACTGATTGTTGTAGTTTGCTTGTGATATGTTTGACACTTTATATTATTCGGTGTTGATTTCATTAAAATATTAAAGCTTTATTAGTAAAAAAATTCCTAGAATTTTTTGAGGAAAAATTTTAGAAATTCAAAAACAAATTCTAAGAAAAATCCACAAAAAATGTATAAAATTTCAAACTTCATCAACGTGTTGCACATTTTTATGTCCGAAATGCAAAATGCCATTGGAAAATATTTTTCGCACTTTAAATAAAATAAAAACGATGGTGCACAACAAGTATATGTGAGAAATATTGTTATTTAACTTTATCTTAGACTTTAATATCTTCATTCAAATTTATATCTGCATTTGATCCTATCAAATTTCATGTGTCTTGCAGTGTTTTTGCTCCTCGTTTCGTCTCATTTTTATTGTCAATTTAATGAAATTGTTTTTTTGCTCTTTTTTTATTTTTTTATTGTCAGAAATTATTTTCATACATTTTTATTGTTCAAAGTTGTTCTCGTTCCTTTTTGATTCCCAATTTCTGTCTCTTTGGACAATAATTTAAGGTAAATGGTCTTGTTTCGCATACATTGTAGTTTGTAGCGTTATTCTCGTCACCCTTGTAAGAAGTTCCTCAACATTTGACTTCAAACTTGAATTTCAACGGTTTTGTAAAATTTGAATTTTAACGATTTTTTGAAAATTTGAATTTCAACGGTTTTGTAAAATTTGAATTTTAACGGTTTTGTAAAATTTGAATTTTAACGGTTTTGTAAAATTTGAATTTCAACGGTTTTGTAAAATTTGAATTTCAACGGTTTTGTAAAATTTGAATTTTAACGGTTTTGTAAAATTTGTATTTTAACGGTTTTGTAAAATTTGAATTTCAACGGTTTTGTAAAATTTGAATTTCAACGTTTTTGTAAAATTTGAATTTTTATAGTTTTGAAAAATTTGTATTTCAACGGTTTTGTAAAATTTAAATTCTAACGACTTTGTAAAATTCAATATTCAAAGGTTATGGGCAATTCCACGGATTGATTTTTTCAAAAAATTCGTCTTTAAATCAATTTTTCTCAATATTCAGCAATAAAGACGTTTCAATGACTGAATAAACTTATGTAAAACGGTAAATTCTTCCGTTATGGTTGTTTTGCGTCCTTCTAAATGCTTAAATTAATGAAATATTCGACTTTTTCTGAGCGTTGTACTATTACAAAAAGTGGAATTTTTATTTTGTGAGCCGAATTTTTATACTTTCTAAACATCTAGACGTCTATTCAATCTTAATATCCTGTGCATTTTATCAAATTTAATCAT
This sequence comes from Chironomus riparius, assembly GCA_917627325.4. NCBI lineage: Eukaryota > Metazoa > Arthropoda > Insecta > Diptera > Chironomidae > Chironomus > Chironomus riparius. Next base: position 12,550,161 of record OU895877.1, on the reverse strand, counting down.
TCTCCATATTTAAATTCACATTAGTATTGCTTAATTAAGAGAAAAATCAAAAATTTGACAATATTTTTTGTAATAGTACAACAGAAAGCGTCTTATCAATAGTTTTGAAAAATTCAAAATTCAATAATACGTTAAATATTATTTTAAATCAAGAATTTATTCAGCTTGATAGAAGTTATTTTTCGATTCAATTTTAGAGCAGAAATAAGCACAATTACTTCAATTTCAGGGAATCCTCTGCGAGGTTTTATGCTTAAAACTTTTGATTTCATTTCTGTTATGCCATTACGTTCAGCGAGAATGCCTACGACTTCTTTTCTTTTATTTAAGACCATTGGAAGTGATTTCTGTGCCTTAATAACTGCTTTTGAACGAGCGGAAATGGATGGAAATGCCGATTCTATTGGTCCTTTAGAATTTTTCGATTTTTTTCTGTCTCTACATTTCTTTGTTCGTTGCTGCTGCTTCCTTATGAATACTTTTGCTGTCTTTTTGTTCATTAGTTGCTTATGGATGTAATTCTGGTTGTTCTTTTTTCTTCTCAGTAGATATTGTTCATACTTTTCGCGATTTTCTGGTTGTTTCAAGCTTTCCCTGTATTTAATTGATCTTATAGTGGACATTTTTTTGTCAAAAATATCAAGTTAATATTGTATAAACAACAAAATTTGTTAAAATAAGTAAAGAACGACGAATTGTGATTAAATTTTAAAGAAAGATGAAATTTTTATTAAAGAAATTTAACGTATTTATAAAATTTAAATTTTCAAGTAGAAGAAGAATTGCAATTCATTTTTCTTGAATTCCACTCATCCGTGGAATTGCCCTTATCTAAAATTTGAATTTCAACAATTTTTCATAAAAATCAACAAAATTTGAACACACTTAACACCAATTCATTAAATTCTCCATCAAGTCCACAAAATATTAGGGTTCGGAAATCTACAGTTATTAACAGTTAGTAACACTTATCTACAGTTATCTACAATTTGTAACTGTAGATAAGTAACTGTAGATAATTTTTTCAAAGTGGAAAAAAACGTTATTAATTTACTGAAAAAAGAGTTGAAATGCTAAAATCAGGACTGCAACAGCATGTAACAGTTCAAATAAAGTGACATTAGGCTTCATTCAGTATTTTAAAAGCGTTTGTGTGGTGATTTAATTGAAAATTAAGAAATTTTCGCAAATTTTTTTTGTTTACAAACATGTGAACAATATTTGAATTTCATATAACCGTTACAAATATTCGATAAACAAAAAGTTGATTTTTAATAGCTAATGTTGACATTTGAGCTTTCTTAATGTATAATAAGTGTATTCTATATATAAATTTATTAAAAAAGTCTCCAAAAATTGTTTGTTTACAAAACTTTGCAAATTTTTTTAACGGATTTTCTTCATTCAAAGAAATTATCTACAGTTTACTAACTGTTGATAACTGTAGATTTTGTGTAGATAATCTAAAAGTTGATAACTGTAGATAATCAGTTAGTGGTTTTCCGAACCCTACAAAATATACACAAAAATGTCTCACAGTTCCAACAAATTATCCCAAAAAGATTTATTTCTTTAATACCTGTCACGACCATTTTAATAGTCTGAAAAATTTCCAATCAAAATCGAAGCTCATTGACTATTTCTCATCTCAATCAATATTTTTTTGTCGTTTCTATGACGAGAAATCCTCAAATAAATTGTCATATAAATATTAGCATTGACACCTTTGAGACTCTTCTTTTAAAATCTACCTAAAATCTTCCATAATAAAGTATGGACATAAAATTTAATGGCAATATTTATTCAAATTTGTTCCCGCTCCTTATGAGAATATTTTCCTGTTTATTTCTAAAGATTTGAATGAATTATTGGACATAATATAAAAATTAACTGGTGACTTTTTGTCATTTTTTCGGGTATTTGCTTTCTTCTGCCGCTAGTTAATGTTAATTTTTAGAGTGAGTGATTGGATGGGTTAAAAAAAGGAATGTCAGATTTTGTGCTTTAGTTTCCTTACAATTCAAATATTACAAAGCAGTTAATATTCAAATTTTAATAAACCCTTAGAATTCAAATAGTATAAAACCGCTAAAATTCAATTTCTACTAAATCATTAGAATTCAAATCTTACAAAACCGTTAAAATTCAAATCTTACAAAACCGATGAAATTCAAATCTTACAAAACCGTTATAATTCAAATTCTACTTAATCATTAGAATTCAAATCTTACAAAACCGTTATAATTCAAATCTTACAAAACCGTTATAATTCAAATCTTACAAAACCGTTATAATTCAAATCTTACATTTAAATTTATTTCTCAAAACTATTAAAGTGAGCCACCCAAAAAGCTCGCAGAACTATTTTATCATCCTTCAAAAGTCATCTTAATGTCACTCGTAAGACCACAGTCAGAAAAATGTTCGAAAAAATGTTTAACACATGGACATTTGAAGTGTTGGAGCACGATTTACACGATAATGAATGACGAGGTGTCTACGACAATACAATTTCCAAGGAATAAATGTCAGAAAGAAAAAGATTTTTTTTATGTCTTCTTCCATTCTCATTGCAATTAAAAAATGAAGAAGCTATGCCTAATCTTTTTGGTGTTTTTGAGTCTACAAAGCAGTGAATTATAACACTATAAGCAATATCTTTTTAATTAATTCACATTGGTCCCCCTCACAGCTATCACTCAATGTGAAAGAGCTTAAAGATCTCTCTCTGTTGAGGTTATAATTGAATTTACAACTTTAAATGTCGTGGAAAAAAATATGAAACGCTTGATGACTTATTATGTTTAAATTTGAAATGTTATACATTAAAATAATAAGTTTAAAAAAATTAGAAAGGTAGAATTAACTAAGTGTGATGTGATTCTGTCTGTTTAGATAAATAAATACTTGGAATACAATAACTATTTTTATTTTTTGACATAATTAGCTTTTATAATTTGTCAGTGATTCTATTAAAATATATATAGACATGTTACTAATTTATCTAGCAAGAAACAATTTGTTAAATAACGAGAAAATGACTTAAATGATGTTTGTTGAGGTTAAAATAATCTGGGAATTGACAAGACTAGCTGTAAATGCTTTTGAGAATTTCTCTTGTCATAAATCTTTACATTTTTCGAATGATTTAATTCTTTTTATATATTTATATTTCGTTTTGTGAAGAAATGATTCATTTTATGGAGTCGAAAGGAATGGGATCATTTAAATGAAGCTTTGTGAATTAAGTTTCATTTTTAACGGTTTTATGAAATTTGAATTTTTAAAGGTTTTATGAAATTTGAATTTTTAACAGTCATTTAAAATTTGCATTCTCAACGTTAATTCAAAATTTAAACGTTAACGTTATTTCACTATTTAAATTTTTAACAGAGTTCTAAATTAGAAAGGGTTGTGTTTTCCTCAAGGACAATGAGGAAAGCCAAAAGAAAGCAAGATTTGTCGCCAAAAATTGATTTGGACGAAAGTTCAATCAAATCTAATGAAAATTCCAAGAAGAGGAAGCAAACGCCTCAGAAAGAGGAATCATCGGTTCCAGTCACAACAACAACTTCAGTCAAGCCAATATTTGTGCAATGCAGTCTCAAGGATGTGAGAAAATTAATTTCACTATTGAAATTACAGGTTATGCCTGCATATAAAATTTCATCATCAAATACAACTCAAGTAATTGTCAAGTCTATTGAGGATAAGGCCTCAATAATAAACCTTCTGCGGTCTCAAACTATTCAATTCCACACCTTCTCCGAGAAATCGGAGAAAACAAAGTCATTCGTTCTGAAAGGATTTTACGAAACACCAACGAATGAAGTACTAAGATTACTTCAAGAAGCCAAGGTTTCAGCTGTCAAAGTGACAATTCTCGTCAAGAAGCCCGAGTTCACCTTTTATCTTGTGCATTTTCAAGATGAAAGTGTGAACATCAACGTGCTCAATCATAACCACCGTAACATCGACAACATCATCGTCAAGTGGGAGAACATCAAGAAGGGCAGCAAAAGCCCAACGCAGTGCTTCAACTGCCAACGTTGGGGTCACTCATCTCAAAATTGTGGATATAAATTCCGATGCGTCAAGTGCACGGAAGTTCACGGACCAAATCAATGTCAACGATCCACTCGTGATGGAAATGCCAAGTGCATTAATTGCAATGGCGATCATGCTGCCAGTTATAGACTGTGCCCATCGTTCATTTCGTATTCCAAAAGAATCGAAAAGTCAAGAGCCAAACCACAACTCAAAATGCTGCCACAGATATCAAGTCTTTTGGACAGTAACAATTTTCCATCGTTAAGCAAACGACATCAAGTTTCTGCTCATTCACATCCAGTGAATGCTGCAAGTAACTCATCAGCAACATTTAAAGAAGAGATTAATCAGCAACAACTGATCAATAATATCAGTTATGCAGAGAAACTCACCGAAGCAGTAAAGAATGAAAGCCTTTTCAAGAAATTCACAGAAGCTCAAGAACGTCTAAAGAGAATCCCCAACATTGAAGAAGCAATAAATCAGTTCTGCAGTTTCGTAGACGAAGTCGGAAAGATTCCAAAGGATGCACCTCAAGGAACTGCATTTAAAATCATGGTGAACTATGGCTTCATTGGCTGCCCTCCAGCACCGAACAAGCCTGTTCAAAAATAATTTATTAACGTAGTTCATAAGCTTAAAAAAAAGCTTTTTTTTTTTTTTTTTTTCTCGCTCGGCAACTTTTTTTAAACTTTTTATGCCACATTTTCATGATATATGTAAATCTCATTCATCAAAATTAATAATTAATCAAGATATAGTTGAATTAAAGCCATATTCAGGCTGGTGTCAAAATAAGACTCAAAGAAATGTAACTTAAACTACAATAATTCCAAATTTGAAATAAAGAAAGATTTGTTTTTGTTTTTAAATTAGAAATAATTAACAGTCATTTGAAGTTTGAATTTTAACGGTCATTTAAAGTTTGAAATTTTAACAGTTTTTTACAATTCGATTTTTTAATATTTTCAAATAGTAGAAAAAGTTCTCCTCAAATGCAAATGACTTCCTTAACCTCATGCCTGCTTTTAAAAAAAATCTCTCAACCTTCATGTCCCTCACAACTCCTGACAAAATGTCAAAAAGAACCTCAACTTGACACTTCTGTTGATGTTTCTATTACATGACTATAACTTCCGAGACTGAAATTTTTCGAAAGTGAATGGATTGTGAGGTGTAAAACATGCAGACAGGTCAGGAGGTCGTGTTATTATGCTTCATGCTACCTATTTGTTTGGAGAAAATAGTGAAAATTTCTAGTTGAAGATGAAAAGAAATTTGCAAATTTGAATAGTGAAATGAAACATGAAACATGCTATTTGCAAAAATTGACGTGAGGTGATGAAAGAGTTTTTGTTTTTCTGTTTTTGGAGTGTGGGATGGCTGTGAGGCATGATATGTAATTGAATTTTATTTTGCTGTATGATTGATTTTAATGAGGATGATTGAGGAGTATTATTTGGTGAAATTTTTTAACGGTTTTTAAAATTTAAATTTTAAACAGTTTTTTTTGAAAGAGGAAATTCAAGTTCTAAAGAACTTTTTGAATTCAAATTTTTACAAAATTTTAAAATCAAATTTTTTAATAAACTTTTAAAATTCAAATTATAACGAACTTTTTTGATTCAAATTTTAACGAACTTTTAAAATTCAAATGTTAAAGACCTTTATAAATTCAACTGTTAGCGAATTTATCTGATTCAAATTGTAACAAACTTTTCAAATTTAAATGTTAACGAACATTTCAAATTTAAATGTAAACGAACTTTTCAAATTTAAATGTTAACGAACTTTTAAAATTCAAATTGAAACGAACTTTTTAAATTTAAGTTTAAACGAACTTTTTAAATTCAAATTGAAACGAACTTTTCCGATTCAAATTCAATTTTTAACGAACTTTTGCATAGCAAAATAAATTTAAAAAGCTATAAATTCATGAATTTTTAATAAATCTCATTCCCACAAAAGAGAAATAGCAAAATTATTATTCAGATGACTTTGCCCGATGACCATTGTATTTCCCCATTTCGAACCATCATTTTGCCTTTGTTCTTAGAATCTTTACATAATCAGCAATACACCGAGAATTTGATTGGCACAAATGTCTATAAATAAATAAAACAGCAAAAAAAAATATTCATGCGATAATCTACACGATGATCTTCCACATAATAATATTTTTCTCTCATTCAAAAAGTATAAAATATCTAAATGTGTATAGAAAAAGCAACACTTTTTTTTCTAAAAATTTGTTAACGGTATTTCTGGCATAGTACATCCACAAAAACCAGAGAGAAGAGAACATAAAAGAAACAGCATTTAAAGAAGTGCTTGAGATGAACTCGATTTTTCTTTCTCGTCGCTGTTGTTTTGGTTATTTTATAATATACGAATAGAAATGCTCAATATAATGTAATAATATGAATATTAATTAATCAGTTAATATTTGAAAAGTTTGAGATATTATTATTGACATTATAATTGCATTTTTATGGAAAATTTGAAATTAATCGAAATTTTGTAATCGATTTTCAATTTTAGAAATTTAATAAAGCTACAATAGTGTGGCATACTTTGAGGTTATGTAACTATTTTGAGTCTAGATTAATTATTGAATCTCGGAGTCATTATGTTCCTAAATAATGAATATATTGTGCAGCTGTTTGGTTGTGGAATGCTGAGATTGACTGGATATTGCTGATTATTTTATTTAAGTTTTTTGAAATTTGAATGTTTAAGTGACTTTTTAGATTTGAATTTATAACGGACTTTTGAGATTGGAATTTATAACGGTCTTTTGAGATTTGAATTTATAATGATCTTTTGAGATTTGAATTTATAACGGAATTTTTAGATTTGAATTATCAACTGACATTTAAGATTTGCAATTTTAACTGATATTTATCGGACTTTTAAAATTCAAATTTTTATAGGACTACAAATTTTTAAATATTTAAAAGTCATGAAAATTCAAATTTTTATGAAATTTTAATTTTTTCAAAGTTACCAAACTAAAACTGACATAAATTCCCACCAAAAATCCTCAATGGCATCACCTACAACAAATTTATATCCCAAAAGCAAAATGACATAATTAAGATAATTTTAAACGGCTAATTAGTCACAAGATAATGATAAAAATTCCAACAATAAACTCAATTAAACCCTAAAAATTCTTCCGGGATGTAAACTTAATGTTTTCATTGCCATTGTTTTCCCATTTCTCTCACTCAACTCTCCTCCTTAAAATTCTTTCCAAAAAAAAATTCAATGGACTCTTTCATAAATATTCACCCGAAATTATTTGAATGCTCAGCTTTTTATTCATTCTTGACAAAAAGAAATATTTATCTGGTTTAATATCCCGCTGGTTTCTTCTCTCTCATCTTCTACACTTCCCTCTTGTTTTCTTCTTGATATTCTGGATATTTTTTTTTTATTTGGTGAACATGAACATGATTTAAATTTTAATGCATCTATTCAGTCCATTTCCTTCATCAATGAGGATTCATAAAGGGTCATGCATCAAAAACTGGATTTCTTAATGACCAAATTAGACTTCCATTCATTCACATGCTAGAGAAAAAAAAAATTCCCACAAAAAAAAACACATATAAATTCACAGAAGAGCACATGCGAAGTGCAGTGCAATAACAACAACAAGTTATGTGCTAAAACTAGGACATTTGCAAAGAAATTCAATTCCAGATTCAACAGTCGTAAAGTAAATGAAAACCTTTTCACACTTGAAAAATGTTTTGAATTCACCGCGCAACACGGTGAACAATAAAAATGCAATACATGCAAGCATTGACTCTTTACAAGCTCAACATGTTTTGTGTGCTTTCTTTTGCTGGCGATTTTACTTTGAATCTGGGGATGGGAGGTGAGTTGGATTTGTTGAGATTATGGTTATTTTTGGAAGTTTGAAAATCTTGTAAATTTTGAGATTTTGTCATCTCGGAGGAACGAGGGTTAGATCCTCTTGGAAATTCGAAAACTAGGTACTCTTGGTAGTTGGATATTAAATCTCCTCAGAAGTTTAAAATTAGATCATCTCAGAAGTTTAAAAATTTGATCCTCTTAGAAGTTCGAAAATAAGAAGTTTGAAATCACATCCTCTCAGTTGTTCGTAAATGATATCCTATCGGATATTCGAAATTAAATCCTCTTGGAAGTTCGAAAATTTGATTTTCTTAGAAGTTTGAAAAATTAGATCCCCTCAGAAGTTTAAAAACTAGATTCTCTCGGAAATACGGAAGTTACATCTTTTTTGTATTCCGAAAACTTGATCCTCTCAGAAGTTCGAAAATTAGATCCTCCCGGAAGTTCGAAATTAGATCTTCTCAGAAGTTTGAAATTAAATTCTCTTGGAAAATTCACACTCCCAGATCGATGGTTCCCATCCCCTGAAATTATGTATATGTCTGTGTTTATTCATGAAAATTTTACAACTTTTATGCTTTTGCAAAGATGAATTTCTTCTTTAAAGTTCATGGTTGAATTAATTAAAAGAATTCCGTTTTTTTGAAATTTTCACTTCTTCTTCTTGGTCCATTATTGACTGTTTATTTTTGGAAGTCTCACTCAATTCTCATTCTTGTTAATAAATATTTAATAATCGAGTAATTAAAATTAAAAGGTGTTGTAATTTACATTCCTACATTCAGTCATTTTCATTAACATCATCCGCGTTCAGGACACTATTAAAATATTAAATATTTTATTTATTGTTCAATGAAGCACAATGAGACAGTCATCGACATTTCATAAAGAGATTGGAAAGGAAAGATGAAGAACAAAAAGACCAGAGCTGAACAGAACGGAGAATAAACAAAAAAAAATAATATTCTTGCTTAATTGTTGACATGTGTTAATATTATACAATTTGTTATTCACAATGTGCATTCATGATATTCAAATTTTTGGCATTAACATTTTTCATTCATTTATTAGCTGGATTTTATGGTGTGAGATTGTGCGGTATGGGCTTTGGGGGTTATTGTCTCGAGCTAATGTGAATGTGACTTGGTTTAATGACCTGTCATGCATTATCTGGCATTTTGATTTTTTAATGAAAGTTTTAGATTTGAATTTTAACGGATTTTCAAAGTTCATAATTTAAAATTTCAAAAATTTATCAAATTCAAATTTCAAAAATCCGTTAAAATTCAAAATTTAAAAATTCGTTAGAAATCAAATTTTACAAATATTTTATAAAATGCGCTCAATCCCCCAAACCAGCACCAACACACATCAACCTTCCAAGTTCAGTTCTTAAAGGATATTGCAAGACAATTGATTAATATTGATATAATCGGACATTCAAACTTGTTTACATTAATAATAATAAGGCAAGCGACAGATTTCATGCAGGCACTTTGTCATGTGATACCGAATAAAGACCAACATCCAAAAATAATAATGCAACAATGACACTTGTCGAAAAAGTCATTTCATTTAGATGTCAAAGGCTTTTTGGCTGATCGTCATCACTTTATTTGAATGCAAAAAAGAAAAAAGTCGTGCCTTACAAATGGAGTCTGTCGATTCGTACATAGCAAATTCCTCCTAATAGTATTTTATTATTGCATGTCAAGCTCATGTCTATAGGCAACATATTGACTTATACTTTCATACTCATTTATGTGAAAAATAGAGGCCTTAAATGCTCTCACAGCCATATGAAATGAACCTCAATAAAAATGTCATGAAACTCATCATGATGCTGTGTATCATACATGCTGCATTTCTATCTTCTGATAGTTCAATTCTTGTTCTTATAACTTTTTTTTTCTTCTCTAGATTGCTCCAAGCTAAAAATGCTAATAGGTTTGGAAAATAGCAATATTATCATCAAGAGATGCATGTCGCAGTTGAGGAGCTCTGACGTCGATTTAAATTCGGCCCTTAAGCCATTATCATTGAAAAATCTTTAATCCATTGCAGATATATATAATGTTCGCATAGCATATTGAGTTAAGTTTATAAATTATAGATGCATAGAACAAGAAAAATTATGAGACTTTGATCTTTTTTCCCTATATGCTAATAAATTATAATTATGTTCTTCTGTGTCATGCGAGGAATTTTCTTGCTAGAATAGGGAGTGGAATTTGCATGTATTCTTTAGTTTGCTGGGGTTTCGTGCGAAATTTTGAAGTTTTCTAGCTAATTCTTGTGAATTAAGTAGAACTAAGTTAATTTTTGATGGGATTATTAGTTTTTGAAGCTAGCTTACTTAAGATTTGATCTCCGTGGAAGTCTAAGTTATTAAATTTGGTCATCTCGGTACTTAAGTTCGATTATTTTGGTATTCAAGTGTAATCATGTCAGCACTCAATATTCAAATTAATTCATCTCGATACTTAAGTTTAGTCATCTTGGTATTCAAGTTTGGTCATCTCAGAACTCAACTTTAGTAATCTCGGTAATTAAATTTAAAAAGCACAATCTCAAATTAAGTCATCTCAAGACTCACGATTGATCATCTCGGTTCTCAAAATTTGTCATCTTTGTATTCAAGTTTGGTCATCCTAAAATTAAGTTTAGTAATTTCGGTAATCAAATTTGGACATCTCGGTTCTCAAATTAAGTAATCACGATACTTAAATTTGATCATCTCGGTACTCAAAATAAGTCATCTCGGGTTCAAATTTGGTCATCTCGGTTCTCAAAGTTCATCGTCTTGGCACTAAAATTTGGCCATTTTCGTATTAAAATTAATACATTTCAGTACTCAAATTCGGCTTTCTTGGAAATTAAACTTGGTCATCTCGGTACTCAAATTCAGTCTTCTTAGAACTTAAGCATTAAAACAATTGACTCCGTCTTTTCAGAAGCCAAAGCTAACCTCTATCATCCCATTCCTCACATGAAATCTTTATAAACCAGACAGAAGTTATGTCAACATAAAGCCTTCAATATCAACAGGCAAGAATCTCATGCGTATGGCATTAAAAAATGCACTAACTCCGTGCGTCTACAAATTATTTTCATTTTATACACAAATTTCAATATATGCACGTTATATTGTTCGATATTATTCAATTTCTACAAAGGAATGACTGCTGATCGTTGTACAATAAATGTACTTTTAAGCATTTAAGAATATGAGATTGCTACTATTTGATATGGAGAAAAAAATGTAAATCCTTGAGAAAAACAGAACTTCTCTTTTATCTATAATGCACTGTTTTATTCTTATTTCTTCGAAGTTCTACTTTGTTGTACATTAACATGTCACACACTGACTTTGACTATGTAAATTTTTCTTTATGTCTATTGATTTGCTGTTTTGCACATGTATTGCATTTTTATGTGATCTGGATATATTGTGCATTTATACCGCCATTTACAACAATGCCAATGATCGTATTTTTTTTTCTGGTTGGATCTGGATAAAAGAAATGAGAATCAGCATTGGACAATACATAGTCAGAATAAATAATAAACCACATGGATTCTTTTTCACATAATTATCGTCTCATATATATATATATTTATATTTATATATGCTTTGGTCTGCATAAAGAGACTCTCATTCATTGTGTATTTGGTAGGATTATTTAGTACGACTTGTACTTGCCTCGCATGTTCTAACAACTAAGTAAGAAATATTGCTGTCTTGTAGGTGGATCCTTTCATTTAAAAAATGACATTTATTATTATTTTTTTTCTCCTTAAGGCAATCTACTCGGTGCATTGTCACGTGCACTTTGCAAAATAATATTTGTCGAGAGGTGGATACCTTTTGGTTGGCTACTGTCTTTTGTGGATATTTCACTTTTGACATGCTGCTTGAGGGTAGAATTTATGTAGCGGTTGAGAGTTGAACCCACGTCTTGTAAGAATAAGATCATTGGACTAAGCTACTTTGAGAGCATGTAATGGTTTTGTGAGATTTGAATTTTACCGGCTTAATAATATTTGAATTTTAACGGCTCTATAATATTTGAATATCAAAGGTTTTGTAAAATTCAAATTTTGCAGTTGTACAATTCTAATTTTAACGGTTCTTTCAAAAAAAAATTTTGAACAATAAAGGTTCTGAAATAACACAAAGTCAAAGGATTTAAATTTAATACGATGAAAGCAAAATAAATCAAATTGACATTCCCCACCAAAATACCACACAAGTATCCATCTCTCGAATGTTTCCGATTAACAAAAATATTGTTCAGCCTTCAATGAATGTTGACAATTAGCCGAATTGATTTTTGTATTTTAATTCTCTTCTTTTTAACCCTGTTTCGTATCCACCCGTCTTAGTGGAGCCACTTTGTTAGTGATTTTTTTTTATAATAATAATTTTTCTTAACGCATATGAGAAGTACAAAAATTGCATAATCAAAACAAATAAATTTAAGGCTTTCTTTTACATATATCCATAAAAAAAGAGATTTTTTTACTGTAAAATAAAAATTTGAATGCGGCCTTTATTCACTATAACAGACAATAAGCGAAAAAATATATAAAATAAAACTGGAATCAAGTGAGAGAGAAACCGATAAAAATTGTGAAATGCCAAAATATTGTTTAAATTGGTTATTACAAATTGCAGGGAATATTTCATGTCAAAATAACGTTTTATACATTGAGACTAATACAGTATAAAATATTTTATGACTTATGAGGTGCATTGCTGGTTTTTTTTGGGAACAAGATGAATAGATGCATTAGTTTGGTAATTATGACGCATTTTTACTGTAATTATTAGTGTTTTTTGTTGCAATCGAAGAAGATTAAAAATGTTTACAAATAAAAAATATAACGGTTTTTTGAGATTTAAATTCAGGGGTAAACAACTAAGCAAAAATTCACTCCAATTCAAAAAGTATTTTGCAATTTTCTCTTTATTTAATCTATTAAAACATCTGAAATGTGTCCAAAAGCCTTCACTGAATTGGCAAAAGTCAAGTACAATCAACATAAACATTCCATATTGTCTACATTTTGATCAATCACAGAAAAAATATTTCACTAACCCAGCCTGTCAAAATATTCAATTTTTATCTCATTTCAAAAGCTCAAAATTAATCGCAAGCTAATGATTGAAAGGCATAAATTTTAAAATGAGCCATTTTCAAAGTCTTTAGCCATTCCATTTCATGATCGATTTAAAAGCTTCGCACCCTTTCGAAAATATATTTTTTTTCTGCTTAATAATTTCAACAATAACAGAAGAAAAATATAAATATTAATAAACCTTATTTCGAGTCGTTAAATGTTCAGTATCTACACGATACGAGCTCATTTCCCACAATCAACATTGCTAAAGGAAATAAGAAACTTGAAGCAATTTAATTCGATTCTGTTATTTCCAAAATATATAAAAAAAAATCTTGAGTGAATTGAAAGTTTTTTTTTCATTCTTTAACGAGTTTGAAGCAATAAGCAGAAATGCAATTCGCTAAAGATTTAAAGTTTGTCGTCATTTAATTGTGCAACAAAGCGTAATTTATTATCTGCTGATATGAATGCGATTTTAAGAAAATTTATTGCAAAGTCCATCTCATTTCAGCCTTACAATTTTTTTTTGCTTATTTTTATGCGAGAGAGTTGAAAGTAAAAGAAATTAAGTCGATCGGAGGTTGAATTTATCGAAAATGTTAATGAAGAGATCGTTTATGCAACAAAATATTCTAGATAGCCTTTTTAACTAGTGCTGAGTACTGAGTGAAGTTGAAATAGCGGCTTTATGTCCTTTGTACTTGAAATTAAGAACAATTTGAGGAATTTTAAGTTTTGAACACATTATTTTCAAAGTAAACTATATTTTAACGGTTTTTTGATATTTAAAGTTCCTTTTTTTGAATGTTAATCAAAAGTCAATAGTAAGTTCTCACTTCGAAAAATATATCTTTAATATTTCACGAATACTAGCATTTCAAATATCAATTTATATTATATATCATGCAAAAAAGTGGCAAGAATCATTATTAAACAGTTGTAAAACATTTAAAGTCTTCATTTAACTTTAAACTTAACAAAACTTTGTAAAAAAACACGTGGATCTAGAATTTGCAACTGAAGTGTGAATTCTAAGAACCAAGCTAACATAAAAGCATTAAAACTATGAAAAATTTCACAGAAAATGCAACGAAGCTGTTGCTTTTACAGCAATATAGTCTCCAATCGTTCAAAAGCTTCCAACCTTCAACATTCCTTCATCTCGGCATCTGAACTTTACAACTTCGCTCTTAATCCCTGACTTAAAAGATTATTCTCTACATTTTTTCACTAACTCGAACATTGTGGTCGATCGACAGTACATAAAAATTGCGTTTGAACTATGCAAAACAAGTATAACCACTTAAGTTGATCGATGGAGCTTTTGTGACGTTGATTTATTTTTTTTTTCTCTCTGTCGATTTTTTTATTAATGCAAAATAAAGAAGTTTATAGACTGTTTATTTACTTACTTATTTATTGGTATGCTGCTGTATTATTGAGCATTATTAAATATATGAAAATTTATTTTGCGATGCTTAATGAAATTGTCTCTGGACTTTATTATTGGTTGTTGATAACTTTATCAATGCTTGGTGATTTCATATTGACACGAGTTATGCATAAAAGCAGTGAAATTAATAAGTCTGTGAGCATGTCGAGTTGAGTTGAATGAATTTTCGCTGTGAATGACTTTAAGGAATGGTTTTTGGATATGAAGGCGGTTAGGTATTGAGTTTCTTCACTTGAGAACCTAGAGGACTAGACTAGAATCTTTGTAAGGACTATTTTACTAAACAGAGCATTAGTTATGAACAATATGGTTTCAAAATCTTTCATTTAACAAGACAAAGTCTCAAAGGAGCTCAATGATCATCAATTTAGCTCATAACTTCTTGTTTAAACATTGTGCATTATGAAATTTCCATGATCCAACCTATAATTTGCATAATTTTGCTATCAAATCTTGACTCCCTAACAAATCAGCAAAAAATAAAATGTTCAAGTCAAGCATATTTTTTGATGAATCTTTACAAGTTAATTGTCTTTAATTTGTTATTTCGTCGACTTCGTTGTTTTGAGAAACGCAATAAACCCCAAAACCTTTCAAAGCATCAGCTTCTTAAGTATTTAAATTTCTGGAAAGAAACGCAAATTTTCATCTCGATCATCATGCATCCACATCCAAGAAGAATAAGAGAAGAAAATTAAATAAGAAACATCACTAAAAAAATTGATCCATAGCCGATAAGTTAATGATTTGAAGCGGTGCAGCTTATATTGAAACAAAAGCATCAAAAAAAACGAGCAGTAAAATGAGCGTTTTCAAGCAAGAAAAAAAAATTGTAGCAAAAATGAAAACCTTTGGAGAGCCTTAAGCTATGAACGATGTAAGAGAAATGAGAGAGAAAAAAAAATTCTGTTTATAATTTTTTTCATCTTCACGTTTATTAAAAAAAACGAATATGTGTATTCGCTCTAAGCAACTTCATAAAAATGCCTTCTTTATTCTTCTTTTACAAAATAATTATTCCCTTCCAATATTTCAATCTGATGATTCAAATGAATCGTTTCCCCCCAACTCTCTCATTCTTTCCCCCCTGAAAACTTTTTCTCTTTTTTCATGCAAATAAGAATGTTCGCAAAGTTCTATAGAATTTAGGGTATATGCAAAAATATATATAACATAAAAAAAACAACACAATAAATTACAAGACGAGAAAAACCACACCAGAAATATGCGACATTACAAAATAACAAATTGAATGCTCCACAAATACATATCTTCTTTTGCCGCATTTGCAATAAAAACAACAGTGGTAAAAAGGAATAAAAATAAAGAAGACTGAAAAGATTGATAAGTTTGAAAGTCATGGTTGGTGGGTGGATAAAGCGCATTTTTCTTACTTTAGTCGATTGAAAAATTACAATATGAGACCAAACTTAAACAAAGATTAAAAATGTAACAACATTATTTTGAAGATCTAAAAGCCCCTTTTTTAAAAAAATTAAATTTTGTGTTTCCAAAAACACCTTCACTTCGAAAAGTTTTTTGCGAAAATTTTACATTTAGCGGAAAGATTTGATAAAAACTTTTATTTCATTTTGTTGAAAACAGTGGCAAGAATCAGCCACAAAAAGTTTCAAAGCAATAACTTACTAGTTTGCAAAAAAATCAACAGAAAAAGTCAACTCAAAAAACCACGTGGTTTTCAATTTTTCATAAAATCATAAAATTTACTCAGTAATGTCAGTCAAATACAAACTGCTCGTTCTGTCCCACTCACAATTATTAAAAGCTGCCCCAAAAAATTGTCCCAAGACATAAAAGACATAAGAAAATCAAATGCATTCAACGAGTCTTCCTTTATGTATGAACTTATGTCACCGTATGTCGCGATAAGAATCTTCATACTCACCTCAATCAAATAATGAGTGCATGCATACAAAAAATGTCATCATAACTTACAATACTGTTCCTCAACCAAACAAATTCTCGAAAACAACAAACGGCAATGGGCACGGTGCACGTATCCATCATGCAAGGCAGGCAAAGAAGATGGTAAGAAGAATATAAAAAGTGCTGTTATGTCGAGGAGAGAAAAAAGAGAGATCTTCATATGATGGCATCAAAATAACATTATATCCGTTCCACGAAATATTTTTATATGTGTATATATGCATATACACAAAAATATGTATCGGAGATTTGTGGTTTGCACCGAACGCATAAATTAAAAGTAAGCACAAACAGAACAAAAATAAAAATGTGAATCGTTCAGAGCATGTGGTTGTCTCTCGTTTTTTTGGACAGAATCATTTACGATTTCATTTCTGTTATTTATTTTTTTTTTGGGTAGAATTTGATCTTTGAAATGATAGATTAAATACGATAGGCATTAATAGATCAAATTTCATGATATATGAGCGTTTTATTGAGCGATGTATGCATTAAGATAGGCTTAAAATGCAGTTATGATTGTAAATTTGGTTATCTACTATCTAGTAGTGTCGTTTATGTCATTATGGCGCTCATGTGTCGGAATTGCATCTTCACACAGCTTAAGTTAACTTGGAATTCCATTATGGTGTTGTGATTTGTGAGTTTTGGTTGGAATTTGAGGATTAAGAAGAGGTTTGTAGCAATAAAATGCTACAATTCATCAAGAACTGAATGTTTGCATTGTTAGAACAATTGGAAATCAGATTTATTGGTGAATGTCCATAAAAAGATCTTTTTGAAGCCACTGGTTTATAGTGCTTATACATTGAAAGTCTCACTTTGACAAACTAGCTCATGAAGGATAAGATTTGAGATTTTCCAACCTTTATCACAACTGATTAAAGATTTTTAAATCTGTCAGAATTACTCGATATCAACTGCTTAGCTTTCAAGCTGTAGATCTCCCTATAAGTCGGATTTAATGGGAATCGAACCCACGACCTCAAAAGAGGCGATCTCTTACCACTCGATCAGAGAGATTCCTGCCACTCGGCCACCTAGGTACTTATATCACTTCGGCTATCCTTCATACACATATAGCCAGTTTCAATGCAAGCCCTTTGCTCAGGTCTATCTACTACAAGCCATATCCACACAAGCCTATCTTCATTTCTTCGAAAAAAACCCAAAGTTCATCAACAAAGCATCACAACAGACATCCATATTCACACAATGTCATAAAAGATCATGAATCGTATCTCATTTAAAGCTCATTCGCTTCCTACAAATGACAACAAGCGCATTACTTTGTGCTCATCTCAAAAAATGACTAACAATCATCCACGAACCTTAATCCCCAACTCATTTTTCCTTCCATGGCATTAATTATCAACATTTCGGAAATTATCAAAAAAAAAAGTATCCAGAAATAAATGAACAGAATGATGAATTTTTCGTATGCTGTATGAAATGAATTGCACATTAAATCATAAATAAGTGAAATGAAGAGGAGAGAAGGAACAGAAAAAAAATCTCTCACTGAATATTGTGTGCATTAGCAGAGCAACGGGCCCATTGTGTGTGCCTTCGTTTAATTCCATTCAAAATTAAATGGAATATTTATACTTGATGTGTTGTTCATTTGTTCATGAGAATTGATAAGCATCAAAAAAATTGTTCCTGTACGAATTAAAACCATGCTAACCGTGAAAATTCATTTTTCATGTCCTCCTGCACGCCTCGTAACTGATATTTCGGATGATTTTTTTGCGTCATAAATGCTTTTCTTGCCGTATGATTAATATCTCAGATTTTACACTCTTGACACACACCGAAAAAAAAAATATTCAGCCTTAATGGTAACTGGCTTGAGAACGAGATGCGAAAAATTGAAGTTCGAATGTTGAGTTTTTGGATGGAGGTGGGTTTAAGGCGCATTTTTGGTGTCAAATATTGAATTTCAGCACCAACGAAGTTTTCACAGTCATTTTTCGAACTTTAACGGTTATTTTTTGAATTCTTACAAATCTGACAACTTCAAATCGATATCTCTGAACTTCTCAGTCCATCCAGCCACCCATGCGAACCAATCTGTCGCCACAATGCTTATCCATCCATAAATTAAGCTCGAAAAATTCTTTCCATGCAATTTGCGGTACAAAAATCTTTCTTTTCTTTGACTTCACAACATACGTAATAAATTGCACCAAGAGCTCACACAAAGTAAAGTGATAAGAATCCATTAAAATATTTGCTCACAGCAGAATAAAACAAGACATAGCAGTAAAGTGTTAAATATACACAAAAATCAGCAAATGACAAATGTATTTCATTAGTCAAATGGTAAAAGTTCTTCTTAAAGTTGGGCAATAAAGGGAATCATTTTTTGAATGTTATGGATGTTGCAGGAAATGCTGTTAATTTTTCTCGATATTGTGTGAGATTGGATTGGAAAGAATATGAGATTTTATCGAGGTCAGAACTAAGGTTTTGAAATGTTCAAAAGATTTGATCCCGAAATGAGCCTTCTAACATCAATTTTTAAGCTTCACATCGCCATTGCCTCATTACAATCTTTTAACCATCAATCTTGCCTTCTTAAAGTTTCATTCCTTTGAGATAAATCCACAATATCAAGCCCTGAAATGACAGCAGGTTAAAAAGGATTCATTAGCACAATCTTCGGCTTCTTTTTTACACACTTAATGCTCTTGAGAAATTTTTTTCAAATATTTTTAAATGAAAAATGATTTTTTTCCTTCATCAATATACGTCCACATTAAAAGAGCTCAGCTCAAGAAAATCATCGTGGTAGTTGAGGTCAATCCAAAATTTTTTTTAACAAGATTGAAGATGATTTTTTATGCTTTCTGATCATCCACGGATGTTTAAATGTTCTTCGGAAAAAAGAAGAGTTTATGAACAGTTAGATTTGACACCTTTGATCTTTTACAATTGAAAGCATTATGAGATGATATAACTGAGCATCAAATAAGGCCTTGTTGATTGAGTATTAACAAAAAATAATTTTTATGGACAATTATGCGATGAGATTTTTGAGTTTTGATTGTGTAGTGATTTATTGAAAATGCTGTGTGGATGAGCTAAATTGATTTCTTTGAGTTTGAGTACTTAGATGTGTCAAATTGGCTTGAGAAGTTGAATACGTTTGTGCTCACGACTATTGATTAAGTTTTTGCAAAAACTTTTACGAATTAGGGCATTAATTAAGAGTATTTATTGTTTGAAAATGCGATATGGGAAGTTCGTAAGAAAATGAGCTGACTAATTCAACGTCAATTATGTTGGAATTTTATTATGTTGCTCACAATTTTCCTTCAAAACTCATTAACAATTCAATAATCTAAACTCTAAACCAAAGAAATAATCAACCTCAAAAATACGAGATGGTAAATTCACCCAAAAAAGAAGACATAATCCAATATAAATCATGCATATCCACAAAACAAAGCGAAACATAAAAATACTTTTACGGCATTATCTCATATTCATGCCTAATTTCATGTCGTGACGCTCATAAAATGTGACAATTACAATAAATAAAATCCACACAGTTCAATGGTCCAAGCAGTAAATCATTCATATTCATATTCCAAAGAAATACTTTAACGTGTGCGGTTTTCCAAATCTTTTACACAGCGAAATAATAAAAAAAAATAAAACTATATTAAATCTAAGGCAATAGTGCCTTTGTGAAAATTCAAACAATAAAGTCAATCGCCCATCTCGATTCTTTTCACATTTCTACCATTGTAATGAGTTAAAGTTTCTTGTCATTTCTCTATTATCCACCTAATATTAAATGTATGAAGGAGAGAAATACATAGAAATATAAACAGAGATGTAGTCAAGACGCTAAGACCCCCTTAAACTAGGAATCGAGCATTTAAAAGTTGTAATGATTTTTGAAAAGTTTCTGGCTATGCCCCTGAATAGAAGAGGAATGAATGCTGCTTTATAGCTATAGAGCTATTGCGTAGTTTATCTCAAAAAGTGTAAGTAACGGAATTTCGTTTTCTTTTTCTTCCAAAAAAATATCTTTACAGCTCAATTAATGTTTCAAAAAAATGAATTTCTTTAATCTTGTTTTCTCATTTTCGCTCTTCAAAATCACTGGTATTTAAGGTTCAACACACAGAAACACACA
This sequence comes from Chironomus riparius, assembly GCA_917627325.4. Classification (NCBI taxonomy): domain Eukaryota; kingdom Metazoa; phylum Arthropoda; class Insecta; order Diptera; family Chironomidae; genus Chironomus; species Chironomus riparius. Next base: position 12,529,549 of record OU895877.1, on the reverse strand, counting down.
ATAATAATAATTGAGATTCTTGGCCTTTTTTAGAAACAAATTGTTTGTTTGAAGAGCGGCGAAAAGTCAATATGTGTCATCACAAATCAGAATATTCATAATTTAAAAGATTATACCGAAATCGTGAATATCCTACTGTCATTAATATTTATTCTTTTTTTTTACTCTCGGATATTAAACGGTTCATTCTTCTCATTCTATATCGAATAAGGAATTACAACACAAGTGAGAATATAGCCTTAATTATAGACATTTTAAATTATTAATGAACTGAACACCTTCAAAACTGATCATTAAACAATCAAAACTAATTTCTTATACAATCGATAAGTTCTTTGGAAGAATGGGAATGTGAATTGCAAAAGAATAAGCGAGTTGGATAAACAATTTATAACAATTTTGTTATCTGTGCCTCTTTTTTATGTTCCTTTAGCTTTCTTGCGATAATATTATACAATAATAATTATTAAAACTGCCGCAAAGAGAAGGAATGAAATGCTTATGATGTCGTGGAGTTAGCGGGATTAAACTGGATAATGTGGTTTGGGTATCTGACTGACTGAGTTTGAAAATATGTTGAGTTTTTCAAGAATTTACTAAAATTTGGTTCGTCATTTTATTTTTGGACGATTCTTGCCACTTTTTTGTTCAGGATAAGGTGCTTAACAATTTGCGAATGCAGCTGGATTCACTTTATTAACAAAAATACTTTTTGAGGTGGAGAGAAATTCTGTTATTTTGTTTTCAATTTTTTAAAGGTCGATAAGTCTTTTGGGTCTGATTTTTGTTCATTTTTAATAATAATTTTGATTTCCTTATAATTTTAAGCATTAGAAAAGGCAACATAACGTCAAAAAAAATCAAATCAAATTAATTTCAGTCAAAGCAAATGGAAATTTCATTCAAAAATCGCCACTTACATCATAATTTTTACTCACACTCAAAGAAAGAAAAGCAAAAGTCAATCAGAATATTATTGGCGCTTGGTCGAGCACCACAAATAAATTATATAAATATATCACAAGAAAGATACAAAACTCCTGGCAAACAGCTATGGATGTATGGAAGTGACCAAACATGAAAAATGTTCATTTTCGATACATTATAGCTGACTTCACAAAGCTTGCAGAATAAAAAAAATTAAAAATTGAAGGAATAAAAAGAAAAATTAAAAAGAGTCATAATTCAGTTTATTTTTGCTACTGGCAATATTTGAAACACATTAAACAAAATAAAGAGAACGATAAAGAAGCACAAAAAAATGTGTGTAGTTGCTCAATTTTTTTTTTTTCGGGTACCTCGATCTCAGGGATGGGTTAAAAACACCTCGAATGAATTGCGAATGTTTTTTATCAATGCATCACAATCTCCTTAGCGTACCTTTGCACACAAAAAAATAAAAACGTCTTGCTGCTGTTGCTGCAATGTTTTCAAAATTGTGTATATTTTCATACTTTAAAGGAGAAAGAAAACCTTGAGAGTGGCATTATGATCGTGAAAGAAAAGAGAGTACAAAATATATTTTATGGGAGTTTTCATGACTTTCAAATGAATTCATAAATTAATCAAAAAAATTATTTAAAAGTTTTTGAGATATTTTTGTATAGTTGAATAATTGATCAGATCGGATCGATTGGTTGATGTAATTTATTTGTTTTGGACGGTTTGTAATTTGATTTGTTATTAATGTCAACTTGAGTAACTACTTTAAGTCCTAAAATTTGGTAGAATCTACCTTAACCTCAAATTTGATTCTATCAACCCTAACCTCAAATTTGATTGTATCAACCTTAACCTCAAATTTGATAGTATCAACCCTAACCTCAAATTTGATGGTATCAACCCTAACCTCAAATTTGATGGAATCAACTCTAACCTCAAATTTGATTGTATCAACCTTATCCTCAAATTTGATGGTATCAACCCTAACCTCACATTTGATAGTATCAACCCCAACCTCAAATTTGATGGAATCAACCCTAACCTCAAATTTGATAGTATCAACCTTAACCTCAAATTTAGTAGATGTCCAAAAAATTTATTATGCATCGAAAATCACGCACAACACGAATGTGAAGCTTATAATCCAAAGAATTCTCTTACAAATATCAATATAATTTACAAATTATCTTTCATTCTTATCATTCCAGGTTAAAGTAACAGTCTTAGACAAGAATGACGAACGTCCAGTATTCCGTGACTTACCACCCAGCTACATGGTGTCAGAAGATCTCGGAAATGGTCAAACAATTGCAACAATCAAAGCAATTGACCCAGATACAATTGGAAAACTCGAATACTCATTAATATCAGGTGATGATGGAAAATTTACACTGGACAAGAGTCAAGGAACACTCAAACTACGCGATACATTAGATCGCGAAACAAAAGACTTGTATAAACTTCTTATTCGTGTAACGGATGGTGTGCAATATACAGAAACCACAATTTCTATACAGGTAAGATACTTGACTTTACAATAGCTAAAAAAGAGTGAAGAAGAATGAAAAGAACTCTGGCAACAATTGAACCCGAGAAATTGTTGAAAGCAATGCAAAAAAAAATATTAGAAATGATAAATTATTAAAAATTACTTCAAGAGTTGTTTTGTGTTCACATTTTTATACATTTCACGATTATACAAAAAAAAAGTATGAAACGTGAAATCTGATAAAGAGATGAACTCGACTACAAACTGTAGAATGTTGGAAATTTGATATTTTTTGCTTCTTCTTGATGCTGTTGCTGCTTTTTTTTTGAAAAAAAAAAACTTTACAGTGATGAATTTGAACATATTTATCTGTGCTACTACAAAATTATATTTTTTTGTTGTTGTTGTTGCTGTTGTTAGCTGTGTTGTTACTGATGCAACTGAGAGGAATTTTAATGCGGTGTTTGACAGCAGCAGTGAATTTTCTTTTTACATGCATAAAAATAAGTTCTTGTGATGATCGTTTTTGTTAAGAAACGTTTTTTTTTGTTGTTCTTTTTTTTGTGGCACTTGCTGATGGTTTAAAAGCTGTGGTAATGTTGGGGTCATTAGGTGTCCTTGAAGATATTTTTGGAATAATTATGTGAACTTTTTTAATGTTGCAAATTCAAATTCAACAAGGCAATGAACCTTCTAAATACATGGGTTCTCGATTTCCATAAGATTTTTGCAGTCCTTGACAATTACGCAAATCAAGGACCAACTGCATGTTGACTTTTTCCATCATTTATTCAAAGTTGTTGCAAAATAACATTATTGCACCTTTTGCTACCAATCAATCATCTACAATCATGTCTGGAAGGGTTGAGGATCACCTGCAATATTTATAGAAAATTAGTAACGCTTCTCAGAATGTTATGAATCACTGGATTATGAAACATAGTTAGTAGAGGTGTCCATATCCTATAATCACGTTGAGGTAGCATTCAACATACATGAATCATGTATTTTTATACCTAAAACACCTTAAACCATACTTCTGATGTCCAGTAGTTCACCATCATACTTATGACTCCAATTATAGAGAAAGAGCACAGCTATAGAATGCTTATATAATCTACTAATAGGTTATAAATACCATCCACCTCAATCACATCCTCAAAATTACCCCTGAGCTGCAATAGTCAGTAAAATATCAATTTTCAGTTCAATCAAGAACTCCATCCACATCTCAAAACATTTCCCACCAGAACCTCACTCATTCATTCCATTAATCCTCTTCAAAAAAGTATTCTTATTGACTCTTCCCATCCACAATTACACCAATTTGCACAAACCATCAGATAACGTCAACATTTATTGACAGCACTTTCTTCTTCACTCCAAACCATCTTCACCTTTTAAAGCCACAACAGACTCTGTTTGCATAAAAAGTTTCCCATGACCAGCAGAAGAAAAATATATAAAAAATTCACATTTGCCAATCTTTCAAAACTATGTCATTGATGCTTCAAAGCACAATAAAGAAGAGGAAAAGAAAATCAATTGAAAATCCATACTTGCAACATTTCACATTCTATAGTCATCCAGCATAACAAATAACAGTCTTAGAACAAACGAGCAAAAAAAAAGTATATTTCATGCTCACCATTCAAGACGAATAATAATAAGCAACATGAAAGTGCCCAAATGGAATGAAATGATTAGAAGACATTTGTTTGCGTTTGCTATATTGATCGCCCTATATAAGTAACTGTAACGAGAGAGAGAGAGAGATTGACTTTCTATAAGGTAATGATTTTTCACAAAAAAAACAGCAAAACATCCAAAAGCAGAGCGAGCACTTATAGGTGAATGAAGGGAATGGGAGAGTTTGAGAAAGGTCAATTTAGAGTTTGTTGGATAGAAGCGCATTCATTTTGATTTGTTGAAGTTTATTTTGAACTTATGTCTTAATATTAACTCCAATCTGGAGCTGAACCTCCAAGGAATTGAACCATCGATCAAACAAACTTTCAATTCATTTGATCTAGAACCTCCCAAAGTGTCACAATTGTCAACATCCAATCAGACAAAACCTGCACGTCAGCAGAAAGAAATTGAAGTCAATCTATTTCCCCTTCTTATTATTTTTAATGGAATAATAACAACAAAAACAACATCATCATCATCAATAGCAATATTAGATTTTATTCATTAGATTCGTAATGATGGGAAATCCAATAATATTTGGTCAAGCAAGACAAAAAGGCTAAGCTTGTATGAAAAATGAAGTTTACCAATTTTGGCACAAGACTTTGGTGATCATTTAGAAATGATTATTATGGTATGAACTCTCATTATTCAATTTTGACTTTGATGGAATCAAAAATTAAAGTAAACTAACATGGATATGGAGAAATCATAGCTGAATTGATTTTTGTCATGGAATTGGATGTGATTTGAGTGATTTATGGAGTGGATTGGATTATTTGATGAAAGTGTAGAATCATATTGATTTAGAAGTATAAGTGGCTTGGAACTGCATTGGATTAATGTTTTGGCATCTTAATAGCTTGATGTCATGGCTAAGATCTTTGGATGGAGACTTTGCAGCGCAACTAACCTTCATTTATCATCAGATATGAGTATCAACTCTTTGAGACACTTCCTATGTGAGTAACTCCTAAGTGCACCTACACATTCCATCAATAATCATAAATCCGACAAAAAATACCCTTTCATTAATCCAAAACGCGTTTAACATCAACAAAAGTTATTTTTCGTGCTCAAAATCTGCAAATTACCTCATTACTTCCTCACTTCCTTCTTATTCCCCGGTAATATTCATCCAGCTTAATTTTATTTGCACGTTTAATGTAGTTTTAACCGTAATATGCATCAGCACACAACACCCATCACATAAGATATTCACTGATAATTTCCGAAAATTTGGCAGCATTAATGAAATTATCATTTAATGCTAATCGCTGAGGACGAACTATAAACACAATTATATAGATTCACGATGGAAATATTCTTAAGAGCAACGTATATAATTGAATTAAATTGATTCCTCATTCAACTTCTAGTGTTTAGTTTTTTATACTTTATTATTTGTCGGCAAAATACCGTCCATTAAATTCGATCGAAACCACCTCTTTGTTTTTCTTTCTCTCGTGTGTATCTTAAAACTGTTTGCTGCTCAAAGTTAAGCCAAGGAAGAAAATAAAACAAAAAACATGTAAAAAGAATTTTCAACATGCTGTGCACCTGTTATACACTAAATAAACTGTATGTATGAAAAAAGAACTTAATGTTGGCTGCTACTGATCAATTTCTTTCTAAAATAAACGCATAAGCGTTCTACAATGTGCTAAACTGTAAACACTGAATTAGTTTGGTTGATTTTTTATTTTGTATCAAATGTGAGATGGGAATTTAGACACGAGATGGGCTAATTTGGTGAATGTGATGAATTTTCTGTGCATTTTTGGTTGGCTGGATGAAAATATGAGAATATGAAAGCTTTAACGTTAGGTTCTCTTAGGTATTCTCTCGATTCTCCCAGTTTGGATATTAATTCTCTCAATCCTCTCAAGACTCTCAGTTCTCAAAATTATGCTCTCAAGTTTTCTCTCAAATTTTCTCTTATTTCTCTCAAATTCACTCCCGATTCTCTCAAATTTACTCTCAGTTCTCTCAAATTTACTCTCAGTTCTCTCAAATTTACTCTCATTTCTCTCAATATTCTCTCTAATTTCAAACACTTCATAAAGTGGCTTCCTAACTTGCTCTAATCTGATTTCTCGACAATTTATTTCTCTTAATCTTATTTCTCCCAAAATAAAAAAAAATAAATATATTTAATGTTAAGAAGATCCATCAGTAACAAGAGCAACAAAATAATAATAAAGAAGAAATTAAGAATGAGAAAATACAAGAAAAAAAAATGTTGCACGTTGCCAAATGAGTTGAGTATTTTTAAGCATAGCATTTAATTGAATAACAAAGTGCTATGGCTTTTGTTAAGATGATGAGCTAAGAGAGAGTAAGAGAGGAAGAAAGAAGGAAGAGAAAGAAATTGAAAAGTGCCAGTAATAAACCTAATTATCAGGTTGAAAGGTGTAGCTTTTAAAAAGCCATAAAAATTTAATTGCTAAAACGAATTTCTCGTATTTCTTTGTGCATTTAATTCAGTTTAAATTGAGAATATTTTCGGGAATAAATTAAGGAGCAGTTGTTAGATTCAAATAGCTTAAATTGAATGGTATTGTTTCTATTGGATTGGAACTACTCATCTGATGTCAATTAGTTCCGGGATGTAAAATTATGTAATCGAAGTTTTGAAATAGTTGAGGTTTTATTGAGTTTCAAATATTAACGGTTTTTTAAAATTCAAATTTAACAAGTTTCTAAAATTCAAATTTTAACGATTTATATAAACTGCTCAATACATGCTTTAATAGCTTAAAACCTCATTTTATCAAAACCCGACCATAAAAAAATCCCATCTATAGCACCATCACTTTATTATGTAAATTTAACAGCCATCAATCCATATCATCTTAACCTTGAAATGATTTGCAATTCAATTAAAGCTACAAACCATTATGATGCACACATTAAATTTCACAGAATGTAAAATAACTGATTATTGTCAAATCAAATTGATGTCACACAATCGCTCGATCTTGATTTGTGTGAACAGATTCCTTCTTTTATTTTTATATATCATTCTTTCTTCGTCACACAAGAATACATCTCTCGCGCCATGAATTGCGGATTAAACAATCAATTTACATGTGTTTTCGTTTGTCATATTCCTCTCGTTTTTTTTCTTTCTTTCTTTGAACTGTGCTTGTGTACACAAGCCACAAAATAACATTCATTTGATGTCATTTATTTTCAATCGTACATTTTACATTCTTTTCTTCATTTTTATTTTCTTTCTTTCATACTTTCTCTCTTACTGTTCTGTTCTCAGTCATTTCTCTCACTCTTCACTCGCTCGTTCGCTCACTTAAAAGATTGACTTGAAATGCTAAAGAGGGGTGCTAGGGGTGGACATCTTTTGGGATTTTTATGTTTGTGGGAACTTTTTTGAGATATTTTAAAATCTTTCAAGTTGAAACTTTTAATTTTGTGCAAGTTGAGAGAAAATTGGGAAAATCGAGAGAGTTTTGAGCAAGTTGAGAGAATTTAAAGAAAGATAAGAGAGTTAAAAGCAAGTTTAGAGAGCCAACAGCAAGTTGAGAAAGTTTAAAGCAAGTCGAGAGAGTTTAAGAAAAGTTGAGAGGGTTTAAAGCAAGTTGAGAGAGTTTGAGAAAAGTTGAAAAAGTTTAAAGCAAGTTGAGCGGGTGTAAAGCAAGTTGAGAGAGTTTAAGAAAAGTTGAGAAAGTTTAAAGCAAGTTGAGAGAGTTTAAAGCAAGTTAAGAGAGTTTCAAGCAAGTTGAGAGAGTTTAGATCAAGTTGAGAGAGTTTAGATCAAGTTGAGAGAGTGCTCAGATTTTACAGTAATTCCCTCCAAGTTCCCCCCTTAAAAAACCAAAATCTGATCAAAGTCAAATGACTAAAGGTGAAAAAAGAAATAATAAAAAAAAATTATACAAATAATATAAACAGCATTCAAAGTCAAAGTGAAAAAGTAGAAGGAGCAAGAAGAAGAAGAACTGAAAAAGATATATAGATATAGAAGTAAAGTCATAAAAAATGATGGAGTGGATTTAGTTTTTAGAGTGGCATATAAAATGAGATTTAATTTAAAGATAAGAGGTTCTACGAATTAAATGGGTGGACAAGCCACTGTAAGAAACTACTATGAACGAGTAATGAATCCATGACCCGAAGAAACGGAATTAGAATTTGTACTATTGATACTAATTTTGATATATTCATGAAAAAAAAAACAAGTAAGAAGAAACAAAAAAAAATCACTAATACCTTGCCATTTTTCTTTATTAAATTATCAGACTTTCTTCATCCTACGAAAGAGTTTCTTTGTTATTTCGTAAATTGAAAAGAAACTTCAAGCTGTGCTGATGAATGATCATTCTGACAAACTAGATTAATATTCTAGGATGATGAATTTGTTGCATGTATAAACATATTTGCTTATTCTTACTGTAAGATTTCTTATAATTCTTCGGTATATGTATAGTGGTACGGATTTAATAATGATATATACAAATCTCCCAGGATAGAGGTTTTGAACTATTTTTAGAATTAATGTTTGAATGTTTATGCTCACTACTGTGGATTATTTTGCAGTATCTTCTCAATATTGTTGAATTTTTGAACTTGTTTTAAGAAGATTGGGCTCCTCTAAGAGCCATAATGATGGTTTAAAGGTAGCAGTTTGTATAAGATTAAGTCAACAAAGCTAAAATGTAGTAAGAATCAGTTATATAATAATGAAAATGGTTCAAATGAGACTCGAACCTTTACTGTAGATGATCAGGCAATGATCTGAACCAATCTTGAAGCAATAATGTGAATTACCGCACAACTTATTTAAGAAAGTTAACAATCTTAACAGAATTCAATCCAAAACAACATTTTTTCTATAACACTACCGAGTCTCATCATTTCAAACGCATCAATACATCCAAAAAATAAAAACTTCCATTCCTTGAACATTAGTATTTCAGGAACTCAACAAAACTCATCGTTTTTGTTCCACCCTTTCAATCACTTTAATACTTATTTCCGAAAGATCGTCTTCATGCACCAAAAAAAATGCACATACAATGTATCATAATTACATATAAATTGTACTTCGATTATACCTTTTTTTCGTCTCGGAAAATTCTTTGATTCTCAAAAATAACAAAAAGCTGTTTAAATTTTGTTCAAACGCACATTGCAGGCTTCATCTTATGTAGCTTGAATTTGTAAACTCATGAATTTATTCTAATCCATTTTGAGATTTTCACAAATCATGGCTCAATATCATTATCATAATCCATCGATTAGAGGGGAAAAAAATTAATTGCTTTAACAGAGTGGAGCTCAATTTTGGATACAATTATGCTCCATGTATTGTGGAAGTGATAGGAATTTAATTATGTTGGATAAGATTTGATGAGGATCTTTACAATGGGTCGCAGGATGCATTTGTTGATGAATTTGATTTGACCTAAAGTTTAGGTTTGCTTATAGAAGGCTTTTTGATTAAAAGTTGTTTGAAATTATCACTTTTTCAAACTGAATCGATCAGATTTTAGTCAATTTAATGACAAACATTTAAATAGTTGACTGTCAACTATTAGGACACAAATTTTCATCATTTAAGTATCATCCTAACTTGTTATTATATTCACACCGTATTCACGTGTGAATCTATTGGTTTTGTTCAGATTGAAAAATCAGTTTTTCGAATTTTGCGAGAAAATGGAGCAAGATAGCTTAACATGTCGACAGATGAAAAGTTTGTGCCTGAAATTTTACATCTTCTGCAAAAAACAAATTTTCAAATTGATTGAGGCATTGCTGAGAAAATCGCAAAATACGCTTTCTGTAAGCAAACAAGCAAGCAAGTTAATCAGCAAGAAATCTTAATAACGAGACATCGTAGAGACTTCTAGTTTTTTACATTTGATCCGTGCTGCTCTAAAGAAGAGCTGTATTGTTTTTGGGCAAGGTAAGAACAGCCGTTGCTTCAGAAAAAGCAAAAAACTTTCCTTTCTTACGAATTTTTCAAAAAAAAGTTTACTGTGATTTTTATAAATAGCTTTATACCTTCAAACTTATGCTGAGCAAAGCTCAGCTGACTCGCTAGCTTTATACCTTCATACTTATGCTGAGCAAATCTTGGTTTATCCATTATACTTTTGGCGGTACGGTGTGAATATAATCCGCATTGGGTTTCTACCCGATACACTAGTTTTCACCAGATTTTGTAAATCATTAAATCAACCTCAAATTAAGCATTGCAGCATCAACAATTTCTTCAATTCATTCACAAAATTCCAAAAATATTAAAATAACACTAATTTAATTCCAATTCTCATTTGCAGGTCTCCGACAGCAACGACAATCCACCAGTGTTCTCCGAACAAGCCTATTCCTTCGACATTCCAGAAAATGCACCACGAGGCTACCAAGTTGGACTCATTACAGCAACAGACGCAGATTTGGGTGCCAATTCAATGCTCACATATACTGTCATTTCTGATTGGGCGAATGATGTTTTCACATTAAATCCACAAACTGGCGTATTTACACTGACAGCACGTTTAGATTATGAAGAGGTATGTATATGGAAATAAACTTTTTTTTGAAGCGTAAATCATGTCTCCTTTTGTTCGAAATCAGAGAGAGAAAAATCGAGGAAAGGAAACAAGAAGAAATAAGAATTTAAATGCCGACAATCATGCTTCAATCAAAGATTTTTTTTCTTATTCAGTGTTAGACAGAAGCAGCCTTAGTTCTAATAATAATTCCTTTAAAATTTTGTTTTTCTCTTATTTCATTTAACTTTTGGATTATGTTTCGATGTGAAACTTGTAGTTCTGATTTTTTTTTATTATTATTTATTTCCATTTCTAAAAAGAGATTAATCAAAGATTAGTAAACGATTGAGGAGATTTTTAATTTTTTTAGCGTAGTTGTATGGAGTATTGGGAGGTACTGAGTGTTGTTTTGACTTTGTGTCTTTGGAGATAGTTTTCGAATGTAAAGTCTTTCAATTTTTGCTAATTTTATTATTAAGATGGAGTTGGATCAGTGGTTTGGAATGTAAGTTGCCTTGTTGACCAAAGTTCGAACCCCTGCAAGTTCGGATCTAGGTAATTTCAATGTTACAGCTTCAATATAGCTATGCAAATACTATGATGAACTTTTGGTACCTAAACATGATTGATTTTCGTGCTTTAAACATGATTTGAACCGATATCCAAATTATTTGATCTAGCTTGAACTTAGTGCATTTTTCGAACCCAAGTCATAGATTTTCGATATTTAAAATTCAATAAACTCTTAAACTCCTTTAAACAAGAGCGAATAAGCTGTGAACCACTTAAATCAGTGACATTTCAGATCATTTCATTTATACCTGACCAACATATCAATCAAAGCAATTCCCAAATGCGTCCCAAAGATAACCTATTCCTCTTCACTTCCAAACCACTTTTTTTGTTCATTCCATTCTTACAAAAAAGGCAACGAGCAACTCACAGAGGGCAAGAAAGAGAGATGAAAACGTAACAAAACAAAACTAGAAACAGACAAAAATAAGAGAGATGAAAAAGAATGTTTATTTGATAGACAGTTTAATAATTTTTCACGAATAATTTTTTTTGATATGCTTGAAGAGATGTAAAAAAAAAGGTTCTCTTGCCTTTTTCTGCTTGTCTTTAAAAAATTTCAATTTCGATAAAAATCTATTTTCAATATACATTTCTATGATTTCTGTCTCTTTTTTACTGTTGTATATAAATGTTCTGATTAATTGCGTGGATCACATCAAAACGTAAATATCACATTACAACTTCATCCAAAATATTTTTTATTTATTTTTCTTGAGAAATGAAAATTTTTATTAATATTTTTATGACCAGAAATGAGATGGGTAATGGATTATACCTGAGTGGGTGGCTAAGGCGTCTTTTGATTGTTAAGAATTGATTGAATTTTTATAGCATGAAATTTTAACGACTTTTAGAATTCAAAAAAATGTCAAAACACGTGGTCTCACTTCGAAAAGTAAAATTGACTTAATATTGTTATCAAAACTAGTTTCTACTCAATTACTGCCATAACTTACCCAAAAAGATGGCAAAAATCGAGCACAATTTTCACAATGAAGCAATTCTTGTACTATAAAAGCTAAAACCAGTCAAAATGAGCTCATAATGATGCACTCAAAAGTAAATCCTTAAGAAAACAATATAATAAAGAAGAAGTACCTTAAAAAGAGACTTTAAACTGTTAACGACTCTCCAGATTTAATATTATTACTGCTTCTTATAAAATGATATTAAAAAAAATACAACAAGAAAATTCATATCTTCAGGGTTATAATAATTAAATATTAATGAATTGAAAGAGAAACACATTCAGTTTATTTTAATGCAGTATGTATAATTGGGTAGAATATTTGGCGATGATAATCTGTCAATTAATTCAATGCGATTTAATAACTATATTAACTTATTCACATTAACAAACTTCTTTACTTAAAAATATCTTTTTTTCTCATTTAATTAAATTACAGGTGCAGCATTATATTTTAGTGGTACAGGCACAAGATAACGGACATCCAAGTCTATCAAGTACATTGACAGTGTACTGCAATGTGATCGATTTGAATGATAATGCGCCCGTCTTTGATCCGATGAGTTATTCAAATGAAATTTATGAGAATGTTCCAGTCGGTACGGAAGTTATCACGGTTAGCGCTACTGATATTGACTCAGGTATGTTTGCATTCTTTTCATATATTCTTATTCTTCAATTATTGAGTTTGGTTTTATGGATTCAGGGTAAGGACATGTTGAGAGCTGCAATTGAATCTTTGTTATTCAGTTCCCTGTGAAGTGGATTCAGTTCTCTGTAAATTGGTTTTAGTTCTCTACAAATCAGGTTGAGTTCTCTGTGAATTGGGTTTGATTCTCTGAAAACTCAGGTTTAGTTCTTTGTAAACTAAGGTTTGTTTCACTGTAAAAGCAGGTTGAGCTCCTTACAAAGCATATTGAGTTCACTGCAAAGCAAATTGTGTTCTCTGTAAAGCAGGTTGAGTTCTCTACAAAGCAGGTTGAATTCTCTGTAAAGCAGGTTGAGTTCGTTACAAAGCATGTTGAGTTCTCTGCAAAGCATGTTGAGTTCTCTGCAAAGCAGGTTGAGTTCTCTGTAACAAGGTTGATGAAGAGTTCACAAATTCATGTTTCCACATCCTGATATGATCACTTAATTTTCACATTTCGAAATAAAAGAAAAACGCAAATTAATGATAGTAGATATATCAATGTCGATTTAAAGCGCGAGTTTATCGCTATAATGACCGCTGCTTTTTAAGTCCACCATCCAATGTAAATGTAAAAATACAAACTTGTTGATTTCTCTCTTTTCATTTTTTTTTATCTCAGTTTTTTTTGCATTCCACAACACTACAATTCATTTATTAAATATCCATTTGGCATCATATTATTATTTTAACGTCTATTGTCTCGTCATCATCATCTTCTTCTTTTTGTTTTTTATTCCTTCTTCATCATCTCAATGTACATGAATTTTATGAGTACAACAATTACAATAATAATCAATTTATGAATAATATAAAAAATATACGTGGATATGCGCGAAGAAATGAATGATGATTGTGTGATGCAAGATGATATTGTAGGAATAAGAATGTCGAAGATTGTGGTAGTGCATCAATCAAGTCTGGTTTGGATGAAGGGAAATTAATTTTTTTATTTTCAATTTATTAAAATGAGCAGAATTCTTATCAGAATATTTAGATGACTGAATCTATTGATCTTTTGACCGCGAATTCTTATAGCTAGGTATGAACTTAATTTGCGAACCATACGATCTGTTTTTATATCATTTTTGTTCCCATGAATTAAACACATTACCATCATCAATTGATCCCAATCCACAATAATAGACCGAAAAGCCTACCATCTGACTAGACATCCACATCTTGGGGTTAAAAAGTTCTTAAAAAAAATTAAAATTCAACGTAGTACATTTGACTCCATTTCCCACAAGAGCACGTCAAAAAAATCTTTATTCGCTACTTATCTGACACATCTAATATGTTTGAAACATTTAAATAGTTACAAGTCGAGTGTATATAAAGGTTAATAATTTGCTTTTTTCCTTAGTGAATAGAACAAAACTTAGTTCTTTTTTTTTGCTGATTTTTGCTGCAGTCATATAATATCTCATCTGATATTCTTCCATTCTATCGCCTCATGACTTTTCTCTCAGCTTCAATAAATTGTTGTTTTTTGAAATATTGACTCTAATTACTTGAAATTATTCCTCACCATTTATTCCTATCATATGGGACGTGATAGATTCTCTAAACTGTCTTCCACATGCTCTCGCATATTATATCTAAAGTGAGAAAATTTCTATGAAGTTGACTATTGTGTGTATTAATGTATATGAGATATAGTCACATATATATGAAAAAAAGAAGCAAAGTGTCCGAGACGTTTCTATATTTATTTTTATTCTCTTATTATATTTTCTGTGCAATTTTGTTGCAAAATTGGCTTGATAGACTCATGGCATTGGTTTGACTATATGAACTGATTAGCGGTTAAGTCTTTTATGGAGTTTGTTGGATGTTGAGTGAGTTTATCTATTAATACGTTTATAAAATAGTAGATCATGAGTTATTTAAGGTCACATTTTCATAATTTAGTATTATTATTATTATTATTATTATTATTATTATTATTATTATTATTATTATTATTATTATTATTATTATTATTATTATTATTATTATTATTATTATTATTATTATTTTATTTTAAGCTTTTAAGAGCCAGACCGTGTCATGGCATTATTACATTTTAATTATATATAATTAATAAGTTTCAATGATTTAGTAAAAAATCTTTGAAGAAACTTATGAAAATTTAACAGTAATTTGAGATTCAAAGGCAAAAAAATTGTTAACTGATATTCAAGATTCAAAAAAAAAATAAAGTTCAAAAATTGATCATGTGTTTGTAAACAGAAAAAAGTTTGTCAACATAAAATTTAAATAATAATTTAAAGACATTAAAATTGGACTAGTAGATTCTACCTTTGATATTCAAACCTGATCCTACTCCTTGACACTAGCAACTCTAGTGACCTTACCTGCTCCCAATCAAATGCGCCTCCATTTACTGCCTCAATGATTCACTATTTTTAGCTGCCTGAAGTGTCAGTAAATGGCATTATTTACCACAACAAATTCCTATCGCTATGATGGCAAATATTGCTGCAATCTATCTCTTTAAAATAAAAAAAAGTTGTGAGTTCTTTTCATTTTCACCTCTTCCTTTTGTGATATCCACAATTGCTGATGAGACGATATATGTAGGAATGAAATGATGATGATGATGACGATGGTGTGAATTGAAAAAGTCCATTAGGAGTTGATTGAGTAAATAATTGTTGGACATTAAAGGGATATTTGACTTGTCTATTTCTTTTGAGTTTGTAATATATATATTTTTTTTGTCTCTAGTTGTCGTCGTCGCTGTTTGTTGAGTAATTCTTTGTAATCAGATTCTTTCTGTGAATGAAAGAGAATCGTGTGACATGAAGATGTGGATGTGATCAACAGGTGATCGATGGAAATAGTTTAAAGTGTTGTTACTAGGAAATTACTGTTAAGTAGGAGTTTAGTGATATATGGGAGGTGTTTGATTGGTTATTTATGGATTGAGGAATTGGACATTTTTTTAAGTCAAGTTTAAAAGAGTTTGTAGGTGAGTGGTGTAGGAGATTTGATGCCTTTTTGATTGGTTTAAAGCAGTTTGAGGCTATAATCTTAAAAAAATATTGAATTGTATTAGATTCTTCATTAGAATGAAGAAAAGTTGCGAACATACTTCAAAAGCATATCTTTGATAAACTTTTTAAAATAAGGATATATTATATTCTAGGCTGAAGATAGGTATATTAAATAACTGATCTGAAAACTAGCCTAATAATGTCTCCCTAGTTTAATAGCCACTAAACTCATCTACATCGCTTACTTTTATATTCAATCATCTTAATCATCCATAAAGTTCTCATAAATAAATAATCCAATATCAAAAAAAAATTCCAAACCTCCAAAAATCACTCACCTCAACAACAGCTGTTCAACACAACGATTTTATTCCTTTAAAAAAAATAACTTTACATTCCATCGCATATCACAATAATTTGATCATATTGAATAATTTTTGTTTTATTCTCTCTTCCTTTTTGATGAATTTGAATACAATTGACATTATACAACAAATTTTGTTAAGAATATTGGTTGTAGTCAAGGTGCCTTCCAATAATAATGTACTTCTTATTTGTTATGCAAATCATGGTCCCATATAAACAGTGCTCTAGGAAATTCTTACCATGTGAATGTTTAGAGAAGTTTGTGAGGCGAGGAAATGAAGATGTTGACTATGGCGCATAAATATATAAAAAAAAAATATTAAAGCATCCCGAAACACCTCAATCTGAACTCAATAGACACTTCATAAATTTCCAATACCCTCATTTTTATCCGCGCGAGTTCCAAACAAAAAAAAAGAAGCTGCTTTGTGAAATAATAAATAATAAAAAATAAAGTCCGAAAGAACTTCTCATTTGCCTATAAATATATGTGTTAGTTCTTCCATTCATTCAAACACTTGAGATAGGCTCATGCAGATATTTTGTAGCTACGGAATAATTTTAGCATGAAAAAAAAAATTTTTCTTTAGAATCCCATTAACCTCATTCAGTCTGTCTATTTGATTTCCTTTTTATTATTCACAATAAAAAAAAAAATCTCATTTTTTATCTCAGCAGAAAGCTGCGCTATTCTTATTTATTTTGCAATAGCTTCTTACTTTGTTTTTATTATTATTTTTTTTTGTCCGTCTTTTCGCAGCTTGTTCTCTCATGTCTTTTGATTTTGCATTCCACTTCTTTTTATTTCTCTTACTTTCATGGCTATGCTGTAGTTGTGTATATCATGCATATAAAAAAGAGGTGATAAAAAGAAATGAAACGAAGGAACAAAAAAAAAATGCGAAAATGATGGCAAGCACATACAGGAAAGTAAGAAGAAGACATTACGAATGCGAAAATAGAAAAATGAGTAGGGAAATTGCGTAATAAGGGTTAAAGGCGCATGGGTTTTTAAAATTGAACGGATGCTTTTGTTTGATTTTATGAGATTGTTGTGAATTATGCGAATCGATCGAGCAGTTGATTTAAAGCAAGTGGCATTGTTGAGAACATAGTAACGATTATTCAATATTCAAATTATGTATGCAACTATAATTAGTTTGTTTCCCCATGTATAGTTTCCCTTCATATGAATACTTAGTCTCTTTCTGCTCAGGAACAATAAAGATCATTGTGCATATATATAGAGGCCGTAAGGTCTCTTCGATTAAGTTCATTAATAAATAAATAAACATTGTGTTCATTATATCCAACAGTCATTCAGGTTTGAAACCTTTAATAGTAGACTTTGAGGCTTATTTCTAGTTAAATCTTAACCCAATTAACAGCACAGCTCTACCTAAAACTTTTCAGACTAAACTGTGCTTTACTATCTGTAAACCTTTCAAATGAAAATTCTTACTAAACTCACCAAAAGCTCACAAAATCTCCGACAATCTGCTCCAAATTTTCCCTCTTATCCACTCAAATCATCGCTAAAAATATTAATATCATTACAGCATTCATACCACACTTTATTATGTCTTTCTCATCTTTTTATTCCTATATTTTTTTCGTGGAGTCTTTATAATAAGGTACACATACATCCAAACATAGAATCTGACCCGAAAAGCGACCTAAAATTGCTATTTATGGAAGAACTTTTTTTTTGTTATGGTTTTGATGATTCTCTTGATGTATTGTATTTATGTATGCATGTATATACATGCGGGTATTCACAAAAAAAAATTATGAATAATTGTGCTTTATAGAAATCTCATATTCACAATAAATTTTCACTTTATAGAATCGCTCTTTTTAGTTGTTGATGATTAATCGCTAGAAACATTTCACACTAAATTTCAGACGCTCATGCTTCATGAAGGGCTTAATGATTGAATAATGAGATTCATTGTTATTATTTCATTTAGAATATAATTTTTTTTATGTTGTGAAATTCTTAACGAATTTTTTGCTCAATTTAATTTTGCTTTTGTGTAATGAAAAATCAGCGTTGAATTGTTTTAATGGAACTGCTTACACGAGCGGTTAGATGCTTGATGTTTTTAATGCACTGAGAATGGCGTTTTATGTTTTGATCTGGTAAATTAGAGTGAAAATGTGTGTCAGTCGTGGTTGAAATTGGAATTGTTTGGAATTTTGATGGGATTTTTTCGCAATTTTTTGAGGCTTTAAATTGTGATTTGTTATATAAATCATGTAGAATCATGTGAAATTGATTGTATATTATAAGATCCTAAGATAATTTGGAATCTAGGGTTGGAATTTTGTTACTAAGAACAATTTTGAATTTTTCTGCTAGCTTCGCACCCTTCAGCATAGTTGCAAACCCCTTCGACTAGTCACAGACTTCTTATAGTAGTCACTGAACCCTTGAATTGTCTACAATCTATAATATTTCCCTTACTCAACTATAAACAGCAGTTCTTACGTCATCCATCCACCAATACCACTCAAAACAACATTTTACCTAATTTGTCATGCAAAAAAAATTATTAATTTGCGGTATATCTTATGTTAATAAATATTTCATTCATTCTTTAACATTTTTTTTTTCTCTCTCTTTCTCTTTTCATTGCTTTGCAGGCGACAACGGTCGAATTGAATACAGCATAACCTCAGGCGATGATGATGATTTTGAAATCGTTTCAAATGGAACCATTTATACTAAACGGCTGTTGGATCGTGAGACAAAAAGTACATATAACTTGATTGTTACAGCACGAGATTGTGCTAAGGATGTTGACAAACGACTTTCATCGACTGTACAGGTAAGAATCGAGTGGATAGAATTTTATAAACGAAAACAATAGAAAGTCTTTAGAATATACAATGTTCAAGCATTCAATTCTCATTTCATAGCGTCATCGTTCGTTCAATATTATAATTTTGTTTTTTTGTTAAAGCAATTAGAACTTGTGATGAAGAACTTCGAGAGTCTTTCAAATTTAACACTTCTTCTCGTCTCCTTTTTTGGCTATGAAGTATTTCATGGAATAATTCAAATTGTGCTTTAAAATAGAGATGAGAAATATGAAGAAGAACATGAAAAGAATCATAAACAAATATTTGTTCAATAAACACTAACGAACGTGGATTCCATGATTGCTGTTAAATATTTTGTTTTGGATTCTTTTTCCAATGTGGATTTTTGAAGATTGTTTATTGTGAATTGTTCTTAGATTTTGGATTTTTTCGGGTGTTGATGGTTGTTTTGTTAGAGTAAGGTGTCATTTTGGGGTACGTAGTCTATCTTGTATAATAATAATATTCTATTTAATCAATGCCAAACCATAGCTCAACCATAGCTCAACTCTAGTGGAACCCATAGCCTAGCCCTATTCCTAGTCTAGCTTAAGCTTTAAGCCAAGCATAAACCAGGACTTCAAGAATATAGTAATTTTTACTCATCTCCAAACAATTCTAAACTTGCTTCACTTCTTCACATCCACAAATTAGTTTATGATTCTTCTCATACACAATATCACTTAACTCATCTTACATGTACGTGCGAATAAATATGTAAGAAGAAACAACATCACTTGATTGTTATGAATAAATTAGAAAAAAGAACATAGTTCAGTAATTCAAAAAAGGAACTAGTTGGTTCTTATTCGTACATGTCAAAATGAACAAAAATCCCGACACTTTCAGACTGAAATGAACATTGAATTGAAGTAAAACAGCAAAGGGGTTGTGCATTAATATTTCAATTTGCCATAATGTCGGTAACTGGATTGACATAGACTTGGCTCATTTCGCTGTTTTGTTTTCATGTCTGCATTACCCTTACGGTTGTTATTTAGATTTTGAAATATTTCAACAGCATATAAATTATAAAAGACAATCAATGCAAAAGCTGATTTTTCTATTTATTGTCAATTCTTCTCCACCTTATTCTCATTCAATTTTTATCAAGATAATTTTTTTTTGCGGTTGCAATGAATTTTTTCTTTATTATTTATTTTAAACCAAACATTTGTTCAAATTAGCAGCTTTCAAATGTCGTTTATGAGTGCTGTTACATGAGAATGAACTAAAGTTGTGTATTTAATTGAGGAATAAAGTGATTGTTGTGTAGTTTAGTAAAATATCATGTAAACTAGCTAAGCTATGAAGAACCCCAGCAGCAAGATTCATTTAATGCCGTCAGACAACCGTCAAGGTACACTCACTTCTCTGTGACGTTAACATAGTGACATGGATGACCCCTAGCTTCTGTTGCTTCGGAATATCCTAGTCGTATATCCGAGTTTGGGAGCTTTTGTGCTCCTCGGGATAATGAAATGAATTTTGAGTTTAGAACAATTATTAAAAAATTAATTTTGAACATATACTTATACTTGCCTTACTAATTGAAAAACTTAATCAATTTTCCAGGTCACAATAATATTAAAAGATGTAAACGACGTAAAGCCAATTTTTATAACACCAAACGAGACAAGTGTTAGCGAAAATATACCAATTAATACTGTCATGATGGCAATCAAAGCAATTGATCGAGATGAAGGCCGTAATGGTTATGTCGAGTACATGCTCGAAACAAATTCCTCGTCTATGCCATTTACGCTCGGCTCTGTTGACGGTTTACTGCGGGTCTCTGGTCGTCTTGATCGTGAAACAAAGGCTAATTATGAATTGACTGTAACCGCTAGAGATCGCGGTGAGCCACCACAAAAATCGCAAACTAAAATTCTTGTGAGAATACTTGATGAGAATGATAATAGGTAAGCGAGCATTGTTGCTATTTGTAACTGGGTCACACGGTTTGTGCTGATGACTTTTTTTTTCTCACTTTTTATAGTCCCGTATTTGATCCAAAGCATTATAGTGCATCTATTGCTGAAAATGCAAGCATTGGTGCAAGTGTGTTGCAGGTGAGAGTCTTAAGCTTTACACATTTCAGAATTCATTAATAAATTTCTTTAAAAAAAATTAAATCTAGGTCTCAGCAACAGACATCGATGAGGGATCAAATGGACGTGTCCGGTTTTCAATCGCGAGTGGTGACGATAATCGTGACTTTAGTATCAGTGAAGATACCGGTGTCGTACGCGTTGCAAAAAATTTAAATTATGAACGTAAATCGCGCTACGTCCTGACAGTTCGTGCGGAAGATTGTGCAAGTGATGTCGGTAGTGGCGAAACGCGTTTCGATTCAGCTGAATTGATAATAACAATCACAGATATAAATGACTGTTCACCAACATTCTTGGACTCACCGTACCTGGCATATGTGATGGAAAATGTTATACCAAATGGCGGTTATGTGATTACAGTTAAAGCTTATGATGCCGATACACCACCATTTAATAATCAAGTGAGATATTTCCTTAAAGAAGGCGATGCAGATCTTTTCAGAATTAATGCGTCGACTGGTGAAATATCATTACTACGAGCATTGGATCGGGAACAGCAAGCTGAATATACATTGACTCTTGTTGCAATGGATACGGGTGAGTAGCGTTTATAATCCTATTATTTCCTATAACATTGAGATCTCTCTGAGGGTAAATATATTGATATTTCGCATAAAAAATTAATCTTAACATGTCACGATACCCATCGTGCTGCATCTCTTTCTCTGTTATTTTTTTTTCCTGTGTTTTGGCTCGCAAAAGAGTGGGATGAGATAACAACATATCAGATTTTTTTTTTTTGTTGCCAGCAAGTAAAAAGCGTGAAATTTCCTCTTGCCTTTGTACCTCTCCAAATAAGCCATGGCGTTCATAAATATTTATTTTGTACTTATCGATTGAACAATCGTATTAATTGAATTTGTCCTACATTGTATTGTACGCGAGAAAATGGTTTTAATATTAATCATACGGGAATATATTGCCGACTCTGCTGGCACAAACGTGATGCTGAATTTTTTAAATCTTGTTAGGAATTTGATAAGGATTATGGGAATAAGAGGTTGTAGTTTTTTTTGTGGGGCATAAACAGTTGGATGATAAATTAGATAGAACGTGGAAGGGATTATGTTTGCTGTGGGCTAGTTTGGTACTTTTGAGCTGGATTTAACTGCAAGTGTGGTCAATTCAGAGATTAAGAAAGTTTTTTAAGTGTTCAGCTAAGTTCATTAATGCCAAATAAATTTTAGATATTTTTTGGGTTTCGAACTACTAGCTTTGATGATTTTAAGTCGAATGACATTACAACCCTAGCAGAAATTTAATAGTAATTTCCTAGTAATTTACTGGATAACTTTCCATTTGATACTTGCTATTTGCTAGTAAACATAGTAGTAGTATTTTACTAGCAAAGTTGTAAAAAAATTAAATGAATATCACAGTTGATTTCCACGTGTTCTTTTAATTTTTCTTATTTGTGTAAATTATTGTACAAGTATTAGTGTGCACTTAGTAAAGTTAATTAATGTACAGTAACACTATGAAAAAAATAAAAGACTTAATTTAATTAAGTCGAACACTGATGAAAGCCCATGACTCGCACGCAAACCTGAAGAAGTAATAATTAATTAAAAGTCACATAAAAATTTGGATCGAAGTTATAAAGGTGATTTCTGCGCGCTCTTGTGAAGTATATGGCAAATGCCAAATTTAAAACAAAATTTTTTATGACGCAAAAAAATTTTTTTTGATGATTTTTCGTAGGGTTCGTACTTAAGCAGATTTGATCAAACATTTCACATGGTAATTTGCTTGTAAGTTGCTAGTAAATAGCAAGTGTAATTTACTAACAGTAAGTTGTTTTAATAATAACTAGGAAATTGCAAGGAGTAGAATAGAAATACTAGAAAATTGCTAGTAACTCCCGCTAGGGAAATTTGTTATCAGGACTAAGATATTAATGAAAGAATGGCAACCTTACCTGCTATTTTATGTGCATTCTATTACATTAAGTTCAGATCAGACTCTAAATGTTGCACAGCATCCAACTCTGCCTCTTAATCCCTACAAAACATGCGCTTCGATAATCCACAAAAAAAAAATTCATAGAACATTTCACTCCAAAATTAAATTCAAAGGCACTAAAAATGGCAATAGAGAAAACCACAAAATACGCTATTTTCGGATCTTTTTCGTATGCCAAACCTTCCAAACCTGTCTACAAAAAAAAAATTAAAATAAAATGCGCATATTTTTCACTTCATACATGAAAGTTCAACGCTAAGAATAGAAAAGAAAAAAAGCTAAATTTGAATATAAAGAATATAAAAGAAGCAGACACAAAAAAAAGCAGAGATGAGACAAATATCACGCACATAAAGAAGTGCCTATGAAAGCATAGAAACAGAAAATTATTTGCATTTAAAATGAGGATGGAAACTATAAGAATTCTCGAAAGCGATTTGTCGAAAAGCATTTTAATCACATTTTTGCATTGTAATACAAAGTAGAAATATGTATCGCACATTAATTCTGTGTTGTTGATTATTCGTATTTAACAAGATGTATTGTAATGAAGTTCTTCATTATACTCTTGAGAATCTTTATTTTACTGAGTCATCGTTATGGCTTGTGTTGAGAATATATTGAAGGTTGAGGGGGATTTAGAGGTTGTAAAATATTGACAGAGTTTTAGATTGCTTTTCTTATTTATATAGAGCAGGATTCTTGTGATTATAGAGCAACCTAATGCTCTAACATACAAAATTGAGTAAAGCTTAACTCCTAAGATCCATATGTTCATAAATATACCCTAATCATCAAGGTATAAATGTCTTCCAGCTGATTTGATCCAAATTCACTATACTAACCTTCAAATCCTTCGAATGGCGCCAACAACATCCATCCAATCCCACATAATCCTCCATAACTTCTACTAAACCTCAAAATGACCTAAGTCATTGAATCAATAAAAATTTTCACAACTTTATTTAATAATATAAAAAAATTATAAGAAGATTTTGCAATAATTTCAACTTTATTATTATTCTTATAAGAGGGTAAATTTATCTCGCCTACTCGCTCATTTAAGTCTATTGAATACGTAAATAGCTAAAACTTACAATAGTTTCGAAATAATCTAGAATTAAGTCATTTTATTACTCATAATTATAGTGTATTTAGATAAATGGAAGGCATTTAAAGACGATACACGAGCGAGCTGCAAGAAAAATTTCAAAAATGCCTGATCAATTGGAAATTCACTGAATAAATAAATAATCTTCATTTTGTGAACATCGAAGTGAATGCAATGTTTGTGTTTTGTTGGGTGTGCTGGTTTTGATGGGAAAGGTGGTGTAGTTTCAGGCTGTTTGTCTTTTTGGGATGATTGAATGGTGGATAGTCTTGGACACTAGTAGAACATGGGATCTAGAAGGGTTCTAGCTTTATGAATTGGACTATTTTGATGAATAGCTATTTTCGGGATCCTAAACTCAAATATCCTCTCTAAAAACCTAAAGAACTTCTATAAATGTCTTGAGCCAACCAAATATTCCTGATTAACATCATCTAAATCATTAGATTAGTGCGCATCTTCACCCAATCCATCTCCAGCAATACCATTACTTACTCCTTTTTCCCTCTATCTCAATCGCTTCTCTCCGACTTGTGCAACAATAATTTATCGATAATTTAATTGCTTCAGACAGCAAAAACAAATAGCTAAGCATTTATGAAAGAGATGTAATATTGAAAAAGGGAAGGCATAGATAGAGAATATTTTAACATATACAAATTGCATACCTCATATAAACACAGACATAGCGATATGATTTTTTTTGCTTCTTTGTTCTATCGGCAGGGGGAATTATTAATATATGGTAATGTTATTAAATGTTTGTTTTATAATTCAAATTAATCAATAAAAGTTGAAAATTTTCATAAATCACTTTGAGTTAAATGGCATGAAATAAAAAATTGTCGTGGTCGGTAAAGTTGAAATTTTTCTAGTTGGTAATTTGTGTCATGGAATTTATAGTTGGACAAATGAAATTGTATTTATGATAGACAAAAAGTCATTTTTTACAATATTGAATTTCCAAGAAACTTGAAAGCTTTTGAAGGCATTAGCTTTGACTTTTGGGATTGAGTATCAATCATTTAGTTTTTATTGGAATTAATGATAATTTAAAGCAAAATAAATGGTCCGAAACTATACTCGAAAAATGTCAACATCCGCAAGAAATTAGAAATGCAAATTTATATAATATGCATTTGTGGTTTAGGTTCAGGTCCTATAATATTTTTAAATATAATTAATTTAATCGGTTAAGTTTTTATTACACTTTTTTGTGCTTCAAATTGAAAATGTAGAGAGCTTCGCAATTCAAGCGATCAGGGGCGTAGCCAGAAAATTTTTAAGGGGGGGGCCCATTTTCAAAAATTAAAAAACCGTTATTTTGTATCCTTAAATCTATAGTCATTCTTCATAAATTTAAATATTTAATTCATTATTCATACATTAAATTTAATTTTACGTGCTGATTTTGACATTTCTTTCATCAATTCCTATCCATTAACTGGTTCTTCTCTATAAATACTTAATAAAACAATTATCAGATTTTCGGAGGGGGGGCCCGGGCCCCCTATGGCTCCGCCCCTGCAAGTGATGGTTCAAATCCCGATATTCAATCTAAAGACATCTTTTTTGATAATAAAAAAGCATTCATTTGAATTTTATTTTTATTTTACCAACTCTGCAACACACAAAACCAGTAAAACCCAAACACAAATCAGAAAGTTACCAACAAACCAGTATAAACTTGTACGATTCCTTATCAGTCATTTAAAAGTAGATAAAGCTCCATTATTCACATTCACTTTGTATTTTTATAAACTGCCCTCCTTGCCACTTCTAATTCCTCCGTCAGATAGAAAGTAACAATAACAATTAATAAAAGTCACACATCAGCAAGCACGGCTGCAGATATTTCCATTCCAACAACATAATAATCTGTAACTGAATTGCAGTCAGCTCATATCTCAGTATGAGATTTTTATTCTCTCACTCTCAACATTGCTCATAAAAGTGCATACCATAAGCCACCAACCACATTGATTGAAATGGAAGTGCATAATTAATTTAAGTCTATGTACCTGCGAGCATTCATTCATTAAAGACGAATGGAGAATGAAAATCGATAAAAATCATTTTTAATATAAAAATTTGCAGACTATAATATCTTAACTTGATGAATATTTTTCATATTTTATTTTTCTTATGTCTTATCTTATTCGCTTTCCTATTTTAACTAAAGCATAATTAATTAAATGTGGAAACGGCAAAGCATGTTGTGTCCAAGTTTGGAATGCCATTCCGGAGCCTGTTTTTCCCGTTTATGTCCGACAGTTGATAAAATGTGAACAATTAAAATTTTCACACCCAATTGCAGTGGAGGAAAAAAAATAAACAACAACAACGCAAGCAGGCACAATTCTGAATTGACATTGCGCTATAATCAGTCAAAGGAATTGTTACATTTTACAATGTTGTTTACCATTTTTATGCGAAGCTATTCTAAGAATGAAGTGTGATGTTTTTGGCTGTATGGAATGTAGGATGGGGAGCTACTTGGGTGGGTAATTGAGTTTCAGTGTGTGATATTGTGATTTATAATGTGTGGTCGTTTGCCTTATAAACAACGTTTTATGTATTAATTGAGAGATGGGACTGTGATAGGAATTGAACTTATATTCTCACAGACCAGAGGAATTTTAGATATCTAGTAAGTTGTTTAAGGACTCAGCTAAAGTGACCGTACGCTTGCACTGACAAATTTGCTTATACATAGCTTCAATTATCTTAGATTCAATTATATTTGGGAACTGAAGTCTGTTGAGATCAAAACTTGAAGCCAGTCAGATGAAATCGACTCGATCTAACCTCAAAATTAGTTGAAGAAGAGTCAAGACAGTTCAGATATACTCAGTTGACTTCGTCTACTGTTTGATAGTTTTAATCAATAAAACCAAACAGTATCACATCCTTGATCAATTCATAATTACCTTTCCAAATTCAATAACTCAAAAATGCGCTTTTGACACAATTTCATCCACCAAAACTCACATCCATATTTGTATTGTACATATATTGGCGGCATTTCATAGTAAAAAGCACTTAAAGAATTGTGCAATTTTTTTTAACCGGTAATTTTCATTTCATTCAATCATTTGCACTTGTAAACTGACGGTAAATTAAATTAATTCCATTTTTAACACTCCATCACATAAATTTTTGCTCTTTGTGTATTTAATTTTGTATCTACTTGTTTATAAATAATTAATTTATTTTTTTCTTTCACTAAGTGCGTAAGGATAAAGACAGAAGCAGGTTGTTGGACAAGGCATTGAGATAGTGGGATGGGGGATGCGATAGATTAATTACAAGGACTTGACATTCGAGTAATTAATTTAAGATCAAGAGCTCTTTAAGGCAGTAAGAAAACTGTTCTTTAAAATAACAGGAAATCCAAAAGACTTCTTGAAATGTCACTCAAAACATGAAAAGTTGAATCAACTTGATGCTGTTGACAGACCCGAACGACACACAAAAGAAAATTGCATTTTGTACCATGACTAATGACGCATGCTCGTCAATTTGATGTTCTGTCTTCAACGACTTTGTTGTATTGCTCGGGAAAGTAAAAAATTCTCGCAAATTTTCTAAAAATCTTGTACCGTGATTAACACACCCAGTCAGAGGTATTTTTATCATAATTTACGGCTGAAATTCTTCAGCACTAAGAGAATTTTCATAGTTTACATGCTTTTCAAATTCCGTCGTACACGAGAAACTTTTTTATTTTAAAATATGTGAAAAATTACAGCACAATATCAACAAGAACATCCTTGGAGCTTTTGAATAATAATAATAATTTCAAAATTAAATTTATTATTCTTCTCCGCTGTTTCCAATTCATTCTCTATTTATACAACGATATGTAGACAGTGTTCAAAGCATACCCTTTACAATTGCTTAATAGCATGTGAGAAAAAAAAATTATTGTACAATAGTAAAAAATAACTTTTCAGTCAGTTTAATCTACCTACGCATTAAATTGATGTTTGATTATTTATGTTTTTTCTCTTTCATTCTCTCCTCTCTGTTGCCTTTATTTTTTTTTTTTATTTAACATCTATATAGATTTTTATATTATTTTATTATTTTTATTAAAATCTTGTAATCTGCGATTGCAATGTCGACGTCGCCTTTAAGTTGCATGCAAAATGACATACGTTTTTTCGCCACATTTATGATGCAACTTAATGGACTCTTGTACATACAACACTAGTTTAGTCCAGTGCATTTTCATTTCAATTTTTTAATGCGCTTTAGAATGAATGATAAATATTTTTTTTCAGGAGAGCCATTTTGATGAAGAAATTGCGTTTATCAGTTGTGCAGTTTGAAAGTTGTTAAGACATGTCGATTTAGTAATCGTTTCGTTGCAATATGCTTGCTTGTTTATGGACGGAAAAAATGTTAATCAGATTAGGCTTATCGCTTTAAGCAATCTAGTGTTTCATAAATCATGAAATCTGTAGATTAAATGTAATTTTTTAAAGTTAAAATACTGAAATTGCCTTAGTTTGTTGCAAAATTTATGTTAATTCATGATTTTGAGTACTTATTTTGTTGATTTGGGTTGATTAATGTTCTAGATATCTCAAAAAAGCTTTAAAATTGATTTCAACTAGATTTTACGAAAGTAATAAAAAATACTTATCGCATCAATTGATGCGAACCTTTTGCTTCAAAAATTCAAATTCAAAATGTTTGTTCCAACATTTTTAATTGACAAATTTCAACTTTCTTCATCTAACAACCTCATAAGCTGCTGTTTAAACTTTTAAACATCGAATCTACAAAAACACTCACGATTTATATCTAAAAATGCGCTCACTTAAGTGTATCTTGTCTAAAAAAAGCTTTTAAAAAATGAAGTTTCTCGCTTTATCATCTTGTGACATGAAAATAAACTTAAGCCATGTGGACAGTTTAAGTCATTAGCATTATCCGTAAGCAGAAAATGCTTTAGTGCGAGCGAGACACGACGATGCAAAAATATTTTCCTATAATTTATTAATTTGCTGTTAATTAATGGTGATACTAATGGACATGGCACTTTATTCGCAATTTACTTTTACACTCATGCATTTTTAGATTCATTTCATGTCGCCTTTTTTGTTCTCAGTGTTCAAGCATTTGTAAATAATTTTTGCTCACTAATTAAGCTTAAAGTTGGAAGGTAAATACAAAAAAAAAATATCACACGGTTTATGTGCATAGAAAGAGCGCATGATCTGCCTCCTTTTGGACTTAATACATTTCTGTTGCTTTGTAAGATTCCCTCGGGATATAATACACCTCATTCAATATCTACGGTATATATATAGAAGATGATAAATATGAGAGCAATATATTTTTACCTCCTCAATGCGCTCTTCTCCTTTACTTTCTTATTCTTTTATTCACAAATGTGTCAAAGCCCCCCAATAAACAAGTGAAAATTAAATAGCAATCAAAGGCCATTTCTTGTAATGCAGTTGGCATAATTGCCATTACGCTCTCTTTTTATGCCATTTTTATGTTTTATTGTAGATTTGTAAGCTGCCTGCTTTTACAACAACAAGCGACAATGATGAAATGAGAATGGAAATTGTATTGAAATCTGTGTTTTTTTGCTAATTTGAAGGAAGGTTTAGAGCGCAGTTTAGCTTAATATTAAATTGACTGTAAATTTGAGGTCATTCACTTATAGGGCATTTGTTTTAAGGGAGTTGGAAGGAGATTTTGTGACATTTTAAACATAATTTTGCAATGAAAGGATCAGGAGGGTCTAAAATGCCATATAAAGACCGATATCCAAAGGGAAGGGTCTCTTAGGAATTTGCTAATACTTTAACGTATTTATTATTTTTGAATTATTCGCATCTTTTGAAGCAACAAATTTGTAATTCAAAGATTCAAAATTTCATTCAATTTAATAGAATTAGAAGGTTTCTTAAGTCAAAAGCTATCAAATCAAGTAGTCTGAAGCTCATTCAATCACCCAAAGTGAGCAAGCATCCACAATCACTCTCAAAACCTTAGTTTTAATATTTTCTGCAATATTTTAATGCTTAATGTAATAATGGCATTCTAGGGAGATTTATTAAATAACCCTCCATAAATTTCAATGCAAAAATGCACTTTTTTCTCTCATTCAGAAACAAATATATATCATTTGTGAACTGTTTTTTTGCTCTCCCTCAATTAGCTGCTGCCATTATTAATTTATATGGATTTTTAAATAGATTTGCACATACATATGCGGGGATTAAAGGAAATTATTAGCAATTTTGTGAGATCTACTAAATGATCTGCCATTTTTATTCAATTCTTTTATAATTTATTATTAAATAAAATACAAGATTTGTCTCTGTGGGTAATTGGAGTAATAATAATTTAAATTTTTGATTATATATCGAATTTAGAGTTAGAAGCTTCGTAGTTTTTAATTGAGATTTGTTTGTGACTCGACATTTGTGTAGTTTCGCAGCGTTGTTTGTATTTTAAATCCTATAAATACTGAATTTCCATATTGACAGCTTTATTTTTAAAAGAACACATATTATTGTCCGTGTAAATTAGAAAACGTTGAGTGTAAAGCATGAAATATGTTACATGGAATGACGTTGTAAATATTGGACTTGGACAAATGCATAAATTAGTGTTAAATTATACAAAATGTTTTGATTGCTTTAAATATGAGTTTTTAATTGCTGGGTTTTATGAATTTTTGCATAATTTAAGTAGACAATGCAGACGGAGGAGGAAGGAGGGTTGATTAAGTTGATTTGCCACTTCAAAATGTTGTGAAATTCAGTCAATCCTCACTCAAATCTTTAAAATATATTTCCCTTATAATTTCTGACCATAAACATGATCAAGCTTTTTTGTTGCCAATTAAATGAAACCACCAAAAAACATAAATTAACACCTTTTAAAAAAAATAATTACAAACCAAAAAAAAACCTTTACACAAAAGGTTCGTGAAAAGTCGAGTAAAACGTGAGCTTTCACAAGACAAGTGTTTATATCGCACATAACTCAACGGGTGAGTGAGCTTAATGCCTTATTGACACATCAAGGACTTGCTCACAGTTGTATAAATAAATCAATAAATTCTTTTTGCGCTTCCGAATGGGAATTTAATACGTTTTTTGAAAGTTGAGATGGAAGTGAAGAATTGGTAGCAACTGATTGAGGTTAAGTGAGCTTTAGATTTACCTTTTTGGATTGAAAATCATTGTGCTACTTGAAAGAAGTAAATTTTAAGTCATTATTCATTTTTGAGTAGCTGCTACTTGATGTTCTACAATTGCATAACTGAAAGATCGTTAAAATTATGAATAATTTCTTAAAACGACGCTTTAACCTTTTGTAACTTCTTCAACTTAATTTTCACAAAAACCTTCCCCGAGGATTTTTCAATCCTACTCACAGTATCCAACCACTTCATACTTCATCATCATTGCTGATATAAAGTTTCAAAAAAAAAAATAAAATATATAAAAAAAAATCTTTTTTACACATCAGCAGCATTTTCGCTTTAACCATCGTCTTCTTCGTCGTCGACGTTGTCCTGTTCACCAGTAGCCCCTTAAGGTAATCAGCATTTAACTGACATAGGTGAAGCACAAAACAAGGAAAAAAGAATTTACTGAGATCGATGGAGCGAGATATTATTGATTTTCGCTTCACTTGAAATTTTCATGACTTCTTATTGTTAAAAAAAAATTATTATTAAATTTCGTTCTTGTGCTGCCTGTCGCTTTCATTGTGTTCATTGCATTCGGTAATAATTTAATAATAACATTAATTGACAAAAATTGGCATTAAAGATTGTTGAAGTTATCACGATGAAATAGCATTGATAAAATTATTATTTTTCTTTCATATGTGTTCCTCTTTACTGATGGCTGATCTACCCAAACTAACTATTAGAGGTGCTTTACACATGCTCCGCCTGTTTTTGCTCTCAGATAAATTCTTTCTTATATTTTTTTTCCTTACATTTCATTCTGTTGTTTGCAAATACACTTTGCATGCAAAACACATCATAATGATTTCAGTAAAACGCAATGTGGAAATGAGTGCTACATGCTTTCGGGGCACATGCATTGTTTTCTCATCTCATACGATATACATATGTATAATATCTTTTGTGCACATATAAGTTACCTTATGGCTATTTATGGACATTGAGTATTAAGGTTCATAGGATGATCGTACATATGTAAAAGAAATAGTAATTGATGGACGCATATTCTCACACGCACAGGCACGATATCAACTCGTTAACACAATTAATAGATCCTCTATCATCCGCAATTGACTTTACTTCTCTCTAGCTAGCATAATCCAATCCAGTCAGATGTGTAATTTCTTTTACTACCTTCAGTTTTATTAATGTACTGCCTTTTTCCTCTACACTGCCCCGTGACGCGACTCTAAATGGACATTCAATTCAATTGACTTTCGCAACGAAAAAAAATATGAAGCGACATGCGAGAGACGATAAGAAAACAAATGTACAGTGCGGGCACAATCTGTTCAATCCCTGCAATCATAAGCCATTTTGAGATTTTTAGCTTAAGGTAATGAGTAAATGATCAAGACATGCTCTTCAAGTAACCACAAAGTCGGAATCTAAAATTATTGTCTTAAGTCTTCTCGCTCTCCTTTTTTCTGTAGCTACTTTTCCTTCGTAGGAAATGGTAATTGTAATGCAATTTGGATGGCTGGATGCTGGTTAATGAAGTTATCTTAGTCGTGGAGTAGTTGGTTCGTGGCTAATGAGTGATTTTTGCGTGCAGAAAGATTGCTTGAAGTTTTAAAACCTGCTATAACAATATAAGCTTTAGTTAAAGTAATTAGAATAAACCAAATGAATAAATTCCTTACTTTGGAATAGTTTAGCAGTTAATATTGTAAGTCCATACTATGGAAATGTCTAATAATTAAGTTAAAGTTAAATTTGCTGAAGTTTACTTAATGAACTATCAATTTTTGGTAAAAATATGAAAACTAATGAAAGAGGCGTGCAACTTTTTTAAAAATCAACTAAATTTAAATATTTTTTGACCGTTGATATTTACTTTATGCAAAGAAGCGCCAAATTATGCATCAATAGTACTTTTATATGCTCAACTCATTGATTCTTATACCAAAAAATTTTAAAAACTTAATATTCCAGAAAGAAAATGCGCCACATATGCTCATTGAGTCATAAATTCATCAATAAATTTGCCTTTCCTTTCGATAGATAGAAATATATCAATATTATCACCATCCACATCATCATCATCCGTGTGTATTATAATTTACCATTTCTACCAACGTTGCTTTCCATATATTACATTATTATTTTTTATTTTCGGGGCTTCTTACATTGTGATAGCATTAAACTTGTATGTACATGTTCTTATTATTATTTCATGTATGTAGGGGCATTAAAACCCATAAAAATAATAATAACAATGGTATGGTAAAAGAAAATTACATGCACGAAAGAATCTCATCATTGTCTAAAGTAGCCAATCAGCGAAGTTTGTCATGTCTATCATATTATATGTGGATAATGTTGAGGGTTGGCTTCTCAATTGCACAACATATGATAAGAAAGTACAACAGCAAAAAAAAAAGAGTAAATAAGAAGAAAAAATTTGCGGCTGCATAAGCGCATAATTAAAATTAAAAGAAAAAAAAATATATGATGGATGGCAATTATTGTATACTGGATAAGATAGAGAAAGAAGAGAGAATGATTTTTTTTTTGTATCATGTTGGTTAATAATACACACATTCTTCTTGCCCTTTTTTTAAGAGATTGCATTCAATAATATTTTTGTTAAAGGAAAGAAAAATTAAAAGAAAAAATTCAAAATGGCTGTCTCACGCACTCACAATCAGTGAGAAATATAAATGTTATTATTCACATTATGAGTTCGAAAAAATATTTTTTTTTATTTTTGATGAATGTGATTATAAAAATTCATTGGATCCACTTCTTTGCTTGTGCGATTTGATTGGTGTGTGGGGAAATTAATGGAATAAGCATGAACACTTGGAGGCTGAATTGTCGCGGATATTGAGGAAAATTTGTGGTTTTTGTAGATTCTTCTGGAAGTTTGTGAATAGTGCCGATGGGGGTTGATTGTCATTTGTATTTCTGGGAATATGCTTTTGATTTGGTGGAGCTTCAACATTTGGAAACTTTTTTTAAGGTCAGAAATTGTGTTTAAAATGGAGCAGGACTAGTTACAGTAGCATAGGAAGGAGATAGGCTTAGGTTGTTGTTTAGAGTGCTATGGTTCATAGAATGCATCATTTACAACCCTTTAAATATCTTACAAACAGCCTTAAAAGACCACAAAAGCTCCAAAACGTAGGAGAGCTATCAAGACCCCATAAAATCGGACATAAACGTTTTCCATCAAAACCAATTCCAATATTTCTTTCCACTCATTTCATAAAAAAAATAATAAAAATCGAGAACAAAAATAAAAATCAATTGACGCATTTTTGAGATTCCAATTTCGACAATTTTGTATCACAAAGGCGACATTTATGCATTTTTGTGTTTCTGTTCTGATATAAAACACAAACAAGCATATTTTGTGTTTTGCGAGACTGAACGAGGAATAAAAAAAAATTACAGCAAAGCATAAATTTGCTTTGGAAACCGCTTTCAAATATTTTCTGTGCCTTCTTTTCATCCTCGTTCTTAAAGGCTCTGCTTTATTTTTTTATTTTTTGAATGAATACTCACCAAATATGTAAATTGACCCAGACTCTCTTAATATTGTCACACACAGGAGAAATCAATTTATGTGGCGCGCAGACATTAAATGTTTTTCCCCCGATTCATGGATTTTCTCGCAAACAGGAACGTCCAAATTTGTATATTATTGTAAAGCTTTTGTTATGTCTTTTATGCTCGCACATATGTGATATGTGATATCAATTTCTTTTACCATTGAAATCTACTACTCATCTGTAGAGTTATTCACATTAATGTTTTTCGGGATGGAATCGGGGAGAAAAAATTGTCTCTGCAGTTATTTCTTTGTCGAGGAAGGAGCAAGTCTGCTCAAGTTGAAAAGGCACTCTTTGTCCTAGTATAGAGCGCATTTTTTAAATTTTATTAATGAAATCGTTCTTGAAAAGCATAAGGGTGCAGAAAAATCGCAAAATAGTGGCACTAAGCATGCGTAAGACTGACGTGAAGTTGAGTTTAATCAAATTTGGCTCTTGTCAACTTAATGAGTTTTGGTGCTGCTATTTTGAGATTTTTTACGTCGTGACATTCGGGTACCACTCTTAAAAATTAGATAGGATGCTTTCAACAACCAATTTATGATTTTCCGTCATTTTAGAACTAGAACATATATTCTTAGAACTTCGTAAAAGTCATTATTCTACTCGAGTCACTAGCTGCATCAATTAGCTCTGTGCTAATATTTTTATTCTTAAATTAGAATTTTTCAGACCGAAAACCATCAGTCCAACCCTATTCCAAACAATTCAGAACACACAAAAAAAAATCGAGCAAGAATCAAAAAAGTGTATCAGCCGCTGCATGGGCTTTTTTTATATTGCAATTTTTATATCGACAAAAAAAATGTGAAACACAGAAAAATCGTGATCTTTATTTTTTGAAAGAATTTTTCCTCTCATTTTCAATTTTTTTTATTTTGCTTCTTTTGCTCTCTTCTCCTTCATCGGCGATGTCATTATGTTACTCAATCGATTGTGTATACTGTTTTGTTGCCGTTTTTTTAGCGAGTGTTTTTGGAATTTGAGTTTGTTTTGATGGTGTTTTGGGTGGCTTATTATCTTGACATGATCTTGCTGGATGTTGAATTTTTTTGGAGGTTAAGATTAGAGATTCTCGGAAAAATTGTAGATTTTCATAAAATTTTAAACACATTCAGTTTAAAAAAACAGCGCCACAACCATCAATCTCCCCGAAAGAACCAATCAAACTTCCCTTTCTTCTCCTCGATTAAATGGGTACCGTGCCCTTTTATTATTTTCGGTTTCATTTAGTCAACAAAAATATTTTTATTTGCTTGTTCAATATTCTGTATGCTTTTCCTTTTCAATTTTTTCACCAACAAAACGAATTGAAAGAAACAGCGAAAAAAAAAATTTAATTGAATGAAAATTGCGAGAGCATTCAGAATCTGATGGCAATGTGAAATATGGGAATTATGTAATTCAAGTATATTCACAATACATAAAAAAATGTCAACTCGATTTTATAAACATTTTATTCTCTCTTTCTGTCTCTCCTGTTTTTTTTTATTCTTTTTCGCCACAACTCAGCAGACAATCGTCGGAAGTAAATGTTGGGTGAGATCGTCATCATTGTCATTGAACAATTGTCCCCATGGACAACAACAATAAGTGCCAATCTGACTTTAAAAATCTGATTTGTCCATAAGACAGCATAGCACTTTTGATTGTTTATTCTTGAGGTGGTAACTTTGTGGATGGAATGTGTTTATGTTGATGTTTTTGAGTGCTAATGATGTTTTGTGTTTGACTCTAGTCATTAATGAATTAATTCTGGGTATGCCCAATGGATATAAGGATATATTGTGACTCAAACTGTGTTCTGCAAACTATAATAATTCATTGGTTATGTTTTAGAATATGTAGAACATTTTAAATTATGGATAGGTTAGATACTACACCGAGCTAGTGTTTTCAGTTGGTTAGAGTACTTCAGTAGGTTTAGGATCGGATGTTTAGAGTATCTTATTATGGTTGAACAACTATATATGGAGAAGTACCTCTAGTAAATCAGTTACATCTTCAAAATGAACCCAAAATAAGAATTTCCACAAACCTAACCTCAATATATTATTCTACTCTACATTCTTTATTTATTCTTTTATACCTGTAAGTTGCACTATACCAATATTGCAATGAATAATTATTCAATCTTTACGTGTAGAACATTTGTAATATAAGATATAAATGAAAAATAAAAGATGCAGAAAGGAAGGTAGAGGAGGAAAAAAAAACATAACAATCAGAATTCTTACAAGACATGAAATCATACAACAAGCGAAAAACTTCATTCCTACATGACTCTCTTTCTCTCTGTGAAACCTCTTTATGTGATTTTTTTTTTCGTAGAGTTTTTTTTTTCAATAATAAAAAAAATTATTTATGTTAGCTGCTTTCAACGATGTGGCAATGAAAAGCTGGCGAATTTAAGTGCTAATGAAATATTATTCTGGTATTTATTTCATCATTATGTTAAAGGAATTTGTTTTGTTCTTGCTCGTAAATTTTGAAACAAAAAAAATATATTGTTGAAGAGAAGGCCGGCTTGCATCCTAATTAATAGTGGATAGGTAAAGAAGGTGGTACTAGACTTTAGGTATGAGCTATAAAAACTGTATTTTTTAAGTATAAAAACAATGATGTTTGGATGAGAAGATTCATAACATCTGGGGGGATAATTAATATAGCTTGGGTGGGCATATGGATTTTGGATACTATTTAGAACTATTCTAGGGACATACTACTTCTATACCAGGAATCTTCTATATTAAGCTCAACCCAGGAATAGTACAACAGTGCACTAGAATTATAATACTAGATAAATGAATTAAACTACATCTCAGTTTCCAGATTCAGCATCCAATTCTAAATAGAACTAGTTCAATACATTGTATCAACTCCACTCGACTTATAACCACAAGCATTCCTCAATAACACCTTACAAAATCCACTCTATTGTTAACAATTTTCTACTGCAACTCCTCGTTAAGAATTCCTTCATAACATTCCGTTGTAAGTGTCAATAGCAATAATAAAACATCATTAAATTGTTCTATGCGCAGAAAAGAGTATCGCAGAACGAATTTGTGCTTTGTGTAAATATGAATGAAAATGCTTTATTACAACATTGTTGCTGAAAGCAAAATGAGAGCCTAAGTGGAGAAGTTTAAACTTTAAAGGAGGGAAAAAATATGCATGAACATTTTTATGCACTTCAAAATCATCTTTATTCTTCTTTTCTCGAATCGAATGTCTTTACTCTCTTTGCTCTGTCCATTCGAATATCCATAAATTCCTTATTCGCTTAAATTATGTACTCTGTTGTCGTTCATCTTTCGGATAGGAAAAATTGTGTATTATACTTACTTATGAGAGGGATATTTACGTATTTGCAAAAGCATCTTACTAGATATAATAAGAATAAGTTCAGACCTTAATAAAGCATTAAAAGTTTTTCTCTCTCTTTCGTCTTTCGTTGTTTGTCCACGGTTTTCTGGATGAAAATTGAACAAAAAAGTATAAATGTCTATTTTTTAGATTTATAGACTCTTATAAGACACTCGATCGACTATTCATACCTTTTGTGTGACATTGGCACTTTTCATGCCGCACATACAAATGTACGCAAACTTGCCCATAATGAAGATGACAGTAAATAGTGGAAATGCATGTAAAAAAGATATTCTTTAATTTCTCCTCCTCTTTTTCTTATCTTTTTAAACTTCTTACCTTCGGATTTTTCTACTCAATGAAATACCTGTTGACTTGAATCATGTGGATTAAGTTTTATGAGGATCAGTTTGGGTGGATATTGGTGGATATAAGTATTGAGCAGAGGTCGAAGCCGACATGAGTTCGCTCCGGTTCGCTAAAAAACCGATTCAAATGTGAATAGATTTTTTTCTGCTGCCACTTGTGAAGTGCAACATTTTATACAAATTTACCGGTTATCGAATCGGTTTTTTAGCGAACCGGACCGAACTCATGTCGGCTTCAACCTCTGGTATTGAGATCTTCAGTATTCGTTACTAAACCGTTAAAAATCAACAGATTAAAGTTTCAAATATATTTTATCCGTTAAATTTTCAAATATTTTTTATCCGTTAAATTTTTTACAAGTCAACAAATTCTCAACTAAGTCAAATGCGCTGCAATTAACCAACACTTCCACAAATCCCATCAACATTTCACATTCCTTCTTCTTACCAAACCATTTTGTCGCATAATCTCACTAAAAAGAGCAAGAACTGGCTATTAGCGGTTCGATTCATTCATTATGTAATTTTTCAATTGATATAACAAGTTTTTCACAGAATGAAAACAATCTACAACCGATCAATGCGAGGCCTTTTGAAAGGCAATTAAAAAAAGAGAAAATTTTAGAATTATTTAAATAAAAACGTTTACAACTGTTTATGTAAATATTTTAATCTATTCTACTAGGTTTGTTTAGTGTAATAAGCATAAATGAGATTTCAAAATGTGTTATGTGGATAGAGAGAAAAGTAATTAAATTCCACGGCTATGTTTTTTAGGAAATTATTTTTTCAATATTGAGGGTACGGTGACAGTTAATAATTGAAGTTAAGATTTAGAGGTGTGCAAAAAAGGGGGACAGTAGGTAAATTGATGATCTAGATATTGTGGGAAATTTATGATGGAAGATTTAATGATTGTGATTGCTGTTGGATGAGGAGGATATTGAGTTGTAGAATGCTAGTTGGAGTCTGCTTGGAT
This sequence comes from Chironomus riparius, assembly GCA_917627325.4. Classification (NCBI taxonomy): domain Eukaryota; kingdom Metazoa; phylum Arthropoda; class Insecta; order Diptera; family Chironomidae; genus Chironomus; species Chironomus riparius. The sequence goes on along the minus strand of OU895877.1, from coordinate 12,489,747 downwards.
TATTTGGTCAGTTTTAAGTATAAACAGATGCAAGAGCTTAAAAGAGGTCTTCTCAAAGCTTGAAATAGCTGTTTTTAAGAAATGGCTGTGTCATCTGACATGTGTCAATTACTAGCAAAGATGACATCATCAGAATCTAGAAATATCGGGTGCTACAAGCTAGTGCAAGTGTCAACCATTTGACAACCTGCTTGACTGCTTTATTACAAGTTGTCGATTGGCATTAAGTGTTACTCCCCTATAGTAAAACATAATTGAGGCTTTCTGGCATGATCCTTATCTGCAGGATCCTAAAGTTGATTGCTCATCTCAACAATTCAGCTGCGAATTGTTAATAAACTCTTAAAATTATGAACAATTCTCAACAAAGCATGTCCTCAACCTCACAGCAACTCTTTATTCCTTTTAATCTCGTTAGCAAAAATCAATATGCGACACTATTAAAAATTGTGTCCATACCTCTTACTCAAAATCAAGTTCATTATTCTGCTATTATTTATTTTATATTTTATTTATATACCCCATTAAAGCACTTACCTTGAAACTTGAATTCATAGAACTTTCATCATTGAAACTGATCAATATTTATCTGCTTCATACTTTAAGCCGTCTTTATGAGGAACGCACAATGAAATGGATGAGGTAGAGTAGAATAGTGGATAGCTACTACTGGGGATATTTTTAATAGAGCATAATATTTTTTTTACAAGAAATCTTCAGTCAATTGAAGGCTCTTTTTTTAAATTCAATGCACAGTTGCAGCAACAGCAGCAGCAGCAATAATGGAAGAAGGAAAGCAAAAAAAAAAATCAAAAAGCAAACTTATCACAATCAATGGCAGATCATGGTGTGCAATCCCATTATTGCATTGTTTAAGCTTCATTTGTTTGTCTAAAAAGCAAGCAAGCAAGCAGCAGCAGCAGAGAGAGAGAAAAAAATTCTTTTACAGTTCAGGAATTCAAGCAACGATTCTCTTCAGATTGCGATTTTTCATATTATTGTTACGCTCCATTCGTTAAAAATTATTGCTGCTGAGATTTTATTTCATATTTTACTTCTTCTTTCTCTGACTTTTCTCCCTGAAACATTCACACAAAATGTGTAAAATTGGCACTGGCGGTCGATTTATATATGCTTACACATATTCACATTACGGTGACTTTCCTCTGCATTGAAAATAAAAAAAATCTCATTTTTCTAGGAATCCCTTAATAGTCCAGCAGTTTTTACTTCGTCTACTGTATCGTGTGTGTGTATCGTAGATGTGAAATTCAATTCTTTTATTTTATTTCCCTTCGACTTAATATTATTATAAAGTATGGAAAAATTTACAACAATATTTCATATGTGCCTCATATAAATGCAATATATTAGGATGGAATTTATGTCTATGGCATTGTTGAAAGATTTCTTGTGAAAAAGAGAATTATGAAAAATATAAAAATTTCCATCAGGAATTTGTCAATAAGGAAGTGAAATTTGAATATGTGAATATTTATTTTTTCCATGAAATCATGCTGTGATGGAGTGCAGGAGGGAGGAGGGAGATCGTGGAATATTGGGCTGTGAAAATGATGAATTGGTTGTTGATTCTGATTCAAAGTTCAAGATTATTTTGTTGGGGATTAACAATATCAAAGAAGTACTTTTGGATGCTATAATGTTAAGCATTGTTATATTCTTGATTCTCTGAGGTTCCAGGTGCTTAATAAGGATTTTACGTTTCTGAGTTTGTATTGTTGAACATCGAATTTAAAACAGCTGAGCTAGTGTTGCACCCGAATAGCACAAGTCGGTTAATTGAATAGAAATTCAGCAACAAACAATAATTATTCTGGCATGGTGCTGGCTTCAATTTATATGTATAATGTGTGAAGGGCCCAGCCTTTCAGCTGGAGGCACTGCGATTCAAATTAGAACAGAATCTATTGTACCACACCCTTTAGACCTACAGTTTATAGTGGGATCCGAACCACTTGCAAGCTCTGTACATTGCAAAGACACGAGTACGTCATAAGACCTGATGTACCCTGCAATGTACCTAGTCACAATCCGTGTGCGCAAGATGCCGTAAGGAAGTCATCCAGATGCTAGTATATCCTTGTATACCTAGCAAAGGAGGCATATTCTATGCCAAAGACATCAATACTACACCCAACACACGAACCGAGCTTCGTAACTAGAACGGTGAAATGGAAAAAGAGCTACGAAAATTAAACATGGCCTGGGATTGAACCCAGGACCTTTGGCACGTAAGGCCAACGCTCTACCATTTAGGTCACTGATGCCATTTCACCGCTTCAATTTAAATCCAGACCCATTCCAGAGTCACACCTGCTTTGTGCAGGATTTCTGATCGATTAACCGACTTGTGTGATTAGGGGCAGTTTATCAATACTTAGTTTTTTATCGAGGCATTTTAGGGTCAATTCCGTGCCCATACTCGACACAATTTCGAAAGCCTGAACTAATCCTTCAAAATAATGCACAAATTTAAACACAAATAGCAAAATAAGCTAGAAAATGGCATAATTCTTCGTCTCTAACTTCGTATTCCAAAGAATATGATCTAAAGCTAAATGAAAAATCCACAAAACACACAACAAAGAATTAAATCCCATTCACGACAATTCTCTACAAAGAAACTCATTAAATTGCAACTTTAATTACCCATCCACTCCGAAAAATATCTAATATTAATTACACCCAACCAACACAATAAAAGAACAGAGTTTTTCCTGAACTTCTGAAATCATGATTCTCATTTTATAAAAAAAAAATGTAAAGTTAATGAAATTGGCCTTTAACTTCCATACTGCATATACTTGTTATCTTACAAGCATAGACTTGTACTTACCTTCTTGACTCTTCATTATATTTGCTCTTACAACAATATTATTATTATTATTAATGAACGAAAAAAAATAAAATAAAATTTTTGTAGACTTCGATGTGGTGCAAGTTGCTTTAATTAAGATTAATGAGATGTAGCAATGAGTTGCAGAATTTTTTTCCCCATTTGCACATAAAAAAAAAGTTGAGGAAGAAATTTATTTGATTACTGAAAACTTTATTCAACGTGCTGGATACATATTTCTTTATTCTAACAATAAATATAATATTTATAGTAATAAGAATGTGAATATAGGTTTCATAACAGTATGACTCCGGAAGGCACTGCAAGACAACATATGAACAACTTCTAACATTGATAATTATTTATTGTTGCTGTTGTTGCTTGATATTTGAATTCATATTGTTTGCTTTTTTGATTTTGGGTTTTATAAGTTTAAGAGGTTTTTTGAGTAGGTTGTTGAATAAGTTGTGTCATTTTGGGAAGTTTGGATAAATTAAAACTATCAATAATCGCTTCCAAAAAATTCTTATAGTTTCTGAGGGATAAGACTAAGGGTTCAATCCTCCAAACTGCACTGCCCCAAGAGTCATATCTTTGCAATCTAAGCTCCTATGCTAAAAACATGTAAGGTAATGACCTAAAATTCCCAAATCCAAGAAGCCAACACCAAACAGGCAATAACCCTAAAATGCGTACCAGCTTCTGCATATTCCAAAAAAACTAGAGCTACATCTACTCACTTTATTATAAATCAGTTTTACATTATACATGTTTCCAGCATAATATACATTTTTCGTACATTTCACGTGATAAGATTGATTTAACATTTTTCTTTTCTTTTTTGTTCCTTTCTCTTCATTCTCTGTTGTTTATAGCCTGCGACGCTTTTTTATGCAGCCTGCCCTTGAAAAATACATCAAGAGTTAAGAAAACATATAAAAAAGTATAAAAATCGTGACGTTTTGACGTCACGAGATTTCCCTAAAGGCTTTTTGAGCTACAGAGATATAAAAGTGAATAAGAAGGATTTTTTTTTTGTTTTCGCTAAAAGAAAACAGTAAAAATGTAGAATGAGAGATAGTAAAAGATGCCTGGGCATAATAAAAAAAATTTTTTTTGCTGCAATTTTCTCTTTCAAATCAACATAAAAAATAATTTTTGAGATTAAAAAATTGAATTGGAATTAATTTTTTTTTCTATTAGGAATTTTTTTCAAGCTAATAATTTATGTCTTGTAATTTTCAATAAGCTTTAAGTATCGGGAGGCATGAACTGATCTCATAAAATAAGTTGAAGATTTAATGAAATAAACCCGAGCAATAAATGTATTTTAAGATTTGATTCAAGATTAAAGTTTTACATTTAGGTTATATATAGATAATTGGTTATAACTCTAAAATTCAAACATTAATCAGTTTTAAATCCTTTGTATATTACTTTTGCCACGTTTTTCTTTGGATTTTATTCTTGATTCTACAAATTTAATGCTTGAAAAGCGATGAATTATAAGAAAAAGTTTTCGAGGTGGGGTAAATATTCAAATTTTTAAAAACCGTTAAGTTCCTCAATGAATTTTATTGCTCGGGCTATACGCAGCACACAGCAATGCTTCACGAAATCAAATAAAATGCCTCACTGCGAATCGTGATATGGCTTTATTGCCGTTTTTGTTTTTTTTTGTTTGCCCCATTGATATTTAAAACAATTAGTCAAATCGAAGAAAGAAGAAAGAAAAACTGCCTGGGAAAGAGATTCTTTGCTCTCACATGAGTGTACACAAAAGTAAATATGAAATATAAAGGAAAAAAATATGAATTTATTGACAATCAGTAAAACTAAAAATGAAATCAAAATGTCATTAAGGGTCAAGCAAATGTAAGAAATCTTTGGCTTAAGTAAAGAAGAGGAAAAAGAAGAAAAAAAAAGATTAAAGCATGCGGCATATAATAAACTGGCAATAAATAATACAAAACAACTGTATGGAAAAATATAAGAAGAGAATTTTGCAATGAGATAAAGTGAGGGAGATGAAAATACCAAAAGGTACAGAAGTAATATTGAAGGTTGTAGAAAAAAAAATTTTTTCAATTGTTAGCAGCAATAACGAAAAATAAATAAATTTATTAGATAGATTTATTTTTTTGAACTTGCTTTACTGCTTATTTTATTTCTCTCTTTTTACCTTCTCTCGTTATGCCCGATCAAATTTTTAAGATAAGCATTAAAATGTGCTTTTTTTGTTTATTCATTTTTCCAAACGATACATAAAAAATTATTATAGTTAATTTCTTTATAGTCACTAAATCGATAGGCTATGATCAAGGAAATAAGAAAGTATAAATTGTGGAGAGAAATTAAGTACATCGATGAAGACAAAATTAGTAATGAAATTGAATCGTGGATAATATTTTCGGATTGAGCGCATTTTGTGCCTCGAGATTAGTTGGAATCGGTTTGATTTTGATAATTTGTTTGATGTATTGCAGTACCTTTGGAATTTAATGTAAGAAATTTACATGAGAAATTAAACAACTGTTTTTTTTAAATATATTAAAATTTTTTGTGCCATTTTTAAATGAATTTGTTTAAAAATGTGAATAAAAAAATCACAAAATTCTTTAATTTAGGACTAGATTTATGAATAAAAAGCTAAATCGATGGTTTGCTCATTCAAAATTAAGATTTCTACTAAGTTTGAGCATGGTTCAATCATTAATTGAGTCGAATTTCGACTGTAGACTTTCAAGGTGGAAACTTTAACCAAAAAAAGCATTTTCGACCTGAATCTAATGCAAATTTCTCCAAAAACACAGTCAGGCATCCAACCAATTTTGTCCAAACATTAAGAATCAATTTTATATCCACAAAGTGTACAATTTACAAAAGAAATTTTAACAAAGAATCATTTTTCCATCTGCTGAAGCGTAAAATAATAAACTTTTGCTGATATAGGTTAGAATGTAAATAATAATAACAATAATATTCCTACTTATAAAATATTATTGCAGCAAAAAAAGAGCACTTTTTGCGGTCCAACTGTTTTTCTCAATTTACACTGAAGTTTATTTAGATTGCCAGCAGGAAATTTCTCTGAAAGATTTTCTGCAGCTACTGATATACATAAATAAAGATTCTGTGCTGCATGTAAAATGAAATATGTTTATATGCAACATTCACTTGAATATTATAGTTATCAATAAATTATCGTGGATACTTCACAATTACCAAGCTGATCGGAGATATTGGATTTACTTGGAATCCCTTAGCTGAGTTGCTAGTCACATTTATTCACACCTGTCGTGGCTTTAAATCATTATGACAAAAGTTTTGTTTGAAGATTGTTTGGCAATATGAAGATTTGGGTTTCTGGAATTAGATATAAAATGTGAAAGTAAGAGATCTACCCAGGAATTTGATTTAGGTTCCAGCAAAGTCCCTACCTTCAATTCTGCCTCAGTTTCATCACCAAATTACCATAGAATCCATCAAAAGACTTAAAAATTCTGAAAATTCATTTAACAAAACTTTAAAATCCAATAATCAATTCGTCATGAAACCCAGACACATGTCGTTCACACAAAATCGATAAATAATTTTCAAGAATTTTAAAATGACCCATGACAAATTCATTTGCACTTTTAAATGTTAAATTTGCATCTATTAAATTCATTGTTTGCAGTTTTTTTTAAAAAAAAATAAAATCAACTAATGTTGTGCAATCTGTGACGGAAAAGAATGGCGAAGAAAAATGTACTCACTTCAATTGAAACTTTAAATGACTTTTGTTAATCATAAGATACGGCAAAGGGGTGATTATAGATGATGTCTAGCATTTAAGAAATAATAAACTATTTTAGTATTCATAAAAATTAAAACTTTATTGCTGAGGAGATCATTGGATTCCAATGTTAAAGATAGACGTCACTTAAGTACAACTCCCAACTTCACTAAAGATCAAATGGAAATAAAATTCAATGGAAATAATTTTATTGTATTCATCGAACCTATTTGTTTCCTCCTCTTTTGCATATAAATGCTGAAATCAATGCGTCTCGCATGCATTTTGTTCATTTGAGGCGATTCACAGTTTTTAAACCGTATTTATCACATGAAATAATTTGATATTTACATGTTCTTACTGTTTAACATCCATGGATTCAATAATTTACTGTTCATCATATGATACATGCATGTCACTTGTACACATGTGAAACTGTAATGATCATAATCAATTAGCTAATGAAGCTAGTTGATTGAATATAATAATCTATTTAAAGCATAATTATGGTGGATATGATGAGTGCTGTTGGTGACAGAAGTTGGTAAATTGATAGGAATAGCGATGGAATGTAGAAATAACGGGGAAGTTGGTAGATTTGGTGCATTGTAGCTGATATACGGCAAAAAAAGAGATAAGATAAAACCAAAAAACAGAAGAAACCGACATAACCATCAATTTAGAATTGTCTGGGATTCGAACCCAAGTCATCAATGAATAAAACCATAACTTATCCTCAAAGCCATTCACTTGATATCTTTGAATTTTGCCATAATCGCAAATACAGCATACGTTCATACTCAAAGTCCATTGCATAATAAACTAAAGAATGCGCTATAGCATCAACGTAGTATCCATACCCTCACTCAATCTCCTTTTCTATTCAGAATTCTTTCATAAAAAGAAGTGCTTTCACACAAATCAACTCAACAGTGAAGAAGAGGAGGCAAAAAAAAAGCCTTTAATATTGTCACATCATCAATTCATTGCAATTTACGGCTCCTTTCGATTTCTATTCAATTGAATGTGGCAAAAAAAGAACAGGAAAAGAAGAAACACAAAGAGACAATTATGGATTTAAAGTTCTCAACTCCCGTTACATCCTGGCTAGTGTAGTAGCATTGATACTCAATGAAATTTGTGTTATGTTTTTATGCAAGCATATTTTATGGTTGCTTTATGCTGGTTTGAGAATCTTAAAGCCATTGTTACTGCCAATTTTGACTCACATTCCACTCAATAGAATAGATTTTTTAATTTCCATCAAGTCTTTGCTGAAAATTTACGTCTTAAATCTCAAATAAACTTTTTATGTGCGATCATTAAGGCGATAGTTAAGCACAATTATGAGGTGAATAAAAAAAGATTTTACAGCATAATAAGAACTTCTTAAACCTAATTGAAATTAAATATTAAGAATTCTGATTGCTTATTATTATCGTTAAAGAGTTAAGCGAAAGATGAAGACTACATAAATACATAAAAGTAGATTCACATAATAGTAACAATTGACAGAAAGTCTTACTACTCTCTAGCCATTTTTATTTCTCTTTTTGATGTTGGAACTTTAAAGAGATATTAATAATGGTAGAAAAAAGAGAAATAGCAGTAAAGAAATGACCAATTAAGGCAATCGCATTCAATTATTGTTTTACAAACTATTTAGATGTCGAAATGAAGGAAATAAGTATGAAGTAGAAGCAGTTGAGTTGGGATAAGAATTGTAACTTGAGTCTTGTGCGCAGTTTTCTTGTTTTTTGGGTAGTTTTAAGAGATTTTTGCTGTAACTTAGTTTTGTTCACAAAATTTCCCGCTAAAATTTACAGAATATTGAATTTAACCTTAAAATAATGAAATCTTCTTATCTTATCACAATCTATCCAAAGTTCCATAGAATCCCTCTATAGTTTGTTGAATTCCCGCTCAAAAGCCAAAGAAAATAAGCACAAAGAGAGATGTAGCTTTATTTTGTGATGTAACATCATCTTAAATTGTCAGATAGAAATATAATAATATTTAAGGAGAGAAATTGAATGCTACAAGTTGGAAATATTATTATTAAGCCTATATAATTCTCATTCAAATACTAATGATTCTCATAATTTTCTATTTTCTACAGGTTCACCACCTCTAACAGGCACCGGCACGGTACGAGTCATTGTGCAAGACATGAATGACCATAGTCCAGAATTTGAACGACAATCATATCGAGCAACGGTATCTGAGAACTTACCAGCTGGGACGAAAGTTTTGAGTCCAATAGCACGTGACAAAGATGCTGCACTTAATTCCAAGATTCGTTTTAGTCTCTTGGGCGATAAAATGGAGCGTTTTCATATTGATCAGGATAATGGTGAAATAACAACGGCTGTTGTGTTAGATCGAGAAGATACAGCAACATATCACTTTACTCTTATGGCACAAGACTCATCAGCAACAGAACCACGTGCTACAGCTGTTAACTTCACGATAAATGTTGCTGACGTGAATGACAATACGCCATCATTTGAACAATCATCATTCACTGTCAACATACCTGATCGCATAAAAGCAGGACAGTTCGTATTCGGCGCCAAAGCCATTGATCTCGATGATGGCATTAACAGTAAAATCATTTATTCTATAAGTGGCAAAGATGCGAATCGATTTAATATTAATCCCAATACTGGTGTCATAAAGGCAGCTGAGGAATTGTCATTGAGTGGACAGGGCAATGATAGAATCTTCAATGTAGTCATTCATGCCTCAGATAATGGACATGAACCAAAGTCTACAAAATGTGAGTTAACAATTGACTTGAGAGCAGCACACTTGTTTCCAATCTTCTCGTACTCCGAGACTCAATTTATGTTGTCTGAGGATGTTCCTGAAGGCAAAATAGTGACAAAGATTGAGGCGACATCGCCAAAGAAGGGACCGTCGGGAGTCATTAAGTATTCAATTGCTGGCGGAAATATTAGAAGTGCATTGAAAATTGACCAGACAAGTGGTGAAGTAACAATTGGTCCGGGACGTTTAGACTACGAGACATCACAGCAATATGAGATTTGGATTGAAGCTGCCGATTCGGATAAGCCGAGTCTTCGTAGTGTCATGAAAGTAACAATTAACGTAACGGATGCAAATGATAATGGACCAATTATGGAAAAAATGATTTACTATGCTGAAGTTATGGAAGAAGAACCACCACCGCAAATGGTTGCTCGTGTACATGCAACGGATGCTGATAGTGATGAGAATGGACAAGTCTCTTATCGTCTCGTCAATGATTTTGAGAGTGCTTTTGAGATTGATTCCGATACTGGTGAAATTTTCACAAACATGCGATTGGATCGTGAAGATATTCCCAGTTATGAACTAACCGTTGAAGCCGTTGATCAGGGAATGCCACAAATGACTGGAAGCGCTACAGTAATCATTACAGTACTCGATAAGAACGATAATCCACCACGATTCACACGATTGTTTAGCGTAAACGTAACAGAGAATGCAGAAATTGGTGTTTTTGTAATTAAAGTGACCTCATCTGATTTAGATATCAATGAGAATGCAAATGCAACATATAATTTCACAGAAAATCCGGGCAATAAATTTGCAATTGATCCAATTAGTGGCAATGTAACAGTTGCTGGGCGTTTAGATCGTGAACAACAAGATGAATATCTGTTGAAAGTTGTGGCAGTCGATGGAGCGTGGAGGCAAGAAACGCCATTAACAATAACCATACAAGATGTTAATGATAATGCACCGGAATTTGAACACAGCTATTATAGTTTCAATTTGCCGGAGCTGCAAAAGAACATTGCCTTTGTTGGACAGGTTATTGCGACAGATCGTGATAAGCAAGGACCAAATTCTGTTATTTCATACTCACTACAACAGCCAAGTGACTTATTTACAATTGATCCAGCAACCGGTGAAATATTCAGCAAGAGAACAATTCATTATAAGCATTCACAAATGGAATCATCACCCGAGAACATGTACGTTTTGACAGTCTTGGCAACTGACAATGGTAAACCCCCAATGTATTCAGAATGTCTCGTCAATATCAACATTGTTGATGCGAACAATAATGCACCAAAATTTGAAAAACGAGATTACCTCTCACCCGTACCTGAAGACGCAAAAGAAGGTCAACGTGTATTGCAAGTCATCGCAAAAGACACATTGGACTTTGGTATTAATGCTGAAATCGAATATATCATAACAGGAGGAAATGGAAGCAATCATTTTGTCATCAACAAGAATGATGGATGGATAAGTGTCAACAAGCAAATTAATGTCGGTCCTGGTGTTGTCTTTCAACTCTCGATTCGAGCTGTTGATCGAGGTGTGCCACCACAATATGATGATGTTACAGTAACAATTATTGTGGCTGGTGAGAATCGATTTTCACCCGTTTTTACAGCATTGAGTTATCAAGTCATTGTACCTGAAAATGAACCAATTGGATCAACAATTTTAGTTGTATCAGCGACAGATAATGATGACGGTCCGAATGGAATGGTCCGATACTCTATCTCGGGTGGAAATGAACGTAAGGAATTCTCTGTTGATTCGTTAACGGGAACTGTCACAATTTTACAGCCACTTGATTATGACACGATACAAGAATATCATTTGAACATCACAGCCGAAGATCTTGGCTTTAAGGCACGAAATGCAGTTGCGATGTTAAGGGTGACATTAACAGATATCAATGATCAAAAACCGGAATTTAATCAAACGGAATATCATGCATACTTACCCGAAAACTTACCAGCAAAAAGTTATGTCTATAAGGCGCATGCAGTCGATAAAGATTCAGCGAAAAATGCGATTATTCAGTATACAATAACTGGCGGTTCTGGTCGTGATTATTTCTATATTGATTCTCATAGCGGAACCATCTATTCAAAAGTCACATTTGATTATGAGGAACAGAATTTCTATCAAATTATTGTTACTGCTTCAAATCCAGACTCACCAATGTTAAGCACATCGAAAATTTCAATTCATATTACTGGAGTCAATGAATTCTATCCACGATTTGTACAGCCTGTATTTCACTTTGATGTGTCTGAATCTGCTGAAGTTGGAACTAGTATTGGTTCCATTCATGCAACTGACAAAGATTCTGGTGATGATGGAAAGGTTTACTACTTACTGGTTGGATCCAGCAATGATAAAGGATTTAGCATTAATGCTGAGTCTGGCGTCATGTATGTCTCGAGACTTTTAGATCGTGAGACTCAATCTCGAGTTGTTCTTACTGTCATGGCTAAGAACTTCGGTGGAATACGTGGAAACGATACAGATGAAGCACAAGTCATTATCACAATTCAGGATGGCAATGATCCACCAGAATTTGATTACAGTCAATATGAAGCAACAGTATCAGAAGGTGCCACAATTGGAACTAAAGTTGTTACTGTAAAAGCAGCTGATAAGGATGTAAGACCACAAAATAATCAATTTGGGTATTCAATCATTGGCGGAAATATTGATCAAGCATTTAAAGTTGATCCACAAAGTGGACAAGTTGAAACATCAAGGAAATTAGATCGTGAGAAGACACCAACATACTCACTTACAATTGGTGCCATTGACACTGGAATTCCACCACAAACTGGAACAACAACAGTTAAAATTCAGCTATTGGATGTTAATGACAATGGACCAACTTTCGAAGAAAATAACTTGATTGGATATGTGTCTGAGAATGAACCAGCAGGTGCTAGTATCATGACATTGTCAGCTACAGATCCTGACTTGCCACCAAATGGAGCTCCATTCACATACTATCTTATTGGTGGAAAGCATAAAGCCTTAGTCAGCATTGAGAAGCATTCAGGATTAATGAAGACAACAAGATCAATTGACAGAGAAGTTACACCACAGTTGGAAGTAGTGATTGAAGTTGAGGATAATGGAAAGCCTAAAATGAGATCACATCATAAAATCTTGATTAATGTTTTGGATCAAAATGATAGTCCATCATTGCCACGAGTTGCACATGCTTTAGTTTACACATTTAATGACAAAATTCCAATGGGTAAAATTGCTGATGTCCATCCAAATGATCCTGACTCGACTGGTGACTACAAATGTAAAATTATCAATGTATCAAAGAGTTCAGTAGTGCTGACAATTCCAGAATCATGCAATTTACACACAACATCAACAACAAAAGCACAAGGATACTCATTGTCAGTGTCTGGAAATGATGGAAAGCATCCGGATGTTATGTCAACAATTACTGTTGAGTTCCTGAACTTTGATAATAATACAGTCGCTAATTCCATTACAATTCGAGTTGACAACATGACATCAACAAATTTCTTAGCAAATTACTATCGAAGCTTCCAAGACGTTCTAAAATCATCAATGGACAATGGTGATGAAATTTCACTATACAGCATTCGTGAAATTCGTAATGGTGTTGAAATCACTGTAGCTGCAAAATTCCTATCGGGTTATAGATCATCTGGTTACATAACCGAACGAGTACAGAAGAAACGTGAAGCACTCGTGCAATTGATTCAAAATAGAAATCTTATTATGCCATATACGCCATGTAATTCAAATACTTGTGATAATGGAGGCATTTGTTCGGAAAAGATAAGTGTTAGTGACGAGACGAGAATTATCGATAGTCAAAATTTAATATTCACAACACCATTGATATCGCATGACTTTAACTGTAAATGTGCTGATGGCTATACAGGAAATACGTGCGAAAAGAGACAAGATCCATGTGCACCAAATCCATGTCAGGCTGGTGGACAATGTAGACGACACGGATATGACTTCCAATGTACATGCCCACCGAATCGGGAAGGAAAATTGTGTCAATTAGAACGTGGAGATGCCTGCTCAAGTAATCCATGCAAGAACGGCGGTTCATGTCGAGAGAGTCCTGATGGTTCATCGTTCTTCTGCTTGTGTCGTCCAGGTTATCGTGGCAATCAATGTGAAACAATTGCTGATTCATGTAGGCCGAATCCATGCTTACATGGTGGCTTATGCGTGAGTCTCAAACCCGGATATAAGTAAGTAGACGATAAATTTCATGAAAAAAAATGTCAAAATTTTAATTTTCTTTATTTTAACTTACTTTATTGCAGATGTTCATGTACAGATGGACGTTATGGACGACATTGTGAGCGCGCAACCTATGGACTTCAAGAGCTTTCATTTATGCAATTCCCATCGCTCGACGCAGCCACAAATGATATTTCAATTGTATTTGCAACCACCAAACCTGATGCGCTCTTAATTTATAATTATGGCGAGCAAAGTGGCGGTAGATCAGATTTTGTTGCGATGGAAGTTGTTGATGGCAAGGCAATATTTTCCTTTGGCGGTGCACGAACGGCAATAACATCAATTGTTGTTGGCGGTGAATCATTATCGAATGGAAGATGGCATAAAGTAACAGCCACGCGAAATGGTCGCGTTATGTCGTTAAGTGTATCAAAATGCACTGATAACGGTGATGTCTGTGAGGAATGTCGTCCTGGCGATGCTTCGTGTTATTCCGATGAAGTCGGTCCTACTGGGTAAGTCTTTTTTGGAACTCTTTTACTTTTTTTTTGATGCACATAAATTTTAATGGAACGAAATTTTCTCATGTTAATTAAAATCAAGCAAGAAGTACGTAAGAAATGATCAATTCGTTCCTTGCTTTGAGCCCATTCTTTTCGCCCTTTATTCATACACGGCTTAAATTGCAACATTGTTGCAGATGCAAAAGAGTCTCTCGTTTCACGTTTGTGAAAAAATGGTAAAAGAATCGAAAATTTTTCTTTTAACTCCTCGCCAATATTTCCATACGATTGAAAATGAGTTATAAATTTATTGATGCGACTTCATTTATGTACATCGGCACACAAAGATTTCTCTCCTTTTTTTTTTCATTGACTATCTACTTTTTTTCGTGAACGCAATTGCTAGAGATGCAATTGCTGGGTGGGGCGTTTTGTACTGAGATTTTGTGTATATTTTTGGTGATATTATGAATATTAAATCATGTTTATAAAGAGTTGGGATATTAGAAGTTCCTGTATTTATGTCTTGCCACTTTTTTCTATCAATATCAGCTGCATATTTTAAACATTCGTTAAATTTTATTTTTGATCATCCTTCATAATCACATGAAATGCGCTACAAAGGACGAATCTCTGTGCAGATATGACTCATTTTCCATGGCATCAAAAAACGAAACAGTAAAAATAAAAAGAGAGAGAAGGAAAAAAAGAGTTTTTAATGAAGAAAAAATTTATTGATTTTGCATGTTAATTTTTGGTGCATGCAATCCAAATGTTGATTCTTCGTATCCAATTTCTTGCCCCGAACGAAAAGATTTTTTTTTAAAAAAAACTTCTTTTCTTCTTTTCCGTTTGTGATACATGCAAGGAGCAAGTTGATGTAAAATATCGCAATGTTGTCCAATTAAAAAATATTTCGCGTAATTTTTAATCGCTAATGCACTCAATGAATGCATTATCAGTCACTCACGGTACAAGTTGTAAAATCACCACGCAATGTGACATAAAATATTTATTCGCATTATGCCCTTTTTCTGATAAATACAAATAAAGGAGTTTATAAATAATATCAAAACCCCATTAAATGAAATTGACAGTTTTTACATTGAAATTGCTCTGAATATAATCGCATATATATATTAATACATTGTTGTGCATGTATGGATATTATTGTGTATATTCTTTGTAATTCCTCATTGACATGAAAGTATATCTTATGGTTATTAAAGTCGATTCTTTTGCAACTTTATAATAACTCTCGAAGCAGTTTGAAGATACTTGATTGATTTATTTGCAGAATGGTCATTTAAATGCGTGTTTCCTGGATTATCTTGACTTGTGGACTTTGTGGAATGTTTCGCAAAATTCCACTTGCTTGATTGAGTTTCAATGTAGGGATTTTTGAAGCTGCCTTGTTGATTTATCGCTGAATGAATCGAAACTATTAATATTAACATAATTTTAGTCAAATTCTGTAAATCTCTAAAAGATTTGAGGTTAGAATCCAAAACTTTGAGGTTATTGAGGTTAGAATTCAAAACTATGAGGTTAGGTTGAACATTTTCAGGTTAAAAATTCAGAAATTTGTCGTATCATTGCAAAGTTTTGTGGCTTTATTTAAAAGAATGAAGTTCGGTTCCAAATCTTTGAGGTTATGTGCAGCTAAAGTTAAAGACTAACTCAATAAATCAATGAGGTTATGTACAAAAAACATCCAATAATTTCTAATATTCACCAAACATCTGACACAAGCTCCAGAAGATTCTCAACAACATTCCATAATCCCATACTAATGACCCAAACCACATCCAAACAAACTCATTCATACAGTCGAAAACTTTTCAATTTAAATCCCCCTTCCGTGATAAAAATAATCAGAAATTACCGAATAATAAAATATTAATCATTATAAAATAGAAGCAATATAAGGCATGAATAAAATGAAACGAAGGAGGTTTAAAACAAGAAAGAAACAATAATTTTCATATACAATTTAGTGCCAGTAAATAATCCAAGCAATTCGAATAAGTTCACAAATTTATATATATTTTTTTTTGTTTCTGTACAGTCAGTTTCAAAGGTATGAATATATCCGAAAATAAAACTTTTATCATCATAAGTATGTTCGTGCAATGTTGCAATAATTGGTGATTTTTTATTAAACTTTAAATGTAATGCACAAGAAAACGCATATCCATATGAGCAAGTTGTGGTGTTGAGTTGTAGGTGGGACTAGAGTGCATTTTTGGAGTAGATTTAAGCTAGGTTGATCTTGGTAGAGGTTTTTGGCGGGAATTTCGGTCAATTCTAGTACTAATATTAGTTCTAGTACTTGAACTTGCTCTAGTACTACGACTAAGACTAGGGATAGCTCTAGTACCAAAATACGGACACTATTACTTAGATTAGGACTAGCTCTAGTACTAAGATTAGGACTAGCTCTAGTACTTAGATTAGGACTAGACTTGCTCTAATACTAGGGCCGGTGATTTAATGATTCAAAGTTAATCTAGAATTCAAGGATAGGGGTATAGTTTTCACTCAAAACCGAATCCAAAGTTCAATCCAGGTTAGATTGAGGATGTAGCTATTCATACTAGCCTGTATTCCTTTCTCATATCATCCCTGACTCACTCTCAAGATCCAGAAAACAATAAAGAATCCAACATTCAAATCCAATGAATCATTCACATCTCAACTTGAACGACAGTCTGTCAAACCAAAATTCTTAAGCTCATAAGTCCTCATTCATGCCTTTCTCCATGTGAGCACTAAGAAAATGAATAAAGATTTATTCAAAACAATAATTTTCTGCTGATTAATTCGAAAACAAACTGCAGCGATCGAGAGTGAGTAAGAGAAAGAGTAGAATGGAAATGGGTAAGAAATCAAAGGAAAGGCAAACGTAAAAAAAAAAAATAAAATAAAGTAATGAAATTGGTAGAGAGAATATGTGAGTTGATGATGAGAAATATTTAATAGGACCTCAATTTGTATCTCTTCTCTTTTTTTTCGGGTTTCTTTATATTTCTCATCGCTTCATCATAACGAAAGAAAAAAAAAAGTCCGTGGATGGAAGAAGAAGAAAAATACTTTTTATGGACCGGGCGATGATTTGTATTAATCCGAAATTGATGCCACGAGGCAATGCTGAAATTGAAAAACAAATACCTTTTTATTATCATGCACATTGCTTCGTTTATTCAACCTTTTATAGCTTGAATCGATTTCGTTCCATTGCATAAATTTTAAAATCCACTGTGAGGGTCGTTCACATATGACGTCAATCTATAAATATTCTTTTGAGCAGCTCTGAGCTGGTTCTACAGCTTGTCAGGGCTAATGATCTCTTAAATCTTCATCTAATTATTTGACATCACTGTTGAACGACCCCCCAAAAAGAAATAAAAAGTTTTGTATCTAAATTAAGATTTTTTTGTTTCTCTTTTTCTCATTTCTCCATTTTTAGGACATTAAACTTCAACAAGCATCCTCTGCTTATCGGTGGTTTATTATCTGCTGATCCCGTCTTGGAACGTCCTGGTCAAGTACATTCAGATGATTTAATCGGGTGTGTTCACAGCGTATCCATCAATGGCAGAGCATTAAATCTTAGCAATCCATTAAAATCAGCTGGTATTTCATCAACATGCAATCGCAATAACAACGGTGGTCCATGCTCACAAGGACATCCTGATGATCCAGCTTTATCACTATGTGGCTCATTCGATGGCTGTTTGGATCGATGGCATACAGCAATGTGTAGATGCGGCGGTGATTTATTATCACCTGACTGCTACACCTCAATCGATCCTATATCTCTCGTTGACGGTGGATTTATTGAATATGAGATATCTGAGAAGCACAAACGTATGCAATTGTTGGAGAATATTTATAGCGGTGCATCGCTATGGAACATTGACTTGGGACGTCAAAAGAGATTTTCAATTAAGACTGACAACATTTCAAGTTTGGCACAAGTTGATGATCCACCTAAATCAATGAGCGTAAAATTCCGAACTGTCAAGTCCGATGGTCTTTTGATTTATGCCGCAACAAATAAACATTACACCTCCATTGAGTTAAAGAATGGAAAGTTGCTATATATCAGCAAGCAAAACACTCAAGTTAATATGACATCACCGAAAAGTGAGTACCTGGCTGATGGAAAATGGCACAATTTGACACTATTTTCACACAATCGTGTTGTCCAAGTGATCATCGATGGTAGACTTTATGGAGATGAGTTAGATTCAACTGGTGTTCATGATTTCCTTGATCCATACTTGACAGTCTTATCAGTTGGTGGTGTTAGACGTGAATTATTCCCACAAGATGCTACACCACCCTCATTTGAAGGATGCATTGCCAATTTTACAATTAATAATGAAATTCAGCCATTCAATGGAAGTGGAAGTATCTACAAGCAAGTATTGCAAAGAGGAAAAGTCTTCCTTGGATGCCATCCATTGACTGGTTTAGCAAGTGGTCAAGTCACTGATCCATTATCAATTGGAATTACCTTAGTCATTGTCTTCTTTGTCATTCTTCTTGTGGCAATTCTCGCCTCGTTCATTGTTTTTCGAATCAGAAAGCAGCAAAAAGAGAAACATGATGCCGGTGCCTTGAATAGTAAACAACAAAATGGAACATCAACCTTATTAGGCGGCAGTGGTTTGGTATCAGGTAGCGGTAGTTTAGACATGTCTCGAGTTGGATTACATGTCGGTGACTTATCAGGAGTCGGATTTCATTCTGATTCCTCACATCATGGCACACATCATTTAGTTGCTGCTGAGTTAATCTCCAAAAAGTATAAGGAACGAGAAATTAATTCATCAGAACCACAAAGACCACAGCGACCAGATATAATTGAAAGAGAAGTCGTAAGTAAAAGTCCACCGCCTTTACGTGAGCTTCCAAGTCAATCACATCATCCACATGATCATTTAGCAAATATCGATCAAGGATCAGAATTTCCAGAACATTATGATCTTGAAAATGCCAGTTCCATTGCACCATCAGACATAGATATTGTTTATCATTATAAAGGCTACAGAGAGGCTAGTGGCGTTCGACATCAGAAATATAAAGCTGCACCCACCTCATATACACATCATAAGCATCAACCGTCAGCAGCACAGCAACAACATCGACATTCACCGCATCATGTTGGACCTTATGCTCCACGTGTCCCACCACAAACTAGTCAACCTCCATCGGCAACTCCACCACGTCCACATCAAAGCACTCCATTAGCGAGACTCTCACCGAGTTCTGAGATGAGCTCACAACATCCAAGGATACTTACGCTGCATGATATCTCAGGGAAGCCACTACAAAGTGCACTTTTAGCAACAACATCATCATCTGGCGGTGTCGGAAAGGATGTATTACACAGCAACAGTGAAAGAAGTCTCAATAGTCCAGTCATGTCACAATTGAGTGGTCAAAGTTCTAGTGCGAGTCGTAAAACACCCAATGTACCACCAAAGACACCAAATGTAGTATCATCAAATGTCCCAATGGGTCTTACAGCTGAAGAGATTGAAAGACTAAATTCACGTCCACGAACGTCATCACTTGTATCAACACTCGATGCTGTATCAAGTAGTAGTGAAGCTCCACGTGTTCCTGGTCAACATCTTAATCATCTACATCATTCACCAGTCGTAGATAATCATAGTTCCACATCATCTGATGAGAGTGGAAATGATAGCTTTACATGCTCGGAAATTGAGTATGATAATAACAGCATTAATGGTGATATTCGTCCAAAACGAGACGATGAAAGGAATGGAAATGAAAGTGGTAATGCAAGTACATCCAGTAAGCCACACATTCCACCGCCATCATATGATGGATTTGATTCGTCCTTTCGTGGATCACTCAGTACATTGGTAGCATCAGATGATGACATATCGACACACATGGGTGGTATTTATAGACAGCCAAATGGAGCTTCCCCATCAGCAACAACTTTAGGATGGGATTACTTACTCAATTGGGGACCAAATTTTGAAAGTCTTATGGGTGTTTTTAAAGATATTGCGGAACTGCCTGATACAGTAAATGTTAATGGCGGACGAACAATTCCCGGCTCATTAAGAATCCCAACAAGTGTACAAAATCCATCAGAAGAATACGTTTGATAGGAGATTATTATCAATTTTATGCCTCACTAGATTAATCAAATTAATTTTTTATGTAAAAAGACAAAAAGCTACTTTTTTTGAGTTGAACTTGAACTGGAAATTTAAGAGATATTTTGTAAATATGTCCTTTAAACAATTTATTGATTATATGAAAATGCAAAGACTTTAAATGAAATGTGCAAATATGCAAACTTTATGCTACCTATATTAGGTATTGTAGACTTAGGAATCCCACGAAACTTGCCATAGTATCAATTATGGATTTTTTTAATTGAATTTTTTTTAACATTTAGATTTTGTAAATTTTTTATGTATTTCAATAATTTAATTGATGATTCTTTGATGGGTAATCAGCATACTTACAAGGGTTATTGTGAAGGGTTTGGAGCTGATCAATGTATCAAAAATAATCAAAACAGATTGATCAGTTCCGAATTCTTTTTTTGAAATAGCTTTAAAGCTCTTTACATAACGCTAGTAATTCTAAGAACTTGGAATTTGAATTTAGAATTTGGCTAAAGTCTTCTTTAGTCGACATCGAGCTCTCTGATCGGTTTCTAGCTTTACTTGGGGTGCTTTACACTGCAATCAGAAATCTATAGACGAAGATATAAATGAAATTTGACCATGACTAGGGTAAGGTACTTCGAGTAACTCTAGAAACCATCCATTGAATTATTATAAAGCTATAGAGCTAATTAGGGTTTTACTACTAGCTACTAATATTGAATATAGCTTCTTGTAACTATGTTGATTGTCCATTGAGGTTATAATGCATTTGATTGAATTTTAATAGGTTTCTGACAAGGTGTGGTAGATTAATGATTTGTTATTGAGATTAAAAGAAGGTTTAGGACTGTAAATCGAGAAAAATATTCATGGAAATTCTAATTTTGAATCATAATCTACCACACCCACTCCAAAACCTCAATAATTCAAAATTAATAATAGTAGGGTAATCCAAAATGAGTTAAAATTGGTCATTGCAACTACTTATAGGCCTCAAATAAACATCCTGTTACAATGATCAGAACAAAACTCAATTTAAGGATGACAGAGGATGACAATTTAAATTCTCTGCTATGAAACATGAACAAGAAAGAGACTTATCTTTAATTTTAATGTAGAACATTTTTCTAATTTTATTATCGCATGAGAACCTAAACAAATTTGTAATTGAAAGGAAGTGTATAAAATGTTGTAAATTAAAAAGACGGAAAAATTTTCAAAGAAAATAACTTTATTTTAATTTTCATGAAAATAATAGCTTGATCTTAAATTTTGACTCAATTTTCAGACTATCGCATTCTATTACAGCTCACATTGATTTCAGGGACAAAATGATATCAGAAAAGCACTCTGGTGCTTTCTCATTTAACAGCAGTGGATCGTTCTCACATTTTTTGACAAGTTCTTTCCAAAACGACTCAGACATTTCATCAGCGATCGTCACTTCCTCGACTTTACTTTTTCTCCTTCTGAATTTTATTAATGCACTTAATTTTGTTGCAATTATTGGAGCTAATGCTAAGATTATTGTGAACAGAAGCACTTCCCAAACCATCAAAACTGTCTGTCGATAGAAGTGTCGAGTGTTTGCTGCTCTGCAAGCTGATTTCTTGTTTTTTTTTTGCAGTTTTATTTTAAAAATTGAAACTGAATCAAAATTCAATAACGTGTGATTAGTGCGATGTGAAATTTTCAATGCATTTTCAAATTACATTCCCACATGCTGTGCAAATTTTATTAGATTTTCCTCGTTTACAAATAAAAATGTTTTAAGCTGCAGCTGTACTGCAACTGGGTCAGAACAAGTCATCTAATCCCTTTTATCGCATTCAATATTCATTAAAATGTTCATATGATTAACTTTAGGGATTATATTAGTGATTTTATTGCTTGATTTTCGAGTGCCTATTAAAATAACGAATTTTAAAATTTCGAAACTTCATTTTTACGAACACTTCATTTTTACGATCATATCATTTTTACGAAAAATTATTTTTTCGACTTTCTTTATAAATTTTAAATTTTGAAATGTCGTTAATTTCATCACGTGTTCTCTTCAATAATAAATCTGCAAAAAAAAGATTAAAAGAACAAATGTTTTTAAATGTATGGAATTAAAACATATTTTTTATTCAATATTACATTTCATGGACTATATGTGTATGTTTAAAGGAGTAACAAACACAATTAAGCTCTTAAATCATTTTTGACTCCTGCAATAGCCTTTGATGTTTCAACTCGTGGCACGGATTTTCAACGGTTCAGGATTGATTTAATGGAATTCTCTGTCTTTTCAAAACCTGGTATTCTATGCTTTTGTGGCTTTCCAGGTTTTGAAAAGACAGAGAATTCCATTAAATCAATCCTGAACCGTTGAAAATCCGTGCCACGAGTTGAAACATCAAAGGCTATTGCAGGAGTCAAAAATGATTTAAGAGCTTAATTGTGTTTGTTACTCCTTTAAACATACACATATAGTCCATGAAATGTAATATTGAATAAAAAATATGTTTTAATTCCATACATTTAAAAACATTTGTTCTCTTAATCTTTTTTTTGAAGATTTATTATTGAAGAGAACACGTGATGAAATTAACGACATTTTAGAATTTGAAATTTATAAAAAAGTCGAAAAAATAATTTTTCGTAAAAATGATATGGTCGTAAAAATGAGAGTTCGTAAAAATGAAGTTTCGAAATTTTAAAATTCGTTATTTTAATAGGCACTCTTGATTTTCATTTTGTCATTTCCAGCTGCTCTAGAGTTATAAAAGAAATAACGGCAGAAATAATTTCAAATTCAGTCATCCAGTTTCATTGTAAGAAATTCAAATCTTACAAAACCGTTAAACTCAAAAGTTCTTATTAATCAGTTCCGTACCCGAAGTTTGAGAAAAAAAAGTCAACAAATGTCTCGAACATTAAAATCAGCACTGAGTTTAAAGCAATTCATGCTAAGACAGGAAGTTCTGAAACTTTATAAGGATATATACAGGACAATTAATAACATCCCAGACGAATCAAGTCGAAAGGAAATGAAGAA
Source organism: Chironomus riparius (assembly GCA_917627325.4). Classification (NCBI taxonomy): domain Eukaryota; kingdom Metazoa; phylum Arthropoda; class Insecta; order Diptera; family Chironomidae; genus Chironomus; species Chironomus riparius. Next base: position 12,466,373 of record OU895877.1, on the reverse strand, counting down.
ATGGCTTAGCGATGATTTTAGAAAGAATAAAGACTTGAAAGATGAAATAACAATTAAAATGAGCATCCAAGTTGGAATGAGAAGCTTAAAGGAACTGCAAAACTCTCTCGAATTAAGTGGTAATATTAAAAATAACAACAAAAAACTTTAATTTTATTAAATACAAACTAGATCCTACAGAAATGTCGTCCAAATTATCTTAATTATAGCTAATAATAAAGTGAATGTACCAATTAAGTTGATAGATACAGATAAGATCTCTTTCCTTGACTTACTAAAATATTTTGATGGCAAACTTGTGATAATTGTGTTGACTAGAAACTGTCCATCAAGTCCATAGCAAGGAATTACATTGACAATCGCTAATCCAGATGAAAATACAATCAAATATTTCAGCATTAAGGATATAGCATCAGCAAGACTCGGTTCAAAGACTTTCGTCTTAGGCACAAAATTTGAAATGTCAACGTAATTAAGGATGTCAAGTGGATGTCCATAATACACAAAATCTTTGGTTCGATTCCTTCTCTTTATGTGAAGTATTGTTGTTGTATTTGGTAGTAGTGGCTTAACACATGATACGTGATCAGGACAAGCTTTTTTATGGCAATAATGCTTAGCGTGCTCAATTGTGTTTCTTATATTCAGGCATACATATTGTGGCAAACGTTCCTCATCAAAATTCTCAAAACAGTTAAGTGCTGGGTCAGAGCCACAGCATGTGATTGTACCATCCTTTAAATGCTCAACTTCATGGACTGATTCTTCATTTTCATGCACGAAATTCTCGTCTACGCAATATGCTGGATGATGATATAGTGACTCTGTAAGACAATCAAGCCATTCATCTTCATTTGAGACGTTACAGTCATTGATTTTATAAACGGAATCGCCAACATACAAGCCATTTTCTCCTAGAATTGGTGCGTTGGGCTTGATTTTCTTAATAAAAACTGCTTCTTTTGAGTTATACAGAGGTGTTAATATAATTGGAAGTAATAACAATAATATGTAGCACCATCCAGCTAATATTAAGTTATTCCATATTCCAGCTGAGAAAATCTTGAGTTTTTTCCATACTTTTGCTGCTTGTAAATACTCTGTATCGATTTGTGTATAAGCAATAGGTAGGATAAAGAACAAATGCATTCCAAAACCAGAAACTGGAATTTCCTCAACCACTGCAGCTATTCCGTGACCTGTAAGTGGTTAATTCAATTCGGAAAATAACCGTTATTATTCAAATATTCAAGGGTAAATAGAAGTTTAAATCCTACAAAACCGTTAAAATTCGAAATTTAAATAGTCGTTACCTGCTTCGTGCACAAAAGAGCAGATTAGTAGAGATAATATGTAGTATCCAATCTGATTAAGTGGCAAATTGACTCCAGGTAAAAGAATTTCTAAATGCGCCACTTCCTCAGTACTTGTTTTGCCTGTATTTTCAGATAAATTCGTAGTTTCAGAAGATCCAGTGCACAGTGAATAGATCATAAAGAATAAAGCGACAGGAAACAATATCATCGTGACACAGAAACCAATCTTAAAGGAATGTTTATAAAATCCAGGAAGCTTTGAGCTGTGTCTATTAACAATTCTATTAAACTTGTCTGTGTGGAACTGGATTCGAAAAAATTTCACTGTAATTCCCGTTGATTTTAAGCAGTCTATATACGGTAACATCATGCAACTTTTAAAGAAATAATCGATAAACATGACAATACCGTAGATTATACAAATAAATATCAAAGTATTTATATCCATTTCTATAAAATTCAATATATCTTATAATCCTTAAAATATGCGTCTCTTAAATCTATTTCTTTGTATAGTAGATGGTTATAAGTTGTAGAATCAATAGTCAGATGAATATTTAATTAAACTACATTGGAGATATTTGATTTATAATGAAAACACGAAAAATTAGCTTATTATTTGGAAAACCTTTGTTTTGATACTCCTTTGTCCGACTGTCTAGAATTGAATTTAAATTTTACAAAACCGTTAAATTTTGAATTAATTTCTAAAGTGCTGAAATTGATTAAAACTGAATTAATGTACTTTTAAGGACGCAATGCGTTCATGTCTAAATATCTGTAATGCACAATCAATCAAGCTTGTTTTGCCGGCTTTTTGAATTTACAAAATACGGTATTTTATTTTTCTTTCTTGACATTCTTTTTTGCAGTCTTTTCTTCCTTCTTCTGCTCAGTCTGAGTAGCTTGTGGGTTCTTCTTGAACAATTTAAGAAGCACAAAGATCACAAACAATGCAGCAACTGAATAAAACACGATTGGATACTCATTCAATGCTAGTTCCTTAACATTTGGCATTTCCTTCAATTTACCAACAATTCCGTCGATAAGACTATCAAATTGGCTTGCTGGAACTTTGACTTTTTCAGCACCAACATTTTTAAACCAAGAAGAAGCAAATCCAACGAAACTTTCAATGTCATACTTTTTGAGATTATAGCGATAGAATTTGCCTTGACGGATTAAAACAAAGACTGGAGATGTATCGACTCTAAATCTTTTAGCTGTCAAAATTCCTTTTGTTATTCGATTGACTCTAGCTACATTTAAGCGAATTTTAAGCTTTGCACCTACAGTTTCCCATTGAGCCTGTAAACGTTGACAGTCAATGCATGAATTATCATAGAATTGAACGAACCAGTCGCCAGTTGTTGCTCCTGTCGATGCTTGTGTTAAATGCTCAAAATTTGTATCATCCAGTTCCTTAACAATTGGTTCACGATGCTCACTAAAGAAATTAAAGATATCCTCTGTCGAATCTGGATCATTTTCATCGTAAATCAATGGAACTCCTTGTCTTAAGAAAACTAGACATGGATCTTTTTTAATTGGATTATAAAGCCTGACAAGTTGTGAATTTTCAACTTTCAGGATCTTTGCATCATTAAATGTATTCTCAAACTCTTCCTTTAAAGCCACAACGCTTTGTTCATATTTACAGTCTTGTCCACAATTCTTTTTAGCTGGAATTAAATGATAATTGTCACCAAGTTATTTGCTACGTGTTTAGGATTAACTTACCGAAAAGAATCAGGACGTATTTACTTTCACGAATATTATCTAGCAGTGTATCATCACTGACTGTATTAAGTGGAGATGAATTGATGCATGATATTGTAATAATGAGTATAAGTAACTTAAAAATCATTTTATCACAAAAAATACAAAGTAAGTATCAACAGGTTGTTAATGAGGCAAAAGTTGGTGACTGAATGATTCACCGAAATTTGTATCTGATTTGATCGAAGTTACAAGTTTTGTATACAAGACTTGTGTGCAATTCTCATCTAAAATGTAAATTAAATTCGAATTCTTAACTATTTAAGCAACTCTAATGAATTTTTAAAACAGAACTAACAGCACTAGAACTTATTTTCCTTAATATAAAACTCAATATATTGAAAATATTTTTTATTCAATTTTTTTTTCATCAATTCTTATGTGAGATAAAGTGAAAGCTTAATTTTAATTGATAAAATTTGAATTTTACCATCTTTTGCCTCCACCCCCACGACCTCCAAATCCACCCCGACTTCCCCCACCTCCTCCTCCTCCTGTAATAGTTAAATAATAAATTAATAAAGTTGTTTAAAAATCATATTCACACAAAATTTTCAATTTTTGTGAATCATTAAAATCAAAAAATGCAGAAATATCAACTTACTTCCTCCGAATCCACCCCCACCTCGTCCCCCAAACCCACCACCTCCTCCTCGACCACCTAAAACAATTTAATAAGCCATAAATATCTCAAAACAATCAATAAAGTTAATCAAAACTTACCAAATCCACCCCCACCTCGTCCTCGACCACCTTAAATATAAAAATACAGCATGAATATCTCAAAAAAATCCACAAAACTATCATAATTACCTCCAAAACCTCCACGTCCAGCTCCACGATCACCACCAGTTCCTCCTGCTCCTCTTTCTCCCTTCTTCTTCTTTCCAATTCCTTTTGCTTTTGGTGGTTGAGGTAAAAATCTGTTTAATGGAAGTAACTTGGCTGGATCAATGTAAAGCTTCTGTTTTGGTATGAAGCTTGATGCTTGCATGTTGTCGCCTAGCTTTACTGATACTGAATATTCTCTCAGTGTACCGAAAATCTCGTCAATCTTTCCAACTTGTGACTTATTCTCGAGAAATATTGGTGCATTGAAATATGGAACATCTTCGATTTCTGCCTTGAGTACAAGATCGTCTTGGCATGTGTAGTCAAAATATCCTGCAAGATAGAATTTAAAGATAATAAACTATTATGAGTTTAATTATGTCTTAGCGTTTTTATAAGAATTAAAAGTTTAGCGCTTTTGTAAGATTTGAAAAGTGAATCGGTTTTGTAGGATTTGAAAATTTAACAGTTTATATAGAAAGCTGAACGTTAATTAAGCTTACCAAATGGAATAACTCGTGCTGGAGGTCCTTGATCGAAGCTCCTGCCACCTCTACCTCCACCTCCACCTCCTATAAAAGCAATTAATAAATGGTTAAAAACAGTTTTCATGAATAATTTTTTTTATATTCACACCGTTTTCACGTGTGAATCTATTGGTTTTGTTCAGATTAAAAAATCAGTTTTTCGCATTTTGAGAGGAAATGGAGCAAGATAGCTGAACATTTTCAAAGATGAAAAGTTTGTGCCTGAAATTTACTTTTATCATAAATGATGAAATTTGTTGAAAGTGCAGCTTGAAAGCACAGAATTATAGTATTTTCAATTAAAAAAATTTGTATTACGGATTAGGAAAATTTAAGCTCTTGTGTGGCTTTGTGACATAAAGTTGACGTTCGGAGAATCAATTTTTCTCCTAATTAAGCTATTAATCTATCATTAAGTTTACATTTCATGCTGCAAAGATGAGGATTTGATATAAAATTTTTGATTACCCTGTTGAAACTTTTATAAAATTCCATTTTTGGTCACAAAGTTACGGACCGAAGAATCGAAATATCTTAATAATTAGGACAATTTATGCTCACACAAATAAATTAATAGATAGGAAATAAAAAATTACATAATATAAGGGGCCGTTCACTTATTACGTTACGCAAAAAAACGACTTTTTTCACCCCCCCCCCTCCTCCATTGTTACAATATGTTACAACTCACAACCCCCCCTCCCCCCATGAACGTTCATAATTTATTTTATGTGTGAGTTTGTAAACAAATTTTTTTCGTGAACTTTTTTTTTAAAGACAGACGACAGTTTGAACGTTACATACTTCTTGACACCCCCCCCCCCCCCCCCCTATGTTGTTTGTTACAATTTTTCAACCCCCCCTAAAATGCGAACGTAATAAGGGAACGGCCCATAAACTGAAAATCTTGCTAGATTTAGTTGAAAAGTTTGACAAAAAATCCATTTGAAGTCAAAATTTTAGCAATTTACCCTACAGAGAATCGCTCAGATTTTAAATTGGTTGCAACATTGCTGAGAAAATCGCAAAATACGCTTTCTGTAAGCAAACAAGCAAGCAAGAAATCTCAATAACGAGACATCGTAGAGACTTCTAGTTTTTTACATTTGATCCGTGCTGCTCTATAGAAGAGCTGTATTGTTTTTGGGCAAGGTAGGAACAGCCGTTGCTTCAGAAAAAGCAAAAAACCTTTCCTATCTTACGAATTTTTCAAAAGAAAAGTTTACCGCGATTTTTATAAAATTAAACTTTGGATGAAAATTTTTTAAAGAATGTTTGTTAAGCTTTAAACCTTCAAACATATGCTGAGCGAAACTCATCTGAATCATCAAGCTTTATGCCTTCAAACGTATGCTTAGCGAAGCTAAGCTGACTAGCTTTATACCTTTAAACTTATGCTGAGCGAAGCATAAGTATAGATTTATAGCTTTATATCTTTAAACTTATGCTGAGCGAAGCATAAGTATAGATTTATACCTTCAAACTTATGCTGAGCGAAGCTCAACTGACTAGCTTTATATCTTCAAACTTATGCTTACCGAAGCTAAGCTTACTCTCCAGCTTTATACCTTTAAATTTTATGCTGAGCGAAGCATAAGTATAGATTTATACCTTCAAACATACATATGCTGACCAAATCTTGGTCAATCCGTAAGACTTTTGATGGTACGGTGTGAATAAATCCACATTGAGTTTCTATGAATAATTTTTTTTTATAAATCAAATAACTTACTTCCTCCTCCAAATCCACCACGTCCACGACCACCACCTCCTCCTCTTCCTCCTAAAACAAGCAATTAATACCTGTAAACAACTTAATTACAAAATTCTTTAAAATATATTCAACAAACCAAAACCTGCACCGCCTATAAATAACAAAAATATCGATTAATTCACTGTGTTTCTATAGCATTTAATGCTCATTCTTACCTCTGCTGCCTCCTCTACCGCCAAATCCCATTTTTAACTATTATTTGTTAATAAAATCAATGAATTAAAGTCAAAAAGATTTTGTTGTTTATTAATTTTTGTTAAACTATTTCTCACATGTGTTTTTTCAGGGGGAATAAAGCTTGTTGTAAAGTTGTTACAATGTTTCTGTTTCTCCCCTGCTTGAAAATTTGAATATATTTTAGTCGTTATGTTTTTAGGCTTTAGACGTTATGCTAAAATTTGAATTGGGATGTGGACAGAAAAGTTTTGCTCGTAGATAATCAAAGAATTTAAAGATGTGCAGAATTAACAAAACAAATGAAACTTTTAAGCATTATTGTAGAATGATTAGTACTATAGTCGTATATACCTGCACTTACACATCCAAAGTAGCGTCTACAGTAAAATTGAAAAGGAACTAATGAAAGCAAATCAAGACAGAGAATTTGGCATGCAATTTTTGGCGAGGACCAACAACAAATTTTGTTTTTAGCACAGAAAAAAGAAGAAAAAAAATCTCTAAAATTAAATTTAATGAAAAACACAGAAAATATGAGTAATTAAAGTATTCAAACAGATTAAGTATTAATTAAAGGCACTAATAAAGGTAACAACAATGGTTGAGAAGGAGAAAAGTGATGAAATTAAGGCGGAAGATGATGGAAATGAAGAGGTAAAATAATTGATTTAAATGGAATGAAAAATTTGTTAAAACTGAAATTTCTCACAGGAAAATTGCACAAAAGCGGCATATCCAACAGTTTTCACGAAAACCGTAACACTTCCGATGCTTTTAAAGTCTGGAATTTTGTCACCGGGAAAGTCTACAATGTCTATTGAGTATATGGTAATATATGAAAACAAACAAATGCCAAAAATCCACTGTAATTAACTTTTTGTCAAATTTACAGGGTCAGAAATTTATTGGGGATCTCATGGATGATGGAAAAATTAAATCACAAGAAACAGAAACAGTCTTCTGCTCGCCAAGTGCTTGGGCCATAAATTGTAAAAAGATTATTAATCCTGACAAAAAATCAGGATGCGGATGGGCCTCTGTTAAGTACAAGGGAAAGAAGCTTGACATTTATAAAGCGATGTATCATAAAAAGTGCCAACAACAAAAGGATCAACAAGACAATCCGAGTGAAGGTAAAATCTCCTGGATCTAATACAAATATATACTGGATCTAATTTAAAATCTCTTTTAGATGAAGAAAAGGAGGAGAAAGAAGTGATAACAAAACCAGTAGAGCTACCAATACCACCGAATAAGAATTTGATGCAGCACGGAACAATTTGTAATCGATCGATACTGCAAGATGTAAATACATTGGTAGAGGCTGTGCCATTTACCAATATGGGAAGAATTCAACCATTTCATGTAAACATCAGATCGTCAGTAATTCTATTAATCGATTTTCATTGCCATTTAACGACAAACGAAGTTTGTGGATATTTGGGAGGAACGTGGGACTTTAATACTCACAATTTGACTGTTACACATGCATTCCCGTTTCTAAATTCACGATTCGATCGTGAAAAATCATCAGAATGTGAATATGAGATACAAAAATCTATGCTTGACAAGAATATACAGTTAGTAGGTTGGTATCATACACATCCACGATTTGCAGCACAGCCAACAATGCGAGATTGTGACAAACAGCTTGATTATCAGATAAAATTAAGAGGAACTTCCGACTCGAATTATTCACCTTGTGTTGGATTCATATTTTCCTCATATTGTGACGAGGATGTTGAGAATGAGTCACAAATTACGCCATTCTGGGTTTTACCACCACCAGAAAATCGACCACACGAATTGGGACGTCCTTTAATGGTAAATTACAACACACATAATGATGAGAAATTACCAGACGAAATTAAGGAACAAATGAGAACATGCATTGATTATTACAAACAGTTTCAATACGAAATCATTGACTTTGTGGAAATTAAATTGAAAGATGATCAAAAGGTGCTGGAAAAGATGAAAAATTCACTATTTCTGAAATTTCCTCTTGAGGATCAAACAAGTGGCGAATTATGGAACTGGATTCTTGATTTACTTGGATTGGAACTCGAAAATCCAGTAATTATCCCACGAAAGATTCTCGAACGTAAGAAGCAGCTTGAAGTGGAAGAAAAGGCACGCGAGGAAGCAGCTATGAAAGAAAGAGAAAAAATCCAGAAAGAAATTGAAATGGAAAAACGATTAAAAGAAGAAAGGGAACAAGAAGCTGCAAAACAAGCACTAAATGCAATTTCTTCACTCCAGCATCAATTAAGTCAGCCATCTGGATTAAATATGACACCATCACCAATTTCCTCATCTCCAATGCCAGCAACAACAAATGTTAAACCTAGTTCCACATCCACAAATGCATCATCCTCGCCACGAGACAGTCCAGCAACAATTCCTTCGACAGCAACAAGTCCTGCTAAATTTGAAATTCCCGTACGTGCAAGTCCATCACCTGCTAAATCTGATACATCATCAGTTCGAGCACGAAACTCGCCTATTCCGAATACATCAAAGTTACCCGAACGACCATCCAGAAATAGTTCTGCTGTAAGTTCTGGTAGTTCTAAATATGATCTCGGTTATACGAATAATTTAAGTGATCTCTATGCTGCAACATTATCATCATTCGCAAAAAGTTTACCTGGTCTATTGCCGTCTGATTATACAGCATTGCTACAAAGTGCGAAATTGCCAATGTCTGATTTTGGAATGTCAGCTTTGGGCTCATTACAGGCATCAGCTGCTGCTTTATCAGGAGGTGGAAACTATTCGCCAACAATGTCAGGTATAAAGCTTTATTTCTAACGTATTTTTGTAAACTTGGTTTTAAAAAGGTTTTTGTAAAAAAACACGCTATGAGTGCGTCTTAAAAATTGAATTAATTTCTACCGTTACATAATTTAAATTTCAAATTTTTCTAATAATCCGTTGAATATTTTACAGGTTCAAGTGGCGGCAAAAAAAGTTCAACGCACACATCAGCACAACAATCTTCAACATCATCACCATACTCATCAAATAATAAAAACAACACATCGTCATCAAATACAGGAAATTCATCAAGTCTAAATTCAAAGAATTCAAATTCATGGCTCTCACAAATTCCAAACATGAAAGAATTTATGAATCAGCTTGAAAAAGGCGACTTAAGTGTCCTAATGCAATCTCCATACAACATTCCAACATGTAAGCCATCATCGAAAAGTAAGACATCAACATCAACGTCTGGATCATCGAGGATGGATTACAGTAATCAAGACATGAGTCGAGAACCGAATAATACACAAACTGGATCATCTACATCAACGACTGCAAGTAAGAGAAAAGGACGTCCACCGAATGCACCGTCAGCAGCAGCATATGAGTATGATTTATACTCAAAATCTGATGTTGGAAAGATTTCAGACTTGATGAAATCACCAGAATATACACAAATGTTAATGAATCAAGCGAATGCATTCAGAAGTTTGGGTTCAGAAATAACAGTGACAAGAAAACCATCAACAAGCTCAACAACAAGCTCCTCGTCATCAGCAAGTGGAAGTAAGAAATCATCGTCAACGAATCAACCTCAATCAGCTTCAAATTCAGCAGCTGCCAACAATGCATCACTCTTAAATCGTTTACCAATTATGGATCTCAATTATTTGGCAGAAATCTCAAAATCAATTCCTGAATTAAATGCATTACTTAATTCAAATAAGCCAGAAGATATAAACGCACTCTTACAGATGCAAATGATGGCTAAAAATATGGATTATGCTACAGCATTTTTTGGTGGTGCTGGCGGTAATTCAAGTCCAAATAGTAAAGGAAATTCGGCAAGTGTTGCAGCACAAACGAAAGCAATGCAAGAATTTGCAGCCAATTCTAATATGTTATCACAATACATGTCAGGAGCATCAAATTTGAATCTTTTTAATCCAATGTATGGCGCCATGTCCGGTGGAACTATGACATCACTTGAGAAACAAACAGCAAAAGAAATGAATAATTCAAATAATAATTCAAGAAAGCGCGATAATCGATCAAATTCAAGCTCAACAGCTAGTAGCCGAGCACAAGCGAATATAAATGCAGCTCCAAATGCTGCTGACATGCTGAATAGTCTGTTTGCGAGTGCCACAAAAGGTGGTGCAGGTAATTTAATTCCACCAGATTTAAGCTCGTATTTTGCAGCATCTGGAATTAATTTACCTGCAACAACAACAGCATCAGCATCTTCATCTAAAGGAAATAATAACAGTAATAATGGGAATCCATTAAGCACATCTGGTGGTGGAATAATTCATGGAGCTATGGACTATTCATCACTATTTTCGCACATGACACCAACAAAATTACAAGAAATGACATCACTTTTTTCACAATCAAAATATCCTGGAATTCCAGATCCGTTAGCTAAAAGTACCTTGGCAGCAAATAATGCATACTTATCACCATCACTTATGAAGCTTCAACAAGAAGCACTAAATACACAACTCATGAAACCGCCAAAATCCTCATCGAGTTCATCTTCAAGTAAGATTGAAACACCCCCATTGCCATCTCCAAATTTATCCGAAAAACGTTCAACGCCAACGAAATCGTTAAGGGATAGTCCAGCGACAATTCCGAAATATAACTTTAGTGCAGCAGATTTGGCCATATCAAGTCATGTTGAAAATACACGAAAATCGACACCGCCAGTTGATTTGGCATCATCAAAGGATCGAAGTGTTCCACCTAAAAAGCGTATGGAATTTTCATCTATTGCTGAACTTGTTGCACCGTCACCAACAAAACGACAGAAATTTTCGGAAGATGAAGAAGAACCAGCTATTTTAGACTTATCGAAGAATTAATCATCTTCTTGTACACGATATTTGAAGACATAAATTAGATGATTTGGGGTCTGGAGAGCTTTAAGGTCACTTGAATGTGAAGAATAGGTTTCGAAGTGATTTGGGGTTGTTCCTGACTCTGTTTATAAACATCACAAAATTTTCGGATTGTTATTTCAAAATTAAGGATAAGAAAGTGAAGATAATGAGTTATAGGAGACAGTATTAAGGATATTTATCAAATCAAAAGGAGAGAAATTGCGTTTGCAGTATACGTTAAATCAAGATATATAACAAAGCATTCAAATGACCCAAAATTGAGATCTAGACCTCATAGGGTTGGATAATGTCTTTCTTGTACTTTATTCATATATACGGCGTCATAAGTAAAGAACTTCCCAAAATGACGAAAATATCTAGTTCAAGATAGTATTGACACCTTAAATACACCCCAATTGATAATTAAGATCCAACCACGATATTTCAATAATATCTATTTCTATCTCTCTTTCTCATTAACGTAGATCAATAAGAAAATTGAAACACACACACATTATATATAAATACATAAATATAGTTGAAAAAGGCATTGAAAAAAAAAACTTAACAAAAATGCAGCTTAACTTAGCTATAAATATTGACTATCAGTTTTACATACTCAGAATTTATTTTTTTATTTTTTAAGAGATGAACAAATGAGAAATTTAGACTTTAATTATTTTTTTCAATACACATACTTTTAATTTTAATTAAACTGACACAGGATGAATTTTGTTCTAATTTATTAAATTAAAATGAGAAATTTAAAAAAATGAAAAAATGATATTTCGACAAATTTAACATTCTTGCTCTATACATGTTGTATGTATACATAAATTATAGTATTTTAGAAAATATTTTCTAGATTTTATCAGTTTTTAATTCTGGAGAAAAGAAAGAAAGCTTTTATTTAATAGACTTTTGTGACTATGACCTTAATAGTATTTTGAAAATCATTTTTTTCTGTATAATTGATGGAAATTTTATGAAATAAAAAATTTAAGGAATTAAATCATAAATAAATTAACATAAAATTTGAATCGATTCAAAAACAAAGCACTGAAAGAATTAACGATCGAATAATGTTTGAAAAAGAAACGGTCAAAAATATTTGAAAATTACAAATTTGAAAATAACTGCCATTATCAGTTCCAATCTATCTAAAACATCTTAAAGCAACTTAAAAGTCACCAAATTCAATAATTTTGTTACTGATAAACCCAAATAAGCCCCAATTACCTTAACCAATTGACATGAATACGATAATTACCCAAAATTAACTTATTAATTAAATGAAAGACATTTAAATACATTCAATTGACACACAAAGCATATCAATGTGAAGTAGACTATGAGAAATCGATTTATTAGTTTCCACGAAATACAATTTGATGAAAAAAAAGCTTAATTAAGTTTTTGGACATTTAAGTGTGGTGGATGTATTCGCTTACATGTTCTTCAACACTTCGGTCACTGGATTATCGCACATGATTAGATCTGGATTCTCTTCTTCGAACTTTGTCATGCTGTGAGATCGCTCTTCATCCTTCCATTCACCAAACTTAGTGTTATAGCCGTACTCATCAACAAGAGGCTTTGGTTCGTTCTGGAATTAGATTTAAGAATGAATTTCAAAAGAACGTTACAAAAATTACAAATTACAATGAACTTAAATGTTACTCACAGAATAATCAGCAGCTGCAAACTTGGCAAACATGTTGCGATAAACTTTCTTTTCTTGATCACGATAAGCCTTCAATTTTTGCTTACAAATCGTAATTTGGTTCAGTGCTGCTTTATTTTCAGGTTCAATTTCTTGAGCCTTTTCAAAATCACCGAGAGCTCTTTCAACTTCGCCAAGAACCAAGCTAGCCTGTCCACGACGGAAGAATGCTTTGAGATTTTTAGGATCCTTTGAAAGGACTTCATCACATGCATGTCTAACTTCATCTTGATCATTAAGTTTTTGGTGACATAAGGCTTTATTTAAGTAAACGGAAATGTGGAGATTTTTTGCTTCTCCGTCGACTGCACAGTCTGTGGGAATGAGAATGGAATTAATAACTTGTTATCAGTTTATAACAACTGACTTACCGCAATTAGATAAGAATGCTTGACATTTCTCATAGAATTTTAATGCCATTTTAAATTTATCTTGCTTAAAATAATTGGTGCCTTTGTCCTTAAACATTTTAGCCTGTACGAGACTCTCATCAGCATCAAGCTTCCAGCTTTCAATCTCCTTTTCAAACTCATTAAGTGTAACTACATACTCAACAGTGGAATTCGATGGAATTTGGAACTGTTCATTTCCGTCAGCACCAAAAGCATATTTAGGTTGAATGACAAGACGAGATACTTCACCTTGAGTCATTTTTTCTAATCCAGATTCTATGCCTGACACTACATTGTATTCTTCACCCTCGCCAATATTAAACTCAACATCACGATCATCAAAAACGCGTCCTTCGAATGTTCCAGTAATGTGACATTTTACAAGTGCACCGTCATTTGGTGTCTTCTTCTTGTCACTTTTCGTTACTATGTACTTCTCAACTCCACCATCACCATTCTTTGAGACATCCTGACCTTTCCAACCTAACAATTCAAGCTCAAATTTGAGTGTTGATTCGGGTGGAATATTTGGAGGGGATCCCATCTTTCCATAAGCATAGTCTGGCGCACAAGTTAAGACACATTTCTCGCCCTTTTTCATTGATGCTACTCCAATATCCCATGATTTAATGACTTGACCTTTTCCAAGTTGAAATTCGAAAGGTTCACCACGATCTACACTACTATCAAACTTAGTTCCATCTAATAATGTTCCCGTATAATGACAAGACACCGTACATCCGTCGCTGGGAGTTTCTGAACCTTCACCTTCCTGAATAAATTAAATAAACATTTTTTCGGTGAAAATAAAAATCCATAAATTTTGTTTTATTTAATTATGTGCTTACTTTTAGGATTTCCTTTAAAACTCCACCATCATTCGATAGATCAATCTGTTCTGCCATCTTTCTATGTTACTTTTCTTACGAATGCTCTATAGTTTATGAGTTAATTTAATAAATTTAGAATATTCTAGAGTTTTACTTGATTGTTTTCAGAAAACACCAATACAATCAAAGATTTGCACAAACACAAGCTTATTTTAAAAATGCGGGATTTCTTTTGAATTTCAAAAATCCGTTAAAATAATTATGATAATTTCTTAACCGTTTTTATAAATTTATGGATTAGGTGCCAAAATCAGGTCAACAATCAATGAAATCAATGTCTAATCATGAAAAATAACTTCAAATAATCAAAATAAAAGCAACACAAACGAACCAAGAAGACAGCATGGCAATAAATCCTAATCTGAGCACATGTTTCATCCATAAATACTCTCCAACCAAGTCACGTGTAGTAAAAACCAAAACTTGCCATGCTCCGTGAGAATCCAGATGCAAGTATTATCTCGCAAAACAAGTTGTACAAACCAATGAAGGTTCAGAAATAGTTTAATATTCCCATAAATCACTTTCACTGCACAACTTAGCATGAAGAAAAGCATGACACGAAACAGTTGTACGTCCTTGCAAGAAATTCGATCGCTTGCATTTCTATGAGACATTAGATGTGCTTGTTAATTAATTAAAATTTGAATTTTATTTGGTAATGAATTATTTTGGAAATTGCTATTTAGATGGGCCTCGTCACAAAAAAATTGTACGTGAGTGACGCTTTGTTATTCTTGATTATTTCCTTATCCTTAAAAGTGACAAATTTAAGAAATACTTTTTTGAAAAGAGAATTAAAATCTCCATCTATTGTTGTACAATTCACTTCATAAAAGTTTACAGTTACTCGAAAAAAACACTTTAACTGAGCGTCACTCACGTACAATTTTTGGGAATTTTGCTATATCTTCATTATTGTTTATTGATATATCTCCAAATGTATTTTTTTAAGGTCTAAAATTCAATTCTGTTCTTTTTGAGTTCATAAAAAATTTAAAAAAGCTGCATTAACATACCCAAATGGACAAAATTAAGTTAAAAAAATTTTAACGGTTTTGACTTTTTTGAATTTTTTCGGTTGTAATTTGCTTGTTTACAAACAAAATCGAAATGAAATTTGAAAAGTCACGAAAATATCACTCAATAATGATGTAAAAGCTCTTAAAATAGTCGAAACAGCTAATGCATAATCTACTTTTCCTATTCAAATCATAATATTTTGGATTAATGATTGAATAATTAAGAATTTTGAGAATTTAATTTTTGATGTTTTGTATGATAGTGTTAGTGAAAAATTCAAATTATTTTTTTCCGTTAAGCAAAAATCCTTAAAAAAACGTCGAGGCCCAGATCAAGTTCCGATCGAATTTCTAATTTAATAATGTTGAGGAAAATGTTTGTCCTTGAAGGAATTGTTATTTGCTGGGAATAAACACGCAAACTTATCCCGAATACTCCTGAAAAATATTAATTTATGGATAATTGATGACAGTTTCAATGTTGTTTATTTTATTGTTGGAAATGAAAATAGATTGATATTAAGGAGTCCTTAAATTAGTCGTATTAAAAGTAGATGTGGGCATAAAATTGAGGAAATAGATGTCTGATGGTTTTGTAGCGCAAACCTCAATCTGGAGGTTAAATTTGAGATAAATAAAATGATGCTCAATTCATTCGTCTGAATTGGGGATGGAAGTGGATTGATGGTGCATTTAGCATGCAACAAGCCAAGAAAATGGATCTGATCAAAATGTTCTAAAATTCAAAAGGATTATGAACTTTTGTGTAAATCTTGTCTAATAACATGAAGAAGTTTCAAGTCAGGAAAGGAAAATACTTTACGTTCTTATCCCAATCAACTTACCCAGCTATAAATAACCCTCAAAATATCAATTAATAACCAATTCCGAATGTCAATCTCACATTTGGTCCATTACTCAATCAGACGATTTCTTAAAATAATCTTTCTACCATTCGAAAGCTAGCCAATGTAACGACCACTTAATTGACTCACAACACGAAACTTCACTTTGCATTCCCAGAATAAAAACATTTACGAATTTATCATGAACTAACCTAATTTTTTCGTCTCAGATTTTTATATTTTTGTGCTTGCCATTCGAAAAAGTCTAGACATCCATTTTAATGAGCAGAATCATGATGATTTTCCATCCTAGATGTACATACATAATAGGAATAATGGATATAAGGATTATTTACTTTAGATTCTTGTTTGTAAATTTACATTTTCGACAAAAGCTGAAATACGATTTCAAATTAGTTCATAATTAAACATTCCATTTCCATTAGTATCAATTTATTTTATGGGCTTTCGAGAATTCATGTCAATAAAAGGGGCCGTTCACTTATTACGTTCGCATTTTAGGGGGGAGGGGGTTTGAAAAAATGTAACATGGGGGGGGGGGGGGGGTGGTGTCAAGAAGTATGTAACGTTTTAACTGTCGTCTGTCTTTTCGTTCACGAAAAAAATTTGTTTACAAATTCACACCAAAAACATTTTTTTAAATTTTCCACCTTTTTAATGATTTATGAATGTCCAGATCACTTTTGATAGCTAAGCAATACATAGTTTTTGTTATATAAAGTAACAAATCAATAGAAAACTGGTTTACAAGACTTTAAAATACAGTCATAATTTGTAGAAATTTTCAAAATTAAATCAATCATAAGTTTAAAAGTAAATCTCTCTAAATCTGTCATTCATATGATGTTTAATATGATCCCATCATTGTGATATTTACATTCAAAGTTGATTGAATTTTCCAAAATTTGATCGTGCATAATATTTTTCATGACATTTTTGAACTTTCTTCAAAAAAAACAAATTTTTGCTTTATATCACAAAACAATAATTCATGAGAATACTAATAGTATCAATCAAAACATGATCTATTAAGCTGTACAGTATTTTGATCTTTAAGAAAAAAAATACAAAAGAAATTTAACCGTCTTTTTAGATTTAAAAGAAATAAAATAAAATTATGAACGTTCAAAGGGGGGAGGAGGGGGGGGGGTGGGGTTGTGAGTTGTAACATATTGTAACAATGGCGAAAAAAGTCATTTTTTTGCGTAACGTATTAAGTGAACGGCCCCAAAATGAAATTGTCAATAATCAGATCTGGAATTTTTGATGCATCCGCAAATAAAAAAGTGAATAATTTGCATAAAAATAACAAATTTATGGCCAAAAATAACAATAAAATTACGAATAAAATCATTCATAAAATACCCCCTTATCTGGAGGCATTCATAAATGATGACTGTCTAAAATTCTTCTTTTTCGGCATTTCCAACTCATCTTCAGACCAAAAAATTCATCTAAAAACCCTCCTCAATATAAATCACATCGCCAGTAAACATCCCCACCTGCCATCATCGTCTGTACATTAAAATTTAACTTACATTCAATCATACATGCACTTTCAGTTACATAATAGTTTCCATGTACACAAAAGGCTGTCTATATATACAGCATATAAATTCCTGTTAATGAAAATGACTTGAAAAGAAAAAAAAAAAACTAAAGCTTTCCATCTCGAAACACGAAATGTTCATACACAAAAAAAAATCAGTACATAGCCTCAATCGGTGGCATTAAATCGCCATTGAAAAATTTGCAAGGAAGCAGGAACTGTGCTATGTGTAGATTTTTATTTTTGTATATAAAACACTTCAGTGTGTATTTAAAAGGTTTGGTTCTGGATGGGGAATATGGATTGGGAATATTTTTGATGAAGGTTTAGTAAATGTGATTGATGGAGGGATGAGAATGTTGTTTTTTGTTGCTTATTAAGGTTTTAGTTTGTCTCTTAAATTACTGGTGAAGTGTAGGATCTAGATGAGGATGTCTAGAGTTATCTTTGTAGTCGAATGAGCTATCAATTGGCTTAATTAATACGCTTGAAAGTGGCAGGATCTTGACACTTTATCAGCACAATATTTAAAACTATTCGAATCGGGTTAGAATTTTTGGAATTGAAACAAAAAATTGGTATTTTATTTGCAGATTAAATCATTAACTTAATTTTAATCTAAGAATGTCATATTTTTATAACAGAAAAATAGCGATAATTAAAATCTCTTCAAAAATCTTAAAAGCTAGCTTCCAAAGTCATCAAAAGTGCATAATGTTCTAGACAAGAACAGCAAAAAGCGTAGCAACGCAGCTGAGAGAACATCGCATCGCGGTAAGTTGATCGAGATGCACTAGATTTTATTTTCATTATCGAGAAAACCATATAAATATTTATATATACCTAGAGCATAAACTAAGAGGAATTTTGAGTATTTTGTGAAGAAATATACACGTTTAGAGTACATAATTTAACGATAGCTCATGCCTCTAGGAAGAAAAATAGGAGAAAATGCACAAAAATATATAAATGCACAATCGAGAATTTATTTTTCCCACAAAAATGTTTTTTTATAAACGGAAGAATTTTGAGAGTCTGATGCGACTGTATGTGTGTTTTCACCCTCTCGTGTTACGGAAAAGTGCTTCTATTCTTCGGGAGAGTCAAGCACGCTTTTCCATTTTCACATTTTCAGTCTGATTTTGTTTCTCATCGAATGATGTTGTATTTTATTACTCCGTGTTATTGTTGAACCAAAAAATATATATATATAAATTATATAAAGCAATTTTAATATATCTAACAAGTTTAACTGACAAAAACGAGTGTTGAGGAATTTTTTTCAATTTAATTTTCAATTTGAAAAGTGAAAAAAAAAATTGTGTTTTGTGAAAAACTTTTTTTTTTCTTTTGGCTAAAATTGAAAAGTTTTTTTTTCGTCTCTCAACGATT
Source organism: Chironomus riparius (assembly GCA_917627325.4). NCBI lineage: Eukaryota > Metazoa > Arthropoda > Insecta > Diptera > Chironomidae > Chironomus > Chironomus riparius. Next base: position 12,447,264 of record OU895877.1, on the reverse strand, counting down.
TTCCTTCTTTTTGTATGTCGTGTGAGGGGGTAAAGTAGGAAGAAAAAGGAATTTGGAGCAGGATTATAGTTTTTTTTTGACACGAAAATTCACAACACAAAAAAAATAAATCTTTGTACCTTTCGCATAAAATTGAAATAAAAAAGAAAAATGTGAAGAAATTTTGATGTTGGAATAAAAAAAAAAATTAAGAAGTTAGAAAATCTATATCTAATGCATACAGCACAAATATATTAGTGAAATAATAATAATAATAATAATAATAATAATAATAATAATAATAATAATAATAATAAGGAACAATAATAATTATAATTAATAAGTATGATGTACAATCGTGTTATAATTGAGAAATATTTGATTGAACTGTTTGATGTGCATTTTATAAAGTATCTTATCTACTATCCACGATAATTTCGTTTCTTCGGTTACGTTTTTAAATGATCTATAATAACTTTACAATAAATCATACAAAAATGTTGAATTTTACTTACTTGGAAGATATTAATGTTGATATTGGTGATGAATTTGCCACTTTAAATCCACAAAACATGTTGCAAGATACATCCGTGAGTGAGGATTTCAATCTCGATTATCCATATTCAATGGCTAGAAATAATTCGTCGCTTGATTTTGATCGGGTGAGGTTTTTTTCTTCTCTTTATGAATTTTTCTCATTTTCACAGCTTTTTGTGCTTAATGAATTTTTAAAGCGTTGTTTGACATAGCAACTAGGCTGCTTAAATATCAAAATAACTTCGCGTTTATAGATTTTAAAGTTGAATTTTAAAATTTATATTTTAAAACTTTTTAAATTTTTATAATTTGCTTAAAATAGAATGTTGGAACATTTTAAAAGATAGTGAAATTTAAATTTTTAAAAGGTAAATTTATTTGACTTGTTAATTTTTAAATATTTGAAATAATTTTTTTAAGATTATTAAGAAGAAAAATTTCAAACCTTTATCATATTCACACAAAATTTTCAATTTTTGAGAATATATTTTAAAATTCAAATTTATTTTTAAATATCGACATTTGGATTAATTCATTTTAATTTTTAATGCTGAATTTTTCGATCAAAAGTTAATTTTTTAAATCTTATTTTAAATTAAATTTCAATTGTTACAGCCTACAAAATTTAATTTTATCTTTGCTCTTAAATTTTGATATTTTTTTTCGTCTATAAATTTTATTTATTTTCTTTTCGTATCGGCGTCAATCCTTGAAATTAAATTTCAATTAAACTGAAATCACAAAAGGATTTTGTTGACATAAAAGATCTGTAAAAATTATTGAAATAATCTCTGCTGCATTTTTATAAAATAACTGACCATGAAAATCTTTTTCAAGCGTGAAAGTGGTTGTCGGAAATGAAATTGGCATTCAAATGTTCAGCAAAATTATGTACCTTTTTACTGCAATTTTAAGCGGATTTGAACAAACACTCAATACAAGTACATGCTTGAAAATTAATGCTCGAATGATTTTCCACGGTTTTCCTAGAAATAAGAGGAGCACGAATAAAAAAATCTCAATGGAGCTTTTTGATTTGAAATGAATTTTTGCTCAAAATAATTCAAGTTCAACACAAGTTTTGAATTTTTTTTGAGTGGAAGTTGAATTATGGCGGTGAATATTCAGCTACATGATTTTTAAACAACTTTCATATTTTATTGTTCTTTTTAACAAATATTTCATTTTTCTTAATATTAATTAAATTTATTTGAAAGGCAAATTTATGTTTTTAAGCGGGAATAATTCTGGCGAAGAATTGTTGAAGCTTAAACTTTGTGAAGTGGATTGTTGTTGATGGAAAATCTCAAGTAATTCAAGAGAATTTTACAGATTTATTTGAGATATGCAAACTTTTAAACCTTCAAAGGATTTCCGCAGTGTCTGATCAGATTTTTTGGTTCGCAGAAACAGTTTAACATTAAATGCCAAGCACTAGATTGGTCTGTAAGGTCACAATTTGATGATCATAAAATTATAAATGCATTTGAGCTGAAATTTATTTTATATCTTGTATCACATTTTAATTTCATTGAGAATTAGGTTTTTAAAATTCATGAATCCTACTTCAGCCTATAAATATTTGCAGTCTATAATTGATTCAACATAAATACTTAGAATTCTAATTTTAACTTCGGATTGTACAACCACAAAGCGAAAAGGTTTCAACCAAAATGTTTAATTACTTTATCGCAAAGCTACTTTTAGATCCCAAAAACTCAGAAATTATTAATTTCACAGCGAAAGCAATTGACTTCCTGCTGAGTTATTTATGACTTTCTATAAATATCCTGAATTTATCAATTGGAAGTTAATTAAATATCCGGATTTGTAAGAGGAAATCTAATAAAAACCAGCAGGTTCCTTTCCCTATAATACTTGATTTTTACAACGAAATTTTCCAGCAATAATAATTCATTAAAATTCTGTTTGAATTTCCTTTGTTCTGGGAAATGTTTTATGTCATAATCATGAATCAATGAATGAAAAAAAATATTTATGAGTTCCTCAAACTTGTACTTGCTATTGCTCCCCATTAATAGGATTTGTTCTCGATAAATGAAGAGAAAATTTAAATTGAGAACTTTTTCAAACAAATATCAATAATTTTTTCATGCGGAGGAAAATATTAATGTTTAAGAGATCACGTTCGAGATTATAGGATGAGTCGTGAGGATATTGAAGCAATTTTTTTTATATTTGGAACCAAACAAGCTTTCAATTATTGACTCTGATTTAAGAAAATCTGTTACATGATTGTGAATCATGATGAAGTGTTTTTACTTCAGTTTAAAACTATTAGATAATTTTTTCAAACCTTATTCTAGTAATATTATGTAGCTTATTATGAACAAGCTGTCTGAAAAGTTTTGAGATTTTTAATTAAAAGAAGTTCAAATCAGAATTTAAAGCTTGAACTTAATATAATTGGAATTCAATGATTAAAAATTTTAAAACGGAAACACTCAACTTTGGCATTTAAAAGTTTTATTTTTGAAATTCAAAAATTTAACTTTCGAAATTAGAATTTTCACTTTCGAAATTAGAATTTTCACTTTCGAAATTCGAATTTTAACTTTCGAAATTCGAAAATCAAGTTTCGAAATTATAAATACAAAAGTTACCTATTTAAGAACCCTCAATAATTACAATTTAATCATTCTATCTTTCCAGCTGCAAGATGATTCACTCATATCAAATGAGAATTATAACGATAGCATTGCGTACCTTCAACTAATGCGACATTCATCGACAATATCAATCATGTACTGTATAGCCTATACACTTGTATTTAGCGTTGGACTTATCGGTAATCTCTTTGTCATTTCTGTGGTGTTTCGAGTACCGCGCATGAGAACAGTAACAAATTTATTCATCGCTAATTTGGCATTTGCTGATGTTCTTGTGATCATATTTTGTGTGCCTGCTACATTAATGAGCAACTTGTTTGTGCGTAAGTATTAAAATACATATTTTCTTGGGGAGGACTCATTTTTATAGGGTGATTACAAAATATTTTTGTCTTATATGATACATAACATCATATGAAATGCTCATCAGAAGGAAAGAAGTCTCTCTGTTTTTTTTATTGACGAGACGTGATGGGAATTTAGACATTTTCAGGGCAAGAAAGTTACAAAGAGAACATAGATAGTTGTGAAACATTTGCAACTATATTAAATTATTTATGAGGAAATTCCTCTATTCAAACTCAAAGATGCAGGGCATGGACATCTTGGCTGAAAAACCTGGGAGTTCTAATGATAATTCTTAGGATGGGAGTTGTTCTGATCTTAACTTGAATTGAAGGCTCTTGTTCTGTTTTTTTTTTTGGCAATCTCTCCACTTGTTAAACTATAACAAGCTTCAACTAGCTTCAGCTCTCTACAAACCTAAACTAGCCCAAAATTTCAAATAGCTAAAACTAGGTTCTACTGCGCTGCCATAGAACTCTAGGTTCCACACCTTGCAAAAGACAGAAAAATTCCATCCACAACTTTCTCAACTATTAAATTATATTTACGGCAAGTCCATTACGAATGGAAAAATAATTTTTTTATGAATTTTAGTATTCTCCTCCCTATCCTGCTCTCAACTAGCAACTCAATTCTCATTGACATACACAAGCTGTGAAAAATTAGCATCGATTTAAATAATAAATTTCAATAGCAATAATTTTCCTATTGGACTTAAGTAATTGATGTATGTATTCGTTCACATAAAATTAATTATGATTTGTGTGTATGCTGGCTGCTGTTGCTTGAGGGTGAAACATATAATCATTTCTCGCTGAACTATACGAATTTTTTTTGAATATATGGCATGCTAAAAAATATCAAGCGAATCGAGAAAAAAGAATGGCATATAAAATGAAAATATTTATTGATTCCTCAACTTTGCTTTAATGCCTGTGACATTCACGATTTTTTCTGTTGTTCCCGAAAATCCCGCTTTTTTTACGGAATATAATTTATTCGTGGGATTTTAGCATGCGATGATGCGTGGATTATGGAAACAAAGCGTATTTATCGAGGTTATAGCAATGGAGTAAATCTGAAACTTACGAATGAAGCTACAAGCTACCCTAATAAGCCGCCCATACACCGAAACAATTCTTCAAATTTTAACCATGAACTTCAAATTAAAATCTAATTATTCCCATGCAACAGCTAATTATCCACCTACACACCATATCATATCCACAGACTCCAATAATCCAAATGCTACATGCAAATATTCAAACAGAAAAAAAATCTACATAAATCATGCGAGGCTCTCCAAATATTCCCGAACAATTTGCAATGAAAATTAAATCACAATAAACATTGATGATCGTAAAGCTTTCTCCATCTATACTTTTTTTTTGTCTACAACGAGTTTGGAAGCTCTTATTTTGTACGATGCATATTTAATGATGAAAAGAAAAATCTCCACCGCACGTTTCAATGTGAACGATGCAATTAAGAACGCTTTACGTTGTACGATTCGTATTACGAAGCTATGAGTAAGGCATTTTTTCATAAAATTTAATAAGGATCAATTTTTTCAAATTATAAAATAAAATAAAATAAAGAACAGAGTTGAGCAAACTGTCGGCTAGAAAGTTTATATAGATAATGTCTCGCTTTGGTAACGCTGCTGGTTATTGATTCAGATTTATAGGCATAGCCAAATAGAGAGAATATTGTGGTCACTCTTTCTTTCCGACGCACTTCAATTTATTTTGGTTTTTTCGAAAAAAAACCAGTATCCCTCTCTTAGCAACATCCATTTAATCCCATCCTATATCTTATAACAAAAGACAGAACCTTTAAAATCAAAAGAAACAAGTCTGAGCCCAACTCTGAAAATGCTTGCACACAAATCATATTTTATTTTCTATTATATTATGCAATAATTGAGAAATTTCCTACTGATAGGATAACAATAATGAGATTATAGTCGTTTATAGTTATGAAATCAAATGTTTATTAAAAACTTTTATTCTTCTACTATTTTTTTCTGAAAATGCTTTGAATCGAATTTAATTTAATTTATGACAAACAATAATATCTTCGTTATGGGTTAGCCTGGGTCAAGCGTGTAGCCAGGAGGGTCTTGCACCCCCCAAAACGTTTTGAACCACAGCGAGAGCACGGCCTAAAACGCTTAAGAGGGGGGCAAGACCCTCCTGGCTACGCGCCTGGCCTAGATTAAAAATCTACTATTTTTTACCTATGATGTCCATAGCTGTCAAACATGCGATCAAAAGCAATGCTTAAAAAATCAGCTGTAAATTCATAATTGACTAAATTTTGCTTCATTTACTCACCATTTAAAAATTCTGAATTATATTTTTCCATCACAGTTGTTTCATTGAGAAAAAAAGAGAACCCGGAAGTCGATTGGCATATTGTGCATTGATTAAATAAAGACGTAACTCACAACTGCTCTGAAAAAATTGTTCCTTTCGCACAGCATACGAAAAAATGACAATTTAATGTCTTTATCATGTGCATATGTATATATAAACTAGTATTAAGTAAGTGGAACAGATTTACTCACTCAATCACAAAACTAATCAATAAAAAAAAGGATTTTTCGACAGCTGGCTTTCTGCTCGACAAAAAAATAACTTTATTGAATCTGTGTCCGTTTTGAAACAAAACGAGTTTTTAAGCTTGAAAATGCATTTTTGTAAAAGCTGATCGGTGCACATTTTAGATTCAGGAAATACTCTTGGTTCAGGATGTGTATTTGAAATTGAAACAAAATTAATCAATTAAAGTTAATTTACTTGAAAAGCTATTTTAGTTGAGTAAAGTGATGTTCAGTATTAAGTAGCTAATTGATGCTCACTTTTGAAATCAATTCTCAGAAATGATACAAAAAGGCTCAAGCTCATCAAATTTCAATCTCAAATCTCTGATGCATCTTCATTACATCATGATTCCAATTTCTGAAAATGCACCAGCAATTGTTAAAACCGTTGATTGTTGTGTTGCAACAAAAGACAATTCCCCAAACGACACAATAGATGATGCTAGTTGTTGGCATAAAAAAAATCAGTTCAACAGAAATTCAACGTTGTTTGTTTTGAGAAGTAAAAATTGTCCCATTGGGTTTAGCAATGTCATTTATATTCTATGGGACACTTCCGCATGAACCTTTTGGACATGTCTTGATTGTTAATGTCTTGATAATTTGATACATATCTCAAAAATGTTACATTCAATAAAGTATATCTTGCTGATATTTGAGACAAATGACTTCCATTTTGAGTCCCTAAAAAGTCAACTTTTACTATTTTTCATAAACTTTTCATCCCTAAATTCTATTTTGTGTGTGTGCTTCTGAAGTGTCGCTCCATCTCTCAGTTTGAAGCCTTTTGTTTATATTCACTATGATAAATGTATGTACAAATACTTTGCCCAAAATGTTTATTCTTCCCGCAGACTGGAATCGTTTTGATAGCCGAAGTTTCATTCTTTTTTTTGCTTCCTTTCCTTTTTTGTGTGTTTTGTATCCAATTGAATTTTCCTGAGGGAAGAATGTTGCTGATAACGTTGTTGTTGATGGTTTTGGCAGATTGTCTGTTTTTTAAGCTAGTAGGAAAATAAAGAAGGTAGAGATATAGTCTCAAATATTTTTTTTCGTTTAATAATAAAATAGTTTTTCATATCCTTTTTCATCCATCTTCTTCCTACTTAGTTTTAGATCATAACCGTGGCAAATTGTCAAAATAAGGTATTTCTGATTAGAAAAATGCGTCTTTTGTTCAAAAAATACATTATATTTCCACATCTAGACTTTTCTTTGTTTGATTCTGTTTTTATTGTAACTGTTTGAATTTCCCAAGATGAAAAAAGGACCGAGATTGGTCAAATACTCGAAGTAGAAAGAAAAAAATAGTCATAATATAAATTGTGATTGCGGTGGCAAGGCAACAAGGCAAAAGCACACACAGTAAAAAAATCACAGTAAAATTCTTTCACAACATTTGACTTGATGCCTCGGAATTCTTCTTTCAATTTCATTTTTTTTTGTTCTTTCTCGCATCGCTTGAGGCTATAAAAACTAGTAATTTAATATCGTAATTTGTCATTTGAATTAAATGAAACTAGAACATACGCATTCTTTTATTGTTTGTTGTTGTATGTCTTTTGGATTAAATGACATAACCCTGTGGCATGAGAAATATTGCATATAAATCTTCTTACTGGATCTTAAAATTCAGTCTGAGTGAGACTAGAGATTCTCTTCTGAGTTGAGTTTGAGTTGAACTAAAGATTGTTGAACATAAAGCGTCGACTTATTCAGACTCAAAATTAAAGCGATGACTTACTCTGAATCAAATTTAAAGCACTGGGTTGTATTGATTGAATTTTAAAGCGCCGATTTCATATTAAAGCAACGACTTTATAAATGCAAAGAGTTAAAGCAACAATTTCTTGGAATTTTTTCTTAAATCAGCAATGATTCAAAATTAAAGCTAGACTTAACTTGACATTGAAATCAAAGCAAATTTCTATAATAACGAAAGCACATGTGACAAATCTAGAAATCAATTTGTAGAAATTTCTATCCAACAAATGTGTAAGACAAGAGAGTCAAAACATTCGCATTTTCAAATGCCAAATGAGTAGTTTTTCACACAATTTTCATTTTTCTCATTCTTTGCCTATCTATTGGCTCGGAAAATTGAAAAAAAAAGAATCGAGAGGAGATAACAATTTTCTCTAAATTGATTAAGAGCGACAGATGCACTTGTAATCGATTGACATTCAATTTGATTTAGTCATTTTCATCACCTGCCATTTGCCAGGAAATTAATTTTCAAACTACATTAAAAGCAATTTTTTATTTCCATTTTCATGCTAGTTCCATATTTGAGATTTTATTAAAAAGTTTTCAGAAACAAATTTCCGAATGCAAAAGGAGCTTTTAAGATATTTTTAATCAAATGACAACAACGAGCAATTCGAACTGATTTTTTTTATATCTTTTGTAGTCTCATATCAAACGAACTTTAGATAAATTAATAAAGTCGGAGGAAAGAAAGAGATAATCTCAACTGTCTTAATGTTTTTTTTTGTCTTTGACTTCATAAAAAAATATCGACTCGATTGTGCCATTGAAATCTTTTTTTGCTCTGTATTAAAGCAGACAGTCTGACTGGCCCTCTACCTGAAATATATGCTTTAAGTAAGCTTTTGATTTATTTAAATTGATATTGGAAACTATCGGGAATGCATTGGAGAGATTGTTGTGATAAAAAACTGTTAATGTCTTTTGGGGTTGTTCACATATGATGTTCATAAGAAATTAGGTTTTTGATTGCAATTGTTCCTTTATTTTCAAGATTCGAACTCATTACTTTATTCTGCTAGGCAATTGTGATCCATAACCTCACTATATTATCTAGTAAACTTTTCGATGACTAAAACTTGAGTTGAATTTAACTTCCAAAAAATTTATGGTCTCTATAATCAATTTTTCAGGCTAATAGAACTTGTAAAATTTCGAAATATCAAATCAGATCTCAAGGTTGCCTCAATTTATGTCGAATTGACTCAGACTCTACTTCATCTATTCCACTTTAAGTTCTGTATATAATCTGACAAACCTAGTGTTAATTTTATGGCTTCAAAACAAGCTTATTCTTCTTTTTTCTTAAAACATCCTCATCCTTAACATCCCAATTCCCGACAAAGCAAACTAACGTTCCCCATTTCGATTCTTATGTCAACAAAAGCTTAGTCTACACTTCTATAACTATAATTATGTGAGAAAACATTTCACAAATTTCCAACTTCACATTTCTCAATGGCATCAATTGAGAAGTTTTTTCATTAAATGGAATAAAAAGAGATAAAAAAACTTAAGAATTCAGAAATAATCTTATTATATGGACGTCGATGGATGCTCGTGTACCACAACAATGTCTAAAGCATGCCTTAAATAGCGCTGTTTTCTGCCCACATTTTTAGAGGAATTTTCAATAGTATTTGACATTGTACGGGAAATGAGTATTCAAGGCCATTTCCCAATGATTTTTAAACACAAACATTTTTTTTGAAAATCATCCTCGCATAATCTTAAGACTTTCCAAGGCTGTCTATTCACATCAATAAAAAAAAATTTGATACAAAGCAAATAATAAAATGCGAGGAAATTTATGTGACGATGTTAAAACAAGAATTTATGTTGATAGTTTAATATAGTAGCAAACTTATATGATGTTGCTATGTCTTGTTGCACTTATAAGAGTTGTGTTGCCATGCCACTCTGCAAAATTGTTATCATATTTCAAAGTAATGTATTGAAGTGTATCAGCTTGAAAAGAATTATTACCTTGAAAAATTTTGTGCATTTTTCCTGAAAGAATTTAACTACAGACTGTGTCGTAGCGAGGATTAGCTCAACTGCAAATCCAAAGCATTCCCGATTTTAAATCCACTCGATCAAAAGCAAAGCGCAGCTCAATTAATCTCATTGAAATTGTACATAATAGTCTTTTGATACGTCCAATTAAAAAAGCTAACGAGCTGAGATTCCAAAAAAAAATTTGTTGAATCATGCATGACTTTTCATTTATTATCGAATAGAGATTTTTCTTAATCAACTTAATTGAAATCTCATTAATTTGATTTTTTTTCTTTCTTATTTTTCGTGAATCTTGAATAACTACAATGAAGTTTGCTGTATTGAGTGGCATATCAATCAATTTGATTTTTTGGAATGATTCAATATTTTTGTGTCGATAGATTTTGTCTGTATGGGGTTGTTCACTTTTTGTGGATTTGGACGGTAGAAAATTTTGAGAAAATTGTAAAAGCTGAATTTATGTGAAAAGGTCTAAAGATAGTCCAGATTCATTCGCTATTATGTAGTTGCAAGTGGTTCGGATCCCACTATAACTGTTCGGATCCCACTGGGCCCTTCACACATTATTATTATGTAGTCTTAATACGATCTAATAGTGACTAAGGTAGTTTACCCAGGGAGGCCCTAGAATCGAGCTAGTCTACCTTAGATAAAATCCAAAATTATAAATTGATTTGAGTCCTGGTCGACCCTTGCTCCACCAATTGTCATACATATTGCCTAAGATCCTTCATCAATATATCCATCTCCGATTAAAAATAAATCACCACTTAATAATCATCACATCAACGATTTCTATAGCCACACAAGTACACACACACACTCGACATGATTTTTCAATAAAAATGTAAATTAGTCTGTTAACACAAGAATTAAATAGATTGGATTTGCTTCCACATTGAATATTTGATCATTCAGAAAAAAAATTCCATTTTCCACAATTTTCGCTTAATTGAGAAAAAAATTATTCCGCATTTATGAGAGATTCTCACGGAAATTGAATTAATTATGACAGAAAATTGAATTAAGCACCAGCAATTCCCATCGACACTGAAATAATCTTCAACAATCTTCATCGTGACCTTCACAATCGTCGAAAAGTTTTCAAATTTAATTAAAGAATTTATAAAAAACTTTGTATTGATTCTCATTTTATTTTTCAAAAGTCTCTCTCAACTGCAATTGAGCTCTCAGTTTCTCAGCTCGTCCTATTCAATGTGCAATTCGTGAAATAGTAATTTTCTTCTCCCGTACCAGCCGAAACTCTTCAAGCTTGTATAAAAAAAAAAATTGTTGGAAAGAAAATAAAAACTACAAAATGAACACTATTTTCTCCTCAATATAAAGTAAATCTAGGTCATGCGGTCAATAAACTGAATATACCTGGTCAGGGTTGAAGTGCATTTTTTCCATTAAACATGCTTATTTTTTTTCGTGTGCTGTGCAGTAAAGGCAGAAAATTGTATGTGTTTGTATGATTCACAAGGAAAAAGGAAGCGAACAAAAACAGAAGGAAATTTTCAAATGTTTTAAGAGCATGAACGAAAGAAAAGTTTTTTATATTTGTAGAAAAAAAATAAGTTCTTGAAATCGCTGAAATAATTTCCGAAAAACCTTCGAGCTTCGTCCAATCCCACCTTTTTTTTGTGAGGAAATGCAAGGATGAAAAAAAAAATTCAATAAATCCTCATCATAAAAAAAGTTTGCGATACTTTTGTCGGAAATTTGAGTAGGAAATGCTTTTTGGATACTTTAACGCATTTGCGACTTGTTGGTCTCAGCAGTATGGTCGGTATGGACAATTGGAATAGACAGATGACTAGATTTTGATGAATTTTGTAGGATAAAGTTCAATAGAGTCAACTAAAGTCAAATAGAGTCGACTTTGGGCTTTGGATAAGACTGTTGCTCACTTATAGTCTCAAAACCCTGTATTCGATCTGAGCTACATACTTGATACTGCCAAAAAACACTTAATAAGAAAACTTGTTGATAAAAAGAAATATGTGACACATTTAAGCATCCATTCAAAGGCATATTGACTTACTTATCCTTTTACCAAACCAGCAAACTCATCACAACCTCTATGAACGAAAAAGAAAGCAATCCCTTTTGACAGCCCACGTTATTTTTGGATAGCAAATAAAATAAAGGTCGATGACACAAAAGTTGATGAGTAATTGTCAGCAAGAAGACATAAGAGTATTAAAAAGTGACAATTTTGAGTCAGATTTGAGTATATTTTGGAGAGCATTTATCACTAACAATTGGAGCAATAATACCTCATCATCATAATCATACCAAATGAAAAAGATGATGACAGATGTTCAAACCTAAATAGAATGAACTTTCACATCACAAAAATTAATCTATGGATCACATCTGTATGTAGTCTTAAGATACAAATATTTACAACAAGAAATTCAATCTATAATGGTAAAAGGGAGCTTTTTTTGATTGACAAGATGAACTGCGGGTTTCCGCAGCTACCAACCATGGCAATATGACGGAATGTTTAGGATTCAAAAGAATTTTTCTTCATACCCAATTAAGCAATTCATTTTTATCAGATAAAAGCCATTTTTACGTCCTGAAAAAAAAAGAATCGTATAGACTCTTCAACCCGTAATGATTTTTATACATAAAAGTCATGATATCAAGATTTTGAGAGTTCATAGAGCTCTATATTCCCATCCACATCCACTTCCTATCGTACCGGCATCGTTTGTTGAGAAGAGATGAGAAAAATTGAGAATATCATCATGGATGGGAGAAAAAAAGTAGGGAAATGACCTAAATTTGAAAATGTTATATAGTCTGGATTGTATGCTTCATGCTCTTATGTATAAAACCGATACTCATACTTTATTCAGTGCACTGCACCTATACATCTCCATGTAGATACATCAAGTTAGTATTTTTAACATTAAATTCCCTTCCAACCTTCCACATTTCCCAATCAATTATATTTTATGTTTTGTAAATGTTTAACAAGCACAAAAAGTACATTCTGTATTTATTTTGAATGGGATATGTTGGATGGCTTCAACGTGATTTGAAAGTAGCACATAACAATTGCTAATGGGGTTAAATGATTCTTTTTTTTCATTACTTTTTTAAAATAGGAAAAAACTTTTCGCGACTTTACAGACCTTTTTTTATGATCACGGAGAAAGCACGGTTAGGGAGAATATAATGGAATCCCGTGCATCAACAAAACGTGATTTAGCTTAGCCTCGATTTTAAGAAAAGAGTTATTTTTATTATTAAAAGTTTTATATGGGGGTAAAAAAGCTTAGTGCTAGATAGGAAGTTTCATGGGCATTAGGTCAATTGGATTTTTAGACTTAGCATTTGTTGATAAGTGCTGTTTTTATCGAGTTTTGAGTTTGGACTAGATGTATAAGAAAGGGATGAAGGTGGTTCATGAACGCAAAATTTTGAACTAGGGGCTGAGCGTCATGCATTCAGCAATGTAATTTAAAGCTGAGCATCATAGATGCAACTTTAGGCTGAGCATCAAAGATGCAACATTAGGCTGAACATCAGAGATGCAACTTAAAACTGAGCGTGATAAACCAAATTGATTCTGAAAGGACATGAAGTTTGTAGCATAAAATCACTTGACTGTTTTACCACCATTCCAAAAGTCTATCTAAAATGTAACAATTGAATGCCTAAACTCATTTAAAAAACTTTTCTAATCTAAACTGTAAATTATTTATCAGTCCTCAAAACCTTATTTACATTCAATCAAATTCTTCGGACACAATTGTAATTGAAAGTAACTCAAACTACCCATTCGAGCATCTCGCATGACTGCTCTCAATTTGAACATGCGGTTACCTTCTATTTACAAATGATTTGGCTCACTCTATTACATAAAATGTGAACCTTTAAGTTCAAAAAAAGTTTGCTGCCATAAACGTGATGCTTCTGCATTATTTTTTTCTTCTTTCTTCCTCCTTCCTCATCAACACGTGAATAAATTTTACTTCCCGTAGTTTTTTATGAACTAATTTTTAATTATTTCCTCTCGCTATTTACTGCTTTCAGCACTTTCTCTCATTTCTATTGCTCTCAACAATTTTATTTTGTGTTCGAGGACATTGAGCTGAAAATTATTTAGGGCAATGTCAGATTTTCTAGCCTCCTTTTTCATGCATAGTGATGAAAAAAGTTCGATTTTTGATTTTTTAATATCAGCTAAATGTGCAATTTTTCACTCTAGTTATGATTTATTATATGTGGAAGTTCTTATTGATTTTATAGACGATTATGAAGGAATTTGAAAAAGAAAATAATGAGTTGCTTGAAGTGATTCTATTTATTTCCTTTTGGGGATTGTTTATAAATGATATCTAACGTAGATCCAGATCCTTTATCTTTGCGATGAAGTTTTTGACAGAATATAAGCATACAACACTGTCAAATGATTCCATACATCCTTACTAGATTTATTACTCGAATTCATTTGATTTTTTTCTCTATTCATTGTGATGATTGATGTTTCACTATTCCAATGTGAATTGTCTGGGTGTAAATGTTTCACTTATTGCTGCAGGAGACGGAAGTTTTCTACTGGAATGAGAAACCATGTCAGTTTGTCAATTTTATTCTTTTTTTTATAGATTTTTCGGGACTTGTACAATAAGGTATTCCTTAATATTGAAGATTAATGTCATTATAAAGGTTAGGGAAGATTAATCAATAAAAAGGGATCAACCGCATTTTTGGGGAGGAATTAATGGTAAGGAAACTGGGTCAACAATTTTTTTTGATTAATTCATAACCTGTATTCAGCATTATTATCCCAAAATATTACGTTTTGAAGCCTCTTCACAATTTATTAAAGACAAAAAGGTTATAGAGTTTTATTTTCATGATTGATTGCTGACATTTACTTTATTTATAGATTCTTTATAGAATAAAAAACTGTTTTAATATTAAAATATTATTCAATCAACAAATTTCCATGTCATATTATCTGAACGGATCATTTGAAATTCAAATCAGTCAATGTTTACCATCTCATATGAAGCTTGCTTACAGCTGACAGAAATATGATCATTTGTGATTGATAGTAGCGTGGTTAAATCGGTTCAAAACAAAAATCAATATGTTAAAGTTCAATTGATCCAGTTCAAGAATGAAATCAATAGGTTAAAATAAAATTGATCCGGTTCAAAAAGTTTGAACTGATTTTTGAAAATTTCGAAGTTTTGATCCGGTTCAAACAAATTCAAAATCGAAACTAACGTATTTAAACCGGATCAAAACTTTTTGAACCGAATCAAATTTTTTTAAACTCGATTAAAATTATTTAAAAGCTTCTAAAGATTGATAATGTCAAACAAACACCGCAATCTTACTATCTTTCCAACAAAACAAGCTAAACATTATCCGTATTTCCATCACAGAAGACTGATTGTGATTATTTATTCGAAAATTGATTCTAGTAGAAAAATGAAGTGAAGTCATACATCCATAGAACATTTTATATACATATCAATGACGGCACGTCTATGTCTTCTAGATAATGTCATGTGATAAAAAAAAGGAAACTTTTTCAATAAAACTTTCATTTACCAATAACTTTAGTGCCGTCGCATGAGAAAACATTCATTGTCATCTCCAGCAAAATTTTGTAGCTCTTTTTTTTCTGCCTAATCTGCATCGCATGCTTGATTAATTAATTTCACTTCATGTGAGAGCATATAAAAAGCTCTATGAAGTTGACGGGGCGAAAGAAAGAAGTAAAATAAAGATTTGGAAATAAACATGAAATGCTGCATCCTTAAATAAGTAGAGAAGCTATCATACTAAAATATTTTGTCGTTAATTGGTAGGATATTTATGGATTTGTGAGATGAAGTGGTTTAGTGACGCAAGTAGCTGGCTTTTGACCAAATAGCTTTAGAGGGATTTGAGGAGCTTATAGTATAGAGTCTGACAATGCTTTGGATTTGGTGAAGTAGACAGATGTGCCTCCGTAAAACATTATTGTAACTAAATTGGACTTTCGGTATCGCTTTTTAAGAAGGCGTATTAGCCAAAGGAAGAGGAGCTCTGAGACGTTGATACATTTTATACATTTTGTGCAAGGTTGGATGAGGCCTAAAATTCCCATTTTCTGATGGATGTCATTTCTTAACGTCCCCTTAGCTGGCTATCTCCCTTCCTCGTCTCTATCAGACATACGACACATAAAAACATCTATCATCCATAAAATAAGCTAACAATCAATCCAGAAAATTTTTGCTGATTAAATCCACTTCCATTTTTATATCCTTGCCAATCCAAAAAGGAATAGAACAAGTTTATGAAGTTATTTGTAATTGAGATTTTGTGCGACGAGAGAAAAAAAAAAACAATTTCCCAGCAAGTAAAGGAATAAAGATTTATTACCATTTGATTGGCTCTCAAGCTGATCTGAATTTGTTCACATATATCGTCTACACCTTCGGCATGCTGACTGTGAATATTAACATTATATATTGTTCGTTTTATTTATTTCTGTAAGGCGATAAAAAGCAAGTGAAGAAAAAAAATAATGGAAAAAAGGAAGAAGAAGGATGTCAGATGAGAGGGAAAATTTATTAAGTGTTTGCAATGTGGCTGGGTGTTTGACCCGATTATTATAAGAACTTTTATTTTCCTCCTTTCCTTCCATTACAGTCGAGCATTTTCATTTTTTATTATGCATAGTAGAATAGGGCATATTCAACAACCACCTCATCATTTCTTTTCATAATTTTTTTCTCTCTTTTGCTACAGTTTTCTCTTTTCATTCCACACCGTATAGTACTTATATGATATGAAAGAGGATATACATCATTTTGAATACTTTGTTGTCTACTTTAATATTATTATCATGATGTTTAATACTTTAAATTGGACTAATAATAATTTCCTTCTTTTCTTCATTCAATTTCCTTAATTTAAAGCTGATGTGGTTGAAACAGACAAAAGGCACTTATGGATAATCTTTTGCATGGTTGAGTGACTTTTTAGGTCATATGAAAAGTTTTTTTGCATGCTTAAATTTGTATGTTTGCATAT
Organism: Chironomus riparius; assembly: GCA_917627325.4. NCBI lineage: Eukaryota > Metazoa > Arthropoda > Insecta > Diptera > Chironomidae > Chironomus > Chironomus riparius. Next base: position 12,430,320 of record OU895877.1, on the reverse strand, counting down.
GATGTAAAGGTGGCGATGACCTTAATGTAGGAAAATTATAAATTGAATAATATTGAAAAATATTGTGTATACGACTACTGAAGAGTTCCACTGGATAATATTTTACGTAATCAAACGTTTTAAGCAATTTTATTTCAATTCAGGAAAGAATTTTTATGGTTAATCAAGTTTTGATCATTTTAACCAATTCTTAAAACCATACTTCATTTAACTCTCTTAAAAAGATCACTAAACAATACTTTATCTAGTGTAATCACTCATTTTGGAAAGATTATTTTGAAATCAACATCCAGGCATGATTTTCCAGTATCGTGTGTGAATGTTACTTTAATTTTGATGAGTTCAGGTTCTGAAAACATAGCTTTTGCAATTCTCAACATCACCGGATTGAAATCATATATTTTTCGGTCTTTTGAGCAATAAGTCTGAAAGAGAGATCATAATTTTCAATTAGTAATCACCAAATCTGAAAGTTGACCAGGTTCGAATCTATTTGAATAGATTAGAAATAAATTTAGTCAACTTCAAGTTCTGGTCATCTTTACAAACCGTTTCATTAGTCACCGGACAGTTTATATTCAAACCAAGTCCAAGCAATATATATTCAGTTATTTCCTTTCCTTTCTTATTCCTGTTGCACATTTCAATTTTCTCCGAATGTTGACGCTTCCTGCCTTTGAAGAGTATTAGCTCAGCCTGAAAAATAGTGAAATTTTCAATGAAATATGTGAAACTGGTCAAAATGAGCATAATTCATCAAAGCTGATTTATCATTTCCTCATACTTAATACAAATTTGATTTAGATTTAGAAGCTTTCAAACTCCAAACTTTAGATAAGTTTACTAAAAATCCAATAAATTGACATTTTGTCCTTAATATGTAGTTAAGAAACTCACATACAACTCAGTACTTACGGATGATTTCTTAAAAGGCTTAAAATCATAACAAGAATCGATAAACAGAACGCATTTTTCATTTAGTTTAAGCAGGAAATTATCTTGTAAGAGCATCACAGGATTTTTGATACAATTTTTGACAGAAACTATTCTTATATTGATATCTTTCTGAAAAATTTGTCAATAATTATAATTTTTTAAATGATTTATAAATATTTAATGATTCTTACACATCCGTAAGTAATTGAAATTTGATTTAAAATAGCTACAGCTAAAATAAACTTCATTGTTTGACGTCTAAAAACTGTATGAAAAATTACTCGATACTTTTCAAGCTTGAAATTATAATTTTAATCGGTATAATTTTATATAATATTTTGGAATCTTTTAAATAATTATTTGACGGCTCTACATTTTGTTATTCTGTTAAAAGTTAATAATTTTCAATTATAAACTGATAAGATGAATCAGTGATCATGTTCATACTTGTTGTATATTTCAGGACTACTTAGTAATGAATCCTCTTGATATGATTATCATATTTTATTCAAATATTTAAAAAAACAATAATAAAGTAAACAACTAGAATTTCTTAATAAATTATCCAGTATTGGAGATTCTTGTATAATTCATATAATTCCGTAATCTACTCAAAGTCTATTTTAAGCCTTTATTTTGCAAATATAATATTAAACTCTAGTTCCAAACACGATTTTCCAGTGTCATGTGTGAATGTTACTTTGAGCTTCAATATTCCAGGTTTTCCGAACATTGTTTTTATTAATCTTAAATGTAAAGGATTAAATTCGTATATTTTGCGATCTTTTGAGCAATGCACCTGAAATGTAGGAATAAATTTAATCACGTTTTTCATTCAAACAAAAATAAATAAACAAACTGTTTCGTTAGTCACAGGACAGTTAACGTTTAAACCAAGTCCAAGTAAAATCACTTCTGTTATTTCTTTTCCTTTTTTATTTCGGTTGCACATTTCAATTTTCTCTGAGTGTTTCCTGGTTTTACCTTGAAAAAGTATTATTTCAGTCTAGAAAAAATAGAATTTTATGAAAACAGGTTCATCTTTAGAATAATTCAATACTTACAGATGACTTCTTAAATGGTTTTAAATCGTAGCAAGAGTCTATAAAAAGTACACATTTTTCAGTAATTGTAACGTTGAAATCATCTTGCAAGGTTATAATTGGATTTTTTATGCAGTTTTTCATTGAGATTATTGTAATGTTAATGTCTTTCTGAAAATATTTATTATTCCAATAATTTCAAAATTATGATTAAGTTTGATGATTCTTACACATCCATAACAAATGGAAATTTGAGTTAAAATTACAACAATTAAAACAAACTTCATTCTTTGACTGCAAAAATTCATTTGACAAATTTTGAAATTGATTTGAACTTCAAATTATAAAGTCAATTGAAACTTTTTTTAAACGTAATTTTGAGTAATTATTTGACAGCTCTACTTTTTTATATTCAATGATTTCGAGTTTTTAAATTTAAAGAACTATTCAGCAGTATTGCGGAACTAAAACATTTGTAAAATATTGCAATACTGCACTAGAAATGTAGTTTAAGAACCACAAAATTGGGTTCAGATAGTTTCAAAATAGTTATCCTTGATAAATTTTAGATTAGTGCATGATTTAATAAGTTTGAATCTTCATTCAATAATTTATTAAGATATTTGCAATACAACTGAATTTTTGTAGCCTTTATTTTGAAAATTCAAAATTAATATCTGCCTCAACACACGACTTTCCAGTGTCGTGCGTAAATGTTGCTTTTAACTTCACGATTCCAGGTTTTCCAAACATTGTTTTTGCTAATCTCAAATGTAAAGGATTAAATTCGTATATTTTGCGATCTTTTGAGCAATGCACCTGAAATTTAGGAATAAATTTAATAAATCACGTTTTTCATACAAACAAAAATAAAGAAACAAACCGTTTCGTTAGTCACAGGACAGTTAACGTTTAAACCAAGTCCAAGTAAGATCACTTCTGTTATTTCTTTTCCTTTTTTATTTCGGTTGCACATTTCAATTTTCTCTGAGTGCTTCCTGGTTTTACCTTGAAAAAGTATTATTTCAGCCTGTAAATGTGTAATTCTGAATTAAAGCTGATTTGACACCAACGCTGAAAAACAGATTTAATACTTACAGTCGACTTCTTAAACGGTTTCAAATCGTAACAAGAATCAATCATAAGTACGCATCTTTCAGTTATTCTAACATTTAAATTATTCTGGAGGGAAATTACTGGATTTTTCAGGCAATTTTTGGATGAAAGGACTGTTATGTTGACGATTTTCTACAAAAATTCTCAATTCAAACAATCTTCAAATAAAAAAATATAAATCAAATTTAACTTACACATCCATAACATATTAAAATTTGTGTTAAAACTGCAAACGTAATAGTAAACTTCATTGCTAAACAGTCGAATTACATTTGAAAATTTTCTAAATTTTAGTCAGCTTGAAATAATGCTTTTTAATTGTACTAATTATAAATTATTTTTGACCTCTATTTGAAAGTCACTGACTCAAATAACGACAAATTTTTGAACCGTAGTGAAAACTGAACGTCTAGTTTGAATTTTGGAGAGGTTTGATTAAGATCAAATTACTAAACTCCCTTCTAAACTCTAATTTTAAATGTTTGTTGTCCTTACTTACTTACTTCGATGACCTTACAGATGAGTTGTGATCCATGACGTCCCTCAGATGCCACTTAAAACTGGCTCTATCGCTGGCTACCGATTTCCAATTTCCTATACAAAATGCTAATCTTCAACGTGCTCTTTTTCCATCCACAAAGTCCGACTTAAAGACCCTACTTAATGGAGCTTCCACAGGTCTCCTCATAACGTATCCAGCCCATTGGAGCCTGTTCACTTTAATACGTTTAATGATATCAGCTTTCAGATATTAGGTTTGTTGTCCTAAAAAGCGAATATTAGCAACAAAGTGAGGTTCAAGTTTTCCGAGAATTCAGCATGTAGTCAGTCTCATGTTTGATTATTCGCTTTCATAGCGCAATATGCTATAGTGTGAGTAGTGTAAGGATTGAAAACATTACAATAATTTTTACATAACAGAATTACATTTCCTGTAAGTAGGAATGCGAACATAGCAACAATAACAGTAATAAGCATTGACATAGTGTAGATGAACTGTAATGATAATAATGAGCCGCAATCAAACCATTTCGTCCTCATAAATAAGAGAGTAAAAGAAATCTATTCAAAAAATTCTCATAAAACTTCACATTTTTCAAATTTGAACAAGAACTGTTGCCATGAGACATAAAAAAACAGTTTTGTATTATTGCATGTGAAAATATGATTACAAATTGCACTGAAAAAGTTCACATTTACTTTATTTTATGTGTCATGGTCGTTCAAATGTTTCATTTTGCATTCGTTTCCGTTGAACTTTTTTTTTATTATTATTCCTTCGCCTATATACTTTCACCTATATCTTATTTATGTACAGCTATTTTATTTACTTACTCACGTTGCTGTACGATTGAGAGTGTATAAAGATAAACATTATTTTGATGTTGAGTAAATTATTGCGGAAAAAATGAATTTTATTTATCTAAAGCTAGATGAAAATGAATAAATTTTCCAATAGACATTTTCCTCCTTTTTTTTTCAATCTGAATGAAACTATCGCTTTTCATCCACTCCTTCATATCCTCCTCACTTCACATACACTCATAAATTCAAGTCAAAAACCAGGCTAACTTAACATCTTCTATGAAGGTACTCCATCTATTATATATTATATGTGTTCGATATTTATCGTGAATATACGATCGAAGGCGTATAAAAAGAGTAAATGAAAAGTTTAAAGTGATATTGTGGTGGATTAAGGATTGGGCTGATCTTGTCCCATTGAAGATCTCGAAGAATCTGCAGAACAAAGCTTTAGTTCAAGCACTGATCACGTTAATCAATAAAAGACCCAGAAAGCTTAGCATCTCATTAAAAAGAGATAAACCCAGACTACAATCCAGCATCGTCGATATTTCCTCAATAAACCCTGTCTACACTCAAACCTAATACGAGGAGAAACAACAATCCGATAAAAAAAGAAGAAATTTTTTTAAGGACTTTATAACACTTTATAGTAATTTATGGTGACATGCAATGCATGTGAATTTTCTTAGTTTTCTTTCCTTCTATTTGCTTATATCAAGCGGCAATGGTCGGATAGTGTGTGAATGAATGAAATGGAAGAATATCAAATACAGCTCGTATTTTTTATTGAGGAAAGAAAAGTTTATGGGGAAATTATATTCGATTTAGTCAGTTCATTGTTCTAGATAATGTAACAGTCATGAGGAAAATTTCAATGCAAAATTTGCAATGAGAATCTTTCGTTACAATCAGTTTGGTTTGGATTATGGAAATTTGTTGCTGGTTGAATGAATTATTCTGTGGTTTTGGTGCGAATTAAAGGGAATTTTTTGAAATGTTTGATGAAATTTAATAGGTTGAGTTCTCTGCTCAGGTTGAATTCTCTGCTCAGGTTGAGTTCTCTGCTCAGGTTGAGTTCTCTGCTTAGGTTAAATTCTCTGCAAAGGCTGAGTTCTCAGCTCAGGTTGAGTTCTCTGCATAGGTTAAGTTCTCTGCTCAGGTTGAGTTCTCTGCTCAGGTTAAGTTCTCTGCTAAGGTTGAGTTCTCTGCTCAGGTTGAATTTTCTGCTCAGGTTGAGTTCTCTGCTCAGGTTGAATTCTCTGCACAGGCTAAGTTCTATGCTCAGGTTGAGTTCTCTGCAAAGGCTGAGTTCTCTGCAGAGTTAAAATTCTCTGTAATTTCTCTGGAACACGGTTGAGTTCTGAGCAATCTAGGTTAGGTTCTCTGGCAAAACGGTAAGTTCTGTTGAGTTAAGAGTTCACTGTAATTTGTTAAATCTCTCAGAAATGCGTCAAAAAATTGAACATTAAATACTTTTCAACTTTACAAAACTTTTATTATCCACTGCAATTTGCTTCTATTTTCCTACCCTACTATTTTTATTCATTTCTAAATTTGCATTTTGCGGAATATTTTTATGAACCATAAAATCAACACTAATAAAAATAGAGAAGAACTAAAGCTATAATCAATTGACAGAGAAATCAACGTCAATTTTTATTACCTACCTGTACAGACTATATGCTTCATGTTATGAACAAGATAAAAAAAATACTTTTATTGATTATTTCATTTTCATTTTCGAGGAAATAAACACATAAACATAAACTTCAATTTAAAATGCACTGGCTGGAGCAGCAGAAATCGGGAATACATAAGTGTCCTATTTATTTTTTATGTGCAGATACATATTCCCGTCCGTCTGCATTATATAATGTGTGTGTATGCTTGAAAGAGGAGGTAGGGTAGGATAAAAGCTGCATGTATTTTCCCTCTCATCCCTGTGTTCCCAGTGCATGATGATACTCGGATATTCTGGAGAGAAGAGTACGAGAAACTTTCTGAGAGAGTTGGAGTACGCAACTTTCCAAAATGAGAGTATATTTTACACTGCAATGAACTCTGTAAGTATTATTTTGATAGGAAAAAGGGATAACGCTTCTGACTCATGATGGAGATGAAAACTTCAAAATTGGGGCAAGGTTCATGTAAACGAGAGGATTTTTTTTTATTTTAAATTCAAGTAATGTTTTTCTTCCTCTTGTTCTGTTATCGTTAAAGATATACTTTTGTGAATATTATTTCAAGCCTCCGGGGGAAATTTTCTAATTTTTTGTTTCCATTCTTTTGTTGAAGCATTATCAAGTCTCGATAGAGAAATTACATTTAAGAATATTGTATAAATTATCATAAAATTAAAGGCGTGCTACTTATTTCCGGAACTTCTTGTTTTCCGTCTGTTCCTTTATTCGACATTGATACATGCAAAAATTCAATGGTTGATTTATGGGGAAGAGCTTTTTGGCCTGATAAAATAGAATCAAGAATAATACTCAATTGTTTTTAAATCCTAAGGATAAAATCAGTATTATCTGGGTATATACGATTTTTTTAGGTCAAATACTTCCTCCACTACTGACGGCTATAGACATCAATATTACTTGATTGAATGTGTTTGTTTGAGAATCTTTGATTTCGGTTTAATTAATTATTGAGTGTGGGATCGGAATTCACTGAACTGTTAAATAATTGGACTGAATTGTCAGAAGTCAGAAGAAATTTTGACAGTAGTTCTATAGATTACAGAATGTAACACGAATTTATTATACAAATTTAAAGAAAAATCAAAACAAAATTTACAGAGAATCAAACCTGAGTTTACAGAGAACCAATCCTGTGTTTACAGAGAACCAAACCTGAGTTTACAGAGAGCCAAACCTTAGTTTGCAGAGAACCAAATCTATGTTTACAGAGAACCAAACCTAAGTTTACAGAGAACCAAACCTTAGTTTACAGAGAACCCAACCTGAGTTTACAGAGAACCAAATCTGAGTACATAGAGAACCAAAGATCTAAATCTAATTCAAAATGAGTCTTGCTCTAATTTTTCACAAATTTCGATACTTTTAATCACATTACACAGTTGCTGAATGAATTAATATCCAAAACAGTTCCTAAATACTTTCTTAATCTTCAATAAGATCGTTAATTAATTTACACAATATGCCATTTGTCAAGATCAACAATTTAGCTCCCCATATTTTTAGAACATTTGGCCAAAAACAGAATAAATTAACGCTATATTTCTCATTACTACAGTTTCATTTCTGAAGTGTTTTTCCGTTTTTATGTTATAAATTGTAGAATATGACAAAAAATTATGTAAGAACTGTATTGCGGTAATAAATTATAGAAGAAAGCCGAGGAAAAGGTCGATAAACTCTGTTTCCCTTTTACAGCAACTGCCAAAAGTTCTTCATCATTATAAAGTTTTTTTTTGCTATTCAGACCATCACAAAAAATACTGTAGGCAAAGAGTGGATTTTTTTTTCTTAAGCCATAAATATGTGGTACAAACGGAAATAAAACGAAAAAAAGTAGAAAACTTCTTTGAGATTTTCTGTAAAAATGTCATATAATATATTTTCCTCCTTCGTCCTTTACGCTGTATTTGTCTTGATGAAAGAAGAAATTCAATTTTTTTAAACATATTTTCCATTATGTCTTCTTCTTTTGCCTTCACTCGTCTCATTTTTATTTCATTTTTCGTCTCGTTTGTTTCGTAATAAATAGGAATAAAATTGAATTTATTCAAACTTGTTTTGTGTGGAATGTGTTTTATATTCAATGTCTATATGGAAAATATCATATTTTTTGCTCTCATGTAACAAAATGATGTTAAGTTAATTAAATTTGTACAATGTCTTTAGATGTGCTTAAAGGAAATCAAGACTGCATACAGAAGCTTAAGGAACTGTTTTTGGAATTTTAGTGAATTGAAACATTTATCAATTTTATAGTAAAGAGATGTTTGAACTATCTATATTCTTGTTTTTGAGTATGCTGACAATCTGTTGAATTAAGTATAGGACCGTTTATACAATTTTAGTCAATTTTTTGTAAACTATTGGCATTTCTGTTTCAATCAGGTTTGATTAGTAGATTTTAATTGAATTGACATGGATCTCTGCATAAAAGATTTGACTCTTTACAAATGAGGCTTGGTTTTCTGCAAGAACGGTTTGGTTCTCTGCATGAAAGGTTTGGTCCTCTGCAAATGAGGCTTGGTTCTCTGCAAAACAGGTTCATTACTCTGCAAAACAGGCTAGGTTCTCTGAAAAACTAATTCGGTTCTCTGAAAAATTAGTTCAGTTCTTTATAAATCTGATTCTTATCGAATTTGAACTACAGGTCAAGTAAATAGTCATCCTAGTCACATATTATGTAAACCACACTCATCATAAAATTGTATGGTTCAGTAAATTTCATTAATTATAAACTTGAAGCCTTTCAAACTCAAGTTGTTAATAAATGAAGATTCTAGAAACATAAAGTAAGCTAAGCAAAGGAAAATGCAGTACAATCTCAAGTTACCTGAAGCATTGAAAATTCTCAAACAATGCACAAACAATTTTTACTCAAATAATTATTTCTTAAAATCTTTTCAATATTTCACATAATACATGACGTGATCTTGAGCTTAATATCCATTAAAAATGTTGATATTGAAAAAATTAATAATAACGAGGGATAATTTAAGCTTTCTGGTTTTCCTCAGTTCCTCTTTTTCAAATTTTCACTCATTTTTTTTAACAATTCATTATTTTTATGAATTTATATTTTCTCGTTCACAACCTTAATGTTGACTCGGCAACAATAGAACTCATTATGAAATGAAAATTATTTTGACAAATTTATGGTTTTGTGAACAAAGCAATTTGAGGAATAAATGAAGAAGAAATGTGATGAAAATTTCACTGCTAAATTATAGAGTTCAGGTCGTAATTTACAAGAAGCTTTTAAAGTTTCTCATTAGAGATTAAATCATCAAAGAGCAAAAACATCCAGAACAATCAATTCGTGTGTCATAAAACATTGACTATCTAAAGATCTGGTAAAAATAAGAAGATTTCATTCATCCTAGGATTCTTGACACTTGAAACAATTAACAGAAAATTGAGATGATTTCCACTAGATTGAATTACTTTTTATTGCTCTATTATACGCGACATTAAACCACTTGCATTAGCAACTTAATGTTGAGTGAAAAAAAGTTTAAAGCCCCCCAACAAATGCTCGATCGTGGCAAGAATAGCTATAAAAATTGAGCTCAAAACACTCACATAACAAGAAATTAATTAAAATGTCGTGAGTTATCTCTATTTATCCAGCATCATCAGGATCTGTTTAAGTGTAACAATTATTCGAATCTGTTTTATCATCTGGATTGATGTTTTTACTCATACAACGCGAAAATATCTATGTCAATTTACAACTTCCGCTCTCCTCGGATAGAAAAGTCGATGGGATGGATTATATTGTTATATTAATAGAGGACATTGCTGATGACTGTGAGATCGGTGGAAAATAAATAAAACAAAATCATACTTACAGAGAACTAAACCTAATGTTACAGAGAACTAAACCCACTTTTACAGAGGATTGAACCTGATGTTACAGAGAACTGAACCCACTACTAAAGAGAACTGGACCCACTATTACAGAGAACTAAACCTATTATTACAGAGAACTGAACCCAATATTACAGAGAACTAAACCTAATGTTACAGAGAACTGAACCCACTATTACAGAGAACTAAACCTAATGTTCCAGAGAACTGTATCCATTATTACAGAGAACCGAACCTAATGTTACAGAGAACTGAATGAATCTTACAAAGGATCGATTGAATTCCACAAAAAATTGTTCAACTCATGTCTAATATTGAATGCCCTATTTTTTTTAAGCAAACACAATATACAACCGCTTAAGATAGGACGAAGAAGAAAAGTACATCTTCCAATCATGAATGGCACTTTTGGGGGATATAAGACTGATAAAAGTGACTCTTAAATCATCAAAAAGTGGATTTAGAAAAAAGATTTTTCTACCATCAACGAGAAAACGTAAAAAACATGAAATGCGATATACGGAAATAAATCAAAATTGGGACATTAAAGTTTGTTGACAAAATCGGAAAAGGAAAAATATCAAATTCTGATGAAAAATGTTTTTTTTTTCTAGATCTTGTCGAGATAAAGCTCTTCAAAATTCTTTCATCAAAAGGATATAGTCGAGCATTTTCTAAATATTTGCATAAAACACACAAAATACACGTACTTGAATAATGAAAGATGAATGTGTGAAGTGAGAATGTTTCTCTTTGCAACTAAAATAGAGCTTACGAGAAACGTGAAATATTGATGAGCACCATATTATTGATGGGTTGTGTTCATATCGAGCTGTATATATTATCATCAGTATTGGCAGAATTGTGTCTCGGAGGCTCTTTTTCTGCTTGGGTTAGGAAAAACAAATCTTTATAGTTCATTGACATTTCTCCGTATGTTACGATCCAACGCGAATGAGTATTATTTGGAAATTTGATGGAAAAATTGTCAATTTATTACGTTTGGTGGCTAAGGCGCATTTTTTCTGAAAGTAAGTCTAGCCAAAAAATATATTAGAACCAAACATTTAGCTACCAAATAAACCAAGCCATCATCATATTTACTCCTTAATTCTAAAAAATATAGAATTTTTCCTTCACATACTTCCATTATTCTCAATTCAGTACTGTGCCTAAGCTTTATCGTATTTTATCATATCCTCTTCTTCGACTCATTCACTATGCTGTCTAAGCAAAACACTTTGTATTGAATAACAAATTTAAAGCTCCTTCAGCACATTCAGTGTCTATATATACAATTTTTTTTTCTCACAAGTTGATAAATGGCGAGAAATATAGGCCAAACAAGAATGAAAGAGCCTTGAAAGTTCAGCTATATGCTATATTGGTCAATCGATACTCATTAAAAGTAAATAAATTTGAAAATTACCCCTTAATGATTGTTTCATAATAACAATCGGTTATAATAGATAGATGCGAATCGATATGTGAATGTAAAAATAACTCCTGCAGTTATTAACTGTAATAACTTGTTATAGGTATCTCTATAGCGACTGTTGTAAATAAATCAAACCAGTTAGAGGCTATTGAAGGCATAGACGCTTTGGGAATTTTTCTGTGACAACTTTTAAGTTGCTGTGAATTGTTTTTGTTTGTTAAAATAGATTTAAATTGATCAACAGATTCAAAGCTTAATCAAGATCATAAACTAGATCAACTAGTTCAGAAATCAGATCAATAGAATCAGTAATCAGATCATTTAATCCTAACAACATTAAATCTCACAACAAGATCTGAGATGACATCAACAAACATCCGATTACATTCAAAAGACATAATCTTCATTTTCCCATAATATTTCATTCAATAAAGGGTTGTCTCAACAGCAGTATCTAAACCTCAAAACAGGATAATCGTCTGTAATTTTTCTTTTCATGTACAAAAAAACACACAGCAATAAACACCGAGATAATAAATTTTTCACTATACTTACAAGCTTTTTTTACTCTCGAAATGTTAAGTAAGCTATAGCTACTTATAGCTAGTTAAGAAGTATAACGTTAATGTAAAATAGCTGTGGATAATTAAATCGTAATTAATTATTTTCATCTCTAATTAAGATGTTTCGCATCTTTAATAGTGATAAATAACACTTATGTGGAATATAGAAATGGAAATAAAAAATACATAACACCAAAAAGAATATTGTCTACGACATTGGGCGGAATTATATGCGAAGATCTTGTTTTTGTATCAAGGGTGAATTGCGACTTGCATATAAAATCATTAATTTAGTCAATATAAGAATGGTCTTTTTTGTTGATTCATAACAGATTTTATTGCTTTGCTGAGGAAGCAAGTCTGAAATGTTGTGGAAATGCGAATGGAATTGGTGAATAGGAATGTTATTAAAGGTTATCATGTGAGAAATGAATTGAATTTGCTGCTCGGAGAGATCGCTTATTCTGAAGCTAGCAGTCCTGAAAATTTCAAAACATTGCGTTCTTTTCTACACTTTATGTTGATCAAAAATGGAATCAAGACTTATATTAAAGCACTTTTCAATTTGAAGGTCGGGGGTGGGAGTCTTATGAGATTTAGAGTAGCATGACAAGTTAATTCAGACCCCCTTCAAAAATTGGCCATTTTTACACAAAACTATCTAAACTCTTTCCTTTAATCATTACTAAGCTATTCTGTATTTTATATAGCAACAGTAGATCTCATCCCATTGATAATCAACATCCCATGACTCCATTTTCCCTCCAAAAAATAAACAAATTAGTGACAAACTCGAAATCAAGCAACTCCCATCTTCACCCCGATAATCCATTAAAATAGATGAGATCCAAAGCAACTGCAACAACAGCCATAAAATAAATTTCTTCTTATAAAATTTTTATCGCGAAACTCCTTTGAGATAAGCTAACTACAAAAGAAATATACATGCCATTTTGCTCATTCTATTCCTTTTTCGGATAAAAATAACTCACAAAGAGCGCGCGCCAAACTCGAACATAAAAGAGGAAGAGAAAATTTATTGCTTTTTGCTTACAAGACATAAGTTAAAAGCCAAAAATAGAGAGCTATGCTGAATCAGCAAATAATCTTTATTTAATTGTTTTATGGCTCATTATATTTGATTACACAGCGAGATTGCTTCCTTTTCTCATTATCTACGTCTTTCTTTTTATATCAATTTTCATTCATATTTTCTTTTTCCTTTTTTTCTCTTTACAGCATGGATTCTTGGATGGTTTATGTGTAAGACAGTACCGTATATTCAAGGAGTGTCGGTTGCTGCATCTGTTTACAGCTTAATTGCGGTATCTTTAGACAGGTGAGTGAAAAATTAATATTAATGAAGAACTCTTTTTTCTCTATGAAAGGCAATGAATTTATTCTTTCATCTACATTGAAATCACTTTTGCCTGCATATGTTATAAATCTTGTTGTTGACAATCTTGTAAATTTAAACGGAACTTTGATGAAAATTTAAAATAATTTATTGAGTGATTTATACAGTTAAGCTCTTAATATTGATTAAGGTTTGATTTTAATGTCTGGATTCAAGGAAAATTGAGTGATGCAACAAAGCTGAGCTATAAACTCTGAAAATCTTTTCTATCACCAAGATCAATTCATCAAAAGCTTGCAAACTGCTTCGTGAGGTCAGCAGCAAGTATTTCTGATTGATTTGTTTCTAGTGACTCCTCAGAGCGACATAAAGACTCAATTTGTATTTATTTAGAATCAAAAGAGTTTAAAGATAACATGGATCCAGTAAGACTTCCATATGACTCATTTTTCATACTTTTTATCACTCGGAAGCATTGAGTAGCTCAAGAAAACCAGGTTAACGACATAAAATGTATAGACATAATAAAACCAAACTCCATCTTTCGACTGTCATTTAAACTCCTTAAACTTTATTTTACAATTGATTTAATATAAAAACTTCACTTTTGTGTTTCGCAAAAATTGTAAAATTTAGCAACATGAAGTCAAAAGTCAGTGAACTTTCTGAACATTTTTCTTCTTACACAGCAAAAGAAGACGTAAACTTTTATAGGTCACATACTTGATGCTATTTGCATCCATTTTGGAGACAAATTGAGCGGCAAGAAATAGCCATAAAAGTTGTAATTCAGATGGAAATTTATGGTTATTGAGAGATTTTTTTCTGGACGATATAAAGAAACTTTTTAAGTTTTGGGAAGTTATTGACTGGAAAGAATGGTGTGGTAATAGAGACTTTTAGGGAAGATAGAGACTTTGTTCTAAATTGAGATATTTTAGGCCTTAAAATAAAGTAATTTTAATAAGATTTGGTAAACTGGAGCTAAGACTGAAGTGAATGTTGCCAATAGTTCTGCGATGCTGAAGTATATATGTGTGGAACTGATAAACTGTCTTCTGTCTTGATAATTTTGATAAGTTACCCAACTTTTACTAGATGATTTGACTTTATGCAACATGAAAAAACCTTTAAAATCCGCAGCTAATTCCAGACCACTCCTGACATGATTTACATATGATTTAATAAATATTCCAAGTTTTTATAATAGTCTAAGCATTCAAACTTTCTATAAATTCTCAGTATCATTAATAAAACTTTCATAATTTCATGCACAAACTTTTAATCCAATTTATGAAGTAACTTTTCATCCATACAATAAAATAACTTCTTTATTCAAACAGCAAATGCAAACATTTGTCCATTTTCCTTTTTCCTGATTGAAAAAATTATTCTAGAATTATTAAAAAAAAACATTTAAACTTGACAACAGATTTCAAAGTTTCCATCACATGACATAAAAAGGCTTAAAGATAATTGAAAACTCAGCAGATTCTCTGTAAAAAAAAAATGAATTGAATATGCAGAATAAATTATTAATTCAGATGCATAATATATATGCATTGAATATGGAAAACTAACAGCTGCATACGCTTGGCTGAGTCTTTTGTGCTCATCGGGAAAAAAATGTTAAGTTCATATCCTATTGTTCTTTATGATCAATTATCGCTCAAATGTGAATCATTTATGAACAAACAGACTTGTTTGTTTACCTTAATTCTCATGCAGAAATATATGAATGATTTTAATTTTTGGCATAAAATGATGTGGCACATTCCAGATACTCTATTTGAATTAATTTATAGTGTTGTGCAAATTTCTCAATAATTCTATTACGTTTAGTTCATTTTAATGCAAATTTCATGAAATTTCATGCTTGTTGACTATGTTAGGTACTCTTTCAAATACCTATTTTAACAATATTCAGTCAACAACAGCAGCAAAAAATAATGAAATTCAATTTTTAAAGCTTCAAGCATTGAAAAATCAATCAATTTTTTTATTCCATCCTATATAAAAATATTTCCATAATTAATTATGCATTAGCTTGGTAAACAATTACAAAGGTATGCATGATTGTAATCCACCGACAATGAACCTGAGGAAGGTATTCAATAAAATAAATTAATTCATTTTTATATGGAAATTTCATTCAATGTTAAAACTCTAGGATTGATGATTAAAAGTAGGAAGGGTTAAGATGCGCATTTATGGTTGCAAGTAAAGCTGCCTTTAAGCACTTTGATAGGTCTGTTTAGAATTGAATCTGATATTGTAGATTTTTTGGGAACTAATTTAGGAATGAGCCATACTCAAAGATTTACCAGGACACAAATCTAAGTTACCTAAGTTAGGGACCGTTCACTTATTACGTTACGCAAAAAAACGACCCCCCTCCCCCCTTGTTACAATATGTTACAACTCACAACCCCCCCCCCCCGGAACGTTCATAATTTATTTTATTTTGATAATTTTTCATAAATCATTAAAAAGGTGGAAAATTTAAAAAAATGTTTTTGGTGTGAATTTGTAAACAAATTTTTTTAAAAAGATAGACGACAGTTACATAATGTTACATACTTCTTGAAACCCCCCCCCCCCCTGTGTTACATTTTGTTTCAATTTTTCAAACCCCCTCTCCCCCCTAAAATGCGAACGTAATAAGTGAACGGCCCCTTATGAGCTTAATTTATGCATGAACTCTTAAAGTATTCTCATAAACACAAAACAAAAACCCAAAAAATAGTCCTGACGTCAGCCAAATTTCCATTAAAATGAGTGACTTCCACCTGTAATTTTCCTTCCTCAACATTATCCCACTCGTCAGGAAGAAATTAAGTTTTTTTTTCTCATTGCATGCATAACAGAGAAAGAAGAAGAAGGAAAAAAGTTTCCAATCAGATGCAAAAATGTAACTTTTTTCTACGTCCTTTTGTATGTTAAAAATATATATTTTTTTTATTCCCACATACAAAGAGGATAAAAAGCAATATCTCGTCATTCCCTTTCATGTACAGGATTTAGTGAAAGAAAAATATATTTATATATATGCACTAATACTTCTCTTGATAACATGTTTATTATTCACGTAGAGAAGTTCTGGCGTCAATAAAAGGAAGTTATTAAAAAAGAATGTTCATGCTTTGTGTGAGGTTTTTTTTCTGCTTCTTTTTATTATCTCAAATGTTTACATTGCATCTGAATTTAAAGCGGTAACGAGTTGATATACCTACGTAATAGTTTTAGCTCATTCAATTGACTCACTCATTCGAGAAAATAATAACAAGTAATGGATTGTTTATAAGTGACGTCTACAAGAACTTGTGGCACTTACATTCATTCAGAGAACCGTCTTACAGCAGCCAAGATTTGATTACTCATTTATTTATCAATTTTCGATTTTAAGGCCTCCCTTGAAGCCACAAAAATCAGCCAGATCTGTCCCTTTAGACGTCATTTATGATCATCCCCTAAAAGCATATTTCCTTACAACTCTGCACAGAAATGATAGCAGGAAACTGCAATATTAATAAAAATCCTTTTTTCCTTCTTCATTTTTTATATATTTTGAAAGCTCTTCATTATAATTCAGGTTTTAATGCATGTATACAAACCATTTGAGTATGAAAGTGTTTACACTATATAATATATATCCATAGAAATGCTTGAGAAAATGGGATGATAATTTCTTTCTTCCATCCCATTCAAGCACATTCCATCATATCATTAAATGAGACATGTTCCGTTGTGCTTAGTTCACAGCAGACTTTTTCTTCCTAGCTGCATTCTTGTGAATTTTTTTTGGAGCTGATTCGTGTTGTTAATGAAGTGATTTTGAATAATTCGGAATAGACGAGAATGTGGTGGGAATGGAGGCTGGAAAGAACCTTGAGTAGCAATAATGGTTATTCTAAGAATAAGAGCTTACTTACTCTATATTCAGGATCTATATGAAGCCCAAATGACACCTTGGTGTTTCAGAATTAATCATGAAATGCGCCATAGGCACTAACCCAAACCTCAATTTCACACTTTCTTTGCCAACATGTCAGCACGTGTCATATTAAAATTTTCTCTCATATTTCATAATAATGCACACAGCACAATAGAATATATGAGATGATAAGCACATAAAATTTAAGGTATTGAATTTTTTTCATTCATTTAAAAAAAATGTCGTGAATCACTTTAGTCCTTTGTGGGAAGATAATAAACTAGCTTTAAATTGATGTTGTGTATCTAGTGTGACCTAGAAAGTTTATGACATTCCTTTAACAAATTTATGATTTATGTGGTAAATTCATACACAATCCATTCCTTTAAATAGCTTGTAATACTAGTGCTGTGGTAAAATAGGTCACTCAAAAGGAATTTAATGACCAAAATTGTTTTAAATTTATGTCGAAGGGTTGATGATTGATGGTATGGACATGGAGATAAGGGGTGTTCAATTATTATTGCTTTTGATAAAGGATTAAGGAGGTAGACAGTCGTTATATTAGATTCTAAGCTTCAAATTGTTAACATTTGGTGCAGAAAAGTTCAAATTTTTGTGGCCTAAAGAAAGAGCGGAATGACATAAAGATAGAAAATTTCGAAGTTGAAATAAAGTTTAATCTTTGCTTGTTTTTATTCATCAACAATAATATGGAAGCAGCACAAAAAACTTTATTTGTTTATTTGCTTCATTTATAAAATTGCTTATTGACCGAATTAATAATCGATGTATGTAACGAGTTTGTAAATAAGACAAAAGTTTTGTAATGTGTGTAAGAATTAATTTAAAATGTAGACAAAATATGGCATTTTGTTGTAAAGCATGAAGAAGATGTATGTTGACAATAATAATAAGAGCGAGGCGCAAAGGCTGGGGGAGAATTTTTAATTCAAAAAGTTGCGCATTTAAAATGTTTACTTCATTAAAGAAAGTTTTTTGGGGGTTCCGTTTTAAGATATTCTTTAGATTTATTGCCTTATCACAAAATATAACTCCATGGCTGAAGAAATCCACCAGGGACATCTTATACTCATAGTCTGCAATAAATTAAGCTTTGGTCAATTATGTATTCATATAGTTGTTTAGTTCTTAATTGTATTAACACCATCATGAGACTTTAATAACTGTGATTTTAGAACACATTAATTTACAATTATTGTCAAGATTGTCATGTTTCAGCATCCTCAATTCCCCCTTTAGAGAGGGCGTTTTTAACATTTATGCATATAATTAATTTATAGAAAACTTTCTTCAAAAGTTGTTATGTCAAAATGTCTCAAACTTTTCATTTCTCCACTCTCATAATGATAGCACTTATAAATACATTTGAAGACGAGTCATAGGAGGGATGAATGTTGTGATGATGATGATGATGAAGCTAAAATTATTTCAAATTGCCTTTTTTGAATTAAAATTAAGAGAGTAAGGAAATTTTGAAACTTTTTCTTTTTGAAGTGAGAAAATTTGAAGAATTAGTAAGGAGGTGTAGGTTGATGATTTAAAATATGGGCATTCTGAAATGTATTGTAATACTTTTAAAAAATTATATTTTAATTTCAAAATTATGATCAATTTTTATAGACTTAAATTTTTGTAGAATTAAGTTCAATTTTGAAGACTTAAAATTTTGTAGAATTAAGTTAAACTTTGGAGACTTAAATTTTTGTAGACTTAAGTTCAATTTGGTAGGTTTAAGCTCAAATTTGCAGTTTTAAGTTCAAATATTGAATTTTAAGTTCCTCTTTGGAATCTTTGATTTAATTTTTAAACCTTTTTATAATCCATTGAATCAATAATATCAAAACTCACTCAATAGCATGCCAATCATTCATTAATTGCCAAAATAATCTAAAAATCTCTACAATTCAAACTAAAATGAATTGAAGATTTATCCAAAAATTTACCCATCCATATGTACACTAAAATAATTCATCATTCACTCATCCATCCATCCATACAAGATATATTCATAACAACATTCATTCACACCCTCTCAAAAATGTCACAATCAAAAAACTCTTTGAATGTCTGAAATTTATGTATGGATAAAAGTCTCGTTATCCATACAATTTTAAAACTTCTGCAATGTTCATTTGCAGTCATGTTGGTGCTTAAACATGTAAATAAAGTTACTCAATGTGATGAACTTTCATTGTAACAAAAAAAAATTATTGTCTTTCAGTTGTTCATCCTACGTAAAATATTCCAAAAAAAAGTCTCTCCTTTCAAATGTTCGAGTCTGCACATAAAAGTTTTTCACACTTTTGTAATCAGCTATTTACATAAGTTTGAATTTCAAATTTTTCAACAAAATCCAAAAGTTTTTTTTTTGCTTTGTAGTTTTTTGATAGAAATTTCATGTATTTTTTTTGCTGCTTCATGCCAGATGCAGATGAGTTAGGAAATAAAAGTCAAAAAGTATATCAAAGAGTATAAATGATAATGACGGTGGGAAAAAATATCAAGTTCAGAACTTTGATAATGCTCAGATTTTGTTGTAGACTATGACAACCTTCAAATCTTTTTGTTCGCCTTCTAATTACCATACTCATCCTAGTCAATTTACATAACTTTTTCTGTTATTACAAACCAGGTCTTTGCGGTGATGTTGTTGTTCTCAGGATAGATTAAGTTGCAATTTGAATAAATATTTTTGGCATAGATGGTCTTGTGATAGTTGAGAATTGTTGGATAGAAGTCAAATTTTATATGGCTTGTAAATGTTATAGTTATTTTAATATTCAATGACTAAAATAAACATGGACGAAAGTTTTTGAAAAGGTTTTTTTTGCCTCGACTTTAATTTAAAGGAAAATATGAGGAATAGAAAAGAATCCAGAAGAACGAAGTTTGAAAATCACTAAAAAAGTTAAAATTAGGTTAGAGCCAATAAGGATCTAAATGTCCTGAATTGAGGAACCACACATATAGGTAAACATTTCTTAACTTAAAATAAATTTTTAAAAGCAAAGAGAATATCATCAGTAACATGCAGTTCCAAACGAACCTACAAACAACTTTAATTAATAGATATTTTTGGAGATTTAAATTCAATTTCAAATCTCTTTCAATTAACAATTTTGTTAACACATGATTGACCACATGGATTATTGCAAATCCTCTTTGTTCATATTCATTTTAATCTTCACAATGGAAGCATTAATGACGATTACTAATTTGCTTTTAATCGAAATATTTCTTTTTTTTTGCAATTTAAAATGTTTTTAATGCAAATTATGATCTTGAACTTTCTAAAAACAATCTTTAAAGGATCACGAAATGCAATAAAAAGCTCAATGATGCCTGATCACTTTCGAAATGGGCTATTCATTTAGTGAACACACCCATAAGTATAGCCAGAAAGGCATCCAAGGAGGGATATTGATATTGTTTGAAGAAAAATTTAAACCTGCTTCAAAGAGTTGAGCTTCTTCAACTTTAACACAACATTTGAGAATAAATTTGTAATTTTTTTTCAATTTTTTTTTTATTTTTTGATACTAGTAGATCAACTTACATGCAAATTGTTTAAAAATATTTTGGTACCTTCCTGTATTCCACTACTGAAATTACCAAATGACAAAGCAATAAAAATCATTAAACTTCGTAAACTGACAAATGCTCATCATCATCATAAATTTTTCTCTGTAACAAATCTCATCTAGTCGACAATGTACAGAACTAACATACATGCATTAAAACTATGCGCGCAGCAATGCAAAGTTAAATTGAAAGGAAAGGAAACGAAGAAAAAAAAAGTTAAGTGAATGAGACAGAAAAAAGAAGAAATTCCAGCACGTTTTTATGATGTATGAAATTTGCAGATAGTTTTAAAATGTCTCAAGGTTGTGAGTGTGTCGAAAAACATAAGGGAAAGACTTCATCAAAGCCAAGGCTGAGATTTTTTTTCTTGTTTTTCGTTGACTTTTTAGGGGAATTTTTTTAAGTGACTGGAAAGATTTATGGATTCTTCTTCTTCCTTACTATCTATGTCTCTCCTCTTTTTATTACTTCAATATAGCAAATTGATAATAACTGAGTGCCTTCATTATTTAATGACGTTTTGTTTTAGAGAGAGAGAAAAAAAATTGTATTACATCAGCAAAAAGCTCACTGACGACGATGACGATGGAGGAAAAATATGATGTATAATATAATAAAAGTCATGCTTAGATAGGCTGACGCTATGATTTAATTGAATAACGCTTAAGATAATAAAAATTACTGAATAAATTAGCGTTATATTTACAATTCTGTTGGAGTGACGATGCTATATTTTATGGTAGTGAGAATGATACTCTTATAAAGATTTTATTATCATAATTTTAATTTTTTGGTTAAATTTTCAATTTTGAAATTCTATTTTTTTCAATTTCGAAAGTGAAATTTTCAATTTCGAAATTGAAATTTTCAACTTGGAAAGTAACATTTTCAATTTTGAAAGAAACATTTTCAATTTCGAAAGTGAAATTTTCAATTTCGAAAGTGAAATTTTCAATTTCGAAAGTGAAATTTTCAATTTCGAAAGTACCATTTTTAATTTCGAAAGTAAAATTTTCAATTTCGAAATCTAAAAGTTATAAATTTAAGATCTATCAATCCAATCACTCTGCAATGCTTATGACATTTCATGCTTTAATGCTTTTCAAGTGCATTAACAGCGCGACAGCGGCAGCGTAAATTCCAAAGGCAATCACACTGATTTTTTCCAATTAAAAATAATTTAATATTATGTGAGGAAAATCTGCGACAGTGCTTATAAATTGCAGATATAATTAATTGTTTAAGGTTCTACTTCCTTGCATTTTTATTTTTTCTAGTAAATTTTAAATCAATCAACAATTATGACAGATGAAGGTGATGAAAAGTTGGTAATTTATCATTTTTGAAAGCTTCATTTTTCTTAGAGTTTTTTTTTAAATTTAACATGAGCTTTTCTAGGAGCTTCATAATGAGCTGAGTTGATGATGATAGGTTGTGAGATTTTAACAAATGGTAGAGCATAACATGTATTATATTTGAAATTAATAAATCTTTCTTTTGCTTAATCCAGTCTTTAAGAGGAGCTTTTGTATATAAAAACTATGCAAAATCTACTGATGAGCATTTCATTTGGCTAAAGCTTAAATGATATGTTTAAACTTCAAAATGTGGAGTTAAATGTTAATAAATCAATTGACTTCCATCAATCTTGAGCCAATTTGTTCCTTGAACAGTTTTCATGACACAGAATATTAATAAAAATTGCCAAACAAATCAAGTTATGGAGTCGTTCATAAATGATGTAGATTCGAATTGGGTCTTGCTTCTCTAAATGTAAATACATTGATTTTTGATTTTTTAGTAGCAAACCTCGGAACACGCAGGAATTTAATCAAAAAGATTGATTTGATTAGACTTCTTTTATGCTTATCCAATACTTAAACGTTATTGCTAAATTATCCCTATTTATTTACCAAACAGTAATATTAATGATTGAGCACATGCAAAACATTAATTGACACGGCTTGCAACGACGCTTTTTAAAATATACACGAAAAATATCCATCATAATAATTCATTCATAAAATCAAAAGGCAGTTATTGACATTGATTGGTTTTGCCTTTTTTGTTTTACACATGCGAATTGTAAGTGTGTACTTGCAATCAAGAGGCAAACATTGTGAATTTACAAATAAAGCTATGAAGTCATGTTGCATTGCTCTGCTTTTTAAAGCTGTTTGACTTATTTTGTGAGATTGGAACTGTTAGAATTTGAGGTTGACAGTTATAATATTTTTCATAGACTTCTGGAATAGCTGTACGAACTTTAGAGTTGTTCAAATAAGGTATTAGCATATTATCCTTCAATCCATCAACATGACTCTCCTAGGACATTTTATTTAAAACTATACGGCAACGTGCTTGTCGATGTGTACAGCATTGTAAACAAAATCTTTTGGAGGCTGGATTTAATCTGGATTTTTCTCTCAACACGTGCTTTCGGTATACTTAATTTAAGCACATGTAAAACAATTTTTTTTCTTGCATTCATTTTGTCACTTCGTGCGAATTTTTGGGGTCCGTTCAAAAATGATTTCAGAAGTAATAAGTTTATTCGTTTTGCCGCAAATTTCAAGGACCTCCGATCCAATGAGCTTAAAGTTGACCCAAGATTACCCCAAAAACAAGTTTAAACGAAACACAATAATAAAGTTAATTTTAAAGCATATTTAATTGGACAGTAAGCTGATTAAAGCAATAATCATTAATATTTACGCTAATTATTTTGTGCATGCATTTTTTGCACCTAATTATAAGATATGCAAATCGCATCTAAGCTCTGGTTAAAATAATGAGCTATGGAATGTGGAACAGATATCAAGAATTCCTAATCTTCACGCATGAAAGACGCTGTGCTTAGTTCACACGCTACGTGATCTTAAATACTTGTTTTGCTTTTAGCAACGTCATCGAATGTCAAGTTCAAATGTTATAAACAAAAACAACTGAAGAGAAAAAAAAATCATTCATGTTCAAAAAATTATGGCGCGAACAAAAGTTAATGCTAAGCTCTTTCCTCTTCTTCAACTCCGTCCTTGTCTATTTAAATAGCAATTCACTTCAAAATTACATTTTTTGAAACCCAATTGTTCAATTTATTGTTTTTTTTGTCTTGTCTATTGCCTCTGCTGTAATCAAGCTGTTGGCACAGAAAGTTGCATGATAAAAGTGTTGATGATGCTCCTTTTGTTTTCAATTAATTGCTGCTGTATTACTTAGTGCCAAAATGAGATAATGACATCGTATTTGGATTATTGCTCTTTTTTTGCCACAAATCTTGACCTTAGTTATAAAGAACTGCCAAAAATATGTTCGCAAGTGAGACAAACGACACATCAATGATGCAGCATTTTCTTTCTTACAGAATGATTTATCCATTTGTGGGTGTGTCTGTGTGACGCTTTAATTCAAAATTTAATCGGATATCAATCGACCGTAACTGGATTTTTTTCTTCCAACAGTTACTTAAAATAAAAATAGATATTTCAAGATGTTGGCATCGAGATATTGATCAATGAATGTTGTTAGAGTTAAGTGGAATTTATTTTGAGGAACAAAAGCTTTCCCAGTGGTTAATTAACTGTAAGCTGGGATTGGAAAATTTATTTATTTTTTAAAAATTTGAAGCTCATTGAGCTCTATCTGAGCTCTAATCAATAGTGTGAACTAGTTCAATTTTTTTAAAATAATGAAAATTTCGTCCTTAATTGCACAATATCAAGCATTCTATAGTTAGCTGGGTACATCATACTTTATTACCAGTTTTATCCGTTAATATATTTTACTTTATTACCTGTAAGGCAAATGTGAATACAAAAGGAATGTTCTCAATATTTTATGTTCTAGCTAGAACAACAATTCAAGCAACTTCTATATTTACATAATACTTAACGGCAACCCAATCCAGTACACATATTACATCAGTATTAATTTATTTATTGTAGACTAGACCCGGTAGTTATGCTAATAAATGTAAACAACACTTCAACTTGTAATAATTCCCTTCCCATGATCAAATGTTAGACAGCAGGCTCTTGAAGTATGTCGCAAATATAGTTTTGTTTATTTGGATTATTTTGCATAATCTGCGTGTTTTTATCCAGACAAGCCTCTTGTTGGTCCTTGTAAAATGGTTATGACATATGTTATCTGGATTATTCTGATCTCGAATGTGCGCTTTGTTTTTGTTATTTTGCAGCCGAGAGTTTAACATTTAAAATTTTGGTAAATCCGTCTAGAATTTCTGATCACAACACTTGAAAAATTACTACAGAATAAACTTTATTAATTAAGTCACGGTCAGAATACCAAATATGGGCTAATGAAAATCAAAAAACTTATGTCCATTAATCGAATGACTTTTGGTCAAGTCAATAAAACATAAAGACATAATAATTCTATTTCATTGACCAATCTGTGCGTGTCATCCAACTTTTTTATGTCACTTCTTCTTGTTGTTCTCTGTTTCTGTCGAAGGAGCAATCAATTTTTATCTGAATGATTTAACCTTAGCATGTCGTTCGGCTGTGAATATTATGCCTTTTATTTTATGCTTCGTGTCTTTTCAATTTTATTCGGATGTCATATTTTGTAATAGCTTTTAATGCACTTATTGACACTCTTGAATTACTAGCTTGTTGGACTTGGGGGTTCAAAAGGTCGGTTAAGTGGTATCTTTCAGTCATTTGGTGATGTCTTCTAATGTCTAGCTGTTCCCTTAAAACTATTTGATTGTTTAATTGTTTAATTGTCTGTTCATCGTTAAGCTTCTGAATTCTAGTTACAGCCTTGTCTATATTTGGAGAAAAATGATAATTTTTTGTTGCTGGGTTCGTAGATGCTACCATGTCATTAGTAGCAACCCTTAAACTCTTTAAACTATCTTCTTTCAATGACTAAACGATACATGAAACCTAGCAAGTACCGAAAGTTTCAAGTACCTATCCCGGCACCGAAAATCTCTACAATACAAAATATGACCATGCTAAACTTATGCATTGCATTTATAGACATCTGATAATCATCAAAAATTTACTGCATGTCTATGTCATGTAAGCGAACTTTTAAAATAAAAAAAAATATTTACTTCTTCTTCAATTTAAAAAGAAAAAGAAAATGCAAAATAACAAGCAGAAAGAACAAGAAGACGAAAATCAAAAGCCATAAACAAATTGCAAGGGACATAAAAAAAGTTGTCCATAAAATTTTTTATTATATTTTTCAAATCCCATTAAAGCATTTTGTAGCTTTCTGCAGCTACTTGCTATTGCTGGCTGCAATTACGAAATAGTTTCGGATCATAATAATGCTATTAAGCTGTGTGTAAACACGATTTATTGTATAAAGAATTCTTTTATTTTTTTTGTATATATTCACTGTGAACAGATTATGACTCAAGCTCTGCTGTGCCAAGTTTTAGCCATAATTAATATGAACTTTTCATTTATGCAGAGTGTCGTTTGGTAAGCGAAGATGTCTCAAGAAGATTTCGTGACATGAGACTGAAGGGGATTTGCAGTTTGAGATTTGGGTGTATTATGTGGATATTTTGATTCAAAGGAATTAAATTGCTGGATTTTGCTGGAGCTTTGATGATTCTACAAGATTTGTTCAGGGATTTATTTGGACGATCTTTTTAGTTTTTAAGAATTTACTGTTAATTTATGTTTTTAGACTTGATATGGGTTATAGTCAAGCAGTCAGGATATTATATTCTTTTGAATTTAAACTTGAGGATCAGTTTTAAGGACGATTAAGTGACTAAAATTAAAGAAGATTTGCATGAGAACGATCCATCATATAATTCACCATAAATCATTAAACTAGTAACCAAAAATACTTAAATACTGAATGAAACCGCTTAAAACGAGTCGAAAACGTGTATAAGATCTAGTAATACCTAAATCTGATAGTTAAGGCTGGGCTTTTCTTTTTTTTTTGACAATGCTTGACTTTTATTGAATATTTTGGAAGCATTTTTTGCTCTTATCGAAACAAATGTTCATCCAAAGTAACATCAATAATGCACATCATAACCATATGCTTCCAATGAATGCAATAAACTCAAAATAAGAATCACATAGCATAACTTTCTGACATTTATTAATTCAGAGGAACTTTAAATTCAAATATTTATCCAGAATCCCTTGAAACTTTTCTGACAGCTACACCGGTACTCAACTTTATAAGCAGAAAATATTATGTAAAGCAATATTTCATACCCAGTTGACCATCTAAGGAATATCTGAATGAATTACAAAGGAACAATTCAATAACAGCAAAAAGCAAACTTTTATATTCGATTCAATAATTCAATCAAGTTCTCCCAGAACTTCTGAGTTTATTTGCTACGAGTTTTGTTGTTCTAACATGCTCTAAATAAAATTCCAGAATTGCTTCAGAATATATGAATAAACTATTAGTGCTATTTATAAAAATTGATCCATTGCTTGCAACTTTTAAGAAAAATCTTCATGGTCATATATGTGCATGATCTTCATCATTTAGGAGTTTGTTTTATGATTATGAAATTATTATTTCAACTCGAAAAATTGTTGTTGATTCTAAGAGACATAAAGTATAATCGTTAGGAGTACATTACTGGAGTTCAATGTCGAGTCTCTTTTATTAAATTCGAAGAGCAGCTTAGATGTGCGAGTATCATGAATAAAGCGAGTAAAGCGAGTACCACTTCTTGTTTATGTACACAGCTTTTTGTTTTGTCTATTTTATCTGAGGAGATTAAAAGAACAATGGATGATTTGACAGTTTGTCGGTTATTTATTTTTTTAAAATTTAAATTCAAAAAATTAAGCTGAATTTTTAATCTTTATGGAATTTTGAAATTGTTCCAGAATTTAAACTGCGTCTCATTCGTCGATGAATCATAAAACTTTTCAATATTCTCAACTTAAATCTGATTACGGTAATTTCAAGCATCTATGTAATTTATATTTTATTCACTAAATGCGCAAATTCTTCCTGTTTTACGGTAATGGTAATTGATCAAACAATTGATTCTCATATATTTCCTCGACACCTTCTGTATACATCAATTGTCAACGTTTTGTATGTTAAATAGCTTCTCGAGAGACATTCTTATGCTAATCATATCACAGTCTAATTGATTTTCATAATAATTTATAATTCGCACCACTGAATGACGCTTAATAAGCTACTTAGAAAAGAGCATTAATTGTAATTATAAAATCATAGACAATTTATTCAATGCAAGTGAATTAGAACTAATTCATTGGAAAATCATGCAAAGTAGGGAAACGGTATTAAATGCTCAATATTGATTCAGTATGGTTCTATAAATCAGAAAGTGAATTAAATTGTCAATACTGTAACGGTTTCCTTTTTTATAATGTTATATTGAGAATTTTATGAGATTAAATTCCTATAATTACATCATGAGCTGTGAGAAGGTGACAATGTTGTGGTTGATACACGAGGTTGGACATTAGAGCTATTGAAAAATTGGAGAAGTAAGTTTTTATAATAAATTTTCATATTAAATTAAAATTGAATTTAGAATGAAATTTTAATTTTAATAAAATTCATAAAACCTGACAAAATCTTCCTCAAATAAATGTTATCCCAGCATTCGTCAAATTGACAATTTAAAATCAATCTCGACATCTCACATTACCCTACGCAAAATGAAATTATTTTCGTAATTAATCAAATTGATTGAATTGCTTTCATTAATTTAAACTCGCAAAACACAACTAGTAATCAAGATCACAATCGCAATATCTTGATTTATTGATAGCTTTCAACAAATGTTAAAATATAGTATTTTATGAGATGACTGAACTAGTCAGTGTTGTGTCATATCATGTAATTTATTTCTTTTATTTGACTCTACAAAATGTGCTTTGTCCAAAGAATTATTCATTACAAGTATTTTGGCATTTTAGCGCACATGCATTTCGATGTCTTGCAGGGTTGTAATTTCGTTTGGTTCTGTGTAAAGTGTGTTTGATTCTCTGTAAAATGGGCATTGTTCTCTGTAAAGGAGGTTTGGCTCTCTTTAAAGTAGGTTTGATTTAGTGTGAAGTGTATTTGGTTCTCTGTAAAATGGGCATTGTTCTCTGTAAAGGATGTTTGGTTCTCTGTAAAATCAGGTTTGGTTCTCTGTAAAGTAGGTTTGGTTTTCTGTAAAATGGGGTTGTTTTAGTGTAAAGTGGGTTAGGGTCTCTGTAAAGTGGGTTTGATTCTCTGTAAAGCGGGTCTAGTTCTCTGTAAAATTTTCTTCAGTTCTTTGTAAACTTAAAAAATTTTGATCCTGTTTTAGTTTAATTCAATAAATCCTATGTAACTTGCCTCCCACTCAAATGTGAACAACTCTGGTATAACAAAATGATTGCGAAAGACTTTACAGCTTCCAATTGTATCATCAAAGGGCAAGAGACTTTTATTTTAATGTTTTATTCGAACCCATATTAACTGAATGAAAAGCAATACACGAATCCATTAACTTTGTGAAAAAAAAGTAATCGTTCGAGTTCTTTCACATTTTGCATTCTTTCTGCTTCCTTATGCCATTTCTGGTTTTTTCTGTTCTTTTCTCTCTATTGCTCGATGACGTCTAGAAGATATGCTTGCAGATTTTTTTTACTACGCGGATATTCTTGCATTCATTGAGATAGTGGATAGAAATGCCAATGAACTTATTCTTTATGCTATGTCCAATTGGCCTGCATTTTATTATTATATCCAGTATAAATAATGTACATGCTTAAATATATACGAAAGGATAGAAGTGTTATTGATCTTTTGAATAGATTTTTTATATTAAAATGTTAAAGCATAATGAAGCTATGGACGACACATATATGAGTTAGGTCAATGCCGGTTGTCACTGCGATTTAAATTATTATTAAGTGTTTAATTTAAAGTATGCGTTTTATGAGTTATTGAGGATCCATTGAGGATGTTTTGAGAGGTTTTTTAAAAAAATTCAAAAATTATTTTTTTAAAACTTGAGTTTTTAAAAACTTAATTTTAAAGGAAGATTCAAATTAATCTCAAGGGATTTAAAATCATCGCCAATAATATTCAAATATATCAATTATCCGCTTCTAATGACATAAAAGAAAAAATGCAAAAAATCTACATAAAACGATGCTTAATTCTATAAAAATAAAATTACAGCATACGCGACACAATTAACATCGCAGCCATAAATATTAGCGATATATATTCAATCATGACCATCTCAGCATATACAAACATTACAGATCATCGCAATATGTAGTTTATCATTGGAAACGTAAACAAAAAACAGCATGCAAAATACTGTCATGAGATCTCAATGACTAAGTAGATGTACGGTACGTTGTAAGTACATGCACACACGTACAATCGAAGAAGAAAATAAAAACTTGATTCAATAGCTTTATGTCGTGTCTCACTCTCTCGCAATATCTACAGTTCAATACAATTTTTTGTATTTTTCAAGCATCAATGATGTAAAATAGTGTGTAGGTAAGAAAGGTAAGCCTAGCGTTATAAGTGTTTGTGTTATGATGCTGAGAGTAGCTGAAGTTCACATAAAAAAATCTACTATAAAAGAGCTGTTAGGTAGTCTAAACTTCATCAGTTCAATTACAAACTTCCAGTGTTCATTTTACAGTCGCTGTACAAACCAAAAAAATCAATCAAAATGTTCAAATTGGTATGTTTTTTGACAAAAAAAAAATAATTTAAATAAAGTGAATCAAAAGTGCTGAAAAAGTTCAAGTTTATATTCCCAAAAATGACATTAAATTAACAAAACAAAAATATTATTTTAGTTCGCCCTCGCTTGTGTTTTGGCCATCGTCAAGGTTGATGCCGGTTATGTTGCTGCTCCAATCATTGCAGCTCCAGTTGCCACCAGCTACAGCTCAAGCCATGTTGTCCATCATTCAGCTCCAGTGATCAAGACGTAAGGATTATTAAATTTATAATCTCATCTTCTATGATTAATTACTGAAATTTCTCAATAGTGTCCCAGTCGTTCATGCTGCACCACTCGTCCATGGACCAGTTGTTCACAAAGTTGTTGCTGCTCCAGTCGTACACACAGTCCACTCAGCACCAATCATCAAGACGTAAGTTATATTCTCTCATCATTTTGAACTATTAATTAACTTTATCTTCTACATACAGTGTCCATGCTGCCCCATATGTTCACCACGCACCACTCGTACACGCACCAATTGTTCACAAGACATTCGTCCCAGCCCACCCAGTTGTCATCCACCATTAAAAGTTCATCTATCTAATGCCTACGAGTTAACCAATGTTCATCGTGAAGTTTAAATTGTTTGATTAAAAAAATATATGAAAAAAATCAATTGAGAAGAAAAAATAATGATTGAGGATATAAAAAATACATTGGAAGTCATTTTTTAAAAAAATGAAACAAAAGAAAGTTAAATTGTTTTTATTTCATGGTTATTTAACAGGGATTAAAAGTTGAATGAGATTCAATTAAACTGGAATGAAACATTTATTGTGTGAAAACCAATCAAGCGTTATTGCAAGTTTGTTGTGATGCAGTTCAACGGAAAATAGTTATTTTTTTGTTCTATAACAGTGAAAATGTTGTGACAATGAACAATTTGTGAAAGTAAGAATCGACCGTGTTAATTAGTCGCAACTATGAGTGAACATATTGAATATTGATACTGATTCACAGCCAGTTTGGATGAAAACTGGATATGAGGATAACAAGGGGTTATAACTATGAGATTTATCGTCCTGAACTAAATGTCAACCAAAAAAAGAAAATCTCAACACAATCTCTGAATAAGCCCTTTAAGGCAAATACCTAAAAGCTCTATTGAAAATAAGTTCAGATTCATTCATCTTCTTTAGAGAATTTTTGCAATTTTCTACGAGATTCATTCCAGATTGCAATTCTAAAGCAAATTCCATGTTCGGAATATTCACAGCTGTACGAACAGCTCGGAAATTCTCATGAATATTACAGGACTAGTCATTTACGTCTTTAGGACAGTTTTATAAAATTTCATAATCTAGAAGAATATTCTTCATCTGTATAAATTTATCTTCCTCCATATTGACGTCAATTGAGCTGAAAAAATGCACATCCTTATCACTTCAAAGTATGCGTCACAAGTATGAAACTCGATCAAAACCCACGACTGCATTTCCTTCCCATTAAAAGATACAAAAACTTTCTCAAGAATTCTCTTTTTTTTCGTAAATCACAGCATAAGAATGACTTCCTCAACAATTTAAACTTCAATCAACAATGATTCCTGTTATTTCTGTAAAGAAAACTTTCAAGTTCATGGTATTGTCTCGTAGCAACAAATGTTCCGTGAAATTTCATATTGAATAGAGACGTGATACTTTACCGGTAGAAGACTTGACTTTAAATTAAAACTTATTCATCACCGTCAATAATATGAAATCGTGGAGACAATCTGACAGGAAATTTGAAGTCATTGCGCAAAACAAAATTAATAGAACCTCCCTCACATAATTTAATTTAAGGATTTTTTATGTCTTCAACTAGCAATCATAAAATTTCATAATTTTCTTCCGTTTCTACTGCTCGCATTTTTTAAACGAAATGGAATGGAGCAGTTATGAATGAAAAATGGTGAAATGGTGATTGTGGATTTTTGGGCAAATAAGCTCATTTCCCAAAGCTTTTTTCGTGGTAATTTCAAATTTCTATTAAACATATCAATCTAATTTCTGAGATATCTGAGCAGGATGGGTCCTACATTCAACATATGCCAATGTAACATGGTGATTGTCATTTAGACTTCAATTAATGTGTTGATGGGAAACACACCGAAGACTTTATTAAATATAGTGCTGATTAACCATTCGACCATTGATGCCTAATTCTTATTTTCTTATAAGATTTCACCTTATTCGACATTTTAATGACTACTGCTTAATTGTGCCAACAAATAAAGTTAAGATCATTGACATGTTGAAGCATACTGACCCCTAAGTTTGTAATCCTGTTGAGTTAATAAATTATGTCTGTTAAAGCCCTTTCTAGCTATCTTATTAATCCTTCTCTTGTTGCTCTGCTACTATAACCAAGATTTCAATCCATTCTTGTCCCTCCCTCCATCCTACCACACGCTTCAAAGCAATAAAATGAAGAATTTAAAACTATGCTTTCCCGATGACGAAATCGAGACCGAGACTTCCCGGGAAGTCTCGGTCTCGATCTCGTCTCGGTCTCGAGAATTTTCCGAGACCGAGACCCGAGACTAGAGAAGAAAAAAATTTAAGTAAAAATGATAATTTTAGAATTTTTCCCATCACAGTTTGTAGTTAATCTTACAGTTAGGGTAAATGACCTTGAAATTTGCGCATTTTCACACATGAAATTTTCATTTGCTTCAATCTCTTCGGAGGTATGGGATTTTTTCTCTTTTTGTATGGGATTTTTCGGGTGCAAATTATTGAGCTTCCTAATGGTTTAATATCACTAAAAATGATGCAAAAACATCTGCGCTGGTGTTCTACAAACATTTCCCATTGATCGTCTGAACAGAAGTGACATTTTTACATATAATTTTAAAATTTTCGTTTTCATACGAGTGCGCAAATTTCAAAGTCATTTACCCTATCCAATTTTTGTGAATAAATATCAATAATAAATTAATTATTAGTAAAAGTTTTAAGCAGTTTTTAAAATGTATTAATATTTCAACGTAAAACCTGAATTTAAAATAAAAACTCCTATAATTTTTCATAGTTTGAAACTAAATTTACCTTTATCGAACTTATTGACATTTTCACAAAAAAAAGAATAGTTTTAATAGGGACACACTTTCTTATCATTATGCTTTTCTTTTATCATTACGTATTTCGTATTTCTATTATACTTTATATTAGTATTAAGACAATAAAATTAGTTTGACTGACCGCATAACAAGGAATATATCCAGAAGTTCAATAACAAATAGACGTAATCTACATGTTCAAAGTGTTTTTTAATTACTTTCAGCGAAATTTTAAGTAGTTTTTAAAGTCGAGACTTCCCGGGAATTCCCGGGAAGTCTCGGTCTCGGTCTCGGTCTCGAGAATTTGTCGAGACCGAGAAATCGAGAAAGCTTATTTAAAACGTAAAAAAATCGTCGACAATGAAAAATCATTTTGCCATTTAAAGCTTTATTTAATAGCTGGAACATCAAATTTGTTCCGGCGACGAGAATGATGCTCAATTCGGTAAGCATCACTCAAGATAACTCAGATAAATTAAAAAAATTCTTACATAACTTCTCATTCTGAACTTGAAAAAGCTTCTGTTATTTTTTCTTATTCTTTTTTTACGTTACACCAACAATCAATCATTGCCAAGGTCAATGTCGAGTGATTTTTATAAGAAATTAAATTAAAAAAAATGTATGTGTAGTGGAGCAAAAATAGTAAAGAATGGCACGACTCTTCGACGTCCTGAACATTTTTAAAAATATTTCTTCTCTTCCATCCTTAAGTATCCTTAAAAATGATGAAAAGGAACTGAAAGTCGTCATGAATTAAGTAAGAAAAGGAAAATAACTCACGGCAAGTGTTCATTTACTTTCATTTGATTTCTCTTCTTGCGTAGGTGCTGTAAAATTTCCATAGATTTATTTTTTTCCACTTCAGGATATTTCAATTGGTTCTTTTTCTTATTGTGTGTGCATGAATAATTTTTATATAGATGAGATTTTGTATTATGAGAGGTAGAGATAAGGATTTACTTGGTAGAGAGGTCTAATATAGTTGGAAGTTCCATTATTTTGTAAATGAATGGAAATTTTTCACAATTTTTCAATTTGAGATTTTCTTCAAGAATTTTAAGTTGTGAGTCTGAATAAAAGCACTTCAAGTGATTGTTGCCTAGGATATTGACAAATTTGTTGACGAAATGATTTAATTTGAGAGATTCTGATTAAGAATTGTAAATTGTTTCTAAGAATTTAAATTTTGGTTGCTTGTGAACAGACTTTGACTTTGAATTCTTAAAATTTAATTAATTTGAGATCTAAAACATTTTATTTAATGATATGTTCCCTGTTCTTTGATGATTTAACTCAACATTAATGTTGAGTTTCTCGAAATTATTGTTTTCAAATTTCAAAACCTTACAACTTTGGTTTTGCATCTCGTTAAAAATCCTTATAAATGTTTCTGCATCTTTAACTCAAACCTTAAAATTACAAAAACTTAAAAAACGTTAAGTTTAAAAGTTTGAACTACTAGACTTTAGGTCTTTCTCTGTGGAGCTAGATTGTGTTGCATTGCTTCAAATTGAAATCAGATTAAAAGTTCAGAATTGATCAAAATGATTGAAAGTGATGAAAATGTTGTTCATCAGTTCCACTCTCTCCCATTCCCATTTAAATGTCATTTGTTACGTCATTTGCAAATAAATCACTAAAAAATTCAATCAAGTTTCCAGAAAGGTATATAAAATATTTTCTTCAGTCCATTTCAGTAGGATGAATATCTTTTGAATTATCAGGATTTTATCCTCATTGAATTCAAAAGACATTCTCATCTACCCCCGCAAAATTACAGGACAAATAATTTTGCAAATAATTGAGCAATAAAATGCAAATCGAATCCATTCAACTAGTACGAAAAAGAGAATATTCAATAAACTTTTTTTCTCATCCCGATAACAAAACTATAAAGAAATTTCTTCCTTTTCCGCCTGAAGTGATGTAAAATAACAATGAGAATAAAAACATTTTTTTCCAACTTTCCTTCCTCACAATGACGTATCTTTTAAGCTTCAATTAAAAAAAAAACTTGGATAAGAAAATTAAATTCGAATAAAAATTGTGGCATGAAAATGATTCATTTCATTTAAAATACTTCACATTTTATTCGACGATATATTCACAGGCACGCCATGCATTAATGAAATAAAAAATGATAAAAATTTATTCATCGCAATACTCTATTTGACTCGTGTCGAGCATGAAACGTAGCATTGATCTCGTGTGTGTAACATCAACTAAGGTTAAACATTCTTCTGTGTCGAGATTCATGCTCTTGACATTGGCATCAGCTATAAGGAAAAAAGTATAGAGAGAATGTATCTTTCACATATTTTTCTTTCCTTGTGTCACGCTCAAATACACCAACATTCTGAGTGCATGCATCCCTTGCGTCACTGTGAATTTTTAATGCTTTTTTTTGTTGAATCAATTAAGTGATGTTTATTTTTAAAACAAATGATGTGAGGGTCTTTGGTAAGCCACAAAATTTTATGGAACAATAAAAATTCAAGTTTATGGTAAATTGAAGATGTACATGAAATTTTAAAGAGACATGTGCTTGAGTGATGAAAATCTTCGTAAATTGATTTTCTGTTAAGGTATTGTTATCCTAATCTAGTCTGAGTAAGAGGATATTCTTTTGAGAAAATGATGTTTAGATTATAAAGTCATAGGTCGTCGGTCATGCAGAATTAACATTAAATGTCAAGGTTCTTTGAATTACTTTATGATTCTGTTATGGATTTTTGAAGAGCTTTCGGTTTATTTGGAAATTCTCGTTTGTATAATCATCATTAGTTCCTTTGATGATTCAATATAGTTTGGATCTTGTTGAACTTCAAAATTATGTTGGTAACTTACTTACCTCTCCACCAAATCCTGTGTATATATTGATCAGCCAATGCCCTCTTACTGTCTTCCAATTAAAAACATCCAAAATCTAACTCCAAGTCATTATCACATGAACCTATAAGCTACATTCTCAAAACTTATTCAATTCCATATCACTAAAGACCAAGTTCCGTTCGGAACCAAAAGCGACTCTTAAAAAAAGTATTCCAAACGTCGCAGGAAAAAAGTTAAATGCACATTTCGTCTCTTATCTTTTATAGCACGATAAGAGCATGACATAATAAACATAAATGTTGAGTGTGTTGCACATGAAAAAGGGGGTGATGAAAAGAGATTCCCGGAAAACCATAAACGAGCAAATTTCTGCTGAATGGACAACAATAGCAATGTGATTTTATGACATATTCTTCTGAACGTCATTAGATGCTTTGTAAGTGTCACTTTTGAGTGAATTGAAAAGTTTAATGGAGTTGCTCGTGTCTTGAAGTGGGTAGCAAATGCCATCTAGACTTGTGGAAAATCATTGTCATGGTTAAACATAAATTTTCACTCCCTTACTTGAGGATAAATTGAAAGTATGTTTCGACTAATTTTCTGCCTTAGTAACCGTAATATTTCATATTTTTCATATATGTGATCATGTAAGCGTTCACAAAAGACACATTTTTATTGACTTTTGCTCTCCGTCTGTTTCACTTAAGTGCTTTATCAAAGGGACACATATATTTTTTTTGAATGTCATTGCCTTTTGAGATTTAACCTTATCAAATACCTTTTTCAAATACGCACGACTAACAATATGTTTTATATTTTTTGTTCCTTCATTACAGGTTTCTGGCAATATGGTGGCCTTTAAAACTACAAATCTCAAAGAAGCGAGCGAAAGGAATCATTTTTGGGATTTGGGTCATCGCATTGAGTTTGACTCTTCCGTGGGCATTGTTCTTTCAGCTTGTACCACTCATACCCGAGCGACCTGACATTGAAATGTGCTTAGAAATATGGCCAGATGACACCGATGGTACGCTGTACTTTCTATTTGCCAATCTTCTCGCATGTTATGTGATGCCTATGATTCTCATCTCTATATGCTATATATTGATATGGATAAAGGTTTGTGTACGACTTTTGGCATTAATAAAATATCAAATTTTATTGTTGTGATGGGGTTTGGGCGGAAAGGTTTAGAATGGTGGGCTGAAGACTTTTAAATTTTATTGCATTTAAATGTTATTAAGTAAGGCATGACAGATAAAACAGTAAGAAACTAAAAGAACTTCAGCCCAACTCTCCAAACTTCACTCTTCAAAGCTCATCACCAAGCATTTAATAGCCTCTATAAATATTCGGTTTTATTCTCTTTCTATTTCCTCTCAATATTTGCCTGCCCACACACAACTGTACACAGGTATCACGTAGAGACATTCCCGGTGATACAAAGGACGCTCAAAAAGATCGTATTCAACAGCAATCGAAAATTAAAGTTGTTAAAATGCTTGCTCTTGTGGTTATATTGTTTGTACTTTCATGGCTTCCACTCTATGCAATTTTTACCATCATGAAATTTGGTAAGAATCTATTGCTGTACATGTCCTCTTATTCCATATTGTAGATGGTTGCATCCTCACAATAACCGCAAAAAACAATAAATATTAAACTTAATGACTGTAAATTAATTTCCTATTTTAGGTGGACCGCTTGGTCAGAAAATGGAGGAATTCCTTAACATTTTTACGCCTATTGCTCAATGGCTTGGCTCCGCAAACAGTTGCATTAATCCCATTCTTTATGCATTTAATGAAAAATATCGACGTGGTTTTATTGCAATAATACGTTCACGTAAATGTTGGGGAAGATTGAGGTATGGATTTATTTGCTTTTGTTATTATTCTCAATTAGTCTTACATGTGGGTGCATTTTTTGTTAAGAAATGTGATTGCTTATTCATTTTGACATGGACTGACTCGTTGGTTTGGATATTTATGGCAACAATCAATTGAATTAATTGAATGATTTTTAGAAATTGCATTAGAACTGGGGTTGTGTTGACCATGAACTTGATTGAGATGAAATTGATGAGCTGAAGTTCTTAGACTAAATGAACTGATGGAACTGCTCATTTTGCTTATGTTAGGGACATTTAGTATTTTGGGATTTATTCTGGAGCACCGATGAAATCCTGCTCTAGGACAGCACATCGATTTTCAACTTTATTTTAAGACACCCAGAATCCACTCTGCTTATGAAACCACTCCATTTTATCTAATAATCGAAAATCTAAGACGCAATAATCTTAACAAGAAATGCACTTCAACAATCTAGAAACTCTCATTAATATCTCTTCATACTTACAAGCCACATTATTCCCATCTTATCCTACTTATCGATTAAAATTCATTGAATCGTAAACACATCTAATAAGATTATTTATAAATTACAGATATTATGAAACAGTCGCAATATCATCATCATCCGCAAGTACAAGAAAATCGTCGCATTATCACAATTATAATAGTACACGAAAAGCACCATATAGTCCATCCATGAAATCCGATGCTGTGTCATTTATATATGACCAAACAAATATGAATAGTAATAATAATAAGAATAATATAAATAATAATAATAAGCATGTTAGCTTGTCCAAACAGAATAGCAATTTATCACGACAAATGTTGCTCAAACAAGACTCGAGTGTCTCGAGAAATTCATTCCTTAAACAGGACAGTGTACAATCGACGAGACAAATTTTGGCAAATAATCAAAGTAAATCGGACCATATGACGGAATATTTATGTCGACAAGACAGTGGAAATTCATGCAAGGCTCTACTTAAGCAAGATAGCAATGGCTCAATATTATCGAAACAAAATTCTCAGGTGTCTTATTGTGAATCGAAAAAGAGCTTCTCGTCATCAATCGATTCATGTACGGATTTGAGGAAGGAATCAATTTTAAGACAGAACTTCCAAAATTCATATTTGGAACAGAAGAGAAAGACTCTATCGAAACAAGACACTGAAATATCATTGATTGAAGAAAATCGAGGTTCATTGGTTAACAGCCAAGATAGCTGCACGTCATTAATATCAACTAGTTCAGCAACGAGGCGGCAACGTTTGTGTAAACAAGATTCAATATTCTCGTTTGGTGAGCCCATCAAAACTGGTGAGTAGTTCATAGCTTTTGATGTTTTGAAAATTAAGATTTGATTAGTTGCGTAGCAGGTTCCTGTTATGCTACAGAAATAGTCAAAAAGGAATCAAACTGAATATTTATTTTTATTCTTCCTCACAAACAGCTGCTGACTACAGACGAAGAGACTTCATTAAACAAGACTCTGTTGTCTCCGTATCATTTGCTGATCACCACGAAATCATTTAACAAGAAATTGGTTTGTATTACTAGAAACAAATTTTAGGTGAATGTATTGAATTATCGACGATAAAAAATTATTTATGGTCGTTAAATTCAGAAAAATATTACAAATAGAATCTATATACATAATAATAATGGAAATAAATAATATAAATAACAATAATTATTATTAAAAATAAATAAAATCTATATTTTATACGACACAAGATGAAGAAAAAATAAATAAAAATATTAGCAGTAATAATTGTGTATATTGGTCTAGAGACATAATGAACAGAGATATAATCTTCTATTTTGAAGGAACATTTAATATCACAATTCAAAATTTTTAAAAAAATAAAAATAAATAAAGAATATATGAAAATTAAGTACTCTGCTATTTGACGCACAAGGCAGCGCATGTGAGTAATTGAATTATTCGAGAAATAAAGTATAAAAAAAATCTTTTTAATAAATATGAATATGTTATGTAGTAATTACGAGTGAGCAGTAATCTTTTGTGGAATTAAGGAAGGAATGATGTCTAACATTTGAGCTTTGATGTTTCAAAACTGATTGGATTTCATCAAATTAAAGTTTTGTAACAAGAGGAGATCCTAAAACTACCGTTTGCTTGGTTTACTATCTATAAATTCTACAAAAATCTAGTTAAGAGCTTGATCAAGGGTGTGAAACTGAAGAATTACATTTTGATCATTTTTGATCAACTTTGATCATTTTTGATCATTTTTGATCATTTTTGATCTTTTTTTGATCATTTTTGATCATGTCATCAGTACCACACCCTTGAGCTTAATTTTATTATTATTATTATTATTTATTCAATTAGTTTGAGAATATATATATTCTTCGCATTATCAAGCGCAGAGCTAGATCTTTGATGATCAAGATATAAGTTCCACATTATGGCTAAATCTAGAGTATGAATAGTCTCTATAGCTAAATTGTTAACCATGCAGCCGGCTCCAGTGATGTATCAAGAGATTTCCGTATCTACACTCGCGGGAATAATTGCCATACTCTTTGCTACATCACAAGATGATCAATAATCCCTCTTTTTGATGAACGTCATTTATTATTGCCCCAAATCCCATCAAAGCACTTGAAGAACTATTACAACAAGCTCAAATGTTACTTCAAAGCTGGAAATTTTAATTGATATTGATATTCTAAAGCTTTTGAGTCACTAACTGAAAGTTATTGTGATAAAATCATGAGATTGAATATCTTCAGACTTAGGAACAGCAAAATAATCATGATATGACAACGTGTATACAATATGGATTATAAAAATCGTTTGGATGCATCACATTGACATTCCTTTGTGAATATTGTGATCGTGTAGGTAGCAACAGCTTAAATTTCTAGAATTTTTCATATCCTTCTGATCCTTGAAGATTTGAATTATCTAATAAAAAGGGTTTACTGTTCACTCGTTTGAATGTGGCTTTAATTTTTTAATTCTGAAAAGAGCTTTAAAAAACTATTAAAAACTGTATTAAATTGCATTTTAAAGTATATGTGTTGTTAATTGGACTCTTTGTTGTTTTTTTAATGTTGATGATGAGACTTAGGTCAATTTTGATGGATGCTATGGATTTCAAATGATCAGTTAATAGCGAAGGACAGCTGGGATGATGTTCTTGGAACTAATTTCAATCAGATTGAACATTTTGTGTGATTTTGTACATACAAAAGTGTTAAATTGATGAAAATTGATCAATAGCTACTTGAACTATAGTTTTGCGCCTTTAATTCATTCCCTAGCTCAGCTATGAAGCATAAAAATCTAATCAGCTTATTGATCAATAACCAAAGTTTCATCATCAACAATAGCTTATAAAATGTGATAATTTAACTTCGTATTTATATTTCAATTCAATAAACGGTAATAAAACGCTATCAAAAGCAGCACAAACTTTTATATACGTACGTATATAATTTTCAGTATAAAGAGACATCATTTTCTGCATATTTTAATCCAAAGATAAAATTTTAAATTTTTTTTCTTCTTATAATTTTCTTAAGAAATGAAAAAAAGAAGAAAAATTCATCCGTTTTGTGATGAATGACAATCTAAGCAATAATAAAGTTTTATTATACAAAAAAAAATTTATTGAAAATATGTGGACAATGGCTTATCAGTATTTCAATGGCGTCTCAAATATTTTCGTTCATTTTTTTCATATTTTTTGCTAAGGGGGTTGTTCACAAATGACGTAAATCAAAAATTGGAATTTTTGGAACCTACTCTAAACTCCTAGATGTCTCTGCTCCTTAAGAGGTTAAGAGCTGGTCAAATGTGATCTTGACTTAAATTTTGACTGCACATCTGGTCCAATTAGGATCTAAAATTGCAATTGTGAAGTTCATCCTTAGTCTGTAACTTATCAACCCTTGTAACCATAACCGTCCATATGTTTTACATTCATGTTCCCAAGGAAGGTCGATGTAATACATAAAGACCATTTTGGTTAATAGGGAAGGATCGATCATCATTTGTGAACATTCCCCAACCCACATATAGTTATATGCATGTCCGGAAAAAACTTTATATATCTTTTTTGAATCATTTCAAGGTTCAAAGCAAACAAAATAAAAAGATGGACGATGTGAAATTTGTTGCACAAAACTATGAGAAGAAATAGAAAATTATCCTTGATGAATATAAATTTATATAACAAAAGAGAAACACACACACACAAGATACATAAAAAACAGATGTTTTGATGATCGCACAAAGAGAAGCATATTAGAGATTGCATACAATACAGAACAAAAAAAGAAAGAATATATATTTTGATATTTTTATTCATTGAATAAGCGTGAAGAAAATTTTGAATTGTGCTTATGTTTAAAAATGAGAATGAAAATGACACATAAAAATATTACCAAAAAAAATTGTATCTTGTTACAAATGACCGAGAAGCATGAGATTCTTTGTGGGTGGGTCATGTATGGTTAACTTGAATCGATTTATCATTTTTGGATTGTGAAAAATATCTTTGAGATTTTTAAAATTTCGAGCTTTTTTGTTATTGAAACTGTAACGTACAGTGAATGGATTCATTTTTCAATTTGTAGCATCTAGTGCTTGCTGTAAGGATTTTCCTGTCTTAAAAGAATTTCAATTTATTGAAATAAATTTCTTTTTTTAACTGACCCGGTCCGGAAATCCAATGGATAACGATATTCTGGAACTTTAATTTTATGATTCATTTTTGTGGCTGCTGGAATTGTTTACAGTTTAATTTGACTATGAGAAGCCATGAAAATAGTTGAAAAAATTTACAGCTAATGTTTTGGTCTTGGATATGATTTTTTGGATTTCTGAAACTGGTTTCTAGGGCTACTTTTTGCTTTTGAATCTTTAATCGATTTCTACACTTTAGGGTGCGACTAGGGTTTGTGACTTAGAAAACCCCAGAAACTGAGATCTTAACTAATAGTTCCATGAGATCAAAAGTAGCAAATGATTATGATTAGAAAGAAAACTCTGATGCTGATCTTTACATAGAGTTTCTTAATTGTTTGATTGATCAACAAAAAGCTATCTACATTAGAAGTTGGTTTATAGATGTGTATTAGCTTAAAAACTTGCTAGGGCTGCTTCAGATTCGAGTCGGAATAACACAGATCCTTGCGATTACTTTTCAACTGTTTAATATCATCACGGTTGTCCTAGCATTCATGTACACAATAGCTAGCAATCATCTCAAGATCTGGCTAAAACATAGAATATTGAATTTTCCTACGAGAAACCTCAATCAGCTTAGATTTCAATTTTTCTAAAAATATCAATCGCATCGATAATTGACCATACATGTGCATCATTTATAATAGAAGCTCAACTCGTGTCTGACAAAAAAAACCAAAAATTCTATTTAAAAAAAATCTCAATCAATATAAAGAAAAAAAAACTATAAAATAAATCCTTCTTCTAGAAATAATGTAAGCATGTCTCTAAATTATAAATGAAGAAAAATCATTTTTTACACGAAACAAATTTCTACCTACCTACATATTTGAAAGAGTTGAAATAAAAATATGAATGTTTCTTTATTTCCGATTTGAAGATCTATCAAAGTGATGCATCAAGATTGATTGAAAATTTCCAATAATTTATCCTAAATAAATATAATGTATATAAATTAATCAATATATTATTTACATTTATATACCAAACAACATATACTGCATACAATAAACACACGAAAATTTAAATTAATTATATACCAACAAAAAAGGACATAAGCATAACTATAAAAACATGTTTGTATTGATGCAATTTGTGGGAGATACAATAAATGGAATAAAATTCAAAAATGATTAAGGCAAAGTTTATAATGAACGATGAAAAATCACTGCCTTACATAAGCAAAAAAGAAATTAAATCATTTTGGAAATTT
Organism: Chironomus riparius; assembly: GCA_917627325.4. Taxonomy (NCBI): domain Eukaryota; kingdom Metazoa; phylum Arthropoda; class Insecta; order Diptera; family Chironomidae; genus Chironomus; species Chironomus riparius. The sequence continues at coordinate 12,386,045 of OU895877.1, read as the reverse complement.
TCTTTGGATGTTTTTTTTTTGATGTGAGTAATTTGAATTGAGTATGGTGGGGTAGGGTGAGGTTAGGAGATTAGGATTAATTATGATAGGGGGTAAAATTAACAAGAATCTTAAAATCAAAGAATATTTAAAATTTGATTGAATTTTAAGTTTTTGCAACTTCAAATGATCTTAAAATTTTATAAAATTCTCAAATTCTAAGAAAACGTTTGAAAACCTTTCAACTCAATTCAAATCCTTACACAGAATCAACAAACCAAATTCGATGCAATTTTAAATTAATAGAAACATTTCATTTACGTAACAAATTGGCAATAATTGATATCGGTAATTGTAAAGTTGAAAACTTTTTTTTTTATAAACATTAAACAGTAATCTTAAGATATCTTAAGCATAAAATTACATATTAATGAGATTAAATTTAAAAGATAGACCATAAAATACGTTCAAAAACAATAACGAATTTCACAAAAAAAAGAAAAATGATTAAAAGAAAGAAATTTTAGCGTTAAAAAGTTATGTAATGCATATTGTGTTATTTTCAGTCATATATCAATGCATAACGATATAAAAAAGGAAACATTCACATATATTTGTCTAAAAAATTAACAAACAAACAAAAAAAGTGGAAAGAAAAATGAGACAAGTCGTTTTACATTAAAATTTAATTAAGTGAAAATAATTGTTAGAGATAAATCTCATTAAATGCATTGTAAAGAGAGATGCGAGTGGTGAAACACAGAAAAAAAAAGTACACAAAACATTTAAGAATGATGAAAATTGTACGAGTTTAATAAATTTCATTTCACAAGCAATTAAAATAGTGCATATAGGAAACAAAATGTCAGAACATAAATTTAAAATGATGAGAAATACAAGAAGAAATTTTTCTTTTTTTTCTGTTTTCATATTTCGAGTGACACAAAGTGATAGTAGATGTTGATGCTGCCGTTTTCTGATAAACAATGTCATGCATTACAAAATACAAGTGACATCAGTGGCGAAGCTTATGAGACAGAAGCAATGTCAGAGTAGGTTAAAATCTATCAAAACATTAGGTTTCTAAATTCAAAAATGAGGAACAATGATCCTAGTTTTTTGAAATTCAATTTTGATCGATTTGATCATGTCGATTATTTTTATCTGTTCTAGATCATTGGAAAACACAAACCCTTTCATCAATAGCGTATGTAAGTTTGAGATTGAAGAATTAGAACCATTTCTTTGAGCATTAGTATCTCAACATGGTAGAATTGTATTTGAAAAAATTCCAATGATTTCAACTTAAATATTATCTTTTAAATCTTAGTTCAACTGTTTTACAAATCAAAGTTTTGAAGCATCAATCTAAAGCTTTCATCTTTATGTCGCTCGAAAATATTGACTTTTTTTATAATTTCTGTAAACCAACGGAAAAAAATACACAAAACAAACTGTTCGGACAAATATGGGTAAAACTGAATACAACAATGAAGAAAAAAAAATAAAGTAAAGATCATCAAATGCAAATAGGTAGTTCAAAAAATATCAAAAAAATGAAATAAAAAAAATTAAATAAAAGAAATTCTCCTTTCCCCTTTAAAAGCTGCTGACAATATTGTGTCATTAGAATGGAACAAGCTAAACCATATTCATATAATAGTTATATGCTAAAATATCAGTCATAAAAAGATGAGAATGCGACTTGAAATTTATTGAAGATTTTTTCTGTCGACTGTTTTGAAGAATTTTGAGTTCTTTTGAGGATTATAATATTTTGCAAGTTTGAAAAGATTCTAGTTTGATAGTTGAAAATAGACTATAAAATATTATTAAAAAACCAATTGAACTTCGTCTTAACACATACTTTCTAAAATATTAAAAATTAAATTTGAAATTAATCAAAAAAGTTTGATTTCTAGGAAATTTCAACCAAAGAGTCGATAGAAAAAGTTATAATTGAAATTTGAAGTGTGCATGATACTCATTGAACACATCAAAACCCAATCAAATATTATTCACCATACAAGTTTTTTCTGAAAATATTTTGTAAGCAGTTTTCTAATTCATAATTGCAAAATATTCTCAGAATCCGAGAAAATCATCAAAAACCAGCTAAGAACCGAAAAAAAGAGTTAATTTCGATAAATTTATTGAATTTTCCCCCAATTTTCATCATTAAATCCTCATTATGATTAAAATCGTTGTTATTAATATAAAAGTAACATATCAAGCACAAAGTAAAGACGATACATAGAATGAATGAATAACTTTTCATATTTTAAAAATGAAACTATAATAAAAAATCCTTTATTTTTACATAAAAAAACACAACTCGCAAAGGTCGCAAGTTAAAAAACAATGAATGAGAAACACTTTTAATGAGGAAAATTGTCATAAATCGTAGTTCGAGAGTATCAAATCCAAAGATTATTTTTCAAAGAGGTATATTTTTCTATACTATGAATGAAAAAAAAATATATTAATGAGAAGCATATTAGTCTCTATCAGAGTAATGAGTGTGAAGCTTTGATAAACGAGTTCATCGCTCATTATCTGCTGGGGAAATGATTGTAGTAATAGAAAATAGCAACATGATGAATCTTTTCCACGGGAAAAATTGAAGATCATTTTTTGTTTCAATGCAAAATATTGAAATTTTTTGTTTTTATTTTATGGAACTTTTAAAAAACTAGAGTTGAAGATCTGATCAGAAAAACTTAAACATTTAAGAAATTACGCATCACTCTTTAATCATCAAAAATCTAGATCTAAGTTTGACAATTCTTGTCGAACATAGTTCTAGCACAGATAAGAGCGTTCGTGACTTAAAAATTACATCTTAATAATTTTCATTTATTTTTTAATTATTTTGATTAATTCCAAATCCTTTACACAGATCTAGAGTTTATTTAATTTTGAAAAACTCAGAGACTTTTGTAATGTCTGAGAAGTGTCTATCGCTTCATAACAGTTAAAGAACAGCTGTATAAATATTAACAAACTTCTTTACAGAAGTAGTAGAATTTTTCTGACAATCTCAACTCATAAAAAACCTACTAAACAAAAACTTTTCATTTAATATTTTCATATTTTAAACTTTTATTCACAAAATAAAAATATTGAAAAGCTTCAAGGATGCAAAAGAAACTTTCTTCAATTGTTATCATCCTATTGTATCATTTATCTAACGAAATTTGAAGCATCATACAAGGAATTTTTCATAAATACGGATATGATAAGGAAGAAAGAATGTTAAAGTATCGTATGAGTAATCATCTATGTTGATATTGACTCTTCATCTATTGATTTGAATGATTGATGATCTTAAATATATTTTTGATTCTCTCTCTTTAGTTCTACATATTATAAGATATAATTTATGGAAATCTTGTAAGCCACTTGTGAGAGATAAGAGGGATATAAGAAATAAAGAGGAAAAACTACATAAAGATTATCCTTTCTTTTTGATAGTTGACTCGATTTTTGAGTGAAAGGGAAGAGTGTGGAGGTCAGAATTGAACAAAATACGAAATTTAAGATTCGTTTTGAGTTTAATTAAGTAAATAAATGAAAAACTAAAGTTCTTGAAATTTATTAATCAAAATGTTAAGATATTAAGAAAATCAAAAATCTCAAGATTGCTTAAAGTTGATCAAACTTTTTAACAATTCAAAACTTTTTAGAATATTTAAAGCTTTTCAACATTCAATATTATGAAGATTAGATTTTGAGTTTTGCAGATCTAAAAGATTTCAAAGTTTAAGAATTTAAACACAAATAAAACCTTATTTTAAAGTTGAATTTGAAACTCTGATTTCAATCCCTTAGAATTCTTAACAAGTGCAGCAAGAAGTGTTGAAAAAGAAAGTAAAATATTAGTTCAGAGAGATTTTATCAAAAAAGATTTATTTTCATATTGAGTATTAATCATGAATCAAGGAGAAAAAGCTAAAGATATAAAAAGAAACTCACTTAAATCATTTCTATCTATAATTTTATGTTATTATAATAATAAATGGTATTAGTTATCAGAATAAAATTGAATGTTTGAATGTTTTAGCATATGTGACATTATTGTTGTATAACATATACATGTCAACAGTATTACAGCATTTATTAGATAAAATAGACGTACAATGACACACACATTCACATCAATAGTCAAAAATATACAAGATAATTTTACTATTTTTGTTAACAAAATGAAAGAATACAGAATCTATTGTTAATCATTATTACAAAAATATTTAAAAAATTATTATAAAAAATTCTCAACGAAATTTAACAAAAAATAAAATTATTGAGGGTCGAAAATTGTTTTTGAAATTATTGAAAAATGAGATTTAATCTTGAATTTTAGATAATATGACCTACGTTATGTTGATTTGTTGTAAGTAGACGATATAATAATATATTTGAAATATAAAATGGCTATAAGTCATTAAGGATATTAAATTGAATATTCCATTTTTCGAAATGTTTGAAAAGAAATAAAAAAAAAATAAAAATTGTTTATTGGAAAAAAATGTGAGAGTTTATGTGAATATTTAAGTTAAATTGAGGTGTTTGAAAGTTAAAAGAATTGAATTTTATTTGTAAATTTCAAAGTTTTGAAATTTAGATTCAAATTTATTAATAACAATTTAATTATTTTTTAAAAATCTTTAAATTTAAAATTCCAAAATGTTAACCTTAATAATTAAACCAATTGAAAATTGTAGACTCAAATTGATTTAAAAGTTATTCTCAAAGAAAATTATATATTTTAAAAATACCCCTAATTTTTTTGGAAAAAGAATAAAATTCTAAATATCGAAAAAGTAAAAATTGGATCAAAAATCTGCTCGATTTACAGCAGAAAAGGCGTCAAGAAATTAATTTGGTAACTAAAAATTCACTATTTATAAAAAAGCACATGCGGACGTAAAAAAAGCATGAAAAAATATTTTAAAATGAAAGAAAAAAAAACTTGAGAAGAAAAAATGCTAGCGGAATGACTCGATCAATCTCTTAGAGCTTTTTAAACACTGAAAAAAATTGAAAGAAAAAGCCTTTAAGACTATAAAAAACTATTTTAATGTTAGATGCACAAAAGGGAATGAAAATTGAATCATGATTGACTCGACTCATTCTGCTACATATTTTCATTTATTTTAACATGAAAGATAACAAAAAAAATCTTTGATCATTATTGAATATAAATAAAAATGATTGTGATAGAATTTAAGTGAAAAGTACATGAAAAAAGAAATATCGAAATTTTCCACGCAAAAAATGTATTTTTTTCTTTCTTAAACAGATTTCTTCAAAATAATCATTTTTTGGTCCTTTTTTGAACATGAAAAAATAAAAGAAATTAACGTCGAGAAAGGTTTAACGCAAAATTTACTTGAATATTGAACTATACAATGGAAAAAAACAAAAAAAAAATATTGTATTTTAAAAAGATGAGAAATGGATTATTAAAGAAAATATCAGTAAAATGTTATTTGAAAAAAATTGAAGTTTTTAAATTTAATTATTAAATTTTCAGGATTTTTAAGATTTTAAATTTCAGTTTCAGAGTAAGCTATTGTAGGTTACTAAACCTGTTTTATGGATATTCTAAGTTTAACATTTAATAAATTTTCAGAATGGTCAGTCTTGGTAAGTTCAATTCTCAATTGTCGATTCGACCCGATTTGACAATGATTTTAACAAAACTTGTGACATTTACGACTTAATAGCAGCCAACCCTTAACAAAACATACTCCAGAACTGTATTAATGCACCAAAAATAAAGGTTATCGTTCAAATCCATATCAACACAATGGTTCTTTGTTAAACGAACAGCAATTAAAATTTCTACATCAACACATTTCCACCAACTCAAATTATACACCTTAAGGCACAATAGCAGTAGGAAAACATACTTAAGACATATATCTACAAAACATTCAGCAATTTTCCCAACACCTACCCAGTTGCTCAGTTCAAATCCACTTAATATCAACTAGGTCAAGTGTAAGAGTGCAGCACAGGCTGATTGTAAATATATACAAGTACTTAACAAACGAACTTTCATTTCACAATTCCATTTCGCTTTGATGAACTTTATAATGCTTATACATATTTCTGAAATTGCTATTTGCTAGCCTTGCTATGCAAACACTACAGGATTTATTTTATTTTTTATCCTTCATCCATTCGGCACGACTATTGCCTCAAAATCATTACAGTTTTATGTACACATGTGCTTGCAGGTAAGTTGCTTTTAATTCCTGTATTTAGCATTTCTTTTCATTATTATGACGTTGGTTATTTTTTTTTTGATGGATTGTACAACCGCAAGTTTGATGAATGAACAATTTTTTTAAAGCTTTTTTATTCATTTTTTTAAATCCTTTGGTTTAGGGATGTTAAATTGAATTGTAATGAGCTATTTGCTGTATTGTTGGTTGTAGCAAGAACTAAACTCGAGATCAACAAAAAGTGTCCAAAATCAATCTTTATATCAAGTTCTTGAGATATTAAAGTGACCTTAGAAGTCAGAAAAGAAGGTTGCGTTCAGGACCACATCGAGCTCCTTTAGCGTTGTTCTGGTTAAGATCAAAGCCATATGTAGATGTTAAATTCATTATTGCAGAAAATAATTGATCTTTTCTACTCCAATGCACTAGTAATGTTGTTTATGGAATTCTAACCTTTTTTCGAAACAACTTGACCAATATTTAAAAAAGATGAGTAGCAGCAAGCAGTGTGCAAGCGGAATTTCAAGTATTTTTAATGTTGTTTGTGTTCTATATGATTAATGCTTTTATATTCAAAGGAATGAGGTTTAAAGATTAAATCCTTGCAAATATCCCCATGCGTATGATAGCAGATAAACTTACAAATCATAACTAGTACTTTTCATCCTCATTGTGTAAAATACCAAGAATTGCTACTCAAAAAACATTCCCATAACCTCAAAAATCCTTTTCAGTTTAAAATCATTGAAATGCCACAAAAATGTCTGTTCTGATTAATTTGCAGTGTACGAAGCCTCTTTGTATTGAAAAAAAAAATCAGTACACAAAGAACGAATGGAATGTGATAAAAAAGAATTGTAACCCACATTTACATAAATTAAATGCAGATACACATCCACATGTGAATGTAAGCCTTGTAACAATTTTATTTATTTCTTCATCAAAAGCGCAAAAAAATGATTAGGGCAAGATCAGAAAAAAAGGGAATAAATATTCAAATTCAGATTTCTCTGCTTTTAATAACTTAATTAATATGATTCCTTCACTACATGATAGCTAATAATAGCAAGTTTCTATTTAACATTCATTTTTCAAAATGGCGACTTATTAAGTAAGTTTAATTAACAAATTAATATTTGAAATCGATTTTTCTTTGAAAAGAAAGCAAGATAAATGTTTGGAAGCTTGACAAAAGTTGTAGAGCTTGCTTTTTTCTATCATATGATCAAAATAGATTTTATTAAAAATGAGTTATTTTAGTTAAATTAACTGAATACCAAATTGAATGTAAAATGTATTTTTAAATCAAAACTATTAACCTTAATCGGTCAAGAACAATTACTTGATATCTAAAGAGTCTTTTACTATTTAATTTACATTCGAAAAAGGCTTAAAAGTAAGTTAAATTAACTATAAAAACAATATAATTTAAGTTGAGCAACAAATTTTGCTCTTATTTGCTCACAAATTTATAATTTTAAAAACGGTTACAAAATTTTTGGTCAAAGTTTTTACTATAATTTAATTTTCTCTGCTTGTCTTGAACAAAAAGTAATATTTCTTTTGCAATATGATAAACATTGTTGAATTCTATAGTTTGAAATGGAAAAATCAGTAGATGAATAACACAGCAATGACTTATGACTAGTTTTGTAAAACTCATCATAACTTGGTTAATTATAGTAAAATTGAAAATTTTCTCTTACAGACTTAAAGAAAATTACATATGTAACCTTTTTTGTAAAGAAAGATAGTTCCTAAACTATTTCCTTCATATCAAAATTTCAGCTTCAACATTTTAAAGCTGAATTGAACTAACTTACAAATCCGCCATTTTGTATATTTTAGACAAAACTTTTAATGATCTGATTACTTAATTATCTGGTGAAAAAATCGTTATGATTAATGAAGTATTCGCAGAGATATTACATTTGCAACATGGTGTAAAATCGAATTTCCTCAAAATTGTTCGTGACGCTTAGCACTTTAAATTAATTTTTAATTCTAATACAATGTCTAAGAGATACTTGTTATACACCAAAATATAGGTCTTGGCAAGGACTTTAAGAAAAACACAAGTCTTAAATACATATTTCGCATTATTGATTCAAAAAGTGTAAATTATTGTTAAGCGTCACGAACAATTCATTTTTGATCTTGCCCATTAATTTTAAATGATAATCGAGAGCAAGGAGAAATAGCTTTTATGTCTAACTGAATATTACATTGATATAATGATATGTGTTTACATGATTATTATGTGTTTATCGTGGCACATGAATGAGAATAATATTTTTTGAGGGAATATTCTTTGATGTATTATTATTATGTAAAATTTCTGAATCATGAATATCATTAGAAGCTTCGAATATTTTTCAACATAGCAAGAAGACAGAGGAAATTTGAGAAATCATTCAGGATGAAAACTAAAATGCAGAAGATTATCGATTCAAAAAGATTCTTGGTTCCTTCAAAACTTTTTTAAATCAACCCTAAAATCTTGATTCCTCCAATTTCACAAATCTGTAAAAATCCTTCCTTTAAGTTTACCCAAAACCAAAACTTAAAGAGCTGAAAAAAGATTCCTTCTCATGAGTATAAGCAAAAATATCAGTTTGCATAGCAAAAAGACTAATGTAAAAAATGCAGAAAATGGATTTCCTTGATGAAGACACGTTCAACGATGCAAGAACTTAGAAGATAAAAGGAATTTTTTAAAATTCTTTGAATATCAGCCTAAAGAGAATTGAAGCATCAAAAGAACATACTTATTCTTAAAGGAAACTTATAAATTCCTTTGCAGTGTTAAAGGAAGTGAATTCAAAAAAATTTCTTTAAAAGATAAAAGAATTTCAATATTTTGATAGTTTTGCTTGAAATGATTTGTTTTGCTGCATAGTTTTAGATTGTTTTGAGAGATTTCATATCAAATCTTAACTGTTTTAAGCAATACTCTCAGATGATTTTTCATTCAGCATAAGTTCCGACAAATCTTAACATCAGTCGTTTAAAAATCAGATTTAATCAAATTTAACAGAATTTCAATTTTATTCATCTTTCTTCAAATTTCTTCAAATATGCGAATGAAGATTCTAGACTTGAGTTGAATCTTCCTCATTATCATAATTTCCTTTCTTCATCATTTACTTTACGATGACGATAAAAAGAAATAAAATTAATTCAATAAACACGACAGAGACATTTCCTGGGTCAGTCTGTCCATTTAATTTTATTCTCTCTGTCAAGGACTTTGATATGATAATTGGGAAGAAATGAATGCAATGCAATGTTGTGATCAAAAAGTCAAGAAAATGTTTCAATCAAGGCAGGCTCTTGCATAAAATATCTAGAAATTCAAGTTATCGAGAAATAAATTTTTGTTAATTAAACTTTTGAGATTTTTTCAACTTTTCAAGCCATTCATCCACACAAAGGATCTTTCAATCCATCAAACACAGCAACTTGTACATGGAAATTTATTTCTCGACTACAGCAAAGCATCAAAGAAAAAAAAAACCATCATTGAATTAAACCATCAAAATTATGCAATATTAAGTTTTGAAGTTCTGCCAATATTGCGTGTGTAATGAGTCTCATCATCAAACGAGAATGCTGAAAAATAGTTTTCTTATTCACAACACCATGACTGCATGCATCAGAAGAAGAAGAAAAAAATTTCAAATTAAAGTTTTTGTGCTTGTGCATCAACAGCAAATAGTTTTGTGCTTTTTGTGTGAAAATTTGCAAAGGGGAACTGAATGAAGCAAAAAAAAATCTCATGTCTTTTATATAAACTCGTGCGAACCGAGACGTCTGGCATGTGCAGCACTCAAAAAAGAGTTGCTGGTGACATTGAGAATTTTTCTATGTCACTCTTTCGGTAAGTCAACATTGAAAAATTACTTTTAAGAACACTTTGGGAATTATTTTGTTAATTCGATGAAAAATGTTGGAATGCTTTTGGGAAAGGTAAGCAAATTCCTTCGAATTTGACGTCAATGGAACAATTAATGTGGGAAGTGAATTATTTGTAGATATGCAGAAATTAAATTAATTGGCATTTAATATGTTTGATTGTGCGTTTATTGAGAAAGTATATTTTGATTGATATGTAGGCGAATCTATTAGTTCATTTATTGAACTTCAATGAACGAATGCTTAAAAATTAGTCGAAAAACTATCTTTTTATCCCTAATCCAAAAATATCAATGTTTAAGATCGATAATTCTTTAAATTTGTATAGTAAATAATTTCTGAAGAAATATTCCATTCCGGTTGTGGTTTCTCTTGACCAAGCCTCCTTCCTGTAATATCCCTAGCCCAAGCCTCTACCCCTGGAATATCCCTTTAATCACAGCTCGAAGTCCACTTAACTTTTCTCGAGTCGACTTGGCTCTGCCTTAAATAAGCTTTTCCTCTCAATTAAGATACGGGGCCGTTCACTTATTAAGTTACGCAAAAAAACGACCTTTTTCACACCCCCCCCCCCCCCGCCCCCTGAACGTTCATAATTTATTTTGTTTTGATAATTTTTTATTCTAAAAAGACGGTAAAATTTCTTTTGTATTTTTTTCCTTAAACATCAAAATACTGTTCATCTGAATAGGTCATGTTTTGATTGATACTATTAGTGTTCTCATGAATTATTGGATTGAGATATAAAGCAAAAATTTGTTTTTTTTTGAAGAAAATTTAAAAATGTCACGAAAAATATTATGCTTGATCGAATTTTGGAAAATTTAATCAGCTTTGAATGTAAATATCACAATGATGGGATTAGAAGTTCTAAAATCGGGAATATTCCCGGGAATTCCCGTTTTCATACCAATAAAAAATGACAATTCAAATTGGTTTTTTTCATTTTGTATTTTCCATGAAAAAAACTACAATTTAAAGAAAAAAATAATAATATCTCGCTTCGGGCATATTTGGGCATGTCCAGATTAATATCTGGACTAATAAGTTTTCAATAGGTTTGGTAGAAGCGGAGAGACGCGAATTTAACTTATGACTGTTTAAAGTCTTGTAAAATTTCATAAAAATTAAGCGTAAATATTCGCTTAATTAAAAGGTTTTGCTTTGGGTTCTACACTCAAACATAAAGAATTAAGCTTATTTAAGTTAATTATAAGCATTAGAAAGAAAAATTAGAAGTGCAAAGGAGAAAAAATTTAATTTTAGAATCGAAATTTTGTGAGTTACACAACATTTTGTAATGAGATATTTTTACAGAACATAAAACAACTCATGTTCTTCAATTTTGCATTTAAAACATATAGTTTAAGTAACTTGTTAATTTTGAATTTTTGAACAATTTTTGTCAAATCTGAATCATTGTGAATTCCATGAAATAGTTTCATTTTTTACATTTAAGTTTGATCCAAGTCTATTAAGTATGGAATATTAATTTTCAAATATTTCTTTGTACTCTTATTTTCTTAATGTTTTACTCATCTTAAACTATTTTTCATCCTAAAATGAGTAATTCTAATAAGTTAAACATTACTTCAATGAAAGATACATTGAAAAAATAGAATTTTATAATTTTGAATTCTGTATTTTTTCACGGAATAAATCTCTCCGTTATTTAGTAACATTTTTTAAAGTCACATAGAAATTGAATTGTAGCTTAATTAAGCACTTTTGCGTTAATATAATGCTAGATTTTGGTAGCTTTATTATCAATCTTTAAGTTGTGACAGTCTTTATTATTAACAATCTGCGAAAAGGAAAGAAAAATCACTTTAAGTGAGTCTCCAAATTATTTTTTCTTCGATTGTCTTACTAAGTAACGGCAAAAGAATTGAAATAATTCTTTAATTAACCACTTTAAGCAAGAAAATTTCAGTCCATTAAGTAGAAAATGATGTTTTAAATGGCCTACGAAAAGCTTATTTGCAGTAGAATAGTCTAAAGATGTAAAAAATCAATTTGGAGAAAAATTTGTAGATAAATCGTTTAATGGAATCGCCCATAAGCTATTTACTGGAACATGAAGAAATACCGTATTTTTTTTTTAAAATTTTACCGAAACAAGATAATTAAATTTAAAATATCCGTTAAAAATGCTCAATTGTAAATTAATGTAAACAAACGATTGAAATTGACATGAACAGGAGCTGAATACACCCTTAATTAACGACAGAAAATGTGAAATCACAATCAGTCAAAAAAGATCAAATTTCTCAGCAACCTTTGACTTTCGATTTTTTCACAATTTTCTTCAGTTTAATTCTTTAAAGACGTGTTTTTAAATATTGCATGCAAATCGGTGCAAATAAATTGGAACTTGACATTATTAATGCTTAAAAAGAAGTGGAGTTCAAGATAAAAGTGATAGTGAAGTGCTAAAATGGAAACAACAGTGAAAATTTGCCAAAAGTGATGAAAAAATTAAAAGTGAAGAAAAAAATGAAAAATTTTCTGAGTGAACATTGAAAGTTAAGAAAATTAAATTCAAGAAGCTGTAAAATTGAAGTGAAAGTGAGATTGATGAAGCTTGAAGGAACCAGAACACAATTAAAGAAGCAAGAGGCTAGTGACAACGAAGAAAAAGCTAAGTATACTGATTAATAGGACATTCAAGGGCGACTTTAATTTAATTGATCTACGTCATCTGAAACACATTCAGATTTTCAAATTCATTTTCTTTAATGAAACCAGCCATTTGACTTCCTGCAATTGCGTACGTAATGCTTGCAATACGTGAAATGATTACTTAAAAACGCATTGCATTGAGTTTTACATTTCGTCAGCCTTTGTTGATGTAAATTAAGAGTGGGAGTCGTTGAATAGGTCAGAGGGGGGTCGATGCAAGATGAGGAGGGGTAAAACTTGAGGGAGCAAAGTCTTTTGACCCTTTTTTTAAAAAGTTTTTCTGTTCTTGTTTTTTTTTGTAAATCGAGCCTATGAGTCATGTGTTTCTGCCTGTGAGACTTACTATCGTGGCTATTGATTGGTTCATCCTTGATGTAGAGTGGCATCAAGGACATTGATTGCTTGCTCGTAAAAGAGACTTGCAATTTTTTGTCTAGATGCCTGTTCTCACACACAGCATTAGACTTACATCAGGTCCAATGACGTATCGTGTAGTTTAATGTGAGAAATGAGCCTCTGATGATTTGGGTTGAATGAAGCTTAATTACAAGCGTCTAACCCTAACCCTAAATTGTGGTTCTTTTTCATGCTCAGGTGTGTGGTAAAGAACGTTTTTGCCTCTATCTCGGACTGTTCTGATTCAAAGCCTGAAATGTGAGCAGTAATGGAATGAAAACACGATTGATTCATTTCCTTGGTTGAAATTAAACTTGATATGATTAACTATGAAAGAAGAACCATCAAAAAATTTGCTTTCTCAGTTTAATCTCTCCTTTATCTTGCATCAGCTTCTCCCTTACCTGTCCATCGACTTCCATCTTTAATTTACATCGAGAAAGAGCAAACGCAACGTAGAACTTAATGTTGTGTGATTTTACTTAATCATTTTACGTAACGTAGGCTTTACGTGAGCCTTTTTGAAAGTTTTTCTGACTAATTTCCATCAGAGAAAGTGAATTTGATATCATGAAACTTTAATTTAAACAGCAAATTTTAATTAAGAATTAAATTTATTTTGATTTTACTAATTCGTTTTTAAAATTGCTATATATTTTAGGTTCTTTAAGGAGCAGCACTTATAGCCATCATAAAACATTTCATATGTTGTGTTATTTTCTTCACATTTGAACAATTACTCATCGTTCACACACAAGTAAGCACATAGTATGAATATTTGATACAAATTGGATTTATATAGACTTTTTTAACTGACAAACTACAGATGAATTGTCTTGACGATGTCTTATTGTCTTGACGATGGTCAATCATATGGGTTCTAAAATCGGGAATATATTATATAATATATCGTATAAATTTCGGCAAGTTAAAAGACTGTTAAATGATTGTCCAATAATGGACTTTAACTGGCTGTGTCCACTCGGGTAATTAATTATGTAATTAGACAGGATTAGACGCTTTCAAGAAGAATATGAACGAGACAATTAAGGATTTGAATGAAGAGAGTAATTTGTTGTTGCAAATGATGAGTACAGTGGAAAAGTATAGAAACGAGCAATAATCAGATGCGAAATCAAATAGAACGGCTTCAACAAGATTTCAAGAAATTTGATGCTTCTCATGAAACAAGCTTAAGCAGGAATACATGCAGAAATTGATGAACTGGAACAGCAATCTAATCAACAGCTACAAAAGATTGAATCTAGAAGTTCACAGAATTTTGGCAGAATTAGGATAAGCAGTGCCATCGATTGACACCGAAAAGATCAAGAAACTGTATAGAAGTATAAGAAGGCATTGCTGAGTCCTGATGAAAATATTTTATAAAATCATCTGAGACTTCACTCAAGATTTAAGGTAACATATTCAAAATAGTTTTAATTTAATTTTCGTGGACATAAAAAGAGAAAATGCCCCACCGTCCTGCCCAATTTTATTTTCGGCACTTAGTGTGTTGACATTTTCCTATATTAAAAAACTTTAAAATCACATTATTTATTTTAATTTTTTTTCCACATGTTATTAGCAAGAAAAAGATGAATAGGAACAAAACAAACAAGGAATTGAATGATGAGTGAGAACAAGACGAATATGAACGAGGCATTTAAGGATTTGCATTCATTGACACCGAGAATGAGAAGAAAAGGTAAATGAATTTAATTGCATTGATGACAAAAATATGCAGTATATAAATAATTGAATTAAACAGGACGCTATCAGGAAGCATAAGAGGAATATGAACGAGACAACTAAGGAATTAAATGAAGAGAGAAAATTGTTGCTGCAAATGATGAATGCAATGGAATAGTAAAGAATCGAGATCAATAATCAGACGCAAAATCATATAAAACGGCTTCAACTTTATAAAAGTAATTTCATGTAGTTGATAAAATGGAAAGGCGAATAATACAACAGCTACAAAACATCAAAGTTGAAAAGAAAATATCACGAGAAGAATTATGTGAAAATGTCGCGAAATTAGTAGAAGCAGTTCGATCAATACCAAAAATAATGCATTAATTCATCAAAAATTTACGATAAAGATAAGAAATTAAATAGAACGACTTCAACAAGGTGTAGCAATATTACATGCAGCCCATTAGGAAGCTTTTGCAGAAAAATATTCACTAAATGATGAACTGTAAAAGGAATTAAATCAACAGTTACAGGAAATAGAAGCTGAGAAAAAAAAAGGATCAGAACATTCGAAACAACAACCATATAGCAAAGCAAGAAGTTCGCAGAACTAGGAGAAGAAGTTGTATCTATCGACGCCGAAAAGAATGCAGTGATTTATGAGAAACTAAAGCTTGATGAGAACAAAAAAAGGTAAACCATTCATGACAAAAACACACAATATATTAATCATTTCATTTAACAGAACAGAACAGAAGATCATGAAAAATGGAGAAACTAAATGAGACAATTAAGGAAATGAATCAAAAGAGAAACTTGTTGCTGCAAATGATGAGTGCTATGAAACAGCACTTAATAAATGATGCAAGAGAGCATTCAACAAATTAATTGTAGAGAAACGAGCAATAACCAAACTCAAAATCAAATGAAAAGGCTTAAACAAGATTTAAATAATTTCATACAACTCATGAGCAAGCTTCAGCAGGAACATAGCAGAAATTGATGAACTGCAAGAATAATCAAGTCAACAGCTACATACGATTGAATCTGAAGAGAAAACAGAATAAGAAGGTTAAGAAGAACTTCTAGCTGACAAATATTGAACTACGTGAAAACGTCAAAAGACTAATGAAAGCAAGTACATCGATTGATGCGATAAAGGTTGTGAAGCTGAGCAAAAAAGTATGGTACGAAGGATGAAAAGACATCGCGATGAGAAAATTTAAAAAAATCATTCAAAAATTAAGCGAAGACTCAGGTAATATTTCTAAATATAGGTTAAATTTATTTTTTGTGAAAATTAAAGAAGAAAATGCCCCACCGTCCTGCCCAATTTTTTTTTCGGCAGTTAAAGTGTTTACATTTTCCCATATAAAAGTGCTTTAGATCCGCATTAATAATTATTTTTTTTTTCATTTGTTTTTAACAAGAAAATGATGAATAGGAACGAAACAAACAAGGAATTGAATGATAAGTGAGAACGAGACGAATATGCACGAGACAGTTAAGGATTAACTTCGTAAAATTCAAGGATTAGGAGAAACTTACAATTGAACGTGAATGAGAAGAAAAGGTAAATGAATGCATTAATGGCAAAAATACGTAATATATAATTAATTTAATGATTAAACAGGACGTTATAAGGAAGCACAATAGGAATATGAATGAGACAACTAAGGAATTGAATGAAGAGAAAAACTTGATGCTGCAAATGATGAGTGCTTTGGAAAAGCACTGAAAGTTGTGAAACTGAGCGAAAAAGTATCGTACGAAGGATGAGAAGGCATCGTGATGTGAATATTTTAAAAAAATCATTCAAGAATTTATCGAAGACTTAGGTAATAATTTAAAATAAAGGTTTAATCTTAGTTTTGAGGAGATAAAAGGAGAAAATGCCCCACCGTCCTGCCCAATTTTTTTTTTCGGCACTTAGATTGTTTAACTTCCCATATAAAAAATTTCAGAACCTTATTAATTTTTTAATTTTTTTTTCATATGTTATTGGTAAGAAGAAGAAGAATATGAACGAGTCAAATAAGGAATTGAATGATAATTAAAGACGAGATGTATATGAACGAGACAATCAAGAATTTTAATGAAGAGAGAAACTTGTTGCTGCAAATGATGAGTGCAATGGAACAGCATTAAAAAAATGAAGCAAAAATATATTCAACAAATTGGTAGTAAAGAATTAAGGAATACTCAGACGCAAAATCAAATGAAAAGGCTTTAATGAAACTTCATACAACTCATACATACATACATGATACTAAAACAGCAAAACATGCAGAAAATGATGAACTGGAAGAGAATTAAATCAACAGCTACAAACGATTGAATCTGAAAAGCAAACAGAAAACGAGGGTTTAGAAGAACTGACTAACATTGAACTACGTGAAAACGTCACAATACTAGAGAAATCAAGTACATCGATTGACACCAAAAATAGTGGCAATCGAAGAAAATGTAAATTAACTTAAATGCATCAATAATAACGAAAAAAATATGAATGGAGCAATTAAGGGATTGAGTGATGATAGAAACTTGTTAATGATTATTAAGGATTAAGGAACTAAGAGAAATTAATACAGCAAAAGTTGCTCCTAAAACAAGTGATGATAGCAAGATTATACCAGACTCGTGGATTCTCATTAGATAAATCTATCGAATGCAATTTTAAACTTAAAAATATGAAGATTGAGATTTGAAAAGCAATCAAGACAAAAACAAATATTACAAAAGAAGATTCTTAATCTGGAAACAGAAAAGGGATAATATGCTGCTAAAATAAGGTAGAATGTCAATGGAATGATTACATCAGATGAGCAAAAAGTTGTTGACTGCTTTCAAGATTATTTTCACTCGATAGTTGTCAAAAAGAATGAACGAAATGGAAATGAAATAAATGCTTTACCCAATGCACAGTTTGCAGACAAATTTTCATTCCAATATGTCGACGAGAATAAGATAATATTGCTGTTAAGAAATCTTGATGCTGGAAAATCGGCAAGCACAGATGATGAGGCTGCAAAGCCAATTATATATCCTAAAGTTCTAAAACGTACGTTCGATATTCCAATTTATAAATCCGGCGATGAATAAGAAGCCTCAAATTTAAGTCCTGTATCGATCCCAATTTCACTGATTAAAATCCTGAGCAGATTGAGGAATATCTAGAAAGGTAGTTGCACAGACATCAAAGACAGTAGACAAAAGTGAATCTTTCAAACCAGCAAATAAAAATAGGAGAGAAATTGAGCTTCATTGAATTAATCCTATCTGGAGTTCCACAACGAACGAATTTGGGAATGAAATTGAAATAAAAAATTCTGATAGTCAAAATTTTTCGAAGATGATGAAACAAGATTTACAGTTAATTTCTGATTATTATGAAACGAACAAATTGACACTGAATCTACAGAACACACAAGCACTAATTGTTGGAAATGGGGATCCGCAAGAATTAAAAATGGACTTGAATAAATATCAGATTAAGATGAAAGATGAAATGATATATCTGGGAGTGTTATAGACAAAGAATTCAAGTTAAGCAGTCACTTACATGGAGTCAAAATGAGAGTCAACCAGGCAAATGGTATTGAAGCAGTCATGAGGAAAAAAATTGATGATAGATCCTCTGTTGAAATTTACTATTTTAACTTCCAATCTAATCTAATGTACAGCACCTTCTAATTAATAAGATTGTGGACTAAGGACCTAAAAGAGCTTCAAACATCACAGAATAGAATCATAAAGATCTGAAAATCATTTCAAACCACTGATGCTAATCAAAAGGAGAAACTTTGATCTGAAAGAACAAATTTGCTAAAAATACAAGGATCAACATTAACAATTAAGTATTAATAGTTCCTTGGTGCCAGATGCTTAAATTGGCACAAAAAACAGAATTTCATACATATTTAAAAGATAATAAAAAATGTTGAAAAATTATGATAAACATTATGGAGAAGGCCAATAGGTGTCAACTTAGCGATTAAGAAATGATGCTCAAAAATACAAATAACCAATTGCAAGAACAAAAATCAAGCATAATAAGTTACAAAATCAAATAGGACTGCTTCAGCAAGATAGCAAGATATAAAGAAACTTTATGCAACTCATCAGCAAGCTATAGCAGCTTTAAGTTGACAGCTACAAAACAATGAATCTGAAAAGGACACAGCACAAGAAACAATTAATGAAAAAGTCGCAAAATTAGAGAAAGCAGTTGCATCGATCGACACTGAAAATAACGAATGGATTCGCGGAAACTTACATTTAATTGAGAACTAGAAGAAGAGGTAAGTAAATTCACATGCATGGACGACAAATACATGCAGTATAATAATTAATTTAATTCAACAGGACGTCATCAGTAACAATGAGAGGAATATGAACGAGACAATTAAGGAATTGAATGAAGAGAGAAAATTATTACTGCATAAGATGAAAGCTTTTTAACGTAAATTAGCAAATGATGTTCGAAAATACAATCAGCAAATTGCCAGTAAAAAATCATTCATGATCAGTTACAAAATCATAAAAGGAAGCTTCAGCAAGATATAATGAAACTTCATGCCATCATAAGCATGTTTAAGCAGAAATACATGCAGGTAATTATGAACTGAAAAAGCAATTAAGTCATCAGAAGAGATTAAATCTGAGAAAGAAACTTCACAAGAAAGTTTAGAACATTCGAATCGCAAATATTACACTACGTAAGAAGTTCACAGAATTTTGGCAGAATTAGGATAAGCAGTGCCATCGATTGACACCGAAAAGATCAAGAAACTGTATAGAAGTATAAGAAGGCATTGCTGAGTCCTGATGAAAATATTTTATAAAATCATCCAAGACTTCACTCAGGTTTAAGGTAACATATTCAAAATAGTTTTAATTTAATTTTCGTGGACATAAAAGGAGAAAATGCCCCACCGTCCTGCCCAATTTTTTTTCAGCGCTTCGAGTGTTGACATTTTCCTATATTGAATCCCGTTCCCGTTCCCATATTCCGAAAATCTGTCAGGAATATTTCCGAAATTCCCGTTTTCATACCAAAAAACCGACAATTCAAATTAGTTTTTTTTTTATTTTGTATTTTCGATGAAAAAAACTACAATTTAAAGAAAAAAATTATAATAATGAAAACATACGTTAAGGAATTTAAGAGTTGAAATATTAAACTCAAATTTGATGTTTTTTAAATCAAAAACATATATTTATGAAAAACGAAGAGAAAAAGTATTTAAAAATATTTCCATAAAACCATGTCCATAAAACAATAAACTTAATTGACATTGGATTAAAGTAATTTTTCCAAAATAAAAAAACGTGCTTGAAATTAATATTTCTGGAATCCACCAACATCTACAAGAGCTGAACGTAACTTTTCAATCTCCAATAATATTGTCTCAAAAAATCGCAGTAGATTGCTAGACCAGTTAAAATCGTACTTTAAGAATTGTTCTAAAACCAAAAAGAATTGAATTTCAAACGGAAATTATTGTCAAAAGAATCAATTTGACAATCAAATCAAATAGAATTTAAATTTGATTTAAAAACTTTAAAAAAAAAGCTTTTAAAATTTTGAATTAATACTATATATTTTTGATAATTTTCGATCATATCCATCAGCTCCACATCCATAGAACAATCCTGTTCAGGACATTGAATCATTTCAGAAATAAAAACCAATTCAATAAGGGCAATTCCACAATGATTCAGATTTGAAAAAAATGTTCAAAAATTCCTTGTGCATAATATTTTTCAGACACATTGAAGTATTGAAATTCTTTGTTGATATTCTCTAATTTAGGACTTTTAATACCTTTCGTTTTACTTAATTATTGATTCCTCAAAATATTAAGTCATGAAATTGAGCATAAATAAGTTTTTTTTAAAAAGTCTACAAATGTTTATTAAAAAAATTGGCACACGACTGAAATTTGTATTAAAAATTATCTAATTTTCAATCGCAAATATCTCGCTTCGGGCATATTTGGGCATGTCCACATTAATATGGAAGGTTAATTAGACTATGATCTTCAGTTTTCAATAGGTTTGGTAGAAGTGGAGAGACGCGAATTTAACTTATGACTGTTTAAAGTCTTGTAAAATTTCATAAAAATTAAGCGTAAATATTCGCTTAATTAAAAGGTTTTGCTTTGGGTTCTACACTCAAACATAAAGAATTAAGCTTATTTAAGTTAATTATATGCATTAGAAAGAAAAATTAGAAGTGAAAAGGAGAAAAAATTTAATTTTAGAATCGAAATTTTGTGAGTTACACAACATTTTGTAATGAGATATTTTTACAGAACATAAAACAACTCATGTTCTTCAATTTTGCATTTAAAACATATAGTTTAAGTAACTTGTTAATTTTGAATTTTTGAACAATTTTTGTCAAATCTGAATCATTGTGAATTCCATGAAATAGTTTCATTTTTTACATTTAAGTTTGATCCAAGTCTATTAAGTATGGAATATTAATTTTCAAATATTTCTTTGTACTCTTATTTTCTTAATGTTTTACTCATCTTAAACTATTTTTCATCCTAAAATGAGTAATTCTAATAAGTTAAACATTACTTCAATGAAAGATACATTGAAAAAATAGAATTTTATAATTTTGAATTCTGTATTTTTTCACGGAATAAATCTCTCCGTTATTTAGTAACATTTTTTAAAGTCACATAGAAATTGAATTGTAGCTTAATTAAGCACTTTTGCGTTAATATAATGCTAGATTTTGGTAGCTTTATTATCAATCTTTAAGTTGTGACAGTCTTTATTATTAACAATCTGCGAAAAGGAAAGAAAAATCACTTTAAGTGAGTCTCCAAATTATTTTTTCTTCGATTGTGTTACTAAGTAACGCCAAAAGAATTGAAATAATTCTTTAATTAACCACTTTAAGCAAGAAAATTTCAGTCCATTAAGTAGAAAATGATGTTTTAAATGGCCTACGAAAAGCTTATTTGCAGTAGAATAGTCTAAAGATGTAAAAAATCAATTTGGAGAAAAATTTGTAGATAAATCGTTTAATGGAATCGCCCATAAGCTATTTACTGGAACATGAAGAAATACCGTATTTTTTTTTTAAAATTTTACCGAAACAAGATAATTAAATTTAAAATATCCGTTAAAAATGCTCAATTGTAAATAAATGTAAACAAACGATTGAAATTGACATGCACAGGAGCTGAATACACCCTTAATTAACGACAGAAAATGTGAAATCACAATCAGTCAAAAAAGATCAAATTTCTCAGCAACCTTTGACTTTCGATTTTTTCACAATTTTCTTCAGTTTAATTCTTTAAAGACGTGTTTTTAAATATTGCATGCAAATCGGTGCAAATAAATTGGAACTTGACATTATTAATGCTTAAAAAGAAGTGGAGTTCAAGATAAAAGTGATAGTGAAGTGCTAAAATGGAAACAACAGTAAAAATTTGCCAAAAGTGAAGAAAAAAATGAAAAATTTTCTGAGTGAACATTGAAAGTTAAGAAAATTAAATTCAAGAAGCTGTAAAATTGAAGTGAAAGTGAGATTGATGAAGCTTGAAGGAACCAGGAAACAATTAAAGAAGCAAGAGGCTAGTGACAACGAAGAAAAAGCTAAGTATACTGATAAATAGGACATTTAAGGGCGACTTTAATTTAATTGATCTACGTCATCTGAAACACATTCAGATTTTCAAATTCCTTTTCTTTAATGAAACCAGCCATTTGACTTCCTGCAATTGCGTACGTAATGCTTGCAATACGTGAAATGATTACTTAAAAACGCATTGCATTGAGTTTTACATTTCGTCAGCCTTTGTTGATGTAAATTAAGAGTGGGAGTCGTTGAATAGGTCAGAGGGGGGTCGATGCAAGATGAGGAGGGGTAAAACTTGAGGGAGCAAAGTCTTTTGACCCTTTTTTTAAAAAGTTTTTCTGTTCTTGTTTTTTTTTTGTAAATCGAGCCTATGAGTCATGTGTTTCTGCCTGTGAGACTTACTATCGTGGCTATTGATTGGTTCATCCTTGATGTAGAGTGGCATCAAGGACATTGATTGCTTGCTCGTAAAAGAGACTTGCAATTTTTTGTCTAGATGCCTGTTCTCACACACAGCATTAGACTTACATCAGGTCCAATGACGTATCGTGTAGTTTAATGTGAAAAATGAGCCTCTGATGATTTGGGTTGAATGAAGCTTAATTACAAGCGTCTAACCCTAACCCTAAATTGTGGTTCTTTTTCGTGCTCAGGTGTGTGGTAAAGAACGTTTTTGCCTCTATCTCGGACTGTTCTGATTCAAAGCCTGAATGTGAGCAGTAATGGAATGAAAACACGATTGATTCATTTCCTTGGTTGAAATTAAACTTGATATGATTAACTATGAAAGAAGAACCATCAAAAAATTTGCTTTCTCAGTTTAATCTCTCCTTTATCTTGCATCAGCTTCTCTCTTACCTGTCCATCGACTTCCATCTTTAGTTTACATCGAGAAAGAGCAAACGCAACGTAGAACTTAATGTTGTGTGATTTTACTTAATCATTTTACGTAACGTAGGCTTTATGTGAGCCTTTTTGAAAGTTTTTCTGACTAATTTCCATCAGAGAAAGTGAATTTGATATCATGAAACTTTAATTTAAACAGCAAATTTTAATTAAGAATTAAATTTATTTTGATTTTACTAATTCGTTTTTAAAATTGCCATATATTTTAGGTTCATTAAGGAGCAGCACTTATAGCCATCATAAAACATTTCATATGTTGTGTTATTTTCTTCACATTTGAACAATTACTCATCGTTCACACACAAGTAAGCACATAGTATGAATATTTGATACAAATTGGATTTATATAGACTTTTTTAACTGACAAACTACAGATGAATTGTCTTGACGATGTCTTATTGTCTTGATGATGTCTTATTGTCTTGACGATGGTCAATCTGATTGATAATATATTATATAATATATCGTATAAATTTTGGCAAGTTAAAAGACTGTTAAATGATTGTCCAATAATGGACTTTAACTGGCTTTGTTCACTCGGGTAATTAATTATGTAATTAGACAGGATTAGACGCTTTCAAGAAGAATATGAACTAGACAGTGGAAAAGTATAGAAACGAGCAATAATCAGATGCGAAATCAAATAGAACGGCTTCAACAAGATTTCAAGAAATTTGATGCTACTCATGAAACAAGCTTAAGCAGGAAAACATGCAGAAATTGATGAACTGGAACAGCAATCAAATCAACAGCTACAAAAGATTGAATCTGAAAAAAATACAGAAGAGAAAATTTAAAAATTTAATTCGAATCGCAAACATTACACTACGTTAGAAGTTCACAGAATTTTGGCAGAATTAGGATAAGCAGTGTCATCGATTGACACCGAAAAGATCAAGAAACTGTATAGAAGTATAAGAAGGCATTGCTGAGTCCTGATGAAAATATTTTATAAAATCATCCAAGACTTCACTCAGGTTTAAGGTAACACGTTCAAAATAGTTTTAATTTAATTTTCGTGGACATAAAAGGAGAAAATGCCCCACCGTCCTGCCCAATTTTTTTTCAGCGCTTCGAGTGTTGACATTTTCCTATATTGAATCCCGTTCCCGTTCCCATATTCCTGAAAATCTGTCGGGAATGTTCCCGAAATTCCCGTTTTCATACCAAAAAAACCGACAATTCAAATTAGTTTTTTTTTTATTTTGTATTTTCCATGAAAAAAACTACAATTTAAAGAAAAAAATTATAACAATGAAAACATACGTTAAGGAATTTAAGAGTTGAAATATTAAACTCAAATTTGATGTTTTTTAAATCAAAAACATATATTTATGAAAAACGAAGAGAAAAAGTATTTAAAAATATTTCCATAAAACCATGTCCATAAAACAATAAACTTAATTGACATTGGATTAAAGTAATTTTTCCAAAATAAAAAAAACGTGCTTGAAATTAATATTTCTGGAATCCACCAACATCTACAAGAGCTGAACGTAACTTTTCAATCTCCAATAATATTGTCTCAAAAAATCGCAGTAGATTGCTAGACCAGTTAAAATCGTACTTTAAGAATTGTTCTAAAACCAAAAAGAATTGAATTTCAAACGGAAATTATTGTCAAAAGAATCAATTTGACAATCAAATCAAATAGAATTTAAATTTGATTTAAAAACCTAAATAAAAAACATGGTGTAAGTGTAGCTTTTAACTTTTTTTTTTGTTGATTCCCGGGAATATTCCCGTTCCTGATTCCCGAAATCTTACGGGAACGGGAATTCTGGAACCCCTAGATGGGATCATATTAATCATCATATGAATGACAGATTTAGAGAGATTTACTTTTAAACTTATGATTGATTTAATTTTGAAAATTTCCACAAATTATGATTGTATTTTAAAGTCTTGTAAACCAGTTTTCTATTAAAAGATTTATATTTATATTACAAAATATTAAAAGCATCCAAAATCCACTTTGTAAAACTTTTCAAAAGTCCTTCGAATCCCTCCATTTCGTTAGCCATTTCAAGTTCATGTGTCCGTTGATAAAAATCTATCCATAACTATAATAAAAAACCAATAAATCATTTTATTATTTTTAAATTGAGAAAAATTTATAACAGAAGCATCTTCCAAACATCTGTCCTCAATCGTTTTAAAATAATCTTTTTAAAAAAGAAAGAAGAAAAGAATGTCAAAATCAATGAGCCATATATGTTGTCTGGTTATGTATGCTGAATCATGATCTCATTAAATTTCTCTCAAGCACGTGTTAAGAAGAGCTTCTTTTTTGTTCTACACGATTAGAGACACTATCTGTGGTTTTTAATTTAATTAAATTCTATACATAAAATTGGTTTTTTTTTCCTTTCTTCGACCGAAGTGGACGGTTGTCATGTGGGAGAAATTGGAGAAAAATTAAAAGATTTTCCTTTTCTTTTTCTTAACAAAATAAAAGACTTTATTCTTCTTTCAATATTTAGCGTAGTTTTTGGAGGAAATGTGTGATGGTGTCTGCGGTATGGGTGAGAGAAGAGCGCATTAACCTGATCTACAAAGAGCTTTGAGGTTCAAATTTATATCTTTGTATCTTAAAGTATGTTTAGTAACCAGAAATTTGAAAAAGAAGTTTTAAGCAATCTAAGTTTGTATGGACTAGCTTAAAACTTACTTTTACCGATCGTGGCTATTAGAAATGATTAAATAAGTCATAGAATCCTGTTAAGTCTAAAGATACACTGTCTTTGGTTAAAGTTCTTTTTAATAATTAAACTACTGATTGAAGATATCCTTGAATTTCAAAAATCAAAAACTCAATGCCAATAAATCCACACACTACAAAATTCGCCTTAGTCATTCCCAAAACTTCATCGCAAACAATTTTTTTTTCGGTAAAATCTCTACGAACCAAGGGCATAATTTTCCATTATAGTATTATTTCCTTTAGAATCATTTTTCTTTCGAGCATACAATGAAAATAGGAGATATTGTTGAGATCAGTTAAAATAAGTCCTTGGAGAGAAATTCCTTCACTTAAATGAAATGAAGACTCTGTAATAGATTTAAAGACAAAAAAAAGGCATCTGCGGAGTATGAGGACGAAGATTCTTAAAAATAGTCAATAAAACTGCAAAATCACACATCTATTTGTGAGAAGTGCTTGAATTGATTTTTTTTCCATGATGAATGAGTCGAATAATACTTGTAGAAAATCTTTGTGGAATAGTTCTTTTTTCCCATGACGACATCGTCTAAAATTTGCATCAGCAATAAAAAGCACAAAAGATTTGACTAAATGACAGTCCGTTGGAAGAAAGGAAACCGACCGACATTCATCTTTATCAATAAGTGACTATTACCATACTCGATTACGCACAAAGATTTATCCTTGATACTTTTTTTTTTTGTTGATTCTTCGATTTGTCCTTAATCTCGATGAACTATAATTATTGGAGTATTGTAATGCAGAGAATTGATGTCCATGATTTATATAAAAGGACAGATTGGATGAAATTGATGTAGAATAATAAATTTTGGAGAATGGACGACAAATGAATGCTGTGGCTTGTTAATTTTTGACAGACAAAAACGTTGGCTTTTATATCAGTGTCAGTTTATAGCTGTGCAAATATACGATTCTAAACTGTTAAACATCTGCACTTGAAATAAGAGATGAGATTTTAGTGAATTTCAATCCATACCTTTGGATTTAGTCTTGATCACTCACGTTTCCATTACATGGTTATGTTCTTTAAAGCTTTATCATTAAGCCACTGCATCAATAAACCTTCGCTTTATAATGTTTTAGAGACTGTAATTTTAAATTAAGCATAACAAGTGCAAATTAAGTAAATACAAGATAATCGAGGGTTCAATTCCCAAATATTCTGAAAATACGTTAAATCTGTTAAATCTATAAAATATGAATTCGTGGCAAATTTCTTAACATCTTATCCCAAAGAAAAAGTCACTCGTTCCTCTTATGGACACTGCGTTTATTTATTTAAAAAACATCTTGTAATTCATATTCAGACTGGCCGTAATAGTTCATATTCGGGAAATAAATTACTGAAAATTATTTTGTGACAAAGACATTCGCGTTTTTAAAACCATAAAAAATATTGAAAAGCAAACGATCCATTTGATACAAATAGGTAAAATTGAATAATTTCGTAGAAAAAAAAATAATATAATTAACGAAAAAGATTAAAAGATTGATTTATATCTCCTATTGCGAGCCGCATGTTATTATATTATGATTATGCTGTTTAGCAATGCATTTCTTGTGACTTATGTTATTGATGATATAAGTTTCTTCTTTTATTAATTATTCATAATTTATTATTTCGTCAAGGTAAACGGGATTCGTTGATAATCGCTTCAACTTTTATTTACCATCTTTTGGTTTTGACTCTTTCTGCTTAACTTTTTCAGCTAGTGCCTTTGCATCTCTGAAAGAAAAGAAAGATATTATGTGATATTAAGTTATTGTAATCAGAGACAATAATGTTCAAAAGATTTATTTGGACATAAACCAAATTTAGGCATATTGTGTACTTGAAGGTCTTTTGATGTACCGGTATTGAGTCTAAACAAACCAAAGATGAGATTGTCGACATAAACTGTATTACTGAACAATTTCTGAATCTTTCATGGCTGTTTAATATCAAATTTGTTGTATATCTTGAAATTTGAGTAGGTTCTACATACAACTGTCAATTTGACTATTTCATACCGTACATTTAAACTGTCTCTTTAAAAACTTGCTGATTTTGAATTGTTTTGCACATCCGATCAAATGAAAAACACCGAGAATCGTCAACATAGCGGTTTTTACCTGCCTAAAGTAATTGACAAGTGATTGAGGCTCTTTTAAACTCTCAACAAACTAATCTTCAAGGTCTTTTATAAATTATCCAACTGAAGATCTCACAGGCAATTCTACTCATGGCTGTCTTGTAATATTTCGGTTGAAGTTGTTACACCGGACATCCACAAATCAATTGTAATTACATCATTAATAATGACTTTCAAAAGTCAATCATCGAGTATGATGATACAAAAAGTAAATTTAGACAACTATAGTAATACGTAATGAGTATATTTAACTGAATAGCTGATCATTCCACTCCGTAACTGTTCAATTGTGGATCTTGAATAAATCATTTTGAATATGTCCTTGTAAATCTTCATTAACTCACCTTTCACGTCTTTGTTGTGGTGTTAATCCATCGTCTACTTTTTTACCTTGCTCTTGACTTTTCTTCTGATTTTTAGCTCTAGCTAAATCGCGCTGATTGCCACCTGAACAGTAAATATAAATGAGAATAATTTTTAAACACGATATTTCTAGAAGTTTTCAATTTCTCGCGAATTTCTCCATATTGATCGTAAAGTTATACTCTATTTAATACTTACGAGTCATGTTTGCAGTTTAAACACCAACCAGAGCTGATTTATTAAGTAAACTAGTCAGAAATTAATTATTCAATGATTTTTGATAACACAAACAAAAGTTTTTGTGATCATTGACTCGGATTGTTCAATCGTCATTTTTGTTTGGATCAAATTCAAAATATTATTTTCCGTTATTTTAAACCGGTACATTATCGGCTCTTGCATTCGTGGAATTGACCATAAAAAGAACGCGCTATATTTTCCGAAATATTTTTCTTGTAAAAGTTTGTTAATTATAGTTTAAATCGACAAGAAAGCAACTGATTAACATTTATCCATTACTATGGCACGCAAGAAAGAAGTTACAAAGGATAGTGAAAGTGATTCCGATGTTGAAGGTATGAAAATTCAATTATTTGGTATTTGTTTATCCATTAAATCTTTATGAAAAAAAAAAAACATTTCAGATGTTAAGAAAATAAAGGATGTGAAGAAGGCTAAACAAGATTCCAGTGACGAGGAAGACGATGATGTAGAAAGCGAGGAAGAAGAAATGATTTACAGTAAGTACTTAAAAATTATTAATTATATTCACTGGATCTTATAATTCGTGCCTTTTTCAGATGAATATACAAATCCAACAGATCACCTTAAAATCGAAACAAAGTTCCCATTAGAATTAAAGCTTCAGCTTCTCGCTGAAATCAAAAACATCAACAAAAGAAAAACTTCGTCCTATAAAGTAGCAATGAAGCACTTTGATTGGTCACAAATTTCTATTGAAGGGCATACAATTGAGGAATGTAAGGCATGTCTTGATGAGATCCTTAAGCCAATTTGCTCGATAAGAACATTAGACGAAATGCTGACTGACTATGAGCAGCATCATCAGAAATATGACTTAAAAATGCATCCGGATGCACCAAAAATACCTCGAAATGCTGTTATGCGATTTATTGATGATAACCGCGATAAGTTTAAGAAGGCATTAATTAAGGAGTTTCCAGGCACTCAAATTGGTTTGGTATGTATTGATATTCATCTCTTATTCAAGTTCCTAGATCTTAATTCGAGTTTACTGGACGTTTTTAATATTCACTGGATCACGTCTTATGACAATAGCTATGCTAAATGCTAACATGCAACTTTTATTTTACAGAAAGAAATAAGCTCGTATGGTGCTAAAAAGTTCAACGAACTTCCAGCAACAAAGCAGGAACAGTACAAAGCACAGTACAAAGTCGAACTAAAAGCATATGCTGAAAAGAAAGCAGAATTATTGAGAAATTGTCCAGAATTGGTTAAAAAGCGGGCAGTAAGAATAAGAACAACAAAAGACAAGAAAGTTCGCGAAAGAAAGGGAAAACCAGAACTGCCATACGTTACACCATTCATGATTTATCGTGAAGAGCTTGCAAAAGAAGGTAAAACAATCACTTATCATGATGCACAGCAATTATACAAGAACATGCCGGATGAGGAAAAGATTAAGCATATTCAGACATTATTGGCACTTGACACGCATTTAGATAAGCAATTTTCATCGCAAGAACAGAAAATATTGAAAAATCCAAATGGAATGCCAGCACGTCCATTAAATGCTTACAATTTCTTCCTTAAAGATTTATGCAAAGACACGAGCATTGATCGTAAGGAAATATTGAAAACTAGCTCAATTCTATGGAAAACGATAGATCCAGAGAAGAAAGCTGTGTATATTGCTAAATATCAAAATGAAGTTGAAGCTTGGCAGGAAAAGATGAAACTTTGGATCCAAACATTACCAGTTGAACAACAATCCGAACAAATGGCAAAGCATGGATTTTTATCGAAACTTGAGTCAACCAAGAAGCGCAAAAGGAACGACGAGTCGCTAATGTCACTTCAAAATCCACCATTAATTGAATCGGACCCAAAAAAGCGTAAAAAACAAACAACTTTGGATAATATTGTGACTATCAAGAAAGAGGAACCAAAAGAAAAGTCAGTGATTAATATAATCCCAGCAAGTCCAACAAAACAGTCGAAAGTAAGCAATGCACAAATTGCTAATGTTTCGTCATTGAGTAAAACTGTGGATATTGACACACCAACGAAGAAGAAGAAGAAAGGTTTTGAGTCTGACGCATCCAGCATCGATTCCACGCCCAGAAAAAAGAAATTTAAGGAAACTGTTGAGTCATTTGGTTCATATCCATCATTAAATGCTGCTCATTACTTTATGACACAAAAGTACACCGGAAAGCCTTCCAAAGTAGCAAAAGCATACAGTAAATTGTCAAAACATGAGAAGAAGCAGATTAATGCTGAAATGAAGAAAATTAAGAATGATTATTTCTTAAAATTAAAGAAATTTGCTACGGAAAATACAAATTATGCTGATAAGGTCCGAAATTTCCACACAAGTAATCGTCAAGAGCAGGAACAAAGCATTTCATGGCATACCGCAAAAGGAACGGATAATAGCGATGACAGTGATGATGATAGTGACCAATCTGACAGTTCATAAATGCTGTAGCTAGGTTGCAGACATACGGTTTATAATATGTTAAAACTTTTTCACTACACAGTTAATTAAGCTTTTCATAAATTTTCTCCTTTTTTTTGACAATTTCTTCTATTGTTTATCATTTACCTATATTGAAAAATGTAAAATTCATATGAAAAGTTAATAAAATATTTTTTGAAATAAAATTTGAATTTTTAACGGATATATAAATTTTGAATTGAAACCGCAATTTCAAATTTGAATGAATCGGTTACTTTTAAATACTTTCACACCCTTTATCCAGATGAATTTAAAATGACAGTTAAAAATAACCGATTCATTCAAATCTTTAATATACGTTACAAATCGATATTTAGCTATATTAATTAAAGAACTGATTTTAGCTTTTCAAATTTATTAATTATCAATTTTTTGGAAGTGTTGCTTGGAATAATTTGCTCTGAATGTATACATTTTATCAGTTAAAGTTTGCGTTGTGCAAGAAGGAATATTACAGACGTTAAAGGACATCGAAGCAATAGTCATAATCATCTTAAATATATTTTATATATGGGATAAATAAATGCATAATATTGGTTTTTAAGCATGAAAGACTTTAATTTAGTGTAGTGGAGACGACAATCGAGACAACTGATTAGTATTCTTATTATTTGATTCATTCTTGCACTCAATAATCTCGTCAACTTGTCTTTTCAACTGATCCTGTAGTGCTAAAAGCTCACGAGTTCTCTGATAAACTGGATCTTCGGTCCTCATTGATGGATTCCATCGACAATAAAGTCCTTTCCATAATCGTATGTGACGCATACTAGCAATTGGCTTAAGAACAGTTTGAGTTTGAGATGAATTAACAAACCCTCCATAAAGTGGATTCCTATAAAGATCTAATGATGCATTAATCCATGACCATAACGAGACTGTATTTCTTTTAACTTCATGAACTCTTTCCCTCTCTGTATTGCATAGGAACGTTCCAAAACGACAGGAATAAAGATGATCAAGGATTGTTATCAGGAAGTGCTCATTAAATTCCATAGCCATTGGCAATTGTCTGCTTATTTGCCATACACAGTCAATGAATTGTATAAAAACTGGCGAGCGATCAGCATCTGAATGATTAATGTCTCCATGTCCATATCTTTGCTGAAATTTATGTCCAAAACTTAACCATTCTTTCTCTATTAACACTTCAAAACCTTTGATTGTACGATAATATGGATCTAACATTAGCATAGCTAAAGCTGTCAACTGTGCAGTTCTATCCCAACCATCACTGCAATGAACAACGACTGAATTCTTCAAGTTCTCAATGCGATCAACAATGCGAATTGATCCAGTCAAGATACATTTAATATGTTTAAGCCACATTGTGTTGTCAACAGCTGATAGCCACTTCGGATCATCAGTTGCTGGAAAGCATATTTCCTTTAATTTTCTCAAACTCTCTCGCATGACGTGGATATTGTGGATGTCAAGAAAAATTAACTCAACATTCTGATAAGCATCCTCTGACTCATATCCGCCGCCTTTTGCTCGATTTGCAACTGCATTTGATGATGGACGAGCATCAGTGATAGTCAATTTATGCGACAGTGCATTTGTGTCCATAATAGCATTAATATAGCTTTCATCTTCGGATGATTTCTTTCCAGACACTCCACAAAGTGGCTGACTACAACGAGTTATTGTTGCAAATGATTGTGGATGAATCCAAGATAAAACTGGCAAACGATTTCGTGAACGGAAGTTAGCAACAGCTCTTAGATCTTCGTCTGTAATGGCTCTTGGAACTGCCAATACTGCTGGATAACTTTCACATAATTCATAAACTTGATTGATTTTTGTGATTCTCCATTCAATGTTGGCATTTGTGCCCTAAAAAATAAGATCCAGTTAAGTTAAATATGCTGGTAAATAATAGACTAGCTACTTACTAATCCCATTCGACGAAATTCAGCAATTGGCTCATAAATTGTCCATCCATCCTCAGCAAAAATCTCTGAATAACAAAAGGCAAAGAGTTTAATGTTGTGGGCGAGTGGAAATGCGAATTTTTGGAGCTTCTCAAAGACAGTCCTCCTCGAATGATTTTCTTGCTTGTGTGCAAAGCGTAAATTTCTCATATCCTTGCATAATATATCGATTCCGTACGAGTTTTCACCTCTGGAACTAGCACCGCCGACTTTTTCTATTCTCGAAACAACGCCTGTAAATTGAACAAGAAGAGTTTAGGCTTGAAATCATATAGAACTGCTTCTTTTTACAAACCCAATGGAACATCCAGAATTTGACTTTGAGCTTCTTTTTCTGTTGGATATGACTTGAAAAACAAGCGGTAATTTGTTATGATGAGAACACCTCTTGTTGGTCCATAAAATGGACAGATGTAAGTTACTTCATTCTTCTCTTGGAAGGTTTCATTGGGCAAAAATGTAAATTCTTTTGAATACTGAAAATTATGAGAAAATTAGTAAAATTCTTGTTAGATTGACTTTATAAACCTTAATTACACTAGAATCGTTGTTCAAGGAATCTGTTGATCCTGATCTTTTCGAGTTTATATCATTATTAATCATGCTTTTCTAATTTTTATTTATTTCTTGATTTATTTACTATTTCTAACTAGAGCGGTGTGTCTTGTCAAGCATGACGGGAAATAATCATAAGTTGGGTTTAATATTGGTTTTCCGGTGATTATTCTATAGCTTCTTATGTATATAATTGCGGTTCTGAATCTCTATTTCCGATACTATTAGGAATTAACGAATGTAAATTAACAGCTAGACAAATGAAGAAATGTATAAGACTTAGAACAATCCAGAGTCAATCATTTTTGAATTTAAAGGAAATTTTAGATGCAATTTGAATTTTATGAAACCGTTAAAAAATTTGAAAACTCTTAAATGCTGTTAAATTATAATAATAATTTCTTATTAAGTAGACTTTTAATCAGAACAAAATTCAGGATTTTTAAGACACTATTGGCTATATTAAAAAATTAGAAATCTTACTGTTATCGGATAGATTTAACAGATTAACGACTGCTATCGTTACCTTTTCAAGCTGTCTCAACCCAATCTCTGATTACGTCCCTCCTAACCTCTAAGAGATCTTAAAAGATAGATAGACTTATGTAAGTCACTTAATAGACCATATGAAGCATGAATAAATCAACGCATCAAGTTATAACATAAAACAGACCACCACAATTACTTTAAGATTCCATCTAAATTTCACAGATGTCGCTCCTTTGCATATACACAAGAATTCCTTTTGTTTCAAATTCACGTACATCCAAAGTGCACGCAAAGAATTTAGTCAGTCTTGTCACCCTATGTAATGTTTATAATTCAAACAAAAAACCTAATTGTGTCGTAAAAATCCGAAAGTTGTATTAAATTAATCAGTTCCAAGTGAATTAACATCTTCTTAAGTATTAATTGTGAATAAAAAGTTTGATTTTATGGTCGATTTAGCATTAATTTGAGTTGAAAAAGCCCAAAATGAACATCAAACTTACATTCTCGCTTTTTATCGTATTTTGTAAGAATTTCTTATCATAAAATAATTTTCATGTACCTCAACATGCTGATGTCTTGTTCCTTGATATCATTTTAGATATTGCGACATGTCACAACAATGTAGAAGCATTTGGTGGTGGTAAATCATTGGGTGGAGCAAGTCGAGGATATAATGGTGGTTCACAAAAGTCAAGAACGGGAAATCATCCATATCCATTAGCTGGTGTAGGCAACGAGTATGATAGAATGAATTACAATAAGAAATCCAAAGAAGCAACAACACAACCAAAGTCATCGGGCAGAAACATTTCGACACCACAAATTGTATTTATTTTAACAATGATCATGACCTTGGGATTTGCAGGATATTACTTTATTCAATTCTACCCATTCCTATGCTCAAAAGAGTCCAAGTATGACGTTATGAGCCGATCATCAGTCACTCCTACACACTCGCGAGAATTTGAGTACGACGAGTCCACATCAAGTGGTACAAAATCAACTAATGCATCATATAGTAACGAACATGATGTTTAAGTGCTCTGGATTCTCTTAATTCTACTTTTACAATTCGATGAAATTCAAGACTGACAAAAAAAAATTATGAACTTATATTTTTGGAAAACATTTATCTACTCGAAATTTATGTGGCATTTATACGAAAAAAGAAAAAAAAACATAATTAACAATGAATTTATACTGGGAAAGTAATAGGGTCGTTTATAAGTGATGTTAAATTTTTAAGTGGGTGAGGAGTTACTTCGATCTTAAGATCAGTGCTACTCATACTATGTATAGCTATGCTTTTCAACAAACTATTGCAGGTTTTCAAGCTTTTTCGTTTGCAGCTTCAAACTTTTCGAGCATAGCTTGTTGTGTTTTATGTTGCGAATTAAAGCTAGAATCACTGTCACCAAAATCATCTAATATTGTAAAACGCAGCATTTACAGACACGTCTAGTGTTGCAGATCATCATTTATAGATAGCTAAATTTTAAACACTTCCCTAAAAGTTTAACATCATTTATGAATAAACCCTCAAATATGAGATTTTGAATTTTTTAAGCATAATTGTAAGAGAATCTCACAAAAATGACATATCATGTTTCAATCATTTTGCCTATAGCATGTTTGCCATAAAAAGACAATCTCCATTTTTATATTAATATGTATGCTCAAACTACTTGAAAGTTGCAGCTCTGTGGCAACTAACTGTTCAATATTATTCAGACGAAATAGAACAGACAAATGCGCACATTGCTTGCTGTATTTTTATATAGACATTAAATCTTTTTGACCTAATCAATTTTGACTTCCTGAATACCTTTTTTAAGATTAGAAAAAATGGACATGATGTATTTTTCTATTTAGAATAATTTTTATATCTTATTGACGTAAATAAAATTTTTGATACCTGAATAAGTTTGATGGATTTTATTTCTTGATTCCAATGATTCTGTTTCTATAACTTAATGCAAAGAGAATGTGTGGTTAAAAACTACGAATATGAACGAAGTCACACTTTGCTAATTTAATATTCTGTTCTATACGAGTAACAGATTCAAATGAGAGGTCATCTCTGTCACAATACTCAACAGTTTTAAGAGACGTCATGCTTATAATACTTTCCGTTAGTTTAGGATCGATAATATTGAGCTTTAGCTTTTGTAAATTTCTCAACTTTGGCAAGATTGCGACAATATTGTCAGTTTCACCATTGAAAATAAATCCATAATATCCAAATGTAGTGATGCTGTCATTATGTGGATATGCCAGATTCTCAATATACATTAATTGATCCATTTCATCTACGTCAAATGCTTCATTTCGCACAATTAGTGTTTCTAATTTTGGAAATTGTTCCATGAATAATGCAATTTGTTTAAAACTCATGTTAAGATCAATAAACTTCAGGTACGACCGTTGAGTGACGAAGAACTCAAAATATGCAGGAATCCATTCCAAACTTTCATTATAGTTTAGAATAAATTCTTCAAGTTTAAATTTTTTAGATTTTAAACCATCAAGCAAGTAAGGATCACTTATATTTAAAACTTTTAAATTGTGAAGGTTTGCAATCTTCTGTTGCAAAACTTTTATAGATGTCTTGCATAGATCAGTGCAGTCTATTTTTAATTTCTTCACACATTTTGCTTTTGCTGTTAATCCAAGTTTTTCGATGCAATATTGATGCTGATAGTAATAATTACAACATATCATTAGTTCTTTCAATTTTGGTAGCTCAGAAGTGCGCACGATATCAACGTGAGATCTTAATGTGATCAATGATCCAGCGAATTTGTTAACAATGGATCGAAGATTTCTTATCAATTTTGTGTCACGTTTGCAGCTATAATTTCGAAAATCTAAATGCTGATATAGTCGTTCACTAGCTAAGATATACTTGGTCTCTGGATTGTCTTCTAAAAATGCATGATAGATTGCAATTTTGTTCATACATTCTTTTGATCTTCCAGTAATTCGATACCAATGTTTTGAGACTAATGATGCTTGCATGATGTCATCCTTTTTTAAATTACTGAAGATTATCTCACATACTTCTTCTGGAAGTATCTTTAAAGGATCTTCCATAGCTTGATTTTCTGAATTGATTTTTTTTTTGTCAAGATAAGCAGTTAAAATCGTGATTTTAAAGTTTCATTCATTGTCTATCTAAATATTAAGCATTTACTTACATGATGATCCTCTCAGTATCCTTTAAAAGTGGTTAATTACAGTAGAAAATGATTAATATTAAAATTAATTCACAAAATGCTTTTTTTTGCGCGAAAATTCCACAAATTTTTCAAATAAAAATGAGCCGTTGATTATTCAAATAAAATTAAACCGTTGAAAATTCAAAAAAGGTATTATGAGTAAGGTATTAAAATTAAGGTAATTCTTTTATTTTTCACATTTTGTTGGGAGCACAGAAATAAATCACTAAAAATCAGGACTTTTTATTACTTAAGGAAAGACTTGCAGTACAAAAACAATAAGAATTTAATATAAATTAACTTAAAGCTCATCTTTGATATCATCTAATTCAACATCTGAAAGATCAATGTCTTCTTCTTGAATTGGCTCAGCATCCTTGCCATCCCATGGTGTAATTGTATTAATATTTGGCCATTGTGCTCCTTTAACAGGTGCTGTATTTCCTCGTCCGAACGAGAGATCACGTAAAAATTCATAAATTCCATCCTTTGAGAATGCACCACGTAAGATTGAGTATTTCATCTTTTTGTAATTGACGGCAGCCATTGCAGGATATCCAAAACCACCAATGTCAAGAGCATCTTCAACAGCAAGTTGTGAACCACCTTCAGCCCATAACCATCCCCATTGTTTCTGCTTAAATTTATCA
Source organism: Chironomus riparius (assembly GCA_917627325.4). NCBI lineage: Eukaryota > Metazoa > Arthropoda > Insecta > Diptera > Chironomidae > Chironomus > Chironomus riparius. The sequence continues at coordinate 12,347,836 of OU895877.1, read as the reverse complement.
GCTTGCTCGGCAAGCATCTTAATATATCCATTTCTACAATCAGCCTGACAATCATAAATATTTGGAAGAATTGAAACGACACATAATGGCTTATTTTCGCATGCTTTCTTTGCTGCATCTTCTGATGTCAATTCATAAACTTCTGGTGCTGGAATGTTTTCAACAAATCGACTCAAAGCCCATTCAACAATTCCACTTGATTGACGTCCTCCATCGTATTCCTCAGCTGATGATCTGTCTTTTTTGCCTGCTGGGAAGTATTTGATTGTTGGATATCCTTGAACTCCAAATTCTTGTGCTGTTGATGTGTGAACGGTTGCATCAAGTTGACCCAACTTGAATTTTCCTTTAAGTTCTCTGGCTGCTCTGGCATATTCGGGCTTCAAATTCTTGCAATGTCTAGAAAATAAATAGTAAAGTATGGGATTCATATTAGGCATGAATAATTAAATTAAAAATGTATAATGTCATTGATGTCTGATTGTAAGGAACATGATTGTGTCAAACAAACTTCTTGACCTTGTAAGCTATTGAGCTATTAAGTACCAAAAACCGCTATAAACCATTATATTTAACAGAAATGAATAAAAGAAGTCAATAGACTCGAATGTTTGTCTAAACGGAATCTCCAAATTTTGAATAAACAACGAAAAGAGATGACGATTAATGACAATCTCTAAAATTTTGTGGTACATGCTTAGATTGAATAATAAGACATGATCATCGTGTATGCACAAATGTTAAATATTACGTGGTTAGCCTTCAAACAACAACCCACGATTAATCACATTCATTAGCTCTAAAAAGACCACGTAGCTCTTTCTGTTTGATTCTATGCTTTACAAATCTGTTGTAATGTATTATAAGATTAACGGTCTTTGATGATTTGAATTTTAGCAAAAAGTTTGGATATATAATTCAAATATAAAACAACCGTTGAAGTCAGCACTTTTGTTCCTTACAATTAAGCTTAATTAAACCAGATTGGAAGCAAACTTACCCACACCAAGGAGCTACCATAGCCACCAACCAAGGTTCATCGCTGTCGAGAACTAATTTCTTAAAGTTTGAGTCTGTAAGTTCTACAACTTCGTCACCACCCGAGCTCTTATCACTTCCACTTGATTTTCCTGATGATTTGCCATCTAATTGATCCTTGACCTTTTTCTTTGCTGCAACTAAACCTGCTTCTGCGATTCCTTTAGCTGTTCTTTCGCCTTGATATGCTGTTGAGTCCTTTCCTGTGAATATCTTGATTGTGGGGAATCCTTGAACGCCATACTTTGCAGCCAAATCTTTGTGTTCGTCACAGTCAACAGCACCGACTTTAACAACTCCTTTTAATGCTTTAGCTGCTTTCTTGTAATCAGGAGCTAGACTCTTACAATGTCCACACCAATTAGCAAAGAATTCAACCTGTAATTACACAAATATTGTAACTTAAACACATTCTGGATGTTTCCAAAGTTTCTTATCACTTACAATCCACACATTATCGCTATCTGTGACAAGTCTATCGAAATTTGTTGAGGAAAGTTGGACAACATCATCACTGCTATCATATAATGCAGAGGTAATGTTAATTAATACAAATAGGAGACCTTTTAATAAACAAAACAGATTAAAATATTAATTAATGTTTTGCCGGAATTTTTGAATCACAAAACTTACCGAAAAACTTTAAACTTATCATCTTAAATGACTTATTTTCTAAACAATTTAATAAACTATGTGACTGTCTTATTTTGTGCTTGTTTCTTCCTTAAATAGTAATGAAATGATGAGATATCCACAAAATTGTGTATTTAAGAAGTAAGTCTTTTAAAATTGATGATGAAACGAGCTCTGATTGGCTGGCTGATTGTGTGTTCAGAAATTCAAAAATAGTCATCAACCGTTACTATTAGACTTAATTCAAATATTTTTCGACAGTTGTTTAAAATTTGAAAGGTAAAAATGCTTTTATCTCGCTCAATGCTTAATATTTTTAAATCAAATTTATGCAGTTTGATTCTGGTAATATGTTATACTCATGCTGCAAGTTGTAAATTGATTGGCGATGACTTTTCTAAGTGGGTACGAAGCTGTCTGTTTTAAAAATTTGAATTTTTATTTAACGGTGTTTATTTGTTTTTGTCATTTTTCGTGATTTCTTTGATTTCAATTGAAATCATATTTTCTTAAGTCAAGGATTATTCATTCTAATGATAATGCATAAGATAAGAAAGGTGGCAATGCTGTGATAAACTTTAATTTCAATTTTTAATAGTAATCATGACAAAATGCATTCTGATTGGTTGAAAATGCAGCAATTTTCCACGCACATATTATAATCTAAGTTATAGGAAGTAAATATCACCTTATTCACAGATGTAATACTTTATTCAATAATTTTATAACAGATTAAGTCACTTTGTTGCAAAATTGTTTAACATTCAATAATAATCAAGCTGTATCCACGTGGTTTTCAAAAAATAACGATCGAAGCACGTGAATGTAAAAATGTCAAATACATTGTAGTGAAAAATAAGCAATGATTCAGCAGTTTCTATCTCGAATCAACTAAAATAATCAACATATTCATTAAAAGCGCTAAAAGCAGCATTCGAAACATCCACAAAATTAATGTCACCACGAAAATCAATAATTAATTTGTCATACAAAAAACCAATAGATGGATATCCACTAATTCTATATAGTCTATAACAAACTTCTTTTTCCTTCAAACAATCGACAGCACCAACAAAGAAATGATAATTCAATCGTCTTGCAATTCTGCTAAACTCTTGATCTATGCTGATTGAATGCCGACATCGAGATGAGTAGAACATAACCACCCACATGTTGCTTGACTTGACGACAAGATCATCGAAATTTTTTGATGTCAGTAATGCAATATTTTCATCACTTTCGTAAAGTGAAGCTGATGGATGAACAAGAAGTGCTACGATTATAAAAACTACACAAAAAATTATTAGATATTTACACCTCAGAATTCTCAACTTACTCAATCTTCTCATATTTACAACTGATTGAATATTTTATAAAATAGTTTGTTATTTTTGTTGAGACAATGCGGATTTCCATTTTCAATAGCGTCAGCATAATTCTGATTTGTGATAGGAAGTAGGTGAAAATATGATTTAAAAGTAAGTGAAGCTTTGTGTTGTTCGAGACGCATTTTTATCTATGATTGATTTTTTCATGTGACAATGACTAGTGAACGTCTTATTCCAAGATAATAAAGTGTTGTTCTAGTAGCATCTTAGCTTAAAGTCGTAAACTAAGCTTGAAATAGTTGAATTTTCTGCAATTGAGCAACTTTGAACTTTTGCCAAGTCAAGTAGTCAAGAAATTCTCAAGAGGGGGGGGGGGGGGGTGGGGGTGGGGGGTATTAATTTGATTAATCTGATAAAAAGGGGTTCAAATAGGTTCAACTATAAAAATCTTTAGACACTTCCAAGTCTGAACTATATCTTCCATTCAGACATTTTATCAACAACTTAGCAGCGATGAATTCATCAAAACATTTGACATCATTTAGCGATTACGACTTAAAATCAAAGCTCTAAAATTATTGTAGTGATAATATGCAATTTTCCTATAATTACACATGAATCAGCAGAATGTAAAGTGATAACAAATTTTTTTTTTATTATTTATTTATTTTCATTAAAACAAAGAAAAAACGTGCGCGACTTTTGATTCTACAGAATTAACTCACGTGACTTTCTATTAATTAATCGAGTAGTGTAACCTTGAAATAATTACACAACATCCAATAAAATGTAAATTATTTTTAAATTTTATCACATAATCGTGTCACGTTTCCCACGTTTGTAAAGATAGTGCTGGAAATAACATTATTTACATCTCTAAAATTGTTATTAATCTATTTACTTAAAACAGCTATTAGTAATCTATAGCGTGAAATTATTTTCTCATCGTTATGAAAGCGATTTTCTGTGATTTCGCCGACAAGCTTCACATAGTCATCGATAAAGTTTTGTTGTAGTTTTTGCGGCATTCGCTTGGTGAATGGATTGACTGATTTGAGAGCTTCTGTAATTAAAAATTATTAGTGAAAATCAGTAGAGATGACTTAGAAAGTTTAGTGGATATTGTCGAAATTTTTAAGTTGTTTATCTGTGAGACGTAGTTTCGAAAGAGCTGTGAGATGAACTACGGAGTTACTAATTGGGAAATAATAACTGTTTGTGATGAATTTCTTTAAATTCGTGAGATTGCTATTAAAGTTATGGCTTAATAATTTGTTATGACCTAAATCTAGGTGCTAAGCTATTATGACAGGACTAGATGTCAAGTCAAGATGCAAGGTAGGAACACTGGAGAGCTCTGAAATCAACCCATGTCTGGCCAATGTTCCCAATCTCTTGACTCAACAAAGAGCTACTCTTGGAGAAGACCATAAGAATAAGGTAATGGAGGGTTTCAACATCTTTAAGAATCAAATTAATCTTGGTACCTTTTAACTGCTGTTCATCTCGATAGAAGTAAATCTTCTCTCGAATCTCCATATGATTGATTATAAAGCCAGCATTTTTACAATACTTCCTAACCATCTCAAGTGGCTGTTCTTCATGATGATATGGTGATATGAATTGTTTAACATCCTTCATATATTCCCTATACTTCTTAAATTTCGATAGCCGCTCATAAATATCAAAAAGTGGAGTTTCTATCAAGAAATTAATTATCGCAACGCCATTAGGTCTGAGAAGTTTATGAATGTTGGCGAACGTCTGTCTAGAATAGAAAATGATAATAAATATTTCGAGAATTGTCAAATGCACGTGCGGCGACCACTACGTGTCTTGAGATGCAATTAATATTCTGCATTCACATACTTTTGATTCTGAATCCAATGAAGACAGTAAAATGATGTTATGTTGTCAAATTCCTCATTGCCAAAATTTTGACAACATGAAATACTTGAAATGTCTGCTTGATGGAATTCCATCGATTCACTTCCGAAATTTTCTCTTGCACATTCAAGAATTTTTTGAGAAATGTCGATGCCGATAATTTTTTGAATATTTTTAGGTACTTCCGGCAGCACAAAATCATATAAAACATCTCCAGTTCCACAACCAATATCTAACATCTTATCCATTCCGTCGTATTTCCATTTAAAATGATGTGAAAATTCATCGATCACTTCCTTTGAATCGCGACGCTGAACGTCATTATTTCTTAAATATAAATCACCGTTGTTCATTGTATAAATTCAGACTGAGACTCAAAGCTAACGAGCATGACTATTTATCATTATTTTCAAGTTCCAGTGAGTCTAAGTTGAGATATTTTTTGTAATTGTTTTGATGAGAGTTTTCATGCAAATGAATTTTTGTTTATTTTACTTTGACTGACTGATTCTAGCTGTTTTAAGTAGGTTTTCATGAAAGAAACTTGAGATTTCAATCATGATCAAGATCAGAGCACGATTAGTTTCCAGTTGACAAAATTAAAATTGATTTATTTATGAGAGACTATGATAAAGTCACAAAAAATGTTTCAGGTCGTTTAAAGGGTTAATATAACAAGCATCTGGTTCTTTTTTAGGCCCTAAATCAGTGTTGTCCAATGTATTTGAGCCACGGCACACCTGAGGGGTAAGCCATGACTGAAGTCGCACACAGCATCCGGCTCGTGACAGTTTCAAAAGAGTCTACGGCACACAGTTTGGTCAACACTGCCCTGAACCATTCAGACAGTTATTTTGATCGAATTATTATAAACTTCCTTCCTTCTTTTGCTTTATTAATTTACTACACAATAAAAATGCACTTTAAATACAACTGAATAGAACTTTACATACCTGATTATTTTACTATAAAAATTTCTACGAGAACATGTGAGATGCTAATCAGCATACGATTTGTGAATGAAATTCTATCTGTTATTTAATAGTAATTCAGAAAAAAAACGTGATCAAAATCTATTTATTGTGGTCAATTGAATACATTTTATTTGCATGCTAATTACTTACGCAATGTACAGGCGGGTTTTACACTTTGGGTATCGTTGATTGATTTTAATCGAGATTGTCAATATTTTATTAATTTATAGCTGTAAGACAGAATTTAATGAGTGAATGTTCAATGCGCAATAAAAAAATATAGTAAAAGTTGAGCTTTTCTGATGAAATTGCTGATTTATTTTACATGTTCATGTTTTTCTAGGACAGGGAAATTTATTTATATGTCTAGAATTTAGAGTAAACAACTTTTAATACATTAAAGAATTTCCAAATAATATTTTTAGTCTACCCGTTAATGTTATGGAGTCATTCACAAATGACGTTAATTAATGATGAATTTTTTAAATTCCTTGGACATGTTCTTTCTCGTCAACATATACAATCTCTGAATAACACATCTACAGACCCTTTGCATATCCTAAGTATCAGCAGCAAAGGTTTAATCAAAGGTACGTAACTGATTAACTGACTTTTGACTTTTTTTGTTCATATTTAATCAGAGCTGCACTTAATTGAGACTCTATGGCCTATTGTTTCTATAGTTCACTGCTCTACTGAATCCTAGACGTCATTTGTAAACAAACTTATTAAAGTCACATTATTCACTTGCTCAAGACAGTAACCATGAGTTTGTAAGGCGTGTATACATTCTTCTTTAATGTCTCTTCATTAAATCTTATCAAATTAAGATCATCAACTTTCTTCACGTAGTCACTGAGGAATTCATTCTGCAGGCTATCAGGCATTCTTGATGTGAAAGGATTGACAGCTTTTACGGAATCTATAGACATGTTGGAATTTAATTATTGAATTGATTCTACATACAAGTACTTACATTTCAAGATCTCGACATTATCATAAATGAATATTTGATCCCTGATTTCAATATGTGATATTTTGAAGCCGACATGTGTGACTGTCGATTCAAAGACATCCAATGGTTTCTCCTCATAGTGATATGGACTTATGAATTTTTCCACGTCAGTCATATATCTTGAATATTTCTTCATTCTTGATAGATGTGTATAGACATCATAAATAGGATTTGATATGAGAAATATTAACAAGCATGTTCCATTCGGTTTCAATAATTTGTAGATATTTGATAGGGCTTGTCTATTTGAGAATAAATTGGAAGTGAACATTTTGAGGTTGTTTTGTAGTCACACAGAATTTTCTTACCTTTGATTCTGAATCCAATGAAGAGCATAGAAGGAGGTGATGAAATTGAAGCTGTTTGGTATCATGGGAGTCAATTTACAATCGCCTTCCAAAAAGTCACTTTCAATGTCCACTTTATGGAATTTCAAATACTCCTCATTACCATAATTCTCATTTGCGTATTTTATCATCTCTTTGGATATGTCAATGCCAATAACTTTTGTATTAATTGGAATTTTTGGTAATAAGAGCTCGACAAGAACATCACCAGCACCACAACCTATATCCAATAATGAGTCTGATCCATCCCAATGCCAATTAAAAAGATTTGAGAATTCTTCAATTATTTCTTTTGCATCTCGACGCTGAAGAACGTTTGACTTTTTGTATAAATTTGCGTTATTCATCTCGACTTGCTTTAATATTTCCTCCAGCAATAACTTAACTTTTCAGCTTTGTGCACAAAATCAGACTGTTTAAATGTCCCCAAAATGACTCGAAATATATATACTTATGTGCTTTACAATGTGGAAATCAGAAATGGAACTAAGTGACTACGTGATGAATACATTTTTCAAGTCTTCTTTCTTTCTAAATTTAACACAGGAAAAATGATAAAAAATCATTTTAGGAAGAAGATTTTTCAAATAATCTTTGTTGTCAAGAAAAGTTGGAGATCATTTGCAGTTTGGTTGCGTTTGTTAAGATTGATTGTTGCTTTAGAGTAAATCGCACTAGTTGCATCTATAGAATCTCTTTGTTGAAGCTCCAAAAGCTAAAGATATGGAACAATCATGAAATAATGTTTAATGAAGCTTCACAAAAAGAGCATATTCAAATATTCAGAAATAAATTTATTACAAAGATCTTTTCTTGCAACTTAATCTTCACCTAAGAACCTTACATAAAGAAACGATTAAAAAGCATGTTCAGCAGTTCGTTTTTGCGCAAACCATGTGCTATGTATGTTAGTGAACATGGTAACAGTAAGTAAAATACATAAAACACATGAACTAGGTTCAAATAGTAAATGCGCACTGTTCATTTATCAAATTCCACTACTTTTCGAAATGACAACAATGACTCAAGTGACGTCCAACAACGAAACATCTGAAAATTTTTTGAATGAAATTCGACACCTCTTTTGTCATTTTTTTGTGTGAAGATCAACATTTATCCAGCAGTTGATCTGACAATGAACTTTATCTTTTGTGAAAAATGAATTTGTTGCTCTGTAAAAATCCTAAACATTTTAAAAATAAACTTTTCTCGATTTTCATGAATAGATAGAGGTTCATTTGTGTTTAGAAGTATTAATGAGAATTCAACTCAAATTATTTTTAAAATTTTCTGTTCTGAATGAAAATTAAATTTGTTTTGGAATCAAACGTTATAAGTTCATAGTTTAGTCTGTAGTGTTGGTTTTGATATATCAGAAAAAATTGAAAAATCGCCTTTATTTGTAACAGATCTACACACAACTAAGGTGAAAAATTTACCTTTTTATAATCAATACCCAAAATGTAGGTTTGGTATCCTTAAATAAAAACCAATTAGCTTAATTAATTGCTATTGATTGCTAGTTTTGGTAATTAAAAATTATTATTCAATTGAAATGTTTATATTCATTAATTGTCATTTTCTATTCAAACTTTAACTAAATGAAGCATTTTACTGCTCAAAATATTTTTGATTCAAACAAATTTTGCTTTTTTATTGGAAAATTAATAAGTTTTCATTTTGTCACATACACGACATCAAAAAATGGATTATTTGAGTTTTCAACATCAAAATGGGATTTTTGTAGATTTTTCTTGTCTATGATTGTTTATTTGTGGGTAGGTTATGACACAATGATGACAAAATTAATCAAAACAAGCAGATCAATGGTTTTTGATATTGGAACATACTTGAATGCAGTGATTGTTACTCTTCATCCATGTATTTCAATATTTTCATTCTATTTGTTTCGTGCTGAATATATTAACATTCTTAAGAATATTCACTGGATTGACAAAAAGGTGAAACTATAATTTTAACTACTATAGATTAATAAAACTCAATAATAATAATAATAATAATAATAAATGATAAAAAAAATGCTAATATAATACTTGCTGCTTTTCCTTATAGCTGGCGCTTGACGGAGTTTTTCGTAATTTCAACTCAGATTTTAAACGCTTAACAGGAATTTTAACGTTCTTTGTTTTGATTATGATTATCGAAATTTGTGGATCATTATTTATGATTAGGAATTTCGACATTCGCTTCTACTCAATGCCATTAGAGAACGCTTTCTTTTTACTTACACTTGCCATTCCAATAGGCTTCAATATTCTAATTGTAATTTTATTGTTCAACTTGTTTGATCGATTTTATTCAATTATAAATTTGACAATACTGTCAAACTTAAGGCTGATAAATGAGCAAATGTTAAGGCATAGAATCACGCTGACTATGAAAATAGTTGATAAAATTAATGACACAGTTTTATCCATCAACAAATGCTACATGATGAATATTTTGATTACATTCTTTAATTTGACACTAGCTTTGATTTTTATAGTATTCTTGATGTATGATGTCGTCGTCCATCAATTAAAAATTGATGATGCAATCATAATAGCGGGAGGGCTCAGTTACGCGTTTTGCATCAGCATTGGCTGCGTAATGATCATTTCTTATTCGTCTACAATAGAAAAACTTCATTACTTAATCCAGAATAATTATGCAGAATTGCATATTAGATTGCGTGATAAGAAAATACATCGATTAGTGCATTTGGGGATGATCCAACTGACACATTTTCGGAAGGATATTTCTTGTGCGTTTTATGACTTTAATTGGAATTGTATTATTTTGATTTTAACATCTGTCTTTAACTATGTCATTGTAATGATTCAGTTTGATGTGATGATATCTAAATGAATAAAGATCTTGTCTTTCTTTCAAAATGTCATTTTTGACTTACATTAGGTGTATGTGAGGTTATGTTGGAATAAAGTAATTGTCTATTCTTCAAACGCTGAAAGAAATAGTTCAAACTCAATAATTGATATCTTAATTTGAACTTGATAATTACTCAAAAATCTGTCACAGAGTATTAAAATGTTTGATTGTTATTCAAAACTTAATATTCATTAAAAATATTTTGTTATCTTAATTTTGATATAAATGTAAGAATACTTGCTTGCATTCATCCAACACCACCCCAAAGTTGATTTCCCAATTTAAAAGAGCAACAGTTTGAATGTTTATTAAGAAATTAAAATTAAAAGAAATTTGAATTTAAAATCAAATTAAATTAGATCTCATTTTCCTTAATCTTTTTCATTGAAATTAGGTTTAAAAGGCAATGAGAACGTCCTCAAATCTATTTCATATTTATACAAGAAAAATTCCATTTTAACAAAAAAATAATGAAAAATTCTAATCGAAAAAAAAATTCATGATGAGAAAAATTTGAATATCAAAGTGAAATGAGAAATGCTTGATATGCCTCTCGCATGACGTTAAAAACATTCTAGAGGAAGGAGTTGAGTTAAACAACATAAAAAACGGTAAAAAAGGGGGAGAGAAGATGAAATGAATACAAAAATATGCATCGTTTATTGCTTACATCTCTTTATTTGCATATTAATTGCAGCTTTTGGATTTTTTTGTTTTCATTTTACTCATTCACAACCCTTTATTGCTTGCGTGTTATGTCTCATTCGATTCTCGTACTCTCATTTCCATACGAACATCCGCACTTCATCAAATTTTATTCGCATTGTGGCCTCTCAACTCTATCAATTTTTATCGAGCTCTTTTCAGTAGGGCGTTGAGCTATTAATGGTGAATTTGCTGGCTGCTTGTATTGATGTCTGATTTGGGTTATCGAACCATTTGTAGTCGAATCTTCAGTGCTATATTAAGGTCTCTAATCTAGATTTGATAAGCAACAGACAAGAAAACAGTTCAACTATCTTGATAGTTCCAAATGCCATCTATATCTAAAGATTTGTGAACCTGGTTATTGAATCATAGATAGAAGTAGAAGAAACAGGTTTATGTCGAAAATCCAACTTCTAAGTGAGTTCTAAGTGCTATTCTCATCAAATTTCAACACAATCAAGCTATAGGATACAAAACTATGCACTCTAGTCATTATCAATTCAGATAGACATCAAAACTTACTTTTTGTTCTTTTCCAAGAATGAAAATGAGATGAGTTAACAGAATGAGAATCCAAAGAGTATAAATATGATCAGGAAATACCGGAAAAATATGCGTGTTATGAAATAAATTTGCATAAATCAAATATCGCAATCGATGAAAAAATTATTGGTAAATATTTTAGCTGTACATTGTTATGCACGACGAGCCTTTTATGTCAACATATTTATTCATCATCACAAAAAATATTCTTTTCGGGAATTTTTCGTTGAAGAGGTCAATTCGGAAGGGTTGTTTACTGCAAAAAATTGTTTTTAAAAGTTACACACATTTGAATGATTTAAAAAAGTTGAATGATGACGACGACGACGATGATGATGTGGCATATATTAAAATAGCAATGCATTCAATTTTATTTATACAGAAATACAATTTATAAACCGTAGCTGACAATGAAAAGCCATTCAACTTATTTTCGACATTAAATGTTGATATTTTTTTCAATTTCCGATTTTGACATTAGGTTGAAAAGAATTTTTTTGTTGTCACCAGAACTGGAATGGGTGAAAAATTGCGATTAGCAATGAATAGTAATGCCTGGCGCTATGACTCAACAGTTTATATGTTTCAACCTTTCTCTTCCTTTTGAAATTCATTTGGTGACAAGTAAGGAAGGTTTGATGTAATGCTAAGTGGAATAAACGCATAATATTGATTAGAAAATCAGGTTTGAAGTTTGAATATCGAGGGAATGTAATTAATAACTTTAGAATTGTATTGACAAACCTGTCATTATGAGAACAAAGCATTTAAATTCAAAATGTTAAACGTAAGGTCTAGAATTGTTATTTCTATCTTTTCTCAAAGTTTGTTGGTTCAATTCTTATCAGAATCCACCTTTTAGTCATTACATGAAGAGCAGAACAAATCTTTCAGTTCTAGGAATTTACAATCTAAAGTTGAGTTCAAAATGATTTGAAATTCTGTCAAATTTCAATTCAATCAACTTCAAAATGTATTCATACAATTTAGAATTAGCTGTCAAAGTGCCATGCTCTAAGAACTCAATTCCAAAAAAGCAAAAAACATCACTAAGGAAAGAAATGAAATTGAGTTTTTCACTCATTCAACCGCACAGAAGTAGGAAAATTTATTCATTTGAAAATATGTGAATTCACAATCCTTTTTGTGTGTACATGTTCAATTCTGTTCATTTCTTCTTTTCTACTTGATTTCTTTTCTGCTTTTCAATATTTTTTTTTTTTTATAAAAGTCACTTTCGTATCATAAATAATCTTCAACAGAATTGAGCAAAAAAAAAGCTTCTCAAATATATAAAAAGCAGAGCAGAATTTCAATTTCATTTGATAGCTACTGCTGTGTTTTTTATTAATTGTAGAATTGAAATGTCATGATTTTCATAGAAATTTGAAATTGAATCATTTAATGATGATTTTTAGAATTCTAAATTCCTTTTATTTCATTATTTAGGGTTGAGATTTCTCAACATAAAAATATCTTCCTTTCATCACATCAGAATTGTCATGAGTCATGCAATTTTTCCCGTTTCTATTTTTCCATTTATTGTACAATCAATTTTTTATCTGCCAGAATATTTCTTGATAGCTAAAGACGCACATGAGGATGACTTGTTGTTTATAATCAGCTGGCATATGTTTCATGCTCGGTTTTTGCTCATTTAAAAATTATCTCTTCATTTAAATGGCTGATTTAGATGCTGATTTATGATCTATATGGATGTGTACCAAAGTTGATGGGAGGAATTAAATTAGGGACATTTTGCTTTTACAATTAGGAGTCTGGGAAGATTTTTGAATATTTTGGAATATTTCCAGAATATTAAGCAACAAGCTAAAATCAATTCACACAATGTTGCTGATTTTCGCACCTTTATCCATTCGAATACAATTTAAAGAACATTCTCAACCCAACAATGTTGAATTGAATTCCATGTAATATTAATGTGTAGCATTAAAAGTAAGAATACTACAAACATGACCAAGTACAGACTCAGTGCGCTCAAATTTGAATTGCAAAATCGTCACTTGAGGTGGAATAAATTTCCGTAATAACAACAGAATTATGGTTTTTGCAATTCAAGAAAGAATCAATTACCATTGAAAGACGTAATGAATGCGTTTGTGGGATCATAAAGGAAATGAAAGTGCTACTTAATTATGTGAGGCATGAGCGCATGTGAAACAAATCTTTAGCTTTTTAAGGGTTGTAAGTCTTGGCTTATTTATAGTTCAAAGTCAGTTTGGTTCGACGTTAGCTTTGGGATCAGGGTCTGGTTTCTAGGGCAACCTGGGGTACCTTTTTTTCTCAGAGTATCTTACTGTTCCCAAAATATGCTGAGTAGCTTTAAAAACTGGCCCTTAACTTACTTTAGGGACAAGCTACCGACTTTGAGCATACAAAAAACAATTGCCCATTTTAGAAATTTCCAGCTCTCAAAAAAAAACTGTTAAATGAGAAAAGAAGTGAGTCTTTTGTATGATGTAAGTAAGGCATTTAATAGTTGTGGTAAATTCAATCTAATTAAAATGTTTCATCAAACATATAAATCAAAAAGTAATTAAAAACTCTTTAATTAAAATAAAGTAAGATGGTTGATGGGCACGTTAGCAGGCATGAAAGAGAAAGAAAGAATTAAATGCATGATATAAAGGTACGAGAGTTTGCCTTTTAGACATTTTGAATCTTAATGTATAAACTACAATTTTAAATTACTATTTTTTTTTAAATTCATTTAATAATTATTTAAATAGTTTGTGTCAAGATAGATTTGAATTTATTCATGAGCATGTTTCTGTTTAATAATTTTTCTATGTGCTTCTGTTTATTTTTGTCATGCGACATAAAGCAAACATAAAGAAAATATAGAAAGAAAAGAGAAAATTTGCATAAAATTAAAGCAATAAATTATGAAATGAAAAAAAAATGGAAACTTTAAAAGTTTCTTTCTGTGATAATGGTGGAGAGGTATAAGCAATGAATAAGCAGTACGTCAAGTTTTGTAGCATGAATTTGCTATACAATAACATGTTGAATAGGATCAGATTGTTTTTGATGTGAGAGAAAAATAATTTTTAAAATTGTGTAGCATCTGCAACTATGACAAGATAGAGTCAATTTTAGATATTCCCTAACTAGTGGTCGATAGCTAGTGCACTCTTTTGAATCAGGGGCGTAGCCAAGGGGATGCAGATCAATAAATTTTAGTTTTTCCTAGATTGCCCTACTCTAGAATTCAAAATCAATGTACTAAGTCGAAGAATAAGAAATTGAACACTATAATAGCCCTATAAACTGTCCACATGTGCAATTTTGAAGAATTGCGCTTTTTGACTCCTCAAATAACAGCTTTAACTTCAACTTGCATTCTTGAAGAAAGCAAAAAGTAGAAAGAAACATTAAAATTAATTTCCATGTGCGTTAATTTGTCTCTTACTAAAGGAAAAAAAAAAAAATGAACATACACGTAATTTTCTTTATACTCCATCCCTCAACATTGCCACCACTTCATCTTTCGTTTATTTTTTAATTAAATTTTAATGTTTCTTCAACATATATCATTCTCACGAGAGTAAGAGCAGAAAAAAAAGTCCGCGAATGAGAAAATTCTTCATTTATTGCATGTAATTTATTTTGTCGTTTTTTTTTTGATTTTAATGTGAATTATTTGGCTGACTGTAAATAAATTTTAGGAGCTGTTGCTGCCATTGTTTTTAAGCGGGGATGACGTTGATAATGTTAATGATGTTTGCGTCACAGCACAAGAAAATATGTGGTGCATATTATTTTTATCATTTACAAATTACGCGGATCTCATCTAACCTCCCATCAGCCTGCGTTTTCTTATCTCTTGACATCAAAAATAAATTTTTTCATATGCTAAAAAGTATGTTTTTGTATGCTCTTTGATGTTCTATTTTAGAAAATGAGAAATAACAATATGAAAATGAAATATGATAATAAAGTATGAGATAAATTATGAAATCAGTGTGGGAGTATGTATGACAATTTTATGTCTCTATTGTCGATAATTTTTTTGTTAAAGACGTTTTTTTTGGAATTTTACTAAAGTTCGTTCACTTATTACTTTTGAGATTAAGAGAAGAGATGGGGGAGGGGGGAGGGGTCTTAAAAATGTGAGAGGACTCCAGTCAAGCTATGTTTAAGTACTCTTTGCGACGAGCTAGAAGCACTACGATAGTGATCCATGATTGAATCTATTGTATCGACCGAGGGATCTTAGAACTTTCTGAATTATTTGAAGGTTTTTTTAAAAACGAGTCAGCTTTAGCTATTCTCTAAGAGGCAATGGTTCTATATATGTCCATCACCATATGCCTAGAGCCCTAAGTAGCCAACTTATTACTCTATTAATCTAAAAGAGTAATTTAATAATGTAAATTTCAATGATCAAAAGCTTCAAATAGACATCACAATAGCAAGCACATAGCCAATTCAGCAAACTCACAATCAAAAAATTCCTTACTTATACTCCATCATCAGAAATGTGCACATTAGCTCTATTCCTCTCCTAAATACATTTAATTTTTATTCTCCGTTTGCGCGATATTTAAGCTAACGCTATGGCACAGTTTGTAAATCATGATGATTTATTTTGTCTTAATACTACCTCATTTATCCATCTCTTGCACCATTTATGGTAAAAGATAAATAAATTTTTTTTGTAAGAAGAATGAAAGAAATTTTCCACTGTCTTATCTATGTTTCGCATTAGCAACATCAAAATGAAAAAGTATAAGCAAGAGAAAACACTAAAAGTCGATTAAACAACATAAATGTAATGGATTATTATTTTAATATTAAATAGATGTCGGTAGACTGATGCGAAATAATACAAAAAAGGTAAAAGTTTATAAAACATAAAGAATTAATGTTTTGTTTAAAAAAAATTTAAACTTTTCTTTTTTCGGGATATGGAGAATGTGAAATGGTTTGGAGGTTCTAATTTGAGTCGTTATTGACTTTTTTGTAAGTAAGTTTTTCCTGGGCATGAAGTTGTTTGTAGGGATGACCTAAAATTGAGGTTAATGTGCTTGTATAATTCCTTAGGCTACCCAAACCTTAGGTAAATGGTCTCCATGATTTTTTGGTTTTAAAACCAAAAACTTTAAAAATCAAAATTTAGAACCCCTAACAAGCCTCCAATAAAGCAGCAACAGAAGCAATATTCAAACAATTTACTTTTTTTTTGATATTTTAATAAACGTTCAAAATTTTTGTACTTTGTATATTTATTTTATATATAAAAATGTGTATTCATTTTTTTTTGTTGATGCTCACTCACAATTTGTTTTTCCTATCTATCTCTCACTCTCGTTGCAGGTAACAGATGCTCAAAATTGTTGTATTTATATTAAGTTTATTAACTAATTTTCCCCGAAAAAAAGAAACGAGAGAAAAAAATGTGAAAAAATATGAAAATTGAAAGAAATAACAAGCATTAAGGTAATTTTTTTAAAAAAATATATATAGAAATAAATATAAATATACACCGCGAATGAAGAGCAACAAGAGAGTAATTGAAACCATATTGAATAATATTTAGATTAAAAACATATTTTCATCTCTTCGCGTATTCGATACTCGGCATTCAATGGTCAGTCATCAGTTCTTATTACATCAAAAAAATTTGTTTAACAGCACACTCTCAATATGGCACACGAGGTACTTTGCATATTTTTTTTTTATATCAACATACATTCATTTTTTTTACTCTGCACCACACCCTTCCATCACCAACTTTTTTTTTGTATATGAAAAAAAAAATACTGTGCCTTTTTATGTTGCGCTTGTTCTTCTGTGTGTATTTCATTGCCAAATTGTTTGCATTTTTTTTTCTCCATTCTCTCTCAACAAATGTCATTTAAAGTATTTTTTTTTATGCTGTATACTATGTAGGGTGACCATCTGCATAGTTTTACAACGGACAGTCCTGTATTTCAAAACCCTGTCCTGTATAAATTTGAAAACTTTGTTCCAGGTCCTGTATTTTTTTCACGAAAATTTCCGTTAATTTTCGAATTTTACTCTATGTCCTGTATTTTTCGAAAAAATTTACCAAAAGTCCTGTATTTTCATGAAAATTAGATGGTAACCCTAATGCTATGTGACAAACAATGAACACGAGCAAAACGACAGAAAAATAAATATGAGAGTGAAGTGAGCGAGGGTTGGGGGCCAAAAAAATAAAATTCAAAAATTTTATTTATAATGCAACATGAGAGTGTTCGTGTTGCTTCTCTGAGGTTGTTTCAAGTAACAAAAATCAGAATGAGTTTGGGATGATTGCAATTGTAATGTATTTAATTGGTTTTGTAGGTTCACATTTTGGATTAATTTTAGAAAAGATTTGAATTTTTAATAACTTTACTACTTTAGCGAAGATATCAACATTAAGGATTTTTCAGTCATTTAGTAAGCAATCTTTCAATATTAGGATTTTATGACATTGAGTTTACAACAGAAGGAGTCTTTTATAATATTAAAGATGTCTTTACTAAGTGAATTGGCTTATTTTTGGCTGCATCAATCCTTTTTGGTGACTTATAAATATAAGATCTCGACTATCTATCGATCTATAAATCTAAAAATATTGTTTAAACAAGATAATAAATCTATAATTACAAGAAAATTATTTAGATTGTGTCCATAGAAATCTTTAACTGAGATTCATAGTGGTTGAGAGTTTTGGACCTTTGTTATTGTTGTTTGAGATTATTCATGTCTGGTATAAAAATTAAAAAATTGAGATTGTGCAATTATTTAGGTATAAATAGATTTGAGAGTTCATAGTAGAATTATAACACTCAAAACAGTTCTACTGTCAACATCTCAAGGATATCAAAAATCATCAAGACAAAAACTTTCAAAAATCATCAAGACAAAAACTTTCAAAAATCATCAACACAAAAACTTTCAAAAATCATCAACACAAAAACTTTCAAAAATCATCAACACAAAAACTTTCAAAAATCATCAAGACAAAAATTTTCAAATACCGAAATAATGGAATCCAAAAAAATTGAAACCATATGCAAGTTTGACTTCATCACCTTCAAAGGCGAAGAGTACTACCGTTGTCTAATCAAAAATCAACCATTACATAAACAACTGAATGGTCAACATGTCGATGGGAAAAGCTGTAGAGATGTCACATTTCTCGAATTTGACAACTGTGAAATGGAAGACTTCAAAGGACTTTCAAACGTTTTTCCAAATTTAAAAGTTTTGGATATTAAAAGGTGGTCTGCAGAAGAAATCTGCAAGGAACAAATAGAAGAATTCAAAAATTTAGAAATTTTTCACTGCAAGTGGAGCGATATCAAGTTATTGCGAGGAGATTTGTTCGAAGGATTTAATCAATTGAAAAGAATTGACTTTTGGCACAACGAACTCGAAGTCATCCAACCAACAATTCTGGATGGATTAACAAAGTTAGAGTTTGTGAACTTTGGACGTCCCGACAACATCTTTCAATTTTCAATCTACGAAGGAAATCACACAACTGGAACTTTAGAAGAATTTAAGAAACAGTTACACGACAATTTTGAAGATACATTAAGAGAAGAATTCAGGCAAATAAATGATCAACGTAAAGAACTAGAGGAAGAGTTAGAACAAGAAAAACTAAAAATTACTGAATTAACCAAAAAACTTGCACAATTGGAACAAGAAAAGCTCGAACAAGCAGAAATGATTGAAAATCTTCAAAAAGACAACGAAAAACTAATTCAAGAAAATCATCAATTGATCGAATTAGAATTAAATCTAAAAGAAAAATTGGAACAAGAGAAGAAAATTAACGAAGAATTCACACAACGACTAGAAAAGGGAATCCTAAGTGATGTCATCGGTTTGATACAAGATGAATCTGCCAGGGACTTCAATATCATCATTAAAGATCACGAGTTCCCAGTCCACAAATGCATCCTTCAAGCTAGAAGTCCAACACTTGCTGAAATATTAAGAAACAACCCAGAAGCTCAGAACATAAATTTAACAGACATTGATGAGGATGTCTTTGAGAAAATCTTCCAATTCCTCTACGCAGACGAACTACCAAGTGATAATGAAGTGGACTACTTGAAACTCTTTAGAGCAGCTGGAGTATTAAAAATTGAAGATCTAAAGAACTTCGCTGGTGTAAAGGCATGCAACTCAATCAGAAAAGAAAATGCCGTTGAAGTTCTAAAATTGAGTTCAAAATATGAACACGAAGAATTGAAAAACTGCGCATTTGACCAAATTAAGAAGTTTTATCCAAAAATCAAATTTGACAACAACTGGATTAGAGACACTAAGAAAATCCTGGGAGCTATTGAGAAGAAAAGAGCATCTAGAATTCCAGTTCGAATTAGTTTAAGGAAATAGAATTAAGTTTGTAAAAGACAAAAAATGTAAATTTTGCTAAAATAAAATTAAGATTTAAAAGTAAAAATATTGTGTGTTAATTATTAGCTTTCATTTCAGAGTATATCCGTCTGATTTTGATGATATTAGAATCAATTAAACATATGAAATTCTTAAATTTCTTAAAATTCCTCAGGAACAAGCAGTTAAAATTAGTACCAAGGGAAATTCGCGCTATATATAATTTTATTTCTTTGAATATAAAATGCCTAATAACAATAATTTTTATACAATTGATTTCCATTCTCTCTCATTTGTTATTCAAGCATGTTGATGAGATTTTGTGCTCTTTATGCTTTTTCATATTGTACATAAATATGACAATTTCTTGTTATGCTGTTGTTGAATTATGAAAAGAAGTATGCACAACAAGAGTAAACTGCTGTCGTATATTAAATGAAAAAATTTTCATTTGCTTTTTTTCTCATAAAAATGTCTATTTTGATTCTTTCTTAAATTCATTCTTGTATGTCTTAAAAATGTTTATTGCTATGTGCTTTGTGACTGGTGAAATTCCTTCATTGTTCTTTTTAGAATTATTCAAAAATTTTATTTTACATTTATGAGCATGAATTTATGCATGCAAAAATTATTATTTTTGTGGGTAAGGAAGTCAGTATGGCTTAACATTATCATAACAGAACTTTACAGGATTAAACAACTTTATTCACAGATAGAAATCGATAGAATTTTATGAAAGCAATAATGATAATTCAGAAGGAACTGAGGTAAAAAATTCACTGAATCATCATCGTCATGTCATCATCATTATTATGACACACATGCACACAGCAAAAAAAAAGGAAGAAAGAAATAAACGACATTCAATGAAAAGGGCAAAAAAATATTATTTTTTTTTATCATTTCAACGGGAAACTTCATGACAAAGAAAAATTGTTGACTTTTGTGAGATTTTTATCAATTTTATTATACACATGTGACATCGCACATATCAGTAGCATTTGTATGAAGGAAAATTGAATAATCATAGATAATATGAAAATCGTCAAAAGTAATAATCACATATCATGTGAGATTCCTTTATATATTCTAGCGATTCTTGTCCTTCCCTATTTGATTTTTTGCAATGTGAGATTTTTTTATTCAAGATTCTTAGGTTGGAAAATAGGGGGTTGTTGTGAGTACTTTGTGTTATGTGTTATGCATTTCGTTGTGACAGGCGCGTAGCCAGGGGGGGGGGATTTGGGGGACAAATCTCCCGACGTTAACAGAAATTTCTTCATTTTGCTAGGAGTTTTATAAAAAAATCATATCAAATCCCCCCCTTCCCTCTAAATTTTCCATATAATTTTTTTTGTGCCCCCTCTTCAAATTCCTGGTTATGCTAGTTTAAAATGCTCTTATGAATGAGGTTGTGAATAGGAAGCTGTTTCATACTAGCTTCCAGCTATGTCCTTGATCTTTGGTGTAACACTGATTCTCTGCTCCTTTGAGTATGAAATAAGAGGTCAGTAAAGACACCCATTGAAAAATTGAACAGTCAGACCCACTCCATCCTCATTTTCTCACGAACTCTTGTAAAATTAATTCCTCAGTAAATTTCTGGTTTAAGATAATACTGTCGGACCTAGATCAGCTTATTAACATCCCAATCTTCAAATTCCTGGTTATGCCCCCTGAGTTGTGAATTTGGTAAGGCTTCAAGAGCCGGTTTTAAAGACTACTAGTGGAACCCTAGCTTAATCACAATCCATACTCACTTATATTCTCGAGTAACAATGATCAGAGCATTTTACATATTAGGACATAAACAAAAAGGAGTAAGGTCCACCAGGTAAACTTAGAAATCAACCCAACATTGTTGCTTGTTCTTAACCGGGATAATTCATAATCTTGGGATAGATCTGGTTTCTATGTAATTCAGTTCTTTAAAGATTAAGTTGTCCAAAAATGCGCTTACTCCAAAAAACCCACCTAAATCCTAACTTGAGATTTAAAGCGAAAAAAATCACCCATAAAATAAGTGACAAAAACAATTTTTTATGCTTTCTGATATCAATGATGATGATGATGCATGATTGAATGTTTATGTTATCGTCAATACAAAGTGAAGCATAAAAATATGTTTTTAGTAGCAATGGTAAGGAAGAAGTCTAGCTGAATAGGGGATGTTGAAAATTGAAATCCACCGTCTTTGCTGTTATTATTTTTCAAAAAATCATAAAATAAAAATTGAAGAATAAAAAAGTAGACAGAAGCAAAAATTCTTGAAGGGGATTTGAAAAAAAAGGAGAAAATCGAATAAAAATATTAAGTAAATACAATTTGAAGGGTGAGAATAAAGATTATTGAATGACACAAAAGTGCTCACAACAGCGCACTATGGGCCAGAAATGGAAAATTTTTCCAAAAATTATTTCTACAGCTTATATGATAGTTCTTATTATGCCCTACATTTACGTCCTTAAAACTTTGCTCAAGTCGACAGCATGTCCGAGATATGGCACTTCAAAGTTGGTCAGACGACCATTTTCACGTTACATTGAAAATGCTCTCACCAGATACTGGATAGATGAATCTCCTTCAAATTTTTTTTGTTAATAGCTTTAAATAGTTACTTTGTTTTAAGATATAAACAATTGCAAATAACTTTGAAAAATTTTGTGAAAAACTAGATTTTTCTCAAAAACCACGTGTTCGTCATACTTTCGTTTGTGTAGGTCTTCACAAGCACAACCAAAGTTACTAATTTCTTTTTTATATTAAAGATTACATCAAAAGCTATAACTTTTGCATACATGTCGTATAATTTTAACAAAGTTTTGATAGTGAAAAAAAAATTTTTTATAAAAAAAACAACAATTTTTTGACAAAAATCGCTGTAGTGCTTCAGGGATACCCATGGTAGTGGAATTTTATTTCACATTTAGAAAGCTCTCTAGATATGCTATCAACTAATGCAATAAAATGAACAAGTGTTCTCTTGGCAAAGAGCACTTTTTTGACTCTGAAAGTCGTATGTCGAGCAAGGTCAAAAAAGAAAAATAATCATAAAAATTTCAGTTTTAAATAAAATTTAATTTTTTTAATTTAGATTGATAGATCTTTTTAAAACGCGTCTTTTGAGTATAAATATGTTATAGTTTTGTCAAGTTTCGTGATCATTTTTTTAAAAAAATAGTTTTTTTCAAAAAAAAAATTGAAAAATAAAGTATTTGACTTTAGAATTTTATAAAATGCATCTTTTTGTCATTTTTTTCACTACTTTGTCTAGTTTTGCTCCTAGTTTTTTTCCTAAACATAAATCAATAAGAACTTAGCATAATTGAAGCCATTTGGAGGTTAAATTGAGTTAAAAATCGTTTAAAATTTTTGTATTTCTCAAATAGTTCTTTACACAAGTATCTAAGATATAAAGTGTTGCATAGTTTTGAAAAGGTATTGAAATTTCCAATATGTTAACATGAAAAGTTTAGGAAAATTTTCAAGTAATATAGTCAATTTGGGTAAAAAACGCATTTTATATATGCTAGTTTTTAATGTTTTTCGTTTTTCTCAGCAAAGACTTTATGAAAAACTCTCAAAGTTTGCACTTTTATTTGTTATATAAATGTTAATGACTCGTAAAAGTTTTGGAATTTTCCATTGAGTTTTTCATTAGTTCTCCTAATCTGAAATTTTCACTATTAAATTTTCGTTTTTCTCAACAATTGCGATTTTTTATTTATAAATAAATATCTTATTTTGTTTCATTTTTCAATATCTTTTCATTGATATGTAACAATCTACAAAAAAATTAAGACTAAAGAGAAATGAATAAAAAAGTGTCAAAAATGTATGAAAATTCTACGCTATTTTAATTTTTTAAGCCTTTTATGGTTAATTTTACTAAGTTTTATAAGAGTGTTATACCTTTTTTTGCAAATGTATAGCTTAAGACGTTCATCCACCAAAATTCGTATGAGTCTACGCTAAGCACAACTGAAGTCAAATAAGCTTCAAGTTGGCGACAACCAAAAATTTTGAATTTATTAAAATTAAATTATTTAAAAGCTTTAAATTATATCTTCAGGCTGCTATTAATTACATGAAACATTTATAACAAAAGTAAATGAAAAAGCTTAATATTATAGCTTAAATAGCATTAAAACTAATATCTGGTTTTCTTCATATGGAACTGTCTTTTGTCTCGCTATACATTTGCAAAAAAAGGTATAACACTCTTATAAAACTTAGTAAAATTAACCACAAAAGGCTTAAAAAATTAAAATAGCGTAGAATTTTCATACATTTTTGACACTTTTTTATTCATTTCTCTTTAGTCTTAATTTTTTTGTAGATTGTTACATATCAATGAAAAGATATTGAAAAATGAAACAAAATAAGATATTTATTTATAAATAAAAAATCGCAATTGTTGAGAAAAACAAAAATTTAATAGTGAAAATTTCAGATTAGGAGAACTAATGAAAAACTCAATGGAAAATTCCAAAACTTTTACGAGTCATTAACATTTATATAACAAATAAAAGTGCAAACTTTGAGAGTTTTTCATAAAGTCTTTGCTGAGAAAAACGAAAAACATTAAAAACTAGCATATATAAAATGCGTTTTTTACCCAAATTGACTATATTACTTGAAAATTTTCCTAAACTTTTCATGTTAACATATTGGAAATTTCAATACCTTTTCAAAACTATGCAACACTTTATATCTTAGATACTTGTGTAAAGAACTATTTGAGAAATACAAAAATTTTAAACGATTTTTAACTCAATTTAACCTCCAAATGGCTTCAATTATGCTAAGTTCTTATTGATTTATGTTTAGGAAAAAAACTAGGAGCAAAACTAGACAAAGTAGTGAAAAAAATGACAAAAAGATGCATTTTATAAAATTCTAAAGTCAAATACTTTATTTTTCAATTTTTTTTTTGAAAAAAACTATTTTTTTAAAAAAATGATCACGAAACTTGACAAAACTATAACATATTTATACTCAAAAGACGCGTTTTAAAAAGATCTATCAATCTAAATTAAAAAAATTAAATTTTATTTAAAACTGAAATTTTTATGATTATTTTTCTTTTTTGACCTTGCTCGACATACGACTTTCAGAGTCAAAAAAGTGCTCTTTGCCAAGAGAACACTTGTTCATTTTATTGCATTAATTGATAGCATATCTAGAGAGCTTTCTAAATGTGAAATAAAATTCCACTACCATGGGTATCCCTGAAGCACTACAGCGATTTTTGTCAAAAAATTGTTGTTTTTTTTATAAAAATTTTTTTTTTCACTATCAAAACTTTGTTAAAATTATACGACATGTATGCAAAAGTTATAGCTTTTGATGTAATCTTTAATATAAAAAAGAAATTAGTAACTTTGGTTGTGCTTGTGAAGACCTACACAAACGAAAGTATGACGAACACGTGGTTTTTGAGAAAAATCTAGTTTTTCACAAAATTTTTCAAAGTTATTTGCAATTGTTTATATCTTAAAACAAAGTAACTATTTAAAGCTATTAACAAAAAAAATTTGAAGGAGATTCATCTATCCAGTATCTGGTGAGAGCATTTTCAATGTAACGTGAAAATGGTCGTCTGACCAACTTTGAAGTGCCATATCTCGGACATGCTGTCGACTTGAGCAAAGTTTTAAGGACGTAAATGTAGGGCATAATAAGAACTATCATATAAGCTGTAGAAATAATTTTTGGAAAAATTTTCCATTTCTGGCCCATAGTGCAGCGCGACAATTTTTCCTTTCTTTTGTGTACTCAATATGACTTTAAGGCAATTTACCATTTCACATAATAATAGTAATAATATTTGTGCACACGGGCAGATATCAAATGGTGTTATGTATTATTTTATGAGCATGAGCCCGCAATAAAAACCTTACATATATGCATTGCGATATCAAATGCTGAGGGAGTGGAAAAAAAACACCGTTTGAATATCTTCCTTTTGACTTCCACCCATCATCATCAATGGCATCAGCAACAAAGTCAATGCGATTGTCATGCTGCGAAGTTATTTTATGTTAACATATATCAAAACATAAATTCCGCAAAAATAGAAAATTGAGGATAAGGAACGAAAAAAAGGAGTAAGATGATGGGGAATTCAATAAGGAAATCTTTGACATTATATTTGGTAAAAAAAGAACAAAGCTAGTTTAAAATGCTCTTATGAATGAGGTTGTGAATAGGAAGCTGTTTTCCTACTAGCTTCTTGTCTATGTCCTTGTTTCGTGGTGTAACTCTGATTCTCTGCTACTTTGAGTATGAAATAAGAGGTCAGTAAAGACATCCATTGAAAAATTGAATAGTCAGACCCACTCCATCCTCATTTTCTGACGAACTCTTATAAAATTAATTCCTCAGTAAATTTCTGGTCCTAGATAATACTGTAATCGGACCTAGATCAGCTTATTAACATCTCATTATGGCTATGCTAATGCTTTTTAAACACATCGACAACATAGAGCTTGGTTGACAGTCTTTAAACATGCTTGGTGAATAATTTCTAGAAGTATTAATTGAAAGGATTGAAAGTTTTTATCAGGACTGGATGGTATTTGCACAAAGAACATGAAATAGGTAAAATAATCCATTTACCAGTTATATGTATGTTAAACACATGAACTTTAAATCCTGCAAATGGATGCTTACTTTAACCAGACTAGTCGATTCTTCAATTTTTAATTGTCAAAATCCTCAATCGACAATAATAAAATCAACCTGACAACCTAAAAGTGCCCAGTTTGTCATCTTTTCATGTCAATATTCGCTAACCATTTCATGCCCATCAGCAATTTTTTTTCAACATTCATATATTCCATTGAGATGGAGAAAGCACATAAAAAATATCAAGCAAAAGCAAACACACAAAAAAAAAAGTCAAACAACATAAAGTCAATACTGAAATGGCATAAAAATATATGTACAGGAAATGTCAACCCTTAAAAAATATTGTAAGTGAATCAAACAGTATGAGAATAACCCCAGATGTATAAACGCTGGTTGAATAGGTGGCAAAGCATGAAAAATAAAATGATTTTGACTATAAAAAGTAATAATATTGATATTTTAGATGTCAAAAAAGCTACGAGTACGGAAAATGCTATTTAATTTCATAATTTTTCAATAAAAAATTCTTCCTTTGTGTGATTGTCGGGTGGAAAAGGCGTGCTCACTAGGGTTATAGATACTAAATAGCTTGAACTTTACTATTTTGATTGACAAGGATTGTTTGACTGCAAAATGAAAGAAGAATCATCAGAAGAATTAAAGATCTAGTGGAAACCCCTTAAACCATCAAGCATGTTCATTACCTTATTTCATTTTATCCACATACATTCATTTAGTCGTCTGGATTACACATTTTTTGGGTTGATATTCGCCTCATCACATTAGGAATTTTTCTTCCTTTCCTTCTTTCCTATTTTCAGTCATTGTCATTCCATTAGGAGAGTAAAGATATACGCTGTCAACTGCTCAATTTCATCTTCATTCCACATATAGTCATTACAGAGAATCCTCTCATATGCGATACGTGGAATGAAAGATGAAAAATAATTTAATGTATTTTAATGTTTCTTTTTCGTTTTTCCCTCTTGAATAAATGGATCTATGCATAAGTATATTTATGCTTATAGCTCAATACCTGTCATACAAAACGACCTTTTAAAAACAGTATCTGCTTGGTAATGAAAAAATGATGATATTTGATATTTGTCGAACATCATCGTCAGCTCTCCTCACATTAATTTCGTTGAAAATAAGGAAATTTTTTTTGTAGCCTTAGTTTTTTTGAATTATGGAAGATTCCTAAATTAGGCACTTTGGGTGGCTTTTGGATATAAGGGACATCCTATTTATAGCTTGCAATGAATGACTCATGTGACTAGGTTGTGCCTGAGCAGCCTGTGCTCATGTGCCTGAGCAGCCTAGGAACTAATGGAAGAAAAGTTTTGACGACGATTGTAAAGCTGCTGTGGTAGCAACTTAGCCAACTGTAAGCAGAAACTAAAAATAATTTAAAAGACAGTTAATCTATAAAACCAGCAAAATTAGCAAGAAATATGCGTTGCATCAATCCACATAACTCCAGTTCAACATCCTCACTTTCCCTTGACTTTTCAGGTACAAAATAAATGAATGAGATGGATGGATGGATGGTTGATGGAAAAAGTACACAGTAGCGGAAACATCTAGACAAAAGGATAATATGTAAAAATGATGATATAATTAAATTCCGATGAATTTTTATTCCATCATACTTTCAATAAAATGTATGAATGATGAGTTTGTACTTTAGGAAGAATTAATATTTCATCTCATCCTCTTCAATTGTTGATGGAAGTTGCTCAATTGTCTGCCACTTTGAATAAATTAATATTTTTATATACAAACGGGATAGCAGCTACATTCTTGTGTGGCGGATATTGTTGCTGATTGTTGCAAATATTTTTCCCATCCGTAACGGACACAACATCAATGTTTAAACGGTTTTTTGGTCATTGAGAGTCATTTGAATGCATTTTCTAGTGGTTCATAGTTTAGAGGCATTCATTGAGCATGTTTGCTATTTCCATGTACTTATTAAGGCTTTTGATATTCATAGGACGAAAAAAATCGTAAAGCTTTAAACTATTATGTGGACAAAATGAAAGAACTTAATATATTTTATTTTGAATAACGAAACCTAACCTTTTATAATTTTCTATTAATTGAATTCATCGCCATTCAAATTCCGTGCTGTTTTGAAAATGTTTTCAAATAAATTTTCGAGATTAATTTTTTTTTGCAAGCCTAAAGTCCACTCCATCAAAATATGATGATGATGTTGATGAGTATGAAATATGAAAATTTCTAATTAATTAGATAAAATCATCGCATCTTTTACATTCATTTGCAAAATTACGTGTTTGGCTATTTCAGTTCTGACTGCTCTTTGTTTTGTTTTCATTTCTCTCTCTTTTGTATGTTCCTGAATTACTGCAAATGTTTATTGTTTGCATTTCAATTCGAAATAATATTTTCATTACATTACAATATTACATTTATGTGCATTTTTGATTCATGTTGTGTATTTTTGATGGAAATGTATATTCAATCCCATTCCACTCAATTCGGACGAACTGTTCAATGGAAATTCTATATTTACTGTCCATAATCATTTATTTGCTTATTATGAATAGAGAGACAAACAATTGATGATAATGATGCGTTTTTGAGGCTGTTTATGCTTTTGGATTAGATCCAGAACGTTAATTGCTCTAAATTAGCGAATAATTTTCTATATTTGGCGTTAAATATAGATTTGGTCAGTTGTCCAAAAACTCTACGTCAAATCCGAGAAGAAATCAAATTAAAGCTCTTTAAGTAATCCAAAATCCCTTAACAAATCAAATCCAAATCTAAAATAGCATCATACAAACCGCTTCATAGTTAGGGTGACCATCTGCGTAGTTTTACAACGGACAGTCCTGTATTTCAAAACCCTGTCCTGTATAAATTTGAAAACTTTGTTCCAGGTCCTGTATTTTTTTTCACGAAAATTTCCGTTAATTTTCAAATTTTCCTTTGTGTCCTGTATTTTTTGGGAAATTTATAAAATGTCCTGTATTCTCATAAAAATTGGATGGTCACCCTATTCATAGTCTGTCATCTTATTTGCTCATAATATTAACTTATTATTATATCCAAAAACAGAATGGGCATCGAAAGAACAATGCTATACTGCTCTTATAAATAGACTCGTTTAGTATTGAAGAGGATTTATTATCTGTGCAAATAAATGAATGATTATGATATTTGAGAACTGATATACCAAACACATTAACTTTTCCAGCAATAACAAAAACAATGCTGTGGGAGAAAAAAACATATAAAGAGGAAGTATGAAAAAAATTCCATTCAATGCTGTTCAGTTCAGTTCAATAAAGTCTATCTGGATAAATATTTTCCTCTTTTGAACTTGAATCGTATTTATCAATTGTGTTTAATGCCAATATAGGTCTACACATCCATATTATAGTATATGAATTTATATATTGGCCGACTTATTTTCTATTTGCACTTTTGCATGGCATGTTGTTGATATTATCTTTCAAATGAAATGCACTTCTCTATTACAAAATAATAATTATTTTTTTTTGTTTTAATCTCGACAATATGCATGCTGTAGTATGTGAATTAATACAAAAGGCACATCCAAAAATGATAAATGAAAATTGCATATTTTCATAGACAACGAGTTTAGCTAGTCAGAAATGAAAACAAGTGAATGGAACAAAAAAAAATCTAATTCAAATTGCATTGTTGTGCAAAATGCAAAAAAAAGACTTCATTAAATTTTGTAAAATTTTCTAACCCCTCCACAGCAAGACTGTTGTTTTTCAAACAACAATAAAATCGCGGCAGTGAAATTGATTTGAAATAAATTGTACAAATGAGTCGAAACGAATCAACGTTAAAATCATCGTCATCAGTTGGAAAATTCACTGAAATGCGATGGAAAATTTGAATAATGAGACGAAAATTTACATCAATTCTGCCTTCCCTTCTGGATGTGGATTTGGAAATTTTTCTCATCGTATTGAATTAAATTGAGGAAAAATTTTGTGTGTTTTTTGAGCGAAACTGATTTTTTGAGGATTTTTGGGAAATTTTAATGTGAGTAAAATTAGTGCTTAATGTCTATGGATTGAGTTTACAATTTAGTCTCTTAAAATTCTCACAATGAAAGGTTTCTGTATTAAAAAATAAGGCTAGCAAAGCTTCTTACAAACTCACAGTATCATATCAGTATTGGTTCTTGTTCTTGGTTCTTGGTTCTTGGTTCTCGGTTTTCGGTTCTTGTTTCTTGGTTCTGGGTTTTGGTTCTTAGTCTTGGTTCTTGGTTCTTAGTTCTTGGATTTTGGTTCTTGGTTTTTGGTTCTTGGTTCTTGGTTCTTGGTTCTCGGTTTTCGGTTCTTGTTTCTTGGTTCTTGGTTCTTGGTTCTTAATTATCGGTTCTTGGCACTAAAAAAGCTCAAAACCATTGATGCTTTACTTTAGGAAGGTAAATATTGGTTTCAAAGTTTTGTTATATTTCATAAAAATTGTTCTGATTGTCTAGAAACGAGTACGAGAGTAGGATGTGTCAAATGAGCATTTTACAAACTACATAACATCCATACGATCCCCAAAAGAATAGACATTAGACACAAACATGAACAATTTCCAATTATAACCCGTTTACAATGACATTCCCTACTTATCTCATCTATTCTTGCTCCAAATTTAATCTCTAGGAAAATGTATAAAGTCAACTACTATTTGGTGTTAAAGCATTTGGAAAATTAAAGTCAATCTTTCGAATGAAATTCCATTTCGTTGCCCTTCCATTTCACGAGAAAATTTACATTTAGAGAATATTTTTTTACACGAAGGAGCAATTAAAATCCCACAAAATTTAACTCCACTTGAATTTGATTGATAAATCCTCGAATAGATATAGGGAAAATTGTTCATTTGAACCATGAGAGACAAATATAAATTCACACTCGTTCATTTAATTGACAGATAAACATTTGTACAAATTATTCATGCCTTTATGGACACGGAGGATTTGCCGGGGATTTTGGAATTTTGTTGAGTATTGTATGTGGGAGAATTGGCATTATATAGATGAGAAATTGAATGTTGAATTGGAAATAAGTTGGAAAGTCAGTGCTGGTTGATGATTGAAATGCATGCGAAGGGGATCGCTGTCGTAATTGTGGCTTTAATGGTTTCTTATTAATATTGCAGAGTCAGAGGGATGTTTAGATGAAGATTCATAGGAATTCATACTACAATAACTTTCTATAGCTTGTAATGAACTATATCTGAGTCGAATTGACTAGAATAATGTCGACTTTAAGCCTTACTTTTGCCAGCTTGACTCAGATAAGGTGCGCGCAGTTCGTTTAGACGCACTTAATTTTTTTCAAATTTTCCTTTAATAAACACTATTAAGACAAAAACTATTTTATGTGTTTATAGCTATGACCAAT
The DNA here is from genome assembly GCA_917627325.4 of Chironomus riparius. NCBI lineage: Eukaryota > Metazoa > Arthropoda > Insecta > Diptera > Chironomidae > Chironomus > Chironomus riparius. The sequence continues at coordinate 12,316,039 of OU895877.1, read as the reverse complement.
TAGGTTATAAATATAATAAAAGTATCTGACTAAATGCTTTGCTTAAGTAATTAAAATAATTTTTTCAAAAATTACAACAACAAAGTGCGCAGTTCGTTTAGACGCACTTTGAAAAATCTAAAATTTTGTCTTATTTACGTTTCGTAGAAAACTTAATCGTTTCTAATATTAATCTATCAACAAAAACGAGTAATTACTGAGGGTTTTAGAATTTTCCATCAAGTTTTTCCAGAGATTTTCCTTCATTAAAGTTTTCATGTTGCAAAAATTTTGATAAATTATTTATCCAATAATTTTGCGTTAAATTATTATTCTTTTAACTGATTTCCATAGATAATTGTCCATAATATTAGAAAATTAACAGATATTTAAGCTTTCTTATAAGTATAAGGCGAAAATATGTGAAAAATATAATTATGGTGAAAAATTTTCCACCACTCTCATAGATTAATCAACAAATTTTGACAAAACTGTAGATACCATAATAAATTTGAATAGACCAGCTTATTTATCGTATTAAACTTAGTTAAAAACAGAAAACTGCACAGCTCTATGGCTAATGGAACTTGAAAATTTTACTGAAAAATTAAGTTGTGGTGAAAAAATTCACCATAGAAAAATAAAATTTTAAAAAACGTTGTTTTAGGCAATTGTTTCATTTAAATTAGGTTGTAAAAGTGTTTCTGTCTCAAAATTAATCAATTTAAAACATGAATTAAAACCTTAGACATTGTTTTTTAAAATTTTATTTTTCTATGGTGAATTTTTTCACCACAACTTAATTTTTCAGTAAAATTTTCAAGTTCCATTAGCCATAGAGCTGTGCAGTTTTCTGTTTTTAACTAAGTTTAATACGATAAATAAGCTGGTCTATTCAAATTTATTATGGTATCTACAGTTTTGTCAAAATTTGTTGATTAATCTATGAGAGTGGTGGAAAATTTTTCACCATAATTATATTTTTCACATATTTTCGCCTTATACTTATAAGAAAGCTTAAATATCTGTTAATTTTCTAATATTATGGACAATTATCTATGGAAATCAGTTAAAAGAATAATAATTTAACGCAAAATTATTGGATAAATAATTTATCAAAATTTTTGCAACATGAAAACTTTAATGAAGGAAAATCTCTGGAAAAACTTGATGGAAAATTCTAAAACCCTCAGTAATTACTCGTTTTTGTTGATAGATTAATATTAGAAACGATTAAGTTTTCTACGAAACGTAAATAAGACAAAATTTTAGATTTTTCAAAGTGCGTCTAAACGAACTGCGCACTTTGTTGTTGTAATTTTTGAAAAAATTATTTTAATTACTTAAGCAAAGCATTTAGTCAGATACTTTTATTATATTTATAACCTAATTGGTCATAGCTATAAACACATAAAATAGTTTTTGTCTTAATAGTGTTTATTAAAGGAAAATTTGAAAAAAATTAAGTGCGTCTAAACGAACTGCGCGCACCTTATATATTACAAACTATAACTAAGGTATACTCAAGAAACCAACTTCTTTAGATGCTGTATAGCTTTTCTAATTTCCATACAACACCCAAACTGGCTCTTACTGCAAATCCCTCGATAAAAAAGGCACATCAGATTTTTTTAGGAAATGAAAATACCAGCAATTTATCAATTCGTCAATGGTTAATTCCAACAAAAAATTTTTTTTACTCCTCATCCACAGCAACAGCACTTAATTAATCGTTTTGTTTTAAGTTCATTTCTGAACCGGTTGTGAGATTAAACTAATTAATTTTTATTTTATAGTAGGAAATTTTTTCTCATCTGATGTTGCATGCAGGATTCATTATAAGGACAATCTATCCCCTTTTTTTAAATCTACAGGAAGAAACTTTTTTTTTCGTTCTAAATTAAAACCTAAATAAAAAATGAGAAGAATTCAGCAATGAGAAAATAAAATTTAATTACACTTTTTAAAACTCTTTTTACCGCATCCAAATGCCTGACATTGCGTACATTAACATTCATTTGGAGTTAAAAACACGGAAAATGAGGAGAAAAAAAAGTTGTTTCGTTTGATGGGAAATTCCTCTTGTGCATTGTAAAAAAAGCAATGTCCTTATTAATTAATGAGAAACCTGGTGCTACTGCTCAACCACAAAAATGGTGATGCCACGCTTTGGTCGTAAGAGATAGAAAAGAATAATGGAAATGTGGATGTGTGTGTTTTGGGAAATTGTAGTGGTTTTTTATTCCGGTTTCTTTTCTGAGTGGCAAGTTGGGGCTTAAATTTATCAGATGGTGGGTTGTTGATGGTTTCTTGTCTGATTTTGCTATCTATTCGGCTACTAGTGGCAAATCAAGAATTAGTGGTGCTCGAGTTCAAATTATATTGGCATCTGTAGATCTTTACGACTTTCAGCTTTAGTCACCCACTCCTTACTGCCTCGCTGAGACCTTTTCAATCTTACCAACGATAGGGAATATAATATAATGGCTGATGACCCCCTAAATCAGCAATTTTTTTTATTCCATCATATCCATATCCAATCTTTGTAAGCCCTAGACACTTTAATGATTGAAAGGATAACCCGAACATACAAAGAGCATGCTCAGAAAAGTGAGCATATAAGTGAGTCTACTCAAAAAATGTACTCATGCAAGCTCATTCAACTGAGCATGCTCATGAGAATATTATGAATGTGCTCACTTAAATTTTTTACAACAACTTTATAAGCTCACGTGAGTGCATTCAATAAGTATACTCTTGAGAATATTAAGAACATACTCATGTGAATTCACTCATATGAGTGCACTTACTGAATGTACTCATGAGCATATAATGAGCAAGCTCACTGCTGTGTCACACAATTTTTTTTATATTCTCATATGAGTGCACTTACTGAATGTACTCATGAGTATATAATGAGCAAGCTCACTGCTGTGTCACACAATTTTTTTTATATTCTCATATGAGTGCACTTACTGAATGTACTCATGAGCATATAATGAGCAAGCTCACTGCTGTGTCACACAATTTTTTTTATATTCTCATATGAGTGCACTTACTGAATGTACTCATGAGCATATAATGAGCAAGCTCACTTCTGTGTCACACAATTTTTTTTTTTTTTAATTATATTCTCATATGAGTGCACTTACTGAATGTACTCATGAGCATAAAATGAGCAAGCTCACTTCTGTGTCACACAATTTTTTTTTTTTTTTTAATTATATTCTCATATGAGTGCACTTACTGAATGTACTCATGAGCATAAAATGAGCAAGCTCACTTCTGTGTCACACAATTTTTTTTTTTTTAATTATATTCTCATATGAGTGCACTTACTGAATGTACTCATGAGCATAAAATGAGCAAGCTCACTTCTGTGTCACACAATTTTTTATATATTCTCATATGAGCGCACTTACTGAATGTACTCATGAGCATATAATGAGCAAGCTCACTTCTGTGTCACACAATTTTTTTTATATTCTCATATGAGTGCACTTACTGAGTTTATTCAAGAGCAAATTGTGTACGTTTTCGATTTAGCTGACATTTTTTAAAAAAACGTCAGCTACCTTAAAAAATCATTATTTGAGATTTTTTAAAAAAATATCAGCTAAATCGAAAACGTTAAAAAAATGATTTTTAAGGAAGCTGACGTTTTTTAAAAATGTCAGCTAAATCGAAAACGCTAAAAAAATGATTTTTTAAGGAAGCTTACGTTTTTTAAAAATGTCAGCTAAATCGAAAACGTTAAAATTGGTGCTCAATAAGATTCAAGCTTCAAAGAACTTAGTTCGCCTGTAAAAATATAATAATTTAAGTATGTGTTATGCCATATATAAATTATTATATATTTACAGACAATAGCTCCAAGGAAAAGTGTGAGATGTCAGAAGTTAAGCAACGCAGAAGATATTTCAACAAAGATGGGTGACCAGATTTATATGTTTCCGTCTAAGTATTTGAGATAAAATATTAATAATAATTTCTAACTCTTTCAAAATTATTCACAGAAATTCAAAGAAATAAACGGAACAGTACTTGATTTCAGCTAACCTATAATATTCAAATTTAGCTTAATTAATTTTTTGAATTTTGCAACTTCACTTGAGTGCACTCATGAGTGTGCTCAGATGAGCATATACTCATAAATATACTCACTGAGCATATATCTTTTGAGTATCTTCATGAGTATAAGCTCTTTGAGAATATTTATGAGTATATGCTCTCTGAGAATGTAAATGAGTATATTCAATGAAAATGTTACATGAGAAAAATGTTGCATGTGACATGTTACCTTCTCATTTGAGTATGCTCATGAGTTTACTCAATGATCTTATTACATGTCACATAGGAATGTGCTCACTGAGCATGCTCAAGAAGGTACCGTAAGCGCATCACTGAAATGTATGAAAATGAGCACATTCTCACAAAGGCTAATAGGCTCACAAATAATGTGCTCTGAGCATGCTCATTGTATGTTCGGGTAAGTTCTATTTTTATTCCTAAATCGCATTTGTATAAGAACATCTCACAACATAATGTAATAGAGTGGTAAGAATAAATAATTTTTTTATCCTCCTGCTTTATGGTGTGCTGTTATTACCCAAATAGATTGCATTACTGTAAGGAAGTATTTTAAAAAATTTAAAAAAGACCTCTTCTCGGTTTCCTTTCCTTTCTCACTCTTATGTATTAATTTTTTTTATTTTCCTCACTGTGCTGCCTACCAAAATTGAGAATATGCACCTGCGACCTGAATAAGAACTCAGAAATATAAAATTATATGAAAAAAACTCACCACTTTTCGCACATTTTTCATAAATTAGAAAAAATTATGTTTTTTCTTGTGTAGCACTCATTTCTTTCCTTTATGTTCTTGTACATTTATTTGTAAATTCAATTTTCATGAAATTACTGCTGCTGCTGGTGCTGCTTGTAGCTCTCAAAAAGAATGAAATAAGGTGTCTACAATTATTTTGTGAAAGAAAATAAGGAGCGAAATTGTTTTAAGTATTTTTTGAGTTAAGGAATAAAAAATGAAATGAGTTTGTTTTGCGGTAAAGGAATTGAGTTGTTAAAGACTTGACAAACTTTTTATTTTGTAGTGTTAAACAAAGTTTTGAATTTTATTATGGGTTGTTTAGTAGTTCCGACACTTATTGCACCGATTAGTCGATTATTTACATCATATGCAGGCTTTTATGGCTCCACACTAGTCAAATGAACTTTCTTTGTCAGCATTTGGCACCTCTGCACTTGAACTTTTGTTGTAAACCAACAACCTTAGCTCACCAAATTAATTTCCCAAATCATCAAATAAATTCACAACATTGACCCTCCTTAGCATCTCCTAAATGTCACAAAGCCATTAACCAATTCCAATATCAATAACAGAAAGTCTTAAATTCAATTTTTTTCTTCATGCCTCATTTCCATTTTCTCGCACAACTGTTTTCTTCATCCTCGACTAAAATAATGCGTAAAAAAATAAAAACCATAAATGGATTGTTTATGTTTGCCTCACTAAAATTCTCGGTCGCTAGCAAAAAAAAAATATTTATGATCGCAAAAGAATTAAGGCGAGAAAAACGAAAAAAATGCATTAATAATTTAATTCCACCAGACAAATTACACGGGGTGCTTCTTTATGTGCTCTCCTTTTTTTTCCTTCGTTTTTTACGCGGTACAAAATTCTCTTGGTAATTATAATTTTTTTTTGTGATGCTGCGACTATATGCTTGTTGTTTCTATTATTATTTTTATATTGGTTGGTGGCTTTTTTTGGCGGGTTGGTAAGACAGTTGGTGTGATATTGGATAGGGTTGTTGTAGTGATAAGGAGTCTGAATGTCCATATATTAACTTTAAATTTGATCAAAATTGCCTTAATGATTTAAAGTTCAATAAAAATGATGATTGTGAGCCCGGGCGACAAAAAGTTTATGTTGAGATGATGTCCACGTGATGGTGGCACCTGGCTGAATATTTACTCAGTTTTTTCGCTCAAAGGATAGTCCAAGTTATAGATTTGAAGCTACTTAAACAAAAATCGACTTGATTTGTAATTATTCTTGGAAATTCAACAAGATTCAAGTCAATTTTGAGCTCTGGAAGCTTAAATTAGTCAAATTTCAGTTCACCAAGTCAGGTTTAAATAATATTCTCAGAGCCACAATGCTCTTAAATGTCGATATTAGGTCACTCATTATACCCATTAATGGCTTGCATCAAAAAATCATTTTTCCATAATATTTATCACAATTTTTAAATGCGCTCTTAAACTTCACGCCTATAAAAACTAAACTTAATTCCATAAGTTGCTATTAAGAAAATTCTGTATTAAAACATAAATCAATGCTCTCCTTTTTTGTGTGTAAATTATTAAAAAAAAATTTTTATTATATTGTTTCCATTATTTTCATTTTCCTTTCTTAAAAATTAGTGCGCTAATGGTGTAAGACTGTGGAAAGAAGAAATTTTTAATTAGATTTTATTGTTGTTTTATTGCATTTTCACTTTTTTCATCACTGAAAGGGATGAATCTCATTGAAATTCACAACATATTGTAAATGAAATTTTTTTATGCGGCAAGAAAAAAAAAAAATGTAAATTATATTTAAAAATGACAGCAGCAATCTGCATTGAATAAATATAGCTTAGTCAATAATAATAAAGCATAAGAAAATATCACATAAAAGTATTTGCTTCTAATCAAAAACCATAAAAATGTGAAAAAACCCATAAAAATCGTCTTATCGCATTTTCATACTTTTCTTTACTCTCATTCTGTGTGTGCAATTGTGAACGTTTTAAAGTTCCTTTGATGACTTTAATCTCCTCAATTGAGCACCGATGATTTCCATAATTTTAGCATGATTTTATTGAGTTGATGTGCTTGTGGGTTGTTGTTTGGCTGAATTAAAAATTAGGAATTGAGGATTTTACGTTGCTGTAGTGAGAGGCGACCTACCTGTCACTTTACTCTGTTGCTGATATTGAGTACTAGTCGGCAAAGTGTTTCATTGCAGTCATGCGAATAGATAATTACTGACAGTGTAGACCCAAGTTGCTACCAGAGCTCGAAGTCAACTCGACTCCATACAAAATTTCATCCACTTCGTGCTCTGGTTACTACCTTGTCATTTCAACCTCATTGTCACTATGATAGATATATGATAGCTATGACATAAAAGAAATCGTATTTCACTAATTTTAAGTCTATTTCATCATGAACTTATCATATAATCCCGAAATCAATTACTGAGCTCATTCTAAGTTCCAAAACAGCATACCCACCTAAGCCTTTACCTAATATTGGCTGCTTAGGACAATAAGTCATTCATACCTTGAATATTGATTGATTTTCATAAGCTACTAATGTTAAATACATTATAAACCTTACTATAGACCTAAAAGACACCTAATTTGCATAAATATTGAACTCAAGACCCGCCATCCAACTTCCTTACTTGTTCTCTTTAACTTTATTTTTATTTGCACAAAGAATATTGGAAAATGTGTTTTATCGATGTTCACAGAAAAGAAAGGCACAGAAAAAAATATTAAATGAAAAAAAAATTTGTATATGCGGATTCAATGAGATGAAAGAATGATTCTATCAATTCAAGGAGGGGTTGAGGTAAAATCTAAAGGAAGTCGAAAACGCATTTATGCATAATCGGAATATAATGTTGACTTAAAAAATATTCGAGAGTGAACAAACGAATTGTGTAGCAAAAAAAAAATAGAAGGCAATAAAGAGATGAGAAGCAAGGAATTTTAAAAATCCTACCAATTTAATTTCCAATAAAAAAATCTGTTCGCATCTATATCATTTTGCAGTTATTCATTGTATAAATATACACGAGAGAGGAATTGATGAAGAGGGGAAAGAAATACTGGCGGAAATTTGGCACGGTTGAGGGTGATCAAATGAAACGGAAATATTTATATGCATATGTTCTTTGTGTTGTTGTTTGTTGAATGGTATAATAACACAAAAAAAAGTAAGGAAAAAGGCAGATAAAATATGAAAATCAATGAGACATGAAAATTATTGAATTAAAAAATCGAAAAAAAGAGAATTTAAGAAGAAGAAAATGTTCTTTTTTCACACTTGACTCAACTTACTCAGAGATGGCGCTAGGTGTCCAGAAGAATGAGAATTGTTACTACTTAAATAGATTTTTGTCATATTTTCATTGTTAATTAAATTAGACTAATGGAGCAGTTGGTCGTGGTTCGCTTATTTGCAAATCACAATGCTGACCGAGCGATCCTGGGTTCGAGACTCGAGAAAAGCAGAATATTATTTTATTAACAACAGACAGTATGATTGAAAGCTTTCATCGTCTTTATACTGAATGTTATAGACAGAATTGTTATTAATTGAGTTGCTTACGATTACATCTACAGCTGTTGACAAGCTTAATTTCGCCAAGAGTTTGAGTAACATGATATCAATATGCAAACTTAGCTTCGACTCGTCCCAAATTTAATGCCATACTTTTCACATTCTGATGTTATTTGCCTTACTGCTTTTGAGTATTTTATGCTTCATCCGATACCACAGACCAAAAAAAACCACACTTTTATGACCAAAGCTCATCAAAAATTCCCTTTGACAATTCTTTCAATCCTGATTATCATCCACAAATCGCATGAACATTCACAAATGAAATCTCTAAATTTTAATCTTAAATAAGCATTTATACTTCAAAGTAAAATAAATTGACACCATTTACAGCAAGTATGATTGCGACTTTGTAGATAAAATTTACTTCCAATTCAGAAATGTGAATTAATAACACTCAGACTCAAAGTGTAGAATGTAATTTCTGTTTGATTTTTATTTTCAATTGAATCTCTCTTTCTGATAACGTGATACATTCCATTGCATGTTTGCAAGCCTAAATAAACAAACACATTTTTTTTTAATTTATATAAAGTGCGATGAGGAAAAAAAAGTCCATTTACATTCACACATATAATATTGTGTTGAGACAAAACGATTAAAAATCACATAAAAGACGGCAATTAAAAAGTGTTAAACATCAACACGTTTCGTTTGTATAGGAACACATATAAATATAGCACATCTCATTCTACATACAAATGGTTCTCAGTTTTTCCATTTTATTTACATAAGCATACAATTTATACAACAACTAAAGGTAGGTACTGTACATTATACATTGCATTGGAGTCAATTTCAATGAATGATGACGCTTTGGGATGAAAAAAGTGAAGGATGAAAAGTTGTATGATGAAATGTCTGGGTGCTTATGACGCAGTTGAATTAAAAGTCCAAAATTAAACTTTAATTGAACTTTATAGTGTTGAAGTATTGATTTTTGCTAGGTTATTGATAACCTACAATTAAAAAATTGTATACAGCTTAGATTGCGACCCCAGAATCATTAGACTGCCACCTTCTTACTTTGTCACTCTATCTTTATAGCTTCCTTTCAAAAAAGCTAGTTGATGCCATGACATCACGACAAACCAACCCCACAAATTAAAAATCTTCTCGAATTCAGCGCTCAAAATGAGCACAAAAATGTAAACACAGTTCCAGTACAACATTCATTCATACTCAGATGTATATTTAAACGTTTCAGCATCTCTCCTCACCACCATCATCATCAACATCAACTATATAGAGCGATAAGTTTGCTGTTGATTTTTCTCTTTGTTTAGGTCAGCAAAAGGGAACAAAAAGTGTAGGAAAGAAAAATCGGAGGGAGCATACAAAGTTCTTTTCAGTTAGCTCTGAAGTGGATTTTTTAGTTTTTGTAAAATGTTAAAAATGTTTCTGCATTGTGCAATTGATTGCTATTGCTGCAGTAAAAAAAATAAGCAGTTTCTCATGTTTCTCGTATGTCCTTAAATGAACCCTTGAATGAGAAAAGGAAGAAAAAAAATGTGAAATTGAGAAATGAAAAAGAATAGCAAAAAAAAGCTCTCAATTTTTGTGTCATGCGCTTTTTCAAGCTCCCCATTTTATATCCATCTCTCTTTTCAAATTATCACACTTAAACAGTCACACAGAACCATCCCCAATTGCCTTGCGTTTTTTTTTGTGTGATATGTATGTATATATTTTTATTTCTTTTGCTGTGTGATTTCGAAGGCGTTTTCCAACTTCTTTTCGATTTCAATTCGTGAAAAACTTTTTATTTTTCCATCTTTTTGCTTTTCTCGTATTTTCCTATTTAAATGTGCTTTATGTGTGTATGCTGTGTATGATTTAAATGAACGAATAACTTTTTCTTTCTTTATTTCTCTTGTACATGTCGGTTTGAGAGAAATTCGAGATTCTGCTCTTCTTTTTGTTCTTTCTTCATTTTGATAAATCAACCTGGAAAAGCTAAAGCACCAACAAAAATCAAACCATATGGAAATAGATTAAAATTAATTGAAAGTTTTTCTATGGACAATTAAGATTTTTATTTGAATTAATAGTCAATACCTTGAAATCGTTCTGGATTTTGATCGATTTTGTATCGAAAAATGGAGTTGTCTTGACTTTGAGCTGCAGTTTGTTCGAGAACCATTGATACAGTCAATCAGACATCAGTTCCTCAATTTTAATAAGCATTTGTTGCAGATAAATTCTAATTAAATCGAATCAATTCAAATAGAATTTAAAACCATTTCTTTAAAACAACTTAGCTAAGAATAGGACTACCGGACATTTTTCAAATAAATTGAGAATATTCCTCATGTCGTTTCCTGATAAAATTAGAATAGCAAAAAACTATCCCGAATAGCACATGTTGGTTAATCGAATAGCAATCCAGCACCAAGCTGACGTAACTCTGGAATGGTGCTGGGCCAGATTCGAATGAAGCTTAGCCAACGAGTACTTATCATTAAGGTTTTCAATCCCGGGATTAAAATGTACTGAATCCCGAGTTTGATCCCGTGATTACATACATTTCAATCCCGGGATTAAAAACCCTACTTATCATAAAGCAAATGGCATTAGCATAGGCTGACCATCTGCTTGGTTTTTTAGACGGAAGTTTTCAATTTTTTCATTTTTCAAAAATAAAATAGTTTTATTTTGTTCTAATTCGTCCAGAAAACGAATAAAATTGGGAGGCACGTGGGACGTCTCTATTTTTTCAAAAAATTTCTGGTCACCCTATGTTAAATATAAGCATCAATTATTACAAAGTTCACTTTTCATGCCATTGTCTACTGCACAGATTAGAATAATATGCCAACAAAAATTCCCTTTCCTCTTGCATCGCCCATTACTAAAGTTTTATTTTTCATGATCACCAAACGGTCACAGACATAGACATAAAAGTATTTAAAAATATTTCTTCATTGATTAAATTTTTTTATCTTCTTTGTTATAATTTCTTCTTGACTGAATGAGAGAATCTTCTTCCTTTGCCTTCTCTTCTTCCTTTTAAAGCTCCCTTTTTTTGGGTTAATATGAAAATCAATACTTTTATGAATACATATCCTCTGTTGTTTCATCATCTATCTTTCCACTGACTCGCTCGCTCACTCATTCTATAACATTGTACATCGCTAGAGCGATGAAACAAGATAATGTTTCCTTCAAGTTTTATGTGTATTTGGAGAAAAAAAAATATTGATTATGCCCGAGTGACGAGGCCGGAGAGATATGGTAAAGAAGAAAATGTATTAAGACTTTTTGCATATATAGAAAAATAATATTTCTTCTTAAAAAACAAAAAAATTTGAGAATTCAATCATGTGAAAATCCTTGCATTAATTTCGAGAAACTTGATATGTTATAAGAATTTTTTTTAAGAAATTATTTTTAGCATCTTTGCAATTTTTTTTCCTGTGGCTTCTTCAGTTTGAAATATGATAGAACGTATGGCACATGAGATTGTGTGCGGTATTTTCTATCAAAAAAGTTGCTTCTTATTTATCCTGCAGCAATACAATGTTTATTATGGTTTGAATTATTTGAATATACACAAAATAGCAGTCAGAGTATGGACCAGTGCTGCTCAAAATATGCTTCACGAGAAACACGAAAGTAAGTCTATATGAATACAGCTATTAGATGTCACTAAGTTGCCACTAAGTTGGTACTAGATTGCTACTAAGTAGGTACTAGTTTGCAACTAGGTTGCTACTTGGTTGCTAGTAGGTTGCTGCTAGGTTGCTGCTTGATTGCTGCTAGGTTGCTGCTTGATTGCTACTTCGTTGCTGCTGGGTTTAAACAAGTTTGGTACTAGATTATTGATGGGTTGCTACCAGATTCAAATATTTTTATCCGAACGACAATTTTATGGGGCAGAAGGTCTTTTTTGTGTAACGCAATAATTAATCGACCCTTAACCCAACTTTTTGATAGTTCTTGGTCAGTAGAGCTTGCTGGCGTAGTGTTTTTAACCTAAAATGTTGCATAATAGAAAATAAACAGCCAGTCAATAGAAAAAACCACTACTACTAGCTACTAGTAAATTCATTTCATCATAAATATAAGCTGAAATGGACCACAACAATTTTCACATTTTATTTATAATACAAATAGAATCTATACACTCCCCGGACATCGACTATTAAATATCTATATGCTGTGAGAGAATGATGATTTACGAAATACAATAAATTATGTTCAATGCCCTCTTTTTTTCCTATATTAAAAAACAACAATATCAACACACGCCTTTTCCACAGACAGAACCAAAATCAGTTACAACTCAATAGAAAAAGTGATTTTTCCGCTGATTTTGTTATTACACATCTATATGTGTACATGTCTATTCCATTGGGGGATATAGTCAATAATATTGAGAGAAAATTTCACAGGCATTTGAGCGATAAATTGATAGATATTAAGGGGTCAAGCCGAAGCAATCCCTTGGACTTATGTATGTTCACATAAATCGAATATTTATATAAAATTTTCGATCAAATGATATAATATATTACTTTGCTTCCCTTTTCAATACTTCACACTTTATAGGCTTTTAGATTTGATATTTGTGAATGTGGATGGAGGTTGAAAAGGCGTTGGAGCGGGTTATTTTTGAATTAAAGGGGGGGGGGGAATGGATTTGAGGGATTTTTTAATTTTAAATATTTTGAATGAAGTTGGTAAAGTTTAGTAGCTAGTCGGTTACAGCAGGCTACTAGTTGACATGGCTGTAAAATTTAGTAAAATATTGAGATTAGCGTTGAAATGTGGAATTTTATTTTCCCATAAAGCTGTTGTCCCCCTAGTTTTTTTTTATTCAATTCAGCTCCTGTATCTCCGGGGACAGTTCTCCTAATTTGTAGCGCATAAAATGGCTTTTCAGAAATTTTCCCCTTGAACTGTCGAAAAGTCTTAGACCCGTAACTAGTGAACAGCCCCTAATGCAAAGGTAAACGAGCCACAATAATTCATGCATTACTCACAATTTTAAACTCACACTCAAGAAAGACATTCAACATTGATTAAAACTTTAATGAGCAAATGGAAAGTCTAGCAATAAGAAAAGGGTTAAGAGTTCAATTACGACTCATAATTTATTTGTAATCAACTTTTTTCTTCTTCTTTTTTTTCTCTGCTTGACTGCGCTCAAAAATTTATTTTTCATCTTACTCATTTTCTAATTTATTTCTTACTAGGTACAAGTTGAAACAAGAAGTAAAAAAAACTGTTAAAATTTTTCAATTAATTCCGCATAAATGATCAATACATAAAGAAAAATTAATTATTCAAAAAATATAATATAAGATGGTGATGAGAAGAAAATGAAAGGGTTGAGTTTGAATTTTGTGGATGTGGAAATTGGTGCCTTTAGGTTTCGTTGAAATTTTATTAAGATTGTTGTACTGAAAAAGTAATTGGAAGAGGAACTGAATATTGAATAGTATGTGACCTTATAGTTTCAAGCAAAGCTAGTTCAGGTAACTAAGATTCAAATCAAATCTTCAAAATTTTACGATTCTAACCCCCAAAATTAAAATATTAATTCCGCAATAATTCATGCTTCAATCCCCTTTTTTCTATATGACAGCTCATTTAGAGTTGTAAGTAAAGGATTTATGATTAAAACCCTTAAAATTTATGAAAAATTTCATTCGAATAATATTATAGATGGAAGTAGGAAGCGAAAAACACTGTTTAATAATCAAATAACTCGAATTTAATTTAATGAAACATTCTCTTTTGCCTATTTCTCATCCGTCTCCATAATTTTAAAGACACATTAATGTAATATAAGACATCTCATTCCCGTTCCTCTATTTTTTGATCAATTTACAAACGAAGAAATTTTGATTATTATGAAAAAATATTAAGAAGAGCAAATTGAGTCTAATTGTTGTGATTCATCAATTTATTATTTCTCCCCATAGTTTAGGGATGTAGCAATGCTAGTGCCTATCATTTGAGGACAATATTTCAGCTATCAATATTTGTTTGTAATTTGAATATTGTTTTAAATTTATTTGTAGCTTTTTATTCTCAAAACATTCATTATCTACATCAAAAATTATTTTTTGGAAATAGTTGGGGTAGCTACTAATATCAAGAGTTATTATTAATTTTTTATTGAAATTTAATGAAATTTAATTTCTTATCATTTTCAAGAGCAACTGTTGTTGCCGTGATGAAAGGAAATAAAATGACTAAATCGTTAATGGATTATGCTTAATTGCGAGAGAGTTTTTTTTTTTCATTAATTATCGTAAAAACAAAAATTATAATAACTTTTCAGCATCATCATGTCTTCAAATAGTAGTAAAAAGAACAAATAAAAGGGGTTAATAGAAATCTTCACGCGGGGGTGCTCTTGAGAACTATGAGGATGATGATGATCCCCGTTCTCAATTGATGAGAATTGAAACGAGAGATAGATGCAGGACGGAGACGAGAGGTGTGGAATTTAATGAAAGAATGCAAACAAAAAATGATGAGAGATTCCTTTTTAGCTTTTTTTCTATCTCTTGAGAAGATTATTGAATGTTTGAACAAAAAATTATCATAAACTTTGTTTATTAAAGAAACAATTTTTTTTTGTGTTGTAGAAAATTCTCATCTCTCGCTTTTCCTATTTTTCTTCCTTCTTTTTATTCAATATCAAATTAATTAAGGATTTTTTTTTGTGCTGAATGAGGAAGAATTTTTTTTTTCTTACTTTTGATTCCTTTTTGCTGTGGATTTAAGAAGCTGGGTGTTAAGGAGGATTCAAATTGTCCTTTCTTAATGTAAGACTGCAATTTAGTAACACATATGCTTGCATGGTGCCAGCTGAAGAAGCGTTACTGAGTCTTTGACAAAAAATATGTTAAATCATTAACAAACATTTGTAAACATTAAGTCTGTGGGGACCTAATGGCAGTGCTCCTCAAATTATGCTCCTTGATGTGTTTTTGTTTCGGTAACATATCAACCCGATCGGCACAGATTGAAATTCACTGAAATGTTTGCTACACGGCAGCTGGGTTAGTAGTAAAATTTGACATCGAAATGGATATGGCTTTCAAGCTGCAGTCGCTTGGTTCTAATTATGCTTTCAAACCTGCTGCCGTGTGGCAAACATTTAACTGTGTCACAGTACAAAAGTATTGTGAATCATTGCCTTTAAGTATGCCAAGAGTATCACTAAGGTATTTCATAGTTTAATTCAAGAAACTAGTTCCTGGATCCCATAAATTCTTACTCTGGCACTTTAAAAGGATATTTTATCATAGATGAATATGTGTTCCAAAATAAATTTAATGTTAGAATCTTACCAACATGTAGTTCAGTTATGGGGTCCTCGATTTGAACTGATGTTTTGTTCCATAAAAATCCTGTTGAAATCAAATCTGATCAAACAGAATCAATTCATTCAAGGGATGAAGCTTTAATATAAAAATAGCCAAGCTATATTCCGATTCGCTTAAAGCGTTCTATCAAAATTGTCTAGACTCATGAAGACTTCCTACTTATTCTACATCGCGATATTTCTACAAAAACAAAATATCAAAGTTAATTTATATCTCAAACAAATACAGATGAAAAAAAAAGTAAATTAATTTAGCAGAAAAATTCGTGGAATTTCCTCGACCCATGGCAAACAGCATCAAGACAGGAAATTGAATTTTCTGGACGATTCCTCTTGCAATTCATTTATTTGATGATTTTGATGAGTATAATTAAATCATTTCGGATGTATAAGAGACAAACAATTTGCCATTGCAGATCTGCATATCGTTGCTCAGTATCATTAGCATCTTTCACTCCTGTTTGACTATTGATTTATTTTCCTTTTCCTTTTCCGCTCCGTTCTTTTTTTTCTCCACAGAACTATGAAATGTTTTATGATATCAATGTTAGATGCAGGAAGGTTTCCCCTTAAAATTTTCGGATTTTCGTGTTTTATCACCCTCACTGGTGAATTTATGTACTTACTCTATATCTGTTTTTATTTCATTTCTTTTACCATTTCAGCAGAGGGGTTGACTCAGGTTTTTTGGACTGAGAATTTATATAATTTCATGAAAGAGTTGGGGGTGGATTGAAATTCAACAAGTAAACCTTTTTCTTTCTTTTCCAATTCTTGTCAGCAACTTCCGTCAGTAGTAAATCAGTTTTAAGGAAAAAATTCACCTGCACTTCATTGTCTCTGACATTCAACATGACATAATCATATTTTCAAGCTACTCTAAATGTAGGAGAGATGTGAGGGTGAATTGTGATGGATTTTTCCATCTTCTTTACTGATTGTCATGTATTACTTTTCTGCGATTACATTTGAAGTGATTACATTTATTTTAATTTTTCCCATGTGACATTTTTGCTCGTTTTATTTTTAGTGACTTTCTTTCTTTTTATCTTTGCCTTTGTCTTGATTCATTCATGATGGAATTTATGAGTTAAAAGGTTTTTCTTTGTTTTTGTTTATAAACATATATGGATGAGAAATTTGAAGAAATAGCATTAAGGATGAGGGACGCTATAATATATAAAATATTAAAGGAACATTAATAAAAAAATTTGAAAATTTAATTTGATTTTTTTTATATTTTAAGAATTGGAATTGTTTTGATTCGAGGCAGCTATAGCTATTGTGATGACACAAATCGAATAGAAATCCAGCATCAACCTGGCATGACATTGGAATGAGGCTGGAATCAAATCGAATCCAGAACCATGCCAGACTATGTGCTGCTGTGCCATTCGGGTGAATTGATCATTAAAATGAGTAGACTTTATAACGTTTTTAATAAATGTTGAAGGACAGAGCCTTCAATAATCAGCAACAGTCTCACGAGATCGAGAGTCTCAAACAACAAAGTAAGAATTAAAACATAATACTCAAAAAATGCTCCATTTATCCATCAAATCATACTGTTCAGTGACCTTGAATAATTTTTGGATTCACAAAAATTAACGGTCTTGTCTGTGATCGACAGTCAGGTGGTTTGTGCAATATTAGAGTCAAAATTATCTAGAATAAAAAACGATTCCGTTTTTAAATTGCTATGTCTTTAAAATGTTAAATGCCTAATCAAATTAAATTTACTAATTTCGATCATTTCATTTCTTCCTCTTTCAATCTAAGAAATAAAATATAAAAAAGAGTCAAAGCCAGAAACAAAAGAACAAAGAAATGAAATTATGTTTTTTTTTTTGGTGGAAGAAGAGAAGCTCATTTTATGTTTATGCTGCCATCAAAACATCACATACATAAAAGAAGGAGCGATGAAGAAGAAAATAAAAAGTAAAATGAAGATAAGCAGAAGAGAAGGAAAAAGAAATCAATCATTTTATCGGTCAAAAGAATGCAATTTTAATTTTCATGCGTTTCTTCAAGGCAAATCAAAAAAGAAACTGAAATCGTTTAATATTTAATATTGTATGTATCCATCCACATCCATATATATAAATTTTTGGTGGTGGCGGTTCAATATGCATGGTAAGCTATTTATTTTGATCGTTTCTCATCAACAACATGATACATCAACGGCAATACAATATTTCGAGTTTGCTTTCCGACATTCGAGTACGAATGTCTGATGATTTGATTTTTTGATATCGCATCGCCTAACACAAAATTCATTTCACAAGACCAATTTTTTTTTGTGTTTCTTGACTGCCTTTATTTTGGGGGTAATGATTTTTTAAGGAAAAATGCTGAGAATGTGCTAGATTGGCTTCCTGTCTGATCATTTGGTGGATTTATCAAAGATTTAGGGATTGTTAAGCTTGAAATGATGTAAGTATGTCGGAGCCGAGTGGAATCTAGGTAGGGTTACCATCTAGTTTTCATGAAAATACAGGACATTTGGTAAATTTTTTCGAAAAAAACAGGACATAGAGTAAAATTCGAAAATTAACGGAAATTTTCATGAAAAAAATACAGGACCAGGAACAAAATTTAAAAATTTATACAGGACAGGGTGTTGAAATACAGGACTGCCCGTTGTAAAACTACGCAGATGGTCACCCTAAATCTAGGGTTTCTAGCAATATATAGGCAAATCTGTCAGTTCGAGAGTAAGGCTTCTGTTCCTCGATTGGTAAGCCCGAATGGCACAAGTCGGTTAATCGAAAAGAAATCCGGTACCAAGCTGGCATGACTCTAGCATGGTGCTGACTTCGATTTAAATCCAGCTCCATGTCAGATTCATGCCGGCTTGGGACCGGATTGATTTTCAATTAACCAACTTGTGCTTTTCGGGAAGGCAATATATCGAATATCTGTAACCCTCTTTTGTGAAGACGTGGGTTCGATTCCCACGAGAGACCGATCTTTCAATCATTATTTCGATATGACAAGAATTCGAATAATGCTCAAGAAATTTCAAGTTAAAGCATACATTTTCCCTCCAAATTCCTCAAAAATGTTCCTTACTTAGTTTCTTTCGCATTGTTTCATTTCACTCTGTGTGTGCTCTTTAATGATACATGTTTTGTGAATATCGCCAATAGGACTTTATTCGATGAAAATGAAAAATCGAAACGTTTTCTGAATAATAAATTTATTAAAATTAATACACATCGAGTAGAATAATATAAAAAAAATGCAAATGTAATTTGAAACCAGTCAAATTATGGACATTGAAAAAAAAATTTTGTGTGTGCAAAACATGAAATGGAGAATAAAAACCAGACGCTTTTGGCTCAATTTGATCAGATGCACTTCCCGTTTTAATGCAACAGACTAATGCTTATTTTTTATGAATGCGATACAACAATTTTTTTTTGAAAAATTAATTTGAATGACATTTGATATTATGCCACCGCCATTGAGAAAAACTGTATCCATGTGTAAAGAAGAATATTTATTGATGAAATGAATTTATGAATCAATGAATTAAATTGAAAATAGAAGGACTTCCATTTCAATGGACTGCTCTTCTTTATTAGCACGGTTTTCTAGATGGGAAGGTAATGCAACTTTAGTGTCATGATTGGTGCTGCATAGTCTTCGAATGACATTTATTTTCGTAAAAAACTTTAAATTATGCTTCAAAAAAATTGGATGATTTTTCGATTGTCAGGGGCTGGTTTCTATAGCTACGCGATTGTACCTTGGTCTAAGGGTACCTCGAATAACTAAAGAGCTACCGACCAGGACATTTAACTGACTCCTTGAGCTAAAATCATCCATACATATTACTAGACAGTCCATTCTGACTTGGGTTCAAAACCAATCGCATAGTTTATCACAGAAGCTTTCACAAATTGATTAATCACAGGCGTAGTAAGGGTTTTTGGCACCTAGGATCAAATTAAAAATTTTTTTATTCAAACTATCAACATCCATCATTAATAAATGACAACTCCAATTTTTAACCTCATCAAACAGCAGCCATAATTCAATGACCAACATAATTTCACTTTCCATAAATATAAGTTTACCTTGCCTTACCTCCTCATACAGCTTGCTTTTATTATTTTATGACTTATAAGTAATATGATATGCAATCTTCCATTTGCAACAAGCAGCGTAGATGCGAATATTTTCTTATTCATCTTTAGTGCACTGCATCGTCCTCCTCATATGTCCTTTTTCTGTGAATGAGTTTTGAAATTTTTTAATTATTTTTTTTGCTTCTGTCTACCTCTGTAGATTCCATGGGACGATAAAAATTGTATATTAATAATATGGAAAAATTGCCTCCAAGTGAGAAATAGAAGATGATTGAAATGAAATTGCGGATTTACTTTGGATGTAGGCTAGATAAAAGTTGTGGCTGGTACATATTCAGAGTTTATAACTTTGAATTGTCATGAAGGTTGATTAAAAATAAAAGAATTTTGAAATGAAGAATTTCTTAGGTAAAATCATAAAGTTCGAATCTAAAAAATTTCAGAAATTATCAGTAATACGGATGCTTTTTTTGAAATGTTTGCCATATTAATCACTTTTTTGCATCCAACTCCATCTACAGATCAAGTACATCATTCAAGTCGAGATCCATATGAATTTAAAATAATGAATATATTCAAAATACAGCACAACACACGGCATAAAACACACATTCATATGTGAATCTCTCAATTTAAATTAAACGCACGCAACATATTCATTGGAATCCTTCCATTTTGAGATAATATTCATTTTCTTAGTGATTATTTAGTATTATGCAAATTCACTTCGTTTTTTGATATGCTTAATTTTCAAAAATGAGTTTATGTTAATTTCCGGGACAGAAATTTTTGCGGCATAAAGAAAACGAGAAGGAAAGAATAAGCAGCAAAGCGTTTTATTTGATTTTGTTTGCCCATGTTCTTTGCTGAAAAGATGATTGATGACATTTCAAATAATGTGTGTGTATGTATGTATGTTGAGTAAGAGTTGTTCGTGTTGTTTTATTTTTTCATTTTCATCTTTTACCAAAAGTAAAAAAAAGTATCAGCAACTTTTTGAAGAGAACAAAAAATGAAATTTTTTGAAACATATTCTTTTGATTGAAGAATAATTACATTAAATAATCATAAAAAGGGTTTTTTGTGTGCTATTGCTACTGTAAGTTGCTCATTTGTCTAGTTTAGGGGTTCATTGAAACGGGGTTTATATGTATTTGATGATTATGTGGCGTGGTAACATGAAGAGCCATTAACTAGAGTGTGGATACCGAATGACCTGTTTAGGAGCGTAAGTTGGATTCTTCTCTTATGTTTTTATATATCTGAACCTCCTCGGACTTTTTGACTCCATTTTTAATCAATGATATTGCTGGTTCCTCTCAAATCCAGCCTAATGTGATCCTATTGCTGGTTTCTAGAATTAAGATGGGTCCCATACCTTAGAATCAAAAATCAAGCTACTAGAATTAAGATGGGTCCCATACCTTAGAATCAAAAATCAAGCTACAAAGTAGCTCAAAAAATCAACTAAAGAGTTAAACTAGAGTGCATATAATGGTCATTAGTGGTTTAAAGAACAGAAGAGAACTTCAGGTTATTATCCACAAACCTAAAACTAAAGTTTTTATTGAGATGTTACTCTTCTGTTTTCTCTTCTGGTTACAAGCTTCGTTTCAAGAATTGTTGATTCAATTCAAGCTGCAAATAATTAGAAACAAGCTTCAAAGCGATCATACAGAGATTCAAACCCATGACTTTCATGTCAGCATTGCATAATTAAGCACCAAACTATTAAACGACTGCACCATTGATGCCTATTCTTCTCACAGTTTAAAATCCCTAATCATTCAACTTAGTTTTCACCACGTCATATTAAAATTTCTCTTCGTTTTTCTTTACAAATGTGATTAAAGTTGATTTAGAAATAATAATAAAAAAAAATTTTAATTCACAAAACTTTTTCTCTCTCTGGCAAATATTAAATCATGATGTATCACGAACATGAAATGGCAAATTTGCCTATATCACAAAAGAGAATGAGCACTCAGTGGAATCAGTTACAGTTGAAAAGGGGTTGTAGAATATATATATATTTTGAGTGAATATCTTACGATATGATTTATTTATTTAGAAACAATCAATCATCAGAAAGAGATGGAATGCGAGTGTTATCAGCAACAAACTTTTTTTTCTGTTGATGATGCAAGGAATTGTTGAGATGAGATCCTTTTTTTGGGGAAGGAAGAGCTAGTTGATGTGAGATTTTTGTCAGACAGTCGGGTTTAGGAAGAAGTAAGTAGTGTCTTGGATTTGATGTAATATGAATTTCTGTCTGTAGCAGTGAAACATCAATAGCAGCTAAGAGGTTTTAGTGTCTGAATTCTATAATGATCTGACTCAGATTCTAATCTTGGTGAATGTTCTGAAGAATTTTGATTGATATTCTTAATCAGTGGGTTTAAAGAGCATAGATGTGATACAAGAAAGGCTATATGAAGGTGCGGAAAATGTCTAGACTCTCTTTTGAAGATTTGAACCTCTTCCTTCAACCATTTCTGACTTCGTCTCTAGTATCGAGTGAGAACGGTGTCGAGGCTGTGATCACAGAGCTACTTCTCACTTTTTGAACACTAAAGCTCAATTTTTGTGAGATCCTTGATTACAAATGACATTCTTACTTGCCATTTCAATTCACTAAATTGACTCAATTCAGTGCTTAAACTTCTAGCCGATTTTCTATTTTGTTTCACAATTTTTTATTGATTCGAATTAAATCCTTCCAAATAAGAATTGTTCATGAATTGTGTCAATCTGAATGATGAATTGTAAAATAATGAAATTAAAATAGATTGCGATTGTTTTTCCAACAATTGCTAAGTCAACCCTAACTGAAGTTACTCGACCAACCCACGCATACACACGCGGCAACGCTAAAATGCAGGAAAAAAAATAATAATGAACGATTTTTTAATTTCTTTTCATTCCCATCCGCAGCAAATCAATCAAAAAGAAAGTCTTCGATAAGGAAAATTAAAAAGAATTTGCATAAGAATGGAATCGACTAATGAAGGTAGAAAAGGATTCTTGACTTTTTTCTTTATTTTCCATTTTTTATCTTGTCAATTTTTTTCCTATTCATAATTTTTTTGTCTGTTCCTTTCAGGGATGATTAATCCGATTCTAATTAATATTAATGACTTTCGTTTCCATAGTCCATAAATTGATCGATTGTTGTTGTTGTTTTCTGTTCAGCTTTGATTTCTTACTGTTCATTTAATCCATTGTTCTTTTCTAGAAATGGACTTTCAATTTTATTTGTGAATTTTTTTTAAGTGTGTGATATTTGGGTAATTAGGTTGAGTGGTTTTTATTGACTTTTTGGAGGATATTACATTGAGGATATTTTTTATATTTTAAAGGAACTGTCCCTTGAGTTAATTACTGCCACTCCTGTTAGAAAATAAAGAATAGGTTAATGAGTTTAAAAATCAGTTTTAGTTCACACTTCTGATGAGAGTCGAACCCACTTCTTCAACCAACGAGGAAGAAGTAAAACAATTTCTGGTTTGAAGTCTAACCACTCGACCAAAGAGAACCTTCCCTGTACAAGCAGATTAGCCTACATAAAGCTCAATACTATAGATTCAACACTGCTCCAACTCCATAAGCAGATGTATAAATATCTTTCCTACAAACTTCATTAAATACTCGAGTTTAAAATCAAACACCAAAACACCATATGAAGATACACAATCAACAGTCGGTAAAAGATAATTTTATCAAAAAAATAACATAAGTAATAAAAGTAAAACAATGGATCGTGTGTAACATAAGTAACATAAATGTAATTAAATCTCTGAAAATGAACAGAACAACAAACAACAAAAGAAGGAAGAAGAATTTTTATTACTTCTCCTTTTATTCAATCTTATTTCCATTATATATGTTTCATTGGTTTCACTATTATCTATGTTTCTTTATCTATTAATTTAAATCGACACAATTTTCCATTTGGAAAACAAAACAATGCGAGAGGATGATGAGAAAAGAGAGGGTCGGGGAGGGAATTTAGAGAGACGGAAGGAAATTTTAAATGAATTTCTTTCTATTCTTCTTTTTATTATTATTATTTTTTTCTGTGTATTTTATATTCCATTGTATATTCTATATTACGTATGCAAATATGTGTAATTAAATTTCAATGTTTTCTGTTCTGCTGCTAAGGTTATCTTGATATGTTGATATGTTAAGACATCCTCAACCTTTCTTTCTATTTTATTAGCTAACCGCTGTTGGAAGAGAAGTTTAAAATCTACACTTTGTCTGGTTTTGTTATCTGAACAGCTTAGTTTTCTTAATGCGGTGAACGTTCAATATAAATGGCTAGGTGCTGCACTGAGTCTTACATTGCAATATTCCTAACCTCAAGAATGATATTGAAGAGTACTGGTGGTCCTCGATTTGAGAAGATTCGATTCGAGTAACGAAAATTAATGAATAGAAATTTTAAAATTTTTTTTTTGTAACGATTATTTTTCACACAAAAAGAAAATAATTTGATTTTAATAGATTCGATTTAAACAGGATTTTTCTGGAACAAAACTCTTACTCAAATCGAGGACCCTCAGTATAAGCAAAAAATAACCAGTTTCTATAAAACTAGAACTAGACTAGGGTTCACTTGGGTTCACTAGGTTGTACTATAGTTCAGATTACTAGGGCTATTAGGTTAGGCAAGAGGAGAACACAGGTGTAGGATGCATTAAAGCATACTTAAGAGTCCAAAGATCAATAGGATAAGTAGACTAAGAGCTTCACTAGGTTATACTAAATTATTAAATCCTTATCCTAACAATAACCTTACATTCAAATAATGCTTCTTGAATTCCAATTAATTTCTTCAAAATTAATATCTAACTCGTTATATCTCCTTACGTTAAATCTACTTCACATGAATATGCATAAATAATAACATTAATATTAACATTTTCAAATCCTTTTTCACTTAAACACATTTTAAAATCAGAATAAAAATTTTCAATATTTTCTCTCTCTTCATTTATACAGCAATTATGAGGAATGAGAAAAATTAAAAGTTGGAATGAGTTTCATAATAATAAGCAGAAAGTCGTGAATGAGTTTTGTAAGTAAAAGTTTCATGCTGTGTATGGAAAGATCTTAAACAAAATAACATGGCAAGAAAAATGTATTTTTGATTTTAAATCAAAATTAAATCTAGAACAAGAACCTCACACCCCACTAAAAACAAGAATATCGAGCAGCAGGAATGAAAATGGATAGGGTGAAGGAACTGTCGAAGAAATTAAAACATTCGTAATAAGAAAAGGCAAGAAGAAAAAAAAAATCGGGGAAAGGAACGCAAGGAATTGTGGGCGGGAGTGGAAAGAGACTTTTAATGGGGTTAATTTTAAATGAAAGACGAAATGAAAGAATGATTATGTTCTTTTTATGCTCCTTCCCATCCTTTTCTTGTTTGTTGTTGTAACATTTTACAATTTCTGCTGTTATTATGTTGTTGATGGTTTGCTGCTGTGTGTAAAATCACAATAATCACGGCATAAAATAAGCAAATTTATACATTTAAATACAACAGTGGAACAGAATAGGAGAATGAGTGAGCAACAATATTCTTATTCTGTGCTATTCTCAGCAGTCCAGTGTTGTTATCTTAGAATCCATGATGAAGTCTAGTGTCACATTGATAATATTAGGTACTTCTGGTTGCTATTAGAACATTAGTGTGACGCGTAGTCGAACATGCTTTGAGAAAAACTAGTGTCGATCTTATCCAACTCGTCTAGACACTCAGAATTCAATTATTATTCATTGCAATAAATTTCTAGACTTACACGAATTAGATGCTGATCCTAGTTAGACTACAGATGCAACCTTGTTGCCAGGGTATTGAAAAATGGTCTCCATACCTGAAGTGTCATGAAACCAGCACAAAACCAGTATATTAATAATTTACAATATCAAATTCAAACCTTTAAACCCAAAAAATTCATTCCAAACCTTGTTCCTTCCTCCTCTTCACGCTTTCTTGTTGACTGAGGGAAATGGAAACGTTTTTGATTTTCCTGTTTCATGGTTTTTAAGTGGAAAATTCGCTGTGTGAATGTTAAGTAAGTGATTTTTCGCAACAATAATTTCTTTTTGCAAAAATTTCGACCCTCTTTTTTTTTTAAATGCCAATTTTACCTTTCAATTCTTATCCACTTGCAGCACATTTCTTGTGCTTTATGTCAATAAGTCATTTCATTCAATTTAACAATGAATCAATAAAGAAACAATTTATGCAATTGCATACATGCATTGCATGTCTTGCATTGAATTATAATTGTTTCAAATAATACAAAAGAATGAAAGGAGTTAAAAGTGCGTAGGAAAATGCATAAATGCGAGCACACATGACACGGAAATGAGTGAAATGTGTGCACAGTTTTTATTTTGTTGTTAGCAAATCATTTATTGCAAGGTTAGTACTTTTTCTGGCTGGATGAACTTTATAATAGCTTGAGAATATTCTTTTAAAAAGCGCTTTAGTTCCTATAAACTCGTTAAATGTAAGTTTTTCTGTCAATTCTTTTCATTACATAAAACAATGTTAATCGAAGAAAAAAAGTTTAATACTCAATGGTTTGATTTCCTTTAAAATGCAAACAATGTATCTGTAAAATAAGGAATGGAAATAATAATAATTTAATGCAATTAAAAATTGTTGTGTGGGTTGAAGTTGAAGTTTCTTTGATTTTGAGGTAGATCAATCTGAGTTTTTTGGTGGTTTTGGTGAGTTCTGAAGTTGATAGAGGATTTCTGGAATACATTCTAAATAACTTGAGCGACATTAAAGCTCAATTATATTTTGAAGTACTTAATGCTGATATTATTACGGTTCTCCGTGCAATTCGTTTGAGATGGGCTGGACATGTCTTTAGACGTCCACAAGGGCCAGTACCTGGAGTGATCTAGAGGAAAACCAAAGAACACCTCTGGATTGGATGTGATGATAAGAACGCTAGAGTCGTTTATATCCCGAAATGGCAGAAGGTCTACAAAGATAGAGCTGTCTTTAGACGATCTCTGAACGCGGTAATGGGCCCACGTGCGCTTTAGCCAAGGAAGTAAGTAAGTAAGTACTCGAATCGCTTCTCTGACAGCAAAAAATGAGATTCATCACAATGTTCAACTCAAAATAATTCAATTTAATTCCAAGAAACCAAGAACAAACATTGTCTGATGTCTGTACCATAATTGCTGTTGAAATGGCTAATTAAGCATAAATTCTGATGTTTAAATAAAACAAGAAAATTGAAAATTATCTTCCAACAAATCAATTAGCTCTGGTGACTCTGAAAACGACAAAAACTCCTGAAAGATAATTGATAAATCATTAAAAAAGATATTTTAAGTAATTCTTTCTACATTTTATTCATCATATTTTCTTTTTTGTTGTGCTCAGTAAAGATGAAAAGTTTCTCTTCATGTTTAAATAGCTTTAATAATTTTTTTTAATAAAAGAGTTAATTTACTATAATTATTTACATTATTAGTACTTCTTTTCATCATTTAAATTGGTTACAAAGAACTTAAAATAAAATTTTCGGAGAAGAAAAGCCAAAAAGTTTACATTTAACATTTGAGTCTCTTACTTTAACTCATTTTCTTACTGCTTTTAACTTTTATTTCATTACGACATTTATTGCATAAGAGATTTTTTTTCATTCATTAAATAATTTTTTGTTTAATTCTCAGAAATGCGAAATGATTGCATTTTAAATTTATAATTTACATTAGTTTGTTTTTGCTCTATAATTAGGTTTATGTTTTATGTCCTTATAAAAAATAATAAATTTTCTCATTTTTCTATGAAACGATTTGTTTCTTGTTGTAATTTCATTCAAGGTTGAGTTACTAGCTAAAGTATTGATTTGTTATGCTGGTAATGATCGTCAGTGGAACCACATATTGCTTAGTGAGCACATTTTATGATTAAACACACATTGAGCTAATGTCATTTGAAATTTAAACCATTGAAATAGCTTAATAGGTGTCAAGATGATTCAAGAAGGTTTAAAATCGTTCAAAATGATCGTAGAGGATCCAAGAAGATCTAAAAAGTACAAAATATGAACGTAAGGACTCAACAGTGTCCAAAATGCTCTAATGTAGGTTCCAAGAGTGTTCATTAAGATCCGAGCGAAAACAAAAGTTCCATAAGGTTCCATAAGAATCCAAAAGAGCTCAGACCCTCAAATTTTCTGAAATTGATTTCCTAACTCTAGCTAGCAAACCCGTTACCCTTTTTTTGCAAACTTAGATAGTATAGATTAAAAAATTTAAGCTAGACAATTTTTTTTAATAAATTTAAAACTAATGAAGGAAAAAAATACATAAATTGTTAATTTGCACGCTTTTGTTTTTCTTAAAGACTGACATACATACACAGTACAGAAATTAAAATAGGTTACTCTTTGAGTTTTAAGTAATTAATTTACAAAAAAAAATATTGTGTTTAATATACTTTCTTTTAATAGAGAGAGATTAACATTCTTTTAAACCTAACCAAGGAAATTCGTTTTAATACCATCGAAATATTTTTAATTACTTTTTTTTGTTCAAAATTAGATTTTTTTTAAAGTTTACTATACACATTGTTTTATTTTGGATAGAACATATCAAGGGTGTGGTACTGATGAAATGATCAAAAATGATCAAAAAATGATCAAAAATGATCAAAATGTAATTCGTCAGTTCCACACCCTTGGAGCATATAACCTGATTGAAGCATGAATCTAGTCAGAATTGCACAAAGGATCAATACAATTTAGTAGAGACAGTTGTAAAGCTAGAGACTGAATTAGGAGTTGGTTTTGTTGGGATTTTTTTAAAAAATCTAGAAATCTCAACAAATTTCTGATTCGTCCCAGCAAAAGAGTTTCAGTAATTAATTTTTTTTGAGAGAAATATTTTAACATTGACAGCCCGAAGGTTGCGAAACAAATCAAAATGATCAAAAAAGACCAAAAATAATCAAAAAATGATCAAAATCCACACCCTTGGACAGCCCTGAACCTTTTTTTCTTTATCAAGAAGGCATCTTCTCTTTGTGCTGTTTGAATAGCTGTTAAGTAAGTAACTAGACTAGTCAATTGGAGTTCTACTATAAAACTGTCTTCATGTGCAATCAGTAATAGTTTCCATCCTCATTAGTATTCAATCAAAATGTAGACACTTTTTGTGGTTGTAAAATTGATAACATTTTAGCGTTTTAGTTCCAGTAAAGAATCAATATTGGAGTTAAATCTTGTTAAAATAATGATTATTGTTGATCCGAACCTGAAGTTGAATATTGCAATCTGATGTAAATTTGGATTCAACCAATATTCTTCAGTTAAGTGTTCATTTATTCGGCTAGTTTGAGGTTATAGATCATGTTGCCAAATTGTCACTTATTAATTATCTATTTCTCAATTTCAACCCTAAATTATAGTTTAATCAAATATTGTTGTCGATATTCCAGCCAATTGCTAATCTTGTCTACACTTTGATTAATTTCTATTAACATTTTTTTAAATTATTTTCATCCTAATCCTCATAAATTTTTGTATTTCTGTTATTTTTAAAAAGTAGATTAAAAGCTTATAAGTTATTTAAATAATTATTTACTTAATCATTAATTGTTAATGTTGATGATGAACTTGATCACATCTAAGTGGCATATAATGTTGAATTTTTATAATAATTTGAACGCTCTTGCAGTGAGCCTTTAACATCATTTTCGCTCGCCTGTCGATTCTTTCTCTCCAGTTCCATTTCTTGTGCGAGGGATTCTGTAATGACATTGAAGAGAAAAATATGAATAAAATGAAAAAAAAATCCGCAAAAATGTTTAATATGCAAAGTGAGTTGTAATGTCATCAGAAAAAAAAAAATCCATTTGTGTCACACAATAACATATTTCTTATTCTTTATGGCAATTTCTTATATTTTTTAACCTCCAACCATCAATTCATGTCGTGCATATAGCAACAACCCACCCATAATGACAATGAAAAAAAGAAATTTATAAATTTCTTGCAGTCTCATTCAGCATGTTTTGCCAATATGAAAATGATGACAAAGTCATCACACTTAAACATTCATTTTTATCGATTTAACTTATGGAATATCAACGTCACATAACAACAATTTCGCGTCTTCATAAATCCAATAATCGACGACTCTCACCCTTCTTGATATTTTTTTTGTTTTTTTTTTTATTTCTGGTGGATGTACTTTTTTATAAAAGAAAGGAACAAGAAAAGTTTTTTGTGTTCCTTCATTCATTTGAAGATGAGAAATAATGTTTAAGGAATTGAAGATGTTAGGAAAGTTGGGAGATTTTATTTCAATTTAGGAAGCGCATTTTGACTATTGGAGGCTGGCTCACTAATTTGAATCTATAGAAGAAGTAATGATCCTTTGGGACTAGAACCCTAATCCAGTGATGGCCAACCAATGTGCCGCGGAAAGATTCAGAAAATTCCTCGAACAGTTAAATTCTTAAGCAGTTAAGTGCCTTGCTGGTCGAATAGGTAAGGCGCTTGGCTCAAATTTGGTATGGTAACTCGAAGGTCGTCGGTTCGAATCCAGCCATTTCCAAATTTGTTCTTTTTCAGAAGTTTAGATACTTCGACTGCTTAATGTACGAGTCAAGCCATAATTGGGCATTTTGGGCAACGTTGGATTAAGGAACGGATCAGGAACTTGAAGTGTAGCGGGAGAAATAGGAACGAGAGCTACAAGATTACCTTATAATGGAATATTGTCAGAACGGACCTGAAATGTATCACGTCACGCCCACAGAAGATTGAAACGAGAGCCTTAGTTTATTTGAAACCTAGATTTGAAGATTAGAAGCTTGATTCTACGTCACCCATAGTGATATGAAATGTATCACTAATCAATGTAAAAAAGTAAAAACATGTATAAATACTAATTCTTCCGGACGGTAACGTCGACAAATAAATAATAATAATAATAATAATAACCGTATGCTTTGTGCAGCTTTTCTCCAAGGTGTGCCGTGGCACAAAAAAGGTTAAACACCACTGCCATAATCCTAAAGGTATCTAATGACACCAAAATACGATAAGGTCAATTCGTCCTTTACAAGAAAAAATCCACCTGAGATCGTAATTCGAAAAAGTACCAAAATTAAAATGAAAGTCACTCTTTTTTAATTCTGGTCATTAGCGCTAAGTTATTGATCTCTCGAGATTTATGAGACTTAATTTGATGTCAACCTTGTACCTTAATTTAACTGAGTCCTTACTATCACCCTGTCTGTGCTTCAAATGCTGTCCCTTCTCAAGAATATTCAATAAATCAAATCAAAATCAAACCAAACCTATCCCCATAAGTCACAAAAACTGCACCAGCCCCAAACTTCAATCATCAAAAAAACAGCACAACAACTTTTCCTCATCATCTTCCTTTATCTTGTTTGAATTTTAATTTTTAATATTTTCGATTCGTTTAGAATTTAAGAGCCGTATAATGCATTTCAAATGGAAAAAAGATATAATTCGCTTTCTTTTCTTATTTAATATCTCATCCTTAAATTTTCACGGTATTACGGATAAAAGAAGGGCACGAAAAAAAAAATGAAATGCTTTTTTATACATTATAACGATAATCCAATTTTATCCTGTTTTTTATTTTCTTTCTTTATTCATCGCGAAGAGAGAGAAAAAAAAATAAATGAAAAGAATAGGAAAATTGCCAGTTGAGTGAAATGCGTGTGGTAGGAGGTAGGCAAAAAAAAATATTCAAATGGCTGTAAGGAAAAGTCGAAATAAAAATACACACAACGGTAGTAGAAGAAAGGATTTTTTTCCATCATCATATTTTTGCGTTATCATGATAATTTTTTTTTCATTCTGTTGTTGCTTTTTTATTTACTTTTTGGCGAGAGACAGTGGAATGAGAACCCTGAAGGATGGAAAAAAATGAATTCTTTCTCCTTTCTTTTTTTATTGTATCAGTGAATGCGATCGAAAAATATATTTATCCTGCATGCTGAAGCGTATATGAACATGAAATTCCAAATGATTTGTACTTATTGTCTATTTGGGGTTGCTACTTGCTTAAATGCAATTCTATGTCGATTCCGAATTTTTGGTTTTGAAAGTTATTTTAGAATACTATCGCAAGCATGAAGTGGATTATCAAATGGAGGATGATTGACAAAGGAGTAGAAAGCATTTACAAATTAGGTAAATTGACAATCAAGGTTTTTTTAACTCTTTCTCGGAAGTTGCCATGAACTTGTTTAATGCCATAGTTTTGAGAATGCCATAATCATCTATGTGGTCTTCGACAAATGTTGTCCCTCAAAAATGGGGCTGATGGATTTTTAATCAGATTAAAGGTTTCATACAGCTCCAACCACAACCCTACCTTTTAAATGATATGAGGTATACATAGGGTGACCATCTAATTTTTATGAAAATACAGGAAATTTGATAAATTTCCTAAAAAATACAGGACACAAAGAAAAATTTGAAAATTAACGGAACTTTTCGTGAAAAAAATACAGGACCTGGAACAAAATTTTCAAATTTATACAGGACAGGGTTTTGATATACAGGACTGTCCGTTGTAAAACTACGCAGATGGTCACCCTAGGTATACATAAATCGCTTCTTCCTTAATTACTGATGACCAAGATCTATCTTAAATAGTGCTATATTGAGTTTTGCGCTTGGAATCTCAAAATTAAGAAACAGCTCTTCCAAAACTTAATCTGAGTGGGACGACTAGGAATGATATAGGAAGGTTTTTAGAAAAATGTCATTTGTGGTCCCTATCTCTAGTAATTTACTAGACATCATGTCAAGCTTTCTACTCGTGCAAGACAGTAATTTTTTTAACTAAGACCTTAGTAAGTTGCATACAACGATGAACATAGTGGTGCGAGGATCTTGTAAAACACAAAAATATTCCACTGCAATCCAAATGAATCCCTCACTAAGTTGCTATTTCCCTGTCAATAATCAATACACTAAATCCATCCCCAATATAAATGCGTTCAGATCCCCTTCAAATTTTCCACCACTTTATTTTTCAGCTTTGGTTAAAAAATATTTTTCTTTTTCTATTCTTTTTTGTGTTTATATATATTTTTTCATATTGAGCATTGTAAACGAAGCAGAAGCAGCAGCAGCAATGAATATTATAAAAATTGAGAGTTGATTCAATTTCACGCAACAATTGTTTTTGTTGTGTTAACGTTTTTGTCAGTTACAATGAAATTGTTCACTTCTTGTTTGGCTGTTTATCTACTTTCAGAAATGCTATTTTGTGAATTAATGGCCGGAATAAACATTTTTCTACAGTCGACTGCTGTTGAGTAGTTAAGTAAGTGTAACTTACATTTAATCTTAAGACATTGAACATTGTTGCAATATATTTTGTGTATTTACCTGAATAATTCTGCCAGAATGCTCCTGTTGCCATAATATTATCAAGACCTGGAGGATAATTCCAATTTTTCTCGCGTTCTGCTGGTAAATCGCGACTTCTTGAACGCTTCGGACTTCCACTACTATTTGCCTTATTATGATCGCTTAAACTCTTTTCACGCTCTTTATCGCTCCGATTACGATCTTTCTCACTATCTCGATTCTTATCCTTATTACTGCCCGACTCACTCTCCATTGATGTTGAATTGTTGTTATTATTTATCGTCGTATTGTTATTTTCTGTAATAATCATTTTAATATTTTAATAAGCAACTCAAGCCTATGTTGTGCTGAATGAATGTTTGTGGCACTTAAAGGAATTTTCTCTTTTTTTTTCTGAGAGATTATTAAGACTTAGGGATTTTTGCTTCCTTTAATGACAAAAACGTGAAGGAAAGATTTTTCGGGAATCAAGAAGCATCGAATTGAAAAGTATAATTCACCACTTTTAAGACTAATACAGCAGGTAATATAACAGTTGTATTTGCTATCGTATTTTGATTCAAAGGGTTAGGTACGATGAGCACATTGTCCGGAGATATTATATTCTTAATTGTTTTACTTTCTTCAGGATTGTTTGTATTCTAAGCAACAACGAACAAGATGTGAACCCTTCGTCCCTAGCATTTCATAGTTTTAACATCAATTCTTAAGAATGAAACCAAACTATGCGTTCCATACCACCCAAGATCAATCCTACTTACTCTATCTTATTACAGTTTAATCAGCATATCAAAAATTAAAATTATTTTTCCAACCCTTTTTTGCTTTTCCTCAGTTTTTGTTGCTCTCATTCGCACTCACAAAAGCCAGTATAAAAAAGTGGAAAAGACGAGTGAATTATAAAGACTGCGGGGCAGAAGAAATCATCATCTTATGAGATGTCAGAAGCATGAGAAATTCATAAGCTTCTTTAAATGCCACGTCGACATTATTTTTTAAAATTTTCAAAATTACAGTCAACAGTTTCACAATTTTTTATGTTTTTTCTTGGATTTTTGCAGATTTTTAGAGTGAAATTTCCTTATGGGAGAATCGTGTGATTTTTATGGAATTTTATGTAGCAGGCCTTATAAAGTGGCAGTCATATAGAATCAATTTGAGGCCAAAATCTTAA
The DNA here is from genome assembly GCA_917627325.4 of Chironomus riparius. NCBI lineage: Eukaryota > Metazoa > Arthropoda > Insecta > Diptera > Chironomidae > Chironomus > Chironomus riparius. The sequence continues at coordinate 12,281,617 of OU895877.1, read as the reverse complement.
ATAAGACTTAAAGTTGGATTCTTTATATCGATTAGATAAGTTTTCATGAACAGTGTTCGAATCCTTGTTACACAAAGACCACATTCTAATGAGAATCGAACCACTGGCACTGGCAGATTCAACTGTATAAAGCTCGAAACACCAGATTGTACTCTATTACCTAGTTTCTGAGGCTACCCGAGTCCCAAAGTGTAGTCAATCGATTTTTGATTCTAGGGTTTGTTCCTTAGGTAGCCACTCTTGGGTATATCTAATCCAAATAGACTTAATCTGACTCAACAAATCTGCCAAAACCTCCTCAAGATGATCGTGGCTTAAAACTTACCCGCTAAAATTCTTAATGCTTCAGCTGGAGCTCCCGATGCTTTGAGGATGTCCTCTATTTGATTTCGCTTCTTTAGCTCATTTTCCATTTGCTCCTGTAATCTTCCTCTCATTCTTCGTTCACGTTTGTAACGCTTTTGATATAATACTGTAGATGAAAAATAATAGATTGTAGATTAATTTGAGTTAGCAGAGATAATTGATGGGTGTGCGGAATAGTTGATTGTGCTTCAAATTGAACTGAAGAATTGGATGAATTTGAGGTTAGGTATTAAAAATGTTTGACCTCTAGCATTATGCTATCAAGACTGATAATTTTTCCTATTTTAAAACACTTAAAATTTAAAAGCAATTTAAAATTCAACTTGAAAAACAATTGAAAACATAAATCTCAAAAATTCACGCATGTCTTCTTTATTTTCGATTAAATTCCGTATCAAACAGATGAAACAAGAAAAAAGCACTTGTAAAATAAAAGGAATTAGAAGTAAAAATTGATTTATTTCAATGTTGATCGAACACGAGAGAGAGAAGCATAAAAAGCAACAGCAAAGTAAATTGAAATGAAATCAAATAAATAATTGAATTTGAAAGGTTAATCAGCAGGGAATATCAGCATAAATGCACGTTTTTACCAATATGAACATGAAGAAATAACATGTGTAGATATTTTCATAAATACTCGAATAAAAATTATTGAGCTGAGTTGGGGGAATTCATATATCATCATGTAGCAATTATATTGAGTGAAATAGCTATGCCAATTATAATTTATATGCTTTGAAATATCTAATTCACATATAGCTACACATTTAATTTACTTTCTTTAATTCAATTTCTTTTGTATTTGCTCTCATTTAATTTTTTGATTTGATTAGATTGTTAATTGCAAAAGGAACTGGAAGTGTCTAAGAATTGTCGATATAAAATTATGAATGGGGGCGTTCATTAATTAGGTTCAAAGATGGGAGGGGTGGGGGGAGGTAAACAAGAGCTTTGAGGTATTAGAAACTATCGTTGTCTGAACAAAATGAATTTGTCCAATGAAGAAACCAGTTTTCTATGGATTCTGAATCCAGCAATGAGACCTTGTGCACTTTAGGAAAGGAAGCATAAAGCTAGCCATCATTTGTGAACGACTCCAAAAAATAACATCCAGACCTTCTAAAAGAATGAATGCTCATAACATCACGTGAGTAGGAATCATAATCCACGAAAGAATTCTTTGTTTTTATTTTGATACATGAGCCTTTTCATTACAATACATTGCCCAATGATGGGAATAAATTTGAGGAAACAACAGCAAAAATAATTGGAGCAAGAAAGAATTGTTCCTTGTGTAAATTTCATCAGAATTGAGCAGTTTCTTAGTTCTGCATTATTAAACACAGTGCTTTGAACGGATTCAGCCAGAAAACTTTTGACCCTCTTCTGAGGGGTTTCTTTACCCTGGCTGGTTAGTACGATATACATATAATGAAAAGTGGCACAACGAAGGGGATCCCATACTCGAATGGCTAAACTCCTGACTAGTTGAAAAAGTAGCATAAAAATAGGAAACGGGGCTCATGCCTTTAAACGTTGCACATAACTTAATTACAGCACTACATAGTTGAGGAAGGGAGGTCATGGATCACAATTGATCTGTACGACCAGCGAAGTAAGTAAGTACATAGTTGAGGAATCATTCCATGCATACATTCTTGATATGACATCGATCACAAAAGCCCCTTGCCAACCACAAACTATGACTGTCTCAACAAAATCTAATGAAATCCCTACAACATCCTAAAAGGATTGTACTTAAAATAAACCACAGTCGTCATCACCATAATCATCAATGCCGTGTCTGTTTTAATTTTTTTTTATTTTATTTCTCTTTCAACTCCACTCCCTCGTCTCATATTATATATTGTATGTACTTTTGCTGGTGACTTATGACTGTTTCCATACTCTTTTATTATTTTTGTACGAATGTGCCTTTCAACAGTTGTAAATGCATGCTAGTTACAAGAATTATTGCATTTAAAATGAAAATGAAATGGTAGGTAAGAGTCATGTATCATAAATAAAAATGGAAATAAAAGTTGTAAGTACGTGTGTGCCAAATGCATATATCGTGCAAAATGGGCTTTTATTGTTTTTTCATACTTTTGTAAATCATTTTTTTTTGTTTTTGATGTCGAAATGTTTTCATATCGCCATTATAATGAATACATGCAGTATATAAATTTTGAAAGCAGCTTGTGTATGTGGATAAATATACAGCAAATTCCATATTGCCGCATTCTGCATAATTTAGCCCCAAAATTAGCATTTTATATACCCCTGCTCTCTATATCGTGTTGCCTTCTTTTTATTAAGAATTCAAAATGAAATGGAAATAAGAATAAAAAATGCACAGTACTGTGCCGTATTTTGTGGTTGAATGGTAAAATATTGGCAATTGCACAATACATTATTAAATATGATTATAGTGGATATACACATGTGAATAAGAAATAACAAAATTCACAAAAAAAAAAATAACAAAAGAAGAATCTTGCTCATTTTATTATTACACTCCATCGAGTTGTTGACTCCTTTTATGGCATTTGGTATGTTTTTTGGCGAAAACAATGGGAAAATGACAAGTTGGAGAGTCATATGGAGGGTGGGATGGTTTGAGCGCATGGTGCGAATTTATAGCAGTTAATTAATGGGAAATTGTGATCATAAGATGCTTCTTAATCCCTCATCAAAAAATACTTTGACTACACACTTGGCAACATAGTCATTCAAGCTTACTTAGAAGACTTGTAGTTGTACTGCAATATTAAGCAGATCTTGAAATGAATCCGAATCCTGACGAGTCTTGTGTTTGAAAAATTCAATCTTATCGTTTGAAGAATGGGGCAGGGGGAAGAGGGGGGGGGGGAAGGGGGTTAATAATTCTCATCAATTCTTAAAAAAATTGTCAAAACCAAAAAAAAATGCTGCGATCGAGCAAAACACATCATTTATAAAAGCCCTCAACTCAAATACCTTTGTATGTGAGCAATTATCATCATCAACTAAACAGCAAGAAGACACACAGAGGTATGGAAACAAGTTTATGCCCTCAAAATACATTTTTCAACGCATATCATTATTTTCTGATTGCTTTACTTCTTTTCTCATTCTTTAATTCTCTTCATTTTCATTTTCTGCATCCATCATATGTACAGCATAACTTTGAAGTCCGAAAAAAATGTGTGTATGTAGATTCCATTTATTGATTCCATTGTTATTTAGTTTTATTTTTGCCCAAAAAAAAATTTTTCAGAACTTGTTTTGTGCAAGAAGCAAAAATGAAAAAAGATGAAATAAAAAATTAGGAAGTGCTTTAAATGATGCATCAGTCAGTAGATGAAAATGCATAAAAAAATTCAAATGGAAGTTAAAAATGAAATCAAAAATAAGAAGATTTTTTTTACTTCTTTAAATGTCTGGAAGTCAAAAAAAAAATCAGACATTCATTTTGATGTACAAAAATTTTTATCTCTTTTTTTACGTGTTTTTATGCAAGAAAAAAAAAGAATTGAATGAAGGAATTGAGGAATATTTGTGAAGCCATGATTGCAGTTGAAATATTCATTTAAAATGATGAGAATTATTTGTTGAATTTTAAAATAATGGCGGATTTGAAGTGATCCATCATTAAATGCATGAGAGTTCTTCTGACTTAGTATTGAGCTGTTATATCTTGGAGTTTTAGGATTTGAGAGGGGGTGGTCTAGGAATTATTAAAAAGTGAAATTTGAGATCCTGAAGAAATCATTTTTAAGATTTCCAACTGTTGCCTGAAGATGAAGTTAAACTCAAGTATATTTTAAGTTTTTGGATACACTTTTAAGATGACAAAACTCTATTTAGAGTCTTTAAACTACAAAGGAAGGTTTTAAGCTACATTTCTAGCTTCTTGGTTAAAAAAAGCAACAAATATTTATTTTCCTGCTGAGACTCGAACCCACGACCACTGAGTCGATGTTGCTATAATTATGGTCTATAGTACGAATCCCTTACACCACATATCAACCCCAAATCACATAAACATGCTTAAACAAAATTAATATTCATTCTAAATTCAAACATATTCATTCATTCACATTCATCCATTCCTATGCATAGCTATGCCTAGCTCCGAACAGCAAAATTTACGATTCTCATATTACATTGTAAATTGTCAGTTAGACTCAACACAGCTCAACGAAAGTATGCAATAACATGAACAGTATATGAAACTCATTAGTAATTATTTATATCATAAAAAAATCTCAATTAATTCTTAATTTGCGGCTACTATTCATGAACTGGAAAATAATAAATGAGAAAGAGGAAAAGATATAATTTCCCTTATTCTTTCTGTTTCCATAATCTGCATCTTCTCAACAAATTCTCATTGTACTGTAAAGTACACATCGTCAGTATATTCTTCTACTTTATTTCCACTTTTTATTCTATCTAAAAAATTGTTTATCCTTTTTTTTGTGATTATTCCTGTTTTGTCCAGAGTGGAGATGGAAGGGATTTAATTCTTGTATGACTCTTATTCGAGATTTTTGTAATTACGATATGTTATCTCGTAAAACTTATCGGAGCAAATATCGTTGAGAGGTAAAAAAAGAAGTTGTGAAAATTTTAGAAGTGTTGGATGGGGTGTGGATGGATGTTGAGGTGTCTTTATGTCGAATTTGAGTTCATGGTTTAGTGACTTATCTATAGTCAGGTAAAGAGTTGCTTAGTGCTTCGGAGTTTAAATTATTATACTATCTATAAAGCATAGGTTCGATACTCAACATTGCATCATACTAAAATATAAATAATTGAATTTAATCCTCAAGAGTGTCGAATTGTCCAAACTGTGTGCCCAACACTAAGTTTCCAACACTACCGGAACATCCTTCGATGTACAACATCATGGGATGTAAATCAAAATTATCTGAGCCCAAGGTAAGGTGCTATTAGCCTTTGGAACCTCGTAAAATTAGTTTAGATAATTATAAATAATGAATACTAATCCAGATCCTCTTTGACAGGGCCCAACCTTACAAAAATTGTGATCTACGTCTTTGAAGTCTCGAGACAAAACGGTCATTTATGGAGTGGTTCAAATCCTACTTAAAACCATATGTCTAGTCTTAAATGCAGACGCCTGAAAAATTTGCATTACAATAAACTTAAATCTGCCATTAAATAGATACTAAACACGCATACATAGCTGAAAAGACATCAAAATTAGCTTCGCTTCCAACAAAACACACACAAAATCTTCAAACTTGTTTCTCTTATATTCACAAAATGTAATTATCAGTAAATCTCAAATCTAAAATGAATCTTGACTTTCCCATTGGACATTTCATGTTTATTTATGGATAAAAATTCAATTTCTATAGAGAACTCTCAAGTGGAAAATTGTTTTTTACTTGTTGCGCTGCTTCTTTTTAAATACATTTTGTGGTTTTTCAATTTTTTATAATTTTTTTTTTGTATTTTTATGTGAAAAAGTTCATGAGTTCACTTTTGAAAATTGAAATTTTTGTGTTTTAGGAATTATTTGAATGAAAAAAATAAGCTAGCAAACTGTTGTAGTCAATTGAGGTGGGAGAAAATTGATATTGCCACTAACAACATTTTGCAGTTTACCACAAAAACTGTCAGTTCTGAATTTTTTGTCAGGGGTTTGAAATGTTAAATATATTGGATATAATATCTTTATTTACGTCCATTTCTAAACTCTGTGTCAATATCCAGTTCAAAACAATTTAGTTGTTTACAATCAAATTTCAGAACATTCCATTTGAAATTAATTTTCTTTTAAATCCACATTTGTTGTATAAAACAAGCATAGAAAGTCATAACAGTAAATTGCCTGGCACCTATTCTACGTATGACTAACAATGCACATATTGATAGTCAGTTGACTTCGTCATTGTAAAAGCCATGGAAATTGAATTGAACGGCGATGGAAGAGACAGGAAAAGGTGGCAATTATAGATTTTTCATACATTGACTTTAGTTTCATTTCAAATTTGAAGCACGTGACGAGACAAAAAAATTTTGTTTGAAACTCACCTCTTAGTTTTTGTTCTTCTGTTAATTGACGTTCCAGTGAATCCTTGACTTCACGTTCTCGCAGCACATCCATTTTTAATTCAGCTGTAATTAATTGGGATTGAGAAGTTTGATTTAATTTGAAGTTAATCGATTTGTAAGAATTATTAATTTTATTAAGGTTTGGAGTTTTTTGATAAGTTTGAAATAAATTTAAAATTAACTTTGAAGTGCATTTTGACATTGGAACGAGGATTCTTGCCTCATTAGCACAATTTTTCAAAAAAAAAAAAATTGATCTTTTTATTGTTTAAGTTTCTCTCCTTGTTATGTTACAGGTGAAGACGGTTGAGGTAGCTTCCCGTAACATCCAAATGAACCTAGTCTGATTAAACAATTTGTGGACAGTCAGTCAAATAGCCCTCAAAACACCCACACTCACAAATTAAATGCTATTAAATGATTTCTCACCAACAGACCTAGAAACAATCCAAACAAAAAAGTCAGAATTGCAAAAACCAAAACTTCCGTCGGTAAATTGACGACCTTTTGAGCAAAATTTCCTTTCGTACTTTAGAGATCTTTATAATAATCAGAATTAATAATTATAGTAATTTCTTAAATCGAATATTATCGAACATCAACGTTAATTCCTATTTTTTATGTGAAATTTCATCTTTCTTTCACATAAAACAATAATTCTCCGAGAATAGACTTGGAAAATTGATCAAATTATGGGGTCATGCTAAACGTTTTTCTGAATATCGATTTTATTTTTTCATTTCTTATGATTTCTCATATTGTGAGCCATCATCATCCAATTTTATATATACTTTTTTGTCGAGATTGAGTGAACGAGCTCAGAATTTTTGTGATCGATAGAATAAAAGGTCAATTAAATGTTTAAGACAGAATGAGGGACAAGAAGGAAGGAACAAAGATTATTTTTTAGGAAAAGTCATCGAAAATCGATGCAAGTTTTTGATTGAATGCTAATCATCTTTTGTTAATAAATCAATTCAGAAGTGACATTTTAATGAATAGTCAGTCACCTGATTCTGTTGAAATAATTTTCGATGTCTGAATTTTTGAAAATATTCCCACACAAAAATTTTAGACTTATTAAAATGCAGGATAAAGAACAATGTAACATCTTTATTTGCTCTGCGACGACATCCAAATTTGGAACTGCTTGTGCCGTTTTTGTAAATTATCAAATAAGATCTGTTGCAGTGTTTAAGGAGATAAGAAAATGTATAATGAAGATACAAAGAGAACAATTCTCGATAAATATTGGTTATTTAATTTAGCTAGTAGTTGACACTAAAACCATCTTCAACTAAGACTCTTTAGTCCTTAACCGTGAAAATTTCAATCTTAGACTGAATTTAGGGCTATGGTTCCTGGACTGTAACTTGAATAAAAAGGATTTTGATTTTGTAAGCCTTAATAGACAGCCTAGGTTGCCTTTGTAGGTTCCGAATGTTCCTATATGAAACCGGATACAATTCTTGTTAAACTTAGTGAAGAGCTACAGCTCAAAAGAGGAATCGGACTTTCTAATGAATGTTTTCAACATTTCTTTGGGTTTCAGCTTAATTTTATTCAAGTTTTGTAACAAAATTACCGTGTTTATCAGTTCTAGACAGTTAAATGATTCAAGATTAACAAGTGGCTGCTTCTACTTACAATTCAAATGTTATCAATTTGAGTTGAATGACTAGAACAGGACAGAAGCACCTTAATAATACTAAACATTCACCAAGATCAAACTCAATACATTTCTTTAATAAACCTTCTCCAAAATCTTTACGTTACTGCTGATGCCATGAGCTCCTTATATTAAACCAATAAAAATCGGATATTTTTAAATCTAAATCCAAGTTCAATAATCTAATTTTAAAACTTAATATCTCAGCTACTCGATTTTCTGTTCGCAAGACATCCAAAATGTGATGAAAATTAAAGAAGAAAGAAATTGGGTAACTCTAAAAGTTATTTCCGAGAAATCTTGCTCGCGATTATCTGTTTTTATTTTCGTTGGCTTTCCACTCTTTTGTTGTTGTTGCTGTTGCTGTGTTTATAACCAAGATATTTTAATGTCTTAAACAGAAAGTTATGGAATGAGTGAGAGGCGCACAAGCAGCAGCCGAGGCAATGCAAAAAAAAAGAGTCTTTAATGTTACAGATAATTATCTTCACAAAACAATGGATTATCGTTATTCAAATTTAATTTAATGAAATGGAATTCTAACAGCATTAAAAGTCAATACGGGAACTTTTTTTTTGTTGTTACTAATGGAGTGGGAAAAGCAAAAAGTTTGCATCTTTTTTTTTGATTCTTGTGAAAAATGTGTAGCTTTTTTTTGAGGATGTTGAGATCTTAATCTTGGTCAGTTTGGTTTTTGGGAGGTTTAAGAGTCTCAGGAGTAATTTTGGTTTGTTATAGATTTGAGGATAAGATGTCTTAAGAGTCAATAATAATAACAGACATATCAACGACTAAATCATTTTGATAGAAAGCTACTGCGGCACCAACTAGGCATGTTAGCATTCTAAGAAACTAAAATATGCTTTCCAGTCATCTAAATCAAATAAATCAACATCTCAACTGTTCATAACTTCCTCATAATTCAAACTTCTTCCTCAATACCTTACTCTAAGCTGTTACTATCTTAAAAAATTAGGAATGAGTAATTTACAATACAGCAAACTCAAATAGGATATTTAAACAAAAAATAAACGAAGAATCTACATTTGCCTCAGCAAAATACACACAAAAAAGAATCATTTTTAATGTGTTGCATAGCAAAAAAAGGGAGGTCTATAATAATATTTAAAGATTAATTTATTTACGCTTGACTAATTCAATTAATTCTTATAAAAGCGCCCACAGCGAAAAGGTCTGAAAGGTTTTCTTTTCCGAAACACAACAACTTTTTTTTTTATTCTATTCACTGCATTGTCATAAATATCCAACAGCAGCAACAATATCTGTTGAAGTTTCATATTTTTCTAACGAAAACAACAGAATAATTTTTTTTGTTGTTGTTGTTGTGCTTCGAAATGGATGGAAAGACGTAAAGATGATGATGAAGAAGAAGGAAAAAGAAAAACATTTAAATACACATTAGGTAAACGTTTTTCCTAGATTTTTGAAAGCATCATAATAATAATAATTTTAAAACTCACACAAGATTATTGCATATTTGAAAGAAATGCTTACACTTTAGAACTTTTTTAAAGGTAAAGTTTTCAATGGAAATATAGATAGAAAGGAAATGTCAGGTTTTATGGCTTTAAATGAATGTTTTAATAGCTGAATGAAATTATAATTGAAGGAAAAATTTTTATTTATTTTTTTGTTCATTCTTATCGTGTCCTTCAATTATTCTCATACTCAGAAATACTTTTTTGTGGAAGTTGTGGTTTGTTTTAGGAGAGTAAGAAGGAATAAGGAACAAATATATCACAGGAAATTTAAAAAAGATCCATTTTCTCAATTTTATATCATTTACATCCCACTCCTCAAAAATCAGTCTTCAGACATGCTTTGAATGTTCTCAATTTTTTTCCTCAAAAATTGTGGTATGTAAACTGAAAAAAAAATTATAAAAACAAAAATTCTTTCAGAAACACCTCAGGTGAAATGAAAAATCAAGAAAGCAAACATTTTGAACATTTTTGAAGGAGAAATTTTCACCATTTTTGAGAGTCTTTCGTTACCCCTTAACCATTAATATTATTGCTTTTATAATTCTTATTTTATTTACAACTGAATTGATATGAAAACATGAGAGGAAGGAACAGCAGTGAATGTGTGTGCGGTGGGAAAAGAAGAGAGTCTTTTTATGTGGAAAATATTTCCGTCGGCAAATTTTAATTTGGCATTTGAGTCATTTTTTTTGAGCAACTGTGTGAGTTGGTTCATGAATTTAGCCATTGAAGGTTCCAACGAGGTCTAGACCTATTCCTCCAAATTTCCCTGAATAGCACAAGTCGGTTAATCGAATAGAAATCAAATGCCAAGCTGGCATGACTTTGGAATCATGCTGGATTTAAATCTAAGCCAGCACCATGCCAGGATCATGCCAGCTTGGCAGGGGCATAGCCAGGAATTTGAAGAAAGGGGGGATAAATTTTTATTTGGTATTTAAAACTTTTTGGGGGGGGGGGTGATTTTTCCGAGTTTTTCATAAAAACTCTAGCAAAATGAAGAAATTTCTCAAGACGAAGAGGGATTTTCCCCCCAAATCCTCCCCCCCCCCCCTGGCTATGCTCCTGCAGCTTGGATTTTTCAAGCCAGAACCGTGCTAGGGTCATGCCAGCTTGGCACCGGATTTCTATTCGATTAACCATCTTGTGTCTATCCAGGGAAGTTTCGATAGAAAATCAATTCAGAGATGCTAAATCTATCGCTCATTAACATGGTCATACCATATTAGGATCTAATCACAGAAAGCCAAAATTTTTGAAGATCAATCAGTCAAATCTTCATACTTCCGATTTTTTAAAATAGAAAAAAATAGTAAATCAAACCATTTCATACCAAGTGAAATTATTAACCGATTTTATCTTCAACAATTGCAATATGAGAAGCGCACAAATACAGTCGAGATGGAGTGAGATGGAGACAAATTTAGCCAAAGGCATTTAAAGAAGCTTAAAAATTGTTGATCAGTGCGCAGTGAGTGCCTATAAAATAATGCGAAGAAGAAGAAGTAAGACGAGAGGAATGTGTATATTTTCATTATAAATTATCGATTTCACTTAATGAACTATGGAGTAGCTCATAATAATATTTTTTTTTCATCCATATTCATACGTACACAAAACTTAAAAGGTTGTTGCTGATTTTTATTTTTCAGATTGCGAAAAAACTTTTAACACTGCTGCTGCATATAAACATTTTCATACTTCTCACTCTGTTTCTCTAATCGGTAATAATCGATTTGACGTTATCGCAACTATTAGCACGCACGAGATACTCTACTCTCTAACATGTTAGATATAAAAACAAATTCATGTGCTTGTGTATTGAGCAATTGAGATAAATTTCATTCGATAGATAATCGATATCATGTGATTTCTTCCTGCTCTGATTTAAGTGTGATTTTTTTTTTGGTCTACATGCTGTACAAATATGTGTTTTATTAATGTAAATTAAAGTTGCTGCTTTTAATGTAGGGCAAATGTGGGAGGTTTTGCTACTTTAAATGTCATATTGAATTTGATAATATTTGAACTAGAGTTTTGGAGGATTTGTTATTCAGGATGTGAGTCATGAAAAACTTTCGAATGGAGAGAAGAGGGAGAACAAGGAGAAGGGGGGGGGGGGTCTTAAAATCAAAAAGGGATATTTCCTAATAAAAATAGAATTAAAAGTCTAAACTTCTCAGTTTTGGAGATGTTTAGTATGTAAAGAACCTAATATTGAGCTAAATTGGCTCGGTACCGGAATGTTTTAGTGCTTGGCAGAGCTCGAAGTAGATAGGGTTCAAGTCGAATGAAGTTGACTCTGCTCGATTTAAAACCGAGTCGACTCGACTTTTCTTGATTCAACTCGAATCGAGCTCTGGTGCTTGGGGACATAATCATTGCAATACCGAAACAGCGATCATAAGTTTGAGACTCAGCAGAGAAAAATTTTCAATTCTCCTTATTCGAATCATATGATAAGAGGAAATGAGGCTCACAGCCTTCCTCTGTAGGCTACATGCAAAAATGTCATCAAAGGAGTGGTTCGGATTCCACTTTAAATTGTAGGTCTAGGTTTGAGCAGAAGATCTGGACGCATCCTCCCTTGTAAAACTATCATTAGCCTTGTAACGCATATAATGAGCAGCTCTGGATCTTAAGGTTTTAAACAGCTAAAGTTTATTATTTTTAATATTAAGCCTAGCCATTCCATCAATCAAAGATTTCTCAACTCTAAAGGTAGCACTTTAGTATGTCCAGCAATAATTTAATAATTCAAACCTTTCTTAAGTCCAATTGAATTTCTATTAAAAGCCTGAATGCACAGCATTTATCGATAAAATTCTCTGCTTTTCACATCAATAAAATTTCAATACCCTTAGATAATAATTTCTTTTGAAACGAGAAATAAAGAAAGAATAAGAAAACCAAAATGAAAATGAATTAAGCGTTGAAATGTTAAATGTGGAATTTACAGCAACTTTATCAGCATTTAAGAAAAAAGGGAGAAAAAAAGTATTTTCAAGTTAAATGTAAAAACCACTTAAAGATTTGTAATTTTTTTTCTTTCTTTCTTATTTACTCTTTTTTTTTGCTGTTGCAGGCATTCAACAGTTGCATTAAATGTAAAGGGCATTGTTCGTAAATTACGTTAGTTACGATTTATTACAAACATTCCTAAATGAGATTAAATTTATTGAGAAAGTTTCTCATTTTCTTCCTTCTTTCTCGAGTAAAATTAAAAATTATTGCCGCAAAGATAATTAACGCATATGGCAATATTTAATGCCTTTTCATTTAAAGGTTCACTTTTTCTTTGATTTTCATTTTTTTTGTGGAATCGATTTTTTTGAAGTCGATTGAAGATGTTTTCATACTTTGTCTTTTGGTCTGTAGTTCAGGGAGTTCCAAGAAGGGTTAACAAGCAGGGCTCTGTTCTTGAAGTTATGTTTCCTGGATGCTCTATTAATAGGATCTTAATAGCCACCATTTTCATATCAAGGTCGAACTGCAAGACAGTAATGCACTTGGTTTATAAATTGACAAGTGTTAGCGAGCCTTGAAGTCAGATTCAGACGTTATCCAACGAAGGTCATGATCCATAATTGACGCTACTTAGGAAGAACGACAGTGACAGAGGCAGAGCAGTACCAGACCGTTGTTAAAGTGTTTTAGTCCCACTGTAGATTAAATATGAGAGCTTGATATGTTAACAGTTAAACCAATGTCTTAGACTAGCTCTGTTTGTCAGGAGAACTGAGAATTTAGTTGACAAGTCAGCTTCACACCTAACATTACTTCAATCTACACATTCAGGTCCTAGACACAAATATTGATCGAAATATGTTCAGATTTTAACCCCGCTAGCCACGTCTCTAGTTTAAAGTACACAAAGCTGTTTGGATATCACCAAAAAAAATGCGTTTCAAGCCCCAAAACATTTGCTTCCCAAAGTCAACTCATTTCATTTTTTGAATTCGCAGCAAACGGAAAGTAAATTGGAGAAATATTGATTATTGAATTTATCGCACTCTATAGCAGCATTTCATTTGCTTTTACGAGTTGGGCGGCACTCAACAGTAAATAACATTCTTCTTTCTGTCGTATTTTTTTCTGCTGTTTTTTTTGTTTTTTTTTTTTGGACATGTGCTAAAGAACTTTCAACACGAAATGCAATAAAAATGAATATTGAATGCATACGTAGATGCATGTACAAAAAGCATTCCACAGTTATCAATTTGTATGCATTTAACATTTTATTACTTTACAATGTGCTCACAAAATTTTATTTAAATTTCAGTTTTTCATTTGCAGGAGTTGAGCATGCTTGATGCTGTAATTAAAGGACATAATTGAATATTATTCAGAGGTGCTCATCCCTTGGAGTGCTCTGAAATGTGCATTTTATTACTGCAATTGAAGAAAATGCAGTCAATTAAACTCAATCGAATTTCATCCATGCCATGCACAATTGGTATGTGAAAAGTATATATCAATTCAGCAGGTGCCATTAATAGACTTTCACGTCACCCCAATTCTTTGCTAGATCCCCATCCTCCAACTACATGTCTAATTGCTAATGCATTACTATACCGATATGCTTTTGTATTATGTGTACATTATAAATGTCAAAAACACATGTTATATTTAATAATAATCAATTAACACTAAATGCTCACCGCATTACCTTTCAACAATATACACAATTTATTTCGCGCGTTATCAATTTATAAATGCTTTTGAAAAGGAATATACATACATAAATATTATTTTTTTATTGGCATTTGATAAACTTTTTTTTCATTCCATTCTTGCTTTGTTGTTACTTTTTCCTTTTTATTAGGCTTTGTTGAATGGAAACAAATAACATAAAAAAGCATTACGATTGCTCTTTTGTTATCATTTAAATGGAAAAATATTTTTTCTTTTCATACAGTTGAAAATGAGCAGTTTGGAATGTTTTATTTGAGAGTAAAGGATGGTTGAGGTGCATTTAGGTTTGTGAGAAGGTTTTGCTTAGTTTGGAGTCAACTGAAAAGCAGAGAGATATAGTGTTAGAGCAGGGTGTAATCTAGGGTATCGAGCTGTATATAAGCGAATCTGTCAGTGCGAGGGTTAGGCCTTAGTGGCGCGAGTGGTTTGGTAATAGACCGGATATATATAACCCTCTTTTGTGACGATGTGGGTTCGATTTCCACCAAAGACCGATCACTCAATCATTATATTAAGTATTGTCGATATGATGTAGATCCTCGCAAGGCTCACGACATTACTAGAGGGCCTCAGAATCCAAAGATCCAATAAAATACTTTAGAATCAGGAAATATCTATGTCACGTCGAGACCAAAATACTAAGATCAAGTAAAATTCAGACGTTTTCAGAGATTTAGTAATTATCAATAAGTTCCAAGTTACATTTTTCAAAGCTTAATTTGAGGGTTCAAAACTCAGCTTCTTGACATAAAGCAATTGAACTCAAAACTCCAAAACCCTTAAAGCTCCCTACTTCATCAGTAACTGAGTCCCTGAAGTCATCCTTAACAAAATTTCAAATATTTTTTTTAACCTCTCTGATTTTTAAATGAACATCCATACATGAGTCAATTAGACAAGTTTATATCAAATCAAACAAGTCTATTCACCAACTCGATACCCATTCTATCAAAAAATTCAGCTAATAAATATCGTAAATGGCATTATGTTTGCATTCGATGTGTATTTTACTTTTATATTGTTGCGTCATTTGTATATCTTGTTGTTATGCCTTTATATCGTTGCTTCAAAGTTAATTTTTATTATTTTTTTTTGTTCAAATAAATGTTCAATAAACACACAATTTACCTTTCTCAAAGTTAATCTGTCGCTCTTGTTGGCGGGCATTATCAGCAGCGACTTTCAGTAAGCCTTGAATGTTTCGCAGAAGTGTTTCTGTCGATGATAAGTTCGGATCTTGTCCATTTGGAACGCTGGCAGCAGCTGCCAAGGCTGAATAATTTAATGCATGCTGACGTGAATCCAATTCGGTACTCGATGCTGGTGGTGGTGTTGCTGTTGCTGGATGTTCCGTATCACTGATTTCTGAATAAATATTTTGAGAATATAAAGATTGATGATTAGATGTGGATATTCAATGCAAGCGCCACAAGTTATATTAAGACTTTATCCTAAGCACAAGACATTGTTTTCTTCATCTCTTTCCCCATAAGCATGTTTACCAAAAAATAAGAATTTCATAAATAAATATTTTTTGAAACTCGTTGATTTCATGCTACTGGGTCATGTCACATGCAATAAAAATAAATCAATTTTTTAAATGGTATAAGCAATATATGAAAGAAGATATTGCCAAAAACTGCGCCAATTCGAAGTATATGTAAATCCACAAAAGAGCCAGTAAGAAGACCAAAAAATAAAAATTCAGGTATCTGTGTGCATTCAAGCGATTAAAGATGCGTGTTAATTTGGTTTTTGCGGTTAAATGATTCTCAAGTGAAACAGGCATAAAGAGATACCGGCACATTTTAACAGCGAAAAGAGTTGAAAGAAGAGGAGATATGCACGGCGCAGACAGTGCAGAGAGAGATGGGAATAAGAAGAAGATTCAATGGGACCCTGAAATTAGCAGAAAAGTAAAAACATATCGAAAAAAATATTGAAGCGAAAGAAATGTCAAAATCGATTTGAATTTAACCCTAAATTGATTATAATAAGTCACGAGCCGTGTCTGACTATAAATAGAAGTAATGAATGCTTTTGTGTGGATGTGTTTAGTGGCGCAAGGATCAATGTAAATATTGTAGAGGAGAATTAGAGACAAAATGTTGAAATTATTTAACTCTAAAAAAATTAGTTGTGGTGGATCAATAAAACCCAATTATTTTTGTGTGACTTAAAATATGAACGTCCCCAAACTAGAGTCGCCTCAAACACCGAATACAAATTAATACAAACCTTCATCATCCTTCTCATTATGTTCATCCACTTCAGACACATTTCCATCGCTCATATTATCATCGTCTTCACGTATCGATGGATTTGGCGAGTGGACATCACTTCGTTCACTTGGTGGTGCACTGCCTTGTTCATTGCCGCTTTTTGATAGATTAAGAATTGGACTATGACCGCCATTTGATGATGGACGAGGTGATGATTGAATTCCTCGCAATTTTACATCCATATCATTGCCACGCTCCTCACCCCTTTCATCACGTAATCTGCAATTGACAATTAAATTACAATTTTTCATTCCTTGATTCGATTTCCTTCCTACTTATTTGATGTTAAATGTTACATCAGAAAAAATCTTTAATTTATTTTTGAGTGTTTTTTGATCATTAGCTGATGCCTTTTCGTGCAGTGCCATTCCATTTATTTATCCCTTAGCATTAATAAAACAAAAATATTTTTCTGCATAAGTTAAGTAGAGAGAGTGAAGCACACAGTAAAAAAAATATGACAGATGTTGAAGCATTACACTATAATTTTTCATATTTTGCATAAACATCAAATCCAATCAATCTTGAACTGCTCGTAAACGACAGATAAACTCACTTGATTGTATTTTTAAAAAAATTCTTTTGCAAGTTTGAAATTTGTTGGAAGGAATTAAACGCATTTTTGAGAAATGAGTGATTTATGAGAGGTTGGAATGCTTTTTGTAAGGTTTTATACAGGCTTTAGTCGGTTTTTTGAAAAAAAACTTACAATATTGTTTAAATTTAAATCCACTTAATAGCTATGAACCCCTTTTGATAAGGTTTGCAATATTTCAAAGACTAGTTGGACGTATAGCATATCAAGAATAGTGCAGATCTTGATATGCTTGGAATTTACACAAAAATTGTGTCCCCAGTTCCCCTATCTAGTAGATAAAGGGTTGACCCTAGGACATACTCAAGTAACCGATCTAAGACACCAAAATAATCCTCAACATTCCAGCAAAATCAGACAAACTGTCCCAATTCCACCCTCAATTCACAAAACACCCCGCTCAAGAATCAAATTTGTTGCTTTTTGCATATTTTAATGCTATTTTCCTTTTTTTATATTCTCTAACTTTTCACTTTACATTCATTCATTGTCATCAATTGTGAATTTAAAGCAAAAACAAAAAAAGAATATATTTCAGGGTTCAGCAAAGTGAGACGCACACGCAAAAAGTAATTTTATGTATGAAAAATTGAATGGTATGCTTATTTTGATGTGGGAAATGGTTCTCGGTTTTGTCTCGGTAGATAGACTTCCTCAAGCACCTAAAAGTCATTTATCATTTTTCCTTAAATCTACACTTGAAATTTCCTTAAAAATTGTACAAACGACGACCCACCACCGCCACTTGTCATCGATTCTGATTTTGATCTGTTCATATTGAGATTATGCTGCACAGACACTTTACAATAGATTTTTTTTTGAATATTGGAAGTGAATAATGCGATTGAAAGGCAACAAAAATTTGAGGAATGAAAAATTGAGATTCTTTTTCCTGTTTGAAAATGTAATTTACATAAAATTTGTTTATGCTGATGTTGTGGAATTGATGGTGACTCGAATAAAATTGATAGAAACGTCATATAATGTGGTTAATGTGGTTATGGCAGTAGTATTGTTAAAGGGGGGGGGGGGGGGTTAGGTCCAAAAGGACGGTAAATAAGAAGGGTTTGGTGGCTTTAAACTGAAGTTTGATCTTTGCTCTGTTCAAATCAGGTTAGCAGGAGGGCAATATTAAGACGATTTATGGTACAAAACATTTTGTTGAGATTCCTCGATTCCACAATCTTATTAATCCTCTCCAAATAACAAAGAGGCTTCATTATGAATGAATGTCAATTTTATAAGACAATTCTAACCCAACTTCATGTCATACATCCTCAATATTAATCATAAACCTTCAACTCAATCCAATTTACAGAAATTCGCAGAAAAAAAAATAAAATTAAAATTCCCACTTCAAAAAACAAAAAAATTCAGTAAGTATCCCGGAAAATTGCCAACGTTAAAGATTATAAATCGTGGGGAGGTTTTACAATTGCCATAATAACAATCTCATGTTTATGACAAACGATTTTTTTCTAAGGACGTCATCGTACTTGCATTTCCCAGATTACAAATTTTCTCTTTATATTCCAAAATCTACACGATGATAAATGGATTTTAATATTAAAATGCACTGCAAAAAGAAGTGAGAAAAGGAAGGAATTGTTTGTGGCGTGAGCCGGGCACGACTGAATACAAAATAAAAGATATAAATGACTTTTGAATTTGCAACAAACAAATTTGGCTGCTAAACATGAACTTTTTGTGCTCTTTATGAAGTCGTTTATTGATGATGTATTTTTGTTTATAATTCATCGTGATGTGTAGGAGTTTCAGCTTTCTCGAGAATTTTGTTTGAGGGGTAGTTTAAGTCATGAAATGTGATATACCGAAGGTGTTGAAGTTACTTGATTGAAAGATTAAAGAATAACACGAGATTGAATGTTGAAAGAAATTGAGATGGATGATGAGAGTGAATGAGGCACTGAGTTAATGTGTTTGCTGTGACTCATTTCTTGATTTCGCTGACAGATTGATCGGTGAGGATTGTTGTTGCTATGTTGCTGTGTAGAATTTATGGCAATGGTTTAAATTATTTGCATCATTTTTTAATTCGTCATTTTTCGAGATTTTTTTTCAAAAATATATTAAAGATTTTCGAATGTTTTTTTAACAGTGAGGCAATGTTTTTATCCTGAATGACATTGTTTATCGAATTACTGAGGCACTGACATAGTTGTCCATTTGGTTTTTCTGTCCACGCTTCCTTCAACTTGTTCCCAGTTCCTTGGAAATTCAACAAAGGTCGCCAAATGATAGCAGATCTCAAAATCAACTAGATGTGACTTTAGTTGACCTACTTTAAGCTCTACATGGTCTCTATGGCTATACATACACTTAAAAGCTCAGCACATGTCATAAAAAGTCCAAATAATAATAAATAGACTCTGAATGACAGCCAGCAAGTTAAATTATTTCCAAAAAATCAACAGAAACTATTAAACTGCATCCTTGTGGACAGAAAAACCATCTTTACAGTCGACAATAATAGCATGTACTCAGTAATTCAATGATCAATGCCCTACAACCATAAAATTAAAATTCATTACAAACTCACCTCTCTAAATGTTTAACAATATCCTCATATGCAGCACGACAATTTTCCCAGATGCCAGATCTGTTTAAAAAAATAAAAATTATTTTCAGTTCATGAAGTCACTGAATTATAAAATAAACAAATCATTTGCCTTGTCATTGCTTCCATGCCGGGAATATTTTGATTTTTCATCAATCCTTCGCCAGGTCGAGACATTCCATGTGGTGGCATTCCAGGACTCATTAATGGAGCACCATGATGACCCATTTGTGCCATAAATGGTGCCATAGGATTGAGATGTGTTGGTGGGGCATTGTAGCCGTTAGCTAGTAATGGTGATTTATCCAATCGGGAAAGATCTGTAAATAGGATGAAAATATATTTTTTTATTCAATTAAATTTTATTTGTTGACATGTTGGACACATTTATCTGTGTATATTTATTGATGAGTGATGAATTGTTTGTGTTAACATTCCCCCTTTTTTTATGACTTCCAGCTAATGTCACATACATTTTATCAAATGATATTTTGAAGAGAAACAAAAACAACAGAATTGTCAGTAACTAAGTGACAAAAATATAATTTGTCATTTTTTTATGAAACGAAAAAATAGGATGGATGAAATGGTGATGATGATGAACAGTCGAATATGAGGAAAAGAAATCACAGAAAATCGTGCGTGCGACAAAAATTGAAAGTGGCAAGAAAATGTGTTGCACATATGTGTGTGATCCGCATAAAGTTGCTTGATGAGATTTTTGTTCGTTGGAAGTTAAGAAAATGTTTTTTTTAAGGTTTGCTTTTCAATACTTTCTTGGTTATGGCTTCTGGAATAGATTTTCTCAATTTTTGGAGCAGAACAGAGGTGTTTTCAGGAAGGTAGTTGTAAAATGTTCACTTGGTCATGTCCCAGGATGAGCTAAACTCTAACTCAACCCTAGCCACATAAGTCTTTTTGGGGTATCACTATACAATACTTTAAACTATGCCCTAGACCAGTAATACTCAAACTTTGTTGCAAAACGAACTGCAATTCCAAAAAAACTTGAGAATGGCTTCCCTTAGTTTTATATCTTAAGCCTTTTATATGCAATACTTTTGGTTTAAACTATAGTGAGTATAGTCTAATGGTATTTCAAGGAAAAAAGCCTAAAAGTACCCTCATATTAAGTTTATATGGCAAAGATAACGCTTCTGTATGTCCCACTCTAGGGTAAAGTCATTATAAGGTAAGACTTAGGACATACCAATTAGTCAGCATTCAAATTTCAGATTATATATTTAAAAACTTGTACATTAGAACTGATCCTCAACTCTGAAATTCACACCCAAATCACCAAACAAATTTCAATTTCTAATCACTTTCCGATGCTCATTTCTATTTCATCTTTTTTTTCCGACAATATTTTGTTTCATTAGAAAAATATGAAAGAATAGAAAATGATTGATTACTTCTAAATGTGTTCCTCTAACGGTACAAACGAGCATGAAACACGACAGCACAGCATTGTGACATTTTTATTTTCAATTGCTCACAGTCAAATGAGAATAAAAAGGAATTAAATATAAAAAGTCAATAATAATGAATAAAAAATAATTTAGGTAACGAAATTGCTGACTTTGTTTCTTGTAGCTGAATAGGGAGAATTAAAATACATAAAAATAGTGTCAAATTGAATTTTTTTTATTATGACTGAATGTGCATTTTTTTGCAAAAAAATAATTCTAGACAATTTATGATGAAAGAAGTCATCAATCATTTTCAGTAAAAACTTTTTGACGTTTTTCAGATGAACAAAAATAAAAGAGGCAAACGTTTCGTGTTTATATTGTGCATAAAAACGAGAAAAAGACATTTAAAATAATTACGTTAATGCATTTTTGGGTATTTTTTTGCTTTTCTCTTTTTTTCTTTATCTAGTACTGGTTTTAAGGTAAATGAGTGGATCGGTTGGGTTCATTATTTGTTGTTTATGGCGGTGTGGAAGTTATTTGAGTAAGATTTATATTCTAAGCTAGTCTAATCTACTCCAAGCTAGTCCAAACTAATCAAAACTAGTTCAAATTTATCCAATCTAGCCCAAGATATTCCAATCTAGCCAAACCTATGACAAAGTAGACCTTAAAAGTTCAACATCCCCAAAAAAATGCGTTCCTCTCATCCTCCATCCCCATATCATTCCCAAACTATTTCATTTCATTTCATTTAAAATTTATCCACAAAAAAATACGAACAAGCGACGAGCGAGCGACCAAATGCTACATGAATTCGCAAATAAACGATTAGCATTAATCATTCAGAAACAGCACAGAGAAATAAAAAATTATTTTATAATCTTATTGCACGCTATATGCATTTTCAATTCTTGATCTCTTTCTGAATTAAAAGAGAAGAAGGAAAGTGAGTGGTTTTATGGGCAATTCTTGAGATGAGTCATAAGAGGAAAGGTTTGGGAACAGCTGTTGAAGACTTTGTTGAGTTCAAAAGCTGATAAATTACCCAGCTCTATCTGCTTCCAGCTTCTGGGTGCAATATAGCTAGTAAAGGTGACATATTCTTAACTAAGGACTTCAATACAATGTCAAAACTTTAAATCTAGCTTTCAAACAGCATCTGTGAAATGAACCATGAATTTCCAAAAAAACCTGACCAAGAATCGAACCCAGAGCTTTCGAATTTCAAACCCAATGCTCAACCACTCAAGCCATTGATGCATTTTCATTGATAATTCCATTTCTACAATTGATTATATTGAACATAGAATTGCATTTATGGAACCACCCATGTCCATATTATTCAAAAAGATAAATGTGAGTAGAACCACACTGCTGACACAATGCAATCGAAATAATGTGATTTTAATAATCGTCTTTCTTGATATTAAAGACATCTTTTTATTGGAACTTAAAGCTATAATTTTTATGCAATTTCTTTAAATGTGGAGATAAATCAATTATGTTTGTGTTATGCGAACTGAAAACAGAACTGCGAAAAAAAATTCTTCATTTCTTATTCTTCTTATCGTCATCGCTCTTTATTATTATTTAGTGCAACAAATGTATTATCATTTTAAACGTTTTGTTCTAGATAACTGCTATTATCCAATTTCTAAATGATATGTCTCGTAAATGTGCTATTTAAAAACTGATGTTCATTCTACAAATGTAATTCCTTATTTCGCTCATTCCGTCTTGTGTTCTTCTTTTAAAATATGTTTGAGGAATATTCATATGAAGATAACAGAACTGAAATTTTATTTTGTGGAATGTTTGATGCAGAAAAAGGAAAACAGAAAGGAGGTCAAGAATACAGAATGTTGTTGAGGAATTTTTAGATGCTGAATTGAATATCAGCGTGCAAATTAGATAATGATGATTCTTAAATTTGATTTTTATTCAGTTTTGGAACAAATCTTAAGCTTTTAATCATATTGGTAACTTACATTCTCAAGCAGTGGCAGAACATAGACAATACTAAGTGTAGATCTCCCTATAACTGCCATATCTATATACAAATGTAAAACAAGTCGAGTTCGATGGGAATCGAACCCACGACCTCAAAAGAGGCGATCTCTGACCACTTGATCACTGACCATCGAGGTCCTTATCTCACTTTGACTATTCGTCATACACATATGACTAGTTCAACGCGAGCCCTATGCTCAGGTCTATCTACTCTTCGAGCCATACCCACTTAGGTCGTGAAACTGATCAATCATGTTTTCTTTAGCTCTACTCAGATTTTCAAGGCAGGATTGTCTAAATAGACATGGATACTGGCTCCTGAGCTACAATTAATGTTTTCTTAGACATCCAGGCCTGAGCTCGAAGTCGACTCGAGATTTTCATCGACTTTGTATGGCATACAAATTTTATCAACTTCGAGCTCTGATCCAGGCTGATATCAAGTCTAATAATATCATTTTGTCCAACCCTCCTATCCAGTTCCTCATCATATTAATTAATATTCATAGACTCTCTGCCTAGAATTTAACTCAAACTATATCCATACATTATAACTTTCTTAACAATCCATTTCCAAATAAACTTTTTTTCTTCCAAATTTGTTGCATATTTTTGGTCGTCTGCTCAATAAAAATAACATCTTTCAATCAAACTGATATCAATAATTTTGTTAAACGTTCACCCTTTTACATATTATTGAAATTTGCATAATCGATTTGAGGGAATAAAGAAGAAGTGGAAGACAAAACGAAATTTTGATAGATATCACGGATGGATGAATACATGGATGGATGGATGAAGAAGAGAAATTACCATGTGTGTATATTTAAAGAATATTAAAAATAGACCAAAAAAAAAATGAGGAAGATTTATGCAAATTTCATTTATACATAATTCACGCGATGTCTGCCGTGTTTCATTCTCCTCAATAATAATAACAATTTTTATTTTTGTTTAATCGCTTGATGCTTTATGCTCAACACATTCTCCGTCTGTAATTTTACAGTGTGCAGTCTCTCGATGTTTCGGTGGATCAATACTGAAAATTTCATCTTATCATGTCATGAAATGAATTTTCCCAATTTTATTATAATTTTTTTCTTTCTTCTACTTATGCTCACTGTGTGTGCGATAACTTCCAGACATGTCAGTATTGCCGCAAGCTATTGAACATTTTGAAAAAAAAAGTTTTTATTTTTATTTTTTAAAGGAAAATAAAGAAGAATTCTTCGTTGTTATTTAAATGAATGTTTCATGTAAATTTTTTCTGCATATTTGATTATTTGATTATGTTTCTGATTATTTACCATTTTTGTTCTGTTTGTGATGAAATGAAATGGAATGTTTTCGGTTTGAGAGGAGATTATTGGAGGGATTAGGAGAGGATGAAGTATGAATCATCGATTAAATAAAGAACTAAGGAGGGGGATATACTATAAAGCCAAAGAGAGACACTAGAAGTGCCTAAGATAATCAATAGGGCTTGGTGTTCTTAATTTAAATACTTCAAATAAGCTAGAATCAAGAATTGTGAAATGGCAACAATAGCATAAGTGGCCTAAGTGGTAGAGCGTTGGGCTTACGTGCAAAAGGTTCTGGGTTCAATCCCAGGCCAAGACATGAAGCTCTTTTTCTAATTACAAAGCTCGGTTCATGTGTTGCGTGTAGTTTTGAGGTCTTCGGCAC
Source organism: Chironomus riparius (assembly GCA_917627325.4). NCBI lineage: Eukaryota > Metazoa > Arthropoda > Insecta > Diptera > Chironomidae > Chironomus > Chironomus riparius. The sequence continues at coordinate 12,256,741 of OU895877.1, read as the reverse complement.
ATAAAGTGTCTCCTTTGCTAGGTATACAAGGTATACTAAGATCTGGATGATTTCATTACAGCACCATGCGCACATGGATTGTGACTAGGTACATTGCAGGGTACATCAGGTCTTTTGATGTTCTCGTGTCTTTGCAATGTTCAAAGCCTGCAAGTGGTTCGGATCCCACTATGAACGGTAGCTCTAAAGGATGTGACACAATAGATTCGGTTTTAATTTGAATTGCAGCACCTTCAGCTCAAAAGGATGGACCCTCTCCATGTTTTGCCTCTTTAAAAATCAAGAACCCAACCGAAATCTTAACTCAGCTTCATTTTACCTTAATATTAACAATCCAAAATTCCCAACTCTGCGTAAACCTTCAAAATTAAACAATTTTCAATCATAAAATACTCAAAATATTAATATCCGACTAAGAAGAAGGAGTTTTAAGAGCATTTATGTCTTTCTATATATTATTTCCTTTTTCATACGCTCCTAGCTACTTCATTATTGCCGCGCTATTGAGGACCCACTTTTTAATACCTTCAAAATGAATTTTTTTTATATTCTTTCATTTCGCATTGTTTAAAAATTTGAAATTGTTTCCGTTTACAAAACTACTTAAAAGTATGAAAATAAAAAAATGAGGAGAAGGAATTACATCAATTTCATATTTTTTTTCATTCACATTTGTGCCATAATCATAATTTCATTGTTACCAGCAAACAGCAGCAGCAACAACAACAATTAAATGCAAGAACAAGGAAAAGGAGAAATGAAATAAGAAAAACAAGCAGGCAAGGCACAAGCAGCTGTTATTGTGAGGAATATGAAAAAAAGTAATATTTAGCAATTGTAATAATTCCATAATTTGCTTTCAATCTGATGAGCATTAGTCTTTGATGTGAGGATAAAAAAAATAATAATTTCGTGGATTGTTGTTGAGAGGCATGAACCCTTCTTAAAATTGAAAAGAAAGATGAAATCTCATGCATGTATCTCTTATTCTTTTCAAATGGCACATATTTTTTTGAGATTTTTGCTTGATTGCTCATCGTTCTTGTTATTTTTTATTTTTTTTTTGTAATTCTTCCATCTTTTTGTGGTTTTTTGGAAGAGGAAATTGAATGAGATTATTGGGATTGGAATCTCTTTTGCTAAGAACATATTTTGGATGTGCAAATATACAATTATGATGGATTTTTATGGTATTGAACAATTTATAGTAGCATGGCGTAACAAAGGGTTTTGGTGCTGGGAGCTAAATTATTGAACTAGAGTTCTGACTGAAAATCAGATGCTGATGACTTCATGGAATAGAATCTGACTTAGTTTGAATTGATTTTGTTTTGAATTCGACTCATTTTTAAGGTTGAGTAGACTCGAAAAAATGAAGTCGATTTGAGTTCTGGCTGCATCGCGGGAATATTCATTAAAAGGCTGAGCTTCGACTAGCTTTACTTTGAACCAGAATTGCACAAGGCATATAAAAGTCTCAAGCTATTAGCACTAGAATGGATTTAACGTTTTATAAAATCTGACTATGCTCTAGATTCGAGGCAGCTTAGTGCAACTTCCTTAAGAATTTTCTACAGCTTGTGCTATTTCGAGAAGGTCTGGATTCTTACCTACATAATTTGTTACTCATATTGAATCTTATGTTTTTGACGATAAAGCACATTGAGTCAAATAACCAAGTCAAACATCACTTGTTTTAAAGCTAGCAATTGGATACAAATTCAATTAGGTCTTATGCATTTATATCTATTAAAATCTTCCACAACTAATATCTATAGATTCTCAATATTTCACCTTTTCCAAACTTATGTTCACAAAGAATCTATAATTATTTTAGTTTCTAATGGATCCATAAGTCCTTAATGGAATTTTACTTAAAAGATTTTCTAATGAAATTTACATTAAACTACAATGCATGGAGAAAGATCCTTAAAATATTTAAAATTTTCATTCTGTTCCCACACTTCAAAAACCAAATAAAAAAGTCCAGTCCATTTATGATCTTATTGATTGAATGACTTCTTAAGCTCTTCTGCAACAAAATATCACAAAAAAAAATGTAAGAACGTTCATTTTACTGCTGCTGCTGTTGCATTAACGATTTGCACAAAAATCTGTATTTAATTATTATTTTCCAAGTAAATGCCATCAATAAATTATTGAATATTATTACGGGCTCCATCATCTATCCATCTCATCCGAATGGATATACAATATGAAAATGTGCCTTCTTTTTACGATTCCATTTCATTTTCAATAATATATTTGTTGTTTGGAATAAATTAATATCTTTTTTTTTCTGCAACTTTTACTGTTGCAATGTTGTTGCCTTTTGTTGAGTGCAAGATTGTAAGCGAAATATTAATAATAATATAAAATGAAATACAATTTCTTCTCTTCTGTTCAAAAGGTATAAAACATAAAAAAAAAGATTTCTGGGCAAGAAGGATTTCAAACGTAATCTGTTAAGTGAGGACGGAGATGTGAGGTAATTTACATTGAGCGCATCGTTTTAGCACCGCTTAAGGGTTGCTTAGACATTTATCAGTGTTAAGTGTAACTTTTGGCATTAGTCTACAGAAATTATATAGACACTGTAAATTAGGGTACATCTAATGGGTGTACTTAAGCTGTACAGCTGGCAATCGGCTTCATGATTAAAAAACTGCATGATTCTAGCTCAAAAATTAAAAATGTCAACTCAGGTGCTAATTTTCCGGTACATCATACCCATAGTCTTTAACATATCTTCTACAAACCCTTGCAACCAGCCCTACGATCAGAAAATCCTTACCTCAACCTTGATCAGAAAAATCCCTACCTCAACCACTGATCCCAAACCGCCCGAAAACCCAATCGTAAACAAACATTTCCTCTTAAATTCAGCAAACGAAAATTGGAAGCAGCTTCAATGTTGTGTTCAATCGGCAGCTCAATGGAAAATAATCGTAAATTATAAAGTGATATTTTTATTTGAATTGCCTTTTTGTGTTTCGTTCTTTTCTCCAATTCTCTTGTGCTATTGACCATTCGGATGATCTTTCGTGCATGCCTTAATTCATTCGGAATATTTCTCTTTTTTTTTTGATTACTTTATACATGTATCTACAAATTTGTTGCCAATACAATGCAGAAAAATTTGTATTTTTTTCGTATTTACGAGAAGTCATAAAAGCTGTCGAGTTCCATCGATTAAATATGAAATATTCTCAGACTCTAACTGAATGTTCGAATGCCGATATTTTAGCGGATTACATCGTTCTTAAGAAATCAAATGAACAATCAACAAGCCATTTTAGTTCTTTTACTGTATTTCTGTTGAAAAGTCGTAATTTGCCTTAAAGGTTTACGCGTATTTAACCCCACTTTATTACATTCTCGTTATGATTGTGATATTTAATAATAATAAAATTCAAAATAATCAATAAATTGTCGAATCGATTCATATGCGCTTCATTATCGCTGTTCCCTCGTTATACGAGATTAAAAAAAATTGCGGATAAGAATCAAATGAACTTAATTAAATGAGTTCAATGCAAATAAATTAAAAAATCGTGTCCAACATGTGAAAAATATTCATTATAAACTCACCACTTAGATGTCCATTCTCGTACGGATAATCTCCATTGTCAAGACGATGCTTTTTCAGTTGCGGATGATTTGGATTGAGATGTGATGTGGCGGGAAGAGACAGTCCTACAGGTCCTCGTTTTGGTGGTCTACCGGGTCTAAAAGTTGATAAGATAAAATATTCATTTATAAAATAACAAGTTGGCTAAGACATTGTGGATTTTTTTGGAGGTTAGGGAGGTTAGGAAGATTTTTTAACTTTAATGACGTCACAAAAATTTGTTGTCAGAATTTAGAATCCTCAAATTTGCTGCTTGAGTCAAATTAAATTCTCCAGAAAAGCAAGCTACAATTTTTTTCCAGCACCCTCCAGAATCCACAATGCAGTAGTCAAAATTTTAATAATCTATAAAATCAAATTTGTTTATATTCCAGTTCCAATAATACACACAAAAAAAAATCATCAACACACATCAAAAAATATCTTTTTTTTTTTGATTTTTTACGGATCGTAAAATCTGAAAATTGTATCTTTGCAGATATTGTCAGGGCCAGTTGAAGAATAAATAAAGAATCGAGAGGATAGAAAGAGAAAAATGTCAAATCATAACTTTTCAAATTTCATAAGTCTTCAATATAATATAAGTGAATAAAAATCAAATGGATGGAAAAACCGAAAATAGAAACTGAACAGAAAAAAAAATATTGAATTTTGTTGCCTTATTTTTTTTCCTTTTAATTTTCTACTCAAATGAGCAATGAATTTCATTTTTATTATTATTAGTTTTTTTTATGGAGATGGACTTTATCTGGTGCTGCTGGCTGTTTTCTTTTCTTTCTGTCTTCTTGTAAATTTTTAAAGGAATTAGAAGCACACATAAAAAAAGTGAGAGATAAGAAGACTTTTTTGGTTTCGAATCTGTTTGTATTTCCAACCACTGAGCACAGCCCCTCTCAGAAGTCAAATTGTCATTTATTTTCGCTTTAATTTCACTCAATCATTTTTTATATTCTCAATAATTTCTGGATAATATGAAAAGGAAATTATGTGAAGTGACACCGAACAGGTTTTGCCAGATGCCCTTTATTAAGAATCTTTTTTTTTTTTTGGGGAGCCAGAAAGTGCAAATGATCCGTGAAAAATTGCCACACACAAAGTGCACATGGAAAGTTAAAAAAAAAGCGGAGCAAACAAATCTTTATTATATTTTGGCACATTCAAGGCATTTTCACGCTTCATATTCCTTTACATTGAATAGGCATTAAATAAATTTGAATTTATTGAAACAGCATAGTGCGAAGTGTGACTATATAATTTTTAGAATTCGACCTCATCGTTATTTACGACTTCTTTGTCTATATCCTTCTTTATTACAACTTAATTAAACTTATAAGGAATCTTATTCCTTTATGCCATAGCAGCAACACTATAAATATTATTTATGATATTAATAAATTTTCCTCGAGAAAATATTTTCTCTGACTGTGTGTATTTCTGATACAATAAATATATATGCCTGGTGGCTGGTGGTGTGGGGAAAGACTTATAAGACAGTAAAATGAACATTTTCTTAACAAGTTGAACTGTTTATGTCGAGTAAGAGAAAAAGAAAGAAGTAAGACTATTGCGTTTATTAGTATTTGAATTATAAATGTTACGAGACTTAGTATAGAACACCTAGATAAGTCATAGTAGCTTCATCATTGTCAAAGTAGCTTGTCATGGTGTGTAGGAATATTATAATTCTAGAATTTATTAGATATTGCTTAATTCAAAGCATTTTAGGGATTCTAGAGCTTCTAGACCGCAAATGAAAAATGGCAAACTTAGTTCCGTTTCTGATTCCCGATCTTGTCCGCAGTTAGGTCTCTAAGCTTATAAGCACCTTTCCAAATATACCTAGCAGACAACTCTATCAAAAAAAAACTACAAAATCCATTTTATTTCATTATTATTCCCAAAAATAAACTAGCTTTTAATATTAACATTATTTTGACTATTGTTATTTGAACAAGATATATTTATGTATGTATTGTGCAAAATTCGTTTTACTTTTTCCTTTTATGCTCAACCCCTTTTTCCACTTTCTTACAATTCAATTCCAACATTTTTTTTATGAAATTTCATAAATTTATTTCTTCGAGGCGTTTCAACAAAATATAAGAAAATTCTTTTCATCATCCATATCCATAATATAGACATTACTTTATAAATTGATATATTCAAAGGGTCAGTTCGGAAGCAATAATTCAAAATTTATATTACGGAAAAGAAGTTAAATTGGAATGTAATTTTTTTCGATAACATTTTTGTTTGTAATGGGAAAAATTATATTTTTTTTATAGAATTTTCATATTTTTTTTTGTTCTTCCTTTTGTAATGTGGAATTTACTGATTGTTATGGTTAGATTAAAAAATATTCTTTTGCGTTTGATAAAAAATATTATGTGAAATATAAAGGGAGTAATTTATGAAAGATTATTGATTTATTGGAATTCTTTGTTTCAATGAACATGCTGAATTTTATTGGAAGAAACTGTTTTGGGTAGAAAATGTTAAATTTTTGGGTGTCTTCTGTTTAAACAATTAACGAAAATATTAATTTGATTAAATCAAAAAACAACAGTTTAGTTTTGCATTTAAATTCATGTTGTTCTGAAAATTTAAAAAAGTTTTGAATTTTCCCACTAAAATTAAAGTTAAATTCTCATCCTAACTACACCCCAGCCTTCAGTACTCATAATAAATTTTTCAATACTTAATTCCTCAAAAAAAAAATTCTCTCACAACTCTCCAATCCCCACGATTATTAATTAAAGAAATCAGCAATAATCGAATTGAATTAATTTTTTGAATTCCAACTGTTTACAGATCAAAATTAAAATTTAATTCCAATGCTTAATGATATTTCGAGATATTCAATTAATATTTTAATACATTTAGCAAACAAATCATTTCTACTTCTTAAGTTTTAATCTCATTTTTTCAATTAATCAATTTAAGGAGATTAATAAAGTTTACATTTCATAGCGCCAGTCTTGAATGAATTAAAATCAGTTCAAGGTGAAATTTTTTGTGTTAAAATTGGAGTGTTTTTCAGAGTTTTTGTAATTTTAAACAGTTTCACTTTTGAGTTTAAATTTGAAATTATTTAAAATTGATTTTTTAATTTTTTTTGAGCAAGTGTTTTTTCATTTTAAATAAATTTAAATGCAGTTTAATTTTAAAGATTTTAAAAATTAATTTTTAAAATATTTCAAAATTTAAAGGTTTTTTTAAAAATCTCAAAATTTGAATTTATAGTTTCAGTTTTAAACTTTATTTTTTCAAAACAAATTTTACAAAACAAATTTTTTTATTTGTAAATTCTTTATTAAAATCATAATTGAGCAACAGAGTATTTTTTTCATCAGATGCGCAAGAAATTCAAAAGAGATTTTAAACATACCTCAAACAGCTTTACGACCATAATTAAAAAAAAAAAATTACCGGCTCATAAAATTATTAATCGTGAAATAATTGAAACAAAACGGAAAGCTACACAATATATTTTTTTTATCTAAAATAATCGATTGAAATTAAGTAAGAAGATCTCATTAACCGTTAATTAATTCACATACACGAAATAAAAAAAAATAAGTAAGCAACAATTTAATTAAAGAACAAACATCACACAATGTGTATAAAGAGCAGAAATAATTTTTTATAAACACAAATTCAAAGAGCAACCACAATAAAGAAGGTTTCCAACTGCAATAAATCTTAATCTCATTTCAAGACAGTTGTAGACGCCACAAAACAGTGAAAGAAGAAGTAAAAATTAAATAAAAATTGTGTCATTTCCGAGCTCAATTATTTGCTCGTACATCTTCCCGAAAAAATAAAAGATAAAGCAAGAGAAGATAAATGTGCGACCGTAAAGTGTGAGGCAAAGAGCTTTGTGAGAAATGTAATTGAAAATCAAATAAAATTACAGGAACCGGCACAATAACATGTGTGTGTGACGACTTTTGTTTGCTAAAAGATAAAATTCATGAAGCGTAAGATGATGAGTAAGGAAGTAATAAGGTTTGGATTTCTTTAGCGATTTACTTTTGTGATGAGAACTTTAAATGAGGACTAAGATTTCAGGGCGTTTTATAAATTTTATTCAATTTAGGCGCTAGTTGCATCTGGGTGACTTTGTATCCATTCAAATTCATCAAGTTGCTGCCGCTTGGTTTTAAATTTACTGCCTAGATTCAAATGAAACCTTGATGCAGTGTAGCTAAGGCTGTTTAATAGATCCGCGTGTCGAATTGAATTCGGATTGAACAATTCTGAATTTTCAACATGCACCGACTGATTGAAGGTCTATACTTGTATACTTGAGCCATAACAGAGATCATCTGAGTGTCTCGAACCAGATGAAAAATTCCAGTCAGTCTTTTAATATTTTTCTAATCCAGGGATTGGTTTTAAGGACTTCTTATGACAAAGCTAACCAGAATCATGAATCAATGAGGTTAGGTGCCATGAATAGTCCCAGAAAACAGCAAAGACAATCAGTCAGATAACAAAACACTTACTTCCGCATATCTTCATAATTGCAAAATATATTCATAAAATTCAAAACTCAAAAGAAAAACACAAAAAAAAATGTTAATTTCAAATCATGAGCAGCAAACCATCCCAAAGTGATTGAACAAACAGATTTCCTTTTCAGATCAAAGAACTGCGTTCGAAAAAAATAAAAGAGAATTTATATCCATTTGTTGAAATGCATTGTTAATCTCTCCACAGACACAATAAAAATATTTTAGCTCATGGTGAATGGAAACGCTGTGGGAGACTTTTTTTCATTTTCCGAATGTAATGTAACGTAATGCATGTAATCCTCACCCAACCAGCAGAAAAAAAAGAATAAAAAGATTTTCATTCATCGTAGAGGAGAGATAGACTTAAGGTATGCATGCATGCTACACGGTATCAATAAGTGAGAGAAACAGCCATAAAAACTACAAGAAGATAAATACGCACTATGTGAATGCAAACACAGGAAAAGGCAATTACATATTTACTAAACGTTGCTACCAGATTTAATTTAGTTTTATTTCCCTACTTCTTCTTAAATTGTATCTTCTTAATTTTTTCGTCTTCCCATAAAGAAGATTTCATGTTCAAATAGTACATTTATCTAGACTCAACATTCCTATTGAGCTTTACACAACCAGACGTGTCATCATAAATTTTACTGATAACAGAGTGATAATTTTTATGATTTTCACAAACTATCAAGCCTATTAAGTGTGTGTATGTATGACACGAAATTACTGTATATAGAAGAGCGATGAAAAAAGAAGAAGAGAAGAGGCACTTAGGTATTATCACAAAAGTGATTATGATGCGGCATGAAAACTGGGGCGAAAGAATTTTTCCCTCCTGCTTTCGTATCGATTTTTACTTGCTTCAGCTTCTTCTTCTTGTGTCTCATTATATTTTCTTTAAGAATATTTATAATATTTTTTTTGTAAGTCTGAGCCTCTTTTGTTTCCTTCTCTTTGGTCGTCTTATCTGTTTCCCTTTTTTGGGGAAGCCGCACAAAAATTAATTAAAGTAAAGCAAAACTTGACAAAACAAGAACCTGAGATGATAATCGATGGAAGAATAATAAAAAGTTTAAAGAGAGTAAAACTCGTGAAGTTTCAAGTTGGAAACAATAAGAATTAGTGAAGTATGGAAAGGCAGCTGAGGTTGATTTTGAGGGATTGATGCGCTTTTTTTAGGCTTTGCAATCCACAATTTTGATGAATATGATGTGTCAGATTCGGATTTGGGATGAAAAGAACGATTTGAGTCATTTTTTGGTAGGAATCGAACTTTAAGACTTGAATTCAAATTAAAATCGTTCCTATTTAATGACTAGTTAACTTTCTAATCGACTACAGAGACCTTGCTCTTGTGATGAAGATTTTTCTAATTGCATGTGGATTTGACTTTGAGGTCTACTCTTGGTAACCAATTTTGGATCTTAATTTCAATGTTTTATACCAACAAAAAATCTTTATCATTAATGTAAAGTTTCTAATGTTTCAAAGTATTTATTAGAGAGACCTTAACGTGCCACCAACTGTCACCATCCAAAATGTTTAAGATCCACTGCTCTAAACTCATTCAAATCCCAAATTGCCTGAATAAACATCCCAATTTCACCATAACAAGCTTCATAAAGAGACAATAACTTAATGCCCGTGCCTATTAATTGTAAGAAAACACAAATTTTCTCAAAACGGCGCCATCAACTGCTGCTGTGAACATATTTTTTTTCTCCATCGTAGATAATTTTAAAGAGCGACTTTATTGAATTAAGTGTGCTGTGGTTAGTTTAGCAAACGGATTAATGAAAAGAAAATAGAGATTTCGATGCAAAGATTTCTGACTGTGCATGAGAGCAACAAGATACAATAATTAAAATGTCTTATTTCAATTTTCCCATTACAAATTAAAAAGAGATACTTCTTTGTGCTGTTCTCACACATAAACGCAGAATTTGCCTTTCTTTCCCAAAAAACAAAAAAGTTTGTCGGAGCCTTTCACGCGCTCGAAACGAATTTTAATTTGATATGCTTTTTTGAACTCTGCCAAGTGTATTCTTTGAAATGGCCTTTTTTTATAGATTTTCAAAAAGCGATTATAGACGTGGAATAAACGGGAGAGAACAAGAAATAATAATAATTATGAATAGTCTTTCAAAATATTTTCGGTTGATCAAAACACACACTCACATGTCTTAGTAATGAATTATTTCAGAACTAATGTTCTTGTTGAGCTTGAAACAATTAAATCTTTCATGAGATTGATGAAAAATCAAAAGAAATTGCTGCGAAGTCATTAAAAATAAAATTGTTCTTTGCATTTTCATGACTATTTACTGTTCGTAGATTGAATAAGTGAGATTTGAATAGACATGAGGCGAGAAGTGATCAAGATCATGCCATGATGCTGCTAATCTATATCAACTCACATATCAATTCAGGCTTTTTGTTTCGTTTGATGTAAAGTGATGTTAATGATTAAAGGAAAGGCAGTTTTGACTGTCAGATCGCTGTATTATTTCTTAGTTTCAATTTCGCTACTTTCGAGTCATATGTTGGCGAATCTGGCATTGCATAAGTAAAGCCTCTGCTGTTTAAATGGCTAAGCAACACACCAGCAAGTTGTTACTCAACATAATGTAAAGATTAGGTTCGAATCCCATCAAAAATTGATTTTTCTTTCTTGAGAAAATGCCAAAAATTCGCAAAACTCTCACAAGATTTACACCAGCTCAACTCTAGTCACTAATCTCAAAACAATTCATCTCAATTGTGCCTTCTAAATGATAAATCCACAAAAGCCTCACTTCATTAATTTACACCAACAATAGAATATCTTCTAGAATCGATTACAAATTATTATTATCTTCAATAGAAAAACTTCTGATTCAAATCAAACATTTCAATTGATGTCTTCACATTCTCATTGTTCTTCTCCTCAAAAAATCAATTTCAAAGCACACCGACTGAGTAAATTAACATTTTTGAAAATGAAAACATATCAGTAAGTCAAAGATACATTTAATAAATGTGAGTTTGAATATTGAAAAGAGATTTTGATCGACATAAAGAAATTGAATAGAGTTAAATAAAAGAAATTGAGAAGGACAAATGAGGAGGAGATGAAAGTGGAGAGCGATATTGCTTGAAGTCGAGTTGAAATTAAGTGAGTAGTGGGATTATTTAAAGTATGATATCTTGAGCGCATATGAGTGGCATATAATAATTATTGCTAGATGCAGAATATTTTGCTGCAAACTAGAGGTTCAAAATGGTTAAGTTTGAATTTTTTTTGAGCTGGTCCCAAAGCCTAGAGTTCTCAAGTTGCATTTAAGAGCTCAAAAGCCTTCAAATTAAGTCTCAAGCTGGAACACTAGTAGCAACCTAAAACCCTAGTTTAGTGATTCGCAGTAGACTTTAGAAGCATTTTCAGCACTCTAATGATCCATAGTATTAAAAGTTAAAAACATTAGCTTTAGCATTTTGATCAAACAACAAGTTACAGCCTCCAAAGCCAGACAAACCGTCTCCAAATCTACATTCTCTCTACAAAACTCATCAAAAAACTAGAGTCAAATTAAAATGAGAAAGATAAAAGATGAAATGAGAGGCATAAAGGATGATAAATCAAAAAATGAATTAATATTGAATTAAATCTTTACAATATTTCGACAATAGCCATCTAGTAGCAGTTAAAAGGTATATTCAAATCAAATGAATGATTAGGCTTTTTTATATATTTATTATGTTTACACTGCGCCTCATCGTACAATAGAAATATATCAGAGGAATATAATAAGTATAACAAATAGATTCTATAACAAAAGGCACACAAATTCAAATTTTTATATTTTTTTCTCTCCTTTTATTCTTCTTTCCATTGCAGTATCTCCTCCATACACACATTTATTAGTGAATTTATTTTTTTTAAGACACACATATACCTCCTGTGTTATGTGTGCTGAGTTCTTCTCATACATTTCATTTTTGCGGCATTTATTAATAATTTTTTTTCTCTTCGTTCTTTTGCCTTTCTTCTCTTTAACATTATCTGTGTGTACATTTCAAAAAAAAAATCTATTGTTCGGATTCGACCATAAAGGAGGCCGACAAAAGGAAAAGAAAATCACTTTTATAAATAACAGCAATAATAATAATAATATTCATGGATAGATACAATATCATACGTAAATCTCTTTTCTTTTTATATTTGAAGAGGAATAAAAAAATATGCCAAAAAATTGTATTAGCATGTTGGAAGATTTTAAAAATGTAAGAAAGCCAAATATTTCCTTAATAGCTGTTTTTCTGAAGTTAATTTTTTTTGAGCTAATTACTTCCGAGTTTTAGAATTTCACGCGATTTTTAAATGGTCTTTTAATTTACTACAAGGTTTCTCATACTTTTGAACAAGTAGCATTGAAGTTCTTACCCGAATGGCACAAGTCGGTTAATCGAATAGAAATCTGGCATTAATCCGACATGACTCAGGCATAGTGCTGGCATCAATTTAAATCTAGCACCATGCCAGAGTCACACCTGCTTGGTGCCGGATTTCAGATCAATTAACTGACTTATGTCTTTCGGGTTATTAAAGTTGCTTCATAGTTTGGCTGTGTTCCTAGATTTATGTTTACATATGATTGTCATAAAACAATTTATTGCTGTTAAAATACTTTGATAGCACTCTGATGACGTCAACCTAATCTAAATCGTCAGTAGACTGAGCCTGGTCCACTTAGTCAATTTGATTCGGTAAAAGCTAGTAACAGGGCAACACCATAGTGTTATTTTGAAGACTTGGAGTGTCTTTCTGTTCAGAATACAGCAGGTGATTTGATGAGCTACCAAAACCAACATATTGATGTACTATTCTCTGGATTATTAATATAATTTGACTGTGAATCGGGTAGGTTGACTTGAAAATCCTTGAATTTGCCCCAAAAAGCAGGTTTCTACCTGATTGCTACTTGGTTTCTTAACTGTAATACTTCTCAAAGTTCCTACCCTAAGGTAGCTCCAAGTAGCTCTGAATTGAATAATATCGAAACTTCTTCTACAGTTAATGCGCTACACAACATCCACAACACTATAAAATTCTTCATCTACTCTACTTCTTTTTCTTTTTCATCATAGCAAAAGGTATAAAGAAGTCGGCATCCTATTATGGGCATTAAATTGCGTGCGAGGGTGGATTATAAAGAGAAAGAAATCTCTGCTTCGTTTGTATTATTGAATTAAAGTTGTGGGCATAAATCTTAAAAATTTTATAATACAGAGATATTTTTTTTCTTTTTGAAATGAAAGGGAAGTTGTAATGAGAGAGTGCCTTTACCCTTATCAATTAATTAATTTCATTTCAATGACAAAATAATTTTTGTTCTTGTCTTTGTTTTTACAGAAAAAAAAAATAATTGTTCAAAACTGTCTCAGATTTCAAGAAATTTTTCGACTAGCTTGTGTCCCAAGAGAGAGGTAGGTAAGTGGGAGTTAAGTAACTTTTAAATATGATCTCCTTAACTCGACACAATAAAGGGATTGAAATGAATCGGAAAAAAAGACGAAGGGAAACATTTGTGGATTGAATAACATTTTTTTTGTTGCCTTTTTTCTTATTTGGGCAATAAAACACATGTAATATTCTGGTTGTGGATTATTTTTCATGACTTTTCTTTAAATTGTGCGTTTCTTGTTAGTGCTTAGATTTAGTTTTTTGGGAATGGTCCCTTGTGAGAATTGTTATGGAGTTTAAAAATGCTCTGATTTTGAGATTTGGTTGGCTTTTACTTAATTGTATTTAGGTCCTTAGAAAATGTACCACAGACAGCTCAGTATGTCTAAAAAACCTCATGAAAACTTTCAAAAGTCCACCAAAAAATCTGACAAAATTTCCCTTCTCAAGAATCAAAAAAACATTCCTCAAACTTAAAAGGAACTGAACCCCTTTAAAATTTTATTTCAACTTCCATTTCTCTCTAAACTTACTTCCCATGTAACATATGCATACCTTTTATTTGTGGGTGGTGGTTTTATGCTCGTTTAAATGCGACATATCTCAAGAATTTTTATTTTGTTTCAAAACGGAAGGAAAATAGAAGAAGCAGCAGCAACATCTCATAGAACAAAAGAATGAATATTCAATTTCAACAACAATTCCTTATGTCTCATTAAAAGACATAAAAAGAGATGTGTATGAAATTTAATATGATTGGGACATCCTGCTTACATTTTCATTTCCATTTCCATTCCTGAAAACTTTTTTAATGTTTCACCACACACAGTAACATTAAAAATATGAAAAAAGGAATTTTTCACAGAGAGAGATTTTTCCATAAAGGAACATTTAGTTCTTAGCTGTAGATACAATAAAGGAAGGGTTAAATAATAATAAGAAAGGAATTGCATTTCATTTTTGTATTTAATAATAATAACATGACAGAAAAGGCAGTCAGTGAGGCACAATTTAATAAAAGAAAAAGGAAAAAAGGATGATAAAATTTTTAAGCAAGCAGAAGTGGAATGAAGGAAGAAAAGCCATTTACATATTAAATTACCTATTAAATATATCATGAGATACAAATGTACATGCATAAGGCATATTGTTGTCTACTAAAATTACACTTTTCTTGCTTATTAAGCACTTTTAAAATATGAGGAAAGAAAATTTTCTTTTCCTTTCCACATTTCCACATTTAATTGTTATTCTGCCCTTAATACCAGTTATGAATCAATGCTTTTGTATATGATATGAATGTTGTGCAACATATTGACTGAAATTTAATTGCTTTAAGGACGATTTTATGGAAATTAATGGTAAGTTGTAAGACTTTGTGGACTACAAGTTGTAAAACTGGTCATAATCCTTTATTCCTGTACCCCAATTAGAGAAATTTATTAATGAAGGAGTTGTACGGAATTATAAAATGTGAGTTTAGTTGAAAGCAGACAGAAGGTTCACTTATTAGAACTGCTGGGACTGGTTTATTAAGCATACTCGACTCAAGCCTTAAACTATGATTGGCAGGTTTTAAATTAACTCAAACTAGGTTGAAGAGTTAAAACCTGGATTGAATGTGTTGATCAAGACGATAGAATCTTTAATAATACGAACTGGCAGAAGGTCTCGACGGATAAAGTAGTCTTTAGACGATATCTGAACGCGGCAGTGGGCTCATGTGCACCCCAGCCAAGGAAGGAAGTAAATAAGATAAAAGAGTCACAATTAAACACTTATTAAGTTCATGTAATCTAGATTTGATTTGAACTAGTTTCCTTAACTTTAATAGAGTCAAACTAGGCTACCTAATCCAAATTTGAATCAAAAGATGAGCCCATGCTTGACTGAAATTAGGTTTGCCTCTTTGGATTTGAGTTAAGCTTCAGCACCGAAGAATGCATCTTATTTCGAGAAACGGATTGCTTTTGTGCTTGTCATTTTTAATAAGCTATGCAAATTTCAAAGTCTATATTCCTTGAGTTAAGATTTGAATTAAATTGATCACAAAATCCTATTTTTGTGATTAGAACTTAAAATGTGTCGGCATCACAACAGTTAAGTACTAAAGCAAATTAAAGCATCAAACCAACATTTCACTAAACTCTTCAATTTAGTTACAAATTTTTTGATAATTTTCTAATAAAGACACAGATCATTTACCAGTAATTTTCCTCAGAACATCCATTCCATTTCCCAATATATCCATAAATGAAAAGTAATGATGCACAGCAATATTAATAATAATTCAACATTAAAGTGAGAAATAAAGAAGATTTCAAAACAGAAATAGAACAAAAAAAAAGCTCCTTATAGGGTGGAGTTGCAGCATCCGAATCAAAGTGTACCCATAAATTTTCCATTTCCATTTACTAAGAATAAATTATGAATATTTCAAATGAAAAGAAAAGAAAACAGTGAAAATGGAAATGAAGTAGAAAAAACAGAAGTTCATTTAAATTAAATCGTTCATTTATCATCATTTTCATCTCCTTCTATGCGGAATGTTCTTGCTTTAATGCTATAGACACACTAAAAACTCAGTGAGTTCGGGGAGGACCAGCCAGAAGCAAATGAATGGGAAAAAAATTGTTTCATTTATTAATGTTGAGGCTGAACTTCAACCTCATTTTTTATGCTAGATTTTTTTCATTGCCTTTCTTAAAAAATGTATTTTAACATTCCGATTGTGTTTTGTAAGCTATTAATATTAATAGAGCGGGTTTAATGACTTTTTTTAAGAAATTGTAAAATATTGTCTAAATTTAGATTCAAGGCTTTTGATTTAAAGGCAATTCTGAAATATTCCTTACCTAAACTACAACACTACTCTCATCTCGGGTCGGTTCCTAAAATAATAACTTCTAATATCCCATTTCCGGATCCAAAACAAAAAGTCTAGAATTCCTCATGTGAAATCTCAAAATCTGATAATAGCAATTAAAATTTCCATAATAAGAACCCAATTTTAAATATTTAATCAAAATCATTTCAAGTTTCCATCCTCAGATTTGAAATAAATATGAAAAGTTCTTCAAAACTGCTATGCAATATTCATCAACATATTAAGAATAATCACATATGAGATGAAAGTCATGAAATGTTGGTTAATAATGGAAACACATTAATTTATGATTAGCTCTGCAGAAGGAAAAATTCTCAATTTCAAATGAAAATGAAAATTGAGTTGAAATTAAAAAAAAAAGCCAAATTTTTTTTACATAATCTACATATGAAATATTTAATTTAATTTTGAATATTTTATTACGCAAAAGGAGAAAATTTTCTGTAGGGAACATCCACCTTACAGCAACTCATATCTACACATAGACGAAAAAAAAAATAAACCCCATATGAAAAATAAGAGACTCGACTGTTTTACATTATTTACATTATAAAATGTAAAAAATTGAGTGAGTAAGTAAGTGAGTAGCAACAGCAATAATGAAAATTACATGCAGAAAATCATGTTTCAGTATTTTTCAGCTCGACTGTCACGCAATCATAAAAGAAATAAATTTATTATGTACTTTTTTTTTTTATTCAACTGAATCAGCGCAATTATTACTTTGTGACTGTTTTGATGATGATGATTTTTGCTTTTATGATTGTTGTATGCAAAAAGCATGTGATGACATTTTTCACACACATGTGAAAAGGTAATAAAATAGGAAGTAAGTATTGTCATTGACATTTTGTTCATTTAATTGTTTTCACGGCTGACTAGGGGTTTGGTGAGTCTTATTAGCATTTATGTTTGGGATATAGTCAAGGGTAAGAGACTAGGATGGTTGAACCAAGGGTGCGGAACTGAAAAATTACATTTTTATCATTTTTGAATAATTTTAATCATTTTTGATCATTTTTGAGCATTTTTAATAATTTTTGAGCATTTTTGATCAATTTTGATCATTTTTGATCGTTTTTGATAATTTTTGATAATTTTTGATCATTTTTGATCGTTTTTAAACAATTTTAATAATTTTTGATAATTTTTGAGCATTTTTGATCATTTTGAGCATTTTTGATCAATTTTGATAATTTTAGATAATTGTTGGTCATTTCATCAGTACCATACCCTTGGATTGATCGCAGACATCAATTTTAAGCAATTTCAAATAAGAAGTGCTAAAACTTGGACCTAATTTCCCATAAAGTCCATCCTAATCGATTCAAAATTAAATCCTAGTCAATCTGATTCAACTATTTTAATACCAAAATCCATGAATATTTAAAAATTTCACATAGGTATGATGCTGACATGTTCGAGTCTGTCTCCCCCCTATTTCTAATATCCTACAATAAAAATTATTTTCGTATTTTAAATCAACACGAAAAACTTTCACCCTCCTTTCCAATTTCACAAAGAATAAATCCGTAAACCATAAGCAGAAAATTGCACAATGAAATTTGTTTTCCTTCCACTCTTCGCCTTGCCTTGTGCTCACTTTGTTGTCAATCTCTTGTTCTCAATTCTTTACATATTCTGAATATGTTAGGCAAAAAAACGAAGTGAGGAAGTGAAAGAAAGAATAAAAAAAAAGTCGAAGGTATGTTCTTGCTACTTATACCACTTGAAATGATAAATTGCAACAAAATGTATGTGATTGTTATGTTGTCATTTCTGTTGTTGTTATTTTGCCGCTGCTGTATGTATTATGCATAGACACATATCGCATTTTATGCATGACATGAGACCATGAAAGAATGGTTATTGTGAATTTAGATAGGAAGATATAGATATGTGTGTATAGACACAAGGTGTCTATTTTCTAGTCCCATATTGAACTTTCTTTCTGTCTGACTTAATAACATTTGTAATGTACGCATGTATGAAGGATATATCCTAAATAACAATGCTACATTAAAACATGAAAGTTTGGCATGTTTTTCTTGATTCTGATGAAAAAAATCTTTATGGATCTGCTTCATAAACATTTTTGTAATAACATGGAATTGAAATTGAAGAGATGAACAGAGTTTGGTATTTGACATTGCATAACCGAGCAGCACATTGCGGCAAAACTCGTCTTCTAGGTGAGAGGGGGGCCTCTTACGTCTATTGATGTCTGAAAGTGAACACGGTGACTTAACAATATCCAAGCGGTTATGTTGTGTCACTCGGGATGCATTCTGTTATCTGACATGTTCTGCTATCAGGATAAGAAGATTTCGAGTCCCACAGCTGTGAAAACGCATATTTGAAGTCATTGTGGGTCATAAAGCCTCAAAAGTCAAGGAACTACCTAATCATACCCTTGAACAACTAAATGATATACTCGATTAGTAATTCATTACGAAATCGGTCCCACAATCACTAATTCAGTCTAAAATGTAAACCCTTTAATACCAAAATTCATCTTGAACCAAAATTTACATAACCTTAAAAGACAGACAAAAATAAATCATCAATTCCCCTTTCCCATCCATCCAAGAAGCAGATTAGGTTTTAGTAGAAAAGATTAAAACATCTTTGTCTTTCTACATGCTCTCTAAAACTTTTACCTATCGAACAACAACAAGTTACAATATGGATGTGAATTACACAACAAGGTCTATAATACATCTTATTATATACATGAGTTATTCTCTATCTCGGAAGACAAATGAATTGTTGTTATAGGCTATTAAAGAAGAATATAGAAGAACCAGAAAGGAAATTTTGTGGTGAAAGCATTAAGAAATAAGTAAAAAGAGTTAATTAAATTCCAATTTATCATTTCAGGGAATTTTATCAACTTTGATTGCTATTTTGAACTTCTTCATTTATCATTTTTGTGGATGATGTTCTGGATGGTGAGTTTATGGATATTTGAGTCAATTTTAGATCCATTTATTACTTTTGTGGTGCGTTATGTGGGCTGGATGAGTTGAAATTAATATTAATTTTGTTTGCAGCTAGTTTGTTGATTAATATAGAGCAATTGATTCTTGAATGAGTGAGTTCGAAGTGAGCCTTAGTCAAGGTAGCTAGTTAACAACCTAGTTAAGAAGTTTCAACTGTAATTACTTTAGAAAGAAATTCAAAAGCATGAAAACTTGTGCAATTTTCATTTGAGTAATCAACAGAACTATACAATCTACATTACAATCCATTCTGAACTTGAAACTCATTGGTAAAATCTACAATTTCTTTCATGTTCTTTTCCCTTATTAAAGTCACATTAATAATGTGAATAAGTTTGTGGATAAAAATTGTTTAATTAAGAGTGAAAACGTACTTTTTTCATTTCTTTTATGACTTCAATCGGATTTAGAGAATGATGAGAACAAGAGGTGACGACAAGTTGAGGTGAGCGTGTATGTGACAATCACAAAAAGTTCATACTGTAAAACACTAGTTTTTAGCACGTCTTTATGAATTCGGCTTTGGTATAGCCTTAGCTCGAATTCGACTCTAGATTTTCATCGATTTTGTATGACTCCGAGTCGGCTCGACTTCATTCAATATTTCATCGACTTCGAGCTGTGGCTTTAGCTTGCATAAACCTAATCGTTTGATTTTCACGTTACTGGAAATTTCAAAAGTATCAAAACCAAAGCAGAGAAACTAATTAAATTGAATTAAATATTATATTCTTTTGATGGTTCTTGATCATTTCAGATCATCTTGATCAGTTCTATATTTTTGATTGACATTAAAATAGTCAATTTGGCAAGGAAGAGAATAAGGAATTTTTGACAGAGTGGTTAGGATGAATTAAACCATCTCTGTGTCAAAACATGGGTTCAATTCCCATTTAAATTAAGGAAAACGTTTTTCATACTGAGAAGAAAGAACTTCATTTTTTGGATTCAGTCATTAAAACATTATATTAACGACGATAAGGTCCAATTTATTTGACCACTTGTGCCACCAAAACCCAGAAAAACACGCTAAATACTTTTGTCTGCTCTACATATTGCCGTTCATCATTAAACATACACGAGATACACATGTTGAAATTATTCTTGTGGGGTTGGCATTTCTCTTTCTTTTTTTGCCTCTTTTTTTTCCTATATCACACTTCATTAATTCCAACATCTTTTTTTTCCTAGCACTTACTAAATAGATAATTAATTCGACAAGTATGCTAGTAAGAGACTCCGGATAGATAGATAAATGGATGAAATTCTATTTATGTGACATGATGAAGAAATTTGTTATTAAGGAGTGTGAGGACGCTTGGAAATGTGAAATTTATTAGTCACATATCTTAAATCTCATTAGGAATTGACACTCTTTCACTTTCTCTCTGATCATTACGGGATGATAACAGCTAGGTTTATTGAGTGATATGTTGGAGGAATTTTCATTTTTTCACACATGTTTGACGACCTATTAAAAGCAGAGCAAACACAAAAAATAAATGAATAAAATCAACTCATGTGGCTCATTGACTTTAAAAAAATTCATTAGTTTCTATCGATTTTTCAATCAAGCGACTGTGAAAATTGAAACGGTTTAGAAACTGTTGTTGTTTACTTTTTATTCTTCTTACTCTCGTGCATGCGGCCTTTATTATGCACAGTTGGGGTTATTTAGTCGATTAAAATACAAAAAAAGAAGATCTTTTATTTACTTTTTTTCCAAAACAAAATAAAGTAAAGTGTTAGACGGCAATTAGGTGATCATTAGACCGCAACATCAACATTTGAAAAAGGGGCTTGGCTGTTGCCTCTCATCACCGTGAGGATATATCTTAATCACGAAAAAAAAAATATAAATAATTTGAAAAGTCTCTTAATTTGATTAATTTAAATTGAAAAATTCTATTTTAGAAAAAAAGGGGTCAGCGTTGGTGCACATCAAATGTCATTATATAGCAGTATATATTAAGATAGCAGCCTGAAATTCAAAAAATAATTAAATCTGAAAAACTTGCGATTAGTGTGATTGTTAGTGATATCCCATAGCCCATCCACACTCCACGAAACTAGTGCCGAGAACAAGCAGTTACGATGTGCGTTGATGTGTGCTTATTGAAAGTTATCGCTAACCTAAATGGCTATCAACATGATTCATACCTCTCAGGTGGTTTAATTGACAAGCATCTGAAATTAGAAGAAAAAGATCGAAGATATGTTTCAATGAAAGCCATTTAAATTGTTTTTTTTTGTTTTGGTTGATTTAAAAATAAATTTTAAATTTGAATTTAAGAAATTTATCTAGAAAAATTATAGGAACAGGCAACATACAACATCAACGACATCTATTTATAAAATTAATATTTAAATGCAATTATAATAGTATGAGAAATAATGATAATTAAAGAATGTTTAAAAATGGAATGAAAATGATTTTCTTTTAAATTTCTTTTCTAGAGTTCAGAGTCGAGTCATCTCTCGAAATGTAAAATCAAATTTAACCTATGTGTTCGAACTTAGTCAAACTAAGTTTAATCAAAGTCAAACCTAGTCAAACAAAGTCGAACCTACTCAAATCTAGTTAAACCTAGTCGACCATAGTCAAATCTAGTTGAATTTAGTCGAACCTAGTTCAAACCTAATCAATTCGAGTTTAACCTCATTAAAATAGTCAAACCAAGTAAAACCAATTAAAACCAAGTCAAACTGAGTCAAGTCGATGATTAAATGTTATTACTGAACCTTAACCAAACCAAACCTAAACCAAAATAATTTCAGTTTGTTATGATTGCATGCAAACATTTACTTCAAATTCAAAAATTATTCATTAACTTAAAAAAAGAATTTAAAACTCATTAAAAAATCTTTATCTTACTTCTTCTGTCCAATTTCATTCAAGTTTACCGATAACTTATAAATATTTCCACCTTTAATAACCCGTAAAATCAGGAGTCAAATCAAGCTGAGAAGTCAAAAAAATATAAATTGTTGAAGATTTAAAATTTCCAGCACAACGAATGACGAAATAGGAATCATCATAAAAATTCATCGGTTGAATGTCGAATGTTCATTAATAACTGTAACATATTTTTCTCATTTCTCATTTCTTTTTCATATAAATCGAATTTTTTTTTTGTGGAGGGAAGGAGAATGAAAAATTTTATACGGAATTGAACGGGCAGCAAAAAAGCAGAAGCAGAGGAATATAGCATTAAATTGTACATATATATCTCTGAATTGAGAATAGAAAAAAGCGATTAGTTATCCATTTACAAATAAACTTGATGTTGTGAGCTCGATTTTCTCTGGTTTCGACATGGAGGAGTTTATTTCGTTTTGTTCTTGATTCATGAGTCTAGGAATGAGCAACTTGATGTTATCAACCTTAAATCTTGTTCAATTTATTGCTCATAAACGCCAATGAGTCGAAGCAAAGTAGATTCTGAGGTATCGACTCATATGTAAGCAAATCTAGGGTAGGGTCTATAGACGAGGCATCTACTCTAGTCGCAGTTAAATTTTGAACCTTAAAATGAATTTTATCAATTTTATATTTCATGTTAAACTAGATTGCCCCAAGAAGTCCTAGAAACCGACTCCTATAATCCTATTGTATTGGAGGAACTAGCTTCGATTCCCACCAAAATGCGTCAATTCCCATCCAACTTTCAATTCATTTCCTCTCATCACATATTTTTATTTCTCTTTCATAAATTTTCCTACAGATTCAGTAAACGCTTTGATAATAGCTTCAGGATAGAAAAATTGCTTTTTTATGTCGAGGGAGAAATATGTGGCGATATATGTTTGCATCGAAGTGTCTGCCCGCGCCCCGTTTTCATTATTAATGAATTGTTGATGCTTCTTATATTGATTTGTTTTCCCAATAATACCTAGCATATATAGCAACATAATCACTAGAAGCTAAAGCAATAAAAAATTCTCCATGACTAATTTGTTTGTAGCTCACATGAAGAACAATAAGAGAAGAAATATACAAAAAAAAGTAGATTTTACTTGATTAGTTTGGTAGCAATAGAAATCATTCTGAGATTTCTTATGAATAGTATCGAATCAGACTAATCGTTAAATCTATTGATCTTCTGATTATCATTATTATTGTTATTAATAATTTTAATACTATTATTTGGCGTTTTGCTCGCTACTTTCTCGTGATTTCTGACTTCTGTAGAATTTTTGTGAGAATTGTGAGGATTAATTTTTAGAGTTTTAGATTAGCAACTACATGACATGTGGAGTATTTCTTTGGAATTATAAAGAAGGCATGAGATATTTTAATAATTTTAAGCTACTAGTTTTCATAACTTTATAAGTCATTTTCAAGTAATTCGGATGGAGTGGCTTGGGAGCGCAGTTGTCAAGGCTTTCAGCAATTGAAAAATTGCTATGCCTATGTTCAATTCCTAGACTATCAATTTTGATGAATGGATAATTGTAGCTATTAGTCAACCTAGTTAAAGTTATAATTCTGCTTAGCTTTTTAACAACCTCCGATAGATTAGTGACAAGAGTATGAGACTGAACTCTAGGGATATGGGTTCGATTCCCACAAGGAATAGCATTATTAGAGAATTTCGCTGTATTTCTCTTAAAACCTCAATATTAAGTTCATTAAGGATCAAAGTTTACCATTTTGATGATTAAGTTTAATTAAATTTACTGTATTTGAACTATGTCACCAGCTTTAAATTACACAAAAAAAAAACTGTCAAACCATTGAACGAAGCATCTTAAACGCTGAATTGAATTTAATAAGTCGAGCACACCATTAGAAAATGCAACAATCCAAAAATAAATTTTAATCCACAATCTCAAAGATTACATTTAGTCTAAAATTAGTAAATTCCCATCCAAAACTTCATTCATTCAAAATTATGTCTATCAATACAAAACTGAAGTCAAATTAGAAATTCATTAGTGATCATTTCATTATAAAAAAAGTGAGAAAGAAGTCAAAGTATACGAGCAGCAAAACATTGATCGATTCATGAAAAAGGCGATCATTAATCAAATGAATTGAGATCAATGTTTTTACTCGACTCTAACTTTATATATAATTTTTTTTTTGTAGCGCTCTTTATGCTGAGAATTCACACAGAAGGTAAATGAAAAGAAAAAAAAAATCAAATGCCTAGGCAATAAAACTAAATTAATTGTTCATGTTCGCGTAGTGAGGTAAGCAATCGAGAAAAAGTTGAAACTAATGGGATTTGTCGATAGACTCTTACATATTGAGCTCAAATGGCGCTTAAAAAATTGTGAGAAAGTTTAACGACTCCCGTTCTTTTCAATATTCAGATCAAAAGAAGAAAAATTGTCTGATCACACTGATATGACAAAAAGGAACCTTAAAAGTGCCACACTTTGCTTCTCGTTTAAACGATTCTTTCACATTTTACTTCTCTCGTTCTTCATCGACATGATCCGCCTTGTAATTACAAAACGAAATATAAACGGACTTCTGTGATGCTTAAAAAGACAAGAAAGATGTGCGTTTTGTGGTTTCAAATGTTTCCGTGTGTCTTTCGTAATTTTGCACTTTGGTGAATCTAAAACAGAGCAGTTTTGTTTTGTGAATTATAGAAAGAGCCATTAAATTACAGGCTCTATTCAGATATTCCCTAAACTCGGTTACTAGACTACATGAGTTCCAGCCAGAGTAAGTGACACACTAGCTCTCAATGTCCCCCCCCCCCCCCCCCACCTCCTCTATGGCTACATCCATGCATTGATAAAACGTTAAATCAGAGACAATAGCCAAAAATTTCATGGAGCTAAGATTAAGAACCACTGTCAAAGAACAAAGATTAAGAGCCATGGATTAATATAATCTCACATGACTTTCTTACTTAATAAATTCAGCATAAATGAAGAGAATCAAATTTTAAATTGATTTTCAATAACTTGAATATCTTTCTGACCGTTCCTAACAAATAAAAAGGCACACATAAAAGAAGTATGAAATGAAGAAACTGATTTGATTTCAATAAGAAAGGGAGGGACACAGCGAATCTTAATAATACAAAAGAGAGTAGAATCGAAATCGAAATAAAATAAATATTTTTAATTCAAATCAAATTGGAAATATTACAAGCCGTATAGAATCATCATCATCATCGTATTGATCGTATTTGATCAATTTATGCTGTATCATTCTACCGATGAGATTGAGAATAAAGTAAAATAAAAGAAAAAAAGCACCGCTCGCGGTTTTCTCACTCTTGATAAGTTATGAAGACCATGTACATCATGTACATTTCATTTCCAATCTGATTTTGAGTGGTGGGCTGGCAAATTTACTCTTTTCTTCTTACTTTTTTTTCTCGAGCTATTGTAGTATTTAAATGGACATGTATCGATCGTGCTCGCTTTGTTTCTGATCTTTTTTGATGTACTTTGATTCGTGTTAATTTTTTTTTTTTTGGTGGTGGACTTAAGTGAGGAGAAAAGCTTTTTTGGAGTGTCTTGTCACAAATTTCTGTGACTGTTTTTAGCTTAAGCTATAGAATTTTAATCTTATGAGCTTGTTCCTATATGACACTAAATAGTGAAGCTTCCAAATGGCTATTACTTGTGTCTCCCAGAGCTCTAGTCAATGATTTTAAACCTACAATCATAAAATCATCCACAACCAACCATGAGAACTCTTCAAAATGACCCGAAAGAATAACTTCTCATCTCAAATCAACAGCAATCCTTTTCCAAGAATCATCATCCATAAAACCTCAATCTCCATTAATTTTCATCAATTACATAAAATTTTATTTCCATTCCATTTCGTTTTCATTTCGATTTCCAGTGCATTTATTTGCCCTCTAAGCATTTTACTTCTGAAATTGGAATCGAGTAGGTAGCGAAATTGTGAGTAGCAAACGAACAGACAGAGAAACATTCGAAACGTACATTTATTGAAAACAATAATTATTTTATCAAGAGAAGTTAAAACTACAATACAAGTGCAATAAACAGCAACAACAAATAACAGCAAGCAATTGCGAATGGGGAAAAAAAATAATAAAGATACTTATTGGGTTTACCAGATGACAGAATGTCCGGTTTGGTTATTGAAGCTAATATGCGAAGCTTATTCATTGCATTTTAACTATTGTGTGTGCATGTCAGCCCATATGGCAAGTCATGGCTTAAGTGTATAGAATTAAAGGAATGATAATTGACTTCATGTAGAACAACGAAATATGAGGAGTAGAATGTTTGAATTATGTTATGGATGAGTGGCTTGAGCGCATTTTATGAGGAGCAGTTGATGACTTAGAGATGGGTCTAGTCGCTTGGTGTGAGCTTAATGAGATAGGATTTAAGATTGCACTCTTATTAGCCAGTTGCTGACTATATTTAAGTCCTAGATTTTACTGAAGTTTGACTAATGATTAACTCTTGATCAAGCACTAAAATAACTCCAATCATAATTTATGAACGCAGAATACAGTTATGAACATCATTAAGCAACAACCTCATAGCCCAAATTGCCTCAATTCAGCTCATTTTAATTCCTCAACAATAGCTGCAATGCGAGTGCATTTAAATGTTTACAAACACACTTACACATCCGTACACAAATTAATAAATCGCACGAAGTAAGGTGCATAGAGCAGCAAGAAGCACCTTTGGGAAATTACATGCGATTGCTATAAGTGCCCTTTGTGTTTTTGTTATGCAGAACTGAATATCATTTTTTATTTGCCATGATTAATGCTAATACAGCGAAGAGTTTAGTTCATAATTTAAAAATCGTGAATTATTTTATTTGTTTGAAAATCCGAATATGGAACTTGATCGATGAAAATATCTCTTTTCTAAATCCTTCATCAAGTTGCTACTTAAATGATCTCTTCTTGTGAAAAAGGGAAACGTAATATAAAAATTCATGCAATTATGGATACACAAAGGCATCAGAACTATTAAAAGGAAAAAGAAATCGTTTTGCAATTGCGAAAAATGATCAATAAATCTGCAAAAGCCACACCTCTTCAATTATTTATATATTTTTTTTGTTGTTCAATTTCTCCATCTCTCTCCATCTTCAGCTGTGCCGTACAGCACAAAAAAAAGTTATTATCTTTCAGCAATTTTCTTATTGAATAAAAAAAAATGAGAAATGAGAAATAAACTGTTTACAATACTTGTAGACATGATTTTTAGCTTGAGTTTTACATAATTAAATACATTTGCATCATTTTGTCTGAGAATTAGCTGTTTGATTTGATTTGTAATGATTTAGATGGATGGAGATAGCTTTTTATTCCTGTTTTTGAAGGATATGATTTTGAAGTTATTTTTCTAGAGCTTCCGAAGCTATCTAATCCTGATCTTAGTCTATTGTCATTTAAATTGATATATTCATTCATCATTAATTCAAAAAATGCGCTTTAAACTCTTTTCAAGCCATCATAATTATCTCCTTAACTTCAAAGCTCTTTACAATGATATAAGTCGAAGAAGAAGAAACAAAGTCTCCTTTTGTGGTGTCTATATTCATGTTTCAATCGTATTCAGATATATTTTTTCACCTAGCATGACCGGTTTATGTGATTTAATAATTTTAATAAGCTCTTTACATGTAAATATTAAGCATTAAAATGCAAACACATGATATTAAATAATTTATGCAATGATATTCAATGCTATGATTGTTGCTCACAAGCTCAGCTATTTTTCTTATTCACCGTTTTATGTTTGCTTGCTATTTTGTCTTTGTAAACTTTATAGCGCGTTTAAGCGTTGGTTATTGACAGAAAGGTGCAAAGTTTTATGTTCTGTAGATTAATGTGAGCAATTTTTAATTGATTTTAAGGAATTGGAGGATCTGAATAAAGAGAAATCTGGGAGATCAAGACATATAAAGTCAAATCTGCCAGAGCGACAATGAAGACGTTGTGGCAGAGTGTTGAGGAAACAATTCGGGTATCTATTATGCAATTTCGTAAGTTGGTGGGTTCGATTCCCATCAGACACATTAATTTAAATTCTAGAACCCAAGCTTAAGCTTATTATATGACAGCTAGTGTCGTTTTGTACATTAAAAATGACATTTACACTAAAATACTTACATGCAAAATTTCATCCATACTTCATAAACTTCTTCTTATTTATCCTCATTCCATTATTCAATGCCTTTATTTGCACTTCAATTTCACAGCATTTTATCGATACAAAAGCATATTTATGCAACTATAATTAGATTTTCATCTTTGATGATTTATTAATCGCAATCGATTGCAAAATAAATAGAGAAATCACATCAATTTAATATCCCGTGAGATTTCCTCTTTCCAATGACATTTAAAATGAAATTAAAATTGATATCAAGATCGATTTCTACAATGATGAATGTACAGTTGTATCATATCATTTGAAGCTAATAACGCAAATCACTAAATTACAAATGAAAGTGGATGAAGAAGAAGAAGATGAAAAAAAAACAGTAGTACATATTTGCATACGTAAATATCCATTTCTGTTCTCTCTTTTTCTTTTATTTCCTTTCACTGCACGAATGCATTTTTCCATTGCTTTGTGATTAGATGTGCAGAAATTATAAAGGTTTGAAGTCACTTTGGTATGGTTTTGTGACAGTTTGACCCAACTTTTCATGCTGAAATATCCCAGATTCTACGATTCGTGCATAGAGGTTGATAGGGGTGGTGGGCTGGACAGAACCCTGCTAGCTATGTTCATCAAGAATATTCAGATTTTTGAACCTCTGTTACTCAATTTATTTACAGAATCATCATTTTTCAATGAGACCTATGCAAAGCTACATAGGACAATTCCTCTCTTCAATGCAAGACAACACTTCTGAATGGACCTTTAACCACATCAACCCAATTCTTCTAATTCATATCATCTAAAGTAACTATAGTCGCCTTATTCAACTCACCATCATTCCTACATTCATACTAGGGGCTATTTCAATTGTATAAACACTCACAAATTATAGCTTGTATATATTTGCATACATATGAATATTGACTGAGAACAGCAGAAGGCGAACGAATATAATAAAAATTTTAAAATATAGTTATGTTTGAAGTAAGTTCATCACGAATTCAGAAAATTTCTTTGATTTTTTTTTATTCACAGTTAAATATTACTTTTGTATATATGCATTTATAGGTGAATGAATGATATAAATGGATGTATTGTACTGAGTACATACACAATTGTGCATTTGAAATAGAAACATGAAAAAACAAATTTTAATGTTATTTGCATGTAGAGAAAAAAAATCCACAAATATCCTGTTGTGCACACGCTCTTTTGACTTATGCAAGGAAGAAAGTTGATCGAGTGCTGCATGCATATCCGATTGGAATCAAATACATGCCCAATTATTGAATTTTTCATCTTATTTAAGGTTGGAATTGAGTTTAATTGGGTTAGTAAGTTTTTGGGTGCCTTCAAGCCCCCTCTTTTGGGTCTACTGCTTAGTATCTACTTAGCATTAGGTAAGAGGGGACTAATATGGAACTAGCTTTAACATATCCTAGCAAATACATAATATTTGAATGATATCGGCTAGTTCTGAGCCCAAAAATGACTTCAACATTAGCATTTCAAAGCTAGCTTCTTAAAAAACTAGCAACTCTCCATATCATGTGCCTACGACCTTACTAAACCTCCCCATCAATCATATCTCATTCGAACTTTGTTTAACAATCGATTGACGTTAGTTTGACATTAAAGCAAACATTCAGCAAAAACACAAACACATATCAAGGCTTGTTTAATGATAGGAATGAGAAATATTATTTCACGTCGAATAGAATAATTTTCAAAGTCGTTCAAGTGGAAAAAGAACAAGGCTACAAAACAGCAAATTACGCAATAAATAGCCTGAATGCTTTCTTAATGGCTGATAATTGTCAAATAATGAAAATGAGAAAAATTCAGTTTTTTTTTCTGTGGCTTGAAACTTCTCAAATTGCTTTTTAATTAAGCATGTGTGTGTGTTTTTCTACTATTCAGTTTCATCGTCAGAGATATTAATTATTTAACAGGGTTGGCAAAACGCTTGCTAATAAATCATGAAGATAAGCTTTAATTACTAACTGGACGATTAAGTTTACATTTCTATTAAACTTACTTCAGAACTTAATCCTAGATTTTCAATTAGTTAACATAAAGAGATTACATTTCAAAAATCTTAATTGAAACAACACGCAAACAACAACTCTGTTACACCTCATGATTCCCATAAGATGTGAAAATTAATTACAATCTATTCACAATTTCATTTTTTATCTCAGTGTTTTTTTTCAGCTAGCCATATTTAAATAATAAAACGCCGCAAATTATATTTGAGTGAGATTCATTCACAGAGAAATAGTCAGTGAGACAGAAGTGAAAAGAGAGAAAAAATGTAATTAATTATTGTATTTTTGTTGCTTCTGCAACACTGAATGTGCACTTGTAATTAATTTTTAATGGCACAGCACGAAAACAAAGATAAATCATTGAGATAATTTGAAAAAATAGTAATTTTTTTTAATCAGACTTTTAGTTTGCAGATTGTCATAGATGTCAAGTTGCTTAGGTTAGCGGGACTGATCCTTTGTTTTAATGTATTGCAGATGATGTGAGTCTAATGAGTTGGGGATTGGCGATCATAATAATCGAGCATTGCTTTTAATTTTGGACCTAATGCTTGTAGCTTAGATAGAAATATTCGTGGAACTTTAAATTGTCATACTAGGACATACTGTAGCCAAAACTAGGAGCAGCAAAAATCATTAGTCTAGTAGTTGTTCAAGTTTTCTTAAACCGACCTTGGTTCGATTCCAAAAATTGTCAAGTCTGATTTGGGAGCTTTTTCGCATTTTCTAGCAATGCAATATGAGTTGTGTTCCTCCAAATAGTGGGAAGATTCAGTGCATACGGCTAAGGAAGTTAAGAAGATGAGTTTGGGATTTGAACCGCTGCAAAAATTTGAATCTGACATTGCTTTAAGAAACCTGATAATTCTAAATCGGTGTGAGTTTAGATATCAATTCTGAGTTAAATTAAAGTTCTGCTTATCCAAGCTAGCATCATTCGAGCTTGTGTCATTTATGTTCGCTTCTAAATCATCAAACTCTTTGAACTCAGTTCACAAAAATCCTATATAAGATCAAAATGTGGTAACAACAAGTTCCACATAATCAAGACATCATCTATCTAATCATCAAAAACTCAAAAGTTGATGAAAGTTACTCAAAATTATCTCATCTACTTAAATAGCTTCATTCTCAATATTGTAGATAATGTTGAAAAGAACCGCGAACGCTGACCCTCGTGATGTATTCAACATTCAACTGCTTTTTTTAACACAAAAAGTTGCACACACAAAAAAACATTTATCAAGAGATGAAATTTTGAACAAAAAAGTTAAATATTTTTAACAAAACGTTTAAAAAAGTGGTGAATTTGATGAAACAAAAAAAAAAATATAAACTGTGTGAGTGTGCAGCATAATGCATGAAATAGTTTTTCTCACTGTTCATTCGTAGCAGCAACAAAAAAATATGAAAAATAAATAAAAGAGAGAAAAATAACTTTATTCACTATAAAGCCGAATAGAATAATGCACAGTGTTTGAATTATTATTATGCATTTTTAAAACAAAAATATATTTTTTTTCTTCAACCACTGACCAAATTGTTTATTCAGTCGTCGACAGGATTCGTATGCATGTTGTTTGTCGCAGAGATGCACATCTAACCGCATTGCATTTTAACATTGACATCATGATCATCACTGATGACTTTATACAAATTAAAATGTCATGCAGGGCATGTGTATGCAAACAAAACGCATATGAGTGACGAATTGCGTATGCACTCGTCATCGGTCATTCAAATCGGTCCATCATGATAAGGCAGTAATGATGATATTATTTTCGTGTTTATGTTTGTCAAAGGTGGTTTGAATGTATGGATGTGGTGGCATATATGAAATTATTAAGTTCATGGACATCCATGAAGTGATCGAATTAAATCATCATGTTAAAAATTGTGAATTTTAACCAACATAATAAATATTTCGTCCATTAATCCCATTTTGAAGTCAATAGTCCACGGTAAATACAATGAATTTATTTTAATTAATTGCTGCCATCAAACATTTACATTTTCATCATAAAGTCCGGTACGTGCCGAAGCAAATAATAATAATAAAAAGTACTTGTTTTTTTTTTTTTTTTATCAATCAAAAGAGATCCATGGGACAATATGCATAAGTGCATCTGTCTATACATTCATATATCCATTTATATGACTGAGTTCAGTAACGGTTTTATTGGCAATAACTACAATTTAATTTACTTGCGCTACCATTATTATTAATGCTTTATAATTACAGTCACAATATGCCATGGACATTCATAATATAATATGATTTTACACACGACTGTGATGATGATGATGACGATGACAGAATTTATTGTCCCTTTTTCGGATTGGGACATTTTGGGTGGATTTGAATTGAAATTTTTGGATGTGGCTAGGAAGAAAATAGCTTTAATGGCTGTATTGGTACGTAAGATTGTATATTGATTGTGATTTTCTAGTCTAGCTTATAATTGAGCTGAGCTGAAGCTTGATTATCAAGGTCTGAATAACATTGAGTCAATATAGGATGGGACAAGACCAATTCCAAGCTCAACTACAAGTTAAATAGGCTCCATAGCATGAAGCAGATTCAACCTTGGACTAGCTTTTTCTGAAAAAATCTCACTGCTTCAAAATATCCATAGCTATAGAACATTATCGACCTCCTCAAACCACCTTGAGCTGGAGGACAATTAAATCATCCCTAGCCTACAAAAATCGCCTTCAAATCAATCTCAATTCCTTACTTGCTCAAAAATCACAATTTTCATTTACAATTACTCAATAAAGTTGATAAATATCCAATACATTTTATGGAACTGTGAGATGAAAAATTTATTTTATTTATTTTACAATAACAATATTAATAATATTCATAATGGACTTTCGATTCATGCCAACTAAAAATTGAGTTGTCCCGAAAAATATTTTTCATTTTATAGAAGCAGCCAAAAAAAATAAATAAATATTTTGTGTACCATCCCGAACCAGCATAAATTGCAGCATTTAATTTTATCTCAATTATAATATTGAGTTGTCGTGTTATGTGGCTTTCTTCTCATTCCTATACACACAGGCTCATGCCATCGAGTGCATATATTCTACATTTATTTTGTAGATGCATATAAAAGAGAGATGAAATGCATAAATGCGATTCGTTTACAATGGCAAATTGCCTTTTCAGTCTCTCCCTGCATTAAACAAATATTTAATTTTGCTGACTGCAATTTGGCAATTGTTGGCTATTCTCCTTTCCATATATTTTATATATCCAATGGCAGAACAATGGACACTTCTTGTCATATGTTGCAACTTAATATTTTTAATGCAATCATGTTGATGTATGGAGTGCAGTGGAGATGTGAACAATTTTTGGAACGATAAAGCTTTTTGTGACTTCATATGCATCCATAGACTCATACAAACATTTAATAAAATTTCGAAAACCTTTTTTTTTGTGTCTCTATAATTATTCAGTCACATGTCATCTAAATCTTTTCAATCAATCCACACAATTATCACCGATAATAATTATCAAGGTGAGTACGTCCACAATTATATAAATTAAATTGTTAATCAAACATTTATAATACACAAAGTAACGCAACAGAGTGCACTGTAATGTCCATTGCTTACACAATTTTGCTATCTTGTGATAATTTTTCTATTTTTTCAAATCAAAACCGATTAAGTGCCGACAAGCGTCTCTATGTAATTAAATTAATGGAAAAAACTAATAGCCAACATGCTAATTCTATCAATTTATTAAATATTCAGTAATTATTATCTCTATTCGATGTTATTAGCGCGTGTTTAGGATATGTGTGAATTTTTGTTGTGGGCATTTTGGCTGGAGATTGATTTGGGGTTTTGCAGGTTTTTGAGATTTTTTCAATGCTCAGGTTTCTAAATGCTCAGGAACAAGAATATTGTTATGAGTTGACAAAGCTGTTGGACCAAATTTGGTTTGATAACTACGAATGTCGATGGTTCGAATCTCACCATTATTATTTCAACTACTTAATGAGCAGGATCAAGACCAATAGAAGAGTTATAGACAACATTTGAACAAAAATTGTTCTTTATACTATTCGTGGTACTCACTGAACCAATTGGAATGACGGAAAAGCCAAAGACTCAGCTTCAAAGCTGACCTAATGTCAAGTGAACCTTCTCATGGTATCACTTTATACCGGTCTGACTTGATACCGCTAAATGTACCTCTGGTGACCGAGCCCAGTATAAGAATAAGTACGTTAAAGGATAGATAAAAAGCCTATTCAAACAACCTCACCTGTAGGGTGGCAGCCCCGCATTCAGGCTAAGGATGGTGAAGTTTATAACAAACCATTTCCGAAATCAACATGTACAAAGAAAGCAACAAACTGAACACATTTCAGAAAACGTTTAAGGGGGGAACAAGACCCTCCTAGCTACGCGCTTGACCTAAAGCTAATTGCATGTTTTAGCAACCAATAACTTCCCGGGAACCCTATTATATTATTATTGTACCACGTAAGTAACCGCTACATCTAATAATAATCAAAAACTGCTTCAAAACCCCTTCAAATCTTCAAATCATAAACTTTATTACTTGTATCTCTTTATTTAATTTCCCATATGCTTATATGCTTTATATTTATCGAGGCGCAATCGATTATTTAAAATAGTAAAGTGAATGATTTTTATCAAGTGTTATAAGCAGGCAGGTTAAGTCATAAACAGGCAGCAAATATATTACATATATGTGATATAAAAAAAAATATTATTATATCAAAATGGGTGGGTCCAATGATGTCGAGAGGCGAGAGAAAGAGATGGAGACAGAATGAATAAAAATGTAAACTGAAATAAAATAAACGTAAATTTACTTGAAAATAAGTGCACTTAATTAGCATACATATTGAAAAGTAATTTGAAACACAATTGTATTTAATTGCCCATAAAATTATGAGCCATCATCTCATTCACATGTAGCATGTATTCACAAATCGATATGGTAAGGCAATTGTAATGGATATATACATACATCCATTGATATTGAATGAATTTTTTTTTTGCTGTATGTACGGGGGGAACCGCACTTAGATATCGTTTTACACCAACCAACATAATAATTACATTAAATTTAGATTTTGCAGGAATAACAAAAATACTCATCGAGCATTTAAGGGATTAGTAGGTAAATAAACAGGGAAATTATTATTGTTGTGCAGGAATTACAAGTGTGGAGCAAGCGAACCCACACAAAACGATCAGATTTCTTTTAATATTGACGACCACCGTGATTTAATTCTTTTCTGTATTTTTTTTCATTCATTCATTTCATCTCGTTCAGCCACAAAACACATTAAAAATAACAGTGAGCCACCACAAAACGGCTGCTACTTTTACTGCTACTGATGCTTTGAAAAGGAAATCACCAAATGATGATCATCGCGGTTTTACATTTCTTTTCAGTTTCATTTCTCATGACTGTAAATGCTTTATATTTTCGAATTGCTCATATGCATCTGGAAGTCTCTATTTATCTACAATTTTTTATACAATCACCATTTTTCCGCACAAACAACTTGTTAACACAAAACCATTGAATTGGAAGTGAATGCTGGAGTGAGTTTGAAAGTATTTGAGTAGATTCAAGGGGGGTGCTCATTAATGATGTTCAAATTTTGTTAGAAATGGGGTCAGTGGGCTTAGCTGCGGCTTAATTAAGGAGAGGGCTTGAAGTTGATCACCGTTGACGGGAAGATTTTCATGCATGAAAAACAATTTCACCTCCCCCCCCCCCCCCCCCCCCCCTATCCCCTAAGGCTGAAATCACCAAGACTGAAATGACCAAGGATGCAGGTAGAGTAGTCTTTAGTGAATGCATTGCCTAAAATGTCTATTGATCTACACTTGACCCCAAGACGTTCTACCCTAGACGTTTAAGCTCCCAACCCCCACTTGGAGTTCTTCAAAAATCCACAATTCCTTTTTTATTCCCCCACTTAAGTCCCTCAATTTAAAACTTTAATTTTTGGCTGTCATCATTTATAAATAACCCCCAAGCTGAGTGCAATTTGATATAAACAAAAATGGCAAAATTCGCTAAAATATTGAAAATTTATTCAAATGGATATGAAAGTAAAGGAGTCAAATCTTCAAATTCTTACAAAACCGACAATTCTTAACTTATGGATAGAAATATTGCTATCAATTTCTACAACTTCAATTTTATTCTATGAGTATACGTACTTATATTTAAATTGAGCATATTTTTAATTATATGAAGCTCTCCATACAATTTTTAATCTCTTTCGTCATGCTCGAGTATTTTAGTTTACCTTCTCATAGCAATTAGCTCATCATATAATATAAGATCATGATTTATTTGTTTCTTGTCTATTTACTCTGTACTGTTTGAATTATTATTGTATGAAGCTACACTTACATCTCGTACTTTATATTATTCTGATGTGATCTTTGTTGTTAGTTATATTTTAATTTATTAATAGTCAGTTATGAGATCTTCTTATTATTATTGCATAAAAAAGTATAAAGACTTCATTAAAATAGAAATGAAAAACAACATCCAGAAAAAAGAGATGTTTGTGGTGTGCATTTTTGAGGTGTAATTTGCATATGAAATTATAAACAGAAATGAATTTATTCCACACATCACATGCAGCTTGATGTGAACGAGAAAACCAGAGGAAGAAAGGAGAAAAAGTCATGACTTGACAGAGTTGGGAGGTGAGGATTTTGAGGAACGTATCATGATAATCATAGGTAAGATTTGTAGGTATATAGCAGTGGATTATGGCCGTGTGATTGCCATGAGACTGACATTTGCTATGGTAGGTTATTTATTATTATTAGGTTATGACTCCTTCCAGCTAATACCTTAAATGCATCAATTCAGTTCTTAATTAATTTCTTTAGGGGGGGGGGGGGGGGGGGGGCTATGTGTGATCTGACCAAAATTCAAGTATTTTTATTTAAAAATATAGAAAACTCACAACCCAGCTCATCCACCAACCCTGCATCTTACTCTTTCTCATTCTTTTCATCAGTTTTTTTCATACGGCAATGATGAGAGCGGTGATGATCATCATCGTTTAAAGATTAATATTTGCAACAAACAGAAAATTGAGTTATTATTAATTGAATATGTTTATGAACATAAAAAAAGTACAAAATGATTGAAAAGCAGTAATTTTCTACTTGCACGATTTTTATTTCATATTAATATATTTCTTTCTCTCTCACTTGCTGACTTTTCATCGCTTATTATTTGACTTTATGTTAGATATGTTTTGATGATTGACTAGTTTTAATAATTTTTCATGTGAATTTGTTATTTGAGTCATTTTTATGCATTTGAGTCTTACCACTTGAGAGTGAGGAGGGGATTGGGGGCATTGAATGATATAATGACCGCAAAAGAGGAATGTTTGATGATAGAAACATCGATCAGTCCAGTGTAAGCCCCATTAAACATAGTATGAGAAGCATTGGCACTGGTCATAAGAAGAAACTTCCCGCAGACCTTGCTCAGGCTTTCCCTAGACAACATTATATAAATTGACTGCTAGTCAAGCATGTGATTGCTATTGAATCCTCTTCAATGATACACGTGTGAGTTAAACAAACTTCCCGTATAAAAATTTGATAAAATTGTTGTTAATAAAAAACAATAATTACTAATAATTAGAATGAAATTAAGTTGTAATTAGAATTTGAAATCCACGAATTATAAAAAAAATTAAAAAAACATTCAAAACTGATAAATATTTTTTTTTGCAATTTTGCGTATCAAATCGCATGTCTCTGTACACATTAATTAACATTATCAATATTTTTTAAAAGTCACAAAAGCAATTTCATTTGTTCATGAAAACTTCAACTAAATGGAAGCGAATCAAATGCTTTTCACAGTTATTCATTTATTTTAGCTCTTCATTCCGCTTAATCAATTTGCTTTAATTTGTTTAATTCACGATTATTAATTTTTTTTTCCTTTCACCGCATCATTTGATTTTTTTCTTTCTTCTTAGTCGACATCGTTGCTATTGGCATCGATTAATTTTCTATGTTATAGGTAGTAAAATAACACATTTTTTGATTTTTTGCTGGTGTAGCGAATGCACTCTTTTACAAGTTTGGAGATTATTTTTTAAAATTTTCTTATTTGTTTTTTAAGATTTGAATTTTTCTAGGTTTTTAAACAATGTTAAAATTTCAATTTCAACTTTTTTTGAAAATTTTGCAATTTTAAATATTTAAAATTGAAATTCTAAAACGTAACCAATTTAAAAAAAATTTAAAAATTTTTTTGTGATTTTAAAAGTTTTTGTATTTTCAAATTTTTCTGTAATTTTAGATTTTTTTGTAATTTATAAAATTTCAAAATTTAAAAGTTTTTTATAATTTAAAAATTAAATTTCTAAAATACAAATTAAGAGAATTTAACTATGGTCAGATTCAACAATTAAACAAGTTTTTCAACTTTTAAAAATTCAAAATTCTGATGATGATGCCAAAAAATGAAAAGCGCAAACTCAAAAAATCATAAGTAAAGCGTTTTGAGACATTAAGAGAGTTTTAAAAATAAGAAAAAACCCTTTGTTCAAAAATGTTAGAAAATTTATGCTTAGCTGTGCATATTTGATGTGATTCTGTGGTTTCTCAATTGACAAGCTATTATAATTTCTTAAGTTAAGCTACTAATTCAGTAGCATACGTTAAACATAAAATTGATTGTTATCTAATTCAATTTACATTCCTAGGAACCACTGGCTACATAAATATGCACAAATCAGATCAAAAAAAAACAGACACAAACAAAATTCCACAAAAATAAATTTAAAAAATTTTCAGCATACCTGGCAGTTGTGCAATCCCTGTACAAAACGTCAAAGTCCTTACACGCTAATAATTTACATCGATTAACACCGGGTTGAATTGCACCGAGTCCGCGTAATATTCTCACTTGTTCAACATTACATACTAATGGCACAATATCAAGTCGCTTCAATTTTGTGTAAACAGTATGAAGTCCACCGACAAGATGCTTAAGGAACAACTCAAATGCTTGCGGTAGACACAACATTGTCTCGCCCTGAATTATGAACGCAGCAACTTTTTGACCACGATAGTCAACTAATTTACATTCGTTTGCTGTCGGATCTGAACTGCTTATTGGTGGTGGACTATTGTATGAACGTGGCGGTACATGATGATGTGCGGCAGCCATAAGATCGAGTGGACTAGCATGATGCATAAATGAATTCAAAAGTCCCAAACCGTGCGGTGGTAAATGCGATAAACTTTGTGCCATTCGTGTTTGTATTCCCATCAAATTACTTGGCGTTGACACTTGCGGTGGACTTAATGGATGTGGCATTGGAAGCATTTGTGGACCGCCACTTGTGAGTGGACTATTATGTCCATCACGTAAAGTTCTAAAATCTCTTTGAGAAAATGGCATTGGTGAGCCAGGCGTTGGTGTTCTGGTTTTGTCATGTGAATTCGGACGAGAACTATGATGTCCTGAGTCATTACGATGTGGCGAGCGACTTCGCATATTATGGACTGATTCGTTTGACGATGCCATACTATGATCACTTGTTGTCGAGAGCGAATCCATCGCTGAATCCATACTCATAATCACTTTTTGAATTGTTTTAATTTTCTAGTTTTTTTTCACTGTTTATTTATTACTTTTTAAGAATTGAAGGTTTATTTCATTCTGCAGGGAAATTATTAAAATACTAAAATAAGGACATGCTTTAATATTTAAAGAAAATTGTAAAATGCCGTAGCTGTTTTGCCGTTGAAACTTAAAACCAAGCCATTTATTTTAAATGGCTAGAAATTGTCTTAGTTTTTCAATATTTTTGTAGGTTTATATTCACTATTAAGTCTATTAAAATTTTACACAAATTTTTTAAAATTTTTTTTGCACAAAAAAATAATTTTAAATTGCCAGAAAAATTTCACAAAATAAAAACTTTTGTCCGTTAAAAAATTCTTTCACAAAAAGTTTTTTTTTTAATTTTTTAATTTCACACAAGAAAATATTTCCGATTAGAATTCATTTCGTGGTTTACGATCAATCACAAAAATTGTTCAATAATCTGTTTTCCAATATTCTCATGAATAAAATTGCAGCGCGCAAAAAAAACTTTTTATTCTCCTCGAACCGAACCGAACACGACACAAACTGCGATTGCAATACTCAATACGAATTGAAAATTGAAATGAAAGAAAAAAATAATTTTTTTTTATTTAGTTAAAGATATATTCCGATTCGTATATATATTTCTTGTTTTTATTTCTGCTTCTCTCTCTCTCTCAATTCGCGCTAGCATGTTGTGCCCCGCTTACACACTAAATATACTCTACACCCGATACGATCAACGGTGGATGATGTTTGTACATCCATTAACATATACAATTGAAACGAATCGAAATCGACATCGAACGAAAGAGAAGAATTAAATAGCAGAGCAAAAAAAAAAAATAAGGTATAAATTGTACACATCACCTTCATACAACAGTCACACGAATAATAAAATTTTCTCTTACACACAGAGCGGCAGAGCAAGAGCAGTGCTCTGAATTTGTGAGCAATGAGCAATAAGAAAGGAAAGAACGAAAAAACGAACAGCAAACATGCAGACATACAAAAATATCTTTTTTTCATATTTAACATACACAAAACGAAAATTCGAGTAAAAGAGAGTGAGAGAGAGACAGGACGGCGGGGAATGAGAATCTACAGCACTTTAATTTCAATTCCATTTTTATTCGTTTTGTAAGTTCGAATTTGGAATTTTTATTTGCGATCCTTGTTCAACTTTCAGTTAGGTTGCGACTTAAGCTACAGCATACAAACATCAGCAAGAACAACAATAAGAAAAGAAGCTTTTATTGCTCTCACAATTCAACTGCCAACATACAGACATACAAACAAATTCACATATTTTTTATTATTTTATTTTCATCTGTTTTTACATTCACACAATTTTCACATTCACATACATGAATTCTCTTTTGCTGCTTGCTTGCCTGCCTGTCGTCTATACTCACCGAAAAAAAAAAATGAGAAAACAACTTTTTTTGTGAACGAATCAGAATACATATTGAAACTGAAATGAAAATATAAAATAAGGTGTGGATTTCGAGCAATTCATTTCCATTTCGAATGTTTGTTGTATTGGTTAAGGATTATTATTATTATTTTTTTTGTACGAGTATAATTTTCTCTCGTAGCTTGAAATCTTCAATTTTTTTCTGTTTGTTGAATGTCATGCGCTCCACAATCTACCGGGGGGAGATATATAGTCAGCAGTAGCAGCAGCAATCGGAGAGGAAAAAAAAAGTTCTCATGAAATCGTACAAAAATAGCAAAATCGCAATCAAATTCACAAACAGTAGAAAAATAATATCAAAAAAAGTTCGTTTTGAGTGGGCGTGTGTTTGTGTGATTGTGAGAGCTACCTCATACCATCACCCATGCTTCTTTTTTTTTCTTCTGTTGCCTCATACATACATTAATATAAAGGCGGAGCTATAGAACGAAGAGAGATTTCCGGTTTTTTACTGCTCTGCATGCTATTTTATGTGGAATTTGTTTGTGAATTGACACACAAGAAATTGAATGTATGTTTGTATATATGTTTAGATACACAGAACAGAATACAGAAGAAAAAAAGTTTAATTTGAATAAAATAAATATCAAAGTTATTATTATTCTTCATGTTTGTTCGCTTATAAGGAATATGATGGTTAAAAAAGAAGGAGAAACTTTTAGTTTAGTTCGAAGAATATGCCAAAAGGAAAGTCAGCATAAGAAAAATTCAAATGAGAGACATACAAAAACATATAATTTTGCATTCAATGCTGCAAATATAATTTATGCTCAGCAATTTTAATAAAATTTTATGTTATTTTATCATTTTGTTGTGGAATTTTTTTTATATGAATAAGGAATTGTTTTTTTTTGTTGATGCTATTAAAATTTATTTTATTATTTTAAATATTTTTTTTTATTTTTAATGTTTTTTTTGTATTTTAAGAAATAAAGAGTCGATAGAAATTTTAAAAATTTTTAAAATCAAAATTAAATTTCAAAATTTGAACAAAAATTGAAGAAAAATTAAATTTCAAAAATTGAACAAAAATTGAGCAAGAATTAAATTTCAAAATTTGAACAAAAATTGAACAAAAAAAATTTTCAAAATTTGAACAAAAATTTTACAAAAAATAAAGGTGTACAAAAAGTTGAAAATTTAATAAAAATTCAAAATTGCTGAGCATAAAACTTATAAAGTCCTCAAGAAAAAATTTAAATATATTTTTGAAAAAGTCAAAAATTCCACAATTAGAAATTTTAAAAACCACTTCCAAAATCTAAATTTAAAAAATCATTCACAAAGCTAAAATTTATGAATAAAAGTCAATATTTCCTAAACACAAAAGAATCATCCAACTCACATAAAATATTTCATAACCCACATCCAAATACTCTGAGTAGATTGTCTCATCATTTCCCCTCCATCATTTTCGAATTTCGAAATTCCAGGACATTCGTGTGCTCATCACACATTTTTTTCTTTCCATCTATACTTTAGACATTTTTTGTTCCTTCTTTTTGTTCCATTTGGTCTTTCTTTCGTGTATTTTGAAAGCTAAGAAATAAAATAAAAAAACTTTTTTCCAACTTTTTCAATTAAATTTATATAAAGAGGATTTTTTTCAAAGGCTTTTCTTTCTATAGCTATTTTTTTGTTGCTGCTTCTCGCGCTTCTGATAAAAATTCGACTTTTTAAGATTATTAATTTATACCACAATCGCTTGTTTTTTTTCGAGGGA
Organism: Chironomus riparius; assembly: GCA_917627325.4. Lineage (NCBI taxonomy): Eukaryota > Metazoa > Arthropoda > Insecta > Diptera > Chironomidae > Chironomus > Chironomus riparius. The sequence continues at coordinate 12,213,265 of OU895877.1, read as the reverse complement.
TCTTCTGTGACTTTACTTTTGAATACACAAAAAAAAACTTTTCTTGGAGTTGGTTCAGATGAGCAAAAATTGAAATTCTCGATAAGAAATGTTCAATTATTTAAACTTTTAAAATTAATTAGGTTAAATAAATTTCTAGTCGAGATGTTAAAAAGATTTATTTATATTGAATCTCGATTAAAACTTTTACGTGCCATGCTTTGTAATAAAAAGGTAGTGAGGAGTTCCACTGAGATGTATGAAGTTGTTTTCAGAATATTGTAGTGAAATTTGAGTAAAAATTCGTAATTAAATGAATTATTATTAATGATTTCTTAATGTTTCAGGTGTAATTAAAGGTTGGTGCGGAGTTAATAATAAAATAAGTAGTGTCATGATGAAGGGTAGACTATCTTTAGTAGTGTGACAGTAAACAATATTTTGTTGCTTTTCTGAGCTTGAAAAAAATTTTGTTCAATTTAAATGTTCCTTTAAGCTTCATTTTGGGCTATCAACACATGAAACTGGATTCTAGGGCTTCTCATGACACTCTCAAGGTAGGAATGAAATTCAATGAACTACAATATTGAGTATAAATCAAATTAATCTGTGACTACGATAAGTGGCCCATATAGCTTTCAATCCGGCTCCATAGTTACACCAAGGATACATTTTAAAGCTGTCATTCGAGACTATAAAGCTTGGAACTACATCACTCAAAACACACCCCCAGGATCAGATTTTCGAATTAAGAAAATTAAAAATATTTCAGCAGTGAATTAACAGCTCTAATTATGACTCTATCATTGTTATTTTATAAATATTTGTGCAATCACATGAAGCCTATTATCACGTCGATTGCAGAAGCCATAACGCCATTATTATTATCGTTATCATGATCTCCATTTTTACATTCATGAAAATTGTTGAACACATCATTAAATACTGTTAATTAATATTTTTTTTCGATAGGCTGCTATTTTTAAAGCTTTTAGGGATGACTTAAAAATGATAAAAATTTTGAAATTGAACTTTTTTTAAATTTTTGTTTATGTTTAGGAAAAATTTGACTTTAAAATTAGTAAAATATTAATTCAAGAGAGTGTCAGTCAAGCTAGCTAGCGCTAGGGTTCTTTTAGAAAGTAAAAATCGTTAAATTTCTCTTGATTTGGTATCATCGATAAAAGTTCAGATTTTTCAATTTTCAATGGTCTTTAAAATTCAAAAAAAATTCAATTTTTTCATCATTTTTTCAATTCTTTTAAAAATGACTGATGATTGACAATATCACATAAAAACTCAAAATTTTAGATTTTTTATAAATAATAAAATTTTCATATTCATACAAAATTTTCAATTTTTTTGATTTTTAAAAAATAATAAATCTTTATTAATTTACAAAATTGAAAATTATAAGATTTAAAAAAATTCCTAATTTTGAACTTTTAAAATTTTTGATGATGAAATTTCAAAAATCTTTCAAAAAACCTTTTTGACTTAGTTTCCTTAAATGCTCGTGGTTACAGTTTGAGGAATTTGAAATTTAAAATTTTCAATTTTAAAGACCATTAAAATCCCCAAAAATTATAAACCTGAATAAACCTGCCAAAAAATTACCATACAGACAATATCTACTGTAAATAAAAGACCTCTATGAATTTAATTCTGTTGCTTTCGTCGAAATATGAGAGCATTCAATTGTGTGGGAGCTGAAATGGAACTGGATATATTGACATTAAGCCAACAAATGAAATCGTCATTTATGTTGGCTTGTACCTTCCACATGCAAAAGAATATCGTAAGAATTTCTTTCATTTCTACATCCAATGGCAATAAACCTGCAAAAAAAGGGAAATTCTACCCCCATTTTTTTATACTCCACAAAACGAGAGCAAGAAATTTTATCTGAGAAAATTTTCACACGAAAAATGCTTTTTTTTCTGTATTCGGAATTGAAATGAAAAACGAAAAAAAGACAGAAATGTTGAGTGGCACAAATTCAATAACAATAATAACTCCGCCTTGAGTGGTGCCTCACAATACACAGGGCTAGGCACCGAAATATATAAAAAAAAAATAAGGTGTGAGGTGACACTCACCCACTCAATACCAAAATCGCAAATTTCTTCATGACTTTTTATATGTACATACGTATGTACATATTTAGATATAAAAAAAAACCTTATTTTTTATTTTATACTTCTTATTTTCGGTATATCTCTCTCACTTACAGTCAGAAATGGTGAAAAAACAGCGCATGATTTCAGCAAAATGATAACAGAACTGTGTGGAGAAATTCACTTATTTTTTGTATAAACACACATTGATATAAAATGAAAATTCTCATTAAACAGGAAAGCATTTGAAGCTCAACAAAAAAAATTCATTTTTTTTTGATCATCGACTTGAGTGCGACTGAAAGAAGAAGACGATGGCAATTGAAGAAAAGAAATAAAAATCCCGAAGTTGATTCTTTTGAACACGAAATTTTTCCTTGCTTTCTGCTTTATGCCGAGAGAATTCTGAGAGAACTTTGTGAGAGTGTGCTGAATGAAACAGAAATAAAAGTATAACGATAGAAACGGCGCAAAGCAATCCTTAACCAATACAACAAACATTCGAAATGGAAATGAATTGCTCGAAATCCACACCTTATTTTATATTTTCATTTCAGTTTCAATATGTATTCTGATTCGTTCACAAAAAAAGTTGTTTTCTCATTTTTTTTTCGGTGAGTATAGACGACAGGCAGGCAAGCAAGCAGCAAAAGAGAATTCATGTATGTGAATGTGAAAATTGTGTGAATGTAAAAACAGATGAAAATAAAATAATAAAAAATATGTGAATTTGTTTGTATGTCTGTATGTTGGCAGTTGAATTGTGAGAGCAATAAAAGCTTCTTTTCTTATTGTTGTTCCTGCTGATGTTTGTATGCTGTAGCTTAAGTTGCAACCTAACTGAAAGTTGAACAAGGATCGCAAATAAAAATTCCAAATTCGAACTTACAAAACGAATAAAATAGAATTGAAATTAAAGTGCTGTAGATTCTCATTCCCCGCCGTCCTGTCTCTCTCTCTCACTCTCTCTCTTTTACTCGAATTCTCGTTTTGTGTATGTTAAATATGAAAAAAGAAAGATATTTTTGTATGTCTGCATGTTTGCTGTTCGTTTTTTCGTTCTTTCCTTTCTTATTGCTCATTGCTCACAAATTCAGAGCACTGCTCTTGCTCTGCCGCTCTGTGTGTAAGAGAAAATTTTATTATTCGTGTGACTGTTGTTTGAAGGTGATGTGTATGAACAAAAATTATTATTATATATACACATAATAATAATAATAACGTCGAGACAAGAAATTTAAATTAACAATCTGCTGCTGCTTTGCTGTTTTGCTGGCTCTTTTTTTCATAATAATATTTTATAACACTAAGTTTTTTAATGCAGTATAAAAAAAGCAACTCATTTCTCAAATATGTGTTTGTGCAGCATAGTGATTGAATGAATTGCACAGTGGCGAGCGAATGAGCGATAAATAAAAAATAAATAAAGTGAAATAAATAAATGAATAATAAGAAGAAAATAAAGTGAACTAAAAAGTGTATTTTTTTTATTAATGAGCAACTTAGTAGTGCAACTAGCATTAAAAAAATAAATCGAAAGAAATAAAAAATTTATTTCAAATTTTATAGTCAAAGATATTATTTTCTTTCGTAACGTTCGGTAGTTTCTGATGGTTTTAATGTACGTTAAAAATTGATGATGAATTTTTAAAAATTTTTATCAAGGATTAAATGGAAATTTTTTAAAGAATTGAAGAAATCGTGAAAAGTTAAAAGAAACATTTGATTTCTATTAAAAGTCTTTAAGTGTTTTTGAATTGAAATAAAATATTTTATTTTACTATTTTCAAAAATTTTAAATTTCATTGACATTTAAAATATTTTAAAAAAATTGATATTTGATTGATATCAATTAAAATCATTGAAGTTTAGAAATATTTTAAAATAATTTTTAAAAAAAATATAAATTTATTTTGAAATGAGAAACTTAAAATTAAAATTATTTTCATTTTTTAAAAAAAAAATTAACTTTAATAATAAGTTTTAAAAACTCAAAAATCAAGCTTGCTTTTTACAATTATTTTAATTTATTTTTTCAAAGTTTTGAATTTGACTTTTAACAATTTTGAAATAATGGAAAATTCTCATTTAATTCAACAAAAACCCAACAAAAAATATCAAAAAATTGAAAAAATAATAATTTTAAAATATTTTTATTATACCTTACAGTGAACTTATAAAATTAGTTTAAAAAATAAACAAAAAACTTAGAAAAATGAACCTAATTTAAGTGACAATCCTAAAATAAATAAAAAAAATTAAAGTGAAGTGACAAAAAATAATAAAAATAAAAAATATCACAAGAGATAAAAAAATGTTACCAATGATGAATCAACGTCTTCCTTTACCGCCGCATCACGGTTTAGGACTATTAAACTCATTCATGCATCATGCTAGTCCACTTGATCTCATGACTACTGCTGCACATCATCATCATCATGATCATCCACCGACACGCACTTACAATACACAACCGTCCTTTGTTCCCTCTGATCCAACCGAGAATGAATGCAAAATTGTCGAATATCGTGGACAGAAAGTGGCCGCATTCATCATCGGAGGTGAAACGATGTTATGTCTGCCACAGGCATTTGACTTGTTTCTCAAAAATTTGGTGGGAGGACTGCACACAGGTTATTTAAGTACATCAATCAATTACATTGTGTTTATGATTAACTTTTATATGAATGTACAGGCTTCTTTTGTACATCATACAATATGCAGTGATGAGACTTTGCTGGAAAATTTTTCGGATAGGCCTTGTTTTTATTTGAGACAGCAAATTTTCCTATTAAATTCAAATTTTCACAACAAAATTCGAAAATTTTGATTTTTTATGATTTTTTTAATTTTTTTTTGAAAAAAATAAAGTAGACCCAAATTTGATATTTAATTTAATTTCTGTTAAGATTTGAACCTCACACTGCATAGTAATTTCTAGTAAAATTGGATAATCATTTGAAATGAATCCAAAATTTTTTTATATAATTTAAAATTTTCATCACTAAACACATGATAAAAAAGAACCACAATTAATACAAAGATCTTTAATTTTTTTTCTCTCTCTTTTCACATTACTTTCTTCCCACGAAAAAAAAAATCACAACACATGTTAATAGTTCATTCAAAGTTGAAACGTTTGGATATAACACCATTAGTTTGTACAGTTGAACAAATCCGATTACTTCGAGGACTTGGTGGTGAGTTGATGATTATTATTATGATTTGTGTATGTGCTTTTCTGTGTAAACGATTTTCACATTCTTTTGTGCGGAATTAATGGCTGTTTTGGATTAGCACACTCAATACGACATAGAATTTTAAGTTGAAGATTTTTTGGAAATTTTAATTAGCTTCTGGAATTTAAATCTTTTGAAATTAGACTTGCTTTTGGGAAAATTTATATTCCTTTTAAGGGTTGTGTAGTCATGGATTGAGATTTCTTTGAAGTTCTATTGGTCGAGCTTCTGTCAACTCTAATTCACTATTTATCTGAGCGTTAAGGACCCAACATTGTCTTTTAAATTTTCCACGCACTACAACTGTTCGAATCCTTGTTTATCGTATTTTAGAATTCCAAAATCATTCTATGAAATGCTTGATAAAATGCTTCTAAGGGGAATCTAACCCTAGAATATATAAGGGGCTCAATTCATATTGACTAGTTTATAGCCTCCGTAAAACTTCGTTTTACCGGTTTTGCTTATTAAGGAAAGGCCAAACTTTTACCCCTACAGACCCTTCTAGTCTATATGGTAATAAAATAGTAGATGCTCAGCCTATGAGTTAGGAATACAGCGATTCAACTCCTAAATCTAATAATTTGCATTGCTTATCTATCTGGTTGATTGTGACCCAAAGTCTGTCTTAAAAGACTTCGAAAGCTGACAATTTGGGTTTAGCAAGTGCTAGTGAAAATTGTCCCCATTTATGGCTTTCTTTCAAAAAATCATTATCCGCACATTTTAAGAGCCTAAACTCTATCCAGTTAATAAAAAAAAACCTTAATTTTGAATTTTGAGTCAATTTTGAATAGAAATTTCAAAAATTTATTAAAATTCAAATTTCTGTTTCCAAAATTAATCCATATTAATAACATTTTTTATCCATTAGCACTGCAACCAGGCGTAAATCGATGTAAACTACTATCGAGTAAGCATTTTGATATTCTATACCGGGACTGCACACAAGCAAGGTAAGAAAATTCTCCCACTTTTTAAGACACATTTTTCCCAACGATTTATTTATTGCTGTTGATATTTATTCAGCAACACACCCTTACTATGACTTATTATGTGAAAAAAAGAGTGTGTGGAAATTCTGCAGTCATAGAAGGGTGAATGTTGCTGTTGCTCTTATCCTTACGCGCTGTTTGACCACCGGAAAAAATAAAATAACCCCAAAAAAATCTTTTTGGATTACAAATAATAAAAGAGGGACAACAATTTAAATTGTGTGAGTATTTTGTGTCCAGAGAGATTTTTTTTTCGGAATATTTACATTTTATTTTTGAAAAAGTCATTCACCCTCGTCAGTTTAGTTGTTGAAATTATATAAGTACGCACGTATCTCTCGTACATATAATTTCTTTTGAGTATATAATTTTTCATGGGGTCAAGGTCATCCTTAAAAGATAAAAAAAGAAGAGCAGAGATTTTGTGCCTTAACAGCAATATTTTTAATACCAATTTTTGTTTCATTTCTTTTACAGATGCTTGTCGGTGAAGCCAAATGAAAAGTAAGTTCTTTTTTGTAATAATTAATTGCATGAAATAGAATTTTTACTTCTTCTGTGCTGTTCATCATTCAACTTTTTTCTTCTTCATTACATTCTTATTCTCCCCAACGAAAATAAAGGAGAAAAATGCCTTTTATCGATCAAACAATTTTTTTATGAATCTTTTTTTAAAAAAAGAAATGGAAAAGTAACTTAAATGAGGGAAACTTGATAATTAAAATTTCATTTTCTCTAATTAATTTATGGTGTACAAACAACATTTACTTATAAATTGAATCTAAGAGGAGAGAAGGAAAAAAATTATAAGATTTATTTAAATCAACAATCCATAACCACTTTGAAATGAATACATTAACGAATATTATTTGGATTAGTAATTCCTTTTCTGCAGTATAATTAGTTTGAATTAGTAATTTTCTACATAAGCTTCTTTGTGTGGCACATCCAAATCAAAGGGTGCAAAACCGAAAAAAATCAACATTCAATCCAAGTCTATAAAAAATATCTCAGCCAAGCAAAACTATGTCAAGCTATATAATTAGAAAATTTAAAAAATTCATAAGATTCATAAGTAATTTCAATGCTATTCCAATACATCCATAAAAAATTGATTTGCTGTCTATTAAGCCTTATTTTTTCTAAAACTACACACAGAACAAGCTAATTGTATTAAGTTCTGAACTGCAATCAAAACAACACAAATAGGTGCTTTAACATTTCCAATTTAATTCACATAAATTTACGCTCAAATTAAAATCTCGTGCTTAACACAGAAGAAGAAAATAAATAAATTTCCTCGTAAAAATTTAAAACTTCTAATAACAAACTTCAAGTCTAACCTTAACATGGAAAAAATCATCATCAACGTCAATCAAGAAAAATTATCGTTAATAAAAATTTTTTTTACTCGATGTTTTTCTTCAACTCTCAATAATTTATATATTTGCTTGTATAAATAGCAATAGACGAGGACGACCGCCAAAGCAAGGTCTTCCATTTGACGACTACAATGATGATGAGCCTGAACATGGAAAGAAATATCGATTAGATGATAAAGACACAAACAGTGATACAACACAAGAGGACGGAAATGGTAAGCAGTCATCTTTTTCAAATTATTGCTGTTTCTCTGCCATTTTAATGTTCGACTTGGTGGTCAATTAAATGAAGACGAATGGAATTCAAAATTGTTATGGTTGTTGAATTGACTGTTGCGAATTTATCGAATTGTTGGGTTGTTGGATTCGAATTGAGGGAGTTTTTATTTGGTCTTCGAGGTAAAATCGTTCAAGAATTAGTGTTAGCTGGATGTTTTTCAAGGCTAGGTACAATAGTATTAGCTTAGCAAAAGAGTTGCATTTTGCCGACAGGATGATAGATTCATTGGTACACTACTGATCCTACAAGATAAAAGATAAGAGTCATAAGTGTCTGTAGTAATCCTATGTTCTACAAGATCCCAACTCTAGCCAAGCCATAATATACGATTTTTATTAATGATCTATTAGAGCTACTTATCAATGTACATTGTTGCTCTAGGCTATGACATCATCATTTGAGTTTTGACATCGACGTTAATGGCAAAAACCCTTTCTAGGTATCTGCTATCATGATTAAGGGTCGGTTTCTTTTCCTTTTTTTTATTGATACCTTAAAGAGCAGTTCATCTATTTTTGATTCAAGGGTAAGGTTCCTCGGGTACGTCTATAAGGCGACTCTTAGATATCAATATCGGAATTTCAGAGCTTCATTTGCTCAAAAAGAATCCGTAGGTATGTAACAAGAAGTTTCAAGGAACTTAAATCACTCCAAATTTGAGTAAACTATGCCTCGCAGTCTAGACTTATCAGTAAAGTTGATATGTCTTAGGAAGGTTGACACCTATCCAAGACATTTTCAAGATCAAGGATGCAACTCACAATTTTCAATGATGTGGACTAGTCCAAAACATTAAGATCAACAACTCATCATCCCTTATATACATAAGATTCACAACGAACTTTTAAAAAGCCTTCAGAACTCCAGTCAACTCCTCTATCAATTTACCATCAATAAAATTCATTCCTTCATGCCAATCATAATTCGTTGCATATTTTCAATTCATTATTAATTTTTTTTCTCATTTTTACAATTTCCATTGAATGTGTTCAGGTAAATCGAAATATCCATCTCTACCCAGTGATTATAATCCATCTGCTATGCATTTGAATCACATACAATTTATGCAAATGAATCAACATCGATTAGCACAATCAAATGCAATTATGGGGCAGGAATTACAGGCACAACATTTGCAAAGAGCAATTGAAGAAAATAACAATAAAAATTCAAATCTTGCAAATTTACATCGACCAAATCTGTGGGAGACGTGCAGTGCTTCCTATGAAAGTTTCGTTAAAAATCTTGAAAGGTGAAAAAAAAATTCAGTTTTTGCAATTCAAATTAAGGAATAATAAAAATAAAATTTTGTGCATGAATAAAAAAAAATTATGTAGATTGCGAAAGGAAAAGCTGGAAGAGAATCTCGAGAATGAGAAACGGCGACATTCAGAAAATGGCACGCCAAATGAAAGTCCCATTTTAAATTTATCAAAGAACCGTGAGCGTTCAACATCACCTGAATATAATCATCGAAATGATGCATCGTCGCCGGGTGCAGAGAGTGCGGAAAATATGGATGCGCATGAAGAACGTTCTGATGATATGGAAGTGTCCGAAAATTCACCTCGATCGCGTTCACATACACCACAACTTGGCAGCATGAATAATAAGATGAATTATAATCCACGCGACTTTTCACGTCCCGCACCGACAATTGCATTCCCATCAACCGAAATCTTACTCAGAAATATACAAGAATTGCTTAAAGTTGTGTTGGAAAATTCTATACAGCAGGAGAGACAATTGAGTTTTGAGAAAGGTAAGAAGTAAGACAAATTGTAGTCACGTCGATTTTCATTGACAGTCAGACAAATTATAAAGAGTTAATATCAGCTTGTGCTATAAAGAAAAATTCCAGTTCAAAATCGAATTATTGTCAATATTATTAACGAGCACATCGAAATGATAAATAATACATGGTGCATGGCTACATTTCAAGTACATGTGAGAAAGAAATTAATTGTAATTTATCAATTGCCATGTTTCCCATTGCTTTTCCTCGTTGAAATCACCTGTTAAGTGCGATGAGTAATAATATGGTTGCACGGAATGATTTGAAGAAATTTATAATTCCATGTTACTCTCTTTCGGTGCGGAATGAAGAGAAATAAAAGAGTTTCCATTTCATCTTCAAGCTTTTAAAGTCTTTTGTGCTGTTTACAAATCAAGCTTCAAGACGACTCTTTTCTTGTTGTGTATAACAACAATTTTGATGAAACTAATGAGATAATTTCTTATTTATGAATGAAAACTTTTTGTAAACTATGGAGACAGTTTTTTTGGTATCTTTAATTATATGCTTCCCAAAAATGTCCACCATGCAAATATTAATGAGCAGGAATTTTTCAATTTTAATAATTTCGTGTGCTTGAATAAAAACAAGTTTTCTGTATTATTGATGTGGTGTGGTTAAGGGTATATGGTTGAGATGTCGACAAAAGTGAACATTTTAAGATCTCCCGTTCTTTGATTAAAAATGTTCTTTTATTGGCTAGGGTCTTGCAAGCAAATAATCCAAAAATGCTTCCAAAAAACCTTATTTTCTTAACACAACTTCTTCGTCCATTCATTTAGAATCGAATATTAAAGCTCTGACTCTTAATTATCCATCAAAAGCTCTTACTTTTCATGCCATTCCATCATTTGACGCTGCCTTGACTGTCAATCTTCCTAGTTTCTGTAGATATGGTTCGAAGAGCATAGGGCCTGAGCATAGTGCTCGCAGTGAAACTGGTTGTATGTGTATGATGGATAACCGAAGTTAGATAAGTGCCTCGGTAGCCGAGTGGCAGGGATCTCTGATCAAGAGGTCAGAGATCGCCTCTTTTGAGGTCGCGGGTTCGATTCCCTTCAAACCCGGCTTGCTTTACATTTGTATACATATTCAACAGTTATAGGGACATCTACAGTTTCTATACAGCAACTACTTCTTAATGAGTTGACTCAATGTGTACTGTTAAATGCACCTAGTCAGAGTTTGTATGCAAATAGGACATTCATAATGATTCAAATCTAGTTTAATGGCCAGAAAAGTGAAAAGGCACGTTTATCTGACTAGATAGTCTTCTAGATCAAACCCAGAACTTTAGTAAAGAAGACTTCCATAATAAACAGAAGCATAGACTTAAAGATATCCACTATTCTTGAAGTAAGTTCCAACACTGCCAAGTGTATCAGTCTTAGACACAACTAGGTTTCTCAATTCAAGGATCGCGACAAATTGTCCATGAATGCTAAACTATTGCACCCGATGCCACCCAAACCCCCTCACTACAACACTGAATATCATTCAATTATTTCAAATATCCAAGCATAATTTCGCAATTATAAAAATTACAATCAATTAAAACAAATAGTAATTATCCTTAATAAACTTATTTAGTTTCCATTCATAAAAAATCCTTCAAACAACGAGTTAATAATCTTCATCTATTTACTCTCTCCTACATATTCCGTCGACATCACAACAAGGTGGTATTTAAGAAAATATTAAAAATTGAAATTAACCAATTTATCAATTTCAAATAATCGTAACGCCAAGCACATGCTATTTATTAGCGCTAACTCAATAAGTAATTCATAAGAACTGTTTCTCTTTCTTTTCCTGCTGAATAAAATTAAACACCGTGAGTTATTGAATCGAATAAAAAAAAATATGAAAGAAAGAGACGTAGTTGAGGAGTAGTAGAAATAATAATTTATTACCCCTTTCTCTGTATACTTTTTAATTATAGCCGAGTTGAAGATGAATGCTTTGAGAGAACGTGAAATTAACAGCAGTTTGGAGCGTCGATTGTCGGAAGAGCAGAAGCTGAGAGGTAGGTTTTCTTATTAATTTTATTTGCTACTTTTTTTTCATGTTTGATGAAGGCCAACGACTGCAAACAAAGAAAACTTCAGTTGGATTCGAAAAATTCAAACTGAAATTCGAAAAATTTCGAACTGTTTCGAACTATTAAATTTTTTAAAAAATAAATGATCGTTAGGGAATCAATAAAGATATATTTTTTATAGTTATTTTTTGAAGCAAAATTATTCCTTCTAACTTTGAAATTGTAATTTTACTCTAAATTCAACAAAAACTTTTAATAATTTATCAATTGTATCTTGACAATGTTCAAAATCGACTTCAATTTGTGCAATTACTGTATTGATGAATTTCTGGTTAAAGGAAGGATCAGAACATAAGGTAAAACAATTAAGCTGTCTATAAATAAATTCAAGAATACACAAGAAATGTTTTTTTTCACAGCAATCAACAGCAATATTCAATATTATGCAATTTAAGAAATTCAATCCACTTATCTTTATGCATAGAGCTTTTTAAAAGTTTAATAAAGGTATTTTATTGGTTTTCTTTCCTTTACAAACAGTAATTACACAATTTCTGACCATTTTAAAAAAATGAAATTTTATAAATTCAATAAAGACCAAGAAATGTAAACAAATATTTTCAACGGAAATTTTAAATTCAAATCAAGTTCGAAAATGAAGTACCTATTTCCGAAAATGAGTTCTTGTTTGCAGTCGTTGGGATGAAGGGAAATGCGATTTTTTTTAACGAGATTTATTTGTCTGACATGGCTGTGTGGGTTTGAGGCAGTGATGAACAACCTTTGTGTCTAGTTGCATTGTTTTCGAAATTTTCTAAAATGACTCAAAGTTATAAACTTCATTATTTGTGCCAGACAATAATCATGGCATCATTAAGGTCTCCATCACGTTTAAGTTATATTTTTTTCCAAAGGCTTCTTCACTTGGCAGGATTTTGATGATTTCCAGATCAAGTCTGTCAACCAGCAGTACTTTCTCTATCAATAGCTTTCTTCCATGTGTTATCCATGTGTTATCCAAATATTTTGGCATTAAAAAGGAAGATTTTCATGCTTTTACACTGTCTCTTAAACGTACCACAACACACAGGTTACCCATCACTGCATTAAGTTTAATTAAAATTCCTAGTAATTTTTTTCCAAATCCCAATCTCAAATTTCATTCATAACTGAACAAATTCGCGGGAATCTATAATAAATTGCGCTTTCTGATACAACAACCTAGCTTATAAATTGAGATCCAATATGATTTATTTCTTCTATTACTGCACAGAAAAGATTTATTCAGATGTCACATTTTATCAAACTAAAGTCGTTAGAAATTGAAATAATATTGTCTCGCAGACATAAATAAGATCGGGTTACGGGTAGCTAACTAATTTGCAGCATAAAAAAACCTGTTGCAGAGTAAAAAATCGATAGATCTGTGCAAAAAAAAGTCTGCCTCACTATTACTACTGCGTAATATGAGGTGGTCTTGCTTTTTGATGGAGGATGACAAAAAATTAAAATTCATTTTTTTCACTTTTCCTTTTTTCCTCTCTTTCATCATCATTATCATCGTTTGAACATTGATGCTGCATACGCATACACAACATATTAATTTAACTCACTCAGTCTTATATCAAAAACGATACAATCGGGATCGAAAATATCGATTTAAATTGCAGAAGCAGATTGAAGAAGAATACGAAAAACATAATCGTTTAGAAGAGATTCTGAAGAAATCTGGCACAACTGATACGTTAAAGAAACTTGCAGGTGAATAAACATAGATATGGATTAATAATCTTATTTTAGAAGGAATTGAAGGCTGACTTTTTTTTATGTTTGTATATTTAGATAGAAATTTGTTTTCATTTTGTCTGAAAGTCTGAATGAGTTACTAGTTGGGGCTGCTCGCTAGTGACGTCCAACTTTTAAAGGAAGAACTTGCTTACTTCCCTGGTGAGGGCAGTTGAGAGCCTATTGCCGCAATTCAAAGTACTATTATCAATTCTTTATATTAAGTGGGGTGTCCTATTTTTTGATGGACGTCATTTGTGACAGACCCCCAAGACTTTATTCAAAAATGTATAAAATGCAATAAAATGTCAAATAAAACTCATATTTAGCTGTGAATTAAGCTTGAAAAAATAACCTTAAAAAATTCTTTTTTCTAAATTTTCAAAAATTAATCTTGGCACGATTTGCACCGTTCAACCTTAGTTACCAGACCATTAAAAAGTTCGTTTTTGGTTACTATAGCAAATATTGTAAGCTCTGCTTCTTGAAAGCTGTTAATAAGCAAGTATCGATAGCCTGGTGATCTAGGTTGCCTTAACTTGATTCTATCCTTGTAGAGCAATGGGAACATTAGCCTGATTAACCAAACGTTAGTTTTAAACAAGCTCATAGCCACCCTTAATTCATAAAAATTGACTTAAAGCTTCCAATATAGTAAATGTCTTCAAAATGCGCTTATATAACCTACAAAATAAATTAATTCTCAATCATCCTACATCTTTTTATCCACAGAATTTCTGCGAGACAGTAAGAAAATGTTCAATAACAACATCTCAACAGGAAACAACAACATCAACAACAATAGTATTAAGACAACGGCGAAGGATGATGAGAAGAGTGATGACGAGAAACCACGATTAAAAGATATCGTATCCAATGATACCAAGGAAAGTGAAATTTCTAGTCCAAAGTCGAATTAATCTCCATTAGTCACAGTCGTAATTTTTTGAAGTACATATAAATATAAAATTAATATAAAAAATAATAAAAAAAAAATTAACATAAAATGCTCAATATTTTAATCCCACAATTTTAAATACTCGAAAAATAATTGTGTAAATATTAATGAAAATGAATAAAATTTTGATGATCATTGATTACTCCATGGATCTCTCTAACACAAAATTAGTTTTGAATTTGTCTACAGTTGTATGTGTGAAGGCTTGATTGTAGTTGAGAATTTTCTTATAAGAATATTTTCATGACGTCATAATTGATTGAAGTCTGTACAATAGGGTGAGTGTCGATATGAGCAGCATGAGTCGTCGTCTCTCGTTTCATTTCGTTCCGATTCTTAAATTTCACATCAGCTAATTCTCCTCTCTCTCTCTTCGTCTTCCCTGTTTTTTAATGTCCTCGTTTACAGTGATATTTGATTAGGACAATTTTTAATGTTATTTTGGGTGGTGTAAGGCAAATAAGAACATCATCACATTTCCCTTTTCAAGGCGTTCTTTCCTTTTCCATTTATTTGTTTTTAAAATGAATAAAAGTCGATAGGGGGTATAAGAAGATGTTTTTTTGACGAGGGAAGGGGTTTGAGAATTGCTAGGAGGTTGATGTTTTTGAATATTGAATTTATAAGTATTTCTTGATTTTATTTTGGTGTCTATTTAAAGCTTTGGCCCTCAACAACCATTTAAAAACTAAGTTCTGCTTCAAATAAATTAAATCAAAATTATGCTGAAAGCTGGAAAATATTCAACAATATATTCCGAGTGGGAATCGAACTCGCGTTCTTTCAAAGCTCAGTTACAAAACGTTGACATTCAGGGTTTCAAGGGATGTCTGGAGACTTGACAGAATGCATATTTCAACCACCAATCTGCTCTGAACATTATTCTTAGTTTCATCATTGATAAAATTTAACATGCGAACCTCCAAACTGTAAATTATTCTTCAAACAGTGATAATAAGCATTCACATGTCTTCACCCAAAAATTCAATAATAATAATAATTTTTCACTATCAATCTTTTCACATGTTGACAATATAAAATCCCAAATGGCCAAAATAACAAACGATGAATTTCAAACTTACAAATTTAATTTGATATTAGGAATCATTAGATTCCCTCGTGAATTAAAATATCAATCAAAATGTAGTCGCCGCATGACGTCCACAGTTTGTTTTAAATATTTAAAGAGGCTTGTTTTAAATTATCAAAAAGAAATGTTTTTTTTGAATAAATAGAAATATATTAAGGAGGAGGTGAATCTGCAGTATTTGATGAACAGAATAAACTTTTTTTTTAGAATAAGTCTTAGTTTTTAGACCGCTAATTCAAATGGAATTATTGAAGACTATGAATAAAATGTAATACATGAAAATTAGAAACTATAATAATAAACAGTTTAATATATATCAGGTGCTGTATTTAGGGAGCGGTTTAGATTAGGTTCACCATTATTCATCATTCTTGTTGTCCATGAGACTGGTTTGAAGAGCTCTCAAAGCCAAAACCCTAGTCCAAATCAAATTTTCTTTACATTCCAAATTACTGGAGATCAATTTTCAGAAAAAAAAGACAGTCTGCGGCTCGTGGTTGGATTTAGTCAAATGCTGGTTCGATGGCTATGTGCAATCCGGCAACTGTTTTAAAATATTTGAAACCAACCCCGAATAGCCCAAGTCAGTTAATCGAATAGAAATCTAGCAACAAGCTTGCGTAACTCTGACATGATGTTGAATTAGAATTAAGTCTATGCTAGAGTCACACCAGCTTGATCCCGAAATTCTATTTGATTAACCGACTTGCTCTATTCGAAAACTAGCAAAAGACAAAACATAATGCGACTGTTAATGAAAGCCAAAGATTCCCCACAATTTATTAGAAGATACACTTTAAAAACACTAAAATCTTGACATATAGTCTTAGTTCCTGTAACTAGTTATGAACACATACAATACGATCCCCTGACAAATTTAAAAATTCCACTTTATTTAATTTAATTTCTCATTTCCCACCTCATTTATACCCCCCGTACAACATAAAATATCATAAGATGCAAAAATTTATTTCATCTCATTTCCATTATTAATAATTCAACGCAAAATTATAATTTAAAAATTTCTCTGCTTCCGTTCGAACCAGAAAGGAAAAAAATAATATATTTAAAATGTGTAAAACCGAAATATTTAAGAGGGCATAATTTTTCTCAGCTCCTTTTCACAGCTGAGACCCAGGCACAAGGATGAAAATTTAGTAAATAAGTAGCTCTCGTAATATGTTTGTGTACATGTAGATAAGTATTGAAGATATTTTATGATTGTCATAAAAACATGAAAAAACATCATCACTTCAATTTCGGCAATTGTTTATTTTTTGATGCTCAATTACACAGCTGCAGTGCATTCTCATTACACATTTTTCTTTTGTTGTGCCTTGTATTACGTTACATTAGATTGTAATACATTAATATTATTATTGGGATATCAAAATATCCTCGATGAATATCTTTTTATTCATAAAATAAACATAAACCCGCACAATTATGTTAAAATGTACTCGTCACTTGATATTGTCATCACAAATCAAATTTAAACTCTTTATCACGTATCACTTTTTTTCTTTTAGATTATAAAAGGAAATGGTTTTTGTGCATTAAATGTGGATTTGTGGATTAATTGATGGCACTTTGACTATGTTGGGGATGAAGTTTGCTTATTATTTTATACGATAAATTAAGATTTTGGGTGTAAATCGTGTCCAAAAGTTTCAGAAGGGCCATCAGAACTTCCCAATAAAACTATGAAAAACTTTAGAGATTTATGAAAGACTATTGTAAGTTGGCAAAGTTGGCAAGCTCAATGGAGATACATGCCAAAGACTCCTAATATAATTCCAGATCAGATTTAGATGTAAGATTGAAGTTCAATGTTGGTTCCATCAATCGAGAGATGAAGCTTGATTTATGTGCTAATTTAAAGCATTTAAATCATACCTTTTTCATCTATGATGCAAAAGATGCCTCCTTTCGCATGTACGTATAAAATTCCAGGCAACACAAGTTGAAACTAGGTGCATCACAAGCTTAAAAGACTTGTATCTTTGCAATTTTCAGATTTTCCAATCAATTTAGACTACACTTTATGCTAGAAGCCAGCCAATACTCCACAAACCTTATAAAAATGCGCTTCAACATTTCCAACATCCTCTAATTTGTCAATTATTGAACATCAAAGATATTCGATATTTATTACGTGCCCAGAAAGCATTTATATGCGGGTATTGAAAGGAAAGAGAAAAAAAAAATCTGTTTAATAGATAAAATCACGTTCGATAATTATTTGATGATAGTCATCTATACATATCCATACATTTTCATTGATTAATGTTAATGATGAAAATAAATTGGATGTAGTTGCAACTGAAACTGCAATAAAACACAAAGAATAAAACAACTGGAGAAACAAAGAGAAAAAAAAGAGATTTAAGGACGCAAAACAAATTTAATCCAGAGCATGTAGCACTTAATATTCTTCCAGATGAGAACATTAAATTTTAATAATGTCTATATAAGCGGAAAATCGAGCGCGAGAAATAAAACAAAAGATAGCAGAATTATAATTTAAATTTCTTTTATTTTTTTCGGTGTAACCCCTTCGTTCCTATTATTGCTTTTATTATTTTTTATGATCATAATAAGAAGGAGAATGAATATTTTAAAAATGTCAAGGATATAATTGTCTTATTAACGCATCTCAAAGAGGGTTTTTAGGAGCTTCTGCTGTAGTGTCAGGATCATTTGACAATTTTGAAAATTATTTGAATCAATTTTTATGTAACTTTGAGGTTATGTACTCAATTAGGATGTTTGCTGCTCTTATTATCTTCATAGCATCAATAGCCAAATTACCTGGGATAGGTTACATTTTGTATCAACTTTAAGGCATTTGTGTCCAACCTTTTTGATGCCAATGCGCACATCAACGTCCAAACTACCTTTAAGCATCCACCAAAGCATTTAGTTCTAGTAATTGACTTCTAGTGTCACCTTCACAGACAATAAAATATCTCGAAACTGTAAAATCATCAAAAAAGGTAGAGATTGATTTTTAGGACAAAATGCCAAAACCCTCCCCAATTTTACAACCCAAAACAGTTCCTAATGAAAATGTAAAGGAATAAAAATTATTAAATTTCACACCCTTTTTGTTATCATTTTTTTATATGCTCATATCTTCTTTTCCACCTCCCCTACGCCACCCGAGCTAGACTTTTATTTCTTTTGCTCGTCTTACATATTCATAGAGCCATAAGTAAGTACATGCACATGTAGATGTACAAAGAATGGAAACAATTTTCACTTAAAATTTAATTTATTCTAGAGTTATTATATTCTCATCTGACAACAATATACCTTCCATTCTTTCTTTATACACACGTGAATCTGAATGCAATGAATGCGAAAATGTGAAAAATTTGAAGAAAAAAACATTTTTTTAATTTAAATTATTTGCTGTTTGGATGATAAGATGTAATAAAATTGGATGTGTAATATGTTTTCGATCTGATTATACATGTTGGCAACGTTGTGTGAATATTATTTGAGCTTTGAGGGGTACTCGATGTAAGCGACTGATATTCAAGGACTAATGGCAACTAAAACCTAGTTTCAGGAGAATTAGCGTATACATTGTGGTCTTAACCACGAGTTTAGTTTGGTACACCAAAGAAACCAAACTCTGACGATCAAAAGGGCAGTTTCTGTAGCTACTTAAGGATCCTAACCTTAAAATCAAAAATCAAATTAGTTCATTGTTTAAAATTAATCGTGACCAGGCTAAGACCCCCATTAGAAACTCTAGATACCTGCCAGAATAAGAAGAATCAAGAGAGTTCAATTTATTCTCAGTTGTTTAATTAACTTTGTAGTCTCAAACTTTAATTCTAGCATCGTCATATCTGCAAACAGAAATTAAATGACCAAAACGATAGCCAATAACGAAGATAATGTCCGTTCCTAATCTCCTTCAAATGAACATTATAGTATCAAATTTCTGCTTAAATGAATGCGGAAATTCACATAAAATCATCAGGAAATAAAATTTTCATTTCTCATCATTTTCACACAGTGGAAGTGGAAGTAGAGACAAAAATCTATATTTTCATTTCATTTTTGTTGACTAAATGACATAAACAATTATGTGAGATACACACATATTTACGAACATAATCTATGTCATGTGAGCAATGTGATATGAGTTAACTTTTATTAAGTAATCTTTATTGGCAATCATAAAAATAAAATTCATAATATGAAATGGACTTACTTAGCAAAAGTATCGTTTCTCGTTTTTATCACAATTGCTGTTGCAAAAACAGCAAATGTATGATTGGTGAGAAGGAGGGCAGTGGTGACTTTTTATTGATGCAATTTTTGAAATCGGTAGAAGTGTTTTTTGGGAATCGATACTTGGAATGTGATGGATTTGTGGCCGTAAGGTGAGAACACTTAGTAAGAATCTAAAGTTTTGAGGCTTTTTGTTGCTGATGCTGTTTAGACACCTCCTTGAGAAACCGTAGCTGCATCATTCTGGCAGACTTTAACTAGTGATAAAGTTAATTACAGAGTTTAAGGAGAGTCACGGATTACAATTTATACGTATGGTCCAAAAAATGCGCCATTGACACATCGAGTAACCCCAAAATAATTCACATAATAAAATTTTCTGATGAGTAGATACATTTCCTAACAGTTCATAATAAACATTAAACAGTATTGGACATTCAAGAATTATTATCACCATCATCAAAGCAATTGCAAATGAAATGAGAAATTTTTATGGAATTACATCGTAATATCGTCTGATTATTGCATGTTGAATTCAGTCGATGTTGATGATGATAGCTATTAATAAATGACCGTGTAATGATAATACAGTCAGTCATGAGTTTTATGCTCTGTGAGGGTGTGAAATTTATTTTTTTTGGAATTCATATCTGTTTCGTGACTTGATTCGGTTAATCTTAATTTTATCTTCTTTGAACAACATTTTTATTTGTAAGAAGGTTGATTGCATTTTGTCAATAAATGCGCCAGTGACACTCGATTAGCTTCTCCCTAAATTATTCTATTGTTGTGCGTAAACCAAACACATCATTAAATTAAATTACATTTTTTTCAATTTCATCCTCCATCCACAAACATTCTTGAATCTTCCCTTAAAATTTTTTTTTGTTACATCCAACTCCTCAGTTGATGTAACAAACTGACTTCATCATAATCATAAGTAACAAATTTTTTATATTCGGAATGAATAATTAAATTCTTCATTTACATACACAGTCATTCATCATGCAGCCGCTAGCTAGTGACACAAAAAAAATGTCTCGATGACAATTGTGGGGAATGAGAATGTGAGTGAAAAGAGCAAGGAGTCATGGTAGCGATTATTATTTATCATTTCAACTTCTCACATTCAAAAAATAAATTTTTAATTTTGGTAATTTTTCATTTTTTTCTGCTGTCTTCGTGTTTGGCAGTGGCTTACTTTTAACATGATATGATATATTTCTGAGGATGAAGGTAGAATGTTACGTTAGTGGAATCTAATCTTGATTCTGGAATTATTGTAAATAAAGAGTCGGTTGCTCATAGGAAATGAATTCAAAGATGAGGGTTAGAGGGTTTCTAGTCTGTTGCCTAGAGGTCCACCAGAACCTTTGAATTTATGCAACAACAACGACAGCATTTGCTTATCCAAGATATTAATCTCCATAAATACTAAGCAGGATTTCAGTAAGTGGAACTCAAACCCACAATTACTCATTTAGGACTTTAAATTTGAGTCTATAGCAGTTATGGCTAACCTTGTGCCATAGCAACCTTGCTAGATAGCCATGACCAAAACCACATACAGCAATCGGTTCGTGGGATATCCCAAGTTTTTTTAAGGCACACTAGAGTTGGAAACGGGTTGGACATCATTGGTTCATAGCGAATAAACAATCATAAAATATGAACAATTCAGAATAACCTGAAGACTTGGGATTGGCTTAACACATAGGACTTATTAGGTTGCAACAATTTCGACACTCTTTAATACTTTCTAAAACAACACAAAATAAATATTTAAAAATCCGCCAACTTACTAGTCTAAAATACCAAAAGAACCCCAAATTCAAGCAGCGTAAGCAGTTAAAGAAAGTAAGTACATGAAGTTATGAAAGGTGAATTATGTGTGGTTTGGTTTTCCTGCGATGATTTAACATACTTTACAACTCATCATACATCCATCTACTCATCCCTACCAGCATATCATCATCATTCTTATTGTCAGTATCCTCCAGTTTTGAGAATAATATTGTGATATCGTATTTACAATTAGAATCGTGTTTATGAATATTCCTGTGCTATTTAAATTTGATGATGAGTGCTGATGTTGGTCGTATTTCCTTTACATTCATACTCGTTATGTTAGCAACAACCCTCATTTTTAAATCATAATAAAAAATAAATATGATAACATACATTTAAAAATAACGATTTCTGTCCTAATTTGGACACACTGTAATTAATAAAATTGTCTTTCCTTTTGTTTCTATTCATTAATTCATTTCAACCATTTTTTTCATACACTTTTCGTGTGAAGTGTTGAATTTCGTTTCCCCTCTGCTGGCTTGGTGCCTGATCCACACACAAAAGGTTGGCAATTTTTTATTGTCATTTTATTGCATACATTGTCATTTATTATACGCATATATGTCTGCGTAAAATAATGAAAAAATTTTTAAATGAATTTTACACACAATTTAAATTATTAATTGGGTTTAATTATATGTAAAAAAAAAAAGGAGAATGGAAAGATGAACAATGAATAAAAAGAGTTTATTAAAATTCAAATAATTCATAAACATGATGTAAATAATGTGTAAGGTGAAACTGGAGAGAGATTTATCATTTGCCTCTTTTTTTCGGGTATTTGCTATCTGAATTTAATAAGTTAAAAGATGATCAAGCTCTATGGAAATTGAAACTTACTTTTCATAACCTAGTTTTCAGAACAGAATTAAATTTTTAATGAAAATAAATTAGTTTTTATGCATAAGTTGTGGTGAAATTATTTGTAGCTGTTATTATTTTTGAATAAGGGTTTATTAAGAAATGACGTCTATCAGTGGTTTAGCAAATGTTTTAGATTGATTTGGTGATTTGGTCAATGGTGCGGAACTGATGAATTACATTTTGATCATTTTAGATCGTTTTTTGATTATTTTTGATTATTTTAGATCATTTCATCAGTTCCGCACCCTAGAATTTGATATAAGTTTGGGTCTTTCCTAGTAATAAATAAGAGCAATGCGATAAGTATCCCCAATTTGAAAACTATCCCCAAACTTAAATTACACAATTTATAATCAATACTTTACATATAAATCATGAATGCAAAATACAACAATTACAGGCTGAAAAATCAATGACATGAACAAACAAAACTACTTCAAATTACATTCATTGAACAAAAAGGAACTGAACGAGTAAAAAAAAAACTATTTCAAAAGATCAATTTTCCACTTACTGGGGGTCCTCGATTTGAGTAGATTCTATTTGAGTAGATTCGATTTGAACAGAAAATTTATTACCCACCAAAATATTCGATTTGAGTAGATTTCTTCCTGTTTTCTTCGATTTGAATTGTTTACAAAACAAATATTTTTGATAAAAACATTTCAGAAAATAATTTTAAAACATACATTTTACTGCGATAAGCGTGAACTTATCATATTGATAGAAAAATCAATACTAAAGTTACAAAATTAAAGTAAAAATTTAAAAAATCGATATAAAATCAACGATTTTAAAAAGTTCAAATTCAAAAACCTTACAAATTGTTCAGTGAAATAACATTTGCAAGGTTCTCATATTTTTGTTTTGTTTCAAAAACATTTTTTTTGTGAATTTCCGTTTAAAAACAATATGAATATGCGTTGAAATAAATTAATTTGTTTAAAACACATAGGAAAAGTTAAAAAACGAGGTAAAATGTGCAAAAAATGATCAAGATTTTCATTGTTTTGATTCATTTTTTGGACTCTGGAACAAAACATGTAATTTTGTATGTATTCTTTGCCTCGATTTGAATAGATTCGATTTGAATAGAAATTTTTTGGAACAAAACAACTACTCAAATCGAGGACCCCCAGTATCTACAAAATCTACATAAATACACTACTTTCATGCTGTGCTAAGGCAGCAAAGAAGAAAAGATAAAAAAATATGTAAATCACTTTAATTTCCATTAAATGAGAAAAAAGTACACAGTTTTTTATTGCCTTTTATTTTCTTCAATGTCGTACATGGCGCTCTATCTTAAATTGTCGAGTTAAACGAAGCAGAGATAATTAAAAAAAAAATATCAACAAGCTTCAATTTTGAATGGATATAAACGCAGTTATTTAAATGTAAATGTAAAACATTTGAACTTTACTCCTTGTCAGGCTTGCTTGGGCACTTGAAATTGCTGAGAAGTTAGCTAATTATGGAGATTAAAATTGTTAAGAACGCAGTTTTGGAGGAGATTGATGTTGAACATCAAGGATGAAAGCATTTGCTTTCAATAATAATAGCTTGATGCTCTAAGAGGGTTGAAAGAAAGCTGTAAGTTAAAGGAATGACAGGAGATCTTAAGTGTGTCACAAAGGTTTAAGTATCCAATTTAAGACCTCAACACTATTTCAGGTACCAAACTTTGATTTGTCGTTGTTAGGATAGCTGATCTAAAGATATCGCCATCATTTAATTCTTCACAATCTCCTCAGACAAGCTGACAAATTCACAGCACTTAAACAATCATCGCAAAAACATCAACAATTTAATTTAATCCGAAAAATTGAAAGGAAAAACGGCTAAAATAAAAGACAAAAATATCAAGATTAACATCATCATCCAATGAGTATGTTGCATGTAGTTATTCCGAGTTCATCACATAATTGGATTCCTAAATGGCATCGCACAAAAAAATAAATTTTATTACACATCAACACATCGCACTGTGATTTTAATAATCTTAGATAAAATTGTCCCCATTGTCTTTTTGTCACTTCCATCACACTCCTGAACTAATATACATGAAAATGATGTTAAATAGGATATAAGCCGCTAAAATTTTCTAATTGAAAATTTTTTTGTCTAAAATGATGACTGTGGAGAAGTACAATCTAATTAAAATACTGGTGATGACTTTTTGTGTTTTAAAAGTTTTGGACGGCTTAGTAGTTGGATATTGAAGGACTTGTAAGGATTTTAAAGTGGATTTTTGTTAATAGAGGCTTAGGTATTAAAAAGGTTTAACCCAGAGGTCGAAGCGAGCATAGCGAAGCGAGTTTTTAGCGAGTTCGCTTCGCTAAAAATTCAACTTGCTAAAGTCGACCTGTAGCGAGAAAATTTTTTTTTCTTTTCGCCTTGGCGAACTATAGCGAACTCAATTTTATTTTTTTCGCTTTAGCGAACCGTTAGCGAACTTAATTTTTCAAAGTTCGCTATAGCGAACTATTGGCGAACTAGAAAAAATTTTTTGGCTTCATATAAAGAGATGTCTGATTGCGTTTGTGAAGTATGTAATTTCATACCAAATTGCAAAAAATTATAGTTCGCCAATAGTTCGCTATAGCGAACTTTGAAAAATCAAGTTCGCTAATAGTTCGCTAAAGCGAAAAAAATAAAACTGAGTTCGCTATAGTTCGCTAAGGCGAAAAGAAAAATTTTTTTCTCGCTACAGTTCAACTTTGGCAAGTTGAATTTTTAGCGAAGCGAACTTGGTGAACCAAGTTCGCTTCGACCTCTGGTTTAACCTTTTTAGAATGAGTAGCAAGAAGGCGGTGGTGTCAGAAAGGGAAGACTCTTATTAAGCAGTGTCCCTAATGCAACTGACTCATTTCATCAAAACTTACAGCTCTACTCGAATAGCACTAATCTGTTAATCGAATAGAAATCCGACACCAAGCCAGTGTGACTCTGGCATGGTGCTTAATTCAAATCTAATACCAGAGCTTTGACAGCTTGGTTCCGGATTTCTATTCGATTAACCGACTTGTGATATTCAGTCTAGTTTTGTATTGATAATGTTCATTTGAAGTGCTTTGGCATCCTCAAAAATTTCATTGCAAGCAATAAAATCAAAAAATCCACAAAAAAAACTCACAACAATCTCAACATCAGACACCTAGCGCCATCTATTGAGACGACATCAGAAATTTCCCACAGACTTCTTTTTCCTTATCGCTGGTGAAATATCGAAAATGCAATTCAATTCAATTTTCCCTCTTCTTTTTTCTCATGACTGGCTTACCTTATACATCTCTATTCCACATATAATATTAATAATTATTATAGTCTCCTCAATATGGCATTGATAAAATGAAAATAAAGAAGAAGAACAGAAAAAAAATTATTTTATGTCCATTGTCTCTTTCCTTATTTTGTCTTCATATGCTGCATTATACAAATATTTATTCAATTTACTTTTTGTGTTTTGTATTGTGACTCTCCGCTATGGATAAACAAGGCAACAAACAGAACGAGAAAAAAAAGGTCGTATGTAAGATACAATTCTTATGTGCTTTTTTATAGCGAAAAAAAAGGAGGAAGATTAAGAGAGAGAAAAGAATAATGTAATTGCAAACAATCTAATTAACAGACAGATCATCTTGTTGTTGTTTCCACATTCCGAAAGTGCTCAAGAAAGACCATGATGGGCATTTTGTGGGATTGAAAGTGGTCGAAATTTGCTTTTAATTTTTCTATCTTGAAATGTGACTATGAATTCTATTGAAAGCTTAGTATCTTGTCTAATTGAAGTTTCTGAATTTTGTTTTGATTTTTCAGGAATAAGCTAATTCTGGAAACCAGCGCCTAGCATGCATTCAACATAATGCAAGTTCAACAAGCTAATCATTATCAAAAACTTACATTTGACCAAAGATATCACACATGAGTCCCATAAAGCAAGCATAAGAGGAAGAAAACTACATTCTATTGATTCTTTTCGATTGTTTTATATTTTTACGAATCGATTATATCGCATAGTGGGATAAAAAAGTCTAAATGAAGTCATTAAACGAGAGGAGACAATGTGCGGAATGTCTTGTTAACTCATTCGAGTTATTGCAAGAATGTACATTAATATCTTTATTTTATTTCTTAACTGGCCTCCCTCTCCGTTCTCATCGCACGATGCTAAGATCTGTTGAAATGTGATAAGATTTACTTATTTTTTGTTTTGTTTCAGAATTAAGGAACAAGAAAGTATTTGGAATGAAAACATGAAAAAATTTACAATTCACCCCAGAAGGACTTTAATGGGCCTTAAATTGACATCAGAAATGATGCTTATTATAAAGGCGAAAAGAGAAGGAAAAGTATCTCATTTAATATATTTTTATTATACCTCAGCATCTTTCAACGGACTTTAATTATTTCCTATAATAAAAAATATATTCCAATGGTTAATGTTAATCTGGTGAGGATGATAGAGTTTTTAGCGTTTTGTCAGTCTGTGCTAGATGCTACTGGAATAAATCAGAACCCTGCTGAATCCCTTACAAAGATTTGAGAAATTTTTTGGGGATTACAAAGCCTTACTGAAGGAAAATTTGCAAAGGATTACGACATAAAATTCTCAATGAGCCCCTCACCAACTCCATACCTAACCTCTGGTAACTTTTGATACCCAAACTAGAAACCATCCATTTCAAATTTTAAAATGCGCTTCTATCGACTACAATTCTTTCCTAGACTAAATGCACATACCCATTTATCCCTCCTCACTTTATCCCTACAAAAGAATGCCGAGGGTAATTTTTTTGTTCCTTATTCTCGTCTCTTATTTTTAATGCACAAGTATGGGTCTTATAGGAATAATTCAAAATCATGAAAAACCATTTAAAATCGTGTTATAAAAATGAATTCTTAATTTTTTTATTTCGCGGAAAATGCGATTCTTTTTACTACTAACCGTAGCTAATATTTCTTCTACGACATCCCTTGTTCTATAGCTCAAACGGGAGGTAAAAAAAATATGTTTCATGTCCGTGAAACAAAAAAAAATTGTATAATAACAATAATAAGATTCTATGAGATTACTTTACGTGGCATTTAATTGGACTGTGTGTGGAGTTTGTGCCCTAATGAGTGGTTTGGGAAAATTTAAACAGAACAAAATTATATAAAATAAAATAAAAAGTTTTGGACGGATGAAAAAGTAAAGCTTGAGGCGATACAATAAAGAAAAGGAAGGAAATTAGAGTTTAGAACGACATGCTGCATATTTTATTGAGCAAAAAATAATTTTTTCATGAAATGTTTTGTGCATGGGAATAATTAAATTTCTTCAAAAGTTTTCATTTTCACCGAAAATTGTTTTAAAATTTTAATGGAGAGTTGACTCCTTAAAGTACCTGCAAAGGCTGATTTAATTGGTTTGTGCAGACAATGCAGGAAGATGCAATAAATTAAGAGTCTTGAGGACCCTCAACCATAAGAATCAAACTCTGCTAGGACAGTTTAGACAAGCTTGAGTATCTAGTACATCTAAATAGTAGAACTAGCACCTTAATCTTGCTCAGCCAATGCGATGTTGTATTGTATATGCTTCCATATAATTACTACTGCTGTCAAACACATTAGCATGCCCTGGCAACAACTTTTTAGACCTTAAAACCACAAAATGAAGCTCATCAATTTTCAATTCTAAAGTAGCCCTTGATACCAGCGCCAGGAGTCAATAATGCTCAAAACCCTCTTAATAAGTTCAAATCTAACAATAATTCCCTCAATATTTCATTCCTTAACTCTAAACAAAAAAGATCTTAAGCACATAAATAAAAAAATTCAAATTAGTAAATTAATTACTCGCCTGTTCCAATCAACACAACCATGAGAAGGTAAGTTGGAGTTATCTGCATGACATGGAAAATAAACCACAAAACCACAAAGCACTAATGCCACTACATTACATTATGCTGTTAACTGTCAAGCACGTACCTTGTTAGCTTAATCGGATTTCCATTATCGCGAAAAAATAATCAAATGTAAAATATAAAAAATGAAAAAGAATGGAGAAGAAGAAAGGTTGGAGGAAGAATGAACAGAAAAAAAAATAATATACGGACTGAAATAAGAAGAGGAAACAATGGAGATGATATAAAACATTAAGAGAATCTTGAATATCATTGCAGGCGCTCGCTGATTCGAAATTGTACATAAAAAGCAGTAGCAATGAGAAATGATAAATCATAATAAAAAAGAATTTCCTTCCCTCGCACATCCACACAGCACACAAAACAATAAATGCATTTTAAAATCATTTCAAAATATGCTGATGGCTATAAAAAATTAGGAAATAATATAAAAAAATTATACATAAGAGCAGCAGTGACTGGAATGCAATGTTATTAAATAATATACAAAAAAAGAGAAAATCTTATCATCAATGTTGTATCGGAGGGTGCACCTATTTTGCATAAAACATGCTACTGTTGCCCCATAATGAATATAAATCTTAATATAATATACAACAATACAGAATGGATATGTATAATTTTTTTTTCAGCTACTTAGCGCAGATGTACAACATTCATTTACTTATGCTTCGTCATTTATTGACTTCTTATAAGAAATTAATTTTTCCTTCTTGCTTTATTACTTTTTTAAGGAGTAATATAATTTTTTATTTTGAATCATGTGTACAGTGGGATTGAATTGGTTTTTAAAGGCTAGGGGTAAATTGAAGGTACTTTAAATTATCAAAGATATTGTAAGGAACTCCAGAGCTATGTAATGTTTAGATATATGTTTCAAATACATTTGCCATCAAAGGAGGAGTTCGAATCCTAATTAGAACTGTTGTTCTAAGTTTTATATGGGAGCCTGGTGAACCACAGCTGAGCAAGGTATCACAAAAGCACACATAGAGCAGTTTATTGGTTACTTGGTCTATGCTAAATCCCTCGTAAGCTTTGAACGTCAAAAAACACTTCAAAAATTGTTCGGTCATGAAGTATAATCACAGTAACGTCACATGAGCTCTTAATTCTAGTATACAGAAGCCCCCGCTTTCAAAGTGCGACAACCAACACCCAAAAAATATTGCACATGCAGCAAAAATGTACATTTTTTATTTATCTAAAATCTTTGGACATAAAAAAAATTACAACACAAAAATACTCAGGAAACTTGTTGTAACAGCCGTCAACAGCAATTGCCAGCTTTAATTAATGTTGAGTTAAGTGAAAAAAACTCTCTCTCGCAACACATTAAAAAATACATGTCGCAAAAATTTTATTTATTCTTTTTTTTTCTGCAAAATCACCCTGACATGCTGTCCTTTGATGTCCTCTTGTGACACACTAACGCCTTCCTTTTAACATAGATTTTTAAATATCATATACACATGAGTGTAGTGGAAGGATGAATAGAGAGGAGAAAAAAAATTAATAATGTTGAAAAAATAAAATAAAAAAAAAATCTTTTCATCAAAATCAACCCCGGAAACATGAACATATATAAATGGACGAGTGAATGGATTTTAAATGAATAGTGAGCTGTGACTATTAAAATGGAAAAAAACAAGCAACACTTTTCCTTTATAACACCAACTAAGTGTATGTTTTTATTTTGCTGTATGTGAACTCTTTTGATATTAATTCAGGATGTCTTTGTGCAAGGGATGGGAGTTGTTGGAAGTTTAAGTTTAGGTTCATCATTTCACATCTTTTAAAAGCTTCGTATAGCTGACCTGTAGACAAACTAGCTTTCGACAGTTATAGAACCACAATCAATCAATTAAAGAACCTCATCAAAACTGTTCAGACAGTTGCCATCCCTTGCACATGACAACACAAAGAAAACAATTCAAACAGTTATAAAAGAAATTAGAACAAAAAATTATTTATAGAATCCCTGAATGACCAGAATGACCATTTAATTAAACTTTCCGCTTTTATTCTCTTGTATTTATTGTTTCCATTTCACATACAGACATAAAAGAGCTGTGATTCCACAAATGAAATAAATTCAACACTATAAAGGACGTCAATCTGTTCAAAGATGATATGAATTTTCATTTAGAATGAAAATTTTCATCTCAAATTACGTCTACAATAAATTTAGTATTTTTTAAATGAAGAGGATGATGGTCAGCAACACCAATGGACTTAAATAAATATAAAAGAGAGAAATAAAAAGGGGCAACATTGTGTGAGGAACTCTTGTGATGTTTTTATTGTGATAAAAAGGCAAAAAGTCAAAAACAGAGAAGGACGAGATGTAAAAATTTTGGAAATCGGATAGTGATTTAATGGGAGATTAGTAAAGGGGATGTGAGTGATACTGAAGATATTTTAAGAAAAAAAATTCCAATCGAAAATACAATGGTACATAAGCATTGTCCTAGCCTAAAAATAGAAATTTTTGAATTGACAAGTAACTTTAGGGGCTGGTTCTATGACCACATAAGGTATCAACCTTAGCCATAGTTAAATTTGATATGAATCTCAAAGTGTGGTCTATAAATTTTTAATTTCAGTGTACGAAAGCCCCGGGGATCTAAAACTCAGCTTCACACGACGATTGCTCACTATTCCCTAGTATATTAAAGCCTGAAACCAGCTCTAATTGCCCAAGTTTTAAAAAACTTAAGCATCAAAAGGAAACGGGCTAATATGCTCATTCAAAAGAACCCAGACAGCCAAAACCAAACTCAATTCAACTCGAATCACTAAAAATATGCAATAAAAACATTGAACTGACTTTGATTTCTTGACGCCTACAAGTTTTACAGCAACATAGATATAAACTCAACAAAATAAATTAAAAAAGAAGAGAAAACAAAAAAAAATTCTCCATGGAAGTCAATAAAATTCACATAATAATGAATGTCTCATGTTATATATGTGTGAATTTACAATATATACATAGCAATGCATGCCATGCTGTGTGGTGACGCTTAAATTGACATAAAGAATTAATTAGAAAGACAATAAATTTTAGTTTTTCCTCGATTATTTTGCCAACAATTTTCACTATCGTTGTCTGGATGTCGCGCGATTTAGAATTGTACATTTTTACACTTAAATAACACTTCACATTCATTTAGATTTGAAATTATAGCTATGTGATACTTTACAACATTTATCTTCATGACTTCCCTTCCTTTTTTCTAGTTCAGTCTAGTAAGGAAAATTATTTTTAATTGAGAAAAGTTTTACAACCCTTTACGATGCGGGTGAATGTGGAAAATATGCAGCGGTTCAAACAAATAACATTGAATGAGGATTCGAAGTGTTCAGTGAGATAGAAAATACATTTTTGTGTATTATGGGGAGGAAGATGATTCGCAATAAACTATGGAGTAATTTACAAAGCGCAACAGTTTATCATTCAATTACTTTGCACTCTTTAATTGAAAATTGATGGATGTTTGTAGTTGTAAAATCGATAACTTCCTTAGTTAAACAATTAAATGGCATATTGTTCAAATAGCATTTGAAATGTTCAAATTTAAGCTTGTAAAATCAGCACAACTCAAAAATTGATTAATGTAAAAAAACTCTTTGGTGGGAATCGAACTCTCGTCCTCGCAAATTCTTAGTCTATTGCTTAACCATTCGACCACAAAAACCTAACCCAAGGCTCATTCTCACACTTACAGATTCTATTACATACGACTCGGTACACAAGATTCCATTCAACATTGACTCCACAACCGTTAAGGCAATTCGTCAGTCATTGCGGCTTTGGTTTTGCTTTCAGTCCATACAGTTCGAACATTAGAAGAACTAATCCTTAAAAAACTATCCAAACAATTATTTCTACAATTTTTAATAAAAACTATAAATCAATAAGAACCCAACAAAAATATATAATGTTCTATAGCCAAAAAATAGTCCAAAAACTAGTAATGAAGCCGATCACGCTTCATGGGAATATTCACACAATCTTATATAACTCTCTATGTATTATTCAGAAAATCTTGAAAAATCTTCTCTCAATAAAATGTAAGACTTAATATCAACATTTTGCTGAACTTGAAAACAAGATCCAGTAAAGTTTTAAGCATGTCTGAAACTTAAAACCAAGATCCAGTAAAGTTTTAAGCATGTCCGAAACTTAAAACCAAGATCCAGTAAAGTTATAGGCATGTCTGAAACTTAAAACCAAGATCCAGTAAAGTTTTAAGCATGTCTGAAACTTAAAACCAAGATCCAGTTAAGTTTTAAGCATGTCCGAAACTTAAAACCAAGATCCAGTAAAGTTTTAAGCATGTCTAAAACTTAAAACCAAGATTCAGTAAAGTTTTAAGCATGTCTAAACTTAAAACCAAGTTCCAGTAAAGTTTTAAGCATGTCTGAAACTTAAAACCAAGATCCAGTAAAGTTTTAAGCATGTCTGAAACTTAAAACCAAGATCCAGTAAAGTTTTAAGCATGTTTGAAACTTAAAACCAAGATCCAGTAAAGTTTTAAGCATGTCTGAACTAAAAACCAACATCCAGTAAAGTTTTAAGCATGTCTGAAACTTAAAACCAAGATCCAGTTAAGTTTTAAGCATATCCGAAACTTAAAACCAAGATCCAGTAAAGTTATAGGCATGTCCGAAACTTAAAACCAAGATCCAGTTAAGTTTTAAGCATGTCCGAAACTTAAAACCAAGATCCAGTAAAGTTATAGGCATGTCTGAAACTTAAAACCAAGATCCAGTAAAGTTTTAAGCATGTCTGAAACTTAAAACCAAGATCCAGTAAAGTTTTAAGCATGTCTAAACTTAAAACCAAGATCCAGTAAAGTTTTAAGCATGTCTGAAACTTAAAACCAAGATCCAGTAAAGTTTTAAGCATGTTTGAAACTTAAAACCAAGATCCAGTAAAGTTATAGGCATGTCCGAAACTTAAAACCAAGATCCAGTAAAGTTTTAAGCATGTCTGAAACTTAAAACCAAGATCCAGTAAAGTTTTAAGCATGTCCGAAACTTAAAACCAAGATCCAGTAAAGTTTTAAGCATGTCTGAAACTTAAAACCAAGATCCAGTAAAGTTATAGGCATGTCCGAAACTTAAAACCAAGATCCAGTAAAGTTTTAAGCATGTCTGAAACTTAAAACCAAGATCCAGTAAAGTTTTAAGCATGTCTGAAACTTAAAACCAAGATCCAGTAAAGTTTTAAGCATGTCTGAAACTTAAAACCAAGATCCAGTTAAGTTTTAAGCATATCCGAAACTTAAAACCAAGATCCAGTAAAGTTATAGGCATGTCCGAAACTTAAAACCAAGATCCAGTAAAGTTATAGGCATGTCTGAAACTTAAAACCAAGATCCAGTAAAGTTTTAAGCATGTCTGAAACTTAAAACCAAGATCCAGTAAAGTTTTAAGCATGTCTGAAACTTAAAACCAAGATCCAGTAAAGTTTTAAGCATGTCTGAAACTTAAAACCAAGATCCAGTAAAGTTTTAAGCATGTCTGAAACTTAAAACCAAGATCCAGTAAAGTTTTAAGCATGTCTGAAACTTAAAATCAAGATCCAGTAAAGTTTTAAGCATGTCTGAAACTTAAAACCAAGATCCAGTAAAGTTTTAAGCATGTTTGAAACTTAAAACCAAGATCCAGTAAAGTTTTAAGCATGTCCGAAACTTAAAACCAAGATCCAGTAAAGTTATAGGCATGTCTGTAACTTAAAACCAAGATCCAGTAAAGTTATAGGCATGTCCGAAACTTAAAACCAAGATCCAGTAAAGTTATAGGCATGTCTGAAACTTAAAACCAAGATCCAGTAAAGTTTTAAGCATGTCTGAAACTTAAAACCAAGATCCAGTTAAGTTTTAAGCATATCCGAAACTTAAAACCAAGATCCAGTAAAGTTATAGGCATGTCCGAAACTTAAAACCAAGATCCAGTAAAGTTATAGGCATGTCTGAAACTTAAAACCAAGATCCAGTAAAGTTTTAAGCATGTCTGAAACTTAAAACCAAGATCCAGTAAAGTTTTAAGCATGTCCGAAACTTAAAACCAAGATCCAGTAAAGTTTTAAGCATGTCTGAAACTTAAAATCAAGATCCAGTAAAGTTTGAGAAAAAGTACAAGTGGGCTTTGACAATTTCAATTTGAATTTTTTTTATAATTAAGAAATAAGAAAAAGATATAAGTAGGCTTTGACAATTACAATTTCAATCAATTGTATAATTAAGATAAGAAAAAGTTCGTAGTGAACTTTGAAAATTTGTTGAAAGTGAAAAATCATTGTGGAAAATTAATTCAATTATTTCACACGTATTTAACACACTTTCACACACATTGTGAAAGTAAAATTGAAATTGTGCTGTCGTTGGAAATAAGATCCAGTAAGTAAAAGCCTGTTTGAAACAAAGACAAAATAACCGAGCAGGAAAAAAATTGAGAATCATACAAAAAAAAAAAAAATTCCAATTGCAAAAAAAAAAAAAAAAAATATTTTCATTATGATACAAATGAAGTTTGTATTTAAAGACATAGGTACAGTATGCTGAAGGAACTTGCTAGTTCCAACATTTTTTCACATACATTTAACTTAATGCATACTGTCACAACCATTTTATTAATATCACACTTATACCAACAAATATTTTCTGTTGTATGAATGTAAACAAATGTGTTTTGGAATAATCGGTTATAATTTGCCAAAAAATGATAGTTTTTTGCATCTTGTGCCTCACTGGAAGCATCTTATGACTCCAAAAACTATACAGCAAATCTATGACCCAATATCTATCAGATAAAAGTAACATTAAGGCTTGATATTGAGTTTAAATTGAGTTATCGCTCCGAATAACTAACTAACTAACTAACTAACTAACAGAATGCCTTTTTTGGCGATTTCGCGGAACTGGAAGCACGAAATAAGATGCAGTTTTTACCATTCGATAGGTATTTCGAGGCACAGACTTTTACATATCAGACTTATGGAGTGATTCGGTAAGACTGAAGCAGCAAGTTAAAAAAACTGATTTTCTGTAAAACCAAAAACAATATATTCACAAAAATTGAAAATTTTGTGTGAATATGACAACAATATTTCATTATAAGATTCTCAATAAAATTCCAATTTGCCATTTAAAATAAACCCAACATTCTAGACTCTAGATAGAAAATGAATATTTTTGGTCACACATTTATGAATATTAAAACATGTAGCTGGAATCCATAGTTTTGTACATCTACAAGGTAATGTCATCATATGCTGCATAACGACTTACAAGCATCCACAATTTGTTCAATTAATTTCTGCCCATTGTATGTATGATGCATACATGTAATGTGCTCAAAATATTGAATGTCTCCGATAAATTTCACTTCGGTTTTTAGAAATAATATTTTTCAAATGCCCTCCAAGAGCACTCATCTTGAGCTTGAATACTACTCGAGGAAATCTATCGTATTATGTGGATTTAGTACATGTACACTGAACACAGCAT
Organism: Chironomus riparius; assembly: GCA_917627325.4. Taxonomy (NCBI): domain Eukaryota; kingdom Metazoa; phylum Arthropoda; class Insecta; order Diptera; family Chironomidae; genus Chironomus; species Chironomus riparius. The sequence continues at coordinate 12,177,209 of OU895877.1, read as the reverse complement.
AGTCGAGGAGAGAGAGAAAGAGAGAAATAACCCCTTTTCTTGCTTCAAAACAAATCTTTTGTGTGATATGATTTTGAGAAGAAGAAGGGAGTTGCTGGTGCTGATAATGAAGTATGATACAGTAAGCGCATCCATCGGACATTGTAAGAAGTCGTCATAATAATTGTCTTGGACTCGATGTGAGTATAATACAAACATATGGTTTCTTTTTGCTCGATTGACATATGTTTGAATGCTGTCTGTACTGTGACCAACCTTAGAACCGAACAACAACAGCTTAATATATGAAAAGAATGTCAGGACTCTAAGAGTTGGTAATTACTAAGTTAATCAAACTGAGAGAATGATTCGAAGAATAAAGATGTATTAATGTATCAACGTGTACCCAAACCAATAAAGCAACTTATACTGAGTCAGACAAATCAAGGACAAAACCCATTTCTCTAAAAAAATCACAAAATAGAAAAAAATATACAGAAAGACACAAGAAAGGAAAAAATTTACATAATCGAGAAACACTTCATGTGTTCTTTTGAGTAAACAATATCCTTTTCGCATTAACCCCCTTCCTACCTCTAACAATCGATATAATATACTTATGTATAAAGAATCGAAACAAATGACAACAATGTCGCACATATGGAAACCGAAAAGAAATAAGAATAAAGGAAAGAATAAGCAGGAGACTGGATAAGTTATATTATGAAAATAAACATATAAAACCAATAAATTGGGCATTTCTTTCCAATAATAATTGAAGTGGAAAAGCTTTTTGCTGTTTTCATCCATCCGGTTTTATGTTCCTTTATGTTGATTTTTTTATTATCGAAATTTTCACTTTTTTGTACGAGATGGAAGGGATGGGAAATTTTTTTTTTATGGTCGGAAAGTGAAATATGAATATGAGTTGAATTAGAAAGGATATTTTTGTGGCTGATACGGATTTTATCAAGATTGTGTGATTTGGTTTGAAAATTGGATGTTAAAGGGACAATTGAATGTGGTGCATCTAATGCAATTTAATTTCAACACTATGCGATATTGAACAACGAGATTGAATTGTCAAAAATCCAAGTTATGACACTAGTAATTGCACAGTATGTCATACTGATTCATAATGGAATTATAGCCAATTTCAGACACTATCTAAGGTTCCATGGATCACAAACATGGATGCAATAAGTAAAGGAAGGTTCTGTCCGATAAGTGACTTCCACTACGTTCCATCGGTGCAAAATGAAGAAGTACCCACAGCTTAATAACTATTCGGACCGTACAGAAACAGTTCTTTTGATAGATCACACAGCAAAGCTAGAACTCGACTTAAACCATGTTGATTCAAAGCAACATCAAGCTCTAGGTTTAGGCAAACATCAGGCAGCCATAATAGCGATATTTAAAATTGTTTCCATCATAAGATATACAACTGGAGCTGCAAAATAATGCAATCAATGAAAAACGAACTCTAAAATCGAATTTTTCAAAAAAAGAAACAAAACAATGCAAATATTGCAACAATTGAGCTGCAGCAGTCATCTAAATTTTCCAATATCCTTTTGTAATCTGCTTTTTTATAGTCGAATGGTCAGTATTGAAGCTGAAAGCTAATACAAAGAGGACATGCAATTGATGACACGCATGCAGCGATAGCAAACATTCTCCCTCAAAATTCGAAGAGATGTGCGAAATTGCATTGTTACAAACTTAATTTATGAAAATGAAAATTCTGTGATAATTTTCATTTTTGACAGTTCCTTTATTTATTGTGTCTCGGTACAAATTCTACTCTTGTTGATTAAATTTCATCAAATAATATTTTGATGTCAAAAATGAAATATACAAAAACACATCAAGAGGATAGCTTGAGGCATCAAACACTTTGTGAATTTAAATTTTATATTCTTTGACTTTATTTAATTATGAGGATGAAAAAAATATTCGTCAAAGTTAGAAAAATCTCTTAATACAATATAAATAATAAAATGATTTTTCTGTGTGTCAAATGCGACACTAAAGATGAAAATGAGTTTAACTTAAAATTGTCATAAAATTAGAAATGTTTAAAAAAAGGGGATTGAGTGCGGAAAAAAATAGCTCAAGGACGAATTTTCATTTACATCTTTTCATATTCATTCAGCATAAATTTATACTTTTAAATCGTATTTCTTTGAATAAAATGGAATGACATTAAAGCAATTATCTATGGAGAAAGGAAGATTTTTATTTTATGGAAATGAATATTAAGGAATATAAAAAAGCAAGAGAGGAGAAAACCAGCTTAAAATTGATGTAGCGTGAAATGATTGTGCATTTCAAAAATGTTCTAATTTGGTTAAAGTAGACATCTTTTGAAGGATTCACAACATAAATGGCAATTTTGATGACAATTGGTTCAGTTATTTTGGGATTGTTCGTATATTATGTTCAACTTTTAGGATTAAGATATAGTTTGCACATAAATGGCTCAATTTGATTTCAACAGCTTTAACAAGACGTCTAGGATCCTCAATATCTCCTTATTGTGTAATCCAGAGCTGCGCTAGGGCGATTTGAGACTACTGAGTGTATATCTAGTGAAGATTCACTTGACTACTGTACTCAAACCTTGACTTCCAATCAATAGTGGGATCCAAACCACTCTTTTGATTGCATTACTGTCTTTAGTTTACATACGAAGGCTGTGGCTTTATTTTCAGGACATATTGTTTGAAAAAAGACAAACGAAAAATATCCCATGTTCAGGTTCCAACACATGATGGTTGTGTCAATATTCCAATAACTAGCAAGAATAGAACAAGTAACCGAATAGAAATCCAGAGCCTTACCGGCATGATACTGACTTCGATTTAAGTCCAGCACGATGCGAGAATCACACCGGTTTGGTGCCAGATTTCTAATCGATTAACCGACTTGTGTCATTCGGGTAGGTACCGAAATAGCAAACGATTCAGCCACAAAGCCAAATCAGTTCATGTTTCATATAGCTGTATACGGTCATTCTTATTAACTTTTTAAAATATTTAAATTTGATCGTTATTTATGATGGTCCCCGTTAATCTATATTCAGCTTTCGAATTGAGTCAAATATTCACATAGAATCCTATCAAATCGCTTCCCAAGATGAACAAAAAAAATAAATCTTATCTTCACGAACATCACAAGTTGTTGACACAAAGCATAAAATGTGGTGCGTATATAATAACAATAAGCATAAATAATTCACATGTTGATGTTTTTAATTATCAACAAACATTATTCATGTGTAATATAAATACGGTATAGAATCAGTTTTGATGTTTAACATTTTAATTATTTCTCCTTGTATCATAATTTCAACTCTCTTATTTTATTTACATTATTATTCTTTTTTTAAAATTTATTGCTTCATTCCATTATTCACATTACGCGTAACAATATACGCAAAATAGATGCTGGCAACCATAAAAATATATGCTACAAGTCATTTATTTCTTATACTTAACATCTAATTATTTATGTCTATTTTAAAAGATACGACAAGCGAATGCTTTCGCGTTTTTCGCCTGCATATAAAAAAAGCTTAATGTTTTTGAGTCAATGAGGTATGAGGGGGTTCAATGGCAAGTTGTAGGAGTGCTATTATGAGGACTTAGTAGCTTAGTATTGTAGGCTCGTAGTTACAAATGATTTTAAGGGGCTTTGATAGTAGTTTCATGAAATTCTCTCTTATTAAGAGAGATTGACCCCCCGACCCCCTCCTCAGTACCCTGACGCATTCATAAAAAATTCACATCTACGAAAAACGCGCTAAGAAAACACAAAACATTTTTAACAAATTTAAAGAAAAAAAATAACGCCGTCCGACCCTTTCGCATTAAAATTTAATTAAAAATTCATTTTTTTGTTCACTTTTTTACAACAACAAAAAAAGTTTTTTTGTACCTCACAATTTTTTTTTATAAGACACTTAGTTGTGCAGTGCAATGGAAAGTTTTTTTTGTCGTTTTACATACAAATGCAATTCACACACAAAAAATTATTTACATAAAAAAATGCTTTACAACATAAAAATGTGTTTGTCAACCCGCAAAAAAAATCTAATTATCACAAGATCAACTGACACGAGTGTTGAGAGGATAAATTTTGTAAGCAGTAGGAGCAAAAAAAAATGGAACAATGTTGTGACAGAGACATACAAAAAAAAATTATGAGGCCTAATCAACGGCAAGCACAGCGATGAAAGAAAGGACAACCACGAGAGAATTCGTTCATGGCTGTTAAGATTGTGATTCAATTTGCTCAGTTTTTAACGTGGGTTTCTTTGAGAATGTGGTGATTTATGGTTGTTTTGGGGTATGCATAGTTAAGCAGATTGGTATTTAATGTGCAGGTTGTGGTTTGAATTATTGGCAACTGTTTAAAGCAGCTGAATTAAATTATTAAAATCACTTGTGTCAACCTACAATTTTGAAATCTTAAGAACGTGGGTTCGATCATATCTCGGGATTGGTTGTTAGAAACTTAACTTTATTATGCTAGATATTCAATCTTAAGTACCCTAATTAAGTGCCATAATACCCTAGCTACTTAATCCTATCTAAACTCATTCACAGAAAACGGCACAAAAGATTCTATCATCGATCAGTATCACAGAGCCTCCAGCTCGTCGCAACGTGAAGTTACACAACACCTGGCTGGAACCTTCACACATTATTCACTCTAATTGTAGCAGATCCCACATTTCAGATCCTTAAACTACAACAACAGTGAATCTGCTACTTGCTATCCTCTTTCAAAAGGACACAATTTTTATTATTTTCCAAAAATTTCAATGACACTCAATTCATTTAAGTTTTGACAAAGACGCGGGGCGACACGTTGCTTTTAGTAACAACAAAAAAAAAATAAAAAAAGTAAAAGCAACAAAAAATTAAAGAAATAAACACGAGAAATTAATTAAAATAATTATGAAAATTTAATTATTTCCATTTTCAGTTCCTTTCATTCCCTGGTGCTTCTTCTTCTTTTTGTTGTTTTGACGTTAATCCCATTTTTGTGTGTGTCTCATTCTTCGCCGAAAAAAAAGGTTTCGGATGGCACATTATAGCAAGCAGTAAAAAAAATATCTATGTTTTCTCAATAATGCTGTAACTTTATCTCGCAACTGACACAAAAAATTATAAAGCACAAAAAAAATCGCCTTACTCACGACTTTGTCCATGCCACGTGAAAATTATTGAGAGAAATAAATTCTTTGAGGGGTGATGATGATGTTTTCTTTACCAACTTTTTTTTGTGTGGTGTATTTTGAATTTTCATTGAATAAAGAAGAAGTAAGGAAATTCTTTCAAGATGATAAGTAATAAAAGAAAATGTAATTATAAATTTTTTTCTTCCATTAGATAATTTTTTCCACCAATTCATTATTAAATTTTTTTTTCATCTACAACAACAATTATTGTGGAAATATTTATATATAGGACTATGAGTGTAAATATTTTGGTAGAAAATTAAAAAATTCCTCAAAAAAAATTTTAAAACGCATTTTTTAATGATTAACTAGCCTGAAAATTTATGTGTGCAATAATTGCTTTTGGAAAATGTTCACATATTATTATTGCATCCATTTATTGCGTGTAAAGAACTTAATCTTATCGGAAATCATGAGTTGTTAAAAACAAATGTCTGATCTGATAGATTATGTCTGTTTAAGCAGCTTAATAAGGGCTTTCAATGACTAGTAGCAAATCAAAACATTGCAGACCGGAAAATGAAAAATTTGAGCAAATTTGTATGACCTTGCATATTCTAGGGGTTATTGCAGAGCTCGGAACTGATCAACTGAATTTTGATCACCTTTTTATCATGTTGAGCAACAAAAAGAAGGTGCTGTTAATTAATTAATCCATCAATAACGCTGCTATGAAGCTCCCATAAACGAAAAACAAGGTACCTTAATATTGATGACACGTTACTTACTTACTTACTGTAACCATGTTCCTATTTGGAACTTAGCTTACAACAAAATGCTTTCCAACTGACACTGTTGCTGGCTCTGTCACCTAGTTTGTACAACATCTCTGTCCGCACATTAAGCTGATATTCTTTCATCACTGTTCTGCGCCAGGTAGCTTCTGGCCAAAGGCGTATGACCCGTCAATAGCAATTGAATTACAAACAAGTGAACATAGCGACAAAGTAACACAACCAATTGAGCTCATTTGTTTAAGACATCTATTGTTGAGTACAAGCTAGTTTGTAGGTTATTTTTAAAACCCCAGAGAGCCCTTCCTAAATGACCTAGATCACTAATCATTGATAAGACTAGTGGTTCATTTTGCTAAGCACTAGTCAACAGGAATTGAAAAACTTGCAATAACAAGAGATCGCTTTCTATACAAGACAAAAAAATAAGATGTTTTAAAGGCTAGAACGTCATCATAATTCTCCAAAAATATATCTGACGAAGTTTCAGTACTCCAACATGACAAAATGATATTATCGAAAATATTATTTACAGTTGACCATAATTATCGTCATAAAATTGCGTCAGAAAAAAATCTCAATACAAAAATAAAAAACATTTTGGTGCTTCCAAATTTTCTGTTTTACGTTCTTTTCAAATTTACGTAATTATCTTTCAATTATAATTAAGGAATGATGTAAAAAGGCAAAGCAGTAAACATTTTTTTTTAAAATTATTAAGCGTTCCTTTATGTAAATAAGACACATTTTCATGTTTTCTGTTTCTCAAAGGTGGCAGGGATGTAAAAAAATAAAAATATATTTTTCTTAATTGAATTCTAAAGACGTTAAATGGTGATGCAAAATACTGGCAACAGAAATTCAATACGTCTATCTATTTTCGTTGATGACGCAGCCGTAAATTTTCTTCTTTAATTAAAATTATTATAATTATTTTACTATTGAATAAATATCAAATGTTCTCATAAGCGTCGATCTTAATCTCATAATGCTGATGTTCTTATAGAAATGTCGAAAATTACAGAATTGTAAATTACAAAATCTCCCCTGTTTTAATGTGGAAGTAAAAATCATTTTCAATTTACATAAGCCTTTCTCAATCCTTTTATATTTCAATTCATGTCATGGCAATACTCACACTTTTGTGAACATTAACAGGCAAGACTACTCAGAAACTCAATAAGATGTAAAATTTTAATTTCTTAGACAAATATTATTATAAGTAAATATGAGAGAAGAATTTACATTCAATTTAAAGTCCATCAACAGTTCTTAACATTTGATTCCATAATCTTTCTTATTGTTTTTCGTCCATGAACATAAATGAATGGAATTTTTTGGAAGGAAACCTTTTTTGGTGAACTCTTTCAACTTCTTCTAATTACCCTAAGATAACATTTTCGGAAGCGAATTCTTAGAGATGAGTTTGAGTTATTTTTAAACATTTTGTCTGAAAGTTTTGCTTAATTTTGAATAGTTTTCTGTTTGGGATTTGTTTATTAACTTCTGCGGTGATTAGAGTTGAAAATATTTGAACGACTTCAAAACTAGTTTACCAATTCTATCCAGTGGACCTGGTGTCTATAAAATCTGTATTAAGCAATGCTTTATACGCAAACGCAGTAAGTTAAGTCTTATTTTATTTAATAGGAATCAAATCAAGAATTAAAACTTAATTTCATTGAAACTAGGTTTTTTCAAAATTCTATCTTAATTAAATCCCAATATCTCCACCGAGGCAAGTTTGGGCCCGTCCCACAGTTCATCTCAGCTTCTTTTGTTCTGTATTAATCAAAAAATTGTCCCTTCCTTGCTACTATTCTGTCTATACAACTCCTGAAATCCTAGTTATTTTTTAAAAAACTCAATTGCATTTAAAATGCCTAGTTAATAAGTTATTGTTAAGTTTTGTATCATCAAAATTTCTCCCCAAAAAATCCGGTTCTGGAAAACTCAATTCAAGCAGTAACTCATTCAATATTTACCATAAAAACTTGTTCCAACAGAAAAGGCAAAAATCTAACAAGATAAACATTTTCTCAGTCCTATGACTCAAAATTGAATAGAATCAATAAATTTTTATTTCAATTACACAAGAATGAGAATGAAAAAAGTATTAGAATCGTGATAAGGTTGTTTTCATACAATGTAGCTTAATGTGATTTCTATTCTTCTATCTCCGACTACATTGTATCATCGAATGAGAACTCAAAGGTATTAATGATAATAAAAATAAATATGAAGATTTTTTATGTGGAATTTAAATTATACTAAATTGTATGAAGCAAAAGTAAAACTTGTTCGAATATTAATTAATGAGAATATCATAAATAAATTGCTCGCAGAAATGCATTCAAGATGTTTTAATGAACACGATTGTAGCATTTGATACAATTTTATTCAGACGCCAACAGACACACTTTTATTTCCATGAAAATAATTGCAAATGAATTGAACTTTAAATCTTTGAATCTGTCATGAATTTGAACTTGAATTTTAAAGTTATTGCCATTTTCAAAGATCATTCGAATCATTCAAGAATATCAACAACTAGTTTAACTATTTCATAATGATAATAATACCAATAATTATCAATAATTCTTATAATTTTTAAATCTGATGCTAAGTTTCAAAGCATTTAGTAAATCACTGCATCTTTAAAACGTGTTATACATGAGCACGAATGCAATCATAATTTTCATTCTGCTGTCGATATCATTTTATATCGAGCGATCATAATAAATTTTACACTAAAAATCTATGCATATTTTCATAAATGTTAAATTAATACGTGTGTATTAATGATATAAATTATAATTATTCAAGTAATGGCAGGCAATGTGATATGGTAGCAACAAGTCGTTCATGTGAACCTGAAAAACATTTATGTACAGATTTGAAACTGATTATTGCTATATCAAGTGTGTTGATTGTAGATAATGTGGCTATTAGTCAAATTCCCGGGTGGACAAAGTACTAGTTTAACTGGATTTGTCCACTCGGGATTATTTCCAAAATTGATACTCATTACGGAAGATTTTATGTTCCAGAAGCTAAGCTTGAAGACAACTTGACTTTGAACTCTGTCCATAAGAATTCATTTAATATTCTTGTTGATAAAAACCTAGCTTTTAATTTAAAAACCTTCGCAGAAAGGAAAAGCCGAGCAGATCGATTAAACCACTGATACAGTCCTTTTAAGAAATCACGTAACTTTCAAATGTATTCTGAACACACACAGAGTTTGGTAGACACAAACTCAAAACAATTGTAACAAATCGAAAAGCGCTACAATCACCAACTTGTGTTCTTATTGTCACTACTTAAATATTAATATTTTAATTCTTGATTTTATATTAATTCATGAATATTACTTCAATACCTAATTATTCTCAACCACATTTCAATTAAACTTCTTTCCACGTAATACAGTAACAACAAAGAAATGCAATTGCCTTTTCGTTAATGAATCTTGTTACTCGATGTAACTCAGCACCTTTGTAAGAGAGCCTTCCAGCTATGCTAAAAAGCTTTATATCTCAATTCAAGCAGTAACTCATTCAATATTTACCATAAAAACTTGTTCCAACAGAAAAGGCAAAAATCTAACAAGATAAACATTTTCTCAGTCCTATGACTCAAAATTGAATAGAATCAATAAATTTTTATTTCAATTACACAAGAATGAGAATGAAAAAAGTATTAGAATCGTGATAAGGTTGTTTTCATACAATGTAGCTTAATGTGATTTCTATTCTTCTATCTCCGACTACATTGTATCATCGAATGAGAACTCAAAGGTATTAATGATAATAAAAATAAATATGAAGATTTTTTATGTGGAATTTAAATTATACTAAATTGTATGAAGCAAAAGTAAAACTTGTTCGAATATTAATTAATGAGAATATCATAAATAAATTGCTCGCAGAAATGCATTCAAGATGTTTTAATGAACACGATTGTAGCATTTGATACAATTTTATTCAGACGCCAACAGACACACTTTTATTTCCATGAAAATAATTGCAAATGAATTGAACTTTAAATCTTTGAATCTGTCATGAATTTGAACTTGAATTTTAAAGTTATTGCCATTTTCAAAGATCATTCGAATCATTCAAGAATATCAACAACTAGTTTAACTATTTCATAATGATAATAATACCAATAATTATCAATAATTCTTATAATTTTTAAATCTGATGCTAAGTTTCAAAGCATTTAGTAAATCACTGCATCTTTAAAACGTGTTATACATGAGCACGAATGCAATCATAATTTTCATTCTGCTGTCGATATCATTTTATATCGAGCGATCATAATAAATTTTACACTAAAAATCTATGCATATTTTCATAAATGTTAAATTAATACGTGTGTATTAATGATATAAATTATAATTATTCAAGTAATGGCAGGCAATGTGATATGGTAGCAACAAGTCGTTCATGTGAACCTGAAAAACATTTATGTACAGATTTGAAACTGATTATTGCTATATCAAGTGTGTTGATTGTAGATAATGTGGCTATTAGTCAAATTCCCGGGTGGACAAAGTACTAGTTTAACTGGATTTGTCCACTCGGGATTATTTCCAAAATTGATACTCATTACGGAAGATTTTATGTTCCAGAAGCTAAGCTTGAAGACAACTTGACTTTGAACTCTGTCCATAAGAATTCATTTAATATTCTTGTTGATAAAAACCTAGCTTTTAATTTAAAAACCTTCGCAGAAAGGAAAAGCCGAGCAGATCGATTAAACCACTGATACAGTCCTTTTAAGAAATCACGTAACTTTCAAATGTATTCTGAACACACACAGAGTTTGGTAGACACAAACTCAAAACAATTGTAACAAATCGAAAAGCGCTACAATCACCAACTTGTGTTCTTATTGTCACTACTTAAATATTAATATTTTAATTCTTGATTTTATATTAATTCATGAATATTACTTCAATACCTAATTATTCTCAACCACATTTCAATTAAACTTCTTTCCACGTAATACAGTAACAACAAAGAAATGCAATTGCCTTTTCGTTAATGAATCTTGTTACTCGATGTAACTCAGCACCTTTGTAAGAGAGCCTTCCAGCTATGCTAAAAAGCTTTATATCTCCCCATATTATATTTTTATTCTACATATTCTTTCATTCTTCGTCATCGTTCGTCAATTTGCAATTCCACACTATTTTGCTAGTTTAACATGTTCACTGCCTTGCACATTCTTACTGATTCTTACATTTTTCATATTTTTATATTTTATTTATTATAAACTGAAATAGAGTTGGGTGGTGCGTCCATCAAAACATTCAGTATGAATTAAAAGCAGATCAATAGAGAATTTTTAAGAGAATTCTAATTGTAGATAGCAGAGCTAGAAGACCTTAAAAATCGAGTCGACTTCGAGCTCTGGTAGATAGACTTGAACTATGAACATCTTATAAGGCTTGTAAAGGAACTTTGAGGACGACAATAGCGACAAACTTTATTGATCCTTCAAATACCTAATCAATTGAATATTCAAGTCAGAAGCTGACAAGATTGAATTCCTTATCGATTCTTTTACAGGAAACCTAAAACTTTCTTCTAAAAGAACTGTAAAAATTACAATTCAAGAGAAAACATTTCCTTAAATGGTTTCTAAAGAATTTTCGCTTCTGACTTCCATTCTCACGATATTTGATGTGAAATTCATGAATTGGTATTTAAATTGCAACATTAAACAATAAAAGCTTAACCATCTGTCCATTAACCCTGCAAAAATACCCAAGAAGACCACAGAAATTCCACGAAACCAATAATCATAAAGAATAACCAAGAATGCAGAAATAAGAATCATTTCATTGTAATTGCCCAGCTCATATATTTAATTCGCATAATATACGTATGTTTGTAGCCATTTTGTTACTGATGAAAAATGGTAATCACGATGAAAGAATAAAAAATAATGCGATTGCTGTTGTTGGTTAATGAAATTTAAATGCATATAAAAGCAAAGAGCCACATTTATATGTATGTACAGCGAGCCAAAGTGTATAATGGAAAAAAAAATTCAAGGCGCATGGAAAAAGAAAGAAAAAAAAAATATGAAATTATTAAATGCTACTGGACGTATGTGCGTTTCAAAATGAAATAAGAACATGCATCAAAACAGAAAACATGAAATTTATGCAAATTACTATTCCTTGCATAGCAAATTTATTACTTTAACTCTGAAATGAGTTGGTGCTCTTATCTTGATAACGATTGGTATTTTTTATTGGCTTACTCGTTCTCGCTCTCCACTTACTTCACTTGACATTTAATAAATGGAATGAAAAAATTTATATTGCTGCCATTGCATTAATAGAACACACGACATATTTTTGATGTGGAATTTTTGAGGGCTTGAGTGACTTTGGTTGTGCTTTTTTCTAAAGACATGTAGTCCAATCTAGATGAATCTAGTCGTCATTTAACTTAAATAAACACTTACTTACTGTAACCATGTTCCTAGTGGTTCCTTAGGTTACAACAAAAGGCTTTCTATCTTACTCTGTTGCTGGCTCTGTCACCTAGTTTGTACAACTTCTCTGTCGGCACATTTAGCTGACATTCTTTCATCACTGTTCTGCGCCAGGGAGCTTTTGAATCTCCAGGGCGTATTTTCCCTTGTGGATTCCTACCAAGGGCGGTGTAACAAACTTGTGCTTCTGTCCCTGCAATGACATTCTCTCTGGCATTGAATAAACATTAAACCCCAACTATAATTTGAAATCAGCCCCTAAAAATGCTCTCCAACTTAATAATCACCTCTATAACTCCTCAACTACTCCTATTTCAAAAAACACACATAGTATTTTATCAAAAAACAACAGCAATTTCAATTTATAAACTAATATAAAGTAAGAAAAAAAAATGATTAAAAATTATACTTTTCTCTCATTCCATATAATTGAATTTTTCATATCGCATACGGTATCTAAAGTGAATCTTACATTGATTGGGTTGATGAATGAAAAATATGTGAAATATACACGAAATGAGTAGTGAAAGATAGGAAAAATTATTAATTTTTTAAATATTTTTTTTTCCAAAGTAGGATGGAGAAAATTAATTTTAATGAATTTAAAAAGCATCATGTAAAGTATTGCAGGGATGTGTTGTATTTGAGGACTTTGAAGGGCTTGTGATGATTGATTTTTTTGAAAGATGTTAGTTCTTGTGTGAATCTATCTTTCATTTACTCATGGGTGGTGCGTGTTACTGAAATTTATAGACATGATGCCACTAATTAGGAGTCGAACTATATCTATATTTTGGCATGCTTATCTGATTTTACTCATTAACTTAGATCTGTCTACAAAAAAAAAAATTAAATGAAATAAAAATTTCAAAATTTATAAAATTTCTAAGTTTATATAATTTCTAAGTTTCAACACCCTCTTCGATATAGTTCTACATCAAAAACATTATTTTTCATAGTTTAGATAGGAAAAAAATTTAATAAACCGATGTGTTGAAGACATAAATTGCTAATACTAATTTACTATGTAAAGGAGACTTATTTTTTTCTAAAATAATTTTTTTTTTTATAATTTAATGAGATTTTTAACACCAACAACAAACACTGCATATTGATCAGGATGATGATGATGATGACGCTGATGGGTGTAAATAATTTTTATTTTCTTCATAACCCTTCTATTCTCGCATGAATGTAAAAAATATATATTTTGCATTTAATAATATTATTTTTGAGTGATATAGTTTTAAATCATACTATAACTCAGTGAAAATATTTAGACACACTCGACTGTGTAATTTGCAGTATCGGATCATAATCATTTTTTTTATCAACATTTATGCTACTTTTTTCAGTGTTGAACTATTACTAAGTGAAAAACAACATCTTTTTAGCATGGAATTAAATTATGGAAATTGAGTTTGAAGAATGTTTTGACTGAAGCGACTGGTTACGCATTTTTGATTGTGAATTTGAATCATTTGGATTGATTTTGGAAGTTTTGAAGCATTAGACATTTGGAACAATACCTAAATTACTCAAATAAGTTAAGGCTAGCCATGTGGATTCAATATAAATCCTATATGAACTCTGAACTCTGTTTGACTTCCAAATGGACCCATAGTATGACTTGAGATCAAAACCTAAACCTTCACAGACACAACAAACTCAAAATTGCTCATTTACATGAAATCCCTGCATCAGAATTTCTCCTTCCCATACATTTATGCTAATAATCTATGATATTGCACAAGCATCAACATTTACTATCAAATGTGTATTGTGCCTTAAAATATTTTTACTTCGCGATAGATATAATCATATAAATGCATAAAGTTTTAAAATAGTTAATGCTTTTTTGCTACTGCTGATGTTTATGTGCTCACAATGTAGAAATTATAAGCTATCAAAATATTTTCTTATTATTATTTATAGATAATCAAAAAAAGGAGAAGCAGAAAATTTTTAAAATTAAATTTCACTTCCATTGTTGTACATCCTATTATGTTAAGTATATTTCGCTCGATGAAGTTATTGTTGAAAATTTTTTTCCTTGAAAAATGAAGAGTTGAGCTCTTTAAATTTTTCAAATCGCGATCTCAGGAGGATATTGAAATTTAATAGCAATTATCTGTTAACATTCAAAATGATTTAAGTGATCTTGAAGCTTATGGATTGACACTTTTGGTGATTCTGGATTATTTTCAAGTATTTTCGTTCGCTTTTGTTTTTAAAATGTTTCAGCAATTTGAATAAAATTTTAAAACAATGAGACTTGAAATTTATTGTAAATTAATATTAATTGGCTGAAGATGAATTGGTCATAGTTTGATCTAGTAAGGAATTTATCAACTAATTTACACATCCAATACATCATAACTCTTATTAGAACATTTATCATCATGTGAATATTTCTAAATTAAGCCTCATTATCCGATCGTCAAATCATTTTGTCTATCACCTAAAGGATTTGAAATTGCACAATCATAAAGTTTATATTTAACAAGATCCAATCATAAAATATAATTTAACATATGAAAAATTCCAAGAAATATTTTTTATTATTTATGATAATTCAGCATAAAAAATAAGAAAATGTAAATTATCATAAAATGATCATTGAAAAACTTGCACCTTTATATAACTTAAAATTATCTCCATTATTGTATCATTTTATTAAACATATTTTATTTTTTCAACATATCTAACAGATTTTTGTTGTTATTTTTGCGTTATTCATTTTAAAGATCTTTGGTGAAGAAAAATGTAAAAATCTTTTATAATAAAAATACCACGCTAAAGGCATTAAAATAATGTAGTTAACTCATTCGAAAAAAAAGTAAAATTTGATTTTATTATTCGAATCACGTTTTCGATTTTAGTTATTTTAATATAATTTTATTCTTTTTTCTTCTTTTGATTTTTCTTATTTTCATGTTTGAAGGAAATCAAAAAATATAAGAACTGGTATGAAAGACTCTTTGAACGAGTTGGGAAAGCTCATTGGTAGCTGTACATGTTGTCAGCATTGTGTTAATCCTTGTCGAGAGTTAAGAAATTGCAGATTCTTGTACGAATCGATCATAATTCAATGTGTCATAATTTTCAAAATTTAAATTTAAGTAGATAATGCTTCGTAGCTATGTCTAGTAGAAACTAGAAGGTTTATACTTAAGAAACCTCCGACCTTATTCAAAACTTTTATTAATTGTAAGCATTTCAAAATTTAAACAGGTTTCTTTAGATTAAAATCAAATTATTGGACATTCTGCCATCCAATTTACATCTCCTTAGAAAATTCCTCAAATCTGTGCATATTTCAAGTAAGCAAAAGATTGCGATTTATATAAATATGATTTTTTTTTTTTCATTTCATTTTCTGCTTTTTTTCTGATGTTCATTTCAGTTTTTTTTCTTCTTACGATTTATTTCCAAATAAATTACAGGTTTATGTTTCGAGAGACCCGGCATGCATCCATCAATACAAGAGAACGAATAATCACTGCAAATTATTTCATTCAATCATCCATCAATTTTCATTGAATAAATTTTTTCCAACTTCTTTTCTGGCTTGTCTTGAACGTAATTCTCATTTTTATTTTGCATTGATGCGCTCTCTTTCAATATATGTATATGATGTGGACGTCTGTTTGTGTGATGCATATATCCATTTATTTATAATATTGTATTTATATATTGATGCGAATGGCTGGATGGGCAGTCAATTTATACAATTTATGTTCGTTGAAATTCATTCATTTTATTTTCTGCAAACATTCTACAGCTTCTTGTGAATTGTGTATTTAATATATTATTTTGCCTTTTAAGAAAAATAAAAAAAAGAGAGGCACTGCAATCATGCATAATTATAGAAATATGTTGGATGAATGTTGAAAACAAGTTTTTTTAAATTAAATAAGAAAATATTTTTCACTGAATTTCTGTAATGTGTATTTTTATGAGAAGGATGTGATAATCGGTGCGCTTTGACGTCTCATTGATTAGTAAGGTTAGGAATTATCCTTGAGATGATCTATTAATAGCGTAAGAATTTTACAATGAGATTTGGATTATTGGAACATATTCTGATCAATAGCTTGAGTGTGGTCAGATGAGGCAGGTTCATTAGAGTCTTGAACTTCCTTTAAAATTTCCAATATTTATTAAAATAATCTACACATCTGAAACTTTATGTCTAAACCCATTCAAAAGTAATATATTTTGATGTTTCCCACATCTGAAGCTGGTAGTGGCGCTTCTTCTTTAGCAGGTTGTTCTGTTGGCTGGGTTTCAACTGGAGCTATTACGTTTCCTCAGAGTCACTTAACTTTAGAAAGTCAATAATTCAAAATTAGTCAAATGCGTCTCAAGCCTCTCTACCTTACATAGCTTTCCAAAATATTTAATTTTTATTCCCTTTTTTGCATTATTTTTATATGAGAAATGACTTTTGAGTCGAGACAAATACTCACTTACTTACTATAATGAATCATTTCCTGCTTATAATTTTTATTATATTATTTTCTTTAACAATTACGATTTTAATGACATTTTTGATGAGACAATTTTAATATTTATTAAAAAACCATAGATGCAGTTATTGACAAATAATGAGAAATGTGTCGTGCATTTATCAATGTTGGGAGTTGATTTTCTTACAACATGATCGAAATTGTATTGAAAATTAATGTATTAATTAATTCAGTTTAATTTAAAAATCTTTTAAGTTGTTTATATTTCAACAAAAAAGAAGAAAACGAAAAACGTTTATTCTGTTTGAATTTATTTGAATTTTTTGCTATTTCTCAAAAGATGGCGTTCAGAAAATAAGAAATTGAATTTTTGAACTCCGTTTAAATATTTTCATTATAAATTAGGGTTAGAAATATAATATAACAAACTTAAGTGTTAATGATCGTTAATAATCAATAATAACTTTGACCAAATGATGAATTTATGTGAAAATGGAAATTTAACTTACGTGTCACGTGCATTCATAATCAATTATCACTCATGTATGTGCTAAGCTTGAAATCTTATTGTTTTATGAACATTTTAAAAAAAAATTTTTAATACGATATAAAACTGTTAATGCAATTATTTGCAATTTGTAAGACCTTGTTACAGAATTCTAGATTAAAGAGCTTTGCGTAATTTTGCAAAGGTGAGCTTTTTGCAGATAACTCAATTAACCACGGAAACTGATTAAAGTATTTAAAATTAAATTTAACCTCTATTAAGAAGCTTTCGGTATAAATCTTTTATTTTAACAAGTAGGTCTTAAGATGTTTTTAATTTTTAAACTCCAAGAAGCAAAATAATTAAATAAATTATTTAAATCTACTAAAATAATTGCAAAATTTTATGTGTGTCTAAAATAAACAAAATTTTAATCCACTTCGTCTGCAGCAGTAAGGTAAATAACGCAACTATAACAATAGGCAACCTTAAACAATTACGAACATTTTTTGGTGCTCATTAACATTCCTTTTTATTTTATTAGATTTAACAAAGATTTTAAGGCATTTATGTGCAACATTTTCTGTATTTTTGGATTACCTCATTGATATGTTAATGTAAGAAATAACAGGAATCATCCTGCATATTAATTTTCATATCTAAATCAATAAACATCAGATCATGGTCTTCTACTTCTCACAATAATAAAACAATGGTTTATGTGTAGGGCTAGACTAAGTAAAGAGTTAAGCTGTCAACTTTCAAACAACTTTTTAAAGTTGAAAAATAACTCGCCTTTGAAGTACGATCGTCTCATATAGTATCGTGATAAATATATTAAGGTAGAGTCAAATTATTTTTCATAGTTTAAAATATGCTTGAAAATATCCAGCTTTGCATTTCTTTTTCTCTCAATCTATAAATGTACTGCATTCAGGCCGATGTCCATTGTTTTAAAGATATCAGCAGAAAATCACAGACAGCCTAGAAGCTTTTTACATTGAAACCTACTCATAACTACCAGTAAGCTATTGGGAAACTATTATTTTCACTGATAATTCTGCAGTGTGTTGCAACCAACTGTCTGATGCCTTTAAAACTGACCTAAAATCAGTCACACAACATGAAAATTATTATCGCTTCCAGCTACATAGTATGCATGTATAAAATGATTAAATCATATCTTTGCATTGTCCGAACATCATCACAAACAGAACATTTAGCGAATAATGTAAAGAAATCAAGCGATTATCGCTTCAAAGTTCATTGATCGTTGTCGTTTATATTCATGCGGTAATGAAACTTGCAACGGTATAGTTTGTAGGTCACTAAGTCGGTCTTTTTTTTTTCTTCATGTACAAACAGTACAGTAAGTGTGTTTTTCATATTATATATAATACATAATTATGAGCTTGTAGTCAATGTTGTTGTTATTGGCTGCTTTATTTATACGCTTGTTATTATTGTACATGTATCAAGTTCAACGGCTATAATTGTGTAATAATGAATAATTTTTTCTTGCACTAATAACTGTCTCTACAGCTGTAGTGGGCAATGGATCGATGAATGAATCGAGTTTTGAATTGATATAATGGACAGTGGTGTTGATCGCGCATATTGCTAGAGTTGAAATTTACATCCGGACGCACAGAAGTAGGTAGAAGCTAGCAGAAACCATACAGAATTAATATAAGCTCAAAACTCCCTGTTATTCGTACCGAACTGTGTGTTTTTGATTAGAAATGGTTGACAAACAACATTTCCAATAGACAAGCTGACAAAGTAAAGCTAATGACTCCAACTTCCCATAGCAGAACTTTTAACACAAATATATAAAGCTCTTGTACTTGTATTCGTTATATACACTTGTTATCACCTCGTACTTCTTCTACGATTTCATTTTCATTTGGCTCCTAACGCTAACGCTCAAGCTTTCCTCCTTCTTCTTCGTTTTGTTTTAATTTTTATTCGCGTACGTACAATACATTTGCACCATAATTGAATTTGAAATAATGAGCAATAGTAAAAAAATCTTAGAGTTTTATGGCATACGTAGTTAAGGCTTCTCAACTCAGTTGTGATCGGATTTTTGACGATTATGGTCGCATTGTGTGAATGTACATGAAATAATTGAATAAAGCTTATCGGTTATTGAGCTAGTGGTGATAATAATAAACAGAGAGTTTTTTTTGAAATTGTATTTGACAATTTTTTTATAAATTATTCTCGGAGTGGACTTTTGGAATTAAATCAAAATAAACTGAATTGACCTACAACAGAGTGTGAAATTTAAATAGTTGTTTGTAGTTCATTTCTGATTCAAAAGTGATAACTTGTTAACAAAGTTTGTGTGGTTTAGAATATTACTAATTGATTTAAATAAAATAAATAAAAAATTCAATTAAAATATTTTAAAACATAATGAAAAATATTGAACTAGAATTTTAAATTTTCATTCAGATAACAAATATCACTTGAAAACTTTATTTAAATTGAGGATTTAATTATGACTTTTTCGAATAACTTTTTTGAGTCTCTTAAAAATTGTGGTTCTATTTGCCGGGTTTTTGATGTTTGTTGGGATTTGTTGATTTTTTCCCAATCTTGCAATTTCCATTAGACGGTTTTTTTGTGAACAAAACTTCAAAAATTTTTTGAGAATTGCCACAACTTATTTTCACTAATTTGTAATTTTAAGCCCTCATCTTAACAAACAACTGGCCAATTATTTTATTGCAATATTATAAAAGCTGTAAAATGAAATAAAACCATTCTTTAGTTCTTATTTTTTGGATAAAATAAAATTCTCGTTCCGGCAATTTATTTCATACCTTGAAAATAAGGAAGTTGCTAAAGGAGAAATAATTCAAGGAAATTGTGCTCACATGAGCTTTGATTTAGTGATATTTGTTATGTGATAAATAAAATCGAACCAGTCAAGTGTGAAGTTTAATTAAATTAAAGTATTTCAATTAGCATTGAATAAAGCACAAGAAACAAGTTTAAATTTATGGAAGAAGATTGAAGAATCAATTTAAAAAGAAAGTGAAACGAAGATAATGGAAAGCATGCAGGACAAAATCGTAAATTTTTATTTAAATTATCAAGTGCCATTACTTACTTTATCATTAATCGGTTTATACGCATATATATGGTGGGCTTACGAGAACTTTAAGTCAATATTACAAATAGTCAAAGCGTTGCTTTCGCCTTACTTTCTTCCAAATGAAAATAAAAGTTTATCAGAGAAATATGGAAAATGGGCAGGTAAGATAGTTTCAAACCTCGTGCATCTTTTACTTTAGTCTCCAAAAGCTTAATTTTTGGACAATTTACACAAAATCTCACAAAAGTGTTAATTCTTCAATATGAATACTAATGAGGTTTCATCATGTTAAGGTTTATTTAACAAATTCATTTGTTGACGTACTACCAGTTTCTGGGGTTCAAAAAATTTATTTTTCAGCATCAAAGTTAAATATTGACAAAATAAATTCTTTTTGATTTTCTTTGTGGATTGTTTGATAATTGGCAATATTTGAAGAGCATTAATGGTTTGCGGCATTCTCTTTTTGTTTTCAAGATAATGTAATTAGTAGAGATTTGTTAAATAACTTCAAGGATCTTTAATTAAAATGCATCGTTATCAATTATGAGCTTTTAAAAATGATTCAATTCAAGATAAAGCTGCTTTAGATGATGAACAAAATTTTAAAACTTGATGGACCGCTGTGATTAACTTATTCACAACCAAGTGACAAAATCAGGGTTTTTGCATAAGTGATCATACTCAAAAGTATATCAACTGTTAATGCAAAAGAAAATCTGAAATGTAATACCAATTATTCATACTTTATACGATCTTCATAATAAGAGATTCAATTTCGACTATCTTGAACAGGATTTTCTACTCAAGGAGTCTCTAAAGTAGTTTCATTCAAAGAATTTTATGTTAAGTGACTTTTATCAATTTCTTATTAAAGTTGAAGGATCCTGAACGAAATGTAAATGAGAATTAATTCTGAAGAACTATTAGCTGGTTTTAAAAAGTATCAATAAGTACAAGATATGAAGAAGTTTTCTCTGAAATCATACTAATTAGCAGATTTGATCTCATATCATAATGTTAATCCAATTAAGACTTGAATGGAAGTTATAAATATTTAAAAATCATTTCTTAGTATGAAATCTCATATTATATGTAAGACATTCGTGATTGAGGCAATTAGAAGCGTTTAATAATAAATTTATTGAAAGAATTTCTGCTTGCAAAGATGACCTTCAGACACAAGATTTTACAGAGTGCATTTAAAACAGGTTTAAGCTAAAAAAGATTTAAATGCATTTTCTGTGTCGCATTTATAAAGCGATAGAATAATCTTGACACACAAGCATGGATGCTTCAGATTTCATCTCAAGTTGTAAAAATAAACATGAGACTTAAAAGTTAAGATAGAAGGTCATTTTGGTTTGTGTCAATTGAATATTAATTAAATCTAATTGTCTTTTTATTTAAGTGTTGAGTAGCTTTTTTTAAAATCGCGTTAATTGCAGGTTGCAATGCTTCGAGTTGATCAGAAATACTTTTATTCAATCTCAAGTCACTTCTTAATATTCTTAAGTGGGTTTGGTTTTTTCTACAACTGGAAATTTTTAATTATATTCAAAGAATTTCATGTCATTTAACTTAAAAAGAACATTGTTCTCAATTAAAATAATCCATTTTCAATTTCAAAGTCATAACCGGATCAACAGATGGAATTGGCAAGCAATACGCAATTGGATTAGCAAAACAAGGCCTTAATGTAGTTCTAATATCAAGAACAGAATCAAAATTAAAGGAAGTAGCAAACGAAATTGGTAAGCATGAATTATTCACACCGTACATAGCTGCATTCTCATGTTAACCGTTTTTGAATGTTTTACGGCCTTGACAATTACTCATAAGTTTACTTTTTTTTATTTCAATTACCGTGTCTGTAGAGTCAATGTACTCGGTAAAAACAAAATACATAGCAGCTGATTTCGGTTCAGGAAAAGAAATTTACGAGGAAATCAAGCAGAAATTGCAGATGCTCGACATTGGTATATTGGTGAATAATGTTGGTAGAATGTATGACTTTCCTGATGATCTTGACAATGTGCCAGAAGATTTGCTGTGGCAAATTATCAACATTAATGTAGGAGCGGTTACGATGATGTCACGAATGGTTATACCACAAATGAAGGTCAATCGAAGAGGAATCATTGTTAATATCTCATCAGGTTCTGAATGTCAGCCAACCCCACTTATGACTGTTTATGCTTCAACTAAAGCTTACGTTAGAAATTTTTCATTAGGTAAGATTTAAGTTTGTTTACTGACATTTAATAAGGCACGATCTACTCATCCAATCTGTAATTTAGCATTAAATAAAGAACTTGAGGAGCACAACGTTCAAGTGCAGCTTGTTACGCCGCTTTTTGTTCAAACCAAGATGAATAATTTTTCAACATATGTGATGAAAGGCAACATTTTAATGCCTGACGTTGAATCTTATACAAAATTTGCAGTTTTTACGTTAGGAAAAAGCTCACAAACAACTGGATATTGGAGTCATGGACTTCAAGTAAGCAATCTTGATCTTCTACGATTTTACTGCATTGTTTAGAACTCGTGACGAATTTTTCTTTCTATTTTACAGTATGGAGCAATGCGGCTGTGTCCTGAGTTCATCCGAACAATTATTTCATTAAGTATGAATCGTGGTTTTAGAGAAGAATATTATGCACAGCAGAAAATACTTAATAATAATAACAACAGTGATATTGTAGCGAAGATTTCTAATTAATGTTCAAAATGTTTTGTATTTAATTTTAATAAAAATGGTTATAGACTGTGAAATTTATGGCTATACATATGATGCAAGTGAACATTGAACCTGTTTTGAAGATTTCATACTTTTTAGACACATTCGAGTATTTTCAGGTATAACTGGGAAAAACTTAAACTGTGTGCTTTTAAGAGCTATGAATGGAACCTTTTATGGACAGTTAAAAATATTAATGTTTAGGTTCAGACTCAATTAAGAATTAATGCCTTTTTTGAAGAGGAAAGACAACACAAAAGTTTGAGGTAGGTCAAGTTCAGACATGCAATCAACAACTGCAGGCATTCAAAACATAAAACTACGTTGATTTTTGGCAGTTGCTGTATTCTTTGGTTTGAAATATACTTCCTTTTCCTACATTGAAATTACATATGAAATCAAATGTCAGAGATTCAAAAATTGCTTAGCAATTTGTGCTGGAAATATTATATTGTACATCCATAAACGAGAAGACAAATTCTGTCTTAAAGCAGACCTTTAGAAAATCTCATTGAAAAGAGATTCATTCAATGTCAATGTCTAATGGTCAAAAAAACAAATCAACGTTCGGAAGTTAAACAACTAGAAAATGAGAATATTAAACGCATAGCGCGTAATTCAATGATATTGAAGGCCATAGCTTTAAAAGCGAGAATTAAAATTCCGACAAGTGAGTACCAAACTTCTCATAGGCTCGTATATTTAAAGAATTTGACATTCTCGAACTTAGCAACATCAGATTATAATTAAGTATCTCATGGGATTAAGTGTTTAGAAAATTGAAGTGTACAAGGAGATTGAATATGATTTATCAAAAAATTTATATTCATGAACAAGGCAGAACGAGAGTTGATTACATGTTACTAAACATAAAAGGTGTCATGAGATGCGCAGTAATTTTTATATTTTGATAGGTTTTAGAATTTATTTCTGGTTTTTTCCTGTTCGGTAGGTCAATCAGCTCATTTACAAAGGGTTAAATCAATTTATCGATAATTCTAATATTTGATAAAGCTAGATGCTTAGTTTTTAATGGTTATTATTAATTTATTGGTAATTATAGTTGCACAAAAAGCAATTTAACTCCTAGCTTCATCTTGTTCAAACTTAGACGCTGTTCATGCTGAGGAATTTGTTTCAAAAGCACTTGCCTAATCTTAGAAATTAGAAATAAAACTTCAAAACTTAACGTGATGCCATCCGGTGCACTAGTTTCACCATTTGCTTGAATATTTTACTTTATTCTACAGGTTATTATTTTTATTAATTAAAAACAAATGTAACGTGAGAAAAATCCTAAGTTTGTGAGTCACACAACTCTTTTTATATAGACAAACGATGTTATAATGCATAAAAAAAAGATAACAATCGTCTGGTGACATGACAGACGTAAATTATGTCAATAGCTACTTTGAAAAAGAAACACGAGAAACCGGTCGGCTGCAATGAACATTTGGAATCGAAGGGCAATTTTGTTTGATGTCAAATAATGAAAATAATGCGAATTTTTGTGATTTAAATTAAGAGTCTAATTTAGTCATTGAAAAACCTTTTACTATCATTTTTTTAAGTCGGCTTATAATTTGTCTTAGTTGGTGATTTCACACCTTTATTAAACGAACGATAAATAATCATAAATGAGGAATGCGTTTTGAAAATTGAATTTGTCGTCACGAGCTATTAATCTTCTTTCAACAAATTCGTAGTGCTTTGGTAAAATTATCCATTAATTAGCTTATACAATGAAGATGTTAAAAAAAGGAAATACGAAATATTTTTCATTACCTAAAATAAAACAGCCAATAAAATCTTAACATTAAGTTTTTTATATTTCGACATTACAAAATAAAAAAAAATATTTCTTAAAAATTAAAAAAAAAATATTTATCAGAGCTGATTTTTTATGTTCAGACAAATTGAGCTTTTCACAAAAGCACGTGTAGCTTTTGATTTTGGTCTACACAAATTTAAATTGTATTTTCGTTTTGAATATAATTTATTAATATGTTTCTTATTGGCACAAATTATATAAATTTATGTGTTTAGTTATTTCAAAAAAATGCGGAGATTAAAACATAATTTTTAATATGAAAATCAATTCAAAACCTCCATAAATTAAAAGTGTTGTTTTAGTTTCTTTTGGGTTTTTAAAAAGTTTCAAAAAATTAATTAAGCTTCAATTTTCTTTAAATTTAAAAGTTTTATTTTCAGTGAAAAAATAATCAAGCAATTTATTATTTATATAGAAGCAATTGTGTTAAGAATAAGTCAGAACCATAAGAATGTGTAAGTATAATTCAACTTGTGGTCACTAGACCCGAAAATATATGATAATTACTTTAACAATCTAGCTAATTAACAGCCGAAACTTCACAGCAGTTTACTTAATTATTCAAATAAAGATGATTGTAAATAGACCGACAGCAAATAATGAGCATTAAAAGCTTTTCGAAAAACTTAACACGATTGACTTAAAAAGTCAATTAAGGTTATAGAAATTGAAAGTGTTTCGAGAATAGTTCATTCTAAAGTTCAACAATCGATCAGGCAACGCTTCTAATGCACATGCACAAAACAAATATGAAATCTATAACGGTATCATTTGTAGGTCATTGTGCTTTTTTTAAAGAAAAAAACAACAATAGAAAAAGAAGAAGCAAAAACTTTTTTTTTGTCGGTTTGCTCAAAAATGAACTTGAGTGTATCAAGTTCATCGTTTAAAGTTATGCAACATACATTTTAATGTGAATCTACGCTTTTGTTTATTATGTAAGAAAATTATAAATAACCTATTAATAATTAAATTCCTGATCTAAGTTATTTTTTATTTCGGCAGGTGATTCAACTTTTGTTATATTTAAATGCATTTGTATGTTTATAACAAGTTTATGTTATTTTTCTATGTCCCACATATGTCGATTCACTTTTCCTGTTTCGCATTGTCTCTTTAATACAGACACAAATCGATCGATGCGATGAATGAAATAAAAGAATAAAAGATTTAAAGGCTTGTATTTTTCTTATTGTGAAAATGATGCAGCAAGTTTTTAAGGCGACTTCTCATCAGTCGTTGCCGAAATTTTAAACAAGACGGTCACAAAAAAGGAAGAAATTAATTTTGATTTAATTCTTTTTTTTTAAGAATTTCATTACAAAAAGTCTCGACTCATTAAAAATTGTGGAATTAGAGGAAATACTTGTAAAGTGTAAACAATTTTTTTGAAAAAGGATAAAAAAAATTGTTTGAAGTGAAAAGAAAATAATTTTAAAAATTAATCTTGGATATGTAAAAATAAATTAAGTGAATAAAAATGAAAGAGGTTTCAATATTTTTCTTTAAAACATACTTGTTCATTGTGCCAATATCATTGTTAGCATTAGCTGGAATATGGGCACTAATTTGGTGGACATACTACAACTTTAAATCTGTGATACAAATTATTTACAATGTAATCATACCGAAAATCATTCGAAAATTAGATAAAAGTTTGCCGGAAAAATATGGAAGATGGGCAGGTAAAGAGATTTTTGGACATATTGTTAAAAATTAAGATTTTAAGAAGTCATTTGAATAAAAATCTATTTAGAAGTCATTTGAAAATCACCTTTCAAAGAATTTAAGAATAAATAATTTTTAAATTATTTTAAAATTGTACAAATATTATTAAAATTTCAAAAAATGACCCACAATTTGACAAGCAAAGCTTAAAAAACGTTTTTACAACACGTGTTTTAAAAGGTTTTAAACAAATAAATCGGCTATATTAAAATTAATAAGGTTTACGGTTTGTAAAGATAATTTTAATTACACGGGCATTAATCGTTCTATTATATTTTAATGAAGTAAGTTTAACAAGCTTTTGGATAATAATCTTTTAAATAGCCTTTTTCTACAACTCTGCTATTGTCATAAAATTTATTTTCTAATCAAAAATCAATACCTATTCATTTCCAAATGACGTCAATCGATGATAGAATTTATAAAGCTTCTTTTGTATCAGCTTTAGTCCTCCTTCTCCTCTTTATGTTGCACGAATGAATCTTATTTATTTGAATTTTATAATTTCTGTGTCCATTGACCACTTTTTTTATTGTCTTTAAACAAAGTGTCGACGTTCGATGCTTTGCTTAATTAATATCCATTTTTAACTTTGAAACTCAACAATTTTTCAATTAGCACTTTTTATTGACTTCTTTGTTTATTTTCAATGACTTTTTTTGCGCTTATTATACCTGTATCTATTCTTAAAGCTAGTGCACAAAGAGCTGTCAAAAATCATGAATTTTAGAGGAAATTAATACAAAAAAATTAATATAATTGAGCGTAAAATTTTTCAAATTGGTTCCTATTTATTTGTTGTTGGAGCTGTTGTTATTGTAAACTGTAATGTAGCTGAATATCTTCTAGATTTTAGCTTTAAGAAAAACATTAAGTTTTCAAAATTGTTGCGAACTTCTTTATTCAAAATTTTAAGATTCATGCTTCAAAATAGTTTCAAAATTATTTAAATGCTCATTTCAAAGCTTTAATTTGATTGACAGTTCATAAGACAGTATAAACAAATCTAAAGATAGCCGGATCTGGATGTTTTAAACCCAAATCAATAACAATTTAAAATGCACTTGATTTTTAAGTTCCACACTCTGCTCAAGTTTTAAATCATTTATTCACACATTGCAAAACACAAGCTATTCAAGATGTTTTCCAAATTGTCAGAACAAGAGAAGATGACATCAATAAATTAGAAAAAAATATTACCGAAAATACTTGTCATATTTGGAATTGTCAAACTAGTGAACAGGAATTCCCAAAGCAAATTAATCGTATTTATCTTCCTTTTATTTAACTTTACAAGATTTAATAAATCATTTGACAATTATCAACTTAATAATAACAAAAAAAAATCGTGTCCGCTCTTAGTGATGATAGTCATTACTATGTACATATTGTGATTCATGACCTTGTAAAAATATTCAAAAGCTTCTTGAGATTGAATTCATAATTATATTTTTCCTGTATTGAATTGGCAAGCACACAAATTTGAATGTGACGTAATACGTTTTGCTAATATCGTGCGATATTTTGTTGCCAATTCATGTGACAAACTGTTCGCGAATTTATGTTTTTGCAAACCGGTTTAACCGGCAGAAATTTGAATTTTTAATTTATACTTTTGTTTGCACGTGAACCTCGATATTGTCTGTCTAATGCCATTCGCAAAAATACGGGTTTATCTTTGTCAAAAAAAAAAAGGTCATTCAAGATTGTCAAAAATATTTGTTGTCTGATTTCCATTAATTTGCATAATTTTGGCAATTCTTGATTCAAAAGCAAAGCTTTAAGAATCTCAAATAAGGCATTAAAAATAGTTTTCATAATTTTCCTCCATTGAAGTGATAACTGGATCAACAGATGGAATTGGCAAACAGTATGCCTTTGAGTTAGCTAAACGTGGAATGAATATTGTTTTAATATCAAGAACGGAATCAAAATTGATCGAAGTTGCACAAAAAATCGGTAAGTCGCAATAATAATTATAGATTAATTTACCGTAAAACATAACTGCATGTTCATGCTACATTCGGCTTAATATGAAAAGACCTTGACTATTACTCATATGCTCATTTTTCATTATAACTTAATGCGACTGTAGAGTCAACGTACTCGGTAAAAACAAAATACATAGCAGCTGATTTCGGTTCAGGAAAAGAAATTTACGAGGAAATCAAGCAGAAATTGCAGATGCTCGACATTGGAATATTGGTGAATAATGTTGGTAGAATGTATGATTTTCCTGATGATCTGGATAATGTGCCAGAAGATTTGCTGTGGCAAATTATCAACATTAATGTAGGAGCGGTTACGATGATGTCACGAATGGTTATACCACAAATGAAGGTCAATCGAAGAGGAATCATTGTTAATATCTCATCAGGTTCTGAATGTCAGCCAACCCCACTTATGACTGTTTATGCAGCCTCAAAAACATACTTAAGAAATTTCACACTAGGTAGGTTTAAGAATTTACATAAGAAATCTTACTTGATTTAATGAAATAAACAAATCTGTTTAGCATTAAACAAAGAACTTGAGGAGTCCAATGTTGAAGTGCAGCTTGTGACACCAATGTTTGTTCAAACAAAAATGAACAACTTTTCTTCATCTGTGATGGAAGGAGGTCTCTTAATTCCTGATGTTGAAACGTATACGAGTGCGGCTGTATTTACGTTAGGAAAAAGCTCAGAAACAACGGGATATTGGTGCCATGGACTTCAGGTATGTAAAATTTACATGATTATTTCTGGTCACATATTCCGATCAATCAACTTTATGATTTAAATTGCATTCATTTAATTTTCACAGAATGGAGTTATGAAACTTTTGCCGGTTCACCTTAGAACGATTTGCGCATTTAGAATGAATAAGAAGTTTAGAGACAGCTATCATGAACAATTTACTGTGTAAAATAGATAATTAAGTTTAGTTTTTTAAGACGGAAAATTTATGAAAAATAAATTGCAGACTTTAAGACAATTTACATAGCAGACTTAAGTACTTTTAATTTCCGTATGTAGTTGCTGGTCATTTCAGCTGTACATAAGAAAGGTCGAATCGATTTACCCGCTTCAGATTTTCAACACATATGTTAATTTTGTATGTACCATTACAGTCGTAAAAGAAGGAAATAACTTTTTTAGTAGCTTCATCAGAATTCAAAACGTTTTGTTTGCACTCATATCTAGATGTTGTTGTGATACTTTAATTATTTTTCGGTAATATACAATTAACCTCTATTCAAGATATTGCAATCGCCGGAGGTACAAAACAATAACAATTAAGAAATCGTAAATGAATAAATTTCTTGGAACTTGAGTACTTAAAAGGGAATTAAAATTTTTATTTTGATAATAATTAAGACGAGAAATTTCTTAACTTTATTTTGTTGTCTGAATATTGGAGACAGAAGTGAGAAGTTAATAAATTTTAAGTCAACATAGATCTGGGGCTAGTGAGGGTCTCATGGAACGAGATTGTTGATAGAACCTTAACTTAGAGCCTAAGATAGAGCTTTAAAAGCTACATGGTGCAGAACAGTGATGTAAGAATGTCAGCTTAATGTGCCAACAGACAAATTGTACAAACTAGGTGACAGAACCAGCAACAGAGTCAGATGCAAGGATTTTTGTTGTTACCTAAGGAACCACATAGGAACATGGTTACAGTAAGTAAGTAAGATATCAATAATGTAACGTGTTAATTGTAAAACGAGTATAAGATATGTCTGATCAAAAAAGTCTGCTGACATGCAGATAAGATAAGTTACAGTCAACAAATAATCTTTACAGCAAGCAAAGAGTAAATTCAGACCAAATTCAGAATAAAGAAGCAATAAGAGCTAACCATTATGCATTTTATAGGTCTAAGGTAAGCAAAATTACATTCAACATTGACTTTAATTACCGTTTTTGCTTTTTACCAATTTTTTCAAGTTTAGAGATCTCACAGTTGGGAAAATTGTCTTAAAATGTTTTCCAACATGTATATTACATGCATACTTTATTCACATCTAAAACATTGTATGTATAGCGGTCTAATGCTCTTCTCAAACTTGTTCAATGTCACTCAACTTCCGAACAACTTAAATTTATAATCATGAATCTTAAGATATATTTTAATAGCATCTGTGTCAGCTAAGACAATAGCACAAATATTATTGAAATTTTTGAATCAAAAAATTTTTATTATTCACGAATTAGCCACAGAAATTATAAACCTACTTATTGAATCAATTAACATCTCAACACGATATCTTTCAATCTGGCGAGTACTCAATCATGAAAGTGAGTTAAATATAGCAAGTTTGTCGCTTAACATATGTAGAAAAAGCTAAATAATTGTCATTGACATTGATCGCAATCCTCATATTTATCACACGGTGAAAAAAATTATATTTGATGTGGTTTTGAACTTGTTGACGTGTTATCTTAATTAACAAGGTCGCATAGTTGACATGACTTCTATCTTTATTACTAATCTAACAGAAGAGCTTTTCAGCTAGCGGCATCAGTCAAGTTTAAGGTAGGCAATGACTTATGATCGATTTCATAATAAAGCAGTTAAGTGCCTTGCTGGTCGAATAGGTAAGGCGCTTGGCTCAAATTTGAGATGGTAACTCGGGTCGTCGGTTCGAATCCAGCCATTTCCAAATTTGTTCTTTTTCGGAAGTTTAGATACTTCGACTGCTTAATGTAGGAGATCAAGCCATAATTGGGCATTTGGGCAACGTTGGATTGAGGAACGGGTCAGAAACTTGAATCGTAGCGGGAAAACTAGGAACGAGAGCTACAAGATTACCCACGAATGGAATATTGTTAGAACGGACCTGAAAAGTATCACGTCACGCCTACAGAAGATCGAAACGAGAGCCTTAGTTTATTTGAAACCTAGATTTGAAGATTAGAAGTTTGATCCTACATAATATTAATTCATATGTATACAAATACAAAAGTGTAAAATGTGAATTATTACCGGACAGTATGTCGTCAATAAATGCACTAAAGTGCAATTAAAAAAATAATGACTTATTGTAGTGGTCATTTGATTGTGGTTCTTGATTAATCGTTGTTGTCCTTGTGGTCCTTGATTAATTTTATATTCTTATTAGAAATTCCAATAATTTTATGTAAACTGATCAGAGACTCTTTATGGAACTAGTCAACATAATCATTCACCAAAATTGTTGAGCATACAAGAAATGACGCTATTAATTGTTTCTGCAGTCGACTGATTATACATAAAATTCATTTGTTTCACGACTGAGAATTTAATTTCCATGTTTTTTTGGATAACACTGAAATAAGAATGAATATTTTTAAATCTATCAGAATGTTCAAGTAATATTATTAATAGTTTACAATTCTCCTCTACGTCAGTGATTCTTACAGAATAGTGCTCCTTTGTTATTAAATTTTAATTCATCTCATATTCGTCTTTTAAGTTTTGCGACAATGAAAATATTCAAGACGTGAGTTTTGCTTTTATTTGTTTTTTGTCTGAATATCTAAATCATCTAACCTTGCCAATGTTATATTTGCTAGATTAAGCTCGCTAATAGAGATTTGGCATTAAACACTCCTCTTATGTAATATTCCATTCATTAAAACGGAGAAAAATTAACTTCGGTATGGTGATTAATCTTCGTACCAGATGTTATGTCCTAATTTTAATTTGCAAAACATTCTTTTAAATCATAACAAACTTAAAAGAATTTTTTGCAAACTAAAAAGCTTAATGCCTTTAAAACTGGTGCTAAAAGAATAAATTATCAGTTTTAAAATTCTGCGCAGAAAATCAGTGCTATATCTCTAAAAGTATCTATCATCATCATCTACGCACATTGATAAATAACAACAAGCTCAATACGAAAAATTTTCAAAAATATTAAGCAGAAAATGTCAGTGAACCTTAATTTTTCCCAAACATGTATACAAACAGATATTGAATCAATCATTTTAGAATTTCAAACAACACAATGAAAAGTGAACTCGATTTGCAAGTTCATAAACGCGATATTTTTGCAAACGAATTAATAAACATTTTTTGAACAAGGTCAGGAAGTAAATAAATAAATAATTTGCGTGGGTGTTTGTTTTATCTATTTCAGTACGCACAATACTATGCATTATTACTGATGTTTGGTTTATTTACTCATATTGGAGTTCTTGTTAATATATATTCGCAATTGCTACAAGATAAATAAACAAATCATGGTTTTTTATGGAGTTAACGATGAAAAATGTTTTGTGAAAATTAATTTTAAAAAATATTCTCAAATGCGTACATAAACTTAATTTTTGAACATTAGATGAAGATTTCTTAGATATATTAAAGTACTTCTTGCTGCGAGAATATTAAAGCATCAATCATACATCATAATTTGAAAAAGTATCATGTTGATCGTTACTACAAAAAAATACTTTATTGAGTTCTGATCGTAATGGACAATGTACAAGTACTGAATTTTAAGATTGGAAAAACCTGATTTGTAAATAAAATTAGAAGATCTCAATCTAAGATTATCTTAAAATTACAACCTAAAATGAGGATATTACGTAATGATAATTTAAAAATTAATTTGATAATGACGTCTAACATCAAATTAGAATCCAATCCTTCTCATTTGTCGCAAAGACGGTAGAGTATTTTGACACTGTTCGAATTAAATCTTAAGACTTAAGAATTTAAACTTCAGAACTAATATACGACTAGATCATCTTAACGATGTTTACTCCTATAACCAATTAGAAGCTTATATGGAATGAGTATAATGTGAATATAATTTGATCCTTGAATTAATTTTAAAATCTTAGGAGATGGACAAAAAGATATATTTTTTTTGCTCAATTTGTCAAATTTAATATCTCTGAAAATCAATCCTTTTAAATATCTTACTAGGTCTGCGTTTTGCAAAAAAAAACAAAATCGTTAAACAAAATAAATGGCAGATAAAGCAATGACACTACGTTAAACAATCATCGTTGCAATCCATAAGATTGAAGAAATGGTTTTTAAGGTTTATTAATGCTAACATCCTTTAAATAACTTCATAATGATTAAACTTAGCGATTTATGAGATCAAATTTTAAATAAATAAAATCCTTATTGAATGCTCACAAACTTGATTTGTTTGAGAATTAATAAATATAATAAATAAAACTTAAATCAATTAAGTAATTAATTGCACAAAATAACACCTTTTAATATTGAAGATCCAAAAACTATTTTACCCATTTAAAAATTACGCCAATTACCATTCATTATCAAGTCAATAACGAAATGAAAAGGAAAAGGATTAACGGCGCGGCACAACAAACATGATATTTCAATAATCGCAAAACTCATTAATCTTCCTATTTAATTTTAACCCACTTCTGTGATTATTTTATTTTATTTACTTAACCCAAAACAATCTTGGTAACATGAATTAAGTTCAATGTTCATTCATTCAGATGAAAGAATGAAAGCAAAAAAAATTGTCCACAACAAAAAAGTGCACTGCCAATCTTGATTCCTTTCAAGGCTACGAGTGTAATGTGCATTTGAAATACATTAGATATAAATAAAAACGTTATTCATTCTATAGCTGTATGTTGTTGACGTTACATTACCTTGACTCAGAAAATTCACTCGATTGAATGTGCAAATTATTAGTATTAAGGCTTTTATGAATAAATACTACTAATATGGATTGAAGAATTATTATGGAGTTGAAGAAAAAAACTTAACAGCATTCTAATGACTTATTAATGTGTTTTTGAAATTAAAAATCGTTTATAGCAATTGAATATGAATATCGTTCGGATTTTTTGAGGGTTTTTAAGAATAATTGACATTTTTTTCATACAAAATTCAATCCCGTGATAAGAAACTTTCAATACTATAATTGTAATTGAAAGTTTGGACTGGAATTGAAAACCCTATTCCAAGAATGTTGTTCATCAGTTTTGATTCCAGTGCAGGGAGGGTAGCGTTAGAAATCGACCCCTAGTTGAAAAATAAGGAAGCACAGCATAATATTTAAACAATATAAAAATAATATTTGAAAATATCTTAATTTGGATGAACCAGATTTGAAGACATTGAGTTTCTAGAAATAATCTTGTACATATATTGAGTTTTTTTTTATAGAAAAGTCTTTTTAACTATATCTTTTATTTATGTTTTTTTATATATCTTGTTTCTCTTTATTTTTATATTACAAATTGATAACAATCAACAATCATATGCAATGAAATAAAGTTAAAAAATTGTCATAAAATGATTGTTGGTATAATTATTAATCTGATAAGAAGTATTGAATTTACGACACGATTATAAAAAGTTATTTGTCGTTGCTATCATCTTTCACTTGTCAATCCTTTTCCAACAATTATTCTTGCTTGCTGTTGAAATGAATTCGAGTCATCATTATGCTAAAGTTGTTGTTTTTTTGCATACGGTTGTTGACTAAAAATACACACACAATATCAGGATGGATGAATGGATGTTGTTGACACACGATATTTAAATATGAATAATAATTTGTTTACATGCTGATGGTTGGGGATTAACTTCTATGTCCAGTTTTTAACAAAACGAATTCAATAAAAATAAAAAAATTTACCACAAAACATTCTGAAAAGAAAAAGAGAAAAATTTAATTTTAAATGATTTTTTATTTTTAAAAAGTCTGTGTAACTGACAGTAAAAGCTCAATGATATTTAGTTTCGGAGATGTATGGGCGTTGCTCTATGCTGTATTTAATAATTTTCTACTATCAATTTTCATGAAAATGTCACCAAAGAAAATTATTCATGGCCCATATTCATAATAAATTTATTTAAACGACTACTGAACATTTTTTCATACAAATTTTAGATATTTTGTGGCACAAAGAGGAATTCTTCTGAAAATGAGATGTGGAAAATCTGAAAATTTAAACGATTTGCTTTTTCCAACATTAATTATACGTTTCGACTTTTGCTTTCATTTTCATTTTTCATCTCTAAAATGTGTTTGTAGAAAAATTGCTTTGAACGCGATTTTCTCATTATAATGATCATGATTTATCAGGTTTTGAGTTGTTGGATCATTTATTTGTTGATCATGTCTTATGTTTGTTGTTTAGTTGGATTATTCGAAAGATTTGTTTTGTGGCTAAGATTTTGTTTGTTTAAAATTTATAAATATTGAATTAGCTTTTATATTATGTAGAGTAAGGACTAACATTTGTGAAGGTTTGCGAACCTGAGACTGACTTCTAGCTGCTCAAATGTCAAGAATAGATCTTTTGATAACTTTTTTAACCAATTTAAGAAATTCGGCAAAGATTAATAATCGAAAAGATTTTAGAATACATAAAACTCTATTTAACTCAACTTGATTCATAAGTTGGCTTTCGAACCAACCGTGTAATGACAGTAAGGTTTACAACAATCACTGCATGTAGTTTAAACATCAAAAACTCAAAAAAACATAATTGACAAGTTCAAACTATTTACATTTTTGTTAAATTTAAGCATGTCTAAAACTTAAAAATATTTATTTTCTTCATTTCTATTTTTTCTCTCTTGAGTTTTCATTTATGATGATGGAAAAATGAGATGGAATAAGAATGAAAACGAATGAAAAATCCCCGGGAGTAGCTGTGTTTTATATAGCTTATCTCATGAATCTCCACTAAGGTCAAGATTTAAACATATTTGAAATTATGCTTGTTAGTATATGCTGCAGATGTCTTTCACTCATTTCATCATTTTTCACGTGTGCTAACGACTAGTTTTCTTTATTTATTTTTGTTTGCGAAAGAAAAGTTCTTTGACTTTTTTGAAGAATATTTTAAGGAAGTTGTTTATCTTTTAGTCACATGATATTTGTGTATTTTGACATCAATAAACTCGTGTGAACTCATTCCTGTATTTATTTAAAATTTAAGAAAAATTCTCTTTAATAAGTTTCAAGTAGCTACGATACTCATAACCAATAACTCACTTGTAATTCTAGAAAATTGAACAAATTGCTTTGAAAGGTAATTTTTCAAAGAGCCGTGAACTGATCCATCAAGTAAAGTATGTTGTAATGAATGTTAGACACCTCATCGCATGCCATAGACACACGATGTAATTGACTCAAGTATCATCGGTCGTAACGAGGTTAACAATCATAAATTGGAAAATTGATTGTCTATGTCATTAAAATATTTAAATCGTATGCATTGTAATTATTGCCTGTGAGATCTATAAATCATTTATGTGTACTTGCTCGTTTGGATCACTTCCATCACCTCTTAAACACCACCTTGGTAATGATAATAAATTCATTTTTAAAAGTCTTATTGCATGCATAAATATATTCAGTGATTTTGGAGATAAGAATGTAACGAAATGTCTGCCAATTTAATTGATAATAAAAAAATGCATAAAGCCATAAATAATGAAAATAAAAACAGAAATTGCAGGTGTGTAAAAATTTTATGCACCTTAAGACATTTTTATTGACTGATTAATTAATTTGGAAATTAAATATTTTAAATAAATATTTTAAGTACATTTTTCACTGTTTCAGCAGAAGTCAAGTTAAGTTCGTGTAGGAGGTGTGATAAAATTTGAGAGAATTTCTGTTTTGAATCTTTTGTATTCGCAATTGGGGGGTGTGAAAACTGAATTTTAAATATTTGCTGTATGACGTAAAACAATGACTTGACCCATGAGAAAGAAAAAATCGAAAAATTCTTTCAAACACAGAAACAAAGCAAGAATGAAGATTTCTAAACCTAAGGCTTAGTAAAATGTCTGCAATAGAATGTAACTGTTGATGGTTATTTTTAATTATAGCACTAAATTGGATTGTGAAGCATTCGAAGAATTTTTGCATTTTTTCTTACAAATCAACTATAATTTGAGTTTAGTTGCATCCGGCTGTGTTTAAAGGTTTTTAAAAATTTAGAATGAGCTTCTTACATAACTTTTAAGTATAAATCAGAAATTGAAATGTTTGATTTTGCTGCTTTGAGCCCTGTCCTCAAAAGCCTGTCTAAACAACGTCGCCTGTAAAGTGGCAGACCCACATTCAGGCTACGAATGGTGAGGTTTATAACCAACCAATTTCGAAATCAACATGTACAAAGAAAGCAACATTTTGCTGAATACTAACCTGATTGACACAATGACCGGTAAGGGGCCGTTCACTTATGACGTCCAACATTTAAGGGGGACTAAAGGAAACTTTTTTTTCATAGAAATTTTGTGACAGAGGGGGGAGGGGGGGTCTAGAAATCATATTTTTTGATAGACGTCATAAGTGAATTTTGATGGCCCTTAAGTGGTTCGAAACCTTTTGAAATAGTCCGAATTCAGCACCAAAACTTCATTACAATATTATTCACATTATTTCATTTAAGGTAATCCACAAACCTCACATCCTCTCTATCTTCAATGATCCTTAAAGGAATACGCAAGTAGAAGTGTAGTTGAGCTTATGTTATTTTACAGTGCCTTTAGGTAGGCTATTAAGCAATAATATGTATTTATCTTAGTGCAAACCTTGCTTTATACCAGTGTTGCATTCTGGCTATTTGTCTGGATCAGATAAATTCTGAGACAGAAATTTCTTCATAAAGATCGATTCTACATGAAGATAGAAAATCTAATCTACACAAAGATTATTTCTACATAAAGATTCGATGTAGATGTCTACAATTCTACATTCTTCTCTGATGTAGACCTGGAAAAAATGTAGAATTGTAGACATCTACATCGAATCTTTATGTAGACAGAATCATTATATACAAATAATCTTTGTGTAGATTAGATTTTGTATCTTCATGTAGAATCGATCTTTATGAAGAAAGTTTCTTAGCTAGACAAAAACTATTGAAGAATCTACATTCTTCATCTAGTGTAGACATCTACATTTGCAACACTGCTTTATACACATGCTACTAAAACTGTGCATCACAGACATTTTTAAAAATATTATGTATGTCCCAACAGAGAATTCAAAAATAATCGAGAAGCTGCCAAGCAGCGATTCACAAAAAAATAAAGCAAGTTTTCTAAAAAGAAAAATTATTTCGCACATTTTCTTTTATTTCTTCTACGCTTCATTTGTGTTTCTTTTTAGTGACTTTTTTCTTTTTTGTTTATTTTAAATAAATTCTTCATATTGATTATTTTTGTATAAATTCACTCAAATTTAACTACAAAAAAAGATGGAACAGACAAGAGTCATTTGATCTGTCTCAGACTTTATTTTGATAAATTCTTGTTGGACATAAGTCGCGATAAACATTTCCGACTTATGAAAAATATGCGAACAAGAGATAAGAAGAAGAAAAACTACAATGTTGGTGATGAAAAATGTTCACGGAAGTGAGTAATTACCCATCATTCAAAGCATTAGTCAATATGTACAATGATGATGGGTTAAAAATAAATGAAAGTTCTTTTAAGATCTCTCACCCCAATAAATCTATTACACATGTGACTTTCTTCATTTGAAGCATCACAAAGCAGCTTTTCTTGCTGTTTTTTTTTCAATTCTTCTTGAAATTTTCATTTATAAAAATAAACTGAAGCGCTTGAGTAAATTAATAATAATTTCTTTTGCTATATAACCGCAGCTTCCAAGTATTCATATTCACCAAGCCAGATACACACAATATTATTGTCCATTCTATCTACAAGTCAAACATACTATCGCACGTGCCAAACGGTTTGTGAAAGAGTAATTCTAATAATAGCATCAAGCAACTATACAACCTCAGATATGATTAATCCAGTGAATGTGTCGAAATCGTGCATTTATGCTACGGAAATACTTTCATTCGCTCTCATTCTTCACTAAGTTAATAAATTTTAAGAAAACGTGCGTAATTTTCTTTTTATTCCATGCAAAGTTATTTTGTTGTGGGAGGCACAAGAAAAACTCATTGGAATTAATAATCACATAAATTCGACTGTTAAATTGATGATCATCAGATGAAATATTAATTGGTCATAATTTATCATTCCGAAAGCAGCAGATGATCACTTTATGAATTAATATTTATCAAAAAGATATAGATTGAGTGCTCATGGAGAGCTGAGAGAGTTTTAAACTGAGAATTGTGGATTTTCTGATGATTTAAGTTTAGAAATATTTTTGCAAAATTTCTTAAAGAGGAATACTGTTAGTTGTGATCTTTAAGGTGCTTATAACGATACACAAATATCACCATTAGACTAGACATCATAAGTAGATGATCCTGAATGTCTCTTCATATAACTTAACAACCAATCAATAACAGCTTATAAAATAAAACTAATAGTCACCTCCAACCCTCAAAAATTCTTTCGAAAAAAAGAAAATTTACATCATGGAACATCATCAAGTCTCCCCAATTAAATGTTT
Organism: Chironomus riparius; assembly: GCA_917627325.4. Taxonomy (NCBI): domain Eukaryota; kingdom Metazoa; phylum Arthropoda; class Insecta; order Diptera; family Chironomidae; genus Chironomus; species Chironomus riparius. Next base: position 12,136,990 of record OU895877.1, on the reverse strand, counting down.
ATGACGTTTAAAATAAAAAATTTCTTCTTCCTCATTTTTTTTATTTCGCGATCATAAATTGCTACAAAGATTCCAATGTCATTGAGAAGAGACTGGCAAGAAGAAGAGTCATAAAAAATGTAATCTCGTAAATTTCAACAAGATAGCTTTACACATCACTTTATTAAACCACGCGTCTCGTGATTATGTTTACAAAATTGTAAAATAGGAAAACAAGCCAAGTTTTACAGGTGAAATTAGCTTAATTGATAGTTTCAATAATGAAAATCACAGGAATTTTTACAATAGTGCGCACATTTTGTCATAAATCATTCTTTTGCTTCTTTTAACCTCATCGAAATTGCGCCGATCTGCTTTAAATTTCTCTAAAAACAACAATATTTTGTGTGTCGTTATTTTGTTTTTTATGATAATTTCGCGTGAGGAGTCTTCATTGACATGATGAGTAGAAAAAAAAAAATTGTAAAAAGGCACCGAGTTGAAAAAACACGTCGACATGTGAAAAAATAAAGTCAATTGGATAAAAATACACAAACAGAAACAGAAATGCGAGCAAAAATAAACCGGAACGGGAATATTTTTAGGTGGAAAAAAGAAGGAAATTTTTTTTTCTTTCATTTTATCGCGTAAATAATAGGACGAGCAAGAGTTTCTTGTCGGAATTTAAAAAAGATTTTTTTTTGATGCTATCGCATAATTTGTTTGAAATTTTCTTTATTCAATGTCTGTGTTTGTAGGTATTTTGATTTTAATTAATTTATTGGTATTAACTTTAAAGCAATAAATTTCATGGCATTAACGAGATTGTCTTAATAAGTTATGTTTGATGATTTTTCTGTTGCTTATGATTTGGAATTAGAATTCTAAATGATATTCAAGGATCCACAATCAAAGGTTTAGAATAATTATTGAAAAACTATAGTTTTAAGGTTTTTAAGATACTTTTTTAAACATTTTTGGAGGTCCGATCTCTCGAAGATTCTTAGTTTTTATTTCTGATACAAATTTTAATCTGGAATGGTTATCTGGAACAAGTTTCTTGAATAAACCACCATATTTGGATGTATTGATCAAGATCATATCCAAAAAACTGTCTTCAAGTTAGGATTTTGATGTATCGCGCCAAAAAAGTGTTAAAAATTTACAAAAAACTTGAAACCTAGTCTACGAAGAATTTATTATTCAAATAACTTCACTTTCTTCTAAAAGGTAAGCAGATCCAATGGAAGAATGCATATAAGTTAATTCTCCTCACTTAAATCACTAGCCGTGTCCTTAAAGATATAATAAGATATAAAAACAATTAATTCCCAACTTAAACCATCTTATCATTAAGAAACAACAGCTTATTTTAAAAGAAAACATAAACCACATGACTATTAAATTCATAAAGACTAAATACAATCAAAAGAAACCCCATCACTCTTCACGCTTGAGGAATCGCATAAAAAATTAATCTCGAAATAAAAATACATCAATAATAAATGACCAAATTAAAAGATTTAGTGCCAATCTTCTTCATTTTCCTCGTGACATCAATGAAGACGGAGGACAAACAAATGTTTTATTGTCTTTTGTTGTTATTATTATTTCCTTCAATGATACTTCGCGAGAAAATTGAAAGAAAAGCATTAAAACAAGTGTTTTAGTCTGAAAATACTTTTTGTTCCTCAGTGTATACAAAGTTAATGCTAATTAGTAAATAAAGATTTATGTGAAAATTGTGTGCGTGCCTTTCTTTTTGTTTGTTATCGTAAGCAAAGTAAGAAGTTAAATAATTTTCATTTTAATGTTATTTTTCATTCTTTCAGTATGAACTCGTGTCGTATTAATGCATCGAGTGAGACAAGAGTAAACAAAAATAAACTTGATATGATCATGATGTGCGAAATGTACACGAGTGTAAGATTGTTAATTTATATATTATGTCATCTTAAATATATCTCAATTTTGTGATTCTGCTCGTGTTATTTAATTTAAATGCAGAAGAACACCTGTTACTGAGTATGTAATTTACTGCAACATTAATAAATAAATGGTGGAAATGAGAGCGGTGATTAAGTCATTAATGGGGATGTGTCCGGGAATATTTTCTTCTTTTGATTTTTGGAATTCAAAACTTGAAGATCAACTGTTAAAAATGAGATATCGAAAGACAGAAAGTCTCAATTTTAAAGTCATGAAGAGTCTGGAGTTCTGCTAATAAGATTATTAATCACAAAATCCACCTTTATGCAAAAAACTTTATAATCGTATCTTTCTAGAAATACAATTTAACCGAGCTTGTTAAGGAACAACTTAAAGTTGAGAATTAAAAGTTTATTACAATAATATTTATGGACCATAAACTAGGTATAACTTATAATGATCATCCTCTTATGATCTGTGCAACTTTTTATAAAGGAATTAACAATTTATAATTTTATTGAAATGATCAACATTTTTATTGATAAACATGAAATTTTTCAGAGAATGCCAAACTAATTAGCCTGGAGCCAGAAGAAATTAAGAATTTAATTTGTTTTCAGTAAAGTGATTTAATATAAAACATCGCATGGAGATTTAAGTCATAAAATGAGTAGAATTAACCTTTTTCAAACATTTGATCTTGAAATCATGATTCAAGATGTTGACATTATGAAAGTATTTATAATAAACTAGGTTATTAGGATATTTAAGAGAAAGAATGTTAAATATAAAGTACTTTAAGGATTATTCTCTCGTTAAGACTCTACTAGCTTCTGATCTAGTTTGATTTGAACCTTATTCTTCAAGTTAAACTTGAGTTTATTTTGATTGTTAAATTTGATTTCATCGAGATTTCGAAATTTCAATCCATTTTAACTTTTAATGTTCCTCACAAATTAAAAATAAATTGAAACATATAAAGCTTAATTGCAAACAAATTGAACTTTAAAGAGACACAAATTAAGGAAAATTTCACACTTCCAAAATTGCCACATATTGTCTTTAACTAGCTACAATATTAAATAAATTACGACGTCCAATTAGCATCTGCATTAATTATTATTGCAATACACTTCATTCTCTTTTAAACTCTTATTCTTCTCATCACTGAATGCGATAAAAAAGAAAAGAAAAGGAAAACTGGATTTTTTAAAAAAATGCTGTGGGAGACCGCGATGTAAAAATAAATATTCATTGAGCTGCTACTGTTACTATATTAAAATTTGTCTGGTGAATATTTTTGCTTTTCGGAAAACAAGAAACAAAATTGAGTCACTTACCATTTTTTATTCCTTTTTTCTTCTTTTTGAATATTTTTTTTAGATTTTTTTCATCTTTTATTCCATTAATTCGAATACGGAGCCTTTAACACTTAATTGTTGACAAATTAATATTGAAGTAAATAAGTAGGAAGGACAAAATCATAAGTGTAGAATAAATGAACAAAAAAACATAGGAGTTGGAGGAGATTGTAAATTTAATTAATTAAGATGTAATGATGATGTCGATGTCTCGTGCTTAAATGAAACCAGCGTATAAGATCCACATCACTGTAGGGAAATAAATGAAAAATATGAAATTAATTAGTTTTATTACAGACTTTAATTTGAATTTTAATGTTGATAATTAAGTTTTATAATGGGAATTTTGACATGGATTGTAAGTATAACAAATCAAAAGAGTCTTCAATAGATTTGCGTTATTAAAGATTCTAGAAGTCATTTTTAAACAAAACCATTCAATTTGAAAATTCCAACAAATAAGGAAATTCCAACTAATGTTTATTAGGGGATATCCTATAAAGATTAAGAATTGTCATCTTTGAGATCATCAGAATTTCTAAGATAACGAAACCATTTGGGATTTTCAGAATTTTGATAAATATCTTCGTTATTTCAACTTTTATTTATAAAAGCCACTGGTTTTTCCAATAGATTGACCGAGATTTATTAATACTTTGTTTGTCATGAATTTGTTATTAATTTTTTTTTTCATAATTTATTCAAACAATATGTAAATCAGCATTGTCAGAAATGAAACTTTTAGATATCATTAATTTGATTCAAATCAACTTTGGATTCTGTTCAATAATTGTTTTCGATCTTTTACAAAATTTTATAGTTTTAGTATCAACAACAACGATCAACAATAGATTCTGAAGTCCTAAAGTCTTTGTAAGCTTAATGTAAATGCCAAAAAAATTCCACCTTCAACATGCTCATCTGTCAAAATTTTTAAGTCCTCTCATTCAATAAATTTTCATCAGTTTCTCTTAAGAAATAATACAATGAAAATGCGAGCCGCAAGTGTGATTTATCTTCCTCATGATTGAAGCTGATTCATAACAAGATTTCAAATGTTTTGGAAAATTTCCAACATACAATTTTTCATTTGGATTTATTGAATAAATTAAATGAAAAAATTTCAGCTAATTGTTTTCCACATGACTTAAAATACATCTTGACTATTGCATGCTGTTTCATCTCATTGAGGTAGATCAAATTGAAGAGGAGATAGGTGAGTGAAAAATAATGTATCTTAAATATTTTTATAGCCTTTCTACATTTTTTTCTGAAGCTATAAATTTTGAAATATAGCATTTTGGGATTTGACTGCCTTTTTTACAGCAGCAGATGGTTGTTCAGGCATTTTTGAGTGAGTTATGTAATTTTTGTGATTTAATTGCATTCAAGTTAACGATTCAAAGTTTTCAGGTTGATAGTTTTGATTCAAACTAGACCAAATTTAAATCAATGCAAAGAAATCTAGTTAATAATCTTAGGAGATGTATTTTTCGACCATAGAACCTTAAACTTAGCGGAATAGTGAATTTCTCATGTTCAAATTCATGGATAACTTCCACTTAAATATCAATAAACTTTAAAAATCATAATCTTACCTCCTAGAAGAATGACTAAGATGCTGAATGTTGTGATGAGATTGTGAAGTTCACTCATCTGCAATAAAGCACATCATATTATATCACGAATTGATCAATTCCATTAATAATAACATTGCAGAAGACGTAATCGCGAAAAAAAAACAAAATCATTTCAAGCTGATCAAAATAGAAAAAGAATTAAGAAATTTATTTTCAACAGTTGTTCTTAACTCTTTTCTTTTTTAAAGCAGTGATCATAAATTATTGCATTATTCGAATTTTTTATTTCCTACAATTTATATATCTTCAAGACTGTATTAATAAAAGAAGAAATTGGAAATGCTTGAAATATTTTCTATTTTCTCATATTTTTCACATCTTTCACTTTTTCATTTGTGATAAAAATAATTTTTTTTGTCCATTGCTAGTCACAATTCACTTACTTTGACGTTGTTTTAATTTGCTTTACTTTTTTAAATATTTGAGCTGAGCTCTTTGAATTATTCCTTTTTGTTGGCTTGCGTTTATTTCGCTTGAAAATTGAAACTTGAATGATTCAAGAAGCGCTCTGGAGATTTTCAATTTTCACACATCAGCGAGGAGAAAATTTCGGCTTTTTCTATTTTCCTTTTTGAAGAAAATCCGAAAATCGAAGATTTTTCATCTTTTATAAAAATTTACTGATTCTTCGGCCTTCGGTCGTCTTCACTGTTGTTGTTGTTGTTATGTATATTGCTTCTTGCTACTAAGTTCCAATTTTCTTTTTTGTCCCATTTGTGAGTTATTTCCACTCATTCCTACATCGATAAGTTTAGACTTTTTTGCTTTATTGTCTTGCATGTTAGAGCTCTTGATATTAAATTCGGAAGTGCTCTCATCTTCATGAAATTCATGCTGTCGAAATTCTTGTTTTAAGTATACGATCATTAACAAATGATGTTGATCAATGAGATTTTAAAATTCATACAGCTTTAGACCTCCTGCTGTTCCTAATAAGCAATTATTATTGTTGCGAATAAAATCTAAAAGACACCGTTGTGATTAAAAGCAATTAAATTTTGGAATCCTAAAAGTATTGTTAAACTGATTCAGCAAAATGTTCATTAGAATTTGCTTAACAATCAATAAATCAATTTATTCATGCACAACTGTTATTCGCACCTATTCGGCTTTATCTTTATATCCATCGACATATGTACATTTTAACTTTGGTCTGGAACAATTTTATTATTTTATTACAAGTTGAACCTTCATTCATGAGCACAGTTCCGAATACAATAGAATGAAGAAATTAAATCAGATACAACTGATAGATTCTTTGATTTTTTTATGCAAAAGTCTCGAATTCTCAACAATTGATATTATAATTGAAGAATTAAGCTCGTACAAATGAAAACATCTTCAATCCTTTTGTTTGTTAAGAACTTAAGCTGATTTGAAAGATTAAAGCAGGAATCAACAAAGTTTCCAGTGCAGCGAAAGTTGACATTTAGTTCAAAAACCTTCAAAACCAAAAATGGATTCAATTTTTTAAATAAAGTAAACTTCAACTTTTCCATGTATAATTCAAGCCGACTTCAAGTTCTGTTCATGAATTAAATCAATTGAATAAAGATATGTTTTACATGCAATACGGAAAACAAATTGATACAATTTAAAGATATAATCGCAATATACTTTTTCCTTATGTTATGTTTAAAACCTTGAAGATTTTGTATCTAAAGTTATTGATAAGAACAAGCAATGCTTTAGATTTGATTTAATTGATTTCAAACAGTTGACTGATTATAAAAAATTTTAGAATCAACTTCTGATTGAGTCTATGAACTCACCAAGTCCATTTGTAATGTATTGAGCATGGGCCAAATTTGAATCTTGCAAATGATTAATAAGCAATAATTCTATATTCATTATTGTAAACTGTAATTGATGTTAATGATGAAAAGTTCAACAATGGACTAGCTTAATGCATTAGACAAAACCAGCTAGAGAAGACAACGTTTGTTCAAAGATCACAATATTTAAGTGGAGCAAATTATTTGTATTATGCAATAATCTAAACAAATTCTTATCGCTCGCACAACAGCTTCCAATATATTACAAAATGCTATTACTGTCCAATAATTTCGAAGTTTTCAATTTCAAGATTTCTAAAGTTTGACGCTTGTGTTATTTTGATCTTTTGAAAACATTGTTGTGCATGTCATCCTGAAAAATGATTAAATCATAAAAAAGATTTATTTAATCAGCCAACAAATTTACAATATAGAACAAGAAAAAGATGAGATGTGAAGAATAAAATGACAAGTGGGCAATTCTACAGATAACTTTTTGGAAATTTTTACATAAAATTTCAAATATTTCTTATTTTTTGGTCTAAAGTTCCTTCAAAGTTATTCGTAGAGGATGAGAAAAATTATAATCTTCAATTTAATACATTCAATACAGTCTAACATACATTAATTAAAGAGAAATTTGAATTCTTTAGTCGATTTCTCGGCGACAAAAAAAGTATTTTTTTTTTTTTTTGATAATCCAAAGAATTCAAATTTCTGCAATTATAAAACAACTTATATCGTCATATATATATATCATTCGACTGGAAATTTATTATTCTCTAATAATAACTAAAAATATAATTGAGTTTTTTATATAATAATTTCAAGATAAAACGAATCTTCTGATAAATTTTCATGTCGCCGAGAAATCAGAAAAGCGCATCTTTCCAGAAGCAAATTTCAAATTTTAAAAAACCGTTAAAAAATTTTCTATGGAAGTTTCTTCTTTTTTTTAAATAGAAAAAATATCATATAATCTTTCTTTATTTCAAATTTGGAATTATTGTAGTTTAAGTTACATTTCTTTGAGTCTTATTTTGACACCAGCCTGAATATGGTTTTAATTCAACTATATATTGATTAATTATTAATTTTGATGAATGAGATTTACATATATCATGAAAATGTGGCATAAAAAGTTTAAAAAAATTGCCGAGCGAGAAAAAAAAAAGCTTTTTTTAAGCTTATGAACTACGTTAATAAATTATTTTTGAACTGGCTTGTTCGGTGCTGGTGGGCAGCTCATGAAGCCATACTTCACTATGAGTTTAAATGCAGTTTTTTGAGGTGCATCCTTTGGGATCTTTCCGGCTTCGTCGACGAAACTGCAGAACTGATTTATTGCTTCTTCAATGTTGAAGATTCTCTTTAGACGTTCTTGAGCTTCTGTGAATTTCTTGAAAAGGCTTTCATTCTTTACTGCTTCCTTGAGTTTCTCTGCCTAACTGATATTATTGATCAGTTGTTGCTGATTAATCTCTTCTTGAAATGTTGCTGATGAGTTACTTGCAGCATTCACTGGATGTGAATGAGCAGAAACTTGATGTCGTTTGCTTAACGATGGAAAATTGTTACTGTCCAAAAGACTTGATATCTGTGGCAGCATTTTGAGTTGTGGTTTGGCTCTTGACTTTTCGATTCTTTTGGAATACGAAATGAACGATGGGGACAGTCTATAACTGGCAGCATGATCGCCATTGCAATTAATGCACTTGGCATTTCCATCACGAGTGGATCGTTGACATTGGTTTGGTGCGTGAACTTCCGTGCACTTGACGCATCGAAACTTATATCCACAATTTTAAGATGAGTGACCCCAACGTTGGCAGTTGAAGCACTGCGTTGGGCTTTTGTTGCCCTTCTTGATGTTCTCCCACTTGACGATGATGTTGTCGATGTTACGGTGGTTATGATTGAGCACGTTGATGTTCACACTTTCATCTTGAAAATGCACAAGATAAAAGGTGAACTCGGGCTTCTTGACGAGAATTGTCACTTTGACAGCTGAAACCTTGGCTTCTTGAAGTAATCTTAGTACTTCATTCGTTGGTGTTTCGTAAAATCCTTTCAGAACGAATGATTATTGAGGCCTTGTCCTCAACATTTTTGACTATGACTTGTGTTGTAGCCGCTGATGAAATTTTAAATGCAGGCTTAAACTGCAAATTGATTTGTGAAATTATTTTTCTCACTTCATTAATATTTTGCTGGATGAACAAAGGCTTTTCAGCCTTTGCAGCTATTACTGGAACTTCAGGTTCCGCCGTGGAGTTTTTTTTTTCTGGAACTTGTTTTCTTTGTTTCTTGAGATTTTGTTTTGATCTACTCGGGATTTCATCAAAGGCCATTTTTGGACTTAAATCCTGCTTCCTTTTGCGTCTCTTCATTCCCAATGGGCAGCAGACAACACCTTGTACTTAAATAAATAGTTTAAACAACTATAAATAACTTGGAAACTATTTAATTAATTAAATGAAATTTTTTCACACGTTTATGCACAAGGGGCTTTGAACTTTTTTTTTGTTGGAAGTTTCTTCAATAAGTTCACTTCTTCTTCTTCATCTAAATCTGATGACTTTGCATATATGTTAGAATTCCAATAATATTATTAAATTTACCTTTACAAAAAAAAAATTGTTGTAAACAAACGAATTGTTTACAGTTTTTGTAACGAATTTTTAAAATTTGAAATTTCAAGTAGAGAAAGTATTATTACTGAAATTTTAGAAATTCAACTCTTCTGTAGAATTGCCCATATATAAATTAAAAATTATAACAGATTCACTTAAATGAATTACGAATCATCGTCAAAGGATTTATTTTCATCAGTTTTCTTGTTTTTTTTTATATTTTTTCCTCATATAAACTTAAGTAAAATATAAAGACACTTAATAATTATAAGTTTGTGATTATGTCAACAGAGAAAAGAAAAAATATCTAAATTTTGTCACTAGCTTGTTGGAAATGAAAATAAGCATTTTTTTCAGACAACTTAAAATATGCGTAATGACTAAAATCTAAAATTATAATATTTAGTATCATTCAAAAAAAGTAGAGTAGCTGATTAGAATTTGAGGGGAGAAAATTTGTTTTTAAAAGGTACTTAACATTATCTACTACATCATGATAATAAAGTTAATTAATTAATTAACATATATCATTTTTCCTGTTTTCCTCTTCTTTTTTTTGAAAATTCTTTACGACATTAAAACATTTTGATTTCTGTTATTCATTTGATGAGCTCTAAGGATCGGAACGACGACAAAAAAATTAAAAAGTTTAAAAGACCAAAAAACAGGAAATCAATGATAATGTCTCAAAAATTTTCATTTTGTTATGATAATCAGCTGTTTTTGTAAATTTAGTCTGTGTGCCATGTCAGCCGTTGTTCATAGAAATCAATCACCAGTTGTGGACAATGTTGTCGGGCGAGTTTTGAAGGAATTAGCATAGCTTTGTTGCTATTTTTCCATTGAACAAGGAATGCAAGCTCACCATTAACGTCTGTAGCGCCAATAATTTTCTCAGGCTCGAGTCCACTATCAAATGGCGATGCTTTATCCTTTTCCTTGTCTTTATCATCATTACTACTACTTTTCTTTTCCTTTTCCTTTACTTTTTCCTTCGTTGACGTTGACTTTTCATTCTCTTCGTCTGAATGCTTTGTTGAGACATTATGATTTGATTCCTTCTTACTCGTGTGTTCTTTGCTGCTAGGCTTCTTGGGCTTTTCTCGTTCCTTCTCTTTTTCCTTTGTGGGTTCTTTTTCTTTTTCTTTATCCTTGTCCTTTTCTCGTTCCTTATCCTTTTCTTTTGTGGACTCTTTTTCTTTTACCTTATTTTCATCGCGACTTTCTGATTCTGTTTTACGAGATTTCTTCTCTTCATGCTTTTTCGTCGAGCTGGTTGTTGAGTCTTCATTGGAACTGTTACTAATGCGCCGCTTCTTTGTCTTTGATTTTTTGGCCTATAAACAGAGTATCAATGAGATTTCCGGCTGTACTATAATTAAGTTATTCTTACCTCTTCACTCTTTTTGCGCATTTCTTCAAATTCTCTGATCAGTTCATCACATTCCAAATTCTCCTTTGGCTCCCATGTATTTTGAGTATCATCATACCCTTTCCATTTAAGAAAATATTCGATCTAAACAAAATAGTTGTTGTTATTAAGCGCCTTTAAACTACTTGAATGAAAAATTATTCATTAATTTACCTTTCCATTCTTTGTTCGTTTATCTACGACTTTCTCAACTACATATTCCTCTTCTTCACCATCACTTCCACTACCTGAATCATTGTTTTTTGACTTATCGGAATCAGAATCGTCTTCCTTATGATTTTTAGGCATCTGAAGTTGTGAAAAAATATTTTTAAAGCGTCAGAAAAAAATTCTTGGAAAATTTCATGTAATTAAGCAGTTTTTGATACTGCATTGATTCAAAGTATGATTTGTGGATGTTTAGTAACTGTTTAAAGCTATTGGTATTGTTTATAAAGCACTAAATACTTACGTTTTCTTAATTATTTATAAAATTAATGTGTTCTTTTAAACTCAGGCGAAAAATATGCGGAACAAGCTTTTGAAAATTGAAAAATCGTTACTTTAAGTTTCTATTTTTAATGGATATTCTCATAATCAATAAGTCTGTTATAAAACAAATTAAGCAATGATATTAATGAGGTTTATAGACATCTCATTTATACTGTAATTAAGTAAATAGATTAAGAAAGAGTGAAAAGATGCAAAAATTCTCACAAAAAGATGCAAAAAAAGATTTCAAAAAGACGCAAAAAAGATTTCAAAAAGATTAGCGTGTTATTGAAATAACGTATTTTCGCGCCAAAATAAATAAATAAGTTAAATTAAATTGTAAAATGAGTTCTATAGATCTATTTAAAGATTTTAATGATGAAGATGATGCTCAATACGGTGATGATGATGATGACATTGACAGAAATAATCAGGAAAGTGGTAATGAGCAAGAAAATGTCAATAATAATAATGCTGGAAGTGACAATGAAGGAAGACAGGAAGTAGATCCAGCAGTTAAAATCAAAAAACCAAAGAGAAAGTTAGTGACACTTAATGCTGAGCGATTAAAAGGACCGAGAGGCATAATAGCAATAGATGACTTCTTTAATAATATCAAATTAAAAGGCAAAGGACATGAAAAGCAGGATTTAAATGAAGTAATGAGGAGATTAGAGCACTGGTCACATCGTATGTTCCCTAAATATCATTTTGATGATTCCTTAACCAAAATAGAACGGCTGGGAAGAAAGAAGGAAATAGCATTTCATATGACTAGATATAGATTAGGGCAATTAGTCCAGGAAGATGATAATCGAGTGCTGTCAGACAATGATGATGATAGAATGGAAGATACACTAGCAAATGAGCTGCCTGTCGATGAATTTGAGGACCTACTGAATCAACAAATTGCTTTGTCAAGTACATCACATAGATCTAATAATAATGCATCTATAAGTCAGTTAAATATGTCATCTGTGTCCTCATCTACTCAAATCCACAAAGAGCCAATGTCACCGGAACCACCAGTATTTTCACAAGTTGAAGCTATACAGCCCAAGTCACAACTTACTGATGAACAAAAGGCAAGAATTGAAGAGAATCGTAAGAAAGCTATGGCAATTAGAGCAGCAAAGTTGAAGGAATTAGAAGATAAAAGATTAAAAGAACTGAAGGAAGCTGAAGAACAGAAGCTTAAGGAACGATCACAGCCAACAATCAATATAGAAATAGATGATGATTTTTGTTAAATAAATTTAACGGTTTCAACCGGCTAATTTTAAATCTTTGCATCTTTTTCTGCAACTTTTCAGGTCCATGCGAAAACTAGTTTGCTAAAATTTGCAAACTTTGTTATATCAACAAGACATAAAGTTAATTAACGAAATAAAGTATTACATATCATTCCAATCGACTGTACAGTCATCGTAAAAAGCTTAGATAAATTAATATTGATGGTGAAAATTGTTTGATTGAGTTCATTATTGATAAGGTTTCAATACTACAAGCAAAAATAAATTATAATTAAAGAATTAAGCTATAAAACGTGCTTTAAACCATTGTAAATCAGTAAGAAACGGTGTTTTAGGACTTATCAAATTAATTAAACTTATTAGTATCCTCCAACAATAAAGGTAAGCGTCATTTTTGATGAAATTAATAAGTTGAAAAAAAAGTACAAAGAGAAAAAAATTTTAAAATTTTCCTATTTCGTAATAATTTGACAGTTTTTCTCTCGCAATGGATGCTGATAATAAACTATATGAGTTGATGAATGTAAATAGAAATGCTACTGATGCTGAGATTAAGAAAGTGAGTATGAGTCAGACATAAGTTCTGAGAACCAAAAAAAAAAAAAAAATTAATTGGAACATGTGCTAAAAAGGCATAAAGAAAATGGAAAAATCCAATAGAATCAAGGCTGTAATTATACTTTTAAATTTCGTCCCGTTTTAGAGCTATCGTAAACTGGCTATGAAATATCATCCGGACAAAAATCCAAATCCAGACGAAGCTGAAAAGTTTAAGGAAATTACTTATGCTTATGAGATTCTATCGGATCCCGATAAACGTAAAACTTATGATCGTTATGGCGTTAAAGGACTTCAAGAGGGTGGTGCTGATACAAATGACATGTTTAGTCATATTTTCGGTTCATTCTTTGGTGGTGGAGGAGGTGGAAGATCATCAGGTCCACAACAATGCGAGCCAATTGTAATGCAAGAGCTTGTGACATTAGAAGATCTTTATGTTGGAGGTCGTGAGATTCCACGTAAAATTACTCGAATCATTGGCTGTACAAAGTGCAATGGTCAAGGTGGTAAGAACGTCAAGAAGTGTAAAGAATGTCGTGGAACTGGCACAAAAATCATTATTCATCAAATGGGATTCATGACACAACAGATTGCATCAAAATGCAATGATTGTGCTGGAACTGGAGAGTTTATAGACAAAAAGGATCGCTGTGACTTGTGTAAAGGATCAAAAACGATTGAGGACAAAAAGGAAGTAACGATTCATATTGATAAAGGCATGAAACATGCACAGAAAATTGTATTTCGCGGTGAAGGACATCACTTGCCTGATACAGTTCAAGGCGATGTCATTGTTGTACTGAAGGAACGCGATCATGAAACATTCAAACGCGAAGGAAATGACTTGATTTTGCAACAAACAATTTCAATAACGCAAGCATTATGCGGCTTTGATTTGTTGATTAAACATTTAGATGGACGTGATCTTCATGTAAAAAATCCACCTGGGAATGTGATGAAAAATGGTGACATTAAGTGCGTTACTCATGAAGGTATGCCACTCTACAAGAATCCATTTGAAAAAGGAAATTTATTCATCAACTTTACCGTTGAATTTCCTGAAAAAATGGACGTCGATTTAATTCCACAATTAGAGAAGTGCTTGCCACCAAGGCCGGCATTCGTTATGCCAACGGGTGAGCATGTAGAAGAAGTGAGCATGTCTGACTACGATCCAAATGATCAATCAAGACGCAAAAAACATTCAGCAGCTTATAATTCCGATTCTGAAGACGAAGAAGGTGGTCATCCAGGCGGAGTTCAATGCCGAGCCTCATAAATTCATGTATGTAATTATTTGTGGATTATCGACCCCCCCATTAAAATAACAGATAAAGTAATTCTGTTTATTGATGGTGTATGGAGATTCGTATTTTTTGATTTCTTTTTTTAGGTTTCACAAATTATAAGAATAAATTTTGGTTTAATATTTTTTGTGTCTGAAGATGCGCTGATCTTTTTTCTATATAATCCAAATATTATAATTTTTTTGTTTTTTTGCAAAGTCATTCATAAGTAATAACTCAAAAGCACCGTAGATGAAAAAAAAAATCAACAATACATAATTTTAATACATATTGTGTGAGAATGTCTGGAATAAAGGATTAAAAATCCTAATTATTGGATGTTGATGCTCAATGATGCTTCAAGTCTGATCCTAAGGATCAACATTTATATGATTAGTATTACATCACATGACAGTTGAGAGTTATTTTTTGTGGAGTAGCTCAATTCTTAAAATCTAGCTTAAAACTAGCTTTTAAAAGTTCTGGTTACTAGAATATACGAATTGCCTAGAAGCAAGAGAACTAAAATATGAAACCTACTCCTGTGTTCATAGAGTTTGAACAATATTACAAAGATTCCAACACTAAAAACAACGTTATAAACTTAATTTCTACTCTGTCCAAGTCAATTAGACTCAAATCTCAGTTCCAGAACAAACCAGACCCAGTATGATTCTATGGGAATTTCCATATACATAATTTTCTTAAGAATAACCACAAAAAAAGTAATATTTTCGACTGTGTATTGTGATAACATGCGCAATTTAACGACTGCTGATGATAGAAGCATCATTGAGACGCTCAAGTCCTGATCAAAAAATAGATTTTATTTCATAATTTTGAGATCAAGCTCGATTTGATATTTAACGAAAAAAAAACACAATTAATTAATGATAACCATGATTCGTACGAAAAAGGAGTAAAGAACTTAACATTAAGTAGAACTGAATATAATAAAATGACTATCGTTGTGATTTAGCATTGAATGATGATGAAAAACCAAGATTAAATTATATGAAATTCAGTATAAATTAATTAATTAATCTCCCCAGTTTTTATGGCAATGCAGAATTCCTTCATAAATATTGTAATTTTAAATTAATTTCATACCTACTCATTTGTTCCTTTAAATCTTTCTTTTGGAAAAGTGAACAAGAAAATCTTTTGAAAAAACCCGGAAAACAAACACACGTAAAGTAGATAATGAATACAATAAAAAATGGCAAAGAATTAATAAAAGAATCAATTCGTAATCAAAAAAACTTAGTTTTTTCTTCTGATTTGACTTTTCTAAGTATTTTCAGCTGATGTCATCGTCTATAACAAGTGGTTTTGTTATGGAAAACTTTTAAAATGAATCATTTTGTTTGAATTTTCAGAGAGGATTGTTTTTTCGTTCTTTAGGTTCAACAAGGATCAATAAACTATCCTTGTCATTAAACTGACTACAATCATATTCTGACTATTGAGAAAAGTCAAAGAAAAATCAGCCAATAACTTGATATCGTGGTTGATAATATAACCTTAAAAACTCATGTTAACAGCGATATAACTAGTTATAGTCGATAACTAAGGAAGTAAATTGATATCATTTGGAATAAGTTGTTATTTCATATTCCTAAAGCTTGAATTTTAACGTTATTCAAAGTTTCGAGTCATCTTGTATGTTCATTTCTTGTATCGCCGTCCAAAAAAGGATTGGATGACACTGTTCTAGTGTGTCGCGTTCTTAAAAGTTTGAATTTAGTAAAGGAAGCAAGCTAGAAAGTTTTCAAAAACAGGAACACTTTACAAAGATAATGATCTTCACAAGAAAACTTAATAAGCATCAAAATATATTAAAAAAATCCTCAAACTGAGAAATCAGGAAAAATCTTCAAAAATGCAGCGTTAGCTTTATTCAAATAGAATTCATTATTATTAATCAGTTTTCCTAGGAATGCAACTTGTCATTAACAAGCAGCAGTTCAGTTGATAAAAAACAAAAGAGTTAGAAACCACAAGAGATGATTTAAATGTTTTGACGATTCAAAAAAATGAAAAATGAAAAATAAAGAGAAGCAGCAGTGACGCATTGATTCGTTATACATTTAAACAAATGACCCTTAATGGAAGCAAGAATAAAGTTCGTGTGTGAAGAACATCATCACCATCATAATCATCATCACATTCACAGCACAGCAAACTCTTTTAATCTTCATTTGTTTCCATTCAGTCAGTCACATTCGAGAGATCCATACGTCCACAAAGTGCACATTTTTTTCTTCTTTTAAAAAAGTTTATATTTTTTATGTGTTTACATGTTGACTATTTTGCGATTCTAAGCGCGAGTGATCTTGTTCCAATTTGATGTAATAAATTTTTTCTTTCTTCTTTTCGTTCCTACATAGCTGCAAGTTTACATTTTCTTGATCATTTTGGTCTTCTGCTGAATGCGCGAGTTTTGTTGGAAAAACCTTTCAAGTATTGTGAGCATTTTTAGTGCCAATTTTTAAAAGTGCCTTTTCGTCTTTTGCGAGTTTAAAATTACAATGAGAAATTCTGCTCTTGTGTATTAGTGTGGATTATTATTCTTATTTTTTTGAGAAATGGAGAAAAATTATTATTATTGCAGATGTGCATTGATGTGAGTTTCTTTTCATTTTATTAGGAACTGCGGAATTAAATTTGTTTTTAATCTTTTTCAATATGAAAAGAGGTGGAAAGTTTAGAACAAAGTTTATAATCTGATAAGAAAGTTGCTGTTCTTATCACTTTCTGTTGTCCTGTTTCGAGTCAGAACTTCAGCTTCCGTGGAAATTTTCAAATGAATCATTTTTTTGATCTTAGACATAAATTGGAAAATAACATTAATAAAGTGGGAAATTTTTAAAACCTGTTTTGCTTTATAAGCTCCTAGTAAGGCAAAAATATTATGTTTATACTTTGCTAAGTTACAGGGGCGTAGCTAGAAAATTTTTAAGGGGGGGCCCATTTTCGAAAATTAAAAAACCGTTAATTTGTATCCTTAAATCTATATTCATTCTTCATAAGTTTAAATATTTAATTCATGGTTCATACATTAAATTTAATTTTTCGTGCTGATTTTGACATTTTTTTCATCACTTCCTCTACATTAACTGGTTCTTCTCTATAAATACTTAATAAAACAATTATCAGATTTTCGTAGGGGGGGCCCGGGCCCCCTATGCCCCCCCCCTGGCTACGCCCCTGCTAAGTTACTAGCTTATAAATCAGGATTCAAATACAGGATAGTATCAATGTCTGGTGATGTCTTGGATTAGAATTAAGGGTCTGAAGAGTTAGATCTACATTGAGAAATCTAATGTCACTAGTAATCTGAGATCCGAGTTCAAACCACTAAGGCAAAGAAAACATTACATTTAATTTAAGATGCTGCCTATTTTGTAATAAAGGTTTGTTAAAGTTGAATCTGATAAACTTTCTTAAACTCTGAGTTTCTAAGATAAACCTTGGATCTTGTAATAGGACTTGCAACCTGGTCCATCTGTCAGTTTTAGGAAGAGAATAGTGTTTATTACCTTAGCTGGTCAGGAGTTTGGAACTCAACAATCATGTTTAGATTATGTTTGATGATGAATCTTCTTTAGATGTGATTTTAGAGACTAGAAAATCCCAGTAAACTTTAAATTCTTAATATAATTGGAATCTAAACCGACTCATTTGAAAGATTAGAATGTAATGTAGGGTTTTGCTGATAGGAAATGCGGCACTGCTATCGATGATCTGTTGTACTATCCCAAGTCCCCTATGCTAGAATTCCAATGTCCTTAATAAAGCCAATAATGTCCTGATAATGCTGCTTATTTATATCCTCATCATTCAAATAGTCTTCATTTGATAGTGAAAAATCTAATTAAGGACCTTTATGCAATCTAGAGGCTAAGAGTAGGCTAAGGAAGTCTAGAACCCCCACTCCGACACTTGCTTAATTAACCTACATAATTTTAAATTAGACGAAAATTTTAGAAAATAAATGTCATGAAGAATGTGAATAATAAGAAATTAGTTGAAACACAGTGATAGGAAAAAAAAATATAACAAATAAGTAACATGCTGCACAAGTGTACATATACACTAACTTTATATAGAATAGCACTCACTCAATACAGCACAATACGGGGGACCAATTCATTTAAAACAATTTATTTAGAAACATCATCATCCAACATCATGCTATATGCTGGTGTATATTTCTCATACAATTGTATGTGGTTCTGGTATGATGTACAGTCATTTCAATATTATGTATTAATATATATTATTCAGAGAAAAAAAAGGTTGTTTTATCGCATTAGCTGAGTATATTCCAAACTGATAACGCGCGGTGATGGCAAACACACAGACATTTATAGAACAGAACAGAATACTAGTAACAAAATTTGCTGTATCATTGCTGTGATGAACAGAGTGCATTTTTATCTTGCTTTTGACACATTTTGTTGAGAATTTTTAAGGCTTTCGAAATATTGAGAAAAATCCGTTGAGGACAGACAAGCAGCTCTAATTATGTGCATATTTGCTTCCTTTGTATTCTCACGTGTTTTTTCAATTATTTTTTATTACAATCAAATCACGATTGGAATCGTAGGTCAAGAAAAGCTAGAGAAAATTTTATTTTGACGAAAGATGACTAGAGCTTGGGTTCCAGTCACTTACAGAGATTCTAATTGATTCAGAACTTAAAAATAAAATTGATTTAATCCTTTACATCAAAACTTGTAGGTTAGACACTGTTCCTATTTAGCTATCATCAGACAAAATAACAGCAACAGATTACACATTTTGTCACTAAACTCGACCTACAACAGATGAAGAAATCTTATATTATCATAATTCATAAAGTAAAAGAAGAATGTCACATCTGAGACGCAATTGAGAATGAGGATGATGATGATGATAATGGGGCATTTTGAATTAAGGTCTTTCTATTCATAAAGTCATTTCAGCATATATAAACACATACACAGTCAGAGAGTAGGGGGGCTATTACGAAGTCATTTACTTTTTTTTTTAAAACAGAACAAAAATTTTTCTTCGTTATCATCTCGCCAACAACATTTCTGTTTTTTTGAGATGATACCGATGATGATGTTAAGTATATTTGTAGGCATTCCTCTCCTTCGCTCTTATTATTTTATTATATTTTATTTCTTCTGCCTTCAAATTTAATCATGATGAAAATTGAAGCAGCAGCAGATAAAATAAGCATTTGATTTGATGGCATGAATATGTCGCAATATCCCTCTTTCTCTGTCGTTCTGTAATTTACTTTAGTTAACTTACTCTATCGTCTTTGTTCGCCTTATATATTTTTTTTTATTTCTGTGGAAGTCGTCAGTCACTCCACTCAGTTGATTTGTTGTGTGATTGCACAACAAAATAAAAATGAAAAAAAAAAATTTGCCTCCCGTCTAAAGTTCTTTTATTATTTAAATTGATACATTATGGAACCATAAGCCATTCAACAGAAGTTCAAGAGACGAATGCCCCCGAATGTGTTATCATCTCTTTTTTTTTTACACACATTGGATTGTCGGTTCGGTCTTTTTGTCGACAGTGAATTTTGTGACAGAGAAAAAGAAAAGAAATACACAGCCAGTCAGTCACTCAGTCATTGGCATGAATTGTTTCATATACGTATATTCTTTTTTAAAGGAAATGATCTTCTTTATGATACTTTTTAAGAAGAAATCCTCAAACAGCGGATGAACTTAATAATTTTATTAGTATCAAAGAATTATTCTTTTATTGTAATTTTACATGCATGGTCGTGCTTAACTAGCTCGTCTTTGGACGATGATTTTTAGGAATTGCTTGGATGACAAAGCAAGTCAAATAAGAATTAAGAGGAATTTATGGCAACAAATAGTTTAATATAAATTGTTTACAAGATGTGTTCTCATTTTTAGTGCTTAAACACTTGTTATTGGGAAATTAGGATACTGGTTGGAATTGGGGGTGATGGAATGAAATCTAATGTAGCTTAATTAATGTAATTAATTAGTATTTTTACCTAATCTCTAGTCTTACAATTCCATTTGTCAGAACAATAGCATCTAAGGCTTAAGTGGGATTAATTTGGGAGTTAAGTTAAAGCATCCAACCTCAAAAATATTTTTGATACCCTCCAGCTTCAAAAACTTGCCCGATATGTTTCAAAACATCCCAATACAACCTTAAAAAATCCATTGATCTTCAATATGATCTCAAAATTTTAATAGACCTAAAATAGATAAGTCTAGACATAAATTATTTGACTCACAGCTAATAATAATCATTCAGTCTGCCACATATAAGTATTGATAACACAGACAATTTTAGAATCATTTATACTCTTCTTAAAATTTTAAGAAATATCTTAAATTTGAGTGATTGCTGAAAACCAATTTTGAGATTCATTTGAAACTTTTGGCACAGTTTTCGATCAGTGATGTTCCAAAAGGATAACAAAAATGACATAAATTATTAATTAATTCATGTTCAAGTGATTCTTTTTATAATCCACAAAACTTCCGAACAAAAAATCTTTCAACCGAAAAAGCCTTTAAAGAATGTAAGGGGCCGTTCACTTATGACGTCCGACATTTAGGGGGGGGGGGGTCTAGGATTTTGTGACAGTTCAAACAATGGAAATTTTTTTCTTTAGAATTTTTGTGACAGAGGGGGGGAGGGGTGTCTAAAAATCAGATTTTGATGGACGTCATAAGTGAACGACCCCTAAACAATAAATTGATTATAAATTCAGATTATTTGCGTTATAGAATTTACAGCGATTTACATAAGTTTTAAACGTGCAATAAACTGCATTTTTCAATGCAAGTTTTTAAAATAAAACTAGATTCTCTTGTCATTAAAGTCCATTCCAAAAAACCTCAAAACATTAAAATTAAAATTTTTGTAAATCCACAACTGTATCCAAATGATAATTGATCATCAATCATCTAAAAAGATTTAGTCACCATAAATCAAAGTAGCTTTATAGGTTTATTAAGTCTTTAGTAAAAACGAGTAGCTTCCTGATTTTAAATTAAAATTTCCACAGAGCGTCGTTCTTCTTTATTCTACCTCTTCCATCGCTTCCATAAATTTTCTTTTTTTTTCTCCACGTACTTCTTGTGCTGTTGTCTCATCATTTTCGCACCAACACAGCACAAAAATGAAAATTTTGTTTCTTTCTCCATTCTTTTGTGAGGCAGCGATTGACTATGATGCTGGAAAAATCCCCGAGATATTCAATTGAATCTCGCAAGTAATAGTAACGATGATAGGATTAATTAATTGCTATAAAAGACTGTAATAAAAACAAAAACATATGAGAGAGTGACTGAGAATCACAAAAAAAAATGTGTTTTGTATTGGAAGGAGTCACTTTTGTGTGAGTAACTTAACATACGATCGTTCGTACAAAAATTTTCTTCATTTAAAAACAAAATAAGAATGTTAATAATCATCGTCAGTACACAATAAGTTAACAAACACATATGAAAGTGAGAAAAATCGCTCGTGAGCGACTCTACATGTGTGTGAATTGTTAGGTCTTTTTTTTTGTTTTGTTTCTCAGCGTAGAGCGCACCCGATTCGTGAAGGCGCATTAATATAACACGAAAATCTAACGAACGAATTTCAAAGACCAAGTATTAAAGCAGCTAAAGTAAGTTGCGCGCGGTTTTTGGTCTGATGTTACCCAGAGCGTCGTTGACGACGTTTTAATATCGAGTTGGTGGCAACTTACAATTGTGTTGGAAAACCTTCTCCTTCACAGAACAGAAAAAGAAAAAAAAATACACAAAATTGATCATCAGTTTGCTAACTGAACAGAGTCTACAAACCATTTGATATTTTTTTTTCTTCTTTTCATTTCGTGAGTACATCTAGCCGAAGTTGGGTGCACTGCTCAAACAGTTCTTTACTGTTCGTTCAACTTGATGGGACTCTCTCTCTCGAGTTGGATTCTCGGTTACAGTGACTTTTTGAACAAAAAAAAATATAATTTTCATCTTTTTTATCACTTTTGTTTTAATTCTCTCGACTCGCGGGGGTCTCTAAAGACTTTTTATTTTATTCTTGCTTCATGTTTCGTGTTTTTTTTTCTTAAGTTTACTTTTGAATTTTCCACGTTTTTTTTTAAAAATATTGAAGAAGAACACGAGTTGTGCATTAACGGACATTTCTTTTGTTTTCAACAGATAATGAGTCAGTGAAAATTAAGTGAACTAAGAATTGAAACTATAAAAGGACCTATGAATTATAACCTATAAAAATAACTGGAATTGAACCAAAAAAAAAAAAAAATTTTAAAAAAGTTACCAAGAAGTGCCAAAAAATAGAAGAAAAGTGGAAAATAAATAAAAGTTCGTGATCAGATTAGATCGAAAGAAAATGTGCTGTTGTTGAAAAGACGAAGAAGAAGAAAATTCTGAACCATATATCGAAAATTGAAAGACTCTCTGATTTCAAACAATCTTCTTTCTTTTTTGGCGTGGATGCTAAAAATACATTATATATCAAAAGTACCCGTCGAAAGAAGAAACCTCTTCTGTGATTCTTGTTGTTTTTCTCCTCACTCTCTGTTTTAATTATTGCTTCATCTTCGCGGAAAATAAAAGAAAAGAAAAAGAAGGAAAATATAATTCTGTGTATGCTTGGTCGGTTCGATCAGCGAAGAGAGTTTATTGTGCCTTTTTTGTGTGGAAATAAGAAAAAAAAAATTTATAAAAGAAAAGTAGATTTTCATCTCTTCTGGGTGTAAATTTCTTTTCATAGACACGAGCTGAAACAGAAATTCTTTTTGGAAGAGATTTTATACGAAGGATTGAAGCTGAATTGCGCACATAAACTGAACATTTGTTAAAAAGTGAATAAGAAAATTCGTAGAGAAAATTTCCCAAGTGAAATAGCAGCTTTCAAGGTAAGAATCTTGTTGATTTTTTATTTTGTAGTTTGGTGTTCAAAGATTGAGATCTGTTATTTATAATTCTTCAATATATCATGATCAGATCTTGATCTTTGTAGATTTATAATTCTTGTTCTGAAATTTGGAGTAAACTTTAACAATTGATACTTTTGAATTCCTAAATGAATTCTTAACTAAACTCTTCTTCATTATTGAAAAATTGTCAAACCTTTGTAAAACTTAAAACAAGCTGTATTTCAACATCTATTGTAAATAACATTTTAACAATTCTCTGGAATTTTAAAATCTTAATTTTCCTAGTATAAACAAAACTCTGTTTTTGTTGCATGAGTCACTTTTAAAATCAACAAATAGACAATAAATCCTGTAACAAACAAATCGTGATCGATTGAGATTTTGAACTTGAATTTTTTTCGCTGTCAAGTTAACTTTCCAGTGAGCATGAACTTATTCTTGCTAAATATGCGATTTTCATTTACTTTGAAATACAGTGTGTGACAGTTTATTACATTATTTTTATTAATTGTCAATCAATTTCTTCTGGATGTCAACTACCCAATATTTCTATATACTTCCAAGTCATTACACTCATTTATGAATTTAAATTTAAGTCATAAAAAATTCTCTTTGATATAAGACATTTTGCAAATTAAACAATCTTATAATCTAATTGAGTATTACGTCGTGACTTTTACTGATATGATGACGGCAACTTAAAGAAGTTAAAAGGTTTTGATAACAAAACTGGAAGTAAAAATTCTTTGTTGTTTTAGATTAATTCACGATTTTTTTCACAACAAAAAGTTTAATGCTTAGTCTGCAATTAAGGTTTAAATAGCGATAATTCATCAAAATTCAAGAAAACTCATGCGAATTAATAGTTTTAACTGTAATACAATGAATTATTACAAACTTGCTTCCTCAATTTCATGAAAAATTCAAGAAGCACTTACTCTACTTCAGCATAATGCATTTTATCAGAATCACAAAGAATGCATTAGCGAAAATAGATGTCAGAACGAATAATAAAGTGACTTAAATAGAGAAGATTCTTAGCCTTGAAAATAATCAACATAACCTTTGCATTACTTACTACTAAAAACTACACTTACAATTGCATATTTTATAGTCATAATATTTTAAATCTGTGTATACATAAAAATATTAAATAATAAATTATTGTACATGTGTAATGAATTCATCTACATCCCATGGGACTCATTCTATGCACTACAGCAAAAAATTAAGAAGCAGAACTTTTTTTACAACAACAATTATTTATGCTGCTAGAATAAAAAAAACATTCTGAAACATTGAAAAATAAAACAGAGTCCTTGAAAGCTACAACAGACTAGCAAGGTAGGATAAATGCACTTTTTTGGATGCTAATAAACTTGTTTCATACAATAACTTAAAGTCTCTGAGCACATGATCATTGATCATATGACTTAAAAGTCTTTTTTAAGCAGCTCTAAGTTAGAAGAATGTAAGATAGTAGCATTGAATGCTTAATGTGGAAAACGATTTACTTATGATCATGATCTAAGCGATATAAAGTTGAGAAGGCTGTGAGGTTAGAACTATTAGATAAATATTTGATTTCATGCAACATACGGTTACCATTAAGGACAGAATTATTGATTTTTCAATGCTTGTTGTGGAATTGGAGTTTGTTCTGTGGATTTAAGCTGTTAATTGGATTCAGATTTGGTTGTAGGATGTATTTTTGAGAACTGAGAGCCAATTGAGCTTAGGGGAAAAGTGTTTGAAACATGCCTTAAGACTCAACGTTCTAGATATAAGAGTTGCTCCTCCTCAAATCATTCAAACATGGGGGTGGCCATGAAAAGAGTCCAAACCTATATCTCAAGATTAAAATTTGTATAAAAAAAAAATTCGGATACCTCCTCGTCCTTTCTTGAATTTTTGACAATACTTCCAATCTCAAGCAGACGCAATGAATCATGCAAGTCCTTAATAATCAGGACGAAAACTCAAATTCACACAATTTCTTATAAAAATTTTCCATTCTTTAATAAATCATTTGACGTTCCCATTAAATATCTCATGCATAGAAGTCCAAGGAACTCGCACACATTTACGCCTTCATTACACTTTGATATTTCAATTCAACCATTAAAGCTGAATTGTATGTGAAAAGAGCGAGAGAATGAATAGAAAAAAAAATTTCCATGGACGAATAGAAATAAAAGCCACTAAAACTGCTGTTAAAATAGTTCCATTATTTGCTGATAAGCGATGAATAAAAAAAGAAACTATTTCATCGAAGAAGAAAAAAAACTTCTCTCATTTTAGAAGCACAAAAATAATGAAAAATGCACACAAACTTGTGCACTTAAAATGACCATTATCGCAAAAGTAAGCAGCAAGCAAATATGAATTCACGATCTGCAGCGCGAGAGCTGGAAAACTAAAATAAACTAGTTACACTCTGTGCATGTGCATCGGCTTGAAAAACATATGAACTTGTGCATTTCATCATCTTCTTTGATTTTCGCAATTGTAGAAGAAAATTTTTGCGATATAGTCATTGTGGGTGGATAGATGGAGCGCATTTTTTGAGCACAGAAGAATTGATTTTTGTTTTAAGTTGGAACAGTTGCTGTTACTTATGGATGGTCATTAAAAATAGTCTTTGTAGATTTCTGATTAAAACTGGAGCTTATTGAAGTGTCAGGTGTGTACTGGGGACTAAAATCTGGCTACTCATATAGAATCTAAGAAAGTAAATCTAGTTAAGATATTCCTAAGCCACATTCTTTAATAAATTAATTAACAGCAGTGCTAAATTCACAGCAACATCCAAATCACGTTTCCTAACTTGTGCTCACTGCTGATTACTCAAAGTAAGGCACAAGTAAAGTTAATAATATAAAAAAATTGCTGATAGTTGCTAATCAAAATCAAGAGCAATTGCTTGCTGTATTGTTGTGGATGTAAATGTGTCTTAGAATTTGCGTCTTTAAATTAAGAAACATTTTATTATTGAAGAAAATTGATACATTCTGCTCTCATTGTTGCGGCCTGCCTGCTTTGGCTTGATTTTGTTTTCTTTCTTTTCTCATTTCTGTTGCGGATCTCAACGATCATTCTGATTTTTTTATTTTCATTTCTTTGAGCTATCTCGTGCGCACAAGCTATAGCTTGTATCACAGAATGTATTGAGGACTCACATCGTGTTGTTCTTCACAATTATCTTCTTTTTTTCTTTGTTTCAAGATATGTATGTACGATGAAGATGTTGAAAACACGAGTTGTGGCTACATTTTTGAAATAAAAATTAATATTTTTCTGAATTCTTTTTATTACCCCGCAATGGGTGTTGGAAATTGAGACGCGAGCGAGCGTTGCTATTAAATAGTATTGAACTTTCATTCCTGCTTCGATTTTGTTTACTAAACTACTTCTTTTTGACCCTTGATTGTTTATAGAAGTAATGACTTTACAGTATTTACAAATTCAAGTTCCATTCAAAGTTTGAACAAGAGCGGGAAAGTTGGAAATGCTGAATAGTTGTTTTTCGCGATAATAAAATTGCGATTTAAAATTTTTACGATTTCTTGCGAAACTGTAAAGGAAATTGTTATTGATTATTCATGATTAATAAAGCTGAAGCTTGATTGGTGTAGTTCAGCACAGCTAGCTTTATCGTCGATAGAATCTACTGTATCATATAAAGACATCCCTATCTATGGATTCAAAAACTCCTTTCAACCATTAAAATACTCCCTTCAAGCATAACAAATCGTCCAAAAAAAGCACATTTATTTTAACACACAATTCTATTGTCAAAAAATACTAAATTTAACCCCTGTAACCTCATCACATATTTCCAAAGAACCCAAACTCTTTGAAAGCCACAATCAAATAAGAAAAGAAAAATACGCCACAATCAGGTTCCAACGAGCATCATCTCAATCACTATAAAGTATGATTTCATCACAGATGCTAAATAAATAATTTGATAATCTCAATTTAGTTTTTTTAAAGCACTCATAATGAGCTTTAATGTGACTAAGCATTTTAAAAGCATACAGAAAATAAATTGCATAAAGAAAACCTTGATGCCCTCAGGGGAAGCTTCAATTTCCTGCGCAATTGATGCAGAAAATATTCCATAAATGCATCAACAATGAAAATGAATCATGTCATTCTGTTTGATTATGGGAAAACCAAATTAGACACATGAATGTGTGTGCTGTTTTTTTGACGTCGACAAATACCTTTAATTGTAGACAATAGACAGAGGATACAAACAAAAAGTGAAATATAGATGAAAAGCAAGAAATACTTTACGTCCTATTTTCTTATTGTTCAATGTACTTTAAGTTTGTAAACGCTCATGGGATTTATTTAGCTCTTAGAATTTTTTTTGTTTAATGGATGTCCAGCCTGAGATTCTTTTTACATCAGACCTTCTCCTCGTAACCACAGTCAATTTGCTCTGCTCAATTAGATTCTACTAATATTAAATAATTTAGACCAGATTTGTGCCCTTGGACTTCCATTCCTAGCTACATCTCTAACACATAATACCAAAAATGCGCTCCATGACCACAGTGACTTTTTAACTTGCAATATTTATTTCATATTCTTTATTCGAAGAGTGCCTAGTTAGCAATTGTTAACAGCCTCAGTTTGATAATCTTTCATTGCTATTGTTCAATTGGTGAGGCATGTAGTGGTGTTGGTATAACAATATGCTGCTTATTTAGTTACTAGCTAAGTTTTTTTTAAGATAAGAACAAAATTATTTTATAAAATTGTAGTCGT
Organism: Chironomus riparius; assembly: GCA_917627325.4. NCBI lineage: Eukaryota > Metazoa > Arthropoda > Insecta > Diptera > Chironomidae > Chironomus > Chironomus riparius. The sequence goes on along the minus strand of OU895877.1, from coordinate 12,108,938 downwards.
TTGTCGTCTTAGTTTTCTTTATTTCTTTCTATTATTGACTAAAATAGAGCAATAGCTTACATATGCACATATGAGAAGAGTCTCAATTTTCTTTCATGCTGCAATCACATTTTTTTTGTGTTGATTTACATCAATTGATGTCATTTTTGATGAACGATGCAACAGATTTGACCCGATGATGATGTTAATGATTAGTACTATCTTGATAACAGATATTTGTGTAAGCAAATAAAGCATTATTCATGATTATATAGTTCAATCCAATAATAGAGTATGATGATGATGAAAAGGAACGAAATTATCAGATTATCAATTGCGTTGTTACCAAACGGTAACAATTTCCATATGTACCACAATCACCACTACAATTTAGAATAAATTTTTATTTTTTTTTTGTTCAACTCATCACTGTGCTGTACTGTGTGTTGATAAGTGAAACACACATAATAAATAATAAGAATAACAATAATAATGTCTCTCCATCCACAGCTCTCATCCCATCCATAATTTCATAACCATTTTTTTTTCTTCATTCAATGATGAACATTCTTTATTTCTTTATGGAATGCTTTTTATTGCGAAATATGAGCTCGCTGTTTCAATTTAACGTATCGTATCATCTTTTTGGTTCGGGCTTCTTCTAAAATACTTTTTTCTTCCTCGCTGTTTTGATGCGATGGAGTTCCTCTACATACACTTTGTTCATTTATTTTTAGGGCTTATACATGGAAATGCGGAGTCATTTTTATGTGATATTTTGAAAACATTGCGATGATCTATAAATTGATGATGCTAATTAATTCATGGAAATGAATGTAATTTTTTGGGCTGTTTTGGTTGGTGTTGATCACCTGTTAATATGTTGAATTTTATTTGAGATTTATTGACTAAAGAGAAGTTTCAAATGCTGGTTTAGGGTTGTTCAGATATTTTGTAACATCATTTTAGACCTTCCATCCTTCAAACATTGTAAATTTTTATCTCAAATCAGATTCTTTTTAAAGTTTCTCTTAATATCATTGCTTTAAACAGCAACAAGCTTAATTGATAAATTCTTCAAATTGAAAACAAACTAAGTGCAAACCTAGATCAAACCTGGTGCAAACGTAGATCAATTCTAGTACAAGCCTAGATTAAACCTAGTGCAAACCAGAATAGCTTATACTTAGTCTAAACCTTAACCCAACGTACTATCAACCTAACCTAAAACTAATTCAAAACTATACTAAAGCTAATCCAAACAAACCTTACTTCAAACCAAGACCAAACCTAAAAAGGTTTTACTAAGGTCGTTCTTAAATTAGCAAACAGCTAAATCTAGTTTTTTGGCAATCAATCCTTCCTCAAAATTCAAACAATTTCAACAAAAAAATACTGCGCTTCAAGTATTGACCATTTAGGTGTGATAACCCTTAAACTCGATCTTTTCTTCTTCTGTTTCTGGAGCGTATGAAATACTCGAAATAATCACATTAAATATTTCTTCTTGCTTCTTATTTCATTTCGCCTTTTAGCATTACAGTTTAGTTTCTTTTCTTTAACAAATAAATGATGATGATGATGATGAAAATTTATATACATATGACGATGAATATGTGAATACATAAATAATATGAGTGGTGGAATGGAGAGCATTCGGATATGAACTCATATTTTTCTCTGCTCGGTCGTGTTGATTAGAAAACCAAAACTCTGCTTCAATTTTTTGATGTTTTTGACTATTGAGCGAATTAAGAAATTTATGTTGTGATGTAAACTCTTTTTTATTTTTTATTTTTCTTCAATAAACAGGAATTGGAGATGATTCTATGTCTATTTTGCAAGAGAAGAGAATTTAAGATTTTAAGCCTTGAGATTATTAAGTATTATTGAATGTAATACTAACGATGAAATAGCGATTTTTCAATAATATTAATATTCATATAATCAGCAGATTGTGGATGTAATTTGAGGTACTTTTGAGTGATCAATAATAAATGATCAATAATAAAAAGTGCCTTGCTTAATAGACCCAATTATTGAGAAATTTCTATATGAAACTTGCACTTCTGACCTTTTTAAAAGGTTTGGATTTGAGAAAATAAAGATTTAATATTTGCGACGTTTCTAAAAGTTACACGAACTGTATAGTTTCATTAAAACGTTGATTGCTCATGTGTATTACTGTTATCACTTTTATGACGATTGCAGTGCAAATATTGTTAATAAATAAATGAGTTTTGTGTTATGTTGATATTGCACAGAACTATTTGCAAATAATGAAAGTAGGAAATTTGTTGGATTTTTCATGGCCATTGAAAGCGATGCGAATGTAAACGGTTGATAAAAAATCTTATTATACCTTTGTGGGGTGGATTTTAAATGATTTTAATGATATACTTAGGTTGATGATTAGGGCTACTTGAGGATATCTACCCTAGCATCCAAAAAAAAAATTGTACTACACTACTAGGTTGTTCTGAATAGCTCGGAAAACTATTCCAGGTTGAATAAAGCATTTATGGAAGTCAATTAGAATATCTTTAATCGTTTCAAAGAAGTGATGTGTTCCTGCACGACATGTTGAGTCATAGACACTGCAATCTTCATCACAGAATGTCCTCAATTACCACAACATATTTTAAAAAACTTTATCAACTCTACTAAGTTAGACATCTATTAAATTAGATATTTAAATTATTCAAACTTTGACTGCACATTCATCTCAACTTCATGCTTGTTATCTACTTTTACTGTGCATACATTGTAAAGCATGAGTAAAATTTCGGAGAATTTCTTCAATTATCAAGCATCAAAACCACATTACGAAATCATTATGAACTCATTTACTCAAATAAATTAATTCAACAGACAGAAAAAGCATAAACAGAGTGTAGATTATTCTATTGAAATCATTTGTGATATGCTGTTGATTTCAGGACAGCATCAACATTGTTAAAAAGTATAAAAGATAATCTTCATCCATGAATTTAAGAAAAATTTATTCAAATAAAAGTCAAGAAATAAATAAATAATGGAAGGAGACTCAAAAAAGAAAAAAAGAAAGAAACAAAAGAAAAATTGTAGTCGTTCTTGATCCATTTTAAATGTTATACTGTACACATTTACAGTTCGTTCTGTCTCCTTCATAATATCATAATATTAAATGTGTATGTTGATTTTATGTACATACACGTCAAATAATAAATAATTTTCATTTCTTACGTTCTTTTTTTTCACACAGTCGCTGCGATTGTGTCACATACAGTATTCTTTCAAATGTTCTTTATTATTCCATCTCTTCTCTCTTTTTTGAATTTTTTCGGGTTGATGCTTCATTGAAGCCAAAAAAATTTGAGAATATGAACATTATTTTAAGAGTTGAGTAGCGCATTTGGATATTAAGAATGTTACGGGTGCAGCTGTTTTGGAATGGAAAACTTGAGTTTTAAATCATATCCAGCATTTTCTATTGTTTAATTTGCGTTCTTTGAGGATATATGTGGCATTCACAGAGATCTACATCGACTAGAGTTGTCTAGATTCAACTAGACTCGATTTGACATTTAATCAACTTCAAGTTGACATTTTCAAGCATATCCCATTGACTGTTCCTAGATTAATAGCACCATGGTCATTACAGTAAACCTAAACTTAGGTCAAATCAATTTCAAACTTGTAAATTTACAACCAAATAAGAACTAGATTAGACTGTCATCAAACATCCATCACGTTTTATTAGAAAATATGCTAAGAACAGATTATGCGATATGAATGTGTGTGCGCGTCTGTTAAACTTTGACTTTTCATCTCTTCAATATGTTGCCATCATTTCTTCATCTATTTCTTATTGCCTGAATTTTTATTATCTTCACTTCAATGCTTTACTTCTTTCTGTTGATTCATAATAAATAAGAAGTATTTGTCTTTATTTTGAATAAATTTTCATACACAAGATTCTCATTCCTTTGTTTTATTCCTCTTCATTTCGGACGACGATTTGGTTAAGTGACTTTTCGTGGCTTGTGCGCTAGAAATAACGAATGGGTGTGTTTGATTTTCTACTAACAAGATCATGATCATCATAATCATTCAGCTATTGTTTGTTATACTCGTTTAATTAACAAATTAAGTGTTCGTGGGTAATGATTTTTCATCCCAGAAGTCAATCTTCCTTGCAAAATGTTCAATTGTATTGACCTAGACAGTCAAGTCATAGGCATGGTCACATGACATGAACAGAATGATTTATGGACATTTTTAAGTCATGTGATGAAGAAGAATAATTGATTAATTTTTCAGGCATATGCAAGAGATGAACAGCTGTAATTAGCTTGGTTTCAGCGAAATGTCAGATGAAGGGGTGTAGCCAGAATACTGAGACTTGTTGAGGGAATCATAACCAGATAAAAATTCATTTTGGAATTTGAGGGTTTATTCTGTAAGACCATGCACTGCAATATTCTAATTATAGTTTTGATCAAATTTCCTTAGCAGAACTTACAAAATATTATAATCCTATTAATCATCCTTTGTTTTAAAACCACACTCTTACTCGACCAAAATCACTCAATTTAAAAATAATTTCCCATTAAAAATTTCTCACTCTCTTGTATTATACATCTGCATTAAAACAAACGATAATCAAACCTTTCCTACGAGGCCATTAAACGATAAAAAATGAGAAAAGAAATAAAGATGAATATATGACACATGCCTGTCAATGTGCAATGCCAAATGCAATTGAGAAGCGAAAGAAATATTTATGAAATGCGTTTTCACGGGTTATAGATTGTCGTAAATATTAAGAATCACAATAACAGAAAGTATGAAATGATTTGAGTAGTAAGCGCATCACTTGAGGGACATTTTTATATGTATATTGTGCTAAGATGGCAAATAATCCTGCATAGGGTCAACTTACTGCTAGTTTAGTGATAAATTTGGGTTAGCCGATGATTCACTAGCTCAAAGACTGTATAAAAAACTTTACAATCCCAAATCAAGCACTATCTTGTAATACTTGGCTCAATCCTTTGAAATTAGTTTTTAATACATTAAAATAAAGGATATCAATGATGCAGCTCCTAAGTTAGGTCAATAATTATTACCAAAGATCAACCTCGCTTAAAACACAAAAGCAACTAATAAAAAAATCAAGCAAATTTATTTTCTTGCAAAAATCAATGTAATTAAACGATTTTCCTCTCCTCAACCATTATATTAACTATATTCCATGACCATATTAAAATGACAGATGACGAGGCTAAAATGGCTATATTTATCTGTACACACAAGCGTTTATAGACGGCTTAAATCTATCTATCTCTCTATATGTTTCACCCTTGGACCCAATAATTGTATGCAAAATATACTAAAAAAGATTGCATTGAAAAAGTCTAACGTCACCTTAAAGACTCTTTCAACAAAAGAAGAAGAAGAAGAAGTAGTAAAAAAACTGCACATGCACATTTGTCGTCATTGACAATAACAAGCACACAAATACATTTGGTCATTTTTCATTAGTTTTATTACTTATTTCCATCTTCAATTGTATATATTGCATGGCAGTGTACAACTTCACTTACTTCTAATCATCATGATTGCTAGTGCACACACTTAACAAGAAGAAAAAGAAGAAAAAAAATTTCCATTGAATTTAAAATATATATTTATAAAACTTAGCAAAAGCAATAAAATATATAAAAAAAATAAACAAGCGAAAATGAAATGATTGCAATGAATATGCACTTGAAATGAAGAAACGGAATGGAAAACAAGAGATGATGGAGGAGAAATTGTGAAGAGGAAAAAAAGTTTGTTTGGAGTGTGGAAGCTTTTATTATCGCACTGCTAAGTGATGATTACGATGATGGAGTTTCCTATAGATAAGGAAATGAATTGCCTTGAATTTAACTTAATTTATAATTTACAAAAGAATTTACTTTTGTTAATTAAAAGATAGAGTGGCTGTAAATTTATCTTGTGGGTTATAAATATGAAAGAGGTCATTGACGGAACTTTTCTAGTTTATTCAGGAAACTTGAGCTGGTTTTAAGCCTACATGATGTACAAAAGTAGTAACCCTAAAATCTAAAATTAGCAGACTCCATACTAGGGGTTGAAAATAATTAGCCAGGAAGGTTCTTTAGTACAAAGGCTTGTCAAAAGGTGTGCATCTGAGGCTTTGACATAAGACGTCTCCAAAAATATCCAACAATCCAATATATACAAGCGATAATCTTTCATTTCGTGCCAAGCGCCCAACTTCCTTTTACTTTACCATCTCCAACTCTGTATATTCAGCTACTCGACCAACTCTGCATCCCCGGAAACAAACAAATTCTATAGAATTTCCAACTTACTTGCAATAAATATTTTTAATAACTTAAGCACCTTCGACATTTCATTAATATTAATATGGATATTTTTCGCACAAAAAAAATATAAATAAATGTCTAATAAATAATATTGAATATTGAAGCAGCAGCATTTTTTTTCATCCAGTACAGACATGCAAAGAAAAAGCTGCAGCAAATCTCTTATTAGAATTCATACAAATTCTGCTTTGCTGAAAAATTGCATTATATTCATTTTCATTAACGTCATTTGCAAAGATGTTTTTCTTGATCATTTGGCTGACTTGTTTGGCTGTTTGGCTGGATATTCACTTAAAAATGCCAATCTAACAAATGCACATGTGTCTGTGAATGTATTTGTTATAGCTTGCATTAAAGAGCAATTTTATACAATTTTATTTTTCATTGGCCATGCACTAACATTGAAATTTTAAAAACCTTTATTTTTCTTACATGGAATCGCTTAGATTTTTTTCTATCACAAATGCAGCTACTCAAATAATAATGGAGAAGGCAAACATAAAAAAAAATTTCTCAGCGGGATCCATTCGAATGTTTCAGATAAGGGAAAAAAATTGCAAGCTTTAATGCAAGATTTAGAAAAAGCTCTTTAATCACGTAATTATAGACAATTATAAGTGCATTTGAAAATATATAATCCATTGTTTCGTTGCATTGTAAAATGCCAGAATCTTTTATATACATTAAATTTGCGGAAAAAATCTTCCCATGACTACAGGCTGTTTAGACTTCATTAGATGAAATTAAAAGTTTTACCTATGTTGCTATGCATAGCAGAACAATTCTCTAAATTGCAGTTTGAGTTGCTAAGTATTGTTAGATGATTATTGCTTGAAGAGCTTGATTTCTTATCTGGTGCTGGCAGGGGTGCAGCTAGAATTTGTGTTTTGAGAGGTGGTAGAGAGTTGACTCATCTTTGATAAAGAATTAGGCGATATCATTCAAGGTTCAATGATGGATCGAAGACAGAGTTGGCATCCAGTAAGAAATGATCATCAAATAACTATCGAATAATACAGCATGCCATATTTTCTAGTCTACACATTAAGGAAAATGGTTTAATCTCTAAATTGCATACTTCCTAGTCCAACCAGGTCTAATTATATCCATTCATCCATCATCAATGCTCATTTTACAATCTTTTCACAAAAAATAACAATGAAATCTTGCAAGCAATCGGAAGCTTTTCATTATCGCAAAAGATTCACTTCTGTAATGACCATTTTCCTTTTAACAAGCAACACGTGCATCGTTTACCTTCAATCTTTACATGCAATGATATTATTATTGCAACTTGGTTGTAATGATGACGACAATAAAGTTTATTTTTTTCTCACCGAGAAGTGAGCAGAACTTTGTGGCCTTTGATTAATATTATTTTATTTCTACGCCACACTCGTCTATCACGCCATTTATTATTAGATAGCAACTTAGATACTTTTGTGTGGTTTTCTTCTTCCTCAATTCGCGGTTCTCACTTTACATTACAATAAAAAAAATCTTTCCTCTGCACACTGCATTCATTGCCACTTTATAAGATAGCGCAATATGATAATAAAATGAAAATTGTCAATTTAATATTTGCAGAATTATTAAAGTCTATGTAAATAAAAATAGTTTTCTTTTATCATCATTGAGCTTGTTAGTAGACAAAGACTATGATGATAGTTGGCGGAGTAGTGTGCACTCATAAATCACAAGTCAAGTTTTCAAGAACCTTTAACAAGTGTACAATTATTTTTTATACTCATAAGTGCATGAAGTATAAAATGACTAATGTTATGCTGGAATGTAGAGCATATTGCTAGATTTAAGCTTGAAGATTTGGAATACTTCCATTTAGTGGCACCTGAAGCTGAATCTTTAGGTGGATACAACTTGCATATTCTCACTATAAAGTTCAAAACAGCCTCTATGAATGAAACTCTTGAATAAGTCTGAATTTTCGGTTCAAGCGAGAATGAAAGTTTAAAAATACAATTCTTAATGGACATCATAACTGAACAAACATAGAGTCATAACGATCAGTTAATGTATATCAATAAAACGCATTATCACAATATTGAATGTCAATAATAAAAATCATGGCATTTGTCCTTGAACTTGACATCATTTCACAACAGCGTATCATTTAAAAAATGTCTAAAGACCGACAAATCGCAGCTCAATCTACAAATTATTCTCTCAACGTCATTGCATAACTTGTTAAATTGTTCGAAGGGTTTCTTATAAGCACATGACCAGTCTAGCTTAATTCTATAACGCCAACTTAATATTGTATGGACATAAATTAAGTCAAAGTGTCTAACTTAATATATTTATCGACATGCATGCACCTAACATATGCATCTCTTTGTATGTCACTACCTGATTTGCTTTTTTAACCATATATCTATTTTTTCTGAATGACAAAAAAGCCTTCGACGATGCATCGACGAAAAAAAAAAATCTCCAGTGTCATATGACATGTGAGCAGTAATAATAATAGCAAAAACAACTGCAAGTACATACATTTAACATGGAAAAGAATCAAAGTAACAACATGCACTTGATAGCATGTGAATTGCAAATCAGCAGAAGAGAAAAAATATATATATATACAACAGCTCTCGGTGCGCGGCAATGTACAATAATAATTTGCAGTTGCACTGTAATTAATTGTCGATCATCAGATGGTTTTAACCTCCCTCTTATTAAAAATAAACACAAACACATGCAGAATTTGGTCATTTATTATGAATATTAATATTGTTCTTTATCATGCCTGATAGAAAATTAGATTGGCTGTTTGTCTGGCTGTAGATTATTTTGCCAAGCTCTTAGCAGCCTTGATAATAGCCATGTGACAGGAAATAGTATCAAAATCAAGTTTTGTGCATGTAAGAATATAATTAACATGAATCACATGATAAATTAGCTATAACCTATCTTCCAATTTAAGAAAAAAGCGCTTAAAGATTTCCTTAATCAGCAATTCCCAACTCATGTGCATTTTCATTCTGTTGATCTTTTTCTCTTGCTATAAATCGTCAAACTCATCGACGTGTCTTAATTGCGCTGTTATTGCTACTGCTGCTGCTGCTGCATTATTATCGACGTTCTGTAAAATATTCTATTCTGTTGCTGCATTTTTTTTTACGTTCTTACAATGTGCCTTTTCGTGCGATTGAAATAAAAAAACCACATAACACACAAGCGCAGCAAGAAAAGCTGCACAGAATTCACCTTCAAATGTTTGTTTTTTTTTTCCACGATGCAATTTTCAAAGTTACATTGCATGCTATCTATAAAGCTGTAGCACTCTCATATATATATACATTTATTTATATGCCTAGTTTTAGAGATATATTCACTCACTCACAATATTTTTTTTTATATATTTTTCCATCGCACAAAGTCAATGATGATGATGTGCATATGCAGCGATGCCAATGACAAATTTTTCATTTCAATGATTTTGTGACACATTTTTCATGAAATACTTGTAGAATTGTACACATTTATTGAGAATACAAAAAAAGAGTGACTTTGGGTCTTTGGCGTCATCTTAAAATTAATTGCGTGTAGTTGAGATTTTGACGTTGTTTTTGTTTTAAGTGGAAAGTTTTCATACTAAGTTGCAATACATTGTGGGGAACAGGATTGTTCTGGATGAAGGTTAAGACTTTATAGGAATTTATTAATTTATAATCTTAATCTTCTGTTCTGTAATGTCATTTGAAAGCATAACTAAAGAGTAGCTTAACCTTTTTGATTTTCTTCGTAACTTTTCTCCATGAGAAAAGCTCTTTCATGATATTTGTATCTGTAACTACAAAATAATTAACTTCCTTCGTCTAAAACCTTAATTAAAAAATCTTAAATATGTAGTTTGCCTGAACAACCATCAAACACAATGTTGCATTACTTCCTTGAAAAATCTATCTAAGGTAACAATCAAATAACTTTATTATAATAAATTATTCATGATCTTAGAATTTAGATTCATAAAATATTCTCAAAAAAATTGTCTAATTTCTCTTTTCGACTCAAAAAAAAAATCATTAACTTTAAAATTTATTCAATTACATGCACATACCAAACAATTAATCACATTCAGATTCGAATAAAGAAAGGAAAAAAAAATTTCTTCGAATAATTTTAATACATTCAACCTTTTTTTTTATTTTTTTCAAAGTGCCAATTCTCTTTGTTTCGATAATATTAAAAAGTAGAGAATTTTTCAAGATCACATTCAAAGAAGATAAATAAATAATTTGTTTGTTTTACTTTAAAATTTGAGTCCATCTTGTCGCAAGAGAGGATACAGTGGATGTAATTGAAAATCTAATGAATTATTCTGAATTTCTAATTTGCTTCGATTTTTTTTTACGAGGTTGACAATCAAATTTTCAATATTTGGAGCATGGCATTTGATTATTGTTCAGTTTATAGGATTCATGAGGGGACTTTACTAATTACAGTCAAGTTTTGTTATTACCGTTATTACCACAAAGTGTAGCAGATTAGTTATTTTTTTGATTTTTTGTAAAATAGGGTATTGAGCATAGGAACTGAATGGATAGGAGTGAGTGTGACCAAGAAACACTGCAAGGTTTACTTTAAAGGTTTTCTCGATTTGAGAGTCTTACCTTTTGGACTCAAATCCACCTGAAACACCCATATTTAAATACCCATAACTGCTAAAGCGGTGTCATCTCCAAGTTTGATTTTATTTTTTATATTTTAATTTGTTAATTCATTTATTGTTTTGTGAGATAGACTAGTGCATAAATAAAATAAAATAAAAATATAAGGGATCTTACACTGTTTCTTGGCCCTACTGAGTCCCATCCTCTAAATTAATCTTCAAAAAAGTCTTCCACGATAATTAAGTTTGATGAAAATTTTATGAAGATTGAGGATAAGTTAAGCGCATTATTCTACATTTAAGACAAACTTAAATCGATTCTACAAAATCCAAAAACTTTTCACTTTTATTTCTATTTAACAGAACTTACAATTTAAAGCATATCCACGTTAGTACAGATCATTGTCAGCAGCATCATTATTGCAAATAAATGTTATTGCTTATAAACTATTGTACATTTATTGAGGAACAAAGAACGCAATTTCAATTTTTACTCGATCAAGTCACTAAGGTTTGATGATCATGATGATGACTAATATGCAATAATACAATTTATTGTGAGTTATGAGAACATCAATTTGTGCATCATTTAACATGATCCGATCTGATCGATGACATGCGATAAACCTTAATTGAAGGAAAATAAAAAAAAATAGCTATACACAAAAAATAAAAATAAAAGCATTGACAATCACATATAAAGAAGAATTTCCATAAACTGTTTTGTGTCTTGGTCACAAAATGTTGAAAAATTATTCAATTTTTTTTCGTCGTTTAAATTTCATTCTGGTTCAATAATTGAAACAAAGTAGACACATACAGTACACACATGTGAGTTTTAAAGTCGGTGGTTTATTTATTTGTTTAAAAATGTAATACAATTCTTAGTCGAACTGTGATGAGCTCGTTGATATTTGTGATTGTATTAGTGATGGTTAAGGAGAAGTCAAGAGTTCATGGTATTGTTTTTATTTTCTATACAAAAAATTGAGTGAGTAATATGGTGAACAGGCCGTGACATATGGGCGGCGGTTGACGACAATGTGGATGTATTATTATTGAATAAAAGAAAAGAGATATTATAAGACAAAGACATTCGATATTCATACTCTCTGTGCTTATATGACAAATCAAACATCAGATAAACGGTTTCGCTCTAGATTCTTTATTTTTTATTTTTCTTCTTTGCGTTTCCCTTAACGACGCAAAATATAAAGCAAACCAGAAGAATTTTTTTCTCGCTCACAAATGAATTGTCATGAGTTATGCGGCAATTGTTACCACATCGAGCTATTGGGGTCAATTTGATTTCCGAGGGCCTCAAAAATTATGATTTATGAGGAAAAATCTTTGTATTTATTATGGATATTACTGATGATTATGGGTGCTTGACTTTTGAATTCACTGTGGTTAATTCTCACTTGCCAATACTTTGTTGGCCAACACTTACCACAAATAGTGATATGAGGAGTCATATAGAATTTCTACATGACAAACTTACATTACAATTCAGAACAAAAAGAGAATGAAGGAGACATAAATTCCATAATTCAAAACTAATCCGCATTTAACTTTAATTCTGACCACAAAGTTTAATCAAATGATTAAAGTTGCTTAGTCAGTGGTTGAAATTAGATTTAATTTATTTCATGTGACATCTTAAAGTGATAAACATCCCGTGAACATTGTATTATCAACATTTTTATTTGTTGACTGACTGGAGAATATAATACATGCAAGACCTCATCATTCATTTGATATAATAGAGCGTGAGGCATGTTATCAACATCCAGCATCAATCTAGTTTTGTAAAATACAAAAAATAAATGTTTTTTGTTCCATTGGTAGCATTAATAAATGACGTCTGGACAAATTTTGAAGCAATTGATAACTTTTTGTACCTTTGACACAAAAAATTGAATTTGTTGTAGAATGTCACTCTAATATTGACCTAATAATGTGAGAGGGTTCCAGCCTGGCGGTGTGTTACTACACGTTGCGATGAGCTGAAGGCACTGCGATCCTGATCGATGATAGAATCTATTGTAGAATAATATTGACATAAGGACTGACCTAATTTAGGAACGACCCCACAGCACATTTCATGAAGCGCAGAAAAAAATGAAATTGACAGAATAAAGAATTAGCCGCACATATATGCGATTATTTCACACTTGACTTCACACTTGCTTCGATTGCATAAATTAATTTACTTCAATTTGAATGGCAATGCACAATGCACAATTTATTGGCGGCATGTTTCGATTATAGACGAAAGAGAAGCAGTTGAGTTTGCTGATGATTAACTGATTGATTTTTTAATGACGTCATAATCAATTTTAATAATATTTATATTCAACTTTTTCAAATTAAGATATTCAACGCAGGAAGGAAAAATATGAATGCTATTCTATGAGTTGTGTGCGAATAATTTCTGGTTTTTGTTTTTTATGCATTTCTTAGATGAATGCATTCATGCAATAAATTAAAGAGAATTCATATGAAAATTACGTAACATTTTAGAATTCTGTGTGGTTTTATTAATGAGATATTGAAGTAATTTATCTTGGGATTTTCTGAGGATGCTGGTAGTTAATAGATGCAGGGAATTTCCATGATGTTCTTGTTCTATGTTATATGGGATTAGATCCAGAATTACACCATTTAATGAAATGAAGTCGATTCCATGATAGCTATTTATCTGAGATTTTTGAGCTGAACCAATGAATTTTAATCATATATTTAGGAGACATTGCAGTAAAACCTGCACAAGCAGTTAAAGCCTACCTAGGAAGAGGGGAGGGAGAGTTTGAATCATCCCCCTCATGCCTACGATTCTAAAGTTAACCTCGGTTGAATAGTTAAGCAAAGACCGATTTTTCTGCTATAATCTTCGCCATGTTCTCAAGTATGTCTTTTATATCTCCCTGAAACAAGATCCATAGACAAAAACCAACATAGCCTGTAAATTCCTATGTGACACAACTGACGAAAGCAAGCACATTCTCTACATCAACTGCAATAACTCAATAATGCAATTTAAAGAGAACTTGTGGCAAGATTACATAACTCCTTCCTCAATAAAAGTTTATTCTCTCTTTCATTCTGCGCAATTTTGCATTCTTCGTCTTCTTTTTTTTGTTCTCTTCTATATTTTCATTTTCAACTAAACAATTTACTTATTTGCCTATTCTTTTGTATATTTCATTCGTAATGCACAATATATATAAAGTAATAGCAAAAATGTTACAACAACTTTGTAAGTACATATATGTGAAACTATTTATTCTAATTTAGAATCGTAAGTTTAGACGCTGTAAGTAAGTTTTGCTGTATGAACACAAATAGAAGCGCAAGCAGCAGCAATTGCATACACTACATCCCAATGTATGAATTTATAAAATTAAATCAAATGACTAGTAGTTAAATAAACCTTAGATGTGAACATGTTCTTAATAAATGCATCCACAAGTCTCTTTCAACTCAATGTGGAGCTCTGCTTCTGACTCTTTTACGACGTAATGCAATAAATAAAATTGTTATTTTTTTTGTTTTACATTTTTTTTTGTAAAATTATAATACAGCTTTGTAGTCACTTTGGATGATTCGTCAAGTTGATGAATTTGTTGAAATACTTGATGAGATAATCATGAAGGAAGTTGGTAGAAAATTTCAAAGAATTTTATGTATGACTAAGGATCATGTGGGATGATGCATGAGATACATGCTTATATGTTGATACAAGTATGATGTAAAGTTCAGAAGCTGCTAATCAGAAGATTTGGATTTGAGATCAATATGTTAATGACAAATGTTCAGAGCGAATTAAGTTTGAATTTGTGAAAAAAATTGTAAAGGAGTTCCTTTCTTTAATTCTCATTATAATTGGATATCACTTGAAATTCTTGTAGTGGCTTACAAGAGGGTTGATCCACAAGAAGAACTACTCAAACTTTACCCTTGGTGATAAATAAGAAACTCCATAAGAGTATACATAAAGTGAGCAGCACATCCGAAATAGATTAAATGTTGAAATGCGCTTTATTAATTTTTAAATCACTAAAGACGTTCCAACTTGTCTTAATTTCCTTCATTGTTTCCCTCAATACCTATTTGCCTCACAATCGTAAATCAAGAAAAATAATTCAAAATGTATCTAAACAATTGCACTTGATGACGAGGGACAGAAAAAAAAATCAAAGAAGCGCACACGAGTAATGCATATTCTTTATAAGCAAGTCGATGAACATTTCTTGCCAACCTTTATCTGTCGCCTAATATTATTATTATTTTTATGGTGTTTATTTTCATTTTCATCTTCTCATTATTAATAGTCGCTGTCTCTTTCACTCATTTTTCGAAAAACACAAAACAAAATTGTGCATTGAAAATGTGCGCGAAAAGAAAAAAAAGTGCAAAGAGGCCGAGGTCACTTAAATGGTGTTTTTTTTTCGCGTGTGCTCACATATAAGTACGTGGATAAATGGAGATACCAGATAGGCACATATTAAACTGTTTTTTTCTCTCTGCTATTGTCAAATGAACACAACAAATTAAAGAATCACACATGACAAGAGCTTGCAAACCAAAGCCGCAAAGTATTACATTCAATATAAGATAGATATAGACATAGACACATGTATGCAATTTTAAAATGCAGTTTTGATGGTCAATGTTAAATGAAAATGAATAGAAGTAGTTTATTGAAAGAAAAAAAAATTAAATAACAAGTTGTGAATAAGTACGTATTAATTTTATGGCACTGTACACGTTTGGCTTATTACGACGTTTTGATCTGACAATTTTTTTTATGACATCAATTATTACATTATGAATGTAATCAGTAAACTATGGATACTGTTGATTTATACTGAATCTTAATGTTTCTTTAGATTTCCATTTATTTCAATTATGTCATTAAATTGCGAATGTCTATGAAGGAGGAAAAAGTTGTTTATTTATTTAGACGAACTTGCCAGATTTTCAGTCTGCATATGATTCTATTTTAAGATCACTAAGGAACCATTAGAGACACATACCATTGCCATTAATAATTTTTTAAGTGCATCTTTTTGGGAGCGAAAGTTTTGAGGATGTAAATTCTTTGAGTAGTCATTTTGGACGTTTGTTTTAATAGGCTACAGCAGACGTATGGTTAAGCTTCTGGCTTATTGTTTGGATTATAGTGTTTAACAGTTTACATGAGCAAACATATTCAAACTTAAATTGTATTATCTTTTATGCCATTATTTGGCTCTGTGACACCTCAATAAAGAGCAGCTTGACATAGTCTAATTTGCAAAACACTGAGACTCCAACATAAGGTCCAAGAATCCTAAGAAACATTAAAAATTGAGAAACTCATCATAAGAAAAATACTTCAAGATGTTTAAATCTCAAAATTGGCCCAATCGCCAAGTTTCCTTAATGCACAACTGCCAGTCTGCCTGTAAATGCATTCTAACGAAAATAATCATAAATAATTATTTTTACATCCATTTCCAACTATTCTGCATCACACTCTTGCAATACATCTTTTTTATTATTGGATTAGTGCATATTATTACTGCTACAGTAGCTGTGATGCTAGCTGAAATGTTTATTATTGAAGGAGGATTAGATCAAAGATAATGTTAAACATTAGTTTTATTATAAATACATTGCACAGCCATGCATATTAAGTACGAAACTACTGTTTAACTGCTAAGTCTTCCGATAAAATTTAAACTTCTGTTGTCAATTAATAATTTCAAGAATTTGCGACACTATGGATTGAATTACGAGTTTGATGAAATTATTATGCAGTAAAATAGTTTATAATTATAGCTTCTACGAAAAGATTAGTACGAGATATCCCAAGAACTTATCTCATTGCAAAGAATTTGTTGTTCTTTATTATATGTAAGGAAGTGTTGAACAAGTTTTACAAGATTTCTTACTTAACAATACGTGATTAGATTTAATTAATGTTTTATTACTGAATTCAAATTAACAACTTCCAGTTCTGAATCCCAAAAAGCCAAGATTCTGACTTGAACATTAAAAAAAAAGCAAAATTTTCCACTTGTCAGCACATGATTCATTAGAAGTTTTAACTCTTCTATTTACCTCAACTATCATTACTCATGTATTATACGTTCGTATCCATAATTGGTCAATTAAACCTACAATTAAAATATTTTATTCTAGTCAACTCAAAATTGAACTGAACGGCATCAAGATGCAATTTTGTTTTTCTATAAATTTGAGATATAACAAGCACAACAATCTTGTTTAAAAATTTTAGTATCATATTGCACTAAGCATTAATTAATTGCGGTTCTACTTGATCACCAGAAACTGTGAAACAATCAACAAGTCACGACTTGAATGACAAAACTTATGAACAAAGTCTGATTTCCAAGAAAAATCTTCAAGTCTTCCTTATTACAAGTGCATGCATACATTGAATAAAAAAAGAAAATAAAAATCTGAGAAAAATGTAAATTTATTGCACAAATGAGAGAAAGAACTTCTTTTCGGATTTTTTTATCCTGTCCTGCACATTTTCAACTTTTGAGTTTTCCTTTCCTATTTTCTGTAATTTCTTTCATCTTATTTCTTATGAATGTAAGTCGGTGTAACAAAAACAAAGGAGAATTTCTTTTTTATACAGACCATAAATTTAAGATCTTTCTGTTTTATTCGAGGATATGTGCATTAGCAATGTGGATGTGAAGGAGGTTTGGATTGTGAATATAGCGCATTTTGTTAAATTTCATACAACTTTGGTATCTTGGGTAGCTGGTTTGAGGCCACAATGATCATTGACTGCTTCATGCAATAGTACAGAAGTAATCAATAAGTTTTGGATTGTTTATGATTAGTTTTATTGTTCAAACTTGACAACCTATCCTTCCTAGAGTCATATTAGGGTATCCAATTGTTCAGTTCAAAAACATCAGCTTAATGAGGTTCCTGAGCTTACAAACCATAGATTTTAAATAATCCTATTAAACTTAAATTCATATTTTTGTTTAAATAGTCTGTATTGTAAATTCATAGAGTCCACTTTCCATTAAATTCAGTAATTTATTTACTCAATGCAGCATTTCAAGCATTTCAAAATAAAGAAAATTGCAAAGGAGTAAAGAAAATCATTCAATTGAATTGAGAAGAAACAGCACACGAAAGACATTGAAAATTGATTAGTCTAAGAGAGTAAGGGAGCGAGAAGAGATTAAGTCATATTTAGTCAGCTTTTTTTTCTGTGCATTGCAACAATCTGTAAAAATACAATTTTTTTAACTCTTTTCATTTACATCGTCTCGCTTCACTTTAACTTTAACTAACGACGGTTTTAGTCGAGGTGATTCTGTTTTTTTCTGAGCTATTTGTTGCCTTTACTGACTTCAAGAACATTCGCGAACGTGTGTGTGTTTTGTTGAGAAGCTAAAAATAACAAAAAAAGTTACAATTTTTTTTTTTCATTTTCACATCAATAAATTATTCAAAGAGGAAGAAAAGACTTTCAAGCAAAAATATCCAGAAGTGATTAATAATAAGAAAGAAATAAAATGCAAGTGAAGCCTCTTTTTGATATCAATTTGTGAAGTGCAGTGCTTATAATAAGGATTCACAATTTTTTATTCTTGACTCATTGTAATTTACATTTTTTTCTCTTTGTAATGAAACTTACAAACGTCACGTGTTGTTGAAATGCACATTTCAAGGTTAAGCTTATCAGCTTTATAAAGTACAACAATTTTCTTTCATCATCACTTATTGCATCTTTATTAGTTTTTCTGTATGTGTATAAGCGAAGAAAAACGAATGAAGAGCGATTGTCAGTGAGATTGTTTAACGCGTTTTGCTTGATAGAAAGTAGATCAAAATGGATCAAACATTAAAATCTATAAATATTAAATTAAAGATTGGTATAAAAATTTGAAAAATTGGATTGTTGATTCATGAAGTCTAATATTTAAGGGATAGATTAGATCCAGTCAACAACAAGATTTTAGAAATCAAAGGACTTTATTTCATTTGAGATAAGAACACATAGGATTTGTATGACTCATCATAAGAGCACAAATTCACTAGATAGGATGCAAAGTCCTTTCCGAAACTAAATCAAGGATACAGATCTGATAAATAAAACCAAAAGAGAAGAAAAATCATCAATTATCATTCGATCAGTTCCACGTCATTAAATTATATTCAAAATATCTTGAACCATCCTCGTCATAAGTAAATGACCCTTAAAAAATTAAAAAATCCTCCAATCTACAAAATACAACTTTATATAGCTGAAAATCTTACTAAAAATGTGTGCTTTAATAAATGACAGGAAGATTTTTCATTTTTAAGTGAGCTTACATTATTCATTACTACAAATTGAGTTTATTAAAAGTGATCAAGAAGAGATGTACAAACGTTGAGAATAGGAAATGAAAAGAAAAAATTAAAGCGGAACAAAGACGAGATGATGTCACATTTTGAAGGAAGAAGAAAGGAAGAGTAAAGAATTTTTAATACAACAAAGTCATCATCTTAATTGCTCTCTTTGTGACTTATTGTCTTACAAACTATTTACTATCTTGGCCTGCTTCTATTGACTGTATATTTCATTATTATTTGGCTTGGTGAGTGACATAAAAATGAAAGTATAAATATTTACTATCTTGGATGTATTTCGACATTCTACAAAATAACTAAGAACTTACTCTCGCTTCTTTTTCTCTTAATGACTACATTTTCTATACGTATGAGTAGTGAAACGATTAATATATCATTATAATGTTTAATGAAATTTAATTGAGAAATATTCAATTGGAAGTAAATAGAGCAAGGAAAATCATTAACGGCCTGTTTCACTAAGTTGGATTATCCTCATTTTAGGATTATCTATTTCTTCGATGCGTGGAAAATCCTTAGATTATCCTAGGATAATCCTGAAGATTATCCGAATTTTCAATCTTGGGGGGACCCAGTTTTAACATTTTTGATTAATTATGTAGATAATCCTAGGATGATCTCAGGATAATCTTCGGATAATTCACTTACTAGGATAATCTTTTTTTGTGAAATCTATCGTCAAAAAACTATTTTCTTTAAATCAATTTTTTCTGATTAACCGTGCAGTTTAACGAAGTAAATAAAATATGGATTATCCTCGGATTGAAAAAGTGGATAATCCGATCGATGGATAATCCACGTTAGTGAAACAGGCCGTAAATTATTTTATTTTAAGAAGAACAATTAATGATGTAAAGCTTAGCATTAAGTCTTGTTGTTGATCATTTATGGCAATTGATGGTTCAGGATTCGGATTTCTATCCCATTGGATCATGCATTCTAGTGAAAAATGTCTATAGTTTTACATCAAAGCTAACATTTATTTGTATTAAACTATGACTAATTTCACGTAACAAAATACACACTAAAAATCCTATTGAGCATACGTAAGAACATAATCTGGAATACATTTTGACATTTTTAAGAAGATTATGATGAAATCTTTTTTAAAAACTTTTTTTTTACATTTTCAATCCTATTTTAAATTTCATGGAAACATTTTTTGTGCAAAATTCATGAATTTATACAGCATATTCGTACCTAAATAGGAATTCCTAATTCAAACATAATATTAATTATGATCAAATTAGACAAATTCATTTCAACAAATAAATCAGCAATCGATTGTTATTTATACAATTCAGCTGTCACACAGAGACTTAATGAATGAAAACATTGCCGATAGTGTGTTAATTACATCGTAATTCGTAAATTAAAATGCGAACATACATTTGCTCATTCTTATCTTCGCCACGTTTGAGCTACCGAAACAGTTCTTTAAACAAAACTCTTTCCTGTTGTGGTTCTATACCGCAAATATGTGTGAAGATCTTTATTTTAATTCTTGCGACACTGAACTTTTGTCTTCTTCTTCTGTATAAATACAGCGGCTGATGATCCAATTTTTATTCGGTCGCCTTATGCCTATCAATACGACACAACTTGGTAAAGTTTTTAATTAAACTCTGGAATTTTCATAAGCGACATCGTAAGACTGTGTTGGCATAAAATTCGTGGCACAAAAAAATATTTTTTTTCTGTCTTTAGAAGGAAAGAAAAATGTACAACAGATATACAGTCAGTCGAAAAGTGAAGCTAATAAGAAGAAGCACTTTTAAGACGAATATGAATGACGCATTTCAATTTTTTTCCTTCATCATCAAGCACTGTTGGTGAATTTTTCTTCTTAATATTTTATTCATATTTGCTGTATGTCTTGCCTTTTCCCTACGCCAAGAATCACATTTTCCAATATTTTTTTTTACATTTGCAGTCCCTTTGAATGAAATTTTGCGAGAATTTAAGATGGAAAGAATTTGCGGCTATAATTCTTGGCACTTATATGTAAAAGCCTTTACATTACTTTCGTGTTCCTCAATTACATAAACCTCTTTGTGGTCTTTGTAGTCCTTAAAGGCATGTCCAGAGGATTCAAAATACCATAACCAAG
The DNA here is from genome assembly GCA_917627325.4 of Chironomus riparius. Classification (NCBI taxonomy): domain Eukaryota; kingdom Metazoa; phylum Arthropoda; class Insecta; order Diptera; family Chironomidae; genus Chironomus; species Chironomus riparius. The sequence continues at coordinate 12,087,442 of OU895877.1, read as the reverse complement.
TGAAAAATTCCAAGACTAGTGACTAGTCTAGCATCCAATACTCTTTATAAATAACATCTTTCAACACAAACTTCATCTCAGGGCTGTCCATCACAATTTTCAATTTTCTTCTTCAATCTTGAAGTTAAATTTCATTTTTTTATGGTTTCACGTTTCAATTAGTTGAGACTTCTTTATTTCTATATTCCCTTCCTTCATGTTGCAAATGAAAATGCAAGTTTCTTGTCTAAGCAAACAAAAAGAATAGAAATGAAGAAGAGGGAAAAAAGAACTAAAAATAAAAAGCGTACATTACATGATGTAGAGTGGATATAGAAGAGCGAGAGAAGAAAAAAAATTACATCGTGCTTAGCCGAAGCGCAAAAGTAAAGTATAAGAATTAGGTCAAGTATATCATGCATCTCTTGAATGCTCTCCTCTAAATGGGCGCTCACACAAATACAAGAGACCTAGCAAGCGGTACAAATGCACACTATGTGCATAAGCTAAAAGATCTTGAATGGATCAATGTAAAATGCAATAAAAAAATCGTAATAAAATATCGAATTTTAGATGGAACTCTGAAGTCTATCCTTCATTCGGTGTCAGGCTTCTCAAATGTCTTTCTAATTGAATATAAATTACACACATGCATACTTATTATTGTGGCTATATCATCATCAAGACTGCATTTTAAAGTGCAATATGAATGTGCAGAAAGTGTCTGTGTAGGAAAAGGTCATTTATGTACCGGATTCTGATTTAACAGATTGTCTAATTGCTTACAAGCTCAATGTTGTCTATTGGATTATTCTCTTATTGCGTCCATTATTTATGGGGAGGGGAAATAGATTTTTTGACACTTCAATGAATGATCAATCGAACAATGAGAGAAGAAAATATGAAAATCTCATTTTATGATAGACATTTTGCGTCAAACATCAAGTAACATTGCGTTTTTGGTCATTTCAAAGTCATGTGCATTTAACTTGCATTTTGTCTTTCTATCTCTCTCGTAAAACATTGAAAAAAAAGTATATAATATTATACAATCCAGTCGCAGTGTCAAGTTTGCCGTGAGGTGCATGCTATGTCTATTTATTATTACTTAGCTATAAGTGCTTAGGTATTAATATTATGGTAATCAAGACACAAACGCTATAGAGCAAAGACTAAAAGAGCATTGCAATTCTAAATAGACGACGAGTCTATCTTAATTAGCCAATTAGGAAATCGACTTAGTATGGCAATTAATTCATGTATGTGCGATGATTACTAGCTATTATTGTCCTCATCGCTGTAACATTCAATTATTATATAAGAATATTTTTTTATCTTAATAATAAATGACTGTCATCATGTTTAAGGGTAATTCCATGAGAAATTTTTGTAAAAAATTTACTTAAAATTGATTTTTTTTCATATTTAGGCTTTACAAAAGTTAATAAGATTTTCACAGTGCATGTAAAAAGTCATATGGTATATGATTTGACATTAATTTTCTATCTAAAGTGGTTAATTCGTCCAAAAAATTGATTCCATGAGCGTTACTTGGTAACGCTATAAATGTTACCAAGTAACGCTATAAAATATAATTTTTTGGACTTAATAATCACTTTAGATGACATTTTAATGTCAAATAACATACTTTATGGCTTTTAACATGTCCTGTGGAAATCTTATTAACTTTTGTAAAGCCTAAGGATTAAAAAAATCAATTTAAAGAAAATTTTATAGCAAAACTATAGCATGGAATTACCCTTAATTTATCAAAATGAAATTATTATTTTGTGCCTTTCAATGGCACCTGCTACTTACATTTTACCTAGGATATTCGGCTGATTAATGATGAGGAGTTTTATTAGAATGAGGAGCATGGGTTGGACTGAATTTGAACTCGGTGAAATTTTGGCAGCTCTTTGTGGGATGGGTAATGACTCGCCTCACAATATTGCAGATAGAACTCAGTTTAAATCTGCTCAAAACCTCCAATTCCGAACTCCAAATCAATGCTTACAATTTAATATAATCTCAAGCACTAGAACTAACCTAGAACATACTAAGTATGTAAAGCTACACATTCATTTTTCTATGATTTTCAATGACAAATAATCACGCGTATAAGAATCTTAATTAAGAATTATGCCACATGTATCTAAATCTGTGCTATTTCTAGAATCAAATACTCACTTAATTGCCCATAAGGAGACATAAATTCATCATATGAAAAAAAACAGCCATTGACCATGAAAGCTTTTACATTATTTTAGAACTGACTGCTGTTACTTTGCATTGCATGGCTTTGCAATGTTGTTGTTATGTAATTTATGTGCGAATCGACATGGAGAGCTTTCTGTTCTTCTCAAAGAAAATTCAATTGGCTACGAGAGCTAGCAGCAACAAGCGGCGGTAAAGCTTAATTCAAGTATATGTATGAATATAAAAATATATTTTTCAATGCCAAATGCATTTGTTAAAAGATTGCTAATTTACTGTGCATTTTTGTTGATTCGTCATTGATGCAAGTAAAGTACTTTATAAATTAGAAGGAAAAATATAATATTGTTGCCATGAGGAATAAGATTGCTTGAAGAATAAATTTTTTTTATGATTTATTATGAAGTTAATGATGGTGACGGAGGGATTTTATATTGAAGATTGAAGGACTAATAGGAAGACTTTCAAGGTTTTTACGGTACTTGCTGCTTATGGCTATTTTCTGCAATTTATTTTAATTAACTTCTTGAAGCTATGGGATTAGATGGGATCAAATGGCTTTGCTTTATATTAATTGGGGTTGATCACTAATGATGTTCAAATTTAGAGACATTTTATAAATGGCTGGAGTACTTACAAGTTGAAAACTACTACTCATAGTCGTGGCTAGAGGGTCCAAGTGAGACTCAAACCCGTCCTAAAATTGAAAATATATTAGAAAACATATCTGGACCCTTTCAAGAAGTCAAACTGTTCTTAAGGATGTAAAATTAGCCAAAATAATCAAAAGTCAGTTAACTCCATATCATTGACCCCTCGAAACTCTTCTGAACACCCTTCACCTTTGCAATTGCTCAAGTTTATTGACTTAAGACACATACCCAAAAAAATATCTTAGTCGAGATTCATTGAACTTATTAAAAGTCACCAATAAAACAATTTAATGAAATATTCAACCTTTTTGTAACCCATGCATTCATTCTCCAGAAATTTTATTAAAACGGGTCAAACCACACACTCCTCAACGCCAGTAAACTGATACAAAGAGAGCTATAAAAAATTAAAATAAAATCCCAAGGGTAAATCTACATTTCTTTGTTTGATATTCACAATAATCTCATCATTCGATGCCAAATATTTTCCCAATTATTTGCTTGAGAACTTTTTTTTTCGGAATCATTATTCAACATTTTTTTTCATTCCTCAATTACAATGCATTGGAAGAAAATTTGAAGGTCGCAGATGCAATTATATTTAAAAAATGTACATCGATGCACGAACAGACATAGACACACTTATACACACATAAATATCATTATTGTTGCTCGCTCGCTTGCTGCATTTTCAATTCTCAGTGAAGTCTATTGTCTTTGAAACTTAATTAGATAGATAAGCGCTGTTCAGTATTCAATTAGATGCTGCCAATTGAATCTACAGAACCGAGCAGAAGGAGATGTTACACAAGAGATACGTTTTATGTGTATGGAGATTTTATGTACACTGATTACAGCACACATAGAACTGAATATTTTTCTATTGATTCAATTTTAATGATGTTCATGATAATGATGCTCACTTACTGAATTGATGATTTTTGTATGCACTTTTAACTTCCTTGTTTACTTTTATTTTTTTTTAATTACTACTCAACTCATTATTTTTGGATGGGAATTATTGTTTTTAGTTCTGAGCTGTTAAAGTATTTTGGACAAACTTTTTCATCCTTTTGATAAATAATCTGTTGAGCGTGATTGTTGATTAGAGCATGTTTATGGGTATTTATCGCAAATCTATTACAATATGGCACAGAATCATTGAGGATCTACAAATTTGTCATTGAAACTGTTACAAATTACTTGATTTTATACATATCACAGATATCAAGGCTGCTGCAGAGTATAAACTTACATTTTAGGGTCCTGATTGCTTATTTCATTTCTCAGCACACATATTTAAGATTCTTGAATTCATGGAACTAATTTTTGGGAATCAAGCCAATAACTGCATAAAAGATTCCAAATTTTTAACTTGGTGCTTAAGCATTTAGTCACAAAAGCTTTTACTCGAGAACCAAAAAATCAAATTTACATATGTTTCGATACCTTAGATTCTATTCTATTTAAACACCACAACTGTCTCTATAAATAGCTCATTTCCATAAGTTCTTTGGTTCTTTTGCAATCTACAAAATCAAGACTATGCTACAATCAATGTACAAATTAAATAAAATCTCCTCCCATTCCTTAAAAAGACAACAAAGAAAAAATTGTGCCTCTTAAAAGGATAACTAGGCATCATCTTCAATCTTCATGTCATGCCATAACACTTATAGAAGTTTCTTTTCTACTTCTTCCTAAAGAATGTCAACAAACAACAACATTGAGTGATGAAGATGTGAAAGGAAAATCTAGAAAATCGATAAAAAGGCATAGACCTAACAGCCACAAAAGAACGACAATGTGCGAGGTCAACAAACTTTTATTCTTATTTTTATATTCGGAAGAAAAAAAAAGAATGAAATCATACGCCAAAAAGCATTTTTTTCTTTCTTTCTGTGCTGTACAGAAAGTCGTCTGCATTTTCGTGTTGTATTTCGATAAATATATTTATTTATTTATATTTTATGAGGCCCCCTTTTCTTCTGTTTGCTGTACATGTACATTCGAATAACAAAAAATTACCATGCTTGTATTATCTTCTCCTTTCCGTCCTGTGCATGTATATGTTTTGGTGCTTGCTCTATAATAACTGCTGGTGTTGCTAAATTGATGAACAATGATTCTTAAATAATTCATTAAAAAATCATTTGATGGAATCAATAAAAATGTCTTTTGCTCAACTTCCGTTGGCTCTACTTTCATATTTTTATGAATGTACATCTGTGAGGGTAGAAACACAAGAGCCACAGAAGAATAAAAGAAAAAAAAAGATTATCGATTTCTGTAAAAAAAAACAGTCGTAACAACATGAAATGACATGATTATCGATTGCTTTTGTTGCTGTCAACCACAAAATATATACAGCAAGAATTATGATAAAGAACTGAGATTTTTTTTGGAAATACCATGTGCATATTTGATGAATGGTGGTGTGTATGTCGTAATTATCTAAAATAAAAGAAGATAACGAGCATTTTTGGAGATATGCGAGAAGTTTAGTGATAAAGATAAACTTTTTTGCTTCTTTATGAAGTCAATGAACGACTTGACTAACTTGACTGTTTGTTTAAGAAAAGCAATATAAACATAGACATATAATTTGGTCAGTTTAGGTTTATGGTTGATTTTTTGATAATCTTTATTTTGTCTGGGAATTCCAGTCATGACTTATCATCTATTTGAAACACCATTTCAATTTTAAAGTATTATAAAGCAAACAAAAGACCTGAAACTTTTTTAAAATATAAGTCATCAAATGTCCAAAAGTAATATATGTTGTATTATCAAATGATTGACTGTTCAGGATGATTTAAAAATCCCACAAGAGCTCTTTTGTATAATCAAATTCAAGTCTTTCTTCTTAAAATTATAAAGTATTATCATCTTGTCCAATTAGAACAGAGTAACAAGTAAACGATAATAAAAGCTGAATGTATTATAATCAGAAGAATCATATGTGTAAGCAATGTTTATGCTGCAAGTGTTTATATATACATTCTTAGCCTCATCTTATCGACTTGTTCTAGAAATCTAAATAATGTGTTCTGTTTACTGATATTTACTGATTATGTATAGAAAGTAGCCTGAATCTGTTCGTTTTTGATACTTGAATATTTCAGACAAATGTTTGCATTTTGGAAAATTAAATAGAATTGAATTCGATTAGATGACAATATCAGATTGACTGAATGATCTAGGACAATCATTTTTGGAGAAATTCAGCATACGAAGGGGAATTAAAACTACTTTGTTTGAACCAAATTTGAAAAGGCTTGTCTTAGTTTGCGCAAATGAAGATAAAGCCTAGTCTAGATTGATCAGAACCCGGATAAACTGATGTTGTGGCTTAAAACTAGAATTGTGATTTTCTATGGAATCTTTGGAAATGTTTTTGAGGATGTTTGCCTTTTCGATAAGCAGCTATGACTTGGTTCTGAGAATCTTAACTATCTGATCAGAAATGGTATGGCCAACATCTTTAATTGGTCCAGAATTACCCAGACCTCAATTTTAATAATAAATTCTCACCAAAAAAAATTTCTCACGTGTAAATAAATACCCAAAACCGATCCCACACCATATGAGTACGCGTTGAAAGCCTCGTAATAACTTCTAATATAAACATAAGTCGTTTATGTTTCTACGAAATCTCTTTTCGTAACTTACTACACCCCATGAACGCAAGAGAGACTCTTACCATTCAACAATCCCATAAAAAAATTTCTTCTTGCTCTTTTTCATTCTCGGTTGACTCATAAAAAATTCATCATAGTCATTGCCGAGTAATTTCATCATCATTAAGGCAAGCAGATAAAAGAATTTTCTACCCCGAATAAAATAATCAAAAAGCAAAATTATTATAAATAGGAAATATGAGAATAAATTAGAAAACAATTACTGACAGAAGAAGTAGAAAATATGGCGAAAGAGAGTTCGTAGTGCTGATAATGTTGGTGGTGCGCAAAAGAACAAAAAAAAGGAGAATTATTTACTGTGTCCATAGTATGTGTGTGTGAGTGTTGCGTCATCATCAAAATAAACTTAACATTCAGTTCAATATTTATTGAAAAAGCATAAGCAGAGTGCTTAGATATGGCAAAAGAAAAGAAAAAATCAATAAAAGCAGCAACAGCAATAATTCCATTGAACTCGATTTATCGATGTGTAAAAAGGTAAAATTGTTTAATTTTGTGGATTTTTCTCTTTGACATTTAGTTTCATACTCAAGGCGAAATTGATCTTGAGCATTTAAAAATGGCTGTCGAAAGCACCAAAATTTTGTTTTTGTTCTGCAGATTTTCATTCAATTTTATTTTCATGCTTGAAAAAAATTCATTCGCTTTTCCTCGTCGGCATCCATATTTATTTCCGACTGTTTCTTCTTCTGCTTATGCTCGGTTTTACTTACTCAAGCTCTTCAACACAACACACACATGAAAATTGTTTTGCACAGCAAACGTAATTGTATAATGGAAAATTGTATGAATATCATCTCTTCAGAAATTCATAGGTAATATTCAGAATGTCTGCTGTTAAATTAGTGTATGTATGCAGCTTTTATGAGAAATAACATGAAATATCCATTACTTTTTATTCTGCATAAATTTGATGGCATTATTTAAAATATTTAGAGTAAATGTATTTTTTGTATGAAGTCAGGATGAAGCAGCTCTTTGAATGGTAGAGAATATTTTGTGGATTTCATTTCTTAAGGTGTAGAGGTGCTTGTATATAGTAACTGGACTTACTGCTTGCAAAGTCATGAAGATTGCTCGTACCATTGCTAGATAGACACTAATATTGTCGTCATAAGGTTGCTGTTAAATAAGAACAATGTTGTTCCTTATATGAGATAATAGCTTAACCCTGGCAAGCCTTCATATGGTCAGACTTGTCCACATATGCTTCAATATCCCAAATTCTATTCTGTTTCATATTATTTTTTCCATATTTCATTAACTTAAGTATGTTCAACTATCATATTAACGATGTACTAATATTTCATGTAATTAGAATAATGCAGTATAACGTGAAATAGTATATGTATTTCCTTCAAACTCATAGCTTTGACATGAAGCAGATTTCTTTTCCATCATCACCATTTTTTTCAACCAAAATCATCAAAAAGAAGTCTTCAACCTTAAAAATATCAATATTATTCCTTAATTTATTGAGAATTAAAATTGCAAAATTATCTATGAAAGTAATAACATCCTCAAGCATCAAATTTATCAGTTATGAAAGTCATTGAAGTTGAAAGAAAACAATTCAAAACTTTCCACAAAGAAAAACAAAAAAAAAATAAAACATTTTTCGTATCAAAAAGGTGAAAATCCAACTAACACAAACACATGCATGAAGAAAAATTGGCTGCGCTAACAGCACATGAGGCATACAGCACGGCAAAGCATACAAAAAAAAAGAAGAAGAAAATTTCTTTCGTTTCATTTAATGACGGATTTTGATTATTTCGAAATGCTAAAAATATAAACTGTTACCAACCGAATAAGAGAGTGAGAGAGGAACCGTGAGTAAGTGAGAGAGAGAGAGAGAGAAAAATTGTAAAAATCTTCATCACCATTCCTCGAGCATGTTGAGCAGTGAAAAACGCCGAAGAACCATCATCCACCCGACTATACATATACACACATACAGTCACAATAATACGGAGCATATTTTTAATCAAATCCCGCACAATCGTCATCGTATTTTTGTGCTGCAAACAAAATAAATAAATTTTTTATTCTTCTTCTTCTGTTGCCTTCATGCTGCTGCATAGCTCATATAATTTAATTGTTTATGCTTCTTATATTTTTTTATTATCGCTGTTGCTGTTACCAAATAAATTCTTCATGCACGTCTCAAGCGTGATAATTTCTAGATTGTCGTCATCGTTTGTCACCAACACAGTTAAAGTTGCAAGACATTTTATTTCAATTTCAATTCCAATTTTATTTACTTTTGGTTTTGTCTTTGCCTTTTTTTTTTGTTGTGTGTGTATTTGTGTATTTGAGCATTAACCTTCGCCCTCTTTCCACGTGATATTTTTCTACCCTCATATCACTTCGGCTCATTATCATTCACAGCAATAGCAGTATTGTTTGATTATAACACACAAAAGCAGCAGAAGAGAGAGAGTGAGAGGATATGAGAGGAATTTCATGTCTAATGCCGGATTTTTTCTTTATCTGAGATCTTTAATGATAACAATATGCTGTAAGTCCTAACACTCACACACACAAACATAAACAGCATAAAAAAATTTTTATCTCTAATTCTATAGAACATGTCCATATTTTTTATAGAGCATGCAGAAGAAATCTTTAACATTAATTTAATCAACAAAAGCATAAAACACCACACATACATAAGCAGCTACGGTTGCTTCGACAACAATATCGGAAAACAACCCCACTTATAGTCGGATATTCGGAATATTTCGTGTCTCTCTCAATTCTCAATATATCTCTTGTGCATTGCAATAAGCAACAACACATTGAAAAATTGTTTCTTTTTTTTGAAAAAAATGAAGTTTTTCTTCCGACATCCCTTTTTTGTGTGTGATTTTTAGTTACGCTTTTATTTTCCTCGATCGTAGACCGTCCGTACGAGCTCGTTGCGTTAAAATCTCAAGCATGGAAATATTTTCTGTATATCGGTAACATTTTACAACTCTCGAGAAGAGGAAAAAGAAAAAGAAAATAAATTTTAAAGACGTGCGAAGAAGAAGAACCAGCAGTGAAGTGAAGAAAAACATTCTGCAATTAATTGATGATGAAATAATAAAAAGAAATATAGGAAAAAAAATATTCCGAATGAAAAACTAGAGTGTGAATGTATATGTGTGTAAAATAAAGACATAAAGACATACATTAAATAGAGCTATAGCTACAATAGTTGTTGGGTAAATGTAATTCTCTCTCACAACTCGACATTTGCTTTTCTTCTTTTGTTTTTCTTTCTTTTTTCACAAGCAAGAAGGGAAATTAAGAAAAATTTTTCTTCAACATTCGGTCGGTGCTCTTTCACAATTCTTTCCTTCTTCTTCTTCATCATCATCATCATCATCATCAGGCAAAATACGTATAACATATTTTTGTTGTATATTCCTCTCTGTTTTTCTATCACAACACGTCTCTACGTAGAAGAAATAATAAATGTACGAGTGAAAATGTATTTAGGGTGGAGGACAGGTGTAACAGCACTAGAAATGAGAAGATTTTATTTTTATTTTGTGAGCGAGTTGAGAGCGAAAAAGATATAACGAAATAAGAAAAAAATAACATCAAGTGCCATCATTATGCCTCATTAGATGAAAAATTTTCACTCGTAAGGCAAGAAGAAGAAGAAATGGAGAGCAAATGTGAATGATGAAGATTTTTCTCGTATAAACAATGCTGCTGCTGCATGAAATATATGCCTTAATGATTTCTTTTGAGATTTTCTTTTTTGGGGCATGGAAATTAACATGTTGAATTTTTATGATTTTAATTACTTTTTTCTTAAATGGGTTGAATTTGATGTGTTGATAGCAGGGTCTGGTTTAAAAAGGCTATCAAGGACATCCTACCAAAGAATGGTAAAATCGATTTCGAGTAGTTCTAAAAGCCCAAACTTAAACGGGTGCTGTTTAAGGTGGCTCAAGTTAATTTTCTTTAAAAGAAATAAAATTAAGTTGACTCTAGTCGATTTGAAGCTTTCAAAACTAACCAAAGATTGTTCAAATAACTCACTCAGCTCTTGAAACGAAAGTATTAAATACCACAGAATTAAATTAAGCGGCTCCTATGAATTTATGTCTACACACTCATTCCTCCTTCATTTCACAGAAATTCAACATCTATTAAAAAATCTCACGTAAATGATCTTCTTATTTTCCCCCACATTAATCCAACACGTAACGAAGAAAATAGTCAAATTAAAATACCAAAAAGAAGTTTATAACATATTCATCTACAACAACAAGAGTCTAAATTCGAAAAACATATCATTTACGTTCATTTCTTCCGACAACAATCGATCTCTCCCTATTCGTGCTCACACTTTTTTTCTCTTCTATATTAATGTCGTCATAGTGAAAAAAGAATTGAGAAAAAATGTTTTTCCGAGAGACTCTGTCTGACAAAAAAAGAAGAAGATCCAAAGAAAAGGTTGAACAAAAATTACAAATTTCTTCTGTTTTTGTTCAAAAACAACATTTTCTTTCAATCATTTTGAGAGTTACAACACAAAGAATTGAAGAACTAGCTTTCTGAAAAGAATTTATCGAAAAATATAAAAAAGAGTGTGAGACATAAATTCAAGGTAAATAACAAACAAAATAAACGAAAGATTGTAACACTGGCTTATTCTGCTCGTTATCAATAAATCGATAAGGTGTCCGTGTAAGAAGAAGTAATGTGTTTTGTAGAAGTAGTGAGATATACACAATCGTACGTCAGTTTCAATTTAACATTCACTTCAATCATAAGTGTTCTTGTATCGTCTTCAATTCTTCGTACATTATTAAAATTTATGGCAGATAAAGTATGACGGACTGAGTCAAAAATTGCAGAATATTGACATTGAAGTTATATAGGCATTTGAGTCATAAATTGCACTAAGTGTTATAAAAAGACATAAAAAATGTTTATTGGATGTGCAAAAGAAGTTACAGAATGATATAACCAGTTCATTAAAATTGGACTAAATTGTGAAAATAATAAATAATTTCAGACAGCATTATGATGGTAATGACGACGAAACTTACTCAAATTTCTGAAGAATTTCAGTTTCAATACTTAAATCTGTCCAGCATCGATGTTAAAAACCAAAACTCGATTCATTTCACTATCGATTCTGCTCAAGATTCATTTCCCAAAAAGCATCCTCATTTCAAATCTCCATAAGCACCTGACTTAAATCAAAAAAATACTTAGAAAGCTCAAAGTTAAAATTAATGAGTTTTTTTGGTTGAATGGATTTAATCATTTGCATGTGTGAACATTTACGATTTCGTGGAGTTTAAGCAGTAAAAAAAGACAAAAACAGAGATCAGCTAATAAAGTTATTGGTGCACGTGCAGTCATGATTCTTTCTGAAAAAGATAGTTTTTAATAGGCATTTAAATAATTCATTTTTTACTTTGGATATTAATTATTGGGAATTGTTTTGCGCAATTTAGTATATAGGAACTATTGTTAATTATAAATACAACATTTGTTACCCAGTGTTGTTGATCCAGATGTCTAGACATGATGTAAAATGTAGATCTAGGTGGAACTCGATGGAAATTTCAAATTTGTATAAATTTAAATCATTTTACAAGATCTGAATCTAGTTCTAGAGTCTAATACAGTGTTTCTCAAACTTCAAAGGTCAGTAGACTCTTGTTCTTCTTCTTGTGACACAATAGCTACTATTGACATACCTAAGAATTTTTTATCAGAGCAGTATGACTCCAAAGAGCTAAGTTTACAAACTCATGAGTAATTCATATTGAAAATGTCGTAAAAACATTTTCATGCAGTTTCAAGCTTGTCGATTAAATATATTTTCAATAACTCAAAATTTTGCCGACATATTGTACATCATTGGAAAGGTCTTTATTTGATCTTTAAAAATATGTTAATTAAATTAATTTTAAACCGGTTTTATCGGTTAATTTACCGGTTCAAACTTAGTGAGAAAATTAAAAAAAGTAAATTGGAATAACTTTTACAGTTTTCAACCATTTTCAATGATTCTTTTTTTGGCTGAAAGCCTATATATTTGCAGTTAGCTTTAACATTAATTAAATTTTTTCCAATGTATGGAACATCATTTTTTGCGGCCCCCAAGTTTTTGACTAAAGTAGCTCTTATTTGAAAACGATAATAGATATTGATTTCAAATTTTTTGCATGTTACTTGTATTTTTATTCCCTTTGTAACAACATACAATAATATGGGGTTCATTCATAAATTTTGACCAAAATTTACTAAAACAGCTCTCATTTGAAAACGATAATAGATATTGATTTCAAACTTTTTGCATGTTACTTGTATTTTTATTCCCTTTGTAACAACATACAATAATATGGGGTTCATTCATAAATTTTGACCGAAATTTACTAAAACAGCTCTCATTTGAAAACGATAATAGATATTGATTTTAAACTTTTTGCATATTACTTGTATTTTTATTCCCTTTGTAACAACATACAATAATATGGGGTTCATCCATAAATTTTGACCAAAATTTACTAAAACAGCTCTCATTTGAAAACGATAATAGATATTGATTTTAAACTTTTTGCATATTACTTGTTTTTTTATTACCTTTTCAACGACATACAATAATATGGGGTTCATCCATTAATTTTGACCGAAATTTACTCAAACAAAATTTCATACGAATTTTCCAAATTTTTTCTTTAATTTTTAATAGAAAAACAGGAATAATAAAACGAAAAACTTTTTAATGCTTAAACTTTGAGATTTATTATTAAAAAATAGTAAAAATAAGAAAGTTTCAAAAATTATTCTTCATCATTGTCTAAAGACCCCAAATTTTCATAAAAGTTGTGATATTCAACCGGTATGTAAGGAAGCAGATCGAGAAGATCTTTCTTTTTTGCAGCTGTGATACGACGTTCATTAGGATATAATAAGCTGGGGATAACTTCAAATAAATTTTTCAGATTGTTTCCACGCTTTGTTATGTCAATTATTGAAAAATCTTCATCCATAAAATTTTTTTTGAATTTTATCTGGAAAGGATGATCTTTTTCCAAACGAATCCACGCAAAGTTCATCCAATTGACCACAGTTTTACTTTTTGATATTCGCCTGTTGGTTATTGAGCCCTCAAGTTCTTTTGTTGTACGAAAATCTTCACGTGTCATAGAATATACTTTAAAGCTTTCATTGCGTGCACTTTTAATGATGTCAATGTAATGCGATGGAAGAAAAATTGCACTATGTTGTTTAATTTTACGTTCAATCAATGCAAAATCACGATCGTTAGGCAATCGTGAGTGACCCGAAATTAAATATTTTAAGTCAATTGTTTCAACTTTCATAGTAGGATCAGCGAGCAGTCTCAAAAATGCCAGAACTATTTTTATATTTCTATTTTGTCCTCCTGCTCGGTCTGAATATGAAACGATGTGTGAAGCTGAAGCCGCGTGTTCCTTTAAAAATTTAATCAAACAGCTCGGTATTTCTTCTGCACCTTTTGATCCTTCTACTTCAGACCAGACGAACATACTTGTGTCCTCATTTTTTGGAAAAGGGTGGACGCCTAGATTGTACAAATTAAAGTTTCGCTTGTAATAAGCAACACTTGTTGACAATATTGGAAGAACTAGCATTTTTTGAAGATCAAAAGTGTATACAAAATATTCATCATCTGCCTTTTCTTTATCTAAATCAAATTGATGCTTTACAATGTCTACATCTGTCAAATGTTCTTTTTTTTGAGCGTTTAACTTATTCCGCTTGCCTGCATCTTTCGCGTGTTGAATTTGGACTTTCAATTTATCACAACTGGCACAGGTATCTTGCAAAGGTACATGGATCGATATCTCAGTTTCATATTGTATAATATCATAAAACTTTTCTTCTGTAACAGTTGGAACTTTTCCTTTCAAATTGCAATGTGACGTATAGTCTTCATAAAAACGTCTGATAGTATAATTTGGAGGAAGATATTTCTTATTTTCATGTTTAGCACGACAATAATGAGATTCATATAGCTCATAGCTATTAATAAATTCCATGACGTCAGGGTAATCAATTTTGCGAGAAGAGGGTTTTCCACGGTTCTGGTGGATTAATTTTGATGGTTGTCGAATTTTCGACCAACGCTGAATCGTTCGCGTATTCACCATAAAAGTGTTGGAAAAAAAAGTCAAGCAAACCTGAATCAAGAACATTATTTGATTTGAATAGTTTATTTTGGTAAAAAAAATTAAATATACCTTTTCTTTTAGTGTACTATCCGGGATAACTGAACGTAAAACATAAAGAACATTTCCAGTTCTTTTTCTTATATTTTTTCCTTGTTTACGAACAATTTCTTGCAAAGTTGTCATTCCAAGAATAAACAATTTTTGGTTTGTTACATCACCAATCTTATGAAACTCCTCAAACAAAGCTTTACGCTCATCAAACGATACCCTTAAAAAACACTTTAATCCACATCCACAATCAACGTGTTGAAATACCTTTGCACTTTTTATTTCACCATTTCTTGATTTATATTCCTCTCCTTTCGCACGTTTCATCTTATTACAAACTTGTTGTGAGAAATTTCGGCTTCTTGCACGCTTTTTCCTAGCCATTATTAATCAATTAACACTTAAAGCCAAAAAACTTGAAAAAACCAATAACTTTTACAAACAATTTGAAAAATTATAACAAGATATTTTTTGAATTAGTTACAAACCGTTGTAAACAACAATGTGTTATGAAAAATTCGTATGAAATTTTGTTTGAGTAAATTTCGGTCAAAATTAATGGATGAACCCCATATTATTGTATGTCGTTGAAAAGGTAATAAAAAAACAAGTAATATGCAAAAAGTTTAAAATCAATATCTATTATCGTTTTCAAATGAGAGCTGTTTTAGTAAATTTTGGTCAAAATTTATGGATGAACCCCATATTATTGTATGTTGTTACAAAGGGAATAAAAATACAAGTAATATGCAAAAAGTTTAAAATCAATATCTATTATCGTTTTCAAATGAGAGCTGTTTTAGTAAATTTCGGTCAAAATTTATGAATGAACCCCATATTATTGTATGTTGTTACAAAGGGAATAAAAATACAAGTAACATGCAAAAAGTTTGAAATCAATATCTATTATCGTTTTCAAATGAGAGCTGTTTTAGTAAATTTTGGTCAAAATTTATGAATGAACCCCATATTATTGTATGTTGTTACAAAGGGAATAAAAATACAAGTAACATGCAAAAAATTTGAAATCAATATCTATTATCGTTTTCAAATAAGAGCTACTTTAGTCAAAAACTTGGGGGCCGCAAAAAATGATGTTCCATACATTGGAAAAAATTTAATTAATGTTAAAGCTAACTGCAAATATATAGGCTTTCAGCCAAAAAAAGAATCATTGAAAATGGTTGAAAACTGTAAAAGTTATTCCAATTTACTTTTTTTAATTTTCTCACTAAGTTTGAACCGGTAAATTAACCGATAAAACCGGTTTAAAATTAATTTAATTAACATATTTTTAAAGATCAAATAAAGACCTTTCCAATGATGTACAATATGTCGGCAAAATTTTGAGTTATTGAAAATATATTTAATCGACAAGCTTGAAACTGCATGAAAATGTTTTTACGACATTTTCAATATGAATTACTCAATTTTAAGCAAGTGGTTCTCAAAGCATAATACACTAGAGATTTTTCTAGTTTCAAAGCTTTCATGACACTATTGAACTAGTTTTAAATCAAAAATGAGTTGTTACTGGTTGAAAAAGAATTTTTTTAATGCTTAATGTGCCTGAAAAACCTGTTAAAGCGACTAGGGAGCCACAAACCAAATAAGTTTGATAAACATTGTTGTTTAAATAAAGACTTAGCAATTAAGATTAAGGCTTCATACATAGACCTTCGAACACTGTCAGGGAGAGGGAAGAAAGGAGGGAAAGGAGCAATCATATCATAAATACTAATAATCATTGATATTAAGACGAAGAAGCTCCTTAAATTCATTTTAATGTCAAAAATGTTCATGTTCAAAAATAGTCAAGGTCAGATGTTTTCAATCCATTAGCATGTGTCTAAGTAAGATTTTTGCCTGAAACAAGCAAATTCTTAGACAGCAACACTGCTAATTCAGCAATTTTTACGGGGTTTAAGCTAGTTTGATGCAAAAAAATGCAGATCTTATTAATCTTAAATGAAAAGAAGTTCTACAAAAATTAATTAATATCCAATCATTTCTCATTGAATCTTGCTCATTGCTAGCTTATAAGAAATTATTCATTACAATGTAAAATACAAGAAATGTATGTAAATTGCATGCATGTCGAAATTACAAGAGAAAAAAGTATTAAAAAGAAAAGCGAAAATTCCTCAGAAAAATATAAGAGTTCTTACAATAATTTTCCATTCATTACGTGTTATTTGCTGTTGAAAAGGAGGAACGGAAAAGCAATGAATAAAAAGTAAATGAAAAAGAGTTTCGTGTCGAAAAAATAACAGAAAAGAACGAAAAGAATTCTTTTTCAACATGAAACACAAAAAAAAAGTTTATTTTTTCATAGTAATATCAAGCAGTAAGCGGCAGCAGCAGCAGAGTAAAAAAAAATTCACAGAGAGTTGAAAAAAAATACTATTAAGCCAGTGTAGAAAAAGGAAAAGCACACATACATTTAAAAGTGGTGCGGAAAATCACAGAGAAAATGTTCAGTTTTCATTTGTGAAACTCTCGGCTTTCAGTCAGTCGTGTGCGGTGCGGTGTTGAGGAAAAACGTTTTGCAAGACGTTCTGTTTTTTTTTTCAATTCAGTGCTTGTGTGAAAAAAAAAGTAAAATAAAAGAAGAAAAATTTTATACTGTTCATGTTGCATGGGGATTTTATTATTGTACACAAAATTAATCTGTCAATGTAGTTGTGTTGGATATTCCTACATTGCTGCTGTTGTTAAAGAGTGCGAGAGAGAGAAGAGAATGTATATTCATAATATAAACTACGTGCAAATGGTGAAACAGAAATGAAAAAAAAAAGTAAATGCTATATATGAAGTATAGTTGTTATAATAATTCCCTACGACAAAAATCTAATCAATTATTACAGAGAGAGCGCTCTAATTCTTAATGTGACACATTGTATGACAAAATAAAGGAGTGAAAAAAATTTGTGTAGATTTAAAAAGTGAGACAATTTCTGGATAATTCAAACATATTTTTTTGTGGATGCAACTATAAAAGTGTATGACTAGTGCAATTAACAAGACTAATAAATATTTATACTAATCTACATCGTAACTTAAAAAAGGATATGCTACATACTAATTACAACTAACACAAATACGCACAAAAAATTATAACTGTGGATATAATAATTTCTAACATTAATAGTAACACATAGTATATACCAATTAAGTGAGAGAGAAAGAAAGGAAAAATGGTAATTTTCATTCATAAACTCTTTGCATGTTTGTAACTCTAACATTTTATTGCTGATTGGATGGAAAATATCCTTTTGAAGTTTGCATGATTTGGTGCTGTGAATGCTCAGTTTTTGATTTGTATTGAAATATTTTGAGAGTTTCTAGCTTGTTGCTTCTATTGTCGGATTTTGAAAAATTAATCAGATGAGATTAGGGGTCGTTCACTTATGACGTCCGAAATTAACAGTCATTTTTCAAAAAAGAACAATGGATTTCCTGGAATTTCTATTGCTTTTTTCTTGCTGACCCCCCCCCCCCCCCTTGACGTCATAAGTGAACGGCCCCTTAAGTGATTCTTAAATTTTTGGAATTGCTGGTTGTTCACAAATGTTATCTATTCGATTTTTAAAGGCTCTTTTTGTAATTTTGCAGTCCTATATTCCGAAATTATTTACAATTGCAACAGTCTGGATTTCATTTGTGAATAATCCTTGACTCAGCTGAGCTAGAACTCCTTCTATTGTCACCTAAATTCAGCTCCATCCATAAACGCTTTCTGATAATATTTATCTTTAAGTATAAGACTAGAAAACACTTAACCTTGTCTCTTAATCTCAGTGCTCCTCAAACTATGCTTCACGACACCTCATTGTGACGATAAAGCTTCAATAGTGTCACTCTGAGTGCCAATGCGGTACTCAATTGTCTATGAATAAGTGTCTAAGTATCAAGCGCTTAATCTAAGTTGAGAAGCACTGCTCCATTCCTAACAACTCCCATCACCAGATAACTGAAAACAATAAATAATTCCAACAATATAGAACTGTGGCAAACCAAAAAGAGTTTTCAAGAACTTAAACTCATGATATAAATTCCTAACGAGCCCCACGCCCATGCTTCAATTTCACCAAACATAAATGATATTTTCCATTCAGCATTTCACGTAATCAGTTGTATTTGTGTGAGCTTAATTTTATGATTTCAAAGTTTTATGTTGCAGTCTCTACATCATCACAAAGCATTAGCCTTCCTCCATATATATAAAATCTCATAAAATTTATCCTCTAATGAAACTTTTTTTGTGTGTTGATTATTTGCAATGCCGTAAAAAAAACTTTTTATGCACATTGGCTGTATTTATGTTGTTCTCTAAAATAAATAAATTTTTTTGCTCAAATTTAATTGTAAATTTATGATTTTCTCATTTCTCATTCGGAAGCTTTTATGATTTACTGAACTATTTCATTTTCGTTGAAGTGTTTTTGAACGATGAAGTAATTTTAATTATTGAAGCGGAAGGAAGTGAAAATTTGAATTCGTATTTTCTCTATTGTTGAGGCCTTTTGTGGTTTGTTTTAACATTTGGTAGTGAAAAGGTCAGATGCTGCAGATGACTAAGCATTGTGATCTTCTTGTTGGTGAAGCCAGGGTGGTCTGTACTCCCTCGAGAGATCGTCACTTCTCTCGAGATGCCAGAAACCCTCCAAAATTCGTAAAATTCCCAACTTCATCCCTGCCTTGAAACTAAGCATTTCAAATTTTTTTAAAGTAATCTAATTCCATCACTAAATTATTCAATAAATGGTCAACAACAATGTTTTTTGAAATTTCCATTTCCCAAAAGATGAATACTGTCTCTCGTGCATACGATGAGTTCTCAGAATTTTTTTTACGAGAAAAGCACTGACATGAAGTTGCTTTTATTGTAGGCACGTTTCTGTCAATTTTTATTCTTTTCAATCATTGTGTTTCACTTCATGAAGTCCCACAAGAGAAGTAGTATCCGAAAATAAAATTTCATCATTCGCACAGATTTCTTTTACATTTGTGTAATTATATGCTTGTTTTTGGGGAAAATTCGCTTTTATGGCCTTGATGAAAACTCTGTAGAGATAAAAATTTTTATAAAGCAACTTAAGTGCTTAAAAATTCATAAGACTGTGTCTTCTTGTTTTTTGCATTTGAGGTAAAATTATTTCTGTAAGTTGGAGCTCAGTAGCTGTCTCCTGTGTACAAGCAGTGCATAACAATAGATTTATTATTGATTCTTAGCAAGATTCATATAGAAAACAGCTTTCTTACTTCCTTAGTTGGTCAGAAAGATGAATTGTGTTCAATAGCCACTTTTAGAAACTGGCTCAACCACTGGGTTCCTTTTGTCTATACATAATACCGAATCCAATACTGTCAAAGACAACAGCTTCTTTCCATGCTATCTGTAAATTTGTAATTATGACTGTGACAAATCAACATCTGCTAAGATAAGATTTTTAGTAAAGGCAGAGGCATAGCACGGATATGTAACCTGGATTTTGCCCCCGGATGACAAAAGACCTTAATACGCACTTGTAGAAATCATCTAGGACTAATATTCAGCATCCTAGAGATAGATTTTATATAAATATTCAAATAATGTAGTAGCTTAGCGGAGGTTCTTCGGGAGGACGCATAAGAGGGTACACAGAGGTTACAGGAATGCATAACTTTCGAAAAATTCCAACAGTGGCACTCTAAGGAGAAGGGGGCCTGTGATACAAGCACATGACTAACAATGAATCAAATTTTAAGAATTACAAAATAACTTATCAAACCATTACTCTTAAAATCACATCTAGGTCAATAACCTGCACATATATTACTTGAATAATATTTAAAGTAATGTAAAGTAAATGGAAGCAGTTCCGTTTATCAAATTATCCGTTCATTAAACTTCTCCAATAAGTCACATTGTCATTGTAACTTGATCACAAGAAAATACATAGAAATACTTCATTTTGATCCGTCAAACATACAAATAAGAGAATTTACAAAGACTTTATAGACTTTATGTATGTGAAGAAATGAAAAATAACAATAATAAAGAAAAGAAAGAATTACTCAAAAAAGAGAGATAAGCAGTAACAGCAATTATGACTCTGTATAGAATTTAGCATTTCGTCACAAACCTTAAAATACCAAAAAAAAAGAGAAATAATAAACTCGAGAGATATGAGCGTTGCCCCATTAAAAGTGCTTCGTCTCAAAAGGAAAAAAGAAAGAAACAAATTTTTTGTTACAAAATAACACAGAAAAAATTTTTTTATTTCAATTTCGTCTTGTGCTGTTTCTACTGATAAGCGTTATTTTATGAAACATTTCTTCACACAACACACATAGGCAAGAAAACACTTGATAAAAAAATTATTTCTCTCTTCTTTTCTTCTTGAAGTTCTTTTTCCAGTTCACTTTTGAAATTTTTCATAAAAAGAAAGGATTTTTTTGTGTTTTTTGATTTGAGCATACTCCAAAATTGATCTTTTTGTACTTTTCTCCAATTCCTTTGACTTTTTTCTTTTTGAATTTTGTTTTTCGAGAATTCTCTTTGTTTGTGATAATGCAATAGGCAGATTTTCTGTTTTTCTTGCTCATTCTTTATCATCAAAAGCACATATTGTGAAATTAATAGATACATACGAGAACTGCAGAGTTGGTTAATATAGAAATAATGATAGAAATAATGATTTTATTGGTGATGATGAAATGTTATTGTGAAAGATTCGTGAGTCATCATTTTGTGAATCATTTATGGTCGTAAATAAGATTTTTAAGCTGTAATTCTAAGGACCAAATTTGTTGGCCACAAGTTCAAATTACTATTAATACTTTAAAACTTCACTATACTAAGGGGCCGTTCACTTATGACGTCCGACATTTATGGAGAAGTGGGGGGGGGGGGGGTCTAGGATTTTGTGACAGTTCAAACAATGGAAATTTTTTTCTATAGAATTTTTGTGACAGAGGGGGGGGGGGGGTCTAAAAATCAGGTTTTTTCATGAACGTGATAAATTAACGACCCCTAATAAAATATAATAATTTTAATTCAATTAAATCGAATATTTCTTTTGTAAACTCAATTGGGAATCGAACATGCATTCTTAAGATTTTTTGTATCTTGATATTATATCTAACCAATGGGTGTTGATTAGAAGTTTGACAGAATGTCTATAATACATCAGATCAACTATTATAACTTTGCTAAGATCAAAAACCACATTCTTGATTAGTTTCTAAGCTTCAGTTCATCATTATAAGAATTTATCTAGATGATTACCATAATTTATGAAGTACTCCAATATTATAATTTGCAAAACAAGCTTAATATTCTTAAATTTTAAATACTTTATCCCAAAAGTAAGTTCAATTGCTAATAATTTCTTCATTTTCATCTAATTTCAGGAGCTCATAAACAAATCGAATTGTCAACAAGTCTACATGCCGATTGAACCAAAATGGACTCAGCTCCATCAATGGTTCATCGTGCCGGCGACACATTAATTGTACGTCGTGTAGTAAGCGGTGAACAATTGGTTCTTGATCAACGTGGTCAGGCAGTTCAAGATAACAGTGATAATAACGCATTATTGGATTTGAGAAAAGATCCAAAAGAAGATCGCATTGGTGATAATAATAATAGTAGTAATAGTAATAATCAGTTGCAACAATCGCAATATCCATTGCCAATTTCATTGCCAGCTGCTGTTGTTGCAGCCTTGACATTACAGGCTGCTAATTTTAAACTCGATCAAAGTCGTGTTGATAATTTTCAGCAACAGCAACACGAACGACACGATTTAGACGATAATTTGTCGGGAAATAAAAGTGATTCGGATGCAAATTTACCACAATGTAAGATAAAGAGAAATTACTCGTGCAACAATTGTCCATTTTTTACACAAAATCCAAGGAAATTTCTTGTACATTTGCGTGACGTTCACGGTGAAAAGATTGTTATAAACGAATGTAAATTTTGCTTGTACGCATCAAGACATTATCAGAAGCTCGTGAGACATATGAAAATGGTCCATGGCTCCACCGAGGGAATAAATGAGCCTGGACATTTTCGACGACGCGAGAAACGTAGACGTATAAGTGCTGACGCAAGACAAAAACAAATGCATAAACAAATGCCAAGTTATTCACCATCATCATCGACTAATGCAGCAGTGGCAGCAGCATCAAAAACTGTTGATTTGAATGCAATTAATCAAATGCTTCAGTTACAGAATCAACTCCAATTGCAGTTACAAGCACAATTACAGAATCAGTATCAAGAATCTCTACCACAAGATATTCCAAGTGATGACGAAATGGCCAGTTTAGATATATCTATGAATATCTCACCAAATGGCACAAAAGTTTTTAAATGCATTCTCTGTGAATTTTCATCAATGGAAGAGGCACAATTAATTCAACATGAGAAGGATGAGCATGCTGGCACGAAATTTTATCGATGCAAAAAATGCTCGTATGTTACACACATAAGTGCACGTTTTAATAAACATGTCAAATATCATTCAATGCCCATGATAAAATGTGCTCTATGTGATTTTAGAACTCCGGTGAGTTAGCTTATTGCTGTTTATAATCATTTTAAAATTTAGTGCATTTTTGCGAACATAAATTGGGTTATTATTATACTTTTACTTAATGTCGAATGCAGTTGCTCGTGACTTCATAAATCAGACTTTTTTGTGACTCGAGGTATAATTCAAAACTTTACAGCAAGTCATTAAATGTTCCAAATTATTTTTTTTTCGTCTGCATTGGCACGTGAAAATTTTTTATCTCAAGATTTTTAAGGTCCATTTTGTGAATTTAGATTCTTGAATGGAGTTACCTTGCTGGACACGTGGGTAGATTAGTTAAAACTAAGTCATTGTCACTTAGTGGTAAGGGAAGAAGTTGTCAATCCATCTTAAGACCGGTTTCTAGGGCTATCTGAGGTTTTTTCCCAAGTAGTCATATTTACATTTTATTAAAACCTCACACTGCTGTATATTGATATCCAAAACAGACTCTAGATCTAGATCAATGAGGACTAAGGGCCTGAAGACTCAAATGGAGTATCTATGATTCTATTAAAAGTACTCTCCATCAAAAATGCACTAAAATGCTCCAACAAAGTTCCTTAATTCTCTTAATTAATCCACCGAACTCACAAACAATTTCCATCAATTTTATTATTTCAGTACAAATGGAATCTTGATCGACATATGAAAAATCATGGCGGAAATGGACCATTTAAATGTTCAGTCTGTAATTTTACAGCTGACATTAAGCAAAGTTTGACTGTACATGAAATGAATCATCATATACCACCACTAGCAAACAGTATGGATATAGAACGAACAATTGACGATACACCACCAGAGAATATTAACATATTTGATATGGTGAGTAAGATATAAATAAGAAGAAAGACTTTCTGTTCTTAAAAAAAATACATTTTTTCTTGTTGTCTTTTTTTTCTTATTTTTCACAAAATGATTTCATTACAAAAATATGTTTTTTTTTTGTCTTTAGTATTTCTGCGGAATGGATTCAGACGTAATTGATATTGATTTCAAGATTATCAAATTTTCATATCCTCCCCAAAAATTTTCAATTTATTGAAATTAAATCCCACCTCATTTTGTCAAGCATTATGAAATGAGGAACATTAAAATATATTATAACGATGATGATTATCATAAATGATACGACTGTACGTATTTAATGTTTCCAACATTAATTTATTTACTTCACATGAAACACATGAAACTTCATTTGAGGAAATATAAATGTTGTTCTTTAATTTAATTCATTACGACAATTTTCTTCTTGAACTTCGTTAAATATTTCACAACATCAAGTGAATCGTGCTTGACAGTTAAGTTGTTGCTGAAAATATTTCATTTTACAAAAATGCTCAGCAGTTGCTTTTTTGAGGAGCAGTTGGTTAATTTGAGTGAAATTTGTCATTTTTTCATGAATTTTTGAGGCACATTAAGTTGTGTTGCTTTAAAGCTGCTCGAATAGTTTGGGTTAAATGGGTTAAATTTTTAATTTTAATTATTGGCATTATTATTCAAATGTTGAGTGAATTGAAGTGACTAAGTAGCATAGTTTTGCATTAAATTCTTGAAATATCGATCGGTCCTGATTATGAGATCAAAACTTACCACAGCTCGTAGATCAGAATTTAGGAGAATCTTAAAGTCGGTGCTGATTGGTCGGTAAAGTAAATTTTGCTTGAAAAGTTCACTATTTTGTCAGAAACCTAGTTTCTAGAGCCACGTGAGGTACCCTACTTTAATCACAGTCAATTTTCAATTTAAATCTTACATTAAAGACCTCATTGTTTGATTCTTAGTCCTTTGAGGAGCCAGCTAAGCACAACCAAATATTTTTAATTCAAAAATAAAATAATAATAATAAAAAAAAGTCTTGTAGGTACTTTAATGTCCACATTGTGCCGCTCAGGAACGTCTCAGTAATTTTCCATTATGAAAACTTACTTGCATTTTTAAATCTATCCAGTTTTATTAACATAGCTAAAGCATCTATTGCAAAAATTCAATATTCATACCTTAAAGACCACTAATTATTATTTAAATGCTTAAAAAAATACCAAAATTATATAATTATACCTAACACAAAATATAAATTCAATTAAAGAATATTTGAAGCGAGAAATTTGTTAATTATAAAATAATTCAAACATCTCAATAGCAGATTCAATAAATTATTCACAATATATTTTGTGAGAAGAAGAACATTAAACATAATTTTCTGTTACGGATGAATGAATACGAATTGGGGATGCTTTAAATTTATTTTGAGACATTCTTGGAAATCATACATATTAAATTGATTGATTTATCAAATAATTTTTGAATCCATTCATAATATTCTTTAAGCATTATTACATCCTGAATCTTATTTTATTTTCTTAATTATAAATTATTTTCAAAACTTTTTTTTCGGTTTGGTTTTTCTGATTTCTTCATTTCTTTTTCTTTTTTTTTGTTATTTTTTTTCTGTAGTTTGCCATCTCTAATATAATGCAAAATAACGATCACTATTTCCAGAATGAATCGTCAAATTCAAAAGATGATCAACGATCAAATCCAAGTCCTGGATGTAAACGAAAGAAGCCAATGCCACCATTAATTCCAATTAAAATGACGCCAGGTAGCACATCGGCAATGAATCACGCATCAAGTAATAAATCAGATTCTGATGGGAATCAATCGAGTGCTGAAGAAGGCATTGAATCTGACTTACAGCAATATAAAATCATCACATCATTATTATCCAAGCCAGAATTAAGCGTCGAGAGTGTCAATAAAAGTGGAACGAATGACAATCTTGCGAAATTAAAAAAGAAAAGTTCATTCTTTGATATGCTGCGGAAGAACTTAATTGAGGGCAACGCGACAGGAAGTGAAGATAAAAATCTTGTTTGTAAATGTAGTTATGAGGCAAAGACGCTATCGGATCTTATAATTCACCAGAAAGCGTGTGGAAAACAGTCGGAATCATCACATTCGCAATTATTCGGATCCACTCGTTGTCATTACTGTCGTCTTCGTTTTAAGACAAGTCATGATTTAATGGCACACATATTAAAATGTCCCGGTGCACAAATTGAATTGCTCGAATCATCATCAGAAGCCAATGGTGATGAAAAGATGACGCCAATTGATGACTATATGAGTGATGAAGCAGCAATTGACAATCCAAATGAGCGCCATCCAATGGAAAATCGAGTTTTCATTTGGAATCAATTGCCGAAATCGAAGAAGGAGCCATCAGAAACAAATGATGATCAAACACTTGCATCGGATAAAAATGATGATTCAGACGATAATAATTTGGTCGTAAATGAGGATGATGATTTACCGGAACCGCCAAATTTAACAGACAGTGAATATTTAGGCGTAGAATCAGCACCAGGCTATGGTGAAATTACAAAGAAAATTGAAGCTGGAGACGATATAATTAATACAGCCATGAAGAAAGTTTTCAAATGTCCACATTGCTCGTTTTGGGCATCAACAGCATCACGTTTTCATGTTCATATTGTTGGACATTTGAATAAGAAACCATTTGAATGTTCATTATGTGCATATCGTTCAAACTGGCGTTGGGATATTACAAAGCATATTAGGCTAAAGTTATTGCGTGATCCACAACATGGAGAAGCTAAAGTTCTAATGAATGATGAAACTGGACGTCGGAATTATTCAAAATACAATAGATATATAACATTGATGAGAGTCATGGATAAGAAACACGATGGAAAGCTTTCAAAATCTGGAATATTAAACTATTCTCCAAAATCATCGCTCGTCCAAGAAAATAATGTACAATCGCCTCCATCATCAGCATCAACACCATTGTCTGTTTATTCAGATCCAGCATTAAATTTAACAGCATCAACAGGCTCATCACAATTAAGTTCAATGCTTTTGGAACATCTGTCAAAGGACATGACATTCTTAAAGAATCTTCAGAATTTGCAGAGTCTCAATATGGTTGCAGCATTAAATACACAAAATTTGTTGCAACATCAACAGCAACAGCAACAACAAGCGGCTCAAGAAGCACAAGATTCACAAGAAAAGCATAAGGAATCAGCTGAAAAGAAGACCCACTTCAAGTGCAAAAAGTGTAACTTTAAGTATGTCAAATTCAAAAAATAGTCACCACAAGTCTTGATTTATCACACAAAATATGAACCATAAAAAAACTTTTTATTATCATTTTAGGCATGGCGATCGTGAGGTTGTTCTAGAGCATGTGAAGACACATTATCGTGACGATGGAACGCCACAAGATAGAACCGTTGCAACACAACAAAGTCAGCAAACACAGCAAGCTTCAAATGCTACCGAACTGGCTCCACCGCCTCCCATACCAATTCAAATGCCATTCCAGATTATGAGCAACTTGCTAAATGGTCATACGTCGGGTACATCAAATGTTCATAATCGAAATCTTATAACACTTGGTGGTGGTGGTAATACCAATCAAGCTAGCAATCAAAATCCGTCAAATACACACCAAACACTCAATTTCAATTCTCAAAACACTCTTTTGACACCGGCGTCATCTACTAATGACGTTAATAGAAATAATAACGGTATGCCGGAGACGAATTCGACGAATAGTAATAATAATTCGTTGAAAGGCTCTTTTCGTTGCGGGCATTGTGGTCAAATTTCTAACTGGAAGCATGTTATTCAGGTATATACTAACAAAAATCAAGTAGACAGTCTCTTACTCTCCAAAACTATGAAACAAACAAATTTTTTTTTGTTACTATTTATTGTGCATTGTCCTTACGTATCGCTGTGTACGTTAACTTTTGGAATTTTTAATATCAATTCAGGGGATACAAAATTCTTAGAAATTCATGATTACGAAATTGTTGGCACTGATAATGCCGAAAGCTGTGTTGTGTATGTAAACAGATTAAAATTCTATAGATTAGAATATTCATTTAGGGTATAACAAAATGTTATAAGCATATTTTCATACAAATAATAACCAACTAGCTCTCAATTTCTAAGTTCCACATTTCAATAATCAATATTCTCAATAAAGGAAAGAATTAAAACAAGCAGAAATGAGATGAGACGATCAATAAATGGCAAAAATTTATTTATTTTTCATATTCACCATTATGTATGTCTGTGCTCTACACAGAACGAGTGTCAAAACAACCGCGAAAAATGCTCAAGAGAAATAAATTTGAATGACATGTGCATATGTTTGTGGATAACGAAATTGAAATAATTTTGCCCTTCTTCCCACCCCTGACAAAATACTGCACATTTGCTGTGCTGTTTACGAAATGAAGAAAATTCATATATTTTGCAAAAGGAGAATGATTACGACAGAAGACATTGTGGTTGAGTACAAGAGTTAGGTCATGAAATATTTTTGTCTATATAAGCTAGCGACTCATACTTGAACAATTAATAATTTTTATTAACCACTATTTTTTTGTACTTAAATTTTTACTCATAAGTTTTGTACGAAATTCACAAACCAAATGGCACGAGGTTACGTTTAGGATGTGGAACTGATCGGACGTGATTGATTAATCTCTTTTGATCAGGTCCATATTCTTTGGTTTTATTTGGAAGCTACACTAAGTTTAGTTCATACCTAGTATGTTTAATTGAACCTAGTATGTTTATATGCACCTAGTAAGGCCATATGAATCTTGTAAGAACATATGAACCTTGTAAGAACATATGAACCTAGTAAGGACATATGAATCTAGTAAGGACATATAAACCTAGTAAGTCAATATGACCCTAGTAAGTACATTTAAACTTAATATAGCTTCCTTATGGATACCTCGTTGTTGTTCGGGTTAGTTCAATGTCAAATAGTTCAATGAACATTTCAAAATTGGCACACAAAAAAGATTAAAATTCAAAAATTCAATCCCTGAACTCAATTGACATTGAACTTGAAAAACAGCACACATATCAAGGAAAAGGTCCCAAAAATTAACACAATTATTAAAACTTTTCCTTACTCTCAATTCGGTTGTGGTAAACAAAAAATCAACAGAATCTTTTCTACAAAATTATCTCATAAGCAATAATCTCTATAGCTATAAGGGTATAATGGTTCAATGTCATCTATTATAATAATCATCTAGAGATATAAATATATATATTTGAATATAGTTTGCATCTGTATACATTAGTATCGAACGAATATTGATTAATTCACAATGCTTTCTATGCTGTCTCACAAATGTTATTTTTTTGGCAGGGTTGAGTAGCATAAAGGAAGGAAATTTATGGTTTTGGTTCTTAAAACTTCAATATTCTCTACTTTTATTTCAATGGATGTTTTGGACTATAAAGATTCTTAAGAAGTAGCTTATTATTCAAGTTTTATGGCTGCTCATATTATGTAAAGTCATCAGATTTGTGTAATTAGCTGCTTAAATTCAATCTTTATAGTTTAAATCCATTTGAATTAGTACACAGAAGCTCAAGATGGAAATTAAGCTAAGTTAAGCTGAACCATCTTCAGTTTCAAAAAAAAAAAAATCTCACATTAACAATTAATCACTTGCCAATTTACTATCATTGCACTAACTTCCATTTTTATCTCTCTTTTCTTCCTTCCTGCAATCTTTTTTCTCAAACCTTTTTAGCGTCATTGCCGTTTAAAGCACAATGGGGACATTCGCATCGAGGTGGCTGGTCAGAAAAGCGATAAAGTCGTCGTTCGTAATCCCCAGCAACAGCAATCCAACCAACAACAACAGCACCATAACTTTCTTCAAGCCACAACATCATCATCAGCGGCATTGCCAACAACAGTTTCGTTGCATGAAGGATTGCACACACAATTGACCGCATCAAATGTTGATAATGGCTTTAAACCAATCATACTTCCACAACGAATGCCTACACTTGTTATGACACCGACCACATCAGGCATTACCACAATCATGTCTCCACCGACGACAACGGAAATGGCACATCAATTAGTCGACAATCAAAATAAAGAAATTTCACTAGCATCAATGTTAAAAGTAGAGATAAATAGTGTTGAGGATCACGATAAGGTTGAGAATGAGATACCAACAAATACAATTTTTGTGCCACAAGGAATACAAGGACTCACATCCGGTGATGCCACAACACTCATCCTAAATCAATTTGGACAGAAAGCAAAGCGCTATAAGTGCGAGATGTGTCCATATGAAACAGATTCCAAATCACAATTCCAATATCATTCGTCATTTCATAAGCCTAGTCGAAATGAGAGTTACCAGTGTAAATATTGTTCGTATAATGTCAGTAAACGTCATTTATTAAATCAACATATGAAGATGCATGCAGCAAGTGGAACTAATATAGGTGATGATTTGAACGAGTTGCAAGGAAATGTATCAAATCATGAGCAGCCGACAGTAGAGCAGCAACTTACGACGGCTACAGAGAAATATATGCATTTTTGCTCAATGTGTCCAGCACGTTACTTGTCATTGCGTGAGATATTAAATCATGTCAAACTGCATGAAGTCTCAGCTACTCATAAATGCGATTATTGTTCATTCTCATCGTCCGATGACTCAAATGTGAAGGCACATAGTGCTGTACATACGTCATATTATCAAGAGAAAACGAAAGAGTTTATGGCAAAATATAAACAAGCGCAAGACTACCCAAATCCTGAATTATATCCCATCAAGCATGGATTTGATGATGCTGGAGCTAGTGATGATGTTTGGGTTGTTAAGAATGACAAGAAAAAGACTCAAGATGCTGAGACAAGTCCAACTGACGAGAATAAAATTGATGAAAAATGTCTCTACTGTCCATTCCAAGCTACATCTTTGGACGTACTCAAAAATCACTTGCAATATCATTTTGCAATTAGTAACGTTAATCGAGTTCATAAATGTGAACATTGTGATTTCTCAGTCGAAACTGCTGAACGTCTTCAAGAGCACAGCGAGCTCCACTTTGCATTTTTAAAGAACGGTACCAAATCACTCGACATCTTCACATCATTCTGTGGACTTGAATTAAATGCAACCAAAATTAATACAAACTCAAATGACGCTAATAATAATGTGAATGGTGAAAATATAATTTTTAAAGAGAAAGATGTTAAAATTGATAGTGATTCTGATAGTGAACGAAAAGATAAAGTTATCATTGATGTTTAAGCTTTAGGAGGAAATAATAATTACGATAATAAGTTCTTTTTTAGTTTTGGGTCAAGTGTTGAAGTTTAGTTCTGAGTGGATGGAAAATTTATTCATGCAGAGGATATGAGACCATAACCAATATAAATGGATTATAATGTTAACCGTAGACCAAATATGTTGCCATAATTTGCATATTAGGATGACAGATGCTGAATTTTGGGTAATCCTTTCAATAATTGCGTCAAGTTATGTGAATTCAGTGCTTGGCTACAGGAATTATTATTTGTTATGGTTTAAAATAATGCAGAGACTTGCTCAATTGTGTTTACAGAAGTTTGTAGGAAGAAACTAGTAAAGGAGATGCTCTTAGAGCTAAATTCTTCAAAATTCAGTTTTTAAACTCTTGTAGGACTAAGAATATCAATTTAAACTTAAAAACTTTAAACATAAAAAGCCCAAGAACTTTAAAATCCCCTAGCTACGCATCTGATGCAAATTGAAGAGAATTTAAAACCAACTTTGAATTTCACACTTCCATAAGAACCTCAAAGCATGCCTCACATTATTGTCAACACATTCTTCCTCAAATAATCCATAACAAAAAGTCCAAATTGTAGTTTCAAGAGATATCCCAATTGAAAATATCTCAAGGCTAATTGAAAATCAATCAATGTGAAAGTTAATTGAGAATGGTCAAAGCTCTACTGTAGATAGATTACAAAGTACGTCTGTGATGTTTGCAAACTTAACAACAACACATTGTATATAGCCAGTAGAGCATTTTAAGAGGCTTACAAGCAATTTTCCATCTGAAATTTCTGAACAACTTGTTATAGCTATGATGCTGTCTATGACAAACTTCAGCACTTGACCTTGAATTCTCCCAATTTTTCATATCATAATAATAAAGTTTTTGAATAATTTTACATAAATATTTCCATATTATTATTATTATTATTACAATTATTGTGCTATAAATTAAATTAAAATTTTTGTTAAACAAATTTTTGGATGGGAAGTAAAGTAGATTTAACATTAAGTAGTAAAAGGATAAAATATTACGTTTATTATGTAGTGCAAAAATTAATAATTATTAATCATTTTTTAAAAAAAAAGTTTAAAATTAGTTCAAGAGAAAGTAATTAATTCATTCAGCAACAAAACAAATGGCTTTTATATAGCAGGCATTATTATTCAATTCAATTAACTGTAACTTTTATCATATTATTATATTATTTTTTGGGGATCTTTTTTTTCTAGCATAAATATTGTTGACGGTTTATTTGCATTAATTGATTAATTAAATTTAGTAGATGAAAATATTATTATTAATAATTGTGTAAGGACCATTTTTACAAAAAAAAAAGAATTGCACTTTTTATATAATTTTAATCACAAAAAGCAATAACAAATTGATGACCATAGAAATTCCTTTATAAATTAAATTTAAATATCTTCTATTAAGTTAAATGATAAGATCCATTGAGCAGATGACTGATTCTAAAGGAACTAAGCTTGACCAAAAATCAGAGCAGTTGAGAGCTGAGTCTCGAGAGGCTCCACTTGGTAGGCACATGATAGCAACAAAGTCATGAAGACAAGAAGCTACCGTAATAACGCTTACGTACCTTTCAAGCAATCGACTTCAACCTCTGCCATAATATCATTCAAAATGAAAGTTACCATTATTGAAACTGATCCCAAAAAAAATATTTCAAAATGACTGATTTCCCTCAAATTCAGTCTCTTTAAACATCTTCTAATGCCATTCCTATAGAACGATTTCAGTCATTTGTTAACTGGGTCACGTATATATAATTTCTTTTTCTCTCTAAACGGAAGTATAACATATTAGTGTAAATAATTAATAAAGAAAAAATATCACAATGTATGATAAAAAAAAGTATATATTAATATTAAAATTAAACCAAAGCAACAACCAAATTATAAGAAAAAAATGAGAAAAAAAATGTTTATCTTACTTGATTGGCTGGTTCATGGTTTGCGTTGGAATCTGTTGGTTCGAGAAAGTGTAGATCGATTAGGTTTTGTTTTTTGTAGGTTGTTCAAATTACTGGAATGCTAGGTATCCAACAATAATGAAGCTACGTTAGTGAAATGACCAACCTCCACCCTCATTTGAGAGGGATTTGCTAAGAATCTTTTGAACAGTCTTAGGTTAGATTATTAATTCCAGTAAGAGTCTGTAACTTTCAAGCTAATTTCTATCAGTTTAGAAAATTATGATTGACTACAAAACCAAGTGTCTGCCAAGATAAACCATGAACTTCTCAATTCAAGTTTCGAAATTTTTTCATTAAAAAGGATCTTTTAGAATTTTTACTACGCAAAATTTAGACACACGATAATTGATAGATGAAAATATAATCACGAATTTTTAAGAAAATGGAATTAAAGTCTAAAAGATGATTGATATATAAATGAAGATAATTAAAATTAAAAGAAGAAAAAAAAATATTTTTTATAGATTGTTAAGAATAAGATTTATGAAAGTTTAATGGAATTTTAAGGAAAAATGAAACAATGAAAAAATGTACCAATCCACTAACAAATTCATTAATAAAAGTGAAAACATTTCTAATGCAATCTTATTTCTTTAATGTATTAATATTAGAAAATCACAAAAAAAAACATTTTTTTCTGTAAATGTAAAAACGACAAATATTCTTGGAAGAAAATAAAAAAAAAATTTAAAAATTTAATGAGGCTGTTTAC
This sequence comes from Chironomus riparius, assembly GCA_917627325.4. NCBI lineage: Eukaryota > Metazoa > Arthropoda > Insecta > Diptera > Chironomidae > Chironomus > Chironomus riparius. The sequence continues at coordinate 12,053,250 of OU895877.1, read as the reverse complement.
TTCTGCTGTGGCTTAATGTTTTTTTCAGATTAATTGATACTGACTTTAGCAAGGATGTTTTGCGGATGACGTGTGGTTTCTTTGTGTTAATTTTCCGTTAAAAGGGTGGTTTGGGAGCTTTTTTGAAGCAAGTTGAAGATCATGACGTAGATTTTAATAGAGGTAGCCTACTTTTTATTCTAAATATTTAAGAAAAGTGTTTTTAAAGCTAACATTTTAAACTTTAGTTTATCAAACAGTCAAAGACAGTGTCTTAGATAGGTTTACAGATTTGTTTTGCTTAGATATTCAGAATTTGTATTGATCTTAGTTTCTAGGAGTCAAAAACTCTAACACAATGTAGATTTAGACACATCTCGGTGAGATCTAGACTTTTAGTTATCTTAACGTAGAAACTATTGAATCAAAAATTTGTTTGCTTTTGTTCATATATTGGCACGATGTATCTTTATCATTAACAGGATCTTGTGTTCTAGTGTTCTAGATATTACACTGTAGCATTTAGGACTTTCAAATGTCTTGCTGAGTCCTCTTTTTTATTCTCGATGTACCAAGACTTTAGATATAATGAAACTAGCCTTAAAATACACCCCTCACCAAAAAAGGTTACATAAGAATTCTATGGTTCAATTTGTAAAATAAATCCCGAGTGGACACAGCCAGTTAAAGTCCATTATTGGACAATCGTTTAACACTCTTTTAACTTGCCAAAATTTAAACGTCATACAGAACTAGACGTTAACTGGACATTCATGCTAATCAATCAAGTGTGTGAATTTCAAAAATAATTTCTAGTACTTTGTCCACTCGGGAATGAAGCTTCAGCTAGTCCTGAATCATTCTGCATCCAGGACTAGCAGCATTATAAGTCAGTTCAGTAAATATCACAACTTTATAATTCATATCTGATAGCAATGCAGCTTAATCATCAAACTTAAAATTAATATACTTCTCAATGATGTCACTGCTTGAACAACTTTCATCATATTCTGGATTAATAATGAGTTTACAATAATTTTCATACTTGTGTCTATCGCTCTCTGTCACCTTTGGTTCTTGAACTTCATACGAGGAATCCTTATAAATTCCTGTACTTTCAAGGACAATTGGCTTTAACTTTTTATCACTTTTCTCAGCAATTGGATGAGATTTCTTCTGAAAATTTACATAAGTCTTGTATTTTGCCATCGATTCTTTGTCTGGATGTTCCAATTCAAATCCATAAATGCTCTTACAGTCTTTAAGGACATTATCATCGAAATAGGATTTCTTTTCAGATTGACGTTGATCAGATATTGACAATTTTAATGAAGAATGCGTGTCATCTTCGTCACTAGTCGAATCTGCTTCATCTGATGAGCTTATAGATTCAATTGACGATGTAGTTTTTGTTGCTGTTGGTTGAGTCGCTCGCTTTGTCGGTTCAAATGGTGAAAAATGTGTTCTATATGTTGCCATTGAGTTTCTAGCGAATTGAGATATTTGGTATGCAATATTCTCTTCTAAGGAAGTGACTTTATAAGTCAAATGATAATTTGAATATAAATCAATCATTTCTAGATCCAATGAATGAATCCTTATCAGTTCCTTGACAATTTTCGTGCAATTACTTGTTGCTTGTGGAAGATATTTGCGAATTAGATCACTGTACCACATCGTCAGCTGTTTCTCCTTGTCTATTCCATTTTCAATTGGATTATGGAGATTATAATCTGACGTCATGTCCCACAAATGTTCGCCATTATCATTTTCATACGGAATGTACAGACCGAGGAATAAATTAATGCTTTGTTGCTTCTCTTGATCCGAAAATGTGTTTGAATAATATCTCGACAAATTCTGTACAACCTCTGACCCTTGACTCATCCATGCTGATGTCTTTCTGTATGTTTTAATTCTATGTACTAATTGCGATCCGCCATATTGAAGAGCTAATGTATCACCTTGAATCTCATATAATGATTCAAGCATTGTCACGCAATCGGAATCAAACTCAAGACGAGAATCAGCCTTTAAAAATCCCATTTTATGAAGCTGAAGTGCTAATGCAGATCGTCCCATAGCAAATTGTGCTGTATTTGTTCGATCTAAACAGTCAACGCAGTTCGTACGAATGATTCCAGTCTGATAGCATGTTTCATTGTTATCTGTATAGAAAATTCCAGTCATTGCTATCGAAGTCTTACCTTTTCCGTCCAAAGCTTCCATAACATTCTTATCGGATCGATTCTTTCTTGCCATATCGAAATGTGTGTACCGGATTTTGCACTGTGAATTAAATTGAGGATTAAAACTGAAATATGGATAATTAAGTTGTTTTAAACTCACATTTGCTGGAAGAAATTGATTAAGATACTCGACATTCATCATAATCTCATCAGTCAATATGCTCTCATGCTTTCTCTTTTCCTTCCTTTTAACTAAGTTTAGGACGATTATTGGCGCTCCATAATGGAATAGAAGCTTCTCAAAATGTTTACCAGCTGTCTCAGCAAATGGATCTGGAATGTCTAATGAAATTGGTGGTTTGGGAACCATCTTGCTAATATCCTGTGACCAATGTGCAGGAACTGAACCTCTTAATTGCACAAACGATGATAATCGTTGTCCGTCACTAACAATTTGTTCAGTCTCGACTTCATTTGCAACGTCACCACAGCAATTAGCGCCTCTTTTGAGAAATCTTGTGCCAGCAAAATTCTTAGAACGTCTAGCAATTAGACAGACATAAATTGGAAGTCCAAAAACGCTTATAGCTGATTGATTAATGAATCCATGAATCAGTTCCAACATCCAGTCTTTGTGAAGAACTTTCTTTTGCATCGGTTGCAATAAAAACTCATTCCAGACGAATTTCTTACGGGATGTACTTCTGTATGCATACATTCTGTCCTCTCGTTCACACTCATTGTTCCAATCAAGCGGTTCCTCTACTGTGACATCAGCATTTTCACCAACAAACTTAGGCACAGAAAAATTATGCTGGAGAGTTCTTGTAAGATCGTAAGAATAAGAGAAGTAGAAATTGGAACTAAGATCAACGTTCATAAACATCCTGAGATACTTTGATTCAAATGGATTTGACGAGTTCTTAGATGAATCTGGTGTTATTTTGTAGATTGTTGTATCTTTTATTGTGTAAATAATATGATTTCCGATAAAACCAACTTTATGCCTTTTTGTTACAAGAATAACGTAGTAAGTCTCAAGGAATCTGACAAATCCTACTATCCCGTAAGCCGAGATTGACTTTGAATACTTTATATTGGATATAATCTTCCTGATTTCTTTTAAATCATATTCATTTGGGTCTTCATAAATATGTAGCTCTGGTGAGCGTGCTATTTGAAGAATTCTGAACCTGGTTTCTTTGTCATTGCTTCCAATTAACTGGATGTTCTGTGGATAATTTAAATTTGGGTAATTCTACATATAACTTTTTGGAAATTTTTACATAAAATTTCAAATATTTCTTATTTTTTGGTCTAAAGTTCCTTCAAAGTTATTCTTAGATGATAAGAAAAGTTAAAATCTTCAATTTAATACATTCAATACAGTGGGTTACCGACATTAGCCCACTGATACTTTTACGCATTTTTGAAACTTGATTCGGTACATTTTTAAGATTTCAATTTATAGGGTTTGAGGCATTCAATTTGCCTATCTTCTCTTAAAATTTGATTTAATTTCTGTTTTTGGTTTTACTTGATGTTTAATTTGATTTATTTGGTGTTTACAATTTTAAAAGAAGGTAAAATGTACACGATAACAATAAATAGTTCGTGCAGCATATGACACCATCAACAGAGAGGAACTTTGGAATATAAAGGCAGAATTAATTTCCCTCATAAGCTTTAAAGACTGCTAAAAGCAACACTGTCGAAAGTAATGTGTAGTGTGAAAGTGAAGGGAACACGTCTAAATAGTTACATTTTCAACTGTAGACTAAGGGCGCGCTTAGTCAAAATCTAGTTTTTCCTTTTTCTTCTTCGAGGGTTTATCCAAATACTGTGCAACTGTATTTTATTATTTTATCTGATATCTGAAATGGTCAAAAGTATATTGAGTACTGAAACCCTTAAGTTTAGTGAAAAATTACGACCAAAAATTCATTTGAAACAATTTGTTTTCGCAATTTATCCTGAAGAGAATAGCCAGAGATTTATGCCAGAAAGTCAAAAGCAAACTTAAACAGTCCTTTTGCATCGCGAAACACAAAATAAATCAAATTAAACATCAAGTAAAACCAAAAACAGAAATTAAATCAAATTTTAAGAGATGATAGGCAAATTGAATCCTCAAACCCTAAAAATTGAAATCTAAAAAATGTACCGAATCAAGTTTCAAAAATGCGTTAAAAATTATTTTTTGAACATAAATACTTTTATCAACTATACAGTGGAGCAATTCCATGAGTGAAAAAATGCAAGTAAAATTCTTTTGATCAAAATACTCTTAAAATAACACCTTTTCCGTTCTTTTAAAAATTTATAATTAGTAATAACTCAAGATATTCATTTTAAAATAGGTAACTAAACGTTTAAAGGTCTATTTACTGAAATAATTCAGTTTTTTCATCGTTAATCGGTTAAGTTTACGAAAATTTTGCTTCTTATATCCTTAAAAAAGTCTTCAAATAACAATTTTTTGTGCACAAGTATATTTTTAAGCCATAAATATTCACTTTTTCTACTTATTTGTACACTTTTTCTGTTCTTAAATGCTTTATTCACAGAGAAAATTAAAAAATACTGCGTTAATCGGTTAAGTTTTCAGCGCTTTATCCAAAACCAACAAAGAACAGAAAATCTGAATTTTGAATTTCCGTCAAATTTATTTATTGCTAATAATAATTTCTCTTCGAAAAATAACATTTTATTGGGTTAATAATGAATTTAATTTGTTTTTTTTTCATGTTATCATCATAATTTTGTGTAATAATCGTAATAATAATCCACAATGATTCAGAATCGGAAAAAATGTTCAAAAATTCAAAAATAACATATTAATTAAACTTCATCTTTTAAATGCCAGATTAAAGATCTTAACTTAAGGCATATCCTATGAAAATATCTCGTCCCAATTTGATGTCTAACTCCAGAAATCATTAATTTAATCTCACCCAAAATTTGTTTACAATTTGTGTATGAAAAAAAAATATGATTTTTTCTACTTTAAGTTGTTATTTGGATGTCTTGAAAGCAGTTGCTAGCTAATTTAAGCTTAGCTTTACATATTAAAACAACAAACTCAATAGAAATCTGCTTATTAAGCCTTAAAAATGAATTGAAATCTGAGTATTTTTACAAAACTTAAACTATTCATAAGTTAAAAAGTCTTCCAAAGACCTCTCTGAAACCTATACAAATCAATTAATTAAGCTTAAATCTATCTCCCATACAACTAGGGACATGCCGTTTGATGCCGTTTTCGAGATATTTGCGATCAAAGTTTACATCAATTTTCATACAAAATTTGATCATGCACAATATTTTTTGATAAACTTTTACAAAGTTTTGGTAAAAAATCATGTTTATCCTTTATATTAAGGACTGATTTTTTGAGCAATGAACGAGAACATTATCAAGAAGATGCTAAAAGATTCAAATCAAGAGAAATTAACAAAAACTTTCAATTTTCTAATGTCTCGGAAAAGTATTGTGCACAAGGAATTTTTGAACATTTTTTCCGAATCTGAATCATTGTGTAATCAAGGCAATGAAAATTAGTTTGAATCTTTTGAAAATTTGTAACGGTAAAAAATTCAAATTACTACAAGTAGAAAAATATTATAACTTGCTTTTTCTCAGTTCCCTTTACTCGTGGAATTGCCCAGTGGGCATATATACGAGTGGGCTAAAGTATCAGAAAAGCGCATCTTTCCAGAAGCAAATTTCAAATTTTAAAAAACCGTTAAAAATTTTTTTATGGATGTTTCTTCAATAAGTTCACTTCTTCTTTTTCATTTAAATCTGATGACTTTGCATATGTGTTAGAATTCCAATAATATTATTAAATTTATCTGTACAAAAAAAAATTGTTGTAAACAAACGAATTGTTTACATTTTTTGTAACAAACTTTTAAAATTTGTAATTTCAAGTAGAGAAGGAATTATTACTGAAATTTTAGAAATTCAACTCTTCTGTAGAATTAGAATTGCCCATTTAGAATTTGAAAATAAGAAAAAAATAAATTTTTACCGTTTTCGTCTCATAGACACGAATTTTCTGGATGGAACTGATGACTGGAAAGAACTTTGGTTTGCCTGGCTTAGATGCCATGTTGTGAAATTGTGTAAATCACTGCAATCCACTTATTTTTATCGCACAGAATAATTTTATTCAAATTTATCAAAACAACTTTTCCTACTCCTTAGTTTTTGAATTTTAAAGAACGGTTGAAAAAAATACTCGATTCAAATTTAAATTTGACGGTTGATTTTTTCACTTCTGAAAATTCATTTAAATTTCACATGATTGTTACTTTTTGAAATAAGTCTTTAAATTGTTGAAATGTATAAAACTTTTTCGCAAAGCTATTAAAAGCATTTAAAGAAATTTTTCTTCTAACCTTTAACATTCTATCCTGATCCCATTACAATCCCCAAAATGGCAAGTCATTTCAATTTTTTAATCCTTATCTGTTAAGAATATTACCATTGTTGACAATAAAATTCAAGGTAAATCGTGAGAACTTTTTCAAATGAGAGTGGGAAAAGGAAAACGAGTGAAAAAGAGGTCTTTTTTGAATAATCATAATCAATGCTGAGTTTTTTTCATTTTGCGTACTTCCTTCCTCTACAGATAACACGATGCTTCCTACATTGCTGTTGAATATTAACAACAATCTCATCTCCGTTTCCCCCACAGCGATGATAATGAAGACAAGAAGACTCTTTTTTTTCGCATGCTAAATACTGCTCACCTTGCTGCTGTTCGAATAATAAAATTTCATGCAAAATAAAATATTTCTTGAATTTAAAATTACTCGTGTGAGTTCACACGCATGATGATTATGGCATATCGATACTAAATATTAATGTTACAATACGGCTAATTTAGCCTTAACTGCTTCGTATTGGAATCCTCCATGTCTAGCCCTTAAAATTATATGCAAGACAGGACAAAATGCTAATTTTATTATTTTAGAAATAACATCCCGAAATCCCTAAAACGATTCATAAGAATGTGAATAGCTTATTCAGTGCACATTTTGGCAGAGCTTTATGTCGACAGCGACATGATGTTAAGATAAGCAAACGTCTTATTTTTCTCATTTCCATACCTTTTTTTGCTTGCATTTCTATTTATTTTAAGAAGCACAGAAAAAAGAAGTCCATTTGAAAAGTTAAATTGCTTCGTTTAATTATAATTCCTTTCATTTCACATTCTAATGTACTTATTTATCTCCGCATTTATTTTTTTACTTCTTCTTCTTCTTCTTTTTTTACTCACACCTCTGACTCGCCATTTAGAAATGACACACAATGGACTTTTCAGCATCTTGACATAATTTACGGTGGGGATGAAGGAGAGTAAGTGATAAAAGTGGCTGTCAATGAGTGATAAGAGTGCAGTTTGATCTAGACCACGATAATGTCATTGAGTTCTTGATAGATTTGGTTTGAGGCAGAGTTTGAAGTTGACCAGACTTCATACAAATTTTATTTCAATTTTGAGATTTGGGTTCAGTTGAACATTATCTAGATTGAATCAGACTGCAGTCAGTCGACTTCAAATGCTGGTTTTTATGTTGAAAAGTTCAAATTACGTAGCTTGAAACTTGAATTGGTCATTTGACTTTGAAAACTAGGTTTTGGCGAGATCTTAAAATCTAGTTTAAATAAATAAAGTTTAACCTTACAAGATCAAATTAAAATTTCGCATTTTTAAACAAACTTAGAACCAAAAATTTCAAAAATGAAGGACAAACCTCAATCCAAGACCAAACTAGACAACTCATACACAACAATTCACAAAATCTAGCTTCCAGCAAACAAAAAAGGCACATCGAGTGCAAGAAAAAGAAGAACTTTTATTCTTTAAATATTTTCCAACTGCAAATGAAATTTAATTTGCGCGAAATGATTTTGTGAGAGAGAGTTTGTGGAGGAAAACAAAAAGAAAGTAATTAATTAAGTGAAAGAAAAAGAAATCATGTTCCTCATTGCACGGAATAAAACAGAAAATAAGAAGATTCATCATCTAGCGACACGAAAATCTCATCTGAATTCTGTGCAAGTTGCGAGTATGAAAAGTAAAGTAAATTAATTTACTTTATCAGATTGCTTGTGATGAGCAATAATCCAAGGATGAAGAGAATGACGGAGAAGAACAAAAGGAAGAAGATTTTTTTCCTGTTCTCAATTGATTCTCATCCAGCTTTCAGTTTCTACCGACAGGAAATTTTCACCACTCTTGCCTTTAAATTCAAGCAAAAACCTTTTGATTAATCACAAAATGCCGTGCTAAAATCCATGAAAATGCAGAATTAACTGCACGAATGAAAATGAAATAATTTTTTTTTGTATTTTGTCAACGTCTGTCAAGCAACAGCTCGTCAGCAAATGAGTTTTTCTTTTTCATCCTCTTTACACAATTCTAACTTCATTAGTTGCTTGCTGAGCCAGTGGGGCTTTGTGAATTTATACTGGATCATGGTGTTTTCATGCTGTGTCATACTTGAACTTGTTGTAATTTTTTTGGACTTTTAATTTTTGAGGACATTTGGGAAATGAGTTGAATTAACTCAGTTAATGATGTGATTTGTGATAATTGAATTGGATTAAATATTAATGAAATAAAGGGACAGGTTTTAAGAGCTCTTTGGGGTACTTTACATTAAAATCGGTAATTGAAAAATTAGAAACTCATCCTCGATAAGTAAAAACCCTAGCAAATTCTTCCAAATTCATCTCTGTGTCGATTTTCAGTGTTTTTTAAAAGCATCATACAAAAATTTATCAGACCATAAATAAAAATACATTTTCTTTTGATTCCCAATAAAATTGACATAATGAATGCACTCAGGAAAAATCAGGAAATCTTTTTTTCCTTATTTATGCCATTGACTTTTGTTTGTTTTTCAAGCTGCAAAAAAAGCATTGAATTTTCTTAACTTTTTTGTGCAGTTCGAAACAAAGCAGAATTGAAAATGATATGAAATAATAAAAAAAGGCGAATATCACTTTAGAAATTCATGAGCAACTCTTTCTGATCATGAAAAAGTTTCTAAAGTTGAATTTTTTAGCTTTGTTGCGTTTTGGAGCAATTGTGAATTTTTGTTTATGTTCTGGCTTGATGTCTGATGACAATGAGTGACTAAAATCATGCTTGAATCTACTTACGTATCTGGTTATAATACAGTGGGGGAAATAATTATAGGCGAATGGATATTTTCAAAATTCTCGAAAATATAAACATTTTCAGAAAATATGTTCTATGTGAAATTTGTGCAGCTTAATATGACGAATATCCCAGCGAAAAATTTTTTTAATTATATTAACTAGAAAAAAAATAACGGCCATTTTTTGAAAAATATGCGTTTCGCAAGTGGAAATAATTATAGGCGAATTTTGAAAAAAATTGTAAGATTTTACTTTAAACTTGAAATTCACTTGAGTTTTCAATTGATTAAGTTATTTAAACATTGTATCAATCCAATTTGACATTATACGCACAATAATTAATGATTTAAATATATAAAATTTGGTCTTGAAATTAGCAAGGAATAAAATTGCAAAAATCAATGTTTTACGCCAATTTGGCAACGATAACTCCTCGATTGCATATGAAATAATTAGATTTTATTGCAATTAACATAGCTCAATAAAAATTTGGTGAAAACATAGTCAGAAAATGTAAAAATAAAGAAAAATTTTGATCACATGGCCAATACAAAATGAGAAATTTTTAAAATTTTCACTCAAATGAAAGTTTTGGCTACAAACTAAGGATGACTTCTACTTGCTTTTATCATATCTATGTTTTAAAGAAGATATTAAAAAGATTGAACAAGATATATTTGCAAAAATTGTAAAAACTTTGGTCAACTGGAACACATGACCTTGCAAAATCATAATTTGTTAAAAAAAGTTATAGTATCTTAATATATTTAAGATATTTAATATTTAATTATGATAATAGACAAATTATGTAATAACTGATAGTTTTGAGTGTTATTAGGATCATTTTAACAAGAATTTAAAAGCTTGCATTAAACGAGAATTTTATAATCATGCGCTTATTCGTAAATTGCGTTTTTTTGCAAATATATCTTGTTCAATCTTTTTAATATCTTCTTTAAAACATAGATATGATAAAAGCAAGTAGAAGTCATCCTTAGTTTGTAGCCAAAACTTTCATTTGAGTGAAAATTTTAAAAATTTCTCATTTTGTATTGGCCATGTGATCAAAATTTTTCTTTATTTTTACTTTTTCTGACTATGTTTTCACCAAATTTTTATTGAGCTATATTAATTGCAATAAAATCTAATTATTTCATATGCAATCGAGGAGTTATCGTTGCCAAATTGGCGTAAAACATTGATTTTTGCAATTTTATTCCTTGCTAATTTCAAGACCAAATTTTATATATTTAAATCAGTAATTATTGTGCGTATAATGTCAAATTGGATTGATACAATGTTTAAATAACTTAATCAATTGAAAACTCAAGTGAATTTCAAGTTTAAAGTAAAATTTTACAATTTTTTTCAAAATTCGCCTATAATTATTTCCACTTGCGAAACGCATATTTTTCAAAAAATGGCCGTTATTTTTTTTCTAGTTAATATAATTAAAAAATTTTTTCGCTGGGATATTCGTCATATTAAGCTGCACAAATTTCACATAGAACATATTTTCTGAAAATGTTTATATTTTCGAGAATTTTGAAAATATCAATTCGCCTATAATTATTTCCCCCACTGTATTAAGATGCCATAGTTTTGTTCTTTGTTAGTTTAGGCAAGTTTAGGCATATGACTTGCTCTCTATCAGACTCAGAATTTGGGGACTTTTACTCCTCCCATACTTAAAAAATTCCTAGAGCAGGTATCTATCGAATCCTAACCTGTACAGCAAGGGTTGAAAATCAATCTTTTACAGCTTGAGGTACAAATAAAATTCGTGTACTGCAAGTAATCTTAAAAACCATCCCTAGGTTACCCAAAAATCCTAGACAATCGCTGAACATACTTTATATCTACAAGAAATCGCATAAAGTATTCATCTTCTTTTTCTAATAAATCATAGCCATAAAAATGCGCCAACATAATTCAAATCACATCCATTTTCACTTATTTTTCAATTCAAACGACAAATGTCTATTCCTATGTCGCCACATTTTTAATGAGAAATAGAAAAGGCAACGAAAAAAAAAATGTATATAAAATTAAATTGCAAATATGTAGCGAAAGAATTCCACTAGGCATAACACAGAGAAATCATTTCCCGTTGTCGTTAAGTAAGAAGAAGGAATGGCAGGAAAGTGCTATAAAATGATAAGAAAATGTCTTATCGATCCATAAGAATATAATGACATTCCGAACTCCCTATATTCTTTTTTTTTGTGTTCCGTTTTGAAGGAGGAACGCTCGGGTGTATTTTTACTCCTCTTTCTGGATTATTTTTTTTATTGCCTATTCTTGAACAACAACTTGATGTTTTTCTTGAAAATAAGGAATCATTTACATATGATGGCATAATATTATGACATAAGAAGGATACGAAAGGAGAAATTGGTAGTTTGTGTCGAGAAGAAAAGTTTAATAGATTTATGTTCAATATTCTTAGCACGTATGTAGGTCAATAAACATCGTAATATTCAATAATGTCGTTCAAATCAAAGCAAAAATACTCAAAATATTATACAAGAGATTGCGACTTATGGAATCTAGGTAAATAAATTCCGTTTTTTTCAATCTCCATAAAATTTTATCATATCTTAAAAATTTTTATTGATTTTTCACATCTTAAAATTTTACGTAAGAATGCTCATAAAAAACTTCCTACGTCCTATAATTAAGTAATCTCTTTCAATTCAGTTCAGTTAAGAAAACCATAAAAAAATTTATTGACATAAAGATTGTTCAAGACACAACTTTTGGGGTGTGTATTGAAGAAAGCTCATTAAAATTGACAGGCATTCGAATGACTTTTTCAATCTATCTTCTGATGGGTTCCTTGTAATTAACTGTAGCAAAAAAATAAAAAGATAAGATCGTAACTTGATTGAATCTTGAGAAATGAGATGTGAACTTGATAAGGCGCATTTTTATTAGTTTAGTCTAGCTCTGAACCGTTGGAACTTTAAAGTTAACGCGGCAACTTTGAACTTTCAGATTCTGCTTACTTTTTGAACAAAAATTAAGTCAATTCAAGCAATTACTAAAATAACTTCACCAAAACACTCTAAAATCCAAACTTAATATTGCATTAATTATAAAAACCAATTAAAACTCAACTTTATTATTACAGATGCTTAATATAGACAGCAATATACCAAACTTATATTATTGAAGAAAAATTGTTGTCAGATCCCATGTTTCAATAAAACATTGAATTTAATTAAAATAAAATTTATATTGTATTATCTCATTATATAGGGAATCGTAAATCTAATTAGGGATAATTAAAAATTTAAATGAATTTGTTTCGTCACAACGCTGAAGGATGAGAATTGAGATATAAATTTAAATAGGCTAATGAATCCGATTTTGTGTTTAAATAGGAATCAAAGTGAAGAATAATGGCGAATGGAAGTTGCAAAAAAAAGTCACAAAATAAGGGCTGTTCATAAATTATGTATAATGTTTTAGGGGAAGTCTTAGATTAGTGACATTAAGTTAGAATTTATTCTAGTTGGGGATTTTTGATACTTGATAGGATTTTTTTTTTCAATAAAGATTTTGGACCTTACTTAATCTAATTTCTAGTTAAGGTAAGAGTGTTAACCACAAAACTCTTCCAATGCACTCGTGACACTTCCAATCAACAGCCAAGCAAGTTCACACCAGCTTCCGGGTTAGATATTCTCTGGGTTTAGTAATTGCAAACCAGAATGGCATTTGTCTCTGAAAGCCAAATAATATAGATACAGACCTCAATCGTGTTTGCTTAGTGTCATTTTGACTCTGATGACGGCTTTGAATGTCGTCTGAGACTAAAGTCTCTTTCCAGTACTGCTAGTGAGTATTGCAAGGGTATACAATAGTATAATGCCTAGCAGCCGACTCCTAGGGCCAGTTTTATTGAATTTGTGTATTCTGGAGAACCCAAGTCTAGATAAACTCGGTACTAGCTCTACAGCAAGGAATAGCAACAAAACAATAGTCCAAAAATCGATTTCTGGACATCATTTAAAAATGAATCCCAAAAGAACTTTTCATTCCTTTTTCATTTCAATCAAAATTTTTTTCCATGATGAGATTTTATAGACGAAATCACAAAGAAGAAAATTGAAATTGAGCTTTCTTCCGTTTAATATTTTTCTCCAATTTTTATTTTCTTCCCTTTCATTTATTTTATTGACAGAAGAATCAAAATGGAAAGAAAAGAAAAATAAAACTTTTTCATTTTTCAGAAGGAAAAGCTTCAAGAAAGCAAAAAAAACTTTGTCTTATATGACAAATTGGCGTTGTTATTTTATTGTCATCGTGTCAACAAATTTTTCTTGAGCTTTTATTTTTTTCTGTGAGAAATATTGAATAGCTGTGAAGCTCAACATCCCATCATGTCATACCACAGATCAAAAGTTTTCCATTTCCTACGTCTAACGAAATTTAATGAAATAGCTTAAGGGTAATAAAATGGAAAACTTCATCACATCCCATTCCAGTCAAGCTGAACATGTAAAGGAAAATTAGTTGAAAATTGTCTTTAGACAATCCCAATTATGAGGATTGTAAATTTGAATTTTGAGTGAATTTTCGTTAATGATGTTTGTACACGTTCTCATGATGATATGGATTTATTGCTAATTATTTTAAGATATAAACTTTCGTGTATCATGGAAATTAATATTATTTCAATAAACAAAAGTAAAATTATAGGAAATAAGATAAAATGTTTTTGGAAGATAATTAGCAGAATATCAAATTAGATTGAATCGGTGTATTCAAGCTCATGTTGTTATTCAATTGTAATTAAGGTTCGATGGTCGTCTGGATATTGCGTTACAAAAAAGTGACCTAGCGACGCAGCTGAACTTAATCTGGTACTGTTAAATTTAAAAACGTAAAGAACCCAAATTTAAGTTTTAGCAGAAGAAAAGTGAATTGTTTTCAACACAGAATATCTAAACTAGACATTCAAAACTGACACATCATCACATCTTCTGGAAATACAAAAACAAAACTTTTCTAAACGACAAAGCCTCCCACTAGCAAACAAAATGCCTTAAAGCTATCAAATTATACTACAACATTTCATAAAATGATGATTAAATGACCTTAAATTAGAGTGGCGTCAACCTACAATTTACTAGACATCCTGCTGATAAAGAGATATTGCTTATGATGTAAATTTCCATAAGATAAGCTTTTTAAAAGTGAAAGCATGAAAACACGGAGGTGCTGTATAAAAATATTTCAGGATAAATAAATTTCACTTTCTATGAATAAATTAATGAAGGTCTTAGCATTTTTATTATAAAATTAGGTCAGCTGAAAGTGGGAATATCATTTTCAAGGGATTGTTTGTGAATGACGTCTTAAAAAATGTATTATAAATCCCTCATCATTCTGACGAAATTTCATTTTGAACGTTTCTGTTGTTAAATGTTAAAAGTATCATAGGCCCATCTCCCCATACCCCATCCCTCCTTTACTAAGCTTGACTAAGTCTGTTTCGCCCTTTGCCACTAGCTCATGAATGAAGACGTAATAAGCAAATGATTCTTTAATAAATAATTCATATTTTCTGGTGCTTGTCTTAAAAATATTTTCTGTCAATTCCTGTAAATACCTGAAAAATATTCCATTCATCCCCCATGCTAAAAAATATCCTCAAAGTGGAAGTAAGTCTTTAGCCCAAAGAAGTTATTAAGATTCATTGAAAAATCATTACCGTGAAAAAAAAGTAAACAAAAATTTCACTTATTAAAATTTTGTCTACCCTCAAAAAAATAATACTTCAGTCAGCATCACGACAGGCGTTCTTGATAGGCTTTGGGTTTCTGAAGCCGTTAACGGAAACGGAAAAACAGCCGTTTTTCAGAGAAAAATAAAAACGGAAAACGGCTGTTTTTTATAGCCGTTTTTTCCGTTTTTCTTTTCTAGCTCGTGAAAATTTTAGGTTCAGAATAAAATAATATTAACTCCAATAATTCTTTCATACTCATTAAATTTAAGTTGTTAAGTTTTGTAACGACTACTTGATGTTTAAATATTTTTAAAGTTTGAAGTATCCTGTTTTTTGTTATAAGCTAGCTTATAGCTTAGGAGAATAAAAAAGTGATTTTTTTGGCTCACTAGTAGCTTAGTAAAGAAATTGAACTTATATGAAATTTTTTGAATTTTTTAGCTTAATTAAAGAAATTTTGCTATCTTCTCGATTTTATTTCATTGACAATGCATTAGGCATTGAAACTGATACTTAGAAAGTTGAAAAAGATTAATTAAACTTTATTTTTGGTAGTAGCTTAGTAAAGATTACAAAAAATTTTCAAATTCAAAAAAACTTTACTAAGCTAGTAGCTTAGTAACGAGTAGTAGCTTATAACGAAAAAACAGGGTGTGAATAAAAGTTTTTTTAGACACAATACACTGTAATAAGTTCGTTTTTTGACAACAATTTCAGTATGTGACTAAAACCGTGCACAAAACACAATTGCGGTAGAATTAAAAAAACGGACCGTTAACGGCCGTTTTTTGGAATAAAACGGAAACGGCCGTTTTTTAAAAATGCCGTTTTTCAGAAACCCTAGATAGGCTTGTTGACTTGACATTGCTTGTTGATTAAATGAATAAATTATCATCTGTAATAGATCATGGATCCACATCTTTAGTGTAATATCGAATTTCTTTTCCACCCAGCTTATAAAATTTATTTTTTTTTGTTCAGCGCTTCGAGCCAAACGAAAAGTTTTTCTTTCCTTTTCAATGTTTTTGAATTGCAAATTTTTCATTCCACGAAAGACTATGAAAAATTTATCGTCTTTCTCTTGTTTAAAAGCTAATATCGAATGAAGCGTAAAAGTTTGAAAATTGAGTTGTAGCAGATTTTATAAATTGACAGATCATGCTGCTTTCGTGTATTTTATTATTTCGTCGATGAAAAATGAACTGCTGATTTTAATTTGGAATTGAGATAATGGACTGTTACTGTGATGTTAGACTTGAGAGTTTTGATGGATATTGTAAGGTTGTGAAAATTTCGATGAATTAAGTTTGTAATGGATAATAAGTTGGAAATAAAAAAGTGATGGAAGCAGGTGCAAGGAGGGACAAGAAGGGGCAAGAAGGGGCAAGGAGGGGCGTAGCAAAGGATGAGATTTTTAAGTCCCCAGTCTGGAGATCAGAATTGTATTTAGAAGAGTAGAACTTAAAAATCGTCAGCTGAAGTGGCTCAGTGGTAGTATGGTTTAGTACCTCTGAACCTAATTATTGCAATACTGACACAGCATTCATGGGAGTCCATTCGAAACTAGGCACAGGAAAATTTTCGCTTGTACTTTTTCGAGCCATATTGTACTGGAAATGAGGCTCATTTTAGGCTAAAGGCAGAAATGTCATCAGAAGAGTGATTCGGAACCCACTATAAACAAGAGGTCTACATTAAACTCGTTAAACTTTCATTAGCAAAAAATTGCCCTAGCGCACCTATGGAACTTAAGGTCGGAATGCTAAAGTTTTTAGAACTTAAAACTTAAAAGTTTAGAAATAAAGTTTTTTTTTCTCTCTATATTATCAAGAATTTTATTTCAAAATACTTCCAAAACTTCCCATCAAAAAGATATAAGATTACACACCATAAAACATCAACTTTTGCACAGTAAAAACTTCTCAAAACTTGACAAGCTAGACGACAAAATTTTCATAGGATTAGTTTAATTCAATTTTTATTTTACTCAAAAATTTCAAATATTAAGATTTTCGAATGAAAGCTTATCAAACTCACACAAGTTTTAATTAAATGTTGAAACCACGTTCTCGATATCATCATCAGCTTCCACATCCTTTAATGCATTAGACATGTTATATTATAAAAGAATGAATCGTATGGGTTGATAAAATATAGACGAAGAAGACACTTGAAGTGTAAAGTTTGACTTTTGAACTTAATTGAAATATGTCTTAAAACTTATGAATAGATGAGAGGATGATACATTATGTGATAATCTAATCATAAACTTCTCGGTGATTTTGAATAGTATGGAATTAATTAAAATGTAAATTTTATGTGCTGAATCTTAATGAATATTGTGAGTAGAGTTCAAGAACTTTTCACTTATGTTGTGGTCAATGATTTTGCACTTTTATGAATCATAGAATCTATTGTAAATATGAATATCAATTAAAGTCATCAGAATGTAAGTGAAACGGAGATTGAAGAAGGTTAAGAAGTGGAAGGAACTTACTTTTGATTTCTATTTCTGTTCTGATGTGTGGTCAGGAAGGTAAGAAGAAATACTTTGAGATATTTTAGTGATTTGAGTAGGTTTAACTAATGTTTATCGAACAAACCGAACTTAATTTGCCAATCCTACAGCAATTGCCGCTAAAATTCCTTTATAACTACTATTGTTGCTCGGACAAGCACCTGTGTTAATGATTAAATTTTTAGATCCAAAATCTACAGCACTTCATAATTAATTCACATTCAAAAAAGAGTCAAAGCAAAACCCCAATTTTATAAATTCATTTAATCACATTCACAAAGGATTGTTTTTACAGCTTAAATTAACAAAGATCAATTTTCAAAAATTCATCAATACATTTGTGTGGTAATTGTGTTCAGTAATGAATGCAAAATCAACAGTATTAAATGAATAAAAACAGAACTAAATGAAAACTAAACTCAATTTTCAATCAAATGAGATGAAACCATACCAACAACTCCATCTCCTACTAAAATAATCTAATACTATTTGGAAGTAAAATTTTTGTTAAAGCCGAAGAATCAAAATTAAATTTTCTTTCCCATTCCAGAATTGACTTTCACTTTGTGCTGATTCATTTCATCAAAAAAAAAAAAATAGTAAAAAATTCCGAAATTCAATCAAAATGAAAATTTTCTCTTCCTTTTTTACAAACACAGCATTTGATTGAATGTAATGAGAATTCCCTTAGATGAAGCATACAGTACAGAAGTCAGTAAGCTTGCTAATCAGAAATTCCACAAAATTAAATTGCAACAACATTTTTGAAAGTTGAAAAGTATGCTGAAATGTTTGATAGATAGAGAAGGATTGATATAGGAAATGTGTTGGAATGAGATAGTGAAATGTTAATGGTAAATTTGGTTATCAAACAAAGGAATAGAACGCACATTGATTTGAAGTTTTTGTAACTTTTAAGGGCCATTCATGTGGGGAAGAGCATTTATAGAGGAGAAGGGGATCACTCTTTAGCAACTGTAATAAGAAGGGATCTTTGAAAATTGATTTACTTTATCTTAGTCTTAAAAGTGTGAGAATCACTGGGCAAAATAATACTGAAGAAACCGATCCTAAGCGCTTTAGTCACAATTATACAATCAAAGGACATCAGGATCCATTTAGACGTAATGAAGAGATCTTTAACAACGGCTTAAGATCCTTACTAGAGCCTAGATTCACAAAATCAAGTCGGAAACATTCAAGCGAAGAGTCCTGATGATCCCTAATGGTTTTCATTGCTTGAGTATGATTTTGATGCACTAGATTAAGGTCTCTAGTTCTTTAGTTTATTTTTACTGTTGATCAAGGCCAAAGCCAAAAGTTTTTTTTTCAAGGAGGAGGAAGGTGAAATTTATTAAATCTTCCAGTCGAAATAAATGTTTACGCTCATTCTCGTGCCTAAATTCAATGAAATTGACAATTAAAATACAAAATTTCACAATTTGACTCTAGATCAATTTTACAAATTAAAAAAAAACACTTAAAATTGACGGAATAATTCAAAATTTAATTATCACTGTTAGTACACCACATTAAAGTCAAAATGCACAAAGGAACCAAATTGTTCACACAAAAATGCTCGCTAAAAAGAAGAAACATCAAACAGAAATGAGTTTCTTTTGAAAATGTTCATCTATCTCGTAATAAAAAGCACTCATTCACAACAACGCATGCACATGAACAAACATACACGAAAAACAGAGAAATGAAACATTTTCGGATGAAATACACAAACTTTGTAAAGTCGAAAATGTATATAAAATATGTACGAATCCTCTCATTTCTAAAATTCAAATGAAATTCTCATTTATGTTCAATTTAAAATGAATGATGATGAAAAGAAGTTGAAAATTTTTTAATGGATACGAAATTTTTATTATTTCTCGAAGCTTCCTGCGTACCTGA
This sequence comes from Chironomus riparius, assembly GCA_917627325.4. Taxonomy (NCBI): domain Eukaryota; kingdom Metazoa; phylum Arthropoda; class Insecta; order Diptera; family Chironomidae; genus Chironomus; species Chironomus riparius. The sequence continues at coordinate 12,033,743 of OU895877.1, read as the reverse complement.
CTGAAGTTGATTGAAGAGATACATAGATCCATCTGCCTTTTAGTAATTAAATTACCCCATTCTTAAAAAAAGCTCTCCAAGAAAATTCTACCTTCTGTCTGGAAATTCAATTAAAACCAATTTAATAATAAAAAAAATTTGTATTTCTCAATTGAGCTCTCATGAATTAAAGTTCAAGTACTTATTGACTCAATTTTTGTTCTCTCTGTTTCCGTTTTTGATGCTCCGAGCAGAAAATTAAAAGCAATAAATGTTGAGAGCAAGAAGAATTAAAGAAAGGGTAAAAGTGAAAAAGTAAGTGAGGAAAAGGCAGCAACACGGAAAAAAAATGTTGACGGAATGAATGAATAAATGCGAAAAAGGCAAATGTGGAAGTAAGGAAGGCATTTACAAAAGCTTTTGAAGTAGATTTCAGAATTCCATTGAACTTCAACTTTGAGCTATATAAGTTAAAATATTTGAACTATTATTTGAGCCTCAGTGTCACTTAGGTTTAAAGCATTGTGTTAAAATGTTTACAAATCCGTGATAAATCTAGAAACCTGTATTTAGGACTAGTCGCTAGCTCTATCTTAATCACAATTAAAGTTTGACTTTATTCAATAAGATATTAAATCAATTTTCAATTATAAATCCACAGTCAGTCATAAAACTGGCCAAAGGGATTCTACAATCTTAAATCAGGAAATTTAAAAGTCTAGGCACTACAATTTAGTCAACTATGTCTTATTATACACGTCTACAAAGAAAACATGTTAATGGAACATAAAAAACTTAAAGAATGGATGCCCTAAAATCAATAAAAATAAGTAATGCACCTGCAAAGGTCAAAAGTTCAGAAAATTTATTTTATATTCCATTCAATTCAAAACAGTATTCTGTATCCCCCACCTAGACAGCCACGTAAACATCCACCAAATGCAAACATATTTTTCTCAAAAAACTTCCTCAAAAAGCAAGCATTCATAACCCCGATAGTCATTGCTCAAACATCGGAAGCAATGAGTTTTAATTTTTATTTCTACCATTTTTCCAACTCAGATGTTTCAACATTTTCTTCCATTTCAGTAAATTTTTAACTAACATAGACTACAAGCTACAATGCATAACATTTTTTTTTTCATTTATTAATCCAACCGACTTTTATGCAGCAATGCTTAAAAATTGAAATGAGGTGTGGGGAGAGGTAAGGAAACAGCCAGCCGTTCGTGCATCCACCATTGGAATTTTATACATTTTCATCTCATCTTTATGTCTAGAAGGATGAGAAGCCACAGGTATTTGCTTTAAATTATTCTAGCTCTTCTTTTTATTAATAAAATTATTGTTTGAGGTTTCTATAGAGAAAAATGAAAGGGACTTAATGGCTTTAAAATTGCATAAGCTATAGATGGGGGAAAGGATGAATATTTGCAATGTCTGAGCTAACTTATTAAAAAGAATTTGTTATGGGTTTAGTATGAAAATATTATTTTACTGACTGGAAGTAGAAAATAAAATTTATGCAAAGATTTTTTTAAGGAATAAAAATAGCAAGATGCAGGAACAAAATTTTAAAAACCGAAATGAAAATTTTCTTTTTTTTTTATTTGATTAAATTAGTAAATTAAAATTTCTGCTTTTACAGTTTGTTGATTTTGCAGATTAATCAAATACAGAAAATACTTTGCAATATGCATAAATGTTGTAGACTAAGAGCAGGGATAGAGTTTTATGGTAAGTAATTGTAAATATAATTATTACTTTAATGGTTGTTATATTTAGCATTAGTGGATGTTCGTTGAGTATTTGAGAATTATTGTCTTAATGGTTTTATCAGAATTGAATTTACTAGCAACAATGTTTAATATCAAAAAAATTACAAAAGTTCTCGTATTATTGATCGAGGGCCTTAAGCGCATTTTTGTGTTAGCGATCAGTATTTGATTATCTAATTATTTTGCGTTCATTTACAGATCATGAGAGGATTAGAAGATCAATAATTTTAGTGTAATTAACAAATAATTACAATGAATGTCCAAAAAGACAGTCTTTATCATTTAACGGTTTATTGAATTCAAATTTTTACTGGTAAAAACAAATCGAATTCCTGAACGCACCCTGATTACAATTTTTACAACGGTAGAAAATAATTCAGATTTCTAAACGTATCCATCACGTGTTTTTCATATGAAATAAAAAAATCATTAATTAAAGTTTAAATACAATGTTTTAAGACTTTTAACTATTCGGCCAGCCAATTACTCGATAGAACTGAGCTAATAAAACAAACTCGAGCTCTCTACGATGTATGGTTAAAAAGTTTTTCTTGCCCCGAACAGCCGAACAAAGTGTATTATTAAGCTACCTTTTAAAACAAGTTTCAAAAATGCGCTTAAAATCTAAGATCGTCTTTTATGAATGACCCTTGAGATAATTGTTAGACTAATGTAAGTCCATGACTCTTGTCATGTCCAAAATACGAAAAACACAAAACTCTTGTTGAAACTTTTTATATTTACATTGAAAACAAACCCGGATAAAAATTAAATAAACATTCAAATTAACAAAATTGTACAAATAAAACATGGGCAAGGACTTTGTTGCCGACTATAAAAAACTATTCAAAACTTTTCATCTCCAAGCTATCAAGAAATTAAAAATCCCCAGAGTAACATGAAAGGCACAAAAAAATAATGGAAAATGAAACCCAAAAAATTTGTCACAACACTCTTTAAATCCCTTGCGGTTATGTACTTTTTCACATCAACATATCCCTCTGACATACTTCTTGTTATAAAATAATTCTGCAACATATCACAAAAAAAAATATTAATGTGCTTGTCATAATATTAAGAATGAAAAGTCACTGCAATGACCTAAAAAAAAGAATAAAACACAGAGTGATATGAAGTGACAGTGAGGCGAACAAAATAGCAAAAAAATAACTTTTTTTATTTAATTTTACGACATCATTCAACTTAATGTGTCTATTTGCTCATAACGAAACTTTAGTAGTGAATGTGAATTTTTTTTCATCGATTTTTCACTTAAAAGCTAACCGTGGCAGTTTTTTATTTTATTTTATAAATTTTCCACTATTCTCAACCATTTTATTTGACAATATTGTAAAAGTTATCTTGCAGCAATAAATTTTACGCTTTTCCTCACACCTCCAATATTCTTTATTGCTGCTGCTGCAATGTTTTAATTGATGAATTGAATTTTTTCGTGCAGTTTTGGTGGCAAGTTAATTGATAAATTAACTATGTTATCTTATGGATGAGAACAGTTCATAGTTAAGGGTTAGTTTTTTGACCATATCTGGTTGCCGTATTTCTATTCGATTTACCGACTTGCACTATTTAGATCAAAATTGCAGTTAAAATTAAGTTTGTGTAGTTACATACCCCTCAAAATGCAGGACATGGTTGCAGTTCTAGCCCCAATGACCCTATTTTCTATTATTTGAGTTAGCGAAAGAAGAAAGACTAAGACCTCGACTTATATAGCGACACTTCAAAAAAGTCGCTCAATTTGAATAAATGCGAATAATTCCTACCTTACCAATTTTTATTGTATATTTCGTAAAGCATAAAAAAAATTCCAAATACTTGAATGTCTACCGAAATGCAAAACCGCACAATCAAATAGCGCATAAATTCTTTATTTGCAAAAGTGGAACTGAATAGCAAAAAGATACGAAATGAAATAAATTTTCGTCACCGTCCCTCAAAATTGCAATACAGAAAAAATATAAAATAAAAGTATTGAAAAAAGCATGAATAAATATTTAAACAGTCCTAACAAAACCTCCCTGACACCCAAACACCCCTTAGGTCTGATGATGAACATTTAAAAATGGGTTAATTTATGAATATGCGGTAAAATATTTTTTTTTGTTCCTTTCACACTTTTCATCTCTTTTTTTGCAGCTACTCCTCATTGCCTTCTTACATTCATAAATTTTCATACATGTGTCGCTCTCATCTGTTTTTCAATGTTGAATTAGGATTATTACATACATATATACATAGGCACATGCTTTTCATGACGGCTGGTGCTGATGTTGCTTTTATTATTTTTGGGGGAATGTTAGACGTTGAGTTATAAATAAAAAGAATTATTGCAAGGAAAGGTATTTTTGGTGGTGCAAAAATGTGTTTGTGGATGAACAATCAATGTTCGGTTGATTTGGGTAGCAAAATGTGTGAACGTAAAAGTAATAATATCAACGATATTATTCACAAATGATGTCCATCGAGAATCTGATGATCAATAAGACATTGCAGAATGCATGCTTGAGCGACATCCCAAAGCAACCACTTAGATGCTATGTCACCTACCATTGTCATGTCGAGCCATGTGATCTCTATTTGACTGTCAACGATGTTCTAAAGAAGCCAAGGGTTTAGTACAGATAGGATCAATTTTAAGGTATTTGCTTAAGAAAATCATTCGAACTTCCGGAGAAAATATTTTTAATTTGTGCGTGAGTGGTCCAGGAGCTTTGCTGTAAGAATATTTATGTAGTCTGCATCTAAGACAACATTCGTTATTGCTTCAATATTCCAATTTATTTCTTATATTCAAAGAACAGCGATTATAAAAAATATTTTGACAAGCTTCAAATAAAACCGGATTTTTACTTACCAACACCAAAAAAGATACTAAGTCCTCATCCCTTTGAGAGAAATGTAGATCATAATTTATGGGTTTTTTCATCTCTCTTTATTTAAAAAAAAACGAAACGTAAAGAAAAACATAAGAGATGAAATTCTTTTAAAATAAATTGACGATGACATCATAAGCACAAAAGCGAAAGCTTCTTATAGCATTAGATATTTCATGGAACAACACTCCATTTTTTTTCCCGTCGTCTCATATTTCTACCATTTTTATAGATCTCTATCCCTTTGCCTGCCAGCTTGCTCCATCCAATTCATATTGGAATCGCTCTGAATACTCTCACAGATGTATGAATTCATTTATATACGATTTTCACATCTTTTTTTTTGTAGCTGTTATGAAAATATATGGTTTTATCATATTTGCTACTTTTCGGATTTACATCTCCGTGGATGAAAAAAAATGACGTCGAGTAAATTCTTTAAGCCTTTTACTCAGTGCATGTGTGTATATTAGTACTAGTGCAGCTGCCTGATAAGCATGGAGATGAAAATTTTGATGAAGCTCACTTTCAAACGATGGAAGAGCATTTAGGAGCTAGCTGGAAGAATGTAGAGATACAAATTGTGAAGCACTTATTAGAAGCTGTAACCCATCTTATAGCAACAAACATTAAAAATCATAAAATGTTTGAAACAGCCTTCACAACCCTAAAAATAGTTGTCCATCGCTATAGAAATAAATTTTGACATTCTCGAAATACAAATAATGAAAATTACGAGTATAAGGCAATTGCCTTCTCCATCCAATCTATAATTCTCCATTTTTACAGTTACCAAGGGAGCAAATATCAACAGTAAGCAAAAGGACGGCAGTGATTTTTATTTCTATATTTATTTTCAAATAAAATGAAAATTCCACCAGCGAAAATTTTCCTTTTTCATATTTTAATACAAATTTATGATATTGGAATTGTTTGACGTGGAGTTTAGAGAAAATATCTTGCAGCTTCTCGCTGACTAAGTCAAAATACAAAATTTTATTGGAATACAAATTTAATTTATTTATTAACTTTTCAATTAGAATTGTAATTTGAATATTTTGTACACTGTTTAAAGGAATTTTACTTAAATTTTATTCTCCATGCCTTCACAGTTGTGCTCTATCCGTTATACTATAAAACTTTCATAAAATATTGAATTTACTGTTTTAATGGATATTTATCTGCATTTAATTCAATTAACATTGCATTCTACAACTGATTGATAGTCACAACAATCACATACTTCGTCATAATAAAGACCAGGCTGGCAGTAGAATAGATGTGGATACCAATTAGAGCAAATGAAGAATGTAGTACAATCTGTTGGGTTTTTAAAGTTTCCGTCGCCTATGGGGCAAATAAAATTAGATGGAACTGCTGTTGATCGTTTACTGGTTGTTGACTCTTCAATAGACACAGTTGATTGAGCTTTTGATGTTGTTGACTCATCATTTGATACAGTTGATTGTCCAGTTGATGCTGTTGACTGCTCAGTTAATGCTGTTGATTGTCCAGTTGATGCTGTTGACTCTTCAGTAATTATTGATGAGCTCTCGGTTATTATTTCTGGCTCTTTAGTTGATGTTGATGAGCTCAAAGTTGTAGTGTCTGTAATATCTTGTGTGACATCATCTGTTGAGCCATCAGAATCTATTGTCGAGTTATTATCTGGAATACCAGGAGCACCATCACCATTTGTAGTCTCTTCAGTATCCAAATCACTAATTGTAGTCTCATCCACATCACCATAAGTTGTCTCATCTTCTTCCGAGCTTGAATAATCTGATGATCCTTCATAATTATCTTCACCAGAATCACTCACTTCTGTTGAATCTGTTGTGTTGCTTATATTTGAATCATCTTCTGTTGGAGCACGAAAAGTAGTAGATTCTTCAGCATTTGTACTATTACCACCAATGGAACCACCTTCAGTAGTAGAACTACTTATGCTTGGAGTCGGTGTAACTGGTGGAGTCTTAAAGTCAGTCGTTGAGGTGCTTGCTTCAGTTTCTGTAGTGCTTTGATCTGTTGCTTGTTGAGTTGTTGTAAATTGTTCTAATTTTTGAGAACTGGTGACTGTTGTTGAGACTTCAGAAGCTGAAAAAGTTGTTCGTTCAGGTGTGACTGGTGGCGTTGGAATTTCACTAGTCGTTGTACGAGTCGTGGTTGTATAAGATACAGTTGATGGTTTACTGGTGGTGCTGGTAGTTGATGAAGATTGTGAGGCTTTTTTGGAAAATGAAAAATTTATCATAATTAAATACTAAGTTTAAATGAAGAATTTTCAATTTACAAGTTTCTGGAGATGTTTCTGGAGAAGTCTCTGCCTCAGTTTCAGTAGTTGGAGTCTCAGTAGCTAAAAATGAAACAATAATTATTTTTTAAAATGAAAATTTAAGTCAAAAATCACAACTTACTCGTTGTTATGGGTAAGGATGTCGTAGATGCTAATGAATAATTTAAAAATTCAATTTATAAAAAAGTCAGAACAATTTAAAATAATGAAAACCTACTTGTAGTGGAGGAGGTCGTCGTTGTGCCTTGAAAAAATTAATTCATGAATGAAAAACTGAATTTAAAGACAATAATTCAATAAACTTACTAGAAGATGTGGTTGTGGAGCTTGTCGTTGTAGAACTTGTTGTTGTAGAGCTTGTCGTTGGTTCTTCTGTTGTAGCTGAAAAAAAAACCTTTTAATAAAACTATTTGTAAGCTTTTTATGCAAGAATTTTTCATACTAGTCGTTATTTCCGGCTCCATTGTGGTAATCTCTGGCGTTACTTCTTCTGTTGTCGTTGTAGTACTTAATGGTGTTGTTTCTCCAGGTCTTGGGGTAATTGTTGTCGGTTCAACAGGATTTGGTTCAAAAATCTAATATAAGCAATGAATAATCAGATGTTAAAGCTACTTAAACTTTTAAAGTCTTACTCCATTGATGATTGCATTATATCCAAGTCTAATCAACGGAAACTTAATAGAGTCGCAATAGCCCACTAAAAATAAAAATAGAAAATTAATCAGTGTCAAAACCTTTCGTATGACTTTTGGCTTGCATACAAAAATCATCATGATCCAAAGCAGCATAATTGATACCAGCGAGATCATGTTCAAGCACTAAATGAATCTTTGCTAAAACTGAAAGCTTATCATCATATCCAACCCATTGGTCCACATCATAAGTTGCATAAGGTGTAAAATGAGTTTGACTCCAATGACTTTCCCAACTTGTAGCTTCTTGATTTAAATTATAACAAATTTCAGAATATGGAATGATGTTTTTTCGTACTTCATTGGTTTGAGGTGCAAAGCTACTAGGTCTCCCAAGTCCAGCTATAGATGAATCTACATCATTCTCATTAGCATCTGACAATGTGAAACTTCGTCCATACGTTGGTATACCAAGTGTGAGTTTCTCAGTCGGGACATTTCTTGTTTTCCAACTAGTCACAATAGACACTGCATTCCATTCAGATTCAGGAGTTCTATCACTTTGATTCTTGCGGTATGGAGAATGAAAAGCTGTTGCTGTATCTGTTATATATCCACGCAAATCAAAAGAATTGAGGTTAATAAAATCAACCTGATTAATAATCTTTGGAATGTCGTAAGATTTTTCAATGTCCTCATTTCTTGGTGCCACAGAAATCGATAAAATTTTTTGTGATGTTATAATTCTTCTCAAAGTTGATAGGAAGCTTGCAAAATTATCTTTATCGTTTGAATATCCGCTGTGTCCAGGCCATTGCCAGTCAAAATCAACTCCATTGAATCCAGGATGACTGTCTAAGAAACTTTTGATCGCTTTTGCTAAATTTTCTTGACCAGTTGGAGTCGATGTTATATTTGATGGAATCATGGAACCTGATAAAAGTTTAAGAGAATTAAATAAAGGTTTTGGATACAAGGAACGGTTTTTTGAATATATTCCTGCATGTTTGAATTTATAGCTTTGGTATACAAAAGAAACTGGCCACTCGGAGCAGTTATTACTCACCCCAATATGGACCACCAACTCCAATCAATAACTTTACATTTGGATTAATCGCTTTTAAGTTTAAAAACTCAGCTGACTTGTCAATATCTAAATATAAATGAAATAAATTTGATAACATTATTATTTTGGAATCAACAATACTCTTTAGAGTTCCTATTGATTATTTTTAGGTGCTTTTCTTAAAAGCAGACACACTTTAAAATTGACATCAAAACAATTTATCTTTATGATAACGATTAAGGTTCAAAAGGAAATGTGCTTACTTTGTGGTGACCAATAAAGAGCCAGTTGTTGAGAATAAAATATGTTTCTGTAGATGATGTGAGTACATATGTTTGGATCTATGTCGGAAGCTTTGAAATATCCTCGAAGGCCATTATGTCTGTCTGACTGTTGAATAGTTTATTAATAAATTCAGAATTAATTTCGGTAAGGTTATTAAGTTGAAAGGAAAGTCTAATCAAACCAGGCGCGTAGCCAGGGAGGGATTTGGGAGACAAATCCCTCTTCATCTTGAGAAATTTCTTCATTTTGCTAGAGTTTTTATGAATAACTCGAAAAAATCACACCCCCCCCCCCCTCCCCTTAAAAGTTTTCCATTCAAAAAAAAAGTTGTCCCCCTCTCTTTAAATTCGTGGATACACTCCTGAATCAAACCATCAAAGTTCTTACTTACATCTGAGTTCCAGTAGCACACGACTTTTTCTAAAGAAAGGAATTAGAAATTTATTTTAATTCTTCAAAAATTTAAGTTTTAACAATTTTTAAATTTTCCAAAATTCTCACAAATATCACTTAAATTATATTAATTTTTCCATAAGATTGCGGTCACGTCCTCAAAAATGGCGCATAGTGTGACGCGCAATTATTGAAGAATTAAGCTTATATAACACTTTTCTTACTTTCTTGTGCTATGGACAAATAAACAGTGCCCAAAATAAATAAATAATGCAGAAGCATAACTTTTTCTTAATCCTTTGTTTTTGTAATTTTAAAACTTTTTCAAACTTTGTTATTAAATTTTGTTTTTTCAAAATTTTTTGTTCCTTTTTCTTGAATTTTCTTAAAATTTTCACTGTCAACTAACAAAAATATTGACTTACACGCGCTTATAAAGCTTAAGATAAGCTTCGATAAGAAAGCTATTAAAATTCAATAAAGATTAAGCGGCAACTTGATAGTTGTGATTAAATAAAGAATACTTGGAACAATATGATTTTATTGGATCTACCGCACTTTAAGGAAATAAGTCAGATAGCGATGATTTTTGAAAACTATTAGATAGCTCTTGAAAATATTTATTGTTAATCTTTCAATTCCCATTTTACCATAAACCCTCAATCAAATAGAAATCCGGAACCAAAAGCTGGCGTAATTCAGGCATGGTGCTGGATTTGATATAAGTCTGATATAAGTCTGGATTCGATATAAGTTCAGCACCGTGCCAGAGTCATGCCAGTTTTTTGCCGGATTTGAACTAGTTCTGTTCAGGAAATCAGGTTTAATATTCTACATTTCCAAAAAGACTTTTGGAACCTCTTAAGCTACATTTCAATGGCATTGGAGCATGAGGTTGTTAACCAGCTCAAACAGAATAAGAAAGAAGGTAAAAGGGTTGAAGGACCAACAATCTCTTTTTTACAGAGATGAATAAATTAACCTGAAAATTCCAGGGTTGCGATAAAGGTACATGTTTACAGGTGAGAACCGTACAATTCCTTGATAATTTGTGAGGTTTTATTATAATTTGTATGGTTTTGGTTGAAAATCCTTATAAATTATCAATGAATTGTACGGTTCTCACTTGTGTTCAGGTGCCTGAATCGCAACCCTGGCTGAAATTCAATAGACAAAGATTCAAAGTATGTTAAAATTTTACCTCAATTAAGAATCAAAAGAATCAATTTTAATTAAAAATCTAAAAATAAAATTACTTATTAAACCATATTATTTATTTTTGATAGCTTTAAACTTACAATAATACTGATAATACTTAATTTTATCAAATAAATAAGAATCCATAGTAAATCATTTAACATTTCAAACTCAATTGATAATCACAATGTTTTCTCAATTCATCATAATATTTATCATAATTACAATAGAATTTATAAGGAATATTTTTAACACAAACAAAGAATGAACTACAATCCTCTGGATTCTTAAACTTTCCATTTTCTTCAGGACACGCAAATGATTTTTTAGTTGGAAATTCAATTGATCTTTTAGATTTACTTTTTGGTGTGACTGGAGGTGTTGGAATATTATATGAAGTTGTTCTGGTTGAAGTAGTCTGAACTATAGGTTCATTTTGTCTTTGAGTAGTTTGCTGGATAATCACAGTTGCTTCAGTTTCTTTAATACTTGTTTGTGTAGATTGCACAATTTGAGTAGTTGCAGCATTGACTTTTGGTGTGACGGGTGGCGTTGGAAATCCTGTGGATGTTGTTGCTGGCAATTTTCTAGTTGTTGTGTCTTCTTTAGTAGTTAATATGCTTTCAGTCGTCGTGGTAGATAAAATTTCAGCTTCAGTCGTCATAATTGGGGTGGTTTGCATCTCATTGCCACTATTTCTTGTTGTTGTAGCAATTGAATTAATAACACCCGGAGTGATTCTTGGTGTTGGATTCTCGCTTGTCGTGGTACGCGTTGTGGTGGTTCTAGTTACTGTAGTTTTTGGAACTGTAGATTTTTTGGTTGTTGTAGATGCTACAACATTTGAAATTATAGTTAAAAATCGTCAAAAAAATAATATTATAAATCCTACTGGTTGTTGGGGTTTCACTTGTTGTCGGTTCAGCAGTTGTAGGCTCGATAGTTGTAGTAATTGGCTCCGTGATTGGTTCAGTTGATGTACTTTTATCATCGGTGTCTGGATCTTTACTTACGGCTGATGTCGTTGTGGGTGGAAGCTCTGGTGGTTTAGTAGTGGTTGTAGGCTTTGTGGTAGTTGTTGTAGGTTTTGTGGTTGTTGTTGTAGGTTTTGTGGTAGTTGTTGTAGGTTTTGTGGTAGTTGTTGTAGGTTTTGTGGTTGTTGTTGTAGGTTTTGTGGTTGTTGTTGTAGGTTTTGTGGTAGTTGTTGTAAGTTTTGTGGTAGTTGTTGTAAGTTTTGTGGTTGTTGTTGTAGGTTTTGTGGTCGTTGTCGTAGGTTTTGTGGTAGTTGTTGTAGGTTTTGTGGTAGTTGTTGTACTTCTTGGGGTGGTTGTGGTAGTTTCAGCAGGATTTGGCGGGAGAATCTACAAAAAATTAAAAATGTAGGTCTTAATTACTTCTTCATATGATCAAACTTGTTGATTTAAGTTTCCTTACATTATTGATCATAGCTTCATATCCAATTCTGATCAGGGGAAATTTAGATCCACTGCATTGACCAGCTAAATATTTAAAAAAAAAATTATAAAAAATTACAAATTTTTTACTACAGACTTAAAACTTACTAAAGTCATCCCGATCTATAGTAGCATAATTAAGTCCACCAAGATCATTGTTAAGAGCCAAATGAATTTTAGATCTAACAACTTGTAAGTCATCAAATCCAACCCATTGATTTGCATTAAATACAGCATATGGTGCAAATTGAGCTGAATTCCAATAAGAGAGCCATCGAGGATTTGTAAGGATGTTTACGCAAATTTCAGTATATGGAATAACATTTGAATTTTCAACTAAATATTCGCTTTGAGAACCAAGTCCACTGACAGGTGCTCCAACTCCAGTTTGCAGTATATCCGTTAATGTAAAACTTTTGCCATATGTTGGGATACCTAATGTCAATTTAGCTGATGGAACTCCTTTACTTAGCCAGTTTTCCACAACTGAAACTGCATTCAACTCGCCTTCTTTAGTTAAATCATTTGGTACCTTTCGGTATGCAGAATGGAAGGCTGTGATTGTTTCACCTTCACTTCCATGAAAATTGTAAGTATTTAAATTTATAAAGTCAACATACTGATAAATTTTCAAGACGTCATAGGATTTGTCAATGTCATCCTGCCTTGGTGCAACAGAAATTGAAAAAATCTTGCCAGTTCCTAAAACATTCCTTAAATTTTGTAGCAACAAAACATAATTAGCTTTATCATTGTCTGATGATCCACTTCCTTGACCAGGCCATTGCCAATCAAAATCACATCCGTCAAAGCCATAATCGTCAATAAATTTCTTGATTTTTTGTGAAAAATTATTTCGATCTGTTGGAGTTGTTGCAATTTTTGATGGAATTTGAGTTCCTTGACGTGGTCCACCGACACCGATTAGGAGTTTTACATTTGGATTTTGGGTCTTGAGGTTTTTGAATGCGGCTAGATCGTCTGAGGAATAAACAAAGGATTGTGATCTTTAATGAAGCCATTCGAGGTTATAATGCGGAGGGGGCAATGTGGTAGCTTCTTACAAGTGCATCTCTATTCATAAGCAATCTAATAAAAACAATAATTTAATTTTCTCCAATACCTTATGTCATTATAATGTCAATTATTAAATCATAATCATTCTAAAACGTAATTTACAAGTCAATCGGTAAATGTCTAATTACATGTTTATGACACTACTGATTAACACTTCCGATTATCATCAAACCTCGATTAGAATTTTATTACATTATGCATTAAATTTAATTACCTTCATTGTAATCTGGAAAAATAATAATACTAGCTGTAAATCGTAGATATGTGTAGATTAAATGTGTGCAAATGTTTGGGTCGATGTCTTTCACTTCAAACATGCCCTTAAGTCCTTCATTTCTTACTGACTGAAATGTTTAAAAAATTGATAATATTGTAAAATTACTTGAAGTTCTTGATAACTTACAAATGAGTTCCAGTAACAAACAACTTTTTCTGTAAAGACAAAAAGATAAAATTTTGTCGTAAGTAAACAATTTAAAGCTATTTATGACTAACAGACGTGATTAAGGCACTTCAATTGATGATTTTTTTGTTGTCTACATTTATCAAAATTGAATTTCTCAAAAATAAAATATTTTTCGAGTGCTTCAAGCACTTAAACTCAAATCAGTCATTCCTTTTCAGTGCTCTTAAAAAATGTTCTCATGCCGATTCCTTTAAACGAAGTTTTAATTGAAAAAACACAGGATGAAGAAAAGTGAAAAGTTTTTGGAATTTAAAATTAATTTTTCCTGCTTTTTATCGATGGCACAGGAGCACTTGAGAAAGCTCTTGAACTTAGTTTTCTTTCACATTTTCGTCAGGTTAATTATTCATTGAGAATAATTAAGTTTTTGTGGAATTTTCTTTTGTGGATAATTTCTTTTTTATTCTGATTAATTATTTCATTTTCTTATGAAATCAGAAATCGAATGGCAAAGTTTCGTGAAAAATGATTTTATCGCCTGTCATTCGAATGGAATTTGTGTCCATAAATTATTAATTGTTCTTCTTGGAAATGTTGCAATTCATTGCATTTTAATTTTTTTAATAATTCACATGAAACAATGCAATGTGTAATAATTACTGATAGCCCATCCATAACTTAATTACTTAAACTACATCATTAGAGTAATTAAAGTTGTTAGTGATTATTAAAAACTTTACAATCTTATCAATTTCTCAAATACTTGACATTCCTTTTGTATTTTGTAATCCAAATGTAAGTTTGAGTTTTCTTTAATTTCTTGAAAACTGTCAAACGATGAACTCTTAATTTTGCAATCTATAAATTAAATTAATGATTTAAAACACATTGTGCTGTGAGCTTAGGGAACGAAATAATTAAATTGACAACGTTTTATGTTAATAATGAGAAAGAGATTTCATTTCTTCAATTTTCTATGGAAATCATTTAATTCTAGAATTTTCGTGGATATTTCATAATTTTGTGACACATTTGAAATGTTTAAATCAAAATAAATGGTTTTTTGGTACTTTTCTCAATTGATAAAATTATTGATACACAGAAAAAGCATTTTCAAAAATTCTTCAAAACCTTGAAATTTTACAAATTTGACAATCCAAAAAAATCATCAATCTGGTGCAAATTAGAAATTAATTTCATTTAATTTTACAAACTAAGAATTTAATTTACTTTCACTTCCAGCTATCAGCGGAATAGCGCACAATAATGCACCAATAATCACTAGAGTCCTCATTATTTCTTTAATTTTTTCAACATTAATTATCTTTCAATTAAATTTAACTTCCAGTCTTTTGTTTTCTTTATTTTCACAATCAAAAAAAATATTTTTTTTTCACTTTTTCTTATCCTGAGTATTTGCTCAAAAGTTTTTCAATCAACTAATTGGATTATAGCCAAAGGCAGCCACTTATATAGACAATCAATTGTATCGGCAAAACAACAGATGAACTCGTATCGAAGTGGAATTAAAAGCTTATCAAAATCCAATTCAGTTTCGAGATTATGAGTGCTGAATTATAAGTATAATGCGTCGGCAAATATCAAAAGTGTTGACAATGAGGTTGGGTTAAGTGCTAATTCGCAAAATATTTATTAAACTGACGTCATTTCTTCGGTTTTTTGGTGTCAATTTTTGTGTGATAAGGAAGCCATCAAAACATAATAAAAGCAGTAATTTATAAAAGAAATTTCTGTTATAAAAATCAAAAAATGGGATAGGTGCCATATCTTTATAGCTATAATGGAAATAATCAATTTAACACAATAAGTGAATAATTCTGGAATTATTTACTAGCAAAAAGTTGTCAACACTTTTATTTTATTATCAATCATTAGATTATTTACTATCACAATTTCCTCAATAATTATGATAATCTGCACATGTACGATGCCATAATAAAAATTTTAATAGTTTCTCCAGTCATCGAGATAAGCCAATTATGTTATCGATCACATTGGTTGTTTGATAACCAGAAAGAAAAAGTCATAACAAAGTTTATGGTTTGACAAGCATTAAAAACAATATATGACTCAAATGTTCTGCTTATCAATCAATATGAAAATGATAAAGAAAAGGAAGTGATAAAATGAGGAAGGAAATCGAAAAGTTCAGCATTTTTTTTTACGTAATTTTCTTGTCTTTTAATTGCGTGGTAATTGATTTGGGATTTGAAACTCAGGAATAATATATGTTTTTCATGAATTATCATACAGCCTAGCAGGTAAATTTAATCGTCATCAATAAAGATGATGATGCCCTATTTTGCGATTTAATCTATTTTGTACCAAACCAAAGCTTTCTTCTAGAGCTTCTCGGATTGATTCAATCTACAATCGATGATTTGTGAATAAAAATTGAAAATGATTAAGAAAGGGCATTCTTGGGTGACTCTAGAAAATTAACTTATGGTGCTATTAAGTTTGTTCGGTCACTTTAACATCACCATTCCAAAGTTGCAAACCCTCAAAAAACCAATTTCATCAATGAAGCAATCAGTAAGTTCATGAAAACTTGTCGTGTGATAATATTGATTGATTAACTTTCAAAACTTTCAGACAGTTTGCTTGTTATTTGATTTTATGGACATGTACAACATTGGGTGAACAGATCGATGTATTAGCAATACTGTCAAAAATACTTTTTTAACATTTAGTAAACAAATTGATTGTTATTCATCAAAGTAATACAAATTAGTGCTGATGATTTATTGTCAAGGGTGCGGAACTGATGAAATGATCAAAAATGATCAAAAAACGTTCAAAAATGATGATTAAAATGTAATTTATTAGTTCAGCACCCTTGTTTATTGTGCTAAGGGATCGTTCACTAATGACGTCCAAAATTAACGGTCAATTTTCAACGGAGAACAATGGATATCCAGGAATTTCGATTGTTATTCTCTTGCTGACCCCCCTGGACGTCATAAGTGAACGGCCTCTAAGAGTTTGATGTATTTTCTTCTAGAGTTTTAAAAATTTGTGGTTTGAATCTTTGATTATTTTTATCACTGTCTTTCTTCTATCGACTAATTTCAACTTATTATGTGTTAAGGCTTGATTAGGAACGCAACTAGGTTAGGTTTATTTTACCATAGAAATTTCTTAGAAAATCTTATAAAATACCAAACTGCACTATTGTCAACGACAAAGCCTTACAGAACAAAATGATGCCTTCAATTATTTTGCCTTAATCAAAATCTCTCGTAAAATTGATTAAATCACTTCCATGTAGAACATAACCACACAACATAAATGAAACAGCTTTTATCAATGTCTAATCAATTTTTTGCTGATGAGGAAATCATTCAATGCTTCTTTTAGTGCCAATGACTTACGGAATTTCGAAAAAAATCTGAAAAGGTAAAACAACTTTAACGATAACATTTAATGAGAATCGTAAGATTCAAACAGTAACCGCTGACAGGTAGCATCACTGCAATAAGCTTTTTCTTGCATCCCTCTCAAAACTGTTCATTTTTAGCGTCCGGGATTAAAAGATTTCAAATTAGTTTTGAAACAAACCCCTGAGGATATTTCAAAAATAAGCGAAAAAAATATAAAATAAATTTTTTTTCTCACACAAGCGGAATGAAATAAAAATGAAGAAATTTTTTTTATTATAAAATACGTTTAGTAGTATAAATTTTATACAAAGCAAGTCAGAAAGCAAATTTAATGCGACGTATTAAATTTTTTCGTGAAGCTTTGTTTTCAGGAAGATGAAGGAATTGCTGTGGTTTTGTCATGGATGGCTAGAGCCAACAAATATCTCTGTCCTGTCTCTATTATGTCTCTGCCCAGTTTTCGTTCTTAGGGTCATATCCACAAGCTGTTGGGTTCAAAATCTTGACAAATAAATTCCTAACTACATCCCAAACCTAGACTAGTACACCAAATGCGTTTAAATTACTGACAATCGTTACACATACTTGAACTTTTCTTTCATTTATTTGTCGCTGTGAAATAAAGAAAGGAAAATGCTCAAGGATATGAAAGCGTCTTAGCGACAATTTACTTTTAAATTTTATTATTGTTGAATTTTTTTCCTTTGTTACTTCGCATTTGCTACTTCCACTTATTTTATGTCATTTCAACGAAAATAATTTTCATCTCGAAAAATTAAATGCAATGAAATTCATCATCATTCAATTGAATGTAAGCCTGTAAATGGCATCAATGATGGAAAGAAGTAACGACGACTTTTCATGAAATAAATTAAAAAATTCTCGCTCTTTGTTTGTGCTGATTCGTTCTTTTATTTTATTTCGCGTTGTTTAATGAAAATACAGAAGAGCTTTCAATTTCTGACATTTTCATGTTTTTCATTTCTCTTCATTTTCATTCCGTTTGAAATTAATGTCATTAACGAGTAATGAAAAAAAAAGGTTAAGAGACATTTTTTTATTTTATATTTTGCTAATGAGAAGCCTTCAGCACTGAGCAATGCTTTTAAAAAATATAAATAAATGTGATGCTGAGACTGATGGCATTTTCATAGTTGAGTTGTTAAGCAATGAATGGGATGCAAACAGAAGCAAGAGGAAAATAATTATGAAATTAAAAGAGGAACGCTGCTTTTATATGCGGTGTTTGCGTTGAATTAATAAACAAGAAAAATGATAATGCAAGCATGCAAATGAATAGTTGGATCATCGCAGCATAATATTAGTGAAAGATATAGGAAATCAAGGGTTGTGTCAATTGGATATGAAGATTTTGCTGTTAGGGAAGCTTAGTCTTAGTCTGATGGAATTGTTAAGTGCGGAACTTTCAAACTGACTAGAAAAGAGTGACATTAAAATAGGTTCAAGTTACGGGTGTGTTATGTAAGGCTACAGCTGATTAAACCCTTTATACCAGAAACCTTGCCATTCCGCTGACCTTAATTGACTATTTCTAGATTTATCTTAGGACATTTTTTTACCATGCATGACTGTAATGAATATTTGTTATCCTGTCATTATACTGAAGTGAGCTGAAGTGGCTTGGTGGCGGGATGGTTTAGTCTTTTGGGACCTAATTATTGCAATAACGACACAGCGATCATGGGTTCGAGACCAATTCGAGACTGGGTACGAGAAATGAGGCTCACAGCTTTCCTTTGTAGGATACAGGCAGAAAAATCATCAAAGGAGTGGTTTCGATCCCACTATTAATTGTAGAGCTTGGTTTGAGTGCAGTGTTTTGGCGCATCCTGTCATTCTACAAAACTCTCAATACTATCTTCTTGAATTCATCTCATCTTGCAACAAACCACTTTGAAGAAGGCAACGAAATTCACAAAATTAATGCAAAAAGTGACCACAAGCACTTTTTAACGAAAAACAGATTCAAGACTAATTTGAAAAACATTTTCATTAAGAACGTGTTCACCGAAAAAAGATCAAATCCACCAACAGAACCCCATCAAAACAACAATTATTAAGAAGACATCTTCCAACGCAGAAAAATTCTAATTAACGAAAAAGGCAAAAAAGAAGCTTTCTTGCTGTTTTCTGTATTCTTTGTCAATATTCAGCAGCAATTCATCCCTTGCAAGATGTGAAATTAAATAATATGAATAGGAAGTTATCTTGTTTTTCATATCTGTTTCACATTCAATTACTCATTTTTGAAGCCTTTGAAGATTGAGAAATTTGATTGTTTGTAGCTTTGTCGGGGTGTCAATTTTGGAAGCTGGGATGTGGAGAGTTGATAGTGGGATCTGCCATATTGTGCCTTGTGTAAGTATATCCGTCATTGCAAGATTAAGACCTCTGTGGTCGTGTGGTTAGGCATCAGATTTGAAATCCTCAATTTTGTAAATTGAGAGGAGGTGAGTTCGATTCCCACCAGATTCAAATCTTTTAAATAACGCTTGCAACATTCCCAAAAAAAAAAAAAACTCTTGAATTCCATCAAAAATGCGCAATTTGCAATCCAACAACTAATATGTTTCTTATTGCTCGCTATTATCTGTCACAAAAAAAAAGTGGGAGACGCAAAACATTTCTAATTACTATAATTAAAAACACAGCAGAAATGCAAATAGCATTCATAAAAAGATTGTCATAGTGACATGATAAGGAACGATTCTATCCCATTAAGAAATGAAAATTTCCTTTCTTTTTATTGAAAGACAAAGAAATTAAAATAAATTGAAACTGCGAATGATAAACATAATTTGGAATGTCTTTATCTATAACCACAAAAACATACCTTTTTGAATGCTTGTCATTTAATCACGTTTCATGTTTCTATCTAATCGGCAAGCAGTTCATGGCACTGCGTATATTTTACCATTCAAGTGTGCAATAAACAACACAAAAGACCTCATTTTATTATTGAAATAATAAAAATAAGGAAGCAAAAAAAAAGTTTGACATAAATTTGTCATGGGGTTGTTCGTTAATGATGTATTTGGGGTATTTAGAGCTCCTTTCTATCTTTCAAAATATTCTTGATTTTCATAGAAATGTTTCATAGCGATAGATAAAGTCCCTTACATCATTTATGAACCACTCCCATGTGTATAACGATTTAACATTGGAAAAGTATTTCCCAACCACGATAACAATAAACGGAAATTCTACCCCGTACTAAATGCTGAAATTAGATTTCACTTTATTATTTCTTTATTAACTTTCAGTTTTTTTTATGCTGTATGTAATTAAACAATGTCGAGAACATAAAATTCCTTCTAAGGCATAAATTTTTTCAAAACTTCCTCGTTCTCCCCTTTAAATGCTTTACATCCTTACGCCGGTATTTGAATTTAAAGAATGGTTAACGCAGAAAGAATTTACATGCAACATGGAGCGGTAAAAAAATTTATATATAGATATACATTATCTAATAAACAAGATCTTTTGTAATCTCTTTTGTTCTAAATATTACTTATGCATAATGTTCATAGTATTCCTTAGTTGTCTGTGCTGATTATTGCTTTGGCCTATTTTTTTCCTTTACTGGGGATGATTTGGTGAATATTCTCAATTATTTTGATTTTTTCTATTATTGGAGTGAGGAGTCTATTAGCATATTGTGACCTTTTTAAGGAACAAGATTTTATCATTGGACATTTTAAGTAAATAGTAATGCCTGGAACTGTTTTGACATTATATTCATGAATGTTTGTGAATATAGTAATTGGTAGGCTTGTAATTTGCAAAATAAATTTAATCAAAAATCTTCGAGGCTTAGTTGATGAGCATATGGTTAGCTCCAGTGGCCTAGCTACTTTCTTACTGCACTCCTGGCCCAGCAAAGTTAAAGAACATCTTTTTCTAGTGAATAAATTTTCTTATGTGTTTCTTTTGAGTCAAAAACGATGAAGAAATCGGAAGGAATAAGAAAAATGTTCACCCCCATATATTTTGGTGCTTTCTGTCTCTCACATATACAAACAGCAGCACCGCATAGCACAGTTAAGAAGATGAAAAAGGGATTGTTTAAATGTGTACATAACGAAAAAAATAAAAATCTCTTTCAGATGAAGTAAACATTTAAGATAAAGATGATGAAAAGTTTCTTTGGTTTCATGGAACGGAAAGAAGGAAAATTTTTGTTCTGTCTTTATTACCTTCAAGCAGTGAAAATTAAATCATTTCAGTTCTCTTATTTGTCTATCTTTTCTTCTCCTTCCATCAAAACTCCTCGAGATATTTTCCTCCTTTTTACTTATTAAACTTAAATATTCCTAATTTATTATTCAATATTTCATAACGTCTGTTCCTAGAATTGGAATAAGAAATAAAATATTGTAAATGACGAGTCCCTTGTGAGCAATTTTTCAAATTGTAAACCGCATTTGAGACATATTTCCACAGGCATTATGAGTGGTGATTTACGCAGTCATTTGTGAAGGATATGATGCGATTTTTGAGTTTTCTAATTAAATTTTGTTGATTGGATTTGGAAGTTTTTGGGGATTAATTTTACATGTTTGTGCTCAGTCGATATTTAATGTTCTTAAAAATTATGTTTTAAATATTTATAAAAATAAATTAATGTTTTATTAAAAATTCATTTAATACTGAGACTGGCTGAGTTGTTCGCTAATGATGAAGAGAGGGGAGAGGGGGGGGGGGGGGTTCATAATTTAATGCAAGGGGAAAAACATTAGACTAAAAACATTATGAACCTGCTACTTTAATAATAATCTACTTTAATAATAATTCATTCATTTCATATCAGAAAATTCCACATAATTGCTCTACAATATAGCTTTGAATAATTTCACTAAGGGAATCCCCCATCGACTTTTGTACTTGCATTATTTCACCCCCTAAAAAAAATGCTTTCAATCTTGAAGTTTATATTATATTTGCATGGGAAACGCGCCACATTAATATATATAGGTAATGACGACTATGCATATTTTCATATATAAACATAAAGGTTGTTCACCTTTAAATTCCAATGGTATTCATTACAAAGAAAACAATAGTAGCAGTAATATCGTAAAAAAGAATAAAATATGCATAGAAGTGAATATAAAAATAATAAGGAAGTTAGGGAGAACTTTTTATATCTCAATTTGAAATGCAAAAGAATTTTTTTTATCCGTCATTCGATTGTACATGATTCAAACATGGGAGATTGCATGCTCATACATAAATGAAAACTGAGGGAGAAATGAGAAGTCATAGAATGAAGGAAGTGCGCTAAAATGTGGGGTTTTCTAGCTGATAAAGTTCAAGTTGTTCAATATGTGTCAGATCGTTATTCAGTGACTGAAGTCGTTCAAATTTGAATGCTATGCTGATCTAAGAAGCAGGGGCGTAGCCAGGAATTTGAAGAGGGGGGGGACAAATTTTTTTTTGTATGGAAAACTTTTGGTGGGGGGGGGGGGGTTGATTTTTTCGAGTTTTTCATAAAAACTCTGGCAAAATGAAGAAATTTCTTGAGACGAAGGGGGGTTTGTCCCCTAAATCCACCCCTGGCTACGCGCCTGCTAAGAAGTGACAGAAAATCTCAAGTAATTTTTTTTGTGATTGATTAGGACTCTGTTGGGAATCGAACTCATGTTCTCAGGAAAATTTTTTCTTGAGTTCTGTTGCTTAACCAGTCGAATAAAGTGGCTTCATACTTAAATTGGCAGTTTGACTAACATATAGCTTGGTTTTTTAAGTTTTAATTTATCCTGGCACTGTATCCTGCATGTAGTTCACTATAAAGCAAAAAACTGAATTTATAATACACAGTGACTTAGCAAGAATAGGGCTAAAATAGCTACAACCCTAAGTGACTCTGAGAAAAGGTTCAAATTTTCATTTTAAGAGGCACAATGATTCTTTGGCTTGGAGGTACCAACAGAGACTTGACAGATTCGAACACAAACTTTTCAGCTTTATTGTCAATTATAGCTGTCCACCCTCTTGCTGATGTAAAGGCAGTTCATGTTTTGAGTCTCGAACCCATTGCACCTACGTCGTTAACATTAGCAAAGCAATTAATTAAGTCACTAAGCACAAAACCACTCCTCCACCCAGCAACTTCATCTCATTCTATCCTATCCGAGAAAATTGCACTATAAAGCTACTGAAACAAATAAATAATTTTTTTATCAAAATATAAATAACTTTGTGACAGATTTTTCATGACTTTGCAATATTTTTCATGCTTCCATTCTCTCCTTATGCTTAATACAAACTCTTTTGCTGTTCATTGTAACAAGTTTCATAAGCAATATGATTTAGAAAAAAACGAAGCAAATGAACTCCATGCTTTTTATTATATTTTAAATTGACTGCATTTGCGAATAATAAGTAATGGAATTTATGAATGAAGGAAATGATTTTTTTCTTTCTATTCCATTACATTGCATGGCATGGCAAGATGGAATGATTGAAGTAACAGGAAATGTCTTGAAACTATAAACATTGTGGAAGTTGGATAAATAGATTGAAGTGAATATAAAGAAAAATATGGAGGAAGTCGTGAGTGTATGTATGAAAATATTGAAATAAATATTAGGGGGGAAAGAAAATGTCATGTTTAAGGTTAACTAGGGAAGAATTAATGTTCAAGTTTGCTGCTTTTTTTGCTTTAAATTAAACATGTGAAAGCTACAAGATATTGAATTTTTGTTAATAAATTTGTATACACATCCTGACTCCACCTTACTTTTTATACACTAATATTAACAAAATTTTGACCTTTACAGTCCTTCCAAGATTTATTACATTTAATACCAAATTCCTCAGTCCATCTTCATGATGACAAACAACATCCGAAGCTTGTCTTCTATCAACAAGCATCAAAGACATGACTTTTAATTTTATTTATTTAAAATGTAAAGCAGATTCTTAAATTTACAAACGACATCCAAACTTCCCCTTTTTCCATTTGCAGATATGATTAAAAATTCATGTGAAATTGTAAAAAAAATCTATCCCCAAAAAACAACAACAATATTTTGTAGGTCACATGGAAAGTTTAATTTATTACTCAAATTATCATCTAAAACTTGCCCCACATTTTTCAGCAGAGCCATTAAAGATTTCTGTTCGTCTTTTTCCGAAAGAAATTTAAAAAAATTTCTCATTTTTATTTTGCCCTACATTAAAGAAAAAGAAAGGCAGGGAAACTTAACGTCTTCCCATTTTTCAACCCCTCATTTGAAACTGAAACTTTTACATTAAATTTCACTTCCTCCCGCTCTAAATCAATATCATTTGCATCTTCTCCATTTTCGTTAACATGTTTTTTTTCTTCTTTTCTTTTTCATGGTGAGTGGAATGAGCTTTAAGAACAGATATAAAATTTCAAAACCACATTAAATGTATTATGGAACACGGAATGTTGTCACATAATGGTAAACATTATTTTGAACTAGAACAATAGAATTGCAGCGACTAAGTGGTTTTAAAATGGAAATTATTGGAGATTTTTAGAATTTTGTTTAATAGTTTTGTGGTTTTAGTTTAGTTGGATATTCGGAATTTGGGAAGGGAGAGGATTATCTTTATTAAACATTATTATTCCAAAAGATGGTAAGAATACCACTCAATCACATCCGGCAATTGACTTGCAAGAGTAATTCTCGAATGGCATAAGTCGGTTAATCGATCATAAATCCGGCTCCAAGCCAGAAGATGGTTCTGGATTTAAATCGAAGCCAGAAAAGCCCAGTGCAATGCCAGCTTTGCACCGGATTTCTTTGATTAACCGGCATGTGCGGTTCGGGATTTTCTTCCGAAAGATATATTGAGAAACTTTAAAAAATGAATCGAAAGCCATACCATTTAGGATTCAGCAGTGCTTTGTATGGAGTTTCAAATCAAGTGCAATCTATGACACAATTTGTCTTAGTTCAAACAAAAATAGTAATTTTCCATCCTTTAGGTACGCAGTCGAACACTCCCTTGACTCAACCATTGACTCAAATGTTTTGCACCTGATCTAGCAGTTTCTGTCCAAACCTAGCATTAGTTTTCAAAAAAATTGATTCCAGCTATTAAAACCCCCTAAAACCCAAATACTCATCTAACATAACCTATAAAAAATTGTAAATAAAGATTATCAGCCCATAAAGAAATTATATCACAAATAATAAAAAAATTAAATATTCACAGGAAAAGTAAATCATTTAGGAAACTTATTCATTCACTCCTCATATAAATTCATTATTTACAAATATTTTATGCACGACTTACCGCATTGCAGAAGAGTAGTTAAAATAAAAAATAATAAAAAAGTACATCCATGTGGAAAGCACATTTACCCAGTTTGTCGGGAGTGTTGAAAAGTAATAACAGTGAGTGCATGGATGAAAAAGGACAAGTTGGGAAGTTAGCAGAAGTTTTTTGAGGTCTCGTAATTTTATGAAACATAAGGGGATCGTTAGCTTATGATGTCAATCAGGATTTGAAATTTTTCATCGATGCCAATTTAAAAATTTGTGTGACATTGTAATGAGGCACTCAAAGTCAACGCCTATACATTACTTTGATACTGAACCCTCTCCCATATATGTCTCAGACTTTTTCTTAAATGATGAACCTTATAAACAAATCAGCCTTTAGTAAAAAGAGGCTTTGAATTGAAAGCCTGTTTGAGACAGGATTCTCAAAAGTATCAAGCACATTGGTTCACCGATTTTTAAAATTATAACAGAACCTTATTAATATCAGCCATAAAAGTGCTGTTCTGTGAGTAAAACATGTCTAAAATACTTCATTTCCTGTTCCCTCACAAAGTCAAGTTTTATAGCACTACCTTAAATGATTAAAGCATGTCATAAACCTGTTTTTATTATCTTCTGATTAAAAAACAGTCAGTGGGACATAATAAATATTCATACATCCAAATGTGACTAAAATAGCTGTTAAAATAATATGAAAAGTTATGAAATGTAATTTTTCAGTTTCATATAACTTAATTGCTCATGCATAGAATAGGAAGCACTTTTGAGGCAACCGAAAAAAAAGCACTACATCTCAATGTAAAGTGCAGACAACTTTCTCTCTCATTTATTCTACAGCACTTCATATAGATATAAAGGATAAGTGTCACAACAATAAAGTGCATAACAATTTATTTTTATGAATAGATGTATGTGCTAGCTGCTCTTCAAGTATATTATAGTCACCTGTTTCACCATTATTTTTTATGGACTTTCATTTGCCATTTGCCACTTATGTGTGCTTGGCTTTAAAGCTACTGTAAAGTGTAATTAAAAGCTTCATTTTTTGTTGCTGCTATCCTCAACATATGATGCCCATATACGTAGCATTCATTGTTATGATATATGTTATAGCATGAACTCATGAGGATTTATTTTTGTAGGTGTGTGTTTGCGGTTGTCACACAGGAAATGAGGAAAGGAAAAAAAAATAAAAAAAAATTTCATGAATGTAAAAACTTTTTTTTTTTGGTTTGAGATAACGTGCGAATGGATTCCACTGAACAAGAGACACTTGACTTAACAATGTAACATACTCTCATAAAAAAAGATGAGTAAAGCTATAGATTATGTGACATCGATAGGAATACATACTTTTATCGGATCACAAATGCTTTATGTCAGAGATGTGTGTGTCTTTTGTCTTTTCGGAGATGACAAACTTGACAACTTTTAAAAAAACTGTATCCAACCCTGTGACTCAACATCCTTCTATGCTGAATTTTCCAACAACTTGACAATGATGTTAAACAGCGTGCGAATTTGATGAATTTTAAGTGCGCGACAACAGCTGCATGCTATGGTTCTTTATGATCTCTCTCTCTTTGCCTTTCTTCATTTGAGTCACTGCTTCTACGCTTTATGCTGTTGGAAAAATGCTCGTTTGGTGGTAGTTAAAAGGAGAAATTTAATTTAATTTAATTTAAGTTTATTATGGCGCAGATAAGCAGCTTTAAATTGTAAGGGTTTGAGTTATTTACTGATTTGTTTTGATAGAAGGTGTTATTAGATTATGGCAGGTTATATTCAGTAATGAGGTGTTCTATAAATTCCAGACTGTCTAATTACGCATTTTTGAGCTGGACAGTCCCGCTATTTTGATACAGTTCCACCTAAAATCCTTAAATTGACCCGCATTTTTTCTTGAAAAATGCTTCAAAGTTTATCTGTTCTGCTTTTTCAGAGCTGAAATCAGGAAATTTCCCGCTTTTTGACAAGAACCAATGGACAGCCTAATTTATAAATGAAGCTTGCTCCTCACCTGGAACATTGTATACAATTCAGAAATTCGAGTATACTTTTGATAAACGTCATTCGTGAATGTTTTCGGAAGTAAGTGACTCCAAAATTGAACAGAAACAAACAAAACTCACATCTCAGCAAATCCAGAACATTCTATAAGTCCTGCCCGAGTAGCACCAACAACAACAATAAGTGGTTTTATGTCGACGTCAGTTGAATGAATATTGATTTTGAACAATGAAATAATGGGGCGAAATCGCCTTAGCGTCGCCAACCCGGGTAAAATTGCGGCGTGACGTGCTTTTTTCTACTTGATGGTGCCTTGAGGTCGACGTAAAACCAGTTGTTTTTGGTGCTACTCGGGCTGGCTAAACGTTCAAAAGATAAAAAGCTTCATTCCATGAAAATTAATTCACAGTTTCCTTCCAAAAGATTGATTTTATGGAACACGAAAAAAATACTTCTTCTGAGTCGTTAACTTTTTAACATAATAAGCACAAGAAAAAGAATTCTCTTAAAAAAATCAATCAATCAAATTTTTTTCCTTGTTTATCTAAATTACATTAGTCCCATCACATTTTCCTTTTTCTTCGCACGTAGCAACAGCAATGTGAGCAAAAAAAGATTCATTTTTCTGCGGGGTTACATCATTAACATCATTTTTGGGCTTCTATGTTCACATCCGCATTTAATGTCTCGTAAATAATTGAAAGACATTCAATTTCATTCTTTTGCGTGCTTTTTTTGCTTCATTTTAGGTTGACATTAGTTAAAGGAGAGGGAGAACTTTAAAAATTACATGAAAAAGTTTTTTTTGTGCATTGTTGTTTTTAGGTTTGTTTTCTTTTTTCCTATAAATTCTTTTTGAGAAGACAAATGGTGGGTGATTGGAAAAGTTTAAGTATTTTAGCTGAAAATTAGAAAGTTTCTCATTGTTTTACAACTGAAAGTTTATTTTGGGAAATTGATTTATTTTTATTGTTTGTAAATTTGCTGTGAGTAGGGTAGACATGCTGTAGCAAGAAAAATATGATTAGGAAAATTAAGAGTGGAAATAATCATCAATAAGCATTACAAGGAGTTCGAATTCAGACCGGTAGCGTCAAGTAGTAGCAAATACTAGGTTCGAGTCGATTTGCCATAAATTTGAGTAAGATTTTAGCTAAACTGGTTCCAAAAGCTACTTATGAAGCTGATGAACTTAGTATGAGCATCCAGCACAACATTCTCATTCTAGGCACCTTTTGCAGAGTCTACATCCAATAAATTACGTAACTTAAAACTGTTCCAAAGATAAATCGAAAGGATTAAAAACTTTGTTCACAACAATGCTGATGCTCCTTTAAATTCTTTATTTTCAACCGATTAAAATTTATGTCAACCACAAACTTTTAACAATGAGAAATTTCCTAAAGCACTTCTTGTTCCTTAACCCAATCAATTGTCTTTCTTTCCCATTTTTTCATATCTATCTAAGAAAAATCTAATTCATTGAACTTTTGGGCGCCCATAAGTCATTTAAAAGCTATAAAAAAATTAAGAAATACATATTTCAATCTAGCTCTTTATTCTTAAAAATCCATTTTACGACAAAATCTCATGAAAATAAAAAAATGCAATTTAAGACGATAAAAAAGAAGAAAACTTGAAAATTCTTAACCAGAAGTGAACAAACTTTACCAATACAATTTAAATTCTTAAATCTTGTATATTTTTCATTTTCTGCAATATACTTTTTTGCCATCCTTTATATTTCAAACAAAATTATAAAAAAAAACTTCCTTAATTGCAAAGTATAGTTTAATCGTGAGTCACGTAGTTTCAAGTTGTCACAACTTTTTATTTCTCTTTTTCATTTTCTCCATTTCGTTTTCTTCCTTGCATATAAAAAAGGAGGAAGTTTGCAGAGACAAATTTCTAGACATTATTATTTCAAAAGAGAAGTGCATGAAATTTATGGTAAGTAAGGAAATTTTGAGGGTTAGGTGTAGGATGATTGTGGTTTGATGGAATGGATACTGGTTGTAAAATTTTTATTAAATTGTTGATAATCTTTTGTATCAAGCATTATGAAATTCTAGAGTATTACTAATATCATGACAGCCACAAACTTAAATGTCGTTGAAATCCAGATTTAAACTGGTCTGAAAGACATGCCATACGTCTAGGGGACCTGAATTCAATACCTTTCCTGAATAGCACCCACAATTCTTCGAATTAAATCCAGCACCATGCTAGAGTCACACCGGCTTGTTGCCGGATTACTGATCGATTAACCTACTTGCACCATTCGGGTTTGAGCTTAGCATCTTAAAGGTATCCTGCAGTAGTGCTTATACCTAAGCTGCTTTCTCATTTTGAAGTTTAAATCAGATCTAGAAGTCAGATCAAGTCGATTGAATATTTTTTGAGTTAACTTCGGGTCTTGAATTTGACTCTATGTCGACTTGTTCCAATAAATCGACTGAATTTGACTCAACCTAGTTATCTTCAAGCTCTTCTTCAAACACTAGTCTGTTTCATAGCTTTACTGAGCCTAAATTCGACTTAAGAATGGCTTTAAATCCTAGATTTAATTTATCAGCAATCCTACCTTATTCAATGACTAGCATTAATGCATCCCAGACAGAATAAATTTACTAATTACGAAAACTTCAACGAAAAACTCATATTTGATCAAATATTCGCTAATTAAACTTTTTTTCAAATAACTATCAAGTCAAACTTTTTCATATATTTCGTACTGCTGCATGTAACAAGCAGAGCATTAATGAATTTTCATTTAAAAAAATTTATATTACTTTTATGAGCTTGATATGACAGTCTCCTCGTCATATCATGATCATCAATTTTTGAAAAGCGAAAAAGCTTTTCTCTAAACGTTATGTGTGTACATCTATCTATGAAGCAATAGACACGATATCACTTGACATCCAATTTATTTTTTGTGTTAATGAAAAAGCTGAATGAGAATCCGGTATGTATGTATATTTGTTATTAGGTTCATGGTCTGTTGAAGTTGTTATATACAACAAATATCTGTGCCTTATATTCCTCTTTAAATCTACATGTTATAAATTCTACGTAGCATTTGCAATATTTGCGACGAAAATGCAGATACGGCGAGATGAAACGATAAAATGCGCAATTTTTGCTAAATTTCCACTTCAAAAATTCCTGTACATGCATCTACTTTTTTTTCACAGGCTGAATACGTATTTTTATTGCTTGTTTGTTTCGCATATAAAACTTTTTATATTTTCTATCTATTTTTCGGCGCTCTTTTGAGTCACATATGTGTAGGCTGTCTTTATTGTTGTTATCAGACTGGTGCTGTTGTACAATAGACAACATTCGCATTGTATATTTACTGATTTATTGAGCCTGATAACAACAGAAGAAATGTGGGAGGTATACAAGTTCAAATAATCAAACGAAATGTCTCTCATGTCTTCGATGGGGATCAATATGTCAATATTATCAATTATGCTGCATCTTGTTGATAATTTTTGCAGAATTAATGTTGTAATGAGGCTTATGGGTTCTGTCTTCTGATTACAATGCTTTAATAAGGAAAGAATCTATATTTATTAACGGTGTTGGAATAGAAATGGCTGAACAGTCACAAATAAGACTTTTAATAGTAATTCGCTAGGGTATGCGGTGCAGGATCTGATTAAGGACGTTTTATCTGAATTAAATGCATTATCCTGAACAACTGTTGATAGAGACAGTGCTGCATTTGTAATCAGCAATTGGCAGACGGTAGCCAGCGATAGAGCTAGTTTTAAGGGACAACTAAGGGAGGTCATGGATCATAACTAATCTGTACGACCAGCGAAGTAAGAAAGTAATTATCCTGAACAACACAATACCAAATAATATATTTCAGTCTTTACTCCTCTACAAATTAAATACCAACGCCTCTTCGTCTGTCCACAATTCCTTGACTTACTTATTTGCATGCCACTGAGGAATACTTGTCTGACCTTTAATATCATGGCCTATCAAACTAGCCTTCTTCTTTCACTCATAAATCCAAAAGATCACATTTCGGCCTGTTTTGACAGAATAAAATCCTATTATTCTAAAAATATCCATAACGACATGAAGGTGGAATAGGAAATATGAAGGACATGAATGTGAAAAATGACTCTGATGTCATTCGCACTAATTAAGGCAAAGATTTTTTTTCTTCATTTCGTCTGTCAACAGTAAGAACATTTTTGTTGATTGCTTTATTTTTGTTTGTGGGCGCTGCCTCATGAAGTGTAAAAATAGCAAGCATAGAAGAATCTTAGACCGATATCATTAACCTCTCGTGACATTTGACCTATATTATAATGCTTTGTGGAACCCTTCAAACAATAGAAGGGAAATGCTAACCGATTTATTTCAGCATAGTCTGATGGAGCGTGCACAAATAAACATGTCAATTCTATACATGAAATTATATGATAAAGGGACATCCAATCTCTTATCGAATATCACATAAATTTTATGCCTTTTTTCTGGAGAAGTCATTGTCTTTCTTATTCCATTAAATTGTGGCTTGATATGAATATGTTGATTTTGAAAAGAAGGGATGATATAGAGCTTTAATCATAGCACATAATTGAGGCTGAAAGGTTTGAATTTTTGGAAATTTTTTGGAATATTCAGGAACATTTTTATTCGAGATATTTGATTTATGTCAACATCATAAGACATTTAGGTACAAACTTTTGAATGAATGATATGTTAAGGCTGTTTATTTTTCATTAGAATATTTCTTGGAATCTTGACATCAAAGGACCTCTTTTCATGTTTATTTTTAAGGCTTCTTTACAAACTGTTATGAAAGGAAGCAAAAATAAACAGCCGCATGATAAAAATTGAAGATAAATTGTTATTTTTGGAAAGCTGTACACAGCTTTTGATGCGTATTTGGAGGAAAATGATAAATTTTGATTGAAGAAGTTCCAAAAATATTTTTTTTACTGCGGTTCCAAGCTAGTAAGATCCTGAAGTCAAGTTAAGTAAGTAAGTTGGGATCTTGCATACTAAAACTATTCAGGATCATTTTAAAATCCCTAATCCTATAGATTTTTATCAGAATCAATAATCCCTTCACGCATTGCTAAAATGCTGCATACAGGATAAGTTGGAATCTATGAGATGGTTGAATTCTGATTGAAAGGTAAGATGATTGTTATAAACAGGTGCTAAAAGTAATATTAATATCGATGGCTCTGCAAATAGAAGGGTCGTTGGAGCTAAGGTGTCAAAAATTACTCAGAGGCCTGTAAAATTTCATCCAAGTGATGCAAATCTCTGATTAGACATAAAGCTTCAAAAACCAAAGCTACACCATTGTTAATTTCTTACTCCTGTGCATAGGCAGCAATTGTGACTGCAGATTTTACGCCACATTTGCCTCTATAATAAGCAAAAACACTGCCTTCAAATGCATTCCTTGATGTCTGTCATCATCAATGATTTATTTACCATAACTATCCAATCACCTCTATCAAAAACCCTGTTCCCAAAACATACAAATTCCATCTCCATTCAAGCTTAAAGAAGTCAATTTAAAGGCAAAGAAATTATCGTTCAAAAGGATTTTTCTTCAGAATCAGGCCTGCAATTTATAGACTCATTCTGATATTATTTACTATCTTATCTTCTCCACATATTTTCATTTGCGTCCCAAAATTAGAAGCTCTCAAAAGAAAATTGATTCCATTTTATGACTCAATAAAGCCGTAAGTCTTTTCTCTCCCCCTTTTTTTTTGTTTCCATATCCGTTCAGCTATTGATGCCTGTAAAAATTTTCTTTTGGATTTCAAGATTGTTTGCATTTTACGTTAGATATGCATGAAAAGACGTCACATAATATCCACAATGAAGGGAAGAAGGCTTGGGGAAAATCACAGAAAAGGATAAGCGACGGTTTATGTTGCTATAGCAACAATGTTTTGCCTTTAAAGATTTTTTTTTCTATTTTTATACTTCAAATGAAAGTCCTTTAGGAGTGTTTTTTTTTCGTCGGTTGCTCAATCATATCCAAAGCGACGAGACACTTGAGTTTTTTTATGTATTTTCTCCTTTTTGCATGTTTAGTTCCAGACCATAGATGTTGTGCAATATTTTGCTTTGAAAATTGTTGGATGATTTTATAGAGCGAGCATAGGAAGTGCCACTATTAACTTACTAAATATTACTAGTGAATATTACAAGGTTTGACATTTCAACTGACTGGTCGTTCGAAAATTGGACATTAATTGGTTCAAGACGATCCAAGTAAACCCTTAATATTACCTTTCAAATAAATGCGCTGCAATCCACAAAATATCCAATCTCATTTCCTTACATTTGATTCGCTTGGATGAGCTTTGAATAGCAAAGTGTAAAGGAACAAAAATTCCAACTTCCTCCATTTACATCTTTTACAATTTAGATTGTTCACCCAAAGTACTAAATGAGGAATAAAAGCTCTCGACCATTATCATCTTCCTTTCCACCTATTTTCCTTCATTCTCTCTGCTCATCTTTCTTTTTCCAGTCATTTTACGGATATAAAAATTTGTATATGCCGTATGCTTTACCACAAGTCATTTTCTCTTATTTTATTCATTTTTTTCTCTCTTTTATTTCCGAGAAAAGCAAGTCGGTTGGTTTTGTATATGTTTTATACATACAGACGCTTTGCGAATAAGTGTGAAAAAGATCCCATCTTATTATGCGTAACTTCACAAAAAAAAAAGGAATTGCTCTCTTTTCACACTCGATATCAAATGGCATTAACCCAGAAACAAGAAGAAAGGAAGTGAAATAATCAGTGAATAAGGAGAGAAATCACTTCTGCAAATGATGATTTTTAGAAGATGAAATATATACATTACTTATTTTGGGGGGTTGTTCATAAATGATGTACAATATTTATAGAGAGGAGGGTTTGTCACTGTGTTATGCTTTTGAGGAACAAAGCATAGATAAGCAGGGGCGCAGCCAGGAATTTGAAGATGGAGGGACAGAAAAATTTACGTGGAAAATTCAGAAGGAAGGGGAGGGGGTGGATTTTTATGATTTTTTCATAAAACTCCTAGCAAAATGAAGAAATTTCTGTTAACGTCGGGGGATTTGTTCCCCAAATCCCTCCCCCCTCCCGGCAAAACGCTTGTAGCTAAGAGATTATTGGGATCAATATTAGCCATTTTGCTAGGATTTAAAGGACCCCAATCCATGCGTTTTATGCATCAATAAAAATGAGAGAATATTTATGACAGTCTAAAACGCTTAAGAGGGGGACAAGGCCCTCCTGGCTACGCTCCTGCAGTCTGTCATTGATAGAAGAGGGCTTGAGTCCACAAATCCTATTTCCTATCAGACGTCATTTACAAAAAACCCCTTATTACTTACGGAAAATTGAAGTTCCAATTGAAACGTGAATGAATGGTAAGAAAAGTACAAAAGGAGCAAAGAAAATGAGTTCAAAAACTTTTTTTTTATATTTTTAAAAGGAAATTTTGCCTCCCGCAACCTCACGTTAAAAGCATTCAGAAACTTTCTTTTAAAACTTTTTTTTATTTCATTCACATTTGAGCAAAAAAAAGAACTTTTTAAATAGTTTGAATAATTTACTAGACAAGTTTTTGTATTGGAAATACTAGAAGTTTCCTTAACTGAAATTCGAGAGGACTTTTTTCTCAACTTCTTCTTGATAATTTTCTTTGTGTTATTTTAATGGGCTTTCATGTTCAAGCTACAGTGTATAAAGTTACTGATTGTTATTCCTCTTAGACTTTGCTCTCATTACATTGTCTGTTTATTAATTTATTCTCGTTATTTCTCCCATGTTCTACATGAGCCTTATGTAATCATGTATAATTAATCAATTTCTTATTAACTTTTTATGTCTTGAGAGAAATTAATTAATTCAATTATTGTACAAAAATTTGAGCACATTCAGAATGTATTCTTGGTGATTTATTGCAACTATAAGTTATTTTGTGTTAAGCATATTGGATGCAATTCTTCAAATTTAAGGAAAAGGGTCTTAATTTGATACTTTTTAACATTATAAACTATGATCCCTAATGCTGTTTACTAGTATGATGATAATAAGGTTAATTTGTGTCATTAACCCATCTAGGATGTTGAAAAAGATATGGCTGTTCAATATAGTCGCTTAGGATGCACCTACAATGTATTTTGTCGATTCCAATAGGTCGCTTATATTCCCAAAGAGCCAAGAGTCTTTCCAAAAATGTTTTAAATGGTGTTAGGTTTCAGATCATTCAAAGAGTTGGTTTCTAAAGCTTTTACACGCAACTTTGGTGGTATGCAGGAAATACCAGCATCTGTATGATTTCATTCATTAAACTGGAGGTATAAAAGGTTTGGTACAATAGATTCTGTTCTAATTTGAATTGCAGTGCCTGAAGCTCAAAAGGCTAGGCCCTCTTCATGTTTTATTTTTCTTAGATGGTTTACAAAAAAAAATTGACTTTAATTAAGATAGATGCTGCAGGAAGACCTGGAAACAAGGCCCTATACACAAGAGTCAAATCCTTGGTTGTCTGAATTGCTTGAACTTCCAATGCTAAATCGCTAAAGAGCGGCTAAAATTTGAGTCATCCTAGTTAAAGAAAATAATAAATCTATCAAGAATAGAACTTAAAAAGCCTTTGTTTTTGCCCTTCAGCACCTCATTTAGCTTCCAAAAATTAATTTTTTGCTAATAAGTCAAACAATGCCAATAACAACACAATTTCCTGAATAACAAATAAAATTATATCGAATAAGATAATATCCAGAACTAGACTAATCTACACCCGAAATCATGCATTTAGTCGTATAAATAATTTCACCTAATTATAATTATTATTAAGGTATAATATTTTTTATCACTGCTTCAACCTCCACAATACCATAAAATTGATTAATTTTATTTATGAATGAAGTTCCAAGAAAGAAATTTGTCAGCATATATATTTATTGATGGTCATTTATTTAGAATGTCAACAACAGAAACGAGGTAATTAGTGATTAATAAATAAATGACTTGAGACTTTCCGTTCATGGTCATTTGACGGAATTTGTTGGCTTGTGATCTACACGTGTCATGCGATCTAGAAATTCCAATGCACATCTAATCGACAAAATTTAAATTGCACAGCAAGAACACCAATTATATTCCTGTGGCTGTAAAATTTGTTTTAATAAAATCAGACAGCAATCCAGTCATCTACAATATGCAAAAATCTCACAAAGATGAACAGGAAACTTTTTGGTCAGTAATCAAAAAATAGAGAGATTTTCAAGGATGTAGCTGGCAGGAAGAATTTGAACTTCCCATCTGCTGCCATTATATCCAAGCGACATTGTGCACTTTACAATAGACCGAGAGAATAGTGAAAAATTCAATGTGAAACTTTCTCATTGCATAAAGCAACAGAGGAAGAAGGACAGCAACAAAAAAAAGTGAAAAATTATTCAAACAATTTTTTAACTATGATCCTGTGGAAGTTTGAGTTTGCTTCATTATGAACAATATAAATGCTCAATAGAACGGGAATTTTGTCTTCATTTTCGTTTATGAAATTTGCGACGAGAGAGGAAAAAAGTCTAAAGTAAGTGTCAGTGAAACATTTAACCGCGAGGCACAGTATAATTGGAATAAAGCTATTGTGTTGATTCTGTAGTAAAAAAAAGTTACAATGTTGAAGATTTCAATGGGATCAGGATTTGTCTGCATTTTGTAGGTCAGTGAACTCAGCAGATGTTGATTATGCAGTTTTGTGTGTTATCGACTAGGTTGGTGAAATGGCATCGCTGGCTTAAGTAATAGAATGTTGGCTTTTACGTGGCAAAGGCTCTGGGTTTAATCCCAGGTCATGTTCAGTTTGAAGCTCATTTTTCATTTGATTGAACTAGTTTAAAAGCTCAGTTCAAGAGTTGGATGTAAAACGAGACTCGAAGTTCCTGAACATCCTAAAATACCATCAAACTGTTTCATAAATTCCTAGCCTTCAACTCTATCCCATAAAGCTTTGCATAAACTTCCAACATGACTTCCTTACTCCAAAACTTGTCAAACAAAAGATTCATTTCGTCTCCAAAAGATTTAACACAAAAAAAAGTAAATAAAATTCTTTACATACTTTCATTGTACATCATTGTGGTGTGTGTCTATTCATTCCATAAAAATAAATGAAGGGGATAGATGTATAATTCACGTCATGGTAATTTGTTTTTATGACAAAAAGCTTTTAATCCCTCTTCTCAAAATAGGATGTGGGAAGCTTTCCCTCATATGTGTATGCATGTTTAATAATAGGAAGTAGATGAGGGAAGAAATTGTTTAAAGCTTTCACTTTTAAATGTACCTGAGAAAGTTTTGTGACTGTGAAAAATTATTTTAATGGGAGATTAGATTCTGGGTAGGACACGGAGAGTTATGAGGGTTAAATTTTCAAATTTTTGGCAGTGATGTAGCAAGTGAGCCTCTTTATTGAATGTTTTGAATAAATTTGCACAATATTCAAGACTAAGAAGCACATACAAATTAAGGACCTGCAGTTTATAGTTATGGGGCATGGCTAGATTTATTTGAAATTTTCTATCCAAACTTTAAGCATATTAAGGCTTAGCTATGTGCTTGAGACCCACTAAGGGCATTTAGTTCCATCTAATTGACCCTTAAATGTACACATTTACATTACAAACCTTCAACATGTCCTTTTGGAATTGAAGAAGGTCCTTAATCTGCAAACAGGTTCACAGTTATGCATATTTATGACCCGGCGTCAATCCTCTGAATGAAAAATTTGTAGGATAAAAAAGATGTTGATCCTGAAGCTTCACAGCTCCTTCAACGTATGCTTTTTATTCAGTCAAATTTAACTTCATTGCATGAATGATAACTTATCAAGGATCTTAAATACCAATGATCTTAAACCCTTTTAAAAAACCACAAAAATAAGTCAAGCTGCTTTCTCAAAGGTATTATTGTATTCGGTTAAAAAACAATATAATTTCTCAAAAGTCTGACCCTTAACGCCTTCTCGTCCTTGTCATGAGAATTTCTTCACAATTTGCTTTTCATATGATATTTAATATAGCCCACACAGCCACACACAGAGCACAAAAAAGACAATAAAATTTTATTTTTATTACATTCTTTTGGGAGACCACGACAGAAACAATTTTTCGCATCGCTAGGAAAATGATAATAATAACACTGAATAAGCGAGGCATTCAATGGACTGTTTTAAAGTGAAATATTTTCCGACAGTGACAAAAAAAAAGTATTCATTCACTGTTTGTTGGAGCAAAAATTAAACTTTTGTGACACTTTCAGTGAGAATCTAAATTGTTTTTCATCTCACACCGACAAACATTGTTTTATGTAGACTCGAACTTTTGTTATTGTTTCTTGGTATTTTTATTGCTAAATGCTGAAAGTGCTTTTCATTTGTCACATTCAATGAATGTCAACAGAAATGAATTACAAATGATGATAAAATGATTTCTTCTTGCTGTTCCTCATCATCATTCTTTTCTTTTGTTTGAAAAATATTTACTTTATGAATGACATAAAGTTTCTTATTGTGTGCTTGTTTGATGATAAAAGCTGAGAATAACAAGGAAATGTTCGTGTTTCAATCATTGATTTGGGGGGGGGGGGGGGGGGGGAGGGGGGGGGGGGTTGTTTATAAATGATGTATTTCAAAAAATGAACTGAAGTAGCTCGGTGACGGAATGGTTTAGTACTTTGGTACCTAATATTTGCAATACTGATACAGCGATCATTGGTTCGAGACTCGGCATGGTAAAAATTTTCATTTGTTCTTTTTCGAATCATATCTACTGAAAATGAGGCTTACAGCCTTCCATTGTAGGCTACAGAAACAAATGTTATCAGAGGAGTAGTTTGGATTGCACTATAAACTGTAGGTCTAGGTTTGAACGGGAGGTCTGGTGAACCTTCTCTCGTTAAACTATCATTAGAATTGTAAAGCATATAAAGCGCAGCTATGGATCTTAAGGTCTGAACGCTAAAGTGTATTTTTTTTATTTCAAAAAATAGGATTTTTAGATCCTCTACAGTCGTATTTCTCAAAAACACTCGGAGTTCAATCCCCTCCCCCCTCCCCTACTTTGAAAAATTCTTCTGATTTTAACCCAAAGACTCCTTATTGTATTCTCCTACAAATCTACCAAACCTGCACTTAAATATACTTGAAATTTATTTGTTCTAAGAATGAAAAACTTTATCATCATCAAATTCATCATAATAAGGTGAAGAGCATCATGGTCGATTCATAAAGTTGTGTGCTGAAAGTATATACACTTCAAAAATTGCAAGGCGTTAGCGATAAAAGTAAAGTAAATGCATTTTGAGCTTATCATACGATGAAAACTCAATGCAAATGCTTTTAAGGATGTACATTTATACTAAGAAGGATGATGAAAAGGGAAAAATGCAAACACATTTGAGAAAACTATTAGACGGGGGTTAAATGTTTGTCTGGAGTGTCTGTCTTGCAGAGCTTATGCCTTCATCTCAACTTTATTATGAGAAATTTGAAAATTAATCCAAACTGACCCTACTTCATGCTTTATTCGGGGCTAGTTAAAGCTTTAAATTTTTCTGGATTTGTAATATCCACATTTGTCTATTTCTTATCTTCTTCTATGATTCCGAGACCTCCTTTCCAACGCTCTTTAAATTTTAACTACACAAATTAAAGCAACAACTCCATTTCAAAAATAAACAGCGCTTTAAGTTCTACAACAACCCATATCAACTTATTGATTATACATATTTACACCAACAAACTGAAAGACTCAAGAGCTTTGTAGCTTTTTATTTTACCAACACCCGAGCGACAATTTGTGGCGATGGCAGTTGTGTGATTGCCTCCAAGCTGCCTTGCCTTGAACAAGTCGATTTCAAGGCACTGCTTCATACTGCATTGCCTTGTGGCTACCATACGACTGCCACAAAAACAAATTTTTTTCTTCTAAAATTTCTGCCTTGCAAAGGCAGTTACAAGGCTGTCATATGACTGCCACCGATTTCAGCATTGTCGCAACATACTTCACAAGTACAATCAGAAATGACTAATATAAGTCGAGGAAATGTTTCCATACTTTTCCTAAGATATTTTAAATAGTATCTTATGTAGCGTGAAACTTTAACTGATTCGTGCTCCTTTCAAGACTTAAGTCGTGATAAGACTTAAACTTTTGAATCTCATTTTTTTATTAATTATAGTACAAAACCAAATTAGCTAACGAACATTTAATATTCAAAAAATCAAAAAATATAACAGAATTATAACAGTTTTTTGCTGCCATAATAACTGCCTTGTAAGCACCACCTCGTCAACACCCAGGCGATTACAAGGCAAGTTGGTCAGAAGTCGGTGGCAGTTTCAAGACAGCCTTGCGCGCGGAAATATGGAGGTCAGGAGTTGCCATCAAGGCGATAAGGCATTCGTATGGTGATTATTGATTCGCCTTGACTCAAGGCAGTTGGCAGTAGGCAACGACTTATGACCGCCTTATGGCTGCAATGGAGCGGATAAATGTCGCTCGGGACATCGTCTCTGTGGTGTGCTTTTATTTTATTCTTTTTTTGTTTTCTCTAGCACATCAAACATGTATACTTGTGTACAATGTTTTGTGTACATGGTATAAAATAAAATGGAACAGATACGGAAAACGAGAGAAACGGTGGCAGAAAAGATATCAGGAACTCATATGAGTCGTACATGTGGATGTGAGGGTGTGAGAGATTTTGTCGGCATTAAGATTTAAAAAGATTCATGCAGAAGAAGAATTTTTTTTGCACCATAAGAGTGAAAAATACAAACAGCTATAGACACTTAGGTAGAGTTGGTGTCAGGGTTGTAGAAAGCTGTTGATACTTCTACATTTAGAAGAGCATTATGTCGATATAAATTGTATAGTAAGTAGAATAAGATAGATACCCAGAGTTAAGTTGTTGGTCTGTATGACTAAAGTACAACGGCAGGAAGTGTCCAATCACTTTGCTATATTCAGTCACATGAAGTAGGACGAAGTTATTTTTTTGGTGGACACTATTGGACGTAATATGGACTTAATTCTGGCAAAGTTTCAAAGTAATTGGACACTTCATGCTGTCGTACTTAGTCACATCGTTGGTTTGATGTCATTAGGACTTTCTCTGGTTATACTTTGCTATGCCAAAATTAGAAACCATCCATAAACATTAGTCAGAGTCACAGTTCTGGTTATATGCTGGGGGACGGTTGTTCAGCCGTTTTCTCAGTAGACTCGAGTCGATTCAGAAAAAATCAAGGCGTGGAAACTATCCCAAATATCCCATATATCCCAAAAATATTCAAAATAATCCCTGAGCCTGTATGCATTAGAATTGAGATATCTCATCATATCCTGATATAACACGTTCAATGCACTAAGGATACGTTGGGATATCTTTATTATCGTGCATACAGGCTCAGGGATTATTTTGAATATTTTTTGGATATATGGGATAAATTGGATATTTGGGATAGTTTCCACGCCTTGGAAAAAATAAAGTCGATTCGAGTCGACTCGAACCCTATCGACTTCGAGCTCTGACTTCTACTCTAGTGTATGTACCTGAACTTTCCCTAATACTTTTACTAGATCTCATTAGTAGATGCTTAGTTGTTCCTCCTTAACCCTAATGCCTACACATGATAACGGTAAGTATGCTCTACTGAAAACGCTAGGGATGAAAACAGCTATAAATGCATGGTTAATTTTAGATTCTTGCCAATATCCACACCTCTGACATCATCACACCAACCCTGCATCTAGACCTCCGAGTAAAATGTGCTCGAAAATTTTGAAATTCTTGCCATAAAATGAATTTAAAATTTTAATACTCAAAATATATATGCTCTGAAATGTTGTGTGTACATAGGAAATAGGAAACATGGAGAATCACAAGTATTTGAGATATTTTTAGTGAGCATAGAATGTATGTTTTTTTTTCGAAAATCTCTTCATCAGTCTCTCATGCTCCATCCGACCGTAACAGAAAATGTTTCTTCTTTTCTTCTGCAATGTAATTATCTTTCGTAGAAAATTATTCTCTATTGCTACTGCCAAGTGAACTTAAAAATAAATCTGTAGCAACAGTCGGTGGATAGAGAGATAAGAGGATGGAGGAAGGAAAAGAAGAAGAAAGATAGAAGGAATTAATGAACTTACTAGGTTATTATTTTGCTACTTGGGATTTTAGAGTCAATATCATGAGATAATCAATCACGTTCTATAACCCTTTTCACCTTTGTTGCTCTAATTTTTTTTTCAATCGATGTTACTTTAGGTATGCAATTTGTATCGAACATAACATAACATTTTGGCATATTTTCGATGTTTACTTCCATTACACAAGATATGCGGTGTAGATGAATAAAATTTATTATTC
This sequence comes from Chironomus riparius, assembly GCA_917627325.4. Lineage (NCBI taxonomy): Eukaryota > Metazoa > Arthropoda > Insecta > Diptera > Chironomidae > Chironomus > Chironomus riparius. The sequence goes on along the minus strand of OU895877.1, from coordinate 11,991,139 downwards.
GATTTTCACTTCACTTAGATTTCAAGGGATGATAGTCTATGCTGTGAGGAGAATTTAGAGATTTATTGATGATATTTTTTTGTAGGTTAGAATGTCTTTGGAATGATTGCTCATCTGTTATGCTTCAAAATAGCTAGATATTGATTGATTGTTGTCGGCATGAATAATTCAGGTTTGTTCATTTCGATTTTTCACTTGGAAATCCGTTTAGTGATGCAACATTGGGAAAGTTTTTATTTGCGTATCATCTATAGAGTTATTTTTAGGATTTTCATTCATGATTTTGAATTTTTTGGGATGATTTTGAATTTTTTGTAATGATTTTAAGTTGCTATTCTGAGAATGGAATCAAGGATGTTAAGATCTATGTAGGTTAATCTTCTATTTTATGGTAAAACCTCTTTAGCCAAGGGAGATATGTAGGTGACTGGAAATCTTAAACTTTCTAATTTCAAAGGACGTGATTTCGATTCCTAATAAAAGACGATTGTATTAATCAATACAGAAAGGGACCATAATAAAGATAATAATAATAATAATAATAATAATAAATAGAGAAAGAACTGTTGTTATGAGAAATGCTCACGATATTACATTTATATCCTTAAAGGAGCTTGTAACCGTTTTAAGAAGCACCAAAAATGAGACTTGTTTGATCGGACACTCTACACGGGCCTTAAAGACATATGAATCCATTTGACAGCAAGATGCAGAATTTTAAACTGTTTTAAACAATCAGAACTCTCTGTAGACGAAGAACTAGCTTAAAATACAATATTTTTGATAGGGTTCATTCTCTAGAATGTCGCAATCAACGCTCAGAGTACCCCTAAAAACTGACAACCTGTTGTAACCTAGTTGTGCCCTGGCAGTCGACATTTTGAATTAAAGCCACGTTTTGAAGCTATGAAATCATTCCTTTTGTGAATATAGAGCTTATAGCTTGAGAATCAGTAACTTACAATCATCAAAAGTCAATGACCGCTTATATTCCTTAAAGTATATAACCCATAGAATCTCTCACCATTAAATGATTGCGTCCAGTCTTAATTCATTAATTTCACCTTCCACGAAATCAATTTTAAACTTAAATTACTTTACAATTTTCACAGCAAATTGATGGCTTGTGGTCAATCGCTCGTGTTTTTAATTAAATATTTCATTCTCAAAAAAAAAGTTATTTCCAATTTCGTCTACCTTGTAAAATGTTATCGCACCAAACTTAAGTTGGGAGTCACTCATTCACTATTCTTTCACATCCAACATGTTCATGTCAATTTTAAAAAAAGAGAGAAAAGACAAATTGATGAATTATCGGTAGTTGTTGTTGTCAAAGTAATTTATCAAAATGTTCCACAATCAACCCAAAATTTGTTACAACTGTGAAAATGAAAAATAACAAAATACAGAGTAAATGTACGAAGAAAGAGGAAGCGGTGAAGGAAAGCAATAACATTCGTTTTCTCCTGGAGCACAGCAATTTTAAAATGATTGCATACACTTGACTGAATATTCAGCATGACGGAGGAAAATTGAGAAATGAAAATAAGGATACAATGAAAAAAAAAGAATTTAATGCAAAGTCATGTAAACGTGAATATGTGTAGTAAACTGACTGAATGACTGACTGGTTGGGTAAATAAAAAAAAAACTTTAATATGAATTGAATAAAAAAGAATCGCTGCGAAGGTAAAAGTATAAAATGTCAACGTAATCGAGTTGGATGTGTGGGTGGAATCTTGACTTTGAAATGAGATATTCGAGGAACTCAAACATCAAAGGGAATTGTAAAGTTGATTGTCAGGAAATCTGTTCTTAAGCTTTACAGCATTTTTATTTGATGTACCTAAGGAAGAAAGAGTTTAGGTGCAATAGCAGTTCCGATTCAACTGCTGAAAAAGCGCGGGAATAGTTCATCCTATTTCTTAGTCAGATATGACTACTAAGGACCACTTAAAAGCTCTAAAAAAATGGCTCCTGATTACAAATTCGAACGAATGCAAAACTCACTGAATACCTAAGTGTAAACCAAAGAATCAAGCTTCAGTCCAGAGTTGCGAAACAGGTCACCTGTGACAGGTGAGAACCTTTCAATTCCTTGATAATTTGTATGGTTTTGTTAGAAAAACCTTATAAATTATCAAGGAATTGTAGGGTTCTCACCTGTCACAGGTGCCTGTTTCGCAGCTCTGCTTCAGTCAGACAAATTAACGTTATCTCCCATCAAAAATCCTTTAGACAACGCATCAACAATGCGAACAGCAAGAATACCAACAATTTAATGGATATATGAGCACCTTACCCTCGAGAACATAACTAAATGAGTATCTCTAGCTGTGCTTATATAGATACACAGTAGAATAAAAAAATAACGTTCTCGATGACTATAAATTTATGTGAACCTACAGCACATATTATATTGCGTATATTATAAGGGAGGAATTACACATATAAGATGTGTGCATGTTCAATTTACAATAATAACATCCTCTGTATGTTGTCTGCCGAAAAAAAGAAGCGATGCATTAAATATGAACAATTTGAGTTTATGAACATTCCATAAGTGAGGGTGGGTGCTCAATGTACGTAATAAAAATTTACCAATTCCAATTTGCAACAGTTGTGACGGAAAAATTTATTATTTTCATTATATTTATTTTTCCCCTTCCCTCCTCACATCACAGGACTGTGTTTTTGTATTGTTTTTTTTTTTCGGAAAAATGAAAATTTTCACTCACAACTTGCTGCTTTCATTTCCATTTTCACAGTTGAATGGGATGCACAAACATTAAGGGTAAAGTAAAAAAAAAATTGATGCTACTATGCCGCCCTATGTTACAATGAACAATTTTTTAAATAACATTCTCTACTACTCTCACAGCCAAGGGCCTTCTTTTTGGTTTTTCTGTTCCTACTCCTCATGTATATGCATTTTTTTGCTGAAATCATCTACATACACTTCTGCTTGTGTTGTCCAAAAAAATGAATTTTTTTTCATAACTATGAATACTAAAGTAGAAGCAGCAGTACGTTTTTGCTTGTTGTCATCGTCATAGCACTCCCATGTGTATCGTTTGCAATTCACCTACTTTTACTTTTCTTCGTGAATTAAATTCAATTCTGGGCTCCAGAGGATTGAGTTGAGGATGTGTTGGTGAAATGTTGATTAGATTTTGAGCGCATTATAGTTGCAAGCTCTGGGATCATTCAGATATGATGTTTCATTATGGAAGTAGTCAGGATTTTTTTTGAGTAACCCTCTTGTCACTCTTTTAGAAAAAATTCTTCAATTTTTTGAGTTTTAAAACTTCCCGACCTCAAATTTTCAAACCCTAACCTCAAAAAAATTCTACCTACGGATCTGTGATTAATAGGCAGGCTACTAAGTTACACTAGTTTATCTAGATTTAAATTCAAATGGCACAAGTCGGAAAATTGATCAGAATTCCAGGACCAAGCCGGTGTGACTCTGGAATTTTGCTAGATTCGATTTAAATCTAGAAAAATGCCAGAGTCACACCGGCTTGGTTCCGGATTTCTGATAGATTAAGTGACTTGTGCTATTCGGGAAAGCTATTGAGTAGAATTAATTTTATATAAACAAATGTCAACCAGACAGACAGTTAAAGAACGCAAACTCATGGTACAGTAACAAAAATAGTCAATAAAGTCAGCAAGTCAGTAGTAAACGAAAATCCAATTCCACCTAATGACAGTACAGAAATTTACGTAAATTGATGTAGTATTAGATGGGCTGAGCATTCATTCAACATGCATCGTTGCCTCCTTTCCTCAACAAAACTCTTGCTTTCAAAATTTTCTCATATTATCATCGTCATCGTTGCCAGTGCCTTCGCATCAAAATTGGCATCATGAAAAAATAGAAAGTACAGCAACAATATAAGTTGAAAATGAATCATCATAAAAAAATTCATTTTATTCCACATTATGAAGGCTTATGTAGAAAATAATGAAGTGTTGCTAGGCGATGCATCCATTAAAATACAGGGGGATGAATGTATGAATTTATATCCCAATAAGATTTATGACTAGCCATTATACGTAGTGCAAGTGAGAAAACTAATTAAAATTGAGTTTTTTTATACTCACTCACTTGCTCATTTATTGTTTGTCATTAAATGAAATTAAAATATTGTAAAACGGAGGGGAAAGGCGAATGTAAATGTGCATGGAAGGAACAAGAAATAAGGCCATTGTATTCTATGAATAAAACAATATGTAGGAGGGAAATTACTGCAATTTGATTGCAATAAAAAAACTTCCATTTTTCCTCTAGTCATCACATTTTTCTTGCCTTGGTGAAATAAATGGGTGAACTGAACAAGTGAACATTTGTTGCCTTCGTTTGCCTTATATCACTATAAAGGTCGAGCGGAAATGTGCTGAATTTTTTGTGATTCATGATGGGAGAAAATTTATATTCATGAAATTCTAGATTAAAAATATGAAATTAAATTCTTGAAAATAAATAAGGTATCTTCATTGAATCTTGACATTAAGGCATGCTGATGGAACTGATTAAACAAGATATACAGTCTTAAAGCTTCGTAAGACTTGGAATGTTCATAGATTTTCAAAAATATTTTCCTTTTTATTAACAATCAGGGCTGTGCTGCAGAATTAGGAGTTGCTTTTGATGTTTACGTCCCATTTTAAATGCACGACTTTAGACTGGTTTATTAGAGCTACTTTGGATACCTTAAATCATAAATGGAATTATTAAACTCTGCAATAAAACTATAAATTGACTGTGACTGTGTTAAGTTCTCTTCTCACGTGGCAACCACTTGGCATCCAGTTGGAAGTTGCTTCTAAGCGGCTGCTGCTTGGTTCAAATTATACTATCAACCCGGCTGGCAGGTGGCACTGTAAAGGTGCGTTCAGAACGAAATGATGATTTATTACTGAAATCAAGCATTCTCGAAACTTGGTTTTAGAACTTTAAGTCTCTTGCAGCATATAAGAAGCAAGTCAATTTGAGATTCATAATTCCTGAGTCGGGGACTTAACCAGGCAGCGGGTTCCATAGAGCGGTCATATTCTTAATTCAAGTCAAACCATATTTTCTGAATATTAACACCAACTCTGAGTCAGCATCAGCATTGAAGCTTTCTTCTTATTGAAATTTTTTCATTCTCTTGTATTTTTATTACACGAGACTGAATTGATTTGGAATTCTTTTAAGTCGTCCAAGTTAGTTCCAGCCAAGAATTTTTCATATTTAATAAATCTTTATTTTAGCATTAAAGCTTTTTAATATAGAATTAAATCTTACCTACAGAATCAGCTTTAATGACAACAGTTGCTAAACGCCTGAGCTTAAAAGAAAAATTGTCAGCAGATTCTTACTTGTTTAAGGCAAAAGGTATACATTTATTGTCATCATTAAATAAAGGACGGTAGCAAAAAAGTCGGCCCAGAAACTGGTACCTTTTGTTGACTTTTATTTGAATCTTAAACAATATTTGAATTCATTTTTCATTCCTAATGTAAGCAGTTTTAGTTCCGAAGGTTGGTCCTTTTCGTAAAGTTCTTTAATATTGTCCTTACCTACATTAATAAATGCTTCTCAAGTTGCTGGATTTCAATTAAAGAAGATGAACCAAGTATCACAAGCTACATAAAAGAACGTGTTAAAACTTGTCAACTTTTATCATTGCAGCATTGCACGATAATCATAAAAATTCAATCTCCCAGGATACTCATCGTAATATCCAGGTATGCGCCATTCCAAAACATAACATTTTCATATAATCATCAAAATTACACATTTGCATCAACACAAGTACCATGAGTATGGAAAAACTCATCAAATAACAAGAAGAAACAAAACTTTTTTATTTTATTGATTCCATGCGACTCGAATTGCTCTCGGGATGAAAACCCTTGTCGAAAAAAAAGTCATTTGACTGAAAGGCGTTCATTCAATAATATTGCTAATAAAAATTCATATTTCCTTCGCTCTCTCTTGATGCTAATTCTCTCATCTGTTGTAATACAATAAAACAATTTTTTATGGGTAATTTCCAATTTCATCGCCACATGAAAAAACACATTGATAAAAATGAAAAATTGTGTATTTTCAACGTTTATTTATGCATTAAAGTTAAATTTAATTTCTCTTTCAATGTTTTTTTTTTGGGCATAATAAATGTTTGTTGAGGAACAGCATTGATGTCGTGTGGAGTTGATGGTGTCACATTGTCGTTGGCTAGAAATTAGAGGCCATGAAACCATGTGACAGTGAAATACGAATCCTAATACCTAATTAATCAGCTCAACACTTTTGAGTGGAATTCATGGAAATCCAAAACCTCTAAAAAGACACCCCTTTTTTGACACTATGACATTGTCACTGACAGTAGAGCATTGTCGCTGAAACTAGAGCACTGTCGCTGACACTAGAGCACTGTCGCTGAAACTAGAGCATTGTCGCTAACACTAGAGCTTTGTCGCTGACACTAGAGTACTATCGCTGACACTAGAGCACTGTCACTGACACTAAGACATTGTCGCTGACACTAGAGATTTGTCGATGACACTAAAGCATTGTCGCTGACATTAGAGCTTTGTCGCTGACACTAGAGCACTGTAGCTGACACTAAGGCTATGTCGCTGACACTAGAGCTATGTCGCTGAGACTAGAGCACTGTCGCTGACACTAGAGCATTGTCGCTGACACTAGAGCTTTGTCGCTGACACTAGACCACTGTCACTGACACTAGAGCACTGTCGCTGACACTAGAGCATTGTCGCTAACACTAGAGCTTTGTCGCTGACACTAGAGTACTGTCGCTGACACTAGAGCACTGTCGCTGACACTAGAGCACTGTCGCTGACACTAGAGCATTGTCGCTGACACTTGAGCATTGTCGCTAACACTAGAGCTTTGTCATTGACACTAGAGTACTGTCGCTGACACTAGAGCACTGTCGCCGACACTAGAGCACTGTCGCTGACACTAAAGCATTGTCGCTGACATTAGAACTTTGTCGCTGACACTAGAGCATTGTCGCTGACACTAGAGCTGTGTCGCTGACACTAGAGCTTTGTCGCTGACACTAAAACACTGCAGTTTAGTTTTAGTAGCATTTAATTAAGTGATTTTAAGGTTATTTTAACTTGGAGCTACACCAGAACGTGTCCTTGTTATCCAACAACGCTTGCTATCTCCAAATCTGTCCTGCTTAAATTTTAATAATTGTTTTTTAAAAAAATCAACAGACACCAGCATGAACCCCCAAAAATGCGCATTACCAAATATTTCATACAAGATAATAATTCTTAATTTCATTCAATGTAAATCAGCCCTTTTTCATTGTGTATAAAATATTTATATTTTGCACTTTGAACAAAATGGAATAACAATAACAACGAATGTGATGCGCAAATATGATAATGATAACTTAAATGAATATATTTTTTTCTCTCTCTGTTATTTATTCACAAATGAAATTTTTCGATTAACTGCATTTGACAAACACCAAATTGAAATGTCCCGAAGCTATTTTTTGTTTAACTTAATAAGCAAAGAGGAATATTTTTTTTGTGATGTGAAATAGGATTGGCATGAAAACCTATCATTTGTAAATATTACTATAGGGTATATATCGATCAGGGGTGTAGTTGGGAATTTTTCAATGAATTTTCAATTTTTTGTGGGAGTCTAAATTAGCTTTCATTGCATATTCAAATACAGAAAAGTGTCTAGTCCTCCTAAATCAGTTCTCCATGCTCCACCCATGATTTCAGTACAAGCTCATTGTTATACCGTATGCAACACAATATTCATTCATTTCCAATAGTAATAAATTTTTGGGAAGAATTGGAAATTGAGACTAAAAGTATCCCCGAAAGGATGAAGCAAACAAAATTGCACAAAGCATCAAGAGGAGTAGAAGGTTAAACGATTTTCAATTGCTCTTAATTTAAACTAAAAATAAAAATGATGAAAAACGTCTGCTGGTTTCAAACCATTGTTTTTACTGTAAATACAATAGCAGATTGAGATCCTAGGAAATGACATACAACAATATACTTTTTTGTTGTTTCGATCTCACTCATTTTACCATTCATAAAACATATTGAGCATGAACCCCTTTTTTTGCCTCTTTAATATCAAACTAAACTACCGTAGATACAAAAGCCATCCACACACTTGATTTTGTACAACATTCGTATGTTTTTTTACAGTTACACACTTTCCTGAGATGAGGGAGGATGGAAAAACAAAGAATGGAATCCCAGTGAGTAAGTCGATTAACTTTATGACGGGAAAAACTTATGACTGAAATTTTGCAAAACGTTAAGGGGTTCGTTGACTTATTGCATTTGCTCCTTAGTTGCAGGAGGGGCGAGGTGGGGTGTGTTCTGTGAGCTCTGAAGTTTTATGCCATTTATTGTGGACTTAAACTGTGAACGACGCCTTCAAAAAATTGTATAATCTAATGAATACTCATTAAAGACATTTAAGATATCTCTCAATTAATTTTTGTCCATTAAAAGGAACAGTGAGAAATTTGTTTGTCTTGCCACATTGACTATGATTTACACCTGAAAATTAAAGATAACGAAGTCAAAACCGCAAAATTTCATCATGGATATTATCACACGCTTGACTTCATAAGAAACTGATTATTGGCTTATAATCCACAGAATGTAGTTGTCTTATTTTGATAAACAGATGGGACAATTTATTGTTTTAAGAATGCCTGTAGGAATTTGATAATAATGAGGTTAATGTTTCAAATTATCAGAATTTCTTGGTTAATCAGTAATATTGTAATAAGCTATGATTCATCTTAAAACGAGTTATCAAATGCATTTCATTTGCACTTTTGAATAATCAAATTTATAAAATGCAAATTCTAAAACAATAGCTTTGATCCAAAACATCCTTACTGGCAGATGACCAAGCTATAAGAAGAAAAACAGGAAAATCAGAAGAGCAATATTTTATTCATCATGAAATGAAAAACAACAGCACAGAAAAAAAATAATCATTGTGCACTGACAATATTGTGTGCAAAACTGAAGATAAAGTAGCTACATAGAACCAAGTACAGAGGGTAAGGGATCAAAAGAAGAAGAATTGTTTAATGTTTTATATTTATTTTTAGGTATGAGGACCAAAAAAAGAAATTAAATGAGCTCTCGCATCCTTTTTCAGTACTTCACAAACCATATTTTTTGAGTGTCCTTTTTTATGAAAATTCACCAAGCTTAATTTTCGGTTGTTTATGCCTATAATGATATTGTGATAACACAAAACATATTTTCTGTTGTTATTTAATTCTTTTGTGTACGGCATGTGCCGATGAAGTTTATTCCCAACGTAGACATTATTTAAAAATAAAGTATATTCAGCCATCTACAATATATCGTCGATGGGATTAAACAAAGAATAAAAAAAAGTTGTTCAAATATTTATCAACAAAGGATAGTCGGGGAAATAATTATTTAACAGCAACAAAAATGTTGAGATGAACTCGATTGCGAGAGGCTGTTTGCATTACGACGATTCTATTGTCTTTCTTCCCAATTTGCCCCTTTTTTACTGTATTAAAAAATAAACTCCTTATACTCATTTTCATCAAGGATCCTCAACTTTAATCAATATTTTGTAAATATACAGTCTAACAAGATGTTGAGAAACAACAACGAGTGGTGGAAGTAAACAGCAGCCAATCTACTTTGATAGCTCTTTCCATCCCTTTATTATCATTGCTTCTTTTTTCGATACTGTTTTCAAATTTTTATCCGATGTGTTTAGGAAATTGAAGTTGTGATTTGTCGTTTTGGTTGTCCTTTGAGGATGTGTTCTAGTTTGAGTACTGGGAAATGCAAATAGCTATTTTATATTGATTGGCATTAGTAAATATCCAGTTATAGTTTTAACTGAAGCTTGAAATTGAGTTTTAGATTGTTTGATTTACTTTAATTCATTTTCAGATGCTTGATGCAAGGGTCTGGAACTAAAGAATTACATTTTGATCAATTTTGATCATTTCATCAGCACCACACCCTTGGCTTGATGTTGGTTGTTTCTGATGGGAATCGAACCCATGTCCTCACAATAGAGGGTTACAGATTGCCTAACCACTCGCGCCACAGAGGCCTGATTCTCACACTGGCAGATTCGCTTATATATGGCTTGATACCCCAGATTCCAATCTGCTCAGACGCCACAAGAATGTTAGAAGTTCCAAAAAAAGCGCATTCTACCTTAGCTCCTTTAAAACTTTTTCTTAAAAACTCATTTTTGAATTTTCTAGCTTCTAGTCGATTATGATGTTGATGATGATGATGTCTATTGCATCACTATAATGTCAATATATGTATGTATATACAGAAATAGATAAATAGATAGACAGGATTGAACAAGAAGTCAAGGAATAAAAAATATGGGAGACGGAGAAATAGAAGAAATAATATTTTTTAAATCTAATTTTTATGTCTTGATAGCAATTTTTTTTGCCACCCTTCGATAATATTTTTCTGCTTCTCTCTTCTGGATATATGTTATGCGTTTTCATGTCAGGAAACTAGGTCGTTCGTCTGATTTTTTCTTTTTATATAATACTTTTTTTTACTGATATACGTTTATTATTATTTATGAGCGCCACTTTTTTCGCCTGTAATTTTCTCCTTCATTTCTTTTCTTTTTCCTCTTTTTATCGTTATTTATATTTCGACTTAGGAATTGAATCGATTTTTACTTCTTTCATTTCTTTTTATGCGATTTTTTTTGTCGATTTTCTTCCCTTCTCGACTTCCTTATTGCCTTGTATAAAGTTTCATTTCCGAGATTTGCTTCAGCTCTTTAATGGCTTGCTGCTCCATATTTACTTTTCATTTGCACTTTAAACTTCTTTTGTTTCTTTTTAAGTTTTACTATTTATTTATATAATCAGTAGAAAATTAGGTGAGTAGTGAGTGTCCATATTTGTAACATTATAGACGTGATGGAAAAGTTTTTCATCTTCGTGTTTTCCTATTTTTCTTCAAACTTGAAGAAACAACAAGAAGTCTTCTAAATGGACGTTGTTGGGATGAGGTTTAATTTTTTTTGAGTGGGTTGCTTCATAAAAACTGAACTTTTTGAAGGAAAATCCTGCAAAAGAATCGGGTTTGGGACTTAAAAATAAATCCATGAGAGATATCATTCATGAACAACTCCCAAAAAAACATCGACTCGATTTATTCAATTTAATGCCCAGTTGGGATGTGAAATTCAATGCCTTATTTCTCTTAAAGTTGATTTTTCTTCAGAACTGAAATTTTTTTATTTCAAAATTGTGAGTGAATGGATCGTTGTCAAGTCTTTTTTGATAGGTTCTAAAATTACATGAATTAAGAATGAGAGTGAATAGGGTTGGCCAAAACTTATCGTGAATCGAAGTGTTCTAAGAAATCAGGGACCAATTTATGCTGGAAGTGGTTCTGACATGGTCTGGGTTATGGATTTCAGGGGTTTGAATGGATGTGGCACTTGCTTTGCATACAATTTATTTTAATTCGTTGATAATCGAAAGCCTAACCATTTAAGCATATCAAAAATAGTGGCAAATGAAGGGTTTGGGGTGATTAGGCGCGTGATGTGCCTTTCCTCAAGTGACTAGGCACAAGATTTAAGACAAATAAAGTAAAATGTTTTGAAAATTACTAAAATCTTCGCGTCATGGGCTGATGGCAATGATGTGTGGCTTAGCAGCCTTGAGGTTGCCATATGATTGCCATTTCCTTGATTTGCACATCTTAAACTATTCATTTATAAGTTAATAATGTTCATGTCTAGCAGAATACTAAAATGTGATAAGTTTCAACGCTTATCGGTTAATATTTCAATATTAAAGCTTAAACCCTTATCAAGCAAGACAAACTTTCACACACTAAACCTCAACAAACATCTCATAACCCTCATTTTCATCATCATATGACTAAATGCTTACCACTTCCATCAAAACATTCATGTACCTCGCAAAAATCCGTCAAATACTCAACAAAAACCAGAACTAATCCACTGGATCAAAAATACCGTCTCCACACGTTCATCGTTAAAAAAAATAACAGAAATTAAGTTAACACGAAAAATACCAAAAAAAAAGAAGTAAAGTTTTTCTTTCTTTCACCCCCAAAGAGCAGCAAAAACGCTGTTGTTGTAATAACATTAAAACTTTTCCACCGAAAAAAGAAAACTGTTAAAGAAGCAGAAACAAAAAGCTATAAAAGTAAAAGAGGAAAAAGTAACAAAACAGCAGAACTTTACGCAGCATGCTAAAATGTAAGTTCATCGTGTCATTTGAGCATTTCATCAAAGCCATCATCATCGTATCAAGATCATTGGCAAATGGCGAAAAAGTATGTGTATGTGGATATGACGATGAAGTTAAGGACATGAAAAGAAATAAAAAGAAGTACGTTCAAGGAGGTGGAGATGAAAAGTTTCACTCCGAAGTGGGTCAAATGCTGTTATTTGATTCCCATTAAGTAGCTTCTTAGTATTGCTGCAAAAATTCCTTAATATATTTCATCGCGATAAATAGATTCTGTGATGTGATGTGTTGATGATGAAAAATTTCAGTTTGATGTTCGAGAAGTGGTTGGAGAAAGACAGTGAGGAAAAAATGTTACTTACTTAGCAGAGGATGCTTATCAAAAATTAATTTCCGGGATTGTTTCGTCTTTTGTAAGGGGAGCACAAGTCGCATCATCTTTTGTTGACTCGAAATATTGTAAGGAAAAAGTGTAGCAAAATTTCGACAGCATAATTTTTCATCTCACTCACTAGCAATTTTTTTTCTCATTCATTTTCTCGTCGCTCATCGCGAAATCAACGAAATGGATGTGGATGCAGACACACATATTGAGTGGAAGTCGAGTGTTGATGAAAAGGAATTTTTTTTTATTGCATTACACCAATAAAGAAAAAATAAATAAATATTAAATCAATAACCTCCTTTTTCTGCTGTACTTTGTTAGTCATGTAAGTTATATAATTTTTGCTAGCTGTTGATTGTTGAGTAGAATCGTGAGAAATGTCAACTTTAAAATTTTTGAGTTCAACCGGGGGTGAAATTTGTCATTGAAATATTGTTCAAGTCTTCTTTTTATTTTGATTTGTCACAATAGTGTCACCACAATGTTTGTCTAGCTTAATTGTTTTTTTTTTAAACTTGTAGGGGGTTGTGTGTTGATGACGTCACATTTTTAGATGGGATCTGAATTTTATGTCTTAAAATAAGGAAAAGGATTGAAATAGCTTTGTAGAATCTTTGTCAATTGGCTTAGAATGGTTGACTTTGAACCCATATTTTTAAAGCCCCCAGCACCTCAATTGTGATCCAGAGGTGCGCTAGAACGTTTCGCAACTAATGAGAGATTAACGATTGAGGATGCGCCAAACCACTGCGCTCAAACCTTGACCTACAATTTATAGTGAGATCCAAACCACTCCTTTGCTGACATTTTTGCCTGTAGCCTACAAAGGAAGGCTGTGAGCCTCATCTCCAGTACATATGATTCGAAAAAGGACAAGTGAAAAATTTGTTGCCTTCGTTAAACATCTCCCAACTAGCCAAAACTTCCTGATCAGATGATTTTTTAAAAATCCAGGGGGGATGGGGTGGTTTATAAGATTTCATCCCAAATCCTTGAAAATTGAAGAAAGTGGTTATAACCCCAAAAGTGCTATGAGTATGTCCCTGAACCTTAACTCTAACATTAATGCACAATATTTTTTTCACAATAAGTACCATCTTCATAATTGAATTCAATTGAATTTTAAATTTCAATGTTAATGTCTTCAAAAATAAAATCATGCTGAATTTTATCTTTGATCACTTTTACAGCACCCCAGACTAGTAAAAGAAATGAGAAAACAGCGATAAAAGGGGTTCAAAGTATCAATGCATCATACAACAGCCTTACATGTTATGTACCAACACACGTTTTTGTTGATTGCGATGCCACGTGTCCTGATAGTCGATCCCAAACTGTCTTGGGAACATTCTTAAATACTATTTATGAACAATATCATTGCCATATTTTCGATCTTGAATTTCAATGGTCGTGTCAATATTGGATAGATTCGACATCCGTCAATTGATTGTTTCAATGATTACAAAAGGTCCTCTACTTCTTATTTTCATACCTTACTTATTACCGTATCATATATCATATGTAATAGGAACGAGTCTGAATATGAAACACAATTTTTGTCTACACAGGAACAAAATTCTTATAAGAATCAAGTCCAATATGCAACAGAATTTTATTTTCTCTCACAAAAACAATTTTTTACTCTCACCAAAAAAATTGAGAGAGATCTACCAAAATAAGGTCTACAATAATATACCGTCAACAGAGCATTTCAGTTCATTTATCCACTGTCTCAATAGTATTTCAATCGTGCATGAAAGCGGATGTTTTTCGAGTTCGTCGCGTGTCGAAAAAATTTTTTCTCAACAACTTTTCCCTTCTTTAAGTGAATTAAAATTTATTAAAGTTCAATTAAAAAGTTATTTTGAGAGGACCGCACGGTAGTGTATGGATTAAGTGTGATCACAGAAGAAGTGTCTAAAAAGGATTACATTGGAGAAAAAAAATAATAGAAAAGAAAAGGATTAAGAGTTCAGTGAAAAAGTGGAAAGAAATTGAATAATTGAAAAAAAAATTCTTAAAGGGGATGTCGAGTTAAGGTTAAAGTGAATGATATAAAAAAATTAGGAAAATTGGAAAAGTGATTAAGAAGTTCTTTGATAATTTTTTTTGTGAATAGAATCTGCAAAAAAAAATAAAATTTCAAGAATAATAAAATTTGAATGAATTTAAATAAAAAAAATATTCAGAATAAGGAATATAAAAGAATAGTGAAGATATACCGGGGAATATAAAAATAATAACAAACGAAAAAAAAAATTATAATAATTTGATTTGAGTCAAGAATAAAGGAACGAGTAGAAAGAAGAAAAAAAATCAAGAATTGGAATTTTTTCGATTATGTTGACTCAATTCTATTCACAAACTTTATGAATTTTATGCAAACAGAAATTTATCCAAAAAAAGCCATTCGATGTCGAAACCTTCAATTGGGAATTATAATATGGAGGAGGAACTGAGGTGTCCGATTTGCAAGCAATTGTATGTGAATCCAGTACTTTTGCCGTGCTATCATGCAGTGTGTCTAGCATGTGCACTGGATAATCAGACGCCAGCGACAACTGTTGGAAATGCAGCCGCAGTAAATGGTACAGCTACTGGGTCCACGACAACAATAAATCATCCATCATTACATCTTCTCCAACAACATTCCCAATCGTCGTCATCGTCTGTTAGTACAGGCAGCTCGAGTGCAACTGAAAGTGTCTCAAGTGATCAAGATCAAGCGGATAAAGTCAGTATTTTGAGTGAGGCAGATTCTGGTGTCATTTGTTATAATTCACGTCCAAACTCATACGCTGGAACACCAAATCTACAAGGATTATTATTTCCACCATCTGGATCCGTTTATTCACTTGCATGTCCACTTTGTCGTAAAATTGTATTTTTTGACGAATCTGGTGCACGAAATCTGCCCGCTTATCGAACAATGGAATCAATTGTCGATCGGTTCTGTGAACGCGAAGCATTAAGATGTCAAATGTGTGACACGAGTACACCGCGAGTCGCATCTGTTGTATGCGAACAATGTGAAATCAGATATTGTGATCAGTGTCGCGATTCGTGTCATCCAATGCGTGGACCATTGGCAAAACACATTTTAACGAGACCCCGTGGTGCATCGCAAGTTCGTGAAAGTATTTGTATAGAACATTCCGAATCATTGACAATGTTTTGCTTGGGATGTAAATTGCCGACGTGCAGTCAATGTTTAAATGAGCAGCGCCACAATTCACACGATGTACAGCCTATTTCACAAATATGTAAAGCACAGAAGGTATGCAAAGTGATTTTTCATGTTCTTAATATTATTAATATTCTTCTATAAAAAAAGCAAGGAATTTCTTCTTCTTAATTGTACATTCAATTCATTATTGCCATTCGAGGAAGAGAAACAAGAGTAAATTTCAAAAGGCTCCGACGTCCGACAACTAAATAAATAAATTAATTTTTTAATATTTGTAGAAAGAGATAAACCTTTGTGCTGTGTGCGCAAAAAAATGAGAACGATTTAATTAACATGCTGAAAAAAAAGTTCTTTTTGTGCTTGGTAATTTCCTTAAAATTCAGCATTTCGTATCTCTTATTTGCTTATTGGCGATATGAAGATGTTAAATGGTCGTTGAGACAAGATGTGATAAAATAAAAACCTTTACTTAATGACCCGTCAAAATATATTTAATGCAATAAAGATATTCGCGATACTTTATTGAATAATTATTCAATAAGTTCGATATTGTGTGCAAATGAAAATTATCATCATGGGTAGGGTTTGCTGTGCAAAGGTGGATAAAAATAAAGGCGTTAATAAATGTGAAGTGAGGGAATTTGTTTTTTGTTTTTTAAAGCCAATCTATATAAAGTTGTAAATTTAACATGTATGAAGATTATAATATTAAGTGACTGCTGATTAAATCTTGAGAGGGTTTAAAATAATTTATGACTTGAAATCATTTGGATGAGACATACTGAAGGATGTGGATTTATTTTTTGAATATTGTCTGGCATTTTTTCGTGGATTTAAATTTCTTTTTGTTTTTATGACAACATTCTTGGCCAAACCTAGTCAAATTTGATAATTCACGATTTATATGGAAATTTTGTTTGATAAACTAAGGGCTTAAGCAGGGAGTTGAAAAAGGGAAGAATTGTTTTTTGTTTGGAAAAATTAAGGGGTCAAATCTTACCCCCCCCCCCCCTCCTAAAGTTCGAACGTCATAAGTGAGCGACCATTAGATAAATCAAGAATTTAGCTAGTAAATTGAAGAGCTGGAGATTTCTTTTTATGGAAAAATTAAAAAGGGGGGGGGGGGGTCTTTTATCGATCTCGATTATCTGACTTGTGCTACTCTGGTTACTTTATTTCCATAAAAAAAAAATTTTAGCAACACGACTCCAACAACAACATCCTTCATTGACTTAATAGCCATCGCCACTAATATCCCACAAAAATCTATTTGAAGAAAGGTTTAGTAAAATAAATGAAGTGGAAGGAATTATGTTTAATTAGCTTTTAAACAATGTCTATTCAAGCGAAATTATTCACACAATCATCAATCCGTGTTTACTTTCATATCTCTATAATCCTTGTTTACTCTTGCTGGCTTATGTGTACGTATCGAAATCTCAAATATTTTGACATTTAATAAATTTTCTGCTTCCGTTTATGGAAGTTTATAGCTCTAGAATTTTTATTGAATTTTTTTTTATATTTTTTCATAAATTTCAAAATTCTTACAAAATAAAAAAAATTAAAATTTATAAAAAAATCAGAAAAAAAATAAAAATTCAGCCAAAAAACAGATAAAAATTTAAAATTCAGAAAAAAATCCAAAAAAAATTTAAAAATCAAAAAAAAAACTATATTAAAGTTGAATCGAATGAATAGAGCACAAAGCTTCATACATATTCTGACTGCTACCCCTTGAGCAGTATGCAAACATCAAAGAATTCAATTCAACAAACATGAATACATGCCATGGGATTTCAATTGAAACAAAAAAAAAATGTACAGCATATGAATTGAGAGATCCAAAAGCATTCAGTTGCAATTTTTATTTTTTTATAATGCACATAAATATTTAATTAAATATTTACAAAATAATTCCACATATGGTATTTAATTTTATTCAATTAATTGACTTTTCTCAGGACAAATTCACACACAATTGATGTGGCAGAAAAAAAAATAAAAAAAGTCATACATGCAGATAGTATTAACACTGACTGAGATGGAAAAGAAATGCCAGTTAGCAGCTTTGGCTTCTAATTAAATATGTAAATATTATCTCTTATGCGGTATTGCTAAGCAGACATTCAGTACCTGTCAATGTGACTTCAATCATTCTCTTGTCTACCGTGTTGTTTCCTCGAAACATGTTTTAAATAGCGGCAAGTGGGATTAATGCGCTTACTCTTTCTCAATGGCTGAGATGACTGGTTGAAAATATGAGTCAATTGGTTCTTAAGCTTTAAAGTCATTTGATAGAAAAAATTCAATTAATTTATGGACAGGTGAAATATTTGTTGGGGATTAAGCAATCTTGTGTACACAACATATTAGATGCTGCGATCTGTCGATTCTTTGAGGATTAAGTGGTTGATCATAAGATGTGCCGCACTTAAGCGTATATCAAGAGGGTCAGTTGATTTGTATACCTTTTGGGCGTCACTAGTTAAATTAATTTGTTTGACTAGGTTTAGCTTGGTTCAACTAAGCTTCAGAAGGTTCAGCCAGACTAGGAACTTAACTTGTAATCATATTAAGGAATAAAGCATGTCTCAATTCTTAAAGTAACATCCCAACTTCAAGCAAGAATAACCTCAAAATGCGCTCTATACCATAACCTCAAAAAATATTCTAACTTATAAAACTTTTAACTTTAAAGAACTTAAAGAGATGAAAAATAAAAAAAAAATCAGCAACGGCAGCATTCAAATATTTACTCGAAACTTCACGATTTTTTTCACAACTTTTTTTCTTCTATTTGCTGCTGTCTCTCTTTTCTTTGTCTATCTCCTTTAGTCAACTTTGTCACTAGCTTTTTTTTTTTTGAGTTACCTGCTATCACATTGATTTTAATCCAAGATGATGGTTGATGTTTGCTTAGATCTTCTGTCACCGAAACTATCATTTGAAGAATTTACTTTCAACTTGTCCATTTTCAGTCCTCATTTTGAGTATTTAGTCAACATTAAGCCAACATTCCACAAAAAGAATTGCAAAATTTATTTTTTTGTCGATCAATTTAAATTCTCATTCATTTTTGAGTTTGACAACTGTCATATTGAGTCGACCAGCATATGGCAAAAGAGAGATATTCCCCATAAATCGCAATCAATAGCTGAATATAATATATATTGAGAAAAAAATTAAATTTAAATAGCGTTTCAAATAAGCTCAGTGTCTGTATGGACATTTTTGTGAAATGAATAACGAGTTGAAGCGACTACTTGTTTTACTGTGTGTTTTCCTCATTTGACTTCAACATCATGAACTGACTCGTATACATGGCAGTAATATACAAGAATATATGCAACGTGCGCTGTCTCACCATAATATCTTACTGCCTTATTTCTTATTGTATGATTTTTTTTCTTTTACAATTCAATGAGCAAAAAGTCTGCAATCAAACGCCTTTCAATCATGCTGAAGGTCTTAAACAAGAAATTTAATTAAATTAAATTTGCATTGGAGTAAATTTTCACATAGGACTTACTATAGCTAGGCTATTGGGAAGAATAAAACACACACAGAGCCGAGAATAATTTTTATTTCTTATTCGATTGAGGATTATTATTGTCCAATATTGAATGAATGAATTGAGTCAATTTTCATCTCTTTTATGAGATTTTATTTTACTCTTTGAATGTTCGATGTTAAGGTTGAGGTACCTATAGAGAGGCTTCGATATAAATTGCATTAAATTGTGTTCGGCAAAATTGAGTGGGGGTCAATCAAGAGTGATGTTTCAGGTGTTTATGGTATGAAGAGGGATTGAGTCAAAAAATTAAGTTCTCTTCCCTAACCTCATCTTACCTTGTCAGTCAACTAGTTCAGTGTTTTTCTTAACTCTTCAGACCGCTGAACAAAGTTTAAGAAACACTTTCTTGAATGATGAACATCACTTAGTTGGCAACTAGCCCCCATACCAAAGAATTCTTTATTTTTGGATGAACTTGAAATAAATAATCTCAATGACTGTGCCTGCAACTGGGCCAGTAAATTCATAATTTGACATTGAGCAGAGCTCGACATTTCAGAATCTCTAAAGAATAAAAATTCATGTCCAATTCTTCTTTATCATTCTCGTTTCATTTAGCAAATAAAAGTAAGTGTACAGTAAGACAGAAAAGGGGATTTAGTTGTGGCACACAAAATTGTATGCATTTTAAATCCAAGACAGGCAATTTAATATCATGGAATTGCATTAACATTTTAGATGAGCAAGTGAGAGGAACCAAAGAAGAAAATTGATTGAATGAATGATGATGAGGAATTGGAAAGGAAAGAGGAGAAATTGAGATTGGTATCATGAAGGGATCAATAATGTTATTTTTAAAAATATAAAAAATACAGCAATCTGGCATTGAGATAAAGATAGATTTATGACAAAAGTGCATGGCTGAAACCCCTCCGCATCGACTCAGGGATATTGTTTAAGCTATGTAACAATAATACTGTAACTGATCAATTTTTCGTACTTACATGCAGTCATAAAATAGAAGAGAAATAAAAATCCATTTATTCTTGTCATAGAGAAGAAATCTCATTAAAGACATGTGCCTCAGAGGGTTGACATTAATTTAAATTTTTTTTTCCTATTCATAGCTCTCGTTTGCGACGACAAAGAGGGTGACGGGGGTTGAACTATTCCATTCCATTTCAATTCTCTATGGTTGTTTGCAGCTCATATATTTTGCTATCTTTTAATATTTTTCAGTCTCTTTGAACCGAAATGAGGAAAAATAAAATATTTTTTTAATTAAATTATTGGCTCAATGTTATCGATCAAAATTTTCTTGAGAGCACTTTGAAAGAATGGAATGGATATTATTAATATTGTGAATTGGTCTTATGCATTTTCATTTTCATCATCATCATTGTCATAATAATCATGTTTAATTGGAAGGGAGAACGCTGAACACTTTTTGGCTCCCTTGAAATTAAATTTTTGGTAGATTAGGAACAGATATATTTGGGATTTAAACTGTCAGAATTTTTCTTATTGTTGTGATGCATTTTATTAATTTACAGAGATTCTTAAATGACGATGGAGTTGGAAGCATTTTCTTGTCATTTATTTAATTACAATATAATGACTGAGAAAGGGTTGTAAGCGCTTTTATATTAGGTTAGGGTTCAAAATCAGGTTTTATATAGTTTTTAACTTGTTAAACCATAGCAACAAGATTTAGTTGCTCTGTTGCAGCCTTTTGGTCACACAACTGCATCCATAAGAGGCTTAAGCTAAGAGATTAGCTTTGAATTGATGATATGCTGCCGTCTTGTTACTCTGCAGCCTTAAATATCCATCCATTTGGCTACATTCGCTATGTCTTCAACCTATGAGAGAGTTTCACCACATTGCCATATTGTCAATTTAAACCTGATTGCCACTCAGTTTATCTAAAAAGCACCCTAAAAATCTTACAAAACTTCGATAAAACTTCCAAATCACTAAACGCGCTATTTAACAATCTTAACGGCACTGTCTAGAGTCTGGATAAATTCATTAGAATATTTTGATTATAAATTCCAGACAGATTATCATAAAAAATAATAAATGTAACTTAACAAGTCACAATATCGATGAAAACAAGCACGAGTTTTATTGCAAAGTAATGACAAATATTTTAACAGGCTCAATAAAATTTGTAGGATTAGAAAAATTAACGAAATGGAAAAAAGCGAAGAAATTTTATTTTATTCCAGTGCTACCGAAGTATTAAGATTAAATGACAATAAAAAATCATAGATTTACTTAAATTTCCATGTCATAATATTTCTGTTTCCTATTATTAATCCATTATTTTATTCTAAAATGACCATTAGCCACCCATAATTTTAAAATCCAAAAGTCATAAAAATATCAAAATCTGGGAATTAGTATAATTCATAAAAATTTCGCCGTTTGTTTCTTTTTATTGGCCACAAAAATTGCTAGTCATAAATTTCTTTTGATTTTTTATGACATTGGATATATAAAACTGTTTGTCATCGAAATGACATGTGAAATATCTGAAAAAAAAAATTTAAATTCATAGAATTGAGTCTATGAGGAGTAACAAAATATTATTTATAGGTCTGACTGTTAAGTTTAAACTGTGTCTATGTAAAAGTTATGTGTCTTTTTAATGTTGAATCAATTTATGTTTCCATAACTCGTAATTTTACTGAGAGAGGAGGTGTTCATAAATGACGTTTGTCAGAATTTTAAGATCTTGAGACTCTGCTCTTGACCTCCTTCATCTACTTATCTTTTCACGAAACTAGATCAGACTGAATATGACTGGAAAGGGATTGGAAGAGAATAGATGAGACTGAAAGAGATTCGAATAGACTGGAATAAACTGTAAAAGACTAGAAGAGACTGGAATGGGACTAGAACACTGGAAGGGAATAAACTGGGAAGGGAAGGGAATAAACTGTGAGAGACTGGAATGGGACTAGAACACTGGAAGGGACTGGAAGACTCTGGAAGACATTGAATGAGACTGGAATGGGTCTGGAAGGGATTGAGACACACTGGATGAGACTGGAATGGGTCTGGAAGGGATTAAAACAAACTGAAATAGACTAGATGAGAGTGGAATGGAACTGGAAGTGATTGGAAGGACTAGATGGAATAAGAAGATAATCGAAAAGGCTATGAAACTGGAAAGGAATTAAAAAAAGCTTTAAGCGACTAAAAGAGGCAATAATAGAATGAAATAATTGAAAAACACTTAAAAGACCAGAGGGGACTAGAAGATACAAGTTGGGACTTAAAATGCTCCTAGGAGGCAACCTTAGAAAAGACTGGAAGAGACCAGAAACGGCTGGACTCAGAAATCATTATATAATTCCCTTTACCGAGCCTATTATAGACTTATTCGCTCCTCCTATAAAAGCTTGACATCATTTATGAACACCCCTAAAATACAATTTTATGATTTTGTCCTTTTTACTCTAAAAAATTGATTGCTCATTAAAACCCACTCAAAAATTATCCCGCGACTAAGTGATTGCACAATTCAGAAAGTCGCCAATTTAAAATTAATTTAATGTGCATTTTCGTATTAATCCATTATCATTATCATAATAAGATTACCGCGTAAAATTTCTTCGCCAAATATAAACCGCGATAATTTTTATTTTTATGAATCACTAACAAGCATATAGCTTTGCATATCCCAAAAAAGTATAAATAAATAAAAGTTTTATTTTCTTACAATTCTATAAAACATAACTTATTATTCCGACTACTGCTAATCCGCTCGGTTGTAAAAAAAATAATAATTTCGTCGATGTCAAGTCGACCAGTAATAAAAATAATAAATTAAAGTTTTTTTTTGCATACTTAAAATGTCCCGCAATTTATTTCCTTGTTCATGATCTCGTCGAGAATTTGCTCATTTTAAGAATTTATTTATTTTCTGTATGACTGCAGAAATTATTGGAATAGCTGATAAGTATAACAAAAAAATAAAGCAATTTCTTTAATGGCTTTTAAATATTTGCTATTTGCAACAACGTCAAACTCTATTGAGGAAGATAAACATAAAACACACAGCGTAGATGGGAATCTCTCAAGGGAGAAACAACTTGATGGGGAATTTTTTTAATAATGAATTTTTAATTTATTAAAAGAATCTCAAATTTTCTCATTTTTTATTATGAAGTTTCCAAAAAACATTACCCATCAAGTTGTTATCCCCCTGAAATCTTTTTATTCCTCTTCCCGCTTATGCTATATTATTGCAGCAATGAAATAACCATACCACAAAAAAGATTGTTACAATAATAATAATATCATCGGATTTAAACAATTTAAAGCATAAAGAAGAATGAAAAGAAAAAAATGTTGAGAGACAACGATGAGAGACTTTCAATTCGATTATATTTACTGAATAAATCAATATTTCAGCGCGGACACTTTGTGTCATGTTTAATTTAGATTCTTTTCTTTTCTCTTTTACTTTATTATATTATTTTCTCATTACTGGGGATAAAGTTTGAAATGAGCAAATAATGACTGAGAAATTCAAAGGAAAATAAATTAAGAAATTTGATTGGCAAAAATATCGAGTTGAAGGAGTTATTGGGGTAGACTAGATGTAGGTGATTAGCGCATTTTTAAAGGTTTTCATCAAGGTCGCAGAACTTTATTGGATCATTGTCTTTATTGGAGTTAACTTTGGGCTTTTATAAGGAGACCTGTGGAAGCTCCATCAAATAAGGTCTTTAAATCTGACTTGCTGTTGATAGAGACAGTATAGCACATGGTATTGGAAATTGGCAGACGGTAGCCAACGATAGAACAAGTTATAGGCATCAACTAAGGGAAGTGATAGATTACAATTGATCTGTACGACCAGCGAAGTAAGTAAGTAACTTTGGGGTATCAAGGGGGTTCATTAGGGTCGAGATTAAGGTTGGGATTGTAATTTTGTTTAAATACAAAAAGTCAGGTCCTCTTGAGAGATTCAGACCTACCAAACCATCCAAAACGCACCTAAATCATGCAACCACACCTCATATTAAGTACGACAAAAAATCGCACACGAAAAAAATTGGAAACCTTTCTTCCTCAATCAACTCTCTTTTGATTATGCTTTATTTGATTAAAGACACATTGAAATATTTGACAATTTATTAAAAGTAGAAGCGATTGAATGAACAATAAAATATGTGGAGATAGATAATGACATCTAGCTAAAGCATACAAGGCATAGCAAAATTTATTTAGTCGATACCAAGAGATTTATTAATGATTAACGGAAATTGAGTAAACAAGCCGTGAAGCGTAGAAACAAACATTTTGAAATACATTTCTCATCGTGCATTTGAGATAATGAGAATTAATTTATTGCCTAAATCGACAATTTGAAGGTGAAATTGCAAATTTTTATTATATTTTTTTTACACACATGTTGTGGCTTTATGGCTATCGGAATCTTATTTCTCTATCATTCATTTATTTCTCGATTGATGACTTGTTATTGTTCGCAAATACAATTTTTTTTCTTTTCTTTTGCTTAATGAAGTGATGTGAAAATAAAATACTACAAACAGCACAGCAAACAGTGTACAAATTTATTGCCAATAACGGCACTAAGATTAATAAAATCTCTGCTTGACTCGTCTATTCAAAACAATATATTTTATAAAAAAATTTTTTTATTCGCATAACATAAATAAACATACATGTAGCATATATTCCGAAATGATTAATTGGCTATGGCATGTTGAAGAAGAAACTTTACATTTTTACAGTGCATATGTTTATATCGACATTGTCGACATTGGAATTGGATGGGCTTTTATCATATTTTGTCGGATGGTCACTGGGTTTGGGAGTTATTGAGCAGGCTTGTGGCTGTGGATCAGACTGGAGCTTTGTAAAGTGACTTTGTGAGGTCGGCTACAACTAAACTATAGTAGCTGAGTGATAACATCCAAAATCATCAACAGTTGTCTTATTTCCCAGACTTTATTTTCAAAACTCCCTCAATAATTTCAAACTAAATTGTCTTAAATAAGATCTTCAAAAATACGTCTTAAATGTCCCCACATCCAACCACATTTCAACTTAATTTTACATCTTCTTCTTCAATCACTTCTTATTTCGTAACGGTGCGTTGTTGTGTGGCAGAAGCGATACCCATAATCATCTCCAATTAATTATTTAAATCTCTGATTCTTTTTTTTCCTTCTTAAAAACTTTATTTTTTTTTGGCCTCACGTTGAAACACTTGTGCCTTTATACCCAAAAAGAAAATGTAAATACTGCCAAATTTGAAAATGAAAGAAGGCCTTTATTTTATTGAATTTACATTCTTTTTTAATGATAGGCTTGCTAATTAAACAATCTCTTCTGGTTATGTCTTTTGTCATAGAAAATAATTAATTCGGAGAAATGGCAAACAATTAATAAATTTCCGATATTGTTTGTCGACGAGCTTCAACTTACATAATTAGTTATATTTCCAAATACGATGGGGGGTCGTTCATAAATGACGTCTGTCTGAAAATTGATTTCTAGACCCCCTTTTATTGACAAAATATTCATTCATTCATTTGACGTCACAAGACATCAAATCCCTTCCCATCCCTTCCCCAAATTTATGAACAACCCCCAGGGAATAGATTTATTAGCCATTTTTATTGCAAGTCTTTCTCCGTGAAGGTTTTTACACTGTCTATTTAATAATGCTGATTGATAGATAGAAATGACATTTTGGAAGTTATTGAGAGGCTTGTTTTTATGGAACGAATGGTTATTGATGGATATCAATATAGACATTTATAGTAATGAAGCTTGTAAAATTTTTACCCGAGCAAAATTAAGTTTTACAAAACTTTTCAATCCATAAAACAACATCAGACCCGTACTTTTAAAAGTTTTTCAATATATTAAAAACTTAATGAGAAGATAAACATGAATGAGGCTCGTTTTATCTTCACGCACCTGGAAGTGATCGATCAACGTTTAGATATGACCATAAATTTATTATCGCACGCATATCAATAATGGTATTTTATTAGTACGATACACAATTATTGACATTTTCTTTATCAGAAAGTTAAAGTTTTTTTTTTGCGACCTTGTCGAATATGAATTTCAGCAATTAAATGCTATAGCATGAACAATAAAATTTATCGACAAAAAATTGATCTACATTGTTTTTTAAGCATTTCTGTTCCTAGACTGTATTATTGGTTTTAATTAAATTAACGGCACTTAACAATAATTCAACAATTTTTTTTGATATGAATTGATTTAATACTTGGAAGTTCAGGGTTGGAAAATGAACTTGTGACTTATTCGAGCATTTAAACCTACTCGAACCTTGTAAATCAGTTTTGTGAGTGCAAGAACCTGTTTTTAGGGCTTTCCGAATTGCCCTAGAAAACAATATCCTGTCAGTAAATTCTGAGCTAGACTAACCTCAAACTTAGGAAGTAAGGCTGTTTATGTCTGCAAATCTGATAAAAACTAAGATTCATCCTTTCCAAGTTGACAACCCTGCATCTAAAAAATATTTCTAAAAAAATCCTACGCAGCATAAGAATTTCGTGATAATTTCCTGCTCAATTATTTCGTATTTCAAGTCTTCCATTCAATAAGTTGACATTTATTCGATTGGAACTGCCATAACCCTTCCAAACTAGAGTTCTCTGAAATTCACCATTATGCCATATCGACTTCCTCAATACCATAGCGTCATCAATTCAAATCAGCAGCAAAACAAATAAATTTACTGTTAAAAGCCATTCCTAAAAATCAATTCCAATAAATTTTCATCAAACCTCTTCAAGACTAGATTGAAACACTCGAAATCGATAGGAACCGAAAAATATGAAAAAGTCATTACCTTGTTTTGAGGGTGTTCTAATGCTATGTAGCACGAAAAATTAGTTCTTATTCCTTTTGCTATAAAATCTATTCTGCTCAATTTTTTTCAATTTTATGGACCCCCTCCCATTGAAAATGTTACTTAACTGTGTGATTGACCCATTTGTTATCAAAGAATCACAACAACAAAACTTTAAATGACTCAATGGATAGGAAAGGAAAGTCATAAAAATTCCTTATACTGCAAAGTTTTTTTTTTTATGAATTTTTCCCTTTTTTCGACATGCCAGTTTGGTGTGTTTACAAAAAAAAGAAGTCGAAAAGGAAATGGATGAGAAATAAAATATAAAAGAACCTCCCTGAGATTCTCCACAAACACATACAATACTTGTGTCCATTCTTTATTGAAATGGCATATAAACATAATAAAAAGGAGAAAAGCAATAAGCAATGGGCAAGTTGGGGTTGAAAGTACCTCTCTTAGAGTTGGGGCCCGAATGAATTAATGTGTATCAAACAAAGATATATTTCCATTAGGGAGTTGTTTGTTGTTTTTACTTTATTGCTCAACCGTATATCTACGACTGTATAAATTTTTGGATTCTTCTTTTCTTTTGGCAAAACACAGCATAAATTCTCATACTCAATTTTTATGTGCAAAAATTTCGCATGGCAATGAAAATAAATAAGAAGGTCCTTCAATACATAAATACATAAAAATAAGCAAATGCCTTTTCCCCCTTCTTTGTTGATGTTGATTTGTACACAACATAATAGCAACAGTAGTGGCGGAAATAAAAACTAAACAGACATATAAAGTTGAACTTTTCTTTTTCTTGGCATGAAGCATTAAATTTTACTTTTTTTTCTGTTCGGTGCCACAAAATAAGAAGATTTCACATTTTATCCTTTTTATTTCGTCATTAGATACTTTTTAGGAATAAAAAGTAAATACTGCTTGGTACAAAAATAAAAGTTTTGCGACATCAAGCAAGTCTAAATTGATTCTTATTTCAAGTATGAAGAAGAATAAAGGAAAAAAAAGGAATCAAATGAAGACAAAAAAGTTGAAAGTTGAGGATTTTTTATGGTGCTTATGGAAGAATGACTAAGTGAATGTAGCTATTTAGGCTATTAGAGGGGGTATGGAATAGAAAAATTCAAATTTGGGTTAGATGAATTCCTTTCGTCATCTATTTAACTGTACTTGAGTAATGACATAAGAAAAATACTAAATTTTGTCTTGAAATTGACTTATAGACAGTCATGAAGACATTATTAGAGCACCCCAACCCTTATTACGTCTTACTATCAATATTCTGACTCAATCAACTACTCAGTAACTTAAGTGTGTCAAATAGACTTGATTTTATGTCAAACATAACCAAACTCCATCGAATTTGTTATACTTAAACCCAATCCTTTCACTGATAGGCAATTTTAAAAGACTAGGTGCCATCCAGGCATCTTAAAGGAACCTAGGATGAATTTTTTGGTATTTTGGAAGCCTTAAACTGACTTTCTCCCCCTTTGCTAAACCATTAGTCGAGTTTTAGATTTTTTGATCAAATGAAGTCCGAATTCCATAAGATTCAGTAATTGAAAAGCAGTAGCTAGAGTCGAAAGCAGCTTCATACGATCTTTCTCTCTAAAACCATCAAATTCAGCACATCGAGTACAAAACTATGTCCCAACTCATCT
Organism: Chironomus riparius; assembly: GCA_917627325.4. NCBI lineage: Eukaryota > Metazoa > Arthropoda > Insecta > Diptera > Chironomidae > Chironomus > Chironomus riparius. Next base: position 11,962,196 of record OU895877.1, on the reverse strand, counting down.
TAGTTGCATCGTGACTTAACTTAAAGCAAAACTTTCCAACATCATTCAAAAATGCGCCCAACTAGTCACATAACTCGCTCTGAATGCAGGCAATCATGAAAATCAAAAAAATTCATCTCATTCCTCTCTGCAACCGTGCTCTGACGAAATCTCAATGACTAAATCTTTCCACTAAATTTGACATAAGTTTCATTTTATTTGACTTGTTATTTTACGTTTTTCGTCTCTTAATTCCACTGAACATTTCATTTTAAATGCATTGCGATAAAAATCGAGAGGAAAATGAAATGAAAAATATGGAAACTTACTATCGGGCTGAGGAAGAGATGAAAAATATCTTAAAATTGTCATAACAAATGATAGATAGCATAATTCTCTCCAATTATAATTGAATTCAATGTTGATTCAATGCTTCAACAATCTTCGTCTCGTTCTGTTGGCGCCAGACACTGATATCTCTTCTAAACTACTGATGCAACGGCTGCTAATGCCATTTACTCTCATACACATGTAATTATTGTTATTATTAAACGCAATTTAAATTTTCATATTTATATGCTCATAATATTATTTTTATCTCAAGCATGTTCAGCCATACATCGACTAGAGTCTGAAGAAAAAATATTCGATAGAAATTCAATCAATTCCAATGAGCTAGCACGACTTGAATGGAAAAGATTGGAAATTTCAATAATAATAGTTAAGAAGTCTTCTGTGTGTGTTATTTTTTGAATGCAGCTATTAATTATTGGCTGTAGTCGCTTTAAGTCATTCCTTATGTCTGTTATTATTCACTTTAGAGTCGACTCTACCGTGCACAAACACATAACAGTCATAAAATAAATTGAGGATTTACTCATTCTTATAATTTTCTAAGAATTCCAAAAATGTGTATTTACATTTGAGATTATTGAAAAATAAAATTTTGTTTGTTTTTTAAAATATTGAATTTTTGATGAAAAATTGTTCAGGGGCTGTTCACAGATTACGTCAAGTGGGGGGTGGGGGTCAGCAAGAAAAGAACAATAGAAATTCCTGAAAATCCATTGTTCTTTTTTTAAAATGACCCGTTATTTCAGACGTCATAAGTGAACGGCCCCTCACCGAGAAAATTATTTTATGAAATATGAGGAAGTGGATTTTAAGAAGATTGGAAATTATCTGATTAATTTTTTGTGGCTTTGTGTATGTTTGCTAGATGTCTAGTTTATTGAGTTGATTTATGGGTTTATTTTTGAAAATTAGGGTTCGATGAAAAGTTTTGTGGTGCTGGCAGTGAACATCATCTTCATTTAGCTAGGTTGGCTTCTAGGGTTTACTAAGGTGACTCTTGTAAGTATGGATAATTATAAAATACATTCTTCAAGCATACAAAAATTATCAAAGTCAACAAAACAATTCAAACCATTTTGTCCCCATAATATCCATCAAAATATCTGCAAACCACACTTAATGAAACCTGACTCTCTAAATATCACAATTTCACGCTTCAATGATCCTTGGAAAAGTGTTAATAGGATTTTGTCAAACATAACCATACCCAAAAAAAATATCATATGCCATTAAAATGGCAAAATTACAGTTTAAATAGCACAAATCAAACAATAAAGAAATATCTACAATAACACAAAGCGATAACATTTCAAAAAAACCGTAAAAGATATTCAAGATAAAATCTAAAAATATGCCTAGCAAAAAATATACTGAGTCATTTACTCGTTTCTTCTTGTTGTGTCTACAAAAAACTACTCAAACCACACTACTCAAATATAATAAACGAAAATTTTGATTTTGACATTTTTTGACAGTAGCCACGAGTCATGTTTGAAAACATGCGTACATGAACATAAAATATCAATCAATTTTGACAAAAGCAAAATATAATTGTTTCTGATCTTTTTGGTAGTTTAAAGTGCTCGATAGTTTTGATTTCAGATTTCAACTAATCAATGAAGTTACAGTTGTGACATATTTTATGTATCTCAATTAGATTTGTGGCTAGATTTGAATATTTAGGGGGAGAATTAAGATTAAACACATGGTTCTGGTTTTGTCATTAAGATTGGATAGTTTTATGAGTTTAAAACTTGATGTTTGGGATTGTTTTGAAGTTCAGAATCATGTCCGAGAGACAAGCCGATGCAAATCTTGATTCTGTTCGTCAGTAAGCTATCACAAGGTCCGTCAGAGTTCAGATTCTCAAAATTAACTCTTGATTTGATTGACAGATAGCTATTTGGCTATATTTTTGCCATACTTAAGAGTTAAGCTGGTTTAAATCTTAACCTGGAGGATATAAGGCTTCATTTGGAAGCTGAATGGATTCCAGCACTTGCTGTATGCAGGTATGGGTGATTATACTCAAGAACCTAGCTTTAAAAACATTCCTACATCTTTCTGCAGTTAACATAGCGACATATCGATGTCTTTAGAACCCCAAAGTGTAGCTCGGGATGCTATTTAATGAACAATCATAATCACTAAGAAAAATGGATTAATTTCGGCTGGTTCTTGATTAAACTAACGACTCGTTTTAATTCCACAAAAATCTTCTTATTATTCCTCAATTTTCTAGAAAATTTACATTAATGAACCTTTCTGGTTCTTCTTCATACGACCCAAAAGAATAAGAAACAAAAAATCTGACGTCTATTTCAGCTAATTTCATGAAAATAAACCGACAAAGTGCTGCTAATGAAAGCAAAAAGAATCTCCTTCTTATTCATGTAATTTACACAAAATGCTGCCAAGAAAAGAGTAGCTGAACACTCTTATTATTTTTTCGCAAATGTGCGAAATATGAAAAATAAGCCAGGCAGACATAAAAATATGGAAATAAAGAAAAGATCAGAAGATCTCACAAAAATGATAATGGCAAATACCAGCAGTTTCAAATTTCACATTAAAATATTTATTAATATTTTTCTTTCTTTTTTTACGTTTCAATAAAAAGATTAACAAATGTAAATAAATTGCGAAACTCAGGTAGAAAAGTGAGACTATGAATGAAAGTGAAATTAATAGCTTTTAACGCGTTTTTTGTCATAGAAATGGAATAAATTTTTATTTGCTTTATGGAATTGGGTGTGCGGTTGCTGTAGTGATCTGATGAAGTTTGAATAATTTTTATTTATTGTGGATTCTTTTGGAAGTTTTCATTTTTTATGGTTGAAAATTCAGTAGCTTGGTTAGTGGTCAGGGGGAACCTAACATGATGGGAAATTATTTGCAATTGTTAAATTTTCTTATTTTCTCCTTGATTATAATGACTCTCGACAAACTGAGATTTTAACCTGTTCCCTTAACCTTAACAAAATTGCAGAGCTCGAAGTCGACTCAAGATTCTCATCGATTTTGTATGGCGAAGTCGACTCCGAGTCGACTCGACTCCATACAAAATTTCATCGACTTCGAGCTCTGCAAAATTGTTACTTAACTTCGAAGCTTCTCTGGAAGGAGTTCGATTCCTAATACTCCATGTCTACTACTCAGTGGCATTTAGGCAACGTTGTTCTCCTCAAGTGGAAGCAAATCTTAGTATTTATCGATTAACAGCAGTCACTGCACTATCAAAGCAATGTCAGAGTCTTTTTGAGTGAACTAAGTGAAACTAAGTGTTGAGTCAAACTTTTGATGAACAACAATAATTCAATCCAAAAACTATACAAAACCATTGATGCAATTGTAAATATCGATTTTTCCAGCTGGCAAAACTCATTGACAAATATTATGAGCTATGATGTCAATCTCTGATACAAATTCCAAACTATATGATCCATACATATGTCCCTCATTATTTTGGCAACACATTTCCATCATTTATTATCTAAATCTCTAAAATTTCATTCAATAATGCCTAGCAAATTCTACACAATATATTCCACCCATAATTTTCAAATAAACTCAGTTGCTACGTAACATATTCGCTCACTTTTAAAGATATTTTACCAAAAATGTTCTCCCACATGTTACGCAGGTGTACAGCAACAATAGGGAAAGACTCGCTCAACTCACCAATTTACGGAAATATTTTTTGTTTAAATTTCTTTTACAATTTTATTGAGTCAACAAATCGGTTGATGATGACATTTTGGTTTTGCTTTTTATTTTACTTTCACTAATTCTTGCTGCTGCTATTTACTTTTTATATTCAATTTTACTTCCTTCATTGCTGTAATTTTTTAACAAAAAAAAAAATAAATATTTTTCAGATGTTTTTTCGATAATTTCTTTTTTCCTTTTCATTTATAACATAAATAACAGTAACAATAACAATATACAGAACATAAAGAAGCGTGAATAGATGGTTTAGAAATGTAAATAATATACATGTTCTGAGCATATCAAACAAATAGGAAGTATTATAATGGAACTTTAAAAAAATTTGTCTAGAATATCAAATTCGTGTGGACGTTCTTGAATGAGGTTTAGGACTTTTCAGTGGTTTGGGAGGGTCTGAAAATTAAAACTTGTAATTCTGTTGTGTTTGCTGACTCTGCAGTTAATCAAAAGTACTTAATAGTGCCATGTGACCTTAGATTCCGACCAACGGAGTTTTTTATAATTAAAATGCCTTGAAAATTAATGTGTCCTTAGGTTTGGTGTACTAGGATGCCTTATGTCAGTGGTTCTCATACTTTTTTTTTGGCCCCGACCAAAAAACTTATTCATTTAGTGCAGTGTTGACCAAACTTTTTTGATCCATAGCTTAACCATTACCAAAGTCGCACAGAGCACGCGTCTCACGCCATTTACAAAAAATATCTACGGCACACCAGTGTGTCACGGCACACAGTTTGGACAACACTGATTTAGTGTGTCTCTAAGCGTTTTGTGACACTTTTCTAGGTTAGGTCGAAATAGTTGCGTTTAATCGAACATAATTTGAGCAGAATTGCACTTTATCTCTAGCTATTGCATATTCCAACCAGTTAACTGCCGTAAAATCCAAAATTTTGATCGACATCATTTATCAACATCCCCACAACTATTCTAAGCTATAATTTAATTTCTTGAATAGCTATTTTGTTCCATTCTCTAAAATTAATTTAAAGTGCAGTCACACTTTTCGAGTTTGTCACTTACAGAATGAATGAAAAGGCAAAGAATGAAGGAAGAGAGAATCAAATCACCAATTAAATTGATTTATTTAATAATACAAGCACAATAAAATAATGAAAATCTAAAAATTTTAGAGACGATCACGACGACATCGTCGAGCAGATGTTGGATAAATAAAAGTTACAATAAGTAAGGGACCTCTGCTGTACAGATTTTATATGAACACATTTATTTGTTCAAACACTCTCGGAACCTGAGGTCACAAGTCTATTGTTGTTGTCATTTTTGAGCTATAAAATTTAATTTCTCTGCTGTGGAGATGTCAATAATTATGAGGGTAACAGTAAAGAAATAATTTTTATACAGGATTTACGAGGAAATGAACATTTATATGTGTTCCTTTTGGGGGATTAACTTAAATACGGTGTTACTGCTGCTGCTGCTGTTGTTATTCCTCTTTTATGCTCTACAGACTTTATGAATTCTGTGCAAAAAAAGAGAAGAAAAAAATTTTATAGCATGGACATGTGTGTATATAATATTTACATTCGATGCATGATTCAGCAAACGGCTCAATGATTGAGCTGAAAAAAAATGTTATGTTATGTGTAGGGGGTTAATTGTCTGTAAAAGATTTCCAATACCGTCGTCTCTCTAAATTAGTCCTTTTCAAAAAAAAATATATTTCATAATTCATCTATTCTCACTCGCTTCTCGGTTTTTTTGAAGAGGACAGAAAGAATTAATCAAGTATAAAATGGCGTTGGGAAGAGGTTTAAGGCGCATTTTTTAGGGAATCGTGAGATCTAGTGAATCTTTGAGTATAATCATCAATAAGTATATAAGGACAAGAGCATAGTCAGAAAGCTTATGGAGTTGGAGGGTATCAATCCCTCGTATAGCGTTGAGGGGGAGTCCAGATTAATTTAGGTACATAGGCATTTTGATCTGTTTCTTGATATGTCCTTAACTATTATTTAAGAGGAGGAGCCTTTTTTAAGACTTTCTAAGCTACTCTACTCTTTGATCGAAAATCAAAGAACTTAAAGGCTCAGGGAGCCTTAGAAACAGTCTTAATTAGGATGTTCTTTCAATAAAAAAAATTGAAGGAATTGGGGGTCAAAATCCAGTCTTTAATTGAATTTTAAAGTTCAACGACCTCAAAAATCAAGCAAAAAGTATCCAGATAATTTCAAAACGTCCATATAAATGACTCATAATAAGGCCTAATCATCTTTCACCTCAGGTAGCATTAACCCAAACTGCAAATCTCTCTCTCATCTCTTCATGTGCCCAAAACGTAGCTCAAAAGAGAATAGCACAAGAAGAAGGGAACATAATAAATAAAATGTATTGAATGGATGGTTGAAAAGACATGTGTTTAACAACGACAAAAACAGACAAGCGACCTTTTCCTTTCTTTTCAATCATCTCATTCTCATTTCCAAAATAAACGTAAAGATGTGCTATGGATCTTTAAATTAATTTACAAATGAGAACGTTTCTTAGATTACGGCAACTGCAATGAGCTCAACCATATGGTAAATGCAACAAATCACTACGCTCCTACTTCATCTCAAGTGCTTCTTTTCATATGAAATAATTGTAATTATGATGATGGCTTATTATAAAGATGATGATGGAAGGGATGCCTATTTCTTATCGGCACTAAAACAATTTAGAAAAAATATTATTATTAACAATAATAAGCATTATTGCTTACAATAGCTTGCTGCTTCTTGATGATTATTGAATAGTGTTGTATGTAAGTGGCTAAGAAATAGACGAAATAATAGATTCAAAAGGGAGAAGTACTTCAAAAGCACTTAAGCGCAATAATGATTATTTTTAAGAAGAATGGAACTAAACAAAAAAGTGAAAGACCCGAATGGGCAATTGAGTATTGAAATGATGGAGACATTAATTCGTCTATTTTATAAGTGCCAGTCTAAATGCAATAAAGCTGTTGGCACTTAGCAATGAAACTGAGCCTTAAAGATGAATATTTTTTTTTTTTTTTTTTTTGAGAAAGTCTTAAGAAATAATTTCTTTTTCACATGAATGCAATCATGCTGAGAATATGTATTGAGAAATAAATGATGCGTTAATAGTTTATTAGAATTTCGGATGTACTTATGAAGTTAAATGTCTTGTATTATTGTATATCTTTTTTTTAAAAATGTGTCATGAGGCATGAGTCATTACAGAAAATGATTATCTATTTCGTCTGGATCAGTCTGGATATTATCGATTTTTATTGGGGTTATTAGATCTTCAATTGCTGGAATTTTCAAAGTTCTTTTAGAGCTCTTGAGTAATACTGAGAATATGGTTGAATATGATTTGATAACATACAGCATCTGGAGCTTAATTCTCAGAATAGTTCAAGTTTAATGACTTAAGCTAGACCTAGAATAACCAAGCTTGTACTAGAATAGCCAATCTAGTTTTAAAATAGTTGAGCTAGTCCTAGAATTTCCAAGCTAGTTCTAGAATAGTTGAGCTAGTCCTAGAATAGTCAATCTAGTCCTAGAATAGTTGAGCTAGTCCTAGAATAGCCAAGCTAGTCCTAGAATTGCCAATCTAGTATTAAAATAGTTGAGTTGGTCCTAAAATTTCCAAGCTAGTCCTAGAATAGCTAAGCTAGTCCTAGAATTGCCAAGCTAGTCCTAGAATAGCTAAGCTAGTCCTAGAATTTCTAATCTAGTCCTAAAATAGTTGAGCTAGTCCTAGAATTTCCAAGCTAGTCCTAGAATAGTTGAGCTAGTCCTAGAATAGCCAATCTAGTCCTTGAATACTTGAGCTAGTCCAACAATAGCCAAACTAGTCCTAGAATTGCAAAGCTAGTCCTAGAATATTCAAACTAGTCTTATACTAGGTGCAATCAATTAATATGGATAGAGTATGTTCCTGTTAAGTTTAAAACCGTAGATTGATGAGTCAGCAGTAAGTCTAAAGTCATTAGCCCACCGAACTCAAAAATATCCCTCATCTCACAACCGAATTTACTTCAAAACAGCATTCACATCCTGATATATCAAAGACTCTTTATAATTACATTCAAAACAATCTGTTTATTCCTGTTCAAAATCAAATTAAATTCCTACAGATTGAATTCCCCCGAGGCACTATAAAGTTCATTTAAAACAAAAAAGACAGAAATGCACCAAAAAATATTCAATAAGAAAAATTTATCAACAATTTAAAATCTTAATGTAAATTGTGGTTGTCAGATTTGAGAGATATTCCTTCACCTCATTACTTTACCGTCATTCATTTTTCAGCTTAGCGCTTAAACTTTTATCAGAATGTATCTGATTTATTATTATTGTCTGAAACAAAAAGAGTCAAGAAGAAGAAACAAAAAAAATCCATTTATATGCGTGTACACATTCAATAAATATCCTCGTACATGAAATAAGGGTGCCATTAATGACTAATTTTACTCATAATAATTTGATAAATATCTTCAGCCTCTATTTTTGCCTTCATTTGATAATGATCAATAATTCAGTTTTAATTTTTTATAAGCCATAGACATAAGTTATCGACTGACCATTGATTGAGTTTTAATGAGCTGACGGTGGTTCACAAGTCGCCTTAAATGACAACTTAATAAGCTATTAAGATGTAATTATGTTATGAACGAAATAAAAAGAAAATTGTAGTTGATGCACTTACTGTATCGATATAATTTATGTAATGAGCTGATTTATTTTCATATATTCTCTCCTTTTCGCAGTAAATCAAAGTTTTTTTTTTGTATGTCTCGTTTGCTTAATAGCATTACTCACTTATGATTATTAAAGTCGTCCCCCCATTTCAGATCATATTTATGCATGAGTCTACGTATGTACATAAAGTGTTGATCGACAATAAGATTACATTAGTTGTGCTTCTCTAGATGCATGCTCTAGTATTAATTTGGTCTGGAAATTTATGAAAAATATGATGTGGAGTTCAAGTTTTAAAATTATTGTGTGGAAGTGACTGAAGCGCATTTTTGACCTTGAATTGGATTTTTGATGCAATATCTTGATTGTTAATAAAATAAGACTACAATCTACCCTTGATAGCACGGGATAGCAAGTGGTTCGGATCCCACTATAAACTGTAGGTCTAAAAGGGTGTGGTACAATAGATTCTATTCTAATTTGAATCGTAATGCCTCCAGCTGAAAGGCTGGGCCCTTCACACATTATATTGGGATAGCACCTAAGGTCTTCGTCTAAAGACTGGGAATTTCAGAAACTAACCCTCCTACTGCCACCGATTATTCTAAGGTTTAATTCCTTGTTTGACACGTCGTTGTAAAAGATTTGCCATCATATTCATCTTTAAATTGTTTAAAATGCAATGGCCGTAGTTGCAAGTCTCATCTTTTTCAAACTACCTCCAACCTATTCGACTGTAGCTTCATAACCTGCACATAGCTCTATTTAATCATTAGGGTCGATTTTCAGGGCTAATCGGGGTACTTAACAGTGTAATGAACTTCAAATGTGCCCTATTCTAGAAAATAAATTACGTTTGACTATGATTAGAGTAGAGTTTTTCAGCAAGCCCTAGAAATCAATTCCTGATCCCATCCCAAGCTACACCACTGCCATTACATACTTTTTTCATCAAAATAGCTTCAAATTTAATTTTATTTCATTCAACTTTTGCAACAAGCAGCAAAACAACGAGCATGACGAAGAATTATGCGAGAAATTGTGAAGCGTCGAGCAACAGGAGATTTTTTTCTCATTTTTTATAGCATCGTTTAGATTTTTGTACATAATGAAAATTGATGTGAAATATGTTTCTGGAGCTCATGCTCTATGGAAGTAAAAAGAAAGAAAAGATGATTAATGATTCCGATATACATTGCAGTTTCGCAGCAAAAAAAAAATGGAAACTTTGTGCTGCAACAGATTCATGTTTTAACTCACACTTCGTGTGCTCTCCGTTGAGAGATGAAATTTTTACTTAAAGTTGAGTTATGTTATTATATTTATATAAACCATCTCCATAGAGCTCAGATTCCAGAACTCCATCTACATCCATTGATATGGCTATATTCATAAATGAGAAAAAGGAAAGGCTAATGAAGAAAGAAATGAAATGATGGGGAGAATGAAAAAAAAAATCGATAAAATGCTGCTGCTGTTGCTACTATTTTCAATCCTCCTCGTAAGAAACTTCATCAACAAATGCTGCTACTGCTTTAAATAATTCTCATTTTTAAAAGAAAAATTATTATAGCAGCATAGAGTGAGGGTGATAAATTATATTCCGTCTCTAATTGGATAGTGAGAAATTAAGGCTGAAGTGAAAAAAATTGCATAGTTCGCTTTATCAATCTTCTATACCATAGGCCATGAAATTATTTTTCACACTTATTTCATTTATCTTTTTATTTTATTTTATTCTTCATTGTGCACTTCTTTACATGTTGATATGGGTCGAGTATGTATTTTGAGGGGGTAGATTTTGAGAAATTGGAGTTGAAATTTGAGCAGTGATGCAGAAAATTGAAGCTTATTTGAATTTGAAGGGCAATTAATTTAGTATATTTGATTTTTTTGGTGATTCTTAATTGGCACAATAGTATGGAGGGTACCGAAATTATGGTTGAGTTCTAGATGTAAAGATGGTAGCCAATGGAGGATGTTGACTGGTTGGAGTCCTCGATTGAGACGAATTGTCTCTTCTGGTTTCGTTATTGACATCTAGAACTCAATAATAAATTTAGGACCTCCTTATGAGTAAGCTCGTGCCTCTTAACATTAGATTTACGTACCTAAAGATAGGATTTTATGTATTTTTACAAAATTAACTACCATATCTAAGGGAATTGGATCAATAGATCCTATAATTCACCAAATCACAGTGCTTCCAGTTCGTACGCGTCATTAAAATAAACCAATTCATGAATAGCCGCTCAGAAAATTCATAATTTATTTTTAACCAATGATATTTACATTTAACTCCCATAACATGCATACATGAGTTTATAGAGCAATAGCAAGACCATAAAGAAGAAGGAAGAAAAGAATCAATACTTACTTATTCATTATTATTATTATTACTGTATATAGAGAGCCGTATGTGAATCATTATTACTAATCCGATAAGATAAGACTCGGAAAACATGAAAAAAAAAATTTTCTTCAATTCTTCTTCATTCTGCTTCTTTGTATATTTATCTAAGGATCTCAATATGCAAGTAATATAGATTATTTCCATACATATAATAATAATCACAATGTTTCATAAAAGACGATAAGGTTGAGGTTGTGAGTGAAATATCAACAAATGTTCAAATATGACGCACAAATATATAATTGAAATTTTATTATGGAAAGGAAAACAGATCGTTAGTAATAAGTTTTAATGCTGAACAAATAATGATAAGATTTGTTTAATTTCACATCATTCCTTATTGCTATTATTATTCGATATATTATTGAGTGTGGAAACAAATGGTTTTTATTGATTATTTTTTTTACATACATACATTATAATGTGCCGCCACGATTTTTGGCCTTACCTTGAAAATAACAAAACAAAATAAAAAATTGCCACAAAGGAGAAATATTGATATCGACATCATAAATTATCATGCATAATATATAAAGTAATAATTTTTTTTTTCGGTCAGCTTGGCGATGATGATGATTTTGGGCGTGCGATAATTTTATATTTTTTTATATGTCTTCCTTCGCCTTTTTTATTGCAAACTAATGCTGAATATTTATTTATCTTTTTTTTGCAAATTAATGAAATACATTTTGTTGTAGACAGATAAGTGACTTATGTAAATTGTGGAAAGGATTATCAGAATTAATTTTTTACTTTGGTGTCTGATTCCTTTCATATGCAGTCATAGCTTTCGAAATGTTGATTATTTTAATGCAAATATTGTTTTTAAAAAAAGTTAATAAAATCTTTTAGCGGGGTTATAAGTTAATGATGTGGTTTATTTAGATGAAGTGAGGTTTAGGAAGCTGTATGGTGCTAGATATAGCCAGTGCGGGTTCTCAAAAAAATATTTTCCGATATCAAGCTTAAAGACTATGATTAAGAGTTCAAAATTGGTTTGAAATTCAGCACCAAGTCAAGTTGCTTCATCCTTATATAAATTTCGTGTCATCATCGAGTTTAAGTGTGATCTAACCCGAATGGCACAAGTCGGTTAATCGATCAGTAATCCGGCACAAAACCGGTGTGACTCTGACATAGTGCTGGATTCAAATCGAAACTAGCACCATGCCAGGGTTATGCCGGCTGGGCGACAGATTTATATTCGATTAACCGACTTGTGCCTTTCGGGTAAACTATTCCATAGACAACAATTCATAACTCAAAGTTACATTAACAGAACCTACTGACTTAGTCTCACACCTAGGATCGTTTTAGTTCCGTTGTAATATTCAGATGCTGAAGTATTAAACCATAGAACCACTAAGCCCGTTCTCAAGAATTGACAAATAAGTTAATATTATTTGTGGCCAATACCCCCTCCCCCCCCCCCCCCCCTCCCCTTATCTAATCATTGTTACAGATAAAACTTTAATACTTCGTGTTAAAATCCAATTTTCAGATCATCACTAAACCCCCCTAAAGCAGATAAATCTCTCTACTTTAAACTATATTATCCAGCGTTTCAAAAATTAGCATCATAAAGGAATCTAGCGCAAATAAAAAATGACAACGATTCCGACAAACACAAAATAAAAATTTGCTAATTTATTTTACGATCCTTTCAATGAAAATAATAAATTTTTTAAATATGAAATAAAATGATGATTATTGAATTATTCGATGATGATAAAAAAAATGAAAATAAGCGCATCGAATTATAAAATATTTTATATTTGTGCTGATTGGCATGAATAAAACTCTATTTTTTTGTATATTCACAAACAAACAGGCAAAATAATCTTTTTTTTTTCATGTCGACATGAAGTGCGAATTTGGCACCATTTGTGAATTGGAAATTTTATTTCACTCTCGCTCATTTTTTTTGACAAATTTCAAATTCGCTTTTAATATTCGCATGTAGAATAATAATCAGACTGAAATATTGAAAAAAAAAATAAATAAAAATGATTGAAATAGAATTTATCTTTAAAGTGTGGCATAAAAAAATGCAATAAAATATTTTCGATTTAACTCAATTATGTAGAAGAAGGTGAGGATAGTGGTGCTACGAGTCTTTAGTCTGACATATTGTTTGCTAAATGTGTCAATTTATGATCATTTGTGCATATGACTTTATGGGGTAAGTGGTGTTGGATATGAGTCAGAAGTATCACATTTTTAAAGTCAACATTCTGATTGAAGGAACGTCAGGAGGTTATGGGATTAAATGTCGATGCAAATTCTCAATTTTTTGGAATTTTCAGAATTTTACAGACTTTTGTGATGAATTTTCAAACTAGGAGCAAGCTAGGAGGTAGCTTCAACTGAAAAAACTATAAGTCTTCCAGCTATGACGCTATCGGATGCCTTATGAACATTAAATGCTCCTTTCCTGTTGCTTGTAGGACTAATCTAACTGAAGAAGTGTCAGATATTAGCGAAAAGACTTATATAGAAGCAGTTGATAGCCAACAAGCTTGCTAGACATTCAAATCAATTAAGTTGCATAACTTGACTAAGTTCACTCTTTTAAGTATCTGCATTGCTAGCTTCCAACTGCCAATTTTCAAAACCAAGTGTAATTAAATCAGTAAATATCATTCAATACCATTAGTTCCTCTAGAGTCTCATTAAACAATTCAAAAAAGTAATAAAACAACTCGATTAAATCAAACCATCTTGATTTCACAAAGAAAATGCGCTATCACATTTCATATGTCAGCTTTCCACTCGTTCAATCCTTCACACGACAGAGTAGAGTTTATAATTAAATGAATACGCTGGCGATGCCATTTAAATTAATTAGCGAACATGTCTTAATAGATTGTAAAATAAGCAAAGAATGAATAAGAGGTTTTTGCGTATTGTTGCAATTTTATGGCACCAAAGCACTCAATATCACTTTACAATGCTCATCAAGATCGTACTATTGAAATTGTTTAATTAATATTCCAGCAATAAAAATCGCACTCTTTACGACGATTGAAACAACATCTTTTTATGATCAGACGAGAAATGAGAAGAGTCAATATAATTCTGTAGCTGTAACCAGAAAGAGAAGACAATAAATAGTAAACAAATTGTGTGTGAGTCTGACTGACTCTCCGACTAAAAATGATTGCAATTTGAATAAATTGTAAATAAATTTCTTATGCAAATAAGACTTGGTCACATAAATTACACTTAAATTAGTTTTTATAGCTGTAAATTTTCCATACAGTTTAAGTTTCGAGTTGTGGCGGCTATAATAGAGTCTAATGGTACAAAATATATATATCTCAATATGTTGCTTCTAGCCGTACACACACACGCGGTCGTAAAATTTTGTTATATAGTTTTTGGGTGTTGTATGCTGGATTGAGCGTTTTTGGTTAAAGTTTTCTTGTCAACTACTTTGAACTAGTTTAAACTAGCTTAAGCTAGCTTAGAATAGCTTGACCTAGCTTGAACTTGCTTTTATTAGCTTGGACTAGCTTGGACTAGTTTAGACTAGTTTAGACTAGCTTGGACTAGCTTAGACTAGCTTATACTAGCTTGGACTAGTTTAGACTAGTTTGGACTAGTTTATAGTAGCTTGGACTAGTTTGGACTAGCTTGGGCTAATTGGACTGGTTTAGACCAGCTTGTACTAACTTGGAATAGCTTAAAATAGCTTGATCCAGCTTGAATTAACTTGAGCTATTCCAACATTCAAGACGAAGCACAAGACTAGTCATGTAAATTTTCTAGTCACTCCAATTCGATACAGTTCGTGATCATTTCTCTCTATTTTGATTTCATATAATGTTCTTTAGCTCTTTGACTGTGACGAATAATAATTTAAACGAATATGTCACAGTTGCAAATAGTCATCATCATCAAATATATTGATTGAGTTGCCATTTTAAAATAAATTGTACAATTTAATGAGAAGTTCCTTCATTGTGGCTTGTTTTAGTCATCTGTCTATTGAATTTATGTTCATCGATTGCTCGTATATGGAGAAAAGTTTCAAAGCAGATGAAGAAGAAGTTATTTGTGAATAAATTAGGAGCAAAAAAAAGGTTTTAGACATTACTTTTGTTCACTAATCATCAATAATATTTAATGAGAAACTCAACAAATTGTTTCAGCCTTCACAGTGAGACATATTCTGCTCGTAAATTGGAAATTATATTTAACTTAAAAAATAACTTTTTTTGTTTATAGATGAAGCACGACAGTTTTGTAAACTTGACATTTACGCGAATATTTCGAATTGTATAAAATATAAAAGAATAAACCAATTTTCATTTTGTTTAAAATATGTGAGATATTCATGGGGGATTGTACGGATATGATGTCAAAGCTTTGATGATGGTTTGACTAGTAGCCTAGAGTTGAACTCACTGAAAAGACTACAAATCATGAGAATTTGAAATGACATGGGGAGGGGTTCAAAAAGTCAAGTTTATATCATTTACGAACAATCCCCATACAGTACGAAAAAAATATATTTGCTGAAATTGATATATGACTAACTTTTCCATTATACTCTCAAGAGACTTCTCTGTTGCAGCTGATAAACGAAACTTTTAACCATAAAACTTAAATTCTTTCAATTCTTTAGCACGTTTTTTTTGTTTATCAATAATGCGGAACTAAAGTGCTGACTGGCTGCTTCTGGCGAGTGAGAAATTGAAATAAAAAATGTTCTGATATTCTAGCTTACTTAGTACTTGAGAAAAATGGAGGAGATGAATGTTGTAGTGGAATTTTAGGTTATGTTTGAGGATTTGTTGTGTCTTTAACTTAGTTTAGACTTAGTATTAGTATGGGCAACTTCCATACTTCTAGAGATCTTCCATATGATCCTTAATATCTATTTATTTGATCAAGCGTCTTAAAATATTAGAAGTGAACCAAAAATGCGCTCCATACCCTCAAAGTTTTAACAAAAAAAAAGTCAGACTCAATTTCAATTCTGTCGTTTTCCTCGCATACACAATAAAAAAAACCGACAGCTTGTGTGCAGAAATAAACTTTTTTTTTGGCTTTATATTCAATAATATTGAACCCGAACATACAAAGAGCATGCTCAGAAAAGTGAGCATATAAGTGAGTCTACTCAAAAAATGTACTCATGCAAGCTCATTCAACTGAGCATGCTCATGAGAATATTATGAATGTGCTCACTTAAATTTTTTATAAAAACTTTATAAGCTCACGTGAGTGCATTCAATAAGTATACTCTTGAGAATATTAAGAACATACTCATGTGAATTCACTCATATGAGTTCACTTACTGAATATACTCATGAGCATATAATGAGCAAGCTCACTTCTGTGTCACACAATTTTTTTTATATTCTCATATGAGTGCACTTACTGATTGTACTCATGAGCATATAATGAGCAAGCTCACTTCTGTGTCACACAATTTTTTTTATATTCTCATATGAGTGCACTTACTGATTGTACTCATGAGCATATAATGAGCAAGCTCACTTCTGTGTCACACAATTTTTTTTATATTCTCATATGAGTGCACTTACTGAATGTACTCATGAGCATATAATGAGCAAGCTCACTTCTGTGTCACACAATTTTTTTTATATTCTCATATGAGTGCACTTACTGAGTTTATTCAAGAGCAAATTGTGTACGTTTTCGATTTAGCTGACATTTTTTTAAAAAAACGTCAGCTACCTTAAAAAATCATTATTTGAGATTTTTTAAAAAAATGTCAGCTAAATCGAAAACGTTAAAAAAATGATTTTTTAAGGAAGCTGACGTTTTTAAAAAATGTCAGCTAAATCGAAAACGTTAAAATAATGATTTTTTAAGGAAGCTGACGTTTTTAAAAAAATGTCAGCTAAATCGAAAACGTTAAAAAAATGATTTTTTAAGGAAGCTGACATTTTTAAAAAATGTCAGCTAAATCGAAAACGTTAAAAAAATGATTTTTTAAGGAAGCTGACGTTTTTAAAAAATGTCAGCTAAATCGAAAACGTTAAAATTGGCGCTCAATAAGATTCAAACTTCAAAGAACTTAGTTCGCCTGTAAAAATATAATAATTTAAGTATGTGTTATGCCATATATAAATTATTATATATTTACAGACAATAGCTCCAAGGAAAAGTGTGAGATGACAGAAGTTAAGCAACGCAGAAGATATTTCAGCAAAGATGGGTGACCAGATTTATATGTTTCCGTCTAAGTATTTGAGATAAAATATTAATAATAATTTCTAACTCTTTCAAAATTATTCACAGAAATTCAAAGAAATAAACGGAACAGTACTTGATTTCAGCTAACCTATAATATTCAAATTTAGCTTAATTAATTTTTTGAATTTTGCAACTTCACTTGAGTGCACTCATGAGTGTGCTCAGATGAGCATATACTCATAAATATACTCACTGAGCATATATCTTTTGAGTATCTTCATGAGTATAAGCTCTTTGAGAATATTTATGAGTATATGCTCTCTGAGAATGTACATGAGTATATTCAATAAAAATGTTACATGAGAAAAATGTTGCATGTGACATGTTACCTTCTCATTTGAGTATGCTCATGAGTTTACTCAATGATCTTATTACATGTCACATAGGAATGTGCTCACTGAGCATGCTCAAGAAGGTACCGTAAGCGCATCACTGAAATGTATGAAAATGAGCACATTCTCACAAAGGCTAATAGGCTCACAAATAATGTGCTCTGAGCATGCTCATTGTATGTTCGGGGAATGTAATATTTTTTATATATTTCTGCAACCAAAGTTTCTTTCTGCTGCTGTTGCAGCTATATAAAGTCAGAGTGCAAAGGGAAATAAAATAAAGTATAAAGTAGAATAGAGAATAAGACATGACTGAGACATGTAATCGATTCTTAAACTTTAAAGAAGTAGAAAACTTTCATGCTTATTTCCAAGCTTAATTTATTTTTGATATGAAATAATACCCCAGACATACCACACAGAAACGAGTAAGTTGCAGATATATTTTTTGACAATTTCATATAAATCAGTCTGTGGAAATAATTATTTCAGATAAAGAAAGCATATTAAATTTAAACTTTGGGTTTTGTGAGATATGTGCAGATTTAAGTTATTGACTCATAAAGCAAACAAGCTGGAATTTTTCTTTTTTTTTTTTGAGAATCTAGTTCAATGGCTTAGATTTTTTTCTGTTGTGACTCACTGTCTGCAATCTTGTGGTGCAAATTATTTCTGCAAACAAAGTAGATAGGCTTTAAGGTTTCAGAAATCATTAATTTTGTCATTACTCAGCAATTTGTAAGAATAATGAAATCTGAAATCATTCACTTCAAAGTCAACCTAATTTTATTTTATAAATAAACCGAATGACGACATTGTAAATCCTTTCGACAGAAAATTAGACTTTGTTTCATTCCATGGAGCCAACATTTGTTGCTAATTAATTTACAATTCAAAATTCTCTTCCATGGAAACTTCTTTGAAATTGAGATTGTCAAACTTCTTTAGAAAGAGATTATATAAAATTTCACATTCAAGATATGACGTGGTTATGGTTACAGTGAAATCGAGTAGATGGTTTTTAGCTGGAAGTCATTGAATATTTCGTGCGTCAAAAAAGTAGATTTTTTTCATTGAATTATTCAAAAATAAATGAGTGGAATTTAAATTTAAAGAATTTTAGGCAGAAAAAAAAATCAATATTTGAATATTTTTATCAAGGCGTGGAAACTATCCCAAATATCCCATTCATCCCATATATCCCAAAAATATTCAAAATAATCCCTGAGTATTAGAATTGAGATATCCCATCATATCCTGAAATTACACGTCCAATACACTAAGTATACGTTGGGATATCTTAATAACGTACATACATGCTCAGGAATTTTTTGAATATTTTTGGGATATATGGGATGAATGGGATATTTGGGATAGTTTCCACGCCTTGATTTTTATTTATTTTGACATTTTTTGGTTCTTGGTTGTGTGGTCAAAGTCGAGTGAAATTGAATCATTTGTATATAAATCTATCAGTTCTAAAGAAAAGCTTCTATGGTCAAGTGGATGAGTAAGAGTCCTGAAATTTGCAGTCCCCACCAGTGAAGACGTGTGTTCAGTTCCCACTACAGGCTAAATCGTTTCTCAATGCTTTGTCAATGTGACTTTATCTATATAATAATTAAGCCCGAGCGGCACAAGGTCGAGGGTGGTCTCCATATGGAATCCATATGAAAGCCACCTCCACTATGTGGGAAGTAAATGGAGGGTTATTTTTTCATCCTTCATATTGATTCCATTTGGATTCCATATGAACTCCGCTTTTTCTTAAATCAAATACCGAAAAACTCGTGCTTTTGAATTTTTAAAAGACAAAAGTCAGATATTGCTGTAATGGATTGAAATATTGTCGAAAAGCTTTACTGAATCATATTGCTTCATTTCAAGCTTTAAAAAAGCAAAAAAGGATAATTTTTTGTGATTTTGTATGAAATTACATACTTCACAAGCGCATGCAGAAATCACTATTATATGGGGTCGTTTAATTTGTATGAAAATTTTTAATAATTTCTTATGTTTCTCACGCGTGTGATCGAGACTTAGAAATTGCTGTGGTTGCGACTTAATTAATTTAAGTTGTAAATTTTTCAATAGTGTTAGTGTACTTTAATTAAGTCCACTAATACAGCTACAAATCTTGATATAAAAATTGCGAAACATAGAAAAACACGTGGAAAATCGTACCCAAAATCCTTAAAAAATACTTCCATTAAACCTCCGTTTGACTACCACAAATGGATCCTCCATCCTCCATCAAAACCTCTCAAATGACTTCCATTTGGTGTTAATAAATGCACGTCCCACGGAAGATTTTCGGAGCTTTGGCTCCGTCAAAGTTCCATGATAGTAAGGTTTTCGGAAGATTTTCAAATGGAGGGTGGAACATGGAGGCTCCGTATAGCTTCCATATGGAAGGCAAATGGAGCCTTTGTGCCGCTCGGGAAGACATCCTAATGCAAAGCTTTAGGGCACTAAGTTAGGACCCCCTTCAAGAAAATGATCCTAACTGTACTTCTGGTGCTCATACAAAATAACAAGAATCCCAAAAAAATGTAAAAACCATTTTTCATAACCAAACTGCGGCAATTTTTCCACACAAAAAAATCTTGCAATTTCACCATAAATTGCTTAAGAGTTACCCAAAAATAAATCCATCATTCCGAAAAGCGAGTAAATTTTGGCATATTCAAGAAGAATTTTCATTGAAAACTTCCTGTCATACATCACATTTTATGTTCCTACAACTGCAATAAAAATAAATTTAAGCATCATTTACAAGAAAAATAGCAGAAATATTACTAAGCTGTATAAAAAGAATAGAAATATGAGTCCATTATCGATTTTTATTATAACTCGACACAATTCTTTTTTCATGTGTTATAAAAATACTTTTATGTCTGTTCAGTTCCTCAACAATTCCATCACCTTTTCAAGACCATAAATTCTCACAATAAATGTTTGCTTTTGTTAAAACAAAAAGAAAAGTCGGTGACAAAATTATTATCTTCTTATGTACGTACTACGGAGTGATTAAATGACTTCCCAACAGAATCATCATGCTGTGATATTTGATTCTTTCGTATGGAGCTAGAATGTCAATAGCAATTAAAGAAAGCTTATTGTTTGGCATTTTAACGTGATTTATACTGTGCTGTAGC
The DNA here is from genome assembly GCA_917627325.4 of Chironomus riparius. Lineage (NCBI taxonomy): Eukaryota > Metazoa > Arthropoda > Insecta > Diptera > Chironomidae > Chironomus > Chironomus riparius. The sequence continues at coordinate 11,941,327 of OU895877.1, read as the reverse complement.
AATGAATAAAGCTGGCGCTCGACTTCTCGCATTATTCGATATTGTTTCTTGTTTATTTTTATCACTGACATAATAACAATGAGGGGGATGTGCTGATAAGATGGAAGAGCATTTGGGTGTCGTTTGCTTGAGCAGTAAGAAGACCATTAGCGTGTCATCAAGGTCCCCTCAAAGCAATTTACATATCTCTGATGTTTTGCCATTTGCCAGGCATAAAGGAACAGCCCCTTCCTGATAAGAGCTGAGACAAGACTCAGGCAACTAAGTTTTAGAAATTTAGATGGATTTTGTTTTGCTTGTAATGGATAAGTTATGGTAGCTAGTATAGGGAGTCAGAAAGGGGTCTAAAATGTCCATTCTTACCCATCGATGCTATCAAAGTGTCAATCTAAATCTATTAAATATCAATCATTAACAATTAAACGTTCAGCAATGCAAATCAAGCAGCATTCCCCCTAATAGCCCCAAAAATTCTCCTCGTGGCATCTCCGTATCATGTTGACATCCATTTAGGCGTAAGAATGTGACTAAGAAGAAAATAAGCAACATAAACAGTAGCATATCTGGTTAAGACATGAAAAATGTGCTGCAGAAAAAACAAAAAAAAAATAAGAAGCTACTGTTGCCGTTCACATAAACAGTAGCACTCAATTTCCACTAAAAAGCGATCAGCACAAAAAAAATTACGTTTTTTTTTTTGTTTTCTTAAAAAAAATGTTTATTTAATCGCATTTAACACACGATTGAGATGAGATGAATAACAAAAGAATGAGAAAATGAATAAAAAAAAGGAAGTGAGAATATATTTAAAAAAAACTAAATTTGCTGCTACAACATTTGTTTTCCGATGTTGCAAAAATGAAAAATGGTTTCTTGTGTTGTAAACAAGTCGCTTATTTTCTCTTCGGAATCGACATATGTTACATTGCATTTATTATATTTTCTCATATATACAGCATCTTGACGGGATCAGCCTCATTTCTCTGCAGTAATTTGTATTGCAGGAAAATTTATTAGAAGTCATTAATTGAATTAATTATGAGCAATTATGACTAGATTGTTGCAAATTGTAGACGGTTTTTTATTTGCCGCTATATGGAAATATATAAACAAAATTATCGAGGCTCATTAACGATTCGATGAATTTTATGGTCTTGAATTAATAACAACTGTGGAAGGAATTAATAATTGCAGTGGATTAATTTGATTTTTTTTAAATAATTTTAACAGGTTTCGGGTTCTGGGAATAAATTTTTTGAAAGAAAGTTTCATGACTTTGTTGACTTAGAAGCTGCCATACTGCGACTAAGTGTCATAGATCTCATAAAAGTCACTAAACAGTGACATTGTTCATCCTTTCATAAATGAAGGCTTTCTTTTAATTAAATGAATCAAAATGGGACTTCCTCTTCAGTTAAATCAGTTAAGTTGGACCTTTCAAGTTTTACCAATCTAGATTGACACTTATTTAGACACATGAAGCTTCTAATCCGCTCCAAAAATTCAAAATTTCACGATACAACCTTCAACTACTTCCACACGCTCAATTTTCTTAACAGCTTCCATTTCCTCATATGAACCTCAAAACCAGTAGCAATCAACAAAAATTATGACGAAATATAACTCATTCCAATTACTTCATAACTCAGGAAAAATTACTTTAAATTAATCTACCGCAAAATAATACAAAAAATGCGCTTCAATCATCCGTGAAAAAAAGGAGAAACAATTCCCAAGCATTTTTATTTTTTGTTTACTTTGTCTTCATCTTTCTGCTTATTCTTATTCTTTCTTCCTTTCTTCTCACTCATTCATTATTATTCCTTCTTTTTTTTTCGTGTTCTTTGGCAAGAACTCACACTCTCAGAGCTCAATAATGTGTGAATAATTCATGGTTTTTTATCAGCACCAATTAATCATTTTAATGCATGCTTACATACATTCATTTCATAGTACATCGAGAGTTACGAGTACTTAAGGCTATGTTGAGATGAAGAAGAAGAAAGAATAGAGTTGAGGAAAAATATAATGAGTAATTAAAGTGATGTGGATGTGCGTAAAGAGCGCAATAAGGTGTGCTTTGGAATTCAGATCCATTCCAGGTTGCTAAAATGTCATTAAAATTCAGCAAAAATTATGCGAAAAATTCCAAAGTTAATAAATCTTTAAAATTTCAATGATTAAATGTTATGGAAATACTAATAAATTCTAATAGGCGCCCACAAGCAGCAGGAGGTCTCACTTAATTTTTCAAAAAAAAACTTTAGGTCCTGCATCATTAGCAACTAATGAATAACTGAATAATTTATCATCTAACCAGTATGGAGTCGTTCATTAATGATGTTTTTGACATTTTTAAATCCCTTCTTTCTTGCCACATAAGTTTGTCTTGTTTGGAGTGTCTCAAAATTGAAGACACTCTTTAGATGACATCATATCCGAACGATCCCCCTAAGACATAGTGAGCCTCATAGTTTAACATACATGTTGACCAAACCTCGCTTCAACAACACAAGAAAAAAGCGATAAAAATAAAAAAAGGAGGAGGAGACGAATAAGAAAAAGAGAAGCATGAAAGTAAACTAATGATCCGCATTATGTCTGCAAATTAATTATAGCTTCTTGCTTAAACGATATTAAATGAAATCTCTTTACAGTAAATAAAAAAAAAATCAATATAAATTCACACATACAAAACTGAAGAAAAATGAATGAATGAATTGCAACATATGTTAAGACAAGACAGATTACACCTTGTTTCATCAACATACTTATTTGTACTTCTTCTCACAATAAATATATATATATATTTTTTTTCATTGCTGTCCTGTAAGCAAGAATGTATAAAGACACACTTGATGATAATTTATTCATTAATTCGCTGATATACTTGAGAATATTTTATATTGAGACACATCTTTAGATTCGTTAAGCATTCATTGCCTTTCTTTTTGTTTAGTGCATCTTTATGGGACATGTTTGGTGGTCAGTTTGGATTGGGATTTGACTCTTTAGGTAGTTTAAGTGGTAAAGCGTTGGCTCTACTAGCTAAATATCCTGAGATGGGGATTGCCATGGAAGGCACGGGTTTAGCATCTCTGAAAGACTGTAAGCTAGATAAGTATGGTCAAATTGCATTATTAGCATTTATAAATAGTCAACAGCTGTCAATATTCGCTCCATTGTATGATCTAATAATCAAATTGAACTAAAATTCCTCAGGCACAACTTAATAAATGCCAAATACCCCGCAGACCATAAATGCGCCGTGCTAATTTTCATTTCAGCAGCTTACCACTTGCCTCCTTTATTTACACGTTCAAGGCGATAAAGAATGAAAAGGCCGAAAAAAGGCTGAACAAAGAAGATTTTATGCTTGTTCAGCAACAAATTTCATTTTTTTTCTGAATGTACCCGCAACAATGCATTGATTACATTTTCATTCTCGGGAGATATTTATCACCAAAAATATATATACACTCTTTCAGATTCTCGACAGATAAAAAGGGACTAATTTTTGCTTGACTACTCCATAAATTTTCTTCTTATTCTTTTACTGCAATGGATGTTCAAAAGAAATTATATTTTTTTTTTCGGTTGTTTTTGTTGGGGAGCACATACCGAGAAAATGAAAATAAAAAGAAATAAAGTCACTATCCGTATGGAATAATAAATACAGAATTATTTCTCTTATTCTTTTCCCATATACTGCAACGTGATAAAGTCAACGATTGCGCAATGTCTATAAAAAAAATGTGTAAAAAAATCTATGAATATTCTTATGGGAATAGCGCAAGGTATGGTAATTATTCTAGATACATTAGACAGTCAGACACTGCATGGGGGCATTCGTTGAGGCTATTTAAGATACCACATAGGGTTGAAAAAAAAATATTGAGATTTAAAAGGTTGGGAGAATATAAATTGGAAGTTACTATACAATGTTGTAATGGAAGTTCATAAAAAGGTCTTATTATCATAAAATAAATATTGAAATCCTTTAACTTATTACATTTTGCTTAAATTTTGATAAATTGAGTGATATGCAGAGGTTATGGAATGGATTATTTTTTGTTGGGTGTTAAATTGTAAGTTGATTGTAAGTTGTTTGTAGATTTTTAACGTAATTAAATGGATGAAAAGTTAATAATATTATCAAGGGCTTGTTCAAAAATGATGTCTAATGTGCAGGGAGACAGTCATTAGGAAACACGTGAGTGTTTGACTTAAGACAAAGCCTGGACGAATAGCATTGTCAAAAAACCACAAAGAAGCAGTTATAAGCGAAGAAAAAGAGACCAACTAAGCCAAGGAGTGCAAGTTTTGGATTACAGAGCTCCAATAATCTTTCCTACATCACTGGAGATGTGAATTTGAATCGCAGTGCCTCCAGCTTAAATGGCTGAGCCCTTCCCATGATTAAACTTTTATTGAAGATGTGTCCTTAACTGTCATAAATGTATTGATGCGGAGATGAGATGTTGAGAGCAGTTGGAATTGTCTATTTTAATAGAAGTTATTTTTAAAGAATGGGGGGGGGGGGGTCTTCTAACTCTCAAAACATTTAAAAAATTCCCGAAAAATCAAACTCAACCTCAACATGTCTAAACCTTCTTTATCAAACACCACACAACTCAATAATTTAATTTAAGGTGTGCGTATAAATCAAGTCGACAAAACCCCTGAGTTTTATTTCTTATTTTTTCTATGCACGAATTTTTACATACAAATTGACTTCCTGGGTGTTAAAAGTTAAGCTTTTAAATATTCATCTCATACAAATTTTCCTTTCCTTGCCTCCCCGATAACACATCCTTTGTTTTTCCTTAAAGAATAATTTTTTTTTATTCCTGCCTTACTTTATTATTCTTTATTACCACGGTGGGGTTTTTCCTTATTGGTCTTTAAATTTATTTCCTTCTGTAATTATGAAACTTTTTTTCAAAAAACAAATTTCTTAGAACTCCTCGTGATAAATCACATTAAAATTGCTTTTTGTTTTCTCTTTGCGATTCATTTTTTTGTGGAAATTATAATTCATTGCCCTCCCTTTCATGTTATTTTCTTCATTATATCCCCTCTCATTGCTTTGTTTGTGTCCTCCTCATTTAATTAGTGAAATAAAAAATAAAGCAGTAAATTGTCCCAAATTCTGCGTATTTATAGTCGTCATAAAAAAAATTTCACTTCAAACTGGACGTAGACTAATTGCTAATTGACGTCCCTTAAGAACTGCTTTTTTAATAACTTTTGTTTTTGAGGCGAGGGCTCTGGTTGACTAATTCATGGATTTCATGACTAAACAATGTTCATTCAGTCTCTAAGTAGACTTAATTACAATTTCTTTTGTGTATGCGGTGTGTAAAGTAATTTTAACTTTTTTTTCTGGTCGATGACACGCTTGAGTAGAATTAAAGTCTGTAGCATGTATAACATGAGACGTCCTCATAAATATTTTTTAAATGAGAAACGAAAGAAAAATGAGTGAAAATGTTTGAAAGTTTGGTGTAGGAGGATGTTTAAAGTGCATTTTTCCGTACATTAGATATAGCTTTGTCGTAATGAAATCCTACGTCTGTGCTGGAAAGGCTTATTTATTTTAAATGACAAAGTTCGAGTTAAATGTCAGAATTTTTATGAAGCAAATTAAATGTAAATTTGAACTTTAGAAGCTATGGGTGGTGAAAGGGTTTTTTGGAGCTTGATGACATTCAATTGTGTATGAAGAAGAACGACTTGAGTCACTGACTGTGGCAATTATGTTTACATTAACTTAGAATACATTCAAAAGAGTCAGAAATATCATTTAAGGGGTGCACGATTTTTAAATTTGACTCATGAAAACTGCGGCTCTGTATAGCTTAGGCCAGGGGCGTAGCCAGAAAATTTTTAAGGGGGGGGCCCATTTTTGAAAATTAAAAAACCGTTATTTTGTATCCTTAAATCTATATTCATTCTTCATAAGTTTAAATATTTAATTCATTATTCATAAATTAAATTTAATTTTTCGTGCTGATTTTGACATTTCGTTCATCACTTCCTCTACATTAACTGGTTCTTATGTATAAATACTTAATAAAACAATTATCAGATTTTCGTAGGGGGGGTCTGGGCCCCCTATGGCCCCCCCCCCTGGCTACGCCCCTGGCTTAGGCTATACCTCTACGATATTACCAGGCGATATCCTAGGCTGCTTCTTAATGTTCTTAATGTTAGGAATTCTCTTATTCTTAGGCTGCAACCAATTTCTACAGACCTTTCTCTAGTCACAGTTGAATTTTATTTACACTCCAACATGAAATATATAAATTGCTGGTTCTATTGCAAGTAGGGTTTTCAATCCCGGGATCCCGGATCCCGGGATCCCGGGATCCCGCGTTTTTTTTGGTCCCGCAATCCCGGGATTGAAACCAGCTTCAATCCCGGGATTACGGGATTGAGTTAGTAGTTAAAACTTATTTTCTTATTTTCGATATTGAACTTTTTTAGTACCTTATTTTCGAGCATAAATTCAAATTTTTTTTACACGTTAAATTATTAATATTGGTTATTTATATCAATATTGGTTTTTCATCATCAAATTGCTAAATGAATCTACTCAAATGTAATGAATCATTACTGATTTACTAAACAAATAATACAAGTGAATTAATGACATTTTTATTTTCAAAGTAAACAACAACAAAAAATTTAGAATATTTTTGAAAAAAGCATTTTAAACTAATGTTTGCTGTTTTTATCACCGATTTAACGATTAAATGAGCGTTAAAAAACATAAAAGCATGATTTAATTCTTAAATAATAAGAAAATGAAGTCGGAAATTGCGAAAAATTGAAATTTTCATAAAAAATGTTTTTCGAAATGGCGAAATTTTGTTCGAAAAACATTCGAAATGAGTTTGAATTTATTTCGAATCAACGTTGACATCGTCTCTTGGCATGTCATAGGTTCGCAAGAAATACAAATAATTCAAAATCATTGAAATTTTGATTTATTGCTTTTAAAAACTACAAAACACTACTGACGTGCACAACACTCATTGAAATTTTGTTAATATGCCTCATCATAAAAAAAAAATGTAAGTAAGTGACGATTTGTTTTTCTTAATTTTATTTTTGTAGTAAACTTCGCACTCGACTACTTGATGATTCTTTGGATTACCTTTGCTTTCTTAAAGCCTACTTTCCAAAATGAAAACCTTATTTTAAGATTATAAGTATCTAATTTTCTTTTTTTGCTTAATCATTAACAATAAACATACATAGAACAAATATAAATTAAAAAATTTTCTCTCAAACGAAGATTTTATGTTTTATTTATTGGAAATTTTAAGGCTTCTTTAATAATCTCTTAATCCCGGGATTCCCCGGGATCCCGGGATCAAGAATTTTCAATCCCGTAATCCCGGGATTGAAAATTTGGACCGGGATTGAAAACCCTAATTGCAAGATTGGGTAGGTTGTGCCTAGTACATACTCAAAAAAATGCTCTCTAGTTTCAAATACCCTTGACTCATCACCAATTCATTCATCAACCGACATTCCATCAACAAAATTGCACAATATTAAAAAATATTAAGCAAAAATAAAAATTCACCAAGCAAAAAAATGCAAAACTCATTTAATTCCAACCCCAAAAAAATTCTCGCTAGAAAATTGCTCCAATTATGTAGTCAACTAAACGACCAAACTGAATGCAAATCAACCACATCCATTATGTAGAAATTGTTGCAAAAAAAAACTGAAAGGCGAATAAGGTTCTAAAATTTTATTTTTAATTTTCGTCGCTCCTTCTCTCCTTCAATTAATATTGACTGACTCGCCTCATGCATTCACATACACGAGAAAAGAGTATAAGTTTATAAATATTTTTAGCAGGTTCAATTTCAGTTATAAATTTAAGAACACTCAACAGTGTGATAATGAGAAATGTGAGTGGGTATCCGAAAAAAAAATACCATTAATAACGTCTCGTTCACACTTCGAACCGTATGTCAATTAAGCAAAAAAAAGTAACATCGTGGTTGGTTTGCTTCTTTTCTCTCGACTCGCTCTCGTGTTCGTTCCTTTTTTTGTGAAGCAGCAGAAAGATGTTAAGTGAAATGGAATGTAATGTGTATGACGATGTTGTCGTCTAAAGAGCACTTTGAGGAACGACGGAAAAAATAAACTTCACGCCCTAGCATGGCTGATATAATGAAATGAAACGAAGCGCCATTAGGCACTTGCCTGTATTGCTTTTTTTATTTCGCGACTAATGAGTTTGTCGATATCACAATATTTCCTTTTTAACCAAGTTGAAGCCGACGTCAAACAGAAGTGTGTACAGAATAGATACTTACGGGTTGTGTCATTTCATGCATAAAATATGTCATTTCTATTCTTTCTCTTGAGTGTACATTTATTTATTATTCATTTTCTCTTTTAATGATCAAAAAACAGTCGCATGAGACGAACAAAAAAGTGCGACAAAGCGAAAATATTAAATGAGCAAAAAAATGTGAATATATTTCATGTATGGATTTTATGCCTAATACCATAGGCTTTAAATAGATTTTCATTTCCATTTTCATCTGACTTTGTAGCAATGGCACTGCTGTGTGTTCATATAAAGATAGATTTGAATGTATGAGTGTGTAAATTATGCCTATATAACCCCTCAAATTCGCCATCATTTTACCACCGTAATTTATATACGTAGCAACAACAGTAACAACCCTCACGTATTTTCATGTACTCTCTTCTCAACTTTTTTTCCATCATAACATAATTTTTCATATCCACATCTGAATTTTTTACAATATTGCTTTTATCCGTAAGATTTTGGAACTGTGTGTGGGTTAGACATTTTTTGGGATTGAAAAATAAGAAAGACTTGTCCTTTAAAGGGTGCTAAGAAAACCCCACGACTCATGGAAAATTTAATGCATTAATCACAAAAGAACCTTCAGAATAAAATCAAATTTCAATCCATTTTTGTCGGAACCCTAGGAATTAATGTTGCTGTATTGCATATACAGGGTTGTTGACCTTGTGGATGTGTATTTGCCTTGCAATGATCAGAGAGTTTACGGTGTTTTCATAACGTAAGTGTATCGAAGTTAGAATCCCTAACCGAGGATCCGTTGGGCTGGACATGTCGTTACGAGACCTGTTGAAGCTCCCATTAATGAAGTCTTTAAGAATGTTTTTGTAGATGACAAAAGATCACGCGGGCATCCCAAGAACTCTTGGAAAGAAGCTGTTGACAGAGACAGTATTGCATTTGGTATGGGTAATTGGCAAATGGGAGGCAGCGATAGAGCCAGCTTCAGGTGCCATCTAAGGGAGGCCATGGATCATAATTGATCTGTACGGCCAGCGTAGTAAGTAAGTAGAAACAAAGTTAATTACAACACTTGATTTTAGAGTGAGGAAGTGTCCAGTGGGCAAATGTCCAAGTGGGGAAGTGTCAAAGTGGGCAAGTGGCAGTAGGAAATTGCTATTGGCTATAGCCTGTAATGTTTTAACCTTTTGTTAGATTTTAGCACTTTCCACTCATACTACAGATTCCAACCCTGTTTCACATCATAAAAACGTACCTAATGAATTAAATTTATTGCATTATGATCTCTACGCCTTACTGTAAAGCAAAAAAAAAGTGGGAAATGCAAAAATTGTTCATTCTTTATTATGATAATCCACGATAATCTTTTTGTGAAAATGAGCAAATATATCCTCATGGGATACATTAACTGAATATGGCATGAAAACAACTAAGTATGAAATATCAGGGTTTTCCCTTCTGCTACATTGAAAGCATATTGTTGACACCACAATTTTGTAACTTTTCTTTTAATGATTCTTCTTACGTCTGTTTTATTTTTTTGTGTGGAAATATCAAGAGACACTTTTTTTTATAATGTTCGGAATTAAAAATAAAGAATGAAAATGAGAATGACGTAGGGTGATAGGAAATGTGATGTAAGATTGAAATTGGAAACTTAATATCATTGTAAAGGCGTACGACGACAAGCAGAGAAGATGAAAAAGGAAAATCGAAAACGATTTAACTGATTTTTTCTTCTTCTCTTTTTTATATGTTTTGAAAAATCACTGAAATAAATTGAGTTGGAGTGAATTGTGAATTGCCATCGGGGACTGAGAATTGCTCAGTGACGAAAGACCTTTTCTTTCTACTTTATTTTTTATCAAGTTGGTTTATTTTTTTTTTTTTTTTTTTAAATTAAACTTTTTATTTATTTACATTTAAATTTAAGTATGTACAAAGTTTCTATACATTTTGTTGCTTTTTGTTTTTTAAGGTTTCAGGCATTCAATTTGCCTTTTGTCTCTTAATTTTTGATTTCATTTACGGATTTTACTTTCTTTTGTATTTCATTTGATTTATTCGGTGTTTTGAGATGCAAGACGACTGTTGAAGTTCGCTTGCAACTTTCCGACGTAGTCTTCGATGGACGGTATTTTCGCTTCTGTATGAAGATCGGTGATCTTTTCATATCTTGTTTTATTGAGAACAATTCTCAAGAATTTGTTTTGCAGTACTTGGAGTTTTTGAAGGTGGGTTTTTGCCATGCTTCCAAACGCTGGACAACCATATGTGAATATTGGTCTGATGGCTAGCTTGTAGATGAGAAGTTTGTTTCGTACGTCGAGTTGTGAGTTCCTGCTGATGAGCGGATAAAGCTGTCTTAATGCGGTGTGAGCCCTATTGGTCACATACTCCACATGCGGCTTTAATGTCACTCTCTTGTCGATCACCATTCCCAGATATTTAGCTTCTGTTTCCCATTTGATGTTTTCGTTGAGAAATTTGATGTTATTTCCTGGTAGTTGCCTGGAGTGCCTGTTTGTGATGAATAAGGCTTGAGTCTTCTGTTTGTTGAGGTTGATCTTCCATTTGTTCATGTATTGTTGAACTTTTCTTCCTGTGTGCTGTAGATGTGTCACAATATCGGCCGAGTTCTCTGCAGAATGATACAGTGCTGTATCATCTGCGAAAAGACCGATGTTGTTGGTTGTCTCTCTTACAACATCATACGTGAAGATGTTGTAGAGAGTTGGTGAAAGCACTGCTCCTTGTGGCACTCCGAATTTGATTACCTTGATTTCTGAGAACTGACCTTTAATAAAAACTGCGAAAGATCTTTCACTGAGGAAAGATCTTACAGTTTTTATAAGTGGCAGTGGAAATCTCAGTTTGAGCATTTTGTACAAGAGTCCGTTATGCCAGACTCTGTCAAATGCTTTTTCTACATCCAGGAAGATCATGCCTGTTGACTTTTTGTTGTTTAAGTTTTCTTTTGCTGATTTGATCACTTTGATGAGCTGGTGAGATGTTGATCTTCCAGTCCGGAAGCCGCACTGCTGGTTTGGGATGATGTTGTTATCCTCAAGATGATCGTTGATTCTATTCAGTAATACTCTCTCCAGTATTTTGCTTATTGAGCTGAGTAGACTTATTGGCCTGTAGCTGCTTAGCTCATTTGCTGGTTTTCCAGGTTTTGGAATAGGAATCACTTTTGCATGTTTCCAAACTTTGGGGAAGTGGTTGAGTTTCAGACACGAATTGATGATGAATTTCAAGTATTCGAAACCTTTTTCAGGAAGATTTTTGATGAGTATGTTGTTGACTTCATCTAGTCCCGGAGCTTTTGGATTTTTCAGATTTCTTATGATGCTCACGATTTCGTTTACATCTGTTAGTTCTGGATTCTCATCATTGTCTTGTTCCAATGCTTCTTTGACTGTGTTGTTTACTTCCTGTGTATGTTGTGGATCGTTTTGTTCCAGAGGATTTTCGTGAGCTTCACGAAAATACTCGCTGAGTGCGCTGGCTTTTTCTTTGTTGGTGATGAACGTTTTACCCAGATTTGTCAATGGAGGCATTGTTTTTGAACCTTTTTTGCAAAATTTTGCTATTCTCCAAACTGTTTGGTTTGACGGTTGAATCTCTGAGAGACGCTTATTCCAGTTTTTGTTTTTGAGTTCTTTAATTTTCTCATTGATGACTCTCTGCAGATTATTCAATTCAGATTTGAGTTGATTATCTCTGCTTCTCTGCCATCTTCGACGAAGACTCCTTTTCGTGTTGATTAGATCTTTAATCTCCGGTGTGAGTTTAGTTGATTCGAACTTGATCTTTTTCATTTTTACACTTGAGTTCCTCGCTTCCATGATGAGTTCAGAGAGAATCTTAATGTGATTCTCGATCTCATCTGTTGTATTGCAAGAATTTTCTCCAATGTTGTCTTCAATGCGGCGTGAAATTTGTGCTTTGAACTTTTTCCAGTTTGCGTTTTTGTAGTCATATCTGTAGACTGTATTTTCAGTTCTGTCGATTTTTGATGTTTTGATTTGGAAATACACAGCGCAGTGATCACTCATTGCCTCTGTGCATTGAAGTTCTGTTGTTTCGAGGTTGGAATTCGAGAGCATCAGGTCAATTGTTGACACTGATTTGTTTCGATCTTCTGGGTAGTACGTTGGCGAGTCAGGAAAGTAGATCATGAACTCTCCTGACATTTCCTGAAGAATATTTCCTGATTTATTTGCAACGTTGCAGTTCCATTCTCGATGTTTTGCATTGAAGTCTCCACAGATGTAGTAATTTCCTCTCAGATTTGTTATTTTGTTGATGTCATCTCTCAGATGTAGATCTATTTCCCCTCCTTTGCTTCCTCCTGGGAGATAGACTGAGAGGATGTGACAACTATCCGTGTCATTGATGAAGACTTTGATTCCAATGCATTCCATTAGTTTTGTGTTGTAGCTTGGTTGAAGCTGATGTTTTAGATTTCTTTTGACGATGATTGCAACACCACCCTTTGGTCTATCCACGCGATCCAATCGATGAATTACGTAGTCTGGATGCGAGTCAATTTTTGAGTTTGGTTTTAGGAATGTTTCTGAGATGCAAGCAACATCGACGTTTTGCTTGCTTAGGTAGTCGAGAAATGCTAACATTTTGTCAGTGAGGCCGTTAGCATTCCAGTAGAGGACGTTGATACTTTGTTGTCTACAATCCATTATTGTATGCGGTGTTTTTGGCACTTGAGCCGATTGCTTGGAGTATTTCGTCGATGAACTCTGGATTTTTGGCGATTAATTTGAGAAGCTCGCTGATAAGGTACTTGCACTTTGATTCCTCTATTTCTGAGATGTTTTTATCTCTTGTGCTGGTGCTTTGAGCTTGTTGATTAGTTGTTATGTTTCGATTCACTACCTCAACACTGAATGAAGGTTCTGGGAAGACTTCATTCGAGGTCTGACTTGTTGCACTGATGTCTTCTGAGTCCATAAGCTCAACATCTTGCTTTGGTTTTTGATGTTGATTGTTATTAATGCGCTCGTTTTGCTTTTTTCTTTGATTCTTTTTCCAATGTTTTCCTCTTTCTTTATTGTTTTGTTGGTTGTTCAAGTTATTTTTATTTCCCTGATTTGAGGGTTTGTGATTTGGAGGAGGATTTGTGTTCCTTGGTTTGTGGTTGACTGGAACTTGTTTTTGATGAACAGGCTTTTGTGTACCAGATGTTGATGGTTCCATATACTCCTTTCTCCATTGAGGTTTTGGTGCATGTTGGACGTTTCTGGTTGATCTCTCAGGACGATGCGGTGTTGGAGGATTGTTTCTCCGTTGTCCATATGAATAATGGCCTGCTGTTTTGTTTTGATTTTGGTTGTTTCCATTCTGTGATTTTGATTTCCATTTTTCAATTATTTCTTGTCTGGTTTTACAACCTGTGAAAATTGCTGTATGTTTTTCACCGCAGAAGAAACATTTGAGTTTTCCGAGTGGAACCTTGTTGGTCTCTTTCGATATGTACTGGCACGTTTTCGAGTCATGTTGCTCAGAGCATCTGAAGCAAACGGACGGTTTGTTACAACCGTTTTGTCCATGACCAAACTGCAGACATTTCGAACATTGAGATGGTCCAGCTTGTCTATTTTTGTAGTCAGCCCATTTAATTTTGAAACTGCTGACAATTTTGATTTTTCTGAGGAATTCCAGGAAATTTCCACCTTGTTCTACATCTTTTTTGAAGTACACGAGGTAGTTCTGGTCGTCGTCTTGTTCGTGTCTTTTGTGTTTCATTGTCATTTTGACAATTTTTACTGGTGTGATTTTTACGGTTTGAAGTTCCTTCTCCAACTCACTGATTTCCATATCTGGGAGTCCATAGAGTACGTACTTCTTCAGTGGTTCTTGGCTGGAGTATGTGTGGAAGTGATGCTTTTTGTCTTTGAGTAGTTGGATGAATTTCTCGTAGTAATCCCAACTCTCCGTTGTTACCGTTTTTGTTCCTTGTTTGCCCTTTTTGGTCTCAATTAAGAAACTTCCAGGTTGATTGTTTATTTCATTCGTCAATCTCTTGATTTCACCAGCTCCTCCTGTGCTGATGACAATTGGAGGTGGTTTTGATTTTTGTTGAGATTTGTTGTTGTTGCTTTCCGTGTTTACGGAAATTGTCTTTTGTTGCTCTGATGTTTTGCTGTTTTCTCCCCAGTACGAAGAAGTTGTCGATCTTTTTTTCTCCTGTTCTGGTGAACCAAATAGATACGGTACTCCAGAAGACGAAGCTTTCTTCACTGGTGGGAGTACGAACAGTGGTTTGTTCCCATCTTTTGGTTTGCTTTCGTTTGCTACTCTTTTTAAAAGAGCGTTGGGAACTATCACTTCTCGAGGGCGTTTTTCTGCTTTACTTGCTTCATTGAGAAACTTCTTTATTGATATTTGTTTTTTTGGTTTGAGATTTGTCATCTCAATGTCGGCTGCTTGTGAAACATCTGCACTGAAAATTTCCTCAATATTGAGAATTGTCACTGAAGATGAATGTTGTTGTTGAGAACTATTAAGTCCATGCTGATTTTGAGAAAAATTTTCTTCGTTGTTGGTAGTTTTTGGTGATGCTACCATTTTGATGTTTTGAGAATCAAACTGAGATTTTGAAACTTTTTGCAAACAAAAAGCTTCTCAGGTAGTCTCTGTTTTGTTTCTTTTGAGATTTTTGAATAATTTGCAGAGCGATTTGTAAACACGTCTGTTCACGTTGAGATCTAGTTTGCAACTGAAGTTGGTTTATTATTAAAGGGATGACTGATACATTTATTATAAGAAATCATTTCGAACAATTTTTCATCTCGATTATTGAGGAACAAATGAATATAAATTGACTTATGGCAAGTTTGATGTTTCTGAATCTTTGCTTTTTTCATCAAACATGAAAATGTTCTTATTTACGAGACCCGAAAGGCTTTTTTCTGTGCCTTCATGATGCCTTTCAGTAAGCTGTTCTTTAAATATAAAAAAGAATGTCAACATGTAGACAATGATGTTGGGATGGGTTAAGTCTATTTTTGGGAAAATTTGTCAACATATTTTATTAACTATAAAAAAAGAGACATAGAGAATTCACATGTGGATTAATGTCGTTTGAAAGAAGCTCATAAAAATCTTTTTTAATGATTCTTGAGATTTTTTTAAAGAGTTTAACTGATTTTTTATGCTTAATCTTAATATTAAAGTAGATTGTTGTATTTGTGACTGGGTCTTAGCTTATGGGATTTGTGGATATGGCTCGAAGAGCATATCTGTAGTAGATTGGTCTGAGCATCGGGTTCGCGTTGAACTGGTTATATGTGTATGATGAATAGCCGAAGTGAGACAAGTACCTCCGTTGCCAAGTGGCAGGGATCTCTGAGTGAGCATTCAGAGATCGCCTCTTTTGAGGTCGTGGGTTCGATTCCAATCCCTTGTTTTACATTAGGATACACATGAATTCCATACACATGTTTGCAGAATATCCTATAATGCTATGGAGGTTTGATGCTATGTTTGTCATATAGGTTGTACTAAGTGCAATTAAAACATGTCCTTTTGATCCAATAATCCATCTCAATGTTAATCCGAATGGCACTAAGACTTTCATATTGACCAATACTTGAATTCTGAAATGAATAGCTACTTAAAAAACACAAAAATTTAATTTTAAACTCTTTATTTTATTCAGCAAAATCTACACTTTTTTTGTCAAACCCTAATTCTGATTCCTTAACAGTAGCTTACACGTACTGGAATTCTAGAAACTTTCTTCTTTTCGATAGCTTCTAAGATTTTGTGAGTGTCGTTGATCCATTTGTTGTCAAACTTGATGTTTGGATAGAATTTCTTAATTTCATCAAATGCACAATTCTTCAATACATCATGTTCATATTTGGTGCTCAAGATTAGAACTTCAATGACGTTTTCTTTTTTGACTAAGTTGCATGCTTTAACACCAGCGAAGCTTTTTAAGTCTTCAATCTTCAAAATTCCAGCTGCAGTAAAGAGTTTCAAGTAGTCTTCCTCATAATCTCTTGGTAGATCGTCGGTATAAAGAAAGATTAAGATCTTCTCAAAGACTTCTTCATCGATGTCAGTTAAAACCAAATTATGAGCGTCTGGGTTGTTCCTTAAAACTGAGGCAAATGTTGAACTTCTAGCTTCAAGGAGGAACTTGTGAACTGGAAATTCGTTGTCATTGATAATGATGCTGAAGTCTTTAGTGTTTTCGTCTTGAATCATTCCCATTACATCACTGAGGATTCCTTTGTCAAGTTTTTGGATGAATTTTACGTTTTTGAGTTGTGCTTGTTCCAACTTTACTCTCAAGTTAGTTTCTGTTCTTATTAATTTTACATTTTGTTGAATTAAGGCTTCGTTCATGCACTTAATGAGCTCAATTTCTTTTGCTAATTGATCTTCAGTTGGTTTTGATGATGATGCTTCAAAGTTGTTCTCGATTCTGTCCATTTTTGTTGACAATTTAATAGTTTGAAGATTCTTAATGCTTTCAAATTAGAGAATTGAAATTCTTGATGCTTTTATGATTTAAGTTGCTGACTGTAGAACTGTTTTGAGTGTTATAAGTTAAGATTGAACTTTGAAATCCTTTTATACCTAAAAATTTGCAAAATCTTAAACAAATTTTGATAAACTTTTTCAATATTTTTAACATTTCTTGGTAGTCAACTAAAACCTTATTGATTCTTAAAAGGTAACAATCATAATATTCATAAACTCTCAAATGAGATTCGTCAAGTTTATGATCAATTGTACTAAGAATTGGTGCCAAATTTATGAATTACGGCTAATTCCAATCAAATCTTCTCAATTCAGAACTGACCAATATCTACGTAATTTTCCAAAAATCTAAAACTATCAATATCACTCAATCTTATTAAAATATTCCAAATAAGCTTTCTTGCTGTGCTTCATTTGACTGATATTGATTCAATTTCATTTCATCGAAGCAAATTTTTCATCATCAAAATTTTCCATCAATTTTCTTATTCTCTTCAATTTTACAAATTGAATATAAAAAATGAAAACGAAGAATTTTTTTTTTACATTCTCCGATGGAATTTTTATTATAAATTTAAGAAGCTTCATGATGCAATATTTCCTTTCGAACATCATCATCACATTAATGTTGTTAGTACAGCATCTTAAATTTCATTTTCATCTTTATCATCATCATCAGCTTTTTTATGGCAGAATTTTTTTTTTTACAACCAACACCACACAAGTGTCAACTAACTGAACATGCACTTACACTTTACATTTTCTTCAAGTATTTTTCATCACCTTAAACGTAGAGGAACTGACGACAAGCGAGAAAGAAGAGATAGATTGATTGATTGATTGAGTTTATTTGACCCTCTCGGGCAGTTAAGAAAATTATAAGAAAAATTTTAACATTGTTTTTAACGGAAACTTTTGTGTAAACAAAAAAAAATAGATACAATAAAAGTGTTACATTAAAATAGTGTTGATGAGTTTGAATAAAGTGCGTACACGCACAGTGAGGTAAGTAACAATGTAATAGTACAAATATGGATCTGTAAGAAGCATTTAAACTAGAATATTAGACTAACAAAATTTAAACGTTGTAATATAAATTTGAATTTTCACATCTTTTTTGCATCTTATGGATTATGCTGATCTGAATAAGTTGTTTACGTCTAGTTGGTTACCCCTCAGGAATATTAATTTATTTTCTAAGAGAAAAACTTTAAGTTTACGTTTGAATGAGTTATAACTTTTTATCTCTCTTATTTCCAGTGGCAGTTGATTGTACACTCTAGGACCAAGGCAAACAAGATCATCAGCAAGCATATTCCGGAATCTGATAAATTTTAACTGATTTTTTCTACGTCCATCATTAATGACTTCAAAATCTTCAGAGTTCGTTAGGATATACTTCTTAATTAGCAGAAGCAAGTTCAGGTAAGCAATTCCTTTAACTGGTAAAATATTAACGGCTATTTCATTGTACAATTTTTCAGTTGGATATCTTCGCTCTAGTCCAAATGCTGTTTTCAGAGCTTTATTCTGGATAATCTGCAGCCTGTTAATATCCGTAACATTCATTCGACACATCAAAAAGCCGTTACAAAATAAGTGCGAGCCGATAAACGCGTTATAAAACTGCATTAGCGAGTAAGTTGGTAAGTACTTTTTAATAGTGTTCATTGCATTCATTGATTGAGAAATTTTTTTGACAAGATGATTTGTGTGTCCATTCATCCTTAAGTTGCTATCCACAATTACTCCTAAGTATTTAACTGACTCAACTTTTTCGATCCCATTGCCATTCATATATTCATCAAGATGTTTGTAGCCTGTAAATCCGAATGTCATGTACTTGGATTTATTTGCGTTTAGTTTGAGTCCATTACTTGCATAATAGTGTCTAATCTTATCAATGTCTTTCTTTATAGCTGTTGGAATTTCATCAAGTTGATCACAGACCAATATAAGAACAATATCGTCGGCGTACTTGATTATTGAGGATTTGGTTTCAATGAATTTTAGATCATAGAGCATTAACACAAACAACAGTGGGCCTAAACAGCTGCCTTGAGGAACTCCAAACAAAATTTCCGCGATTTCACTTAACACATCTCCAATTTTTACAAACTGCTGTCTGTTGGTAAGATAACTTCTTATTAAATCAAGTGCCTTTCCTCGTATACCCATTTTCTCTAGCTTAAAGAGCAGCACTTTGTGATCTATGCTGTCAAAGGCTTTTGATATGTCGAAAAACACAGCAACAACATATTTTTTCTTATCCAGTGCCTTAGAGATTGTGCTATAAAGTTTACATAATGCATCTTGCGTACCATAGTGTTTTCTGTATCCAAATTGGAGCTCATCAAACTGCTTAAATCGAGTAACGAATTGTTCAATTTTATCGTAGATTACTCGTTCAAAGACCTTATTGATAGTAGGAAGCAACGATATTCCTCTGTAATTCTCAACCTGCATTTTATTTCCATTCTTATGTATTGGTTTAATAGCAGCAATTTTTAGTACATCTGGATAGATTCCACTATCAAGCATTTCATTGATTAGAATAGTCAGAATCGGAGCTAGAATGTCAATATTTTCTTTCCAAACTTTGACAGGAAGTCCATCACTACCAACTGCTTTCTTTAGTGATAAGTCATTCATTAGCTCAAATATGTCGTTTTCTGTAACTCGACTCATTACGATGCTGTTTACAAGTGGTTCACCTAGGTAATCCATTTCAATTATAGTAGATGTGTTATTAATTATCGTGTTGAACCTTATTTGAAAGACATTAGCAATTTCATTCTTGTCGAATATCACGTTTCCATTGTGCTGAATTACTAAATTTTCATCTTTCTTTGAGCGACCAGTTATTTCATTAATAATATTCCATGAAAATGATCTGTTATTTGCTATGATGTTAGAGTAGTAGATTTTTGCCTTCATCTCAGTATGTTTAATTAATATTTCTTCAAGATTTAACATTTTGGCCTCTAAAAGGCTTACTGCTTGGTTCCTATTCCTCCTTTTGCGTAATTTGTCATGTAAATTATTTATGCTATTAGTTAATCTCACATATTTTCTGTCAACATATGGAGGAACTTCATTCTCATATTTATGTCTTATTTTGTAGGTCACTCTAGCATTATCAGTCAGCGACTTAATCAATACAATTAGTTTAGAGAAGGCTGTATCGACATTTGGACAATTGTTGATGACATTCATAAGATCCGTCTTAGTTAATTCATCCCTTATTTGTGCGAAGTTTACTTTTGTGATTTCTGTATGCATCCAATTCGATTGGTGAGTAATCTTTTTAATAAGCACGATAAAATTATGATCAGAGAGTTTGTAATTTTTAGATGTAAAAATTAGAGCATCTGTATTCTCTTTCAACATAACATGATCCAAAAGTGAGCCAGAAGCAGGTCTCGTCACAAAGTTATTTGCTACAATATAGTCATTCATCGCCAATATGTCTCGATATTCATTGCATGCATTTTCATTCAAAATGTTGATGTTCATGTCACCCACAATCAGCAACTCACTGTTATCGCTCAAAAAATCATCAATAAATTCATAAAACACTGACAAATTTCCAGATGGAGGTCTATACACAGCAAGAATTTTTTGTCTTAGATTCAGAGATAGAACTTCGACAAGAATTGCTTCAATATGCTGGTTACAAGTCCTAGCGATGACATTTGCAGCAAACCATTTACGTATGTAGACAATGATTCCTCCTCCTTGAGATGTATTACGTGATACCATAAAACTATTGAAGTTCTTCAACTCATATAATTTAAATTCATCAAGTGCATTAACCCAAGATTCAGCTACAACAATGCAATCAATAATCTTATTTTTGTCACTCACCAGTTCAGTCAGTTGCGATTTAAAATTTGTAAATTTATTTAATGATTTTAAGGATCTTACATTCCAAAACAAAAGTGAAAAATGTGGATCATTATTGGGATTTAAAATTTCCTTTTTTATTTGGCTTATGTCGCAACTATTAAAATTAATTATTTTTTTACTTTCACGGCAATGAACTATTTTTGATAACTGAGCTGGTGAGTCCTTATTTCATTGAGACTGTTCGTTAGTGGAAAGACGTTTTGCATCGTTATCACCTTCAAATTCTTCATTTTCTCTTCTTCTCTTTTGTTTAATTACAGGCTTTCTCTTATTATTCCAGAAATCATCATTGTACTTTTTAGAAACCGGAATATATGCATCAGTAACTTTCAACTCTTTCCTCAGATCATCGATTTCCTTCTCAGAAGTCACTGTGCTGGTTTTGACAGTTTCTTTTGTATCGTCTTCAATGTCCTTCACGTTATACGTGACAAGTTCTTTGATATTCTTCTTTTTTACTTATCTTCACTTTACTTATTACAATGTTGCATGCAAGAGCCATAAGCTCATTATGTGAAATGGAGAACATTCATTTCAATCTAATCATAAACATGCATGCAACTTTTTTTTGTCGTTTCTGAAAATTTGTAGACGAAAAATTATTCTTTTTAAAATTTGCTTGTTGGATGTAAGGTTGAATTTGATAACATGCTCAGTTGTTTGGTCAATGTCTATAGACTTTTGGGGCTGTTCAAAAATGAGATATTTGTAGATTTCACGATAACTGTCGTATGTTTAATTGTAAAACAAGTCGGGTTTGATGGGAATTGAACCAGCGACCTCAAAAGAGGCGATTTCTAACCACTCGATTAAAGATCCCTGCTACTCGACCAACAAGGTACTTATCTCACTTCGGCTATCCGTCATACTCATACAACCAGTTTCACTGCAAGCCCTATGCTCAGACCTATCTACTCCATATGCATTTCCAGCCATATCTACAATACTGTAGTCAGTTTTAATTTAAGACCACCCAAAGCCGTCGACTTTAAAACTGACTTTAGCTTCCCTAGTTACCCATTGTGTCTATAAACACTGCATTTCAATATTTAGTCAACAAGGCAACACTTAATCAGCGTATTATTGACGAAATGCCACTTAATGGTACTATGACTTTAGTCTGAAGCCAAAAAGTAAAATTGCTTCTGTACGCTGTTCAGAACCTTACTGAAAAGTATTAATATATTCAGTTTCTAGACTTATACTCACTTAATGACTAGCTTGATCATGTCATTTGACTCTAGGTCGTTTTATTGAAGAAGAAGGCATTTAGACCCTTTCCTTATGTCTTCAAATACAAGACATCATTTCCAAAAAATCCCCACAAAAAGAATTTCAATCTCTCAATAATTCCCATGATGCTAAGCTAGTTCCACACTAGTACAGAATGTCTCAAAAAATCTTACCTAATAATTTTAAATTTTCCTAATGAGAATTTATGATATTATTTTTGTGTTGTCATTTCTCCGGCATATCATTTGATTTAGAAAGAGAAACATTCTTTCAATAGCTTGGTTTGAGAATATATTGAGGAAATAAATATAAAGAAAAGAAGAAAAAATAAATTTTTAAGTTATAAAACAACGCATGACTAATTTAATTTAAATCTCCCCAGAAAAAAAGAGTCATGATGATGATTGTTAAAGGCATTATTGTGGTGATGCTTGTGAAAGAGTTAAATAGCTTAAATTGACAAATTTTTTATAATACTCAAACTGATACGATTTGTCTGTTTTGAAAAGCGACAATGAGTTCTTCTTCTTCTTCTTTAACAATATTGTGAATATGTCTAAATTGAGTACAATTTATGAATCAAGACAGAAGGGAAAATGTGTGTCTATACATTCAAAAAATATATGAAAATTATCATTATTCATGGTTTTTAAGCGATTCAGGCAATTACAGTTTTGATCGTTCTTTATTTCTTTGTTACTAAACACCACAGAAAATTTCTTTATTATGATTATTAGAATTTGTAAAGATTCTCACTCGTGATTTTTTGGGGGGAGACCTAGATTTGATTTTATTCGTGATTGTTATTATTGTTTTTTGAAATTTCACAATATTATTCATACGTGGGAGGATCTACAGGTGATGAAATGGCATTTATTTTGATCATTAAAGGCAGAATGGATTGTTTAGCTATGATATTCGTAAAAAGGGGGTCAAATTTAGACATAAAGCTATGTAAGCTGTGATATTTGAAGCAAGGCAGTGGTGAATAACATTTTTGTATCACGGCACACAGGTTGGACACCGCTGGAATAAGAGATTTTATAAAATAAGGTTAAAAGCTGAATTATCTTTCGATTAGTTGTTCTTTTACTACTTTGTGGTTGTTTTTGAGTCACTTAAGGCTTCTGGGTCCAAGACATGCCTCAAGCATCTTAAGCTCACAATAATAAAAATTTATGAACTGCCTTAAATGAGCCCTTCTCTCCAATAAGTTTGTAAGTCAAGTCCTAATGTGCCCATACCCCACATAACCCCCCAAGCCCCCCAAAAATAAATGAATCCCAAATAATCATCACAAATTCACAACTCTTTCTCTCTTAGTAGATTCGCCCATAATATACACATCATATGGACTAAAAAGTAAGGAAAAAAAAATTACTTAAAGACTTGAATATAATCGATTCGAAATGGGAATGTAAAAAAGATATTCTAATGCTCATTTCGTGATTTTTGTTCACGTTTCAAATGTTTACATTCTTTATAAAATTTACGAAATCAATGAAAAAAAAGTTAAAACATAGTAAAGACTTGAGAATGAGAAAAGTAGAGATTAAAAGCTATAAAAAAAATTGGAGATTGATATCAAAATAGCGCGGGTCACAAAAATAATAAAATATATATGTATGACTAAGTCGTAGTGGATACAGAAGATTATTGGTACAGACAGGAGGATCGCATCATTTGAGATTTCATCAGCTTCTGCCTACTTTGAATATTCTGTCGGGCGGCGATTTTAGATTCGATGGTAAATTTATTAGCAACATGCAGAAGTAACAAAATAATAAATGAGTATGGAATGGAGGTTGGGAGGTTGTTGGAAGCGAATTTTACTTTGGATTGAAGATGAATTCTGGTGCTTATGATTTTATAGGGTTCAGGGGCTGGCTTCTTACTTTATCATGCCAAAATCCTAGATTATACTTAACAGGAGGTGCTTTAATATGACAAAAAAAACCAGCATCAGACACGAACCTCAATACCCACAGAAATAATGAATTCATCACAAAACCAGACAGTCAGACACAAACATGACTTCTCATTACCATATTCCCAACATAAACTGACCTTAAAACAAATCCAGATCAGATCTGAAGGCAGTGAAAAGCACACAAAAAATACAGATGAGAAAATAAGGGGAAAATAAGAGTTTAGAGCCGAAACTAGCGGGATATTTAATCTCATACAATATGTTACCATTTACGAATGTTGTAAGGTCAGAGAGCAATCCACAAAGTTATATTATGGCATGCATAAAAACTTATTTCTCTTTTTTTTTCTTTATGCTTGCCTTCCTTATTATATTATTCATATATAACAATATCTGATGTTGTTGAAACAGAAGTTTTGTGTCAGATCATTGCAATGCGAAAAGAGAAGAGAAAAAAAAAGAAAATGGATAAGCAATAATGTATAATAAGTGATCCCATCCCCAACAATCATCATCTCATCTCATGGTATACTCGTTTATGTGTGATTTTAATTTGGGCATCACCATGTCATGAATAAACGGAAAAAATGTGTTCATTTCGAATTTGCGCATGAATGCTGATTTATTTGATGTTTAATGCTTAAGAGGCAAATTTCATTCCTTGAATGGACGATAACCTTTTTTTTTAAATTGAAGAATTAATGAATAACAAGATGCTACTATCATTATAAGGGTTTATGCTGGAGAATTTGATAAAATATTGCATAATCATTCTTGCTGGTATAAAAACTTTTTTTTCTAGTGCTGCATTTGTTAAAAATATTTAAATTAGAGTACCGAAAGGGTCGATGGATTTACATACAGTATGATAAACATATGGAGGAAGTTTTAAATTGAAGATAACAACTAATATAATTTGGGAAAAACAAGCATTTATCATGTTTTGTGGTTTAATTTATACTTTACTGGAAATCCATCAACAAGCTAGAATTACCATATTTTCTCATGTAATTTAAGTGAGCTGAAGTGGCTCGGTGGTGGAATGGTTTAGTGCTTCGGTACAAAATTATTGCAATACCAACACAACGATCATGGGTTCGAGACGCGTCATGGGAAATTTTTCACTTTGTCCTTTTTCGAATCATATGTACTAGAAATGAGGCTCACAGACTTCCTTTGTAAACTACAGGCAGAAATGTCATCAGAAAAAGTGGTTCGGATCCCACTATCAACTCTAGGTTTCTAGGTTTGAGTGCAGTGATTAAGCGCATTCTCACTCTTTAAACTTTCATTACCTGCAAATCGCCCTAGCGCACCTATAAGTCAGAATTCACTTACTTTCGAGCTTACATCAAAAAAATGCGCCAAAAAATAATTAAAATCAATAAACTCTCTCCAACTAGACTTCATTTTCGATACAAAAGACATATCAAATACACATTAATTATATGCTCAACCATGATGCTGATCATGTGTGTAATGAAGACTTGTCTCTACATCATTTTCATTGATACTCTTTAAATATCATAATCACACTCATCAAATATCAAAAATAAAAAATATTATTTATACAATGCTGATGGATATGCTGAGTTTGAAATAAAGAGAAAGAAATAATTTCTGATGGAAATTGATATGCTTGTTGTGCTTTGATGATTTATTAAAAATAATTTAAACATGTGAATTTTTTTGGTCTGTGTCTCAACTCATCCACTTCTTTTATTTTATTTTGTGTTTTGCCTTATATGATTACTTTAAAATTAAAATAGACAAGGCAAAAGACAAGAAGAAGGAGAATACAAAGAAAAATGTGTTTTTGATTGAAGCAGGAGGCTTAGCTCCAACTTTTATTGGGAGCATGTGAGCATTTATCAATATGTAATTTAATGCTCTAAATCAATGACATGACAGAAGGAACTGAAACGTTTATTAAAACGACGCTTGTTTTAATCGATTACAAATTCGATTTGAATTTATGTGATTTTATTTTTCTTCTATTTTATCTCGAAGTCGTATCAATAAATTTATTTCTAATAAATTGTCGGTTGTGGTGTTATTTATTATTAATCATGATAGTTATCTTGAAGTTTGACTAATGTTTCATATATTTCGAAAATTCTATCGGTGATTTTGATCACTCTTTTTTATGAAAAATTGTTAAGGCTTTTTTGCTGCTGCTGTTA
The DNA here is from genome assembly GCA_917627325.4 of Chironomus riparius. Taxonomy (NCBI): domain Eukaryota; kingdom Metazoa; phylum Arthropoda; class Insecta; order Diptera; family Chironomidae; genus Chironomus; species Chironomus riparius. Next base: position 11,915,229 of record OU895877.1, on the reverse strand, counting down.
TCGCATGGCATGTATGAAAGTTTACTTTGACAAATATCTTGATATGAAGTACAAATTTTTTCTTGGTACTAGAATGACTATGTTCTGATGTGACTGAGCGTTTCAGATAAGAAATTGGGAATTTTTAAGGAATGTTGTGGTTTAAGAAGTCAGAAATTGAAGCTTAGTCCAATTTTGTAGTATAGCTAGGTTTGCAACCTAGTGCACGTTAGTAACTGCTTTTTTCAAAGCCATACCTTAAAAATTGTGAGTCTTACTAAGCTGTGATGCATGGGAATCTACTAAAACATCCAAAAACTCTATTCTGCTTCTTATAGCCCAGTGTTGTCCAAACTTTTTTTGAGCCACGGCACATTTTAGGGAGAACCCATGACTAAAGCCCAACACAGCATACGACTCGCGTCATTTCCGAAAAAATTCTACGGCACACATTTTGGAAATCACTGCTATAGCCCTTGCGTTACTCATGCAAAGAGTCACAATCTAAAAATAAGGCAATCAGGTTGCTTAGCTTCTCTGCAAACTCACTGAAACCTTCCAAGTCACAATAATCCTCCATAAAAAGTCACAGACAATTTGCTCACAAAACCCAAACATGTCTCTTAACAAAATTTGCACCACAAAGTATCATACATGGTGTAATATTCGGTAATATATGTGCTTTTATAACCCACAACAAGAAGCAGTGGCAATCGAGAGATCGTAATCAATTGATATTCACCATATATGCATGGTCAGCTCGTACTGTATGAGATTAAACATTGTGTGCATTGTTATAAATGCAGCATAAAATTTAATACAATAAATAATAGGCAGGCTTACGTTTAACACCACAAATGGTTATCTATTACACATGTTTTAATCACATTAAAGGCATAAAAAGTAAAGAAATAGTAATAAGTTATATATGCTCAATATCGATACATGTGGAGAGTTCAAATATCAAATTTGCAATTGTACATTATCCATATTTGTTAATAAATACTTCAGGTCGTATCCAGTTGATGCCTCTCAAATGATATATCATTTCTTACATGCTCTTTTATAGTTTTTTTTAGCAATGCGACTGAATAAAACAATCACATACTTATGTGCACGCAGAATTGTTAACTTATTGTTGCCTTTTATGAAACTTATTCAGTACTCACACTTCATTGTCCATTTCTGGCACTCATGACTTCTTGCAGTTGCTTATATGGATAGCATTTTACATCTTTTTGTGTGAGAAAAAAATAAATAGTTTTTGGTAAGGAAATGAGGTGGTTTTTGGGATGTAATTGATAAAGATTCTTGATAAATTCGAGATTTTAAGTCGTTTTGTCATGTTGTCTTTCAAGGCAAGCTAGGAAAGATACTTAAGGTACGATCCCGAACAGTACAAGTCGGATAATCGAATATAAATCTGGAGTCAAGTTAACATGACTCTGGCATGATGCTGGCTTCGATTTAAATTCAGCACCATGCCAGAGTCACACTGGATTGTTGCAGGATTTCTTATCGATTAACCGACTTGTGCCAATCGGGTAAAATTCAGATTCACAATTCACATCCCAAAATCATCAACATCTCATAAGCAACAATTCAATTCTCCTCACCCATTTCTTCGAATCACTAATTCGACTTACTTTATGACTCAAAATTCTACAGAAAATGAACCTAAAGACTCCTTTATTTTGACTAACAAAACCCACAAAAAAAATGCATTTAAATCTCAATCTTTGTATATCCAAAAAAAAATCAATTTATATTCAATACCTTAAAGAAAAAGAGTTGAGGAGATGAAAAAGACTTCATTAAACGAATGAAAGATTTTCTAAATTGAAAGTGATTTCTAAGGAAATTCAAATAAAGTGCATTTTGATAAATGACACATTATTATTTAGAAAAAGAAATCTGGATCTTTTCAAAGCATCAACAAAGGGAATTGAGAAGATCAAAGAAGAAGTAAAATGCTACAGACGGTTGTGCATTAGAAGGAGGAAATGCTCCAAGAAACGCATCGTTCAGTCAATGGAGCAGCATATCCATATCATAACACAATGACATATTAAATCATATTTTTTTTAATACCTTCCTTCGGACGCAGACTCAATTTATATTCATGAGCTCTTTCTTCATAAAACAAGCACACAAAATGTGAGCTGTTGTGCCGTGTATTTGGGACAATTATGATGTTCATAAAAAAAAGAGTAGAAAAGAAATTGGTAAGAAGAGAATGAATAAGAATTGGGAATATATGAGACACAGTGGAATAAATTTTAAGCTTGACGCTGTGTCTTTATGTGTTGGCGTTTTAAATAAGCCGATAAAATGCGTTGACACGTGAAAATCGATTCAACTTTGCTCACAGTACAGAAATTAGTGGAAAGAATGTAGACTAGGTTGGGGTTTAAAGCGCATTTGGTTTTGATGCTGAGCATAAGACATGTTAACATGATTTCCATTGTTTTATGAGGACTAAGGATGGCATGGTCCTCCTTAATGTTGACCATTAGACAAGAATGGTTGATATAGTGATAAAGTTAAGGTTAACAACTTAGTTTAAGACTCAGTATAATCAGTTTCTCAATTTTGCACACTTTTAGTACTTCAAGACCTTGTCATAAGTCTATATTTCTATGCTACGCTTCCAGCTTGTCCAAATCAAGTGAAGAATCACACAAAAAATAAATTCTTCAACATTCCAAGCTTAAAATTTCAAGAAAAACCAAGCAAAACTTAATATGCATCACCTCATTCAGCCAAACTGCCTCCATGCAACTTCACCATTCCAAATCTCCACAAAATAAAATAAAATAAAATAAATACTCAGCTCAACATGCTATAAATGACGACAACAAACAGAAGTCGATACATACATGACACGCTCATTGTTATTGTCTGTTACTGCTGCTGTACCTCAATTTTTTTTTAAATAAATGTCGTATTGTTGCCTGTCTCGACGTTCGTTGAAATAAAAATTTAAATAAGTAATGACATTTTGAGAATTGGAAGCTGAAAAAAGCAGGCATCAATCGTTGAATGATAATTAAAGTTATGTTTTACATGATTCACTTTTTTTTGCGCTTTAACAATAATTCTTCATAACCACTGGCACTCCTTTTCCGAAAAAATAAACTCGATTCTTTCTTTTTATTGCCATCAGTCGTCATCGTCGTTGTCTTATGACGACGTTCCAATGCTTCTCTTGAATCGCTTCAATGAATTTTTTCATAATAAAGAAATTATGAGAATATACATATAACCTTTGATGTCATATGAATGAGTGCCTTTAATCATCAATACTTGTTTCCTCCACCTTTTTTGAGCAGTAATAAAAATACAAATTACATTTCTATGCTTGAATGGATATTCGCTACAAATTTCTTGACTCCTTAATTAGGTCATATCGAATAATAATAGCAACAGTAATAACTTTTTTTTTCTGCAAACAATAGCATTCATCCGTAATAAGTAAGGATGATTATGGGAGTAGGCGTTTCCAATGCGCATGTTAAAGTAGACATTTTTTTTTTGCAATAAATTGTATGATATGGAAGTGTATCTAATATGATGAGGCAGAAAATTAAGACAAGATGATTATTTGCCTTTGTTGTTGACTTCTTGAGTGGATTATGACGATGTCTGAAAGTAATGTTGGAAGTATTGTGCGATGTGCTTGTTATAGTAATGGTATACTTTGTCATAGCTACATGAAGGGATTATATACCTATTACTTACTTCTTACAGATCAATTGTGATCCATGGTTTCTCTTAGATCTAATGCTATCGCTGATTGTCAATTACTAATCCAAATTCACTACTGTTACTGTCAATAGTTTTCTTCTAAGAGTTCTTAGGGCGTCCTAATGATGCGTTTTGTGTTGCTCTAAATGAAATGTTTGTAAAATTAGCTTCTTGTGGGGATCGAACACACATCTTCTTTAAAAAGGCGGTTCGAGATCAGAAGGCTGCAAGGTCGCATTAAGTTTAATCTTGATATGGCAGATTTGCCTATATTTGGCTCTGCAAAGCTAATCTGTAGCCTAAAACATAGCCAGGTCAGACGTTTTACAGTCAAACCCTCTTCCGCCCCAAAAATGTTTTCAATTTGCTTAAAAAATCAAATTACACAGCACATCTTAAAAATTTCTAGGTACAACCCTGATTTTCTTTTTTTTATAAATCGAGACCATTTTTGAGGCTTCTATGGTGCAAGGGTCTTATGCCTGACTATGAATTATAAACCAAGATAACGTCCCGAAGGAATATGCAACAATGACTTTCTCATAAAGATGGAAAAAAGATGAAATAAGTTCCTAAGACTTCTATTTACATCAACCCATATCATCCACATCCCAAACTGAATCCCCCATAATCCGATCGAATCCTCAAAACAGAAAAACTGTGCTAAAAAGAGATCATTATTATTGCATCACTTGAAAGCAAATCTCCGTTCAGTTAGTTGCAAACGAATAATATTGTAATAATAAATGAATCATATTGTTAGACATGCCACACAAAACGTAGAGGAGAAAAAAAAAAGAAAACTGAAATTTATGAGAAATGGAAACATTAAAAAAATCTATTTATGTTGTACATCAAAAAAAGGCGATCACAAATAAATCTTTTGAACTGCTTACATTATACTTTGTAGTTTCATCAGTGCAATGTTTATGCTTAAGCATGCTCTGTACTCCTCTCATCTTATTCTTTCGGTACCCTATTGTTATGTATTGAATCTCCATTGATTTATTCAACAACAGTTTGCGGTTCACATTAAAGCACCATCATTACATTTCATTACAACTCTCGCCTTGCTCTGGCTCTTCTTTTCTTTTTCTCATCACACACTCTAGTTTACTTCTCGGTGTTATGTTTTGTAGTTTATCCGGTTGAGACGATAATCTTCCATTTACATCACGACATAACGCGCGTTTTTTGGCCTTGCTACATTATTATCGTGTTGATGTCTAGTTTCAATAATGCTCTGCTCCACAATATATACATTTCAAGACTTCGTATAAGGAGAAAAATATCGTGAAGATAATTATGACAATAGTCAATATGAATTAAGATATCAGATGAGTTTTTTTTTTTAATTTTAAAATTTCTATGGGAAAGGTTTTAGGGGTCGTTCATAAATGATGACTAATTTTTTTTGGGAGGGTCTAGTGTTGTTTGACAATTCCATACGCAGAGTTGTGAAGGGATTTAAAAATCCAATTCTTAAATCGACATCATTTATGACGAACCCCTCAATATTTTGGACTTAAAAATCATTTTAACACGTTTAAAATTCATATTTTGTTATCTTATCTCGTGAATATTAATTATTATTGAAATTTATTGAAATTGATTTGTGAAAATTAGCAGAAAATTTGTTAAAATATTTACAAAAAATATTAAATTACAGATAAGTATGTTAATCTATCGTTTCGCAGCTGGATATGCTTCGACAAAATCTAAATTGATATGTTAAATTTTTTTAAATATTTTTGCTTGCCATGTTTGAAGTAGAAAATCTCCGGTTGATAAGTTTAAATTTATTGGATTGTCTAAATTGTTTATTGAGAAATTCAATTTAATTTTTTTTCTTTAGTAAGCAAAAATTGATATGGCGTGGATCATTGAACCTTAAAAAATTTAAAGTAAGCAAACATGATGATGTAAATTACCAGTGATTCGACCGTTACTATAAATTATAAGCCATAATTCACGATCCTATTACAGATCACTGTAAATTTCTCTTGACTCTATGTAAATCTTAAGCACATGACTTAAAACTCGAGTGGTGAATTGCTGAGGTAGCTCCATGTAATATAGATTACCAAAAAACTGAGCATATGTTGACTAGTGTACTGGTGGGCTAAAGTTTCAGTGGGCAAAAGTACCAGTAGGAAATATCAGTGCGAATATGTAAAGTGGACAAAAGTCAGTGGTCAAATGTACCAAACCCGCCCATGACCGTTGTTGGCCATATTAAAGTTTGTCATTTAGCATAGTATGAGAAGCTCTGGGCATCATTGTTACAACAGCTCTAAGTCGATCCGAATTTCGTATTAAATCGAACTTATTTTTTCATGAAAAATTTGCTGAAAACTGAGTCAAGTTTAAGGTTCCACAGCGGCAACTGTTTAATTTACTAGTCACTCATGCTCGGGTTTCACGAATCAGAACAGTAATCTTCCCAAAAATGATAAACTTTTCTATAAATAAACAAACAGTTGTAATTAGACTAAACTTACCCAAATCATTCTAATTCATAATCTTTCAAAGCAAGCCGAAAAGATTTAGGCACCATCCACATGCTTTTTAAATAAATTTCAAACCAACAAAATTTTTAAATCCAAGACTAATTTTCAAAATCCAAATACGTCTAGAAAATCTCATTAAATTAACGTATCCATAAATTCAACAGTTAAATTCGAAAATAATAACATAATTAAACTCACAATCTCATCATTTCTATCCATATAAAGCTGATTCAACAGTCATTGTCCGTATAACAAACAAATTCATAATGTCATGGATTTTCTGTTTGGTCATTGCTACATACTCGATGGACGTGACAAATTTTAAAATAGGTATAAGAAAAAAATTATAAATGACAGTTATTGGATTTGATGGAAGCTAGTTAATTATTCTTGATACGTGGCTACTTTAACACTTGATCCATACGTTAAGTCCATGCTATAAATCTACTTAGAATAGTAAATGTGGAGGACAATGGAGGTAGATGCACGAAGTGACCTACTTATCATCATTAGAATTATTATGTCGTCCAGCGAACTTGATTGAATGTGAAGAACTCGTGAGGCTCTTAATAGCAGAGGTGTAGCTGGTTGAGGGTAGCTATTCTGGATGTCACGAGAAGCTAAAGTAGATAATTTAATATGGAAGGAGACCCAGAGCTTTAATACCTCTGCTGTAATTTATTGCTGAACGTAGAAGCAACAGGATAATTTAAACTTGCTTTGATCTCAGATTCGTGCTACTTTCAATAACAAATATCAATCTAATTTGACAGATCAATCAAATAAACCTATCAAATTATGTCCATCAACCTACCCGCTTATTTATTTTTATTACAAATCAACATTATTGCTCGGCATATGCCACAGCTAATAAATAAATAAATCCACAGTAATTATAAATTTTTAATGCTCCAAAACTGAGCCAATTTAGTTTAATAAATCATCAATTTTCTTCGATTTTATTTCCAATTTTCTTCGTCTCGATTTCTTTTCATCTTTTCTCTTATTTCAACAAAACAAAATCATCTAATGCCATTTAAGGCAATCTCTGGTGGTTTATAAAAAAAAATCTCATTACTTTCAATTGCTTTTATACAATCTTAATAATGATGTTTGCCAATCTGGACGATTTAAAAGAATTTTTTTCTAGAAAAATAAAAATGTAAAAAAGGAACGGTGATGGTAAACAAGCATACAGACATAGAAATGCAAACTCGTAAAACGAGGGAAAGGAATTTAAAGTATTAAAAGCAATAAAAAGGAAATCTTGAGAATTTAAGTTGGAATTTTTGAGAACTAATGAGTGGATTTGAAGTTGCTTTATGTCTGGTTGTTCACTGGACCCAGTTTCTTATCAATGAGCTTACTGAAGAATGCATTTCATGAAAATTCGTCTTATTTGACACAGAATCTATATAACCCGTATAGCACGAGTCGGTTAATTGAATAGAAATCGTGCATTACTCTGGCTGGACTCAAATCGAATCCAGGACCATGTCAGAGTCACGCCAGATTTCTATTCGATTAACCGACTTGTGCTATTAATGATCATGAGTAGCTTGTCTCATAAGAAGCTTCATCCAATCTCTTTACATGTCAATCAGAATAACTAATGACAAACCATCACTAAAATGCACCTTTTCAATCCCTTTTCTAATGACAATTTCTTACTCAATCGTTCTCAATTCAACTCGTAATCTTCAATAGTTATTAGATAAATGATGTTAGAAAACTGAGAAGAAAAGGATATTGCATTTTATTCAGCATCTATGTCTGTATAAATTCACTTCAATCCTAAAGTGCTCTTCAAAGCGAAAGAAATAAGAAGAGAGAAGAGATTCTCGATTGGTAAATAGTAAATACACACAAAATGTACACATCACTATGATGATATTGAGATTACAAAGAAAAAGAGGAATTCACTTGCAATTGTTATATCCGAAAAGAGAAATACAAATAATAAGAAGAAGCATTTTTTTATATTTACTATTCTTTCCTTTACAGACTGAGCTATCACATAATCTTCAACAGTTATCAGAGAAAGCCCGATCAACTACGGAGTTTATTCATCGACTAAAAGGAATGAGCGACAAAGTGACGGTAAGTGCCTTTTGTACTTTAAAATTCTTTGAAGCTTTTGTAGTTCTTTTGTTAAATTATTTGTGAAAAGAGTAAGACTTGGCTTGTACAAAATGGAATAACTTGATGCTGGTGCTTTAAAAAATCTGCAGTTTCTAGCAAATTAAGGCTCACTCAGAGTTTCAATACAATCCTAGCTTCATGTAATCCAAGAACATCACAGAAATCCTTCAAATAGAAAATTGATTAAATCAACATCATCATCGTTGTAAATAATTAAACTTCTCTCCATACAGCATGCCATATTTCCACAGTCAGTCTTCATTCTGGCATAAAAAGGCTTTAACTAAGAATAAATGAGTGAAAAGTTTGTTCACAACTATTGAATAAGGAAAACTTTTTCATACTCTATTCAAGTCGAATGTTAAGCCAATTTTCCATCGACATAACAAGTTTGATTAATTTCTCGTTCCCTCCATCCACACACTTCACTTACTGCTTCCTTTTTGCGGAACAAAAGGAACAAAAAATACTAAGAATAAGTTTAGTTTGAGAGCATTCGACAAATGTTTTGAAAGTGAAGTGAATTGCAATTTAATAAGCATTTTCTTACATCCTCCCAACCAGCACAAGAAAGTCAAACTTTTCCTCAAACTTGTGCATAATAATTGGGAAAAAAAATTCATCCTGTTACTAATAGAAAGCGCCAACAATCGAGCAATAACTGAGTTTTTTTTTTGCATTTTTATTCGCTATGCACAAATATGATGCCAGCTACTTTTTGTTGTAATCATAAAAAGCAGGCTGCAAAGTTTGCCTTTTCGCAAAACTCATTGAAGCATGACGCGCAAGGAGCAAAAAAGGCAGTGCTATAAAGTGAAAATTAATTTTAATCAAGAAATGTGTTTATATTTTTCGTTACAGGAGTCATGCATAGAGTTTGAGCGACTTGTAAGTGCCCAATGTGAATCATTAATACAAATGATTCATGAGCGGAGGGAATTTCTATTAGACACTATACGAATTGATAAGGAAACAAAAATAAGGACGTTAAAGGTAAGAAATGAAATAAATTTAATTTGAATTGGAAATGATTTGAAAAATGAAGGGTTGAAAAATGTTTTGAGTAATGTTGAATGTTGAGATATTGAATGACCTAAAAATAGTGTTGCTGACTCAGATGTCTGGTTGAGATTTAGAATGTCTTTTTAATGTCTAATTCAAGCGATCTGATCAAATCTCTCAAAATAAATTGAAAATGTAATGTCTGAAGATTATGGAGCATTGACATTCAGAATAGCCGAAGCTTTAACATATCTTGGTACTCAAATATTTGTATTTAGGTTTCTTTATGTATGGAGCCCATTTCTTGAGTGTTTGACAAAGGCATCTCTGAGATATCCCTTATAACCCAGATCTTTGCTGGTTTTGGATCACAAATTGTGATTTTGCCAGAAAAACATACATCAAAAATCAGCCTGACTCAAAAATCAGAGTAAAAGTCAAACAACGTCTCAATCAAACGTGCCTAACTTTACAAATTAAATTACATCATCAAGAAAACTTCCTTAAAAATCTCAATGCACAACTCGATGCAACTAAAACTCGTGTTCCTTCAACCCTGAAATGTCAACAATTCCTAATTAATACAAATTGTTTAAAACTTTATATTTTCATTCTCTTAATTCTCATTCCACAGGAGCAGCAGCTAAATTGTACAGGAAAACTTCAGCAAACAAATGGACTCATACAATTCTGTATTGAGGCACTAAAAGAGACAGATAGTGCGGCATTTCTTCAAGTAAGTTATAAATTTCAAAAAAAGAGATTGGATATAAATTTTTCAGGAAGAGCAATAAGCTTATGAGATCAGATACGAGCAAATATTGAAGATATAAATTTTAAGATGCCTTTTTCCATAAATTTTCTCGTCTTTTTCAAATTTCCCAAAGGCAATCTTCAGCTTAAGAAAAGGATAACTAAAAAAAATGCTTTTTACGATATTAGTTCCGATACATTCCACAGAAAAAAGAAAACTTTAACATTAATTTATTTAGGTCGAATCAGAAAATGTCTCTCTAAAGCGCCATTGAGAGGATTACGATTGATTTACAAATTTTTATTTCTTTGCCTTTCTTTTTGTTTCGTTATCAGGCATATTACATCCATTAACAAAATTTGCTATTGATATTATTATGTCCCACAACTAAATACTCACTATAAGCTGTAAAAACCATTAAAATCCCATATATAAGCGACATGTTACAACATATTTTTCTTTCTATTCTTTTCGTTTCTTTTCATCCTTTGCGATAATTTTCTTTTTTTGCTGCTAATTTGTTGTGTGATTTGCGTTTAGATGGTTGAAAAAATGTCGCATTATGGGTCAGGCTGTAAGCTTTTTAGTGACAATTTTGAGGTTAAATAATTATTTGGGTGTTCAAAAGTAAGTTCTAGGCAAACACATGACTCAAATTAGTCAGTCACTAACCAAACTTGCTAGACTCTAGTCAAACTAGTTAACGTTTAGTCAAACTAGTCAAAAACCAGTTAAACTAGATCATAGAAGTGAAGGAGTCAAAACAAACTAGTGAAAAAGTCAAACATATTATATTGTGTTGCCAAAGAACCGACTTCAGATCCATAATTGTGCTAAGGCATTGTACAAAAGCCTCTTATAGCTTATGATAGTTTGAAGAGTGATTCATTGATGAGTGATTGAAATCACAAGACTCAAACCTACAATTATAGCTTGAAATAGAACCCTAGGCCTAGTTTTTTGATGAATTTCAATCTGTAGCTTTTAAAGAAAGCTGTGAGCTTCATATTTGATGCATATAATGCCATTGGGTAGACATATAACTGCTTGAATGCTATGATGTGTGTTTTTGAAGCAATGATTACGATTTAAAGTTCTAACCTACTTCACTATAGACCCTCCAAACCACATCTTAAATATATTCAGTTAAAGTTGTAATTAATTAAACCCTTAAAGGCATTTGTAGTACTAATCATCAAAATTTGCATGTAAATTCACACAAAGGCCACAAAAGTTCATCACATGTAATCTAGAAATGCGCCCAAAACGCTCCAAATTCACTGACATTTTCAATTATCGCCTGTAAGTATTTTGTACCGAAAAAAAAGCAAAAGTAAAAACGAAACGAAAATGAGAAAGAATGAATTTGCTTGTTATCAAGGATCTCAGAATTATATGGCAAAAAAAAATAAAATAAACCAGCCAGCAAGAAATGTATTAATGTCACGACACACATGGGCTTTTTACACAAATTTTTTTGTGCGCTCGTGAATTCTTTCCTCCATCCTCACATTATTATTTTGTTTTCGTTGCGGTCCCATAAGACGATTATACGAATGAATATTTTTTATGTGTACAAGCATATAATAATTTTTTTTTCATTAACATAAATGTGTCTGTGCTCGACTTTAACTCGTGGGCCTTTTAAAATGCTCTCTGTAGCTAATTAATTCAACACAAAAAAAAATATAAACAATATTTTTATTCTCTTTTTTTCTTCTTCTCTCTGTGATTATGTTATCGCTGATTACAGGTAGGGTCAATGCTTATAAATCGTGTAGCCAACACGGACATGACGTGGCATCAAGAAGTAACGAATGCAGCACCAAGAGTGTCACCCATTGTGGATTTAACGCTGGATGACTCTCATGTTATTCGAGCTATTGATAATCTCAACTTTATTCAAATGAAACGTAAGTTTTAGTCGCACGAATAGTCAACAGTCTATCCCAAGGGAATGAGGGAAATTTGCATTATGGAAGTTGATTTTGGATGGGTTGGGAAGATTTATTAGAAATTCTAGAAAATTCATTAAATTGTGAAATTTTCATATTTTTTGGAATATTTTAAATTTTGTGATTTCTAGGATTTTTAAAAAAGAAATTGTTGGAAGTTGATTGCTTGGTATGTCTTGTTGTATAGCATTTGGTATGACTTATTAAATATACTAGCGTTTATGGCTCAGGATGACCAGGTTGTGATTCTAGTGAATGCTAAGAATAATCAATTGTAAAGTCAACAGAACAACTTATCTTGAAAGCACAAGACGGTCAATCGATCAGAAATCTGAAGCCAAACTGACATATCTTGGGCATAGAGCTCGTTCGATTTATATGAAATCTAGCTTCATGCCAGAGCACCACTGGCTTGGCGTCAGATTTCTGATCGATTAACCGACTTGTACTTCCCGGGTTAGTATATGTTCTAAGATAAAGTTTAGAAAATATCAAAGAATGGGTCTGGGGATGGGATTTGCTTGATTTCTTCTAGTCCATACCCTAAAATATACAAAGATACTCTTAGCTAGTCTCAATAAACTTTGAAAAATACAAGAACATGCAATAAGGGTAGTGCATACCCTAGACTACACACCAGGACTACACCAAGCAATCAGCTTTCCATAAATCTATCTAAAATCACTTTCAACAAAGCTTCCATCCCTTGGTACCTTCAAAATTATTATTTCTTCCTATGCCTACCTTCTAGCTTTTTTTTCTAAGACAAGTTTTTTGTTTTTCTGTTTTTTTTCATTTCATTTTTATATAGTTTCATTAAGTTTATTTTCGAATCGTTCTTTGAGTTATCTATTTCCATCAAAATTATGCGCATTTAATTAAAACTATTAATATTATTATGTTATAATTTACATACCATTGATGTTAATCTCCAACAAAATGTTTTCATGATGATTTGACAATGTATTTCATGCTCTGTATATTAAATAATTTTTTGACCCTGAAATATATAATTTTTCTTCATAATTTCCTCATTTAAATTATTTTAATTTATGTTGCGAATCATAAATTTTTTATGCTTAAATTTTTTTGCGATGCGAAATATTTTCATATTTATGAATATTTAAATAAATTCGACTGTAATAAAGTACACACAAAAAAAAGTAAAGAAAAAAAAATATTCCGTGTATTTCATGCAGCTGCTAAAGAAGGCGAGGAAAGAATACCACAAGGTGAGCAATTGAATCATACATAACAACCCGAATCATAATTCATAGAAACATGTCAAAGGAAAATAAATAAATATATATAAATGAAATTAAGTGATTCAAAATCAATAAAATATTTGTACAATATTTCAACATTGATTTGTTATTATTCATCATACAGAAAGTATAATGCATGCACATATAGATGCGTACATGGATCAATAGACATTAAACATAAACCAAAATTTATTTACCATTTATTTATTTATTTGCGTTCAAACTTTTTTTTGAAAATGAAAGGAAAGAAAAAATTTGTTTTATTCGTTAAACATCAAAAAATGTTAATGTCAAAAGAAGGGTTGAATAAACCATTAATAAAATTTATAGAAGCGCATTTTCCCCATAAATCATGATGTTAATAACTCAAATATTGATTCTTTTGAAATCGATATAGTAATTTAAAATTTTACTATGATATATAAACGAACTTGTAAGGGGGTTCATTGGCTAATGATGTTCAGCTTCTAAGAGGAATAGGGTTCTTTAGTCTTTTAGACTAACCCAGACTCGGGGCAGAGATAAAAATGTTTAAAAGAAGTTTCATTGGTTTCATATTACACTTCTTCTGATTCAGACTATCTGTCTTCCAATGAAGTTTAGAGTTCACTAAAGCAGTGGTGAGCAATCTTTATTTTGCCACGGTACAACTTAGTGGTAAGCCATGATCAAGCCTCACACGGTTTGTGGGTTATCATAAATGTTTTCACGTCACATAGGTTGACCATTGCTGTGTTAGAGACACAGACCTTAGTGTCCTATGTAAAGTCTCTTGTTTTGCTTACTAAAAGTGATCCCAGAGGCATAGCCTGAGGGCTGTGGGTCAAAAATCCCCATTTTTGGATAATAGTTCTTCAATTTGTTAAGTTTTTTTGAGAAAAAGATCCAAAAACCCCCACCCTGAATATTTTTGTCCATACAAAAAATTTCTTGCAACGCCCCTGCATGATACGGTCCATGCGAACATGCTCTTTGTCTTTGAAAGCCTCTATATTGATCACTTTTTTGCAGATGCCTCTTTTTCGAATAGCACAAGTCGGTTAATTGATCAGAAATCTGGAACCAAGCCGGGTTGAAACTGGCGTAAGTGCTGAATTTGAATCGAAGGCAGCAACCTAGAGTCATGATTGAAGAGTCATTGGTGCCGGATTTTTATTCAATTAACCGACTTGTGTCATTCGGAATTTCCTCATAACTTTTGAACATCATTAGCAAATGAACCCCCTTTATTCAAAATTTATTTACCTGTAAACTGTCAAAAATCAATATTGTTAATGTATCTGGACATGTTGATGCTTTCCTCATTCTAAAATCTCTGTTTTCTGATTTAAACTATTCTTAGCTATCATATTTAATGTAAACTGATGGATGAGATCCCCCAACCCAGTACCGTACATTAAATAACTTTTAACTCCTCTTCCACTCGTCCATTCAGTCAGCCAAAAGAAAAATCTTAAGCGCATTACATCCATTAAAAATATTTTTAATTCCAATCCATTTTTCCTGTGCATTAACATTAAATTTAATAGTATAAACACATATAAATGAATGAAAAAAAAATCCCCAAATATGGCTATTTAAAAATCAAATAACACACATAAAAATCTGTGTTGCGGTAAAAGCGATTTAATTCAATTTTTGAGTTAAATTGAAATAAATTCTATTTTTTACGGCCAGTTTTCATGGAAACAAACAAAAATACAGAACTGAATAAAATTATAGGGAAAAGAAAAATTATGTTTATTTGAATGATTTTTATCTTTCTCCGCATTTTCATTTTCATTTAATGTCTTTTCTTCTCTTTTTTTTTCTATTTCTTTTTATCTTTGTGAATAGTTCCATTGGCACCACAAATAATTCCGGAAGATTGTTCAGCTGAGAATAATTCGGTGACCGTTGCATGGTTACAACCTAATCACTCTTTTATACAAGGCTATGTACTCGAGCTGGATGACGGAAGTGGGGGTGAATTTAGGGTAAGCATCGCCTTTTATTATGCATTGAATGATTTATGAGAACGGTTCTCTCGACAGTCGTCGCTACACTCTTTTTTTGTGTGTGTATTTATTATTTTATCATTCTATTCTGAATAATGAAAGCAGGAAGAAGATGAAAAAAAAAACTTTAATTCTTCTCTCTTTTTTTGCTGCTCAACATGAGAAGCAGATGATTATGAAGATGATTTAATGCATATGGAATAAAGAATAAGAAGAATTGTGAATAGAAGGAAGGTCAGCAAAAAAAAATTGGGTGACATCAGGAAGTGGTTCTTTGAATGGAATTTGTGTTAAAGATTGTAGATTTTTTTACTGTTCTTGGTGTTGTCGTGGCCTTTTCTACAACATTGGTGTTTAAGCTTATAAAAAACCTTTACCTATTCAGATCAATTGTGATCCAGAGGTGCGCTAGGGCGTTTCGCAGCTAATGAGAGTTTGACGAGCGACGATGCGTGAAACCACTGCACTCAAACCTTTGCCTACAATTTAAAGTGAGATCCAAACCATTCCTTTGCTAACATTTCTGCCTGTAGCCTACAAAGAAAGGCTGTGAGCCTCATTTCCAGTACAAATGATTCGAAAAAGAACAAGTGAAAAATTTCTCATACCCAGTCTCGAGCCCATGATCGCTGTGTCGGTATTGCAATAATTAGGTACCGAAGCACTAAACTATTCCGCCACCGAGCCACTTCAGCTCACTTAAGCTTAAGCTTATACTATCTAATGTAAATGCCTCTTTCAAAAGAGACATGACACCTTACTGTGCTGCAACAATCGTTTATTTTTAATACTTATGAGCTGAGCAACAAAGCAGCCATTAAGGTGTACTGTAGCTTAAAAAGTTGCTCAGAAAGTGAGAGTTTTGCATCCTTTTGGATTATTCCAAAAGCCACATACCCGTAATCATTTATTTCAGTCGAAAAACTGACTCATAGGTGTGTCACAGAACATAGGTTGGTCATTTCTGGTCAAACAAAACCTTTCAAAATGAACTAAAACTTTCTTCAATTTCAAAAAAACGTCAATACCTTCCATCTCTATAAAAATTCCAAAATAATCATTCCCTCATAAAATCGAGTGCACCAAAGAACATGAAAGACATTTAAAGAACAGAATACAATGCTTAATTCACATAATTTATTTTCAAATCACGTGTGGGCGCTTATAACATTATAAAAAGGAGTGCAAGTTGAGTTCATTTACAGCAGGAAAGGACATTAATACGTTTATTAATAGACGTATTAGGGAAAAAGAACTCATTCAGGAATTTTATGGATTTTTACTTTACTAGAATTTCCACTTATACATTCGTATTGAGTAAATTTTAATTTAATATTCAGCATCATATTTATTATGAAGTTCATGTTGTGAATACAGTGGAGTCTGCATGACTTTAATTCTGTGATATTTACACGTTTATTGCATTTCGTTGTACTGAATGTTAAATAATAGCAAGTGCATTGGATTTATTGACATAGTTATTTATGGAAATTTTTGTTCTGATTGACTTAAAGGTCTCACAATTGTATTGAAAATGCTGGAATTTTTATTAAATATTCGAAATTGAAATTTTTAAGCGCTTGCTGTTCAATTAATTTCTCAAAACTGCACAACACTCAATGCAGTCAAAGCAATAACATAATCGAATTTCTCACACGTTAGTGAACATTTTCTTTGACAATATCGCGTCATGAATATATCAGTACAGCATATGCTGTCAACATACTTCAAACATATCGTTTCACAAAGGTTCCACTGTGAAATTTTAGCATCAAATAAACCTCTTTGGTTCTTCAGCAACAAAATAGACTCTTCAGGGGCGTCGTCAGGGGAATTGGAGTCGAAACTACACTTCATATTTCATAAATTAAGTCCAAGCGCTGCTATACAATGCTAAAAAATTCAAAGCAACGCATCAAAATTCTTTAAGGAATAAAGCAACACTTTAAAGTTAATTTGTATAAATCAAAGCAATACTTTAGAATTCTTCAATTATCAAAGTAACGCTTCAAAACTCTTCAAGGAACAAAGCAGCGCTTCAAAGTTAATTTGTAAAAGTCAAAGCGATGCTTCAAAAATTCTTCGATGATCAGAGCAACGCTTCAAAAAAATCTAAACTCAAAGCAACACTTCAAAGTTTTTTTGTAAGCATCAAAGCAATGCTTTAAAAATTCGTCAAAAACAAATCAACGCTCCACAATTCTTCAAAGAACAAAGCAGCACTTCAAAATTCTTTTAGAACCATAACACTCCCTCCCTCCTTAATCACGAAAATTCCTGACTACACAACTGAACCTCTCTTACGAGCATATAAATTTAAAATGATTTGATGTAATATCCGTAAATACTCATTAATTTTTCATTAAAGTTTAATGAAATATATATTACCACATTAATGCTCAAACGAATTATTTCTCGTCATTTTTTCATCCCCTTTATATATGAAAATCTTTTTTAGAAAAAAAAATTCAATTTTTCCTATACGTCGGTGCTTCACTTTATCGTCTACTAATTTTTCCCATAATCATTTTTGATTTTCATCTCTCTACCTCTCATGTATGCCTGTATGATTTGCTTTTGTCAATTACCGATAACATTTCCACTCGATAATGCAATGATGAAAAAAAATTCTGTATGCTATAAGTACGTCTGTATCATAGGAAACATTTTGAGCCTATAAATAGGAATTTCGCACACAGAAAATATATTATTTGGAATTTAAATGGCAAAGACTTGATTTGGAACGCATTTTTTGCTGTTATGTAATTTTTAAAGGATGATGTTACTCGATAAAGATTTTATTAAGGTTTAAAGCTAGCTGATTGGAGTTTTCGGAACTCAAGGGAGATAGTCTTATTCAGGGCTGAAGTACGAAATTTTTCGATGAATCCAGATGAGGATTTTGAAACCAAACAGACCCTTACTCCTTATCCTTATGAGACTTCCATGTCTAACAAGTGTCTGAGAGTCGGTTGCATAAAATAAAGGAAGGCATCCTGGACCATTTCTATTCAGACGCTGTTAATTCTTTCTACGCTACTTTAATAAGTAACTGAGTGCATAAAAGGATAAAGAATTTCAAACAAAAGAAACAAACGACCTTAAACAAGTGCAGCAAAGGACTTACAAGTGCTCATACATTTAAGATTTGACGCCGAGCACCTACAACCGTTACAATACCACTCAGTGAAACATGAAGCTTCAATCTCTTAGTAGCTTTAAGTCGTTCTTTAAAAAAATTATAACTCAATCATAAAAAGTCAAGAGCGCCAACATAAACAACTGACATAAAGGACAAACAGTAAAAGCATATCATAAAAACCAGCCATCACTTTCATAAAAACGTGCTTTAAACTGAGAGAGAAAAAATAAAATTTCCCAATGAATATTTTGCATGATTATGTATTGGAATGGGACGAAGCGGAACATATTAAATTGTGTATCATTAAAGGACCCCATGGCCAAAATAATTATATATAAATAACCTCGAGGAGAAATTTTCATCGTCATCTCATTGCATCCATTAAAGTATTTTCCCAATCCACCCTCTATTAGCATCGAACAATGTCTGTGTATGTTGTATGTTTCAGGCGATGGTTAAAGCGCTTTGACCGAAAGTAAAACATCAAAAACATGTTCAAAAAAATTTCCAGGCTTTAAGCTAAATGAAATAAGAATGTATAGCAAAAAAAAGGGGGAATGAATGAATGAATGAATGGATGAATGGATTGAGGATACAAAAGGGGAGAGAAAAGAGGAAAAAATAAAAATCGTAAACACGTGAAAATACAAATATTATGAAAGCACATTGACTTCAAAAGGAACGACGAATGAGAGAGAACCGCATCACGTACTATTCCCTATGATTTTTTTTACACATTAAATTTATTTTGATAGTCGTCATACATAAGTGACTGACTGGATGATAAAGAAGAAAATTTTTTGACACACCCAAAAGCGAGCGAGCCTTAATGGAATTTATCATTTAATTAACAAACTTTCTCTCCTTTATATATTTTTACAGGAAGTTTATTGTGGCAAAGAGACGATCTGTACGGTTGATGGGTTGCATTTTAATTCTATGTATAATGCACGTGTAAAGGCATTCAATACGAGTGGAGAGGGTGAATATTCTGATATAATTGGATTACAAACAGCCGAAGGTAAGTAAAAAAAGATAAAATATTTTTTTGTCTAATTAAATTCTTAAAGTTTATCAACTTCTGCTGTATATGTGTTGCTGTTTGGGACGAGACAGACGCTGAGAGAGACAGGAAAAATGTTATTTTTGCTTCCTATCTTGTTAGTAAACTTGAAAATTGAAAATGAAATTTAATGATCTTGGAAATGATATGACGGCAAACAACGCATTCACTTCCTTTGAAATTTAAATACCTTGAAGGAATTTATTTTTGAGAGTTAAGGATCAGAAATGTAAACAGTAATTATAATTTTGAATGACATTTGATGTTGGTTGGATGTTTGGGAGTGCAAAAATTGTCATTATAGACTAGTGTCTTCGAGCTTTGGTTTTCAGTTATTGTAACTTCGAAACATCAAGTCATGGGTTCGAAACTTATCAGGGGGAAAAGAATTTTTTGAAGCAAATGTTTTGAAATCGTTAGCTTCAGTCCTACTTGTTGAAGTACAGACTAATATGCCAATGAAGGAATGGTTCTTGTCTCACAAAAAATTTAACGTCTAGACTTGAGTCAGGAGTGTCGAAATAGTCAAAAATGATCCAATCGCCTCATGCTTAGCTTTATTACACCCCCGACCATTGCAAAGCATTACCAGACCTATGGAAGCATTTAAGAATGTGTTGCACAGTAATACAATAGTTCAATGGGAGTATCTAGTGAGGGAGAAGTGTACTGCCAGGTCATAAAAAAAAATCCTTGACTTCTGAACACACCTTAAATGCACTCATGACACCTTCACTCTTATAATCTATCAAACAGCAGTCTGACAATCTGATAATGCATATCTCACCATTTCCCATAAAAAAATCTCAACTTCTGTATATTAAAAAAAAGTATGCAGGATGATGATGATGTATATTTCATATGCACATCCATTACTATGAGGGTAAATTTGATGACGATAATAACGTCGGTGAAAAAAAAAATCTTGTACTTACAATTTATTTCACTGTGATTTCATTATACTTAGTTACTCATGAAATGTAATGCTCTGTGAAAATGTAAGCTAAATTTGATTTGTGAAGAACTCAACACAAAAATAAAACTTTTTCTATTCACATCAAAAAATCGACATCGCATGTAAATACCTCGAGCGAATTTCATAGGATCATGGTGTGGGGATTTAAATGCAAGAAGGAAAAAATAAAAATCTGTAGGAAGTAAGCAGGAATTAAGGGAGAGAAAATTTTTATAACAACATTTTTTAATATCAATAAAAAATGCTTTCAATTTTTTTAAATACATTCAAGGAATGGAGACTCAGTTGATTGGAAATAAAGGAGATGTAGAGAGATGAAAGATGTTTGTGGGATTAAAGCAAGAAAGTTATTTTTATTTTTACAAGAATTTGATTGAATTAAATCAATTTACTGAGGAATTTTCGTACAAATCTGTTGTGTTTATCGGTGATATTAAATTTAATGGAATTGCCAATTTTAGATTTGATGGATCATTGTTTGATGATTTTTTCGTTTCAATGATCTGATGAAATTTTGCAATTTCTTGGCTAATTTTGTGTAATTTGTAGTTATTTGGATAAATTCTTGAATTATCAAAAAACTATCTATTCTTGACTTTCAGCATGTTTTTAAAAATTACTATTTGAGGGCAGCTGTTGCGTGATTTCTGATCCCAGGTTGATCTCCATGATCCCAGGTTGTTCTCCATGATCCCAGATAACTCCTAATGATTCTATGTAGCTCCTTATTATCCCAAGTAGCCAACCTTTGATGAGAATTTGGCTTTTTTGATCAAATTTTTAATTATTCTGTCTATAACCATTTGAAAAATTTCTTAACGTCTCTAAGTAGATATATGCCATCCTTAACGCTTATTTAAATTAAGAGGATAAACCTAAGTGTCGGACGGCTTGCAACGGAAGCCAAGCAGAATATTAACGCCAGTCAAAAACTTCTTATAATAAACAAAATGTTATGCAAGTTCAATTGCATCATACAACCCACTACACCCCCCCAAACCCTTCTTAATATATAAAAAAAAAAACAACTTTATCTAAACATAAAATTCATTTGAGATTAAATGTGAATTTAATTCCCCAAAAAAAAAACTCATCTCAAACAACATACAGTAGCGCTCAAAATGATAAGGACAGCAAATTTTTTTTCACATTTTTATTAATTTTGACTCACAGGATTATCTAAATTTGCTGAAATTTGGACCAGTTATACAGTTTTAAATGTCCTTTCATACAATATATACTAATTGTACTTTAATTAAATATTTTTGAAAAAAACGGTAAAAAATCAAAATGGCTGCCGCTCAAAATGATAAGGACAGTAGATTATGTTAAGATTTTATTATATTAAGTAATATTATGGAACTTTTAAGACTTAAAACATCATGTTTGATGAATATTCTTTAAATAAATTTATAATTCACGCTTCTAGATCTAAGACTTCTTACTTAATTTTAGTGTTTAAAAATATGTGAAAATTTTGTCAATTTATGATAAATTGTCGTACAGAAACTTGTTTATTCTTTAGGTTAACTACCAAAAATTATAGATAATTTGATTATTTATCAATTTATGATCAAACATTTAGATAACTGTTAATTGATGTAATTTTTTTTCAAAAATTTTATTTTTTCTTTGCGAAATTTTTGTGAACTTAAGTCGACAATTTGAAAAAAAATTGTTAAATATTCGCAAAACAATGCTTAAATTAGTATATTTCTCTTCCATTTTAATTGTTTAATAACATATATCAAGCAATTGAACCACTTCGAAAGGATAAGTGACTAAGCAATCGTTCTCTTTCAACAACAAGACTTTTTGATATGGCAAAAATGAAAAATGTGTTGGAACCTAAAATAATATGATTTACATAAGTGAAGTTTTAACATAAAATACCTAAATTTGGCTTTTTTAATCGAATAACACTCTATTTTGTATTTTATGAGTGCTAAATTTAACATTTTTACAAAAAGATATTTCTTCATATTTTTTCGTCTTGAGAAGCTCATAGAGAACGATTGCTTAGTCACTTATCCTTTCGAAGTGGTTCAAGTGCTTGATATATGTTATTATACAATTAAAATGGAAGAGAAATAAACTAATTTAATCATTGTTTTGCGAATATTTAACAATTTTTTTTCAAATTGTCGACTTAAGTTCACAAAAATTTCGCAAAGAAAAAATAAAATTTTTGAAAAAAAATTACATCAATTAACAGTTATCTAAATGTTTGATCATAAATTGATAAATAATCAAATTATCTATAATTTTTGGTAGTTAACCTAAAGAATAAACAAGTTTCTGTACGACAATTTATCATAAATTGACAAAATTTTCACATATTTTTAAACACTAAAATTAAGTAAGAAGTCTTAGATCTAGAAGCGTGAATTATAAATTTATTTAAAGAATATTCATCAAACATAATGTTTTAAGTCTTAAAAGTTCCATAATATTACTTAATATAATAAAATCTTAACATAATCTACTGTCCTTATCATTTTGAGCGGCAGCCATTTTGATTTTTTACCGTTTTTTTCAAAAATATTTAATTAAAGTACAATTAGTATATATTGTATGAAAGGACATTTAAAACTGTATAACTGGTCCAAATTTCAGCAAATTTAGATAATCCTGTGAGTCAAAATTAATAAAAATGTGAAAAAAATTTTGCTGTCCTTATCATTTTGAGCGCTACTGTAAATGCAAAACAAAAATAGAATTAAGCATCAAAAAAATATTTTATAGCTCACAACAACGCAAATCTGAAATTTTAATATTTATCCTTTCATTTGCATAGCAATAAAGCAGGCTTCATCTCTTTATCGCATCCAATTAAGTTATGATCCCTTGCCATATATGAAGGAAAAAGCCTTTCCATTTCGTATGTCATAAAACAAAATTTTTAACGATACTTTTTTTTTATTTATTCACTTTCATTCGTCTTTCAATTTTTTTTTTTGCTCATGCTTTATTTTTAATATCAAAGAATTCCGCATATTCATAAAAAAATTGTGAAATAAAAAAGAATCTTGCTTCCATTTCCTTTCTTTGTCGAACATGAAGTGGTGCTGAACGAAAAATTGAAGGAGTGTGCTAAATATTTATATGTACATGAACAAATGATGTACATGAGGAATCATAAAAAAACAACTTCTTTCTTGCTTGTGCTTCTTTATGTCTTTAAATTTTTCATATTCAATGCTATTTTTTTCTTTCAAAATCGCTCATTATATGCTAGTTGTGTATGCTTATGTGATGTTTTCAACTCTTCAAA
Organism: Chironomus riparius; assembly: GCA_917627325.4. Classification (NCBI taxonomy): domain Eukaryota; kingdom Metazoa; phylum Arthropoda; class Insecta; order Diptera; family Chironomidae; genus Chironomus; species Chironomus riparius. Next base: position 11,891,423 of record OU895877.1, on the reverse strand, counting down.
GGAAAGCTTTCACTGGAAAATTCGATTAACTTTGCTGGCAGATTGAGGTTGTATATCCTTACTCTGTCTTTAGACTGTAGATTTACCAGCTGCATTTGAGATTGAAATGCTTTTTTTTTATGGAAAAATATGTTGTTGGGGATTTTTCAGGGATGATGTCTAATATCATGCTGGGAGGTCGCTCTGTGCTTTTTCATATAAGACAGAAGACAAAGAAGCAAAGCATAAGATGGATTTAGAAGATAAGTTTGGTGCCAATGTCATAAAAGGAGCTTCTTACAACCTCCTCATGTCAATTGAGAGGTTCTGAGAATTCAAAAATTATTTTTTTTGACTTATTGGTCATAAGCAAGCATCAGCCAGTGTTAGGGACATCTTTAGGTACCTTCTAATGCAGGCTCTGGATCACAATTGATTTGTAAGGCTACTACAGCAAGTGAGGCTTAGTTAAGCGCCTCATAGCGAATCAGAATCCTACGAATGTTTCTCTGAAGCTCCGTCGCTGCCATTTGCATCACTTAAACAAGACTATCCTTTTAAATGCGCTGTTCCACTAGCTTTAAACACATCACATATCATTTTTTATATTTCATTCATCGTCGAACATCCTATACAATTTATAAGTACATACACACTCGATGATGTTGATGGTTTTTCGCTAGAAAAATTTGTTTTTCTTTTGCAAAGTGCTCGAACAGACATTAAGCATTTATCATGGCAATTTTCCTTTCCACACACATATTCATTCGACACTCCTTCCTATCAAACTCATCTTTCATATTTTTTCTTGCTGTTTTGCATTCGACAGAGAAAATTGCTTTAACGTAGCTTTTTTTCCATCCTCATTCTCGGTGCACCACTTTTCATAATTTTTTTTTCTGCTTTATTTCTATTTTTTTTTAGCTTTGTTTGCTCTCTCGAGTGTGATATTAAAATGATGATGATGAGTTTTATTCCGAACACTTTTTGCTTCTTTTATTGATAAAATCAATCAGAAAAATTGCATGAATGAATTTTTGATGATGTTTCACGTTGAAAAAAAAAATATATAAAGTCTCTGTTGCTCGATAGAAGAACAATAAAGAACAATTGAATTTGCTTGAATTTCCATCAATCCACCTCATTTATAATGCAATTTCTTTTATATTATGTATGCTTCTTGTGCATATATTTTGTTGTACTGAAGGTTGTCAAAATGTTGGTGAATTTTGTCAAATTGTGGGATGTCTTGAAGCCCGAATGGCACAGTTCAGATAATCGATCAGAAATCCGGCACCAAGCCGTTGTGAGTCTGACATGATGCTAGATTTAAATCGAAGCCAGCACCATGTCAGAGTCATTCCAGCTTGTTCCCAGATTTCAATTCGACTAACCGACTTGTGCTATTCGGGAAGTCTTGAAGAACTCTCTGGAATGGAAGTTCGGTGTCAAGCTTGCATGACTCTGTTTGGACTCTAGCATGATGCTAGCTTCGAAATAAATTCAGAACCATTCCTGACCTTCCATTAACTGACTTATGCTATTCGGAGATCTTAATAATTTTTGAAGGATACGTCCAATGATTCTTGATCATTTCTGCTCATCTTCAAACCTTTTGCAAGTTCAACTGTTCATCCAGCGAGACCTTACTCTAAACCACTAGACTCATCTTCATATGACTCGATACTACAGATCCCACTCTCCTTCATCGACTCTACAAAGACTTAGCAAATTTAAGTCTAATTAGTATCATAACCCTCAGTCCCTAGACAGTCATTATTTGCTGCATAATTTTCCATCCTTCATTCTAGGTTAAAAAGAAAGCAATGAGCTTAAAATCAACAAAGATTCTCTCAATTTTTATTTTTCATCTATAAAAAAGAGTAGTGAATTAAAAAAATATTTTTCTCCATCATCAGTCTATGTTTATACTTTCCTTTTCCCCCTCAAAGCACATCCATGAAAGCAGATTTTTCAATTAAAATTAAATTAAAATAGCACACAAAAAGTACCTAGCTATAAAAAAATAAGAAAAATGAAGAGGAAAGATGAGAAAATAAAAAGAAAATTGCATTTCATCATCGTCCATTCGAATCATTTTAACACTTTATTCCAGCTCTCTTTTTTGTCTCTGTCTGTCATGATAATTAAAATAGAGCAAGTTGTGGCAATTGGATAATTGAAAATGAGTGAGATTTTATGTCAATTGCATCGACATTTCCGATTCTTGATGCAACGATTGCAACATGATTGTTGCCTAAATCCCAAAAACACAATACAGCAGGATACATATTCGCATTCAATTCAAGATTAAAATTGTAATTTCTCGTTCACAGTTGCATGGTTCACATTTGATAAGCAGTTGACTGGCACATGTTCAGGCTTAAATTTCATGAATGACAATAGAACAGTATCAGCAGATGGATGGGAACATTGTGTGGCCCTTGGCACTGTTGGATTCTCACGAGGTGTACATTATTGGGAGTTTACAATAGATCGATACACGGCTGATACAGATCCAGCCTTTGGCGTGGCGCGCATCGATGTTGCACGAGATAAAATGCTTGGTAAGTAGAAAGCCTTTTCCTGTGTTGTCCATTAACTCTATTGAGATTTGCAACAAATAAAAAGTGGGAGTGAAATGATATTATTTGAATCATAAATCACAACATTTCGTGACTATACATACTGATACAGATTTTATTCATGGGATTTTGATTCAATTCCAGTTCGTGGAGAAAAAAACATTATTTTTGTGGTTGAAAATTGGCTAAATTAATTGATTTATCTCAGATTTTTGGCACAGTTTTGCAACATAAATAACCTAAAAACATGAACACAAGCTTAATGATACTTTCGTGATACTTTGTTATCAAATAAATATAATCAAATCTCCGAAGGGTTTGTTCAATAAATAGGTTTGCTATTTTATTAGGGAGAAGAGGGAGAAGGGATCCCAGGATGAGTCTTAAACTTAGATGGGATCTAGAAAGTAATTCTTTGTGATGCGGGGGTTGTTCATAAATGATGTCAAACATTTCATAAAGTCTGTCACTGAGGAATAGTTTTTTTCATTTAGAGGATTCATATTCAACAATTCAAACTTTTTGATGGACGAAATTTATGAACTGTCCCTGAAGCGAAACAATTTTTTGATCTACATTGTTGCAAAAATCCCATCCATCCCAGAGATTATTTTTTTCATTTTCATTCCATACATTTTCAGATTGATAATAACTAATATTTTTCCACACATTTCATTTCTCTCAACCAGGTAAAGATGATAAAGGTTTTGCAATGTATATTGATAGACAGCGATCATGGTTTCAACACAATTCAATTCATGAGCGTCGTGTTGAAGGAGGCATATCAACTGGCAGCACAGTGGGTGTTTTATTAGACCTGGAGCGTCACACACTGCACTTTATAGTTAATGAAATGCCACAAGGCTCGGTTGCATTTCGAGATTTATATGGCGTCTTCTATCCAGCTGTTAGTGTGAATCGAGGCGTTACATTGACTTTACACTCGGGTCTTTATGCGCCACACATGGATTATCATTGAAATACTTGAGAATAAGAATGAGCAAGCATGAGTGATGCTCTCTTTTGCTTCTTCTTGACACACAGAAGTTCTTCACACATGATTTCTTCCTTATTATTATTAGTAATATTATTATTATTATAAATGTATAATAGAAGTACTTCCTGATTAAAACTACACTTGCAAGAATGTCTGTGACTCTCAATTGCCACACTCATGAGTCACACTATTTATATTCATTCTCAAGTCTCTCTCTCCATCCTTCAAATCCCACATTTTCATCGTTGAATAACTAAACAGTATTTTCTATGCAGCTACACACATGGATGCAGAATGAAAACCACACGTTGAGGTGATTTTTGCAATTTCTCTTATTGCAAATCTTATAAACGAGACAGACGATGAGTGGTGTCATGAATGAATATAATAGAATGTCAAATATGGAAAATGATGATAAGTCGATTGCTCATTTTTCAACTAGATGAAATAAACTGAAAGACTTTGATGACGGAATTTTATGAAAGTTTGAATGGCAGTTGTTTTGATTTTCTCATTAACCAGCTAGCTACAGGAAGAAGTCAGTCGATTGGATGAAGAGATTTGGCTGAAATCTTTCCGCTTGATGAGGGAAATTGCTCAACTGACATGTTTTTGTAGTTTTCAATGAGATTGTCATTAAAGAAGTCTTATTGATAGCCAATGGGTGCCTACAACAATGTTGACCGTTATTTTTTCTAAAATTCAAACCTGTTTCGAAAAAATTCGAAAAATAATTTTTTATAAAAAATTTTGAAATTTTAAAGACCGTTAAATTTATTTATGAACAAAAATCAATTCTTCTACGCAAATTTGTTTTTTGAATTTAACAATCGACAATGAAGTCTTTGAACAATGCTCAAATGGAATTTCAACCTGACTAAGAACAATATCTGAAAATTTTGTCTTGAATGTGTTACAATCACTTACAGCAGAAATCTCACTTCCGTCGACACTTATGTTGTTTGATTTTAAAAATAACAACCATTTATCTTTGTTTAATGAGTGCTTAGGTACTTTAAAAAGATTTGTAATTGTTTTATTTTTGTTGTAGCTTGCAATTTTGCAGGTTTTACCCATAATTAATGAAAATTAATCAAAATTTTACTGATGTAAACAAATATAATTTTTTGATGAAATATTTTTAACGGAATTTAATTTTTTGAAAAAAATTCAAATTCGAATTTTCGATTTCGAAGAATAAGGACCATTTTCGAAGAATAAGAACCATCGGCACCCATTGGATTGATAGTTTTAGCTTATTAGCTGGGCTTTGTAGAAGAGTAACAGTGAGAGATTAAGGCAGCAGCCTTGAATGTCTCAGCTTAAATAATCAAAAATCAGAAATCGATCATGAAATTAGCTTTAAAGATCGATTTCTAGGTCTTCCTAAAGGATCCTACCCCAAACAAGGCTCAGGAACTCATCAGATGAGTGCTTCACTTTCTGATGAGCCTTTGACCCTTAAATCTAGGTCCAAAAGATTGGCTACAACATTGACTTACCACATTCACATGACAAAATCAAAGCAATTGCCGAAATAGAAGATAAATGACTGTTTAAAATAGCTAAAATTATGCTAATATAGGACTAGTAAAACTAAGTCTAAGACTAACCAATTTGAAATAATAACAAACATGTAGATAACTTACGAGATGTAATTTTAAATTTTGTATATAATTTAACTTGAGGAGTCACTATGGGGCAAAATGAAAAAAAAAGGGACTTTCACTTTGAAAAATGGACTTTTCCGATTTACACTTTTTGGGTGATTTTTTCTTGTAGAGGACATAAAAGTAGATAGAAATGCCAAATTTCAGGTCATTTGGTGCTGATTTCGCGATTCTAGAGCTGTTTGAAGTTGAAAACTAGTGAAAATTCTGGTTTTTTCATACCATGTTTGAACCGGGAAATATCTTAACTGGTTTAAGATATTGCAAAACGGTTTTCAGTTCCTATTAGTAGTATATAAGAGCTTTATTTTGACATATAACAAAGTTTAGGTTCTGAATGTTTTCGTGCCATTATGGTAGAACATATGTGAAAATTTCAGGAAAATTATCTTCAAACAAGCCGCAACTATCATAAATGAAGAGTTTCCAGGCAAGTAAAAACGCAGTTTTGTAGCCCCATATATCTAGTTTTCAAAACTGTATAAACTTTGAAAAAGTAAGCTAACGTAATTGAGTTATGTTGATTTTAGTAGGTCGTTGAGTATTTGGCCAAAAACTAATAATTCTTTTGAAAATACGAAAACATAGTTTTAAAAATAGTTTTTTGGTGTTTTCTTATGAAAAATAACAATTTAAATGATTTTGTGAAGAAAATTTTTCAAAAACTTCAAAATCTTTCGAGATATAGGGGGTATGTGCTCTCCATCGATTTGGCCATTTGTCACCCTACTTAAACCACTATAACTTTTTTTTGAAAAAATATTTTTTAATTCTGTTTTCGGATTATTGTAGCCTAATGTAATACCTATCCAACGATATATAATACTTGCTAGTTAACTTAGTCCTGGTTATTTATAGGGCTGTTGATTGTGACATACGCAGTTTTTGAAAAATTCCCAAAAATTGCATTTTCAAAAATACCACTTTTAAGCAATCTCGAGTATTTTTTTAGAACTTTTTTATGTTTATTTATGACATTTATGAGATTATAAAGCCAAAAAATTAAATTTAGAAACTTTTTACTTCCCTAGTTAACAACTTTGTAAAGTACCCTTGGTAGTCACTATCAGGTGTGAAAATCTCAGTTTTGAAACTATTTTATATATATACTCGTGAAATTCTCTCTACACATCATATCAGTTTTGAACTTCATTGAACAAGTCACTTTCAAAAATGAACCAAAATTCAACACTTACGAAGAAAACACTCTGTGAAATTCTTCGCGACAAAACGTTAAATCTTGCAACACAGCACACGTACTGTTTGGCAGTAATAGAAGAAATTCATGGGAGAGAATTAGCGGAATCACAGAAACCAAGTTTAATTAATAAATTAAACAAGCTGAAGTCAAAGTCAAAAATGTTTTGTAATCAGTCAAATTGGAATAATGCATTAAGAGATCATGCAGATTTCTATGAAGAGGAATTTGAAGTTGACTCACGATACTTCAGCGAATCTAGTGGAGGGATTCTTTTTGAGGAAGAATCTATATATGAAGCAGAAAATGTTACTGACACAGATGAAGATATGGATGAGATTGAATACATCGTCCATGACATAGAGCCTTCATCCAGCAAGGGCATCAAGAGGAAATCATTTGAACAACTAACAAGCGATAAGCATCGACGTAGAAGAGTGGACGAATTAGATATCAGTTTAAAAGAAGCAAAAGGATCATTGTTATCAGTTCTTCACTTGGCACTTCGCCTTTCTAAAGAAGAAGGAAAAGTAGAAGGAGCTAAAATGTTAAAAGAATTTATTAAGGCGTGCCAAAAAGGAGAGGATCTTCCAGAAAAAACTACATCAAAACCTAAACAACTAGATATACATGTAGCTCTAGGTGTAAAAGCCTTTAACAATTTATCTCGAAATCAGTACAACAATATTCGACAAGTCCTGAAACTGGAATGCGAAAACGTTTTACCGACAGCTAAAAAATTGTTGAGGTTAGAGAAACAATGCTATCCTGATGACATAACGGTCACCGATACAAGAGCCGTTATTCCACTAAAAAATTTGACACAACTCACCACAAAAAGAGTTATTGAAGCACACAATTCAGAAATATACGACAAAATCAAAATATTACCTTCAGAATCAACTCCAAAAGTTATTCATGCAGAAATGATCGTCACATGGGGGATGGACGGAACAACAGGACAGTCACAGTATAACCAAGGAAAAACAAATTCAAGAAATCAAGAACGAGATAGAACACAACCGAATCAAACGACTAATAATGAAATTATAGAAGACAAATCACTATTGACAGTTAGTATGAGTGTTCAGCAACTACGACATGAAGACGAAAACGGAAATTATATCTGCTTATGGGACAACGAAAACAGTCAATCTGTATACTCAGTACGACCAATACAACTTGAACATGCCAAAGAAACCAGAGTAAATGTTAGAAGGATATATGAAGATATAAAAAATCAAATATCAAAACTTGAACCACAGAGATTCATATGTGAAGACATGCTTTTGGAAATTACGTACAAATTCTACCCCACAATGTTAGATGGAAAAGTTTACACAGACCTTACAGAAACATCAGGATATTGCAGATGTCAGCTTTGTAGATCTGGACCAAACGAGATGAGTGACATAAATAATCTTGATAATGGAAGATTCGAAAAAACACACAGAAAATTTGTTAAAGAACACTTGTATTTCAACACTCAGCCACTTCATACATCAATGAACGTACTCACGACTCTATATGATTTGTCATATAAACAATATGTTCAAAAACACTGGCTGGAGATAACTGAAGAGGAACAGATTGTTTTAGATGTTGAAAAGGCTAGAATAAAGCAAGCAATGTGGGATGCATTTAATGTTCGTGTACTCGAACCAAGACAAGGGGGAGCTGGATCATCAGATACAGGAAACGTTGCAAGAAAAGTTCTTGAAAATCCAGAGCTTCTAGCTAAAACTCTATATCTTAATGAAGAAATAATTAAACGTATATGCTATGTGCTAAACCAAATTCGAAGTTTAGAACCAGTTGATGATCTAGATGAATTTGATAGGTACTGTAAAGAAACATACAGAATGTTTTTGACAACATATAGTTGGTTCAAAATACCAGTAACACTTCACAGAGCACTTGCTCATGCAAAACACTACATGGAAGCCTTACCATTACCTCTAGGAAGAATGAGTGAAGAAGCCGGGGAGTCACAAAACAAATATCTCAGACAAGATAGAGAACTACGTGCCAGAAAAACTTCAAGAATACACAGTTTTACGGATGTTATACATAGAAGACTCTACAGTTCTGATCCAGTAATAATAAAAAAATATATGGATGTAATAAATAAAAGGTTAATGAGAAAAAATGTCCAAGAAGAAGGTGAAACACCTGAGCAACAAACAGAAAATGAGGAAGAAGATGAGGAAGAAATTGAATTGATTGAGCCAGAAGGAGAAGGTTATGACTTTTCCCAAGCAGAAAACTATGATTATTCCGAAGGACAAGACCATGAATATTCTGAAGAAGCAAACAACGAATGAATAAATAAATTTCATTAAATATGATAAAAAAATGTAAATTAAATTTCTTGACAAATAAACAAAATTTCATTAAACTAAAAATTAAACTTTATTAATTTTACCTATTATAGTTGCGTATCAGAGTATTTTTTTTATTACTCTAATGATAATAGCTTTTTTCAGACTTAACATTTCTTAAAAAAGTCCAAAAAATACTCGAGATTGCTTAAAAGTGGTATTTTTGAAAATGCAATTTTTGGGAATATTTCAAAAACTGCGTATGTCACAATCAACAGCCCTATAAATAACCAGGACTAAGTTAACTAGCAAGTATTATATATCGTTGGATAGGTATTACATTAGGCTACAATAATCCGAAAACAGAATTAAAAAATATTTTTTCAAAAAAAAGTTATAGTGGTTTAAGTAGGGTGACAAATGGCCAAATCGATGGAGAGCACATACCCCCTATATCTCGAAAGATTTTGAAGTTTTTGAAAAATTTTCTTCACAAAATCATTTAAATTGTTATTTTTCATAAGAAAACACCAAAAAACTATTTTTAAAACTATGTTTTCGTATTTTTAAAAGAATTATTAGTTTTTGGCCAAATACTCAACGACCTACTAAAATCAACATAACTCAATTACGTTAGCTTACTTTTTCAAAGCTTATACAGTTTTGAAAACTAGATATATGGGGCTACAAAACTGCGTTTTTACTTGCCTGGAAACTCTTCATTTATGATAGTTGCGGCTTGTTTGAAGATAATTTTCCTGAAATTTTCACATATGTTCTACCATAATGGCACGAAAACATTCAGAACCTAAACTTTGTTATATGTCAAAATAAAGCTCTTATATACTACTAATAGGAACTGAAAACCGTTTTGCAATATCTTAAACCAGTTAAGATATTTCCCGGTTCAAACATGGTATGAAAAAACCAGAATTTTCACTAGTTTTCAACTTCAAACAGCTCTAGAATCGCGAAATCAGCACCAAATGACCTGAAATTTGGCATTTCTATCTACTTTTATGTCCTCTACAAGAAAAAATCACCCAAAAAGTGTAAATCGGAAAAGTCCATTTTTCAAAGTGAAAGTCCCTTTTTTTTTCATTTTGCCCCATAGTGGGAGTGAAGCTTCATGGCTGTTAAGTGGGATTATTTTGAGTAACTTGTAACTTGTAGAGGTGTATGAAGTTTAAATGAGGGACATTAAATATATCTAGACAGAGTTTAGATCCTCAGTACTCATACATTTATGAATATGCACGTTAAGTTGGGTTTCAAATCAATCCAAGGGATCCTACCCTTGTATAGCATATTGATTTTTGATTGCTATAGTATGGAACCTCAGGTAGCTTTAGAAACCAACCTTTGATTCAAATTATTTTCCAATTAAACTACCAATTAGCTTCACATTCTCAAAAAAGCACTAAAATTCCTAACCTCAAACGCTCATTTGTCTTCTAAAATACTTATCAATCCCAAACCCGTACATCTAAATGTCGTCAAGTAGAATTCAATTTATTTCAAAAGTCATATTGAATACGAAAATGAAAAGTCGAAGATAAATAAAAATCAAATTTTTTAAATGTTTTTAGATAGAGATTTATCAAAAAATGAGAAATGAAATGATTTAAAATTCAAATTTTTTATGTAAATAGATTTTTAAAATTGATGAAAAATGCAGTCTTTCATTGAATAAATAAATAAGAAATTTTTTTAGAGATGGTAGTTAATAATCAATCAAATATTGTACATAAGCATGAACATATCCCCAATTTATAAAAAAATATATTCGTTTTTCCTCCATTCATTAATTAATATTTATTGAATATTAAATTTCTTTTTAATAAAAATGTTTTCTTTGACGACGAGTCTCCTTTTGAAATTATAGAAACTTCATTCGTCTTTGATTAGCTTTTGCTGCTTGCTAATCCGGAATTTAATGAAAATTTGTTTTTTGGGGGGAAGTTTGGATTGTGGAAGGACACTTTCTGGTGGGAAACATTTGTTTATTGATTAGTTAAAAAGCTAGTATTGAACATAGGTGCAGTTAACTCGTTCAGGAGTTCTCCCTCTTCAAAACTTATTCAACATGCTCACCTCCCATTTTTTGATCCTTTATCATCAAAAATTGTAAACTTTGGACAACATTGTTGCTTTTAAGCCATTAAAAATCTCCAAAACTATGTCAACACAACCAGCAGAACCCTTAGAATGGGAAATAAGAATATCACTTAATAAACAATCCTCAAAAATCAAATTTCACAATCTATTCCAATTCTATCATCTAGAACCCAAATGTGCCCATCTTACCAACGCCTTGCATTCCCACATTATTTATCCACAACCTTTAAATTCTCCCTATTCACAAAAAAAGCATATGATACGATTTCAACTATCTTTTTGCAAACCACACAAATTTTCTCTTATTGATAGACTCTTTATTCCTTCCTCTTTTCCTCCTATTCATCCCCAAAAAACGTATGCAAAAATTTTAATTTCACCAACAAAACCAATCGAAATCCAAAACCAAAAATCACTTCAGATTTTTTCATTCAATTTTTCAACACAACGCGGAAATGATGATGATGAAAAAATTAATATCGAAAAAAAAATTGTTTTTGTGGCTTTTCCGGCGGGTCTACAAGAGGATAAAAGAGTCTCTATACAAGCAGTTAAAGGATGAAGAATGAAAATCAATAAACAATTTTATAATCAAATACAGTCAAAAAAATCTGAAATGAGAGATGGTAAAAAAAGTAGTTGCAATCATTGTGGCTATCAGGATGGTTGAAAAAATTAATTAATGTCAGAATTTTTTATCGAAATTATATCATAAACAGTCATTAACGACCACATTATATACAAAGTTTAATGCAGAGATGTGAGAACGAAAAGTTAAGTTGAGTTCGTTAATGAACTGCGGGCGCTATGGTTGCAGTTATTAAAATGCGGTGTACTGTGCCATATGAAATAACGGAAAAAGAGTCCTTCCACTAATATACACACAACAATATTACTATTTTGCTATTTAATAATTCAATATTCAATTTCTCATTGATCCCAACCATTAAGCACAATTTTTCAATATAAATTTTCCCCGAAAATTCATTTTATTCTGCGAGACACCGGATATTAATTTGTCAGTAAATCCTCTTCTGGTTTTAATTATTTTGCAGTAAAATTGCATCGATAATGTTGAAAAAAAATAAGCTTATCAATAAATTTTTTTAAAAAAATTAGCAGATCTACGATGAGGAATTAAAAAATTGAGTCAAAATATTTTTTTTGAAATTTTATGGTTGATTTGCACGATTTTAAAATGTCCATTAATTAATTGTGAAAATGAGATGCAGGCAAATTAATTTTACTGCATAATTAAATTATTGAGTTGATTTGAATCAAACAATAACAGAATTAATTTGTGGTTGGAATTTCTAATTGGTGGGGTTGATAATTGATTGAAACATTCTAAATTCAATTAATTTGAGGAATATAAATTTTATTGAATTTTTCCGATGTAGTTTTATTATTTGGGCGGGTTTCTACGGGTCTTAAGTATCCTACAACAGTATCCTACAAATCTCATTTATACAACAAATTGTATTTGAGTGGATTTTGTTGCTAAAGTAAAGTACCTTAAGTAGCTATAGAGCCTACCAACCTAAACATGTATTTTTGGGTGCAAAAATATCAAAATCGAATTTTAAATCTCCAACGCACCCCAATTTTATTCTTGTATAGTGTCACATAGCTGTTAAAGCTATTAACCCCATTACATATTTAATTAACTTGTATCCTGCAAACAAAGTATTAATTGCAGTAAATAATACAACCTGTAATTTGCCAAGTCAACTTTTATCTTCAGTAAAATCAAAATTTATTTTTGACCAAGGGTGTGGAACTGAAGAATTACATTTTGATCATTTTTAAACAATTTTGATAATTTTTGATCATTTTTGATCATTTTTTGATCATTTCTGATCATTTTTTGATCATTTTTGATCATTTCATCAGTACCACACCCTTGATTTTGACTCAACTTTTTAACCAAATCTAGTGCAATTGCATTAACAATAACACAGGGTCATACACACATGAAAATATAAAGTCACAATAAAAATAATGAAATAAAACTTGCAGTTAATTTAAATGTGAAGGAAAACGTAGGCACTTAATCATTTTATATGAAAATAATAGATATCAATCTATAAAAATTAATATAGCTACAGCTCTTCCACCCAAGTATCAAAAACACACACACCTCGAATAATAAAATACATCCGCACCCCATTGAAAAAAATAATTGCAATTTTAAACAAAACAAATTAAATTAAAAATTACGAGAAATAAAAATGAACTTCTCCCATAGCAAATTAATTATCAAAACCAATTCAGGAAGTGAAAATTACGAAATTTATTACTCTGAAGTACACACATTTTGAGCGAACCATACACACAGAATAAAATAAATGAATGTAAAGCCAACACTTAACAATTTTTAAAAAAGGAATGAAGGCAGGGGAAAGGAACTTGTGGTGTAGGCTTTTTAAAGTTGTGGGAAGAATGTATTATTATTTTTTGAAATATGATGCAAGCTTAAGAATATTATGGATGTGTTCTGTACAGTTAAAATATCCCCAAACAGCTGGGAATGTTCTTAAGAATTTTACAAAAATTTTAAAATTTTATGACGATGACAATTGCAAGTTCCTTGACCAAGATGCACTAAGAACTCAGAGATAAAGCTAGTTTAGGTTTAAGCAGGACTTTAAATTGATTTGGGATTGCCAATATCCTATTCTGGCTTACAATCAAATCTAATTTTAGTTTGTCAACTTCTAGAGTATTTACTACACCTGATGTGCATCCAAGGGTACAGCTTAGTGGTACCTAAGAGATAAAATCGAGATGAATCCTAGTTTGAACAATTCGCTTTCTCCTACAAAGATGAACTATGGATAGTCCATACCAACCTATTCCTCCCCTGATACTGATAACGAATTAAAAATGAACACACACTTAAAAAAAATTATTCAGTGCGAATTTTGTATATTTTGTAGAGTATGAACAAAAAAAATATTTAACATTTAAAATTTATTATAATGAATTTGCATTTATTACATTTTGCAGCACAAAAAAAAACTTAAGAGACGAGAGAACTATGAAAAAAAAATAAATAAAAACAATGCGCAAATTTTATTAAATTTTTAATGTAATAATTTATGTAATTTATTATAATGAAAATTATATACACGACATTTACATTATACAGAATTAAAAAATGAGTCATGGAAATGGACATGATGAAATCAATGAAAAATAAATCAAAAAAATTATTATTATTGCAAAACTAACAATTAAAATTAACAAAATGGTTTTTTTGTATCTTTTTGATGATTTTTTTTCAGGTGACTTTTCAGGTTGATTATAATGGAACTGAGATCAAAAGCTATCGAAACAGATGTGTTACAAATCTGTCAAATCTACCCACAAATATAACATATCTGTGCCTGTGACAGATGATTTCCTGTGACAGATCGCAACTTTGTTCAAAAATAAGACTTTATCCGATAGTTTCTTGCTACAACTCAGACCAGACTTAATGAGATTCCAGAGACATGCTCTAATAAAGCAGAATCTCCAATCCAGCAACCATAAGCCGCAAAACCGAACTGCAACCAATATCAGCTTTCGCTGGCTCTCAAGAATTCAAAAATAGATTTTATTTTCAGATTCTTCCCCCTCCTTCCAGCCAGCAACACTCCCCAGGTGTCCCAGAAAATTCCAAGTGGTACTTAATTCCATTTTTTTATTCCGAATCATAATTTTGCTGAATTTAATTTCTTTAATGTCAACTACACGAAGGTGTGCAGCCGTGTTAAATTGTACATCTTTTTTCCCTTTTTTAAATCCCTACTCCATTGTGTTCTACTTTCCATTATCTTGAATCTTATTTCTTGATTCCTTTTTTCTGGTTATTATGACTTTTCTTATTATTATTTTGCTTATTCCTGCTTTTTTTTGACTCTGCTTATTTTTCTTCCTTTCCTCAATCGTTTTAAGATTCTTATTTTTCCGCTTGATCTTCTTATGCTCTCCTTTTGCTCCATTTTATTATCTAAATATACATTCATCTACAACTCCCCCAGAACTTTAACTCCTTTAATTTCATTCTACTTTTTCTTATTGTTCTCCCATCTCATTCTTTTGAGTTTTCCGTTCCTTATTCATTCTTGAGATTCTTATCACACACAAACTCCGTCTTCTATGCTCTACTCACAACAATGCAACGTAAAGGCTTTTTTTATTTTATATTTTTTTAAGATTGAGGAAAGCTCATAAATTTTCCTTTGGCTCATGGGGGATGATTTGTGTATTTTGGGATTGTTTTGTTTCCTTTTATCGCTAATGGAAATGATGAAAATTTTAAATTTTTAAGACGGAAGGAGATGGAAATGAATTTTTAATGTAAATTTTGTTTCAATTAAGAAACGAGTTTTAATAAATTTTTGGAAAGCTCCTGGTGCATGTTTAATATGTGAGTTTAAATGAATTTTTGATGCTGTTTTAAAATTGGGGTATGTCCTTTGGGGTTTTTTTTGGATTTTACATCATGGATTTTATTCAATGGAAATTTAATTTTAAAATTAATCTCAAATGTTATAAATTCTTCAAGACTTAGTCGTAATATAGACTGTTTATCATGAGCTGGTGCTTCAGTCTTTAACAATTATAAACCAGCCAGAGCCAGAACCAGAGCAATAGCGGCACTGCGATCGATGATCTGTTGTACGATCCCAAGTCCCCTAAAGAATTCCATTGTCGTTAATAAAGCCAAAAATGTCCTGATAATACTGCTTATTTATATTCGCCAGAACCAGAGCTTCATCTTTATTTTGCTATCCATACATACGAGCTAGATTCTGATTAATTTCTGATAACGACCTTATTAAAGAGGAGCCACCCTAGTTTTCTCAACTTTTTCATCCAAACATCCGCAAGTCTAGTAAAGGAATCATTGAATCATAGACCACTCTTAAGGAGCCCCCTCTTCTTCGTAGATCTTGTACAATCATATCGTACATGCTTCTAATGCAAGGTAATTCTACACAAATCAAGAATAATCCATTTTTTCTAGAAATCCACCTAAATCCAACAAATTGTGTATTTTACATATTCAGTACAAATTCCCAAGACCCTTTAAATCCTCTCAAAAACTCTCTTTACATACGAAAATAAATTATTTAAATAGAATCATATTTTCGACATTTAAAGTCATGACTTACGAACTAATCCCAATTGCATTCACCCACATTATCCTTTTAAGAATCTGCTATTCACTTTATTCTGTGTATATATTCTCAAAAAAATGTTTATTTTATATTGTAAACTGATAAATGATTCAATACACAACAAAACAAGAAGAATAGACACAAAAAAAGAAAAGAGTAGCAAGAAACGTGTAAAAATGCTGAAGTAAATCCATAAAGCGTAATGTTTTGAACCAAAAAAAGAAAACACACAAGACGTAAAGCAGCATCAAAAGAAAAAAAAAAGTGTTATCTTTAACACAACACGTGATGGCATGAAAGGAACTTTAAAAGAGACACATCGAGTGAGAAGAATGAATTATATCCAAATTCCGACATTCCGTAACTGCTTTTTTTGAGGGTGGAAAATTAATGGTTCTAAAAAAAATGACAAAAAAGCTCTTCCACCATCTGACACAGGGCAGACGCTTTATCGGATCACAATGAGGGAAAACAGTTTTGCAGTTGAATATTTTTTTCTTCCTATTTTTCCTTCCTTTTTCTCGTGTTTGAAATAGAGGAAAAGCGAACGACACATTCAACCATAGACATTTACATTTTTCTGCATTCTAGTCAGGATGGTGTATATTATTTTCTCACTATGTTTATGTATAGCATATAGATTTGGACGATGTTTGATTGACTAATTTGAAGTTAGATTGAGGTTTGTGTTCATTGTTTAGGCTGCAGTCACTAAGCAGTTTAATAAGCTTTAAAAAGTAAAGCTCTTCTACCAAACAACTCAGTTTGCGTTTGTACCAAATACTAGCTACTTGATATTAGAAAATGGATCCAGGATACTAAATAATAGCCACTAGATACTGTTTACTAAATACTAGCTACTAAATACTAGCTACTAGATGCTAGCTACTAAATACAAGCCACTAGAATCTTGCTCCTCAATACTAGCTACTAAATACTAGCTACTCAATACTAACCACTAAATACTAGCTACTAGATACTATTTACTAAACACAAGCTAGTAATCACTCTATAGCTAGCATCAGAAGCATTACTGGCTTGATATTCTATATTTAACTTTACTGAATTACCTGCGGATGATCTCCTCAATGATTTGAACAGTTGCAACTTGTTATTCATATTAATTGCAACTTTATGCAGCTACACCACTTCTACTTCATATCATCAAGCAATTTTCAGCATCTTCGTTTCTTTCTCATATATACCACCATTCTCATCACTTATGCATGCATACACGAGCTATAATTATTCATATCCAACTCTACACAAGTAGCTCTTATGAATATTGTTGAAAGAAATGAAAAAAAGGAAAGAAAAAAAAATGTTTCTCGCCTTTTTCTAGCATTGTCGACATTCGGCCTCCCATTCTTTATATTCATTCATTTTTCTTTCTTTTTTTTGAAAACATAAAGAGCAGTAACAAGAGTGAGACGATAGAAAAAGAAAATTTATTTTCTTTAATATTGAAATTTTTCATCGTCTTATTTTCCCAAAAAAAAAAAGAAAAATTCATTCCTTTTTTTTGTTACAAGGCAATGGCAATGAAATCCCATCGGAAAGGAAACGAAAGAAAGGAAAAGAAAAATGTGCTTGCTGCTTTAAAGTTCAAAGGCATCAACATCAACAAAAAATTACACAGAAGAGAAAGCGGTAGTGGAAGCATCAGCAATGGCACGACTAAATCTATTTTGGAAATGCAGATAACGTAAATCGAATTGAAAGAGAAATGAAAACTAACACGTAAAAAAATTGAAAAAAGCAGGCAGTGTCAGGTTATCCCTCAACACCTAGATACACACGCCTTCATGACTTTTCACAATTTTTTTTGATATTTATTTTATTCAGCGCTCATTCCTGTGCAATTTTAAGTTGAAAACTTGAGTAAAATAAATAAAATAATCAAAATGAGGATGTTTTGATGTTCGTCCTGGGGATGGTGGCTTTTTGATGAAGTTTGACTGCTGGGAATACTTGCACTGTTAAACATTTATGTGAATTTTAAAAGCTGAATTGAAATTTGCATATATTTTATATGTCTATGGAGTTTTTTGAGCAAGGATTTTTTTTAAAGCTGATAGCGATGCTTAATCTTTTATCATGGCTGTCAACATTGCTTTAGGTTTAAAAATCAACAGCCTTAGTCGTGTTGTATTAAGGCTTAACATGTCTAAAGTGGTCAAGAATGCATCTTAAGTTGAGAAACTTAGTCAGTTTTTAAGACCATAAAGGATATCCTAATCATGTGAATGAGGGATTGGGAAAACTGAAGTCTGACTACGAAGCTGACCAAATGTCAAGTTCATACCTTCTTGTGGTACCACTTGAAACCGCTAAATGTACCGCTGGCAACCTAGCCCTATGCCGGAATAAGAACTTTAAATATTAGATTAAATGCCTATTAAAACAACCTCGACTGTAGGGTGGCAGCCCCACATTCAGGCTAGGGGTGGTGATATTTACAACAATCCATTTACGAACTCAACATGTACAAAGAAAGCAACATAAGGTGAGGACATATAAGTTGTACAAACTAGGTGACAGAGCCAACAACAGAGCCAGATGAAAAGCCTTTTGTTGTAACCTAATTCAAAGTTAAGACGACCCTGGTAAGTCAGTTCAACAGTGCGTTTTTCATTGCCATTCAGATTTAAAACCAAATTTGATAAATACATCTTTTCGTCCTCTACAGACAGTCCTCTATCACAAAGTTTTTGTAAGTATAAATATATATTTTCCATTGAGCCGCACGTCTTCAAACAACCCACAATCTGATTGCAAGACATTTTAGTCAGCGACCTTGGAGAAGCTTATCATCATTGCTTATTTTTCTGAATTTCTTCATTCAACGAGCAAATGAATAGAAGCTTTAATTTCCACAAACTTATTGCCACCTACCTTTAATAACATTTTAGCTTACCAAGCATAAAATTAGTTCTAGAAAGTTGCCAACTCTCGAAAATTCTTGCCTACCTTCATACCTATCAGGCGAGTTATTTTTCAATTTACTTCCACTTCTTTAATAATTTTTCTTTCCGTTCTTCTTCTTTTATTTTTGCTACATCCACTGCCGAAAAAAA
Organism: Chironomus riparius; assembly: GCA_917627325.4. Taxonomy (NCBI): domain Eukaryota; kingdom Metazoa; phylum Arthropoda; class Insecta; order Diptera; family Chironomidae; genus Chironomus; species Chironomus riparius. The sequence continues at coordinate 11,872,307 of OU895877.1, read as the reverse complement.
AATATTATATTAAAAATATAAAAATGAACATAGAGCAGCGGAAAAAGAAGTGAAATTGGGGGATAATAATAAAAAATTGCATGAAATGGAGTGAAAAAAAATACTGAAAATTCCTTTCATCGCTACTTGCTGTTTTGAGGCAGATAACACTTCTCTCTCCACATACATTCACACTACACTCTACATAATACAGTAGAAAACATTTATTTGCATTAATACACATTCAAGTGAGACACAACAAAAGCAGCAGCAGCAGCATGTCATGAGGGGTAGTAAATTATCGTTACTATGTGCATATCTAGTCACTTTTCTACCCCCAGAAAAAAATAGAAGCTTATAAATAGGAAAATATTGCGATTATGATCCCATCAGAGATTTTTTTGCTGTATTTAAGGTTGAGGATGTATTTTTAGTTGCTGTTAAATTTTAGCAAATTTTCTGGTATATAATTTGAGGGGATTTGACAGCCATGACTGTCTATGAATTTTAATTACTTCATTTTAAATTAAATTATCAACATTAGAATGGAATTAAATGAGGACTCGTTCGACTTGAAATTTTACATTTGTCATAATTAAATGAACAGAACTGAATAGAATAGGGATGTGTTTGAAGGTATTTCTTGTTATTAATTTTCTTGAACTTTTTGAATTAAATTAGATAGTAATGAGGCTGATAAGAAACGTATCCGAATTAGAATTGATTTTTTTTCTCTTTTAAGAATTTTAAATAAAGATAAGGATAAAGATATGTTCAATTCGGGAAGTTGAATAGAAGATTACTTAATGATATTTCCAAATCTCTTTGCTCTATGTTTAATAAGACATTAAAATTAACAAGCATCTTTATATTCTTGCCTTTTTGAAATTGAAAGGAACCTAAAATAAAATTGCGGATGCCTTGAAATAAATTTAGATTCAAATATTCTTTTTGAGGTCGTTCATAAATGACGTCTGTGGAGAATGAGATTTTTAGACCTGATGTCTATTGAATGAAGCATACCCGAAAAGCATAAGTCGGTTAATCGAATGGAAATCCGGAATCAAGACTATGACAACCGTGTTAAACACAAAAAGAATCCAACACCATGCCATAGTTATGCCCAAGGGTCAGACACTCCAACAGAATTGTAAAAGATTGTACAATTCTTCACAATCCATATGGAAGGATTGTAAAGATTGTACAATCCTTACAATCTTTATATGAGAAGGATTGTAGGGATTGTAATCCTTACAATCCTTATATGGAAAAGATTGTAGGGATTGTAATCCTTACAATCCTTTCCATATAAGGATTGTAGGGATGAAATAATTGTATGGAACATTTAAAAATGTTTTTCATAGGTTATTAAAGAAGAAATATTAACTTAATATTAAAAATTTATTTGTTTGAATTTAAAGAACGAAACAATGGAAATACAGGGTGGGTGATTTAAATCAAAAATCAAAACCTTTTTGCAATGATTTTTCAAAGGGATTTTTTTGGATTTGATTTAAATCTCTTGTTTGAAAGATTTTATTGGGATTTTATAATCACTCCATGCAAAATTTTTGTATTCAATTTCTCAAATTATTTTTCAAATCAACAGTTTTTAGTTGCAGTTCCTAATAAGTAAGAATGTAGTTGATACTTTTTTGGCCAGAATCTTGCAACTGGATCTTTTAGATTCAAACATTTCTTAAAGAAAGTTTACAGCAACCAATGGTTCCATGCTGTTTGACTTAAACGAAATCCTTTTCATGATTTTTAATCTTCTGTGCCTTGCTGCTTACACATAAATAACTGGACTTCATCAAGCATGCCTGGATCTTACTGCATATGAGGAACTACCTGCTTTCAATGCTTTTTAAAACTAAAATATATTTTATTACAGTACCAAAGTAATCCACTTGAACTGCCTAGTTCCTTTACATCCACAAAAAAATTTTTTTTTGTTGCTTTTTCATCAAGGAATCACCTCTTGAAGTCAAAATTTTTTGCGGAACTGGCCTGTTCCTTATGCAGCAACCTCATATGCAGTAAGATCCAGGCATGCTTGATGAAGTCCCGTTATTTATGTGTAAGCAGCAAGGCACAGAAGATTAAAAATCATGAAAAGGATTTCGTTTAAGTCAAACAGCATGAAACCATTGGCTGCTGTAAACTTTCTTTAAGAAATGTTTGAATCTAAAAGATCCAGTTGCAAGATTCAGGCCAAAAAAGTATCAACTACATTCCTACTTATTAGGAACTGCAACTGAAAACTGTTGATTTGAAAAATAATTTGAGAAATTGAATACAAAAATTTTGCATGGAGGGATTTTAAAATCCCAATAAAATCTTTCAAACAAGAGATTTAAATCAAAATCCAAAAAAACCCCCATACAAAACTGATTTAAATCAAAATCCCTTTTAAAATTCATTTCAAAAAGATTATGATTTTGATTTTTGATTCAAATCACCCATCCTGGTCACAGGTGTAAAAATTATACATTTTACAACTTTTTAATAAGTTAAAATGTATAAAAAATCATTCGAATTGATTCACAGTAAAGTATTGTGTGTTCCTATATATTGTGCAGGTATAAAATATAAGAATATATAGATATATACATCATAACAATATGTGACTCCATTAGCAACTCCGTAATTTTCAATATAATTTTTCTTAAAAAATTTCTGACTGTTTTTCTTCATTTTTCGTATTTTATTTTATTTTTTAAAAATAAATGAACATTATTTTTATTTAGTAAGGATTGTACAATCCTTACAATCCTCATATAGAAAGATTGTAGGAATTGTACAATCCTTACAATCCATATATGAAAAGGATTGTAGGATTGTAAGGATTGTACAATCCTTACAATTCTGTTGGAGTGTCTGACCCTTGGTTATGCCATCTTGGTACCGAATTTCAATTCGATTAACCGAATTGTGCTTTTAGGGATTGCTACAACGATTTTCTAGTAGATGACTAGCTAAGGCTAAACTCAATCCAGCACCATGCCACAATTACACTATCTTGGTACCGGATTTCTATTCGATTAACCGAATTGTGCTTTTAGGGATTGGTACAATGATTTTCTAGTAGATGACAAGCTAAGGCTAAGTTTAAGACTAATTTTAATAACTTTACCCATTAGCATGAGATTTAATGATACCTGCCAATGCCTCTAAGCACGAACCAATCTATTGTCTAGAGAAGTCATCTGCAATCCAACAAATCGAAAGTAAAGGATTCTGAACTAGGGTTGTTGGTGGCATCCCAATTTATATACTTAAATATTTATTCACAAAAAACTCAGAACCTCTTAAAAATTCTTGTTCAATTTCAATTTCAAACCCCTCTTAAATCAGCCTAATGCACCAGTTCAAATACAACACATCATCAACAAACATTCCCCATTTTCCAGCAAGCTCATTTTGCATAACAAATAAAACACTCCATTACAGTAACTTGACTCTATACATGCGCTACTTGTCTACCTTCTGAAAACTCCAAAGAATTCCACTCAACTTACTTTTTCTGCTCATGAAGCATTAAATTTCACTATGGAAGCTCTTTTTCGGATAAATTCACAATTTCTTTGTAGCTCTTTATACATTTCTTTATCTGCATATAGCTCGTGCCATGAAATCATTTCGCTTCTTTTCCATTATTTTTTTTTTCTTCCACTTTTCATGATTTTAAATGTCTTGTTACGATTACAAAGAGCTATAAAATTTAAAGACGAGGATCTTCTGTATATTTTTTTTCTTCATAAAAAGAAAAGATTTTTGAATATTCTGAAAATTGAAGAGATTTAATAATTTCGTACTTGAATGAGTAGCTGATTGGGATTTTATAACATTAAGTTGGCAGCAGAAGGAGTCGAGATAATGCAAGAACAAGAGTTTGACAATGCATTTTAAAAAAAAACTAATCTAATCAAGCATAAGCTAGTCTCAAAACTGTCTTTACTACTTGAATTGGATTATTTGTGGCTGCATCAATGCATTTTAGTGACTTATAAGTTGATCTAGATTAGCTAGATTTTTTTGTTAAATTGTAAAAATGCTGTCTGAACAAGATAATAAAGTTATTACTACAAAGAATACAGATTTTGTCATTATGAATCTCAATTGAGACTTTTGGACCTTTATTATTGTTTTTTTGAGATTCTTTAAAATTCACTTGACTGGCAAAACATTGAAAGATTTCAAAAAGTTCTTCAATAGCGTTTATTTTAGCACAACCATTGTAACTTGAAGCTGTAATTTTAATGCGAAAAAACTCGAATCTTAATTACAAGCCTCAATTTCTAGCTCAGGAATAAGAAACTCAAAGAAATTAGTTCCCATCATATTTAATCGTTCTGATAATTGATGTGATTAGAATCATTAAAGGCTTAAAATTACAAAGAAATACGAATCCATTCGATTGTAAAATGTCTCAAAATTTATTAATCTATTCATTCCAATCAGGCCTATATAACTTTTATTGCTTCAATAAAAAATTTATTTATCTCGTTTTGCAGAATGAATGACTGAATTCTTCCTAATTAAAGCTACATATAATTTGCGTACCCTTCAAGCTATAAAATTTAAAAATTTGAATTTTTCTATCCCCAAAGAAGTTTGTTTCTATCGCTGAATAGAGTCTATATCCAGCACATAATGAAATTTTAAAGACATAAATTCTTGGTGCATTAACAAAGTGCCATGAAAATGCTAATGATAAAATTGCTTACAAGCTACTTTTCTTCATTTTATTGTTCAAAACGCAGAGATTCCTCACCGAAAATGAATGCAAAATAGCAACATTAAATCTCCATCTTCAAAAAACTGCGATTCTTCACTGGAATCTTTTTGAAAAATTGACATAATAAATTTTGCTCCAGTTCTTCTTTAAATTCTACTCTTAAATGGTGATGGGTATCATAAACAGCTAATGACATGAAATTTGTAAAAAAAAAATAACCGAAAGAAATAAGAAGAAGAAAAAAAACTTTAGTAAAAATCTACTAGGGGAGTCGTAATAAATAAATCATAAAAACGCTTCGTACAAGAAATATCTTCGCATCTCCTTTATTTTTAGTTTCTTTTTCTTTAACTTTTGCTGTTTTAGAGATAAAAACACCAAGAAGTAAAAGTAGAAGAATGTTTTTAAAGTTCTAAGAAGCATTTGTTGGATATTTGAGAATTTGAGAGCACTTGAGGTACAAACAACCTAAAGGATGTAGGGATTAGGGATCAATTCTCAGCACAAAGCCAATACTAGGTATTTGGCTAAGCTACAAGTAACCTGCGATCTGCTGCAACCTTTTATCAATGAATTTTTGTTTTTATCTCAGAATTTAGTGCATTAATGTTCGATTCTAAGGTCGAGTACTTTGTGTACCTTATAAACCGACTCCAGGTTCTGGTTTCTAACGATCCCCGATGAACCTTATCCTAGTTTCAGATTAATGTTATTTATATCCCATATTTGTAGTGTACCGAAATTAATTTTTGCTCCGGTTGCCCGGGTTAACCAAGAAACCGGGCCCTGAAATAACTTTACGATAAGTTAATTCCCATGTGGACGTTATAGACCTCTAAAGCAAGTAAAGCTTCTTTTGACTCTCCTAATTTCCAACTTAAAACAATCAGAACTGCAGGCAGAAATATTGAAGAAGCGTTTAATCTCTCGAGGAGTAGGCCAGACTCCATAGGACCCACCTCTCCCATAAACTATGATTACATCTTTGTCTTTGGGTCTCTAAGTTAGAAATCTTGATGCATCTAAGTTAATCTGATACATCAGAGTAAGTCTGAGTTTATTCAGGTACATCCATAAATCAGTGCATAGATCAATATCAAAACCAACCAAAACATTTAAAAAAGAGCAGTAATAATCAAGTCAAACTGCTCAAAAATTACATCCACAACTCTAAAATAGCCGCAAAAAAGTACAAGAAGAAAAATGAAAATGAATTTTGGAGAGCAACAGTGGAAAGAAACGGAATAGAAGGCAAGAACAAGAGAAGAAAAAAACAAGAAGTAAGTCAGTCATAATGTTTGATGTTTCTTTTATATGGTATGTGATGAAATGCGATATGAATAATGTATTTAACTAATGCATGTTACGGATTCACATGCCGACTAGACACGTTTTTTCAATTTTTTTTACATTTTCTACCGTGATGATGTTACAGGGGCCCATTATGATTATGAATGTATGTACAACATATAAAATATGGAAAAATGGGGAATCATGTTCATAATTTTTATTATTTTGTTGTTAATGTCGTTTTGACCTCGAGCGATGCGTAGATAAAATTTCATCTAAAAATGGCAAAACAAAAATATTTCAAGGAATTTAATTAAACGAGGAGAAGAATTCAAGCATGCATTGCGTAAGTAATTTTTATTACTAAACTCACAGAAAATATAGACGCAATAAATGGCAACAGCCATATGTAGCATCTATTAAGTCTGAACAATAGAGTTGTTTGAAATTTCACAAAACATTCTAGAAAAATGCTAAAAATTTCATTCGTTTATGGGGTGAAGTTAACATTATTACAGGGGAAATCCCTCATTTGTGTCATGTTTTGTGTATTAAATTCTATTCCTTTCCTTCAATTCTCTTTCTCTATCAAAAACTGCAGCAGATTTAAATAATTTGATGTAAATATTTCACAATATTTATCTTTCCTTAATGTTCATATAATGGAATAATGTTTGGCAAGTTTGGAATGTCCTTGTTGATGAATAGGAAGCGCTGGAATTGGTTTAATGCAATTGTTGTTCTATGGATTTGTTCTAGAGCTGATTTGGATTACGAATTTCATTTACAACCATTTAAGGTATCCAGGGTAGCGCCAGAAATTGAACCTAGAAAACAACATTTGTCTAAGTCAGGCTGGAATTTATCATCTGATTCTAAACTGTTATGATAAAATCAAGGTTTATGTTAAGAATCTTAATCATATGAATACTTTCAAGGGTCTAGATTGTCATGAAACTTAGAATCTATGTCAATAATAATAATAATCTAGTCCTAAACGGGCCTCAGCAAGTCTAGGAGCCAATAAATAAGAGATTTAAAACAACTCCGTCATAAACTAGTTTATGTCAGTTATCATCTGAATCTAGCACATTAAAAAAACGAAGATAATTTATTAAGACACAGCTAAGAAGCAATAACTCTTTAATATTCACCATACATCTTACACTAAGGCACCGAAGGTCAGTTCTATTTTGACAGAATTTATCAACAAAAACAAACTTGATTCCAATAAATCAAGAACTTGGCTTTAAAAAATTATTTTTATGAATTTACGCACTCATAAAAGGTGAACGACCGGACAAAATGTTGCGTAACTTCCCAACTTTTATTCCCCTTTTAAATTCATTGCAATAAAAATATAAATTTAATAAGGGATGGAAATAAAAAAAAAATATATAAAAAAATTCCGTCTTCTAAACCTTTTCAATGTCATCAACTGAAACGCACAGAGACATCAGGAAATAAAATCTAGTTAAATGACGTAATAGGATTAGCCTTTTTTTCTTCCAAAACTCACAACAGTAACATCAATGTGCCAATCAAACACAAACAAAGAAGTGATATATTTTTTCAAGGAATCAGAATGTGAATTCTCTGTAGAGATTGTTAAGTCAGAAAGAATTTAGTTTTTTTTTGGTACAAAGGATGGTAAATATGCCTGAAATGTGAGTATTTGAGAAGGGATTCGCAGAGAGGAAAAAAAAATTTAATGCAAAATAGTCTTTTGTAAAACGAGGAATTTAGGAACAATTTAAGGATTTTGTAGAGCTAAGAGAACCAGCTTAATTTATTATGTTTATGTATGAGCACAAATGAATTTACTATTAAACGATTAAAATTGTATGGGATTAAAATTTTGTTATTTAAATTCTGCAAGATGTTTCTCAATAGCAGCAACATATTTTTTAATAGCAGCAACATATTTTTAAATATTAAGGCACAAAAGGGTATGTTTGTGTCCTCAAGAAATGTAATCTACCCAGTTTATTTATAAAACTCAATTCAAATGCCTGTCAAATTTCATCAAAAATGTTTTAAAAACTGAACTCATTCGGATCGCGTCGCTTAAAATATGAACTTAAATAAACATTAAAAAAATATTTTTTCGAAAATGTCATGAGGGATCGTTCACTTATGACGTCCATCAAAAAACCTGATTTTGAGACCCACCCCCTCCCCCCCCCCCCCCCCCCCCCCCCCCCTCTGTCACAAAAATTCTATAGAAAAAAATTTCCATTGTTTGAACTGTCACAAAATCCTAGACCCCCCTCCCCCCCTAAATGTCGGACGTCATAAGTGAACGGCCCCTAACTTCCAACAGAAAATATAAATTTGATGGAGAAATTGAATATTTTTTTTTGGAATATTTTCGAGATTTTTAATTTTTATATATTTAAGAGAAATGTTTCACTCAACCTTAGTGACTTAAAAGGATTTTCTATTAAGATGAATAACGCAGTTGTAGATTCAAAATGAATGGCAATGTAAGTGTAGCTAAGATAGTCAAAAATTTAAGATTTTAGCATTATTTTCTTAACTTTCCCCACTCCTATCCTCAAAATATTTTCATCGATACAAAAAAAATCGCACAAACATCCATAAAAGCCTTAATGTAGCCAACAATCAAAACTTATATTCCTTCTCAAATTTTATTGAATCTATAAAATTAATTTTTTTTACTTCCATAAATTCCCAGCGCGAAACTATCAAAATAATATGATCATCACCATCTATTACCCAGACGTCCAATTTCAATGATATCAGGTTACTAAATATGTAATTAATCTTAAATAAACGTGCCAATATCCATAAATTCAATCGCGCCTGCTATTACATTTTAATATTTATTCAATATTCAAATTCATAAACACACGCGTGTTGCGAAGTGGGATGTGTGGATATGACTGTAGGATCTATTATTTAAGCGCAGTTTTCATGAATAAATGAGTAAGATATAAACATAAATTTAGTATCTAGTTTCTTAAAAAGCTATAGTTTATTCACAACCTTTCAGCCCAAATTGAACACTGTAAACTACATGTTTCCCAAAATAATCAGCAAAAAACCGCGACACCCGAGCAATAATCATCAACAGCAATTTATTCTTTTACGTTCGTCAGCAACCACGCGTACGCTTCACGTTCTTAATGCTAATAGCATACGATTATATACATTCACATGTACGATACATCGCAGCAAGAGAAAAGAGAGTCACATCGAGTCCAAATGAATAATTAGAAATCCTATTAACTTTGATATTGCCACAAAAGTGTCATAAATCAATTAAATATCATATATTTAATATATAATTTTTTAATCTCAGCACTCACAACACATGGCATGGACGTTGTATACTAAACAAGCTGTGAATGAAAGGCAAAAGAAATAAAAATTTAAATAGAAAGAATTTTAAATTGATATTAATTGGCTTTAATCTGTTTGGAAAATGATTCAACATGAAATGAATGTGAAAAGAGGAGATGATAGAATGAAACCGGAATGAAGTAAAAAGAATTAAGTGAGCGAGGAAGTCATAACTAGAAATTAATAAATCAACGGCATTTTTGAATATATAATTTTTTTAAAAAGTTGATGACTTTTGAGAGTCAAATAGATAAATTTGTTTTGCTTAATTTATTCTAGTTGACTGGTGAAACATATTATAGGCTGGATACCAGCCAGGGTCTAGAGTCAAGAGTATAGTTTGGAGTAGGTTGTCCTCTAATAATAATAATAATGTGCGAAGGGCCCAGCCTTTAAGCTGGAGGCACTTGCGATTCAATTTGTATATAATCTATTGTACCATATCCTTGCCCTCTAAGAAGTTGTCCTATAAATATAGCTTAGGATGCAGAATAGTTTAGGATTTGGCCTAATATTACTAATATTTAACCAACCGACCCCCAGACTCCACTTATGACTTACCTATTAATTTTCAAAAAAATTCAAAAAATCAAAAAAATCAGTCTTTTGCTTTGAATAACTCCAAAACCTTCAATTCCTGTCACTATCCTCATTCCTTCTTCATATCTTTATATTCTCTCATCTCATTCTTTTTATTGAATATCAAATAAAGCTATTATATTATGATGATCATGCTAATAATGATGATTATGATATGAAAGCTAATGAAATGAGTTCTGACAAATGAGAATAGGAAAAGGAAAGTGAGAGGAGCATAAAAGAAGATGAGAAAAAACCACAGCAACTTAAATTAAATAATTTATCACAATATCAACCATCATCTTTACTAGCTTGCATTCACACAATGATTTTTTAACACTCTTGTATTTTATTTGATGAAAGACCCTTAATTTCCCTCAATTTAACACTCCCTACAGTTAGTATACACATATATTATTCGTGTGTACAGTTCACACTTTCAAAATACAATAGCAAAAGCAAGATAAACAACAATTTTTATTTTCTATCATCTCCATCTCATCACTCATGTGTGCGCATTATTTTTTTTCTTCTTTTTTTGCTGTAATATAATTTGTGCCTTGTTGTTCTGTCGTGTCCAGGCAGAAGAAATTTAATAGTCGAGTAGTAAACCACATTTTGAGTTTTTATAGTAAATGTTCAAAAACATATGCTGTGGTTTTTTGGATTTATGGTGTGTCTGACTGTCAGTATGGGTTGCTGCTGATTGTTGATTATTAGACGATTTAAGGGTCATAATTAGATAGATTTATCGGATCTGCAGCTTTCGCAAGGTGTATTAAGGGTCTTTGTCGCTTAATAAAACAAATTAAAATGTGAGCTCCTTTGCATGGGTTTCAGCAGGCTGTAAATTGTTTATGATGCTTCTTAATAATTGTTTTTTGCAAATTTTGAGCGTCGCTTAAGAAAAATTGCTTAATGTTAAACCTTATTTGTGGTCACGTCCCTTCAGAAGCTGGGTTCTTTCACTTGAGCTAGATACGTACTTTTGTATAGCAGGATAATCCTCTAGGACCTAGGGTATACTCTAGAAACATCCTCCAATACATTGTATACTAGAAATCAAGATTTCTAAACTTCATTCAGCCCTGATATCACTCAACTTTACATTCCAAATCGAATACTAAAACTGCCTCAACATGCGCTCCTACCCACATCATTCTCTTCACCAATCTCACTTCAAACTTCTCTCTTTCTTTGCTATTTTCTTTCTTCTCCTTTCTATTTGAAAAGCAAACAATCTCACAACTAGAAATGAACACGAACATTAGAATGATTGTGAAATTAACAGAAGCATGTTTGAATCTTTATGATTTCAACTGGAAATATGCACATATGTGAGCACTAAACAATTTTAATGTTATTCTCATTTTCAGGGATATGTATAAAAAAAAATTATGAGCATAAGTGATGTTGATGTTGATCACAAAAGGAAGGAGGGAATTATGAAAACAAAAATTTTGTAAGAGGGTCTTGATGAGAAAAAATTGAGATAGGAACACATTGCAGGATGGTCAACAACATGCATGTGACCATGAAATTTTTTTCTGTTTACAAGGTAATTTATTATCGTTCTTAAATCATCTTGTGGCATTCATGAAGGATAAAGATTGTGTAAGTGGATTGTATGGGATCATGCAATGTGTTAAATGGTCGATTTGGAATTAAATTTATTTTTGGGATATTATTAATGATGATTTGGAATTATTAATTAAGATGCATTTGGTTGGCACTTTGTTTAGTTGAAATAAGTGAAGTTTAGCCTCGAGGGCGTTAGAATTTGATCAAGGAGACACGTTAATATCCAATAAACTAATATAATGTAAATGCATTTATGTTTAATACTCTAAATCGAATGAGATTTCGCATATGTCAAGAATGGCGACGAAAATTGAATTAAGGAATAATGCAAAAATCTACACAGTATGCATCAACAGGAATAAAGATTGAAAGATTTGATTAATTCAATTAATTTTCCTTCTTCTTCCTCGCACAGCATTATTGATTTCTTAATCCATTAAATGTAAAACATGCTGTGAATGAGCACAAATGAGAAGAATAAGAAAAGAGGAATTAAAATTTAGACATGAGGTTAATATGCAATTTCCCAATATTTTTATCCTCTGTGTGACAGCAACAGCATCAACAAAAAAAAAAGGTTTCCGGTAAATCTTGTCAATCAACGAAGTGGAAAAAGATTTTATTTTATGTCAAGCAGTCATGTATAATTTAACTTTCAGCATGTATCTTCCTTGTCTTCCGTTCAATATTGTTATTTTTTTGAGTGTAGTTTTTTAAGAAGAATTATTCGATTTTCGGTGATGTTTTGGCGGGATGGATCAAGTTTTTGGGATTAAAAAAACTTGGAAGGGATTAAAAGTCGATGTTTAAGTTTTTTTATGGTTGTGGTAGTCGTTAACAACGGACGTTCATTCAAAAATAGAAGTTTTAGACTAAAATATGTAAAGATCCAGGAATTAAGCTAAGACAGTGTTGAGGGGTCCATAATCCCTCGCTATGCCCCTGCCCCAAGTTCATTGCATGCGTCTCTAACCAACAACACAGTCAATTGCATCACAAACTTCTGATGCTTGCTGCTACGCTACAAATTTTTATTGGATGTGAAATATTTAAATTCTTTTGATTGTTCCTTTTGCCTTTGTACCTTTTTTTTCGGATACAAGTAGCAATAACAGAAGTAGTAGTTTGTTCAAAGGCATGTATGTAAATATTTTCATCTCATACTCTTCTTACTTCTGTCTTTTAGTAAATAACAAAAGGCATCCGTCTTTGATTGAGATTCACCACAGGTAGGTATGGAATAAAAAGGATATGCATGTGGAGCGAGAGAAAATAAAAAGCAGAAAGGATCACATGCTAGAAATGGTATGGAACATAAAATACAATTTAACTTTCATATCTTTTATATGTTTCTTATTGTATGCATGTGCTTTTCATCCCATCTTTTATTTTCAAGGCCTTTTCAAGGTAAATGAAGTATAAGATAGAGAACCAATTTATTGTGTACTGGGTGGGGAGCATCATGATAAACAGAATGTTGAAAATTTGGATATCTGATGATGCTTTTGGCGCATTTAACTGTTAAGATGGGGAATGGATAACTCTGAATGGTTTTTTTTATGCTTTTGTGCTTTGGTTTTGAGATTGTGGCACATTGACATATCTTTTGGCCATAAATTAAATTGAACAAATAGACACAAAATTAAAATAAATATTCTGCCTGCCAGGTGAAAGTAAAATTGAGGACATTCAATATTTTTGGACCTTACTTGATCCCGTGGATACCCCAATAATCCAATAGGGTCAAATATGCATGATTTTTACCCATTTGATCACATGATAAGCTCAAGAAAGGTCAATCAATTATAATTAAAACTCAACCTACTACTAAGCATTAAGTATGATATCACAGCCCATTATATCCAGCCGTAGACATCAAGACAAATTCAATAAACAAGATCTTAACACACTTCCATAAAAACAGCCATGCACAAGAAGAAAAACAATTTTTTTTTTCTGTTGTACTTCTTCATTCCATGCCCAAAAGAAGCAAGCGTAGCATGAAAAGGCGAAAATAGCTGTAAGGTATGGATAGCAAGCAGTAATTGCAAAAATGTTGCCTCTTTCTAATATTCGCGTAAACAAACATGAAACGAACATTAAAGCGTCAACCGCAGAATCTCTCTCTCTCACTCTCTATTCCCGTGTCATGACAATGAATTTACTTTTTTTTTGTAATTATAAATTAATTATTTAAACTTTAATGGCTGATGATGACGATGATTTGTAGCTTTCATCAGCAGGCACACAACAAAAAAAATCTTTCCTTCCATTATTCGTTGAAATTTCACCTGAAATTGAAATTAAAATTGCTTTTCATTACACTTCCTGTGACCATTTTTAAAGCGCGCTTGACAGGCGACATCACTTCCGTTCAGCGTCATTGCCATGATTAATTTCTTTATCACATTAATTAAAATTTATAACTACTCAGTAATTTATTTCATTTCAGCGGTTAATGGTTAAAATTTTTTCGGTACCAGAAGAATGCTTTTTTTCATATTTATTACAGTAATTGAGGCCTCCGACAAATGGATGATGATGGAAAATATATTTTTTTTCGTGCTTTTAATTTCTATTCTTTTCATGCTCTACAGAATGATGATTACAATGTTGAGCTTTAAGAGATGAGATAAAATGAAGTAGGTAGAAGGACACTTAACGTTTTGACAGCTTGTAAAATTTGTTGCTGCCTCTGTGGGCTATTTTGTGAGATTGTAAAAGCGCTTGACTTAATGTTTAGCTATAAATAGACATTTTGTGGGATGCCTAATGTAAATTTTAATTTATTTTTATGTAAATTAAATATTAAATGGAGTCGGGTCGCTTTGGGGCTACGGATTACAATTACAATAAAAAGTTGTTGATCCTTAGGAATGAATGGAGATCTAGAATACATAAAAACAGGTGAAGTGTCTGTACATCAGGATTTAAATCACAAATTAAGTAATTATAAAGTTTATTTCAAATAAAGTTTTGTAGCGAGTGGTTTCCAGGACAAATGACTTCTTTGGGTTTGGAATGAGAGTAGTCAAAAGTGGACAATAAAGATCTTGAGCCGTCTATGCCTTTGAGCAAAGCATCTGTATCGTCCACTAATTGATAATTAAACAGACTATTTTATTACGTCGCTACTTTCTTGTCTCTATAATTGGCAGTCATTAATAGAATTAATCACCAGAACTCTGAGTTTACCATTTAATGGAGAAGTTTGACGGTTATTCCTGACCGCTAGAAAATGCCAATTATAGGATTATAGGTAGCAATCTTCAGGCCAGAGCCTGTGTTGTCTAATGATTGATATATGTCAATACAAAATTCAATTAGCTAAAGTCTAAGTTACTTCTATTAACTACTGCAACTCTCATATTAAACCTACTAATCACAATTAATGGCAATAATATGTGTTGACACTTTAAGTTCTTATATAACTTACAATACTTACTTTCAATAAGCTTCAATTAAAATTCCATAATTTTTTCTCCTTCTAAGAACTTCAATTGCTTTTAAAACTTAATTATTCTTTAAGAAAATTCTAATTTATTCATTAATTAAAGTGAAGCTTTTGAATTATTCCTTATTACGAAATCATTCATCCCATCTCATGTTTCACATTCATAACAAGAATCTAATAAATTTTAATTTACAGTAAGCATCTTAAGCAAAGCTTTATATCAACACAATTACGGGATTAAATTTTATAACAAATACCAACAATTTTCTTTACTTTTTTAATAAAATTTATTTACTTGCTCATTTATGTCGTTTGATTAAAATCGATGATTATCAATAAGGAGATGATATATTGCATAAGTATTGAATGAAGAACAACAAAAAGAAATCAAATGTTGATAAATATTCAAAACATAAGAAATGAAAAAAGAAGAAGAAATCGTAAAAAAGCGGATTATAGGAGATTATTGTTTGGAAGGAGGAATGACGAATAAAATATCAGAAGATGAAGGAGGAGAAGCTTTGTGTTTACCATTTATTTACTTAAAAAATAAATAAAAAAAATGAAGAAAGAAAAATTAATCAATATTTTTATTGTTTGGGGAGTCAAGGCGCATTTAGTAGGTATTTAATAAGATTAGACCCACTCTCGCAATTTAGTCTCTCTCGCTGGTCGTACAGATCATTTGTGATCCATGATCTCTCTTAGTCGTCCCCTAAAACTATCTCTATTGCTAGCTTTCCGTCTGCCAATTGCCGATTCAAAATGCAACACTCTCTATCAACAGACTCTTTCCATGAGTTCTTTGGCCTTCCAGATTATCTCTTTCCAACTGCAAAATCGGATTTGAAGACTTCATTTAATGGAGCGTCAACAGGTTTTCTAATAACGTGTCCAGCCAATCGAAGTCTGACTATTTTGATTCTTCACACAAAATCACCATCTTTATAAAGCTGACATGAAGCTAGGTTTATTAAGAGCATGTGCTAAACTAAATTAGTCTTTTATGTATGACGGATAGTCAAAGTAAGGCATTTATATCTGTGACCTGGTGACATGAATTTTAATGATCGGAGGTCACTCTTTTTTGAGGACGCAGGTTCGAAACCCATCAAATTAAGGCTGATTTTTCAATAATTAATATTGACTCTTGCCTTTCCAATTGGATTGGATTCTTCCACATAATTTATCCTTTAAATCATGTCCTGATCATTTATTACAATTCGAAAAAACGATTCCATCAACAACAAACACCAATGGCATCTAAAAAGTTATCTACCAAGCAATCTAACCATCAAACGAGACAAAATGAGAACATTATCATATTTATTTTTATCGAAAAAATTCCCCCTAAAAGAGATAACAAAAGAAATACGAAACGCTTTAAGAGCTTTTTATTGTAATTCTTTTCGACATTCTTTTGTTGTTATTTGATATAACATCATGCAATAATATGGATGAAAGAAGCACCATAATAAGTATCATATGAAGCATGTATGACTTTCAGCGATATTGTTATTTGTTACAAAAGAAGCTTTTCTCCCTTTTTTTACTGTTGCTTATCCGTCAATATCTGTTCAGTGTTCACAAATAAAAATACGACGGAAAGCATAAAAATCAAACAAGAAGAAGAAATTGAATTAAAGTTCCTAACAAACAGGAACAGTGGGAAAATCACAACATAAGCTGTTTATAATTTTTTGGAGCATATTGTTTGCTTACAGCAGCATAATTCGGCATGAAAATTGATTTTCCATAAATTTTTACATTTATTTCCTGAATTGAACGCGAAAAGTCGTCACTTGAAGGAAAAAGTTTGTGGAACATTTGGTATTTCTGAGAAAAAAGTCTGTATTTCCATTTTTATGAGGTCAAATGTTTGAATTGGAGATATTTTCTTGGAAAAAATGTGTGCCATTTGAAATTATTTGTTGTGCTGTATAAATGAGGAAAATATTAAAGGGGGCTTTGGTGCTGTGGTCATGGTTATGGTTTGTATGAATTCAGAAAACAGTCAATCCTCAAACCAAAGCAATATAGAATGAAACCTTGAGTTGTGATTGTTCTTAGAGCTTCATTCAAAACTGTAAAGAGCATTAATATGTTGCTTACCCGGATGGCACAAGTCGGTTAATCGATTAGAAATTTGGCATAAAGCCAGAGTGACTCTGGCATGGTGCTGTATTTAAATCGAAGTCAGTACCATGCCAGAGCCATGCCGGCTTAAAACCGGATTTTTATTCGATTAACCGACTTGTGCTTTTCGAGTCAACTTATTTGCAAGCACTACATAGAGCTTATTAAAGATTTAAAGTTTAGTCAGACTCAATGATCATAAATTTGATCGACTGTCAATCTCCAGACATGATGTGTAAGTTAGCGACCGCTTGAAAATTTTCTAAAAGATGAAAAAGAGATTGGCCTTAATGTGCTGCTTACATAGAAAGAATATTCCACAATTGAAGGTATTCATAAGATTCAATAGCCGTTAAGAATTTCAATTTAAATTACCATAGCCAATTAATCAACTGATAACATTTTGTAATTAGGAATGCATAAGTCTAGGCGTTAATTTCATGATTGATAAGATTCCCTGTGCTCTTTTTTTGCTCTAGTTTTGCATGAATTTGCAGAATTTGATATCTTTCAGATCACCAACTAAGTAGATTCATTTGGAGCATATTTTAAAGAAGTTCAGCAAAATCATTGTTATGTGCCCCACATAAAAACTGTCATTTCTGCCTTAATCCAGATTCCTCTGCATCCCAATTTTTATTTTTTGGGTATCCAAATTCAAATCCAAAACTCCGTAAAAAAAAGTACAAAAAAAAGGCTTACATTGCAATTCCTTATTTTGTCCTCCTTGTTCTCCATTTTTATCGTCCTATATTCGACATGTATGTACATATTTTGTGTGTTATCCCGAAAGCTATAAAAATTCGCTCGATATACACATCTAAAATAATGCACATACAAAATCATCTTCTTTATCCTTCTAGGTTGCTTAAATTCATTCCTCTTTTTTTCTGGGAGGCTATCGCTTTTCTCGAAAAAAAAACAGGCATTAATTTGCTTTTGCTGTCACAAACTCATAAATAATGTATGCTCAATATCTCTCTATCTCTATCTATGTATGTATGTCCTTTATTATTATGAGAGCGATATGTTGAAGATAAATACACTTCCGGACATGGACACATAACATCATCGTATAATATAATGTGTGTAATGTTCCTCAATAATATCAATAAGTAATAAGAAATGATGCTTATAAATGGGAAAATGCTCTGGTAATTGGTATTGGATTTGATCATCTTTTGGTTAAATCCCTTAAGGATGTGCTTTTGGCTGGTTTTATATTTTAATAGATTTATTTTGATGGTTGTGTGAATGAGGCTGGTGAAAGTTTGTGCTGGATGTTTTAGAATTGTTATTGACGATTAAGAGACATTGTTAATGATCAGGTGCTGTGGATCTATAGTAAATCTATGATTGCTACACTCCTAGAACTCGTGTACTAAAGAATAAAAGTATTCATCTGTTCCAGCATACCAAATTCTCATAATCTTACTCTTCCCCAAACATAAAATCATATTCTAGTTCCAACATGCTTACCACAATTCATTAATGTATGTCATATCACTAAATATTCTATATTCAAAGACATCTGGTAAAACTTAATGATACCTAAGGATTTATCCTGATAAAATGAAATAATTATGATTTGCAAATCAGTATGTCTTATGTAATTAATTAATACTTTCTCCATCTCTATCTCATGAGCCTCTACAATTAGTCTAATGAAAAAAAAAGAAAGTCTTTTGCCTAATCCTAATTGTGTGTTTATTATTCATTCACTATTTGCTTAATAATTTGAATAAGTTGTAGACATACATAATATTAAAAATGTCGTGTAATAAGGCAATAAAAAAAAATTTCTACTTATTTCATGTTTGCGAGCTCTTTCAAAATGATGATGGTTGGTAATGAATCTTATGAATAAAAGGGCATAAATCTGCTTATGAGTCTTGTAAAGCCTTTTTTGTATGGATATTATAGTATGATGATGCCATGCCATATCTGATTTTCCATCTCCTTTCTTGCTGAAATATTTCTTCATCTTCTTTTCATTTGATTCACTCTTACTACTTATTCTTTAATTTTTTTTTGTTGGTACTAAAATAGTTGTGCTGAAATTATGGCAGATTATGAATTTTAAAGGAATACTGTAATACCTAATGAAAACTCGTGTAAACTAGTGAAACCTAGTGAAACCTATTAAAAACTAGTGAAACCTAGTAAAAACTAGTGCAAACTAGTGAAACCTAGTGAAACCTAGTAAAAACTAGTGCAAACTAGTGAAACCTAGTAAAACCTAGTGAAACTTAGTGAAAACTAGTGCAAACTACTAAAACCTAGTGCAAACTAGTGAAACCTAGTGAAACCTAGTGAAACCTAGTGAAACCTAGTGCAACCTAGTGCAAACTAGTGAAACCTGGTAAAAACTAGTGCAAACTAGTGAAACCTAGTAAAAACTAGTGCAAACTAGTGAAACCTAGTAAAAACTAGTGCAAACTAGTGAAACCTAGTGAAACCTATTAAAAACTAGTGAAACCTAGTGAAACCTAGTAAAAACTAGTGAAAACTAGTGAAACCTAGTGAAACCTAGTAAAAACTAGTGCAAACTAGTGAAACCTAGTAAAACCTAGTGAAACTTAGTGAAAACTAGTGCAAACTACTAAAACCTAGTGCAAACTAGTGAAACCTAGTGAAACCTAGTGAAACCTAGTAAAAACTAGTGAAACCTAGTGCAAACTATTGAAACCTAGTAAAAACTAGTGCAAACTAGTGAGACCTAGTGAAACCTAGTAAAAACTAGTGAAACCTAGTGAAACTTAGTGTAAACTAGTGAAACCTAGTAAAAACTAGTGAAACCTAGTGAAAACTAGTGCAAACTAGTGAAACCTCGTGAAACCTAGTAAAAACTAGTGCAAACTAGTGAGACCTAGTGAAACCTAGTAAAAACTAGTGAAACCTAGTGAAACTTAGTGTAAACTAGTGAAACCTAGTAAAAACTAGTGCAAACTAGTGAAACCTAGTAAAAACTAGTGCAAACTAGTGAGACCTAGTGAAACCTAGTAAAAACTAGTGCAAACTAGTGAAACCTAGTGAAACTTAGTGTAAACTAGTGAAACCTAGTAAAAACTAGTGCAAACTAGTGAAACCTAATGAAACATAGCGATTTTAAACCATACAAACAACTAGATTTATCATCAAATATTAGCCTTAGCTTTAACTTCAGTGGACATCATCCAACTTCTATGAGACTGTAGGATTTGAAGCAGTCTCTGAATTAGTCTAAAATCTCAATTTCAACCCGCAGCATCATTTGTGAAAATCCAAAACTCAACATGCCAGCAAAACTATAGCACACAAAAATTTTCGTTGCTTTTGTTATTATCTCTTAATGTTTCCTCCTATGTCGTCGGCGCCTAGTCTTTATTATTATATGATGCGCTCTTTATTGTGTATGTTTTATAAGAGATAATCTCATTTTTACAATTGTGAAATGAAAATGCGCCTTTTTCATTTCTTTTTCTTGCCATTTCCTACACCAATTTACATCCATATTTATAAAATATAAGAAAAAAATGAGTATTATTTGAGTTTCAAGCGAATAATATATGAATAATATTCAAGTCAACAAACAATAATGCTAACAAGTTTATTTTATCTTTTCTTCTCGCTTTTCATGAGGCTGTGTAGACTTAAAGATTGTAGATTCTGTTCAGTCACATTTGAGCAAAAGTGAAAAATTGCTTTTCTTTCTTATTCGACAATCATTTTGAGGCTGCTTGCCTCCAGCATTACACTTTTTGTGTTGTATTCTTTCAAGGTGTAGATGCATCAGTGGATGAGTGGTATGGAATTGGATATAATTGTTTTTAATTGAAAATGTAGAATTTTTTACTGTGTATTGTCTGGGGCAGGTTGCCAGGTTTAAGTTGAAATTTTGGACTCTATGATGAATGCAGTATTGTCTAAATTGTGTGATGTGGTACTTTGGAGCTATGGGAAGACCTTAAACTAGAGCAAATCGGAGGTTTATTGAGACTTTATAATAAATGAAAAATCTCTTGTTATCAGTTGTCAATTCCAGAACTTAAGACTGCCTAGCAAGCACCAAAACACCACAGTTCAGGCAAGTACTCATCCCCAGACCTTGCACTATTCGAGATTTTTTTCAACACAATTTTTCAGACTCTATCTTGCCTTTCATCTATAATATACATTTTATCATATTTAGTACGCGAGTGGCAAACACAAATCTGAATAATAAGCCTAGACTAGACAGTCTTAAATAGTTTTAAAATTTTTTTTTTACTCCTCTAGACTTACAATGCCGGAGAATGAAATATGATTTTTCATGCCAAAAAATTATGAAAAAAATGAAGTCAGAGAGAAAGAGTCATGAAGAAGGAAACTATAAGAATGTTTTTGTCATTTTCTTCATCGTGACTCACATGAAGCAGCAAAATATCATTATTTTAGAAATGACACAAAAAGATAGACGGATGGATTTTTTTCAAAGATGAAGTTAATAAAAAATTCTTTTTTTCGTAGACATTTTACATTAAATATGCTTCGAACGACAGTCAAAGAATATTCATCTTTTGAAGATTTCTTTTTTGTAGAACTTTTTTGGAGGAAAAAAATTGGATGAAGTGATGAATCTGCTTTGTTTGACATAATTGGATGATTTAGACGGATGAATTGTAGGAAAATTTGTGCAGCTACTGAATGTTGAAGCTGCCATTTGGAATAATTTAAATTTTGTACATTTTAATTCGTTTTAAATTTCAATTTTGACTATTAACTATGTAGGATCAGTTATAAATATCTACATTTCGAGACAATGCAGGCTCGTATTTGATTTCTTACCCGATCAGCACACATTAAAATGGTTGCCATCCTACAGCTGGGTTGATAGTATAATTAGAACCAACCGCTTGAAATCCATTCTCAACTGGACGTAAAGAGGTTGCCACGTGGCTGTCATTGCCGACTACCGGATGGAAAACATTTCAATAAATTTCAATGTGTGTCGATCGGGTTAGGCTTTTAATCTTGTAGCTTTGATTCCCTTTTTTTTCTTTTGAAAAATTCAACTTTAATTGAAGCATTTAATTGCTCAGAAATAAGACCATAAAACACTCCTACGCCTAGATTAATAGACAGCACTCATGATCATCCCTCAATTTAAATAAAAGAAGTAAAAATTCAATTTAATGAATCCATTATAAGTCAAAAATCAAATCAATCTCACTACACGCACCCAAAAAAAAAACTTCAGAGTTAATTAAAACTCTGCTGTTGACTCAACTTGATGCATCAATTGACCTCACCCAGTAAAAAATCTTAAACACACATCAAACGGCTCTTTTTAGACTTGTCACATGCGTCTTACAAAAAATAAAGAAAAGATTTTGATGACAAAAAAAGAGAAGTCGATCTGTTATTCCATGCGTCTATCTCATGCAATGAGGAATATTCATGATGAGTATATTCTTAAGTAAACATAATGCCATATGGTAGATTTGTTGAATAAATATTGCCACTGTCGTTGAATTTTTGATGACTTTTTATATTTTATTTAATTTTATCTACCCGAAAAAAAAATAAAATTTAAATTCTTTTTAATGCTCAATTAGCAGTCAACTAATTCATGTAATATCCCCACATAATATAAATTGTGTAGCTTACTGTGCGTATACACAAATATGGAGAGATAAAGACGACACAACAGTAGCATAAGCATACTGTAAATGATATTATAAATCTTTCAATTGAGTAAATTAATTTTTTTTTGTTACCACGGGATGAGAATGAGTAAGAAGAGATTATAAAAAGTCAGCCTGTGTAAATATGACAGTAATACTATTGAGATGCGAATGAGACATTAAAAAGCATTTCGATTATTTTTCGACAGTTTTTCACGATTTATAGCCTATAACTTACTTATTTATATCAGTTCATCATGTAAACGTAAAACTACCGAAAAAAATTATGATTTATGACAGAAGAAACAAGAGCGACATTGTGACTATATTTTATACTTGCCATGCCGCTGCTACCATCAATATATCACATATATGAACATATAATATAGTTTTAGGATGTCAGCGATTATATCGAAAAGTATGTTCCGATATTTTATTGTGTATGAAATTTACTTCCGTACCTTGACTGAGAGGATTTTGTGATATGTGAAAAGGAAACGATAATTATAGGCCTTATTATATTGTGCAAATTATCGGAAAATTTATACTGTAAATATTTGAACATGACTTTATTGTTTAAGTTTATATGTAGCATACGGAATATTTACATTTCTGGCTTATGAATTCGTGTTGATTAGACTGCAGCATATAAATTAGGTGCATTATTCGAATTCGAATTAGATTCAGAAGTTTGATTTTCAGTTCTGTAAGCTTTAAGATTTTTACTGAAGTATTTGAGTGCTGTGATAGCATAATCAGGAGATCAGTTCTAGGTCATCATATCTGAACAACATTCAAGTTCCTTAACCAAACTCGTCCTTAAGCCCATCAAAACATTTCCAACCTCGAATCAACAAATCAGCGGTACACTTTCACAGTACTAACAGCTATTAATAAGCTACCGTGCCATAAATCACAGCACGGAAGTCATATAACAACACAGACTCATTAAAATTTTACAAATTCAAACCATGTTGTGAACAAGAACACGACACAAAGTGTGAAAATGCGACAAAAAGATTTTTTTTATATTTTTCCCTTTTATTTCTTTCCATTCCTTTAGACAGGCATGAGTTGAAATAGAGAAGAGACAGTGAATAAAACAAACCAACAAGCATATTTTACTTCTTTTTATTTCAAATTTTTTTTGTGTAATACTCGTTATAGCGACGCGCAATGCATCATGCATTTTCAAATGTTCATTAAGAATTCCATGAATGTGACGTTTTAATTCTTCCATTTCAAATCGTTAAAACAACATTTACACAACAAAAAGAAGATGACGAAGAAGAAAAAAGATTGTTAAAGAGAACGCCTGGAGAAATGGAAAGAAAAACATGCTTCTGATTTTTTTTTGTTTCATTCTATTTTAAATAGAAAACGTACGTTTGCCACAATACCTTGTGTGAGCTTCTTTATTTTGTTTTACTCCATCATTATGTATTTTGCTTTGGTAATGCGAGAAGTATTGTTAACTGTTGTAGAAAAATGTCTGGAGCTTGTGAAAGTTTCAAGTGTAATGAGAAGCATTTGAGGCATTAATATGTCTATGATTATCACTTGGTTTGGATTTACTTTAATGAGGATTGATGGTTAAAGAACATTATGATCTACATTCTATTGAATCTCACTGCCTACACATTATTG
This sequence comes from Chironomus riparius, assembly GCA_917627325.4. Classification (NCBI taxonomy): domain Eukaryota; kingdom Metazoa; phylum Arthropoda; class Insecta; order Diptera; family Chironomidae; genus Chironomus; species Chironomus riparius. Next base: position 11,847,889 of record OU895877.1, on the reverse strand, counting down.
CAACCTAATTTAAAGAATTCAGTCCACAACGACAAATGCAATCATCTTAATTATTAAGGATTCAAATCACGTCATAAAAAGTGTTACAAAACCGTAATTAGAGCACGAAAGTATCACACAATTTAAAAAGAACCAACAAAGAAGGTTAACTTAAACAATAGCGAGCATTTGTATAAAGAATCAGCGCTACAAATAAAAGAATTGACTCATGAAAAGAAGAAAACAATAGAAGAAATGGCAACAACATTTTAAAGAATGTTTCTAAGCTACAAATTGTGCTTTGTAATTTATAGAGTTGGATGAAGAATTTATAAGAATAAAGTTACCATTGGAGATTCTTCTAAAGTTACACAACGACAGCAGAACCATAAATCTTCTGTATTAAAGTACACAAAAAAGTATTATTTGACATAAAGCCCAAAAAAAAACATTTTCTTTTTTAATTCCTAACCCAAAATGAAAAGAAAACAACAGCAAAAATGTGAAATGTGAAAACCCTCACGCAGCTTCCGAACTACATAAATCCAACATTCCATTTTAATGTTGACGGAAAAATAAATTTTTCTCATGTCACACATTTACGCTTTTCTTCATTTATTTAACAACGTCACATTCATCTCACCATTTGTGCCATCAGTGACAGCAGGCGTGCAGTAGGAAGTTTTTGACGACCCTGCTCCTTACATAACAGAATCGCCTTCTTTTGCCTTGGGTTTTGAGTACTTTACATTCCAAACTCCTCAAAAATTTCTGATTACGCTACTGCTATCAAGGAAGACGAGAATTGGAATCTTGTTACTTAATACGACACGAACTTTTCAATTTAATTAACTTCAATAAATTCATTTCAATTAAATGTCGGCATAATAAACATAAGATCGTCTATCCGTCTATGTATGTGTCTACAAAATTCATGTTACGAATTAAAGAAATGTTTGTTACATGCTTTTAATCCTTAAGTACGATTATAATTCAGGACGACAAAATAAAGAAATGGAGAAAAAAAATAAAGATGGAAGTAAAAGTAAGAAAAGAAAATTTTCTGACAGCAAACGAAGGTTTTGTGCAAAATTACATTATGTTGTCGTCTATGTTCATGTAAACGCGCATTGAATTTGAAAGTAGGCAAAAAAAATTTACTGTACTTTTTAGTAGACTTCCATAATGGTTGAGTGTTGTTGTGGATCATTTTGGGTGTTGAACGTGTGGATAAAGGTATTAGAATTAGAATTAGAATAGACAATTTTTTGGGTGCTTTGAAAAGCTATAGCTTCAATTTTTTTAAAGGTTCAAATCAGTTCAAAGGAAGTTCAAAGAACTAACACAAAATTGATTTTCGGTAAATTTTAATTTTAGAGAAACTTGTTAATATACAGGCAAGCTTCAAGAGTTTACAAGAAATGAGCTCATTCTAGACTGTGGTCAGATGGAGCTGATGGTCGTTTGTTATGCTGAATGTTGAGGCTTTAATGAATCTGAAACATAATCAGGAGAATGCAAGAAATGCGGAACTGATAAATAAGATTTTGATCAATTTTGACAAGGAGTGGAAACTCAGGATTAATCCTGAAAAATCCCAAAAAAATTCTTAAAATATCCCTGAGCCAATAAACATGGTAAAACCCCTAAAAGGGATTTCATATTTTCATGTTTATTGGCTAAGGAATTTTTTAGGATTTTTGGGATTCTTCAGGATTAATCCTGAGTTTCCACGTCTTGAATTTTGATCATTTTTGATCAGTTCCGCACCCCTGAAAGAAAGTATAATAAACTTTTTTCTTGACCACACTCTCGTTCAATTTCATGTTCAATTTACTATTTTCAGCCCGAACCTGAAGCAGTTTAACACGTGCAAGGCTCAAAAATTAAATATTCAATTTAAACATTTATTAAGTGACTTCTAAAAGCAGTCCTTGAAACCTCACAATGCGTCACACTTTATTCAAACCTTTAATTTCCTATAACTCCAAAACTCAACTCGCAAAAAAAAAAAATATAAAATTCTTAAAAAAATTTCCATCATCATGCAAACGTGGCTCCTCCATTCATTGTGCACAGAATAACTTCCTTCATTGGCATTACAGTATCATATTTTTCGTTATTGAAAAACGAAATATATACAACAATCGCACCATCATCAGTATCATCATGATGCTCGTCATTTATGAGCTTACTTATTTTATTTATGATTATGATCGCTTCATTAAACATCTCGTCTAGTTGCTACTTTTTTTTCGAGAGATGAGATGGAGTGGAGATAAAATTATCGAAGTGCGATGACTCGAAGAAGAAACAAAATTAAAGCCATCATTAAGTAAAGCTTGATAAATTGTTTGTAGACGATGTGTATATAACGCTACTTATCAATAGAGCTGTATCATTGGATGGGGTGATGTATTGGCCTGTAACGTTAATGCGACTTGTTGAGTAACTTTTTATAATGAGGTGACTTTCAGTAATCATTTAGCATGCATCAAAAAATTGTTGTAAGGTGGGCTTAGATGGGAATGTGTAGCTAATAAATTGGACGGGAATCTTATCAGAATGTAGTGGCAGGGGTCATTCACATATTGCGTATATTATTGATTTTTTTGAATGTGCTGTTAAAGGTGAGTCGAGCAATGCATCAGATCTAGTCTGATATTCATCCAATAATTTTGTATCCTCAAACATACCCAAATGACACAAAAGCAGTGCTTGAATGATCAAAGATGAATCAAGAGCTAGCATGGATTTTACAAAACTTTTATCTGATCTTAATTTGATGTGAAGCCAGTTCAAACCTTAGAAACACTAGAATATTTGCTTTCTCAATGTAATGTGCCTTCCGGAACAACATCAGACTCCGCTTCTTCCTACAAATTTATCATAATTTGTGAACGACCCACAAAATGTTATTGTCTAGATAAGTCTGCCTCAAAATCTCCAAATTTGATCAACACCCGGAAAACAAACAATCCTTAATTGAAGTGCAAATATGCGTAAATTATTTAACATGCTTGCCAAAAGCTACGCGAAATATAACCTTTTATACCACATAATTAATTCTCATTATCCAAAACAAATTGAGCTTATTCTTATGAATCCCACATGACTCCAATTTCGTGACCTTTTAATGCCGCTCTGTAGAATTATTTCCCTTAATTACATTACTTTTGAAAAGCTCATTCAACTTCATTTAACACAAAAACAAAAGAAAAAGGAACAATAATAAAAGTATGAATGTTTTATGAGTCTTCCTTCCACATAGTTAATTTCCACTTTCACATTTAGCTGTTTTTGTTCCGTCATAATCTCCCTCTTTTTTCCAGGCGACCGAGAGGAAAACCACCAAGCACATGAAAAAGAAGGAACGATGAAGACCATAAAAATGTCAATATTAACGTAAACATTAATTAGAAATTGAGCGTGTTAAGCATGATACTAATTGCTTTCTTTCTATTTCTCATTCCCATCAGTACCGAACTAAAATTATGTCTTTTTCTTTCATGGACGAAGGTGGCAAGTTTGTGGGGGAAGTGATATTAATTTCTGTTTCTACTTCTTAGGTTGTTGTCTACTTCCCGATCTACATACTCCAAAATGTTGTCCATACGATAGGCCTAGGAAGTAGTGTGCCTAAATCAAGAGATAGCTGGTTGGCAAAAAGGCAGTCATGCCATGTCTTGGTTCTACATTCACATCCACTTAGTTGCTTTAAGAATAGCATTCCAATGACTCTTAATCGAGTTTGCAGCAATAAAAACTTTACGTCTAGTCTTGGTCTTTACGACACTTTGCCATGATGCCTTTCCATCTTCTGCTTCCTATTCCTACTCATTTATCTTAATGAAACCGGAATCTTGTAGAGTATTAATTTCCATTATGTAAGCATCCCTAAATTTCAACATGATTGACAGAGCTTCATCACCCTTAATTTAATCCTTATCCGAAGATATTTCCTGAATGAATAAAGGTCCTGTCTTGATGTGAAATAGCCTAAAAGGCAATCGTTTAATATTTTTCATCATTTTCTTCTTTTTTATGTTTGACTAGCTACTCTATTACAGTCGATGTGGACCTCTTTTACGCAAATGTCAAGAAATTATTCTTTCCTCTTTTTTTGCTGCTGCTTCTCTTTTTTGACAGGCAATTTTTATGAAGCAACACATTCATTGAGATGAATATTTATTTCAGCAAGATGGACTGACTGATTAATGACTGACTGAGGAATGGAAAAAAAATGGTAGTTTGTGCAGTTCGTGTTGTGTTGATGAAAGGATAAAGTCTTGAAATGATGAAGTTCATTCCTATGACCCCGGTAGAATTGAACTTAAGGATGAACTTTTTCTCCCATGAGCTGTTGATCTCTAAGGATTCATTTACTTTTCTTAGGTGAATTTCATTTAAGTTCATACTCATCATTTAGATTTATATGCAGCAACACTTAAAGTTATTAAGAATTTATTCTTAAAGAATCAGCAGTGGATCTAAAACTGATTGCCAAGGTACAGAAAGAATAATTGAGAAATGGGCTACAAATACTTTATCTACGCCCCTGCAAGCTTTAACTCCCACTCATCCCTCATAAGATAGATACGGATTAATAATATTAAAGTTGACTCAAGTAACCAAGTGACCAAATCATTAAGGTTGACATCTAGCAAGCATAAATAATTCTTATGAAACGTGTGGGTTTGAGTCCTGACTTAATTGAATCATATTACATAGTAACATGACCCACATGTACCTATATTGATTATGAAAAGTCCCAATTATAAAAACAAATGCGCTTCCTACACCCACATTAAACATCCTCAACCTACTGTTTTTGTTTAACTTTTTCCAATTTACCTTTTTTTCTTTCTATCTTGCATACCATTCCATAGTTACAAAAGCTAATATCATACACACATTTTAATAAATTACGGATACCCACTCCATTATCATCCATTTCTATTCCAAAACAGCATAATTAATTTAATTGGTATGAAGAGAGCTATGTTAACATTTTTACAAAAGCAATTTCTCCAACTATCGCGTGCTTTCGTTTCGCTTTATTTGGCAAAAATGTCAAAAAAGTTGAAGATAAAATTCGTTTGTAAATAGCAAGTTGGAATTTATGGAATGGCTAAAGCGCATAAGGCAATCTAAGTTCATCAGTATTATCATTGCTTTCCTTACATGTAGATAGCCTTTTGTAAAAAAAGGTCATCAATAAGTTCTTTGAAATTCTATACTTAATATTGTAGCTTCAGATATAAGCCAATTATTCTACCAAAAAGGGATCCACACACGCATTTACTTCTTAGAAATGCTTCTAAAAATAGCCCGAGGACTAGAAATTTCATAATAGCTCATTTTTGATCATATACCGTGTGTACACAATGAAAAAGGTAAGAAAGGCAAAGAAACAAGCACATAGACTTTAATTAAACCTGTCAAGTCTTCATAATAATAACTTAATTAAATCATCATATTATTTTTTTTTCTTCAAAATACAGTTTTTAGATAAATAAAAGAAATATTTAAGTTTACATCATGAACGTGTTCTCATTCTCAGCACATCAGTCGAAAACGTAATGAAAAATGGAACATCAGATTCAGAAAAGAAGCGGCAACCGCATGAATTATGAATAAGAATAAGATATCTTTTTAAGGAAATTGAGAGAAATTTTCATATTTTTGCTGCTTTTTTTTGGGAAGTGAAATGAATATAAATGCTGATCCCTCAACCTTTAGTGAGCTACTTCTGTGCAAATGCGTAAACTATAAAGAGGTCACAGATGGAACTTTGTTGAAATGTGTTGATGGATGTTTGCATATTTGTTGATGATGAGCGGAATTTTAGGACTGTGTGATGCTACATGGACCACAACTTACTCATCCATTAATGTTTTTGAAGCAAACTTGGACGATGCTTCATCTGGATTCTAAAGAATCGTCAACTTTGATACCATCTAAGCAGAAAATTCAAATTCAAATGCTCAAAAATGCCAAGACATTCCAAAGAATATAGAATACTGTCATAAACTCTTCTTTACCTCACCCTGCTTCATAAGTCAACAAGTTATTAAGCCTTATCATAAATAGCTTATTTCTCCATCACTGCCGATGCATGAAAAATTTTCAAACATAAGAAGATTTGCCATCATCATCAATATTTTGCTAGTTTGTGCACAATCTTGCCTGTTCTCCAATCAATCGTCCAACAAACAGAATAAATGTGAAGTCAAGGTGCTTTAATGCCAAATAAATCCATCAAATTATTCATGAAAGCTTTGTTGAAGCTTAAATTGTGATCAGACCTAATGTGTCTGTTCCAAATCATTGGGCAATTTTCATCCCAATCATCAATGCTCACTTTTTCCTCTCCTATCCTTTTTACTTTCGTCGTCGGCAAACTACTTATAAAGAAATATTTCTGGAGATGAAAAAATATTTTCTTTTTGTTGTGTGTTTTTTTACTTGATCCCTATTGATGTACGGCATGCCTCTTATCCGCTTTATTTGTCTGTTCGATTTATGGAAAAATGTGAAACATTCTCAAGTGGTGGCTATTTGTCTAGACTACAAACATCTATCTATGTGTGTACGATACACTTGAGTGGATTTGCAGAGCCTTGTAACAATATTTTTGTGTTTTTTTTTTTGATTCGTAAATTGATTATAGATGTGATAAGTATAAGTTGTTTTGAAGATGACTATGTAGAGCGCAGTCATCGACCTTAGGAGCAACAAGTGGTTGCAGGCGTAAAATTTTTTAGAATTGAGCTTAACGCCGCTAGATTTGACTACCTTAACCAGTTCATATGATAAAAATTTAAAATCCACAACTAATCACAGATCAAAATCCAAAGTATTGACTCAACATCTGCCACAATCTCACATGTGAATAAATGTAATTGACTCGTGAGCGCTTTACATTTCATGAAAATTAATATTCTCATCGCTGAAAAAAAAAATAAACTTATTAATCATCAATAAAGTTGCCTTATGATTAATTAATGAGGCAAGTACAATTGAAATAATTGTGGTTAATTAATTTGCTCAAAAAAAAAATCAATGATTAATAATTCATTTGGGGGAAATAAATTTTGCGTCAATTAATTGATTTTCGTTTTTGTTTATGCGTAATGAGTGTGTCTAATGATGTAGGCTGAGTTTAGACTGAATTTTGGTGTAAATTTGGAGTGTTTTAAGTTGTTGCTGATTAAGTTCACTAGATATATTTTAAATAGAGCTAATTAAAGCTCGAAGTTGACTCAGTTTTGAATTCAATCGAGTTGACTCAAAATAAGTCAATGGATTTAACTTTGGATACTCTCAAAAAAGTTTGATTGAATCAAATTCGAAAACTTGAATTTATTATAAGAATTATAGATTTTTTGTAAGATTTAAATTTCAATCCAGAACTAGCTCAAATTTTCTTCAAAATAATGATTCAATATTAAAGATTATTATTTTTGTTAAGCTATAATCTCCAATTATTGCATCTTGATGTTCTACATTAGATTTGCTTTAAAAGAGCTTAACAAATATTCTACAAGGTCCGAGGTAATTCAATTAAAATTTTACAAAATTTATTTTTTTTTGTGTAATCCAAACTTTTCTCAAAAAACCAGAAAGGATTAAACTTTCCATATTTTCTTAAATTACAAATTTCACCTGGAGCAACAAAAGTCTCTACAAATCTCTTAATCGGATCATAAACCAATGAAGGTAAACTTTCTTAATACATTTTCAAAAACCTACAACACAATTTAATTAAGATCTAATGTAAATTACTTCAAGAATTTCTTCTATGCTGTATGTAATGAAAATTTACACAACACAGCTTAATTAATTCATTAATAATTGGTAGGCAAATTTAGATACCACGCGATAGACAACTAGGTTATCTTAGTTCATTAGCTGTTTAATTAATTTAGTAACAAATCAATAATCTAATAATATTTCGATAATTACTGCCACACCATTATTAAAACTTATTTTAAGAGTCTACAGTCTCGTCAATCAAGTCTTGATTACATGATTGTAAAATAATAAATCTAAAATGCAAAACAATTATCAACAATTTAGCTTTAATCAATCAATCTTAAAAACAATTTCATCTTGCAAAAGAGAAGCCGAGGAACTGACTAACATTCGTGTGACATGTCAACATTTATCAATGAATTAATCAAGTAAAACTTTTTTGTCTCTTTCTCTCTCGATTCTCTTAAAAAAGTACACATCGTGACATTTCACATCATTAAGAGTTCATAAATCATGTTGTGCTGTAAGTATCAGCAAGTAATTAGTAGAAACAACAAGTTAACACATCACGATAAGATGAAATGAGAAGAACATTTTTTTTTAAACGACAAGTTTAACTTTCGTGTCTCGATGGATGTAATTTTCTTTGGCTCTCTTACTGTATCTTAATTATGGTGTAAGATGGAAGTAAGTGCTTGAGTGTGAAAGATGGAGAATGGAAGAATTAATAAGTATAAAAAAGATTAAGATAGTGAAGCATTGATGGCAAACATATAGCAGTTCAATCAAGAGTTTCAAAGTTTATTTTATGGAATTCAATAAAGTTTCAAAAGCTATCGATTTTGCTCTTTGCTGAATGGTTCAAGTTTAAGTAATATGTCGGTATAGATAGCACTTGGAGAATCAGAGTTTAAGTTAAAAAAATAGAAGAATTATGTCGGAAATTTGTAGAAAGAACACTAAATTAATGAGTAAAACAAAAATACGCTTTACTTTCTACACTTAAATATAATTTATTCGTCAATATATTTCGATAGCAATGCTATCATTATCAAGACTTAATTGTTACTGAAGACTTTTTGTCTTCTGTGCTGAAATCTTGCTTTTTGACCGTTGAAAATTCAAAAAGCTTTGATCTAATCGATCAAAGACAAAAAAAATCGAAAGACAAAAAGTCTTCAGTAACAATTAAGTCTTGATAATGATAGCATTGCTATCGAAATATATTGACGAATAAATTATATTTAAGTGTAGAAAGTAAAGCGTATTTTTGTTTTACTCATTAATTTAGTGTTCTTTCTACAAATTTCCGACATAATTCTTCTATTATTATGAATGTTAACGCGACAAACAAGGAAATTAATCGTTACCTGAAATTACGGACAAAAAGTGATCTAATTTATGCAGACATTATGTTTTTGAAGAAGTGCAAACAACTAAAGGTCTTTCCCAACTTCATCCAAAGATTTTTTCGTGACAGAATCAGAGATCCAGGACACAAAAGAGTTATAGATCAAGCCAAACTAAGGATCTTACAGACGGAAGTAAACAATCATTACGCAAGGTTAGAGACAACAAAGAGGGAAACGTATTTCTTGCAGCTCTCTCTCATGAAGAAATCACATCCACTAATTTGGAACAGTATATACGACAAGAGTGTTCAGTTAGTGAGCTACAAATCTAGACAGAAAAGATTCATCCACAAGAATAAGCTCAAAAGACTAGAAGGAGAACAAAAAGGTATGAGACAATTTAGCAAACAATTAGATTCAGACAAGAATTTCATCATCAACAAAACGTCAGAAGTCTTGAGTCCTGATCAGTTTGAACTACTCAATAAAGGCCTCAAATACAGACCAAAACCGATAAATCCGCCGGTGAATGAAGTGATTGTAGCAATAGAATCCTCAATCAAAGGAATGGAACATGAGGATAAAGCGAATCTGAGAGGAATGGTAAACAAATGCTTAAACAACAATTTGAAGTCTAATAAAACTAACAACAAGGAATGGGAAATTATCAAACAACTAAAAGAGAGTGATTGTGTGTTTGTGGAGCCAGATAAAGGAAAAGGAGTAGTAATGATGTATAGAAAGGACTATGAGACGGCTGCCAAAGAGCACCTTTCTTCAGAGAATTATGAAGCTGTTAAGACGAAAAGTAAATTCCCAGTTGACGTAATCCAGAAGAGAGTCAAAGCTGAATTGAAGAAGTTGAAAGATGAGGGACTTTTAAGTGGCTTTGAGGTAAGAAACCTAGTAGTTCCTAATCCAGTTTTACCTTCTTTCTATTGTATGCCAAAAACCCACAAGGAAGGAAATAAAGTAAGGCCTGTCGTAGCCAATGTCAACACACCGATTTCCAAAATCTGTGATTACCTTGTCAAGAAGTTCAGAACACTCAAAAGACCATACAGTATGTCAGTGAAGAACAGCTTTGAGACAGCAGAAAGACTGGCAAAAGAGACACTCACAAATGAAGAAGTTGTAGTTTCATTTGATGTAGAAGCCCTTTATCCAAGTGTTCCGGTGGAGGAAGCGTATGTTTTATTTTCTGAGTGGATAGATGAACAAGATATCTCTGATGTAGATGCAAAGTTACTTGTACGTTTAATGAGAATAGTTTTGGACCAACGTTGGCTGGATTATGACGGAAAAGTTTATAGACAAAAGGAAGGTCTCTTCATTGGAAATGCCTTGTCTCCAATTCTTGCAGAAATATTTATGGGCAATATTGAAAGTAAGATTAAGACAAGTGATTGGCTTCCGAGAGTCTGGATAAGGTATGTGGATGATATCTTCGCTGTGATTCCTAAGGATATGGAGGAAGAAACCTTAACAAAACTCAATTCGCTTCATGATAAAATTAAGTTTACAATGGAAAAGGAGATTGAGGAAAAAATTCCGTTCTTAGACTTGGAAGTAAGCAGATGTGGAAATATTATATCCTTTGACATATACAGAAAACCAACAGATACGCCATTGTGCATTCCACAAGACTCTCATCATCCATGGGCTCATAAAATGGCAGCGTTTGAGTCTGCATTATTTAGAATGTGGAACTTACCGATTGGAGAAAAGAACAGAGCCAAGGAACTTAAATATATTTGTGATATGGCCACACTCAATGGATATGATGAATCTTTTGTACACAGATTAAACAAGAAGCATAGAAGAAGGCATGAGAGAAAGGATTATACCAAGTTGAGTCCAATGACAAGAAGTGACACAAAATATGGTGATTCGACGTTTAGTAGGAATGTAGTTATGCCGTATCATTCTGGTTTGACATGTAACATTTCAAAGGTAATGAAGTCACAAGGAATGAATGTATGCTTTCAAAACTCTAACAAGTTAAAAGATCTCATTGGACAAGTAAGAAAGAGAAAACCAATCCAAATCAAATCGGGAATTTATAATATCCAATGTGGAGGTTGCTCAGGAAACTATGTTGGTCAAACTAAAAGAAGAGTTGAAACAAGAATCAAGGAACATGTAAGAGCGCTTAAGAATAATGAAGAAGAGAAGTCAGCGATGGCAGCGCACTGCATTATAGAAAAGCACAAACCAAAAGCGTATAAGTTGTTGAAGGAGGTTCGGAACAGCTATCAGTTGGATGCGTGGGAGAGCTTGTATATGGAGAAAGGACCAGACCTTGTTAACACAGGGGAGCAGCCGATTAGATCAAAGCTTTTTGAATTTTCAACGGTCAAAAAGCAAGATTTCAGCACAGAAGACAAAAAGTCTTCAGTAACAATTAAGTCTTGATAATGATAGCATTGCTATCGAAATATATTGACGAATAAATTATATTTAAGTGTAGAAAGTAAAGCGTATTTTTGTTTTACTCATTAATTTAAGTTAAAAGGCTGAAAATGCTTGATATTAGATTGAACTTAAGCTCCTACTGGTCTAGTTCGTCTTATTTTCAACTTTAATCTTACCAAAAAATTCTTATAGTCATCCAAATCATAGAAGATTCATATGACCAGCATCATCTATAAAATGGACATTCTAATTCCATCAATCCAACAACAACAAGAATTATAATGCTTCGAAGAAAAATTAATTTTCATTATTGAAAGTATCAACAGTTTCCTTTATAGTCCATAAAGAGAAAGTTTATTTTCCGCCTATTTTGTTATTCAATATTTCAATCTCTTCCAATAAAAATAGAAAGAAAATTTTCCTTTAAGCATTCATGAATGGAAAATAAGCTGCAGAAGAGAGAAGAAAAAATAAATGTTTTTAAATATTTTCAAATAAAAATATTGACACAAGACACTGACATCGGATGAGAATTGTGTGGAGGTGGCATTGGAAAAATAAGAAGAATATATCAAGCTGAGATGAGAATGAAAAAACATTTAGAAGCTTCGTTCTTCACACAATTCATATATCTTTACTTGTACATATTATATACGTTCTTTAAAATGAATAGGAAGAACATGAAAATGATGATGATGATGATGATGAAAATTGGATAAATGCTCTACAAAAAAAAAGATCGAAAAAGAAGTGAAAAGGAAAATAGAAAAGATTCTCAAATAGATTTTTCATCTTTTGTTATTTGACAATGTGAACATAAACACAACAAAAAAGCATATTTATAAAGACATGAGATGGATAGATAAATGGATATTGTGAGATTGACATTTTTAAAGAGAAAACATACAAACGAGTTCGAAACTATTTTGTAGTTTGATCTTACTTGTTTGGCGCACTATTGATAAGTTTTATAGATTATTTTAGGGTTTTAACTGAGGCTGTAGCTTGGATAAGAACTAGTCATCGTTTAGCTATAACCCAGCCATATTCACAAGCTAAATTCACAAGTGTAGCTATACTATAGAAGATTTATCTCTTAGTTTAGTGTCTAATATACTAAAATAGTACACTAATGTACTAGAATGGCATAATTAAGTATTAGACTAGTTAAATAAAGTACTAGAATTATTACCTTAAGTACTAGATTGAGATTACTTTAGTTTCTTGAATGATACACTAAAGTACTAGAATAATTTACTAAAGTCTTAGAATAATTCACTAAAGTAGTAGAAAAAAAAATAAAGCACTAGAATGATACACTAGATTACTAGAATAATTTACTTAAGGACTAAAATGAGACACTAAAGTACTAGAAAGATATTCCAAAGTACCAAAAAGACATACTAAAGTACTAGAAAGATATACTAAAGTACTATAATAGTGCACTTAAGTTTTAGAATGATCTACTAAAGGAATAGAATGGTACACTAAAGTACAAAAATGATATAGTAAAGTAATGGAACAATTTACTAAAGTACTAGAATGATATACTAAAGCAGTAAAATAGTTTACCAAAGTACTAGAATAGATTGTAAAAGAGTTTAGATACATTAAAGATTGTGATTAGTGTCTACTCAAGAAGCCAGCCCCTTTTAGTGTAGAGCAAAATAAATTATCACAAAATCATACATGCAAAGAACAATAGTCAAACTACAAAATCAACTCAGCACATCGAACACAAAAAAGAAGCTCAAAATGAAAATTTAATCTTCTATTTTCATGACTTTCTATTCAAATATTAATCTATTTGAATTTATTTTAGAATCATGAAGATTGAAAAAGAGCAAAGAGTGATTTACAGTTCTATTTTTTCGGGTAGTTTCAACATGTTCCTTCCTGCATGCAGTTTACATATCCATATGGGATTTGTAACAGATTATTTATTTTCAATCTTATCAATAAAATATAAAATGCAAATTGGTAAAAAATGAAAATTTTTTTCAATCAATAATTTTACATTGGAGGCAATTTTTGCTCCATCAGCATCAAACACAGACGAAGTAACGACTAAAGTAAAAAAAGAGCTTGATTTGCATATTTTCAATTTTCAATTCACAAAAGCTCGTTTGTCTGCCTTTTATTTTATGCATATTTTTTGGGAAGTAATGAAGTAATTGAAAATAATATGACGAATGAAGCTATTGAGGCGTGAAAAGAATTTTTTTTCACAACTAGCTACTAACACGTCATGATTGATGTTTCCGACGTACAGCGAAGCGTAAGTAATCACGGAAAAATGTTCGCACAATAAATCACCGAAAAAAGGCTCATAATTTATCTATCTACACACTTTTATTGCCTCATGTAGGTGGAGACGTGTGCACACGCGAAGTTTTGGATCCTTTAAACAGGCTAGTGAGTTAGGGTGAGGAGCTGAATTTTTTTAACAGTACTACTAACTTAAAAGCCTGTAATTAGCTAAAGTTCTTATTCAAGCCTTTATTTCCACTTCTATCCAATTATCAACGCCAGAAACATTTCAATAAGTTCCATCCCACAATTTCCACTCATTTATCTCTTATTTACCATCTAAAAGAACTATCAATTTACATGATGTCGCAATATGTAGTTCTATCGCTGTGAATATAAATAAGGCAGGCATAAAGAAGAATCGAAACTTATTCATGTTCAGCAGAAAAAGCTTAATAGATATTTTCCATAAGAGAAATCAATTTTCGGAATGAGACGGGAAAATTATGACAGAAGAATAAATCTTCGGAAAATAAGAAACGTGCTTAAAATAATGACTTACTGCTGTCCCTATTCTCTCGTTTTATTGGCATTTCATCCATCTAAAATAGTCTATAAAAATAATATTTATTGTATCATATATTATACAACAATGTCATGCATTTAGCAGTGCTGATTTTTTTGGAAGTTTTGAATGGCATTTTGGGTGCAATTTTGTAGTTTTTGACTGTACAATCATATTTTTTGACTTAAGAATAGGGAGGAGATTTTAGACAAAAGGATTAAGGCTGTTAAAAGGGTCACATGAGACTGTTAGAGCTTAGGAGTGTGCCTAGTTGCATGGTTTACGGTATCAAACTAGTCTATATGAATCCAGCATTGCTATAAGCTTGTTTAAAACTAATATTTTAATTTTCTCATTACATACCCGAGTGGAACACTTGACATGATGTCTAGAAAATTACTAGACTTAAGGAACGTTCCTTAAAAACTGTAATTGCTCGTCCCTAAGTATAGTAATTACTAAACATCTTGTCAAGTGTTCCACTCGAAATAGGTTAGTGTAAAGACACTATTAGTACTTACAAGAGATGCGCCACCAAACTTTATCATTCACTTTATCATCACATCAACTCTACAAGTTTTCCAAACTTCCACCATTCAATTCGCTCATGTATAGTGCGAAAAATCAATTACATCCGCATTGTGTGCTGCATACAAACTCCCTCTCTTCTTTTTTTTCCTCAGCACATAAAACAAACTCGATGCTTTATTGCCATTAAAGCTTAAATTTATTATCATTGAAACATAATAATTTTTTCCCCAACAAAGCCATAATGAAGTGTTTTTCTTCTCATCAGTTTTGCAAAAAAAAATATTTTAACGCCAAATTTCGTGTATAAAAAGCAGTTGCAATTTTATGAGCATCAAACACTATTCATTCAACACTTTTCGATATCAAATCGTTGACTGGAAGTAAACAAAATGTCAATAAAAATTTTTAATCTTCTTCTTTTGATATTTTTGACAAGCTTCAACCAGTCAAGAGTTCATGGTGCAATAACAAAATGTGAAAAGAGTGTCACAACCACAAGTGGTACGAAAGCGGTAAATGAGAAAAAAGTGTGCTCGGGCGATTTAATATTTGAAGAGAGCTTTGATGGGACTCTTGATATGGATATATGGCAGCATGATATTACGTTTACGGGCGATTCGGTACGTGTACTTTGTAGTGAGACAGGAGGAAGTGAAGAAAAACAAAGGAATTGCTGCAAATATTTGCGAAAAACTTTTTTTTTCTCATTTTCTCATTTTTTCTTACAGCATCACGAGTTTCAATGGTACACAAACAACCGTTCAAATTCTTTCGTTGACGACGGAAATTTGAATATTCGACCGTCATTAACATCTGATGATTTCGGTGAATATTTTCTATATTCTGGATCTCTTGATTTGCATGGAGCATCCAATGAACGGTGAGTATGAATGGAGAAGTTGAAAAATGCAATCATTTAAAAGTTGTGGAAGATTCAGTTCTTTTAAAAATTCTGTTTGACTTGCTGGATGATAGCTAGTAAGTTCAAAATGTAAGAATGTGGGGTTTGGAAGTTGAAACGCATGGAATTGAGCTTTAATTTCAAAATTATTAAATTAATTTCTTATCATTCCTTTAAATGTGGGCAACATGACCATTTGAAACCTATACAGCGTATCAAGATGAAGCTATATTGCTAAAACAGCCTTAATTCAGTCACTTGATTGCTATTTGGTGCTAAGTACTCTGGCAACACGTCCCTCTTGATCGCACTATTGTCAAACTATTTCCCTGCATTTTAATCAAATCCCAAAATGCCTGAATATCACCCAAACTTACTAATAAACCAGCTTCACAGAACATTTACATCTGTGCATATAGAATCTAGTCAGGAAAACATTGTAAAATGCAAAAATCCAATATTTTTACTTCCATTTTCTTCTCTCGTTTCCAAAACTTTTTTTTTCTCTCTCTCATTTTACAAACATATCGAAGATGTACAAATGCAGCACATTCAGGATGCAGTCGTATTGGAAACCATGAGAACATTGTAAATCCGATAAAAAGCGCAAGATTACGAACTTTGAACTCGTTTGCATTTAAATATGGCAAGGTTGAAATAGCAGCAAAATTACCGGCAGGCGATTGGCTTTTACCATCGATCAAGTTCCTTCCATTCCGAAATGCATATGGTGGATGGCCTGCAAGCGGTGAAATTGACTTATTTGAAGCTCGTGGTAATCGTGATTTAATCAAGAGCGGCGTGAACATTGGGATTGATCAAATTACATCATCTTTACATTTTGGTCCGTATGCTGAGGCTGATGCATGGCAATTGACGTCGTTTACACGTAATTCTAATGATAAGACCAAGAGTTTTGCATCTGGTTTTCATCGCTATCAAATGGAATGGACGAGTGAAAAAATTACATTTAGCGTTGATGACATTGTAAGTGTGATAGAAGGGGAGGTTCTTAAATGACGTCTATTCAAAATGATAAATTATGGCATGTGGTCCAGTAACAGCGAAGTCCTCACTCAGGAGGTCCTCTGGTACAACAAGTCCCAAAATAATGTTAGACGTCATTTACGAATAAACCCAAAAGACATTTTATCTCCATCGCAAAAACTCATTTTAAATTTTTATCTCATTGTCTGGCAGGAAACTGGAACTATAAAAGCAAAAAGTGGCTTCTGGGAGAAAGGAGATTTTGAGACAAAGTATCCAAATACACATAATCCATGGACGGGCAAATCAAAATCAATAGCACCATTCGATGAAGAATTTTATATATCAATTCAACTCGCAGTTGGAAGCTCACACTTTTATACAGACGATATCATCAATAATGGAGGTGATAAGCCATGGAAAAATGATTCGTTGACAGCTGCACGAGACTTTTGGCATGCACGTAACAATTGGTTGCCAACATGGAAAATTAATGAAAATCGTACAAAGGAAGCTTCATTATTGATCGATTATATACGTGTATGGGCATTGTAAATTGATACTTAAGCATGATAACTACTCGGGCAAATTATCGAATCAAAATATTTACAGCCACGCACATTATCACAATTATAACTTCTCATACTGAGAATATACAAGCACAGTAATCGTTATTGTTACACTTCACTTAATGACGGGGCAAAAAAAAATATGTGAGATAGAACAGAATATTATTGTTGTTTCTCTTCTCTTCGCGTTTATTGATTTTTGTGCTGATCAATTTCATGACCTTCTCAATGGATAACCTGTTAGCTTCTAGAATTCTTTATTAAATCGTTTGTTTATATTTTTTTTTGCTGATTAATATTTCTTTGTAAATATTTAATATTCCATAACTGCATGATGTTCTTCGTGAGAAGTTTGTGGATGTCATAATGATTATATTGGATTGGGATACTAGGCAGTACTTGGCGGAAATGTATATGGATATTTTCGGGGGGTTTGTAATCCCCACTCCTTCCCCTCTCATTTAAATTTCCATGTCATCAACATTTGAATTTGACAATCCTTAAAAGTCGCAATAAACCAATTAGAACTCCTCAACGCTTAAATGTGGAAAACAGACATCGACTAATCTTACATCATTTATAAACATCCCAATAATGAATATTAATAATCAGTTTTATCTAGTTTTATTTGCTATTAACTTCAATTTTAATTATTAAAGCACACAAAACTCATCCATACAAGTGCTGATGCATGTTAATTACAATATCTGTTTAAAAATGATCTATCAATTTTTTTTTCGTCCCAATCATACACATTAGCACATTAAACAGAATTTCCGATTCAATAGTAATTTACTTAATTATAATCCATGATGTTATATCCATTAATTATTTTGTAAAGTAATTTAATCAATCAAATAGTTCAATAAATTCATGATTTTTGTGTGGTTTCAATTGAATGCATTTGCAGTCATTCTGGAATTTTTGCAGCAAATATCGTGACAATTTTGTGAAAATTGTTTGAATGACATAACCACCAATTTAATGGAATTGAAAATTAATTAAATTACATTTTTGGGTTGTGATTTTTGGAGAGCTTCGTTGTAAGCTGTATTGAGCTATAATCAATGTTTTAACAGAATCTTTAACAACTGGTCTTTTTGATGACCTGAACATTGAACATCATTAGTAAAAGATTCAATAACAACAATTAAAATAAAAATAGTAAAATATCGTTCGTAAATGATGGCAAACTGTCCTGTCGAGTCCCTTGTTTAATGTTTATTTCCATAATTTCTTATCAGTTCCGTATTTACTATAATCAAATGAATTTACTAACAAATGTTGGGGAATCTCCTACGTTTAAAGTGATTCTTGCATCAATAGCAATTTCTATCAATAATCACCAGAGTCAGTTCCTTACTTTTCTAACAAAACAGCACAAAAAAATCCCAACTAAGCATTACTAGCCCCACCCTTAAAATAAATTTTCTAAATCCTTTCAAAAACTCTAGTTTGGAGTTTAAAATAAATTTTTCTTTATTTACTCCAGGACTACAACTAGCTATATAACAGGCAATAATAATTAACGATTGAGAAAAAAAAAAATAAACATGACCGAACTAGAAGTCTCGAGCAACTACTCGTTTCAATATAAAATGGAGAGAAAAAAACTTAATTCCATATAAATTATGCCTTTTGTTTCACAATAAATTAAAAGTCGTAATTAAGTTTCTTATATTGAGCACGAAACACAATAAAACAACAGAACATAAAGTTGAAACTAAAAGGCATGAGCAACAATAGCAGACAACAACTATTCCTTGCCCAAGAAAAAAATAATAGATTCGAAAAAGTCAATTACATTAGATGGAATGTGAATTAAAGTGATTAAAGCATCTTCAATTAAGCAGACTTGGATGTTTGTTCTTCTTCTTGCCACATTTACAGAATTTCCTTTATTTTCACTTCCTTCCATCGTCAAAACAGTCTTCTCATACTCATATTGAGCATTTTTCCGTCTCTTTCATTCTCAACTTCCACTGATGTTGTTTTCATTGTGTGCAGAAAATTGTAAGGAGTTTGGTCCATGGAAAATGATTCAATAAAAGATTCAATATGCTGGTTATGGATATGAGGACATGAGACGCATTATTTGCTAGGTTCTTAGGTTGTTGCTATTGTTGTTGTTCTTTAAGACATCGTTTCCCTCTTCCCCCCTGCCTCATATAAAAATAGATCCTTAATCTACCCAAACGTTGCAACTAATTTGCAACTTCCTATTACCAGACATAATAACTTTGATTAAATTACAATTTCCCCAGTCCAACGAACAAAATGTAGCTATTCCATGTCTATTCCTACAATTTCTGCAAAAATAAGGAACAAGTAAGAGTAGGAGATGAAAAAACATACTGTTCACAAGCCAATTAATTTCATCCATACAGCATAAATGAAAATGAAACAAAAGTTGAAATGAATGAAATTTTTGCTTGGTGGTTGGTGTACTTAATGTTCCCTCATACAATTCCTCATCTCATGTACGTACGTATATTTACAGAGTAGAAAATGAATGAAATTGAAAAAAAAATTATGCGAAAAAATAGCAGAAGAGCATAAAAAGAGAGGAAAAAAAATAAATTCGAGTGCCAACAAAACAACACAAATATTTTTGTTCAGTCGTGCTTCGTAGTCAGAATCATTAATGCCATTTTTTTCACTCGTTATTGCTTCTTACCATTATTTCTATTTCTGTTACTGCTTCTTCATCCACAAGTGGTAAATTTTCAAATTTTATTTATGTATGCATGTAAGTGCTCTGATGCTGGTACTTTTATTCTGTCCTTCCCTACGATTTTTTTTTCGTCGTCTATAGACAGTCATATCTCCTTACTGCTTGCCTTGTTTGCATAGAGATAATCACTTGAATTTATGTAGAGAATAATGACTTAAAAAGTAATTAACATGGAAATGAGCTCTTCACGGCTAGAAGTTTTCCTATCATGTTGTTGAGTATTATTATTATTTTTTTTTCCTGTTTTGTTCCTCTGTCGTGACACTCATTCACATTCACATACATATTAATTTTGTATTTTACAGCTTGTGAACGGTGAAGTTTTAATTCCGAATAAGGAGAAATGAGAAGAAGTCAAAAGTAATTAAAAAGTTGATGACAAGAACGCATTTTTCATCTAAATTACTGCTGGTTTAATACACAGGTATGCTAATGTCTAAACCAGTGTGGTAGATACAAAGCCCCATCTCTTGATGTCGAAGTTTCTTCAATTTTTAAAAAAATTTGCTCAGTCCATGCATCTCCTTCCGTTTGTAAAATATCAGCATACACCCCTGTATCTATCCCAGGCGCGTAGCCAGGAGGGTCTTGTCCCCCCCCCCCCCTTAAACGTTTTGAACCGCAACGAAAGCACGGCCTAAAACGCTTAAGAGACGAACAAGACCCTCCTGGCTACACCCCTGTATCTATCTTAAACAAAGTATTAGACAACCTTTTCATAATAATTCATAGACAACACGACATTTCCATTTTTTTCCATGCTTAAAAAAGTACAGAACCAACTAAAGTTCGGGTGAATAAATATTTATGGAAAACTTTTTAATCACGAAAAGTCCATTGGAAGCCGCATGGAAAAATATTTAATGAATAGCTAGCGAAAAAAAAAATGTACTAGCATTGTTCTCTATTTAATTAAGTGACAATGAGGATGAAAATAAAGCTGTAAAAATAATTATAAGGCAGAAAACGGGATTGTTCCCCTCTCGCGATTCCTCTTACTCGAATTATGTATTTTAATGAAGTTTCATAAGAAATAAAAGTGCTAATTTATTCACTTTGTTCTGATAGTTTTCTGGATGGGTGACTGTTCTGGGTCATAAAATTAAGCGCGAAAACATCAAATGGTTTTTTGTTTGTTTTAACGGTTTTGCTTTGCTTTTTTAAAATTTTTTCATGTTTATGGATGTTCATAGTTTACATGGTTTTTAACTCCGATAGCTGATAATACTCTTAAGAAGTCATTCATCAAGAGATGCTTTCAAACTTTGTACGACTCTCCATTGAGGAGTTTATTCAGATCCCTTCCAACTTAGGAGCCGTTCATTTCCAAAACGTCGATCGTCAATTGTAAACGACCCCGAAGTCTTCAAAGATTCCAACTTTAATAGCACACGACGTAGAAAATCAGCAAAAAAATGTCACCAGACCAATGTCAGGCTAAAGCGTAGCTAGCATTTGATTAAATGCGATCATTCTTTCTTGCCATGTGCCATTCGAGAAGTTATCTTATCTAAAACTCTATTTCAGCCATCGTGATAATAACAATTCTTAGTGCCATTTGCTTAAATTGTCTAAGATTATTATTCACTTACTAAATTCTTGTAATTAACATTCTTAATAACAATTAAAATATTCTTTCTTTTCTTCTTCTTGACTAAGCCTTATTTCCATAAACTCAATGATGATGGAATGAAAATAAATTACAAGTACAAGAAGAGTAAATAAAAATAAATTACTGAATCATTTTACCTTCAAATATCTTTTGACTTTTTGTCAAACAACTTGCGTTTTAAGAAATTCAGTTTGTCTATTGGAGAGACAAAGTATGGAGCTTTGTCCGAATCAAAATTTACCCAACTCTGATGGAAAGTCTGCATTTATGTTGACGTCATAAAAATGTAAAAAGTTCCCACAAAACTGGCTTTGGGTTTTCCGTAGCTTGATAAAGAAGTAAGTCTCAGTCCAGATCATTAAATCATTTTACAGAACAAATAAGAAGAATATGACATTTGTCCGATCACAAATCATACTAAAATCGTAAGGGAAAATCCAAATAAAAAGGCATCAAACGAATGAACTAAGCACAGCAGAAGATTAAGGTCTCGATGTTCCATATTAAAAGGTTTAAAATCCAGTTTAAATAAGCCCAAAATTCCATAAAAGTGTTGTTTTAAATGCCTCTCAGCATCAAGAACAGTTGCTATGCCACAGACAGCCTTTGCTTAAAAGTGGAACCTAAAAACCAGATTCAAAAACTTGAAAAATCTAATAAAAAGTATTAAAATAATTAATTATTTTTCCCAAACTCCATCGTGAGAAGTTACGCCAGAAGGAATCAAAATATTAGTTCAAAGTTCCAGTTTATTTATGCCTCACAAGCTATCAAGAAACATGCGCCCACAGCACTATTCAACATTTTACTTATTACAATAATTCCACATTATTATTTACCGAAGAAAAATATGAAAATGTTGGGTTTTTGCCACACAATATGATGCATTCTACAGATGTGACGTATTGCGCTAAAGTCTACCAAGTTCAAACAGAAAACAAGAGAGAAACTTGATTCATAAAAAATGGGGAAAACCCATCTAAGTATTCTCATTCATTCAGTATGCTCACCATTGTTTCTAGAGCAATCTTGATTAAATTAAGCAGCGAGGAAGTTAAGTTTGTTTACTAAATCTCATGATTCATATGAGAGTAAAAATCTCTCTTATCAGTCTCAACTTGTTCAGTTATTGATGAACAACATTTTTTCTCTATCAGTAATAAAGAAGTCGTATACTTCTTTTCAATAATTTATGCGATGCACAGTAAAGACATCAAGAGAGTATGAGAGTAAGCGAAGCAACTCAAACTGAGTATAAAAGTTGATGATCGTCTATGTTCAGGTTCAGTGTAAAACAAAAGCTAAGTGAATTAACAAGTCTGAATAAATAATTTAATTAAAAATGAAAGTCTTCGGTATCATCTGTGTATTAACAACTCTCGTTGGAATGAATTACGCACAACGTGGATCATACGCTGGGAGTCGACCAATTGTCAATGGAATTAAAGGTCCATTTCCAGAAGAAAATAATGAGTTGGCAAATAGATTCAGTGACAGTGGCACACAGCAAAATGTAATTTCATTGCCACAAAATTTCCCAATCTATGTGCCTCACAACATGTACCTTATTGATCAAGTCAACCAACGTCCATTAAATGAACAACCATTCTGGTTCGCAAATCGTGATATTATCAATGAGCATCTCAAAGGACCCGGTGAAGGTTTTTCTCAGGAACAGCCTCAAATTGGAAGTCAAAATAGATTCCAGAATGGACTTCAAAGTGGATCACAATTTGCACAACAAGCTAGACCTCAAAATGGATTCCAAGGTAGACCACAAGTTGGACAGCAAAATATAGGTGCACAACCTGGTATTGGACAGCAAAATATTGGTGGATTCCAAGGAGGGCAACCAGGTAATGGACAATCAAATGTTGGTGGATTCCAAAATGGACAGCAAAATACTGTTGGATCTCAAGATGGACGACCAAGTATTGGTGGATCTGTACATGCTAATCGAGGATCTTACATGGGAAGAAGGCGTTAAAACATTATTTCGATTAATTGCTAATTCATGTGATACTCTTTTGTAGTTAATAATGTTAAAATTATTTTTAAACTTTAGTGTATGGATTTTTTTATGGAGCTGATGGCCATGCATAATGAATAATCGATACTAAAATTATACATTCTGTTCTTTAGTACGCTATGGCTATTAAATGTTGATTTGAAACAATAAATAAAGAAGCAACAACTTCTGTTTAACAAGAAGATTCCAGTTTTTATTTAATTCGTCATATAGCAGCTGTAAAGGTCAATAGTAAGTTGGACAAGCCGAAGGGATAAAAACAGGTTTCTTATCGAAAACTTAAAATTATGATTAGGGATACTTATCATCTGAATTTTCAGTTTAAAGCTCAGCTGGTTCATTCTTTGCAATGGTTTTCTAGGTCAGCATTGCTCAGTAGTGTAATTCATGCTTTAAGTCTGCCACTTGATGTCTTCTAAAGTTCAATAACCAGAATATATTATTGATAGTCTCTGCTCCAGGCTGTTCCTTTGCGTAGCTTTTGTCTAGAAAAAATTTTGGTACATTTTTCTATGTTTGTCTGGTCTTGAATAATGGCTGAACAAAGACAAAAGCTAACATGATATAACTAGGAACCATTCCAAAGGCACCTATATGCTTACGGTTATAAAGAGTCAAACATAATTTTTTTAAATTGAATTATAATACTTAGCATTATTTTTTCTAGCTTCCATTGACTGAACTCTTTCATTTAATATATATAAAATTAAATTATAGCTCCTCATCTTACATCGCATAGATAAGAATGAAAAGTTTAAAATCTTTGAATGTCATAACAATGATAACGAAGTAAAATAAATCCAGTATTCAGTGAACGTAAAAGCTGGAAAAAAATCCACAAAGTTTCAGCGTCATGATGAAAAAGTTATTTCCATGACAAGAATGAGTAGTGTGTACATCTATTCAGTATAAGAGAGAGAAGAGATGACGACAGTTGAAATAAGCATATTGTGTGGTGGGAAAAAAAATCATGACTAGTTGCTGAATTTAAATTAAAAAGACGCTTTTATTCATCTCAAGCGAACCGGAAAATGCTCTTCACGAGATGCACATCTTCATGAGGGAAATTTATTCCATCTTGTGCAGTTCTTCGTCTCTCATTTCATTCAGACTGGAGTTATTTTATTGCATATTCACAAATGCTACTTCTTGCCTTTAAAACCGTCTTACTTGTGGTCTCTATACACTAATGATGACAGCACAGAAAGATGATTTTTTTTTATTATTCGAGTCACTCATTAGTGAAAAATCTAATTTTTGATGGTAAATTAAAACGAGCAGCAAAGAGGAAGAGTCAGAGGTGTAACCAGGAATGCCTTTTAAATAAGAAGCCACTTTGGAATTCGTCATCATTTTTGTGGGATTTTAAAACTTCCCTTAAAGTGTCTAAGCCCCCCCCCCCCCGCTTGCTGCAACTCTGGAAGTATTTTACATAAAATTAAAACGAGGCTGCAGTTGAATGTTATCATGCAAAAACCATATGTTGACAATGTAGCTACTTCACTTTATTATACTTCCACTAAATAGATGCTTTTGTAACGACAATGTTGAATAGAAAATTGAGAACTCAATGTAACATGATTGTCTGTGAATTTCTTTTCAAATTTTTGGAAATCGGCTTTGCATTTTTTATTTTTTTAAAGCAGATGCGTAGTTAGAGGGATGCCAAGCAATTCCTTCTGCTCTCTGAATTCAATTCATTTAATTTTGAATCACATACTCAGCTTCGTTCATGCCACATTGAAGCATATTCTGTTCATATTACCATTCTCCATTCACAATATTCAGTAATTAATTATAAATCTTAAAATGTTGATAAGTGAAATGAGCGAGTCTATCTGAAGATTTATGACAATAATCAGCCATGCGTGAATTTATTATGGCTGCTAAATTTCGAAAGGATATTGTGAAAAGCAACTTTAATGAACAAAAAAACATTGACAAATTAAAGCTTGATATTAAAGTCATGGTAATGTTATCCCCTATTATTCAGACAGTGTTGCAAAAGCACACAAAAAGTGGCAATAATCTCCATTATCTACATATCCTCTTGTTCAAAAATTGCATATTCTGTATGTAGGATCATTTAACTAGTAAATTTCATGTTTATGCATATGGTTTAACAATAAGTAAGCACTTCAATCTGTGATACAGAACATCATCATTGAAAATATATTTTCTATAGCAATTTTCCAATCCTAGACATGAAGACTCATAATTTAAAATGAGAAGATGCTTTTGTAAATTATTTAGGTGGAGTAATATTGTGTTGTTCCTATCTTTATGGATGAACATGAAATTAAAATAAAAAATATTATTTTCTATAAATATCTCTACAGTTGTTGGATGTTAGATGTTGTGAATATTTGATAGTCAATTGATGATTTTATGAAAATGGATCGAAAATTGGATTTTAGGTAGAGTTACCATCTAATTTTCATGAAAATACAGGACATTTGGTAAATTTTTTTCGAAAAAACAGGACATAGAGTAAAATTCGAAAATTAACGGAAAATTTCATGAAAAAAATACAGGACCAAGAACTAGGGTGACCATCTGCGTAGTTTTACAACGGACAGTCCTGTATTTCAAAACCCTGTCCTGTATAAATTTGAAAATTTTGTTCCAGGTCCTGTATTTTTTTCACGAAAATTTCCGTTAATTTTCAAATTTTCCTTTGTGTCCTGTATTTTTTGGGATATTTATCAAATGTCCTGTATTTTCATAAAAATTAGATGGTCACCCTACCAAGAACAAAATTTAAAAATTTATACAGGACAGTCTTGAAAAATACAGGACTGTCCGTTGAAAAACTACGCAGATGGTCACCCTAATTTTAGGATAACTTCATTCTTAACTTTTGGTTATATTAATTGATTTTGCAAGAATACTGGAGATGGATGCGCTCGAAAAACTATTACTACGTCATGGATTGCATTGGATACCTCAAACACCATCGCAGTGTCATCAACTATAAGCAATCTTGATGGCAGGGAGTTACATGTCTCACTTGTGGATCAAAAAATCCA
The DNA here is from genome assembly GCA_917627325.4 of Chironomus riparius. NCBI lineage: Eukaryota > Metazoa > Arthropoda > Insecta > Diptera > Chironomidae > Chironomus > Chironomus riparius. The sequence continues at coordinate 11,821,178 of OU895877.1, read as the reverse complement.
GTGGCACAGCAACATCAAGTCAATTTGAACCATTCACAGAAATTAGACATCACTATTGTATAAAACCTATTGACATAATCATCAAAAGCTAGTCCGACCCAACATCAATCCATATAGTCGACACATTACCCAAAATAACAACAATCAGAAAAAATCCTTCACACAAAACTGAATGAGAATGAAAATAACAATCGATATTGAACACACGATGCCGACAATACAGATTATAGTCAGTTTATATAAATGTTCATTTGCTACCTGCGACATGCTAATAGTCGGGTTATTTTCAACAATTAAAATCATATTTTTTTTTCTGTTAATGTGCTACAAGTTGAAGCATGTGGAAATAAAAAGAAGAAGTAGCGGCAAATGATTCTGATGGAAGCAAAAAATAAAAAATCAATAACAGAACACCTAGTAACTGTATAATAGTTCATATATATTCGTGTGCATTATAAAATATATATTAAGCGTAAATGCCGACCGATAAACGATCCGACATGCCTTTTCATATAATAATGAGAGTAAACATCAAAAATTCAACTTTTATTCACTTTATCAGGGGATAATAATTGCGTGCGCTTGAACTCCCATTCCCGCTTTATACACTGCACACAAAAATATTATGACCAAGCGAATAAAATATTTATATTCATTTTCTACTTCCATATTATCAACTTACTCACTCCTTTTTACTGTCCACTCCATATTTCGTTCTTGTTCTCTTTTATCCCTATCTCACTCACTTTAACTAATGACAATCTCTACATGTACATGCACTCATTCACATTTGCGCGACTCTATTCAGTGCAATTTGTGGCTGTGACCAAAAGGGGGAATTTGAGAAAAAATTGGCAAAAAATGTTAAGGAATTTTTGTGTCAGGAGTAATTTTGAGGAGGATGTGGCAATTCCAAGTGCCGTGGAATAGTGATAAAATAGCGTCAATCCTTCTAGATCCCACAATTTTTAATAAAATTCGAACTTAAATCCACAAACTCATCAAAAGCTGTACAACAATTCAAACAACATCACAATAAAGACCAACAAAAATTTACCAACTCGTCCATTAAAATTAGCCAAGAAGCATACTCGAAAAAAATTTACACCACGAATGAGCAATAAAAATAATCAGTTACGACAAATTTTACGATTTTCCAGAAACAAAAAAACAACAGTTTTTTATGCTCATTACGATAGCTTAACATAGCTACAAGTTATCATAAAACATTAAAGTCCTACAAAAAGTGACTTTTTGCCACAAATTTACATACACCACACCCATCATGAATTGTGACAATTTTACTATTTTTGCATTTTCATGGGGCATTCATAAGGATAATCAGTCATTTATGTCCACTCCAGTATTATATTTATTCATATAACATTAATATACATATTCAGTGGATTTCTGATTACTTTCATACTAAAATGAAATGAGAATGAGCAGGAACATTGAACGGGTAGTAGAATGGGATTTTAGTCGATATGAAAAAAGCATATACAGTATTGTATGAGCACGGGCTACATGGTTTTAGATTTATGTCAAGTCATAATCGTGATTTTAATTAATAATCATTTTCATACCATTTTATGGCGTTAAATGAGCAACCGTTGCCGCATTAATTCGCAGATTGAGTGAGTGCGAGTGCTTAAAACAAGAGAGCTGCGTACGAAGAAAAAAAAAATTAATTATATTTTTCGGCAAATTTAATTTTTCCACCATTATATTAGAAGTGTGAGGTTCAGCGCGCGAATAAGGATGTTATAATGATGACTGAATTAATAACGAAATGTATTCCATCTAATTTGAAATATGAAGGTAAAGAAATTAATTCAATTAATCTGTTTATAGACGCTCTTAATATTTATTTATATGCCTAATGTAGTTTCATTTAATTTAATGTTCATGACTATAAGAAGAAAGAAGAAGTGTTTGGCTACAATAAGCTTTGTGGAGTAAGTTGGAGGAACAAGTTGAGGAGCATGAGATGAACTTTTGTTATTGTATAGTTTTAGAACAACCAGTCACATCTAGATTTAATTAGTAATACTTATGGTTAGGCCAGTGTTGTCCAAAGTTTTTGAGCCACGGCACACTTTAGGGGTAAGCCATGACCATGGGTTAGGCAAATAATTTAATTTTTAACTTGATCTGTGAATTGGAGCGTATCTGAGTGTTCAGAGGTTTTGCTTGCTAGTTTTGTCCAAAATCAAATGTTTCTGTCCAAACAAAATAGTTTCAAACACCCCCTGCGCCCACCACCCCTCCTCCATGTGAGACTACGTGAAGCAGCGTCAAAGTAGCTTCTAGTGGCAAAAGAAACCAGCCCAACGGACCCTTATTTCTCAGTAATACCAGAACCAACTCCTAATATTAACTCATTCCTCCTACATATCACCCATCAACTCAAAACACACAACTAAGTAGAGTCACGTTAAGTTGATTTTAATTAAATCTCGCACACATGTGAAATTGAGAACTTCTCACATTAAATTAAATTCTCCTTTTTTCACGCTCTCTGATTGTATTCCAAAGAAGAAATTTCAAAACATTCTTATTCTCAAATTAACAATTTAATTAGATTTTTAAGCGTCTCAATTCATTACTTCTCTTCCGTATTACGTTTATACATTTCCTTGTAACTTTTGTTTCCAGCGTGTTATTGTTAAGTGGATTCTTAGAAGTCGGGAAAAGTTGTTGTCAATGAAGAGACAGAAATATGGGGTCGTTCATAAATGATGTTCAACTTTTTGAGGGAGGAAGGAGAGTCTAATGCTGTGCTTTACTGCTAAATATATAACAGAGTGGGTTTTAAAATCAAATATTTTGAAACACATTATTTATGAATGATCCCTTTGGAACATTTGTGTTTCGAGGTATACTAAGGGATTATTAAATCGAACGGGATCGAGACTATAAAAACCCACTGAAATTAAGCAATACTTTAATAATATTTATTATAAACTTTATTACAGACTACAAAGAAGCACATTGAGTGTCAAACAACAACTAAAACAAACACACTTTAATCAGAACTGAAAGAGTGTGCGATAAAACAAAAGCGATTCGCAATAAACACGACAGAAATTTTGCATAAATTTAAATTGAACAGAATTGACAGTCAATTAATATTTTCCGACTAAAATTTTGTATTCATTCAAAATTGAGGCAGTTGCGTGTAACATATTGACTCTAGCGTAACCACAGAATGTATCGGATTTTGTCATTGAACAATGAATTTTGAAGCCTGTAAGTTGTCACGTTAATGAGCAATCAAATTTAATGAATCTACATTGTGATTTTATCTCTTTCTCGCTGTGGTGACGTGAATTATATTGAGCAAATGTTTCGAAAATAATTTTTTTGGGAATCAATCGAACTTGTCGGAATTGGTTGAATAGAAATTAGTTGATGAACTGATTTGATCATGTCTGAAACAATTATTTATGATTTGGAGCTTGAATTAGTAAATTTTAATGCAGAAATTCATGATTTATAGGGGCTGTTCTCAAATGACGTCCAATATTTAAGAGGAGAGGGTCTGGAGTTTTGTAAGATTCTCCTCAATTCAAACTATATTAATGACTATTGCCGATTACAATGACGAGGTTTGAAAATTGAATTGCTTATCCCAAAAAAAGAAAAGACTTTAAATGCTTGATGCTGCTTGATATTCAACAAACCCATACATTATCCGTTCTGATTAAAGGAAAGAGCAGTTCAAGCAAATATTAGCTAATCATATTTAAAAATTGATTTAATGTGTTTTAACAGCAAATATAAATAACAGCTAGGCACAAAGCAGATAATGTTTTGTAGAAAAAAAAATTAATTTTTATCGTGACGAACATAAACTGAATGAGTGACTTCTAAATAAGCTCAAACAATAGATCATTAATATTCTGCAAACTTCTCGTCTTCGAAATAATTTGTCTGTTTTTAAGTTGTTCCTGAGTTTGAAGAATAGTTGACTCATTTTGTGATATTTGATCTTACTGTTTGTGTTGACGGCAGGCGCGTAGCCAGGAGGGTCTTTTCACCCCTTTAAACGTTTTGAACCACATCACGGTTTAAAACGCTTAAGAGGGGCACAAGACCCTTCTGGCTACGCACCTGGTTGACGCTAATTTTTTAGTCAAGTTCAGTTGATAGGGTTCGACAATTGTTTGCAGTAATTAGTTTTAATGGCGATAATTTTATTTCAATTTTATGGTAAAGTACTCTGAATGACACGAGCATAGAGCCAGCTCGGCAACTTCTATAGCTGGAAGTCGTTAGCTCCAGCTCGAGAGATTATTAATCGTAATTTACCTTAGAGATGTTCTATAGCTTGATGGTCATTCACTCTTTAAGTTTACGTTTTAATGGTTTTAATATAAAAAAAACATAGGTCAAAAGTGACAATAGCAAACACTCCATAATAAAATCAGCGATAAGAATTCAATCAGAAGTAACTTTTTATACAATTCAAAAGTTATGACACACTAAATGCATCGAAACTTTAACAGTCTGTGACATTTATCCAATGTCCACCAATGTATTTGAGAAAATAATATTTATGTAAAGGCAAGCAAGCCATAGAAAACAAAATTTAATTATTATTTACTTATTCATTTACACATCTCTCATATTCATATGCAAATTGAGAAGACTGACTGCCACAGGCACATACACAAGAGAAAATGAGATTAAAGCATCGTAGGGTTTTGATTGTTTGGCGCGCATTTTTGTAGCTGGCTTAGGTTTAATGGTTATTTCAGAGGCGAAGCTAAGAAGGGGTTCAGAGGGAAGGATGAATATGGTTTGATGATCATAAGGTCTACTCCTGCTTTTCGTGCAACACCGTTGACAATGAACCAACAACAAACTGCATAACAACTTAATAAATAATTTCTAATCTAGCCACAAAGCTATTAACTGCAAAGCTATTAATTTTAAACAAAGTTTTGCTCCTCTCATTTGAGAAATAAAAACAACAAAGTCTCCCACAAAAAAAAAATCAAAACAAATATTAGCAGCGCTCTTTTCTTGCACGATGTGATAAGAACGTATTTATTTATTTTTTTTAAAAAAAATATGAGATTGACTTTATTTATTTGAGCATATGGAGAAAATTCAGTTTATTTTTGTGTCTTTTAGCGATGAGGTCTATTTCATTTTTCTTTACTGGAGTATTATTCATTATCCTGTTATGCTACAGCCTGTATACGTACACAGAAATTAACTCGATGAAAGTTAGTGAAAGTTTAAGTCCAGTGAAAACAGAAGCAATTATAGAAGATAAATCTGTGATTAGAAATCTAGAGAGTCATAGAAAAATTCACACAAATGAAGATAAAATATTTTTTGTGGAATCACAAAATTCAGTTCACCATAAACTAAGTGGTCGACAAGCATGCAGCATTGAATCTGCTGGTACTCATTAATTTTAATACACCGAGAGAAAAAGAAAAGAATTGCTTTTAGTTCCTGTCCAAATTCTGAATTTTTTTCTTAGTGACGAGGCAGTTGTGCGATTATATTTATTTGTAGTACACATTAATTCAGCAGATTTCATGAGCCATGCGAATAAATACAGATAACCATAACGATTCAGATTCGCATAACATATAAACTGTTTATAGTAGAATCTGTTTTTAATATGAACAAAAATTTGAATGATTCTTGACCTTGAGCTATTGATGGTGAAATACATTTATTTTTGCGAAGAATGAGAAAAACACAATTTTTTGCCTTAATAATATCCAGCACACATATGTCTGAGAATTCTTTTAATGTTTTCCAAAAATAAATTTTCATTATTCTGATCAAGCATTTTCCACATTTTCTTTTCGAACTTCATTAAGAGCTTCCCGAATAGAGAACGTAACTGGAAAGTATACAATAGTGAAGTTAAAATTTTTGAATATGCAGAAAGGGTTTAGACCTAATTATCACATATTTAATGGCATGAAGCAAATTTCGCCATGATGTTGGGCCACAGATGTTGTGCAGCAAAAGGGTCTAACCGTGTGACAAAAATCTTTGTTATGTCTCATCATGAAGAATAAGTGCAGCATTAGGTTGATATAAGGTTGTTGTTAAGCCAAATTGGGTCTAGAAGTGACATAAATTAGTCAAGATGCTGACTAAACTCCATTTTTATAAAAGTTATAATTGAACGCCTGATTTTGGTTCCGCGTATAAATTCAGTAGCATCACTAGTAACCAAAATCGTCCATAAGTATTACATTGACATTTCTAGGTAACATTAATTTAAAACATTTGAACGATTATGGAAAAGTCGGGTACCAAGCCGGCGTGAATCAGACATGGTACTTGACTCAAATCGAATCCAGCATAATGTCACAGTCACGTCAGCTTTTGCCAGATTTCTATTCTATTAATGGACGTGTGCTATTCGGGGATAACAAATGAAGATGATAACTAAGCCCATACATATTTTAAAGTTCCTTCCTTACAACCATCAAAATTAACAAGTAGAAAAAACTTTTAGTATCCACATACGCACTGTTATTTGCTCAGAATATAGACTCAAATTGTAATACATATTAATACAATTGAGAATTTTAATAATTCATAAATATGTTATCAGCAAATCCTAAATTAGAAAGTAATACATATTTGAGTTGCTATGTATGTAGTTTAATAAAACTCGGTGACATTTACTTTACGCATGAAGCATAAAAGTCAAGTTCTTTTTCTTTCGGTGTATACCAAATGGCAATAAAGAAATAATTTTAAAATCTCAATTTAAATTACTGACCCTTCAACAGCTTTAATGAATGCAAATGCTACAATATTTGTAATATTTCTAACACCAAAGGATCATGTAGAATTAGAACATACAAACTTAACAGACATTTTGCTGCAAATCAAGAATGTTTATTTTGTGTATTTAAACATAAAGTATTTCTCCAAAGATACTCCACTGGAGGATTGGATTAAGACTGATGAATTGAGTAATTCCAAGTATGTTGTATCACACACATCCGATGTGCTACGTTACTTATTGCTATATAAATATTCAGGCTTATATCTTGACATGGATGTCATCACAACATATCCATCTGCTCATATAAATTTAACAAATTTTGCATGTGCTGAGAGTTATAAATGGATTAATGGTGCTGTACTAAAACTTACCGGCAATAGTGGACGTAAAATGGCTGAAAATCTCATTCTGTAAGTGAATATATTCTTCATCTTCATCATCATTTTGATATTTATGGATAAATTTCTTCTTATTTCCTTCTATCTCTGCATGCATACATAATTTAGTGAGGTTAAAAAAAATTTTGATGGTGAGATATGGGGCAGGAACGGTCCAGAATTACTATCTAGAACTATAAAAGAGTTATGTGATGTCTCAAATTTCTACTCAACAACAAAATGTAAAAACTTTACGATTCTCGAGAGAGACAAATGCTATGCCATAAGCTGGGAGGAATGGGAGATGCTATTTCAATCAAGAGATTTTAACATTGCAAGGAAGCGTACAAGAAATTCATACTTTATACATTTGTGGAATCATTTCAGCGCTAGTCGTAAATCTTATAAAAGTTCACATAATGCCTTAAACAGAATTGCTGAAGAATTTTGTCCGAAAGTTTACGAGTCTCTTGACATTTACTTTTAGATTGATGAAATTGAGTTTTAAGCACAAATTAATTTTTATGAGATTTTTTTTTGGAAGATTTTTGACGCTTATAAATTAATTGAGATATTAGAACCAAAGAGCATAAGAATATGTTGTTAATTCTCATAATCTGAGCTGTGATTGTAAATAATTAAATAATAAATCTTTCAGCTTCTTATGAGCTTACTACTATTTTTCTTAGTAACTTGAACCAAATTGTGATTTACTATATTTTAATGAGAAAAAATACTGACATTTGATACTAATTGGAATTAATATTCATTCTTCATTTTTACGTAAAGTTTCAGATTGATTTCTTTCTTAAACCTGGATTCAGCAAAAGGATTGAATTAGTATGGACAGTAATTTGATCTGTCAATCATTTGTCTGGATAACTTTGTGTCAGCATGGGCTTTCTTTAATCAATTATATCAAGTCAAATAAAGGTTGAGACAGAGTTTAAAATCAACAGTTTTGGAGAGTTAAATCATTATCTAAATTTCTGTGGATTCCAAACAAGCTCACTGCTCTATATTGAAAATCCCAACCATTAAAATCTATTTTGAATAGTCGATTCCAGTCCGTTTTAATCAAACTTTATTCTATAAACTTCGAATTCTGTTAAACTTAATTTCAACAAACATTTTAAATTTAACTCCAAAACTAAAGACACTTACTCAAAATCAGTCACCATGGAGATGCTAATTGAGTATATTCATAGCAAATCACATTCAAATATTAATAAATGCTTACATATTCATCGTTACAATCAATTAACAAGTCGAAATTATATTTTAGAAATCGAAATTTATTAACCGAGCTTCAATTTAAACTTTTTGATTCCAGCTAAGTTCCTATAAATTTAATTTCTCTTAAAAAATAGAAAATATCTTTCAAATTCCTTTATTTTTACTTAAACATAAGGTCCCAAAAGCCATAAAAATAGCATAAAAACATTTTTCGAATAAATTTCTCATCCACCCGAGAAGAAAATGCAAAAGAACGAAATGGAACTTTTTTTTACGAGAATGTAAAAATATTGCCACTTTACATAAGCTTTATAGATCACAGAGCATAAAATATATGGCACAATCGAGGAGAAAAAGGCAGCGTTGACCAAAAAAATTTGAATATCAAAAGTTTAAAATAACGAATGGGAAAAAAATTTCATGAATAAATTTTCAACTTTTTCATTTCACATAAAAAACTGTTGCTTTTTAATTTTTTTATGGGAAATATTCATCATGTACGCAATATACTTCACGATACAGTGCCAAAAAAATAATTGTGGTAACTTCGAGAGATAATAAAAGCTGTTAATAATTGGTAGGTTTTACTTATGAATCTTTTTTTATTTCTTTTAAAATGATTAAAATTCTTGAAATTTTCTTTGGGGTTAGTACAAAAGTGACGTCATTCAAGGACTTGTTTGGATTTTCGTGGTTAACAATTTTTCTAGATATGAACTTTTGAAAATTTAAATTTTTTTCCCGAAATTTTACCGAAATTCAGACTCTTTCAATCCTCTTCTGAATAGACTCTTAACGTCAGCACACCCCTTCTCTAAGTTGTGCCTTTCTCATCATTTCTATTCAAAGAAAACTTAATTAAATTTAGATTCAAAATAAATAACTTCTGGCAACAAAACATCTCATCATCGATAAAGCCACGAGGTACAAATTTGCATATTAAATCATTATAGCTATATTCCCATTATTACCCTGTAATTTGGTACTGACAGTGCAATTTTTCCATTCCTTTATTTGATTTTGAGCGCAAATTCAATTGAATTAACAATCAATTTTGAATTCAGCATTGATTTTTTTTCAACTTCTATTTTCACCTTTATTTCTGAAAAATTGCAATTTCGGAAAATATCTGCATGCGGAATACATAAATGGAAATGGCATAAAGGAATATTTTATTTTATCGACGGAAGTAGGAAAAATCGTAATGGAGAGGAAATTAAAGTTTCCGTTGCCCTCTTTACACTTTTTCTTTGAGTTCATACCTTCTTTTTTTTTTTCGTTATCGCTGATTTTTAAAAGCAACAAGTTGCTGCACTTTAAGTTATTTTCTGGTTATTGGTTGTGGAAGAAAATTTTTTAAATTTTTAAATTGATAAAGTTTGATACAAAAAGCTAGTTTGTTATGTATGATGGTATGTTGTTATAAAGTAGTGCTTCTAGAATTGATTCTGAAGTCTAAACATCCATCTCCTTTGGTGAATAGTTTATAGAGACTGATTTTTGGGGTTCTCTTATAGTTTAGTGCATCAATTTTCAATCCTAATGAAGGATGCCTAGTTAAACCCTAATAACCATCCCCTGATCAGTCACAGATGTCAAAAAGTAAGTTTTAAATCTTAAATCGATGAACCTCAAATCCCGCTTTCTCAATGAATGAAAAAACTACAAAATTACAACAAAATCACATGCATAATCTTTATACTGCAATTAAATGAAGTAAATCCTCATTATCGTCATCAATTTACAGCACATTACGATTAATTAAAATGCAAATTACCTTAAAAATGTTCACAATCACTCATTCAATCTCATTCACATATAATGTCCCCGATGAGCTTATAATTAAACCACATTCTTCTTCATCAAATGAGCATTCAGAACATTTTTTTATACATACTAAATAATTTATAAATTCTAGAGAAACCTCAGTCATACTGAAAGCTTAAATCCAATCAAGTCTATTGATCGAATATGATTTTCCAGATTGTGTACCTTAAAATAAATCAATATTGTTCTATGACAATTTCCATTAGCATGTAATTGTAAAGAAAACCACAATCATTTTCTCGAGTGCCTTATAGAAAGCCTTTATCTGTACATTTATTTTACAGAAGCAAGAGCAAAGCAAGCAAAATGTGCACTAAGCAAATACAATAATTGCACTATTCCTCTTTGTTTCAGCACATACCATCGGGTAGAGTGTGTAAGATGTGTGTACATGAATTTAATTAAATGTGGGATGTTATCTAGATTAGATGTGCATTGTTTTATGCACACAATTTCCAAATCGATTGGGAAATCGAGAATATTCATCTTTGATTGTAATGGGAATTAAGAATCAAAATCTTGGACTCTGATTTAGAATTAAAAATGAATTGTTTTACAATAAAAATTCTTAAAGAATGATGTAGGCACTTACATGGCTTTTTTATGTAGCATGTAATAAATTTAAATCTAATCGAACTTGAAAGCTTCATTCTATATGCTCTTAATGTAACCAAATCCCACCTTTACTGTCATTTTTGTTTAGATTAAAAGCATTTTTGGAACTGAAGGCATCAAACTCTTCTTCTACTTTGTTTCAACAAAATTCGTAAACGATAAAACGAAATGTTTGTGTATTACCAGAGGGATTAAGAAAGAAACTCTATCTCCTTCTTGACGTGTTTACCCTGATCTTATTGCTGCTTATTCTTCTTAAGTGAGTGAAATTTCATCACACAATGATACGAGAAACAACAAGCTTTTAATAATGTAGCTATATCACGCACGTTCAAATCCCAAAGCTCGTCAATTCTTTCTGGCAAAAAGTTCTTTATATATTGTTAAGTCATGAGGAATATGCTTTCTTTTCTTATCGGCAATCTTTATAATTATGATCAATGAATCAATCGAAAGTCAGGAATCGACCTATTGTGAGAATCAAATCCAAATCTTAATAAAAGAAGGGTTTAATATGGTTCCTGACTATTTAATGACAGAGACTGCATTAAAGCATTAGTAGGTTTGATTTCATATGACTAAACGCAAGCTTCACTTACCCAAAACTCTCATTCAACTCAATACCGTAGATGGTTACTTCCAGTAACAGTGACTTAGCAAAATGGACCCATGGCAACAAACACCTTTGCTACGTCCCTTCTCTTTCTTATGTATTCAATTCTAATACATTTTTTCAGCTATTTCAAATTCAATTCCAAAATAAGCTTTAAAGTTCAGCTCAACTCAAGTGTAGTCATCAAAAATGTCAAGTCAGCAAGAAGCGACATCTACAAGTCAACTGCATCAAACTCAAAACTCACGATATTTAATACAAATTTATTAATTTTTTTATCAGTGTGTACCTGTCAATAAATTATCTTATCAGCACAATCACTCTCTCGGTAAACTTACAAAAATGATAAGAACTAATTCAGTAGATCCAAACCAGCTGAATGAAGAGGGTTACATTTTTCAGAACTAAGAAAAAAATGTTTATAAACCGATCAAATCGGAAGAAATTGTACATTTCTCTATGTGTCATAGGATTAGTGTTAATTTTATTTTTAATGAGAGATTATATCAATTATGATTGCGATGCAGCTATAATAATTGACAAAAGTTTTGCAGATATCCCTCCAGAAATGTTAAATGAAAATACAATTTTCTTTCTCGAGACGAGCAATTCATCTGATCACAAAATAAGTTCACGTGAAGCATGTGCTATTGAGTCTGCAGGTAATTAAAAATGCAATTGAGTCATGCTCAAATCAGTAGATTGATTGGTTTTGGTTAATTACAAAATTTCGACGAGTTTTTCGACTTCCTGATCCTTTGTCAAGGCACTGTCAGGACACCCCTAAGTCTAGATTATAGTGTAAGCACCTTGAAATGACATTACCTTGGCAACAAAGTTGCATCACTAGGAAATTAAACTACCACTTGAAAATATCAATCCAACAACAATAATTAATGACTCATCTTTTTGTAGCTTACATGAATCCAAACACAAATATAGTTGTGCTGTTTTTGACATTATCAAATCACATAAGACTGAAAAATTGGTCACAGTTCCAGCCAATATTAGATTATGACAATATCCATTTAAGATACTTCCATATGGACGATATCATCAAAGACACTCCAATAGAAAAGTGGATGCAGAAAGGATTATTGAGTCGGTCTTATTATCCTGTGGTTCATACATCGGATATCCTTAGGTACACATTACTGTACAAATATTCAGGAATTTATCTTGATCTAGATGTGATAGTGACACGTCCTTTAGATGAAATGGGATCATCAAGCTTTGCTTGCCATCAAGATGACAAAATAGTTAATAATGCAATTATTAAATTAGGTGGATCAGATGGGAAGGAAGTTGGTCGTTTACTTTTAGAGTAAGTATGAGATATTCTCAAAATTTCAAGTTTTTCATTCCTTTTTAATTTTAGAGAAGTGACTGAAAACTTTAACGGCAGGCTATGGGAAGAAAATGGACCATTGCTCATCACGAAATCTCTAAATAAATTTTGCAAAACTGAAAATCTTTCAGGCATAGATAAATGTAAAGAATTTGATATTCTTTCTATGGATAAGTGTTATGCTGTAAAATGGCAAAGTTGGCATAAACTATTCTACGAAGTCTATGCTGACGAAACTATGGAAGCTGTAAAGCATTCATACTTTGTTCATCTATGGAATGCAAAGAGTAAGGGAACAAAATTGGAAACAACAAGTCGGGCAAGCTTTAATCAATTAGCCGCAAAACATTGTCCACGCGTGCATCAACATAATTCGATTATATGATTTGGATGAATAAAGCATAATTGATTTAATCAGTGGTTTTGGTGTTGTAATGAAATTCATGACATGATGATAATTTTGTAGAACATACATTTAGTGATAATTTTGGATATGTGGTGTCGTTTTTAAGTGATGAATAATTTTTTGAAGGGACTAAAATTGTGTGACATCTTCAAACGGGTTCATTCGGAAAACTTTTTCTATAAAATATTTGTAGCATAGCGAAAAAGAGGGTCTGAATATCAACTCTAATATTTGACGTCATTTGTGAACGATTCTTATTGCTAAGCAGATGCTGGTTTCTAGGACTATCCAAGACATTCTACCCTAAAATTGAAAATCAATGAACTTCATTCTTGGTTATGAATAAACGATGCTAATATGTCTTTAGTCATATTAGGGTAGGTTCCTCCGAGGAGGTCTAGAAACTGGCTTAGGTGCGATACAAAGGAGTTTGACCTTCTGAAGAGGGTTTGCACCTTTCAATTTAATTATATTTCTTTTTAAACTTCTGGTACGGTTAAGATCCTCCTTTTACTAGAACTATGATTAAGTATGTCCATGCTCATCAATTGACCAAAAATGTCTGAAATTACCTAATGTAAATAAATTATTATTAATTTTTATAAATCCCTTTAAAATATTTTCAAAGCAATTTAATGATTATTTATAAAGTGCCTCAATAACTCAGACAGCCTGTCTCAGACTTATAAGGAGCACCTTGATCATAACAATAACAAACTAATTCAAATGTGTGCATCGAATTCAAATGTCCAACAAGAAAAGAAGACCGCTCTCAATTTGCGAACAATTTCAAACAGACTACGAATGAATATTCAAGCATAATTTACAAAAAATAATATTTGACATGTAAACAGCATTAGTTGAGGTAAATGCAAAAAACACACAAAATGTTTGAGAGAAAAGTATCGGTCGAGAGAGCAGCAGTGAGATTTTTTAACATTTTTAATATAGTTTATATATATTCTCCATCTCTGCTGTTTTGTTTCATTCGTGATCATTTCTTCGCGTGCAAAACAAGTTATTTTAGTAGCGCTGGTCTTTATTTTTCTCATTTTTTTTTCGTACAGACAGTGATTTTTTATTTTAGACGGTCTCATAGTATTGGTTATTGTTATTATTGTGCAATTGATCATAAGCGACGCAATATGTCGCAATTTCTCATCAGTTTTTTGGCTTTTTCAACTTTCTTTCACCTCATAACCTGCGATGGGTAAGTTCAACGAATGAAAATGACTTCCTGGATAGATTAAAATCATGACTAAGAAAGTCTAAAGTGATTTAATGGTAGTGATCTCCGTAAATGGTCATCACAGTGAATAAAAAGAAGTAAAAAAGATACACAAACAGACAGAATTCGCGTAGATCTACCATAAAATGAACTAAGCAGTTCTCTGTGTGTTGGCGGTGATTCCAATGAAACGTTGTCACCTTCCTTCTATTTTAGTTGCTGTTGTTATTGTGTTAAGTTTGCATCTAGTATGATTAATACTTATTCGCGTGAAATTCTGAGCTTCACGAAAAAAGATCGAATCGACAGATTTTTTATGGAAATGGAAGAAACTTCTCATCCATGATTCCTTCTAGATTGACGTTTGGCTTAGATAAGTCTAATGCTGTTCAATTGAATATTCTGTTTTAGGTACAAATAAATTACAGTTCTGTGTTATAATTGCTTCTCGTTTTGTATTTGTCAATCCAAACATGGATAAACAAGAACAGCATTGAATGGAATTTATTCAAGTTTAATACCTTTTTTCAATACTCTTACGAACTTTACAGAATGTATTGATCTTTCTTTTTGTGTGCTTCTAGTGATTTTATTTAACTTTGTGGGTGTTGTGCATTAATGACGTCATGTGTCTTTGGGTATATTCTTGACATACCAGAGTCAATAGCTAGCACACTAGGTCTTCGATCCCTCTCTTGTCGCTTACAGCTAGCTTTATCTTTAGCCAGAATTATAAGCAATCCGAGAATTGTAAACTTTATTAGCAGCCGCTTCCTTATTCCCAATATCAAGTGCAATTGTATATCACTCGACAATCAATATCACCAACAAAAAAGAAGCCAATAAATAGAAGAAATTAACAATTTGATTATAATCAAATAAGTTTTAATTCAATAAAAATCCATGAATTAAATTTGATTGCCTAATTTGAAGCTTATAATGACACTTATTAAATTTGAATTTGCATTGAGTAATCTTAAGCGATTATATCATAGATGTTAAATATCGAATGGTGTTCAATCAGGTGCTTCAATTTTATTTTTGGCTCTCTCTCTTGTCGTCTTTAAAATACTGAAGATTTATATTTTGGATTTGTGTGAATAATACTTGTTATTAACAAAGAGTTATTATGGTTCTTGAATGGAGAGAGCTCGAGTCATTTGTATAAAAATAATTTAAATATTCTTAATCAATATTGTTGATCGTCGTTTAAGAGAAGTTAAGAGAATGTTCTCCAGAAGGAAATTGGCATACTGTATGGAAATCAACAACACATAATTTACATTTTAAAGTGGTCAATAAGGTTGTTGACGACAAATGAATCATAAGAATTATCTAGAACAATCGTGAATGATTTTGATAGTACGGAAAAAATTAATTTTGTATTTGTCATAGCTTAATTTCACCATTAAATTGTTTTATAACGACTAAATCTACACAATAAAGAGCGTAAGCTACACCTACTCATACTACATGTACAATTTCATCAATGGCTATTAAACAAAAGCTTTGGTGATGATGACAAAATAATTTGATATTCTGAGATTGATTCAAAAAGCTTAAGATGATGTCTGTTAGGTGGTCTTTGTACTTTATACTGTATATTTACATTTTAATGTGCATTAAACTTGTTATTAGAGTAAAGTGGAATTTTTTGTCTTCTTGATATCTTAAGATTGCTAACAATTTCTTGAAGGTATGTCATTAGAGTCTATTTTGAAGAATTAGGGTTAAAATACGTAGGAGGGTTTAGTAGCTATTTATTGAGTTAGCCTCAATACCAGATTCTTAATTTGTTATATATCGAAGCAAAGTCTATCAAGGGTTGACAAGAAAAAAACAATACCAATTCCTGGAAATCCATTGTTCTTTTTTGAAAAACGACCGTGAATTTAAGATACAACTGTTATCTGTAGATCTAGGTTTAAACCAAGTTTAAACCACAAGACAGCGGCCTAGTGAAACTTCGTTCTATAAATTTATATTAGCAGCGAAGCATTTAAGGGGTCGTTCACTTATGACGTCCGAAATTAATGGTCATTTTTCAAAAAACAACAATGGATTTCCAGGAATTTCTATTGTTCTTTTCTTGCTGACCCCCCCCCCCCCCCCTACCCTGGACGTCATAAGTGAATGGCCCCTAATGAAAATAGCTAAAGATGACTTTCTTCTGTGTGTATTCAACTAATATTCAAAAATAGAAATAATCAATAATAAAACCCATAAAACCTAATTAAGCCCAAACTAGAACTTGAAGTTTAGTCCATTAAAACCACTCTACCATGGTCAAACTATAAAAATTATCAAAACATATACACACGTGCCTAAATTTCAAAATGTAGATGATCAAACTTTCCACTTCCTGCATTAATTTTTATCGTAGTTGCATCACATGTGTATTGCAATAAACTCATCAAAATGTATAAATTTGAGCGATAATAATCGCATAAAAACATCCCATAATTACGATTTACTTTTTTTTTGCCATCATTTGCGATGATGAAATCACAGTGATGATGACAAACATACGAAAAATGGCATATTTACATGAAAATTGGCCGTGAAATTGCCTTGAATTGCGTTTTGTCACGTAAATATTTTTATTTACAAACTTTATCAGTTTTTATTCTGTATGGGAATTTCCTAATGTGCTTATATCTTTTGAAATTAACAAACTGTATCATTTTTAGGTACTTCACAATTGTAGGCTCAAAAGTCATTCGTCCAGATACTGATTATCATTTAGCAATAACAAGTCAGGGATACAAAGATCCCACATCTTATAAAATTAGCATCAATGGAACTGACGACGACGGTGGAAATTATCAGCAGTCAAAAGACATCACAATATCCAGCGATGGCACACAAACACTCATTTTTGATGTAAGTAAAGTCATTGATGACATAATCTTTTACTCTCTAAAAGCCCCTCTCTTTCTCACTTGATTTCTTGTGCTTATACATTGACAAGCTTAAGTGGATGAGATTAAAAAAAAAATCATGAACTTGAAAAATATGTATGTTAATTTAAATACACCGGCTGACGATTTTCATCTTCTTCTATCTGTTATGTTTTGTTTATATTTGCGTACAATCCACTTTGGATTAATTTACATTTGACACAGTTATTCAGGCTCAAATATTTAGCATTGCATTGTCATATTAATTAATTTTGAATGCAAATTTATTCCCCACATTATTAATTTAAATCTTCTTTCCTTCTCACAGCTCAAAAATCTCCGTCAAGGCGATTATAAATTAGATGTCATGAGCACCAATGGAGTTGAGTTTCATAAAAGTGTGGATTTAGACTTAAACACGAAGAAACATTCAGTATTAGTGCAAACAGACAAAAGTATTTACAAGCCAGGCGATAAAGTTCAATTTAGAGTGCTTGTTCTAGATTCTAGTACACGACCATACTTGTCAACAAATGTACAAGTTTATGTTACAGACGGTGGAAAGAATCGTATTAAGCAGTTTGATAATGTTCGGCTAGTAAAAGGAGTTTATCAAGATGAATTGCAGTTGTCAGATTTACCGGTTATGGGAACATGGCTGATTCATGTAAAAGTCGATAACGGAGATGAATCTTTTAAATCATTTGAAGTTGCTGAATATGTCTTGCCAAAATATGAAGTCATTGTTGACTCTAATCCTCATGTGACATTTAAGGATGGAAAAATTCGAGCCACAGTTCGTGCAAAATACACATACGGGAAACCAGTTAAAGGACAAGCTACAGTCTCAGCATATCCAGTATTATGGCTAGGAGCTGTTCAACCCTTCATTCAAGACAGCATTGTCCGTAAAGTCATTCAAGTTGATGGAAAAGGATCGACAGAATTCGACATTCGTAATGAATTGAAAATTGAGAGTGATTATGAACGTTATGTCAATATCGAAGCTATATTTGAGGAAGAGCTGACAGGACGTAGACAAAATGGAACAACACAAATCACCGTCCATAAATACAAATACAATGTTGAGTTGATAAAGGAAGCTGAGAACTATAAGCCAGGACTTCCATACAACTTAAATATTAGGGCAAGCTATCATGATGGATCTCCATTGACTGACAAAGCAAATCCAGTCACAGTCATCGTCTCTTATTTATATAGTGAGGAAAATGCTACGTCAACTGATTACCTTTTGGATGATCATGGAATGGCAAAAGTTGAGATTGATGTTCCTGTAAATGCTACACATCTCAGCATTAAGGTAAATACTTACTGTCTGAGAAAAAATTCCATAAAAGGCAAAGAACATGCTTATCGGTTCCAATCTTTGTTACTTCTGAGTGTGTTCTTTTGCTATTTAGGATAGGATATAAGTTTAATGAACTGTCTAATTTACAGGCTAAATATTTGGATTCTGACTTCTATTTGGGATACATAACTCAAGCAAAGTCACACAGCAATCAATTTATTCAAGCTAGAATAGTCACTGAAAAGTAAGTTTCCAGTCAATTTTCAAATTAAATTCCAGAAGAAGAGGAACTCAACTAAGATTCTTATTTGAATTGGTCTACTGCATTCAAAATCTTAGTCAACCTCTCCCTCTGAAACCTAGTCATGCCTAAATCACATTAATTTCTTACATTACTTCCAAAAATAGACCAAAATTAAACCAAGAAATCTCAGTAGATGTAATTGCCACAGAAGGAATGTCCCAAATAACATATCAAGTCTTAGGACGAGGTGATGTTATAGTATCGAAATCACTACCAGTTTTTGGCAGCAACAAGTATAATTTCCGTTTCCTTGGATCATTTGCAATGGTTCCAAAAGCAACTTTAGTTGTGTATTACATTAGAGAAGATGGTGAAATTATTTCTGATCATGTTAAGATTGAGTTAGGCGATGAGCTGAATAATTTTGTGAGTATGAAGTTTTGACCTAAACTATCAGTCTTTAATTGACCTGGATTTATAACAATCAATACTTAATTTCCTATTACATCTTTAGATTGACCTTGAACTTTCACAAGACCAAGCAAAACCAGGCGATGATCTCAGCATTACAATCAGCACAAAACCAAATTCTTATGTCGGACTTTTGGGTGTCGATCAAAGCGTCCTTCTTTTAAAGAAAGGCAATGATTTGGAAAAGTCTTCAGTTTTTGAGGAACTTGGAAAATTCAACGAAAAGACTCGATTCCATAGAAGATATTATGGTGATTTCTATGGAAGTTACAGCGACTTTGACATATCTGGAGCTGTGATTGTAACCAATGCAAAAGAGGAAATTCGTAAGATTTTTATGTTCTTTCTTAATGCACACTTCCTATATTTAATGAGCACACAAAATTGAAAAATGTAGATGAAGAAATATTTGAAGAGGTACAATATGGTATGATTGGTGATGCCCTTGAATGGCCTGAAAGTTTAGATGAACAAATAGATCGTATTGACAATTCCATTGATGAAAACGAATCACATGAATCTAAAGAATCAAAAGGTCCAAATATTCGTAAAAACTTTCCAGAAACCTTCATTTGGGATACGATTGAGTACGTTTAGCTATAAAACCTCTAAATTTTCTATAGTCTGGAATGCTTTCAATGTGAAAATTAACACTGTATCTTTTTATTGTCATGCCTGTCTTCAATTCAATGTCTGTCCTTAGTCCTTTATTCTAAAACCTTTGAAACCTTTTTTAATCACAGCAGAACTGATTTCAAATTGAGTAATTAAACTTCCTCGTAGGAGAACCTTTAATCCTTTACGATAGAATGGCAATGGCTGCTGATAGTGAAGTTGCAATACCTTTATCGGCAGCTGGTAGTTCAGAACTTCCAGAAATCAACCAACCAAAAATTCGAAAAGACTTTCCTGAATCATGGATTTATGAATATTTTGATGACATTGGGTTAGTTTAATTAAGAAATTATTTGAGTGTGGATTTTTTCTCACCAACGAACAAGCACTTAAGACTTTTAGCTCATACAGCACATAGCAATTCAATATGTTCACATTTTGTTGCATTAATTTCATCCACATCAGGAAATATGAGAATTTACAATCATCATGGACGTCTGACACACTTGAAAGGTGGTCCAGTGCCAAAAATGACATTAATGCGAAAAGCTAGCGCTCCAGATGGAATAGATGAAAACATTCAAGTAACTGAGCCTAAAATTCGTAAAGATTTTCCCGAAACGTGGCTTTTTGAGACTTTTTCATGTCAAGAAAACGACACCGAAGAGTACGTAAAGTTTTCAATATAATAATCTGCTATTGAATGTTACTTCTATTCTTATTCTGTTGAATGTGACTTCACACTACTTCTTTTCTATATTCTCATTATGCACGGAATCATAGCTAGTGGATGAGTTTTACATGAGTTTCTAAGATATTTTGTCAAAAAGAAGCTTGCTTATATGCAAGAAATGACTTCAGAGCATTTTTAAGCTGGGATTCTCGTCTAATAGGCGAACTTAAGAGTATAGGGTGAAACTTACTTCTAAGGACGTGCCATGCCTCTAGTCAAAGCTTTTTGTGAATCTCAAAACCCTCAAAAAATCTTAAGACTGACTTTAGTAGGACCAAATTTCTTAAATCATCGAATTAAAAACCAAGGCGTGGACACTCAAAATTATGCTGGAATTGTTGAGAATTATTTGGGATTATTGAGGATTATTGGGATTAATCCCACGTATCCACGACTTGTTAAAAATTGTCTATTCAAAATTAATAACCAAAAGACCTTTAAAACATTTCGTCTACATTAGGAGTATTTGATTATGAATATGAAGAAGAAGAAGGGGAAATAGAAGATAGATTTTCCTTGCCATTTGAACTTAATATTGCCTCAGCCGTGAAACCGGTAGCTGACGTACAAAAAGAAACATCCACAGAAAGAGAAAATAATTCACGCGATATAAAAGCGCCAACGATTCGCAAAGCATTTCCTGAATCTTGGATTTTTGAGTCATTCAATTCCAATCAGACAAATAGCAGTCACGGGTATATGAAAGCATAACTATTTATAATTAGTCTCAATAAGACGTTTGATGGTGCTTATGTCCTTTTTTTCATAACAATCTACTTGTGTGCTAAGAGGCCGTTCACTTATGACGTCCAGGGGGGTCAGCAAGAAAAGAACAATTCCTGGATATCCATTTGAAAAATGACAGTTCAATTCGGACGTCATAAGTGAACGACCCCTAATAACATTCATTATATTTTTTGGGAAGATTGACTTATTTTGTTTTGTGCGTGGAGATCCATTACTCATTCATAAACCAACACTATGTAAATTTTCAGATAATGTAAAAGTAGGATATAATCCATTCCAAAATGAAATATCAAAAGTTAAGCAAATTGAATTTTCAACAATAAGAACTGAGACGAGACCTCCATTGGCAGGTCCATATGCATTTTCCCGTATACCCAAACCGCGTTGGGATCATCCACGAATTCATTTAAAGCATGGTATTGAAAACACGTGGTTATTCATGAATTCATTTTCTGCTGGGTATGTAGAATGTTTATAGTCTGTTACATGTTTACTAACTCTTTTGGATAACAAAAATGATAACTTAACATTTTGATACTTTATTTTCAACTTTCAACTTTTCTTTTTCTGGTAATGGATATTGAATGAACTAATTCAAGGTTTAACATAATGGAGATGGTAATGGTTGGTGGTATGCATGAGATATTCCTTAATTTGTATTGAATCTTGATAATTTAAGGATCCGAGCAGCACAAGGATAAAGAAATCCATCGCAAAGACGTAAGAGATCCCATCATGTGCCACTCGATGATTTTTCCTTTAAAATCCTCAAATTATCAATAAAAGCATCCTTTCCGATCCAAAATCTAATCTCTTTATCCAAATTTAGATACGACGGAAAGACAACAATCTCAAAGAAAGTCCCAGACACAATCACATCATGGATTATCACTGGCTTTTCTGTTGATCCATTAACCGGTCTCGGATTGACTAGACAACCATCAAAATTCAATGTTTTCCAGCCATTCTTTGTGTCAACAAATCTACCATATTCCATTAAGCGTGGAGAAGCAGTTGCAATTCCAATTGTTGTATTCAATTACATGGAAACTGATCAACGAGCTGAGGTCAGACTATACAATGACGAGAAGGAATTTGAGTTTGTTGAAGTCAGTGATGATGAAAATAATTTGAACAGAGAAAAGAGAGCAATTGAGACACAAAGAAGGAAGAATGTTGTTATTAAATCGAATAGCGGCTCTTCTGTCTCATTCATGATTCGTCCATTGAAGGTCGGTCAGATTAAAATCAAGGTCACTGCTACATCTCAAAATGCAGGCGATGGATTGGAAAGGATGTTGATTGTTGTGCCTGAAGGTGTGACTCACTATAAGAATAAAGCTGTTTTTGTAGATTTGAGGAATGGAAATGAAGTTAAGGCAAATATTAATATTGATATTCCTAAAAATGCTATTCCTGACTCCGTACATGTTGAGGCATCAGCTATTGGAGATGTTTTGGGACCTTCAATCGAGAATATTGATAAATTGATGTAAGTCATGATTTACTTTATATCCATACTTAGATACTTAATAACTCTTCTAATTCCAGAAAATTGCCATACGGATGTGGAGAGCAGAACATGCTTAACTTCGTTCCAAACATTGTCGTCCTTGATTATCTCACAAACTTAAACAAACTTAATCCTGACATTGAATCAAAAGCAAAGAAATACATGGAAACAGGATATCAAAGAGAATTAGGATATAAACATAATGACGGTTCCTACAGTGCATTTGGAAAGAATGACAAATCGGGATCAACATGGCTTACAGCATTTGTTGCCAAATCTTTTAATCAAGCATCAAAATACATTCTTGTGGACAAAGCTGTTGTAAAGCAAGCTCTAGAATTCTTAAAGAATGTCCAAAGTGCCAATGGAAGTTTCCCAGAAGTTGGACAAGTTTCACATAAGGACATGCAAGGTGGAGCTTCAAAAGGTATTGCACTGACTGCCTACACATTGATTACATTCTTGGAAAATGAAAGCTTCAAAGACGAATATAGGAACACAATTAATAAGGCTCTTGACTATATTGTAAGGAACTTCAATCAACTTGAGGATAATTATTCATTAGCTATTGCAACTTATGCCCTTGAACTTGCCAGACACGGTTCAAAAGATGCCTTCCTTGCTAAATTCGACAGCAAAGCTACAAATAAGGATGGTATGAAGCATTGGGCAAAAGCTGTTGCAGAATCTGACGAAAAAAGTCCATGGAATCTTCAACCAAATGCCATCAATATCGAAATGTCTGCTTATGGCTTACAAGCTTTACTTGAAGCTGGATTAGACTCTGACGCAATTCCAGTTATGAAATGGCTTGTTACACAAAGGAATGAAAACGGTGGATTCCAATCAACACAAGACACTGTTGTTGGTCTTCAGGCATTGTCAAAGCTTGCCACAAAGATTTATGTCCCAAATAACAATGTCTACATGAATCTCGAATATTCTGAAGGAACTGCAGCCCAAATGAGTGTTAATCCTGGCAACACATTGATTCTTCAAAAGTATGACTTACCAGCCGACACAAAGGAAGTAAATGTTACCGCAACTGGACGTGGCTTTGCCATTCTCCAAATATCCTATCAGTATAATCTCAATGTGACAGGCGCTTGGCCACGATTTGTATTAGATCCCCAAGTGAATCGTCTATCCAACAAAGATTTCCTTCATTTAACAGTATGTACAAATTTCGTGCCTGACAACTACACAGAAAAATCGAATATGGCTGTTATGGAAGTTTCATTCCCAAGTGGATTTACATTTGATGTTGACACGATACCATTCTTAAGGGATACACAGAAAGTGAAGGTAAGGTTGATGATTTAATTTATCATTGCCTTTTAAATTAATGCTAATGAATTACAGAAAGTTGAGACGAAAGAGGCAGATACAGTCGTGGTTGTGTATTTTGATGAAATTGAAAGAACTGAGCTTTGTCCTGTATTTAAAGCATATCGTACTCACAAAGTTGCTAAGCAAAGACCTGCACCTGTTATAATTTATGACTATTATGATAGCTGTAAGTATTAAATTCAGTTAATCCTCATGCGACTCTAACATGTGATACTTAATTATAGCACGAAGAGCTACGCAGTTCTATTCAGCAAGACCAGCAAGTCTTTGTGATATTTGCGAACAAGAGGACTGTACAGAAGTTTGTAAAATTCGCGCATCAAGAAGAATATCGAATGATACAGAATCAGGCGAATTTAACAGAATTAAAGATTCCAAGGGTCATGCTAATCAAATGTCTAGTCCATTAATAATTTTGTTTATGATCGCCATAACAAAATATATCTTGAGAGTTTAAGGAACGTTGTCTGAATGTTAATTAATTAATAATAAGTAAGGTTGTGACTGCAAGCAAAGTAACAAATTTTTCCAATTGCGCTTCGAATTTTATTTTTTGTCATTTTTAAAAGTTTTTAATAAAGTTAATCGAAATTTTCCAACTGACGCTTTTGTTTTAGAAATTAAATGTTAAAGGAGTCGTTCGTTTATTTCAGTATGGTCCACAAAATGATGAATATGGTGTCATTCATCTTCAAATAAACAAATTTACAGACATCCACAAAATCCTTACTAGATGATAGACATCGTAAAGACGTCTCAAATGAACTGCCCTAGGATCTGTTCATAACTTACTTACTTCGATGACCTTACAGATCAATTGTGATCCATAGCCTTCCTCAGATGCCGCCGAAAACTGGCTAATTTCCTATACCAAATGCAATACTGTCTCTATCAACAGCCTCTCTCCATGAGTTCTTTGGTCTAAATCTGTTCATAAATGACATCCATATAAGGCGTGAAAACTCAGGATTAATCCTGAAAATTCCCAAAAATCCTTAAAAATCCCTGATGCATTTGATGAATAACTTCGGGATTTAAAAGAGATTTCACATTTCCATGTTTATTGGCTCAGGGATTTTTTAAGGATTTTTCAGGATTAATCCTGAGTTTCCACGCCTTGCGTCCATAATGAAAAAGAGTTTTAGAACTCTTATTTTATAAAATTTGTATTGATAAATTTCTTTTTAAACCACCACAAAACCCCAGACAACTCTTACCCCTAAATGTTGATAAATGACGTCCCCTTATCACTTTTAAACAATCCTTTCGACTCCATAATTTCCCATTTTAGTTCCCTAGCTAAAAACGCGCTTTTTCACAATCATTAATTCACATGCTATGCATTCGAAAATTCAAGCCCATAAGTTACTTGTTGCCATAGCTACAAAACGCATTGCAAACATAAAAGTCTAGTCAACAAAAATAGTCAGCATCAAAATAAAATTAAATTAAAATGAACTGCAAGCCAATATTTTCGTTCTCAATTGACATGAAATTGTCAGATAAAGGAGTTGTTGTAGGCAAATATGATGCAGTTAATCCTAGTCTTACAGCAATCACCCAATCAAATAAAGTAAGTCTTAAAAAGTTAAGCAACCGGTAAATGTTCCTTAAAATTCTCTTTCAGATTATCATTCACAGTCCAAACACTCGATACAACATGTTCAATACACAAAAGGCATGGTCTGAGATCAAAAAGGATATCGGAATGCTTTCAGTAAATTACACAATAACATCAATAGCTACAGGAAAGCTATCAGATTCTGATAAGGAATATTTAGCCATTGGCACGGAGACAAATATTTTGGTTTATCAAGTCGACGATAACATTGAAGTTTTCTTTAAGGATGTGTCGGAGAGTGTGAGGTGCATGACAATTGGTAATATAGACATCTCCTATCCACCATTATTGCTTGTAGGCAGCAATACAACCGTAAAAGGATATAACGTAAAGGGAGATGAGATTTTGTGGATTGTCATTTCGGGTGTCGTAAATTCCATCATACTATTTGACTTTAATCGTGACAATGATCAAGAAATAATACTTGGATGTAATGATAAAATAAGAATTTATAAACAAGATAAGTTCATAAAGGAATTGAACGAGAATGCTCCAGTAAAGCAGATATCACCATTGGGAGCACAATTGCTTGCCTTTATACTAAAAAATGGAACAGTTGGAGTTTATGAAGAGCACGTACGTCTATGGCGAATTAAGTCAAAAAGTTGTGCGACATGTTTGGCATCATTTGATTTACTTGGAACAGGTACACAACAAATCATTCTCGGATGGGAAAGTGGAAAAATTGATATTCGAGATCCACGTTCGGGGGATGTGCTCATGAAACTTATATCACCAAATAAGGTTGTTGGATTGATTGTCACAAACTATCGTGGCATGGACAAAGATGATTTGATTTGTGTCACCGAGCAAGGAGAAGTTCAAGGATATACATCCTCAAATGTCAATTTAGCTCCTCTCACAGCAACCGAAAGTTCACAAATCAAAGAATTATTGGCAGCAAAACAAAAGTTGATGCTTGAGCTGACGCACTATGAAAATAACTCAAAAGTTAATGAATTAATTGGAAGTGGAGCTGCTGAAGATTCTGTAGCTGCAATGAATGCATTGAAAAGTATATCAGATGATTTTGCAGTCATACCAGCCAATACTCGTCTACAAATTGCAATATCGACTGACGGTACGAAGCAATCAAGTGTAGAAATTGGCATCAGCACTAACAACTCGACGATAATTAAAGCTGTCATAATATTTGCTGATGGAATTTTCCCGAATGGAAATGAAACGCTGATTGTTCATCCACCAACAAAACGTGCCAATTCAGGCTCTTATTCATCTATGAATGCTTTAAGTAATCGTACTGGTGGAGTTTCTAGCATTGTTGTTCCTTTAAAAATCCCAAAAGATGATCCCGTCGATGTTCATATTAAAGCATTTGTTGGAAGTGCTGATGGGAATCAATATCATGTGTTTGAACTTAATCGTCAATTACCAAGATTCTCTATGTATTCACTGCATGAAAGAATCACTGGCTCACCAAAATGTTTAAGTGAAATCAACAGGCTGAGTGAAGATCATTTATCAGCAGCACCTGAGAGTTATGTCAAATTTAAAGTAACTGAACGTGTTAATCGCTTCTGCATGTTCATAAATCAAAACTTTCTATTGCCAGCTGATATAGAGCCAAACTCAACAGAGACAGAAACGTTTGATTTCTTAAAAGTTTCTTTAATTTGCTTACGTGACAGTTCACCGCTGGTTATAACATTCTACAATGATTCCAACATTTTAATTCAAACTGAGAATATTGAATTGGCTGGCAATCTGATTCAAGCTATGTCACAATTCATGAATGTGGCAAATTTAGAGTCTGTTGCTGCATTTCCATCTGTTGTAACAAAGTTTCGAGAGCTGTTTGATAAGTTGCAAGGATTGCAAGAGTCATCGAATGTCTTGAAGACTGATACAGCATTGAAAATCAATTTGTCAAAGATTTTAGTTCTACGTGCTGAGGATGCAAAAGTAACAAATATGTGAGAATCTTATAAATTTACGTTTAATGTTAAAGTATCTAATATTTAATTAATTTTTATTAGGGAAAAGCTATCAAGCTATTACAACGAATTGATGTTGACAAATGAGGAACTGCTGACATCATTTAAGATTAGAAGTGAAAATTACAATGAAGTTCAACGATTATTGAGTGAAATTAATCAAACTCTTTATCATGCTCAAAGATTAAGAGGTAATTTTAAAGCTGATTGCTTGTCTTGAATGGTCTACAATCTATGCGGCTATTTTATGGCTGATTACGGCTTAATCAGTTTAAGGTGTTTATATTGTAGTGGACGTATGATGAAACTTTATTAGAGGAGGAGGCTAAATAGTTGTTTTTTGCGTTACGTAATAAGTGAATGGCCCCCGTACATGTATTGAAGTTAGGAACTTTGTCCTCTTCTCAGGAAGCTCTTTTTCTATTACACCGTTCTAGTTACATAGCTCGTTCGTGTCTTGGGTATAGTTTTGAGGTCTTCGGCACATAACGTGTCTCCTTTGATATGTAGGTATCCTAGAATCTGGATGATTCAATTACAGTATCTTGTGCACACGAATTGTGACTAGGTATATTAAAGGACTCATCAGGTCTTTAGACGTACTCGTGTCTTTGAAATGTTCAGAGCTAGTAAGTGGTTCGGATTCCACTATAAACTGTAGGTCTAAATAGTGTAGTACAATAGATTCTGTTCTAATTTGAATCGCAGTGCCTACAGCTCAAAAGACTGGGCCCTCTCCATGCTTTACCTATTTCTCACGTGTTCCGGGCTTCAAGGGTCTTTAATTCTCAAATTTTGTTTAATGTCATTTACAACCTTATCAATTCTATTTTTCAGTTGGATCTGCATCTGCAAAAATGATGTCAAGCTACAAAGAAGCCTTAGAGCAAAAAAATATTGAAAAGTTGATTCAAATTATGGAAATAAGTGGATAAAATAAATGACTAAAGAACATTACAGCTTATAAATAATTGTGTCACGAAAATAAGTCAAATTACAGGAACATTGAACTTGTTATCGATAGCTTTAAAATTTTATCTTTTGTTGATATTTCTTTAGTCAGCGTCGAGGAAAAAGATTCGGATTTAATAGAAGATTGAGTCTTAGGAATGAAGGAAATGGTGAGGAACATGCAATTTCTTTAGTTTGCAGCGTTTCCCTTGAAATATTTCTGACTAATTACATACTGAAGTTGATAAGAAACTAAAGCTTAAGTTTATTTCACAACCATTTTTCCCAACCTTAGACCATCAAAGTCTATCAGTCATAAAAGTTATGATTGGTTAGATAAACGTGTTATCAATATTTTTGTTTGCCTGACTCATTTAGAGTTGGATTTTTTGTGAAAACGCACGTGTTAAAAGTTCCGGACATGAAATTTATATTTAATAGAAAAATTTTAATATTAATCGGAATTAAATTGCTACTTTTTTATGGGATTCACAAAGTTTATAGAAAATATAGTTCCGAATGGGAAAGATGTAAGGCAAATAGTGCGATAATAATTGAAGACAGCTTTAGTGACCTTCCAAGAGAAAAGATAATCAATGATGCAATTTTCTTTATCGAAACAACAAATTCTACTGATCATCAATTGACAGCACGTCAAGCTTGTGCGATAGAATCTGCAGCTTATGTAAATCCAAACAAGGAAGTTATCGTTTTATTCCTTACAGCCTCAAATTATATTAGGCTTCGGCATTGGCCACATTTTAAGCATTTATTAAAGTACAAGAACATTCATTTGAGATATTTTAATATCAATGACTTAACAGCAGACACACCATTCGAAGAATGGATTGAAACTGGATATGTGAGCAATTCTCCATACCAAACTTCTCATCTTTCAGACATTCTACGTTATGCTGTTTTATACAAATATTCTGGCTTATATTTAGACTTGGATGTCATTACAATCAAACCAATTGACAGTATTAAGCATAAGAACTTCGCATGCTTGGAAGAGAATCGAAAAAGATTTCAAAGTATAAACGGGGCCGTCTTAAGAGTCAGTGATCAAAATGGACGTTTATTGATTCATATGATGATAGAGTAAGTTTAAATTGCCATATTAAGGATGCTCAAAATTTTTAAATTAAACTTTTTAATTCCAGTCAAGTCATTAAAACGTACGACAGTCGAAAACATTGGGATATTGGACCTAGACTAGTAACAAAGGTCTTAAAAGAATATTGTGAAATAGACGACTTTTTAAAGACCACAGAGTGCAAAAACTTCAAAATCCTTCCAATAGAAAAGTGCTATGCAATCGAAGGATATGAATGGTATAAATTTTATAGAGAATCAGACACAAAATTAGCACTTAAGTCAACAAAAGACTCGTATTACATTCATTTATGGAATTATCAGAGCAGTAAGAACAAAATATCAAAATCAAAAAATGTTGCATTTAATGTTTTGGCATCAAAGTATTGTCCATTGGTGTATGAAAATAATGATGAACTGTAATTGGTACGGAAATAAATTTAAGGCTGTGATTATGCTTTCTCGCTATCGGGATCGGGATCGGGATTTCCCGGGATTTACCGATCCCGATCAATCCCGGGATCCCGAAATTTATCGGGATCGGGATTGAAAATCCCGGTTTTTTAATTTAGGAAATTATTGATGTTTTAGAACCTGCTAAATACGCGACAGAAGAATTATTGCGTAAATCAGACGATTTATTAATTGCTGAAGGAACAATTAACTTTTTGCTAGACGAATTGTTGCTACAAGGAACATTATTGTCTCAAAAGGTTTACGATATGAATTGCGCTCGCATAGGTGCACGAAGAAATGGAACATTAATTGACTTAATACTTTACCTCAATATATTTCTTTAGACAAGCATTTTAAATCGTCAACAAAAGCTGCAATACATAAACTTGGCATTGACTTATTGAAAAAGTATTTTGTCAAAAACTCTACAAATGGAGCTATGGAAGCTTCAACATCCAGTGCAAATCAAATCCAACCGTCAAACATTTCTATTCGAGATAGACTGAAACTAAGCATATCTGAATATACATCATTAACAACAGATGCAGCAGGAACAGAACCAAATAACTTGAAAAGAGAGTTTAATTGGTATGACAAAAATAAGAAGAGAACCGTTTTGTTAGATCAACTTTACGATGCATTGATAACAATGCAGCCGACCTCAACTCAAAGCGAACGAAATTTCTCTATTAGTAACAACATTCTTACAAAACAAAGAAAACGTTTACTTGACAAGAATCTAAATGCAATTGCATTTGTTAAAAGTTTTTTCATTAATGCTTAATTTTTATTATTATATTCACACCGTTTTCTATAACCTTTAAACTTACATCTTTATCAACATTTATTTTCTATTTTTGTTTATGTTCACATTTTTCAAAGGAAACATGGATTAAAACATCTACCTTGTAACACATAAATTATAACTAATTAATTAAGGAATAAATGACCGTATAAGTAGCAAAAAAATATACAATTTTTTTTGGAAAAAAAAGCAGAAAATGCTGTTTTTTAAATTTTTTTACATATTCGGGATTCCCGGGATTTCCCGGGAAATCCCGAAAAATTTCAATCCCGATCCCGATCCCGAAAATTTGTCGGGACCGGGATTTCGAGAAAGCATAGCTGTGATCAACAATTTATGCTTAAATTCACTAGCAATAATAAAATAACTTTATTAAACGCATGCGAAAAACGACAAAATTACGATACAAATTAATGTACTCGATTATTTAAGTATTTACCTTAATTAATACTGAACGAGGGCGGCTTGAAGGACATAAACATGATCACTTGATGCTACAGAAAGAACCTCAACTTTATTGTTGATTTGAATGTTTGACAAGTCATATGCATCAGGTATCATCGTTGTGTCGTCAATAATTTCAACGAAATTGCTACTTCCAGAATATGTGTAGATATTAAGTGCTTTTGTTGGATCTCTCGTAAGAATATATAGCAATAAGTCACCCGAAGGAGCTTTAGAGAATTTAACTGTTGTTGGAATATTTAAAGTCAATTTCTGCAAGTGCTCGAACTTCATTTCATGAATAGGACTAACATAGATGTTAATATCACCACGATAAACAGTCTGATCTGCCTTGTCTGATCGCACAACTAAATATATTTTATTTTTGTAAATGGCACTAGCAAAACTTGCTGGATTCATGACTGTTGGAAGTGTGTAGAATTTATCTTCGTACCAAACTTGAACCTTATCTTCATCATTTGATATTACAATAATATTATTCTCGGACCAAATATTCTTAATTGGTCTTGTCTTGATAACTGTTTGTGCCTTTCCATCACAATTAATTAATATATTCTCAAATGAACGTCGAATTGAGCCATAACAAGGCGATGATCCATCTCTCCATGTAAACGCAGTCATCGATTCCTTTCCATTCATATTTGCGACAGGTTTGAATGATTTAATTTCTGGATCATATTGAAGCAATACTTGAACAAAAGTACCGATTCCACGTTTATCATAAACTTCCAAAAACAAGCAATCATTACCTCCATAAATAATCTTGTGGAATTGAGTAGTTTGGAATAAATCAGGATTATATCCCTGCGGTGTTATTTGCTTATCTTCATGGAATAGTTTGTCTTGTGGATTCCATCTATAGAATGTTATTACTTCTCTCTCACTACCACCACGAATTCCAAGAACATATTCAGTTACACGATCATGTTTGAATGAGAACAAAACAGTATTTTGGACATATTTGCTGGCAATCGTTTGATGATGCTCAAAATGACTCAATTCAACTACATTGTCAGCTAAACTTCTCATCAGATCATCTCCAACTTGTGTCAAATATTCCATATTATCTTTAAATTTCATCAATTTATTGTTGGTCGATGATCCTTTAAGGAACTCTTTCATATCAGTTCCATAAATGCTGTTGTCTGTCAAAATTGATTCCATTTTTAATTCATTTTCAAAAATGATCTGCTTAGAGTCAATAAATGGTGAATCTCTAGTGAATGCATTGTCATGAAATTCATTCCAATCTCTTCCATTAATGCCATCTTTAAGTGACAAATTTTCTATAAAGATTTGCTTAAATCCACTAGTTTCATGCGGCATATTATTAATTGTAACATCCCCGCTAATAACTTGTCGTTCACCAGATTTTGTTAAAATATTCTCAGGTCTGATGTCGATTCCATTGACAGTTCCATGAACTTGTAAATTATTCGTCACATAAACTGTATTTTTGAATGTAACATGTCCATTAATGATCTGCTGCTCTGTTGTATTTGTTTTTACAGAATTTTCAATCCAATCAATCACATCGATATCATTAATAAACCGTGTATTAACATTATGTGCTTCTAAGGATCTAAATTTCTTATGTCCTGTCACAACAGCTGTATGGAAATTTCCAGCATGCAAAATATCCGTTTGAACATTTACTCTGTTAATTAATCCATTAAAGTCACCATACAGCACTAACCTGCCAATTTTCCAATTTCCAATAATATCTTGATCAATGTTATGCCGCAAGACATTAGTCTCAAAGTGTGAGATGTTAAGAAGCGTATGATCGTCTCTGTAAAATAACGGCTGAATTAATTTTAAATTTGTATATTTTTAAAAGTTTCAGTTCCCTCTCAAAACAGAAGTAAAAATCAAGGCAAACAGATTTTTCAGTAAAACTATAATTTACATCCTAAAACTAATTGATTGAGCAACAACTGTGCTGAGAATTATTCTAAAACAATAACTGAATAGTTCCTGTATATAAATAGTGTCGGTTCCATTGAATAAATGAGAAATATCAAAGGTATGAACTTACATTTTTATGAATTTTGGTACGATGACTTTCTGAGTGTGTAAACTCTTTTCTGCGACTAATGTTCCAAGGACATTTAAATTGGATGTTATATGCTGATCAATTGTCTTGCTAAGATAAGTTTTCTGTACATCATCAAGCTCCTTGCCATTCAGTTCCTATATTATGAAAGATAAGTTGATTAGTTCCACGTAAATTCGACAAAAGATTTTACTTACGTCTATATACAGCAATTTGCTGATTTCAACGTCCCCAAAGAACCTTATATCATCGCCAATCAATTTAATGTTTCGATTTCTAAGCCAAGCTGTTTGGTAGAGTTCGTCAAGTGCCACATTATTAAGTGATGAAATATTTGCATGATTTAAGTCAGCAATTCCACTAATAATCAAATTGGCACCTTCATTGTTTCCAATAAAGAAATTAAAAAATTCTTCCAAATCAATGCTATTTATGCTTGTATATTTCAAATCGTGAATCTCTGCTTTATTGCTGATTTTTATTTTATGCATCCTTTGTGGCTGAATTGTGTTGTTAAGGATGATTCTTTCTTCAAATGTGGCGCCATTAATTAGAGGTGTGAAGACAGCTTCTCGAACTCCTAACCTTCCAGTAACTTCAAGTGAATTCAAAGAAATTGGCTCATCAATCCAGATAGATTCTTGGATTAGCTTGTTGATTTCAACATTATTAATTAATCCATTCTTAGATGCAATGTTGTCAGAGACTTTCAGATACTTAAATGTTTGAGGCACTACAAAGACTTGCTCGCTTTCAAGTTTAAGCCAATTATTCAGCATGTCTTCATACTTTATTCCATTAATAGTTCCTTGAACCTGTAAATTTCCAATCCTCATGATATTATCAAATGCATAGCTGTCTGTGACATTCAGTTCCTCAACAATCATGTTGTTAAAGTTTGAAATAATCGACTTCCATTCATTTCCATCTACAAATTCTAAGTGATCAACTTTAAGGTGCCCAAAACTTTTAGCAGAAATTAAAGATTCAAAGAATGAATCTTGAGAGATCGAGTCATCAATTAGGAAATTCAAGTCACTGTCAAATATCTTGGCGCCAATTTTATGCTCCATAACTGTTGCCTTCATATTCTTAACTTTTAAGAAATTTGCAGATAATTCTTGAAGATTTTGTGGCTTTTTAGTGTTTAATATTAAATTGACATCTTTACCGGCCATATTAACTTTTTGTGATATGACTTGATCGACACTTATCTGCTCAAATTCAATATTTCCATCAATGAATTGAGAAACCGGGCTATTTCGCTTTAAAGTCGTTTGATTAAGTCTCTTTAAATCAACATCATTAATGATATCAGCTTGAACAGTTCCACGACTTACAAACAGTGAATTTTTAAAGGTTTTGGCTCCACTTATGACTTGTTCTGCCTCAAAATTTGTTTTCACAAATGTTTCAGTCAATTTTCCATTGATTGAATTAGCATTAAAGTTATTCCGAACTTCCAAGACATTCTTAAAGTTGATTTTGTCATTTGTAGATGCTGTCGTAAATAAATTCAATCCAGTTTCTGCTAATTTTCTAAAACTATATTGATTGTCGCTTGTTAGAATATTCTCGGTTGCATTGACAAATCTCCTAATTAATACCGGTCCTTTAATCACGTAATCGCCTTGCAGCACTAGATTATTATCAATCGTTGCTATTGGATTCATTTTCTCCAAAGTTTTACTTTCAATCTTTCCATTCAGCATGATTGGTTCCTTTAAGCTTACAATGTTAAAATGCTTTTCACCAGTTACTGTTTGTTCGGTTAGACCGCGTTTCCTTACAACTTGAAGATCCGTATTCTTTACTTTTATATTGTTAATTCTTTCTTCCACAAATAAATCATTAATTTCGACTTCCTGCTCAAACTGTACATCTTGTAGAATCTGTACTGGTTTGTTATCTTTAATGTTGATTAAATGTGAGATTGGAATCTTAGAAATGGCTTCTAATGTTCTTTCAAAAATGATTCCATTTGTGTACAGATTCTGTATGTCTATGTTGCTATTCACAAACTGCGTACCGACTGTCTTTAATGAATTAATAAATATGTCTGTGATATTTTCTCCATTAAACAATTCTTTGACATTTAATGCATCAACATCCAATTGATGAATCATGTTTGGAATCTTTTGGTCAACTTTTCGTCTTAATAGCTTGAAAAAATCATCAAAATATTGATCATTGATTTTTAAAGTATCCAGCGATCTAACATTCAATTTTTCAACAAACATAGGACGAAGATTCTGTTCAGGAACGTTCATTAAGACATTATCTGGAGACATTTCGACTCCATCAACTTTCTCGTTAACATAAAGATCTTCCTTAATTCCAATTTCGTTAGCCTTTATATTTTTCATTTTGGTGTTTCGGCGATTATCCTGATAAACAATGTCACTGACTTGCTTCCCATTTATTGTCTTTATATTCACGAGTTTATCAACAATAAGTCTATCTACTAAAGGCTCATCTTCTGCTGCAGCTTGACGACGTATTCTAGTTGTTGCTTTTGTAAAATCAATTTTCTCCTTTAACTTATTCACATCCTTTCGTAGCTTCCCAACTCTTACTGATAATTCATTAATTTTCTCAACACTTCCTTTATTAAATAATGAATTCCTTCTTTTAAACTGATTCGCATTAATTTCATCAATTTTAGAATTTTTAATAAACAAATCGCCCGTAATAGTAGCATTTTCATTCAATGGATCTATCATATTAATTGCATTTTTCAAGAGTTCGTCAGCTTCGTCCACATTAAACTCATCTAATTTTGCATGTGTATCATAACACCAGCTTAATATATTTTCTTTTAAAAGCGATGCATCCGTTTTTTTAATATAAACAGGAGTATAAATATTAAATTGGTTCCCGTATGAATTTGTGTTGGATATGACTGAAAATAGTAAAATAAGTGATTTAGACGAATAAACAAATATAAATTAAATGAATTCCTACCTATAGTCGATGTATTTTCAATAATGTTGCTGTATGATCGAATAGTCACAACACCGGCTCCAAAAGCACTTCCAGTAAAGTCTATTGATGATTCTTGAAACTTCCATCCATCATAGTAATAAATTTGAACTTCACTGTCCTCACTTGTTATTAGTAAATTGAATTCATTGTCCTTTCCCTGAAAATAAATGATTTTTAAGTCACATCCATGTCTGTTAATAACTTTTAATGTCCAATTATGTGCCACCCCTAAATATACTAACCAAAACAGCTGATACAGCTTGAACATGCTTTACATCGACTGTTTGTAAAGGAATAAAGAATCCATCAACCCATTTGTAGATAATTGACGGAACATCATAATTAATAGTTCCATAATCTCCAATTTCGAATGAATTTCCAATAAACAAGAAGTGCTGTCGCTGATTTTGATGATCAAGATAGAAATACTTTCCAACAGTAATTGCATTTGTGTAAATCTTTTGATGCTCAATGAATCTTCTTTGTGTCAAATCGTATCTTAATATTGACGAAAATGCATTTGTTGTTCCGTTATTTTCACGATAATTTCCAACAAGGACCATAAAATTGTGATTGACGGTGAAAAACTCAATAACTCGAGCATTTTGACAAGGTAAAGAATCGATTGGATTAAAGTTGTTGGATGACAATTTAAAGACTGTGCATTTCTCAAGTGTACTGTTCTTTTCTGTATTGTACGAATAAACTAGATATAAATCCTGATCGCGTGTCCATAAACTTACTCCAATTTGATTAGATTCTGCAAATGTTTGAAGTTTTGTAACTTTGACACTGTCATCATTGCTTGGATCAAACGTAACTTTATAGACGAAAGATCCACTCTTTAATAATTCATCAGATTTCATTTGTATTGTAACCGAATTCAGCACTGCTACATATCCAACTTCATTGACAGATTCACACTCGATTTTTGACAGATATTTTGATTTATATTCATGAATCTTGACAAATGTTCGATTGCTGCGCATAAAAATTGACAAAAAGTTTTCAGCTATTGTACCTTCCTTAACTGTCTTTCCATGATTTAAACTAGCAGCAAAGCTTTTTCCGTGAAGCTTAAACATGCAAATATCTTGTGGAAAATTTACAGGAACAATTCCTCGTCGTTCAAATCCCTTCAGAATATTGACATCAGTTGCTATAAAAAATAAATCATTAATTAATTACAGATGGCAACAGAAATGGAAGCTATGCAGTTGGTTGTGACTAGAGAATGTCTCAGAAAGCAATTAGAGGAATATGAACTATTAAAATCAATGTATTCAAATCCAGGAGAATTTCAGACTGACAATCCGTACCTAATCAATGATATTGAGGCATACTTAACAGGCGAACGAGCCAGTGTGGATGAAAAATTGGATTATCGTATAAAACTCCAAATGGATGCAATAAAAGTAGAACTGAGTGTGATTCTTAGCAAAAATTATCCAATTATAGAGCAGCCAATGCTGATTCTTAGGACAGACACTTTATCAAAGCAACAAGAGAAGATATTGAGGAGTGCAATAGAAAATTATATTGAGACAGAAGTAGACAAGTCAGAACCATACATGTTTCAAGTTATTTCATGGCTACAAGACAATCTCAATGAATTAGTACAAATTCCAGCAACTGGTGACCCTCAGGATGAAACTTATAAGGCTGATGTTAGTAAACCATTAATGGAAAGGGCTTGGCTTTGGTCACATCATATTTATAGTAAAACTAAGCGTCAGGATATTATGAAACTTACAAAAGATTATGAGTTGAATGGATTTATGTGGTCTGGAAAGCCTGGAGTCATTTGTTTTGAAGGAATCAGTGAAAATGTCGAGAATGTAGTTAAAGACGTAAAAACGTGGGGATGGCAAAAGCTTAAAATTGTCAAAACAGAAACAGCTATTGAAGATCCGGAAGACTTTTTTCGATTTAAAGGCTTCCAGGAAATTGTAATAGATGAAAATGAAAGGAATGAGAGAAACGAAAAGGAAGTAGGATTTATGGACAGTAGTGCATTCTTTAAGTACTTAGAAAGCCACAAATCAGGTTATATGAAGAAGGAACTTTTTGGATTTGAATAAAAGCACGTGAACTGTGCATTCCTAATATTTTCATACAGTAAAACTTACGTTTTTCATTCAGTAGTAAGTCATTTGCAAGACGTTTCTTTCGCTCTTTTGGTCCATTGATTTCAGTCAGAAAAGCATTAATTTTCAGATCTATTGACTTCTCAATATCATCCGTAAGTTGTAATGACAATTTGTCACGATTTTCTTCCAATAAATTGGTAATAAAATGATCACGCAGATATACAATATCACTAGCTTTCGATCTTACATAATAACTATTTAAAACCACGAATAATAGCACTATTAATTTAGATAAATACATTTTAAAACGAACCAATTCCTCTTTCTTCTAGAAATTGGGGTTTATTCGAGAATCACGACAAGGCTACTTATGAGATTTGAATTTTTTAAAACCGCTAGAAATTTGAATTATTTTTAAACGTTACACAATTTTTAAATACATGGCAGTTGTTTCATTGGTTTTTGACGCTCATGCCTTTACATGAAGCTATGCAGTCATAGATTTCTATAGTTCTAAACAATATAATACAAAGGATATTCAATTTGCACTCTATTGGTCTTTACTTTAACGTATAAGCTATAGACACAGTAGGTAAAATAGAGTTGCACACAAACGGACATGATTGTTCCCATTAATATCGAGAATGTGAATGGTTTAATGATAATTTCTATCAGTGTCCAAAGTATTGAAAAAAGCATAAGTACAATCATTAAAATCATCTTTTTGTTGCTTTTCTGAAAGGAAATGAGGAAATTTAAAATGAGCTTGAATGACTTATTTGGTGCTTTACAGATCGGATTCCATGAATCAACAGTATCCCAGCTATAACATTAATTATTCCAAACATAATACCAACAATTAAGTTGAAGTAAATTCCAGCTGAAATTAAGAAATTTGAAAAAATTTAATTAAGCTGATGCCTTAAAATTAAACAGTTTACCAATTGAAGGATTCTCATCCATTCCATGAGTTGTCATATTATGTAAATTTTTGTAGAACGTGCCTAAATATTCTTCACGTTTCTCTTCAGAGACTGTAATAATCACAGTCAACAGAATTGATATAAGTAAGACTGAAAATAATCCAGAAATGATGTTGAACCATCCAATGATGTAGCCACCAACTTCTAGTGATAAGCAGAAGCAAAATTTGTCAAGCACTGGCAGTTTCATTGTTATTATGACTGTTTATGGATTTGAATTCATGTATAGCTTATGACTGCATTCTTGGATAGGAAAATTATTGCATGTTATGATAAGGCATGGCATTAAAGTTTCAACATGAACGTTGTTGATCGCAGATTTTGAAGTTTAATTTTCATACTAGATGTAAAAAGCTCTGTAAGCCATAAAGTTCTATAAGCGTTATAAAGCACAGCAAATTTTTTTGGTCATATTTTATTCAGTGGGAATTTTTCAATTTGATTAATTTGTTCAGTAAAAGTTCACAAAAAATTTTCCTTTTTGTAAGTAAAAAGCTTTGATTTTTTCATTATCATGATTTTAAGCGTGCATAAAATTTTTTCTAATAGTTTTTAGTTTTATTGGTTTTATTAAACATCTTTGAATATCAAAAAGACAAATATTAAATTTTAATTGGCAGTGTGTGAAAGTAATTAAAGATTTTTGGGGTGTGACTTTTGTGGGGTTTTGCAATTAATGATTGATGTTGAATTGTAGCTGTAGCTTTTATAAAATTTGTGTCAAGCAGTCAACTTTATGTCCGTTTTATTCAATTTTTAGGTCTAATGTCTCTTTAGGTTTGTTGCACAACAACAGTGTGACAAGACACTTTCACGTGTTATGTCACACAACAGTTTCGCAACAAATTAAATTATTCAATTTTTCTAATTCGTGCCTTCAATGATTTATTTTGGAATTTCAGTGTTTATCGTGTGAATCATTTCAATAACTTTTTGATAAACCGGATTAGTGTCACACAGCAACACATTAGTGTCACACAGCAAAAACCTTGTGCCACATTGTGCCATCATTTTCAAAATCTTCAATTTCAATTCAAACCCCCCAAAAGTCATACTCCACAATTTAAAATAGCCACAACATAAAAAGTGCATGCAAAAACCATAAAGAACAGAACTGAAAAATAAAAAAAAATAATAATGACTACAAATAATTAACTTTACCAGATTTTTATTTGATTTTTCATCATTTTTCTTTTTCAATATTGAATACAAATAGGATGGAGGATTTTTTTTAGAAGGAGATGATACTTAAGAGATAAAGTTAGGTAAATATTTTTTTATTCTGTATCTCGATTAATTAAATCGCGTCGATCTTCATAATTCTGTTGTTGGAAAGAATACCATAAAAAAGGGATTTATTTTAATCATAATGATAATTACTATAAATTGTAGTAAATAAGAAATAAAAGTGTTTATGATGTATCATGTGTAAGAAATGTATAATTAATAATTTCCATTCTCGATCATGCCCTGTCAAAATCTGTCCACAAAGGAGCATGCCTTAATAAACTTGAAGTAGCTCTTTCCATAATTAATTTTTTTTTTGTTTCCTAAGCTCATATATAATAAATGTTACTTCCATCATCGTGTTATTAAATAATTTAAAATAGCAATTATGACTTATCAAGCTAATGCTTCTCATATACGAGAATCTTGCTTCAATGTAAAAAAATGTATCCTAATATTTTTTTTTTCTCAATAATATATAATAAATCCAGTCATCATCAGTTTCGAATGACTGACTTTTCGCACTTTCCGATTTTAATGTCTATAATCATTCTTTACAATTAGTTTAGGACTTGAAGGTGGAATGGAAGTGATTTGGGGATGTCGTTTAGGTTCAGATCATTTTGAGGTTCTTGTTTGTGACTGTATTCTCATTACTCAATATTTAAGCAATTAGAATCGATCGAGTATCAATTTTTGGTCATAGATTGCTAAATATCTTGTAAGGATAAAGCATCAAACAACAGATTTGGACTATATTTGAGAGTTGGTGATCTCTAGAGCCACTCCTCATGTCTAGCAGTAGATTTTAGCGATGAATCAATCAAATCCAAAATTGAGGACATCTCAAACCTTAACTCAACCAATTCCATCCACCTTCAAGCTCCTAAACTAATCATTTAATGAAATTTAATTGGGTTAACAAAGTACTTTTATTGATTATCATATCTCAATATTTTCCTTCCTCAATTCACCTTAAAATTATTTAAAAAAGCAATAAAAAAATGCGAATTTTTCCTTTCATAACTGGAAAACAAGCTTTCCAATGCTCCATAACTATCAAAATGTATTTTTTCTTTCCTTCATCTCATTCTCATAATAATTGAAATTGAAGTAATTTAAAAAAAAACTAAACAATTCTTTAAATCACGATTAATATTATTAATAATATTTTTTATAACTTCCTTCATCGAGAAAAAAAAGTATAAAAAGGCGATATTCTTACTCTCTATTTTACTATATTTAATAATTTCTAAATCATGTGTGTGTGTTTATTCTGTGTATATTTTAAATGTTATTACCTCATCGACAGCATTTGAATGCTGTGATGAAAATGTAAATAAATGAGTGATGATCGTGATTTGTGCTGACAATAGCTAGCCAAACTAGAATGACTCAAGCTGTTGCCAGCACAAATCACGTCTATAATTCATTCTTCATTCTGTATATGCTGAAAAGCGGACACAAGACTCTTTGAAGTCGATCAAAACTGTAAAATTTCTGACCACAGAAATGATGCACAACTACCAAAAAATAAGAAGCATTCAGTCACTTCAGAAAGTCCAGTTCCACTGCGAATGTAAAATTCTTCACAAATATTTATTATCATTTTTTTCTTTCTCTCGAGCTAGCATGTGATAAGTTATGGTTCATGTAATTAATAAGTGATATTATAGCTTAATTGGGGGAAGGGAAGATTTCATGCGACACAAGAAAACATTGATGAATCAGAATATAGAGAATAAGATCGATAATTTTTGTGTTGAGTAAAAAAAAGAATTAAAAGAACTTTGTTTTTGTTGTGTTTCGTATAATTATAAAAAAACTGAATTAAATTTTTAAACATAATGTTTTGCTTCTTTACAGACATTTTAAAAACAAAATTATTTAAAGTAGTAAGTTTTAAGCACATGAGCGACACAAAGCTTTTTTCTTTTTGTCACTAATTCAATCACAATTTAATAAAAAAATGTCACTAGTCCTTGTAATCTTCAAATTGCATATTATAAAATAGTATTCGATCATTTTATGTGGCGCAACATGTGTGATTGTCACGCAACATTGTTAAAACTTTGTATCGCTCATGTCAATCTAACAAAATAAAAGATATTTATAATCAAAAAAACGAGATTTTCAAAGTACTAAAATTATTATTGAATTTTTTTTTGATTCGTTTTTCGTTGAACTGAATCCTTTTTGATTTGTCTCTCGTTATTGGAATATTCAGGAAATGAATTGCTTGACAGACAAGTTTTAAGGAAACAATTTTTTTTTTCATTCCATCTACGGAATGTCGATTTAAATTGAGAATTTCATGTTGTAACATTCCCAACTCTTATCAAATCTACATCTTAATTTCAATAAGTTTTAAATCAAAAGAGATTTGCTGTGATTTTATTCTTTTTTTTTGCATGCGCAATCGTTACTTTCTT
This sequence comes from Chironomus riparius, assembly GCA_917627325.4. Taxonomy (NCBI): domain Eukaryota; kingdom Metazoa; phylum Arthropoda; class Insecta; order Diptera; family Chironomidae; genus Chironomus; species Chironomus riparius. The sequence continues at coordinate 11,777,747 of OU895877.1, read as the reverse complement.
TCCTTATTTTCTCTCTCGATGATGATGACAAATATAAATAATAAAAATAAACTTTTTGGGGCAATTCATTTCAAGGATCCAGTTCCTATTATTATTATTATTCTTTTTCTCATTCAAAAAAAACCGCGCGTGTGTATGTATGTGTTGTGTAATGTGCGTGCATATATTAAATATATTCGAAATTCTTGAGGGATGCTTAATTTGCTGAAGGCTCAATAATTGCCTGTTGCTCATTCTCATGACTAACGCCATTTTCAGCATTTCCATTCATATGATGTCCATTAAGTGCTGGAACATCTTCAGCCGATTCTGTTGTTGTTGTATTCTTTGTTTCTTCTACAATATCTCCATTAACAACCTTTTTCTTTATGACCGTTGTTGTAGTTGTTGTTGTCTTCTTCACAGCTGTTGATGACGGTTTTGCCGCTGGTTTTTTTGTTATAGACGTAATTGTGGATGTCTTTTCTGTTGTAGGAGATACTTTCTTGACTGTTGTCAATGGTTTCTTTATTCCTACTACACCAACGGCTGGTCTTGGAGCCGATGGAGATTTTAGCTACAAATCAATCCACAAATTATTAATAATTTTATAAATATCAAGCCTTAATTGATTAATCTTACATCTGTCTTTACTGCTGTCTTTGTTGTGGAAGTACTGGTAATTGGTCTTGGAGATTTTGCGGTTGCTGGTCCCGATAATGACTTGTTTAAAGATTTTTCTTTTAATGGAGAGCTTGCTGATTTTTCAACGGACGATAATGAAAGTCTAGCCGCTGGTCGTGTAGCTGACGGCGATTTTGCAGTTGTAGCGGAAGCAGATTTCACTGTTAAACTTGTTGGTTTTATTGGGGCTCTATAATATAGCACAAGTAAACAATTTAATTAGAAAAACCATAAAAAAATGAAGTTTAAAATAAATAATATTCATTTTAATTACCTTGTTGTTAGAGCCGACGATAAAGGCTTTCGCTCAGTTGTTCCATTTACTTTTGGTTTAACTTCTGTTATTGGTTTTGCTGGTGCTGGCCTTTAAAATAATAATTGTATCAAAAAAAATTAGTAATTGCTTCAATTAAGTGTTATTACGAGCCACAAATTGCTACTTAATTCAATGATTCATAATTGTATGATGAACGAGATGAATTACTAATAATATTTCAGATCGCACTCATTTACTGAGCCACAGAATCATAAAATGCAATATCCAAACAAAAAAAGTCCACACCATTAAATGTTATTTTAATTTATTAGAATTGATTGAGGTTTCCAAAAATGAAATTTTTTCTACTGCGCTTTTAGAAATGAATCGTGTGATGCACACCATTATTGTTACCAAAATAAAAATCATGTTAAATATGTATAAATGATGACTGAAACAGTACAGTGTACATGATTTTGATGAAAAATATAAAAATCTTGAGTATGTATGATAATTTTGATTAATGAAAACTTGCAAATCTACTTGAGAGAATGTCGACTACAAAAATGATAAGTAATGTTAAATTAAAACACAAAAGAACAATCCAAAAACCACAAAATAAACTTACTTTGTTGCCGATGCACTCGAAGTCGTTGGTCGTTTAGTTAATGTAGATGCTGGTCGAGCCGGTTTTGGGGCATCTGCTTTTGGTTTAGCTTCCATTGGTTTTGGAGTAGATGTAGATGTTGGCGTTAGTTTTTTAGCGACTGGAGGAAGTGTTGATGCTGATTTTGGTCGAGCTGCGGCAGTAAGAGACGATGTTGGTCTTGCAGGAGCAGGTTTGCTTATTGGTGGTTTTGCAGTCGTTGGACTTGGCTTTGTGGTAGCCGTTTTTGGTTTAAGATCTGTTGTTTTCTTGATTTCAGCGGGTTTTGAAGGAATTTTAGCTTTAATATCAGTTACTTTCTTTGCATCTGGTTTTTTAATGGAATTTGTTGATGGTTTCTTTGAAACAATTGCAGCGGTTCCAATAGCAGCTGCGGCGATTCCGACAGAGGCAGCAGCAACAATCTCTTCAACTTTCGATTCAATTTTGGCATCTTCTTGTGGTTGTTCAACGACTTTTTCTGGCTCTTGAATTGTTTCTGAGACAATTTCAAGTGGCTTTTCTTCAACAATAGGCTCTTGGACAGGCGATTCGACTGGTGGTGGACTGACTTCATGAGCTGGTGCTTCCATTGTTGGAATTAATTCTTCTTGTTGGACTTGTTCGATCACTTCAGGAATGTTTTCTTTGATCTCAATTTCTGGTTGAATATCTTGCTGAACTTCTTGTTGAATTTCCAATTCCTCATCAATAAATTGTTTATGTTCTGTAATGAATTCTAAATTTGATACTTGTGATGTTTCAGTAATAAATGTATCGAGAATAGTTTCTTCAATTGGCTTCATTGATGTATGTGTAGCAAAGATTGTCTCTTCAACAGTTTGAATCACATTCGAAACAGCTTCTGGAATTGTTGGTGATAATTCTGTATCAACGTATTTATTGAAATTCTCATTAATGCCTTTAATCTCTTCAACAAACTTTTCAGCTTCAAAGTTATCGGATGATTCCATTTGTGAAATAGGTTCCTTTTCCATTAATAATGTCTCGAATTGATCGACTATATTTATTTGTTCCTTCACTGGTTCAAGACTGCTGCCCAAGAAATCAATTTCTTCATCTACAACTTGGTTTGGTTGTTCTTGCTCTACGATATTATTTTCTATGACAATTTCTTCTTTTTCTTGTTTTTTATTAGCTTGAGAATCCTCGTCATCCGATAACGGTTGTGTTGTATTTAAAATACTCTTAGCTGGATCAGCGAGAATGTCATTGTCACGACCTTCGTAGAATGAACGATTCATAGCATCATCAATTTTACTTTGGAAACCATTGCTGTATTGATCGAATGATGATTCCAATTCTTTATATTCGTCGCCAGTTGGAATCTTTTCTTCTTCAAAGAAAACTTGTGAATCATCTTTATAGCCTTGTTCAAGCTTATCATCGGTTTGCATTGCCTCTTTCAAATTCAATTCTTCTTGAGGCGATTCAATACGTTGGAAATTATCACCCATTAAATTGATTTCGTGCGCACGTTCGTCAGCTTCTTGGTCAAAGACATTTTCTTCGGGAATTTGAACATCTTCCATGACTGGAATATCGCATTTTCTTGGTGATTGAGACACAACTGCGTCGCCAAGCCCACTTAAAATCTGATTAATAAATGGACTTCGGATATTTTCAGGAGGCGGTGATGAAAACTCATTCCTTACTGGTGACAATGGAACGAATTCTTTTGCTTCCGGATTTAGTTGAGAATCCATATCATTAGTATCCTCACTGTCCACTTCAAGTTGCAAGTCTTTCTCAATATCGTCCAAAACGTGCCTTTCTTCTTCGACAGGCTCAATCTTTGCTTCTAAAATGTCCTTATCAGTCTCAATTTCAATCGATGACTCAACCAACTGCTCTTGATCTTGAACAAACTCTTGCTTACAAATTTCTTCAACAATTTCTTGTTGATTCTGCTCTACTTCTACTTCTTTTTCAACTTGTTGTTGTTCCTCAATATACTTATTATCACTCTCAGCCAGCTAAAAGTTTGTGTATATTGAAATACGAGAGAGAAAGAAAGGAAAAGAAGACAAATGAAAATAAATGATAAAACTATGTCGGAGAACAAAAGGAGTCGAGTCATTCACAGATAACAAAACTGGCTTAAAATAAATCTCATAAAATATTTTAAGCAAATACCTTACTATCTCATTTTAGACAAGACAGACTAGATAATCTTCCAGCGCATACAAAAATAATAATCTCAGATAAACGCATGAATTTTGCGAAAATTGAGAAATTGCTATTATTTACTCTCACAGAAGTATATGCTGTCGTAGATATGTTTCATGAATTTTTAAATAAACTTACATTTTCTTCTAGCTGTTCGATATGGTCGGTAACTTCAATCGGAGCAGTTTTTTCTTCGTCCTCGACTAATTTCTCTTCTTGTTCAACAATCGATGACTCAACGAATTCTTGTTCTTGTTGCGAAAATTCAGTATGTTCCTCTACGGTTTGTATAGAATCAACTTCTTTGTTATCCTCGACTTTTCGGTAATTCCACTCGTCGTCTGAGCTGTCACTTTCTACTACTTCTTGCGCAGTTTCAATTGTTTCAAGGTCTAAAAGTAGCAATAACATGAGCATCATTAACATTTTCGTCTTAAAATACCAACGTGCACGAGTTTTTGTGGCACAGTTTCGACTTAATTTTTTTCTCTATCGCATATATTAATATGGGAAATGATAATTTATTCAAATTAATGGTGATGCTACTTCTATTCAAAAATTTTGCCAAGCCTAATGAATGAACGTATATGGACTAAATCGTATCTATCACTTTTAAAATAAATTACTTTCGCTGTTAATTTGTCTTAAAATAAATGAGATCCGAATTGTGCAATCATCTGAGATGTATTTGGGGTAATCGTATAAATTTTAATTTTAATGTTTGAAGTATGTGTCCATTCATGTAAATGTAATTAAACCTACTTAACACTTCATCGAATATTTTTATTTATCTTTAATAACGTGACTATATCCATATAATGTTTTACCAAAAAAAAAATCCCCCAACATATATACTGCATTAAGAGTGACAAAAATACAAAAAGAAGAAGCAAGTAGAACACAGAAATAGAATCATCGAGAATTATTCTAAATTTAGCACCTTATTTTCCTTTACACAACATCATTTAACTTCTCTTTTTTTAAAACATTAAAAAAAATTTCTCTGCATGAATCTTTGCATGCGTATATACTCGACTACTCGCTCTACTGTGAATTTTCTCATACACAAAAATAAAAGTAAAAATGATGCCTCCTTCGCGAAAGTTAATCAAATTAATTTGCATTTAACATATTTTCTTAGTCTAGTTGTTGTTTATGTTATTATTTCGAACAAAAGTGTGGGATTCTCTCTATTTTCTTTTGACTGCTGTGTAGCAGCACTATAATGCAAATAAGAAATCGAGTTTAGGATAACTGTGTTAAATAGATGCATACAATTCGCGTTTATGTATATATTTCATAATTTCATAACCTTATAGCACAACAAGAAATGAAGAAAAGCTGTTTTTTTCGACTTGAATATAAATTCGATCCTATAATCTGAATAAAATAAACGAATGTCATACGCGTAAATCTGTGAACAGCCTGCTTGTGCTTATTGATTCACGTTTCTTTAAGAATTTTGTAATTTTTATTTTTCTTCCCTTTTTTACGACCGGAATTATTTCTTAGCATTTTTCACAACTTATTTCACCTTTTCTCAACTATTCTTTATGATCCACAGATGTAGCACTACACTATTTATTAATTGTATTATGTTTCAAACATGTAAAATAATAAGAACCTAGGTAAATTAATTTTTTAATACAAGAACTTAAAATTCATTTAAACACTTAGAACCTCTCTAATTTTACATGTTCATTTTACAGGGGTTTTGATGTAAACATTTTTGTTTACTTTTTATTTTCTACTTTAATTCACATACTGACTTTGTTGCTTACCTTTAAAAGAGTTTATATTAATTAAATTAATGAATTATCATGTCTTTATATGATCCAAATTCATTTTCCAACGGATTTTCTTTTTGAAGAACCGATTCCGATTCAGATTTGAATATTTTTAAACCGTTGATTTTTTTGAATTTCTATGAACCGTTAATTGAATTTTAAAATAGAACAATGCACTTCTTATACTCTTCTTATACTACTCTTGTACTATAGCAAGCTATTCTGTCTGCTTATATGAAGAGATTTTTCATTATGGCAATAAATTAAGTTTCATATGACAAGTGAAATAGAAAAGAAGAATGAAAGAAGGCAAGCAAGCAAGAAATCCCTCGTATGCTGTATCTTTTCAATTATTTTCTCTCCACAATGACTTTTGACATGGAAATTACTTTTTCAAGATTGCATTGAGTTCAAAGGAAATAAATTGGAATTAAATTATCGATTTAATCAGATCTCAATTGTAAATTCTTATTTATTTCCGTCTAACAGATTAACACATAGAAAGTTTCATTCATGCCATAGCTTGGCCTGGCATTTATAAGAGAGAAAATGTATTCATGACATCATTTTAATTCTATGAGAAATTTATGCCGATTTATCAGACATTATTTTTTGTAATCCGTAAAATCATATGGTCAGTTGGTCAACAAAAAAACACGTAGAATGCTGACTTGATTCTCACGGAGAGACAAACTGGATTATCAATGTCTATATTTATAGTATTATGTCACAACCAATCAGTTATTGTTTTTTGTTTCAGAATGTTGTACAGAAGATAAATTTTATTTTTGATGCCTGTAAATTCCTTTTTTAACATGCATATTGCTTGATATTTGATTGCTTGGATACATTTGTTCCCTTGTTTTTTCATTAACGAACCTTAACTGGAAATTCATTTAATTCATTTCTGTCCAGCTGTCTGAATCAGGGGAGGATGGGTTTTAAAATGAAGCTACGAACGAGTTGCACATCTTGGCAATGGAAGGAAGGATTTAGACTAGGATGGGGATCTTAATGCTTGAAAAAGTCATAATGATTGCAAGAAAAAATATTGTAGAATGTCATCAACAGCATCAAATAGACAAATTGAGTAACATTAAGCTGGCGAATCTTTCTTCACAAATCAGAAATCACCGAATAGAAAGCTAAGAACTTAGGCTTAGAACTTCTATCTTTCTTAAGAGAGTTTCAAAGCTAGTTTCTAGGAATAACCGAAGTTTGACTTTGATACCCTTCGTGGATAAGCGACCAACCTATTTAAATCCACTCAGATCCAAAGTAATAAGCGCTTTAATCAGTTGATTTTAAACATTATTTTAAATCCAAACTTAGATCGTCTTAATAGCTATATACAGCATATATAACACGTTTCAACACATTATTATGATCATGTTTTTGTTAAGCTTTAATTTATAACAACTGCCGTGCATCAATAATAATAATAACAATAAAGAATCATGTATCTAGGTGAAAAATAAGAAAAATGTAAAGAATAATCAATAAATTCTACTCAATTTTATTCACAATTAGCTGTTTTGGATCATGGAGCCTCAAAATTTTACGGCAACAAATCGATTCGTTTAATAGTTTCATGCTGTGGCTATATATTTCGTATATAATTGTAAACACAAAGAGGAAACATGAGCTTGTAGCTTTTTTAATAATTTTAAAATGAAGTGCTGGTTTAATTATTTTAAATGCAATTTAATTTCAGTCATATTTCATTAATGTCAAATAATGTCGTGTTTAGATAAAAGTTTTCGATATTGGATAATGTCTGTCAACTTTCCAAAATACTATGTTATTCAATTACCCAGTTAATAAGCAATCGCTAAGTTAATGTCGAAATTTTTCATCAAGATTTTTTGATAAAAGTTATTCCGATTCAGAGCAGACCTCGAAACTGATATGAATATAGGGCATCTAGATTTTGCATCAATCTGAGTCGATATCCATTAATAATCTATCAAAATCTTAGAACTGTTTAAGAATTAATTTTACGAATGGTTTGAAAACAAACAATACTTTGACGACTTTAACTAAGATATTTCTAGGCATTAGCAATTCTCTTGTTACACACTAGATTAAAAACTAATGGTTTAGACTGTATACTAGCCAGTAGGAAAAAGTTTGTCAAATCTAAAGGTTTCAAAATCTCATTCATTAGTCAACATCATTCAGAACCGACTCCAATTAAATTAATGAATATATCCAACAAACCAAAAAGTACCGAAAATGAAAGGAGTTCCCCAAAAATTAATTGAATTTCAAGATATGAACATAAAAGGTCGTGTGCTGCAAACTCATGCAAGCACCCACGAAGTGATTATTTAAATTATATCCAATTTCTTTTTGACTAATAAATTATTATGCAATCAATTCGAAATGGATCATTTTACAAGGCGGGCGTCAAAAATTAAAACTATCAATGTGCTTCCCACAGATGTCAAAAATATTTAATTTATTTAATTGTAAGAAAAGATATAAAAGCATTGAATAGTGCCAAATTTGGTAAAAATAATAAAAAAAAAATCCTCATTCTGATTTTGTGGCGTCAAAAGTCTGCCTATGAAGTTAAATGCTATCAAATTTCTTACTTTCCTGACATCAATTTTTTTGTGTGCAATACACAAAATTCCTAATTGGAAAAAGCACATTGACTAATTTCCTGTATGATGTAGAAACATGGAATAAGTCTTTCATATATTTTTAGCCATAATGAAATTGAAATCAAATTAAATTAAGATTCGTATCAGACATTTGTCTCATATTGAACAGCTTTGCTTATCATGCTTGTTCCTTTATCATATCACAAAAAGTTTGACATGAAAATATTGTTTCTCTCTTTGTGTTCCTATAAATTGAAGTCTTCTGGTTGATGTGGACTTAGTTTTTTGACAAATTTTGTTCAAAGTAAGTGCCTTGAAATTGTGTAAGAATATATTTTTTGTGCCTCTTTTAAAATTTATTCTTTATTCCTTTGGAACTTATTGGATTCTTCGAAGCTTGTCTAATTATTATTTGATGCTAAACTTTGAAGCTCATTGTTATTTTTTAAAAAAAAGTGTTAATAAGATTTTTTGATCAAAAAGCTTTGAAACATTACGTAACTCTTTAAGATTTATATCCACTACCGCAATTTTAGGATCTTGCTACCTTCTGTCTCAAAACTTTCACATTTAACATTTGTTGAGTGTCATTTAGCTTTTTAATCCTCTTCCCACACAAAATCGATCAAAAAAGTGAATTAAATAGAAACTCTAAATTAATTTCAATGAGATCTATTCATCGTTATGATCATTAACAGGATTGTTGGCTTAAGTTTCATTTTTTAAGGGATGGTCTTTTGAATTAAATAATAACTGAACGACCCCAAACCTAACAAAACCAAATATCAAATTATTAAACATTAACAAAAGCTTACAATTTTAAAATCAATTTTAGATCAACTCATAAAGAGTCACTTGGAAATGAAAGCCATATTGATCATTGCATTGGCACTAGTTGCCTCTGCTTGTGCCTACGATGTAGAAGATATTCCAGAATTCATGAGAGAACGTCTCGATAAGTACGTTGAATTACAAGAGAAATGGAAGCTGAAATGGTTAGAAATGAATACAGAAGAACGCGAGACCTTCGAGAAAGTGATTTATGATCGTCTTTCACACATCCCTGACAATGTTAAACTCCGTATTCATGGCCGTATTGCAGGCATGGACCCAGAAGATCGTATTAAGTTACGTGACTATTTATATCAACGATTCCCAGAACTTAAGGTACTCGTTCAAGCCAAGGAAGATGATGTTGAAGAAATTGATGCAATCATCGAAAACCTTCCTCAAGTTCTCCGCGAAAAAATTAGCGACTTTATCGCAATTCGTTTTGCACCTGCTACCGCATACGAGAATGTCGTAAGGCACTTATTAAATTACCAATATATCGTTATACTAATTTTTTGTTAATTTATTTTCAAGGATGATGCTGACTTTATCGACTTCCCCGAAATTCCAGAATTAGTTGACATTCCAGCACAAGGAGATGGAACCCCATACAGCATTGACAATGTTGAAGAAGAAGTTCGTACACAAGTCGATTCATTCTTACTCAGACGCGAAGACTGGAGACGAAGATGGGAGAATTTACCAGAAGAAAAACGTGAAGCTTTCGAGAAATACATTAAGGTCAAAATGGACAAGGCTGAGGAATAAATTTCCAGTTATTCCTGAAGTGTGATCAAATGAAGTGAAAAAATGAAATTGACGAGCATCGATCAAAACCCTACTGAAATTTTCTCTTGTCTTTTTAACATATTTATAATATTTGTGACATTATTATAACCAATAAACATCTAAGAACCTTTTTAAATTGCCTGTTGAAAATGCAAGTTTTGTGGATTTTACTATTAGTGGGTTGGGAAAACACTTTTATGATATGAACAAAGTTTGACTAATTTCAAATTAATTTTATAGCTTGAAAAATGTCTACAGTTAGCAATTAAGTGATCTAAAGCAATCTAAAGATGACAAATTATCTTTAGATAAAGCTCATAGACACAAAAACAAACAATCTCGATATATTTTGTTGGTTTTAAAAAAATTTCAACACTCAAAAATATTCGTGATTCAATATAGTACGACCAGAAACGGAATTGTTTACAGATATTAATTCTCAAAAAGTGTTCTAGCTCTTTGTCGGCAAAATTAGACACAATTAAAGAAAATCGAATTTGCCATTTTCGGTGTTATCGCTAGTAATTGGTTTTTTACATCTTAACTTATTTCTTTGTTATCGACCGACAAGGTTACTGGTCATGACATGTCAATTCTGGTAAAACAGAGTTTGCCGAAAATAGAATCTTAAAATTTTGATAAATCAACTTTCCCATTTTAATATTACAAGCCCAAAACAAAATCATTTAATGCAGTGAAAAAGTTAGTATAAAGAATTTAAGCTTACCTGTCATTAATGGTTGTTCTTGTTGTTGAATGGCAACTTCCTCGTTTACTTCATTGGCACAAATCGATTCATCTTCAAAAGGTGATTGCATAGATTCATCACGATCAACTTCTTCTGACTCGAGCTGGTCATTTTCAGTGATGTTTTCAAGTGGAAGTTGAATATATTGTTGTTGGAGCTGTTGGAGCTTTTCGAATTGTTCCTCACATGTTAAATCTTCATCATCATTTTCACATGATGTGCACTCGTTCATTGCAACCATAATTTGTTCGATTTGTTCATTGTTGCTTTTAATCAGTTTCCTTTCATCCAAGCCTGCATCAGTTGAATCTTGCTGTTCAATATGTTGATGGCTTTCCATCGATTCTTTTTCAGCTTGTTCAGAAGTATCAATTTTATCTGTTGGCTCATCTTGATGTGGATCATTCTCACATGCACCAGTAAAATCTTCACATGTACCAGTAAAATCATCGATACCAGTGCAGCTAATTGGCACTTGATCAAAAATATCATCAGTTTCCTTAGGTTCTGTTTGAATCTTTTCTTTTTCACCGCCAGCGGCTTCACCTATTTCCTCATTTTGAGATAAGTCATCATCTGGATCGACATTCGTTTCTGGTCCCAGGTCTGAATTATTAAAATTATTATTACTGTTATTGTTATCATCATTCAATGTAAACGGATTGTTGCATTCTGTCTGCGGTTGGAAGCTTTGTGTATTTTCGACTTGCATGAAATTATCTTCATCATGTGTTCCATTATTGATCAAGTTATTGTTAATGGTGTTGAGATCATTTGTCATTGTGTTCTCGAATTGATTCGGATGCATAACTAGATCAGTAATTTCTGTGCTTTTACCCATGAAGATGTCTTCACCAAAAGGATTATTCATGATATCCTATACGAATTATAAGAAATGTCTTAATTAAATGGCAAAAATAATTTCATAAACAGATTAAATATGCTGTAATTTGCACGTGAATAAAGAGAAGTGAGGAATTTCGCATATAAATCAACATGCATCATTAGCATACATATTTCATAAATTAATTAAAAATGTTAATTTTATGCAATAAATAAACTAAAACAAAGAAATCAGTTGCTTCATCACGAAAGAATGTACAGAATAAAGATCCAGTAAGAAATTTTTATACTGTTCAGATTTAAATCATGTACATATTTATAAAAAGAAGCTTTTAATGTCTTTATAAAGATTTTAATATCTTTCCATAATTTAAGTGGGTTATGATGTGCGTATTAAGGTCAATTTGTCAACAAATCTCTCAAAAATTTAACTAATTGTGTCAAAAAACGATAAATGGACATGCAAAATGTGAATAATCAGCACATTGTTCTGTAAAAATTGCGCTTAAATAGCATGAAGCAAAAGATGAAGAATGAAGAGATTATGTTAAAAAGTTATGCTGATTATTATTAAATTCGTTCATATAGAAAATTAATATCAGACGCACCCGACAAGTCGAGAGATTCTTCTTTATACTTTTACAATGAAGTCTTTCTTCTTAGCCTGATTAAAAGTGTCGGCACGGCTACTTATGTTTATGACTACCGGATATATCTTTGAGTTTTTAACAGTTATTCATTATTTTTATCGGCGCTCATTATTAAAAATTCATTTTGTTTTATTTCACAGAACAAAAAGAATGAAAACAGCAATAATGCCATGATAGCAATCAACTTCATTCATGTTATAGATTTAACGCGAGAAAAGGTCAAATTTGTTACAGTTTTAATCAACATTATTACTCACCGAATTTCCAAGAGTTTCTTTTGGTGGTTGTGGTTCTGGGTTGAATATGTCCGCCATTATTTCTTTATTCTGTGCTATTTCTGATGGCCAGCTTTGAGTTGCTATAAGTTCGGGTTCTTTTAAGTAGACAACAATAACTGATATATTGTCTCGTGATCCCTCTGATTTGGCAAGTGAACACAATTCTGATGCAATAGTACTGTAACTGTCTGTAATTATATAAAAAAATAAATATGTAATATTATTATCAATTTTTTTCTTTTGCTTTACATTCTATGAATGAGTTTTCTATGGATTGAATATTTATTTTTTTCAACTACGTCTTCTATTTTCACTTCTCTTAACAACAACTAGGAACGAAAAAAATTGATTTGATGGTAAAATGCACAAGTAGAATTTTTGTTTCTTACTTTCAACATTCAAAGAAGCATGTAATGTTTAAAAAAGCATGAATGGTCTACAGCATGTAAGAGCAATACGTAAAACAGTTATTGAACAATTGAAATATAAAACGGGTGGAGTTTTATAAGCAACTTAGTAAGTGAGTCGATAGATAAATAGATGGATGGATAGATTTGAAATGAAAAGAAACGAGGGATTGACTTTGAACAGCAACACAAAAATTCCGAAAAAAAAAACAGTTTGATTTGAATGCCAATGGGAGAATATAACTGTTGGATTCTGGTAATAAAGCTTCATCATAAGCGTTTATTGATACCTAAATTCTTCTTATTTTGCATTCATTATTTGCTTGATTTCATGTTTTGACAATGTGCAAAAAAAAGTCTTTTTCTTCCAATAAATATTTGCGTTTCACTTGACTCGCAAAACCGAACAGAAAATCTGTTAAAAAATTATTTTTGCAAAATTGTACATTTTGAGTTCATTAAACTTTTTTCTTTCATTCCATTTTTTTTGCTCACGTAGTAGCTGTAATCTCTTCTTATTTCTATGATCCAAATTTTACAATTGTTAGCAATTTCTCTCAATGAATGAAATGAAAAATCATGAAAAATAGAGTGAAACAATTTTAAAGATAAAATTTAATTGTGAAGCTTTCGAATATTGAGCAACAGCTTTGGGGTCGTTCAATTGTTACGTTGTCTAGCTACTAAGTTTGATATTGGCTTCAACTACTAAGTGCGTGAAGAATTCTAATGAAATATGTAGATCTGTTAAACAAAATTTATGACAAGATGCACACTGCCCCCCATCCCCGTCCCAACGTCTCTCCCAAGTTTTTGTGAAACAAAATAATTGAACGACTCGAGTCACTTTTATCACGTTCAGACACAACAATATTGACGATAACGAGGAACACATAACAATGAAACATAATGGCTGTTCGATTGTGATAAGAATGGCGAATTTGTACAATAACATTTCATGAATAAAACAGCATGACGATCGTTATTGGGAATCACTTTAAACTAAATATTGTTGACCTGTTTGTTTATCTTACGCACGGCGTGAAAACAATGAGTTCCGATGATTTTTGAGTTTCTGCCAAATTCTGGGACGTAATGATGAGGCAATTCATTGAGGTGATTTATAATCAATAAACAAATGTTGTTTTTGTGTTTCTAATTAAGATCTACAACCTATTTTAAGGATAAACTGTTTATGTTATTATTTCCAGAAGAGCCCAACACTGCGATCTAATTTTAAGAAAGCAGGCGTCACACGAAGTCTATTCTTATTTATTAATGAATATTCGAAAATTGAATTTTAATGAAGTTGCACTCCTCGAAGCCCTTAAGCATATATTTATACTTCATCATTGCCTTCCATTCATGAGAAAAAGAGAGAATAATTGTTTAAACAGTAGTCGGATTAATAGCCTGCTATTAAACCAAGATTAACGGGTGTACATATTTAATCAAGGAACTTTTTTTCTGAGATAAATTATTTTTTTCGTGTCATCAATCACCACCGAGAATTTATAGAAAGTTTTATTTTTCCTCCCTAGACAATTTTATCTGAGCAAGTGATCTGGAATTAATAAAGATAATTAACAGCAAATGATGACACTCAAGATTTTGCAGATTAAAGAGAACTAGTTAATTCAATGCCCCGAAAATGAAAGAGTTGCGCAACGTTAATAAATTCTCTTAATCATGCCCCGTAGGATGTCATAGCTGCTTTTTATTAATTCTCTCACTGAACCGACTGGCTTCATTAGGACAATATTGAAAGCGAAATGTGCATTAATAAAATTTAATGCGTGGGAGGATCAACTTCAATCGATTCTCGTTATGTTGATTTAATAAAAATGATCATGAGACATTCGTTATGAAGAAGTAATAAACACATACTTGAACGCCCAACATACATGATACACATTTCTTGAAAATAATAACAACCGGTATCTGCCGGCGTTTTAAGTGCTTACTAATTCTGCTTAAAATATAGTTTTTTTTTCTTACCAGAACCGAGACTTTAAATTGAAAACAATAAACAACCTTCGCGATATTTTCTTCATGAATGTTCTCTTGTTATTCTTTCGAGTTTCATTTCTTTTATCTTTTCAATGCTCATAATGTCCAATGTTATCAGTTTGCGTCAATTCATTACAATTCGCTGTCATATTACTTTTTGATGATACAATTACTCATTTCTGTTGTGTTTATTGTCACAAACTTAAAACTTGAGTATAAAATAAGACAGCTACCATACAGAAATCATTAGTAATCAAGAACAATTGAAAAGAGAAGAGTGAATCAGACAAGAAATACAGAAATAATAACTTTTGACAAAAGAAGAAGTAAACAATAAGTGAATTATGAAACCATTGATAATATTTTTTATGGCCATCGCAGCCATAAATGGATTTTTTTTAAGTGACCAAGCTAGGCAGGAATTTTATCAGGAAATGGAGAGAATATTTTCCAGTCGTCATAAGTACATAATGCATGGAGATGTGAGAATTCCACTTGAACCAATAAAAATGTCCGAATTGTTGAGAGCAGTTGAGACATTCCATGCGATTTCGGAAGAAGAAAGAGCTGCATTGAAGAATCATCTTTTTGGAGTGAAATTTCCACGACCAATGCCCGCTAGTCATATTGAAAGTGTTCATCCATTTGACGAAGAAAAATTAAATGAAATTCATGAAAAGTGGGACCTAATGACACCGGAAGAACGTGAAGAAGTTCGCAATAATAGACGCAAGGATGTTGATCATGCAAAACCAGATTTCATTCATAGATTCCCAAGAGATATGCCTGAGCATAAACACGCGAAAGATTGTGATCATTTCAGTGAAGAAAAAATTGAAGAATTACGAGTGAAATGGGAAGCAATGACACCAGAAGAACGTGAAGAGTTGAAGAGAAGCTTCAGAAAAGATCATAGAGACATTAAAAGTCATTCAGGTCGATCAATTCAAGGAATAAGATTTCCAGATTATTTCCACTTTATAAATGATATTCCTAATACTCGTCCTTTTCCAAGACCAGAAATGCCCATTGGGCGTCCAGAAGACAATATTGGATCACCAATTAACTGGAATTCACGCCCTTTTCCAACACCAGAAAAACCTATTGCCAGACCAGAAAATAGAATAAGAATGACACGACCTATTGAATGGGTTTCTCTACCAGAAGTTGATAGAGTTCTTTATCCAATTGATGGCAATTTCCAACCAATCAAGCCTTTAGAAGAATTAGAAAGCTCAATGATTCAAGCAGCAAGTGATACCGGAAGAACAAGACCAGTTGATCCAGTTGCTCGTGACCGTATGCCACAACCAATAAAACAAATTCCAATTCGCCAATCATCAATGGATTCTTCAACTTTGTTTGATGATATGACTGATGAAGAAAGACTTCAAGTTATTCGTGAATTATTCCCAGGAGGATTACCTATTCGACCAATCGGACCAATTCCTATTATTCCAGCCGAAAAAGGTGGTGCATTAGTTTTTGAGCATGAAGATATTGATAATGAAGACACTAAAACAAGAAATGTAGAGGATTATCCACATCGTTCTCGAAGACCACGCAACTTCCAACCAATCCTTCCATTGCAGAGACAACCGATCTTGCCCATCAAGTCACAACCTATCTTACCGCATCAATCACAACCAATTTTACCAATCAAGTCACAACCTATCTTGCCATTCAAGACTCAACCAATTTTACCACAACAATTTCAACCAATAATGCCATTGCAATTCCAACCAATAATGCCATTACAGAGACAACCAATTATGCCAATCAAGTCTCAACCAATTTTACCTAATCAATTTCAACCAATAATGCCATTTTAGAGATCTTATGAAAGAATTTCTAATCAATAATTCTAGTAGCATGTAGATATTTAGAGTAGAATGAAACTTAAAGTGTACTGAAATCCAAATTATTCTCGAATATGATATAGAATAGAAATATATATATATTTATGCAAACTGAAAAAAAAAATCCACGACATTGTTGAGTAGGTTTAATAAAGACTCGAATTAATATTAATTTTTCTTAAAAGAATATCTTTAAATTAAACACTTCTAAAATACGTACATGACAACAATTAAGATTTACGAGTTTTTAACAGAGTTGAAAGGGAAATGTAGGAATAAAAATATCTTTTTCAGTCATTCATATCGTGATATTTAATCTAGAGAGAATACGAGAAATGCGGAGACGAAAAAAAAATTGTTATTATTATAACAATTATGTATGTAAAGTTTCTTTAATAATTCACATGAAATTCTTATTTTCTTGTGCTACATGAAATGGGTTGGTGCATCACTTTCTGTTGAATAAAAAGAGAGCAACTGACGTAATGATTTATTGGGTTCGGCTGTTCATAAACAAATGAAAAATAAAAATTTATGAGTAGATGGATTTAAATTGAATTACGTGCTGTGAAAAATGGCATCAGAAAAATTCTCAATAAATCCTTTTTGAATCATCAAGAAATTAATATTTTTTTTTATTTTTATGCGTGGCAATCATTCCATTTAATCAGCAGATTTGAAGAAAATCCTATTAAAAGAAATTTGTTTCACTCATATGAATTCATGTAAGTCATCATGAACAATTAACTGCGCGATAGACAGAGAAGGAAATATATTGAAAAAAAGTAGAAATTTGGAGCATGAGCTGATGGATTTAATTTAAAAATCTTAATTAATCGCTTTGAATTTGCGATGCACAGACAGATAAACAAGAGTGCTCATTTTCAGCCGGCGAAAAAAAAACTCCAATTTTCGCACGTCTCATCATCATCGCACGTGTCAATTTTGCATTTTGCCGATGTTAATCCATGGATTTTATTACCATTTTTTTTCATGACTAAGTATGGAGAATCAACACCATAGATAGTGAAGTTTTTTGTTTATTTGGTGATAATATATTAATAAAACAAATGCTTCGGAAATGATGTTGATATAGTCATTTTGTTTTTCTGTGTATTCAATGGTTAGTGTTTGCAGAAATTCAAATCAACGCAAAAGATAGCTTATAAACAAATTTTAGCACCAATGTTGTTTTGAAAATAAATCTGAATGTTATAAAATTTTTAAATACACATAATTAACACCCGATTGTCATTCGATATTTATAAATAAATTCCAGTAGTTAAGATAAATATTATCAAATTTCATGATACATCCTGCTGATTAAAACTCTCCTAATAAAGCAATAAATAAGAATATCTATTTTGAGTAATGAGACGCATTATTTAATATTTTAGGTCACACACATGTGACGTTCGAATAGACATTATTCATTTAGGAAAAATCTCTGTTTTGTCATTAACCTCTGAGATTTTTTTGATGTGTATATTCAATCTATTGCCAAATGTACATCACGGTCTGTTTGTTCTCTTCATTATCTTAACAAGCATGAGCCAAACAGTCGCCAATGGCAACCATGCAAGTCTCTTGGCTGTAATTATCAATTAATGTTGTCAGAATTTGAAATGCCAGGTTGATGATTAAGTAGTGATGATTTTTATTTTCGAATCTAGGACAGCCTGAAGCCCTCTAATTCAAACATTCAAATATCTATGGAACCTTTACATATCATTTAAATGGATGGCATATATTAATCTTCTGACGCATGAAAGAGCAATTTGTTTATATCATCACTAACGTCATAGATATACAAAATGGCTATTAACTCATCGTTCTAAAGTTTCTAAATTTAAAAGGCAAAATGCAATTTTTCACAGCTACTCATTCAGCCATTGAAGAAAACAATATTTCATCACAAGTGTATGGTATATACAAGTCATCATCTGATACATATTATTTTCGAGAAAAATGCGATTAAGAAGAACTCGTCTTTGGCATTGATTCAAATGAAAGCTGAGGAAATGGAAAATGTCGTGGTTTCAATTTTCATGTTTTAAATAAAATGGAAAATATTTTATGAGTAAGACAAGTGAAATGTCTCACATACGGAGTAATTCTCAATTTGTTTCTCTTAATCATCTCATCATTTTTTTCTGACCCTGACCATAGCTCATAACTTATATGTATGTAGTGGATTATATAGTAAGTGCTTTCATATTTCATGCTATAATTAACAGTGAAAATAATTCACGTGAGGCATTCTAAGGTGTGTAATATCATTTCAAATAGACATTAAGTGTATCACGACGGGAAAGACGATACACAACAGACTAAAAAACAATTAATTGCTTATGACAGACTTATGTGTGGGATTTTCTCTAAGAATGGCAAGCATGTATCTCTCATTAGTATCTATTTTTTTTTAATTTAATTATAAATCGATCGTGTATGTCATATTATCATTTTGCTCTTTCTCCGTCCCGTTTCTTCTTTTTAATTAGAGCGAAACTACACCGGAAACTGAAACTTAGTACTGTCTTTCTCTCATTTCTTTCAAGAGCTTGCATTGTAAATAAATAAGCCATTCATTCTTAAGTGTTTGGCCTTTTGTTTGTGGTTAATTTAGTCTTAAACGTTATTTTTTCCCTTTTCTTTTTTAAATTCGTTCAATTAGAGGTTCTGAAATGTTTTGAAATGAAAGGCGTTAGATTAAATGATTTATTCGTTCATTGTAGACGTTTTGAACTAGAAGAATGAGATTGTGTTCATGAATTTTATTTTATATTGTTTATGACTATAACATCATACATTTTTAAATCATGTAATATCGCTGACTGCTTTAATTAAGGAGAAATTTCTGGTTTTTGTATTATTTTTGTGGCAAAGAAGATCTTGATTGTCTGAATTAGATTATTGTATTAGAAAAGCTACAAAAAATTGAGTCAGAACATGCTTTAAGAATCATTATTTCAGTACGATTTGTTGGATCGCATAAATGTTTACAAAAACCTATTAATCATATGTTTCGATCATTAATTAGGAATCTTTAAATAAACAATTATAGTAATACCAATAGAAGAACCAGTTACTCGGTAAAACAGATAACCTTATAACAGTAGACATGCCAAAATGAGAAATTTGCTGTACTAATAACATGGGCGTTCACAGACCGTGCTTTTTTATTAAATTAGTAACGACCATACATCATGTAATCATCAAATCCTTCTTCATACTCCTCTAATACATTTAATTTGTATTTTCACAAATATCATAACGCCCATGTCTCGTGTGTTTTGCCGTATACTGTAATATGCTTTATGCAAATAGTTTTGGTATGTAATAAGAACGAGAAATACAAGAAGGTAACAAGTAATTTTATCAGCACGTGCCCCGAAATTTGTATGTTTTTGGTCTTTTCAAGAAATAATATAACTTTGATGTAGGTTAAAAAAAAAACTTGGTACATATAAAGTAGAAAATTATAAATTATAATAATGTGTTTTTTTATCTTATTTCGTGCCTTGAAAGTATAGTCTCTTTGGATATTTCGAGGGTAAGGATATTAACACACGTTTCATTTCTATTTTATGAATTTTTCAATTAGAAAATAAGTACACATACTGATGGCTATACAACAATCGTGTAGCTTTTATTCTTCAAAAAAAAAACTTTATCTTTAACTATGATAAAATATGCAGCATATGTCGGTGCCAAGCTGGAATATTAAACATACATGAAACAAAAGTTTTTTTTTTCTCCTCTCAACTTTCAAATGACTAACAGTGCAATGATACATTCTCGGAGATGAGATATAAAAATTTTATAAATGTTGAGAATTGTTCGCCAAATGCATGAGTAAATGTGTATTGTTTGCAGATACATTAACAGCTGCACATCAAATAAACACTCTACAAGGTGAATTTACTTTAAAATTTTTCATTTCATCCTCTTGCCTGTCAGACATATAAAAATTTCAAATATGTACGAAAATAAACGACTCCATAAAGTAATGAAATTCATTTATTTTGTGTGTGAAAAAGTGGAATAATCTAAAAATAGAAGCAAATTTTTTATAATGTATGTAGCTTGTTTTAAAGAGTTGGAGGAACAGTCTTATCCATTTGCCGAAACTAACACATATGTGGTAGAATTTTAAATATTCATTCTCGCTCGTGTCATTAAATGACTCAAAAAAAATAAACAAAAAATAAAAACTATCAAAAATGTGTTTCTTGTTTTGCTTATGTGAGACGGATTTAGGGTAGATATATCAGTCATTCATAATCAGCATATTGACCCCTTTGATGTCGACTCTAACGAATTTCCACTCTTTGAGCATTTGTGATTTGTCAAGCCACGCTCGTACACATTCATTCAGTTCACATTTCATTTTCGCATAATTATTAGAGGAAATATTAAAATTTTTTACGTATTTTTCCATATTTTACCATGTTTTTTTTCGAAAAATTCTCTTTGGTGTTATTACAATAAATAATTTTTCAAGTCACCAACCGAGGGTAATAGCTTGCAACCAGCATGTATGATGATGTCATCTGTCGTAAAAAATTATGTCTCCTTTAGCAGAAATTTTATTGAAGCAAGTGTGCATGTTTCATTGATTTTGTCTTTTATTAAAGGATTGAGTCATTCATTGAATGTAATCCAAAATTATGAATCATGCGTGAATCTTTATTTTGAGAAGATGACATTGAATTCTACTAGACAAGACTCTTTCATTATTATTCAGAATGACTGGTCAATTGTACAAAATATCTATAGCAACTTAGGTCATCAGGTGACAGAATGGTACAGAAATATCAAAACACTCAATTTTGAAATAATGATCGACTCTTTAGACCATAGTAGCAACAGTATCTAAAAGTCGCTCCTTAAACACTCTTAACCAGCTCCTCAACTTGCCATTTTTGCTCTCAAGCAATTTTTTATAAGCGAAAAAAATTAATGACTCTCCTCACTACACTTCAATAACTTTTTCCTGTTGCCTTATGCTCTTTTTGCATCACTCTTCGTGGAGAGTAACTCACAACATCATTTTAGAAGTTGTTATAGTGTCACATATGTACGAATAAAAAATATGAGACATTTTAGCACTTTAAAAATTGTTACTTCTTGCAACACTCTTTCATTTCAAGAAATAAAATAATTCAAAGGAAATTGAAAGATTTCTTCTTATTCCGAAGTGACTTCTTTTTGCTTTTAAAGTTGCAGTTAAATACGAAAATAAAAGAAAGAAACAAAAGAAACTCATAATCCATCAAGAGGTGAATGATCTCAAACTCAAAATTTACTACTGAGTTCTACCGAGTAGATTTATAAGTCTTATGAATTCGTCGAAGTAATTCTCATTTTTTATTAAAAAAAAGCATAAGTCGTATTCAATATTTCATTTCATTGTTTCTTTGCCTCATTTCCATGTGTTTAATGTCAAACACATGATCATCACCATGTTATGGTTAGAGCCCACTTATAACTGTAAATTCGAGGATTTCCATGTTTATTTTACAGTATTTGGGACAATACAAATTGCAAGTAATTCAATTGAACTGTGGTAGTCGTAAAATAATTAATTTTTATGGTTTAACATGGAAAAAAATATGAATTAACATAAAAATAAATCGCTTTTGAAAAAAAAAAATAAAATATTATTATGGCTATGATGGTGAATTATATTCAGCAATAACTTTTATGTCTCATACAATAAATTTTAAAGCAGGGTTGAGAGAGTTTTGTGGTGTAAAATGGGGTTGAATAAAAACTCTAAACTAGAAAAGTGAGAAAGCAATCAAATCCAACAAGACAATCTCTGATGATGAAACTTAGGATCGTCTGAAACTGTTGCTGTATTTAAATCAACAATTGAGTTTCCTTTAATGAGCTTATTCAAACTTAAATCCCTAGGCAACCACCTCTGACTTTTAACAGCCATAAAAAGATTTAATGTGAAAAAAATCCATAAGCAGATTTCATCACGGATCAGTCAGAAAGAACATGGCAACTATTAAAAATTAGTTTTGCACAATCAGACATAAGAATGCTCACTGCATGTGACTCGAATTGCTTCAATGATTTTTCTCTTTCAACATTTTACCTACATTTTGTCACATAAAAAAATCAGCAGCAAATGTAAAAATTCAGTAGCAAAAAAGAAAATAAAGCAAGAAGCATGTTCAGTTAAACTTCCTCAACCAGAACATATTATTTTTCTTATTTATTTTTCAAGCTCTAAATTCTCTCTCATTGCCACTTGCAATTTTGTTGTGTTATTATTACAGTACAAAGTACAGAGTTTTGCTGCACGGCAAAAACTTTTTTTTGCAATTAGATCCACAAAAAAATTTATGAACAATGAATTGAAAACCAAGAAAAAAAAATATTTAAATTTTTATACGATTTTCTATGGTTATAATTAAAGTTGATCATAAATTTTATTTCCTTAAATTACAACTGGATATTTATTTTTTTGATGGGATTTTTTTGGCTTAATGAATGTGTGGTAGCGGCGGTTTTCTTTTACATCCAATGATTATATTCGGTTTCTTTATTTTTCTCTTTTTTATCTCAAAATTACTTCATCTCTTGAATTCCCAGTGGAACAATTGCAGCCGAGATGAAGATAAAAATTGAGATGTACATATATATTTATGGCGTCATCATGTGCAATTTTGTTACATCGATGTTTGTTTTTTTTTCTTGTACAGACTAGAATGTGCGTGCATGTATTTGCTTTCAACTCACGTGGTTTCTATTTAACAACTTTTTCCCATTTTCTTAAAGCATAAAAATTGCTGCAGTATAGAATTTCCTTTCTATGAAACCCCAAAAATATTCTACAAAATTTGGGTTTCTTGCTTCGACCGAGCGAGGGAAACAACAACTTGTTCGCCACCCTCATGGTAACATTAACTTATTTATTTTTATTATTTTGTTTCTGTCTATCGACCCTTCTTATTACTTTCTGACATGGTGACTAACAAAATTTCTATTCATTTTCAGTCAAAAACCCATATTTCCTTATTAAAAGCCAAAAGGAAACTAAGGAGAATATATTGCAAAAATGCACAGGTTGATAGATAAAACATTGAAGCTATTAAATGACTCATTGTGTCGCCTCAATTTATTTTAGCATTTTTTTTCTGTGTCTTTTACATTATTATTAAGCAGACGGTATTTTAAGTTCATTGATTTTTTTTTTCTTTTCTCTTACATCCAACAATTTTTCTGCTTCTATTGTTTCATTAGTATGTATCTGCATGATACCGTTTTATGTAGAACACATATTATAAAGCTTCTTCTTTAACAAATTCAGCTATTTTTTTTATATACGAACGAGTGGAATTTTAATTAACATTGAGTGTCTGGAGCCATTTCATTTCATTTGATAAATGCTTAAATTAAAGCAAGAGAGCATTAAATAATTTGAATGATCCGCGCCTTACTTCATATTTCATATCTCGACTGGTGCTCTTTGTGAAAGTTTGCTGGTTGCTATCAAAATGAAAATAATCGCAAATGAACGAGAAATGGAAGTTCAAAGTATCATCAAAAGTGAATTAGGTTGAACGCATTTAGTATTTCTTTTTTTTTTGAGAAAATTACTTAATTGGACGAAATGTGGATTCATACAATGTAGTTTTTTGCTTTTGATTCATGACTTGAATCTGGAAATCTATATTTTTTTGTCTCATTTGCTGTTGAAAATCATGACTGAACTATGATGAGCAACTTAAGCATGAAGTATCTTCAAAAAGTTAATACAGGAAACTGTATTACTGTGTGATCTCCAATGAAGAATAATTTACGCAGTAGTATTACAGTCAGACATAATATGAACATTAACTTTCCCTTTTACGATCAAAAACGAAACAAAAATCTGCTTGTGACCTTCTGGGACATTAACAATTCTTCAACCATTCGCACATGAACGCGATTTCTGTTAAACTAATTAAAAACAATTCGGTTAATGTATACTTTTCGTGCTGAAGCGGTCACCTTGTCGAAAGACACTTTAAATGCATCAAATTTATTACTTTTTTTAACGTCATACGTCGTCGTCATTAGCAATTAATTTAATTAAACAAAACAAAAAAAGTTTAAACAGTACAAACTCTTTTCTTTGAATTCTCTTCTAAATTAAATGTTGCTTCGTTTTATTACTTTGTTGTTAATATGGCAGCTCGTAAAGAAATCAGGCAAGCTACACGCCCATATTTTCATTAAATCAACAAAGAAAGTGGAAATTATAATTGTAAGAAATTCACCGGCATTGTCGACAATTTTTAACATTGACATTTTAGAAGTTTAAATTATTTGCAGGAAATGGCAGTGATGATCATGATGAAAGAAAGCCGTATCACGAATAATTGTTTATTTTTTTATATGCAACGATGAATAAATCTTTCAATAATTTTATTATTATTATTATTATTATTTTTCAATTTCTTTTAAACGAAAATGTTTAACATTTCACTTTAATAATAGAGAATATAAATTATAAAAGTAATGCAGACCTTCAATAAACATTAGCATTTTAATATTATTTCTCCTTTGTTGTTCGCTGTTTTGAATTGGAAGATTTGAATCACGCAAGTCTTTTCTCTCCTAGTCCGCTCTTAGTTAAATTAAAACATGATGAAAAATACAAAGAAAATGTAATAACAGAAAGAAGAAAAACCCACATGCATGTGATGCATGTTTGAATAACAATTTTTTTCCAACTAGTTAACAAGATCCACGAAAGTAGCTTTATTTGGAAATTAAGAGAAGGAAAAAGAAGAGCGGCAAAAAAAGAAAAATTGCCACGAAACATTCAAAACATCTTATACCTATGTAGATTAAAGCAGAATTTATTAATTTACTTCTTATTCTCATTTACTATTTGCTATTATACTGCTGCCTTTAAGCAAGCATTCCACCTTTCTAGTTGCTTTGAAAATGGATACATGACACGAATCATAATCAAATTAAACATGTTAATCTCCTAGCACGATAGAATAAGATGAATAAAGGCTGGTAGAGGGTTAAGCACTCAAATTTTCATCAAAAGATTATGAAACCAACCTTTCTTTAATGCGTGGTTGGGAATGATTTATTTTGATTACGAGGACGAAGAAGATTTAATTCCTAGCCTTGAATACTGAGTACTGATTGTTGTTAAGGCTCAAAGGTGGCTGCCTCAATGATGTTTTAAAAAATATTCCAAGTCCCCCCCTCCCTCCTAAAAATTGTGAGCACATCTATAAGCACAGTACAAACGTCTAAGTATAATTCCATTTCAGTAAACCCGAGATGAAAATTTCAATTATCATATATTGTTGTCATGAATGTTAAGCATGCAATTTTGTTATCTCCCCGTTTTCTTCCTACAACTTATCCTTGAACTGACTGAATTTAAACAACCTCCAATGAAGCTCCTTGAATAGAAAATTTGTCTTCATGCATGTGTGATTGAGTAACAAATCGATAATTTTCTTTTAACACTTATTTCACTTTATTGGGTTCCACTAATTAAACCATAAGGGGAGGTTTTAGAAAAATTGTAACAAGACGTGTTAACTCGATCACGATACGAAGGGAAAGAACTTTTTACTTCTAATTGCTTGGTATTTCTCAAGCTCAAAAAAGATGCGAAACTTCTAATCGTAAATGATCGTTACAAATGTGTATATATTACTTAAAGATTCCTTTTGCTATCAATAATTACTTATAAATATGCATGAAATATGCATGTACATTGTAAATTTAATATAGCACTAAAAGAATTACTATTTTACTTTAAACTCTTGAAATCAACTGTTGATTTTATATAATTCTGTCGTTCGCTTAACGACATCCTCGCGCGCCCCAGAAGATCACTTGTCCTGTGGCTTTGAAAGTATTTCATCTTCGTCTAGTTGTACCTCCTTGTTGGTTACTGAACTGTTCTCTTCATCTGATGACGATGAACTTGAAGACGAATCGCTGCTTTGTTTCGGCTTCTTCTTCGGTTTGCCGTAATTGTATTCACTCTTACCACGATGAAGAGTAATATGATGTTTTGCTGAACATCTTGTAGATTTATCTACTTTAAATCCACAACTTCGTTTGACATCACAATCCTTTGTAAAATGCTGCGTTGATAATAAGCAGTTTATGCATAAATGTTTAGTCCTAACGGTGTTATACCTTTCATCCATTTTCATTTCACGATAAGTCTTGCACTCTACAGTGTAATGATTGGTACCTGAGCAAATTTCACACTTCTTTGGAATTTGCTTCACTTTCTCTAAGTTGTATCCTAAGTATGTTGCTGTCTGATTATCTCTGATCTCGTATTTGTAGTCATCTGAATTATATGACGAACCTTGGAATGTGTTGTTGCTGCATGATGCTGTCATCATTTGATAATCCTTCTCTTTATTCTTGCTTCCTTTATCATCCTCAAATTTGAACTGTCCTAACGGAAGTGTTTTTGAAAGATTGTTCAAAAACTCAAACTGAACGTCCAATCGTTCCATTCTTGTAATGGCCTTTGGATTCTTTTCATAAAAGAATTTGTAATATAACTCTTGATGATACGGTTCAAGCTGCATGTGAAGTTTTGATGAAATGCTTGTGTCTGCTATTGTTATTCCAGCATAACTGCATGCTGCCATAAAGTTTGCTATTCTTGTTGTTACTTCAACACATGATGCATGAGTTAAGGGTTTGGATAATTTAGCACTCATCAACTTTGAG
This sequence comes from Chironomus riparius, assembly GCA_917627325.4. NCBI lineage: Eukaryota > Metazoa > Arthropoda > Insecta > Diptera > Chironomidae > Chironomus > Chironomus riparius. The sequence goes on along the minus strand of OU895877.1, from coordinate 11,750,447 downwards.
CGAGCACTCTCTACAACAATCGATGCATTCCCAAAACTATCCTTCAAATAATCCATAAGTCTCTGTGATGACATATTCAGATATAAACTATCAACACGTGCTAGGGCTTGTCCCGTTAATGCTTGTCTGATGTGAGACTTTATTTGGTCATCAGTATATTCTCCTTCTTTCCAGTTCCTCATAACTGCTCTTTCAAACGTCAACCATCTTTCAGGATTACCATCAAACTTTTCAATCTTAGGTAAGTTACGACGAATTTCATTCAACGACAGCTTGTTGAGCTGCCTCAAAGTTGTTTCAATGTGACTCTCATTGTCACTTATTTCCGGTGGATGTGATGAAGGTTTCTGAATTGCTTCGTTGCTAGTTGATCCTCCAATCATTTCCTCAATTACTTGACTTGATCTTTTAATTTCATCATCAATGCGCGTAGATGCTTTATTTGCATTTAACACCGCATTTGTGAATGATGTATATTGTGGCCTTAATGACTCTACTGTACCTTGTGCGATTCTACTTGGACTTGCTCCAAGCAAACCTGCATTTTGTGATGACTTTAGTAATTCCATTATTTGAGTAAGTTGATCTGACTGCGCTATTACCAGATTCCTTAATTCCTTGTTGGACTTCTTAATGGACTTATATTTCCTTTGTAACTTGCTTACATCGGTCCTCAGATTTTTTGATACTACGCTACCATTAGCATCAATATGTACAGTCCCTTCAACATATTCATCAGCACTTGAATCTGATGACTCTTCTTCGCGTACATTGACTTTGATATAGCATTTGATTCTCTCATCAAATGACAATGTATGAGTTCCTGCGCTGACTAAGCCTTGTGCGTCAGCATTCATGGGATTCCTCAAACATTTCGCACACATCCATGGAAGTTGTTGTTCAGTTACAGCAGCAAAATCAGTTCCGGAACAGCGTAAGTGATAAACATTATCACACGTTATGCATAGCACCATCTTTTGTAAATCCTCATATTCACGTTCAGATTGCTGGGCCGCGAACCATTTGCAGTCATTATCTAAACCGCATCTAGCATTTTCTCTCATTAATTGAATGCAGAAAATATAATTGTTTACGACTTTGCTCGTCGCATATTTTGCACGATACTGTGCCTTAGCATCAGGAACACTGATAAAATGTTGAGCTAAACTTCCGAGTTCTTCAGCACTTGTCATGATGCTTGATGTTCTGATGTCTATTTAATGTAACTTTATAATCTTAAAGTGACTTGTTCACTTTTGCAAATTTGTATTGCGTTTCACAAACGACTTGATGACTATTTGCTACTTGTTAGCAATAAATGATAAGATGAAGATACAATTAACGTATTGCCGTCCTCAAATGCTTCCCTTCTACTTGAATTGATGCACTTTTATCTTAAGTGACTAATTGTTGCACTTGATATAGTGACTTCTAATGTTTCACCTTCTTGATGACTATTTGATGCGCCTTTCTTCTGACGACTTGAATGTTGCACTCTTGTAGTGACTAACTGATGCGTCCTTTGCTCGACGACTTAACTTGTTGCACCCTTTCGATGCCTAGCTGATGCACTTATCTCACAAGTGACTGACGATGCGTCTTTTGCTCGACGACTTCCTTGATGTCCAAACTGATTGTTTGGTGCCTGTTGTATGGCGGTAAGTCACCTCTTGTTTGGTGACTATAAATTTGAGTAAATTCGATGCAAATTTTGCCACTTGATTGGCTTGAAATGTGCCTCTTGATTGGCTTGCTGACCAGAAATTGATTGCCTCTGTAGCCTTGAACTTGATTGATTTGTTACTTGACAACAAATCAATATGAATGCACGAGGAAGAGAAAAACAAACAAAATGGTTAACTATTCTATTGTACTTACTACAGAGGTTACTGGATGTTGATTTCTGGCCAACTTATTCAATATAATGTGCTCTATTATGCTTCTGGATGTCGAATAATGCTCAATATGACGTCAAAGTAGAAAAGATTAACTTTTTGATGCCGAAATTATATCGCGTGACTTTTGCGAGACTAAATACGCGAGACTTCCACGTGTTTTATTCAAACTTAATCAATTTCCACTTATTCAACAGTTACAGCACTAAAATAACTAATTAATAGCCAATTCAAAGCTCTAAAGCATTAGCTTTCTTTTAATTTCTCAAATTAAGGTTAAGCACTAAATTTTTCTCAAATTTGTAAATTTTTCTAAAAGATGTGATTGAGTAACAAATCGATAATTTTCTTTTAACACTTATTTCACTTTATTGGGTTCCACTAATTAAACCATAAGGGGAGGTTTTAGAAAAATTGTAACAAGACGTGTTAACTCGATCACGATACGAAGGGAAAGAACTTTTTACTTCTAATTGCTTGGTATTTCTCAAGCTCAAAAAAGATGCGAAACTTCTAATCGTAAATGATCGTTACAAATGTGTATATATTACTTAAAGATTCCTTTTGCTATCAATAATTACTTATAAATATGCATGAAATATGCATGTACATTGTAAATTTAATATAGCACTAAAAGAATTACTATTTTACTTTAAACTCTTGAAATCAACTGTTGATTTTATATAATTCTGTCGTTCGCTTAACGACATGCATGTCTGACTGAATTGTTTAAAGTAAATTTTAATCCCCACAATTACATTGTGACATCAGCACATACGGCTAAAATATAATAGCAACCGAAAGTGTATGGATGTTGAAGATAAAAAATAGCAAAATAAAATCGCATCATTAATTCCACTCATTACCCTGTTCAACGCTTTTTGAAAGTGCGAGAATACAAAAGGTATATATGGCACCACTTATAGTCTATTTTGATGCACCAAACCATGCAATGATTCATTTTATTCACGAAAAAAAAGTATCATAATAATACATGATGACAGAACAATGGTGGTGCTTTATGCAAATAACGTGTAAGTACAATCACAAAATCTGAAGTCTGTATTTCCTTTCAGAGTTTTTGAGCAAACAAATACAAAAAGCATCAAAAATCTTTGATGACTTAACACCAAAGAATGAAGATGAAGTGTTTAGCAATGCTGGATGTAGACAATTGCTTGTCTGTACTTTTTGAATGATTTTCATCGACTCAGGGAAGTAGAAAATTTTTATCGCTCTATTTTGATAATTCTCATGAATATTTTGTAGCTCATAAAGCCAACAGCAATAATACCATTAAGTCTACGACGGTTCTTTAAATAAAACGAATAAAAAGGCTAGTAACGGTTCAAACACTTATTTTAACGAAGAGTCAAACAACATTTTTTGTTGTCTAATTAGTATTTGTCTATAAAAAATATTCTCCCATGAAATAGAGTTGCTATCTTAATAAGTTTTACTTGTTCCACTGCACACCATCCTACCTTCTACTTCGTGGTAACTTTATTAAGTATGAAAATAATAAATTACAGAATAATAAGAATTTATTATAAAATATTTAAACGTTTAGTGAAATATTATCTGTGGCTTATTGCAAATGAGTTGCATACGAAAACATGTTGAGAAGAGCAATGAAATGCTGAAGGAAATAACCACAAGATGCCAAATGTTATTCACCACATCTACCTAATATGATAGTGAGATAGTGCTCAATTTTCCAGGCAATTATACTCATTACAATTTTTTCCATTTGAATTATTATTATGGAATCATCTTATGGTGCAGGAATTGTGGGAAATAATTAAGGTTTGTCAGTGTGTCCATCAAGACTCGATGATTTTTTTTTTTTTGATCAGTTCGTGAGCATTGTGAATTTTGTCATATCGACAGCAGTCTATGTAATAGGTTAAGGTATGCGTCTCTGTTGGGAATCGAACCCAAGTGCTTATAAAAGAAGTTTATATGTAGATATTCGGTCTGTTTTCAAGCTATTCGCGCGACAGAAACCTAACTCTCGCACTGGCAGATTCGCCTACATATACCTTATTCATGGTATAGAACATTTTTTAATGTGACTTAATATTAGCACGAAATTGAAGTTGAAGCAAGAGAGAATATTAAAATGAAACTTTTTTTTGTCATGATGTACCGTAATTGTTAGTCACAAGCTAGCTATCTTATTGTATATTAAATAAGCTCACATTTATACAATATTTTTTTTGTGTTAATGTAGCGGTCAATGTACGTGATTTTTATTTTTTGAAACTTTTTTCAGTATGCTTAACAAAACAATACCTTTACTCATTTTGTAGTGTGAAATATATTTTGCAATAGAGATGAATTGAAGAAAAAGAATTTTGCAATTACATTTTCCATTCGAAAAGAGGCTAAAAATTCACGCTTTGCATAGGATGGATTTACATGAATCATTTTTCCTGTATTCGTGAAGCATAGAAGATGAGAACTTTCTCTCCAATTTGTGTATTTTTTTTTATTTCTCTCCTCTTTTTATATCGTTCGTGCAAATCGAATTTCGGATTGAATGGAATGTTGGGAGATTTCTGTTTTGTGTGCAGTTATTTTCGTACGATGATCTCCCATGCCAGTCGCTAGATACTTTTTAAAAAAAAATAATGAAAATTGCATTTGAATCATTAAGCACCAATTTAAATGTGAGCAGAAAATTTGAGCTTGTACATGGAAATCAAGTAATTTACAATGCTGTTTTTCGTCACAGAATAGGCATGATGATGATGATGATTGCCTACTTCCATATTTGTATGAAATTGACTTAAAAATAATAAAGGCGAATGAATAAAATTATGAAAGACTTTATACGTTTATCTATGAATAGTGCGATAATTAAACTATACGCATATTAATTTTCAAAATTTTAATGATCAATTGTTTAAATCAAATTGTTCCTTCCTCCTCATTCGCAATATTTAATTTTCTGTCATACTATTGTTTGCTATGAATTTACATAGAACTTACTTTAGTCATCATTATTACTGTAATGGAGCGCCATTAATAGAACAGAATTTTTCCAAGCCTTTTACTATTAAAAAGATTGATTTATCTAAACAGGAAGAAGGCAAGCGATTAACCATTAATTGAAATCATTTTATATGTAATTCTATAACTCAATTAATCGGCACAAACCAATAAAATTCTAAATTGTCTTAGAGGTAATAAATCACAATGTGATTACTCATACCTTATTAAAGCTTTGATTTCTCATATTCATTACATAGATGCCTTATCAATCTTTATTGCAGCACTTTTAGAATTTAATTATATTTTTTAAAATCTAAACTTATTTTCAAAATGCAACATTTTTGGTCTGCGACACAATAAAACTGTCCACAATCTGAATTTTAAAATCTTCTGATTATTAAGTCAGATCACATAAATAAACCACAGAAATTTGAATTTTAAATTAAAAGTTCTCGAATATAAAATATTCTCTTCTCGTCTAAAAATACAACGTTGTGGATTGAGTCATCGATAAGTGATTATCAAGTTAATATTTCATGATACTTAAACTTCTTGTTCTTTGTGATCACGCGCTTTTGTGAAAAAAAAATGCCAATAAGAGAGTTCATAAGCAACTGCCGAAGCAAATATAGCACCTCATGCAAAATCAATACCGAAAAATGAGTTAATAGAAGAATTTGAATACTCTCGAATGTCTCGAAAAAGGAGAGATTGTCTGTAAATCAATCACTTTGTAGAATTAAGATTAAGTTATCTATTTGATCGAGTTTCGGTCTGTTTTTAAAGTGATCAATTTTCCTCTTCTGATTTAATTCATTTCTCCATTGATGACAATTTGATATTTGATTTATGTCTATTGTGTGGTAAAAGTCTCGAATTAATATTTATATTTCACTTATTTTATTTACAATCAATTAAGAGAAATGAATTATTGGATATACCAAGGGGGGAGAGTTTGACGAGATAGCTGTTAAATCCATTAAGTAATGCTTCTATTTCTGAGATATGATTGTTTTAATTCATTCTTTTTTTTTCAGCTCCATCTCAGACAATTTTTATGATTAAAAATGGAAAATGAGATCAATTAACAGCCAACTTTTATGGGTTTTAACATACAGACATTAAAATAAATTTTATGAAAAGCTTGTGTGTGCTATTTCAGATTCAATTAAACAATCACATACAAGTAGCAAGAATAAATAATATTTTGAGAAGAAAAATTGTATAGATTGCAATCGAGTGATTAATAGTCACTCTACATTGAATTAAGTGAGAGGGGTAAGCAATCTTTTCGAGAAGAAATCTCTTGTGCTGCTAAAAATAGCCAATTCTACTTGCACGAGTGCAATTAATCAAAAGAAATCGTCTGGAAAATAGATAATATGAATGTACGTGCTTTATACATCACCATAACACATTATTCATACTTTTTCATCACAATCTTTTTTTTTTGTCATCAGTAAAGCACACAACACATCATTCTTTATTTTAGAACTTCTTACTTCTTTTTCTATAAATTATGGCAAGCGTAGTTCATTTTTCAATTTAAATTCAAATTATCTTTTTATCATCGTTGTCTTTTTTTACCGGCCGGTTGACAAAAAATAAACTCAGCAGTATGCGTTTAAATAATATTCTATATATGGCGAAATACCGATAAATATAAAACTACAGCAATAAGAAATAAAAAGAGTTTTAAATATGGCAAGTCTATATCGACATTCATTCAATAAACCTTCTTCGTTTGTCTCATCGTTATTCAACTCCAGTCATTCTTCAATGTACTCAGGAAAAAAAAAAACACAAAATAAATAAACTGTACAAGAAGGTTTTAAAATTGAAAAAATAAAACAAAATGATAATTGAGTTGAGACGAAGACACATGCACACACATTGTCATTCTATCGATCGATCACATAGAGACAGTGGAAGTGAAGTAGAAGGAATTACTGTGAATCTTGCTACTGAATAAGTTAAGGAGTTATTGTGGGTGGATGAGTAGAGCGTTGATCGGATTCTGTTGGAATCTTGTTACGCAAATAATTTTAAGAAGCTTTCAGGCGTCAATTTCTAGAATGTTTGAAGGAGTGACTCAGAAGTTTGAGAGTCAGTGACTTTTAGTCATCTATGATTCAAATTTTGAGGTTTTTGATGATTCGGATGCAGGTTTTTGATTTTTCAGCATTTAATGAGGCTACAGAAAACATTATTTCATCAGGAAGAAATTACACCAGCATGTAGTACGAGATGTAATTTGAAGTTCACATGAAAAAAATTATTAGCCAATTGTTTTATAAAAGTAATACTCAATGAACTAAGTGACTAAGCAGCCACACACATAGACGACAAGTAAATTCTAGAAGGGAAGACGAAGAGGCATTGAGGAAGGAAAAAGATAAGAAGAGTTATATAATAAAAATGCAAGTGTTCAGGGTTAGACGAAACTTTTCATTAAAGCGAAAGCAGGAAGGCAAAATGACGCATACGTGAAGCCATAAAAGAAGGTTAAAAACATCCTGATGACACAAAATTTTATATTCATGGATTACAACAACAGCAACCCTATAATTTTTAGTTCTTTCACGTCATTTCCATGCAATTTTATATTCTTTATCAGCACAGTGATCGAGTATGTGAGATAAAATTCTCATGTGTAAATACGACTGCTCTCAATATAATAAATAAAGCGATTTACATACGAAAATGAAGAAAAATGTTATTTTTTTTGGGTATTTTTAAATCTTGTAGGAATTCCATTGCAATTTCATCTTCATTCTCCCATCCATAAATGCAGTTTTTTTAATAGCATCACATTCATTCCATTCCAGACAGATTTCACCCCACGGCAATACATAACTTTTCAATTCTTATTTCTTTATTTGATATGAACATCGTACGACATTTGCATGATTTTTTTCATTTTACGATGCTTGAGAAACTCTTTTCCTTGCCATGACTTTATTGTTTTTTGGAGAAATGTCGACGAGCCCCGTTCGATGAGTCATAATCTCATCAAATGGTATCCGTTCAAACACACAAGCACACACATTTTTATAAATGGCTTAAAATGTTTTCTATAAAAAACAATAATAATATTCATAACATTTGTGTGATTTGAATGTATAAATTCACATGTGTCAGCAGTTATTTCTTTTTCTTCCTCGATATTAAATATTCATAAAATGAAGGAGTCATGAAGAGAAAAAAAAACTTAAATAAATAAATTTTTTGAGAAGTAATAAGAGTGAAAGAACTGACAGAAAAAAGTGGGTTTTTCAAAAAATATATAAAAATTAATAAATGTCTTGCATGAATAATGCACATAAAGCTTATTTTCGAATGATTGCATAAAAGAAGAAATATTTCGAGTGAAATTTTCATAAATTTTTTTATTGTACCATTATCCATACAAGGACAAAAAGTTATAAAGTAAGCTGAATGCAAAAAATGGAAATAAACAGAAATCTTCTTATGAGGAACAAAAAAGTATCGCTTTCTTCTTAAATTAAATTGAAACTCTTTCAGATTATTTTTTTTGTGTGACTATCTAGGACTTTGTTGTTGAATATTGAGCTTTATCTGACTTGATGTCTGAATGAGCAATAAATTTATCACTTTTATGAGCTTTAAGTTGTTGAGATTAATTGAAATTGCGAAGATACTTCAAATTACAGACCAGAAATCGACCGCACAAACAGGTTTAAGATATACTTTAGGAAAAATGTGAAGAGTTGATCCCAATTTCGCTAGCTTAGTCTACAAACTCCTCAACCTAGTTCATAATGTTCTAAACTTTCTTTAGCACGACAATTTGAAACTTGCAACACCCTGATAATTTCCAAAAGCTCCAACAGCGTTCAAAAAATTGATCCATTCATCCGAAATTCCTAACTTGCCATTTTCCATCTCCTGCAATGCCATCACAAACAACGTCGTCGTCATCATACTGCATTCAAAATGCTGAAGTTTCTTTAATATATAATCTGTAGAGTTTTTCTTTCTTTATTTTTGCTGTGATGCGACTTCCTATATTGCTGTGCGACTCTCTTTGACGATGCACATGCTCAAAAAACTTTTTTCATAATTTAACAAGAAAGAAGTGGAAAAATGTAATCCCAATTTCCTCTCGAAGAATTTCTTTCTTTACTTCGTGAATGAAAAGAAGTTTAATTAAACTTCATTAAACATTCGAGAATTTTAAAAATTTCAAACTATGCAAATTATTTTGTTCTCCAACTTCATTATGTACTTATGATCTTTTCGCGATCATCATCATCACGGTAATTCATCACACACAAATAGACATTATGGATGGTAATTTAGATTAATCACCAATTTGAATCATACCATGACGAGAAAACCATTAGAATGACAAGAAAGAAAATATATTTTTTTAGTTCCTAGAAGAATTTTGTTGCTTTGGCTGTTCAAATTTACCAAACTTATGAAAAAATTGCAAAATAAAGCCTTTTTTTACTAAGTTTCCAAATATATTTTTTTCAACAAATAATAACTTCTTTTTTATTCAGGCACAGATGGAGGAAAAATTATTGTTCCATTTCGTTTATTTTAATTGAGTTTGAACGATCGCAAAAAAGTACACACACAGTAAGAGATACATGCTTAATAGAGGTGGATGGAGAGTAGGAAAAAAAATGTTTTAAATTGTATATTGAAGCAGGTATGGAAATTACTGTTGATGGACGAATTAACGCAATTTTGTATATTCATGCTATTTATCCATTTTTGGTAATACTTAGTACTGTATGATTTTGAGTATTAATCATCAGTGCAGCTATAGCATGAAGTCATTTGATAGTACTATAGTATGAGTTGTTGTACTGATAAAAAAGGACAGCTTAGATAAACTTAAATTACGCAGACTGTTTTGTCTAGAATTACATTTAAATGACCTGTGCTCTCCTTAATAGCTCAATTTGACAAGAAAACCTAAAACACGTCCCAGAAATGACTTCTTGAATGCGGTTAAGAGTCATCCTTCTTTCTCATCTGCAATAAATTGCGCACCACAAAAATTTCACACAGAAAAGCACATTCAGCGAATAAAAACACATTTAAATGAATAATAAGAAATGAGTAAAAAGATGAGCTCATAAATGATAATGTATGGTCGCCTAAATAAAACATTGCATCACTTTTATCAGTCTGAGTTTTTTTTTATAAAGCTACATTCTCTTCCCTCGTGTCACTTATTTTTGCTCTCCAATTTAATGCCATTTATGCCTTAATAGCCATCAATAATCAAAATGAAAATCAAGTTCAAATTAAATTATCGCAAATGGGTAAACAGACATGCAGCAAAGTTTCAAGGTGGGCGCTCATAATTTTCGGCTTTTGGGCTTTTTCCACCTCAATCAATTTAAAACGATATCCAATTAAAATTTCATTTTATTGGCAAAAAAAAGAAGAGTTTATGAAAAATTTCTATTGAAGATACAGACAGACGCATGAACACACGAATATAAAATCCGACAAGGAAAGGAGCATTATTGATTTTCACAATTTTACCATTAAATTGAGGTCACCGAACTTGCACATATTTTTTTTTTGCAATATAAAAACGGAGTCAGAGTGATAGTAACAAAAAGAAGTTTCGTCCCTTTCTTAAGCAAGCAAAAAAAAACAAAGGGAAAGAATAAATACTTTTAAACACATATTTAATTGAAATCACGCTTCGAGCCAATCACACAATATAAATTAAGCATGCTTAGTGTTGGGGTAAGTTTGGTTGTTAAGGCTTGCATAATTTATGGATTTTCAGACCTCAATTCATATTTTAAAACCTCAAATTCTTCTTAGAAACTGACCTGAAGTCGAAACGTAACTAATGAACAGTCTCTCATTAAAATAATGATTGAAAAATGAAGAAGATCGACTAAGTGAAACCTTTGAGCCCAGCATGGCTATTATTCCACACCAAAGATGAATTTTTGTATGTAATGAGAACAATAGAGCACCGGAAGCTTGACGCAAAAGATTCATGACTTTTATTTCATCTCTCATCTCTCACATTTGTTGAAAGAATTTTTTCAAAAAATCTCTCCCGCGAAATCTCTCGAAATTAATCAACAATTGTAAGAATATGAGAAGCTCAAATACAAAAGCAAAGTACTGTGATCGAGTGAACGGAAATTTGCCAAAATTAGTTTTAATCTTACAATTCTTCATCACTTTTTTATTTCGTAGGAAAAAAAAGAGAATGAAAAACTAGAAGAAAAAAAAAATTCCTCAAAACGACAATTCAACTCATTGAAGTTGTTTTCAAATCATTAAGCGAACTGATGATCATGATGATGATGAGTTAAAACAGCCGACAATTAGTTTACTTATGAGGGTAAAAAAAAATAATAGAAATTTCAAACATTTCAACCTGACTGAACTGGCATTAAGAGTTTTTTTTTGTTCAAACATGAAAATGGAAAACCGCAAAAAATTTATAATTTTTTTTTGTATTATAGAAAAAATAAGCGAAATCATTCAGCTGGAACAATGTGAAACTTTCAAAAAAATAAAATTGGAAAAATTCTTTTTCTTCTCCACCATCTTTTTTTATAGCCAATTCTATTTCCAGTAAACTTTTTTTAATTGTAGGAATTAAAATTTGAAGTTTTCACATCTTAATTAACTATTAAAATTTCTCATTTTTATGATAGAGCGAAAAAAAATAAGATTGTTAATTGGACTGAAAAAGTGGAGATAGAAGAGGTGAAAAATAAGTAAATAAAGAGCAATTTACCTTCAATCTATGCCTCGTTTTCTCACAATAACTTTGACTTGAATATTTTATACTTTTTTTTGCTTAAGCTTGATTGGATCTTAATCCTCCTCACACCTTATTTCGATCGCCGTAAAAACTTATTAAATCGTTCTTATTGCTCGAAAAGTTCAATTGTAAGTGGATATTCTCTTGATTTATATTTTTTTTATTGAAGCAAAAGAATGAAAAGCAATTTTCACACCAGATTTATGTATAACTCTTATTTTTTTTTTGCTTGCTTACTTCCAACACACACTCCTTCGTCTACGAATAAAATTCACCTTTCGTTATATTATTTTAATACTTCTTATTTTTCCCTTTGTTTCAAGGTTTCCTTTCTTATTTTTTTTTAAATTTAATTTCTTATTCTTCTTATCGACTTCGGTTTTATTTGCAATGTCTGTTCTTATACCACACAAATAGTTTAAGATGCTTTTTTCAAAAAAAAATTTATTGCACAAATTTTTTTTATTTTAATTTTCAAAATTTTTTCTTGATGAAAAAAATTTAAATTTTCACACAAAAAAATTTATTTAATTTCACAAGCTCTCGGAAAGAGGACCTACACAGCACGACGTTTTCAGCTAGACTGTGGTATTTTTCTCCATCCGAGTACAGAAAAAAAAATTGGATTGTGCTGCTATATTATTACTCTTGTTGTTCGTACTCTTCTTATTACTTCATTTTTTTCATGTGTTTTTTTTCTCTGTTTTTTCAACAATTGGAATATTTTTTTAATGCTTTATATTTTGCCAACAAATAATATGCTGCTTTATTAGGGTTCATTCACTTATGACGTCTTTGATACCTAACCTATCTTTTCGTTTTTTAACCCTTTCGAATGATTAAATTTCAAATTAGAGCTTCAAAAAAATTGAGGCAACCCCCATTTCAATGATAAGCGTCATATGCAAACAACCCCTAAAGCTCTACTAATGCGGGTCGTTGAACGTAAAGAAGGACTTAATCCTTCAAAGGGAATCATCCCGAGTGACAATTATTGCTTTTCTGACCTTAATTGTGATTTATTAACTTGAGAATTAAATTTTTTTTTTGAAGAAAAATAATTATTTGGACATTTAAAGTTATAGACATACATAGCAGAATATGACGTAGTATTGAATTGGCTGTTCATAAATGACGATCATTAATAAACGAGATTTTTACTCACAAAATTTGTTTGAAAAACAATTTCTTTTGTTTGAACCGTCACAAAACTTCAGAATCTATTATTGGAACTGTTATTTATGAACGATTCTTAAAACGCTTGATGATAAGCTACTTCGATTTATCAGCAAGCACTGAGTGTATTTATAGCAAAGCAATAAAATAGGTGACTGCAAAGTCCTTCCATTAATTGCAAAACAATCGCACGATCACGCTCAATTACTTCATAAACGCGCGATAATCCACAACTGTATCACTCGGGAGCTTGACAATTTAAAATGCATATTTTCCATTTCAAAAACAACAATATAAGCGATTATATAGCAAAAATCCCCTGATGCAAGAATCTCCAGGTTATGATAAAAATCGATAATAATGAAGATGACAATGTGAAAAATAAGAGCAGGTCTACAATTACTTTAAGAGAATAATGGAGGAAAAATCTTTTATATTATATTATTGCCGGTGCATTTATCATCGGTGCAAGCGACGACGACTAGTTTTAATACATAGTATCACAGCGCATGCAAGAACGAGACAAAATATGAGAACAGCAAAGAAGAAAACGAAAAAAAAGCCGGCTGAACGTTAAAGTCTCTATATATCGTGTGTAACTGTGTTGCTTATTGTTTTTGTTGTTTTATTTCTTATGAGTCATCGGCCACGAACGAGCATTCGTTTGCGTGTACATATATATACACAATTACTTGTTAGTTTTTCATTTTATTTTATATATACACCAAAAATAGGGAAAATATAGCAACGGAAACATTTTTATGACTAACTGAAAAAGGAAATTTATGTTGAGTGTAAGGATATGTCACGTACTTAAAGGACAAAACTCAATTGCATTAGTTAATTTGTCATTTGGGGTAGTTAAAGTTAAAACACGATCAAAGGTATGCAGCACAGCACTTGATAAGTCACTCAATTGTAATGAAATCACTTCTTAAACGAGAAACATGAATAATTAGAATTTTCAGAACGATTGAGGCACAAACAACAACCGTACAAAAGTGTGGCTTTTCATCATAACGTTTTAAATTGAGAAAAAAATCACCTGCCCATGAAAAAAAAAATTATGAATACCATTCGTCGCCGCTTAATCATTAACGTTTATGATTGTGTTACACTCATTTTAATGCAATTTCGTATCGAATCATTGAGCAGTGCAATTGCAAACTTGTATTAATTGGTCTAATTTTACAGTTTGATTCGCCTTTCCATTTATTTTTTTCGTTGATTTTGAGATTAGAATAATAATAAATTTTAATTATAATTAAATGCACTGTGTTGAACAGCGTTTCATGCTTCTCGAGACTGTTTCTCTTTTTAAATTAATTGTTTGTTCAATAATAAAGGAACGATTGGAGCTAATTTTTAACGAGTTTTAATTTTGAGTACGTGATTAGAACTCCAAAAGCTACATAGAGTAGAGCAGAGATGGAGGGATGTTAGAATAATCAGCAGACAGAGAGTTGTTATAAAATATATAACAGAGTTTGGTATAAACAAAGTTGCAGTCAAAAGAACTGTCAATTTGAGGATGTGACTTTGATGTGTCTCTGACAAAGCTAGTGATGTTCATGATTATGGCAGATTAAAGACAAAGTAAAGGTGCACAAACAATGGCACAATTCAAGGTGATTCCACTCTCGTTCGAAAAGTTTACAGTCATCCACCTGATGCACATCAAAGTCAACATTCGAGAATTCAAAAAGCTCACGAGACATCCCCACAAAGAATCTCTGTTCATTATCGCATTGAAGATGCAAATTTCTACATTAATCCCTAACTTTATTCCATGTAATGACAAGTTGTTTTTAATTAAGCTTTGACATCAGCGGTTTGTATGAATTAGATATTACATACATCGGATTACATAGATTAATTTACATTTGCTGCAAATCATGCTGTTACAAAGTAAAATAAAGTTGACTGAACTCAATCGAACCCGCTCAGCTGACCGAAAATAAGAGCTAGTCATCCAGTTATGTTTTTCGTTCAAGGTAACGCAATGAAGCCAACAGTTTGGGTAAAAAATGCACGATAAAAAATACTTTTCTAATTTTTCGTGTACGAAAAGAAAAAGGTTTGCTTTTTTTTCGCAATATTGAGCAATAAAAATCATGATCAAAACTTTCCAATTGATTCGGTATTGTGCAATAAACTTTTTATGAATCGTTCGATTTTTCAATTTGAGCATTGAACCATCAAGAAAATCAATTTTTTAAAGATTAATTAAAAGTTTAAACGAGAATAAAATGAAGACGTACAGCAGTAATTAAAAATAAGGCACTTACTTGGATTTTCCTTGAGACGCTTATAAACAGTCAGTGCAATGTCATCTTCAGTTAAAGAATCCCATAAACCGTCGCATCCCATAACAAAGAAATCTTCTTCGCCGTCCAAGTCAAGGACAGCAATTTCTGGCTCAGCACTTACGAACGGTTTATGCATAGCATCACCAATTGCTCTTGAGACAGCCAGTGAGCCATTAACACGATATGAATTGCTCCAATAAAGAACAACACCACCCAAATCCTCAATTCGTTTTCTTTCTTGTGCATCTTCTGGTGAATGCTTTCGAACGATCTGATGAACATTGCCTAATCGAGCAATTAAGGCTTGCGAATCGCCACACCATCCAATGTAAAGTTTTTTTTGTATTTTCCTATAAATTGCACACAATGCGGTCGTACCAGAATTTAAATTCTCGGCATTAGCCTTTTTAAGAAACTCTATATCGGTGACTAAAAAAGCAGCGCTCATTGCTTTTTTAATGTCTGATGGATAGCTTGGATGAACAGAAATATTATAGTTTAAATGTGAATTTGCATAAGTCGCGGCATCACTGCCTGAATGTCCGTCAAAAATTCCATAGTAAAATGTGGGTTCAGTATCCTAAAAAGAGTAAATTTTAGATAATGACATTGAGCTGAATTAGTCATAAAACTAAGCCATTACCTGAGTGTTAAAATATCCATTAAAATCGTCAATAATAACATGCTTATCCTCCATTGTTCTGCGTGTATTTTTAATTGCATCAACAGATATTTTTGGGGGTTGCTTTAATTTCGTTAATTCAGAGGCATTTGGGGATGTGGGCGGCAAAGGAACTTCATATAGCTTAGCATTATCTTGTAAATCAAATATAAGACTATTAACTACGGCAACAACAACTCTAACGAGTTTAAGGGGCTGATATATGTCTCTTTTACTATCATATCCACAATCTTCGGGTGCATCTTGAACTTTCTCAAGGATTTTCTTCAAGGCTGTCTGTATCAAATATATTCGTAATGTAGTTGGACAAGATCTTCTACAAAATTAAAAGAATAAGAATTATTGACGCCGATATTTGTAGAATTATGAGAAAAAATAGCACATAAACATTATAATTTAATTAGAATTTATGATTGATGGCTGTAATAGTCTCGTTTTTATCGTTTTATGAGTTTACGGTGATAATTGAGAAGGTTTGGTGTTTGTAAGCACATGAGCCGCACTCATAACAAATATTTTCTTCTTTCCTTATCACTTGTCGTGTGTTATTTTTGTGACTCTGGAAGATAAAAAGCTGTTTTGTTCTGTTGCTATAATTTTTTCTAAGCTCACGATATGAATCATTAAATTAAAATTATATGGAACTGAGTAACAATTTGAAACATGACTAATGCGCATATTAATTTACACTTGACATATTCGGTAGATTTACATGAGTAACAATCCAGAACATCCAAAATGCTTCTAATCCTAAAGCATGTTTTATAGTCATAATGCTAAAAAGGTCACACCGCATTGCATCATACGGTAAAAGTAATATTACAATGAAAATTTTCATGATGAATGTTTAACAAATGGATATAATCATCATCGCCACATCGGAAATAAAATAATATACTGACTGAGTGATGATCTCAAAGTTTTTTTAACAATATTTGATCATCATTTTCTTGCAATCACACACACGCCCTTACCATAAAACACGTAGAATAAAATAATGATGTATAACGATATCGGAATCATGGAGAACATTCGATTCTAAATTAGATGAGATGAGAATAGAGTAAGCAGCATAGAAAATAGTGTTGAAGCAGTTATGTTGTAAAATAACAATTGCATTCACTATATTTCTCTTTTGTTATGCTGATTTTTTTTTATTCCTATGTACATCCAATACAATAAAGAAGTAATTTCGGTCGGGAGGAAATAAACTCTTCGTGCGGTTATTTTAAACGATTAATTAAATATAATTAAACTCTTCTCTATATTAAATCATGAATGGGCAGAAAAAAAGCTTGGCTTGAAAGTTAGAAAAAGTACTAACACATAAGGCAAGCGCTCATTGAACTGTTAATGTTAATTTGCTGCTGTTTTGTGCCATTTTTTTCATAGTTTATAGCTTTTTGGACATGAATATTTACCCTAAATAGATCAACAGCCATTCGATAATTTCTCCATGTATCTCATAATCCCGAAGACAATAACCGGAGACTCGCAGAGGCAATTGATCATGCTACAATAAATAAAAAGAAGAATTGTTGATACTATTTGTTGGATATAACAGTTTAGTTCTTGTACTTACGGGATCAATTGTTTTTGCAAATTCCTCTATATATTCACGATATTCTCCATACTCAGCATCCAGATTCATTTTGATAAGTTTAAACGTTATACAAACAAATAATACTGATAAAATAATTAATCAACTTTCATTAACAATTTTATAACTTCCAGAATTTTATTTTATTTTTTTGCTAGTTGCGATCAAGTTTATTCACTAAATGTTATTTTTTCTTATCTTAACTACGAAATGTCTTTATCACTTAACAATTTACGGCTAGTACACGATAAATTCTCGAGGTTTAACTATACTATAGTAAAAAATTCAATCGTTTCGTTGAGTAATTTAATTAAATTTACAATACAAGTTCACTTCAATATAAAAAATTTGCTCGATTTGAATTTTGTTTTCTTAGCTTGCTATTATGAGGAGATGATGCTATTATCCGTACTTTTTCAGTCTGTCAGTAAGTTCCTTCTTCTAGTTTTAAGCAGTTTTAAGTTTGTCTGGCACAATAACAATTGATGTTTAAAAATATTAAAGTAACGGAAATTTAAAATTTGAAATAATAACGGAACTTTGAAATTCAAATAGTAAGTTCAAAATTTGAACTTTGTAAGTTTTGGCGCGAAAACAGCTTTCAAATAGTTTCAGACCGTTATATTCAAATATTTTGTAACCGTTCACTTATTACGTTACGCAAAACACGACTTTTTTCACCCCCTCCCCCCTTGTTACAATATGTTACAACTCAACCCCCCCCCCCTGAACGTTCATAATTTATTTTATCATTAAAAAGGTGGAAAATTTAAAAAAAATGTTTTTGGTGTGAATTTGTAAACAAATTTTTTTCGTGAACGTTTTTTTAAAAGACAGGCGACAGTTAAAACGTTTCATACTTCTTGACAACCCCCCCCCATGTTACATTTTGTTACAATTTTTCAAACCCCCCTCCCCCCTAAAATGCGAATGTAATAAATGAACCTTAATGATATTTGCGCTATTGTCAATCAAGTATAAAAGTTTTCTAGGGTGAATTCTTTCATTCTAAACAGCATCATCAATCCTACAACAGCCGCATTCACATTATTATTTGTTTGGCTTTCTAGTTGTTTTGTTTATTTTTTTGTCACAAATCAATTTTAACTAATTGAAGCTCTTTTAACACCAGAACTTAATAAAATTTAATGAAATCTCAAAGAATACAGGCTGAGTTCATCAGAAAACGTGAGATTGAGCAACGTAGAGTTCAAGAAACTCAAAGTAAGTGAAAAACATGAAAATTTTGTTTATGGGAAATTTTGAACCTTTTTACTATTGTCTATTTACAGATGTTCGACAATATTATGACAAAATGGGAAGGATTACTTCATTGCATCAGCATTGGAGCTCACCTGAATTCTATGAAGAGGTAGAAGAAAAGAGAAAGGCTGAAAAACTAGTTGAAGAGAAACGTAAGGAATTAGAGGCACGGAAGGAACGATTTCGTGCACAGCTTGCTGAAGAAAAGAGACAATTTGAGCTGGAACTAAAAGGTATGTCATAAATTATAAATAAAAAGCATCTAAATCATCCAGTAAATTGTTGTAGAACAAAAGAAACCAAGATCCAGGCAGACACCAAATAGTGTACTAGAATCTGTACGACGAACTCTTGCAAATGCTGAAGAATGCAAGGCAAGAGCCGATCTGGAATCAAAATTATACTCACGATGGAGACTTGGACTGGATCATGAAAAGATATTAAAGGATTCAAAGAATACTCATCAAGCTATGGCTAAACTGAGCTGGATTGATCGTCAAATTGAAAATCAGATGTTAAATGAACAGCAAAAGCAAGAAAGTCATAAGCTAGAACTAGAATTAGAGCATGAGAAGAGAAAGCATGAAGCATATCTTCAAAATTGCCAGCAAATGAGAGATTCTGAAATTAATAAAATTAAGGAAATTCATGGGAATGGAATTGTGGAACTAAAATTAAGAGAACAAGAATTGCATGAATCTAAGCTGAAAGAAAGCATATTAAGAAAGAAACTTGGAGAAGTCATTAAGGAAAAGGAAACAATTTCAACAACAAATGTCAAGCGACGTGACCGAGTAGCAGCACTGCACAATTTCCGTAAAATTAAAATGCTAATGAGAGAACGCTCTGAAGCAGTTAAAAGGGATTTAATGCACGACATCAGCTTACTCGATCGCATAAGTTTTGACCGTGACTTTGACAATGACGAAGAAATCAAATATTTAAGGCTAAAGTTTCAAGGACAACTTGATAATGAGTCTGAAAATGTTAAGAGCATCGAATGCATGTACGAATCAGAAGCAAAGGAAGCTTTAAGAAAAACAGAAGATAAATGGGACGAGGAAGCTTTACTGCGTGAACAGCAATTAAAAGTTTTAATGGATGATCGAATTCAGACATTAAATGATAGAATTAATGAATGCATTCGGATGCAAAATGATTTGACGAGTATTCGTGAGACTCACTTAAAGTCGATTGAAGATTGCAATCTTAGATTAAAGGAATTGATGAGTGAGTCGCTAACAAGCGGATTGAATGACATGGCACGAAAAACTATTATCCAAACAGATCCAATACTGAAAAATGACAATCATTTAAATGGAATCGTCCGTAAGACTGATAATCTAATGATTAATGGACATCACTATGAGTTGACAGTTCCAAAGTATGGGAGAAAAAAAGTCAATTGGAACTAAGACGCAATGATCTTATAAGAATATTTTAGATTTTTTTATACTGCCTACCAGAGCTGGATCGACTTTCGAGCTCTGCTGCCTTTACCTTATTTAGACTAGACGCAAATGTGTTATTTTTGTATGCAAATATTTTTTTTCCTTCAATAAAAGACATGCTGTACGTCATAAAATTTCAATCTTTATTCATTTTGACTTGTTTCCAGCTATTAGCTACTAAGTTCTAATGCCGAAAAAAAAATGAGAGAAAATATCACAATCACAATATCGATAAAATTTCTAAATTGATTCAATTTTGCATGGGGAGGGGGGGTTTATTCCCTTAAAAAATGGTATGCGAATGTATAAACGACATTGATAAATTTTTAAAAATTTTCGTTAAAAATTCGACTTTTTTTTGTTGATAAAAATCACTGTTAAGTTTCCACATCGAAAAAGACATTATGACGAATTTTACAATTACGGCGATAATGACGATAAATAGTTAAATGATGCTATTATTATTATTTTATTGATTTTAACTTGAATTCGGACGTTGTTGCTCGGACCTGTAAATGAGAGAATATGGAATTAATTTACTATTTGTTGCTATGGATATGATTATTATTTGTTCAAGGGTTTATAGCTTCATTGTTGTGTTTTAGGGATTAATAAACAATTCATGAGCGATAAAAAGGTTTTAATTGAAATCGGCAGTTCAAATGCGAGAATTAAAGGCAGTCACGCTCTAAGCTTAATGTAGACATGAATGTTTGGTTGCTAATATTTATTGGCTGATCTAAAGATCTTGGCTGAGTCTAGATTTGTTATTTACTAGTATGTATTCCCTAATCAAGGTTTATCTCCTAAACATCGCACTTCAAATGACGTGCCATTCGCAAATGTTGTGCATTATTTTTTTCCGCCCAGCAAATGATTCAGTCAACAGTATAAACACTTGAACAAATATGAAAATATCGACTGCAAATGAAAAGCAACAATAATTAAATTTAATTACGTACTTATTCTTCTTCTTGCTATTTGATGTCTTGTTGTCATCTTCTGAGCGTGAATTTGTCATCGAGCCAATATCAAAGCTCATGTTAGATAACGCCTATGAACAATAAGCGATAAGAATATTAATTGGTAATAATTGACATAATTAATTATCAGGTAAAAAATAAGGAATTAGGTAATTATAGCAATAAATCAAGCATGAAATAAAAACAGAAAAAAAATAATAACCTGAAGAAAATCATCACTCGAATCGGATGGAAATGCACTTGACTGTGCTACATTTCCATTATTTAAATTTTCAAGTGCCTTTTGTCTACATAAAGAATTTCTTAGTGACGACAACGACAATCTCTTCTTTATCAAGTCATCATCGCTGTCAATTGCTGTTGATGTGCTTGGTGCATTTTGTGACTTTAATCCAAATGTTTTTTTCGTACGATTCTTAGAATCGGTAGTCGTTGATAAGCGCTTTGTACTACTTGTTGATGGACCTGATGCAGGAAAGAATATATTTCCACCCGACATATTTGACCAGATTTCGTCATCATAAAATGAATTTCTTGGTGGGGGTACATAAAGCGATGATGATGATGTTGACCAAGCCATTGTTGGTTTACTCGCTTCTGGCTGCTTTTCCCATACTTGAATTGATTGATCACTGCAGTCTGATGATACTGTCTTTTGCCATATATCATCCGTATATTTCTTCATATTGTCAAAATCATGTGGAAATGGAAATGATACATCAATGTTATCAGCATCAATGCTGTTCTCATTTAATGAGAATCTCTTGTGCCTTATCGTTCTAGGATTTCGTTTATAAACATTCTGTATCGACGTTGATGGCATTTGATAACTTTTTTCATCACTATTAAGCAACTTAACATTGTGAATCAAATCATTTAAATGCTTCTATATAAATCATAGACATAGAAATGAAAATAATAAGTTCACATGCACAAAAATTAAATCAAAAGGTTTGGGGATCATAAACAATTATGTCACGAACCCCAAGCATAATTAAAATAATAATAATAAGGAAGTAACTCACTAATCTCTGGCTACTCACTTGAGTCTTCCAAACGGGACTAGCACAAGTGTTACTTTCATGAATTGGCGTTGGCAGTGAATGACCAGATGAACTCTCTGGATGCAAATCCGATGACAAATTATTACTAATACTATTTTTGCTAATGTTACTAGTTAGAGCACCAATAATTGTTGATGATGGTACAGTCTCAATACTATCTAAGACACTTGTAATTGGTCGTAGGGCAGTTGCGGATGAGTTTGATGAGTGTGATGAGGTGCTTTCGCAATTTGATGATGCTTCAAAAAGATTCATTATCATTAAATCTGATTCGGATGTTTCGACGTTGTCTAATTGATTTTGTGCCTTTTGCACAGTTGCTGGAAATATCATACGCTGTGTCAATTCAGCATATTCGACATCATTTTCACCGGCTAAATTAAGAGATTCTTCATTATGTTCGTTATCGTCAATAGAACTGACATCATCTAATAAGTTTTGAATTTTAACAATTCGATTCGTTATGCCACAGGCATTATCTAATCCATCAGAATCAGAACTAGAGCTGAAACTTGTATTTGTAGCGAGATTTGGAGATGAGAAGGATATGGCCAATGAAGTCGTTGTCTTTGTTTCATTTGACATTGTTGCACTTGAACTTTGCTTTGCTTTCTCTAAAGACTTATCTTTTGACTTGTCATGACTTGATTTCTGTGCTTGTTGCTGAGATAATTCACATTTTCGTGCTGATTCGTTGCTATGATTCTCATGAATACCCGAACGATTTCTATTTCGACTCGCATCACTGCTCAACTTTTTCAAGTCATCAGTTATGCTAAACGATGTTGCATCATTGAAAATAGCTTGTTGTTGCTGCACAAACAATAAATCGTCAACATGAGAATCTGGTATTAACTTATATTTCGTCAATTTTCCCATTCCATCGCTTGTCGTCGCTGTCGCTGATTGAGCGAGTGTCAAACTTTTCATTTGTTCACGTTCAAGACGATCTTTGAGTTCGCGA
The DNA here is from genome assembly GCA_917627325.4 of Chironomus riparius. Taxonomy (NCBI): domain Eukaryota; kingdom Metazoa; phylum Arthropoda; class Insecta; order Diptera; family Chironomidae; genus Chironomus; species Chironomus riparius. The sequence continues at coordinate 11,727,279 of OU895877.1, read as the reverse complement.
ATTTGTGAGAGATTCTGGGATTGTTGTCGCAACAATTGATTAATATACCATTGCTGATCTCGACATTTTTGAAAGAATGTACTTGCGCGTACTTTAAATCTCAATTCAAGAGTATCTTTTGATGTGTTTAAATAACCTTCTTCGGCTAATAGATCTAATCGGAAGAAGCGATTGTAGCCCCAGCATTCACCGACTTTAGGAAGTAAAAGAAATTGAAATTAGTTGGATTGTTTATCAATTATAGCTTCATAAGTTATTTATGAAAAACCATCAAAATTTCAGTTTGTTTTCTTAAAAAGCTTGTATTCTTAATGACATAAGCAACAGACGCGACTTGACCACCGTTACTTATGTCTGTCACCTCATTTTCCGTAGTTTTAATACTTAAATCAGATTATTTTTTCATGCACAGAGACTCCAAAGAAAGTTAATTAACACATTTAAAAATATGAAGCTTTTAATGACTCTATAATTAATTTATAAGCCCATTAGACTCATGCAAAATCGCCACAATATTTATGTCAACGATCCGCAATCTCTGAAACTCATAAATTAAGTCATTCTTGAATCAATAAAGAACAAAAAAAAAATCATCACGAATAAAAATAGCAATTGACTTCAAGTCTTATCAGTATTGTTATGGCTGTGGCATCAAGTCACAACTTTTTAATAAACTTTTATTAACATCTGAATAAATATTTGGATCTTTGGATGTCTCATCAAGTCGTTTAAAAACATTTAGAGGTCTATTAACGAGAATGGCTAAGTTGATGCTTGGAGCGATTATTTTTATTTATTGTAATTAATTAATTTGATGATGTGTGGATTGTCAGTGAGTTTTGACCATTAAGATCTAGAATTTTTAAACTCTTTTTCTCACAATCAACCTTTCTATGTGTTGAAAGTCATCAATAAATTAACACAAACATTTAAAAAACAAATTTTTAATCAACGTGTCAAAAGTCGTGTGCAGTACACAGCTCGAGTAAGTCATCGACAATCTTTTACATATGTATTACCAAAAAAGAACAAAACCGTGTGCTTTACACGACTTTAGCTCATCAATGATTAATAATTACAATTTCCACTGTTCTACTCAAAAAATCATGCCTTTCAGATCATTTCCTCATCGACAAGATTAAAACAAACATATTTACAGTACAGCCAGTAACAATAGCAAATCACACATACCTTCGAAATCGCTTACAAATTCCCGTTGAATAATCTTCGTTGAGTTCTGATGTATCATTTGGACACGATATTCATATTTTGATATTTCAGGAAAGCCTGAAGACAATTCGAGGAAAACGCTAAGATATTCTTTACGAACACTTCCATTCCCATTTGGATATACTTTTAATCTCCAACATAATCCGTTAACATGTAGAGGAGTTGAATATATTGCGTCGCCTTTTTGTTGAAGCTTCGTAAAATTCTTAATCAAGAAAGTTCCTGTATCATAATTTGGTACAATCTCACTCACAAAATCAGCAGGAATCGGTGTGCATGAGAAACTCGACATTGGTTTCGAGCGTACTTGATTTATCATTTTTAATAAATCTGGCGACTTGCTTATTAATTGTGATCGCGAGCATGAATTCAATTGATGCTCAATTTCTTGTAATAAATGTTCTAATTGTTCAGTCTCTAATGTCAAAGCATTTTTCTGTCGCATTAAACTTATTAATTTGACTTTTAACTGTGCATCGAGTCGACTAACCATTAATTCCACAGCATTACGTATTTCACGAACCTTTTCATCTTTAGCACTTCTCACGACTTCAACATTCTGCTCGACATCCGATACAAAACCGACGAGTTCGACAAGTCGTGAGCGTAACTGACTAACCTCCTCCTTTACTTGCGATAAATGCGTCTCATAGACAAGTTCCAATTGTTTAAACGTATGATTCGTATGTGTTCCGCCAAACAGAGCACATTTATGGCATATACATGTTTTACATGTCCAACAATAGACTGATAATTTCTCTTCATTATGTGTTGGACATAAATCCTTATCATTTAAATTTGTCAAATGTGACGTTTTATTTGCCATTATTTGTAAGCTTTCAACTTGATTTGCGACTTCTTCAAACCAACGGCAATTGACTAATTCGTGTACGTGAAGTGGAGCTCTACAGTGTGGACATTGCTTTCGTTGCTCAACTAACCATCGACTTATGCATACGTAGCAGCACAATTTACTACAAAATGGACATAAATGTGCATCCTGAAGCTTTTCCATGCAAATAAAGCACCGAAATACATCAATTAATGTCTGGAAAGAGAACAAGGGTAGAAAATAAAATTGGATTAAAATTATTTTATGCATCAAAATTTAATTAACAAGCAAATTTGTGGAAAATATGCAAATGAGATTATTATTTTGATAGATTAAATCAGATTTATGATGAACTGACACGAAGCTCATGAATTATTATGTTTATTTAATTTATACGGAATTAGCATTTTTGTCTGGAAAATCATGTCATAGATGAGAGCCTATAGATAAGTTTTGAGAATATTTCAACGGATATTTTATATTCTAATAAGTTGATTTTCCCCTTGTATAGTTGTTAATCCCCTTGATAGAAATATCCAGTAAATTTCGGATCCTTGGGAATTCACATCCTTGTTATAGGAATCCTTAGGTAAACTTATAAGTAAATAAGCATTGTGATTATTACCTCAACAAAAAAGAAACTGTTGAAAGTAATTTTTGACTCCCTCAAAACCTTTCTTATCCCCCACGAAATATTAAGCATCAGTTATTAATGATTCCTAACTATGTTTGCATACCAACTATCATTTTTTCAAAGACTTCAAATCCACAAGACTAATAGCATCCTAACCAAACAAAGAAGATAAATAAGCACCAGCATAATAAACAATTTGTTATGCACAGCGGTTGCCAAAGACATAAAACTTCTCTCATTATAACCCCCAACACCTCTTTAAAGCTTCAACAAAGAATCACTATGCTGTAAGCTTAATTTGATTTCCCAGAAGACATTATCATAAATTTCCACATATTTATCATATAATCCAGACAAAATATTTAAATGAATGCTCCTCAAAAAAAAGTTCATTAAACTGCGGTTTTCCTTACTATTGATTCAGTCTTTTGTCTTTGATTGAGTAAATGAACCGATTAAGCGTGCTTGTGTCATGAACCTTAATAGAATTTGACATAGAAGAATCAGTCATTGGCACCCAAATTGTTTATAACAAGCTAGTTTTGTAATGCGGCATTGAACTTTGCCACCGTGACGAAGTAGAAAAAAAATATCTTTAATCATGCAGCATATAGGCAAGCATATTGATTTATTAAAAGTCGCGGAAGTAATGGACAATAACGGAATTTATGTGTGTATAGCTTGATAGTCATCAAAATAATTAAATTTAATCGAATATCGTCAAAAATTAATGAAATATCTTCGTCTTCATCAAGCTACGATGAACAGAACAGACAGAATTAATTCAACAAAATACCATGAAGTGAAACTATAATTATTCTCGTGTTGTACATTGCTGTTATTTTTTTGGCACATAAAGACTCGCTTTTTTTTTAAATAAAAATATCACAAGGTGCTTACTTTACATGATGTTCTTTGTGTATACAATTAACCGTTAAATCTTCACTTCCGCTGTGATTTGAAATTTGCGATAAAAGAAGTTCTTTTTGGTAAACGTTTATGACCCAAATTAATAGAATCACTTCTTAGGTTCTGAAATGTGAGATCCCATCATTTATGACATGCTTGATGTTGCTTCTATTACTACGTTATAACGCCCCTACACCTCTATTTCTTCAATTATTTCAACTGTCAATAGACATAGACAACAAGTCCTGCTGTCACAACTTCTTTTTCTCTTTATTAATTGGGAGTTGTTTACAAATGACGTCTCCTTAATATTGCTTTTTGGTTCCATCAAATCTTCACCTTCCTCAATAATTAAATAACATTGCCAATAGATCTAACGCTCCTCAAAGTCTTGTTCTTAACTGATTTTCTAGACCAAGACTTTTCAGAAACCTCGAGAATGCTTAAAACAACATCAAGAACCCTTCATCCTATAATATAGACATCAATTCATAATTAACCCCTCAAAACTCAATTCAAACATGTCATATTCAATAATTGTATGCGAAATAAACTAGAACGCGCCCAGAACTCAAATCTGAGGAATCAATTTAATTTGAAACTAGAATGATTTCACTCCGTTATGCATGATCGATGAAAAGTATTGATGATTATGATTATTAAGAGCTTTAGGAAATGAGTGTAATGAATTTAAAAAGGTATTCGAGTGTATCATTTTCATGTGTTTAACCTTCGAATAAGATTTTTTTTTTTCTGGGTTGATTAACATAAGTAAATTGACGTTTTGTTGGTACAAGATGACAATGAAGTAACTAGAGTTGCTAATTGATAGTGGAATTTAATGATAAAGAGATTGTGTTTGACAAAAGTAATACAAATCATCTTCTAGATCAATTACAAAGGAGTGTAGGATAAACAACAATTTTAAAGTATGAGGTTTTGTCCAACGAAGGTACAGAATTTCAATATTCATTACTTAGAAAGGAAGAAATATTTTTAAGGCAAGAACCCTTGAACCCTATTTATCTGGTAACTCTTATATTCTCTATAGAGTACCTAGATCATGGTTATGGTATGCACAATTAAGGTATATACAAGAAATAGAGCTTTAGATACCCATGCTATCCCACAATCCGAATAGAACAGACAAATGAGTCAGCAAGACACTCTAATCTGCAATTACAATCACCATCATTAATGAACGTCCCCAAAGAATTCGCCAATCCAAGAATCACATGTCATTTAAATCTTCAGTTTTGTCCCCTGTACTATTTTTCCACATCCACAAACAGATTCCAATTCAAAATTATACACATAATAAAAAAGTTGAATTCCAAAGAGAAAATGATATATGTGCCGGCAAATATATGCTTTATTATTACTATCACCAAAGTGAAATAGCAACAACAAAGAACATATTGAGTATTACAGCAACAGACAGTGTGTGAGCGACAAAAGGCAAAACAATCAATTGTGAAAAACTTGATTTTTTTCTCTCTCTTTCTCGTTTGCATCATCGTGGATTTCTACAGCCTGTTAAGCAACAATTATTTATTCTTTTAATATTTATTAGCTGACTAATGTTGAAAGATTAGTAATATGAAGATAATAATGGAACGACTATCCTTTTAGGGACAAAAACGACTTTCAATATTAGTTTGAAATATTCTTTATAATAAATTTTTGTTCCTTTAAGTTTTCAATGTGATTTTATGTGAATAATGATGAGGAAGATGGATTCTGATTGAGTCTGACTGTCTGATAATTGTCTAGACAAAATGTCGAGTTGATAACTTTTTAATCAATATTTGAAGAATAGCTAAAATCTGTTTTAGTCTGGTTTGATGATTCCAACAGTTCTGACCACATTCATGATGTCACAGCTTGACAACCAATGAGCTAGCTCACATCCTTAGCAAATAGACTAGAGCAAGGGACTCAATATTTAAGAACTCTTGCTTGACTGAACACATGGAACTAAGAACAATTAATTCAATAGAACCCAACAAATTCTGCTTTACAGTTCCCAACCTGACTAATCTGAATCAACAGCACAACAAATTCACTAACCATTTAAAAGCAAAATCAACACCATCTTAAAAATGTCAAAAGTCAGTCAAAACTATTATTATCCGTCTAAAATTCACCGATCAATCACTCATACACCATACTGCGCTTCCTCAATTTGTATGATTTACTTGCCACATTTCGTACGGTTCTGAGCAATTTTTCGTGATCAGAATTGAAAATGACTACATATGTCGGAAAGTGGTGATGTGATGCTTTGAAAGGATGAAATATTCTTATAACATGATCAAAATCGTAATGACTCGATCGTCATCATCATAAACAAAGAATGAGAAGAAGATGAGAAGAGACCGCGAAAAAAAATGTACGAATGAATGAGAAGAAATAAAATACAGATTTTTCTCGTGTTCAGCCGTGTCTTGTTATTTCCTTATTAATTAATCACGTTACAAACGCCGGTATTCAAGTCGAATTGTTTGCAACAAACAAAAAAAGAGCTTCACTTGTTCACATTTGTTTGCTTCTTATTACAAAATAATCAATAGATGTGAATATTGGAGCATGTGGTAAAATAAATGGGTGTAAACTTTGATTTGTGACTGTGTTCTGTTTGCACGACTTAGTGTTCTATATTCTTGACTTGACGTTATCCGTGCTGTATAATCTATAAAGTTTTATATTAGGGTGGGCTTGTCAATCTATTCTCCGACCCTTAGACTATTAATAACTGACCTGTATTGTTGTTTATTGATTATGCCATCGTAGCCATTGACTAATATACTTCGAAGTGTGCACAACTTGCTAAGCTTAAGCACATTAAAGCACCTAATATTTCAGATCATGTATGTTTACACAAAAAATTATTCTCATTCTTTTTTCGCTCATTAGAATTCGCAGATTCATCTAGGAAGCGTAATAATTCATAATTCGATATTTTCTGCTGTCAATGTAATTATCTTATATCCATTTTTGGCAAGGCGGGTGTATTTACGTGAAAAAAAAGAATAATATTTTTCATAGAATTATTAATAACATGACCACCAGTGTAGTTTGTAATGAATTTCGTTGCTATTAGAGATCAAAATTGAGTGAAGCTATACGGCAATAAATGATAGTCAGACTGCTTAATGTTCATTATGGAATATATTCACGTAAAAAAATTATTCCGGTTCAATTGTTCTTAATTTTTATTCTCTTGATTAATTGTGGATCGTACGCAGGAGATGTTCATTAATGCCTGATAATTTTGAATTCCTTAACTCTGCTCAAAATTGTTTTTTTGCAAGAATTTATGTCGTTACGCACATTGTCTATCATTTAGTGAAATTTGAACTCAACAAACTCCAAAAAGTTTCTAATTCACGAATCTATCAGAATCTCCTTCATTTGATGTTGGACATCATTAATAAACAACCTCCATTACTAGCTACTTCAAAAACTATCAAACAAAGGATCATTGCATGTCAGTTCTCAAGGATATATATTTTCCATTTTGAGAAGCACCGAGATTGACTAGCGTGATGATAGAAACCAGAAATTGATTCTTTTCATAGAAGTAATAGTCATAGTAATAAAATTCTATTAATGGCTCAATTTGTAATTTAATAAGTTACGATTTATAACTTTATAGAAATATTAATTCAGTTACTTCTACTTTTCTAGCCAATTTATGGAGAAAATGTCACTGCTGTTTTGATTTTGACTGGATGGAACGGATAATAAATTTAGAATCTATTTAACAATAACTTGCTATGTCCGAAAATTGTAATATACCCGTTAGCATTATTTTTTTATCGATTCACTGAGCATTCCACAAGATCAATCATATAGAAAACTGCACTTCTGATCACTCACATCCAATAATCCACTCGCGTAAATTTTATTGCAGTTTAACTGTTGACTTTCTTATTGGAATCTGATTATTGTACAGCGATAGCTTTATCCAAAGGTAGGATGTTAACGAACTATCGTTTTGGGAATGTTGAGGCTTTGCCCTCGACTACGTTCTGTCAAAAAACGCACACAGAACATCAGAAACGGAATTACGATGTGAGTGCAAAACACTTGAAAATGCTTGAGAATTGAGAGTAGAATAAAAACTAGGGAGGAAAAGAAAATTCGGTTGATTGACCTGAATGCAATTTTATTTCGTGTATGCAGCCACAGTATCATTCATCTCGTGATATGTTGCCATCAGCCAAAAGAATGTGTGAATTCTTATTATTATAGAAGTTACAGAAATAGATTATTTTTTGCAAAAAATTGCAATAGAGCAGAATGCAGCAACAGCAAGCAAGATAGCATGTTTAGAATGTTAAATGAAATTCAAGGAAAATATGTGGGTCAAAGATACATAAAGGAGGAGAAAAGAAGTAACAAAGAGAAAGAATCTTGCAATTGAAAGAAGTCACGATGAGAATAAAATCAATGGCATGAATGATGCACATATTTAAATTGTGAGAGAGAATAAACTTCCGGAAGTCTTATTCGAGTGCTAAATAAAGAAATGACATTGAAAATATTGCGTTTATAACAACTTACCTCTGGATTATCTTTATCATCAGGACAAGAACTGCTGCTCGTATTTCCCATTGATGTTTTTCCACTCCGTTTCTGATGAGCCATCTTTTGAATTATTTTAACTTCACTTTGTTTGCTTTTATTTTGACTTTTTTTTTCGTTCAATAGAAAAAGAACTTTTGTTTAAATAATTTACATTTTATTACACAAATATAATACAAAACTTTATCAAAACTTCACGACACACAGTTTACTAGCTATTTTCCAAGACAGAACTTCGCTTTTGGAAGTGTATATCTTGAATAACTCGAAAAATATATAAAAGAGTCAGTCTTTAGTTCTATGATATTCTTAGGGATCGTTCATCAATGACGACTATTGAAAATGGGGTGTTTTTAGACCCACTCCCACCTTTATCAGTTGTCTATGGGAGAATCACTCAATGATGGTTCCACAAAACCTCCCCAAAAAGTTTAACATCATTGATGAATCACCCCTTAAATATAACGAGTTTTGAGGATTGCGGGTCGAAAAATGAAATTCAGCTGTAAATTGCCCAGCTTAATTGTATGAGTGTTTGTGACACGAACACAAACGTATATTTTCATCCAAATCGTGCAGAAATTAATCTGCATTTTTCATCAAAATTAAAGGCTAAAACGCCTCTAAAAGTGCTTAATCAAACATCATCAGGCTATTTGAAGCCTCGGCTACAAGAATCAACTATTTTCAGCTTCATTATCGTCGTTTTAATCCAACAAATTGATTGAAAATTTCGAAGACGAAATTTTTCAATTTTTTCATATAAAGAATCAAACATGGCTTTCTAAAACAATGTCTCAATTAAATATTATAAACTATCAACATTGTGAGCTTGTCTCCGTCGGAGAAGCAGATATAACATCGTCTTTATTTACTTATTATTTTAAGTTTAATATTATCAATTTTATCAATGGAAAAGAAACGGAATCAAAATGCCCGAAGTGGGCCAATGACATCTGATTTTTGCAGCAAGAAAACGACTCAAGGTATGTACAAAAATAATAGCATCAGCTGATTTTAAATTTCTTGGATGGTTTACAATCCAGCTGGATCTTTTTATTATGAAATTTGACCTTGTAAAAGTTACATAAGAAGTATAAAGTATGTACTTGAGTCAATTTTATGATTAATGATCCAAAAATCGACATCTTTATCAATAGTCTGTGCCCTAATGTACGCATTGAGTCAGCGAAAATTCGCCCAAGTCATACAATGATTGTACTAGATTAATACATTGTCGTAATCTTCTTAAAATATATATTTCACTTCTTATTTACACAGATGTATCAACCAAACAACATTTTCGTCGACGCAAAGAATCATTTCAATCAGAATACAGTAATAACAGCAACAACAACAAACCACAATCGTACAATAATAAAACTCGTAACAATGGTAATAATAATAATGGGAATTTCTACTATGATAAACGTCCGCCACGTAAGAACGGAAGTGTTCAAGATGAAAGAAATGCTAGCGAGACCTCCGGATTGATGCAAGACGATTTCGAACTTAATTCGGTGTTTAATCCTGGAAGCAAGAAGCAAAACTTAAATCACTTGTTAAACTTCCATAAATATACAAAGGAGTCTGAAGATTATCGTGGTGCATTTACGAAGCATGGCTATAGACATCGTGTGGCGTCTAAAAAGTACAATTATCGCAAGGAACAATATTTGCAAGCAAATTGTCAATTTATTGTTAAAGAAGATGTCAAATACGATTATAAGCCATTTAGTAACTCGCCAGATACCTTAGTTGAATGGGATCAAGTTGTCAAAGTCCTTATTTCCAGCTGTGAGGAAATTCAATGTCCAATATGCTTATATTCACCAAAAGCAGCAAAGATGACTAAATGTGGACACATTTATTGCTTTTCATGTATGCTTCACTATCTATCATTATCGGATAAAGAATGGCGCAAGTGTCCAATATGCTACGAAAGTGTCTATTTAAGCGATTTAAAATCAACAACATCAAAGCATAATCATGTTTCATACAAGGTCGGTGACACAATAACTATGGAACTAATGAAGCGCGAAAAGGGATCACTTTTTGTCAATAAAGCTAATGAGATTCGCAACATCATTGAGTTTCCAAGCTTTACAGACATTAAAGATTCATTCACATTTTCAAAGCTGATTTTGGCAAATAAGAATGAGATTTTGAAAGTTATTGAGCAGGAAAAATATGAACTAGACTTCCAAATCGCTGAAGATGGCATCGATTGTCCGGAATCAATATTCGTACATCAAGCACTTGACTTATTGAATGCAAAGCAACAAGAAATTGAAAGAGAATTGGAAAATCAACAACAACAATGTGCAAATTTCCATAATAGCAAGATGCAACAGTCACTTGAAAGTTCAAAATCCTCGCAAAACAATGCAGCGAGCGAGCCAATGTTCGATTTAATGTCTAACGGATCAACAGATGATATAGAATTTTCCAACGAATCGGTCATTGACGAAGATTGCGATTTGACAGTGAACGACATAGATATTGTATCTGAGCCATCGACTGTCCAATCTAAACATTTTTACTATTATCAAGCGCCAAATTCGCAAAATGTCTTCTTACACTCTGTCAACAGTAAAATGCTTCAATTGATGTATGGCAGCTTGCAGGATTGTCCACAAGATATTCGTGGAAAAATCGTTCAGATAGAATGTTGCACTATGAATGAAGATTTAAGGAAGAGATTGAAATATCTACAGCATTTGCCTGTATCATCTGTTTTTGAAGTTGTTGAGATTGAGTTTGATCACGGAATCATTTCCAGAGATGTCAATAATCTTTTTAAAGGTAAGTTCTTATTGATTTTTGTATAGTTCATGAGTGATGATATGCTGGACGTCACTTACGAATCAGACCTAGAAAATGTATTGATCAATTTTCCTTGCTGAAAAATGCGCAATACCATTAATCATTGCCAACAGCTTCCTTATTGCATTTTCAATAATCCATTAATAACAATCCACAGATGAGTTATTCATACGCCGTAAGAAGCGCCAGTTTCGTGAAAAGCAAGAAAAGAAACGTGAAAAGGTCATTAATGAGATCAATGATCGACAAATGGGAAAGATGTTGAAAAGTGCATCGGCAAACATTGATATTTGCTCAACTGCTCAGTTCCCTGAATGTGGTATTTTAAATGATATGCCAGCATTAACATCAAATGCAAATGATCCGCAAATGCCATCGTCATCGAAGAGTCTTCCTTCATTCGCGAATGTAATAACTTTATTTTTTGTCGCATGATAAATGAAATATTTATATTTTTTATGACTTAATATCCACAGATGCTTACATCCCCAACGGTGCGTGATTCTCAAAAACTCTGGCCATCACTTGCATCAGGCAAACCATCAACCTCAAACAACAACAGTCAAAGTAATTCGTTTTTTGGCGATAAAAAGATAATTCATGCTGCTGGAAGTAAGGCAATGGCAGTGACTTCAAATGATACTAAAATGGGCGAGAAGGAAGATGAAGATGATTATGATGATAGTGATGTTGAATGTAAAGCGCCTGTTTATAAGAATAACTTGAGTGATGCATTAGCTAATGCTCTTAAATCAGCAACGATTAATGAAGTGAAGATTCATACTGGAAAGAAGAAGAAGTCAAAGAAAACGCTCATTTTCTCTTCTGGCATGAACTTTAATTAAAATAATTATTCTTTTCTTTTGTGGAATATTTCTAATTGTTTATTGCTTATTTTTTGGAATTCCTTTAGTGCTGTCGGAGGGTAGAGTGAGATGTTTGATTATATCGAGCTATATGAAGGCTATTCTGCCATTTTGAGAGATTAAAGCTTCTGTTTTCAATTAGATAGGCATCAGACTGTTCTGATACCTTTGGTTCGATTTCAACTAGAGCCTGATCTCTCAATCTATTACATATAGTGCTGTCGATATGAACAAGATCCACACAATGCTCACGACTTCACATACCTTTATTATTATTATTTTTTTCACTAACATGTCTTAATGATTTCACTACAAACTATCATAAAAACTGAATAACATCCTTTATGTCTCATAATTCATATTTTTGGTTCGATAATATTTCTCTTAAAAACATCAATAAGTAAAAGTTGTTCAAAATTCAGAAAAAAAGTCTTCTAACATTATTATTATTAATATTATTATTATTGTAATATGAACATCAAGAATATTGGTTAATAAAATAGCATGAAGTAGACGAGAATCAATCTCAATGCCATTTTCATTCCTTCTTTTTATTCTTACATGATTGTGCAATAAACTGGTTCCCGAATTGATGTTTCTGGTGCAGATTCACCCTTCATCTCGCGGTTTTTGAGTTCTAAATAGCTGTTTTCATATCGCTTGGAGATGTATTCTGGCAATGGCTTATTCCAATCTTCTGGCGGTTGCTTCCTCTTCCTCCAAACATCGTTGTCTGTGTGACCTTTCATTCGTTCTGATCGTCTATCATCCTCATTGTCAATTACACGTTTTCCAGCACTGTAATCACCTTTATCCTCAAAATTGATACAATCATTTAAGTCATGTGCCCAACTTGAACAATCCAAAATGTCACCAGTCACGAAATATTGCTGGAATCGTGCCTTTATGCTCTTGCAATCCTTGTATTCTTCTATATATTCATTGAAAAATAGAAAAATGCTTAATTAGTGATTTTAAATTTGTTATTTGCTTTAGCTGATCAATGTTAATGCATAGAACAGAAGCACAGCTTATATGTCACCAAGTGTCAATAGTTGTCATTTAGTGATTTATTGGAAAAATGAAAAATTAATTTTTTTTTTCACTCAATTTTTATAAATTTTTCAACAACGCACTTTTAAAGCTTACCCTTATAGATGTGACATGGACGAATCTTCCATGAATTTGACTTCACTTCACTCTCCAAAATTAGCTCACTGTCTTCCTTCATATTTGGATGTTTCACTAATAAATTTATCAAAATATTTCCTTAAAAAACTTATAATGAATGCTTTGCGGACGGCTGGGCAAAAAAAATCTTGGTGAATGTATTGAACAGCTGAATAACACTAATACAGTCATACTTTATTGCTGTAAAATCAGCACTAGAAAAGATCCAGAAAAGGAGAAAAAAAGTTTATTTTTTATCCTTTATTGTGAGCTTTTGATGGTTTTGGTTGATGCAGTTTTGCTTATTATGGATCATTAGATCATCTAGGACATAGCTGATCATGTTTTAATTAAGAAATTGAGCACAAATTTATAAAAGCTCGTTGAATTCTTAAAAGTTCTCTGAAAGCTCCGTTTTGAATTTTCAAATTTATTTTGACAGTTGAAAAATTTGCATACCATAATTCATATCCAGAGCAAAAAGTGATGAAGTATTCATTAGAATCAATTAAAATTTCTATGAATTATTAATTTTTGAAATTACACTACACATGCACGTCACATGAAAACCACAAAATATTTATTGAAAACTCATTATATGCACATCATTACTAAATAAATAGCTCCCAAAAATATGTTGAATTTCATTAACATAGAGGCACAACTATTTACCACAATAGAATATTATCAACTGAAATGTCAGATACCGAAAAAAAGAGTTTTTTAGGGTCATTGCTCACAAAAAAAAAGAAGATAATAATTGGATTTCAACTAGGCATGCATTATGAAATTTGCATTAATAATATTTTTGACAAATATTAGCATTATATTGGTAGATAGATGCAGCTAGTATAAATAGTAATGTTTTAGAATAGGCGCGTATTAGTCTGAAAATGTGGATATCATTAGTAACAAAACAAGAATTGATTATTTCTGGTGTAGTTTTAATTATCTCGTCGATATTGATAGAAGTTGATAATGCGGTAGTTTATAATGAAAGTTTTATGTCCAATGGACTAGAAAACTCTTTTCATCCAACAATTAATTTCCGTGCTACAAACGATCTAGAACAAAGTTTCTCGTATAATGATGCTGATATTTATGGTAAATCCGAGCATTTTTCTCGTTCCTCAATAATGACGAACATTCTATAGACAAATGAAAAAAGTTTTAATCGACTTCCATTAAATTTTTAAATTTTTAAAGGTCCATCAAAATGGAGCAGCTTAAATCCCGCTTGTGCTGGATATAATCAGAGTCCTATTAATATTGAAACTAACGAAGTGAAAACGGGATCAGCACCGCCAGTGATAGCTAATTATTTTCGAAAAAAAGTTGTGGCTGTAAATGTATGGATGTTGTGTCTATAATATGGGGCCGTTCACTTATTACGTTCGCATTTTAGGGGGGAGGGGGGGGGTTTGAAAATTTGTAACAAAATGTAACATAGGGGGGGGGGGGGGTGTCAAGAAGTATGTAACGTTCCAACTGTCGTCTGTCTTTTAAAAAAAGTTCACGAAAAAAAATTGTTTACAAATTCACACCAAAAACATTTTTTTAAATTTCCACCTTTTTAATGATAAAATAAATTATGAACGTTCAGGGGGGGGGGGGGGGTGTTGTGAGTTGTAACATATTGTAACAAGGGGGAGGGGGTGAAAAAAGTCGTTTTTTTGCGTAACGTAATAAGTGAACGGCCCCTATTGAAAATTTTGAATTTTGAGGTTGTTGACTGGTACAAGAAATGGGATCTTTAGAGCCTTCACTTCTTGCTTGTAATTTAATCTCCGAAAAGATTCTAAATTTGGGACTATTGTATCGATTTCTTATTATAGGTTAGGTAAGATTAAAATCTCGTACTGCCTTAGGAAGATGAGGATTGAAAAAGGTTTGGATCTGGCTTTCATGCTTTTCTGAAGTTATGTTGTTAATAAAATGATTTCCCCAAAATTTTAAAAAATTCTTGTATCCATAAACAAACAATGTCCAAAAATAAAGCAACTAGAAAATTATTTGTATATCGAACGACAAATTACCGAAATCACTTCAAATGACCTTGTACCCAATAATTATAATTTTATGGAAATGATTTTCAAAAAATTTTAACTGATGAATCTCAATCTACCATAAATCTACAGGTGACAAATACGGGTCAATCAGTGATGTTTCAACTGAAATTCTTAGATTCATTAACACCTAATCGACTGTATTGGAATGGACATTTAGGTAAAGTTTACGTCTTCGAGTCATTACATTTTCATTGGGGAAATTACTGGTGAGATTAGCTTTGGTTTTTATAATTTACGAAAGCTTCTTTTTTCCATTATTTATCATTATCCTAGATTTCCTCATTGTCTACATTAATCCCCGGCATTTGTTGTTCCATTTTCAGTGGAGGGGGAAGTGAACATACAATTAATGGTCATCGATATGCAGCGGAAGTTCATTTAGTGCATTTTAATGAAAAATATAGATATTTCTCGGCAGCTGCTTCACAATCGGACGGTATTGCTGTATTGGCTGTATTTTTTGAGCTTGCAGAGGAAGCTAATAATGACGGAAGTAATAACAATAAATTTATTAAATATTTGAATAATGTTCGTCGAAAAGGCGATTCTTTTGTGATAAATGACATCAATGGATTGTTTACTATACATCAGCTGATGAAGCAAGATTTGAATGAGTATTATAGCTATAAAGGTAATGATTAGTTTGTTATAGTTTTTGTTGGGGTCGTTCATAAATGATTTCATAAGGAGTGAATCTTCTGTAAGCTGAATTGAGTTGGTTTTTAAGGATGCATGGTCTACTTCATATCCTAATTGCTAGACGTCATAAGTGAACGACTTCAGTCCACTAATTGATGACTTTTTCGTTAAATTGAAATGAACATCCAATGAAAGTATCAATTAAGTAGCATTTCATTTAACGATCTACCATCCCTAGTAGACAGTCTAATTATCAGGTGATGAAAAATAATTACTTTAATTATTATATATTCAACAGGGTCTTTGACAACAGTTCCATGTTCAGAGGTGATTTCCGCATTAATTTTCACATCACATTCATTCCATTTACTTTGATATCTTCATTTCCCACAGTCAGTAAGATGGATAGTATCAAAGAAAACAGTCAAGATTTATCCGTCAGAAATTGCGGAACTGCAAAAATCACTTAAAGCTGATGGACTGCCACTCCTTGACAATCATCGTCCTCTTCAAAACATAAATGGAAGAAATATCTACGAATATAATTATGCGTACGATAATGGACATAAATTTAATCATCTTCTATAAATGCCATGAAATATTTTATACAACATTTTTTTGTCGCATTTTTCTTTCACAATGTTCAGCAATCATGTCCATCAATCTATTCATAAAGTAGTTTTTATACAGAATAAATTTTTTATTTCTTGTTGATGAACAGAAATTTAATAAAATATGTCGTTGTCAAATAAATTGAGTTACTATCAAGTTTTATTCATTAAAGCATTTTAAATTGCTGGGAAAAATATAAAGCTCCTGGATCATTTCGATATAAGTTCAGTTACGAATGTCAAATTTTCAAGTTTAAGGTCTTACTGAGATGAATTGAAGAACTTTCTTTCATAGAAATGCTTAAACCCAACTTTTTGATTGAGTTTGCCTTTGACTGAACTAGAATGTATTCAAATTATTTCAAAATTCATCGAAAACATCAACAATCCTATCCTAATATCAAAAACTCACTCTCTTCGATCCAAATAATCAAAATTTTTATAAAATGCTTTGTTCTATTGACCGCAGTTATCACGTACCACAATCAGGAGGTTTAAACAATATATTGTAATCTCTTTATTCACATAATATATAATAATTAGCTGCTGAACATACTTATAATTAAAATTTTAAAAAGATAAAGCATGTAACAATGCATACCGAATTCTGTTGTCCTTAAAACTTATTGATTAATTTTATTGAAATTTAATTAATTCTTTTATGGTTTATAAATTGGAATTTTATTTCAAAAATGAATCATATAACTAGGTCTGCTTTTCCCTAATTTACCATGGGATTTTAAGGGTCGCTTATAATTTATCAAAAATTTTGTACAACATTTAAAGAGGAATGAGTCACAAAAGTCTCTTAGGTTTGTCTCTTAGAGGTAGAAGGGTTTGTCAAAATAAAATCGCACTTACATCATTAATGAATGTTTCTTTAAGAAAATTCACAAAACATATTTACTTACCAAAACTTTTTAAAAACTGACGACTCTTCAATTTGATTGACATACTGTCAACTTCACTACATAAAGCTCTTTTAGTCAACATTATTCTATTCAAGAAATTTCATCATTTAATAATAAAAAATTGTATTCTCACACCATCCATGATCGACTCCGTCACATCGATGATAGCAGCTTTATACGAGCAATCCTTTTTTTATGCTGAAATGAATAAATTTTGATTTTTTTGATGCTTGATTACAATGAAGACGAGGCAAGTCATTAAACATTTTAATTGAATGCTGGAAAAAAGATAAATTCTTGACAGAAAAAAAAAATCTAATAAAGTCTTAACAAGATGACGAGATTCGCTATTGAAACAAATACAGCAGAATGAATTGGGAATTAGGGGGTTTGTGGCTTTAGAAAAGATTCTTTTATGGTGTTGTGATTGAAGTTGTTATCATTTTGAGATCCTGTCACCATTTTAAGGCTATCTTGACAACGTTGTAGCTCAAATTAGGCGCAAACTTAGTATAATGTAGGCACTACTAAGGTTCCCTTCTATGTTTTCAATTCAATGCGCACAAGAACTTACAACTTCAAAGTGTAGATCCCCCTCTTGAGTGGAGCTTGAAAAATGTGATATTAAGAGGCGAAATAAAAATAAGGAATACGACATTGAGTCCACCATAAAAGCTGATGGCGTAGAAAAGCTGAAAATAAAAAAAATCACCATTTTGTGTAGTAAAAAAAAAATGACAAGTCGGAAGAGATATAAACATGATTTTAATCATTGGAATTTGTTTTTACGACAGAAATTTTTTTTTATTGAGCAAATTAATTCGTCATCAACATGCAACAAACATAAATTCTCGAAATAGAAAAGAAATTACTAATATCATTATTATTATCATTATCGTCATCATCATTTTCATTTTCATATTTTTTTTAACAAGTGTAATTTAACAAAATCGACAAAAAATTTGATTTATTAAAGGAAATGAACGAGTTTTTCGCTCGTCATTCATTATTTATGAGTCTTTTATAGAAACTCAATAAAATTTTTTCTCTTTTCTGTAGATCAAAATTGATTGCTAATTAAATTGAATTATTCAATAAGAAACTTAACATTTTGAAGAAATTTTGATATGATTTTTAAAAAAGATTAATTTTGCAAAATTTTGAATCATTTTTAAAGAAATTTCAAGCTTGCATCAATTGCATTTAAAACTGTGGCTGTCTTAAGAAGACTACATCATTTGCAATTGACCCCCACAAAATGTAATCAGCAATAATTAAATCTTCTCTTCCCAATTCAATTTCAATCTACACTTCCAACACTTCTAACTCAACAAAATAATAAGAAATTCAAATTGATTGATATGTCATGTCTTTCCATTTTTATTATAACTTTCTCATCATCATTTTATTTGTTACTTAACTAAGATAATAATATTCAGTATAAACAAGATGAAATATAAACAATTGTCTAAGCATGTGAATTAAATTTTGTTTACAAGTTAAAACCACCTTCATCAACATTATTATTTTTCATCAATCATCATCGTCATCCTTGTATTTTGTAGTTGGTCCTCAAAATTTAAATTTTATGTATAATCTTTTATATCCATTAAATGTGTCTGTGACAGTATGAAAGTTTGTGCTTTTTTTGAGTAAAAAAATTTTGCGCACAATATTAAGTGATTAAGTTGATTTTTTTTTCCTTCTAGGATGGAGAGCATGTTGGCGTGGGAAGGAATCTTACAAACCTTAGCTTCATATGGAACCAATTCATTTATTTCAAAAGATAGTCATTGTAGATTCTGATATTTTGAGGCAATATCAGAGCTCGAAGTCTACTCGTTCATTAAGACATTAAGGCAAATCTACTGATGCAATAGTAAAACCTACAGATAGCTCTAAGTTTTGTAAGGTCTTAGGTTTAATTCAAACACTAATCCATAGCTTTACAGACCATACTAGTGCATTTAAATGCTCAAGACAACACAATCATAAAAAGATAGTTGTTCCTGAAAATCTGACGTTCTTTCCCTTTTCCAACTTGCTCTCTCATTTAGTAAGATTCCTTTAGTTTTCTAATCAGCACAAGTAACACTCTCATGCATTTCTTTACAGTTATTTACTACAAAATTGTCTTAGAATTTTAATTAACTAATCATCTCTCATTTTAAAACATCTTTTCTTATTGTTGTTCTGTTTATGGAAATTTCTTTGTGTATGAATCCACATAATGGCAATTTAAACAGTAGTTTTATGCTATTTGAACTCTTAACAATCTCATTTTGTGTATAAAAGGTTTCTAGTTCAACTCTACAACAATTTTTGGCAAAGTTTTGCATAAATTAACCTTCTCATTCCATCTTTTCAGTATGTTCTGTAATCTACCTTCCATTTTAAATAATGATACACAATTTTTTTGTAAGGTAAGCTAACTAGGTAAAGTAAAAGAAAGATAAGGAAAAAGAGTTTTCTGTGTTAAAAGTATTAATTCTGATGCTTCTCGCTCGCAAACATGATATCTCATGTTTTTAAATGTTGGGAAGAAATGAATATGTTGGGATTTCCAGACATGGGTTGCTCTTCATTCATAAAAATTAAAATTGTGGATGTGGAGAGAATTAAAAGGAATATGACATACGCTAGGTTGGAAGTTTTTTCTTTTCAGAGTTTTAAGGATTCAAATTTATTCTTGATTGAGGTTTCTTGGTATTTTTAAGGAGGTGAAGTGGGGAGAATATGAATGAATTGAGATATTTTGCATGAAGATTGAGGTTTATCTATTTTAATGTAATCAAAAATTTTGGTTGAAGCTATTAAATTTAATCTGAATTTGTGCAAATTTCCGGATGTTTTTTTTGAAGATTGGCTTGGGATATTTTATTTGATTAAAGCTGATTGTAGCTTTTTATGTTATCAATAAATTTAGAACCACACTTTAAAATGCTTTTGCGCTTATATGCTTCATCACAAACTTAAATATTTTGCATGGTTAAATCTGATTAACCTTAAAAAGGGTATAAAATTACATCTATAGCATTCTATAGCTTCTTCAAATATACCAGTAGTTCTCAAACTGAATGCCACGAAATTCTTTAGAAATGGTAATTTTCGCTTATCTTTCATGGATTTTATTTTCATACTTGAAGTTTTTTTCGATCAAAAGTTCTTCAGAGACATCTGGGATATTTTAGATAAAGAAATTGAGTTCAATGATGATTCCCTACTTTTCACAGTGGATCAATAGGAACTAATCATTAATTGAGTTCAAACTTCACTTTTGGAGAATTTCGAGCACTTAAAAATCTTCAAACTGCTGTCTAGCTACCAAAAACCGAAAAAGTTTTAGAAACACAGAACTTTAATATTAAAATAATCAAAAAGTTCTCAGAAATCCCAAACAATATTTTCACACATCCCACAAAACACATCAACCTTATTTTCACTATAATCAAATTCCCATTAAGCGATCATTCAACTTGATAGCGAGAACTACTTCGACACAAAATCCCCTCTCAACTTTATTCTACAAATCCCTGCCTTTTTTCCCATTCAACATCATCTATCACCAAGCAACCGTTCATACTTTAATAAATTTTAAAGATAGATGGAATTATACATTAACGACGAAGACTCAAAGATGAATGGAACTTAACATCATAATAATTATTGTAATCATCGTTCCATTTTCAATTACATTACAGAATAAAAGCCTTCCTCACCACAATACAGAAATGGGGATCCATTTTTCATTTCCATTTCTTTTATTTAATTTATATCCTTTTATTTGCTTACCACTCTGCTGCCATTAGTGCTAACATTTTATTGTAATATAAAACAGATAAATGTAGATCAAAAATTATGAGGCACTAAAAATTATTTATCCAGAGGGCTGGTGATGTTTAAAATTACCTGTTTGAGGATGAGTGGAACGAGAAAAGTATACAGAACTCAAAAGAAAGGTGTGAATTTTAAACTTCTGTAAGCTACGGTTCAGTCTACACTTTCTTTCTTCGTCTATGTTAAAGTGTAGTTGAGCGTTAATCGAGTATAAAATTTTTATTCTTGTAAACTTTGAGGTTGATGACGCCTTTTATCTGTAGCAGTGGTGATTACATTTGAAGTGTTAGCTGAACCGCAGCTTATGTCAATAGAAGCAGATGCAGCTTCTCATTTTTGTTGTTATGATTGACAGTCTGCAATAGAACTCTACACATACCTTGCTCATATCGTTCAAGGGACGTAGTTGGAAATGTTTTTATGAGAATGAAGAGGGGAGGTTGAGGGGGGGGGGGGGGGGGGGTGCTGGACTGCAGAAGTATCGAAGAATAAATCTTCTTCGGACTCCTCCTTGGCTACGCTTATGAGCTGAGAGGACTTGTCTATACTTGAAAAACACTTAAATCTATATTGACGACTAGACAGAAATCGCACCATAACTTTCCAATGAGAAATAAAAATTTCCTATTCATGAGTTTCCATCATATTTTCATGATTATTAGAAAATAAATTTTTACAACCCCCATAATAAATATATATTTATTCACAGAACACCATTTGCTTCACATCATAAAGTAAAAGTTCAAAGTATCTCCTGGCTATAATCGAGAGTGGAAATAGGAATGGTTTTTCGACCTCATAATGTTTAATGTAAAATTATTATTATCACTACTGTTGCTGTCATTTGATGAAAACCAAACATTTTCTCTGCTTTCTGTATGATTTATAAAATTTATATCCATCGCATCATTTCGTCCTCTCGCTTTTCTAAACTTTCTTTTTGTTCATTTTCATGGCTCATCCCCAAGAGATCAAGCATTAAACTTTTTTTTTTCGGATGGGTTTTTGAGTCAATATTTGATTTGTTAAAAAGTTATTTTTAGTAACACTATGTCCATTCATTATTCATTCGAGGCAGGCAAGAGCGAATGGAATTAAAATAATTTCTGACCGAAACTGTCCGTTAGGTGAGATTAGCTTTTGGTTTTGATAATTAATTCTCGAATATTTGAGGGAGAAGTGTAAATTATTTTAATTATTCGTGGTCGTTTTATTCTACCTTTGGGTTATTTTGAAAGCTTGTAACATCATTTCTAACGTTTTAATTGGATCTGTAAGTAATGCTGGATTTGTTTAAGTTTAGCTTTCGCTATCGACATACCAATTTATCTATTAATAGTTTCGTTTAATTTCATTAACAGATTGGAAATTGAAAGTTTATTACTGAAAGCATTCAACTTTGATCCTTAAAAGGTTAAATGTAAACTAATTTTGTTTGGTAAATATGTATGTCAATTTAATAGGATTTATCTGATAATCTTTGTGGTTGATTCTGTTCATTATATTCTAAGATTAAATGTTGAAAGATGAAACTAGAAAAGCTTTGGCTTTTGTGCATCCTTAAAGATTAACTTAGTTGAATATTGTGATTTAATGTTTCAAATCTCAAAAATCTTTCGAATAATATTATTAAGCATTTTCTGGGATGCACAAACATGTACAAACATGTAAAATGTTTTTTAATAAGCTCTTAAAAGGCTGTATTGAAGATAAAGCCTAAAGAATGGATGTTTCATTCAAAAAGAATAAGTTAAAGAATTCCTAGATTCTAAATTATAAAAAAGAGATCCAGAAGAGGAGATTTTCTCAGTTTTTGAAATGAAATAGATAGAGGAGTAAGGTTGGACGCTAGATTCTCTAATTTTATCCAGAATGTCCATTAATCTGCTATAATTTTGACAGAGAGAGTTTTCCTCCCAATTCTCGTGTATAGCAAAAAATGAAGCATTCTTGAATTCACCAGAACGTAATGAACAAGAAAGTTTTAAGTTCGTTGTTATTCAATTAAAATCGACACACTAGACATTAAAAACAATTGGATTAGAGTCTTCTAAAAAGTTTTTCTCTTAGGACACAAAGAACATGATCAACAGTCCTTTATAGAGGCTTGAGTAGGTTACCTAGTTGACTCGCTGATTATATTTTATGTCTGCTACGAAACTTGATTACTTTCCTCACAAAAAGATGCAACCCAGACTACCGTCATTTCATATAACATCCGTTAAATTTATATTCAAAAAAATTCAAATTTTTTATGGCCGTTATAATATTCAAAATTTTTTGACGGTTAAACCAGATTTTACCATGCACTTACTCATTTTGCTCAAATTTTATTCTTAATAAAGTTGAGAATGGATAAAAAAAATATAAAATAAATAATTTATGAAGAACTTTGGGATTTGTGCTGAATTGGTATTAATTAAAATAATTTATTGTTTACATAATGTAACTGTTTTTTGAAATTTGAATTTTCGGCTCTAATATCGAAGAAATCGAAATTAATTTCGAAGAAGTCCGAAACGAAATGGCGGTAGTCTGATGCAACCTATCAAGTTAGATATCAAGGAACTTAACTGGAATTCCTAAGTTTTGTTGATAATCATCACTTTACAGTACAGCAATAGTATTTTATCATCACTGATCCTAAATTCTTTACATACAATTTATTGAAAAAGATATAAAGATCATAAAAATGCTTCACATCCTTGACTCTAAACCAAACATCTAAATTACTTGTCGCATTAAATAAAGTTCAAGAGTTAGTAAAAAAAGAATAAAATGAGAACTTTTTTTATGGTGCGATAGTTTTTCATTGAATTATTTTTCTACTCTTTTTTTGGCCATCCCTCTTCAACAATTCAATTTGAAGTGTTGATTCATTAGGATATTCAAATGAGGTAGGGACACACACTCACATTTGAAGCACTTGGAAGTAATTTGAAAAATGTGTTTGGGACAATTTTTTTGCCATAAGCTTTTTTTTCTTTTACATATATTCCTCATTATAGAGCCGTTCCTATAATAACAATTTTTTTTAAAAAAATAAATTTTTTGAACCTTTTTTTCAATTTCTTTTCTATTCCTACATCCTACATATGGGTATTCTGTCATTCATAAGTAATATGGGGAATATTTTGAATGAGTATAAAGTGACGAGAATTGAGAGGACATATGAAGGATAAATGAGAAAATAGTTTAAACATTTCCTTATTCACTTATGAGGAAGAAAAACATTCATTCCTTATGCGTATATTATTAGATTTCCCTTTTTAAGCCATGATGAGAATTTTTTTCTCGACATCCATAAAGCCAAGAAGGCTTTCAGTAAATCTTCTGTTCTCTTTAGCAAACTTATGTATTATTATACATTTTATTATGGAAAAATTGAAATGTCATGTTTATCATGAACGATGAAGACCTTCTCCTTCCCTCAAACTTCTAGAATTCCTTCCATTTTTTGAGTCAAATTAAGTTTTTTTCATCATCTCAAATTTTTTTATATTCTTTCTTTTTTTAGTGTGCTGCTAAAGGGCCATAATTTTGCTATGAACTTTTTTTATGATATTGTTGGATTCTCTCACTTTTTGCCTCCTAGTTACGAACAGAAAGGATAAAGAAGCTGATCGTCAAGATAACATTTTAGCTCATATTTTTCTTGTAAATTTAATTAGAGCGTAAAAAAATTTTACGGGCAGAATCATGTGCTGATAACTTTTAATGACTTACTTAATGGAATTCATTGACAAAAAAGAAGAGAAAAAAGTTTTTTTTGAATTTTTTAACTGCTAGCACTAAAACCCATTCATCATAATCAAAAAGAACTGAAATGAGAGTCATAATAATTATTGTTGGAATCTCTATAAAATATGCTAGATGATGAATATGCTTGAATTTTAAAGACTCGATTATTGCTTTAAAGCTAGCTAAAACTTGAATTTGAAACTATCTTAAAATCTTTAAGTTAAGATTTCAAATTTAAAGAAGAATATCTTTAAATTGAATAGAATCAACGCCTATACTAGGAACTGAGAGTTATTTACATAACAAAAAAGGATGAAACAATTCCAAAAAGCTATTACTAGAACTAAGAAGACTAAAAGATAATAATCACAATTATCATTAATTTTGATGAACGAAGTTTCGCTACAGGAAATTACTTTAAAAGAACTTTATTTGAGTCTGCCAGATACATCCAATATTTCCATTTTGAGTCATTTAATTTTTACTCACTTTATTCAAAATCGTCGCTAAGCAAATAAATGAATTTATGGTTCAAAAAGAAGTAAAACTTTCTTTCCTTTTCATCATTTTTTTTTTCATCTTTATCATCATTTATTGTCTATGAAACAAGAAGCAAAACGGCGACGACGATGAAAATGACTTGAGCTTATAACTTAAAAATTTCTGATCGTAATAAAAAAAAGAATTCAAAAAAAAGTATGAATGGGAAATTTAATGGGAGGAAACTTTAGAGTGCGATACACAAGAGAATGAGGCTGTTGAGGAAAGTTTGCTGTTCCGTAAATAGCAAGGCCTTCAAGGAAAATGATTAACAAATGAGGAGGTCGATTGGGAGGTGGAATGAGAGGAGGTGTCTGAAAGACATAATAGAATGAGTAAAACTTTAGTTGATTGTGATAAGTGGCAACATTCATCCTCCTTCCTTTTTATTATGTTATTATGAGCGTAGAAAAAAGGCTGCACATGAAAAGTAGAGCAATAACTTAATTTGTGTATCAGCCCTAAAGGTTATGTCGCTGGTAAATTGGTAAATAAGGAAAAACTTTTTTTGTTCTCATCCGTTCAACATGTTATGGCTTGCTCCTCACAACAACATCATCGTCTCCGTCAGTTTTATGTGTAAAATATTAACAATAACAATAATAATGTAAAACGCATTTTTAACTCAATAATCTTCCTTTTTATCATCGTCGGCCATAAGAAATAATTTTTACGATTCTTTTTCTTCTTTTTTACTGTCTATATGAAGACTTTAAAAATATTCCTCTCCTATGCTATATCGTTTGAAAGCATAAATTCTTACATTGTTATCTCTCGTCGTAGTGTGGAGCAAAAAAAAAAATTCATTCGCCGATAATGGCAATTCTAATAAAATTTTATTATTATCTATTTCTTCTCTGCTCGTTGTTTAACACCCAGTTGGAATAAATGCTTGAATTGAGCTGTTGATCTGAATAATTTATAAGGAATTTTAAAAATTGTGGAATTTTTTTTGATGATTTGAATGAAGTATGTCAATATGCATGTGGATTACAACTTCTTTGAAAAATCTTTCAATTTTCATTGCTTTTGAGACTTATTTTAATTAAATTTTGAGCAAGATGATTCTTAAAGGTTACCTTAGAATCAAGGATAACAATTTGAGCTTTTCAAAATTTTACTAGATATTCAAAAGTTGTAATTATTGTGAATTAAACTTAATAAGATTAAAATTAGATCTTAATCAAGTTGTAAACAAGACTTCACAGCAGTATCTTGCTACTCACAGAGGCTTTAAAGAATCAAGAACTTAGAAATTCTGTGAATTTTATTATTAAGCTTCTGGAATTCTTTTCATCACATGTACCTTCTTTCTTGAATATTCCTCAACTTTGTATATGCTCACCATGCTGTTTAAACTGACATATCATTTACAAAAAGCAAGGATATATTAAATTAAATCATTTTAAAATCGTTGAGTTAAATTAAAATGTCACAAACATGAACACATTTTTTTCTTATTTTTTCCAAGCTCATAAACTGAGTAAAGCTTCCAATAAGAAAAAACAAAGTCATTTCCAAAGACTTTCAATTGAAAAATCAGCAGCATTCAATTTAATCAGCATTTAATTAAACAGCAACATTGCAAATTCCCAATAAAACCAATTTTCATGCTGGGTATCGGCAAAATATTATGGGTACGTATAGACTTTTCAAATTTCTCCACACCCTCCCGCCTCGTTGGCAATATTATTAAAGTCATCATGATCATCCACTTTCTTGATGCCTATTCGATCAATGAAGTAGAAACATTTTTATTTTTGGATGCGGACTAGAGCACGATTCTGTGTCGACTTGGAGTCAAACTGAAGTCAAGTCGACCATTAACGTCAACTCGGTGTTTGAATCGACTCAAAGCTGTTGGAATATGCGATTCCATGTAATAGCCAGTCAACGATAAATCATGTGGTGCAAGGGAACAGTAAAAATAGTGTAACTTATATATGGGATTTAGCCATACAGTCGACTAGCTCAGTGGTAGGAGCATGTGGCCGGAAATCGTAGGACGTGGGTTTGAATCTCACTCTGGATCCGTTATTTGGAGTTATGAAGTTTGCTTCTTTCTTCTAGAAGCAATTCTTGAAGCAAATCTTTCAATAGAAGCAAATGAAGTTGATTTAAACAGACTAGAATTAACTCAATTCAACTTCAAGCTCTGTAAACCACAAAACAACATAATAGTAAATAAAATAAATCCAAACTGATTACAGCTTTCATTCGACTATGTGTCTGTAAAACTTTTTTTTTGGTTTTGTGTATATATGTTGGGATAAAATTGTGCACATGGTTTTTTTGGTTTAACGATTGTTCTTGCCATTAAAGCTTCACTTGTTGTAGAGTAATTTTTGGAGACCTTCCACAAAACAGAACAGCTTTTATTGTAGATGTGTACGGAAAGATGAAACAATTTTACAAACTATTATTGCTACAATTAAACAATTCATCTGATGTCTGTAGTGGCAATCGAAAGTTTGGTATGTCCTCAAATGGCTTTTCATTGTTCATCAGCTTCATATCTCGAACTCGCTCGACCTATGTAGCGTTAAATTGGAATGAAAGAAAACAGGAAGTTTTTAGAAATAGATAGGAATTAAAAGAAAATTTGAACATATAAATTTCATTTTTGGTATTATCTAAGTTTGTAATGTATGGATGTGAGGTTTTTGTATGTTTGTATCTAAATATATGGAATTAGATGGCTTTCGGTAGATTTCTGGCGCTTTTTTTGTTGATGTGTGTTGTATTAAATTAGCATTAGCTTGGCATTAGATTATTCAGAGATAATTAGCATTTAAAAGCGTTTATAGATTCAAATGGATCAACTGAAGCCTCAAATACAGTTTTCTAGAGCTTTTCACAAAAGCATAAGCTTCCAGAGTTCTAAGGGTAAGAGTACTCTAAGGTGGGTCCTAAGAACCAATCTATAAAATTTATCTTAAGCATCACATTTCTGCCTACAGCAGTTCCTTGAGAAAGTGGCGTTCACTCGAAGACTTTGTTAATATTCATATCTGAATCTGAATTATTGTAGTCTTTATGAACCATTAGGTCAATAATGCTGTCAAAATGAATAAATTTACACATTTTATTCCATTTTTTTTTGAAATCCTGCCCAAAGTTTACGACCATTAGAGATGGAAAATAAACATTTTTATATGCCAGAAAAATAAAAAAACAATGTGGAGAAGTGAAAAAGGGGCCAATTTTGTATTCCATATAGGTGTGCGACAGACACACATGGAGATGTTCATGGAATCAAGAGAAAAGAGGACGACATTTTTTTACGAAAGCATTCAATCGTATAATGACCACAAAAATGGGTCCAATTTTGACGCCACACAATAAACACTATGTTGTATGTATATGAAAGACATTTGAGCATATAAAAGAAAGTTTTCACACTGGATGTCAGCTTATATTTGTTATTTTGCTGTGGATGTGAATGTATGAATTTGGGAAGAGGTAATTTAAAGCTATACAGAAATATTTTAGCTTCTATCTGGCAGCTTTGTATTGTATTTGTTCATTTATCATTTAGTCGGAAATTAGGAGGAAGTTCGTTGGGATTCTGAGTTGGATGCGCATCTAAAAAAGAATCAAAATTTAAAATTGGATAAATTCAATTGATTCGTACTTTGGGATGTGGTTTTGATGGAACTCAGGACCCTTATGAACTCTATGAGCTCCCATTAAAGTAGACAAATGAGGCGTAATTCAGGAAAGAGTTTTGGTGGTGAGCATTTATCTTCTATCGCAGCATACAATTTTATCGCTTTGCCGTCCAAAATGCTCACAACCTTATAATTTAATCAACAAAAATGAGCATCATGAAATCTGTAAAATGCAAATTTTCCTGCTGCCATCTAATGAATTTAATCGTGAATCATGTTCTAAATGTGTAAATTCGTAAATAACCTACCTCACTCATAACACGGAGCAAGTTAGCACCAGCTAATTTAGTTAATTCCTCAACTGTCCATCCATGTCCCAAAAGCTCAGCAAATAAATATGGATAAGCACTAACATCCTCTATGCCTTTTGGTGTGCTGTAATTAATTTATTAATGTTATTAAATGCTCGACCCTCGTTTACTCTAGGACGAGGAAAAAATATTGGTTGATGTATGACTGTGAATATTACATTAGCCCAATGTGCTTGCTTTATGTGAATGCCAGCAAGCAAGCATAGCAAGAGATGAAAAATAAAATAATATAAAGGAAAATCACGTTCACATAAATTTTATAAAGCTACCCTTAACAAATAATTATTTGGTATATAGTGCGACCTTGTCTCCAACAATTAAATAATATAATACAAAATTATATCACAATAATCTCATAAGTCAGCAAAGCAATTTTCTCAGCCGGTGCTTGTTAAACGCGTTTTTCGCAAAGTCATTAGAATTGACATATTTTTGGATTAATCAGTAGCTTGCTTTTGATTCTATACAGCTCTTGTTTAAAAGTTTTAAAACTTTATCCATAAAAATAAAAATGCAAATCATCGATGAATGTCTGCACAAAGTGAGAATAACAAACTTTCCAATGGTGCTTTGTCTTAATAAAATCCATAAAGAGCCAAACACGTTACTATAAATCTTCAGTTTATAGCTCTTAACTCCTTTGTACAGTAAACGTGTAATTAATTATTTAATACACAAAGCACCAACAACAATGGCAACATAAAAAAGTGAGATAGAGAGCATGGCATTGGGCAATGACAATAACAAAAAGAGTGCAAAACCCCGAATGAATGAGAATTAATGGATTTATGGGGAAATACTTTGGTGATATATATTTTGAAAATTGAATGATATTTTTATACTCACTAATTGATACCATCAAATCCCGATCCGAGACCAATGCAATCGATCCCAGCGATGTTTTTGATGTGATTAATGTGTGCTATAAATATTGGATGAAATGTGAAAAATTAAAATTAATAAAAGACTTTTTTTAATGAAATAAATTTTATTCTTTTTTTTTGGGTTCTGCATTTAAAATTCATCAGTGCTCATCTGCATTCATTCATTCTTGCATATCAGATAGGAATTTTTTATTTTTGGAATTCCAAAAAAATTAATTGCTTTATGGTGGGTCAAAAATATTGTAATTGTGGAATTTTAAAATGTTCTTTATATTGGGAATTTGTAGATATAAAGTATAAAGTCAGCCTTTGATACTCAGTGCTGTTAATGGAATGGTTAAGTGCTGTTGGATACCAACTCAACAATAATGAGTTTTAAACTCATCAGTCCATAAGTTCGACTCTCAGAATCAACCCCGAATGGCACAAGTCGGTTAATCGATCAGAAATCCGGCACCAGGCTATCGCAACTCTGACTTGGTGCTTGATTTAAATCGAAGCCAGCCTCATGACAGAGCCATGTCTGGATTTTTATTCGATTAACCAACTTGTGCTTTTCGGGAACTGAATATTTCATTAAATCACTTTAAAGTATTTCAATTTAAGCCAGCAGCTCAACATCCAACAAATTTTTGAATCATTTAAAATTTCATGATTCAGACATAAAGATAAGAAGAAGATAAGCATCGAAAAATAATTGAAATTGCAGTCGGGAAAAATGTAGCATAAAATTGTTATTTTATTTTTCATAAACCTCAATATTCATCCCTCAATTCGCGCAATATCATGCACACAAAATCCATTAAAACATTTTTTAAATGCTCATATTTCATTTGATGAAGCACGAGTAATTTTCGTTCTCAGTTTGCACTCAGTGCACTACCGATTAGCCAGGCAACAACCCTTATACAAGCTCAAGGTTTGAAGTTTTAAATTGAATTTTTAGAGTCCCAGCAAAAAATAATAAAAAAATTAACGCGAAAGGCGCTGCTCAATTATCAGCTCAAAAGTAGAACCTGCTGAATGCTATTCATCTCAATAACTTTCATGATCCATAAGTTTTTCATCGCTTATTCACAAACTATTCATTGCTGTTTTTTTTTCAGTCCTGGACTTTTCATTCTCCCTCTTCCTTAGTCATATACATCGACACATTAGTCAGCAGCATTATTGTACCAATTCGCAAAATTCTGTGCTGCTTCGAACTTAATATGTTCAGTTGAAAAATTTATTGAATCATAAATTAACCGAAAATGAATGAAAAAATAAAAAAAATGAGTGAGAGAGATGGAAATTGAAAACATTTTTATTAATACTACCGCTACCGAAACTCTCTGTGTACTGTTGCTGAAAAATATTATACTCGTTCCAGGTCATTATTAAACAATTTTCATAAAATGAAATTTTTTGGTTTTGTACAAATGCATTGCTGGAATTATTAATGTCTTTTTTTTTTTTTGTTGGATGTGATATATTCATTATATTGAGTATGATTTACGCAAAATTTAATAATTATGTATTGAGTAATACTGAATTGAACTGAAAATGTTTTTATGCCCTGCTCAGCCCCTATAATGATAATAATAATGAGCAGACTATTATAATGATATACAATAATAAAATTGAGGCTGCAGTAATTGTGTTTATATTTCAGTATGAGTTGGTTTTTCGGTTATTCGGAGAGAAAATAATTGTTATGCTGAATGAATTTTTTTTTTGACTTTAGTAGAAAAAGTTTGAATTTTAAAGACATTCGTCGGGTTTTGTTATGAGGAAAATTGTGCATCGATCACGTGGAGATTCACAGAACGTGGAATGGAAGCAGAAAAGAGTATTGTCTTTGAATCCAAAATTGGCATTTAATTGCCAGTGATTTAAAGACATCAATGGAAGATCGTGGATCACTATTGATGTATTCAACATGAACTGACTTCAAAACATCCAACAGCATCCATGGAACTGATCAAAATCTTCAATGTGTGGGAAGTGGGGGTGGGGGGGCTTGGGTGTCAAATTCTTAGGTACGTCCCTGCATTGACAAAAGGGTTATAGCTGAACCTTACTTTGTATATTTGTGCGGAATGGGTGCGAAACTGATAAATTTGATTTTGGCCAATTTTGATCATTTTTGATCATTATGATCAGTTCCGCACCCTTGATCAAATCACTTATTTTCAATAATTTCACTACATAACCTTCTAACCCTTGAAACTTTTTATGACTTTATGTTAAACTTCCTAAAAACTTTTTCAAAAATTTTCCACAAGACTGAATCCATTTACACATAAAAAATTTCAAGAGAAACCCAATAACTTCATCAAAATAAGCTCAACTTATCATTATCATTTAGTAAACCATTCATCTTTATTTTGTTCCTCATAATAAGGCGCCTCAACCACATAATAAACTTTTCTACGGTGACTTTTATATTAGTTTGATGAAGTAGCAAAAACCCATTAAGAAAGTTTTCTTACCATCCAAGTCTCTCAATCATAGTTAGTGCATTATGAAGAAAACATTTGTGAATGCATTAAAAACTATGCTCCTTTAGCGATAAATTTGATTTTCTCTCTGCTGTTTTTCATTTATTCATGGTAAACACTTCAGAACTTTTGTTCATGAAATGAAAATATTTGCACTTTTGAGAGCAAACGGAAAAATATTTTACGGAAATTAAAATAGAGTAAAATGACTGTAGATCTGTATGTTTTTGTTGGGAGTCGTGCAATGATTGATTTCAGGAGTGTTGACAGGGATCGGTTTTTCATATATATTTTCTAGTTGAAGATAAGTTTTACTTGTGGGCCAATATAAATTTTCCTAAGAGGTCGTTCACTTGTGACGTCCGAAATTAACGTTCAATTTTCATAATTGATCAATGAATTTCCAGGAATTCTATTTTTCTTTTCTGTGACCCCCCCCATCCCTCTGGACATTCTAAAGTAATCCTTAAAAGTGTCCTGGTTTTAAAATTTAGGGGTCTAAATCTTGAATTAGGAGT
Source organism: Chironomus riparius (assembly GCA_917627325.4). Taxonomy (NCBI): domain Eukaryota; kingdom Metazoa; phylum Arthropoda; class Insecta; order Diptera; family Chironomidae; genus Chironomus; species Chironomus riparius. The sequence continues at coordinate 11,694,007 of OU895877.1, read as the reverse complement.
CCAGACCCCCTCGGATCATTCACTGACTGCGATCAAAAGAGGTTTTGGAACTTGAGATTTTTTTCGTTTTCTGGCTTCAACCTTTCTTCTTCCTTAGGTTGGGGGCCGTTCACTTATGACGTTTAGGGAGGGGGGGGGGGCAAGAAAAGAACCATAGAAATTCCTGAAAATCCATTGTTCTTTTTTGAAAAATGACTGTTAATTTCGGACGTCATAATTGAACGTCCCCTTGCTTAAAACTTAATTGTCGATCTTGAAACCAAACAATTACCATTATCGGAATAAAGACAGGAGGTACAGTAAAAAAAACTTATTTTTAAAAACAAAATTTCCAAATACCGAACATCACATGTTAATGATCCGCCCTAAAATTCATAAGTTTTCATAGCGCATATTGAATTTTTAATCAAAGAAAATGTGTCTGACTTCAAAAATTTTTTAAACTTTATGATTGATACTTTATGCTTTAGTTTACTTAACATTCAATTTTCAAAATTCCTATGCAAATAAAACTCAGTTTAATGAGTACTGCAAATACTAAATAGAACTCTAGTTTAATCATCAAACTTATCAGATCCATGATTTCAAATAATATTGCAGCCACAGTGAAATGGATCCAAATAGAAGCCACATGAAGTAAATTTGAATATTTCTACCAGCGCATCCATTTGGAATTTAAAAGAGCTAATGTTCGAGGTAAATATTTTCAATGATTCTCAACAAGCACAATCCATTTCACCATAAAATTTGATGACTCTATAGTAGCACATAATGTCTGCATTAATACAAAGTTTTTTTAGTGAATGAACTCTTTATATTACGAAGCGATGGGATGAAAAAAAGAGCTCAAACAAAAGAGCTTTTCATTAAAATCTCGTTACCGTAAGAGAGCAGTAAGAAATGAATAAGTTTTGCTACATGCTATATTTGCATGTCGTAGGAAGTAGAAAGGTGTTTCAAGTTGAGCTGTCGTGGGTGTAGAAAAAAAGTGCTTGCAAAACATCTGTGCATAGAAAAAAATGTTGAAATAAAAGTTTTTGCGAATACGAGGAATTGATTTTTGAGAAAGTTTTAAGTTCGACACTGCAGTCGGTGTAGTTTTCTATTTGTTGCTACTTTATTGAGAGTTCAGATGACTTATATTGAATATTTGAGTTTTTGAAATAAGGTTGAGGAGTTTGTCGTGTGATTTTTAATAAAGTATTGATTTTGAATATCATTAAGATTGGATTTTTCTGAAGGAAGTCAAATCTGATCTAAATTTATGTTTTAAAAATGGAATCCGGACTAAATGATAGTTCTTGATGCAATGAAATTTCAAATGATTCCCAAAACTATTTTAAAATCAATCCCGAATAGCACAAGTCGATTAATCTTGCACTGTTCGTTTGATAATCAGAATGTTCTTTTATTAATAAAGTTAATTAAAGACTCCTAATGGATTTGTAATTAATAACAAGATGTTTATTGTTCGACAATTAGAAACAGACCAAATATTTGTATAAAAGAGGGTTAACAACTATACAAGGGGAAATAAACTAATTATAGTTACATACATAATTTGAATATGAAATGACCGTTAATATATTCTCAACATGCACCAAGCAGGCATGACTCTGGCATGGTTTCGGATTTCTATTCGATTAACCGACTGGTGCTACTTGGGAATATAAAGCACTATTTATCTTTTATCTGACAAATTTAAAATCCCCAACAACATTTGCTGTATTCCCAAAAATACCTCTTTATTAAGTAACGGATGCACAAGCTCCTCAACATTCCATCATGAATAAGTAAATTATCTTCCATCAACAAAAACGTGCAAACAACTAAATTTGGAAACTTTCCCAATGAATTTATCGTTTCTCGCATAACAGCAGCCAGCAACAAAAGTGGTAAAATGTTTCCAGTGAGTCATTTAAGCTCATTTTAAAAAAAGTGCAACATGCTGTTCTGTGTAAATTCACGCGAGAAACTTGTACAAATGAATCCAATAAATTAATTAAACTTAATGAATTATATTTTGTGCATTATTCACATTTTGTGTCTCTTTTGCATGCACATCTCCCATCCATCCATTTATTCATTCACTTATGCATTCATTCATGGAATAAGCGCGAGAACGATGCACTCCCATATGACAACTGACAACATAATTGTATAATGAATAATTTACTTACCGACTGCATCATGAACGGTTGCATTCTCACTACAACTGAGAAATTTATTATAAAAGTTGACCATCACAAGACCACGATTCTTTGTCACTTCCCTTAATATTTCATCTTGTACGTTACGACTCGAATTGCACAGCTCATATGCGGAGGAATGTGAGAAAATTACTGGTGCTTCTGTTATTGCCAGCACGTCTTTCATTGTCTTTACAGATGATTTCGATAAATCCACTATCATTCCTAAACGATTCATTTCACGTACGATAATCTGTGAGACAATTGATGTTGGGAAGAGATAAAAGAGAAAAACGAGAACAGAAGAGGATAAAAAATTTGTTAAAGTGACAGTACAATGGCAAAGAAAAAGCAAAATTGGATTAAATGTCACTATGGGGGATGGTGATAAGGTGACAAAAGCGCATTTTCTCTATGATTCTCCTAAAGGATGTCCTGAAATATGATGTCGATTAAAAAGTAATATTAGTAGAATTGTGGGACGTCTGAAAATGCAATCTATGAATGATCCCCAATTGGATATGACATCCAATTCTATTAGCTAATAGTTCATTTGCCATTACTCAACATTGTTCGTGACATGATACAAGATATGACTCCCAAGGATATTAATTCAGCCAATTTTCAAGCAAATTGAACTCCTTGTCAAGTTTGCACTTTGTTGACTGCCTAAGCTTCTGGCTAATAATTCAAATTGTCATGCCACCTACACACCCAATAACTTATACTGATTGCTATGTCAACAGTTTGCTATAAGTAATCTGACATTCGAATAAGACATCAATATCACATCGAATTAGTGAATCAGTCATTGAACTAAAAAGTTGGCATCTCAATTATTCATACTATGGATCAGGTCAATCACCCAATGTACATTTAATCGTATTTGCTTTACAATAAAAATGTGCTCAAAAGAATGTTTTTTGCAACAAAAAAATTTCTCATGACGACAAACACGTCAATGTGGTTCATTTCTCTTTTGTCTGTGTCTCCATCTCTCCAATTTCTTTCAGTTAAAGACAAAATCTCTAGATTGAGGAGAAGAAAAATTAAGTCATGGCACAGTTTTAAATTTCTATGTGAGAATTTGTACTGCAATTTAATATATAGTAGCAGCTTATCGAAGGGGAGTCGAGTGAGAAAGTGTGGGAAAAATGCCAAAAATGGGGATTGAAAGCTTTTCACACCAACGATCTGTGTATAGACAAAGGCAATGAAAGTATTTCCTCTTCTCGCTCTCTTTCGCACAACCAGCTATAATTTATTATCTCTACCGATGTTTCTTGTTCCTTCATCGTGATGCTTTTGTAAAGTAGATGAGCTTAATGTTGAGACATTTTGGGTGGAATCGGATATGAATGTGGGTAGTTTTCATCCTTGGATTCGGGGATTATGTTGAAAATTAGTTCTTTCTTTGAACTTAGTTTGGATTAAGAAATTTTCTATTGCGATGTTATCTCTGTAATGAAGCTGAATATTGTAAATTATAAGCTTGCATTTAAACTTTTTAAAGATTGAATCATTTAAATAAATTCAGAGCTTAATTGCTTTAGAAAATTTTCTTGAATCTATTAATTTTGTCGAAGGAAAAAAATGTTAGATTCTAGAGTGGATTTAAGCTTTTGGGCAAATATTTTGAAAGATTAACATGAAGAAGCTGTGAAGCCAGGGGAGGGGGGGGGGGGGGGGGGGCATCTTGGAGGTCTGTAAACCTAATTTTTATATGAACAAATTCTATTTTTAAATGATAGCCCGCCCCAACCACAGCCGTTCTTATAAAAATTCTAGCTTCGTCACTGTACACAGCAAGCATAATTAATTAAGGGTTTTGTTTTTCTCTCTCGCATTCTTTTGATGTTTGCCAGAAAAGAGAAGCTTCCAAATCCGCTAATGAATTAATCTTCCATCCAATAAAGCGTTTAAACAATTGCTGTCAATGATATAATCACTTGCCATTTTTCAACGTAGATACAAACAAGCTTGCTATTTCTTATTATCTACTGAGATTCATTTAACTAAAAGCTCTCTGATCTGCCTTATTCCTTTTTTTTGTTTCTCGTTCATTTTACTTCCCTTCTTGTCTATGTGAACGTCAGTGTAATAATCCATGAGTGAACTTACATGCCCCCGCAACCAGAAGATGGAAAAAAATGTGGAATGTAGAAAAACATCCAGCAACGAGGTTTATGCTGATAAAAAAATTACAGTAAATATTTTTTTGTCTCTACCCTCAATGCCTTCCTATTGTTATTGCCATTGCCGCTATGTGTGCGGCATTACGTGAATGAAAATGATAATTGGAAAACTTTTTTTTTCTTATTCATGCAGCTTCAATACAACAACTACTTTTCATACTGTATTATCCTCTTATGCTTTCACTGCTTGTTTATGAAATGACTGCCGAATAGAACTGCCACTTTTTTTATAAAGTGATTTTGCATGATTTCCATTTAATGGTTTTTTCCTCACTTACATACGCTGCTTTTACTACATCCTTTAAAGTTAGAATATAGCGTGGAAATTTCCCTCGAAAGAGGTGCTTCATTTTGCATGCAGAATTATTTTAAATATTTGTGTTGAATTAAATCAAAACTTCGAATGTGGAGTGAGTGCTTTTATGATTCATTTATTTGCATTTCATCTTCTCGAAAAAAACCAGCAAATTGCTGTGTTATTAAACTGGAAGTTCAACATATCATGTACTTTTTATATAAAACAGGTACTAAGAGGGCCATTGAGAGCTTTAAATCCTCTAATTTGTCGGCTACGAACATCCAAGAGATGGGATTCTCCATGTGATATCCAAAAATCAGCCTCAAAGCGTTCTCCATTAATCAAATAATTTTAATGCGACATCAAATTAATGTAAAATAAACTCACAAAGAAGTGTCAATAGCTTTACAGTCGATTTTAATTAATGAACTTTTCAGTGTAAAATGAACTGAATTAACACTTTGTAGTGGAAAATTCGATCATTTGTTGATTAAATGTGACTGATGGACTTGTTCAAACACATGGATGAATGGATGGCATCAAATGATTAAAATATTTGTATTTAACTTTGAGTTACTGATTTTACAATGTTTATTCGTGAAATTCATTTAGATTTCATGGGATAAATTCCAGGCTCGAAACTAGGCGATATACTGCCAAGTACTAGTTTTTGAGCCTGGAATAAAATATCAATGATAATCCTCTAATAAGGGATCGTGGCATTACGAGAGCCACCTTTTATATGCTTATCCTTTTAAAAACGTTACGGAATAAATAAACGGTTCTTTAGCAATTGAATGTAGAGTTCCGAAACAGGTCGCCTGTCACAGGTACAGGTGACAGATCTGTCAAATCTGTCCACAGATATAACACATCTGTGCCTGTGATATGCAAAAAAAATATTGCCTATATTATAGACCAGTGCTGTTTAAACTGCGTGCCACGGCACACTGGTATGCCGTAGATTTTTTTTGAAAATGACACGAGCTGCATGCTTTGTGCGACTTTGTTCAAGGCTTACCCCTAAGGTGTGCCGTGGCTCAAAAAGTTTGGACAACACTGTTACAGCTTAAAATAATTAATAATAACTCATGCATACTTAACATTTATTGTTGCTGCTCACAACAAGCAATTTTTATTTTACTCAATAGATAAATCTTCAAGATCTTCACTAGCTTGTGCAAAGTTCTAAAATGGTGCAAACAAGCTTCCTACATTAAAAGCTCAAGTGATATTAGAAGAGTGCTAGGCTTCCTATCTATATATCAAAAAGAAAAACAATTCTGTCACAAAAATGAGATCCTAAAGAGACAAAGCCTGTTATTCCATTTGACATTTGAATATTTTATTCAAAACTTTTCTGTTCAACAAGAATGTGCGTCAGTGAGAACATAAGTCTCAAAATATCTTCTTTAATTACTTAATTTTATCATTGTTACTTCCATTTCGGATAGGAATTTGTGTAATAATATACAATAGAACTCATCAGGGGTGCAGCCAGGGGAAGTACAAACTGTTAAAATTCTTTATCATAAAGACCTAGCAAACTGAATGAATTTTGTCAACTATGAAGTTTTTTAAGCCCCTCTGGAAACACCCCTGATACGCATTACATACAATAAAATGTTGAATGAATGGTGAATAGACTTGTTTATTAAATACACTAATTTACTGCCTGAAAATCCTTTCATTTAAAAATAATTTAATTTAACAAGTCATCACGAGAACACAGCATGGGATAAAAAAAATTCATTAAAAGACGGAAGTTTTTGACGTGAACATACATTTTTTTGGCGGAGGCACAGAATTAAAACATAAAAATAAATCCCACAAAATGCGATAAAAAAAAACTTTACAAAATCTCATTAACAATAATCATGAAAATTTCTCAGCTATGCTTTCCATTCTGTTGACACCATATTAAGTCATTCTGGTAATGAGGATGTAATAAAAGAGATTCTTAATGTAATTACAGTAATTTAATAAGAATCTGTGAATGGTAACCTGAACTAGCTTGCAATTTGATCAATTTTAATCAAAATGATGATTTGAAATTAATCTAGAGCAATTAAGTTAATATTACTGTTGATGCATAACTACTAGAAGGTGGGTTAGATATAATTTGAGTGTTTTTTGGACTGTTACTAGTTGTTGGGGCTACCCGAAATCTAACCTATTCATTATTATTCATTTGTCGACGTTATCGTCCGGAAGAATTCGTTTACATTGATATACAACTTTTTACATTGATTAGTGATACATTTCATATCACTATAGGTGATGTAGAATCAAGCTTCCAATCTTTAAATCTAGGTTTCGATTAAATTCAGGATCTCGTTTCATGTTCTGTGGGCGTGACGTGAAACATTTAAGATCCGTTCTAATAATATTCCAATTTAAAGTAATCGTGTAGCTCTTGTTCCTATTTCCCCCACTACACTTCAAGTTCCTGATCCGTTCCTTAATTCAACGTTGCCCAAATGCGCAATTATGGAAGTATCTAAACTCCTGAAAAAGAACACATTTGGAAATAACTGGATTCGAACCGACGACTTTCGAGTTACCATAACAAATTTGAGTCAAGTGCTTTACCTATTTGACCAGCAAGGCACTTAACTGCTTTAACCTCGACCAGCAAGGCACTTAACTTGAATTGAAAATCGAGGGTATCCCTGGTGGACATAGTTCCTAGATATAAACAATTGCTTAGCATTAATTCTGAACATGCCCCCCCCCCCCCCCCTCTTCCAAACTTTATTTAAAATATTGTAAGAATTAATCCAATTTTAAGTCATGGAAAATGAAAATCACAAATCAGAAAATTAATTTTAATGTTTACTGACGAGCATTAATAATTAAGTTTCAGTCAAATTACACACCATATCAGATGCGAGTAAAAAGCTTCCTGAAAGCTCAAATTAATGAAATCGCATAAAATGAAATTTTCTCATTTAATTAATTATTCATTTTATTTTTGCCAGTCTTTTGGATATTAATTTAATGAAGGTAGATGAAAAAGCATACAGGAAACATGTAATTAAATATCAAAAATCATTTTTATGACAAACACAATAAAGGAAGAAGAGAAAATTCATTTATTAATCATAAAATTTAATTTATGCACCTTTTAACAAGACAAGAATGAGAAAATTTTGAGGAAAAAAAATTTTAATTCAATTAAGTCGAGAAAAATGAGACTGAAATTAAAATTTTCTGCATCATCCACGTGTGTCTTATTACAGGCAAAAAAAGGCAATGAAAGTACGCAGTATGTTTTTATTTAATTAGAAGCATCGCTTTGTGTTTTTCATTCGAAAATTCTTTACATAGTCGCACGATTTTATTTGATTATTTTGATGCATTGTAGGTTTAGTCACTTTGTCATCATGATGTGGCAGAGGGGATGGATATTTTTTTGATAAATTCACTTTCAGGGACAGTTTCTCAAAGAGACTTGGCAGGGAAAATTTTTGAGAGGGGCTGTGCACATATTTGATACCCTGGAGGGCCTTGGCACTGACCTAAAGAAATCATCTGATGGTTTGTCAATGAATTGGTTTAGAAAGCTTATCAACCATCCAGGATGGCACACGACCTTTAAATAAGATGAATACACTGCACCAGCCTAGCTTTCAGCCTTGTTTGAAGTCGGATTTTGTATAAAACTGGAAACAATACTGACTCGATATAGCTAAATGGCATATTTTTAGTAATTTTACCCCATGTGCCATTCCAGCATGTAGTCAAGCTACATTTCTATCCTATATCATTCCTATGCTTCAGATAATAGCTTATTAAATTTCAAAATGATGATTCCCTCTTCAAAGAAAATATTTCAGACAAAAATCCATGACTTCTTCTCAACAACAGATATCTTCATTACTTGCTCATCATCATACGCATCACATGATATGCTTGAAATTCCTTTGTGCAGACAAAGTATTTTTACTCGATACATATGCTTTTTAAGTGAAATATGCTTTGCTTTTTATGTTTTATACAATTATCGAGCATATGACTGTGAATATAAAAATTTTTATGATATTTTTTTTTGTACTGCTGGTTTCTACTGCTTCACTCAACTTATTTTATGTCATTTCCTTTCGGGATAAAAACCAAAAAAAAACTTTTTTATATTTCCAATTTTTGGTTTTGTTTGTTTAGACTTTTTGGAATGAACAGAAAGTTGTTCTGTTTTATAGACACACAAAAAAAAATCCATCTTTTAAGTAATTTGCAAAGCTCAGAAAAATTTCTTTGTTCCCACATCTCCCCTATGCCTACCAACACCCATGTAATTTTTGAATTTACATCTGTAACCAACATCTCAGTGGAGCATATACGCACTTTGTTGAATACAGAAAAACCCCAACCTTAACTTCATCATAGTATTTTACATCTCATTCTAGAAAAGCGCACGTATATCTCGACTTTAAACAGAGGAAAATACAAGCGAGCAGGCAGAATCAAATTAACAAGAAGGCGTACAAAATGATAAATTTACATAAAAAAGGGGATCGTTCGTAAATGCTGTTTAGCTTTTTAGAGGTTTTAAGGTGCTGGTTGAGTAACATATCGGTAAAAGCCTTGCGGGGACCTGCTTCGTGAAGGTGGCGATCTGCATAAGAAGCAACAGAATGAAGAGCCTATTCGGCGAGCTTTTGCAGATTATTTCTACTTGAGTGCCAACATAGCTTGGTTCTCAACATTCTTGAATCTTGAATTCTTGAAGCTAAGGGCCAGTTTGTGAGGCTAAACATGGCTTCTTGTTCAAAAAATTAAAATCAATGTATAACAGTTTGAATTTCTATAAGAGCATTTGATTAAGACTAGCACTCTAGTCAAGTAGCGCACCACAAGTAGTCTTTAAAGACCGTTTGTAGTCAAGTCCTAATCAGTTTAGTCTAAACCTGAAATATATTATATTTAACACCATTTAACAAATGAATATCCTACACTGAGCTTACATAGACTGCCAACTTCCAAAAAAAAAATCCAAAATTCAATTCAAACTAGACGTCATTTAAGCACAACTCCCAAAAAAATAATTTTTCAACTTTACAGCATCGACCAAAAAAATGATAGGAAGGGGTTACAAATTCCCAAAATATTCAATTCTTTATTAACTTTATTACCGATAGATTTTTATCAAAAATAATGTTAAATGGAACTTCTGCTCCTCAAACTCGTCAACATTGTCAAAGGCAACATTTTTTCAATGATGGAAGGGGTTCTGAACATTTTATGCTCTACATTATCTTTCATAAAGTTGATAAAAAGATATTTTAAGAGAAAAAATTATCATTGAAAAAAGGAGGCTCGTTAAGGGAGCAAAAGGTAAACGATATCGTATCGTAAATGAGGTAGTATGAATTTATTTAGGTATGGTATGGGAAAAAAAGACTTTAAAAAGACGACGATAATGAATAAGAAGTAAAGGAATGTGAAATTGATGATATATAATCACACATGAATATGTGTAAAATTAAGTAATGTGATCAAAAACTTTACCCGTGAGGTAAGAAGAAAATTGATGGAACCACAGAACTTGAAGCTAATTTTATTGTTTGTTTAGGTGAAAATTGGCAATTAAAATATTATTATGTAATAAATTACGCACAATTTTGGCCTGTGACGTGCTTTTAGGTTATTTTAACCCTTAATTACTTATTAAGTTATTAAATGATGTTTAACTATTCATTTGGGATCGGAAAAATTGAATAATAAAGTTATAAGATGAGGAACCTGAATTTGACTTGTGTGTGAAAAATTTAAGGGTTGTCAGCCTTCAAGGAACAAGAGTTAAGAAGTTATTTTTATGATGACTATAACATTCTGTTCTTCCTATTATTCAGTATCATACTTAATGAAGTGCAAATAGATGGAGAACAAGAAAATCTCACAAAAATGCGTAGATTGGAATAAAAGGTGCAAAGAGACATAAAAGAGATCCACAAAGCCATACACTGATAGTGATGATAATGCAGAATTCTTATGGAAATATGAATAATAATGAGGTGGACTTATGTTATGTAGGAATAAGATTATGGTTTGGGATTCTGTGGATGATATTTACATAAGCGTGAGGTTTTTGGGATCTTTTTTCAGATATTTTGGAGTTGCTGTATGTTTTAGGCTGTTGCTTGGGGGTCTTTCTCTTATGACGTCCATCAAAAAACCTGATTCTTAGACACTTCCTCTGTCACAAAAATTCTATAGAAAAAAATTTCCGTTGTTTGAACTGTCACAAAATCCTAGACCCCCTTCCCCCCCCCCCCCCCCCCTAAATATCGGACGTCATAAGTGAACGGCCCCTTAGGGGGTCTTTCATTTATTATAGTTTGTTACTTCATAAAGAGAGGCTCTAAATGATTAGTAAAGAATGTGAGGGATCTGAAGAATGTCCACAAATGATTCAGACATCTCAGTGCCACAGCACAGAGATTTGGTACCACTCAATTAGGATTTTTTATCCAACATCACGCTTTAGACTACGTCTTTCAATGTTAAACTTCATAATTTGGTCTAAATTTCTTAAATTTCTTTAGAATGACAAATCTTCAACGTTAAAGCAAAGACATATCAAGTAAGAGTGACGGAGAGGATCTAAACCATCCACAAGAAGCCATTCAGTCGTAATATTTCCCCGAACTATGCACAAACAAACACTTAAATCATCACTTAAAGAAAAATAATTCTTTCATGAATTATTTCCATCGATTGAATAGCTTTGAATCAATATCTATTAAAGCTTTAGCTATAGCTTAATTTTTTTCGATCATAAAACTTTTGTGTCATCCTTTTATGTCCCTTCCTTTCATACACAAACATCCATCATAATAGAGGACAATGAAAAGCATTTTTTTTTTCACAAAACTGTAAAGCTCTCAATAAACGGGAAGTGAGAACGAAATACAATCACGGTAAAGTGTAATCATAAAAATCATCATCATCATCGCCGTCATCATTGTCATGAATTGATATAAAAGACGCTTTTTTCATATAATTACAATTAAATAAGAAGACATAACATCATAAAAAGAGTTTCCGTCTTCATTCTCATTTATTTTTTCACTTTCATTATTTCTTTCAGTCCTACTATCTCTCATCAGAGCGTTTATATAAAGAATATAAGTGTGGAAGAAAATGGGATTTTTTTTCCCTTTTGTAAATGAAGACGATATGAAGTATGCCTTATGTCAAGAGGGGTACTTTCTTTGTCAGCGTACTTTTTTTTTCTCGAAAATTGTTATTTAAGTGCTTTCTCTTTCTCTTTACAGCATAATACAATGGGAAATGCAATTAAGATGATAATAATGAAGAATATGTTATGAGAAATGAGAGTAGTAGGATGAAAAACTTGTCGAGGATGTTCAAGTTGAATGAGAACAAAATAAGCTGTGTAATAAATACCATGTTAGGCTATTCAAATTGTAGATTGAGTGCTAAATGGGTTAACGAGGATGGAAGGAGACAGTTTTTATTGGGAACTATGGCTATCAATTTATTTAAAAAAAGGAATTGAAATGTGGATGTAGCAGGGGTTAAGAGGGTTCTAGGATTAATCTAGAGTTAATATTCACTGCTTTAGAGCAGTGTTATCCAAAGTTTTTTGAGCCACGGTCCGCCTTAGGGGTAAGCCATGATCAAAGTCGCACAAAACATGCGGCTTGCGTCGTTACCAAAAATTTTCAACGGCACACCAGTGTGCCGCGGCACATAGTTTGAACAACACTGCTTAAGAGACTTAATCATAGAGTTCTTCATTTAACTACAACTTTAGTCATTAAATGACATCCTTTGAGCTTAGTTTCTTGTACCAAAAGAGGCAACCTAACCTAGCTACACCCCTGAACTTAAAATTGACATTCATCAATAAATCACAACACTATAGACTACGTTAAAAGTTAAAACATGCAGACATTTAGACTATCTGTCGATATCTTGTCCATTATAAATTTATCATAGACATCCTCCATTTACAGGACAGCAAAAGTGGACGTAATAAATCTAATTGCATAAATTAAAACATGAAAGGCGTCAATGATGGTCTACAAGACTGATGCGATGCCTTGAAACGCAAACATTGTTCTATGAAAGATGAAGAAATTATGTTCATCAAAAAAAGTTTTTGATCATCATGTCAAATTGGGAATTGTGGAGGCAAAAAAGGAAAGAAGAAATCACTACTCGCCACATAATTCATTAAGCGTAAAATGAAAGCGACATGCGACCCAACTTAATGAGATTTCTTCATTTCCTCTCGTTCAATATTTTCTTCAAATAAATTACAATAAATTTATTTGCTTCAAAAACACTCGACGGAAAAGTGGATGTGAGAAGAAATTGTGTATTGAGTAATTTTTCTTATCATATTCCCTTTTATTCTTGTGCTATCGAATCATAATTTATGCAGCATAAGGAGCACCGATAGACGAAACATTGAGAATGGAAAAATTTTTCGTGTAACTGAAGTACGACGGCATGAAGTGTCCATTCACTTTGAAACTTTGCCAGAATTAAGTCCATATTACGTCCAATTGCGTCCAATAAAAAAATAATTGTGTCCTACTTCCTGTGTCTGGATATATCAGGTTCCATTTTTGGGAATTATGCCGTGGTACTTCAGGTTTTAAAACGGCATTATTTCCAAATATTAACTTTATTAGACATATTATACATCAAAATTGATCTCTTAATTACGTCCAATTGCGTCCTGCAAAAATTTTTGGAATCGGATAAAACCAGCAAGAGTTATGGACTGTCAAAGTTTTGGACAGTACTACTTGTGGACCAATATTTTTTTTGCCCAAATCCTATCATGCTATATATCAAAACACATCTCCTTTTCCTCAGCAGCTTAAATCGGATGGAATTATTTAAGTCCAATTCATTTTGATGTATAATATGTCTAATAAAGTTAATATTTGGAAATGATGCCGTTTTAAAACCTGAAGTACCACGGCATAATTCCCAAAAATGGAACCTGCTATATCCAGCCACAGGAAGTAGGACACAATTATTTTTTTATTGGACGCAATTGGACGTAATATGGACTTAATTCTGACAAAGTTTCAAAGTGATTGGACACTTCATGCCGTCGTACTTCAGTCACACAATTTTTCAACACTACAACAAAACTCATTGATGTGAATAGGAAAGTAATAAGTAAGGAAATGGGCCAAATGATTGCAAATTGAGTGTTGAAAGCGCAGATTTTCTAATGTGAATGACCGTTGCTGTAAAAATAACTTCGACATGCTTCTGAGATTGAAAGAATCTTTGAGTCTCAAGTTTTCAATTTGACATGGGTAGCTAGTCAATAAGCTGTCATAATTTTAATCTAATTTTACTTTTGGGGGTCGTTCACTTGCTCAAGCTACATCCAGCATCTGTTTTAAATTTCTACAGAATCTCATACAATTCTACAGAATCTGCATAAGTCTTATGCAGAACTTTCCAATTTGAGAGACAGGAACAGTGTAAAATTAAGGACAAAACTGAACAAATTGTCCACATCAACCACAAAATATGCTTCAAAAAATACAAAAATGAGCGAACGAGAGCAAAAGAGAAGAAAAAAGTATTTGTAAACTTATTAAAAATTAAACTTTTCAGCCGCTGAAACAGCAGAAATTCTTTGCCTTTTTACGTTGTATTTAAAAGCTCCCCGACTAGCAATATGCTGAATAAAAAAACATCAAATTAAATATGAAAATTAAAGACCTTCCTGTGCTCAAACAATTGTTTGTTAATTCCTCACACTACTAAAGTCGTCTATAGCTTCTGCTGCTCCTTCGTTGTTTTAAATAATTGGAGACATTCGAAGGGGAGATGTGTAAATATTTGGCATTTTTCTGATGTAAGCTACAAACTTATTCATATCGTTTCTCATCCCACACTTATCTCTGTGGTGATGTGGATCTCTCGCTTGATATAAAGGAACAAAAAATATTTCAATTATAATTTTTTTTTCGTCTTTCCTTTCTCCTTCATCTTGTTTTGGACAACCGCAGAGAATTTTTCTTAACAATTTTCCGCAAAAAAAAAGAAAATTTGAAAATGAGAAAAGACGAAGAAAAACTATTTTTGTCATCATCGTTAGGTTTGGTACGAGAATGAATGAGAGATGAGATGAATTTACAAAAAAGATGTGTAACTAGGAATGTTATTCGTTATGCATGATAAATTGAGATTTTTTTTCTTGAATGGAATGTCGGAATAGCTTCTTGGAATTAAAATGATTGCTTCATGGAAAAGAGCTTATGATTGACATGACTTGATGATACAAATGTCAAATTAAAGATAATTCATTTGAATGAAAAACGAACTATGTTCGTAAATTGTTGAATGTTGCCATGTGAGGAGATCCAGGAGCAACTATTTTGCCTTTTTTGTTATTCTGGATCAATGCTTGAGCTTGAGAAATAGCTCAATATGATCCGGATTACATTGAATTGCCTTGACTACGCCTTAGTTTAGAATGATGATTAGCAATGCTCAGTATGTTCTCTCCGTTGAGTATTAAAAGCGGATTTTTAAGGAAACAAATCCTAAATCCTTAGAGCATAGTTGTAGCTAAGGAAACGTTGAAGGAAATCTTTCCCCCTCATAATTATTATTAACCATTCGTTCTAAGCTGTAAGTTGATATTTGTAATGTGGCTTTAGATGGACACAAGCAGACTCAGAAAGATTGAGTTGAAAGCTGTGAAATCTAACATAACAAGTCTAGTTCTACTGATTCCAATAGATTCCAGTATGACCTTGAGATTCTTCCCTCAACTAGGCAACAATTTAAGTTTATTGCAAGCAATGAAATGTGAGCTGTAGCGGCTCGGTGTCCAAATGGTTAATCCAGAGGATCATCAGAGGAGTGGTTCGGATCCCACTTCAAACGAAAGGTTTCGGTTTGAGCGAAAAGTCTGGCTATGGATCTTAAGGTCTGAATGCTTAAGTACATTTTTACAAGCTCTCAATCACAAGTGTCTAATCAACAATCCCATACATCTTGCCACAACCTACCACATGCTCCTAACTTAGCAACACTCAACATTATTTTAATCAGCTATATTCTCATTCTGAGTGCCTGACAATAAAAATTATATTCAATTTCGACAATGTCTGTCGGCATTTGAAAGTGAAGAAGACAAATTTATTAGACAATGGAAATTTTACGTCATTGAGTGGAAATTTTCATGACATAAAATTAAATTATTTTTTAATTTACATTTCCACATTTAATTAAACGTAAACAAGGAAGTGGATGCTTTTGATGATGGATATGCGTCAAACAATTCAAATTCGTGTACTTTGTAGCTTTGAGACATTGCTGGCATTTTGAAAGTCATGACAAAGAGAGGAGCTGAAGAGTTAAAAGTTTGATGCAGGCTGGAAGTCATGGTCGTAGTTAGGGTAGCTGGTGCCTTGCTATACTCGTAATAGAAGTCATGATTAATATGAAAATCGCACGAACAAATATTGAATGACTTTTATCGCCATCAGAATCATCAGCACTGTCGTTTAAGCATTTCACCTGATTAATGTCCAAAAAAGTAATTTCTGATGACAAAGCATCCCTAACATGACGCAAAAGTACAATAAATATGACACTTTTTGACAAATGAAAGTCACGTCATATTCACATTTTTAATACTGATCGTTTTATGTCCTTCACGCAATTTTTCCGTTCCTGCTCGGTTCGTCGTGAAGGTTCAAAAAAAATGGAAACACTTCTCATGTATAAATTGCGATATGCTCACCATGTGAATACAAAAGTGCTCAAATAAGCCTCTTATTTGAAGTAAAAAAAGGGAGATGAATTGAGCTTTTTTATGTTCATTTCGGGTATGGAATTGACTTTGAAATTCTATGCATGCTTATTTTCATAAGATTAAAAAAGGTACCAAAAACAAAAACTCACAAGTTCTTAAAATAACATTAAATAAAAATGTTTGCCGAAAATCTAAATTTTCTTATTCCTGAGAAGGTAATTTGACATGGTTGAGATAGAATTAGAGGTTCAGAAAGGCATGAAAATGCTTCAAACGCGAAAATTTTTTATCTTATTTTAGATCTGAATTTAAGGCACGAAAAAACATCTTTTTATGTTGTGATGATGATTGTGGTTGAATCAATTTATATTGGTAAATCATGAGAGGTCAAAAGTGGGAGGATATGGCTGTTATGGCTTGTTTTGAGTCTTATAATTTTTGCAAAAAGAACGAGAAGTTTTAATTTGACTAGGAGTTGAATCAGCTACTGTCAGAGCCATTATTAATATGCTTGTCAACTGCGGACTTTACAGCAAGACTTCCCGCTTTTTTGAACAATGTCTCATCTAAAATCCTGAATGTCCCGCTTTTTTAAACCTATTTTTCTTAGTAAATGCTTTAAAATATGGTCTGTCTTGCCTTTGCAGAGCTGAAATCGAGGGATATCCCCTTATGACTAAAAATTGGCCAAAAACTATGGACATCCTACTTATTAATTCGCACAATGACGAGACATTGCCATAGGAACTATTCAAAAACTACTGAATGCTGAGCACTAGCAGGTGTCTTCTTATATTGACAATAATTATTTGTCTGCAGGTAGTCTTTTGATTAAATGCTTGATGATAATCCTTTTTGATAAATTCATACTAAATTTTATTATTAGCAAGACTAAAAGCTGTGAAAAAGGCAAAATATGACAGTGGAGAAATTAGCTATAATCTTGTAATTAATAAAGTCATGCGAAGAGCGAGGTTAAAGTTCAGATTTTGATGATTAAAAATTTATTAAACCTTTATGCTAAAAATTCACCAGCTGTGAAAAGTATTTAACCAAAACCGCTGTCAGAGCATAGTGGAATCTCGGGTATCTAGCTATATACAGTCGAATCAGCCAGTTCGAGAAATAGACCTCTGTGTCGCGAGGTGTTAAGCAACAGAGCAGATATCTGTAACCCTGTTTTGTGAGGACGTGGGTTCAATTCCCACCATATACCGATCTCTCAATCATTATACACAGTCTTATCGATATGACACGGATTCGCACAGTTCTCACGACATTACAAATCCCTATTCAAGCATTCAAAGTTCTTATTTCAAATCGTAAAATTGAACTGCTTAAAAGAATCGTTAATTGAATCTTTACCGTCAACAAAATAATTCTCTAAATTGATATGAATTCTCAAAAGCAGTAAGAAAATCGCATTAATTTATTCCAAATTTTTTTCTTATTTTTATATGAAAAATTCTTAATTACATGAAAGACATTTTTCTCATATTACTTCAACATAAGGAGATTATTGGATACACATGAACATTTTGCATGCGTAATTCTGCCTCGTTACTTTCAATAATCAAGAAAAAAAAATGTTTCAAAACTTTTTGTAAATAACGAGTTCGAGCAACAAAAGGTAAATAACTTTAGTACCCAAGAAAGTCTCAACTTCGAAAGGGAAAGAAAAAAAAATCCATCCATTCTTCGTGATAATGAAATCATGTTCAAATAAAAAGCCATTATTCCTAACCACCATTAAGACATTGAAAAGAAACAGAAAACTTTTCCATCTCTCCACACCGAACACATAAAGTTTGACATTTAAATTGAAAGTTTTTAAATGTAATCATCAGAACGTGGCAAACAAAAGTGAAGGAAGTTCATGGCAGGAAAAATAAACTTTTCTATCATATCCGATAGAATAAAACACCTCTCGATTGTACCTTTTGAAATTAAATGAAATTTGAGATGAGAATGTTAAAGAAAAAAAAAATTGGTATTAGGAGAAGCACCGTGAATAGATGGAGAGGAAGCATTGTGAAAAGTTTTATGAAGCTCATAGATACTTGACTTTTTAAGTTTTGTTGGAAAATTACTGCTGTGGATATGAATATCAACCAGTAAATTAAAGAGTTCTTGAATTGTTTTAATGGCTGTTAAGTCTTGAATTGCCTCGGGTGAGCTACTGAGATTTTATTTTCCGTACAGCATATCAAGTTGGAGTCTAAGTTAAGCTAGTTTAATTCATTTTTAATAAGATCTTTGTTCATATGCTCTTATAGCACACTTACAGCCAGAGCTTTAATTCGACTCGAGATTTTCATCGATTTTTTATGGCGAAATCGACTTCAAGCGCTACTTACAGCTCTTTCTGAAGTCCTAATGATCCCTTAAATAATTTTTAACACAGTCATTCAATTCAGAGCGGCACAAAGCTTTATTCAGTAGTCGAATAAAGTTCTAATTAAAATGGGACATCTCGGTTATTCAATCGGCACACATTGAAATTCATTGAAATGTTTGCCATTTGGCGCCCAATTAGAAATAGCTTCCAAACGGCTACCGCTTGGTTCTAATTATACTATTAACCCTACCGCTGGGTTATAAATATTTCAATGTAATCGATCAGAAATGAGGCACCAAACCAGTGTGACTCTAGCATGGCGCTGGATTTAAATTAAAGCCAGCACCATGCCAGCTTGGCACCGGATTAACCGACTTGTGCTGTTCGGGTAAGTTAAAAAGTATTCCATCTGTAACTTTGTGTCATTCTGACATTTAATGAATATCTCAATATTTACAAACACTCAGTCAGAACTCAACCATCCAACTTCAATTTCCAAAAAGCTCTCGAAAATATTTTTTCAATGAATTTTAAAGTATTTTCTGTACCCTTATACAGAGGGTATAGAGATTCACGTTACATGAAATGACATTCATAGCATTGTAATTCCTCTCCTTTTTTTATTTTTTATTTTTTTGTATCCCCGAGCGAATGGAATTTCAGATTGGGTTTGAATGATGAATGAAATGTTATCGCACACACCAAAAATACCTTCAAGCGTCCATGTTATGCAAGTGTATCCATTCAAATCCAGCTGTTTCATTCAATTTTTTCCCCGTTGCAGTCTGTGAACCAAAGCTGAGATTTTTTTTTAGATTCATCAAAAATAAAATCCTCGTTGCATTTACAAAAATTCAAACATATTGTGCGGTATGATGCGTACACAAAAAAAACTCATGCAGCGAATGTTTAATGGATGGAGTATTGCCACATACAACTGTAAGCTTTATGCTGAATAATAACATTTTTTCAGATTTTTTATGACGATTTTTTTTTTATAATCGAATTTTTTTATCAGGAAGTTCAACAGTATTTTTATTTGAAGGGTTTTAGACTTAATTTTATTTTCAGAGCTTTGTTTTATGATGCAATGGGGAAGTTGGATCGATTCTCAGGAAACTATTAAATTTACATTGTGCTGGCTGAACTTATTTTAAAGGTTTATTTGTTTATGGTATCAAATGAGGAAGAAGATGTCTGATGGGAAGGGGGATAGTAAAGTCTGAAGGAATTGATCAAGTGTCGAGAGGTAAACAGCTAGTAAGGTTTTGCCTCTTCCTCTAAGGTTTTGCCATCTAGAAAGGCTACTATAGAAAAATAATATCCCTCCCTAAATGTAAAATTTGAAGCTACAACCTGCAATTTACCCTCGAGGGATTGGGAAAGCCGAAGTCTGACTCAGAAGCTGATCAAATGTCAAGTACATACCTTCTCGTGGTATCCCTTGCCCGAGCCTTGTGCCGGAATAAGTACTTTAAAGGATAAATTAAAAGCCTTTCCAAACAACCTCGTCTGTAGGGTGGCAACTCCACATTCAGGCTAGGGATGATGAAGTTTACAACCAACCATTCCCGAAATCAACATGTACAAAGAAAGCAACACAAGGTAAACAGGACAATTTACCCTCAAGAATGTCAAATTTCAAGACAAATGCAAAAGTGCCAAATTAAATTTTAATTCCTCTCTACTCCATTAAATTAAGCTCTAAATCGGATGTAACTTACTTAACACTTTGGTGAGACTATGAAAATCAGTTAAACACAAAATAAAATTCACACTGGAATGTTCCAGCACTAAGAATCTATTGTTAAACAACTTTTAAGGACGTGAAATTGCGACAAATTCATTCATCGTGCCATCTTGTGCTGCGAACTCATTATTCATGCTATTTCAAGCTTTAGACATTAGTGCGGAAACAGTAATAATATTACAGCAGCAACATTTTTCTTCTCTTGCTTCATCCTTTTTTATGCCACTTTTATGGAAATTATTTGAACATTATTTTCACTTCCCCCCCTTTTTTTCGTGCTGCTTAAGCTTTGTTTATGCTTGCAAATTGTGAAATGAATGCCTGCTTTATGCCACTTATTTACAATAAGAGATTTTTTTTCTTATCTTACTTGCTTATGCCATATTTGCAGCATGTTTGCAATTTTAATGATACATGATGGAAAAAAATAAAATTTTTTTATGGAACTCACAAAATTTTCTGCTTGTTTTGTGAAAATGTAAGAAGTTTAAGAGATTTTTCTTATGCTTCTGTTGCTTCTACTTATGCATCTGTGGTAATATATATGCGTTGTTGCTTGACAATGTGTTTCTTGTGGTTTATTTTTGAACATGTTCGAATCATTTTGGTTGAGTTGCTGAATTTTTAAAAATAATTGACTGCAAACTGGCTGCTGTAAGAAGAAAAAGTTGTAGGCTTAAGGGGCCATTAACTTATTACGTAACGCTTTTAGGGGGAGGGGGGGATTTTGTTACGGTTCAAACAAGGAAATTTGTTTTTCATACAAATTTTGTTACGAGGGGGGGGGGGGGGGTCTAAGAAGTCATTTTTTCGCGTTACGTAATAAGTGAACAGCCCCCAATGTGTTCGAAAATGTATTTTTTTCAGCTGCAGGATTTGACTTCAAAGATTAATTTTTCAGTAGTTTAGAGGCTTCAGTTGAATAATTTTCATCACTGATATGGTAAGGTATGGTAAGGTATGGTAAGGTATGGTAAGGTATGGTAAGGTATGGTAAGGTATGGTAAGGTATGGTAAGGTATGGTAAGGTATGGTAAGGTATGGTAAGGTATGGTAAGGTATGGTAAGGTATGGTAAGGTATGGTAAGGTATGGTAAGGTATGGTAAGGTATGGTAAGGTATGGTAAGGTATGGTAAGGTATGGTAAGGTATGGTAAGGTATGGTAAGGTATGGTAAGGTATGGTAAGGTATGGTAAGGTATGGTAAGGTATGGTAAGGTATGGTAAGGTATGGTAAGGTATGGTAAGGTATGGTAAGGTATGGTAAGGTATGGTAAGGTTTGGTAAGGTATGGTAAGGTATGGTAAGGTATGGTAAGG
Organism: Chironomus riparius; assembly: GCA_917627325.4. Taxonomy (NCBI): domain Eukaryota; kingdom Metazoa; phylum Arthropoda; class Insecta; order Diptera; family Chironomidae; genus Chironomus; species Chironomus riparius. The sequence continues at coordinate 11,672,145 of OU895877.1, read as the reverse complement.
TATGGTAAGGTATGGTAAGGTATGGTAAGGTATGGTAAGGTATGGTAAGGTATGGTAAGGTATGGTAAGGTATGGTAAGGTATGGTAAGGTATGGTAAGGTATGGTAAGGTATGGTAAGGTATGGTAAGGTATGGTAAGGTATGGTAAGGTATGGTAAGGTATGGTAAGGTATGGTAAGGTATGGTAAGGTATGGTAAGGTATGGTAAGGTACGGTAAGGTATGGTAAGGTATGGTAAGGTATGGTAAGGTATGGTAAGGTATGGTAAGGTATGGTAAGGTATGGTAAGGTATGGTAAGGTATGGTAAGGTATGGTAAGGTATGGTAAGGTATGGTAAGGTATGGTAAGGTATGGTAAGGTATGGTAAGGTATGGTAAGGTATGGTAAGGTATGGTAAGGTATGGTAAGGTATGGTAAGGTATGGTAAGGTATGGTAAGGTATGGTAAGGTATGGTAAGGTATGGTAAGGTATGGTAAGGTATGGTAAGGTATGGTAAGGTATGGTAAGGTATGGTAAGGTATGGTAAGGTATGGTAAGGTATGGTAAGGTATGGTAAGGTATGGTAAGGTATGGTAAGGTATGGTAAGGTATGGTAAGGTATGGTAAGGTATGGTAAGGTATGGTAAGGTATGGTAAGGTATGGTAAGGTATGGTAAGGTATGGTAAGGTATGGTAAGGTATGGTAAGGTACGGTAAGGTATGGTAAGGTATGGTAAGGTATGGTAAGGTATGGTAAGGTATGGTAAGGTATGGTAAGGTATGGTAAGGTATGGTAAGGTATGGTAAGGTATGGTAAGGTAAGGTAAGGTATGGTAAGGTACGGTAAGGTACGGTAAGGTACGGTAAGGTACGGTAAGGTACGGTAAGGTACGGTAAGGTACGGTAAGGTACGGTAAGGTATGGTAAGGTATGGTAAGGAATGGTAAGGTATGGTAAGGTATGGTAAGGTATGGTAAGGTATGGTAAGGTATGGTAAGGTATGGTAAGGTATGGTAAGGTATGGTAAGGTAAGATATGGTAAGGTACGGTAAAAGGACACCACTGGTTCGGTATGTGGTACACCTGGGATGTCACAGTGGTGTACCGTACCTTACCGTACTGTACCAGTAGCGGAGAAATCGGACCTTAAACAACCTCTGAAAACCTTCTGCGCATTTCTAGCGCTATCTTGGCTCATCTACTCAGCCACTATTAAATTTTATTATACACATTTCTTAGTGCAGTTCATTGATTTTCGATTATAGGGTAGGTTTCCCTGGATAGCTTTAGAAACAAAACCCACGATATGTTCCCTCATTTCCAAAACTCCAAAAGACGCTTATCAACATCAAATTATGCTTCCAACTCCTACTCAAATGCAAGATTTTTATTCTCATAAGACCTTTACTGTAAATAAATATGCTCGACAATAAAAATCTCATTTGTCATTCATAAGTATGCTGTTGGAAATTTATGGGTGGATAAACTTAATGATATTGAAAAATGTTAAATGTCAACTGAATCTTTAGATGAGTTGAAAGGAATTGAATAATTTTTTATGAAGATATGCGCTAGAGCGCGTAAGTTTCGAATGAAATTAAAATTTGATGTATGTGAAGTAAGAAATTAGAACTTGAGCTCATTTATAGCTTTACAAGAAGATGCAACCTTTTTGTTAATAAAGTCAGGGGCGTAGCCAGAAAATTTTTAAGGGGGGGGCCCATTTTCGAAAATTAAAAAATCCGTTATTTTGTATCCTTAAATCTATATTCATTCTTCATAAGTTTAAATATTTAATTCATTATTCATACATTAAATTAAATTTTTCGTGCTGATTTTGACATTTCTTTCATCACTTCCTTTACATTAACTGGTTCTTCTCTATAAATACTTAATAAAACAATTATCAGATTTTCGTAGGGGGGGCCCGGGCCCCCTATGGCCCCCCCCTGGCTACGCCCCTGAATAAAGTTGAATGAAAATTTGGATGGATTACTTCAAAAGTCTTGTAAAATGGGCCGTTTAAGTCAAGGGCAAGGAACTATTTATAATTTTTGATCATTTCATATTTTTTAATCATTTTGATCACTTCAGCACCCTTAGTTTGAATATGAAGTAACTATTTGAGGCCTCTCATGCTATAGTTAAAAGGATGGCCTGATGTTCTTCAAAATACGGTTCCAAACTCACAATACAAAAGGTTTAAACTTTTTTTCTCGTAGATTTTGAATTTCTAGGACGGATATTCAATCACTTTAGAGCTTCTCAGCGTTGTTCATAGCTTAAATCTTTTCAAACTTACTTAAGATATTTAAATATCATTTTAAAAACTAGTTTAAAACTATTTGAACTTCAAAAAACAGTTCCAACCATAATTGAAGTTCCATTACATCCGATCATTCACAACTGAAAATTTCGCAACAATAAATTCTCTCATCGCTATGTTTAAGTATTCTGCATTCATTCTCACATTTAATTTCTCTCATAAATATTCCAAAATAAAATTATTCATAAACTTTTGATTTATTTTCATTATGTATAATCATATCAGAATATTTTATATCTTTAAACTCCATAAGTAATTATGAATTTTAGCATCACAAGTGTTTATCGTAGTTCTTATGATACATGCGAGAGCATAAAACAATGGATTAAAATTTTCATTAGATTTTATCAAGCAATAAACATTTTTCGACGAATGTGTAATAACGTGAAGTAGATATATGCGGAAATTACGTGCGATACGAGGTAATTGAAAAAGCTTTAGTGTGAGTAATACTTATTTGATCTTGATGGGGATTTTGTCAGGTTTAATGGGATGTATTACATGGGAATCTATAAGTTTATGATGTCTAATGTCAAGATAAGGGCTAAGTGAGCTACATGGCATTCAATCTATATGATAAAGCAGTTTCTATCCCGAATGGCACAAATCGGTTAATCTATCAGAAATCCGGCTCCAAGCTGGTGTGACTCTGGCATGGTTATGGATTTAAATTGAAGCTAGTCCCATGCCAGAGTCATGTCGACTGCGCAACGGATTTCTATTCGATTAACCGACTTGTGCTATTCAGGTATGCTTCAGAGTTGCCATTATTAATTTGAATAGTAAGTTTAAATGCAAAACAGGTGCAGAATCGAACCTTGATTATTGCTACACAACACAAAGCTCTTTTATCAGTACCTTTTGTACCAATTCACACTTTACAAGTCTGACAAACCTTTTCTGAGGATTCTATCATGTAAGCCTCAAAGATAACGATGGAAATGATGATGAGGAATAAAACGGAAGTAGATGAATGTTCTTAAAAATCCATTAATGTCTAAACTTGATAATTAACACCATCATAATGTATTTAGCGGTTCAAGATCTGCTACTATACATGTACAATTTTATTACAATCAGGATAATGCTAAGCAGAAATGGAAGAATCAGCAAAAAAAGAGAAAGGAAATTGGTAATTGGATTGTGCAATTTATCACAAATTAATGAAATTAAAGAATTAAAGATTGAAGTGAATGCTTGACTATGGAAATGAAAACGAGATGAAAAAAGTTTTTTCTTCCTTTTCTTTGTGCTGCCTCTTCCGCAATATTCAATGCTTTATGGTCTTGTCTTGTGCCATACCTCAAACTTTCTTCTTTTTCCCGCCTCAATTTATTGCCTTCGTCCAATTCTTTTTTTTTGTGCTGTGCATTTCTTGATTTTATTTTGATATAGAGAATAAAGAGGAAGGCAGTAAAAGGATATAAAAGAAGGGAAATTATTTCCATTGAACTGAGCATACGAGCAGCACACATAAATAAGTAGGTAAGTGAGTCAGTGAGTATTTTTACAACGCAAAATGAACCGAATGGAAGTAAAGAAGCAGCCAATTGTAATCGGAATGATGAAGAAGGTTTCTTATTATTATATTCTATTTTAATGGAATTCCATCTGTGCATGCATGTATGTCTGTATGTGTTTTCCGACGAATATTGATATACGACTTTTGTGAGGCTTATATTAATGACTACTGGATAGTTAATGAGTTTCTGATTCCATCTCGAATTTGCATTTTCTTCTTGTTTCTGTTCCTAATATTCAGTTGTACCAAATTGGAATGTGATTTTCATCAATTTTTAATGTATGAATAAGAAAATTTCTAATACAAATTGAATCAAGTTTAGGATGCTGTGAGCTTTGTGGTTGACTTTCGTTTGCTTTAAGGCTTTTTTGATTCAACAAACTTTTAAATGCTTCTGGATGTTCTCTTGCGCTTAAATTTCATCTTCCATATTACATATCAAGCCACAAGTTGATTAATTTGTTGCTTATTCTTGTCATCTTCTTACTCAGTTCTTTAATTCTGTTCCACTCAGTTGTTCATGCTGTTTCCCTTAATTACATTTTCACTTCCTTGCAAATTTTTATTTACTCTAAAAAGTGCTCTGAATGTAAATGTTCAATGCCTCCATTTTATTTGTTATTTATTCAATATTCAATTCAATTTCCATTTAATTCCTGTTATGTTGACTGCTTCTGCTATCGTTTGTTACTTCTTTTATGTTAATGTCATACATAATGAAAATTATTTCCACATTATTTGGTATCGTCTTCCTACTCATTCATTCTCAACATATTCTATGATATCGGCAGGCAGGAACACAGCCGAGAAGAAAAAAAAATTGAATTTGATTTAAAGTAGTCAACTCGAAATGAGTTGGAGATGATAAGAATGATAAAAAGGAATGAAAAATGAGACTGGAAATGGAATTGCTTCTTTCTACTCATTTTAAAAATGTATTTTATGTCCTTCTATTTTCAAAACTGATTCCATCACATAAATGTTGGTGCTATTGTTAAGAAAAATAGAAATTGGAAAGAATCCAGCATGAAATGTCAATGAAGTAAATAAGAAATTTAAAGTTGTGGACTTTATTATGCAGCAAACTCAATTTTCATTTCCGTATCTGCTCATTGTAAAGTCTCTTCTGCATCACTGGGCTTCAGACTAGTTAGAATATGATGTTACATGCAGAAATTGTGTCACGTGATGTTCTTGAGGAAGTTTTGGGAATGAAATCTTGATTTGATTTTTGAGGTTGATTGAATTTAGCATCCGCTCCCCCCTCCCCCTTAAACGTTTTGAACCGCAGCTAGAGAACGGCCTAAAACGCTTAAGAGGGGGGCAATACCCCCCTGGCTAAGCGCCTGGAATTTAAGATATACCAAGTTAAAGTTTAGATCATGTGAATGAATATGAGGGACCAGGATATCAAGATTATATATTGGAAAATTCGCTAATGCTTAAATAGGTTCATTGTGTCCAAAAGGTTAACTGTCGGACTGGAAGCATAAAAACCTGTCTCCTTAAAGGACTTCAGTTCGATTCCCAATAAAAAACAGTCTCAAAATCTCTCCATCAATTGCTATTCCGGATCTTTTTAATAGACACAACATCCGAGACTATCTCAAAATCAACACAAGGGTTTAAATCAGCCGCAAATCCAATAGAAATGGAAAGAAATTTGACAAAAAAATATTTGCTGACTCAGCCATAACAAAGCAAAAAACTTTTACGTTCGATGTGAATCGATTTTCATTTTCTCATCTTGTTACTAGTTAGCTGCTCATTCAACCTTAAAATTACATCATGCACGTCTCACATACAAAAAAAAATGATAATTTTTTCTCCTTCTAAACACTTCCGATTTGTTACTTTCATGACTTGGTCCTCAAAAATCATTTCTTATTGTTTCCAATTTTTGCTTGTTTTCTTGATCCAATTGTGAGTTGAAAGCCATAAGATTTCTGCCAATTCCTATGATGCCTGAATCAATCGATGAAATGTTTATTTAAGCTTTAAGTTTTCTTCTTCTTTTCTGGTTTTATAGTGCAGACACCTGAGCTACGTTTGTGAGCTGAATGTGGATGAAAATTTCACTATTTTTATGTGCTTCATTTTGCTTCTTTTGTTCTTTTATTTTATTTTGTGTAACCTTAAGCTGTTCCTTTCTCCTGCTTGCCTTTCTATTCTACAGAATAAATAATGCTTGTTAGTATAAAAAATGAGAAAAGAAAGCTCTCCGATAATCCAATTATGTTTATCTTCATTATGCTTATTTCCATCTCACTCAATACTTCTTTTTATACCTTAATACTTGTACGATTGTCATTTTTATTGAACCTCTATTGACTAAAGGGCACTGCTGCTTTTTTAGACATGATATGACATTACATCCTTGCAGATAAATTTACTTGTTGTCTCTCCACCTTCGTTCATGCCTTTCGGCTTTTCTTTTCATCCACAACACTCTTCTTCCTTTCTGTCTGCATCCTTTAGTTTACTAAGCCACAAAGTCTTTTATTTTAGCATATGCTTGTGTTTTTGTATGAAAAATAATTAAAGACATTGTGAATGATGAATAAGAATTGAGTCTTAGATTGTGTCAATGTCCCTAGATGAAAGTTTATTAAAATTTATGGGCATTAAAAGATGAAAAGGTGCCTTGAATGTCTTTTATAGCACTCTGTGTGGTACAAATGTATTTCGCAGTTCATTCGTGATGTGAAAAAAATTTAAATTCCTACACAAAAAAGAGAAAGCGACCTTCGCAGATGAACATTAAGGAAAGGAAGTAACAAAAAAAATGGTAATGAAATGAGCTTCAGTTACGTTCTCAAATGCACTTCAAAATCTCACTTGCTGTATGTCATTTTCAAGGCAATAATCATTCTTATGGATTGTTATAATCATCATATTCATTATTATTATTATTTTTATTGTTAAAGTCAACTTTATGGCAGCTGTGCGATGTGGAAAAGAACTCAGTTAAACAGTTAATAAACATAAAGAAAAAGTTATGTCTGACATAAGCTCTCGTGCCATTTCATATCCATTCAATGGCTTAAACTGTTTATATTAAATTAACAAACAATATTGTGTGCAGCTCTTGGCAATTCCAATGAACAGGCATAATGTTGTTGATGTAATTTTGTTTTGTGTAAGTCAACAGAAATTAAGCGAAGCTGAGTTTGTAGATTACAAGAGTTTTGAGTGTGAAAAGCTTGAATGTGATCATCATTTGACAATTTTCACAGAATATTGACATCAAGAGATCCTGATGAGTTGATAAAGTGAGTCTTATGTGTTATTAATAAACTGTCAATGCCATATTTATGCTCTTGTCAATAATGCTGATGATGATGATCAACAATTCACAAAATAATGAAGCAGCACCTCAACACAAATGACATTAAATACTTTCATGTCACACATGATTGCAATTCAATATCATTATCATTCTACTTGCTATTATTATTGTTGTGTCTGTGGCTTCACTTTTTGGTTGACCACAAAAAAATAATTTTTTGGCAAGTGACATCAAGTGCAGATTTTTTTTTCAGTCTCATTCATTCTGATGAATATTTTATAATAAAATATCATCATTGTTTTAGCTTCTGTTGATCTCATCTTATTTTAACTGATGGATGATAATTAGGAAGCTCTTGTGGGACTTTTTTGGACTAGCTTGAATGATTAAGCATATAAGCATAACAGTTTTGACATAAATCTTCTATTTCTGTATGTTATCAATGATTTTAGATACTAGCCACCAATTCAAAACTATCATCACTTCTATACTGAGAAAGGGCATTTAATGTCCATATTCAAAGCCTCTTCCAACATGCTAAGCCTTCATTTTGAGTTCTGTTTCATTGTTCCATCGATTTAGAACCATTTTACATGAAAAACTTGATCAAAAGTTCAACACTTTATACTCAGGTGTATCCCATTAAAAAACCAGACTGAAATCCTCACAAAGGATACGAACAAGACGAAGAAATTGCAACAGAAAATCCATAAAAGAGAATCACAGAAAAGCATCTCATCTGAATCTACAGTTGTTGCAATGATTGCATAAATTATTCATGAGAAATCTTGCGCTGCAAACAAACGTAAAATAAAAAAGTTTTTTCATTGAAAAGACTCACCTTCCCATAAGCTGTTAATCCTCCATGCTTAACATTATACTTTGGTGCATCAGCATCACTTGAATCAGCCCATGGCGTATGGCATGTCGATGTAAGCGTCATATATCGAACACCAAGATTATAAAATGTCCTGAGAACACCCAATGAGCCACCAAGTGAATGTCCGCCTTCAACTCCTATTAATGAACATATTCTTCGGTTTTTGTAAGATTCCTTTATGTCTGTAAAGTAAAGAAGATGAGGAAAATTAAATATTTACATCAATCATGGCAGAAAAGAGAAGAAAAACATATGAAAAATTTATGTATGTAGAGCAAACATACAAATAGACGTAAGCATACAAGTGGAAGGAGGCGGCATGAGGCAAATGAATGAAATTTAAATGGATTCAAATTTTCATTTTCTCGCATAATGAAGGAAAATTATTTCTCATTTCATCCATCTATGCTTCTCGCCTCACTCAATACGAATGGCTATGAAGTAGCAACAGAAGTAGCACAAGTTCAGTGTTGCCACATCCTCATTTGCTTAGCAGTTTTTCTCATCTGTTTTTATTTTATTCCTTTCATCATTTATGTTGTCGATGTGTGTAGCTTAAGTCAATATTTGATTAGCAAGTTGTGTGGATTTCGTCGGAAGCAAAAGAAAACTTGAAAGTACATTTGAGATGATGCTGGGTTTTGATGAGATTGGGAATTGAGTTGGTTCTCAATATGTATCACATGTGAGAATTCATGAAGAATGACTTCAAATTTGAAAAACAGCAGGCATCCAGACTCAAAACTCATCCAAAATCATGAATTTCCAGAAAAATCTTTGGCTTAATCTCAAAATACCCAAACATGAACTATCAAGTGGAAACTGAGCTTCTCATAAATCTGAAGTTAACGAAGTTTCAAATGGAATATTTGCCTTCGTTCTTATTTGGTTTTCGGTAGCCTTGTTCCTTGCTCTCACATCTGCCGTCTATTTTCTACATATTGATAAACACACGTTTCAAGCAATCAAAGTTAAATGGAGAATAGAAAAATAGAACATGTCGGTGCTTGAAAATCGATACATGCGGCACTGATTTATGTTGAAGCTTGGGGAATTTTTCAGCAATATTCGAACTACAAAAATGTAAATTGGACATAGCTAATGGATTTTTGAGTGAGCAGACGTGCTTTTCCTGTAAATTACTTCCAATTTCAATGTATTTGTGGCTTACTTTTGAAACAATCATCAATCATGCAGACGCAAAGTCCATAACAGGAATTTAATTTCTTCTGTCTGACGAAAGGGACGTGAAATTTTTTGACTTTCATTTCCGAAATCATTTTTGGAAATTTTTGTGAATGTGTACATGCAAGCTGACCACAAAAGTACTCTGTAGCTTACATTTGTAGCTTTGACAATTTTCAATTTTGACATCTCTTTTGATTAGTCATTCTGTATGTGGATGTGTAGATGGAAAAGCTCCAGAATGGAAGAAATTGTTGAATATTGAGCAGCAAGGTATCGAATGTTTGATTACTGGAGACAACTAGATCCAGCGGTTGGAATGCAACTTCATAAAAGTTTATTGGTTTAATTCTGAACATAGCACTGCTTTAAAGGGATTGAAAGCCTGTCCAAGACAAGTTCGATGAACAATATTCAAATTTTACTATTCATTGACTAATCCTAATCTCTGCTAAGGCTTTAGGGTCGTTCACTTATGACATTTAAAATTAACGGTCATTTTAAAAAAAAAGAACATTGGATTTCCAGGACCGCATAAGTACCATCCTGAACGTCATAAGTGAACGGTCTCTTTTGTCATTTCTGAATGACTTTAAAAGTATTAAACTGGACTGAAAATTCCTGTTACATTTTTGAGACATTGTATGTAGAGTAAGCTACAATGCAGCCGTTTTTAAGACCTTACACAACAACTTAGTTTAGGGCAAGTTTAGGGGCCGTTCACTATTACGTTCTCATTTTAGGGAGGAGGGGGGTATGAAAAATTGTAACAAAATGTAACATAGGGGGAGGGGGTGTCAAGAAGTATGTAACGTTCTAACTGTCGTCTGCCTTTTAATCAAAAGTTCAAGAAAAAAATCTGTTTACAAATTCACACCAAAAACATTTTTTTAAATTTTCCACCTTTTTGATGAAAATTTAAATGTTCTTAATAACTACCCATAAAAAATTATGAACGTTCAGGGGGGGGGGGGGGGGGTTGTGAGTTGTAACAATTGGTAAAAATTTTTTTTTGCGTAACGTAATAAGTGATCGGCCCCTTAGCCCTTACAGGTTAATTAAATAAAGATTCTTACCATAAGCAGAAGTACACTTTGTCAGCTGAGGCGTATATCGATCCGTGAGTCTCTGAATCACATCAATTTGCTCCAATGATATTTGTACAGCATCTTTATATTGTGCTTCGCATGGCACATATGCAGCCCAAAACTGTGAATTAAATGAAAAGATAATTAAAATATGGAAATGGCTATAAAGTATCCAATGTTAATGAACCAGCTTTCATTTTTTTCACATGACAGAATAAGATGAATGGCTCACTATCATGATTCTACACCTTTTAAATAAAATAAAAGACAAGTGCTGTATACACACTAATGCCCTCATATATTATACAATTCATATTGTACTACTTTCCATGATAAATTCACTTCCATAAAATTCACATTCAAGTGAACAGAAGCAAGCATAAGAAGAAGAAGAAGACAAATGAAGAGAGATATTGAACATAACAAAAATTGTGTGAACATTTAAGGAAGAATAATGGAAATAAAAGTGCCAAATGGTGACATCAAAAATGTACAAATTCAAGCAAATTTTATCGCAACTTCATAAATTTTTCAAACTGAAAATAGATTCCCAGACATTCTCAGAATCAACTCAATATGGCTGTTTAGATAAAGTAAAATGCTGATACTGTAAAAAAGACATAAAGTTGAACTTTTATTGTCACAAGAAAATGATTTTCGCGCGAAAATTTATGCGATCTTGATTTCTTGATAAATAAAATTTACTCAATGATCGATTCCATTTCCGCTTAAATCTGACAGCATTGGCAGCAAGCCATAATGTCGGAAATGAGGAAAGTTTGTCATCTATTTTGTTGGAAAATTATTACATTCATGAATTATTCTTGTTATCTTTATAGGAAGGAAATGAAGTACGTAAGTATTTTGGGTTAATTCATCAAAATTGTCATTGAATATTGAGAAGTCGATAAGGAACAAGGGATAAGTGATTAGCGGCAACTTTGATGTAAAGTATGCTATTATTTTAATGAGAATCGAACCCGCATCTCAAAAGATGTTGACTTCGTCTACCCATTCAGAAATATCTGCCACTGGGCCAAGTATTGTCCAAACTGTGCCGTACCATCAAGATGTGCCGTGGGTCATAAACGTTTAAGTCATCCGTTACACAGCTACAACTAGTTCTTCAACGAACAAGGGGCTCTCTGAGGCTTTGTCCTCTAGCATATTCTCTTAAAGATACGGAACAGGATACAAATGCTCTTTTAACACCACTGAGCATAAATGACAGCAACAATGAAGCACCATCCTAAGCGACACGTTAAGACAAATTTAATTTTTGGTCGTTCTGCAGCTGTCATCCTTGCAAGTTTGTGACGTTTGTTGTTGACTCAATGACCTTTCAATGCACTGTTGACTCCATTCGACCAATCAGTCATGTTTTAACCAACACGAAAATCAAAAGCTGCCATGAGAAGCTAAAAACTTACTAATTCAAGTCATAATCCAACCACTAATCGTTTTCAGAAATCCAAATCTTATCGATTCTTGAGCATCCAATCATGGGTTATATATAGAAATATTTTTACGATCATTCTTACCCATAAATAATTTAGGTGCTAAAATTTGCCCTTGCAAAAGGCTTTCCATGCTGTCAAAAGAGCAGCACAAAAAAATTTTATTGCTTAATGCTGCCACGATTTTCCGTTTGGAATTGCAATAAATGGAAGAAAGATGAAGCACATACACGCACATAATTTTTATTATCTCTCATTCCATGTTTCTTATCATCATCATCACAATATCCCAATGTCTGTAAACAAGATCTTATTTTTCGATTTCGAAGGATCTTATTTTTCGAACGCGGGAAAAAAATTTGAATTCAAAATGTTCGTTATGAAAATTTGTTTACATTTTCAATTCAAAAATTCGAAATTTTTTAAAATGGTTAAAATTTGTGCAATTCAAAGCTGTAAAGGAAGAGGAAATAGCAACATCCCCATATTTGAACTTCCAGAGAGTTCGATACATCGAGGAAAATGGATCGACTATTTAAAATATCATGAAATTCAATATATTCAGTCAAAAAAGTATTTTTTGTGCGTTCTTCATTTTTGTCACTCTATGGTAAATAGGAATGCAAAGAGAGTACGATTAAATGCGGAAGCATTTCCATCTCTTGTAAGTATATACAAAAAATGTTATTTCAAGGAAACTATCGATAAGCTTATTAAAGCATTTGTTGAATTCAGGAAGAAGTTACAGTATCAGGGTCGCTTTATGCATAAAAGAAATGAATTTGCCTCAAAAAATAATTAAATTTTAAAGTTAATAAATATTTTAATGATTTCCAAAATTACTAACGTATTTTTAATTTTCAAATATGACAAAATTACTAACGTATATTTGTTTTTTAAAATTGATCATTTACGAATTTTTTCAAAATTTTCGAAAGCCAACTGATATTTATTCTGTTTACAGACATTGGACAATATCATTTCTAGTTCCTTTTATTTAATTCTCTTTCCATACCGGAATTATTACTATTTTTATTATTATATCCATTCTCAACATTCAGATGCCAAAAATGTCGCCAATGTGCAAACAAATAAATACGCTTGCGACATATTTAGGAAATGGATATAAAAGGCAATGACTGTGTGACATTATTAAGGTAGCTAAATGTCACATTATGCACAAATTTCAAAGAAGAAAAATTCCCATCGGATCTAAAATAATGGAATCGTCTTCAAGATAAGAGACAATTTTTATGTAGATAAGAATTGAGTATGAATTTCAATAGAAAGCTATCTTTGGCCATAAACTAATAGAAATAATGTGAAATACATTACAGGATAATGGAAGGACAATGGCTGAAAAGTTTTTAAAGACATTCAATAATGCGATTGTGGAGAGATTGTCAAATGCTATTATCGTGGCCATTTACTTAATGCTTGAGTGATTTTTTAAGAGATTTTTATTTTAAGACTTGGTCCAGAAGTTCTCAAGCTGTGTGATGTGACATCATAACCTTCTTAGCAAAACAAGGCTGAGTATAGATTTTATATGACTTTGCCTTTGCCTTCATTTGTGTTTCTTGCCATGTTTAGTTCAGACTATTAGTAAACCGCAGCCCATAGTTTGAGAACCACTGGCTTAGAAACTAGCTTGTGATTTTTTTGTAGGTTCATATGCAATATTTAGTCTGTTTGTGTTTAAACTAGGTTCTAATTGTTGTTTACTATAGGCCAGTGCTGCTCAACCTTTGGTCATTGACAAACAAATGTTCCATGACAGCATGAAGAGGGAATTTGTGTTCCGGAATAATAATGTAAGAAAATGTATCGTGAAACAAAGTTTAAACACGACTGCAATAGTCTCTTCAATCAACAGAGGTATCTCACCTATTATGCACTCGAAATTTCTTACAAATCTCATCCAATTAAATTCCAAAAATATCCCAAATGCTCTCTTCCCAAATAAATTTACAATAATTCTCTACTCTATAAGAATTTGAATACCTAGTAAAAAAGAACCATCGAAGATACTTCTATATCGACCATAATACCACTGAAGCACATTTTCGAACATAAAAAAAGATTTCTTAAATTGATGAAAAAATTGAATTTCCGATCAAATTTCTCTGTTTAGAAAGAAGCAGACTTTGGGGACATGAAAAATACAAAAAAAGAGATTTTCGATGAGTCATCTTAGATTTCAATCAGCAAATAGACAGAAGAAATATCTGTCTCTGTTCACATTGGTAGTCAAATGGCTACAGAAAAGCCATTAAATATCATTCAATTTGTGAAAGCTTCTTTTTCAATATTTTAAAGCTATAATAAATATTTTCTTTTAATGTTGACGTGAAATGTAATGATTTACTGACCAGAAAAAGGAAATAACAAGAAGTAGGAAATTATGTGTAATTGAATAAATGAAGGAAAATTTTCATGTCGACTTCAGTTGTGATTCCGTGAACTTTAATGAGCTTCAAAGTAAATTTTTGTAAGAAAGTGGGTCTTTAATTGAAGCATCTTCAGATTTTAAGATGGTTGGTTGCTATAGGATGTACAATACATCAAGAATTTAGTCCACGGACCATATCATAATGGTTAAAGCTTACAGAGATACTTAACCTTATCCGATGAGTGCCTAGACATGCTTAGGATTAATCTTGTATCTACAAACTAAAATTGATTTAAAGAATAGCCAAGAGACGCCTTAAAACAATACTTTGTGAATATTCTAAGTTATAGATGACCAACAAATTAAAGATTCCATCAAAATGCGCTTAATTTCCACATCATGAATATCTTTCTTACTTGCAATTTATTTGTATACAATTTTTTATATTCCTTCTTCATACACACATATTTATAAAGCTTTAACATCAAAACGGATAAAATGTGTAAATATTTTCTTGTATCTCTCAAACGAAAAAAGTACACGTCGCATGGATGAATAAATCTCATCGACGATATCACAAAAATAAATAAATTGATAAATATACACGCACGAGATTTTTTGATTCTACTTTTCTTCTTTTTATCGAAGAAATATTTGATTTCCTACCAAATCTGAGGAACTTAATTTTGGATTCTTGTGTTGTTGCTTGTTTGCCTTTTACTCAATCTACTGAGTTGTGCATGCATATACACAACATTTATTCTATCTACTGTACATTCAATTTCATCATCTTTGAATTGTTGGCGTGTTTTTTGAAATGTTGAATAAGCTTTTGTTATTATTATTCAGTCATTTGGCATTATCTATCCACTTGATTGATTTTCTTCTTCATTAGAGGCTTTAGGGCTTCATGGCAATTATGGACTTTCGAGAATATTCACTAAAAGTCAAATGTAGATTCGCTTGCATTTTTATTATGTTTCTTGGAAGTTGTTATGGAAGGAAAGGTCATGATAAGTATTGGAAGCTACTAGGTAATAAATGAACATGTATAAGGAACAATTTGAAGCATAGGATGAGTTTGAGGCTTTCTTTTGAAGAGAAACTTAAAGATGATTTAGATTCAATGGCTTACTTTACACAAAACAAGTCAAATTATTCTTAAATTCTGTGTTGATTTCAAATGAAGCTGATGTTGCTTACGAGGGACCGAACAAGCAGGAGAACAAGCCAGAAAAGCACATATCGGTTAATCGATCAAAAATCTGACACCAAGAGAGCGAGGCTCTGGCGTGGAGCCGGGTTTAAATCAAGTCCATCCCCATGCCAGAGACACACTAGTTTGACACCGGTTTGACATCGGATTTATGATCTTCTTCTTTCTTCTTCTTCGCTGGCCATTCAGATCAATTGTGATTCATTGCCTCCCTTAGATGGCGCCTGAAGCTGGCTCTATCGCTGGCTCCCGTTTGCCAATTACCCATACCATTTATGGATTTCTGATCGATTAACCAAATTGTACTGTCCAGGAATATGTTACAGATATAGCGTATATTGCTGTACATCGAAGTTCATTGCTAGCACTAGAAACCAAACTCTAAGGCTCTTGTAAGAATTAAGTCTTAGCTAGGATTTTGATCTCTTAAACAAATCGACATTGATTTTGCTATTCTCATCTTCCAATGCTTTCTCACTAGAGCTGCCAAAAATTTATTTCCCATCATTCCATTTCCAATAACATCTTCATTCATTTGAACAATAATTGCGGTGAAAATTCTTTTTTCGAAAACGATTTTCTTAATTTTCCATCATTAAATATAACGATAATGTCATTTGGTAGCAATAAATATTTAGTACGATACGCAATTATGGTAAATTGAATAACTACAAGAAATATGACACAAAAATGATTGTTAAATTTCCTTTCAGTTCCGTTCTTGTTAATTTTATTTTTATTGTTATGAATTTTAATAAAAAAAAAGAACCAAAATTTATCTTAAATCTTATGAGCTTTAATTATTTTGTTTTGAGAATTCTTTGAGCTCCAAAGTTGCTTATTGCTTTGTACACAAAAGCGTGTTGGGGATGAAAGTTTTGTGCAATAAATTAAAATGTTTTCTTTTGATCCTCAAGAGAAGATTTTCGAAAGCGACTGTAATCAGATGAATACATTGTCTCGTTAGAGGAGCTTTAATAAAAGTTTCTTAATAAAAACTCTTGAAAAAGCTTTTTAAAGAACTTCTATTCATAGAATGTACTTAAAAAGGAAATTTCGAGGAGCTTATAAAGTGAACTTTGTGCATCAAAATTGAAAGGACTTATTAATTAAAGTTTTTGTTGTTTCTTGAAGAGTTTGGCTGATTAACAAATTGAGTTATTGGGGATCAAGGGTGTGGAACTGAAGAATTACATTTTGATCATTTTTGATCAATTTTGATCAGTTTTTGATCATTTTTTATCATTTTTGATCAGTTTTTGATCATTTTTGATCATTTCATCAGTACCACACCCTTGTTGGGGATCGTTTATAAATGACGTTCAATTTTCATTGAGTCGGATGATTTCAGGGTTGTGCTTCAAAAAAGAATTTAGTTTAGTGGTTCTAAAACTATGTGCCGAGGCACACTAGTGTGCCGCAAAATTGATTCTAGACTTTCATGTTTTATGACTTCAAAATGGTCGTGAATATCATCAAAAAAAAAATGGTCGTGAATATCATTTAATGGGCTGCGATAATTTTAATGTAAAATAATGCGCCGTGGGAAAAAAAAGTTTGAGAAAAGCTGAACTAGTCAGATGCTCATTATCTGCCAAGTAAAGACGGGATGGAACTCAAACTCAACTAGAATGTCGTGTGAACCCTCATAAATGAGAAAAGCAGGTGCATAATTAGATTGAATTTATTGAGCATATAAGGTGCAGTCTAGAGAACCTCGAGATGCACAAAGAGTAGGGTTACCATCTAATTTTCATAAAAATACAGGACATTTGGTAAATTTTTTCGAAAAATACAGGACATAGAGTAAAATTTGAAAATTAACGGAAATTTTCATGAAAAAAATACAGGACCAAGAACAAAATTTAAAAATTTATACAGGACAGGCTTGAAAAATTCAGGACTGTCCGTTGAAAAAGTACGCAGATAGTCACCCTAACAAAGAGGGACTCTCTACCCTCAAAATCCTTCCTGGCTTTAAAGCTAAGCAATGGAGATCTTTAGTTCGATTCAAAATTGTTCAATCAATGTTACAATTATCATTCTGAATTGCCAAACAGATCATCAAAATCCTCTCACCTTCTCTTCGCTTTTCCACCTCCAAAATCTTAGTCAAGGGTGCGCAACTGATAAAAATGATCAAAAATGCTTAAAAAAATCCAAATAAGATCAAAATGTACTTTATCATTTCCGCATATTTGATCTTAATAATAATAAATAAGCTACTCTTATTTATTTATTTTTGTAGTTTTTTCAGCATGAAGTCAATAAAAACATCTTAAACTTCTTCAACGGAACAAAAGTTTGTAAACAATTTAAAAAGTTCTATAAGTAGTCAGCATTCTAATTAAAATTTATATAATTCAACTTGAAAGTTATAAATTAAATGCTTGTTATTTTCATTTTAAAATAAATGTTGAAAGGTATTTTTCATAATGAACTTTAAATGAGCTATTCAGCAGGATTAACAGTGCAACTTTATGCAAAACAACTTCTTTAATTTCATTAAATTATGTTTATTTGAAAGTTCATCGCTCTTCTTCATGCTCCTTTCCAATTAAAGTATTTTTTCGTTGAAGTAGAAACTTGTGAGGCAGAAATGTCAGTTCTAATTTAAGAACAGTGTAAAATGTCAGAGACAAAAGTAAGAATTTCTGTTTCTTGTCGTACAATTCTGCAAACATTGCCAACATGCTGTTGACCGTTAAAAAAATAATTTTTGTTGAAATTGTGAATTATTTTTCTGAGAAGTCATTCTGGTATGATGTCAATTTTTTTCGGATGAAGGGGGTCTGGGCAATCTCGAGCCAGTCTTTAATCATTCAAATATCACTTTAAAGTCACCAAAAATATCCCAAAATATTTATTCAGTCACAATCATAGTTAATTAAGTAATGCATACCCAACCAAAATTCTAATGTTTCAGTCTTGCGAATTTCCCTTACGAAATAGACTTCTTTACCTTTAAACACCCACAAGCTTAATAAAATAATCAATTAAGAATCTTGGTAGACATAATTAATGGCACAAGATTTTATTCGCAACTAATTTAGTGCTTCGTTGAGATCCTTTTCAAAAACCCACGTACAGTTTGATTGAGACAACAAAAGGCACGAGAAATATAAATTTGTATACTTATCAGGTGTGTACCTAAATATATTTACAATAAGTAAACATTTATGCTCTCTGATACCGCATAAAAACTTCTCGGAATTTACAAGCACTTTACATTAAAATTTATTCCATTAATAAATCTCAAATTACTTTTTTGTGTTGCTTTTTGGACCGAGTAGCACATCATGATAGGCTGTAACATGGTTGCTTAGTGATTGTTTCGTGAATGTCACATGGTTGTTTGATGGTTGTTTCGTGACTGTCATATGGCTGTTTGATGGTTGTGTCATGAATGTCATATGGTTGTGTCATAAATGTCACATTGTTGCATAATGGTTCTCTAATGATTGTCTCTTGTGTGACACATGGTTATTTGGTGATTGTGCAAAGAATGACATATGGCTGTTTGATGGTCGTGTCATGAATGTCATATGGTTGAGTGATAAATGTCACATGGTTGTCTACTGATTGCTTTCTGACTGTCGCACTGTTGTGTCATAAATGTCACATTGTTGCATAATGGTTCTCTAATGATTGTCTCTTGTGTGACACATGGTTATTTGGTGATTGTGCAAAGAATGACATACGGCTGTTTGATGGTCGTGTCATGAATGTCATATGGTTGTGTGATAAATGTCACATGGTTGTCTACTGATTGCTTTCTGACGGTCGCATTGTTGTGTCATAAATGTCACATTGTTGCATAATGTTTCTCTAATGATTGTCTCTTGTGTGTCAAACGGTTGTTTAATGATTGTTTCATGAATGACTCTTGTATGTCACATGGTTGATTAATGGTTATATTATTGCTGTTAGGTGGTTTCAATTCATCACTGATTTCTAGACAGACATGTCACTACCACAAACCATCTTGTGCCGCTCGGATATTGCAACAAGAAGCAATTGTCGAATTGTAAAAATTTTAATGGTGAATAAATTTCAATTTTATTATGAGAAATTAAAATGGTTGAATTATTTTTTAAGGCTTTTCGTTTGTACATGAAGGATGAGAAAATCGCCCGCAAGACTGTAAACAGCTGGAATTTTTTTGTATCATAAAAATACAATCTAAATTTTTTTATTTTTTAAGAATTCATCTGCATATTCAGCCAAACCATTGCCGCAGATTCTCATCTTTTATTTGTAAGCTTTTACGCATTCTTAAGCACAACAAAATGAAAAAAAGATAAAAGAATTTTTTCCGAGAGAGAAAAAAAGGAGGCAAGGAAAATTTTTTTTGCTCATATCTGCACGCGCATACATTACATATATGCGATAAAGAATTGTAATGGAATATTTTTTTATGAATCGTCGTATAACATCATCAGACACACAAATATGTTTTATAACTTTTTCTCTTGCCTTCCTATTTTTCTTCTTGGCATGCAATTTTATCATGACAAGTGGGCTTTATTGTTCACATTTTGCAAGATTGACTGTCCTTTTAGGATTAAAAGAAGAAGAAAGACTTTTTTTGTTGCTTCTAAAAATCATTTTGTCTATTCTTTGATGATGGATCTAGGTAAAGTAAATGCCTTTAAGGCGTAATTGATATGAGCGCGTGCAAGGTATATTTACAGAAATAATATTCATTATAGAAACGTGAAATGGACATGGATGCTCTGTTATTAAATCAAGCACCATCAATCATGATTGATGATGGAAAGAAAATCAATAGATGTAGAAATAATCCTGATGACTTGTAAGGTTTGTTTGCATTAATTATAGTTTTTAATTAAAATTGTATGGAATATATTTTTGGGGAGTTGGGACGAGTCAGTCTGAACTCTGAAGCTGGTACAGTGATGTTTCTTGTGTTTCATAATCCTCAGACTCAGTGCTCTCGCTGCAGTTCAAACGTTTGAATGGGGGGGGGGGGGCAAGACCCTCCTAGCTACGCGCCTGCTCAGACTCTAAGCTCACATAGTTTAAACTCAGGATTCTAATTTAAAACACAAGACAGCGTTAAAATCAGCTTCAGATCTGATTAAATTCTATTCTATTCCAAACCCTTCAGTCAGTCATCCTGCATAGTTTAAAAATTCACAGAAAAAAAAAAAAAAAAAAAAAAAAAAAAAACCTTTACCTATTCAGATCAATTGTGATCCAGAGGTGCGCTAGGGCGATTCGCAGCTAATGAGAGTTTAACGAGTGAGGATGCGCCAAACCACTGCACTCAAACCTAGACCTACAATTTATAGTGGGATCCGAACCACTCCTTTGATGACATTTCTGTCTGTAGCCTACAAAGGAAGGCTGTGAGCCTCATTTCCAGTACATATGATTCGAAAAAGAACAAGTGAAAAATTTCTCATACCCAGTCTCGAACCCATGATCGCTGTGTCGGTATTGCAATAATTAGGTACCGAAGTACTAAACCATTCCGCCACCGAGCCACTTCAGCTCACAGAATATCAATAAAATCACAGTTCAAGAGCGTTTCCATCACAAATCCCATCATGTAATATTTTAATAAAAGCAGTAACTACATCAAACGACAGAGTGTAAGTATATCGCGGTTTTTGTTGTCCCAATCTCTTTTATTGTCTTTTTTTTTTCTGCGGTGGAAGCAATATGTATGCAATTTTTATATATCCATGTAAAATATATGTAAGTAAAGCATGAGACAACGACAAGAGATGGTAAGGAAGACACGATTGCTATAAAATTACTGAAGAATGTTGCCATTCGCCATATCATATATGTAATATGATGTATATTTAATAGGATGGTATGGAAAAAAAGAAGGAAATGTGATGGGGCAAAATGACAAAAGGAATGACGGTTTGAGGAAGCGACGACGGTAACAAGCCAAACAAAAAGAAGGGATATTGAAATTTATTTACATTCTTGAGAACATAACAAACATAAAATAACCATTCACAAAAATAAATTTTTCGCCCATTTTCTCTTTCGTTGTTATCGACATCATATCGTGCCTCTATGTGCTAGCAAATTTTACCGTTTATGGCTTCATAGATATTACTAGCATCGTTATTTATATTTGTTTCTCTCGTTTTTTGCTTGTTTTATTTATTCTTTATGCTATTCCTTCACCAGAACATGGTAGGCATGAACATATCCTTTTCTGGTCTCGTTCTTTTCACTCTCTATTTTGGCAGATGAATAAGAAGTAAATTCAAGTTAAGAAATTCTTTGAGTAAATATTTGAGATATTTGTGGGAAAAACTTTGCAAGTTTTGGATCTTATTAAGCTTCCTGGATTAAATATTTGAATGTTTCAAGATAACTTGACGTTAATCGTACATCAATTTAACTTGAAGTTGATCGTAAAGCAATTCAACTTGAAATTGATCACACATCAAAGAAAATTGACGTTGATTATAAACCAAATCAACTTGACTTTTATAGTGCAGCAAATCAACTTGACTTTGATCACACATTAAGTCATCTTGGCATTGATATTAGAGCAAGTCAACTTGAAATTTATCGTCCATCAAGTCAACTTGAAGTTGATCGTACAGCAATTCAACTTGAAATTGATCATAGATCAAAGAAAATTGACGTTGATTGTAAACCAAGTCAACTTGACTTTGATAGTACAGCAAATCAACTTGACTTTTATAGTGCAGCAAATCAACTTGACGTTGATCGTACGGCAAGTCAACTTGGGATTGATTAAGATGTCGGTCATTAAAGAGAAGTGAAAAGCAAAACGAGCAGCAACAAAAAAGTCAACAAAAATTTAACAAAAATGAACCCTCGCTTACAAAAGCTATATCTTCGCCCTGACTAGGTAAAAGAAAAGTAACATGTCATCACCTCATCAACTTGATCCTACACTACCCCTCTTCTCAATATGTATTCTTTAAGAAGTTCCATATGATAGTGAAACATGTTTCTCGAAAAATATCTCAAAATTCAGCAGCACCTAATAGTAAACTTCCCAGGAAGGAAGACAAAATGAAAGCCGATATCCCAAAAAAAAATTCCCGTCAAAATCACCTTTGCACTAAAGACGTATATTGTAACAGGCAAAAAGAAAAAAAAATTGTGTGACCATTCTATATGATTCACAGCTTACAAATTAAGTGTTGAAAAAGGTGTGTGCATGTGCGTATACGTGTGAGAACGATAAAAGACCGATTAGATAACAAGCAACATGCCCGTAATTTTATGCCTTCAATGTTGTCGTAAACATTTCCCAACTCTCATTTGTTTTCATTTATCCAATTTTTTACTTCCTTTTTCCTGCCATATATATTTTTTTTTGTGTTGTGCTCTATGTTAACGATGCTACTCTACGACTATACAAAATTTCGTATATCTCTCGTCCTGTCGTCATTATCATGTCATGTGAAATAATGAAAGAGGAAGTGAGCTGTCATCTACAAAAATTACAATGACTTACCTGTGCTGACACACGACCACGTTTCAGTCTTTGTAAATCAGTATGGCTCCATGGCGAATTGGCCCAAGGTGCAATTGTTTTTAAATCCTCGTCGAATCTATATTTTTTGTTGCAGGAAGTTCGACGTTTATTTGATGTGACATGAATAAAAGTGGAAATATGAAAATAAAATTCGAATAAAATTTTTGTTATTTGTATGAAATTAAAATAGAAATGATTGGAATGACAGGAAGTTAGGATGAACCGGGAATGTCAAATTTTATAATGGGCAAATGGGAATAATTGACAGTCTCGCTTTCATTTGGGGGATGTAAATTTGATTTCTGATAATTTTAATATCAGGGAAAAATCAGCATATCCAGGGTGCTATTAAAAACTGCTGATATTCAGCAATTGCAATTAATTTGAGTCATAATAATAACAGTTAATGAACAAAAATTGCAAATTAAAAAAGTTCAGAAGTTTTAAAGTAGTTGGATAATTAGATATGCTGTAGATTAAAAATGAGTAAAGCTATTGAGAACGTACATAGCCCTTAAATTGTAGATAAAGCAGCGAAAGTTAAGTCAAGAACAATTAAAATAATTGTAATTACCGAAATTCATTAATTTGATTGTGCATAAATTTCCTAATATTCCACGGAAGATCGTTATGTCCATCGATTAAAGGCACTGTTTCGAGAAGTGTAATTGCTGCTTGATATCGTTCGTCGAACGGTGAACCTTTAAATAAAATTTCATTATAAAAAGAAATCTTCATAATCTTCATTCAGATAAAAATAATCTCACCTGCCGTAACACTTAAAGCTAATGGTACCGCAACGCTTGCAGCTCCAGCGATCAAAAGAATTGATGTTAATGCCAACCATTGTCGAGATGGCAGATCCCATTCTATCGATTCAATAAAATAAAAAAATTATTTTTTTCCAGTGCATTGAAGATGAGAAGAGAAAATAATTAAAATGTAATTAGGATGGAGATTTTTGTTCACTTCTTAACCTCTTAAGATACTTCAAGAGAGATTCTTTTTTTCCCTTTTAAGTGTGAAAATTTTCTTTATGGAAGCATTAAAATTATTGAACCTTTTGGTCTCCTTTTTTTCCATTTCAACAATTTTTTTTTTGCCTTTTATTTGAAACTTTAAGAAATTTTCTTCTTCATGACAGCTTTAAAGCAATAAAAATTTTTCCACATCTGCCTTTTTTCCACTTTAAACGCATAAAAGGATTCTCCCGTAAGTCTCAAATGCACTTAAAGAATTTTTTTTCTTATGTTTACTGTTTATGACTTTCTTACTCATTTTGTAGCAATGGAAGAAAAATTGTTGAACTAAAAGGAAAAAAAAAAGTTTGCTTTACTTTCTTGCTAAGGAATGAGTTGGAAGTGGAAGGGTTTAGGGATGGAATTGTGGCGCATCTTTAGGTGGAACTATACTCAAAAACGGGTTCTGCCCGTTCAAAAGTGCGCAGTTGGACAGCATAGGTTTAATTGTAATTTTTGAGCATTAAAAGTGAGAATTCACAAACAATTTTCAAACCATACAGTCACTCGGATGTCACCTATTAATAAATTTTGTCTGTTCCTCTTCAAAAATATCAATAAATAAATTGATTTTTCAATAAATTCAGTAAAATCAATTTTTATGCGAGTCTAGAATTTTAATTAAAATATTTCCGCATTTTATCATATCAATCCTTTCTAAACCATCAACATAAATGCATAATCCCCAACATATATGCTTCCAAAAATGCGCTAAAACTATAAAAGCGAGTATTTGCTATAAAAAAGAATTTTTTTTTCATTTTTCCTTTTCCCTTTTTAAAGTTAAAAAAAAGAACGAGAATAAAAATGCTTTTATGAGCAAAACCACAAGGGAGAAAAATGTTTTAAAATGAAACGATGCAGAAGAAACAAAATATTTGAACATGAAAATTAGGTGAAATGCTTTTATGGTGATTCCCTAGTGTTCTTATATTCACAAAAAAAGGAATAAGAGAAAGAAAAATAAAGGAAGTGGAAGGGAGAGAAAGTTTCTTTTATTGAAAAATTAAATAAAACATCATCAGTTGGGAAATGTAGTTAGAAGCACATAACAACATCACGTGAAGCTAGTTTGAACTACTTAGTAGTCGACTTGTGCAAGTTTCTTTTGTATTTCTTGCTTCCTTTAATAATTATTTTTTAAAAACTGCTAGCTACATGTGGAAATGTCGAAGAAGTTAGTCTTTTAAATTTTATCTATATATCTTAACTAGTGTGCTTCCTCGTTAAGTATGACAAGATGGAATAAAAAAATGTCTAAAATTTTGAGGGAATTTTGGACAGATTTTGAGGTATTTGCTATAGAACTTAGGATTTAGAGGCTCTAGCTTTCCATCCGAGAATCAAATTAAGTTGAAAGTTAACCTTTTGATGCTATTATTTTGGATATATTAACTGTAGATTCTTTAAAGTTCTAGTCATTAAACTAGAAATTTATAACTTCATTCCAAAGCTAGCCAGCCATTCAGCCAGCAATGAGCCAATTTCAGCAAGCAAGCTATTCAGCTGCGCAGCTAGTCAACTAGCAAGAAAGCCAAGGAAAAATCTACAAGGATTAGGTCTCTCTAGCCTAGTGATTTGCCTTCAGACCGAAGTTCTGTTGCCCTCTCTTTTGTGAGGACATTGGGTTGATTCTCAGAAGTTAAGGATCTTTCAATAATTATAAAGCATCAATGATAATCAATAATTTTTGTAAATTTGACAAAGATTCTCTCAATTCTGATAACACCCCAACATCCTACAAACAAACAAGCTTAACTGTAATAATTCTGATAATTTAGGTTCTTCCTGTGCTACATATATTTCACATGCAATAAAGTAAAGTTCCTTTAGAGATACTTTTGTGGTTTCAGGTTTTATTGCTTCAAATGAAAACTTTGATTTCCTCTCAGTTGAATGTGAATACGACCAAAAAAAAGTAAGATTCATGATTGTATGACACAAATACTGTGACTTTTCATCCGTTCACATTTTTATCTCATTAGTTGGGTGAGAAAGTTTTGGCCAGGAGAAGTATCTAAACATACTTTGTATGCACAAAAAGTTTCAACATTTTTTTTTCTTATTTTCAACAGGGGAGCGGGTGGATTTATCTATAAATTATGTCACGCAACATTCTATGTCAGAAATTTTGAAGGATTTATGAATACTTTGCTGATGGTTATGTTTCCTTTTATCCTTTCAGAATAAAAAAAATAAAATACAGCACATAAAAAAAAGGAAGCAACAACATTTTCATTTTATGTAAATTCAGATGACGATCATCTATCGTATTCGTGGAGAGTAGGCAGAGAGTGAAAGCAAGCATGAAAAAATAATTTGCATAAAACCCTCATAACTATGTAAAGGGGAGACAAAAAGAAATCGCTTCTAGAGAAAATAAAAGCTTTCTCATGGACACGTGCTTAACATCAATCTTGTTTTAGTGAGAAAAATTCAAAAGTTTTGTGTGAAATTTTTAAGCTCTAGATAATTTTACCATGAATAATGGAAGTTAATTGAAATTCACTTAATCACTCAATTATTCAACAAAAGTTGATTATGCAGCTTCCCAAAAGGTAATCGATATGCATTTGACATATCAAATTGAACATGTTAAAAGCTATTCTTGGAATAAAGAATGAGTAATTGGATACTGGCTTTATAACAGGAAGCAGGGTTGGTATGACTGTTATCTGCTGTAATCAGACATAAGCTGATACAAGCTTTATAACGATAACCAAGGTTGGTATGTGATCTCCTAAAATCAGACATAAGCTGACTCAAAGCATGGAACTATATCTTGTAAACCTATCTTGCAGAGATGAAATAAGGGGGGGGGGGGTTATGGCTCCAACTACCCCATTGTTTTGAACTAGGCATCATTTATATCAGTGAAAGCCTCATTTAAAGTAAGTAGTAAAGGTTGTTTGTTTTGTTCTGAAGCAAATAGGCGTGGGTAGGTTGGGGGGAGGGGGGGGGGGGGTGAGTTTGATACTTAATACAGCTCCGTAGATACGCCACTATTTAAAGAAATATCGATGAATTCCATGAATAAGCACTGATTTGTGTTTCTTTCAATCTTTCAACTTACTCACCAACCTGGCGCGTAGCCGAGGAGGGGGTGGGGGGTGGGAAGATTCGAGTGACCGATCCCCTACGTTAACAGAAATTTCTTCATTTTACTGGGGTTTTATGAGAAAATCCTAAAAATCCCCCTCCTCCTAAATTGTTCATGTAAATATTTTTGTCCACCTCTTCAAATTCCTGGCTACGCCCCTGCCTTTCAAAACCCAAAATATGTAAATCTAGAACCAGATTGTCAACCCTGCTAAACACGCACCCATATGCTAGTTATTAGCATAATTATTTCCAAGAAATCTCTCACAAAACCCACTCATTATTCCAAAATTAAATTGAATAAACAACACACTCACTTGATGAATTTGTTCCCGAACTGCTGCTTCGACTAGAACATTGCCGATGTTTCCATGGCATATTTGGATTCTTTGGTGTTCCATTAAGACTAATGTTTGAGGCAAATGAGCTACCGATAATTGATGAACTTCCAAATGGAGCGGCACCGCGCGATTGCGGTAATTGTGTAAATGATGGATTGAAGTTGTAATAATTTTGTAGCTGTGTATCCATCATGTTGAAGTTATTGAGTGAATTCGAGAAATGATGATTGCTAATTAAATTTGATGAATTAAATTGATTGTTCAAATTGCATGTACTCGAATGAACTTTGGTGATTGGTATATTAAATTGTTGTAATGGATAAATTCCAGCCGTACATTCATTGCCCGGTGGCAAAGTGTTGTATTTGTCAGGATATTTCGATGATATATTGTCATAATTTGGTAAATACGTTGGCGGCTCATGATGATAAAAATAAACAGAATTCTTCTCATCGCCTTGTGCTGCATTATACAATTGTCGACTCTGCTCGTCACAGAAAAATAATGGATATGCTAGTTTAGATGATTGACAGTTATTTGCGTTAATCTCTCCAGGATTATTAGTTTTTACTGTCGACATCCTCTCATCCATCATACCCGTTGTATTATTAGTGGTGAAATTAAACAAATCAGGCTTGTTTGAGCTCAATGTGTTAGCATTTGGTCGAGTAGATGCAAATTCATTTTGATTGATCACTGGATTTGATATATGCTTATTCGTAACAGACGCACTACGTTGTAGATGAGCTGCCTTTGGAGGTGGCGGAAAATTCGGTGGGATTATATCGTCACCAACGATGCTGTTGCTATTGTTGTTGTTGATGTTGTTTGTATTGCGATTAGGATCTCCTTTAAACACCTCGTTCTGTGAATAAACATGTAGGAAGAGAAATTTGATATTAAAATTAGATTTCACGTACAGAAAGAAGAATTGGAAGTTAACAGCGGGGTAAGTATTATGCCATCATGTCAAATTAAAAAGTCTTTTATTTTCATCTCCTTTGATGCCAAAAATACGAAACTTTAAGTCCGGAAATTCAATTAAAAAATTTTAACACGCGAGCTCAAATGTTAAATAGGCTCTATTGGGATTAATTAAAATATAATTTTTTTATCACTTTTCTTGTTACTTTTTCTTGATTTCTTATTATGTGTAAGACAACATTACCAGCATTTAAAATTGTTGAGCTGAGACTAACAAGCTGGTGATATGGACGCATTTAAATGAATTTTAATTTAGTCGTATGTTGGTAGATTAGCAAGAACAAGCCCTATGAGCTTCATATGTAATTATTATGATTCACAGAAGTGTCAAGTGAACAGTTTTGATGCCAAGGTTCGATCCCAAGATCGGTTTTGCTAAGATTAAGTATTAAAACTTAAACAGTATTTGACATTCTCTCCATTTCAGCATACACGCACTCCCTTCCCTTTTAAAACTTCCAGCTATCTCCTCATCATCAAAAATAACCATATTCTTTCCCCCTTAACAGACAATCAGATAAAATGCGAACAGGAATGTCACTCTATTAAAACCAACACCTTTAACGAAAAAACAATCTTAAATGCTTCTGCTTATCGTATTCAGCTACGGGTTTTCCGGCAAAAAATTGTTTTCATCCTAAAATTGTAAAGATTCGTGTGGGGCAGATTTTCTTCTATTTAACTTTTGTGAAAACAGATTCATTTGAACTGAATTAATTCAAAAGATTTGATGCTTGAACTGGAATCTTGTTTGGTACGAAAATATTTTTCCACTTTTATTTGTTTCGTAGTGGAATTAAAGGAAGAAAAATTAAGCTTAGCTTTGGAGATAATTTTCTTTCATTTTTTCGAGATAAAATTAGTAAATTAAATAATCTGTTCAAAGCAGGATGTGGATATGAGGAAAATAAGTGATGGTATTAAAGCTAACTTCCCGAGCGACACAAATGACAAAATCTCAAGTCGTTATTTTATGGAGCAATTCAGAAGCAACAATAGAGCAACCCTAGAGCAACATTGAAGTAAACGGAAGCAACATGGAAGGATAATTGAAGTAAAACAGAAGCAACACTGGAGCAACATCAAAATTACACACAAGCAACAAAAGAAGAACAATGAAACAATACAATAGCAACGTGGCAACAACGTGGCAACAACATGGGAGCAACGTAACACCAACGTGGCAGCAACGTAACGCCAATGTGGCAGCAACGTAACACCAACGTGGCAGCAACGTAAAACCAACGTGAAAGCAACATGCAAAAAATTCAGAAGCAATTCAGAAGCAACTTTTGTTCTCAATTAATAATTGTAATAGAGCCTTTTATTAATCAGTGTTTGAGCTTTTGCTATTTATGACGCTCGGGTCCACAAACCACCAAAAAATAATCAAAACAAGCTACAATAATCCAAAACATGTTTTTTCTTCATCCAGACAACAACATGATCCCTAAATCCACATTAAAGGTGCTCGATTCCCAAAACAAAATCATGTTAAACACGAATGTAGCCAAAAGCAGGAAAATGTTGAAAAACATCCAACAATATCATTTAAGTATCAGTACGTGTGAATAAAAAATTGTTTCATTAACAACCTCGGGCTGTTTTATTTTAATTTTTTTTTAATTATATGCTCAAACTTTTTCCTGTATTTTGTGCATTAAATTTTTGCTACGTTTGCTTTTAATCCTCATTTAAGTATCTCTGTAGTTTGTAGATTGAAAAAGCATTTATAGAAAAAGTAGTACTCTACATTCATGCTGTGATTCTGCAGTAAGATCTTGTTTTTTTATTATTACGATATTATTTTTATGTTCGTGTGAAGACGGAAGGAAATGTGAAAATGGATATGAGGGGCTAGGACGTTTAGACAGGAGGCGCATTATGCAGTTGTTGTGTTTATTAGCATAGGTCGACTACTTTAAGAGGTTGATTTGTTGAAAAAATGCTGGAAGGAAGTAAGGTTTGTAGGTTCGAATCTTAGCATTACGCTAGGTTCTTAATGATTAGTCAACATTACAAAATTTATAAAAATTCACACGACTATTTAAAGGCATTAGAATCAAGAATTTTAAAACTATTCCAAATAATGCTTTAAGATTGACCTTCAGAAATGACCTAAAATACCCCAAAAAAATCACCTTGACCGAATTCTAATTCCATTTAACAAGGACAAACTAAAAGCAAATTTACATTTATTCTCGAAAAAAAAAACGGAAATTTCCAGTTAAGGGGTGAGAAGATTGAACTTCTACTTGCGAAAATAACCAAACTTTTTTTCTCTCTTTTCCTTTTTCACGCCTTCATTTCGCTACATTCCATTCCATTACATGAGAAAAAATATGTGTTTTTCATTCTCCCTTATATATTACATAAGGAAGAGAAGTTGTGATAAGGATATCGAGAGAAATGTGTCAATGACAAAACGATGAAGGAAAAGAAATTCTTTCAAAACATCTTTTACGCTTTTCTTCTTCAGCTCTTGTTGTCACGTTTGATTCTGGATTGATTCTTAGAAGTTACATGATACTTGCATGATACAA
Organism: Chironomus riparius; assembly: GCA_917627325.4. Classification (NCBI taxonomy): domain Eukaryota; kingdom Metazoa; phylum Arthropoda; class Insecta; order Diptera; family Chironomidae; genus Chironomus; species Chironomus riparius. The sequence continues at coordinate 11,641,316 of OU895877.1, read as the reverse complement.
AGTTTTGAATATATAAAAAATATTTTGACCAGCTGTCATTGTTTTGCTTCCACTTATCTTCAAGACCAGTGTTTCTCAAACTTTTTTGGTCCACGTTACATTTTTTTAAAATAATTTTTTTTTAAAAAACCTGAATAGGGCTGCTCACTTATTACGTAACGCGAAAAACGACTTCTTAGACCGACGACTTTAGTCTCGCGGTACACTAAAAGGGCCGTACATTTATTACGTCCATCGAGAGGGTAAGCAAGAAAAAACAACAAAAGAAATTCCTGGAAATCTATTGTTTTTTTGAAAAATGACCGTTAATTTCGGATGTCAGAAGTGAACGACCCTAAACCTTTTTGAAGTCATAAAACATGAAAATATAGCGCCATTTTAGCAACCAATTTGTTTCGTGACACACAGTTTGAGAACCACGATTCTAGACAGCAAGAAAGTCAAAAAAAACTATTGGGGCCCTTCACTTATTACGTTATGCCATGAAACTGTTACCTAATCATAGACATCCCATCAACTCGAAGGCGTAGCTGGTTTGTGGCATAGCTTAAAAATGTGTAATGGTTTGGAATATTTTACATCCGTTAACTAAAGCTTCAATCTCAATGGTGGGTTCTTGACACCTAGGAACTCTCCCTTCATGATTACTCAGTGGTCACATCATTTTACAACAACCCTTAAGTTTGCTTTCTATAAATCAAATCCTCAGTTTTTTCCAACTTTTTAAACTTGTATCTTCGTTATGTCAGCTTCCCCTCAACAACAATAGTGATTCTCGGTGGCATCAATAGCACTTTTGAAAGCTTTGACACACAAAATGAATTGTATTATAAAGAAGGTAGCGAAGCTGATTTCCTCTTATTTTTCCATGTTTTGTTGTTCACCCATCAAATGCTTACAATTCTTGTGCTGTTATTGCTGAAGTCAAACGAAGGAGAAATATGAAAAAAAAGAAAATAAAATGTTTTTTTGTTGAGTGGCATATCATGTCATTCGTATCCTTTTTTTGCGATAAAATCCTTTGAAATATTTTTTTTTACTGAATTTATTTGCGTATTTTGTTGGAAATTGGATCAGAAAAAAAAAATTGAATTACTTACATGATTTTTGCCTGTGGTAATGTTATGAAAATTCATAACTCCTGACTTTGACAGCAATTTATTTTAATTTATTAAAAAGCACAATCTCAATGATTGACTATGGTAACGAATATTATTGTTTCATTGAAAATTGATCTTTTGTTTGCTAAATAAATTATGTTTTGAAACAAAAAGTTTGGAATTTTCAACAAATCGTTTAATATTTCCAAGGGGGTGGAACTGATAAATTACATTAAGATCATTTTTTGATCATTTCATCATCCATTTGACAGGCACTGTTATGGAACGTTAAAGGAAAACGGAGTATTGGCAGGCGGAAAATTACTTGGCGTACAACAGTAGAGAAGGAGGCAGAACAACAACAAAAGAAACTAGCAGAAGTAGCTGTTATAGCCAGGGACAGAAACCTGTTCAACCGCTTTATTAACGCCCTACGATTCACAGTGGATCAATAGGAACTAATCATCATAATCACACTCTTTTTATTTCCTTAAAGGATTTCCTTAGGAAGGGGGGGGGGGATGGGAGTTGGACCATGGTTGTGAGACAAATCCCACAGAAATTTCTTCATGTTTCCAGGATTTTGCTGAAAAAAATACAACCCCCCTCCAAATGTTTTCATCCAGAAAATTCCATTATTCCCCCCCCCCCTCTGCAAATTCCAGGCTACGTTTTTGCTTCCAAAGATTCTTTGAATAACGTTTAAGTTTTGGATTTTTTTTTGACATTATTTTTGATTAAACTACAATTTACAGCTACGAATTGTACATTGTATCCAAATCTAAAGCTCTGAAACTTTGATTTAAGATAAATCAGTACATGAAACAGAAATATTTATATTATTGACATTCAAAAAGCTTGAAAAATCTCTAACTTCGTAGCTTTTGTTTAAGTTCGTTATCTTATTCAAGAAATAATGAAAAGTTTATTTCAAATACCTTCGGCATTATTCATCGCAACAAATTAAAAATTTATCACTGACTTCTTCTTCGTATTTAAAACTTGATTTAATATCCGCCTACACATCTTTCATTAATTAACAAAATTATTTAAATAAGTTCCACTCTAATTTCTGTTCATTTTCTTTAAAAGTTCTTCCTTTTTCTAAATGATACAGTGAGTTACATAAAGCATCATCATCGCTGAAATTGATACACGAAAAATATGTAAAGAATTCTTCTTCTTCTTCGTTACTTCCCTCAAATTTGTGTTGATTCTTCAATTTTGATAAATCTTCAATTGTGAAAAATCTCTCAAAAATGAAAGCTTTACTTCTTTTTTCATGAGAAAGCTGTAATCCCCTTTTTGTTAAACATCGCTTTTCCCTTATTCGATTTAATATTGTCGCGAAAGTTTTCATTTTATTTTTGTGTAAAATTGATGAGAATGGAGGATCCTTAGAGTGATTATGGGGAGATTTTTTTTTGGATTATGAAGGTTCTCAATGATTTTGTAGGGAAAAGATTTAAAATGGGGTATAAAAAATAATTAGGATGATTTTTTCATAATTCATTTTTGTCAAAGGTTGAATTTGGCGAGGGGGGGGGAGTAAAAAGAGGGTATTGGTAAAAAAGGGGATATTAGTAAAAAGGGGGGGGGGATTGGTAAAAGGGGGGTATTGGTAAAAAAGGGGGGACTTGTTAAAATGGGGGGATTGGTAAAAAATGGGGAGATTGGTAAAAAGGGGTATTAATAAAAAAGGGGGGTATTGGTAAAAAAGGGGGATATTAGTAAAAAGGGGGGCTTGGTAAAAAGGGGGTATTGGTAAAAAAGGAGGGAATTGGTAAAAATGGGGGGATTGGTAAAAATGGGGGTATTGGTAAAAAAGAGGGGAAATTGGTAAAAAAGAGGATTGGTAAAAAGGGGGTATTAGTGAAAAAGGGGGGATTGTTAAAAAGGGGGATTGATAAAAAGGGGGTATTGGTAAAAAAGGGGGAATTGGTAAAAAAGGGGAGATTTTTTTTATAAAAACTTTTGAAAAATTACGAAATTTCTGTTGACGAAGAAGGATTGGTTCCACAAATAGCCAAAGCCACATAAAAAAATCCTTTTGTTTTGGATGAAATTGGATGTACCGTAAAATTTCATATTCACGTCTTGCAAATAGCAGATTTCTCCAGTCTAGCATATTTTAATACCAAAACAATGTTTTCGATGCATCATATTCAGCATCATATTAAGATTGATCATTTCATAAAGCATAATGTATTATTTTACACACAAAATTACAGTCATTATTCATCACATAACAAAATCGCTTTTTAATATTTTCCGAGAAATCTGACAAAATTATTTCCGAGGAATAAGAAGCAAGAAAGGAATTCAAAATGATGAAAAGGTTGAATAAGGTATTTATTTATATACACATACACGCATGATGATTTATGATATGAATCTCTGTATTGAAAAGTATGTTGAGTCAAAACTTGAGGGGAATGAAGTAGGAAGTTCAACATTTTTGAATATTTTTTTTGATTGAAAAATACCGAAAAAGCTTTGAATTTTTTGTGCTTCCTTAAAAAAAGGAGGGAAAGAAGTTTTTTTTTTCATTATTTTTTCTTCCCATTTCATGTTATTTTGTATGTCATAACGTAGCCCAGACACATAAATTTATAAGTATGACTTTACATTGTGTTGTATTAAGGAAAGTACACAATTGAGTAGGAACAAGAAAATGAGAATTTTTTTCATTCATAAATTGGAGATTATTTTGGAGTTCTTGGAAGGATGAAGCGATGTCATGACTTTTTTGAAACATAATCTAGTGAGCGTACATTAATAAATCAATGTTATGAATTTTGGGTACTTTTCGGAAGTGCCATTTCATGTAATTTTTTTGTTGAATAAATGATTTTTTTAAGGAGCAAGAAGGTAAGCTTGTCGATGCGGAAATTGTGATTAAATTTGTATTAACTGGATGTTTTGGATCATCAGTCAAGTAAATGAGTTCGGGGAAAATTTATTTAAGGAAGTCTTTCAGTGGGGATAGCAGTCATATGTCTGAAATCAGGTCAAATTAGTTCTCGTAATGTCGTGAGCAAAATCCTTGTCACTATGTAGTTTCTGGTGGGAATCGAACCCTCTCTGTGGTTTCTGGTGGGAATCGAACCCACGCCCTCACAACAGAGGCTTACAAATGCTTCACTCTAGCACTGACAGATTCGCCCATATATGGCTCAACACCCCAAATTCTACAATGCTCTGACACCACAGATTTCAACTTAGTTTTTCTCTTAAACTTTCTATTCCAAGAACAGAGAAAAGAAAGGTTTGAACGACGACAAATAAAGCATTGAAAAGTAGGACAAAAAATAAATATTTAAATTCCATTTAATTCTCATTCCACTTCTTTTATCCGAGACAAACAATTTGTCACAAACATCATAGCATAAAAATACATTTTTTTTTGTGTGATCATCCAGACATCTTTCTTCCATTTACAAGCACAAATCCACTAAAATGAAATAAAAAAATCCCTTTCACGTTTTTAGCGCATTTTTGAAACTCGTTAAAAAAAGGTAGCTTAATAACACACTTTGTTCGGCTGTTCGGGGCAAGAAAAACTTTTTAACCAGACATCGTAGAGAGCTCGGGTTTGTTTTATTAGCTCAGTTCTATCGAGTTATTGGTCGGTCGAACAATTAAAAGTCTTAAAACAGTGTATTTATAATTAAATTAATGATTTTTTATTTCATATGAAAAACACGTGCTGGGTGCGTTCAGAAATTTGAATTATTTTCTACCGCTGAAAAAATTTAAATCAGGGTGCGTTCAGAAATTCGAAGTTCGCTAACACAAAAATGCGCTTAAGTCCCTTGATCAATAACACGAGGACTTTTGTAATTTTTTTTATTTCATTTCTTAAAGCATTTTTTTTTTGATGAAAGGGACATAAAAACTGAGTGTACACAATTCATTTTAGAAAAAGAAAGAAGTGGACATGAATGAAAATGAACAATGAAATGGAATATAAAATGATAAAATGAAATCAGAACACAATAAATTGATGCTCACTACTTTTTTTCCCTCGCTTTCATTCTGTGTACTGAAAAATATGCTCGCTGTATGGAAAAATTAAATAGACACAGAATGAAGGAAGAAAAAGAGGACTAAGTAAGGAATAGAAGATGAAAAAATGTTCATATTTATCACACAGCAACATCATTCATCATCATGATGAGACCGGCACTGCGAAAAAAATTTTTTTTTGGTAATGTGAATGAGTACAATAGACTCACTGGTTGCTGCTAATTGCAGTGCATGTTTTTCTAACAGCCTCTTGGGGAAAGTGATTTAACAGCACTTGTTTAAGTGAATGTACTGCAGTACTTCTAAGATATTAAAAGGATTTGTTTTTTTGAATGAGAGTTAACGAGTGCAGTGCTGTGATTTGTTAAGCTACGATTGAATGTTTGAATCAACTGTGGAATGGTGGTTTAACTGAAACTTTTTGAGGTTAGATTTTAATCTTTTTGTATGTAAAGTTCTGATTTTCTTTATAACTGTGATATCAGTCTCGAGCAACACAAAAGAAGTAAAGGAATCTATAATGAGCCTTTCAATAATCTTCATGAACCTTGACATCTGGTGAGGCATTTAATTAGCTATCAAACGGATGATTTATTGGCTCAGGGGAAATAGATTGTCGAATCATATTCTTGTGGGAATCGAACCTCCCTTTACAAATCATATTCTGGAAAGAATCGAACCTTACTTTACAAATAGACAATCCTTCAGATTTGTAACCTAATGCCTACCAATTTTGGCTATAGAGGTCTTATTCTCACACTGACAGATAAGCCTACATATGACTCAATATCTCAAATTTCACTCTGTTTCGAATTCAGACCCCTGAAGATACCCAGATAATAGAAATGTGGCAATGCTAAGGCAATTTTAACCAGGAGCGTAGCAGGTGGAGGTTTATAAAAGATGTTTGACGTCCAAAGTGAAAAAAATTGGCAATATGACCCCGGTTGCCCCTGTTCATGCACGTAGCCGGGGGGGGGGGGGGTATTTGGGGGACCCCCTTCGTCTTGAGAAATTTCTTCATTTTGCTAGAGCTTTTATGAAAAACTCGAAAAAAATCCACAAACTCCCCCGCCCTTAAAGTTTTCTATACAAAAAAAATTTGTTCCACCCTCTTCAAATTCCTGACTACGCTTGCCCCTGTTGCTTCAACAAAAGAGCACTGAACCCTCTTTACCATTGATGAAGGATATATTTTCGTGCCTCCTTAAAAAACGCCCTTTTGTTTGGAGTTTTGATCATTTTTTTAAGCCCCGCTATTTGACCAGCTCCTTTGGCTACACCCCTGACTGCCAATCAGTAAACACAACATTAACAATCAAGACAAAAACAATCAGCCAAAGTGAATCGATAAAAGCTCACATTTCTACACAAAGAAAAAAAAGAATCCACACGAAAAATAAGCAGGAAGAAGAAAAACCTTTTTTTTTCTTATATTATTTGTGATATTGAAGGAAAAGATAGAATGAGAGAGTATAAAGATAAATAGAGAAATGTGCTTAACTAAATACTGTGTTCAGTTGTATTGTCAGAAATTTTCTTTTTCGTATTTATTTTCTTCTCGCATTTCCCAAACAATTTCATTTCTTGGCTCTGTTGCGAGACACAATAAAGTTGAGTATTTAATACAGATATTTTCCATATAATTTTCTTTATTATCCTGTCTATTTTGTGCTCAAAACTAGTCGACAAACATTTTTTTAAGTTTTGCCTAAGGGTGGGTCGCTTTTCCTTGATACTAAGGAAGACAAACACAAGTGGAATGTGCAAGAATGGAATTTTTGACACCATTCCACTGATAATGGCATGACTAATACAGCAGTTTTGGATATTTGATCTCATTTATTCTTATTAAAAAGGTTCCAATGTTTATAAGCGGGTTTGAGGGGTCGATGGAGGTTAAATGAAGTCTCATGATGTCTAATGAGTCTGAGGGGTATTAGAGACACTAAAGGGGGTCCAGACTACACCAGTGAGATTCAAATTTGTTTGAGAACATGAGTTATATTTTGGCTTTGCAGAAACTGCACCAGTGCTCCACATTTAGCTCCTAAAGAACCTTTAACATAATCGCCCTCCAAAACAATCTGCAGAATTCTCTATTCCTGATTAGATTCAGATTTGTTCAATACAAACCCCCTCCAATCCTTTCAAATCGAAAGAGTAATCGATGTGATTGAGAAAATTGAAATTCAACCCATAAAACTTCATTTCCCATCAGGGAAACGTTGCTTTATTAGGTGAATATTTCTTTTTCTCTATCATCCTTAAGTGCCAATATTCTTCCTCAATTTACGAGTAACGGGAGGTTGTGCTAGTAAATAAATAATAAACCAAATACAATAAAAGCATTTGTTCGAATTTTTCCCCATTGTTGAATTTATATCATTTGGAACTGAATATCGGCTTGAGAGAGAAAATATTTTTTCATATTTTTTTCTATGTTCAGTTTACTTTTATTTACGATTATGATTCCATGAACAAGAATAATTTTTGTGTATAACATGGATTCCTCCCCCCATGCTGGTTAAAATATTGCTACAATTTTTTTTTTATCTTTTTTTACGAGATTTCAACTTTCAAGAACATTGTCGAGTGCGAAACTTTCTAGTGTTTACTATTTCTTGTGTAAGTTCCAAGGATAAAGATTTCATTAAATACTCGTACATCCTTCAATGTGTCTGTAGAATGTTACATTTTGTAGCTTTTGCCAAACAAACCACTTACGGCACCTCCATAGCTCTACAAACTCATTACAACTTTTTGCGTGCACATAGAAGATGAATATTTCCTCCATAATATCATACTCATGTATGAATTACTTGCTAAAACCGACTGTTAAGACTTGGATAATTTACAGACATAAAAACTTTAAAGAGAAAAATTGCATGTGCTTGAATTAAATACCAATGTCGATTAAATCTCGTACAGTAAATTATTTTCTTTGTTTTTTTACAGTAAAAATAAAGCTATCGTTATGCAGAGTTGGAGTAACTCTCAGAGTCTTCTTTGCTTCTCAGTCTGGATTAGAACTTTGATGATTAATAATGTGAAAAACTTATGCAAATGATCAAGTCGTTTTCTTATGGCGTTACTTTGAGAAAGGAATTACAAAAGCTGTGTGGATGTGACTCGAAGAACATCAAGAGTAGATAGATCTGAGCATATGACTCACTATAAAACTGGTTGTGTATGTATGCCGAATAGCCAAAATGAGATAAGTACCTCTGTGCCCGAGTGGCAGAGATCTCTGATCAAGTGGTCTGAGATCGGCTCTTTAGAGGTCGTGGGTTCGATTCCCATCAAACCCGACTTGTTTTATAATAGTATACACATGCAGTAGTTATAGGGAGATTTACAAGCTGTATGATACTTTTCATCATGTAAGAAAGACATCTGAGAATTTCTTCTATAACTGCTTCATTTAATAATCATAATTATGGCACTAAAGAAAGTGTCAATTGAAGACGCAGTCAGATGTTAAAATGAGGGCAGCGTCAATGACTACAGCAACAGGCAGTTTAATTGATATTATAGTCTTGTTTTGAGCAGCTTTGAGTTGACATCGGGTATTTAAACAATTTTTAAATGTTGGTAATTTCCCAGTAAGACTACATCCAAGATAATACAAAATCAGAGCTTATTTATAGATTAAGTTTGCATTCTGTCAAGCCATTAAGAAGCCCTCAATAGCTTAGTGTTAAGAAGATGTTACTGGATACTGTAAGAGCATGGGTTCGATTCCCTCTTCTGCACTAAATCTTTTTTCTGTTTAATATTGAAACTTTAGATTTTTAAGGTATCAAAATGGAGTCTTTAAGCATCAAAAAACATCGAGCATTTATAAAGTTCATCATGAAAATTCACTTTCATCTGATTCAAGCTATCAAACTACTCCAAAGATCCTGACTACGTAATTGCAACAAAGTAAATGTCAATTTGATTGCACAAATTTAAACATCCACAACTCTGTCGATGTCCGAGCACTTATTGCATTTCAGATTCAATTCTTTCACAATACAATTCAGTGAAATGAATTGAAAAGAAAAAAGCTTGTAGAGGATTGTATGAAAAAGAAGAAAAATAAAATCAGAACGAGAAAAACGAATTGAAAATCTAATGGACCAAAATAATTCTTTTAAATGCTTTATCTTTCCAGCAATAGCAAATAACAACAGTTGAGGGCTACATAATTGTTTCTATAAGATGAGAGATTCCACTTCCTTCATCGATAATAACAAATGAATTCTGTTCCATATGATTCGATTGCTTTTCACTTCAAGATTTTTCAATCGTGATTGAAGCTCTTAGAAAAAATACGTAAGATATGAAAGCGGAAGATGCTTCTTTTTTTTATTGAATTGAGGAATGAATAATAGAAATGAAGAAGAATGAAAATGAAAAAAATCTGGGAAGTGGTAAAGGATTTTTTTCTTCATTTATTGTAAAGAAATAAGTTGGAAAAGTCATGGGGAATGCAATTTTGTAAAGATAAGGGAATTTGATTTTTCCATTGAATTTGAGAATTCTTCGATTTATGAATTCAGGAACGATATCGAAGTGCTATTGATAAAAGAAAGATTTGTTCAATAATATGAATCTCTATTGTGTTAATTCAAGAGGTGTCAAATAGTGTCAAAAGGTGTTAATGAACACAAATATTGTTGTCATTCAGGATTATAGCTAGAATATTCGAGGAAAGGGTTGAGTTTGTTTGAGAATATTCGCTAATTCATGTTTTATGAGTTAACTATATCCAAAACATTGACACTAAAGTTTACCCTACTTCATTTTTATCCTAAGTCATGCACCTAATCCTAGCCTAAGGTTTCCACTTAAATGGAATAAAGAAGAAGGTAACTGTATGCCTAAATCAGTGATTCTCAAACGTGTGGGACCTGAAGAAGGTTAACAACTTATCTAGTGCAGTGGTGAATAACCCTTTTCGTGCCATGCCATACCTTAGTGGTAAAAACACCTTTACCTATTCAGATCAATTGTGATCCAGAGATGCGCTAGGGCGTTTTGCAGCTAATGAGAGTTTAACGAGTGAGGATGGGCCAAACCACTGCACTCAAACCTACAATTTATAGTGGAATCCGAACCACTGCTTTGATGAAATTTCTGTATGTAACCTACAAAGAAGGCTGTAAGCCTCAATTACAGCACATATGATTCGAAAAAGGACAAATGAAAAATTTCTCATTCCCAGTCTCGAACCCATGTTCGCTGTGTTGGTTTTGCAATAATTAAGTACCGAAGTACTAAACCATTCCGCCACTGCCAAAACCGCACACTCACCCATTGTTTGGGCAATGTTCGAAGTAGTTTCATCATTCCTACAATAACCTTCAAAGCTCAAACATCAATTCTGCAAACAGCAAAAGAAGCCATCCGGAACTGAAAACCAAATCTAAATTCTTAAGACTTTTTAACGTTCTAAAAATACAGCAACGATGAAAATGGATTGAAAAGTGTAAACATCAAAAATAGGAAGAAAGAGATTAGGTGAAAAGGCTTCAATGTTATTGCGCTCGATTTGATATTGAAGTACTATAATCAGCACTAAGGATTGATGTACAGCATCCTTTCAACTCAGAATGACGACGGTTGTTAGATTTATTAACCTTTAACACGTTTATTCAATTTTGAATCCTGCATCAGTTCCTTGTTATTTCATAAAGGAACGTGTGGTTATGCTAGTACACATGCATAAAGTCCTCATTACTTATTCATAGCCATTCAAACATGAAACAATTAGGGATGAATTTTGGAAAAGCTATTTTCTATCTCATATCATGATTCAAGGAACTGAGTATAGAACAACAAGTCTCTTTATATGCTTTATATTTTGAGGTAAGGGAAGCTTAGAATCATAAAATTAATATACTCAATTTTCTTCTTTTCACAGCAAAATTTGCAAAATGAAAACTTTTAGTTTTAACAAAGCAGAACTCATTATTATCATGACTGTAAAAAGCAGACATAAGCTTTGAACAGCCCCAACAAGATTATCAAAAATTCTCACTTTTATGTTCCTTTATGGTAATATAAAGTGTCGGAAGTTAATTGTTATGGTGAAATAATAATAATAATAAGAATTCTGAGTTCATTCACACATGAAAGGAACAAAGAAAATGTTTTTCCAACAAAGAGGATTTGTGGTTGTGAAGATTCAGGTTGGAGGAAATTTATGTACTTTTCAGATTTTTTTTATGCTTGCTTTGCTGGATTTTTGTGAGACTTTCGAGTTTCAATGTTGAACTTTATGATTTTAAAAGCTGCTAATTCTGCAGTTACGAACGTCATTACTTGCAGTAAAAGAAACGAGTTAAAGGCAAAGCCGGTGCTGGTTCAAAAAAGGAAAATCGAAAAATTCCTGACTTCTCCTGAACAGGGTTGTAATACAGGCACCTGTGCACAGGTGAGAACCGTACAATTCCTAGATAATTTATAAGGTTTTTCAAAAAAAAACATACAAATTCTAATAAAACCTCACAAATTATCAAGAACTTGTACGGTTCTCACCTGTGCACAGGTGCATGTATGACAACTCTGCTCCTGAATCATGCAGATCAGAGTCGAACAGAAGCTTACATTGGTATCAGGTCATATATAATTGAAATCTGTCATTTCGAGAGTAAGGTCTTAATGACCGATTGTGTACAAAGCAAACCGACAATGTTAAGCTCAATTTCTCTGATTATAGTTCAATTCCCACACAAAATTTGATCTTTCAAGCAGTTGTTGTCAACATGAGATGATAATGCTTCATACAATGCAGTACAAAGCATCAAAAAACCATACTAAATAATGCTCTTATCAATGTCAATTTCAGCCAGACAGCATCAACCAAAACCTAGCTTTTTAATAATCAAAAAATGACTCGAACAAGCATATTAAAATTAAAATTAAACCATAGACAATAAAAATTCATTATATTCATGAAAAAAATCTAATTTCAAAGCTTAATACCCTCTAACCTAATATAGAAATGAAATACTTTCAATGCAGATTGTGGATGTGCAAAAAATATATATCTGAGATATAAAAAAAAAATTTCAATTGTGGCATGTATAAAATGTGTGGCTTTGTGTGTATGAATATGAATATGAGATAAATGAAATTTTGAACACGACACATCATAAATTTATTCATTAATTAAGAATTATGGTTTCCTAATCTCATCCACAGCTAGCATTGAAACATAAATCGAGAATATCCTATTGTTTCTCAATTGGATGGACATAAACAATATTATTTAGATTATCAATACACAAAGCACTTCATATTTTGATCATAGAGGCGTTAGATGTTAATATAACAATACAAATGCCTAATTTCCTGACAGTTGATTCATCAACAACAGAAATTTCAATTTGTGGAACAATAATAATCATTGAATTGCATTTGTACACTCTATGTTTATTAATTATCCTGCCCTCACTTTATCTTTCTCAGTGTGAAACATAAATAATTGTCTATGCATTGAATAATTTTATATTCAGTTCCAACAATAACATGTAGGTACATAGATATTTATTACAGGGGATGGGTATTTCAGGAATCGTTTTAATTACACGTGTGTTGTCTAGAATATTGATGCATGATTTAAAATGGATGTAACTGTGCGAATTTTCTGACTCTAGCCTTTAAACATGTTGTTCTTCAGAAACTCAAACCCACAGTCGATTAGTTAAAATTACAGTTTAGGTATTGAAATCCTCGATAGCTTCATAATTGATCGTTTTTACAAAAGTGATGATGTGGATTGAAATCAGTGCTTCGAAAGCTTTACTTCATGATACACTTGTACAGTGTTGTTCAAATTTTTTGAGACGCGGCACACCTTAAGGATAAGCCATGACAAAAGTCGCTCACAGCAAGTGTGCCGCAGCACACAGTTTGGACAACACTGCACTAGTATGTTGGAAGCTATGACAAAACTTTTGATTCTTACGCGATTTGTAGCTAAAGCAGTACTAGTCACTAAGTTGTATGCCTTATTAAAGCATCAATTAACTACTAGAACAGTGTTTCTCAAACTTTTGAGTGCGCGGAACAGTAGAGCAGCATTTATTCATCTGTTTATGTTTCAACGCCACGCTAGCAACCACTATTGACACAGCTAGGATTTTTACCGGAAAAGTAAAGCTTCGCTGAGCATAGTTTGAGAAGCACTTTATTAGAAGATAATCAAGTAACATAAGTGAAGGTAAACCTGGTTAAACTGATGACCAATCGGTAGCCGCTAGGTGATATTACATAATTTTAAGCTAGTTCGCTAGTTTGCTTGTTAATTCAAGATGTAGCTTACCTTCGTGTCGTCAATATTATATTGCACTGTCAATTTAGTCAATTTAGCCCCAAGTATCCAACTTCAGAAACTACAAAAATTTCAAATCATCTACTTTTGGTATACTAATACGAATTATGAGCCCATAAGCTACCATCCCCAAAACTATTTATCCCTGTTTCATTATCCTTGTCTCTCCAATCATTTGGTTTTGTAGGTTCATTAATTTTACAATTCAAAGATAAAAATTAAATTTTTTCTCACACATGTCGCACGACTCATACATTTTTCAGTTCCATAATGGCATAATGGTTATAATTTTTATATATATGGTATCATATTAAATTACGTAGCCTGCAGCTACACACAATACAACAACAACAACAACAGAGAAAAAGTTTCTATTATTGGATAAATATGCTTGAACAATAAACGGTAGCACATACCTCTATGTGATTTGCCTCAGGATATCCAGGTATTCGTGTATTAGATACACTAAAGTCCTTTAAACTGCCATTGTCGATTCTATTGTTGTTACTTTGCTTCGACTTTTGCTGCTCTGTATTCGATTGCGTAGTAAAGTGCTGTGGAAAATTGAAAAAAAAAATCGCATTATTTACAAAAGAGTAAAATTGGTTAAAATTCAATTTATCGTGAGCGCTTTGCAAGCTCTCGTCTGTTTTCTATGTACATAGATTGTGAATAGCAATCAACTTACCAATCGTCCATATGATCCATATTTTTTAAGGCGCTCACGTTCCAATCTTAATAGGATTTGTGCGTTTTGCTCGCATGTGTAGGTATGTAACGGTCGCTTACGATCCAATGAATACTGATATAATGGCCGGGATTGATTCGGTATAACCTTTAACGGAGAGGAAATAATTTTTTTAAAAGCTGTGGGGGATGTTGAGGATTTGGAGCATAAATTTTTGTGGCAAAATGTACAAGACATTTGTCACAGATACCCTGAAAAAACAATTAACGCCTTCACACTCTTCATTAGTGTTCAAAAATGGGTAATTGAGCATTTATGGGAAACAAATGGCACTAAATTGATCATTTATAATTCATTAACTTTTCGATTATCTCGAACGAGAGTCATTTTAAATATCCTCAGGTATTTGATTTAATTCCATTTCTAAATCCATTTAATGTCAAAGTTGTTTTTGAATTATTTATTCTCTCTTATAAAGTCATTCGGTTGCCAAACTGAATTATAGTTCGAGGGGGGTAACAACATGATGGAAAAAGGTTTTGATAGGAAATTTTTTAACAATTTTTTTTTATTTCCCACCAAAATTTTGAAGAGTGATATTTAGATATTACTAGGGAGGTAACAACATGATGGGAAATATATAGAGTTCCAATAAACCAGTGAAAATCGATAAGTATAGCGATTCCCATCATGTGGTTACCCTCTTGATTATATATTAAAATCCATTCATCAAAGTTTTGGCGGAAAACGATTAGAAATTCCTCATTGCTCGTTGTTTCCCCCTTGCACACATCCAAAAATCAGTTCATTGAGTTAATTAATGTTTAATAAACTTCACTTGAAACTTTTCGATGACTGAAGCATTAGGAAAGGCATTTCATCGTATTATTAACATATATTAAGGAGAGATTAAATCTTCAAGCAACAAAATTAATCATTCTTAGCTTTCAATCAAATAGTAATTTAATCAGAAAATTATTTTCCTCGGCTTTCGTAAATCATATTAATCTTGATAACTTCTACATTAATCAACTTAATGCAAATAAACTTGCTGAAACTTTTGGAGATGAAAATAAGTTCGAGGAAATTTTGATTGATTTATTTCTGGAGATTTTCGTGCAAACTTTGTGGGCGCAAAAAAAAGTTTGAAATAGAATTTATTTTCTTTTTTTGGTGAGGAGTCAATTAAAAGTTGGGAAAAAGCTTTTCTAAAGCTGATTATTTTGTGTTTGAACTTTTCACCAGAAATACTAATTAGATCGCTTTTATATTGAGTTGTGCTTACTATGTGTTGACAGTTTTCTTGGAAATAATAAAATTTTATTGTAAGTGGAAAATTATTAATTTTTGTTAAGGCACTTTTTGGTGGTTTTAAGTTAAATTAGCATTAGCAACAATGTTACTATAAAGCAATCATGTTAAGGAGATTCAATCAATGTCAATTAGCTTTGCACTGAAAATTGCATTGTTGCAAGTTCGAAACCTGCTTAGAATACATTAATTTGAGAACAAACTAGTAAAAAAATCGCTAGTACTTCAGATCTGGGCGACTTCAGCGTATTTTCCTCGAAAAGATCAGGGAAAAATCACAGCTCAAAATAAACATTTTATTAATTTATATAATTGAATTACAATTTTTTTGTTAAAACTGAATAATGAGGGTTTTCAGATTCAAACTTGTAACGGATTTTTCAAATTTAAAATAGATATCACATGTTATGTAAAAGTCGATTAAGTCGTGGTAAATAAATAGAAAACTTAATTTAGTTAATTTTTGGCAAGGAGTTATGAAATATAAAGTGGATTCGGATTATTTACAATATGGCAGCTATTGAATGTAAAAAACCCGAATTCTATACGTGTTTTCATTGCTGAGATCTCAGTGTACCAGCCTGCCAGCTAAAGAGAACATTAAAGCGTATTTTTTTAATCGGAAAATACCTCAAAAAGGTTAAGTGTAGATTTTTCATTGGAAAATGGCGCCAAAAAAATTTAAAGCTTGCAGAAATCATTAACAATTTTTCAAATTTTCCTTGAGCTCTAAAATTTCAACTAAACTATTTTTAATAGTTTCCTTACCAGATACTAAAATTAAAGCTCCTTTAATATCGAAATTGAATTCTAACAATTTCTTAAAAATCCTTATTAAACCCCAAACATTTCAAGATCGCCTAAATTTCCACGAAACTTACTTTTACCCCCCAAAAATAATTTTAATCTAATTTTTAAAAAATCCGATTGATTCATGCGAAATAAAACATTCCCTCCAAAAAAAAAACCTTCAACATTCAAAGCTCATTTCATTCAACATAAAAATTTAATCAGCATAAAACTTTAACGAAAGAAAAGAAACTTTTTTATTCTCATTTTAAACATTCCTATTCCTCTTAATCTCTTCTGAAGTAGTCAGAGGCGGAAGAAAGGCAAAAGCAAATGATTTTCATCACATTTTTGCGTGAAAAAAGGGTCTTCAATTGTATAGGATTTACTGAAGAGTTTGAGAGAATAGCAAAGAAACAACATAGGAAATGAGGCAGTGAAAGCAACCATATAATTGAAGAAATAATCCCAATAAATGACTAACAATAACGTTTGTGATGAAAGTTAATCAATTCTCTCGTCTCTCTCACTCTTGTGTTTCTCATTACATATTATCGAGAAACAAATGGAATTGATGTATAAAAAAGAGTTCGATTTATTCATCCGGAAAAATGTTCATGCTTGCTATTGGCAATGAAAAGGTTCATTTTTTCAATTTTGCCCTTGTTTTCTTCACTTACTTGAGTGGTTCTAGTATGTGATGCAAATGGGTAGAAAATGAATATTTTTTTGAAAGGCATGGAATATTATTTACGGGTACGGAGTGCTTAAACATGAGCAACAGCATCTATGAAGTATGAGAATAGCATCTAGAGTTCATGGAATGAATTTTGTAACTCAACAAAGCAATTTTGGATTTGTTTGAGACTCGTATCCTTCAATTTGGACAAATCAACTCTTAAGATAGCTTTAATGGCTCGTTTTTGAACCCTACACCAGTTGCAAACTAGATCTCAACGTGAACAGACGTGTTTACAAATCGCTCCGCAAATTATTCAAAAATCTCAAAAGAAACAAAACAGAGACTACCTGAGAAGCTTTTTGTTTGCAAAAAGTTTCAAAATCTCAGTTTGATTCTCAAAACATCAAAATGGTAGCATCACCAAAAACTACCAACAACGAAGAAAATTTGTCTCAAAATCAGCATGGACTTAATAGTTCTCAACAACAACATTCATCTTCAGTGACAATTCTCAATATTGAGGAAATTTTCAGTGAAGATGTTTCACAAGCAGCCGACATTGAGATGACAAATCTCAAACCAAAAAAACAAATATCAATAAAGAAGTTTCTCAATGAAGCAAGTAAAGCAGAAAAACGCCCTCGAGAAGTGATAGTTCCCAACGCTCTTTTAAAAAGAGTAGCAAATGAAAGCAAACCAAAAGATGGGAACAAACCACTGTTCGTACTCCCACCAGTGAAGAAAGCTTCGTCTTCTGGAGTACCGTATCTATTTGGTTCACCAGAACAGGAGAAAAAAAGATCGACAACTTCTTCGTACTGGGGAGAAAACAGCAAAACACCAGAGCAACAAAAGACAATTTCCGTAAACACGGAAAGCAACAACAACAAATCTCAACAAAAATCAAAACCACCTCCAATTGTCATCAGCACAGGAGGAGCTGGTGAAATCAAGAGATTGACGAATGAAATAAACAATCAACCTGGAAGTTTCTTAATTGAGACCAAAAAGGGCAAACAAGGAACAAAAACGGTAACAACGGAGAGTTGGGATTACTACGAGAAATTCATCCAACTACTCAAAGACAAAAAGCATCACTTCCACACATACTCCAGCCAAGAACCACTGAAGAAGTACGTACTCTATGGACTCCCAGATATGGAAATCAGTGAGTTGGAGAAGGAACTTCAAACCGTAAAAATCACACCAGTAAAAATTGTCAAAATGACAATGAAACACAAAAGACACGAACAAGACGACGACCAGAACTACCTCGTGTACTTCAAAAAAGATGTAGAACAAGGTGGAAATTTCCTGGAATTCCTCAGAAAAATCAAAATTGTCAGCAGTTTCAAAATTAAATGGGCTGACTACAAAAATAGACAAGCTGGACCATCCCAATGTTCGAAATGTCTGCAGTTTGGTCATGGACAAAACGGTTGTAACAAACCGTCCGTTTGCTTCAGATGCTCTGAGCAACATGACTCGAAAACGTGCCAGTACATATCGAAAGAGACCAACAAGGTTCCACTCGGAAAACTCAAATGTTTCTTCTGCGGTGAAAAACATACAGCAATTTTCACAGGTTGTAAAACCAGACAAGAAATAATTGAAAAATGGAAATCAAAATCACAAAATGGAAACAACCAAAATCAAAACAAAACAGCAGGCCATTATTCATATGGACAACGGAGAAACAATCCTCCAACACCGCATCGTCCTGAGAGATCAACCAGAAACGTCCAACATGCACCAAAACCTCAATGGAGAAAGGAGTATATGGAACCATCAACATCTGGTACACAAAAGCCTGTTCATCAAAAACAAGTTCCAGTCAACCACAAACCAAGGAACACAAATCCTCCTCCAAATCACAAACCCTCAAATCAGGGAAATAAAAATAACTTGAACAACCAACAAAACAATAAAGAAAGAGGAAAACATTGGAAAAAGAATCAAAGAAAAAAGCAAAACGAGCGCATTAATAACAATCAACATCAAAAACCAAAGCAAGTTGTTGAGCTTATGGACTCAGAAGACATCAGTGCAACAAGTCAGACCTCGAATGAAGTCTTCCCAGAACCTTCATTCAGTGTTGAGGTAGTGAACCGAAACATAACAACTAATCAACAAGCTCAAAGCACCAGCACAAGAGATAAAAACATCTCAGAAATAGAGGTATCAAAGTGCAAGTACCTTATCAGCGAGCTTCTCAAATTAATCGCCAAAAATCCAGAGTTCATCGACGAAATACTCCAAGCAATCGGCTCAAGTGCCAAAAACACCGCATACAATAATGGATTGTAGACAACAAAGTATCAACGTCCTCTACTGGAATGCTAACGGCCTCACTGACAAAATGTTAGCATTTCTCGACTACCTAAGCAAGCAAAACGTCGATGTTGCTTGCATCTCAGAAACATTCCTAAAACCAAACTCAAAAATTGACTCGCATCCAGACTACGTAATTCATCGATTGGATCGCGTGGATAGACCAAAGGGTGGTGTTGCAATCATCGTCAAAAGAAATCTAAAACATCAGCTTCAACCAAGCTACAACACAAAACTAATGGAATGCATTGGAATCAAAGTCTTCATCAATGACACGGATAGTTGTCACATCCTCTCAGTCTATCTCCCAGGAGGAAGCAAAGGAGGGGAAATAGATCTACATCTGAGAGATGACATCAACAAAATAACAAATCTGAGAGGAAATTACTACATCTGTGGAGACTTCAATGCAAAACATCGAGAATGGAACTGCAACGTTGCAAATAAATCAGGAAATATTCTTCAGGAAATGTCAGGAGAGTTCATGATCTACTTTCCTGACTCGCCAACGTACTACCCAGAAGATCGAAACAAATCAGTGTCAACAATTGACCTGATGCTCTCGAATTCCAACCTCGAAACAACAGAACTTCAATGCACAGAGGCAATGAGTGATCACTGCGCTGTGTATTTCCAAATCAAAACATCAAAAATCGACAGAACTGAAAATACAGTCTACAGATATGACTACAAAAACGCAAACTGGAAAAAGTTCAAAGCACAAATTTCACGCCGCATTGAAGACAACATTGGAGAAAATTCTTGCAATACAACAGATGAGATCGAGAATCACATTAAGATTCTCTCTGAACTCATCATGGAAGCGAGGAACTCAAGTGTAAAAATGAAAAAGATCAAGTTCGAATCAACTAAACTCACACCGGAGATTAAAGATCTAATCAACACAAAAAGGAGTCTTCGTCGAAGATGGCAGAGAAGCAGAGATAATCAACTCAAATCTGAATTGAATTATCTGCAGAGGGTCATCAATGAGAAAATTAAAGAACTCAAAAACAAAAACTGGAATAAGCGTCTCTCAGAGATTCAACCGTCAAATCAAACAGTTTGGAGAATAGCAAAATTTTGCAAAAAAGGTTCAAAAACAATGCCTCCATTGACAAATCTGGGTAAAACGTTCATCACCAACAAAGAAAAAGCCAGCGCACTCAGCGAGTATTTTCGTGAAGCTCACGAAAATCCTCTGGAACAAAACGATCCACAACATACACAGGAAGTAAACAACACAGTCAAAGAAGCATTGGAACAAGACAATGATGAGAATCCAGAACTAACAGATGTAAACGAAATCGTGAGCATCATAAGAAATCTGAAAAATCCAAAAGCTCCGGGACTAGATGAAGTCAACAACATACTCATCAAAAATCTTCCTGAAAAAGGTTTCGAATACTTGAAATTCATCATCAATTCGTGTCTGAAACTCAACCACTTCCCCAAAGTTTGGAAACATGCAAAAGTGATTCCTATTCCAAAACCTGGAAAACCAGCAAATGAGCTAAGCAGCTACAGGCCAATAAGTCTACTCAGCTCAATAAGCAAAATACTGGAGAGAGTATTACTGAATAGAATCAACGATCATCTTGAGGATAACAACATCATCCCAAACCAGCAGTGCGGCTTCCGGACTGGAAGATCAACATCTCACCAGCTCATCAAAGTGATCAAATCAGCAAAAGAAAACTTAAACAACAAAAAGTCAACAGGCATGATCTTCCTGGATGTAGAAAAAGCATTTGACAGAGTCTGGCATAACGGACTCTTGTACAAAATGCTCAAACTGAGATTTCCACTGCCACTTATAAAAACTGTAAGATCTTTCCTCAGTGAAAGATCTTTCGCAGTTTTTATTAAAGGTCAGTTCTCAGAAATCAAGGTAATCAAATTCGGAGTGCCACAAGGAGCAGTGCTTTCACCAACTCTCTACAACATCTTCACGTATGATGTTGTAAGAGAGACAACCAACAACATCGGTCTTTTCGCAGATGATACAGCACTGTATCATTCTGCAGAGAACTCGGCCGATATTGTGACACATCTACAGCACACAGGAAGAAAAGTTCAACAATACATGAACAAATGGAAGATCAACCTCAACAAACAGAAGACTCAAGCCTTATTC
This sequence comes from Chironomus riparius, assembly GCA_917627325.4. Lineage (NCBI taxonomy): Eukaryota > Metazoa > Arthropoda > Insecta > Diptera > Chironomidae > Chironomus > Chironomus riparius. The sequence continues at coordinate 11,619,923 of OU895877.1, read as the reverse complement.
ATCACAAACAGGCACTCCAGGCAACTACCAGGAAATAACATCAAATTTCTCAACGAAAACATCAAATGGGAAACAGAAGCTAAATATCTGGGAATGGTGATCGACAAGAGAGTGACATTAAAGCCGCATGTGGAGTATGTGACCAATAGGGCTCACACCGCATTAAGACAGCTTTATCCGCTCATCAGCAGGAACTCACAACTCGACGTACGAAACAAACTTCTCATCTACAAGCTAGCCATCAGACCAATATTCACATATGGTTGTCCAGCGTTTGGAAGCATGGCAAAAACCCACCTTCAAAAACTTCAAGTACTGCAAAACAAATTCTTGAGAATTGTTCTCAACAAAACAAGATATGAAAGGATCACCGATCTTCATACAGAAGCGAAAATACCGTCCATCGAAGACTACGTCGGAAAGTTGCAAGCGAACTTCAACAGTCGTCTTGCATCTCAAAACACCGAATAAATCAAATGAAATACAAAAGAAAGTAAAATCCGTAAATGAAATCAAAATTAAGAGACAAAAGGCAAATTGAATGCCTGAAACCTTAAAACAAAAAGCAACAAAATGTATAGAAACTTTGTACATACTTAAATTTAAATGTAAATAAATAAAAAGTTTAATTTAAAAAAAAAAAAAAAAAAAATGAACCCTACATCGATAAAGCAGCACCAGGACACTATTTCTGAGTCAAATGAGAAACTAGACCTTGAATTTGTTAAGAGCCAGTGGTTGTGGATCTTAAGTCGGTTACCAGACTGTCTGGTTGATTCAGTCAACCCTAGAAACTAATCTCTTAACTTTAATCATCAGTCTTCAGCTTGCCCTACCCAACATACATCCCCTCAAAAAAATACAATACAAAATTTAGTGCCACTAGCTTACCATCTACCGCCCATATTACTCAACATTATTATAATCTCCATTTATGTATGTTGTAACATTACAAACTTACCTCGGTTTCAGCGTCACAGCTGCACAACGATAATGTACTCAATCCTTTATTCCGTTTCAATAAGCTTTTGTTACTATTATTACTGTTATTATTGTTATTGCTAGCATTTGATTCACTCGTCGTCGTTGACGATGCTGCCGTGGTACATTTGTTCTTTAATATTCCACGAGTTTCTGTCGATGATTCGCTTGAATAATTATCACCATTGGTTGTTATGTAATTAGGATCATTTTTATATTCCTTTAATTTTTGTTGCTGTGCCAGTAAATACTGAGACTTTGATGAGTCGTAATTGTAGGGTGTTGGTGTCTTATTAATATCTATAAATGAGATATCACCCATAACATTACTGCCATCATTAACGGTCGTTTGTCGTGGACAGTGATGAAATCGATGTGATTCATCAACACGACATTTTCGTCTTGTCGGTGACAAATTAAAATTTCCACTCATTCCACTCTCCATCTCGTAATATTCACATTCACTGAAAGATTTTTTTAGACGCGGTTTTCGGCTATTTTCATCACAAGCGGTCACGTTGTTTGTGCCACCAACAATAGCTTTGTCTGCGGTCGATAATTTTTTATGATAATTATTCGAACCGTATTTAAATTCGGTCATGCTCTCAATTTCTCTTCACTTTTTTTATCCTTATTTTTTCATTTAATTTTATCTCTCATTGACATTTTTTAATTCTCATCTTTTTTTTGGCTCTCGATTTTATTTTATTTTAATTCTCCAGAAAAAAAGGAAATAAAATAAAAGCTGGATGTATATAAAATAGAGCACAGATATCCTCCACAATCAGATTACACCGCAATTAAAATTCGCATACTGTGAAATGGGAAAAAAACAGACAGAGAAAATTAAAAGTAGTCATTAGTATTAAATTTATAAAGGACATTGGGGTTGTGTGGCGCATTTTGGAAAGGAGTTCAAACAGAGGATGATTCGAGGTTGTTATTTTTAATACATTTGTCGTTGTGAACAGATTTGGTCGTATTTCATTTGCTTTTAAAAGCAATTCAATTTAAAAAATCTTGATTTAAGTCAACTTATAGGTGCTGGCGTTAGAGCCCCTGGTAAAGCTTCCATTAATAAAGTCTTTTCTAAGAATGTTTTTGTAGATGGCAAAAGATCACGCGTACGTCCCAAGAAATCTTGGAAAGAAGCTGTTGACAGAGACAGTATTGCATTTAGTATGGGTAATTAGCAAACGGTAGCCAGCGATAGAGCCAGCTTCAGGCGCCATCTAAGAGAAGCCATGGATCACAGTTGATATGTACGGTAAGTATAGATAAGTAAGTATAGGTGCTGGCATAACACTGGTACTTGATTAAAGATTTTTCGTGCCACAGGTATCAATCCTGTTCAGTGATATTACAAGAACCTAAAGAAGTTGCTTGATTTTTTTTTCTAATAAAAATCCTGGCAATTTGAATCAATTTTCTTGTTGGACCAAATTTTCGTGAGTCATGAGTGATTTCTCATCTCCCTATTTCAGGATACTGACCTATTCAGTACATAATCGACTTTTAATAGAGTCTTAACTAGATCTATCAATTAACGACAATTTTTTATAAAATTCTGAACCAACAATCACAAGACCAACGCAAGATCAACACTTACTTCTTCGACTGCATTAATCTAATTACTCGAATTAGCCAGAACTGACAAAATTTAATAGTTAATCGTTAACAGTCAAAACTCTTATTTTTAATTTTAAAGACCTTTAACCCCCCCCCCCCCCCTTACCATTCGAATTTCATTCTGTAAAATTCTTCAAAAATCCAAGATTTATGAAAATTTTAAAATTTAATTCCAGACTCAAAAAATCTTACAATGTAAATGCTTTAGAGCTAAAAATGTAAATCCTTCAAAGCTCCTGCCCAGATATAGCCAAATCCGCAATAATATTCAAAACAGTCTACAATGTATTCATGTCCATTATTTGACCAACAATCCAGGTGTTCAATTAGACACTGTGCCAAATAAAATACAGAAGACCCTCAATAATAAACGCCACACGAATAAAAACAACAGCACAGAATTGCACACAAAATTGTTTTCATATTGAGGCCAGAGAATATCAGCAGTATTAAAAGGACCAAAATTAATGGCATGTTGCGACATTTTAACTGTCAAATTTATTCACAGTAAACCGCACAGTGCTCAATTCTGTGAGCGTAAAAAAGAAGATGAGTAGAGGTAGCATAAGCAGTAGTGGGAGGACCATTTTTCTCTGTATAATTGCATGGCTATAATGGTAGTCAAATAATAATAATAATTTGGTCCCATTACACCAATAATGATGTAAATAGCGAAAGATTATGGCAAAATGATATTCCCTAACAGACAAAGAGCACGCTCTGAACATGCTTTTTAAAAATCAATTATTTAATTTGATGACGCTAAATTAGCGTACTCTCCCATATAAATGGAGATCGCAGTACGGTACCATAAAAATCACGCTCTCAAGAGTACGCTTTTTTTACTTGCAAGTTTTTCATGCAAGTAAAACTTGAGATCATGATCAAGAACATGTTCAGCTGATCATGCTTTAATTTCACTAATTAAAAAATTTTATGAGCTTGTGATTATGCTATTGATCATGTTTTTCAGAAATTGATATTTTTCTTCTTTTTTGGTGATTGCCGTGATTTGAACCCGAGTCCGCTGTGTTGTGGTATGTCCTAATAACTGTTCATCTTGTCTAATGCCTTCTGAAATTAAATAACTTTCAAATGGCGAAAAGACATATTTAAACTATAGAAAGTCCAAAATAATTTCTTATAATAGTGATTTCTGCTTTCTCTTGTGAAGTATATAGGACCTATACTAGTGATTTCTGCTAGCGCTTGTGAAGTATATAGCAAGGATAATTTGAGCATAATCTCATGAGGATGTCAATGATCATGCTTTTTATATACTCTTTTGATCATGCTCTTGAGAGTATATAAAAGATTATGAAGTAAAAACTTGCATACAAGTTCTTTATAATTAGAAGATGATTGAGTCCGCTATTGAACATGCTCTTTACTGGGATCTTGAGAGGATGTTGAAAAAGCGTATTCTCAACCGTACTCTTGATCAAGAGCATGCTCTTTGTCTGTTAGGGATTATTATATTATGATATTGGATATGCTGTGTTGTCTCATCGTAATTATATGTGTTAATTGCTATCACCATTTGGGGATTAATTAAAAGCACATTTTTGTCGTTTACATCGAGTAATTTATGATTTATGACTTAATATTTCTCCCCAAGCCTCCATCGATGCATGATGAAATATTTACACACATGTGTGAGGATGTCGAGACACTGACTCCATATTTTCATCATCATCGTCGTATTATGATGCTGCAGCTTCTTCTTTTTCTCATCCACGACACACTTTGTACATTTTTTAAATTGAAATTTTTTTCCACCCGTTTCATCCACACCAGAATCACTTAATATTTCATGAATTGCAGATTCACGATAAAGAAATGAGAAATATGTTGCTCGCTGGATTTTTGCTGGCTCTTGGTGTGTACCGTCATAGTCTTTATCATTTTTATCGCCAATCTTCCTTGATTTCTATTGCGTTTTGCATAAGTTTTGAAAATGAGTTGACGTCGTTCGGTGGCTGAATGGTTCAGTACTTTGGTACTTAATTATTACAACTCCGACACAGCGGTCATGGGTTCGAGACTCGGAATGGGAATTTTTGTCCATGTCTTTTTCTAATCATTTGTGCTAAAAATTAGGCTCACAGCCTTACTTTGTAGACACAGACAGAAAAGTCATCAAAAGAGTGGTTCTAATGCCATTAATAGCTGTAGGTCCCGGGTGCTGAGTGATATACTTATCATAAAAGAGCTACTTTTGCCAAAATGATTCATCACAAAACTTTAATTTTCAAAGGCAAGCAAACATGAACTTTTAGTCATTAGTGATAAACACACAGTACAAGATACATCATATAACATTCCATAACCTCACCCAACATTTAAACTTAACCTTTCACCTGTCTCGATATTACCATAAAATATTTATAAAGTGTTAGGGAGCAACGACTTTACGAATTTAGTTTTACCAATTTTATTACGCTTATATTGCAGAATTTATGATAACATCTCCTGATATTTTTGATATTTCATGATGGGGCGAGTGAATGAAGAACGAGCGAAAGCACATTTTTTTTCTGTTGCTGTACATTCCTTGCGTCAAGCTGTATGTATGTACATAAAATTTATAAATTTATGCAAAAATCATGATTGAATTTAAGTTGCTTGAAGGCGAGGAGTATAAAAAATTTCCATAAAGATAAATACACGAAGCATATAAGGAGGCAAAAAGAGATAACAGCAGTCGAAAAGCTTTAAAATTTAATTTTATTTCATCACAATCTGATGTATAGATTGTTGGGAATGAGAGAATAAAGATATGCAAGCATACATTTATCAATCTGTGGCTCCTTCCTAAGTTTTTTTAAGGACTTGATCTCTCATTTTAATTCTAACCCATTTCGCCGTCAACGACAGAACCACCATGATATAAATCTTTGCTTTCTTATCAGTTTGAGGAGTTGTTCGTCAATGACGTCTATTATGAAATTGGATTTTAACTCACATCCAACCCTATTCTCTCACAGAAAATGCTCATTTTGTGTGGAATTCCTAAAAACCAGTTGGACGTCATTTATAAGCAACCCCATTAGTTGTTTAATGTTTGAACCAAAAATCACACAAAAAAAGAAGGAAAATTCGGGATATCGTAAAAAAATTGAGCTTCTTCTTTTTTCATTTTTATTGCTTTTACATGTAACGGTCCCTTGGGGTTGTAAAATACACCCAGTGAGTTTATGGCCAGAAACAAATCAAAAAAAAGTGAAGGAAAAAAATAAGTGAAATGAGAGACAGTGGAGATGGAAATGAATACTTTTTATTGCCATTATCTTCTTTTTTAAAAGAGAAGGAAGAAAAATAAGAAAGTCAAATTTCAAGTACTTCGTCTTTAAAACAAATAAAGACTTCGTTGATTTGATGCCTTTTTTTTCTCATCGAAAAATTGGAAGCAAACGGCACAAATCAAATTACGATTTTCCCTTGCGAGAAGTTTGTTGTTTTCTTTGTAAGCATGAGCATTAACTGCGATGGCAAGGTTTGTTGACGATTGCACTGTGATTTCAAGGTTGGTGGCATATCAAATGTCAAAATCCCACGCTTTGTTGCAATGAGTTTCCTTTTTGAATCTTATTAAGATTGTAGCTAAGTTTCAATGATGTAATTAGATTAGCTTGAAGCTCTGTTTCAATGTTAAAGTTGCTCTTTGATATTGATTTAAAAAATTGATTTTATTTTCAAATGACCGAAGGCGTATTGGTTTTGGGGGGTCAATTGATAAACTTATATTCCCTCCCCCCCTCAAAATGGATATTTTATAGGAATCTGTAATGACTCCTTCAATGAGGCTTTATAAACTTGAAGTTTGAGCAAGGACAAAGTAAGGAATGCCAAAAAGAGTGTAAAGCAAACTGAAATATTTACATTTGTGAGGTAAAAAATCAGGAAACCCTCTCGGGCAAAATTTTAGGGGTCTGGTTTCTAGCGCTTTCTAGGCATCCTATTTATAGACCACCCAAAAATAATCCTAGCTGCATCCTTGCCCATTTCTAGTCCCTCTCTATAGCTCTTGTTTAAATATTATTTATTAATTCATCGAAATTTAATTGAAAAGCTATTTTGAACTTTAAAAGTCAATTGATCTCTTGCAGCTATTTCCATAGCTTCTGTTTATCATCACAATAACTTTTCGCAATGATTTAATTAGCACAAATTATCCCTGTAAGGTGTTAATAATCCATGCATAAATTATGACTACACGTGTACTTTTACAGCCTCAATCAATCGCATTTTAACCTTTTTGAAAATTCATACAAAATTTTACTAACACGAGGAGAACGAAAAAGTAAAAATAAAATTGAAAAATCTATGATTTTTTATGACAATTGGTTTGCAATAAAAGAAACAAAGCGTCGAGTAATAAAAATCGCATCTTGAAAGTCAAATAAACAGCTCGGAAAGATTGTTTTACTATTTTTTTCCTTATTTTTATATCCTCATTCACATCTTCTCATGTTTTGACGCTTGAGGGTTCGTGCTTAACTAATCCATCCACATCACATCTGAAGTTCGAAAATTATTTGCCATTTCTTTGTAGTTTAGAGGGGTTTTCTTGAATTTCTTTGGGATTAGCTCTGAAAATTGAGAATAATTAAGCATTATGGCTAGGCTGTCAAACAGTTTACTATTGATCGGGACTTTTCCGCTTTGTTGAACAAAGTTCCGCTTAAAATCCTTAATGATCTACTTTTTTGGCCCTATTTTCATTGAAAATTCTTGAAATTCGGTCAGTCTCGCTTTTTCAGAGCTGAAATCGGACATGTCTTGCTTTTTGATTAAAACCGTTGTCTAAACTTTTTTGAGCCACGGCACCCCTTAGAGGTAAGCCATGACCAAAATCGTACACAGCATACGGCTGGCGACAGTTTCAAAAAAATTCTTCGGCACACCTGTGTGCCGTGGCACATAGTTTGAACAACACTGGCTTAGAATATTGAAAAAAATTCAAAAATATTTTAAACCTTAACTTGTAATCATAAGCAAAAGACCTCCTTAACTCAGCACAACACTCTAGATTTTCATCTTTTTTATTAAATTTTTTTTTGTTTATATTTGCATTCTTAAACATCAGCACATACCTTAAAAACAATAAGAATTTTCAATTAGATTACTGAAGCTTCAAACCATAAAATTTATTCAATTCGTGTTGATATTGATTTTTTTTAAGGATGTTGACTATGCAAAAATGCGTTATCATATGCTTCACTACTTCTACTATCCACTTCATTTTCCCTTTCTTTACTCTCTCATCTGCTTGAATAAAATTTTGTGAATTTATCGATGAATGTGAGTGATATAACACGAATTGAATGTGGGCGTACGCATAGAATAAATGTTAAGAATTTTTATACGTCTATGTGTTATTCAAATTCAATCCACGCAAACATAATGTTGCGATAAATGCCTTGATAAAGCTCTTTCTTAGCTGTTGCTGTTGCCGTTTAAGATTTCACCTCGCATTCTCATTTCTCGGGTGACATGGGAATTTTTTCGTACAACAGACAGAACTAAGAAAAGTTTGAAGGACTTTTCTTGTCTGAAAAAATCTCAAACTGTGACTATAGCTACCTTTATTTTATGGAAGCTTAGATGAAATTTGAGAACTGAGGCGTGAATTTCTTTGAAGAAAAAAATTAAACGAATTTTTTTTTATTTCAAAGGAAGTGGCTGGAAATTTATTTTTGGTGCACTTTATTGAGGGTCTATTCAGTACTTAGGTAGCGCTTTTAAAAGATCCTCCCATCCTTGTCGATACATTTTTCAGGTTTTTATGACAATTTGTCCCAAGCATTGAATGAGGGGGGGAATAAATATATTATATATGTTACGTAATATGTGATCGGCCCCTAAGAACTGAGCGCTAGAATTTATTCATTAATTTGCTAAAAATCATTCATAAATTAATTAAGCTCAGCAATACAAATTTCTTCAGAAATTGAACAACAATTATTAATTAAAATTGGCGTAATTTAATTACAGTGGAATTTCTCTCTACCAAATTGCTCAACATCAGCAGCAGCACTGAAAATTGCATGCGTAAATATTTTCCTTTCCCTGTGAAAGCAATCACAATCATTATTTTATCGATTCTTGCATCAGCAGATTGTAGGCCATACGAGGGAATTTAAATCAATCAGTCAATTGAGAGAATCCAGGTCGTAAGCCGTCATAAATCAACAAAAACGAGTCACAATATGTCAAATCATCAGAAAAAATGAAATTTTATTGGATGGGATTCTTGATAAATTTTTGTTTTTTGTCGATTTCGATCAAATATCAAATAAAATTTATATCAATTTTTATATCCCTCGAGAAATCTCAATCGCAATTTGAAATAACCTTTACACGACATTTTCGTCTTCTGAAGCTATGAAATCACCATCACTCACTGTTTTATTTATTTTCAAGTAACTCTCATCTACTTTTATCTCATCTTGTTTATATGCGTATATCAATTTATTATTAGCTTGATTTTGAGGAAAATATGGTAGAAATTCAGGTTATGTTGACTTTGGTTGGATATTGGAAAGATCTAATAGCTTTTTGGAATTTTATCTCATCAAAAACTATGATTCTTGCAAGTTGAGATCATTTAAGAAAAGTCTAACACTAAGTAAGTGTAATTAGTGGCAGCAATAAACCACACAAATCAAAAATGTCATCATCAAGTCATAAAATCACAACTATTGTTGTCGAGATACAAAAAAAAGTTTTAGGTAAGCTAAAAGCATGTCTGAATCCATATAGTAGCTAGTCTTGTAGCTAGTATTGAAGCTATTCTTGTAGCTAGTCTTGTAGCTAGTATTGAAGCTAGTCTTGTAGCTCGTCTATTCTAGTTCCTCGGATTCATTACAATTTGCCTGCATAAGCTTGGTAAGTCATTCAACTATGACGTTCATCATTTAGGAGGGGATGGGGATTTTTTTCACATTTTTGGAAAGAACCTACACTAGCTAGCTAATAAAAGGAGCACACTGCATGCAGTAGGTACCATTTTTTGCCATCAGACAATTCTTATGTAGCTGTCAATGCACCCATCATTGTTGAGGTGGCAGTGTTCTAGTTATTATTAATGTATCGCTTATGAAAATGTCTGATATAACTGCGCTTTAATCCTAGAACCCAAAATCATATTAAAAATCCATCATATATAATCCTACTTCCAACTTCTTCTTCAACTCCATCCACACCCTTCTCACTTGATGTTATAGTCTCATTTAATTCTTTGCTTTATTTTTCTGTACCAAAAAAGTTGTCAGTCACTCATTTTTTCTGTGTACACACACACACACGATACAGTAACTGTACGGCATCTACTTATTACATGAAAAAAAGCAAGCCATTTAGAACTCTCTCTTTTTTTCATGCATGTACGTTTCTACACAGAAAGAGTAATTTAATCGAAACAGTTTACGTTAAACAGCTTGCGATGAGGAAAATTTCCCATGAGATGCTGCCATGGAGCTCTTACGCTCTGTTGTGTCTCTGAAGCAATTAAAAAGTGGTACGAAGAAAAAAACTAGAAGACAGAAGAAATGAAATTAAAAGGAAAAGAGGAAGAAGAAAGAGAACCATGATAATGACTAATGGAATAGGGTAACGAAACATGTTATTATCCTAAACTTATGCTTCTTTTATCCCATCTCTCTTCATTGTCTTGTATTAATTGCCTTTTGCCTTTTGCAAATAATGATTATAATTTATTTACTCCCTCGTTTAGGATTAAACTGCCTTCACTTGGCGCACATTACACAAAAATCTCTTATTCTCTCTACACGCACTTTCCAACTGTCAGTGCCATTTTCATTACTTTTTTTTAACCATCCTTCTCTCTTGTGAGTGGGTCGGGGAAGAAAAAAAAAGCAAGTAAAGCCCCATTCGCGGATAGAATACGAAAATAATGTAACAGCAGAGCAATTATTGGCAATGCTGTATTCTGTTCAAGGGTAATTAAAGCTGGCGGTAAAAAGGATGTAAATGGTTCATATAAATGTCACTTTTGTACGCTTTATTGTGAAATGGAAGCGACATCCTTTCTGCAATCGTCTCTTATAATTGGTCTTGATTATTGGTTTAATGCTCATGCTCTTGAGTTGATTTGGAATGGATAGTGTTAATGGATGTTGAGACAATAAGGTGAAGTGTGTGATTGTTTTTTTACTGGACGTCTAGCTTGAAGTTGATTATTTTAATGTGGCTTTTAGTTGTAATTTAAGAGCAGGATCAATAGCTGAATGATTGAGTGATCTACAACTGAGTTAAAAGTTCGATTTGAATGATGTTTAATTTGATTTCAGATGCTTTTACACTGTTCGACTTATTAAGATCAATGTGTGTATTTTCCGCGAAAATACTGTAACTAGTGACATAACCTAAACCTTACAAATGTGCAGCGCCATCGAGTCAAGTATAGACATGAAGATTGAATTATTAAATGAAAGGAATCATTTGAGAATCGAACCCACGTCTTGCTCAATCAACTGGTTACAGATTTTTGGACTAGTAGCCAACCACTAAGCCACTGTAGCCTTACTAGCACGCTAGCAGGTTCGCCTATACATGACTCGACATCCAAGATACCTACTCAGTTCCAAAAATACAGAAAAAAAGAACTGATGCACTTTCAAGATAAGCTAATTAACACATCAGCTAATTACAAAACATCAATTCCATCCATTCATCAAGCCCAACATCATATTTACAAAATATCCTATTAGTAAGCATAAAAGTCTTATTACTTTATTGCTAAAAGACGTGCACATAGAATCATGGGCAATGACCATTGATATTCCAACTTGTAAGCTCCTTTTTTTTCCTCAACCGAAAATTTCAAGAAAATGGCCAATAGAACTTTTATTATGCGGCATAATGTTCCTCGGAGAACTTCATTACATAATGATTATTGTACAGACGAAGGATGAGAGCAACATATAAATTCTCGAGTCATTACGAGCTATTTGAATTTGAATTTATGAGTCGAAATGTTAAGCGAACATCATTTCCGAATTACATAAAATGAGGAGGATGGAAATCCTCTACTCATCATGTGATGATTATGCCGCTGTAAATTTTAAGCATAGGCAATAAAATGATGAGCGATTGACGATGACGTAAAATGTTAATAGGAGGAATAAGTTTTTTTTAATGGAGACGTATGATTGTGAATTTAAGATTAGAAAGCATTAATAGCCATCGTTAAGCTGTTTGTTTGTCTGTGCAAAAGAGTTTTGGCTTGTTTTTATGTCTTTAATTTTTAGCAAGACCTTATGATGTTTCAGATATGACTTAAAACTTATTTAATCGTGCGTGAACTGATGATGATGGGTTCCTTTTGCTCCAATTTGAAGCGTAGGGTGTCCACAAAGCATTTGAATCGCACTCGATTCTAGGCCAAAGCTGCTATTTCCTGCAGCTTCTTGTACTGTTGTTCCGCCTTCCGTTCAACAGTTGTACGCCAAATAATTCTCCGTCGGTCCATGGTCCTATTTCCTTGGACATTCCAGAAGATCGCAAGCACTGCAAAATCTGTATGGTCTTTCCTTAATGTTGAGTTGGATGGTCTGGAAAGTGATTACTCTATATTGGGGTCTATGGAGTGACAGCTCAGCACTGAATACAGCCAAATTCGAGCTATATCAGGCATAAGCTAGTGCTATTAGCCTTTAAGCTGTTCGAGTGAGCTAAATCACTTAAAACTACTAAAAAATGCTTAGTTCTGCGTGAAATATAACCTCAAAAGTATCAAGTAAACGAATTGACTGTGTCATTACCAACTCATACATTTAAACCTTCCAATATCATCCCTCAATCATTCACTCATCTCATCCCATCCAAATAGACAGATCATAAACTAAATCACCCATCTATTCATCAAAATTCAGAGCTGAGAATATAAATCAATGTTGGTTTACATTTCCTCAACCATACACTTGCTGTCAAATGTAATTTTTTTCGTACCTTTTTTTTCCTGAATATATATTGAAAATATAGTGCATACACAGGCTTATCATTCGACATCCATAAAATGACAACAGGGCAGGGTTGAAGCGAAATTTTCTGTTATTTTATCATGATATTAAATTGCTAAGGGTATTATCTCTCCATTTTTATGGTATACATATTTTGAAAGACCAAAATCAGCATAGACTGAATGAAAATGGACACGACTAACGGTAAGCCAGCTTCAAAAAAAGAGGAGAAGAATCTTTTCTGGGTCGATAATTCAATCAAGGAAAAAAATAATATAAAAGAATGAGAAAGAAGTTGGAATAATAAGGAGAATGGAAAGGTCAAGCCTTGATATGGTGATAAGAGATGGAATAAAGCAAGAGCTGAATACAAAATAGGAACGTCAATGTCGTAAAAAAAGGTAAGAAGAAGAAAGAAAAAGTGACAAAATGAGAAGTCCATTTGTAGACAATTTTCTCACAATTGTGTAGCCGTTTGGCTATCTATGCGATTGTCTACCTGCCAGTCCACAAACATATTTTATTATCATGAGAACAAGAAAATGTTCTTGGGATATATTTGTAGGAAAACTGTCATATTGATTGTTTTCTGTCCCGCTGTTCAATTGCGGTTCAAATGTGAATTTGATCATGGCTATTATCATCTCAAGCATTAAGGTTGTGAGTTGTTTAGATTGCCAATTACTATTCAATGGGTGTCGATTTAAGGATTGACTTTTAAGATTTTACATGATTCTGCTAATAAAATATCATATTAGGTGCTCCAGAGGCTTGATCAAACTTGAGGAACTTTTAATCATAGAAATTCAAAAGCGTCAAACTACCCAACAGTAAATAAACCTCTCTTACTCAATCCTTTAACTTTTCTTTTAAATCTCACTGCAGAGCGATGGGAGAAGACCCTTTGTGCTACATTACATCACGAAGAATGAACATAATGCTACAATATTGGATAAATTTCATCCTGTAATTTTTTTTTCTTCATCCTATATCATTCAGAAAGATTGATAACTAGTGACCCAATTCACTGTGGCACAATGGAGTCTCATTTTGCAAATGACTTGAAAATGAAGGTATGAATGCAATGAATTATGTGAGAATGTTACTAGAAATTTTGATCGCTAAAGTTTTTTCTTTCTCAGCATTAACTTTAAATTGCTTACATCGAAGCAGCATCGCTCATATTTTTTGAACTAGAAGTTGAAGAACAAAAAAGAGAAGGAAGCGCAAAAGTAGAAGCAAAAATTACTCATCCAAGATAAATGCGGATGAATGGATGCATGGGGCACAAAAAATATAGAAAATTGAAATAAGCAGAAAAAATTATGAAAGTTTATCTCATCCATGAAATAAAATATACATATAAATCCATGGGAGAAGCCACAAATCCAATTTAGATCCAACTTGAAAGTTTTAACAAGCATTTTTTGCGGGAAAAGTTGTGGTTCAGACTTCGATTTGTCGAATTGGGTTTCTAGTGAGAAGGATGTGCTATTTTATTAGAGGGGGCGTTTAAAAATGATGTATTTGATTTTAGAAAGATTAGGATTCAATGCTGTAAGCAAACAAAATCCATATGTGGCCTATGTTTAGTCAGGAAGTGTTAAAAGGAGTAGCAACTCGTTTGTTGTATCAAATCTGGTAACAGTAAGATTAGAACCGAAACTCTAAATGTATTTGCATCAAATTTGATCCAAATGTCTAAATTGGTGATTCACAATTGCATCTAAATGACACCTAATTAGATAGGTGTAGACCAGTGGTGTCCAACCTTTTCATGCCACAGCCCACTTGGCTGTAAGATATGGTCAAAACCGCACAAAGCGTTCAGTTCGTGAGATATTCAAAATTTTCTCTACACACTAGTGTACCGTGGTACACGGGTTATCCATCACTGATTTTGACTTTACCTAAAAATACATCTGATTTCTTTTTAAATTCATTTTTCATTTTTTGCTGTCTCTTTTAGCAATTTGTCAGCGATATCCATCATCCAAACAATTATTAAGCTGATTGAAAAATATGTCAAATGTTTCGCATAGTAAAAAAAACTTTCAAAACTTCAAATTGAAAAAAACTTGCATCGCTAAACCCCAAACATGCGCTCGAATTTTTCATCTCTTCCCTGAAGCCACAAAAGCGTTTGAATTCCCATATTGTTGCTATTTGCAAACTTTCAACACTGATGATGTCTGCAGAAATGAGTTTATTTAACTTTTCAACACATCAAGCAAACCAGCAAAGAGTAACGATAGAGATGGTATGAAAAAACCATGAAGAAAGTTGAAATGGAAAGGAATGAATCATTTTTATTATAATGAGATGAAATGGTAGAAATCACTCTGCTGTCAGAAAATTTTCCATCAACTTTATCGTTTGCTGTTTCGTGGCTTTTTCTCACAATGCTCATAGAGTTGTATATTTTGAGCAGAGATCGAAGCCGATTTTTTCGGCTTAACTCAATTTTTGATTTTTTTGATAGAAAAAAAGCCATTTAACACCCATTTTAAGTATTTAAATTGAACTTTACATGCTTTACTATGATTCTGTGAAATATCTTTTCAGCATGTAGCTATAGTGAGCTCAGAATTTCAAGTTAAAGAATGTTAAGCCGAAATTTAAGCCGATCGGCTTAAAATCGGCTAAATTGAAATTCAGAGCTTATTATAGCTACATGCTGAAAAAATATTTCACAGAATCATAGTAAAGCATGTAAAGTTCAATTTAAATACTTAAAATGGGTGTTAAATGGCTTTTTTCTATCAAAAAAATCAAAAATTGAGTTAAGCCGAAAAAATCGGCTTCGATCTCTGATTTTGAGGTTAGAATTTCATACTGCATTTGCATAAAGTCGTTAAATGTTTAATAGAAATCTAAGAGAATATGGAGACACTTGGATTTGAGAGTTTATGTTGAGTCTAAAATAAAGTTTTCGTCGCTTAAATTGAGTAGAAAAATATTGTCAAACTATAATTGAATCAATTTTGTATTTGATTAATTTAAATGTGAATAATTTGCGTCAAAATCTAGGTGGAACGTGCCTTTATTGAAGCTTGTATGAATTTGAAATGAAATTTAAAAACCAAATAGATTTATCAACAGGCGTGTAGCTAGAGGTGAGGGATTTGGGGGGAAAAATTATTCTTTTTTGTCTATTTACAAATTTCTAACTTCACCGCTGTTCAGAGAATTTAACAACCTTTAATTCTAGTTCTTAAACACAAATGAACTAAATTGCTGCTACATTAACCAACAATAACAATAAAACAACATCCTAGAAGATACAAACATCTTGTCCATCCTTAAAAATCACAAACAAAACCTCCACTCAACCATGAAAAAGCAACAAAGCCTTTGTCACCAAAACTCAGTTCATTTTGTGCTACTTACAAAACTAATAAATCATCTTTCAACATAATTAAATTCTTGAAGAATAAAGGAAATTGTTGCCATTAGAGTTCAAGTAGCTCCTTGTAACTAAATAAGACATTGAGTGAAGTCAAGTTCAAACATATTCGTACCTTAATGATCTCTCATAATATGAATGACTGGTTCTATTTGACCATCAATGATTATTAATTAGATTTATATTGAAATAGAATTTTTGTGGGAGGAGGAAGTCGTGTGGATGTTGTAGAATGGAATGGGATGTAGATAGAGAAATCAATCATTTTGTAGTGGTAAGTATCAAGTTAACCACATGCAACGCACAATTGATACATCGACAAGTGTTGCATTACATGTCTACACACCACCACATTTGGTTTATAAGCTATGGATTCTAGCCAAGGCGTGGAAACTCAGGATTAATCCTGAAAATCCCAAAAATCCTAAAAAATCTTTGAGCCAATAAACGTAAAAATGTAAAATCCCTGATGCCTCTGATGAATAATTTCAGGATTTAAAAGGGATTTTACATTTCCACGTTTATTGGCTCAGGGATTTTTTAAGGACTTTTGGGATTTTTCAGGATTAATCCTGAGTTTCCACGCCTTGATTCTTGTCTTTATACACTTAAATTGACTGATAATTCAATAATTAATTTAATAAAGCTTACACAAATAGTTAAATTAATGTTACATAACACTCAAATGACCCCAATTATATTAAAACATCTAGAAGGAAGAATCAAACTTCCAGATGACAAAACCACAGAAAAAAGTGTAATTCCGAATAACGAATCCCGAGTGAGACTAGAACCCACGTCCTACGATTACCGGTCGCATGCTCCTACTACTGAGCTATCGGGGGGTACGACTTTATGGCTAAATCCCATATATAAGGCACCTTCTTTTTTCTGTTCCCTTGCACCACATGATTTATCGTTGACTGGCTATTACATGGAATCACATATTCCAACAAAATAGCAAGAAAGAAGAAGAATACTGTTTGTTGGACTTTTATCTATTAAGATAATCCAAAATTTCTGAAACTATTATTCACTATTAATAAGAACTTATTTGCTTAAGTGTTCTGATAAGACTGAATTTTATTTCATAAAAATTGTTACTTATATACTATTTTCTTAGTACGCATCAATCATGCACCTGTGGTGATGATTAATACGTCAAGAATGTTAAAATATTGTGTAATTGATAAAAAATAAGATTTTTTGCAATTCTGCAATAAAATAAGAATATTTTGCAATTCTGCAATAAAATAGAGATATTTTGCAATTCTGCAATATAATAGGAAAATATGAAATTTCAAAAACGATATAAAATATTTTAAATTATAAGACAGCTAATTAGTGCCATCTTTTAAAAATCTTAAAAAATGAAAGATATAAATGAAAATATAAAAATATAAAAAATATAAAAAATATAAAAAATATAAAAATATAAAGTTTCAAGTATTTTATACTTAACAACTCCGGCGGCGAAATGATGCGTATACATCCTGGGCTTCGATGTCATCAATGTCAGAAATAATAGTTGTTCCTGATGGAGCAGGAGATGTATTTCTGGTTTCTGATTTAATTGGGTTGGTTTGTTGATTCGGATTTATTGGTGCATCATTTTGTACTGCATGTATTTGTTGTCTCAACACAGCGTTGTAAGTTGTTGACAGTTCGTTGGCTGCTGTGAACAAGCGAGCAGCGTAATTATCGATACGTGCTGCATTATCCAAATTAGAGTGCATCAATCTGTGGAGATTATAAGGTATATTACGTCCGGTTGCTTTGGTGTATTCTTCGGCCAGCATCTCGAATGCGATCGTTTTTTGGGTGTGCAATTTCGTAACGAATGACAATTGTTCGGTTAAACGCTGAATTAATCTGTTGTCTATTGTTGACTGAGATATTTCACTTATTGACTCAATCAATTGTCTATAGTCACGTAAATGAGTAGTCAAATTGTTGTTGTTAGATGTGACATAATTAACTTGCTGACGGAGCTGATCAATTATTTTATTCTTCTCCGTTATAATGTTGGTGGTTGTATTTTCTGTCGTAGTTCTTAAGTGACCTTTTAACACTGGTCTTTTACACGTTGCACATACTTTTGTTCGAGATACCTTCTTAAGATTATCAAAGCATTCTCTATGCAGAAGATGGTCACACGCTGTCTTGCACCAAGCAATATTTTTAGATGTTTTACACACAGAACAAATCATTTTTTGCTTTTCACTTAACTTGATTTAATTTTTCTTTAAGAGCTTGTAAATTGTCTTGTTAATTTCACTTTCTTTTTTATAGTTTATGATTTATGTATATTTTTAATATTTTTTACTTATTTTACTAACTTTATTGGTTTTTTGCTTTTTAAGCTTTATGGCTGAATAGTTGAAGTTCTAATAGTAGAATGATTCGTTGCCCATAGATCGCTCCATTTGATAAAGGAGTCTTGCGTTGTTGTTGTATGTTTAGGTTTACACAGTTTATAGCATATAAATAATATGATTAGTGTAATTGTCATTACCGGCATAATTATGTAAATACTCCAACTTGGTAGTGTATAATTTTCACTTAATGCATTTATATTGGTGATTGAATGCAATGTTTGCTTTAATTTTTCTATGACGTCATTGTTTTGTTCTTCTATTTGTGTGAAGTTATCCTTAAAAATGTTTATTGGATATTTTATCTTGAATTTATTGAAGTCGAGTGTGACATTAGTTTTGAGCTTAATTTCTGCTTCAGCAGGATGACTGAACGTATGATGCTGCGTGTGTATCGTGCATCCTGATGGAACTTTGAGAAGATGTGCGTTAAAGATCTGCTTCGTTGTTGTAATATTGTCTTCTTTTGTTGAACATATCATTGCAGTTTCATTTAATTCATTGATAACCAGTAACTCCTCCCCCACTTGAAAAATTTCATCAATTTTTTCATTCCAATGAGCTGTTTTGCATGCTGTTATTTGTTCGTACATCAGATTTCTTAAACATTCGGTGCTGCTTCTCATGCTCTTGTCACTAAAGATATTTTCATGTATTTGCTCCATTTCAGTTAAGAGTCCATATGTGCTGTTGTTTTCGTCGATGATGATAGTTGTAATTATTCGGCTGGTCTGATGATCATCTACAATAGTTATCTGTCTATCCTCGTTTGGAATTGAGATGATCGCAAATTGATTGTATTTCGATGTTGATACCATAGGAATGTGATATGTAAAGGCGATTTCTCCATTTTTTAAAGTTTTTTCCCTTTTTGATATCTCAAATAATGCATCTTTATCTAGTAATTCCGGAAGCTGTAGATAATCCATATATTCTTGTCGCGTAACTGCTTCTGTTATGTCATCCAGTGGCTTGAGATTCTCTAACTCGAGATATTTTGCAGATATTACAGTGATAATGTCTGAAATCTGTTGAGCATCATTTTGAATTTGCGTTTGAATTGTAATTTTCTGCTCAATTGCCTTAAGTTCATCCATTTTCTCCTTGCTCAATTTTGTAGCTTGATCACTTATTTGTGTGACTATATCTGTAGCTTCTTTTAGTTTTTCTTTACCATCAACCAGATCGTTGCGTAAGTTATTCATTTCTATTTGCTGATAAGTTAATGCTCCAGCAGTAATTAAATGTGGGAATGTGTATGCTGCGAATTTTGCTGCTGAGACTCCAAAACTTCGTTTTTTTCTTGTCGAAAAGCTATTGGTGATGATCTCGAATGCCTGATCTGCTTCAATTTTGAGCATTGTTTTCCACTGACTGCAATAGGTCTGTAAATCCTGGGTCGTATGCTTGCATGTATGTGAAAAATCCTCAATTTTGGTATTAATTAGTTTTTGATCGGCAAATACATTTACACCTGTCAATACAGTTACAGGGATGGTAGTTGTTAGTATTTGAGCTTTTCCTAACATGAATGTGTGCACTCCAGGGTATAATTGTGTGATTTGTGAATGTGTTGAATGGATAAGTGCAAGCCATGTGAGCAGTACTCGTGTTACCGTTAATTTTTTGCTGTGATTTCTAAGTCGCTGTTTTATCGGAACTTGCTCAGCATTTTGATGTCCGGTGTCAGATGTTTGCTTATCATTAGTTATTGCCTCAAGGTTTTTTTCCTCAACGTGTGTTGGTTCTCGCAGTAATGGAATAAGGAGGTTGACTGCGTGAATACGAGTTGTTTTTTGTGCATCCTCAATTTTGACTGTTCTTATAATTCCATTATGATCTGGAAATACTTCAATGACTTTTGCTAATTTGAATTGTCCAGGTAAGAGATGCGGTTCCTTTACAATGACGATTTCATTTACTTGTAAATTTCTCTCTGGTTTGGTCCATTTTGTTTTTCTCTGCAATGTTATTAAATATTCATGGATAAAATCTTTCCAAAAATCCTTCTGTAATTGCACTATTTGCAGCCATTTAGTTGTTAATGGCAATTTTGAGTTGATAATTTCTATTGGATGAATCGATCCTGTACGTTGAATGAGAAAGTGAAATGGTGTTAAACTCATATTGTTCGGATCTTTGCTTCCCAGTGAATATAATGGACGTGAATTAAGATAATATTCAATTCGACATACGACTGTCTGAAACTCATCAATTGTCAAATTTTTAATGTTCTCCATGCGTTTAGTGAACCGTTTTAAGGCCGCTACACAGCTCTCCCAAAGGCCTCCTTGGTTAGCTGCAAACCTGGGAATGAATTTCCAATTTATTTCTTGTACAGCTAGCTTATCTTTTGCTTCTTGTTGCACATTTTTCCATGTTTCTTTAAGTAGTCTGTTGCATCCGATATAATTTGATCCATTATCTGAATACATACAACTTGGACTTGAACGTCTTGATGTAAATCGTGAGAATGCCAAAAGAAATTCCTCAGTTGAAATTGCTTTAATTACTTCTAAGTGCGTATTTTTTCTTACCATACATACAAAAACTACAATATAGGCTTTGATAGTTCTATCAAATCTGAGATTTGATGCTCTAATGTTGAAGTATCCACAAATGTCAGTTCCGGTGTTCTCAAAAGTTGGTGCAGGAGTTATTCTAGCTTCAGGTAGTTGTCCCATTTCTGGCTGTATTGGTTTTGAAATCCACCTTGAGCATGATGTGCAAGTTGAAATGACTTTGTGAATGTTGGATTTTAAAGCTGGTATCCAATAATTTTCAACAATTAGACGCTGCATAAGAGAATATTGTGCATGGAAATTTATGTTGTGGATATACGTTAATAGTAATGTCAAAAAATGACATTTTGGGATAATTATTGGCTGTGCTTGATTTAATGAGAGGTACTTAGCATTTTGAAGTCTACCTCCAACTCGGATTAAACCTTCATCGTCTATTAATGGTGATAAATTTCTCAGGAATTGATGTTTAGGTGCTAATTTGCCATCTTTAATTCGTTCCAATGTGTCAGATAATTCTGCTTGTTGATAGTATTTTATGATGCATTTTCTTGCCTTCGTAATTTCTTCAGCACTGAAATTCGTGGTTATATCAGTGGATGCTCGAGCTGGTCGTTTATATCCAATCCAGCGTCTCATGAACGCAACACTACGTAACAATCTGTTGTAATTTGAGAATTTTCCAAACATGTCAGGCTCTTTTTCATCATTTTTTGTGACAAATGTGTTTGTTGTTGAATTTTTCAAATCTTCATCTGTGGTAGTAGGTAGTTCTGGGCTTTTTAGGAAGTCAGGTCCTTCCCACCAGAGTTGTTCCTCTAATAGTTCTTCAACATATCTCGCACGACTCGGAATGTCTGCTGGATTCAATTTTGTATTGACATAATGAATATCGTAGGGATTTAATAGTTCTCGAATTTTTTCCACTCTTCTCTGCACGAACTTATTTTTGTTGGGTGTGAGATTACGAACCCAATATATAATAATTTTACTGTCTACATATGCCTGGAACTTGACGTTTAAATGGCTGAAGCACTTCTTTATTTGCTCATACAGTTCTGCTAGCATTAATAATGCTTGTAATTCTAGTTTCGGAATCGTTTCCTGATTCGATGATACGACTTTTGATGTTTTAAGTTTATTGACGCTTCCTTTTGCAATAATTAGATTAATTGCAAATGACTCTTCAACCTTAGTTCTGCTGTATATTACTGCAGCTTTTCCAAGTCCACTGGCATCACTAAAGCCTATCAAAGTCATCATGCTGTTTTCAACTGTTTTGATCCATCTTGGGATTTTAATTTCGGTCAGTTTATGCATATTTTTTATTATTGCATTAAATTTTCCTTTCCAAACTTCATCCAGTTCTTCATCCCAATCAATTTTGGTTGCCCAAATTTGCTGTAAAAATAGACGCAGCAGCATTGTAAATGGCAACAGATAATTCAGCGGATCAAATGTTTTTGCAACAATTGACGACACTCCCAGTACAACTGAAGGGCATCATCAATAAGCGCAAGACAGATTTCCTTGCAAAGTTGGAAGCAGAATCTGAAGCATAAATCACTTCTTGATTCTCTCCGGAGACCTTGCGAGCATATAGCGATATCTAACGTTATGTTCCAATATGAATTAATTTACATCCGGTTCGAAGGACCAATTTGTTTGTTGTTGCACTCAACATTTTGTAAGAGTTGATGTAAACTTCAGGCAAATCAGGAATTGCTGACAATTTCTCATGATTTATGCGAATTTTCCTCCAAGCAGCTCTTCGGTTGATTTCATAGAATTTTAAAACGTCTAGCTTCTTCTTCTTATCCTTACGTTCCGAACAGAATTTAAGATATTGAACCTCATATTCCTGAATTAATGCTTGTTGGAAGTCGAGTAACGCCTTCTGCTTCGTGATTTCTTCAGTTGTATCCATCGCTAAGTCAAATTTAATGTCTTTATTGGTTTATAGGAAGTGTGTAAGTGGACAGCTCTTAAGTAACTTCTCCGGCCACGAAAAGAAACTTCACCGTCAAATTTCTAAGTTTTAAAACTCAGTTTTTTATCGAAGGACCAATTTGTTTGTTGTTGCACTCAACATTTTGTAAGAGTTGATGTAAACTTCAGGCAAATCAGGAATTGCTGACAATTTCTCATGATTTATGCGAATTTTCCTCCAAGCAGCTCTTCGGTTGATTTCATAGAATTTTAAAACGTCTAGCTTCTTCTTCTTATCCAAATATGTAATTCAAGATGCTGGCCGAAGAATACACCAAAGCAAACGGACGTAATATACCTTATAATCTCCACAGATTGATGCACTCTAATTTGGATAATGCAGCACATATCGATAATTACGCTGCTCGCTTGTTCACAGCAGCCAACGAACTGTCAACAACTTACAACGCTGTGTTGAGACAACAAATACATGCAGCACAAAATGATGCACCAATAAATCCGAATCAACAAACCAACCCAATTAAATCAGAAACCAGAAATACATCTCCTGCTCCATCAGGAACAACTATTATTTCTGACATTGATGACATCGAATCCCAGGATGTATACGCATCATTTCGCCGCCGGAGTTGTTAAGTATAAAATACTTGAAACTTTATATTTTTATATTTTTTATATTTTTATATTTTTTATATTTTTATATTTTCATTTATATCTTTCATTTTTTAAGATTTTTAAAAGATGGCACTAATTAGCTGTCTTATAATTTAAAATATTTTATATCGTTTTTGAAATCGCATATTTTCCTATTATATTGCAGAATTGCAAAATATCTCTATTTTATTGCAGAATTGCAAATATTCTTATTTTATTGCAGAATTGCAAAAAATCTTATTTTTTTATCAATTACACAATATTTTAACATAAATTCGAGAACTATTAAATCCCTCCGATATTCATTATGTCAATTTTGTATTGACATAATGAATATCGGAGGGATTTAATAGTTCTCGAATTTTACTTGTTCTTATCTTGGAAGATCAAAGTTACTTAAGAGCTGTCCACTTACACACTTCCTATAAACCAATAAAGACATTAAATTTGACTTAGCGATGGATACAACTGAAGAAATCACGAAGCAGAAGGCGTTACTCGACTTCCAACAAGCATTAATTCAGGAATATGAGGTTCAATATCTTAAATTCTGTTCGGAACGTAAGGATAAGAAGAAGAAGCTAGACGTTTTAAGTATTTTATAATGCATTTTCTTGCCTTCGTGATTTCTTCAGCACTGAAATTCGTGGGTATATCAGTGGATGCTCGAGCTGGTCGTTTATATCCAATCCAGCGTCTCATGAACGCAACACTACGTAACAATCTGTTGTAATTTGAAAATTTTCCAAACATGTCAGGCTCTTTTTCATCATTTTTTGTGACAAATGTGTTTGTTGTTGAATTTTTCAAATCTTCATCTGTGGTAGTAGGTAGTTCTGGGCTTTTTAGGAAGTCAGGTCCTTCCCACCAGAGTTGTTCCTCTAATAGTTCTTCAACATGTCTCGCACGACTCGGAATGTCTGCTGGATTCAATTTTGTATTGACATAATGAATATCGGAGGGATTTAATAGTTCTCGAATTTTTTCCACTCTTCTCTGCACGAACTTATTTTTGTTGGGTGTGAGATTACGAACCCAATATATAATAATTTTACTGCCTACATATGCCTGGAACTTGACGTTTAAATGGCTGAAGCACTTCTTTATTTGCTCATACAGTTCTGCTAGCATTAATAATGCTTGTAATTCTAGTTTCGGAATCGTTTCCTGATTCGATGATACGACTTTTGTGGTTTTAAGTTTATTGACGCTTCCTTTTGCAATAATTAGATTAATTGCAAATGATTCTTCAACCTTAGTTCTGCTGTATATTACTGCAGCTTTTCCAAGTCCACTGGCATCACTAAAGCCTATCAAAGTCATCATGCTGTTTTCAACTGTTTTGATCCATCTTGGGATTTTAATTTCGGTCAGTTTATGCATATTTTTTATTATTGCATTAAATTTTCCTTTCCAAACTTCATCCAGTTCTTCATCCCAATCAATTTTGGTTGCCCAAATTTGCTGTAAAAATAGACGCAGCAGCATTGTAAATGGCAACAGATAATTCAGCGGATCAAATGTTTTTGCAGCAATTGACGACACTCCTCGTTTTGTGTATATGATTTCTGAAGGAACTTGAACATTCAGACTTAAATCGTCTTTAATTGGATCATAGTTAAGTCCAAGTGTCTTGAATTTTTCCATGGTTTTTGTATATGCTGTAATTTTCTTCTCTGTTGGAATATCACTCAATATGTCAGGATGATTTGACATGAATTTTGTTAACGGGAATTTTCCCTTTGCCATTGTTTCATTAACTTGGTTAATTATGTCTCTACACTCTGCAATTGTAGAGCCTCCATACATAAAATCATCGACATAGAAACTTTCTTTTATTATGTTTGCTATGGTGTCTGATGGTGCGTGATCAATTGCACACTGCAATATACAAGCTAAACTCTGATATGGTGCACACTCAGTTCCGTATGTAACTGTGTTTAATTGAAATTCTCTTAATTCTTCAGCTTCATTTCCTCTCCAGATTATTCTCATTTTCTTCCTATCTTCTGGGAGGATTAAAATTTGGCGAAACATTTTAGTTATATCGCCTGTTACAATAAATCGGAATGTTCTAGCCTTTGTAAGGATTTCTATGATGGAGTTTTGCAATTTTGGACCAGCACATAGCTGATCATTTAAACTTCTTCCGTTACTTGAAGCTGCAGAAGCATTGAACACATTTCTAAGACGAGTTGAAAGTGAATCTGGCCTCAATATTGATATGTATGGGATGTAGAAACACTCGCCACTCTCATCACCGTGCTCTTTCTTCTCGATTTCGCTCATATGACCTAATACAAGGTACTCTTTCATAAATTCATTGTTGAGTTTTTGATGCTCAGGGTTCTTTGCCCATAATTTCTCTTGCCATAAGAAAAATCTTAAAGTTTTTCTATAGGAATGTCCTAATGGTGGTGGATTTTTCTTCCAAATCATTGGAACTACATATCGTCCCGTTTCGTCTTTATAATGTTTTGTCTTGAACAGTTCTTCGCAATATTTGTTTTCATCTTCATTTGGCTCTTCTTCTTCCAAGGGAACCTCAAAAAACTTCAATATTTTGGTGTTGAGATCCTCATCTGATAAGCATTTATTTGCAGATTCGTTGTACGTTACAAATGATGACACAATTTTCTTGGGATTTGAATTTCTTCCACTAACCAACCATCCTAAATGTGTTTCTTGCAGTAATAATCCACTTTCTGTAATTTCTTGGATACCTCCGGCCTTGAAAATACTTGCCAAAATATCACTGCCCAAAAGAATTCCGACTGAACAGACTTTGTCTAAGTAAGGGTTTGCCAATTTTTTGTCTCCAAACATTTTCATATCCACTTGAATTGTAGGAATGTTTGATGCAATCTGTCTAACCACTAATGCTTGAGTAGTAATTATGCCGATGCTTGGATCATCCAATTTGATTGCCAAATTTACATATGATTTTGCAGTATCAAAGATGTCGTTAATTCCTTTAATTGTTACATTAGTTTTGTATTTTTTGAGAGACAGTACTTGCACAGTATGTTCTGATATATAAGTTCTTTCAGCACAATTGTCGACAAGACATGCTACAGGAACTGTTAAGCCATTTTCTGTCACAATATTTGCAATAGCTGTTGGTAATAAGCTGCAATTTTCTTCGTTTTTTGTGACGAAATTGTAAGATGCATTAGCAGCTGCATGAGAAAATTCTCTGCATTCCTGCGACCTGGTAACTAGCGCTTTTGTTGCTGCATCATTTAAAGGATGTAGAATAGTATGATGATTCTCATTGCATTTATCGCACTTCACAGATTCCTTCAATCTACAAGGATTGCGGTAATTAAATTTATGCTTCAGGCAATAAATGCATAATTTATAATGACGCAATAATTTTTCTCTATTGTCATTAGCCAATAAAGTTGGACAAGCTTGCACCATATGATTTAATTTGCAGATGAAGCATTTTTTCTCTGGGTCAATGTTACTCGCTGGTGACGCGGAATTTTCGTTATTTACTGTAACATGAGCGCGACTTATTTTGCTTTGTTTATTTTTGTTGTTGGAGTCATTCACATTATAATTGTTGCTGATTTTTTGAAAAGCTGGCTGTTTAGTGACATTTTGTCCTTCCAGTTGGTTGCATTCAGCCATCATAAATTCTGTAATCGTCTCTACATCCGCTTTTAATTCTTTTGCGCGTATAAAATCTTCATAACGACGCTTTATGCGTTCATCAAGATTTACATATCCGATTTCAAAAATCCATTGCTCTGGATTTACATCTTCAAGCTGCCTCAGATTTGCTATAATCGTAGTCAATGTTGAATAAAATTGTCTGCATGCTTGAATATCATTGAACTTTACAAACTGCATTTGCAATAATTTGCTTATGTTATGTTGCACTAAGGCTCTTGTAACTAAGAATTCCTTATCCAAAATGTTCCATAGGATTTCATAATTTTGTTCTTCTTTAGCGAGATGGTTAACTCGTTCTAGGGCTCTACCCGATAATTTACTTAGCAGGAATAACAATTTCTCCAGGTTGCTCCACTTACATTTTGAAATTGCTTTGAAGAAAATCTCTTTGAATGATTTATATTCCAAAATGTCTCCAGAAAATGAAGGGATTTCAATCTGTTGTGGCTTCAGTGACGATTTTTCTGCGTTGTTAGTAGCTATTTGATTTTGGAATGCTTGAAATTGTTCCTGCATGATGCTAGTTGCATTATTCTGAACAGCTTGCGTGTTTTGATATTGATTTTGCATCATTTGAAATTGTTGGCCAACGAGGTTTACAATAGCACTCATTGCACCACTTATGTCATTAGGCTGAGATGAATTTGCAGTAAATTCATTTGAATTTTGTCGATTATTTTCTCCAGTATTGGCTGGATCATTTAAGCTTTCTTCACTTGAAGAATCATGAATAGTATATCGTTTATTTTTGTCTGTTTTAGATAAGTTACCGGAAGTTGCCGGAACATGTTGATTTTGCTCATTATTCGTGGGTTTAACGATAGCATTTTGTTCACTTATATTATCCGGACGTGATACATTTTGCTCGTTTTGCGTATTTCTTGCGGTTTTTTCACCTTTATTCAAAGTATTTTTAGACGTTTCCCCTAATAATGCTCCATTACTAGTAGATGGCTTAACATTCAGAGGTTTTTTAGTTTCGTCTTCGCTCTCATTTTGCTTGATTTCCTCTTCTTCTTCATCATCCGTCTCAGAAATCAAATTTTCATTTTCCACCACTTCCAATTTTAGTAAATGTTCCTTAGCACATGCTGATAAACGCACCTTAAAATCTTCGTTTCTTGTTGCACTCAACATTTTGTAAGAGTTGATGTAAACTTCAGGCAAAGTTCAACTGTAACTCGAGATATTTTGCAGATATTACAGTGATAATGTCTGAAATCTGTTGAGCATCATTTTGAATTTGCGTTTTTTTCTTGTCGAAAAGCTATTGGTGATGATCTCGAATGCCTGATCTGCTTCAATTTTGAGCATTGTTTTCCACTGACTGCAATAGGTCTGTAAATCCGGTTCGAAGGACCAATTTGTTTGTTGGACTTTTATCTATTAAGATAATCCAAAATTTCTGAAACTATTATTCACTATTAATAAGAACTTATTTGCTTAAGTGTTCTGATAAGACTGAATTTTATTGAATAAAAATTGTTACTTATATACTATTTTCTTAGTACGCATCAATCATGCACCTGTGGTGATGATTAATACGTCAAGAATGTTAAAATATTGTGTAATTGATAAAAAATAAGATTTTTTGCAATTCTGCAATAAAATAAGAATATTTTGCAATTCTGCAATAAAATAGAGATATTTTGCAATTCTGCAATATAATAGGAAAATATGCAATTTCAAAAACGATATAAAATATTTTAAATTATAAGACAGCTAATTAGTGCCATCTTTTAAAAATCTTAAAAAATGAAAGATATAAATGAAAATATAAAAATATAAAAAATATAAAAAATATAAAAAATATAAAAAATATAAAAATATAAAGTTTCAAGTATTTTATACTTAACAACTCCGGCGGCGAAATGATGCGTATACATCCTGGGATTCGATGTCATCAATGTCAGAAATAATAGTTGTTCCTGATGGAGCAGGAGATGTATTTCTGGTTTCTGATTTAATTGGGTTGGTTTGTTGATTCGGATTTATTGGTGCATCATTTTGTACTGCATGTATTTGTTGTCTCAACACAGTGTTGTAAGTTGTTGACAGTTCGTTGGCTGCTGTGAACAAGCGAGCAGCATAATTATCGATACGTGCTGCATTATCCAAATTAGAGTGCATCAATCTGTGGAGATTATAAGGTATATTACGTCCGGTTGCTTTGGTGTATTCTTCGGCCAGCATCTCGAATGCGATCGTTTTTTGGGTGTGCAATTTCGTAATGAAAGACAACTGTTCGGTTAAACGCTGAATTAATCTATTGTCTATTGTTGACTGAGATATTTCACTTATTGACTCAATCAATTGTCTATAGTCACGTAAATGAGTAGTCAAATTGTTGTTGTTAGATGTGACATAATTAACTTGCTGACGGAGCTGATCAATTATTTTATTCTTCTCCGTTATAATGTTGGTGGTTGTATTTTCTGTCGTAGTTCTTAAGTGACCTTTTAACACTGGTCTTTTACACGTTGCACATACTTTTGTTCGAGATACCTTCTTAAGATTATCAAAGCATTCTCTATGCAGAAGATGGTCACACGCTGTCTTGCACCAAGCAATATTTTTAGATGTTTTACACACAGAACAAATCATTTTTTGCTTTTCACTTAACTTGATTTAATTTTTCTTTAAGAGCTTGTAAATTGTCTTGTTAATTTCACTTTCTTTTTTATAGTTTATGATTTATGTATATTTTTAATATTTTTTACTTATTTTACTAACTTTATTGGTTTTTTGCTTTTTAAGCTTTATGGCTGAATAGTTGAAGTTCTAATAGTAGAATGATTCGTTGCCCATAGATCGCTCCATTTGATAAAGGAGTCTTGCGTTGTTGTTGTATGTTTAGGTTTACACAGTTTATAGCATATAAATAATATGATTAGTGTAATTGTCATTACCGGCATAATTATGTAAATACTCCAACTTGGTAGTGTATAATTTTCACTTAATGCATTTATATTGGTGATTGAATGCAATGTTTGCTTTAATTTTTCTATGACGTCATTGTTTTGTTCTTCTATTTGTGTGAAGTTATCCTTAAAAATGTTTATTGGATATTTTATCTTGAATTTATTGAAGTCGAGTGTGACATTAGTTTTGAGCTTAATTTCTGCTTCAGCAGGATGACTGAACGTATGATGCTGCGTGTGTATCGTGCATCCTGATGGAACTTTGAGAAGATGTGCGTTAAAGATCTGCTTCGTTGTTGTAATATTGTCTTCTTTTGTTGAACATATCATTGCAGTTTCATTTAATTCATTGATAACCAGTAACTCCTCCCCCACTTGAAAAATTTCATCAATTTTTTCATTCCAATGAGCTGTTTTGCATGATGTTATTTGTTCATACATCAGATTTCTTAAACATTCGGTGCTGCTTCTCATGCTCTTGTCACTAAAGATATTTTCATGTATTTGCTCCATTTCAGTTAAGAGTCCATATGTGCTGTTGTTTTCGTCGATGATGATAGTTGTAATTACTCGGCTGGTCTGATGATCATCTACAATAGTTATCTGTCTATCCTCGTTTGGAATTGAGATGATCGCAAATTGATTGTATTTCGATGTTGATACCATAGGAATGTGATATGTAAAGGCGATTTCTCCATTTTTTAAAGTTTTTTCCCTTTTTGATATCTCAAATAATGCATCTTTATCTAGTAATTCCGGAAGCTGTAGATAATCCATATATTCTTGTCGCGTAACTGCTTCTGTTATGTCATCCAGTGGCTTGAGATTCTCTAACTCGAGATATTTTGCAGATATTACAGTGATAATGTCTGAAATCTGTTGAGCATCATTTTGAATTTGCGTTTGAATTGTAATTTTCTGCTCAATTGCCTTAAGTTCATCCATTTTCTCCTTGCTCAATTTTGTAGCTTGATCACTTATTTGTGTGACTATATCTGTAGCTTCTTTTAGTTTTTCTTTACCATCAACCAGATCGTTGCGTAAGTTATTCATTTCTATTTGCTGATAAGTTAATGCTCCAGCAGTAATTAAATGTGGGAATGTGTATGCTGCGAATTTTGCTGCTGAGACTCCAAAACTTCGTTTTTTTCTTGTCGAAAAGCTATTGGTGATGATCTCGAATGCCTGATCTGCTTCAATTTTGAGCATTGTTTTCCACTGACTGCAATAGGTCTGTAAATCCTGGGTCGTATGCTTGCATGTATGTGAAAAATCCTCAATTTTGGTATTAATTAGTTTTTGATCGGCAAATACATTTACACCTGTCAATACAGTTACAGGGATGGTAGTTGTTAGTATTTGAGCTTTTCCTAACATGAATGTGTGCACTCCAGGGTATAATTGTGTGATTTGTGAATGTGTTGAATGGATAAGTGCAAGCCATGTGAGCAGTACTCGTGTTACCGTTAATTTTTTGCTGTGATTTCTAAGTCGCTGTTTTATCGGAACTTGCTCAGCATTTTGATGTCCGGTGTCAGATGTTTGCTTATCATTAGTTATTGCCTCAAGGTTTTTTTCCTCAACGTGTGTTGTTTCTCGCAGTAATGGAATAAGGAGGTTGACTGCGTGAATACGAGTTGTTTTTTGTGCATCCTCAATTTTGACTGTTCTTATAATTCCATTATGATCTGGAAATACTTCAATGACTTTTGCTAATTTGAATTGTCCAGGTAACAGGTGTGGTTCCTTTACAATGACGATTTCATTTACTTGTAAATTTCTCTCTGGTTTGGTCCATTTTGTTTTTCTCTGCAATGTTATTAAATATTCATGGATAAAATCTTTCCAAAAATCCTTCTGTAATTGCACTATTTGCAGCCATTTAGTTGTTAATGGCAATTTTGAGTTGATAATTTCTATTGGATGAATCGATCCTGTACGTTGAATGAGAAAGTGAAATGGTGTTAAACTCATATTGTTCGGATCTTTGCTTCCCAGTGAATATAATGGACGTGAATTAAGATAATATTCAATTCGACATACGACTGTCTGAAACTCATCAATTGTCAAATTTTTAATGTTCTCCATGCGTTTAGTGAACCGTTTTAAGGCCGCTACACAGCTCTCCCAAAGGCCTCCTTGGTTAGCTGCAAACCTGGGAATGAATTTCCAATTTATTTCTTGTACAGCTAGCTTATCTTTTGCTTCTTGTTGCACATTTTTCCATGTTTCTTTAAGTAGTCTGTTGCATCCGATATAATTTGATCCATTATCTGAATACATACAACTTGGACTTGAACGTCTTGATGTAAATCGTGAGAATGCCAAAAGAAATTCCTCAGTTGAAATTGCTTTAATTACTTCTAAGTGCGTATT
Organism: Chironomus riparius; assembly: GCA_917627325.4. Lineage (NCBI taxonomy): Eukaryota > Metazoa > Arthropoda > Insecta > Diptera > Chironomidae > Chironomus > Chironomus riparius. Next base: position 11,587,442 of record OU895877.1, on the reverse strand, counting down.
TTTTCTTACCATACATACAAAAACTACAATATAGGCTTTGATAGTTCTATCAAATCTGAGATTTGATGCTCTAATGTTGAAGTATCCACAAATGTCAGTTCCGGTGTTCTCAAAAGTTGGTGCAGGAGTTATTCTAGCTTCAGGTAGTTGTCCCATTTCTGGCTGTATTGGTTTTGAAATCCACCTTGAGCATGATGTGCAAGTTGAAATGACTTTGTGAATGTTGGATTTTAAAGCTGGTATCCAATAATTTTCAACAATTAGACGCTGCATAAGAGAATATTGTGCATGGAAATTTATGTTGTGGATATACGTTAATAGTAATGTCAAAAAATGACATTTTGGGATAATTATTGGCTGTGCTTGATTTAATGAGAGGTACTTAGCATTTTGAAGTCTACCTCCAACTCGGATTAAACCTTCATCGTCTATTAATGGTGATAAATTTCTCAGGAATTGATGTTTAGGTGCTAATTTGCCATCTTTAATTCGTTCCAATGTGTCAGATAATTCTGCTTGTTGATAGTATTTTATGATGCATTTTCTTGCCTTCGTAATTTCTTCAGCACTGAAATTCGTGGTTATATCAGTGGATGCTCGAGCTGGTCGTTTATATCCAATCCAGCGTCTCATGAACGCAACACTACGTAACAATCTGTTGTAATTTGAGAATTTTCCAAACATGTCAGGCTCTTTTTCATCATTTTTTGTGACAAATGTGTTTGTTGTTGAATTTTTCAAATCTTCATCTGTGGTAGTAGGTAGTTCTGGGCTTTTTAGGAAGTCAGGTCCTTCCCACCAGAGTTGTTCCTCTAATAGTTCTTCAACATATCTCGCACGACTCGGAATGTCTGCTGGATTCAATTTTGTATTGACATAATGAATATCGTAGGGATTTAATAGTTCTCGAATTTTTTCCACTCTTCTCTGCACGAACTTATTTTTGTTGGGTGTGAGATTACGAACCCAATATATAATAATTTTACTGTCTACATATGCCTGGAACTTGACGTTTAAATGGCTGAAGCACTTCTTTATTTGCTCATACAGTTCTGCTAGCATTAATAATGCTTGTAATTCTAGTTTCGGAATCGTTTCCTGATTCGATGATACGACTTTTGATGTTTTAAGTTTATTGACGCTTCCTTTTGCAATAATTAGATTAATTGCAAATGACTCTTCAACCTTAGTTCTGCTGTATATTACTGCAGCTTTTCCAAGTCCACTGGCATCACTAAAGCCTATCAAAGTCATCATGCTGTTTTCAACTGTTTTGATCCATCTTGGGATTTTAATTTCGGTCAGTTTATGCATATTTTTTATTATTGCATTAAATTTTCCTTTCCAAACTTCATCCAGTTCTTCATCCCAATCAATTTTGGTTGCCCAAATTTGCTGTAAAAATAGACGCAGCAGCATTGTAAATGGCAACAGATAATTCAGCGGATCAAATGTTTTTGCAACAATTGACGACACTCCTCGTTTTGTGTATATGATTTCTGAAGGAACTTGAACATTCAAACTTAGATCGTCTTTAATTGGATCATAGTTAAGTCCAAGTGTCTTGAATTTTTCCATGTTTTTTGTATATGCTGTAATTTTCTTCTCTGTTGGAATATCACTCAATATGTCAGGATGATTTGACATGAATTTTGTTAACGGGAATTTTCCCTTTGCCATTGTTTCATTAACTTGGTTAATTATGTCTCTACACTCTGCAATTGTAGAGCCTCCATACATAAAATCATCGACATAGAAACTTTCTTTTATTATGTTTGCTATGGTGTCTGATGGTGCGTGATCAATTGCACACTGCAATATGCAAGCTAAACTCTGATATGGTGCACACTCAGTTCCGTATGTAACTGTGTTTAATTGAAATTCTCTTAATTCTTCAGCTTCATTTCCTCTCCAAATTATTCTCATTTTCTTCCTATCTTCTGGGAGGATTAAAATTTGGCGAAACATTTTAGTTATATCACCTGTTACAATAAATCGGAATGTTCTAGCCTTTGTAAGGATTTCTATGATGGAGTTTTGCAATTTTGGACCAGCACATAGTTGATCGTTTAAACTTTTGCCATTACTTGAAGCTGCAGAAGCATTGAACACATTTCTAAGACGAGTTGAAAGTGAATCTGGCCTCAATATTGATATGTATGGGATGTAGAAGCACTCGCCACTCTCATCACCGTGCTCTTTCTTCTCGATTTCGCTCATATGACCTAATACAAGGTACTCTTTCATAAATTCATTGTTGAGTTTTTGATGCTCAGGGTTCTTTGCCCATAGTTTCTCTTGCCATAAGAAAAATCTTAAAGTTTTTCTATAAGAATGTCCTAATGGTGGTGGATTTTTCTTCCAAATCATTGGAACTACATATCGTCCCGTTTCGTCTTTATAATGTTTTGTCTTGAACAGTTCTTCGCAATATTTGTTTTCATCTTGAAAACAAATATTGCGAAGAACTGTTCAAGACAAAACATTATAAAGACGAAACGGGACGATATGTAGTTCCAATGATTTGGAAGAAAAATCCACCACCATTAGGACATTCCTATAGAAAAACTTTAAGATTTTTCTTATGGCAAGAGAAATTATGGGCAAAGAACCCTGAGCATCAAAAACTCAACAATGAATTTATGAAAGAGTACCTTGTATTAGGTCATATGAGCGAAATCGAGAAGAAAGAGCACGGTGATGAGAGTGGCGAGTGTTTCTACATCCCATACATATCAATATTGAGGCCAGATTCACTTTCAACTCGTCTTAGAAATGTGTTCAATGCTTCTGCAGCTTCAAGTAACGGAAGAAGTTTAAATGATCAGCTATGTGCTGGTCCAAAATTGCAAAACTCCATCATAGAAATCCTTACAAAGGCTAGAACATTCCGATTTATTGTAACAGGCGATATAACTAAAATGTTTCGCCAAATTTTAATCCTCCCAGAAGATAGGAAGAAAATGAGAATAATCTGGAGAGGAAATGAAGCTGAAGAATTAAGAGAATTTCAATTAAACACAGTTACATACGGAACTGAGTGTGCACCATATCAGAGTTTAGCTTGTATATTGCAGTGTGCAATTGATCACGCACCATCAGACACCATAGCAAACATAATAAAAGAAAGTTTCTATGTCGATGATTTTATGTATGGAGGCTCTACAATTGCAGAGTGTAGAGACATAATTAACCAAGTTAATGAAACAATGGCAAAGGGAAAATTCCCGTTAACAAAATTCATGTCAAATCATCCTGACATATTGAGTGATATTCCAACAGAGAAGAAAATTACAGCATATACAAAAACCATGGAAAAATTCAAGACACTTGGACTTAACTATGATCCAATTAAAGACGATTTAAGTCTGAATGTTCAAGTTCCTTCAGAAATCATATACACAAAACGAGGAGTGTCGTCAATTGCTGCAAAAACATTTGATCCGCTGAATTATCTGTTGCCATTTACAATGCTGCTGCGTCTATTTTTACAGCAAATTTGGGCAACCAAAATTGATTGGGATGAAGAACTGGATGAAGTTTGGAAAGGAAAATTTAATGCAATAATAAAAAATATGCATAAACTGACCGAAATTAAAATCCCAAGATGGATCAAAACAGTTGAAAACAGCATGATGACTTTGATAGGCTTTAGTGATGCCAGTGGACTTGGAAAAGCTGCAGTAATATACAGCAGAACTAAGGTTGAAGAATCATTTGCAATTAATCTAATTATTGCAAAAGGAAGCGTCAATAAACTTAAAACCACAAAAGTCGTATCATCGAATCAGGAAACGATTCCGAAACTAGAATTACAAGCATTATTAATGCTAGCAGAACTGTATGAGCAAATAAAGAAGTGCTTCAGCCATTTAAACGTCAAGTTCCAGGCATATGTAGGCAGTAAAATTATTATATATTGGGTTCGTAATCTCACACCCAACAAAAATAAGTTCGTGCAGAGAAGAGTGGAAAAAATTCGAGAACTATTAAATCCCTCCGATATTCATTATGTCAATACAAAATTGAATCCAGCAGACATTCCGAGTCGTGCGAGACATGTTGAAGAACTATTAGAGGAACAACTCTGGTGGGAAGGACCTGACTTCCTAAAAAGCCCAGAACTACCTACTACCACAGATGAAGATTTGAAAAATTCAACAACAAACACATTTGTCACAAAAAATGATGAAAAAGAGCCTGACATGTTTGGAAAATTTTCAAATTACAACAGATTGTTACGTAGTGTTGCGTTCATGAGACGCTGGATTGGATATAAACGACCAGCTCGAGCATCCACTGATATACCCACGAATTTCAGTGCTGAAGAAATCACGAAGGCAAGAAAATGCATCATAAAATACTATCAACAAGCAGAATTATCTGACACATTGGAACGAATTAAAAATGGCAAATTAGCACCTAAACATCAATTCCTGAGAAATTTATCACCATTAATAGACGATGAAGGTTTAATCCGAGTTGGAGGTAGACTTCAAAATGCTAAGTACCTCTCATTAAATCAAGCACAGCCAATAATTATCCCAAAATGTCATTTTTTGACATTACTATTAACGTATATCCACAACATAAATTTCCATGCACAATATTCTCTTATGCAGCGTCTAATTGTTGAAAATTATTGGATACCAGCTTTAAAATCCAACATTCACAAAGTAATTTCAACTTGCACATCATGCTCAAGGTGGATTTCAAAACCAATACAGCCAGAAATGGGACAACTACCTGAAGCTAGAATAACTCCTGCACCAACTTTTGAGAACACCGGAACTGACATTTGTGGATACTTCAACATTAGAGCATCAAATCTCAGATTTGATAGAACTATCAAAGCCTATATTGTAGTTTTTGTATGTATGGTAACAAAAAATACGCACTTAGAAGTAATTAAAGCAATTTCGACTGAGGAATTTCTTTTGGCATTCTCACGATTTACATCAAGACGTTCAAGTCCAAGTTGTATGTATTCAGATAATGGATCAAATTATATCGGATGCAACAGACTACTTAAAGATACATGGAAAAATGTGCAACAAGAAGCAAAAGATAAGCTAGCTGTACAAGAAATAAATTGGAAATTCATTCCCAGGTTTGCAGCTAACCAAGGAGGCCTTTGGGAGAGCTGTGTAGCGGCCTTAAAACGGTTCACTAAACGCATGGAGAACATTAAAAATTTGACAATTGATGAGTTTCAGACAGTCGTATGTCGAATTGAATATTATCTTAATTCACGTCCATTATATTCACTGGGAAGCAAAGATCCGAACAATATGAGTTTAACACCATTTCACTTTCTCATTCAACGTACAGGATCGATTCATCCAATAGAAATTATCAACTCAAAATTGCCATTAACAACTAAATGGCTGCAAATAGTGCAATTACAGAAGGATTTTTGGAAAGATTTTATCCATGAATATTTAATAACATTGCAGAGAAAAACAAAATGGACCAAACCAGAGAGAAATTTACAAGTAAATGAAATCGTCATTGTAAAGGAACCACATCTGTTACCTGGACAATTCAAATTAGCAAAAGTCATTGAAGTATTTCCAGATCATAATGGAATTATAAGAACAGTCAAAATTGAGGATGCACAAAAAACAACTCGTATTCACGCAGTCAACCTCCTTATTCCATTACTGCGAGAACCAACACACGTTGAGGAAAAAAACCTTGAGGCAATAACTAATGATAAGCAAACATCTGACACCGGACATCAAAATGCTGAGCAAGTTCCGATAAAACAGCGACTTAGAAATCACAGCAAAAAATTAACGGTAACACGAGTACTGCTCACATGGCTTGCACTTATCCATTCAACACATTCACAAATCACACAATTATACCCTGGAGTGCACACATTCATGTTAGGAAAAGCTCAAATACTAACAACTACCATCCCTGTAACTGTATTGACAGGTGTAAATGTATTTGCCGATCAAAAACTAATTAATACCAAAATTGAGGATTTTTCACATACATGCAAGCATACGACCCAGGATTTACAGACCTATTGCAGTCAGTGGAAAACAATGCTCAAAATTGAAGCAGATCAGGCATTCGAGATCATCACCAATAGCTTTTCGACAAGAAAAAAACGAAGTTTTGGAGTCTCAGCAGCAAAATTCGCAGCATACACATTCCCACATTTAATTACTGCTGGAGCATTAACTTATCAGCAAATAGAAATGAATAACTTACGCAACGATCTGGTTGATGGTAAAGAAAAACTAAAAGAAGCTACAGATATAGTCACACAAATAAGTGATCAAGCTACAAAATTGAGCAAGGAGAAAATGGATGAACTTAAGGCAATTGAGCAGAAAATTACAATTCAAACGCAAATTCAAAATGATGCTCAACAGATTTCAGACATTATCACTGTAATATCTGCAAAATATCTCGAGTTAGAGAATCTCAAGCCACTGGATGACATAACAGAAGCAGTTACGCGACAAGAATATATGGATTATCTACAGCTTCCGGAATTACTAGATAAAGATGCATTATTTGAGATATCAAAAAGGGAAAAAACTTTAAAAAATGGAGAAATCGCCTTTACATATCACATTCCTATGGTATCAACATCGAAATACAATCAATTTGCGATCATCTCAATTCCAAACGAGGATAGACAGATAACTATTGTAGATGATCATCAGACCAGCCGAGTAATTACAACTATCATCATCGACGAAAACAACAGCACATATGGACTCTTAACTGAAATGGAGCAAATACATGAAAATATCTTTAGTGACAAGAGCATGAGAAGCAGCACCGAATGTTTAAGAAATCTGATGTATGAACAAATAACATCATGCAAAACAGCTCATTGGAATGAAAAAATTGATGAAATTTTTCAAGTGGGGGAGGAGTTACTGGTTATCAATGAATTAAATGAAACTGCAATGATATGTTCAACAAAAGAAGACAATATTACAACAACGAAGCAGATCTTTAACGCACATCTTCTCAAAGTTCCATCAGGATGCACGATACACACGCAGCATCATACGTTCAGTCATCCTGCTGAAGCAGAAATTAAGCTCAAAACTAATGTCACACTCGACTTCAATAAATTCAAGATAAAATATCCAATAAACATTTTTAAGGATAACTTCACACAAATAGAAGAACAAAACAATGACGTCATAGAAAAATTAAAGCAAACATTGCATTCAATCACCAATATAAATGCATTAAGTGAAAATTATACACTACCAAGTTGGAGTATTTACATAATTATGCCGGTAATGACAATTACACTAATCATATTATTTATATGCTATAAACTGTGTAAACCTAAACATACAACAACAACGCAAGACTCCTTTATCAAATGGAGCGATCTATGGGCAACGAATCATTCTACTATTAGAACTTCAACTATTCAGCCATAAAGCTTAAAAAGCAAAAAACCAATAAAGTTAGTAAAATAAGTAAAAAATATTAAAAATATACATAAATCATAAACTATAAAAAAGAAAGTGAAATTAACAAGACAATTTACAAGCTCTTAAAGAAAAATTAAATCAAGTTAAGTGAAAAGCAAAAAATGATTTGTTCTGTGTGTAAAACATCTAAAAATATTGCTTGGTGCAAGACAGCGTGTGACCATCTTCTGCATAGAGAATGCTTTGATAATCTTAAGAAGGTATCTCGAACAAAAGTATGTGCAACGTGTAAAAGACCAGTGTTAAAAGGTCACTTAAGAACTACGACAGAAAATACAACCACCAACATTATAACGGAGAAGAATAAAATAATTGATCAGCTCCGTCAGCAAGTTAATTATGTCACATCTAACAACAACAATTTGACTACTCATTTACGTGACTATAGACAATTGATTGAGTCAATAAGTGAAATATCTCAGTCAACAATAGACAATAGATTAATTCAGCGTTTAACCGAACAGTTGTCTTTCATTACGAAATTGCACACCCAAAAAACGATCGCATTCGAGATGCTGGCCGAAGAATACACCAAAGCAACCGGACGTAATATACCTTATAATCTCCACAGATTGATGCACTCTAATTTGGATAATGCAGCACGTATCGATAATTATGCTGCTCGCTTGTTCACAGCAGCCAACGAACTGTCAACAACTTACAACACTGTGTTGAGACAACAAATACATGCAGTACAAAATGATGCACCAATAAATCCGAATCAACAAACCAACCCAATTAAATCAGAAACCAGAAATACATCTCCTGCTCCATCAGGAACAACTATTATTTCTGACATTGATGACATCGAATCCCAGGATGTATACGCATCATTTCGCCGCCGGAGTTGTTAAGTATAAAATACTTGAAACTTTATATTTTTATATTTTTTATATTTTTTATATTTTTTATATTTTTTATATTTTTATATTTTCATTTATATCTTTCATTTTTTAAGATTTTTAAAAGATGGCACTAATTAGCTGTCTTATAATTTAAAATATTTTATATCGTTTTTGAAATTGCATATTTTCCTATTATATTGCAGAATTGCAAAATATCTCTATTTTATTGCAGAATTGCAAAATATTCTTATTTTATTGCAGAATTGCAAAAAATCTTATTTTTTATCAATTACACAATATTTTAACATTCTTGACGTATTAATCATCACCACAGGTGCATGATTGATGCGTACTAAGAAAATAGTATATAAGTAACAATTTTTATTCAATACTTGGACCAGCACATAGTTGATCGTTTAAACTTTTGCCATTACTTGAAGCTGCAGAAGCATTGAACACATTTCTAAGACGAGTTGAAAGTGAATCTGGCCTCAATATTGATATGTATGGGATGTAGAAGCACTCGCCACTCTCATCACCGTGCTCTTTCTTCTCGATTTCGCTCATATGACCTAATACAAGGTACTCTTTCATAAATTCATTGTTGAGTTTTTGATGCTCAGGGTTCTTTGCCCATAGTTTCTCTTGCCATAAGAAAAATCTTAAAGTTTTTCTATAAGAATGTCCTAATGGTGGTGGATTTTTCTTCCAAATCATTGGAACTACATATCGTCCCGTTTCGTCTTTATAATGTTTTGTCTTGAACAGTTCTTCGCAATATTTGTTTTCATCTTCATTTGGCTCTTCTTCTTCCAAGGGAACCTCAAAAAACTTCAATATTTTGGTGTTGAGATCCTCATCTGATAAGCATTTATTTGCAGATTCGTTGTACGTTACAAATGATGACACAATTTTCTTGGGATTTGAATTTCTTCCACTAACCAACCATCCTAAATGTGTTTCTTGCAGTAATAATCCACTTTCTGTAATTTCTTGGATACCTCCGGCCTTGAAAATACTTGCCAAAATATCACTACCCAAAAGAATTCCGACTGAACAGGCTTTGTCTAAGTAAGGGTTTGCCAATTTTTTGTCTCCAAACATTTTCATATCCACTTGAATTGTAGGAATGTTTGATGCAATCTGTCTAACCACTAATGCTTGAGTAGTAATTATGCCGATGCTTGGATCATCCAATTTGATTGCCAAATTTACATATGATTTTGCAGTATCAAAGATGTCGTTAATTCCTTTAATTGTTACATTAGTTTTGTATTTTTTGAGAGACAGTACTTGCACAGTATGTTCTGATATATAAGTTCTTTCAGCACAATTGTCGACAAGACATGCTACAGGAACTGTTAAGCCATTTTCTGTCACAATATTTGCAATAGCTGTTGGTAATAAGCTGCAATTTTCTTCGTTTTTTGTGACGAAATTGTAAGATGCATTAGCAGCTGCATGAGAAAATTCTCTGCATTCCTGCGACCTGGTAACTAGCGCTTTTGTTGCTGCATCATTTAAAGGATGTAGAATAGTATGATGATTCTCATTGCATTTATCGCACTTCACAGATTCCTTCAATCTACAAGGATTGCGGTAATTAAATTTATGCTTCAGGCAATAAATGCATAATTTATAATGACGCAATAATTTTTCTCTATTGTCATTAGCCAATAAAGTTGGACAAGCTTGCACCATATGATTTAATTTGCAGATGAAGCATTTTTTCTCTGGGTCAATGTTACTCGCTGGTGACGCGGAATTTTCGTTATTTACTGTAACATGAGCGCGACTTATTTTGCTTTGTTTATTTTTGTTGTTGGAGTCATTCACATTATAATTGTTGCTGATTTTTTGAAAAGCTGGCTGTTTAGTGACATTTTGTCCTTCCAGTTGGTTGCATTCAGCCATCATAAATTCTGTAATCGTCTCTACATCCGCTTTTAATTCTTTTGCACGTATAAAATCTTCATAACGACGCTTTATGCGTTCATCAAGATTTACATATCCGATTTCAAAAATCCATTGCTCTGGATTTACATCTTCTAGCTGCCTCAGATTTGCTATAATCGTAGTCAATGTTGAATAAAATTGTCTGCATGCTTGAATATCATTGAACTTTACAAACTGCATTTGCAATAATTTGCTTATGTTATGTTGCACTAAGGCTCTTGTAACTAAGAATTCCTTATCCAAAATGTTCCATAGGATTTCATAATTTTGTTCTTCTTTAGCGAGATGGTTAACTCGTTCTAGGGCTCTACCCGATAATTTACTTAGCAGGAATAACAATTTCTCCAGGTTGCTCCACTTACATTTTGAAATTGCTTTGAAGAAAATCTCTTTGAATGATTTATATTCCAAAATGTCTCCAGAAAATGAAGGGATTTCAATCTGTTGTGGCTTCAGTGACGACTTTTCTGCGTTGTTGGTAGCTATTTGATTTTGGAATGCTTGAAATTGTTCCTGCATGATGCTGGTTGCATTATTCTGAACAGCTTGCGTGCTTTGATATTGATTTTGCATCATTTGAAATTGTTGGCCAACGAGGTTTACAATAGCACTCATTGCACCACTTATGTCATTAGGCTGAGATGAATTTGCAGTAAATTCATTTGAATTTTGTCGATTATTTTCTCCAGTATTGGCTGGATCATTTAAGCTTTCTTCACTTGAAGAATCATGAATAGTATATCGTTTATTTTTGTCTGTTTTAGATAAGTTACCGGAAGTTGCCGGAACATGTTGATTTTGCTCATTATTCGTGGGTTTAACGATAGCATTTTGTTCACTTATATTATCCGGACGTGATACATTTTGCTCGTTTTGCGTATTTCTTGCGGTTTTTTCACCTTTATTCAAAGTATTTTTAGACGTTTCCCCTAATAATGCTCCATTACTAGTAGATGGCTTAACATTCTGAGGTTTTTTAGTTTCGTCTTCGCTCTCATTTTGCTTGATTTCCTCTTCTTCTTCATCATCCGTCTCAGAAATCAAATTTTCATTTTCCACCACTTCCAATTTTAGTAAATGTTCCTTAGCACATGCTGATAAACGCACCTTAAAATCTTCGTTTGTTGTTGTACTCAACGTTTTGTAAGAGTTGATGTAAACTTCAGGCAAATCAGGAATTGCTGACAATTTCTCATGATTTGTGCGAATTTTCCTCCAAGCAGCTCTTCGGTTGATTTCATAGAACTTCAAAACGTCTAGCTTCTTCTTCTTATCCTTACGTTCCGAACAGAATTTAAGATATTGAACCTCATATTCCTGAATTAATGCTTGTTGGAAGTCGAGTAACGCCTTCTGCTTCGTGATTTCTTCAGTTGTATCCATCGCTAAGTCAATTTTAATGTCTTTATTGGTTTATAGGAAGTGTGTAAGTGGACAGCTCTTAAGTAACTTCTCCGGCCACGAAAAGAAACTTCACCGTCAAATTTCTAAGTTTTAAAACTCAGTTTTTTATCGAAGGACCAAATTGTTTGTTGGACTTTTATCTATTAAGATAATCCAAAATTTCTGAAACTATTATTCACTATTAATAAGAACTTATTTGCTTAAGTGTTCTGATAAGACTGAATTTTATTTCATAAAAATTGTTACTTATATACTATTTTCTTAGTACGCATCAATCATGCACCTGTGGTGATGATTAATACGTCAAGAATGTTAAAATATTGTGTAATTGATAAAAAATAAGATTTTTTGCAATTCTGCAATAAAATAAGAATATTTTGCAATTCTGCAATAAAATAGAGATATTTTGCAATTCTGCAATATAATAGGAAAATATGAAATTTCAAAAACGATATAAAATATTTTAAATTATAAGACAGCTAATTAGTGCCATCTTTTAAAAATCTTAAAAAATGAAAGATATAAATGAAAATATAAAAATATAAAAAATATAAAAAATATAAAAAATATAAAAATATAAAGTTTCAAGTATTTTATACTTAACAAATACCGAGCACAGATCTGCAAATGATTCCAAGAAGTTCATCTATATCAAAATCCTCAAACTAAAACTTCCTGACATGATATAGATACAGGTTTCATGAAAAGTTTATCTCGAACAGTTTGTTGAAATATTCTAATCAAAGTTTCAGATATGAAATGAATTTTAAATAAAAGTTTGGAAGTTTGTTTTGAAAGAACTGATGGTAGAATTAAAGTTTGAAAGCTTACCAACAATAAGTTTCTTTAATTTATCAAAAATATATTCAGTGCAAAAGAAGGAACTTTTGCAGCAATTAAATCTTAGTAAATATTTTTGTTTAAATGGGGGAAACAATGTGATGAGAAAATAGTTGTTTAAAGAGGGGATACAATGTGATGGGAAAATATTTGAATTTCAGAAATTTTCTTTTAAGATTTTGGCGGGAAATGGATAATAAATTGTCGGGAAATTTCTAATCAAGTTATTTTCCCATCAAGTTGTTTTCCCTTTGTTATTATTGCATAAATAAAATTGCATAAAGCTTGAAAACTTTTATTATGAAGACAAAAAAGTTTTTAATTTGGTTTGTGGACTTTCTTCATAAAATGCAAAATATGTGATTATTACATACACCTCGGCAACCGTAAAACCACTTAGGTTAACTCTCAATTAATGCATAGCCTCAAGTAAACCATAATTGCCTTTTGATTACTCTTGATAGAGTTTTTGTATATTTTGAATCTGTTCTTTTATCCTTTTTTTAAAGTTAAATTAAGGAATCGTTTGTGTCTGTGACTAGCTAACGCTCGATAACTTAAAAAATTTGCATGTCTAGCACACGTTTATCTTGATTTGATTCTCCAACCGTAAAAAATTGATCAGAAATTGTTTGTGCCTTTAACGATAATTCTCTAATAAACCTCAATTACATATCACTAGTCAGACTATCTTGATTCACACTACCTTAAACGTTCTCCAATTTGCCGTAAAATTCCACAAAACTTTTTTTTATCAAATCATTGATTTTTACGGTAAGTACGAATTTTCTTCATAAAATTTATCCGCATTTGATCTCAAAATATTTTTTCTCTCTTTTGTGCTTCAAACCTTTTAGTGAAAATTGTATGGGTTAACTTGGTTAACAATATTTAGCATATAATAACAATATAGTAAATGCTATTGGCAAACATTTCTGTTCATCTAGTAAAATTTTATACAAATTCTTTCGGTTTTTGTTGCCTTGAAGTTAAATAATAAAAAAAATTTGTGGATTCTTTTTATGAAAATAGTTTGTTTTAAATTTGCAATTTGCTGATTGTTGATTAAAGGGATCGTTGCATAATGGAACTATATAGAAGTAGAGACCAGCTACATTCAACTAGCCATATTCAAGTTTAAAGCTATGCATTGGTGTTAAAGATGTACTTTAAAGACCGAAATAAAACTTATTGAGGTGGAGTAAGCTTTAGTTTTAGGACTAAAGGAGTTTCAATGAAAATATGAAGCAAATCCACTTTGTGGCAGCTATTAAGGCATTTTGAAAGAGATCTGGACTGGATTTTATGAAGATAGTTGTCAATTTGGGTTGCATGACTTTGGTCTGGTGTTGAAGGTTGAAATGATTGAAAATCGAGACAATTGCTTAGTTGTAGCGCCTGTCGATGTGATAATTATCGTTGACCAGCTTAAAAATACAGCACTTCTGTTGAGAGTTTATGTTGGTTATGCATGCAGTTGTAGAGGTTTTTGTCGCCTATGTCTGAGATAGACTACTCGTTGCAATGTGCAGAGCTTGCAAGTGGTTCGGATTCCACTATAAACTGTAGGTCTAAAGCCAATGCTAGCAAACAGAAATTTTTGAGTTCTTATTATTCGAACTTCGAATTTTTAAGGTTCTTATTTGTCGAAAATCGAATCTTCGAAGTTCTTATTTTTTTAAAAATCGTTGTGAATTATTATTTTTCGAGTAATTTGTAATTTTAGTGAACATTCCTACTAGTTTTTATGATTAAGATAATCAATGTGATGAAATTGCATTCCTTAAATGTTTGTGCTTTAAAAAACAGCTAGTTTAGAAATAAATTAAAAAATAACGGAGTTTCTTATTTTGAAATTTTAAATAAATACAGCGCGAAAATTTTGAAATTTTTTTGTTTGTAACCGACTCTGTTCTCTTTGCTAACATTGGGTCTAAAGGGTGTGGTGCAATATTCTGCATCTAATTTGTTATTCTGTATTCTGTTCTAATTTGAATCGCTTTGCCTCTAGCTCAAAAAGACAGGGCCCTCTCCATGCTTTACCTTTTTATGTCTGAGATATATTCAAGCTTACGACAAGGGTTTGGCTGAGGCACACTTTGGATTCATCAAAAAAGTCAAGCATTGAGAATAAGGGCTTCTAGATAGTCTGATTATACAGAAAATAATTCACCGAATGACATAAAATAGTCTTGAGCAGCCATATGAAATGCAAACAGACTCTATAATCCAAAATAATACCTTGTGTCTTCAAGGTTAATTTCTCTAAAGCTCAAAAATGTCGACAAATTCCTCAAAGCATTTAACGAGAACTTGTTTCCATCAAAAAAAAATTTAAAAAATGCAAGTCCGTTAGACATTTATTCAGTCAGAAAAAGAAAATTTCATCAAAAAATTCGAGTAATGATAAAGATTCCAATTATTTCTATTAAAAGAATTTCTTCTCTAAGGCAATGAAAATTTATTAAGAAATTTTTCTTTTGAGCTTTGGCATTTTAAGCCACGAGGATATTTAAAGAGGAATAAGAAAAAAAAAATTGTGAAATTATATTTCCATAATGCCTTTTAACATAATCCCATGCAGAGCGTCATTATTCCTCTCAAAAGGCTTTTGCAGCTGTTGAATATAAGTTAATGTAGAACCGACCGCAGATCCCACTATCAACCAAACCTCATTTGACCAAGCATTCTCGCGAAAATTTCCCTCCTTGGCCACAAAATTAACATTTGGCAATAAACGTTTCAACATTTACAGTAAAAAAATGCGATGCTGAAATGTGAAGGAATCTTGTTAGGTAGGAAGGTATGGATATGAGATATCGCATTATTTATATCGCAATGGGAATAAAAAATTTTTTGCTTCCTGATTTTTTTATTTCATATTCTCGTTCATATTCCTTTCGGACACAAAATAATATAATACAAAAAAATCCACCGCACAAATACATTTCTGAAGGACATGAGGAGAAGTTGGGAGTGGTTTAAGGGGGTACAGGCGAGTCCTTGAGGTTAAAATTTGTTCAAGAAAATATTAAATATTGGAAGAGATTGAGAAAAATCTCTAAGTTTCAATGTCAACTAGACCCCCCCCCCCCTCTACAAAATAAAAAGTTTCTTACTTTTTATAAAACTTCTCGAGATTTAAAATCCCAAAGCTACTCAATGTTCTATCCAATCTTCCCACTACCTAGCTACTCCCCTGCCTCTTAGATTTCCATATACATTGATAGGAACTGAAAGAGAAGCAAGAAAATGCTTTCTGCCTGGTTGTTTGCAAAGAGAATTAAATTTGAATTTCAAATGAAATTTTTTTGCTTTTCTTCTTCTTCTGTTTCCGTTTTTTTTTGCTACTTTCCTTCTCTTCTTCGTCCTACTCTTTCATTTTTTTGTGCCTGCTTTTTTGCCTTGAGACTTTCCATCTTTAGTTTTTCGCCTCAATAAACAACACAATCTTTATGAATTTTTTTTCCACTTTTTTGGGCATTTTGTGCTCTCTTGCTACCTTGGTTATGGCGTGAGCTTATTTGAGAATGTGGAGATGAATTTTGGATAAGTCTGCAAGCTTTTTTTCATGAGCTGTTGAAAATTGTGAATTTTTTCAAAAAGAACCAATTGAGCTTTATTTTATAAATAGCTTTTAATGCTCTCAAGGTATTGGTTCAGGTGGGATTGTTCATTTATGCATTGCTGGATGAGTTTATGTACCCAAGTATTGCTTTGATAAGCAAAGACATGTATTTTTCTAAATTTGGATGTTTTGAGTCTTATCTCTTGCGTGCTAGTGACCTGTTGGGGGTCATTATAGTCTCAAAATAAATGTTATGGTCCTAAACCATCCAAATTACTGCAATCTCAATCATTAGATGCTAGATTTTGATAAAAACTAATTACTTAACACAGTAATTCTCAAACTTTGGTCCACGAATTACTTTAAAAAATTTGAGAAACACTGGCGGAACCCAAACCCTCTCTTGCTAAATTTTTAACCAAAAACTTAAAATTCTTACTTTTATCGCTTACATTATAAGTTCTGCACCTTCAAATGCCTTCAAAAGTCATTTCATCCCCTCAAAAAGCAACAAAAGGACCACAAACAAAGTTCCTGTTCTTTAAACACATGAAAAGCGCTTAGGGCACATCACTCAATGTAACAATGACACCTCTACTAATTTCTTTAGAAATCACAATTTTAGACGACTGTATCTCCTTTATTATGCATTCACATGTTGGAACCATAGAATAAAGTCAAGTCAGCACGAGAAAAAGGCCATAAGTAATGTAGGGTATAAAGTCATGCTTTATCACAAACTGACAATTTTTTTTTGTTCAATCTCCCTTATGGGATTATTTCTTTCTTACATTTCTCCGGAGGCAGCACAAGAAGCTGTTCTGCCTTATTTTCAAACAGTTCTTTTTTATTCATTATTCAACTATAACCTTAGTGAATATATAGCAGGCAGACGAGTAGGAGAAAAAAAAAAACTCATGAATTATTATCGCAGTTAAGGGGTAATAATAATATGGTATTGTATGCTGAAAGATGTTCCGCACATGAGCCATCTTGCCTCTATTACCAATTTAATAGCTTTTTGTGGTCACCCCATTAACAGTCATTCTAGCCTCCTGCCTCCAATTTCATTCTATCTGTGGCGTGCGAGAAAAAAAAAATGTTAAAAACTTTGCGGGTGTCTGCATTTATATTTACCGTAAAAAGACACATTCCTGAGATTTACAGCATAAGAACTTAGTAACTTGGTAGGAGAAGAAGACTGGATGAAAATGAAAAGTTTTTTTTGTGATTCTTGCAAATGTTCTTGTCATGATAACGACAATACTAGTAACATTAAAAAAGAATCGCAATAAATTATCATGGAAAATTGTTTTCTCACTCTGTTCCTCTTATCATTATTTATGCTTGAGGATTTTAAAAATGGTAAGTTTAACTGTTTTTTTAGATGGTGGAGGTTTTTAAGCGTTTTTTGGTCAATAAAATGGTTTTGAAAATTTTGATTTATGGAGAGATGTTCATAAATGACGTCATCAAGTGACATGCTAGGATGACACAATATTCCAAGGATACTGCTATATTGTGACATATGACTGGGAAGAAGCTGACTTCATCAGTTGCATGCAAGTCAGACTTAATCGTAGTTTAGGATATTTTTAAAATTATTGCTAAGAAGTAAGGATTCTGAAAGGTCCATGACGTAAAACTAGTTGTCAATCTAGCGTCCACCACAGCAACATGCTGAATTTTTACGCCGTGTGCTTTTCAGGGATAAAAAAGCGCCTGAAAAGATACAGAAACGTATCCAATCGGGACAACATGATTGCAAGGACAGCTTCAAAAATATTAGAACTTTTAAGATACAGCAATATAGCGCTATTCAGGAATGAAGGCATCGAATCAAAAAAGCGAAACTGGTCAACAGACTTTTGGTCATTTTGATCTGTTTTGCCAACTTGGTTGGAATTTTTAAGGAATGTAGGGAGAAAGAAGAATCAACCCCCCAATTATTAAAAAAATAATAATAATAATAACCCCCCAAAGCTCCGCTGATGACGCAATGAATGGCCATTTACATACCAAAAAACATTAAATTAGATTTTTTTACAAATTGAATTGAAGAAGCCAATCATAATTCAGTTGAATGAAATATAAAATCAAGAGTAAGCAACAAAGTATGTTGATATAATTCCCATTGCCATGACAAAAATGAAATCGAAACAACTTTTAAAATTCTTTTTTTGCAAAATATTTTTTTATTGCCTTTCCAATGAATTTTTTTCCCTTTGCACATTTTATTTTATAGTAGTTGCTACGTTTGCAGAAGCTCATTATGCTGTCACTTTTCAATCTCTCAAAGGCGAATTTCCTTTGATGTTGAAATCTTTCTGGAACTTTTTTTTTGTAGGTTCTTATTTCGCTTTTTAGCAGGAGGAACTCATGAGTAAAAATAAATGTTATTTGAGATCCAGGGATGACTGACTTTGAAGTTTTATTTGATAAACGAGAGATTGGATATTTTTTGAAGTCATTTGCTTTACTGTCGAGTGACACAAGATTTTATGAGGAGTTTTAAATTCATATAGATTCGCTTGTGTCGTTCGGGATTTTTTGTTGCATTTTAAATTTTATTTTGAATGACTTTTTTAATTATTTTTCTAGATTCGCCAGGGATTTGCATTCTAATTGACAATTTCCTAAGTTTCAATTGCATTTATATATTTAAGCTTGAAATGGGTTTCAAAAAACCTACAACTTCTACTATATGTAGCATAAAGAGCCCCTTTGAACTTAGGTTTACAATTTTTTGTGACTTGTTAATCTTGAATCATCATTCCAGTTGATTTTGGTGATTAAAGGACTTTCCTAAAAATACTCGATCAGACTTAATAAATCTAATCTTTCAAAGTGCATAAAACTTTTCTATTCTGTTACTAATTTTAAAGCATATCAAGTGGATATACCCTCATTATTGAAAGTCCATAAATGTAATAAATACAAATAACTATAAAACAATTGAAAACCTTTTTTTTTTGCTCATTCATATTTCATAATAAAAAATATGAATTTCTATTTTAGTTTCATGAAATTTTATTCAGGGTAGTTCATAAATTTTTATTGCTGATTTTCTAAAGGATCAAGTTACAAAAATATTTTTGATGGAATATTAAAAATTTGAGTTAACCTTAAAAGGTAAAGCATGGAGAGGGTTCAGTCTTTTGAGCTGGAGGCACTGCGATTTGAATTGGAACAGAATCTATTGCACTACACCTTTAAGACCCACAGTTAATAGTAGAATCCGAAACACATGCAAGCTGTGCACATTGCAAATACACGAGTACATCTAAAGACTTGATGAACCCTGCAATGAACCTAGTCACAATTCGTGTGCGCAAGATGCTGTAATGAAATCATCCAGTTGCTAGTTTATCCTAGTTTACCTAGCAAAGGAGACACATTTTGTGCCGAAGACCTCAAAACTACATCCAACACTCGAACTAAGCTTCGTAACTAGAACGGTGAAAATGAAAAAAGAGCTTCTAAAACTTGACTTTGCCTGGGATTGAACCCACAACCTTTGGCACATAAGCCCAACGCTCTACCACTTAGGCCACTGATGCCATTTCACCGCTAAGAATGAACCTTAAATTCGGATAAATATATTCAATGTTTAGAAATAAAATAAAATTAAAGTAGTGTTGCTGAGTGACCGATTGCAAGGATCTATACTGACATGAGGGTATTTCCAAGTTATCATTTGAATGACACAATTTCATCAAACAGGAAATAGAAAACAAACCTCATCATATCAAATGCGTTCAACACAAGAATCTATAAAGACATTTCACATAATTTCCTCAATTTTTCATCTGCTTACATTTAAGTGAACAAGAATAAAAAGGACACAAAAAAGTATAATTTCCTTCTGTTCTCCATTTTGATTTATTAACTCAACTTTAAGTCGAACTTTTCTTTGTAAAATGTTTTCCACCCCACACGCACGAGAACATAAAGACTCTTTTGATATTATTCCTCAAACCAAACACTGCCGCAAACTGATAACAAAACGATAGCCTTCAGGCACACACAAAAAAATAAGCAGTGAATGGAAGGATGGGAAATGAAATGTAAAAGGAACATAATAATAAAATAAATAAAATATATAAAGAAAAAATAAAACTTTCTCTTGTCGTTGGAAATCCAACAAAACAATTTTAACTGACTATAATGTGATTTTTGTGATAAAATGTAAACTTTTTTCAGCGTTTTGCTCACGAAACAGAAATCTCATTAATTCTCTTATAAAGTAGCTGTTTAAGTCCTACAATCTATGTATTATGTATCGGCTGAAGCACTTGTGAAAATTGCAAGTCAATAAGCTACTAAACTGTGAATGATTAATGCGCATTTTATCTATGTCGATTGAATTTTTTTTAAGGAATTGAAGAACTTTTTAAGATAATCTTATGTGTTATTCATGGATTTATTTTATGTCCTCAATTTTATTGATGAATCAGGCATTCACTTAATGATAAAGCGCATTACGTTTATTTGAAATTCAGCATTTATAAGTCTTACTTTCTTTTAAAAGACACGCAAGGGCTGTTCTCAAAGTTAATCAAAAAACGTATTAATTCTTTTCATATTTAAGTCATTGCTTATAATTCTATTTTACCAGTTCTTTGAGACTCTGCTGAAGGAAATGGTATCAGTGACTCAGTGACCTAAGTTGTAGACCTTACGAACTAATGGCCCTGGGTTTAATCCTAGGTCAAGTTAAGATATAAAAGCTCTTTTTCAATTACACAGTTCTAGTTACGAAACTCTGTTCGTAAATTGAGTGAAGTTTTAGATTCTTTGGCACTTAATATGTTTTCTATGCTAGATAAACTTGGATATACTTGAATCTGGATGATTTGATTACAGAATCTTGCACACACGAATTGTGACTAGGTTCATTGCAAGGTATATCAGGTCTTCGCACGTCCTCGTGTATTCGCAATGTGCAGAGCTTGCAAGTGGTTCAGATTCTACTATAAAATGAACTTAGGCCTACTTAACGATATGGAACAATAGATTTTCTTGTAATTTGAATCGCAGTGGCAATGCGATAGTGCCTTCAGGTCAAAATGCTGAGCCTTTCAAGCATCATATATAATGAGGTTGTTAAAATTTTATTCACTTTTAATTGAAACTTTTCTCAATTTGAAAATTTCAAAGAATCATCTCAGCACATGATCAATCAATATATGTCATAGGATGAATGTTTTCCTCAAGTAAGCAGAAAATTACATTGCACAGCATTAAAAAATTGATTTATTAGAAAAATTCATCGTTAAGATTTTTTATTTTGCAAAGATTCTTCATAAATTTCAATAAAACAGTCCAAAATGATTGATTAAACTCATCAGCTATGCACAAAATGCTCGTGTCTTAAAAATAAATGAAAATAAAACTACAAAAAAAAAACGTGAGAAATGTTTATGAAGGAAAAATCGATACACATAATGATGATAATATTGAGAAGGGATCAAGTGAATGTTGCTGACGTGCATCGTATGGTAAAGATGTTAAGTAAGCAGGTAGGTAAAGTGGAGAAATAATAATATTATTGAATAACGTACTATAGTAAAAAAGGATTTATAGACATTGCATATCCAATTCTATTTTTTCTTGATTGTTCAGCAACATGCTCATAAAATTAAAGTATCATCGTCAGATTACGATGATTATTGAATGTCGATCAATGAGAATGTGTTATAATATTAACATGTACATTCAGATATTTAGAACCAGAAGCGTAGTCGAGGAATTGTTGATAGTTCTAACCCCCCACCCATCCTTCTTCATTTACATATAGATGTTCTGAATCAGGGATGTAGTCTACTGGAGAGGGGGGGGGAGAGTTAGATCTCTCAACTCCCCCCCCTCTTTCCAAAAGACTACATCCCTGATTCAGAACATCTATATGTAAATATAATATACAATTTTTTTTGTGTAGTTACAAAAATGAGCACAAAAAATATACCGCACTTAAGAATACATTAGACGACATTATAATCTTGAATCAGAGGGAGCGAATGAGAGGGAAAATTATTTCGTACAATGTGATGACAATCGATTATTCTTGTGAATCGTCTTTCTCTTGCTTGTCGTATTGTAAAAGCATTGGAATTCCTTTATTAAATTTCGCATTCTTCAAGATTCTCTCGTCATTCGTTGAATTATGAAGAATTATTTTCCGAATGGAAGTTATTTCGCAAAAAAGAGAGAATAAGAAAAAAGTAATAATAAAGACTTATTGCTCGATATTAATGACTTATTGCTTCAAGTAAAAATTTTCTCTTATCAGTAATTGAAGGCATTAGAGATTGTAGGAAGGCATTATTAATATTGAAGTTTCGTCAAAAAAGAGATATTAAAGCAACAATTCTCAACTTTCTCGACGAGCATTTGGAAACGAATTAAGTTGAGCCTTGAAATTATTTTTTTGTCATGCGAAAAGGATTTGATTTGCTTGTGATGTAACAAGAAAATTTGTGTTTTATGGACCCCCCCCCCATCCCCCCTTCCTCATATCTTCATATTATTGAAATTGCAAATTATTATTTTTAAATAAAGTTCATTTATAGCGTGTAGCTAAGTATTAATTATGGAGACTTAGAAACCCCTCCTCCTCCTACTCGACTGATTATTCCTGGGTATTTTTGAAAAAGTCCCAAAACCCCCTCCACATCCCCCTCTCTAAAATTCAAACTCTAATAAATGTACAAACCCAAAGACATTCGCTCATTTTAGAAAATGAAAAGAGATTAACAGTAAAGCGACAACTTTTGTTGATTGCCTGGTGAAAATATTTAATTAATTAGAGAAACAACTTTTGATGAATTTTGTTAAGCAGAATTAACGAGAATTGAAGGCGAGAATGTAAATTAGAGTGGTTGCTACTCAGCTACTGAGCTTTTGGAATCTTATTTATTTTTGAGCAGTAATAAGTTGTGAATTTTGAAAGTTACACGCTATAACTCTGTGAGTAATAACCATCTACATGGCCTACATTAAGCTCCACAACTGATGCTAGGGATTCCAGCTTTAGATTGAGATTCGTAGTTCGAGAACATTGTTGACAGTTCAGGACGCAAAAGCTATTGAATAATAGATTTCCATATTTTTAGAAAATTCTCAGAAATCCTGAAAGCAGCCAACATTATTATGTACAATGAAACACAATCTATTCTTCGAATTTAAGATTATAATACAACCAATGTTAAGGATCATAACGTGTTCGCAATTAACATTAATTCTATTTATAGAACAAATTTGTAGCTCGAAAATGGAATCTGCATTCTGTATCTGTAGAATAATTAATATCTGATACATAGATTAATTCTGTAATTATCAGCATTTAAGGGGAGATTTTATCAGGCAATCCTTTTGGATTGTGGAAATTTATCTCTTATGCATATTCATGAGAGCAGTCGAATCTATTTAACATCCATAGAAACATACACAGAATACTTGAATAATGGATTTTTGCTGGATATTGTGGAGATTTGGAGGGAATGGGATACACGGTTTAAGAGTTCATATTGTCTATACATTTGGGCACTGTCAGACATAAGTTTTGGAAAGTTTTGGAGGATTTTGAGCTTTTGTCTAAATTGTAGCAAATTGAAGGGGTTTTGTGTCGATAGGTAGCTAGAGTGATACCTTCAGTACCCTCTATAGCAGTGGTGTTCAACCTTTTTTGCACCACGGCACATTTTGGTGGTGAGTCATTACGAAACAACACACGACATACGATTCGTGGAATTTCACTAGTGTGCCTCGGCACATGGGTTGTCCAACACTGCCACATATAATGCCAAATAACACTTCAAAGCCCAAAACACATACAAAAAAAGTTTCATTATTATTATTTATTTGTCGACGTTACCGTCCGGAAGAATTAGTATTTATACATGTTTTTATTTTTTACATTGATTAGTGATACATTTCATATCTCTATGGGTGACGTAGAATCAAGCTTCTAATCTTCAAATCTAGGTTTCGATTAAATTCAGGCTCTCGTTTCAATCTTCTGTGGGCGTGACGTGATACATTTCAGGTCCGTTCTGACAATATTCCATTATTAGGTGATATTGTAGCTCTCGTTCCTATTTCTCCCGCTACACTTCAAGTTCCTGATCCGTTCCTTAAACCAACGTTGCCCAAAATGCCCAATTATGGCTTGATCTCGAACATTAAGCAGTCGAAGTATCTAAACTTCTGAAAAAGAACGAATTTGGAAATGGCTGGATTCGAACCGACGACCTTCGAGTTACCATACCAAATTTGAGCCAAACGCCTTACCTATTCGACCAGCAAGGCACTTAACTGCTTAACTGCTGACTCTAAAATTCAAATGAAAAGTTCATAAGTTTTTTTATGACTTGAAAAATCCCATTAATGATAATAATACTAATCCAGAACCAATAATCTCCTTCAAAATTCTACGAAAATAATGAAAAGTCGGTAAAAACATTTTCAGTACCCAGACAATTTACAAGAAAACTTTACTAATCCTGCGAATGTTTATTATTGAAAGTGCTTTGATATTAAATGAGAAAGTTTTACAAAGAAAGCTAGCTAGCTACCTTTAGAAACTGAATCGCTCTACTTTCCGAGCGTTAAGAATCAAAAGCAAAAGTTGGAAAACTTTTCTTCTTGTTGGAGTCATTCGTAAATGATGTTTGATATTTTGGGAGGAAGCGGGCTACTGATGCTTTATGAAGTCAAGCAAGGAGAGAGTTAAAGAGGATTTTTCTATTTTTTACTAAATAAAACTTGTTGATTTTGCTAGGTTTTTTTTGAAAATGACAACCCCCCCCCCCCCTTTCCACCCCCTTCCATCGTCTCTCATATATTTTAATATATTAAAAATTAAGTAAGAGGTCATTCAATATGATAATAACCCAAAGTCCATCAAAAAACATGATTTTTGGACTCAGCTTCCCCCCCTCCTCCCTGTTAAAAAATTTGTTTGAGCTTTCAATGTTCCCTTCCCCTAAATCTTGGACGTTATAACTGAACGACCCCTAATCCCATTTATATAAAAATACTAAATACCTAAATCCCTGGAATATAAAGATCACTTAAAATTCTCAATTTTAGACGAACGTAACTTGCAAACGACCCCATATCTATTTATTAAACTTTTGTCGTTTCGAAAAAAAAGTGAAAGAAGCCAGTAAATTATCTAAAAAGAACACGAACACGAGAAACTTCTTAAGCTTTGAGAGAATTTTTTATGTTTTAAAGTTTGGGCAAAGTGTATTCAGTAATTTTTGATACTTTTAAGCACAAAAGTTTCACTTCTAACGCTGTGAATAAAAACAAGCCATTGAAAAAAAGTCAAAAAATGCATAATTTAATTGAAATCTTGTTTATCCTGCAATTGTTATTTTTGTGCTATTTATTCACGATAATTATTAATCACAAATACTCATCCACAATACAGCTAATTAAGTGATTCTGTTCTATAATAAAATAAATATTTATTAGCATCATGAAGCTTTAAAAAATTACAATTAGTGCCAATTTAATGAATTGTAGTTTGCATTGCTGAGGCTTCATGTAAAGTTTTAATTACATTATTGTGATTAAATGAAATCAAATTAAACTGTTGATAAATTCAACAATTAATTAAGTATTGAGAGGTGAATATGGTTTATTGGTGATTTTTGGTGTACTCAACAATAGCTATGCGTTTTATGCATTTTTATGCTAGGATGGCCAGAATCAATGCTTAAAAACCATTATAATATGTCAGAAGTTTTAACTTTAAAAAAAGGTTGAAATTTTAATTAACTTTTTAAAATACTACATCCCCAAAAAACCCTTATACCTAGATTTCAATAATGAAAATCAATTAAGTAACACACAAATTTAAATTACAATATTTCGACTTCCTTAAAAGTTTTCATTTATTTTGTAAAATCATTTCATTTCAATACCACAAAAATCCTATGAAGCATTGTGTTGCTGCAAATTTATTCATTATTTTGCATACGATTCAAATCGTTACGAGCTTGAATGGAATATTTCAGCATCCAAAATTGTCATCAATAACTTGTTTGCCGTAATTTGAATTGAAATTGTTTGTGTTTTTCGCATTAGTGAGTAACCAAATGTTTGTAATTTAGTTTAATGAATAATTTGAAAATATTTGAGAGGAGATATTCATTAAACTGCATGCAGTTAACCTCTAATATGAAACGTTTATTTGCAATTTGAAGTTTTCTGATTCAAGGGATCCATACAACTCACATCTAGGTTGCTAGTTTTTAAGGAAGATGAAGGGGGGGGGGGGGGGGGTCGTCTAGGATTTTGTAACATATCAAACAAAGATATCTTAATTAGTGAACAAGCCTTGCTGATAGAGTCAGCATCAGAGTCAGATGGCCTTTTGTTGTAACCTAAGCTCCACACAGGAACATGGTAACAGTAAGTAAGTAAGTGAAAAAGCCTTAAAAAGAGTTCGTTTAAAATTCACCACCTCCCAGAAAACGCCGCTTTTAAACTAATGCTGAGTACCCTAACGTAAATGACCCCTAAATCTTTAAATTGAATTCCAAATCATCAAGTTTGGCTGTCAAGCAAGTACAGAAAATCACGACATTCAACATAGAATAATGAATCATCAAACCAAAAAGACATCAAAATGTTAACCAAGAGACTCTTAATTTTTTTTATATCTCCAATTTTTTTATGACGGTTTAAAGCACCTGCGACAACATTATGAATTTTATATCAATGCTCGAGCAATTCATTTAGACAAAATAGAAGCAAAAACATTTTTCTTCCGAGAATTGACTCGTAGACATTTCTATCTAGTTTATTTATCACAAATAAACAAGAATGAAGCTTGAGAATAAAAAAAATTCTGAGGCAGCAGCAAAACAGAACGAGGGTGTGGAAAAGAAATATCATATTCATTGAGTCAATTAAGAGTACCGAGAATAGGAAAAAAACATGGCAGAAAGGAAGAAGAGACATGAAAAAATTTCTGTTAATGCTCCTCGATAGTAAGTGACGGAAAAAAAAATTCTTTCCTCGTCATGCTCTTCCCACATCTTCTACTTTTTTTTTCTATCTTCATCAACATTCATCATGAAAATGAGCTTTCGATTAATAGCTCTTTTTAGTTTCTCTATTTTTTTTCTTCCTTTTATTATTAGATTATCCTCTCATTCCTTTGCCCAGCCTTTCATTCATTCATTCCTATACTCTATAGAGTGTCTTTCCCTTATAAACATTTTGACAGACTTTTCAAGATCAAAACTCTTTTTTTTTGTTGTGAGGGGAAAATAAGATAATTAATTGAGATCGGGTCATGTTTTGCTGATAAATGTTGAATGTTCTATCCTTTGATTGATGCTGTCTAAGGATATTTTTAATTGTATCCGATTTCATCGATTGCTTGAGAATTATTGATTTACTTAATTATTTCAATTGAATTGGAATTAATGAATTTTTGTTGATCTGAGCCTTTTTTTAATTAAGGTTTAAAGGAAATGTTTTAATATGCTGGTTAATTTTTTTATAATTAAGGAGGATGGGAACGGGGTCTTCAACACTTGAGTACGGATGATTTGATTTTCAAAATCGACTTTAAAATGGCTGATTTAGTAGTAACGTAGCTACTCAAAGGTGATTATAGAATAGGGTGACCAGATATTTTTGGAAAAAATAGAGGACCTGAATGTAAAATAGAGAACATCCCACGTGCCTCCCAATTTCATAACGTTTTCTGTGCGAATTAGAACAAAATAGAACTATTTCATTTTTAAATAAATAAAAAAAAAATAAAGGACTACCCTCTGAAAAACCAAGCAGATGGTCAGCCTACCATAGATTCAACCTTTGCATAAAGAACTTAATCTCACATAAAAGGAACGCTGAAGCTCGAAATTCCAAAACTTAAGGTCGAATTAAATAATTTCATTTGAATTCGAGTCAACTTGACTTGACTTTGCCATACAAAATTTACCATATTCCAAACCTCCCGCGAACATTGTAGCTTCAAATCAAAATTCCAATAAAAAATTAAATTCACCCAAAAAAATTAAAAGAAAGCTCCCCAAAAAATTATGTTGAAAAATCACAGTACACACTTAGCCAACCACATAACACATTTTATAGGTAGCATAAAAAAAATTCGGACGAGGAAACAACACAACATCACCTGCGGACAATACTCGATTGAATCATTTTGTGTCGAAAATTTTGCACATAAAAATATTATTTAGCTTAAAAATAGAAGAAAAAAAATTTATCGCTTCATAAAAAACCTCACAACCATAAATCATTGAAACACGAAACATTAAAAAATTCATCCGAATTTGACTAGCTAATCTTTTAAGCTTCCTATTAAAAATCAATATGTCTCTTATTGAAAATTTTCGATAAATGAAATTTTTCAGATTAATATTTTTTTTTTGTTAAATTGAATGCAGGAAGTATTTTTGGATTTTTTGAGAATATTTAAGATTTTAAAATTTTTGTGTCACATGATAAAGCTTTGATGTTCAATCTGGGGAGATTAGTCATCAAAAGAATTTTTTAACAAAGCACAATGCATTTACTATACTAAAAATGGAAAATTGTATGATTTAAGCTCTATTTTGATCCTTTGTAGATGATTTTAGATCCTCTGAACGGCTATGAAGTTCAAATTGTCTAGTAGACGATGATGTGTTGCTCTATCTTTGTATTATTGGCTCTATGTAACTACAATGTAACATCAACTACTGTTAAGGCATTATGAAATTGAAGATACGAAGGTAAATGGTAAATAGCACTAAACTTTTTGTAAATGTTAAAGACTAGAGAACCACCATGTCCAAACTGTCACTGACACAATGTTATTCAAAACAGTTTCATTTTTCATTTTCATTTCATAGTTTTATTGGACCATTACGGTCGCGTAAAAAAAAAAATAAAGATATTACAGAGTAATTATGTTACATTCCAAAACAATATTTCAATTAATTATTTATTCATTTAGAACATGGAAGCGATGACTATGATCAATTTAAATGTTACTCGAAGTCTGTCTATAAAGCGATGAATGACTTTTTTTCCTTTTCGTTTTCTTGCCGACTCGCCTGAAATGAGATAAGTTAGCTAAATTAAGATTTTTGTTACCCTGATCCTGAGAAGAATCACGACACGACTGAGGGTACATGAGATCCGCATTGATCAATCCACAATTGAATTCAGGAACTTGAGCAGAGCTTGATTCACCTGATATGACGTTAATAAGAGGCAGGAGATGAATTGTGGCAGAAGAGAATTGCATCATACCGAAGATTTTCCTCAGTTTAATTAAGATTGTATTCGTTAGGTGTCTAAGTTTAAAGCTAAACCTTATTCGAGCGGTATTTTCAGCTTCATTATCCGATTCGAGTCTAATTCCTATAAGACAGTCTACATTATTATCCAGCTCACCTTGCAGTGCTAGGAGACACTCATAAATATTGAATCTCTCATCAATAAAGAAGGGAATCGATTCAACATTAATCAAATCACCATTCGAGAGCCCAAATGGTAAAGAACAAGTTTTGCAAGGAACGTAAATTAATTCCGTGTTTGGAAATATTACCAAAAACAGTACCACATTATTTATCGATAATGAGAATTTCCCGTCACAAAGTTTCCTAACATCATCGAAAGAATTACGATTGACAATTTTATTGCCCAGCCGTTCCTCGTAAATAAAGATGATAAAGTTCTTAGAGGAACGATTCATCTCCACTTCGACCAAAACGACCGATTTGTCAATCAGATATATTCCATTAACGCTCAAATTATAAACTTTGACTAACATTATCAATAAATCATCTCGTAAATCCATCAAAGGGACCTTTCCCTTCCTAAAGAACTTCAACCAAACTTTTTCATTTCGCACTGGATCTGGAATAATTTCATTAATCTGCTCAATAACCTTTTCATCATCTGATACGAAGTCTGAGAAATCTGCATTTATTTCCAGAACTTCATCCTCACTTGTATAGGTATCCATTGCAATAAGAGTATAGGCACAAGAGTATTGGATTAAATTAACTATTAACTCGATAAAAAGCGTGTAGTATACAGCGAAGACAAGCAGAAAGAAAGAATCAATTGTTTACTAAATGCAATATAATTGCTTATTAATGACTGGATGTTTTACAGATGCAGACTGAGCAACGGATACTTCTGACCATTCGAATATTGCAATTCAGTTAAAAGTTACAAGTTACAAGTTGAAACTCTTATTACTAAATTGACCGTGCTTAATTAAGGATACATTTCTGCTTAAGATAAACTTTCTTAATTGTAATTTAAAAAGCAATAAATTGTTTTCACTCTTAATATCAGCTGGAAGCTCGTTAAACAGTTTGCAACCAATGTTAGTAATGTCATCAGACATTACCTTTTTCTTTGCTATAGATAGGATCAAGTCTTTTCGTCTGGTACTTCTCGCTCGATTTATACAGGGAAGTGATTCATTAAATTAAATTAATTCCTATTAAAAATCAATATGTCTCTTATTGAAAATTTTCGATAAATGAAATTTTTCAGATTAATATTTTTTTTTTGTTAAATTGAATGCAGGAAGTATTTTTGGATTTTTTGAGAATATTTAAGATTTTAAAATTTTTGTGTCACATGATAAAGCTTTGATGTTCAATCTGGGGAGATTAGTCATCAAAAGAATTTTTTAACAAAGCACAATGCATTTACTATACTAAAAATGGAAAATTGTATGATTTAAGCTCTATTTTGATCCTTTGTAGATGATTTTAGATCCTCTGAACGGCTATGAAGTTCAAATTGTCTAGTAGACGATGATGTGTTGCTCTATCTTTGTATTATTGGCTCTATGTAACTACAATGTAACATCAACTACTGTTAAGGCATTATGAAATTGAAGATACGAAGGTAAATGGTAAATAGCACTAAACTTTTTGTAAATGTTAAAGACTAGAGAACCACCATGTCCAAACTGTCACTGACACAATGTTATTCAAAACAGTTACTAAGCAATCGTTTTTGAAGTCACAATCAATCCCCCCCCCCACCCCTCACC
This sequence comes from Chironomus riparius, assembly GCA_917627325.4. Taxonomy (NCBI): domain Eukaryota; kingdom Metazoa; phylum Arthropoda; class Insecta; order Diptera; family Chironomidae; genus Chironomus; species Chironomus riparius. The sequence continues at coordinate 11,556,293 of OU895877.1, read as the reverse complement.
CTCATACTGCTCCCTCCCTAATTTACTTTCACTAAACTTTAGAATTTTTAAAAAATTTAAGCTAGAGTTGAGGTTGATTTATATCTTAACGTTAAGTTTCTTTTGAGGGTTAGCTCAGTTATAATAATAATTTGAGAGGGTTCCAACCAAGCGATGTGTTTCTACATAATGCAACGAGCTGAAGGCACTGCGATCCTAATAGATCAGTGTTGTCAAAACATTTTTCAGCCACGGCACTTCGACTTTAGATATTTTTTTAAAAGCACACCTAAGATTTTCCTGCAGAAAATCATTGTGCCACGGCACACAGTTTGGACAACACTGTGATAGATGATAGAATCAATTGTATCATCCAGAGTTGCGATGTGTCATAGGCAATATTTTTTTGTTAACAGACAATATTTGTGGTAGATCTGCCAGCTGTGTCTATGAGAGGCGACCTATATCGAAATTCTAATACCATCTCAGCTAAAATAGCTGCACAGCAATTTTTTAAATATGTTGCACCATAAAGTTGATATCGAGGGCTACTTAGTTCACTATAAGCCTTTCTCTAACTTGCACAGCTGCATTAAAATCATCGCAATAATAAAAAATTACCCAAAATCATTTCCAGGGACACGAAATACATTTGTCTTTTTATTATCCTCCTTTTCTTCATTGCTTTTCATTCTCAACATTAATTCACACATGCATGAGTATTCGAACTCTTACTTATAAGAGGTTCAACTTTCCTTTTATCTCATTTCTGTTCCTTTATACGGATTTTATTATATGCCATATTTTTTGACACACATTTATCAGACACACGTACGTACGTGTATGTTCGTATCGTGATAATAAATTTATTTCAATTATAACAAATTTTTCTCTCACAAAAGAAGGCTGCCTTGTCGGATAGAAATATTTTACAATGTTAAAGTAATCCTTAAAATAATCACCCTCTGTTTTATTCCATAAATTTGCATATTTTCCTTACTTTTTTTTCATTTATCCTTAAAGACAATTTTTTTTCTCACAATAATTTTTTCACTTATTTTCTACGTCTTTTTTCGTAATTTTTTTATTTCAATAAAATTCAATTTCTTCCTTTTCCGGATTTTATTCAGCACACTAAATCTCGCGGACCGTAATAAATTGTTTAATTTTCACTTTTTTTTTTTCAAAAAAAAATTATCCACAATTGTATTTTTTTGGCAATGGCACTAGCAACACTAGCAACGCGCGCACACGATAAAGAATCCAACTGATTCGGCCAACGTTTGAAGACAAACTGAAAATCGTCGAAAAGAAAATCTGTGAATGAAAAGTGTGATAAAAATCTGTTGTGGAGCTTTTAGGAGATGTGGATGCTGTGCTCAATATTTTTACTCTCTGGAAATTTTTCTCTCAGACTCTCAAATGAGCTTGAAGGAGACTGAAAAAGCTTGTTCATCAGATAAATGCCGACAAGTTACGTCACTCAACCTACAACAGAGCTGCTGATTGATGAAAGAATTTCTTTGTGATTTTGTCGAGACAAATTAATTTTTGAAGGCTTATTAAATTGAATTTCAATGGAACTAAATTGAGAAATCTAAAAATAAATGGAAATGAAAATATTTTGACATTCTCGAATGGTCTTTTTATAGACTTTTTGGGATCAGACTTGTGTTTACTCGCAATTTTCAATGGAACTTATTCGCAAAGCCTTCAAAATTCCTGTTCTTGTCTCAATAAACAAATATTTGTGTGGGATTTATAAATGTAAATAGATTTCTAAGGAAATCCTCGAATAAAATTATTTTTGGAAGCAAAATTTATTTTGGAACTCTTCAAAAAATTATTTTTCAAACCCGAATGGCACAAGTCGGTTAATCGAATAGAAATTCAGCACCAAAGAGGCACGATTCTGGTATGTTGCTGGCATCAATTTAGATCCAACACCATGACAGAGTCTCATCAGCTTGGTGCTGGATTTCTAATCGATTAACCGACTTGTGCCATTCGGGAAAGCTATAGCTGAAGCGTCGCTGAAATTCTGAACTAAACAGCTTTATAAGTTATCAATTTTCTTCATAAATTCTAATGAAATTTGATCCAATCGCATTATTTATTTCTCAAGTAAATAAACTTAGTTCCAATTGATACTGCGTCTTATTGCTCGAGTTTTACCTCATTCACTGTTCACAAGTCTTAGTTTAGTCACAAACCTGAGTCGTCTTATTGCTGAAGTGGTTTTAATACATCTAAAATAATGTTTACTAAAATGCTGTCCTTCAAAAATTCTAAAAAGGAGTTTCAAACAATTTCCATCAATAAGTCTTATCAGCCAACAATAAAAGTTGATGAAAACTCAAATTTATCAATATTATCAGCTCTACAACCATTGATAATTGTTCTTCAATTTACAGGATTTGCATTTTTCACCATCAATCCTTCAAACTTTCAAGCTGACATAAAAGTTTTTAATAAATTCGCTGGATTTGCCGCAATTCTTGTTAATTTGATCCTTCACTATATATTTTGGAATTCTTACTACAGCTTTGATGAGCAAGGAACGGAAGTTGTGAAAAGTGCTGTACCAAAACTGCTTTATACCTGTATATTTGCATACACACTCGGAAGAATCCTCAACTTTGTCAATCGACAAAAGATTGCAAATATTCTGAAAAAGTTACACGAAATTGATGAGATATTTAAGGAACTGGATATAATTTTCGATTACAAAAACGACCGGAAAATGATTAAAAAAACATTATTTGGAGTCTGTGCATTGGTGCTGGTCATTTGTGTGCTTGGTTTTTGCGTACACACAACATTCTTGTCTAACATGGACATGTCTCTATCAATATTCATATTTTTTGGCAACGCTAGTCAATTCATCATAACATATCAAATTATCTTATACATGATTGGCATCAGATGTCGGTATGCAGCTGTGAATAATTTTTTGGGACACAAAAACGGAATTGAAATTTCACAAATGAATACTTTGGCAAAAATCCATCTTATGATTGTTGAATCAATTGAAATGTTTAATTCAGTTTACGGACCTGTCAATATGATGTGTGTTGCTCTAGTTTTTGGATGGCATTGCTTGTTTACTTTCATGACATTGACGATGTCTTCCGTTATGTGGACACAATATACATTGGTGTGCCTTTTTGACATTTTATTGCATGTTATTTTATTTTCGGCTGTTTTAATCGTCATTTATTATGGAGAGTCTGCTAAAAATGAAGGAAGAAGGACTGTTAAGTTGCTGTATGGGATTGTTAATGAGACTGAATGTGTGTTTATCAAGGATCAAAGTCAGAACATGATTAGACAAATTTGTGACACAAAAGTTGAGTTTTCTTGTGGATTGCTTGACTTTAATTGGAAGTTTTTGTTTAAGGTGAGTTGGATGAGTATTGAGTAACTAGAAAGAACAGCTCTGGTCCGGTTTTTAGGTTTACCGAGCTTTTAGCTTAACCCAGAAAGTTGAAGACTCTCTAGATTTCGAGCCTATGCATACCTCCCATTCCTCTCACTGCTTCCTGAAACTGTTCTTATTATAATGCAAATATGTTTTCTATATTTTCAGTTCTTAACTGCAGCTGTCATGTATTTCATCATTTTGATTCAATTTGAGTCATCCTTTGATAAACAGAAAATTTAGTCTATCATGATTGTGACTATAAACATAGGGGCCGTTCACTTATTACGTAACGCGTCTTAGATATACGGTTCAAACAAAAGATTTTTTTTTCATAAAAATTTTGTTACGAGGGGTTGAGGGGGGTGGGGGGGGGGGGTCTAAAAAGTCGTTTTTTTGCGTTACGTAATAAGTGAACAGCCCCATACTTAATCGAACAAAAATAAATAAAGACAGCCAAATGAAGTCCATACTAACTTCAGAATAGCTTATGATAAGTTAATCCAACTCCTTCAACTTTATTTTATTTTTGACTTGAAATAAAACTTTTATTTTTTTGATGAATTCTATTAAAATTTATTTTTTCATCTCCATAACTAGGCTGTAAAGTTTTTTAGTAGTTTTATTCCAGCAATCAGCACAAGAAACAATAGAAATTGAAATTTTTGAAACTGTCAAGCTCGGTCAAACTTTCCTTTGAATGAAAACCAGACAACATAATTCAGAGATCTGGAGATTAAAAGTAAACACAATACTGAAAGTAAACATAGACGGATCAGACAGGTTCTCAAGAATCTTATATAAAACCATAGAAAAATAATACTCAAAAGCAAAATATTTATTCTTCGTCCATTATTGGATATAGCAGACATAACAAGTCAAATTTACTGGAGGGTCAATAACATTTAAAGATTTTCAATGGAAAATTCGAACAATTCTCACGAATCAAGCTTCATTGATCCACACAAGTCACAATTTTACATCCCTAATGACTAGCTAACATTTGATATAATTATACAGCTAAGGTATGTCAGATAAAAAGGTCGTTTACCTCAACAATCATTATAAATGAAAATTGATTGAAAAACGACGACTTTAATGATTGTAAAGAAAATAATAATTATTGTTGTAGCTTGGCTGTGCATGAAACTATAAAACTTTCAATATAGTTGAAATTCATGAACTTATACAATAAGTTTTAACACATATTATTTCAAATATTGATGGGTTTACCAATCAGAAAAGTTTCTCGTACAGTTTCAATCTACCTTTCATTTAAAGTTCTATCCACAAGTCAATAGTATTGAAATTTTGAAAAGTTTTGGTAGTAATGGAATTTTTTTGGTTTCATAGCTTGTGAATTGAATATTGTGTTGGATATAATTTTCAAACTTTGTGGATATTAGTTTACCTATATTAATTATTTTATATTTTATGGCTGTAAATATGGAATGACTAGAGCTTACTATCAACAAAGTTTATTGTTTATTTGCTTGTAAATATTATTTTCATTTACAGTTGTTCATATTATGGACTAAAACTTAATGAATAGAAAGCTATGAAAATATTGTGGAATCTAGGACAACAAGCAATATGTAAATAAATCTGCCAGCACTAGAATAAGGCATCAGTGGATAAATGGTTAAACAGTCCTGAAATCTTTAATTTTCTTTCTTGAAAGACTGCAAGTTCGATTCCCATCAAGTGCCGTCCTCTCAATCATCATATAGCTAATGACATTCCTAGTGTGGCCGAAATGAGCACTGATTAAGGTTACAGATCAGTTTTAATCATTTTAAACAGCTTCTCATCATAGGCATAAATTAAAACCATAAATCAGAACTAAACTGTTCAAACATCAACATCATCATGCACCACAACAAAAAATACACATCCATTCATCTTGAAACAATTCCATAACTTTATAATCTACTCCATATCATCAACAGCATCCGACCAAAACGAGTTTAACTACAAATTATCTTTCCAAGGTGTTCAGCTACCGCCCAAAAACCGTACAACATAAAATATGTTGTGGGTGAGACGTAAAAGTCAGAAGCAAGAACATCATTATAGCCAGCACACGCACTAGAGTTTGTGAACATGAAGTTTGAATAAGAAAGAGGTTACTTTTCCCATCATCGACAACACCTGTGATCATACAAGGGTCAAAAAACAGAATCAGAAATGACTTTGTTTTTGAAGATTTTTGGGAAACATTTTCATTTCTTGTTTTGGTTTATGAAGCAAGTTCTATGATGGAGATGCTGTGCACAGGAACAGACATATACAAGGCTAGGAGACGGTTTTTAGACAAGCTACAAAGAGTAAACTCAAAAATCACAAATTTAACATGTAAATTTTGAGAAACATTTAAAAATTACTGAAACTAAAATGAGGTACCTCATGTAACTCTTAAAACCAGCCCAGAATGTCCCATAAACAACAATATCGATCACAATCTATTAAGTAAACTTAAAAATATCATTACATGTGGCAGCATGTATTTTACTCAGCAAAATTAAAGCTGTTTGCTTCAATTTATGGAAATTTATGTGCACACATGTTGATGCTGTACATGGAAGAGATATATAAAGAAGCAACAATATTACATGATGCAGTGAACTTTTTTTAAAGGAGGAATTTTTCCAAAAAAAATAAGAGTACATAAAGTTATTTAACAGAGGATTTTTTGTGTATCATGGAAGAAGCTGAACATCTCTTTTTTTGGTAAAATATTTAGGACATTAAGTAAGAAGATGTTTGGCTTGTTGGATTCTTAGCGTTATTCTGTACTTGTGGGTTTGATTATTTTATTTCAGACTGGGGTTTGTGATGACTTCAAGGAGGGTTTTTTGGGGACCTAATATTTGTTATTTGGTTTTATACAGACAGGCACAGGGACAGGTTGCTTGACTGTGCCTGAATAGCATAAGTCGGTTAATCGAATAGGAATCCGGCTTCGATTTAATTCCAGCACCTTGCCAGAGTCATACTGCCTTGATTCCGGATTTCAGATCGATTATCCGACTTGTGCCATTCGGGGTGTAACAAGCACGAGCTGCTTGGATGCTGCTAGCAATAAAGAAAATAATTTAAATTAGATTACAGTTTCATCACAAATATCAACCCTGCCATCAAAAATTCCAATACAGCCCCAGATCAAGACATTAAAAAGCTTCAAAAAGTTTGAAGGCTTTAAAGAAGAAACCTAAAGGATATGGTCAGCATAATAACCAAAAAAAAAAAATATTTCAGATGCAAATTTCATGAAACTTTTTTGTGGTTAATTTAGGAAATTCCATCGTCATTCAACTGAAATAAGGATAAGCAGGATCCAAATATTTTATCTTCATTCCATCCAATGTAAATTCTTTTGTCAAGCACCAAAAAGAAAAGGAAATCTCATGTCAAACTGAATAAAAACATTCCCAATCTTCTTATTTATGTTATTAAAAAATCTTTTTAAAATTCTAGAGAATAGTGAACGAAGTAAAATACCAAATTTACATTCTGTTGCTTGCGCTATCATTTTCCAATTCAATTGACAAAGTCAGAATTTTTTTTTATCGTTCGAATCGAACAATGAATATGGGGTTAGAATTTTCCATCAAATATGAAATCAGCATGAACATAGGGATTGTTCATAAATGATGTCAAACTTTTATGGATAGGGAAATTTATCGCAGCATGTCACTTCCTTACTTATAAAATATTCATCTTATAAATAAACATCATTTATGCACGACCCCACATCCATATCTGTTTCAAAGATTAAATGAAACGAAAGAGGGAAAATTTATCAAATTTACAAACTGTTGATCATTGTGGAAAGGTCCAGAACCAGAAAGGATAAAATAAAGGAGAATGAAACATTGTTCCTTATTTTATTTTTTTGTAGATTGAAGGATGTGTTTATAAAGGAAGCTAAGAGAGAATGAAAGGATTCAATTGAGCATGCAATGTGATGTAGCATTTAGAAGAGATGAAGTCCTTGCATGAAGTTTTGGGGATTTTTTTTGACCTTTTTTGAGAAGTTGATGATGCTGTCGTGTTTATGGATTTTTCTTAGGAATGTATCAAGGAATTCATCAATGGTTATGAGCTATTGATGGTGTGTTTAACATTTTTGAGTAAGTTGCTTATGTTTAGAGTCTCAGGCACACCATTCTTACTAATCCTCCAACTCCAATCCCTATTACACTTCATGTCTTTAATAGACACTGATTTGGTGCCAGTTTATCGACTTTTGAGCTCCTTGAGCGTTCATTTGAAGACCATGGATGAATAAAGCAAGGATTCACTAAATAGGAATTCCCACAAAACTCACCGACAGGGAGCCAAAAACTTGATAAAACATCAGTCGCTTGCTCCATTTGTTTCCCTTTTTCATTTGCTGTCTTAAACAATCCATGGATGCTTCCTTTCTCTCCGTTTTCCTGATATTGAATCAATTTGTTTTTCAGTAAATTGAAAAGCCTTAAAAATTTGTCCCAAGAAACGAAAAAAAAAAAAAAAAATACTTTTTCATTCATTCATTCCTTTTGTGTTCTTTTCCGAGACATAACATGGGTTCTGCACATCCAACAAACCAATTTTGAATTGAAAAACAGCGGAAAAAAGTCATTTTGTGCTCTTTTAATAAAAATTCAACAGATTTTGCTTTCATTTTTGCTGCTTTTTTTCATTTGAATAATAAAAAGGAAAAAGGAAAAAATACGTGAATTTGCATTGCATATCTGTTCCTTCCTTAACATGCTTTAGGTCTCTTTCTACCTTACGAGTTCTATTGCTATTATGTCTATCATTCTTTTCAAAACCTCTATGAATGTATCATTCACTTTGTACATTCACGATGAACTTTTTCTTTCTATTCAGAACTAAACTGTTTCATTTGGAACTGGAAAATTGTTCGTCATGGTGATGTATCGTAAAGTTCAAGTAGATAATTACATGCATGAATGCAGCTTCATTTTCTATTAAAGTTAATTTGGATGTTCAACTTTATTTTGCAGCTAATTAGTGGTAATTATGAGACATTGACACATTAATAAATTTATTGAACTGCTAATTACTTCTATTATTAACTTGACTGAATTGTTGCATCATTAATATTTTGTAAAACAAGGTTGGTGTGGGAGAGTTCAAATAGTTCAGTGGTTAAGTTACCCGAAAATAAAGAATAATTTTTAAAATGAAGGACTGTCCTTAATTGTTCTTTTTTGGTCAGTCTACTTAGTGGTCGATGGTTGTGTCATTTGAGCTTGAGAACTTAACTTCTCAACAGTGAACCTTGTTAACAGCTTGTTGAACTAAAGGCAAATAAAATTATATATTTTTGAGCTGTAGGCACTGAGATTCAATGAAAATCAGACAGATCTTATCCTCTTTAAGCATGAGTGTAGTCAGGACAGTCTGAGGCCTTAAGATAATCTTCAAAAAAAATTTTAGGGGGCTGAGACCAAGGGTGTGGAACTGAAGAATTACATATTGATCAATTTTAATCATTTTTGATCATTTCATCAGTACCACACCCTTGGCTCGGACCCTCCTAGCTACGGACTTGTCTTTGAGGTTTGTAGAAAAAATATAGAAACTAGAGCTTGCAAACTGTTAAGCCAATTCCAAACTTTAATCAAATTTATCTAAGTTTCTTCCTTTTGCTTGTGCAGAATCTGGTTAGTGGTCGTTCACTTATGACGTCCATCAGAAAACCTGATTTTTAGACCTCCCTCTGTCACAAAAATTCTTTTTTTGAACTGTCACAAAATCCTAGACCCCCTCCCCCCCTAAATGTCGGACGTCATAAGTGAACGGCCCCTTACTAATAATTAAGAGAACTTAGTGCTTAGCCAAAAACCAAGATGTTTAAACCTCAAGTCCCCCCTTCCTCCCTAGACACACCCCTTAAAAGACTCAACCAAAAAAACAAAACTGCGTCTCCCTAACATCATAAAAGTCCTTTTGCATCTCAAACTTCCTATCTATGTACTTTCTTATTCTTTTTCAATACACTTATTTATATTCTCCAAAACTATTCTTTTATTCATTCAATTTTTTTTTTGTTGAAATGATGCCCAATCCAAGGTGTATTTTTGTGTCTGTGACATAGAAATTTCTACCTCCCCAGCATCCTGTAAAAATTGTTCATCTAGATATCTTATGAAAGCATGTTTATACATGGTCGATAGATAAAAAAAAAATTCAATTCCATATTTCAAATGGAGTAAATGAAATATTATTTCCAATTCTCTAAAACGTAGGCTGACCATCTGCTTGGTTTTTCAGGGGACAGTCCAGTTTTCAAAAATAAAATAGTTTTGTTTTGTTTTAATTCGCCCAAAAAACGAATAAAATTGGTAGACACGTGGGTAGACACTTTATTTTACATTCAAGTTCTCTATTTTTGCGAAAACATCTAGTCTACCTACTCAAACCATCTATTTGCTACCCTCCTTGGCGCCAAATTGCTTAAAATGCATTTCATAAAACAAGAAAATGAATATCTTCGATGGATAACATGAATATTGAAAAACTATATTTTTGAAGCATGTAGAACATGCTTGATAAAATAAAAATCTGCAACTTTTTTTATTCTACTTGATTTTGCTTTGCTGTAGCTTTTATTACATTGACATAGAAAAATGAGATTTTTGTCTTGGATTTTAACTGGATGTTAAGGCGCATAAATCTAGCTTTATTTAAATTTTTAATATTTTTTTGTTTGAAATGAAGATTGACTTAAGAAGAATGGGAGGCTAGCTTCTGGGAGCTATTTAGTGCCATCTACCTGAATAGCACAAGTCGGTTAATTGAACATAAATCCGGCACGAAGCTAGCGCAACTTCGACATGGTGCTGGATTTGATTTAAGTCCAGCACAATGCTTGAATCACACCGGATTCTATTCGATTAACCGAATTGTGCTATTCGGGCTACCTTGGGATCAAGATTAAATGTCCTAGGGTGTGACATGAGTAAGTTGTTCAGGTTAGCCCTTAAATCTGGCTCAATTGACAACATCCTTAGATGAATTTAAACGATTTAGGCTGATGACAGGCTCTTCCCTGATTTTAATTTGATTGATACTTGAACCAGACACATTAATTGATACTTTTTTAATATGCCTGATTCGTACTTAGTATACAAAAATTACTATCTGTAAAATACAATTTTTTGTTCCAGAAAAAGAGTCAGATTATACCACAGGTCACTCTAATTGTACGATGGGCAGTCAATATTACTCATAAACTATAAGTTCAAGTTCATTTCTTAAAAAGAATTGCAACCCTTTTTCTGTCATCATCATTTTTTACATACAGATGTTATGTAATTGAGATAAGTAAAATTTATGATTGTTCAGGGTGACTTTGTAGATTCAACCTTTTGTCACTACTTTTATTTTTCTTCTCTCGTACGAGCATACACAACAGTGCATTCTCAATGAAAGCATGAAGAAAAAAAACTGTGGGGATTTGAAAATGAAAAGTTTAACATTTATAAATATCATGAAAAGATTGATATGGCAAGAAGTTGGTGCTGAATTTATATGAATTGAAATGAAAGCTTACAGTTCTGAATGTGGATTGTAAAAAAAATGTAAAGCTTGTTAGATTGTAAACTTTAATACCTGCTTTAATGCTTTGAATTTTTAATTTCATGTGCAGCAATGAGGTTCAGATTGTGGAAATTATTTCGGATTGTATCACTATTATTTAATTTAATTGTTTAAATAGCTTCTCTACAATATCGAATACTATGTCATTGCTGTGGCAAGTTGCAAGGATGTAGCCAGAAACTTCTACAGAGGATCTGACCTCTCAAGTGTAGCGGGTTTCGGTTATTTTTGAAGGTTCTAAATTTTCAAAGGGGATCAAAGTTTTCTATACAAATTCTAATTACAAGGGGGTCTGGAACTACTTGAACTTCCGAAGGACCGTTTCTTGAGTTATGTGAAATTCATCGATTTTCAATTCTTGTGAATTGCTTTCGCTCCAAGAGCCCTAGAAACTAACCCCTGGTCTCATTTCAGGAAGCATCATTTATAAACGACTCCTTAATCAAAAATCCCAATTTAATTTTTCCGACAGGAATAAAGATCCTTTCCTGATCATCATGTTTGGATAACTTTGAAGCCTTTTAAAAAATCTCTAAAATTAGAAAAAAAAAATCCTCAATCAAAAAGTATGACAGAAAAGTTTCCAGGAAGTGACAGCGCCAAATTCAGTCACGAGTAAGAAAATCAAATAAATAAAAACAACATAAAGTCTATCAAAATCTTTACTCAATCCACTTCTCAGAACAGAAAAAAAAGTATGAAGCCAGAATAAACCTGTAATAATCTACAGAAGCTCATCAAAAATAAAGCAGCACAGACATTTCATAAAGTAAATAACAATCAATCAAGCAAATGAAAGAAGCAAGTTTATTTCTCTTAATTTTTCTTTTCCCTTGAGTGACGTAAGATTTTTTTTTTTGATGTGGCATGACTTTTTATTTCTGTTGACACTCTTTTCTCTCTGACGATGATGATGATGAACATGAAACAAGCTGAAAAGTATATTTTTTCCTTTAAATGTATTTACTTTAACTTGTAGCTTGAGCATATACAATAAAGGTTATTTTTTTTTGTCGACTATATTAAGCACATCATTACTTAGAATTACGGTTTGTCATCATATCAGTCTTTGAAATGTAAGAGCATCCTATGCTTCCTACATTTTGGATTTTGCAACATTTATGAGAATTTCATTCAATGTTCTTTAGCTTCTTAGTTGGAATTCAATTTTCAAGTTGGTATTTTGATTAAATTGATGCAGTCAACCTTTATTAAGCCAAGCTGCTTTCAATCTTACAAAATAAGAATGAATTCGATCCGAAAATACATGGTGGACATGATGCATTGAATAAGTCCAAGAATAAGTTAAAGAGCATCCAAAGGCACGAATAAATTAACTCGATATGCATTTGTAAATGCCAATGAAATCAGAACTGGATGAATTTATGATAAACCTGTTGAATGTCAACTGCATGACTAGGTAATCTGCTGGCAGTTGTCTTTGTTTCAGATGAATTTGAATGCAACATACTTGAAGTCCTGTTAATGACCTCAGTATAGCGGCACATCTCATTGGTCCATGCTTATACGTTCTCAATGTTATACTCAGTTATACTTAGTGGAAATTATCGAATAAATGGTAAATTAAGACCAGAATTTTTTCATTGGACTCTCATTAAACTCTAAGCTTGTTTCCTCCTTGACCTACAATTTATAGTGAGATCCGAACCACTCCTTTGTTGACATTTCTGCCTGTAGCCTACAAAGGAAGGCTGTGAGCCACATTTCTAGTACATATTATTCAGAAAAGGAGAAGTGAAAAATTACCTAGTCTCGAACCCATAATCGGTGTGTCGGTATTGCAATAATTAGGTACCGAAGTACTAAACCATTCCGCCACTTCAGCTCACTTGTTTCCTTAAACCATTCCCGAATAGAACAAGTCGGTTAGTCGAATAGAAGTCTGGCTTCCAGCCAGCGTGACTTTGGAATGTTGCTGGACTCAAATCAGTTCAAATTGAATCCAGCATCATGTGAGAGTTACGTCAGATTTCTATTGATTTACAGACTTGTACTATTTGGGATTGCACGTCAATTATGGAAGCTTCTTTTAACCTACATTCATCAAACTTTTCAAACCTCCCCCATCCACTTATGCCCCATTTTTTCCTTCAATCTTTAAGTCTTTCAAACTTATATTCCTTTAAGACAAATAATTTGTATCTCCCTGAGTTGATGCTTCATCATTGAAACAGGATTGAAAGATGAATGTCTTAAGCGTCAAGCAACAGTAGCAAGATATAATAACTCTCATTCTGTTGTACTCATTTCATTTTTACACATTTCTCATTTCTTTCTGTTCTCGCTCCATCTTACTTACTTGATGTTGTTCATTCATTAAAAAACATAAAGACTCAAGAAGAGGAAGTTTGTCATAATGTTTCACAAAGACAACAACGGCAGTAATCAGGGAACAATACAATGGAAAAAAGTTTTTGCTTGCTTTCCTCCTTTTTATATTTGATGATTTTTTTTCTCTCTCTTTCTCTAGTTCACTCATTGTTTGACAACAGAAGCAATAACAGTAACAACATGTTGATAACTCATTGCGAACATGTCTATAAATAGACATTTCAAGCTTATATAGTTTTTTTTGTACTCAAACTCTTAAGAAGGAGAAAAAGGGTGACTTGTGTTGTGGCATTTAGCGCAGGGAGTTAAAAATGTGCAAATGTTAATGACGTAGGTTCCTGAATGATTTTATATCAAAATGTTCAGATTTGAAATACAGCTTAAGTTGGCATTTTGCAAAGATTCTTAGGTATGAGCATGTGACTGAAAGTTGAAAAAGATGTAGGTTCGATTCCCACTGTGAACAAATTAATTTTTCATCTAAATATTCAATTTTAAAGTTTCTTGAGTACCAAAATCAAGTTCTAGCAGTGAAGAGTCATTCTTACCTTAAGTTAATCCGAAGAATGACAGTTGATTTCAAGACCAAAACATCATGTCGTGTCTTTTGGTCTTTTTCCACGACACACACCTGCACTAGTATAGCTTTTGATTTGCTAATAAAAGTATTAATGCCTGTACATTGTTGAACCACATCAACATGATGTAATTCAATCTCAAGAACATCTCGTCATGCTCATCACATTCCAATACATTCTCCATCAACTAAAACTTTCATTTCATCTAATCAATACATCGAGGAAAATAAGAAATGTATTCAAAAGTATATCGTCTTACTCGAAATTTAATGACATATGAATATTACATTTCCACTCAAAATGTCATGACTACATGTTGAATAGCGACATAAAATATGCAAGCAAAGCTTGTATAAACAAATTTGTAAAGCAAAATTGTCTTGAACTATCTTGCATATATTATCAATTCCCTCTGTTTCATTGACATGAATATAAATTGTAATATGACTGATGCGAATAGAGAGATATAATTGTAAAATGGAAAGAATGTAGAACAAGCATACGAGCATGGATAAAGTTTTTCATCATGAATATGTCAAATTCTTTCTTTTCTCATTACTTTTGTTACTTTTTTGTTTTTTGTCGGGGTCGTTTGGATGTTACGGGATGCTTGAATTTAGAAATTGTTCTAGTCGTAATTTTAAACGACCAGAAAATCACGACAATACTGTAAATATCTCAGGACATCAAAAAACACTAGCTTCGGCCCTTTGTAAAATTTTGACTCCTTCCATACTCACACATCACATAATACCCAATCGACCCACTCAATTTGAAACAGTTCCAGACGTTTCAAATGTTTACTTTCTTTGTGTACTTTGGGAGAAGCTTCGATGCTGTTGTCATCCTGCCATTAATGTAAGGTATGTTGATAGAGAGCAAACATTCGGGACTTCTGAATTCACCTTGCATTATTTGAATGTACACGTTTGAAATCTTTTTTTTTTGTATTGGATGTTTAGGAGTGCATGTGGTTGTGGCTCGACTTTCTTGAAATGGAAGCTCCTGAAGCTGGTTGCTGTTTATATTAAGGTTTTCCAATAAGGTTGAGAGTTCCTCTGATGTAAAATTGTCCTGGAATGTTCTAAGGGGGCCGTTCACTTATGACGTTCATAAGGGGGGGGGGGCAAGAAAAGAACAATAGAAATTCCTGGAATTCCATTGCTCTTTTTGAAAAATGTCCGTTGATATCGGACGTCATAAGTAAAAACGACCCCTAAGATACAACTAGGTTAGCCTTAAAATCTTCCTAAGACATTACTCAGCTAAATAATGGGGCATATGCAGTACATATTATTGCTTATCCCAAAGTAAACCAACCACAAAAAGAAACAATTGAAAAAATTCTCATGCTGGGACCAGAACCCACGACCCACGACCCACGAGCAAGTTCAGACTTCTGAACTACTTTGCTATTAAGCTTCACCAAATTCACCAGACTAAATGACAACTCAGCATTAATACATGCTCAAAATATCACTAAAAATTTTTAAGTAAGTAAAATGACTTTGATTTACTGAAGTTTATCTTTGGAGACGAACAAATAGCAAACTTTTACATTTTCGACAAACTTCTAAGCACATTTTCTTTATTCTCATGATAAAATCAGGAGAAGCAAATTTCTTGCAAATTTCACATGAAGAAAGAAAGAAGAAAATTTGTCGTATTTCTTGTTTACCGACCTTACTCTTGTCGCATGCTTCCAAGTATCTCTTTTGTATTACAAAATCTCATAACATTAAGTAAAGTAATCTCCATTAATATTAATAATCATGTCAACGGCTAACGTATTACTTTCATAATATCGGAAATGCCAAAAGATATCAAATATTTAGAGAGAAAAATTTATATCAAATTCAGATTGGGGATTCAAAAGAGAAGAGTCAAGGTCATATGAATTATTATAGTTGAATTCTGTAAGTTAATTAGATCTTTGAGGATTGTTTTCTTTTTTTGAGGAGATGATACGAAGGTAAAGGCTAGGAGCTAAGGTATATAGTGCATCAAGTGGTTAATTGAAGGTCATGAAGGGTCAAGAGGTGTCAATTAATAATCATTAAGCTCAAAAGCTAGTTTTTGTTTTGTTGCATTGTTAAGAAGCCTTGATATTGGCCAAGGAGTGTTGAATGTGGGGCTGTAAGGCTTTAGTCAGGGATGCAGAACTAACCTACAACTTCCAATGTCAGGGGCATAGCGAGGAATTTGAAGATGGAGGGGGACAAATTTTTTTTGTATGGAAAACTTTTACGGAGGGGGGGGGGGGGGGGGGGGTATTTTTTCGAGTTATTCATAAAAACTCTACCAAAATGAAGAAATTTTCAAGACGAAGGTGGATTTGTCCCTCAAATCCCCCCTGGCTACGCGCCTGACCAATGTAGATAGTAACTTTAGAACTTTAGACTCCACTCATGTTGTTCACGATTCTAAATAAGACTCAACCTTGTTCAAATTATTTGACTTTTGTTCAAAAAATCTCTTAGTTCATCAATTAGCTATACCAGACTGAGATATCCTTCATCTTTCATTCTCCAACTCAATTCAAAAATAATCATTAAACTCTCAAGCAACTTGTGGTTTCCCAGACTTCACATTAATCACATAGCCACAAGATTCACCCAAATTCCTGTATAATAAGGCAACACAAACTACATCATAAATCATAATCGATATTATGAACCCCTACGCTCAGCATATCTTCATTTATATGATACAATAAATGCGATTTGATGGAAATATGAAAATACCTTTCTATATGTGTGATTATGATTTTGTGTGCCGGATACATGCGAAAAAAAAGGTTTAACAAATTTCATAAACGAATATCGAAATGATGGATAAAGGCATTTATTTGCTATAAGCCGTTATTCAGGTAAATTCTCCAGGTTCACATTATGCCATTAATCAATTTTTTTTTCTTCCTATTTTTCTCATCCAATGAACAGTAAATGTACAGAATGTAATAAAAAAGATGTTTGTTTGAGACTATGATTGGATTATTTTCACATTATGAATTAATTCAATCGATTTAATATAATGGCATATATCTTCTTACTTTTTTATTTTGTCAGGAAAACATTGATTTGTGGGATTTATTTTCAATGTTAAAATGATAAAATTCAGGTTCGTGTTAGAATGATAAATGGTTAATAATTGAGGCAAATGACAAGCTTAAAGAAAATAAGGTGAGAATAAATTCATGGAATTTTTGAAGGTTGTTTTGGTAGATTTAAGCTATCTTCAATCATGCAATAACACCCAAGCTCCCCTTTCCAGCATTTATAAAATCACAACATTAAATTTTGAAATTCAATATAAATTCTTTAAATGCCAATTAAAATGAATCCATTATCAAACAAGATATGGATTAATTTAAATTAAAGTCTATAAACATTCATATAATTATGTAATAATGTGTTTGTAAAGCTTTAATGCTGTAGGCTGACAAAGAATCAAACGATTTTTTACAGATTCAGATCGATAATGATATTATAATGCTTACAAGCAGGTGGGATTGAATCGGTAATTCTGATGTTTATTTTTGTTACAGAATAAAAGCGATTCCAACGAAAGCTGTGTGATGTATTTAAGGCTTTAAAATCTTTTTGAGTGTATTTTTGAGGAAACTTCAGTTATTAAGTGAAGATCTAGATGTAAAATTGTTTTTAATAACTTTTTAGATTTAGGACCCGGGTGGAACATTTGACATGATGTCTAGTAAAGTACAAGACGTAGTGACCAATTTTTTAGGAACGTTCCTATTTACTAGAGGTAAGGAGGTAAGTGAATGCTCACCTTCTTGATATCAGTTTTACCAAACAACAAACAAACTTGAAAAGCGCAAGTCGGTTAAACGATTAGATATCTTGCATCAAGCTGACTTGACTCTTGCATGGTGCTGGATTTAAATGGAAACATTGGTGCCAGATTTCTGTTTGATTAACCGACTTGTGCTATTCGGATGAAGATCTAAACTTTAAATTGTTTTAATAATTTCTCGTTTAATTAAATCCACACCTCCTTGATATTACCCGAGTGGCACAAGTCGGTTAATCGATCATAATTCCGGCAATGAGGTGTTTTCTACGAAATTCTATTCCATACAATTCTTTCCAAAAAATTCCATTCCAGAAAATTATTGTCCAAAATAATATGCCCCCCCTCTGGCACTAAGCCGGTGTGAATCTCGCATGGAGCTTTGATTTAAATCCAGCACCATGCTAGAGTCATGCTGGCTTGGTGTCGGATTTCTATTCGAATAACCGACTTGTGCTATCTGGGTTAGTTCATCCCAAAAAACATCCAAAAGACAACTTTATAATTCAAAGTTTAAATAGCACAAATAAAAACTTAAATATTGTTCTTAATATTCATATTTTATTTATTCATTTAAGTTCAACGAAAGAACTATAAAAAGTTTTCATTAAAAAGAGCACTTTTAAGTCATAATCTTCTATAGAACAAACTTGATGACGAAAAAAAAATCTCATTAAAGCATTAAAATTGCAAACATTTTTCTCGCTTTCCATTCGCATCTCGAAACTTTGTATTTTTATGCTGTTTTCAACTCGATCACTTCATAGCTGTTTGTAAGAAAAAAATAACTGAGAAGATGATTTTTTATGTCTCAATAAAGAGCTTTCAAGCATTTGTCATTATTAAGTAAGAAAGCGAAGCTTCATTATTTCAAATCAACGAGTGAAACATAGCACAAATGAAAATAAATATGATTATGACTCGAAAGGAAAGGCAAGATGATGAGAAGGAAGTATAGAAAAAAAAGTAAAATTATTCTTGTGCAGCATCGCAAATGAACTTGAATAATCAACACAAAAAAAGTATTAATTTTTGTGAAGAAATATTATTTTATTTTTCTGGAATTGAAATTGGTATTGTGATTGATTCAAAGGCAGTTCAAACTTAATTTCATAAAGATGTTTAAAATTGAACTGAATTAAATCGTTAAAAATTCTTAAAACAGCTCCGATGGCAGCTTAAGTCACAATTTTTCTGATTTAACATTTTAATTGAATTCTAATACTGACTTACTTACTACCTTGGTCGGGCCGAATGTGGGCCCATGACTGCGTTCAGAGTTCGTCTAAAGACGGCTCTATCCCTCAGAACCTTCTGCCAATTTGAGATATTAGGGACTCTAGCGTTTTAATCAACTCATTCAATTCAAGTGTTCTTTGGTCTTCATTTGTAAATCGCTTGCCATCAACAAAGTCTGTGTAAATCGCTTGAGATGGGCTGGACATGTGTTCAGATGCTCACAAGATGCACCAGTACTAAAAGTGACAGTAGCAGAATTTATGGAAGGCAAGAAATCACGAGGAAGACCGAAGATCTCGTGGATTGGATGTGTTGAAAAGGACGCTTGAGTCCTTAATATCCCGAATTGACAGAAGGTTTCTAAGGATAGAGCTGTCTTCAGACAATCTTTAATCGAGCAATGGGCCCACGTGCCACCCAGCCAAGGAAGTAAGTAGTAAGTAATTATCCGCAAAGTCTGATACTCGAGCTTCTTTTGAGCTTCTGAACACATGTCCAGCCCATCTCAAGCGATTTGCTTGAAGAACCGTAACGATATCAGAATTCTGGTAAATTTTAATAACTCCTGTTTAATTAATCTTTATGATGAATAATCATCCTCAATCTTTATTTTCATGGATTAGAGTTTATAAAGCTATGATGTTCTTAATTATTATTTTAAGCTTGAAAGAAAATTTATGAATGCAAGTAAATTCCAGATAGTAATAAACTTCATTCTTTGAATTATTTGTTCCTGTACAACAATATCGTTAACTGTCTTAAGGTTTGAAAATATCCCGAGCATTGAGATGTTGTGAGTTATTACTGGAATTAAGGTTTTCAAACACGGGATTAAAATGTACTGAATCCCGGGTTTGATCTCTAATCTGAATTTTAACTAGAATCTTAAAAAATTGGATTAAAGCTAGATATTCCTGAACTTTGACACAACTTATTAAAGAACATAAAGTCGAGCTGCGTACATTAAAGCTGTAAGATTCATCGCAGCCACAGAAACCTTAGCAATAATACTTAATAATCCTCAAAAGCATCCCAGATAGCATAAAATGACAAAAATTACGTCAGAATATATCACTCGGGTTTGTTCCTTACTTTTATTACACAATTTACTTCGCGGAAAGACTGAAAATTCTCATCTATATAAATATGCATAATAAATCTCATTAAATTGAAACTTGAGCATCTTCAAGCCTTTTCCTTCCTTCCTTTCATTCCTCACTCCTCATCCTTAAAATGACTCATCAAAAAAAAAGAGAAGATAAAATAATTTGTACGTACAGAGTTAATTCAAATAATTTTCAGTTCCTTTCTTTTTTCTCATCTCAAATAGATTATTATTATTTTTTTTGTGCTGAATTGCTCTTCGAAGAAATTCTCAAGAGATTCCATCATCTCAATAAGTAATCGTGGTAATTAAAATAAAAAAAAAAACCAAATTCCCAATTCTCTTAATGATTTCTGAAGACATTCATAATCTTGTGAGTCGAAAAAAGGAAAGAAAAATTGAAGAGATGAGGAATGAAATTGAAAGCTTAATCTTCTTATAGCTGTTATTAGTCTGTGGAAGAAGGAAATTGTGGTTTCTTAAAGCTACTTGCTACTTTTGGCAATCATTTGGGTGAAGGATATTGGGTAGGGTTTTCCCAACGACTGCAAACAAGAACTCATTTTCGGAAATAGGTACTTCATTTTCGAACTTAATTTGAATTTAAAATTTCCGTTGAAAATAATTGTTTACATTTCTTAGTCTTTATTGAATTTATAAAATTTCATTTTTTTTAAATGGTCAGAAATTGTGTAATTACTGATTGTAAAGGAAAGAAAACCAATTAAATACCTTTGTTTGAACTTCCAAAAAGCTCTGTGCATAAAGATAAGTGGATTGAATTTCTTAAATTGCATAATATTGAATAATGCTGTGAAAAAAAAATATTTCTTGTGTATTCTTGAATTTATTTATAGACAGCTTAATTGTTTTACCTTATGTTCTGATCCTTCCTTTAACCAGAAATTCATCGAAATTTTTCGAATTTCAGTTTGAATTTTTCGAATCTAACTGAACTTTTCTTTGTTTGCAGTAGTTGGGGAATTTCAATCCCGAGATTGAAACCCCTAATGTTGGGTGATTTTTAATTGTGAGATTTTGGTTTGGGATTTAATCGTGGACGTTGAATCATTGACTTATAACATGGTGTGTTTATACCAAAATGTTCTTGTTCAATTCTAGGGTTTCTGGAGTTTTCAAGTTTCTCCCTAGCCAGGGTTGCGATACAGGCACCTGTGCACAGTTGAGAACCATACAATTTCTCGATAATTTGGAAGGTTTTATTAGAATTTGTATGGTTTTGTTAGAAAAACCTTATAAATGATCGAGAAATTGTACGGTTCGCTCCTGTGCATAAGTGGCTGTATCGCAACCCTGTTCCTAGCTACAAATTCACAAATCCCCTAACAGACAAAGAGCACGATCTGAGCATGATTTTTAAAAATTAATTTTTTGATTTGATGACGCTAAATTAGCGTACTCTCCTATACAAATGGAGATCGCAGCAGGGTACCACAGAAATCACGCTCTCAAGAGTACGCTTTTTTACTTGCAAATTTCAAATGCAAGTTAAACTCGAGATCATGATCAAGAACATTTTCTGCTGATCATGCTTTAATTTTAATAATTAAAAAATTTATGAGCTTGTGATTATGCTCTTGATCATGTTTTTGAGAAATTTATATTTTTCTTCTTTTTTGGTTATTACCGTGATTCGATCCCGAGTACGCTATGTTGTAGTTTGTCCTGATAACTGTTCATCTTGTCTAATGCCTTCAGAAATTAAATAACTTTCAAATGGCGAAAAGACATTTAAACTATAGAAAGTCCAAAATAATTACTTATAAAAGTGATTTCTGCTTTCTTTTGTGAAGTATATAGGACCTATACTAGTGATTTCTGCTAGCGCTTGTGAAGTATATAGCAAGTATAGCAGTACGTAAAAGATTATGAAATAAAAACTTGCATGCAAGTTATTTATAATTAGAGTACGATTGAGTTCGCTATTCAACATGCTCTTTACTGGAATCTTGAGAGGATGTTAAAAAAGCGTCTTCTCAACCGTACTCTTGAACAAGAGCATGCTCTTTGTCTGTTAGGGATCATTCCAAACCAACCGAAACCAATCCTTCGCCTGGTGATAACATCATACCACTGGAGAACATTAGAAAAGTCAAATTTATTAGGTCAGAGATTCAGAACAGTTTTCTTGTGTGAAGATTCGACATTAAAATGACATAAAAATCTCATGGGTGTAATTTCTTAGATTCCACAAAATGAGCTGTCGTCCAAGAAATTAAGAAGAAGTTCCATAACATTTAAGCTTTCCTCATCGTCAATTTATTATTGTGACTAAAAGAAAATTGAACATTATCGTGATTGTGAGTTTGTGTTGCTTGATATCCAACCAAGATTAATCGACATCATCATCATTATTATTATTGTCGTCAACGTACGCATTTGATAGCGAAAATGTGAATCGACCTCGATCCCACCAATTATGTAAAGTTGATAAAAGCTCCCGGAAGCTCACCACTGTTAATTTTGCCAAATGAATGTAGGATAGAAATCCTGTTATAAGGACAGCTATGCTCAAAAATTGGTATTCTCTTTGAAAGCTGTTTATTGTAATGTCGCCTGCATCGACCATTTCATTCTCAAATGGCTCGTAAATGATGAACAGCTTTGAGGGCAAAATGGGATAAGTAAAATGATGAAAATGAAAACGAAAAGGAAAAGAAAAGAATGAATAAGATAAAAATAAACATAACTAAGGGATGCAATGAATGGAGAGAATTCCAATTTTTCTTCCTCTGTCCATTAAACGGTGATTCTGCATATTTTTTCAATTTAGGGAGAACAAGAAAGTATTTTTATGGATTTTGAAAAGGGGCCATTCACTTATGACGTCCAAGATTCGCAAGAAAAAAAACCATAGAAATTTCTGGAAATTCATAGATTTTTTTCAAAAAATAACCGTTAAATTTGGACGTCATATATGAACGACCCCAGAGAAAAATCTATGAAGTTTTATTGTTTTTAAGGTATTTTGAAACTAAATAGAATTGATTTGGCTAAGAATCACGTAATTAATATTAAATTTAATTTGTCAGTTATTTTTAATTTGAATCGAAGAACTGCATGACACATTACAAGATGACTGTGCTTCATTTTAAGCATCAAAACATCCAATGATACTAATTTTCAAGATATCTTGACTTTACACAAACAACAGAGTCACAGCAGGCGTGAAGCCCCGTAGGGGAGGGGGGGGGGGGGGGGGTTGATTTTGGGGACAAATCCCCTAACGCAAACAGAAATTTTTTTATTTTTCTAGGGTTTTTATGAAAAAATCACAAACCCCCCCCCCCCCCTTAAATTTTTCCATGCAAAAATTTTTTTTTGCTCCCCCCCCCCCCCCATCTTTAAATTCCTGGCTACGCCCCTGAGACACAGCAACACTCAACAGTATGAAAATTGATAAAAATAGCTTAAAGAATCTCTCAATTGCATCAATAACTGTAATAGAAACTTTTTATCTTCTTTAATCTTCAAAATAATCTCCAAGTGGATATATCTTTTCAATTTGCATAACAAACTTTTGCTTCCGCTAAAGCAATAAATTTAATCTTATAATCCAATTGAGAATTTTTTCAATAATGTCTAATAAGAACAATAAGAAGCTCACCTTCCGGACAATGAAATATCCGATTCCAGTTACACACAATAAATTTGTTGCAAATCTTAAAATGGCCGTGAGTGGTTCATCGATGAATGTAAGAAGCATGTCCTGTAATGAACTGTTTCAAGAAGAAAATACTCATTAAATGGCAAAAAGCTTGAAGAAAAATTCCAATTATTACCGACGTTGTGGAAAAACAATATTTCTTGTATATTCCGTCTGACATATCTCACAAAAGCTATTGTTTATAGCTCGAATCCATCGTCTCAAACAATTCCTGTGCACATATCCAATTGAATTTTTGCAGTTGCATGGCACTCGTATCAGATCGTATGATGAGAATGAGTAACAAATCCGACAAAATGAATTGTCATTTTTCGATGAAATCGACGATATTGACAACGATGCTGACATTACTGTTCTGTTCTATTTATTTATTTTTTTTTCACTAAGGATTTTGAGGTTATTTTTGTTCCAAATGACACCTACACGTTTTTTTTCCCATGGTTTCTATAACAAAGTAATCGAAAATAACTGCGACGAAATAGAAATGAATTGTGAACAGACGAGGTCAAGTCCAT
Organism: Chironomus riparius; assembly: GCA_917627325.4. NCBI lineage: Eukaryota > Metazoa > Arthropoda > Insecta > Diptera > Chironomidae > Chironomus > Chironomus riparius. The sequence goes on along the minus strand of OU895877.1, from coordinate 11,531,986 downwards.
GCCACAATAGGGGTCGGTTATAAATGATGTCAATCAAAAATCTGTCATCTGTCACAAATTTTTATATTTTACATGAGTTTGCTTGCTTCCTGAAAATTAAACATCATTTATGAACAACCCCTAAGCTGAAGACTCAATAAAGTTCGCTCATATCAACCTAGATTACTGATTAAATTGTAGCAAGCTCTCTCATCGATTTCCACAATATCACAAGTCATATATTAAGTCAGAGACTGTCTGTCAATAGAGGCATTAACATTTAAGCTTCAGATGTATGTTCTGTTCCTTCCTACAACATTTTTCACGCTCCCCTCTTTTGTTCATGCGATGTCTCTCATTTCGTTTGTTATTGCTTAATCAAATGTAGACTAATTGGTGTTTCATGTGACTATGAAGATGATATTGTTAATGCTCAAATGACTATGACAATATCATCTTGTAGCTTTCTGTTTCTTGAGAATTGACAAGGTCTTATTTACTCTTTCAATTTTATATACACACATAACACAATCTTGAAAGACATGAAAGTCATCCTTCGACAAATTAATCAACAATCAATGATTCTTATTGAATTGATACGAACGGAAATGTGTTGACTCATTGTTATACAGATTGAGATATTGCTAATGCTTAAGCTTGTCGACAATTTCTTTTAAATGAAGCTAATAAACGAAGTTTTGTCAATTTATTTTTTTTTAAATCATGAATGAATGATTTGAGGATATTGGGGGGCTATTCTTAAGTGATGTAAGGTTTTGAGAGATTTTTCATATTGAACTGCATCAAATCTACTTAATATTTAGTCTTTAAGTTTTTAGAAGCTAGAAAAACCCCAACTAATGGGAGTTGCATGCATAACTAGACTTTTAACGATGTGATCCAAAGTGGGATTCAAATAATTTTTTATAAGCAACATCACGGTCTCCAGTATATAAAACTGAGTATGCCAATTCCATTTTAAGATTCAATACCAACTCTAGATTTCATGATCACATTAAAGGAATTAACATCAATGCTAATGAGCCATTTTTGAACTTGTTAAGGCGCAATCGAACATGTTTTAGAAGTTGTTCAAGATCTTAAGGGATCTGGTTTTTTAAAAAAACATTTTCATGTTTTAGAAGAGTTCCATAAAAGTGTCAGGTTCAGATTTAACCTCCGGAGGCATGTCAATCCACTTGGACCCAACTAGCTTCGTCCATTGTTGCTACATTGAATCAATAAAGCTACAGTGAAGCTAGAATAAAAACGAATTGGCATTGGCAGTTACGTGGCGACCACTTGACATCCAGTTGAAGTTGCTTCTAAGTGGCTGCAGCTTGGTTCTATTTATACTATCAACCCAGCATTAAACATTTCAATATGTGCCGATCGGGAAAGCTAGATTGAAGCTAGATTGCAGCTGAATTTAAACTACTTAAAAAAAATAGATTAAATATGTTCTGGACAGAAACTTTCAGAGTAAAGATGCATTTCCAACAAACCTAAATAAATCTTTATCATCACTTTATTTTTAAGGTTTTACATCTTCATAAATCACCAAACAGAAAAGAACTCCTTAGTGCTACTCAACCCCCAAAAATGGAGCTATATTACCGGAGTTTTATGACTTTATTCTCATAAATATTAAAGCAATTCTTGGGATTTCATTCCATAAAAAAATTGGAACCATAAATCTAGGAAAAAAGATGAGCTATAAAATAGCATGAAAAAGAAATAAAATTTTCAATGGCTAAAGCAAGAATTTTTGCAGCCTTTTTCGGAGTAAATATCTTAATTGCTCATTTGAATGATTCTTCGCGATATTGTCGTAAGTCCATTCGCAACTTTGAAAATCCGTAGTAAATCAATACTGCTTAATAAGTACTATAATATATATATCGTTGGAAAGGTCTTTCAATATACTATTTAACGTCGCCATTTTTGGAATTTTTGAAACGGTTTTATCGGTTCTATATCGGTTCAAAGTCACTCAAAAATGAATGTCTAATAACTTTTGAACGAAATTAGCTTTATTAAAAATTCTTTTTGATTTCAATAGCCTACATAAAAGCTCATAGCTTTTTGATAGTTTCAATTTTTTTCCATGTAGGTTACATCATTTTAAACGCCCCCAAAGTTGAAACTTTAAACAATCATAACTCTTAATCTGTAAGAGATTAAAATATGAAACCTTTACCAAAATATTTCTAATTTTATCTAGACTAATCTGCATAATCAAAAAATGGGGTCCATTTATAAATTACGTCACATTTTCGAAAAAACATAATTCTTTAAAACTAGTTTATTATTTTTTATGTTAATAAATTCAAAATCAATAAAAATTATTTGAATATTTAAAATCTACGTGAAAATACCTTTAAAATGATGTATAACATGAGTGGGGTTTGTTCATAAATAAGGTCACTTTTTTTTTTTAAATTTTTCATACTTTTTCAACAGATTTTATTTTAAAAATGTTCTTTTTAAACAGAAACAGTATATTTTGTGGTTTTTTCATAACGTTTTTTTTAAATTTTAACGAACTTTATTTTTTTAAAAAAAATGAGAAGCAAGTTTTTGAGAAAAGGTGAGAAAATAAGAATTTTTTTTTCAATAAATTTATAAAAAATGTCTGGCAAACAAAGAAACAAAGTGAATAACAAGTCAAAAAGTGCAGTGAGGAAGCTTTTTAAAATAAAATCTGTTGAAAAAGTATGAAAAATTTAAAAAAAAAAAAGTGACCTTATTTATGAACAAACCCCACTCATGTTATACATCATTTTAAAGGTATTTTCACGTAGATTTTAAATATTCAAATAATTTTTATTGATTTTGAATTTATTAACATAAAAAATAATAAACTAGTTTTAAACAATTTTGTTTTTTCGAAAATGTGACGTAATTTATAAATGGACCCCATTTTTTGATTATGCAGATTAGTCTAGATAAAATTAGAAATATTTTGGTAAAGGTTTCATATTTTAATCTCTTACAGATTAAGAGTTATGATTGTTTAAAGTTTCAACTTTGGGGGCGTTTAAAATGATGTAACCTACATGGAAAAAAATTGAAACTATCAAAAAGCTATGAGCTTTTATGTAGGCTATTGAAATCAAAAAGAATTTTTAATAAAGCTAATTTCGTTCAAAAGTTATTAGACATTCATTTTTGAGTGACTTTGAACCGATATAGAACCGATAAAACCGTTTCAAAAATTCCAAAAATGGCGACGTTAAATAGTATATTGAAAGACCTTTCCAACGATATATATATTATAGTACTTATTAAGCAGTATTGATTTACTACGGATTTTCAAAGTTGCGAATGGACTTACGACAATATCGCGAAGAATCATTCATTTGCAGTACAAGTAAATATCCTTCTTATTAATCCAACCAATTTCGCTGGATTTAATTTTTGCATAAATTCAATAAGATTAACATCGTTCAGAGTAAATTTTAATTGAAAGTAAAGAATCCGATTTTAGCTGGTTTCTGTCAAGATGATGTAAAGATTAGTCTACGGTTTGGACAGCTATGTCTATACTGATGGTCTATGATTGATCAGGGTCCCTATAAAGCTTCCTTTTTAATGAGATTTTGAAATTTTGTAATGCCAGGGCTCTATTCGCCTGTAAGAAAGGTACCAAACTAAGAATCTAGTTAGATCAACCAGAACAGAGATTCTTCAACTGTGTGACATGACCCAATAATGAGCAACGAACCGAAAAAGATTAAGAATCATTAAATTGGAATGCCACAAAGTTCTTGACTGCCCCCGTTTATTTTCAAGTTTGGGCTTCATTAGTCGAAGATAAAAGCTCTTTAATAACTTAAATGCGTCCTCCTTACTGCAAACTTTGTATTTTTTTTAATGGAATTTTAATGATCTTCCATTCCTTCATCTTGTTCTCATTTTCATTCACATAATTAAAAGGAAGAAACAAGAAAAAAAATTGCTTTAAATTCACGTAAAAAATGGAAATTAAAAAAAGTGGTGCGAGGGACTTGAACAGGGTGAAAATTTTCTATATTGCTCTTCCGAGAAAAGAATGAAATTTACGATTTAATAAAAAAAAGAGCTTGAAACAGATTTTTAATATCAAAGAATTGGGTTGCTTCTTTTTCTTTTCATATTTCTTGCTTTTCTACCTTCTTTCTTAAGAATCTTTTGATGAGAAATATGAACTGTTGCTCTTTTCGACTTGAATTAAAAGAAAAAATGGAATTTTTATGGTGGGATCAAAAGTTGAAGTGGGTTTTTAAAAAAGGGAACGTAAGAATTTTTTTATTCATTTCTTTTTTGATGCTTAAAATTCCTTTTTGAGTTGTTTCATCGAAATTGTTATGGAATTAATGACATCATATCTTATCTTTTTGATGCTTTATTTATTGCTAGAGAAACTCTAATCTTTCAGGATTTTTTCGAGTGAAGCCTAATCGATTGAGGGTACCATAACTGAGAAGTGGCAGTTAAGTGCCTTGCTGGTTGAGGTTAAAGCAGTTAAGTGCCTTGCTGGTCGAATAGGTAAGGCGCTTGACTCAAATTTGATGTGGTGACTCAAAGGTCGTTGGTTCGAATCCAGTCATTTCCAAGTTTGTTCTTTTTCAGAACTTTAGATACTTCAACTGCTTAATGTACGAGATCAAGCCATAATTGGGGCATTTGAGCAACGTTGGATTAAGGAACGGATCAGGAACTTGAAGTGTAGTGGGAGGAATAGGAACGAGAGCTATAAGATTACACGCTTTAGGGGGTGCTGTAAGGATATACCCTCTTGCTGTCAGCACCGTGATTTATTAGCGCTCTAGCGACTATATTGTACAGTTTAGGATACAAGGATAGCCGGCGTGACTCGGATTTCTGATCAATTAACCGTTTTGTGCTTTCCGAGATATACTTTAACTAATTTACTACTATCCAGACTTCAAGAACAACGATAATTCCATTGCATGTTTAAAACCTTAAAATCAAGGCAAAAAAACTTCGAAAAATAAAATTTACATATATCAAAACTTTGGACATTATTGCTGTTCCTTATTTACAATCATTAAAGATTCAAGGAATCAACAATCTTTTCAAAATTTAAAGAATTTTTAAAAGATGTTCTTCTTCCTTCATACTGCGATTAATTTTAAAAGAAATTAGACAGATGCTGAGCGAAACTTTCTCTTATGCTTGAGACTTTTTTTCGTCTCATACGAATGAATTGTAAAGAGGTACAGTCAGTTGCTAGCTGCTTATAACTTTTCCTTCTTGTTATCTAATATTATGAATATAAAGTGTGAACAAGAATTAAACAACTTTTTTTCTCACAAAAGTTGCAGGAACTAGATTGAAAAAGTCATTAAGTGTGTCATTCAAGGATGTAGAAGCTGAATTCAAAAGTGATTGTTGACAATTTTCTGCTTCAAGTATTCAACCTTCAATGATGGATTTTATGGGCTGTAAATTTTTAAGGGTATGAAAAGGCTTACAATAAAGGTTTGTCGATTGAAATCTTTGGAAAATTGGTTGATCGATTGGTTTTCAACTTTGGAATACATCATTGGATTTTGTAATGATTTAGAGGTTGGAATGGTTAACCGAATGGAATCAGGAATTTTAAAAATTATTAAAAAATTTGAGACCGAAGTACTCGAATTTTCAAAATACGTTGAACACAACTGTAATTTAAGTTTCTGTTTATGCTGTGTTGTTCTCTGTCGATGACATAGTGTGTTTAAAAGGACGCTAGAGTCCTTAATATCCCGAACTGACAGAAGGTTTCTAAGGATAGAGCTGTCTTCAGACAATCTGTTAGCACGGCAATGGGCCCACGTGCGCCCTAGCCAAGGAAGTATTAAAAATTTTGATTTTAATTTCACCCCCAAAAATTAGATTTTCAAATCTTCAAATTACAACCCTAGATGAAAGTTTTTAAATAGCTGTAAAAACAACACAAACATCAAGTCAACTTAATTTCTATACATTCCCACAAACTCATCTCCACGCCTTGACAATCAACAGTAAAAAATCTTGCAACAAAACAAAATTCTGAACAATTTTTTAATTAAATTCAAAATCTTGTTCCTTTCCTTACATTGTTTTACTTCCATCAATCCTAATTTTCCAACAATATTTCTCTTGAACTTTATAACAAACAATGTTTATCAGTATTATCATCAATTTTTAAGACGATTTGATCAAAAAGTTTCTCAATATTTTCTTATTTAAATTTTCTATCACTTCTGTTTGACTTTTCACCTTTTCTTCAATTCATATATTATGAACGATGAACCTTTAGGGGAGATGGAAGAAGTAAAAAGTTGTTCTTGAGACATTTTGTATGCCTTTGAAATCTTTATAATGTTTTGTTGGGGTTGATCAGTTGTTAAGTTACATGAAAAATTGATGAAATGAAAGCACCTTTTAGAGTTCTAGAGTAAAAAAGAACTTTTAGATTGCCGGATGCGTGTGTAGCCAGAAATCGGTAGCTATACTTAATGGAAGCTAGTCTTAATGGTAGCTAGTCTTAATGGTAGCTAGTCTTAATGGTAGCTAAGTCCTAATGATAACTAGTCTTAATGGTTGCTAGTCTTAATGGGAGCTAGTCTTAATGGAAGCTAGACGTCATTCATGAGTTTCCCCCATCATTTTCTCATGTGAACAAATTTTTATCCCCGCAAGGTTGAGTAAAAAATACTCAACGAAATTGACCCATAAAAAGGTTTATGTATATATTTGTAAAAAGTTAAAAGCTGACATGAGTGGACTTTAATAACTTTTTGATTTGTCGATAAATTAAATTAAACATGATTCTATTGTGGGATGATCATGGGAAGCAGAAAAAAAGTTTCAAAGTAAATTTAATAAAGAGCAGGTTGAACAAACGTTTCAGCAACTTCCTATGTCATGATATTTTTCATTATCTTCTATTGTATGTGAAAAAAGTTTATATTACAGCTTCCTGAGATGTGCAATAAAGTTTTCTTGTTTCTATCCTCAATATTTTTTATAAAGGGTTCTCTTCTGGGAATGAGTCTTACTGCAGTATATAAGAATGAGCATATATACTTCCTGTTTGATATTAAATCTGTTATTATTTTGGAATTTTCTATTCTTAGAATAGCTTTATGGCTTTGGATATGTTGTAAGTTTTTCAGGTTAATTACGACTTGGAAAGTTTCTATTCGAAAATTTATTTTGAATGATGTAATAGAAAGTTTTATGTTTATTAATATCCATTCTTGGAAAATCTGAAAATAGTAACAAAATGGAGTATGTAGAATGACTCTTGCCACTTTTTGTAGCTACTTTATAGCACTTTTAAAGATTGAGAGTGTGAAGTTTAAGAACAATTTCAAAAAAACTTTTTGAAGTGAGAAAAAATTGGGCTGACAAAAAAAAAAATCAAATTTCAAAAAGCCGTTAAAATTTTTGTTTGCATAAAACGATTAAAAATCATCAAAATTCGTTATGTTTAACAAAATATCCCCTCAAGGATACACAGAATATAAAAGAATTTAATCATCAGAACACAAAACCTCTTTAGATTTAAGAAGCACAAGCTCCATGAGGCAAATAACTCTACCATATTTTTACAACTTAAGAATTCTTCCCTTTTTGTTATTACCTCTGAGTATACGCTAATAAAAACAATATTTTGTTGTGTACGCTTTGAGGATAAAAATAAAATGAGCTGAATGGAGGAGAATAAATTTAAATGTAAACGAAAAAGAAGAAGGAAGGAGATGAAACATGTGATATATTTAGTCAAGACACATTTTGGTGTCCTAGAAACTATGAAGCGAATTCAAAAATGTGTCTTGGGAGTTCTTTAATGCGCAAATCTTCACAATAAATCTTCGTAAACTTTATGTAACCATAATCAAGTAAGAGACTATTTGAAAACGACTAGGGAGTGATATTTCGATGTTTTATGTCTCATATTAAGGAAGAATGAATCACATTAAAAGTGAGAAGGAAATCATTAATTTCGACACAAACGATCCATTAAGTCCTCAATAATATTTGTGAAGATTAAAAGTTATAATTAATTGCATATTCTTTTTCATATTTGACCTCAATTAAGTTTATAATTATTTTTGTTTAAGTATAAATTTTTGTGAAAAATTAACCTCGCAGGAATTCAGTCTGAAGAATATATAAAGAGACATGCTTCTAGGCTGAGACTTGTTTTGGGAAATATTGAAAGTCGTGGAAATTTACGTCAGGGGTTAAAACACTTCACTGACCCCCACCCCTCTCCACACTAATTTATTTTGTTTTAATTTTGAAGAAAATCACAAACTCCACTTGTCTAAGGGAAGGTGTACTCACTCCCCCAACCCCCAAAGAGGTCTGAAATAAAATTTTTCATAGACATAATGAATGAACTACATCAAATTGTTCGAGGCTACTAAAAATAGTTTACTACTAGTTGTTAACGAGATGTTGACTGGAGACAAACAAGCAAACAACAAAACAATCGAACATGCGGCAAGGGTGCTTTTGAGGGAAAGTATTTCGAAGGAACAATTTTTGTGAGAAAGTTTTTTGAGGGAAATAAAAAATTCCAAATAACACGTGTGTTTTTAAGCACTGCTTAAATATACAAGCTGTGGCCTCGAAATCACCCACGTGATTTATTTCACCCGATTTTAGTTTTTAAACTCAAGTCTTTACATGGAAAATTTTAAAAACTTTTGTTTCAAAACCTTCTTAATAAGCTTAGATTAGTGAAAACTTTACTTAAGTTCAATTTTTAATGATTTTTTAAAACATTTTTCTTCGAAATTTCAATTTGAGATTTAAATTCTCTCGATGTTTTTTCCTTGTTTAAAATGTCCTTCGTTATTATTTCCTTTTAAAAACTTTTCCTCGAAAAATCTTCCTCCATAAATTGTCCCTCGAAAACATTCAAATGTTTTCATGTTTTTCAAAGAAGCAAACAAGCAAACATTCAAGTGATTTCGTCGAATATCTCGATAACACGGACAAGTTAAGACTTCAGGTTTGTTACAAAATATTTGTATTGTTGTCCCAAAGAGTTATGAAACTTTTAGTGACAATTTATTCAGCGATTCCCGAAATATATGCGAAAAACATAATTTTTGTGGGGGTAGCAAATTATATCCGATTATTGCAAAACATATTTTCAAAAATGCTGAAACGTATTTTATTTGGGGGCCATTCACTTATTACGTAATGCTTTTAGGGGGAGGGGGGTCTAAGATTTTGTTACGGTTCAAACAAAGAAATTTTTTTTCATACAAATTTTGTTACGGGGGGGGGGGGGGGGGTCTAAGAAGTCATTTTTTCGCGTTACGTAATAAATGAACAGCCCCTTGTCAAAAAACGTATAAATTTTAACTTGGATTTTTTATAAACCCAATGAGATGAAATTTGAAATGCAAGTTCTGTGACTATGCCTGAATATGGAACCGACGTCAACTTTGCAGGCGTTAAGAATTTCCAAGAGACATCCGAGTAGCTTACTATACACTTCAATCCAGTGTAAAATGTAAATGATTTAATAAACTAAAGTGCTGTAATAAACCACTGGTTCTCAAACTTTTTTCAGCAACAACAACGTAGAGTCATACTTTTTAAAACCATATTGAAATTGACTATAGCTTCAATGTTTTATTACAATGTTACATGTTTTTTAATTAATTTTTGCGAAAGGTTTTCAAGGATCAATCTGCCTTTTTCTTGAGGAGAGACTAGTATCTAGGGTAACCATCCATAGTCAAAGTTCAATTTTATTTTTAACTTTAAAGTATAGTACATGGATAGGCTGTCCATCGGTTGTTGTCGATTTTTGGTTGAACATCGGGACATGTCTTGATTTAAGCTTTAAAAAGCGGGACAGATCAAATTTTCAAACATTTTTTCAAAAAAAAACCAGGACTGTCCCTCTCAAAAGCGCTCAGTTGGATAGTCCATGATTTATTCTCTTTTCTAAGGTCATGTAGCCATAGATGCCAGCATTTAGAAAGTAGCCAGACCCGAAAATGTTATTCCTTCAAAAAAATCTATCTAATCTAGGGTTCGCCAAAATGACATGCCCATGCATGCACATGCAAAAACATACGCATGTATGCGCATGTATATCTGAGAAAAAAAATTGAAACTTCTAATTTTTGCTGGATTCATTTCAATATGTCTCAATAATAATTATTTGGACACTTTTGATCAATTTGACACCAAATCTTGAACCCTAATCTAAACACTCTAAAGCATGCACTTAGAAAGCACTTGATAAATAAACCAAAATTAATTTTCAATATCAGTTAATGCTTGTTCTGATAAAGAAAGCCTTTGATACCAAAATATTATTTTTTAACTTCAGACTTCATTGTTTTTCTTTAATTTGAAGTGTAAAGATGTGGCTCTTCTACTTAGCCATTTTTTTTGCATTTATTTTCATTCTTGATTACTTTCTTGTTGATAGAAGAAACGTTGAACTAGCTAAGCAGTTCAATGGTCCTCTAAGGCTTCCATTAATTGGAACTACGTACGTCTTTTTTGGGGTGTCGACCAAAGGTGAGTGAAGACAAGAATTAAGTGACAAATTATTATTATTGGGTGAGTATGTCTGTGACGTTCCTGAAATAGATGAAGCTTCCATATTAAGATGTAGTTGCTAATGCAATAACTAGTGCGCACGTGTTATTTTAAGTGTTAATTCTCTCCTATATTAGAATCATTTACATTGCACTTTTATCTTTACTTAATCCTGTCTTAATCAGTGCTTATCACATTCCTGATAAAAATATAAATATAAACACCGAGCTGCTATCAATAAACGTCAAATGATATTAAATAATTTATTTCCCAGAATACTTTGGCTTGGTCAAAAGTTTATGTGACAATTATGCCAGAACTAAATCAAAACTCGGATGTATTTGGGTTGGACCTGCTATGGAACTAATATTTGATGATTATAAAGTAATTGAAGCTGTAACAACAAATCCAAAATGTATAGCCAAAAGTTCTCAGTACAGTTTCTTGCATGCAGCAGTTGGGGAAGGTTTATTGTTCAGTAAAGGACAAAAGTGGTTCAACCGACGCAGAATCATCACACCGACTTTTCATTTCAAAATTTTGGAGCAGTTTTATGAAGTTTTTCAAAATCAGAATCGGAAGTTAATTGAGAAAATTAAATGCGAGCCAAATGGACAGCCTTTCAACATTTTTCCAGTAATCACTTCCTCTGTCTTAAATGCACTGATTGAAACTGCTATGGGATATGAATTGAAGGCTCAAGATTCTGAATATTTAAATGCTGTGAAAGAGGTTGGCGTGGTTATTGCTACAAGATTTCTTACTCCATGGCAAAGACCTGACTTCTTATTCAATTTATCAAGTTCTAAACGCAAACTTGACAAATTTGTAAGAATCTTGAAAGACTTCACAACAAAAATCATTGAAGAACGACGAAAGCTATTACTCAATAAGGAGTCTGAAGATTTAGAAAATTTGGACGAAGAAGATGTTGGATTGAAGAAGAAAATGTGTTTGCTTGATGTTTTGCTGCAATCAACAATCAACAACAAACCATTGAGCAATGAAGACATTCAAGAAGAAGTTGATACATTCACATTCGCTGGACATGATACAACAACGAATGCAATATGCTTTACACTTCACATGATTGCAAAACATCCAGAAGTACAAGAAAAATTAAATAAAGAAATCCAAGACGTGATTGGAGATGAAGAATTGACATTTAAAAGTTTGAATGAATTTAAGTACCTTGAGTTGGTGATTAAAGAAACTTTAAGATTGTATCCACCAGCACCGATGATTTCGAGACGTTTCTATGAAGAAGTTAATTTTGGGGATTTTATTGCTCCAGCAAATGCTAATTACAACATAGCTTTATTTAGTGCTTTTCGTAATCCTGAAGTTTTTGAAAATCCTGACGAATTTATTCCCGAAAGATTTTTGAAAGATTTGCCTGCGTTTGCTTTCATTCCATTCAGTGCTGTAAGTTTTGATTAATTTATAATTATTTGAAGGGATAGTTGTTAATATTTCATGATTTTCATCTAATACTTAGGGTCAGAGGAACTGTATTGTAAGTATCTTGGACTGTATAATAAAATTCTTTATTAATTGAGTTCTAAAATTACATTGCTTTCCTTCAATAGGGTCAAAAGTTTGCAATGACGAGTATCAAAACCAACATCATCAATATTTTGAGGCAATTTACTTTAATTTCAAGTGGGAAGGAACCGGAAATTGAAATAAATATAACTCTTAAATGTGACTCACTACTTGTAGGTTTTGAAAGCAAATAAAATTGATGCTGAAGATAATATTTAAATCTGCAAATATTAAGTTGATTTTTATTGAATAATGTAAGTCATTAATCTTTCTGTCTTTAATTGTCTTAGTTTTTCCCATCATATACTAGTAAGACCTTAAATAATCATTGCATAAATTTTATATAGTCATGTTAAATCAAAATGAATTAGTTTTATAAAAGAATTAAAAACAAATCAAATAAAATGAATTAAAATGTGATTTTTGTGTAAAAAAAATTGTATTGTTGGTTCTTGATATTTAATTGCATGTTTCAGCGGCGTAGCAAGAAATTTTTCGAATGGCTATATTTTTGAATTTTTTATGGAGGGGGTTGGATTTGCATTTATTTTACAAAAACCTTAGCAAAATTAAAAAATTTTCTACTGTGTGAGAATGGAAATCTGCTCACTCATTTCCTTTTTACGCCACTGGCAAATTATTTTATAATTGACAGAAAAATACAGCAATACACTTTAGTTATCGTTCAATTATGACGTCCAAAATTTAGGGAAGGGGTCCAAGATTTTGTGACAAATCAAACAATAGAATTTTTTTCAAATATAAATTTTGTGACAGAGTGGGGGGGGGGGGGAGTGGGGGGTGAGGTGATGAGGCGGAAAAAATTATGTTTTTAACAGACATCATAAGTAAATGACCCCTAATTGACGTTATGAAACCATTGCTAGTCATTGTTAAATCTGTAGGATTTTTTTATTTGCGCTTACACATTTATTTCGTCTTTCATTCTAACCAGAACGTTTTATTATTAAAAAATTAAGTAATATCCTCTATATCTTCAATAATCAATTTAGTTAAGTTTCGAATAATTTAAAAAAAAAACCAAAATCACACTTTAACAATAAAAAGATGTTGTTTGAGTTTATCGTGTTATTTATTGTGGTTATTTTTGTTCTGAATCACTTCCTTGTTGATAAAAGAAATCTTGAACTTGCTAAGCAATTCAATGGTCCTCTAAGGTTGCCATTCTTTGGGACGATGTATATATTTTTTGGAGTGTCGACTAAAGGTGAGTGATCACAACAATTAGCTGTTAAAATTGTAAAAAGAAAGTTTTTTAAAAAAAGTTTGAAGTTTTTTTAAAAATAAAATGAAATTATTTTTCAAAATAGAATGAAATTAGTTTGTAAAAAACAATGAAGATAGAGCTGAATAAATCTATCAGTATGAAGTTAAGGCAGCTATGAATAAGTGTCTGCATTCAAAAAGTTACAACATGGAATCAGTGTAAAATCCTTGTTATTATTTTTTTGATTCAAAAATGAGATTTACAAACTTAGTTGTGTCATAACATTTAAAGTCAAAGTTCAAGCAAATCATATTGATTCGATTCTTAAAAATTATAATTTAAATTTACTTATTATGAATAAATTAGCTGTCATAATTCATGCATTAGAATTAATTTAATCTGCTGAATAAGAGATCTAAACAAATAAAAACACTTAAGGGGCTGTTCACTTATTACGTAACGCGAAAAAATGACTTCTTAGACCCCCCCCCCTCGTAACAAAATTTGTATGAAAAAAAAATTTCCTTGTTTGAATCGTAACAAAATCTTAGACCCCCCTCCCCCTAAAAGCGTTACGTAATAAGTGAATGGCCCCTAAGCATAAAAATGAAAAAAAAAAATGAACTTTTACCTTTGAATAAAGGATTAAATACGTTCCTGATATTAATACATATTTATTTGCATCAGAATACTTTAGTTTTATCAAAAATTTATGTGACAAATATGCTAGAACTAAATCAAACCTTGCATGCATTTGGATTGGACCTGCTATGGAACTGATATTTGATGATTATAAAGTAATTGAAGGTATAATAACAAACCCAAAGTGTATAGCTAAAAGTTCGCAGTACAGTTTCTTGCATGCAGCAGTTGGAGAAGGTTTATTGTTCAGTAAAGGACAAAAGTGGTTCAACCGACGCAGAATCATCACACCGACTTTTCATTTCAAAATTTTGGAGCAGTTTTATGAAGTTTTTCAAAATCAGAATCGGAAGTTAATTGAGAAAATTAAATGCGAGCCAAATGGACAGCCTTTCAACATTTTTCCAGTAATCACTTCCTCTGTCTTAAATGCACTGATTGAAACTGCTATGGGATATGAATTGAAGGCTCAAGATTCTGAATATTTAAATGCTGTGAAAGAGGTTGGCGTGGTTATTGCTACAAGATTTCTTACTCCATGGCAAAGACCTGACTTCTTATTCAATTTATCAAGTTCTAAACGCAAACTTGACAAATTTGTAAGAATCTTGAAAGACTTCACAACAAAAATCATTGAAGAACGACGAAAGCTATTACTCAATAAGGAGTCTGAAGATTTAGAAAATTTGGACGAAGAAGATGTTGGATTGAAGAAGAAAATGTGTTTGCTTGATGTTTTGCTGCAATCAACAATCAACAACAAACCATTGAGCAATGAAGACATTCAAGAAGAAGTTGATACATTCACATTCGCTGGACATGATACAACAACGAATGCAATATGCTTTACACTTCACATGATTGCAAAACATCCAGAAGTACAAGAAAAATTAAATAAAGAAATCCAAGATGTGATTGGAGATGAAGAATTGACATTTAAAAGTTTGAATGAATTTAAGTACCTTGAGTTGGTGATTAAAGAAACTTTAAGATTGTATCCACCAGCACCGATGATTTCGAGACGTTTCTATGAAGAAGTTAATTTTGGGGATTTTATTGCTCCAGCAAATGCTAATTACAACATAGCTTTATTTAGTGCTTTTCGTAATCCTGAAGTTTTTGAAAATCCTGACGAATTTATTCCCGAAAGATTTTTGAAAGATTTGCCTGCATTTGCTTTCATTCCATTCAGTGCTGTAAGTTTTGATTAATTTATAATTATTTGAAGGGAAAGTTATTAATATTTCATGATTTTCATCTAATACTTAGGGTCAAAGGAACTGTATTGTAAGTATCTTGGACTGTATAATCAAATTCTTTATTAATTGAGTTCTAAAATTACATTGCTTTCCTTCAATAGGGTCAAAAGTTTGCAATGACGAGTATCAAAACCAACATTATCAATATTTTGAGGCAATTTACTTTAATTTCAAGTGGGAAGGAACCGGAAATTGAAATAAATATAACTCTTAAGTGTGACTCACTACTTGTAGGTTTTGAAAGCAAATAACATTGATTCTTACGAGTCAAAGTTTGGATTGCATTTAGTGGTTTTTGTCTTTGGATAAATCAAACCGCAGATTTTATTTTATTAGCAACATTAAAGAAATTCAACGTTTTGTAAAATTATCAATTTTATTGGGCTTCATTTCCAGTGGTTTTTTTAAAAAATTTTTTTGACATTCAATAATCAAGTTTTATATATAATTAAATATAAAGGTCACAAAAATAGAAAAATTAATTAGCACATATAAGGCCCATTAGGATAGCAACCTGTTGAGCATGAAAAAAATCAACAAGAAAGCAAGTTAAGAAAAACGTTGTTAAAACCTCGAAATTATTAATTTCATACAAAAGTTAAAATATTTACCTGGACCATCAACTACCGAAGCTCTTTGGTAGGCAGCACCAATAATGCAGAAAACAACAATAAAATTTGAAAAAAATTTAAAATTGAACATTTCTATAAACTTATCCTTACTAGTTCAATGGATTAAAATTAAAGAAATTGTTTTAAAATTTCTCACTTTTAAATGGAGTTTTGTGAATTTCATAGCTGTCAATTTGATTTCCTATTAATTAAATTAGTTTTGTGATTATAAATAATTGGTTGAAGTTGTAGTTGAAATATTAAAAATTAACCAGAGTTGCTTTCATTTGATTTACACAACGTTTGTGGTGGACGACACCCTTAAAAAATATTTTTACAAGTTCTGACATTTGTTTAAAATATTTATTTTTTACTTACATGGACCTGGTCTCTGTGGATTTGACATAACTCCACAAATCAAATAAAATATCACAACAAATAATGCGAAAAAATTTAATTTCATTGTTCAGATTTAATTTAGATCTTATCGATTTGAATTTCGAATTTAAACTGATTTGGAATATCTGAAATGATTTATTTTATAATAAATCAAAATGAATAAAGTAAAAATTTGAGTGACTGTAAAAAATGTGAATAAATTGTTGGATTTTTAAACTTTAAAAAATATGCAATGAAAAAATTTTAAATTTTCAAGGATTTCTGAATTCTTTATTCATAATTAGCTTTAATCATGATTTTCAAAATACAAAGTTTTAAAATTAATATATTTTTGAATTTGAATTAAAAATTGTTTGCTCCTATAAATTAGTCACATTCTTGATATGGAGGGTTGCAATCTAAGATCAAATAAATATTTTATTTATTAAAAATAATTTAAAATTGAAAATTTCTTACATTTTTTCTTATGCGAATAATAAGCCATGAAGAAAATGACGACGATAAATGACAAAACTTTCCAGTTCATATTTTTTTTCTTGACACTTTACAGGTCTTTTTGGTATAAGTTTTAAAATTGAACTAATCAAAAAAGTCTGAAAAATTTGCTTTTATACAAAAAATTACGATTAAACTCTCACCTATTTGCTACAAAATTTCTGCATTCGCTGTGTTGATAAAGGCGCTGAAGTGCTCAATAGCTTAAACTATAGAATGCTGCGTAATCTGCCCACGTGTACCCAGCCAAGATAGTAAGGACGTTTATCTTCTTAATCACAAAAACCTCGAAACAATGCAACAACCAGAAGATATTTTTCTTTCACAATAAAGAATGGAAACTGAATTTTTAACTTTATTCTAGATTCTAGCTGTAATTAAAGAATATGCTACAATAATCATTAAAACGAATTCAAACATTTCCGAGTTCAAAAATTCGATTTTAATAAAAATTAAGAATGAACAAATAAAAAACCAAAATTAAAATTTTGTTCATCAATCAATTGTGATTTGAATTATTAAATTTTATTTGCTTATTAAAAATTAAGAGACGAAATTTATTTAAAATTTTGAGATTTTTCAGCATTTTTAAAAGATTTTAAAAATTCAATAGATTCATAATTTTTATTTGATATCTATCCTCGTTTTTAAAATTGATTTCTAAATACAGCCAGGCACTGAAAAATAATTGAAAAGTTAACGAAAATGAATTTTTGAAATAAATGATAATTTTAATGATCAATAATAATTTCTTACTGCTGCCAACTCCTCCTTTTCTATATGCACAATTATAAATTATAAAGATAATGGCAAATAAAGTCATTGTTTTGAGATCCATCTCGACTTTTCAATATTTTTCTTATTCCGTTTTCAAAATTCAATCTAAAACTAAGATTTAATTGAATTTCGAATGACTTTTATTGTAAAATCAAATTACCAAGGCGTGGGAACTCAGGATTACTTCTGAAAATTCCCAAAAATCTCAACCAATAAACATGAAAATTTGAAAACTTTTTTAAATCCCTGATGCATTTGATGAATAATTTCTCCTGATTAATCCCGAGTTTCCACACCTTAAAAATTACTGAATTTTCAACGAACTGAATGATGCAAAGCTAGTGAAATATTAAAACTTTCATAAAAAAAATGCAATTTAATCAATCAAAAGTCAGTTGCTTATAAGATTTTTATTGGTTGTCATTTATTGAATTTTCATGCCCTAAGAGACCATAAGTATAAATAGAGTTAACTCAAAAACAATTTAAACATAGTAAATTCTGAATAACAACAAGTTTATCGTTGAAGATTTCTTAAACCAATTCAAAAAGATGAAAGTTATCAAAACCATTTTATACTTCGCTATTATTTACATTGTTGGTGCATACGCCGAAGAAGACCCATGCTCATGGGGTCAATGTCCATACCCTCCATCTGGATAGATTCACATAGATCAAATTAAATAAAATGCAAATTTTTGAAAACTCTTTTTAAAATTTTAATAACTTTTGTTTTTATTTTCATTAAATTAAAATTGATAAGTATCTTTTGCTTATATAATGTCCATTTTAATCTGCCTGATAAAAACCCGAATGGCACAAATTGGTTATTCGTTCAGCAATTCGGCACCAAGACGGTTTGATTCTTGCATGGTTCTCAATTTAAATTGGAGCTAGCACCACAACAGATTCATTATGGATTGACTCAAACAAAGATTCTAAAATTAATTCATAGCTTCATATGACAAAGCTTCGTTTGGCATCACGGGTGCCTCCGAATAGCCCTGTAAATATTAAGCTGAAAATTTTAAAAACTCAATTAACATCGAATATTTTTGAAAATTTAAATAAAAAAATAAAATAGAATTAAAACAAATTTTATTAATAATCTAACAAATTTAAATTCTCTTCATCGGGTAAATAACGACAAAAATTTCCATCTACTTTACACTCGCATGGACATGGGCCTAAGAAACACATGCAAAGTCTTCCTATGTCCACATGCTCCTCATCAACAACACTAGCGACTAAAATTATTGCTAGCATTAATACCAAAGTTTTTAATGATATTCTCATTTTAAGCAGCTGATATTTTGATGTATTAAGTTGATTTTAAGCACTTAATAGCTTCTGTGGAACTTCTGAGTCACTTAAAGTAATTTATAGTTTCAAGATTTTAATAAATAATTTCTTACAATTTCATGGATGTCGAAATTTTTTTTGTGGTTGTCATGATTTGATTTTCCAGTTGTCAGTTTACATCAGCTAGGGTTTTAAATCCCAGGATTACACAAATTTTAAATTCCGGGATTAAAAACCCTATCATCGACCATTTTCGAATACAATCAAAACTTAAGATAAATCTTGGGAAGTGCTTGTTGATAATTTTTCTTGTAAAGCTTACCTTTTTCCACAAAATTAATAAATTGTGCTTATAAAAATTGAAGAAAATTTGCTATTAATTCACACTAAGTTCAACATATATCGTGATCAAGCTTCAATTAAATTTGAAAAAAGACTGGAATTTAAAAAAAATTAATTTAATTTTAATCTCTTTTAAAATAATCAATAGCTTTATTCTTTAATTCCAGAACCAACCCCCCCCCCCCCCCTCCAAAAAAAATTACCAAATAAATGGAACTTTTTCCCTCAATATTCTAACCCCATAGCTTTGCCAATCTTCCTTTGTAATCCACAATTCTTCTGCTGTCTCCAATGATGTTAAGAGACATGCTCCACGCCATGACACATTAGCAGGATCAACATCCTTCACTGTATTTACAATATCGACATTTTCTGTTCGATAATTTGGTGGAATTGATTGACGAATTTTATTTTGCAGCCATTTCCCAAATCCTGGAACTTTGGAAGCACCGCCAGTTAGCAATATGCAGTTGTACATTTTCTTCTTTAAATCATCATTCGAAAGGTGCTCTATGCTCTGTAAAATAGCACTGTCGAGTCCAATAATTTGTCCATTTGTGGTTTGGAAGTCATTTGCATTAAATTTAATTAAATCATCGACTTCAGTATCCTCTTCAGCATCAACATTACTAACATCATTGATATTAAAAGTCGCTTCAATTTGATCCTTCGCATTCCTTCGTCCAGTTTCTCTTAAAAATTCAGCATTATAACAATCCTCTGAGTCAAAATCCTGTCCAAGTGTCTTTTGGATTTGAATAATTTTGTCACGATTTGTTGTTCCTAATGTGAATTTCAGTAAGTCTGTATAAAATAGCGACAATGGTGCAATCAGGAGCTCATCAGCAACCTGAAGGACATATCGTACTGGCGACTGATCAGGACGATTAATTATAAAACTTTTCTCTTGTGATCCACAAATGTCAAGATCAATGTGGCAATATTGTTCCTTTAAATGATTCAGCAGTGCTGCATCTTGATAGTTTTGTGTCTGACATTCCTTATAAGGAAATGAACACTTTTGAAGAAGCCAGAAGAAAGTCATCGTCACATCACTTCCTCCAAATTTCAATGAAACTCTTGTATTTGGATGTGAAATTGCATCCTCAACACAGGAAATTGATATCTTTTGATCGCCAATGTCCACAACACATGTGCAATTTAGACCTGATCCAAATGAAGCTGCTACATGCTCTTGAACTAAAATAAGTTTTTTATTAGTTTCAGAATTGAAAAAACTTATAAACTTGCTACTTACTCAATATGATAGACTTGAATCCCATCTCAAAGAGGAGTTCAGCCATCAATTTGATTCGTTTCCGATTGTAAATATCTGAAATAACTAGAACTGCCTTGTATTCGTTCAACTCCTTCAAATTAATGTCAAGAAAATTTTTGATAGCAAATTCCCAAATGCATTTGATGTGCTCAAGAGTCGCCGTCAAACTTCCACCAACATTTTTATGGATATTCAGTTCACCTCGTCTTATTGGAAAATGAACATTAAAGTTGCTATTCGGACTTAATCTCAGCACATCAGCTCCAATGATATAATTCACATTACTTTTTGGTGTCAGCCAGTAAGTTTGTTGTGAGCTGTTGATGATTTCTGGCAAACTTCTCTTATTGAATTGTGCCAACTGCTGTGGTGAGATTCCGTACCTTTTTCTTCCATCTGATTGATATGAACTTTGTAGTAAATGTGAAACGCTTATCCGACTTTCATCCATTTCAGCTGACAGTTCCTTAGTCTTTATGACTTGAGGTGGCAACAAAGAGTCCATATGAACATGTTTTGGATCATTACTTTTGCGTTTTCTCGCAATGCAATTGAGAATATTTTCAGGATTTAAATCGCTTGCCTTTCCAATTCGCAAATAGAGCGATCCAGGATGAATTATGATAATCTTATCGCTCATGTTGTAGCTGAATGACTGATTTTTAATTCAGTAAAATTGATGAAATTGAGAAAGATTGTTCCTTGATAAACTTTTGTTTATATTGGTTAGCGCTCATTTGCAGAACATTCGGGAGAGTGGAACTAATTGAGAGAATAAGAAAATTGTGAGAGTAAGGCCACATGTGATGTTTGTTGCCATTGGAGATGAGAGAATTTTGCTAAACAACATTTTACAAAGCAAGGGGCTTATTAAATTGCTTCTCATTGAATTCCTGGTTGATTATGTTAACTTATTCTTGGAAATCATTATAAATTAAATGTAAAAAATGATTTATTTTTAATAAAATGTTTGAATAGACTTAATAATAAATAATAATTCATTTAAAAAAAATCATATAAATAGATCTGGTTTATTAATTCAACAACTCAGTTTTAAATAGTTCACAAACAAAAGATTAACTTAAAGGAATAATAATGAAGTTTTTGACATTAATTTTCGTTTTTGCAGTTTTTTTCATCGTTGGAAGTGATGCTTGTACAATAGGAATATGTCCACCAGAAGCGACCCCCGATCTAAATCCATTACAAATATTACTGAATGAACTTCAAAATAAATCAAAGTACAACAATACGATTAACTATTGATCTATTCGTTGACATTCCCGAGATGTACAATTGAAAATTGTTCCGTGAAGGTCCTGCCACGGATTGATACATTCTATATGAACAATTGCTCCATTTAGTAACCATATGTAACATTGAACAATGAATAAAACTTAAAAGTAATTAACAACTTAATTTTGATTTTTTATTTTTTCACAATTCACAAAGTTCTGACTGTGTTTATTTCTAGTTTATCTTTCAATTCATAACCTTCAATATATTTTCAATCTTGTAATCTGAAACAAAACAAAATAATTTGTGAACAAACCAAATTGGAAACTCTGCATAAGATCTAAACTACCAATCGTAAAAAATTTCATGCCTTTAAAATCTTGCCTACAAAAACAATTAAAATTATCGCTTGAAATAATTTTGACAAACTATTAATTTTGAAAAAAAAATTTTTTTCTGTAAATATCGCGAACTTTAGAGAACCAACTTTAGTTCTTACATTAAACATTAAGTTAAAAGAAAAAATATGAAATTTCCAGCAATATTTATCACGTTTATGCTTATTTTCGTTGTTCGAGCTGATGATGAAGGCTTTAGTTTTCCACTAAACTAGGCCACTTCATCATTACAATCTTATTTACATAAAGCATTCGAATAGAACTAATCCTTCAAATCGTATGTCACGATCTAATCAATCTGTTCCAGACACTAAAACTACAATTCAGCAATGTTCTAAAATATGACAAAAATAAAGAAAAATTTAAATAGAAAATGTTTTGAAAATCTAGCATGGGGCCGTTCACTTATGACGTCAAAGGAGGGGGGGGGGGGGGTCAACAAGAAAAGAACAATAGAAATTCCTGGAAATCTTTTTTGAAAAATGACCCTTAATTTCGGACGTCATAAGTGAACGATTCTTATAACAATCAGGTGCGTAGCCAGGGGGGGGGGGGGGGGGGGTTGGGGGACCTCCTTCATATTGAGAAATTTCTTACTTTTTCCTAGAGTTTTTATGAATAACTCGAAAAAATCCCCCCCCCCCCCCCCCCCCCCCCTAGAAGTTTTCCATACAAAAAAAATTGTCCCCCCCCCCTCTTCAAATTCCTGGCTACACAGAGCCAGAACGATGCTCCGCAGAGCTTTATTGTTCCGCAAAAAATTCTGGCTGCATGTTTAGTGGTTGCCAGCGTGAAGGGAAATAAAAAATGAATGATTTGCTGATTTTTGTAATTTTTATTTAAATTGAATGCATGTCGACTAAATCGACGAATGGTCATTATAAAAATTTACTTTGTTTTGCACTTTTATGGCAAAAAAATTGGCAACAAATTGATTAAGTTTCAAATTTTGTTTTATTTTAAATACAAAAACTTTTTAAATTTACATATAAAAAATATTTTTTAAATCTCAAGCGATTCAATTAAAATAAATGTTTCTCAATAAAAATTAAAAAGTTATCTGGTGCTACTCAAATAAAATGAGTAGAAAGTCCTTGAAGGAAATGTTCCAAAAGCAGGAATTATCCTGAATAGCTAGTCAGAACAACATGAATAGCTTGTATACATTAAACTTGTACAAGAATGTTGCAAAAGTAAACTGCACAACTTTAAAGAACATTTTTCAATTTTCTTGTGTAAAATTGTCCTTTTTTCAAAAACTTGGAAGGATTTATTCATGACGCAAACCTTCATTGAATGAAAAAGAATCCTGATATATAAATATAATAAGTGTCTCATAGTGATTGTGATACATTTTCTTATGCACATAGTTTATTGTCATAGTTATGATATAATAGATTGAGTTGCTAATGGGACATTTACAGTTACGAGACAGGTCACCTGTCACCTGTCAGAACAGATCGCAACAGCTCTTGGGTTATTTAATTGCTTCATAGGAAAAGAGGTCTGACATGGTTTTAAGAAATTATTTGTTTTCTTTCATGGAAGAGGGGCTATTTGAGACAAAGACGTGATAGAATGGGAGTAGGAAGTCTTAATATTTGACCACGGTAGAGGATTAACAAGTTGGCTGATTCATTGAAACCTATTGAACAAAAATTTTTTTAACTGAGTAGGAGGGGGGGGGGGGGCTGGAGGGGGGGGCCTGGAGGGGGGGGGGTTGTAGAGATATCACGTTTAACCTAGAAACTCATTCAATCCTAGCAATTGTAACTATCTTGCCTATCTTAATAGAAAGACCATCGGTTTTCGCCGATTTTTGGTCAAAAAGCTAGTCCTGTTCCGATTTCACCTTTGAAAAAACGAAGCAGACCCAAATTCCAAGCATTTTCCAAGAAGTCCGGATTTGGACAGCCTACTTCACATAGTTATCATGTTCAATCCAATTTTCCACTCTCCAACTTCGAAGGTTTAATATCATCAGATAATTTATTTCTTAAGAAAATTCTCCAAGTTCCTTTGAAGGTCCATTAAATACCATTGAAAATTATTAAAACATCCCTCATAACTACCTTCAAATAAATTTTCCATATTTCATTTCTCGCGTTTCACTTCACTAAACATCCTTAAAGTCATTTTCCTCCTTTTTTTCCATTCATTTTTTTCATTTCCTTTTGAAATTCATAAAAGTAATAATTTTTATTTCGCATTCAACAGTAAACGATAGAAAAAGTGAGAAGGGAAGGCAGTAATGCTAATTTTTTCCTGCCTAAATGCCTAACATTTATTTATGAATGAGTTTCTATGAATTTTTAAGGCTCTGCTCGAGTTCACTTTGAAGTTGCGTCGATTGTTATTAAATCTTGAGAATTTTTTCTGTTGCTGGAGATTTGAGACGTGAAATTAAGGAAATTAGGAAAATTCTTGCAGATGACTTATTGACTTTTCGAATTGTTTTAATTTAATTATGATGATTTTGTGAGGGATGTTGATGGATTTAGCTGGGAAGAAGAGTGTTTCTTGTGTTTTCAAGGATGTGAGGGGTGAAGAGGGGCTTTAGTGCTGTTAGGGTTTACAAAAATAGTAAGTTTGAGTGTTAACTGAGACTAGATATTAGGAACTTTTCTTTAATGATGATCCTTGAATAACTTTTGGTCAAGTAGCTGGATATGTCCGGATTCCAGCTCTGCAAAGCGGAACAGACCAAATTTTCAAACATTTTCCAAGAAAAACAGGTTCAAACAACGGAATATTAAGGATTGTAGGCGGAACTTTGGTCAAAAAAGCTGGACTGTCCCGCTCTGAAGTTTGAATGCAAAAAAACCTCAAAAAACAGAAGAATCGACTCTTCAACTTCTACAACAAAGCATTAAATTAAGGGCACAAAATGAAGATAAACATTCGATTGTTTCAGAATGAATTGTAGATAATTTGAAGTCTATATCCTTAACACAAAAAAAAATCAGCATCTCAATTCATCAAATACAACGCTGAGTCATTAGATTTTGTCAATCGAGCACCCCAAAATCAATCCATGACCCATTTCTTTTTTCAATAGGAAATTCAGCACAAAAATTAAATTTTCTCTCAGATAAGAAAACGGCGAATGAGGATTGAAAGCGTGCGGACTCTCAAGACATTGACATTCGGGGCAATTTCCGTTTTATTTTCTGTACGAAAATCCCTCGCATTTTCTCAATTTTTCATTTCTTAAAGCACTGTGATGATAAATGCTTGTGCGAGGTCAACTTTAACTAGAATTTTCGCTCACAAATTGAATGAATTTCTCTTTTTTATCATGAGTTCATGAGAATGAGGATGTCTGTTATGGACAGAAGCCTAAATGAAGATTTTTCATTCACGCTTTTGTTGATTCTGTTGTTCTCTGGAAGCTGCTTCTGGAAGTTGATTATGGGATGAATATTGATGAAAAATGATGCAATTGGAGATTAGGAATGTGGCTGGATTATTGGTGGATTCTGGTCGTGGTGATGTTAAAGCTTTTGGAGAATTGTGAAGCTTTGTTCTAAAATATTGGATATCCAGCTACATACTTAACATTTCGACAAGCTTTAGCAAAGTTATTTTGGTTTACAGTAAATGATTTTTCAGACAGCACTTTACTGAACATCCCCACATTAGTGCAATAGCATAAAATACAATAGCATCAAATACAATCTTAAATGTCTATGCACAATATGCCTCTGAACCTTCCCGCCCTCAAAAATCCACTTTCACACCTTAAAAAATAACAATTCTTTTTAAAAACAAAAAAAAAGTCACCAAACAATTTCAACAACCAACAAAAAAGTGGAACAGCTTACAACAATTCAACACAAATTCAAATCCATAAATCATTTTCATGAAAAATTAATTCTAATGAAATTTATTGCATTGAGGCATAAAAGAAGAAGAAAAGCAATTCTCTTTTGTCAGCTTTACATCTCATTTAAATCGACCTCAATATAATGTAAATTACCTTTTATGTCTTTCATGCTTATAAAAGTAAAGGAAAAGAAAAGTGTGAGTGGAAAGTTTATTTGCTGTGTTGAAGGGGAAGTGGAAGGGGAGCGGGATTTTGTGAAAGGGCTTTGAAGAATTGGAACAGAGACGCTTGATTTGAAGGTAGAAACGCTACTAAAGGGGAGTTTCTTGTTGGATGCCCTATTTTGGACTTAATTTAAGGATAAACTCGAATAGCACAAGTCTGTTAATTGAAACGAAGTCCGACACCAAGCTATAATAATTCTGGATTTGATTTTACTGGATTAACGATCAGAAAATTCAGAATTCAGACAAACAGAAGCCATGATTCCAGAGCTCGAAGTCGACTGGAGATTTTCCTAGATTTTTTATGGCGGAGTTGACTTGACTTCATACAAAATTTCATCGACTTCGAGCTCTCCATGATTTACAACAATAACCCCCAAAATAATTTCCCCCAAGAAAATCGCGCTAAAAATCACGTGAAAAAATCTGAAAAATTTCTCGTGGAAAACTTTTGCAATTTAAAGATTGAAAATTGCGCAATCTTTCTTCTTTTATTCTCTTCCTCCTTCATCCATAGCTCATGATATTGTGAGAACTACACAAAGAGGGGTGGAATAGAACAACTCAAGAAGGAAGAAGAAATAAGCGAAGAAGTTAAGAAGCATCAAAGATACGAAATAATCAATCGACCTTTTATTTATTTTTATAGCATTCGCTATTAATTCAATAAATAAAATCCGATTCAGTTCCAACTTTTTTTTTTCTTTGCCGTCATTCTTCTTCTTCTTCCACTGATGCTTTGTGTATATAAAGCTCTATCGTTCGAAAGATATGCTATATTGTGTTGTATTGAGGTTTCAACCTTATTTTTATTTATTCTGATGTTGAAGCGCACAGAAATGGAAAAGAAATTGACTCGATCTTCCCTATTTTTTGTATCTTGTGCTTGCTTTTCTGATAATATAATTTTCATTGTTTGGGATGATGATTTTGGGGAATTGGATTGATGGTGGATGGGGTTGGATAATTTGACGGAAATTGAATTATTGACAATTCAAGGAGCTGAAGGTTGACAGATGGTTCGAGCATAAAGTAGAGTTGGCTATAGATTGTTTTACCATTTAAAACTGGGATCAGAGGGTCCAATATTAAGAACTAAAACAAGAACTCTCCTGCATAGAGTCACTCCTACTAGTAGAACCTCATCACACATTCCTCATCCACACACATGAAATGAAAACAAATTTTTGAAAAGAAACAGATTTATCCATGTGCATTTTATGGTATTCCCTTCAAAATGATTGAAAAAGTTTTTTTCTCTCCACTTTTCAATTTTTTTCCGTACATCTTCTTTCCATCATTTTCTTCCATTATCTGTCTCATTTCATCGGCAACTTTCTTTTTGCCTCATTCTTGCGCTTGAATATGGCAAGAATGAATGAGTAAAGTACGAAATGAGCATCAATAGAGGAAGAAGAAGCTGTAGGCAGTGGCAATGAATAATGGTGAAATGTGAATAAATGAAGAAAAAGAGGAAAGTTTGTAGGTGCATGGAGCTGAAGGGTTTGTGGCGCAGAATTAAGACAGCCACAGGAATGGCAACTATCAAAAATAGAGCTTATGAGAAATATTTATATATTTATTAAGCTTAAGATCCTTTGTTGTACTATTTTTACGTCTTTTGTGAATCCAAACTAATCGATTGGCTGCAGCCATAAAAACTGATTCCAAGCCTCCCACATACCCAACAAAAATTCGACATCGCAGAAAATAAAAAGTAAAATAGCGAATAGGATAAGCAATTGCCTCATTTTATGCCTTTTGCTGTTCATGGCATGAGGCAGAATGATTTGTTGATAAATGCTTCCATCATATTAAAGAAATTTCAATAAATCTCTCATTCTAGCGCGTAAGAATGTGAATAAAGCGAGAAAAATATATATATATAGAGTGAAATCCCACCTCATAATTCACGGTGCAGGCTGAATATTTCTCATTGAGTAATAAATACTTTCAATTTGAATGCGAGAAATATGCTCGTGAATAAGATGAAATAAAATATTGCATTGAATTTAATCCGTGTGATTTTTTTGGTGTCTGCACAGCTTAATAGATTTTTTTTGTTGAGCTTTATGATATATTTTTATATGAAGGTGAGTTTATCAAGTTTAGGGCTTTCAAAATGATTTCAGATTTTGAAGAGTAATTCCAATAGAAATTCCTAATAAACTTGACTTTATTTGCTTGCTCTGGCTTCAAGAATAAGATTTTAAAAGAATTAAATAGTGAAATGCTCTGATTGTAGCAAAAAAGACTGCCTAAAGTGCGATATGGGACAAATCCGTGAAAAAATGAATATATTAATCTAAAGTCAATGAGGAAAAAAATGCACTTTCTCTGACTGTATAGATCAGCTGTTATCCATGACCTCTCTTAGGCTTCGCCTGGCTCTACCACCTACTATATTCTTCCAAGTTTTGATTCCAAGTTTTGATTCCAAGTGCATCACTGTCTATATCATCATTCACGTGAATCCCTATAAAAACCACGACAACTTCAAACCACATTCAGATAGATTTCACGTTTTCAATACTGAAATAACAAGATTAAAAAGAGTTTTCCGAACTCATACGGAAAAAGTCGACAGTGTCATGTCGTCTGTGGAAACCTTTTGCGAATACTTTAAAAGAATTAAAATTGAAAAAGTTCAGATCGTTCTGCACTTGAATGTATTCATTTCAGTTTGTAATGAAAAAATTCTTAGAAAAACTTGATAGGATTTTAAAAAGACATGCTAAGACTGATTGTCTTCTATTAAAAATTTTGAATTTCTTTTTTGACTTGAAAGGTTTTTTAATGGAAAATCAACAATTTTTTGTTCAAGTTGGAATTGGAATTGGAAATTTTTTTGTGTGGTTTTATTTGTGTAGGCTTTTATTTAAACAAGTTTCCGAGCCTAAGAATCCATAATTATGCCTCATTTTTGGGAGCCTCGTTAAGCAACCTAATCTAGGTTATATTCTAGTGCTATAAATTTTACAATCCCAATTGAAGATATCGAAGAAATTATGTATATTAAAAATTATTATTAAAAAAGATAAACCAAAATTTTTAAGGGAATCACCTGAAGTTATCTTTAAGTGGCTACTTAAGTGATGCTCATTTTATAAGCCCGAGCTACAATGTTTTTATTTGATGCCTTCACAAAGTTGTCCAAAATCAACATTTTATTTGCCCATTCTTAAATCCCTATTTTGTGGATTTTATTCTTTTTGAATTTTGACATCAACTTAGGAGCCATTCACTTATTACGTAACGCTTTTAGGGGGAGGGGGGGGGTCTAAGATTTTGTTACGATTCAAACAAGGAAATTTTTTTTTCATACAAATTTTGTTACGAGGGGGGGGGGGGTCTAAGAAGTCATTTTTTCGCGTTACGTAATAAGTGAACAGCCCCTTAAAGTACCATCGTATATCTAGATCGGGTTTAGTCAATGACTTTATTTGTTTATTGATCCGGAATTGATAATTGCTTAAAGTAAATTAATCCCTGTTTTTTCAGTTAAACTGTAAACTTGTAATAGAAATGAAGTCAAAAATTTTTGTGTTCATTTTATTTATTTTAAAATTTCAAGCAGCTTTTGGCCAGAATGAGAAGCTCAACTGCAACTATTTTCTATCTGGATCATTCTACACCTGCTATTTAACCATATCTAATCCAAATGGATTTGATGGTTTTGCTGGTGTAAATGGAACTCATACAGGAAGCTACACAGACAATGATGTTAAAAATATCACAATTTACGTCAGTTCCAATTCAGTCTCAACAAACATTCCGTCAATACTTTGTGAAAAGTTCAAGAATGTTGCAACAATTTCTTTAAATAGAATTGGAATTAAGAAAATTGGTGTCAATTCTTTTAAGAGATGCAGCAAGATTCAGAGAATAAATTTAGAGAATAATATGATCAATGAGATCCACGAGCAGGCATTTGCTGACAACTTGGAACTGCAGTTTATTGAATTTTCTGGAAATAACATGACGACATTGCATGAAAATCTTTTTAAAAATCTGACAAAATTACTCAATTTGGACTTTTGCTCAAATTTGATATCGGATCTGCCAGAAAATATCTTCAAAAATTTAAAAAATCTCAAATCACTGTCGTTGTGCTGGAATCAAATCTCATACCTCAAATTCGGATGGTTTAAAATACTTGGAAATTTACAAACACTCAATTTAGGCACGAACAAAATTGCCGTCCTTCAACAAGACATCTTCAAACCATTATCAAGCACATCAACTATTTTATTAAATAACAACAAGCTCAAAGCCATCCATTGCGAATCATTTGGTGTTCAACCTAAATTAACAACAATCAATTTGTATGGAAATGAAATTTTCGCATTTGATGAGCAGTTTATCGATGACACAGGGATTGTTTCTATTTTTATGACTGATAATGTCTGTATCAGCAAAAATATTTATGATAGTACACAGGCTAGAGAGTCAATGAGGGCTGATTTGAAGAAATGTCTTGAAAATTATCAGAAGCTGATTACACGTAAGAATTTATGTTATTATTTTTAGATTTGACTAGCTCGAGCGACAAAAGGGTTTAAGTTGATGATATGACACTCTAAGTGAAACATTTGCTAGAGTTTGTCTTAATCTGGTGCAGGTTTTAGAGCTTCTTGAGGTGTTCTATCTTAGCCAAAGTCAAAATTTGTTTAGTAGGATATGGTCCATTGAATAATCTTCAAAGAAATCAGTCTTAAGGCGGTTATGGCTATAAACATCTAAATAACGAAACTAAAAGCTGTCCATGACAATAATCATCTCTTTACTTTATTTATATGGATGTCAAAAATAAATAATTCCCATTTTTTTCAGGCATATTAAAAGCCCGAGTCATAAGTCTCGAAGGCAATGTTGAAGAATTCAACAAAAAGTTCCAGGATATAACAATTGAGAACAACTATTTCTCTACAAATATTCAGCATCTGCTAGATGACAATAAATTATTGCACTCTCAAATCGCAAACTTAACTAAAGAGAGTCAGGATCTCCGAGACATCAACAGCGAGCAAAATGTGAGAATTTCAAATCTTGAAGAAGACAAGCAAAAGCTTGAAGAAGCTTTGGAAAAATTAGAATCAACAATAGAAGTTCTTTTAGAACAAAATGAAGCTCTGAACTCAACGATAGCTTTCCAAAAGGTCTTAATAGATGAGCTCATCAATGAAATCAAAAGACTCGACAGTAATATGGAAGTCATAGCAAGGAAAGGTGATGAATTGGAAGAAACAATTGAAGAATTTTTGCGCGATCGAGAAGAAATGGATGAAAAATTAAAATCCATCATTAAAATCTTTAAAATAATTTCTACAGAAATGGAATGTGCAAATGGAATCAACTAGTGATTTCTTGTAGTTTATTAAGTTTTAATAAAAGTGTTTGGATAAGTTTGAGGTCTTATTGGGGAGCGAGGAAGGGGGGTGGGGGGTGGGTTATAAGTTTTGTAGGTTTTGGACTAATTAAGACAAATTTTAAATATTTTTTTTTGAAAAAATAGAGGACTGTCTTCTGAACACCCAAGCGGATAGTCAGCCTAACCTAAATTCATTCATAGCTGCTTTTTTCAATTAAGGTTCTTAAAATTCGAAAAATATCCAATATAATTCTCACACAGCTTTTTTAGAAAATCAGCATTCAAAGTTCATGAACCTCTCCATTCAATAATAATCAGTTCCACCATCAATTCATAACTTATCTCATTTCCATCAAGCATAAATGTCCGCAAACTGTCAAAAAAAGTTAATCACGCTCGTCATTTGCAACAGATTTTTTTTTGTTTTCTTCACCATTCATTTCACGAGTCTGTGATTACATAAAGGAGGTTCTGCTGATGACAAAGTTTACATTCAAATTTGTGCCATTTAATGGCTTTCCATTAGGCTATAAGTGAGCTAAAGGGATTGTTTTTACAGCATTGCACGAGAATTCTATTGTAAGTTAATGGGAAATGATAAAGTTTAAGGTATGCTGAGTGGGAAATAGAAAATTTGTGAAGATTTAATTAGACTACGATTGCCGTGCTAATAGAGATTCGGATGGAGTAAATTAAGTGAATATGTGGATATTTTGAGGTTAGAAAAAATTTATTTTTGGGAAGATTAAATTTTGACCTTCAAAATTTAATCCCAAACTCAACCTTAACTTAATCGACAAGAAATTCATTCATTTAATGTGGTTTAAAAAAACTCCTAAAATTGCTTTTTTTTGTGAAAAGAAAATTCAATTTGTGGTAAATTTGAATAATGTTTTTCCTTGCTGTTGTTGCCCTTTACCTTTTCAATTCCAAAAATTTTTCATCTTTTTTTTCCGAAGCCACAAATTTAATTTTGGTACAAAAACTTTTCTTGTAGATTTTTTTTATTTGCTTTTCTCTGATTTGTGTCTTTTAAATGGTTTTATCAATTTCAAGATTCAAGTTTAAATCGATTTGGATGCAAAAGATATGGAAATAAATGGAACGAGACTTTAATGAAGCATGTTTTATGGTTGGATTTTATTGGGATTTTTCTGGACAATAGATAGAGGTAGGGGTTGGAAGTTGTATTAAAATTTATTTTGAAAAACGTCATTTGTGAACACAATCCAATTAATCTACAAACATGAAAAAATTCCTATCCAAAAAACGAACTCAAACCCAAATCTCACCCTTCAACTTCCTTAAATTTCAATAAATCCTAAATATATTAAAAAAGATTTACACCATAAACCTAGTGTCAACAATAAAGTAAATCAAAATCTTTCACGGATGTAAATTCAAATCACTTTGTAGACATTTTGAACTAAGCTATTAAAATTGCCACTGTCTTTTGTCACATGAAAATGGCAATTTTATTACACAATTTATTTTTAAAAATTACTTTTTCATAACAAAAGCAAGCATTTTACTGTGATATTCATGAACTTTTTGTCTCGGTCTTGTGGAGGTTGAGTCCTTAGGGTGATTTTGCGGAATTTTATCAAATTTTAAAATATTTTAATTTATTATTTTTTTCTTCAATTTTGAATATTTTCAAATATTTTTTCAACTTTGATTTTTTGAATCTTTTTTAAATTTCGTTTTAATTTTTTTGAATTCTTAAATTCAAATTTTTAATTTTAATTCAATTTTTTGAATTTTTTTGTTTTAATTTTCTTAGAAACATTATAAATTCAAAAACCTATTTTAAAATATTTTATATTCAAAAATTATAAAATTTTAAAATATTTTAAATTCAAAAACTCAAAAATTTTAAAATATTTTAAATTCAAAAACTCAAAAATTTTAAAATATTTTAAATTCAAACACTCAAAAATTTTAAAACATTTTAAATTGAAAAACTCAAAAATTTTAAAATATTTTAAATTCAAAATAATAAAATTTTAAAATATTTTAAATTCAAAAATTTTAAAATATTTTAAATTCAATACACTGTAAAATTTTAAAATATTTCAAATTCAAAAACTTAAAAATTTTAAAATATTTTAACCTCAAAAATTTTGAGGTTTGAATTTATTTTAAATTAAAAAAATTCCAAATTTTTTTAAAATTTCTGACGAATTTAACAAATGGATTCACTTCACGATGTATAATTTAATGTAAATACTTCTATGCCATTGTGTGGCGGTAGTCGCATAGGCATAGACGTAGAACATTATGTAGATACTAAAGAAACATAAAACATGTCGTGGAAAAATAAACATATAAATCATCTATGTGAATAAATATGTGCTTAAAAGTATACGTAGATCTTCCTTAACTTTCTACATACGAGTGGCATTTGCGAGTACAACAAATGGAAAACTGGGATCTAAAAATAATATTTAGCTACAAATTTATGCCATAAAATTAGAATTTTTTTTGGCATTGTGTGTTTAAAATTTTTACCTTATCGATGGGTTTTATCGTGTGTGGGATTTTTGTGGGATTTTCTAGTGAAGGAAGTTGTTTAAATTTTTGTATTTCATTGTGGGTAGTTCCGAAAACCCATTGAATTCAATGATGTTGAATAAGAATGAATTCTCAATTTAAGGTACGGGTTTTGATACCTTTTTCACATGAGAGGTTATCCATAAATGATGGACATTAACAAAAATAATTTAAATACGCACAGATGCAGTAGTTTCAAGCTAGGTACCGTTTTGTTGAGCCTTAGCTATACTAGTGACATGAATTCAACCCTTTCTCAACTGAAACCTTGTTTGTGCTTAATCGTTAGCTTTTATCAATTGCCTGTTTATTAGCATGAACAACACTGATCTCGTCTACTTAATCCCTTAATTATTTAATCTCCATTTCTAAGCAGAAAACAAAATCCAATAATTTTAGGTCAAGAATGAAAAAATTATCCTTATTGTATCAGTAATCCAGCAAACAAAAATTATACACATTTTCGATTCTGCAATTTACGAGCAAATAAATTGTTAAAGCATTTATTGCGTATAGCTTGTATACACAGAAACCCCAAAAAAAAAGAGTAATTTTTCTCTCTCTACGTAGAAGCTCACAAACATGTACATATAAATTGGCAGATAAATGATTCACATGAAGTACAATTTCCAATAATGAACACAAAAGAAAATAAAAATTGAGAATTTCATTAATTTTTCAAAAGTTCGTTGAGGCAGAGGGGAAATTAACATCGAGTAAAATATATTCACGTCTGCTGTGAGTGTGTTGGGGTGAGATAATGATATACACGTGGAAAATAATGGATTTATGAGGAGAAGGAATTGCTCAGAGTTTGTGGATGAATGGATAATCATTAACGAGATTGTTTATGTTTAGCATTAAAAGAGGCATTGTTGAGTCCTCATCAACATACCTTAGGCATTGAACTCCTTTTTTTTCAAGGCGTGGAAACTATCCTGAATATCCCAAAAATATCAAAAATAATCCCTGAGCTTGTATGCATTAAAATTGACATATCCTAAAGTTATACGTCCAATACACAAAGGATTCGTGAGAATTTCTTGTTTATCTTGCATACAGGCTCAGGGATTTTGAGATCTTTGGGACATTTGTGATAGTTTCCACGCCTTGCCTTTTTTTGAGCATTTGTTAATATTCAAACAATCAAAATTGTCCATTTTAATGCGCAAACTTTGCTGTTAATGGACAATTCACAAGTGCTCAAAGCTATGTGCTTTTAAATTCTCTTAACAAAGGGGGTGAAGGGGAAGATGGGCTAGTTACATACAATTATTGTATGGAGGTTGTTCAGGGCTATTTCTCCAAAACCCTAGCAAAATGAAAAAATTTCTCTTGTAAAAAGGAGGATTTATCCCTCAAATCCCCGTCGACTACACACTTGTCTCTTAAAAAAGCTTTATTTACTTAAATTTCTATTTACATCCAACTTAAAGCTCTTTTTAAGGACCCTAAAGTCAAATTGCTTTTGTTCTTAACCCCATTTACTAATTTTGTTTATCGCTGTCATAAGCAAATATATCTAATATCTCAAACTGAATAACAAACCCAATTTAAACGTCATTCCTGCATATTCAAAATCCTTCCAGGAATCCAAATAAAAAATAAATCTCAATTTTCTGTGCCTAATTTTTCCTCAATTTAGATTTCTCATGAGATAAATTTAAATATGATGGTTTTGACATTTTATTCAGAAAATGGAAGGAAATTGAAATCGATCTGAATGAATTCAGTTTTAAAAAAATATAAACATTGGGCAATAAATTCAGATGAGATTTCAGTTTTATTTACTGACCCTTTTATGAGTAAGGAAAGAAAAGTTTACTTTTGAGTTAAAACTCGTGAAAGGTTTCTTTTTAATTTGGGTTGAAAAGTCTTTGGTTAAGGAATTTATTTTTAAAGAAGTCAGTGAAAAAATTCGTTGGAAATTGTTTGTAAATTACTTTTTGGATGATGACTGTCAAAAAGCGAAGCTATACAAAATCTTATTAATCTGCTCTGGCCTAATTCTTAATTTAAATAAGATTTAATAAAAACTTTTACCTGCCAATTGTTGAATTTATGACTGTTGAGACTTACATCAGGTGCATTGTTAAGATTGAACTACCCCCTCCCCCCTCCTCCATCCCCCCTAGTTACAGGATTACAAACTATTAGAGTATGAAGAAAGGTTTAATGCTACAAAATGGTTCATTCAGCTTCTAAAACCAGAGCTTGAAGTCGATGAAATTTTGTATGGAGTTGAGTCGACTCAGAGTTGAAAACTCGAGTGGGCTTCGAGCTCTGTCTAAAACCATTACTTAATAATTGAATGTCACATGAGTGGATGTCCTAATTTTCAACAAACCACGATAGTTGCACTAGCTTGTCAGATTATCTTCTGGTTACTGCACAATTTTCAACTTCATAAAAGTCATGCAGATTCCATTAACATCAAATTCCATTCGTAATTAAACATTTGATACTAAAAACTGAGACAGACACAAAAAAAGAATCCAATTTTTCATGAAAGGTCGTAATAAATTTTTTTTTTATTCCACTAAATCTTGTTTTTTTTCTTGGTTTATTGTAGTTCTTATTTTCATGCAATGACAAAAATACAAGAATTATTGCTGTTTCCACAAACTGCTTTATGTTTTATGATCTTAAGTCTCCCCTCACAAAAGTAAGAAGAGTCTTTTCTTTATTTCTATAAGAATTTATTGTACATTTAGATTACCATAGCATAAATATCAAAACTATAATCCTCAAGTTTAATGGAAAATGTTCTTATTGCTTACTACTTTCCTCCTCCTCTTTATCTTCATCTCTGTGAGTCTTAAATACTATTTTTTCATTTCTTCTTTTTAGTTTTTATGTTCTGTTTTCGTGTGCACTTTTGGTTAGGGGTTTATAGACTGAAAATTAATAGAATATTTGATGTTAAGTTTGTTGGTGAGTAGGATTCGTACAAGAGTATCTATGAGGGGCGTAGCCAGGACTTGGAAGTGGATTTTAAGGATTTTCTGCTTAAAAAACCTAGCAAAATGAAGAAATTTCTCTTGAAAAAGAAAGATTTGTGCCCCCCGTTGGCAGTAACCCTCAACATACGATTACGACGAAGTTTGTTGGACTTAAGCGACCGATGACTTTAAGGAGAAAATGGCTTAGATGCCAAAGTTCAGTGATCTCTATTTGAGTACATTTCAAAAGCAATGGTTTGATTCCCAAAAAACACTAGTCACTAGTCGTTCATACGTCTGGCAGTTAACTACATCATTGACATTAATTGGCATCATGTCAAGTGTTCCACTCGGGGTTACAGAAAATCAATAAATAATCAGGATGATCAATTAATTTAATTAAATTGAATGCAATTAATTCAAAAACTAAGTATTATTCATTCAAACTGCATTCAAGAATCTTGAAACTCAATTCAAGATAGCTTTACTCTGCAAATAAAACACTCAAAAAGATTCTCGTATAGCTCACAAAAAGAACCACATTTTCCTCACGCAAAACTGCCAAAAAAAGTCCAAGAACCTCTAACCTCAAAAAATCATGATGAATACTTACTAATTTTCTTCCGTAGCTGCTTCTGCTCATACAAATTCGTGTGACATGAGTAAAAAACCTATAAAAACAATAAAACTATCTTAATCCAATTCTTCTTTATTTCATTTCTCCTTCCCCATCCACAATGTCCCTATGTCTTACTCATTTCTTATTCCAATACTTTATTAAGAACAACAAAAAGACAGAAAATGGAAAGAAAAAGAACAACAGCAAATTGTGATTCTACAACGTAGTAAATGTAGATTTATTGCACAACTTTTTCCTTCTTAAAAGAAGCTAAAGAACAACGACAAATGAATGAACAAACAAAAGAAGAGAAGGATCAGAAAAAGTCCTATGCGAACTTTTCCGTACAAAAGTGGAATAAAGTTTAATTAAAATCGACTTTTGTAGTGATTTGTTGTGTTACTACCTATAATTCTTATTAAATCAACTCTTTTGAATTGTTCTGGTAGAACGAAGGATTATGTGAAAGGTTAGGCTGGATGTTAGGTAGTGTTTGCTCAACTTATGATGATGATGATTTATTCTTGTTGTTTGTTCTCATGTGGTTGTAGTTGGAAGTTGTTGTAATTTGAGTTTAATGGAATATCTGCTGAATAGTGTTTGGGCGTTGGACTTGCTTGAAACCCGAATGGCACAAGTCGGTTAATTACTTCCATACTCTGGCATGATGCCGGTTTTAAATCGAAGCCAGCTTCACTCCAGGGTCAAAACCGGCATGTGCCATTCGGGAAATAATTCTAGCGACACAAAAGAGGTTTATTGAGTCTACATGAGATCTACATGAACTGTGAATCCCATGTGAATTCTACATGGCTTTCAATGGAGGATTGTGTATCAAAGGTTTAGGTAAGAATCAGCCTTAGCAAGGTTAAAAGCAGTTTTAACCAAATCAAAACTTTTTTATGATAATTTATTTAAATAATTGAATTTAAAATTTACTTTCCATAAATAAATATTTCCATAGAAATCTAAAGAGCTTGAGATTATTCAAATGGCCAATTATTAGATTTGTTTGCAAAATAAACAAGTCGAGAACATTGAAAATTTATTGAATTATTTATGGTAAATTTCTAAGCTCTGCATCTATTTAAATATAAATTTCAAACTTTTTTCTCTTCAAAAGTTTCAAAGAAACTCTCAAAAAAATCATAAATCTATCCATTAAATCAAATGTCATCACATCCAAACACTTACATTCCACACACCATAAATAATCCACATTTTTTTGATACACACGAGTTCATCTTCAAAGACCTAATGTTCGAATGACATAAACAAATGCACAAGCATCATCACTAAGAACGCAAGTGACTAAAAAATTGAATTTTCAGTCATTTTTCATAAAAAGTAAAGGAAAAAAAAACTTTTTAGCACCAATGATATTGATATGAAAGCGCGATTCGTGCCATCCATACGAACAGCATAAAGTCGTGAGCATCATTAATTAAATGCGATGTCGCACATAACATACATCATCCGCTTAAAAGTTCCGCGCATCTTCTTTTTTTTCTTAGTGAAGCACATTTCA
This sequence comes from Chironomus riparius, assembly GCA_917627325.4. NCBI lineage: Eukaryota > Metazoa > Arthropoda > Insecta > Diptera > Chironomidae > Chironomus > Chironomus riparius. The sequence goes on along the minus strand of OU895877.1, from coordinate 11,492,878 downwards.
GAAAGATAACATCGAATGTAAAGTTCTGCTGCTTCTTTTACACTTTTTTTTATAGCCATTTAAATGTTTGATGTGAGTTTGGGGATTTAGGAGGGTGTTTTGTCTTGGATGAGTCAGTTATAGGTGGAATTTGATATGGAACTGCTAGTTTTTGTAAAGAGAGAGTCTAGGACTTTAGGGAAATCAATCTGGATGCCTTATAGGAGCTTTACATGGAGCCTTAGTAATTTCTGGTAAGTCAAAACTGAAATTCATGTCATTTGATGTTTTATGACAGCCTATGTGTCTTAATTCTATGCCTATAAAGTGTCGATCTTCTTGGTTCAATATTGGTTGCCCACCACAGATGTTTAATCTGAGCAGACACAGCAACTGATGTATGAAAGACTCAATAATGAAACAAAGGATAGAGTTCCATCTTAAAACACGAGTTTTAGAACCTCTGACCTTCTGTTTCACAAAACTTCTATGGAAAAAATTTCCTTTTCTGTCCAGAACTGCAGACGCGTAGCCAGGGGGGGATTTGAAGAACAAATCCCACAACGTAAACAGAAATTTCTTTATTTTGGTGGGGTTTTTATGAAAAATCATAAAAATCACCCCCCCCCCCCCCCTTAAATTTTTACATACAAACATTTATTTGTCCCCCGCTTTAAATTCCTCGCTACGCCCCTGCTGAACTGTCATCAAATTTTAGACCCCCCTCCTGTTTGGACTCATAAGTGAACGATCCCTTACTAACGCCCTGATTTAATAGTCTTAAATGAAACTTCACTGAAAACAGTAACTCTAACAGTGTCAGTCATCACATCAAACCAATTTGTCAACTTTGAAATATTAAGAGTAAATGCGATTAAAAATGCGTCACTTTAATAGCTTTCCATCTAATCGTGAACCAAACTTTTAGTCTATTTCACGACAATCAATTTCTATCTTTTCCCTCGTCGTGTATGTGTCGAGAGTTTAGTCATTCTTGAAGTTATTTTGAAGAGATAGAAGAATTTTTTTTTCTTCATAATTTATAGCTACGTGAAATTTAACAACAGAAAAAGTTTTTAATTTTCTTCTCACACAAAGAAATGAATGAAAAATGCAGGGAGAAAGTTCAAAATGAATGAGATGAAGAAGAAGCGAATGAGATGATAAATTTGGGCATCGCTCAAAAAATTAAGTTTAATGACCTACCTTTTTAACAATAAAAAAAAAAGTTTTCATAAATGAACAGCTTTTTGGTAGTTGGATTCATTAATTTCTCTTTTTTAAGTGCTGTCAGAGATTGAATCTTGTTCTTGATGGCTTCTTTGTTTTGAAAACTTTCAATTTGAAACTCCTTCCATCATCCCAAAACTACAACTACAAACATTTTAAAGAAAACTTTCAGAAAATTGTCATTAATAAATTTTGCAAACTAAATAAAGCACTGAAACTTGCAATTTTCATGCTCTAATAAATAAACAAATAAAATCGCAGTAAAAAAAAAAGCCAACATCAACAACATTTTATTTCCATTTTCCTAATTTTAATTATTTCTACAAATATTTGAGTGAGAAAAATTATTTTCATTTATGAAATTAAAATAAGCATTTTTGTGCTTTCAACAATAACAATTGTATTATCGCTATAAAAGCTTGGTAGTTGAAAGTTGGGAAATAAATGTGAAATTTTTGATAGAAGCGCATGACTTTCAGGAGACTAGAAAGATCTTTTATACAGCTCAGTAATTTTTTGACTAGTGTTTTAAGGCTTATAGGGTTAGTGAGACTTTGAAGCACATGTTACTTTAAGGTTTAAACCTAAATATGGATCCCGAATAGCACAAGATGGTTAATAATAACAATGTGTGAAGGTGTAGTGGAGAGAAAAGATAAATATATGAAAGTAATATATTTTGTTACCCAAACAGTCGAAAATATGGAAACTAATATGGAGTCGCTTCACTGGATCTCGTCTGGATCCCAAAGATAATGAAAATATCCAAAAAAAACAGATATTTAACAGTAAATAGCACAGATTTCCCTCTTCTTTTGAGGATAGTAGATCTGTGACGCAAGTTAAGTCACAATCGAGAGTCAAAATCGATAAATAATGTTACAATTGATAGAAAAAGTCGAAAATATGAAGTCACAATTTAGGTTACTGACACAATTTTTAGAAAAGTCACTATTTATAGTTTAACTTGCGGTTTTTTACGACTTAATTTATTTAACGCTTATTATAGCACACTTAAACAATATAACACAATTTAATTCTTAATACTATCGAAAACTTATTAATTTATTTAATTTACTTCAAATGTATGTCTTGTGTGCTTATTGACTTGATATCAGACTCCCCTTAAAGCTCCGCTTCACTTTCAAAGCTTCGCTACTCTCTCTACAAAGGGCTCAGCCTTTCACTGCGATTCAATTTGCACAAGAAGGTTAATCGACTCGATCGATGAGATCTGGATCCTCTTGGTCTATTCCTTTTGTCGGTTTTTATGCCTACTTCCTCAATTAGGGTTGAAATTAGTAAATCCCCAAGATTTCAATACATTAATTTTATAAGCTAGTTTCGGATACCACAAGTGACTTTTATTCTTCACAATCTAGACAATCTACACCCCAATTCTCATTAAACATAGCTTCAACTTATAGCAAAACTGTTTCAGATTCAGTTGGTTAGTTTTTATTGTTCAGCGATTGCCATAACTGTTTACTATTGAATTAAAAGGAAAAAGAGAAACAAAGAAGCAAATATTTGAGGATTTTTGTATCATTGTTAATTTATATTCAATGGAAATGTGGATTAATTAGGAGAAATTTGTTGGAAAAATTCTTTGTAAAATTTTTGCATGGGGTTTGTTCCAATATCATGTAACATTTAAAAAATTTTCATTTAAGTATTTTTCAATGATCTCATTTATTTTTTTTCATTGACTCGGATGTTTCAATAAGCACAATAATAGCAAATTTTCATCTTCTGAGCCTTGTGAGTTTAAAAAATATTTGCTTAAAAACTCAATCGATATCGGAAATTGCTCGTTGAGTTAAAAAAAACATTTCAAATATTTACGATGAAATTTCTTTCTAATTAAAATATTCTTGGAATTGTAAGAACATTTTTCGAGTATTTCAAGTCGATTCATTTATTTTTATTAGCTTCGATAAATCTTTTTTAAAGATTTTTCTTTTTCAATTTTCGACCAGCAACAAAAATCAGCCTCAAAAGTCACTTCCTTTCTTCTATTTACAATCCAAAGCTTCATCCTAAAATAGCCCACGCTCAGCCATGACAATCAATAAAAGAATTTCATTTCCAATCAATGTTGATAAAATCCCAACTGAAAATCCCTTCATAATCGAAAAAAAATGTCGCTCAATAACGAAATGACTTTTAACAATTTTTTTTTATATATTTTTCCACTTTCATTTAAGCTTTCGATTTTCTCTTTTGTTTTTTCATGTCAATGAATTCAATATCAATATCCATTAATAATCTTCTTATGGGAAATGGAAACAAACATTGAAGATGAAGAAGTCAATGCTTTGAGACAATTGTCGGAATTTTCAAAATAATAATAACAATAATATTTGGGCTATATTTTGTCTTTAAATGTGATGATTTTGGATATTTTATTTTTTTGATTGTCAATTTCTAGTTCTGGTTCTTAAATAAGAGAAGATATGAATTTGTGATTCATGTGGAGGCACAGCATATGTCCCGAGGCTTTGCAAGATAGGCATAGGAGTAAGAAGGGGTAGAAGAGTTCAAATAGATCCAAACTCACATTCATGATTTACTATAGCTCTGCTTCAGCTCAGCAAACGCCAGAAACCACTTATTTTAATGACTTTGTTTGTTTAATGTCTGTTATAACTGCTCTAGAGCCGTTTGGATTTAGAAATGCTTTATTCAACCCTTACTTAAATACTTCGCTGGTCGTACATATCAATTGTGATCCATGACTTCTCTTAGTCGTCCCATAAAACTAGCTCTATCGCTGGCTACCGTCTGCCTATTGCCAATCCAAATGCAACTTTGTCTCTAGCAACAGCCTCTTTCCATGAGTTCTTTGGCTTTCCAAGTGATCTCTTTCCATTTACAAAATTGGATTTGAAGACCTTATTTAATGGAGCTTCAACAGTTCTTCTAATAACGTGTGCAGTCCATCGAAGCCTGTCTACTTTGATTTTTCTCACAAAATCAGCACGTCAATAGACAAAATCATTGACGACTTCAAACCTCTTATCACCAATAGCGAGAAGCTGACATGACCCTATGACCTCTCCGATGCAGACATCATCAAGAATTTTGTCTTGTCCTCATTCACCTGAAGTCTGATCTTGTAGGCTTCTCTTTCCATCTTAGAGTATGCGTCGGTAACAGAGTTGATGTTCCTTCCAACTATGTCCATGTCGTCCACAAAACCATGTAACTGAACGCCTTCATATCGCCATCATGTCAACATAAACTTTTTGTCGCTTAAGGTTTAGCACCGACTTGGTTAATCAAACTTTACAATCAGTGTTTCTTGAAACTTTTCCTCCAATTCTCTGGAAAAACGTCTTCAAAAATACCTCAAAGCACAGACGAGCCATCCTTGTCCTACATATTTTCTATGCCATAAAAAAACTATCATGTTAGTCATTTAAATGCAAATAAATTCACTCTAAATACATCAGATATATTATACATAAATGTACACAAGATCTTTAGCATATAATACATCTCGAAGGCATTCCTCATTCTCGTCATCCTAACATCGAGATGATATATACATTTTCAACTGATTGCATTTACAGTTCATACAATTTGATAAATTCAATCTCAATCTCTAACATGCATTTCATTTCAAAGATTTACAAAATAGAATATATGTATAACATTCTATCCTGCTAACAAGATGTGTGTCATGTCAAATGACTATGGAATGATGTTGTATGTGAAGTGACATTGTTCGACAAATATGAATTGGCAACATGTAGCTCTTTATGCTTCTACAGATAGCACCAACATGATGGGAGTAAAGAAAACGATGAAGGAATTGGAACTGTTTTTTTTTTCTTTCTTGAAATGTTGAGGGAAAGTTGGGAAGGATGATGGTAAGTTGAGTGAAAATGGAGAGCAAATGCTGGTGTGCATGATATTCAATTATAGATAACACGATTTACCCTCTCTTTACTTCAATACACAAGCACTATCGTCTTATGTTATGTTTCTTCGTCTTGCCTTTATGAGGAATTTTTTGTACAAGAGGGATTAGACGTTATGTTGAGGTCGTGATGAGGGGGGTTGGCAGTTTGTCTTGATTGGGCGTGAGTCATAGATTTCATCATAGGACTTTAAATAATGTATGACCACATAGGTCATTTGAAAGTGGTTCGGATCCCGCTATAAACTGTAGGTTTTAAGGGTGTGGTACAATAGATTCTGTTCTAATTTGAATCGCATTGCCTCCAGCTGAAAGGCTGGGCCCTTCACACACATTATTATTAGATCGTTTACTTATGACGTCCAAGAGGGAGGGAGGGGGTCAGCAAGAAAAGAACAATAAAAATTCCAGGAAATCCGTTGTTCTTTTTTGAAAAATGACCGATAATTTCGGACGTCATTAGTGAACGACCTCACGCCTTTACTGACCAAAAATTTTTAATTTCGAATAAATTCATTAAAAATAACATCTGGAGTAGGGTGGGGGGGGGGTTGGTTATAATGGAGTGTCATTGCAAGAGTAACCGATGTTTCAATAAACCTGCATCCGACAACTGACAATTTATTAATACCAACTACCATCTTTGCCTAAAATCACAAGACTAGCAAAAGACTAAAAGCACAAGTACCTAGATAGAAAGCTAGGGTCAGGAAATGTCTCTTTTAAGCAACAAAGAAAACAAGAACAACCACTTGATTCTACAGATCAATAAGTCAGTTCACTGTAGGTCTTAAATTGCAATTATATGAAGCACCATACAGAATAGCATTAACATAAAAGACACATGGATTAAAAATGGCTGTCAATCTAGCATCTAGGCCAGCATAAACACGGCACTATGCTGAATTTCACAATAATGGATTTATTTTTGCGTTAATGTCGTCCTGGACCTGCCTAATTTAGAGCCATATTTACTCAGTGTGCCTTTAAGGAAAACCATTCAAGTGATAGCAAAAACATCTTAAAAATCCCAGAATAAATCCTGATTCTCCCAAAAAGCATCAGATACACTTCCATCAAAATCACATGCAGAAATTCTCACACAAAAAAAAACACTCTCAACTTGTTTCAATTCCTCAATCCTATCAGTTCAACCTCATCATCAACAATAATGATAATAATAATGATGGCACCAACAATAATAGCAGCAACATTTTCCTTCTTTTCAGTTCTTTTGCTGTAAGACGATGTATATGAATGATTCAAAAGATACAAAATGTTCTCAGTACAATATAATAATATCCATTCATTCATGTATATATTGAGGAAGTTCATATTTACATCTTATATTTGTCACATATTTCTGGAGCTTAGAAGATATCTGATTATATAATGTTTATGCTGTGCTTTCTTGTTTATATTTCAAGAATTGTGCTCGTTGTATATTTTACAAAATTGATGGTAATTCGACTTTATATGGATGAGTATCGGAGTGTAAAGAGAAATTGCAGCTTGTTATGATCAATCATGTGATATATTATGCCAGTCAATTATTTTCATGATAAAATATCATTTTTAAAGTTGATGCTTTTGAGTCGTGTTGTGTGAAAATTATGTGAATTAATGTCAAACGTGATGAATATTAATGCTTTGAGGTTATGTAAAATTCCAAGCTATATTATTGAAATTTAACAAAATTTTTAATTTTTTTTTATTTCTGCTGAATTTAAAGCTGTTTAGACGCTTAAAAGTCCTCAAAAAGCTCATATCCACTTCATCTACTGTATCTCAACCATTTTCGAACACCCCATTAAGCTCACATATACTCCACCGCACGAATACATCAATATCTCTCAACCATAATAATTATTCGGCTTCAAGTATCAATTTTCCATGCTGAGCAAGTAAAGCACTGTAATTAAATTGTCATACTACAATCAATTGATGTCATAAACACAACTGTGCAACGATTATAAATCGATTATTAACCATCTCTAAATTTTCAAAAGTCATAAATTAAAACGAGTGAGAATAAAAATGAGGAAGGAGAAAAAAAAATAAAGTTTGACAGTTTTATGTGATCTGAGTGTGTACTTGAAAATTATTTTTTATTTTGAAAGTAAGAAAGTTATTCGATTTTGTGGTTAGAAAGCATTTAAGATAACTTTACTATGTGTCTGTGAGCTACAATCAGGAGCGTAGCATTGGGAAGGTTTTTGAGATCAAGAGCCTTATCCAGGTCCTTTCTTGACCAGAAACGATTTGTTCTTATTTGATTTAGTCATTCATTAGGGCTTTATTGCTATAGTGTTGTGGATACTGTAGATCTCCCTATAACAACTTTATTATATACAAATGTGAAACAAGCCGGGTTAGATTGAAATCGAACCCACGACCTCAAAAGAGGCGATCTTTAACCATTCAATCAGAGATCCCTGCCACTCGGAAATTTAGGTACTTATCTCACTTTAACTATCCGTCATACACATACAATCAGTTTCACAGTGAGCCCTGTGCTCAGGTTAATTTACTACATATATGCTCTTCAAGCCATATTCACAGATACATCTTTAGAATTTGAAACCAGAAGCATTCAAACATCGAACCATCGATCAAAGTCGAATAAGGTGTCGTTTACTGGAGTTAAGACTGTTTTTCACTAGAAAAGTTGAGTTACACAGCTTAAAAGCTGCGTTACTGATATGGCTGTATAAGTTGAGACAAGTTTCTAGGATGTAGAACATAGATTTTAAATTCTAGATTATGTATCCCTTGGTTGCCCATTTAACAGCTAATCCCAGGCGTAACAGCAAACTAGCATTATGCATAAATGAAGCATCTAGTAAAATCTAATCTAATTTTTACAAAACTTTACGGAACTTTGTAGACAAAATTAAAAATTTTCCATACCCAATCTTTCTAAAATTTCAGTTCATCATAATTGTTGAAGAATAAAGCAAAAAAATTCTCTTAAAAAGAACAAAAATGCGAGAGAAAATAAAATTGTTGAACGACTTTAAAGCTCTACATTGAATGCTTTACCAAATGACATAACGTAGAGAATTATGAGTTGTGAGAGGTCATGAGAGTACTTAAAAACTTTTTTCTGCACATTCCTTTCCAGGAAAAAAAAAAATGTTTTTCATTTCACATTTCTTGCATGAAGGAACGAATAAAAAAATCTCACAAAATCCTCAAAACATGAAAAAGTGAAAAAATTAATGGAGTGGCTTTCTAAAAGTTCCATTTGAAGCTTTGTTTTGCAAAGCTTTTTAAAAATTTATTCATGTGTGTTTAAAAATACATTTTCCAGCTTATAAAATCCCTCAATTTAGGTTGGAATTTTCTGATTTGAAGTTTATATAGCTTTGATTCACAACTTCTGCCTCAGTTAGCAGTGAACATTACAAAATTAGAATAAACATGTCAAACAGCAGAATTATTTAATTCTTCTTGTTTTACATGCACACACACTCAAAGTCATAACTCGTGACTCCTTGTTGAGTGCTTCGACGTGAGAATTTTTCATTTAAATCTCTTCTGTAATGCAATTACAGACTTTATTTCAAAGAGCCTTAAAAGAGCATATGTATGTAGAATTCTTAAAACCTTTCATGATGCATATTATTAAGTATAATGAGGACAAATGCTTTTATTAAAATCATTTAATTAAAATGAACAACTATTTTATTAATGTCAGGTAGCTGTAAGTAGATTTGCAGCGTGAAAATTTTTTCTGCTTTTCGTACTATGCATTAAGAAGTAGACATTGTGGAAATGGCTCAATCAGTATATCAAGAATTGAAAGGCCAGAGCATAGAGCTCACTGTTAAACTGGTTGTATGTGTATGACGGATAGCCGAAGTGAGATAAGCACTTCAATGGTCGAAGTGGCAAGGATCTCTGATCGAGTGGTCAAAGATCGCCTCTTTTAAGGTTGTGGGTTCGAGTCCCATCAAACTCGACTTGTTTTACATTAGTATATACATGCAGCAGTTAAAGGGAGATCTACAGACATCGTTTGTTCAAGATAATGTTTGACACTCGATTTAAATAAGCTAGTGCAATGATGACCAACCTGTGTGCCGCGGTACGCTAGTCTGCTGCGAAAAAATTCGAGAAATCCCACATACCGTATGCCGTGTGCAGTTTTGGTCATACCTTTCCACTAAGGTGTGTCCTTTGCCCTGAAAAGGTTGTTCACAACTGAGTTGAAGCCTTTCTGGCAATGACGTAAGGGGAGGGAAAGTCAAGGGTAAAGAAAAGTAAGCTCTAATCCAGAAGACCCATGATGACTTCGCAATGCTCAACCATTCTTGATTTCTTTTTACAATTTAACACTCCAAAATGTCGACTTAATCAAATTAACAAAGATTCGCCTAAGATGCTCATTACAATCATCATTTCAAGACAAAAATCCAATCTCAAAACACATTTCTCAGTCCGTAGAGATATCACATGAGAAAGTCACATCAACATTATTACAAAAAATCATTCTATAATGTGAGAGATTTGCATAATGCTTTATGTAAATAATTCATTCCATTTATTATTGTTACGTCAACATAAGAAGCTGAAAAGGTAGCATCAGCAGTACAAGCACATAAAAAAGCTTGATGAAAGTGACTTGATAAGAGTATAAAAAGAAATAACAAAACAGCATAAAAATTCGACATTATTTGTCCTACTGCTGTTGTTGCGAACTGCTATGAAAATGATCAATTTGCTGTTACCGCCGTGCAGAACGAATTTAGAATGAAATTTTTTATGTCGCCCATGCGATGGGAGAAAAACAACAGAAAAATGGGAAATGTTATATGACATAATAAAAGGTATGATGAATCCATCAAGCATTCAGGAATCGTAAAGTCATCTAAATCACCTGGCACACCTGACACATATAGAATTATATGCGCTACACACAAATGTATATGTATTTTCATGATGATGACTTTCCATTGCTTGTTCAAATAGCTCATTGTACACATATGTTGACACATACGAAATTTCTGTAATAAGAGTAGGAAAAATTTATATGTCTGCAAAAAAAAGGAGAGGAATGAGAAATAAATGTAATGGTAAATGAGGCTTATTCATCACAGTAAGTCAACATCTACACACATATTGTTATGAAAATGAAATATTCAACTTGAAGGTATTTAAATTGAATCAACAGAAGTTAAATTGAAAGTTTTGAAATGGATTCTTTCTGAGGATTTTGAGTTCTAGTGCGCATATATTGAGCTGTGTGGATGAAAATAATACTTTTGTAATTGATGAGAATTGAAGTTTGTTTGATGGTCCAGCTCAGTGTTGTCCAAACTTTGTGCTGCGGCACACTAGTGTGCCGTAATTTTTTTTAGAAATAACATAAGCCGCATGCTGTAAGTGACTTTGGTCATGAGAGATGTGCCGTGGATCAAAAAGTTTGAACAACACTGGTCTAGCTAATCAATCTGGTAAGTATTTTTAAGATAAGATATGCATTCTTATAGCCTGTTTTAAAGTCTTTGCTTCAAGTGGTGTGTTTGAGAGACTAATTTTGAAGGGTGCAATAAGGATGTGATTTTTATTGCAGCAACCCAGTGGTGTCCAACTTTTTTTTGTGCCATGGTACAGCTTGTGATTAGCAATGACGAAAACCGCACTCAGCATTCGGTTTTTGGGATTTCCCAAATTTTTTCATTATAACTGACCATTATATAGTAACCCTACTCATCAGCAGTTGTGCTGCAGTAGCAGCTTACAGCAAGAACCCAGGAACTAGAAGGACTAGTTCCATATAAACTTGCTGAATATAAAGAAAAAGCACTTCTAGTTTCTGGTTCTTGCTGGCTGCTGCTATGCAGTATAACTTTTCAATCCACAATCCCTTTATAATCAAAGTTTCATTTCATATCCACAGGATTTTCAGCATCAGAATAAACAGTCTTGTTAATTCCTAGCCAGTGTTAACGAACGATAGTTTAAAGTAAGTTCCTAGTTTAAAGTAAGTAATTAGTAAGTAAAAAATTTGAAACGCTAAGTTTCGTACCTATGATCGCTGAGCCAGCAATAAAATAATTAAGCATTGAACTACAAAACTATTATACCACCGAGTCAATTCACTACACATTGCAAAAATGACCTTTTTAATTAAGCTATTCTCAAGTACTCAATGCCAAGTACACCCCCATTCACCTATTATGACACAATTCCCTTTATTATTCTCAAAAATTCCAGATGAAAATTTTTTTTAAAACATTCCATTTCCTCATTTAAATTTCAAACAATTCTAATTCACTCTTTCATCCCCAACCAGCATTGACGTTTGTCGTCAAAATGAGAAAAACAAAATTTCAAATGTCAAGGTGAAAGACGAAGAAATAACAGAAAAATGTTCCTCTTTCAATTTTTCCCTTCACAACCCCATCTTGTTCATCCTCAATGTCACATTAGAATTTAATTTTGTGTAAAAAGCAAATGTGCAGAATTTTTCGCATACATTTCATGTTTTAGCTTATTATGCTTGTCAGCAAATGTCGTTTGAGTTCATAATGGAAATAGAGAGTGGGTAAGAGCGACAAGGTTAATAGACGTAGAAGTAAATTATAGTTCGCTAGCAACGATTCCGGGGGTTTTTCTCAGAAGCTACAATATTATACTAATATTTTTGTTGAACAGCTTGTCGGCATCATGTTATGTTAAGGTAAATGGTTTTAGATTTCACATGTTGACTATGTTCTTGGAAATTGTATCATAAATTTAGCAAAACGATTATTTTCGATAGCGTTGATTAATTGTGATTCATAGTTTGGTTGTGGGTTTCTTCGTGTCTATATTTTGATTATGGATATGTGGGATTTTATTAATTAATGACATTCAAGTTAAGGTAGGTAATTAATCAGCTCGTTGTCATATCGAAAGGATGTTAATGAATGATTGAAATATGACAGTCTGGTGTAGGAATTTAACCTTAACCCAACATTTTGTTTTTCTTACTATTACGAATAAACCTACACTCGGCTGTTTTTAGAAATTTAAAAATTGGAATCATAATCCAATCTTTCAATTTAAATCCAGCACCATGATATAGTCACGTTGGCTTGGTGCCTGATTTGATGAACCTCCTTATGCTTTTCGGGTTTGGTTTCTAACTCAGATACCTTGATCAATATTTAGCCGAATTTGTCATTGCAGAAGTAAGGCTTCGGTAGTTGAGTAGCTAGTTGTTTTATATTTTATGGTTTCTCATGGCTCGATTCCGTGGGCGTGAAGTACGGCCGAGAACCATATCGACACAGTTCAAAAGTTATACCTAATTTATGTCATAATTATGTCAGCTACAAAAACACTAAGTTTGAATTTTGTCACCCTCGGGAACACTATGAACCAGTATAGCTGATTTTGGTCCAAATCTCGGCCATACTTCACACTTATTTGAACCACATTTTCTCTTAAATATTAAAATATTATTAAAAAGTAAATAATCCTGAATTATGTTGCTATTTGGTCAAGTGTTTTAAGATAAAGAATATGTTTTTTCGTTTCCACAGTGAAGAATATGAACAAAATTCAGATGGGGTAGTCGAAATTTTAGATTTCGATTTTTTTAAGCTATGCATTACAAAAAGGAATATTGGTATGTGATTTATGTCAATTTAAATAAAACATCCAAAAAAAATTTTTGACCAAAGTACATCATAGAAAATCAATTTTGTCACTTTTTTCTTCGAGGGTTTATCCAAATGGATTGAAACTTTGCATAAATATTCTAGTGCTCAAAACAAATACAAATAAAACATCCTAAATTTTTTTGAGCAAAAAGCCAAGTAGGAAATACATTTTCAATTATGAACGGGACAGGTCTAGCCAAAATCTAGTTTTTCATTTTTTTTTTCGAGGAGAAAACCAAATACAGTAAATTTTTGTAGGAAAATTTTAATCCTCAGGTCACACATTTCTGAATTAATAAAAATCATTTTTTTGGACAAAATTTTAAGTCACGTTGTTTTTGAATATGCAACCAAATTTATAAAATTTGGGTCTGACGACTTATAGAATACATTTCTTGCTTTAGATATTTAAAACTGTTTTGTATAAATATTATTATACTCACACAAAGTTTCACTGTAATTGGATAAACCTTCGAAGAAAAAAGTGACAAAATTGATTTTGACTAGGGTCGACCCTAGTCCAAAATTGAAAATGTATTTCCTACTTGGTTCTTTGCTCAAAGAAATTTTAGAATATTTTATTTGTATTTTTTTTAAGCATTAGAATATTTATGCAAAGTTTCAATCCATTTTGATAAACCCTTGAAGAAAAAAGTGACAAAATTGATTTTGACTAGGGTCGCCCCTAGTCCAAAATTGAAAATGTATTTCCTTCTTGGTTCTTTGGTCCAAAAATTTTAGAATGTTTTATTTGTATTTGTTTTAAGCACTTGAATATTTATGCAAAGTTTCAATTCATTTGGATAAACCCTCAAAGAAAAAAGTGACAAAATTGATTTTGACTAGGGTCGCCCCTAGTCCAAAATTGAAAATGTATTTCCTTCTTGGTTCTTAGCTCAAAAAATTTTAGAATGTTTTATTTGTCTTTGTTTTAAGCACTAAAATATTTATGCAAAGTTTCAAATCATTTGGATAACCTTCAAAGAAAAAAGTGACAAAATTGATTTTCTATGATGTACTTTGGTCAAAAATTTTTTTGGATGTTTTATTTAAATTGACATTAATCACATACCAATATTCCTTTTTGTAATGCATAGCTTAAAAAAAATCGAAATCTAAAATTTCGACTACCCCATCTGAATTTTGTTCATATTCTTTACTGTGGAAACCAAAAAACAAATTCTTTATCTTAAAACACTTGACCAAATAGCAACATAATTCAGGATTATTTACTTTTTAATAATATTTTAACATTTAAGAGAAAATGTGGTTCAAATAAGTGTGAAGTATGGCCGAGATTTGGACCAAAATCAGCTATACTGGTTCATAGTGTTCCCGAGGGTGACAAAATTCAAACTAAGTGTTTTTGTAGCTGACATAATTATGACATAAATTAGGTATAACTTTTGAACTGTGTCGATATGGGTCTCAGCCGTACTTCACGCCCACTTACAAGCAGAGTGTTGTATTTATTTCGAGGAACAACGTTACAATGTTTAGTATCCTAAAATTGAATTACCTGACATTCAATAATTTTAAGCTCCTGATGAAATTCTCGTAAAGCTGCTGGTTTGAATAACATTTTTGAAGACTATGCTGTGCATTCCTCTAAGTTGTGATAATTGAAATTCATTCTTCTCATTTGCTCTTTTCAAAAGTTCAAGTTATTGTTCGCAGAATTAAAAGTTGAATATTAAGCACAGAATATGGAAATTCCCACCGTCATGAAATTATTTTTTTTTCATAGAAAATGTCAGAACCGACGCACACACAATGGCATCTAAAGTGGTGGAAGTAAATTAGTTTCATTTCGTCAAAAGCATCTTAATCATTTTTTCTGCTCATATATGTGTGGCACATCAGCAAAGCTATTGCGGTGAGAGAAGCTCATATTTTGCATGCATGAATCCCTTTTGTTGGAAGTTAGTGAATGGAATGAAGTGAATGATGAAATAATTTAAAAGTGAGAAAAAAAAACTCCACGTCGGAAGCTTTTTGTAGGTGGAAATAGAAAAAAAAAGCGGGAATATTTTAATGAAAAATTCATTTCTTGGAGTCACGCGCTGAGTTAAATGGAAACGTCACCTTTAAATGGAATGAGTTGGAATGTTAAAAGGCGCATTTTAATCTGAATCATTGGAAGCAGAACTGTTCAAAGTTTATATGAATTCGAGTCAGCTTCCGATTTTGCCTTAAACCTCGAAATATCCATTAATTAACACCCACCAAGCCAATATCTCAGCCAACATAAAAGTGCACATCGACATAATTCTCAAAGACATTCCAACATCTTCTACATCTCAAGCTTAATACTATAATCACTTACAATTTCCTTTTTCTTTCTCAATTTTTTTCCTCATCTTCCATGTAACAAAACCATCTTAACTCCCATAGAACATACATCACATTCTATTAAATAATTTAAAAGATTCAGATCTCTTTCAAAGTCATTTAAAATGATGTATGGTGTGCTTTCAGATGAAATATGATTCCCTCCTTCTTATTGCCATCTTCCTTTTTTCTTAAATTGCGACATGGTGCAAAATTTTTTTTCAGTGCTTTCATACGTTTTTTTATTCACGTCTATCTGAGAGGATGAAGAATGGATGATTCGATGATTCCTTGAAGGAAATTTTTGGGAGACGACGTTGGGAATTTTAGTATTTGTTTTGTGCATGCTGAACTTTTAGGTTTTGAACTAGGTTAGAATATTTTTAACCATCTTTAATATAAAAGCCCAATTCCCTGACTGCCTCTACTGACGGAAACCGTTTGAAGCCATTTGTGAAGTTGTGTGAAGTCAATAATTTGGGGGTTTTCTCAAGGTGGGTGTCAGGTGGCAGTAAGTTGTAGGGTAAGTTAAGAGGATTACCCTTAAAAACATTACGGTTATTTGCAGATTACAGTTATGATAAATTAGCAGAGGCGTAGCCAGGAATTTGAAGGAGGAGGAGGGGGGGGGGGCAAAAAAATTTTATTTGGAAAATTCAAATGATACGGTGTGGGGGGGGGGGGGGGGGATTTTTATGATTTTTTTAAAAAACTCCTAGCAAAATGAAGAAATTTCTGTTAACGTCGGGGGATTTTTCCCCCAAATCCCCACCTGAGGGACTTTACACCGGCACACCTATAAAAGCCATGTCATACACAATTTTGACAAGACTGATTTAAAGACTCAGAGTTGAATAAGATTGCGGAACTGATCAAAATGATCAAAATTGATCAAAATATACAATTTCCAGTTCCGCATCTTTGAAGGTGGTGCCAGAAATTCAGACTTTTATCTGTGTAGTTAGGAAAAGTGCAATTTGACCCAAAATCGCATTACATTATGAAACATATCCAGAGGAAATTTGAATGATTTTTAGATTAGGACCCTTTTGGTTCAGCAAAAGTTTCTAAATCTAACATGATGTATATTTCTGGACTGACTTAACCAAGAGTATTAATTTCCAAAACCCCAAAAGGATCCTTCAAATCTCCTCCAAGGGAACAGCTCAGAAAACAAGAAAAAATAATCTCATACACTTAATATATTGTTGGTCGGAATAATTGTATGAGAATGAGATTAACAGAGGATTTTGAAACTTGTTAGAAAAGCGAGAGAAGATGAAAGGGACATTTTGTTGCAGCAGACGAGTAAAGATTATTGGATTAAAATAATGTTGCTCGAAGAGATTAAAACTCTTTTTATTCTGAAAGTTCAATTAAATTTCATTTTATTTGGTTTTGTATTTAATGCTGCTTGATTAGATGATTTAATTCCACAAGTAATTGTATTTATTTATGGATTTTTTATGTTGCAGGTTAAGTTGGGATTGGTTTGATTAATTGGATTTTTTTCGAGAGTCTGTTATCCCCTTCGCGAGTAGAATCATTTTCTAAGTTGTAATAAAAAAATGTAATTTTGCTACTCCAACCATCTTGTTCCCAGCATATCACCTTAACCATGCATAAATGACAAAATTTATGTTAGTTGACTTATAATAGAATCTTTTTTTATCTACATCAAAGTGGTTTGCTATTATCGTCATCATCATTGCATGCTTCTTAACAACTTTTTCTCATTTACGTTGCAGTTTTCTGTCATTTGTAATAAATTTTCATGAAATATGAGGAAAGACCCTTTTTTGCTGGTTATTTAAAAGGAACATCTCTGGTGATTATTAATACACGAGGAACTTTAGAAGTGAAATAATTTCCTTTTTTTTGTGTCATAGTTTTGAGAAAATGAGTAAAAAATTAGAAATTGAGGTTATCCTAAGAAGGAGGGGAGTGCAACCTAATTTAAAGTCTAACAATTAAGTCCAAAATAATTCTTTTTGCAGCATAAAAATCTGCCAAATCTTTAATTTTCACATGAAACATCCTTTCCAGTTTTTTTTTGAGACTTTATTGGCTGAAAGCTTCACAATCATAAATCAAATGTGGAACAAAATATGAAAATCTACTAAAGCTTAAAAGTGGAAGATAGAAAAAGAGCACAAAAAAATGAGAAAGCAAAAGTTTTCTATGCAAAAATGAAAACTTTTCTTGGTGCTCAACAAAGCTTTTCGTTCTTTTTTTTGCCGCTTTATTATTAGGACGAGTTTCGTCAGAATTGGGTTTGCAAACGATTGTAAATCATGATTTTGATGCTTTTTTTGATGCATAGTAGTCTTGGGTGGTTCACAACTGACATTGTAGTATCGATGCTTAGTTGAATCTGATATTAAGCCATACATAGGCGAATCTGCAAGAGTTAGCACAATGTGGCGTGAGTGGCTAGACAATAGATCTGGATGTATGTAACCCTCTTTTATGAAGATGTGGGTTCGATTCCCACCAGAGACAAATCATTATTGTTCAGATTCAGCTACTCGTTTGTCTAGAAAAAAAAAATTTGTGCTAAAATGGCAAGGTTATGACCAAAAAGCTAGCAAATTGTGGTTCCTATTAAGAATGACGACACCCGATAAGAGCAATGATATTAAGTTATTCGAGGTGTGGCTAAAGTTCCCAACTATCGCTTTGAATTTTGTTCATGCAATATGTAAATGCAATATTACTAATGCATTTACAGAACTTATCTACAAAAATTGATAAACTCTTCAAGCTATTTGCAAAATTTCCCCACAAGGACCCATCTCCAACAATTTTCAAAGATAAATCCGAACAATGAAAATAATAAAAATGACGATGATAATATTAAGTTCAATTTCATCTGCTTATTCATTGTGCGAACATATTGAACGATTTTTCACTTTGCTTTCTGCATTCAATTCTCGATTTGATTTGATATTGATGGCAGTTGGGGGTAGAATGAGTCATGAATGTGAAGAACTAGAAGCAATTGAATTGAAAAACGGAAGAGAAAATTATCCGGAATTGAATTTGATCTATTTAAAATGGAAAATAAATTTATTTCTTAAATTTGTGAATGAAGATTTTTCAGTTATTTTTGTGAATGAATTGATGGCTGTTGAATTAAATTAAATATGACATTTTAAGGCATTTGTTGCTGAATAAAGTTTAAAAATTTTATAAAAAAATTTCACTGGGCATGGAAAATTAAATATGCTAAAATCCAACATTCCCATTTCAATTTGTAATCATTTCATTAATCTCACAAACAAGCATCAATTTATGGACTGAATTTATTTGTTTTATTTTCTCAATTAAATTGAATTTCAATATCGGAAAAAAAATCTGAAATTAATTTCCATTTTCCATGCTTCACCAAACGTTTAACTCAATTTTTGGATAAATTAATTATTTGATATGAGAAAATTTCAGTTCGAATTTATTTCTCGAAATTAAATACAGCCTTTTAAATTGTGGAACTCATTTATATTTTCAAATGAGGGTCACCCTTGGGCTTTACATGAAATATAAAGCTTTTGGGAAAAATTTATATTTTTTTTATGAATAAAATTTCTACTTCAATGACCTTACAGATCAATTGTGATCCATGGTCTCCCTCAGATGCTGTCTAAAACTGGTGCTATCGCTGGCTACTGCTTGCCAATTTACTATACCAAATGCAATACAGTCTCTATCAACAGCCTCTTTCCATGAGTTCTATTCTTAATTAACTTAAAATTATCAAATTTAATTTTGAGGTTATGTGCACATAATATGCGAAATTCAGTAACGTGAAGTTTGATGGAGGTCGTTGCACAATCTTTCATGAAAGTCTCTTAAGTTTTCTATAAAATGGAACCTTCTCTCCCATCTAAATCGCAAAAAATGCGCTTCTACCACCACCCACATGTGACTTTTTAACTTGCTCATTTCCTCTATCTTAAAAACATTTGTGTTATCTATTCCCTCAACGCAATCCATTGAAATCTTCAACCAAAGGAAGCAAAATAAAAATTTCCAATAAAAACGAGTAATGGGTAAAGAATGGAAATAAGAAGACATAACCCCCCTTAAGAGAAGCTTTTTGTAAATGTCAATAGAATGTGAGCTTTTTGTGTGCTATTAACTTACTTACATAGAATAAGAGAAGATGAAACGCAAGCATTTTACCCAGATTTATAGCAAATCAAGTCGAGTACTCTTCACGATTGAAAAATCTCAAAGATTATCGACATTGAATTGATCTCAATTCTCGTCTGACACTGCTGATTTATATACGAATGTGAACGAGGGAGAAATAAAAAGGGCTCTAGCTTTAAGCATAATGTGGATATTTTTAAAACTTGAACGATTGCTGGAATTTTTTCTGGTTTTAAATGCACAGATGGAAGTGAAAAATTGAACTATTTGTGATGTGATCTTGATTTTTTGTTTGGAATTGCTATGGAATAGCACTTTTTAGTCATAAGATTATATTGAAGTTTAAAAAAGCAAGGATTGACTTAATTATGCTAAGATGGTTATGCTTGAATAGTCTTTAATGACTAAGTGCAGTATTAAGACTTTAACTAGTAATTGACTGCGGCTGATGATTTCATGCAGTCCAAGCATTCTTTAGTCAAAGACAGTGATGGTCATCCTTTGTGCCGCGGTACACTCGCATCCTGATAAAAAAATTGACAAAGCTCAAGAACCGTGTGCTTTTTCGGTCATGGCTTATCACTTAAATGTGCCATGTAACAAAAAAGGTTGTCCATCACTGGTATCCGTACTTCAACTGTGATTGATGAACCCATTTGTTTAAGATACCTTACTATAGCTCAAATCTTCTGCTCACCACTCTTTGTCGTTCACTAATATCAAACACTAAAATCTCTCTTCAACCAGCCTCCTTCCACAAGCAAACTAACAAATATCCTTACAAACTCCTTCATCTAGAAACACACGCTCAATCCAAAATCAAATTGAGCAATTTTGAAATGAAAAATTGATCCTACAAATTTCATCTCTCGTTCAATAGCAAAAAAAAAAAAACATGTGAATTGAATGAAATTTTGTTGGATATCCAGAACAAAGAGTGCTGATGGCAATTCTACTCACATGTTACTTACAACAATTGAGAAAATTTCATTCGGAAAAATTGCAATTTTTCCTATTTTTTTCCTCAGTTTGGAAATGATTGTTCCTTTTCTGTTTACTTTCATGCACAATAAACCGTCGTACTAGATCAAACAGACAAAGGAGGAAGGAAAACGTTTATTTTCTTTTTGTTTATCAGATTTTGTAGATCAATATCAGTTTTGATTTGCTCTTTGTTTTTGATGTGTAACCAAAGCCAAACAATCTGATGCTGTGGGGAATGAGCTTAGTGATGAGACTGTTCAATGAAAGAATGGAGGGGGGGGGGGGGGGTGTTTTATGATGAATTAGCAAGGAAATAGGAGAGCTTATAAATTCTAGATCTCAACTATTGAATGGGATTCCGTTTAATTATGACGTACACTATTTAGGAAAATGGAGGTCTGAGGATTGAGCTGTGAAGAAGTAGGGGGGGGGGGGGGGGGTTAGGGGTGTGGATTAAAAAGAAGGCGCTCCTAGTCTTAATTCAAAAAATTGCTGTCAAAAATCACAAACAAGTAGACAATTAAAAAATTCAATTTACAGGAACCAAACCATAAAATCCACAACAAAGCACAGCAATGAATAACAATAACTGAAGCTTACTAAATACATCCAATCCTGATAGCTATCAATTTCATGAGTATTTTTTAAAATAACAATTTAAACATTTAATGTAAGCTGCATAGTAAAAACGACCGAAGCTCCAATTCGGCATCCATGGCACTAACAACAGCTATTGTGAGATATTTGAAACAGGAACAATTGATTTAACAGAAAAAATGTAATTTGATATTGCTTTTTTGCACATCTACTGCTGCTGATGGTGAAGACTGATAATATTTTGATATAAATACGAATATTCATGCATGTTTAGGCTGACCAACTGCGCAATTTTTAACAGGACAGTCTCGATTTTTTGAAGAATGTCCAGTTTTTTCAAATTTATTGTCTTAGAAAATGCTTTGAATTTTCATCTGTCCCGCTTTTTTGAAGCTGAAGCTGCTTTTGTAATAAAAACCGATGGACAACCTATGCATGAATGATGTTACGTATATAAAGGTTTTGAAGGCTGCTGTGGCTGATGAGGTTTTTTCAAATTTAACCAATATTCATTACATTTTGATCAGTCATGAAGTCAAAATTCATTAGCAAGTAGCTATTATTAAATGACATGTGGTGACAGGGTCAAGAACTGTGTGTCAACACATTTTAACAAGTGTCTGTAAGGGTCAAATTTCAACCAAAAAATCTCCATTTACCACATCAATCTGACATTACTTCGTTACAATCACTCCTGAGGTTTCATTTTGAAATTCCACTTGAATCATTTGTACATCAAATTGCATGTTAAACCACCAAAATTCACAAACGCACACAACAACCGCATACGCATATTTTCCAAAAACAAATGAACCTAAACTCACATGATATTGAACAAGAAAGAATCGTATCTAAAATTTTAATTATAAAGGATTGATTGCAATCATGAATTTTGTGTGTGTATTGTTTGGTTCACAAACTGATGTGGATGGAATAGTGAGTTTTACATGACTGTGAGTAACAAATTGAATTTGGTTTGATTGATTTGGTGCTTAACAAAAAAAAATGGGTTTTTGTTGATTAAATGAGGAATGAGGATGGGAAAATTAAAGAATTGGATTGATTAATGGTGAAGGAAGTTTAATCTTCCTTGATTCCTCTGCTACCATCAATTAGGCTGTTGATCGACTCTTCCCCATAACCCTCAGATTTCAATAAGCATCAGAGATTAAGTTTGGACACAAGTGTTTTTTCCCCATCATAAAATGTGCTAAATCTCAAAACATTCTCAATTTACAATATTTCCAACCTTCCCCAACACAAAAAGCATCACTTCCCAAAGCAACATGAAAAACAAAAGCCAATTCACAATTCAATTTGCAGGATCCATTTCGTGATTTCATTTCACTTCCATTAACAAATAATTCCAAAGCAAAGCAAAAAAATTGCAGTCTAAAGCAGTGATGCACTTTATGGTAAATCTAATTTGAAAATAAAATTTTACAACTTGATAATTTTTCTCTTGAGAGCTTTTCCTTCCATCTTCAGTTAGTCGAGAACTCGACATTCAACCCCAAATGAATTTGATGGAAATAAAGTTTATCGTAAATAGTGTTTTTTTTACATCCACAAGATTTCAATGTACCTCCTTTGGGGAGAAATCATTGAAAATTGCATTTGGTTTTGCTTGTTTGTAGGGTCTTTTGGATGTTAGGGAACGTTATGAGGCAAGTCACACTTATGCTGAGATTACAGGATCGTTACGTAATTTCTAAACGACCCCATTATAAAAATAAACAAAGTTTCATTCATCTTAAATGATTCTCCCGATACTTTCTGGTAGTGCTGCATATTTAGCAGACAGGAGATCACTTCAAAGTAGAAGAAGAAGTGCGACAGACAACAAGACAGACTCTTAAGTGAATAGATAGTACACGAGAATGATAAAGACAAAGTTGTCTGATATTTTACCGAAATTGCTTAAATGTTATTGCATTAAGCATTCAATTTTGTTGTGCTCATCTGAAAGGAACGAGAATGATGAGTCGAGGGAAATTGCAGATAAGAGAAAAAATGCCAAATTTAGTTTTTCTCTCAGCGATGCACGTCTTTGCTTTTTAGACTCAGCAAATATAAATGCGGAAAATTTTATTCAATAGAATAGACTTGTTTTTCTGGCACAACTATATGAATGCTGCGTTAAGAAGCTTAAAGTCAAAATGTTATGAACTAAGTGGTTTTTAATTAAAATGTTGTTCATAAATGACGTTCATTATTTTATTAAGATGAATTCTGGAGCTTTTTGACATTATTTAGATTTTTTTAGAACTATTTTAACTTATTCTTTAATATCCCGAACTGGCAGAAGGTTTCGAAGGATAGAGCTGTCTATGAATGCGGGCACACGTTCGCCAAAGCTAAGGAAGTGAGTATTTCAACATACATACATCGCTGGCTTATCAGATCAATTGTGATCCATATCCTCCCTTAGTCGTTGGAGTCTGAAAAAGACTCTGTCGCTGGCTACTCTCTGCCAAAAGTCAATACCAGTAAGTATACACTTATTCAAATGTTATTGATACTGCCAATTATGATTAAAACTTACTATGGGAAACTTTCTTAGTTAAAACTTTATAAATGGAACAGCTCATCAATAATGATTCCTCATTAAAACTTTCAATGTATTGATACAGTTAAGAATTATCCTCATTATACACTCGTCTGATAGACTTGCTAATACTTATTTATAAATAAATGCATCAGGTTTTCTGATTGGCATTTCATCATGTTTTCCCATGAGTCAAAGCTGTCAACTTCAATGCACTTTGTCAGTAAATCACAAAATGTTCTTGCTTTCGTTCAGGGAAGAAAGGATATTATCTGTGGCAGGCACAATATTTGATACAGAACTTATATCTGTGATCAGACATCAGTCATTAAGATTCTTGAACAACGAGAGTCATCAGGAACGGTTGATTCCTTTAAGGGAGAACGTATAGAATCTTAAAATGACGCAAGAACCTTTAAAAGTAACATGGCACTGCGCACTTTAGTTAAAAGGTGTTTAAAGGAGCAAAGTTTGGTTTGGTGCCTTGCAAGCAATACCTTTATTATAATTGGAGTGACTTTAAACACAAATGGGGGAAAATGTGAGTCTCGGCCAGTCACAAATCAGCGCTTTAGAACCAAACATAAACTGTCTTCACTTCTAGTTCTTCATCACATCAGCTTATTGATTACTTTTAATTCAATTTTATTTAATTGAATTTAAATTAAATTCTTGTGGTTGATGCTCAGTCATTGGAATTGCAGAAAATAAAATCAAATGAAATACAATTAGGAAATTAGACTGACTGTTAGATTTTGTTGTTTAATTTTCTATTTAAAGCTCAGATGTTTTTATTGTTTGAGGATGAGCGTAGCTAGGAGAAAGAAAGAAGGGAAGGGGGAGGGGGGAGGGGGGTGGTCGGTTATGATACTGTGTGTGTGGTTCTTTGATCCAAATGCAAATTTTTCTAGAACTTGAGTAAGAGGGATTTGGAAAGCTTTCACGATAGCCCAGTGGTGGAAAACCTTTATTGTGCCACAGCACACCTTGAGGGTATGCCTTGACAGAAACCACGAACAGCACACAGTTCTTGAGATTTAAAAATTTTTTCCGGCAAATTAGTGTACCACGGCACAAAGGTCACTTTCGAATAGCCGAACAACTATCACAATTTGAATAAAAATAGCTCAATTTTCCATTTTTAAAAACTTTGCTTGTTAACTCAAACAAATTATTTTATTTATCGTTAATTGAAAAATTCAATCAGAAATTTTTGTAAGCAAAATTTTTATTCAACTAATAAAATATTGAGAAAAAATAAATATAAAAATTCAAACATCCAGCATAACATTTTCTCATTCATTGAACGATAAAAGAAATCGCTTGAATCGAATAAAATATTTCAAATAATTTTGCAGTCTCATTGAAAAATTTCTGCATTTAAATGCGAATAAAAAGCAAAGTGAAAGGAATTTTTTTTTGTCAGAACTTTTTCTTTTCAACAAACATAATTAAATCTATGAACTGAAATAGTTTGTAGCAGGAAATTTTTATGTTTTTCTGCAGAAAAAAAGCTTTCATGAGTTTAATCAATGAAGAATTTATAGAAATTAGTGATTGGAAAATTTGCAAAGCTCGATATTTGAGTTTTCATTAAATATTGATTATTTTACTCTACATTTGACTCTGCTTACAATTGTTCTTGTAACACTTTTAGAATGGTTTTAAAAATCGAGATTTTTCAAATTTGAAATTTTTTTTTTACAATTTTTTCATCGATTTAAAAAAACTTGATTAAAGATTGATTTTATAAATTTAAATTATAACGGTTTTATAAGATTCAAATTTAAAGATTTTTTAAAATATTAAATCATTAACATCTTTAACATTTTCAAAAATTTAACCTTTTAATTTTTTTGAAATTTCAAATTTTTGATTTTTTGAATTTTCAAAAATTTAAAAATTTGAATTTTCAAAAATTTAATAATTTGAAATTTTGGAAATCTTTAAAATTTTGAATTTTTGAAATTTGTTTAAATTTAAATTAAAACTTTGTTAAAATTTAAATTAAAACTTTGTAGAAAATTTCAAATTCTCAATGAATTTTAAAATTTTAGTTTTTTCTCATTTTGCGTGATTTTGAAAAAATTTAAATTTTGTTCAAATCTACAAAAAAATTAAGAATTTCACACAAACTTCACCTCAGGGATCATCCATTCATTTATCAACTTTTCACCATTGCATTCATACAATTTGATTTATTACCTATTTAATGCCTCTTGATTGGTGAACGGATCATATCGGTTAAGAGAGAGAGAGAGAAAAAAATAGGAAAAAGTCAATGAAAAACTTTTCCTTTCTGATTTTCAAAGCAAATATTTAATTGGAAAACTTTCCACTGTCTAATTGTTGGAAATTGTCTGCAGTTTTATAGGAAATTTTTTGTGAAATGAGAAAATAAAATTCAGTTTAAATTTTAGAATTAGTAAAATAAGAGGAGCAAAGTGCTTAATTAATTATGTTTAGAGGAAATTGTTCATCGAATCGGAATTTTCTACGCAAAAAGTTTTTTAATCAGAAAGGTTTGAAAATTTCCTTCTGAATAATTTGTTGGAACTTTTTGAAGGGTGGAAAAATTTAATTTTTTTGAATTCTTAATTAGAGGATTGAATGATTTCTAGGAAATAAATGAGGTTATGGAGACTGTCTAAAAATATGGTGCGTTATTAAAGAGACAATAATGTTGAAAAATTAAAATTCATTATTTTAAAAAATTTAACATTTGAATTTAAAATGACCGTTATTTTTGGGTTTGACAATCGTCATAAATTCAAATTCTTACCTCAAACTAGAAACAAATTCAATTTTAAATTTTTTTTAAAATTTTTTCATGTTTTTTCTTTGAACCCATACAAATCAATATAACCCCCCCCCCTCCCCCCCTCTTCAAATTTACAGCAGTCTCTATTAACATTTCCTACAAAATACAAACAAAACTCACCAAAGAGTAAATTAAATTAAATTAACATTTTCATTTCAATAATTAACTTTAAAGCTCTTTGACTAATTGGCTTGTTTCAGATGAATACACAAATGACCGCAAAATTTGTTACAAATTGAACATGCAAATATTTGCACCATCATTCCCACACCATCGTGTTTGAGATAGAGACGAAACTTATTGGCTTTGTCACACTCTGTGGTAGTCGGAGTATTTAAGCCACAGAAAATTAAGTACAAAGTTGTTGTGGAGATGAGATAAGGTGGAGGAAGAATGTCAGACAAGTGGAAACACAAGAACAACAATAGCAACATGAAGAGAAGTAATGTATGTAAGAAGGAAGTTGACATTTAGTTTGGGGGAAAATTGGACTTGATTAAAAACGGGTCGGTTAACTTATTACGTTTGCTTTTAAAGGTTGGAGGGGAGAGGGGAACACTTTTGTAACAGGGAGGGGGTTCGGTTCTAAAATTTTGGTTTTTGCTTAAAAAATGAACGAGCCCTAAGGGATCGTTCACTTATGACGTCCAACATTTAGAAGGGAGGGGGGGTTCCGAAAATTTGTGACACATTATGACAGGGTAGAGAGGGGGCTCAGGAAATTTGAACATCAGGGGAGTGGGTATTGACATCTGTGGCAGTTTTGTGAAAGAGATGGAGTGGGGTCTAAGAATTATATTTTTTGATGGATGTCATAAGTGAACAGCCCCAAATAAAAATTAAAATTTTGGAAATTTAAAAATCATTAATGTGTTCCAACTGTTTAAGCTCCCCCTTAAAAAGCTCTTTAATGTTTAATTCATAAAGACAAAGACAGAGATAGAAATAAATTCATTACATCCATATGTCTTTAATACTTAATTAGTGGTAAGATGCAAAAATGTAGCATATTAGATGCACGAAAGTATGTTACATGCAACCGCAAGAAAACTACAACATTGTTTTATCACAACAACATGAATAATTTAAGTGGATTTATTGTGTAGCTTTAAGCTTTTAAAATTTGCAGTTTAGGAAGTGAATAAAGGTCAGATTTTCAACTTCATCGCCTTTAGAAGCTACTTCCACATTTAATTTCATTATTCTAGTGCAGTGATGGTCAACCCATGTGCTGCGATCCACTGGTGTGTCGCAAAAAATTTGGAGAATACCCACGAAACCTGTGCCGCGAGTGTTTCAATCCTGGCTTACTACCAAGGTGTGCCGTGACACAAAAAAGATTGCCCGCCACTGTTCTAGTGATAATTCCTAAACAAAACTTAAGTGAATAAAGCCTCAGTTTACTAAAAATTATGAAGTACTCAAAGCTATTGTTATAAATGCTCAACAGCCACTTAACATAAATGGACAAAAGCCATCCACAGAGGAAATTGTTAGACAACACAAAAAAATTTTGAGAACAAAAGAATTCAAAATTGTTTTATATTTTTCAATTACCAACCAGACCTGAGATTTTATGTACGGAAAATGAGAAAAAAGGACAGTAAACAGACTTTGTGAAAATTTAATTTTCTCATTTTTTGAGATGAAAATTTAATTTTAAGAATTTTTTCCAAAAAAAAGCTTTTAACTCTAAAGCAAAAATAGAAATTTTCATGCAATTATGCTTCCTTTGTGCTTCCTTTATGTTGATAAACTTGTTATGAAATCATTATGCAGCATGTCAAGTGACTTCATATGACTAGAAAAAAAATAATAAAAAAGTTTTTGTTTTAAAATGAATTTATGAAGTGTTTGCATCTTGTTATGCTGCATAAAAGTTACATCATGCATGATGTTGTTTATGCTCTCTGTAATTACCAGAAATTTCTTGTTTGTGGAATGAGAAATAAAAAAGTTTGAGATTTTTTTTTTTTTTTATAAAATATTCAAGTTGAAGTTTAATGTGGTAGATTTTGTGCTTATGTTACAGATGATTAAGTTTCTTGATGCAATTTTTTAAGGGCTGATAAATATGGTTTTTGTGGGTTTTTGGTTTAAAAAAAGGTTTAGGAAGTAAAGAAGCATCGACGAAAGTATCAAATATTCTCTTTTTTGACAACCTATAGTAGCTCATTGGTAAGAGAAAGCGATTGGAAGTAGCAAGGATGAGAGTTTGGTTTCTGTAGGTCAGTGGTGGTCAACCTGTGTGCCATGATTGATTTGGGATACCTCTTAACCGTATGCTATGTGTGATTTTGGTTATGACCTACCACCAAGTGTGCCGTGTCATAAAAAAAGGTTGGACACCACTGTCTTAGATTCATTAATTAAGAGGAGCGAATCCTTATAGTTTGCTCATGAAAACCTCAATTTAAAAATTCCATTAAATACATTTTATCAATAACATTATTATTATTATTATTATTATTATTATTATTATTTATTTCTTCATTTTATCTTTTTTAAGGAAAAGCCATTTGAAATGTATTTGCACAGTTTCATCCGGCATAAAAACCTTAATCAACTTATTATTACATATATTGTTTAAGATTCAATGATATAGGAATATCGTTAAAGAACTTAAAACTAACGAGATATATTCATTTAAAACATTAACGGTTAAAACAAATTTAACTTATAGAGATTTTGTCGTACTAGACTTTTGGTGTGTGTCTTGGCTATAAAAAAATTCAAACAGATAAATTGTAAACAGTGATAAATTTAACGAACTGAATTAAGATTAAGATAACATGTCCTATTCACAGTCTATTATACATCATATGACAAAATTACCTTTCCAACTCCAAGTCAAGAATCACATAAATAGAAAAATTGACAAATATTGTCACTCAAAATACACCAAAATCATTCAGAATATTTTTGCTATTCCACATCTGCATCTGCTCACTTAAATTTGCAGTTGCTATGCACTTTTCGAGTCTCATTTTCATCGTTTAAAAATCAAACAAAAATAAAATGCAAGGAAGTCTTAAAAAAGAGTAAAAATATTCATTTACAAACATACAAAATGAAAAGATTTATGCTGAAATTTTTAGACATTAAATGAGATTCCACTTTGAATGCATTTCGCTCACTTATGGTGCTTGATGTATACATTTATGCTGTGTGCATATTTTTTGATGTCTCTTTTGGATGTAAGGGGTCGTTCATAAATTACGTTTGAAAAATGACGGTTATTTTTCAAAAACAAAGAATAGAATTTCAAAAACTCTATTATTTTAAAGCAGTGGTTCTTAAACTACGTGCCGCGGCACACACTGTTGCTACAATTAACTCCTTATTTTCATGTTGTATATTTTAAAAATGGTCTTGGAAATCATTTATAGTGCCGCGAGACTGTTTAGGTGTGCCGCAAAAAATTTTTATGTATAAAAATGTGCAGTGGGTTAAAAAAGTTTGAGAAACACTGATCAGAGCATTGATAACCACAGAGCATTGATGTGCCTTAAAAAAATCGAATCATTTTACAAACCATATGCTGTGTGCCGTGACAAAAAAAAAGTGTTCTGGATCTATTTCACGTCATTTATAAACGACCCATAAGAAAAAATTGAATTCATTTTTCTTATTTTACTTGAACTTCTTCACTTTTTTTGTGACTTAAAATGACTTTTTCACTTCTAGATCAGTTGTGGCCAACCATTTTCACTTCACGGCACATCTTGATAATGAGCCATCACCAAAATCGCACACACACGGTTCGTGGAATTTCCTGAATTTCTTTTGCTGTATGGGTTGGACATGGGTTGGACATCTCTGTTTTAGATAGAAAGAAGCTTTCTGACTTCTTGACTCATAAAACAATTTCTAATCTCGTCATGTCATAAATGCTGTGCACTCTTGTACTTGAAATGCTCATATTTTTATTATGCTCAATTTGATTTGATTTTTCTGAGATAGAATGTTTTTGAGGTTATGTTGTCTTCTTGAGGAAAAGTAAACCTAATCGATATTTATGCAGTCATTGAGTATTCGGTTACTTAGGGGTCGTTCATTTATTACGTAGCGCTTTTAGAGGGAGGTGGGTCTGAGATTTTTTTTGTGACTGTTCAAAAAAGAGGGGGGGGGGAGGGGAAGTAAAAAATGTCATTTTTTTGCGTTACGTAATAAGTGAATAGCTCCATATTTATTATTTTATTTAGAAGAATTAAAAATTTCAATCCTTATGAGCAGTATTGTAGCTAGTATGAGCGATAAGTAGAAACTGTTCAAATATAACATCAAGAGCCGTTAAGAGCCTCAAGGGAAAAACCAATAATTATAAATTACTAGATCAACTGATCCATTTGTGCATCCCCTCCCTCCTTTTACCAACATCAAGAATTTTCATATTTTCGTACCACATCCATATGTCCCAAGAGGATATCCTCACATAGAAAAACAGTTGCAAAACTCTGATGAGTTTTCCATATAAAAATTATTCATTGTCATCACTCAAGATCAATTTATTTGCAAATCCTTAAAGATTTCCCTTTTTTCTTCTTTGATAAATGTTTCTATGTATTGGAGATAACGTGGCACAAAATAAGAAATCCGCACATTTTTTTCTACTTCCTTTTCTTACTTGATAAATGAATAAGAAGATGAGAAGTGAAGAGTGGCAATTTATGGGGAGTCAAAAGTCTACATAAATGGTTAAAATCATAAATTATGATTAGCTTTGTAAAAAGGGGTTATGAAGAGGTGAAAAGAAATAAGGAAGCTTTAAAATTTAAAAGTTTTTAATCCATTTTAGCTCAATTTAAATCGAGTGGTGCTGAATTGCTCAATTTTCTCTTTTTTAAGGAGACTGTGGAGGCTGTCCAAAGTTCCAAAATTATTTCATTACTCAAATTTTTTTCCATCTTTGATAAAATAACCCGAACGACAAAAAAGTTTATGGTGTTGCCTTGATGTGGTGTTGCCTTGATATGATGTTGCCTTGATGTGTTGTTGCCTTGACGCTGTGTTGCCTTGATGTGGTGTTACCTTGACGTGGTGTTGCATTGATGTGATTTTGTCTTGACGCTGTGTTGCCTTGATGTGGTATAGGCTTAATGTGGTGTTACCTTGACGATCTCACGAGCCACATAAACTTTTTGTCGCTCGGGTAATTTTTAATTATCATTATCATCATAAAGCAATTTCTATGCTCATCAACTCGGATGTCTTTTCATTTAGCAGAAATTTGTCATAAAACGAGGACATAATAGACAGCAGGGATGAGTGAAAATTAATCACTAATTAATTCATCATCATAATTTTCTGCCTATCACAACTCATTATTCTCAAATTGTATGTTTTTATCATCCTCAACCTTCCCCCAACCCTCGGTCAAATCCAGCCGACTTGACTTAAATGCTTCGACATAAAATTATGTCAAGTTACAGTTTGATAGGCATCATCATCATCATAGCAATAATAATAAGTAATCGTTGTTGTATCATTTAACGATTGTAGAGACCTTTTCGCAACACATAAAAAAATTATTTATCGTCATAAATATGTATGAACGTGCCACACCGTACTCGACATTTATATCCATTCAGAATAATTTTCTACTATGTACTTAATTTCACCTTTTTATTGTTTGTCTCACGAATTTACCAACTTGATGATGATTTTTCATCATATCATGTGATGTACGTGTCAGAATCTATCATATATCCTTAAAATTTATTGCATGTGTCTCTATGGATGGGTATAATGCAGTGGTTCTCAAACTATGGCTGCGTCACATGAATGTGTTCTATATTTCCATGTTTTATGACTTCAGTAAGGTCATTAAAATAATTTAGTATGCTGCGAGACTATTCAGGTTTGCCGCAAAGATTTTTGTGTAAAAAAAGGTGCCGTGGAC
Organism: Chironomus riparius; assembly: GCA_917627325.4. Lineage (NCBI taxonomy): Eukaryota > Metazoa > Arthropoda > Insecta > Diptera > Chironomidae > Chironomus > Chironomus riparius. The sequence goes on along the minus strand of OU895877.1, from coordinate 11,460,754 downwards.
CAAAGAAGTTTGAGAAACACTGCTTTAATGTGTCCTTGATGTGTTTTCATGAAGACAAATTTTGTTCAGATTTCATTAGACATTCTAAGCTTTCAATTTTAAAGGTCTCTGCATCTAAAACTACCAATAGTTCTACTCTAATTCCATCTTCATACAATCATGACCTCATTTTCATGCTCGCTTATTTCACAACATATAAATACCATTGTGTTCACGAATAAAAAAACTTTTTCATAACTTGTCTGCAATGGGGAAAATGTTTTGTGTCGATGCCAATTATGAGGAAAAGGAATCGTCTTTCATTTAAATTCCAAATGCATTTCTCGCTAGAGAAATAGATAGAAGAAGGAATTGAGATCCGTTCTTTTAAGCTTTTTAATAGCTCGTTTGCAATTTTTTTATTGATGGAATTAAAAAAGTTTTTCTTTTTAACATTATGATATTTATCAGTGAGCAGGAATCTGAGTCCAGGAGTGTAGCCAGACAAAAATTTTAAACGAGAGTCCAACATTTTCAAGACGTGGAAACTCAGGATTAATCTTGAAAAATCCTTAAAAAATCCCAAAGAGCCAATAAACATGAAAATATGAAATCCATTTTAAATCCCTGAAACATATATCATCAAATTATTCATTTTCGAGTTATAAAATGGGTTTCACATTTTCATGTTTTTTGACTAAGGGATTTTTAAGGATTTTTGGGATTTTTTAGGATTGATCCTGAGTTTCCAGACCTCGAAAATTTGTTTTTATTGCCAAAGAATATCCCATACAAAAATTTTTTGAGGGAGGTCTAGACCCCATTGAACCACCTCCCTGGCTAAGCCCTTGGCTGACTCAAATAGGTCTGCAATTTGGATAAGCATTTCTTTTAAAAATTTAACGATTTTCAGAAATTCAACAGTTTAAATTTTTTAAAATTGCAAAATTAAACGAATTTTAAAAATTTGAAATGATTATAAAATGATTTTTGAAAATTTTAAAACTCATCTGTTTTTTTAAAATTCAAATTTCGCTACCTTTTGACATTTTTAAATTTTTTTTGGCATTTAAAAATAAAAATTCAAAATTTCAAAAGATTTTAAACATTCAAAATTTTGACAATTTTTTAAAAACTCCTAATTTTAAAACCAAATGCTTTCATATCATTTCCATCCCCTTAAACTCTCACTTTAAACTTCCACAAAATCCCCGTCCAAAAAATTAAGCACTTCTCCATCTAATCCTGATAAGCTCAAACAAATTTCAAGGGAAGCAAAAACGAAACTTTTTAATGATGTCCAATTAAACTTGATTTGATTCACAAAATGAATCATTTTTACGTTTCAGCAATGAAGAAAATCCCATCGAGGAATAAAGAGTTCAATCTAATCTCTTTTGAACAGAAAACGACGTTGAGTTTTTAGAATGAAAAACTTTCTGTCTTGATGAATCCGTGTTGAATGGAAACAAGGAAGGAGAATAAAATGAAGTTATGATAAGTTTTAATGAGCTTAATTTGAATGAAGAAGTTGTGAGTTTGTAATTTGAAGTATTTTATTAGACGATCATTAAGTTATTGCTATAATTGTTTATCTAGTGCTTAATTTACTGTTTTTTAAGAGCTGTAAGAAATTTCATCCTGAAGTTTGTTTAGATAACTGCTGTTGCCTTGATGTTGAGCTCAAGAGACCTCCAAAACAACTCTTTGCTTAAGGGAAGGCTATCCATCGATGTATGTCGATTTTTGGTCAAAAAGCGGATCATGTTGCGATTTCAGCTTTGAGAAAAGCGGGCCTTCTTAAAAAAACAGGACTTTTCCGCTGAAAGTGCGCAGATGGACAGCTTTAACTTCAGGTTGCATTCAAATTTTTTTTTGAGGGATTGTCTTGAAGCACAAAATTCAAGAGCTCGAAGTCGACTTAATATTTTCATCAGTTTTGTTTGGTGGAGTCAATTTTGTGCCGACTCGACTCCATACAAAATTTCATCCACTTCGAGCTCTACGAAAGTCCATACGAAAAGGCGACACATCTGTGTCTTTTTGTTTTGAAATCTACAGCCTCAGTTAAACTTTTAAGCGCGGTGTTGAAAAAAGCATTATATTGAGGATAAGGACAAAAGCTAGTCATTAAATGGAAACTCAGTTGAACAATGCATCGAGCAGAGGATGCGTGCGAATTTTGCTTTGGATGTTGCAGCATCACAAACCGAGCACTTAGAGGCCCTAAAGATCTACAATTCAATCAATCGACGTGTAAAGACTTGAGCTAAAATTGAGCGTCGCATCTGAAAGAATCTTCTCGCTGAACGCACTTAAGAGGCTGCAAAAGACAAACAATCGCGAGAGCTTTACCGTGTTATGAAGCACTTGGCAGGCAAAGTTGCTCTAATGGAGAAACCTATCAAGGCAGACCAATGTAGATCTTCTGGTAGAACATTGGACGGATCGTTTCCATTCAGTACTCAATCCTCCAGTTTCTTCTTTCAGTTCACACACAGTTTCAACAATCTTAAGCGCACACATTCCTTAACGTTGAAATATCACTTGCGCTAAATTTAGAGTAATGATACCAAATTTTTAAAATTGACCCCTTTCATCCTAGAACTCAACTTTAAGACTCTTGTATCAATTGTTAAAAATCCGGATTTTCTTAATTATAAAAAAATAGACGAAAATTTGCTAGCAAAGGTAAATACCTGAATAAATTAAATCCTACCCCATTCATCTTCAACTCTCTTTTCATCACTCCATTTATGACAAAATAAATTTTATCATCAAGAAGACCAGCAATAAAATGTTATGAAAAAAATCCTTTAAGTAATTTCCATTTGCTATCACAAGGCACGTTTTTTCTTTCTTGTTCAGGCAGACGATGATAATAGGACATGAATAAAGATGTAAATCCTTTCAGGTAACCGTGATGGTCCCGCGAAATGATAAACATTTAGGGAATTTTAATTACCCATTCGCATAAAAGGAAAATGTAGATTGGGGATGAATTATCCTTCGAAGATGCCCATTTTTATGTCCAAAACTTTTTAATCTCTTCCAATTCGTTTCAACGAGAAAACTTTTTTTTATATTCATCTCCCGTTAAATTTTTTAATTACAGTTGGGCATCATCGCTACAAATTGATTACAAACTTTTTTACTGACTCAAGTGGAAATTGTTCGTCCTTCAAAAAAAGGCGATAAAATCCCACAAAAATTTGTATTCGAGCTAACAAAAAAGAACAAAAAAATTCTGTGTTTGGACTTTGCGGCCACAGAAGAGAATTGTTTGCATGGAAGTTGATTAAAAGTCAGAACTTATTTGACCGCAAAAGCTCACACACATACACAATCGTGCTGCTGGTGCACATAGCGGAGTCATGTGGCATATGTTTGCAAATCACAAATATTTAATTGCCACTTGCGGTCGGCTTTTTGTGTGTGTTGAATGAAAATAATGGTGGGGAAAGTCAGTGGCTGATAGTTTTTAGGAATGAAAAGAATTTTATGTCACGAAATTACTACACGTGCTTAAAAAATGTCAAGCATTCTTAAAAATCACTTTCATTAAGCATGAAAAGCAATTAAGCTGCGGTTGCAGAGGGTTTTTTTTTTAAACAATCATCCTATATAGAAGAGCATCAATGAAATTGCCACACATTTTCATTAATTTTCGTACATGTGGAAGTACCAAAATCAACTTACTCAAGGCTAGATACAAGGATGGGCTTGTCTATTCCACTTTTTGTCTATAAAAATGAGGGAGGATTTTTTTTTGTACTTTGAGATTTTTCTGAGCTCATCTCGATCCCACAACGACATGATTAATCGTTCCTGTGAATGCCTATCTTATCCATCAGACTTGTGAAAATGGTGGATGGGGAATAAAGTGTTTTTGGGGCTTCTTTATAATAATGAAGTTGAATTTTTATTTAACGGGCTTTTAGATTCTGTAAAGCTTTGAATTCAGCTGAGCTTTAAGTTTAACAGAGTTTTCAATTCAGCAATGCTTTCCATTCAGTAAAGCTTTTAATTCGGCAGAACTTTTTATGCAGCTGAGTTTTCAATTAAGCAAACCTTCGAATTCAGTAAAGCATTAATTTTAGAAAAGCTTTTATTCAAAAAAGCTGTCAATTCAGCAAAGCTTTCAGTAAAGGTTTCAATTCAGCTGACCTTTTATATAGCAAAGCTTTCATTTTTGGCAAAGCTTTTAATTCAGTAGGGCTTTCAATTCAGAAGAGCTTGTTTTCTGCAAAGCTTCAAGTCAGCTGAGCTTTCAATTCAGCTGAACTTTCAATTCAGCAAAGTTTCAAAACAGCAGAGCTTTCAATTGAACTAAGCATTCTACTCAACTTAAAAATCATCCTAAAATTCCATCCGATATCGGTTTCCTTGAACAAAACTGCTCCTGAACGAATCCCTATCATTCCATCACAATTGAATGTACATTAAACTTTCCCATATATGGATATGGATGAGAATTTCAAGGCTGAAATATGAAAACCACATACAGCATAAACAACAACAGCAATAACATAAAAAATAGCTTCATGAGCACGAACTTAGCATATTTACTGAATATTCAGTTCATGCACAAACTTCACTCAACAATCACGATGATTGGTCTGTGTCTTGAGCCTTGGTAAATGTGGTAGGATGTAGCGTAATAAATCAATTAATGGGTAGATATTTTTAATGGACTTTCATGATTTTTGCAGATTTTTTTATTTCCACATTTTGCTTGAAGAAAGGTTCGAGAATGACTTTTAGTAGCTGAAATATTTCTGCACATTTGTACCGTCTTTGCAGTCAGGCATTTAACTTTTATTTTGCTTTTCTGATTGTTTTTGGAAAAGGCATTTGATGAGGGTTTGGTTGAGGCTTTTCATGAAAAGTTACTGAAGCAATTTAATGTTGTTTGTGTTGTTGGATAATGGGATGTTGGATTAGTAAAAGTAGCGGGGAATTTAATGCAGCTTTTATTTTTTTAATTTTTTGCTGATTTGAAGTTTTTGATTTTGTCAATTTTTTAAAGGAATTGCAAGGCTTTAAAGTCCCATTTTTTCAGTGTTTTGTCGACTCAATCTCATTCATGTTTTTTTGTGGAAAAATGAATTTAATTTGCTAAAGTTTTTGAGAATGAAATTTGAGCTTTTCATAGAAAAATATCTTTTGACATTATTAAGTCCTATAGTTGCCTCGGCATGCATGCTTTCAAAGTTTGTATTATTTTAAAAATATTTCAAGAATCTAAAGCTCTTAAAGAATGCCAAAACATGAATGAAATGTAATGCGGAACCAAAGAACATAAAAAGCTCAGTTCAACAAAACAGTAAAGAATTTTGTGAGCTTTTTAGAAAATAAGTAAGGCTGACAATGTAGGATGAACGGAGATACACCAAGAAATAAATAAATTTCAACAAAAAAGAAATTCTCTGGAAAGATTGTAGATTATTGTGAAAATTTTGTTCGAAAAGATTTTTAAAATTTAATTTTTTAAAATATTATTTTTTTAAAATTTTATTTTTTCAAAATTTAATATTTTAAAAATTTAATTTTTGTAAAATTGATAATTTTTAGAATATTGTAAAAAGTAGCTTAAAAATTCACCAAATAATATTCAAAATTTAATTCTATTAAAATCATCTCAATTTCCAAGCACAGCCAAATCCTGACAAAATCAACTCAACATCCAAAAACTTGGCAAAAGCATTCGAGAAGAATCATAAAAATACATTCAAATACTCCTTACGGGACAATTCACTGTTCTAAATCTTCTTTAGCTTCATGTTTATCAGCAACTTCCTTTTACAAAATAATTTCATTCAATAATTTATCACCGCAAAAAAACTGCCTCGTTCCCTCCCGACTTTCACACAAAAATTCTTATTTTTCTGTGTTTATTTTTTGCTTTTTCTTTCCTTTGTTTGATGATTTCACAAAAGGACATAAAGCTTCTTAAAATTGTAATGGTTTTGTTTCTTTCGTGATGTTTGCGGTTAGCTGAATTTTTGAGGATAGTTATGGAGAGCTTCTGTGTGTTTATGTGGTCTGTATTTAATTCATGAGGTGATTGTAGGTTGGACTGCTTGACAAGCCTAAGTTTTAGTTGGAATTAACTTGTTTTTAAGGAATTAAGAAAAGCTTGGTCTTACTTCTTGTATTTATGATTTTTTGTGATGTCGATAAGGGCATGAGAGGGGCCAGGGACAGTTTGGGGTTGGGTTTTTAATTTTTTTGGATGGAACCTTCCCACAGTCTTCAAAGGAAACTCACTAGTCGAATGTTCAAGCTATATGCATTGAAATAATATCTAGTTGCCTTACTAGGACTTGAACCTTAGGTCGATGTGTCTCAGTTGTATGTATTAATAAGGAACTAAAGCAATGGATCAGTTCACCATCGATCTAGCTCACACTTTATCAACAAATTAGCTAGACAACCTTCAAAGATGCGCCCATACCCTCTTCAATATTTATTTTAATAGCCTATAGATTATATTTTTCACGCAATAATGGAAAGTACATACGCACAAAAGGACGAAGCATTGCAGCATACAAAAAAAAAAAAAGAAGACTATAATCATCAATGGCCATAAACATTAAGGAGGTTGAACATTCGGCCCATTTAGAATAAAAAAAAATACACACAAAGAAATCAAGAAGAGACTTTGGCGTGTGTATGAGAAACGGCAGTGTTGAAGAAAATTGTTGAAATTTTTATTACCATCGGCTCACCGATAAGAGAAAAAATAATTGCTTTCTTCCTCGGCAATGCAAAAAGAAAAAGAATTTCATGATAAAAAGCGGGATTCTTTTTATTCAACTTTTCAACTTTTCTTGTTTCATTCCTCATCGTCGCTCTTGGGTTTTACATTAACTTCATCTTTTACTTACTTGCACATTTTTCTCGGGTAGCTGTTATTTGATTTTATAAAATTGATATTCTTATTCCTTCTGTGTTGAAAGTTTGTTCCTATTTTGTTGCTGAAAGGAGGCACAGTACTAGAAAATCATTGACTTGGGACTTGGGAGTCCAACAAAAAAGAAAGAAAAAACTAGTAATGAAGCCGATCACGCTTCATGGGAATATTCACACAATCTTATATAACTCTCTATGTATTATTCAGAAAATCTTGAAAAATCTTCTCTCAATAAAATGTAAGACTTAATATCAACATTTTGCTGAACTTGAAAACAAGATCCAGTAAAGTTTTAATCATTTCTGCAACAAATTATCATGATTCAGTAAAGTTTTAAGCATGTGTGAAACTTGGAAACAAGATCCAGTAAAGTTTTAATCAAATCTGAAACAATAAACCTAGATCCAGTTAAGTTTTAATCATGTCTGAGGTTTAAAAACAAGATCCAGTAAAGGTTTGATCATGTCTGAAGCAATAAACTAAGCTCTAGTTAAGTTTTAATCATGTCTGAAGCTTGAAAAAAAGATCCAGTAAAGGTTTAATTATGTCTGAAGCAATAAACCAAGATCTAGTTAAGTTTTAATCATGTCTGCAACAAATTATTATAATTCAGTAAAGTTTTAAGCATGTCTGAAACTTGGAGCCAAGATCCAGTAAAGTTTAAATCTATCTGAAACTTAAAACCAAGATTCAGTAAAGTTTTAGTCATGTCTGCAGCAAATTACAAAGATCCAGTAAAGTTTTTATCATGTCTGAAATTTGGAATCAAGATATAGTAAAGTTTTAATCATGTCTGAAACAATAAACCTAGATCCAGGAAAGTTTTAATTATGTCTTCAACAAATTATTATAATTCAGTAAAGTTTTAAGCATGTCTGAAACTTGGAACCAAGATCCAGTTTAGTTTTAATCATGTCTGCAACAAATTTTCATAATCCAGCAGAGATTCAAGCATGTCTAAAACTTGGAACCAATCCAGTAAAGTTTTAATCATGTCTGAAACTTAAAACCGAGATCCAATGAAGTTTTAATCATGTCTGAAGCTTGAAAACAAGATCCAGTAAAGGTTTAATCATGTCTGAAACAATAAACCTAGATCCAGTAAAGTATTAATCATGTCTGAAGCTTGAAACCAAGATTTAGTTAAGTTTTAATCATGTCTTCAACTTAAAACCAAGATCCAGTAAAGTTTTAAGCATGTCTGAAACTTAAAACCAAGATCCAGTAAAGTTTTAAGCATGTCTGAAACTAAAAACCAACATCCAGTAAAGTTTTAAGCATGTCTGAAACTTAAAACCAAGATCCAGTAAAGTTTTAAGCATGTCCGAAACTTAAAACCAAGATCCAGTAAAGTTATAGGCATGTCTGAAACTTAAAACCAAGATCCAGTAAAGTTTTAAGCATGTCTGAAACTTAAAACCAAGATCCAGTTAAGTTTTAAGCATGTCCGAAACTTAAAACCAAGATCCAGTAAAGTTTTAAGCATGTCTAAAACTTAAAACCAAGATCCAGTAAAGTTTTAAGCATGTCTAAACTTAAAACCAAGTTCCAGTAAAGTTTTAAGCATGTCTGAAACTTAAAACCAAGATCCAGTAAAGTTTTAAGCATGTCTGAAACTTAAAACCAAGATCCAGTAAAGTTTTAAGCATGTTTGAAACTTAAAACCAAGATCCAGTAAAGTTTTAAGCATGTCTGAACTAAAAACCAACATCCAGTAAAGTTTTAAGCATGTCTGAAACTTAAAACCAAGATCCAGTTAAGTTTTAAGCATATCCGAAACTTAAAACCAAGATCCAGTAAAGTTATAGGCATGTCCGAAACTTAAAACCAAGATCCAGTTAAGTTTTAAGCATGTCCGAAACTTAAAACCAAGATCCAGTAAAGTTATAGGCATGTCTGAAACTTAAAACCAAGATCCAGTAAAGTTTTAAGCATGTCTGAAACTTAAAACCAAGATCCAGTAAAGTTTTAAGCATGTCTAAACTTAAAACCAAGATCCAGTAAAGTTTTAAGCATGTCTGAAACTTAAAACCAAGATCCAGTAAAGTTTTAAGCATGTTTGAAACTTAAAACCAAGATCCAGTAAAGTTATAGGCATGTCCGAAACTTAAAACCAAGATCCAGTAAAGTTTTAAGCATGTCTGAAACTTAAAACCAAGATCCAGTAAAGTTTTAAGCATGTCCGAAACTTAAAACCAAGATCCAGTTAAGTTTTAAGCATATCCGAAACTTAAAACCAAGATCCAGTAAAGTTATAGGCATGTCCGAAACTTAAAACCAAGATCCAGTAAAGTTTTAAGCATGTCTGAAACTTAAAACCAAGATCCAGTAAAGTTTTAAGCATGTCTGAAACTTAAAACCAAGATCCAGTAAAGTTTTAAGCATGTCTGAAACTTAAAACCAAGATCCAGTTAAGTTTTAAGCATATCCGAAACTTAAAACCAAGATCCAGTAAAGTTATAGGCATGTCCGAAACTTAAAACCAAGATCCAGTAAAGTTATAGGCATGTCTGAAACTTAAAACCAAGATCCAGTAAAGTTTTAAGCATGTCTGAAACTTAAAACCAAGATCCAGTAAAGTTTTAAGCATGTCTGAAACTTAAAACCAAGATCCAGTAAAGTTTTAAGCATGTCTGAAACTTAAAACCAAGATCCAGTAAAGTTTTAAGCATGTCTGAAACTTAAAACCAAGATCCAGTAAAGTTTTAAGCATGTCTGAAACTTAAAATCAAGATCCAGTAAAGTTTTAAGCATGTCTGAAACTTAAAACCAAGATCCAGTAAAGTTTTAAGCATGTTTGAAACTTAAAACCAAGATCCAGTAAAGTTTTAAGCATGTCCGAAACTTAAAACCAAGATCCAGTAAAGTTATAGGCATGTCTGTAACTTAAAACCAAGATCCAGTAAAGTTATAGGCATGTCCGAAACTTAAAACCAAGATCCAGTAAAGTTATAGGCATGTCTGAAACTTAAAACCAAGATCCAGTAAAGTTTTAAGCATGTCTGAAACTTAAAACCAAGATCCAGTTAAGTTTTAAGCATATCCGAAACTTAAAACCAAGATCCAGTAAAGTTATAGGCATGTCCGAAACTTAAAACCAAGATCCAGTAAAGTTATAGGCATGTCTGAAACTTAAAACCAAGATCCAGTAAAGTTTTAAGCATGTCTGAAACTTAAAACCAAGATCCAGTAAAGTTTTAAGCATGTCCGAAACTTAAAACCAAGATCCAGTAAAGTTTTAAGCATGTCTGAAACTTAAAATCAAGATCCAGTAAAGTTTGAGAAAAAGTACAAGTGGGCTTTGACAATTTCAATTTGAATTTTTTTTATAATTAAGAAATAAGAAAAAGATATAAGTAGGCTTTGACAATTACAATTTCAATCAATTGTATAATTAAGATAAGAAAAAGTTCGTAGTGAACTTTGAAAATTTGTTGAAAGTGAAAAATCATTGTGGAAAATTAATTCAATTATTTCACACGTATTTAACACACTTTCACACACATTGTGAAAGTAAAATTGAAATTGTGCTGTCGTTGGAAATAAGATCCAGTAAGTATAAGCCTGTTTGAAACAAAGACAAAATAATCGAGCAGGAAAAAAATTGAGAATCATACAAAAAAAAAAAAAATTCCAATTGCAAAAAAAAAAAAAAAAAAATATTTTCATTATGATACAAATGAAGTTTGTATTTAAAGACATAGGTACAGTATGCTGAAGGAACTTGCTAGTTCCAACATTTTTTCACATACATTTAACTTAATGCATACTGTCACAACCATTTTATTAATATCACACTTATACCAACAAATATTTTCTGTTGTATGAATGTAAACAAATGTGTTTTGGAATAATCGGTTATAATTTGCCAAAAAATGATAGTTTTTTGCATCTTGTGCCTCACTGGAAGCATCTTATGACTCCAAAAACTATACAGCAAATCTATGACCCAATATCTATCAGATAAAAGTAACATTAAGGCTTGATATTGAGTTTAAATTGAGTTATCGCTCCGAATAACTAACTAACTAACTAACTAACTAACAGAATGCCTTTTTTGGCGATTTCGCGGAACTGGAAGCACGAAATAAGATGCAGTTTTTACCATTCGATAGGTATTTCGAGGCACAGACTTTTACATATCAGACTTATGGAGTGATTCGGTAAGACTGAAGCAGCAAGTTAAAAAAACTGATTTTCTGTAAAACCAAAAACAATATATTCACAAAAATTGAAAATTTTGTGTGAATATGAAAGGTTTCGTAAGCTTTTTTGTTGTTTGGGAAAGTGTTGAAAATTTTTATGAGATTTAAGAGGAATTTTTTGGGGTTCCATGATGTTATCAGTTTTAAAAATGAATTCTCATGGGTTTTAATTTTTGTGATAAAATGTTGGAAAGGTGGACTATTAATAGAGGCATAGCTAAAAGTGAGCTGAAGTGTCTCGGTAGCGGAATGGTTAATTACTTCGGGACCTAATTATTGCAATACTGACAACAGCGATCATGGGTTCGAGACTCGCCATGAGAAAGTTTTTCTTGTCCTTTTTCGAAACATATGTACTGCAAATGAGGCTCATAGCTTCCTTTTTTAGGTTACAGGCTGGAATGTCATCAAAGGAGTGGTTCGGATCCCACTATAAACTGAAGGTCTAGGTTTTGAACCCCAAGACTCTCTTGATACTAGCCCTTTAACGCATATAACGCGCAGCTATGGATCTTTAGGTCTGAACAGCTTAAGTTCATTATTTTATTATTTCTCAAAACACATCGTTATTAAATTAACACAATGATTAAGTTTGATGATGTCTCATATTACATCCAACACTTTATTTCATTTACAAAATCGATTTCCTTTAATGCTTGAAAAAATAACAAAAAAAAAACAGAAAAACATATAAAAGAAGATAAAAATTGAATTTTAATGTTATATAGAAGATTTTCCACATCTGATACAATCCATCAATCGTTACACGCACACACGACTTGCTTCCTCTTTATGTTTTACACATATTTCGTTCAAGGATTCGATTTTGATGTTCAATGTTATAAAATTTCATGTCACTTGAAGAACATAAAAATCAATTTAGGTAGCAGCAGTAGTGACAACAACAAAGTCATAAGATTTGAAACGAGATAAGAATTTACGTTTTCAAATTTTCAATATCGATGATGCCACTTCCTTTTGGTTGCTAAGAGCGTGGATTTTTCTAGGAATATGATGGAGACGAAAATAAGAGGAAGAAGGACATGAGATTTATTTTTTATCAATGTCAGCAATATTTTTTATTTTTGACATGATGGACATTGAGGGAATACTTACGAGGAGGTACACTAATTGAGAGAGTGCCTATGTATTCAATGGTTGCAACTTAGATCGTTCGAAGAAAAGATTTTATTTAATAGCTAGTCAACGATAAATCATGTAAGTGCAAGGCAAGTAAAAAGAGTGTAACTTATATATGGGATTTAGCCATATAGTCTTCTAGCACCAATCTAACCCCCGATAGCTCAGTGGCAGGAGCATGCGACTGGGATTCGGACGATGTGAGTTCGAGTCCTACTCAGGATCCGTTATTCGATGTTATTCTATTTTCTGTGGTTTTGTCATCTGGGAGTTTGCTTCTTTCTCCTTGATGTTTCAATAATAATATGCAATATTACTAAACCTGGATTTGCCCGATTATCATTGAGTAGATTTATAGTATTTAAAAATGTTAAGGACTGCTAATGCTTACTTAAGACTATTATAGTAAGACTCAACATGTAAGTGCCTTAGAATGTACCAAGAACTCACTAGACTTAGACCTACCATCAAGTAATCACCACAAAAATATTTATGCCTGTCAGCCTTCACACCCACACCACTTTGATCATTTTTCACCAATTCTCTTCCTCTTATTTCACTTTTTTTTCTAAACACACAAGATTAAAAGGAAGAGAAATCGAAGCAAAACATAGAAAGAACATTAAACATTCGATTAGAGTCTGGTTTTTCAATTTGATTTTATTGCTATTCTCTTTGTGTCTCCACATCTCGTTTAGATGATGATAAATTAAGTTCAGTCTTGCTGTGAATTTTTTGTTATTTCTATTTTTATAGGTGGACTTTTTATGTGTTTCATTTGTGTGTTGATTTGGAAATTAAAGTGATTTTTTTTTTCGTTGATTTATTAAAGATTTTTGTGAATGCTTTAGCTTGAATTGATTTTTTGCTAGTTATAGACTCATTGTTTTCCTTATTATGACTGTATTATCTTTTAGTTGGTGATGGTGCAGTTGTCAGGACCTAAAGTTTAACATACTAAGGTCACAATATTTGATTCGAAACTTATTAATGCTCTGTGTTATTTTATGAATCGTATAGTTTGCCATAGAACCTTAACCTTAACGTGTAAGAAATACATTAGAAGTAATTAAAATCCAATTATATAAGCTACATCCAAACTTAGCTATCAAAATCAAGCAAAAACACTAATATTTTACTGATTGTCTCCTTGTAACTTAAAATCTTTTACACAATTTCACAAAATCTAATAGAAAAAAATCGCAAGTATCAAATTTACTTAATGTGTAAACATCTTTTAATCCAATTTTATATCTAACTTGATTATCCTTCTTAAATGCTATTTGAAATTAAAAAACATTCTCTTCGAGCTGGAAGAAAAAAATTCTTTACGGAAATTAAAAACTTTTCAGTTCAAGTTCCAGCTGAACATAAACTAGAATAAAAGAAGAACGAAGAAAGTTTTAAGGAAAATAAAATAAAAAATTCTCAATCAATTCTGCTAAAATTGCATTGCAAAAGTTTTGTCTTGAACTTTCGATTAAAGTCGAGCAAATAGAATGGAAACTGATGTAAGTGAGTAAGTTTCATCGTCTTCATTATGCCGAAGTAATTTTAAACTTAATTGATCTCTTCTTACATTCATTGGAAGCTGTGGATGAAGGATAGTTCCTGAACAACACAGAAGAAGTTAAAATAATTGAAAAAGGCGCATTTTAATTTAACTGCAGGTATCAAATAACTTTGAAAATTTCAAATTTAAAATAAATTTCAATTAAAATTGCAAATTTTTTAAAAAAATCTAAGTTTTAAATTTTAAAAAACTTCAAAAATTTCAAATTTTAAATAGTTTTAAATAATTTGAAAAAAAAATTAAGTTAAGTAAGTAATATTTTATATTTCAAAAAACGTTTAAATCTCAATTCAACAAAAAATCAATCGATACATAAAGTTAAAGATCTAAAACAATCAAAACTTAAAATTGTAAAATTTTAAAAAATTAGCTAATAAATTTTGAATTTAAAAGAACAATGTGCTCACAACTTCCGTCTTCCTTCTCGTAGCCTTTATAAATCCAGTTTATATCCATCCACTTAAACTTAGAATTTTCTTCCCCATTTCATTCAACTAAATATGTCTTATCGAATGATGAGGGATGGAATGAATGTCGAAGAGGAGCAGAACGAGTTCAAGAATTTAATTGCATTTCTTAACTTTTCCATTCAACTTCAATGAACTCATTTCACATTCAATTACAAATTTTAAAAGCGAAGATAATTTTTTTGGATTATTTTATATCCTGTAGAATGTTCAGGATTACTTGATTTATGACTGAGTGTCTGCATAGCAGAGAAATAGCTATGAGGGTCTGGATTGCCCTTAAAAGGGGGGGGGGGGGGGGTTCCAGAACCTCCTAGCTCTTGCTGCAAAGTAGAGTAGCTTAAAATTAAATCTTTAAAATCATAAAAAAATGCGCTTCGGCCCTTAAAAATACTCCAAATACAATCCAATTACTTCTTGCATTCTCATTCAAAGTTGATGTAAGTTGAAGGCGATGAAAGTTTCTTTTATGCTCCTTACATTGTACATAATCGATGAGAATGCAATGATGATGAAGAAGAAAAAATATAAAAAAATTCTCCTTTAATCGATTTTGAGTTATGAAGCCGGAAAATACTCTTCCTTTAAACATTTTTCCTTTTCATGAATGAAGAATCAAAGGAACTTTCCTTTCATCTCAATCGCTAAGGATGAATGTTGAAGTTTGTTTGAATTTTTTTCTTCTTTTTTTATGATTTTTTGTAAGATGAATAAAGTAGTTTGCCATATTGCTATCGTTCGCCCTTGAAGCTGATGCTAATAATAGAATATTTATATGGTAGGTAAGGAGGAGGGATGATGATGTTTTTGCTTAGTCATGCCTCTAAGTATGTAAGTCCGTATCGTGATTGAAAATGCATTTGATTGTCTACAAAAGTTTCATAAGGAGTTGTTTATTCGGCTTTAAGCTTTTATGGAAGTAGGTTAAAGGAAAATCTGAAGCAGGGGCGAAGCCAAGAATTTGAAAAGGGGGGACAAAAAAATTTTTGTATGGAAATTTTTAGGGGGGGGGGGGGGGGGGGAATTTATGATTTTTTCATAAAAACCCTAGCAAAATAAAGAAATTTCTGTTTACGTTGGGGGATTTGTCCTTGGCTCCGCGCCTGATCTGAAGCTCACTTCTTGATAAGGACATGGCCAGAAGTTTTTCAAGGGGATTGAGTTGGGTAAGATCCATATTTTTATCATTTAAATGAAAATAAAACTTCTTTTCAACCTAGAACTTTCATGTACGTATCCACATTTAATTCCCGCATATTAAATGAGTAGGAATAAGAAACTCAGAAGCATCTACTGAAATATTATGAGTGGTGAATGAACAAAGGTACAAAAACATATTTACAAGGATCAAAAGTTTTTATATTTATTGCAAGAAGATGAAATAGAAACAAAAGATTAAAGGTAAGGAAATGGGTTTGATAAAGCTGCAAAATAGGGGTTCAAAATTTTCATTTTTGGAAGAAGGAAGTTTACTTACTAGCAGAGTTGGCAAATGTCCTGGAGACGCCTCTAAAGTGGAGCATAGAAAAAGAGTCTAAGTAATGCGACTTTGCATTTTTTCATTCAAATGGGGTACATCAGGGGATCAAGGGATTATTTTTGTAATAAACAAGAACGAGTGAGGAGTAATTTCAAGAGTTTGTCTGTGGTGATAATCAGTGGTAAAGCCAGGGCAAAGGAGGTTGGGTTTAATCCCAACTAGTAACCCCACCACCAGACGCGTAGCCAGTGGAGATTCAGGGGGACAGCCCTTTCCACCACCCCTCCCCGTCGTTTTCAGAAGTTTCTTCATTCTGCAAGGGTTTTTTTATGAAAAATCTGCAAAAATACCCTCCACCCTTCTTAAAATTTTTTCATACAAAATAATTATTTGTCCCCGTTTTCAAATCCCTGGCTACTCCTCTGCCCTCCACACAAAAAATTCAACCTTTCTCGATAATTTCTGTCTACGCCCTTAATGACAACTTACTCTAGTTTAAAAATTCATATTTTATATTACATATCAATTCTATGCAATCAATCCTTAAATTAAAGTTCTTGATTTATTTCCCAAATATTGCATGACGTACCATTTAAGCTAATTCTGCTTAATTCCAAGCATCAAATACAGCTCTCCAATTTCAATACAGCAAAATGTTCATCAAAGCCCCCAAACAACAAACACAAACAAAAAAGTAAAGTATCAAATTCAATTCATCTACATTCCAACTGCTTCTGTTCTCACAATTTCTCAGAATTATCTTTCGGTTTGAATGTAAATACCTCCGAGTTTGCATCATCCTTTTATATTCATTTTCTGCTTTTTTACATGAATCCACATGAGATGTTTCACAAAAGAGTATGAAACTTTTTTTTTGATCTTCTTCTTATTTTCAGTGTTTTTGTTTGCTTTTCTCACAGATTGTTCTGCTGCTTGTATCTGCTGTAAAACTTTAACATAGTTTATAGTTTCTTCAAAATTAATTTAAGTGTTTTGGAAGGAAAAACATTGATTTTGAAGATGGAAGTTTTATTATGGAAATTTGAAAGGGAAATTCTGAATTTGAATGCATTAAATTAATTTTAAACTTCATTTTCTTATTATATTGAAGACATTTGTTGACTCACCTTATTTGCTAAGAAAGTGAGGATGGGATGAAGCTACATAACACCCCATACAAATTACATTATCATTCGTCTAGCCATAAATTAGTCAATTTCTCAATTCTAATGCACACAATACTTCAAAAAGACACCCAATTTGTATCAACATTGGCACTTTATCCCACTTAAAGTAATCATATTTGATACACAATAGCATTGACATCTCCGCACACACTCATGATTTGCCAAAATGTAATTTACTAAATAATGAAAATTATGTGGTATAAAATAAATTTGATTATGAGACAAAATAATTAATTGATTTCGATGTTGTGCCTTATCTCATGAGGGAGATGATATATTTCGCATTTATGAGTAATGACAATCTAAATTTGTTTTTGTTGCTGTTTTGTAATTTATGTAATTATTGGGTTTGTTTTGAAAATTTTGAGGTTAGGGTTTAAAATTATTTTTTTTGGGGGGTTGTTTGTTAATGACGTGTGTTATTTAATGAAGTTCTGGAGGATACTGGTCCATATCAAAGTAAAAATCAAGCAATATTCTTATGTAAGGTCTTGCTTGCTTTAAAGGACAATTTTCTAGCTAAAATTCTAAATGCCCCGCTTTTTTGAACCTAGTTTTCTTTAAAAATGCTTAAAAATTTGTTCTGTCCTGCTTTTTTAGAGCTGAATCAGGACATTTCCTGCGTTTTGAACAAAAATCGTCAAGAACCCACTCGAAAAGACCAAGTCGGTTTATCAAATAGAAATCCAGCGTCAAACCAGCATGACTCTAGCATGGTGCTGGCTTCGATTTAAATCCAGCACCATGCCTGAGTCACACAGCCCAAACCTTTAATTTAAAACCATTTTGTAAATATATTGACTCTCAAAATTTCATGAATAATATTTTGCGGAACTGTTTTGACACTCTATACATCCACGACACATTGTCTCTGAACAACATCATCATCAATCCAATTTCCAATCATGATAGTCATACATCACAAAATAATAATAATGTGAATATAATTTATTACCCGAATGACTTATTATCATCAATGCGATAAATTTTATAGTCTGACGAAATGGAATATTAACAATGTATTTGATTATATGACAATGAACTGTCCTGTCATCACCAAGCTATATTGTAATAGAAAGAACAATTAGTTTCTAATTTTGGACTTAATTTGAGGTCAATTGATTATAATGTATGCAATTATTATTATTTTTCGTCGCAGAGGACCGAATGATGGATTGTTTTGAAGTGGAATTGATTTTTTAAGGTGGTTTTAGGGGCTGTTTGTTGATAATTGTTTTCAATTCTTTGTGCATTTAATGAGTCTTTGTGGAAGTTTAATTTTTGCTGGTTTGATTATTGAGACAAAACTTTAAATCACTAAAAATAACAAAATTAATTGCCGACCCCCCCATAATAACCACCTCCAAAAATGCGCTTAGCCACACTAGCTTTCTTAATCCTCGACTCTCATCTCAACCTATGTAGACTGGTGCTTTTAATCTTTCTCGCATTTACCGCACAGCATACCGCACTTATAGCACTTGCCTTTATATCTCTCATCATCATCATCATCATCATCGCCCGGCATCGTCATTATCAACAGCCAGCACAACACAACATAACCACCAAGCTATTGTTTGCTGTTAAGCTGAATTTTTTTTTCTAGTTGATTGCTTTTTTCTCTTCTTTTTGCTTGTGTATCTATAAAAGAAAAAATTATCACAGGTGCGAAATTATTTTGCTGTTCGACATTTGCCATGTGAATGTGCTTATATGTGTATATGCATGCTTCTTTTATAGTTGAGAAAATTAAAATGAAAATGAATGGAAAAATGAAAAGAATATAATCAAGGAGGTGAAGATTTGGTTGTGTAGAGCAGTGTTGTTCAAATTATGTGCTGTAGAAAAAATCAGGAAATTTTACGAACCTCGTGCTGTGTGCCGTGTTGACTCATGGTTTACCAGCAAGGTGTGCCGTAGCTCAAAAAAGGTTGGTTACCACTGGTGAAGATTATAAGAGAAGACTAAGGGTAAGGTACTTATGAAATGATCAAGAATGATCAAAAATGATCAAAATGTAAGTCTTCAGTTCCGCACCCTTGGAGGAGACCTTTGTAGAATTTCAACCTTATAAAGCATGATTATAGTTAGGAAAGAAAGTTCAAGAAAGGGTTAATCAGGTCTTTGCAATGTGCAGAGCTTCCAAGTGGTTCTGATTCCACTATAAACTGTAGGTCTAAAGGGTGTGGTACAATAGATGCTGTTCTTATTTTGAATACCAGTGCCTTCAGCTCAAAAAGGCTGCGACTTCTTCATGCTTTTTAATAGAACCTTAGCTGAGGATGGCGATTGTCTACGCTTTTGCATCCCCACCCCCCCCACCCTAACCTGTTCCCTTCCTTAAAATGTGATAATCCACTGTCTTTTAAGTATTGTAATCCATAATTTCCATAATTGATCCTCATAACACCTCTACCCCAACCTACATAAAAATTCCAATTATTATGAATAAGAAGCTCTACAAAAAAGTATAATATTAAGAATATATTATGATGAGAACACATGCACAACATCAAAAGTAGTTTGTAATTTCTTCCAAAACCGTACAGAAAAGTTTTAATCTTTTTCTGTCGGTATCTTTTCAAGTGTTTATTTTGTGCTAAATTTTTTCACACATCTACACACTCTTGTTCTTCTTTCATCTCATTTCAATTTCAATAATACTTACTTTCTGCTGTGTTCTTTAAGCATGCATGTACAATATAGTTTAGAATATGTGTGAAAATATAACAATAGAGAGCAAAATAATAGAAACTTGGGTGGGGAGAATTAATTCCTTTGCTCTACTTCTGTGTGATTCCTTTGAAATATTTATGAAGAAATTTTTGGATTTCTTGTTTAAAATTTTCTAATCAAAAACTTAAAAATTCATAAAAAATTATTAAAAATCTGAACATTTGCCAATTTTACTCACCAACTCGAATGACAAAAATCGGTTAATCGATCAGAAATCCGGAACCTAGTCGGTGTGGCTCTGACATGGTGCGGGATTTAAAAATAAACCAGCACCATGCCAGAGTCATGCCGGTTTGGCACCAGATTTATAATGATTAACCGACTTGTGCTATTCGGGCAAGCTCCTGCAAAAATCAGAACGGAAAACCTTCCTTAAAAATAAACTAAGTTCGAAAATCTAAACAACAAAAAAAAACTTTCATAAGCTACTTTGTATTGCCTCAGATGCTGTTATTCATATGCAGCATATTAAAATAAATTCAGATGTTGCAAAAATTTCTACTCCAAAAGAGCATGTGAGTTGTTTTCCAATATGAAGTATCAGGCGCGTAGCCAGGGGGTGGATTTGGGGGACAAATCTCCTTTCGTCTTGAGAAATTTCTTCATTTAGCATAAGTTTTTATGAAAAACTAGAAAAAATCCATCCCCCCCTAAAAGTATTCCATACAAAAAAAATGTCCCCTTCTCTTCAAATTCCTGGCTAAGCTACTGTGAAGCATTAAAAAATTTTTTGTTCCTCAAAATGAATTTTGTGTATGTTAGTTGAGGTATTAAAAAGTTTTTATCAGTAAATGAATACAATAAAATTAATAATGAGAGAAATTTTTCGACAGAAGTTTGGTTTTTGAAACTTTTGTGTTGTAAATTTTGTCTGAGTTTGATTCGAACGAAATTATTTAGTGATTGGAAAATGTGGTTTACCCTTTGTTGGATTTTGCAGTAGCTATGGTGATAAATATTTTAAAAGCCACTTTTAAAATTTATTAAATGTTCATTTAAAGAGTAAAATCAGTTGTGCTATGGAATAAGTGAAATTTTGGATACAATGTTCATGAATGTGAGTCGGGATTATCAGAGAAAAGACGCTCTGGAGCTCCAAAAGCTACCTGGCGCAGAACAGTGAACAGTTTTTGTAAATAAATTGAACCTATGCTTATTTTACATCAATAAAAATTACACCCCCCCCCCCCTCCCCCTCCTAAGTCATAGGGAAGGCAATCTTCATTATTGGCCCTACTTCTAATCTCATTTTTCTCTAACATCCAAAAATCTACAAAGCACTCGGCAAATAAATTTAAAATCATCAAAACAAAAGTCACCAAATGTATGAAGTAGGTGCTTAATCTCACGCTTGTTTACTTCACGTGTACTTTACAAAATTATTTGATAGAAATAAGTCAGAATGAATGTAATAAAATTTGAGCTAGAAAATTCTTCTTCTCAAGAAAGCTTCTTTGTCATGCTAATTTTACACGTGTTCTGAATTCTTTATATTTGTTTCATTTTTGCCTCTCGGCTTTTTGCGATTTCCTTCGCATGAAAATTTTGTGTAAAAGATTTTAATGGAAATGAATGTTTTAGAATCAAGAATTTTCGAGAAGTCATTTGAAGAATTGAAAAGTCAAATATGTTTTTGAATGCTGTTCATTGGTTCACGTTAAACATCAGTTCTGAATTAAAAACTCAAATTAAATTAATTTTTGGCATTAAGAAGAAAACTTTGGTAAATTCTCAATTTTTTTTCAAATAATTAACTAAGAAATTTTCTCGAAAATAAAACTAGAATCATTTCAAAAAATTTAATTTTGTGCTTTCTTGCGAGTCAATTAACAAAAAAAAAAAATCTTTTCTTGAGAAATATTATTTTATAGGCAATTTTCAATATTGCTATTGAAAAAAAAAATAATTATTTTTAAGAAGTCTTATTATTGCTTGAAATTAAATAAAAATAAGCAAAGCGTTAGTAATTGCAAATTTATTGGCAACATAAAAGGGCTTAAATGGGCAGATTCGCGTTATTTTTTGTAGCGATTGGGTGATGAGAAAAGAATCAAAATTATTTTATGGGGAAGAAAAATCCTTCGAAAAATTGGTGCGTGCGGTGTTGGTAAGGATTACCACTGGTATAAAGGAATCATAGAGATCTTATATCAAATCCTTCTGCTACACTTCAAGCTCCTGACCAGATCCTTGATTCAACGTTGCCCCGAGTTCTAACATCGTCTTGATTTCGTTCTACAAACAGTTAAAGTATTTAAGCTTCCGAAAGAGTTAAAATTATTACATAACAGGATTAGAACCTAGAGCCTTTGAGTAAAAAAATCAAAATGAAGTTCAAACAACTTGTCTTTAACCCCACAGTGGCACTTAACTTCTTAAAGATTTCCCTATAATAAGAGAATATCAACAAATTGAGAATTATTTCAATTTTTCCTCAACCACAAGTGTCTTTATTTCTTTATTTTCTTTATCAAAACCAATTTTATTTCCATTTTTCTCAATTTTCTTCGTATAAAAACTTCATTCCGATCGACTATTTTGCAGAAATAAATCATTTTATGGAGTCATTTATTAGAAAAATGAGTACAAACAAGTTAATAATAAAGTGCTCAACAAAGCAACTACATAAATTGATTTATTAGCTTTTAGGATATTAAAGATAAGGAAAAGTACTTGAACTTACTTTTATTTCTGTCTTGATTTGTTGTTTTTTGCCGAAAACATTTCTTTTTGCTCTGTTTCTGTTGATTTTTGATGATGTAAGGAGGGGCTTAACTGTAGCACTTTACTGTGGCTTTACTTTGTGAACTTCCTGAAATAATCAGAATCAATTATTAAAACTTGGCTTCAAAAATCAAAACACCAAATCTTCAACTCTAAACTCAATTCTATTCCAAAATATCATCTTGTCAACAGCCACCACCTTCCAAGTCATCCATTAAATTCACAATCTTGTTCTTCTAATTTTTTGCACGGACCATTTAACAAAATGCAAATAACATTATCTTGTGGCAATTCCAACAGAAGCTCTTAATGTAAATTATGTGCTTGAATATGAAAATAACGGAGTTCAGTGTTATGGCTTTTCATTTCATTTGATTTTGTCATTAGGAGGCTCATTATGAAAAGTTTGGAGGAATTTGAGATGATTTTGTTGAGATTGCTCAGCATATTTTGAGCTAAGAACCAATCTGGCGTCTAGGACTGCATGAACGCGGTTCCATACCGGATTACAAATCTTAACGGTTCCAATGGTTCAAAAATCATCAACTTTAATGTTCATATTAGGTCTATAACCCTAAACCTACAAATAAACAGACAAGCAACAAATTAATTAAATAATACAAGAAATTAAAGCTTTAATTATCAATAAATAAATCGTATGTGGATGAAGGAAGTCCATTATGATGGTTAATTCACAAAAACACATTTCACTGGATATAATTTTTGAACTAAATGTGTCAGCGTGCATGAAAAAAGCCCAAGCACACCCAAAAAAATGTTAATGGTGACAAAAGTTATTTGCTTGGAAAAATGAAAAGGTTTTTATTTCTGCTTATGTCCTCGATAATTTTTCTGTGTATAACTGTTCTGCTCTCACATATAAACTGACATATTATTCCATTAAACCCATTTTATGTTTTCAGGCACAATATGTTTAGAGCTTTTTATTGTGTCGTATTCACATCTCCTACTTCCCACTCATGACTGAATGACTGAAGATGGAAATATTCTTTTTTTTCTGTTTGTTTGCTCAATATTTATAAGCATTAATATGGAAATGAGTGATGAAACTAGTTTAGACTTGGTTTGTTTTCATGGCGCATTTTTCGATGATTGGCTTTGGGATCGTTCATAAGTTACGTTCAAAAATTTAAAACTTTTCAAAAAAGGAAATAATTAAAATGAATGAAGTTCTATTGTTTTGAACCCCCCCCCCACGCTCTTGTCATTTATGCTTAGGAAGAACTTTGGTGGTAGACTAGATCGTCTTTTTGTGGGAGGTTTCAGGCTTTACGATGAGCCAGATGTTCGATAAATAGTTTTTGGAAATCGACAATGACTGAAATTGGGTGACAAAATTTGACCTACATTAAGAGATACCTTCCGTGATCTACGCGAAAGCTTAAAATCAATTAGTTCAGAAAAGTTTCAAAAATATCCGAAATCCAGACAAACTGCTTAAATTAAACCCCAACCAGCCTAAAATTTTATAAACCTCTCAAAAATAACTGGCCATAGAATGAGGAAGAAAATATATTTTTTTATGATTATTCTTCATCTCGAGCATAGAAAAGAGTGGCAGTAATAAAATAAATATGTAGGTTGAAAATGTCATAATGCCGAAAATATGCTTGGCATTAAGATTTGTTTAACAATTTGATACTTTGTTAATGTCCCTGCTTGTCTCTCCCAAAATATTTTTCACATTTAATTGCCTCTTTTTTTTGGCTATTTGATGAAATAGAAACTAATTTTTGCTGGTATTGAGCGACTCTTGAGAGTATTTTGAAGCTTAAATGCTTTGTTTTGTTTTGATGGAAGAAAAGCTTAATATTATTATTAATTGCATTTTTTTGTTGCATTATTTAAACGAATCAACAGTCATAAGTATGTGGTTGATTAACAGTTCGATGTTTGGTTATGACAAGCTAGAAGCATGAAGTCATGGAAACGGCCTTAAATAATTTTTGCAACTGTTTGACCTTCACGCATGGCAACAAATAAGAAGTTGATATTAATTTATAAATTAAAAGTTTTTTTTTTAAAAATTAAACTTAAAAGTAAGGAAGTGCAGAAAAACGTTTGCTCATTTATTGTGATTTTTTGATGCTTAATTCGGGTTCTGGCACAAATTCATTCTCATTAGTAAAGACACAGCAACACTAACGAATATTAATTTATCTTTCATTTAATTTTTTCAAATTTATTAATCACTGACTCGTGATGATCAAAATTTAATGTTTGTCTGAGGTTTTATGAATGTTTTTGTAAGCTTATAATTATACTAATTGATCGAAAGCAACTAAACCAGTGACGATTTACTAACTGAGGAGCATAGCAATGGTGCTTCTGGGAAAGAGTCAAATTAAATTTTCATTATTATGTAGGCAATCTTATCTGTGCCATGGTCCTTCGTGGTAATCTGGTGTGTTGCGACGCAAACCCTAAAAATTCATAGCACTAGCACCTTAATAGAAAAGGTCAACTCTCCCACATTAACCACATTAAGTTGCTTTAAGTACAGCTAAGATACGTAAGAATTTTGCGAGAATATCTTTTTCAAAATCATGAGCTTAGTTTTTGATGTTTGTCCTCAAATTCTCCCGTCCTGAGTGGAATAATAGACATGAGTTCTAGTAAATTACTAGACATAGGGACGACTGGTGACAATTTTTTGGGAACGTCCCTTAAAAATTGTCACTATTCGTCTCTGCATCTAAGAATGTACTTGACATCATTTTAAGCGTTCCACTCGGGCTTATGTCTAATTTTGTTTTTGTAAATATTATAAGCAAGGCGTTGAAACTCGAAAAGAACTAAATTTAAGGCGAAAAATATCTCAAAAATCTAAGAATGCACTTCCTACCTCATGAGATTTTATAGGAGTTTAAAAGATATTTTGATGTATTTTTGTTGTATGATTGAAGGATTTTTAAGATAAATCCCAAGTGCTAATGCCTTGATTTTTATTTTAACGGCAAATGTAATTATTCCTTTCAAGCAATTTGCCGTAAAATTTGTTAAATCATTTAATTCTTCACAGATTCAAGAAGAAACTGTAGATTTTCAGGGTCGTTGATATATTCAGTATCGCAAAAAATATTGTCTAACCCATTTGATGCATAAATTTTAGACAATTTATTCCTAACATGAAATAATTTTGCACATTCCTCTTTAAAACTTTTTAACACGTGCCGCTTATTTTTTTTCTTTCTCTGGAGTTCAATTCGTTGGTTCTCAAAAAACAATTTTATTTGCTTCTCAAAAATTAATTTTTTTGCTGGATTTTTAAAAATTGTTTTGATTAATTAATTATTAAATGTTATGTAGGTGTAGACCTTATAAAAAATCATGCCTGAATGATATGAACAAGCCATTAATATGGTTTAATTTAATAAAATTTCACACAGCAAATGAGCAATGTGATGTTGAGCACAAACTTATTGACATACGAAAAACTTTTATTTCATATCTGATAATTGTAGCGAATTGTATGTTTTTTTCGCACAATTCAAGGTTGAAGTAGTTGGTTCTGGCAAATAATTTGATCGCCCAACGTTGTAATTTTAATTTTTGTTAAAAAAAATTTGTGAAAATTTTGAGGTGTCCAGTTGACGTGATTCTTTAGACAAGGAAAGATCGGCGTGAAAATTTAAAAATAAAAATGTGATCTTAAGTTGGTGAAATTTTTTTTTCAATTTTATAGGAGATTCTTAATGTGTTTAATTCATAATAATAATAAAGATTTGCAAGTTCTACCGACTTACTGCCGCATACAACTTATAAAATCCGCAAACCCAAAAGAAATTATTAAAAAAATTCTCATGTGCAAAAATCAAAATTTGCGAATCATCAAGCTTAAAGGTCAATTAATCAAAACATGGCAAAAATGTTAGTCAATACATTGTTTAGGTACGAACGTAGATTGAGGACCCAAAGATGCTTTTGAATTAAATTGCTGTGACGCGGGACCTCAAAATCAGCATCAACATCATTGCTTTTACTTTTGTTCGTTCACGTTCGCAAAAATTGTTTTCAGTTTCATTAAAACGGATAATTTGAGTTTTAAGTTCCAATCTTGACGCGACTTGAGGATGACTTTAGAATCTTTTACTTAATAATGACAGGAAAATGGAATTCTTTAATGAAAAAAGCATCAGCATGTTGACCAGAGGGGGGAGGGGGGAGGGGGGAGTAGCCCAGAGGGAGATTTGGGGTAAAGTCCTTTTTTTGAAATTTTAATCAATTTGCATGTGTTTTTTGAGTAAACAAAATTCCCAAAACCCCCCCTGGAAATTTTATTTTCTGGCTACAACCCTGGCCAGGCAAATTAGAAAATTAATATTTTTTTTGAAAATTAATATCCAATCCGAAAAATCAGATTATCCATTTAAAGAAATTGATTTTTGACGTCATATTCTTACTTTTTTATGATCAGTACTCTAAGTATAAGCTAGTCGTTCTTAATTTTATGTTTCATTTATAAAATCAGTGCTTTTAATGCGAAGCCTTGTAGTATGAAGTAAGCTGTGATTGAAGTGAGTTTGCCAAAAAATTAAATTGCGAGGATTTAAATAATATAATAAGTTGGAATGGAAAATTTATTAAAAATTTAAAAAGAAGAAACAAATAAAAATCTGGAAAAAAAGTGAAATTTGAATTTTTTTGTAAAATAATATTTAGAAAAAATCAACCAAAAGTTTGAGTGAAAAATGAAAAAAATAAAATTTCTTCTGGAAGAAAATGATTATGATTGGAAAGACTTTAAAAATTATTTGAGTTCCTTTAATTGGGATAAAGTGATATTCTTACTGTGTCTGTATGTTGGAGGAATAATTGGATTTTATTACTTTATTACGCTGCAATTAAAAGTGTACACATATCTATGGAGTGAGTAAATTAGCATTAAAAGTCTAATTAGCGTAATCATGATTTTCAAAGGGAGCTATGCACAATTATTTATACACTGTCTCTATGGAAATAATCATTTAAATATGCTTATCTTCGTTCTTAATGCGATAAAGTAATGTTTAAATATTTCAAATAGATAATTTTATTGAATTTGTGCATTTGTACAAACTTGATTTTTAAAATTGTCGAATACATCTCTTAATCGTTTATTTTGGTGAATTCTTAGAACTACTCCACATAAAGCAGCACGATTTTATAACTATAAAGCAGTGATGACAAATCCAAGTGCCGCGACACACTAGTATTCCGTGAAAAAAATTGAGATATCCCACAAACCATATGCTGTGTCTGCTTTTGGTCATGACTTACCACATCATGAGATTTTGGTCATGACAAGTGTGCCGCGGCACATAAAATGTTGGACACCATTGTTATGAAGTGCTACGAAGTGATTAATATATTAAAACAATTATAAATGATTCAGAAACCTACAATTGTCGACCTCGTGACTATCTGTTCGCAAAAATAATGAACGAACTGACCTTAATGTTCAATAATTAACCTTAATGTTCAATATATGCAAGGGATGAATACATAAATCAAAGAATTTTAATTTTTAAGTCAGTTAATCGAATAGAGAATGGCTGTAATATGCCAACATCTAATTCAACTGTTTAAAATTCTTATATAAATGTTTTAAATATCATTCTGGGTACATTAATATATATACTTATGTTCCTGAATACCTTTTGGTAATAAATTATTTAACTTATAGAAATCCGGCACCAAGCGACATGACTTTGGAATGGCGCTAGATTCGATTTAAATCTGGAACCATTCTAAAATCTCGCCAGTTTAGTGCTGGATTTCCATTCAATTAATTGTCTTGTGCTATTCCGGATAATATAAGAATAAATAAAATCAAGAAGTCACACTCCTGTAATGTTTAATCTTAAAAGTAAAAGATCATGTATGGATTATTTCTGTAAGATCTAGTTGCACTAAAGAATTAGCTAAGAAGCATTATAAATCCAAATTAAATTGAATGTAAAGCTTGCTTTAATCCTTGCGATCCTGAACTTTCTGTGCAGAAAACACACTTCAAGAGGGGCCCAAATTTTTTTTTCTGTTCACACAAACTTCAGTCTAGACTCATTATAATTTTTTTTTGCAAATTAAGGTTCTTGAGATAGTCTTGGTCCAATTGGGTAACAAAATCATTTTGTTAATTTATCATGAAGAGCTAATCAAAATCAATGAAGTTACAATTTTAGTTGTCCACATTAAAAACTTCTGGACTTAAATAAGAAGGAGTGACAAAATTATCACGCAAGGCTGTTTAATGAGTTCAGCAAAAAACTTGAATTTTAAAATGTTAAATCACAGTCACAAAAATTCTCAAATGATTAATGTCAATCAGTTTTAAAACACAAGCGGAGTACAAAGCAAGAGTCGTTTACATTGAGGACAGATTTGTGCCTGCTAATCAGAGATCTTTTTATCATCGACCAGAGCACGCAGACGATGAAATTTTGTGTGGATTCGAGTCAACTCGGAGTCGACTCTGCCATACAAAATCGATAAAAGTCTGGAGTTAGCTTTGAGCTCTGTCATCGACTGATTGAATAAATGTGGGATTATATAAAAAATTAATTATTGTAAAATCAAGAAAGCATGCAGGTTGCATGACTTTACTTCATTTACCAAACTAAACTCAAGTACCAAAAAAAATTATAAAAAAGATGAAATTTTCAATCAAAAACTTCATCTAGCTCCTCCACTGACTAATACTTAACCTTTTTCTTTCAGTTTATCATGTTTTTATGATTGGTGGAATTGGACTAGGTCCTGGAGCGCACAGATACTTCAGCCATAGATCATTTAAAGCTACTCGACCATTTAAATTGTTCCTTATGTTCTGCCAGACGATAGCTGGTCAGGTAAGATAATATAAAATCTAAAAGTTCTTCAATTGCTTCAATAACTTTAAATGCTTAGTATACAGTCCTATTTTGGTGTCAAGTCCATCGTGTCCATCACAAATATGCTGATACAGAGAAAGATCCAACGAACATAAATCGTGGTTTTATGTTTGCGCATCTTTATTGGGCGTTTCGTTTCTCACCGGAATGTAAAGCGGCATTAGAAACTGTTGACGTCAGTGATTTGAAATTGGACAAAGATGTGATGTTTCAATACAGGTAAGATAATGTTTGATGCTCAATGTTTGTTGATGTTTTGGTTTTTCTTAGCAAATATTGAGTTCATTGACTTTTGTAAATGCTGCGTGCGTGAACTAAATTTTTATTTACGTTTCTAGATACTTCCCGATCTTTAGCTTCTTACTGTGCATTTTATATCCAACAATTGTCCCATATTTACTATGGAATGAGACATTATGGATTAGTTTTTGGGCAAATATGTTCCGTTGGCTACTCAACTATAATCAAATGAGTTTTGCGAACAGTCTTATGCACATGTATGGGAAAAAGCCATATGATAAGAATGTTTCAGCTGCTGAATATTTGTTTTGCATACTTTATACTTACGGCGAAGGGTGAGTGTCGTTAGATTTGACCTTGAGCACAAAAAGTTGATCATTTTTTGTAAATTCATAGCTATCACAACTATCATCATGTATTCCCATGGGATTATAAGTAAGTACATCCTACATTCTCAAAAATAATTAAGTTTAATGAATTTTTGATTTTTAGAGCTGCAGAATTCGGTGATTTCACTCACTTCAATATTTCAACAATAATGCTTGATGTATGTGCAAGATTTGGTCTGGTTTATGATCGTAAAGTAGTTTCAAAGAACATGATTGAGAGAAGAAAAGCAAGGACTGGTGATGGAAGCAATTGGCTAACATCAAATGAAATTTTAAAGAACCCAATTTGGGGTTATGGTGACATAGATATGGATGTGGATGATAAAATTGATTTTCATGGATATCTTTTTGATCAAAACAATAATATTATTGATAAGAAGAACGAGAGTTGACTTTATGTAATTTTATATATTTTTTTTTTGTATTTTTAATAGATTTAATAGTTTTGATTTTAATTCTACTAATTGAATTTGGTATTATTAGTAATTAAAAACATAGAAAATAATTTTTGAAACCCGGGAAAAAAAACATAAAAGATTGAATTGATTTAAAATAAGTTTAAAATTTATTAAATGTAAAATAAGTTTTAGGAGCCAAATAAAAAACTAAAGCTGTAATTAATTTTAGTTTAAACCATTCGAGTATTTTTAATTTTGGGGTTAGGGTCGTTGAAGTTGTTTGATTAGCACTTATTTGCTGCCTTACTTCGCTGGCTGGACAGGTCAATTGTGATCCATAAGCTCTCTTAAAGACTAATAGCATGAATCGTGCCTTATCTCTTGATAAAGCTTATCAATTCCAAACATTAAATGTCAATAATCTATTCAAGAAAGTAGCGAATTCAATACCGATAACAAAAGGTTTTTGAGTCTGTCGCAACATTCACAAAAAGTGTTTGAATTGTTTTTGGGAATTCCCATTTCAAGGCCAGTCTGTTGTAAGCAACGAAGTCAAGATGTGTGAACAATGACTGGCAAGATTTGTTTCATCTTCTGTTACATCTTTTGTTTATTGTAATAAATATTTTAAAACTACTTTAAAAAGAATTTTATGTCTAATCAAGGCGTGGAAACTATCCCAAATATCCCATATATCCCAAAAATATTCAAAATAATCCCTGAGCCTGTAAGCATTAGAATTGAGATATCCCATCATATCCTGAAATTACACGTCCAATACACTTAATACTCGAATTTAATCGATCAGAAATCCGTCACCAAGCTAGTGTGACTCTGGCATGCTGCTAGATTACAATCGAAGCCAGCACCATGCCAGCTTGGTCTTTCGTGTTCGGGTTAGTATTTGCATATTTTTCAAAAATTTATTCTCTTACAATATTCAATAAAGCAAGCAGGTATTTCCAAGAGGAAATCCCAAAAAATAAATCTTAAAGATATTCCCAGAAAATGAAATAAAAATGATTCTCAGAACTTTGTCAACTCTCAAGAAGATCAGAAGTGAACAAGATATTTTCTAGTAAATTTTAATTATTTTCGAAAAAAATGGAAGCTACAAAAGAAATAAAACTAGTGAATCAAAAAGAACTGAAAAACATTTTCTTTGAAATTAAATGGCCCACAGTGATTCAAACTGCATCAATTTACGTATTTGGTGTCATTGGTGTCATTGGACTGTTAACAGGACATTGGAAGTTTTTGACATTTTTGTGGGGTAAGCCTTTTTTGAAACTATTGATTTTTGGATGCACAAAACTTAATCCTTAGCTTCTTATGCATTTTTATCCAACAATTGTCCTTTATTGACTTTTGTGAATGGAATTTCAAATTTTCATTTTATTGTTTTGGTATTAAAGCATTACTAATCTTCATTGTATGCGGATTCTCAATGAATATTGGAAGTCACAGACTATTGGGACACAGATCATTTAAGACAAATCGAGTACTGAAATTAATTTTGATTTTTGGTCACACACTTTCTGGACAGGTGAGGCTCAATTATGATATAAAGATGTTTTTAAATGTAAACCTACAAAATTTGTCATTAATGGAGTGTTAAAAAGCACCAGTAGTGTTTATGTCATTAGATCTAAAGCTTCAGTCGTTCCTTAGCTCGCCACTGAACTGCACATGACCACTTCTGTTTAATTATGGAATATAAAATTAATCGAAATATATTTTTAATAAACGTTCAACAGTGGAGCATAATCAACTGGGTAAGAAGTCACAGAGCTCATCACAAATACACAGACACTGCTAAGGATCCAACGAATATTAAGAAAGGATTTTGGTTTTCACATATTTACTGGATGTTTTGGTATTCACCAGCTGTTGAAAAAGCTATCTTGTCAATTGATGTTAGTGATTTGAAAGCAGATAAAGATCTGATGTTCCAATATGAGTAAGTTTAAAGAAGTAAAATATGGTGTTTACCTTTTTGGCAGAGCTCGAGACTCGACTTCGACTCGACTAGAATCCATACAAAATTGCATGCTTTTTGGTGTTACTAAATCAAAACTTACCAAGCCTGCCTTAAAAATTCCAAAATCTTATCATTCCAGCTACTTCCTCCTTATTCACTTCTTCAGCGTAGCAATATTTCCAGTCATTGTGCCAGTTTTCCTTTGGAATGAAGCATTATGGATTGCATGTTTGGCTAATTTCACTAGATTATTAGCTAACTTGACACAACTTAGTGTTTTTAATAGTGTCATGCATTCCCATGGTCCGAAACCTTATGATGAGAAAACGTCAGCTGTTGACAATATTTTTGCAATTATCTTCACATTTGGTGAAGGGTAAGTGATGGATTTGAATTACGAAGCAGCAAATGAATGCATTTTAAGGCAAATTATAAAATTATTGCAGCTTTCACAACTTCCATCACACATTTCCTTCCGACTATAAGTAAGTTGAAGAATAGCTTTTATTTTGATATTTTTCTACAATATTAATTTTTTGTCAGATGTGCTGAATTTGGTGACTTAAAGCACTTTAACTTATCAGCATGTATCATCGATTGGTGGTACAGACGAGGATGGGTTACAGACAGAAATGAAGCAACAAAATCGATGATTGCACAGACGAAAATAAAGAGCGGAGACGGAACTCATTGGTTTGAGTCTGAAAATATACTCAGCAATCCACAATGGGGACATAAAGATGAACAAAAAATTGAGGAATTTTTTAAGGATTTTGAGTTTTGAGATATTTTAACGACCTCAAATAAATGATTTAAGCTATTAAAAACATCTTTATATTTTTTAAGGCTGCAACTTATGAATAAAACCTCCAAAAAGACCCAAAGCCTTAACAACAATTCATCAAATTGAATCACAAAAAAAATCAATCAAACCGTTCCATCTATCATTCCTTATCATTGAAACACCATGACTACAACGAATATCCAATGTAACTTAATTAAATGAAAATCTTAATCACATGTTTACCAACTTAATTAATTTGATTATGTCATCATGCTGACAATGTCATGACACACACGAAAATGTAATTTTGTCAATCACATTTAATTTATATCTCCTTTTGTCTGTCATTTGCTTACGGATGATATAAGAGCTTACGAGACTCAATCACCAAACGCACTTGAGGACACAGAAAATAAGATAAAGAAAGAATTAATTAAAATTAATGACTGTACATGATGATGCCAATTTACCTGTAAAATTAGAAGCTTTGTTGAATTGAAGCTCTATTGGGAGGAGCTTCTGATGAGGAAATTTGAGATATTTTAATGGTAAAGTGTATTGGAATAAGAGATATTTGAGGACTCTTGACTAGATTGAATCGTGATTGGAATTTATTTAAATCTGAAAAGATAAATTCAATTACTTAAATCTGAGATTTTTTCATTTAAAGGATTGATTTTGATACTCATGCTGTATTCTTTTCAATGAGTAGCTTTGAATGTCCCAAACGACATCATTTTTGTTCCATTTTTAATCTGTTTCATATGATTAATTTTTTTTCCTCCTTTAACTTATGCAATTTTAATCCCGAAAGTCGATACTTACTTGCTGACTTACTTTGTACAGATCAATTGCGATCCATGACCTCCCTCAGATGCCGCATGAAGTTGGCTCTAACGCTGGCTACCGCTTGCCAATTACCAATACCAAATGTAACGCTATCTCTATCAACAGCCTTTTTACCATGAGTTTTTTGGCCTTCCTTATGATCTCTTACCAACTACAAAGTCCGATTTGAGATCCTGATTTAATGGAGCTTCCACAGATTTTCTCACAACATATTCAGCCCATGGAAGTCTGATCACTTTTATTCGTTTTACGATGTCAGCTTTTTGGAAAAACTGAAACACTTCTAAATTGCTCCTGGATTTGAAAAATTCATCTTTTCTTGTTGGTCCAGAGATCGCTTTTAGGATCCTCCACTCATGCCTCTGCCTGATGCCAGTGTCATTCCGTCCTGGTGTGGGATTCCTATTTGAATGTCTGACTTGTGCTTTTCGGGATTTAAACTAGTCGTAAATGAACAAAAAGAGATGGAATGAGAATTTTTGAGTCTAGACAAAAATGGCGACTCTAGTTAACTTCCAATTCATCCACAATCGTTTCAAAAAATCACCAAATTAAAAACACCATAAAGTGTCAAAGCAGCAGATTTAAAGTTAAATAATTGAATTAAAAATCATCAAAATGATTTCAAAATTTCATCCTTTTATTCGTTTATTTCATGCACACTTTTGTGAGAGATAGATAAGTCCAAAATCCACCACTAAATTAAATCAATAGATTTATGAGACAAAATTTGCATTTAGATGAAAATTCATTCATTTTCCTAATAGATTTATGCATGCAAATTTCATTTTTTTCTCTCTCTCTCTCTTTCTCTCACTATATCTCACTCCATATTTCATTCGGTCTATGTTGTATGACTGTGTATATTTCATATGCGGTCTATTTTGAATATTCCATAGATTATAGTTCAACATGTGATAAATCAATAGAAAAAAAGCGAGCGATTATTTTTTTTTATATACATAATATGTGCATATCTATTCTGTGCATACAAACACTTAACTCTCTTGAATTGTATGCTTTTGTGTGGGGTTAAATTGGAATTTTGTGAGGACGGAAAAATTAAAAGAGCGGTGAATATATTGGAAGTGGCAGAAATTGTGTTAAAAATTATACAATTTGACTTTCTATCGGTTTGGGCGTATCTAGGTGAACTAAAGTGATGGCTAGAGGAAGTTTTGTTATTCCTGATACATCAGGCAGGTCAGGCAGAGTAAAAGATAGTTTGTATAGGTTCAAACATTCTTTATCTGCTATTTTGGATCGAACACAGTGATGCTTGGATGTCCAGACTCGTTAACAGAATCTGTTGCTATCTGAAATAACGTGAGCAATTTTAGGATCTTAGGTATCGAACTAATGTCTTTATAAAAGAAGATTACAGATATTGAACTGTTGGCTAGCCACTCGACCGTTGAGTCTTTATTCTTGCACTGACAGTTCTGCATATTTCTTAATGCTCCACTTCAAGCGCGTAACCACGGGGAGGAGGATTTGGGGGACAAATCCCCCGACGTTAACAGAAATTTCTTCATTTTGCTAGGAGTTTTATGAAAAACTCGAAAAAATCACCCCCCCCCCCCCCAAAGTTTTCCATACAAAAAAAATTGTCCACAAAATTGTGCTCCACTTCCAACTCTGTTCACTTTTTGGCAGCAGTTTTCAGTCATTATAAAGCAGAATAATAAAACGTTCGAATAAAAACTCAATTTCATTGAAAAAATTAATTGATAACAACCTTTAACAGCTTACAACTATAATACTATACAACCCAGACATTACTATAATACGTACCTCAAAAAAAGATAAAGGAATTCCACTTAAAATTCATAAGCAGCAAAAAATGTTCCATTCTTTCGATTTTAATCTCCTAATTGCTTTTAATTTTCTTTCATTCTGAAATGAGTCGATTGGGATTATGAATTAATTGCTATAGGAACTATCAAGAGAGAATGAACAGAACAAAATACTAATTAACTTTCACGTGAAGGAACTGGAATTCTTTTCATTACCTTTTAAATTTTTATTGCTCAATTTTTAAGAAAGATTTTATTTTTAAGGTAAGAGCTTTAAGTGAGGATATAGTGAGGATTCTTTGGCAATTGAAATAGACATTTAGTGGGAGCTTAAGGGGTCGTTCACTTATGACGTCCGAAATTAACGGTCATTTTTCAAAAACAAACAATGTATTTTCAGGAATTTCTATTGTTCTTTTCTTGCTGATCCCCCCCCCCCCCTGGACTTCATAAGTGAACCTAAGTGGCGAAATTTGAGAGTATAGAAGAAAAAGGATTAGGGTTCACATAACAGGTCCGGACCCCCTTCCTCCTTGATTTTTTTTTCAAAATAAGGAACAATTTTTGGGTGTCCACATTTGAGGCAACAAAAAGCAAATTTGGACACTCAAAAAATTTTTTCTGGCTATGCTCCTGTCACAAACAATTGCGAACGCCTAAACCTGTGACAAAATGTGAAACTCATCCCTGTTAATTCTACTTTATAACTCCAACTTTTCGATCAACAAAATTATCTTCACCACCATGAACATCATCCATAAAACATAATGTTCAGCACACATAACTCCAATTTTCTCTCCATCTTCAGCATGAATTACTATCCCATCAACTCAAAAAGACATTATTCACTTAAATACCACATAAACTATACTAAAACTACACCCATAAACAACAAAATTACTTCTCAACTGGTTGTTAAAGTTTCACAATAAAAATGACCAAGTCATTGACCGTCAACCACATTTTTCATCCATCAACAATATTTACTTCCATGTCTAATTGTTTGTCATCCTTTCATCGAAAGACAAGCACAAAAAAATGTTTAATGATAAATAAAGTTTCATAATACAGAAATGAAAATGTCCATAATGAATGGATCATTTGTCCCAACGGAAAAAGGGACGAGACAACATATAAGCATCTCGATTCTAGAATGAAAAGATGACATTATAGTAAATTGTGACCTAATTGTCTTCATAATAACAAACAAAAACGAAAATGAAGCCTCTCAGAGCGTCAACAACAACAAATTTAAAGCACATTTGGCAGCAATTTTGGTCAATGATTTGATATCTTGTTTCTCTTTCAGCTTTTTTTTATATGACTAGTTAGACTGACTGGGTAAATACATAAGAGATGAAAAGTATTGTATGAAGAGGCAATGATCTGTGAGTATTTATTTTGTATATTTTTTTTTGTGTGTCTTTTATTGGCCAATAACAGAATCGAGATGATTTTTTTGTGAGCAAATGAAGGCTTTCAGCATATATGGCGCCCGGGAAGAGAAGGAATAAATTTGAGTTTTTAAGATTTAAGAAAAAAAACGTATGTTAAGTTCTGAAAAATGGTAAAAGACGTAGGCAGGAGATCAAGAGGAGGTGAGATATGGAAAGGGGTCATTCACCTATGACGTCCGACATTCAGAAAGGGGGGAGGGTATTCTTAAAATCATGTTTTTGACGGACATCATAAGTAAATGACCACAAAGGTCATTCGAACATCGATTTTAAATAATATCAGTTAAATTGCGTCAGTAGCTTAAGTGAAAAGCATTGGTTTTGCGTTCGTAAGTTCTTGGCTTAACCTAAAGTCATGCGTAGATGGAAGCTGGTTTCAACAATCTTGTCATGAAACTTATTTTGTGTGCTTACTACGAAGCTTATAAGTGGTTCATATTCCGTTATATTTTGAAGCAGCGGCATAGCCATTAATTTTTTAAGGAGTGGATTTTTAATTTTTTGTGTGAAAACTTTAGGAGGGGGGGGGGTCTAAAATTGCATTACAAAAACCCTAGCAAATTAAAAAAAAATTACTAAGGGGGGTGGACATCCAATCAATCACCCCCTAGCCACACCATTGATTTGAAGACTTGTTAGGTATGTGTACAAAATATTGTCATAATTTTAACTTTCATTATCAGTCCAAATCCCCAAATTCATTCAAAACCTTCAATTCAAGAAGCTATAAATATCAAGTAATGCTCATCCTTACATTCCTCTTTTCCTCGACTTCCTCTAACATCCCAAAACCCCTCAAATAAACAACCAAAATACCTAAATAATATTTCATGATGTTTGTATCCATTCATGTGTCTGCAATGCATTGATAACAAGCTATATTCATGAATATCCATAGTGTTGTATTGAAAATTAATCAAATTCTGCCAGATTGCCTTTCTTATTGACTTGATGCTTCTCATCATTAATTAGAAATTTGATATGTTGGCGTGGGAGTTTGTTATCAGAGGAAATCCAATCGTACTCGATGAATATTGAAATGTTTCATAATTGATTGAATTAAAGGCATTGATTGCTGTAGTCGTGATGAAAAAGTTTTATGCATGATAGAACTTTCAATAAAATAATAAAAAAAATTCTGCAGTAGCCAAAATATAAATAAATCGAGGGAGGTCACTAAACCCCTAAAAATATTTTTTTCTCATTCCAAAAAAAAAAGAATGCAAACATTTTTCATTATTGTTTTCTTTATGATCCTCATTTAGTCTGTCTGTGCTAGTTGAATGCTTATGTTCGACAAATGAGAAGATATAAAAAATGTTGTGTTCGTTCTTTGTTTTTGGGGGTTCGCTATGCTATCAGTTTGAGATTCTCGATGTCCACTCTCGTGCTGTTCTGTTGAAGAATAGGTTGTGGTGGTGAATTTAGTCATACAGTGCAAAATTAGCAAGGTATCCAAGCTTTAGCTGATAAATCCCAAGGATTAATCAAGTAAGTCCACATCAAGCCACCTTCAAGTAACCCCCAAAATTCAAAGCTCAAAAACAAAGCAAAAAACAAGCACAAAACATGATGAATTCACTTGCATCGTTGGAGTCGTTTAATAATGACGTCCAAGATTTAGGAGGGGGAGGGGGGGGGGGGGGCGGCAAGAATTTTGTGACAACTCAAACAAAGTAATTTTTTTTCTCTTAAATTTTATGGTATTTATAAAAATCATATTTTTTTGGACATCATAAGTGAATGACCTCATCATCATCACATCAATTTATTTACTTGAGTATTTTTTTTTTCAAAATTAATTTTCATCCACAATGACGGTGGATGGTAGATGAAGATGGAACAAACAACAGCATGAAGATGCTAAATGGATGCTGTTAAACATCAAGGCGATAATTCTTTTATATGAGAGTGAAACTCATAGAGAATGAGCGATTAAATGATGTGGATGGATTTCAGTTTTTTTCATTATTGAGTGCATCTGCTGCTTCTCGACAATCTCACTGCTGGTATCTTCTTTTGTTATTGAGATGGAAAATTGGAAAATTATTGCGAGATTGAGATAAATTATTGAGATTTTGATGACAGAAAAATTGGACGATATTGTGGGTGTTTATGGATGGGATTTGGAAGGAGGTGGGATGGTCTTCATGAAAAGCTTCTAATTTAAGAATTATTGAGAAATATGAACTACCAGAATCTCAAATTAATCCTAATAAATTAAGTTCCTGAAATATGAAATATTAAATTTCAAGTTCACTGGTTTTTGCTTATTTTTACTTCCTCTCATTCCATTATTCATGCACACAAAGCATTCGCTATTCAAAAAGTTTTTATAAACTTTGTTTTAAAGAAAATAAGCTGCATGAGAAAATTTTAATACTTAAGGCAACAATGAGGAAAATGTTCTTGAAGTTGCAACCTTGAACTTAAGCAAACAATTGCTAGGGATAAATTGAGAAGAATGTTTGGAGACTGAGAGGAAGTTTATCAGGAATTAGAGGGATTATTGCTGAGGTTTTTGAATGTATCTGGAACAGCACGAGTTGGTTAATCGAATAGAATCTGGGAACAAGTTGGCGTGACTCTGGCATGGTGCTGGCTCCAAATCGAATCAAGCAAGCTAGCGTGACTATGGCATGGTGCTGGATTCGATTTAAGGCCAATACTTTGCCAGAGTCACACCAGATTAGTGTCAGATTTCTATTTTATTAACCTACTTGTGCTACTTGAGTATATCGATAGGATAAGTTCTCAAACATGGCCAATTCTTAGAGTTTACGGAGTTTACTAAGTTTCGAGTAGAAAAAAAACAAACTTAACCCTCCTAAATAATTGTGTAGACCCTTAAAGGTCAGTCTGGATTATATTCAGTACAAATTCAGTACAAAATCATTTCAAGGATCCATCATTCTTCTCTGAATACAATATTATCCTATTCATCACATCTTTTTTTCGCATTTCATCACGTATTTCATTTCTAGAGCATATAAAAGGATTCTTGGAAATGATTCTTTTATTTATTTCAGAATTATTTTATTCATTTGAAGACTTATGAAAAAGTCGTGCTCATGGTTCATCTCTGGCAATTTATGTGAATATGTTTGTTCGGAACTTCTTTGGAAGATTTTGAAAAATAAGACAGCACTAAAGTATTTTCTAGGTTTTCAAAAGTTTAAAATGTAGAGGTCGAGGACAGATGACTTAAAATTCTGTAATATTGTGAAATTCTTTAAAAGAAGTTGCCATTATTTGAAATTCCTAGGATAGTTCGTAGCTGGTTGTGGTGTTAGAGCATAGTGGAATCTAAACTCTATACTATAGAGCCATATATAAGCGAATCTGCCACTGCGAGAGTTGGGCCTCTGTGGCACGAGTGGTTACGCAACAGACTGGATATCTTCAACCCTCTTTTGTGAGGACATGGGTTTGATTCTCACCAGAGACCGATCTCTCAATTTATTTTACAGTGTGTTGCCAATTTGACAAGGATTCGAACAAATCTCACGACATTACCCTAGTTATAAGGATGCAAACAGAATTAATGTCCAGAGACGCATTTTGAGTCCTACTTTGACATCTAAATCTAAGGTTGAGTGCTTTAATACAACGAACTCTTAATTATTAAACTCACAAAAAAATATCCTCGCCAGCATCAAGCGAATGTTCACATCACAAAAAAAAAAAATAATGACAGAAAAGCTAAGCACGAAAAGTGCTTATAACAAATTACAATAATTAAATATTTCCTCTCTACAATCTTTCTTTATTTCATCTCCAACATACGCCATACACTTTATAGATGTACATTTTTTTACATTAGCAAGTAAGATGAAAAACGTGAACGACAAAAAGCTTTTAATCAAATTAAATGTCCTTTGAATTTCATAATCTCCGACTACTTTTCTCTCCTTTCTATTCTTTGTGTCTGTCGGTGCTCTTGATGCTACTGCTGGTTGTTCCAT
Source organism: Chironomus riparius (assembly GCA_917627325.4). Taxonomy (NCBI): domain Eukaryota; kingdom Metazoa; phylum Arthropoda; class Insecta; order Diptera; family Chironomidae; genus Chironomus; species Chironomus riparius. The sequence goes on along the minus strand of OU895877.1, from coordinate 11,419,595 downwards.
TTTAATCGTAATTTGTAATATGAAAGCATTCTTCATTTCCATTTCATATTGTTTGTTGTTGTTGCTGCTGATAGTGTACTGTGAATAAGAAAAAATGGGAATATAAGGGTCAAGTAAGAAAAGTTGAGGGAAGAGAGCGCATTTTTAAATTTTTTCTTGCATTTTTCTCAGTTTTTTGATTAATTTATTATTTTAAAATTCGCCTAATTTTAAAACATTCCAAACTGACTCCTTTAGCATCCTCATCTCCCCACAAAAAACTGCCTTTAAATCTGCTTTTTCTCTCTTTTCATTCCTCACGAGAAAGTCAGTGAGCAAACTTAAAAGTCTTGGTCGCAAAGCTATAGAAAGAAGATAAGAAAGAGAGAAATTTGATATTGCCATTATGCACTTTTCTCCTTTTTTTCCATTTCTTTAATAGCAAATGAAAATGACGTCGTTATTGCAGCGAAAATTAGCTTTGACAATGAAATGAAAGAGAATAAGGCTAATAAAAAGCTTTTGAAAGAAAAAAAAATTTAATGTGCTAATTCGAGATTAAGAAAGGAAAGGATGAAGGAGAAGATTTTTTTTTTCAAAATATTAAGGTTCTCTTGAATACGGTAAGTGAAGGATGAATAATGTCGGACCAACTGAATTTTGAACCCTTTTGTTTCAAACCCAATTTTTTTTTAAAATTGATAGGTTCACATCCAATGCCAGCGACAAAGCTAGTTTGTTCTAAGAGCATATCAAGGGTAAATAGGCCTGAGCATAGGCCTCACTGTGAAACTGGTTGTATGTGTATGTGATAAGTACCTCCGTGGCTGAGTGGCAGTCAACCTTAAGAGACCATTGGTTCGATTCCCAACTTGTTGTACATTAATATACACATGCAGCAGTTATAGAGAGAACTACAGAATGAAGACTTATTTGGTCTTGACCTCAAAGCCTTATTTCCTCATATTCTATTCATAAATTCATCTCCGTTATAAGCTGACTCCCTTCCAGTGACGTAACTTTGCTCCTACTCCCTGTGAAGCTTTTAAATATGATAATTTCTTAAACATCCATTTTTTGCAATTATTTTCATTGCTACTTCCACTTTTAAGCGAAAATGAATTTGCAGTTTTCATAAAACAAAAAAAAAACTTGAAATGAAAATTTTCACTCGAATCTCAGCAAGACATCAAGCTGCTTCCTTTTAATGCTTGTCTCATTTTCATTGCAAAGTGGAATTAAGAGGAGAGACAACGACGCGAATGACGTGATACTATGAGATTGTATAAAAAAAGAGCAGACAAGGAAGAAGCACAAAATGAAAGATTTACGGGAAAATGTAATTAGCTGAATCTTGTGCCGCTTACGATACGACGGCTTATGATGATGATGAGAGGGGAAAACATAGGAAAGAAATTATGCAATTAGCGATGTAAAGTTTGATGTCATTTCACTTCATCAAGTGCGACACACTTTTGCTCTTTAAGTTTGCGCAACAAAAAAAAAAGTTTTTATTCGCGTATCATTACCATCATTTTATATTATCGTTAACAGCATCTGTAGGAACTGTTGTGGTTTAGGTGGTTTGCTGCTGTTTTGTCGTTAATTCTGTGCTGAATTTTACTTTAGTTTTGAAGGCATTTTGCAGTTAATTTTTGTGGTATAAGTGAAGCTAGACTTTGTAGATTATGGTGCATCCTAGTGATTGAGTTTTGGTATATGTAGATTTTCCTTTAACTGCTGCATGTATATACTAATGAAAAACAAGTCGGGTTTGATGGAAATCGAACCCACGACTTCAAAACGGGGAATCTTTGACCACTCGATTAGTAATTCCTAATGCTCGGCCTCCGAGGTACTTATCTCACTTCAGCTACCCGTCATACACATACAACCAGTTTCACAGTGAGACTTATCTTCAGGTCTTTCTTATCTTGATAAGCTCTTCGAGTCATAGCCACAGTTTATCATCCAATAAAGTAGGTATGTGGTTTAGGGATCAGAGACATTTTTTTGGAATTGACTAATTGAAATCTTACTTGCTGACTATAATTGATTGATTTTAGACCAATCCTTCTTAAGCTAAGCTACACGTCACACTTGTGAGCTACGAATGCCAGTTTTAAGAGTCAAAAATTCCAGTTTTTTCAAAAAAAAAAAAAGTCTTCAATTATAGAGTTTTTTGAGATCTTATCAGACATCTCGTGGTCCTTGAAGACCTTACAAGAGCTTCCCTTAGGCTAAGGGCCTTATCTGATACAATTTGCCATATATTTTTATCACGTTTACTAAATATCAATTAAAATTCAACCTACATTTATCCTAAAATGAGACTAGCACGCTCTAAAATTCATTTTCATTAACCAACAAAAAAATTTTCCTCGAAATTTTTTTCATGTTTTTATTCCAGACATGAAACTGCACTAAAAGTCAACTGAGGTCATGAAAAAAAAACTCTCGTGCTATAAACTAAAAAAATAACAACAAGCATGAAAGAAGATGAAGAAAATTCTCCCACGTCATCATCTGTACAATTACTTACTTTTGTGCTAATTATATAATGGATGAAATGATCTGCCTTAACATTTTCTGGCTTTACTGCGTCAGAAAAAAAAATAAATGTTTTGAGGTTGGAGTTGAAAAACTGTCTGTAAATAGCTGCAGGTCATAAAAATTTTCTTAGAATTTGATGAAAAGTTAAAATAATTTTCAAAAGTTTGAAGGTTGAAACTTGAAATAATTTCTTTTTTCATCAAATCCAGAGCTTAAATATTTTTTTTTAAATTAAAGGCAAAAATTGTTTTAATTAAAATTTTCCAAGAACTTTCAATTATTTTGCCTGGTTTCAATTTGATTTTTACTAAGTAAAGTCAAAAACATTTTATTGTTAAAATAAACTTCTAAAGTCTATTACGATCTGTAATATTATCAAGTCGTTTACCTTTTCTTTTTAAGTTTTTATAATAAAGTTTCTTCTACTTGCCAAGAAGTCGAAAACCTCATGTAATTTTACCTTTCAACAACAATAAAGGCTTCTTTTTATTTTAGATATAATTATTTTTGGGTTTTGTTTTTTAAGTAAATGTGGGAATAAAGCGCAAAATTAGCGTTAAATCATTATTTTTGGTAGCCAAAGCTAGTCTGGCAGTTTCTAACGCAAAACCCGCGTCTTTGTTCATTCCCAAAAGCTTAACTTTGCAAAACTAATGCATTTTTAATGTAGCAAAATATTGCATAAAATGTTCAACAAACCAATCATAAAGCTACCCCAAATCGATCAATAAACCAACATACATCCCACAAAAAAGGGATTTCTTCCTCACCCATCCTTTTAATTTATTGATTACTTCAGTAAATTTAACAATTTCTTCAGTAAAGTTTTAAGATGAAAAGCTCTGAGTAATAGCTTTATACCTTTTTGCCTCGATGTGATAGAAAAAGTTTTAAATTGTTTTTTTTTTACATGAATATACATGAACATTAATAAGACTATACGCTCATTTATATAGATTTCAACACATTAATTTAAGTTGTAGAGAAGAAAATAAATGAAATGTTTTGGTTGATTTTTAAAAGGCTTTTAAAAAAATATTTGATTTTTTTGAATTCTTAAGTTAAAATAAATTAAAAATTGCGGAATGTTTAAAAACAGAATGATTTTGAAAAAAATTAAAAACTTTTTTAAAAATATTTATTAAAAATTAAAATTTTATTTAAAAAATTAAGTTGTAAAACCATAAAAATCAAAATCTTAATTTAAAATTTTCAATTTTTTTAAAATTAACCTCAAAACTTTTTACAAATTTTTATTATAAAAACATAAAACCTATTAAATTATGTAGCAAATGCCCCCCACTCTTCGTGCTACACTACTGCCCTATAAAATCTATTAAATAATTCAAAAAACCTTTAAGCTTTCATCCTTCTAAAAGTAAAAAAAAGAGAAATGGAATATCATAACATGCTAAAAGAATCTCCATTCTCGTTCAAACATTAGACTTTTTAATGACTTTTTTCATGAAAAGACATTGCCGACAACAATATTAAGCAAGCTAAGTGAAGAAAAAGTTGAAGATATTGGAAAATGAAATTAAAAGCCATGAAAATATTTTGACGATGATAATAAAAAAATGTGGAAAATTCTCGCTTGTCGTATTTAAGATATAAAATTTCCTTATTCCCTAAAATTGCCTATAATTTTGGTTTTGTGTGCTTGAAAAAGTTTTGAGAAGGAATTTTTTTGGTTGTTCGTTAAAGCAATTTAAAAGTTTTTAATGAGCAGTTTCGACGACAATTTAAACTTTCAGTTATTTCTTGAGGAAGAAAAGAGAAACCTGACGTAATTTGGCAATGTTTTAAGTAATTATCAAGTATCGAAGCTTGTCTGTGTTTATACATGCTTTTGTTGTTGATTTTTGGATGCAGTTTAAGTGATTCAATTTTTTTACGACAGGAGACTCTTAAAAAATTAAATAAATATTTTTAAAGGGGAAAACTTTTAAAAAATCAAAAATATTTTAAAAATATTTTGTAAAATTTTAAAAAAAAATTTTACAAAATATTTTTCAATATTTTTTCTCAAAATTTCTTACCAAACATTGAAAGGTGCGCTTTTTAACTCTTCAATCCTCACTTATACCATTCAATCTCTAATGAAACTATTTAATTACCTTTCATCACATAAACAAGTCAAATAAAAACATCAATAATAATAATAATAATAATCCTTTATTTAATTAATGATATACGTCGGAACAAACTGAATTTATCTTGATGTTAACCTCGTCGGTTTTAAATCAAATGTAAAAATGAAATGTGATTATTGAAATGACATGAGTTAAGTTTGAACTATTGAGATAAAAACATCAAGCACAAGTAGTTACGTTCATTTTACGATGAGAAACATGAAAAAAAAAATTGTTAACATGAAGCAGACATAGATACAGCAAAAAGAGACGAAAGCAGACGAAGAATAACAATTTTCATAAGAACGGCAATTAAATACTTTAATTTCATTTCATGAAAGCAATCAGCTTGTTTATAAACTGAGATAGGTAAACGTTTTTGAGGGTTGAATGAAAATGTAAGGTTTGGAAAAATTACAAGTGTTAAGTTTTTTAATAAATTAAGCCCCATATTTTATATATCGATAATAAAAACAATTCCCCTTATTTAAAGAATTTAATTGCATAATTATTGAGATTTCGTCGAAAAAGCTTTTATTGAGTTTTCGTTTATTTTTCATTTTTATTTATTGATAGCTTGTACTAGGGCTACCCAATGGACTCTAGAAATCGTTAAATCAATCAATTTTTATTTTTTCCCAAAAGTGTAGCACATCCATTTTTGATTCAAGAAATTTGTTGCTCGAGAAGGCTTCCAAACTAGACCGAAAAGCAGTAAATCATAATTTAAAGACGTATTTTTGAGACAAAATATAAATAATTTTTCGGTTCGTTGAATATAAATAGTTTCAGCACCACTGCTTTAACCAGCCACACCAATATCGAGCTAAATATAAAAAAAAAATTATTTACTTTTAGATATGACTAATTTAAGAATAAGCATAGACAAGTGTGGACTCAAATTATTGTGAATTTTTGTGATGTCATAAACGATAAAAAAATATTACCATTATTATGAGTTAAAATATTAGGCATAGACATAAGGTGTCACTTATTCAGTTCTCTTTTGATTTTTCAAGTGATAAGACGAGCTTAAAATTTTACAAAAATGATAAAAATTGTTTTAATTTTTGCATGTTTTGTGATTATATTTTGTGGATCAGAAGCTAATGAAGGATTTACACCATTTTTATCTGGCAGCACACCAGCATCAATAAGCCAGTTTCCATTTCAAGTTGCAATTGTTATAACAGAAGGATCAAGTGAAGATGTTTGCAATGGGGCACTAATTAAGCACAGATGGGTATTAACGGTATGATTTACATTGAGTATGAGGAGTAAAGTTGATTTTGGGGCATCGAGTTATGTTTCTTGCCCATAGCAAGATTTAACCTTCTATAGACCTTCTGCACACCAGTAACCCCCTTCTTGGCTCATTAAATTCTAGCTTCATTACTTAACTTTAGACCAAAAAGTACCAAGTTATTAAATTATTTTTCAATTTAAATCCACAGACTGCCAACTGCATTCGTGATGGTAAAGATCATAAAATAATCCTAGGGATGATCAGCACAACAGAAAAAATATGGGAAAGTGCAAAAATACTAAATTCGAACATAACAATTCACCCAAAATTTAATGCAACAACAAAAGAAAACAACATTGCACTAATCTTTGTGCAGGACATGCCAGTGCCTGATGGAAAAAATATAACAACCATCGACATCCCAAACGGAAATATTAATCTTGAAGGTAGAGAAGTAAGGATTAGTGGATATGGAAAAACAAGTGCATCAGGCAGCATTGGAGGCAGAGCTTTAAACTATTTTGATACAAAAATAACTTCGATTAGTTCTTGCTCAAATGTTAATGATCATGTTCAAAGCAGCTTATGCATTGAAACAACAGCTTCTAAATACATCTGTGCTGGAGACTTAGGAAGTCCAATGACATCAGAAATTTCATTAAAAAGAGTTTTGCTTGGAATTGGAAGTTTAGCGACTGACGCATGCATTACTGAATCAAAAACTCTATTTGAAAATGTTTTGTATCATAGAGACTGGATTAGAGAAGTTAGTAAGGGCAACATAGTAAGTTTGAGTACTTCAATTGCAGCAGTTATAGTTGTAATGATTTTTAAGAATTTTATTTAAATTTTGACATTAAAATAACGTTCAGCATTAAGGTACCATTCACTTATTACGTAACGCTTTTAGGGGGAGGGGGGGTCTAAGATTTTGTTACGGTTCAAACAAGGAAATTTTTTTTCATACAAATTTTGTTACGAGGGGGGGGGGGGGGGGTCTAAGAAGTCATTTTTTCGCGTTACGTAATAAGTGAACAGCCCCTAAGGGGAAATGTGCCTTAAGGTGTTTGCCTGTGTTGTGTTATGGCACCAGGCTCTTACTCTCTCCAAGGGTGCGGAGCTGATAACATTTGATGCAATATGATCAAAAATGAGTTTATCAGTTGTGCATTCTTCCTATTAAATCTTCAAAATATTGATTGGGTTAGTTATCAAGGAACAAAACACTAAACTTTTATTGACGAATTCCGACTTTATAAACAGCAAATATAAAGTAATAAAAAATCAAAAAAACCTTAATGATTCATTATTTCAACATCTTAACGCGCGCTACAAATGCGCGCATTAAAGATTACATTTTATCGGCAATTAATTATCGATAACTTATCAACCTGCGAATATATACTTTATAGTGAATTATCAATGGATTAATTCAGTCTGGTGTTTGGTTTTCGGGAAGAAACACACGAAAAATTAAGAATTTTGAAAAATGAAAAAGTTTTTATTTATTTTATCATTTATTGCTGTTGCTTCTTGTGACTTACTGACTGGGGAAAACATTTCACCTTTCGTTAGTAACGGCATTAAAGCCAATCTCGGAGAATTTCCTTATCAAGTTGCGATTGGTATGTTCACTGGAGATAATGCTTCAGTTTGCAGTGGAACATTGATTAAACATCAATGGGTGTTGACGGTATGATTACTTCCAATTGCTTTAAATTATTTCAGAATTTAATATTTCATCATTTTAGAGTGCTGCATGCTTAAACACTGGCTTTTTAAATTTCACTTTAGTTTTTGGTACCGTTGACTTACTTAGAGGAGAACGAGCATGGCAAAGTGGAATTATTCAAAAATCAAACTTTAAAATCCATCCAGACTACAACAGAAATACAAATGTAAACAACATTGCCTTGATTTATGTTGAAGATATGCCAGCAAACCTTACAGACAGCAACAATGTTGGAATTGTCGATTTTCCAACAGAAAATGATGCAAAGACTAATTTGACAGACCGTTTAGCAGTTATTAGTGGATATGGATTAATTAATGACGTTGTATCTACGACAGAAGGAATCTTGTATCATACTGAAACAGAAATCACAACCAACGATGTCTGTCAAATTATTCAAGGTTACAACGTGACTGAAAATGACTGGTGCACTCTGCCAATTGACAATAAATCAGTTTGTAGTGGAGACCATGGAAGTGCAATGACTGTTGAAATTGAATCGAGGAAAGTTTTGGTTGGCATTGCAAGTGCCATTACTAAATTTTGTACTGTTGGACTTCCTGCTGTTTACGAAAATGTTTTCTACCATCGAGAATGGATTGAAAAGACAATGAATGGATCATCTGTTGTTAGTGTTAGTTTCTCAGTTGCTGCTTTGATGATTATTTTGGTTTTAAGGAACTTCTTTTAAAGTTTGGATTAAATTTTATTTAGATGAATAAAAAAACTTTTTAAAAGTATTTTTTTGTGATTTGTTGGATCACCCTCCGCCCCCCCCCCCCCCCCCTTCTATCCTGATCAGGCGCCTCTCGATTGTTTCTAATATTTTTCAGAAAAATGGTCTTCTGGGTTTTGTGAGTCAGTATGTGATTAGCTAAGGCCAATCAGCAGAAAACAAATTTTTAAAAATGCACAGAAAATTGAGTGAATCCAGACAGGTAGACTCTTTAAAAATGATTTAATCTTTAATTCCTCATAACTTGATAGATTTCGGCTTATATTTATCAATTGAATCATGTCAGAAACTGTTTTCATTTAATATGATAAAATACCAATGAAGATTAGAAAAGTGCGTATTTGTGGAATCTCTCAATGATAGCAGAAAGTTGTGACTAATCATTTGTTCCTGCTTTATCGATTATTTGTTTTTTTTTTAAGTTATCAGCTTTGTATTTTTTATTCATTTCTTATCACATTTTATAAATTTTACAACCTTTTTTCGGTGACAATGCAATGCTGATTACCACCAATCAGGGCATTGCTAGGATTTCGAGCACCTAAACCCCCTTTCCTCCATAGCTACGACCTTGACATAAATATGAAGACATAATTTACGTTCCTGAACATACGTGGCACAATAATTTTAAATTAAACTGATGTAAGTTTTTGAAAAAAGGTTAAATTTTATTAAAAATAATAAAAATTTCGATTAATATTTTTTTTATATTTTAAAAAACTTTAAATTGGATGCTGATAATAAAATATAGAATATATTTATTAATAACTTTTCAATACTCATAGTCAGGTTATCTGCGGTCACAAAATTCACGAAATTCAGGATTTCTCCGATTTAAAACAAATTTTTAACTGCTTTTTTTTTTTTTTTTTTTAATTAAACTTTTTATTTATTTACATTTAAATTTAAGTATGTACAAAGTTTCTATACATTTTGTTGCTTTTTGTTTTAAGGTTTCAGGCATTCAATTTGCCTTTTGTCTCTTAATTTTGATTTCATTTACGGATTTTACTTTCTTTTGTATTTCATTTGATTTATTCGGTGTTTTGAGATGCAAGACGACTGTTGAAGTTCGCTTGCAACTTTCCGACGTAGTCTTCGATGGACGGTATTTTCGCTTCTGTATGAAGATCGGTGATCCTTTCATATCTTGTTTTATTGAGAACAATTCTCAAGAATTTGTTTTGCAGTACTTGAAGTTTTTGAAGATGGGTTTTTGCCATGCTTCCAAACGCTGGACAACCATATGTGAATATTGGTCTGATGGCTAGCTTGTAGATGAGAAGTTTGTTTCGTACGTCGAGTTGTGAGTTCCTGCTGATGAGCGGATAAAGCTGTCTTAATGCGGTGTGAGCTCTATTGGTCACATACTCCACATGCGGCTTTAATGTCACTCTCTTGTCGATCACCATTCCCAGATATTTAGCTTCTGTTTCCCATTTGATGTTTTCGTTGAGAAATTTGATGTTATTTCCTGGTAGTTGCCTGGAGTGCCTGTTTGTGATGAATAAGGCTTGAGTCTTCTGTTTGTTGAGGTTGATCTTCCATTTGTTCATGTATTGTTGAACTTTTCTTCCTGTGTGCTGTAGATGTGTCACAATATCGGCCGAGTTCTCTGCAGAATGATACAGTGCTGTATCATCTGCGAAAAGACCGATGTTGTTGGTTGTCTCTCTTACAACATCATACGTGAAGATGTTGTAGAGAGTTGGTGAAAGCACTGCTCCTTGTGGCACTCCGAATTTGATTACCTTGATTTCTGAGAACTGACCTTTAATAAAAACTGCGAAAGATCTTTCACTGAGGAAAGATCTTACAGTTTTTATAAGTGGCAGTGGAAATCTCAGTTTTAGCATTTTGTACAAGAGTCCGTTATGCCAGACTCTGTCAAATGCTTTTTCTACATCCAGGAAGATCATGCCTGTTGACTTTTTGTTGTTTAAGTTTTCTTTTGCTGATTTGATCACTTTGATGAGCTGGTGAGATGTTGATCTTCCAGTCCGGAAGCCACACTGCTGGTTTGGGATGATGTTGTTATCCTCAAGATGATCGTTGATTCTATTCAGTAATACTCTCTCCAGTATTTTGCTTATTGAGCTGAGTAGACTTATTGGCCTGTAGCTGCTTAGCTCATTTGCTGGTTTTCCAGGTTTTGGAATAGGAATCACTTTTGCATGTTTCCAAACTTTGGGGAAGTGGTTGAGTTTCAGACACGAATTGATGATGAATTTCAAGTATTCGAAACCTTTTTCAGGAAGATTTTTGATGAGTATGTTGTTGACTTCATCTAGTCCCGGAGCTTTTGGATTTTTCAGATTTCTTATGATGCTCACGATTTCGTTTACATCTGTTAGTTCTGGATTCTCATCATTGTCTTGTTCCAATGCTTCTTTGACTGTGTTGTTTACTTCCTGTGTATGTTGTGGATCGTTTTGTTCCAGAGGATTTTCGTGCACTTCACGAAAATACTCGCTGAGTGCGCTGGCTTTTTCTTTGTTGGTGATGAACGTTTTACCCAGATTTGTCAATGGAGGCATTGTTTTTGAACCTTTTTTGCAAAATTTTGCTATTCTCCAAACTGTTTGGTTTGACGGTTGAATCTCTGAGAGACGCTTATTCCAGTTTTTGTTTTTGAGTTCTTTAATTTTCTCATTGATGACTCTCTGCAGATAATTCAATTCAGATTTAAGTTGATTATCTCTGCTTCTCTGCCATCTTCGACGAAGACTCCTTTTTGTATTGATTAGATCTTTAATCTCCGGTGTGAGTTTAGTTGATTCGAACTTGATCTTTTTCATTTTTACACTTGAGTTCCTCGCTTCCATGATGAGTTCAGAGAGAATCTTAATGTGATTCTCGATCTCATCTGTTGTATTGCAAGAATTTTCTCCAATGTTGTCTTCAGTGCGGCGTGAAATTTGTGCTTTGAACTTTTTCCAGTTTGCGTTTTTGTAGTCATATCTGTAGACTGTATTTTCAGTTCTGTCGATTTTTGATGTTTTGATTTGGAAATACACAGCGCAGTGATCACTCATTGCCTCTGTGCATTGAAGTTCTGTTGTTTCGAGGTTGGAATTCGAGAGCATCAGGTCAATTGTTGACACTGATTTGTTTCGATCTTCTGGGTAGTACGTTGGCGAGTCAGGAAAGTAGATCATGAACTCTCCTGACATTTCCTGAAGAATATTTCCTGATTTATTTGCAACGTTGCAGTTCCATTCTCGATGTTTTGCATTGAAGTCTCCACAGATGTAGTAATTTCCTCTCAGATTTGTTATTTTGTTGATGTCATCTCTCAGATGTAGATCTATTTCCCCTCCTTTGCTTCCTCCTGGGAGATAGACTGAGAGGATGTGACAACTATCCGTGTCATTGATGAAGACTTTGATTCCAATGCATTCCATTAGTTTTGTGTTGTAGCTTGGTTGAAGCTGATGTTTTAGATTTCTTTTGACGATGATTGCAACACCACCCTTTGGTCTATCCACGCGATCCAATCGATGAATTACGTAGTCTGGATGCGAGTCAATTTTTGAGTTTGGTTTTAGGAATGTTTCTGAGATGCAAGCAACATCGACGTTTTGCTTGCTTAGGTAGTCGAGAAATGCTAACATTTTGTCAGTGAGGCCGTTAGCATTCCAGTAGAGGACGTTGATACTTTGTTGTCTACAATCCATTATTGTACGCGGTGTTTTTGGCACTTGAGCCGATTGCTTGGAGTATTTCGTCGATGAACTCTGGATTTTGGGCGATTAATTTGAGAAGCTCGCTGATAAGGTACTTGCACTTTGATTCCTCTATTTCTGAGATGTTTTTATCTCTTGTGCTGGTGCTTTGAGCTTGTTGATTAGTTGTTATGTTTCGATTCACTACCTCAACACTGAATGAAGGTTCTGGGAAGACTTCATTCGAGGTCTGACTTGTTGCACTGATGTCTTCTGAGTCCATAAGCTCAACATCTTGCTTTGGTTTTTGATGTTGATTGTTATTAATGCGCTCGTTTTGCTTTTTTCTTTGATTCTTTTTCCAATGTTTTCCTCTTTCTTTATTGTTTTGTTGGTTGATCAAGTTATTTTTATTTCCCTGATTTGAGGGTTTGTGATTTGGAGGAGGATTTGTGTTCCTTGGTTTGTGGTTGACTGGAACTTGTTTTTGATGAACAGGCTTTTGTGTACCAGATGTTGATGGTTCCATATACTCCTTTCTCCATTGAGGTTTTGCTGCATGTTGGACGTTTCTGGTTGATCTCTCAGGACGATGCGGTGTTGGAGGATTGTTTCTCCGTTGTCCATATGAATAATGGCCTGCTGTTTTGTTTTGATTTTGGTTGTTTCCATTCTGTGATTTTGATTTCCATTTTTCAATTATTTCTTGTCTGGTTTTACAACCTGTGAAAATTGCTGTATGTTTTTCACCGCAGAAGAAACATTTGAGTTTTCCGAGTGGAACCTTGTTGGTCTCTTTCGATATGTACTGGCACGTTTTCGAGTCATGTTGCTCAGAGCATCTGAAGCAAACGGACGGTTTGTTACAACCGTTTTGTCCATGACCAAACTGCAGACATTTCGAACATTGAGATGGTCCAGCTTGTCTATTTTTGTAGTCAGCCCATTTAATTTTGAAACTGCTGACAATTTTGATTTTTCTGAGGAATTCCAGGAAATTTCCACCTTGTTCTACATCTTTTTTGAAGTACACGAGGTAGTTCTGGTCGTCGTCTTGTTCGTGTCTTTTGTGTTTCATTGTCATTTTGACAATTTTTACTGGTGTGATTTTTACGGTTTGAAGTTCCTTCTCCAACTCACTGATTTCCATATCTGGGAGTCCATAGAGTACGTACTTCTTCAGTGGTTCTTGGCTGGAGTATGTGTGGAAGTGATGCTTTTTGTCTTTGAGTAGTTGGATGAATTTCTCGTAGTAATCCCAACTCTCCGTTGTTACCGTTTTTGTTCCTTGTTTGCCCTTTTTGGTCTCAATTAAGAAACTTCCAGGTTGACTGTTTATTTCATTCGTCAATCTCTTGATTTCACCAGCTCCTCCTGTGCTGATGACAATTGGAGGTGGTTTTGATTTTTGTTGAGATTTGTTGTTGTTGCTTTCCGTGTTTACGGAAATTGTCTTTTGTTGCTCTGATGTTTTGCTGTTTTCTCCCCAGTACGAAGAAGTTGTCGATCTTTTTTTCTCCTGTTCTGGTGAACCAAATAGATACGGTACTCCAGAAGACGAAGCTTTCTTCACTGGTGGGAGTACGAACAGTAATTTGTTCCCATCTTTTGGTTTGCTTTCGTTTGCTACTCTTTTTAAAAGAGCGTTGGGAACTATCACTTCTCGAGGGCGTTTTTCTGCTTTACTTGCTTCATTGAGAAACTTTTTTATTGATATTTGTTTTTTTGGTTTGAGATTTGTCATCTCAATGTCGGCTGCTTGTGAAACATCTTCACTGAAAATTTCCTCAATATTGAGAATTTTCACTGAAGATGAATGTTGTTGTTGAGAACTATTAAGTCCATGCTGTTTTTGAGAAATATTTTCTTCGTTGTTGGTAGTTTTTGGTGATGCTACCATTTTGATGTTTTGAGAATCAAACTGAGATTTTGAAACTTTTTGCAAACAAAAAGCTTCTCAGGTAGTCTCTGTTTTGTTTCTTTTGAGATTTTTGAATAATTTGCGGAGCGATTTGTAAACACGTCTGTTCAAGTTGAGATCTAGTTTGCAACTGCTCAAATTTTTAACTGCCATCATGATAACAGCAGCAGAAATAGACAAACTCAAAGCAATTACTGAAGATCCACTTGTCTTTTCGATCCATTCACGATGATGAAATACACTTTCAGCTAATGCTGGACTTCCAATAGTACAAGGAAATGTTCCAAAGCCCATAATTCCAACCAACACTTTCTTTGATCCAATTTGAATCGTCATTGGACCCCCATCATCTCCACATGGTGACTTCCCGCCATAAGTATCAATGCATAAAGTACTGTCCGTAACATTGTAACGAGTTCCAGCCAATTCAAAGTTTTTACAGACATCATTTGGTGCTAGTTTTACTGTTGTATAATGAAGAATTAAATCTAACTCCATATTATCCTGACTCAATCCATATCCACTAATGACCATATCTTTTCCAGTCAAGTTTGTTTTAGCTTCTTCTTCTGTTGGAAGTCCAATATATTCAATATTTTTATGATCTGTTAAGTTGGCTGGCATATCATCTATTTTAATCAATGCGATATTATTAACATTTGTTATTGCGTTGTAATCTGGATGAATAAAGACGTTTGATGTCGATGTTGAATTATGATAAAAGTCTGGTTCAACAATTAAACTATTAACACGTTTGTTGGAAAACATGAAGCAGCCTATAAAAAATAATTCATTTTTAAAATATTTTAAGATTAAAAGGGTCATTCACTTGGGGGGGGGGGGGGTTGTAGGATTTTGTGATACATTGTGACACGGGAGGGGGGTTCAGGAAATTTGTGACATCTAATTTTACAATAAGGAAATCATTTTTTTATATCACGAAAACTTTGATTGGAATTCACATGGAAGGCAGGAAAAGGAGGGGGGGGTCTTAAAACTTAGTGAATGATTTCAAAATTACTAATTCGATTATAATTTTACCGTTAAAACCCATTTGTGCTTAATCAAAGTTCCACCACAAATGTAAATTTCCCTTTCGCTCATTGCAATTACAGCAGCTTGATAAGGGAATTGACCTTCCGTTGCTGGAGAACCGCCAGTAATCAAAGGTGAAATGTTTTTAAGTTGTTCAATTGTCAATAGCTCACTGGACACTACTGCAATTATTGCAAAAATAATCAAACACTTATTCATTTTAATCCTTGTTCCTTATTGTTGAAATATTGACTTAAACTCTTCAAATCCAATTGAATTATGATTTTAGTATGAACTAGTTCGATATTTTATATACACATTTTGTGCATTGTTGATAAGCTATCAAGTCTCAATTGATATTGCTACTCCCAAAAATAACTGAAGTCAATTATTAATTTATATTAAATTAAAGTAAGTAATAAAAAAATTTATTTTAGTGCTAAAATTTTTATCAGTTTATGATTCGATTTGCGTCAATTACATCAATAATTTTCACGTGATTTGAAAAAGGGATGAATCAGCTACTTGATGGTGATTTACTTGTGTATTGTGCTAGTTGATTGAGTTTGGTAATAAGATAATTTTATGAAAAGTATTATGAAATTTCATTTTTTGAACGTTGGATAGCACTTTAAGTGATGGGTGCAGCCAGACATTTTTTTTAAGGGGGGTTTGTAATTATTTTTCCAAAAACCCTAGCAAATTGAAGACATTTTTCATAACAGGGGTAGTTCTGGCCCTCAACCTTGCTACGCCTCTACTTTAATCTGTAAAATGTTCGTATATTTAAAATCTACCACTACTGCAAATAGCTTGTCACGTTTACTTAAATGACAATCCGTTTCTTGTTTAGCTCTATCCAATGCAGTTTTTTTTAAACGAAAAAAATGATTTGACGATCAATAACCACTGAAATCTTGATTGTTGTAAGATATTTTTAATTCATCGATTAATTACATAAATTAATTTTTATTGACAAAACGCTTATTTTTGAGTTTTTTAAGCCTTCTTATTTTCATTTGACCATTTGACGTGATCAACTTGTCGCGTGCTTATTATCTTGAGTTGTTTTCTTTATGTGCTGATAATATTGACGCAATGGAGATTCCTTTCAATGCGATAAGTATGACGCATTTGATTGTGACTCAGTTAAATTATGACAAAGTAAATTTAAAAAATTTTGTGTGAATATGAAATATATTTTGTTATCAAAACGTATTACTTACTTGCTTCCTTGGCTGGAGCACACGTGGGCCCGTTGCCGCACTTATAAAATGTTTTAAGACAGCTCTATCCTTCTGCCAGTTCGGGATATTCAGAACTCTTGCGTCTTTTTCAACAAAATCAATTCAAGAGTTTCAAACGTATTAGCACGTGTGAAATATGAAATATTTCTCAAAAATCAAGATTATAAATTAGAACCTGATCGGCTTACATTAAAATTCATTAAAATGTTTGTCACACGGCAGCTGGGTTGAAAGTATAATTACCGATCAATGAAACGGTTCCAACATTCATATTACAGAATCTTTTGTACTTTCCAGTCGACAGACACCTTTTCGATCTCATTTTTGTATCCGATCAACCTCATATGACTTTGTTGACAAGCTCCTTTACATCTGTGGTTCCAAAAGCTAAATTTTACAAGAACTTATAATAAAATCAAGAGAAAAACTACTTCAAAAAACAAATTGAGATAATGACATTCATATTCTGAAACAAATGTCGTTTGCAGCAAGCGAGTTTACGTCATAAATTGTAGTTTCTCATCTTTTCCTCCGCCCTCCATGTTCCTCCCATTTTCTAGATATTTTTTTTTTCTGACTTATAAAAAAAATGAGAAAAGAAAAATAATTTAATTTCTGTTATCAGTAAATGATACACTTGAAAGTTTTTAATTGCTCTCGCTCTACTTCTTAATTACTCCTTGTAGCATCTCTACACTAAAATCATGAGACAAGAGAGAAATAATGATGATGAAGTTATTGCTACTGCTTCTTCTGTTGTTGCTACTGCTGGTACTCAATTGTGATTATTATCGTAGAATGAGAATGAAGACAAATGAGTGTGGAGAAGAAGAATGATAAAATAAAAAAATAAAAAGCTTGTCTGCATTCTGTAGGAGGTAATTGATATTGGATTAGTGTATGATGAACTTTTTTTTCGGAATGAAAAACTTTAATATAAGTCGATATGAAAGGCAATTAGTGATGTTATGCTTGGGTTGATTAGTTGTCTCAGTTTCAAGTTGATGAGCTTTCTTGGAATATTTATGCTTTTTTTATGGAAAGCGTTTTTTTTTGACACGGTTTAAATCAGTGTTGTCCAAACTTTTTGAGCAGCGGGAAATCTAGGGGTAAGCCATGACCGAAGTAGCACACAACATGTGTGCCACGGCACACTGTTTCGACAACAATGGTATAAGTTAATAGAATAGTTGCCTATTATTAAAAGACATCTAAAAATCCCCAAAGACCTTTATTCGTTTTGGTCTTGTGGCTATACCATGCTGCCCCAAGTAAGCCAAGTCAACCCTTTGTTCGAACCTTAAAAATTCTCTTTCTGACCTTGATCACCACATTTGTGACCAAATGGCCCTATTTAAACTTGATGTAGATTCTTAGAAAACTTAATTATAAATATTTGTTGTTTAAAACAACTTAACTTCTTATCAAATTGTCTCATGCGAGAATCGGACCTGAGTCGTTACAATTTTCTTGTGCATATTCTTACCTCTGAGATATTTGAGGTTGCTAATAAGCTTGACAGAATGTCATGAACTGTGTCTTCGATAATACAGTTGATACAGATTTCCATAAGAACCTCTCAAACCCTTGATTGCAACATAACCTCGAAAAACAACTTGATAACTTGATCCTACATTCATAATAATTGACAAAATATTTATTAGATATATTTTTACTCCCCACATTCACACACTTTTCCACTTCATACTAGGCTTTACTTGTTTCCCTTTAAATCCTCAATCATAGTTGCTTCCCATTCACACGAAAATTCCACATTCTCACCTAGTCCCATTTGACTTCTAATTCAAAATGCAAACAAAATAAACCGCGTCTAGCATCAAAAACGAGCAGCAAGTGAGAACAGCGACGATCCTACGTAAAACAAAGGAATTAAAAACGCAATAAATATTAATTATTTTTAATTATTTCGCAGCTCTGTTCGCTATGCGAAGCTTCGCTGTTCTGTGTAACAAATGAAGCCAATTTTGTTGGCTTTTTGTGTTCGCGGGGATACTCAATAGAGATGTAGGATGATGGACTGTAGTGGTTAAATTTAGAATGTTTTAGATAAAACTGAATGAAGTTTTGTTTTGTTTGGTGACTGTAGAGGCGTTGAAATGTGACTGACAATTGTGTTGAATAGTTTAAAGGGGAGCTGCAAAATTCAGGGTTCGGGAAATGGATTTGTAGAATTGCTCATTCATTAATTCTGTTGGTGATTTCAAAAATGATTGAATGTACTTTTGAATAGTGTTCCTGACGAACTCGACTTTGATAAGCGGATTGTGCTTGTTCCATTTGCATTCACATCCATTTTTAACCATTAATTAGAATTGAAAGCTTTAATCTTCACCAACTCACAAAATACCTAAGCTTTAAAAAATGTTAAAGCTTCTCTGGAACCTCACGGGACCAAACAATGTGAATGCATGCAGAAAAAAAAGCCTTTCAACATGAAAGCAAGCGGCTGACAGAAATTTAGAAAAATTATAACATGCAGCATTTGCTGTGTTTCTGTGCTTATTTTTAATTAAAAGTGCTTTCACTTTTTCCGTCTATGTTTGTGCCTTAATCCCCATGCCACTTCATATATTTTTCATTTTCCACAAAAAAAAAAAAAATACTTTGAAACTGAACATGAAAGCACTTTTTACCCAATGCAATGCTCTTTGTGGGATTTCATTTGATGAACAATTTTGCTTGCATGAATATAATTCACTTCCAACTCTATTCCAATATTTATTTCTGAATGAAAAAAAGGTTTCAGGTCACTCAGACAGCAATTAGGTTAATCTTTTGAAGAGACGATTAATTTGTTCAAGTTACGACACGGTTTGAAAATTGTTTTCGTGTAGCTGTGTGGGAGGCGTTCGAACCTTTCCAATTTAAAATGTTGGGGAAATTGAGTTGGAAGTTCTGGGAAATTTCGCTTGAGAATACTTAAAAGGGTTTCCTTTGTGACACCTACTTGGAATTCAATTTCGGATAGAAATTGAAATAAATACTCAATGGATATTTTTTAACAATTTTGACTTTGTAAGACTCAAAGGGAATATTTTGCAGGTAACAAATTGATTTGACATTTGAATTCACGGAAATTAATTAGGAATTATTTATAGCAACTAGATAATTAAGTCATTTAAAGAGTTGTGATGTAAATTTTAGTATGAATCGAATTTTGAACTCAAAATGGACGATTTAAGAGAGATAATGTACGAACGAAAGTTGCTTCAGGTCAAGATGGTTCTTAAAATTGCCTCTATCTCACTATCCCAGTTCTCGACAGTTCCTAATAGTTGTTGGTCGTTATTTGGACTTTAGATAATGATAAAAATAGTCACATAGCCTCTGTAGGATCAAAATCTATTCTCATCCTTTCAATTCAGGATTTTTAACTTGATTCTACATCCTTAAACTTAAACCAAACTATTTTTTTTAAAAAAAAAAATCATATTAAATCATGACTTAGAGTCGAGGGGGTGCTGGGGGGGGGGGGGCTACATTGGGCTTGTCATATTATCAGGAGACCTGAAGAAGTTCCAATTAATAAAATATTTAAGTCTCGTTTTGTAGATGGAAAGGTACTTCGTGGACGACCAAAGAATTCCTGGAAGGAAGCTGTTGACAGAGATAGCACAGCATTTAGTATTGACGATTGGCAGAGAATTGCCAGCGATAGAGTCTTTTTCAGACGCCAACTAAGGGAGGATATGGATCACGATTGACCTATAAAGCCAGCTATGTATGTATGTATGTATGTATGGAGGGGTGGGGGAGAGGGGTCTGGATCATATCAAGTTACCAAAAAATTCACATGATCATCCAAAATTTATTATTACATCTATTTCTCCTCAAATTACTCCCAAATAATCATTACAAATTCAAACATTCTATCTCCAGCAGAGTCAAATATCCAAAAAAAAAATAAAGCACACGATGTGAAGAGAAATTGCCTCGTTTGGCATGATCGTGTAACTTTTGTAAAGGAAAGAGGATTTTATTTTTATGCGATTTTAAGTCCTTTACATTTTTTTCTTGCATCGCATCTCCATGGTATCACCTGTTCTACCTGTTACATACCCACGAAGCACAACCTCTCACATTCATAAGAATAAAATGTCAACTTTACTGAATGAGGGAAAAAAATGAGTGGAATGAAAATTGTTGTGATGACATTTTAATGTCCTTTTATTCTTAGACGATGAAATGGTATGAGATACAAAGTACAAAGTAGACGTAAATGATGCTTATGGGTATTAACAAATTGACAAAAATAGATTTATGAATATTTTAAGATGAAGAAAATTTGGCGGGAAAATTATTTTTAATGAGAATTGATGGAAATCAAGATAGCAACAAGAAATAGGATGGTAAATGAGATTATTTTTCGTGAGAGGGTTGTAATGCCTTTGGGCTTGAAAAGGCTGATTGTGAAGTGGTGGGAAGATATTATGTGTAAGCAATTTTTGGGTATTTTCTTGGAGATTCAGTTGGTCACTTATTTTTAAAACATTTAAGAAAACTGTTTGCCAATCAGCAAGTGGTTGAGTGAGGGTCCAGACCTCCTTACAAGCTTCACTCATGCTTTAAGGACTACATTCCTGTTCTGAAAGATTGAAACAAAGCCTCCTGAATTATCAAGCCTAGATTGAGGTCAAATTGACAACGCTGTTATCAAGTTAAACGATTTTAACACAAAAGCGTCTCAACTCTTGAAATAAATCAGCACGAACAATTTTTCACGAAAGATTAACCTCTCTAAAGAGACATTATGAGCATAAACCTCCCTTCCTTTTTTATCTCTTTCAATCCTTTTCATTCAACAAGAAATTTAAAAAATCACAAAAGCCATTCAAAAACTACTTCCGCTCAAAAATCACCGACAATACCTTAACATCCACTTCATTCATAACAGAAGAACCATTTAAAAATATTTCTATAAATTTCTCTGCAGTCATAAAAGAATGATTCTTTTATTCTTGTCGAGTTTTATGACTTCCTACTGTCAATCGATTTATTTCACTTTTTATTATTATGAAAGAATATCTATGAAGAAGAGGAGAAAAAAAGTCGATCTGAAGCAATTTGAGTTCCTGCTTGCTCTCTTTCGATGATAATAATTTTCCTATTCTTATCATGTCGATATTCAATGACAAAGATTTCCGCTTTTTAAAAGAATATTGCATTGTGAGAGGCAAGTTGGGAGATTTTGTTGAGGATTGAGATTTATTTTGGAGGTGGAAGATGAGGGGCATTTTTTGGAAGGTCGAAATTGTCAGCTTTTGGTGGTCTTTGCAGGGGCGTAGCCAGAAAATTTTTAAGGGGGGCCCATTCTCGAAAATTAAAAAAACTGTAATTTTGTATCCTTAAATCTATATTCATTCTTCATAAGTTTAAATATTTAATTCATTATTCATACATTAAATTTAATTATTCGTGCTGATTTTGACATTTCTTTCATCACTTCCTCTACATTAACTGGTTCTTCTCTATAAATATTTAATAAAACAATTATCAGATTTTCGTAGGGGGGCCTGGGCCCCCTATGGCCCCCCCTGGCTACGCCCCTGGGTCTTTGTAATGAGAATCGCTTCGATTGATAAAGTTCGAGTGATAAAGGTTTTTAAGGCTGACCTGTGGTACCTATTTTAGTCATTGGTAAGTTTTTTTATTTAAACCTCATAAAAGAATATGAATTTTTGATTTAAGTGTCATGATGTTGAGGATCGCAGTGTCTCTAGCTCGATTCAGACGGTAGGAACAAACCGCTTGGCTGGAATGCTTTCACAGGTTTTCACATTACTATTATTGATTCAAGTTTAGTCCAGGGGTTGACACGATTTCATCTTGATGAATTTTTTTTCATCTTGATAAAAAATTTGTTTGAAAAGAAGAAAAAAAGATGAAAAGGATGAATTTTTTATATCAAAAGATGAAATCGTGTCAACCCCTGGAGTTTAGTGTGCCCGGAGTCCCCTAAAAATATGTCAATTTGGATACACAATGAGGTATGCATTATGACAAAATTCCACATGACAAACTGTTGACTCAAAAATTATTTGATTCTAAATCTAGAACCTAAGCTCCAAAACTAAGAACGAAAAAAGAAATCTTTTTACGACTCTTCAATAAAAATTTTCTATGTCACACAAAAAAATCATTTCATTTTTGAAAGAAATAAAAGCAAAATGAACTTAAATATTATATATAAATTGTGGAAATATCAGTTGCAGCTGAGCTGAGCATCTTTCAAGTTAGAGACAATATAAAAATTTGTTATGCTACTTGAATAATTTTCATTCTTAAAAGTTTTCTCTTCCTGATTCATTCATTCTATCTGCACTTAAAAAAAATTTGGAAACGAGATTCGAGAATGCGGAAAGCTTTTATATCTCCTTAGATGTATAAATATGAATATTTGCATCATTTTTCAACGGTAAATCCTTTTACTGTTTTGTGCTGCTTTATGTTGCTGATATATACTCATATATGCACATATACATTCTCAAATTATGATGAAGTGGATGATGCCACTCAAAAGAATCTCCAATTTATTATTCCTGTTTTTTTTTTTGCTTCTTTATTAATTCTTGGAATGCAGAAATTTAAAAAATATTGTTTTATAATAATGTCAAGATGTTTAAAAAAATTGTATTGCATTTCGGGGTCTTGACAATTAATTATTTAAACAATTAGGTACCTTTTGTAAATTTTTATTGTTTTTCCATTGGATTAAAAAAATGAGGTTAAGTGTATCATGATTCATGACAGTATGGTAATATGGTAATGTCAACAATGCAGAAATAAAAAAATTGACAAAAAAAATAAATACACTTTTAAGTTGTGCGGTCGTTCACTTATTACGTAATGCAAAAAACTGGATTTTTAACCTCCCCCCCATGTAACCCAGTCGCGTATCCAGGGGGGCATTTAGAAGACAAATCCCCCTTCATCATTAAAAATTTCTTCATTATGCTAGGGTTTTTTAAGAAAAATTCCAAAATTCACAAAAATACCCCCCCCTCCCCCCAAAATTTTGGTCCCCCCATCCAAACTTGGCTACGCCCCTACCTTGCCCCTTCATCTCAAATTTAGCATTTAATGAAAATTCCTTTATTTAAACTGGCACAAAATCTCAGACCCCCCCCCCCTCTCCATTTAAAAGAGTTCCGTAAATAATAAACGGCTCTGCTTCATTTTTTATAGTTGATATTATCCATTTTTATTACTTTTACATTAGATTAAAATTGAGGTTAAGTAAAAATTAAAGCAAGTTTTTTGTCCGCTTGCAAAAGTTTTAAAATTTAGTAATAATTAAGCTGTGAAAGTGATGAAGTCGTTGACTTTAACTTGCATTTTTATTTCAATTAAGTGCTTTTGTGTAGCTGAGGATTTATTTCCTTTAACAATAATACACATGAATGATATGCATGCACGCTTTGAGGAGACAAATCTGTTGGCGAATATCTGCAAGGAAAATGAAAAATGTATCGGAGGCTTCGCTAGAGTTGTGACTAAAGTTAAGGAACTAAGAGCAAAAAGCCCTAATCCAATTTTTTTAAATGCTGGTGACAATTTTCAAGGAACTTACTGGTATAATACTTATAAATGGAATGTGACACAATATTTTTTGAATTTGGAACCAGCTGATGCTATGGTAAGCTTTGAAAATGTGTATTTTTATAGGTACATCCATTTATTACTGTTTATATCAATTAGACGATAGGAAATCATGAATTTGATGATGGCATCTCAGGTCTTGTGCCATTTCTAGAGCGAATAAAAATTCCAGTAGTCAGCTGTAATATCAATGCAACTCTGGAGCCTAAATTTGCTGAAAAATTCAATAATTCAATAATTCTTGAGAGAAGTGGACGAAAAATTGGCATTGTTGGAGTCACTACAACTGTTCCATCAGGCTGGGGAAGAGCTAAAGTTCTGCCAGAAGTTGAATATGTCCGGAAAGAAGTTGACAAGCTGGTAGAGCAAGGAATAAAAATTATTATTGTCCTGTCACATGCTGGATTGGATTTTGATCGAGAAATTGCAAAGCATGGAGGTCCAATAGACTTAATTGTTGGCGGACATACACATTCATTTCTATTTTCTGGTAAGCCAGTTGGTCCAGACAAGCCTGTTGGTGAATATCCAACAATAGAAACCCAAGAAAATGGTCGTCATGTTTTGATTGTTCAGGCATCAGCATTTAATAAATATCTAGGAAATATTCAACTGTTTTTCGATGAAGATGGAGAAGTTAAGAGATATGAAGGTGCTCCAATATTTTTATCACATGAAGTGCCACAAGATCCAATGATTCTAGAAGAGCTGAAACCATGGAAAGCAACACTTGATGCTATTTTTAAAAAACCAGTTGGATGTGTTAAGCATGAGCATGACTCATTCTGTTTTGAACGTGAATGCGGAATGGGAAATTTAATTACAGATTCAATGAGATGGGCGGTAAGTGCTTGCAACAAGATTTTAAAATTGACTAAAATTTAAAATTTTCAGTTCCACAACAATAAAAGCGAAGGAGAATGGACAGGATCTCCAATAGCACTAGCATTATCGGGTTCGGTGAGAGCTGCATTATCTCCAGGAGAAGTCATGCTAGGTGACCTATTTGCAACAACACCATTTGGAAATAAATTAGTTTCAATAGAACTGCCGGGATCAGCAATAAGAAAAGCTCTTGAATTTTCTGTGTCCAAATCAACTATGCGTGTACTGCAGGTGTCTGGAGTCAAGGTTGTCTTTGATTTGAGTAGAAAGCCTTTTGAAAGAATTGTCAATTTAGAAGTTTTGTGTCAAAAATGTGAAG
Source organism: Chironomus riparius (assembly GCA_917627325.4). Lineage (NCBI taxonomy): Eukaryota > Metazoa > Arthropoda > Insecta > Diptera > Chironomidae > Chironomus > Chironomus riparius. The sequence continues at coordinate 11,394,525 of OU895877.1, read as the reverse complement.
CTCCTCAGTATGAAGCTGTAGATGACGAAAAACAATACAGAGTAGTTCTTTCAGATTATACAGCAAATGGTGGAGATAACTTTACAATGTTTACGAACGATGCTCGAAATAGGATTAATGGACCTTTAGATATTGATGTTCTTGTTGCTTATGTTAGGTGCAAAACACCAATTGAAGCACCGCCACTGACGAAAAGGATTCAGTTTTTGTAAAAAAAAAATTAGGAATTTACTTAATAACTTACATCCAATAATTTGTTCCTTTGCTTGATAACTTGATCAACGATACCCAATATTAAAAAACAATTTAATCAAAAAAATAGCCCAAAATGTTCATTATAAGTCACGACATGAATAAAAATCATGACACTTACTTTACATTCGATAATAAAAACAACGAATGAGGAAACAAATAAAAATTTGGATATAAAATTGTCATTATTAATAATTCTATTAAGTATTTTATTATTATTTATTTGTCGACGTTACCGTCCGAAAGAATTAGTATTTATAAATGTTTTACTTTTTACATTGATTAGTGATATATTTCATATCACTATGGGTGACGTAGAATCAAGCTTCTAATCTTCAAATCTAGGTTTCGATTAAATTCAGGCTCTCGTTTCAATCTTCTGTGGGCGTGACGTGATACATTTCAGGTCCGTTCTGACAATATTCCATTCGTGGGTAATCTTGTAGCTCTCGTTCCTTTTTCTCCCGCTACACTTAAAGTTCCTGATCCGTTCCTTAATCCAACGTTGCCCAAAATGTCCAATTATGGCTTGATCTCGTTCATTAAGCAGTCGAAGTATCTAAACTTCCGAAAAAGAACAAATTTGGAAATGGCTGGATTCGAACCGACGACCTTCGAGTTACCATCCCAAATTTGAGCCAAGCGCCTTACCTATTCGACCAGCAAGGCACTTTACTGCTTAACTTAATTTCGCAGTGCATTAAATGAGGATCTCAAAGCTTTTGGAACCAGTGGATGCAAATTCATTGCTTAAAACTTCCGATGACTCTTCAATTATGAACAATTCCCCATCCATACTTTTCATACTTGTTCCTTTTTGTATCCTCTGTCGTATTCTGTTAAATATTTGGAATATTTAAGGACATAGAGCCGAAAAAAATTGTCAAAATTTCTTTTTTAAACCCTTTTGTTTGCCTCCGAGCGGGATAAGTCTTTAGGCCATGTCTTTATGCCATGAATGTCTTCAGACAGGTGCTCTTTGACAGAGATCCTCTGTGAGTGGCCCCTAATATGTATTGTAATTAATATCTGTACAGTGACCAGTTTTTAAGGTTTACTCAGGGCACGTTATGGCAAAAATGAATTTTGATATACTAATTTATTAAAAAATTAATCTTATACTAGCGTAGGGTGCCTCGAGTAGCTCTAGAAACTTGCCCTATGGGCTTTAAAATATTGTCTGTGACTTAACCACAAAGTCCTTACTACACCACATTATCTGAACATTTTGTTGCAAGTGTGTCACTCGGGCCATTCCTTTGTTTGCTGATACATTCATATTATTGTATGTCTATGTAATGTATAAATTGTTAAGTAAAAATGAAAACATTAGGAAATAAAAATCCAGAAAAAAGGATTTTTAATATTATATTTTTTTTCAGTCGAGTCCCAAGGAACGGAAAATTATGTTATGGATATGTATGTCACATTAGAGGATTTTTGTATGCTGGATAAAAATATGAAGTGTAAATTGTTTTATTTTTCTGGGTTACAAAGAAGAAAATTGGGAATACAAATAGTTTGGATAAAGAAAAGGGATGAAGGATTGAAATATTAGGGTAAAAGTTTATAAAATAATAAAGTTCAATAAATTTCTGGAGTGAGACTATTTATGATTCTTAAAGTTACTACAAAAATCTTTTGACTTTACATTGACTCAAATTTTTAAAATTCTATTCTTTAATTAAACACAACAAATCGGATTACTTGGTCATGTTCCCATACACAAAAAAGCTATCAAAACAGTAAATTTTCTCCCATAACAAAACTTTAATCCTATCCAATGCTCAACAGCTTTCATTGTACTCTCCAGAGCTCAACAGAAACTTTATGAAACTAGATTTTTTGTTATTTAATTTTCATTGTTTCTAGAATTAGAAAAGGAATCTCTTCTCATGCAGGTGTTGACAAGCTATTCAGCAGCAACATAAGAGCAATGCAAGATTCTCATAAACTCAACATTCTGATATCTAAATCTATTTTTAATCTAATGTGCATTACTTACAAAGTATGGAGAGTAAGACTAGAACGTGTTTACTGTCATTGTATAGCAATATATTTTTCTATTAAGGAGGAAATGAAAGGGGTAATCAGGATGGATGATTGAGGGTGGATTTTTGTGATTGGAAAATTACTGCAGAATTATAAAAAATTCTTAATTTTTTTTAAACTAGATTTTTTTTAATGTTTTAAATTTATTAAATCAATTTTTTTGCATTAAACTTAACATGATTGTATGAATTTTATATCCACATCATCTCCGTCCACAAGAAAATCGCCATAATATAAGAAAAACTAGTATAGAAGCCGCAGCTACAGATGTGAACGGAGGAACTTAGCGCATTTTCCTCGCGTACATCAGTAAATTCGTATTGAAGTCATATACATTGATCCACTCGGATACTTACTTACATACATCCTTGTCTAAGGTGCACGTGGGTCCATTGCCGCATTTAGAGTTCGTCTAAAACTGGCTTTATCCTTGCCAGTTTCTAATTTCTAGAACATTTGCATCGTTGCTTACACAGCCAATTCATGAGCTTTTCGGTCTTCCTCGAGAACTTTTACCATCCGAAAATTCAGCTGTTATTACTTTCAGCACTGGTGTCTGTTTATGTGCCTAGCCCATCTCAATCGATTTATTCGCAGCAACTTTACTATGTCAGGCTCCTGGTACAGCTCATATAATTCCTCATTATTCCGACTCTTGTATTCTTCCCCATCTTCTCATCGTCGAATACAAGTCATATCTTGGTGGGAGGGTTTAGAAGCTGTCGAATTCAAAAATCAAGAAGAAGAAGAAAATCAAGTTCCGAGTTTTTGAGACAGCCAGCCAGACAGCCAGCCAAAGTGGACCTATAAGCGAATTGTTTCCTAATGAAAATGCGCCAAAAAACTGTGTACAATGTATGAATCTAATATACAACAATAAAAAAAATGAATGTACAAGCATGGAAAACAGTAAAGTTAGAAACTTAAAAAATACATGGAACATGGGAAGAATGAGACATGTGTGCTGTAATCTGTTTACAATTTCTCTACGTGAGACCGAAAACAAAACTTTTCCTTCGTCTCTATTTTATTCATTTTTGAATAGAGCATAGAGATGGGAAAGGCAATATCATTGTGAATAAAAAATTATGTTAAAGCATTGAAAAATATGTTACTGACGTGTGAAGGTTTGTGTTGGATATTCAATTGGTATTCTTGTTGTGTGACGAGGATGATATGAATGTTTAGGGGGAGGAAAGAAAATAATAAGTTTAAGGAAGTTATTTGTGATTTTAAATGGAACTCTTGTTATTGAATGATTTTGATGATAAAAAAAATTAAATTCTTAAGATTTTCTCGTATTGCTTATACTTGACCTGCTTTCAAGATGATGGCAAATTTAAAATTTGTTTTCTTAACAAGAATATTTCATCATAAAATGTCCTAAAGATATATTTGGGAGAAAATCTCATGGAAAAAGAAGTGACTCGGTGGCTCAGCGGTGGAATGGTCTAATTGTTGTAATACCGACACGGCGATCATGGGACTAGGTTCAAGACTCAGCATGGGATGATTTTTAGACGTCCTTTTTCGAATCTTATGGACTGAAAATGAAGCTCACAACCTTTCTTTGTTGGCTACAGGCTGAAATTTTATCAAGCAGGATTCATCAATCACGTGGGCAGGGTTTAGAACCCAGGTTTAAGTTGGAGGTCTGTTGAACTCTCTTTCGTTAGACTATGATTAGCTCTGATAGATCATAAGGTCTGAGCAGCTAGAGTTTATTTATTTATAAGCATTTAATTTTAATATTGTTTAACTATGCATCACGTATGAACTTAAAGCACATCTTTGAAAAATTTCTAAATACACCCTTGTGTCCAGATACATGAAATTACTATGTCATTCAAATTTTCTTATGAAAAACAAAGCTATTGAATCAATAATTGGAAACAAATCCAGAAAATATCCATCAAACTCAAATATCATTGAATACCTTTTGTCAATAGTGTCACAAACATCCAAACATTCATCACAAAATATTTTATAGTCTAGCTTCAAATAATGCTATTTTTATATCAACACAATTCATTGAACTGATAAAAATCATTGAGAATAAAAACAAGAAACACAATGAATGAAATTTAAAGACTTATTCTTTTAGTGTCTGAGAAATGTCTTAAAAATTGAAGTGAATGGAAATTAAATTTCATTGAATTTTTCGCATCTGTAGAATCTCACAATGCTGTTATAAAAGACGAGAAGATAATGGAGAATGTCAATAGAAGGTGATTTTTAATGCCATTATATTTCACCCACCTATTTTTTTTGAGAATTGCTGGAAAGTTCAAAGTACGAGCTTAATGAAATTATTAAAATTGCGATGAAAAAGCTTCATTTGATTATTATTATCGGTGTCTAGTTTTGTTATTGGTATTCCTAGTTATATTAATTGGTTCTGACAAGGCTCTACAAGGGTTTTAGGAGGGTTCTCAATTGTTTGTGCTTCTACTTTTAGGTTTGACTGGTTTTGATATGATCGACAAACTACAAACGAAAAACAAGGTTCGGAATCACTGGGCTCCTTATACAGCCTCATGCTTACTGGATACAACAGGGGCCTAGCCAGAAACAAACCAATTAGACCACCTCTCTTGGTTACTGGACACAGTTTACACTCAATTGACAGTATTTTCTCATGTGTCTCCGCTGATGAATCTAATTTAAGAAGAGAAATTAAAGAAATCTATTTAAATCCAAGGGTTAAATCGCAGTACATCCAGCTGAAAGGCTGGGCCCTATACACACACTATTATTAAATCCAAGGGGCTGTAGCATAAGCTCTAAATATCTAGCAAAAAATTTTAAACATCCCTTTCACATAAATTCCAATTTTATCTTAAAGAATTGGCATCAAGAATAAAAAAAAGAAGTCACAGGAAAAAAGGCAACAAAAACAAAGAAAAAGGCAAGAAATTCCCTCAAACTACAAAAAAGAAGAGAATTTGCCAGCAAATATTTGATTTTTCATTGCACACAAAAATATTTTCGGATGTTGTGCTTCATCCAACGAATCTATGTCTTCTCGGTATAGCCATGATATGCTTGGGGTAAGGCAATCTTAAAGGCAAACATGTAAATGCAAAATAAATTTTTTTTTCTGTGTCTGATATCTCTTTCTCATTCTCATTTCCTTATCAAATGACATGAATGAGTTGAACAAGAAGAAATTAGGAATAAAGAGTCACAAAAGGGCATCACATGCAGTGATTTTTTAGAACCTTAATGTGTGGATGAGAATGGTTTTGCAAATTGTTTGTTGGTGGAAAATTAGGAATTAAATTTGTGTTTGAAAATGGAGAGAAAATTGTGGAAAATAATCAAAATTTTGTATGCAGAATGTCGTCGTTTACTTGAAATTCCCATAATAAAGGTTAAGATGTGAAATTGGAGCTGAATAACATCATGTAGACTTTGTTTTATATTTTAAGCTTGATAGTAGTTACTTTATTTTACTTCCTTGGCTGGAGCGCACATGGGCCCATTGCCGCGTTCAGAGATCGTCTAAAGACAGCTCTATCCTTCGAGACTTTCTGCCAGTTCGGGATATTAAGGACTCTAGCGTCCTTATCAACACATCCAATCCAGGTGTTCTTTGGTCTTCCTCTAGATCTCTTCCCATCTACAAAGTCTGCAACAGTCACTCTTAGTACTGGGGCATCTTGTGGACGTCTAAAGACATGCCTAGCCCATCTCAAACGATTTGCACGGAGAACCGTAATAATATCAGCAGATAGAAGTATTAAAAGTTAATCAGATGAAGTGAATTTGAAGCCAGTCGAGCTAAAAATCATAAAATCATCTTAAATCGACTCTAGTTGACTTGGATCTGTGCTTGATAGGCACTATTTGAGAACCTAACATTTCTTGTAGAATGTTAAACAATTTATCAAAATTGATATCATCAAGATTACTTATAAAATATTCAAAAGCATCATTGTGGCTTCTATCGCCACATCTGGACATGTCCTACTGCTAAGTCAATCCCATAAAAATTCCAATATTCACCAAAAATTCATATTTATTTTCAAATATGTGTGAACAGTACAGCAAATGATGTCAATACAATCACTGTGATTATCATTTTATCCCTCCTTCTTCCGAATTTCTTTCGATGTCCAACATATGAGAATGACAATTGCTTGCTGATAGAATCTTGTTCATGAACACGAATTCACATAAATTTTTATCATGAAAAGCTCATTCGAAAGAGGATGTAGAAAGAAATAAGGAAAAGAGATGTGTGAAGAAATTGAGACATATTGTGCTTTAATCTTGAAAGATGTGTGAACTGTATCTATTGATTTTTAAGGAAGTATGTATGGGAAAATGTTGAGATTAAATGAATTTTTGTGTGTTTCTCAACAAACAGCTAGGTTGAATATAAATTGCATTGACTAAGGCTTTACTCCTACACACTAGAATCATCTCCCAATAGTAGCAGCAAGTCCCTAAAGTTCAATAAAAACTCAACATTTTCACAGTCCACTAATAATCCATAGCAAAACATTTCAATTCCAGCCATCATCCACAAATATTGTTGCTTTATGACTCGATCTTCATAACCAAAAGCTCAATATAGAAAAAGAAGGAAAGAGTCATGAAAAATGAAATGTGAGAGAGCATAAATAAATCATATTGAACATTGAATAGAGGAAGTGCGCCAGATGAGACCAATGTGATTATTCTTGAAGCACAGAGAGTGAGACACACAGATATAAAGACACAGAAGAAAGCGGTGAAGGGAAAAATATGAAAAGGAAATTAGAAATGTGCGGATGTTCTGCTCATTCATGTTCCATCATATATATATGAATAATGATGATATTGCTGATATTGAATTCACAAATGAATGGAATTGAATGGAATGGAATATATACATGAAAGAGGGTTGAGGCATTATGGGGATATCCATTACGAGAAATATTTTTCCACAAGAGATTTTCGCTTCATCTTCTTTTGCTCGTTCTCAATCTCCTTGTGGATATTCCTGTTTGTGACTGTCAATGTTGTTGCTTCGAGTATTGCTGGAACTTACGATATTTCAATATCATTTTTTCATCATATCAGCAGTGCCCGGAGGGAGTACAATAAATGTCGATTACTCGTAATTTAATTCAACTCATTCGGATGACAGGGAATTATATCCGCTTCTTGTTTTTAGTTCGATTGGAATCAGTTGGTACAATAATAATTTGTGTTGTGGATTTTAAATTTACTTCCGGAATTTGGAAGCTCTTTTCAGGCTCTTTTGTAGAATATTTCAGGAATAGCCATTAAACTCTAAGAGGTCGTTCACTTATGACGTCCGAAATTAACGGTCATTTTTCAAAAAAGAACGAAAAGGAACGATGTCGGAAGGAATTCCAAAAAGTTCTATTGCTCTAGCTGACCCCCCCCCCCCCCCCTCGGACGTCATTAGTGAACGGCCCCTGACTGGTGCTAAAATATATATTCAAGGTTGCTTTTCAGGGCTCGTCTTAAAACCAAGCCTAGTGACTAAGGAGGAGCCAAAGGGAAGAGGGGTCCAATGGGGTCTCAACTCATTCTCAATCTACCTTAAAAATTTGTTTAAAAAATTCTCAGTCAAAACTAACATCACTTAAAAAGCTATTAACCGGATCCCCTTTTCACTTCCCAAATTCAAACATACTCAAAAAGAGATATTTACATTTTCTGGACCTTTTCGTTCTCCTTTTTCATACGAATGTCGATGAATACAAAAAAGTTTATGCATCAGCAATTTCTTTACGTCTAAATAACACACACACATATCTTAATATCCTTAAAATATCCTTTTGATTCCGTCTTTATTGATAAAAGGAAGAGAAGAAAAAAATGTTTTCTTGAATGGAAATAAATGTTCAGCATGTACGGCTATTAGAGATCCTTTTTAATATTCATTCATGAACTTCACATCCTCTTTTCAAAAATTTCTTCCTGGTATTTGAGTTTTTAGTTATGATATATCAATAAAGAATGTAAAAAAAAATAAAGTTTATTATGAAAAGAAGATGAAATTGAGTTAGTGGATTTAATTGAATGGATGGATTCATGAATGAGATGAGTTGAGTATGCAATGGATTTTTGTACCATGAATTACGAGAAATTATTTAAATAAATGTTGATGTTCATTTATGATCATTTAGAGATTGGTTTCTTGGTGGATTTAAACTCACGTCATCCTAAAAGAGATTCCTGAGCTGTTGCCTAATCTTTCTATCACAGATGCCAAATCTTTATAATGGATATTAAATAGGAAGGTGGGGGAGGGGTCGTCTAGAGTTTTGTAACATTTCAAACAAAGAAAAATTTCCGGACTTGAAGGCGATAGGGTTACAGTAGACTTGAGTTGACTCAACTCAACTTTTCTCAAGTCGACTTCATTTTTTTCGAATTGTCTCGAATCAAATCGCCTCGATTTCGAGCTCTGAAAATTTTCTTTAATACAAATTTTGTATCAAAGGCTGAAGTAGATCTGAAAACTTATATACCCGATTGGTACAAGTTGGTTAATCGATCAGAAATCTTGCATCAAACCGGTGATACTCTGACATGGTGCTGGACTTTGACCGAAGCTTTTTAAACTGACTTTTTTTTTGTGGTATATGTATTGCTTCCACCAAAAGCATAGCCACATGAACGAACATTCTTAGTTGTCAGGGTTTAAAATCAGGAAATCAGGGTCGTAGCCAAGATTTTTGAATAGGGGGGGGGGGGGGGTTCTTTATTGTTCTTTCTTTAAACTTACTAGATTTTTTTGATTAACTGAGAATTAAAATTTAAAAGAAAGTTTTTGAAAAATCTCAAGACCCCCCCCCCCCCCCTTGGCCCCTGCATAATATTCTCATAAACCCCCCAATTTAAAATCATTTTTCAAAGTTAAAAACGTTTGAATTTTCTTTAATTTTTTTCAAATTAAATACTCATTTTATCTTTAAAAACATTCACTTAAATTGAAATTTTGTTCAGAACTCCATCTTTCCTTCCACCTCAATACATAAAATTCAGAGTAATTTAAAATTAAAATCACATGATTTGAATAATGAAAATATTCATGCTTAAAATCTTCAACACTTCATCAATATTCAATCAGACATGTGTTGTACTTAAATAAATCTCTTCAAGTATGTGACTCACACTTGTGATTCACTCCTAGATTGAAATGTATGTATTAAAAAAGGTGAAATCCTTCAATTACCAGAAATGGGTCAATGCTGATGATGAAAAGAATATGTTATTTTTGTGTCTGTGAAGAGAATATTAAGCATACAGCTTTCTGGATGAATGCAAAACATCTGCTTTTATTAAAATAATCTTCATAAAATATTCTTATCTGTCTCTTCCTGTTTCATGCACTGATTCTTAGTATTTTATTCATATCGTAGTCTATGTATGGGAATTAATGAAGATTTCAAAGAGGATATCTTATAATTTCCAAAACTCTTGCTGGCTTTAATTATAACAGAATTAAATAAGCATTTTCAAAACCTTTCATGGCTTCATTTTTCATTTCATCCAAAACCAAGCAAACCAAATGATAAAGTTAAAATCCTCACTACTAAAATAAAATAACTCAAATCCCACAAATATTGAAGCATCCAATTTAATTATTAAAAAACTTTATCCATCTTGTGGATGCAGCCACATATATAAGCACACGGAAGGAAATGAGACACAGAAGTGAAGTTAAACTAAATTTAAATTTTAAATAAACAAAAACAGCAGTTCCTAGTTGAATTTTCATAAGTTTTTCCAACAAAAAATTTTTTTTGCTCCATTTATGTATTTACCGTACTGTAGTGACTGGATATGGTTTGAATGGAAACTTTGTCATTTGATGTCATTCAATTTTCTCCGTTTATATCTCTATGTGTATGCCTGGGAATGTCACACACAATTATGAACTGAATGAATGATGACTAAGTCAGCAATAAACTTAATTTTCTTGTGTACTAGAACTGAATGCTCGATATTTAAGGCAACGGAAAAGTTTAAGATTTTCTTTATATAACGTTTGTTTAAGAATGTTTTGTTTCTTGAGTGCGTCTAGTAATTTTTTGCCTCACAAGAATGTTTAGAAACTTTCAATCAAAAAAGTGCGTTAAGCAACTTTTTCCTTCAAATGTGCGTTTAGTAATTTTTGCTTCAAAAGTGCGTTCAGCAACTTTTTGCTTCAAAAGTGCGTTCAGCAACTTTTTGCTTCAAATGTGCGTTTAGTAAACTTTTGCTTCAAAAGTGCGTTCAGTAATTTTTTGCTTCAGTATTGCGTTCTGTGGCATTTTGCTTCAAATGTGCGTTCAGTTTTTTTTGCTTCAAAAATGCGTTCAGTAACTTTTTGCTTCAGTATTGCGTTCAGTAACATTTTGCATCAAAAAGTGCGTTCAGTAACTTTTTGCCTCAAATGGTGCATCTAGTAAAATAAGAAGCAGAGAATACAGAAAACTATGTAATACCACAAGAAGCATTCATTTAATTGAAAGCCGTACGGCAAAGAAAATAATCGGAGCAGATGGCAAATATTTATTCTGTTTAAAATGGCAATTACAAAGTAGATTAGACAATTGTGAGATTATAATGTTACAATTGTGGGAAATATAATAACATATGCGTGTGTATTTGTTGTTTACTTACAAATCTCTCCGTCTCGCCTTCTCTCGCTTTTAAATCCCCTCAACAAGTTGAGTTTGTAAGCTGTAGTCTAAAGTAAATTAAAATGACACAGTGGAAATGAAGAGAAGAGCAAAAAAAAATTATTGTGAACAATAGTCTTAATTGAGGTGAGATTGAGGAACAAAGGAAAAATTTAATTCTGCTAATTTATTCACAACCGCACGAAGATAGGAATTTGAAAAGTGGAAAAGTTGTTCTGCTTATTGTTGTGAATATTAAGTTTAATTGTGGAAAAATTGTGATTATTTTATTTAAGGAGTTTGTTTTGAGTTGTTCGTTTATTGGTAAAGGACAGCACAGATGGTCGAGGACTGTACGACAATAAGGTTTCAGATTTTTCTGATTCAATTCTCAACCCCCCTTTCTGAAGGAATCGGGACAAAAATTGAGCTCGGGATTTAATTCCCTTTCTTAACATTTCCAAATAAATACCGAGCAGCACAAGTCGGTTGTATGTATGTATGTATGTATGGTTAATCGATCAGAAATCCGGCAACAAGCCTCTGACAAGGTTCTGGATTTAAATCGAAGCCAGCACTATTCCAGAGTCACACCAGCTTAGTGCTAGATTTCTGATAAATTAACCGACTTGTGCTGTTCGGGATTAATTTAAATACTAAGTTAAGAATTTTGTTCAAAATTTCTCGATTCTTAAACTCAAGCTCTTAAAAATATCCCACAAAATCTTATGCAAATACTTTTTTAATCAACAGATCTCCAAGATAAAAATAACGAAGTCAAGCAAATAACAGACACACATGTTTAATCACGTTATTTGATAGTCAAGTAACGAATGACGATTATAAAGATAAGAAGTGATCACAACAAGACCTGCAGCTATTAAAAAATAAAACATAGCCTCTCAGAAATTTCTACGAACTTCTATAAAAATTAATTTACAATCATGCATCGCAATTCGACCATTTCATCAATTCTGCTTATTCAATTATTGTCAGCAATTGCAACCGAGGCAAAATATTTGATAAATGTCAATGACAGTGTTAGCTTAACCGATTGTAATTTTGACGACTTGCAAAATATTTCATTGTTAAACTCGAATCCGCATGAAATTGTAATCCACAATTGTCACTTGTCCGCTGATTTGCCAAATGCATTGTTTATACGCTTCCATAAATTGAGGATTTTGGAAATTACCGAGAGTCATTTGAAGAACATTGGCGATTTTGCATTTAATGGTTTAAATGAATTACGGATTTTAAATCTCGGCCGTAATAATATCACATTTGTGAGGACGTGGACGCACGAGAATCTCGAATCACTTCATACACTCGATTTACGTCGTAATGCCATAACGGAAGTTCATAAATTTGCATTTACTCGTTATACGAAGCTTTTGAAACTCAATTTAGTTGCAAATCATATCAGTTCATTGCCCGATGAGCTCTTTCGATCGATTCCATTGCTTAAGCACTTAAATCTTGGTAAAAATAATTTAAAATCAATTGATTCGCATACATTTAAGCATCTTCATAAGCTTATTCATCTTGAATTGAAGCATAATGAAATTGAATTTATTGAAGATGAGTCGTTCGTTGGACTTACACACATGAAAGTGCTGCATTTGCAGGTAATGTTGAGAATATGTTCTCTTGATTGAAAAAGTTTCTTTTTTGTTTTCTGGTTCATGTATTGTGGTTGATTTACATGTGTAAGCTGTTTTTAGCAGAGTATTGAAAGTTTTGTAACTATTTTGCTGTCAAATTACTTTGTTGGTTTGTTTATGGTGAACTAGATGTAATCTATTGTTTTGATTACTTTTGGATTAGGATTTTGTTTATGTGCAAGTCAAGGAGAAATACAACGAATAGCACAAGTTAGATAATTGAGCCAAAATCGTACGCAACGGTGACTTCTGGCCTAGCGTAGGATTTCCTCTATATTATTTGACTTGTGCTATTCTGGTATATTTTTAATGCTTCAACGTATGGGTGCAGTGGTGTAGCCAGAGGTAGATAATGGAGTGGATGCATACAAAAAATATTATTCTAACCTATCGAAAAATTCTTAGCAACAACCCTATTAATGGTTGTATTAAATTTTATTGAATCTTCGCCTGGCTAATTGTTTCAGTTGCTTATAACCAACCTCTGGATATCGAGACAAACTTTCTTTAACAAATCTTTACGTAATCGAGATCTCATCAGATTTAACTAAGGGGCCGTTCACTTATGATGTCCAGGGGTGGGAGGTCAGCAAAAAAAGAACAATAGAAATTCTTGGATATCAGTTGTTCTTTTTCAGCGCATTTTTGAAACTTGTTTCTAAAAGGGAGCTTAATAATACACTTTGTTCAGCTGTTCGGCTGCTCGGGCGAAGAAAAACTTTTTAACCAGACATCGTAGAGAGTTCGCGTTTGTTTTATTATCTCCGTTACTATCGATTTATCGGCCCTTCGAATGCTTAAAAGTCTTGAAACAGTGTATTTATGCTATAATTAATGAATTTTTGTTATGTTTTCAGTGTAACCTGCCCAAATTTTATTTTACCTCTATAATTTCAACATTACCTCTATAATTTCAATTTTTTTCCAGCCGATGTAAAATTTGAATTTCAAAAAACCGTTAAATGATAAACCTTTTCTGTATGGAAATTCATTGCGACAAATTAATAATTACATAATCAAATACTGATCGCTAACACAAAAATGCGTTTAAGTCCCTCGATCAATAACACGAGGACTTCTGTAATTTTTTAGAATGCCCGTTAATATCGGACGTCATAAGTGAACGACCCTAAATGTAAATCATCATCTTAAAATTTCATAACCTCACAAATTGAACAAAATATGTTCTTCATAAATTTTTAACAACAAATGTGTTTCCTTAATCAATAACATCACACAATTCTCATTTAATTAAACTACTATAGCCAAAGAATATCAATATCTAATTCAGACAATAATTATTAATGTTCATTCTCTTTATCTTTTCCCACATAAACTGCTTGTACTCATGTACAATGTATAGGATAACAAGCTGACATCATTCGAACAAGAATTAATTTCAAATATGCCAAGATTGCATCATTTAAATTTGTCACACAATCTATTGGATGAGATAAAGGATGAGACATTTGAGAAGAATGAGGAACTGATATCGTTAGATTTGAGTTACAATAAATTTGAGGCTTTCTCAACGTTATCGTTTAAAGGACTGGAAGTGCTTGAGGTGAATTGATTGTATTTTTCTCTTGTTTATGTAAATAATAGCTTTGGTCTTGGCATTAGTATCAAGTTATTCTGTGTAAAATTGAATCGATTTTATTGGAATTTTAAGGCATTTAAATGTAAATTGTAAATTCATGTGTAATTGTTTTGCTGTAAGACATTAATTCAAATTTAAATCAATAATGTTCAGCCATTGATTGCCTTTAGCATGACATTAAGCTTCAAAGAACACTCCAGACTTGACTACCACTCCACAGTCATTATCACTTCTGCGAAATCAGATGGAAATCATTTGAATGCCTTAATGATGCAACTTTGTACTTTGTTGCTTCTCTTCCTATTCTGCATAGGAATTTATAAATCAATATGTCTGTGCTTGCATAATTCCTGGTACTCAAGTGCTTATAATGAAGTATTGAAGCGTTCAAGTTGTCTAGGAGATTAATTTTATCTAGGAAGAGTTGCTGATCTGGAAATAGCTTTGAAGCACCTTGTCGGTTTTCATTAGAGAAATGATTTGTCTCTGATTGGAAGTTATGCATTTGGTTTACAGGAGTCAAGGTTACTGTAGGCTTACTCCATTCTGCTTCTTTTAATCCGGATTTATATTCATTCTGAGCCCCGAAAAATGATTTTCTGTCAAATTCCTTTTTACAGATCCTGAATGCCAGCAATAATGTGATAGAAAACATTGACAATGCAATATTCACCGATTTAGCAAATCTCAAGTATCTTGACCTAAGCAACAATCAAATAACTCACATAAGATCAGATAAAATCTTCAGCACAACACAAATGCTCAAGACTATAAAACTGAATGACAATTTATTGCAATCGATAGATGATGCTGTGTTCAGTGAATTGAAATTGCAACATTTGGATTTATCGTGTAATAATTTATCGTCTGATAACTTTTTGTGGTCGGAAACTGTCGAGATTGCTTATTTGAATTTAACATACAATGCCTATACAAGCATCAATTCGTCTATACTTGAGAATATTATTGTGACAGATTTCTATGGTGAGTTGGATCACTGAGCTTGAATTGGTTGTGGATTAATGGGAGAATGGAGTGGGATGAGTTGAATATGTTGAACATTTTGTCTTGGATTCTGCATTTGGGATATTAACTATAGTAGCTTTCAAGGAACTAGCTTTTTCTACAATACTTTACCTTAAGCTAAAGCCAAAAACCAGCCTTTAATCTAGTGGTTTATTTAAGTTACTAGATTCAGTAAGAAACCTTATGTATCTGGCACTATATTGATCTATTTTGCGCCTTACTCTCCTTACTATCAACCAGCACTTCCGACCAACTCTAAAACATAATACTCAATCCACACCGCAATTTCTTATGGGAGAATCTCTTACATGCATACAAATATTGACACATTTCTAATAGAAATTGCGTAGACCATAACTTCTGCTAAATAATTCTCAATCCAGCCCAATTTCCTATTTTCCAATTTATTCCACAGAAAATCCATTCATATGTGATTGGCTTGCCGAAGAGATTTTCACCTCAAAGAACGTTCATTATGGCTTGGATTATGTGGTGAAATCGCGACATGATTTGTTCGATACGACAGGTATTGAATGTCATGATCGTTACACACATATTGTTAGACGACTTATAGTACTTGAAGGTGTTACTGGAAATGGAAATGATGATGATATTGAGACTTCTGAGGTAAGAGGAAAAAATTATGAAATTTTCGTGATGTTTTGATTCTTTTTGAGGATTTATGGTTGACATTTGAGCTGAGGAGGTGGGAGACCTCACAATGGGGTCATTCATACATGACGTCCACCAATATTTGAGATCTTCTCTCTCTCCAATCTATCATTAAATGTATTTAAACCCACTTCCACCTCAAAAGTTACCCAATATTTATGAAGAACCTCAAAAATCTTTTTCATTGACATTTATTTAAATTGAAATTATTTTTTAAGGATGATGACTTGTCATGGAAACACCAAAAGACGGCAACATCAAGCGAGAATTTCAATTACAGATCAGCATTGCTTTGGTTTCTAGTCGGTTCTGTTGCTGGTTTTCTGTCATTTACAATATTCAGGTGTATTTCAAATACATCAAAAGTGAAGAAGAAAAGTGAGGCAAATTTAAAGGTGAACCACGAAAATTATACAAGCACTTTAGACGAGTCGAAGATTATGTAATTGAGCAGTAAAGCATAGTAAAAAGATTTTACTATTATTGTCCTTAAAATGAGAATATTTAACAATTTAAAAGAACATAATTTAATCAAAATTTGTCATATAACTTCTACATCATTCATTGACCTTAGAATGCTTGCAGTACTTACATTTTTTTATGAAACATGATTGTTGTTAAGCAAGCAACTTATTAAAAATAAATGCTGAGTTCTGAAAAAATTCATTTTAATCATAAAATGTTGCAGACAAAATTTTTGTTTTATATTTTTTTCGAAGAGTTTTAAGTAGGGTGACCATCTGCGTAGTTTTACTACGGACAGTCCTGTATTCAAAACCCTGTCCTGTATAAATTTGAAAATTTTGTTCCAGGTCCTGTATTTTTTTCACAAAAATTTCCGTTAATTTTCAAATTTTCGTTTGTGTCCTGTATTTTTTGGGAAATTTATCAAATGTCCTGTATTTTCATAAAAATTAGATGGTCACCCTAGTTTTAAGTCAAATAAAATAAAATTAAAGATGTAATATGAATTTCAATTGGATATGAAACAATCACGAATAGAACAAGTTAGAATAGAAATCTAAAAACAAGCTAATATAGCTCTTGCATGGTGTTGGACTCAAGTCTAATTTAGCACCATGCCAGAGCTACCTCAGCTTGGTGCCGCATTTCTATTTAATGAACAAACTTGAGCCATTCGGGAATGGAACTTGTAAGAAGCTGTAAGAAGATTCATATTTAAAACTAGAGTCTTGCTACTCTCATATTTTAATGTGAGGAGTTGCAGACAAGCTTTGTGCTTTTACATTGTGCGCCAAGCTGGAGTCACTCGTCATCCTGATCAATTGTAGAATCTTTTGAACCATGAGCTACTCTCTACACACACATACTTTTGTTATAGATTGATAGATTAGCTTGTAAGCAGCTCAATAACATCATTTTAAAATTAACACAATTGCAGACTAAGAATAGAAATACCAGGAAGCCTTAAAAATTACTTAACGCTAAGTTTGAACAACAGAATTCTCCCAAGAAAATCGTTTAAAATAAAAGGTTGAAAGAATTTCTCGCCCCAAAATTCCATCTCAATTAATTTTAGCAAAAATATGAAAATTCCTCTTAATGAAATTTCCATCATCACCTGCCACCTTCTCATTAATTTGGGTCGTCTAATTTTATATCGTTTTAATTACCCATAAATTTATTTACGTTCATCAACAAAATTACAAAATGAGAGTCATTTTATTAAAACACTTTAAATGTTGCTCCTCTCCAAAAATTTGACATACCTGAGGACATACATTTTAGTAAAGTAAATGTAGATAATCGCATGAATGACTTGAACCTTCTCGAGCAGCATTTCGACATTTTCTATTCTAAATATTTACACAAGACGTCAATTTTGTACATAAATGAAATTTTCAATCGAAATTTGATTATGATTATCGTAAATACCATTCAGATCCGATTCGATAAATATTTGAAGTTTTTTTTGGCTCTCTTCGTGCTGTATGTGTATGCCGTTCCACCCCGAAAACGCTTAAACTGTTTGCATACAAAATTTAATGGCAATTTATGCATCGACAAATACATTTATATAAACGCTTTATGACTACGCTGTAGCACATATTTTCAAGTACTTGATTGCTGAAAGGTTTGAATTGAAAAAAGGCTGTTGTTTGAGCATGTAAAAGCTTACTTTTAGAGTGAGTGCATTTGATGTTTTTGATTTAAAAAGAAATAATAATTGAATTGGACAAGCTGCTTGTTGATTTAAAATTTTAAATTTCTGTTTTTGCGAAATTACTCCAAAAAACTTGCAAAAAACCCTAAGTGGCTGAGTAGAACATAATTTTGGCTATAAAATTTTATTACAAAACAATTTTACGTTTCACGTTTTTATCATAATTGGGCTGTCCAATTGCTCACTTTTGAGACAGAGCTAAAATCGGAATATGTCCTATGTACATTTTGACCAAAAATCGGCAAAAACCGATGTACATCCTAATCATCAGGGGCGTAGCCAGGAATTTGAAGAGGGGGGGGGGAGGCAAAAATTTTTTTTGTATGGAAAAATTTTAGGGGGGGGGGGGGGTATTTTGTGATTTTTTCATAAAAACCCTAGCAAAATAAAGAAATTTCTGTTTACGTTGGGGGATTTGTCCCCCAATCCCCCCCTCTAGCTATGTGTCTGCTAATCATAATTCATAGAAATTGGGATATTTTGTAGCTTGTTCAAAGAATGTTTTCTTTTAAACTAAGTTGGGAATATCCTAATTTAGTGGTTAATTTTAGAATGTTCGCTTTATCTCAATGTTTTAATCCTAAACTTGTTTCAGAATGACTCGTTAAATGTGTTGATTTCCGATGCTGACTTCATTGTTTTTGCTTGCTAATCGCTAATGATATTCAAGAAAGAGAGTTAAAATGAAATATTTGAGCAAAAATTTATTTCGAACTGACCAGCCTTTAGAAATAAAATGTTACGAATTTCTACAAGCATTAATAAAATAAAGCAAGCATGCATACATACTCATTAGTTACGTAGCTTATGTGGCTAATTCTTATTAGTGCGATGAAACTTAATAAACTCTCAAAAAAAAATATTTCCGTGATCTTTGCACTTTGTCAAGACTAATAAATCAAAAATGTTGATAATTATTTAATCGAGACTTAGATTCGCAGTCAGGCGTGTAGCCAGGAGGGTCTTATTCTACCATTAAACGTTTTGAACTGCAGCAAGAGCACGGCATAAAACGCTTAAAAGGGGGACAATACCCTCCTGGCTACGTGCCTGCTCTCAGTCTCTGTGATCAATATTTGCATTGAGAATCTCGGGAAATACCTTTGGGTTCGTTCAATTATGACGCCCAAAAGTAACGGTCATATCCATTGTCAATTCCATTTCCTGGAACTTTCAATTGTTTTTTTCTTGCTTACACCCTCCCCCACTGGACGTCATAAGTGATTGGCCCCTTTACTATTGCTATGGAGACCTTTAAAAAACTTAATTCACGACAAGCTATCGCATACATTAAGTCTTGAACTACATAAATGAGTGTTAAAAAATTTCCTGTTTTAAAGAGAGAGAAATTGACATTAAAATACTCGCAACTCTTTTTTTTTTCTGAGATCTTGTCTCATTAGTCATCGTACATAAAGTTGTTGTCTTTTACTTTACAAGAATCGTAACCATGTATTAGTGAATGAAGATAAGATCAGCATGAAGGTATTTGTTTCTAAATTAATGCTAATTAAATAAAAATAAAAGATTTCCTCTCAGTTTCAATTTGAACGTCGCAGTGATGAAATCGTTGGGAATATTCACGTGGCTTATTTTAACTAAGTGCGTATCTTCGTCTGAGGATTTATTTCCTTTAACAATAATACACATGAATGATATGCATGCACGATTTGAAGAAACAAACACGTTGGCAAATACCTGCAAGGAAAATGACAATTGTATCGGAGGCTTTGCTAGAGTTGTGACTAAAGTTAAGGAACTTAGGGCAAATAGCCCTAATCCAATATTTCTAAATGCAGCTGACAACTTCCAAGGAACTTATTGGTACAATTTATTTAGGTGGAATGTGACTCAATACTTTTTAAATTTAGAGCCAGCTGATGCTATGGTAAGTTTTTTACTTTATGGGGTTTTCCATATGATTCAATGTTATTATTGTTGTTATGAAATTCCCAACAACTCTCTAAAATCAACAAAAATACAATAGAGCAATCAAAGATAAGAACAATAAGCAATCATATAGAATTCAGCATTAATTAAAAATTTCCATTCTAATTTCCTAGACTCTAGGAAACCACGAATTTGATCATGGAATAGAAGGTAAGTTTAAATGTTGTGATTGTGTCATGACTGCGAAGGTAAGATGCAGGCGCGTAGCAACGAGGGTATTGTCCCCCTCTTAAGCGTTTTTTACCGTGCTCTCACTGCTGTTCAAAACGTTTAAGGGGGACAAGACCCTACTAGCTACGCGCTGGTCAGATGCATCTTAACCTAATATTAAGAACTTCTCAAAAATCCATTCTAAAGTACTTTTATATGCCATAGGTCTATTGCCATTTCTCGAGCGAATAAAAACTCCAATACTAAGCTGTAATATCAACGCAACTCTGGAACCAAAATTCGCTGAAAAATTCAATAATTCAATAATTCTTGAGAGAAGTGGACGAAAAATTGGCATTGTTGGAGTCACTACAACTTTTCCATCAGGCTGGGGAAGAGCTAAAGTTCTGCCAGAAGTTGAATATGTCCGGAAAGAAGTTGACAAGCTAGTAGAGCAAGGAATAAAAATCATCATTGTCCTGTCACATTCTGGATTGGATGTTGATAAAGAAATTGCAAAGCATGGAGGTCCAATAGACTTAATTGTTGGTGGACATACACATTCATTTCTATTTTCTGGTAAGCCAGTTGGTCCTGACAAGCCTGTTGGTGAATATCCAACAATAGAAACACCAGAAAATGGTCATCAAGTTTTGATTGTTCAGGCATCAGCATTTAATAAATATCTAGGAAATATTAAACTGTTTTTCGATGAAGATGGAGAAGTGAAGAGATATGAAGGTGCACCAATATTTTTATCACATGAAGTGCCACAAGATCCAATGATTCTAGAAGAGTTGAAACCATGGAAGACTGTAGTTGATGCATTATTAAAGAAAAATGTTGGATATGTGAAGCATCAACATGACTCATTTTGTTATAATCGTGAATGTGGAATGGGAAATTTGGTTGCAGATTCTATGACATTTGCTGTAAGATTGGTTCCTATATCATTATATTATTTAATATCAGTAAGAAAAATAATCTAGTTGTGTCCATGATTTCTTCCACAGTTCTCAAACAACCGATCAGAAGGTGAATGGACAGCAGTATCTATAGCACTACATGGACCAGGTTTAGTAAGAGCTGGATTATCACCAGGAAGAGTCATACTAGCAGATTTATTTACAACAACTCCATTTGAGAATAAAGTTGTGTTACTGGAACTGCCAGGATTTGCAATTAGAGAAGCTTTAGAGTTCTCAGTATCGAAACCGATCCTTCATGTCATGCAAGTATCTGGAATTAAAGTTGTGTATGATTTGAAGAAAAATCCGTTCAACAGAATTGTTGATCTAAAAGTTCTGTGTCAAAAATGTGACAAGCCACGCTATGAAGCTATAAACGATGAAAAATATTATCGTGTGACTCTCTCAGATTATCTTGCAAATGGAGGCGATAGCTTCTCAATGTTCCCTAAATATGGACGCAACAAGTTGGAAGGGCCATTAGACATTGATGTTCTATCTGAATATGTAAGAAAGGCATCACCAATCAATACTCCGAGTTTGCTGAAGCGCATTCAGTTTGTGTGAGATGTTATGGATGTGGGGAGGCTTATAAGAGAATTAGCATTAAATATTTAATTTAAATGTAATTTAATTCAAATAAATAAAAAATTCAAAAATCATGTAAATTTTATGCCAAATCTTCAAAATTCATGCCGACTGCATGCAAAAAGAAAACATCCACTTTATCAAAAAATATAAATTAAATCAAATCAGTATGAAAATTTCCATAAGCAATGAACGAGAAAAAAATAAAATAAAAATATTGCTCTCGACATTTCATGAATGTCAACATACAGCTCGGAGAAATGAGAAAGATTCTTTTGAAAATGCTGATTGCATTTGTATTTTGGCATCAAAATTCATCATATGAACATGCCACATAAAATTAAATTGACCATAAACAAAATTCATGCAAATATTTGCACATAAATTGCATGCAATTTTCTAACAGCAAAACCAAAAACATCCCCTGGCAGAGATGTCGAGTTGAATAATATTTCAAGGTTTATTTGGCTGTGTTATTTTTTCATGTTGATTGAAGTCAACGTAGCGAGTATGTATGTGGAAATTAAGGGCTTATTTGAATTAGATTGAAATTTAATTTCCAAGAGTTAATTATGTGGCTACGAGCTGACTTGATGATGAGAATTGAATTAATTTTTATTGCATTTTCTTGTGAATTCATGTATGTAATATTATGTTTTGCAGGAACTTGATGAATTTGTCTGTTGTTGATGATTTTAATGGGTCGAAATGTCATCAATTGGCTAAAGTTTTTAAGTTATTGAACAAGCGGCGTAGCCCAAAATTTGGAGAGGGTGCAAAAGTATTTAAATAGGGGGTTGAGGGGTATTTCAAGTATTTTTAAATAGAAACATTTTTCCTAGAACCCCCCAAAATGCTGAAATTTTTGTTTTTGACACCTGTTGCCCAAATCCTCTTAATTCTCCTCTAAAAGCTGTCTGTAGACCAGTGTTGTCTAAACTGTGTACCGCGGTACACTGGTGTACCGTAAAAAATTTTGGTAATGCTCTGTGCGACTTTGGTCATGGCTTACCCCTCAGGTGTGCCTTTGCTCAAAAAATTTGAACAACACTGCTGCAGACAGACAACAAAATCATCTCAAAAGCTCAAAATAATATCATTCTACCCACAACATTTCCATACATCTTCATTATTCTCCTCTCATCATTACTTCCTTCCTCATACGAAGACCAAAAATATTTTCCAGTTCCAAACAATTTAATAGAAAAAGTTTTCAGTTTTGAGGCCAAAGTATAAAGTCATTTAGAAAAATCTTTGGATTCTTTTATGTGTGATTCAACTGAAAATGTCTTTGGATATTCTTATAGCATTTTGTTGGCCATTCTCATTTATGGACAAAAAAATACTTTCATGTTTCTTTATTCTGTTGCTGATGCACTTAAAAAGTTTTTCTTTTTTTGTGAATTTGTTTTTATTAAAAATTCATTTTGTTGTGAATTTTGTGACTTGTTTGGGGATTCCTGGGGAAGAAATTTGTCAAATTTTGGTTTTTTTCGAGTTCTGGGGCTGGTTTCTAGAGCTACCAGGAGCAATCTTTCCTAGTCTCAGATTAATTTTCTTTATATCCTATATTGTGGTGTATTAAAATTAGTTTCTATCCTTGGGTGCCCCGGGGAAACCTAGAAACCGTTCCCTTAGTCTGGGGGTGGCTAATTTACTTACTTCCTTGACTGGAGCACACCATTGCTGCAATCAGAGATTGTCTAAAGACAGTTCTATCCTTCGATACCTTCTGCCAGTTCGTGATATTGAAGACTCTAGCGTATCTTCTCCTTTAGTTTCGTAGCTATTGATTGTTTACAGAGTGTGGGCTCGCTTGGCCTCACACTCAAACAAACTTTCTCCGTTAGGACCGCATCACTTGATTAGTTTGGCATAGCCAGGCAATGCACCACGAAGAGGTGTAGAGGCTGAAGAGCAATTAGCACCCCTATTGAGCAACACTACCGCTTGCAATTCTTTGAGGGAGGCTAAACTGTCTAAAAATACAAAAAAATTATCACAAAGTTAATTTTCTCCAAAGAATTCATCCTTAAACTATTCTTAATTGAAAAATAATTGAATTCCGTTCATGTGACGCTAAGGAATTTCAACATAGCATATGCTTCCACAAATAATTCTTACTATAAACATTGAACACGAACAAAAAAACTTTTATGAAAAATTTCAAATTTTAATTGAATAAATTAAAATAAAAATTTTAGAATATTTTTCTAATTTCCTATGTGCTGAAGGATAAGAGAAACTTTATTGTTGTGAAGTGAAATTGTTTTCTCATTTTAAATATTTTTGTTTATAACTAAATGCATAAAATTGCTGTTTTGTTGCAGATTTTCGCTGTAGATGTTCACTTAATTTAGAAACTATTTGTGATAGAAACAAATTTTTTGAGAGTGTGAAAATTTTTATAATTGATAAAGATAATGAAAAAGTTTTAGATTAAAATTTTGTAGAGATTTTTTTTTAAAATTTTTGATCATTTTGCTGAATTTAGAAACATTTTTGAGCATTTATGCATAATAAGAAACCATCAAAAAATCACATTGAATCTCTTTTCATATCAATTGTGATCCAGAGGTGTCTTAAGGCATTTTGCAGCTGATAAAAGCTCAACGAGTGAGGATTCACTAGCCTTTTGGACTCAAACTTAGACCTACGGTTCATAATGGCATCAAAACCCCTCCTTCGATGACATTTCAACCTTTAGCCTACCAAGGAAGACTGTGAGCTTCATTTGCAGTACATATGTTTTAAAAAAGATACCTAAATGCTGTTCCTGCATCAATTGACTTCCACAAAAAAAAATTCATTAAATTTCGTGACATCCCAACACAAGCCAAAACTAATTCTTTTCCTTCATGCCCATTTTCTTCACACTTAATCTCCACTTTTTCTCTAAGCTTTTCCAATTTCGCTCAGATACAATTTTTTGTGCTTCACAATTTTTTCCGTGCACCATCAATGTGCCTTGTCTCACATGAAAAAGCCATAAATTATCCGTCATTTTCTGATCATTGACTCGTCGCCTTTTTTTATTCCACACCAAAATGATTTATTGTAGAAGCATTAAACTTTTTTTTTTTGGTAAGGATATTTTAGACGGAACTGTACATGGAATATATGTAGACTCGCATACGAGTGGAGCAAAAAAAAAAAATGAATAAATTTTATGAGAAAAAGCAAAATTCACACCAATTCGATATGATGAAAATTGGATGTTTCGCTTGAAATGGAGCTTAAACATTTATTCTTTCATTTTGGTTGATGTTTTTTTGGGAGTTAGGGATTCATGAAAATTGAAAACATTGGATGTAAGTTGATGATTTTATTTGAAGGAAATAAGTTGATTTTACTATAGAATTTTTGTTGAATTTTAGGGAAATAAACTGCCAATTCTAGACATTCTGCTCGAATTTAGAGCTAGGATTAGTTTGTAATAGGATCAGAAGCTATTTTCTAGGGCTATCCAGAGTCTGCTAGGGTAGAAATGAAATTCGATGTACTAAAATTAATGAAAATTAAATAAAATTGATCTGAGACAATGGAAGAGGTCCCGGGTAGCCATTGAAAACGGCCAAGAACAAGAAGAATTTCTTTGATCATATTTCATATATTTTGTAGAAAAGTGAAAGGAAAAGTTACCACACTGAGTCTCGAACTCATGATCATTGTGTCAATGTTTAACAATAATGTGTCGAAGAACTTATCCTCAGAGTCACTCCAACTTAATTAGGGTTGAGTTTATTTTGAACAATTTTGAACCAGTTTTCTCAAAACAATCACGAATCCTCTCGTTGTATCCATTTCCGTCAATTATACTTGAAAACCCCTATACATCCAGTCAATAAGGAATACATTTTTCGCGCCAATTTTCACACATAATGATATAAGCTTATTATTTCATCGATATAAAAAGATTTCAGCTGAATATATTGACTTTTCAATATCATCTGCTGAGCACAAAAAAAAGTGTGAAATTTCATTTCCACACAAAAAAATTAAGTTTACAAAAAAACTTTCCATTGAGCTCAGTTTTAGTTCTTTTTCTCGTGGCTTTATTGTGCATCTTAAAACATTGAAGACAATTCACGAACTTTGCTGGAATAAAAAGTTCATCGCCATTATTTGCACATAAAATGGCAACTTTTTTAGATACAAAAATGCTTTGCTTTTGCTTCCTTATTTTATTGAAAAATTCATTTCAATTGAAAGCCACTACGAAAAATTTGTTGTAGTTTTTTTTGATTGAAAACTTTTCTTTAGATGCTAAACTCTATTTTGTAGTTTCTAAAGCTTTTTGTCACATCATATTTTCAATTAATTATATCAAAGGTGCGGTACTGATGATATGATCAAAAAATGATCAATTAATAATCAAAAAAATTATCAAAAAATGATCAAAAATGATCAAAAATGATCAAAAATGATCAAAAATGATCAAAAAATGATCAAAAATGAACAAAAAATGATCAAAAATGATCAAAAAATGATCAAAAATGATCAAAAAATGATCAAAAATGACCAAATATGATCAAAAAATGAGCAAAAATGATCAAAAAATGATCAAAATGATCAAAAAGTGATCAAAAATTATCAAAAATGATCAAAAAATGATCAAAAATGATCAAAAAATGATCAAAAATGACCAAATATGATCAAAAAATGAGCAAAAATGATCAAAAAATGATCAAAAATGATCAAAAATGATCAAAAATGATCAAAAATGATCAAAAATGATCAAATATGATCAAAAATTGATCAAAAATTGATCAAAAATGATCAAAAATGATCAAAAATGATCAAAAATGATCAAAAAATTATCAAAAATGATCAAAATGATCAAAAAATAATCAAAAAATGATCAAAAATGATCAAAAAATGATCAAAATGATCAAAATATGATCAAAAAACGATCAAAAATGAACAAAAAATGATCAAAAATGATCAAAAAACGATCAAAAATGATCAAAAATGATCAAATATGGTCAAAAAATGATCAAAGTTTGATCAAAAATGATCAAAAAATGATCAAAACTGATCAAAAAACGATCAAAAATGAACAAAAAATGATCAAAACTGATCAAAAACGATCAAAAATGAACAAAAAATGATCAAAAATGATCAAAAGTGATCAAAAATGATCAAAAAATGATCAAAAATTATCAAAAATTGATCAAATATGGTCAAATATGGTCAAATATGTTCAAAAAATGATCAAAAATTATCAAAAATGGTCAAATATGGTCAAATATGTTCAAAAAATGATCAAATATGGTCAAAAAATGATCAAAGTTTGATCAAAAATGATCAAAAATGATCAAAAAATGATCAAAAAATGATCAAAAATGATCAAAAAATGATCAAAATGATCAAAATATGATCAAAAAACGATCAAAAATGAACAAAAAATGATCAAAAATGATCAAAAAACGATCAAAAATGATCAAAAATGATCAAATATGGTCAAAAAATGATCAAAGTTTGATCAAAAATGATCAAAAAATGATCAAAACTGATCAAAAAACGATCAAAAATGAACAAAAATGGTCAAAAAATGATCAAAGTTTGATCAAAAATGATCAAAAAATGATCAAAACTGATCAAAGTTTGATCAAAAATGATCAAAAATGATCAAAAATGATCAAAAAATGATCAAAAAATGATCAAAAATGATCAAGAAATGATCAAAATGATCAAAATATGATCAAAAAACGATCAAAAATGATCAAAAATGATCAAATATGGTCAAAAAATGATCAAAGTTTGATCAAAAATGATCAAAAAATGATCAAAACTGATCAAAAAACGATCAAAAATGAACAAAAAATGATCAAAACTGATCAAAAACGATCAAAAATGAACAAAAAATGATCAAAAATGATCAAAAGTGATCAAAAATGATCAAAAAATGATCAAAAATTATCAAAAATTGATCAAATATGGTCAAATATGGTCAAATATGTTCAAAAAATGATCAAATATGGTCAAAAAATGTCAAAAATGATCAAAAAACGATCAAAAATGAACAAAAAATGATCAAAAATGATCAAAAGTGATCAAAAATGATCAAAAAATGATCAAAAATTATCAAAAATTGATCAAATATGGTCAAATATGATCAAAAATGATCAAAAATGATCAAATATGGTCAAAAAATGTCAAAAATGATCAAAAAACGATCAAAAATGAACAAAAAATGATCAAAAATGATCAAAAAACGATCAAAAATGAACAAAAAATGATCAAAACTGATCAAAAACGTTAAAAAATGAACAAAAAATGATCAAAAATGATCAAAAGTGATCAAAAATGATCAAAAAATGATCAAAAATGATCAAAAATGATCAAATATGGTCAAATATGGTCAAATATGTTCAAAAAATGATCAAAGTTTGATCAAAAATGATCAAAAATGATCAAAAATGATCAAAAAATGATCAAAAAATGATCAAAAATGATCAAGAAATGATCAAAAATGATCAAGAAATGATCAAAATGATCAAAATATGATCAAAAAACGATCAAAAATGAACAAAAAATGATCAAAAATGATCAAAAAACGATCAAAAATGATCAAAAATGATCAAAAAATGATCAAAACTGATCAAAAAACGATCAAAAATGAACAAAAAATGATCAAAACTGATCAAAAACGATCAAAAATGAACAAAAAATGATCAAAAATGATCAAAAGTGATCAAAAATGATCAAAAAATGATCAAAAATTATCAAAAATGGTCAAATATGGTCAAATATGTTCAAAAAATGATCAAATATGGTCAAAAAATGATCAAAGTTTGATCAAAAATGATCAAAAATGATCAAAAATGATCAAAAAATGATCAAAAATGATCAAAAAATGATCAAAATGATCAAAATATGATCAAAAAACGATCAAAAATGAACAAAAAATGATCAAAAATGATCAAAAAACGATCAAAAATGATCAAAAATGATCAAATATGGTCAAAAAATGATCAAAGTTTGATCAAAAATGATCAAAAAATGATCAAAACTGATCAAAAAACGATCAAAAATGAACAAAAAATGATCAAAACTGATCAAAAACGATCAAAAATGAACAAAAAATGATCAAAAATGATCAAAAAACGATCAAAAATGATCAAAAATGATCAAATATGGTCAAAAAATGATCAAAGTTTGATCAAAAATGATCAAAAAATGATCAAAACTGATCAAAAAACGATCAAAAATGAACAAAAAATGATCAAAACTGATCAAAAACGTTAAAAAATGAACAAAAAATGATCAAAAATGATCAAAAGTGATCAAAAATGATCAAAAAATGATCAAAAATGATCAAAAATGATCAAATATGGTCAAATATGGTCAAATATGTTCAAAAAATGATCAAAGTTTGATCAAAAATGATCAAAAATGATCAAAAATGATCAAAAAATGATCAAAAAATGATCAAAAATGATCAAGAAATGATCAAAATGATCAAAATATGATCAAAAAACGATCAAAAATGAACAAAAAATGATCAAAAATGATCAAAAAACGATCAAAAATGATCAAAAATGATCAAAAAATGATCAAAACTGATCAAAAAACGATCAAAAATGAACAAAAAATGATCAAAACTGATCAAAAACGATCAAAAATGAACAAAAAATGATCAAAAATGATCAAAAGTGATCAAAAATGATCAAAAAATGATCAAAAATTATCAAAAATGGTCAAATATGGTCAAATATGTTCAAAAAATGATCAAATATGGTCAAAAAATGATCAAAGTTTGATCAAAAATGATCAAAAATGATCAAAAATGATCAAAAAATGATCAAAAATGATCAAAAAATGATCAAAATGATCAAAATATGATCAAAAAACGATCAAAAATGAACAAAAAATGATCAAAAATGATCAAAAAACGATCAAAAATGATCAAAAATGATCAAATATGGTCAAAAAATGATCAAAGTTTGATCAAAAATGATCAAAAAATGATCAAAACTGATCAAAAAACGATCAAAAATGAACAAAAAATGATCAAAACTGATCAAAAACGATCAAAAATGAACAAAAAATGATCAAAAATGATCAAAAAACGATCAAAAATGATCAAAAATGATCAAATATGGTCAAAAAATGATCAAAGTTTGATCAAAAATGATCAAAAAATGATCAAAACTGATCAAAAAACGATCAAAAATGAACAAAAAATGATCAAAACTGATCAAAAACGTTAAAAAATGAACAAAAAATGATCAAAAATGATCAAAAGTGATCAAAAATGATCAAAAAATGATCAAAAATGATCAAAAATGATCAAATATGGTCAAATATGGTCAAATATGTTCAAAAAATGATCAAATATGGTCAAAAAATGATCAAATATGATCAAAAAATGATCAAAAATGATCAAAAATGATCAAATATGGTCAAAAAATGTCAAAAATGATCAAAAAACGATCAAAAATGAACAAAAAATGATCAAAAATGATCAAAAAACGATCAAAAATGATCAAAAATGATCAAATATGGTCAAAAAATGATCAAAGTTTGATCAAAAATGATCAAAAAATGATCAAAACTGATCAAAAAACGATCAAAAATGAACAAAAAATGATCAAAACTGATCAAAAACGTTAAAAAATGAACAAAAAATGATCAAAAATGATCAAAAGTGATCAAAAATGATCAAAAAATGATCAAAAATGATCAAAAATGATCAAATATGGTCAAATATGGTCAAATATGGTCAAAAAATGATCAAATATGGTCAAAAAATGATCAAATATGATCAAAAAATGATCAAAAATGATCAAAAATGATCAAATATGGTCAAAAAATGTCAAAAATGATCAAAAAATGATCAAAAATGATCAAAAAATGATCAAAAATGATCAAAAATGATCAAAAATGATCAAAAAATGAGCAAAAATGATCAAAAAATGATCAAAAATGATCAAAAAATGATCAAAAATGATCAAAAATGATCAAAAAATGATCAAAAATGATAAAAAAAATTATCAAAAATGATCAAAAATGATCAAATATGATCAAAAATTGATCAAAAATGATCAAAAATGATCAAAAATGATCAAAAAATGATCAAAAAATTATCAAAAATGAACAAAAAATGATCAAAAATGATCAAAAAACGATCAAAAATGAACAAAAAATGATCAAAACTGATCAAAAAACGATCAAAAATGATCAAAAGTGATCAAAAATGATCAAAAATGATCAAAAATGATCAAAAATGATCAAATATGATCAAAAATTGATCAAAAATTGATCAAAAA
Source organism: Chironomus riparius (assembly GCA_917627325.4). Lineage (NCBI taxonomy): Eukaryota > Metazoa > Arthropoda > Insecta > Diptera > Chironomidae > Chironomus > Chironomus riparius. Next base: position 11,363,510 of record OU895877.1, on the reverse strand, counting down.
TGATCAAAAATGATCAAAAATGATCAAAAATGATCAAAAAATTATCAAAAATGATCAAAATGATCAAAAAATGATCAAAATATGATCAAAAAACGATCAAAAATGAACAAAAAATGATCAAAAATGATCAAAAAACGATCAAAAATGAACAAAAAATGATCAAAACTGATCAAAAAACGATCAAAAATGAACAAAAAATGATCAAAAATGATCAAAAATGATCAAAAATGATCAAATATGGTCAAATATGGTCAAATATGTTCAAAAAATGATCAAATATGGTCAAAAAATGATCAAAGTTTGATCAAAAATGATCAAAAATGATCAAAAATGATCAAAAAATGATCAAAAAATGATCAAAATTGATCAAAAAATGATCAAAAATGATCAAATATGGTCAAATATGGTCAAATATGTTCAAAAATGATTAAATATGATCAAAAAATGATCAAAAATTATCAAAAATGATTAAATATGATCAAAAAATGATCAAAAATTATCAAAACTGATCAAAAAATGATCAAAAATGATCAAAAATGATTAAAAATGACCAAAAATGATCAAAAATGATTAAAAATGACCAAAAATGATCAAAAATGGGGGGGGGGGGTGTATTTTTATTAAGAATTGGAAAATTGAGAAAAATGGGAGATTCTCATGTTTGTGAATCTGCCAGTAGAGATTTGTTGATTAAGGTATTTGACCGACATGAGACCGCTCACTTATTACGTAAGGGGATGTCCACTTATGACGTCCAGGGGGGGGGGGGTCAGAAAAAAAATGAATAATAGAAATTCCAGGAAATCAACTTATAATTAAAAAACTGCTACAAAATCTCGACACTCCTCCCCCTCCATATTAAAAGCGTTACGTAATAAGTAAGCTGTTCTTAATCCTAAAACCTTAAACTTCCTTCTTGACCTTGAATTCCACCAGAAGCCATTTTCAAAGTATTTTCAATTTATCAAGAATTTTCACAATACTTTTTTTTTTTTTTTTTTTTTGGAATATAACAAAGTTCAATAAAACAATTCCCAAACCTTGTCCAAATGACAACAAAACGAAAATTCAAATTAACAAAATTAGTTCAACAACCACAGAATCTCCCGCATCAATCATTTAACAAAGTGGATAACTGAGTAAATAAATAAAAAATAATCTTAAGCTCAAAAAAAATTAATTAAAATTTATTTCTGATTTACTTTCGAAACTTGTTTTATCATTCATGATTCCTCTTCGTAAAGATCAACAAATCAACAACAGTCACTCAGCTAACATTTCATTTTCAAATAAATAATCCATTAGTGAAAATTAAATGAAAAGGAATTCTTTCATGTCCTCACTTACAGTTAGCTTGTAAACTGCCATGAAAGATTACTTGGGGGGTTAGAAAAGCGGTTGTGTAGTCAGGGATGGGGTTGTGACTGTGTCCCTGACTCTAAAATCAGAGACAATATCATGATTTTTGATGGTGCCAATTTTATTTTGGATGTCAGGATGTCCACCAGCTTGAGTGTACTTATTATCAATCCTATAAGTCAGGACCCTAGCTTTCTCCCTTACTACATCACATCCAGAAAATGAGAGAAATTTTTTGAAAACAAGAAACAAATAAACAGAAAAAAATTAATAAATGATGAGTTTTTGAAAGCTTTTTCTGTTGCTTTTCATCTCCATTTCTCGTTGTTAAGAGATAATTTAGTGCTATCGCTGGAAACGAAGAAGATTAAAAAGGAACTTTTGATTTATTTCTTCTTGCTTGTGTGTCGAAAAAAACTTCTTTTTAACTTTTGTCTTGTGTTTCAGGCTGCTTATTATTCGTCTTTATTAGGAAGTTGAAATTTATTTTTTTTGTTTTATGTTTTAAGGAAGCTCTGACAGAATGACGATTCAATTAATTTGATGAAATAATTTTGGAGATGTAAATTAATTTTTTCAAGTCATTGTTTGCCATTTAATGAGAAAATGAAGCACATATTCATGCTTTGCTTGTGTGTTTTAGCCTGAACGTCAGATTTTGGCTTCCTTAGTCTCCATGCAAGCATAGCTATGTATGCTTTCAAATGTTTAAGCCAGTGATGGCCAACCCATGTGTCGAAAAGTCCAGAAAACCCACGAACCTTGTGCTGTGCACGGTTTCTGTCAAGGCTTACCATTTAAGTGTTCCGTGACACAAAAAAGGTTGTCCACCACTGGTTTAAGAAAATAATCGTTTAAATCAGTGATGCCCATCCTGTGTTCCGTGATAAAATTTGGAAAACTCCCACGAACCGTATGCTATGTGCGGTTTTAGTCTCGGTGTGTCATGGCATAAAGAAGGTTGAGCACCACTGCGATTAAATCGATTTTTAGATAACTTTAAACCCCCCAGAAACACAAATGACAAAAAATATTTTAAAAGTCATAATTCTCATTTTCAAAAACTTGCATCTGCATATCTAGGCAGTAAATTCACTTCCACTAAATATATCTTTCGATTTCAATATTTGAAACAGTTCCAATTGAATGAATTAAAGTGGTTATTATAGAACAAAATATACAGTCGCCATACCTACATACAAAATTCTCGAAAATACAATGTTAACCGCAGCATAAAACTTTTATCTCCTCTATCTCGAAATTACCACTAAAATATATAAAATTTTTGCGACAGTGAGACAGAGACAAGTAGGAAGAGAAAGAGTGAGAGACATGACACATTTATTCACTATCACGTCCTCGTGACTGTACATGTATGGATGTTGTGTATATAATATATTCATATCTACACATATTATTCGTCTCTCGAGAGAAGAGAGGAGAAACAGAAAATGAAATGGAGATTGCTTGATGATGCTTTGCATGCTTTAAGCTTAATAATCATTTTTTTGTATGTTTTATATTTAGATTTTGTGGTATGAAAATCAGGGATGCAGTCTAGGAGGGGATGGGTTCAATAAAGTACCTTGAATGAAATTTTTTTATTCAGATCCTCTTTTCTGCATTTTTTGATACATTAAACATTTTAAATAACCCCCTTCCCTCCTTCCCTCCCTTCTATTTTCCCCCCTTCCTCTTTCTATCCTTCCACTCCCCCCCCCCCCTTTTCCGTTCCCCTTTTCCTTTTCCCTTCCCTTTTATCCTTCCCCTTTTCCCTTCCCCTTGTCCCTTCCCTTTTTCCCTTTTTCCCTTCCCCTTTTCCCTTCCCCTTCACTCGTCCCCACTTCCCCCTCCAATCTATCGAAAAATTTCTGTTTACGACCTTGACGAGGATGTTATGTTTTTGGATTGATTCATTCGAAAGAGCTCACTAGGCGCCTAGGAGGGAGAGGGGGGGCAACTTACGGGACAATCCCTTCTTGTCAACAGAAATTTCTTCATTTTGGTACAGTTTGTATGAAAAAAATCCTGAAAATTCACTGATAAAACATACCCCTCCCCCTTATCATCACCCCCCCCCCCCCCCCCCCCCCCCCCCCCCCCCTACCCCTCAATATTTTTTTATATTCCTGGTTACACCTCTGCTGATATAAGGATTAATTTCTAAAACTTTAGGTATCCGATTTGAATCAAAAATCATTTCAAAACCCAAAAATCATAATCACAGCTTTAAACCAAAAAAAAAATCTTCTTAATGCCTTTCGCTAATTCCACAAACTCTCATTCATTCATTTAAAATTATTATCAAGTTGATGCAGATGAGATTTTTTTTTTCATTTCATTCATTATCTCCATTTCCACATTTCATCCAGTCCATTATGCTTATTAAATGTTGAGTCTACAAATTCATTATGAACATGTGTTCCTCATAATCTCCCCCGTGAAGCACTGATTATAAAATCTGAATGCACATGCAGTTTAAACTCAACATATCACTCTACTCTACCATGCTGAAAATTCGCGAAATTTTACAATGGAAAATTTTTCTGGCAGAGCAATCACGAGCAATAAAAGCTAAAAGCTGTTTATGGGATTTATGCCATATTCAGAATACTTCCTTTTGGCAACATTTTAATTGTGCTAATAAAATTTTATTCCGAGAATTTAGCTGCGATTCAGCCGTATTGTGACTTCTCGGAAAAGGAATTTGTGTTGTTGGGGATTTCGGTCAAAACCAATCTGCCTTTAGGATGTCGAATTTTTGGTGGAACTTCAATGAGAGTCGTGCGGTAGTGATGTCTAGATTTAAGTTGAGTTTTTAATCATTTGTGCTTTTGATGTCTTTTTGACCTAATTGTTCAAGAAGCTTTTCATTTGAAAGCTAATCTTCAAGAATCCTAGTTCACCAGATCCTAAGAATCCGTCTGAAGCAGCTATTGACGTAAACTTGAAGTTTACGCTTGATATCGTTGGTCACAAACCATGTCTCACAGCTATAAAGCTATAAAGAAGCAAGCATTTAAAGCATGCCTGAAGACTTTAAAGTTGTTCACAATTGACGTTGCAACCTTTTGTCTGAGAGATGAACGTCATTTATGAATGACCCTCAAAACCAACATTTTTTTATTTTGAACTTCATTTGTGTAAAGCTCCATTGAATAGAAATGAATCTAGAGATAGTAGTAGATATTAATTTTATTAGCGCTATGTGTAGGCATTTAGTATCACGAGGTTGGATGTTGAATACTAAACATATTAAATAGAGCAAAGTATTCTTAATTTGGTACCGGATATATCATAAAAATACTTCAGAATTTGTTTATCCTGTTCTATTTTTAGCATTTGTAAAAGTTGATTGAATAGTCATTTACTCAATAGCATGTGGGTGGACTAGTCCTTATGAATGTTAATATTACTTGTAACAGAAAATTATATTTGAATGTTAAACAAAGCACCTACACACAAGCTGATTACGTCTGTATTTTTGCTACATTTATTAATGAAGAGTTCATGTTTATGAAGATGTAAAGCTTTCTGATGAGTTTTCTTGTGAATTTTGGAGTTTGAATGAATTTTCAAATGAAGATAACCCTTAAGTTGACCTTAACTATATTTTACCATTAGAGTCAATATCAATTTGATCACAAACAGGTACTCCAGGTAAATTACAAGAAACAATATTAAATTCCTGAATGAAATGACATCAAATGGAAACAGAAGCTTAATATCTGGGTAAGATGATAGCTCTGAGGATTACATTATGCCCGCATGCAGAACATGTGACCGGCACAACTGAAAATTATTCAAATTTAAATTCAATTAAATTGAAATGCATGCAATTTTCCAAAATAACTTACTTTTTACTTCCTTGGCTAAGGCGCACGTCGGCCCATTGCTGCATTCAGAGTTCGTCTAAAGCTGGCTCTATCCTAACAAAACTTCTGCCAGTTTCTAATTTCTAGCACATTTGCATCGTTGTTTACACAGTCATTCCATGAGTTTTTCGGTCTACCTCGAGATCTCTTACCATCCAAAAATTCAGCTGTTGTTACTTTCAGCACTGATGAGCCTTCTGGACGCCTGTTAACATGCCCAGCTCATCTCAATCGATTTATTCGCAGCACCTTCACTATATTAGCCTCAATTTTCCAGAATAAAGTTAAATGTTAAAGAGTTTTTGGGGTTGTTCATTTTTTAAAAGGGGTTTGACAGCTCAAAAAACAAAAAAATTCTACAATAAAGACGTTGTAACTAGGAGGGGCCAGAGGGGATTCTAAATGTCAGTAAAATAATAAGTGAACGGCCTTTTTCAAAATTAAAATTCCTCAAAATTTAACAATTTTCAATCACTTTAATCCTCTTTAACCTCTTACCAATCTTCCATCTCTAAACATCCATTAAAATGCTTATTTTCATCTCCATTATTAATAAAAATATTTCGGTATTTTTTAATATCCACATGAATATGAATATTTATATATTTATACAATATTTTCTCATTTACCTTACTCAACATATTTTTTGAATTTCATCTCTAGCCACATATTTACATACCTCTCGGTTTTTGCTCGATGATCCCTTGAAAGAACTTTTTGTGGAAATTTTTTTTGAGGTTATGATGAATTTTTTTTTCAACTGTTTAAAAGCACTTTGGAGGATTTAAAGGACAGTTCTTAATGTCCAGTTGTCAAAAAAAATTTCAAATTTATTGCTACAAATTTTATTTTGGGGACCTTTTGTTTATGACGTCAAAATTTAAGAAAAAAAATTCGATATTTTATCATTTCTTAAGGAATATTGCGTAGTTTAGGTACCCTTAAACCTCGTTAGTATCCATGATCCATCACCAGCTAGAGTTTTTATGAAAAACTCAAACAAATCCTTCCCCCCCCTCCCGTAAAAGTTTTCCATACAAAAAAAAAAATTGTCCCCCGTCTTCAAATTCCTGGCTACGCCCCTGTCCATCAACATACCTAAATTTAGAACTTCATCTCCTTCTTTTGGTGACTTATCATCCAAATGAGCCCATATAACACAATCAAGCTCTTGATTATTGAACGGAAATATGAACACGGATTTTTTTCTCATCTCTATATGCGGCTAAATGAGTATGAAGATGAGATGAAAAGGAACAGGAACATTTAAGTGAATGATAAGTGCCACTCTATAAATGAACAGAACGAGAAAACGACACAAAAAAATAAGAGATGAGACAGGATGTTGAAAGAGCTCCACTGGTGTCGGATATAAAAAGAATTTCTCATTTCATTTTAATGTCCACTTTTGAATATGAAAAAAAGAGTAGAACTTTAAATGATCTCTTGAGTAAAAACATTTAGTTCAGGCAAAGAGAAACTAGCTCAACCTCGATATGTTAACGACAACTGAGTGAATGTGTAGGAAGTTTTAATGTTTTAAAAGTTATTGAATGCAATTAGTGGCGATTTTTTTTCTGGCTGATTTAAATGTTTTCGAAGGTTTTATTGAGGTGAGGCTAGTTAGATAAGGTTTGATGTCTAAGGCGCATTTCTATAATAACGTTTTTGCAGTCTAAACTAATTAGGGATGTCTTTGACTTGAAGATGATTTGTTCAAACATCAAATTTGGCAAGAATCAAACCTAGAATAATCAAAAAAGTTCATTATCTTGGCGTCTAGTCAACGGGGAGCAGGAGGAGGGCAATTATAGAGTCAAGGGGTAAACCGCTTGATGGGAAATTTTTTAATCAACTTTTATCATGAAGGAAAATTTATGGAAAATGATGAACAATTTCCCGTCAAAATTTTTTTTTTACAAAGTGATTTTCCCCCTGTTTAGAATAGGTTGCCATTTGCAGCAACCCGAAAAAGACCTCCGATCTATTTTTCATAAGGTCCCGGTTTCTAGGTCTACCCGGGTCACACTAGGGTAGAAATTAACTTTTATGTACTACAATATGGGATATAAAAATAATATAAATTTAAGACTATGGTAAGGTGCCCCGTGTAGCCCTAGAAACCAACTTCTGGTGTAAGATTAAGGTATTATTTGGTTTGAGATATATTCTAAGTATGCAGTAATAGCAACTTTTCTAGAAAAATTTAATCATCAGCACCAGGCGCGCAGATTTCAGAGCACGGCCTAAAATGCTTCAGAGGGGGACAATACCCTCCTGGCTACGCGCCTGATCAGCACCAAGTCTTAATAATTCTCTTCATTAAGCAAATATCCAGTCTTCAGTCAAAACAACACCCCAACAACCTTCCAAACTAAATCAAGAAACCAGTTTCTCAAAATAGACAAGAGTACACATTACCGACTCACAGAGAATAAAAGGCAAGAGATAGAAATAAAAGAATGTCCTTCCTGAACATAAAAGATTAAAAATCATTTTAAATGAAATTGAGGTTTTTTTTCTTCCTCTTCAAAAAGCCATAAAAAAGAAAAGAATGTGAAAAAAGGTATAAAAAGAACAAAAAAAAACTTTTTTAACCCATTCTGTCCTAGTTCAGTAGTCGTTTTCATTTCCTCATGTCCATTTTTGCATTTAACATTCTTTCATTTCCCCCCAAAGGAATGTTTAATGTTAGAATTTAAATTCTATATTTGACAATATTTTATTGAATCTTATTTCATGCTCAATATTGCTCCCTTTATGCCTCGATGTATATCCTTAGAACGTACGAGACAATCGATATGTGTGTTTATATTGTACGATTAAAAGTACATAAATCTTGTACAATAAAGATAGGCAAATTCTGAATAAATTTATGGTAGAGAGCTATAATCGAAGATATAAGGACTTGAATGCCCATAGGAGGTATCAGTAATGGAGAGGATGAATGTCAGAATTTTGAACTTTTTGTGCATTAATTTTGGGATGTTTTTTCTAATGATTTTTAAAATTTTGAGGTACTGGGGAGGTCTGCATCTTTATGACATAAACAGTTTTTATTATATTTTATTATTTTATCATTTATGAATACACCTTTTTTGAAAAAAACTTATGAACTTAGCTTGAAGCGGTGAAATAGCATCAGCGGCCCAAGTTGTAGAGCGTTGGCCTTACGTATTAAAGGTTCTGGGTTCAATCCTAGGTCAAGTTTAGTTTTTGAAGCTCTTTTTCCATTCTACTGTTGTAGTTACAAAGCTCGGTTCGACTGTTGAGTGTAGTTTTGAGGTCTTTGGAATAGAATATGCCTTCTTTGCTAGATAAACTTGGATAAACTAGCATCTGGATGATTTCACTGTAGCATGATGCACACACGAATTGTGACTAGGTACATTGCAGGATACATCAGGTCTTTAGACGATCTCGTGTCTTTGCAATGTGCAGAGCTTGCAAGTGGTTGGAACCTACTATAAACTGTAGGTCTAAAGGGTGTGGTACAATAGATTCTGTTCTAATTTGAATCGCAGTGCCTTTAAAAATTCAAAACTTTTTTCAAACAACTTCAAATTCCACATCAATCTCCATTGTCCTCTCAAAATTCAACAACCGAGCTTATTTCATCTAAATCGATTAAATTCCCAATGACAGCGATGGGAATCAATACAACCATCAAGTCCTTAGTCATAACCAGCAAGCTAAAACTTTTTTTTTATTTCCACACATATGGGGATTGAGTAGTCAGCATCCAGTTACAAGATCGTATGACTAATCCACTCGATAATGTAATGTCACGCCTTCGTCAAAGTGTTTGTGTGTGATGTGACACGCTGTGTGCTTTTGGGTATTTTTTTAAGGCAATTCTTCACTCATATTTTTTTATTAGGAAGTGAATTTTTTTTGTTGTTGTTGATGACTTCCTCTCATCCGTATGAAGTTACTAAAAGGGTAGAAATTAAAATATTAAAATAATTTTCAGATGACAGAAAGAATTCATAAAAAGCATGAAAAATGTCAGTTACGAAAAAAGTTTATTTTTTGGTGTTTTAATTTCTGTCAAAAGTTTTTTTGTTTATGCAAATTGAGGTTTAAAATATTTAACGGAGCAAATGTGAGCATATTTTAGAACAGGAGTTGTTTTTGTAATAATAAGAACAATTTAATCATTTTACGAAATTTCAAAATTAAAGCTAACCCAATTTCAAGACAACAGCATTCAACGAAATTATGACACATCAAAAAAGAAGTCCATAACAAATTGCTTTACAATGTATTTTTAATTCAGTAACTGATGCCTCTTAAAATAATCTTTTTCTTCAATTTTTTTTTATTCAGCACACAATGTAATTATATGCTTGAAGAAATGACAATAAAGAAAGATTCAGCAACAATAACCTTCATCTAAATGATTGATTGCTTGCTTGCTCAACATACAAATATGTCTCGTTTAGAGAAAAGAAGAATTAGTTTTTTTTATGGTGACACAGAAAAGTGAGTAAGAAAGTCTGGTAGATATCAAGTGATTGAAAATGAAGCGACGAACTAGATTTTTGATCCTATTTTAGGTATAGGTCTGTAGTTAAGTGCAGTGTTTCTCAAAATGTGTGCCGCCGCACACTATCATAAAAATCATTTAGTGTGTCACGAGATTATTCAGGTGTGCCGCGAAAATTTTAATGTGAACAAACGTGCCGTGGACCAAAAAAGTTTGAGAAACACTGGTTCAGTGGAACAACTTGAGGGATTGAAAAAGCCGAAATCTGACTCCGAAGCTGACCAAATGTCAAATGCATACCTTTTCGTGGTATCCCTTGATACCGCTAAATGCACCTTAAAGGATAGATTAAAAGCCTATCCAAACAACTTCGCCTGTAGATTGGTATTCCCACATTCAGGCTAGGAATCGTGAGGTTTACAACCAACCATTCCCAAAATCAACATGTACAAAGAAAGCTACCACACTTGGTAAGCTCATTAGCCTTGTAATGCATTCAAAATGCAAAGCTGAATCCCCTATCCCACTTAAGAACTCCTAGTCTCGACGAATAATATTGTTTTGCTAATAAAATTAAAAGTTTATAGACATACGTTACTCCTTTGAGTCTGGTGCCCGTACCAGAGCCAGCCTCGCTCTCTGGAATACTCCCCACCTTAACCTTCATCGCAATAATTTTTATGTCACCAAAGATCCATTTCCAAACACATAAAAAATCTCCAAGTCTGAAAATTATTTTTCATTTTTATGAATCTAGATGAAAAGCGATGATTCCATTAAGTTGATTAGTAGGTCAATTAGAAATACAAAAGGAATGGCACGAACATGAGAAGAAAAAAAAATCTTCATTTTATTATCTCCAACATTCTTTCCATCCATTTCAGTTCACATCATTTGATTCCATAGTCATCACATTCTCGAAAAAGAACCGTTTAATGGTTTTCCTTTTCCATCTATGAATGGAATTGCAATATGTCGATCGGTTGGGTATATTGTGTGCTTTTTAATGTCAGTATATATCGCGCGATGTTTATACATATGTTGTCAGCTATCGCTAGTTTTTACTCCATAGTCATGTGTGCGGAATGGCATAATGGATTTTATGTATTTTCAATGACAAACAGTTATTGGCAGGCTGTGAATGTATACATGCACGGTTTTTTTTTCTATCGATATATTTATCTAACTCGATTGCACATACATATAAAATTTATTTTAAACCTAGTTTTTGAAGAGAATTTAGTCAGGAGAATTTTGTGATGACTGATTATAAAGGAAGCTTTAGGATTTGGATTGTTTGGGCTTGTTGTGGCATTTGAGGAAGGATTGTAAAGTAATATTGATGTAAACTAGGTTTTTTTGCCTTCTTTCATTTTCCTAGGTTAGGATACAGTTAATAGTCAACAATAGACATTGCACTTTATGTTCAGCTACTCTTCAGTCTCACCATAACCTCCAAAAAATCCAAAACATCGCTGCTAAACTCCCAAACTTTTACTTATCCAATCGTCTCACAGTTTTATTCCATTTTTTAGCATTTTTATTTCATTTTCCAGCACATAGAAAAATAAAAGAATAAAAAGAAACATAAGAGAATAGCGAGATGCTCACATCCTTACACAGTCAGTTAGTTGAAATTGAATCTTTGCATTGTGATAACAATTTATAAAGCGGCAAACATAATATGTGAAATTCACAAGCATATCTACAGATTGGATTCGCATATACACATATCCATAGATTTTTTTTCTCTGTTGGTTTTTAAGGAAAGCGGACGGTTTTTGCCAGCGACATAGAAAAAAATGGCGAGCGGAGAAGGAGAAAAAAAAACTCAGTGAGAATGAGAAATAAAAAGAAGCAAAATATCCACATTCACACACACATTACGCTCACTTTCAAAATTGTCCGAACGTGACTAGATGGTGCAATGGAAGTTTCAATAAATTTCTGGTTTAAATGGAGTTCCATTAAGAAATAATGTGGTGTGTACATATCCTCTCTCGCATTCGACTGAAAGAATCGATGAGGATATACATACACTCAATTTTTATACGATTATTATTATTTCTTTTATATTACTTTGATAAAAATCAATACATCGGCAACACTCACTTCCGATATATATGTTTTTTTTTTGGTCTTGTTCTGAATACACAGCCACGCAACAATGACGACATTTACGTACCATGAAGAAATAGTACGTTTTGAAGAAGAAGATGTGGGATTGTGTATGAGTTGTGGACCTAGACGCATATTTAAGGAATACAGAAGTTGTACTTCAAGCTTGTCTGGCTTAGGCTTTGACAGTAACCTTAGTTGATGTTCTAAAGGCAGAATGTTATGATTATGGAATATGGATTTTGACTGGCAAAGCTCATTGATTGGAAATTTTTCACTTGTCCTGTTTCAAATCATATGGACTGGATGTGAGGCTCACAGCCTTCCTTTGTAAGTCCAGACAGAAATGCCATCGAAAGGTGTGGTTCGGATCCCACTTTAAACTGTAGGTCTAGGTTTCAGCGGGAGGTCTGCAGAACACTCTCTCGTTATGATGGTTAATTCACATGAACGCACAGCTATGGATCTTAAAGTATGAATGCTAAAGCTCATTTTTAAAGCTCATTGATAACCATGAAGCGGTTCAAACCAAAACAACACACGGCACAAGGTTCGTGGGATTTCTCAAATTTTTTGTGGCACATGGTTTTGCCAAAACAGTCATAAAATCATGATTCTGGCAATAAAAATTGCAGATTTCAACATCCTTTAAATGTTTTAAATAAACTGTCAATAAACTGGCTTTAAATATCAATGCCAACTTCCAAAGACAAACTGAACCCCCCTAATCCTGACACTATGTATGTTCCAAAAAATCTGTAATCATCTTAAAAAATTTACACAACATCCGTGCGTGAGAAAGTCCTTTTTATGCTCTTATTTTCTTTTAAAAAATTGGGAAAAAGGTGAAAATTGATTTTTATTTTGACCATTTTAAAATAAAATTTTATGTATTCAACATTTTGGTGCGTTAAATAAAAAGAAGAGATGTGGATGCCAGGGTTGCTGTTTTGTTAAAAAGATACGTCCTGAAAATTAGATCACAGTCTTCATTTGTAGACGTTAGGAAATAATAGCATGGGATAGGTAAGAGGGTATCTAAGGCTTCTACAAAATGTGTTTTGCAATAGGAAAAAAATTCGGAACGATCGTTAAAATTCAAAATTGATGCTAAATAAATCCACAATTTTAGTTTGGATCCCTCCTTATATTAAAAACCCAAGAACGAGTCATTATTGAACCACGAGGATCACGACTGCAAAGTTTCACCAACTTTTCTTCTCAATACCACCACCTCTGATCAGCATCAGCACCATCCGCACAAGAAAGAGAACGTTCGATGAACAAAATCACATTACATTTATGTGATTTACAAGAAGAAAAAAATAAAGGAAAAAAATGGGGTAAATGTAATTTGTAGTTTATGTACACACAATAAACTGAAAGTAGATTTAGGTTATTTTATTGTGTGTTTAATGAAAGGGCAATCAATGGGTGGAACAGGAGTCGTGTTAGAAAATTATTGAAATAAATTTACGTGTGGATGGCCCAACTAAAGCACAGTTTCGTGTCTTCTAATGATTTGATAAGAAATTTTATTAAATTAAGTAGATGTGCTTTTTTTTATTGCAAAGGAATTTTGTTGTTTAGTAAAAAGGTACGCAATTAAGTAAATGCTCGACCAATATCGGATTTTTGTTGGGTTTTAGTAAGTAAGAAAATTATCATTAAACTTTACTCAATTGATTTTAAGTGTGTTTAAGATATTTTAAGGATATATGAGGGGATAGATCAGTGGTTCTCAAACCGTGCGCCGCGAAAAAAATTGATTGCTAATATTTACTTCTTGTTTCGTGTCTTCAAAAAAGTCATAAAAATAATTTTGTATGCCACGTGACTATTCAGGTGTGGCACGAAAACTTTTATTTAAAAAAATGTGCCGTGGACCAAAAACGTTTGAGAAACACTGGATGGTTGGATATTCCATCTTTAAAATTATTGTAATATTTTATTTGGAAACTAAAAATCAGAAATTAATTAATACATTGATGGCAAACCATTTTTGAGCCACGGCACATCTTGGTAGTAAGTTGTAGCCAAAACCACTCAAAGGATACGGTTCGTGGAACACTGGTGTGACCCGGTAAATGGGTTAACCATCACTGCCCTACATAACTTCTTGTCATTTTATCAATGAAGGTATTATAACATCTGATTTAAAACCGGCAGGTTAATATCAGAATATTGTCATTTCTGTTCCGCCTTAAACCATTGAATTAAATAAAGGATTATTATTATCACTGCCTTAATAGTACCAAATAATTTACAAATTCTTAAAATAAAATCTACTCTGATCATGATTTTGTGCTAGATTCATTTCATTCCATCTAATACCCCCCCCCCCCCCCCCAAAAAAAACCCAATTCGTTTGTTAAAATTATTTGGAGTGGAACATAATTTACAGTCGATTTGATATCAGACACAAATGAGAATGAAACAAATAAATTATTTTAAAATAATTCCAACAGACAGCAACGAAAAGAATAAATAGAAAATGGAATTTGATGTTGTAAGCATAGAAATGAGCTTGTTTTGATTGTTTTTGTTTTATTAAATAACAAATTTGGTTTTCGAAATTGAAAAATTTATCAAGATTTTAATTTGGAGTCATTTTTCGATTACATAACACTTCTTAGGGGGGAGGAGGCAGGAGTCCAAAGTTTTGTGACAGTTTTAAACAAAATAAATTTTTTTCATGTCAGTCAAACTTGTAAGACTGATATTTCAAAGAATTCTCATTCATTCAATTACTCAACGTCATTTCCCATTAAACTCACATCCAATACATCTATTAAATCTATAGAATTAAACCTCTTCCATATCCCCCCATGTCATTCTGTGGGAATGAAAATTTGTCAATCCAAATTTTGTCCACTAGAATTTGTGTACCGAGAAGAAAAAATTTTATCGGAATTGATGTAAAATATAAAATATATTTTTCAACTGCCTAAAGTACGAGAAAACATAAAATATCATCTGATGTGGAACGCTGGAGACAAGCGAGAGCAAAAACAACTGAAAAATGTAAAACTTTTCAATTGAGCTTAATCACAAGCAGCAATTTAATTTAATTGACTGGATTTTTGGGGTAAAATTGGTTATGGCATGTCAATTTGTACGAAGGATGTGATGGCTGTTTTGCTGGGTAAGGGTGGATCTGAACTTTCTCTTTTGAAACTATTGCGATGACGATTCGACCAGCTTTAACTTTTAAATGATGTTGTCTTGATGCTCAAAAACTAAGTCAACATGTGTACCAGCCTTAGCACAAACAATGTTACTTTGTTGGTTTTTAAGTTCAAAATTGTGAGCAATTGAATCCCAAAATCGCCTTGTCCACTCTATATCCCACAGTAACGCCATTCAAACTTGATCCCAACAATTTTTTTTATATTTTTCATTCCACTCCAATATCACATCCATTCAAAACATTCCACATAGCATTTGTGTGCTGTATTTGTTGTAAAACACAATAAATAAAATTGAATGAGTAAAAATTTACATAACGATTCAAAAATTTTCAATTTGCGATACACCCCATCCATACCCACAAGGCATTATGTGGCATGCCGTAGTGATTAAAATTGAAAATCAGTAGCAGGATAGTAGATTATGTGAGCATGGCACATTAATACAGAGAAGAGTTGTTGCTGTAAATTCATTTCCACTCAACGCACGCTTCATTTCTTTTTTTAATACCTTAAATTTTATTTTTTACATTTCTCAATAAATAAAAATTATTTTTCATTTATCAAAATAATATTTTATTTCTGGTCGGTGTCTGTAAATTATTCAATAGGTATTTATACAGATTTATTAACGATAGTGGAGTGTGTGGCTTGAAAGGATCAGCTTTGACTGAGGGACGAAATTCGAAATTATTTTTACTTAATTTTTCATTTCCTCCAGTTTTGATTTAAAATTGTTGATTGTCAGGAAATTGTGGGGACGGCTGGTTTATTGAAATGGTTGGAAATTAAATATCTTTGATGGTTTTTGATCTGGGCGATTACTTTTTTAATTGATTTGTATTTATTTTTGTGGTGTACTTTTGATTGAATGGGAATGAATTGATATTGGTGAAGCAAAGGCTCCAATGGAGAAGATTGAACGGTCATTATTGACGTCACACGACTCAAAAACTTCAAATTATTCAACTTAAATTGTGCAACAGCGTTACTAAACCTTTAAGCGTTAAAATTCTATTCTTAACATTAATAATTCTTAAATCTTAAATTATGTAGCGCAGTGTTGACCAAAGTTTTTGAGCCACTGCACACCTGAGGGGTAAGGACACAGCATGCGGCTTGTGCAGGTGTTGCAAATAATTTTCACTAACTGCATTTGTGTGTCCAGCATCCAATTAAAAACTGTTTTAAGATCTTAGTACTAGTGTTCATGTCGTTTCTCGTTCTAATTTTGGTAGGTCACAATGCCTTGGGATCCGTTCCAGTAAAAGCCCTTCATGATGAATTAACGGCTCTCGTATCTTTCTCATTCTGTCTTTATGATTCTTGACTCGTTTCTACATCTCACGTCATTTAATTCTTAGTATTACGTCTTAAACTGCTGCACCTAAGAAGCTGAAGTATCTAAACTTCAAAAAAAAAATCACTAAGCTAGTGGTGAGATTTGAACTCGAGAGTCTAAATTCAATACCAACTTTTGTGACCTGTACTTTGCCAACTCAGCTATCAAGACACTTTTGCTTCTCGATTTCTCAATGGTTTCACAAAGAACTGGTGCAACATCAATGTCTAAAACTCAGCGAAAGCCTCAAATTTACATCACTAAAGTCACATGCACAAATAAAAAATTTAATAATTAAAAAACTTAATTTTCAAAGCTATAAATAATTTTATCTTCACAAAATGAGAAAAAAATTCCAACAAAGCATGACAAAAAGTTTTTTCTCCCATAGATATTTACAATAAATAATGAAAAATCCGATTACTAATTATATCCTTTTCTATATGAGGAGGAGGCATGGGCACCCCAAATAATTCCAATCTGAAAATAACATAAAAATTATTCCATCCACAAAAAAAAAAAACAAATTCCATTGCCATAATAAATTTATTTTAAATAATAAATTCCATAATCAGCCACAAAAGCTTCCTCCATATAATTATTATCAAATTAAAAAACAAAAAAAAAATTCCTCTCGCATTCATTTTTATGGATAAATTTTCTAATTGCTTCCATAATTTTGAATGCTCAAAATACAGAAATTGTTTATATTTAATTTACGGCTTAAAAAAATATATAATAAAATAATTTTTGGGGGAACAGGAAGTATGAGAAGCAAGTACGATACGTGATGTTATCAAAGAGTTATAAACACGTACAAAATGCTACATGGATCTATCATCATAATTCATTAAGCAATGTATATGAGTGGTTCTAGATTCATATATGATGTGGATACATAAAACAAATTTCAAATGGTTGTCATATTCATATATCACACTCATTTGTTCTGTGCTGTCTTTAGTGCGTTTTGATGAAAATTGGGTACTTTTTTAATTAGAACAAAATGATTTTATGGCTTTGAGTTAAAAAATCCAGCAATTTAATTCAATTTAATAAAGATTTGATTCACAAGTTGTTGCAGATGCTTAGCGTAGAAGAAGACTTACTGTGAGCCTGCTTCTCAGATGTTTCACTAAGATTCCCAAAAAATGAGTTAATTCTGCTCTTATTCAAAGCAATTTTCTACTCAATTCCTATCTTAGATCATAAATTAAGAGTGCCTCAAAAAAAAAAAATTACGAGAATAAATTTCATCAACACTTGAATAATTTTATTAGCATCACGATGATGCTGGTTGTGTCTTTAGTATTAATTGTATTTGCTTTTTATTATCAAGATACAAATCAGGATTCGGTTTTTTCATTAGCAGATATGTTAGATAAATTTTAAGAAAGTTGTTCATTTAATAAGCAAAGCCAAAATACAAATTTTTAAAGCTTCCTTCTAGTATTATTTTAAATATTCATTTGTTTAAATTCTTAAAAAAATCTTCTTCCTTCAAAAAAGTGAGCTACTCGAAGATTCATTCATTATTGATGTCATATGCAGGAATAGAGAGTCAAGAGAGAACCGGAAATTTTTCTAGAAAGTAATTTCTTTGAGAACAAATTAAGCAAGTTGAATAATTTTTTCTAAAGATTTTAACATCGAAGATCACCCCTGAATACTTTTTGGAGCTAGATGAGCTCTTATAAAATTTTCAGACCCTTTCCCTTCCCACCTCTCTAAAAAAGCAAATGAAATAAATGAATGGCACCAACTTACTTACTTCGATGACCTTACAGATCAATTGTGATCCATGACATCGCTCAGATGCCGCCTAAAACTGCTTCTATTGCTGGCTACCGTTTGCCAATGTCCTATACCAAATGCAATACTGTCTCTATCAACAGCCTCTTTCCATGAAATCTGTGGCCTTCCCCTTGCTCTCTTGCCATCTTCAAAGTCTATTTTGAAGATCTTATTTAATGGAGCTTCCATAGGTAGGGTGACCAGATATTATTTTTTCAAAAAATAGAGGACCTGAAAGTAAAATAAAGAACATCCCACGTTCCTACCAGTTTTATTCAATTCTGGACGAATAAGAACAAAACATAACTATTTTATTTTCCAAGAATGGATACAATAGAGGACTGTACTCTGAAAAACCAAGCAGATGGTCAGCCTATCTCTAAATCTCTTTATAACATGTCTAGCCCACCGGATCCTATTTCCTGATACCCAAAAGTATCCAATTTTAAATAAATTTTGAATTGACATTATATAAACTTAAAAGCTAGACTAGTAAATTTGAAAGCACATCAAATATTTTATGTACTATGTTCCGGTTGTAAATTATTGAACCTTATATCTGCTATTTGGTCACCTATTCGATTGGAACCATTAAAAATTTATTTGCAATTTGCAGCTAAGAAAAATCGATAACTCAGATGAAGAATTGCCAGAGTATTAATAAAAGTATCTGTTGCCTTGTCACAACATAAAGAAGTACATTGTTGATAATCCAAGAATAATTTGCTACAAAGCTTCTCGATTTCTAGAAGAAAAAGATATAAGAATTTTATATTATTTTTGCTCCATATGTGTCCTGTTCATGATACTGACATCTTATATTGAGTCTTTTGTTCTCCTTACAAGCAAAATAAATTGATACACTATTGATAAATTTTTTCTTCATCATCTTCTTGCTGTTATGTCTATGAATTATTGAAACTCAGTTGATAAACAACATGTGCTCATGTCCTTTTATAAGATGTTATAAAAAAATATTAATTTCCTACACTGTTGGAATGTGACAGGTGGACTAATTTAAAATATGAACTTGAGTTTTTGTCACTTGTTGTTGAATATATTGGCAGAAGCTATGAGAATTAGTTTTTAGAAAAATTAAGCTCGGGATGGGTTGTACCCAATTCTACTAAATCCTTACTGTCATAAAAACTTTCGTCCAATTATTCATTTAAAAAGGAAATAAAACTTTGATCATAAAATTAAAACGACTTCAAAAACCCATTAAATTTCCTATAAATTACTGTAAATACAGAATCGAACTTCTTTATGTCCTATTTCCAATTTTCTTGCTAACCTTCCATCTAAAAATAACGAGAAAATGAGTCTTATTCTTAAGAATGTAAACACAGTAATTACTCCTGATGGACTTTTAAAATTTCCCAAAAGTCTCATGAAAAAGTAAATAAATATCATTCCAAATGAAAATTTATGATGATCAATGGACGAAAAGTTTTTTGGTGAGATAAAAATAAAATTAAAAGAAGATTCTTGTCTATTAAGTGAGAAAAGAAAAGTAAATAAACTTTGGAGGGATTTTATTATGTTAAAATTGGTTTGTTTAGATAGCATAAGGGTGTACAGTTCAGTTCAATTCATTTCAATTTAATTTAATTCATTTCAATTCATTTCAATTCATTTCAATTCATTTCAATTCATTTCAATTCATTTCAATTCATTTCAATTTAGCTCAATTCACTTCAATTCATTTCAATTCATTTCAATTCATTTCAATTCATTTCAATTCATTTCAATTCATTTCAATTCATTTCAATTCCGTTCAATTCATTTCAATTCATTTCAATTCATTTCAATTCATTTCAATTCATTTCAATTCATTTCAATTCATTTCAATTCATTTCAATTCATTTCAATTCATTTCAATTCATTTCAATTCATTTCAATTCATTTCAATTCATTTCAATTCATTTCAATTCATTTCAATTCATTTCAATTCATTTCAATTCATTTCAATTCATTTCAATTCATTTCAATTCAATTTAATTTAGTTCAATTTGAGGTCAATTCAGTTCAATTCAGTTCAATTCAAATATTTTGCAAATAATTTAAATAAGCGCTTTATTCACCAGTAAGGCATGAAGTCACCCAAGCCAGCTCTCCATATCTTCCACAACTTGACTCAAGATAACCCCTTTAAATTGAGATACAAATGAGTCTGATGAGGATTCATAATAATTTAATTGTAAATTTTATCATTAAAAGCATAAGTCGTGACTATGAATCTTTTCTACTTCTTCCACAAAAATGTAAATGGTGCATGAAAAAGTTTCCCTTAATCCGCATAAATTACGTTCGGCACGTCACGAAGAAGAAGAAAAAGAAATTTTTCTCGTTTTTTATGTTTGACAAATGAAGATGTTTTCATTATCATCGTTACAATTCCTTATTTCCGTTGCTCATAATCTCATAACAGAAAGAATGTTTCATCATTCGTTTAAATATTTCCAAACATAAACATATTTTGACATGGAGAAAGGATAGAATGTTTTTTGAATATATAATAGAGGAGATGAATGGGGATTGTTGGTGCTTTTCATATGTCTTAATTTTCTTAAAACTTGGATTGAGATATTTTAAAATTTTATAATTTGATAACTTTTATATGAAAAGATAAACTTGAAGTTTTTGTGTTTTGTGATTTAAAAAATTTTTTATTTATATTTTAAGATATTTTATAATATTTTTAAAATTTATAAAAAGTATTTTTTGATATTTTTAAAATGAATAAAAAGTATTTTTTAATTTTAAGTTTTTTAAATTTTGAAATCTTTTTATGTTTAATTTTTAAATTTTATCATTTCAATTTAAAAGTAATTGATTTTAGATTTTTCAAATTTAACTTTCAAAAGTTGAATAATTTCACATTTAATAAATTTTTGAATAAATTATAATTTTAACAACTAATCTCAACTTTAATGACATATTTATCAAAGATTCCATAAAATGTAAATCCCATCCATCAACGATTTAGCATACATCCAACAATTTCAAATCATGCAAATTATTTAAAACCATTCTGTATAGCATAAAGGACAACATTCGGAATGACAAGGCAAATATGAAAGTTTCCTCAATTCTTTGTCATTGTTTTTGTTTTGTTTTTTTTTTTGGATCCCTTTTTTCTTATTACATTGCGACTCGATTAAAGTCCTCCATCCGTCATCTCTCTTTTATGCTTTATGTTTTGTATCTTTGTTTTGATGATTTACTCCTTTGCCTTCTTCTTATTATCCCTTCATCATTTTCGTCATTATTATTATGATCATTATTAGAGAGTCGTCTAAAAGTCGTAAAATTCTTTCGTTCAGGCAAAGTGAAATTGGTTTGTGGGGATGGCAAGCTTAGGTTTTTTGAATATTTTTTTAAATGCTGGTTTCCAACCCTTGCAAATTTCTAGTCTTTCTCTTTTTAAAATTTCAAACCAATTTTAGGTTAGGGACAATAGGTTCTGCTTCAATCAGAATCGTTAGTTCCAACTCCTTTAGACATCACCAACCAAATGAAGATGTTCGCATGATTACTTTATACAACTCAACTTAATGCCAACAGCACTGTGACAGCCAGTAACTGAATGAAAGGAACCGAATAAAATGGAACCCTTTTTAACTCTCCGTGATTTTCCAGCATGTCTGTCAACAAATTTTCTTTCTACCTTTTACTACTTTCTCTGCATTATTCCATCCCCTCAAGCGAGATTCATAAGTCACTGATTTTTTTTAAGACGAGATTTAATGATATAATGCGCGAGTAATTTCATTAACATTTCTTTGCCCTTAAACTCTCAACATCCGAATGAATGAATGTAGTTGCCTAATTAAATTCAAAGATGCCGACCGTGCATAGGTGGAAAGGCAATTGTGATTTAATGAAATTGTTTTGTTGTGAATATCAAATGAATTTCATCTTCATTGACACATCCAATTGGCAATCAAACTTTTTTTTCATCTTCTTTGCCTTTTGCTTTATTTCCGAGGGTGCTGAAAAATATTGAGGAAGGAAGGAAATTGAAAAAGGGTCAATTGACAACTTTTGTTTCTATTTTTTATGATATTTCATCTTATTTTTTTTATACTTCTTGATGAGTTATGTTGGCAGGATTCATTTTTCATCGAGTTGTTGCGAAGGAATGAAAAATAAATAGTCAAGGTCGTAAAATTGCCATTTGCTATTTTTACAGCTAGATTTTATGAGAAGAAATTGAATGATTCTGGGGAAAAATGTCGTAATTGCATTTTGTTCTTTTACTTGTTATAACTCTAAAACTATAGAAGATAACATAGACATATTATACATCGTTGGAATTGACATCCAAAGAGCTAATTAATTATGCTATTTTTGAACCGGTTCAATAGGTTTAAACGGTTTAAAAACCGGTTCAAAGTTGAAAAACTAAGAAATTGAATATCTTTTTCAATACTTAATCAAAGGCTTTGATTTTTAGCTCATTTTGTAGCCTTTAAAAATGCTCACAACTTGTTGGAGCTAGATTTTTGATTATCGACCTGTGACGTCATTTATGAGCCATTTGTGTCGAAACTTTGACAGCTTATTTCTCAGCAACTACATATGATACAATAATGATATATATCTTAAAAATTTCCAATTTTCCTATAAATTAATGAACATTAAAAATTAGTGGGATTTGTGAATAAGTTTTGTCAAAAAATGATAAAACCTTAAAACATTAAAACCCTTATGAACCTATTTTACCTTTATTTGATATTTATCTTTCAGATATGGAAAAAATTCTTATCACAATAAAAAGAACTTTTAATTTCCTTTGAAATGATATGTAACATGCTTGGGGTTTATCAGTAAATGACGTCTAAAAATTTTTATTGTTTTTTAATGATTTTTGTACCTATTTCTCACTATTTCTATTTAATTTTAGTCTTCTATTCCACTTTCTTCTATTTTTTCACATTTTTCATCGAAATAAAAGTAAATATTGCCATTTCATCAAAAAATACTAATGATTTATTAAATGTGCATTCAACTATTTGTTATTGAAGTTTTGCTACTTAATAAAACATTAGTATTTTTGGATAAAATGGCAATATTTACTTTTATTTCTATGAAAAATGTGAAAAAATAGAAGAAAGTGGAATAGAAGACTAAAACTAAATGGAAAAAGGTACAAAAATCATTAGAAAACAATAAAAAAAATTTAGACGTCATTTACTGATAAACCCCAAGCATGTTATATATCATTTTAAAGGAAATTAAAAGCTCTTTTAATGCAATAAGAATTTTTTTCCGTATTTGAAAGATAAGTATCAAATAAAGGTAAAATAGTGTTCAAAACATTTTAATGTTTTACGGTTTTATCATTTTTTGACAAAACTTATTCACAAATCCTACAAATTATTAATGTTCTTTAATTTATAAGAAAATTGAAAATTTTTAAGGTACATATCATTATTGTATCATATGTAGTTGCTGAGAAATAAGCTGTCAAAGTTTCGACACAAATGGCTCATAAATGACGTCACAGGTCGATAATCAAAAATCTAGCTCCAACAAGTTGTGAGCATTTCTAAAGGCTACAAAATGAGCTAAAAATCAAAGCCTTTGATTAAGTATTGAAAAAGATATTCAATTTCTTAGTTTTTCAACTTTGAACCGGTTTTTAAACCGTTTAAACCTATTGAACCGGTTCAAAAATAGCATAATTAATTAGCTCTTTGGATGTCAATTCCAACGATGTTTAATATGTCTATGTTATCTTCTATAGTTTTAGAGTTATAACAAGTAAAAGAAGCAAATGCAATTACGACATTTTGCCCCAGAATCATTCAATTGAGATGTTAAACATTTGACATTCTTTTCTCATTCGTAGAATATTATTCATCTTGGAAGTTCATTCATCTCGACAAAGAGAAAAGAATAATTTTTTTTTGTGGGGAAAGGTTTGTCGGCACCTCATGAATTTAATTCAGGCCCCGTCTTTTGAAAACAATTTTTGAGAAAAAAAATCCAAAACTCCCCGCAAAAAATTTTCTGGCTACGCCCCTGGTTATAGCCTCATTTCTATTTGGAGTAATTATTATTCAAACACAAAAAAATTAATTTACTATCAAAAAACATGAAAATCAAATATTAATCCAAATTATTAAATTAAAATAATTAAGAAAATCCTTTTAATCAAACTTTTTTAATCACACAATGTTTCACATTATGATGCAATTATCCGATTTTAATATGCACACTTATTAAAAAAGTTGAAACATATTTTCCTTTACCATTGGGATAAATTAAAAAAGCCATATTCATGAGTAAGTGAAAATATTTTTTTTCCCGTATTTCGTCTCATATTTAATCTGTTTTTAATTAGTTTCAGGCATTTTAATATCAATTTTTGATATTGTTGGTGAATTAATGTAAAATTAAGTAAATGAATTTTACGTATGAACTGTATAAAGAGTGGTGTAAATAAATATTGTTGAGTGATAAAAAGAACATTCAGTAGAAAGGTGTCATGAATTCAGGGGTGTAGGCAGGGGGAGAGGGAGGAGTGGGGTTGAATAATTTCATCTAAACGGGGTGTTGGGATTTTTCTCTCAAATTACCTCAGTAAATTTTTAAAGAAAATTCAAGAATTGGTGGGTTCGATTTAAACCTAGTCTTTGGCTACGTTCCTGCATAAATTGAGGGATCGGATGGACTCCTTTTATAGATAATCTTACTTGAATCTTACGTTCCAAAAAGGTCATGTCTTAAGATAGCCCTGCTCATATTCAAAACCATCATAAATGTGACCCTAGTAAGTGATCAATCCTTGTCTCTTATGACAATTTTTTCAAAAACTCTCAAAGGCACTAAATGGCATCATTTCAAGGCTTGAAAACTCAGGATTAATCCTCAAAAATCTCAAAAATTCTTAACAAATTTCTAAGCTAATATACTAGGAATTGTGAAATCCTTTTTAAATCCCTGATGCATTTGATGAACAATTTCGGGATTTAAAGGGATTTCAGGGATTTTTTTAAAGGATTTTTCAGGATTAATTCTGAGTTTCCACGTCTTACATCATTTTTAATTTAATTTCACATACAATCATATCAAATAAACATCCCCAAATGTAATGCATTACAATCAAATTGTAAAGCAAATTTATTCAGGGATAAATAAAAAAAAAACAAAAATTTGTCAACCGAATCTCAAACTTGCAATTTTTCATTTTGTAAAACGACGAGGCTTATGTTCTCTCTGTGCTGCTCTCATTTTTAGACAGATAATCAGATAATTCAAATTTGGGGATTTTCTTTATGTATAAAAACTTTACGATCCATTCTTGACAACGAAACATTGGACCTTCGCATTATAGCCATAAAAAATGTAATCCTCAAAAATATTGCGTGGACAATAAACATTGATTCTCTCTATTTTCCCTTCCTTCTTCATAACATAACTTTCAATTTTATTTGGTCTTTCGTTTGCTTCCTGCCGGTCGGCTTTTGTGCTTCGTCCATAAGAAAACTTTTGTGTTTTTTGAGTCAAAATAAAAAGGATATAAATTAATGTAAAGCTCATTAGAATATCTCGGGCTTATGTGAAAGTCTGTTGTCATGTTGTAGTCTGATGTCTTTTTACGAGGACATTTATTTGAGAAAATATTGAAGCAATTTGAGAAACAAATTGAAATTAATTTAAGGTGGGCTTTAAGGTTTTACATACTTTTTATTTCGATATTTGGACTCTATTATTTGATTTTAGGTTTTTAATACAATTTGTTGTACAAAATACTTCTTAAAAGTTAAGTGATTAACGAACAGTCTCGGTCTTTAACTCAGACCAAATTTTTAAACCTTAAATAATCTTCAGTTTATCTTCAGCCAATTCATACTCAATCTTAAGGTTCTTTAGCCACTCATTCACTCCTGGATTACCTTTATTAGCTAATAACCTTTCAGCCAAATTTGTTCCGTCATATATTTTAGTCCTTTAATATTCAACAATTTCGTCATGAGTCATAAAGCTTTTAATTTCATTCCACGTCGATTCTGTAAATTCTAACGTATCTTAAAATAGCCCCCCTTCCCCTCCCCTCACCTAGCTATGCTACATTCCAATTTATAGCAAAAGTTGCTAATCTGAAATAATAATTTTTATGAAAATCAAAACAATTTTCCGCCACTTTCTGGTTTTCTTAAAGTTTTATTTAACATTTTTCTTAATAATTTGACTCGATAATATTTTTGACATATTTTTTAAACTAACCTAAGTTAAATTTGCATTATTATTGTTTTGGAGAATTTTGCATTAAGTCACTTGAAAACGCAGTTTAAGTTTTAACCAAAACATTAAATTTAAATAATTTTTTTTGACATTCTAATAATTTAATCGAAGAATTTGATGATTTTATAAAATAATATATATTTTTGATAAAATCATCAAATCTTTAAAATGATCAAAAATAAGCTAAGAATCTTTAAATAGCTAATTAAGATTCTTAGAACTGAACTTTAATTTTAGGAGCTTATGAGTAATTAATTGAGATGTTTTCTCACATTTGTTTTATTTCAAGAGTCAACATTCTAGAAATTTTAATTTTTTTTAAAAATATTTTTCAATTTTATTTAAATTTTCAGACTGACCCTTTTAATTTTTTTAGGATTTTTTATACTTTTTTATGTTGGGAATGGATGTAATCTCAAGGATACTTCAGTTTTAGGGAATTAAGGCAGTGCTACTCAAAATTTGCTCATCATTGTGTCGCTTAAAATTTCAAGTTTATCGCGTTTGTGTTCGAACAGTGTTTTTCAAACTTTAAGGTCAGACTTTACACTTTTAGACATTAAAGAAGCAGTAAGTCATCCATTTATGTTCCCGCGTCACGAAGACGACCAAAAAAGTTCTTCTTCTTCTTTATCTTTATTACGGTCCTTTTTTTAAATAAATTTTAAGACCATCTAAAGTTATAGCTAGAATTTTTACCCGGACCATAGTTTGAGAAACACTGCTTTAGCAACCTACTTTAAAGGAATCTTTCAATAATGACTTCTTCAAAAATTGGGAGTTAGTCACGAAATTCTTTAAAATCCAGAACCCCCTCCCTTCGATTTAATGCTTCGAATGAGCAAACTTAAGGAATAAGGATCAAG
This sequence comes from Chironomus riparius, assembly GCA_917627325.4. Classification (NCBI taxonomy): domain Eukaryota; kingdom Metazoa; phylum Arthropoda; class Insecta; order Diptera; family Chironomidae; genus Chironomus; species Chironomus riparius. Next base: position 11,336,223 of record OU895877.1, on the reverse strand, counting down.
GTGGCTAGGAAATGATAAGGAAAAAAATTAATGTGAACATAAATTAATTTTTTTTAAGTTTTTAAAAATCTATTCCGAACAATTTTTACCTTTGAATTAAATTTTGATTTTTTTTGAAATGTTTGAATTTTAAAAAAGACTTAATAGTTCACTCGGATTTGACGAAAATTTACAACGAGTTTTTAATAATTCTCGCTAACAACCCACGTGGATTTTTGAAAGAGAAAACTTAAATAGCATAAAAATAACTAGAAATCTTATCGTCTTCAGGCATTTTGTTGATGCATTTTTAATTCTTCATCTTCAGTTTTAATTATTTAACATTTTCTTCATTCTATTCCAGTTCTTATTTTCTTTGTGTGCATTTCCTATTTATTCAACGTCCGCGTCAATCATGATCTCAAAATGAACGGAACCCTTAAAAAATATATAAAAAAAAAATAAATAAATCGACATATAAAGACGCATTATGAAGGTTATGCTTACCTTTCTATCACGATGACTGCCTGAATATACAATATTTTTAGCCCATGCACGGCATTCGATGTTGATGATTTGATTAACTGTTGAAAACAGAAGAAATTGAAAGTCAAAATTCATTTTTAAAAAATCCAAAACTCACCGCTTGGTCTTAAGAATTTAACAGCTACCAATGGACTGACATAACCTCTTCTATTTGTATATGGATAGAAATATGCTGGAAATCCTTGTTTAGGGAAATATTCAATTGGTCCGAGCAGCTCCTTATCCATACCTTGCTCACCACCACAGCTTACCCAAACTTGATCTCTTTGAGTAACATTCAAACTCTTTATGTGATCTACAAGTGACGTTGGCATGTCCGATGGTAAATTATCTATATCATTATAATATTCTGGTTCCCATCCGAAAATTCGATTGAGTTTTAAGAATATGCATGGAGCTGCATTGCCATAACCATAAAGATTTTCCTTTATACAGTCACCGAATTTGGTTGTGTCGAGCTTGCAAACTTGATTTCCATTTGGTGGGTTGCCAAAGTCACAGATTTTTTGTTTGCCTTCCGATTTTGTGACTTCTGATAATGAGTAATGAAAAAAGAAAATTTGAAAATTACAAAAAAAAATTAAAATTGAATTTTTGAAATTATTTACCATCTAAAAAGCTATCAACACGATCAACCCAATAGTCAATTTGTGTTTTATTCGATGAATCATACCAAATGAGAGATCCTTGATCAACATCATGTGCAATTGGTCGGAATCCAAGACCTGGATTAGTTCCAATCAGTGACTCGCCAAGCTTCCATTTTGGTGAAGTTAAATCCATTGTGGATAAAAGTCCTTTCATACAAATGGCAAATAAGGCACAGAGGCAAGCGTAGAAAATTGAGTAAAAGAAGATGAGTTGGCCTGAAAATTTAATTAAGATTGTTGCAAAAATTAAAAACAATTTTAAAAATGATAAAAAATATTTTTTTTTTGGATTTTACTAGATCTTGTTTAAGTAGGTTCTAATTAAATCACAACTCAGTTCACACATATCATCAATTTCCATCAATTCACACTCTACTTTTCATTCTCAAAATTTATTCCAATTGACAACACGATAACGAATTATTTACACAATATTCCAAGTTATAAACTAGATTATGTAAAGTTTTTATCACAAGAATTTTTTATTATTTGTTGTGACAATAATCAGGATTTACGACATTCAATGCGACACTCAAAAGCACGAGATTTTTATCACCGACGATTGACGTTACTTTCTAATTGGATGGATTGATAATGTTTTTCAATTTTTTTAAAAAAAATGGAACGGATTGTCAAACAGGTTTTAATTTATTATTGACTATCGATTAAGGCAATTAAGCTTAAACTCAAAAATACTTCAAAATCTCAAGATTATCTCATGTCATGTGCACTTTGTGGATTTGCGTCATAAAAAGATCTGGTGATATGATTTAGGAATCTCGTCATGTAAGAGATCTTTCATTTATTACGTTCCTCAATTTTAAGCGCATTTTTCTATCAGGAAATTACGGTACTGTCCGCATTTTGTCTGTGTGTCTGTCTATCTAGCATCTCATCCTCCAGTTAAAGCTTTTTTGATGCGGCGTTTACAATTTTTTATGAATTTGATCTCGCGTTTTACAACGGACAGTCCTGTATTTCAAAACCCTGTCCTGTATAAATTTGAAAATTTTGTTCCAGGTCCTGTATTTTTTTCACGAAAATATCCGTTAATTTTCAAATTTTCTTTTGTGTCCTGTATTTTTAGGAAATTTATCAAATATCCTGTATTTTCACAAAAATTAGATGGTCACCCAAGATATGATTTTACTTACAATCCTCAGGTCAAACCTTACAAGGGTTGGAAAATGCGCTTTGGTCGATCACGAGTGACCACCTTTTTGCTTGTTTATTTTCTTTGAGCTGTTATAAAATTCTAGATCCCCCGTGCCTCTAGAAAGCGACGGCCCCGAAGGGACCGTTCACTCATTACGTAACGCTTTTAGGGGGAGGGAGGGGGTCTAAGATTAAAAGATCTGAAAAGTCGTTTTTTTGCGTTACGTAATAAGTGAACAGCCCATAATGAAATCTACATTAAACAAATCTTCTTAGTACAACCTTCATAAACTCAGTATCATCAATATCATTTTAATGCAAAATCTATCATCATTATCGCTCTTTTATAAGCTGAGTAATTCTATAATTTTTGTTATTTACACAAACAATTTTCAACAGATTTATAATAAATGTGTATTCAAACAATTTAATCTCGTCACGTAATAATTTTGATTATGATCTATCTACTCAATAAACTTGATTGGATGAATATCTAGTTTGTGGAAAACTTAATTGGAATTTTGTGAAAATTCGTGAAAATAATTGAAATTCGATTATATGGAAAAAAAAGGGAGGCGTATTCAGGAGGGGTTTCAAACCACAACCCCAGTTTTTTTTTTCAAAATTTCTTTATTTTGCTGAGAGGTCGTTTATTCATGACGTCCGAAGATAACGGTCATTTTTCATAAAAAAATTAAAGATTTACAGGAATTTCTATTGCTCTTTTCCTGCTGATCCCCCCGCTGGATGTCATAAGTGAACGGTCCCTAATTTGTTTATTTCAACAAAAAAATAAATGCAAAATCTTTTGATAACCTAAGGGGAGAGAAGGCTGGTAAAATTTTCTATATAGGAGGTTTGGGATTTTTTTGAAGAAAACTTAGCAAGTTGAACTATTTTTTTTTGAAGAAAACGTGTGCAAAAAAAAAATTTGAGCTCGATTGAAGCAGTAGAAGTGATTGAAAAATCGATTATAAGATTTTACGCTCCATAACAGAGTGAGTTAAATTAAAGCGTGTAAAAATGGGGGATTTTGAACGAAACCGTTCCCCGTTAACTAAGTGCCTGGATGGGACTTTAGTAAAATTTTGTTATTACAGAGTTACTACTCTTCGACAACCAAAACTAAGTGCCATACTCAATGTACAGCTGCCCATGCAATTAAAATAAAACATTGAACATTTCTAACCATTCCACTTGCAACCACTGCAACGCTGTTTATGTAATAAAAATTCTATTTACATTTTAAAACAAATAAAAAATGTAAACTGACAATAAGCAAGCACATGACGGTGTAAATATTTGTTCGTGCATTATTTTAATCATTCCAGACTTAGACAGACGAACACACGTTGTAGATGGTAATAAATTATTATGAGACAGTCTTGATATTTCATATTCTTGATGGATTTTTTAATTTGCTTAATTAGGAGTCGATGAACTTTTGGTTGTTTTTTTAAAATGGTAATAAGTGTTAGGTATTGAATGATAATGAAGAGATGCAGGCGAAGATTGTTATTGAAAAATTATATTTTACTATTTGCTATTTTGCACAAGAAAGAAAAACATTTTGAAGCAAAAATCGAGGAATTTTCAACACCATCCAAACTCAAATGACCTTCATCAAGCAAAATAACTCAATGACATTTTATAAAATTGAGTTCCTTTAATTCCACCTATTTTAAAATGCAACAATTATTAAAATGAAAACTTTCAATTGGATTATCATCGTGAAATATTTATTAACATAAACTCCAATCACCATTAAATTGTGATTGATGTCATAAGCGTGATAAGATTAAAATCCAATTTAAACATGTTTAATTCCGTCATTGAATGAAAAATTCAAGAATATCACGCAATTGCTGTTCTACATTTTTTCTCATTACTTTTATTGTACACATTATAAGCTCATTGTGAGGAAATTTATAGAGATTGACAAGGCATGAGAGACTCTATGCGGTTAATTCTCATTTCTATTTAAAAAAAATCAAACGAGAAATTTTCTCGAAAATTGAGGTTTAAAGGGTGACATGATATGAGAAAAAAAAGCCGTAAGAAAGAGAAAGAGCATTGAAATGTGAGCAAATTTGAGAAGCTCAAAGTACTAAGCCAGCATGAAACTTTACTAGAAGATATACAAGCATAGAAAAATAAATTTATTTTGTGGAGAGATTCTTTTTTCAGTCATGGAAATTGGCGGAAAAATGAACAATTATGTGGATTTTTTTTGAAAGCTTTATGTTGCTTCTATGCATAAATTAATAAATTCTTAGGTTGATGAGGACGCTAGAGTCCATAATATCACGAACTAGCAGAAAGTTTTGAAAAGGGTTTTCAATCCTGGGAGAAATGTTCTGTATCCCGGGTTTGATCCCGGGATTTTAAACCCTTTTTTCGAAGGATAGAGCTGAGTACACTTGAGGGTGTCCTACGGTACACTAGTGTGCCACGACTCACAGTTTTGACAACACTGCTTTAGACGATCTCTGAACACGGTAATGGCTTTGATTAAATCTTCCTACTTTTCCAAATAATTGCTAAGCTGCTTTTGAAAAGCTATCCAATAATATTCAGTTACGTGCTCAATAATGCCTGTTGGTCATACAATAAGTCTCAAGCTCAACATTTTCTAGGAACCACTACAATCTTCATCTAAAACTTTCACTAAGATTCTTGAATCACATTAGTTCACTCGCAGTGCCTAAACCTCAAAAAAGCTAATTCCTTTACACAATCTATCCTGTCTTAAATTCTATTATCTAAACTAGTCACACAAAAAAATTCCTTACACCAGCTTGAAGGCGTTCTTGTCATGAATTTTCCAGTTTTACTGTCCCAAAGAAATTCTCCAAAACTTTTCTCCTTTGGCTTCATATTCATCATCAGGTCATAGGTTGAATTGACATTATCAAATGCAATTGACCTACGGATCAATTTGCCCGGGTGACTTTTACTCATCTTGAGAAAATTTTAAAACTTTTTTTATTTGCAAAATAAATTGGAGCAAAAAATAATCTTCGTTGCTCTACCGACAACCACGTAAAGACTGAAAAATCAGTCCAGTTTTGCAGATTGAAATTGTGATTTAATTTATTTTCTTATCCAAGATTCTCAAAACGCCAAAAATAAATAAGAAGAATACAAAAAAATCCACAGATTACCGAAAATTGATATTCAAACATTGTCGAGTAGCGAGGCAATAGAGAGTGTCGAATAAAACACAATAAATATTGTGTCAATAGCAACAAGTGCCTCGCATCTATTCATTCATACCTGCTACCTTCGATTCTTCTTGTTTCCTTCACTCAACATGCTATACACAGTCAATAATGATTGTGAAGTAATAGATGAGAGAAAAATAGATACAAAAGTGTGTGTGTGCGGCTTTCGTTGAGTCAATGGACGTCAGGTTAGAGGCAATGTAATGCGGTCTGAACTAGATGTTACGTAATATATGAATGACAATTTAAAGTATGTTGAAATAGATGAAGTGGAATGAGAAATGTATTGGAATTATTGGAAATTTCTGATGTCTTTTGAATTCTTTGTTGTTAATCGGGTTTGAATTTTTGAGATTAATAAATAATTCTTGTACTAATGGGTCAATTTCGAGTGTCAGTAGCTGTTTTATCGATAATAAAACTGGCATTAAGTCAACTCGATTGATTGGGTAAGACACCTAGCTAGGAGAAAGGAGAATTTGCCAGGGTTTTATGAAAAAATCTTAAAAATCTCCCTCACCCCCCTCAAATTTTCTATAAAAAAATTATTGCCCCCCCCCCCTTAAAATTCATTAAAAAGTTCAGCACTCAAAATTAAATCCTCTTGCATAACAGTCTATTAAAAATCAGTAACCAGCATATAAGTTTCCAGTTCTTATCATCACCATATCACCTATCACTCTGCAATTAATACTCAATGAGCAATAAAAATCAAACAAAAAATTGATAAGACATAAAAGTGTGATTTAGATAAGTTTTTCGCATGAAAACTACACATAAAAATATTTAAGTGACGATTGTTTCAAGGCTAAAGTGCTATCACTATAATGATAACAACAGATAGTTCATGATGAGTTTTATTGAGTATTGTAGCTTGGTTTATCGATTTATTGCTTTGGTGAGATACACGTAAAATAAAGCTTCTCCTTTGCTGGCCTTATTGAGTAGCACATCGATTATTTGCATGCGTTTAGAAGCTTATCAAAGTAAGATCGACAAATGGTTTAAATTCTGGGTAGGCAAGATTTATAAGAACAATATTTTATGAAAAATATACCAAATGGCTAATGCTGTACAGATCCATAAGTTGGTTTTGGTTGAAATCTCTACAACATGAAAATTCCTTCAATATATAGTTTTTAAGTCACTGTATGACGTACCCGAAAAGCATAAATCGGTTAATCGATCAGAAATCCGACGCTAAGCCAGAAAGGCCTTGGATTCCAACTTGTGCTATCCGGGGGAATCGTGTGTATCACTATAATTGCGGACCATTACTGCAAAGCTTTTTATTGAACATTCTTTATTATTTTTTACAAAATATCATACAGTTTATGTATGTCTATTAAAAAGCCTATAAAGCAACACCAATCAATGTTACCATAAAATTTCCTCAAACTATATTTGCACCTACAATATCAGAAAATTGTATGAAAAAAAAATTTCCATATTGCAAAAATAACAAGCTACATCTCATCATTCTCAGAAAAAAAGGAAGCCTTTCATACTTCTCGTCAACAAATATTTGCAATTTATTACATGTGAATTATCAATCAAACATTCTAGCATCGTCAGGGAGATTGTTATCTATTCAGTAAATATTTTTCCATTCTCATGTCAATGAGCATGCATGCACTGATGATGACAATAGTGATATGCAATTTGATTTAATAAGTTTCTGGATAGATAGTTTTCCTGTCTAATGGTTGAGTGACGTTTGTTGATTGGCTTGAATATTTTGCATCAATTTTCTCAAAACTTTGAAATTTTGATTCTAAAATGTTTAATCAAGTTTTAATTAATAATCCCGGATAGCACAAGTCGGTCAATCAAATATAAATCGGGTACCAAGCTGGCAAGATGCTGGCTTTGATTGTAATCCAGCACCATGCCAGAGTCATACCAGCTTGGTGCCAGATCTCTGATAGATTAACCGACTTTTGCCATTCGGAGAATACTCAAATTTCAACCACAAATATTCAGCATTAAATTGCAGTAAAAAATTAATCAAGCAAATAAAACAGATGCAAAAGAAATTCATTTTTCAGTCGGGTGCTCGTTGGTTTTACAAAGTAAATAAACATCATTAAACACGAAAATGGAAAATCTCTTTTAAATTCTTTAAAAACCAAATGCAACAGGCTAACCTAAAAAGCAGCAGTGGTGTGGAGGTTAAGAGTGTTGAGCATCTAACCCAAATGACCCTGGTTCGATCCCAGAAAATACCTTTTCGGATTTTAGGTGCTTTTTCAATGTTCTCTTCATGGCAACTCGGCTTGTCGTTTCTAGATTAGATTGTCGTTTCTAGGTTAGTTTGTCGATGCAGAGTTACAGGAATCAATCGTTCTTTAAAGACAAAATTAACCAAATCATTTGAATGTCAACGAATGCATCAAAACCATCAACATTTCTAGCTACAACAACATTTAAGATGCGAAAAGCTGGTGCTTACACTCTTAAACATTTATCATAAGAATTATTGTAATATAGGCTATGTCACTGACGGGGACTCGTACTTGGATGTTTAAGTAATTCAAATTCTAGACAAATTCATACTAGACAATGGTTTTCTTGTTCAAAAGATTCTTGTTCAAGATGATTCTTCAATAAATTTAATATCTTAACTCTGTTCAAAAACATTTAAAACAATTGCAATAAATTTGATAAAAAGGAATTTGTTTTGACTACAAATTGGTTCATTTGATTAAACAATTGTCTTTGATTATCAACAAATGCAATTTTGTTTAGGAACAATGAGCTAAGTTTGCAAATCAAAGATCAATAAATATCTTCAAGCATCAAAACAAAATTTCTAGCATTAATCATTAGATTGGAGTCAAATAAGTTTGAAACTAGATTGAAATTAAATCATTTGATTTTGTATAATATAATATGTTAATGATAGAATTTCATTTATAAATGGTCAGATATCATCCAAAGAAGTGTCAATCAATACTATCAGGAAGTCAATCGGTTAATCGAATAGAAATCCGGAAAAATTCTGGCATGGTGGTGGACTCAAATAGAATCCATCACCATGCGAGAGTCATCAGCAGTGACTCAATTAGAGGCTTGCACCAAGCCAGAACAAGAATCAGGCGCGTAACCAGGGGGGGGGGGGGATTTTGGAGACAAATCGTCTTGAGAAATTTCTTCATTTTGCTAGATTTGCTTCTTCAAATTCCTGGCTACGCCCCTGGTTTGTACATTAGAACAATTAAGCAACAATTAGAACTTACGTGATAGTCAACATTTTAAGGAATTATTCAAAATTCACCCCAAAATCATCACCAATTCCCAAAACTACCAACATCATAAAATTCTATTTTACATCACAAATTCGCTAATCAGCAAGCAGTTATTACCTAATCACATAAGTATGTAACACATTAACACTAACAATAGTTTGCCTACGTACATATCAAACTCAATTTTTATTTCAGTGCGAACATAAAAGTCAAATAAGCGAAGGCAAAAGAATTTTATTTACTCTATCGATTGGTGTTGCGAGAATAAACGTGATTTATGACTGAAGAAATTAACACATTCTGATGTCACATTCGTGATGGGAAGCGAAATGCAATTATTATGATAAATTAATGTTCTTTTACGATTCCACCGACTCGTGCTGATGATTTTGTTTATACTTATTCAGCAATAAAAATTTTTCGTATAAATAATGAATGAGATTATGTTTATTGAGTTTGTTCAAGTAGAAAGTTGATATGAGAACATTTTATATGGAAATTAATTTCATTCCGTAGGAAAAAATTCTCAAGGCAGTTCCAAGAACATTGAAGGTTTTATGAATATAATTATGTGTAAGTGATATGGATAATTAGTTTCATCATGTAATGGTGACATTAGGATCATTGCTTAAATGTCATGCATGACAAAATGAATATGAGAAGTTTGTTGAGGATGTGAGGATGTGGCTGAAAAGATTAAAGACAAAACATTTATATATTTAGTGATACTCATTTAAATGCATTCATAGATGCCTTATCATTCTTATCTTGTTTGTAAGATCGTAACAATTAAGATTGGCTAAAGATAATATTCTGTAGGTTGACTCAGATTCCGACTCTTCAGCCACAATTTTTTGTGAATATTGAATAAGATCAGGGGCTGATTATTAGGGCTTTCTGAGGACCCTACTCTAGTTTCAGATTAATTTTGTTTATATTCAATATTGTAAGTACATCAATTTCATCAATTTCTGACCTAGGATGACCCTGATACGCCTGAAAACCAAGCTTTAAGCCCTGTTTAACCTCCTAAAAAATTAATATTATCCTAAAGACCCCAAATTCTAAATCAACAAAAAGAACCGCAAATGATTTGTTAAAATCCAGTTCAAACTAAACCCGAATAGCACAAGTTGATTGATCGACCAAAGATCTGGCACAAAGCTGGTGTGACTCTGGCATGGTACTTCCTTCCTTCACTGGTCATCTAGATCAATTGTAATCCATGACTTCCCTCAGATGCGGCTGGAAACTGGTTCTATCGATTGCTACCGCCTGCCAATTTCTACTACCAAAGCTTTATCAAAAGCCTCTTTCCATGAGTTCTTTGACCTTTCACGCGATCTCTTGCCATCTACAACGTCGCAATTGAGAACTTTATTTAATGGACCTTCCACAGATCTTCTCATAACATGTACAGCCCATTAAAGTCTGACTCTAGCAAGGTGCTTGATTTAAAACAAAGCCAGTACCACACCAGAGCCATGCCCGCTTGTCACTGGATGTTCATTGATTAACCGACTTGTGATATTCGGAAAAACCCCAAAATAATTAAATTCCAAATTCCCAGAAATTTAAACCAATCAATTTAACAACAAAACAAAAACTACCTCAAAAAACATTTAAATTGACTGACATCCAACAAAACCCTTTCAATTAAATTCGATCAGTTCACAAGATTCATAAATTATTCCCGTTGTCGTGCTCATTAAATTTTTATGCATGCTCTCGTCTCGATTCTAAACCATCGACGCTGACTGCATGGATTTTGTGGATTGTTTATTCTCTCATAGATTTCAGTTTTAATTTTATTATTTCCTGCAAATAAAATGCATTTAGAGCTACAAAAAAAGGAAGGAATTGATTACATTTGCTTTAGAATGACTCGCTCGTGTTGATATAGTTTGATGCAAACAGATTTGTAAGTTAATCTGATTATTGCCTTGGGAGTGTTTCAATGTAGAACTTCATGATCGATTACAATTTGATTGTTTTGTTGTATTTGAGTACTTTTTTACAATGCAAATATTGAATGAACAAATATGGAAGTTGAAAAGGTATTAAAAGTGAAAGATTTATTGTGCTTTTTAGATGTAATTGACAGTGTTAATCCACGGATATGAATAATACATGAAGAAATCATGTGGAATGATAGTAGAAAATGCAACTCATTATCGTGTGTTTCTAAATGGCTCGGAATTGACAAATATTGGAATTTTCCAGTGTCTGTCGGTACTCACAGGTGTTTTTAAGTGTGATAATAGCTATTTACTGACTCAAGCTTGTTAATGTGAGCAAATGCCGGTAGATTATTATTTATTGCTGTGCGTATAGCAACACGGTTTGGATAGGTTGTTTTTGGATGAGGAAAGTTCAAGTAGGGGTTCCAGAATTCCCGTTCCCGTAAGATTTCGGGAATCGGGAACGGGAACGGGAATGATGTCCGGGAACGGGAATATTCCCGGGAATCAACAAAGAAAAAAAAAAGTTAAAAGCTACACTTACACCATGTATTTTATTTAGGTTTTTAAATCAAATTTAAATTCTATTTGATTTGATTGTCAAATTGATTCTTTTGACAATAATTTCCGTTTAAAATTCAATTCTTTTTGGTTTTAGAACAATTCTTAAAGTACGATTTTTAAAAACTGATTGCATTAACGTGCTGGTCCACGAATCTACGAATATGTACATGATAAAATTACAGCTTATGAACTGATTTTTTGATTACTTACATAGCTAATATTAATTTCAAGCACGTTTTTTTATTTTGGAAAATTTACTTTAATCCAATGTCAATTAAGTTTATTATTTTGTGGACATCATACATTCAAAAAAATATTTTTAAATACTTTTTCTCTTCGTTTTTCATAAATATATGTTTTTGATTTAAAATACATCAAATTTGAGTTTAATATTTCAACTCTTAAATTCCTTAACGTATGTTTTCATTATTATAATTTTTTTCTTTAAATTGTAGTTTTTTCATGAAACATACAAAATAAAAAAAAAATCTAATTTGAATTGTCGGTTTTTTTGGTATGAAAACGGGAATTTCGGGAATATTCCCGACAGATTTTCGGGAAACGGGAACGGGAACGGGATTCCCGTTCCCGGGAATTCCCGGGAATATTCCCGATTTTGGAACCCCTAAGTTCAAGTGGTTGGCATGCAACCTTGTTTGACAAGCAAAGTACAAAAAGCAACAAAAATGTTAAAGTAAACCCTGGTTCGGAAAAAAGGTGGCATTTTGAAGGCGTTATTTAGAGGTATTTTATATAAAGAGGCGGTATTTGGGGGTATTTGGGGGTATTTGTGTAGAAGTTTGCGGTCTTGTTTCCAAGCCTGGAAGAAAACCGTTACCATCCTGATGAAGTAGCTCCACATCAACCAGCATGGTGACTGTTTTATCGGACTTTATTTGTGCCGTGTGCTTTTCAGGGTAGCTACTCTAGCTATCATTCAGGGGAGTAGCCAGGAATTTTAAGAGGGGAAGACAAATTATTTTGTAAAGCAAAATGAAAAAAAATCTGTTGACGAAAGGCCCCCAAATCCCATAGCTTCACGCCTGCCTCCATTTTTCAATTTAAAAACCAAAACCTTTATGAACCTCAAACTCTATTACAATGTCAAAACTTACTAAACCTCAATTTTAACAACAAATCCTTATGTCTCTACAAATTATTACTGTCTTCTGCCATAAAGTAAATGTTGCAAGCAATAAGACACTTAACTTTGATATTTATTGATGGATTTTTATGGGAACTTGTGCAACATAATTTTTTTCTGTTTAGTTGACAGCATAAACTCTATTTAATAGTAACGCCTTGAAGCTTCTTAAAGGGAGTAATGAAATTTCTTCATAACTTTTATGGTGAATAAAAGAAGGATTCTTTATTGAAGAATTTTATTTGAATCAGTGAGATTGTTGTGATATTATTGTGAATTTATAGTTTATCCGTGGTTTTATTATGTGGATAAGATGTGGAAGATCCATCGACGGATTCGAAAAGGGTTAAGTTGGTGACTTTGAGGCATTATAAAATATGATGAAAAAGTGTTTTTAATTTTAAATCAAAACTTTTGACTTTCAGATCAAAATTTCAATTTTTTTCCATACAAAATCAATGAAAATCTCGAGTCGATTTCAAGCTCTGACTTTATTGAGGGAACCCTAATTTTTCTCATGCGTTTTTAATTTTTACAACTAGGTTTTTTTATAAACCAAACAAATTTTAATCTTGAAGGGCTTGTGGAGACCCTTAAATCCCTTGATACCTAGCCATATCAACCCTACAGCATCAAACTCAAACTTCACATCATTCCCAAAAAAACATAAATTTTCCCTCCACTTGTTGCTACTTGTTAAAAAAATTGAGAATATGACAATAAAAATAAAATTCTTGTTATTACATTCTCAGAGTAAAAATAAACACACATACACAATCAGATAGTGAAACAAAATTGTATGAAAATAAAATAAAATAAAAATTATGCCAGAATGTTTACTTTTTTTTCTTCGCTAGTATTATCGCTGATATGAAATTCAAATATTATCAGAACTGTTCATATGATGAGAGTTGGGCTTTTTCCTTAGCGATTCTTATTTTTATGTCGAGAGAAAAATAAATGCTGATTATTTTTTTTTGGTGATTTTAATGATGTTGTTATGAGGACTAAGACAGAGAATGATTATAGAAATGATGTAAAAAAATAGCAGAGGATGTTTATGAATTTTTTAAGAGAGTGAGTGACAGGGTTTTGATAATGATTTATTGGAATGTGATGATCTATTTTATTATGAGTATAAAACCGGCATTTTTAAGTCGAATGCTGCACTTTTGATTCAAGTTTAATTTATTAAAATTTCAAAAAATACTTCAAGTGATGTTTTTCACGTGTTTCAATGCTCAATTGAGAGGGTTACCAGATTTTAATCAGAAAAATAGAGAACATCCCTCATGTCGACTGATTTTATTTGCTTTCTGGACAAAGTAAAACTCAACAGAACTTTTTTAATTTTTGAGAATTTCAGAATTTTATTTTGACTGTAAAAAAAATTTTTTTTCTGAAAACCTAAGCTGATGGTCAGCCTATCAATAGGATCGTTCGTAAATAACATCAACTTTTAATAATTATAGTTTTATTTTGCCAAACGTATAGAAAAACTTTTCCATTTTAATAATTTTTAACCCCCCCCCCCCCCCCTCAACTTTGAAGAACACTTCAAACGAATGAGCCCCAAGCCCTATATTTATTCCTCTATTTTACATTCAAGACATAAACAGAAAAGCTGTAATAAAAACACATCGTGGCTTGTCAGCTTGCTTTTGTTTGAAATTTGCATTGTAAATTTTCTTCTCTTCTTTGCTTTTTAAGTTTTAATTGTTTACCATAAAAATTTTAGTTTTGTCCAGACATGACAAGTTTTAGTTGGCTTCTCAAAATCAATAAAACTTAGCTGAGATTTGAAGAAAGATGTGAAATATTACCTCAAATAAATTAAACCGGTTAATCGTGAATGAATGAAAGAACTTCAAGGTTTGTGTTATTTAATAAGCAAGGGCTTGTTTCAAATAGAGAAGTTTTATTTAATATTTTACTGCTATTAGGTATAAAAGCTATTTTTACCACGTTTTTTCTCATTTATCACGCTTTGAAGAGCGTAAATAATTTTTAATAAAATGTAAATGAATTTTTTGATGAACTTTAATGCAGTTTTAGGAAAATAATTGCTTTTGAAGAGGGGGGGGGGGCATTGTCTCTAGTATTGTCTTTGGTAAGTTCATAAAGAGGCTGCCCATGGGTTGTTGCTTAATTTTGATCAAAAAGCGGGACATGTCTTGAATTCAGCTCTGAAAATGCGAAGCAGATCAGAATTTCAAGCATTTTCCAAGAGAAAAAAGTTCAAAAAAGCCTTGCATTAAGGATTTTGGCGGGACTTTGTCCTGCTCAAAAGTTGGTAGTTGGACAGCCTTTTCATGAGTCCTCTAATATCCCAAACAATTCTAATCTTGTCACAATTTACAAAATACAGCGCTGCTTAAAAAGTTTGTGCATCAATGAAAATTACAATCTTAATGAAGCTATTAAGTTTATAAAGATTACTCAAAATAATTTCTTACAGCACACAAACACTAATTAAAAGCTAGAGAAAAGAAATAATTTCATTCATTGAGAATTGCACAAACTCACATCATCACACAAACTGCAGTACATACTTAAATCATCTCAAAGACACAACTGAACTTAATTCTCACCCCAATTTTTAGGCGTCCGTCCAAAGACCTTCCCCTGCTCTCGATCATATAATAGCTGTCCAAAACTCTTCTGTTCTGGCTTCTTCATATATGGAAACTCATAAGTTGTGGTCACTAAATCACTTCCACGCGACTTTTGGCGTTTGAATGTTTTCAACGGCACCGCCTCACCGGTTTGATCTTGTTGACCCGCTGGCATGTTTAATTGTGTATATCACTACTTAATTTATCAATCAAGAGAAGTATTTAATTATCGCGTGTGCCTGTACACCGTAAATCACACAACTAGGCACAAACTGTATTTTTTTTCTATTATTTTATCTTTGATAAAAGTAAAGTGGAATAAGATGAAGAAATTTTATTTATTTCACTTATACACATTTAATTTCTTCACTGACTCATGTGTCTCATTTAATTTTATATGAGATGTGAAAACCGAAAATTGTTCGATGAACTTTTGAAGATAAAATAAAAAAATTAAGTCGAGTGTATTTTGGGTTTTAATTATAGCTGCTGATTTTCTTTTCTTTTTCGTTGACTTCTTAATTCTTTTGTCTTCGGAGTAAATAAGAGCACAACTAGTAGAATTAGATTATTGAGAATATCACAATATTTAATAATGTTAAGCACTAATTCGATTAGATTTCATCACTGGAATGAGAATAAAAAATTGTTTTTATGAGATTTGAGTTTTTGGTTTTATGACTTTATTGTTTTGTGATTTTTAGAGCTATAAAATTTGATTTTTTGTGGAATATTCAATACAATATTAAGAACCTGAATGGTTTGTAGCCGGACTTCTTGATATAATAGATTCAAAATTAAGGAACCGGTGCAATTGTAAAGAATCATTTTAAAATAAATCTTCCAAATTTCCTTGGTGAGTTTAAGTATAAAAAATCTATTCTTTCCTGCTTATTAAGTTCCTTTCACAAATGACTCTCTAACCATATTTTACAAGCATCAATTCACACCTAAGATTCTGTCTAAATCAAATTAAATTGCATCATCGCTTCCAAACTACATCACAATCTAAACTATGTTCAAGCACTCCACTTGATCCCACATAATTCACTAGAAATTGCTCAACTGTATTATTATTTGACATTCAATGTATTTACATTTGCATTATTTTGGCAAACTCAATTAAGGTTGATTAAGGGGATTTCTCGTTATTGGAGATGAATGTTTCATTCAGTTAGCGGCTGGAAGGAATTTGGAGTCAAATATATTCGTAGAATATTGAAATTAAGCTTTATTGGAGGAAATGATTATTAAATTCTTTAAATTTAAGTTAGAGTTGGTGTTAAGTTTGCAAGGCGCATACACTCTGGGTCAATATTAAAAAAATTGCAGCACTTCCAGTCATCAAACTTTAAATCCCTCTTTTAGTTGATGAATATAAAAAATTTGATGAATTTTGAGTTGGATTCAAAATTTGATAACTTGAAGTGCTGGGATTTTTTGAATTTTTGGAGGGTATATGCCTTGAAAATTTGTGAAATTTATTAAATTCGTGACGAACAGGCGTGTGTGGGACTTAATAAAGCAGTTAAGGTACATCTAAATGCATTTGTCACGAGCATCACGAATTAATAGTGCCAAAATTCAATCCGAATAGCACAACTCGGTTATTTGAATAGAAATCCAACGCCAAGCCGGTGCAAGCTTCAATTTAAATCCAGCATCATGCAAGAGTCTTACTGCTTATTGATGGATTTCTGATCATTTAACTGACTTGTGTCATTCGGGTAATGTTTTATTAAAAAACACATAACTGAACTAAACCGACAGTTTAAGACGAGATGCAAACTTCATCTTATTTTAGAGTCAATTCATATTTAAAAACCTATTTTATTATAATGTCTGATGAAGTAGGTTCTGTGGCACTATGCAACCTATCAACCACAGTTTGAATATTGTTTAAATCCTAAAACTCTACATCTTGTTCTTTTATTACAACCTATTTTAATATATTTTGTTATGACGTGACACTAGAATAAGGGATCATATGGAAACAAATTTCGATCAACTTTACAGTTTTCTTTCAGGTTGCCTTCAAAATAATCCAAAAAAACATTCCTTCTATCCTTTAATAACTCATTGCATTCAAAGTTTTTTATTGCACTCTCAAAAAATATTTAAACCCCCTCAAAATAATCAACAATATGTCTCAAAAATCCACAAAACTTTCTCATCACAAAAACAAAACAAAAGTTACTCAAAAAAATAAATAAAATTAAAAATAGCCATCACTAACACCTTAAATTCTTAATTAATTAAGTAAACAAGCAGTTAAAAAATCTCTCCGAACCGTCATCTGTAAGACATTCGACTGTCTATTGCACCGTATAACTACAAACTGACTGAACTTCAAAAATGTGCCTGTTGCCTTTTTGAGTGATTAACGAAAAAAAAAACACATGATAGAAAAACAATAGACTCTGTTGGGAGAGAGAGAGTGAACAGCCGGAGTGGAGAGAAAATAGAAACAAATACAAAAGTATAGACACAACTCAGCACGTTACGACGATGCAACAAGTTTATGGCTTATTTGAAAAACTAATCAGCTGACTAATTTCGATAAAAGAAAGTCGTAAAATTTTTTTATTATGGTTTTTGTGACTCGTACGAAAGGGACTGAGTGTGAAACTTTTTTTCTTGAGGCCTTTTTGAATGTGTTGGTGTAAAATTTGTCATTGTGTGCGTTCTCATTATCTCAAAAAAAATATTGTTCTTCTTTTTATTAGTTTATAGTCTCCCTGGGTAAACACATGGGCACAATATGAGCGAGATGTGATAATATACGAATTTTTATTTCTTACAACCACATGGGCTCAAAAATTCTCATTAAGACATTTTGTCACTTGGCTTTTATCAATCATTTTATTGATGATTACAGTCACATTGATGAACGTCAATTTTGGAAGAAGTTTTTTTTTCTGTGCGATAATTTTGCGAATAATGTGAATGACACATGATCAGCATGGGGAAGGAAACTTATGTTGAGAGAAAAACTTTTTGCTGGTATTTGAGAAGTTGGGAAACTTTAGGTCTTATTGGAATCGAATAAGATTTTGAGATGGAAGCTACAAATGTTCTTTTTAATTCTGGAAAAATCTTGAAAGCAATCTGACAAAGATTTTAAGAGATAATTTTTGGTATGTTTTGATTATCTAAAAGTTTGAATTCCATTACATCAGGGGCACCTCATCTAGTTTTGGGTAACATTTATTTATGGCACAAAGTGGAGCTTATCAAATTTCGATACTTTTGTAAGGTTCTTTGGACAGTTCTTGAAACCAGCCCCCGACGATGGCATCTAAAAGTAAACAATTTTTATTTTCTCGGATGACAATGAGATCTTAACTTCCATATTCCTCTCCAGCCTATAGGCTAGTCGAAATATTATTTTCTTCTCCAAAATCTAGGCTAGTCTAAATAAATCTGGGTTCTAGGTAGGGTTACCATCTAATTTTCATGAAAATACAGGACTTTTGGTAAATTTTTTCGAAAAATACAGGACATAGAGTAAAATTCGAAAATTAACGGAAATTTTCGTGAAAAAAATACAGGACCTAGAACAAAGTTTTCAAATTTATACAGGACAGGGTTTTGAAATACAGGACTGTCCGTTGTAAAACTACGCAGATGGTCACCCTAGTTCTAGGTTTACTTTTGTGATTCAGAAGTGCGCTAGGGCATTTCGCAGATAATGAGTGTTAAACGGATGAGAATTCGCCAGACTATTGTACGTAAACGTATTCCTATAATTTGCAATAGGATCCGAACCACTCCATTGGTGTCATTACTGCCTGTAGGCTACAAAAGAAGGCTATGAGCTTCATTTCAAGTGCATATGATTCGAAAAAGGACAAGTGAAAAATTTCTTATACCCAGTCTCGAACCCATGATCGCTGTGTTGGTATTGTAATAATTATGTCCCGAAATACTTAACCATTCCGCCACCGAGCTCCTTTAGTTCAGATGCTGGAAGTTTGGCTACGACATAAACAAAAGCAAAGATTTTGAAGCCAGATTTTTATAAAAACTCAGCATTTTCTATTGAATCCTTCATTTAATTTAAACCAGTCGAAAAAAGTAACCCACCAAGTTCCATCGCCTGCAACAAACTAATCGGTTCTCTTTCTTTGATGACAGCCAACAATTGTAATCCATAATTCATCATGTTTCTACATCATGTGTTTCCGATAATGCCTTTTTAAAGACATTTGATAATTATTGCCTTGCGTTATCAGTTGAACTCAATCAATCAATAGCTTTGATGTGAAATTAATAACAATGATTTTAATTAATTAGACACTTTTTTCTGGTGAATTTATACAATCAAGGATTTTAGAGACTTTTGGGATTCAAGTCTGGTGCGAAAATTGCTCGTGATTGCTTTGTGATTATTTAATGTTGTGGCATTCACAGTGATTTGGCAATAAATGCTCAAAATACTGATAAAAATAATAAATTCTAATAAATTTTAAATTGCAAAGCCAGAGGCTAATTATTCAGCACCATGAGAACAAAATCTATAATTATTAATAAATAACACACTCATAAATTAATTAATTCATTACTAAACGCTTTAATTGCATGATTTAGTACAAAGTGCAACTTAATAAATCATTAATAAAGTCATTAAACACAGATTATTACCTTGAAAATATTTTTTTATCTTTTCGTTCCACAATGCATTTTATTCATAATAGAAAATGTGCTTTTATGGAACTGAGCATGGCGTAACTGCTTCGATTTTCGTGTTTGTGAAGGTGAAGCTGCTGTTAAGTTGTTGTTTTATGACAGCTTGTGGTTGAATTTATTGTATTGAGATATGAAACTAGAGAATAGCGTGTTGGAACTGGATTTAATTGGAATTTATTGATGAATTTGAATCACTTATTATAATTTTTTAAAAAAATATTAAATGTCTGAAATTTTACCTCACAGCCTCATCCAACAATAAAACTGATCACACAGAATTTAATCCAGCACATGCTGTAAAACATTCTGTAAAATTCCACAATAAACAATTTCTATACATCCAACCAACACACGCTCTAGCAATAATACAGAAATCTACGCATAAAAATGCACATGTTCATTTTATTCCTACAACATTCATGTTGTCTACATCTTGTTCATTCTCGAACGCTCAACAATTTCCTACAAATTACATGCTCAACTTTATTTTTCTTATTCTATCTCTTGTTATACTGCTTTAGATTGTAATGTTAAGCAATTGGAAATTATTAAAGTAATTTTTAGCGCATTTTTGTATACTTGTATACAAAAAAGGGAGCTTAATAATGCGAAATGTTCGTTCGTTCGGCTGAAGAAAAACTTTTTAAGCAGACATCGTAGAGAGCTCAGGTTTGTTTTATTAGCTCCGTTACTATTGTTTGTTGTCCGATCGAACAGTTAAAAGTCTTGAAACAGTGTAGTTATGCTTTAATTAATGAATTTTTGTTTTGTTTTCAGTGTAATCTGCTCAAATTTTATTTTACCTCATAATTTCAACATTACCTCTATAATTTCAAAAAATTTCTAGCCGTTGTAAAATTTGAATTTCAAAAAACCGTTAAATGATAAACTTTTTTTGTATGGAAATTCATTGCAACAAATTATTTAATTATACTATAATTAATGTTTTCGTAGTGCAACTTTTAGCGACAAAATTTCAAATTATTTATTGACCGTTAAATAATAAAGTTTTTCTATATAAGTATTCATCATAAATATTATCAATTACACTAAAATGAATGATCTTCTAATCTTCTAATGATCTGTAAACGAACGCAAAATAATTAGATAATCAAATGCTGATCACTGCGTCAAAAATGCGCTGAAGTCCCTCGATCAATAACTCGAGGACTTTTGTAATTTTTGCAAATCATAAAGCTGTATTTGCTGTCGCAGTTGTTTCTTTTCAGGGGGGTTCTCGATTTGCATAATATAAACATAGTTTATGAACGACCCTAAACCAGTGATGGTCAACCCGTATACTGTGTGAGGTTTTAGCTATAGCTTACCGTCAAGGTGGTTGCTCATCAATGCCCTACACAAACAAATTTAAATGAAAGATCCAATAAGAATTTAGAAGCTGATTTGCCATACCAAAATTATTTCAGTGTACAGCCATAAATTTTTAATGACCACCCATTTGACATCACATGCAGTTTTACTACACTATATGACTTTTAGGTTTGTGATGTCTTCTCATTGTTATTGTAGCTTTAAAATGCACAAACGACGATAAAATTATTGTTTATTGCAATTTTTGCTGGCAAATAGTTTCGAACAATTTTATTTAAAGAATTTTTTTAAAGTTTTTATGGGACTTTGAAAGTCTAGAGGTCATTTGTAAATGACTTCGATGGAAAGTGGGTTGGGAAATACATTCTGGAGAATTGATGCTATAAATAAATGAGATTTGAGTTGTTTTAAAGAATCCATAAAAATTTAGAACTTTTAAATGGTTCTTGGAGTTGGTTTCTAAGGTAACAGAGGCACCATACCGTAATGAATAAAACTCATATCACAGACATGTATTGATCACTTCTCGAACTGAACCAAACGGTTACCACGATACGAGTGAGAAAAGCCAACTTAATTATAGTTCATTGGAGGTGTGGATAAAGTTGTCTCATTCATGTCATTAAAATTTAAATTACTTCACACTACACACAAATTGCTGCATAATTACAGATCTGTGTGAATAATTACTAACCTCATTAATAAAAGTCATTTCAAATCGCTAAGATACATGAATCTACAGCTGTGGTTAAAATTTGTTGTGAAATTTTAGAATTCAAAAAGCTTTAATTTGAAAATTTTTAAAAAATTCAATTCACGTCCTGCAAAATTCCTTCATATGAGCATCATCATCGTCCCCACACCGAAAGAATTTTCTTTATCATCTTCGAGACATTTTTCATTGTCATTTGTTATCATATTAAATTGCGATGAAAAGAAGTACAATTTCGAATAATAGTAGCAACAGCATGTGGCGCCAATTGCTCATATTCTCGTTTATTATCAAGATTTCATCACGCTTCAGGTTTAATTAAGTTTCATACCCTCAATTTTTTTTCCTGCTTTTCTTAAATGTGTGTCTCAATATAGCTTTCTTTATATTAAGTTAACGCTCATTTTCCAATGGTCTGAAGGGGCATTTTACTCTCCTATACACATTCATTTATATTATTTTTTTTTCTATTATTAAGTTTCATTGACTTTTCTTTCTCATTTAGAAAATTATTTTCTCATGTCGTTTCAATTTGTTCTTTTCTCTAATATTTGTCTTGTTGAGCGCGATTTTCTCAAGCAGTTAAAAAAAGTAACTGAGAAAAATATCTCAATATGAAATTAAAATCAGCAAAAAAAATTATAAAATTTAAGAAAAATGTCCAAAAAAATAAAAAATATTTTCTTCACCTCAAAATTCATTCAAAAAATCCCCAACAAAAAGTTTCACAAAGCTAAAAGAAATAAAACCAACTAGAAAATATCCAATAAAATATATCAACCTACCAAGACATCCCAAACTCATTTCCTACCCTCCGTACGCTTCTAATTGGCGATTAATTTGATATCACTTTTAGTTGTTTCGTTCATTGTTGCTCAATTGTTTCAGATCAGCACGACCAAAAGGAAAATGAATAGAGACGAGGACAAAAAAAGTTATCATTTATTAATGAGCAAGTCGTTGTTGCTATTATGTTCATCCATTCAGCTGGAATGAGCCATACTTTTGTACATTTTATTACATTAAATAATCTTTTCCTTCTTTTAGTTCTCCACTTCCTTTCTTTCTCCCTCCATCCTCATCCGCACATCATGTAGAAGTTTCACCTTTTGTCGACAACCTTTACTTCTTGTGCTTTACAATACACTTAAATGACGATAAAAAGGAGGATATTAAGGTGAATTCGGAGTTATTAAAGTCATCAAATATTCACCTACGGTGTTGTACGTTCCATGATTTCTCATCACTTTTAGTTTTGGTTTTGAGAACCTTTTCTGATGATGTGGAGATCCTTAGGGATAATTTGTGCTGAATGAGACAGTTCATGCTTAGATCTTATGTTGCCTGATCTTATATCTTCAGTTTTTAATTCAGGAAAGTAAGAAGACTGAATGTGGGATTCGAACCCGGAAACTCAAAATCAAACGTCTACTCTCATGACCAGCACTATTCTATCTGAGCTATCGAGTCACTTAAGCTTTAAATAGTCTCCGCTAACCAAAATCACACCTCATTCTGACAAAATCCACATTATATAAAAAAATCCATGCTCACTATTTTCATAGCGCTCTGGGAAAGTATGCCCTTAAGCAAGGTATTCAGTTACTGAACATTATTATTATGATTATACTACACTAGACTATCAAACACATCTCTCGTATATAGTTATGAGCTCACAAAAAATTTGTAGAAGCAGTTAAACAGCACAGCTATTTCCACCTTATGTAATGCTCTCAAATGGATGATTTTGAATGAGGAGGAAGTGAATATTTAATTTTTATCCTACTTTCATAGTTTTTATACCTGATTTTTTAAGTGTTTAAGGAGGGTTTATGTAAAATGAGCATTAAAATCCCCCAACCCCCTCCCGAAAATTACCACAAAAAGACATCTCACTCAATAACCTCAACCCAGAGCTTAAACTATCACTTCATAAAAGAAATGTTCACCCTTGCCTTAAAAATACTGAAAAGAAGCAACTTAGTTCCTAAACATTCACCCATGAATAGGAAAATTAACACATAATTAAACATGTAACTACATATTCTTCCGTACATATTCGTACCATCATCATCATGTAATCATGTTAATGTTGTAGTTAGAAGGAGCTTAAAAAAGGTAAAAATAAATGACGATGATGAGGATGTGAATATCGCATGAATTCATTTACATCCAAAAAAAAAGCTTCCGTGCAATTTACAGCATACATGAGAATATGGGAAATAATAAAAGCTGGGGAGAGCTTGGATGAGAAGGACGAAAAAGGTACAAAACCGCACATACATATATTTACGATTTGAAACTCATTTTGATAGTGTTTGATGCTGTGTAATATCAATAAAAGTGGTTTGTCTGTAAACTTTTTTCTTTTGTGTGTGTGTGTGCATTCCTTTCTGTATCATATGTGCTGTATTGTGCCTCTCATCTTTCCTATTGTTTGATGAAAAATTAAAAAAAAGATAACATAAAAGAAAATTTAAGTTGATATTGTGATAAACATGAAGCAGTGACATTGGATATGCTCTTGATGCTGCTTTTGATGACGAAGAGGATTTTTTTTTAAATTAAAATATTTTTATTCTTTCATGATGAAAAAATAAAGTCAATATTGTATGATGTGCAGAGATGATAGGCGATGTAGTAGAGCAGTGGTGTCTAACCTTTTTGTAGCACGGCACACCTTGATGGTAAACTGAAAAATGACTGAAACTGCACATGGCATACGATTTATGGAGTTTACTGATTTTTTTCGCGACGCACTATTGTGTGGCAGCACATGGACATCACTAAGCAGAGTATTCAAGAATTTTCGATCTTTTTGATTGGGGATCGTTCACTTTTGACGTCCGATATTAACGGTCATTTTCATTAGAAATTCCTGGAATTCTATTGTTCTTTTCATGCTGACCCCCCCCCCCCCCCCCCCCCCCCTGGACGTCATAAGTGAACGGCCTCTTGAAATTAACTCGATTAAACTGATTGGGTCCTGATTTATATGAGCTACTTATCAACTTATTATGGGGATATGGACTATAGGCACAACCTCGGAGTGTCTGAACAAGGTAAATTTGATCCATATTCTGAAGACGTCTGTAGATAGTCGAATCTGAGCTCTCATGCTGCTAGAAGATAACTTCATAGTTCCAAGAACCAACAGAACCCCCAATCCACCACATCATAGCTTCTGCCTTTATGATTTTATCTCTACTCTTTTAATAAAAATTAATTGATATGGGAATTTATTAAAATAATTGTCTTTTCTCTTCCTTTCATGTTCATTCATTTTTTACAAGCTCTCATAGTACAGTCATTGCCTCAGAACATCAGCACATCCCTTTCTATACATCAGCTCCCTCCACATTCTATAGCTTCATCAGAATAGTTGTAAAGAATATAATACAAGGCTTGAATAATGACAGCACATTATGTCTGTAGTAAAGACATTGTTTATCAAAAAACATGAATGTTATTGCCACTGCAATGTCGCTATCGTTCTCACTCGTCGTTTCACTTCCGACTCACATTTTTATGGCCATTGTCGTCATTGAGTTTACATCGGAGATTAAAGATCCTTACATTATTCCGTTGAGATGAGGGGGAAAGGAATACGGATGAAAGGCTTCAAAGGACAATTCATTTTTATAGTTTTCTGTCGCAAGCTTTGACAAGATTGGTCCTTGTGGGAATTTTCGTATATTGGCTTGCATGTATTCTAGCTTTGTGTTTTGTTTTTACGATGATTAATGAAATTTTAAGCAAGTTTGAAATTTTGCTTAATTTTTGACTGAAATTTACTTCAAATTCTTCACAAAGGAACTAATGTCGATGAATCTACAAGCTTGTAATGAAAATGATAATGACGATGATGAAATTGAGACGATAAAGGAGCAAAAAAGGCACTTTTAAGCTAGAAAAAGCTTTTATAAAATGGAAAAGAGCTTCAACGGCTTAAATTTTATGAATTTTATTGTATTAGGGACGGATAACAACGTTATTTCCTATTTCACTCTATTCCTCGTGTAATGAAATTTACAAAGTTTTAGAAAATGTGAAAATGTGCTTTTTTGACATGATTTGTGATTTATTACTGTTGTCAGTGACTTTTCAGGACTAAATCCTTTAAAAAAATCCACAAACTCATCTCATGAATCAAAATTATTTTCCTACAAACAATTAACCCATCTCATCTGAAACAAACCACATAAATTATCCATTTTCAATATGTCATGACTTGTACTTAATTAAAATTTAATCTTTTTACTCTTTATCTTACGTCATATGGTGATGTCTAGATGATTTCATAAATGTGAATGTTCATCATGATGATCATAATTTCCATTTTAATATCATTCAAATGTTGAAAATGCAGACATGCTCGTACATGATTTTCATGTCGGAGTGAGGATGATTTTATTGGAATGAGTTGGGGAGCATTTTGTAGCTAATGGCTGCATTTTGAATAAGCACCCCTTTACTTTAAAAAATTCAAAAATTGAATTTAACTCAAATCCGACAAAGTTGTCTCGACCATCAGGCACCCCACCTCCTTAATCCAAACATTAATTCCGATGCTTAAAATTAAATGACATAATATGCAATGATGATACAAATTAAATGGATGTTCCACATGTTATAAAGATATTGAGAGAAATTTTGTGATATAACAAGACAGTAGACAGGAAAACATCATAACATCGTCATCATCAATGTGAGAGACATACACATAAATGTTCTAGACAGACATGAAAACCTATTACATTCAAGCTCATCATTTAATGAATATGATGGAACGCGTGGATGAAGTGCATATGATACCTTTTATGCTCGCTTCAGCCATACATACAGACATACATGGGCAGATGTGTAGACATTAATCCATGTCAGATGCTTTGACGTCCTAAAACGTTTGTAAAAACGCGTGCATGAGTTGATCCGTCATGAAAGATGAAAACTAATGTGGAAAAGTGGCCATTTGGGGAAGTCTTAATGATGTTGGTGTTTTGGACGCATTTTTTCTATCTTTTTAAATTTCATTCAGGTTTATTAAATAGCTTTCAGGCGCGTAGCCAGGAGGGTCTTGTCCCTTCTTTAACATTTTGAACTACAGCAAGAGCACGGCCTAATACGCTAAAGAGGGGGGCAAGACTCTCCTGACTACGCGCCTGATAGCCTCAGATCTAATTCAGTCGTTTGAAGACTCATCTAGTCTCTCAAAAGACATTTTATCATTAAGTCATTTGCAAGCGATTTTTGAATATATTCCCGAGCGACAGAAAGTTTATGCTGACATTGTGGCGATACCTTGTTGAATCTCTTCGTTCGCGAGGCTGTCTTGTGACTAATGGCAACGCCAAGGCAACACCACGTTAGCACGAGTCACAATGTAGCCAGAAATTCAACAATTTGTCGCCACCATCAACATAAAATTTTACCGCTCGGGATTAAAAGCATGTAAGCATTAACGTGGATTCATCTCAGTCATGGGGAAAAATAAAAATTTCATCACATTTATCACGATCAACTCGAACAGCTCGTTTTCCTCATCATAGCACAACAGCACTCAAAAGGAATTCATATCCACCGTCATGCATATCTCACATTCATATATGTATGCGCAATACATGATGAAATTCAGACACATCCTGTCATTTCTCCATTTTTAATGGTCATCTTTTATGGCACAATATCAACAAATGGATATGAATTGAAGGTAAGTAATGTGAAATTAGTATTCGTGATGTGAAAATATTTTCTCGGGCTTTATAGTGGATAATAATGCTCATTTTGACTGATCATTTACGGCATTTAATTTCAGATTACTTGTTGGAGATGCTTAATTCACATCCGCATACGTTCCGTCTACAGTTTTATTCTACTTTTTATTACATTTCATCATCATCATCACGCACAATCTTTGCTACTTTTACTTCTTGTTTTAGTTACTTCGTTGTTCTTTTTGGGGGTGTTGAAAAATTGGAGGTTATATAGTTTTGGAGGGATGAATGCTACTTCATAGATGTAAACCTGAATAGCACAAGTCGGATAATCAAATAGAAATCCCTCATCAAGCTAGTGTGACTATGGGATGGTGTTGGACTCAAATCGAATGCAGCACCATGTTTGAGTCATTCCAGCTTGGTGTCAGATTTCTTTTCGATTAACTGACTGTGCTCTTAGGAAAAGTCGTTCAAAAAACGGCAATTTCTGTCAGCAAATTCCGAAATTTTAATTTCCTAATTTATTTTCATCCAAAACTTAACGAGTCTAATAATGCTAGTATCAAAAACTATCATTTCCGAAAAGCACTAACCCGATTCTCACAAGTATAAAGTTCAGTTCATGCCAAAAAAAAAAATAAAGCACATAAAAATGAAGTAAAGGGAATAAAGAAAAGAATGAAAAGATTAAGGAAAGACAAAAACAGATAAAAAATAAATAAATGAAATTGTGTAAGTGGATAATGGAAACAGGAAGAGATGAAAGAGAGGGAAAAAGGGAAGAAAAAGTTCATTTTTATTATCGTCAGTGCGTAGGTGATGTGAATATAAAGTATAAAATGTGTTAACGATATCATTACATTACACTGTTACAATGAGCATCACATACTGTTCCTACCTTGCTTGCTTTTATAGATGGGAGTATTAAATTTGAAAGTTTTTGGATGTTAGTAGGATTATTGTGAGGAATGCGCTGTTTTTTGGGGACAATTGATGATAATTACGATTTATTGAGTCGATGATATGACTTAGTGTTGAGAATAGTGAATTTTTGGTCGTGCTGGAAGGTTTGGTGATGCAAATTCTTCAACAGACTATTTAGAGCTCTTTAAATAACTTTGTGCTTATCTAATATACCCTAAATCCAACGAGAGGGTTAGGGGAGGGGGGCATAGTCTAAGGTTTGTGTATCATTAAGTGCGGCTTCCTTTTTTTGAACTGTTATTAAATCCTAGAAACCCCTCCGACTTTTAAAAACGAACGTCAATCATCAAAACTTATTAATCCTAAAGTAAAAGACATAATCCCATCCAAATCCCCCTGGAAGTTACCAAAACTCAACCAAACCACTCAAAAATTTCACAAACTTTGTCACTTCACAACCCACTTATCTACCCAAACTATTAATATCAACCAAACTGACAACAGTACAACCCACAGAATAAAACTAGAAGTTTTCACTTCCAAACCCAATACAAATGTGTCAAGTGGAAAAAAAAACACAAAATTTCATGCAAAGCACAGAAGGAACATGAAAATGCACATAAAAGTGATTTGATTTTTCATCTCACTCGCGCGTGCGACTGCCATGAATGGAAGGGAGACGGGAGATGAAGAATAAGAAATTTTTAAATCACAAAAAAGAATATAAAATAAATAAGGTAAAGGATATGACGATTTTTTTTCAGCTTCTTCTTTTTTTATTTCAATCAGAACCGCTTTTTGCTTTTTGTGCTCGCGCGTAATCAAAATAAATTTTCATTTGCTTCCTTCCGCATTTTATTCCTTATTTTTCGGCATTTCTTGTTTTCATTTTTATATTTTTTCATGTTTATTTGTGTATTCTTTGTCGGTGGAAAAGTGAAGCAGCGAGACAGGGCATGTATGTAAAAGTGAAATATGTGACACGATGTTTAAATGTGTACATATCGTACTGGAGATTGGGGGTGTGCAACTTATGGGATTGTTGATTTTTATGGAGCTTTTTGTGAAAACTGAAAGTAAGGGAGGGGCTCAGAACAGTTTTAAGTTTGATAGGGTCTGAAAACATTTGCAGGGATGAAACAGACTTTGGGAGGATGTAAAAGTATTTTAGATAACCTGGAAAAGCTTTTTGGGGTGGTGGGTTCTGAGTACATTTAAGAAATTCTCTAATCTTTTTGTCAGAAGCTGATATTGCTACAGTTCTCCGTGCAAATCACTTGACATGTGTTCAGACGCTCATAAGATGCCCTAGTACTAAAAGTGATAGTAGCAGACTTTATGGATGACCGAAGATCTCGTGGATTGCATGTGTTAAAAAGGACACTAGAGTCCTTAATATCACGAACTGGCAGAAGGTTTCTAAAGATAGAGTGTCTTTAGACGATGACTATGCGAGGCAATAGGCCCAAAGCGCCTCAGTCAAGGAAGTAAGTCCTTGAATTTTTATAAAAATAAACATAGTTTCACACCCCTCAACACACCATACCAAACCCATACTTTTAACATTTCATGATATACATCCCATGGATATGAACCCAATAACAAACCGAAAATTTATGACCGCAACAAAAAGAGGAAAGAGGAAGTGAGAAAATGCATATCTTACACAATTTATTATTAAATATTCGTCATGTTTCATGTCAATAAAAATAAAAATGTGAGAAATAATAAAAGTCAAGAAGGAATTCTTTTTTTTGTGATGATGAAACTGAAGAAAAGTTCTCTTTTTTTTTGTTTCTTATGTGATGGAATTTCCAGAGAAATAAAAAAAAATACCCTTAAAGGGAAGCTAAAATAAATTTTTTATATCCATAAGTGGGATATCACATCCTTCTTGGTAGAAAAAAAAAAATCTTAATTTTCTATCCTCGAGATTCATGTCATTATGAATATCCGTTCATAGCTCCATAGAGAAATATGTATAAAATGTTAATACACTTTTCGTCGGTATATCCAACACAAATGTACTTTATGAAGAGAACTTCAAGTCACTTTACATTGAATAACTTGTGAAACATTCAATGTTGTGGAAATTTTTGCTTCTTCTTTTTTTATAGAGATGAAAAAATTTATAAGATGACTTTTCTTGAAAAATTCTAGGTCAAATGGAATCGAAGGAGTCGAGCTTGAGAATTTAAAGCTAAAGAAATATTTTGAAATTATTATTTAAGGAGGGGATCGTTAAATTAAGTCAGTAAAGGCCAATCCATGTGATGCGGCACACTAGGGTGTCAAAAAAAAAATTCGGGAAATCCCACGAAACATATGCAGTAATGGCTTACCATCAAGGTGCCGTGAGACATTGAAGTGTGCCGTGAGACAAAAATAGGTTGGTCAACACTGACTTAGGCGATCAAAATGTGGTTGTCATAAAAGACAATTATTAACCATTATAGAAAAATTTACTAATAACCCCTTTAAAGCAATAATATCACCAACATCATCAGTATTTTTTAAAAAAAATTCATAAAACTACCAAGTCACATCCAACACTTATCATCAAAATGAAATTAAAGACCCAGAAAAAAATAATAAAATCCCAAAAAAAGAAGACATTTGAATGTCAATAATCACGAAGCATCATCTCTAATTATACTCTCATGCATGTCCCCATCATTAGGTCCAATATTACCAATTACATAATTAAATGGAAGAGTATTATGGGAATTGTAATGTTCACAAGCGATTAAGTAGATTTCTCTTCATTTTTGTAAGGCAAAAACTTTTCTTTTTTTCTATTCCCATGTGAGAGTGCTGATTGTACTTAATGTAAAGAGTCTTTCCATCTACACACATATATATGCACATGTTTATGTTCAATCTTGTCATATGAAAAAAAAGCTTCTTCAAAGTTTTTACTTCTTGGTTTTGAGAAGATAGAAAATGTCCTTTAAAGTTGGAGACTTTGTTGGGGTATTAAGCGCACTTAATGCTTATTATTTTTGTGGGTTCTTCTAATGTCAGAAGCAGTATTGCATTTGAATCGATATTTACTGATTTATTGCTCAGTTGAAATGCATTTCCTCTGATAATTCATTAGTCTAGCTTTATCAGCCTCTTATACTAGCTTATGGCATTGCTGAAATTAATTGAAAAGTCAATGTTTGTCAAAGTTTGTCATCGAATCTTTAATCGTAGTTGAAGTATTTTAGAAGTCACACTGTTTTGATGCCAAATTTCTGATCGATTAACTGACTTGTGCTACTCGGGTTGCTTAATCTTGACCTAGTCTTGGCTGCTATCTTGAGTACGTTTTGCTTTGTCGCTGCTCAGACCTTGTTGTAAAGGATTGCCTAGCTTTAGAAGCTATTAAAGAGAAACCATTTATAACAATTGACCTTAAAGACCAGGAAATTAAAGGAAAGAAGCAACGTCACTTCCCGTTTCGCTTCTGTACAACATTTACGTAGGAAAGAAGTCTAAAACTAAGAAACTCCTACAAACTACCCCGAATAGCACAACTCGCTTAATCGAATAGAAATCTTGTACCAAGCTGGCATTTCCCAGGCAAGAAGCTGGATTTGATTTAAATCCAGCACCATGCCAGAGTCGCACCGGCTTGGTTCTGGATTTCTGATCGATTAACTGACTTGTGCCATTCGTGGTACATTCTAAAGATGAAAAAATCACTTAAAACTCCTCCAATAGTTTTAATACAAATTCCAGTATTAAGTAACTCCAATAAAATATCCATTCCCATCATCAAAAGACAATCAAATAATTGAACAAATTGCCAGACAAAAATCCACAAATTGTCCTCATTTCCTGAACAAAACTTGCATTTAAGAAGCACACAAAACATATAAAAAGGGAAAAAAATATTGAAAAATTTTCTTTTTCCCTTCAAACTCCATCTCCTTCACTCCCTTATCAATTCTTTACAATATTGAGGCTATTTGAGGCAAATAAAGAAGACACAAAAGAATAGAAATAAAAAAAAGTTTACACTCGGGAGCTCACTTGAGAATGCTTTTATATGGCAATTTTCGTGAAATGGAAAATATTTTTTTTTTCTTTTCTTTTCTCAAAATTGAAAAACTTTTTCTGTACCGTTATGTTGTGTTGTGCTTTACTGGATGGAACATAACAAATATAAATGAAGAGAAATGAAAGTTTTTAAGGCAACACAAAAAAAGTAACTTTTTTGAGCACATTTTGTTTAATGGATGGGAATTAGTGAAGATAGAGTTTTTTTAAGGGAAATAAAAGCAGGCATTATGCTGTTTTTGAAAGTGAATTGTCACGAATATTGAGACTGTTTTAGTGGAGAAATTTATTTTGGAAATTAAATTGTTTGCGAAGGGAAAGGAAATGTATCGGGTAGTGCCAGGGGATTTTATTGAGTCATAAAGGCTGATTTAAATTTTGAATTTTAATTAAAAGGCTGAAATGTGTGCAGTTAAGTGTTCCTATAAATTTCTGAAGAGGAACTGAAAGGGGGAGGCTGAATCTTTAAAATTATTATTTTATTTCAAGTTTTTTCAGGTTTTTGGATATTCCTAAACTTATCTGAGCCTTCCTAAGTATCTTATCTACCATATTGTTGGGAATAGAACTTAAATTTTCATAATAAAAATTTAAAATTGACTTGACGCCCTAAACTTCATCTTGACAACACCACAAAAACAAGCTAAATCTTTTTCATCAGCCAATCCATCCCAAAACTATCCCTGCCCAACTTAATTGTATATACAAAAAAAAGTTTGTACCCCCCCCCCCCCCCTTATATTTTTGGCTACTCTACTACTTCCCAGACAAAAAAATACAATTTTGATGACCAGCTCAAGACATAAGCCATTATTATAGTAATCATAGTAAATTCCCTATAAGCTTATACCAGTCATGTCCAACCCATGTGCTGCGGCACTTTAGCGTCCCGGGAAATCCCACAAACCGTATAACTTGTACGGTTTGAGTCATGTCTTAACATAAATGTGTGATGTAGCACAAAAAAGGTTAGCCACCACTGGCTTATGCCATCGAAAACATCTTCAAGCAAACTAAATTCACCCAAAATAATTTTTTTTTCATCTGGAATAATTTATTATCGACTCTTTTTCTAAATTATGTTGCAATATCCCTCAAAAGACTTGAGCAACCTTCAATATCGAAACATTTTCCATTCAAAAACAGATCCGAAACTCTCCTTAAAGCTTAATTCCTTGAGCACCCGACACAGACGTCTCTTTATGTATGAAAAAAATGTAAAATGTGTTTTTAAAGCACATCTAATCCTTAATTATACTTTAAGTTTCTTCGTTTTTTTCGGTATGCCAATAATTTTTATGAGGCTTTTCTTTTTAAGGAAAACAGCAATTTAAAATTGGCTTTTCGTGGCTTAAACATTAAAGCTCTGTTATTATTAACTTTATTTGTATTCTTGATTTTATGTTGGTTTTTTGGAAATGAAAGTTAATGTATAATTGTATGAAGGGTTGGAATTTTGGTCTGAAATTTCTCAATTTTCAGGGTTTTTAATTTCTTTAGAAGAATTATCGACTCTCAGAAGATTTGGAATGGGGAGGAGCTAGTTTTAAATGTATGTCCTATCTCTAATGCAGACGAAAGATTAAAACCAAAGGTTGTAAGGTTTTTATAGAAATTAAGTCCCAGCTAAAATTGAAATTTGATTTTTAATAAAATTCTATACCCAACAGTTTATATACCTTCCTACCCTCAATGAATATTTTTATTATAACAATGTATAAGTTACAAAAAAAGGTTGAATTGTTAATTTGAAGAGACTTAAAAAAATTATATTCTAAGTACTTTATAATTAAGGTCAAAAATTATTAAAAGTTTGCCATCTAGTTAGACAATGGATGTCAAAGAAGATTAAGTTGTTAAAGATTCTTAAAGAATACTATTATTATCTTAATTTGTTAAAAGAGGTAATTCATTATATGAATGTTCCATTGGTGGTAGATTTTGATATCATTCAATAGATGAACAAAATTGTATTGGGTAAATTTGATTTCGGTGTGTAACAAAACTTTCTCAAATAATAAATACGAAAAATAATGTTCCGATTATTGAGATTGTATTAAATATAATTACAGTGTGGGTCGAAATTGCGCAGTTTAAATGAATTTTTTGATTTGATATATTTTAAATTAATAAATCATTAAATCTTTAGAGTTGGATTTAAATGTTTAATGTTCAATTTAAAAATATTTACTTTTTTTTGAAAAATTCATTTTTTTTTTGAATTTTTGATTGCAATTTTTTCAATTTTTAAAATTAAAAAATGTTTGTTTCAATTTTTTAAATTCAAAAAGTGTTTTAAAATTTTTTTAAATGAAAAAATGTTTATTTCAATTTTTTAATTACAACAAAAATGTTTGTTAAAATCTTGAACGCTGAAAATTGAAATATTGAATATGAAATAAAATTAGAATTATTAAAATTTAAAAAAATAATTTAAAGCATTTCACACAAAAACATGAAATAATATTTTATCGCCTGCAGCAGCAATTTTCAATCCATTGTCATATAAAAAACAATAAAACGCACAAATCTCAACAAGATTCACTCAGAAATTCAATAGCACATCTCCATAGATAAAACAAAAGTTTCTAGCATCGATATTTCACAATTCTATATGTCTATAACATTTTTCTAATAAAAATCAATAAACCAAAGATTGAAAATGGATATAAAATTTTCATATTTTCTATGTCAAATCAATAAAAGAATTTTTATTGTCACCAAAAAAATATATAAAATAAGGAAAAATTCATTTTAAGCAATAAAAAAATTGCGTCAAGAAATAAAGAATTTTTGTCACACTCATTCGCAGCTATTTTGTCTTTTTTGAGTAATGAAAATTTTATTTCTTTTCTGCTGCAATTTTTCATAACTTTTCAGCCTTTTATGATTGAAAAGAAATCAGGGGGCTGACAGCTAAGGTTACAAGCTTTTTTAACGCTTTAACTTTTGTAACCTCTTGCAACTTTTTATTTTGTAACCAAAGCTATTCTTTAGAGACCCCTCTTTGGCAATTTATTGTGTTTTTAAATTTTTGTGGTAGAAACTCGAATATGCTGCCTCAGGTCTATCGGGATCTGCTGATTTTTGGTCAAAAATCGGGATATGTACCAATTTAAGCTCTGAAAACGCGGTTCAGAACAAATTTTCAAGCATTTTTCAAAAAAAATAGGTTCA
The DNA here is from genome assembly GCA_917627325.4 of Chironomus riparius. Lineage (NCBI taxonomy): Eukaryota > Metazoa > Arthropoda > Insecta > Diptera > Chironomidae > Chironomus > Chironomus riparius. The sequence goes on along the minus strand of OU895877.1, from coordinate 11,300,539 downwards.
AAAAAGCAGGACTGTCCCTCTCAAAGTGTGCAGTTGGACATCCTACACATCATTGACCTATAAAAACAAAATCACGGAATAGAGAAGAAATATGGCAAAAGAAAAAATATTTTCAAAGGCTTTTGATTTTCCATTCTTTTATTTCCAATCCTTTAGCTTTTGTGTTCTTTTGAGATTGTGTAAAGCATTCCTGGCGGAACTTAACCTACATTAATGAATTTAAAAGAGCTCTTGAGTTCTAAGAGAATATTTATAACAAAAGGAACATTATTGATTGATTTATGACTTCAGAATGCATTAAAGTTCATGTGTTTCAATTAAAAAGAAGTCATTCAAGATGTGATTGATTTAAAAATAGAACATTCTGACACATTTTGTGTATTTTGCTAGCAATATGTCTTAATTCGAGATATAATAAAAATTGAAAAGAAGAATAATTTTAAAACTTCCATCATCACTCAATTCCATATCCATTTACACATCTTGTAGTATCAAGAATCTCCTCAAAAATATCATCACAAAGCATCGACATAAATAAGAGAATCTAAGTCGAACATCAATACAGAAACTTTCAAAAACACATTAATTTAATCAAGATATCATCACAAGGATAGGAAGGAGACACAAACTTGACATAAAGAAGGAGCAAAACGGCACAAAAGAAACAGAAAAAAAAGATGAGAAGGTTTGTTTAGATAATGATAGCCGCCCTAATGATGCTGATTCTCTTTCATATTCAATGTTTAGTCTGCTTATTTACTTTTGTCCTGTTTAGTGCTATTTAATAGAAGATGTTGAGTTTGTGACTTTTCTTTACATCTTGTATGGTTGTTTAGAGATGAAGGTTGCTTTTTGAGTGGATGTAAAAGTGGGTCAGACATAGTCTTTTAAATGGTTTTATTATTGATACAGAATTCATTTTAAATTACATCATTGGCGTGGCTAGAAAGGTCCTCGAAGGTCTTGGTACCTTAAAAAGTTTCTATTTACATCTCTGAATTCTTAAAAATGTAGAAAAAAATAAATCCTTAAATTCTCAAAAATCACCATCACATCCACTCCAAAATTTAAGCTTTTTTCTTTATTCCTATGTTGACATTCCCCAACCATCCATTGATTTTCATTTCCGAATATCTATGTTACGAAACGTCTACGCATTTCATGATTTTTATCAATAAACAAACAAAGAGAAAGATTTTTTTTTTGTTTCTTCTACTTTTCGTCCCATTTGGAATGCTTTATAAAGGCTATTATGTAATGTGAAGAGAGTGAGTACTGTTGAAATTTTGCCATACACACAAAAAGATTTATCGGTTGATATTGAGAGGAAAAATAAAGAATCTTGAGTTGATTTCTCAATTGTTTTGTTTGTAGATCAAGTAATGGTTGCAATGGGTGTTGTTGGAGGCTTGAAATTGAGATTTTGACGCTTTAAAAGCTTTCCATTTCTAGATTTTGAGGGGGAATTAGGAAACTTGATAAGTAAGTTCTTTAACTGAATTCCAATCGATTAGTAGACGTCAGGTCATTATTCTTAGAACAATTGCGTTGTTCAAGCAATGCTTACTTACTTTGATGACCCTACAGATCAATTATGATCCATGGCCTTTCTCAGATGGTGCCTAAAGCTGGCTCTATCGCTGGCTGCCGCTTGCCAATTTCCAATACCAAGTACAAAGCTGTCTCTATCAACAACCTCATGTTCAAGCACTTTTATGAGACACAGAACGAGCATCACAGCTCATGCAAAGTTCTGTTTCCAAAGAGAAATGTCCCTATCCATCCATAAACTAATTCATCAACAAGCTCCATTTCACAAAAGTAATTTCTAGCATCTTTCAACTTAGAAAAAAATAAAAATCTCAAACAAAAAAGAAAGCACCCATTCATCAGCATTAGAAAGGTTTCTTTCTCATGAAAAGGTTGATGTTGATTTGATCTGAGGTTGTTTTCTTGTTCAAGAATCCAAGTGTAAATAAAGTTCAAATACAAGAAAGTTATTTTTAATTAACTCAGAGGCAATTTCAAAGGAAAATTCTTCAAGCTGTGAAAAAAAAATGCTGAAACCTTTGAGGATAAACAAGGAAGTTTTTAAAATGGAAGAAGACTTAAGGATTGAATTTGGTAAAATCTGCCGATTTTAAGTGGAAAAGAGAAGCTCGTGTAACTTTTGAAGGGGTTTGTTGAGAGATTGTGTTGAGTGCTTTTGGTTTTTGGAAGTGAATAGTAAAGCTTATATTGCTGGAATCTAAGGAAAGCTTTCTTGGATCAGCTCACATTGAACAGATCAAATACATCATAAACAATTGCTGCTAGTCAACTTTAAATGTGTTTTTGATTTATTTTGAAAACCAGCATTGGCAATGACACATATTTTACGGCAACCTAAGCCAAATGATCAAGCTCCATTTATTTCCCGAGTTGCACAAATCGGTTAATCGATTAAAAATCTAGTTCCAAGCTGGTGGAACTCTGGACCATTGTTATGGATTCGATTTAAGTCCAGCACCATTTCATAGTCACGCAAGCTTGGTGACAAATTTCTATTCGATTAACCGACTTGTGCTATTCGGGTTTGAATTGCTTTGAAATGTTAAAATCATAAATTTGATTTGTTTAATGCATTTGACAACACAAAGAGTCATTTTTATTCAAACGAAATTTAATTATGTTCGAATGTCACAACTGCAACAAATAATAAAAAGCTCAAAGCTTGTTAAATTTCATTTATAAATCTTAGCAGATCTTTTATTTTCAAAAACATTTCAATTGACCTTTCCCAAAAAAAAGTTTTATTCTTTTTGTGCCTAACAAATTGAAAAGCTTAAGAAAAGTTCAAAACAACTGAGACACAACCGAATTATAAGAAAGAAAATTTTAAAAATTCTCTTTTGTATTATGCACCATCCTCTCCTGCTTCTGCTGTAGATAACCCGAATGACACAAGTTGGCTTATCAATCAGAAATCCAGCACCAAGCTGGTGTGACTCTGGGATGGTGCTGGATTTAAATCGAAGCTAGCATCATGCTAGAGTCATGCCGGCTGGGCGCTTGATTTTTATTCGATTAAACGGCATTTGCTATTCGGATAATTTGATATAAAATAATTTTTGTGTGTCCCTTGACGGTGCTTTTTGTGAACTTTGAGTTTAATGTTTTAATTTTGTCAGATGATCAAGTTCAGATTGTAAAAACTCATGTTATTGGTGATCCTTAAATTGAGGGTTTTGAGATTCTTTCACGAGAAATCATGAATCATTTGACCTGCTGGCTACAATAAGCTACCATGCTTAAGAATTTTCTCAGTTTATCGATACTGCGCTTTAGTCCTCTAATCACCATACTGATCATCATCCTCATATTCTTACCATTCAGCAAATTTCATTTTTTCCAGTAAGCGACTCGACATTTTCCATGACTTTACATAACAATCGTAATATTACAAGCTATTGTAATGTTTAACTTACAATAAAATAAGTACAAAATTCAACAAAGTGAGGTTAAGCTTCATAAAAAAAAATCATCCCTTTTTGCTTCTGCCTTCAGTTGAAAATTTCTTTCAAGACGCAACACAATGGACACAGTTGTTCAACAATTTTCTTTCTTACGCTCAACTTTTCAACTCCCCCCGCATTACATAACAACAGTGTCGTCCTATTTTTCTGTATGAAACTTTGTCTCTCTTTTTTGAAGCATCTTCTTCGCTCATTTCCTTCCTGACTGCTTCGGTTGTCGTGCCTGCTGATTGTAAATATTAAGAATGGAAGAAGAACAATGGAGGAAAAGTTTCATTGTTTTTGAAAACGTGGATTTTTTAAAGAAGAGAAAAAAGAAGTCAAAAAATGATGGAAAATCGGATAAAAAGTTTTTTTTTATCATTTGTCGCGGGCTCAATGGCTGGTTACTTAAAGCATCATTATTTTTAAATTCATAAAAAATAAAAAAATGCCAAAATTTACTTGAAAACATAAAGTTTTAGGTACCGAAGTACAAAACCATTCTGCCATCGAAATGCTTCAACTGAAAAAAATCTCCAAACTTGCCTACCAATTTCACTCCATACTTTACATATAAAAAAAAGAATCTCATGTCTTCTTGTTCCTTAAATTTCGTGACAAAATTAAGGCAAAGTTGTAACAAATACAACAATAAGAAAAAGGAACAAAAAAGAGAGTTTTAAAAGAAATGGAAACAGAACTGGTTCATATCGCATCACGAAACGAATAAGAGCTTGTAAAATGAAGAGCTTTTATCTCAAAACAACAAAGTTTTTCATCAAGCACATACATGTGGAGGAGCACGGAATTACAGAGAAAAAATGGCAAGAACAACATACGATAATAATTCGTGACATCTTGTCTATGTCATTTTAATATGATGCATGCACGCTTGATTTTTTTTTCGGGAAATTTTTCACTTTATCTTTTTTTAAACTTTTTGTTCATGCTTTTAAAATGTCCTTGAGAAGTTTATAGGATGGAAGATTTAGCAAAAAAATTTGTGTGCCTTTTAATGAAGCTCATAAATTTCAAAAGATCATTTTTTTTTCAATAACCGTTAACTCCTAAGATATCTAAACTAAGCAGTGAATAAGCTCTGAGTTGGTGCTACGATTAAAGGAAATAAAGTAAAGTCTTACATTGAAGCTGACATAATACAGCATGTGCTTTAACCGTAGTATCCTGAGGTCAAGCTGTATGTAGCACGTTATAGATCAACCTGTATTGAACGAGAGCAACTTTACAATCAGCCCAATGACAATAATTCTGGAAAGCACAAAAGTCGGTTAATTTATCTGAAATTCAGCGGCAAGCTGGCGTGACTCTGTCTTAGAGCCAGATTTAAATCGAATCCAACTAGAATTGCGATCTGTTACAGGTACTAGCCTGTCAGTTCTCTGTCAACATACAATCTGCTTGTCAACAGGCAACTACCTGTCACAAGCAAAATTTGTGACAGATCTGTCTCCTGTGCCTGTCGCAGGCGAACTGTTTCTCAACTCTGAATCCAACTACATACTAGAGCCGACCTGGGAAGGTTTACTACAAAACATTTCTAAATATAAGAGTTGGGATTAGCTTGTTGTCTGCTTACTTACACCAATAATTCAGAAACTAATTTTTGATGCTACTGAATATACAGACATCCCCTTATCTCACTTACCTTTTTATAAACTCGAATTTATTTCATTTAACTCAAGGTTTCATTCTTTGACTCCAACAAATATGCATAACCTTGTGTTTTTATTTTCATGGAAGAGTATACATTTTTGTCTTCACGTCTTACATTTCACAGATTATTTTTCATCTCGTTTTAAAATTATTTGATACTGTTTACATTTGGAATTAGGATCTGTGATGTTGTGTTCACAAAAATTCTGTGTCAATTGTAGAGTGAAGAGAATTATTTGTTGTTATGGTAGGTCACCTTTAAATAGGTGTGAGTCTCAGTGAGAGTTGCTTAGGGTTAGAGATGTAAAGCTAGAGACTATGTTTTTATTGTCCAGTTCATCATGAGTCTTGACACATGAGCATAGCCAACGAGGTCGATAATTTGCATTTGCGATAAGTTTAGCTATACACTCTTTTTTAAAAAAAGTTGCGTACCCATTTGATTTAGAAGTTGTGTACCCTTCCATTTTTAAGAGTTGCGTACTCCTTCATTTTATAAGCTGTGCATCCCTTCGTTTTAGAAGTTGAGTACCCCTTCATTTTATAATCTAGGTACCGCTTTAGTTAGAAGTTGTGAATCCCTTCATTTTAGGAGTTTTGTACCCTTTCCTTTTAAAAGTTGTGTACCCCTTCGTTCCAGAAGTTATGTATTTTTATAAGCTGTGTACCCCCTTCGTTTTAGAAGTTGTGTGTCCCTTCTTTTTAGAAGTTGTGTACCCCTTAGTTTTAGAAGTTGTGTACCCCTTAATTTTAAAAGTTGTGGACCCTTTTGTTTTAGAAGTTGTGAGCTTATTTGTATCAGAAGTGATTCTCGTATATGGTCTATTTTGTTATTCTAAATATTTTTTGAAGCTTGAATGATTCAAGTATCTACAACCTATAAGGAGATAGGAAGATACCTTCGAAAAATATTTAAGGATTCAAAAATTTAACATCACATTCTAAAATTTAAATATTCAAAATTCATACTTTAATTTAAATTTAAAAATAATGTTATCATTAATTTATCAACAAAGTAAACCCTTCTTCAAGCAATAGACCCAAAAAAAGAATCAAGAAGCAACAATGTTGTTTAAATTTACCCATTTCTATCACAGAAGAAAAAAATCATCAACTTGATTTTTCCATTATTTTCTTTAATTTTATTAAGATTACATAAAAGAAGTAGCAAAGCACACATGGAAAGTGCTAAAAAAAATTCAGAATAGAATAGTAAATGTACGTCATGTGATCCTCACATCATGAACACACAGCGAATCTGATTACACGTATAAATGTCAAGTAGATGAAAAAATATTTGATTCTCACATGTATAGAATTTTTAATATGAGAATACACAACAGTAAAAGCACATCATCATCATCATCATCAAGAGCAGAAGCAGCAGCAGCAACAGCAGAAAGACGACGGTGGCTGTTACAGCTCACACAATTCCATAATAAAAAACAAGCTTTTGTGTAAAAAATGATTATTTTAAAATTGAAATGTAGATAAATGCCTCGACATTCCTTTCTATTATTATGATATGGTGTCACTAGAGTGTTTACTTCCAGGCATGTGTGTAGATGACTATTGTGATTACCCTGTACATAGAGCGAGTTTGAATAGAAAAAGTTTTTTATTTGATTTGAATTCTGATTTTTCTATCATTTTATTGCATATGTTTGTTTGAGGGTAAATTACCAAGCATGAGATGCTTTCAGGAGAATCAATAAAGCGCATTTGCTGATAAGTTTAGCTATACACACTTACTGTCAGAATTTTGAAACCAATTTAAAGTTGTGTACCCATTCCTTTTAGAAGTTGTGTACCCATTCCTTTTAGAAGTTGTGTACCCACTTCTTTTAAAAGTTGTGTACCCCTTGCCTTTAAAAGTTGTGTACTCTTTTCCATCAAAGTTGTGTATCCCTTCCTTTTAGAAGTTGTGTACCCCTTATTTTGGAAGTTGTGTACCCTTTCCTTTTGGAAGTAGTGTACCCCTTCCTTTTAAAATTTGTGTACCCTTTTCTTTCAAAACTGTGTGCCCCTTCTGTTCTTAGATGATTACTATTTCCTACTCAAAGTTGTACACCCCTTCGTTACAAAACAATGTACCCCTCATTTTCAAAGCAATTTTCCCCTTGTTTCAAATATTCTGTACCCCCTTTTTAAAGTTTTTATCACACAATTTTAAAGTTCAATCCACATCTCCAACCCAAACTGCATATCATTGCCATACGCCTTTCCAACATCCATTCTCACTCCCATACAATATTTATATTTTCTCTCCAAAAAATGTCATCTGAAAATTAAATGAAATTCCGTGACACTTTTTTTTATTTCATCACTGATAATGACATATCATTTGGCCTAGTTTTCACAGTCGCTGCTTCTATGTTTACAATTCATCTTTTATTTAAAGAGAATCTCATCCCCTATGAGACACCATTAAAATGAATGAATTTTCATTCCATATCCATTCTTACTTCCATTAATATTTATTACGTTGAATTGTGTGCATAAAATGATGTGAAAATAATCGACTCGACTTTGAGAACGAATTGAAAGAAAAACAGCTGAATGCAAAGAGAGAAAGATGTTGAATAATCAGTAAGATTAGGTCATGATGGGTAATTTTGGGGATTTTAAACGCATTTTTCAAGAATCATAGCTTATTCAGCTGTACTTAATTCAGCAAATCCAGCAGTGCTGAATTCAGCAAGTTCAGCAGTGCTGAATTTAGCGAGTTCAGTAGTGCTGAATTCAGCAAGTTCAGCAGAGCTGAATTCATCAAATAAGTTTATTCAGCATTGCTGAATTTAGCAAGTAAGTTTATTCAGCATTGCTGAATTCGTCGAATTTAGCAGTGTTGAATTCAGCAAGTTTTGCAGTTCTCAAATCATCAAATCCAGCTCATTCAGCAGTGCTGAATACAAGCAGTTTAGCCAAGGGCAAATCAACTGCAAGCATCTCAATCCATCATTAAACTCAAAAATACAAGCACAAAAAACTACGTAATTGACATCGTCTCTGAATTGTTTACGTCTATATCTTCTGCATCGCCACCCTCGATTTGATTCTCATTCAAATTCAGCGAGAGAGAGGCGAAAGAAGAAGAATAGAAATAAGCAATAAATATGCATACAATAGAATTCTTCAACCAGAATTGCTCGATGAAAATTTTTTCTTACTTTCATTCTTCCTTTATCAAGATGTCAAAATAGCGATGAGAATAAAATGTGCATGAATAGTGAAGAAATGAACGATTTGATCGTGATGGAATCACATTGCAAGGGATGAAATGATAAGAATAAGAATAGTTGAATATCGTGAGGGAATTTCAATTCAATTCTTACTGTTTTTCGTCGTGTCTCCATTTTTTTTAAACCATCATTCATCGCATCATTGTTTGAGATCACATAATCAGATGAAAAAAATCCGCTTTTTTATTGACAAATATGCATTTCATGATGCATGAGCTGACATCTCAGCTTTCAATGTTGTCAGTTATCAGGACAATATGCGATAGGTCATGAAGTTAAGGTTGTGTCGTTGATTTTTAAATGCCAGCAGTTTGAAGTGTTTTTATGGGAGTTATAAGAGACTTATATTTACATCAGAAAATCAGAGCTTATTATTTTTGAAACCTAGTATAACAGAATGAGGCTCTTAGCTTCATTTATAGTACCAAAGATAAAAGGTCTAGTCAATTCCATTAGCAGTAGCTCATTATTGCAATTGTAAGTTTCTGGAAACCTAGAGTTTTCGACTAAAGAACAGGCTTAGGTCATCAGGCAATGATCGTATCACAAATAATCTCCAAAAGCGCCATAACCATCAAAATTCAAAATATAATTTCAACCCTTTTGTTATTTTTTATCCATTTGCATTCGATGTAAACTTTTATCAATATACAGTCGTTACATGCGATATTATAACATTGAACAAATATAATGTCACACTATATATTTATATGAATTATTATAATGTCAATGAGATTCGAGTCAATTTGTTGTAAATGTGGATATGAGAACTATGAATGGAAATAAAATATACTATTGAGATTTTCATTCAATCTTTTTTTTTGCATTCAAAAAACGCAAATAAATGGAAAATTGTTGACATTTTAAAAGGGAAATAATAATGATGATATTGTTGATTGGTAAATTTGGTTTAAATAGTTAATTTAACTTTGCACAACATCAGTCATTCATTTGATTTGATTTGTTTAATTTTGTATTGTTAAATCTTCATAAAATTTGATTTTATTTTTGAATTAAAATTTATAAATTCAAAGATTTCAAATTCTTAAAAAAAATTGTAAAATTCGAAAAAAAAAATTATCAAATATCTTTAATATTTAAAATAAAATATTCTCTTATTGTTGAACTCTTTAAGCATAAATATTGAATCAAAATTTAATAAACCTTCAAATTAAACTCACCCCCAACAACCACTTTTTCAACATAAAATTCATTTTCATTTTTAAAAAAAAATCTGAAAGTCATCTCATTAAAATTTCTTTATGAGGATTATTTAAATCTCATATGAGGCTGATTCACATTTTGTGCCATGCGAGACGACAAAAAAAAGTGCTCATTAAATATTGAGTCAAGAGTTGAAAAGGGGGAAATGGAAAAATTTTTTAATGATGACAACGTTAATGAGATTTTATAAATGTTAATAAAAGCATTTTTAATTTTTTTAAGCATTTGTTTGGTGAATTGTAGAGATTTGAGACATATTTGACTGAAGCTATTCAATTATAGAGTCTGAGGTCATTTGCTGATTTAAGGCTACTTTTTGCGGATGAGTTTCTAATTTGAGGATTCTTTAGTTTCTTGTTAAAATCTGGTTAAAAAATATATAAAATTATAAATTACTATCTTTAATTTCAAAATATTTTCTTGAGTCTAGAATCGACATTAAATTCAAACCTACCCCATAAAGTCATTAGAGCCTGAAATTTCTACAAAAAGCATCGTTTAGAAATTTCTTTGAGGAGATTATGATGAAAAAAATTACCATAACAAGCTTAAAATTGCAATTCTTACACTAATTGGATACACTAAATGAATAGATAATTATCATCAAAGGAAGTCAATAAATCTCAGACCATGATAATGAACAAAACTGTTTTAACATCGAATATCGCAAAGAAAGTTCAGATGTCTCTGTTTCTCAAAATAGATAGGAATTGATTTTCAAATTAATTACAAAGATCAGAAATATTTTGTCATTTGCATGAGAAATTTACCAAATTAGTATTTAATTTATAGAAGCTAGTAGCTATTATAGTAGCCAGAGCTCGAAGTCGATGAAATTTTGTAATAAAGCTAGGATATATACTAGCTACTATAGACTACTATAGTAACTACTAGCTACTAGCCTACTAGCAGAGCTAAACCTTGGCTAAACCCAATAGTAGTTATTAAGTTTATTATTAATTTCTAAGAATACTCTTGAATTTAATTTTAAAAAAAGCTTTTCATTTATAAAAAGAAATCGACAATTTCTAATAAAAAAAGAATTTATACAAGAATATCTTTCGAAACTTTTCTTTGAATCTTCTTCGGATGTTCATTCCGCAGAATAATTTACAAATTTGGAAAATTATTTGGCTCCAGAATCACTGAAGATTCATATAAAGTAAGAAATTAATTTGAGATTTACTTTAAACGCTTTCCAAAAGAGCTTATTAGAGTTGCTCTTTTTTTTAATGCTATCAAGATGTTTGTACTTTGTGGATCAAAATTCTAGAAACCCAAATGTTCTCTTTTATGTTTTTTGTTTCACTAGAAAATTCATTAATTAGCGAATAATTTCTTAAATACTTCAAGTTACAAAAAATATCAAACAAAAAATTTCAGACATAATCTTAAAAGAATAAACCAGTGTTGCATTCTGGCCATTTGTCTGCATCAGATAAATTCTAAGACAGAAATTTCTTCATAAAGATCGATTCTACATGAAGATAGAAAATCTAATCTACACAAAGATTATTTCTACATAAAGATTCTGTCTACATGAAGATTCGATGTAGATGTCTACAATTCTACATTCTTCTCTGATGTAGACCTGGAAAAAATGTAGAATTCTAGACATCTACATCGAATCTTTATGTAGACAGAATCTTTATGTAGAAATAATCTTTGTGTAGATTAGATTTTCTATCTTCATATAGAATCGATCTTTATGAAGAAAGTTTCTTAGCTAGACAAAAACTATTGAAGAATCTACATTCTTCATCTAGTGTAGACATCTACATTTGCAACACTGGAATCAACTTCAAAACATTGAAACGAAAAGAAAATTTAATCCTTTTTATAAAATTCAATAACAATTCCGAACGACAACTTTCTACTCTCTCGAATTCAATTAATTTAAATAAATTTATGTATTCAATGGCAATCTAACAATTTATAGCTATTAGGGAATAGAATAGAATAAGCACAACATAAATATATAGCATAAAGAATCAAAGAGTATTGAAAGCAATTGAATTGAGTCCAATCATAATGGCAATAGGAATAATGGGTGGAGAAATTTGTTAACAATTTCCGCTTCATAATATTTTGAATGTTTATCGATGTATCGAAATATTGCGGTAATTTTAGAGGATTTTTCAAAAACTGAGGGTTCATTTGGGGTCTTAGAACGGATATAGACATAGATTTTTTTTGAGGGAGGGGGATTTTTATTATGGACGGAAATATTTTGGGGAGGGTTTGATTTTTTTTCTTAAAACCTTAGCACATAAATTCATTTTTCTAGAAGGGGGGGGGGGGGGGGGTTGGAATCATTTTCTCCCAATACTTTATACTAATATAAAATCAAAAATTCTGACAAAATCATCCTACTGACATTTGATATTCCTTATTATAATTTTCCCTAATAGTGCCGATGCTATTCCTCGCTTTTTGGCTCTGACTCGCAAATACTTCCATATTACTCTTCTTCTTCTTATTATTATTATTATTTTCATATTTATTATTATTGAACGTCTATTTAATGTTAAGAAATAGATGATGTTTTATGCTTATTATGTTGATGACGATGCTGCCAATGTATACATGACTGGCAGTGTAGTAATAATGATAGTATGCTAATAGCGTGGGGATCATCATTGATGAAGTAATTTGAAGGCTGGAAAATTAATGAGAGTGTGAAGTATTTTGGGGAAGTTGAAGTTTATTAAAGTTTTTTTGTAAGAATAATATTATCTAGACAGTGGTGGGCAACCTTTTTTGTGCCTCAAAACTTTTTAATTATTAGCCATTACGCAAACTGTAAAAAGCATCCAGTTCCTGCGGTTTCTTATTTTTTTTCGCAGGCACTGTGTGCTGCAGCACATGGGTCGACCATTACTGATCAAGAATATTACTAAGAAAAACTTTTTTTTATTTTTTGATTTATAAATTTTAAATTGTTTTTTGGGGATTAAACTTACATTCCTTTACGCTCCCTTTTTCGCCATCAGAACTCCCAATTTTCACAAAAATACCCCAAGAAGTTTTTCATCCTTTAACACTTAAATGAGCAATCTGAAAATAATCATCTAAAAAGCTTACATCACAACATCTCAATCATGAAAGTACACTTATCGTTTACGCCAAATTACACGATACACACTAAGAAGTCAGTCGATTCTCACATCCCGTCATTCTTATTACATTTCGGCATATACTTTCCTATACTTCAGGCTCCTAATAAATCATTATACTAATCTCATTACTCATTTTATATCGCGAGCTAAAAAATCTATCTATACCCGTAAAAATGTTACTCAAGTAAAGCTAAATGCTTGATTTATTGCCTCACGAGCAATTTTACATTCTCTGTCTCGATTTTGTTACTTTTATACAGTCTTGTCTTTTACATTCTGTGCCTTTTTTTTGAAATTTTTAATGCCTGAGTTTTATTTTTTATGGTGGATGAAGAAGGGGATGTGATGGAGTTTTATAGGGTTCAGTTTGTTTGGTTCGATGAGCTTTATGAGGTTGTTTATTGATGATTTAATGGAGGAGAAGTCGATCGATATTTTTTGCAGATAATATTGAATTTTGGTTTGATTTAAAAATTTTTAACAAAACTTTAGATATGCAGCTTTAATTGCATATATCTATTGTTGTGATAAATGTCACAATAACAAATCACAGCTACTCCCTCATTCACTTAACTCTCTCACATTTTCTTATTTTGTATAAAATTTTTCTTACATTTTCTTTTTTTATTTTTTCCTTTAAAAGACTTAAGCATTTCCGCATCAATTGGCGATGAAAGTCGAGGGTTATAAGGCAGGGAAAACGTTGAAGTCGAATGGGAAAATAACAAAGTAAAAAATTGTGTACGTAAGTATAAAAGTAGATGAATACATAGGAAGCAATAATGCTGGGTGAAATGACTGTTCGCATAATTATATCAACAAATCAACAAGGATTTTTCTTGGAGAAAGTTTTTGGGTACTTAGGGGAATTTTGTGGGATTTTTAAAGACTTCGTTGATATTTTTTATTTATTTTTATGTTTAAATGTTTTTTGAAAAAATAATTTTTAAATGTTTTTTGAAAAAATAAATTTCTTCAAAAAAGTTTTCAAAAAATCTCACAAAATGTTCCTATCATTTTCACAATCCAAACAAGCAAAAGACCTTGAAATAAAAATCAGGTAAACTTTTTTCACAGGAATTACGAACACAAGAAGAACAAATTTTATTGAATTTAGTAAGAAAAAAAATAACAAAAATTTTGTGAGCTTCTTTAGCAAATTTAATAATTATTTATTTGAATAAAAATTGAAATTTATTAACAAATTTTCCGCCTTTAAGTTTTTTTCCGTTGAATATTGCTATTCTTCTTGTTGATTGCTTACTGCTGTGCCAAAGTATGGATTATCTAAGAGATTTTTTTCGCAAATGAGATTGAAATTCTAATTCGAAAATATGGCAATTGTTATCGATTTTAGCTTGTTGTTGATGGGCGTTAGGATCAGTACCAAGCTAGGGTTCGGATCAGGGTCAACCCTACACTTTTTTTTTTGAAAAATTCATTTCAAGATGCTGGTTTTATTGAGAAAAAAATTTAAATCCCCCCAAATTTTCACTTCCCCCAAAAAAAAACTTTCTGGCTATGCCAGATTTATTTTGTAAAATTTAACTCCAAATTTCTTGTTAAAGCTTGAATTAAATTTGCTAACCAATTTCAATTAAACTCGTATTCTTCAAGCCACAATGTAAAAACACATGTCGAATCACATGCAAAATTTGCATTCCCGGCAAATTTGATTACGTTGAATGTACGTAATGAATTTAAGCAAAAAATAAATTGAATAAAAATTTTGCATTGGCATCACTGAGAGAAATCATGATACACTTGGTATGCTTGTAATTAACCACAGTGTTACGTCATGTCTCTGTAATTCTTCAATCTACATATGTATGTTCTGGTTTAGTAATTTGTGATGTGTTATCAAGCGAGGAATCTCGTGTTAATTATCTTGCATTTGGAGCTGATTTTTAAATAGATGGAACCTTCACTGGATGATATTAATTAGGTTTTTACGAATTTAATTTTTTAAAAAAATTATATAAAATTATTACATTTTCAAGTAAATTAAATCTAGTTTTATTAAATTTTTCAAGGGGTTTTAGGATTATTCTAAGCTAAAATATAAGCTTATGTTTAGACTTTTGAGAGTCACACTCGACTACTTAGTCAGAGTTGCTTTAATTTGCCAGTGATTTTTGAAAGAATAGACTGAAATATTTTTGACATTCAATCTTTAAGCCATGATACGTATAAATAAGTTTGAAATAAAGCTAATATTTAAGAAAATGAATTTTTAAATAATAATTTAAAATATCAACAACTCACACAATTAAAGTTCACGTCTGTTTTCCCTTTCTTTTCATTTTTCGCCCTTATTTTCCCCATTCCATTCCATCATGAATAACGACAAATTTTCATCACACCAGTAATGAAAGGAAATATAAATGATCATTGACATGAATATTAATAACATAAATTTTAATATCATCGATATTCGAGAATGAGGATTATTATTGTTGAACTTTGAGCGGATGTGAATGAAGCGCGAATATAAATATAATCTATTAACGAAGTGTTGGTGTCTCTTTTGTACGTCCATGAAGTCATTATAAGTAATTTCTGATGTTATGTAATTTGTTACAATAATCCGCTTAATGGATTACTTTTTCCTCTTCCGATTTTTTTTTGATTTTGATTTTTTTCGGAATATTACATCAGATTGATGATAGACTTTATTCTGCTTTTTTGAGAAATATTAATTGAAAATTTTGGTGAATTTTATTTAAAATTAAATATGATTTTTATCATTTATTATTTTTTATTATTTTTTTCAATTTTCTTGTATCATTTTTTATTATTTTTTGGTGAAGCATGCAACGTAGGATTTAAAGTAGACTAATCTTTATTATTAGAAGCAATAAAGGGGGTGTTGGCCAGACATCTAAATCAACTTGTGAACTTTTTACCTTTTTTCAAATTAATCAAATCATAAATGTAAAAAAATCTATTTAAAATTTATTAAATCAATTTTTTTCAACAAATTACAAGATTAAATATTTTTCAAAATTCAAAAAATTAATTTTTTTGTAAATTTCTCAACGTCAGCATTTTCCACTTCCATAATCCTCATCATCATCATGAGCAAATCGTAATCACCTTAATTATATTGAAAATAAATTGCTGTCTTATTTTCGATCATCACCTCATCAACAAAAATTCGCATTGAACTGAAAATTAATTTTATTTGCTCATTAATTGACTTATTTTCCTGAAACAAGCTTGGCTCTTGCTGTCGGATGAGAAAAAAAAAAACTTTAGCTTTTATGAATTCATTGACCCCGATAATCTCTCAGTTTTTCGAGAATAAATTTAAAATTATAAAATTTTCTGATTCAATTTCATTCACAATGAGGTGAGTTAAATGAGTCGTGAATGTAATTTGCATTAACTCTCAAAAAAACTTTTAAACTTATTTTTTGTTGCTGATTTTGTTAGGAAAAGTTTCTGATTGTTTATTTAATGCTATCAAAAAGTTCTTGAGAATCTTGTCCGTTTTTATGAGTTTGAAATTTGAGATGATTAAGTTTATTTTTAGTAGACGAAGGATTTTAGAAGGGAAAATTGGTTAAATTATGCTTAAAATAATTCTTTGAAAGGATTCCTTTTCTAAGAATCAATTAATTTGAAAGTTTTCTTGCTTTATTGAGTTTGAGTAAAAAGCTTATGAATTTATATGATGTTTAACAAGAAAACTAGTCTTTGTCGTGATTTACTGCTGTCTTTGAAATTTTATACTGTAATCGTATGCAATATGCTCAGTTCTATCAAGCTGTATGAACAGTGTAACAATATATGTAGCCCAGGAAACGATTTCTAGGACTACCGGGGCACCATACATTAGTCTGAGAATAATTTTATTTATATTTCATATTTCCATACTTTGAAATTATTTTTTGCACTAGGGTGCCCCTGATAGGCATAGAAACCAGGCCCCTATGCATAACCAAGGAGAGATTCAGGAGAAAAATAAAAAAAAATTCTAAAAATCTCCCTTCTCTAATAAGATTTTCCTTACAAAATCCCCCCCCCCCCCCTTTTTGAAATTGGTAGGTACACCCTGATAAAGCTATAAACAAGGCCCACTGTAAAGCAAATAGTGCAATGCATGTACTGACTTCAAACAACGTCCAAATACTTCTATAGCATGCGTCCTAAAATAAACAATTTATCCTCCTGTTCTGCCATTCACTCAACCCAGAATTTCTCAACCTCCAATAACTCAAATCATTAACATTTGAAATGAATACCTGAATCCTTGACACAGCTCATTATGTTTGAACAAGAACATCTTTATTTTCAGGTCACAAAATCCTAACAACCTTCATTGTTATATTATTATTATTTAATTAGCATTCAACTAATTTGCAATTTCTCGTTTTCCAGTAAATGCATCATTGACCTAAATTACTTACTTAATAACAAATAACAGCAAATCTTGTGAAAACTTTAAACATTTTCTATAGAAATGCAACAACTATCCTTTCATGTTTTCATGGAAATGCCAATTAACTAGGGTTACCATCTAATTTTAATGAAAATACAGCACATTTGAAAAAGTTTTTCGAAAAAAACAGGACATAGAGTAAAATTTGAAAATTAACGGAAATTTTCATGAAAAAAATACAGGACCAAGAACAAAATTTAAAAATTTATACAGGACAGTCTTGAAAAATACAGGACTGTCCGTTGAAAAACTACGCAGATGGTCACCCTACAATTAACTGGACACAAATCAAGAGATAATCAGCTTATTTAAATTTACAGACAAGCAACAATATTGACATTAATTACATTGTGTATATTTTAATTGAGTTTCATAATCAGTTCCCGAGGTTCTATTTGTTACGTTGTGAATTAATGGGATTTGTTTTAGTTTTAAATCCATGGTAAAGTTCAAAATTTAATACAATAATTTCAGAGCTCGAAGTCAATGAAATTTTGTATCGAGTAGAGTTGACTTGGAGTGGAGAATGCCTATAAAAATTTCGAGTTGTTTTGAGCTCTGCAATTATCTCTTCAATGTGTTCAAAAACTTTCAATTTCAAAAATTGACTCCCACAAAATTCATCATTAAAGTTGAAAAGCTGATTGACATAATTTGACCAACAAAATTCCACGAAGTTTTCTATCAGTCAAAATATGAAATCAATTTCATTAAAATATTCTCAATTTCTCTGATAAAATGTCACAAAATTCCTCATAAATCCCTAATTATGTCAACTTATTCATCACAACAAACCAAAATTTCCAAGAATAATTCTCAAAATAAAATCTACAAGCATGAAAATTGTGTAAAACACCCGAAAGGAGCTTTAAAATTGAGGAAAGAAAAAAATTTTCATTCCAGATGCAAAGCACAAAATTTCCCCTCATTTATGGAAGTTCAGTTCCAACAACTGTCGGTGGAAAATGGAAGAATATTGGAAGCATCTTCCATTCCTGATAGCGATAATATATTGTGAATAGCACAAAAACACGAAAAAAATTTTTTGATTCCAGCATCCAAATTATTTAGTATTTATCAAGGTCTTCACAAGATTGCATCAATTTTGACTTTTTCGCTCGATAAAAAAATTGAAGAAAATTGAATGAAAATAAAAAAAAAAAACATTCGCGAAAAGCTTTAAGGAAATAAATTAAATTAATGGAATTATGCGAGTGTTTATCGCAAATTGATTGTCGATTTGGATGTTCAGACAAATAAACCAGGCAGTGGATAAAAAAAATTATAAAAAATTCTCAGAAAATTAAAATGAAATGAAATGTTTGAGTGGCCAAAATAAAGGAGATTAAACGAAAACCCACAACGGATGGAATAGCAGAGATATGTGAATACAAAAGAGTGCACAAATCCGCTCTGAATTGAGTGAAATAAAATAAAAATTAGTCCACAGTGCAAAAAATTTGTAGAGCGAAAAAAAAATCGTCCAACATAAAAAATTCAGCTTCTTTGTTGTGATTTAAATTCTGAAATAAAAAATTTCCATGTGCACCACAGAGGATTAATGTATTCGTGGGAAATTTAGTGATTATCACAGCTTTTTGAGGGGAATTTTTAATAAAATTAAAGAAAAATTAAAATTATATAAATTCTTGAAGTGAACTTGAGAAATTCCCAAAACTTGTATGCCACATGATATTGATGGATTTTTTTGACATTGAAAAATTATTGTCATTACTTCATCAACGTGTTTAAATAAATATTGTGAATATAATAAACAAAGTGGTTCAGTGGACAAAACTTGATTCTGAATTGATATTTTAGTTGAAATTAAACATTAAATTCAAAAATTGTGAAAGAAAATGTTGAAAAAAACATTCATCGCTATTTACATAAAAAACAGCACAAAGTGAACAGATAACTGTGCGAAACATTATTTAAATAAAATTAATGAATGATAAGAATTATTTTAAAAAAATAGTCACGGATAAAACTTGAATCAAAAATATTACAAAACGATTAAACGAAAAGTTCAGTTTTAAAAATACCAAAAAGTGAAATTGTCTTAAAAAAATAGAAAAAAATATTGGAATAAAAGATTCAAAAAATTTAAAAAATATAAAATTTTAAATTTTAAAACAAAAAAAAAAAATAAATAACGATTTAAAATCTAAAAACATTTCAAAAAATTTAATTTGAAGTTTCTGTAAGAATCAAAACCCTACATTACATTCTATTCTAAGAATCAAGTCAATAACACACCCCTCAACTCCTTAACTTCCTTAATATATACTACAGTATATTTAATAAAATGTAATTTACACATTTTCAATAGAAAAGCTTTCAACCTAATCGATTTAAAGGATTTTAAAATACCAAACCGCTTTCACCAAAAGCATCCCAGAAAATAGAAAACATCGAAATTGTTGTTAATAGAAATAAAATGGATATTTGTGAAAGTTAAAAGGTTTTTAGAGTGAATTTTGCACATTCTGTAAAGAAAACTTGAGTCCAAATTGTTAAAAATTCAAGTTAATATATATTAAAAAGTTTAATTATCAAAACAAAATCAAAGAAAAAGATAATAAATTTAAAAAAAATTAAAAATTCAAAAATTTTGAATTATAAAAATTTATAAAACTATTCAAAATCTACTGGAAAAAATTTCCAAAAAAATCAATTTTATAAAAATTTAAATAAAATAATTCAAAAAACCAAAAAAAATCCTACAAATAAAATTCATCAAACAGAAGTGCTCACAAAGAAAAAAGTAGATTAATTAATCTAATTAAAAGTGAATAAATCCATCTCATAGTGTTTTCATGTCTATAGAAAATAAGTGTCTGTGTTTGTGTAAATTTGTGTAAAATTTCAAAGCAAAAAAGGCTCTATTCAGAAATTACAAAATAGCTTAATAAAAAAAAGAGAGAAAAAAGTTTAATTAAATTGAAGCGAAAAATTAATTCAGTGTTAGAAAGAAAAATGTTTTAATCTTATTATAAAATATAAAAAAAAATCCTGTCTATTGAAAATTATCATCAGCATTATTGTTACTATTTGTAAGAAAGAGATAAACTTATTATTGGATTAATTCAACCATTTACCCCTCTTTGCATCTTTAACGAATCTAATAAATACGAAGATATAATAAATTGAAATTTAATCGACGAAATTGAAAGGATTTCATCCATATTATAAGCAGGTAAGGGATTTTCCATTCTTATTAACACACAATTCTGACAATTTTATTCGCCTTTTGTCGGTAAAATTTATTTTTTTGTTTTTGGGATGTTGGGGATATTGTGGTGAATCTTTGTCATATCGACAGCATTCTATAGTATATATTGAGAGATAGGTCTTTGATAGGAATCGAACATACGTATCGATAAGACGTATCTAGTCTGTTGCCTGGTCACTCGCCCAACAGAGGGCTAATTCTATCACTGGCAGATTAACCTATTTAAAACTTGATACCTTTCAGCTTAAATTCAAGCAAGGTGTCAGCTAAAACTGCACATAATCCTAATCCGATTCCAACAAACAAACCTTCACAATAAATCGTCATCATTATCCTTTCACAAATTGTCTACCTTTCTTTCCCTAATTCACATTGAGTCCTTAATTCGATTCCATGAATGAACGATTTGATTTGTCATCCAAATGTGAAAGTGATATTTCTTTTTCAAAAAAATAAAAATCTGTATCCTTTATCACATTGCCATCAATATCTACATTTACTTTTATTGTGCCTTGTCATTGTATGCTTATTCATACGTAAATTTCTTACAATTCTTATATCAATTTCTATTCATGCATTACGACGTGAAAATTGTGCGTATGTGCGAGTCTGAATGAACGGATGAAATGCTTGGTTCTCTCGGTTTTACACACGAGTAAAAAAAAGGAGAAGAAAAAATATTTCTACGCGAATTGTCAGCACTGAAAAATTGAGAAAAAAAAGTAAGAAAAGTGTTGTGATTCATTGAACAGTGAACAATGCTCGATGTGACGAAAAAGCGATGAAATAAGAATGAAAGGAATAAAGTTTGCAGGACGTTAGATGATGATAAGCTTGTGATGAAGATTTTTGGTGAATTTTTGATTGAAAAATTTGAGAAAATGTCAAAGAAAAGTCTTGGAAATTTAAAAAGCTCGAAATATCCTTACAAAAAAACTAAGATTAGCTGCAGAACACAAGATAAAATTTTAAAAATACAGAAAATATTTTAAAGATGATTTTAAAATTTTCATATTCAAGCAAAATTTTCAATTTTTGTGAATATATTTATAAAATTTAAAAAAAATCAAAAATAGTTTTAAGGGTAAAAAAAATTCAAAAATTAAAAAAAAATTCAAAAATACAGCAAGTCTCAAAAAATATCACTCATGGCATCAAAAACCATCCCGACAAATCAGATTCCATAGAAAAAAAGTTTCCACTTCATCGCAAAAATTTCCAATTGCCGGAAAAAATAAATTTTTATTTACTTTTCTTGTTCTCCTTTTTCATCTTCCGACTCTTAAAGTTGCCTTATTATTTTCAATTCTTCCATCTTCTGTGCTCTACAAATGTGGGCGACTTTCTTTGAGTCTGTAAAAGAATTTATCTTAAGATGAACGAATTCGTTCTGTTTACTTGAGCTTTTTTTTTCTCATACTTTAACTTCTGTTCAAACAAAGATGAACAGGAAGAGGAAAAAAGTATTGAAGGTACTCGTATTTTTCCTGTGTTTGCTTGAATCAGCAATGCGATGCGCTCTGTTGACTTTTGTACGTCCGCCTTTTGTTGTTTCGTGATGAAAAATTTTAATTTGTAAATTATTCAGATATTCTCTGGGGCGAAATTTATTTTATATTGTTCTCTTGAAGCTTGCTTACTGCCCAAATTGAAAATTGTACTGTTGAAAAAAAATTTTAAAACATAGAAAAAAATTCTAAAATTACAAAAATTCAAAAAAAAATTTTAATCAAAATTTACTTAGCTTTAAAAATTCAAACTTACATGTTCCCCATTTAAATTGACAAAAAATGTAATTCGTCACAAAAACACATCCCCACCCCCATAAAGCTCTCCCATTGAGACATGAAGCTTAACATGCTATTACAAAAACATCCAAATTCCTTCAAAATCCTCAAGTCTAGCAACAAAAAGTCTTCTTTTATATCGCAACTAAGCACAAAAAATAGAATCATCGTGTAAATTGCCTCACAAACATCTTCAACAATACTTTTGCCTTTTTTCACACAATTTTTTTGTGCTATTTTTTATTTCAACTAACAAAAATACATATTTGTATTACAACAGCAGCAGCAGCAATAGCACAAAAAAATATATATGCGAACATAAAAAGAGCTCAATCCACTTTTATTGTAATTCGAAGCAAAAAAGAGGAAAGGAGAGAAGATGAAAGTGAAGGAAGAACTTTTAAAAAGTAGGGAAATTTTTAAAGGAAGCTTCAAAGAAAGGAATATGTCGCTTAGAGGGATTTACAGGATGAAAGGTGGATTTTTCTGACATAATTGAAATGGACTTACTTTTGACGTAAAGGGGTTTATTCGAAAATTATCATTAAGCAGTTAAGTGCCTTGCTGGTCAAATAAGTAAGGCGCTTGACTCAAATTTAATATGGTAACTCGAAGGTCTTCGGTTCGAATCCTGCCATTTCTAAATTTGTTCTTTTCTTAAGTTTTGATATTTTGAATGCTTAATTTACGAGATCAAAGCTCATTTGGGCAACGTTGGATTAAGGAACGGATCAGGAACTTGAAGTGTAGCGGGAGAGATAGGAACGAGAGCTACAAGATTACCCACGAATGAAATATTACTGAACGGACCTGAAATTTGTCAAGCCCATAGAAGTTTGAAAGAGATCCTTAATTTAATCATTAAAAGCCCTACAAAATTAAACCAGACAATCCACACCAGAACAGCCTCATATGCCTCAAAAATCCTGCATCAGATCAACACAAAAAAGGCTTTTTTTTTCTTATTTCTTCTCCATATCGATTTCTCGTGTCACAATTTCCTCCTTTGTCATTTTCTTAATGCAGACATACACGATTGTGGATTTTGGTAGAATCAAGATGTAGGCACACAAAAAAATGGATATAGCAGAAGAAAGAACGAAGAAGAACTAGAGAAAGAAAAAAGAAAGTAGGGATCAAGACATTAGCCATAATCACATTTCAAATTTGTGACTGTGGTGAATGTTTTCTTTCATCTGTGAATTGCATATGAAATGAAATGCTCAAAACCTTTCGTGACCTACCGTATTTGAGGTAGTTTGTAGGAACACTTTACACATATACATCAGAAAAACTTCTTTTTTTTTGGCAGCACATTTGCATTTTTTTTTCATTCTTTTTGTGTCTCATGCTCAATGCCTCGATATCATAACACAGAACAAATTTTTTTTCTGCCATACATTTTCATTTTGTCGAGCGACAAGGAGGGAGCAAAAATTCAAAATAATAAATTTTCTCGAGCTTAACACAGCAACGCAAGGATGGAGCAATGCATTGGCAATGTTTAAAATAACAGAATCACAAAAAATAGAGGAATAAAAAAATATGAGAGCAGCAAAACAACAATAAAAAGCATTTTATTTAAACATTTTTAAATATTTTTACGTTTTGTGATGGTTGAGAGTGGTTCAGAAAGTTGGTGCTTATATATTTTATTTTATATTAGGAAAATTAGATTGGGAATGAATAATTGAGTTATATTTCAGGATATCTTTAGGGCTATTGCGAATCTAGCAAGGAGCCGTTCACTTATGACGTCCGACATTTAGGGGGGGAGGAGGGTCAAGGATTTTGTGACAGTTCAAACAATGGATATTTTTTTCTATAGAATTTTTGTGGCAGAGAGGGGAAGTGAGGTCTAAAAATTAGGTTTTTTGATAGACGTCATAAGTGAACGACCCCCAATGAGAATTTAAGTAAAAGTTGACCTGGAGTCAGTTTCTGGGGCTACCAGGTATATCCTTGGATAAGAATGAAATTCTATGTGATACATGCAACCTTATATTCATTGACTTAGCTGAAGTGTCACGACTATCGCTAGAAACCGACCTCAGAAGAGATATTCTAAAACTCAGCTTTCAGCCTAGACCAGTTATGGCCAAACCATGTGACGCGACAACATAGAGTGCCAAATTAATTCAAGAAATTCCACGAACCTTATGTTCTTTCCGTTTTCAGTCATAGCTTATCACTAAGGTGTGCCGTGACCAAAAAAGGGTTGGACACTACTGGTCTAGACTTATTGAACTTAGCCTTGTTGTAGCTATGCTTATTTAAAACTGCTTAGACAGCATAAAAAATAGAGGACACTCTTCTGAAAACCCAAGCTAATAGTCAACCTAGTCATCCCCCATATCCCCCAAAATTGGTCTAGAATTAAGATTCTACAAACATAAAAAAAATATATTCACAAAAATTGAAAATTTTGTGTGAATATGAAAACAAAACATTTCGTTGTGTCTATGAAATCTTGATATAAATCCTAAATATGCCTTCAAAATTCCAAAAATATTTAAAATTTGAAAATTACACAAAAAAGTTTGACATAATTTCCTTTAGAATTTGTCCTACTTCAATTCCTTTTGTTCTCTATCACATACACAAATTATCTATGGGCATCAAACAACACAAAAAATTCTTAAAAACTTCCTAAACCCTAAACAAAACACACAGAACAATAGAAAGTCATCAACAAAACATTTTTGGATAAAATTTTCTCACATCCCCAAAAAAAAATTATTTTTGATAGCCATTTAATTTTAATTGTTGTATTATCCGAACTATCTTTAACAATTTTCTGCAGTTGTTACTAATCAACAAAACGACTTAACCCAATCGTTTGAGAGTCTAAGCTTTCCGTATTTTGGAAGATAAAACAAATTATTTATGATTATTGACTTGTTTACGAGCTGAAATAATAATAACAATAAAAGTAATTTTGTATAATAACAATTAAAAGTTATGACTTAATAACAAAAAAAAAATATTCAAGACATTTTTCCTTCATCATTTGGTTACATGAAATTTTCTGTTCATATCCTTTTCTCATTTTTACAAATGATCTGCACGCAAAATTTTCATCGTATTGAAAATAAGCGAGACTAAAAAAAGAAGACATTTATGGAAGGTTGTTGAGACTAGAAATGGAAATTGTTGAATTATTCATGAAGAACTGATGTGTCATTGAGAAATAGTGGTTGAGTGCTTTGGGTGGAATGATCATGTTGTAGGCTTGAGGAAGTTTGTTTTAGAATTTTTAAGGTTATCTTGGTTAAGACTTTAATTAATTATCAAATATTTGATAAGTAGCAACATGGTCACAGTTGGAAGCAATGTTACATTTATTTGCTTACTTACTTACTTCGATGACCCTACAGATCAATTGTAATCAATGGCATCCTTCAAATGCCATCTAAATCTTGCTTTAGCGCTGGCTACCGCTTGCCGATTTTGCAATACTGTCTCTATCAACAGCCTCTTTCCATGAGTTCTGTGGTTCAGCTTCCCGGTGCTCTTTTGCCATCCACAAGGTATCTTTTGAAGATCTTATTATGAAATTCATTTGAATTAATTGATTAAAATAAATAAATAGTATAAACTTACTGAAAATATGTTATGGAGGTGGGGCAAGACCCCCCAAAAAACCCTGCCTGCGCCCCTGATGGTTCCTAACTTGGATGCCCTTTTACAGACCTAGACCTTGTCCTTGATGTTAAAGTGTTGTTAAAATGAAGATCAGATAATAATTTTTGAAGTTGAGGATGATATGTCTTGACATTGAAGGAGTCAGTTCAACCCCAATAGCCCTTAGCCATCCAATAACTCAGTGTTGCACAAAGTTTTTGAGTCACAGCACACCTGAGGGGTAAGCCATGACCAAAGTCTCACACAGCATGCGGCTCGTGTCAGTTTCAAAAAAATTCTACGGCACACCAGTGTCCCGCCGCACTAAGTTTGGTATTAGAAATTTACAACTATACCAAACCTATGACTTAATCCCTACAATAATCTCCTAACAACTCACTTTAAAAAATCTCGCCCATCAATTTCCGAGCCAAACTTTCCTGTTTATAGCAAAAAAAAGAGCACAAAAATGATGTGTTTGCCTGCTGTTGCCGGTATTTTAAATATAAAAAATTTGCTCATACATTCACCTCAAACAGAAAATGTTTCACCTATGCCAGCAATACCATTTACGATGCTATCTATCTTTAAATTTATTTTTGTGCTTCTACTACTGATGTTGTTGCTGCAAGCTCTTTTGCCTCACCATTCCTTTTTTTTTCAAATCATTCAGGACTCGTTTTTGTACGCCACCTCCTATCCGTTTACATCCGTGTATGTTTTTTACGTTTCACACATCAATCATCTTCATGACCTATTATTTATCAAATTTATATAGAAAAATCTCTATATGCATGTGGATGAAAGCAGCAAAATTTATGGCACTTCATTCTACACACCTTCCTCATTCTCACACATGACCTATGAAATGTGCTTTAAGAGTTCACTTTATTTAGTTAAAAGTGCCTTTTATTATATATATTCATGAGGAAGTATGTGCTGTATGGAGATAAGATGGAGAGGATTAGTTAATCGGGGATATTAGAGAAGCATTAGATGTGAAGGGTTTACTTATTTTCTTACTTCCTTGGCTAAGGCGCACGTGGGCCCATTGCCGCGCTTAGAAAACGTCTAAAGACAACTCTATATTTTGACTTCTTCTGCCAGTTTGAGATATTCAGGACTCTAGCATCCATTTGAACATAAGTAGGGTTACCATCTAATTTTCATGAAAATACAGGACTTTTGGTGAAATTTTTCGAAAAATACAGGACATAGAGTAAAATTCGAAAATTAACGGAAATTTTCGTGAAAAAAATACAGGACCAGGAACAAAGTTTTCAAATTTATACAGGACAGGGTTTTGAAATACAGGACTGTCCGTTGTAAAACTACGCAGATGGTCACCCTAAACATAAGCAATTCAAGGGAATCAAATATCAAGTTAGTCAGTAGCTAAGAGCCTTAAAAATCTGTAAAAACTAGCTTTGCACCTATCAGATATATCTAGGAATGCTAATTTAGAGAGTCAACCTGAAAAAAATATTGAATAAAAAGTTCCAAATAAAATCCCAATTTATTAAGCTTATCCGCCCAGCAAAACCCCCCATTTAAGGCACAAAAAGTAAGAAAAAAAAATGTGAAAACTTTTTGTCTACTTTTTTCTTCGAATCGACAACAAGAACAACCAGCAATGAGAAAATTTATCATAAACGATGAAGCAAAGAGAGAAGAAAAAAATTCAGCTCCTTCCATGAATTTTTCATGAAAAATTTTTTTACGTACATACACTCTTTGGGTGTAATATTATGATGAGATGTTACATGGTTTTTCATTATTTTCCTTTTACTTTCTTCATGATTTTTTGTGAACAGCGAATAAGAAAAAAAAATTAATTTTATGTCGAAAGAAATTTTTTAACGTCTCCTGGTGGATGTCTGATGAAAATTAATTTTTTTACATGAACATCTTTAAGATAAAGCTAGAAAAGATAAACTGGAAACAAAATTCAAGTTGCTATTTTTTAATGTTGAGAAAATTTTGAAATCGAGGGTAGAGTTTTTCAATCCTGGGATTGAAATGTATGTAATCCCGGGATCAAACCCTGAATATATTTAATTTTAATCCCGGGATTGAAAACCCTGGTTGAGGACAAGGGTGTGGTACTGATGAAATAATCAAAATTGATCAAAATTGATCAAAATTGATTAAAAATGATCAAAATTGATCAAAAATGATCAAAATATAATTCTTTAATTCCACACCCTTGATTGAGGATGTCTTTAGTTCCTTCTCACTCAAATTTCTGTACAAGTGACGAAGCTTAAGTCCATGACATCACAGAAAAAATATTAAAATTTATAAATTCACTTCCATGTGTGAAACACATCAAAATATCCAAAAAGGTAAAGAAAATTCCAACAAGAAAATTTTTTTCAAGGTTTTTCCGTTCGAGTTCAATGATTTAAAGATAAAGCAAAGTCGAAGAAGAAAATAATCTGGAAAGAATAAATTCAGCTTGAGGGTCGAATTGATTTTTTTTTTCATTCAAAAACATTTTTAACATCCAAAAAAAAGACATTCGACATAATTCTGTCAATTTTCATCAATTATTATACAGTAACAACATGAAACTTTATTATCATCAGCAGACAAAAATTCCATAACTGAAATGAATATGTGTCTGTGCCAATTAAAATCCTCAAAATCAAAAGCTTTTTATTCAATAAATGTTGATGAAAACTTTTATGTTTCAAATTTACCTATCGTATGTGTCAAAATTATCATCAGACGGTAGAGAAAAAAAATAATAAATTGTTCATTCATCGAATAAGTTGTCACTGTGCAGTATGAAAAAAAATTTATTAAATATAATCTATTGATATTCATTTTCTGTTTTTGGCGAAAATTTCAATTTGACTGATTGAAAAAGGAGAGGAAATTGAAAAAGTTGTGCGAACTGTTGAGTGAAAAAGTTCATCAATGAATTCAATTTTCCTTATGTTTATTTCAATTAAAATTTATTTTATTTAAAAAAAGAGAGGCTGAAGGTGTTTTTGTGGGAATTATTTTAAGGGAATAAGTTTTGAGGCTGTATTGAAATTAATGGGAATTTACCAAGGCGTTGTTCACTTGTTATGTTCGCTTTTTAGGGAGGAGAGGGAGGATTTTGTAGGAAATTTTGATAGAATCACATTCTATCTATACGAAATTGGGGGAGGTTTTTTAAGAGGTGTTATTTGGGTAAATTAATAAACTAAGTTTTTTTGATCCCCTTCCTAACCTCTTGTCACAAAATTTGGAAAAAAAATATTTTTTTTTGATTGAACCTTCAACCCCCCCCCCCTCCCCCCCCCTAAATTCAAAACTTTATTTTTTTTAAAATTTGAATAAAATTAATCAATTTAAAATTATTTTAATTTTATAAATTTAACATTTCTACCAAAATTCTTCCTAATTGTAAAGCTCTTTAAACTCTCCCAAATTAAATTGCCTCTAAATTTTCAAAACTAGTTCTTAACATTATCTTTAAATAATTTTATCATTTCAACAATTTTCTTCCACATCACTTTCTCTTTATTTTCATCTTCTCGTGTTCTTTTCGCCCCTT
Source organism: Chironomus riparius (assembly GCA_917627325.4). Lineage (NCBI taxonomy): Eukaryota > Metazoa > Arthropoda > Insecta > Diptera > Chironomidae > Chironomus > Chironomus riparius. The sequence goes on along the minus strand of OU895877.1, from coordinate 11,271,143 downwards.
TCATCCTCGCACTTGCAAGAGAAAACTTTCCAGTTCTGCCATAATCCCGAAAATTTATTAATGTGAAAAATAATAAAAAAACAAAAAGAATCAAAAAATATATTTTACTTTTTATATGACAGCACAGCAAATCGAAAAATAATATAAAAAGTTATCATTCACAAATTTTTTTTCTTCTCTCTCTCTTCGTGCCTTCTTGTGGGATACATTTTTTTCGGAACTTGAGATGTGCGTGGATGCAAAAAGGGACTGAAATGAAGAAGAAAGAAAAAAATTTCCATGAGACAGTAGTGGCATCAGCAGCGTAGCAGACACAATGGGTTGAAAAAAAATGATTTTTGGTTTTTGTTGAATTTTTAATGGTTGAAAGCTAGTTTGTAGACTTGTAGATTTATTTATTTATATTAAAAAATTAAAGTTTAATTTAGAATTTTTTTTTAAATATATTTTGTTGAAATTTTAAGGATCTTGTCATCCAAAGCATGGAAACTCTCCCAAATATCCCAAAAATATGAAAATAATCCCTGAGCCTGTATGCACGATAGTAAGGATTCGATGAGACTTCTCAATTTCAATGCATACAGGCTCAGGAATTATTTATATATTTTTGAAATATTTAAGTTGGTTCCACGCTTTGTTTCCATCTTAAACTAAACTTTTGTCAATTTTTTTTGGTGTCCTTTACTTCCTTTAACAAAACAGTTCTTCCACTCTCCCACCAAACATCTTCAGCAACCCCAAAAAACTTACTTATCATCAACTAGCATTATTACAACAATCAAGATAGCATATTCTCGTACATATATCCTCATATTATGAAATTTGCTATTTTAACAATTTTTTTTCTGCATTGTCCTTTCCATCGAATCCACCACAGCAAACTTTTCAGCTTTGTTGCAAGTGGGAAAGATTTTCAAGGGTTGATAAGTTAATACGAAGAAATTTTTTTTTTTGTTATCATTTTAAAGTAGAGAAAAATTATGGAATTGAGGGAGATGATGATGATGATAGGGACTTTCTATTGTGTAGAACTTCATAAAACTGCAGTTGTGAAATGAAAGATTATTTTATTTTTGTTGAGAAGAATTTTTGCGTTTAAGTTGAGTTTTGGTAGGGATGAAAGGGTTTTTAAAAGCATTTATTCTGTTTTTTTAAACAGATTTTTAATGCTTTTAATTTTTTTGGGACTGTTTTAAGTTAAATGGGTCCTAAATTTGAATTTAAATCTTAATAATTGTCTCGACGCTGACACAAAAATTGCAATAAAATTCAATAGTTTGGAAGTTATAAATCACATTTTGATCATTTTAATCAATACAAGTTTTTTGAGAAAAAAATCCCAAGACACCTCTTGCTCCCTATAATTTTCCAATCCCTACAATAAACTCATCCCAAAAAAAAAAAATTACTGGACTAGCCATTCAATAATGAATTTACTGTTAAACAGCAAAAAACACACAAAGCACACATCCACATGCACATATCAATTTGATGAACAATACAGTCTGAAAATAAAACTTATTAATGACTGTTAGATTCAACATCATTTCATTTGATGTCAAGAATAATTTAATTATGTCAATAAATATGTCAATTCATTTCAACTCTAATATGAAAAAAAAAGAATCTTCAAGAAAAATGCAATTCATTTTCTGTATTATCATTTCTACAGCATAAAAGCATCAAAAGTGTTTTTCTTTCGCTTCCTTTTTAGAAAGCATATAAAAATATTTTTGTTATTGACTATTCTTTAAGAAATGAAAAGAATAAGAAAGGATGAAGAATTTCAAGTGTGTAGGTGGTCTTTTTTCAAAGACTTTTGAAAGACCAGAGCTGAAGCAAGGGTGGAAGATTCTGCTAGGAACTTGTTAGGTTTCAGAAAATTAAATGATGGCTTACATAAGACCTAGGCTCGGAAACTAGGCGGTATACCATCAAATACCCCAAATATCACCTCTTTATATGAAAAACCGGTTAAGACCACTTTTAAAATATCGCTTAGTTTCCGAGTCTGGCATAAGACTTAATAACTGCTTGAATACATCTTCCTCTTGCACCTTTGTGGACCTCATTATAACTGCTGTATATGTTATACTAATGTAAATCATGCAATGTTCGATGGGAATCGAACCTAAGACCAACCTAAAATCTCAAAAGATTCGATCTCTGACCACTCAATCAGCGATCCTTGATATTCAGCTACTTATCTCACTGTGGCTATCTGTTATACACATTCAACCAGTTTTACAGTGAGCCTCAGGCTCAGGTCTATTTATTATAGATATGTCCTTCGAGCCATCCCTACAATCTCCATCAAATGACAAAAATTCAAACATTAACTCAAATATTTACAATAAAAATATTCACAAACTGCATTAATATCAAATAACTACAAAAATCTTATATTAGTCATCAAAAAATAAGCACTTGAGTGCCCCTGTACATTAATATCATAACTTTATAAGTTTTCATAGCTGTTTTGCTATTTTTTTTTATTTACTTGAGAAAATATACATCATCATTTTGCTTCATTCTTTTCAATAAAAATGACGAAGATTTTCTTGCTTCAATAAAGCCGCACTGTTGAGAATTGAAATGTTAGTAAGATTTTTGCTAACCAAGCCAATTGTTGTGATATGAAATGTTATGAGTCTTGTTGGATGACAAGCTATTATGGCTAGATTGTGATTTTATTAAAATTCTTTAAAGTTCAGATTTAAAATTTTCTAAAATTCAATTTAGATTTTTTCTCGTCAAATTAATTTTGTATTTTTATTAAGTTTTAACCGTCGATCTGAGCATATTTTAAGATTCCAATAAAATGCATCTCCAATCCCTTGACAATCACAAGTACTGCGCAATTTGATGCAACAATGCATATAGAAAAGAGACACAAATTGCTGATATAAATTTATTCATCTTGAATTGAAAGAAAGAAAAAAAAGAAAAAATCCTCGCACAAAAGAAGAACTGAACTAAAATTCCTCTTGAGTGCATCTTGAAATAAAATTATAGTTTTAAAGTTGAACTAAAGGAAATTGTCATCCTCTCGAGCGTGTCACAGACTCTACTTCCGCAAAATGACAATAATAATGTCAATAATAATATCGCAATGAATTGCAAAAGATGGAAATTGTAGCAGAAAATAAAGTTTTTTTTTATATTTATTGATAAATTACATTTCATGTTCAACATGTTGCATTTTGTTACAGCTTTATTCTATGTTAAACTTTTAGAATTTTTTACAACTCGCTTCCATTAACAAGTCGAAGAGAATTTTCAGAATTTTTTTTAAATTTGTTTTCTTATTTAATATGCAGCATAAGGGGTTCCCGAATGGCACAAGTCGTTTAATTGAATAAAAATCCAGAGTCACATCAGCTTAGTGTCGGATTTCTGATTGATCAACCAACTTGTGCCATTCATGGTTATCCTTGTTATCCTCAAAAACCAAAATCTCGTGCTTAATTTTCAAGATTCTGTTGCTTTGACGCAGTGTTTCACACAATATTCAATTTAAAATCTACAGATCGCATGGAAGAACCACAGGCACTTCCCACAGCCCTCTCGTACACTTCTCATACATTTCCATTTTTCTAAACTAAATGCTGCACATTCGTCCCAATTCTACTTATTCAATGTTAGCAAAACTTTCTCATATTCAAGTAATATTCAAGTTAAAAATAAAGAAAAAGTAGGAAAAGAAACAAAAAAATTCATTTCACAATTCACATAGAATAAAATAAAAAGAAACTAAAATTTCCTCTTTATTTAAATTGTTTACTTTCTCACAAGAGATCTCATTTCCATGGAACGAAAAACTTCCTCAACAACAATAGTAAGTGAGAGAGATGAAAACAGCAATGAATAAATCACTGTTCAGTTTCAATGAGTTTTCAGTGTCTCAAGTTGTTCTTGTCGGCATCGATTTCAATGTTGGAAATTTATTCGAGCACAAAAGTGATCCTTCAATAACCCAATTATTATCAATTTTCAAGAATCTCTGACTTAATTTCTCAAAACTTTTTCCACCTTCTTTTCGCTTTGTTTTTGCCTTCGTTTATTATTTATTGGAGATTTGATAATAATCTTTTTAAATTTGTCTCATTTTGTAATCGATTCTCATTATTATTTATGCATAAATTATTGAAAAACGCATAAATTGATTTTGGCAAATTAATTATGATCCTTAATTGATAGGAAAAAATGTTTAAATTGGTTTCATTTTGGTATTAATTGAATAAAATTTTGTAAATTATTTTCGAGTGGCTTTTCGAAATGAGATTTGGGGTTTGTTTGTTGTTTTGTTTTACATTGTTTTTGGATTATGATAAAAAATTGATTTTTGGGCGCATTTGCATGCTCAATTTTAAGTTTTTAATGGAACAATATTTTTAAAATTTTAGAAATTGAATTGAAAATGTAAAAAAAATACTTTTATTATTAAAACTTAAATTTATCAACTTTAAAAAATATTTTCTTCATAATAATTGTTTTAAAAATAACTTATTATTGCTTATTATTTTTAAAATTAACACAATTATTTTCTTAACTTTAAAAAAAAATCAAAATTTTTTCCAAAAATCATTTCTCTTTTCAAATATTCCAGCCGACATTTTAGTGGGGGGGGGGGGAGGGGGTCAGAATTTCACGATAGCTCAAACTTCTATTTCAAAATTAATTTTTTAAAAACAAATTCTGTGACAAAGGAAAAGCATGTTTTTTGATGGACGTAATATGTTAATCACCCCAAATCAACTGTTCTATTAATTCAAAAAATACAAATTTTGCGCGAACAACAAAGTTGTTAAACATTTTCGATCAATGTTTTTTCTCATTACCGAATTAAAGTGGATTATTTTCGCAATTAAAATTCAATAATTCTCGATTAATTTGTAATAATTATAAAGTAATTAGTAAATGAATTAAAAATTATTGCAACAATTTTTCATTCAGCACAATTTTTGTGTTATTTGATAATTTACAAGTGTTTAATTGAATGATTTTATTAATTTACGAAAAAAATAGTCATTAGTGAAGTTAATTGTGAAATATTTTATTAGGTTTTAATAAAAGATTTTTGTTTGATTAGATTTGAAAAATAAAAGCATTTTATTTGATTTGGAATAAAGATAAACAATTTTTTTTAAAATTTAAAAAAAACGATGTAAAGTTGCACAATCTTCATAAATCTTTACAGAAATAATTCATACTTTTAAATAATAATTTTTAAAAAAGTTTTTAAGCAATTTAAATAAATTTTTAAATTTTCAAAATTCAACCCGAAAACAATGAATTTTTTAAATTGAAAAAAAAAAGAAAATCATCTGCAATATTTATCAATTTCTTCCTTTCAAGGTAAAACATTAACAGCGATAAGCAACGTAAATTTACTAATTAATATTCATGATACAATCTAAGAATATTTCATGACCCCACTTCCGAACAATAAATAAATAATCTCATGAAAATAAATAAAATTTGCAAAAATTTTAATAAACAATATTTTTCTGTTATCACGAAAAATTTCCATTCTCATCATATTAAATTCTCATAAATTTTTCCACAACATCCAATTTTTTCATGCGAATATTCCGCTTCAATTCAAAAAGAGTAAAAAGCCTAAATGAAGAAGAATCCGAGACATATTTAAAGAGGCACTCAAAAATCTTGTCTCATTAAAGTTTTGACTTTAAATACCAAAATGAGAAGTGCTGAAGATCTCTCAACCATAAGATGACGGCAATGATACTTTAATTAAATACTTTGCTGAATATTTTAAATAAAAAAATTTTAAAAATTTTATTTTAGGATGGGAATTCTTTTTTTGGTAGCTGTCTTATTGTCTTGCCTTTGGCAGAACATAAGCACGGAAAGAAAAAAAATCTTTATCAAATATGTCACGAGATTGAAGCTTAAAAGCGCATTTGTTAAGCTTAAAATTGTAATTAAGAAAATAATCATAATTTTCGATTTAAACTAGGTTATTATAAAGCTTGAAGGGATCAGCTTTTTGAGCTGAAGGAACTAGAACAGTGAAATGCAAAAATAGCGTCTGAAAATTGGTTTGGGATTGAACCCAAGACCTTTAGCTCATAAAGCCAACGCTTAACCTTTTAAGTCACAAATTCTATTACCACGCACAAACATGGTTGGTAAGAAAGGTCTATGCTTTGAAACCTTAACAAGCTCGACAAGTCATGTCATCAATAAAAACAGTCATATGGACAGGATAAAGATCAATCCAGCGGATTATCAAAAAATTAGACATGCTGATTAGCAGCCGTTTAAATTACTAGACAGGCAGGCAAAGTGTTTACTTTTTTGTTAACAAAAAAATATCTTTAAAAATATTCCCTTTCCATCAGCTCATTTGCTTCTCTTTTATTCATTTACTTGAATGAAATTCTTTTACTTTTCTTATTGTAATTCTCGTTACTTTTTGATGTTTAATGTTTCTACACTGTAGGGAAAATTTTCTCGCTTTGTTGGCTTAACAAATTGAATCTGTAATATTCTCAAGAAGTTCTTTCGCTTGTGGAAATTTACTTCTTTTGTTTCTAAGAGAGGTACGACTTGTAGCTTGATGTTGTTGAATAATTGTTTTTAAGAAAATCATTGTTTTAAGTGAAAATCTGAGGTTTGAATCTAGAAATGATTTTTTTTAAATTTTATAAAATTCGAAAATTTAACAAAAGTTGAATTAACATCGATTACTAAAGTTTAGAGCCTCTGCATCAAAGGGCGTAGTCATTATTGCCCTATTTATGGTAACTGAAGCTTCAACTAAAGCTGAAACTAATTCGATTGCATTAATATTTTAGCTTATCTGTTTAAATTGTTAAAACTGCTTATTAATAGTCCAAGAGGTTGACTATTTTTTAATACGGTATGAACAATATTGCACAATCGTAGAATTTTGAACCCGCTCTCCCCTCCCAGCCCCTTAGTTACAAATTTTCTATGAAAAAAATTATTTGAATTTGTTTGAACTTTTACAACAGCTTAGACCCCCCCCCCCCCACTTACCCTTAAAAGCGTTACATATTAAGTGAATGCCCCCTTTTAATTGCAAAATATTAAAACACAATCAATCCTTTTTTACAGACCCCAAGTCCAAAAGTACCTGAATTCTATCAAAAATCAATTTTTCCCATATTATTTTCACATATAAAACTTAAAATAAATTTATATTGCCTTTATTTCAAAAGAATGCCATTCAATTCTCCATTAAACATGTCAAATAAATTTTCCATTTTCTCTCCAACTCGACCCCACAATTCAGTCGACATAAAATCCCAATAAATTCTCTCCATAATCTTAAATTTATACAGAAATCCGACACACATGTGAAAAATTAATTTTTTTCTTTCCTGTGTATTGGCATAGAAAATTTTCTTCTTCAGCTTTTCCTTTACAATAAAAAAAATAAAAATAATATCATGAGCAAGAAGAAGAGAAGGAGGAAGCGGCAGCAGCAGCAATAAAAGCGTAATGAGAATATACAATTTACAGGCACCAGACATAATAATATTTATAATGTTGAATAAATCTTTTCTTAGAAGTAAATTGGTTTGAAAATTGTGAGCTGCTGCTGTTACCGTTTCCATTTCCGTACTCTATTCTCTTTATTGTTATCTGCATACATCCTACTTATAACAAAACAGAGTTCTTAAAATGGAAATAAAATAAATGAGAATAAGATGAGGTAATGGAAACAATAAAAAAATTGTGTAACAATGAGAATTTCAGCATACACGCACAGGATGGGATAACATAAAAGTTCTGGAAAGGTGTGGATGATGATGAAACTAGTCATCAATCATAGCCTTCCTTTTTGAATTCTATAGAATGATTGAATATCAAGGGGAGGATATGCGTCATTATGCATGATATGGATTTCTTTGTCTACTTTCTGTAATTTAATTCAGGTGAAGAAATACGATTTTGGCATTAAATTCAGGAAAAATAATTTTTTGTGATGTTTCCTTAATTTCTGCTGCAATTGGGATTTTTTTTTGGAAACTTCAATGACTCAGAATGTCGCATTCAATGAACATTTAAAGCAGTGACAGCTAAACCATGTGCCGCGGCACGCTAGTGCGCTCTTTCGAACTGTCTAGGCTGTCATTTCACAATATTAATTAGAAACATACTCGAATTGAAATCCAGCACCACGCCAGCGTGACTCTAGCATTGTTCTAGACTCAAATCTAATCCAGTACCATGCCAGAACTCCAGCTTGGTACCAAATTTCTATTCAATTAACCGACTTGTGCCATTTCAAGCAATCACAACAATATCATGTTCTATTCAGGTGTTGCGTATGAATATCGAAATGTAATTTTCATTATTATTGATCTATTTCTTTAATGCTTACTCATTTTATGTATGAGCAATGATCTTGATTGATTGAGAGAAAAAAAATTCTTGGAGTTTTCAATTTGTCACAACAGGAACATTAACATTATTGATTGTGCTTCAGTATATGTGCCAAAGCTCGAAGTCGATTAAATTTTGGGTGGAGTTGACTTTGCCATATTAAAAAAAATCTCGAGTCAACTTCGAGTTCTGAGTGGAGCATATGGAAATTCGATGCACGTGTAGAAGCTTTTCATGATGAAATTTTGTTGAAACTTTTGATCAAAAAAATTTTTTTATAATTTTTTAAGGCTTTAAATCAGTGCTGTCCAAAATTTTTGAGCCACGGCACACCATAGAAGTAAGCCATGATTGAAGTTGATCACAGAAGTGCACAACATGCGGCTCGTGTAATTTTATAAAAAAATTATATTGCACACATTTTGGACAACACTGCTTTAAATCAATAATTTTTAAAAAAAAAGAATCATCACAAAAAAATCCCCAAAAAAGCATTCATCCCAAATAAAATCAGCACACACGTGTTATCCAATTTCTAGCTCCATTCATTTCGAACAAAATTAAGCGGGATAAATGTAAATACCAAGAGTACGATTATGAATATTTCTCGCATCAAATTTTTGTGAATATGCTTTATGGGAAGTCATTTGAATTTTTCAATTGAAATCACAAGAGGGATTTTTTTAACTGCTTAGTCAAATCATATACATTTTTACATTGTAAATCATCATACTTCATTTATTTTAATGTATGCTGATGATGATAATGGTGATGAGAATGTGTGTTGTTGAGTACTAAGGATGAACGGATTGAATAATGTAAATTTGAGGCAGGGGGGGGGGGGGAGGTTTGTTTAATGGAATATTTTTTAAAGCTTTCAATGAGAGTTTGACTTACTTGTTAATAGGCAGTGCCTGTGACAGACAATAAGTATGACAGATCTGTCATCTGTGGCGACTTGTATCGCAACTCTGCATTCAATGAAAAAACCCTGTAGAAACCTTAAACCTGACTAAAATTAGGGCGAAACTCAAACTTTCATACAAATCAACTTGTATGAAATCTTGAGGCATTTGACTAGACATCAAAACAATTTTTCCAAAGCCCCAACAATCCACAAAAGTATCTAATTTCACTTCATCACAACTTTAACTCTCTTTAAATTTAATTTCTTCAAATAAAAAAAAAAACTTTCTTTTTCTTCTTGTTAATAAAATTTATTTTTATCCATCCAACGTAAATTGAATTGAGACATCCCATGAGCATTTCATAACTGAAAATGATTAAGAAAAAAGTTCACGTGTTTGAAGACTTCACGTCAGTTTTCTTTTATATATGTTTTCTTTTATATCCGCACGAGCTTGTATGAAATACGGATGTGTGAATAACTGAGTGTGTAGAAATCCAAAAACATATCTAGCTATTTATGTGTAGGAGTTCATAGGTTCAATGTATTGCGTAAGAAAAAAACATTCATTAAGGAGCTTTCAAAATGAACGTAAGCTATAAATCCATACGAGATGTAAGGATGAGAGAAAGAGAGAAAAGTTTCATTTCATGTCAAAATGTTATGGCATTAAGAAGCTCTTAAATAAAGAAAGTTTGAAAATTACATGGTCGTGGAGATTAAGCGCTGTTTAGGCATTGATGATGAGCCCATCGAATTGCTCTTTACTTACTTGGCTGGGGCGTACGTGGGCCCATTGCAGCATTCAGAAATCGTTTAAAGACAGCTCTATCCTTCGAGAACTTCTGCTAGTATGGAATATTTAGGACTCTAGCGTCTTAATCAACTCATCCAATCAAAGTGTTATTTAGTCTTCCTCTTTATCTCTTGCTAGCTATTTACAAAATTTATTTTTAAAAATTTAAACATTGTAAAAACAAATACAAAACCTAAAACCCATCCTCATCGAATTCAACAATTTTCTTACTACTAATGAAAATCATTTATGACAACTCTCATGACATGAACTGATATGTACGATGATAATAATTTTGATGTTGATGATGACACAGTCACAATCTTAATTTGTGTAGCATTTTTGCTGGTTGGGGAATAAATTAAATTTAAATTTATGTCTATGTGACAGAAAAACGTGTGTGAAAGCGGAACTGCGAGAGATTAAATGGCAATGAAAATGAGAAGAGGAGAGAGAAAAAGTTCATCGACAGCAGCAATAACAAAAATAGAAAATTTATTGACAAATTAAGCGTGTAAATTTCATCAAACAGTTGATTTAACATTGATTACATTTCAATCGATTTTTATTCATAGCCAATGTATGGGAGATTTATTATTATTTTGAAATTTGTTATTTTGAGGGTGAATTTGGAGCTTGATGGAGGATATTTTAGTGTTATTGTGGAAGAATGGAGGGTCTTTCTTCCTTGTCAAATTTACTGCATTCTGTTAAATTATTTGGAAATCACTTTCAGCTGGGAATCAAACCCACGTCCTTACAAAAGAGAGGTTACTGATATTCGGTCTATTGATTTACTACTCTCGCCATAGAGGCTTAACTCTATCACTGACAGATTCGTCTATATATGGCTGGAAAAAAGCCAAATTTCCATCACACGATTGACTTGAAATGTCAATTGACATATCAAATATTTTCCTCGGTATTGATTTGTTGGGAAACATTTTTTCACTGTTTAGACTTCAAATAAGGAAAGAGATGTATCGGATTCCTTTTACCATTCGTAGATATGTATAGATTTAAGGACAAACCTTTTCACATTTTTCGAGTAATGAATATTTTTCATCTTCTTACAAAAAAAAAAACTCTCTTTGTTATGTAAATTGAAGGTTCAGAAGAGTAATTGATATTTTATTTATTCCTATATAATTTTATATGTTATGTTTTTTGAACCTTTGTTTAAGGTAACATAAGAGAATATTGAAATATTTTTTGAGGTTTAATGAGGTTTTTTGTTTTCTGACACGTAAGTTTTGATTTGACATGAGTCGATTATTGATATGTAGAGGCGTAGCCAAGACTTTAACAAGGGGGGAGAACTTTATTTATTTTTTTCGAACCCCTCCCACCCCCTCCTGGCTACTCTCCTGACTTTCAATAATTTGAGTAAATTGCACAGAAAACCCTCTCAATTGCACCAAAACAACTTCAAATTTAACATTCTATTCCTTTTTGTCAATCAATTAGCATAAATTCCATTCTTTACTCGCAAATGTGTGCTTACCAAAAGAGCAAAATGTTATAACAATAATAACGATGATGATGAAGTGAAAAAAAGATGGAAAATTTAAAAAGGCAACGACGTCAAAAGGTTCATTTCATTGCTTATTCAACAAAGTACAAAAGAGACAGAGGGAATGTTAAGTCCTTTGCTATGAAACGAGCAGTTTTTTTTTGCAATCATGAATAATTTATAAATATTTTAATGCTGTTTCCTGTTTTTTGTTGTAACTTGTTTTGTTTTAAAAATTTGTCAAAAGTTAAAGGATGATTTTTTTAAAAATTCAGTTATAAACAATTTTTTATAAATTGCAAAAACGTTGAAAATCTTATTTTTCAAAATTTAAAAACCTTTGAAATAAATTTTAAAACCATTAATTAATTTTTAAATCTAAAAACTCCCTAAAGGAAAAAATTAAATACACTTTTAAAATAATTAAAACATTTGAGATTTTTATTTTAATATTTTAAAAAAATTAAATCTTATTTTTAAGTTTATTAAGTTTAAAATTAATTTAAGCTTATTTTTAAATTTATTAAGTTTAAAATTAATTTAAGCTTTTTTTTAAATTTATTAAGTTTAAAATTAATTTAAGCTTATTTTTAAACTTATTAAAATTCAAATTAATTTTCTATAAAGTTTGATTTTTGATTTCTAAAATAATTTTGAACTTTGTTATTGAAAAAATCATATATTATTTTCACAAGAAATATTTCAAATTTTTTAAAGAAATTTTAAAGTTCATTTTTAATGAGCTCAAAATTCAACAACAAAAGAAACCCTCAAGCTATTTATGACTTTACTCTCATCATAAAATTCCCTTCAAATTCAATTCTTAAATTTTATAAAAGCGAGCACAAATTGTAATGTAAATTTGACAAACAACTTTTTTTTCAATTATTTTATTTTTGTAGCTGCTCATTGTTATGCGGTTGTGCTTCTTGTACGTCGTAATTGAAATAAATTTTTTCTTCATTCTCTTTTTTTGCATCTTTTTTCCTTTTTTAATTTATTTATGATTTTTTTCCCTCTTCATCGCACATTTAATTCAACATGACCGATGAAGAATAAATTTTTTCTGCGGTTTTCCTTTTTTAACCTGTAAACTTTTATTTTCCTGGAAGTACAATTGGAATGGGGTTTTTTGAGAAAGTTTGCATGTGATTAACAGGTGAGGTAAGGGAATGAGGGGGAGGGGCGGGGGGGGGGGGGGTTGGTTGCATTTATATTGATGCACTGATAAAAAAAAATTAACAATGCATTGTTAATTTGTATGAAAATTTTAACAATGTCATGATTAAAATAGCGTTGACCATGAAATTGTTAATTTTAACAATGACTATTGTAAAAAAAATTGTCAACAATGAAATTGTAAAATTTAACAATCATATTGTTAAAAAAAAATTTCGAAGAAAAAAATGGTCACCCATCCAAAAAGAAGATAAAATTTTGTTGCTTAACTTCCAATGTCGTCTGTTTAATCGTAATCATATTTCTTAATTTTTTATCTGATTTGCAAGTGACAAAATAATTATTTAAATAAAAAGGTAAATTTTATAAATAGTGAAAATGAAAAAGATTTTAATTATACTTTTTGTCAAACATCAATAGAAAGTATTGAAAAATAAATTAATTAACGAAAATTATTTCAAATACAACATTTTTTAATAAAAAATCAATTTTTTATAAATTTTTATAGTTCTTAAGTACACAGGAATAAAACTCACTTTTCATACTGAATTTTTATTCAATTAAGATTATTCAAAACTTAAGTAAAGTTAAATTATTTAAAATTTAATATTAACGATGACCATTGTAAAATTAACAATCACCATCGTTACGTTACAATCTTATCGTTAATTGATTGTAAAAATAATTTTAACGATGAAATTGTTAACTTTTTTTTTCGTCATTTAAATTTAACAATGTCATTGTTAAATCTGGTTTACAACGAAATAACAATGAAAAATGTTAATTTTTTTTTATGAGTGTGGTAGTTACTCAAAAAATGGAGTTTTAATAAATTTTGGATATTTTTTGACGATGTTAAATCAGTGGTTCCCAAACTATTTGTAGCGACACACTAGTGTACCGTGAAAAAACTTGATTGCTACAACTGGCCTATATTTTCATGTTTTATGACTTCAAAAAAATCATGAAAATTATTTAGTGTGCCGGACACTATTCAGGTGGGCCGTGTACCAATTTTTTTTGAGAAACACTGTGCTAGGTCTAATCCATATCTACTATGCTGTAAAGCTTATCAACCTTGATCCCCGAAAAATATTCCCACCAATCCCTCATCTTCACACCTCCTTACAACACCTCTGTACACTAGATTTTTTTAAAAAAGGGATAAAAATTGAGGTTGAGCAAAAAATTATAAAGTTTATTATTATTTTTTTTCGAGGGTTGAAGATATAAAGCCTCATGCGGTCAAATGATTGAATATTCTGATGGAAACCATTCACATGGAAAGCTCTATGGACTGTATTTATTCAGTTTAATCGACTTTTATGGTCTTTTTTTTGGCTTCCTTTTTTGAGCGTATGTAAAATCCTTTGGTGGATTTTGTGGGGATTCTTTTGAGGTAGACGGGCAAAGAGGCATGGGGTCAATTTGTCATTAAGCTTTACTTAAGATTTACAAGGCTTAAAAAGTTCATATTTTGTTCAACATTACCTCAAAAATTTCCGAATTCCTCAAAAACCAAAAAAGACAGTTCAAAGAAAAACCAAAAATTTATTTCCAGTTTCGTAATTTTATGTCGATTCAGTCATGTGCCTACAATTTCAAAAGGAAGACAGCAAAGAAGAGATGGAAACATTTTATAGACACACAAAACTTGGTCATTTATGTTGTAGATGTATAGGTCAGAAATTGATTGCTTTTTCAGATTTTTTTTTTATAAACATCATCAAGTCAGATATCCAAAAACCCTTTCCCTTTCAATGTAATTTATTTTCATTCTTCAATGAATATTTACATGAGCATTTATGTGGTCGGAACTCATTCTTCTTTCTATCTTATTCCATTCAATTTCAAAAGTATTTTTGGTATCTTAAAAGACTTTTAGTACATGAACATAGATGAATACTGGCAGTAAGTTAAAGCTTTCGTTATCAAACAATCAAAACTTTTCGATCCTTTAGAAAAATAATGATGAGTCGTATACACGTGTATCCTTCATATGTAAGTTAGCTTCCATATTCATAAATGAGTTTTTTTTTGTGATAACTTTTACTGTTTTATGGTACATGTGCTGAATAACTTTGTAAGTTTACATAATTTCCAATGACGTATGGAAGGTGAATTGAAATTGCAATCAAGTGATTGTTATGGAAGCTAAGGATGGCGGGGATTAGGAGGTTTATAAAATTTTAATTGGAATACTGAAAGAGGTTAGGTATACAAAGAGATGATATACAGGTAGGCTATCCATCTGCTTGGTATTTCAAAAGAGAGTTTTTTTTTATTTTTCAATAATTAAAAAGTTTTGTTTTCTTCTATTTCGTCCAGAAAACGGAATAAAATTGGTAGGCACGTGGGATGTCCTTTTTTCTTCAAAAAAAAAAATCTGGTCAACCAAGACAAGGGTTGAATCAAGGCGTGGAAACTATCCCAAATATCATATTTATCCCACATATCCCAAAAATATTCAATAAATTTTTGAGCATGTATGTACGATAATAAAGATATCCCAATTGGACGTGTAATTTCAGGATATGATGGGATATCTCAATTCTGGGATGGTTTCCACGCCTTGGGTTGAATTTAAGTAAACATCCTTTGGAACTGGCAAATAAAGTTACAAATGTAAGACTGAAGAGTTCTTGGATTGCTTTAGTTGAAGAGAACAATAAGGTCCTTATTATCCTGACCTGGCAGAAGATTTAAAGGATATAGCAGTCTTTTGATGGCCTCTAAGCGTGACAATGTGAAAAAACTACTTACTTACTTGGCTGGGGCGCACATGAGCCTATTGCCGTGTTCACAGATCGTCTTAAGATAGCTCTATTCTTTCAAGACCTTCTGCCAGGTTGGGATATTAAGAAATCTAGCGCCTTTTTCAACACATCCAATCCAGGTATTAACTGCACCCCAAATAATTTAAGGCTGTTGCAGCTAATTTTAGTAAATCAGCACCCCCTCCTTCCATCTATTATGCCAATCATTGATCTGAATCATATCCACATTGCTGCATTGCTCTTTTCAATATTTACTTTATTTGAACTTTTGAACTTAACCAAATAAAAAATTAATTTTTTTAAACCACCTCAAAAAGCTACAAAGGTTTATACAAAGTATGTGTTTAATTATGCACACAAAACTCAACGTAATATAATTTATAAGCTTGCTTAACCTCCACTTCCTTTATTATGCTCAAGTAATTTAATAAATATTCGCATAAAAATGTACACATACATAGTAAATAAAGACACAAAGAGGAATGGAATGAAAAATCTCAGAAGAGTTGAGAAAAGCTTTTTTTTACAGTGAATAAAAAAATAAACCATATTTTATTGCGCTCCGAAAAACATTTCATTTTCATTTTCATTTAACATTCACAAAACACATATCCACACCCCTTAAATTATCCAAACAGAACGGGGAAAAGAAAAAAAAAGTTTCATATGTTACTCACAGCTTTATTGCTATGAATCTACAGAAATGTGAATATTTTGCTTCATCTTACTTGGAAATAATACTGTGCTATTAATGCCTGCACAGCACAGCATCTCTCATATTTTGTTCAATTTAATTCTCGTCGAGCCGCAATATTTTCTATTTTAACTTTTCAATGTTTATATGAATGTATGCATATATGGAGGCTTAATGTGTGTGATACATGAAGGAACAGTTGGGGTGTAATGGAGACTCTTGAATGGAATATAGGTCGCGCATTTGAACAATTTGTATAATATTTATATTTCAGTCTGAGCGGGGTTGTTGCTTGAGTGGGGGGAGAACAACATGATGGGAAACATATTTGATAATAATGTTGATTTTTTCATCAAGTTCCCAATTGGCAGAAATTGGTTTGACACCAAGTTGGTGTGACTCTGGCATGGTGCTGGATTTAAATCGAAGCCATCATCATGTTAGATTCATGAACGATTGAAGTCGAATTTCCATTCAACTTGTGATTTTGGGTTTGTACCGACTTAAGCTTTACAAGACTACTAACCAGAGCTCGAAGTCAATGGGGTTCGAGTCAACTCGAGTTGACTTTACTCGACATTAAATCGAGTTGACTCAACTTTTTGAGCTATGCTACTAACCACGCTTAGTAACATACCTAGTACCTCAGCATGTGGTTTGTGGAATTTTTGTTTTTTTCTGCAGCATAAAGGTTGGACAACACTGTAGTAGCTGGTTGTTTCATTAAAGGAACCTTAATAGCCTTAATACACAACTGTTGAGGTTGAAATCTAAAACATGCATCCATAAACCCAAACTGCCACTTTATACTCATCCATTTCGAACCCTCCCTAGCACCATCAACAAAAACCTGACTACAAAAAGCTGAAACAATTTCCACACGGAAATTGATGTTAATTTTGTGCTGTTGTTTCTTTTTTCGAATCCACTTTCATTCTTGCCCCATCAAAACAAGTTTTTGGTTTAAAAATTTAAAGCATTTTGTTAGCATCAAAATGATGATAGGATATTCAAACTAAGGAGCTTTTATGAATGCCTTCATGTCTTTAATTCACCTTTTTACAGCTTCTGTATTTTTCAATTCTGTTTGGATGTTGTGCTGTTATTCATACAAGGCGGGTACCACAGCAACCAAAAGTTTTGTTCTTTAACAAAATAAAAAAACAAATTCCATGTGCTGCATTTATTATGTTTGATAAAATATGGGAAAAGTTTTAACTGAATCAATTTTTATTCTGTTTTGTTGTGGATAGAACAAAGGAAATATGTAAAAAGGGAAATTTTTTTGAAGGAATTTCTGGGCAAATGGAGAAGGGTGGAAGGGGATATGAAAGGGAAAAAAACTTTCAAGGCTGTTTATTTTTGTGTAAATAAAGCTTTGTCGCAAATTTGAGGTTTTTAAAATTAAGATTTTTTTCAAAAATTTTTGTAGGATTTTTTGGATTGAAAGTTTGATTTGGAAAGGTCTTTTATTTTTTTTTATACTTTAAACAGGCTCTTCAGGCACTTCATAAACTCAACAGAGCCTTGAATGATGAACTTTTACAGCATTGACAAGCTTTTCAACCATTGGCAGTCACTTCATAAGGTTAACCGACTCACTTAAGTCTTGACAGTTTTGTAAGATCACTGACAGACTCATAATAGCCTTGGTGATCTTTTGAACTCATTAGAAAGCTCAAAAAAACCTTGACAGACTCTTGAGATCCTTAACAGACTTTTCCGGTCATTACTAGGCTATTCAAATCCTTGGCAGACTCTTCAGACCCTTGACAGAATCTTCAAACCCTTGGCAGACTCTCCAGACCCTTGACAGACTCTTCCAACCCTTGACAGACTCTCCAGACCCTTGACAGACTATTCAAAACTTTGACAGACTATTCAAAACCTTGACAGACTCTTCAAACCCTTGACAGACTCTTCAAACCCTTGACAGACCTTTCAGACCCTTGACAGACTCTTCAGACCCTTGACAGACTTTTCAAACTCTTGACAGACTCTTCAGATCCTATACTTTCTGATCAGATACTTGACTGACTTATTAGAACCTTGAAAGCTTCTTCCAAACTTCTTTACAAACTATTCCCTGCCTCTAAAAGATCTAATTCTCTTTGATAAAAACTTTACAGCCACACAAAAATTGAGCAATCTGATTTGTTGAACAATTCTTTTAGGTATTTAAAAAAATAGAATAAAAATCAACCTCTTTCACATTTAAAATACAGTATGTGGGTATAAAAAAACAAAAGAATAGAAAAAGAGTCGGTATTCATCTACCCATTTAAGGTACACACGTGTGTATATTCAACTGCCTGTTTAAAAAAGAAATATTTTTCTCAAAAAAAGAGCTTTAAGCTTCTTTAAATTGCAGCTCGTGTATTTAAAGAAAATAAATCGAAAGAAAATTATAAAAGGATAAAAAAGAAGGAGCATATAAGATGAAGAAAAGAAGCTTTTGCTCAATGACGATTAAACTTTTCCTTGCTTTTTTATCCATATTCAAGGAACATTACTCCGTAGCTATGCTGCTCTATTGCTTCTTTTCTAGTGAATCAAATTTAATCATTTTTTTTTCTCGAGATTTTTCTTATTTTTTGCTGCTGTTAGCGCAAATTTGCATGATAAAAGCGTCATGATTGAAGGATTCTTGAAGTCATGACAAAAAAATATTGAGCATAAATGCTTTTTGAATTATTTTGATGCACAAAAGGACAGAATTTTCAGTTTGATGTATTTTTAATTTGCTGACATTAAGTTTTATTGAAATTCAAGTTTTTTTTTGGATTGAAAGTTTAAATTTGGTGAACCTTGGGATGTTAGACCAGATTTGACTCGCTTTGACTAGCTTTGGCCAGCTTTGAGTAGCTTTGACTAGCTTTAACTAGCTCCGACCGTATTTGACTATCTTAATCTTGTAAAACTTTGAAAAAGCACAACAAAATATCCACTTAATTACAATTTGCGCTTTGTTCGCTCCTAATTCCTTCATTGTAACTTCCTCGACAATTTCCTTCATTCTTCTATCGCATAATGAATAATACAATAAGGAAAATAAATGTTAACAGCATTGACTTCACTGTAAAATTTATTTCAATATCTGAACCTCGAGATGGAATTAAAAATTCACGTAATTATGGATGAGAATCACATTAAATTCTATTTTAAAAGCATTCTAGAAGCTTTCGTAGGAAAAAAAAGTAGATTTTAATTTCGTATCGTTGTAATAAAATAAGAAACGGAGACGAATAAAAAGCAGGAAGGCATAAGTGATTCTGTATAAATGATTAAAATTTGTGTAGGCTGAGAAAGTTAATTGATAGCTTTGTGAAAAGCTCGAAACAATTCTTGAGCTTGGGGGATTATTATTTACGTTGAATTAATTGGTTTTTGAGCAATTTCATACAAATTTGTAGTCTAGAATATTTCAATGGGCACTCAGTTCGAGTTCAGTTTGAGTTAAGATTGAGTTAAGCTTAAGTCAAGTTCGAGTGAAGTTTGCGTCAAGCTTAAGTCAAGTTTGAGTAAAGTTTGGGTCAAGTTTGAGTCAAGTTTGAGTTAACTTTGAGTCAAGTTTCGATTAAGTATGAGTAAAGCTTAAGTCAAGTTTGAGTTAAGTTTGAGTCAACTTTGAGTTAAGTTCGAGTCAAGTTTGAGTTAAGTTTGTCATGCGTTTGTTTTAATGGAGATAAACTTGTTTGATGCTTAAAAGTCTAATTTTATAAAATAAGTATTTCCTCCATCTCTAAATAATTTAATTCCAACTTAATCCCAATTTAATCAAAATTTAAAATAATTCAACTTCACCTCTCTAATCTCAGCAAAAATCAATCTATTTTAATGCATTTAATATCCATTTACTTACATTTCATTCAAAGTTTCATCCATTGAATATACTTTTGTTTACACAAACTCATCCTTAAACTTAACATAATTCCCATTGCATTAACTTTTACTCAACGTAATGCATATATTCTATGTATTACATCTCATACAACATGAAGGAATAAATGCAACATTACATGTTCTTTTTAAAATCCTCTTGTTTGCTTCCATCTGTAAACAGCTTATCATGGGATGTATGTATGTACGGATTTTTTTTTGTAAAGTGTGTTAAAATGTTCAAAACATAGATGATGTAGAATTTAATTTTAAACTTGCTTGAATAGTAATTTTTCAATGAATTAATGGAGCGCAATGAAAAGCTTATTTTTGGGGGGTGTTGAAAGAAAATACATGGGTGAGTATTGATTGAATCTAGAGTTCTTACTTCATGAGGCTGGCTTATCAAAGCTGAGGTATTGCAAATCATTTTTGGAGAGGAGAATAATCATAACCTGGGGCGAAGCTAGAGCTTTGGGATGGAGGGGGGGGGGGACTCTTCCTGGCTACGTCCTTGCGAATTAAATTTTTCTGCTGAAACAACATTATAATTGATCCCTAATGCACCCCATCTTCCATTTTCATTGAATAAAGTTCAAAAAGTTTTTGTGCATCCAAAAGTTTAAATTTATTAATTTTTAAAATACACAAATTTTTTTTGCATTATAAAAGAATTTACCAACAACATTTACAGATCCTCTCTAATAATGAAGGTTTTCCATTAGTTTGTTGGTGAGTATTTTTTCTTAATCCCACTCAAACCACGACACCACTTGAAAAATGACTTGCAGTAAATTGCTAATGGTACACAAAATAATACGAAAATCATTGTTTGTTATGTAAACGAGTCGTAAGCTTACAACAAAAAAAAAAAGTTTTTCTTTAAAGTCATGCAAAATTTTGGGAAAATAGTAATTAAATTTTCAGTGATTATGAAAAATTGAAAAGTTTTTCTAGCTATTTTCACTGCTTAAACTTCTCCTGTTTCTTATTTGTGCCTTTTAGATTCTCACTCGAGCAAGAAAATGGAACAAATTGAAATGCATTCAAATGGAAAGAAAGGGCTTAAAGAAGTTTTAAAGACTGAGGAACTAAATTTAGGAAAGATTTGATCGTTTTTGTGAAATTTTAGAGTTTTTTTTTTAGAAATTTGATTTTTATTTTAAGGAGTTGATGTATGTTTTCAGCAATTTACTAACAAATGATGCCAATTTTGCAATATTTGAGAAATTAGACACTAATGTTCTATTGGTTGGGGCGTAGCCAGAAAAGGGTGGACCCCCCCTGAGTCTAGGGAATTCTATTAGGAGTCAAAACTTTTATTCCACACTTAAAAATAAAAATAAACAGCATTAAAAAAAAGTTCCGTATTTTTAAGATAAAATTAAAAGTTTTTTTGAGAGCTTAAGCCTACAAGAAGATGAAAAACTCAAGAGCTATGTAAATTGCATTGCAACTCATTTTCGCCCATTTAACACATTGTCGGTGGTTTAATTTACATTCATTGCCATAATGGTAAATACAATTTAACGTTGATTACATTTCCTTGTTTATATATGCACGGGAAAAAAATATTGTGGGAGCAAGTAAGGAAAGACATGTTACTGTTGACGGGAGGTAAGGCGCATTTTTTTAAATTCGAGAATTTAGATAAAATTTTTTGGAAGTTTGATGAAAATTTGGGAATGGTCGTCTAATGAAGTCCTTCAAAAAATGATGTTTTTTAACCCCCCCCCCCTTCCCTTCCCCAAAAAAATAACAATAATTATTCTTAAGACTTGATTTGTTAAAAATCGTCAAAAAAGACAAAGCTGAGCTGACAGCAACTCAATTTTCGACTTCCAACACCTCCTGACTGTAAAAACAATCACTGAGTAAAATGAAAATTTGTTTTGCACTGAAACAAGTTAAGTAAAAGCTTCTTTTTTTTCTACATTCACGCTTTGTAGTCAGTACACGTGGGTTTTTTCAGCATACACCGAAAAAAAATAAATAAAGTTAATTTCATGGATGATAAAAAAATCCATCGTGCCTCTTTTTCCCGTTATTTCTCTCCTCCTTTCATTTTTATCGCATCTGTTTGCGGTAAAGTGCAATTTTCATTTATGCATGTTTACATTTTTATATGCCATTCACTCATTTATTCATACGATCTGAGAGAGTGCAATAAAAAAGTGGTGTGCAGTCGTCATAAATTCATGAAATTCGCAAAGGAATGAAAATGAAATGAAAAATCATGATTTTTTTGAATAAAAATTAACCGCAAAAAATGAATTGGGTGAAATTGTGAACTAGTTTTTGGGGATTTTGAGGTTAATGTGGTGTCATTTAGTCCAAAATAAAAGCAAAAAAATATAAAATGTTTATTCTTTACAATAATGCAGTGGTGGGCAACCTTAAAAACCGTTTGGCTATCCGCTCACCAGCTTAGACTTAAAAATCACATCTCATCCAAAAATGCGCTTTATTCACCCCAAACCAACATGAAACCCTCCAAACTTAATTTTATTCCTCATGAAGAATGTGTTAAAAAATTATATTTAGTGTTGTGTGTAGCACAATCAAGTCTATGAATATAAATTCCTATTATTTTTGCTGTTGTTGTTGCTGTTCAGTTGTTAATCCCAACATGAAAATCTTGTTTATCTGCATAATGGCTTAAGCTATAAAAATTCTCTCTCTCTGTCTCACTCACTTCATTGTACGAGAAAAAAAATTTATATTATTTTTATGATTTTATAGAACAGCAATTCCTCTCAACTGTGTGATTATTTGAAATATTATGATGAGCCTTGGCTCATACAACTTTTTTTTTCCACGGATTATTGGCACTAAAATCAGAATATATTAAGCCTAAATCGTTCATGTGAGAGAAATTTTTATTATCTATAAAGTCATAAGCTTTGTGTTTTTTTTTTGGGATGATTTACAGCACAGCATGAGATACACGAATATCCAGCAAAAACAAAAAAAAAAGAATATTTTTCGAAACATTTTTAATCAGAGTGATTGATTGAGGAATTGTAGGTATTATAGGAGATATGAAATGCGTATGCATGTGGAATATTTCATAGATGATGGATTTTTACGGGCTTATCAGTGACGTGGCTCTCTATTAATCAATCGATTTTTGTAGGCTTGGATGACTTTAAGCTTTGGAAAAATTGTGAAATAAGCAGTTCAGTGAAGTTTAAGTTTTAGGATTTTGATGAAAATCGATAAGAATTTAAATTTTTTTGTTAAAGTTAAAGAATCTGTTGGACGACTCTAAGTGACGCCACATTAAGGATACTGCCTTTACTGTTAAGAGCAGAAAATAGTTTAAGTTGACATTCAGTCAAGCTTATTAGCAACTCCAGATAGCTCAGTCGGTAAGAGTATGAGACTGAAAATCATAAGGACGTGCGTTCGATTCCCACTTATGACAAGTTGTTCAGAAGTTTGCTTTATTCTTCTTAATTTCCATATCAAGTTCCTTAAGTATTAAAATCAAGTATCCAGCTTCATCGCTGCTCAAATCAGCCCCTAGAAATCTCGCAACTGAAATAACAGATATTTGTTATGTCTCGATCATACCAACACACAACCGTGTTCATCTCTAAGCGATTCATCGATTTCTTTAAAGACTTTAACCCGATTTCCTGATAAAATTCCACTTCAAGATAATTCCGTATTTAATATCAACTCGAAAAATGCTTATAACATTTAAGTCGTTTTCGTTCAAGCTCCTTCAAAACTGACAGCAAGCAGATTCTCGAACGACACCTTCTCGGAAATTCATTTTATTTCCCTTGATCATTGAGCCTTTTTTTGCTCATCACTTCATCACAAATTCTCTATAATCTTCTCAACTATAAAGCTCCTTTAACTCATGAATGAATGAGCAATTCTCACACCGAGAAAAGCAAAAAAAAAAAGTTCAGAAAAGGTAAAAAACTTTGTCAATGATAAGTCCATTGATTTGTCCTTCAAAATTGTAAGCAAATTGAAAAACGAGAAAGTAATCAACTCGATTTTTAAAAAATCATCGTCATGGTCTCCACATGAGAATGTAGGGATTCACAACATGAGAAGATGATTATTACCCGTCACATCCGACCTTAATACTTGAGAAATATCCTTTTTTTTATAGATTTATTTTTAACCCAAACAATTATGTCATTTTTGAGAATGAGACGAAGTTTACGGTTGAGAAGCAGAAAAGATGAAGTGGGATGGAATAACAAGAAGATTATAAAGATAATAATTGAGTGTGATCTATTAGATTTTATGCTTCAATGTCTTTTTTCTTTCTCTCGTCTTATCCAAAAATAGGATAATAAGTTGGGTCTTTGCTCTCTTTGTGTGAAAAGGCATGAAAAGGAAGCTGTGAGAGGCAACAAAGAAAAAAAAAAATATTTCTTCTTGATTTTAATTAACGCAGTTATTTGTCTGTAGTGAAGCACATATTTTTTTGTGGATGTTTTCTTCTTGTTGAGTAGTTTTGGATAAAGGAAGTGAATGTGAGTTGTTGGATTGTCTATCTGAATGCTTTCTAAGATGCCTTTTGAAGGACTGGAAGGTCGACATTTTAGAAATTAATGCAATTTTTACTGGATTGAGGTCCACATAAGTGTGATTGAGGGAGAGGGGAGGGGGGGTGCCATTTTATGTTCTATTAAGAACAACTTTACTTTCTGATTTGGAGTGTGCTAGAACGATTCGCTGCTAATAAGAGTTTTTAATGAGTGATGATTGACCAGACCTCCAGATCAAACATAGACCATTCGTTTATATTGGGTTTTGAACCAACCCTTTTGATGACATTTCTACCTGGAATCTATAAAGGAAGGCTGTAAGCTCCATGTGCAGTCCATATGGTTCGAAAAAGCAAAAACGAAAAATTTCCCATACTGAGTCTCGAACCCATGATCGCTGAGTCGGTATTGCAATAATTAGGTAACGACGTATTAAATCATTCCACCAGCGAGTCACTTAAGCTCATTAATTGTTTTTTTGCTATAGCCGGACTAATAGGGATTGACAAACTGTATGCCATAAAGTAGAGGAGAGATCCATTGAGTTAGGATATTTTGTCTCAAATAAATTCTACGACTATGAGCAGAGTGCTATTTGTTAAACAGATTTAACAAAAAAAAGGTTGTGCACTCCTGCCCTAATCCTAATCCTTTTTGATCTATCTTAATCAATAAATTAATTAATTATCCCTTGCCTCATTAACCCCATTTAATCAAACTCAAATGCGTCAATATAACTCCTACAACCTGATCTTTTGAACTTCACCACTTTACGTAACATTAGCAGACAATATTTATTTAATAATAAGAACAATTCATAAGCATACATGAGAGTATTTTTTGCTTACACTTTTCCCATCCTTCTTGTTCTTGATTATGTGGGAATGAAACATTTGTTGAAACAATAGCATCCAAAAAAATTGAGTAAATGAAAGCTTTAATGGATTATTCAGCAGTATGGGAAAGTGAAAATATGAGAGCTATTAGTCTATGATTTAGATTAGAGGTTTAATAGCTTGATAGTTTTGGGAGATGTTATTGTTTTATAGGTGTTTTTTTTATGGATGAAGCTTGGAGGTTTTTTAATGGTTTTTGTGTTTTGAATAAAAGTGCTAATAAGTGAACTGGCTGTGCATCTCCTGAATAGCTTAAATTCGATTTAAATCCAGCACCATTACAGGAAGGAATCAATGCACTTATAGGTCTACTTGGGTTGACTGGCCAGCTGGCTGCTTAAAAAACTCGGAACTGGAAGCACTTAGAGACTTCTAGTTTATTTGTTTACTGCCCGTGCATCTGTGTCTTAATGTTTGGATGGTTTAATGTCAATTTTCATATCACAAAAAGACCCCTTCCAGCTTATAAGAAAACCCACCACTAGAATTTTCATTCCTCCAACTTATTTACCACCAGTTATGAGTATTAGTCCCACATACATTTTAGTGCCGGTAATGAAAACCTTACTCATCACACATCAAATATTTATACCCCAAAAAAAAAAGAAAATATTCAGTCCGAATAAGAAGCACAAACTATATTAAAAAGAAGAAACGTGCACACGAAAAAAAAGATACTCACGATGGATGGATAAATGATGACCGAAATGTGCTTTAAGCTTTTTCTATTCTCATCGTGCTCATCGCATAATTCTTATTTTTTCCTATCATGTTTCTTATTTTTCCGTTGACTTGTAGATTTTTGATGATGCACACACACACACACACACATATGTAAAGGCATTCATCTGTTGTTCATCGATGTGCTATTGCTGATAATAATATATGGATGAAAGAATACGGAAGTCAAGTTGAGGATGAATGAGATGATTACATGAATTTATTCTAGACGATGTGTCGATCCTTGTCATAAAATATTAAAGACTCGTTCTGCTTTAATAATTAAAGTGAAATAATAAAAATAAAAAAATTCTTTATGGCACTTCTTGTAGCCCAAGATGCTCTTGAGAATTGCAATTAATAGCATTTATGGCATAATATCCAGAAATGATTAAGTGCCAGTGTCATGTTCTCTTAAAATTCTTTTACCCCCTACTCATGCTCCACTGCACTTCCTAATAATATTTCAAAAAATATAAAATATGAAACTTTATCATTATATTGCAACTATATACTACGTGAACTAAGCAGCTGCATGGGATTGCAGTTTATTGTTGGGGTCGGAATGGAACGGTCTAGAATTTGGATAATTTATTAGAAGATGATATTAAGTTTGAGGTTAAAATTAATTTATTTTTTGTATTTTTGTCTCATTGCAGGTAATTATCATCATGAAAGTTTATCCTAGTGTGAAGCACTTGACCATGGAATAAGTGCAGTTTGAATGGAAGAGAATCGGATAAGTTGAAGCTGAATTCAGCTAGAAACAATTATTTGAACATTCAAAAGAGGATTACTAGGGGGAGGAAGAGGGTGTTCTCGATTTCAGGGGTTCCAAAAAAAACTCCTGTTCAAATTGGAGAGCCCTCAGTAGTTTAGTTTTCATCCCCAAAATGCCACAAGCTCCACAATCAAAAAGAATTAATTATTCAGCTTATAATTGCCATTCCATTCGAATAGCACAAGTCGGTTAATGGAATAGAAAGCTGGCCCCAAGCCGGTGACTCTAGTATAGTGCTAGTTTCGATTTAAATCCTGCCATTCAGGTCAACTCAATTCCAAAATTTTGAAAATTTTAACAATCACCCATTTTTATCCGAACCACACTCCGCAACAAGATATAAACTCCAATACAAAATCTTAGAAAAAAGAAGAATAAATTGCAATAGAATCCTGGTTTGACACTTGAGGATAATCGATCTATAATGGCAATGATGGCACAAGAAGGAAGAAATGCTCTCCATCTAATCTGCTTCATTTACGGTCTGTTTTTTGTGTTCATAAAAGCCATTAAACAACACATAAACATCAAACTATCAAGAAAAGCGGAGGAGTGAGGTTGAAATTTATCGAAAACTTTACGCTACATAGATTCATAACCTCCTTAGCCATTCAGTTCTTATGTTTCTTATGCTATATCCTGTTTTGGGCCAGAGACGTAATTAAGATTGGGGAGAGTTGGGCTGAGTTTAGACAGCTTTAGACTAATTTCTATAGGATCAATTTTAAGACCAACTATACCCCTGCATGCATGGAACGATGAAGATATCTTCATATGAGCTCAAGTGCTAGATGAGTGGAAAATTTTTTAGAAAGAGAAAGATTTTAATGGAATTTTTGGCATGAAATAAATAAGATCGGATGAAATAAGAAGAAGTAGAGTAGAAAAAAAAAATCTTGCACTTTCTACGAGAGTGTTAAAGCATAGCACATGATTGCAGAAATTTTTAAGCAAGAAAAAAAATATTGAAAAAATTTTCTAAATGCAGTTGGGTGGAAAGAAAATAAATAAAAAAAATTAATGAAATTTTGCTGTTGAATTTTTTAGAGAGTCATGGGGTTGCTTGATTTATGTGGAAGGGTTCGAAATTCAAGGTTTGCAAATTTGTTGACAAAAATTTTATGGAGAAGAAAAAATTATTTGCATACCTGAATGAATGCAAAAAGTTTTGCTTTGTGAGACATAAATAGCTGTGAATTTTGTTTTTAAAGTTATCTGGATTGTGAAACTTTGGGATAGTTTATGTGCTTGTTGAGGATTGCATTAAAATGAAGTTTGGAACCAAATTAGTCACGTTTATAAATTTTTTAATTGTTTGATTTATGGAGGTCAGGTAGAGTTCTTTTTGGTAGCCTTAATGATACTCTTTGATGGTGAGCCATGACACGGCATACAGTTCGTTGGATTTCCTGAATTTTCTTCGTGGCACATAGGTTGGCCAACACTGCTCTATAAGTATCAAAATTGAGTCTTTGACAAGTTTCAAAAGTCATTTCTAAACTAGCTTAATTATTTCATTTTATTAAAAACAGATAAGAATGAGAAATGTGGGAACCTTTGACTCCCATACCCTGGCAGATCCCAAAAGAGGTCAAAGAGTTAGAATCCTTAATGAATTTAGTGCTTGAACAATTTTTATACCTTTTTTCATGCATTTAGCTTATTTAAATCCCATCCCACATATGAGAGCTTTTAAGTTTCATAAGCTTTATTTTAAAAATTCTCATCCAAAAAATTATGCATTAAATTATACGCCTATGTGCTTCACATAAAAAGAAATCCTCTATAGACCAATTTTCTACTCACAAAATCCACCTACAAAAGGTGGTTTTGTCTTCTTCATTCACAGAAACAATTTAAAACCATACAAAAACTTCTTCTTTTGCCATAATTGAAAGGATATTAAGTTATTTTTAAGAACTCCCATAACAGAGACCAACACACATCCATAAACAACAGAAGTAGCATTAAAATTTGTTCAATTTTCTCCAACATTGCAATGATGCTCCATTGCTAGGGTGACCATCTGCGTAGTTTTACAACGGACAGTCCTGTATTTCAAAACCCTGTCCTGTATAAATTTGAAAATTTTGTTCCAGGTCCTGTATTTTTTTCACGAAAATTTCCGTTAATTTTCGAATTTTACTCTATGTCCTGTATTTTTCGAAAAAATTTACCAAATGTCCTGTATTTTCATAAAAATTAGATGGTAACCCTATCCATTGCATCATGACATTAATTTTCATGTCTCTATAGTCTCTCAATTCCTCTCGTATTTCTAAATAATATCGATATAAATTAAATTTAATTATAAGAACATGGAAAAAAGTTTTTCTTCCTCCTCGCTTAATTTCCTCTTTAGTTTTTTTTTCAAGTTTGAGGTTTTTGGAATTTGCAAAATGGAAGTAATATAATTTTTTTGACAGCGACTGTTGAAATAACGATTTTTGCCAAATTATGTTTTCAAAAATTTTTTGAGTTTCAATCAAAATTGGAAAATTTCAACTTTTCATACCAAAGCTCGTGGGTTTGATTCCCACTCATAAATTCCCATCCATTTCCTTTTAATCTTAATTCACACATGCGTCTAATGCACAATCCAACTCCCACCTCTTACTTAATTCATGGCATTGAGCATGCATTGCACATAATTGTGTAACCAGAAACCAGAAAAAAATTGCTCCCATCCATTTCAGTTCCATACAACACCAGCAGAACAAAAGAAGTCTGAGAGAACTATGAGACATATCAAGTACAATTCTTGCAAAAGAGTTTTGTCTCTCGGAAGTATTAAATTTAATTATAAAGAGCACATGCAATTAAACAGAAAAGGAGAAGACGAAAGAGGGAAAATTTTATTTATAAAATGCGAGGCAAAGGAACTGAAAATTGAATGGAGTAGAAGAAATGAAAGAATAATTATCGTGGATGCCTGAAATGAGATTTTCATATAGCAATTAAAAAACTTTTTTACAGTTTCTTGTGTTGTATTGCTGTCATTTTGTGTTTATGTTTCGCGGGGGTTGAATGTATTTTTTGTGGGGTTTCAGCTGGTATTATTTTATGGATAAAACCGATAAAACTATAAATCTTAATTGTTTTAAAAAAAAATTAATTGTGCAGAAAAATGAAGACAGTAAGACCTGAAAGTAAAATAGAGGACATCCCCAGTGTCTTCCAATTTTATTCGTTTTCTGGATGAATTAGAACAAAAAAAAACCATTTTATTATTGAACAATGAAAAAAATAAAGGACTGTCCTCTGAAAAACCAAAAAGATGGTCAGCCTAGGCATGAGGGGATTAGTTGGAACCCTTACAGTCTATATGCTTTATTTGAGGTCATGCTGAAGGTTCGATTGCTAATTAGGTCACGTAGAAAACTTTATCAAACCCCCCTTCTCCCTATGCGTGACCCCCTGGCTATGTATCGGGTTAACGCATAATGTAATGGAATTTCGTACCCAGGAACCTTCTAATCCTCTCAAAATCTATCAAAATTAAATGACCCTCCTTGAATTTATCTTCATATTATTTAAAGCAAGGAGCGGAATTATTCATCAAATTCATCAATGGATTAAACGGGATTTCACATTTCCATGTTTATTGGCTCAGGGATTTTTTTTTGGATTTTTGGAATTTTTCAGGATTAATCCTGAGTTTCCACGCCTTGATTTATAGCTATCAACCCCCTTTATTCCAACTTTCTCCTTCCGTTTACACAAAAGAGAACATAAAATTATCGTTCAAAACATGAAAAATCTTTAAAAATGTCGGAAATGAATGGAGCATGAACCATAATAGTAACAGTAATGAATGGGTTTCAATTCCATTTCACTTTATGCATGTGTACAACATAACACGATGCGATGAATGAATTGAGTAAATTAAAATGTAGAAAATTAAATATGAAACTTTGTTTAATGTTGGAAGTAATTGTTGGAGAATTGAAGTTATATTCAGTTTGATATTTAAAAATTTTAAAAAGTATATTTTAACTTGTATCCAAAAAATTGAAAAAAAAAATGCACATAAATAAAAGATTTCTACGTAAAATATGAGAACAAAATGATTTGAACCTTAGTCTTTTGGTTTATTTAATTCTGAATTTTTTAAAAAACTTAAACTAAATGCCAACAAAGTTAAAAAAGTTATAAAAAAGTTTCTTCAAACTTCTTTAATTAAACAACTCAAGAACATTTGTCATCAGACATACAGGCGCATAGCCAGGGAAACAATTCGAGGACAAATCATTTTTCTAAGGTTTTTATGAAAAATAGGGCAAAAATGACACCCCGTCCCCCTTAAATTATATGTCCCTCCCTTCTTTTGATTCTTAGCTACGCCTCAGCAACCATCCTTAAAATTCTTCATTTAAGCAAACCATTAATTATACACAATTATGAATTGCTTGCACTTCCACATCCTAGATAATTATTTTCTATCACGAACTTCAGCGAAGGAGAGAAAAAAATATTTTTAATTACTGATGTTAAGTGTATGTAAAGAGAAACTGCACAGCATCATAAAAAGCACACAAATAATTTTTTCCACAGAATCCCACAATTTACATAATTATTCGCTCTCCTCCATTTTTATGCTATTTATTATCACATAACATAAAGTGCATTGATACACTTTGCACAATTTTAATTGATGGTATGATGCATGCATAATTAACGACTGAATGAGATATTAATTTATTGTTTTGTTGAATCATTTATTAAATTATTTTTTTAAATTTCAATTTTAATTAAATTGATTGAAATTGTTTTAAATTATAAATTTTTGAAATTTTTTCCTGACACTTTTATTGATTATTTAAAAATAATGAAAAACTTTACGAAATATTTTTGGATTTAATAATTTGAAATAATTCGAAAAAATTTTTAAAAAAATTGAAAAAAATAGAAAAAATGTGAAAATTTGAAGAAAAAAATTAAAAAAGTAGGAAATTCGATTAAAGATAAAAAAATGTGAAAAGAAAATTAAAATTTTCGGATAAATTAAAATTATTGAAAAAGTTTTTAAAAAAATTATAAGAAAAATTCAAAAAGTTTTTAAAAAAATGAAAAAAGTTGAAATTTTTTTTTAAAAAAACAAAAAGTATTTAAAAATTGTCAAAAAATATTAAAAAATTGAAAAATAATATTTTAAAATTGCCAAAAAATATTTAAAATTTCTAGTTCAATTTGAAAACGAATAAAATTCAACTAAGCCCACAAATGCAAATAATTCTAGTTTTCCAGAATTTATTTCCCTCATTTAATAAATTAATCCATTCGAACATATGAAATTAAACTTTATGGGCTCTAATGATACACTCACGCAAAATTTAAATAATCACTTGAAAGTTTAATTGTTCAATATATATTAATTGATTATTTTGCGGTAGGGGAGGAAGCTTATTAAGCCTAATGATAATTATTATGGCAATGAAATTTGAAATTCATTAAGAATTGAGGTATAAATGAGCTTTAATGTAATTAATATGCTGAAAAAGTTATTCAAAAATAATATGTTAATGAGCTTGTGAAACTTTTTATGAAATTTAAGAAGCTTACAGCTTTTTTTAAGTGGGTGTGAATGATTTTGGCAGAATAATTGATTATTTAGGTATTTTAAGTCACCCATCCCCAAAAAATACCTTAATCTTAAGCTTCTTTTGTTATTCTGCGAGGTGAACGACCCCAAATAAATTTATATTCTTATCATTTACTTAAAAATTAATCCCCATGTACCCAATAAATTACAATAACATTAGATGCAGTAAATAAATGAGTACAACACCAACTAAAGATTTATAAATTTTTTAACCTTAATTCTTGCCTTATTTTGCGTTCTTTTCACGTTTACACAATTTTTCACTTCACAATTTCGCTTTGGGATTTATTTTTAACGTTTTATGGAGAATTTGGGTGGTTTTCTGGAAATTT
This sequence comes from Chironomus riparius, assembly GCA_917627325.4. Taxonomy (NCBI): domain Eukaryota; kingdom Metazoa; phylum Arthropoda; class Insecta; order Diptera; family Chironomidae; genus Chironomus; species Chironomus riparius. The sequence continues at coordinate 11,238,168 of OU895877.1, read as the reverse complement.
ATGATTTAATTCGTAACTTCTTGAAAGAATATTAAAGGTTGTATCATTTTAATCAGTGTTGGTCAACCCATGTGCCGCGGAACACTAGTGTGCAGTGAAAAAAATCCCACGAACCGTCGTGCACGGTGGTTACGTTTATGGCTTATAATCAAGGTATGATATGGAAGATAAAGGGGTGGGGTGGATGGGGGGGGGGGGGGGGGGAGTAAAGTAGGGTGCTGCCAAATTCCCACCAGTCTAATACCTTAACTCTTAATAAATATTGTGAATTAAATAATTTCATAGATTTGTGGGAAACTTGTTTAATTTCCTTAATGCTAGTCTCGAAAAAATCACATACTAGCATAATTGCTCACCACAATTCAACGAAACTAGCAAAACATTCAAACAACCTTGACACAACAACACAAAAGCTCAAAGTTCCCATGTCGATTATCAGCAAAATTACACAAAACATTCTGAATATGCCAATAACATAAACCTGACAAGTGACAGAACATAAATTCACAATATCAAAAAATAACTTTTTTTTTTTCTTCAAAAGAATTCGGGTTGAATTTTTTATTTTTTTGCTTCCACTAACTTGCCTTTAATATTGAATGACATTTAGACAGGAAATTCCTTAAATTCCATTACAGCACAATATAGTAAATGTGTTGATATAAAAATAATATTTTGCGTATGTGTACATGCTACATAATCATATGCAGAATACATTAAATCTGAATATACAATTTTTGCGAACGGAAAATAAGACGAAGTTAAAGACGATTGAGTTGAGGAAAATGGGAGAGGAAATAAGTGAAAGGAAGGAAATTGAACCTTTAATGGATCGATTTCTGGGTTAAGTTGAACTTTTTTGTTGATTTGGGGTTAGATGATGAAATGAGTGGTTGTGTGTAGTCGTTTTGTCCGGTCGTGTAGATTTTTTAACCACAAATGGTCCGTTTGCATCTGATTATGCACGGAAATGCATTTGACTCTTTTTTAAGCTACGTTTTTTATTTCAAATAAACTCGGCGCTGTTCAACTTAAATTCATTGCCAATTGTTCCCTGTATTCCATGCATGAGAGTGGGTCCAGATTCTCCTGGCTACACCTCTGCTGCATTCCCAACCCATATCCACATCATTAATCGTTTAATAATTCTCTTTCAATTCCCATTAAAACGCACTCATCCATACAATTTTATTACTTATTCCATTGCCTACAAAATCCATTTCAATTCCATCATTTATTCGATAATGCCTTAAAAAAAATTTATTGATCAGAAAAGAAAATTTGTGTGGGCACAATTGCCACACATACAAGCATAAACTGTGAATTTTACATCTTTATAGATAGCTTTCGAAAAATGGGATGTAAAGGATATCCACATATATGCTTGTATGTCTGTGTTTATTTAAAGTCTTTTTCTTCCCATTTCCGACATCAACAGAATGTGAGCAGCCAGAAAAGTTCAAATACAAAAATCAATCACTTTAAATGACTTGCCGAAGGCTTTATGATCGCCTTTTGAACAAGTAAATAAAATTTTATTCTTAGAAGAAAGCTTGAGATTTGAGTGCGGTTTTCTCTGAAGAACAACTCTAAACTTGTTCTGAAAAAGATTGATATAAAGCAGCACTATCTGCATCTTGGCAGGATTATTTGCATTTAAGGGTTGCTGCATTTTACTGATTTGTAAATTGAGGTGATATAAAGACATTTAAAATCAATTAAGATTGTGCATACGCGGGTCCGAAAAAGTGAAATTTTTAATATCTTTTCATAAAAACCCCAGCAAAATGAAGCAGCTTCTGTTGTCCAAGGGGGATATGTCCCCTAAATGCCCCTCCCACTGGCTGTGCGTCTGATTCTCCTGAATATTCCCGCATTTGATTCTTCTACTTCACTGGTCATACAGATCAATTGTGATCCATGACCTTAGTCGTCCCCTAAAACTAGCTTTATCGCTGGCTATCTTCTGCCAATTGCCGATTCCAAATGCAACACTGTCACCATCACCAGCTTCTTTCCAAATTAATCCTAATCACAAAAAAAAGGCAGAAATCCACAAAAAGTCCAAAAACATTTCATTCAATGCCAAATCATGGATGATAATTTCTAGGATGAATTATTGAAGATTTTTGTATATTTTATTGAGAAAAGCTTTAAAAGCATTTTATTTAAGGATGAAGCATATGTTTGTTTCTTTCTGGAAGGGATTTTTAAAGAAGTTTTATAAAATTAGGCTTTTTAGAAGCATTAAGCTCAATATTTTATGGTAAGCTTTGGACCTTTTTTTTTCTCGTCTCTTCTTCTGTGTTCGATGATGAAACAGTTGTAAAGGAAATCATTTATTTTGAATAATAAATCTCATGTCAATAAGTTTTTCTGATACCTTTTTTTTCTTCGAAATATTTATTGTGGGATTAAGGGTGTACGATGGAAAGATGGGTGTTTTTGAGGACGGAAAATTTTGATTGATTTGAGAGAATTTGTTAAAAATTTGGGACAAAATTGAGCTTAAAAAAGAGCTTTTGAAGACATTCGTCAAAAACCTTGATTTTTTGTACAGATTTTAAGTTCTTAAAAAATATTTTTCAAAATTAAATAAATTCTTTCTCAAAACATTATGATCCTCAAAGCCTGATTCTCAGTAAGCACATGACACAAACCAAGCATTCAATTTCCATCTCATTCCCCGTCCTCTCCCCCCAACAAATTCAAATTCCACATTCTTAATAATCTTCTTCCTACTCTGCTACATGATGAAGTTCTTCTCGAAACATTTTCTTGACCCAAAACTTTCATGATTCTGATTTATAAGCTCTCTATATAGGCAACATTAATTGTAGATAAGTTACAATATTCGAAAGGAATTGATTTGTTGTTTGTAGAAAAGATTATGAAAGTTTTCTTTTTGTGTGTAAGTTTCTCATTTTGAGTGTCAAGGACTTGATGGTTGGAGGGCAATAAGAATGGAATTTGGTTAAGCATTTAAGAAGTAAAATTTGTTGACAATTCTCGTGTCAATTTGGAACAATCCTGTTAAATTATCCAAAAATAAAAGGTTCGAATCCTATCGAGTTTCAAATTTTTATTACAAGTGAAGTTCGTTTTTTGGTGAATTCTCTAAAATTTCATTCATAAATGCTCCAACAAGTTTCTCGACACCCCATAAGCATCAAAAATCAATGACAAAAAAGTCCGTTCGTAACTTGGCAGCACAAAAAATCCCCAAGAACATTTAATGAAAAATTCTTCCGTCAACTTTAATCCTCTTTTTTTTGCTATCATAAATCTTCTCGGAAGTACCATGACCCATTTGTAGCTTACCATTATCTTTCGTCACTGACAGGTGACTTTAATACCCATCCTGGAGAATTTCTATCTTTGTCATCAAGAAGCTACAAAATTGACTTATTTCTCGCATTGATTTATGCACGTAAACAAGTTATCAGCGGCATGTGGTTGGCTGTAAGCTTTATAACTGATTGATTACATAGCAAATGCATAAATATATTCGACAATGTGATTGTTGATCGTGAACTGTGTGCTTGCATGGGCGTATGTACATCGTATAAATGTCACAATATATTCATTTTTTTTTTCAATCATAATTCATGACATATGATGCCATATGTTTACATAAATCTCTGTTTTTATTCTTACAACTCATACATAATAGAAGAAAAGAGTCGACAAAATAATCGAACAGCATTTTTGTGAAAGGATTTTTTCATATTTTTTTTTTGACGGCATTTGAGCTGAAGCGGTATGTTTATGCTGATAAACAAATTTGTTTGTTAAACATCAGATTGTCTTAAAATAGAACGTTTGCTTTTTGAAACTGAGAATGACAGAAAGTATTTATAAGCTGTTTTGTTACCTGGATGTTTGATGTGATTGTTATTGCTACATTTGAGGATGTTTTACTATTTGGTTCAGTGACTGATTTGAGAAAACTTATATGGGGTAGTTCACTTATGACGTTCAAAGTGGGAGGGGAGGAGGTAGCAAGAAAAGAACAAAAAAAAAATTCCAGGAAATCAATTTTTCTTATTTGAAAAATGACCGTTAATTTCAAACGTTATTAGTGAACGACCCGTATAGTGTACATTAGCAGATGGCCAACCCATGTGCCACAGCACACTAGAGTGTCATAAAAAAATTTGACAAAACCCAAGAACCGTGTGATATATGCGATTTTGGTCATGACTTACAACCAAGGTATACCGTGGCACAAAAAAAGGTTGCCCATTACTGATCTATAATACTGTGAGTCCTGGATTTGAGTAGATTCGATTTAAATAGGATTTTTCTGGAAAAAAAACACCAACTCAAACCCAAGTCCCCCAGTAAAACAAATGGGGATGCATACAGATATAAAGCAAGAATGTTAGGCATTCAATGCCAAATCAGGATGTCGAACCAAAGATTGTTAAAGCTATTCCAATGCATGTGATCCTAGCTTAATTGATTCACTCATTGATCAAGAGCGAATTTTTTGGTATAATGCTTTTACTTTCCTAATATCTGCTTTTTTTCCTAAAGCTCCTACCTTCAAGTTTACCCTAGATCAGTGTTAGTCAACCTTTTTTGTGGCAAGGCACATCTTGGTGGTAAGCAATTGACCGAAAGCGGTTCATCGGAATTCTCGATTTTTTAAACGACTACTCTAGTGTACCGCGTAACATAGGTTGACCATCACTGTCCTAGAATACACTACGATATGAATTGTCTATAGATAAAAATCCATATCCTCGATATTTACTAAACATGCCACAAACAACAAAAATAATCTTTGACAAATTGCTTCCAAAAGTTTCATTTTACGATTTTTACATGCAAAGCTCTACAAAAGTTTTAATTACACCCAAACATTGCAATTAAGTAAGCAAACAAAAAACAGAAGCGATTTGTCATATTGGCGCCAAAACAATTAGCACACTAACACATCACAACAAATAAATTCCTTAACCTCATTTTTATTGGAAGTAAAAAAAATATCGCACATAAGAAAAAAAAGTCGTACAAATGCAATAAAAGCGACTTAAAGACTGCAAATATGATTGATTACGGAAACATTTATTGTCATTTACTGTCTACAAATTCCAATCTCCGGTAGCATTTTTTTGTTTCACTGCCATACAGTAACTCAGTAAATCATAAATTTTTATATTTACATTTCAGCTCGCTGAATGACAATTTTTATTATTATTGACTTTTTTTTGTGTGTCTTTCCATACAAGCTGATGCTCGTTTGCAATCATTATGATTTGTGTGGTGATAAATTTGTAAACCAAAAAAAAAAGAGAAAGAAAATCCATAAAATCATAATATATCTAGGTTGGGAATTTTTGTATACTTTTTCTATCAATATAACTGCTTTTGGCAGTAATGATGATTATTATGATGATTTGTAGATGATTATGGAAATATTTTTACTGTACGCGACCTTTTGTGCCAGTAAACATCTTAATTGTGTCAAATTGTTATGCGAATTTCATTTTGTGGGCTGGATGTTCCTTGTCGCTGAATTTATTATGGAAATTGATTTGTGTCGAGACTTATCGACATAAATTTTCATACTTGTGGACACAGTTGTTGGTGGAAATTAAATCAATTGAGGAAATTTTATGAATTATTGCTTTTATTTGGAAAGTTTTCTTTTTTTTCGGGGTGTTAATGGGGGTGTAAATTGGTTTGTTGATGGAGTTATTGTAGATTTAGTTCGTTTGCAAACGACTTTTTTGAACCCCGCCCCTCCCTCACTTGTCACAAAATTTGTTTTAACTGTGATAAATTCTTCTACTACCCCCTCGATCCGTGAAGTGTTTAGCTTTTAGTTTCCAAACTTACATGTCCATTAAAAAGTTGATTTAAACCCACCAGGCCCTTCGTCGCTCCACTTTCCCTCCCCTTTCCCTCCCCTTTCCCTCCCATTCCATTTAAATTCAATAATAAATAAAGCAAACCCAAACAATTAATGCTTCATCTCTACAGCTGTACCCCTCATTTGTACCCCTATTTCAATCCAAATATTGAAAATCATCTCTAATCCATTTATCGACTCTTACATTTTCATCATCCTCTCTTCTTTGTGCCTACTTAATTTACTTAAAACGACAGACAAATAATTTTCATTGAATTCATCAATTATGTCCCATTCGCATGACTCAAAAAATATCTTTCTCTATTTTTTACCATCAATTTCATCAAGCTTTGAATATTTTTTTTTTCTGTTCGCCAAACATCAAGTTATGCAAGTCAAGACTCAAGGAAACGATAAAAGAGTGAGACGTTAAGAATATAAAAATTCATGGACGACATCGAAAGCTGTTTGCGGAAGATAGAATGCGGGTTGAGACGGCGAAAAAAAAATTTAATCCATTTGAAAGCATCGCACGATTTACGATTTATGATTTCGAATGGGAAAGAACAAAAATTTTTTTTAGTTCCTTCTGGGGTTTTTTTTTGTAGATCGGAAGAAAATTAAAATTTATTGCAATAAATGCGCTTGGTTTCGATTTTTATTTTCAGACATCAATTGTCGTCCATAACTGTGTCAACTATTCTATGTTGGTTTGACGTTTAATGGATGTTGTGGTGTGAAGTTGTGCTTTAGGTAGGGTGACCATCTGCGTAGTTTTACAACGGACAGTCCTGTATTTCAAAACCCTGTCCTGTATAAATTTGAAAATTTTGTTCCAGGTCCTGTATTTTTTTCACGAAAATTTCCGTTAATTTTCGAATTTTACTCTATGTCCTGTATTTTTTAGGAAATTTATCAAATGTCCTGTATTTTCATAAAAATTCGATGGTCACCCTAGCTTTAGGGAGTGTTGGTAATGAGTGTTGAGTTGTGGGGTTTAAAAGTTGGTACAAGTTAATTTTAATAAAGTGTAAATAAATTTTTGAAGGGTTTTAAAGGTAAATATTTTTTTAAGGCATGCGACTATAGATATAGTCATTAGGAGGAAAAACCAACAATATGGCAAATGCATCAAGACTTGATCAAGACCAGGCGCGAGTTTAATGAAAAAAATCATGCCTTCCTTCTGAATTTTCAATATAAAATATTTTTTGTCCCCCCATCTTCAAATTCCTGGCTACGCCCCTGATCAAGACTTATTACTGCGTTTGCTAGATCAAATAAGATAGTAGCTTTCAAACAGATTGAAATAAAATTATATGGACTCAATCCACATGGGTTCGATTCCCGTTCCTCTAGACGAGATCTCCAAAAACGCTTGTACTTCTTTTTTGAATGCTTTTATTTTTTAATTTTTGAAGTTTGACTTAAAATAATTCAAATTAATTCCAATTCCTTCCAACATCTTTCATCAAACCCTTCTTGTCCTACAAACCAACTTTCCATTTCTTACATTGTGTTCTCCTTTTGTTAATGTCACAAAAAAAAATTCCAATAAAATTTCCTTATTTCAATTCGATGAATGAAGACGAGAAAATGACTATAAATCAAGCCATAAACAACAACAGCAAGAAAATATAAATTATTCTTAGTAAATTTCATTTCGGTGTCAACCATTTCAATTTTTGTGTGTCACTATGAATATCTATTTGGAAGTTTTATGTCTTCTTTTTTATTCATAGATGAGCATACAAAGGATGAACACGTAGAATGTTACTTTTGTTACCGGATTATGTGGAGAGAATTGGAGGAAAAAAGTTAGAAGTTGTAATGTCAACCACCCACGCCAACCCCCTTATTTTTTGAAAAATGAACATTTTAAATCTTAAATTTTAATTTAAAATAAATTCAAAAAATTCCAAAAAGCACAGCAAAACCACATCTCTCACAAAATTCACCTAATTCATTTCATCCTCATTTCTATTGATTTATCTCACATTTTTCCCATCTTCCTATTGCTATTCGTGTTACATCCTCAAGGCCATGTGAATGTATACTTGACTCACTGTCATGCTGCTTTCGTAAACAACAAAACAATGTTTTTTCGACGTCAACTTTTTTCCGGTCTGAGGATTATCGACTGAAACAGAGACGATGAAGAAAAAAAAAATCAGTCGAGAAATTTCCATCTCGTCATTCAACTCGACAATTGTGAAAATAAATCTTTGATTTAAAGTCTTTTTCATCTTATTTGATTTTTTTGTGTCTCTTTGTGATTTTTCACTCTCGAATTTCGACTGTCAATTTTGTTTTGCATTGAATGGAACGCGTGCGAGTGCTGTAAATTGATGAAGTTTAGAGGCAATGATTTGTGAATTTTAGTGGCAAGTGGTGGGCAGATTTTGAAATGATGAAGTTCAATTTTTGTTCAGATTAATTTTTGAATAAATTTTAATAATGAAAATATTTTAAAAATTTAAAACAATTTTAAAAATTTAAAATTGTAAATTTAAAAAAAATTGAAAATTTGGTGTGAGTATGAAAAATTAAGATTTAAAAATATATTTAAGAAAATATTTTGAAAATTTTAAAATTTAACATTTAAAAAATTAAAAGTTGTAGATTTATAAAAAATTCAAGTTTTTAATTTTTAAAACGAGGTTTAAATTTGAAGTTTTCAATTTTATAAATTTTAAAAAAATTTAAAAAATATTTTTTTCACACCCTAACCCAGTGTTGTCTAAACTGTGTATCGCGGCACAAAATTTTTTGAAAATACCATGAACTGCACTCCTTGTGCGATTTTGGTCATGGCTTTTTATCAAGATGTGCCAAAACCTCAAAAAAAAAAAATAAAATAAAATTTCTATTCCCTTAAAAGCTTCCCAAAAGTTTCCTATCCCTTGACCATCTTCGTCATGTTTAATTTCACTTTCTGATTCTTCATCTTCGTCTTTCTTTTTTTGCAGAAATTTGAGCATAATTGAACTTTCTACTTGAATGTCTTATTCATTCATGAGTAGGAAATAAATTTTCATGGTTCGCGGGTAATTTCTTTTGATGAAAAATACATGAAAAGTTTTGATGTAAATTGGAAAGTTTCAAAAGAATGAGAAAAGTCAAACATAAACAAGATTTTTTAAAGATTTTTTTTTTTGAAAACATCCACGCAAGAGCTTGAGGATAATTTTGTGAATGCTATTATAAAGGTAATTTAAATTAATAAAATAACCTCAAATTCTCTAAATTCTTAAAGCTGTTCAATCAAAGTTTACTGACCCCTCTCATCCAATAACCAATAATTCCTAATAGCTCAACTCGTCCAAATTAATCTAATTTTCCCACCAGAACCAATAAAAATATTGTAAGAAAAGAAAAACAATTTACTCAAGTCAAAGATCGTCGACATTCATTGACATTTACATTAAATGTTTGACGAGCACTGCTCAATTTAGCTCAAGAAAAAAACTTTTTTCATTCGCAGTGAGTTTTATGTACAACATAATCCCTTCTTTAATGATTCCATTCACTTTTTTTTCTGCAATCTTTCATTCATTCCATATTTTTTGCTTGTGATAATAAAACAAACTTCTGCTGAGCACATCCGAAATAAAAAAATTAGAGAAAAAGGCGAAAATTGAGGAAGTAAGAAAGTCATTGTTGGGAGGTGAATAGAGCGCATTTTTCTGAGGATCACAAGGATTTAAGCTTGCTTGATGTTTAATTGTTTAAAATAGGAAACCTACAATTAATTTAATTATTAAAATTCAATTTAAATTTAAGAAAATTGAGAAATTTTGATGTAGTTGCACACCCCTTAAATATTTAAATAGTGTCAATTTCAAAAGTATTAAATACTAGAATTTAAGTAAAATTCCAACAAACTTATTACATTGAAATTTATTTAAAAATCAATCATAGTCTCCTAAATCAAGCATATGCCCCTCTCCTGTCAAAAGAAACCCCGGCCATTACCCCCAAAAAAATCCATCATCTTCAAAAGAATAAGTAAATGAAATAAAATTGCGAGTAAATCCAAAAATAAAGTCGAAAGAAAAACAGAAAAAAGGCAACGGCAAGCAGCAATAAGAAAAAATTTATTATCTTCGATTTCTCTTGTTTCATTTCTAATTTGAATAATTTCGTCATTCCTATGGATTGGTAAATGAATCAATCCCAAAAGGACGATTGATATTGTAATGAAAAGCTGAGGAAAAAAGGCAGGAAATGGATGAAAAAAAAGGAATAAATAAATAAACAACAGAGCAAAAATGAATGTAAAAGAATTGAGCTATGAGAGTGTCTGTAAGTGTCTATATGAGCGAACAGCAACCAGCAATAGCAAACATTTTATGGCAAAATATTGTTGTGGGGCTCTCAACACAACAATTTTCTTTTTATGCATGCATTCATATATTCACGATTTTTTTTGAAGGGGATTTTTTGTTCTGGTGGAAATTGGAATTTTGAGATTTTCATTCAGTTTGGGTGTGAAAATATGCCTTGTGTGATTGTTGACTAATGGATCTGGATTTTTCAATTAATCCTTCGATTTTGAATTATTGGCGATGGAATTTTTGCTTAAAAGTGTTAAGTTTTGGTCAGTTTTGCTCGGTTTTGGGTCAGTTTTGCTCAGTTTTAGGTCAGTTTTGCTCGGTTTTTGGTCAGTTTTGCTCTGTTTTGGGTCAGTTTTGCTCGGTTTTTTGTTGGATTTGCTCGGGTTTGGGCCAGTTTTGCTCGGTTTTGCTCGGTTTTGGGTCAATTTTGCTCATTTTTGGTCAGTTTTGCTCGGTTTTGGGTCAATTTTGCTACGTTTTTGGTCAGTTTTGCTCGGTTTTTGGTCAGTTTTGCACGGGTTTGGTCAGTTTTGCTCGGTTTTTGGTCAGTTTTGCTTAGAATTGCTCACATCCTCTGAGAATAAGCGCCCACTTCCACTGCATACTCCAAAAAAATCATCTTTTCTCACCAATATTCACTCCATTGTGTACAGTGTACATAATACAGTTTGAGTAGAGCAGCAGAGCTTTAACTTTACGACTGACACTTCATATCTTAGCACTTACATTTATGAGAGGAAAAGAGAAACAAAAACAAAGGAAAAACAATTTTCCCATGATAATTTCAATTCATTTTTTTTCATCTCCTTCTCCTTTATGTGTTCCTTTCTTTTTTTTCTGTTCGAGCATAAAAACAAATTTATGAACTTTCTACGCATCTATGCGTATATCCGGTGATGATGTTGGAAACATTTGAATATTTTCACAATATTTCCTGATGAATTAGGAGATCTGAACAGGAAAATGAACCCGGAAAAATATTTTTTTTGACATCGGGAGTGTTTTAGAGATGATTTGGGATGTTGGATATGAGGAAGTGGTTTACTGTTGATGTGGGAATTTTTGGGAATTTTTTTATGGATGTAGAGTGAATTAAGGAGGAATAACTCGGCACATGAACTAGGATTCTACAATAAAGTCGGGTGAAAAATGCTTTATTTTGATGAATATTACTGATTTTTGATCAAAACTACTAAGGACGTCGTTTGTAAAAAAAAGTCTATAAAAATAATATTTTAGAACCCCTTGCATTATTTTTCATCAGAGCTCGAAGTCTTTAAACTTTTGTAGGGAGTCGAGTCGACTCAGAGTCGATTCCGCCATACAAAATCGATGAAAATCACGAGTCGACTTCGAGTTTTGCTTTTTAAGAAGGTCAAACAGCAACAGACCCCTTAAAAATCCAAACATTGAACATAATTTTTAAAGAACCCCCCAATAACCCCTCTGTAAATCTTAAAAAATCTCCAAAAATTCCCAAAAGTCTAAGAAATTCAAGAATCCCTATCCATCATCCTCTCCATTCAAAGTACAATGACTTTTCTTATTATTCTCAATGATTCTTACATCCACAAATAATGAACAAGGAAGAACAGAATAAAATATGATCTGTAAGCAAATTTTCCGCTCACATTGACTCGTTTTTTATGACTTCATTATTTTTTCTTGTTCCTTTATTTATCAGCATGTGGACTCATTCTTTTCCTTTTTTTTTTGGTGAATGAGAAACATTTTTATGATGAGTGTCAAGGGACTGAGATGATTACATGAGAAGTCTCATGAGCAATTTATTTTCCACTCCTCTTTTTTTCGGAAATGTCTTTTAATTACGTTTTGTATAGGAATGATATGAATCTGTAAAATACGAGGAAATGAGGCTCAGAATGTGATTTGCCCTATAGAATTGAGCAAATTCAGGTGAAATTCTAATGGTAGCCATGGGCTATTGAAGCATTTGAGGGTGTTTTTTATTTTTTGGTCATGCTTGTGATCCTGTGCGTTTAAATGAAGTCAATAGTCTGTAAAATTTCTGTTCTAATCGATATGGAGACACATATTCAAATGGTTTGTTGTTTAAATGACTTCCAGGTATGAGCTAGAGATGTAAATGATTAGTGGTGTATTTCATTAGCCAAAGGGTGGGGGGAGTATTAAAAATCCACCTCCTTATAAGCTGGTAGCTGTCAACGTTGCTCCTTACTGACTAACTGTAACCATGTTCCTATGTAGAGCTTAGGATACAACAAAAGGCTTTCTATCTGACTTTGTTGCTGTTGGGGATTGGGAAAGCCGAAGTCTGACTCCGAAGCTCACCAAATGTCAAGTGCATGTCTTCTTGCTGTCGTATCCAAACATTTCCAAACATTTCGAAGGCAGTGCATCAATATTGAGCTTAGACTTTAGTTTTTGAATTACTTGAAGGAACCTCCCCTCGTACCTCTACTTCCCATCTTTTTTAATTGTCATAAAATACTCGATACTTCTACTCGGCAAACCCGAATAGCAAAATTCGGTTAATCAAATACAAATCCAGCACCAAGCTTGCATAAGTCTGGCATGGTATTAGATTAGATTTGAGCCCAGCCACGCTGGGCCACGTAAGTCGATTAACCGACTTGTGCTTTTTGGGAAAGCTTTACGTAGTAAGAGAACGAATCCTAAGGGATATACAATAGCAAGGGGTCATTTCAGAGAGCAGATGAAGGCATGATACTGAGTAGCATTTTAACCAAAAACAACTTCCGTTCAATTATTCCCATAAAATTATCACAACCATGCACGTTCAACCACAAATATGAAATTTTACGACACACCAGCTAGCATAAAAATATGCCTGAAAGCATAAACACGAATAAGCACCAACAAGAAGTGCTATTCATTTGACCTAATTAATAAAAATGTCGCATGGGAAAAAAAATTCTTCTCGTTTTCTGTTTAAAAAAAATCACAAAAAAGCAGCAGAAACAGAAAAAAAAGCTTTTGTGGATGTTTTTTGTTGTTTGCCAACTTTTGAACTTTCTCATAATTTTTATTTTTAATGCGGTAAGCGGAAGTCTTAAATAAAGTAGAAGAAAAAAACTGCAGCAAACTTTTTCGATGTTTTGTTCTGGCATTTCCGTGAAGCTTTTTAAAACATTTTTGACCTATTCGGATGTGTTTGAGATATTTTGAGTGAATTTGAATTAATTTTGAATTTTTTAAAATTTTAGGAAATTGCAATTTGGAATATTTGAAATTAATTTAAATAAAGCAAAGAAATTAGGAAATCTGCAGTGTCTTCCAAATTGTGTGCCACGGCACAAAAATGTGTCATTGAAAATCATCAGAAATTGAACTTTAAGTGTGCCGTGCAGGCGCGTAGCCAGGAGGGTCTAATCCCTCCCCCCTAACTTAAACGTTTGAACCGGAGCAAAAGCACGACCTAAAACGCTTAAGAGGGGGACAAGACCCTCCTGGCTACGAGCCTCGAGCCGTGGCTTAAAAAGGTTGAACAACACTGATTTAAAACTTGAATAATTATTCTAAAATTGTACAAAAATTTACCTTTTCTCCCTATCCCCATTTTATTTCATAACAAGTGACTCTGGTCTCTAAAATCACTCCAGTTATCTGCATTTTTCAATAGTGCTCATATCACATCCCCAGTTTTAGGATCCTCAAAAATATCCAATCCAAAATTCCATCATTTATTCAGCAATCACTAAAATAATTCAAATAAAAGTCCCCGATCACTTAAAACACTAAAGCATAAAGTACTTGAAAATAAAAGTTCAAGAGCCTCATTGAAAAAAGGGGAGCGCAAAAATAAAGCAAACAGCAAAGTTTTTTCTCTTTTTCAAACAAAAAGCACGTAAATGGCATCCGGCATGTGCGTAAAAAATGGATGAAAAATTTACATTGTAAATAAAAATTTTACATATACGCATATTTACAAGCAGAAGAGGAGCGAAAAAAATGTAGATACGGGATTTATGAGAGCGAGTTACTTAAGCTCGCGTGTGAGTTGGGGGGCAAAATGTCTGATTTATCATAAAATGGATTTTTGTGTGTCTATACTTCATGTCTGTATGTTATGTATGCGTATTAAAATCAAATAAAGATTAAAATATGTAGGAGAATGCAGGGTGTGATATACTTTTGGATTAATTAAGAAAGGAACTGAATAAGATGATTGAAATTGATGAAATTCTACTTAAATCGCATGCATAGTATTGAGCATATTGGTGTGGAACCTGGGGGAGGGTTTTTTCCTCTGCTAGGGGGTTTTTACTCAGAAATGTCAATTTTCGTTATTCATCATTTTATTTCTAATTTTAATTCCACTGCATCAACTAAAATCATCTCAATTACTTCCTTTGCAAAATTATCTTTAATTTTTTTCCTTCCTATTCCTTCCTGCAATTTATTTCTCGTCATCTGAAAAAAAATCCTATTCAACAGGACACATAAAAAATTCATCTCAAATATCCTCATAAATAATTTCATCCTTCTTATCTTAGATTTAGTCTATCAAAAGCAATTCGTAGAACATTGAATCAGTCTCATGCTCGCATGAATGAAGCTTTATGAGAATGTGACAAAATAATAATGAAGAAAGGAAAAGTCTTGAATGGACTTAAAGATAAAGCAGATGGACAGTTTTTTTGTTGAGTCCATTTTTCATCATATCTGAGATTTTTTTGTGGTCTTTACAAATTTAGATTTGAAAGAATGTGTGGAGATTCAATAAGAAGTACAAAAGGGTCTTTAAGGAATTTGTGGAAAGGAATTTCAAATTCATCAACCATTCAAATTGATCTGTTTTAAGAAGAAGACAAAAATTCCATTTTTCCACATTTCACATATAGGCAGCACCAGAAGCAGCCAAATCTCTTGTATGCTCCAAAAAGGTTGGTTTTTAAAAAGCCGACATTTGATATTAATAATTGCTAATTTTATCGCGATGATCAAAAATTCATAAGTACCTTCACCTTTTGCAAGTGGGTCGTGTGAATTAGGTTGACCAGATATTTTTTTGACTCAGGTGCCATCTAAGGATGGCTAATTAATTAAGAATTTTTTTTGAAAAAATAGATGACCTGAAAGTAAAATAGAGGACATCCCACGTGTTTCCCAATTTTATTTGTTTTGGACCAAATACATTTTTTGAAAAATGAAAAAAAAAGAGGACTTTCCTCTGAAAAACCAAGAAGATGGTCAGCCTAGTGTTAATTAAAATGTAGATTTTGTTTTTCGCGAGTGAATTTTAATTTTTTCACGCATTATGACTTGTTATAACATAAACAGATTTCATGGATTATGATTTTATGCATAATATGGATTAACATTTAGAATGAGTGGACAAAATTAATTATTTATGCTGAAGCTTTGTTCATAAATTGAAATTAAAAATAATAAAAATCTAAATTTTGAAGAAATATTATTTTTATGGGGGTTCATTAGAGTTCATACAAAATTCATTGTCAAACAAAATCTTAAATTTAATGATCAGGAAATTTTTTAGCTTGGTGACACACCATATAAAGGAATCAGGTGATCAGGAGCTGATCTATAACAGTGTTTTTAAAACTATGATCCAAGGAGCTTTATTATTCTGCGAGAAAATCTTAGGCTACAGTTAAGGAGTGAATTCTTAAGAAATTTAAAACGTGTCGTGCAGAGCTCGAAGTCGATGACATTTTGTATGAAGCCGAGTTGACTCGGAGTCAACTCCGCCATACAAGATCGCTGAAAATCTTGAGTCGACTTCGAGCTACTTCATGCTACTCTTGTAGAACATTTGTCCTCAATATTGACCTAATTTTGATTAAGCATTCACGAGAAAAATTTCAAACTTCTTTGTGCATGTACAGATCCATTATATCCTAAAAAAACATCCTGTGACTTCCTTCTACTTTCTTTTCATCTACAAAAAATTTCTATAATTTTTTTCCTCTCTTTGTCGTCTCTCAAGGGTGTGTAAAATTTATATACAATAACTCCCATACACAATAGCACTTGATAATGTATACATGCAGCATAGATGCGATGATATTTTCTTCCCTTATTGTTATTCATTCTCAACGAAAATCTTCCCTGGAGGATGAAAAAGAGAACATAAAAACATCAGAAAAAGACAGAATAGGAAAAGAATTGTTTACTTTCCATAAACTTCCTATTCTCTCTACGGTTCAGTGTCGTAAGCATAAGCTCCTTCTTTGTTTTATCATCTTCTAAAAGTCTATTTGTATTTCATAAATTATTTAAATTCAACTTTTTTTTAAAAAAAACAAGAATTTATTTTGTTGCTGTTGAATTCTGAGAGAAATTTTGTTTTGAATGAATTTGAGAAGATTATAAATAATTTTTTCGCAGCGCGTGTGGCTGTGAATTAGGAAAGGAGATATATTTATTTTTTTTCTTGAGATTTAAAAGCTACAAAGTTTGACTTTTACTGTGATACATAAAAAAGGTATGACAAAACCTGATTTAAGATGTTGATAGATAGGCTGTCCAGCTCGTCAATTTTGATCGGGACAGACGCTCGCTTTTTTCAACAAAGTCCTGCTTAAAATCTTTAATGATTTGGATTTTTGTACCTATTTTTCCTGGAAAATGCTTGAAAATTTCGTCTGTCCCGCTTTTTAAGAGCTTAAATCGAACCATGTCCCACTTTTTGACCGAAAATCGGCAAAAGCAATGGACAACTTATTGATGGAGGGTGTGGGGATCAGAAGTTTTATTGCTCCATAACAATATTGTTGTCTGATGTTCGGCATGAGCATCAAACTCTAAAATAAACCGTTAAGCAATTAAAAAAATTTGCAAAAATTTTAAAACAGCGTCAATTACAGATTTTGACGCTTATGTTGACATTATAGCAAGGATGACGATGCTTGGCTTAACATTTTTTGTCCGAATGGCGGTCATCCCAAGTGGACAAAGAACTAGTTAAAAGCTTGACATTGACTTGCCTATTCATGGCGATTAAGTATCCATTGTACATATATCTAGTTAAAGTCGAGTTAACGTCTAGTTTTGTATGTTTTATAAATTTTGGCCAGTTAAAAGACTGGTAAATGACTTTCCAATAATGGAATTTAACTAGCTGTGTCCAGTCGTGCATATTACTCGTGGCAACGTTTTGTTGCCTTGACGTCAACATAAGCTTTTTTGTCGCTCGAGATTTTCAACATTTTTCAACAAACCAAAAAAAATTGACTTTAAATTCTACAAAATGAATAAGCTCATAAACAGCACATAAGCTAACATTACAAAAATCGATTGAGTTGTTTTTACAATTCTCGGATTTGTGTTTTACATGCGAGAATTCAAAGAATTTTTTTCTCCCGGTTCGCTGTAAATCATATCGCTGTAAACAAACTTGATATTGATATGTCAATATGGGAACATATAGAATTTATGAGAATATTCAAAAGAATTTTTTCTACTTTGAAGTTGGAAGCTGCTTTGAAGTTTTTGAGTTCGTTGACTGGAATTTTTAAATTCTTGAAGAATTTTTGAAGGTGAATTTGAATTTTTAATAGATTTTGCTTCGCTATAGCTTTAATCTATTGAGAAGGAGGTTTTAAGGAACAATCTTATTTTAAATGGATACTTTAGGGTAGAAGAGATCATAAGTCAAAATTGTGCATCCTTTAGAATAAAATTTCTATATTCTATAATTTGAAAAATTCCCAAACCCACAAAAAAATTCATAAATAAATGTTCCTTCGACAGAATCTGATATTAATAACCTTGTGATTGACAAGAGCATGAAAAAATATATTTTTTTCCCTTCTCGGAAAGCAAACGTCGACCATATTTTGTGAGCCGCGCGTGATTGAAAGGTTGACATTTTTCCTCGGGACACGAACATTTTGAATATTACACAATCCATTCTAATGCAAATTCATTCTATTAAGCAAATCTAACAGATAACTCTTTCTTTTTTGTGCTTGTAAATTTTGGGACAATTTAGCTCAGGGATATTTTTTTCGCATGTTATACGCAAAAAAAAGAAAAGCTGAAGTTTTTGGAGGTTATTGATATTATATCGACAAAAAAACGTTGAATTTGGTGCCTTTTTTGTGAATGTCATGCGGAGGATCGATTTTATTTGAATAATGTGATACCGCGAGCAGCTATTGAAGGTTTTTTGCTATGAAAAAAATAATTTTGTGAAACAAATTGTTGCTAAAGCTTGCAAGCACTACTTAGGATCCTAGACTTATAATTGGGACTCTATGGTCTAGACTTCTCTTTGTTAATATCAATGTCATATTCTAGTTGCAAGTATGATATCTCCTAAATCAGTGTGTGCCTTAGAAATTTTTTGAAAATGACTCGAGCCGCATGCTGTGCGCGACTTTGTTAATGGCTTACCCTTAAGGTGTGCTGTGGCTCAAAAAAGTTTGGACAACACCTGGAGCGTAGCCAGGAATTTGAAGAGGGGGGTGGGTGGGAATTTTTGTGTGGACAAATTGAAGGGAGAGAGGGGATTTTTATATGGAAAAATTGAAAAGGGAGGGGGGATTTTTGTGATTTTTTCATGAAAACCCTATCAAAATAAAGAAATTTCTGTTTACGTCCCACCCCCCCCCCCCCCCCTTGGCTACGCGCCTTGACAAACCTGTTCTAAATGAATAGTACAATGATATATTTGAGGTTTACCTAGGAGCGTAGCCAGAAATTCTTTTTGAATGGACGGGAAAATTTTTGGGGGGTTTTTGAATTTTTTCTTCAAAAATTCAAGATTTTCAAGATTTTTTTTTAAAAAATGAGGGGGTTTGACCCCAAAATCCCCTCTCTGGCTACGCCCATAGGTTTACCCAAGACCATTGCATATTAGGCTTTAGTCGATGGTATGCTATGCACTAGAGTAACCCTAGTCAATTGAATTTATGAAACTAACATTGAATTTAAAAATAAATATCACTAAATTAAGATTTCCAGCTTTCCATCCTTACGACACTGTCACAAAAGTATTTATACATTGACATAACGTTAAATAGCCTTAAGCACAGCAATAAATAAAAGCTATTAATCCAATCTCAAAACCTTCTCAAGAAATTCAAAATAATTTCCTCACAACAATCATTAAGAATTCCAATTCGATAAAAGTTCAAGACACTCATAAAGCCATCAGAAAATACAAAAATCAAACGACACAATAGAAAACAAAAATTGTTTTTGTTTCAAAACTGAATATTATTTCCACAGCTGTCGTTCACATCACCCACTTTTTATAGATATATAAAATTTCAACAATAGCTATGATATACAAAAACTGTATCTAAAAGTCATACAAGAATTTCCTATACAATGTCATTATTTCGTTTAAAAAAGCACATCAAATATGCTTTGATTTTTTCTTCCTGCTCAAGCCAGCATACGAGACAATATACATGCTGATAGACAAAACAGAATGGAGAGAACAGAAAAGAAAGTCTGAAAAGTGCCAAAAGGGCTGACATACAACGGATGAGAAAAAGATGAGGAAATGGAAAATGGTTGTTACTAACAATAAAGCAGCAGCGACAAAGGAGCATAAAGAACTTTTTTTTACGGTAACCAATAAAAAGAGATTGCCTAATAACATGAATCTCTCTAGATGATAGAAGAGAGCTGCTCTTCCCCAATATTATGATTATTATGCCACTTTAGTTATTCTGTTTTGTACAGTGGGATGATGGAGATGGTAAAGTAGAGGTTTGCATTGAGCTTGTTGTAAAAACTGAATTGTTGACATTTTGGATTTTTGTGTTTAAAGGCAAGGCAATGAGGTAGAGATTTAAAAAATTTGGAACAACACCCTAATGAGGCTAAGCGATGAAATGGCATCAGTGGCTTAAGTGGTGGAGTTGACCTTACATGCCGAAAGTTGTGGGTTCAATCCCAGGCCAAGTCTAGTTTTAGAAGATCTTTTTTTCATTCCACTGTTGTAGTTTCAAAGCTCGGTTCGCGTGTTGGGTGTAGTTATGAAGTCTATGGCACAAAACGTGTCTGCTTTGTATTGTGACTAGGTACATTGCAGGGTACATCAGGTCTTCAGATGAACTCGAGTTTTTGCAATGTGCAAAGCTTGCAAGTGGTTCGGATTCCACTATAAACTGTGTGGTGCAATAGATTCGGTTCTAATTTGAATCACAGTGCCTCCAGCTCAAAAAGGCTGAACCCTATCTTTGCTTTACCTTTTAATGAACTAGGTCAGTTAAACCAACTCAGCCCTGACGCCCCTAATAAATCATTTCTAGTTGTTATTCTCGGGATTTTGAGAACTTGAGAACCCCAAAATTCATGTGCTGTTTTATTTTCATGGCATATGATATCGGTGTAGCGTAGTTGAATATTATAATCATAAGCTTTGAGCTACACAGAGACAAAAGGAAAAGTTTTTGTCTTCTCATATCGTGTTCCTTACATGCTGCAATTTTACATTTTTTTTGCCTCATAGAAGATAGGAATTGACAGTCCTTATGGGGAAAGTTATGGAAATTTTGTGTGATTTTTTCGGGACAAATTGAAAATAAAATGCAAAGGAATGTGCTTAATTCTTTAAGTTTTGAGGTTTAAAGTCTAATTTTGACATGTTTCAACGACCTTCCATTTGGATTAAAGTGAAGTTTAAACTTAGTTTTGATTGATTAAATACAGAAACTTTATCAAACAGTCAGAAAGCATAAAACTTCCAATCTGGCGCATAGCCAGGATAAGGCCGTGCTCTCGCTGCAGTTCAAAACGTTTAAGGGGGGACAAGACCAACAAATTAACTTAAAATTATATCTAAGTCAAAAAGCACAGCGACCCCGTCACAATCTCACAAAAGCACCACAATGGAAGCACTTCTCACAAAAGAAACAAGCAAAAAAAAAAGAGAACTTTAACGCGATAAATGTGACGCTGAGCATAATAAATATTTGTCTTTTTATCAGCACCTCAGCACCTCCCCTAAACTTTACTTTCTTCGAGCCATTTTCGTTGTCATTTCCATTCCTTCTTTTATCATATTCAAACATGTACATGAGACGTATACACATATACAGCATAGCAGTAAGAAAGTCGGATCGCATCTGGTTCTGCTGTGGATTTTTGCTGCTTTTGCCTTTTTCTTCTGTCGTCATAATTGAACGATGTTTAATTCTATGTCAGATATTGTAATGGTAATGGCTATTGCTATATTTTCTGGTGTTATATCGTAGTTTTGCGTATATTGTGATGAGGATGTGAGCTGACTGGAGGTACTTGGAGTGATAATTGAGAGAGTTTTGGTATAATGAGAGTCTGGTGGGGTCCAGAGCTAATTTGGATGTGGAAATAGGATTTGATCCATAGCTTGAATAGTGGAGTATGAGTTTTGTAGGTCCTGGCAGGGGCGTAGCCAGAAAATTTTTAAGGGGGGGCCATTTTCGAAAATTAACAAAACCGTTATTTTGTATCCTTAAATCTATATTCATTCTTCATAAGTTTAAATATTTAATTCATTATTCATACATTAAATTTAATTTTTCGTGCTGATTTTGACATTTCTTTCATCACTTCCTCTACATTAACTGGTTCGTCTCTATAAATACTTAATAAAACAATTATCAGATTTTCGTAGGGGGGGGGGGGGCCCTATGGCCCCCCCTGGCTACGCCCCTGGGTCCTGGGACCCGGTTTCTAGGTCTACTCAGAGCATCCTAGGGCAAACATGAAATTTAATGCACCACAATATAGAATATCAATAAAATTAATTTGAGACTTGTGTAGGGTGCCCTGGGTAGACCTAGAAATCGACCCTAGACGCAGCCTTCATAATAATTTTGTTGAACTGTTTATTCAATCGTGTACTTAATGCTCTCTGATATTTACTAGATCTTTCTTTAAATTGTAATGTTCTGAATCTTTCTCCCCCATCCCCATCCCTTGCTCTTTCTTTAATTCCCATAATTATTTTTCCACAGACATAACATTTTTTTTTCTCATTTCATAAAGAATTTTTGCTCCTCCTTTATGTTCCCCAACAATGAAACTACTAGGAAAAA
Organism: Chironomus riparius; assembly: GCA_917627325.4. NCBI lineage: Eukaryota > Metazoa > Arthropoda > Insecta > Diptera > Chironomidae > Chironomus > Chironomus riparius. The sequence goes on along the minus strand of OU895877.1, from coordinate 11,215,966 downwards.
TAGAGAACAGAAAAAAAAATTCTTTCAATTTTCATTAAGTAGAAAATGAACGGAGAAGAATAAAACGTATACAAATAAAAATGCCATTGAGGCGTCGTCCTGTAGGCTGAAAATATGCGTACTATGCATATATATCTATACACAGAATGAATAGCATTGTAGATAAATTCTATAAAGCAGAAGCCATGTATGAGAAATGAAAGGAATCGGAATGGAACTTAATTGAAAGTCACATGTTTTCTTGAAGATGATGAATGGCATTCTAACGGGTCGACTGCCGCGTGCTAGGAAAGTGAATATCAAGAAAATAAGTTAGAAAGTCGGAAGATGAAGAATGTTGAGGGGGGTGTGAGGGTGACTGTAGAATGAGGAAAGTTCTGATGTATATTTTTAGAGATGAGAAGAAAATTCGGCCTGTTTCACTAAAGTGGATTATCCTCGATTTCGGATTATAAACTTCAGTTTTTTGGAAATATTTCTAGACGCTTAAGGTTATTAAGAGATCTAATATGTGATATAATTAGAATACTTTGCTACTTAAATTAACATATACTTAGAATTTTTATATCTTCTTTGGTTTGAGAATTATAGCAAAAATTAAAGTTAATCTACTAGATTTGGATAGAAAATTGAATAAATAATACTTCTTAACAAAAAGCAAAAGTTTAAAGTATACAGAAATTTCAGGCATAGTTCACTCTATTATAATCCAAAATTAGAAATACCACACCTCCCATAAAGTTTGAGATATTTACAAAAAACTGAAGTAGATAATCCGAAATCGAGGATAATCCACTTTAGTGAAACAGACCGAATCGGTTTGAATGATAAAATTTATCAGGCTTGGATTGTGATTAGGCGCATTTTTAGAGAATTTGAGATATAATAAAGATAATTTGAGAGTGAATTGAGAGAATTTGAGAGCAAATTCAAGAGTAAACTTGAGAGAATTTAAGAGAAAGTGAAGAGAATTTGAGAGAATTTGAGAGTGATTTGAGAGAATTTGAGAGAGAAATTGAGAGATTTTGAGAGTGAAATTGAGAGAACTTGAAAGTAAAATGAGAGAATTTGAGAGTAAACATGGGAGAATTTGAGAGTAAATAAAGAGAATTTGAGAGTAAAATGAGAGAATTTGAGAGTGAATTGAGAGAATTTGAGAGTGAATTGAGAGAATTTGAGAGCAAATTGAAGAGTAAACTTGAGAGAATTTGAGTGTTTTTAGGAGAATTTGAGAGTAAACTTGGGAGAATTTTTCGAGAATTTAAAAGTAAAATAGAAAAAATTTAAAAGTTAACTTGAGAGAATTTAAGAGTAAACTTGAGTGAATTTGAGATTGAATTTGAAAGCAAATTAGAGAAATTGAGAGAAAATAAGAAATATTTCCATAATTTTGTTGCTCGTTTTTAATAAATATTCAAAATTAAAATTTCGCAGAAGTACATAATTAATTTCCAAAATATCTGATTTATTTATTGATGACATATTATATATTGTCAGGAAGTCATCAAAAATAATTTCTCAAATGTCATCAATAAAAGGTTTTGCAACTTCCCTATAACTCATCTCAATTTCATATTAAAAACAAAATTTAATAAAAAACTTAATGAAAAATTCCCAGAATTTTTAAGTTGAAATTCTCAAAAATGAAAATGAGTTTCCGACAGCCTTGAATATTTATTTCAATTCTTTTAGAGCATTTTTTTTTCACAAAGGTTATGTCACATCAATCAATTTCACTTCCATTCTACAAGTGTCTGTAATGTTTTTACTGTAGATTGATAACTTTGTGATAGAACTTCTTATTATTCAACCGAAGCGATGGGGTGAAAAATTTGGGTAATAAATATAAATTGATAAATTCTTTCAGGTGGAATTGAATTTGAAAGTAGATTTTGAAGTTTGAATGTGAACTCTTTTCGATTTGTGGAAGGAGCTTCGCTGTGGATGAAAGACTTAACTTCCTGGCCATGAATCTGACTAGCATGATACAAATCAAATGGAATTTATATGTGAAACATGATAAGATCTTAGGACTGCACTATAGTAACTCGATTGGATGGGGGGTAAAATCCCCGAAAGATATTAATTCCACGATCCTGCGGGATAATAACCCCGAAAATCGCAAATTTTTAAATGTTCCCTGCGAGATAATATTCCCACTTAGAAATACACGTGGAATTATTATCCTTCCCGAAAGATAATATTCCCACCTATAATTACAAGTGGGATTATTATCTCCCAGGTAGATAATAATTTCACTTACATTACTAAGTGGGATTATTATCTTTATGGAACACGATTAAAATTATGGATTAAATCTAATCAAAAAACTTATTTGTCATAGTGGATAATAATTCCACTTGTATTAATAAGTGGATTTATTATCTAATAGGATTTTCATCCAAAAAAAATCCCACTTATTAATTTGTCAATTTCATTATTCCAAAAACTTAAATAAGAAGAAAACATAAATATTGGTTGAATGTTTAAGTTGAAAACTTGGTTTTTATGCCTTTTGTAAATGTAATAATTAGAAGTCTCTAAGATGCCTCGTTATTGAGATTTTTGCTGATTTACTTGCCTTGATGCTTGTTTGCTTACGTATCATGCGATTTTCCCATCAATGCTACAACCAATTTAAATTCTGTTTTTGCCCATTTGCTTTTTTTCCTCAAAATGCGAAAAACTGTTTTTCAAGCTGAACAAAAATAAAGTGAATACGGTGTGAATATAAAATCTATTTTAGGATATAAAATTTTTTTTGTATTCACACCGTATTCACGTGTGAATCTATTGGTTTTGTTCAGATTGAAAAATCAGTTTTTCGCATTTTTTGAGAAAACGAAGCAAAATTTGTTATAAAAGGCCAAGAAGAAAAGTTTGTGCCTGAAATTTTACATCATTTTCAAAAAACAGATTTCAAATTGGTTGTGGCATTGCTGAGAAAATCGCAAAATACGCTTTCTGTAAGCAAATAAGCAAACAAGCAAGCAAGCAAGTTAATCAGCAAGAAATCTCAATAACGAGACATTGTAGAGACTTCTAGTTTTTTACATTTGATCCGTGCTGCTCTATAGAAGAGCTGTATTGTTTTTAGGCAAGGTAGGAACAGCCGTTGCTTCAGAAAAAGTAAAAAACTTTCCTTTCTTACGAATTTTTTAAAACAAAAGTTGACTGTGATTTTTATAAAATTCAAGTTTGGATGAAAATTTTTTTTTAAAAACTTTTAAAGAATGTTCGTTAAGCTTTAGACCTTCAAACTTATGCTGAGCGAAGCTCAGCTCACTCGCTAGCTTTATATCTTCAAACTTATGCTGAGCGAAGCTCAGTTGACTTATCAAGCTTCATACCTTCGTACTTATGCTGGGAAAATCTTGGTCTATCCATTAGACTTTTGATGGTACGGTGTGAATATAATCCGCATTGGGTTTCTGCCCGATACACTAGTTCTGACAGGTTTTATTTTAAGCTTTTCTTTAAAAGAGCTCAAGTTTGAAAGAACTTACAAGATGTTTCGTTTGAATTTTGTACGAATCACTTTAATTATTTGCTGAACATTTTCTATAAATTTGTGGCCATCAGTTTGTTTAAGTAACCCTGTATACCTGAATAATCAGAATAATTTCGAAATTTTGAGATTATAAACAATCAAATCTCTTAAATGGTCTAAAACCATTAGAAACCTTCTTGGGGCTTGTATACTTTATACTTGTATACTATATAATTTTGCGTTCTTTTTATGTTTAAATCTTTACATTTTTCTTAGCAAAATGTGTAAAAAAATATTATGATTATATTTATAAATCTAATTTTGTTAAGGGCAATTTACAATTATTTGAAAGACTTTTGGAAAATTTCAGGAAAGAATCGAAAATTTATTATTTTGCCCATTAGAGGTTAGCATATCTACTCCTAAAAATTTGAACAATACTGTGATTTTTAAACAGTTGAATGAATGAAGCGAAACAAAATGGAATTACAGCTACATTTTCTTTAAACATTCGAGCGAATCTCTAACATAATTTTATATGGAATAGCTAACATCTTTAGATCAGTTGAACTCACTTGAACCCACCTTGCAAGGTCTTGATTTTAATTTTTAAACAATTTGGAATAATATATTTTTAAAAAGCAAACATTCAACCAATATTTATGTTTTCTTCATATTGAAGTTTTTGGAATAATGAAATTGACCATTTAATAAGTGGGATTTTTTTTGGATGAAAATCCTATTAGATAATAAATCCACTTATTAATACAAGTGGAATTATTATCCACTATGACAAATAAGTTTTTGGATTAGATTTAATCCATAATTTTAATCGTGTTCCATAAAGATAATAATCCCACTTGTAATTATAGGTGGGATTATTATCTTTCGGGAAGGATAATAATTCCACGTGTATTTCTAAGTGGGAATATTATCTCGCAGGGAACATTTAAAAATTTGCGATTTTCGGGGTTATTATCCCGCAGGATCGTGGAATTAATATCTTTCGGGGATTTTACCCCCCATCACTCGATTGTGCTAATAATACATCAAAAATTCAAGCTAAGGACGTTCCACTAGACAAACTGTAAGCCCTTACATTTAAATATCTCCACAAAAAAATTACCATCCACGTCTAATTTCCGCGCCAAGACCAAATACGGCAAGAAAACTAAAGAGACAGATAGAGTAATGAATTAGACATGGGAAAATAAATGAGAAAAAGTAAAGAGAATGAAGAAGAAAATGGCAAACGAAAAGTCTTGAGGCACAGTGGCATCGGCAGACGAGGCACACAGAATGAGAAAAATACGTCGAAATGAGAAATATCGAAGGCGATTTTTCTTGTAATTAATGTTCACTCAAGCGTGAGACTGAGTTTTTTTCCGTTAATTGAGATAAATACGCCACATCGTTTTTCGCCTTGTCTTAAGCACTGTCGAAGGAGCTCCACTCAGCATTTATTTCTTTATAACTTTCCCTGTGATTATCTGTCGGTTACATGCCGTGTCTTCTCATTCATTTTCAGTTGCTAACAATTACATCACTTTTTTTCCATGTGCTCATTTCGCCTGGATATTTTCACGTGTAACAACTTAAGTTTGGCTGATGAGCTTGTGTGTGTGAAATCTCTTAGAGATGAGATTTATGGACATATAATTTCGCTTTGTTGTGCCTCATTTTTTTCTACACTTTATGGCATCATTAATCTAATTAGATGTATTTATATATTTAGCACCGGTGATGAGCTTTTGTGGGTTGGCTATTATTTAGAGATGGTGCTTCTTCTGAGCCATTTAATGCCTTGTTTTTTTCTCATTTTTAATTTAACAAGAATCATCTGTAAGTCTAATAAACTTTCATCGGTACTCAACATTTCATAATACTTTGTGTGTTATCAAATTAAATTCCTTTGCAGCATCATGTCTGGAAAGTTTTTTTTTGTTTCTTTAGAATCAGAAAGATTTTTTTATCGGAGCAGCGATGAGGGTTATTCACTTATGACGTCACGCATTCAAAGAACTGCTACTCAAACCAGGCGCGTAGTCAGTGGGGGGGGATTTGGGGGACAAATCCCCCTTCGTCTTGAGAAATTTCTACATTTTGCTAGAGTTTTTATGAAAACCTCGAACCACCCCCCCCCCCCCCCCTAAAAGTTTTCTAAACAAAAAAAAAATTGTCTCCCTCTCTTCAAATTCCTGGCTACGCCCCTGACTCAAACTAACCTCAATAGCACAAGTTGGTTAATCGATCAGAAATCCGGCGTCAAGCCTGTAAGACAGACGAAAGCTTGACATCAAATTTCTGACTTGTGGTATCCGATTTATAGATGAAATGTCAAATGAAACTACTTCTCATACAATCAGACTCATAGCTTATTATAACCAACACCTCAAAAGCCTAGAAGCTCACTTCCATTGAGCTTTATTAAAATCTCAACAAAACTTCATTTCTAGCTGATTCATCACATCTTGTTTAAAAGAACCATTCATACTAGTTAAATGAAGATAATTTTTCTACAGAATGAGAATAAATCTCTTCTCGCGCGAGTGCTAAGTGGATGAATGTGCTATTGACACTCAATTTAATTCCTCGTTCATTTTCTTTCTCTCTTTTACATTTCTTATTCATCCTTAATGACAACATTCTTTTTTTCTCCTTGCTCTCTTTTCAGTTCTACTTGCGATCATCATCATCATCCAAGTCGAGTCGGTAAGTGTCTTTTATTCATGTACGTATTTTTTTTCATATTCTGCAGTGCTACGGAGTGGTTGTTAAAATAAGAAACTTAAGTAATGTGAAAACATACAGCATAATGTAAAAATTATTCAACAGCATTATTGCTGATGTTTTTCTTTCTTTTGTGCTGGTTCTTTGGCCCCAAACAATCCCCATCCCATCCACTTCATCAGCATCAATTTCATTTTCTTGTCTCTCTTTCTCTCTCATTATCGTCACTTTCTGTCGATGCTTGCAAAAGAACAAAAAATGGGACATTGAATTGAAAGAAAGAAAAAAATTCATTTAGCAAATTTCGGATGGGAATTGCAAAACAATGCCATAAAAAATTGAATTGATACAATTTGTTTCCGGTTCATTTCACCACACTTTTTGGACGAACTTTCGATTTTTCTTTCTGGTGTTGATTTTGTTTTGTTGGCGTTTGTAATGAAAAAAAAGTGAATAATCATTGTTGTTAGTTGAAAAAGTGACGATCATTATTTTCTAGAAGAGGAGGTGTCAGGAGGGGGATTGATGGATTAAAGAATTAAGGTTTGGTGTTTCTTGGAATTGATTTTCAATTTTGAAGATGGAAATTGCATTTAAATTGAATTAAAAATTTTTTTGAGGGTATTTAAAACAATTTTTTGGAATTTACTGCAGAATTTTTGAAGAAGATGGTTCACTAATCCAGTGGTGCACAACATTTTTTGTACCACGGCATACCTTGATGGTAAGCTTTTACAAAACCGGGCACATCACACGGTTTTGCGGATATTTTTTGAATTTTTCGTGGCACTTTAGTGTGCCGTGGCACATGGGTTGGTCAGCACTGCTCTAAACCAGTGTTGTTTAAACCTAGGTTGTTTACCTTAGGGGTAAGCCATTACCAAAGTCGAAAACAGCATGGGGCTCGCGCCATTTACAAAAAATTACTACGGCACACAAGTGTGCTGCGGCACACAGTTTAAACAACACTGCTCTAAACTAATAAAATACATCTGCTGGGTTCAATCAATGACAACTTTTTAAGAATCCCAAGATTAGGGTGACCATCTGCGTAGTTTTACAACGGACAATCCTGTATTTCAAAACTCTGTCCTGTATAAATTTGAAAACTTTGTTCCGGGTCCTGTATTTTTTTCACGAAAATTTCCGTTAATTTTCGAATTTTACTCTATGTCCTGTATTTTTCGTAAAAAATTTACCAAAAGTCCTGTATTTTCATGAAAATTAGATGGTAACCCTACCCAAGAAGGACTTTTACGTTTTAATAAAATTTAACTTTAATTAGGTTTGGTGCTGTAAAAGCCCCCCAAAATTTTCCCTATTATCTCATTTACCTTTCTCTCATCCTACCCAAAATTTTAAAAATATAACTTACTCAAAAATATGTTCAATGAAGTTCTCAACCTCTCTAAATCACATATTCAACTTCATTCCTCAAATAAAAATAAAATATTTCTCTTTTCCTCACAATTAAATCATTTTTAATAGTCCAAAGAGGACGAAAAAGTTCTTTTCATTAAATCTGTACCTAATTCTTCTTCATTTTCCAATTTTATTTTCTCTAAATGATGAAAATTGACCTACGTCAAGCGTATTAACCTTCGACCGGAGAAGAATAATAGGTGGTCATGGGGAGAGTTAAATTGACATGGGAGAATGAGAAAGGATCTAAACTTAAGAACGTCAAAATATACAGAAATTGTTATGACACTAAATGCCAATTCCAATCGGAGCATAGTAGATGAAAGTAATTTGTAGTAATGATCAGTAAGGTGGGAGAAGAAAAGCTTCTTTCGTGTGAATGTAAATGAGGCCAGGTGGGACATAAGTTTTGATTTAAGGTAATGATTGGGTCATTATTAAATGATGTCAATCAGCTAAATCAGCATTTTAGAAACTTAGAACTAAACTAGCTTAAATATCGACAATCCCGAATGGCACGGTTAATCGATCACAAATCCTGCAACAAGCTAGCATGACTCTGGTTTGGTGCTTGCTTCGGTTCAAATCCAGCACCATGCCAGAGTCACACCGGTTTGATTCCAGATTTCTGATCGATTAACCAACTTGTGCCATTCGAGAATTGAGATAAGCCTCCACGATTATATCTGATGAATTTGCACGACTCAATATTCTATTCATCTGCTTATTAACGATTTGTAAGCAAAAAACCACAAAGAATTGACAACTTCAATAATTAGATTAGTCAAAAAATCAAACAAAATGCTTCAAATTTTTAAACTCTATCAAAAGATTTTAAAATAATTTTTCTGAGATATTTCCGATAATTTTATTAAGACCCAGAAAAGTCCCCAAAAAAAAAATTTAAAAAATAATCTTTTTCATCACCGAAACCCCATTGAAGAGACTATGAAAAATTTCACAGCTCATGACGATGAAAATAAGACATAAATCGCCTTAAATAATGTTAAAAAGAAACCATAAGAAGATGTGAGACACAGAAAAAAAGGAGAGAATAAATGACACAAAATGTGACGAAGAAGATGAAAAAGATTAAAAAAATGAATTTCACAAGAATAAAAAAAATGTAAATTTTCATTTTCTTCGACTTCCTTGTTATTTATCTAGCATCTGGCACCAGCAGAAGAAGAAAAGGCATGAACGCCTGAGGCGAAAAGAGACGAAATAAAGATGAGAGAGATTGGTGAAGGAAATGAAATTCACAAAAATGACAAAGACAAGCACGTGAACGAATCAAAAAGGATTTTTTTTTGTTAAATTTCATTTTCGTGGAATTTTTTCATATTTTTAGCTTTTTGCTGTTTTTATGGTGTGGGATGTGAATTTGTTAAATTTATTCAAGTCACAGCTTTTTTGGGGGTCATTTGGTTTTTGATATTTAAATGGTTTATACCAGTTTTATTAATATTAGCCCCCCCCCCATGAGAGTTTTTAGTTTGGTCTACAGCATCATTTGTGAATGTTCCTCATAAGTTTTGTCTTGTTTAATGCTTTCAAGATAGTAAAATAAATTCCAAAAACTATGTTACACCTACGACCCCTACTAAGACCCCCTCCACTGCCCCCATCCATTACTCTCAAGCTATTTAACTGGTCCTCTTGAAGCAAAAGTCAGAAAGGATTTCTGTTCTTGAACTACACGAAAAAAAAATCTTCAAAAGAAATCACATAAAAAATCGCGAAGCATCCCACAAAAATGCGATTTTCAAGCATCCCAAAAATGTCACAAAAATTCTCATTTCCTCCACTTCAAAAAAATTCCTCTCTTCCCACTTTTCATATAAAGTAAAAAAAGCAGCACACAAAACCGAAACATAAATGGCCACGACCAATGTTGAATTTCTTTTTTTATTTTAATTTTTTGCCGAACCAACTTTTTCGTTGATATTATTTCACTTTATCACACAATGTCAACCATTGTCAAGGCAGGGATTACAAGGCATACACAGTAAATGTTGAAAATTTATTTTATATGCCAAGTGCTAAAAATTAAGTTCCGCAATGTAGACACTCACATGGTTGTGGATTGAGAATCTTTTTGGAGAGTTTTGTAAAATGGATTTTATCGTTTATGTGAAATTTTTTGAGAGAAAAATGAATGTTGGCAAAGACATTATTTGCAGCTGTGTTGAGCTATTGGGAATTTTTAGAAGTTGTTGAACTTTTCAATGGAAATTTTGAAGAAAAATTCGTTTTTTTCAATATTATTAGAATTTTTTTTCAAAAGTTTCAATTCTTCGAAACAGTGATGGCTAACCCATGTACCGTGGTACAATAGTGTTCTCGAAAACAATTCGACAAGGACCACGAACCGTGTGCAGTTATAAACTGATGAAGCAGCTGGCTTACCACCAAGGTGTGCCTTGTCACAAAAAAACGTTGTACACCACTGCCTCAAAATTTGATTTTAATACAATTTTAAAATTTAAAAATTCGAAAAAAATTCAACTTTGAACCACAAAAATTATTCAAAAGAAAAAAAGCTTTCTCATTTGAATGCAGTAAAAACAGCATGACACAATGATAGAGAATGAGGGAAAAAAATTCGCACCATATTTGTAATACAGCAATAAGCAAGAAAGCCAACATGACAGTGTCGACAAACTCTAAGCTTTGCGATTCTCAGGGTTGTATTTAGGTTGTCTGGGAGCCGAGACTTGAACGTTTCAGGTCGTTCACTTATGACGTCCAAAATTTAGGGATGAGGGGGTCTAGGATTTTGTGACTCATGGTAAAAGGAGAGGGAGGGGGAAAGAAATTTGTGACATCTAATTCCGTAAAAAAAGAAATCATAATTTTTGGTAACCTTTGATTGGACTTCAGAGGGGAGGGGGCTGGCATCTGTGACCGTTTTATGACAAAGGGGGGAGGAGGTTTAAAAATCATGTTTTTTTATGGACGTCATAAGTGAATGACCCCTTATTAAGTTACGCAAAAAACTGAGATTCCCTCGTTCCACAATTTGTATGAAAAAAACAACTTTTGTTTGAAATGTTTAAAAATAACTGGACCCCCCCCCCTCTCCTCTTATTCATTCTTAAAATGCGAACGTAGATTTATTTTATTATTCTAAACTTTTACATGTTATAACCTTAAAAATTGTAAGCGCGGAAGTTCAAATTCTACAAAATGTTCTTCAATTATTAAGTTTATTTTTCTTATCATCTTCGTTGTTTTTGCTCCCTTTTTTGTTACAAATTCAACAAACGTAAAAAATTGGCAGCTTGATAGAAGGAAGTTCCGACTTAAAGAAAACAATTTTTAAAGCCTCAAACATGACACTCAATTTTGAGTTGTAAGAATTTTTTGATGCTGTAAAAATTGTAAATGTCACTCAATAAATTTAATTTCAATTTTTTTTATCATCATCATTATTATTCTGGGAAATGATTAATGTGGTTTTTAGCATCGACGAACGATGATTTTTATGGTGGAAAGAAAAAAATATTTTTTGATGGCTTTTTGTGGCGGTGAAAATTGAAAAACTAAACCAATTTTCGGTTGTTTTATTTGTCAGATAATTTTTCAATCACCTTTTTTGAGGAATGAATGTGAATTATTGGGTTAGAATATTTGAAATTTTAATAATCTGGATTTGAAATTATAATTAAAAATTTAAATAAATTCATGAATTTTTAATACCTAAAATGCAATGAAAATTCTGCAATTTCAATAGGGGCTGTTCACTTATTACGTAACGCGAAAAAATGACTTCTTAGACCCCCCCCCTCGTAACAAAATTTGTATGAAAAAAAAATTTCCTTGTTTGAACCCCCCCTCTCCCTAAAAGCGTTACGTAATAAGTGAATGGCCCCATAGCAAAAAATTGTGCAGGAACTGAATTTTATTGATTTTTCAGTCAGTTTCACAATTTTTCAGGTCAATCAATCAATTAACGTCAAATACGGATGTTTGGTTTTAAATTTTCATTAGAATTTTTCGAATTTTGTATCATTTAAAATAAATGTAATGGAAAATTAATGCAAATATTTAATTGTGTTTGTGGTTTAGTAGATTCCATTAACTTTAAGTATTACTATTGTAATTTAAATTCAAAAAAGTTTGATATTTTAGGACGTAGTGGTACTTGTCCCATAAATCACCCCCCCCCCCCCTCCCTCCATACCCACCCGGCTATGAGTCTGGTGTGGAGGTCAGTAGCTCTGACAAAATTATTACGGGAGTAAAGTTTGGGACAATAATAAATTTTTTAACCTTGATCGCCTTCTTGGAAATCTAGTAATGTCACTGGGGGGGGGGGGGTGTCAAACATATTCGTATTACGTACATCATTTCTTAATATTTGTATTGTTAATCATGACAAAAACGGAACACTTAAAGCTTAAGAACTTGGCAATATTTTTAAGTACCACGGCACACCGTAGTGGTTTGTCCGTTTTTTATATGCAGCACATAGGTTGACCATCACTGGTTTGAACCATTACTTTGTTATGACAACAATCAGCCCTCCCAAAAATTTGACAACATAAGAGAGAACAATCACTTTAAACAAAATTTCATTCAGCAGCCAAAAAAAGCACATCCAATTCTACAGAAACATGTATTTTTTATCGGGCCGGATAAGCTCTTGTAACATGCTGTTGATGACTTTTTTTTCTTTCCTCTTCAATCTCATTTCTCCCAGCCGTCCTCGTGTGTTAAACTTGATACATAAACTGAGCTGTTATTGTTTGTTGTTATGGCCAATGCTGTTGCCTGCGCCTTGCATAATCCCTTAAAATTGGATTTCATTAATAGGAAAAGAAGAGGAAAAAACTTGGAAGTTGAAGCACAAAATTGCGAAGGAAGTCGAAATTTCTCCTCATAAGATTGGATTAGTTCTTAATCCTCGCCTATGTTTCGTATTGCTTGACTTTCTCGCGTCTACTTCTTGTCCTTATTGCTGGGGCTTTTGAGACATTTATGAGAGGCTGGCAAAATGTTCTGTAGACATTTAGGCTTGGTGATTAGAATGCAATAACAGAAATTGTTCAATTTTGTTTTTGGGTAGAAAATGTAATTGGTAATTTTTTGTCACACTTTTGGGATGGAAGGAGCTTCTTGGAAATTAAGTTTTTGATGATCTTGAAAAGTTTTAATGACGACTAGTCTTAGACATTAGGTGAGTTCGATAGAAGGGACAGATGGACATAACAGACGAGCAATAAATAAAAATTGCTGTCCAAAGTTGCATCCAAAAATAAATTATTGAGGAACACGAAGTAATAGATAAACAAGCGAGAAAGAATCACACAAGATTCAAGGACTCTAAAAGGAAACATTAAGTCCCAAAACAGGAACTCTCAATGTCATATCAGATTGATAAATGTGAATGTGGAAGTGAAATTTTTTTCTTGAAAAGATTAAAAACTTTTTACCCGCACAGAAGCTCACATTTTTCCAAGAAAATATTTTATTCCAAAAAAAAGGCTCAAGAAAAATTCAGAATATTTAATTAATCAATTTTCAGCGGTTTCGTCTCGCTCTGAATTTAAATAACTCATGGCATATTTGTGACGAGCTTGGTATAAAGTTTTACATAATCAATTTTCTCATGGGAATTTAATTTTAATTTGAGTTGACAGCTTTAAATTTTGAGTATATTGTTGAGGCTTTAATACTCAAAATTCAAGGCTCTAAAGTGAATGACTTGAAAAGACATAAATTCAAGACAATTTAATGATTCAATCGATTTTCAATCAAAATTCCTCACACCCCAAATTTTGGAAATTTTATGGAGATTTAAAGATGCTTACATCTTCGCATCATTTTCTTATTGAGCTTTAAAGCTGAATAAAAATTCTGCATCGCAAAAGAAAGAAGTCTACTAAGTCTTTCCACTTCCTTATTAACATTTACATAAAATGTAATTCAAATTAATTTAAGAGGAGATAAAAATAAGAAATTAAGTCAAGTTCATTCATAATTCAATTAAATTATCGTCCGACGGAGTTTTCATGAAAAAAAAATCTGCGGACGAAGGAAGGAAGAAGAAAAAAATTGCATAATCAGATTCAATCAGCTAGAAAATGAAATTCAAATGAAAAACTGGTAAGTGACACAATAAAAAAGAAATCTTTTATTTAAGTGTCTTATCTTAGACTATACTTGGGGTGGGTTTAAGTAGACGTAGAGTTTGAAATGATTGTTATTAAAAGATTTAAATTGTTAACATAGCAAACTTGAGCTTCCAGTTTGGAAAAGTGTAACATTGTGCCTGGTTTAAGCAGCACGGGTTGAGTTTCTAGGTCTATCCAAGGCACCTTAGATGAGAAGCGTTGATTTTCTGGGTTTGTTCTTGAAATCAGCTGAATTAAATTAAAAACCCTGATCTTATACATCCTAAATGCTGCTGACAAGTTTTCCCAAGACGAAGATATCCCAGGCTCGGAAACTAGGTGGTATTTGGGGGTATTTTATATGAAGTGGTGGTATTTGGGGGTATACCGCTTGGTTTCCGAGCCTAGAAGATATCGAGACTAATCCATTTAGTCCAACCAAGACGTCCATACAATCAACAATTTCGTATATAAAGAATATGTATGTGTGTGGCTTGCTTAAAGCTTGTCAAATCCGAAACTTTTAGCTCTTTTAAGATTATTCATCCTTTTATTTTGCCTAGCTTGTGTCTAGCCCAGTAGTGGGCAACCTTTTTTGGGTCACTGCTCACAATTAATGATAAGCCATGATTAAAACCACACATGGCATTCATTTCGTGGGATTTCTCGATTTTTTTGTGTCACACTTGTGTGCCGCGACTCAGACGTTGGCTATCATTGGTCTAGCCTAATGTCATACCCTCTCCTCAAATGTTCCCTTCTGTAAATAATTCAAACAGCCAACAGATGCACCCCTGACATCCAGCACATAACATATTTACAAAAACAAAGCAATTTCTTATGCCGCTGCTGATTCTGACTGCTAATGAAAAATAAGAATGAATTAATCTTCAGAAAATAACCACTAGCTGCCTTTATTTCCTCCCCAACATCATCCTCTTCCTCACTATATATTTTTTTTTTCATGAATTATTCAACAATAAACATAAACGTGGCATCAGCAAACAGCATAGCACATTAGCATCAGCATCAGAAGAAAATATGAATATTTATGAAGAAATGCGAAGCACAAAAGTGAACTCGCGTGGATAAAGAAGAAATTTCTTGTGCATTATTTAAGTTTGCTTGCTTAAAATTGTATGAAATCACTCACTTGAATATTTCAATTTATTTAGATATAAAACAATGAGGAGCTGCGAGAAAATGCACTTAAAATTGTGTCACGTTGCGATTAGGTCAAAGCTGATGCTGCTGGTTGGCATTGTGCTGTTTGGTTTGATATTTAAATTTGTAAAAGTTTTAATTCTTTGAATTTTTATTTAAATATTATTTATTAATAATATGAGCACTAACCTCGAATAGCATAAGTCGGTTAATCGAATAGCATGATGCTAGCTTTCATTTAAATCCAGCACCATGCCAGAGTCACACAGGCTCGGTGCCGGATTTCTGATCGATTTACCGACTTGTGTCATTCGGGAACTCTTAGTAAAACTAAGGTTGGTGGTCCTTAAGCTCTTTACTGTGATGCAGAAGTGTGGAAAGGCGGAAATAGGTAGATTTGGACACAACATAGCTGTCTTCTGCCAAAACAACTACTTACAATATTGTAACTAAGAAGCCCTATTTTTAAAAGCGTGGCTTAAAGCGGAATGACATTCAGGCAAATAAAGGCTTTTCCATATTAAATTATGTAATAAAGTCATGTGACATCAATGGGATATGAACCCAGAGATGCCATCCGAAAAATTTGGCACGATCCGTGCCGACAAAATCGCATCGTAAGCGAAGCAAGCAAGCTAGTTATCAAATAAGCAGTCAATCACAATTTTATATACTTGCCATGGAAACTATCGCTTGTGAAGTTTATGGGAATACGTAGAATTACTACTAAAACCTTACAAATGCTTCAGAACTTGTTATGATATTATTAACTTCCATGCTTAATTATAAGTTCGAATCTCAAAATTTATGAAATTAAGTCTTCTCTAATACGCTATTGCTCCTCAGCTTGAGAAGGAACCATGAAGAAAAACGATTTTCGCCATGTAATTTCCCCGATCCATGTCATTCCATCCATTAATACCTAATTCCCTAATTAGTTTAAAACAACATCGTAGACACATCTCAATCACCGTCATGAACATCATTTCTACTCCATTATCCCATTCATGATCAGAGTGAGAAACAGGAACAATTACCTTCAAAACAGCAGGCGCCATAACATCAGTAGACAACAGACACCCGAAATAATTCTAATTATTATCCTCTGGCATAGTTATGACTAGCAAAATGTCATATCTCGTTCAAACTAATTTCAGTCATGCTACACATGAAAAATGAGATCTGATGCCGCAAAACCGAACATTCCGTACTGCCAAATAATTCAGCATTGTTGAGAAATTGTATCAGCAATTGTGGATTCTTTTTTTTTGCGAATGACGAGAATCAATCAAAAGTTTGACGTAAAAATTTTTTTCTTGCCTCGAAAGCAAATTGAATGATTTTTCTGCTTCTTTTGTCTTCAATGGAAATTCAGCGGAATTATTGCTGTGTGCCAAGAATGAAAAGTTACGTTCTTCTAGTTCTTGCGTGTTTAATGAAATGCGGGATTTTGTGATTCTGTGAAAAAATAAAGACTTGCTGAATGAGAAAAATAAATAGATGATTTTTTTTTTATTTTCTGTTGGATATGACTTTTGGTGTTTTGAATTTAAAGATTGGAATATGGAAAATTTGCTGAATATTTTGCAGAGTTGAGATTTGAACTTTTTTGGTGATTATTCAAATTGGGAACAAATTCCAAATAGCGCTAATAGCACAAGTCGGTTGAGCGAGTAGAAATCTGGCATCAAGCTGGGCATCTGGGGCCCCTCTGGGTCAACTGTTGTCAGGCATCTGGCATGTTGCTGAACTCATATCGAATATATCACCATGCCAGAGTTATGCAAGCTTATAGCTGGATTTTTATTCGACTAATCGACTTGTGCTTGTCGGGATAAGATCTTGAGGTCGTCTCAGGAGACAGAATGGTCATTATTGTATTAAATGGTATCCTAAACCATTTTTAATGCATGGATTTATAAGGATTAATGCTACGTAAACTACTAGTTGTGTTTTGGTACTCAAAATTTATTGAACTTTAGTCGAATCCATCAAAAGACAATAAAACCAGTTTTTTAAATTTTATTCCAAGGCTTGGACTCTGGGATTAATGCCAATAATCCCAAATAATTGGGAAATAATAACAAGAAGTGCATTCGAAATCTTTATTGGCGGAAAATGTAAGGTTGTGTTTTTGTCTACAAATCTTAGCAAATTGAAGAAATTTTTCCAAATGGGGAGGGGATGAGGTTGACCTCCAAACCTCCCTTAGCTACGCTCCTGAGCCCTCATAAGGTATAAGTTCGATTCTCATTTATTATTTATTCATATTTGTTGAATATTTTTTTTTCATAGTCTCTTCCTGCATGCCATGCAATCTGAACCCTCCAAATACATCTATCCAACTGTCTTTAATCCAAACTTCCTATTCAGTGTACATTGCTCAACAAAAATTCAATTACTTCCTTCCACAATTCTTTCATGTCAATAAATAAATAGAAACAAATCAAACGTCAATCCAGCTGGGTTTTTTTCTCTTCCTGAAAATAGAAACAAGTCAAACTAAATCACTTTACAGTTCAATTTGATTCCATATACCAATAAAGACAGATGAAATTGACGATAATAAAGCAAACGAAACTGCCCGCGAGGTACTCTTTCCTGCTATTTTTATTGATTCGTTCATGTTGAAGTTTGTAATCGATTTGTGAGTTTACACTGGATTCAGTCAGTTCAGGAATCGGATACTGGTGTCAGGCGCGTAGCCAGGAGAGTCCCCCTCTTAAGTCCCCCTCTTAAGAGTGTTAGAGCTATGCATCTGACTGGTGTGTAACATGTTGGCTGCAAATGCTTTAAATTCGAATTTCTTCAAACATTCTAAAATTGTCAAAACAAATCCATCTGAAGGCACAAAATTGTTGGCAAAAATTATTTTTCTTGTCAAATTAGAACAGAAATTCTTATTTCTTGAGTTTAGGCTCGAGGCACAGTCAACGCTACAAAAATATAATAATAAAGTCTCCGAAGAATGAAAAATAAATTGAATTAAGTGCGGAAAATAAACTTGGATAGATCGAAAAAATTGTTTTGTTGTTGTTGCTTGTGCTGCACTTGGAGATTGGCGAATTTCCACTGCGATTTGTTGTTGAAGAGATGAAAAAACTAATGAAAAATGAGGATGGAAACAGGATATGATGATTAAATGAAAAAGGGTTTGTTTCAGTAGTTCTTAAACTATGTGACACGGCACTTTAGTGTTGTTGAAGTTTTAAAGCAAGAGAAACATTGGTTAAGGCATTCAATTTCAGGTATGAACAGCAACCTTTTGAGGTTAAAGGACAAATCCACCGGCATTCTTACTAAACTCATTTTTATTTTTCGGTCGGTTAAGGCACAACCACGATAAGGTTGGTCAAAATGATTTCCAAAAGTTTCCGATTACTTAAACATTCAAATGATACCCTTTTTCTGACGTTCTGCTCGTTTTGAGGTTAACAAGTACGAAAGAAGTTGAAAAATTGTTAACAAATTATTTTTTCCTAAAGTTTCAATTTATTTTAAATAAAAAGAAACTTTTTTCTTGACGGAAAAAAATTCGGAGAGAAAAGTAAAGTTACCAAAAAAGTTTTGAGGCTTCATTGGCGCGCAAAAAAATTTTCAACGATCCCAAAAGGTGCCGCTGGTCTTAATGAAAATTTTTTTTGACAAAGTTTTTGAAGTCGGTACAGGCACGGTTGGAGAAGAATTTCAACGTATCAACATTTTTTTTGTTGATTTTGTTTGGAGTTAATTAAATCCTGTTTTTGTGGTTCATGTAAATTAGTGTTGTTCAAACTGTGTGCCGCGGTACAATGGTGTGCCGTAGAAATTTTGCTGTGAGCCGCATGCTTTGTGCGATTTTGGTAATGGCTAACCCCTAAGGTGTGCCGTGGCTCAAAAAAGTTTGGACAACACTGATGTAGACCGAGGAAATCGGGAGTTATTTATTAATCAGTTCTAAAACGTGACTACCTTAATTTTGATAAATCACGGTAAATACTTTACAGAAGGTGTTCATCTCTGGAGGTTTAATCATATCACCAACCATGACAGTGTTTATGATAGTTTAAAATTAAATCATCACACAAAACTTTAAAACTGCTTTAAATGTTCAAAAGCACAAAGCGAAACAGTCAAAAAAATGTCAATTTTTCCACTCCGTTCAGAAAATTAAATAAAAAATTTATCATCATGTAATCTCAAGGTTATCAAACGATTGAATTAAGAAATAAATCTTAAAAAGTCTCGCAATTGTATATCTACTAGAGAAAGATAGAATACGGCAATAGACATTCTCTCAATCACTTGTAAAGCCTGTATAAGATTACATAATTCCCATTCCCATTTCACTTGTCACAGTTGTATTGAAGCAATTTTCTTTTTTTCCACATCTACACATACTTCCCTTCTTGCTTCTTACTTCTCTTCTACTTGAAATGAACAAGCGATAAACTATCGCTAAGCCTGTGAATTATGGCATAAAGTTGAAACGTGACAATAAAAAAGTTGTATTTGTAACACTTTTATTTGAAAGCTTCTAAAACATCAGCTGTAGTGTGTTGAAATAAAAATTTAAGTTGGATTTTATGGATGAGAATGGAGGGTGAGATTTGACGCATTTTAATCTTGCTGTAGGATGAGTTTTGTGTTGTTTGTTGCAGCTTGTTGAATTGAGAATGCTTGTTGAAATGAATTGAGGTTAAGATAAAAACTCAGTACTTGTGAATTAAGGTTTAGTTCAATTCAGCTAGCTTAATTAAAAGTTATGCTCAATTCAGCTGAGCTGAATCAAATTTCAGCTCAATTCAAATTAAATAAATCGAAATTCAGTTCAATTCAGTTAGCTTAATTAAAAGTTATGCTCAATTCAGCTCAGCTGAATCAAATTTCAGCTCAATTCAACTTAAATAAATTGAAATTCAGTTCAATTCAGCTAGCTTAATTAAAAGTTATGCTCAATTCAGCTCAGCTGAATCAAATTTCAGCTCAATTCAACTTAAATAAATCGTAATTCAGCCCAATTCAGCTAGACTGAATTGAAATTAATCGCTATTCAGCTGAGCTCAATCGAATTTAGCTAAATTCAGCTTTGCTGAATCAAAGTTAAACTTAATATCGTTAAACTTAATTCAGCTAAGCTAAACCGAATTTCAGCTCAATTCAGCTACACTGAATTAAAGTTCAATAGATAAAACTATGCTGAATTAATTCAAAACATCTCACAAACTTGCAAACACCTCAAAAACATTTCAACACCAACCCAATAAATTCGACAGTCAGTCATAACAACTCATCTACAGCCTAAACCACTAAACTTTAATCGTTAACTAAAACAGCGAGAAGAATATGAGTAGGAAAGTAAATAAGTTCTACTTTTATGGATGTAAAACTCAACAACATTATTATACACTCGTCTTACGTGAACTAGTAAAAATAAAACTTTTACATCAACGACGATGACAATAGAGTCGAGAACGATAGAAAAAAGACAGTATTTTCTCCTTTTTCATACACACAACAATCAATAAACATGTCATTAAATTTAAAAGCTTCCCGTCTTATGCACTTTGCGAGAAGTGGAACTTTAACTACATGTTTCATGAAGCTATTAAAAAACGGTGACTATTTGTGACATTTCAGCTTCCAATTGTGTATGTGTAAGTGAAAGAGAAAGTGCTTGGATAAGCACAAAAGTGCACTTTAAGCATCTTTACCTCCCATATTGTTTGTGCAGTTGACGCCTTACATTCCGTATCTATGCCCCGTCTTTCATGTCCACGTTTCTATTGTGCTGTGTAAAATTGCTTACACTTATTTCCATCCCTATTCCAAGTTTGTTCTTTCATTCTGCTTTATTGTGACACAAACACAACACGTAAAGGCATTACGAAACTGTCAGAAACAAAATTGCCATAACATTGTGCCCCCCTCGTAGCTAGCTAGCAGCACAATCATGCATAAAAGTTTTCGTCTTGCTGCTATTTTTCTCTTGTTTCTCTTGGCTTTCTTAGGAAATGGTAAATGGAAAATAACTGGATGAAGGATATGGAAATGATGGTTGAGGGATTGTTGGAATATTTGGGGCATAACGTGTACTTTGGTGGACCAGGCTGAAATTTGCTGAACTTTAGCTTTTTTGAATTGAGCTGAACTTTAGCTTTGTGGAATTGAACTGATCTTCAGCTTTGCTCAATCGAGTTGAACTAGAGCTTTGCTGAATTGAGCTGAACTTCAGCTTTCCTGAATTGAAATGAATTTTAGCTTTGCTGAATTGACTTGAACTTTAGCTTTGCTGAATTTAGCTGAACTTTAGCATAGCTTAGTTGTGCTGCATTTTTCAAAAGATTGACATTTTTTTAAATCCAGCTAAACAATCAGGCAGAAAAAGTAAATCCTATAAAATAAGACTGTGAGAAAAGCAAACAGATTTAAAGTTGGTCATTGCAGCAAGAACAAAAAATATATTTGTAAAATTGGAATGAAATCAAAAAAAGAGAAGAGAATAAAACGAGAATTCTGTCACTTTAGATTAGGACTTTTCAAATTACACACACTTTTAGACAATGGAAATGAATTAAAAACAAACAAGTTTTTTTAAAAAGGCGGCAATAAAGAGATCGGAAGAAGAACAGGAAGGTGGTGTCAAGTCATGGAAAATTTGATGAAAAATGGAAGCGAAAAAAGAAGGAAAAATTTAATCAAGTTGATTAATTCGTTTTTCTCATTCGTGTCAAGTCAAAGTTTTTTAATCGTGTTGGGATTGTTTGCGTTGATTTTGAAATGTTTTTACATCTAGTCTTATAATTGTGATGTACCGGGGGTATTTACCTGCTGCTTGATGATGATTTCTTGTTATTGTGACTTTAGATTACAGATCAATGTCAACACGAGTCACAGTTTTACAATTTTTTGATAATAAAATGTTGTTTTAAGATTAATTTGGGCAACATCACCCTTAAGAACATGATAGCCTTAAAAAAGAAGAACAAATTGAGGATTAATTTCATTCGATTGAGTCACGTTTACCTTCTTTGCCTACAAACATTTCATAACTTTGTCCGAATTCCGTCATTCATTCAATTTCATATGATTGCACAAGTTATTCAAATTTCTGCAGATGACAACTTCTTAGAACTTGGGTAGGTGCTTCAACTTCTTCAGTTATCTATTGACGTAAGAGCAGATTTGAAATCTTTCGAGAAGTTCAATGTCACATTGTTGTGACTGCGTAGGATAAATGGACTGGGAATTATATGAAGCTATCATTTTTGTAATATCTTGTCGTCACTAAGCTCGTCGTATTTGTTTTAGAAATGAACTTAAAATTAAGACTTGTGAGTCAGAGAAGGTCAGTGACTCTTAAGTGATACCTTTGACACATGGATATCTCAATGAAAGAATGATTGAGAGAAGGGCAGGATAGGATTCGAACCCACGCTTTTGTGACGAAAGTGAGTTAAAGCTTTCAGATAATTGGTGCTTAACCACTCGACCATAGACTGCCTAATTCATAGACTGACAGATTCACCAACATATGACTCAAAACCCTAGATTCCACTAACCCCAGTCATGTTCTGAGACCTAAACATGACTCTAAAGGATCCTTCTTTTACACTGCCATCTATTAATATTAAATCTTAACTCAATCAACTCAATTAAATTCATTTCAACTCATTTCGCTATTTCTTCAAGCTATAATCAGATCAAGCATCAAAATAACGACTTTAAAAACTCATTTACAATGTCAATAACCACAAAATCATCCAAAACGAGTTGTTGATTTCATCAAATTGCATACAAAAAATTGATTGTAGATTAAATGAAGCATTTCGTGGTGTGCGAATCGTCTAGACAATGGGACGCTGATCAAACAGAAGAAAAAGGGATTAATTCTTCAACAAATATCTATACGAGAGTAGCTGCTTTTGCCCCCAAAAATGATTTCCGAGTAAATAAATTAGGCAAATATGAAGAAATTGCTTATGATTTATGATGATGATAATGTAGTGATTTAGTACTTTAGTCTTCGCTTTGATGTTGATGATGAAGTGGTTTTATGGAATCTTTGCACATCGTAAATTCTGTTGCTTTTTATGTACTCTGCGCCGCATATATATTCAACATACACTCGTTGTTGGCAAAGAAAAAGGGGATTAAATTTTGTGTGAACTTTGAAAATCAAGTGCTTTCTCAAGAGTCGTATGGAAATTCTTTAATGAAGAGTATGAAGATGTAATAAGTTGTCGTAGGAATTTTAAGGTACAGAATGACAGTGAGGCTACGACTTTTGCATAATTTATGCACACTTAAGCCGGTATGTTGATTATGGTCGTGCTCTTAGCTGAATTATTTAAATTGAGATTTTTATGTGTCTGTGGAATGAAGTTGTGGGTGATGTGGATGGTCCTTTAAAAGAATCTATGTCTCATGTGAGTGATCTTGAGTTTGGTTAGCTTGAAGATACAGATGATGCTTTTAACAAATTATATTTCGATGCCAACTTCAAAGGGGGTCGTTCCTATTGAATAATGCGTCAAAAACTCTCATCGATTTACTGTCAACTTCGACATTTTCCCTATAATTCATGCACGTGCTGTTTCTCTGATTTCATGTTCTCAATTTCCAAAATTACTCTTTCTTAGACTTGATCAAAATTGACATCACATTCTATGTAAAAAGTTTCATTCCAACAAAAAAATTGAAATATTTTTTCGCTTATGTTCCTTCAGCTCATGTTTCTGATCTAAAAGTAGGCACAATACACAGTAGAACAATAAATCAAAGTAAAACAAATAATTTTCAATGTAACATGAGCGGAAATGGAGAAAATAAATGAAATGTAAACAAGTCAATGCATATTTTTTTCACTTTTTTCGTCTTGACAATTTTTGTATGTTCCGTTGATCCCTTTTTGTCGTTGCTTAGTTGATATCCTTGTGGGTATTTTTTTTAAATTTCTCAACTTTAAAAAATGCAGAAAATTAATAAATTATTGTTTTTTTGAAAAAATTTTCATTTTTTTAAATTTAAAAGTAAAATTAAATTTAAAAATAAAAAAAAATTTAAAAAACAAATTTAATTTAAGAATTAAGTTGAATTTAAAAAAATAATTAAATTTAAGAATAAAATTAAATTCAAAAATAAAATTAAATTTGAAAATTAAATTAATATTAAAAAGAGAATAAAATTTTAAAATAGAATAAAATTTAAAATTAAAATCCATTTTTTTAAAATACATATAAAAATACGTAAATTTAAATTCAAAAAAAATTTAAATTTAAAATAAAACAAAATATTTAAATTTAAAACAATCAAATATAGAAGAAAAAATCAATATTTTAAAAATTAGTAATTTCATGAAATTTTTCTAAGTTAAACGAAAAATATAAAAAGAACCTTAAAATTTAAAAAATCATTGATATTAATTTTTTATTTTATATCTCATACTTCAGTACCAAAACTTTCCAAAATCATCTTAAAGGATCCAATTCAATAGAGAGTTAAGCCTCCTTATTTTCAATTCATGTTATTAATGTTTCATGATTTTGTACAAAACATCGTAAAGCATTTTTGTTTTCATTTATCAAAAAAAAAAGAGAGAAAGAGCGATGAGTAGCAGGCATTTCAACAGTCTAGCACAAGCGACATAGAACAACACAAAAAAGTCAATTCATATGCGAGCGTAATCAACAAATATACAACAGCAATATGGCATAACACAAAAAAAGCCACAATAGCATTTGTTTTTGTTTACGCAATTCATATTTATGAGTATGAACGTAAATTTTTGCTCCATATTTATATATTATTGTTGAATAAATGAGTGATATGTCGACGACTTGTGCTAAGGATTTATAATATTGTACAAAAATATTTGGAGATAAAATGAGAGAAAAGATTCGAGTTTCAAGGCTGGGGGAATATGCAGAAGTTAAGGGTGTTGATAGTGAATTATTTCAAAAACTTTTAGCTCGCTATCTTTCTAGATGTGCTTAGGTTCTTCTCAATAAACCAGTGGTGTCCAACCTTTTTTGTGCCACGGTACACTTGGTTTTAAGTCATGATTACAGTCGGTTACAGTATAAATTCGTGGGGCAACACATTTTTTTTAAACGGCACAACAATGTGCCGCTGCACATGGGCTGGCCATCACTGCTATAAACTATTGACAACTAGTTCTTATCAATAAAACTTAAGTTTACCCTACTAAGCACATCTTTCTTTTGAATCATGAAACTTTCTATCTTTCCTCTTGTTGCAAGACAGCCATGACCTAATTCTAGTGTCTACCCACGGCACAGTAACACACAAAAAAAACTTTCATATCTCATCCTATTTCTGATAATATTCTCATTTCTTTTCCTCAACATTCTTCCATTCTTCTTCATCATTTTTTTCGCAATCATTTTATATCCCCCCGCATCAACAGCGACAGCAATAAAAACAACAACAATCATGACATACATATGTTGTGCCTGCAACATATATATTTAATATCACATAATATGAGTTGAGATTAAGAAGGAGATGCAAAAATCATCCAGTGAGGCATTTAATTAAAAGCTCGTCTTCTTGTTCCTTTTTCGCTGTCATACATACTTATTTAGCATTTTTATTAGCATTCTTTTATTTGTTGACAGTTGATTGCGAAAATTTCCTCATTATGTTTCAATTAGAATTTTTTTTGTAGCTTTCGTTACTTTTTTGATTTGTTAGGCTAGCTTTAAGTGCTGTTGTAAATGAGTTGGATTGATATTGGTTTTTTTTTTCTTTGGATATTGAAGATTTTTGTTTGGTTATAACCGTTATAACTAAGTTGAGTGGTGAGTTTTGCAACTAATTTTATTAGACTGTAGTTTATTCTGTGCTATTCAGTCTTCCCAAGGGTGTAGCCAGGAATCTAAAGAGGTGGGATGAGAATTTTTGTGAATTTTTATAAAAACCTTAGCAAAAAAAAGAATTTCTGAAGACGAAGTGGGATTTGTCTCCCGATTCCTTCCATCCCCCCATACACTGATAACACGCCTAAGTCCTCATCATCCTCATTGATGTCATCGCATCAAAAAAGTACTTGAGCCAACCAAGGTTTGATTTGGGAGACAAACTCTCCCCCCCCCCTATTTGGAAAAATTTCATCAATTTGTTGAGGTTTTTGGACGAGAAAATTCCAAAAAAACCCAAATTTTATTTAAAAAAAAAACCAATAACCCCACTCCCATCCCTCAAAAATTTCTGGCTTCACCCATGCAACTCCCTGAAGTTTAAAACTTACTAAATTTGTCATATCACATTCATTCATCTAAGACAGTGCTTCTCAAACTTTCTTATTTGCGGCACATTTTTTACATAAAAATTTTCGTGGCACACCCAAATAGTCTCGCGTTACACTAGTGTCTCGCGTCACACAGTTTGAGAACCACTGATCCAAAAATAACTCATTATCAAAAATTAAACAAATTTAACCACACACGAGCTTGATTCAAAAAATTTAATATGAAATTAATTAATGAATCTGAGCTAATTCCCACATTATGCTACCCCATCCATTTTATGATTCCCATTAAATAAGACAGAAATAAATCTTAAAATCCCCTAAAATTTTGGTTGCTTTTACATAAAATCTCATTACGAGATTTCAACAAATAACATTTACAAAAGGAGCATAACAGAGACAATAATAAATTATAATTGTAGCTGAATTTTGTAAAATGAAAATATTTGCACACACATGTTCATCATTATTATCACAAAACCATCATCATCATCATTGCGTCGTTGTCGTTGTCGTCGTCGTCATTATTATTATGATGATACTGAAATGTTGTTTTCAAGCGCTTTAATTCTATTTGTTATTTATATTTCATGAGTAATTATCTTCTGTGTGTGCATGTGTGTCTGTGTTTTATGTTGATTTGTGGCTGAACATTCTAGTGAATGGAAGGAAAAGCCGAATATGAGAAATGAAATTTCACGGAGTGATGTGAAGTTTGAAGAGCTAATTGAATTTCTATTTTTGAGTGACACTAGTTTTGGGAGGGCTTGGAATTTTCTGTTGATGAAGGGGGTTTTGTCTCTTAATTCCTCTCACGAGGCGCGTAGCCAGGGAGAGATTTGGGGGACAGATCCCCCAACGTAAACAGAAATTTCTTTATTTTGCTAGGGTTTTTATGAAAAAATCACAAAATCACCCCCCCCCCCCCTTAAATTTTTCCAAAAAAAAATCACCCCCCCCCCTCTTCAAATTCCTGGCGATGGCCCTGCCTCTCAGCTCTTCCCAAGCATAGCGCTTGATAAACTTGAAATTTAAAATTTGATTAAAGTTTGAAAAATATTAAAATAAACAATTCTCAATTAAACTTTAATTTTCATAATAAATAAATCTTAGATCCCTTATACGGGGCAGTTTATAAATGATGTCAACCAAAAAACAAAATTTTGGGATAACCCCCACCCCCTCCTTTGAAACTAAATTTTTATGAAGAAAACTTTTTTTTCTGGAACCGTTACAAAGCTCTAGCCCCCCCCCCCCTTCCTTCTTCTTCTCTTCCCCTATAAATGTTGAACGTAATTTTACAAACGACCCCTTACCGCCTCATTTCATCATCAACATGCTTGACAAATTCCACAAACATGAATAATTCTATTCACAATAATTGCACAACAGCTTTCCACAATACCTTTTGTGGCTGTAGACATAATTCAAAGAACATATTTCAAGATGGTTAATTAGAGATTATAAACCCAAATCATTGATGCATTTCATTTCCTAATTAACGTGAATCATATGGAATTGAGATAAACTCGTACTTTATTCATAGCTTTGCATTCATAAGAACAAAATAATTTTGCTTCTAATTAGTAAACCTAGACGACAGAAAAGCACATATTCCTGTTTCCTTGGCTGCAAATAATTCTGCTTTGAAATTTTTTTGTACTTTGTGCCTCTGTTTCAGGAATTCCGTCAAGGAAAATTAATGAAAATTTTCTCAACGTTAATTTCCGTGAAATTCTTTAGCTGACAAACATGTATTACGGGCGTAGGTGGATGTACGTAATTAATTTTATATCATCTTGTTACTTGCAACGTTAATAAAACTCTAAAAAAAAGTAGGATGTTAATTTAAAGGTTCTAAGAAGAGATGAAACTTGAAGAAGTTTCAAAAGCTTCAAAAATTATTATTTTTGATTCTGCCCTGAAATGAATTAATTCTTCAAATATCAAGAACCCCTCTTTTGCAAACTACTTGATAATTCTCAATATCACATTCCAAGAATTGTTATTTCTATAAAAAAATATTTATTAAAAAAGTTGAGCAGACTTCAAAAGTTGCAATCATAACAAACAAAACTTAATAAAGAGACATTTTGGGTGAACCACAATTGGCGATTATAAGACGATTGGAAAACGTGGGCGGTTTTAAATAGAATCAGAATCAAGAATGAAATAACAAATTTGGAAAAAGAAACATAATTGATATAAAAATAAAATCTTCATTTCCTAGTAGACTCTAGCAGACTTTAGTCAATTTATCATAAATTGTTATTTTTGTAGAATTAATTGAGAATAATTGTTCTTTTGTTGTGGCTATTTTTGGATGTTGGTTGCTAATTCGAAAACAAATTATCGATTCTATTATATATATTCTATATATATCCGGTTGGGAGGTCAAAACAAGGTACACTATGGCAAAGGTAACCAGAGGACCAAAAAATAGGACATCTCACGTTTCTACCAATTTTATTCTATTTCTGGACGAATTAGGTCAACCTATTTTTGGCAGAAACTGATTTCGATGAAATACAATAATATGGAATATTAATAAAATTAATTTGAGCCTAGAAGGAGCTTAGAAACCGGGCCCAGATATTGAGTTTAATTTAATTAAAATTTAAATAAATTCTTGTTAATGGTAGTTGTACTGACATTTCTAGGAGACGGTTCAAACGCATTCAAAATTATTTTTTAAGCTCTCAAAATTTTCTAAACCAGTGATTGCCAACCCATTTGCCACGGCACGATAGTTTCGAGAAATCCCACGATCCGTGAAAGGTTTTAGTCATGGCTTATCATCAAGGTGTGCCGTGACACAAAAAAGGTTGCCCACCACTGCCCTAAACCTATAAAAAGCTATCGTAACATTTCTCGCAAATAAAACTTCATCATATAAATTACATTTCCGTCCTTTTTCTCCTTCAATACCCTCTCGATTTTTTAAAAAATTCAAATCGTCACAGAACATTAAATCCAATTTCTTCTCACCTGTAACTCTCGAAGCTCAATACATAAATTTAATATGAGATTTCTAATGCAATATTAATCATTGCTGTTCACATATGTACAGCATTCACACAAACATTCAATATCTTTAGCTGTAGCTTTCTTACGGGCGAGTGCGAGACTGAAAAGATATGTGACAGCGAGCGATGTTTTGCTTTAGAATTTTATGACTGCAAAAAAGAGGGAATTTGGGATGTGAATATTCGATTATGTCAAGGTACTGGTTTTAAAGCTTTGTCTTCCTTCTCTTTTTTATCAAGGAAAAGCATCTGACACACAACAAAACTAAGCTTGGTTTTTCATTATTTATGTTCAACTATTAAGGGAGTTGAGGAGGGGTAAATAGCACAAGTCGATTAATTGAATAAAAATCCGGTACCAAACCGGCTTGACTTTTGCATTGTGCTGGACTCAAATCAAATCCAGCACCATGCCAGATTTAAACTCGCTTAGGTCCTGATTTCTATTCGATTAACCAACTTGTGCTATTCAAGGGGTGAGGGGGGGTTAAGCATGTGGTTGTTAAAAGAACAGCGAAGAACATGAAGAACAGTGTTACTTCGATGACCCTACAGATCAATTGTGATCCATATTTAACCTAAAGCTGGCTACATCGCTGGCTCTCGCTCTCCAATTTCCAATACCAGACTGTCTCTTTGAATAGCCTTTTTCTATAAATTCTAAAGCCTTCCACGATTTGATATGAATTTTTTCCTAAAAGTAAGTGCCACATAAGTAGACTAGATTTCATCTTTAACAATCAAAATAGAGCCCATTTAAAGCTATATAGCTACGCGGTACTAAATTTTACATTTTGAAAAAACAAATGATTTTTATTTTGAAAAAGAAATCCATAGAAACAACACAAAAGAAGCAACCATTCTTGAACAACAATAAAATAAAGACGTAATTCCAGTAGACATAGAATACATATTGTTCACATGAAGAGTGTAGAATAAATATTTTATGATGAAAGCTAGAAAGAGAAAAAAATTCATAAATCACAAAATAATGTATCATTCTTGATATTTTCTTTTCATCTAGTCTATCCTCTCGCATGAAGAGCTTTTTCATTGTTTTTTCATTTGCTGAACCCGAGCTGTGTTGTTGAAGTCGCTGTCTTAGAACAGTTGATGGTTTGGAATGATAAAATTTAAAGACTTTAGCACTTGACTAATTAGATTTTAAATCCTTAAAGAATTTTAATAATCCAGGATCTGGTGAGGTGTCTCGATTTTTTGAAAGGTTGTTAAGACTTCTACTTCAGATCAATTCTAATCCACAGGTGCGCTAGGGCGATTTGTAGCTAATGGAAGTTTAAAAAGAGACGATGCGCAAAACCACTGCACTCAAACATTGACCTACAGTTTATAGTGGGATCCGAACCACTCCTTTGATGACATTTCTGCCTGTAGCCTACAAAGGAAGTCTGTCAGCTTCATTTCCAGTATTTATGATTCGAAAAAAGACAAGCGAAAAATTTCCAATGCCGAGTCTCGAACCCATGATCGCTGTGGTAGTTTTGCAATAATTAAGTACCGACGTATTGAACGATTGCACCACCCAGCCACTTCAGCTCCCTTAATTAAACTTGATATAACCCATAAAAGTCCATAACATCTCGGTCTTAACAGTCATTTTCAAATTAAATTTTCTTACAATTTTCCACATGTGCTTCAATTCAAAAATTATTAATACGTCTGAATCTCAACACAGCAGATAAAATGATAGAATCTCAGACATAATCTGAAATGAATTTTCATCAAAAATAAAATCTCACATTCTTTCACCAGGTTGCGAATATATTTTTCTGTTTCAATTACGCTTAGTGTCATTGTACTGGATTTTTTCCTTGTTCCTATTATGATTGCACATTGTTTCTATGGCATTAAAAAAAAATTCCAACTGATGATCGTCATCATGATAATGTAAAATATTTTCTGTAAAATGAGACAACTATAATGAAAGGTTTATTAGTTATGCGGGGTTATGACGTCACAAAATTATGAACTTGCGCTGCAGAAGTATTGAGCTGTGAGACACATACTCTATCCAAAACATTATTTTTAAGAAAGACATCATTTTTGAACGTCCCCCTGTGCTATTTTTCTACATCATGGAGAATAGTTTGAGTTTATAAACAAGGATGTAGCTTTTTATGCAAGAGAACATTGTTCACAATGGTTTCTTTGTAATGCTTAACTGCTGTGGAATTTTTATTCAAGGAACATTTCGAAAAATTCTTTGGATTTGTTATGCAAGTTTTAATTCATCAAAATGAACAGTTTCAGTCGAATTGAGAGTTGCAAAATATTTTTAAATTCTTGTGAATTAGTTTGTAGATTTCACAAAGTGGAAGCAAATAATCAAAAGAATTGGGAATTAATTTGAGTCGTACACTTTGAAGCAATAGCTTTGCTTTGATTTGAATCTAGTAACATGTCAGAGTCACACCTGCTTGGTGCGGGATTTATGATTGATTAAAGGACTTGTGTCATTCTAGTATTTAGTTGTTTTAAAGCACATCCACTAATGGATCCTACCACAACAATTCACTGCAGAATATTTTTTTCAATTCTTTAAAAAAATCCTTTTTTGTTCTTCACTTAATTCGTCCCGTCATTCATTTTTCCAAGCAATTTTATTCTAGTTATGCAGACTCATTCAGACGTATATGCACTTCCTCACAATCCCATTTTTTTTTTCTTCTTTCGTCTATTTCAGAATAAATTGAATTTGAGAAAAGCAGCTGCATCAGTTTGAGGGAATAAGCAGTAATAGCATCAGTGCGTTATTCATCCAATGAGAATCAATTGAGATAGGAAAAAAGGAGCACGAAGCTCATTGTTGTGTGCAAACGACAGGTTTCAATTACATTGATGTCTCTAGAGCTACTTACATGTCATTATATAAGCATTCACATCTGTATTTTGATATAATAATGAAATGAATGAATATTGTTGACTGCGAGAGTCACAAGAGTCACATAAGAACATTGAAACAGGCACAGACGTGAAATATAAAAGTGAAGGAGCTGGAGGCTGTGAGGTGCGGAACAAGTGCAACTTCAAAATACATTTTTTTATTTAACTTTCATCCGGAAAATGATGCTCGACTTATCGATATTTAACTAGAGTGTAGGAACGACGGTGAGCAAGTCATTCATTCATTGACTTGATAAACTTTTGATGGGAGTGAAGGACCAAATTAAAGTCATTCCAGATGAATATTGTGTGTCTGCTCTTTATCTTTAGTGGTGAGTATTGAAATTAATTTTTAAAAATTTAAAAATGAGGAATTGAAGGAAAAACTGAAGATTTGGCTACGTGAATGAGTCGAACTTAATTTTTTAAAAATAGATATGGGATCGTAGATTAGAAATCGCATAGATTTCCAAGAATTTCTATTGTTCTTCTCTTTCTGACCCCCCCTACCCCACACCCCCCTGGACGTCATAAGTGAACGGATTTGATGATTATTTAAATCTTTTGTAAATATTGATTTAACCTCAAAATCCAGCTCCAAAGGTCGTAGTCCAGACTTTTAAAAAATATCAAAATCTAATGCGATTGCTAGTCAAAGCCTTTAAGTTAAATAAGTTGGTCGATTGTGAGCGATTCAGGCGCGTAGCCAGGAGTGTATTGTCCCATTTTTAAGCGTTTTAAGCCGTGCTCTCGCTGTGGTTCAAAACGTTTAAGGGGGGACAAGACCCTCCTGACTACGCGCCTGGAGCGATTCTTACAGTTTTTTCTTCATTGCTCCTTAACATTTATTAAAAAATAATGCGAGATTGAAATCTATTACGTCATTTTATAATAAAAGTTGATCCATAAATTTTAAAATAATTAAAATATAATAATTTATGAATATTCCAATAAAATTTCATATCAAATCTAATTAAACCTGCACAAAAAAATCCATCAAATTTGATTGAACTTAAAAATCTAGTACAGAAAGTTGAGACACATGTGAGAAATAATGAAATTTATCATTGAACTCATTTTTGGATTTTTCTTATCCTGGACACACGCTAGGATGTTTAGAACTTATTGAAGACACATTTTTAAGGTAAAACAATTTTCAAAGGAAAATAGCTGAGAATAAAATTGGGCTATTGATGTGCATTGGATGTGCAACAGCTATTTGAATACTCAACGTTAGCAATTGGTATAAAAATTGTCTTTGATTAAAATTTTAGTTGTTCAGCATTTTTCCTGACATTAGAAGAATTTTTGTGCTTAATAATCTGAATTGATACTTCACTACAATGAACCTTACCGAAGACATTCTTAGAAGGAACCGTACTAAAAATATTCATTCTTAAAGATCATTTCTTCAATTCAGCACTTTCCAATGCATAAACTTTTCAACGCTACTTTACTAAAATAACAAAGTCAAGCACATATTTTCTGATGGAACTAAAATATAAATTGTCCTTATTTCTTCGTTACAATAAGTGGCGCCATCTGAGTTTCAGAATTTATTGGACTAGAATGTCACCAGAAAATCATCAACCATATCTAACCTTGTAACATCTTATTTTCCCTCGATTTCTCCTCATTATGTTGAATGTAAAACTGTATTGTGTGTTTCAAGCAATGTCAATGATGAAGCTGGAGAATTATCCAGTAAGTTCCTGCATAAGCAGCATGAAAATTTCTAATTTTTAAGATCTTTTAAGATTAACAGCTGTGCATGGTTCATGCGTGACAATACTAATAATTAATGACCTTATAAATAAGCTGACAAGTTATTTTTCAGAAAAATAGTGGATTGTCTTTTGAAAACTCAAGCCGATGGTCAGCCTACTTTTAAATGACCGTAGAATATAATGAAAAAATGATAGCTTCTTTTAAAAACATACTCAAATAGAACAAGTCGGTTAATCGATTAGGAATCTAGCACTAAGCCTGCATAAGTCTGACATGCTGATGTATTTAAATCGAACCTAGCACCATGTCAGAATCGTGTCCGCTCTGGAAGCTTCCGGAAGTTTGAGAAGTTTCCAGAAGCTTCCCAAAAAAAAAACTTCCAGAAATTTCCTTGGCTTGGTGTCACTTTTCTACTCGATTAAACGACTTATCCTTTTCGGAATATATTTCGATAAATCGATTTCCTCGACTTAGTCTTGGAGCTTTAATCATTAATTGCATACCGAAACACGGAACTATTTAACAACCTCAGGCCAATTATACACAAGTCTTGTCTTTAAAAATCTTTAAAACTTTCAATAAAATTTGAAATAACTTTAAAAAAAATGTAAAGCTTCAAAAGCTCAAAAAGAGACTTCACCAGAATTTTCAATTCCAACATTCACAATCAAGGTTTTAGCTTATATCCACAACCATCAAAAGATTATTCGATTATTTCAGACCAACAAAAAAAAACTATTTGAAATAACGAAGTAATCAAGAAGAAATAGAGCATCGATGGAGATGATGTAAAAATGAAAGACCAGAAAGCAGATGAAAAAACTTTTTGCTTATAAAGAAATAAAATTGATTGCTCGCTCTGAGCTCAATTAAAATTTTGATTCTCTCAATTACAAAGTAAGAATTATGCATGCATGTCGAATTCATTTTCAATTGTAAGAAAGTTTTTCATTTCGAGGAGTTAAGGAAATTGAAATTAGAGGAATAATTGACAAGTAAAAGAGTAATTGAGGTTTTGTGGTTGAAGCGCATTTTTGATAAATTAAACGTAGAATTTGATGTTTGGAAATTAATTGAATACTTGGAAATGTCACTGTCCTTGAAATCCCACACAACATCCACATCTCCAATTCTGATGAATTAAAAACCTCAAATTCCACTCGTTCCTCGCCACTTTTCGCTAAATGAAAATTTAAATTCGAATAAATTGCACTCAATGTCCCCAATTGAATTCAAAATACACTAAATGAAAATTTTTCAATTAAACTTTTTCATCGCATATTTCTTCATTTATACTCATACATATATAAAGCTGCGATCGGAAAAGCTGAAGACGAACAAGGCACAAAGAATAAAAATTTCTAAAAAGAAGTGAACATGAATAATTTATGAGAATCATATTTCCCTTTAATTGCATAAATCATGCATAATATTCACTGCACTTGAATAATCTCATCTGATGCAGCTACTGCTTGCTTGATACTCCTCGTGGTTGGTTGGTGGCGGTGAGCTTGAATAAGAAAAGAAAGAAGTGAATGAAAATTAAAAACAGATGGAGAAAGTTTGAAGATTTTTAAGTTATTGGGTTGATAAAGCGCATTTTGAAGAATTTAAACTTTAAGAATTAGAGCTAGTGTAGCTTTGTTAAGAAGAAAACACTGTTTATTAAGATTTAATGCCTTTAAGAAATAACAATAGAATAACAATTATACCACTATCCCCCCCTCCCCCTCCCTTATGTTCAAAATAATTGAACAAATTTCAAAACAAATGTCCAAAATCATCTTAATTTTTCATATTGAACCCTAAAAACTCAACTGCACCAAACTCCAACCAAAATAGCAGCTTCTTTTAAAAAAATGCAAAAAGGAAAATAAAATCCACACAGACATTTATCATGACTTATTTTAATCCTTTCATGCAATGTCACATCCACACACACGTACCATATATCTCCATATGTGAAATGTGGGTCGTGAATGAGAACAAAAATGAAAGGAAATCACGTGAATTATGACATATGCAAAGGTTAGATTTTGTGCAATTTTTCCTCATTTTCAACTCAAATGACCACAATTAAATTGATGTGACGTTAATTCCAACGCAAAATGTGAATTCAAAAATATTAAAATGGATAAATAGAGTTTTTAAAAATATCAGAAATTATTTTATTTTAAAAAATCAAGAAATTGGATTTTTTTATGTTATAAATTTTAAAAAATAAAAAAATGTTTCTTTCAATTTAAAAAAAAATATGAAAAAATTATAATTTGAAAAAAAAAATTCAAATTTATTAAATACAGATTTAAAAAAAAATCTTTAAAATCAAAAAAAAAATATTCCTATCCTAATTCATACCCAAAAATGAGTTCAAATGATAACTTTCTCGCGTCTCAACTTTTTCGTTCCTAATTCTCGACTATCCATGCTTACCGTCTGTCTCCATAAATTTTTATTCATACAGAAAATAACACAAAACTTTAAAAAGTCGAGCATGGCGTAAAAAAAATAAATAAATAAATGAAAATTTGTCGTCATAAAGTGATTAAGGTAACAAATGTTGTTGATAGTTATTTGCAAATTTCCTGTTGCCATATTTTTCTGTTCTCGTAACAGAAAATATATACAAAGCAACTTTTTTTTGCAATGAACGGATGCCAGAAGCTTGAAATGCAGCAAAAAGGTAAGTAGTAATTTTATTTGGGAAAGAAGTTGAGGGAATAACATTTTAAGTATCGAAAAAGTGTGGCACCTTTTTGTGTTGATGTTAAAGAACGTTTTTGTAAGAGAAAAAAGTTTTGTCACGTACCAACTTTTTTCCATGTGCTGAACACTTTTTTGTGAACTTCAAAAAATGTAATTTTAGGAATTTAATAGGAAATTTGGGGGTCAATTTTGAAACTCAATAATCTTTTATCTCTTACCCCTAAAATCCCAAGAATCAATACCAATAAACACTTGTAAAAAGTCAATAAACATTAACATCAATTTAATATCCAATTGGATATAAATAGCTAAGGATAATAAGAAATACAACTCACAGTCCAAACATATACGGCCTGTTTCACTTAAGTGGATTATCCTCGATTTCGGATTATCCACTTCAGTTTTTTGGAAATATCTCCAGTCACTTAAGACTTTTAAGAGATCTAATGTGTGATCTAGTTAGAGTACTTTGCTACTCAAATTAACATATACTTAGAATTTTTATATCTTCATTAGTTTGAGAATTATAGCAAAAATCGAATTTAATCTACTAGATTTGGCTAGAAAATTGAATAATTAATTCATCTTAATAAAAAGCAAAAGTTTGAAGTGTACAGAAATTTCAGACATAGTTCACTCTATTATAATTCAAAATTAGAAATACCACACCTCTCATGAAGTTTAAGACAATTGCAAAAAACTGAAGAGGATAATCCAAAATCGAAGATAATCCACTTTAGTGAAACAGGCCGATATTTAATATAATATCTCTCATATGTAAGCAGTTTTATATGTTGAGCAATTGTTATTGCTATTTACAGCCACACATGTTTAATATACTCACCACTATTGGATGGAACATAAAGAAGACAAAGAAATTCGATTGTAAAGAAAAAGACACGATAAACAAATTGTTAAGGAAGAAGAACACGAATTGAGTGAAGTTGGTATGGGAAAAATGGAGGTTTGTACGCATTTAGATTAAGTTTCACTATGCTGAGTTAAAGATCTACGTCATAGACATAGGAAGAGTGGCTGAGGGGAAGCTACATATTTTTTAAAAATTGTTTGGAGCTCAAATTCGTAGTTTAATTATTTGAGGTGCCTCATAAGTAACAAAAAACATTTCAACCACCTGAATATAATCAATAAACCCTTTGTAGAAGCACACCCTTCCTCAGATTCTATTCTGACATGGCATCAAGTCAATCAAATTGTTCAAAATAATATTCATGGATTAATCAGCCATCAACAATTTTCTAAAGCCAAGCAAGTTTCAAAAACTGAAACTAAGCATCCAAAAACTCATTCCAAGCGTCTTCCTCATTCAAACAAACTGTCATGATAACATCCACTTACATATCCCAAAATGGTACGGATGTTAAGTCAATAGATAACATAAGAAGCACTAAAGAAACACAAAAATGAGGAGAAAAGGCAGTCCACATTTCGAATTCATTGCGTGAACATTTTTGAACAAAAATTCTAACAAGTAAATCGCTTTTACACAGCAGCAATAACAAGAACAAAAAATGTATGTCGATAGACCTTTTTCCACCTGCATGAAGAGGAATGTTCAGTCTTTTATTGCGGACCACGAATAAATATTTGATAAATTCATGTTATGGGGCGATTTTAAGGGACGAGAATGTTATGTGAAAAATGCGAGAATCTTTCAATCAATAAATCAAATCGACAATGATGAGAGATATCATGCAGGAGAGACCATAGCAAGGCTTACGGTATAATATATTGAATTAAATAATTGATAAGACATTTATTGCCTTTATTGAATTCTTAATAAAGTTTTCATTTTCTCCTTTAATGCTATAAAATTTTATTTATTCTCTTTTTCTCGTTCGATAAATCATGAATAAATTTTATGACTAAGCAATTTTATGCTTGTATGACTTTCAGACCTTTGTCTTCTGTTATTGTCCGAAAAAAAAAACTTCTTCTCTTACTTTTATGCATCATTATTTTAATGAATTTGAGACGAGTTTGAACAGTAAGCTTAGGATTGTATAGTTTTTTTGGATATTGAATGGGACGTTCGGACATGTTTAATTTATTTTGGGGAACTGTTGAGATCTGTTGGTTGTATTTGATGATGAAACTTCTAATTTGTATTGATATATTCAGGATAGTAGTTTGATGGTGGTACAGGAAGCAAAGCTAGTAGTTCAGGAATGGTTTGCTACTTCTGAGATCAAAATCGGCTAAGGAAATTAAAGAAAAGAAGCGGTTTGATTTTTTTGAAAATGAAAACTAGCGAATTAAAAAAATTAAGCGATTGCGAGGAATTAACCCAAAAACATTGTCCTCCTAACCCCAGGCTCGGAAATAAGGAGATATTTGGGGGTATTTGGAGGTATTTGTATGGAAGTTGGTGGTACTGAGCCTCGCCCTAACCCCTTTGGTCCTTCCTCTGGTCCATCCTCTGGTCCTTCCTTGTCCCCACTTGCTCCTGAAAATTAATAGAATCTAATTAAGTCAAAGACCAGAGTTTAAAGCTTCAAATATAATGAAAAACTAGTCTTTACATATTTCGATGATCAAAAGTATTTAAAGCAAATATATTAATTGTAAA
This sequence comes from Chironomus riparius, assembly GCA_917627325.4. Lineage (NCBI taxonomy): Eukaryota > Metazoa > Arthropoda > Insecta > Diptera > Chironomidae > Chironomus > Chironomus riparius. Next base: position 11,176,836 of record OU895877.1, on the reverse strand, counting down.
ATCCTACCAAGAAAATCTCATTCAATACTTCTATTTAAACTTATAATTCTGTATTGCCTAAATTAATTCACAAGAGTTTATTCATCACATTTGCTGCATCTTTCAGCAATTATCTCACATGTTCTACTATATTTATTAAGGCTCAAAGACTTACTTGCATTTTAAGCAAGAGAATATTGAGAAATTTAATATCAATTAAGATTCATATCATCAATATTATTATCTTCATTAAACTTTGTATGTTTTACTTGAAAGTCTTGTGCATGCAAATTTTATCAGACGATATGTTTGTGAATTTAATTGCATTTTCTTGTTTTATTTATTTTAGTTATTTAAATACATAGAGGTCAACTAAATGTGCTTGAAATCTACAAAATTTTCAAACTTTGTCTTGTGAAAGCCTCCCACAAACTTCACATATTTTTTCCAAAATCATAAAAAGCAATAAAATCACAGAGCAAATCAAGCAAAATTTCAAGAAATAAAATTCTCAATAGGACACAACCCACACAATTTTTAACATAGACTTATTCACTCTTCTTTAACTTCTTCTAAATTCAACACAAAGGAAACGAGTCAAGTTGAACAAACAATTCTTATATTTTTACTACGAATATTGAATGAAAATGGAAAGTCGCGTGGGATATGAGGCAATTTTCTGCCTAAGTTATGATCGTCATTAATTTTAATAGAATCATGATTTTAAAATGCTATGTTTGCGATATGGTAGAGGTAGGAAATGTTAAAAAATAGGATGGGCGGTAAAAAAATTGAACTGAAGGTTATGGGAAAGGTACTTAAAGCTATAAGAATTTTTGATGCTTTTTTGAAAAAATTAAAGTAAAAAATAACATAACGCCGAGGTTAACTTTAAAGCACGCCCCAAGCCTTAAGCCTCAAGCCTCAAGCCTTAAGCCTCAAGCCTCAAGCCTCAAGTCTCAAGCCTCAAGCCTCAAGCCACGAGCTTCAATCCTCAAGCCTAAAGCCTCAAGCCAAAAGCCTCAAGTTTTAAGCCACAAGCCTCAAGCCTCAAGCCTCAAGCCTCAAGCCTCAAGCCTCAAGCCTCAAGCCTCAAGCCTCAAGCCTCAAGCCTCAAGCCTCAAGCCTCAAGCCTCAAGCCTCGAGCCTCAAGCCTCAAGCCTCAAGCCTCAAACCTCAAGCCTCAAGCATCAAGCCGCCTTAATTATTGCATAAAACTTGAATATTTAAATAATATCGCTGAATTAAAATTCAATACCAATTCCTCCCTTTATAAGCTCAGAAATAATCCTGTCAATTATCCCTTTCACCTTGACTTTTTCACTGATATAACCCCTCATTGCTTTTCTTTAAGCTACAAAGTAAAAAGATAGAAGAATCGTTGATTTGATTTCTGTTTTATGTTAACTACACATTCAATAAAGAGCGCTCGCATGTATGTTTATAAATCGAGCTTGAATGTGCAATTGGGAAAAATAAATTTCATAAGAACAGCCATAGAAGTAACAATAAGACTCCTGGAAAAAAGGGACGAGTAGATTCAATGAAAAGAGAAAGTTAGTAAAGATGTGGAAAAAAGTGGGTTAACAACGTCTTAGCGCCATCAATATTCATTATATGTCCTTATTTGAATTTCTCTAGATGATTCGTAAGCTTCTTTATGCTGCACTTCATTCTAGTCGATGTTGAAACAGAAATCAATGGAATAAAAGAACTTTAAATTGAGTTGTGTTTGTGGCAATCACGTTTGAATAACTCATGTTGATTTTTATTATGCATGATAAAATAAGTTTCGATGATCTTGGGCAAAAGGGGGTGGGACATGTTGGTGGATTAATTGTTTTTTTATTTTTTTAAAATTTATTTTATTTTTTAAATCCCTTAATTTTTTTTAAAAAATTGCTAATGATTGTTGCTTATGATTGTTTCTTTAAAAACAATTTTTTTTATTTTTCAAATTATTTTTTCGAACCCCTAAACTTCCAATCTTACCATCCCCACGTACACAATAACTATCTCCAACGTGATGTAAATAGAGATCACAATTTATGTTCTGTCATAGTTTTATGCTCTTTTCTTTTATGCTTTTGTTTAGCTCAAAGTTGTTCATCCGAAATTGAACTGAATAAGAATTGGAATAAAGATTGTTTTTATCTCTCGTCTCTGTGTGATATAAAGGGAAACTTGATTTTCATATATTATATTAAATAAATTCACTCACAACAGCAAAAGAGAGACAATTTTGAGTTCATTTGCTGTGAAATTGAATATTTATTTCAAGATTATGATGAAATTTATAAGATTTTGATATTGTTTGGAGAATTTAAGTGAGATGACATTAGAATTGCTGTTGAATATGAGATTTGTGTGGAAAATAATTTGAAACTTTGATTTTATATTTTTTAAATAATAATCTCAATAAACTATAGGATCGGTTTCTGATTTAAAGCTTCAGCCTTGTAACGCTTACAACGTGCATCTGTGGCTTGTAAGGTCTCAAAAACTAAAGTTCATTTATTTTACTACGAAACTCAATCTCAAAAAATCCAACCACGCTAGTTTATTTGATCAAACCAGAGCTCGAAGTTGAGGTGAGTTGAATCGAGTTGACTTGGGTTTTTTGAGTCGAGTCGAGTCAACTCGAACCCTATCAACTTCAACCTCTGGATCAAAGCTTCAAGAAAACCTTCAATTATTTCTCATTTAGCATGTAAAACCTTTCCAATGAAAATTTTTCTGTCCTGTTAACAGCTATAGTAAGAATGTACATAGTAAATCAAGATATGAGAAGAAAAAAATGTTGAAAATCTAGATAGAAAAGAAAAAGAAATCACGTTTCACTTTAATACGAATCGGATTTCTATAAAAATATCTCGAGGATCTTTATTTGGACGCATGATGTTTAAATCAAATGAATAATGTTCTAGGATTGTCAAGTCTGTCCCAAAGGACGCGTAAAGTTCATAATTTTAATCCAAAAAATTTGAAAACTTTGCATTTGTTCAGTTTTGACACCAATTCGTCAACTAAGAGCAAATTTGGCATCAAATCAGAGTTGCGACGACAGGTACCTGTCACAGGTAAAGGTGACAGTTTCTGTCAAAAGATCACCTGTCACAGGCCGTTACCTGTTCACAGGTCAAATTTTTTCGCCTATCACAGGTCTGACCTGTCAAAGGTTCTACCTGTCACAGGTCGTTACCTGTTCACAGGTCATTTTTTTTCGCCTGTCACAGGTCTGACCTGTCAAAGGTTCTGCCTGTCACAGGACGTTACCTGTTCACAGGTCAATTTTTTCCACCTGTCACAGCTCTGACCTGTCGCAGGCCTCACCTGTGACAGGTCGTCACCTGTTGACAGGTAGAAAAAATCTACCTGTCACAGGTTTGACCTGTCACCTGTCACCTGTCACCTTTGACTATCGAAATTTTTTTCTTCTAGTGAAGTATAAAGATTTCATACAAAATTCATCAATTTTTTTGCTTCCTCAAGTCACGAGTTCAAATCTCACCGCAAGCAACTTTCTTTTTTTGCATTTTTATGTTTTTTTTTAAACTTTTTTGATATAACATTAAGTTTTATGACAAAGTTTTCCATTTTCATATTTTATTTCTTCACTTTCTATATTTTAACATGTATTTTAACTTTTTTCCATATATTTTCATACAAATTCAACTTTTTTTTGTCATATTTTAGTTTACCAAGCTGAAATCTGACACAAAGGCACTTTTCCTAGATCTAGATGTTCTGAAATCGTAATCTTGGATTATAATTTTTTATATATTTCGACTTTTTGCGGTCTCGAATGACAAAGTCTATACTAGTTTTAATATTTTATGCCATTTTATGATCCAAAAGATTACGATTTTAGAACATCCAGATCTAGGAAAAGAGCCTTTGTATCAGATTTCAGCTTGTTAAAATAAAATATGTTTAAAATATTGATAAAATATGACAAAAAAATTTAAATTTGTATGAAAATATATGGAAAAAAGTTAAAATACATGTTAAAATATAGAAAGTGAAGAAATAAAATATGAAAATGGAAAACTTTGTCATAAAACTTAATGTTATATCAAAAAAGTTTAAAAAAAAATCATAAAAATGCAAAAAAAGAAAGTTGCTTGCGAAGAGATTTGAACCCGTGACTTGAGGAAGCAAAAAAATTGATGAATTTTGTTTGAAATCTTTATACTTCACTAGAAGAAAAAAATTTCGATAGTCAAAGGTGACAGGTGACAGGTGACAGGTCAAACCTGTGAAAGGTAGATTTTTTCTACCTGTCAACAGGTGACGACCTGTCACAGGTGAGGCCTGCGACAGGTCAGAGCTGTGACAGGTGGAAAAAATTGACCTGTGAACAGGTAACGGCCTGTGACAGGTGGGCTGTTTTTGTTGACCTGTGACAGATCGCAACTCTGCATCAAATTAGCATTAAAACGACACTAAATTCATTTTTTAATTCATTTTCACCAACTTAAGATACAACGTAGCTTCAACAAATCAGAATCTCCTTACGTGACTCGTTCATAACTTTTTTCATACTTATTGTAAATTTGAAAGCACGAAATACCCGCCAAAAATGGAAAAACCTTCTTTTTCTTCTTTGCATAAATAATCATAAAAATCGCATTTATTTTTCCATCTCCTTTTGTACACAGCATAAGCTGTGGTTCTTGCAAAAATTCATCATAAATTCTTGTTGTTTTTTCCTTAATTTTATTTACATTTTCTCTTTTTTTTCTCAAAATATTCTCGTATTTATCATCCCTAATGCCGTTCCTATGGGTGAATCGTATCATCCATTTAAAAAATTATTCATCTTTGTGGCATTGGACATTGTACAATTGTGGATGATGATCCTTCATCTGGAATATGAATAAAACATTATTTCATCAATTTGATATGTTTTGACACGGAAACGATAATAAAATGGAAAATATGATAATTTCTGCTTTTTTGAGGGTGATGATGTTTGGCTGGTTTTCGAGTGGATTGATATAAAAATGTAGAAAATGTTAAAAACCTTGAATCCAAAATTTACATCCTAAATTAAAATCACTTCATCTTCTCCCAAAACAAATCCCTTTAAAAGAATGCTAAACTGTCCTTAACATTTCATCCAAAAAAACCAAATACGAGAAAGATAAACAACAACAAATAAATGAAATGAGATGTGAGACATTAAGGAATTCTATCTCGGACTGAGCTTATTTACAAAACTAAATTTGAATATTTTTGTTCAAGCTTGTTTTGTAACTGAGCTGGTGGTTAACAAAAAGAACTGGTAAATTAAGATTTTTACATAGATATGAGAACCACACAAAAAAATTGTAAACATGACATATGCTGGATATGTGTACCAAAAAAAAAGGGTTTGAATTTTTGCATATTTTTAAAATTAGACAAAAAAACCGCTTAATTAGGTGGCTTTTGTGACTTTTGATGCTGAAACTTTTTTTTATATAATTTAATTTTCACATGATATGAAATAAAAATGTTGGTTTGTTGATGTGTGAAAGAATTTATACGATGCTTGGCAACAATTATCTCTCAAATAAGCCACTTAAAAGGAAATGTGTGAATCTTTGAGTAAATATTCGCTGAGAAAAATGGTTTAATTAGAGAAAATAAAAGTTTTCTTGAAGCATAATTAATTGCTTTTGAATTTGTTTAAATTTTAAAAAAATAATATAATAATATAATTTTAATAACTTTTCAAGTCACTACTTTAAATACATCAAATTGCCTGAACTGAAACAACTTGTGTTGACGAGGTGCTAGAGTGGTTAATAGGTTGGACTGCTAAATCTTCAGTAATCCAATGGGCTTTGCCCGCGTGAGTTCGAATCTCATCCTCGTCGAATACTTCTTTGTTTCTTTTTTTGCTGCTTTTTCAATTTAAATGGTTACTTTTGGCTATTTAACAGAAATATCATCAAAGCTGATCGCTTCCTCAAACTTTTAGTAGTACCAGAATTTACATACAAGAAAATACGAGAAATTTCTTCTTGTGAAGCATAAACTTTTCATACAAAAATATCAAAAATTCTTTTGCTTTCCAAGATGAAGATAAAAGTTCAAATCTTAATAATTTGTAAGAAATGAGTCACTTATCTGCTTGACTTTTCAGATGGCAGTCTTTTATTTTTTTTTTATTTTTCAAAAATAAAATAATTTTGTTTTGTTCTAATTCGTCAAGAATAAAATTGGTAGACACTTGGGATGTCCTCTATTAAACTTACAGATCCTTTTTTTTTTCAAAAAATTATCTGTTTACCTTATTCTTGTTGTGCGTCATTTATAGAAGGTTTTGTGATTTATGTCAATTTAAATAGCAATATATTTAAGATTAGGGGCTTAAATTTAAAAAATACTGATCCCTTATGACGTAATACTTTGGAAGGGGAAGTCTAGGATTTCATGACAAAGAAGGTGCGTCTAGAAATCTTTTTCTTGGCAGACTTTATAAGGAAATGACCCCTTAACCCATTTTTTTTTAAAAAAAATCCATGTTCAAGTCACAAAACTTGGAGTATTTCTTGTCCACATCCACCAATAAATTTCAATATTCATTCAACCTAGCCCACCTCATCACATTTCAATTATTCATGCAACATTCCAATTGACTCAAAATTTCACTTTTTCATCCAACGAACGATCCAAAATAAAGTATCAGGCTTCAAAAAAAAAAATGTGTAAATTTGTCGTCTACATATGTGATAAATTACAAAATGTATGGCAAAAAAATGTATGTAACATATCCAAGATCATCCTCATCATCATCATCATCAATAGCAACTCGACAAAATAAAAATGTGTGTAAATAAAAAAAGAGACATTTCGGCAGTCACACATGTGAACATATTTCATTTGATTGCAACTTTTTCTCATGCACGACACACGCACACACACTCACAAAAAGATGAGAATTTTCTGTGTCAGTTGAAAAATGAATGTCATCAAAGGGCAGAATAATGAAAATCGAATTTTTTTTGTCATTTTATATTTGCTTAGGTGGCTGTTTGACAATTTTATGGGATATGTTGGTGCTTTTTTGTGTAATTTGTGTGTTGAAATGGTCGCAGAAGGGCTTTTTTGGAGCTTTTTTGCATTTTTTTTGATTCTGAAACTCTTGATTTATTGAAAAGGTCGAAAGAATTTAAATTTTTGTTTCGATTTAATTGAAAATTTTGACGCAAAAGAATTTTTGAATTTTTATATTTAAAAATAAAAAAAAATGTTAAGAATTTTAATTTAAAATTTTTGATGTAAATTTAAAAAAATAATTTTCAATTTTTTTCTATTCCTACAGTGTTCTATAATCCATTTTAATTCGAATTGAGTTAAAATGAATTTAGGTTAATTAAAAATTAATTTTATTCTTAGAATTTAAAAATTATTTGATAATCATTTGCTTGGCAACGTAAAATATGAAAATATAAAAAAAACTTCTGAAACAATTTAATTGAGTGAAAAGTTAAATAATAACGGGGGTTGTTGAATTTATGAATTAATCGAAAGTTAATTGAAAACTTATAAGAAAATTATTGAATCAAATTTTGAAATTTAAATTCAGTATTTACATAATTATTGGAATTTTACTAATTTTATGAAAGCTTATAAAATTGTGAATTTTTTAAAATATATTTTATAAGTTTTTTTCTTATTTTAAAGATAATTTATTTTGAATAAAATGAATTTGAATAAATTAATTTTGATAACTTTGATGGATAATCAAATGATTTTTAAAAGTAAAATTATCTGGAAGGTTTCAAGCATCTAATAAATGTATAAATACAAATTCTTCCGGATGGTAACATCGACAAATAAATAATAATAAATAATATAATAATCTGTAGAATTAAATTTAATATTTATTGACAACTTTTCAATTTTTGTGCTTCATTTTAACATCAAAAATTCCCACATTTTTATAAAAACCCACATTTTGTTCAATTTCTGCTCCATTTTTTTACCTGAAAAAATTCGTATTTACCTTCAAAAATCACTAGGTTAACTTAATACACCTTCTCATCTCTGAAGGAACCTGACACAATTTTTTACGTCATTGAATTTGTCATTTGTGACGGCAAAAATTTAAAAAGTAAATTTTTAACTTCCTACGATACCTTTATGGTTATTAGGCTGCTTTTTGACATTTTTGTGGAAAGATTTATTTTCTTGTACATTTAAGAATTTGCTTGTGAATGACGTCAATACAAAAAATCTCAAAAATGACATGCTTTTGAATAATAAACACAAAAAGCACAAGTTGGTTAAAAGATCAGAAATCTAATGCCAAGCCGGTGTGGCTCTTGCATCGAGCCGAATTTAAATTCTTTTAACCGAATTTAATTCGTTTAACCGACCTGTGCTATCTAGAAAACAGCTTAACAACTCTTTCAAAGGGTTGGCATTATAAGTTTCTGGAAATCTTGTGCTAAAGTATAAAGGTGAATCCAGGAGTTCCAATTTTCTGAAAATAGGCATTTTTGAATGACTAAAACGGACTTTACTGTTTGAAGACTTTGTCCAAGAGGATTAATAGGATTAAGAGGGTCCAAAAGTTAATAACCTCCAAAATCAAAACTAATGTAATCCAACAAAATTAACATTTTCAACACGTGCCAATTCAAACACTCCAAAATAAAATAACAATCCATAAAAATAATGAGTTAATAATAAGGATTATGAGATAACACGTTCCAAAATCACCCCACGCTCAGTTATTGCTAGCCAATCATTTTTACATCACAATAAGGTCATAGGTATTAAAACAACTTTCCAAGAATTCATAATAATCCAAAACTCATCAGTGCTCATAATAATGCGATTTAGATCTGTAGGATCTGCTAGACAGCTAATCTCCTTAAAGTCCTCATCAAAAATGAAAGAGAGTGTTTTGATAATTTGTTCCAATTATAATTTCATGAAAGAAGGCCTATTTAAGCTGCATTTATGCCTTTCGAGTGTCTGAGAATATTTAAATATTTTTAACATCTCAAAAATCTTGTCCATCAAGCTCCTCCATTTCCAGGAAACAATAAAATATAAATTTATAAAAAATTCATCTCCATTTTAAGGAGCACTTCCGAGCAGATTGCCATCTTTTATTCTAGTGCTGTTTCAAGAAGGACAAGAAGTATCCTCATTATTAATGAGCTTGCATCATCATCATTACTCTCCATTTCATCATTCGCTCTGTCGACCTTCCTTTCTCTTCAAAAAAATTATTTCGATGCTCGTTTTTCTCACTCCAGTTGCTCACATCCACAATTTTTCTTCCCGCCTTCTTTTTGGCTTCATCGATCAACATTCGATTGACCTCCTTGTGGATGTGGATATAAAAGGCGATGTGTAATAAAAGTTAAATTGTTTTAATGCTGTTGAGTTTTATGGGAGAAGAAGCTGTTATTTTGTGATTTTATTGGAGTATTGACAGGGTTTAGGGCGTTGACGTAGTTTTGGGTATTAAAAGGGTTCGAAAAAATTTAAACAATTGTATTATCTGATCTCCTATTCATCCCAAATAGCACAAGTCGGTTGGTCGAATATAAATCTGGCGCCAATCAGCCATTGCTCTGGCATGGTGCTTGCTTCGATTTAAATCCAGCACCATGCTAAAGTCAGATCCGGATTTCAGATCGATTAACCAACTTTAGCCATTCGTGCATGCTTTAAATTTAAAAAAATCAAAAAAAAAAATTGAAAATAATAATAAATAAATGCACAAACCCCTGCAAACATTTCCAATTCTAATTTGTCCACCCACGGAACCATCAAAATAATACCAAACCATCAACAGTATCTGACTAGCTTTAATGGCAATTTAATTTGTAAAACTTTTTTTTTCCTCATTTTAATTACAAAGTGGCTTTTGCTTTCACCATAATTAAGACGGAGTATAAACAAGGCGGATGGTGGAAATTAAAGATGAGAGATGAGGATGAGACAAAAATGAGATGCGAATGTAAATAAGAAAGGTCAAAGTCAGGATATAAGACAAAAAAAGGTTCGGAATGTTATTTGAAAAATGCAGGTCACCTTTTTTGCAAGTTTTGCGTTTATTTTGATGGAATTTTGGGATTTGGATAGCTTTAATATTATTTGTTGTGGATTTTGTTGTAGATTTCATAAAAAAATGTGTTATTTTGTTGAATTAAGAATCTCAGACGCTCTACATTTGTTCTAAAAATCGAATATAATAAATTATCAACCTACTAGCTTGTCCCTAGTCATATTCATAAAAAGGGTTCATTTAGATTCACATTCACAGCGAATTTTCACAAATAATTATTGGGGAAATGTTTGAATCGGCAAAAATACTAGAAGGAATAAAAGTCAGTGGATGTGTCATTATAGGGAAAATGTCAATGGTCCAACAAGCTTCTGGGCAAATAGTCAATGAAAAAACAATCGATTAGGAAGAGTATGAGTGGGCAAAAGTACCTACTTACTTACTTCGCTGGTCGTACAGATCAATTGTGATCCAAGACCTCCCTTAGTTGACACCTATAACTAGTTCTATCGCTGGATACCGTCTGTCAATTTTCAATACCAAGCGCTATGTTGTCTCTATCAACAGCTTGCTTCCTCATGAGTTCTTTGGTCGCCCAAGTGATCTCTTGCCATGTACGAAGTCAGATTTAAAGACCTTATTTAATGGAGCTTCCATAGGTCTCCTTATAATATGTCCAGCCCGATGCATCGATGGGGAAATGTCAATTGACAAATGTACAATGGGAAAATGTCAATGGGCAATCCTCAAGATCCCACCAGCTCAACACCCATGTCAACAATCTCAACAAATTCTCAATTTCAAAGCCAATAAAACAAATTTCGCTTCATCTAACTGATCAACAACTATAAAATTTCCTTATCTCAACCAGCATTAAGAAACTCATAAACTCTAGAACCGCCTTTCAAAGCAATATTTTCCCAATCATCAACTTTCTTCCACTTCAAACTCAATGAATTTTCCAGCAGATTCACAAGTTATGACATTTCTCGTTTGCTACGCGATAGCAGTAACTCGAAAAAAATTGAATAAATAATCGCCTTGATTTGAAAAAAGCACAAAACACGGAAAAAAAGTTGCGAAAAAAAAATTATTAAAAAAAACTTATTTCATTGCAAATTGCAGGAAAAAAAAGCACTGGAAATACAGAGAATGAAAAATTTGCACTTAAATTAGAAAAAATAAAGATGAGAAGAAGTAGCAAAAAAAATCATAGTTTTCTCAAATACACAACAAGCCACAAGCATCGGAACATGATGAAGTCACGAATCGATATCATTGAGTTTTGTGAAATGAAATTTTCTACTCGCATTGTACTGTATCATTCATTTTGTAGTAGTTTAATATCGAGGTTGATGTATAATGTCATTGGAAATGAAAATTGCAATTGCAATTTCTTATTTTCCATCATGCTCTTGTTGCTGCTGCTTGTTCAATAAAAAATTTTTTTTTTCCTGTACGAGTGTACAACTATGTGGCGTACTGTGGGAGATATGTGATGAGTTTGAGTCCTTGGGATAGGTTTTGATTTGGCTTGGGTTGATTAGAGTATGGATGAAGTTTTCTGGGAGATTCTATAAGTTATGGGAGGTTTGTATTGAGTCCAATTGTGACAGAACCTTTTAGAATTGGGTTGGGCAGTATTTGTCTGATCTTAATATGGGTCTATTAGGATATATGGGATCCTAGTATGGGCTGACTTTAGTTCTTCAGATTCAAGCAGAAGATTGAAGGAACCAAGGTTGTAGAGCTGACGAAATGACTAAAAATGATCAAAAATTGATCAAAAAATTAATTAAAACTATTTAAAAATGATCAAAATGATCAAAATGTAATTTATAAGTTCAGCATTCTTAGAAGGAACTTAACGAACATTTTGCACCAACTAGAGCACAGCCATATGACTGAGGGGAAGTTCATGTCTCTTAAGATTCTTCAAAACAGTGATGGCCAACCCATGTACCGCGACAAACTAGCATGAAAAATATTTGCGAAATTCCCCAAACCGTTTGCAGTGTACAGTTTCAGTCATGGCTAACCATCAAGGCCATGGCACGAAAAAGGTTGCCCACCACTGGTTTAAAGAACTCGAATTATTAATACATCAACTACACTTTTGAGGTTCTCCACTACCCTTTTACAAGTATCAAAACTTCCTTCACTTTCCGATAGAATTAGATAACCAAATTATAAATTCAAACATCACATCACGACCCCACCTCCGCATAAAAAACAATCCCCATCATCACTGACGAACAATTCTAGCAACACAACAAAAAAATTCACTGTTCAAGTTGCTTGATACGACTTGTGAATTGTCGATAAGTTCATTCCTACCTTTTATTTGTACGTGCCTTAATAATTCATGGATGCTTTGCTACTCTCATTCATTTTTCTCTCTTTCTTCTTCGTTCCATTGATAGATCCATGCCATCAATAGTATCGACACTTGAATATTGATTTCATTTTATTCTTTTTTTATATTTTCTACTTCATCTTGTAGATGATTTGAGAAATACAATAACAACAAATAATCTTCATCTCCTTCCTCTTGTGCTTTGTGCTGATGATGAAAAATTTAGTTCTTCTTTTTATTGTTGATTTGCTTGTTCAATTCTGGGCTATTGTTGGTGCACAGTCTGATGGAATATTGCATATTTTGTAGTGTCGAATTGGCATGCAAATTTTTTTTTTTGAGGTGTTTGGAAGTGTATTGAGAGTTGTTCTGCTGGATGGATTGAGATTTATCGACTTTATTGATCAATTCCTTTGTGTTTTAAACAATCTTAGCTTTCTTAAATGTTTTAATTTATTAATTATTCGATAGCTGTTGATTAGAAAGACAATGGATTTATTCAGGGGGATATCCATCTATTTGTAACATCCTAGACCAGTGGCTTTTTAACTTTTCAAAGTGTAGAACATCATTTTTAATTTCCATGGTAATGTACTCCAAGCAGTAGGGTGACCATCTGCGTAGTTTTACAACGGACAGTCCTGTATTTCAAAACCCTGTCCTGTATAAATTTGAAAATTTTGTTCCAGGTCCTGTATTTTTTTCACGAAAATTTCCGTTAATTTTCAACTTTTCCTTTGTGTCCTGTATTTTTTGGGAAATTAATCAAATGTCCTGTATTTTCATAAAAATTAGATGGTCACCCTACCAAGCAGCCACATTAATAAAGGTTCTAGTAATGAAATGTTGTCTTATGGAAACGCTGTCCAACCACGCACTTTTGCGCAGGGAAATCAAGCTATTTTGAACAAATGTCCGCCTAAAATCCTTAATGTCCTGCGCCTTTGAACCTATTTTTCATGAAAAATGCTTGAAAATTTTGTCTGTCCTGCTTTTTCAGATCTGATTCGCGACATTTCTCGTTTTTGCCCAAAAATCGGTAAAAACCGATGGACAGCCTATTTGCGGATCAAAATTTTGGTAGTTTAGGCTCAGACAGAAATTTTGTCCTTAACCTAAAACTTATCCTTGCAATTATAGCTCTAATAGATTTGAAGAACTGACTAAGAGCGTCGTAACTTACGACTTGTAAGGAGAGAGTGACTACCAAATTATTTGGATGGACAGCTTACTTATGGAGCAAAGCTATGGAAGTTCTGGCCTAGACACTTCTTTTAGTCTTAACCAGGAACTTGCCAGGGGCGTCGTTGATTTACCAGATGATTTGAATACCAATATTCTGATAAAGCCTTGGGGAGCAATAGCTCTTAAATTGAGGTCTTTAAATGAGCCTCATGTACTCTCGTCAAGGAAGTGGACAAATAAGTAAACAATTCCTTGCTACACCCCTAAACCTGACTAGTTCTGTAACAATCATCAAAAGCATTAATATTCCTTAAGTAGCTATAATAAGACATGACAAATGCGCCCCATCCACCACACCAACATCCAAATGACCTCCTTTTTCTCATCAATTTTGCTTCTCCATTTTTCTTGCCACCATTACATTCTTGTAAGTAGTTCAATAATAATGAAAATGAGTAAAAATGAATTTTCTGCAATAAAGCAATTCTACATGAAAGTTTTTTTTTTGATGTGTATTGTTCCCTCATCCTGTTCTACATACGTATTGACTTGAATTTGTCATGAATGGAAAGTCATTTATTTCTATAGGAGAACATTATGATTATTGGAAATGATGAAAGTTTTTTTTGTTACTTGACATCAAATATGTCTGGATAAATGTCTCTTATGAAAGTAAAAATGTATAATATTTTATGTAGGATTATTGGATGATTGCGTGTTTTTTGGGGAGGAGGATGAAAAGTAGGTTATGGGAGGTTGGCATTGAATCAAAAGATTTATTATATGAATTTTTATGATGTTTATTTTTTAAGGGAATATTTCGGGGTTGATACGCTTTTAAGTGACTCGTACATCCAGAAAAGCTGACTCGTACATCCAGAACTTAAGCCATTAAAACTTCATTTAATCTGCAAACTTTTAGTCAATCTAACTACCCCCAAAAAATACACAAAATCAAATTAAAATCTCATAAAGCTCACTAAAATCCAATTTAACCCCCTCGACATCATCATCAGACAAAGTTTTGTTGCTAAAAAGTTTCACAAAGTATCTAAATAAATTCCACATTAATTTCTTTATAATTCATTTATATCTCTAAAATATTCACAAAGTATAACGCACATACAGTCACTATATATGTCCATGTACATGCATATATTAAAGCACAGGTTGAACTAAAATTATTTTCATAATGAAATTTTGATGAGATTATTTTTTTTTGTTGTGGGCAATTCCACGAGTAAAGGGAACTGAGAAAAAGCAAGTTGTAATATTTTTCTACTTGTAGGAATTTGAATTTTTTTTACCGTTATAAATTTTCAAAAGATTCAAACTAATTTTCATTGCCTTGATTATTATTACGATTATTACACAAAATCATGATGTTAACATGAAAAAAAACACATTAAATTCATTATTAACCCAATAAAATGTTATTTTTCGAAGAGAAATTATTCTTAGCAATAAATAAATTTAACGGAAATTCAAAATTCAAATATTCTGTTTATTGTTGGTTTTGGATAAAGCGCTGAAAACTTAACCGATTAACGCAGTATTTTTTAATTTTCTCTGTGAATAAAGCATTTAAGAACAGAAAAAGGGTACAAATAAGTAGAAAAAGTGAATATCTATGGCTTAAAAATATACTTGAGCACAAAAAATGGATATTTGAAGACGTTTTTAAGGATACAAGAAGCAAAATTTTCGTAAACTTAACCGATTAACGATGAAAAAACTGAATTATTTCAGTAAATAGACCTTTAAACGTTTAATTACCTATTTTAAAATGAATATCTTGAGTTATTTCTAATTATAAATATTTAAAAGAACGGAAAAAGGTGTTATTTTAAGAGTATTTTGATCAAAAAGAATTTTACTTGCATTTTTTCACTCATGGAATTGCCCTTGTTGAAACACCAAAACCACATGTCTCTTCGTATAAAGTTATGTACAATCCTCATAAAAGCCTTTTATGATGCAATTTGGGGATCTTTATATACAAACACATTGTATGGGACAGTGTTTCTCACACTTTTTGTTCTACGGAGCAGTAAATCTTGTTTATGTTTCCACGACACTACTTACTTAATTCCTTGGCTGGGGTGCACGAGGGCCCATTGCGGCGCTTAGACATCGAATAAAGACAGCTCTATCCTTGAAACCTTCTGTCAGTCCAGGATATTAACGACTCTAGCGTCCTTTTCAACACATTTTTATTAAAGGCATAGCTAGTTTTTTTTTTGGCGGAGCATAGTTAAAGAAACACTGAACTATAGAACAGTGATGGTCAACCCATGTGTCGCGAAATTTTTTAGAATGTCCAACAAACCTTAAATCGTGTATGGTTTCGGTCATGTCTTACAATCAAGATCAGAAAACAAAGGTTTGTCACCACTGGTATAGGAGATAGAAAAAAAATTGAGAAAGTCGTTCCTTGTAGATTATTTGTTTTTTATAATAGAAAAAAAATTCAATTTATTTGTTTAAGTCCCACATTTTATTTTATTCTTTATTTTCTTCGTGACAAAAAGAAAAGATTTTTTAATTTAATTTGTCTATTTTTAGGTATTGTTCTATTGATACTGTGTCCATGTATTTTTTGACAAGGAAGAAATATGGAAGTTGTTTGGTCAAAAAGGGATAAAAGGGTGTCAATAAGGCAGTGTTTCTCACACTTTATTCTGAGGAGCTTTACTATTCCAAAAAAAAAGTTCTAGATGTGTCATAGTTGCCAGCATGGTGTGAAGACATGAACGGGTGCTTTGCTGCTTCTTAATTGCCCCTCGACCTAAAAACTTTGAGAAACACTGCAATAGGGGTCCATTGGTCAGAATTCTAAGAGCTTGAAGAAAGGAATTCGTTTCAACTTAGATTTTAGCTGATGTTAATCGTTTTTCAGTGTTTCCTTTCCATAATTAATGTGTCTTGCTAGCTTTTGGCGATCATGCTGCCAGTTATAGACTGTGCCCATCGTTCATTTCGTATTCCAAAAGAATCGAAAAGTCAAGAGCCAAACCACAACTCAAAATGCTGCCACAGATATCAAGTCTTTTGGACAGTAACAATTTTCCATCGTTAAGCAAACGACATCAAGTTTCTGCTCATTCACATCCAGTGAATGCTGCAAGTAACTCATCAGCAACATTTAAAGAAGAGATTAATCAGCAACAACTGATCAATAATATCAGTTATGCAGAGAAACTCAACGAAGCAGTAAAGAATGAAAGCCTTTTCAAGAAATTCACAGAAGCTCAAGAACGTCTAAAGAGAATCCCCAACATTGAAGAAGCAATAAATCAGTTCTGCAGTTTCGTAGACGAAGCCGGAAAGATCCCAAAGGATGCACCTCAAGGAACTGCATTTAAAATCATGGTGAAGTATGGCTTCATTGGCTGCCCACCAGCACCGAACAAGCCAGTTCAAAAATAATTTATTAACGTAGTTCATAAGCTTAAAAAAAAGCTTTTTTTTTTTTTTTTTTTTTCTCGCTCGGCAACTTTTTTTAAACTTTTTATGCCACATTTTCATGATATATGTAAATCTCATTCATCAAAATTAATAATTAATCAAGATATAGTTGAATTAAAGCCATATTCAGGCTGGTGTCAAAATAAGACTCAAAGAAATGTAACTTAAACTACAATAATTCCAAATTTGAAATAAAGAAAGATTTGTCATTGCTAGCTTTTAAAAAAATAAGGATGACTTCCTCTTTTAGATAATTATGTCCTAGTTCAACGCATCTGATTTCATCCTAGTGAAACCCCAATAACCCTAAGAACACCTTCCAGAATTTTTCTCTCTCAAAATATGATACAAAGCTCTTGTCCTTAAAATAAAAAAGCTTCTCATTTTTCCCAAACATACAAAAAACGTCCACATACTAACAACCAGCAAAAAAAAAACAGAAATCTACCGAATAAAACAATGTGAAAATATAAAGCTTCTTGCTGGTACTGCAAGTGCTGAGGTTAGGCTTTAGAAATTGATTTGAGTCAGCATATTTTATCTCCCACGAAATTGAATAGGAATAAAAAAGAACGAAAGAAAAAAAAACTTTCTTTGTGTGTGCTACTTTCTTAATCAATGCTTGCCTGTCTGTCTTCTCACTTCTGCTACGATCATCAATATTTGATGCTCGAATATTCATTTCTTACCGCTTAATTTTGGATTCAAATTTACTTTTTCTCTGTCTTGTTCATTTGTTTGGCGCGTGCTGAATGTGTGGAAGTGAATGTGGTGTGTAAAAATCTTTAAACAATCAAAATGCGGGCACGTATTGATGAAACTAAATAATGCATTAAGGGTTGGATGACTAGGAGGTATGTGTAGATCTGCCATATGTGTAAACCAATGTAAAACAGGTCAGGTTTGATGGGAATTGAAACCATGACCTCAAAAGGGGCGATCTCTGAACACTCGATCAGATATCCCTGCTACTCAGCCATTGAGGTACTTATCTCACTTTGGCTATCCTTCATACAAATTTAATCATTTCAACGCGAGCCCTATGCTCAGGCCTATGTACTACAGATGCTTATCGAACCATATCCATAGTATGCAGTTTTAAATAACATAGGGTTCGGTCTTCGTCTTAAGACCAAGTACAAGGATCAAGACATGAAATAACATCATCAGAAGCGTAGAGCATAGTTTAAGATTAATTTTCAACTCCTTCGTCCATTAAAAATTCGAAAAAACTTTATCCAAAGCTAATCTATCTCATTAACCGACATCCATCTCTCACATACACCCACGCAGAGCAGTTATGGAAGGACAATGAAGCACGAAAGGAGGGCAAAAGTATAAAAGAAATAAGCTAAAAACTTGTCACATAATAAATGGAATGGAAATCGAAATAAATGGGAAAAGTTTGTAAATATTCCTTTCATGCTCGAGATACCACGACAACAAGCGATGACTATCACGGAATGAGTAGACTATTATAGCATTCACTATATCATGAAGCAATTTTCTTTCATTTTCTTCCTTCTTTTCTTGTGTGTGAACAATTGAAAAAAAAAATCTAAAAGTGCTTTTTTCTTCTCCTTCTTTTTTGAGCAATTGCCTTAACTACTGCTGCTGCTTAATGCCACTTCTAGAACATTAAATATCTTTTCTATATCCATTCAATAACAAAAGAAAGAAATTTGTCTCACTTTTTTTTTTCTTTGGATGTCATAAACAGCAGCAAGAATCGCAAAATGATGCGAATGTTTTTGAAAATTTTTATAGCCACATTCGACTCGATATTGCACGACATAAATTTTAAACTTTTGCTTTGTATTTCTCTTTTGTGATGAGAGAAACTTTTTTTTTTGCTGGCTTTTTATGTGCTTGAGAGGGAGCTGAATGAAGCTTTTATGAGAAAAATTCTCTATTGTGTAAGACTGAAACTGAGAGACATGGCTGGATATTTTCGATGAGAAAATTGATATTTTCGAAGTTTGAAAAAAAGAGCTTTTTTGGGGATCATTTTGAGAATGAATTGGGGTATGAAATTGAGGAACTTACTCTCTTTTAAAATATGAGCTCATTTTTACACTCATTTGTGGATAAAAGCTTTCAAAAATTTAATAACTTTAAAGAATGGCATGTAAATGTAAGCAATATAGTCAATCTAGGGGCCAACTCTTAATTAAAAGGCATTTTTTAATTTGGTCGAAACTTGTTTGTGCCATTGACCAAGACATACAGCTTTATATAAAGGAGTGCCAAAAAAATTATAAAATACACAACTTTCTCTGCATGAAGCTGTGAAGTCGCCAAATGAAAAACTGGTTGAAATGCCCAAATTCTTAATTATTTCTAACCCCCTAAATATATGCTAGGCTACTTAATTTAAATAAGCGTAGATCTGGATGTTGTCTGGCTTTGAGTATGAGAAATAGTTATTTAAGTCAGCCAATAGCAGTTGTAGGGAATTTTTTTGATGCCACTATTACTTGGTGATAAACTATGATCAAGACCGCACAAGACACATGATTCTTAAATTATCTCAAGGTTTTCTCCCAATTTTTTCTTGACAACCTACATGTACAGCGACCCATGGGTTGCCCATCACTTATTGTAGCAATTCTAGGTGGGGGGGGGGGGGGGCGGAAGCCTTTGTCAACATAAATTTCTTTAATTTGCTAGGGTTTTATGAAAAAAATGCTAAAGTTTATTACACTTATGCCTTAGTAAAGATGCCCGTAGGACATCCTTAGGTGTGCCGTTGCAAAATATTAAAATACATAAAGTCAAAGTGTGCCGTGGCTGAAAACAGTTTGGACAACACTGCCCTAGTCTAATTCCTGACTATACCCTTGGTTGGCAGATACTTAACCTCGATTATTTGACTCGCAAATTTTTGTTTCTTTTAAATTTGAATAATCACTAAAATATTGTTCTTATAAATATAAGGTGCAAGCTGTAATTGCTTCAAATCTACATGTAGCTATATTTTTTTTAAGTTCATGAAAAGTTAGAAAAACTGTCACCAAAAAAAAATTCTCTTCTTTGGGAAGCCCGCCAAATTATTTTGAGAGAAGCTCTCAAAAAAACAAATTCAGTGCTAAAGAGAATGAAAATAAACTTCTCAGTTTTCAAACGCATGCTCAAAAGAAGCTGCACCTCTCGGCACCCAAGCTTCCCCTTTTTCAGATCTCTACAAAATTGCTCCTCTTCTTCCCGAACAAAAACCATTACCTTACCGAACAAGATCTCCTCTTCTCTCTGTGTGTATGTTTTTTGGGAGGAAAAATATTCATTTGATTACCGTTACCCGATGCATAAAGTCAATCTTTCTCAAAACTCCTCGTGTCGCGCGAATTTTGTGATTTTTGTGCTTAAAGTGACATTTTTTTTGTACTTAAAAAGAAAATAATTTCCTTCATGGATGTTCATGTGGATTTTTAATGACATGGGATGATGTGTGAATACAGAGTAATTTTGAATTACGAATGGATCTACTTGTGATGAGGAAATTTAATGGAAAATTTAATGAAGATGAATTTTTTTTGAAGATGATTGAATGAATATGGATGAAGTTCAGTGAATAGGAAGGAGAATTGAGAATGTTGGAAAGATTGTGAAGTTTATGAGATAAAATTGGACAGTTGAAGATTTCAGAATTCAAACTCAGAATTGCTTTGGATTTATAAAACCTTGAATAAATTTGGAAACTTAATTAATTGAAATATTGAACTAAGGTGTCATAAATGTGAAAATTCTGTTGAAAATTTAAACTCAAAGTGTTCAAAAAATTATAAAAAATGCAAAATTACCAAATGTATTTTTAATTTGAATTAAGAAATTGAAAAAAAAAGATTTATTAATGCCTAAATGCTTGAATTAAAAATTAAAAACTATCAAAATCCACATCTATTTGGATTACACTGGCTTAAAATAAATTCAAGTGTTATGAAAATAAAATCCAACAGAACATAAAATTGAGAATTAAAAATTATAATCTTTTATGTGTATAATCTTCATGTTACATTGAATAAGAAGATTAAAAAAATTCAACATATAGAAAAAAATTCATCGCGAGTTGGAAAATGTAAAAAATTTATGAAAATTGAATAGAAAACTTAGATGAGAAAACTGAGACAAAAGAGGATTTTTGTATTGTGAAATAAATTATTAATTGAAATATTCGAAGAAGATTTTGTCGGATGTGAATTAAAAGTGTGAAAAATTATTGAAAAAATCTAAAAATGAAATTAAACTTTTGAATTGAAAAATTGATGAAAAAAACTACGAAACAAAGTTATTTAAACTTGAATGAATTTTTAAAGATTTTTTGAATGCTATAAAAATTTTAAAAAATTGAAATAAAATAAAATTCTTAATTTTTTACAAGTTTGACAAAAATTAACTGGAGGAAAATTGTCCAAAAAATTAGAAATTAGTTTTAACATTTTTTCTGAATTTTTAAAATTCTTCCCTAAACAAATTTAAATCTTTGAGGATTTTCCAATTCAAAAATTTCTACAAAATCCTTAATTTCAAATTGAAACATTTTCAAAGAAATCCTCCAGAAAAATAATCAAACTCAAAACATTTTCCATAAATTCGACTCACTGCCCACAGCTTCATTCTGTCTATTTATATCCAAGATATATGCCATAATAATAAAGAAAGATCCACGAACATTACCATAGCAAAATAGATAATAACACTGTGTGCAAATGTAAATGAAAATTGTTTGTGAATTCTCATCGTAAATAAACTTTTTTTTTTCTGTGTCAAAAAAGAAGGAAGAAATAAGGCAGAAAGATTAAAGTTAGTCCTACAGAAGTCAAAAAAAGAAAAAAGGAAAAAGTTTGATTAAAAAAGATGTTTTTTTTGTGTGAACAAATTAGAATAAAAAGAGGCACAGAATGTGTAATTTGCTGATGAAATGTGCAAATGAGTGAAATTTCTCAATTTTTAACATACAAATAATTCTGCTGAGTGAAAAGTTTCTCATTCCTTAATTTATTAAGGTACTCAATTTTGGAAAAAGAAAACTTCAAAAAAATTATTTTAAGTAAAATAAAAAAAAAGAAAAGAAAAAAATGAATAGAAGTGAAACGGAAGTAGAAGAAGAGCTGAATTGTAGTCATTTATATAGTCGATATTAAAATATAGAGATTAAGTAAATTTAAACCAGGATTTGACATGGATCCACTTGCAATTTTTTGGGTATTGACAAATTCTTCGTATCTAGGTATGTGAAATTTTGTTTTTATATATTTTTAAAATTTTCAGAGGGATTAAGGGTTCGATTGATATTTTCAGGGTATTTACTTACTTATTTTGTTATATCAACTATATCAACTTTGTGAAATATTTGTTGAATAATCTCTAATTTTTCCTGATTAATCTCTTGGTGCATCTTTCATTCAACGTGATTGTAAAGATGCTCGGATATAATTATAACCATTATGAATCTATTTCGTTAGGATTGAACCATTTAAGAAAAATGGTTAAAATTTATCTTTCAAAGTTCTTGTCTGACTTATAATTTGGTCAAATTGAGTCGCAATGCTTCCAGCTCAAAAGACTGAGCACTTTCCATGATATTCCTTATAATTAAGTCAATGCTAGAATTTTTGGCTATGCAACAAAAATATAAACTCTTGATTTTGGCCAATTTTTGAGTAAGACTTAACCTCAAAAAACTCTATGAGACCGTTCTTATTTTAATTCTCAAGAAGAAGACAAATGAACAACTAGATTAGATGTGTTGAAAAAGACGCTAGAGTCTATAGTTTCGCAAACTGGCAGAAAGATAAAGCTGTCTTTAATGATCTTTAAACACGGCAATAGTGCCACGAGTGTCCTAGGCAAAGGAGGAAATAATCACATACTTACACTATAGATTAAAAAATAAAAACATTAAACCTCCAAGTTAGAATTGTATACTGACTTGCCAAGCTCATTGTCGCTTAAATTCAAAAATTTAAATTTAATTTTATTAACTCTTTTTCATCAAAAAAGAAATTTTTTCGAAAGCTTTCAAAACTCACAATTCTCATTGATGTTCCTAAAAAAACGTATTATTGACGGTACATGAGCATTTATTTGGTGCTAATTAATTTGAAATTGAATTCTGTGTATCAAAAAATGAGCCCGCATGAATTCTTTTGGGAAAATACTAATTGAAATTTTGAGTTATTAATAACAAAAATGACAAAAATTGCAAATTTTTCACAATTTTGAGTTGATATTAAACGAGTAATTTTCCTGGAAGGAAAAGATATGTCAAATTATTCTTGGAAGGTTGTTCTGCTTTTTTTTAAAATATCAATGGGACACTGTTTAACTTGGAAGTTGTGGTTGCAAATTTAAATGGTTTTGGTTGAATATGAAGACTAAATTCAACCCTCAACTCAACTTATTGGAACATTGCTTACATATGCAATGGTTTTTTGAGAAAAACCAAAAAACTTTCAAAAGACTCATTTGAAAAAAATTCTTGTTCTGCCGATTCTAGCCACAACTTTTGTGTACCTTGATCTACAAGCGCTGTATTTGACTTGATTTTTTTCTTGGAATCGAACTGAAGACCATCGTTGTAGAGACTCAAATGATCATGAGAGATCAATATCTATTGGATAGATGCACAAGTTTTTAATCTCTGGTTATCTTCTTACAGTGTGTTCTAAAAGATTCTGTCATAATTGAATCGTATTGCCTGCAGCTCAAAAGGATGGGCCCTTCTACGATTTTATCATCTTATAAATTCAATATAAATAAAAAAAAAACTTTGAAAAACCTTCAAAAAACTCTCAAACTGTTAAATTTTTTTTAAGAAATTGAAGCTCCAATATCAGCAAAAAAAAAATCAATAAACGTTCCAATTTTCACCTTAAAATTTTTTCCTCACACCTTTCAACACTTCACAAATCATCGTCAGCATCATCTTCATGTCATATCTAGTGATAGTTCATAGAAGCAACATAAACGTCAATCAAATAAAATAAAAGTTCGAATAGACGTATAAGCTTCAAGACAGAAGCACACACACAAAAAAAACTTTTACGACACTTTGCTACCATAAAAAAAGAGCTCAAATGATAAAAATGCGACTTCCTTAAAAGAGAAATTTTATTATTACAATACTCGTTATTAGAATATATCACTGCCGTACTCTATTCTTCTTCTTAATACTTCCATAGAATAAATAAATTGAATATTTTTTTCTTCCTTACACGGAAATTTATTTCATGACAGAAATGGCAAAAAAATAAAAATAAAATGAGAATGAAATTTTTTAATTTAAATCGTTTAAGCAGAAAAATTTGTTTCATGAGTTAAAATTTATGTTTGAGATTGAGGAAGAGCTTCAAGCTGTTTTTTTTTTGTGAGATGAAATTTTCTTCATTTTATGTCAATCATTATTATTTTTATATTAACATTGACAAATGAAGCTTTGTTGGGTTATTTCTTCTTGTTTTGATGGATCTACAAGTTGATTTTTTTAGTGGTTTTTTTTTCAGGAGTCTAATGGATTTTGTATCAGGGATTATGGGATTTGGAAGGGACATTTATTATTTTGGATATCTGGGAATTAAATCGTTTGTGGAGTTTTTTTGATGAATAGTTAAAAAAGGATTTTAAAAATAAAAAAATTAAATCAATTTAATAAAATTTTTAAAAATTCAAATAAAAATATTAGGCGCCGACCATAAAGAACGTCCATCATTTAAAGAGAAGGTTTTCTAGAGTTTTATAAAGGTTCGAACTAAAAACATTTTTCTTCAAACAAATGTTGTTGAAGGGGGAAGGGGGGGGGTCTCCGAAAATCTTTTTTTTCAATCACCCAGCCTGCCAGCCATCCAAAGGGGACCTATAATCGCATTGTTTTCAATGCAAAATGTGAAAAAAAATTATTTTCGAGTAAAAACAATCCAGCCGGCACCAACAAATAAAACAACTATAACAGATAAATATGAATTTTTTGACAACATTTAATCAAATTAAAATAGTTCCGAATATTATTTGGACCATTTCCAACTTTAATGCCTTTTAAATTCATAAATGAACCTTACTTTTTTGACAAAATAAATTTAATTTATTAAGTTTAAAGACTGCAAAATAAAAGTTCACGACCCTCATCACAAGAATCTCATTCAACATTTTCCACATAACCTACAAATTCGTTGTTGTCTCTGGTAAGAAAGAAAGAAGCTCAAAAAATATTAAAAATAAAATGAAAAAAAAATTTATTATGTTTCCATGGTGATTGTTGTAATATTAAAACAAAAGAAGCCTCCGCACAAAGAAATAAAGAAGCAAAATTTCCATAAAATGAAAATTGTTGTTGATATATCAATCGCAGCCAATTTTTATGGCAAAGCCAATGATGTTATGAGAATATATTATCATTTTTATTGAGTGGATCAATAATAATATTTTTTTATGTTTAGTCAATGCCGTATCGGAGAAAAACTTTAATGTAGTAAAATTTACTGTGATTGTGATGGAAATTAATTAATTTATGTGATTGGAGGCAAAAGAAGTTAAATATCTTTGAAGTTTTGTGGGGATGGGTGATGGGAGGGTTCTTGGAAATATTCAGAATATAAACAAAACTAATATTTGTTGTCAAAAATATGAATGATGTATTGCTGTATTCCATAAAATTGAAATTAGCTATTTTGTGTCTTTTGTCCCACATTTTAGGATGATAAAGCTATTACATGAAAACTTTCCGACCTACAAGAACATTTTACATCAAAAATTCGTTTAATTAATGTTTTTCATTTTGAACTTCAAAAATTTTTCATCTTCAATGTTGTTTTTTTGTGGAATAAAATTTTTAATGAGTTCCATTGAACTTACAGCAGAAAGTGGAACAAACTTTATTAATTATTGCTGTCAAGAATATTGTTCAATTTTTTGAAATGTTGAATCTTATTAGGGATGTTTGCAAATTACGTCACCCCCCAAAAAAAACTACTTTTTCGAATCTCCCTTTTGACACAAAATCATCTTCCTTCCTCCTCTCCTTCCTTTAAGGTGTGATGAAATTGGTAAACGAACCTAAAGAGGTTAACTATTGCTGCCACTAAATTTATAATGAAAACCAAAGACAATTCTGAAGAAAATCTGTAACAACCTTAACTTGTCGCCATTAAAACCCACCACAATTTTCAATGTGTTTAAGAAAACAGCTCTCGAAATCAGCATGGAAATTTTTTCATTAGGCACAACTTGATTGCCAAAAATAATTTGCCTTCAAATCATTCCGAGAATTTTTGATTTAAAACAACTTTGACTTGATGAATTAAATGTTTTTCGTAAAGGAAATAAAAATTACAAAATTCCAAAAAAAAAAATTAATTTTCAACACGTCATGTAGACTTAAGTTGTTTGATTGATGTTGTTTTCGGAATTTGAGCTAAGTTCTTCAAAACCTGCCACAATTTCTCATTAAACGCTCATCTTTGTGAAGGTTAGCTATCTTGTTGTGTTATTGGTAACTGAAAGAGGATCACTATTAGGTGCGTAGCCAGGGATGCGGAGATGAACTCCCCTTTGTCAACAGAGTTTTTTTTCAATTTACTAAGATTTTCAATTGAAAAATCTAAGATCCATCTTTCTAAAATATTTCCATACAAATTTTTTATTGGTTTCTCCTCTTCAAATTTGTGATCAAATCTTAATCTTTATTTAAGAAACAAGTCAGCATCAGTAGTTTATTTTATTATTAAAACATAATTTTTACCAATTTTTAAGCCACTTTTAACTATTTGAAAGAAAAGACTCTATTGTTTGTTTTGCTTTTTTTGCCTCTTTTGTCTAATTTGTCTCTTTTGGCTCTTGTTCCTCTTTTGCCTCTTTTACCATTTTTGCATCATTTGCCTCTTTTACCATTTTTGCCTCTTCTACCATTTTTGCCTCTTTTGCCTCTTTTGCCTTTTCGCCTCTTTGCCTCTTCTACAATTTTTGCCTCTTTTGACTCTTTTGCATCTTTTGACTCTTTTAACTCTTTTACCATTTTTGCTTCTTTTACCATTTTTGCCTCTTTTACCGCTTTTGCGTCTTTTATCTTTTTTGCGTCTTTTGCTTATTTTTCTCTTTGCCTCTTTTACCTCTATTCTCTCTTTTGTCTATTTAGTCTCTTTTGCCTCCTTTTCTTTTTTAACCGCTTTTGCATCTTTTGTCTCTTTTTCTTTTTTACCACTTTTGCATCTTTTATCTTTTCTGCATCTTTTGCCTCTTGTGCTTTTTTTGCTCTTTTGCCTTTTTTTTGCTTCTTTTGTCTCTTTTGCATCTTTTGCCTCTTTTTCGCATAAACTCATTCACAAGCCTAGCTCAAAACTAACTTAATAGTCACCCCAATTTTAATACCATTATTTCTAAATATGAGCAACAATTAATGATTCTTTAGGAGTTAATATCTCCAAGGCATTATAGCTTCAACATTAATGATGATGACTGAAAGTAATTAACAGCAATAAATGATGGCAATTAACGAGGATTAAAAATTTATAGCGAGAGTCTGTAAAAATATTTATTTTTTTTATCGTCAATGGCTTTTCATTTACTGTAATTGAACGGTATGGAGCTTTAGTGATAATTTTGAGTTGGTTTCCATGATGATAATTTGAATAAATTTGCAATTTAAAGTGGTGTTGAAATGGGATGTAGTGGAAGGGGTTGATTTTAAAGGATTAAATGGAATAAATTAATATTCAAAACTTATTAAATTGCAATAATTTTGAATTATTAAATCAAATATCCCAAATTCATGTCATTCTCCATCACAAAATAACTCGTCCATAAAAGTTATTCAACAAAAATCACAGATTTAACCCTAAATAAATTCCATAATGCTCAAATCCTGTCCCACAACCATAAATACTTATGATTTCGATTATCAGAATCTTTCTTACATATTCCATCACTACTTTCTATGCTCTTCATATTTATGCTGCATATTTCTCATGTCTCTGTCTCACTATGAATCAAAAAAATGCCAGCAGGGCGTTCATGTGTCGTTTATTTATGTCACACTTTGACAGATTATTAATGCGATCAATATCGAGATTTTTTTTTGTTGCTGTTGTTGTTTGTTTGGGTGTGAGGTATGTGATGGTGCTGCAATAAAAGCTTTGTCTGTCGATATGAACAGAATATTTTGATATTTTATTACAATTTTTCTGGAGATTATGAGGAGATTTATATGCAGTTATTCTATCAATTTTGATCAAAAAGCTGTGATGAGGGATTTGCTGAATTTTCTGATTTTATGGACGAGATTTTGATGAATTTTAAAGCATTTTCGAGAATTTAAAGTTTAACTAAGCTTAAACTCATCTTTAAATATAAAAATTCAAAAAGTCCCTCGTGAAAGCTTTATCAATTTCCAATAAATTCAGGTTTATGTCTCAAATATAGTTTTATGCACGAAAAACATTCAAAACAACCCTACAACATGAAGCAAGGAGATCTCATAGACAATTTATTTATGTTTTTCAGCATGCATATATTCATATTTTCCTCCCTATTTTTCCTTTTCTCATTCTTTTGTATGAATTAGGAAGAAGATAAAAGCTTCTTCCTTTCAGGTCATTCATAATATATGCATGTATGTCTTTCTATCCTCTTTCGTGTATGTGTCTCATCTTCACACTTTTTGTGTACAATAACAATTTATGAGTGGAGAAGAACGAAGTGAGAAAATTTGATTTAGGGGATACAAAAGGATTTCTTGTGTTTATGAAGATTGTTAGGAAGGGGATGTTGAGCTTGAATGAGTTCATGAATTATGTTGAATGAGTTGAGATTTTCTTGTTCGGATTCTTGGGGGCTTTTAATGGATTTCTGTTTATAAATTGAATTGGAACCTTAATGCTTTGGTTTTTATTCGATAGCTAAGGGCTTTTCCAACTCTAAAGAGTCTTTATCGACCCTTTTGAGTCTCTATTGACGCTAAAGAGTCTGTATCGACCATAAAAAGTCTCTATCGACCTTAAAGAGTCTCTATCGACGCAAAGGAGTTTCTTTTGACCCTAAAGAGTCTCTATCGACCCAAAAAAAGTCTCTATTGACCCTAAAGAGTCTCGATCGACCCAAAAAGAGTCTCTATCAACCCTAAAGAGTCTCTATCGACCCTAAAGAGTATCTATCGACCCTAAAGAGTCTCTATCGACCCTGTTGAGTCTCTGTCGATCCTATTAAGTCTCTATTGACCCTATTGAGTCTCTATCGAACCTACCAACCCTTCAGAGTCTATACCGACCCTACAGAGTCTCTACCGACCCTAAGAGTCTTTAACATCGAACCCAAAGAGTCTTTATCGACCCTAAAGAGTCTCTATCGACCCTAAAGAGTCTTCATGGACCATATTGAGTCTCTATCGACCCTAAAGAGTCTCTATCGACCCTAAAGAGTATCTATCGACCCTAGATAGTCTCTATCGACCCTAAAGAGTCTCTATCGACCCTAAAGAGTCTCTATCGACCCTAAAGAGTCTCTATCGACCCTAAAGAGTCTCTATTGACCCTAAAGAGTCTGTATCGACCCTAAAGAGTCTGTATCGACCCTAAAGAGTCTCTATCGACCCAAAAAGAGTCTCTATCGACCCAAAAAGAGTCCTTATCGACCCTAAATAGTCTCTATCTACCCAAAAAGAGTCTATATCGACCCAAAAAGAGTCTCTATCGACCCTAAAGAGTTTCTATCGACTCTAAAGAGTCTCTATCGACCTTAAATAGTCTTTATCGTCCTTAAAGAGTCTCCATCGACCCTTAAAGAGTCTCTTTCGACCCTAAAGAGTCTCTATCGACCCTAAAGAGTCTCTATCGACCCTAAAGAGTCTCTATCGACTCTAAAGAGTCTCTATCGACCCTAAACAGTCTCTTTCGACCCTAAAGAGTTTCTTTCAAACCTAAAGAAGCTGAAGAGCCATAAAAAAGTCTTTATTCACCTCAATAAATATAATATCATGGACAAACTTACAAAATTTTACCAATTTTTGCATTAATCCCTACAAAAAGTCACAAGAACCCCTAATCCAACCAAGCATACTAAACAGATATCCTCTCAAGAAGTCTAGAAACGAGTCAAGAACACATTTCTCTTGTATTTTCATTTTCCTCACACTCCACTCTCGGTATTTTATGAATCATCACGTTTAAATTTAAAACTGTACGTGATCTATTTATTGTTAGTTGAAAGAAATCTTATGATGCGAAGACCATCATCATCATCATCATCGTCATTATTATATACATGAGTAGATAGATATGAAAAAGGCATACAAAGTTATGCTTTTATGTATGCTGATAGCAGCACAAATAGAAATATCCAATGGAGATGAGCTTTGTGTAGATGTGTGTTGGGGGAAAAATCAGAGTTTGGCTATAAAATGGAAATGAAAATCTCACGAAAAAAAAATTGGATGCAGCATATTTTCTTTATCTCTATCATGATCCACACTCTAATGTCCATAAAAATATATATCCATACCAGTCAGTCATTCTTGTCTTTTATTGAAATTGTTTTATTCGTACATGTGCCAAACTTCAAGTGTCGAAATGTATTTTAATATTTTATTTTACGTCTGAACATTGTTGCTTTTCAATTTGTATCGAATTGCTGGTCGTTCCTTTTGTTGTTTTTGCTTCTTTCATGTCTATATAACCTGTAGCGACGCTCGTGTCGCTACAGATTTCGATAAATAATAAATTTTTATTTTTATTGAACTTAAATTTTAAGAAGAGGAAGCAAAAGAATTTTTTTGGTGCCACTTTTGCGGCACTGGAAGGATAATTTCGAGTTTTATTAAAAATTAATGAAGATGTTTTTGTGTATTTGTGGTTTTATTGCTGTTTGAGTGGTTTTGGGGTGTTTTATGCATTTTTCATTATTTTCTAGTTCTTGGCGCAGTCTTGGGTTCATTTAAGAGTCGATTGGTGTCATTTTGAACTTGAAATGAATTTTCTGATCATTTCTTACTCAAACTGACCCCACAAACGTTCAATACTTCATTACAATTCCCAACTAGGGTAAATGACCTTGAAATTTGCGCATTTTCACACATGAAATTTTCATTTGCTTCAATCTCTTCGGAGGATTGTAACTGAGTCCAACTAATGGTCTTGAAATGCAGGGAATCAAAGATATTTTCTTCTTTATATGTGTAAAGGAAGCTCTGCTGCGTCAATGCAGAGAAATTTGACTTTTAAAGTTGAACTTTGAAATTTGCGCAGAAAACTTTGAAATTTGCGCAAAAAAATCTTAAAATTTGCGCACTTTTTCAGTAGCAATCTTTGACATATTTTAAAGAAAAATGTGTAAACAAACATTTTTCTTTACATTTATTTGGTGCATCAACTCTAAATTCAAGCAAAAAATGGAGCCATGGATTTAAATTTTTAAGAACTTTTTGATCAAGAATTTCTACAAGAAAGAATGTTTTATTTTGTGGTTGGTGTATATGTGGCTAGCTCGTTCAATTTCATGTCAAGAAGAGACATCAAGAAAAACATGTCTTGAAAATTTATTTCAAGCCCTGACAAGAACAGTTCAAAACTCACATATCAAATATCAAACAAATGTCAATTTTAAAGCACTTCTAAATGTCAGGATTTATTTATAACATATCAAATAAACAAAAAATATTTTAAGCATTAAACATATTTTTGTCTCCATTCTTTATTAATTGATGACTTTCCATACTTAAACAGGACCTTCATGGATGTTTCCTTGAAGTGCTCAAATTTGATCATTTTTGACGGTTTTCTTGACTTTTGCTGGCGTTTTTATTGAAATAAATATTTAGAAATCATTTGCATAATTTTTGTCTTATGTCCTCATATTCATTTCATCAACAATCCTTCTAAAATCCTCATTTTTGGATTTAAATATTAATTAATGTTGACAAAATTTTCTGTCGATTTCTACGATACAAAGTGCGCAAATTTCAAAATTTTCAGAAAATTTTGCGCAAAATTCAAGGTTCAAAAATGGGAACTTTTAAAATGGAATTTTAAAGCAGTTTTACTCATCCTTTTGAATTTGCACCATCAAAATAATTTGAAGCAACGTCAGATCTTCATTTTTTGGCACCAAATTCCAACTAAATCTATCACATACATCCCAAAATCAAATTTTTAACAAATATTTTTTTTGTATGGGATTTTTCGGGTGCAAATTATTGAGCTTCCTAATGGTTTAATATCACTAAAAATGATGCAAAAACATCTGCGCTGGTGTTCTACAAACATTTCCCATTGATCGCCTGAACAGAAGTGACATTTTTACATATAATTTTAAAATTTTCGTTTTCATACGAGTGCGCAAATTTCAAGGTTGCGCAAATTTCAAAGTCATTTACCCTATAATTAAATAAATGAGCCAAAACATTATTTCTGCCTCAACATTTTCCCAAGCAATCTTACAAATTATTTCATTAAAACTTACAACATCAAGACCTTCCGCAACAAAAAAATCTTTAATTTCGAACCAAAATCTAATTTTAATTTATCTTCTTAACTGCTTTATGTGCCCACAATTTCGAATAATTATGAGCATTAGTTTCCCTTTAAGAAAAGCTCTTTTCTGCAGCCACACTCATCTTATAGACGATGGAATGTTGATGATGATGATGATTAGGAATCTTTTCATACGTTGCTTATTCTATCCTTAAATATATATGTATATGGAAAAATAATAACAATAATAATAACAATATAATGGAGCAAGAAGGGATAAATATTGGTTCATTTGTTTGAAGGGGTGTCAGCTTCTATGCTGCTTGAATTGCCTCCCTGAAAACGTATTTCTTCATCGTTTCAAAAGGAAGAGGAAAATAGAGAAATAAAATGTTATGTCTTCCTCAAAGCATAGGCAAAACAGAAGCAAAAGAGTTCAAAAAGAGAGAAAGTTTTGTGAGTGGGAAAGGTTTGTGAATATTGAAGGTTTTGGGGGATTAGAGCGTATTTTTAGAGGATTTATGATTTTGTTGGAGTCATAATTGGCAGATAAATATTAAATATCCTTAATTCAGACCCCCATGGCCCTCCTGAGCTACATAAAGCTTGTCAAAAAAAATTACAAAATAGTTTAAAAACCTCAACGACGCAATGTCTAACTTAATATGCAAACATTCATTGTTTCGCAAAACACCAACTTCCTACATCATCCTCAGTCTAACAGACCAGCCCACCCTCCACCTCCCAAAAACCTATCACAATATTTCACATTAAACAAAAATGGCCCCAAAAGAAGCAAGCAAAAATATCATAGGAGATTCATGTATTTTATGACTATGAATGTTATGAATAGACATTATAATAATCTTTTTCCGTAAAAGAGTATTATGGCCTAAAATCCATACGGGATCATTTTCATAAGAGCAGCAGTGGTTGAGCAATTTTTCTTCTTTTTATGAATACATCTCTATATGAGCTCACGGAAAAAAATTGATGGGAGTTCTTTTGGAGCTATGAGATAAAGGCCACAGCATATATACATGCATGAAAATATGAGGATCATTTAATTTAATTTTATTCACTTTCGTGCTTGCTTCTTATGCCTTTATTATGGTTCCGTTTTTTTTTTCAATAAAGCTGTAAGGAATGGGAATTTCTGAAATGTTTCCGGTTTGTTCATGCATCAAAGGATTTTTTTTTGTGGATCATCTTTTGGGTTTTTTGAGGAAGAATTGTTTTGAGGTTGAAAAGTAATTTTGAAAAATTAGTTGAATAAGACCAGCTAGCTGATTATTAGCCAAGAGGGGGGGTCAAAATCCATACAAAAAATTTCAAAAGAACCTCTCAAATTTCCCCCCTCTTCAAAATTTCTAGCTTTACCCCTGCAAACTAGAATGGATAGTTTGGAGAGTCCTGCAATTTTAAAAGATGCTCAACCCCTGTTTTTAATGTCTCTTAATTACTGATAAATGAATAAATTATTCTAATAATCTCAATTTTTTTCTTAAATAAATGCACTCAATTCTGTCATGTCAACTAGAAAATCATCACAAAAGTCACAAAAAATATGTTCCTTCTTTAAGACTCATTGAGATGTAAATTAAAATCACTAGAAAAACAAAATTTGCATTTTATCGTCTTTATTACTTCATTCTTCGTTTTTGTTGTGTCATTTCTATTTTAACAACAGAAAAGGGATGACTTTTAGAAGTACTGAGTAAAGGAAGAGCTTTATTGAGATATGATGTTGTTGATAAAGGGGATTTTGGGGGTCTTATGAATGAGTTGTTTCAATTTTCTGTTGATTTAAAGATGAATTATACACAGAAAGACATGAAACTGGGGAAAGAGTGCGTTATTAAGGTCCTGAGAATGAATTTCATTGTCTTTCGATGCTCATTGATCATTATTAAAGTAATAACATGAAACCAGAGTCCAAATTCGATTAGGTTCGAGTTGATTAGAGTCAAAACCATATCAGGAGCGTATTCACAAACTTTTTAAGAAGGGTTCTTATTAATACAATTATTTTGATTGCGAAAACATGTTCCAGTTCCATGAATTCCCTAGAATTGAGCTCATTCAACAATAATTTCACAAACATCAACTCCAAACACTCAACAGATGAAAATCTCATTCCAATACAGAACAAAAGTTCTAAAGTGATTCATTAAAACTCTCAAAAAATTTAGGTCAAAATTTTCTTTTCAGATTTTACATAAAATCCCCATAAAATCTCTCCTCATAAATTATTTTAACTTGAATAGACTCAAAACAAGATTTAACTAGATTATCAGATTGGAAATAAAGCGGTTATTCACTCAACAAAATGACTAACTTCATAAATTATTTAATTATTGATCAACAAGACTTTTATATGAGGGCACAAAAAAGAATGGAAGAAAGAAAGGAAAAGAAAAGTTTTGTAATCGGGGCTGAAGCAAAATAATGGGGAGAATTATTACAAAATTTTTGCTGTGATTACGTAAAATTAATCTTGTTTTAGTTCACATATATGAGATTTATGAGAGCTCTTTAGGAATAGTTTATGAAAGTCTTTGGGTTATTGGGGATATGAGGACATTGAATAATTGGAGGTTGAATGAGAAATGGATGTCAAGGCAAGAAAAATGATGATTGTAGGTAGATTAAGAGGTTTTGTGGTTGGAGAATTGGGAAAAAGATTGAAATTTAATTCAATTTAATTCAAACTTTAAAGAAAATATTAAAATAAAGGTTTTAAGTTTATTAAAAACATTAAAATTTGGAATTTTAAAAATGAATTTATTTTATTTTTTAAAGTTCAAAAAAACTTTAAATAATTTTTGTGAAATAAAAACTTTTTTGTGCCAAAACTCACAAACAAACCCCAAATATTCCAACATAACCGCTGAAAGCTACCACGATAACATTATTGAAGAAAATGTTGGAAAAAAGTGAAAAGAAAAAGTTTCTTTGGAATGAAAGGACAAAAGAATGAAAAATGAACAAATATTAATTTTATTATTTTCGAATCTTTTCTACCTCAAAATGATTTTTCCATAAAGGTATGCCATGAACCTTTTAACCTTTATAAATATGTGAAGGATAAAGATATTGGGAATTATACTCTTTGTCTCGAGATGGATTCATAGGAATTTGAAGTTAAAAAATTCTTAAGCAAATTAAATTCAAAAATGCTAAAAAGTTTGAAAATATTTTTAAAAAAATCTGCAAAATTTGTATGACGTTTTTAATACTTTTTTAATAGTCATTTTAAAATTTCAAAGAAAATAGAATAAATTTTAAAATTTCAAGATAAAATGGAATAAATTTTAAAATTCAAAATTAATATAGAGTAAATTTTAAAGTTTCAAAATGAGAAAAGAATAAATTTTAAAACACAATATAAAACAAAGGAAATTTTAAAATTTCAAAATAAAATAAAATATGTTTGAAAATTTTTGAAAAATAATTTCTAAAACTTTAGAATTTTTTTAAAAAATTTGAAAAAATAAATAATAAATACTAAAATAAACAAAAAATTATTTTAAAATATTTCAAAAAATTTGCAATTATTCATAAACATTTAAAATTATTTTAAATACTTTCAAATTCCACAAATCCACTTCCAAATCATGTGCTCAATAAAGTGTTAAGTACAAAACAGAAGCTTATAACTTTCCTTCCTCCTTTCCTCGAATTTTATTGCTTACCTAACACCAAACAACAAAGCAAAATAAAAGCTTAAAGAGAAGCCTTGTATGACAAAAGAAATAAGTCTAGATAAGGAGAGTAAAGCAGTATGTATTCAAGGAAGCACCACTAAAGAATGAGTAAGAAGACCAGAAAGGATAATGATGATTTTTTTTATTGAATATCCTTCGATCCCTTTTATATTTTTCTTATTCTAAGGAAAGAAAAACAAAGTATTTGAAAAGGAAAAAATCTAGAAAAATGAGGCGATTCAAGACCGGATGTGGTGCTCTAATGGCTTTAAGAATGCAAAAGTTTTTTGTTGGTGATGGTTTTGATGGGTTGGGGCTTTGCGGAGCCGATTTTGTATGAATTTTTTTGATTTTTTTAAAGAAAAACTTAAAAGTAAGCTGCAGATTGTATATCAATACCAAAAAGTACCAATACCTTCTTCTTAGTCCACCACTCGCTAGGAGTTTCAAAAATCTCATAAAAATACACCAGAAAAATTCAATCGAAGCCACATTGAAGCAAAAATATTTTTTTTCTTTTTTTTCTAGCTTTACAAAACTGATAAACTTTTCTGTTTTTCTTTTCCTTGTCCTGTTGCTATTTCTTTCCTTTTTATCCTCACTTAAGGGCACTTTCCATTCTTTTAGATTCTTCAAAGAAGAAAAGAAAATTACTTTATTTGCTTAAAATGTGGAAAATCTGATTTACAAAGGGATAGAAAAATCATGAACTGAGTGTGGGAAATTTGTACAAAAGAACCGTTGGCTTCTGTTATGGACAAACAATTGTTTTAAATTGATTTTGTTTCTTCAGAGAAAATAGATCGTTTTGGAAGTTGGAAAATGAAAAAAAAAAAATCAAAAAATGTTTAATGTTTTTGGAAAGGATGTCTTGGAGTGGTTTTGGGAGACAAAAATTCAGTTAAAAAATGACTTGACAATAGTCAAGGTTATACGAAATTATATTTTTTATAAATTTGCCAAATATTTGATTCAAGAAATTAAGGTTCTTCGTAAAGAAACTTTTATTCTTCTTAATAAATCTCAAAATTTCCTCATTTATTAACCGCGCAATTCACAAGATCAGAGATGTCACTTGAATTCCCTATTCAACATTCCATTATCCACTTGTTTAACAACCTCATTTTCATAATTTCAAAAAAAAAATTTAATATAAAATCCAGCACATTAAAAATTCATGGATCTGCAAAATGTTTCAAAAGAATGAAATGAAAAAAAGTTTTTATTTTGCCAACAGGAAATTCTCTTCTGTCACAATATGAATTAAATCG
Source organism: Chironomus riparius (assembly GCA_917627325.4). NCBI lineage: Eukaryota > Metazoa > Arthropoda > Insecta > Diptera > Chironomidae > Chironomus > Chironomus riparius. The sequence goes on along the minus strand of OU895877.1, from coordinate 11,139,400 downwards.
GAGAATTAACGCGACTTTAAATGAGATTGATGGGAAGAGGAAAAAAGTTATTTTAATTATTGTCGCAACAATCGTCATTTAATTGTCGCTTCCTTTTACAAGTTCCTCTGCATGTTGTCTTCTTATTGTCTTTGGAGAGGGGAGGCATTAAGTTGCAGGGATGGACCAAAATCAGTGAAAATAAATTTTTTTAATTTTTCTCAAATTTTGATAAAATTTTAAGAATTTTGAAAAAAAAATTACCTTTAAAACCAGGTTTCCAACCCTGAATCCAATAATCGTAAGTTCAACTTCCGTCTCATTCTAAGCAATAAAAATGAAAAGTAAGAAAATTTTCCATCTTATTTGTGTGCATTAACTCGCAAATGATGATGCTTTTATCGTAATTAAAAAAAAAATCATAAACAGTCGACCATAAATTACTGACTGGATGCACGTGTGTGTTTGTGTGCTTACAGAAGCATGAAAATGAAAAATTATACAAATTAATATGAAAATGCTTCTGTATGTGCTGATTGAAGTGAAACTTGAACAAGCTCATTAACATAGGATTGTTAGAGAAAGTAAATGAAGGCACAGCATCAATGAGGGCAACTAGGGATTAATCGAAGTGAAAATAAGTGTGAAATGTGAAGCACTAATTGGCACTCATTGTGCAACATAATTCATACTGAAAGTGCATCAAAGCTTAAACTGTAAATCCAGAAACAAACGTTAAAGCATCAAACGTTTAAAAAAAAGGCACACAAAAGACATCAAAGGCTCAAAACGACAATCAACTTGAGTGTTGATTTTAAAAACAAAATCACTCGACATAAAAAAAATTTTGCCAAAAGAATTAGCACAAAAAGTAAAACTTTTACATCTTGCTTTAACTTTGTTCTTTATTTTAAGCTTGGTTTTTAAGTATTTTTGCTTGTTCATAAAGCATTTTTCTACTTCCATTTTCTTGCCGAGAGCGACAAATTTTTTTTCATGTTTTCTTTTTAACTTTTTTTGTTTATCATGTGTTCAGGAAGGAGTTAAAGGATGAACGGGGAAATGCTTGTATTTTAGCAAACTTTTAAGGATGAAGCTTGAAAGAAAATTATTGAAGGCAAAGAGGGTGTCTGGGAATTGGGGAAGCTAATAGGGATTCTTCTCCCGAGAAGTCGACATCGTGAAACAAATAAAAGTGAACTGACTTCGTTGCTAGCCCATCGGATGTGTCCACATGTTGGAGAAGATCTGTGGAATCTCAATTAAATAAGGTTCTCAAATCGGACTTTGTGGATGGTAGAAGATCTCGTGGAAGGCCAAAGAAATCATGGTAAGGGGCTGTGGATAGAGACAGGAGACTGTGGTCCTGATTAAATCATCAAAAATGATCAAAGAATGATCAAAAATGGTCAAAAATGATCAAAGAATGATCAAAAATGGTCAAAAATGATCAAAGAATGATCAAAAATGATGAAAAAAAAACCAAAATGTAATTCTTTAGTTCCACACCCTTGGCGGTAGGCAGAGATTGAGCAAGCTTCTGTCGGCATCTGAGGGAGGTCTTGGATCACAATTGATCTGTATGACCAGCGATTTAAATAAATAAGAGTGATTTAAAGGGCATCCTGGGCTACATTTAAGATGAAGAATGTTTGTACCCGGTTCAAAAATGTAGAATTTGCATGAAAACATAGGTTGAACCCCCTTCCTTTTGGCTACATCACTGTCTTCTATCCTCCCCAGCTTCTTTGTTGTGCTTCAAATTATTTATTTTTTTTTCGTAAATCTAATTTTAATTTTTGTTCCTAAAAGATTTTTTTCTTTCTCGCATGTTTATCTACATGAGCATTGTTCAACGCTGATAAGACAAAACAGAAGCGGATATATGTATTCATGCGAGTAAGAAACAAGAAATAATAAATGTAAAGAAAATGGGATGAAAAATTCGATTAGCGAGAAAAACAAAAGCAGCGGGAGGAAACAAGACAACAAAATTCGGAAGTCTTGAACGTGTGCTGTTTTAAGCATGGATTATGGATGTTGAATGAGTTATTTTAATGGGCAAGATCAAAAATGAATTGTTCGTGACGCTTAACAATAATTTACAATTTTTGAATCAATAATGCGAAATATGTATTTAAGACTTGTGTTTTTCTTAAAGTCCTTCCCAAGACCTATATTTTGGTGTATAACAAGTATCTCTTAGACATTGTATTATAATTAAAAATTAATTTAAAGTGCTAAGCGTCACGAACAATTTTGAGGAAATTCGATTTTACACCATGTTGCAAATGTAATATCTCTGCGAATACTTCATTAATCATAACGATTTTTTCACCAGATAATTAAGTAATCAGATCATTAAAAGTTTTGTCTAAAATATACAAAATGGCGGATTTGTAAGTTAGCTTAATTCAGCTTTAAAATGTTGAAGCTAAAATTTTGATATGAAGAAAATAGTTTAGAAACTATCTTTCTTTACAAAAAAGGTTACATATGTAATTTTCTTTAAGTCTGTGAGAGAAAATTTTCAATTTTACTATAATTAACCAAGTTATGATGAGTTTTACAAAACTAGTCATAAGTCATTGCTGTGTTATTCATCTACTGATTTTTTCATTTCAAACTATAGAATTCAACAATGTTTATCATATTGCAAAAGAAATATTACTTTTTGTTCAAGACAAGCAGAGAAAATTAAATTATAGTAAAAAATTTGACCAAAAATTTTGTAACGGTTTTTAAAATTATAAATTTGTGAGCAAATAAGAGCAAAATTTGTTGCTCAACTTAAATTTCATTGTTTATATAGTTAATTTAACTTACTTTTAAGCCTTTTTCGAATGTAAATTAAATAGTAAAAGACTCTTTAGATATCAAGTAATTGTTCTTGACCGATTAAGGTTAATAGTTTTGATTTAAAAATACATTTTATATTCAATTTGGTTTTCAGTTAATTTAACTAAAATAACTCATTTTTAATAAAATCTATTTTGATCATATGATAGAAAAAAGCAAGCTCTACAACTTTTGTCAAGCTTCCAAACATTTATCTTGCTTTCTTTTCAAAGAAAAATCGATTTCAAATATTAATTTGTTAATTAAACTAACTTAATAAGTCGCCATTTTGAAAAATGAATGTTAAAAAGAAACTTACTATTATTAGCTATCATGTAGTGAAGGAATCATATTAATTAAGTTATTAAAAGCAGAGAAATCTGAATTTGAATATTTATTCCCTTTTTTCTGATCTTACCCTAATATAATAAGAAGAATGGGTGTTTAAAGAGGAATAAATTTTTGGAGACTGAAGGCATAAAAAAGTTTCAATTTTTTTTCAAATTATTTCAAAGAAATTTTAAATTAAATTTTCATGTTTTAAAATTTTTACATCAATATTTTAATAAAATATGTAAAAAATTAGTGAGAATTTTATAAAATTTGCGAAAAGCAAACAATTTTTGGCAAGAAAAAATAATATTAGGTACCTTAAAAACTTTATCGTTGTTTTAAACTAATTACATTACAACCTACATAGAATGTCTATACGTCGAACAAAAACATGAACTTTTTTTCACAAAAATTAACTTTTTATGCTTGAATTATTTTTTTAACAATGAATTAACAACATTTGCGAATGCTATTTTTATGAATGTTATTTTAAAGCTTCATTGAAGATGAAATTGAAATTGAGCAAAGTTTTGCAGTGGTGGGAAACATTTTTTGAGCAACGGGAATTCTTGGTGGTAAGAAAATGACTGAAACTGTGCATGGTTTGTAGGTTTGTGGCAAAAAAATGCCCCAGCACAAAGTTTGAAAAACACTGCTGTAGATGCAACTATAGTGGTGATGACCAACCCATGAACCGCGGCACACTTACTTCCATGTTTACTTCGCTGGTCGTTTAGATCAATTGTGATCCATGACCTCCCTTAGTCATCCCCTAAAACTAGCTCTATCGCTGGCTACAGTCTGCAAATTTCCAATACCAAATCTTTATCAACAGCCTCTTTCCATAAGTTCTTTGGCTTTTCACGTGATCTCTTTCCATCTACAAAATTGGATTTGAAGATCTTATTAAATGGAGCGTCAACAGGTCTTCTAATAAGAGCGGCACACTTATGAACCACAAATAAATTGAGAAATCCTATGAACCGTATGCCATGTGCGGTATGGTCGTGGCTTTCCATCAAGGTGTGCCGTAGCGCAAAAAAAGTTTTACACTACTGAACAATAGTATTCCAATATTCTAGATAAATTTCACCAAATCCACGCAGCTCATGACATTTCATCACAATTCAGCACAAACCAACTCAACTTCTCAATTAAAAAAAAAATTAACTCCAAAAATTAAACCTTCAATCTTAATAAATTCTCCAAAACAAATCCAAAAAGTGATAAATCAAATTTTAGTTCCAAATCAAACTTTTTCCCACGCTCCAAAAATTAATGTCCCAAATCGACATGGAAAAAATATTTTCCAATTAAAATTTTTGGAAATGCCTACGAGTTGAATAAATTGATTTATTAGCACATTCTTATCATCACCAATTTCCTAACTCAATTAAGAGAAGAAAATGAATTTTCTCAGATTTTTTTCTAATGGATTCATTCGTTCCTTATGCGGCAAAAGTTTTAATTGACTTTTATGAAGAAACAACAAATAAATTAAAAATTTTTTTTCATTCTCACATTTCTGAAATTCCCAAACTCATTTTCTTATGCTTCGTCTTGTTCCTTTAAAAAAAATTAAATTTATTTTTCCCTCGCACACATGTTTGAATGCTCATTGCCGTTTTTGCTCATTTGTGCCACTCCCTCGGGAACAATTTCTGGTGCGATATGATAAAATTAGATATATGAAATATTACGTGTTAATAAAATTAGGGAACAAAGGATGTTGGATGCTGGAATGATAAGAATAAGAGTTTTTCGTAATTATGATGTAACAAATTAAGGAACAAAAAAACATTTGTTTTGATAAGATGAGTTTTGCATGCTGGAATTTTATTATTATTAAAGTGTTTTTGTTGGAAGTTTTGTGAGATTGTTTTATGAGTGTGGTGAATTATGAATGAAGTTTTTATGGCATGCAATGGAAGAGAACTGTTAAAGCTAGATTTTGGGGGTTCTGCAACTTTAAGATTTAGGTTTTTGTGTGATTAGAATTCGGAACACTCGCTGAATTTCTCCAAAATTTCATAAAATAAGTGGCAAAAGAAGCTGTTGAGAGTGATTACATTTGATATTAGTAGTTAGCGATAGCCAGAAGTATCAATATATAAATCAAAAGTAGCTGTTATAGCCCGGGACAGAAGCCTGCTCAACCGCTTTATTAACGCCCTCCAATCCACAGTGGATCAATAGGAACTGTTCATCATCAAGCGATAAAGCCAACTTCAGGTGCCATCCATGGAATGCAGTGGATCAAAATGAACCTGTAAGGTCAGCAAACTATCCCGAACAGCACAAGTTGGATAATAGAATAGAAATCCGACACAAAGCTAGCATGATGCTGGCTTCGATTCAATCTAGCACTATGTCAGAGTCACACTGACTTAGTGCCAGATTTTTGATCGATTAACCGACTTGTGCCATTCGGGTAAGTGACAAAAGAACCCGGAACTCATTCCACATTGTGCCTAGTTTTAGTATTTTTATGTAGCTTAATTTTACCCACCTGCCCCTCATCCTTTCCTACTTTTTGTCTAAGAATTTTTCAAAATTACCAAAACAGTTAACAGCTCAGACAACCTTAAATCATCAAAAATACATTATGAACTTCAAAAAAAAATTACACTCAACAAAAACAAATCAAAACTTTTCAAAATTCTTCACTTTTCTGCGATTCTTTTCAATTCAAAAGCTCAACTTTAAATTCATTCGTTTTGCATTTGGGGAAAATAAAGTGAAAACAAAGTTTTTTCTTTTAAATTATTTTTATTTTCAAGTTCCAATGGAGCAAATTGAAAAGTTTCAGTTTCATTGTTTCTTGCATTACGCGAAAGTGCAATTTGATTTTAAAATGAGATTTATTTAACGAATGAAGAAGAGAGAGATATTTTGTATGATGGAGCTTTGTTTTGAAGATGGATTTTTATTTAAGTTGAGTTGTGAAAGCTTTTGAGTGGAAAATGGTGAAGTTTTTGAGAAATTATGGAGTAAATTGAGTTTGATAAAGTTTGGAAGAAAAATTTGTTTTTTGTGAATTTTTAAATTTTTTTATATAAACTGAGTTTTAAATAAAATATTATCAAGTAGGAGACCCCGTCTAAAGTTCACAAAACTGCTCTGAAGAGTCCAATTAAGCAACAATTTTAAAAACTTTAAATAATTAATTTAAAAAATCGAAAAACCTTTTAAAAAAGCTTTTAATAAAAATTAAAAAGAAATTTGCAAATCCATCGAACTGTTTGGATAAATTTCATAATTTTTTAATAAAATTCAGTTCCTTTTGACTAGCAAAATAAATTCAATTCACATATCAATTCAAGTTAATTTAATTCCTCCATGAAAGCTTAAAAAACTTTTCTTTGATGAATTTATTTTTTTAAAAAAAAGTTATTTCTTCATTTTCCCAAATGTATCAATTTTAATCCACAGAAACATCAAATTAATCTTTTTCAAGCTTATCATGAATTAACTTTGGAAAGTTCAGATGAGAATTTTTCTTTTTCTGCTTTTGAAGATTCTCTTTTGCTGATGAAAAATTCAAAGAAAAATTGTTGTTAAAAATTCATATCATGAGACTCTTCTTACAGAAGCTTAATATTCATTAGGAATTTTCTAAAAAAAATTGTAAAGCGTTTTTTTTTTATGTGTCATAAAGGATGTGGGTTGTCATTGATGTTTGTTGGATGTGAATGAGCTTTTGATCTAATTTTTGCATCAGAATGAGAAAGTATATTAAAATTTCAAGAATTAAACCTATAAAAATTGCTTTTCTTGATGCTTACATTTGAATAATTTTGAATAAAGATTTTTTAAGGTTTGCTCTCAATTAGCTTTAAAGATCCACTTAATACTGCACATTTACATAGCATAAGAATTTATTTTGGTCCCCAGGGTCGTAGCCAGGAAATTGAAGAGGGGGTAACAAAAACTATTTTTGTATGGAAAAATTTAAGGGGGGGGGGGGGGGTGATTTTTATGATTTTTTCATAAAAACCCTAGCAAAATAAAGAAATTTCAGTTTACGTTGGGGGATTTGTCCCTTAAATCCCCCCTCCCCCCCAGGCTACGCGCCTGTTGGTCCTGATCATTTGGGGGTTTTTACGTGGAAGTTGGGGGTATTTGGCTGTATACTACCTAGTTTTAGAACCTGGCATATTACAAATATCACTAGACAAAATCTACATATGCCTTGTTCCCGGAAAGCATAAGTCAGTTAATCGGTGTGAAATCCAGTGCCAATATAGAATGACTCTGGCAAGGCGCTGATTTCGATTTAAATTTCGACTTGTGCTATTCAGGTTCATTCCATTTCCTGTAAAATTCGTTAACATCTTTCATGACAAAAATCGAACCTCTCGTACCTTTCTTTCAATTTAACTCAAGCACTCACTTCATTATCACGAAAAAGCAAGAAAAAAAAACAGTTTGATAAACAAAAGAAAATCTCTTGAGCCTCAAAACCAGCAAAAATTTACCTTATTTCAAATTATTTATGTAATCAATTTCCTGAATAAATTAATGAACTCTTAGTTTTTCTCATTAACCAAGCACAAAAAAAAAAATTTACGCTCTCAAAACAGTAAGTCATTCAAGTTTGTAGATCAGCTTGCTGTGCCGCTTTGAACAGAAAATTATAAAGGTTCACAAGTACATTTTTAATTTAAAAAAAGTTCCTCTTTAGACTTTTGCTTGGTGCTTGTTGTTTTGCGGCTTTTCCGCCATCCTTAATACACGGAATGCAAATACTATTCAGCATCATGTAATATATCCGTTGTTGGTTTTGCATTGCGAGAGAAAGTATATGGAGAAGTTGTGTGGATGGAAAATAAAGTTGGAATCAAGGGGGTTTGCAGTTATTATAATAGCTACTAGATTTTTTAATTTTGTGTATCTTATGGACATCACCTTCAAACCTCTTTTAGATGTGCTAAACTTCTAACAAGTGAGCAAGTACCAACGCCCCCCCCCCCTCCCCCCAGACTTTAGTTCAAACCAACACGAGATAAATCCACCTTTTTCAAAAAACAAGCCTCGTTTAACATTAAAATAAAGTTTTTCATTAAAAATGTAAGGAACATGAAAAAATGTGGAATTCAATGTAAGAAAGGAAGCAAACTCGTGTGCAGTAGGGCTGAAGAATAAAGAGCTGAGTTGAGGATCGCGGTGAAAAAAAAAATAATTCAACATCGTTCCTTTCACAAAACTAAGCACGAATGGAAATGTTTTGAAGTTGGCGTTGTATGCTGTTGCTCGCGGTAAGACACTGTCTAAAGCATACCAAGAAGAAAAGGCATTCATAAGAATTGTAGTTGATTACGGTACAGTGAGAGGAAAAAATGGCACTGGGAGTAACAAAAGCATCATCATTGTATTACCACCACATATTTTTTATTGTATATGATGAAGCTCAACCGTGGCTTTCGTTTCTTTTATGTTCTCAATGAAAATATGCCTAAGAGGCTAATTCAAGAATTTACAGTCGACGATACTGTTGGTTGGTTCATTTGAATTCATCACGGTAAATGAGAACGGATGGAAGCTGGAAAGAATAAAATAATTTCAATCATCTAAATTAGCTGTTAAGCTCTCGAGGTGTTGCATTTTTATGTTTATGAATGAAGCTATTTGCTAAGGGCGACTAAGACTAGGCAAAAACTGAGATGGGCCAATTTTCAGGACATAGAAATGTTATTTGCTTATCTGGGTGCTTATTGTCGCTGATATCTAGTATTAGTGGATGAGCGAGAATTTGTGGACATTTCTACAGCATGAAGGTAGTGTGAGTTATCAGAAAAGGTGGTCCTGAATGATTTCTTCGCTGATTTGGATCTTGTTCAAATTGCACAAGTCAGTAAATTGAATAGAAAGCTGTTAACAAGCTAGCGTAACTCGAGCATCGTGCTGAACTCAAATCGAAGACAGATTCATGTCGCTTTGGTGCTGGATTTCTAGTCGATTAATCGATTTGAACCATTCGGGCTAGTTCCCTCTATCACCTGACCATAAATCTTAAATGACAAAGACAAGAAAAGCACTAGCGTAGGGACGGTGTAACGTTGATGAAGCCATGACTACGCAAGCCATTCATATGCCAAATTATTTGCCATCACGGTCCAATGCACCTTAAGGACCTTCCTTTAGTATTCAAATTTTTATTACAAAATATTTAATATTGCACCCCATAAAGAATTGCTTTAAAAAATGTCTGGCATCATATTTTTAATAAAACACTCTGCCAACTCCACTTGACCTTCTAATCAATATTCCATACAGTTATGTTGTTGCCATGGGAAAAAAATTTAATTTTCCTCGCTTCATTTTTGCACCCCACATCACCAACGAACGCACGAAAAAAATAATGAAAAGAAGTGAAGAGAAGAAAGAACTTTAATTTTTTTATGCCATCTCCTCTCATTGCGCTTCCTTATTGTTTGAAAGAAAAAGAAAGCAAATAGATAAAGAAACTTGGCTCAATATTGAATCCTAATTTGGGCCAAAACGACGACAACGTGAATGACGACGACGATATCACACTATAAAAATTTCTCTTATTTCTTGTGTGTGTGTGTGAGTCTTGTTTGTTGTTTGCTACTGCTGATGCTGATGCGGGAATTGAGATAAAAGAAACTATAGTTAATTTAAGACACAGGCAGTGGTAGAAACTTTTTCCTTACACTTCAATTTTTTATGATATTATTTGCCGTAAACAAACATCAACTGAAATATGATATGCTGGATTGCGTAGTGGAGTGAGAAGAACTTGTGAGATTGTGAGATATTTTTTAAGGAAGTTGGAATGTTGAGTGATGAATTTAAGGATGTTGGGTAGCTGTGGTTGGGAGGAGTTGTGTATAGGGTGGATCTTGAGGTACATTAGCATTATTTTGTAAAATTATGGGACCTGGCCTCAGTTTGGAAGCTAAAACTATGCTCAATCTGTTGCAAACCTTAAGATTGACGATTATTAAGCCAATGACTAGCTTCATAGAGCCTGACTTGATCGTCACACACTGAAATGTTTGCCACCTGGAGGCAATGTTGATAGTTTAATTAAAACCAACCCAGCAGCTGTTTGGAAGTTATTTCCATGTGCCCTGTGGTTGCAATGTGGCTGCAGCAAGATTCTAATTATACTTTCAACCTGGCCACTGGGTTGCAAACATTTCAATGAATTTCAATAAGTGCCGATCGGGCGATAAACGTTCAAAATTGAATGAAGTCATTAAAATAGATTTAATATTGACTCAATTCGTTTATGTCCCTCAAAACATTTTATTTCCTAGTCGTCAACTTTCTTCATCTTTCATCTTCACTTCTTTTTATTCTCATTTTATTGTTTTGACTCCCTTCCGTATGTACATACTTAACTTTAATCAAAAGGAAAATAATAAAGAGGCGAAGGTCCTCGGGGAGTTCTTAACTGAAGTGCTTTTGTTTCTTCTTGTTGCCATTTCCGAAAGCAGCATTAAAATTAAGTCAACAGAATGACAAAAAATGTCAGTGACAATAAAGAAGCAATTTTTATTTTTTTTTCTCAATTTAAGAACAAATAAAATTTATTTTTGGATAAAAAAAAATATCGAGGCGCTTTTGTAATTTTTGTTTGAAGTTTAATGACTTTGTTGGGAGAGTTTCCAGCAGGCTCGATCGCTACGTTAAAGAATTTAATTTGTACTTTTTCTGGGACTGACAAGAAGGAGTTGTTCAAGAAGAAAATTGAATTCTTTTCTGGAAATTTTTGAGATTGTCTTGAGGCATTGTTGGGTTCTTTTAGTCATTATATGTAAGGTTCTGTATCACTAGCATCGATGTACTTGCTTCCTTTTTGGGGTGCACGTGGTTCTATTGCCGCGTTCAGAGATTGGCTAATGACAGACCTCTGTGATATTAAGGACTCTAGCTTCCTTATCAATACATCCAATGAAGGTATTCTTTGGTCTTCCTTCAGATTCCTTGCCATCCATGCAAAGCCGTCCTTTCGCTGTAGTTTAAAACTTTTAGGGGGGTTCCAGACCCTCCTGGCTACGCCCTAGCAAAACATCGATGTGGAGGAGTTTTTACCAGACTTTCATCTCATTGCCAATTTAAAGGTGTTCCCAGAAGCACAACAAACCTGCTTTTAAAAATATCTTTTCACATCCATACAAATTTGCATCACAATAAGCTTCCCATGCTGCATTTCATAACATTTCTGTAGCATTATAAAACATTATTATGCTAATGCAAAATACACGGCAAAATATTTCTTTTTGTGCACAAATTTTTCACACTTTTATGAAACGCGAATTTCCTTCTGAATGGTTTATGGAACTTTTTTTTTTTGCATTACAGCTCGAATTTTTCAACAAAACAACGCGGGTATATTTTTTGCATTAAAAAGCTCGTTGTTAGAATTACAAAAGAATTATAAGCTCTACTATCGAGGGAGATGTGAAAGCTTTTTGATTTTATTTTGCTTGTTTTTTGATGAATTTGTTGTGATGGATAATTAAAATTTAAGTTGTATAATTTGAAAAGGAACTGGGTCGATTGTTATTTAATGGAGGTTTTCTGGAATAAAATTTAAAACATTATATAAAAAGTTCCGCATAGTCTAATTCAGTGTTGGACAACCAATGTGCTGCGATAAAAATCAGGAAACCTTATGAACCGTATGCCGTGTACGGTTTTGGTTAAGCTCAACATCAAGATGTGCCGTGGCACAAGAAAAGCTGGATAGCAATGGTCTAGTTGGTTCGTTTGGCATGCTATCCTAAAGGTTCCGCTATCCTAAAATTGATTTTTGTTTTCAAAAATATATTAATAATTTAAAAACAATTAAATATCATTTTTGAAGACAGTGAGCTTCTAGAATTAGAAAAATGGAGAAATTACCTTTAAATGATCTCCAAGGATGTAAATCTTAAGGTCATGTAAAACTTAAAAAACTCAATTTTATATAAAGATTCAAAAACTAAACCTCCAACAACATCAAAACCTCAACACAAAGCATCAAACATCATAAAAATCAGTTCCACAAAGAAAAAAAAAACCTTAATCCATAAAAGCCATAGATACATATTAAATAAGATATTTGAATTTAATTTAATTTCTTCATAACATTTTTTAATGAGCATCAACAAATGGCTGTTAGCAACAGAAGTAAATATACAGACAGAAGAATAAAATAAAAAGTCACAAGAAAATGAGATATGAAATGAAGGAGGGAGTAAAAAATTTTCCCCATTGTTTGACAGTAATTATGCTTTATGCTCTCTAGAGACTTTTCATCTCCCTTCTATCCGCTTTATGTGCTTTCGTTCCTCAAGAAAAGTGAGTTTGGGAAGCTTTTGGAGGAATGAAGAGCATTTTCTATGAAAATTGGTTCAAAGTTAAATTTTATGATTTTCAAAAATTTGAAAATTTTATGTTTTTTCAAACTTAAAAGATTTAACGTATTTTTAATATTTAAAAATGTAACGTATTTTCTAAGTTTGAAAATTTAACTTTTTCGTTTCAAAATTTTACGTATTTTTGAAATTGGAAAATTTAACGTATTTTTTAAGTTTGAAAACTTAACGTATTTTATAAATTTGAAAATTAACGTATTTTTTAAATTTGAAAACAAATTTTTTAAAATCTTGAAAAATCAAATATCATTAAAAAGATTTGAAATTTAAATTGACTTGTTTTTGAAAAATAATTTTTTTTTGTATCAAGATTATAGATTTTTTACAAAATGTTTTTAAAAATTATTTTAAAAAAAATTTACATTTCCAAATAAGAAAATCTTTGTCAACTCAAAAACATTGCAAACAAACCGTCTGACAAACAACAAGCATATGTTTATATTTTACATAAAAATTGTGTCTGATAAAAAACTGTTTCCGTTCCATATTTATTTAACATTTTGTTTCTTCTTCTTTTTCATTTTTGTTGTTGATGAAAAGTTAGTTGCTGGTATTAAACATAATAAAAAGAAGAAGATAAATTAAAGTAAAGAAAAAAAATTGAAGGGGAGAAAGCAGAAAGAAACAAGAACTGAAAGGATTAAACATGAACAAAGCTTTTCTTTTATTTTGTTTTTAAAAAAGCTCATTAAAGTTTTAAAGGAGATGGAAATGAGATGGAAAATAATTTTTCTTAATCCTTTTTCACGTTTCTTGTTTCATTTTGTTTTGGTGTCTTGTTTTTGAAAGGATGCTTATTTTAGTGCGAGTTTCGCGTGATTAAATAATTTCACGTTTTAGTTGAAATGTTTATTAAAATTGAAGCTTTCAAAATTTGAATTTTTTTCAATAAACAGCGTGAAGCTTTCACAAGAAAGTTGAAAAGCTTTTTGAAATTATTTTAAGCTTTTTTTTGTTCAAAATTAACGAGCTTTTGACAAAGATTAAAATTTTTAAAGACTGAGGAGCTTTTTGACAAAATCACGAGCTTTTTGACCAAAAGTTTAAATTTAAAAGAAAATTGACGAGCTTTTGACAAGAGTTTAGATTCTTAAAAATTAAACATTTTTGGCAAAAGTTGAGATTTTTAAAAATTTACGAGCTTTTTGGCAAAATTTAAGAGCTTTTTGACAAAATGTGTGAATTTTTTATCAAATTTTAAAAAAAATTGTATAAAATTAAATAAGCTTTTACAAAATTAAAAAAGCTCTTTTTCAAAACATGTGTTATCATAATTCAAAAAGCTTTTTTTTTACGTTGGAAGCTTTTTGTCAAAATGTTGGAGAAAACTTTTTCAATTTATCTCTTAAAGAAAACCGCGTCATTCAATCCACTCAAATTTAATTTTCATTAATTCATTCCTCATTTCTTTGACGCTCTTCATGTCTTACCATAAGAGATAAGCCATAGTCAGATGGAAAAAAAATTCATTTTTCATACAATTTTTTTTTTCTGTTTCAAAAATTCGATCTGATATGATAAAAGCTTATTTTATCAATCCATTATACAAAATGGCAATCTTTCTTCTTTATTTCATTTTTTTCATCATCCAATTGCTGCTGCTGCTCATTGCTCTTTTCAAATCTCCACAAATAGATAAATCTTTTTTTGTTCTTTTTTCCCAGCAACAAGAAAAAATAAGTTTTCTTTTCCATAGCAAATAAAAATATCGACAAAAGTACAAAAACACAGTGCACATTCGAGTGAATGAAATAAATAAGCTCCAATAATTGAAAAAACTGCTAAATTAAATTGAAATACAATACAGAACGATGAAGCATGATGAGGAAAAAAAAGGGAGAACAAAAAATTGAATCGACAACATTCTTGAAATTTATTCTCTCAATTCGTTTTTCCTTTTGTTGTTTTGATTGTCGTGGAAAATTTAGGATTAGATTGGGAGTTGTGTTGGTTGGTTGGCTGTCTGGACAAGTTTTACAAGCTTTTTTTGGGTTTTAAAAATTAAATGATCAAGATTTTCAGGACGGGAGGGGGGGGGGGGGGGGGGGGTAGGAAGAAGGGGGTTGGAGGGGGGAGGGTCTTACTTTTGTTTTGTTTCTAAAGATTATTCTCCAATTTTTTAATCAAACCCTTAGCAAAATGTAGAATTTTCTCATGACAAAAGGGATTTGTCCAAGCCCCCCCCCCCACCCAAAAAATAATAGCAATTTTTCTCAAAAATATCTTCATCAGAGAAATTCGCTCTAAAATCCCCTCGAGCTCTTTAAAAAGCATCATCCAACTATTTTTCCCACTCCCACCCCAAGCCTCAATTCCATCTTATTTGTTATTATACGAAAGCGACAAAGCAGCAAAAGCAATATCGAATGGCTATAAGAGAAAATGGATTTTATATTTTCTTTTTTTCGGGAGGATGTTTCAATATGTTTATTTTCGATATCATTTCAATGCGATAACAAATTTGTTGGATTAAATATTTAAAGAATTTATAGAATAAATTGGAGAATAATATGCAGCAGAAAAGGCAAAAAATTTGCTGATTAGATAAATATTTTGAAAAAAAAAAGGATTAAGAAAGGAAAACATGAAGGAGATGGAATTTAATTTTACTATTATTGAGATTTGTGGAATTATTGGAGCCAATTTATTTGAAGATAGTTGTGACTTTTCTTAAAAAAAAATGCAGGCAATTTCAGCACTAAAATTAATAAAAATGAAACAAAACTGCAATAATTTTGACAAAACTACAATTTTAGCGAAGCTTCTTGTTTTTAACAATTTTTAATGCAAGAAATAAATTTAATCTTCCCAAAAGTTGTTCCAAATTGCACTTAACTATTCCTTCACATAAAAATCCACCACCACAATTTAAAACTCATACTAAATTGACCTCATTTCAATTCCCCACAAAAAAGTTGCTTTGTCTTTTATTAAACTTAAATTGGAAAATTAAAATTCACAAAAAAAAGCTCACACACAGAGGTAATTTCCTACATTTTCTGTGCTCATTAACTTAAGTTCAACTTAATGAGATTTTAAGATGCAATTTAAAAATTTTCTCTTTTGTTTCTAAAATGGAAACGTATAAAAACCGTCTGTTACATTTTTTTTGTGTGTTAAAATGAAATGAAAGATGAATAAGAAGTAGCTTTAGGTTAAATGCTATCTTCCATGATTATGCAATTGTTCTTAAGTGAAACTTAGCAACTAATGGCTGCAAGGAACAAAACTGAGCAATTCAGGGCTTGAAAGAACAGAACTGAGCAATTCAGTGCTTGAAAGAACAGAACTGAGCAATTCAGAGCTTGGAAGAACAGAACTGAGCAATTCAGAGCTTGAAAGAACAGAACTGAGCAGCTCAGGGCTTGAAAGAGAAACTCAGGGCTGAAAGGAACAGAAATGAGTAACTCAGAGTCAAAATGAACAGAACTGAGCAACTCATGGCTAAAAGGAACAGAACTGAGCAACTCAGGGCTACAAGAAACAATACTGAGCAACTCGGGGAGGAAAGGAACAGAACTGGGCAACTCAGGCGTTGAAATAAACAACAACTTCGGGCTAAAACTACCAGAACTGAGTAACTCAGGGCTAGAAGAAACAGAACTGAGCAACTCAGAGTTGAAATGAACAGAACTGAGCAGCTCAGAGTTAAAATGAACAGAACTGAGCAACTCAGAGTTAAAATGAACAGAACTGAGCAACTCAGAGTTAAAATGAACAATACCGAGCAACTCGGGCGTTGAAAGGAACAACAACTGAGCAACTTCGGGCTAAAACTACTAGAACTGAGCAACTAAGGGCTGAAAGAAACAGAACTGAGAGACCCAGAGTTAAAATGAACAGAACTGAAATAGAATCTAGCCAAAACTAAGCAGTTTAATGACAAAATCTAAGCAAAACCAAAAGAAATCCAACTTAAAATTTCAAGATTCTTAAAAAGAAAAAAATAATCAAAATATTAAATACACAGTGCCCACCCCTGGCAACAAATGAAACCCCACAAGTCCATACAAATGCTTTTTTGCTATAAATTTAATTTTCATTCTACTTTTTTGTTGCTCATATTACATTTTCTCTCTCCTTTTTTGTATTCTCAACATAATTTTGTTTCATCTAGCACACAAGAAATGAAATTTCCACACTATTTCGATACATTTATCTCAATCTTCATTCATTTTTTTTCTACTCTTTCTTAAAAGCTTTGTTTAATATAGTTCAAAAGGAGGTTCCTTCCGTAAATTCTAGAAAAAAAACGGGGGGAATAAAAGTTGTGAGAGAGAACTTTATCTTCGTCGTCGTCTGCCTTTTTTTTGTGTGAGTAGATTGCTCTTAACACAATAAAATAAATGGATTTTTTTTCTACGGTTGCAGGCAAATTATCTGAATGAAGCTTTATTATAGTGATTATTTAGTTTTTCTTCTCTTCTCTTTTTTTTGGGTTCTTTTGAATTCTTAGATATTGAATACAGCTTGTTGGATGTAGTGTGTCTTTTGGGGGTTCTAGATTGTGAAAGTTTTGCAGACTGAAGTGGGATTATGGGATGTCTGAGGGGTATTTAATGATATTTGTGGAATATTTGTGATGATCTTGAAATGGTGGAACTGGAAAGTGATGTAACGTTCGCTTTCTTTATTTTGGAGAGGTTTGAGGTTATGTTTGAAGCGTGTGTCTTTACATACTTGGATGGGGTGTGGTCCTTTAGCAAATTGTGACGAAAACCCCAAAACATTCGAAATATGTATCGACGGCGTTCCACGTTTGCCCTTTGTCAGGATGATTAGCCTTCCCGTTCAATGTTCCACATGCAGTCGACAAG
This sequence comes from Chironomus riparius, assembly GCA_917627325.4. NCBI lineage: Eukaryota > Metazoa > Arthropoda > Insecta > Diptera > Chironomidae > Chironomus > Chironomus riparius. The sequence continues at coordinate 11,122,041 of OU895877.1, read as the reverse complement.
AACTCCTTCCAAAAAACTTAAGATAGTCCATAAACTTGTATCAATGTCTCAAATGCTCCCCAATTGATCTCAATTCTCAATCAATGCACCCTTAATCAAATCATACCTACACAAAGCTCCTCCAATCCCCCTAAAGCTTAATAAAAGCTACAAATTCTTATCAATTCATGTCTCATCTCCATACAACATCCAAACAAAAGATCCCCAAACGAAACCCCTAAACAAGTCCATTCATGATGGAAAATAAATGTCTTTTGGCGACAGAACTTTGAAAATTTGTTCTTCTTTAAGGATGCCTTTATCAGCGATTTTCTTTATGTATTTCACAAAAAAAAAATTACTCCCCATACGACAATCATTTATTTTTTGATTTTATTCCTATCTGATAAGAATGGAACTAAGCAAGAATCAACAGAAAATTTTTATTGTTGGAAAATATCAATTTTTTCCACGTGGATTTGTCTTTTTATCGGAAAAAAATTATTATTTCGTCTTTCTCAATTTCAAATTGGATGATTCAGATGTGGAAATAAAAGAAAATTATTTTCCCATTTTTTCCATCTTTTTCTTTCGGAGCAAAAAATTTTCTAAATTATTTCAAGTTTGATAAAGCGTAATAAAGCTGTCAACCTATCTCATAAAATAAAAATTACAACAAATGACATCTTAACACATCTTTATTGTCTCTCTCACTTTCACTCTTGACGTACTTTATTCTTTGGGACATGATAAAATGCTCATATTTTGTCTTGTGCTCAGTCTTGTGAGGTGTTTGGAAGATGACATGATTTATGAATTTATAAGAAGTGAAGTTTTTATTTGTGGATGTGAATTTGAAAGTTTTTTGAGGTGGAAGAAATTGAATTTAGACTTTTGGATGTGATGTTGTAGTGTAAAACTGGTGCTGTGTTGCTTTGGAGCTTGCAATCTATGAAGTTTTGGATAAAACAGGACAGAATGAACTTAAAACTGTGGGTTTCTTGACATGTCGATTGTAAACCTTTAAATGATCAGCACAACCACGAATAGCACAAGTCGGTTGATCGAATAGAAATCTGGCACCCAGCAAGTAAGGCTCTGGCATAATGCTGACTTTAAATTAAATCCAGTACCATGCCAGAGTCACACCGGCTTGATGTTGGATTTCTGATCGATTAAGCGACTCGTGCTATTTGGGAACATAGGGCCAAAATTGCCCATGCTAAGGCTGTGCAACTGCGCACTTTTAAGCAGAAAAGTCCTGCATTTTTGAACAAAATCCCACCTAAAATCCTCATTGTCCCGCTTTTTTGAACCTATTTTTCTTGAAAATTGTTCGAAAATTTTTTTGATTCCAATTTTTTAAATCTGTAATCCGGATGTGTCCAGCTTTTTGACCAAAAATCAACAAACCCCACTAGACAGCTTACCCAAATCTTGAAATTCGCTCCAACTTAGTCGAAAGAATAAATTTAAAATAATGTAAAACATATTTGGAATTGAAAATGGTCTTAAAATTTATTAAAAAGGACCTTAATAAAGATAATTAAGAAGAATTAGTCGAAGATGTCTTCAGCTGTGTATTATTAAACTTACGCCTAATTATAAGTCCCAAAACTGCGCCTAGTTTCCAACTAAACCTCATTAAACATCCATCAATTTCAACATTTTCCCCCCTTCTTATCAAAATTGAAGAAAAAGATGGCAAAAATTTTATAAGTTGGAAAAAAATCATAAAACTTTTTTTCCACATTAACAGTAGAAACGAATAAAAAAGCAACCGAGCCGATTTCTTCTTAACATTTTGATTTATGACACTTTTTTTATATGTGAGATGTTATTAATATGAAGAGTTTGCATTAATAAAAAAGTTTCTAAAGATCATGTTTAGTTATAAATTTTTTTGACACTTTTTCTTCTTATTTCGATTATTGTTTGTCCCTTATCATGTATAGTGACTGTTGATATGTGTAAATGTCTACTTCAAGATAAGCTTTTTTGATATTTCTGAACTAATTTGTGTCATTTTGTGATATATGGGTAGGTTTTTAGGTTGATTGGAGTGTTAATAAAATGTTTTGTTAAATTGACAATTTTTTATGTTTGAGTGTTGGGAAGTAAGATGGGATTACAATTTGGACTTACTGGATTAATGTCAATAAAATGTCATTTTTAATAAATAATTCTCCAATCGTGAAATTAAGAAAACATTAATCTTGTTCTAAAATTAAGACTTCCCGCCCACCTCCTCCTTAATTTTCATAAGTTCTATAAAAACTTCAAAACCTAACCTAAAATTCTACACAACATCATTACAAGGGTCCCAAACAAATCCCAAGAATCATTCCATTCCAATAATCTCAGCAACAAAAACATTAATCGCTCCTCCTAGCAACATCTTGTTATGTACACAATTTTTACACGAGCTAGGGATTAAGTTTATATTGATGACTAATCATTAAAGAATAATTTATAATATTATTCAACTATCAAGACGAGTAAGCGTTTCTGTTATTGTTTTTGTTTTGTAAAAAAAATATATAAAATTTTAAGCCATAAAAGTTTTCCTTTTTGTTTCTTAATCGACGATGATATCTCTTTTATTGAAATTTTTGGGGTGTATTTTGGTGTTCTTAGAATGGCTTTTTTGGATTTCTATTGAGTTTTGTTTATTTTAAACTGAGAAAATTTTTAACGGTAGATTTCTTAAATTTATTGGCAATTTTGTGGATGGAGTTAAGATTTTTTAAAGAAAAGGAAGAGTGAACAAGGCAAATTTCCACATGAATCCGCATTTTCAGTTGATGAACGCACTCATGAAGCGAAATTGTCTGCCTCTTCAGTTGATGAACGCACTCTTGATGCGAAATTGTCTGCTTCTTCCGTCAATGAGCTCATACTTAATACAACTTGCTTAACTTTACAAACACAAAAGTGGCCCTTTCTCAATCAATCCAGTCAACACAATCGCCTTACAGCAGCAATCGAAATCCTCTTAGCTACTTAATGCAACAATTAATCTGCAGATTATTGTATCAATGTCCCAAATAATCTCACATGAGCAATAAAGACGATAAAATTTCAAGTACAATAATGCGGCAAATAAATATTTCAAGAGGAACACAAGATCCATGTTATCGTCTCCAGCCTTAGGATTATTAATCACTAGCTTTTATCAGGAACTAACCTTTGAGGGTTAGTCAAGCAGAGATTTGTCTTAATTTTTTTGATCAGTGATAATGTCTTTTTTTGGGCTCGTGTTTGTCTAGGACTTTCCTCTGTTCTTTTTGATAAGGCACAATCTTGTGTCTCCATAGCTTTACAAAAATATTAATACAATAATTTTAACATTGCTTCTTCTAAATTTTTTTGTCTTTCCTGCTTTTTACTCGACACGAGCATAAAAAATTGAAGACCCATGAGAAGATTAAACAAGAGACATCCTAAATACCCTTTTATTTCAATATTCTTGAAAGGAAAATCTTGTGCAGGATGTCTACTTGAGTTTGAGCAAGTAAGAAAGTAATAAGAGTTTAATAATTAAAGCGCATTTATTAGCTTTGATATTAACAATTAGAACGATTTGTTAAACGCTTTTAAAATAATAAAAAACAAATTTATATATAAATAAATGTTGTGGATCCCACACGATCAATTCAGCTGTTAATGATGAGAACAAGCTTCCTCTATCGGAAGACTAAGATCCAGTGCAGATGATTGAGCTATTTCAATCAAATTGCACGCTTCCAGTAACACGTGTTCTGTAAACTGAAAATCGAGAAAATTGGAGCTAATTCCAATTTCTCGTCATGAACTGCTTATCGAGCTACTTCGAAAATTTCCAGAAAAATTCTTCAAAAGCTCAAACATTATTAAAAGCTTTTTCTAAAACACAAAGTGTGCTTCCGATAAACTTTTCATTCCAATTCCATGTCTTCTTATTTCTTTTATTTCAAACTAGAAAAACAGAAGAAAATGGAAAACTGATAAAGTTAAAGTTTAGTTCAAGCTTACAACAACCTTTTCCGCTTTCTTGTGCTACAAATTTTATCCATTTAATGTTTTATATGCGAATATGTGTATGTTTGTCTATTTTTTAACCTAAAAACTTTGTTATTTTTTTGAGCTGTAAAAAAAATACGAAAAATAAAAAAAAAGTTTTTTCATTGAACCACATTTGTTGCTAGCAACATCAGCTGAGTAAAAAATGTTGCTTGTATCATTTGCAGTAGCTTACTATATTCAGTTACTCAGTTATAGTTTTACTTACTTACTCTTTTATTTCTTTTATGTAGCAAAAATCTTGTTTGTGAAAAGTGAAAAGTTTTTTTTTGAGAAAATTAAAGAAAAAGAATTTTTTTTATAGTATGGAAAACTATATCGTAAAAATTGAATTGGGAATTCGAAAACTAAGAATTGGGTAACAGGTGACAATGTTATTGAAAATTTAAAATTTTTATAAATTGAAAAAATGGAAGGTTTTAAATATTTGAGGTTAAATAATAAATTTTCATTTAAATTTTGAAAACTAAGCTAGTTTCTTATGTGCTGGAAATGAAGCTCACAACCTTTATTTGTAGGCTACAGGCAGTAATGTCATCAAAGGAGTAGTTCGGATCCCAATAAAAACTGAAGGTCTAGGTTTATGTGCAGTGGTCTTGCAAATCTTCACTCATTTGACTCTTATAAGCGCACCTCTGGATCACAATTGTTCCTTTCTAGTCAGTTCCTAAAAACTATCTTCATCTTAAAAAGAAACCACAATAAAAAATTCCCCAAACTTCCATCACATCTTCCCACACATAGTTTACACAAGCTGCGTTAAAACTCTAGTAAATTACGTTTCAGTTTATCTGACTTTAACATTTTCACAATTTTCCATCTCACTCTTTGAAAAAAAAAAAACGTATGCATGTATATCTATTAGAATCCGCATCACAAAACTTTCTCAGATACTGAACATAATACACATATATGGAGCATCTCACAAGCTGTTTCTGTTTCAATGCTGCATAAAAATGCTGCTGTCATGTCATGTCACAGAGCAGAAAAATCTGAGAAAAAAAAAAAAACATTTCTTTAAATGAGAAAATATTTTTCATATGTGAATGTGAATTTGCTGTTTGGAAGTTTGGGTGGATTGTGAGGTATTAGGGTTCTAGAGCAGTGGTGCATAACCTTTTTTGTACCACGATACACTATGGTGCTAAAGCATGACCGAAATCGCACACGGCAAACTGTTCGTAGAGTTTTCTGATTATTTCACTGCGTGTCGTGGAACATCGGTTGGACATCATTGTTTTAGAGGACTTATGACTAGTAATAGACAGGCGCGTAGCCAGGTAAAGGGGGGGGGGGATTTGGGGAACAAATGTTGAGAAATTTCTTCATTTTGCTAGTTTTTTTTGAAAAACTCGAAAAAATACGCCCCCCCCCCTTTAAAGTTTTCCATACAAAAAAAAATTGTCCCCCTGCCCCTTCAAATTACTGGCTACGCCCCCCCTGATAGCAAAACTTTTGATTATTGTCTTTAAATTAATAAATTTTGAGATCATATTTCAATCCAACTGCGAAAATCGCGTTTATTTTACATAAAATTTTCTAATTGTGAAAAACTCCCTCAAGTCCACAACTTTCCCAACAAATCAACTTAATAAACTCAAAATCATCTCAAAAACTTCCATCAAAATTCCACTCAAAACGCGCTAAAACAAACAAAAAACAAAACAGTAAACTTTTCGAGGTTATGAGAATATTTACACACATTATATTCAATCTCGACTATGGCACACATTCACATATGTTGATAAAATTTTCAAGCTTAAACGTCATAAACATTCAGAACAACATTTTTGTGTGTTAAAAACTTCTTCCACAGTCCTCATTTTATTCTGCGTGTTTGTTTTGGTGTATGCAGCCTCGAAAGTCCGTAAACAGCACAGTGAAAAAGCCACTAAAATATTTATGCGAGGAAATTCGTTATAATAACAATGAAATAATAAAAATAATAGTGAGTGTAGGCTGTTTATTTTAATAGTGAATGATGCGGACTGTGTATAGATTGTTGCAGTTAGATAAATTATTTGTCGTGATGCATAGGATGTCTAATTGCTTACTTTTGAGAAGGACTGTCCCGCATTTTTGAACAATGTGTTTAAATCCTTAATGTCCCGTTGTTTGAACCTATTCGTCTTAGAAATTGCTTGAAAATTTGGTCTGTCACGCTTTTTCTGATCTAAAATCGAGACATGAACCGCTTTTTGACCAAAACCCGATGGACAGGCTAGATTTGACAGGGTTTAATGGGAGAAGTTTGAACCTTATGCAGAAAAATGTAAAATTATTAACTGATACGAACAATTCATGTTCGACAGACTTATCGAAAGTCTAGGGGAATTGCAAAATTTTTACAATTGAGACTTGAACTCACGCTGTCTAAATTTGTAACAGCACACTGACTAGCTTTATTTGACTAATTTGAAGTATTTGACTATTGTAGAACTTTGACAAAAAGTTAATAAAAGCTACAAAATTTCACAATTAACATTTAAATTCATAATTACCTTAAATCCACCTATTATCTTCCAAAATTACCGAGTCAAAACATCTGCAAAATTCCCCACATTCCATATCCAAAGCTATATAGCAACAGCATTAACATATTTATATATTTACAATGAAAACAAATGCAATATTTGCGTGTAGGATGCAGGAAAAATTAAATTAAATAAAATGCTCAACACAGTTGCCTCGCATAACAAATTATTATAGTTGTTGTTTGTGCAATAAATTATGCGTCACACGGGAGATGATGAAATGGTTGAGATAGGATGAGAAAGTGAAAAAGGGTATAGACATAGAAGTCCATAGAGAGTGCTTTTGAGTTTATCAAAACAATTGAGCTACACTTTATGTGTGTAAACAAGCAACACTATAAAAAATTGGGTCGCACGCGTACGTTACCCACCATAAATACACACATACTTTAATATTTCATGAAAGAGCCATCAGACGCGTAACGTAAAAGCCGCAATGATGAATAAAATATGTAAAGATGGCTAAAGGCGTCATAAATGAAAAAAATAAAAAAAGAAGATAAACTAAGCATTTTTATCAATTTTTTTATGCTTCTCGTTCGTCCATTCTCTTAACTTCTTCTACAACAACGCACCGATGCGTGCTAGGAATTTAAAATTATCTCAATGTTTAGAGTCATGGTATATCAGTGGAATTTTTTATTCGTTTGCTGTTTTTATTCTAGCACAATATTGAATGTGTGAGCTGTTTTGTTGTGATGCTTGTAAAATAAAAATTAAAAAAGTTGTGAATATATTTTGGCGTTAGAAGTATGGACGCAGTTAAGGCTCATTCCTCCTTGGACAGTTGAATTTAATGAACTTTACATTTACAATTTTGTAATCCACACATAAGTAGCTGAACATGCAAATGTCGATTTACACAAAAAATAAAATAAGTTTGGCATTTATCGACAAAATCGTACAACTTATGGGTTCGAATCCCTTTATCTGAATAAAAGAAATGTAATATTAGCAGTTATGTTTTTTAATTTTTTTTTAAATATAAAGTATTGTCTAGACTCTAGAGTTTATGGTCATAATGACTTAACATATATACCTAAATTTTATATTTTTAGAATAATTTCTTATTTACTCATTTTTAAAACCTCCCGTTAGATTTTTATTATTTTTTTAAGCTATCCCTTTATCCACAGAAATGATCCCCACGTACTTATGTTCACATTTGTAATAAACCGTTTATATCGTCATGTGAATATGTAATATTGCGGAAGCTTTGGGAATCAAAAAAAGGGTATTTTTAAACAACATGATTTATATCTCCTGCTGTTTACAATTCACCTTTTGTACCTTTTTTCCCCTTCTCATCATCATTATCATTACTGAGTGTAATGACATTCACTAGGCACTCCGGCACTCATTACTGCAATACAGGTCCATCCTCTCGGTGCTATAAAAGAGAAATTTGTTCAAATCATCATGATTCATTGGACCAAATGCTTCTGTTCTCGCTCCCCGTCGACAATATGACAAACTATGTAGATGTAAGCATTTTCAGGTCTCCAATGGACTTTGTCTGTTCTTTCTAATGTAAAATTAGCAATGACGATGACAATTTCACATAATACAAGTAATTTTATGATGAGCAACAGGATGGAGAAGCACAAAATGTGCAGGAAAAGAAGAAGTTGAAAATGATTCTCAGTAATTTAATTTTCATTATTTTTTCCACTTCATTGTGAATGTTTGTAATGATGCTGTGGACTTTATGTGACAACTGTTATGATAAGGAATTGAAATGGGTGTGCAGTGTCAGATCTGGGGGTCTTTATGAATTTTAGATGAATTTGTTGAAGATAATGAAATAATTTTTTTAAATTAACACTTTATTTTTTAAACATTTTTAAAAATAAAAAATAATTTTCAAAAAATTTAAAAATTATTTTAGAATAATTTTTTGAAAAATTTCAAACTTAATTTAAAATAAAATTTGAAAAATTTAAAACTTATTTTAAAATAATTTTTAAAAAAATTAAAAAGTCATTGTTAAAAAAAATTTAAAAAGTTCAAAACTCATTTAAAAATGATTTTTGAAAAATTTAAACTCATTTTAAAATAATGTTTTTAAATATTCAAAACTTATTGTGAAAAATTTAAACTCATTTTTAAAAATTATTGAATAATTTAAAAATATTAAGTTAAATTTAAAAAAGCTAACATTTTTTCAATATATTCTAATTTATGAAATTATGATCAAAAGCTCATTCATCACCAGACACATCCATTTTTAAACTTCTCATAAAATTCATGTTGATTACACCATTTTTTACAAGACATAAAAACATAACAAATTTCAACAGCTAAAACAGCTAAAACAGCATCAGATTTTCAATCTTCAATCCCATTATCTGTTTAACACAATTTCAAATAAATTCATTCTGAAAAAGAACAATAATGCATTCCCACTTCCCACCCCATAATCCAAATGATAACAAAAAGTCAATGTCAGAAAGTAAAAAACAACAATTTTTTTTCTCCTCAAGAGCAACAAAAACAACATAAAAATTTCATCAAATTAACAACAAAAACAAAAAGGGGTCGTTCACTTATGACGTCCGAAATTAACGGTCATTTTTCAAAAAAGAAGAATAAATTTCCTGGAATTTCTATTGTTTTTTTCTTGCTGACCCCCCCCCCCCCCCCCCCTGGACGTCAGAAGTGAACGGCCCCAAATCTTCTCTTCCTTAAAAAATCAAGTTGGATGTAATCTATAAAATTCATTAAATAAATAAATTTCGACCCATTCAAACTTTAGTGGATGGGAAGATTCTCATAAAAAAAATGAAAATTAGAAGTGGAAATAGCAGCATGTAAAAGTTATCTTTTGTATCATAGCTTGTGCTGTAGTTTTCTGTATTACATTTTGAAAAGTTAAGAATTATTTTTTGGAATTGTAAGTGCAGCTAAAGTGGTGCTAGGAATTTATGAAAAATTAAAATAAAAAACTTTTTAATTTTAAAAATTTCTTCAAAAATCTCATTCAAAATTATGATCGCTCTCGAATTCCTTTTAAATTAGGCTGTTCAACTGCCCACTTTTGAGCTGGACATTCCCACTTTTTATAAGAATTTCTTGTCTAAAATCCTTAACTTAGGATAAAACAGGATAAAATGGACTCAAAAATGTGGATTTCTCGACATGTCAGTGTAGAACATTTAAATGATTAGCTCAACATAGAGCCATGATGGCCCATACCTAGACTATTCAACTGCGCACTTTTGAATGGGACAGTTTTGCTCGTTTGAACAAAGTCCAGCCTTAAATCCATAATGTCACGCTTTTTTAAACCCATTTTTACTAGAAAATGCTTAAAAAATTGGTCTGTCACACCTTTTCAGAGCTGAACTCGCGACATGTCCTACTTTTTGACCAAAAATTTCCTAAAACCGATGGGCAACCTTCCCTTAAACGACACCCAACTCCTCTAAAAGTAAACCAAGAAGCACCATCAAGGAAGCAAATGATGATGAAGAAGAATGGCAATGAACATTTGTAATCATTATGAGGCATAAGTTTATTGTCTCTTCTTTCCATCCATGACATAATAATGTGCACTTCCTCACTCGGATGCTTGCTATTCGTACTCTAGTTCTTGTAGCAATTTTGTTTATGAATATTTTCCATTTAGGGAATTAATAGCGAGATGTTCAGGTTCTTAACAGGGAGAAGAAAAAAATATGAAAATTGTTTTTGTGGTGGGAAGTTTGGCTAGGCATGTAAGAGGGGCAAAATAATGGTTCAGTTGAGAGATGCTATACAGGTCACCTTTTACAGGTACAGGGGACAGATCTGTCATAGGTATTGCCTGTTAACAGGCACTGCCTGCCAAAAAAGATATTATCTCTTGCAAGCATTGTCAGTTGACAATCAATGGATTTGACAGGAAGCTACCTGTGACATGCAGTGCCTGTAAATAGGAAATATCTGTAACAGGCAACCTGTATCGCAACTCAGCTTAAGAATTGTTTTTTAAACTCAAGTCTGTACCAGTTTAGCACCAGAACTGTACCTTAATTTCCCAAAAAAGTCTTGTTCAACACCCCTTAAAAAACTAATCTCCAAAAGTACCAAATTAATGACGAAAATTACAACATACAAAACACTTAAAAGAAGCATCAAATACTTTAGTAACAAAAAAAAAGAAGTAGAACAGGAAAGCCTCATTCATTCGGTAATAATTATAGACATTTTCATTTTCTCTCTTATCTCACTCGTCTTGTGCCGTTCTAGATGTTCTTTTATGTGTCTCAAGGTTTGAACATTCAATTAGTCGCCACGAAGAATATTATTACAGCAGGGCTTACTTGTTATCGCATGAAAATGGAAATGTGATGATTCAAGGATGTTGGATGGTGTTGAGAACTTTTGGGGAGTTAAAAATATTGAAAAAGTTTAAGTTTTGTGAGTATTAACAATTATTCTTCACCTGACATCCCTGCCTTATCAAACACGAAAAGACAAACTCCTTAAAAAATGCAAATGACTCGAAACAATGTCTACAAAGATGACTTCTGAAGTCTTTTCATCATCATAACCCAAATTAACTTTTTAAAGTTTTTAATTCAAATTAAATGACCTTTCGTGTTCATCGTTGTCTTCATCATTCGGGGCTTTATGACAACGACAAAGGATTTGTTCCAACATTAGCCAAGTCGAAAGATAAGCAAGAAGAATGAACGATAATTGAAAACAGTTTTAACATTTCCATTAAATAAAGAGATATTCTTTCTTTTTTCGGTGGGACTTGAGGCAAATTGCGTTGAATTAAATTGAAAATTATCTTTTGGAGAGGATGGAAAATTATTTTTTGGGCATGAATGGACATCGACTTTGGGTTTGATGATTTGAATGTTGATGAAGTGAATTTTTGAGGGATATTTTAAGGTTTAATTGTTGAGTGTTGTAGCTTTGATGTTTTCTTAAAATAGTTTATTGAGATTACAGCCGGACAAGTGCACGTCAGGAGGTTTAAATATGCTTCAGCGATGGCTAATGTAGTTGTATTTAGTGCGTTAAGCTTCGATTGAGTCTTCTGGCATTCAATTTATACTCAAAACAATTTAAAAGACTTCCAAGGTTCTCAAAAATCTTGACTTAAACAACATTGAAGCAAAATATGTATATCATCGTGTCCTTGAATCATTTTATCGATTTTCCGAATTTTCCTCAATAATCTTCTCAAGGGCGTAGCCAGAAAATTTTTAAGGGGGGGCCCATTTTCGAAAATTAAAAAAAACGTTATTTTGTATCATTAAATCTATATTCATTCTTCATAAGTTTAAATATTTAATTCATTATTCATACATTAAATTTAATTTTTCGTGGTGATTTTGAAATTTCTTTCATCACTTCCTCTACATTAACTGGTTCTTCTCTATAAATACTTAATAAAACAATTATCAGATTTTCGTAGGGGGGGCCCGGGCCCCCTATGGCCCCCCCCTGGCTACGCCCCTGAATCTTCTTCATACTCCATCAAAGAAACGTTTCGTGTCATATTATAAAATCAATTTCCCAATTCTCAAGCCCCACCAGCAGCTTTATCATACACAAATGCTCTACAAATAGACATCAACAATAAAAAAAAGAGAAATTCTTATTTTGGGTTACAGTCTAGAATTGAAATTTATGACTTCAAATAATCAGAAAATAAAATTGACAATAGGCGGCTTTAAGGGAGTGGAAGAATAGCAAGGGACGTGTCCGAAAAGCTTGAAATTGTTTTGCAATGCCTTCGGCGAAAAATAAAAGGAACAAAAAGATGGAATGAAAAAAAAAACTTGCGTCATCCTTTAAGGCCGTGAAAGCTGAGAATAAATAATAATAAGAGTGAGTGGAATGAAAATAAACTGTTTGGAAAATGAGTTGGAAGTTGTGAGAATCGTGGGGCATAAGGCGCATTTTTTAAAATTAACTAGATTGAATGTCAATTAAATTTTACTTCGAAGCTCGATTGGTTCTTAACCATATTATCAACCAACCTCCGGAACTGAATGAATCTAAAGATATCTGAGAAAGGAAGTGCTCTTAACCCAAAAACTCATTGCAGACAAATTGAAGCCCAACATCCTAATCTCATTATTGCCCCCCATAGCTCCTCAATAAATACAGAAAACGATCAAGCAAATAGACAAAATAAGAAAGAATCACAAAGCGTCAAGAAGAGGCTGAAAACATTTTGCTGCCCATCTGCTATGAAAATATTTTTTTAGGAGCTGACAAGCATCAGCAGCAAGCACCAGCAGCAGATGAAATAAAAAGAGGAGGCAAAAAATAGCATAAACAGCAGAAGCAGCTTTGAAAATGACAAAACAGAGAGTAAAAAAAAGTCCGGATATAAAAATGATAAAATGGTCCAAACACAAACGACGCAGTGACGAGAAAACAAATAAGAAGCGATAAATAAAATAAAAAAAATACACAAAAGCACAATTTTTCTTTACTCGTACCCAAAAAAAAACTAACCCCATTTTTTTTGCACAGCTTCATTCATCTTTAAAGTGAATTTGAAAGGAAAACCATTTGTCAGGAGCTCTAAATTGATTTCGGTGTCTCAAGAGGACTGCATGGTGAGAATGAAAAAATATCAATAATTCGATAAATGCGTTTAAGAATGGTCGACAATTGAAAACAAAGAGGCATAAGCTGCTTAAAGAATCGCTTGAGGACAACAAAAGAATTTTTTTTGAAGGCACAAAAAAAGTTTTTGGGATGAAAACAATGGATAGGAAAAATTGAGCTTTAATGTTTTGGAAAAATAATAGGAATGGATGTGGCTTTGTTGGTAAATGATTTTGGGATAATTTTTGGGGGATTAATGGAGATTGTAGACATGGAATTGAATTTTTTAATGAAAATTTCTGGAAGCTTTTTGGGCTTGTTCAATTATTAGTATATAAATGAGCATAAATTGACTTTTCAGACCGACTTTTCCCATTAGGTACATAAGATGTCATTGGTTTCAATTAATGTAACCTCGAAAGGCACACGGTGTAAATATGACTGTCAATTTGATGTCCACGACAGCATGAACGTAGCAACACGACCAGATTTCACCAAATTCTCTTTGGTCATCCAGATAAACATCCATTTTTAAGCCGTGCGCCTTTCAGAAACATCCCAGCACTGTTTTATGCCTCGAAATTGAATTTTTGGCATTAACAAAAATTTAAGTATTTTGAAAATCTAGGAAAATTCAAAAATTCCAAAAAATCTTATAACACAACCGCTGTCTCCGCCTATCCTCTACATCTCTCCTATCACACTCCCACAACACCAAAAAAGCACAACTGATAAGCAAAATGATGATCAATAAAAAAAACATTAAAAAATTTAAAACTTTTTCCTTCATTTTTACACACATCATCCTCCTCTTCCTTCATCGAGCCTCTTTTTCTAATATTTCATTCAGATAAAAATCAAAAGAATTTTTCCTTGTTTTCTAGCATGGATATGCAGATGATGTACGGCAAAGCGAAAATTTGAAAATAATGGATAAAGTTTCTCGTGTTGATATTGAATATATAAAAAAATATGTAGCAAGTGGTTGGGGAAATCAGGAAAAAAAAAGTAATGGAAATTCTTGAGGAAAATGCTGGAAATTTTAAAAACGTGTTTGTCTTCTTTTTGATTGTGTTTTGAATACATTAGAAACATGGAGGCGGGGGTACTTCGCACTTTTTGAGTGGATAGGCATGCAGGAAGGGACAAAAAAGCTTTAATATTTTTTATCGAATTTTTCATGGATTTAGACTGAAAATTTGCATAATTCTTGATTTTTCAAACACATTATCACCTTATTATGAATGAATTACATAAATATGAAGCCATATGGCTGAACATTTTGAAAATTACTGTCCCCTAAACCAGGCTCTACCTGACATTTGGTGTATATTTAAAAATTATCAATATTTTCATCAAAACATCATAACCTCAAAGTGCATTTAGGTCATCAAAAAACCTTACTTTTAATTAAATTGACAAAAGCTTTCACAAAATCTACTAAAATACTTTTAACTTTAAAGCCTTCAGTATCACTAGCCCAAATGAATGATCAACATAAAGCAAGAAAAATTTCCACATTCCATTCAATTTGTGACTAATGTTGCATGAAAATTGTTTTAAACAGAAAAAAAGGCATATGTTTTGGCTGAAATTGCAAAGGCTAAATTTTCCGTCATGTGGCTATGGCATGGCTCGACTATCTTGTGAACAAATCAGCCATTTAAATTTTCATTCGGTTCATAAATTTATTTTGTTGTTTTAAAGAGATTTTGGGATAGTTTTCGAAAAGGCTTGAGTCTTTAATGCCTTTTGGTGTAACCCGAATAGCGATGTTTACCAAAAAGTTTGATTTTTGGACTTAATAATCCTATTCCTGGCATTTAAATAATACACACTACAACTGCGTAATCCACAAATCTTACCTAAATGACACATGTCGGTTAATTGATCAGAAATCTAGCGCCAAGCTAGCAAGACTCTTGCATGGGGCTGGCTTCAAATTAAATCCATAAATCCAGCACCATGCCATAGTCTTACCGGCTTGGCCCCGGATTTTTGATCAATTAACCAACTTGTGCCATTCGGGTAAGACTTAAGGATCACATGGTTGAATTGTGAATTATTTAAATGTCAGAAATAAGATTATTAAGTCCAAAAATCAAATTTATTGAAAAACATCACTTTTTGATCATCATTCTACTTAAACTTACAGCTTTCTTAAAAAACCAAAGTATGATCGTGAATCAGCATCAACAGAAATTCAATTCAACTCAAATAAACAACCTTAAAGCACATCCACATCCCTTTAATATGAACAAAAATCCATTCATCGCTCCAAACTCATTAATCATCTCATAAGTGGTTCACAGCCAAAATGAATGCCCTTAAACTATTAGATAATCTCCATTTACGTCCACAAAAAAAAGCATATTAATAGAAATGAATGAAAAAAAGTACCATAAATAATTTCAATACCATCGCCACAAGCCAAGCCTGAATTCTTCTTATTATAATAATATTTTTTTTTTCGAGAGGAATAACATAAACAACAGATCTCATTTTTATGAGAATTAGATAGGTGGATGGATGAATTGATATATTGGGTTCATTGAAAAAGGTCTTAGTGTCTAAAGCCGCTTGTTTATACCAATAAAAAGGAAATCTAGTTAATCATTGCACGTGGATGTGTTTTTTGAGGGCATTGTTTTGTTTTTTTATAAGCAAGGCTAAGGAAATGGATGTCTTATCCATACTGTGGCAATGTCGAAAATGACCGTTATTTTTTATTTGAAAAAAAAAAATACCGGTAAAAATTTAAATTCTAAAAAACCGTTAAAATACTAATGCTAAAATAAACTTTGGAAATCTAAAGTAAAATCACGAATTAGACATGTTTTAACAATTTTGCATATTTTTAAAATTTTATTTGATTCATTTTGTTATAACAGAAAATCTCGAAGGAATTCGACACTCAGGTTGCCACAGTATGGTCTTATCTATTGTTTTTATGTTTGGATGTCATAAGCATGTTAGATGAGATTTGAGATATTTCAATAGACTTGATATGATTTAGGGATCCAAAGATTTTGAGGATATTTTACTTTAATGATTTGGACGTTTAGCGTTTTTCAAATTTTGATATGCGAAAATTTCAAAAAATATTTTGGACCTTAAAAAATTGAAAAAAATTCATAAAAATCGCGGTTCTCAAATAATTTTACTTTATTAAACTATTCATCTACCCATAAAATCCAGAAGAGCATAACTTTTTTTAAGCCACGGTACACTTAGAACCACCACCAGCACACGGTTTGTAGGAATTCTAGGATTTTTCGTGGAACACTAGTATGTCGTGTAACATGGGTTGACCATCACTGATATAGTCTAATGCCACGGTTCACCTAGATCCACCAGCACACGGTTTGTAGGAATTCTAGGATTTTTCTTGGAACACTAGTATGTCGTGGAACATAGGTTGACCATCACTGATATACTTTAATTCCTTCGATAAGCCTCAATCTTACCTATCATTCAAATATCTACAAACAATTATCAAGAAAATCATTCTCATTCTTTCAAAACAATCCCACACTCTTCGACATACTTTTCTTGAACAATCCAGCCGTCAGCATTTGTTTTTCAATATTCAACTCATAATAACTTTCTGAGTACTTCTTTCAATCATTCGTCATGTTCTCAAATAAATAAAAAAAAATTTGATTCTGAAGCAACTTCACAAAAATGAAAATGTTGAACAAAAAAAAAGGATTTTTCACCCTCAGAGAACAGAAGAAATCAAAAATAAGAAAATAATTCTTTATGTTGATGTACTTACCAAAAGTACTTGATTTTCACATTTCAAAAATCTTATGAAAAAGCTGAAGATTTGGAATTTTTTTTTTGTATGTGAACATAATCATGAAGAAGTTGAGAGTAAATTGAGATTTGGGTGGGTTGGAGTTAGGTTTGAGAGATGAATGGGGTGGGGGGGGGGAATTATTTTGCTTAGGTATGTGTATGAACCTAATGAATGGACGATTCAAAATGCAATACTGGCACACACGACATGACCTTATAGCTTTAACTTGACCTTAGATGATCTAACCAGACAGAAGCAAACAAAGCTCAATTCAAGATCATTTTGATTTTCAATCCTGAATCCGCTCATGCATCTTCTATTCCCTCAAAAAATGACATGATCCACTCGAGAAAACCGCACTCGATCAATTCCTCTTATTTTAAAAATTCAACGAGTGAAATAATCTTAACATACTTCAAAAATTTCTTACGGATTATGCTTTACTGCTTACTTCAAGAAAAAAAAAAAAAAATATTCTCTCCCTTCATGTTCTATACTTACCTGCTCATATCATAAACACTCCACTTCCACTTTTCTTTAAAAAAAGAAGCAAAAAATATATAAACTGCCAATTGATGGAAAGCTATTGAAGAATAAGGAAAAAGTTTTTTTTTGCTTTCTTTTATTCCTTATAAGATTGAATTTGCAGTCAATAGAAGCATGTAGAGACTATATATAGTCTACATAACGAGATGATGAGGAAATGAAAGAAAAAGTTTTCTTTTTGTTCCTTTTTTTTAAGCTCCCGTATATTAGGATGAAGGAAGTCGAAGTAAGTGTTGTTATGGAGATCAAATTGATAAGGGTATCGACGCAGATTTTGAGGTTAGTTGGGGTTATGAAGTGGAAAATTATGGAATTATTGACCAAAGTTTAGAAGTCACTTGACTAGCATTGCATGAATTTGGTTACAAACTAAATTCTTGGGACTTATTAATAAAAAAAAGACCTTGCTCCCCACCTCCACCTTTTCTTTGCTTTTTCTTACTTACTTTACTGGCTGGGGCGCATGTGGGTCAATTGCCGCGCTTACAAATCGTCTGAAGACAGTTCTATCCTTAGATACATTCTGTCAGTTCGGGATATTAAGGATTCTAGCGTCCTTTTCAACACATCCAATCCACAAGATCTTCGGTCTTCTTCTAGATCTCTTGCCATCCATAAAGTCTGCTACTGTCACTTTTAGTACTCGGGCATCTTGTGAGCATCTGAACGGAGAACAGTAGCAATATCAGTACCACAATATAGGTTGTAAATAATATTAAACTAAGACTAGGGTAGAGTGCCTCGGGAAGCCTCAGAAACCGAACCAAATTCCCTCTTCCTCCTTGTTCACATCATTGTCGACCAGGTGCGTAGCCAGGAGGGAATTTGGGGGACAAATACCCCTTCGTCTTGAGAAATTTTTTCATTTTGCTAGAGTTTTTATGAAAAATTCATAACCCCCCCCCCCCTAAAAGTTTTCCATATAAAATAAAATTTGCCCCCCCCCCCTCTTCAAATTCCTAGCTACGCCCCTATTATCGACCATTAGGCATTAAATTTTATTAAATTCTTCTCAATCGTCATGACACTCAGCCATCAAAATTCCAATCAAAACACATCGACTAAATCTTCAGCTAACAACATAACTTCATAGACTGAATAAAAAAGGATGAAGGAATCAGAAAAAAAGCCAGAAAAAACACAAGAGCAAAAAAGAAAATAAAGACTTTTTTAAACGATAGCACGAGAGAGCATCATGAGAAAATAAACGACTTTGATTTTTATCGAGGAAGCTAGTCGACTTGCAACTCCCTAAAGATAAATTTATTGATGTATCATCCAGATGCTCCACCTTTTCTCACTCCATTTATGTGTATCTCGTCATGTCTTCCCATTTAATAGAGCACATTCATATGTGTACAGAATGTTTAGTACTTGAAAAATACTGCAAGCTACCAACAAACGAGGCACTTGTGCTAGAAGGAAGCTAAAAAAATGTTAAATGGAGCAGTAAACACTTAAAATAGATTTATAATATTTGTATGTATATGTTCAGTGTATTTATTACAATTGCTTGTATCTTGTTTTTCATTTTTTTGAGCTATTTTTCGTACAACTAATGTGCCATTAGTTTAAATCTGTTCGGCTTGTTTTGTCAGCTTGTTGGAATGGGAAAAAATAATGTTTAATATGTTTTATGGTTTGGATATCAAGTATGGGGGTTGGATATAGTTTTTTTGCGTAAAATCTTGTTAAAGTGGTCAATTTTAAAATTTTGGAATTAAAGTTATTTTTTAAAAATTTAAAAAAATTCAAAATCAATTTTATATTTTAAATTTTTTCAAAAAATTCAAAATAAATTTTAAAAATCATTAAGAATAAAAAAAATATTCAAAAAAATCAAAATAATTTTTAAAAGAATGAAAAAATCTGAAAAAAATTATTTTAGCGCCAAAAAATCTCAAAACCCAAACTTCATCCCAACTTCCTCAACTACATATCCTCGTATAAAAATTGAATATATAGATAAACACGCACATTCCTCCAGCTCTTCTCTCGTGAATTGCCTCGCTATATCTTTCAGCTATTTCAACTTCAACAACGATATTTCTCATCTTGTGCTATGATTATTTGGTATTTCCATTGTTCAGTAATGGAATGAGGAAGATATTTTACATGTCACAGACACTGAATGCCTTTTTAAAGCACATATGGCGTTAATAGCTTCTCATTTTCATTTTCTCGAGTGTGCTTTTTCAGAAAAAAAAGATGAAAAATTCTTGTTTAATTTTTATGACGTAAAATTTTGCCTGCCAGGTTATTTAATATTTAAACGATTATCTTTGGGGGTTGTTTGAGGGAAAGGTGGGCTCTAGGAAGCATAAAACTTGAGGATTGTGTAGGGGAAATTGAAAAACTCAGGAAATTCTCTTTAAAAATTCCAAAACTTAATCATCAGCAAAATCCCAACAAAACTTAAAGAACCTCTTCCAAAATAATACCAATAAATCCATCACCTTCTCTGTCGCGACTTAAATATATCTCAAATAGACTCATCTCGACACAACAAAGCTTCGTCTCTAGAAATAACACAGAATAAAGTATTTATCGCTTTATTTTTATTTTTTTATTCCCACACAAAGTCGTGTGAATAGAATTCCATTTTGCATATCTACACATCTACTTTATGTACGTACATGAATGTGATTTATTCGTCTCAAGAGAGCTTCTTTATAGATCAATTGAAAAGAAATCTAATCCTTTAAAAATTGGTTCGAGATTTCTTTATTTGAGATTTTTTTTTTTGTTTAAATTGGTTTTGTGTTATTTACTTATGTTGATTTATATTCCTGGAATTGGGCTTTGTATTGAGATTTGGGTCAGATCAGTGATGTGGTTGAGACTTTTAATGTAAGCTTCATGATTAAATATGAATAATAATTTGGAAAATTAATTCAAGGTTGTCTTTAAATTCTCAGACTCACTTTCTTCATTTGCCTTAATCATCTAGACTTCTTTTTGCCTCAATTCTAACATCTTAAATAATAAACTTAACTATTGAACATCTCACATTTAAACCTTAATCAAAACTCACACATTTTCATCTCCATATCAACCAGACTGATTTCTGACTGACAACATCATGTCACTAAAAAGTTACTTCTTCTTCAAATCTAATGAGAAAGATGTGAATATGAAAATAAGCAAGCGTAAAATGATGTTCGCATAACGTTAGTTCGATGAATTTCTATATAAAAATTTATCGATCTATTTTGTATACCTTACACGATTTATTGTACATTACCGATCTTATCTCGTCACATATTATCATATAATGCTTACAATTTGCATTGATCTGTAGATGGATGAGACTTAACTGGAAAGAATAAAGAGAATGTTGGGAGATGGAGGAAATTTATATTGTATCATCATTTTTTATGCGCAAGTGAATCATGAGTGTGTGTAGATGGTGGTAGATTGAAAGGATGTGATGGAAAATTTTTAGGGATTCTTGAAAAAAAAATTGTTATTTTTTTATTAAAGCGAGATTTTGTCACTTTTGACTAATCTTTAACATTACGAAAATATAAAATATATCAAAATACCATGGTTCGAATCCTAAGACACAAATCACTCAACTTTATTTGAAAGTTTGTTTTTAATTACATTTTTTTGCCAAATTTAATCCCGATACTGAAGACACCCCATTTCAAATCTGTTAGAATAAAGAAATCTCTTGCCGTGAGCAAAATTCACTTTTCTCTAGTGTCTCACTCATCTCCATGTGTATATATTACTATACACGAGAGTCTCAAAATTCAATTCACGAACATGGAATTATTTTTTTCTTTCTTTCTCTACGATCACTTTCCTTTTACTTACAATGAATTCAATTTATCATTTTGCTTAAAGCTCTCTTAATCGCTAAACAGAATATAAACATTTTTTTCGCACGACATATTCAATCTTTATCGTCATCGAGCGTGAAATGGGAAAATAATTTCTTTTTTTTTCTCTCTCTCTTGTTGGTTCGGCTTTTCTTATTATTGTTATCATTCACAATTTTTTTTATGGATGTTGTATTCAAGTTTGGTTTTGATGAGATGCATGCACATATTTTATTTATGAGGAGATAAGTACTTGTGTGATTGTGTGTCGAATAATAATAACAAAGGAATGATGAAAAATGTGTTTGTTGAGGGAAGTGACAACAGTTAATAGGATCAGAGGTGGTAATTGGGTGTGATTTCATATTAATTATCTGAACTTAATGCTAAGGTGCAACTTAAAAGAGATAAAGCTTGGAAGTTGAATATGACAGTAAACCTTATAAGCCCGGACAAGATTACATCTGAAGGAAACTAGATTTCGTGATGCTTAGGCGCGTAGCTAAGGTAGCAGAGGATTTGGATGACAAATCCCCAATCGTGAACAGAAACTTCTTCATTTTGCTATGGTTGAAAAAAATCTCAAAAATCCACCTCACCCTAATTTTCCATCCAAAAAAAATTTGTCCCCCCCCCCTCAAAAATCCTGGCAACGCCCCTGCTAAGACGCAAGAGTGCTAAGGAAGTTGAAGAAATTTTTCCAAAAATGGGGAAGGAAGGGGGTCCAGGGGTGTTATTTCTATTTCATCTTTTCATATCAAAATTCATCTTTTTTCATCATTTTATCCAAATTTTGTATGGAGATGAAAAAAAAAATTCATTAAGATGAAATCGCGTTAATCCCAGGCAAGGGGGGGGGGGGGTAACTTTGTTTCGATTTTTTTACGAAATTTGAATCATCGTTGTATGAAGTTCCTACCCAAAGAGTGAATTCTCCCTATAAATTCACATCAAGCGGTAGTTTCTAGGGCTTCATGTTGTAGTTCATTGTCAAAGCTTTCATACATATCCATACCTTCCCTTTTCGACAACATATTCCCATATTATTTACATTGAGCTCACTGTGGTTGAGATTCCATGACAACAATCCATGTAACTCAATATGTAGTATTAAAAATGGGTTTAAACTTTAAAGCTTCAATGTGATACGCATTAATTCTTATTAAAAAAATTTAAAGCTCAATGATTAATATATATGATGATGAAAGATGATTGCGGCAGCAGATGCTTGCATAAAAAGAAATTCACCCTCAAAAGTCGCATTAGTGTCATAAAACATTAGTTTTATTCACACATGTGCCTCATATTTACCGAAAAATTCAACCCGTGTTGACAATTTTTGCCAACACGCGCCTCCCCAAAAAAATACAATTTGATTAAGTCACGTTTGTAATAATTTAAAATTGGAACAAAAATCTCAACTATTTCCCAGCAATAACAAATAATTGCTGGTACTTTTAATGCTTTAATGTTATAGTTGAAAAGAATAAAAAATTTATTACTGCAGCCATAAAAAGCTACATAAAAAGAACTTTATTGCAGTTGTAGAAAGTCAAAGAGCTGTACTTTAAGTTTTTAAGTGCTTTAAGAATATTTTTAAAGCTTTTTTTCCCTTGTTTTCTTGTTCTTTGAAGACACTTTGTTATGACACATTTCTAGAGGTGATTATGTTAGATTTAATGGCATTCATACCTTTGAAATTGAAGATGTGTTGTTAAAAATTGAGAGTTCATGTGCTACAAATCGGATGTGTTTTGCAGCTTATCAAAAATATCTTTTTAAAAAAGCATCATATTCATAATAAACATCATTCATAAGACTGCATCTCAATCCAATTTATCCAATTAGATATCTCCATAAGCTCATAAAGCAATTGATTCAATTTAATTCCATTTCACTTCATGCACATTCACATTAATTAAAGTGCCTAAAATAGAAGCAAAAATAAAGCAGAAAAGGCACACAATTGCCATTTGATTACTTTTTGGCACCTCTAGGGTAATATGTGTCACCATAAGTGTATGTGTTTGTGCCAAGTGGCATATGCTCTCCATCTCATGACAATTGAATGCTTGCCATATTTGCTTATTATATGAAAACAGAAGATACATGAGAGTATTATTATTTTTTATGCTGGCAGTCTGGCAATGAGATTGAATTTCGGGGTTAAAGATAAATTATTGGGATGATGGAAGCTAAGTTGTGGGAAAAGCTTGTTTATTTCTCTCAGGATTTGTGTAAAATTTCTTGACTGACGTACGAAAATCAATCATTTTTTCTTCTCATATCTTACTGCTGCACGTGAGTCGCAAGCTTCTATAATTAGAAATAAAGAAGAAAAACTAATTATCAAGTCCGCAAGAGAACACGTCCATCATTATTTTGATTGACATGAGAATGGACTCAGGTGGTTTCGTAGGTGGATTGAAGGAAGAGGCTCCTTAGGATGAGTTTGTGCTGATTTTGGATTCAAATGGAAGCTTACGCAAATAGCATAAGTTGGTCGATTGAATAGAAATCCAGCACCAAGCCTGGATTCGATTTGAGTTCAGTCGTATGACAGAGTCTTGCTGGCTTGGTGCTGGATTCTATTCGATTATCTGACTTGTGCCGGGCTAGTGGTTGGAATAACTGAGAGAAACCTTAACAAATTGAAGAAATTTTTAAGTCCAAGGGGGGAGGGGGGGGGGGGGGTCGTTATGAATTTAAAACTATTTTGCTTATCTGAAGCGTTTTTCCAAAAGCCCACCATTTAATTTCTACAAAAAATTCACACACGGAACAATTTATATCCAATATATAAAACCTCAGCACATCCTACAATCTCACAAATTCCAAACAGTAATTTTGTTGATTTTTAATTAGAATTAGCGTCATTCTCATGATTTCCCATTAAATTGCTATATCTGAAACTGATGATTCAGCAAACTTGCGAGATGATTTAGAAAATCTAATATTATTCAGCTCAAGAAGAGCTCATCGAAATTCCTCAAAGCAAAAAAGTAATTAATCATTTGTTAAATAAATCCAAAATAAAATGTATCTAAGCTAGACTTAATGAACCTATCAAAAAATTTTATTCATTAAAATAACTTGGTTGAAAATGTCATGAGATGTCTGGGGGGCTTTTTTTATGATGATTAAGCATAAAACTCATGTTATTTTAAGATCAATTTTCGGTAGCTTTAATTTAGATCAAAATAAATAAATCCAGACATCCTCAAACATTATTTTCAATTGTTAACATAAAATTAAATTAAATTCATTCAGATTCTCTGTTCTATAGAAATCATGCTAATGAGGAAGTGCCAAATAGGCAAAAAAAATATATAAAATTTGCTCTTTGAAGGCATTTTATGATACATGATGTGGCATATAAAATTAAATTTACACTTCATCCCTCAGTAGCATAGAAAGAATAAGAGGATAAGTTATGAGGTATATTACGGTAAAATGTACATACAAGAAGGTTTGATCATGAGATTTGACACACAGCAGCAGAAGCCGAGTGCGAAAAAAATTCATATATTCACCATCCGCCATAACAGAAACATAAAATTTACATTCTAAGGCTGAAAAGAATAATGAAAAAGTGCATGGATGGCAGATTCCTTGTAGCAAATATATGGTATATGTCACGCCTAATTTAATTCACAATTGAATGTATGCCAAGTGAATACAGAACAATTTTTTTTCTTTTCATAGAAAATTTTCTCGTTTTTTTTGTTCTCATGAACAATTTTTTTTAAATGGATGTAGGGTGCGAATTTTGTCTTTTTGTGACTAGGTGAATAAGTTATTTTTTTTTTAAATTTAAAAAATGGAAGTTTAATAATTTTTAAAACAATTTTGAAAATATTTTTTTGAATCGTTTTCAAATTTGAAAAAGTTTTTAAAATTCAAAAAAGATTTTTTTCAATGTTTTAGAATCTTTTTTAAAAAGATTCAAAATGATTTTCAAAAGTACTAAAAAGTTTTTTTATGATTTTAAAATGATTTTAAAACTTTTTTAAAACTTAATAATGTTTTTTAAAAACTTAGAAAATTTAAAAATGATTTTTAATATTTTGAAAATGGATTTTATTATTTTTGATGATATTTAAAAAATTTTTAAAAAGATTAAAAATGATTTTTAATAATTTATTAAGATGTTGAAAATTATATTTTTTAAATTTTCTTGTGAAATAGAATTAAAAACATTTAAGTATTTTAATAAAATTGTAAAAATTCAAGTACGCTTAATACAATTTCCCAAAATTCAAACCCAACTTCCATCAAATTTTCCTCAACTTGCCAATCTTAACTTCAATTTTATTCCTGCTGCGTGAAAAATACCAAGTATCTTCATCCTTGAATATCATTTCCCATCTCTATTCTCGTTCACTTATTTCAATTTTAATTCAATTCATACTAAAATGTCTCACATTATGGCAGTATGACATTAGAAGACATGTAGGATACAAATTTCATGCCCCTTATTTAAATATAAGTTGCAGACACGCCTCAAGTTTAGTTTGAGTAGAGAAAAAAAAATATGAATGAATAGAACTGAGAGAGGAAATGAAGAATTGAATTAATTTTGAGATTTGTTGGGGATAAATGAGATGTAGATGGGGAGTCTTTTTTATTTGAGTAGTCAGAAAAGGTTTTGGGAGTGGGTGACTTTAGTGAATTTGTTGTGCATTGAAGACTGGATTATTAAAGAAATTTATTCTGGATTGAATTTGAATATTGTAATTTTTTTTGCACAATTATAGGGATGTCTTTGTGGTATGACTGGGTCCAAAAATTACTACCTTTTGTGAATGACTTTCAGACATTAGATCTAGTTTTAAGGCAAATGACTTCCTCCCCCCTTAATAGCAACTGTGTAGCATGTCAATTCAACAGACAAATTCATCCAAAAATCCTACAATGTCACGACATTAACTCTACATTCATCATCATCGTCATCATCAGACTCAACTTCTTTACTAGCTGAATTATTTTTCTTTTTCATTCAAAATAATTAAGGACTCAATTATGGAAACAGATGAGGTTCGCAAAAAGAAAAGTTGTACGACGAGAAAACCGCAAGAGCAATTTGCATTTGAAATTTATTTTGTACGATTTGGGAAATGGAAATGAAGGGAATGAGAAACTTTGCCAGTGTGCTATAATTTAGAGGTTCAGAAAAAATATATATTTTTCATATCCCAAACAATCTAAAAGGAACTTGCACGAGAGTCAAAGTTTTTCCCATCAACAATTTTTTCTCGTTCCTTTCTCATTCCACTGAGTCTGAATGCAAATTCATTAGCATCCGACACATTTTTTAAAGAAATTCCAAATTGAAATTCAACAATGCAATTGAAGGGAGGTGGCTGGAATAGTGAAGGCTGAATGTTGTTTTCATGCAAAAACTTTTTTTGTATTCGAGTCGGTCCTCTTTCAATTCACCTCTAGTGCTCTTGCTACAATTTTTTTTGCTTTTCGTGTCGTGTTTCTCTTCCTTTGTATTTAAATTTTATTTAAAATGAAAAAGTTGGAGAGTTATATTGGAATTGAGGATAAAGCGCATTTATAAAGTTTGGGGGATTTTTGAGAAGATTTTGATGCTTTTTTGGGGTTTGGAAGATGAAAAGCGTTTAGCTTTTGAAAGAGGAGTCAGTCTCTTCGAACATAGCGAGAACTTAGGTTCTGAACCTCAACATTTAGGTATTAAAGATTCTTGGTTAAAAAACCAATAAAGAACGTTCTTCTTTCCTCAGTAGTGGCATAGCTAGAAGGTCAGCACGGCTCAAAACGTTTAGGAGGGACAAGAACCTTCTGGCAATGCCACTGATCCTCATAATCCCCCCCGCCCCCTACTAAAATGTAAATGAACACCCATTATTTATCCAATAATAGTCAACATAACCTACAAATAAACCTGTAAATTTTAATACCAATATTTTCACCAATTTTCCAAATCTATCTCAACAAAAAGTCATAAAAAAACTTATTTCCAACTTCTAATTGAAAACACATGAAGGGAAACGAGCTGTAAATGGATATCATACTAAAATTAGTCAAAACTTTTTGTTCAGTACTTACTTTTTGTTGAGGTTTATTGAATTCTAATTGAGATTTGTTGGGTACTCAAAGTTGTTGTTTCGAGTTTCGAATGGATTTAAATGAACATTGGACATTTTGATGTGGCTTTATAACAGTTTGTAAAGTATTTATGTGATTTTAAATACTTCCGTTTGTAAACGTCCAATAAAAATTTAATTCTATGGCAAATTACATTTTGATATAAATTTGTAAGGATTGTGTAGGATCGTTCAGAACTTTTAAATGACCCATCGCTGTACTTTAACAATTTTCACTTCAGAAAATTCTATTTTTAACAAAAGCTCAAAGCGATTCTCATGAAAAAAAATTATTTCCAAGCTACTCATCCGCATAAAATCGTTGATGTGAATAAATCAAAACAGCTCTAATATCCATGTTGCTACATGGATGTTGATACTTTGTTGATGCTCCGAGTATCCACACAATAGTAGCTTAGCAGCACTTCGAACAGTCTTCATAAATTGTTTATTTTCATTGAAATCTGAATTTATGATTCTGAATAGCGCATTTTTATGTTCAAACAATTTTAGCGATGACTTGAAATATTCTGTGGATGAAATAAAAATCATGACTGGTGCAAAAAAATGGAGGTTGTTGGGAAAAATGTTACAATGATGCTTTCCTGCATACAACATAGTATTAAAATATACAGAGTGAGTCAAAAAAATAATTCAAAATCACATATTGAAACTTTCAGGCATTACTGTTGAAGTTTGAATGCATAGAATGAGAATTTATCCATCCTTTTTCGTCCTAGAGAAATGGTTAGCAAGCTTTTTGGTGGCAACGCACAGCTTGAAAGTAAGCCAAGGCCACACCGCATCAGGTTTGGGAGATTTCTCAAATTTTGCACACTTTTCTAGAGGCAGAGCAAAAGAATAGGATCAAGGGCATGGGAAAAAGGCAAAAATTCTAATCAAGGGCGCATAAGATTGTTTCGATTGTCTGGCAGTGTTTCTTAAACTTTAGGTGAGGTGTGTAAATGGTAAGGTACAATACCAACTCCAAAGGCTGAGCCCCCTCCATGCTTTACCTTTTAGTGTATCGCGGCACACAGTTTGTGAACCACTGATATCCTATAGAGCAGTAAAATGTTTAAATTTTTTGCGATAACAAGACCCCCAAATATCGAAAATTTAAGCTAAACTCATTCTGCGCCTTAATAAACCTCTTTCATCGTTCATATTCAATCAAAGCCTTTTCTACCTGCTTTTCCTATCATAACTCAAGTTCAAATATGTAAACGCTAACAATTGCAAATATATATACGCATATACCTTTCTCATATATTGTTCAAAGGATGAAAATAAAACATTTTCATGGGAAAAGTAAGTGAAATGGAAATTTTTTTTAACATGATGAATGATTGTGCTATTAAATATTTACCTCCACACCTAGCGTTGCTGGAAAAAATTGATGCTTTTTTGGGCTTGAGCGTGGTTTTCACTATGAAGGAAGATGGAAAATTTGTGGGTTTAAGTTTAGAATTTGAAGCTAGGATTAGGGCATGATAAGGATTAAAGTCTGAATTTCATATAGTTCTTAATCATCTTAATCATAATAGACCTATATCAGTAATGGCCAACCTTTTTTGTGCCACGGAACACCTTGATGGTAAGTACAAGGTAAGTCATGACCCAAACCATTTACAGTTCATGGGATTCCCTGATTTTTTTCGCGGCACATGGGTTGACCATCACTGATCTTTATGAATAACCTATTTTTTTGAATACACTATTTTTGCAGTTCTATATACTCATGTCCAACAAAACAACATCAAAAAAGTTCAAACATTTTTTTTGTCTGATTCTCGTGTGAATTGGCAATTGGCAGTCCATATAGCTTTGAATATTTGAGCTTAAAAAGTAAATTGCATCACGTTTTGGCAATTTCTGGACTATGAACGATATGAGCACATCCACACGCACACACACACAAAAAATTTATTCATGTAGATGAAATAAAAAAAATTGTAAGCTTTTTTATGATGGACATTTCAGTTAAATAGAGAGGAAGTTACCTTTGGATTATGGAGATGGAGATGAGAATATAAAAATGATTGTAATTTTGATCATTCAATGGAAAAATATTATGTTGGTCCTTTTTGATATGGACATGGAATATGATTTGTCTGTAAAAGTTCCGACATGAAATTGTCCCATGAAAATTGAGCTTTTTTTGGAGACTTGTGTAAAGTTAGGATAAAACTTTCATTCAAAATGATTTTTAAAATTTGAAATTTCAAACTTAAATTTTTAAAATTATTTAAATCATTTATAAATTTTCAAAATAAATTTTAAATTTTAAAATTATTTTCTTAAATTTTTAAAATTATTTCTTACATTTTTAAAATTATTTTTATAAATTTAAAAATTATTTTTTAAAATTTTAAAATACTTTCTTCCTGAATTTCCAAAAACTGCCATCCCAAATAGCCAATCTTCACTCAAGTACCTTAATAAAAATAATAATAATCTCTTAAATAATAAATGCAAATATAAAAGACATCCTCAAGTACGGAACTTTTCCCATTTTGCTTTATCAAATTGATTTCATTCATAAAAGTAACTTTTCAAATAAATCCAATTTAAATAGCAGTTACTTTATGATGGGATCATCAAAATTCACAAAATGTTTCGGTAATAATCTCATGTTTTGCACGAGTGCGTGTTAGAGATTGTGATTGAATTGAATTTTTTTGGGTCGAGTTAGATGAAATTTTGAGGAAGCGAGTTTGTTACTTTAATAAAAAATTGATTTAAAATAAAAAATATTCTTTTAAAGTTTAAATTTATTTAAAAATGCTCAAAAATCTTTCAATAACGATCTTCAATAAAAGTGATACTTTTAAACAGATTCAATTCCATCTCAGAAAATTAATTCATGACTCTATACGTCTGTAGAACGAGCAAATGATTTCAACATTTTTTTTTTGCTTCACACAAAAGTGAATGAAAGGAAATGAGAAAAATGTAGCATCGAAAGAACGTAACATAATGTAATTTCTAATGGACATACGGATGATAAAAAAGCATGGAAAAAGAAGTTTATGTAAAATGCTGCTGCTTTTTGCTATGCTGAATATTTTTCCTCATTTAATTTTAATTATAAAGCGAGTTTATCGTGAATTGAAGTATGGAGTGGATGTGGGTTATGGGGTAACGTGCTTGATGATGTAATTACGGAAGATGAAAGGTGTGTATTTAACATAATTACAAGTGAACTTTAAGGTTGTGTTTGGAAGAGGAAGGAACATCAATTCTTGAGATTGTTTGAATTTTTAAAGCAGTTTTAGGCTTTTTCTGAATAACTTTCCCGAATAGCACAAATAGAATCGAAATCAGCCGCGAAGCTTACATGGCTTTGAGCTCTGAATCTGGCTTCGATTTAAATCCAGCACCATGC
This sequence comes from Chironomus riparius, assembly GCA_917627325.4. Taxonomy (NCBI): domain Eukaryota; kingdom Metazoa; phylum Arthropoda; class Insecta; order Diptera; family Chironomidae; genus Chironomus; species Chironomus riparius. Next base: position 11,091,229 of record OU895877.1, on the reverse strand, counting down.
CAGGGTAACACCGGCTTGGTGCCGACCGACTTGTACCATTCATGTTTAGAGTCCTACACATTCAAATATAATTAAAGCCCCAAAAAAACCTCTCAAATATTCCATTTGATGCCTCCACCCCCATCAAAAAAAAATTCCAATTAAATTTTCTAGCTATTGGCTCACCGCATTTTTAACAATGAATAAAGTATTTTTCGTGATCATCAAATTGCTCCATGAACCACAAAAAAAGTTTTACATTTCCATATTGCCATGTCATTTGTGAAGCACACACATTTACAAAGGCATCAACATTGTTCATTATAATTTTAATTTTAATAACTTTCATGTCGGTGTTTCTGGTTATGGGCAGAGGGGAAGGGGACATGTAACTTTCATTAATAAAATTAATTACTTGATATTGCTCGAAAAATTACATTATTTAACATCAAAGTTTGAGGAGATGATTTTTTTTTGTGAATTTGGTTTTGACCTAGTTTTTTATGGTTTTCAAATCAAAATTTCAATTTTTCAAAGAATGTTCAAGATTTTTCAATTTAAAAACCTAAAATTCTAAAAACCCTAATCAAAATTCCTACAAACCCCTGTCAAAAGCTCCCCAGCAACTTTTCCATTTCACTTCCCTTATCATCCATGAAGGAATCTTAAAAAATTTATCTTATCCACCTCAAATATGTATTTATATCTACACAAGTTTCGCTTCTTTTCCGAAACATAATCACCATGAGTCTTTAATGTAAATTTTATTCAAGCATTTGTAATTAATGATAATATACAGATGATGTTGGTAGAAGCATCTATAGATATAAAAGCAAAAAGAAGAACTAAATGAGAAAATCATCAGTGGATGGGGGAGAAGAAGATGTACTGTGGGGATCGAGACTGTCATGGTTATTTTTGTGGTTGCTATAAGAGATGATAACAAAATCGTGGTTTTTAAAAGTTTAAAAAAAAATGAATTTTTCAAAATGCGCTTTAAGCAATCAACTCAAAAGTGCCTTCCCTACTTATTACTTTTTCACATAGATTAAGAAACAAAAACAACGTCACACTTTCATCCAAACAGACGCTCTCAAAAAACATTTCTCCGTGATGATTATCAAAATTGGAGAGGAAGATGAGAAGGCATAAGCAAGCCCTCATCATTTGCCATAGACCTTAATGCCTTAATTTCAATTTTTTTTTGTTGTTGTTGATGTTGCTTCATCTTATCTTCTTTAACAGTTTTTGCTATTTTTTTATACATTTAATTGTGCTACTCAATATTACTTAAATACGATTTCTTATCAGCACGCACACGCATGTTTTGCAATGGATTAATTAGATACGATTGCTTGCTCCATGATGCTTGCCTATGCTGTGAGGCATTAGGTATAAGAATAACAATAACAATAATAATCTAATAGAATATTTTCTTTGCTGTGTGCACAACGAGTATTTCCACAGAAAATCAAATTAAACTTCTATTTTTTTGGGTACATACGCTTGCTAGGTCTAAATTAGGATGATGATAAGGTTTCTTTTTGTTGGCAATGAAATATTAATTAAACCAGATGATTACATACATCTGAATTGTAATTTGTATGACACATGGGAAATGATTGAATCATTATTTTTGGAAAATATTGGATTTCTATTTATGTAATTTTGGATTGATTCAGTTGGTGATTGGATTTGATGACATTTTGGTTAATAATAATAATAATGTGTGAATGGCCCAGCCTTTCAGCTGGAGGCACTGCGATTCAACTTGTCATTTTTATTACTTTTAGTTGTTTATAATTGACCTGAATTTTTTAATGACGTCCGTCAAAGAAAATGATTTTTTGACCCCCCTCTACTTACTTACTTCGCTGGGCACACCAGGCGCGTATCCAAGGGGTGCTTTGTGGGACGAATCCCCCGACTTTTACAGAAATTTCTTCATTTTGCTAGGAGTTTTATGAAAAAATCATAAAAATCCCCCCCTTCCCTCAGAATTTTTCGAATAAAAATTATTTTGCCCCCCCCCCCCCCTTCAAATTCCTGGCTATCTTCAGATGCAGCTGAAAGCTGGCTCTATCGCTGGCTTCCGCTTGCCAATTTCCTCCCTTCCCATCTCTGTCACAAAACTTATATCGATTTGTTTGAGCTGACACGAAATCCATGTTACCCCCACCCCCTCCACTTAAATCTCGGACGTAATAAGAAGTGAACGACCCCAGGCATGGATGAAAAAAATATATATTTTTTAAGGAACTCCTAGAAGTTGCCCCAAGAACTTTTGGTAGGAAGCTGCTGACAGTGTCAGTGTTGCACTTGGTATTGGAAAATTATTACAATTGATTTTTACGGCCAGCGAAGTCTAAGTCAAGAGGTTTCTAATGAAATTAAAAGGAAAACTTGAATTTAATTTACCAAGAAATAAAGAAATTCAAAAAGCTAATTAAAAATTCATCAAGTTCATTCCATTAACATTTTCAGTCACAACATACTGACTAGATCACAACCTCAATTCATAAAAAAATTATTAACATATGTAAATGTTATCCTTCGTCCCATTCCCAAACAACATCGCATTATGAATGAGTTTCCTATCTCTCGTCATACAAACACACACACACACATGAAAAAAACTTGTTAATTTTATGACAATTTGATAACTTTTTCATCATCGTATCACATAACAGCATAAAAAATTATGCAAATTCTCCCTCAACCGCTCAACCCTGCCTTGAAACTTTTTTTTATTTTTTCATTCATCCCACAATCACATTTTATTCATTTATGTAAATTAATTAGATGTGTGATTGCAAATTTTAAATTAGCTCATATTAAGTTTCGTGATATATGGAATCCCCACCTCCAACATCTCCCCACTTGTACTATACAGTGTTCTTTTAATGAATATTTCACATCGCCTTTTTTGGATTAAAATTTGTGGCATTAAGCAATTCTCATAATTTTAAGTAGAAATATAAATGTAGTGTTTGGGGTTGGAGGAAGCTGAACAGCGTACATGTTGAGATTAAAAGAAATAAATTTATATGCTTTTCGAATTTCATTTTGTGTGCGTTTAATTTGAAACAATGAGCTTTTATGTGAAGCTTTTAGAGGGGATTATGATTGTTATTTTTGAGAATCATGGGGATCTTGTATTGTATCTTTTTGAGATGAAGATTTTGGGTGCTTATTTTAACATTTTTGGGTCGTTAATTTTATTTCAAATTCTAATTTACGCAGTTATAGATTAGCTTTGTTTTAAAAGTTGTAGATTGTTGTTCATTTGTCCTTATAAGAAGACAAAACCGACTCAATGATTCTCTGAATGAAATTAAACGTTCAACCACCTCTCTTGCTTTTTAAATTGGAGTGGTTCGTCTCACACCCCTTTTTGAGCTAAAGGTACTACGATTGTAAGTTTATTGTAACCACATCCTTTAGACCTACAGTTCATAACTGAATCTGAGCTTTTTGATGAATTTCTTAAAAAAATGTAAAGCATGGGAAGGGCCCAGCCTTTCAGCTGGAGGTACTGCGAATTAATTTGTTTAAACAACTACGAGATCCGAAACACTTGCAAGCTCTGCTAATTGTAAAGAAACGAGTACGTCCAAAGACCTGATGTACCCTGCAATGAACCTAGTCACAATTCGTGTGCGCAAGATGCCGTTAAGGAAGTCATCCAGATGCTAGTATATTCTTGTATACCTAGCAAAGGAGACGTTATTTGCCGAAGACCTCAAAATTACACCCAATACACGAACCGAGCTTCGGTGAAATGGGAAAAGAGCTTCTAAAACTTGAATTGTCCTGGGATTGAACCCAGAACCTTTGGCATGTAGGGCGAACGCTCTACCACTTAGGCCACTGATCCCAAACAACAAATTTTTATCACTTAATCATTTTACCACCAACTTTTCTCACATTTCCCTCAACTTTTTCACTCATCATCATTATCATAAAAAAAATATTTTTTCCCCTCACATAATAGCGATTATCCGTACAATAGAAGAGAAAAGAAACTTAATAAGCATCTTGAAACTTAAGATGGCATGTCAATTAGCTGTCATTACAATATTATGATTGTCATTGAAAGATTATCGATAAAGGAAAGACAGAAAAAGTTGCACAACATGCAACATCATTTGTCTAATGTAAATTTATGTCTTCTTATGCATGAATTGAGCGACGAGCAGGAAGAGGAAAAGTTATTCTGATGAGAATGAAATTGACACTTTAATGGGTGGAAATGGAAGCAGATGAAGAAGATGTATTGAAGTAATCGGAAGAGATGAAAAAAGAAGGAAGTTGAGTTGTGTAAAGGGTTGAATGGATTGAGGGTATAAAGCGCATTTGGGGTTTTTTGAATTAGAATATTAATGAATTAACTCAGATTGGTTTTTAAAGCCTTATTAATAATGGGCCGTTCACTTATGACGTCCAAGAGAGAAGGGGGGGGGGGGCAAGAAAAGAACAATAGAAATTTCTTGGAAATCCATTCTTTTTTGAAAAACGGACGTTAATTTCAGTCGTCATAAGGGACGACCCCTAAAGTTCTTGATTTGAGAGAGATAGGTTTGAGAGGGTCCAGGACCACGGGAGAAACCAAAGGGAGGAGGCTTTGGGGTCAAAATCCCCCTTTTTGGCAAAACTTCTTCAATTTGCTAGTGTTTTTTTGAGAAAAAATCCCAAAACCTCCTCTAAAATTCTCAGTCTATGAAAAACCTTTTCAAATTGTGTGATGAAACTTTAATTCAGACCCAGTCAGAGCACCTTGAATTAATTTCTAGCTCCACTCCACACACCAGACAATCTGCACAAACGAACACCTTCCAAAATCTCACACGAAACTATCTTTATCGCTCAATTTATACATGCGAAATTTGATAGATCAATATTGACGGAAAAAGGAAGTTCGTATAATTAATGGAAGCGAGAAAACAGATACTTTTGCACTGATGCATATTTGTCATGACAAGACGAAAGAGAAATATTTACTTTAAGGTGAATTTAATGATGTGAGAAGCAAATTGTTTTCAAATTTGTGTTGGAAGTGATTTTAATGGTTATTGTACGACTAAGAGTAGATTGCTGATTTTGTGGGAGCTTTGGAGGTGCATCTGGATTGCAGAGTTGTTTTGTAAGTGTCAATAGTCTTGATTTTTGTGAATTTAACTAGCACAAGTCAGTTAATGGGATAGAAATCTGCCTCAAAGCTGCCACAACTCGGGTATAGTGCTGGCTTCGATTTAAATCTAGCACCATGCCAGAGTCACACCTGGTAGGTGCCAGTTTTCTGATCAATTAACTGACCAGTCATTCGGGGAGCCTGGATAGTAAAATTGAGAACATTGGCTAAGAAAGTGGATCAAACATGGGCAGAAACTAAGATTTGAAGTGTCCAAAATTAAAAAATACGCTTACCAGGCGAGTAGCCATGAGGGTCTTGTTCCCTCCCCCCAAACGTTTTGAACCACAGCAAAAGCACAGCTTAAAACGTTTAAGAGGCTCCTGGCTACACGCCTGACGCTTACTCCTTTAAAGAAGCCTAAATTTTAAGTTTTTGATGACACACATCTTTAAAGAAAATTTCCACACCCCACCCCCCGACAAATAAGTTCAAATTCCATGTCATAATTAATCAAATTTTACCCTCAAACATTTCCTTTCGTTCAAAAGCCATTAACCAAATACAAAATATCAACAGGATGTGGTTTTCAAATAATTAACAACATGCAACCAAAACCACATCAAATTCAATGTGCTATTACAAGTGAAATGCTCATATGCTTCATTTCAGCTTTAAGATCTACATCTGTTCAATTTACTTAATATTCATCTTACCCTCAAGTCAGATATCTTTCAAACCACCGCTCTGAACGAGAAAGGATCTGTAATTAAAGTGGAAAACCACAAAATAACATCAACAAACATACGCACGGGAAATACACACAGACACATGAAAGAGAGGAAGCAACAATGTATACAGCACAGTGTGCTTAATAAAGCGAAACCTTCTGTTGAAACCACAATCATTATAATACACATGAACGTGAAATTTTCTTTACGCTTTATGCTTAAAACTGACTTTATGTGATGAAGTCTTGAAGGTAGAGTAGATTGATGGCAGGTGTGGGGCTTGAAATTTAAATTCAAAGCTTTTTTCTGAATTTTTTGAAATGGTTTGAATTTGTTTTTTGGGGAACATACTTACAAGATGAGTTGGAACTTCTATTGAGGATGTTATTTAATTGCTTCTCTGGCTAAGGCGCTTTTGCTCATTGCCGCGCTTAAAGGTCGTTTTACTTCCTACTTACTTCCTTGGCTGAGCGCACATGAGCCCATTTCTACATTCAGAGATCATCTAAAGACAGTCTTATCCTTCGAGACCTGCTGCCAGTTAGGGATAATAGGGACTCAAGCGTCCTTATCAAGTCAATCAGATTGACCATCGTCAAGACAATTCTTCTGTAGTTTGTCAGTTAAAAAAGTCTATATAAATCCAATTTGTATCAAATATTCATACTATGTGCTTACTTGTGTGTGAACGATGAGTAATTGTTCAAATGTGAAGAAAATAACACAACATATGAAATGTTTTATGATGGCTATAAGTGCTGCTCCTTAATGAACCTAAAATATATGGCAATTTTAAAAATGAATTAGTAAAATCAAAATAAATTTAATTCTTTATTAAAATTTGCTGTTTAAATTAAAGTTTCATGATATCAAATTCACTTTCTCTGATGGAAATTAGTCAGAAAAACTTTCAAAAAGGCTCACATAAAGCCTACGTTACGTAAAATGATTAAGTAAAATCACACAACATTAAGTTCTACGTTGCGTTTGCTCTTTCTCGATGTAAATTAAAGATGGAAGTCGATGGACAGGTAAGAAAGAAGCTGATGCAAGATAAAGGAGAGATTAAACTGAGAAAGCAAATTTTTTGATGGTTCTTTTTTCATAGTTAATCATATCAAGTTTAATTTCAACGAAGGAAATGAATCAATCGTGTTTTTATTCCATTACTGCTCACATTTCAGGCTTTGAATCAGAACAGTCCGAGATAGAGGCAAAAACGTTCTTTACCACACACCTGAGCATGAAAAAGAACCACAATTTAGGGTTAGGGTTAGACGCTTGTAATTAAGCTTCTATTGATTACAACCCAAATCATCAGAGGCTCATTTTTCACATTAAACTACACGATACGTCATTGGACCTGATGTAAGTCTAATGCTGTGTGTGAGAACAGGCATCTAGACAAAAAATTGCAAGTCTCTTTTACGAGCAAGCAATCAATGTCCTTGATGCCACTCTACATCAAGGATGAACCAATCAACAGCCACGATAGTAAGTCTCACAGGCAGAAACACATGACTCATAGGCTCGATTTACAAAAAAAAAAACAAGAACAGAAAAACTTTTTAAAAATAGGGTCAAAAGACTTTGCTCCCTCAAGTTTTACCCCTCCTCATCTCGCATCGACCCCCCTCTGACCTATTCAACGACTCCCACTTTTAATTTACATCAACAAAGGCTGACGAAATGTAAAACTCAATGAAATGCGTTTTTAAGTAATCATTTCACGTATTGCAAGCATTACGTACGCAATTGCAGGAAGTCAAATGGCTGGTTTCATTAAAGAAAAGGAATTTGAAAATCTGAATGTGTTTCAGATGACGTAGATCAATTAAATTAAAGTCGCCCTTAAATGTCCTTTTTATCTGTATACTTAGCTTTTTCTTCGTTGTCACTAGCCTCTTGCTTCTTTAATTGTGTCCTGGTTCCTTCAAGCTTCATCAATCTCACTTTCACTTCAATTTTACAGCTTCTTGAATTTAATTTTCTTAACTTTCAATGTTCACTCAGAAAATTTTTCATTTTTTTCTTCACTTTTAATTTTTTCATCACTTTTTGCAAATTTTCACTGTTGTTTCCATTTTATCACTTCACTATCACTTTTATCTTGAACTCCACTTCTTTTTAAGCATTAATAATGTCAAGTTCCAATTTATTTGCACCGATTTGCATGCAATTTTTAAAAACACGTCTTTAAAGAATTAAACTGAAGAAAATTGTGAAAAAATCGAAAGTCAAAGGTTGCTGAGAAATTTGATCTTTTTTGACTGATTGTGATTTCACATTTTCTGTCGTTAATTAAGGGTGTATTCAGCTCCTTTTCATGTCAATTTCAATCGTTTGTTTACATTTATTTACAATTGAGCATTTTTAACGGATATTTTGAATTTAATTATCTTGTTTCGGTAAAATTTTGAAAAAAAAACGGTATTTCTTCATGTTCCAGTAAATAGCTTATGGGCAATTCCATGAAACGATTTATCTACAAATTTTTCTCCAAATTGATTTTTTACATTTTTAGACTATTCTACTGCAAATAAGCTTTTCGTAGGCCATTTAAAACATCATTTTCTACTTAATGGACTGAAATTTTCTTGCTTAAAGTGGTTAATTAAAGAATTATTTCAATTCTTTTGGCGTTACTTAGTAAGACAATCAAAGAAAAAAATAATTTGGAGACTCACTTAAAGTGATTTTTCTTCCTTTTCGCAGATTGTTAATAATAAAGACTGTCACAACTCAAAGATTGATAATAAAGCTACCAAAATTTAGCATTATATTAACGCAAAAGTGCTTAATTAAGCTACAATTTTAATTTCTATGTGACATTAAAAAATGTTACTAAGTAACGGAAAGATTTATTCCGTTCTCGATCTCTGATCGAGTCAGAGATCGCCTCTTTTGAGGACTTGGGTTCGATTCCCATCGAACCTGACTTGTATTACATTACACATGGAAGTTATAGGGAGGTCTACAATCTCTTTCTAATCTCTTGAATGAGGATGTTAAATGACGTTAAAAGGAAAAATTCAAACGACACAAAACTTAAAGCTCGCCCAGAATCACACTGTAAATCGATTTCATTATTTTCATATCAAACAGTTCTAGATAAATAGATGACTAGGGAAAAAAGAAGATGATTACTGTCGAGGATCAATGTAACGATAGTCTAGCAAAATTCTGTGATATAAAAATAGCAAAACAAAAGAAAAGTTTTTGTTTTTGGCATACTCACTTTCATTATCCCAAGTTAATCCTCATTTGATCACATATTCAGGAAATGGAGATGACTTTTCGATTTCTTTTGTAAGTTTTTGTCCTTTGGGATATATTTTGTTGATTTTTGAATCTTTACGGAGATGAAAAAATGTTGAAGAAAAGAAATTCACCCAATTGTTTATCCCAAGCGGGAATTGAACCTCGCACCTTTCGATTGCCGGTTAAGTGCTCAGATCACTAAGCTATGTGGCTTTGCTATTGGAACTGGCAATATTTCAATATATGTGAACTACTCTTTTTCAACTTTCTTAGTAACTGAGATGTATGGACCCCCCCCCCCCTCCGTTCCTATCCATTTTCAACTCTTAGAATCACCAGTGGTTAGAACCAAACCTTGCTTCATAATAAAGCACGAAGATACAAAATCCTCAAATCTAAAGCATTCTCAAATTACAGCAAGAAGCAAAAATAGTCATAAATTCTCAATCTCATCCTTTCCTTCCCAAAATTATAAACCTGACAAATTTTCTAGCAAAACATCCGTTCCACTTCTTCTCCATTGACGACCTTCACGGCAACATTTGTGCTGGATAGTACAAATTGGATGTCAAATAAACATTTAAGCTTCTTTTTATTCGCATTCAACCTTCCCATTTGTATTGCTTTTATTTCTTAAAGTCGGCAGTTGAAACAAAAAGGAAGTGAAAAGTTTAAATTAATGCTTCTTTTTTTTACAGCCATAAATATTTGATGACACTATAGCGAATGGGAATGGGAATGGATAAGAATAAGGAATAATTAAAAGCTCACGAAACTGACAGAAGTAATCAAAGTTTTTATTTAAAATGTATCACATCGATAAAAGAATTAAGAAGGAACTTTCGAAGGAAAAAAAAAAGGATTTTAAATAAAGTTTTTGGGGATTGTGAAGGAAATCGGATGTTTAAGCAGGAAACGGGATGTGAAATCAATACTAGAAGGGAAGTTTTAATAGAAGAATTAGGAAGGACATTGTAAAATTGATATGAGGGCATATATGAAGGCTTATTATTAATAGGCTGTCAAAGTGAGCACTTTTGAGCGGGACTGTCTTGATTTTTCGAACGAAGTCCCGCTTGGTCTTTCTGGTTTGGTCTGTATCGTGTTTTCAAAGCTGAAATCAGGACATGATAAAATAATGTCCAACTTTTGAGGGAGAGATGATGGAAAGAAACAGGTGGTTATGTTTAAAAACATTAATTTTTTAAAACGTCATTTATGATTAACCCCCTTTTTAACATTGTTGATTTAAGTTTAAAGCCTCATCTCTCCTAATAATCTACGATTATCTCTTTCTGAAAATTCCTTTTATTCTTTCACAAATCTTTTTACTATCCCTAACCTTAAAGAACAAGAACAACATGCTGAATGTACCCTCAGCAGTTGTTACCTCTTAAATTAAAATAAAAAAAAGTTCTTGAGAAACTAAATTAATGAGGGTCGTCGATTCTTTTTATCTAGCAGGTGATGTCTATTTTCATCTACGTTATCTTAGAAGGTAATTTTAAGCAGGCAAGAATTTTTTTTATTTTGTTTTGTTGGCCTGAACATCATGTCGAAAGAAAGTTTTCAAGAAGGGAAGAAACAAATTAAGAAATGTGCTGCTTGGGAAAAATTTGTTCATTCATGAGAAAAAGGAAGATTTAATGCTGAAAATTGGGAAGCTGCGGAGCTTTAAAGAGGAATTATCCCATGAAATTGACTGAAAATTGAAATTGATTCACTAAATTTATTTCCAAGAACTGCTAATAGCATCCCATCCCATACAGAACTCAAAATTCATCTAAAATTCAATTTTTACATCACATCAACTGAATTTTCACCAAATGCGAATCACAATTCAATTCCAATCGTCGAAATTGAGTAACACAAGCAAAAAGATATAACTGATTCATATAAATTCATTACAGCATGCTGCTTTCTTCAATTTCTGACTAAATTGGATATGTGTAGGCGAATGAAATGAAAAAGGCATTGATAGGAACAACAGGCAGTTGAAATAGGCAATTTAATAGAAATTGGTGCAAATTGAGGGGAATTATGTGGAGATGGGAAGTAATTGCTGGTGTTAAGGTGGACTTTTAGTTCCGAATCGTGACTGGTGCTTTGTAATTGAGTCATATAGACTTGGAGAAGCTTTACTAATGGTTTTTGTATCAAAGGAGGGCATATGGGGCTCCAAACTCTTTCAAAATTGAAATTTAAGGTTTCATCTTCAAGCTCAACATTTCCTTAAACCAGAGCTCGAAGTTGACTCGAGATTTTGGATGGTAGAGTCGACTTTGAGTCGAATCGACTGAAAACAAAATTTCGTCAACTTCAAGCTCTGCCTCAAACCAACCATAAAGAAGAAATCTCATTCCTCCTCAAAAAACCAACACTCATCGACAGCGCCTTCATGAGCCAGCATTTTCAACATCACAATCAATAATTCAAGACAATACCGAAAGTTCTATTATTAGAGCCACTTTTTCCATGTCCAACATAATGTTATAAATTAAAGAAAGCAAATAAGAACACAAATCCATTAAAAATTGAGCTCGACTAGCTGTCAAAAACAATTTTGATTAATTTCAATTTCATTAAAGCTTTTTCGGAAGCTTAATTTTATTTTTTTATATTGGTTGAGTTGTGTGTGGGTGGAAAATAACAAGCGAATTGAATTTTAAATTGAAAAAATAACAATAAATTTTTTGTCTTCTCATTTTATTCAGTGTCGCGGCATCATGACAACCTCATATATTGATAACTATGAAATTATTTAATCCAATTTGATATTTTTATTCGCCAGAATATCATTTTCAACTCATCTGTGCTTGCGTAATGTCCTTGTGGGGAAATTTTTGCACTTGATGCTTCAATTGCAGATGAGATTAGGGGTGGTTTGGGGATGGGATATGGGAGGGGGAGGGGGGGGGGGGTGGTTGGGTATGAAATGAACTAGGTTTTGAAATGAAATTTGAAAGCAGAATGAAAACTTGAAAATTGAGTCCTATTTTGAATAATACAAGTCGGTTAATCAAATAGTACAAGTCGGTTAATCGAACAGCACAAATCGGTTAATCGAATAGTAAAAGTCGTTTAATCGAATAGAAATGAAATCCAGCACCAGACTGGCATTATTATTGCATGGTGCTGAATTCGATCAGAGTAGAGCACCATGCCAGAGTCATGCCTGCTTGGTGCCAGATTACTTTTTAACTTAACGACTTGTGCTTTTCAGGTACATACCTTAGAATGAGAGTTTAAGGTTGTTTATGAATTTAAAAAGGAACGTTTGGGCTCTGAGGCCGGTTTCTTGAAATACGCATGGTTCTATTCTATGAAAAATTCCTCACAATACGTTAAATAGCGCGAATCGTTAAAAATAGTACTAGTAAAGTCATAAACACTAGTGCAAGACAAGTATAGGGCTGGGCGCATTAAAAGTTAATAGTTTAAATTTTTACAAAATATTCTCGTTGTTTCTGCTAAAACTCACAACAAGGGACACCCCTCAACCCTCAAATATATTTTATAACACTATAAATTGTCGAATGAAGCTTATCCTCCACAAATTTCCTGCCCAATATTTACCACACATTGAACTATAAAAAAAATTCGTGTATGATAAAGAGAGGCACAAACCGAGCCAATCAATTGATGAATAAATTGAAAAAAATATAATATGAATATAGGCAGATATGCCGGATGCAAAAAAATTGAACTTTATCTCTTCTGTACATATAAACATAGGCACACATACAAGAGATTTTTTTTTTTTCGTTCACAAATTAAAATAAATAGGAAAGTGGCAGTGAAAGCCAAAAAAAAATGTTTTTTTCACTGATAGCAATTTTCACCACATTAAATTGATTTTTTTTGGGAGCTTTTGTTACTCACGAGTGGAATAAAAAATAATTTTATGATGACCGAGGGTGAAGATGGGATTTTTTTAAATTTATTGAATTGTTTTAATGGTAAATTGATTTTTTTAAACAACAAAAATATTAGTCATCCTGCAAAATTACGTGCTTACCACCAAAATATTTTCACAATTACCTAAATTAATTCCCAAATCTCCCTTCAAAATTGTCACAAATAATCACCCAGATCCATATAATTATTCCCTCAATTTCATTTAATATGACCATATTCCCACATTTTATGTCCCACAAATAAAAAATCTCCCATAAAATATCTCTTTACTCCCTCTTTAAATTCAATATCCAGCAATTCCCATGGAAATGTAACTAACATCCAAGCTTACAAGCCATTTTTCATATGAATCATTTTAATTGATTTATCAGGGAATGGCAAGGAAGAAATTTTCTTTTTTAATGGCTATAAATAGAGCTAGGAAAGAAATTTATGAGTTTCCTGACGTTGAATTGCTGTTGCCTGGAGGGAGGAAAGATGATGTACGGAATAGATAAAAATTGGCACTAAATGTATGGACGAGGCTGTTAAGTTACGATATCGAATTATCCAAAAGGCTGTTTTTTAATGCTTTTCTTATTTTATTTTTTTTTGTGCTTGATTTTTATGGCGATATGATGGATTGCTGGCTCACATTGTCTGAATATTAAAGAATTTTTTTTAAAAAAAAAATAAAGAAAAAATATAAAAAAATTTGGAGTTCAAAAAAATAGTAAAACAATTTAAAATATTTTTTTTACAGTTTTGATGATTCTTAAAAAAACATTTTAAATTTTTGCTGAATTTGAAAAATATTTGATTTAATAAAAGATATGACTACAAAAATTTAAATCAATTTTAAACATAAAATAATGTTTTCAACAGTTTTAACCATTTTTAAAAAAATAATTTAAATTGTTCGCGAATTCAAGAAATATTTCAATTAATAACAAACATGTCAAAAAAAATTGAATTAATTTTGAAAATTTAAAACAATTTTAAAACATTAAATTGAATTTAAAACATTAAATTGAATTTAAAACATATTTAAATTAATAAAAAATAAGATAAAAAATCTTTAAAACAGGTTTGAAAATTTAAAACATTATAAAAAATAATATAATATGTTTTTAATGTTTTAACGATTTAAAAAAAATTATTTCAATTTTTTACGAATTTTTAAAAACTATAAAAATTTGAAAAAATAATTTAAAATGAACTAGTGTTTTTAAAAGTAATCACAACTTTTAAAACTATCCATAAAAACTCATTTAACAACTTTTCTCTCGCCACTTTAAATCTTCTGCCTTAACAGATTCAATCCAATTGCATCATTCACTCCCAGAACATTGAACAGACACACACGAACGAGCAAAAAAATGAAATCAGAAAAAAATCTGTGTGGATGAAAATCCGTTAATTGGCATCCATAAAAATGGCATTTTATTGCCTTTAATCTACATCAATTGCTCTGATTTTTATTGGCAACACTCATTGCAAAGTTCTGTAGACACAATTATCGAGAGCACGAAAGAAGAGTAAGAATCTGTGTGTGCATGTCTTCGAAATATTGCCATTGCCGTATGTTGCTAAAGTCCTGATAATAGAAAAAATCATAAATAATGAATTTCCTTCAGCTTTGCTTGTTCTATGCCAAAATTGGATAATTGCAAATGAGAAAGTTTTGTGACAAGTTCATGTCGAGTCGTTTGACTGTTGGGGTGTATGTTAAATTTTTTATATGACCAAGAATTCGGAGAAGTTGATGATCGAATGAGTATAATCATGGCAGCCTCAAAAATTCAGCATAACAGGTTCAAAACAAACATTTTCAACAATTCATATCCTCTTTCTCTTTCTTTCACTGCTGATGTGGACAAGCTTCATCCGCATGTCGTTTCTTTTGTTCTCACTAGTTCCGTACATTTTTTAATTCATCATTCTAACAAAGCGTGGATGTTGAATAATAGCTGCAAAAAAATGGCAAGACGGAAAATAACAGATAGTTTTTTTCCTTGTCGCTTTTGTCTATTCGTAGCTTACTCGTCCGCTTAATTATGTTCTTGCAACAGGGTTTTGTGAGTTCGAAGCTTTTGATGGGATATGGTGTCTGTCTAGAGGACTTCCTATGTTATTTATAAGGCTGCTGGATTTAAAAATAATTTTAGCAACCTACACTTTTGTGCTATTTCAACCTCCCCAATCCTCATTAATTACTTACTCTGTTCTCAATCCCAACCAATTTTTTTCTTACCCTCACATTTTCTACCCATCATTGTTTAATTCATTTCGTGTATTATTATCCACAATGTCTTTTGTAAGACTGAAAAAAAAATAAGAAGTACAACAGAAAATGTCCGTATCCGATTGAAACAGCAAGAATATGAATATAGAAATATTTCTATAGTGCGACGAGAATGATTTGAATAAGTCAGACGACTGGCACCACACAGAAGAAAAAAAATCAAATGAAAAGAGATCGAGAACATAGAAATAATGAAACTTTGTTTTGCGCTATTCAATCGTGAGAGGAAGTATTGACATTGTAGACTTTAGTAGCATAAATTTGTCGACAATTCTGATGGGAATGGCTGGTGATTTCTAATTTATTGTTCACCTAGATTATGCTTGGGGGTTGTCTGGGAAGTTTTGATGGAAATTTTGATTGATAGTTTGGCTATAGAAAATGAGTTTGGTAGCATTTTGAGGCACAGAAGCTTTGAAGTACTTTCTAGGAGCTCTAAAAGCTACTTAGCGTAGAAGAGTGATGAAAGAATGGCAGTTTAGTGTAACTAGGTGACAAAGCCAGCTTGGCAACACTGTATTGAGCGATTAGCAACGAAAAAACTAGATTTCAGTTCATTTCTGCCATTTCCACTAGTCTATCCTAATCAATTGAATTATTTCGCTTAAAACTATTCCTCAATTTCCCAAAATCAACTCAATCCAGCCACAATTCAATCGAATATGACAATCACAGCATGAAAATGTCTAGACTTCTTCTCTATTCCACCATAAGCTGATTAATATCCAATTAATTACATTTTAATTAAAAACACACGATGTAAATCAATCGATTGTCAGTAACATATGTGATAATGTAAAAAAAATTATTAATAACCTGATGATTATAGACTAATTAATTGAGTAGCTTTTTAATTAATTAGTAACGTTTTTTTTTTCCTGGAGAGCAATCAACAATAATGAAGTGATTATTATCGCTGATTTTTTGTGGGTGAGTGGATATTAATAGGGTAAAAAGATTTGCAGTTTCGGATTACACGCGCTTGAATGGAGCAGATTTATGAAAAGGGTGCAAAAAATTGTATTGAATGAATTAGAATTAAGTGGCAATTTGTAGAATAATAGCAGGAGGAAATGAAATGTTTGTTTGGTTCTATGTCTTTTGGATGGTTTACGTTGCTATAGAGATTTTTTTAAATAAATTCAATCTGCAAACATCTTTTTTCATTCATTATATTTCTTCATCCCCCGCCCCCCCCCCCCTCTTCCTCGTCCCTTTTAAAATTCTAACCTCAAAACTTAAAAAAAAATTCTTACCCAGCCATCCATAGAAATGAATATATTCGCTAATGAATTCGTACAAAAACAACAACTTCACCTAAATTTCAAGAAGAGTAAAAGGTTCTTAATAGGATTAAATCAGCGAGATTCTCCTTGAAAATTAATTAGACCATTATGTCTTAAAAAAAAACTTTTGCTTCTTTTCAATTAAACATTCTTAGCGCATTTTCTTATCAAAAAATGAAGCTAATGTCCGCACTTTATCTGTGTATCTGTTCGTCTGCCTGTCTGTACTTCTGTCAAGCTATCTCCTCCTACAGTTTAAGCTTTTTGATGCGGTCTTAGATTTATGATGTGTATTAAGTCTGGCAAGTGCTGCTCAAAAAATCAAAAAAATTGGTGCACTGACGCCATTTTGGATTCCAAGGGTGGGAATATTATTTTTAATATTTCTTTGCAAATATTTTTTGAACGTTATTTTTCAAATATTTTTTGATATAATTTTTCAATTGTTTTAAATTTTTATGATTTAATTATATACTCGAATTCTGTGCAGAGAAATTGCGCTTTCATCGGTCACGAGAGACCACCTTGTTACTAGTTTTTTCTTAAAGAGGATTTTTTTTTTCTCTCGCAAAATTTCCTGGGGGTCTTACACAAACTTATGACATCCACCTTTACAGAAAAAGCGATTGAAAAATACTGTCAACTTCGGACTTCAATCTTACCTTAAAGCTTGATGCTATAATTAAATATCTCTATTTATTGAGAGATCCTTAACCACCTTTTTTGACTCAACCATCAAATTGCTCCTCTTAAGATGCTTTTTAAAGCTTAATTATTAGCACTTTTACATAGCATTACGTGATCTGCTGCAACCTTTTGAAATATTCAAAATAAGGCCAAGCATTTTTCATCTTCTCTCATTTCCAACGTCCTCGATTTTAATGCACTTAATCTCCACTCTAATGAATGCATCAAGTCTCATCAGCTCTGCATGATTTCATCAAAGCTTAATCTGATGAATCACTTGCATTTTATCACTCAAGCAAGCAAGGATAACAAAAAACTAATTAAATTACTTCATCAACTGCTTTATTGTTGTTGAAAAGAATCTCAACGTGATGTGAAGGACTTCAAGTCCAATTCTCTATTTTATAACATAATATGGAAAAACTTAAGACTTTCTTTGATCTTCTCATACACAATTCATAGCACATAAAAGTCATTTACCTTCGGAATATTCAAATTAAAATATCAAAGGAAAGAATGAAGATGGTAAATTTATTTGTGTAGACGCAAATGAAGAGGAAGATGAAGTAGAGTTGTATTATGAAGGAACTGAAGCTGACCATAAAGAAATATTCAATACAAACATCCTCTTCCTCTATGTGAATTGACTTCTTTTTTTTGGGGTTTTCTGATGTTAAGTTTAGAATGTAAATGTTGTGTAGAATTTTGAGGATGTTCATTCAGTTGGACTGTATTGGGACAGATGGGCCACTTCAATGAAGAGTAGAGGCTCTCCTTCATTAAGAGCACTAGTTGTTAAATTTCTATAGTCGATCAATCCGGCACCAATCAGGTGTGGATTTAATCAAAGCCAGCACCATGCCATCTTAGCACCAGATTTCTATTCAATTAACCAACTTCTGCTATTCGAGAAATACCACCGTGACATAAAGAAACAAAATAAAGTCGCTTCCTAACCTCAACACCCCAATAACTTTCCAACTTTATCCATTTCAAAAATATTTTTTTTACATGAGAAATCACTTCGTTTGTTGGTGGGTAAAGCATAGAATATATTAGTAGTAATATACATCCTCAAGTTGTCATGCAAGTCTCTTTCCTCATATCTATGTGTTTAGATATATAGCACACAACTGTTTGCATACATGAATCTTCTAATGTAGTGAATGAAAAATGTACAACAAAATCTACCCGCAAGCAATGCAATCTTTTCCATCTATTCTCTCGGATTTTTTTTTCTGTGTGATATATTCTCATGTTCTTGCGGTGATTTGTGTCAGCATTTGGCTTTAGATTGTATGATTTGTGGATGTTGGAAATTTTAGGAGAAATGGCTTGGGGTAAGGTTGGATTTATTGGGATGAAGATCGTGTTTTATTGAAGTTTCACAGGCAGTGGTGGCAAAACATTCAATTATGAGAGGTTATGCGATCTTGTGATGATTTTGAACGGGATAGGGCAGGGGTTCTCAACCTTTTTAAAAGAGCTTAAAAATGTCTCATGTTTAAGTTTACGACGTCGATTTATTTTCCTAGACTTACCTAAAGATTAAAGCAGCGTGTCGAGAACCAAAGTTTGAGAAACACTGGACTAATGTTCAAGCTAAGACAAATTAGAATTATTCTGAAAAAGAATCCGTATAGACTCACCTGAAGATTTGAGCAGTGTGTCGAGAACCAAAGTTTGAGAAACACTGGACTAATGTTCAAGCTAAGACAAATTAGAATTATTCTGAAAAAGAATCCGTATAGACTCACCTGAAGATTTAAGCAGCGTGTCGAGAACCAAAGTTTGAGAATCACTGGACTAAGGTTAAAATTTAGAAAAGTTGGAAAACTGTTTCCTTCCCAATATTCCAACAAGAATTCTCACAAAATCATACATAAAGGACGACCACAAATTCACCACACTATGTATTGTAAATTGCAGCTACTCGAAATATGAATTTTAAAAAAAGAGAAGAAAAAATTTGTCACAAAAACTTTCTTTCTCCCAGGGATGAAAATAAGGAAGGACTGGGAGTCGGAATAACGAAGAAAAATGACTAAACGTGTGAGTCTATGCATAATGTGCAAATGTTTGCAAAACACTCACTATGGTTATTGCAGTTTCATGCTTACTTCCGACAATTGCTTTGTAAATTCTCCCTGATATTTACGATGCACAGAAGCTCTTTGCAAGCATGTCTCCTTAATGGATTTTTCATTGCCCAAAGCTATGTGCCGTAATTAAACATTTCTGTCACTTTTTTTTGCTCTCATTGAATTTTCATTCATGTCCTCAATTTTTTCAACAACAGTTTCTGTGCTGCTTTATGGCACTCAAGAGAAAATAATTTTTTTTTATTAAATTGTGGATTACGTCAATAGAATGGAATCAGATAAAATGTGTACAACACATATATCATTGTGCAACATAATGAAGAGAATTGGATGGAAAAGTTTCAGACTAAGTTCTCAGTTAAATGTCTTCTTCGTTGCTTTATTTGGGATTTTGGTTTATTGAGTTTTTGGGGATTGTTGCTGGTTGTTGAGCTTTAGTGGCTCAGTGGGGTACTGGTCTGGTATGTTGGTATATGAACATTGCTGCATTGGAGCACAATAATCGTAAGTTTGAGTCTATTATTTCCAGTTTGTAATAGTTTTGAAACAAGTCTGCTTGAAATTGGTACAATTAGCACAATGGCTGCTTATAAAGCTGGCACTAGTCATGTATTATTTAAAAACAGTTCCAGACATGACTAAACAATGCAACTCATGTGAGATTGACTTCCAATCATAATAATCAATGGTTAAGCAGCATTAAAATCTAAAATTATAATTTTACCGATTTTCAATAAACCTCCAAATCTCTACACTAAGCGACATCATTCTTCAGTAAGTAAATAATAAGTAAGTAAGCATGTATAAGAAAAATATCTCGAACAATTGTCATGAGAATCACAATCATGATAAAAAAGAAGAAATCAAACACAAAAGACTAGAATGAAAAAAAAGTTCTTTTCTCCATCTCAATTTCGGGGTATAGAAATGGGAATTGATGGGATATAATAATGGGTAGCAACATCTGTGATTTCAATCTCGCAAATTAATCACACAACAAAACATAAGTAATTCGCCTTTGATTACTCATTTTTTTCATTCTCTTTTTCATTCTTCTTTTGTTACAGTTACAAAATTCATTCGCACTGGAATTGCTGATAAGGAAGATTATCCTCTATTCTTCGAGAAAGCATTTTACGAAACAGAGGTCGATGAAAATGAGGAAATTAATCATCCGATACTTACAGTTACAGCTCGAACGCACAATGAATGTGAGTACATTTCTATATTTCTTTTTGGTATTTCTTATTTTTTGGCACATTTAATTGAATTGGATCTTGGAATAAGAATTTTATTTTGACTATGTGGCACTTGAGAAGGAGATGTAGGATCAGTAAAATGAGGTTCGTTTTACATAAATCGGTTAATCGATCAGAAATCCGGAACCAAGCTGGTTTGACACTGGCATGGTTCTGGATTTAAAACGAAGCCGTACCATGCCAGAGTCAGGCCGATTTGAGGTTGATTTCTATTCGATTAACCGACTTGTGCTTTTCTGGACAGTGGTTGTCAACCTTTTTTGTGCCAAGGCACTCCTTCAAGTTATGACTGAAACTGCACACGCTTATGGGATCTATAGAACTTTTTCGTGGCACATGGGTTGGCCATCACTGCAATAAATCAGTGTTGTCCAAACTGTGTGCCGTAGAAATTTTTGAAACAGATACGAGCCGCATGCTGTGTGCGACTTCGGTTATAGCTCACCCCTCAGGTGTGCCGTGGCTCAAAAAGTTTGGACAACACTACCATAGACGAATCTACTCATCCCTTCACCAAATCATCCCCTGCCTACGCGTCAATTTTACGAGCAACAAATTGATTTATAGGACTTGGTAGCATGGTGATGTTGCTGTGTCATTTAATTTATCTATCGCCAAAGCTGTCATGTAAACTATCGTGCTGCTAAGAAAACTTAAGGTTGATCAGACGGCGATGACTATGTCTTTATGGCTCGGGTTTATATTCCATCTAAAGTGAAATTCACTTTGATAGCAATTGTCAATCACAGCCAATGGCATTTAATCAGTCGATAGACGTCATTAATGAGGAACTCCTTAAACAAGCCTCCATCTTAAAAAATGCTCATAAATCCCCAACAACATCCCAACTATCATTCAAACTTGCAACATTTTGTTATCCTCATGGAATTTATGACTTGGGACTTTTATGATGATGTGAAATGGAATGGATGAAATTATAGATGATGAAAAGGAAAGAAAGAGAGAATAAATTAAGGAACAGCATGAGAGAAATGAGCTTCAAGACACTTAATGAGGCGCAATTTTGAGCTCTTGTAATGAAAAAGATGCGATAAGTTTTTTCTTTACGGACGAGAAATGGTCCGAGGGAGAACTTTTGATCATAAAAAATTCACAAAGAGTTCCATTCATCACAAATTTTTTTGACGCCTCACAAAATTTTTCATTTATTTATGTTGGTGGGTGGTTGAGTTTAGGGGGTCGTTGGGAATGGGTAGGATCTTGAGTTCTTAGACAGACAGCTCGTAAAAAAATTAATTCTGTAGAATCTGTGGTATCCAACCTTTTTTGTGCTAAGGCATACGGTTCGTGGGATGTTCCAACTTTTTTCACGGCACACGGGTTGACCATCACTGCTGTAGATTCTGACATTCAATTCATTCTAATAATTTTTCAAAAAATAAAAAAAATATCATAAACATTGTTATTTTGTTCCCATCCATGAGACACCTACACAAGAATATCCAGCATCAAAATTTAAAATTTTAATGAGCCACCTCGTTGAATGTGAAAGTTTAATTTGTTTTTATTATTATTATAAAAAAATTACGTTGAAAAGACAAAAAAGGGAAGCATTAATTTAATATTCAGTCAAAAACAAACAGAATAACTTGTATGTGATAGGGAGGAAGGATTGAAAATGAAATGAAAAGCGAAAAAGTTTTAAATGTAAATAAAAGTCACAAAACATTTATGATGAAAGTAAAAAGAAGACAAAAAGTTTTTTGTGAAATTTTGAGGGGGAGAAATGGAATCAAATGTGCGTAATGTCTCTTGATTTGAATGAGCTTTTGGGGCTGTGAGGAAAATTAAAGAAATAAATTTTATTGGATTGTAAAATTGTGAAATTTGACTTTTCTCGTGACTTTTTGACTAGGGACGTAAGGGGGGGGGGGGGTTCTAAGTGCCCCAGCTCTTTGAATGTCTTCATGTTTGATTTTTCTTCATTTTAAACCAATTTCATCCCCCTTCTCGTTAAATTTTAATTTAAATATTTTTGAGCACATAAACTTAACGGACATTAAGGCAGGAATTTTTCAAGGGGGGAGGGGTGAGGAGGAGTGCCCAAAAAATTTTTTTTATTGTCAAAAATCAATGTAAACCTTCTCTATTCGATTATTAAAAACTAATGTTATTATTCTTGCTTTAATCTAATTAGCTCTTGTTAATTAACGGGCACTTAAGGACCCCCCCTTCCCTGGGCAAGTCCTTGCATTCCGGTTATGCAACATCGTAGGAAAATGGCTTTTTGTGCATATAAAATCCTATTATTCAACAGCAATTCGTAATTAATTAAAAAGCATGAAAACCGAATTAAAAGCCTTAAATAATTCCTGCAATGATTTAAAATGAGCAAAAAACTAGTTTGGATAATTTTAAAATTTCAGATAAAAATGACATCAAATTGACATGCGTAATTAACATTTTTCAAAAATTATAATTAAACTTCCAATTATATAAGTCAATTGATGAATTGGTTTAGAAACTGAATATACTTTTAAGCATACCAAAACTAAGCAGTTGTCATGCAAATAATTCCAATTCGTATAACATACTTTGTAATGAATGAAGTTCATAATTAGTTTTACAGAAAATTTCATAACTGCATCAATGTGGGATTTCAAAACGTGCTCATCAGGGGCGTTAACAGAGAAGGGGGGAGACTATAGTTCAAACCTCCATACAAAAATTTCCAACCTCCAATGAGCCTCTGGAGCTCATATACGAAAAATTAATATTTCAACCTCGATTCCAATTCCCACAACTCAATCCATCTGATGCGCAAATTTCTTATTTTATTTATATTTCATTTTCTCCCTTTTTTATTTCCAATCGTAACGATTGAATTGATGTTGACGACGATGATGATGACATAAAAGCTATGGCTGTAAACTTTTTTTTTTGTTTACAATATTCCCTTTGTCGAGTGATGTTGACTCAACCCCCCATTTTCTCATTCATTTATTAGCAATAGAGCTGTAAATAAATATTTGAAGTGATCCCATTGAATTGCGTA
Source organism: Chironomus riparius (assembly GCA_917627325.4). NCBI lineage: Eukaryota > Metazoa > Arthropoda > Insecta > Diptera > Chironomidae > Chironomus > Chironomus riparius. The sequence continues at coordinate 11,067,575 of OU895877.1, read as the reverse complement.
CTTACTGTTACATTTTATCCGTTCTGGTGATAAATATGATGGGAGGTGATGGAAGATGGTGGGATGGTGGGAGATGATTTAATTGAAGAATAATAGGGACTTTTTGGTATCGACTTCAATCTGTGATCGATTAAAATTGATGACACTTTTTGAAAATAAAATGCAATTTTGTACTTAAACCTCAGATTTTTCTGTCTAAAACAGGAAAGAAAGTTGATTTAAACCTCAAGATTAGATTTGATCTCGAGATTCATCTCTGAGTAGATAACTGTGTTGTCTGAGAAGAATGGAATCTTAGGTATCGAGCCATATAAAGGCGATTCTGCCTGTTAAAGAGCTATGCTTCTGTGCCGCTAGTTATTAGGCAACAGACCTGTTATATTTAACCTTCTTTAATAAGGACGTGAGTTCAATTCCCAACAAAGATCTGAGTTTTGATTTGAAAAAGGATTCGCACAATGCTCAAGATATTAACAATAACTAGATCCGAATGTATACAGCGTAAAAATGACTGTGTGGATTTAATAAAGTCAATTTCTGGTGCCACGTTCATGTCGTCGTGGCTCTTTTGGAAGAAAACTTACCTATTTTGTAACCATAATATTGTATGACATTAAATTCAATGGACGCTAGCTCAGTGTATAGCGCACAGTCTTTACTAAGCAGTTGTGTGTCCAGCACCAATTAAAAACTATTATAGATCTTACAACTAGTGTTCATGTCGGCTCTCGTTCCAAATTTCAGTAGGTCACAATGTTTCCAGGTGTGTTCTAGTAAAAGCCCTTCATGGTGAATTTACGGCTCTCGTTTGCTTTTTATGCAAGCCTCTCTCCTCCTCCCCTCACCTTTCTTCTTCCAAATCCTCAAATCATAAAATACGAGCAGAACCCTATAAAAAATTATCACCTAAAGTTCTTCAAACTCAAATAATAGCTTTGTGAAATCAATACTTATAGTGAAGTTTCCATCAACGATGAGCATAATAATAAACATTCTCATTGTTAGAGGAGATTAAAGCACTTCCAACACTTTTTTTATGACACCGTTTCACTTTTCTGTCTTCTCTTTTGTTTTTGCTTTTTTGGAGAAGTGGGGCTGATTTGTTTTTTTGAGTTGATTTGAGGGTAGAATTGGGTCAGATTGGGGTCCAGACTTTGATCAATTTTACTAAATTATTCTATCGAATGGCACAAGTTGGTTAATCAAATAGAAATCTAGTTACTAAGCCGGTTTGACTCTGGCATGGTGCTGGCATTTAAATCGAAGCTTGAACCATGCCAGAGTCATGCAAGCATGGCGCCAAATTTCTGTTCGATCATCCGACTTGTGTTATTCGGACCTATTTTAAGGTAGGATATCAAAAGACTGTCAAATCTTAAAATAAGCTGTTTTCTCCCTGAAATACTGCGCCACTTAACCTCAAAGACCCCAAAATCTCACCAATCAACCTCCCAATTTCCCTCCATAGTAAATTTTTTTTTACTATCGCAAATAAAAACAAATAATAAAAATTTTTTCTTGTTTTGTTCATGCTGATATTTTATGTGTCAGTGATATAGTAAATAATACGGAAAATTTTGTGTCATTTATTTTCAGTACGATTTTTTTTTGTTTTACTATTTTCCTTCCTCATTTATACTTATCGTGTTGTTTGTCTAATATTTCAAGAGACAAATGAAAAGAAAATTGAGTTCAAAGAGATATAAACATTAAGTCTATTTGATGATAAATATTCTATGAACCATCTTTATTTTAGCTCATCACAAAAAATAAAAGATTTCTTGTCTGATGATTTTGTCTTTTGTTTTATTGTGTTAAGGGGTGGCTATTAAGGATGGGTGGGGTTGTTGTGATTTTTAAATGAGAAAACTTGATTTTTTAAATAAAATGGAGTAGAATAACATTAATTTGAATATAAATGAGATTTTTTTGATGGAGTTATGGGGTGATGAGCTCTAATTTGTGGATTTTGAGTCAGATTGTTACATTTTTATATAAATTTTGATGAAGTGGAGACAATGATTTGTTAAAATGGTAGTGGGGGTGATTGAAAGGATGACAGAAGAATTTTACTAGGTTTTCTTACATTATTGGACTCTATTACTACATCACTTACCAATAGATACATGCAACAGTCTTTAAACTACTTAAATAATGCACAAGTTTTAAAATTTTCATGACACTTAACCCCAAATCATCCCAACTAATCCAATTCAAATCACTTTCATTAAAACTCTTCAAAAATAAAAATTACAAAAGTCCACGTGTTTTCGATCGAGGGACTTTAGCGCATTTTTGACGCAGCGATCAATATTTAACTGGTTAATTAACATGGATTCAGTAGTAAAATACAGCAAATTTTTTTAACGGCAGAAATAAATTCGAATTTCTAAACGCTCTCATCACGTGTTTTTTCGTATGAAATATAAAAATCATTAATTATAATACAAAAACACTGTTTCAAGACTTTTAAATGCGATTCCCCGAAATAAAACAATGGAACCGAGCTAATAAAACAAACTAGAACTCTCTACGATGTCTAGTTAAAAAGTTTTTCTCCACCCGAACGAACAAACAAAGTGAATTATTAAGCTACCTTTTCGAAATAATTTTCAAAAATGCGCTAAATACAATTTTTCATCCAACTCACCACGTGATTTAATGAAATCATTGAACTAAACCTTATAATAGAATGTAATTAAAATGCTTTTAACCACTTGGGGGTATGAAAAAAGTTTATGAACTGAATGTGGTGAATTACTATTATTTCATTCAGTTGAATTGACTAATTAGATCCTGTGATTTTACTACAGCTATTGAACATCCATTCAGCTAGAATTTTTCAATTTAGTTTTATTATTGAACTATGCAATTGATGGAAGAACAGGAACTTATTTGAGTATGCATCACTTTATGCATAGGAGAATATTTTAATGCATTCGAAAAAATTGAGTATGCAAAAATTTTATAATTAATAAAGTTTTCCCATCATTATTATTTATTCATGAAGAAAAGTGAAATATTTCATTTTAATACTTTGAAAATATTTGAAGAGCTGCTTTGGAGGTTGTTCATTTGAAGGCTGTCTATAGGTTTTTATCGATTTCTCATTGAAAAGTGGGACATTTCCTGATTACAGTTATGATGGTTGCTGATCGTGTGCTTGACCTCGTTATTAGGGAGGTCAAAGAGGTCATTGTTTTTGAGCATTTTCAAAGGAACTGAGTGAAATGGAAGTAACTTGATTTTCACTTCTACTGAAGGAAGTAAATCTAATTTTAATATTACAAAATCCTACAACAGAAAAAAAAGGTTAAAAAAAGTGGGGAATTGAAGTTGAAGTTGAACAGCCTAATTTAGAGATTTTATGATGAAAAGGATTGAGATTGACTCTGACAGTTTGTATGAAAGTGTCAAACAGTATCTGACCTACCTACCTTCCCTGACAGTATAACGACTCATGGTTAAACAATTAGTTGCAAATCTAGGATCTACTAGAACAACTAGGATCAACTTTAGATAAGGTGACCAGATATTTTTTGAAAAACCAGAGAACCTGAAATTAAAATAGAGGACATCCCACGTCTCTACCAATTTTATTCGTTTTCTGGACGAATTTGAACAAAACAAAACTGTTTTATTTTTTGAAAAATGATTTGTCCTCTGAAAAACCAAGCAGATGGTCAGTCTGACTATAGATCGCAACTAAGAGTCTCCCAGATAGAAGAGGGTTATCCGTATCAGACTGTCGTAACTCTGGCAGAGTGTTTGATTCGATTTGAGTCCAGCACTAGGTCATACTTGGTGCTGGATTTCTATTCGATTAACTGACTTGTGATATTCGGGAATATTAATAGCTAGCTAAGTTCCTGGGTTAACCCCTCGTCAAATAACTTGGTTGATCGTTCATCCAAAAAGACACAAAAACTCATATATTTGACTTTAAACTCTTCAGAGCATTGAATCCTAATTCCGTTTTCTGACAAAACTAAAACTAGTTCAAACTTCCATTTTCATCATGAAAACCCAGATGAATCAACTAAAAGAAGAAGCTACAAAAATGCAAATCGAAAATTTATTTGAACTCATTCTCCATAAATGTGCTAAGGGTTTCAATTCAATTTACCAGATAATAGTGAAATGTGGTTTAAAACATAGAAAAAAAAAGTTTTTCATTTCGATCAGCATTCGTTCCATTTCATCCCGTATGAGAAAATTTTTTAGAGCAGTTGAATAATCACATTTTTGTTGTTATGCTGATGTAATTACTATTGACTTGTTAAATGGTACAGTTGAAGGATGTTGAGCACCAAATTAAAATTTATAGCAAGTTGTTTACGAAAGTTGAAATGCTGAAAAAGAAAAAGTTTTAATTTGAGGATTTTCTATAGCATAATAAGTCAAATGGAACCACTACATGCGATGTTCTCATATCTCAATGAATTACTTTATTCTGACATGTTGAAGTTTGCTTTGTAAGGTTTGAATTTCCTATCCTCTGGTTCTTTTGTTTACAACAAGCATAACCAAATTTATTTGTATTCTGTAGTAGCAAAAGTTTTATTGAGGATGTTGTTTATGATGCGGCGTTTTAGATTTGAGGGATGTGCTCTGATTTTTTAATAATGATTTAAGTTGTCATAATCTAAGAGGAAGTTGAAAGGGCAATGTTAGGTGACTTCTGCAACCCTTTTGAGTCATCCATGCCTATTAGATCATCACATAATCATCACGGCAGCTTCATATCAACTTAGTTGCTTTGTTGACTATGCTGCAATGCCAAGGAACTCAATTCTTAAGATTCAACTAAGTTTGACTCAAGAGGATCCAGAATTGGATTAGTTGGAGAGGTTCCAAGTAAGAATTAACCTCAAAGGATCTATGTTTGGTTACTTCCTTGGCTGGGGTGCATGTGCCCCTAGTGCAGCGCTTAGAGATCGTTTAAAGACAGCTTTATCCTTAGAAACCTTCTGCGAGTTCGGGATATTAAGGACTCCAACGTCCTTTTTTCAACACATGGAGTTGGACATAACTTGAGAGAATTTATCTTTTATCTTAATTTATAAATGTCTAGCCGTCATCCTAACTTGATTCAAGACGATCTTAATTTCCCTTCATATAAAAGCTAACATCCTGCCAAATCATAAACTTCCTTACTTGCCTCACAAGCACATAAATCGATATAACATACAAACTTTTCCTTATCATCATTTTCCCAAAAAAAAAATTCTCATTCGTATATAAATAAATTTATTGTCTGAGCTTGTTCCACTCATCCATCCATTCATCCACATACATCGACATTGTTCGGCTACGATCCATACGAATGTGCCAATAATAAAGTTTATCGTTTTGACTTTTGCTTCTCGATTATTTGTGACATTTCCTCATAATAATTTTTCTATTTTTATTGTCTGTTTTCAGCATCTCCTGTTCAGTATAAAATAAGTAGTGGTAATAGCGACGGAACGTTCCGTATCCATAACACAACGGGTCAAATTTTTATAGCCTGCGCACTCGACTATGAGAAAATCAAAAAAGTAAGTATGACCCTTTTTTCATATTATTTTTTATTATTTCTTGTGTCATCGCAAGGATTTTTTCCTTCTGTGATTTCTTTTCTGTTTTCATGCTCATTTGAGCTCTAATTGCTAATTTTTTTTTCTGTGCTCCTTTCATCAACCAACCGTTCAGTGAATTTTTTTGATGGAAAAAAGATTTATTCATGCAGAAAATTTGCTGATAATTTACGCTTTTTTACGATCAAATATTGAAAGAAATTTATGGTTTTTTTTATTTTCAGTACGAGCTGCGCATTACAGCGTCCGATAGTTTTAAGGAAAACTACACAACGGTTGTGATAAACGTTAGAGATGTAAATGATAATTCTGTAAGTTAAAAAAGTAGCAAACTTGAGTCTTACAAAAGCTAATAAAATTTATTTTACAGCCAATTTTCGAAAAAACTTCATATCGTACACAAATCACCGAAGAGGATGATCGTGCTCTTCCAAAGCGAGTACTAAAGGTGAGCATTGCTTATTAAAAATTCATTGCTGTAAATATTATATTACTATGTGCGAGAGAATAAAGGAAAGAAGATGAACAACAAGAAGTAAAGAAAGAAAAATGAGAAAGTTTAGGGTAATTGCTTTAGTGGATGATGTGAGGAGTAGGTGGTCAGTTTGGGGGGATGTAAATATTACAATAAAAACAAGGTCAATAGTGTGAAAAACAGATAATTCTTAAAACATAATTGAAAACACCAGAAAATCCACCTTTTGTCATAGGACGTCACAAAACTAGTAAGGTTATTATTACAGTTCTCCGTGCAAATCGCTTGAAACGGACTGGACATGTGTTTAGACGTCAAGAGATGCCCCAGTGCTTAAAGTGACTTTTGCAGACTTTATAGATGGCAAGAGATCTAGAGGAAGACCAAAGAATACCTGGATTGGATGTTGATAAGGACGTAAGAGTCCTTAATACAAGGCGTGGAAACTCCGGATTAATCCTGAAAATATAAAATCCCTTTTAAATCCTTGATGCGTTTGATGAATCATTTTGAGAAAGATTTTGTAGGATTTTTTGAGATTTTTCAAAATTAATCCTGAGTTTAAACGCCTTGCCTTAATATCCCAAACTGGCAGAAGGTCTCTTATGATAGAGCTGTCTTTAGACGATCTCTGAATTGGACCACGTGCGCCCCAGCCAAGGAAGTAAAGTAATAAACTAGTAAGGACATATTCGGCTAGCAAATTGAAGAACAACTTATGTCCACTCCTTAATTCCTTGGCTGAGGCGCACGCGGGTATCCTTATTGAATTCAGAGTTCATAAAAAACTGGCTCTATTCTTTGGCAACTTCTGCCAGTTTATAATTTCGAGCACATTTGTATCGTTGTTTACACAACCTTTCGATGGGTTCTCTATTTCTTACCATCCAAAAGTTCAGCTGATCTACCCTAGACCTTAATAAATCTCTTGTTCCACCAAAAAAACTTGTAAGTGTTTAAAAATGCTCCAAGTTCCCTCCATCAATATACTAATCTCCCAACTTGCTCTACATATTCCAATTCTTTACATAATATGAGTAAAGACTCTGATGCTGGCAGCTGTTCCGCTTTTATTTCCTTTGAATAATTAACATAGATGTTATAGAAAGATTCTATTTTCTGGTTTTAACTATGACGATAGGTCTTAAGGCTACATCTTGTTGAAAAACGAGGAAAAAAAAAATAAAATAAAAAGAAGGTGACGGTCGTGTTAGGAAGACTGAGCAGAAATAATGAAGAGAAAGAAAATTAAAGAGCTTTTCATCTTTCGACCGGAAATTTCAATATTAATTCGGGGGGGAAAAAATTTTAAATGTGAATTTCTTTTGTGTGACGATATTTTATTATTTTTCAATTAAACTTTTCATCCGATTAAAAATTGATACGATTTGAATGCAAAAAGGTTCAATTTGATTTCAATAATAATACCAAATAATACTGTGGCTATTTATGGGCTAGTGTGGGAAGAAGAGTCATGAATATTGCCTCCAAATCACCTCCTGCAACTGATCTTCGTTCATGTAAAACATTTTACAAAAATGATTAATTAAATTCATTTTAAAAAACTTTTGAGCTTCCCACCCTATAATTAATTCCTTCCAACCTTATCAGCATCACCCATACATCATTCTCAGCATCATAGAGTCAGATGCATTATAGCAAAGAAAAAAAAATGCTTCACTCATTACGTCATGAACGTAAATGAAATTAATTTTAAAAATATAAATTTTGAGCTCTTCTGCATGTTGGATATGCAGTAGCAATGCTGGTCTTGTACGAGTAATTTTTTTCTGTGATGCCAAAAATAATATTTTGCAGCTATAATGTATGCAAAATGTGATAAGGGATGAAAAGGAGAGACAAATATAATAGCAACTCGTAATATTGCTTGCAGCTAACATGGCAATAGCCTCGAAATCAAACGAATGAGCGAGATTAAAGAAATGTTTAAAAATTAAGGGAAATTAGGGTTGCGTGGTGATTTAAGGTGCTTATTTGGAGTAAAAAAGTAAACTTTAGCATTCAGAACTTAAGATCCATAGCTGCGTGTTATAAATAGTTTAACGAGAGATGATTTACCAGACCGCTGTACTCAAACCTAGACCTACAGTTCAAAGTGCGATCTAAACCATTCCTCTGATGTGATTTCTGCCAGTAACCTACAAAGGAAGGCTGTGAGCATCATTTCTATATGGTTCGAAAAAGGACAAGTGAAAATTTTCCCATGCCGAGTCTCGAACCCATGATCGATCTGTCAGTATTGAATTGAAAGTGTTTTGGAGTTTAGCATGTTTAGTAGATTGGGGGATTGGGGAAGCCGAAGTCTGACTCCGAAGCTGACCAAATGTCAAGTGTATACCTTCTCGTGGTATCCTCTGATACCGCTAAATACATCACTGGAGACTGAGCCATGTGCCGGAGTATGTACTTGAAAGTTTAGATTAAAAGCCTATCCAACAAACAACCTCGCCTGGGTGGCAGCCCCACAATCAGACTAGGCATGGTAAGGGTTACAACTTACTATTTCCAAAATCAACTTGAACAAAGGGGTACAAAGAAAGCAACAAAAAAATAGGTTCAAAGGTGACCTGTTAACCCTTCAGTAACCTTGTCTAAACTGAGCATTATGACTAGATTGATAAAATAAACAGCTAGTTTTTAACTAAATAATGGTTTAACCCAACGACTGCAAACAAGAACTCATTTTCGGAAATAGGTACTTCATTTTCGAACTTGATTTGAATTTAAAATTTCCGTTGAAAATATTTGTTTACATTTCTTGGTCTTTATTGAATTTATAAAATTTAATTTTTATAAAATGGTCAGAAATTGTGTAATTACTGGTTGTAAAGGAAAGAAAACCAATAAAATACCTTTGTTTTAAACTTTCAAAAAGCTCTGTGCATAAAGACAAGTTGATTGAATTTCTTAAATTGCATAATATTGAATATTGCTGTGAAAAAAAAACATTTCTTGTGTATTCTTGAATTTATTTATAGACAGCTTAATTGTTTTACCTTATGTTCTGATCCTTCCTTTAACCAGAAATTCATTAATACAGTAATTGCACAAATTGAAGTCGATTTTAAACATTGTCAAGATACAATTGATAAATTATTAAAAGTTTTTGTTGAATTTAGAGTAAAATTACAATTTCAAAGTCGATTGGTACATAGAAGGAATAATTTTGCTTCAAAAAATAACTATAATAAATATATTTTTATTAATTCCCTAACGATCATTTATTTTTTAAAAAATTTAATAGTTCGAAACAGTTCGAAATTTTTCGAATTTCAGTTTGAATTTTTCGAATCTAACTGAAGTTTTCTTTGTTTGCAGTCGTTGGGGTTTAACAATTTCAAAATCGCACAAAGACATTAATTCCTAATGACCATGGGTACAAGCGTTGACTACTACAACAGTCTTGATCTCAGATCAACCCAAAGACATTCAGAATCAAGACTAAGGACCCCTCTAAACCACTTTAATCCCTATTCTCCATAATCCACATCCACACATTCACAACAAAATTAAAAACTTTTTGACGACAAGCTTTCATTCAATGGGATGAAACTACCCCATCAAGTTGCATATAATAAAAAATTTACTGATAAAAACAAAATTGTCAAGGAGGAGGATCAGCATAAACAGCGACAAAAGCACTACTGTAGCTTCATTTAATTATTCATGCTGTACCAGTATGGATGCAGTGCTCACACAATCACTCTCTCTATGGCAATTTTAATTAAATCACTTTTCTGAAATAAAAAATACAAAAAGGCAGCTTCGAGGTTAATGCGATAGCGTTGGAGCTGAAAATTATATTTTTTTTTTAAAATGAAAAAAAAAATGAGACAGTGAGGCAGAAAGCGATCATATAATGTTATATGATTAAATGTAATTTTCAGCAATAATCATTATTGTCAATCAATAAGCTCTACTTTGTGGCGACTTTTATGTCTGAGTAGTGGTTGGATTGATTGAGTGATGGCGGGATGAAATTTTTTAAATTAATCGATTTTTTCAGAGTCAGAACTAACTGTAGGAATCGCCATACAAAGTATAAGCTAGAATCATCCAAAGTTCCACTTTATGACTTGCACATAACTTCAACATAAATGTACAAAAATTTAACTAATTCCATTTTTTTTCAATTCTTAACTCAATTTTCCATCCTCACAGGTAACAGCCAATGATGCTGATGTAGATAGACCAAATAATATAATATACTTTTTGACTGGACCGGGCATTAATGCTGAAAATCCATCCGAGAGTAATTTTGATATTAACAAAGCGACTGGTGAAATTTTTGTGCTCAAGGTAAGTTGATGTTCATTATTTAAAAATTGTCTGTTCTTGCTGCAAGAATTGTGTTAAGTTACAAGCAATTACGATGTTAAATGAACCAGAAGCTATCTCTTTGTTCATGTGTGGAATTGTTTTAATGAAATTTTTTTATTTTTTTTTATGAGAATTTTAAATTCAGAAAGAATTTTTAAACATTTCGATAGCAAAAAATGGCTATTTTTGTGAATTGCGGAAATTGAGGAAGCTGAGCAAAACGATGTGTATTAAATTTTACTATCATGTAATTTAAAGATTTTGTCTATAAGCTTTAAACTGCAACCAAGTCGTAGAAACTATCCCAAATATTCCATGCATTTCAAATATCTCATTTATCTTAAATATCTCAAGAATATTTAAAATAATCCTTGAGCCTGCATGCATTAAAATTGAGATATCCCATCGAATCCCAAAATTATATGTCCAGCACACTAAGGATTCGTTTGGATATCTTTATTATCGTGCATACACGCTCAAGGATTATTTTGGATATTTTTGGCATATTTTGGCATCCTGAAGATTATCCGAATTTTCAATCTTGGGGGGACCCAGTTTTAACATTTTAGATTAATTATGTAGATAATCCTAGGATGATCTAATCTTTGGATAATCCACCTACTAGGATAATCCACCTACTAGGATAATCTTTTTTTGTGAAATCCATCATCAGCATTTTAAAGAAGTAAAAAAAATTATGGATATCTTCGGATTGAAAAAGTGGATAATCAGATCGGTAAATAATCCACCTTAGTGAAACAGGCCGTTGGATATTTGGGAGTTTCCAAGCCTTGGGTGCAATGGATTGGACACTGTTGGTTGCAGTGCATAAAGACAATGGTACGTGGGAAAGATTTGAAGTATTTTGTATGGACAAAAAATCTCTTAAATACCCTGACAAATTGAAAAAGCTTTACCTTTAAAATACTTACCCCCTCCCGCATCTCCCTAGAGTTTGAGGAACCCCCTTTTGAGTCTAGGTGCGTTAGATATTTGAGTTTGTTAATAACCTTCCACCTTCACTCGGAAACACAAGTACACGGCTTAAAATGGCTGAAAATAAGGCAACAGAATGAACGCTGGATTTCACCAAATTTGACTTGGGATTGCGTTCATATCGTCCTAGTCCAACATTTTCAGCCATGTTTTTATTCAATATGCCTTTCTGGTGATTTACTTGCCTTTACCCTAGCCTAATCTTCTTTGAATCCATACTAAGTGCCACAACCTGCATCATAAAATAACCATAAATATGAATATGAGAAGCTCCATAAAATTCAAAATTCAAAATGCATTTGAATATGCATTCTCCAAGAAGTATTTATTTACCATATAGTTTGCTGTTTTCATATTCAAATGATGCTCTGATATTCAAAATCAGCTCCACATATCTTCAGCATTATTATGTTTGCATCAATAAATAAACTTTAACGTTAAGCTTCCTTTTCGTTTGGTTTTTAAGGGGCGTATTTAGACAATTTTAAAGGATAATCTTGAATTCAGGTTTGAGAGTTGAGAGGACTTCTTAAATACACCCCTTGTCTTTTTGTGAATGCATCCCAGCATCGATGTGCTTATGAAAATACTCGATAGAAAAAGTTTCTTATAAAATGTTGAATATAGAATAAATAAAATTTACTTCCCTGTCATACTTTGAGATGATTTTTCATGGAAACTTTTACGAAAGGAAAATTTATAAAAAGGATTTCCCAATGAAATATCGAACTTTTGTTAAAGAAATATGACAAGATTTTTTTTAAAAATTTGTAGAACGGATTTATGAAAAGTTTTTTGAATTATTTAGTGCTTTCAGGTAAGATGACAGCTTATCTTTGGGAGTTTTTGCTAGTGCAATCGTTAAGAGAGATTTTAGAGATTTTTTGAGCGAATATTAAGAGATTTGCTCGTTTTTGTGATGATATAGTTTGGTCTAGAAATGGTTTGGTGCTTTGGTATTTGAGTAATAAGTTTGAGACTTAGTTGACCGAGCTGTTGGACTGATTTGACCAAACGTTAGGACTCCAACTCTAACTTAAACCTATTTTTCACAGGTTTAATGCTTGAGTCTCATTAGATTAGCTACCAGCAGCTAGAAATCAAGACACAATAAAGCTTCAGATCAAGCAACTCCTCAAAATCCAACCTTCAAGTCATCCATCATAAACATTTAAGCTTTAATCCCCAATTTTCCAGTCCACCAACACTCATAAAACTCAAAATATCCAATAAAATGTATTTCAAAAATTTATGATAATTTAAGCAGCAAAAACACATTTTATAGCCCAACTTACAACCCACACGCACTTTAAAATCTCCTCAATATTTTTTTTCCATAAATCTTCCATCCATAATATTAAATTATTCAAATCAATGAAAAAAGTTTCAAAAAATAAATTTTTTACACATGAATTCTTTTGCTTTTCAAATGCTCATAAGAACGAGATGATGATGATGTAGATAGAAAATATTGCTATGTAACTAATACAATTCATCCAACCGTAACTTCCGTTACACAAACCCGAACAGAATTGATTTTTTTTTCATGTTTATCGAACAAAAACCTTTGAATTTCTTACAAACTTGTCATGAATATTTTGCATCATTTACAGCCTTTAAATCGAGATCCACCACACGGCCGTTCACAATGGCGCTTCAATGTTTTCGCACAGGATGAAGGCGGCGAAGGACTTGTTGGCTTCGCAGAAGTTCAAATAAATCTCAAAGATGTTAATGATAATGCGGTAAGACATGAGATGAAACTTTTCTTTTTCTTTTTTTGCTTCTATCTTCTCGGAATGGGATCTGACAAGAAGGTGACAAACACTTATGAATTTATTTTCATGTCCTTGTCATTACTCGTGAGATTTCATTTGGTGATGAAAAAGGAAGAAAAAAAAAAGCCACCGAGAAAAAGAAAGAAAAGGAAATCAAATCCGATTGAAAGAAGAAAATAACATGTGAAGTGAATTTTGAGCTCGGTTCAATGTTGGAAGCTAAGATGCAGAACTGAGAGAGATTTTGAATAATTTTGATCAATTCTTGATCATTATTGAACCATTTTGAACAATTTTGATCATTTTTGAACCATTTTGAACAACTTTGATCATTTTTGAACCATTTTGGTCACTTTTGAACCTTTTTGATCAATTTTTGAACCTTTTTGAACAATATTGATCATTTTTGAACCATTTCGATCAATTTTTGACCAGTTTTGATAATTTTTGAACCATTTTGAACCATTTGAACAACTTTTATCTTTTTAAATACTTTACCATATTTTAAAAAATTCAATCTCTTTGGAAAACTAAAAAAAAAAATCTTTAAAGAAAAGTTTGCTCAAAATCAGCACCCAACATATGCGCTCAAATATCACCAACGCTGTAATTTGGAAGAAAACATCTTTTTTTTTGTTGTCAAAAAATTCTTACAATTCCAATTTTCTTTTTCATCCTCATTTCCATTACACTCGATGCTCTCGCTCATAGCCTGTATTCCCACATGGTGTATACCATGGTAATGTAACAGAAAATGGAACAGAAGGTATGTATGTCATGACAATGAAGGCAGATGACTATGATGACATCAACGAGGGAACGAATGCCAAATTGATTTATTCAATTGAAAAGAATGCGATAGAAGAAGATACGGGCCTTCCAATATTCGAGATAAATCCTGATACGGGTGTTATAAAAACATCTGTATGCTGTTTAGATCGTGAAAAGACACCCGATTATTCCCTCCAAGTTGTAGCGACAGATGGAGGTGGTCTCAAAGGAACGGGAACAGCATCCATCAAAGTACGAGATCTCAATGACATGCCACCGCATTTCACGAAAGATGAATGGTTTGTTGAAGTCGAAGAGACAGATGGCTCATCACTTCCAGATGCTCCCATTCTTACTGTCACCGTCAGCGATGATGATGAAATAAATAATTTTCAATACAAAATCATTGAGAGTAGCGGATATGGTGCAGATAAATTTTCAATGATTAAAAATACTGATGGAACGGGAAGCCTTAGAGTCGTCCAGCCACTTGACTATGAGGATCCAATGCAAATGAATGGATTTCGATTTAGAATTCAAGTGAAGGATGATGAGAAGATTAATGATACGGACAAGAATCATCTTGCACACTCGTGGATCATTGTTAAGCTTAAGGATATTAATGATAATACGGTGAGTTTGATGGGATTGAATAGCAATTAAGCTTTGGGGAGCTTTTAAGGGGTTTCTTAAATTTATTGAAGTTTTTGGTGGTCGTAAGGAGGCTGTTCATCTACGCACTTTTGAGCTGACAGTCCCAATTTTTGGTGCGCAAAACCCGATGGTCAGCACAGTCATGAGAGTCATATAATAGAAGTTTGTAGTTTTGACATCAATCTATGTTGTTAAGAGTTAAGAACCCAGTCAAAAACTAGTCGCAGACATTTTCTAAATTTAGAAAGTAGCATGAATCAGTTTGTAGTCATGGAAACCACTCTGAAATGGTTTGGGTGTCTTTAACTTCCTTTCTGAGCTTGACCTAGTCAAGTTATGCTTTTAAGAGATTCCTAAGTTCTTTGACCTTCCTGAATTAGTATACAGATATCAACAGCATCCACCACCCCCAAAAATCACTTACATTAATTCATTCTATAAATACCCCAGACATAATACATAGTAAAGTATCTTTAATCTAACTTATATTAAATTAGAATTCCAACAACAATGTAAATTTACGTTCCAGCCCGGAGCAATAATGAAACAAAATTTAGAAGCCCCACTGCATTTCCACTTCAAAATTCCATTATTTATTGACTTGTTTACCAAACTTTTTATCTCATCTCCATAATCTCCATTTCTCAATTCTCATTTTTCATTCGTTCCTTTTATCTATAGCCGAAATTCAAGAAGCCATTGATAGAAGCATCTGTATACGAGAGTGCAGAGATTGGTAAAGTATTGGGAACATTTAAGGCCATTGACTTGGATAAGGGTGGAAAAGGAAAATTAACGTACATGATTAATCGAACGACAGATCGTCATCGACAGTTTTCAATCAATTCAGACGGAATTGTAACAATTCAACGTCCATTGGATCGTGAAGCAAGTGCGCGTCATGACTTGGAAATACTTGCAATAGATGATGGCATTCCACCACGAACAGCAACAGCTTCATTAATTGTCATTGTAAAGGATGTAAATGATAATGCGCCAGAGTTTGCTGAAAATTATCGTCCAATTGTGCCAGAGAATTCACCGCCAAGAAAGATTATTGAGCTACGTGCGATGGATCGAGACGATGCACTTCGTGGAAATGGGGCACCGTTTCAATTTCGATTAGATCCATCTGCTGACGACACGATAAGATCGTCATTTAAGGTTGAGCAAAATCAAAGTGAGTATAAAGACCATTTGCGTGCCAATTTTTTTTTGATCTTTTTCTTCGCTTGTCGTGTGCACAGAATTGTGTAGGATTGCTCGGTCAATGAAAGAAGTTTTTTTTTGATAAACAGCTGGTGGCATTTTGAAGTTTGATGTCCTTTTCAGCATATTGTCTTGCTCGTTTGGTTGTTAAGGAGTGAAAATTATTAAACTGAATGGATTTTAGAGACAGAAAATTAAAGTAACTGACTACGAGTGATTCAGATATTATAAAATAATTCAGTTTTGCTTTCACTCGAAAGATTCTTATAGGAAAAGGTTAGAGTGTTATTGCAAAAATTGTAACAGTTTTAAAGAAAATGTCTCTAAGCTTCTAAATTTACATGAAACTAAATACTAAGTTAAATGCTTGCCACTTTTTTGAAGCTATTTAATAATATTTGTTATCAAAATTTTGAGGTTAAGTACTAAAATTTTAAAAAATACTTTTCGAAGTGGAGATTTTTTTCAAATTAATCATTTTAATTCGTTATGAATTGCGAAAGATTTTAATTTAAATTAGACAATATTGAAAACATAACAATTTATTAAATCATGTCTACTTATCAGTAAATGCGCTTTATTCATAATTAACTAGTAATTTTTCTACTTGTTCTATTTTTTATTTCAATTTTTTGCTTCTGATTGTCCCACAGAAATTTTTTCCACCTCTCCAACTGCAAGCTATTCCTTATCGCACATTTTCTTCCATTTCTGTCTCAAAGAGAGCAATAAGAATTCCTTTAAATTTTTTTCTACAATTTCCAAACGAATTTTTTTCTTGTATGTACAAAAAGTGAAAATAAAAAACTTTCAAGCGATGCCAAAAAAAATTCCTTCTTATTTTTCTCTCCACTCAAAAGCATTCCTTAATTCCATCTTTTCAAACAAGGATTTGTCACTGCTGCTAAGCTATTCCTACGAAAAGGTATCTTGAGAGATGTGGGATTAGAATTTTTTTTAAAGGAATTTCTAAATGCTCTGTCATTCGTGCGAATAAAGATATAAAGTTTGAAGATTGAAGTTTAAATTCCATCGAAATTTTGTGTTTCATGCAAGATCTTAAAATTTTAGAAGCTTAAGATGTTACTTTTGTGTTGAAAGCTTTTATTTTCTTGGTGTTCAACAGACTAGAAGTAATTTTATATTCGAATGCAAATTGGAATTGTTTTGAAGATGACCAAAAGTTGTGCTTAGAATTAAACTTATTCTGTGTAGAGTTGATGATGTCATTTTATTTATTTTTAATCGGTCGTTAAAAATTCAAATTTTAACGGACATTCCACATTCAAATTTAAACGGTCGTTAAAAATTCAAAAATTTTGAATGTAAATTCGCCATTTTTAAAAACTCATTCAACTTCAAAATCTCAATTGTATCCAGAGTTGCGATACAAGTCGAATGTCACAAGCACACGTGACAGATCTGTCGCAGGCACAGATCAGTCAAATCTGTCCACAGAGAAGCACAGATCTATCACAGATCTATCCTTAGATATGTCCCTGTTAAAGGTAAGTGACAGGTGATTGCCTGTGACAGATCGCAACTCTGATTTTATCAAATCCAATTCATCCTACAAAGTTTATCTACCAGCTGTTGTCCTTAATCTAAATCTTCTTCACTTCCTAATTCAAATTTCTACAGAATTATTCCATTCAAACCACAAAAGGTTAATTTTATGCAATCCTCACGCATTTTTATTCCTCATTTCCATTAACACCTTTTCCAGCACAATCTTTTTTCGATCAAAAGTTAATTCTTTGTACACGAAATGTTTTCCTACACACAAAAAAAAATCCAATCAATTGAAGCACTTTTTAACTCAATTTTACCTCTTTTTCTTTCATCCAATACAAAAAAAATAAAAATCTACAATGTATTCATTACCAATTCAATGTAATGACTCTTTGCGTGGATATATGTTGCTACGGGGAATGACACAGAAGGTGCAAATGGTGAAGGCGTAGCGATTGTTTCATCACTATCATCATTCGATCGTGAACAACAGAAAGAGTATTTATTGCCAATTGTAATTAAAGACTCAGGTAATTAAAAAGAGATGTTGCAAAAAGAAGAGATAAAAAAATTGGAAACGATGTTGAATTGCATTGTAGCTTTTAATCATCCACTTTTCATTTATCTCTTCTTTTGTGTT
The DNA here is from genome assembly GCA_917627325.4 of Chironomus riparius. NCBI lineage: Eukaryota > Metazoa > Arthropoda > Insecta > Diptera > Chironomidae > Chironomus > Chironomus riparius. The sequence continues at coordinate 11,049,620 of OU895877.1, read as the reverse complement.
GATTTTGTAATTCTTCTCCACATGAGAAATTTTTTAAGTGCAATTTCATGGAGAGTTTGTTGAATAGTTACGGAGTAGTTCTAGATGCAGTTTGTCAGATTGAAGATTGTTTTGTTGTGGGATAAAAGCTTGATTGATATAGGATTTATCATTAGTATATCCTGATTTAACTATGTTCTAGATAGTGAGCTAAAGTTAAAGGCTCAGAGGCGGAATGGTTTAGTACTTCGGTACATAATCATTGTAAAGCCGACCCAGCGATCATGGGTTCGAGACTCGGCATGGGAAATTTTTAACTTGTCCTTTTTCGAATCATATGAACTGGAAATGAAACTCACAGCTTTCCCATTGTAGGCTCCAGACAGAAATGTCATCAAAAGAGTGATTGGAATCCCACCGCATCCTCAATAGTTAAACTTACATTAGCTGCAAATCGCCCTAGCGCACCTCTCTCGATCATAATTGATCTGAATAGGCAATGGTTATTTAATTCTACAAAAACCCTGATTTATGATTGTCTAAGGTTTAACTTTATCTTATTCAAAATTGTCTTAGGTTCACTCAGTTCTGAATAGTGCTTAGGGATAAGCTGATTCTGGTTTGTGCTAGTCATAGCCTAATCTAAGTTTGACATAGATAATACAATAATTTGAGTATTGATTAGAGTTGTGAAACTTTGTCAGAATTAAGTCCACATTACATCCAATTGCGTTCACCAAAAAAAAAAATTGTGTCCTACTTCTTGTGGCTGTGGCTGGACACTTCATGCCGTCGCACTTCAGCCACACGATTAGAGACATCCGCTGATCTGAGTACTATGGGTCCTCGATTTTAGTAGATTCGATTTTTCTGGAACAAAACACAAACTCAAATCGAGGACCCCAAGTATTTCCTAGAACTAAGAAAACCGAAGTTTATTCTACATTCAACCTAACCTACTTTACAGTAGCTAATCTACATTCAATCCTATATCTTATAAGCGCTGTTATTACCCCACAACCATAAACAACTCTCAATCTTACTTCTCTTAATTGCATCCGTTTTACTCCATTAATCTTTTATCCTTACCATTTTCATTAATCAACCAAATTACTCACACACCCAACTTATTATCTACAATTCTCAATTCTCTCCTTCAACAGGATCACCATCAAAAACTGGTACAAGTACACTAACAATAATTGTCGGTGATTTAAATGACAACATGATGCATTCTGGTGCAAAAGAAATAACAGTCTATAATTATCTCGGTCAGGCTCCAGACACACCCATCGGTCGAATCTTTGTGAATGATTTGGACGATTGGGATTTAGAAGATAAGAAATTTTATTGGAATGACGTTGAGAATCATCGATTTAAATTGGATGAAGAGACTGGAATGCTCACAATGCGTCGTGGTGCACGTGAGGGAAAATATCGATTAAATTTTAAAGTTTATGATCGTAAGCACATCCAAGAGACATCAGCCAACATAACTGTTTCTGTTAAGCATTTGCCCTATGAGGCAATTGTTCATTCGGGTTCAATGCGTATTGTTGGTTTAACGGATGAACAATTGATAAGCAATTGGGATAGCAAGACGCAAGTGGCGTATCGTAGTAAAATAGATAGACTACAAGATAAATTGTCCGAGCTATTGAGTATAGATAGAAAAAATATCGATATATTTAGTATACAAGTGCGTCAACTGAATCCACCGACAACCGATATACGTTTTAGTGCACATACACAATTTTTCTATAAAGCCGTACGTCTAAATGGCATTGTATTATTACATAAATTGGAGATAGAATCGGCCGTTGGACTTAATATAACAATGGTCAATATAAATGAGTGTATGGATGAGAATAATAATTGTAATGGTTCATGCTCAAATCGTCTTGATATTAATGCCAATCCATATGTGGTTAATGCTAACAAAACAGCATTTGTTGGTCTCCATATCAATGCAACCGGCAGTTGTGAGTGTGATGCAAAAACATTTAATAAAATTGAGACATGCAAGACACATCCGTGCTTGAATGGCGGCAAATGTGTTGAGAATAAATATGGAATTAGATGTCATTGCTTGCCTAATTATGCTGGACCGAGATGTCAACAAACGACGAGGAGTTTTCGCGGTAATGGATGGGCATGGTATCCATCATTGGATATGTGCGATAATAGTCATCTCAGTTTGGAGTTTGTGACATTAAAGGCTGATGGAATTTTACTCTATAATGGTCCAATACGCTCATCAAATGAGACAAACTTATCTGACTTTATAGCAATTGAACTTGATCGTGGATATGCACGACTACTTATCGACTACGGATCTGGCACAACTGAGTTGACTGTCCGCACAAAGAAACTCTTAAATGATGGCGAGTGGCATCAAATTGATGTCTTTTGGGATATGGAAAATATTCGTATGGTCGTCGATTTCTGTAAATCAGCTGAAATAACTGAAGCGGATGATGGCACAACGCCAGATATTGATTTGACCTCATGTCAGTCACAATCAAAAACGAAACCATTCAATGAATATCTCAATGTCAATACGCCATTACAAGTCGGCGGCTTATATCGTGAGAAATTTGATTATATCAATGCGAAATGGCAAATGAATCCAATTGGGGAATATTTTGATGGATGTATACGTAACATTAAGCATAATGGAGTCTATATTGATTTAGCACATCCGGGATTAAGTAAGAATACGGCACCCGGATGTCCGGTCATACAAGATATATGTTATAATGTACATCCAACGAATAAATGTCTTGATCATGGTACGTGCATTGGCAGCATGAATGAGCCAAAATGTGAGTGTCATGCTGGATGGACTGGACAATTTTGTAATACACCCACCGTACCCGTAACATTTAAGTCACAAAGCTACATTAAATATGCATTAAGTTTTGAACCAAATCGCTTTAGTACGACGCTACAGATGCGATTCCGTACACGCGAGAGATTTGGCGAAGTATTTAGAATGAGTGACCAACAGACGAGAGAATACGGCATTCTTGAAGTCTTCGAAGCTAAATTAAGATTCCGATATAGTTTAAATTCAGCACAAATTGAAGAGCAACAATTAAGCTTAACGTCTGTTCAAGTCGACGACGGTCAATGGCATTTTGTAAAGATTAATCGATATGGATCGGCAGTAATGATGGAAATTGATGGAGGTGAGGGTAAAAATTACAACGAAACATTTGTATTCGAAGGACATCAGTGGCTGTCGATTGATAAGCAGGAAGGAATTTTTGTGGGTGGAAAGCCGGAATTCACTGGAATTAAGTCGTTGGAGGTTAACAGTGATTTTCAGAATAGCTGTGTTGATGATGTGAGGTAAGTTTAAGGGTTTATTTAGGGAATTGATTAATTATAATGGGGTTGCACTTCTGCTGTCAATTGTGAGAGAATTATTGTCTTGCTTCTGGAAGTAAAGCATCTCTGGAGATGACTTTGATTCTTTCTTGGTTGTACTAGATCCTCTCAAGAAGAGATGAAGCAGAGGGGAGGATGAGAACGCTTTCTCAATGGTAGATTGGGTCGACACCCTAGCTAAGCCCCTGCTTTCAAGTAAGGCATCCCTTAAGCCACTTAAAAAGACCAGAAAAGCTTAGCTTATCAAACTCAATCCAAACAAACCTTTCTCCAACAAAATTTTCTACCTACTCAACAACTTAGTTCTGCATTAAGCATTCTATCAATAGATCCTTTGAAATCTAATTCACACCTCGGTTCTCTCACATACTGACGGTATGATAAAGTGCCATTTCAATAACATGACAAAACATTCATGTCTACAAAAGGACATACATAGTGATAAAGATTATTCATAAAGTGTCATCAGCAGCACTCAATGAACAAACACAGAAAAAAATAATAATCTATCTATATTCCCACATTTTTCTTCCATCATCATTGTCATCAAACATTAATGGACAACAGGTTAGATGGAAAAAGTTTACCATTACCACCGCATTCGAATGGCACACAATGGGGACAAGCGACAGCGGCTCGTAATGTTGAAAAGTATTGTGCATCTAATAATCCATGTTCGAATGCATTCTGTCCAGAGCCATTTGAGTGTGTAGATTTATGGAACAAGTATGAATGCAGGTATGTACATACATAAATTGACATGTGTTTAGCATGTAGGATTTTTTGGAGGTGTGGACGCTGTGGATAAATATTGATAAGCAATTTTCGCAATTCAGCACTAGCGTCCACAACCTCCAAAAATACCGTAATCCGCTTTATGAATATTCAATGGATTTATAATTGCTACAAAAAAAACTTTGTTTTTTCTAGCTGTGGCGATGGCATGGTCGTATCATCGGAAGGTAAAGGATGTGTCGATCGTAATGAATGTCTTGATATGCCATGTCTTAATGGTGGTACGTGCATAAATCAAGAGCCTCGACTACGATATCGATGTGTGTGTCCGGAGAATTTTTGGGGTGAAAATTGTGAATTTATGAAGGAGAGACAAGCATTGAAGCTTAGTACAAGTGCCTTGGCAGCCGTTATTGCATGTTTATTAATCATTATAAGTGAGTGTTTACGTTTAATTAAATTTAATTATTATTAATTAGACATTAGGACTGAGTAGAAAATGAGCCTACTCATTATTATGCTAATTTAGTCCTCCTCAATTGCTCATTCCTTTTTCTCAAAACGTCGTCGACGACAATATTAATGCTCTGTTTTACATAACATGCCACTATACACAGTCCTTCGTCTTACTATCATCATAATGAGTTGGAAATATTTTTTTTTCTACTGTTTAATGGTGAATGTTGTTATGGCGATGCTGCGATTAAGGCTTACAATTGCGGAGTTTTTTTTTTCTCTTTTTTTGCAAGAATAGTTTCTCTGCAGATGATCTTAATTAACATGATTAATTGCTGAGTAATTTATGAAATTAAAGTAATAAGAAAGAATGGCTATGAATGCTCAAAAGTAAGAATGAGGTTTATTCTGGTTGGATGTCGCATAACATAAGTAGTGTGGTTTTGCATAAAATTATCTTGGCATTTGCTAAATTTGGTCATATCAAATCGACCAAAAGAAAATCCTTAGAAAGTCCCATCCTGAAATTCAAAGCAAAACATGAACTAAATTGACTCCAACAACACTTTACGCCTCGCTCATTAAAATTCCGCCAACAATATCCACACCGAGTTGTTAATTGATATGAAATGGAGGAAATCTTCTTATAAATTGTAAAGCCGCATTATAAATTGCCTATTGCTGTTGCTATAGACCCACAAGTACATATGCTTAACCACAAGAAATTGTTTTCCATTTACAATAATCAATTTCCCTTTTTGCTGTGCCTATTTATTAGTAATATGGAGTGGGAGATGGGAATTATAGAAATGAGAGCAATTTTCACGCAATAATGAGCATTCGTAGGATGATTAATAATCAGTTCCTATAGGAAATAAATTTTCTTTTCTGCTACGGCCTCTCATGAGGCTTATAAATGATTTTAAATTGTTTTCAATATGTGCTGTGAGTTGCGATGGGATTAATTTTAAAATAAACAAACTATTGACGTGGAATGTAAGCTCAAAATTTGGTTGAGAAGCTGTTGACTATTTTGTAGCTGGAGGGACAATTTTGGGTAAAGCTTATGGATTCTGAGAATTCAAAAATATGTCTCGATCGATCTATTCATGCATGATATTGTTCATCACAAAAGCTAATTAATTTTCCATTTCCTTGTACTTCCAGTTTTATTATTTTTATACTTCTCATTCAATCGCAAGAGAAATCCAGCAACGAATGTCAAGAAACCAGTCACAAAAGAAGACATTCGTGAGAATATTATTAATTATTGTGATGAGGGTGGCGGTGAAAATGATATGATGACATTTGATATGAAGACATTAAAGATTCCAATAAGCACACAACTGCCCGAACTTGTACAGCATAAGGCATCATCAAGTAAGTAGTATTGAAATTTGATACTGACAAATTGGGTAAAAGTATTGCTGGGATGTTCTCGGGCCAGGCTGAATTCAATCAATTCTATTCGAACTTAGCTATATTATCTAGGATCTAGCTGAATTAAATCCTCTTGAATAAAGCTGAATCAGATCCTCTTGGGTCGAGCTGAATTAGATCCTCTTGGGTCGAGCTGAATTATATTCCCTTGGGTGGAGCTGAATTAGATCCTCTCGGTTGGAGCTGAATTAGTCCCTCTCGGGTCGAGCTGGAGTTAAACTTGCCAAGACGATCGAAATTCGTTTTTTAAAAAATTCTTATTCTCAATCTTATTTTCTCTCTTACTCAACCAAATTACCTCCAATCCTAATTCATCGACCGTTTTCATTGCCATCATTAATGACAAAAAAAGGACCAGACATTGCAGTCGTATCAGATCAAATAATTAAAGTTGACACGACCGTATTAAATGAGAGGAAAAGAAGAGTCGAGGATATAACTGTCCAGCACTTTGATGATCTAAGGAATTATGCGTACGAGGGTGCAGGATCAACAGCTGGCTCTCTTAGTTCAGTACTGGAGTCAGGTACAAAACTTAAGTAATTATCAAATTAGATTTGTAAATTAGACATAAAATATTCTAAAATTTAAAACTTTTACTCCAAACATAAATTAGGGACTGACGACGAGCCCCACGAGTACAGCAAGTTCCTTGCCAAGTGGGGTCAACCTTTCGATAAAATTGCTAGCATGTACTCGCAGAAAAGCACAAGTGACATCGAGAATGATGAAATTAGCTAAAATTAATTTTTTTCTCCTAATTTTGTACATTCATTAAATAAATTCATGTATATCGTAATTTATTATTTAATGGCTGTGTTGTCCATTTCGTTGATGGATATGCCTACGCATAAAAAATTCACTAATTCAATATTCATCAACGAATGATGAGAAGTCAGCAGATAAAGTTGAAAAAAAATGTTACGTTTTTATTTGAGAAATAAATTTTATTTTTTTGTTGTACAGAAAATTTAATTTTGTTGGGAACGCGTGGTGGATTTGAATGCCTAACCAGATTAATTACATAAATGAGCGTAAGAATGGGATGAAATTAGGGGACCTTTGTGAGAGTTTTGTTAGATAATTGTGGATGAATAAGGTTTGTAAAAATGTTATTGATCGCTTTTGACTGTAAATAAATGTCAAGAAATTTATAATAAATTATTGTAGCTTTAAGGTTTAGTATTAAATAATTATGAGAGCGATTGATAATATTTTTGCAAATTTTATTGGTATTTCTATTAATTTTAGATTTTTAAAATTTGAAAATTGTGATTTTTGATTTTATTAAAACGTTTTTATATTTTTTAAAAATTGGATTTATTATTATAAATTTAAAAATTTTAAAATAAATTCCGAAAAGTTTCAATTCAAATTTTTTCCATGAAATTTCACTATCACTGCCTGTAAATATTTAAAAATAATGTCTAAATAGTCAATATCAATTGAAGAATTTTCGACAAAAAAAAGATCCAGTGCGAAATTTGTTGAATTTAATTCAAAAAAGTTGACAAATTTATTCAAAATTTATGTGAAATTCTGTGAAAAATTTAAGATTTAACTTTATTTATAAATTTGAAATTCTTTTAAAATAATTTATTTTAAAATTGACAAATAAATTCAAAATAATTCTAACAAAATTTCTTACAAGTGCCGACAACCACCCACACCTTGACAAATTAAATTCGTTGATTTAATGTTCAAATAAATTTAAATTAGAACAAAAATAAAATAAAACGAGAAAAAAATTAAAAAAATAAAATTGTATGAAAAGATCATGTAAGAAAATCGTTGTGTTGAAATTTTTTTTCTAAATGTAAACTAAGGATATATTATAATAAAAAAAATTAAGTGAAAAAATTCCATTGAAAAATCAAATTTATAGAAAATAGGAAATAACAATAAAAAAGAGATTTAAATGAAATATAAATTGTAAAGTTTAAGAAAAAATAAATTTATGACATAAAAAAATCGATTTCACAGCGAACAAAAAGAAAATCAAAATAAAAAAAATAAAAAAATTCAATGAATGAAAAAATGAAAAAAGATGAGAATGAATCAAAAAAAAGAAAATTGCAGAACCATTGAGCGAAACTGCATAAGAATTTTTTTTTCTCTGGTAGTTGAAGTTTGCCAATGGAATCAGCAGAACATGATGAAATATTGTAAATAGACTTTCATGATTATTATTATTATTACTAAAAATCAACAATAGACGAGAATGGAAACTGTATTGTGCAAAAACAGCGATGAAAAAAAAATATCAAATGAAGTAATGTCAAATAAATTTTTAATGCAAAAAAATACAAAAAAAATCTGTTTTTTCTCTTTCTGTCGTTTTAAGTTTGAAATGAAATTGCAGGGAATGAAAAATAAAACGTTTTGTTTCAGAAAGTGGAAAATTTTCAAAATTTATTTTTTAAACTATAAAATTTCACAAAATTTGCTCGTTCAAAAACATTTGCAAGTTTTGAATTTTGTAATATTATTTTTTTTTTATTTTCCAACTTTGAATTTTTTTAATTTCAAAATTGTTTATTCAATAATAAAATTATTTAATTTATATTCAAATTTTATGATCTTTATAAAAATTTCCAGACTCAAATTTACAGATGCGCCCATCTCTACCCATGCAATTCAACAGCCATTCCATCATTTTAAGCGGTAGCTCACTTTGAACATTTAACAATTCAACAATTGAACAGAGACATGAAAAATGTTTATGGAAATGATTTTTCTTTCATTTCTCTTTTTTTTCTCCATTCGAAATTACTTTCAAGCATGGCATTACAATAAATTAAAATTGATACAATAGAGAAATTTTCAAGCATTTAATGGAAAAATTATTCTGACTTTTTGTATTCTTTAAATATTGAAATAATTTCATTTATGGTCGTGGAAGATTTATCAAAGTCTTGTGTCTAGGTTGAATGAATTGTTGAATTGCTAATGAAATTACAAGGGAGTGAGGATTTTTTTACTGAGTTTTTAAGGATAATTTTATTTTTAAACATTTTAATAAGTTTCTTATCTTTAAAATTTTTTGATTTATCAATTTTTCGATTTCGTTTATTTTAGTTTTTGATTTTTTAAATTTTTTGGTTTTTTAAATTACTTAACCTTTCATATTTTTTACTTTTTTCAATTTTTCGATTTTTAAATTCTTTTATTTTTAAATTTATAAATTCTTTTATTTTAAATTGTTTTTAACTCTATAGTTTTTTTGTTTTAATATTTCTTGTTAATATAATTGAATCTTTTTAAATAAAATTAAAATAAATTTTTACCTTAAACTATCAATTTTTTAATTTATTTATTTTAATTTGACTTTCAACGATTTTGTGGAATTGATTCAAAGTTCAGTTTTACTTATTTTTTTAAAATACTAGGGGGTGGGCTGGTTTAGTTGACCCCAAACTTTACTAAAATATTAAATCAAATCGCCTTTTTTATGACATCATCCATGATTTAAGTGGAAATGGAAAGTTTAAAGCTTAACATTAAATTTTAAAACAGCACAAAATCTGTTTTAATCTTCCACCATCCTTTCATGAAAGCTCCAAGGACACAACGAATGAATTATTAAGCAAAAAATATTAAAACAGTTTTCTGTGTAAATATAAAAAATGAGAAAATGGTTCATTAAAATATATATATTTTTTAAAATTAATTGGCAATTCAAGCGAAAAGTTTCAATAAACGAAAAACTTCACGTTCAATAAGTGCATTAATGATTTATAACAGCATAATTACCATTATGTGTTCACTGATTAATTGATTAAATAGCAAGTATGAAAATGCAGGTTATGGGATATTCTCAAAGAACTGGGAACTTAAGATTCTGGTAGTCACGTCTCTTAGATCCAATCGCTTGCAAGTGATTGATCTTACACGTATGGTCCTTTTTAATTTGCTCCTAAAATTTTATTTAATGTTCCTTTAATTCTATTAAATCAAGATTGCCTCGTCACCAAAATTCTATTTTACTCCCCCAAACCTCACACAAACCATTTCACATCCAAATAGGTCACCACAAAAATCCATCAATCCCGCTATCCACACAAGCATCCATCCAACCGCGAATAAATCACCCCAAAAAATACGTATTCATATCAAAGCTACTCTCAAAACCACAAAGTAAGCGTAAGTAGCATCCACAACAAAGACGAGCAGCATCAAAATTAATGGATCTTCAAAACATCGGCCAAGCCAATTCATCATCTCCAAATAAACAGCAATTTATCTCAAAACAGAAAAATTTCATACAATGCAAAAAGTTCAGCATACAAGAATTGGGAGAGGAAAGATGGGAGATTCGGGAATAGAGAAAAATGGAGAGGCTTTACAACCCATCCGAATCCAAAGCGTTAAAAGCTGACCATAAATTTTTACAAAAAAAAAACGAGAACGTTTATAGCTTTTCTTTTATTTAACCCACAGAATGTTCGGCTTTTGTTGATGTTGAATGAGCTTTTTTGAAGAAGAATATTAAGGAATAGATGGGAAGATTGTTGATGGTTTGGATGGCTGATTTGGGGAAAAGTTGGCTTGCAAAAACATGTAATTTGATCTTGGAATTAGAATAAAAAATTGAGGAACTAATGAAAAAATAATGTGACTATGGACTGATGCCTCGAAAGCCTTAGAAACAGGTTCCACAGGGCATCTGCAAGTTCGGACTAAAATATTGTAAAATATTGATTTTCTGTTCAGTTTAAGGCTTAAATATCAAGTTCTTATTTAATTTAAAATCAAACTTCAAGATCTTCAAGAAAAAGTTCCCCAAAAAATGCGCCTTAAACCCAATGAACCCAAAATATTTCAAACTTGTGACTCTTTTATTTCACCAAACACCACAAATTCGTACCTTTTTCATCTTCTTATTTTCTCTGTTCTGTTTTTGCCCACAAAATACATTGCACTTTCAGCTCACCATACATTCATTTAATTCAGCCATAGGTACATCCATTCATACATGTACCACTATTCCGAAAAAAATTGACCATTTATTTTATTCTGAACACGTTTCAATTCGAGAATTAAAAAAATGAATTTATTCTCAATTTATGGTTTTGAATTTGATATCTATAACTGAACATGCATGAATACTCATAACATATTATATTAAATTTATGCTCTCGTACACGCTTAACACGATAGGTGAAATTCATGGCAGCATTTGAAAGTAAGATGAGTTTGGGAATTTATGGAGTGGAAACGATGATTAGAGCGAAGTTTTTGGGAGAGCAGGATGTGCTGGTGACTTTTGGTACTCAAAACGCTTAAAAATTTCTCTCATTTCTCTCAAAAATCAGCTACAGCAAAAAGTCGAAAAGGTGAAAAACTATCGAGCATGCTTTTCGTCATTAAATTGCATGCTTTATTCATCCTCTCCTTCCGAAATCTAAAATTTATTTGCTTTTCTGCAACGTGAAGTGTTTATTCTAATGATTTTTTGATCGTTTTAATGGAAAACTAATAAAATATTTGAGTTGAAATATCAGCAATTGAAATCTATTTTTCTGCAATATCCGTGAATTAATAAATGGAAATGATTTTTTTTTTATTTTTCGTGAATGTGGTAAGTATATGTGCTGATTTTATGATTTATGTGAATGAGGTGGGTTTTATTGAAATGTTTTTTTAAATTTTATTTTTATTGAATTTTTGGTGGAGTTGGTTTATTTTGAGGATATCGAGGCATGCTGATGTTCTTAAGGAACAGGGAGTTTTATTAAGTATTTATAGAGAAAAACCAGTTAATGTAGAGGAAGTGATAAAAGAAATGTCAAAATCAGCACGAACAATTAAATTTAATGTATGAATAATGAATTAAATATTTAAACTTATGAAGAATGTTTATAGATTAAAGGATTCAAATAACGGTTTTTTAATTTTCGAAAATGGGCCCCCCCCCTTAAAAATTTTCTGGCTACGCCCCTTAATAAGGATGATGAAGGAAAAGATGGGAATCCTTCCTAGTCAGGGACCTAGAATAATATGCTTTGGGCAGAGCTCGAAGTCAACTTGAGATTTCTATCGATTTTGTACGAAGGAGTCAACTCGACTCCATACAAAATTTCATCGACTCCGAGCTCTGGTTTTGGGCTTTTGATGAATTTTCTGACGTTGGTTTGGATGGAATCTACAAAAGTACATTAAGTGAAAATGGAAGGGGGGTTGCGCCTGGCGATTACTAATCCTTTATAGAGAATTTGCCTACAATTGCTGGAAAAAATGCCTACAACACAAAATGCAGCACAACATACCCGCACTCCCAATTCTAGCTCAAATATTTCTACAGAAGTCACTCAACTTAATTAAATTTTCTCACATTCATAATTCTCAATTAAAATCTATTCTAAAAATACATCATCTCAAAACCACATGTCTCAATTTCCTTAGAAAATTTAAATACTGAAAATTAAAAGTAAGAAAAAAATTCTTCATTTCTTTCTCGTTGCGTCAGTAATTTCCATCCTACACAAAATTCTTTTTAAGGTTTAACCACATAAAGAACAACCTTCACATGTGAAAATGTATTCATAAGTACCATCATATGACATACATCCTACATATTGTAATCCAGATGTTAAGCTTAGATAATTGGTTGGATGTAATGCTTCAAAACAGGCTCTTAATGATATTAGAATGAAAATTTTAAGCTGGTGTTTTAAGAATTTAGCAAAAAGACATTCTTAAAATAAATTCAGGGGTAATTTATAAATGATGTCACAAAGATCCAGCATCCGATGCTTGATATGTTCTAGGAGGCCTCATGGTACCTAATTAATTTTCTAGAACAGTGCTGTCTAAACTTTTTTGTGCCAAGGCGTACCTTAGTGAAAGTCGACGACCGAAACAGCACAAAGCATGTGGTTTGTGGTATTTCAACAATTTTTAAACAGCACCAGAGCTCGAAATCGACTCGAGATTTTCATAGATTTTGCATGGCGGAGTCGACTCGATCCCATACAAAATTTCATCGACTTCGAGCTCTGTACAGCACACTAGTATAGACACAGTTTAGACAACACAACCCAAAAAGAATAGTCGAATTGTATATCCCAAAGATAAAGCTAAGTTTAAGCTCAGATGGTGAGCTAGACCAAAACAAGCAAAAATCTTTCAGTTCTCACTCTCATCGTTCTACAGATGACGTCATAACTGAACTCCTCCTCCTTAACAGTCAAAAGGATTCTCACAAAGAAAAAAATTTAAATCCTTCTAATTTTTCTTCGTAATAAAATTATTCTCAAGGTTACAGATGAATCCGTTCCAATGACAATGCTATTTGCAACTCAGCATGCCTGATTTATTAAATCCATTTTCCTCTTAAATTTTTTTTTTTACATCTACCTACAATCTTTTATGTTGTCATGGTATCAGCAATAAGAATATCAGTATCAAAAAAGATCAAAATGATAAAAGGAAGGGAAAAAAATATTCAAATTGAATGATTCTCAGATGAATGTCCTGTTGAACGGATGGATGGAGAATACTTTTTATATTTTTTTATGCTTTTTTTTCTTTCGATTTTCTTTTGCTTTTTAGAATTTTTTTTTGAGTTGTCGTGTCCTTGAGAATATTTTTTTTGTAGTCCTTGTGAAAAGTTTTGTGATTTTTTGAGCAAAATGTAAATTGAGAAGAGTTTTCTTGGATCATGAATGATGCTTAATTTAATATTGAATAGTTTAAAGAGAATTTAATTTGAAATGAACTTATAACTAAGTATTCAAATACAGTCAAATCAAGAAAAGCTCAATCTCGTTAAAACTTGTTTAATAAAACTTATTGTTGTTCATTCTGTCAAAAAATAGTCTTATTGTAGTCCAATTTAAGTTAAAAGGGCTCATTATATTCTTAACATGTCCAAAAAATTATACTGTCGTCATAATTGGTTCAAATAGTGGTTCAACCTAGCTCAATAAATTCACATTATAGTCCAAACTAAATCAATGAGTAAAATTCTAGTCCATTAAAATAACATTCTAGTCCAAACTCATTTAATGAGTAAAATTCTAGTCCAATAAAATGACATTTTAGTCCAAACTAATTCAATGAGTGAAATTCTAATCAATTAAAATCACATTCTAGTCCAAACTCATTCAATAAGCAATATTCTATATTCTAGTTCAAATTATCACATTCTAGTCCAAAATTATTCAAAGAGCAAAATACTAGTCCAATAAAATAACATTCTAGTCTAAACTAATTCAATGAGTAAAATTCTAGTCCAATAAAATCACATTCTAGTCCAAACTAATTCAATGAGTAAAATTCTAGTCCATTAAAATCACATTCTAGTCCAAACTAATTCTATGAGTAAAATTCTAGTCAAATAAAATCACATTCTAGTCCAAACTCATTCAATGAGCAATATTCTAGTCCAAATTGTCTACGTGGAGAATTATTCTAGTCCAAAACAGTTCAATAAAGATCGTTCTAGTCCAAAATTTACTAAATACATTTCATTCTATGTCAAACTAGCTCAAAAGAGTGATTCTAATCATAGATTCTGCAAATTTGACTAAACTCCCCACAAGGAACCAATCTACAATAGTAAAATTATTTCTAAATCCAAAAACTTTCCGCTCGAGGAAAACGGACGACATTTACACAAGTTGGAATTTTAAAAGAAATTCTTTTTTGACTTGAAAAAAAATTTCAATTCCTTTTCCGTCCTCACATTGCTGTCATTTCTGAGAAAGGTGTTGAATAGGAATTTCACAAACCGAACATACTTTCAGCCAGCGTGTCTCTTTTTCATTCCCGACCAAAAGAATAAAAACAAATTCCTCAATTGAGGTAGGCAAAAAAAAAAATTTGCATAAGGAAGAAGAAATTTACATAAATATGAATTTTTATTTCCATTTCACCCGTTCTGCTTTGAAATGACAAAGTTTTTTCTTAATGTTGTCCAACAACATTTCAACAATCGTGCCAGACAAATTAGAGAAATTGTCATGGAATAAAAATGGGAAACATGATGTTGGAATATGATGAATAGCATTTATGTCGTTCTATTTATTCATACCTTTTTTTTATCGGTTATGTCTTTATTCTGCTTTGATGGAAAATTCTTGCTGATATTCTTAGTGATCTTTTAGTGAATTATGTAATGCTAGAGGCAGTGGTATAGCTAAGAGGGTTCAAAACCCCTCCCAAAAATTTTTAAAGGCATTGAGAGCATGACTCAAATGTTTTAGGGGTCCAGGATCTCCTGGCTACGCCCCTGGCTAGATGAGATTTTTGTACAAAAATTAAAAATTTGAGTCGAGTCAATCAAAAAATTTTTATTTTAATCACTGAAAAAATAATCAAAGCTTTAGTTTATTTATGTGCCATTGTCGTGTCATCGGCCATAGTCATTGTTGAGCTTGCTGTTGAGCTGGATGTGACTGTTGAGGTGGATGTGGCTGTTGAGCTAGATGTTACTGTAACTGGCATTGTAGTTGTTGTCAATTTACCTGATTTTGAAATTATTTTAATAATTTATTTTAAAATAAATCTTTTTAAATTAATGTCTAATATTAATCAGAGCTCGAAGTCGATGAAATTTTGTATAAAGTCTAGTTGACTCAAAGTCGACTCCACCATACAAAATCGATGAAAATCTCGAGCCGACTTTGTGCTCTGATATTAAACCTTAATCAAGACTTAAATTTAACAAATATAAAATTTTTCAAAAGCACTCACATTTTGGACCCAAAACTAAACATTTACATGCACAATCTCTAATATCGAAATATTGAAAGGCTCCACATCGTCGTCCTTTAATGGGGCAACGGTTCACTTTGTTGTTGTCATCACTCTGCCCATTAATTTGCAGTAAAATTGCTATATTTAAGTAAATATTCATTTTAATATACAAAAAAGTCCTCGTACTTAATTTAAATGAAACAGAACAAACTAGCAATTCAAATCGAGGACCCAGGAACGTAAGCACAGGAAGGGGTCAGTGTCAAAACCTCCCTATTATCAGAAAGTTTACATCATAATTAACTGAACTTTATAAGATCCGAAACAAAAAAAAATTGCACCCATTTGAGAATCGAGGATTGATTACATTGATTAAAAATGATCAAACTCTAATTTATCACTTCCGCATCCTTAGCGAGGACCCCCTTAAAAAGTACAAACAGCACTTACTACTTATTACCAAAATCGAAAGTAACAAAACTGCAAAGTTATTCATTTTATTTGACTAAGAATATTTCGACACTTTTCTACTCAAAAGTCAAATTTACACTGAGAATTATTACTGAGTTGTCCAACTTTATATTTGCCTGAAAGAATTTTTGATGACATAAAAAGTGACTTTTTTAATGGACAAATTTTTATTACACTTCTTAAATTCTTAAAGGTATCAAAATTAAATGCATTAAAATTTTGATAAAATGTCGCATTCGGAAGTATGATTGAGTTTAACAATCCCTCCTCGATCAGGATTGAATACTAATCTGGAGCCGGTTTCTAGGGCTATGCGGTACACCCTGCACTAGCCTCATATCCCACGTTAAAGTATGAAGAATTTCATTATAGCCCTAGGCTATCCAGAGGAGACCTAGAAACCAGCCCCAAAATATAAACCAAATAATTTTCAAGAACAATTTTTTTTACCATTTTAATGCATTTTAAGATTATTGACCGAATGCAACATGTCCAGTTATATTTAAGTTTAAATCAGAAGCAATAAAAATTGATATTTCTGGCTCGTAAAATTGCAAGACTCATAAAAATTCTGATGCAAGTTACAGTGACGTAGTAAAGATGTTAAATGCATATTTTGGATATGCCAATTAAAGTATCAAGATTTCAACACTGTCATGTTTACCTTCCTTTGTGTATGTTGATTTCAGAAATGGTTGTAAACCTCACCATCCCTAGCCTGAATGTGAGGCTGCCACACTACAGGTATGTAAGGTTGTTTGGATATTCTTTTAATCTATCCTTTAGAGTACTTATTCCGGCACGAGCTCTGTTGCCAGCGGTGCATTTAGCAGTTTCAAGAGAAGGTATGCACTTGATATTTAGTCAGCTTCGGAGTCAGACTTCGGCTTTCCCAATCTCCCATTTCAAGACTGTAGCAAACCGAATTCTCCAATTAGGCTTGTTTGGACAAAATGAGCAAAAGAAAACCGAAAAATCTTGAAATATTAATGCAAAAAACACAAAATAAATTGAAGCAGCTCCAAATCATTTTGATGATATTTTTTTTTCATATCCTATGATCTATAAAAAGTATTCAGAATATAGGGCTAAGAAAAAGAAGTCATGAAAAATATAAAAATAAAATCTAAGCAATTTTTCCACTCCTTTCCATCTTCATATCTCAATTTTTCTTCCCTCCTTCCATTACGTTCTATCTGCAAAATATATATGTGAATAAAAAAAATTAAAGAAGTCCTCGTGTTATTGATCGAGGGAATTAAGCGCATTTTTGTGTTAGCGATCAGTATTGGATTATCATTTAAGGGTTTATCATTTAACGGTTTTTTGGAATTCAAGTTTTTTACGGGTTAAATAAAATTCGAATTTCTGGACGCACCCTGAATACAATTTTTACAACGGTAGAAAATAATGCAATTCTCTAAACGCACCCATCACGTGTTTTTCATATGAAATAAAAAAAAATCATTGATTAAAGTACAAATACTCTGTTTTAAGACTTTTAACTGTTCGGCCAACCAATAACTCGATAGAACTGAGCTAATAAAACAAACCCGAGCTCTCGACGATGTCTTGTTTAAAAGTTTTTCTTGCCCCGAACAGCCGAACAGCCGAACAAAGTGTATTAGTAAGCTATTTTTCAGAAACAAGTTTCAAAAATGTGCTAAAAAATATTCATAGACATTATAAGAGATAAGGAAGATGATAAGGAGCAACAAAAAAAAGAAGAAGTCGGCAATATTTACATATTATATACTTTATGGAGCGACAAAGACGATAAATGGTAAAGGAACGGTAACGGGAGATGTGAAAAAAAAAGAAAAAGAAGTCGCGTGTGTATATCAACCCTTTTTATGACTTTACTGGCTGATGCCGCAATGTAAAAATAACCATAATTTGAGACAACACATAAAGCATGTGAAAAATAACATTTCTATATCATACCAACCATGAACCGGAGGGCGAAAAGTGGTAATGGGAATAGTAGCAAATAATAATGGTGGGAAAAATGCTGCTAAGTTTGTGAGAATGGCGCAGTTTCATAGATAAAAATTGTGAAATAAAAAGAATATCAAACTTAACCCCAAACCCTCGTAAGCAGCCACATCCCCAACTAGCAATCACTCACACACAAAAAAAATGTATTCACATCACATAAAAAAGTCACTGATCCATAGCTGAAAATTTGATGTGAAAATAGTTGTGATAAATTGCGTCTCTTTCTAAACCATAAAGAACAAAGCAGTATCGTCAGATGAAATCATCTTTCATGCATCATTTGACAATTTTTTTTCATGGTTGTGTGCTAATTTAAGTTCAAACGGAGACACAAAGTAATGACAAATGTTTGGTGTGATGCATGATATGGAATTGTGGTTCAATTTGTTCATATTATTGGTGCTTATTTTGGGGGTTTTTTGCTGGTGGTTTGTTCGCTATTGAGGTTGTCCTGTACTTGAGAGTTTAAGTATCGATATCGAAGCTAAGGGAGCCCTTAGAAGGTTTGATGATTACAAATAAATAAGCTGGTGATGATTTTGTACACGATAAACCCCCAAACCTTCTGTGATCGACTTCATTCATGGTTTTTGTTGAGATATGATAGTAATGCTCTTATCAATGAACATACTGGACATCAGATTCAGCTTGTAGAGACAGAAAAGATTTTAACTTATAAATAGCATTTATCCATAGAGACATAGAGTTGAATAACCCTCGATAGTTCAGTTATAGAAGCATGTGACTGGAAATCCAAAGGCGGGGGTTCGAGTCCTGCTCGGTTTCCATTATTCTGAGTTATTATTTTCTTAGTTTAACAAAAAGAGAGAATATCACTGCTAGGACAGAAAACCAAGTTTGTTACACCGCCCTTGGTTGGAATCTGCAAGCGAGAAAACGTCCAGGAGCTTCAAAAGCTACCTGGCGAAGAATAGTGATGTAAGCTTAATGTGCGGACAGAGAAGTTGTAAAAACTAGGTGACAAAGCCAGCAACAGAGTCAGATGGACAGTCTTTTGTTGTAACTAAGTTCCATATATGTAAGAACATGGTTACATTAAATAATTAAGTTTAAAAACAGTTTCAGACGACCAAGAAGCTGCAAGCCAAAAGCCGTCCTTACTTGCTATTGCCAACATTAGCTACAACTATAATTCTTCACATAATTTACATTTTATAACAATTCTTCAATAATTGAACCTTCCCAATTGTGCAATCGTCAGACAAAGCAGCAATTCATCTTGAGTCTTATTGAAATTGAAAAATATGAGAAATAACCATAAAAATATTCCATCATAAACTACCATCGATATTAAATAGCACTCGAATTGGCATAATGATTCTTTAAGCTCCATAAACTTTATGAAATCAACAACCTTATAATGGCACTCAACATTGCAATACAAGTGGAAAGAAAAATTCAATTCTTATTTTCTATTTTATCGATTTGAAGATGGAAGGAAGCGAAATTGCCATAAATTCTTTACAGACTAAAAGTTTTCCATATTCTTGGATATTTCATCAACATAACAGATGATATTTCGATCGAATGAGGACAGAAAATGATGTCGAGGAACTCAAAATCGATTTCTGATTGATGTTAGTTTCGTCATTGAGCTGAAAAATTGCAAACTTTCTTATTTTCTAAGGATATGTTGGATGATAGAATTGGAAATCGAACGATTGCTGGATCCCTTCTTAATTTTACATTATAGTTGATTGGAAATGGAATAAATGAAGAGTTTCTCTTGTTAATGATATTGTAATAAAGTAAAAGGGGATTAGGAAGAGTTGGATAGGTTGGATAAAGCTTTATTAAGAAGTTCTGGAGGGTCCCTAGTAACCAAAAGGCAGATCAATGTATTCCATGAGAATCTTCCATGGATGATACATATGTATTATCCATGTATTATCCATTGGAAGATGATGTCCTATGGAAATGGAAGATAAATGGACAATGCAATAAGACATCAATGTAATACATCAAAGGAATACAAATGGAAAACAAATGGATTACTTTTGTTTTGGATAAAACACGTGGTAAATTACACGTGTTCTTTTATATTTTTCTTTTATTTGTGTAAATTATTGTAAAAGTATTAGTGTGTACTTAATTAAAGTACACTAACACTACGAAAAAGAACAAAAAGGACTTAATTTAATTAAGTCGCATACTGATGAACGCCCAAGACTCGCACACAAACCTGAGGAAGATAAACAATAAATTGAAAGTCCCATACAAATTTAGAGACAACTTATAATAGTGATTTCTTCGAGCAATTGTGAAGTATATGGCTAATGCCAAATTTAGAACAAATATTATTTTCCTGCAAAAAAATATTTTTTTGATGATTTTTCATAGGATTTGTTCCTAAGCAGGCTCGGGTAATACTTCGATGGAACACTTCTGTTACATGTTTGTAAAACAAATATTTTACATATAATAAATAACGATACATTTGATCTTCCATCGACGTCGAAGGAAGATTATATGGAACATTTTGGTTACTAGGGGTGGTGATGAAACAGAGTTGAATCTGAGGTTTCGAATCATATAAAGGCGAATCTGCGAGTTGGAGAGTGAGTTCTCTGTGGTGGGAGTGGTTTGGCCATAGACTGATATTTGTAACTCCCTTTTGTAGGGACGTGAGTTCGATTCCTACCAGAAAATCACCTCTTAATCATTTAATAGAGTGTTGTCGAGATAACTAGAGTTCTGCAATGTTCACAACATTACTGGGAACTTACTAGTATTCTATGAATGAACCAGCAGTCGGAAATAAAGTCAAAGGCTGAGAATCAGTGATGATGTTCGAGATCCGACCTCCCACAGCATTTAATAAATTTCTAGCTTCACATCTGGTTTGTAAGTAAACCAAACTCTTCATTTTTTGGCACTCACTTATTAATTGAAAAACTTTATCCTGTTGAATTTACGACTGCACTTCAAGTTGGGTATGATAATTATTTTAGTAAATATTTTAAATTCCAGGCATCAAAATCTAACGATATCCTTATTAAATATCCCAAAACTGCACCCACTAAATACTTCTCAGTAACTCCCAAAAGCTTCCACAACAGAATTCATAATTACTTCCCCATAAGCTTTTCAGCTTTTAAATCTAAATTTAAATCCGTAGCTTTTCTATTTATGCAAATCCAAAAAAACTTTTACAAACTTTATTATTTCCTTCAACCGAAAAACTGTCAGAATTCTGTTGAGTTTTGCGAACTATGGAAAATAACTTCTGACGCTTCATAAACTTTTTCTTTCATTTTACTGCTGAAAAACTTTGTGTTTTTAGTCAACAAAATAGTTGAATAAAATTTCATTGTTTTGAATTTTATGTACGGATTTAAATTTTTATTTTTCTGATGGAAGGGAGGTGCTTAAATATAGCTCAATGCATAATTTTTCCAAAATTTTGTGGATTAATAATAAAAAATTTTTTTATGAATATTGTACAATTTTATTCACACAAAATCTGAAACCACATTCAAAAACCCACAAACTATGCGATATGTTCCTCATGTAAACATTAATGTCACATTACATTCCATATCTATGAAAAACTTATTTTTTATGAACTAAAACTCACTTATGCCACTCAAAAAACATCTTTGATCAAAATAAATTTTATATTTTTTTGCAAATGGGGTCGTTCATAAATGAGGATGATTAAAAATTATATTTTAACGAAACGTCAATATGTCAAAGAGGGTACGGACTATCTGTCTAGTTATTGCTGTGTTAATTTAACTCCATGCATCCCTAATAGTTTCTGTAATAACAATCTAAAGCTTGCATTCTACTCCAACATGAAAAATGCTTGAAGGACTCAGAATTTTCAGCTGAAGGGCACTGCGATTGTGAATCTATTGTACCACACCCTAGAGACCTACAGTTTATAGTGGAATCCGAATCACTTGCAAGCTCTGCAAATTGCAAAAACTTGGGTACGTCTAAAGACCTGATGTACCCTGCAATCTACCTAGTCACAATTCGTGTGTGCACGAAGCAAGACTCGTAAGGTCAACGTTTTATCACTAAGATTTCTACGCTGAACTCCAAACTAGCTTACACATCCCATTTTCTTATCCCTTTTACTAGCAGCTTTAATATTATACATAACTTACGATTGACCCCAAAAATTTCCATTACATATTACATTTTCATAGCTTACATATTTATATTCATGTTGATTTCGCATCAAAATGTTGTAAAAGTCATGCAAATGATGTAAATTTGCATTTTTATTTTTCCACTATTTTTTTTTTTTGATTCGCATCGCTGCTCTTTCAGCAATCATTCAAGTGCTTTTCATCAAATATGAAGTGTTTTAATGGAAATTTAAATGGGATTATTGTTCTTTTCAGGTATATTCAAGAATCAATTGTGTTAGGTTTTAACAGTTAACTATAGAGTTATTGGTAGTGTGAATTGTGATGAATATCAATGTTGCTGATTGTTTTTACAAAATGTTTGGGATTATTCAATATTAGTAGACTGTTCAACTGCTCACTTGTGAGCCTGACAGTCGTACTTTTTTGAACAAAATCCTCCATGTCCCCCTTGTTGAACTTGTTTTGCTTTTGAAAAATGTCAAGCATTTGAAAATGCTTGAAATTTAATCTGACCTGCCTTTTTAGAGCTGAAATCGGGGCATGTTCTGGTTTTGATCGACAATCGGTAAGAACCGATGCAGAGTCTTCTTAATCCTTTTAACAAAAAATGACATTTGGACCCCCTTACACCCCACCCTTCTCCTCTTTTAAATCCAAAACATCCAGATCATTCAACGATTTCCAGAACTTGCCAATTCCCGAAGAATTTCAAACAGCAAAAAAAGGAGCCAAACTAAATCCCCACACCAAGAACTGCTTCAGCATCTGAAACTTAATTTATTTTTCTCTTCTACACGATTTAAACAACTTCCATCTCATCAAATGAAAATGTTTGTGTAATGACATGAGACTCATAAAAGTATTTATCACATTTGGAATGTTAAAACATTCGGAATCGATTTTAATTTTGAGCAAAAAAGCGTCCCACAGAAAAAGGAATAAATTGTCCCAAAAGGGGGTCAATGTTTGTGGTAAATGTATTTCAAGGATAATAAATATCAACTTTTATGATAATGAAGATGAAAAGTGTCCTTGCCTTGACAAACAAAATCGGAAATTCTTCGAAATAAAAATAAAATCCGAGAAACGAAAATATTTTATTTTGAGGAATATAAAGCTTGAATACTTTTAACAAAAAATGTCTATTGTAATAAATCTGATTCCACATTACATCTTTAATAATATAAAAGTCATTCGTTCCCTTTCATTTCTATTTACTTTACCCATTTTTGGAACAACAATTTCCTTTTCATCAACCGTATGAATCGACAGATGTTTTTGGACTGACGATGGGAAGCTTTTATGCTCATTCGCTCTTTATCTTTGTTACATTTAAATTCCTTCATGATGCTATTATTGTATGAATGTGATAGATACCAATGGAAGTATGTAGAATGTTGTGAAATAGGAAGTGAGACTAGGAAGTCAATGATTTTTGGCAGTTCTTAACGGATATAGAGCGCAGTTGACTTCCTTTTGGATAATTCAAAAATTTTAAACAATTCTTCAAAGTTCAAATTTTTTAAAAGTTTATTAAATTATCAAAAATTTAATCAGAATGTATAAAATTCAAAATTTTTAAAAATAATTAAAAATTCAAAAGTTTTAAAAAATCATTTTACATTCAAAAATTTTAATAAATTATTTAAAGTTCAAAACTTTAAAAACATTGTTCAAAATTCAAAAATTTTAAAAATTACTTAACATTCAAAAATTTAAAAGATTATTCAACATTCAAAAATTTTGAAATATTATTTAAAGTTCAAACATCTTAAAAATTACTCAAAATTTAAAAAAAATGTTCAAATTTCAAAAATTTAAAAAAAATATATAACTTTAAAAATAATAGATAAAAAGTTCAAAAATTATTAAACCAAATTTTTGAAAATTGTGTGTTAAAATTTTGAAAATGTACATTTCTAAATTAAAAAGTGTTTTTTTTTAATTTCTGAAATATAAAAAATTAAATCTAGATCTTTAAACATTTTATGAAATTCATAAATTTTTAAAAAATATTATTAAATTTTAAAATTTTTACTTAAAACAAAATTGCAAACTCTAAGACACCTTAAACCTTAAAAACAGCTTCACCAAAATACGACAAAAAGAATCTCTTATGTTATTTTAATTCTCATATCTCTAACTTACTCTCCATCTCACTTTTTCCTTTCCATCTGCAATGTGAAACATATAGAATGCTAAACTTTTAATGATGTGGTGAAAATTTAAATTTCTCCTTTCTTATTTTCTATTCCACAGTTTCTGTTACTATCATTTTTGAATCGGAAATGTTTTTCCTCGTTCATTTACTATCATTTTAATATGCACGGATATATTTACATTGTATTATTGTAGTTGCAGCTTTTGTTTTTTTGGGACATACTGCTTTTGTGTCGTATTGACTTGATCAATTATTTTTGTTTGTGAATTTACATTTTTAATTTAAATTAACAATGTATAAAAAATAAACGACGTTTTATAATTCGACTCTTAGCAATTTTAATACTAATGGTTTTTAAGAATTCAAAAATTTTAAAAATTTTTTAAAAATTTCACATTGATTGTTTAAGAACTTTGAATTTGAAATAACGTTAAATTTAAGTTTTTTAAGGTTATTTAAAATTTAAAATTTTTTTCATTGTACAAATTTGAAATAGTTTTGATTTTAAAAAGTTCAAATATCAAAGATTTTTAAAATTTTCTATGTTATTAATTTTATTTAATTTAAATTTTAATGATTTTAAAAAATCAAAATTTTAAAGATTTTAAAAAAATTCAATTTTAATAATTTTAAAAAATTTCAATCTTAATTATTTTGAAAAGTTTCACATTTTTAACGGCTTTCAAAAATTTCAAAATTTTGTGGATATTTAAATTCCAGCTATAAAAGTAATTTTCTGATTAATTCTAAATTTTCAGAAAATTAAGTGCGCCTTCTGTCCTTTGAATATTCTTACTTAACTCACCACTTTTTAGGGATAGTATAAAATCACATCCTTGTAAAATACACGACGATCATGACAATGCAATTCAAAGCACGTATGCAAATGGCAGTTGAAAAGTGTGAATATGAATGAGAAATGTATGAACATAATATTGAATTGAATAAACTTATATATAATGTGTGAAGGGCCCAGTCTTTCAGCTGGAGGCACTGCGATTCAAATTAGAACAGAATCTATTGTACCACACCCTTTAGACCTACAGTTTATAGTGGGATCCGAACCACTTGCAAGCTCTGTACATTGCAAAGACACGAGTACGTCATAAGACCTGATGTACCCTGCAATGTACCTAGTCACAATCCGTGTGCGCAAGATGCCGTAAGGAAGTCATCCAGATGCTAGTATATCCTTGTATACCTAGCAAAGGAGGCATATTCTATGCCAAAGACATCAATACTACACCCAACACACGAACCGAGCTTCGTAACTAGAACGGTGAAATGGAAAAAGAGCTTCGAAAATTAGACATGGCCTGGGATTGAACCCATGACCTTTGGCACGTTAGGCCAACGCTCTACCATTTAGGTCACTGATGCCATTTCACCGCTTAAAATTGAATAAACTTACTTCGGTAAAATTTTATACACAATAGTATCATTTTACTTTTCCTCATGCGTCATAAGCACTTTAAGGAAGGAACATCTTTTTTTCTTCAACATTGCTGCTGCTACTGATTCTTTCTTGTTCTTCATATTCAATTTTCCTCGAGAAATAAAAAAAAATGAAATGAAATGAATCAAAAATGCTTTTACACATACAAAATGAAAACGTTTTTTGAATAATTTTCATTTGCATGAGACGGGATGTTAGTGAGATGAATTGAAAGTTTTAATGTGAATTGGGAACTAGTTTGGGATAAAGCAAACTTTTTGGATCAATTAAACTTGAAAAATTTGCTAAAATTCTAATTTTAAAAGTTTTTGTTTGAAATTCAAAGTTTTTAAAATTCGTTTAAATTTGAATTTGAAAAGTTCGTTAAAATTTGAATTAATAGGTTCGTTAAAATGTTGAATTTGAAAACTTCGTTAAATTTTAAATTTATAACGTTCCTTAAAACTTTAATTTGAAAAGGTTCGTTAAAATTTGAATTTAAAAAGTTCGTTTAAAATTTAGATTATAAAGTTCTTTAAGAATTTGAATCTGTAAAGTTCGTTAAAAATAGAAATTTAAAAAATCTCCAAAATGCCAATCCATCAGCAGCAGTTCCTTATAAATTAATGTTTCATTTTTTTTTTCATTCTTCTTTTATAATTCAAATTACGGAAAAAAGAATCACAACGCGGAAAAAAGAAAAGACGAAGAATTATTTTTTAATATTCTTTTTCTCATTCATGATGTTCCTGCAATGACATCCGATGATTTATGAACATTTTTAAAATTTATACATTTTTTTTCCTTAGAAATTCCGGACATGCACCATGCATAAGATATCTGTTCCAGTCTTATTTAGTTCCCCTCGCACTCCTCCGCATTTTGTTCCATTATTTCTTCACAATTTCATTGGCAAATGACAACAATACATGGATGTTGTCTTGTGTCAGAAAGTTGTAGGAATTGTCAACAACGAATGGGAAAAAAGGATTGGATAGATATGGAATAAGAAGGAATTGTGTGTTTTAAGTTTGTAAGCTTTTCTTCTTCTTTTACAAACATGGTTTGATGACTTGAATGTGTTTAAAGATTTTTGAGATTTAAAAGAGTTTTCTGGCAGTGGATGGAAGTTTGTGTGGTAAAGTTGCATCCATTATGTTCAACTATAGTGCTTAAAGCAAGGATTTAATTATTTGCTTATGTTTATGATACATTTCATATCACCATGGTGATGTAGAATCAAAATCTTCAAATCCAGGTTTCGATTAATTTAGGCTCTTGTCTCGATCTTCTGTGGGCTTGACGTGATACATTTCAGGTCCGTTCTGACAATATTCAATTATAAGTTAATCTTGTAGCTCTCGTTCCTATTTCTCCTGTTACTCTTCAAGTTCCTGAACCGTTCCTTACTCCAATGTTGTCCAAATGATTAATTATTGCTTGATCTCGTACATTAAGCAGTCGAAGTATCTAAACTTCCGAAACAGAACAAATTTGGAAATGGTTGGATTCGAACCGACGATCTTCGAGTTCCCATACCAAGTTTAGGTCAAGCGCCTTACCTATCCGTTCAGCAAGGCACTTAACTGCTTAAATAAATTCTTGACAGAATCACAAGTTGAAGATAAGGAGACCCTAAAGCTCTACATTGCTCCTCTATATGCCCTCATGACAAACCAAACCTCTTTTTTATTCTCAATAGAATTACTAGCTTGACGACGTGATCGATTTTCCCTCAACATGCACGTGTAACTAAGGAAATGGACACCTTAAGACATTTTAAAATTGATTCATCGAAAATTCTGTTACACAATTTAATCCTCTTTACAAAATTTTAGTTCCAAATGCAGCATTGAAAGCTTATGTTTCTCTTCTTTCTATTTTTTGGAACATTCTTCTTTATCCACTCTAATTTTACGTGCTTCATGACTTTTAAGATCTTCTTGGTAGTAAGGAATAAAGAAGCTCGTGTACTTTTTAAACATTTTTCCTCTTCTTGAGAATTTTTCTTGGTATTTGAGACACAAAAAACTTTATAATTTAATTATGTTATGTAAGCAAGAATAATTAGTGTAAATAGTTTTTGAAAATTAAGTTGTAGGATGTGGAAGTGAATGCAGAAAAATATTTGAAAATTTTTAATATAAATAATTCTAAATTTATTAATTATATCATGAGTAATTTTTATTATTGCCTTTATCGTAATAGCCTTATCAACAATTCTTGGTAAAAAAAAAAATTCAGACAGTTTTTCTTTTGCATTAAATCGTGAATACTTAGTTTTAATTCTTCATTGATTACCTGTTAATTTGTTGTTTTTAAAAAGAGAATTAATAGTATTTTTTTTATAAAAGTTTATTTAAATAGTTTAATGAAAATTTTGAGTATTTTGAATATTTAAGTTTAAACATTTTGTTTTACATGTTTCTCGTATTAAATAATTTTTTCTTGGTCCTTTAAATCTCTATTTTGTTTTTATTATGTGAAGTTTAAGAATCAAGAAGCTATATTGTCTGTTGTGAGCTGAAGTGGCTCGGTGGCGGAATGGTTTAGTACTTCAGTACCTAATTATTGCAATACCGACACAGCGATCATAGGTTCGAGACTCTGCATGGGAAAATTATTTTCGCTTGTCTTTTTTCGAATCTTATGTACTTTAAATGAGACTTCACAGCCTTTCTTTGTAGGCTACAGGTAGAAATGTCATCAGAGGAGTGGTTCAAATCCAGCTTTGAATTGTAGGTCTCAGTTTGAGCGGGAGGTATGGCGAACCTATATCGTTAAACTATCATTCGCCTTGTAACGCACATAACACGAAGCTACGGATCTTAATGTCTGAATGCTAAAGTTTGTTTATTTACTTCTTTATTGTCTACCGCAGAGTCATAGCCTGGAAGCAGCAACTGGCTCTTAAGCTACCCATTTGGTCTATAAACTGCATCAGTTGCATTTAATGCAGTCAATTCCTCGTTAACCGAACCATATTGGATCTTGGTAAAAAGAAGCACTTATAAATGGCCAAAATAATTCGAAAATTTACTTTTTTGTGTTTTGGGTGTCTTTTGTTGAAAACCAATCATCCATAAAAATTAAAAACACCACATCATTCCCTAATTTAACATATCATGATCACAAACCTCAATCTTAAAATTTCCCAGACATTTATGATTATTAAGTCTCATAAATCCACTTTTATCTCTCATCATCCCCCGCCCCATCAACAATCCCACATTATCGCCATCAAAAAAAGCTCTTATCGCACTTATTTCATCACATCTCATAAATCAATTCAATCTTGAACTTCATTTTATTTCCATTTTCACAACAAATAACTTTTTTTTTCCATCCTCTTAAATGTTCCCCTCAAAGCCTCAATCATTTCAAGAGCAACTCAATAAAAAAATATGGAAAAAAAGTCATTGTCGCCGATTGAGCCGTGAAATATGATTTATTCATCGGAAAAAATCAAAAGAAGACTTTGTTTGACTGCTTGTGTCAAGAGACGGTCATGAGATGACGAGAAAGTGAAAGTGGAAAAAAATCACTTACATTATTCGATGACGAAGTTGAGTCCTCGGGCAGTGAGGAAAATCGACGAATTGATTTGTTTCTGAAAGTGAATGAAGTGAAATGATGAAAAGTCAATTTTTGTGAGGTTTGAGCTATGATTTATGAGGGTGAAGTTATGGTTCAATCATCCGATGACTGAAAATCTTCAAAATTTGCTTCATTTCTTTTGGAAAAAGTTGAATCCAATTTTATCATATTTTTAGTGCTTTGCTCGCTTCCTATTCATCCAATTAAATAGTAACTTTAGCACTAAGCTCATAAATTAAACACGATTTCGTACTAAATATCCCCAAAAAACTTAGCTTATGCTTATGCCGCCCAATTCCCCGAACCAAATTCATCTATAATTGATATTTATTGATAACAATAATTAATAGAATCAAGTAGAAACAGATGTAATTAAGTTCATTCAAAACCTCAAACAGAAATAAATTAGTCGAGTTATGTTTATTTGTATCTGACAGGTTTTGCCTTTTGTTTTCGAATTCAACTTTACTGTTTTTGGGGATTAGTTGAACAGCCAACAACAATATGATACGAAAATTAATTCGTAGTGTTTAATCATTAAAGGTTAATTCAAATAGAAAATGTTGCTATAGTATTAATTAAACATGCGGTTGTTCTGTATTGTATTTATGCTGAAGACTATGAATGCTGTTTATAAATTAACATGATTTGTGTTTCAACCACTTAATTAAATGCATTGACATTGTAGAAAGATGCCTTTTGTTCCTGTTGTGAGTTTTGGACGAATTGTTTTGATAGTTCAGAGCAGTTCATAGCATTATAAATGTTGGAGTTATGGATTAGATTTAGATTTTTTTAATGAGCTTGTAGGATCATTAGCTATTAGCTTGAGACATTGGCATAATAAAAGGTTTCAAAACCTATACCAACCCCCCTCCTGACCAGAACCTGACCGGAAGCAGTGTTGTCCAAACTCTTTGAAGCTATAAATTTCTGAAAGACTAATGTTGCACGGCAGTTTGAACAGAACTGATCTAAAGAGACACGTTACCAGTTACCAACAAATATATTAGACAAACTAGTGTACCGGGTAAAAATCCAATGCGGCCATATTCACACCGTACCATATAAAGTCTTGTGGATAGACTAAGCTGCACTCAGCATTTATTTGAAGCAATAAATCTTGACGAGTCAGCTGAGCTTTGCTCAGCATATGTTTCAAAATATAAAGCTTGCACGTGAATACGGTGTGAATATAAAAAGTTTCCATTTTCCATTTCCATCCATTTTAAAAATCTTTAAAAATTTTCATTTTACACCTTAATACCTCAAAATTGCCTTCCTCATTCACTCCTAAACTTCAATCATCTCTCATCTTGCAAATCATCTACTCGTCACTAGGGATAGAAGAGTACTTAACTTGATGACGAGATGATGAAAAGTATAAATTCAGAAATATGAAAAATAATTTCTCTTACGTGTAGAAAAAGGTGAAGAGCAAACAGAGAGGCTTACCGCATCAACCAAAACGCTTCTTCATGAATGATGAAATGTTTGTAGCTATTTGGAAAGGAAAGATCAAGGCGTGGAAATTATCCTTAATATCCAAAAATATCCAAAATAATTTCTGAGCCTGTTTAAAGGGTAGTAAAAATATCTCGACGAATCCTTAGTGAATTGAACATATCATTTTATCTCTCAGCCAAGGAAGAGGGGGGACAAAAAATAATTAAAAGAAAGTTTTGGGTGTGAAGAGGAATTTTAGGATTTATCAAAATCATAGCAAAATGAAAAAATTGCTGTTAAGGTAGGCGGATTTATCATCCAAACACTCCCCATCCTTGAATACGTGCCTGATTTTGTGATTCAATGGGATATCTCAATTTAAATGCATACAAACTCAGAGCTTTTTGGGTTTTTTTCCACGCCTTGGAAACGATGCAAGGAAAAATAAAGATGCTTTCATGGAAATGTTTATCCTTCTGTTTTTATTTGGATGGGGTCATCCACTTCTTAAGAACTGGATGTAAGAGTCTTGCGAAGTTTGTTTGAAATATTAAACACATACGTTTTGAACATAGGATCAGTTGCTTTAGTAGCGAATCCAGGATTTTTGAGAAAGGTAGGGGGTGTTCCCAAAAATACTAAATGTTACTTATTTAAATTATATTTTTATTATTTGATTTTTTAAATTTTTATTATCAATTTTGGACTAGGGGCGACCATAGTCAAAATCAATTTTGTCACTTTTTTCTTCGAGGGTTTATCCAAATGGATTAAAATTTTGCATAAATATTCTAGTGCTTAAAACAAATACAAATAAAACATCCTAAATTTATTTTGAGCAAAGAACCAAGTAAGAAACTAGATTTTGACTAGACCTGTCCCAAGTTTATAATTGAAAATGTATTTCCTACTTGGTTCTTTAGTCAAAAATTTTTATTTGAATTGACATAATTTTGACATAAATCACATAACAATATTACTTTTTGTAATACATAGCTTAAAAAAAATCGAAATTTAAAATTTCGACTACCCCATCTGAATTTTGTTCATACTCTTCACTGTGGAAACCAAAAAACAAATATTTTATCTTAAAACATTTGACAAAATAGCGACACAATTCAGAATTAATTACTTTTTAATAATATTTTAACATTTAAGAGAAAATGTGGTTCAAATAAGTGTGAAGTATGGCCGAGATTTGGATCAAAATCAGCTATACTGGTTCATAGTGTTCCCGAGGGTAACAAAATTCAAACTAAGTGCTTTTGTAGCTGACATAATTATAAAATAAATTAGGTATAACTCTTGAACTGTGTCGATAAGGGTCTCGACCGTACTTCACGCCCAGAGGGGGGTCATGTATAAAAATTAATTTTTTTTAAAAGACGTCATAACTTAAACGACCCCAAATTATTTTTTAAATATAATTTTTCTGGAACAAATTCTTAACTTCAACTTTAAAATACTGTAAACCACACTCACACTCATCTCCATTTCTTGTATTTTCATCATTATTTGTTTTTTGCCATTCACGCAAAGCTTACATGCTTGCAAGATGGTTAAAGAAATGAAATGTTGCTTTGTTCAAAGCATTTAAGCTGAATAGATGAAATATCGCATGTGTATGTGGTGTTTGTTGAATAAAACACAAATTTTGTTACAAGAAACATAAACAATTGTAGTTTCATGAAATAACAATCGTGGTTTAGGAAGTAATGAATGGGGAAGTAAGTTTCTTTAAAAATGAGGACTGCATTTGAATAAAATGTTGAAAGATTAATTTTTTTAACGTCTAATATATATTTAGCAAAGCTCCATAGCCTGGCTGTTAACTTGTTTTCAACTCTTTCACTTTTCATCATTCTAGCTCAATTTACAGCACTAAACAGAACCTTGCGCTTAGATAATTATCCAAAACAACGCAATAACAGGATTAAAACACAAGACAAGACAGAGCTTAACCTTCAAAAAAAATTGAAATGCTTGTAAACTGAAACTTTATATCTCTTCTACATCAAATTGCCTATTATGCTTGCCTAATTTCAAACATCTTTTAAAATTCATGCTTAAATTGTAAGCTTATTTCAACAAACACAGGAAAAAGAAGAAGAAATAAAAAATAATTTATGAACAATTCATTTAATGAAGGTGCCTCAAGTCATCGTCCAACAAGCGGATGGAGGAAGTTTTTTGTATTTGTGTAAGGAATGAATGAATAAGTCTGCTCTCAGGTTCTAAATGCAACATGACGTTTTAATGCTTCCTGATTTGGTTGTAAAGTTTCTGGTTTCCCATTGAAAATTTTTTATTTTTTCTCGTTATGCTGTAAACAAAAAATTTGAATGAGTAAGAAAAAGTTGGGTTGATTGTTTGAAACGTGAAGTTTATGAGGAATTTATTTGTTGAAATAATAATTTAAGGAATTGCAGGAACTCATGTGGAGAGGAATAATTGATTAAATTACTAACCCCCCCCCCCCAACCGCCCCACCATTCCAAGGGGTTAAGAAATCAAAAGTTTATTCATCGTCTACCTTATGTATTAAATAAAGGTTAACTGTGACTAGTGAAGTTGAAAACCGTTGTGGCACGGGGAAAGCTTGTACTTATTAAAAATTTATTGTGATTTATTGTGACCATGTTGCAGTATCCCTAAGTGTGAGTAACTGACTAATCACTTTTCAAAAACTTTTTAAGGGGCCGTTCACTTATAACGTCAATCAAAAAATCTAATTCTCCCTCCCCCTCTCAGTCTCAAAACTGTCACAGATGTCAATACCCCCCCTCTTTTGTGATGTCCATTCCATAACAAAATATAATTTCCAGATTGACAAATTAGATTTCATAAATTTCCTGACCCCTTCTCTCCCCTGTCACAATGTGTCACAATTTTTTGACCCCCTCCCCCCTTAAATGTTGAACGTTATAAGTGAACGACCCCAAATCAGTTTTGATTTTTGTTTCAATCATTTTGATCATTGCTGCACTCATTAGGACCCCAAACATTGAATCTAGTTTTTAATTTGAACCTTTGACTCAAAAAACTAGAACCAGTCATAAATTTTAATTCATTAGCCTTATGATTCCTCATTCGAACACTTTCCACAACTAAATCCAGTATTCAACCATTCAACAATGAAAGCTTTCAACATTTTCATCCATAAAGTTTAATATCATTCAATAATTATGACGCTAGTGCCATTATACAATATTACTGCACTCGTATTAATGCTTAAAATGTGAATTTGTAATAAAAATCATTTCATTAAATTTGACTTGATTAGATGCAATAAAAAATAATGACTTTGCCAACTTTTCAGCACTCAAAATTACTTCATTAAAAATTGAATCGAGCTGCAAATAATTTTTCTTTTTCGACAAAGATGGTGGAGAAAAATGCTGTAAATTTATTTGCTTTTTGGAGTGTAACAATAAGCAGTTACAAATGTAATTTCGCTTAACGCTTTTTCGTCGTTGCTTCACTAAACGTAATAAAACATGGTGACAATTTATTGTCCAGTGAAATTCATTCTTTTTTGAAGAATTGATGACTATGACTATTGATGATGGTGTTGCGGGATTTTTAAGGGGTTTGTTGGATAGACAGACGTTAGCAGAACTTGCTGGAATCTGGGATAAACAGCCAGAATCTACCAGAATTTGACATCAATTCCAGATTTTTTTGGTAATTTCTGACAATATCATTCAAAATCAGTACATCAGGCGCATAGTCCAGGGAGGGGGGGGGGGGTTCACATCCTTCAACTTCAAGGCTACTCCCCTGCAGGACAAACCAGCACAAAATGTAAGAATTCGACACATACTAGCCATTAAAAATAGTTTAATCCCTCAAAATTCCATTCAATATTTTTAATTCCAATTTTAACCGTAAATCAAATAGAAATCCATAGTCACATGTACACGCTGTCCAGTAACAATATCAATTCATAACAATTGAACATTAAATTAATGCTCTCCTTGAATTTTGTGCGTGTTTGTATCAAATTTATGCTCAATATAGTGCCATTAAATAAAACAACAGTAATCGGCAAATTTTCTCATCGTATACATCTAGTATGAAGAATTAGAGCGAAACACGTTCATTCTACATTTTCTACTACACGAATGGCTATTTCATATATGCGATGTAGCTATAAAAAAAATTCTATTTCCATTTTTTGGGCATTTCAATTCCATGTTTCATATCGTGGATGAGATGTACGCATCTAAGCTGTTTTAAAAAAATAATACAAAAGGATATCGAGCAGGCATTAAAGCTGTATATCATTTTAAATTTTATATCATTTTATATCTGATTTTTAAGTGGGGTTGTTTTGCAGGGACGTAGTCAGGAGGGTCTGGATGCTCACTAAACGATTTAAAACTAATTGAAAGCACGGTTGAAAACGTTTAAAGGTCCAGACTCTCCAGGCTAGGCCCTTGTTGATTTGGTAATTAATCTGGGTTGTAAACAACAAAATTCTGAACCGTCCGCACTAATTGCAGAAGGTGAGGGGGAGGGGAGTAGCAAGGCCGGGCAACCTCAGCTAAAGTGTGGCTCAAAATGTGCACTGGGGGTGCATGGACCCTCCTGTTGGTCAGAATACTCCTTCAAAGCGAGACAAAGAGCACCTAGTCTTTAAATTCCATCACTCGATGAAAAGAGAAAAGTTCTGATGACCCCTTTGCTCCTTAAGACTTCAACCTAATTTTGTAAAATTGTCAACCATCTTCAGACCCCCTTCTGTTGAATTCCAACCTTCCACATCCGCATAATATTGATCAAATCACTCTGAAATCCCATTTATTGTTGATGGTTAAAAACATACAGCATAACCCACAATAAAATTGCTTTATGTTCATCTCTCTAGCAAGATAAAAAACATAAAATTATTAAAAAGCTAGCAAAAGATTTTTATTTTCCTACATGAAAAAATAATAAATGAGGAGCAAGGTCAACAGCATATTGCAGCAGAGCAAGAGGATTTAAATAAATAACATAAAAAAAATAAATTGTACAAGTGGTCAAGGTAGAACACAAGTTATGATAAATTATGTCAGATGAAGAACTAATGGAACATATGAGAAACTTTGTATGTGAATGATATGGATGTGATTTTAATCTTGAGCTTTATGACTGCATGGAATATATTTAGTATGAATGATGGGAAAGCTCATGAGGACATTTTTTATTGTCGAATGTCAGGTGGGAATTTTTGAGATTAAAAACAGTTTTTGTCAAATTTTGTAGAGCAATTTTAAAGCTTTATTTAAAAGTTGTGCTCAATTAATGCACAATCGCCTTCCTCAGCACCTCACTTATTTATTGTACACTGTGTATTAAATAGCAAGCCTGCTCCAATCACCAAAGACACAAGAAAGAAGGAAGAAGTT
Source organism: Chironomus riparius (assembly GCA_917627325.4). Taxonomy (NCBI): domain Eukaryota; kingdom Metazoa; phylum Arthropoda; class Insecta; order Diptera; family Chironomidae; genus Chironomus; species Chironomus riparius. Next base: position 11,013,290 of record OU895877.1, on the reverse strand, counting down.
AACCAGTAAATGGCATGTCGCAAAGTCAAAAGTGATTAAAAGAATTAAATTTATAAAAAAATGCGTCAGTCATTAAAATAAAAAAAGTTTTGTTATAACTTTCTTCCCACTCAGCACGATATGCTCATTAAAAGCATTTAAATTTTTTTTTTCTTATTATTCTTTAGAATTTTATTTTTTACTGTTATAATATTCAATGTCTTTATAATGTCTGTTGATTTGTGATGTCTTGTGAACCTTTTTGAAGGAATAATTTGGTTTTTAAGGAGATTTCCTGATTTTGCTGTAGAACTACTCCGGGTAGAACACTAGCACTAGATGATCTACTACACCAGTGTTGTCCAAACTGTGCGCCGTAGATTTTTTTTTTGAAAATAACATGAGCCTCATGTGGTCTTCGACTGTGGTCATGGCTTACCCCTAAGGTGTGCCGTGGCTCAAAAAGTTTCGACAAAACTGTACTTGAGGAAGAGTCGAAGAATAAAATTTTTTTAAAGATTCCAATGAAAAATTCTAATTATAAGATATCAATTGATCCACTCGGGTAGAGAGATTGTGATATTAATAAATAATCAAGGCGTGGAAACTCAGGATTAATTCTGAAAAAACCTAAAACAATCCCTGAGCCAATAAATATGAAAATGTGAAATCCCTTTTAAATCCCGAAATTATTCATCAAATGCATCAGGGATTTAAAAGGGATTTCACATTTTCATGTTTATTGGCTCAGTGATATTTTAGGATTTTTAGGATTTTTCAGGATTAATTTTGAGTTTCCACGCCTTGTAAATAATAAATGTCACAAAATCTCACAAACCTCATCATGTTTTCATCAACAAGCGTTATTAGCGAACAACTTCTTGATGTTACTCTTACTTGCCCCGCACTTATTGTTCTCAATCACAATAATTGTAGCACTTAATTATGAATACGCAGCGAGGAGTCTTAATTATGAACGGAAGTGTTAACAATCAATGCAAAGTTTTGCCTTTCTTCTTTTTAACTTTTGTTCTCAACTTTTTCTTCGAGCGACACAACTTTAAGGTGATTGAAATAAAAATTCGTTTTTCTGATGAGTTTGTGAAGATTTTTATGAAGGTTGTTTTTGATAGAGATGGGAAATTTTAAGGCATGTTGTAAAATTTTGTAGAGGGTATGGGGTTTAAGTGGAATTGACCTTAATGGGTCGATCGCTGATAACGTCTGAAATTAATTAGTAATTTTTTAAAGGGAACAATAGATTTTCGGGAATTACTTAAGTTCTACTCTAGCTAACCAACCATTTGGACGTTAAGGATCTTTCTGATTTCTTATTAAGTCGTCACTTATCAGATCAAAATACCGATCAAAAACCACGGTTTGATTCCAGAAAAATGTCGATCAAATCGAAACTCCTGAACGGATTCGAGTTATGGTTAGAAAAAAAGCTACGAGCGTGAGAGTAAGGAGTCTGCAGTCGAGTTCTTAGGCAAAATACTGAAAATATGATTTCCTTTTAACTGAGAATTTCTGCTTGATCCCTAATCAAAGACCGATCCCTCCCTAATGGCACAAGTCGGTTAATCTATCAGAAATCCAGCATCAAGCCAGTGTGACTTTTGTGTAGTGCTGGATTTAAATCGAAGCCAGTACCATGCCAGAGTCATGACGGCTTAACGCCGGATTCATATTCAATTAATTGACTTGTGCCATTCAGTTCTAAATCATTTACTTTGATTGTTGTCAATGTACCAAGGATTCAAACAATTCTTTCGACATTTCACCTCCTAAACCTGCAACAAATTCTCTTGACTATTACACTTTGACAGTACGTCTTCACATCCACCACAAAAGAGAATAAAAAACTTCCATTTCTAATAACTTTTATAGCTTCTTTCATTTCAGCTCGTTATAAACTTCATGAATAATTAAAATATTAATGACATTTCCTGCTCTCATTGTTCATTAAAGGAGCTTAAAGTTCAATATTTAATATTACATTGTTATTAGAGCTATTAGTGAAATTTAGTAATTATCGTTAGCAATGTGAAAGCGAACATTAACTTCTTAAAATATAAATACTCGCAAACGCACACACGAGAGCGTGTTTATGTGTATCATTTTGTAGTTTCATAAACATTATTTCATTTGGTAAATGTGGATTGTAAATTCTCTAACAGGATTACCTAGAAATGCTCTCATCATCTCTATAAAATCTATATGCTACCATAAAATTATGGAAAAATATAGCTAAAGCTTCATTAACCTACAAAAACGAGAGATGAAATTAATATTATCGAGAATGTGAGGAGGAGGTGATGCAAATAATGTTGTGGAAATAAATATTACAAAATATTTTATGGTTTGGTGTCAGCGAGATAGTTTTAATGAAAATTATTCGGTATTAAAATCAATGTGGTAAAATTATTTTACCAAAAATATTAAATTTTTTTGATAGGGGCTTAAAAATATGGCAATAGAGATGAGAGATATTTTAACAAAATGAAGTGTTTTATGATGATCAGTGATAATGAAATTTGGAACATTTGAATTTACTGCATTTTAGAAAAGAAAAATAAATTGACAATTTTTTATGTTTTATTCGTGCATTCTTACAGAGTCAGGGGGCCTGACTTACAAGCAAGGCGTGGAAACTATCCCAAATATCCAAAAATATCCAAAATAATCCCTGAGCCTGTATGCCAATAATAAAGATATCCTAACGAATCCTTAAGGGCCGTTCACTTATTACGTTCGCATTTTAGGGGGGGGGGGGGGGGGGGGTGCAAGAAGTATGTAACGTTCTAACTGTCGTCTGTCTTAAAAAAAGTTCACGAAAGGGGGGTTGTGAGTTGTAACATATTGTAACAAGGGGGGAGGGGGTGAAAAAAGTCGTTTTTTTGCGTAACGTAATAAGTAAACGGCCCCCCTAGTGAATTGGACATTTAATCTTGGGATATTATGAGATATATCAATTCTAATGCATAAAGGCTCAGCAGTTATTTTGGATATTTTTGGGATATTTGGGATAAATGAGATATTTAGGATAGTTTCCATGCCTTGCTTTCAAGCTATATCCCTCATCCTTGATTTGGTTTATTTGCAAGCGTAGCCAAGAACAGAATAACGATATACAGGTCACCTGTCACAGGCACAGGTGACAGATTTTTCAAAGATATTGTCTGTTAACAGGCAGGCTCGTTGCCACGAAGGTCTTGTCCCCCTCTTAAGCGTTTTAGGCTGTGCTCTCGCTACGTTTCAAAACGTTTAAGGGGGGGGGGGGGCAAGACCCTCCAGGCCACGCGCTTGTTAACAGGTAAGTGACAGGTGATTGCCTGCAACAGATCGCAAATCTGACCAGAAATTTGACGGGGGAGGGGGAAGGACAACATTTTTTTCAGTTGAATTTTTCCACAAAAACTCTAGCAAAGTGAAGAAATTTCTATTGAAAAGGAGATTTTTATGCACCCCATTGCTCTCCCTAGCTACGCACCTTACCTTAGTCCTTAATTGTTTATAAAAACATTTAAATAGCATTTAATAGTCCAACTTTAGTTCTTATTTTTCACAGATTACTGAACTTTATGTTTAGTCTGAGCTTTTAATACGTCTGTCCACAACTTCTGTTATGACTGTGAATCATTTTTGCCATTAGTCAAACAGAGTAAATAATTCATTATCTCAGCATTTAAGATACTTTTTTCTTCTGTCTAAAACTACAGCTCATCCTTAATCTTCCATTTTCCATTTGTATTTTGTATTAAATTCTTCATTCTATCCAATAATATCTCTTCTTTCTTCAGCATGTCCATGATCATCCAATTCTATTTAAGTGTCTGTCTACTGTCATTTATTAGTCTGTCTCTGCTCTTCTTGATCTATCTGTCTGTCTCTGCTGTAATTTAATACTGAATATTGTGTCCATTTTTCATGCGTTTGAGAATATTGAGTGAGATTCCTTTCCTTCTCATTCTATTCATCTCAAGCTTCAAATTACTTCCTTAAAATCATCTTGACCTCAATGAAAATTTTCACTTTGAATCATCAACAATGCCAACCACTTCAATACAAAATCTAACCACAAGTTTGTATTCCCAATCGGTAATTTAAGTTTACAGTTCATTCTTCATTAGTTTGCGGTTCATCGTTTTACAAGCTGTTCCTGATTGAAGTCAAATCAAGAAAAACCACAATAGTTATGATAAAACTTACTTAATGAATTTTCTGAGTAAAATTTTCCTTAAATTTTAAATAAATCAAATTTATGTGACATTGGGACTTTATCACAATCTTGAATGTCCACATCTTATCTTCTGTGGGATTAAATTTTCAAAAACCATAATTCGTGCTGAGCATAGAAGGGAGCATATGAATGATGAGGAGATTATTATACATATTATAGGTCAATCATTGGTTTTTGTGCTGTTGATGGACACCAAAAGCTTACACATGATTTATTCACAATTTCTGATGAGAAAGAATATCATAAAATATTAATATTGTATTGACTTTTGGGTTTCGTGTGAATATTTGTAATTTTCTAGGGGTTACATTTGAATTTAATCCAGCTTTTTAGGGGAGAGGCACTGAAATAAATCAAATTTTGAGGTAACTCTCATCCTTTAACTATTTTTTATAAGATCACGGTCCAGTAACACGCACTAGAGTCAACCATGGGAATCCTAGGGCAAAAATGATATTAGATGTACTATAATATTGGACAGTAGTTCTCAAACTAAGTGCCGCGGCACACCAGAGTTCCGTGAAAAGTTCCAGGTGTGCTGAGAAAAATTTTTATTTTTTTGGATATCCCGGTCAGTCTTAGAAAAAGAGGACTATTCGAAGCAGCTATCCTGAGTCACAGAAATTTTTGTTTCAATTTCAAATAGTTGAATTTCAATTGTTGACTTTGAGGTCCCCCCCTGGATACATCCCTGTTCTGATGAATTCAATTGAACCAGCAAAATAAAAACTAAATCCAATAATCTACTTTGACTGAATCTTCTGCTGAATCATCCAAATCACTAAGAACCCCCAAAAACATCCACCATAATTTAGTCACACACGAGCTGTCTAACATAAAAATGATTGTAACCCTTTTTTTCGTCTCGATCATTCTTCCCATCTTCCACACAATAACTTTCTCTATCCCCAACTTTTTCCTTCCATTTTTTTATTGTTAAGCCATCAAAAATTTAGATATAACAATGAAAGGAACAAATGAATGATGATTTTTTTTTTCTCTGAGCTGCCATGTTACAATACACATTAATTGACTTTTTGTCATGATCATAAATGATTTATATTAATTTTATAAAGAGCAATAGAATAGTTGACAATTTTTTTTATATATTCTATATGTGTGTGGGTGTGTGTGGCGGGTAGATGTCGCATATGATGATAGAAGGACATGGCAAGGCGAGAAAAAATAACAGAAACATGACTATAAATCACCATTATCTGCTGACCATTTTTTTTCTGTGTCCTTTGCTTCCTTTATGCTGTTTATGCCGTGGAAAAATATTTTTTTGTTGTTATTGCTTGCTTCTTCATTTCGCATCTCATCCGCCGCGTATCATCTATTTTATGATAAATGCTTTTTGATACAAATAAATTTCAATTAAAATAATCTAAGGGCGATGAGAATTGAACGAAAGGAAATTATGTGCATGAGAAGAATGTTTGATGGGTATCAGTGGTGTTGCTAGACTTTGCAGCTATAGTGAATGGTCATTTAGTTTACTTTGCTGGCTATACAGATCAATTGTGATTCATGGGCTCCTTTCCATGGTCTGAAGTTGGCTGAAACTTCAAATATTTTACAAGAACATTCAATTTAAAATTAAATCCAACAAATACTTGAGCTAATCGTATTAAAGATTCACCAAATTTTCATACTTCAATAACTTTAAATATTCCCACAAAAATACCTCCTAAAATTAATAACACATAAGCATTTAATAAATTTTAAATCCATCCCAAAAATACTTCACATTTAAAACCCCAAAAATTATTTCCATCCTAATTAATTAATTAGGATTTTGTTCAAAAATTAAGTCACAAGATAATTTCATTACGTATCAAGCTTCAAAATATCATGCCGTAATCTAATTCCAGGCAACATATTTTTCAACATAGAAAAAAAATTCTCTTTGATTTTTTATCAACTTGATGAACTCGTTAAGAAAACTTGATTACATCAGACGAGAAAAATTACAAGTTATAAAATTATTGATCATTTGGATTTAGAGCGCATTTTTCAAAGTTCAAACTTTAAGTTTTAGAAAGTTGGCATTTACTGGGAATCAAACTAATGCTTTGATCAGGAAAACTAGTTTAAAAATTGCGTGTTTCACGTGGAACGGTTTAATTTTCCAGAATATGTATAAACCCCAGGCTCGGAAATTAGGCGGTATTTCATATAAAGAGGTGGTATTTGGGGGTGTTTGGGGTTATTTGAGGGTGTTTTGGGGGCATTTTTAAGTTTTTGTATGGAAATTGGAGGTATTTGGTGGTATACCGTCTAGTTTCCGAGCCTGGTATAATCCAGTGGTGCACAACCTTTTTTTTTATCATGTCACAACTTGATGCCAAGCCATGGTTTGTGGGATTTCACAAATTTTTTTGCAGCACACTAGTGTGTCTCGGCAGATGAGTTTGCAATGACTAGTCTCTCCCGCTTAAGTTATCTTAAATTAAACTGATGTCTCAGCCGTTTGCCACACTAGAAAACCCCACCAAAAAATTACGACAAGGCTCAAAAACTTCATTAAAATTTAATTTTACCTCCAAAAATCTGCAGATATGTGTATTTAAAATCTAATAAATTTCCATTAGATACACCTCATATGTATGAGAATAAATGGATAAACGAATGAATGAATAAATGAATGGATAATGTTAGGAGGCAGAATAGAGAAAACTTTTGCACATCACAAAGTGAAAAATTAATTAACGGAAATGGAAAATCCCAGGAAGGGAAGGAAACGAATATAAATTTTTCTTTTAATTAATCGTATTCAAATGGAATGATTTTATGGCACAATGTTCTTGTATGTGAAAAAGTTTGAATCTTATCATTTTAGTGAAGAGAAAAATTTGCTTTGCCTCTTTTTAACACAAAGATTTACATATGTTGATGATCATACTAGGGACTGTAAAGTTGCTTTGATAATAGGAGGGATTTCAGGAGGGGGGGGGGGGGGAAGGTTCCATGTGTTTTAGGTCGCTAAGGTCTTCCCACTTAACAGGATTAGAAAAATAATTATTTAATTAAAAGTCAGGGCATAGCCTAGGGCAGTGTTGTCCAAACTTTGTGCCGCGGCACACTGGTTTGCTGTAGAAATTTTTCAGAAATGACACAAGCCGCATGCTGTGTGCGACTTTAATCATGGCTTACCCTCAAAGTGTACCGTGAATCAAAAAGTTTGGGCAACACTGGCCTAAGGAGTGGCTAACCTCTTTTATGCATCACTCAACTAGCACTGCATGACAAACAAATCATCAAAATTCTACAAAACTATCAAAGTGAAAAATCTTCATTAACACTTCAAATATTATTACATAAAATTAAACTTTCATTTTCAGTTTCCCTCCTTTTTCTTCCTTTTTTTTGTCAAATTTCATCTCCAACCTTTCCTTTATTTTCACAGTGCTTTATCTCTTTATGACTTAATATGTTGATATAAAACAAAATAAAAGCGAAAAATGTACGCACAATTCAACCTTCCCATTTTATTCTTCTTCCTTTTGTGATTTCATCATGAATTCATTTTCTTGATAGATAGACTCATGTGTACATTCGCACATTTGTATGAATGTCATTCATCACACATTACATACTACTTCTTATGATTCACTTGGACAGGTTTTTTGGAGGGAAAAATAACTTAATTTCCGGCAATTTGTCAGAGTGAATTTATTGGTACTGTGGGGGAAATGGCTTCAATAATAAAGCTTGAAGCATAACAATTAATCTAGTTATCTGGGTTCGAATCCTACAAAGGAAATCTTATCAAAAACCCCATTTCATTTAGGGATCGTTCACAATGACGTCTAAAATTACGGGTATTTTTTAAAACAAAAAAAAATGGATTTCCAATTTCTATTGTTCTTTTCCTGTTGACCCCCCCCCCCTCCCTTCTGTACCTCATAAGTGAACGACCCCTGATAACAATTGTAAAAATGTTTTTTTTTAATTTGTTCAAACTTCTTTGGGTCCTCAAAAATGCGCTGAAATCCATCCAAAAAACAATTTCCATTCCTTAATTTCTTCTTCTATTTTTCATCTTTCTTGTTTCTCTCTTTTTTCTCTTCCTCGAATAATATAAACGACACATACATGACATTTTTTTATGATATCAATCAAAAGCAGACGCTTTTTGCTTCCATTCTCACTTTTTTTTGTGCCTTTTCTTCTTCTTTATTTCTTTTCATCTTAATGTCAATAAAGAATGACATCATAAATGTAAAGATGAGAGAAAAGAAAGATGTCTAAAGGAAGTGGAAAAGACAGCAGAAAAAAAATTGTAATCTGATTTTCTTATTAAATTTGTTGAGTGTGAAGGAATTCCTTTGGAGTAGAAATAACTTTTTTTTTGGCGGGAAATCCTTGTGGTGATTTTAGAATTCTTAGGAGTGTGCTTCGGTAGCCAGCGAAAGATCCAGCTTCAGGCGCCATCTATGGGAGGCTATGTATCACAATTGATCGTTTTGGCTTTTATTTGGTAAAATTGGTTGCCTCAAATCAAATTTTATTCATTAGTGCTGCACCGTTCAGATCCTTTGACACAAAGTTGCGATACAGATCGCCTGTCACATGCGCAGGTGACAGATCTGTCACAGATATTGTCTTTCACATATATTGTCTGTTCATAGGCAGAGTGCTTGTGATAGGCAACATTTTTATTTTGTGGGCAGATTTGATAGACTTGTGATAGATTTGTGCCAGTGACAGGTGATTGTTTGTGACAGATCGCAACTCTGCTTTGATGTTAAAATGTTTAAAAAAATTTAAAATCTCTTAAGAAACTGTCTAGCGGGACAGTCCTTGAAAAATGTGTTAAGATTTGGTGTGTCCGGCTTTATCAGAGCTTCCCAATGGATGCACAGCAACAAACTCTCATCAGTTCTTAATATTTCATAATTTTTTTCTCCACAAATCTGACACATTTTGTCACAAAGGATCCAACCTGAAATCAAAACACTTGGAAAATATTTGCACAAAGCGTCAGAAAGTTTAATGTTTTACAACGTCACTTGAGCAACGTTCAACAAGCTACATGATACTTTATTATGTATCTTTGATGAACGATATTTTTACCTTAACGACTTTTGAATGTCAAAGGAATATTGCATAAATTTTGTTGACATTAAGGATGTTGGTGCTCACTTATTTTTGTCAACTGGGAATTAAATTCTACGAAAAATAGAATATGGCATTAAATTTCAATTGTAAGCTTTAATTACATAATAATCCATTCCAAAACCACCCTCTAAGTATCCTTCAAAACCCTCCACTCAATAAACCAAAGCTCTCCAATTCACATCTAATGAGTTCAACAATTCAAATAAGTTCGAAGCACTTCAACTGAAAATGCAATTAATCTTGAAGAGTAAGTGATGCGTATTTATGGTAAATTATGTTATTTGAATACACAATTAGACAAACGATTGTATTGCATTTGAAGTGTGCAATTAGTTTTGATAATATTTCATCATATTCTCATTTAAATGACAATGAAACTGAAGACTTATAGTTCAGTCGTAACATTAATTCACTTTGAAATTTAGTGAAGCTTTTATTGGAGGAATTTATGTCGTGCGTGTGACGTAAATTTTCTGATTAATTTATTTGAAGGTTTTGTAGTTAATGGATGGGTGTGAGGATGATTGATGTTATATATGTTTATGGTTTGGGGATTTGAAAGTTTTAGTAATTTTAATGAATTTGGTCATCTTGGTAAGCTACATTGGATTAGTTTTAATATATTCACTTATCTGGTAATTCAGTCATCTCAGTCTGTTCAGTCATCTCATTCAGTTTAGTCATCTCGGTCAGTTTAGTCATCTCGGTCAACACAGTCAATTCATTTGCTGTTCTGTTATTTTGATCAGTTTAGAAATCCTGGTTGGCTCAGCTCTAGTCACTTTAGTTATTTATCGGAAAGATGAGAAAGCATGATCATCTTACATTAAACTCTATTTTTCTTTTGGTCATCTTTTTGAATTAGGTAAGCTCAGTCTTACATCACAGAATATGCCTCTTTTGCTAGGTATACAAGGATATACTATCATCTGGATGACTTCCTTACGGCATCTTGCGCACACGAATTGTGACTAGGTTCATTGCAGGGTACATCAGGTCTTATGACATAATCGTGTCTTTGCAATGTGCAGAGCTTGCAAGTGGTTCGGATGCCACTATAAACTGTAGGTCTAAAGGGTTTGGTACAAAAGATTCTGTTCTAATTTGATTCGCAGTGCCTCCAGCTGAAAGGCTGGGCCCTTCACACATTATTATTATTAAGCTCAGTCTTCTTGGTCAGATACATTTGATAAGTTTTCTTAATCATCCTACAAAGCTTAAACGTCTTTACCATCTCAGATTCTAATTCCTAATGCTAAACCAAGCAAAAAATTTAATTTAATATAATCCTGTCACAAAATGTGTCACAAACCACCTCGACCTTCAGTTACTCTACCAAAAACTTACAAATAAGGAAAATTTTCACTTCCATCTGCAAAATACTAGCTGACTTGTATCTTGCAATGCACAATTTCTGACACATTCTGCACACTCGTCTTCAATTTTGCTTCTTTTCTTTATTAAATTATTGCACTCACAACTCCTTTCGTCTGTGAGTTGTCGTAATAAACGGCAAAAGACAGAGAACATTAGCACAATGCAATTTTTGCTTCTGCATTTAAAAAATTTACTGCTTTTTATGGAAATTGTGAAGACGAGATTTTTAAAATTTATGAGACATGAAAATGAAAATTGAATGAAAAATCATTGTTGAAAGTGTAATTGAAGATTTTTTTCATAGCTGAAACTCGCTCATTTATTGCTGGGACGATGAAAAGAATTTCATTTTTAAGTTGTAGCTTGTGGAATTTTAAAATCATTTCTTTTATTGTTATGGAATCTTACGAATGCAATGTTATTTAATGAAGTGGAATCGCTGAAAGGATTTTTTTTTGGAATTTTAAAAGAAAAAATTGAAAAGTTTTGCATACAAATTGTTATTGCTGTTGATTTTATGGATCATCTTGGTTTGTTATTTAAGTATAGTTGGTATTTTAGCATTGTTAGGGTTAGGGAAGAGGCGGTCTTATGATTTCTGATAATCAAATGATTTAATTTCCAAAAAATACACCAAAAATAACTTTCAAAACTACAAATCAAGCTCTAAAATCACTCAGCATCACTTACAATTCCAAAGCTATACTTTCCATCCTCAAATCATTTACTTAATGTACACCAGAGATTAAACTTGTTCGTTCAACTAATTCCCAAGCTGATACTCCTTCAAAAAAGAATTCTACCTTTGACTTTTCATCTGTAAATATTTGTAGTTTTTCATTCGCAGCTTTTTCTTTCGCTTCTTTTGATTCTTTTGAGTTTGACTTTCAATCTGCTCGCTTTAATGTGCAAATACATTGAATTATTTCTGTGTTCTACTTGTTATGTGCTTGCTGAAGAGTTGTCTGTGTTTACGCTCCTCAAAAGAATTATAGAACTGGAAAGAAGCAAGAGTTTTACGTAACACCAAAGGTTTGTATCAACATCCACCGTCTATTTTGCAACTTGATTTCCATCAAAATGATTCAACTCTTCTCTTGCTGGCCTTCACAAGGATCATTTATTAATGATGTCTATCATCAAGTTTTAGGCATTTGTATCATTCAAAAAGTCAAGCGTAGCTGAATGAAACTAGACATCTCATATGTTCACTTAACATCTATCTAGAGCAGTGCTTCTCAAACTATGCTACGCGAAGCTTCAGTGTTCAGTAGAAAATCTCTAGGTGTGTCAACAGTGATTGCCAGCGTAGCGTGGAAACATGAATTAAAAAAGCTTGAGAAGCACTGATTTAGAGTAGAGTGATGGCCAACCCATGTGCTACGGTACACAAAAAGGTAAAGTTATAGTGGGATCCGAACCACTTGCAAGCTCTCCACATTGCAAAGAAACGAGTACGTCATAAGAACTGATGTACCTATTCATAATTCGTGTGCGCATGATGCTGCAATGAAATCATCCAGATGCTAGAATATTCTAGTAAACCTAGCAAAGGAGACACGTTTTGTGCCGAAGACCTCAAAACTTCACCCAACTCACGAAACGAGCTTCGTAACTAGAACGTTGAAATGAAAAAAGAGCTTCTAAAGCTTGATTTGGCCTGGGATTGAGCCCACAACCTTTAGCATGTAAGGCCAACGCTCTACCACTTAAGGCACTGATGCCATTTTACCGCTGTACACTAGTGTGGCACAAACATTTCGAGAAACCCCACAAATTGTTTGCCGCGTGCGATTTCAGTAATGACTTACCATCAATGTGTGCCATGGCACAAAAAAGGTTGTCCACCACTGATTCTCCTCCCTTTTTGAAATCAAAACGAGCCAAAAATGTCCAACCATTTACCAAAAACTTCACATCAACTTTAACAAAAAAATATCAAGCTGCGATTAAAAATTTTCCCCTTTAAAATCAATTCGACCCACTTTTCACAGCCATCAGAAAAAGCCACATTGTTCATTCAAGTGCGTAAAACCATTCTCTGCGCTGAAAAATACTGAAAATATTCGCAAATAGCTAAAAGCTCTTAAAACAATTCCCATGAGAACATTCACCACGCACAAAATTCCCTCTCAAATTCAACAGCAAAAGCAACAAAATAAAAACAGACCTGATGATGATAAAAAGCTTTTCACAGTTCCAAAAAAACTAAAGACTACAAAAAAAATAATTCAGAACGTCCGATAAAAAGCAACATGAAGTGTCCATAAAAAAAAAAACTTTTTTTTTCACAGAAGCAGGATGTAAATTTTAATTGACGTACAGACGAGGGAGTCAGAGGAAGAATCATCACCCGTTATACGAGATTCTCTGTCTTATCTTTCAGCCTATAAAAAAAAGTGTCACTGAGAAGCGATGAAATAGCGGAAAAATATGTGCAGTCACGTTGCAAAAAAAAGAGAGAATGTTTATAACATCCACTACACAGTAAGAGTCATTTCCTTTAGCCATGAATTATGGATTAAATAATCTTTAAAAGTAACCAACAAAACGACGACTGCGACTGGCTTTTTTTTATTATTTTCATTGCCATTGCTGCTGGTTTGACTTGTTTTTCCTTTTTCGCTCTTTTTTTATGGCACCGCTTTCACTCGAATATTAATTTTTCATGAATGCATACATAAAGCAAATGTTTCTCGGCTCCTCAGATGGATGGGAACGGAAAGTTGTGTACAAGAAGCAGCAATGCACGTACGGATGAGGAATTTTTTTCTCTCTCCTTACATGTTTTGCTTCTTTTTATTCCGATCTGATGTATTTCTTGTACGTTACTTATTTTATGTTATCACTCTGTAGATGTGTTATTCGTTCGCTGTCTTTGTCTCTCTCTCTATGTGCCATGGAAAGTTCAACTCTTCTTCTTATGTCTTTTTATGTGACAACGTTTGTCAAATGTAGTTGGATGTAGTTTTAGGTGACTTTTTGACTAGTTGTCTGGATTATGGTTAATACTATGGAGCGGGTGGGGGCAGGCGCGTAGCCAGGAGGGTATTGTCCCCCTCTTAAGCGTTTTAGGCCATGCTCTCACTACGGTTCAAAACGTTTAAGGAGGAAGGGGGACAAGACCCTCCTGGCTACGCGCCTGGTCTGGGATAGTGAAACTTTAATAACTATTGCAAAGGTTTAGGTCCGAACCCCTTGCTTGTTTCATGGTTTGCTCAAAAAGATATTCTAGTCATTTACTATAACTGTTAAGCTTAGATAGAGATGCAAAGCGTTGAGAACCGTACAATTCCTTGATAATTTATAAGGTTTTTTAAACAAAACCATACAAATTCTAATAAAACCTCACAAATTATCAAAGAATTGTACGGTTCTTACCTGTGCACAGCTGCCTGTATCGCAACCCTGGATTTAGATGACCAAACCTCCTCTTCAAATTCTTAACTACGCACTTGTTTAGCTATTAAACCAGACACATCCTAACGATGCAATCCTGTTTATTTCTACTCTTAATGCACAAAAGCTATTTAAATCAACCTCTAAGGGGCCGTTAACTTATGACGTCCAGGTTGGGATGGGATTCAAATGTTCTTTTTTGAAAAATGACCATTAATATCGGACGTCATAATTTAGCCAAGTTATAATCAAAACATTCAAATGCGCTCCATTCCATCACCTCACACTACATCTCCAACTTGGTTTTTCTTTTTTCATGAACACTTGGTGAATGCATAGCATGAATGTCATGTAGAGTAAACTAAATTATATTTGATAGTGAAAACTTTCGTATGTGAATGAATATCTTCTCGTATCACAGTAGCTTGATATCAAGCCAAGTATTACTGTCACACAACCTCTAAAGAATGTAAAAAAAGAAGGCGAAGCGAATAAGTTTTCATTAACTTTCGTAACACATTCATCAAGAACATATCTATATGCTTTATATTGAAGTGAACATGATGTGATGTTGAAATAAGAATGATATGTCGAGGATGGACGATGAAAGTTGATGAGATCAAAAGATTTTTACTTCAGGGGCGCTTCCTGGTGCTCATTCAGCTAGTCTTAGTCCAGCACCTATTTTAAAGCACAATTATTTTCATTTTTGCCTTAGGGTGCCCCGTTCAGACCTAAAAGCCGGCCATTGACTGTCATCTTAAATTAAAATTCTAATTAACCAAGTCATTAACAGCTGAGCATCTCAACAAGTGCGAACTGCACTTTTAATTGTACAAAAAACTCATTAAAATATTTTTAAAGGGAAATTAAATGTTTTTTTATTGTTTCATTATTTTAAGAATATAAGAGCCTTAATGAAGAAGTAGCTCAACTTTTCATCATTAAGGCATCTAAAATAAATTTTGCTACAGATTCATTTCACACATATGCTTTACATCTTTTAGAAATCTACATCTAATACAAAAAATATATAATTACTTTTCAGCGTGAGATTTCATCAGTGATTGTCGCACAATGTTTGGGGTGACCAATGAAGATTAGGTTTATGATCTTGAGGATCTGTGGTGGTTTCTGATATTAAGTTTTAGGTTGCGACATCTTAGCTTGATCTCTTAAGATATTGAGAATATATAGAACCTACCCGAATAGCACAAGTCGGTTAACCGAATAGCACCAAGCTATTGTGACTCTGGCATGGTGCTGGACTCAAATTTTAACTAGAACCATGGTTAATTCCAACTTTTGACTCAAATCTAATCCAGCACCATGATTGATTCCAGCACTGGATTAGATTTAAGTCCAGCAACATGCCAGAGGCCGGATTTATATTCAATTAACCTACTTGTGCTATTCGAGCTACGTCTAATTTCCATGATTGGTCTTTATGTATTCAGCATTAAGCTTTACTGAGCCACAAAAAATACCTTACATAAAACTCTCAAATTCCCTACAAAATCAACTTATGGACACCCCAAACATTGTGACAAAACATTTTGTTTCTTTTGACTTTTTTTGGCATCAGAAATAGGTTTGAGCAAATTATTGTTAATCATCACATTTATAGTTCAGAATGTCGTCTTAAACGAATCTCAATATCGTCCTGTAGCTTCTCAACTTTCCTAGACTGCTTTTTAATTTTAGACTCGAGTTCGTCAACGTGATCATGATGCTTGTCACCTGGCTTAACATGTTTGAACTTTTCCATGGTCAAAGCATGTTCCGCGTGCAACTGACGAAGCTTTAAGAATCGAGATTCAAAATGATGCAATTCAATTTTCATTGATGCTAGTTCCTCAGCTGAAAAGTTACTTTGCTGTGCAATTCTCCATAAGCCTTGAACTTTTGGTTCTATAAAATCAGATTCATCATCACCACGTGCAACGATTCTTTCAAGACGGTCAATGTTGTCGCGAATTTCACGATGCTTGTCTCTAACTTCATTTGCCTTACTAATGTACTCGTCATGCTTATTGTTGCGCTTCTGATCATGATAAATGTCTTTTGCCTCATTTTCATCGTTCATTGCAATTTCATTGAATGTGTCGAATTCTTCCTCATTAATGGCATCTGTGGATGAGATTAAGATTGTGGGAGTTCTAAAGAAAGCTGGATATAAAATCTACTTACTCTTATGATGATCATCATCCTTCTTATTCTTCGTATTGTCGAGATTCTCAATCAAATTAAAATAAAAATCAACTTTTTCCTCATGATGCTGGAACTCCTCTTTTAATGTCTGCAATTCCTCTGGAGTAAAGCCACCGCTTACCTCAGCACGTTCCCATAACTTATTCAATTTCTTGTCTTTAAATAAACTTTTATTCTTGTAATTATCAGTCTTGACTTTTCCTTCTTTTGGCTTATGGTGCTTGTGATTTGCTGGATCATTAATTTCATCAAAGTCAAGAACTTCCAGTAAACCATAAGTTGACATAATTCCAATCAATTTCTTGCGAAGATCTGCTTCTTTGAGTCCATCATTGAACTCTTTCGGCTTTTCACTTTTTAGATGCTTGAATGTCAGTTCCTCCTTGTCATGCAACTTTAATTCTGTAAATAATGATTTGAGCTTCGGCTCTGTCAATCGGTGAACTGCCTTTGACCATAATAAATTAAGTTTAGCTACTCGGAAAGGTTTTTGAAGATTTCTGTCGAAAATTTTAATTTGAAGTAATTTTAATAAATTTTTAAAATTAAATAAATTACCTAAAATCAGAATTATAGGTTTCAGACTCTTGATAGTTTGCCTTCTTTGAATATTTGTCGTGTTTATCTGCATTAATAGCTATAATACACGAAATTAAAAATAGAAGAGCAGAAAAGTGCAAAAAAGCAGTCTTCATGGTTCTTGATTATGCGAAATTTATAGAAATTGACACTACTGTAACTAGCTGCTATGCTAAATGAACGAATAATGATCAAATTTCAATTAGTTCAATTAATAAATGAATATTAATTTAAGAATCAACAGGGAAACTTCTAAACAATAGAAAATATGGGCAATTCCAAGGATTGATTTTTCCAAAATATTTATCTTTAAATCGAATTTTCTCTTAATTAGAGAACTTTGCAGCTGGAATTTTCGCAAAAATTTATGTAAAACGCCGAGCTCTTTCATTCTATCGACCTTATGCATCTTGTCATGCCTTAATTAATGAAATATTTGGATTTTTGTCAGCGTTGGTATATTACACAATGTTGAATTCTGATTTTGAAAGCAAAAATATACAACTTCAAAGCAAGAGTGTGGAACTGAAGAATTACATTTTGATCAAGTTTGATCATTTTTGATCATTTTTGATCATTTTTGATCAATTTTGATCATTTTTGATCATTTTCGATCAATTTTTGATCATTTTTGATCATTTTTTGATCATTTTTGATCATTTTTGATCAATTTTGATCATTTTTGATCATTTTTGATCATTTTTGATCATTTTTGATCATTTTCGATCAATTTTTTGATCATTTTTGATCATTTTCGATCAATTTTTGATCATTTTTGATCATTTTTGATCATTTTTTGATCATTTTTGATCAATTTTGATCATTTTTGATCATTTTTGATCATTTTTTGATCATTTTTGATCATTTTTGATCATTTCATCAGTACCACACCCTTGCTTTAAAGACATCTAGATAAATATTAATGGTTGTTATACCGTTCATTCTATCCTTTTTTCATGATTCTGCATACTTAAATTGACTTGAAAGACACTCAATAGACAGAAAAATTAATATTTTTAATGAAATTAATGTAATATACCAACGCTTAAGCCAAACACGTGAGAAAATGATTTTTAAAAACCAAAGTTTTTCTTTTAATTAACAATTATTTCTTTGATTAGAATGTTGTTTCTAAAAGTTTAATAGTCAATGAAGATCTTTAACTCGTTTTAAAAAGTGTTAGCTTAGTTAAAGAACATTTTTAAAGAAATCAAGTTTTTAAAGAACATGGATCAAAAATTTATTTTTTTCGAAATTCAATTCATCCGTGGAATCGCCCGTATGAAATATTTCCACTTTAAGCTGTTGATAGTCCCCTGAAAATATTTTGAATTTTTAAAAGCCGTTACAATCAATTCATTTAATGAGAAAAAAATTCTACGGCACAAGAACTAAATTCCCTCTGTCCTTGCTCCATTTTTTCTTCATTTACGTAACAACCCCCCTTCAAATGACGCCCTCAATCAGCTCTTCAATTCAATTAATTTCTTTAATTATATAATCATTTCAGGACTTCAATTGAAATAAAAAGAGGGACAGAAAAATGGAAGTGTGAAACCAAAGCTGTGATGAATAAAATTGCATCAAGATTCTTTTAATTAAAATGAAATCGTCAAACAGCTTGCGGCTGGAAAAAAAAATCTTGAAAAATAATGCCAATGCTCTTGTACAATGAAAATGTTTGAGAAAAAAATTGTGAAAAATATTCAAATAAATGAGGATGTGGATGTTGTTTGTGGTCTTATAAAGTGGAGTAGTGTCAATGGGGATGAATTTGGGTTTATTCAAGAATATAAGAGAACCAGAGACTAAGATAGAATTTTTCGAAGAGGATTTGACAATTTTTGAATGGATCCTAAGGCTTTGTACCTCTTAATTCTGGTATTATTAAAGTATTACAAAAAGTATGCGTATACAAATGTAAAACAAATCGGGTTTGATGGGAATCGAACCCACGACCTCAAAAGAGGCGATCTCTGACCACTGGATCACCTGCCACTCGACTACCGAGGTACTTATATAATTTCGGCTATCCGTCATATACATACAACGAGTTTCACTGCGAGCCCTATGCTCAGGCTTATCTACAGATATACTCTTCGAGCCATATATACAACTTCCTTTTTTGAAATGAATCAGAGCTTACAAGTTTTTTCGGATTCCTCTTTTATAATGTTTGAGAGATCTGCCGCTGATGGGAATCAAACCTGTGTCCTGACAAATGAGGGTCACATATATCCGATTTGTTGCTTAACAACTCGCACAACAGAGGCTTAACTCACGCACTGGCAGATTCACCTATATAAAACCCAGATTCAGACAAGACACTCCCCAATTCCCAAAAATCATGTCAAACAAATTAACAAGATACATTTCCAGAATATTTATTTGAAGGACTCCAATTCCTCTTCTTTCATTCATTCCCACATTTTAATATTTAACACTCTACATCGTTCACGAGAGATGAAGTGCTGAGATGAGTGATATGGCAGATATAAAAAGGAATATAAATAATAATGAAAAGTAGAAGAATTAGTGAAGGAATGAGAAGAGAACAGATAGCTCCAGGTGTTTATGCTCATTTCATTTTTCATATTTTTTTCTAATTATTTTTCTTTCTTTTTCTATCTTTTATGAATAATGAACAGTAATGGTGTTTTTATGAATGAAATGGAATGGTGTGAAGAAGTTGAGAATGAAATGAGATGGAAGTGAGAATTTATTGTTTCTCGTAATTGCTATCTCTGAATTTATTAACTACTTTTTCCTTTACACTTCATTAATGGGAATGAAAATTGAAGTGAAATTTGTTTTTATTTATTTTTAAAATGATGATCATTTTGGATGGAAATGAAAGGTGAAAAGTCGTTGGAATGGAAATTTTTGAGATGATAACATTTTTTCTTACTTTGGAAATTTTAAAAAATCATTTTGAATATTTGAAAAATTTAATATTTTTATTTTCAATAAGGTGAAATGACAATGGCAGCAAAAGGCAGAAAACAATTCCAAAAAAAATGTTTTTTCTCATTTTCTCGAATAAACTTATTGCTTTGTATGTTTCAACGGCACATGACTGAATAAGCTTTAAATAAAAGCTTTGAAAAGCATTTAAAAAATTTCAAAATCTACTTTTTTCAAAAAATTAAATTAAAGATGCAAAAACAATTTGATGGGGTTCGGAAGCCCTTTAGATGCTTTGTGGCTCCACTCATTTAAAGCGGGATAATACCAAGGCATGGACACCTGGTGAAAGAATCTTTTGGATCTATGAAAAAATAATTCGTGTCCTTGCTTTGGATTTTATATCAGTTGATAAATAAAACTCATGAAGAAAGGGTTAAATCTGGATTTTGAGATTTATTAAAGATTAGACTCTTAAAAATGAATCAAGTAATAATAAACATAACTTATATTGTAAATTTAAAACATTTAGTCAAGGCATTAGTCGATACACCTTTTTGAAACAAAAATGACAAGTTCACAATTTAAATTGAAAATTAGAAATCATTTAAAAAAGAAGAAAATAAGATCAATATTGAAAAGATGTTAAAAAACAAAATTAATTTTATATCTCTATTATTATTTTGTTATGATAAAGTTGAGAAAGATAATAAGTAATACGTTTATGAAATATTTGAAAATTTTATATGCTTTAAAGTTGCCACCAATTTTATGCTACAAAGGTTTGAAAAAATTATGACCGTTTTATTTAAATCTAGGAAAAATAAATTGAGATTTTTTCCAAATTTTCGTTTATTTGCTTATTTAACATTCAAAATATATTTGAATTTTAACTTTCATGAGGTAATTTTAATTTTAAAGCAAATAAAATAGTCGGATGAAAAATAAAATCTTAAATCTCACGAGACTGCTTCAATTGTTAATTCACAATGGCAAATCATTAATAATGAATTAAAGTTAATTGATATCAAGGAGATGAATTTAAATTCTTTAAATCTCCAAGGAGAAAATTTAAAGATTTATCTTTTATTTACAAAAGATTCTGTGTAGATAAAAGCAATTTCATCCCACTTAGTAATAAACTTTATCTATAATCTCACAATTGTGTCGAGTCTATTCTTGAATGAATCTTGTTTACTCCTTTCAGATCATTGGATTAATTGCAGTCAACCTCCTCCTCAAATATTGTTATAATTGATGTCAATTTGTGCAATTAATATTTCACATTATCTTAATTATAATCTTATTTAACTGGATTTTTTTTCATGCTTTATTATCATCGACAAATGTCATATTCTTTATCTTAATCAGTTCTGTCTATAAATAGAAGAAAGTAATGCATTTTAGCTTTATTATTTAAACTTAAAAAAATCCGTCAATTAAAAATATTCAATTCCTGTTGAATCGCTTGTCAAAAAATCCATTTATCCCTAAAATAAATTGTCAATTATATCCTCATGTCAATAATTTCAGTGGCTTATGAAAAGTCATCGGAATGCTCAAATTATTTAATCCTCAAATACCACAATAGACTCATTCATTCATTATTTTGACAACACAAAAATGCAAATTTTGCATTTTTATTCATTGTGAAAAAAAATGTTTCTGTCCAATTTGCAGCTCTATTTTTCAATTATCGGTCTCGGTATGAATAACAATAAAAATTATTTTTTGGTTAAAAATACTTTGGTGAGCATATTTCGAGGAAAATTGACTAGCAGTCTTGCTGATTGTCTTTGTTTTTTATTACATTTAAATTTTTCAATATTAATTTTGAAATTATGATTTTTTTAAATTTTATTAAAGTTTGTAAATTCTAAGAATCGTTTTTAAAAATTACAAAAATTAATTTGTTCAAATTTAAAGAATAAAACTAAAATCTAATTTTTATTCTTCAAAACTTGAACAAATTAATTTTTTTATAATTCTTGAAAATATTAAAAAAGTTTCAAATTTTAAACAAATTTTAAAAAATTTCTGAGTTTTAATTTTTTCAATTTTGCAATAGTTTTATTAAAAGTTTCAAAATAAAGTCACTTCAATGCGCTATTAATTCACATCATAGCGACTCATTTAACACAGTTAAAAAAATTCATTTTAATTAAAAGAATGAAAAATCCAACGATGATTGCTCTCATGAACTTTTATAAATTTTTTTCATGTTGCTCCAAAACTCTGAAAGTATTTTTGGCCTTTGTTTTTATGAATTTATATTTAAATTTTTTTTGTGCAGCTCTCAGAACCTATTCATAAAATTTAATAAACTTTTTATCTGAGCATTTTTTTGCTGAATAAATAAATTTTTGTTCCAGAAAATGCACGAAGAAGACAAAAAGTTGAATTATAAAATTTAAACTAATCCTTCGTTTGGGGAGAAATCTGTGAAAATCCAATGAAATAAACAAAATAAGCGATAAACTTTTGTTAATTCTTTTTTTTGTGGGGGTTTGAAGATTTTTGCTGCATCTTTTTGAGATATTTTGCAATTTTTCTTGGGAAGTTTTATGATCTGATAAGCTGTTTGAGGGGTCATTGACGTATGTCTTTAAACTTTTAAGAGATTTGTGGCAGCTTTAAAATATCACAAAAGAGTCTGTTATTGTTGCTGTAAGAAAGCTTGAAATAATCGAGTGAAAAATGATGTAAATTGTACACAGAGACCCCCCCCCCCCTCATTTATTCGATGACTTTCATCATTTCCGAACGTCTCCTACATGCTAGCAAATAAACTATTCAGAACAAGTATCATCAACATCAATAAAACTGTCACAGATTTCAATTAACTCAATATCCAATATTTACTAAAAACTTTTAAAATTCCAATATAAAACTCATTCTTAACAGCCCATTAGGCATTCGCATGAAGTTAATTAATTAATAGACATTTTGATAGCTCCCTCAATATTTCGTAATTAGATTTAAAACGTTAATTGAGTACTCGCGACGCCAGTGTCAAATGACTAAAATAATGGCACTATAGATTGCATGCACGAGTGTAAACAAAAAATTTATTTCATCTGCATAGCCCATTAATTAGTACAAATATTGAAAAGTGAAACTCCATTGAACTGTTGAGTTGGATGAAAATGGCTGTGTAAATACTCGCAAATGAGTGCATGCTTTATGGTTGTTTTTTTTTTCAAACCATTTAAATGTTTTAATTGCGATTTTTCATCGAATTTTTGAGTGGAAATTTTGTTGGATTTTTGGATTGGATATGGGTAGGGAGGAGGTTGTTGTATGTGATGGGAAAATTTTAGTAAAACAGTTTGCTGCACATTTTTGAGATATTTAAGGATTATTGATGATTAAAGCGTATAAAGATTGAATTTGACAGTCTTAAGCGTCTTTAATTGATTTGATGTAGTTAAAAATGTGCATATTAATCTTCCAACATCAAACATTCAATTACGTGATAATCTTTAGTTTCTAGTCATCCTCGATTATGTTATAAAATCACAAAAAAACAGTTTGAGTCCAGCATCGCCATTAAAAATGCTTTCTAAAATCAACAACCCCCAAAAATACTTCCAACCTTCATTTTTCTCCTCCATAAAGCAATTGAAATATTTACCACCATTCTCAATATTTCAAACCGCCGTCATCCAGGCAGCAGTTTCTGCCACCTCCATTTCAATCGAGTACAGAACAGAGGGTCGGTTTTTATGGTTCAAACGACTGCTTCAACTATTCAGTAGAAAATAAATCTCATTACTGATTTATGTGCGGCAGTGATTTAATGTAATGATATTTAATACCATAATATGGAACTTAAAAAATTGAGGAAGTATGAGTTTGCGAAGTTCAAAGTCATCGATACATAAATTACACTAGTAAACTTAATTTAAACACTATATCAGCATCGAATTAAGTCACACAAATCACTTGAACAATAAAAAATGATAAAATATTGAAATAAAAGTTGCCTCAAATTAACAACAAATTATTATCATCCGTTGGTCCATTAATGTCATTTTATTACTTTATCGTAAATAACTCAATATTATTGAATGGATGTGCGGTGAATAATGGATTATAGTTCGATGAGGACTTTTGCTCAATTGCGATTCTCGATGTTTGTATTGTTATTGAGTATTAATTGGGAATTTAAAATAAAATGTTGGGGATTAAAATGGATAATATTGAAGGGGGTGGGGGAAGTAGGGAAGAGGCAGAATCAAATTGAGATTAACTTACCAGCCAAAGATAGAAATCCAAAACTTAATGACCCAACCCCTCCCTCTACCCTTCCCAAAAGCAATTGAGGATTAAAATCAACTTTACAAACATACTTACGTACTTACTTTCTTGACTGAGGTGCACGTTGGCCCATTGCTGCGATCAGAGATCGTCTAAAGACAACTCTAACCTTTAAAACCTTCTGCCAATTCAGGATATTAAGGACTCTAGCTTTCTTATCAACACATCCAATCCAGAACTTTTCAAACATATTCAATTCAAATTTCATTTATCATCAATATTCCAAGTACTAAAAATCGTAGCGCGGAAGCAAAACTATTAAAAATTGCAGCAATTTCGTGGTATTAAAATGCATTCAATTCCTACTAATTACCAATAAAAAGTAATTTTCATTCAACAAATCTTTTTCATTACATTTAAAATTCCTGTAAAATTGTAATTTTCATTTGCAGCAATGTAAGGAACGTGTCAATAAAATGCAATCATTAAATTCATTTGTTCAACACGAAATATTTCCAAATGTGCAGAAAAATAAAAATGTAGATTAAATAACAAGCAGACAAGTTTGTGAGAATTTTTATGGTCAATTTTAATGTCTTTATAGTTCGATGAATGCTGTTTCGTGTGCATACAAAATTATTTTATGACTATTTTAAGGTAGATTGGCAGTTCTTTGAATTTTTTTGATAGGATTTGAATTGAAAGGGTATTTTAGATTTGCAAGTTACTTGTTAGCTTCCTTTTCAATCAACTTTCAGTGTCTTTAATTCACTTTCATTACCAATTCATTTAACAAATAACAAAAGTCGTGACAAAAATGCTCAGCTCAATAAGAGAGAATATTTAAATGCACCGTGTTTTGCATCTTTCAACAGCAAATTATTATAAATTTTAATTTTATTGCATGTCCGAGCTAGTCATACACAACTTATTCATAACATATCGGCTGGTGCTTTTTAATTATAACAAGAAATTGCACTCGTTGATTGCAATCATGTGCTGTGTTATTTTTTTTTTTCGCTCAAGTACTTCAGGGTGGGTCAATGGTGTGAGAAATTAAAATGTTTGTGATGAAATGAATGTGTATCATGGACGGGAATTAAAAATTGATATGGGATTGGGAAGTAGGTGGAGATTTAAGCGCATTCTGTGATTTTGTTTTGTGTGGATTTGGATTGATATGGATTTTAAGAAGAGGGAAATTTTCTTTTTTACTCAAGGCTCGGCTGTTCTAGTCTGTTTGGGAACTGCATGAGAAGCTCCCAAAATGATCCCCTACCCAACTTCATCCAAATATTTCAGCTATAAATTGTATCATGCACTTACAAACAGCTACAACCAGCAACAAATTGAATCAATAAATTCAATAAAATGAATACTTTTTTCCTGTTCATGTTCATATTTTATAAAAAATTCACTTGCTCTCTATTTTTTTTTTGCTTCTCATTCGTAGCTGCTTTTTTATCTGCAGATCTATTTTGATAGTCAACAATTGGCAATATTTTAAAAATTATTGCGAGCACAACTCGCAATTTGTGAAGTGGATAATGCTCTTGCAAAATTATTTATATTCTGTAACAAATAAAGGCAATATTTTTACTGCCATTTCACATATGTCGAATTAATTCCTTTTATTTATTCATATTAAAAATTGAACATGATACATTTATAGCTTGATTTTTATTGTGCTGTAATTGTTTCAATGATGAATGTATCTTTGTGCTTTATTGTATATGCGAATTGATAGAAATTTGTTGTCTGTTTGTGACCTTAAATGTGACATGTTAAAGTAAATTAATTCTTATAGTTAATTAAGGTTCTCCTTACCTTAAAAGAACTAGAGGCTTGTGTGAGATACAATTTATTTATTGTTATGATTTAAAAAATTGGCTTGATTTTGGTTAAAGGATTTCAAAATTTTTAAAATAATAAATAAATTATTTTTTATTTTTTAAAAACTTATTTTAAATTTATTAAATAATTTAAAACTTTATTTTGTTTATTTCGTATTTTTTAAATAGTTTGAAAAATTATTTTGCATTTTTTGAATAGTTTAAAAATTTATTTTGCATTTTTTAAATAATTTAAAATAGATTTTGCATTTTTTGAATAGTTTAAATTGATTTTGCATTTTTTGAATAGTTTAAAAAAATTATTTTACATTTTTTAAATAAGTTAAAAATTTACTTTGCATTTTTTAAATAATTTAAAACTTTATATTGTTTATTTTGCATTTATTAAATAGTTTAAAAAATAATTTTGCATTTTTCTAATAGTTTAAAAATTGATTTTGCATTTTTTAAATAATTTAAAATAGATTTTGCATTTTTCGATGGTTTAAAAATTATTGAATCCTGGAAAAATTTAAAAAACTTCTGTTTAAATATGATTTAAAGATTATAAAGTTTTTATTTTTTTATAGGTTAACTTCACACGAGTCTCTCAAACTACTATGTTGCATTCCATTGAACATGTTCCATGAATATATTTGCAAATGTATATTAAAAGTCAAAATTATTTTGCAACAATCATGTTTTATAATTTACAGTAACATAAATTCTTGCAAATTCCCTTGAAATTTGCATCTATAAAAAATAACATTCACAAAACTAGCAATGTCATTTTCGGTGAAAACCCTCCATCACTCTAAAATCAATTCCATAAAATCTCACATTAAAATAACATTGAAATTAGAATTATTAAGAAGCGTCAAAAATCAGATATCAAATATAACAAAGCAAGGCGCCATCAGCTGAATCATTTAGAACGTCATGAATAAATTTCACATTTTTATTCAAACTCATGTGAATCACCTGAAGAAATGAATTTATTTTTTCTGTGGGTTTTTTGTTCCTGATAGAAATTTTTCATCGTTGATGAATAAGAATTTTGCAGATCTAAAGAATTTTTTGTATCGATGATAGTTTTGTAGCAGAAGATGTTGCATTTCTTGTTATGCTCTTAGGTTTTCATATAAAAAAACTTACAATGAAGACAAGAAGACTGTCTCCTAGTTCAGTAAATATTGATGGATGATCGTCTTTGCAATTTTGACCGTTGTGGTGAATTTTGTCTGATTTTAAAAAAATCAAGGTTTAATCAAGTCATTTAAGTGTTAATTTAGAAGACCAATCTAAAGTTATGAGCTCTTTTGTGAAACTAGTCTTTCAATACCTGTTTAAAACCCAACAAATCTGCACAAGGGAGAATCCCATGCAACTTGTTGAAGTAAGTAAGACGATACATAATAATCCTCATACATATTTAATTGAATATCAAAATTACTGATGAAACTAAAGACATAGAGAAACTTGATACTGCTCAGAGCTTTTGTCTACATTCTTAATGAAATGCATTATGATTGAAAATTGTTTTTTTTTTCTTGTGAAGACAACCGATGAGAGTTGTGGGATGACTTAAGTGCATAACATGGTACATATAAATTTTATGAGTATGTTCTATGGATGGAATGCTTGTTGCATTAATGGAAATTTTATGAGATTTGCTAGAATTGTTTTAAATTCATCTAAAACTAAATTCCGTATAATTTTTAAAGCCTCAACAATTTTTTTGCAAGCTCATCCACAAAAATAACTTGTTTTAACTTTAATCACGACCTTGAAAGAAAATTGTCATCAAACAATCGTGAGTTTTGTCTCTGCTCATGCTAGACTTCTGGTTTCGACAGAATATGCACGCAACTTTTAATTCTTGAATGATAATGACTTGCATGATTTTTTTTGAAAATATTCCATATATAAATTTTGTATTTACGGCAGTGCCATGTGTCAGTTTTAAGTTTGATTTATAGCATAAAAGAGGTTCCGGAATTTTTTTTTTGGAAGATGAAATCTTTGACTGTAAGTTGCGTTTTTTGTGACTAAATTAATTATTTTTGGGAACTACTTTGAGATTTGCAAGAATGTTTTGGATGTTTAAATGATGGATTTGAGTGAACAAATGATTCTTGAAAAATTTCACTAAAATTTTAATGGTGTGTTGGTTGTTCATTAATAACAAAATTCAGTAAGTTTGAGTCTTTCGACCCCCTTTGGCTCCCTTATCACAAAGTTTTAACACAGTAAAATATTAAAATTCTTATCCATTTCAAACAAAGACCGTCATAGATCATAAGAGAGTGGATTGATACAACCAAGGGCGTAGCAAGATTGTAGATCTCTTTTTTTGAAAAAATTACTTTAATTTTCTGGTATTTTTAAAAAAAACCAAACCCTCTTTTAATCATTTCCTCCCCCCCCCCCCTTCCCCCTTGAAAATTAACTGGCTTCACCCTTGAATCCAACTTAACCTGATAAATTTGGCAAATAATAAATTTTATAATGAAAATTTTTTGTAGATAATTTTACTAATGGGAGTAATCGGAGCAGCAATTCCATCAGCTATGGCAAAGCCACAATACTTTGCTAATCCATACTACTCATATGTAGCACCATCTTACAGCTATGTCAACTCCTATAGTTATCCATATGCAAGTCCATATTATCACTCTGGTAAGTCAATTCATTTTGACAGTCACCGTAATAAATAAATTAAATTGTTTCTTTCAACTTTCTAGGTTATGCTCACACTTATCCATACAGCTATGTTTACATTTAAACCAAATACAGAACTTCAGTTCTCAAATTTAACATGCCTTCAATTTAAAGATCACAATTTATAAAAAAATATTAAATCCTTAAAACTCACAGCATCAAATGAACCAAATCTGTTTGTATAAAAATAAATATCAATCAAAAAGATCAAAAGCCAGTCAATAATAAAATTGAAATAATATCATAATGGAAATGCACAGCAGGTGAATGCCAATTAATCCCGAAAAATTTAAGGCGTTAAATTGAAAAACAATAAAACACAAAAAAACAGCCCGGAACAGCTCATTTTTACTTCATTTCCCATACTTTTAAGGTGTCGTTCACTTATGACGTCCAAAATTAACGGTCATTTTTTAAAAGAGAAGAATAAATTTTCAGGAATTTCTATTGTTTGTCTACTTGCTGCCCCCCCCCCCCCCCCCCCCCCCCCCCCTGGACGTCATAAGTGAACGGCCCCTTACATAAATCCAAATAATTTATTGCTCAACTGATTGATTGAATACCTACAAATTAAACAATTTCACATTGAAACCCAACAATTTTCATCTCCTTTTAAGCTACCTCGCTCTTTTTTTCATGAGCACAACACAAAAGCACATTCATTGACCTCATAAAATTAATAATGAACCGAA
Source organism: Chironomus riparius (assembly GCA_917627325.4). NCBI lineage: Eukaryota > Metazoa > Arthropoda > Insecta > Diptera > Chironomidae > Chironomus > Chironomus riparius. The sequence continues at coordinate 10,983,969 of OU895877.1, read as the reverse complement.
CAGAAAAGATGAAAAAAAAAAATTCTTTCGAATGCTTTTTTGCTGATTGATTTCAGCCATAGCGTATTGCAATTTCAATTCAATTCAATATCCTCCAGGAAATGCCAATTCGACAACTGAAAAATTCAATCAATGCCATTGTTGTGCAGTTGCTGCATGTTATTGTTTAATATTTATTTATTTTGTGGATGTTGGAAGGTTTTTGAGGAATTGATGTGGGTTTTATTTGGAGTTGTAGGTTTGTCAATATTGAGACATTCTGGAGATTAATCCTGAATAGCACATGTTGGTTAATCGATCAAAAATCCGACGTCAAGCCAGTGTGAGTCTGGCTGGATTTAAATCGAATACAACCCCGAGTCAGGATATTTTAGCGTTGGATTTCTGCTCGATTAACCTACTTTTTCTTTCCTGGAATGTTTTATTTAAGCAACAACTTCAGGAACAATCAAAAGTTGCTCATTGTTTATGATCTCAGCCTTAAAATCAGAAAAAGGAACAATAATTGCAAGTAATTATTAATTTCAGGCTTCAAGAAGCATCCAAATGATAATTCGCCATCAAACTTTAGAATCCCTAGTAAGTATCTTTACTGCCATTTCATTCGTTCCTACATCACTTTGTATTACGATACATGAGCCAAATCCATAAAGAAAATCAATTCGAATGGCAACAAAAAGAAGAAAAACTGATATTACAGTGTTGCCGATTCAGATGTCTGTGCTAGGAAAATAAAACTTCATAGGTTGAATCGCAGTGCCTCTAGCTGAAAGGCTGGGCCCTTCACACATTATTATAATTATTATTAAGTTCATAGATTTTTGAGTTGATCCCTGCCTAATGCAGGCATTAGGAAATGACCTAGACGTTTTAAAAACTTGCTTATGCTTGAACATCCTATTCTTAAATATAAGCTACTGGAAAGCTCCTGGGACCGGTTTCACACTACTTAATAGGGATCATTAAAAAATAACCTGGAATCATTAGGCATCATCGTCATTATCAGACAATTTACCATTAATAAAATTAAAATTCGACTAGAGTGACTCATGGAATCATACAATCTAGCTCCTGAGCTCGGTTTCTTGATCTTCCCGTGACATCCTTGGACAGAAACCTATATTGATGCAATACGATATGGGATAAAAGTTAAACTAAACTGAAACTAGGTTAGGATGTCCCAGCTAGCTATAAAAACCGGGCCTTGGATCCATGTATATGATTTTAGTTTCGATTGACTTGCACTTTAGTCAAACTTCAGTCAAAATTCACATTTTATTTGACTTTAACCATCATTCAGATAGCACCACTGCCAAATATGCTTCAGGATTCTTTTCATAGCTTTTCTTATCTCAAGAATTCTTTCAAAAAATATATTTTTATCCAATGTCCATTTTCATTATCTTCAAATTCAATCCACAATCATTTTTCATAAGCAATTCATAACAAATTTCCAAAAAAAATGCTAATTGACACTACCAAATACACGTTCAGCTGTCATTCTCGATCGCTATTGCTATTTTAATCTCAATAGAAGACCATTCAGATTTAAGTTCAAAGCCTTAAAAACTATTCGCACATATGTCACAGAAGAAACACGCCACATTATGTGCCATGTGCCGTTTCATTTTTAGTTTTTGTTGCTGTTGTTGTTCAATTAGATATTGGCTTGAAGCACAGTTGCTGTTTAGCAGCTATAAAACAGCATGATGCCAATGGATACATTTAGATATCGTTCTTGTTTTACTAGAATTAAAGTCATGGCATCGCGCTGTGCTTTTTAGAGATTACTGAGTGATGAAGGACGTTTGTTGTACGTTTGAGAGGTTTGTAGCTGGCCATCAATGGATGACTGGGGAGGTCAGTTTCAAAAGTGGTTGATAGTCTTTTTTAGCTAAGGATTTTGTGGTCACTTCTGTATGGTCTTATTAATGGTCAATAATCGTGTAACTAACGACTATGTGCTCAATTCTGGACTCCCAATTCTAACCTCAAAAAAGCAGCTCGAGCCTCAATAACCCCTAGTCAAGCTACACATAGACATGAATATATACCACAAAATTAAATGTATCTGGATCGCCCCAAAGCACGACTAGATGTGTATAAATGCAGCTGTATCATGTACATTTCTATTTGAGGAATAAATTGAAAATAAAATACACAATTTATTGAATCGGAAAAATGCTTCGATTTTATTTTTTTGTTTTTTGCTTGTCGCAGCATCGACTGCTTGTAGATTTATAGCCTGGAATTGCACAAAAGCTGTCACATTTTGAGTCTCATTCGACAATATGTTCATTTAATTGCGTTGCCTATTGTTTGTGACCGAAATACATGCGTACGTACATGACAAAATATGAATCGAAAGCCACCACAAACTACTGATTTATTACACATGACAGAGATCAATCGTATCAATGTCAAAATAAATCTGTGAATAAGCTTCTATTGCTGTGAAAATTGCGATACCGACTGAACTAATTGATGTACTTTAAATCACAATTTAAAATTCATATTTTGTCTGCTGACTTAATTTTTTTTTGAAAAATTGAAATTTCATGGAAATTTTATTCTTGACTGTTGCTTTTGTCGGTGCTTAATAACAGCAACGACATATCATGATGGACTGCATGCAAGAAAAAAAAATATATAAAGAAGCTGAAAAGTTGAAGGAGAAACACACACGTCGTTGAGTATGTTGGGGAGCTGTGAGTGGAATTAATGCGCACTATGTGAGGGAATTTTTGGTTCAGTTTTGGAAAGAATGACTCTCGGATTTTAGAGGATTATTAATTTAATCAAATATATTTTAAGAGTCTACACATAATCTCATTATTTTGCTGTAAACGACATGAGAATATGAATTTGAAAATTTGAAGAAAATTAATAGTTTAACGTGAATGGAATAAGATATGATAGGGTTCTTTTGTAAGCGCTGGGGCACTGCGATCGTTGATCTGATGAGCCATTTCTAAAGCTCCAAATAACATATACAGCTTCAGACATTTCCTATGCATTGCAATGGGTTTACGTGTAATTCAATAAGCGAATTAAGCACTTACTTCTTCGTTGGGTGTGGCGGACATGGGCTCTTTCCTTCAAAACTTTTCGTCAGTTCGGGATATTAACTTGAATGACACAAGTCGGTTAATCCCGGTTAATCGATTAGAAATCAAGCACCTGGTGTGACTCTGACATGGTGCTGAATTTAAATTGAAGCTAGTACCATGCCAGAGTCATGCCAGCTTATTGCTGGATTTCTATTCGATTAACCGACTTGTGCCATTCGAGTAAGAACTCTAGCGTTCTTAAAAACAAATCCAATTCAGCTATTCTTTGGTCTTCCTCTAGATCGCTTGCTATCTGCAGTGGTCACTCTATTTACCAGAGCGTCTTGTGACCGTCCGAACACATGACCAGCCCATCTCATTCAAAAATTAAGTAAGACAGTATTAAAAGTATTTTTAAGGCAGCATCAAATTTGCACAGAAGTTCGAAAACATCATCCAATTTACCACATCATTAGCCATTCATTGACAGCCTTTAAAAATTTCAAGCAAAAATAGAATAAATTTAAAATTTGTCTGAATCACAAATAATTTTCTAAGAACGATCGATTCTTGCTTTATCATTCTCAAAAAATTTTTCACCGTCAATTCTGATGCCTTTTTATGGACAACTGCTGAGATTTTACATGAAAAGTAACTTTCTTCGGTGCATTAAACTTTGAAAAGAAAGATTTTTTCTGTCCATTTTCGAATGTCGAGCTCTTTGCACAATTTTGGTGATGAACAATTCAAAGCAATTCCTTAACCGCTTAATCCCATCTAACCAAATCCAATTAAAAAATCCTCACCAAAATCACAAATCTCAATTATAAAAAAAATTCCAATCGATTCAGACAAATCAAGAACTTTTAATTGCCCTATATTGTTACGAGCTGGATGTTAATTTTCTAAAACACTGAGACTATGAATTTTAATTAAAATACAATTTCGATTGATTTAAGGTAAATTGAGTTTTACTCAATTATACACCAGTGCCATTATCTTTAGTTCCACAGACACACACACACACTAATATTAAAATCGAAAATCAATTTAAATTCAATTAAAATGAGATTTTATAGGTTAACGAATTCTTGATTGTCTCTGTGCGGTTATGAATCGAGACATTGTTTCAAATTGATTGTTGGAAAATTAGTTTGTTATTGAATGCATGCCAAGTGAGGATTTTTTAATAATCCTAAAGGAATTTTTTGATGGACTTAATTACTTTTGAGTTGATTAAGGTAGAATTGATGATTTTGGAGAATAATTAAGTCAGTAATTTAGAAACTGGAGCTGGAACAGGTGTTATTATGGTTGTCTGATGTTAGGAGGGTCCGGTGATTGCTAAACTATAAAAAAGTAAAGCATGGAGAGGGTCCAGCCTTTTGAGCTAGAGTCACTAGAGTTATAGTGGCATCCGAACCACTTGTAAGCTCTGCACATTGCTAAGACACGAGTATGTCTAAAGACCTGATGTACCCTGCAATGTACCAAGTCTCAATTCATGTGTGCAAGATGCTGTAATGAAATCATCCAGATGCTAGTATATCCTAGTATACGTAGCAAAGGAGACACGTTGCCGAAGACTTCAAAACCAACTAGAACGATGAAATGGAAAAAGAGCTTCTAAACCTTGACTTGGAATGGGATTAAACTCACAACCTTTGCCACGTAAGGCCAACGATCTACCACTTAGGCTACTGATGTCATTTCACCGCTAAACTAAAGCAAATTGAAGACATTTTCGTTATCGAGTGGCCTTAAGCAACCCTAGCAATGCTATTGATATAATCAAACAGGTTCAGCTGATTTGAACATTGATTTGTTTTAAAACAACTGTCGTAAATCAATGACCGGTACTAATCTTGATGAAAGATAACGTTGTTATTAAGACAGACAAAGCCCTTAGCCTTTTAGAATAATTCTATCAATCACTGACCGATCCCCAACATTCTCATTCAATTCCGTAGTCTTAACTCAAACAAATATAACATTTTTTTGCTCTATATCCATAACGTGTCCAATTTCTTATAATTAAAACTTAAATAAATCAAATCCGATTAACGAGTTGAACGAGTAAATGTTCAAATTCTAAAATTCGGCAGTTTAATGAACGTAAAAAGGATTTAATGACAAAAGAAACATGAAAATGTGCTTTAATTTGATCTGATTTTGTAATTGATTTATTTACTCAACTTATTTCATGGTTCATTTGCTGGAAATTTAACATCTGGTGAGGCTCGTTTGAGAATTTTTATGATTTTTTTTTTGTAGTTTCGGCATTGATTAAATTGAAGGTAATTAGGAACGTTTAATAGCATTTTTTAAAACTGTTTGGACTTAATTGGATGATAATTAAGAACTTTGACTATAATTTAACCAAACACACCTAAAATGCCATTTTTTAACTAGTTTTATAATTAAGAATTATAACTTTAACATAGTTATTGTACCTAATCTACCATTCAATGAATTAGACAGGGATCGTTCACTTATGACGTCCGAAATTAACGGTCATTTTTCAAAAAAGAACAATGGATTTCCAGGAATTTCTATTGTTCTTTTCTTACTGCCCCCCCCCCCCCCCCCTTGGGTCACGTCATAAGTGAACGGCCCCTTAACAATCCAACAATCTTGATAAATCCTCAACCATTATAATAAAAAGTTTCCCAAAATCCATAAAAAAAAGAAAACTTAAAACATTCTATAAAAATTAGAATTTAATTCAACTATCAACTATCAAACCGGAAAATGAGATTAGAGTTGGACGAGAAATATGGCACGAAAAGTAGGAAGAAAAAGTTTCAATTCAATGCGTTATAAATCACACGACTAAAATTATCTATGAAAATTCAATTGGATCGTTGCCAGATGCTACTTTTAATGGAAATGAGATAAAAAAACTTTTGTTCTCAAACTTCCTCTATCAATAACTCTCAATATACATGCATTGTGTGTAGCTTCGAGGAGCGGAAAATGCAGTGCTGAAAAAAGTTTTTGTTGTAATTTTACCAGAATGAAAAACTTTCAGCTTCATTTAACATATCGAGTGTAATTTTATGTTGAAAAACTTATGTTCTGCAGATATTCCCATCCGTATAATGCTATGCTATGCGTATAACTGCTGCCCCATTCATTGTACCAGAATTGTTTCCAACCATCATCTACGTTGTGCAATTTGCAATTTAATGCATAACAAATTAACATCGATTTTTATTCCTTTTTTTACTTCTTATGCGGGGAACTAGGTGGATAGCTCGGTGGTAAAGATGCTAAGGAGATGTATCAAAAAGATGAAAAATTGCTTCAAAGGAGTATTCGGGAGAAATTGCAAGGGGGCGTTCAGAAAAGAAAATTTGCTTCAAAGTGAGTTCAGAAGAAATTTTCAAAATTGCGTTCAAAATAGAAAATTTGCATCAAAGGTGCGTTCAGAAATAATTTGCAAGAGTGCGTTCAGAAAAATTACTAAAATTATGCGTTCAGAAGAAATTTGCAAAAATGCGTTTAAAAAAAATTTTTCATACAAAGTGAGTTCAGAAGAAATTTGTAAGAGTGCGTTCAGATCAACAGATTTGCATCAAAAATACGTTCAGTAAAGGTTTGAAAAAGTGCGTCCAGAAAAGAAAACTTGCATCGAAATTGCGTTCAATAAAAATTGCAAAAGTGCGCTCAGAAATAAAAAATGTATTGAAAGTGCGTTCAATAATTTTTGCATCAAAAGTGTGTTCAGAAATTTTTTGCATCAATAGTGTGTTCAAAAAAAACTGCATCAAAATTACGTTCAGCAAAAAATTTCGCTTCAAGATAATTGCGTTAAAATTTCGTTCAGTAAAAACTTTATCTTTAAATTATCACCAGATATCACAATTATCTTCCCAACAGACATGAACCACTAACTCAATTCAATTATAATTATTTTATTTCATACAAAAAACCCTTTGCATTTGAATTAACAAGACCACTTTTATTCATGCTAAAACTACATCGTGGATTGCAACTTGAATGTTGTCCAAAATTTCCCAGCCGCCCACCTGCATATATGATCAAATTAAACAAGCTCATTTCATGAATTATTATTTCACATAAAAATTTCATTAGATAGAGCAACGTCGAGCAATGAGAAAAAAAACATTATTTTGTGGAGCAATTTCGTTTTGAAATCAATTTTTAATGGTTTTTAATGTGTCGATGCAATTCTCATGTGACTGGGTGGTGGGAACTTTTCTGGTTTTTAATGCAGGTTTGATGTCGAAAAAGGAATGATATGAAATTTTTTTGCTAGTCTCTCGGATAGCACAAGTCGGTTGGATCGATCTGAAATCTAACGCCAAGCTGGAATGGCGTGAAGAAATTAAAATGCTTGATTTTAGGAACTTTTATTTTTTTTTTTGAGTGGGTCCATTGAAGGTCCTCAAGTGATGAGACATAAGCCATAAAAGATGCTGAGCACCATTGTGATAGGTTTCTGTTTTCGAGGCTCTTTTGGACATGATTGAAGATCACAAAAGTCTCAAAAAGCACAAGTCGGTTAAACCTGATATCTATCTGTTGTGACTCTGGCATGGAGCCTGATTTAAATCAAACCCGATTTGTGCTTTCCGAGAGACCAGGGGCGTAGCTAGGAATTTAAAGATGGGGGTGGCAAAATTTCATTTTGTATGGAAAAATTTAAGGGGGGGGGGGTGATTTTAATGATTTTTTTCATAAAAACCCTAGCAAAATAAAGAAATTTCTGTTTACGTTGGGGGATTTGTCCCCCAAATACCCCTCCCCCTTGGCTACGCGCCTGCGAGAGACCAGCAAACAAATCTCATCGTGCATTTTAGGACATAAAACCCAAACACAAAACTGAAGCTTAGCAAAGCATGAATATCGCATTGATGTCTCACTATAAAATGAACATCAATTCCTTTATAATCTTGAAATTCATAAATTTCTTTATATTTCATCAAATACTCAATATTGTCCGCAGAACTTTCAAGAGTTGATGTCATCTGATCATATGCAAGCTTCCGAAATCTCCTCAAATTTTCCTTATATTTGTCCTTTGTCATCTCGTGTACAGCTCCAACAAGATCATCAACTGTAAATTTATTCAAATCTAACTCCAAAGCTATGTTTTTGTCACTCAAATGTCTAGAATTGAATGGCTGATCATAACTTAATGGGAATAATATCATTGGAACCATTCGGTCTACAGCTTCCTCAATTGTTCTCAATCCAGAATGAGCAATTATAAGTTTTACATTTGGATGAGCAAGGAGATCAGAAAAAGGCAGCCATGATGAAGTGTAAATATTTTTTGGGATTTTTATGCTTTTATATTTTTCTGTTCCTGTTTTCCAAACAATATTGTAAGGAACAGCTTCAAAAGCTTTAATGAATTTGGTGAATAGATTTTCATTAAAGTCTTTGGCAATTGATCCAAAGGAGATGACAATCAGTCCATGTATTGATGAGTCCACAAAAGTCTTTAAATCTGAATTATTTTTGAGATTTCTTGGCGGTTTTACATGCATGAATCCAGTGTGATGAAAATTTGGAGTTACAGGACGAATGCTTGTCGTCATTTTGTTTGTAAATCCAAAAAATATTTTCAGTCTCTTCCTCATAATTTTTCCATGTGATAAAAATGTCAGTTCCGGAAAACTTTCAGAAATTATTTTGTTCTCATTTTCTTCATCCCAAGTCTCCATTTTGTAGGAACAGAATCTAAAAATCAATGACCAAACTCTATCAAAAAACTTCAACTGTCCATGCGGAACTGATGTTGAATAAATTTCAGTGTGAATTGCAGGATGAAGACTGTTGCCAATAATTCTGTGAGGTGCAATTCCCATTTGTGATGCTGATGTCATGATGATTGGACAGTCGTAAACTTCTGCTAGGTATGCAAATGGACATAACATGCATTCCATGATAATTAGATCAAATTTATTATTTTGAGGATTTTTGAAAATTTCTTGTAGCTTTTTGTGCTGCAATTGCACGTTTGCTGTTATTAATCGAAAGTTTCCTTCGTATTTTGACCACAACTCGTGTGAATTTATATTTTTCATCTTTTGACTCAGCATGTCCACTCCATCAGCTTCTATATCCGGTGCTTTATCGAATTTGTATTGAGTAAAATTCTTGTGATCTTCAAGTTCCATCAAAATTGGACTAAACATTGTCAAGTTGTGACCTCGATTTAATAGCTTATTAATAATTGGATAATGAACTTTTTGATGACTGTGGCGTGGAAGTCCAAGGAATAATAAAATATTTGCACCAAAAACGTGATGGAAAGTACATAAAAATAATAATATTAAAATTTTCATGATAAAAAAATCGACTTGTTTATTTAAATTCTGAATAAATACTAAAGTTTTGTGGACATGGACGTCGTTGGGTTGAAAAATATTAAGGGGATCAGAGCTAAAACTGCCATAGACTTGTTGGTTTTAAGAATAGTTTTCTATAGTGCAGTGATGGTCAACCCATGTTCCACGATTTTTTTTAAATCCCATAAACCATATGCCGGATGCGGTTTGGATCATAGCTTACCATCCGTGGTACTCAAGGTGTGCCGTGGTACAAAAAAGGTTGGACACCACTGCCTTAGAGTATGAATATTACCCCAAAATAATAAATAATCCTCCATAAAGCAGCACCTAGCCACAAAACCTATAAAATCTTAATGTCATTTATGAGCAGCCACTTAAAAAATCAAACAATTTTTATTTCACCAGAAGCACTCTAGCTATTAGTCACTGTGTATACTAAGAAGTACGTAGAACTTTATAAAATACTACAAGGTTGCCCAAACTGATCGATCATCGATCTAGATTAATTACATTCCAAGTCACTTCTTATTAAGTAAACTTTTATGAATCATACGGCAAATATTCATCGTTCGATATATTTTCAGAAGCTAATGTTTATTGCCGTATTAAATAAGTAAGCGCCGTTCCTATATTGTAAAATTTATCAGATGTTGGGAGATTTTTTGGTTAAAAAATTGGCAGTTTGCTTGACTTGTGGGGTCAATAAGCTCAAGAAAAATTATTATTTCCGTGTATGCAATAAAAGCTCATTAGTTCCAATTAATTGAATCTTTCCGAATTCTAACAAATTAATCTCAAGGGTACAGTTCAAATGATCACAACATCAATTAGTAAATTCATTGTTATAAACAACTTTTCACTTTTTATTGACTATTTATTTTTCACTAGTGCAAAGCCATGCAAAAGTACAACAATTTAAAATTCACAAAACACCACTGAAATGCGGAACAATCAGCAAATAACGAAAATAATATTTAAATTTGCACCCGCATACAAATAGCATGTAAAAAATAAGCCGTACAGATAGAAAATAAAAGTGGCGATTTAATTAATTTTCATTTAATTTTATAAATCAGCACATGCGATAAAGCGAATGGATATCAGGCATTAAAATTAATATCAACTTTGTTTACCATTTGTGCCATTAATCATGCAATTGATTCAAAGCGAATATTATATTTCATGTTCGATTATTTGTCATGTTGCAAGGGGGTTCTCTCGTTTGTGGTTTTGAGAATTGTAATTTAAATTCAGGCGAATAAGGTGATTCAGGGTGATTTGGGCGACAAAGATAAGATAAAATCCGAAAATACTGAAATAGTAAAATCTCTCGACCCTCTTTAAATTTCTGGCTGCACTTTAGTTTAACTGGGCAAAGCTGAGAATCAATCTAGATTCACAACAATATTTCCGTGTATTTTATGGAAATGTTTTGGTTTTTTTAGGATTTGAACTATCGAGTTTGGGACTGCAACTTCAATTATCTTATAAATCTACGAGCATTAAGCTCAGTCACTAGATCAGTGTTGTCCAAACTGTGTGCCGTGGCACACTGTTGTGTCGTAGATCATCCTTAGGTGTGCAATGAAAAAATATCTAAAGTCAAAGTTTGCCGCTGCTGAAGAAAGTTTGGACAACACTGGACTAGATCATTACAAGATACCAATTAATTTTCTTTAGGTATGGGCAAGGGTGCGAAATGGGGGATTGGGGAACTCCGAAGCTGACCAAATGTCAATTGCATACCTTCTCGTGGTATCCCTTGCCCGAGCCCTGTGCCAGAATAAGTACTTTAAAGGATAAATTTAAAGTCTATCCAAACAACCTCATCTGCAGGACAGCAGCCCTACATTCAGGCTAGGGAAGGAGAGGTTTACAATTAATTATTCCCGAAATAAACATGAACAAAGAAAGCAACATGAGGTAAAAGGGTGCAAAACTGATAAGTTCGATTTTGATCGTTTTTGATCATTTTGAACAGTTCCGTACCCTTGAGTAAGAGCTTGAGTTGCAAAACAGGTTGGCTGTCAACAGATTTGACAGACCTCTTACAGGTGTTTTCTTATGACGACAAATCCCCCTTCGTCTTGAGAAATTTCTTCATTTTGCTGGAGTTTTTATGAAAAACTCGAAAATGCCCCCCCCCCCCCCCCCCTTTAAAAGCTTTCCATACAAAAAAACGGTCCCCCTCTTCAAATTCCTGGGTACACCCCTGCTTGTGACAGATCGCAACTATGTGTTAGAGGTTCTTTCAAATGATTTCTCGCGTTACTTAAAATCACTTTGTAGCAAATTTTTAAAAAGTCACAAAACATTTTGACCTTTTGATGCATTTAACAAAAAAGGAAACTACATGACACAATAAAAAATCAGAATAATTGGTAAAATGAACCTAAAGCACTTCCTACATGTAAATATGAGTCAACAAAAATCATTCTCGTAGCTCTCATTTCATTTCATATGAATTGTAAAATCCATTTAGTGCTTTATTTTGCAGTCACTTTACGGTTAGTGTTAAAATGCAAATTTATGTTGTGCAAGATTGATAAATGACTTCCTCATATATTAACTCTCTATGCTGAATTTTTTTTCTGCTCTATGTTGAATCTTTTATTGATTATTTTTTTTTTCGGCTGGCTTTTGTTTGCCGTCGACGGAGGTTTTGGAAAGGTGAATGTGAGGAATAAATTTGAGAGGTTTCGTGAGGTTGCGACTGGATATTGATGAGTTTTTTTGTATGTGTCTTTTTAAACTGATGGCAGTGTCACTGGATTAAATGTGTTTCTTTTTTGTTTGTTTTTTCTAAGGAAAATATGGAACCTTGAAAATGCAGTGACAGATTATATATTAGTTCGTGTTGTTTGGCTCACTTTTGAATAACTTTAAGACGAGTTATGGGTAGGGTGACTATCGTGTGATTTTTCTTCCATTTGAGGTTATAGTCGAATGTGCTTAGAGGGTTTAATTTATAGTACAATTGAGGACTTAATTAACGTCAGGATATAGTCAACCATATATCCTAGGGTGTACATTATTGCATAACCTTAGATGCACTCATACGTAGGATTTACTCTTGAACGAGATAGACCAGCGTTTTTGAACAATGCTTCGCATAAAACCCTTAATATTCTGCATCATTTTGCAAGTGGCTCAGATTTCACTTTAAACTGTAGATCTAAAAGGAGTGGTTCAATAGATTCTGTTCTAATTTAAGTTGCTGTTCCTCCAGCTGAAAAGGCTGGGCCCTCTCCATGCTTTTGCATCATTTTGAACATAATTATCTGGGAAAATACTTCAAAATTTGGTCTGTCCTGCTTTTTCAGTACTAAAATCGTCTACAACCGATTGACAGCCAACTCATATGAGAGCCTAACTATACACACTATACCCGGAGAGTAAAAAATTGGTTATTCGATCAGAAATCTGATGCCAAACCGACATGACTCTGGCCGGGTGCCGGATTTAAAACGAATCCAGCTCCATGCTAGAGCATAGCCGACTTGGTATCAGATTTCTGATCGATTAAACGACTTGAACTATCCGGGATAGAGAACATAAAGCCATATTCTATAATGTCTCCTAGGATCAACTTTATGATATATTCCAAAGTGTACTCAATTTAATACATTTTGGTTTATACTAGAACAACATACTCTATGAAGTAATTCCCCATACTCATTCACATATTTACTCTACAAAATATTTTTAAACAGAAGCTAAGATTTATTAGCAATTTTTTTTCTCTTTTTTTCCATTTTATTCACTCACTGTCATTTCAATGCCACACTTTGTTCACATTTAAGCACTCTTGTACACTTTTAAGTGAACCATAAATAAGTTCTGTGCAGTTTTTATTGGACAACTATTCAACATTTATAGAGTATAATAAGGAATGTTAAAGTTATATAGAATAGAGTAATGAAGTGAACTGAAAAGATATTTCCGCAAAATTTTGCGACAGCTCTTATTTCTTTCTTAATTGACATTCACATGGTCAAGTCTTTACTTTTTAATGTTTATGAGCTGGAAAAAAATATAATTTTAATAGCAAAGTCGATGGGTGTGGAAGGTGGCTATTTTAATTTCAATGGTGCAATAAAAAAAAAAGTCTACATAACGATAGAAAAAAAAGTGAACGATATAAATTATAACATGCGAGAAGCGAGGCAGGCTGAAATTTATATGCAAAATTTAAATTTTTTATATTTATTTCGTTACAATTGTTGTTGCCTATTATGACCACCGAGCAAGTCTTATCGCATTTCATGGTTGACTATTGTTATGAATTTAAACAAGCATGTAATACTATTATATTGTCTATAGCCCCTGTTTTTATTCGTCTGTCTTGCTTCTGTTTCTGATTTTATAAAGCTTTGTCTGTGCCGAATTCATCTCTTTGTTCTCAATGGAAGGATTAAAAAGTTTTAATCGATATTTTGATCGCTATTTATGGTCTGATTGACGTGAAAATTGGGCGAGTTGCGTGCTCACCCCTGTAGAATTGAGCTACAGAGCCAAAATAATATTTACTTCACGTTTTTCATTCGATTTTAAATCTGAAAGTTTTGAGGTGGAGAATCCATGGAAAAATTACAGAATGTATATTTTTCTCCAAAAATTGTTTCAAATTAAGCAAAACTTTTGAATCTGCAAAATAAAACCTCAAAATGTATACTTAAAAACCCCATCCAATCCAAAGTCAATGATGCCCACATTCATACTTATTAACAATAACAATTCTCTTTACTCCACTCAAATAGGCTTGACCTCTCACTCTTTCCTCTGTCTGCTCAACTGCTCCTTGCTTGTACATGCCAAACAATAAAACACTCTGTAAACAAGAGCAATAGTAGCTGCAGTCAGAGAGATGAAAAAAAAAAATGCCTGATGGCTACACATGAAAATGTAAAAAATACTATGTACATATCACATTTGCAGGCATCAGGCATATTTTTTTTCGCCCTTTTGATCTCCATTGTTGTTAATTTGAAAGTGTACTTTGGCTTGAAAAGCATGCTTTGGATCTGTTAAATGGCTTGTTTGAGATTGTGAAGAATGTCTATGGCTTATTTTGTGGAGGGGAGATTTAAATTTTTTTCAGTGAATCTTGCACAACACTTCTACAGAAGAAGCATTTTTGATAAATTAAATTAATATTTAATCCAACGTCATTGATGAGTAGAAAACATGCATTTCCCTAAGTGGAACTAACTTGATACATCATTAAATCTGCATGCTCACATTTTAAACTCTGAAATTTAAATGAAAATTTCCAAAATATTTTAAGAATGTGGAGATTTTAGCAGATAAAGTTGCGAGGTGACAGATCCATCAAAAAATTACCAAATTTAAAAATTAAAACTTTTAATACTTGACAGAACTCTTCAAAATTTAAACACATTAACTTGCATTAACCTCAAAGCACCGCCAAACACAAACAATCAAATAAAGTTCCAATTCGATGCAGTTTTATTTTCATCTCTCATTTGACATTGACATTGCCATAAATCTCTCCCTTTTGTGTACATAAATATTTTCTCCATTTGTCGTCCATGTCTGGTGCTGTTTGTGCTTGAAAAATGAAACAAATTTTTCCTCATTTTCTTTTGTTTTTTCACCCTACATTACATTCTTTCTCTTCCTTCATGTCCCTTATTAATCTCCTCGTTTTCATGCTTCCAGCAAAATTCACAATGCTCCTTTTGTGTATTGTCTTATTTGTATGACTAATGCTGGACACAATGGCAAGTTGGCATAAAGGAACGATATGTCGTCCAGCAACCAGTGGAAAAGTTTGTTTTTCTGACATGTGAGTTTGCTGTTTTTGTGGGACAAACAATGGCAAAATAAGGAATTGGATAATCCACATATAAACACATATGATTACTGCCAACTTAATGACCATGATGGATTTCAATTTTTTTAAGGAATTTTTATCCACATTCCTTTTTGAAAATGATATAAATCATTGATAATAATCTCATTTAAGTTTGTGTCAAGTGGATATTTTGTTATTTGTATCCGACTTGTTGTTGTTGTTTTGACCTTTGTAGATTAGCTTCTTGTTGCGAATTTGAGTCTTTTTGTTTGATTTTGATTGTTTGATGATTGGACTTTGAACTTAAGATTCTTAAATGAATTAAAAAAAATTAATTTATGGTTTTTTTAAATTAAATTATTTTTGAATTTAAAATTTCAAATTTTTTACAATTTCAATTTTATTTCTAATAATTTACTTAAATGCGCCAAGAAAAGCTCTCAAACTTCTTCAATTTTAAACTCATTTTTGCCACGTGTCCATTAAATCGAAACTTATTTATCATCATGTATGTATCATGTCTATAGTAGCCGTATGCGGAGATAGATATGTCAATTTTTTTGTTGCTCAAGTCAATCACTGAAAAATTCGCCGGAATCACAAGAAATATCAACAGCATCGATTAATCTCGTTTACTGAATGACTCGAAAAAATCACAAAATGCGTAAATTTAATTTCACGATTAAATAATTTTATAATCAGGAACTAAAATGCTTGAAAAAAGGAACTAATTTCTTGCAAGAATTTCAGAACTCGTCTGAAAATTTCCAGTTAAAATAGAACCGAAAATCCGAGATGAATGTGAAGCATAAAAATGACTTTTATTTAAACTCTTAACACCCTTTTAGCCATGCTTTTTGCTGCTATTATAAACTCTCCTAGCAGCTGAGCATCTGTTCCGTCTATTATGTGTTTATGATCCACCGAAAATAAAAGAAGAAAAAATAAAAAAATCTGTCAGAAAAGTAAACTGACAACATTTTTTTGTAGCTCTCATATTTTTATTATATTCACATTCTGAACAGCACAGACAAAGCGGATCCAGTAAATGGCTGAGGTTTATCATCATCAACACTAGATACAATATTATTTCTGTCCTACCGACTAAATATCTCATTTTAATTTGTCACTTTGTTTGCATGAAAATACTCGAGTGGATATAGACGAATGGAATATGTTGAAGTTGAAAGTTTGGTGATGTTTTTGAGGTGAGTTGAGGTTGAGGCGCATTTCCTCATCGTTTTTTGATGAACGACTCATTAAGCTTAGCATGAGATCTACTTTAAACAGAGCAACTCATCAAGGCTTAACTTGAAGCTGAGAAACTTATTAAGGCTCGATTTGAAGCTGAGCAACTCATCAAGGCTCGACATGAAGCTGAGCAGCTCATCATGGCTTAACATGAAGCTGAGCAACTCATGAACGCTCGACTGGAAGCTGAGCGTCTTAATAAGACTTGACTTGAAGCTGAGCAACTCATCAAGGCTCGACCGGAAGTTGAGTGTCTTGATAAGACTTGACTTGAAGCTGAGCAACTTACCAAGGCTAGACTAGAAGCCGAGCAACACATCAAGGCTCGACTTGAAGCTGAGCAACTGATCAAGACTTAACTTGAAGCTGAGAAACTCTTCAAGGATCGACTAGAAGCTGAGCAACTCATCAAGGCTCTACTTAAAGCTGCGCAACTCATCAGGGCTCGACTTGAAGCTGAGCAACTCATCAAGGCTTAACTTTAAGCTGAGCAACTCATTAAGGCTTGGCTTGAAACTGAGCAGCTCATCAAGGCTCGACTTGAAGTTGAGCAACTCATCAAGGCTTGACTTGAAGCTGAGCAACTCATCGAGGCTCGACTTGAAGCTGAACAACTCATCAAGGCTCTCCTTAAAGCTGCGCAACTCATCAGGGCTTGACTTGAAGTTCAGCAACTCATCAAGGCTTAACTTTTAGCTGAGCAACTCATCAAGGCTCGACTTGAAGCTGAGCAACTGATCAAGACTTAACTTGAAGCTGAGAAACTCTTCAAGGATCGACTAGAAGCTGAGCAACTCATTAAGGCTTGGCTTGAAACTGAGCAGCTCATCAAGGCTCGACTTGAAGTTGAGCAACTCATCAAGGCTCGACTTGAAGCTGAGCAACTCATCAAGGCTCGACTTGAAGCTGAGCAACTCATCGAGGCTCGACTTGAAGCTGAACAACTCATCAAGGCTCTCCTTAAAGCTGCGCAACTCATCAGGGCTTGACTTGAAGTTCAGCAACTCATCAAGGCTTAACTATAAGCTGAGCAACTCATCAAGGCTCGACTTGAAGCTGAGCAACTCATCAAGGCTCGACTTGAAGCTGAGCAACTCATAAAGGCTCGACTTGAAGCTGAGCAACTCATAAAGGCTCGACTTGAAGCTGAGCAACTCATCAAGGCTCGACTTGAAGCTGAGCAACTCACCAAGGCTAGACTAGAAGCTGAGCAACACATCAAAGCTCGACTTGAAGCTGAGTAACTCATCAAGGCTCGACTTGAAGCTGAGCAACTCATCAACACATCATACCTCAAAAAACATGCTAAAAAAGCAACACTACATATTCCTTCTCGTCTCTTCTGATAGTGCTATATGCGAATAAATTCAAACATCAGAATTAAATTATCATAAATTTTAAACTACCAAGCTATACATATATTACAGGTGAAATCCATTTTTCTTCTCTTCTTCTTTTTCCGGTGAATATTTTATTAACTCTTCTCTTTTATATTTGTACGTTACATGTAGAGTTGAGAATGAACGAGTGGACAATGTCATATCTATGGTTTGTTTGGTTTTGTGGTGGATAAAACTTGCAATTTTGAGTCGTGATTTTTTTTTGGAAAGGATTTGCAGGTAATTGAATTTTTTTGAATGATGTATTGTTAAAGGGTAGTGAGAGGGGGGGGGGGGGGTAGTCTAACCTCAATAATATATCAAATCCAACTCGCTCAAATTAAAATGCCAAATCGAAATCTATCGAAAAACAAACAATAATTTCAATATGTAAGACAGGGGCGTAGCCAGAAATTTGAAGAGGGGGGGGGGGGGGACAAAAATTTCTTTTGTATCGATTTTTTTGTGAATTTTTCAAAAAAACCCTAGCAAAATAAAGATATTTCTGTTTCGTTGGGGGATTTGTCTTCCAAATCCCCCTCCTGGCTACGCGCCTGATGAAAGCCGACACTGTCAATTTACATAAGCGATGGTCATCGAAAGTAATTAATCAAAAATATCAATTTTAAGATTTTCATAATTTTCAAATACCAACAAAAAAGAAGTTCATTCAGCATTAAATTTGAGGTTTTAAGTAAATTGTTTTCATCCACGGCGCTGATTATCTCTTAATAGGTGTAAAAATATCATTTACATCATATCACGATCAAAATCAACTTTTTGTATGAATAAATGTGTAATTTATCACTAATATCAAGTAAATTAATTTATAAAAGAAAATATAAAAAAAGCTGTGAATTGGAAACGAGTTTTTTGAGTAAGTTGGTAATGTTGCAGGTATGAAGGGTTTAGGGACTTAAGATGCATACTTGGCGAAATTCATAATCCTAGATTAGGTTTGTATTGGAGTATTGTTCGGTGATATTTTAGAACTAAAGAAATGGATCCAGGTGTAGAGCCTGGGGGGATTTGGGGGGCGAATATCGACAGAGATTTCTTAAATTTTCTAGGCTTTTCATGACCAAATCCCAAAGTTTTCCATGACTACGCTCCTGTTTACCTCATGTTTCTTTCTTTGTTCATGTTAATTTCGGAAATGGTTGATTGTAAACCTCACCATCCTTAGACTGAATGTAGGGCTGCTGTCCTGCAGATGAGGTTTTTTGGACAGGCTTTTAATCTATTCTTTTCAGTACTTATTCCGACACAGGGCTCGGTCGCCAGCAGTACATTTAGTGGTATCAAGGGATCCCATGAGAAAGTATGCACTTGACATTTGGTCAGACTTCGTAGCTTCCAATTAGCTACACCCCTGTATGGATCTTAATAGTAATTAAATTTTCAAACGAGATTTTAGATTCAGAGGTCTGTTTCTATGCCTACCTAAGGCACCTTCTTCAATAAATAAAATCCAGTACAGCACAATTTGACTCTACATCCTAGAACAGTGTTTTCCAAACTATTTGCCGCGGCACACTAGTGTGCCGTAGAACATTTTTGGTAATGACGCAAACCACATACTCTGTGGGACTTTGGTCATGGCTTACCTTTAAAATGTGCCATAGCTCAAAAACATTGGACAACACTTTCTTAGATCAACCCCAACCCTGCCTACCCAGAGTCTCTTCATCACCTCAAAGCTCTCAACAATTCACATTTCATTTGATTTTATTTCAGCCACTTTGATCTTTCTCGTCCGCTCTATTACAGCAGAGTTAAGATATGAAAGAGATGACAAATGATTATGACGATGAAGAAGAAGAATTCGTTGTGATAGTCACATGGAGAGCATTCATTAGGCATTGAAAAAAAAATATTTACGTAATCTAAAATGCGATTTTGAAACTCTTAAAAATAAATCTCTCTCGTTTTCCTTTTTATATGCTTTAAATGTGAGTCTTTTGACTTAAAAATTGCCATTTTTTTGGATGTCTGTGTGTGACTAGCTTGATAAAAAATAAAGTCAATGAATAAAGAAAAGAAAAAGTCCATTCAGGGAATGTGCATGCATTTTTTGCTGTTACTTTTCTTTTTGTTTCTGATCTAGTTTTGTTGATAATAAATTGACGACCCAAATTTTTTGACAACATTTTTATTGTCGCGCTTATTTTTTGTGTTGTGAGCTTCTTTTTGTGGTGAGCAATGGTGATGAGTTTGAAGTGTTGACTGGGTTGGTTTGTGGAATGAGCGCTGAAATCTGGTTTTTTGAACATCTAAATTTTATTATAAATTTTTTTCAACCTTCTCAATTTTCATTTTATTGTTAAAGTTAATGAATCGACAGTCAATCTGGAATCCTCAGCTCCCAAAAAATATTGCACATCAAGCCACAATAATCATCACTTTTTGCTCATCTCTATATTTTTTGTTATAGATCTGTGTTGTTCAATCTATGTGACATGGTCCATTAGTGTGCTTCGCAAAGAATCAGGAATTTCCACGAACCGTATGCTGTGTGCGGTTTTCGTCAAATTGTGACGTGGTTTAAAAAAGGTTGGTCACCACTGTTATAGCTTGAAAGTAAAAGGAAATATAAAATGGAGCTAAATTTGGAACAGTTAACAGTTGAAGATGACATTGCGTAAAATCAAATTTTTAATGTCAACGTGAATGTTTTGACATTTTTTTTCTATGTCTAGTTTCGTGTTAATTACTGCAAGGCTAGAATGTGAATCATTTTTCATGTGTTTGGGAAACTTTTTTGGTGTCATTTTTCTTGTGCAATAAATTGAAATTGATTTTTTTAAAGTCATTTAAAATGAATAAATTAAAAAAAAATCAATTTACAATTTTATTCATTGCCAATCAAATAAGAATCAATTATTAGTATTATTTCCTCAACAAAAGAATTTACAGCAATTCATAAATTCACAAATATTCCAAGCATTTCCCCCATTCAGCTTCTGCACTTAATGACATTTAAATGAAGTCAAAAATTGAATATCGAGCATTTAAACATGATTGATGAATGAATTATTTTCAAATTAATATTCATAAATTTAGCGCTATTATACGTAAAATAAATGCGTTTGAGAGCGGGAGATGATGAAATGGATACAGTGCTGCTACCTGTTTGAGTATTTTTTTCGAGCTCACGTGTTTTGGGTCTATCAATTATCTTATAAGGCAATGGCTGTGCATTCTGCATTATCACAAAATTGACATTTTGAACTGAACCCACTCAATTTAAATCCGATTTCAAACCCAAAACTTCATCCTACAATTCACATAATCTTCATTATCATCCAAATATAATTTCTTTAAATCAATAATTTTATTACCTTTTACAGCTATTATCAAATATCATCTTCATTGAAACTTAATTACAATCAATATTGTTAATCGCTTCTCTTTCTTCTTGTACTAATCAATCGGTGTTGTTTGTCTATTGACAAATAATCGCATCGTCGCGAAAGGACAATCCCCCCAAAAATAGCAGTTTTATAAATAGAAATAAATTCATTATTATTTTTTTATTTGTGATACAAAAAACTTGAGCTTTAAATGCTTTTGCTAATAATAAAAATAAAAAAATTGACTTTCGCAATATGAAAATCGATTTAAAATGTCGCCGTCTATGAGTGGCAATGATGCTTAATATTATATTTTGTTATGAATAAAAAAATAAAAATTTTATATGTCAAAAAAAAAGTGGCGAAAAGAAAGAAAATGGAAGAAGTTGTGAATTTTTTTTGAAGATTAGAGCAAATTTTGAGATTTTTGTTGAAAAATCATAGCTGTTGTTAAAAGGGAAGCTAGAAAAAAATCGAAAATATTCTTGGGTTGTCAGACCCTCAAATCTGTAAAATTTGGTTACATATATTTTTAAAACATATTAAAATGAGTTCTAGGATGTACTTAATCTGCTAATTATTTTGCTACGGAATGTGATTCATCAATTTAATTTTAGAATAAATTTGTTAATTTTACAGTATGATATTCGACGTAATTAATAAGTTCTTTGAAGTGTGTCATGCTTTCATCAGAACCTTAAATAGGGATTTTCCAGATGTATATTTTCCATCCTATTAATCGAGACTAATCTAATTAAAGTTTAATTTATAACATGATTTATCCTCATCGAGTCATAATTTGTACTCGTCGTACTCAAAATTCGTAAAAAAATAGCTTTATTGAAAACCGACAGCTTAGTCGTCTGAGCACTTGATCGGCGATTGAGAGGTGCAAAGTTAGATTCCCACTTTGGACGAACCATTGATTGAATTACTTTTCTTTTAACATACTGTACTCTTTGTACTTGAGCTTATCTTTTCGAGCTTTGAAAAGCTCATAGCAGTGACGAAAACAGCAGTGGCGTAGTGGTTAGAGTGTAAGCCAACAGACTCTAACGACCTGGGTTCGATCCCAAATAATGTCTAGTCGAACTTGGGTGCTTTTTAGCTGTTCTAGTCATGACAACTCGGTTTGTGTGAATTGCGAGCACACAAATTGTTGCTAAGTACTTTGCATTGATAAACATTTTGGTATCACTTGAGTTCTCTTCCTATCCACAAGTTCAGCTCTTTTTATTCTTAGTCAATGCTAAACTTTTATTGCCCAAACTACTCATTTAAGCACAAATATGGACCCTCATTGATTTAATCGATTTTATTTATTAATATTAATATGATTTCATTACAAAACTTAAGTAATTCTAAACATTTAAGGATCTATCAATGCTTTTTCTTAAAACTCATCTCACATCATACTCCAGATTCAATACAAATCGCCAATTACTGAAACTTCCAAAAATAGCTTCAAAATTAAATCATTTAAAATACTTAATAATACCTCATCTCGACAAATTCCGGTACATCCAATAATAATAATAATTGTATCTAAATAAACCAATCAAGCGATCATCACTTGAACGATCAGCAGCATCAGCAAAAAACAAAATTAAGGCATTACTCATCACGGATGGAAGAGAAGAAAAGAAGCAGAATAGAAGAAATTATGTCATCATCGTCATGAAGATGCTGAAGCAGTCAAACAAGGAGAGTAAAAACGTCATAAGTGTAAATTGATGCCCCTCCACATGCTCATCTCGTCATCAATAATGTAAATAATAAAAAAAATCACACATTCAAAAAAACAATTTTTGTTAAGTCACAAAATTTAAAAGAAAAATTGAGAATTTGTCTCGCGGATCTCTGAGCGGATTTCTCAAATGTATTGGATATATTGGATATTTGCATATTCCGCATCTAACATTTCTCACAAGACAAATACAGTTGTACTCGCGTGTTTCTTTTCCTCACCTCCGTGAGTCTCAACTAAGGTAGAAAAAAAAATTCAATATTATTTTTTTTTTATTCAACTTAGTCGTTTTAGCAAACGCTAAGTGTAAACACGTGTTTTTGGGTCGAGATCGCGTTTGTCGTGACGGATGATTAAAGAAATTCGCGCGGTTGAACAAGTTAAAAGGTTGCTGAAACAGCCTGAAACATTTTTTTAAGGATTTGAATAATTTAAAAGGTTGGAATTGAAAATATAAATTTTTTTAAATTTTTCTTGAAGTGTTGAGGAAAAAAATTGTTATTTTTTGAAGAGAGAAAAAAAATTAAAAAACGGAAGTGAAAAAAATTCTCAAAAAAATCAAATTCCGGATATTAAAAAAATTTGTGCAAAAAAAGTGATTAAAAATATGAAAAAATAGTATAAAAATTTAAGAAGTGGCTTAAAATTGATTCAAAAATTATACAAAAGATTATCAAGAAAGGAATTTTTTATTTGTGGTTTAAGAACCGAAGAATAAGAAATTTATTTTAAAAAAATTCTTGACTTGTGAGTCGTTGAATTGGAAATAGTTTTTTTGTAGTAAGATTATGAGTGGCTTATGTGATTTTAAATAAATATATTTTTGTGATAGGAATTAAAATTTGGTTGAAATGATCTTGAACAGCTGTGTTTTTGAGAGTTTTGGACATTTAAAAAAATTAATAAAGATCTTGTAATTATCAGATGTGGTAGTGTTGAAGGGATCATTCAGAGTTCACAGAAATGTCAATTTAGAGATTTTCGATAAGCACCTATTTTTAATACTTTCTTGAGATCAGTAAAAAATATTTTTTGCTGTTGAATTCTAATTTAACTTCTATTGTAGAGATTTAATTTGATTCTAATTTTGCTAAAATGTAAAAGTTGGCTAATGGTAAGGTTTAAGGTATTGTAGGACTAGCCAAATGTCTTGCAAAAATAAAGGTTCAAATTTCATAGTTCCCAAAAGGTGTGTAGCCAAGGGAGGGGGAGGGGGGAGAGGGAGATTTGAGGTCAAATTCTTATTCGTCAATCGAAGTTTCTCCATTTTACTAGGGTTTTTAGCAAAAAAAATCCCATTCTCATAATTTTTACCTTACAAAATATTTTTTCCCCTCTCTTAAAATCCCTAATTACGTCCTGAACCCCTCCCATCCTTAGTCTCAAATCTTACCTTCCAAAAAAAATAAAATATTCCAAATAACTCTAATCCTCTTCATATTTAGTAGTTAAGTGCCAATTTTCAAAGAGCTATTTAAATCTAGTAAAAAAAGCCTTCAAAACTCAGACTCTACATTACCCACCTTGAAAAAAATTCTGGCCCCCCACTGCTGCTTATCAAACGCCCATAATAACAAAAATAATTCAATAATCCATTCTATGTTCTTCCAAAGCACCCCCAAAAATTAAAACCAAAATTATCAATCTGTTAAAAATCCAAAAACCCCAAAAAACATCTTTCTACAAAAAAAAACAACTTCACGGACAACTTCATCGTGTGTCTCGTTATGCAATTAAATGGAGATTTTTTTCTTCATATATTTCTTCAATATCCAAACGGAAAGAAGAAGACAAAGCCGATGAAGAAGAAAAAAATCACATTTGATTTTGTAATATTTGAAGAAAAAAAAGAGATTTGACTCTTTCAGTGGACGAAATTGGATAACAGCAAGGTAGCCAGAAGTTGTATACATATTCGTGTGGTCCATACACAAAACAAAAAAAAATATCATCAATGAGTACAAAAGCTCTGAAGCAGTTTTAGAGCAGAGACATTGAAAATATTGGAGATTTAATGCCATGGACTTCAAAAAAAAAACATTCAATGTTCATAGAAATAAAATTGTGGCGTGAATGTACATGAAACAATGAATTATCTGTTTCACATGATACATGAAATCACCTTGTCTTCCGACTGAGCCCGAGAGGAGATCTCAAAAATTTGATAACGAAAAAAAAAATAATTCTCGGAATTTTAAATTGCTACGTGAAAAAAGTTTATAAAACAATTGATAATTATTCAGTGCTTTAATAACAATCTTTTTATAACTCAGCGCACAGCAACGAGACAAAGTCATAAATACATAAAAGTGATCGCCTTTCGATCGGTCATCGAAGTCTTTTGAATTGATTTTCAAATATCATGCATAATACCGCGGTGAATGTGTGTTGTTGCTGTTTTTGGAATGTCTTTTTTGATGGCAATTTTTTTGATTTTGAATGTTTTTTTTTGCTGCTTAGAGGAGCTTAAAAAGTTTGGGATTTAGGTTAAAAATGTCGAAATTCCTTTATAAAATTTGAATCTGTTTTCAATTCCTGCCATTTACAATCTTAATAAGAGTCGAGCTTAGTAAGAATCAAACCTAAAAAGGAGCAATCAATCGGATATTGTTTGAGCTCTTGTATTGCAACTAGAGAGCTCGAAGTCGATAGGATTCGAGTCGACTTCGAGTTCTGATTTCAACTAGTCTTGTTGAAACTAGTTTTTAATACTTAGAAAACTTGAAACTGAACATTTAGCAGAAAAAAGTAAACTTCCCATCAACTTGACAGTTTGGCTAAATGCCAACTTAAGTCATTCTTTGCCTTTGGTACAAGGCATGAAAACTCAGGATTAATCCTGAAATATCCCGAAATTCTCTGAGCCAATAAACATGAAAATGTGAAGTCCCTTTGAATCCCGAAATGATTCATCAAATGCATCACGGATTTAAAAGGGATTTCACATTTTGACGTTTATTGGCTCTGAGATTTTTTAGGATTTTTGAAATTTTTTCAGGATTAATCCTGAAATTGCACGCCTTGTCTTGTCATTATCGTTGATGTAGCTTTACTTAGAGACTTTCAAAAAATCTAGTAACTCCAATTTAAAGAATCAATTCTGTTTATTCATATGTAATTAAAGGACCAATAACCTGCGCTTTATTTCTAACCACTGCCAATAAATTCCAAACTCACAGTGATGATATTTTGAAAAATCTGCATATTGAAGTTGCTTTTTTGTGTAAAGAAATTTGACAAAAAAAAAAATAAATATATATATTCGATGACATCGGCCTACATTGGAAATTAATTTGAATATTTTTTTTCACTGTGCCTGTCTGTCGATGTCTCTCTTCTTCTCTCACTCGTCGTCTGACTAAAATTTTTTAATAAATTTATTTGAATGTCCACATTTTGATTGATTTCATTCATTTAATTTTTAATGTTTTTTGATTGAATATAAATTGAGACATTGAGATGAAAATGTGGAGAATGGAAATATTTTCGAGAAGAAATAAAGCTTATTTCAATTAAATTTGAAATCATTCCGAAAATGTTGATGAATTATTGATATACATATTGATGTACGGAAGTGATCAAGAATATCAAATAATCAATATTCAATTTAAAATTAAAGAGAAGTCATTTGACATTTTGGATGTGAATTGGGGCTTGATTGTTGACTTTGAGCAAATGGATTGTCTTTACGGAAATTAGGTTGAACAAATTGATGACTTAGTTGATTTAGTTGTTGGATTATGCGATTCTATACCATAACCAGTCATGTGGTGCAAGGGAATAATAAAAAGAGTGTAAATTATATATGGAATCTAGCCTACAGTCGTCTAACCCCCCATAACTCAGTAGTAGGAGCATGCGACCGAAAATCATAGGACGTGGGTTCGAGTCCCGCTTAGGATCCGTTATTTTGAGTTCTACTTTTTTCTGTGGTTTTATCTTCCAGAAGTTTGCTTCATCCAGGGCTTCTTCCTTATAGATATTTCAATTTTATTAACGTAGATTTGGGTGATCCTTACTTACTTACTGTAATTATGTTCCTATGTGGAGCTAAGGTTACAACAAAAGGCTTTCCATCTGACTCTGTTCCTGGCCTTTTTACCTGGTTTGTACAAATTCTCATTATTCTGCACCAGGTAGCTTTTGAAGCTCCTGAGCGTCTCTTTCTTTGGAGATTCCATCCAAGGGTGGTGTAACAAACTTGTGTTTCTGTTCCAGCAATGACATCCTCTCTGGAGCCATCATGATCTCGATCACGTAATAATTTTAATGCGTACATATTTCGCAAGAACATCACATCTAAATTTTGAATCTTTTTTTTTGAAATTTCCTTCAATCTTCTTACCTCACAACTTCAACCACGGAACTAATTCAAATTTAAAAAAAAAACATTGTTAAATCCTCATTAAACTTCAAATCTCTCTTTCCTCATATTAGCTGATTAAAAATCCATCAATTTTTATTATTAAATCATAATTCGATTGATGAAAGTGAAAATTCCACAAAACTATTTTTTTACAGCCAAAATGGAAATAAAATCATAATTTTTATGATTAGTGACATAAAATAAAAATGGACCATTAATGAGACTTAATGAGTGTCTGTAAGAAACAAAAGACGAAAAGATTTTGCATCAAATTTTTTAAGTGACGAAAGTGATTAAAAAAAATATTTTCAAGCCTATAAAAAAAAGAGTTTTTAGGGAAAGAAAAAATAAATATTTTATATCTATTCGTGTCCCAAAAAAATCATAAATTTTTATTTTGAGTGAATTTAAGTGCCAGTGACGAATAAAAAACCAATATGGGTTACAAAATAATCAATATTCAATATAAAACTGAAGAAATGTCTATGAAATAAAAAAAAGAGTCGCAAAAAATAAAAAGAAGAAGTTGAAAAAAAAATTCCATAACGTTTGAGGCCCAAAAAAAAAAGTGAAAATAAAAATACTAAAAAAAAAATTTTGCTCGTTCATAACAGAAAGTGAAAACTATTGAGCATGGCCCTACTCAACTACTCACTGCCATTTGGGGCCATTAATGCTCCACCAGCATGGGCTACCATAAGTCCATCAATTCATGCATCACCTCATGCAGTCAATAATCTTTATGAGCCAACACATCGTCAAGAAGATCTGGTCCGCAATGATGATTATTATCAGAATATGAATGGACCGTACAGGCATCATCATCCACAACAGCAGCAACAACAGACACAAAATAGTCGAAATTATTTGCCTCCACCGCAGCCGGCACAACAAACCAGCAATAATCGTAATGGATATGTTCAATCGACAGCATCGAGAACACAAACTTTTGGCAATAACAATTATGCACAGCAGCAGCCGCCTGTGAGCTATAGTTCATTATCACAAAATTCTGGATATTATAATACCAATACAAATCAACATCAACAACAGCAACATCCAGCACAGCAGCAAGTTCAACATCAGCAGCAACATCCACAACAGCAAAAGAGTTTTAAAGACAATCCATTTCAGCCGAAGCCACAAACACAAACCACCAAAGCACCACCATCAAGAACAACTGTCTCATATCAAACGAGTAGCATATCCAATAATAATAGTAACAATAATAACAATAATAATAAGAATTATAATCTCAATCAAGCTGGATATCCACAAGTACCGCCGGGTTTTAAACCTATTAAGGCTGGTCAAGGAACGAGAACTTTAAATGGTAAGCTGATGATTTTTCTAGTTGATATTATTTATGATGGTGGGTGTTATGAGGATATCCAATATGTAAAGCTTATCAATTGTTGATTTAGCTGTTTAAACCAGTGATGGACAACTTTTTTTGTGCCACGGCACACAGTGGTAATATTTCATAACCGGAATCGCACTTAACACACGGTTCGTTGGCCTTCTCAAACACTAGCGTGCCATTGCACATAAGTTTGTCATCACTGGTTTAATGATAAAGGGGTGCTTAAAAATACAAAGACAGAATTATCTTTGAACCTTAAGTAACATCAGTGTTGAATCCAGTCCTAGTGTTGAGATGAGCTATCCATAGCCTCAGTTTGCATAAGTCATTTAACAGATCTTTACTTTAGGGGCTGTTCACTTATTAAGTAACGCGAAAAAATGACTTTTTAGACCCCCCCCCCCCTTCGTAACAAAATTTGTATGAAAAAAAATTTCCTTGTTTGAACCGTAACAAAATCTTAGACCCCCCTCCCCCCCTAAAAGCGTTACGTAATAAGTGAATGGCCCCTTAGAGAGTTTATTAATTTTGGAATATTTATTACAGTTGCTGTATTAGATTACGATAATGATGAAGGTGATGACGATAATACAAATCCTGGAAATACGAAAGGTAAGCAGATAACAAAAATTACTTTTTGAAAATATTTTTCTGTAAAAGACTGCAAAAAATGATAAATTGATTCTGGTTGGTCTAATTCAGTGTCTTTTAAACTATTTTGGTTGACGACACACCTTTTTGGTAAATCATGACCAAAACCGTACACGGCATATGGTTCGTGAGATTCTATGAATTTTTTAAGACACACTGGCGTTAGTTTGGAATTCACTTGTCTAATTGGAACTTATTCTTTGTAATGTGTATCTTACGCAGTGTTGGGTAACCTTTTTTTTGGCTTGGCACATCTTGGTCAAAAGTCATGACACACGAAATAAGGTTCGTGGGATTTATTGAATTTTTTCCCCACTAGTGTGCCACGGCACATTGGTTCGACATCACTGATCTAACGCATTCCCATATTAAATGAGCCAATTTCTTTTGCAAGTTGGAGACCAAACTTTGACTTGATAGATAACTCGATCAATGTTAAAAAACAATTTAGCATATAGAATTAACGGCTTTGGTCTCTAGATGTTAAGGTAGACCCTACAGAACTATCGCTATTATGTCTATTAATTTTTGGAATAAAAAATCTCTTCTCAGGAGATACTTTAATGGATGCACGTCAAAATTAAAACTTTAAAATTCTTCAAAACACAAAACATTAACAACTGGGGAAATATTGACCATTTATCACTGCAATCCACAGCTTCTAAATGTTAAATCAAATAAAACCTTCCCAAAAAGTTTAAATAACAGGATTTTTCGTACACAGCCGTGACTAGCATGCTATAAATTTTCACTTTCATCCGAAAATTCCAAGAACATAAAGTCATCGAATAAATTCTTACTAAATGAAGCATGTTTGCCGTATCGATTCACGACCATCTCCAAAAATTCTAATAAATTAAATAAAATTAATAACCACAAAATTGTTTGGGTCAACAAAATAAATTTTCTACTATTTCTCAATGAAGATGAAAAAAATAATTTCACACAGAAATTCATAATTCAAAAAAAGCAGCAGAGCTAGTGCTGAACGAGAGGAAGAGAGAGAAAACTATTACCTAATGGATATTTATTTTCAATAAATTAAAATTCAAAGCATAATTTATTACTAATGTCTGTTTGCATACATTTTTGTGTCTCACTGTCGATACTCTTTATTTATTTTTTTTGTGCTGTATTTTTATCTCAGCACACAACTAGTTTTTTGTTCGTCCAATGCTAGACTTTTATTTAATGAAGATTTATGCACTGTATTTAACATTTTAATTTTGCATCTGAATATTTTAGCTATTTTTTGCAATTTTTGACTATGTAGCAATTTTTAGACGTTCGGGCAGCTTTATTGCAAATTAAAAAGCTGTTGAGGTTTGGACATTTGGGGTTTAATGAATGATTTTAATGACTTTTTGTCCAAAATCTATTGCTAATTGAATTATCTGTGTAGATTGAGACTTAAATGGTAGGTAATTGAGCTGAAAACTAGCTGCATAGATCCACCAAAAGCACAAGTCGGTTAGGGACTGTTCACTTATTACGTAACGCGAAAAAATGACTTCTTAGACCCCCCCCCCCCTCGTAACAAAATTTGTATGAAAAAAAAATTTCCTTGTTTGAACCGTAACAAAATCTTAGACCCCCCCCTCCCCTTAAAAGCGTTACGTAATAAGTGAATGACCCCTTAATTGGTTATATTGATTAGTGATACATTTCATATAACTATAGGTGATGTAGAATCAAGCTTCTAATCTTCAAATCTAGGTTTCTATTAAATTCAGGCTCTCGTTTTAATCTTCTGTGGGCGTGACGTGATACATTTCAGGTCCGTTCTGACAATATACCATTATAAGATAATCTTGTAGCTCTCGTTCCTATTTTTCCCGCTACACCACAAGTTCTTAATCCGTTCCTTAATCCAACGTTGCCCAAATGCCCAATTATGGCTTGATCTCGTACATTAAGCAGTCGAAGTTTTAAACTTCTGAAAAAGAACAAATTTAGAAATGGTTGGATTCGAACCGACGACCATCGAGTTACCGTACCAAATTTGAGCCAAGCGCCTTACCTATTCGACCAGCAAGGCACTTAACTGCATAGTATGCTAAGTTCCTAACCTGAATATACGTGAAACACCGTCTGTCCCTTTTCCAAACATTACACTTCGTGTCACAGCTTCATAGAAAGACATGTCGTCCATTCATTTATTTTCTAGCATTTTCCTCATCTGCTAAGCTTCTTTCCCTCTTTTGCTCTGCAATACAAGCACATAAAAAGATCGCCATCAAAATTAACTCTGACTTATTGTGCTGTACATTTTCGTTGATACACAATAGTGCATAAAAGACAAGAAGGAAGGAACGACAATTTTATAAATAATGCAATTCCATTTATGTGCTCTCTCTACAGTTTTGTAAAACACACACACGCGACATTATAAATAAATTTCCTAGAAAATTTTTGTACTTGGTATACATGAAATTAACAAAATGTACAGTAAGTTGTAGTTATGCTGTAAATAAAAAAGAAAGGCCAAGTTTGAAAATCATGGGTGGAAGGGGTATAAGGCGCATTTTTAAACTTACTTTCTTAAAGTTTTTTCATTTTCTACTAAGACTGTCTTGAGCTCTACCACTGCTTTAGAAAACTCAACCGCCCAAGCCATAGTTTTACTAAATCCACAAATACTCTTAAATTCCAGCTACAACTGCACATATCGATCTTAATACAACATTTTCCTGGCACTCTGCATTTTTTCCATTCATGAATAATGGATTTTTAATCAAATTAGAGCTGAAAAATTGTATCTAGCTCGTTGAGACAATGGACTTCCGTATTCTCAATTGAACAAAGTTCCCATACAATATACTTATAAAAATAGAAAAACTTAAATCACGACTCTTAATTGCCAACTGTTCTCAATTTCCGTTTTCTCGATAATTGCATTTGTGGAAATTTCCTAAAATAACTTTTTAAAACGTGATGATTAATAGCCATTTATTTGTTCTACTCGTAAGTTTTTTGACGTAATGAGAAAAACTGCAAAGCTTTTATCAATGAAAAATGTAAATTTAATTATGCAAATTTAATAGTAAAGTTTGTAACGTGGCTTTCGCGAGAAGAAATAATGTTTGTGATTCAATAATTTGTTTGATGATGTTTGAAAGAGATTTAATGGGTTTTACCACGTTTTTTTGTATTGTCAACTGAGACTTCAAGTTGAGTATTAGCTACAGTCGAGTTGGAACCAATGACACCGAACTAAGCTTACGCGGACGTCCCAAGAACTCTTAAAAAGAAACTGTTGACAGAGACAGTATTGCATTTGGTATTGGTAATTGGCAAACGGTTGCCAACTTTAGAACCAGCTTCAGGCGTCATCTAAGAGAGGCCATGGATCACAATTGATCTGTACGGCCAGCAAAGAAGAAGAAGAAGAAGACACAAAAAAAAGCTTAGTTAAATCAATTGAACCTAGAATCTAGAATTCTAAATTAGGTCAGCTTAAGTCAAAAATCATCAGTGAATTGACACTGGCTTAGGTCAAGTTGACTCACATGAAAAGTCAAGTTGAGTCACATGAAAGGTCAAGTTGACTCACATGAAAAGTCAAGTTGAGTCACATGAGAGGTCAAGTTGAATCATAAGGAATCTGTCCATTGGTTGTTTTTGGTCAAAAAGCAGGACATTTAGGATTTTAAGCTAGATATTGTGCAACATACTAGCACTAACCCGCTCAAAAATGCTCTCTTACACAGCCTAATCATAAAACCATGAAGGAGGTAGGTAGGAGCAACAAATTGCGTGCTAATTAATTAAATTTACATCAACAAAACTGATTCCCTCCATAAACAGTGTATCGTCCCATCTATCATCGCCTCAAAACTCACATGATTATTTTTTACATATTGACAATCACTAAGGCGGATGTGGATGTGCGCGCAAAATACAAGAAAATAAAAATGAAAACTGTTTAGCGACAATCACGTAATTTTACAAATTCACTGCAAGTCTCGTCATTGAATGTGTAACAGAAGACATAAAAAAATTGTAAATAAAGAAGAAATGTTTTTTTTATGGCAATGCCTAATCCATCTCAATTAACACCTCCGCGCCAGTTTGGCATGTCTGTCTATTAATTTTGCCTGTCTCTAGTTTCTTTTTTTGAAAAACTTTTTTCTATAAAAAAGAGCAAATATGGATCTAAATAAAAATAAATATTTCATTTAATATGCAAATCATCGTGTATTGCTGTGGAATAAAGAAGCAAAGGAGAAGGAGGAGAAAGAGATTGGCTAATGCACAGTAGCTCTACGACTTGATTATGAAGAAATATTGTCAATGCATTTTGCATATTAAAAATGTCAAAATATCTTCTTTTTTCTGTCGAAAAGTAAAATTTATTTCAAATCGATAGTGTTGGAGGTCTTGAGAGTTATTAGCTTTGGATTTTACGTCTTAGATTTTGATTTTAAAAATTCTGAGATCAACTTAGTTCCATTCAACTCTAAAAACGTCTTAATATAGTTCAACTTGAATGTAAATGCTCGGATCTAGCCTCAAACAACCTTATTTATGTCTGTAAGTTTGATATGAGATTAAACTTTCAACTGACCTAACCTAGAAAGTTTGACCTACCTTAATTTGCTTAGTGCTTTCTCAATCAAAAACTTTTTCTATGCTTAATTCTCAGAATCAGTTTAAAACATTTAATTATCATCAGTCAGACACATCTTGGCGCTCATTAAATAGTCGATAGCAGCACGTGAATTTAATTGAATTATCTCGCTTCATTTCATGATTTAATTGCACTTCCTTCATTTATCACCTGGCTTCTAATTGTCTGTTCCGATGACCGGGTGTTAAATAATTTCTTAATAGTCTGCTTGAGACTGTAAGCTAGCACGAAACGTTGATTTTGATGTTCTTGGAATGTGGCTAAGAGAGATTTGATGTGAATTGATGGCACGGGGTTGTTGATGATCGAGTTTGTGTTGTGTTTTCCTTGCCAAAGACTTGAACTTATGCTTATTAGGTTGATGTTTTAATTTGCAGATACCAAAATACCTTGGAGATCTTCCTATAACTGCTGTTTATATAAACTAATGTAAAACAAGTCGGATTCAATGGGAATCGAACCCACGTCCTAAAAAGAGGCGATCTCTGATCACTCGATTAGAGATCCCTGCCATCGGTTACCGAGATACTTATTTCACTTCGGCTACCAGTCATCCATATACAACCAGTTTCACAGTGAGCCCTATGCTTAGGCCTATCTACTCTTGATATGCTCTTCGATCCACATCTCCATCCCTAACCATTGTGTCATCAAGTCATTAATGCACACAAAAACAAAACAATCAATTACCTTATTTATTCAGTTGCATACAAATCCAAAGAATTATGCAATCTTCCTCACTACAAGACATACATATTGTTGCATTTCCACATCATTTTCCAATATTCTCCAGCACAAAAAACTATGCATCATTTGCAAAAAAAAACTGTACTTAATTCTCAAAAGACCCAATAATTATCATTCATCAAGTTTCATCTTAATTGCACATCCAAAGAGCTTCTAAATACTTGCATGCATTTTTCCTTGCCTTAATGAAGCAAAGCAGATGAACTGAGAGGGAAAAAAAAATTATTTGAATTTATGAAGGCTTAATTCATTTGCCACAATTTGCTTGTCTGCTTTCTAATTTGTGTACATTGCATCACATCAGACATTAAATCTTGACATAGATTTAAATAGACACTGTACTGAGATTTCTGTATTAATTAAAATGCAAAGACAATCATCATGTTGATGATGAATTTGATGGCTGTGAGGTTTGTTAGAGTTTGTATGCACATATCTCAGAGCTCAATTTGTTTACGTTTAATTCACTTAATGAATGAAAATTCACCCACTATTATGTACGTGATTTGTCATTGCTTAATGCATTGTGATGGAAGCGTTTGGAATTTTTATAAGTTTTAGTTGGAATTCAGCGCATTTTTGAGGTTTTGTGATAATTTTTTACATCAAAACTCTAATGTAAAGGCACCTGAACCTTAAAAACTTTAATGTGAAGGCACCTGAACCTAAAAATTCCAATATGAAGGCACCCCAAACCCATAAACTCTAGTGTGAAGGCACCTGAACTGTAAAGGCAACAAAACTTCAAAACCAGAATGTATAGGAAACTAAACCTTAAATCTGGAGTGTGCAGGCACCTGAACTTAGTAGCCCGATAAAAATGTACCTAGACCTAGTATCCTAATGCGAAGATACTTGAACTTTAAAAACTTCAATGTGAAGGCATTTGAACCTCAAATACTCTAACGTGAAGGCAACTTAGTAGCTCTGATAAAAATGTACCATCAGACAGCATCTCTAGTGTGGAGACACCTGTACTTTAATTACTTTCTAGTGTCAAGGCATCTTAACATCAAAACTGGAGTGTGAAGGAACCAGAACTTGGTAGCTTTGATGAAAATGAACCAAAAGTACTATGCTGGATATCTACTGCAAAGGCACCTTAACATTAAAATCTAGTGTAGAGACATCTGAACTAATATAATTTACTGCAAATGCATCAGAATTACACATATCTAATGTGTAGGCTCCTGATTTATTAATAGTTCTTCTTAAGCAGACAAAAACACAACAAACTTTCAAGTTCTTACCAAAAAGGAACAACAAAAACCTCTCAAACTCGTTCCCACAGCTAACAAAAATCAAATTAATTTCCACCTATCATTTTCATTTGTCTATCTCACACACCATGCACCGCTTCATCTCATCTCAATCAATCTTTATTCGGATATTTGGTTCATTTTATTATTATGATGATGATCGTATTTTTTTCTGTTGTTTATTTCAACACACACATGACATTGAAAATTAAAATAGCACCAAAGAGAGGGTAGGTCAAGTATGCTGATGATGATGAGTTGAGTGTGAGAAAAAAGCGAAGCACTGAAAATACAAAAATAAAAATAAAATAAAACATTACACACTCATTTGCTTAATTAATTAAAGGGTAAATATAGTTTTAATTACTCAATCGCTCTCGCTCACTCTCTTGGCTGTGCTTTTTGCGTCTCATTAAGAGCTTTTTTTGTGTTTGCACTTCTCTCGCTTGTTCATGCTCAATTTATTGATGTTCATGAAATTATTATCGAAGGTCTGGGACTTTAAAATCTTAAATTACAATCAATGGATTTCAAGTTCGAATAACTAGCAGCAAACTTGCATTTAAATGCTTCCTAAAAAAGATCAATTGGTACATTCTTTTATTGAGTGGGCATTTCTATAAATGAATCAACTTCCGCTGTTGAAAAATCCAAAAATAAATCTTAATTAACATTTTAAAATGTTCACTATTAATTCAATAAATCTACGCGATTATAATGAAAAATTCATTCCGCCCACAAAACGAGTTACTTCAAATGAAAACGAGAGCTTGCATGATTCATTTTGTGTCATTTTGAGACGTGTTGGAGATTGCTGTTGTGAAGTTTGATTAAATTTTTCATTTGTTACTAGTGACTGGAAATGAGATGGTTATCCCAAATAGCACAAGTTGGTGTATCGAATAGAATCTGGCACCAAGGGCTCATAGCATCAAACAAGCATCATGTCTGAGTCACGCTGGCTTGGTATAGGATTTCTATTTGATTAACTGACTTGTGCTATTTGGGTGTCGGGGGTTAAAAGGGATTGAAACATACATAATAATAGTGTGAGAAGATTCTAGCCTATCTGCGACAAGCTGCAGGCACTGTCATTCTGATAGTTGATAGAATCTATTGCACCATTGGGTTGGAACAGGTGAGATCGCTATACAATTTCTAGCTCTTTCTATGAAACTCCTGTCATGTCTCAGACACTTCAGACTGCTTCAGACGATCTTCATACAAGTCTCAGATGGCGACATTCCTAATAAGTTGCACTTGAAAAAATCTTTTCTCATTTAAATTAAGTTAAAGCTTTGTATTCACAAACATGATCATTTTTTCTATTCATTAAGCGTTGTGCAATTCACAATAGCATTCAATTATTAAGAGCAATTGAGGTTCAAGTTAGAAAAAGATGAAGAATAAGCTTGATGTGGTGCATTTTGAAGCTTATTATGGGTTGAATTGTTGATGCTTGACTTGAATCTTTGATGATTTATAAAAAATTGGACAACCTTATCTAATATAAGTGCCAAAAATCCTATAATTACATTTAATGTCCATTAAAAGTTCCCAATCAAAAAATGTCAGTTAAAGGAAGTAAATCAGCCGGTATAATTACCAACGTGACAATAACCCCGTAAGAACAGTGGCGTCAAAAATCTCCGATTACACTTGTGAATTCCAAAACAAGTTATCATCAACTTTTTTTATCCTCGCTGAGATTTCTCAAACAAATCATCTCGCTGGGTGGTATACACAAAAAAAGACAATAAAAACACGAAATTCTAGACAATTTATATTGAAGATTCAATCAATTTGCGAATTATATTTGTCTCCTATTTTAACGCTCCTTAATGTGGACGAGGAATTTTGATTGGAGGCTGGTTGAGTGGCTAAAGCGCATTTTATTTTAAATTTTGAACGATTAATATTTTTTGAACAATTTTAAAAGATTTTAAAAATTACCATAAAAATTAAGAAAATTAATAAAAAAATTAGAAAAATTAAAAAATAATAAAAAATTGCTAAAATAATAAAAGTTATCTTTCAGACTAGTCGATGAATTTAACAATCCACCAGACAAATAAAACAATAACATTTAATTTTAAAAACTAAGCTGAACAATATTTTTAAAAAAGACATTTAAATACGGCAATATAATATCATGTGATGGCGCCAACATATTTTTACGGATTTTCTACATATTAAGAAATAAATAGACACAATTTGACCCAACTTATTATCACCATTTATCATATTTTTAGCGGCTTTTCTTTATTACCACTTAAAAATATTATTTCTTATTTTGGGAATTTTAAGCTTTTTAGAATTTTATTAAAAATTTTATTTCTTTTTATTTTCAGATTCATTTAATCGACTACAGCCTAATTTTCCAGTAACACCTATTCAAGGACCAATATTTCTACAAAACGACTCAGTTCCTGTTCTACCACTTTATGCATATCCTAAACTTAACAATGGGACAATTATGCAAATTCCTGTGAGTTGAGACTTAGTTTTTTTGTGTATTTAATATTTTTAAGGCGTTTGTGAGAAATTTTGGGGTCATTTTCGGAGATGGGGTACCAACATGGTTACAATTAGGTTGGGTATTGTGTTTCTTAATTTTTGGAACTTTAAATTTAATTATCTGCACTTATTCTGAATGGTTCATGACTCCAGAGCATGATGAGACTAGCATGAACTTAGATTCAGTCTAAAACTGTCATCAAGCCTTGACAAAACCGCATTTTTCATCATTTTTACATTATATAGATTTTATAACAGCTCAGCTTACTGCACTTCAGCATTTCAAATAAATGTGACCCTTGAGACTCAAAACTACCTTAATTTCCGCTTACTACATCTCCATTCACTCAATTCACTTCTAATTACCTTCATTATTTAAATAAAAACTTCACTTTTGCAACGCCTCAGTAGTAATTGACACTTAGTTACGTGTATAAAACAAAGTTGTGAACGATCTATTTGATTTACATCCCGGTACCATGAAAATATCCTCCTCATTATATTAATACAGAAATTTAATACGTAAACGTAGCCGGCATTAAATGATCTAATGACGTATTTATTGATGCAAAGTTGAGTTCATTTATTTAACAGCTGAATATTTGAATAAAAGATCTAGGATGTGTAATGATGGGGTTCAGATTGGCTGTTGTAAGAGCTAGCACAAGTCGGCTAATCGATCCGCTAAGCAGGCGTGATTCTGACATAGTTCTGGGTTTAAATCGATGCTAGCACCTTGCCAGAGTCTCGCAGGCTTTGTGCCAGACTTCAATTCGATTAACCGACTTGTGCTATTTGGGATAATTACGTTTTAGCGTCTTTTACTCTGACTTGAGCCGAGAGAATCTAACCTTAACTTAAGTCATAGAAATTCAACTCCAAAAGATCTTAAAATGCGCTCGAAACACCAAACTTAAATCCTCATTACTTCAAAAAAACTCTAAATACCCATTGAATGAAATCATGACAGGAATTAGGCTATAGGGAAACACTTTACCATCGACATAAAAAAATGCTTTTATATTCCACTTTATTTTTTCATCATCATCATCGTCATGAATGAATGGAGTGAAGTGAATGGCAGTTTTGACAGAAATTTGCTTTCAATACGACTAAACATCACTAGCTGAATGAATATTAGATTTACTTCATTCGGCAGCATTTCAATGACTTCATTGATCCGGTATTAATGACTTCATACACATGCTCATCACTGGGATGCGATGTTTCGTTGAACCATTGAAAAAAAAATGTTTCGGAGCTTCTTTTGTAAATTTGAAAACTAATTTGACATGTCTTGTTTGTTGTGAAATAGTTGAGCTATGTTTCTGCCTTTGTTTGGATTCTGATGCATGATTTACATTTAAGTTAATTAAATTGTTCAATTCTGAGAGGATCTAGCATTGCCTGTGCTGGGAAAGTTCAATGTCACTTAAACTAAGATGAAGTCGATTTTAAAAAGATCGAAATCAGATTAATATAATAAATTCTAACCCGAATGGCGCAATCGGTTAATCGAATAAAAATCCAGCGGACTCTGGCATGATGCTGGATTTAAATCAACACTAGTCGAGTTCCACCGGTTTGTTTCTGGATTTCTGATCGATTAACCGACTTGTGTCATTCAGGTATTGTCACATGATCTTAGATAGTCTAGCTTAGCTTGTCATAAAGATGATATAGCATTGGTTGACTTGATAAGGTCTAATTACGGTGGATCTAAGAAGCTAATCATAGCTTACTTACTTTATTCACTTACTTCGCTGGCTGAACAGATAAATTGTGATCCATGGCCTCCCTATAATCTTAGCTTAGTTCGAGAAACTTCAACGCAACTCAATTAAAGCCGATCTTGATCGATTTGACTCTAGAAGACATCTTATTAAGTTGAGTCTTAGAAGAACACAGGCGCGTAGTCAGGTGGTGGGGAGGGGGGGGGTGGTAATTGGGTCACAATTAACTTTATTTTAGCAGAAATTTCTTTAAAATTTTTCTAAAATTTACACAATTTTGTCCTCCACATTTCGATCAATTCCTGGCTACGCCCCTGGAAGAACCAGCTTTGTCCAACCATAAAGGATCAAGTTTGATTCCAACCCTAGATGGACGTCCTCTTCTTAAAACAAAATGATTTAATTCCAATTTGAATTCCCTTGAAATAATTTAAAACCATTAAAAACATAAAAATTTGCATCAAACAATCTTCATCACATTCCAAACCACATCCAATTTCCATTCACTTGTTCCAATCTCCACCTTAAAAAAAAAAATCTTCAATGCCACTCTCGTTTTTGGTTACATAAATCTATCGAAATAAAATATTCCGCTGACTCATGTTCACTAAAGTAGATCAATTCACATTTCATTTTTGTTTTCTTTCCATCGAACGAACCTTGAACTTCGTGTGGCTTCCGA
Source organism: Chironomus riparius (assembly GCA_917627325.4). Classification (NCBI taxonomy): domain Eukaryota; kingdom Metazoa; phylum Arthropoda; class Insecta; order Diptera; family Chironomidae; genus Chironomus; species Chironomus riparius. Next base: position 10,943,097 of record OU895877.1, on the reverse strand, counting down.
GAAGCCAATTAAATTGAAAAAATCATTTAAAATATCCAGCCTTGATTTCTTAATTAAAACTCTCGTTTTCCGATTGATTTGTTAATAGTTTTACACATATTCAGAATAATTATGTCGATGACAATTAAAAATCAAGCTAATTAAATTGATTCCTTTTTTTGTGCGGGGCTTCGGCACTATAAATGCTAAATGGGAAGTTAAACTAATTAGTTTTACTATATTTTTGATAGTAAATTTTACTATAAACAATATTCTAATTAGTTTGGAAATTAGCTTCATTAAAATACAGTTTGCAATCATTATTGACTTTGGAGGATATTGTGGATGATATTACAGAGAATTATGGGAATCTTTGATGTACCGACAGCACTCTGTGCAATGTGGTCCATTACAAAGCACCTCTTATTGAGCTAGGTTGTTGATTGAGATGATAAATCTAGAAAAGACGAAATTTAAAATATTTCCTGCCAAGTCACATGACACAAATGTTTATCTCCATTCAAAAATATTTTCAATCCAGAAAAAGCTCCTACAAACAAGAAAAATCCAAAAAGACGTCAAGAATAATTTTTTTTTTTCAAAAGTTTATTTATAACAGCACAAAACATTCTATTTTTGTATTTCGATGGCATTTCGACGCAAACTAAGCGGATCTTCTCTGTTTGGAATGTTATTTGGTGTCCATAATCTCTCAATCTCATAACAAATCTCTCCACCGACACTATTTTTCAACATTTACATTTATCTCGTGGTGGTCGCATGTCATCAAAGAGCTCGTGAGAAAGACTCGAAAAAAAGGGCAAACACGCACGGTAAACAGACAAAAGCGGCTTTTTTTTGCGAAATAAAATCCAATTTTTTTTTTCGTCGCTGCTTTTTGTTTGATTCTGTGTGTGGTAAGGTCTTTGGAAATGTTTTTGAGGATGATAAACAAGTTGGGAAATATTTTTTGGTGAGGTTTGTGGTGCTTTTGTGACTGTGGTTGGATGATTTTGAGCTTTTGATGATATATTTTGAGATTTAAATGTTGAATTGTGTAGACTCATCAAAGTGTGTAGGTAAAGCAAGGAGATGGCCTAGTTTAGGAAAGACACGAGTACGTGTAAAGACCGGATGTACCATGCAATGTACCTAGTCACAATTCGTTCCTAGTATACCTAGCATAGGAGACACTTCATGTGCCGAAGAACTCAACTACATCCGACACTAGAACCGAATTTTTAACTAGAACGGTGAAAGTAAAAGAGTTTTTAAAACTTGATTTCGCCTGGGATTGAACCCAGAACCTTTGAAACGGAAGGCCAACGCTCTACTACTTAGGCTACTGAAGCTATTTCACTGCTCATTAATGCACTTGACATATAAAGCAAGACTTATTGACTCTGATCCTTTCGATCCCTAAATATTCGTTATCGTAAACAATCAACTCCCTAATGATCCACCAAAATCAAGACAAACTGACTACCATGTATCCTCCATGTCCACATAACCTCAAAAAAAATTATGATAAGATTTATAAATTTTTTATTTTGAATCATCTTAAAATAATTTTCACCATCAATAACATTAACGACAATAAACGACGTCGGTCTTAAGACACACACGAGATGAGTTAGACAGATGCTGATCTGTGTTGTATTATTTTTTTTTTTGGAATTGTCATACTTAAGCCGATGACTTGCCGCTTAAATAAATTTTACTAAGCAGCAAAAAAAAATTTTTGTCTTTATGTATTGTCTCTGTTGATGCAGAAAAAAAAATCATCATCGGCATTAAAAGAAGAAGATTCTTTTTTTGGTCACTTAAAAGTTTAGAGAGAGAATTGAACAAAAAAATTTAAAAAAAATGCCGAAATAGTCGTCAGTTTACATTCGAATGGAGATGTTGTGTCTGCAAGGAAGAAACGAGAAGAGATAAATAGAAAATTCAGTGTGTGTTTCACATTTCTCGAGAATTTTCAAGCATTCTCAAGCATATTTAATTTTCGTGTATTTTTTTTTTGTTTCGAGAGTGAATCTGGTTTTTCTGGTGTGGTGAAATAAAAAAGAAACTAAATAAATATTGATGTACTTGTGGGGAATTTTGTCAGATTTTATTTAGAGTAATTTGTGGGATATTTTGTTTTAGACAAAAAAGCTTTTAGACAAAACGTGTCAGCTATGAACCCCCCCCCCCCCCCCTTCATTCACGTTTTAGAAGTCGACTTGTACTATTTTTAAGTAGGGTTGGCTTTAAATGATAGTTCATTACTGAATGGAAGCATTCAAATTAAAAAGCAGAAAAAATAGAGGACCTGAAAGTAAAATAGAGGAGATGCCAGGTGTCTACCAATTTTATTTACGTTTTCTGGACCAATTAGAACAAAATAAAACTATTTTATTTTTGAAATAGAAGACTGTCCTTTGAAAAACCAAGCAGATGGTCAGCTTAGCTTTGATAAATTCCTTATCAATATCTCAGATGTTGGTGGTTAAGTTTTCAACCTTAATCTATTAAATAACGTTGACCACTCTCTAAAAAGACTTCCCAAATTTCTAAACAAATGGAGCAGCACTAACGCAGTGTTTCTCAATCTTTTTTGGTCAATTGCACATTTTTTTACATAAAAATGTCCATGGCACACCTGAATAGTCTCGTGGGACACTAAATGATTTTCATGACCTTTTTGAAGTCCAAGCCAATTTTAGCGATGAATTTTTTTCGTGCCACACACTTGGAATTTTTTGTGTGCCGCGGCACATAGTTTGAGAACTACTGCTCTAAAAAGTCTATTTCTAGAGTACAAGCTTCTCTACTGATAATATGAGATTTCGAATATTGGAATAAGTCCTTATGACATTCACTAGTCAGTTATGACACCCATTCCCCATAACAATATCCCTCAAAACTTCAAAAAAATCTGACAAAACTTCGCAAAAGGACGATCAAAAAAAAAGTCATTAATATCAATAATTATCAGAATAGAGCGAATGATTCACCGACGAAAACGACGACGAAGAAGAAAAAACCACTTTTAGGTTTTCACCGATAAGCCACAAACTAAATAGCCGATCCGCGTCTATGTGTCTAATCTGTGTGACTTGATAATCGAGCGAGGAAAAAAAGAACTAAAGGATTTAAAATGTGCTGCGTTAATGTCGCTGTAAATATTTATTTTTTTATTATTCGCATTTTATGTTAATTTATGCTTAGATTCTGATTTTGTCAAAAAAAAAAATTTTGCCAAGAAAAAAATTCAGTGAAATTTATTTTTTCTTTAAAAAAAAACTTCTGAATTGAGGTACAAAAAACACATGGAAAACGAGTTTGAATCAACACGTGGATTCATTTAAGAAAAGAATTCTTAATGTCTCATGAATGATGTGTAGAATCAATAACAGCAACAACAATAACAAGGAATTAATTCTTTAATCTTCTCATTTTATCTCTTTTTAAATGTGTTTTCGATGAGGCTCTTTTGACTTGCTGAATGGCAAGGAATTTAATATTTTTTTCTGTGATTATGTAAAAATTATTGGCGGTGTTTTGCAGTTGGTTGTGAAGTTGACTTTATTGCATTTCTTCGATTCTTATATAGAAATTACTACATCCATCATATTCAGATCCCTTCGCAATCGCTTGCCACTTAATAAGCCCCCTCCCTACCTCCGTAAATGTTAAACATCAGAAGTCAATAATTCTATAAATTCCTTGAATAGTTGAGCAAAAAAAAATGTTCTTTTGATAAGGATTCTTTGGAATTATTCAGCTGGTTTTTTATGGCAAACTTCTAAAGTTCCGAAAATATTTTTAAGCTTTTTTAAATCTTTCATAATAAATGTGTTTATATTATTATGCTGATAAGTTTTTGCATTCATTTTTTGGAATTTTTATTGACGACTTTCTAAGGTGGGTTCTAGATTTAATTCCATTGGAAATGTTACTGTCTCGATATTTCTGTTATTTGAGGAATCTTTAATCTATGGAGGTTTAGCTAAATACCTGGCTCCTAGACTAGATACTAAGCTCCTAGACTAGATACTAAGCTACTTGACTAAAAACTACACTACTAGACTAGAAACTAAGCTACTTGACTATATACTAAGCTACTTGACTATTTACTAAGCTTCTTGACTAATTACTAAGCTACTTGACTAGATACTAAGCTGCTAGACTAGAAACTAAACTACTTGACTATATACTAGGTTACTTGACTAGATATTAAGTTACTTGACTAGATACTAAGCTCCTAGAGTATTTACTAGGCTACAATACTAGATACTCGACTACTAGACTAGATAACATTAAAGTCTGAAAAATTTGCTCACATTACCTTCTTCAGAAGCCAAAAAATTTAGCCGTCAAAAGCTTTTTACTAATCCTCGGTACAAAAACATTTAAACAGCCGTTCATAACCATCTCACATCCAACACACAGGTATCAGAGAGTTAAAAATACTCAAATGATAATTTACCGCATCTTCTTTACAAATAATGACTTCACTTTCACTTCTGAGTGCTTGTGTGTCTTCACGACTGAGTAGTTTCTTCGGAAGTAAATAATGAACAAATTTTTCAATGATGTGAGGTTGTGCAAACATTTTAAAGATTAGAATGCTTAATATTGTCAATGAATTATAGAGGCTCTTAGTCTGGCTTTAGTCGCAATGAAAATATCTAAGCTGATGTTACTTTCATAAAATGATAATTTAATTTACTAGGGGATGGTTTCTCGGTATACATTTACATTTACACCTACATCAGGTGTTTACTCTAGCGACTCCAAGGTCTGGTTAATTTTAAATTGAATTGATAGCCTAGAGCAGTGATGGCCAACCCGTGAGCCGTGAAAAAATTTGGGATGTCTCATGAACTGTAAACTGTGTGCGGGTTTGGTCATGTCTTACCACTAAGTGTGGCGTGGCTCAAAAAAGGTTGGGCACCACTGGTCTATGGTCTATTTTATCATTTATTTGTGGTAGTTTATCCTGGGTAACCTCAGAAACTGATGCAAGATTAACATTCATTGTGACTTATAAGTTGCAACTGCATAAATAATCTAGAGCTAATGATACCTACCAGAAATCTTGAATATACGCGTTTTTTTTCTCAATTAATTAAAATTTACAAAACAAACCAACTTCAATAATTATTTTTCACTTTCATTTTCAGATTTGGTGGACAGCACTCTCAGTAGCGTTAGGTCTAAATGTTCGCGGTGATGTCATCAAAGGTGTACCATGTGTTAAGCGAAATAATCAATTATTTTGTCCAACAGCTGGCAATAGTTATCCAATGTGAGTATAACAAGAGGAAGTCACGGTTTAATAAAAATAAAAATAATAATTATTCTCGTCGCGTGTCAATTCTTTTCCTGCATTTGTATTTGTGCGTGTATTAAAGATGCTTCAAGTCATCTTTCATTATCAAATTCCCAAATGAATGGTAAATGGAATCAGCATTGTCGTCATCGTCGTTGTCGTTTTGTTCTCGAAGTAGCAAAAAAAAATATCTTCATTCATGACCGAAATTAGCTATTCGTCTTAAACATTGTCATCTTAATTAGAATATCTATACAGCAGAAAATGTGAATCGTGACTAGAAGCACAACATCGTGCTTTCATTTCCATCTCGTCCCTCGTTTCTATTCACAAAAAATTTTTAAACAAGCTTCTTGCTACTCATCGCGTAAACAGATTGTTGTTACTATCAAGAGCATATTTTCGTGTATGATTTAATGAATTACTTTAAGACATGACTTAAAACTTTAATGAACTTCGTTTCATGACATAATCATGAGATATTTTAGATATTCTCAGCCATTCTGGCTTGATTGTATCGTACTCTCTTTAAATATGAAGATGATGATGGGAGATGGAGATGTTTTAAAGAATTTGAAGTTGAATTCCATCAAATGAGATAGTTTTGAATTATATTATTGAGTTTTTGGGCCTATAGTGAATTTTTTTCGAATGTTTTATTGAAATGTTAGGTTCTTAGTGATGACTGTATGAGTGGATAGGTAGATTAAAGCCAAACTTGGTATCTTTGACTAGATTACTTAACTTGTGTGATTTATCTGGATATCAAACGCATATCAACCACAGGGACTGATTTCGGGAGCTTACAGAAGCACCAACCTTTCCTTGAGTCGAAAATCAATGTTCTGGAGTAAGTAGGAGCTCGGATTCCACTACAAACTGTAGATCTGAAGGGTGTGGTACAATAGATTTACAATTGCAGTGCCTTCAGCTCAAAAGGCTAAACCCTTCAAGCATTATATGCTATATAATTGTATCGGTTAGCTTTGGTAGCTGGCCTCAGATGTTACCTACTGAAAGATAAAATAACAGACACTGCCAGCTTTCCTTGTATGAGTCACAGACAAACAGAGGTGCAATCATAACTTTTTCTAGCGAGAGTTTGATTTATTGAAGATTTTGTTCCTCGCAAAAATCTCAACTTTAAGATAGTGATCAATTCTCTTGGACTCTTCTACGCTTAATCTTACAATTCTAGCTTGAGATTTGCAAAAATCTATAACCAAGTTAAATGTTTCCTGTGAAATTCAGAGCTAATTTGGATCCAACTCTTGTTTATATCTTGAATTGACAGTCTCATTACTATTAAGTTGATATTCCTAAATATTAATGTTAAGCTAATTACAACATATTTCCATTTTATGTTTGCGACTGCAGCACTTTAAGTCAACCACAATTCAAACCTAATTATGCTAATATGCATTCAAAACATTCTTAAAATTCACAAATTTCAAAATTGCATACTAATCTAAAATCCATTCAACATCAATCGACTTACTATGTCTCCAATAAAATAACATAGAAAATCTACTTAAAAATTCCAATAAGGTGTGCTACAATTAATAAACAGAACTCAAACAAATAATTTTTTAAAAGAGTTTCATTGAAAAATATCAAAATGAAAAGGTTATCGCATTATTTGCACATTTTTACAATCGAATCTATAAAAAATAAGCAAAAAACAAATTACAATTGAATACAAATCTCGAAAATACGATCAATAATGAAAAAATCATTCAATAAAAGTAATCTTCACCTGATTCCCACAAAATTCAATTTCATTACTCTACTATAACATTTCAAGGTTATTCTAAGCTCGCAAAAAAAAATAAGGTAATAATTCACATTCATGAGCAGTCATAATTCAGAGATTGCTCATCTAACTCTCATATTTTTACATAATCGCGTTCATTTTCATCTTCATGTAGTGCGTGTTTGATGTGCGGTTGAGTAACGTGATGTGGTTTGGTGTCTCGTGCATTTGTCTTATTGTTGAGGTGATGCTGAGAGGTGTAAGGAGCTCGGGGATAAGTGGAGTGCATACGCAAAAATATAAGATGACGTAAGAATTGGATTAGTGATTTGAGGTTTGAGGGGGATCAAGATTTTGAAGTGAATAATTGTTGATGAAAAAAGTTGACTAAAGTCGGTGCAAATTTGTGAATAATAGCTACAGTCGCTACTAGTTAAGAGTAACTTACTGAGCTGTAGTAACAAATATCCTTTTTTTAGTGTTGGTCAACCTTTTTGTACCACGGCATACCTTGTTGGTGAGCCATGATCGAAACTTGGTGTGCCGTGATACAAGGGTTGGCCTTAATTGATTCAGTTTCTTCTACTCTGCCTACCTTTCTATTAAAATTTGCACCAGAAAACCTCCGTGAACCTTTAATGAATAGGCTGACCAACTGTGCACTTTTGAGCCGGACAATCCAGCATTTTTTGAACATATTCTCGCCTAAAATCCTCAATGTCCCACTTTTTGAACCTATTTTTTTTTTTTTTGGAAAATGCTTGAAAATTCGGTTTGTTTCGCTTTTTCATAGATGAATCCGGGCATATCCCACTTTTTTTTACCAAAAATCAGCAAAAACCGATCGACATCCTACCAATGAACCCCTTCTAAAATTAAATAATTCAGTGCATTCAATTCCACATTCACTTCTTTTGTTCACAATTCGACATAAAAAAAATCATAAATAATAAAAAATTTACAGCACATCTTACGAAAGTTTATTTGTTGCAATAAAATAAGCATCATCATCATCATAACCCACGATTAACATTGAAAAATATAATCATAATAGTTTAAAGACTTGTTACTATTATTGGTGGCATAGAAACCTAAAGCCACACATCGGTGTTTAATTGAATGAATTCAATGACTTTCAAGTTTTTTTTTGTATTGTCGCTCATTTTGTTCCTGTTATTCAGATCTTTTGTTGATGCTGAATGGAAAAAAAAAATTTGTTTAATGGATTTTTTGGAGCATTTTATTAGATTGTGTGGAAATAAGAGGGGCTATGTGATGACATTTTGTCTGAAGACGTGAAATTGTGAATGAAAAGTTGCAGTTTGTCATGAATGTGCTGCTTTTACTACCAATAAAGCAATGAATTGAACTAGTTTTGTCAAATTAAAGAGTGCCCGACAATCCAAATCATTGTCTTGACCTTCAAGATTCATGAAATTTGTAATATTGAGGAGTTTTAGGGGCTGAAGTTTTGACTCTATATTTGCAAAAATTAGAATTGAGAATTAAAACTGTAACAATAAATTTGTAGAATTTAGGATGAGTTAAATCTTTGGTAGTTTTTGCGATGATCTGGGAATGCATCATAGCTTTTAACGCAGCCTTAGTGGGATGATATACTTACTTTACTTCCTTGGCCCATTGCCGCATTCAGAGTTCGTCTTAAACTAGCTCTATCCTTAGACATCTTCTGCCAGTTTCTAATTTCTAGTGTATCGTTGCTTGGATGATTAATTAAAGATTTCTGACAGATGAGCTTGATTTTCATCACTGTACACCAGTGTTGGACAACCTTTTTTGTGCCACAGCACACTTTGGGGGGTAAGCCTCGATAGAAACTGTGCACAGCACTCGATTCGTGAGTTTTTTGGAACTTTTTGAAGCAAACCAGTGTGTCGTTGCACATGGGTTCGCCAGTAATGCTATATTATAATGTGTCTAGGGCCCAGCCTTTCAGCTAGAGGCACTGCGATTAAATATTTAAAGAATTTATCGTACCACACCCTTTAGACTTACAGTTTATAGTGGAATCTGAACCACTTGCAAGCTCTGCGCATTGCAAAGACACGAGTCGTTATAAGACCTGATGCACCCTGCAATTTACCAAGTTTGCGCGAGATACCGTAAGGAAGTCATCCAGATGCTAGTATATCCTTGTATACCTAGCAAAGGAGGCATATTCTATGCCAAAGATATCAATATTACACCCAACACACGAACCGAGCTTCGTAACTAGAACAGTGAAATGGAAAAAGACAGAACGCTCTTTCATTTAGGCCACTTATTCCAATTCACCGCTTATCAATGCTAAACACATATGAATATTTGAAAACTTAAATTAAGAACACGAATTTTCCATAAATCCATTAAATAATACATCCCCAAAAATCCAACTGTCTATTTCAATTTACAATTTGCATTACTTCATCACAATGAATTTTTAAATATTCAAAGCTCTTCACAGTTCAAAAGACAATTCACCACTTTCATCGTCTACATCAATTCCTGTATCTACAGCTTTATCAATCGAAAGTGAAGTGTGAAGAGTCATTAAAAGCACTTGTCTTCATTTCCATCGATTCACATTGCAACTCTCTTTTTCATAGAGATTCAATCGATTTATATTCCACATATTCACTGTTTTTTCCATCATTTACAATATTTTTTGTCTTCCTCTTCTCACCTTTCATGCGAGTATGGATAAGTCCGATGAGTCGAAAAAAGAAGAAGCTTGAAATGTAAAGTCTATTAATTCCACATCCACATTTTGTACATCGAAATGAACACAATAAAAATGAAATCGAAACGTTAAAGCAAGACTGAATAAAGAAGAGATGGAATAGAAAGATAGACAGACATTACTGCATGACATACTGCACACAGTTCAGTTAGTGTCTGTCTCACATTCTCTACCGTCTCTCGTGTTTCTCTGCTCAAATAGAAATGGATAGGTTAGATGAATGACTCGAAAAAGCTAACAATATTAATAATGAAATCGAAAGTGATTTTTTTCTCGACTGACTCTGACATTTTTCAGCTTGCATTTTACACTTTAAGTGGAATAAATTGCATGTAATACAATAAAAATGGAAGAATTATTGCAATGTATGTGAAATAGTCAAAGTTGACAGGCAAAATGGCAATTGAATGAGATTAATGCACACGAAAAAGCCATTGGCATCTCATAAAAATGAATATAATATGCTTTTACATGCTCAATGAGAGCAGTTTGAAGCAATGTTTTGAGCCGTAAAATGAATGAACTGTTTGGTGCGATCTCATGTGCGTAGCCAGGAGGGGTGGATTTGGGAGACAAATTCACCAACGTAAACAGAAATTTCTTTATTTTGCTAAGGATTTTATGAAAAAAAATGCAAAAAAATTTTTGTCCCCCCCCCTCTTCAAATTCCTGGTTACGGCCCTGGTGCGGATATTTGGATGGCTGGTCAGAGCTCACTCCAAAGATGTTGCTAGGAGGGGGAGGTGGGTTCTGTGTAACAAACCATAACACCTTTGGATACAGCTTTATCTTACATAATCACCACATATGACTATTTATGATGTCCCGAGTAGCACACGTACATAGTTGAATCGATCAGAATTCCACCACCAAGCCAATGTGACTCAGGCATAATGCTGGATTCAAATTAAAATCAGCACCATGCCAGAGTAATGCACGTGTAGTACCGGATTTCTATTCGATTAACCGACATAAGCCTCTCTATAATGCGCTTCTGCACCATCATCTAATCCATACGTCCAAACTAAACCTCTTCCACGACAAAGTAAATCCCCTGTTTGAGTTAATTGGAACATAAAAAAGTGTAACTTATGATTGTCAATAAAAAAAAAATACGATTGTGTTCAGACATTATGCAATCAAAGACAAGACGACGAAGAAGAAGTGCACATATTGTAACACTTTGTAGTCATTGAATGGACATGATAAATAATGGAGATGTTCAAGATGACAAATTGAGAGAATGTATTTTAATGGATGATATTTAATGAAAATTAGGTTGGGTCCTTGAGATGATTTTGTTGTAGTTTCATGGGTTTTTTTTGCTGCATATGGTGCAGAGGCGTAGTTTGGGGGTGCCAGAGACTTAACGACATGAAAAGGCAACGCAGGAGGACTAATGGGATCAGAATAAAGGATAGTAGGGGTCCAAAGGAAACAATCAATCCATTTCTTGAATAATGTTACGTAATTTCCGATCGAAGCCCGAATAACGTTCAACCTCATTAATTCTACATCACACATTCATCAATAAGTGAAATCACAAATAAATTCGAGGTCAAATTAGAGACACAAAATTAACACAACAACAAGAAAAGAAGATATTTTGTATCAATGAAGCTTGATACGAGGTCCATAAAAGTCAACAAATTCGACAAGTAACGTGAATGATAATATTCACGAGATATGAAGACATGTGTCGCCAGAGATTATGATTTTTGCAGAGCGATAAGAATGTTTGATTTGCACGTAGACTTGATGATTGGATTTTGGTGATTAAATTTTGTGCATAATTTTTTTTGACATGAAAGTTTTGAGTTTGCTGGACTTTTCAAAATATCTCAAGCACTGCTGAACCACCTGACAATTCATTCACATTTAGGTTCTTTTACCTCATAAACATCCAGTCATTCAGATTCTTTCCTGTAATCAACCAGAAAATTTCCACGTATCCACAATGGAATTGCTTAAAGAAATATTAAATTAATCCATAAAATACTGTATCAAGTTCCACATCATATTCATAAGAAAAAATAAAAATTAATAATAATAACAAACATCAATGAATTGAGAGAAACTGCCATTGGCAAGGCTACAGACACAATGCAAAAAAAAATCATATTAATATTTATTGCTCTCACGGTGAGATAAACAAGCATGAAAAAGTTAACGAGACTCGCGTATAGTCAGAGATAAATGCCCTCAATTGAGCTAAAACATTATTATTATTACTACTGCGGAAATTTACTACTTAGTTTATTTGTAATTATCGATTGATTTGCGATATTGAAATTAGTGAGGTTCCCTTGTGGAGATTTAATTAAATTTTTGGGTTGGAAATCTTGAAAATTTTGAAATTGAATCATATTATATTAGAATAATTTAGAACAGTGATGGTCAACCAGTGTGATGCGTCTCACTAGTGTTTATATTAATTTTGCACGAACCCTAAGCTGTGTGTGGTTTTAGTCAAAACACATCATAAGGTGTGCCTTAGCACAAAATAGGTTGTCCACCACTGATTTAAATATTCAACATTAGAATCAAGAATTAATTTTTTTAAAAAGAGAATTTTTGAATTTTAAAGTTTGTCAATATTTGGAAAAGAAAATTAATATTGAAATTGTTTTAAAAATTAAATAAAAATGAAACTTTTAATCAAAGTAAGAAAAAAATAAAATTATAAAAATAATTTTAAAAATTACAAATTTTAAAATAATTTCTGATTTTTAAAAATGACTAGATGAAAAACTAATTAAAGTCAGAAATAAAATAAAATTTTAAAAATAACGAATTTATATTTAAACAATTTTAAGAAAAATTATTTTAAAAATATCCAGATTAGTTCATAAACCCAAGCTCTCATAAATTATTTTTAAATTTTTTTCGCATATTTCCACACATCATCAATTGCAATCTTTCAAACATGTTGAAAAAAAAATAATCCACATTTATTTCATCATCAACTATAATAAATGTTATTGATTAAGCGCATTAAAATATTCTATCGAGATTAAAACTCATTGGCAGTTAATTCGAATTAATAATTTTTTATGATTTTATTCAACAGTTTTGAAAAAAAAATAATTATAATTTGTGGATTGCGAGCGACGGTGATGAAAACTAAATTAAAAGTCATGAATGAATGAATGTTTTGTATGAAATGAGGAAATAAGTATAAGTTTGGTGCGCGTTATGTGTGGGAAATTTTGAATAAGTTCTGTGGTTCTCAAACCTTTTAATATGTTAGATTTGAATTGTTATTCCTTCTTTTTAAAATGTTTTTAAACAAAAATATTTAAAATAGATTTTTAAAAAAATCTTAAGTTTGAATAATTTATTAATTTTTTAATTCTATCTTTTTAAAGAATCATTATTTTATTAATTTTATAAATATTACAAAAGTAATAATTTTTTAAATATTACAAAAATAATAATTTTTCAAAATTTTAAAAAATCATAAAATATAAAATACTTATTTTCAAAGTTTTAATATACGATGTTAACTTTCTTAATTTTTTAAAATTAATATCATAATTTTAACTTTTTGACAAATTTATTTCTTTTATACTTAATAATTCATTTTTTATCAATTGCAATCTTTTAAGTTATTCCTCAATTTAATATCTCAATTTTCCTCACAAGCTGCTCAACTTAAATTTATAACCTGCCTATTTCCATAGCGCATTGCGAAATTTATTAGACATTCAACATTATTTTATCGCTAATACGATCTTATTCCGTACATTTTCCTTAAGTTCATCTACATATATTTCCATTCAATAGATTGAATTACTCTATTTAATTTAAATACAATTTAATTCTTATTTTTTTCCTTTTTCTTTCGTTCGTACAAAGACGACTGGCAATGACGACAAGCACTACGGTCATGAATGTTTTGAAACGCGTAATTGAGTCTATTTCAATAATTGATTATCATATTTCTGTTGAGAGATATATCTCGTGTGTTCTACATTCAATAATTCTATTGATTTTATTTAATTTATTTGAATTGAATAATAATAAAAATACTAGAGTATGGGATCAGTATTGTGAAATGAATTTGATTATTTAATTTTTATATAATTTTTCAACATTTAAGAATTAATATTAAATTATTTTAAAAGATTTTTCAACTCTTAGAATTTTAATTTTTGAGAATTTGAAGAATTTGTAATTTTTTTTTGAAGCTTTAATGTCTTTAAAATATTTCATAATATATATTTCATATGAATTTTCATAATTTTCAATTTTTTAAGATTAATACTTTTAATTTTTTTTAAATTTCAAAATTTTATATTTTTTTTATTCTTCTTAAATTCACAACTTCAAGTTTTGTTTAATTTTTTAAAAGTCACAATCTCAAAATTTTTTTAAAAGTCAAAATTCAAATTCTTAAAATTATTCAAAATAATTTTTTTTTTTAATTTTAATATTTAAAATAATTCAAAATCGATCACCTCCAAAAGATCCACAAATGCAGAAAATTATAAACATTCTCTATAATACAGACATGCTTAATATATCAGTCTGACGTGAATTACTTTACTTTTTTTTTACTTCCTATTTATATCTCGAATTTTCCTCCAACTTCAACCTCATTTATATGTTAATTTTTTTATCATTGTTATTTTTTCCTTCTTATTTATTTACATAAATCTCTGCATTCCTGAATGAATCGATGTCATGACATCTACATTTTCATGGAAAATATCAATACTTATCTTTATCCTTAAAAAAACATAATCGATGTAGTGACAAAATTGAGAATTTCATCGATGAAAATAAGGCACTGATGAAGAGAATGTATGGATATTTTGAGGCAGAAAATGAGTACGGATCGACGTTTCAGCAAGGAAAGAAACGAAAGCGTATGCTGTACGGTGAGGATGCAAATCCACCAAATTTGCCGGAATTAGATGAAATTTTTTTTCCACCTGGAGAGGGACCAAATCCGATAACAGATGCTGGCCCTTCGGGTGATTCATACTTTAGTAAATTACGCTCTAAGCGACAATCTAGACCTAATCCTAGTAGTAGTAGTAATAATAAAAATGCTGGAGGTGGCAAAGACACGGGACGGTAAGTACAAGAATGTTTTAATTTGACAATTTTTTAAAAATATATAAAATTTATAAAAATTCAACATTAAAATTTTTATATCTTTAACATTTCAAAAATTGTTTTTTTTATAAAAATCATCCAACTAGTGTCGATGCATGCGAATCAAAAGTAGAAATTGTAACACCATATTGGGCATCTAATTCAGCTGGTAAAATTCGTGCCATTGTTAATACACAACATTTTGAGCAGGCAATTCATCAGGAAGTTTGCTCGTAAGTATCAAAAATTTAAACCCTCTGAAAACTACACAACTTCAAGCTCTCAAAAATTCAACTTCATTCATCAATCGTGAAGTTTGAGAAAAAAAAAAGACCCGAGACAAATCGGAACCTGTTCAGTTTCTTTATTGATATTTAAGAATAAACAAAAGAACATCAGCTGATGTTGATTCTTTCGAATGTTTTTGACCAAGAATAAGTCAAGAAGCCACGAAATGAACAGAAAGAAAAGAAGAAGAACTGATACTTGTGCTGAAAGATTATCAAATATCTTGATTATCGTTAGTAGCACGTGTTTTTAATTGTATTGTGTGTTTTGCGCGTTCTGGGTTGATATATTGACAGAATATCTTTGTTTTTTGGGTATGTTTTAGATGTGAATGGATTGATTTTAAGACTTTACCATTTGAATATTGAAATTTGAGACAATTACGATCCGTTAGCTTTTAAAAGATGTTCGTGGTCACTCAAGATCAATAAAGGAAGGGAATTACTAGGGTGTAAACCCGAATAGAAATATAGCACCAAGTTAGCGCAATTTTGGGTTGGTTCTGGATTCGATTTACGTCACCTAGAGTCAGGCACATAGCCCAGAGGGTATTGTCCCTCTTGGCTACGCGCCTGCCTAGAGTGCCTAGAGTCACATTAACTTGGTGTCAGATTTCTATTCGATTAACCGACTTGTGCTATTCGGGAAACCTTTCATTGATTTAAGTTTTTGGTCAGGATAATGTGGACATTCATATAAACTATGAGATGGGGTCGCTCTATTTCGTGAGATAAGGTTACAAATTACTTGTGACTTTCTGAAGCCCTTCTATCCATTGTCTCATTCATTTCAATCAAGTTTCATTAAACGAACTTCTTATCCGACGTATTATTGACAGATGTTAGATTTACTTCCTTAGTCGAAAGTTAATGATTGCTTTATTTGTCAGATTTATGTTTGTTTGTTTCCAGATATTTTTGACAAGCTATCAAAGATTCTAAGTCTTTTGACAGTCTATCAGAGATTTTAAAACTTCCAACTTTTGACAATTTATTAACATTTTATTATTCCTATTTTTAGAAAAGTACAAACAAACCGTTGTGCTGGTGAATGTGGCTGTGAACAAAAATACAAATGGCATCGTTTGCTAGCCTATGATCCAGATAATGATTGTAAAGGAATTTTCATGGATTGGTTCTTGTTTCCAAGTTGCTGTGTTTGCCGATGCAATCCACTTTAAGAAATGAGTGGCATGGATGACCCAATAAATAGTGCGGAGTAAAAAGGAAGAAGAATCATCATCAAGCCCTAGCATCAAGCCAGGGATCATTGTCATATAATTTTATAATAAATTTAAACAAAATAAAATTCATCAAAAAAAATTATCATAAGCGCTATTTTTGCAATAAATTGTGACATAAAAGTGACAGAAAAAGTGAATAAGTTTTCTTATGTAAGAAGAATTTTAAGTGCAATTATTGAAGAAATAGAAAAAAAACGATGTAAAAATTTAAATTATTAAATTAAAATTCATTTTATTCAACATATAAAATTCAAAAAATGCCACCATAAGCGAAAAAAAATTTTAAGACTCAATAAAAAAAGAAATATAGTAATTGAAAAAATGTTAAAATTAGAAATTAAATTAAGTGACACTTGTGTGGAGTTAATGTGATGTTTTTGAGGGGTTTTTGAGTCCAAGATCCTCTAAAAGTTAAATAGTAAATGAAAATTTAAATAAATAAATTTAACAATTCAGAGTTACACAAACAACTTCACTAAATTCTCATTCTAATTGCACACAAGCACCCCAAGATGAAAATAGAATAAAAATTCATCTTGAAACCCTTTTTTCCTTCCTTTTTGCTTTTATACATACTTTTAATCTTATTAGATTTAAATGAGCAATCCCATTGTCTTAATTAAGATGTGAATACAAAAAATGCTTAAGTTTTTTTTGCTAGAATAATAAGTAAAGAAAAACGATTTAAATGTTCATTTTATTGTAAAGATTTTCCTTTCATTTCTATCACATTGCTTAACACATTTATCAAAGTCTAGACGATTAAAAAAAATTTGCTGTTATTTACATTATTTTTGATGGGGTCCGAATGGGAAATTTTGTTGGAATTTTAAAGTTTTTAAAAATTTATTTTCATTGGAAATTTATGTAAAAAATGCAGTTTTGAACTTTTAAAATTGAAATTTTAAGAAAATTTGAACTTTTTTAAAACAAATGCTGAAAATTTTTTTATTTTAAAAATTCATTGTGTTAATTTTAATTTCTAAAATCAATTTTTTTAAAAAATCTGTAATTGAATTTTTTAAAAAATTGCCATCAATAATTTTAATTCAATTTTAATATTTAAATTAATTGAAATTTTTGAACTTAAAAAAACCAATTTTTTTAATCTTTTTAATTTTTGAAATATTTGTTTTTTTTTTGAGACCTTTGAAATTTATAAAATTTTGCAGAGTTTCTAAAATAATTTTTTTAATAAGATATAAGCTCTCAAAAATCTTTTTAAATCTTCTATAAATTAAAAAAAAAATTAAAAAATTGAAAACAAAAACTTTAAATTTATTTTTAATTTTCACACGATTTTAAGATTTTTCAAGTCCAAAATATTCTTAATAATCCATACAAAATCCCCCAGCAACCCCCATCGCTTGTATATTTTTTTATATTTCATTCTCCATTATTTCCCTTCACTTTTATTTTTGTGCTTACGACTTTAAAATTGAGATTTAGTATTAAGCGAAGAAAAAAGAGATAAGAAAAATAAAATAAAATAAAAATAGCAAAATGTGTAGAAAAAACTGAAGAAAAAAAATAAAAGAAGAAATTTTTCTCTCCTTGATGCAAGTTAATTTATAATTTTCCTCATTTCATCTCGTTAAGAATGGATGGTGAGTGAGAAAATGAGTCAGAAGTTGACGACGGATTAAGTTGATGAATTGGTTGCGAACAGATTGAGATTGTGGGTTGAAATTTTTATTTCAGGAATGAACTCTTTGGTGTGGTTTCTATTATGGGTCATTTAAATGATGTATAACATAATTTGTGACTTTTAAAATTGTGAAGCCAGAGGGTGGACTTGGGGAATTTCTTAAAATTTCTGGCTACGTCTCTGACTTGTGTAAATTATAAAACAGACCTTAGAGCTAATTCCTTACTTACTTACTGTTACCATGTTCCTATCTGGACCTTGGGTTACAACAAAAGGCTTTCCACCTGATTCTGTTGCTGGTTTTGTCACCTATTTTGTACAAATTTTCTGTCTGCACATTAAGCTGACATCGCCAAGTAACTTTTGAAGCTCCTGGACAGCGCCAAGTAACTTTTGAAGCTCCTGGACGTCTGTTTCCTTTCAGATTTCATCCAAAAGCGGTATAACAAACTTGTGTTTTTGTCCAACCAATGCTATCCTCTCTTGCGTTTTTCTTACGAAGTGTATGTCCTATCCAGCCGTACTTCTTCATCTGTATCTCCTTTTTGATGTCTTGTTGACCTGCTTTTTGTAGAAGCTTCTCATTTAGGTCTGCTTGAGAAATTTTAGTATTTGACATGATGGATGTAAAACCTAAAAGATTCCTTAGAGTCGCTAGTGGACCTTAGAGTACCCAGTCAAAAGTTTATTGTTTGTACGGCAAATGAGGGGCCTCAATTTTCAAAAACACACAACATTCTATTCAATTTCCACCCCCAGCATCCAAATGAACATCAAAATAATCACAATGGTTACAAAAGAGAAATGAAAAAAATATTATAAATTGAAATCATCATCACAGCAATTATGATTATAGCTGACTCGGCTCCTCTCTTCTTCTTTCAGCTGTTTTCCTCGTCTCATTGAGAATTATTCGTTCATTCACTCACTGAATCATGTTAAGTAATTTGCTGATGAAAATGATAATGTTGTTGAGTTTCATGCGAATTAAGGTCAAATTGATAGACGAAGCAGTAAAAATAAATTTTTTGGCACTTTAAAAAATTACAAAATGAATTTTCAGATGTAATAAATGGACGCATTTGCAATTGTGAGATATTAAAAGTTTATTCCTATGAGAAATGTATTTTATCATCGTGACATGAACCTTTTTCCGGTTCATGGTATTCTTGCATGTCTTCTGGTGTAGGAATGAGTTGGAAAGTATTGTGTCATTTTATGAAGACAAATTATAACCTGAGACATTTCTTGTCTAGGAGTTGTGATTTGCTTGATTATTCATCAGTTGAAGGAGGAACAAATCTGTCCACGAGGTTCCTAGCTGAATATTACATAATTGAAAATTTGCTCTCCCAAGTCACCTAACCTTCAAAAACTCACTCAAAGAAAAATTCATCATAATCCATTTTCCACCCAAATAAACCATCCATAATTTTTCATTCAAGCGAACAGTACCGTCATTAATAATAATTTCCTTTATCTCTTCACTCTTGTTCCCAAACGAGAGACAAAAATAACAAAACTTTCAAGTAAACAAGCTCAATAAATGTAATTGCAATTGTTTCCCAAGAGCTTTTATTCTTTTTTCTTCTCAAAAAAAACTTTTCCTCTTTTGTTTCAAAAAAAGTTTCAGATGGAAAATAGAGAAAAATGACAGTTATCACAATGATGCCATATAAATGTCACTCATGCATTCAACTAAAAGAATGAAGCAATGATGAAGAAAAAGTTTCTTTTTTACTTGAGTTTTTATAAAATGAAGAGGATACAATGGGAGTGATTTTTGAAGCTTAAATTAGCTTAGTTTTGTGAAAATTCTATGGATATTATGATGGCTATTTGTAGCTTGATGGGTTCTAATTTAGGTTAAAAAGATGTGAGCATCGTGCGAATCCTTTTCATGTCGACAAATCTTTATAAAATAATTGAGAGTTTGGTTTCTTGTAAGAATCGAACCCACGTACCACAAGAGAGTGTTTCACGTATCTCGTCTGATACCTTGCCACTCGTGCCACAGAGGCTTAACTCTTACACTGATAGATTCGCTTATATATAGCTTGATACCCCAGATTCCACTATGCTCCAACACCACAGGAGGTATGCTAATAGAGATGTAATTTTAAAAGGTCAAGGATATTGGAATGACTAAATTGGCAAAACTATAAACGAATCATTCTATAGCTTCTCAGCTACATGCTAAGCATTATTCAGTATAGCTATTATTAGCATAAATGTTCACAGTTTTGGAACAAAATCAGCAACATATGATTCTCTACTCCAAAAACAGCATCAACAGTCTTTATATGCAACCACTTAATTCCATCCAATTCTATCCTATTTTTATCCGATTTCCACCATTAATTCCCTTTAAATGCGCTCTTATTTACTTCCACTAAGCTGTAACATTTTAATCATCCACTATAATTTTTTTCAATGCTAGTTTATACCATAAAAAAAGCTCAATGCACGAACAGTGCATTGACAATTTATACCCATTATAAAAATGTGCAGCATAACACTCAACTGACATATTATGTTGTCAATTGGAAGCTTTATTTTTCATGGTTTTATACTCAACGGAGAATGAGCTCTGCATTGAATTGCATTAACGATGTCAAACCGCTAACGAACGTGAGAAAAAATAGTGACTGTGATATGAGCATGCAGAATGAATAGAAGTGAGAAGCACAAGAAGTGTGAAAGCAATTAAAACAGTTTAATGAGCTTCTTTGTATTGGGATGTTGTAGGGGTTTAAAATTAGCCGGGAAAATTTTAGCTTCATTGCTAAAACATTGTTTTATTATCTAAGAATCTGCTGTCGATTCTGTCCTACACAACTCCCAAAAAACGTAAGTCTAGAACTCCTAACAGAGCAAAAGTATCCACAGCAGAATATACACCGGAAAGTCAATAATGAAGCAACGGAAGCAACCACACAAAGACGTAAAAGCACGAAAATTGCCAGCAATTTTCATCTCTTTATTGTGCACATTCATCACATACCATAAAAGCCAACCAACATGTACATATCGTTCATTTCTTATCCCACCTATACGTTTACTTATCCTTTATTTTTTTATTTCCATTCTCTTCGTTTTGGCTTTTATTTAATTCCATAAGACGCTAACAGAAAAAAGTTAACCCTCGTTATGTTTTGACTTCCTCCTAATTCTTTTCATTCTTCTTTCGTACGTCTTTGTATCTCACAAATGTGTCGGGTGTGTGTTTTTCCACACATCTTTCTTTTTTTTCTTCTTTTTTTGTTGCTCATCATTCTTGTAGCTTGGTGAGGTTGGAGAGTAGAAAAAAGATGCAAAATGGAAAGGTTGAAAATGTTTGAATTTTTTTTAAAAGAGAGCTTTAAAATTTTTTAAAATTTTAATTTTTTTATCATTTTAATTTTTTGAAATTTTGAATTTTTTATCATTTTAATTTTTTTAAAATTTTGAATTTTTTATCATTTTAATTTTTTGAAATTTTGAATTTTTTATCATTTTAATTTTTGAAATTTTGAATTTTTCATAATATAACTTAACTTTAATTTTTATCGTAATTTTAAAATAAATTTTGAATATTTTCATCTCTTTAAGTTTCGAGATTTTAATTTTTTAATTTTTTATTTTCAAAAATTGTTTTCCAAAAAAAAATCCGTTCCCCCATTTTACATTGTTTCGTTTTAATTTTTTAAGCTTACAAATTTTTTCTTTTTTATAATATTTAAATTTTGGATATTTCATCTTTTTAAATTTCTTAATTTTAATTTAGTAAAATTGGAATTTGTCATCTTTTTATTTTTTACATCTTTTTAATTTTAATTTATTTTAAAAGGTATTTAAATCTCAATTTTACTATTTTCCAATTTTTAGTTTAAAACTATAAATTCAAATTTTGAAATTTTAAATTCATTTTTGTGTTTTAAACTTTAATTCATTTTTTTGAATTTTGTTAAATGACAATAATATTTTTATTAAAATTCCAAGACGTTCTGCTCACATTAAATGCTCAAATTTCTACACAATAAACCAACAATAATATTCTTAAAAACTACAAAAGATGAAAACATTAGGTTGCCATAGAAGTAAAACCCCCAAAAAGAAAACATAAAGAACAAAAAACTTTTAAGAGATAAATGAATTTTTTCTTTTGCAGATTTAAAGCTTCTAAAAAAGATGAAATACAAAAAAAAATGGTAAAGAAATAATCCGGCAGCAATTTTTTTTTTTCATATCCTTCATTGAGATGCTCGTTATGAGACTAACGAAAATTCAATAAGGAAGAATCTTCAACTTGAAACTTTTCCTTTTTCCCTTTTGTTGATTTTTTTTTGCATGTCCTGTCTGACCGAAAAAAAATATTTTCTTTTGCCTTTTAAAGGGGATTTTATTGTTGGATTAAAGTGAGCTAATGTTAATATTCGGTCTATTGGGTTAAGGGTATTAATGTATTGATACTTTTCTGACTAGACGAGGCTAAGTGAGGGTGGGCTTGGACTAAAGAATTGATACAGCATCAAGAGAGGAGTAATAAGTCTTTAAAAATGCGCTCCAAAACTATCCTAAACTTAATTTCTTTCCCAACAAAAATCGACTCGTATGAAAAATTGAACTAAAGCTAATGTTTATGTTGCATATGTACATCACCCATTCCCATTCACATCTCATCTCATGGATGTTTTATTTTATTGATTTCGAAAAAGGCATTACATTTCGGTCGAGTGAATTTTTAATAAGACCGTCTCTCATTTCATCTTCATCCATAAGATGTGAAATGAAACAAAGTCATTAGTCATATATAAGCTTGTAAGCTTCAGAAAATCTGATTTGTTGTTGCTTCTATTGTGTGTTCTATGCTTTATCCGATTTGTTGGACATCAAATCCTCATGCTTGTTGTTTTATTGTATTTTCCTGTCCAATGCACAATGTGTGCTTGTATTTATCGATGTAGAATAACAGAAATATTGTATCTTGAGATATATTGTGGGAAATAAAGTTTAAAAATGGAATTTGAGCGCATTTTGATGAAGCTTTGGGAATGGAAGTTTTAAAATTACGGTTTTGTGCCCAGGATTGAAAACCCTGCTGTTGACATAGGCGGATTTGGCCCTCTAAATCAACTAAGCTCAGTAGTGCAGAAAAACTATTAATTTAATTTAAAATTATTAAAATTATATTTTTTGTCTAAAAATCATTAAAATGAGCATCAAAGTTTCAAAACTTACAACAAACTCATCATATTTTCCCTAAGCCACCATTAATCTTATGAACCATCATCATCAACTATTCAATTTGCTTAAAACTATCTTCACAAAAATCAAATAAAACTCCTGAGATAAGAATTCTTCCTTCAAGAGTTCAAAATTGTCTGTAAAACTTTTCCTTTTACACCAGAAAAAAATAGTCTCGAACTAAATCACTATAAGTAAGTAAATTTAAACTTGTATGATGATGCTAAAGCTTCATTTATATTGTGAAGAATTTGCTCAAGCAAAAAAATAAGTTTGAAGTATTTTAAGAAGATAAAGAAGTATTTTTTCCCTGAAAAGAGTTGAAAATCTTTTTTTTTTCATCCGTAATCTTTCTAGTTTCAAGAACTAACGACTCTGAATGGTTTTGAGCTTCACAGCTTCACATAAACGATCAGCTTAACACAAATTTATGTAAAGCTGATTTTGGTTGAAGATTTTCTTGGTTTTTAAATTTTTTGTGGGTTTTTAAAGTGGTCAGTTTGGAGAGAGTCTATTATTATAATTAATGGCTTTATTTTTGATTTGAAAAAATTAAAAACAATTTTTTTTAAAAAAATAAAAACAATTTCTTTTAAAAAAAAATAAAAACAATTTTTTTTAAAAAAAATAAAAACAATTTTTTTTAAAAAAAATAAAAACAATTTAAAACAACAATAAATAAAACAGTAAAAAATTTAAAAATTAAAATCTTTTTAAAACTGTAACAAATTTTGAAATTCTACCTTTAATCCCAAAACTGCGCTTAAATCCCCTCAAATCAGTGCAAACAATTTCAAAACTTTCACAAAAATGCTTTTGCAGCTTTCGTTTTTTTTTTGCTTTTACCCTTGAATTTTATCCTCCACTATAGCTTATTCTCGTTTATGTTTTGCATAAAATGTTTTCACAGTCTTGCAAAATTTCCGAATAATGAAAAACGTGCCTGAAATAATACACGACGTGGAAAATTCATTCTAAATTAATATTTTTTTGATCTTTGAATTCTTTTCCATAATTTTCTTTTTATTTGCCTTTTTTGTTCTTCAATTCATCATAATTATTTGGTCATTTTCGTTTTGTAGGAAGGAAGATCATACTCAGGGTTGGGATAAAGACCGACTTTATGACAAGTTATAGTACAACAGTTCCCCCCCCCCCCCCCTCCACTAAAATCCCAATTAGGAATAAAGCTTTAAATTCTGCAGTTTATTCAAACTTTTTAAAAATTAAAATCAATTAAGGCGCCGTTCACTTATGACGTCCAAGGGAAGAGGGGGGAAGGTAGGGAGGGGGCAGCAAGGAAAGAACAATAGAAATTCCTAGAAATCCATTGTATTTTTTTTTTAAAATGAGTGACGTCATAAGTGAACGACCCCAAATAAAAATCATTCAAATTCTCAAGCATCTCCCACAATAAAGCCCTGCGAGTGGACAACGATAAGAGGTTTTCTCTAATTTATTTCATTAAAATTATATTCCGTACTGCCCACTTGAAAGTACGCGAAGGAATCTCTTTTCTTCTTTTACATCCAATTTGTTTTTAATTTCTTTTCATAACGATTTGTAAAAAGAAATGAAAAATGAATAAAAATAGAAGCGGAAAAAAAAACAATTTGAACAGTCTGCTACGTGATTTCTCGTCTGTTGTTTCCTATATTTTTTTTTTCTTCGCTTTTTTTTTTTGCTTCTTCAAGGAAGAACTTTTTTTATTGATTGGTTTTCCTTTTGTATTTCTCGATATATTGAAGCACTCATCTGCCTAGAACGTGATAGATGGCTGGATGTGCTTGAATATAACAAAGGAAACGCTGGGATGGTTTGGAAATAAACAAGCCTTTGCTAGGAGAATAAGGCGCATTTTTGGCAGCAGAATTAAAATTCTATAGCTTTATTTGTAAAAATTAAGAAATGATTTTTAAAATCTTTTTGAGAAAATTGAGGGTTCTAGCTCTAAATTATCAAGAATCATTTATTTGTGATACTCTAAATCAGTGCTGGCCAACCCTTATGCCGCGGCGCACTAGTGTACCGCCAAAAAATTCAGAAAAACCCACGAACCTTATGCTGTGAGCAGTTTTAGTCATGGTTTAACCTCAAGGTGTATCGTGGCTCAAAAATGGTTGGACACTACTGCCGTAAATCTAGAATAAAGACCAGCACACTTAAATGATAAGTCATGACTGAAACACCTCACGCCAAACAGTTCGTTGGAATTCTTGAATTTTTTTTGCCGTACATAGGTTGGACACCACTGGATTATAGACAGTTTACTTTGTAAATATTTGGATAAAGGGGTTATTTACTCAAGAGGGGGTCCCATCTTAGTTATTAGATCCACCTTCATTATCTCAATTCGGATTTGTGATTTGCTCCAAGGTTTTTCAATATTCTCTCTACAAACTCTAGTGATTAATTTGACGCGGGTTGGTTTTGAATTGATTTTACAATCACGAGTGTCATTTGCTAATCAGTCAGACAATACTAATCCCCTTTAATAATTTTTCACGCCAGAAGTCAACCTAGTAAGATAAAAAAAAATAAATTCACGAATCTACATCAATCCACCTCTAGCACGAAGGAAAAAAATCCCCAAAAAAAATCATCAATTGCTCCTCAATTCCAATTTTTTCCTCCTTCAATCTTCAAATATTTTTTCCATCCTCATCATGCACATCAACCGCAAATACAATTTCATCTAATCAAAAGCTTTCTTCTTCCTCTTTATTTAGTCCTCAATTCAAAATGAGCTATAATTTAACGTTGCTCTCTGTGCCCCTTACTTTGCATACATATTGTCATGACCTCATTGAACATCCATTTGTGCGGATTCCTTTGTATGATATTAGCAAACAAACCCCAATTATACGGGTGAATTGAATGTTGCTCTGTACTTTTTTTTTTGGTCACTCCATAATTCATCCAAATTATGTTCGTTTCTTTTGCTTTTGAGCTACGATTTTGTGGATATGTGAGTGGGAACACTTTGGGATGTCGAAGGATTGAAAAATTGAAATTTTTGTTTTATTTAAAATTTTTGGTGCTTTTGGTTTCTATCCTGAGCAGTAATGACTACTTTAAACATTAATTGTTGGTTCTGTTGGTTAAGGTGGCCTATGTAGCATAGGTGGGGATTGTTTTTTCAGAGGAAATATGTAGAAGCCAGGGGTGTAGCCAGAAAATTATATGAAGGAAGATTTTCATGCTTTTTGTACAAAAAAAACTAGGACAGAAATTTTTTCAAATTATTTTCCCAAAAGCACTAGCAAATTGAAGAATTTTTTGATGGAGGGGGAGGGAGATTTTGACACCAAATCCCCCCCCCCCTTGGCTACGCGCCTGGTTTGTCTAAGCTAGGAATAAAAAAATACGACTCTAAAAGCCCTCCTGGCTAAGGTCATGCCTGTTAAATTACTCTTGTTCACTTAGTCACATTGATTGTGTGCTACTCGAGTCTCGAGTCAATGTGTATCAGAGGAACAAATTGTATCCTAGACAGGCGCGTAGCAAGGGAGGGGGGGGGGGGGGGACAATTCCCCCAACGTAAACAGAAATTTATTTATTTTGCTAGAGTTTTTATAAAAAACAAACAAAAATACCCCCCCCCCCCCCTCTTAAATTTTTCCATACAAAAAAATCCTCTGCAAATTCCTGGCTACGCCTTTGATCCTAAAGTCTAACACAATAATCCAGTTTTTGTCCAAACCTTATAGTCCGCGTGGCAGTATAAGAACAGTTAACAATCTGTTAATGTTTCTGCGCCACACTGGCAACCACTTTTGATACAGCTTGAATTTTTTCGTGAAGTATAATTTGGGAAACACTGCTTTAATCAGTTCCTTTAAGCTGTATTCTAGATATTTATGGTAGTACAAAAAATCAGACTCCAATGCTCCCAAATCAACATCAAACAGCGCTCAAAACACAATCCAACCTCAAATTCTCTCCTCAAAATTTCCATAATCTTTAATATTTCTTCCATAAGGGATAATACATGGAGCAGCAATAATAACTGAACATAAGGAATTCTTTTCCGTATTTTCCCCCACAGCAAAAGAAAAATCGAAAAAGAAAAAAATAAAAACTGAAAGAAATTCAAAAAAGGAATAATTTTGTGTACAACGATGACGACAGTATACAGCACCGAGAGCACATATAATAGTCAATAGAGAGAATCCAACAGCAGCAGTGGAAAAAGAATTGGATAAAAAAAGTTTTTCATGTGATTTGAATACAAAATTTATCCATCCACTGCCTTTTTATGTGTGCGCAGCGCTAAAAAAGGAGGAAAATGTACACAACCTAATGTTGAAAGAAATAAGCAGGCTGGAAAAAGAAAGGCACGAGAAGAGAAGAAAAAAAGAAGTTAGTAACAAAAAAATGTGTTTGCCATTTATCATGTCTACGAATGTGAATTGTATTATGCTGCAGCAAAAACATTAGCTTTACGTACACGTGTTCATATCCAAATATGACTCGAGATGCTCGCTTTGTTGTCGTAAAAAAATGTTACTCATATTATTGTGCCTTGTTTGTGCTGCATGTTAACTAACTTATGCTTGCTGTGTACTTTTCGCAATTTCTACTTATGTGCAAATTTTTATTTTATGCTGTGCTTCTTCATATTTTCATTCAAAATACTTTTTTTTGAAGCTATTCATAGGGGAAAGGGCGTCATAATTTCATGGGCTGTCAACTAGCTTTAGCTTTTCTTATTGTTCAGTTTTTTTTTGTGATTTTTATGAATCATGTGAGCTGTTTAAAGGAGAAGAAGAATGGATGTTGTTGAGATATTCAAGGGTTAGGGACACTTAATTTTTGATGCTTTGAATTGGTGAAATTGTAAATTAAGAAAGTATTCATCAAAGCGGGGGAGGGGATGGGGGCATGAGAAGCTTAAAAAGATCCAAACCCTTGATCAAGCTTGTAAACTAGACTCATGATGGACCATGGTCAGACTTACACTGTTGCTATGGACTCAATTTACACTAATCCACACAAATACATTAGGGTTCATTCATAAATGATGTCCATGTTACAAGGTAGGAAGGGTTAAGCACTGGGTTGAGGCAAAGGGTGCGGAACTGATGAAATGATCAAAAAGTTATCAAAAATGATCAAAGGGGTCGTTCACTTATGACGTCCAAAATTAACGGTCATTTTTCAAAAAAGAACAATAGATTTTCTATTTTTCTTTTCTTGCTGACCCCCTCCCCCCCTGGACGTCATAAGTGAACGTCCCCAAAATGTAATTTATCAGTTCCGCATTTCTGGTTGGGAGGGTGAGGGGCGGTAGGTAGTTTGCCAATGCAAAATTGT
The DNA here is from genome assembly GCA_917627325.4 of Chironomus riparius. NCBI lineage: Eukaryota > Metazoa > Arthropoda > Insecta > Diptera > Chironomidae > Chironomus > Chironomus riparius. The sequence continues at coordinate 10,914,481 of OU895877.1, read as the reverse complement.
ACCAGCTGGACCACTCCAATCAGCATATTTTTTTTACACAATTGCACCTAAGAATACTCACTCACCAGTTCCTTGAAAGCTCAAAATCAAATAAAAAGTTCTCATTTTCTAATCATTCTAATTCAATTCCATCATCAATGCCATCTCCTTGTAATGAAATTTCTCCTCTACTTTCCATCATTCCTTTCCATTTCAGTTTTTCAGTCATTATTCAAGCCACATTCAAACTTTCGCTTTTCTTTCTTTCTTTTTACTTTCTGTTCCATCCAACAACATCATTCACATTTCTCATCCATGACTGTATTTTTTTGGGTTTAATATTTTTTCTCTGTACTTTCATTTTTCTTGCCTATACATGAACATATATATCCAGTACCATTGGGTGGTGTTTGTTATCCTAAGCAAGTTTCACTCAAAACTGCCAGCAAAACAAGAAAAATAAAATATATTTTTTTTTTCACTTCCAACAAACATTCTTTTTTGCCATTCATTCCTATTGCCTGTGAATCGTGGTATGAATTTTAATTTCATTGCCTTAGCATCATCATTGCCGTCATCATCATCTATAGTGGTCGACTTTTATTAGGTGTGTGGAAGAGAAATTGAATAGCAAGGAATATGTATGGATTTAGGATGAAGATGAGGGTTTTTTTTTTGAGGGGGCGGTTTTAGAAAGGGTTGGGTTTTGTGAATGAATTTGGGGTCTTGTGAGGTTTTGAGAAGCTAATTGGAAAAAAGAAACATCCAATTTGTTTTCTGAATATGCCAAATGTTCCGTAAGTATGCTGGTTCAAGCCACAAAAAAATAATCTACTAAGTACCCAAGACATCGCTATCCTAGGACTCAGTTGCAAACTAGATCTCAACGTGAACAGACGTGTTTACAAATCGCTCCGCAAATTATTCAAAAATCTCAAAAGAAACAAAACCGAGACTACCTGAGAAGCTTTTTGTTTGCAAAAAGTTTCAAAATCTCAGTTTGATTCTCAAAACATCAAAATGGTAGAATCACCAAAAACTACCAACAACGAAGAAAATCTTTCTCAAAATCAGCATGGACTTAATAGTTCTCAACAACAACATTCATCTTCAGTGACAATACTCAATATTGAGGAAATTTTCAGTGAAGATGTTTCACAAGCAGCCGACATTGAGATGACAAATCTCAAACCAAAAAAACAAATATCAATAAAGAAGTTTCTCAATGAAGCAAGTAAAGCAGAAAAACGCCCTCGAGAAGTGATAGTTCCCAACGCTCTTTTAAAAAGAGTAGCAAACGAAAGCAAACCAAAAGATGGGAACAAACCACTGTTCGTACTCCCACCAGTGAAGAAAGCTTCATCTTCTGGAGTACCGTATCTATTTGGTTCACCAGAACAGGAGAAAAAAAGATCGACAACTTCTTCGTACTGGGGAGAAAACAGCAAAACATCAGAGCAACAAAAGACAATTTCCGTAAACACGGAAAGCAACAACAACAAATCTCAACAAAAATCAAAACCACCTCCAATTGTCATCAGCACAGGAGGAGCTGGTGAAATCAAGAGATTGACGAATGAAATAAACAATCAACCTGGAAGTTTCTTAATTGAGACCAAAAAGGGCAAACAAGGAACAAAAACGGTAACAACGGAGAGTTGGGATTACTACGAGAAATTCATCCAACTACTCAAAGGCAAAAAGCATCACTTCCACACATACTCCAGCCAAGAACCACTGAAGAAGTACGTACTCTATGGACTCCCAGATATGGAAATCAGTGAGTTGGAGAAGGAACTTCAAACCGTAAAAATCACACCAGTAAAAATTGTCAAAATGACAATGAAACACAAAAGACACGAACAAGACGACGACCAGAACTACCTCGTGTACTTCAAAAAAGATGTAGAACAAGGTGGAAATTTCCTGGAATTCCTCAGAAAAATCAAAATTGTCAGCAGTTTCAAAATTAAATGGGCTGACTACAAAAATAGACAAGCTGGACCATCTCAATGTTCGAAATGTCTGCAGTTTGGTCATGGACAAAACGGTTGTAACAAACCGTCCGTTTGCTTCAGATGCTCTGAGCAACATGACTCGAAAACGTGCCAGTACATATCGAAAGAGACCAACAAGGTTCCACTCGGAAAACTCAAATGTTTCTTCTGCGGTGAAAAACATACAGCAATTTTCACAGGTTGTAAAACCAGACAAGAAATAATTGAAAAATGGAAATCAAAATCACAGAATGGAAACAACCAAAATCAAAACAAAACAGCAGGCCATTATTCATATGGACAACGGAGAAACAATCCTCCAACACCGCATCGTCCTGAGAGATCAACCAGAAACGTCCAACATGCACCAAAACCTCAATGGAGAAAGAATAATGTGGAACCATCAACATCTGGTACACAAAAGCCTGTTCATCAAAAACAAGTTCCAGTCAACCACAAACCAAGGAACACAAATCCTCCTCCAAATCACAAACCCTCAAATCAGGGAAATAAAAATAACTTGAACAACCAACAAAACAATAAAGAAAGAGGAAAACATTGGAAAAAGAATCAAAGAAAAAAGCAAAACGAGCGCATTAATAACAATCAACATCAAAAACCAAAGCAAGATGTTGAGCTTATGGACTCAGAAGACATCAGTGCAACAAGTCAGACCTCGAATGAAGTCTTCCCAGAACCTTCATTCAGTGTTGAGGTAGTGAATCGAAACATAACAACTAATCAACAAGCTCAAAGCACCAGCACAAGAGATAAAAACATCTCAGAAATAGAGGAATCAAAGTGCAAGTACCTTATCAGCGAGCTTCTCAAATTAATCGCCAAAAATCCAGAGTTCATCGACGAAATACTCCAAGCAATCGGCTCAAGTGCCAAAAACACCGCATACAATAATGGATTGTAGACAACAAAGTATCAACGTCCTCTACTGGAATGCTAACGGCCTCACTGACAAAATGTTAGCATTTCTCGACTACCTAAGCAAGCAAAACGTCGATGTTGCTTGCATCTCAGAAACATTCCTAAAACCAAACTCAAAAGTTGACTCGCATCCAGACTACGTAATTCATCGATTGGATCGCGTGGATAGACCAAAGGGTGGTGTCGCAATCATCGTCAAAAGAAATCTAAAACATCAGCTTCAACCAAGCTACAACACAAAACTAATGGAATGCATTGGAATCAAAGTCTTCATCAATGACACGGATAGTTGTCACATCCTCTCAGTCTATCTCCCAGGAGGAAGCAAAGGAGGGGAAATAGATCTACATCTGAGAGATGACATCAACAAAATAACAAATCTGAGAGGAAATTACTACATCTGTGGAGACTTCAATGCAAAACATCGAGAATGGAACTGCAACGTTGCAAATAAATCAGGAAATATTCTTCAGGAAATGTCAGGAGAGTTCATGATCTACTTTCCTGACTCGCCAACGTACTACCCAGAAGATCGAAACAAATCAGTGTCAACAATTGACCTGATGCTCTCGAATTCCAACCTCGAAACAACAGAACTTCAATGCACAGAGGCAATGAGTGATCACTGCGCTGTGTATTTCCAAATCAAAACATCAAAAATCGACAGAACTGAAAATACAGTCTACAGATATGACTACAAAAACGCAAACTGGAAAAAGTTCAAAGCACAAATTTCACGCCGCATTGAAGACAACATTGGAGAAAATTCTTGCAATACAACAGATGAGATCGAGAATCACATTAAGATTCTCTCTGAACTCATCATGGAAGCGAGGAACTCAAGTGTAAAAATGAAAAAGATCAAGTTCGAATCAACTAAACTCACACCGGAGATTAAAGATCTAATCAACACAAAAAGGAGTCTTCGTCGAAGATGGCAGAGAAGCAGAGATAATCAACTCAAATCTGAATTGAATTATCTGCAGAGAGTCATCAATGAGAAAATTAAAGAACTCAAAAACAAAAACTGGAATAAGCGTCTCTCAGAGATTCAACCGTCAAACCAAACAGTTTGGAGAATAGCAAAATTTTGCAAAAAAGGTTCAAAAACAATGCCTCCATTGACAAATCTGGGTAAAACGTTCATCACCAACAAAGAAAAAGCCAGCGCACTCAGCGAGTATTTTCGTGAAGCTCACGAAAATCCTCTGGAACAAAACGATCCACAACATACACAGGAAGTAAACAACACAGTCAAAGAAGCATTGGAACAAGACAATGATGAGAATCCAGAACTAACAGATGTAAACGAAATCGTGAGCATCATAAGAAATCTGAAAAATCCAAAAGCTCCGGGACTAGATGAAGTCAACAACATACTCATCAAAAATCTTCCTGAAAAAGGTTTCGAATACTTGAAATTCATCATCAATTCGTGTCTGAAACTCAACCACTTCCCCAAAGTTTGGAAACATGCAAAAGTGATTCCTATTCCAAAACCTGGAAAACCAGCAAATGAGCTAAGCAGCTACAGGCCAATAAGTCTACTCAGCTCAATAAGCAAAATACTGGAGAGAGTATTACTGAATAGAATCAACGATCATCTTGAGGATAACAACATCATCCCAAACCAGCAGTGCGGCTTCCGGACTGGAAGATCAACATCTCACCAGCTCATCAAAGTGATCAAATCAGCAAAAGAAAACTTAAACAACAAAAAGTCAACAGGCATGATCTTCCTGGATGTAGAAAAAGCATTTGACAGAGTCTGGCATAACGGACTCTTGTACAAAATGCTCAAACTGAGATTTCCACTGCCACTTATAAAAACTGTAAGATCTTTCCTCAGTGAAAGATCTTTCGCAGTTTTTATTAAAGGTCAGTTCTCAGAAATCAAGGTAATCAAATTCGGAGTGCCACAAGGAGCAGTGCTTTCACCAACTCTCTACAACATCTTCACGTATGATGTTGTAAGAGAGACAACCAACAACATCGGTCTTTTCGCAGATGATACAGCACTGTATCATTCTGCAGAGAACTCGGCCGATATTGTGACACATCTACAGCACACAGGAAGAAAAGTTCAACAATACATGAACAAATGGAAGATCAACCTCAACAAACAGAAGACTCAAGCCTTATTCATCACAAACAGGCACTCCAGGCAACTACCAGGAAATAACATCAAATTTCTCAACGAAAACATCAAATGGGAAACAGAAGCTAAATATCTGGGAATGGTGATCGACAAGAGAGTGACATTAAAGCCGCATGTGGAGTATGTGACCAATAGGGCTCACACCGCATTAAGACAGCTTTATCCGCTCATCAGCAGGAACTCACAACTCGACGTACGAAACAAACTTCTCATCTACAAGCTAGCCATCAGACCAATATTCACATATGGTTGTCCAGCGTTTGGAAGCATGGCAAAAACCCATCTTCAAAAACTTCAAGTACTGCAAAACAAATTCTTGAGAATTGTTCTCAATAAAACAAGATATGAAAGGATCACCGATCTTCATACAGAAGCGAAAATACCGTCCATCGAAGACTACGTCGGAAAGTTGCAAGCGAACTTCAACAGTCGTCTTGCATCTCGAAACACCGAATAAATCAAATGAAATACAAAAGAAAGTAAAATCCGTAAATGAAATCAAAATTAAGAGACAAAAGGCAAATTGAATGCCTGAAACCTTAAAACAAAAAGCAACAAAATGTATAGAAACTTTGTACATACTTAAATTTAAATGTAAATAAATAAAAAGTTTAATTTAAAAAAAAAAAAAAAAAGCTATCCTAGGACACTTATAGACTAAGTGCAGAGTATTGAACAAAAGCTTGTGTGCTCTGCAGGTTTCTAAAGCTTGAATGATACAACTCTTACATCTCACATCTTAGCATCATGTCAAACTCGAGAAGCACAGCTAGGGCATCGCCATTTCACCATTTTAGCAGCATATAAAGACGTAAGGGTGTTCTTAAGGCTTCATGTAGCTTCCCTGACTGTAACATATGAGAAATACTGCAGCCTCCTCCCTAAAACACCAGCATGATCCCTTCCAAAATTGTCATTCTCCACTTCAATAATAACTACACCTGCTAAGCCTCATTCATATCCTCAAAGCCAAAACCTTCTCCACAAAAGCGTCAAATCAACCCCAAAAAAAATTCCTCACATTCCCAAATGATGATGATGATGATATTAAAGCTTGTTTGCAGTTTGGAACAAACATTTTCGCAATCAATAAAAACTTTTCCTTCCATCTTCATCCTCCTTTTGTGTACACAACATATGAATTCCATTCTTTATGCGTACTTTTTACCCACTATTGATTTTATACAGGCACTTTATCTCAAAAGCATGACATAAATGCTGTTTGCAAAAACACGAGAGGAAACACGACACATTAATGACATTTTTTTGCAAATATAATGAGTTAAAAACTGGGTCAGAACAAGAAGAATTTTTCAAATTCAACTCACGCACATCTTTCCAGCCTTTTGTTCCTTGATACATGTCTGACATGATGTTGTTGTCGTGACTTAAGTCTTTCCTCTCATTTCATTCCCATTCTTGTTTTCTGTGTGTCATAACGTGTGTTAAAGCTTCCTTGTTGCCATAAAGTGTGAAATGAGAAGTTGAATGTAATGACAAAAATGAGTAATTTCCGTTGTTGTTTCATTCTGTTTTGACTTGCCATTGTTCTCGCCTTTTTTTGTGTTACAAAACAAAACAGAATTTTCCTGTCATTTTACTGGCACTGTCGTTTATTTTTGTCTCACGTTAGGATGAACTGGATTATTAGTGGGGTTTGGATGTTTTAAGAAGAACTATTTAAGGTGGGAAGGGGGTCCTGTTGACGCTACATTGAATAAGGTCCACAAATCCGATTTTTTAGATGGAAAGGGATAACGTGGAAGGCCAAAGAACTAATGAAAAGAGGCTGTTGATAAAGACAGTGTTGCATTTGGAATCGGTAATTGGCAATCGGTAGCCAGCGATAAAGCTAGTTTAGGGGTCTAGGGGACGACTAAGGAAGGATTACAATTGATCTGTACGACCAGCAAAGTAAGTATGTAAGGAGGTCTTTGGAAGGCTGTCCTTTTGCGCACTTTTTAGTGGAATAGTCCCACTTTTTGATCAAAGTCGCGCTTAAAATCCTTATTGTCGTGCTTTTTTTTAAAAAAAAAGTCTTTGTGTCCAGCATTTTGATCAAAAATCAGCACACCCCGATGGACATCCTAATCTTAGCGTTGTTGCTGAGAAAGGTTTAGATCTTAACTCTCTAAGCCACATCCACTGGCTATGTTCTGTTAAAAATTGATCAATTTCCAATTAAGACCCCACTTCCCTGCCTGCCTCTTCCTACGCTTTCCAGTTCTCTCTTCCGTTAAATTTACGACACGCTGTGCTCGTTCATAGAATGAGAAATAAACAGAACGTGTGGACAAATGAAACTTCATCATTGTGTTTTTTCTTTCAGCACAGAAAAATATAAATTAAATACACAACATTTTCTTTCACTTTGTATGAAGTTATTAAAAAACATTTGAGCTCATTAACTTTCCTTTTAGTTAAGCTTTGTCGTGGATATGTCAATAATTTTATAATCCTTCGTTTTCTTTGTTTTGATTCTCTTTGTTGATTAATTCATAGGGAAGACTGGAATTTAATCTTTTTTTTGTGGTAAGATTTAAAAGGGATTAGTCGTTAGATTTAAAAATAAGATTGAATATTTTAGACGCGAAATTTGTTAAAAAGTATATTTTTTAAAGATGACATTTAATATTGGAGCCTCTTTCCAGTAGCAGCAGGGGTTCAGCGCAATTATATTATAAAAATCCAAACAAAATGAAGCAATTTCTGTTGATGAAGGGAGGTTTATTCTCAAAATCCTCCTTCTCCCATCCCTGATTCCGTGCCTGACCCGTGGTAAAGCAAATTGTTTTATCACAACACGTTAGAGAGCAACTTATGTGGTTCCAAAGCTACCTTTCTGTTAAGTAAAGTCCAAAGTACACCAGAGAGGCAAAACTGCCTTTTGTAAAAGATGCGGAACTCCAATTATTCAGTTCCGATATCTTGTTGATCGCCCAAAGAATGATTTTGTGCCCCTTGCTCGGAAAATTTTTGCTACGCTCCTGCCTTTTCCCATTATTATTCTAGATGTACTAAATGAGTGAAATCCTCAAAGAACTTAATCAAAAGAATCCACAAAGCAAACAGACTCCCTAATAAATTTTAACCAACATCTTTACAGCCATAAACCCATTAAATCTACCTAAAAGAGTCTCAAGTAAGAACATAAATATCATTTCTGGGGACCATGCATTTATGACGTCAAATATTTAAAATTCCATTAAAGACCTGGCGAGACAATTCAACAAACGTCACTTGCTGATAATCCCCACAGCTTTCCATATTCATAAAGCAAAAATTCCCAAAACAGAATCAAAAGCTCCAACAACTCTTTAAAGACTAATGTGAATTTCAGACCGAAAATATTTTAATTTTCATCCATTTTAAATGAAATTTAGAGGAAGACTTTAGTTTTTTAGGTACAGAATGTGTTTTATGTTTTATTAATATTTATGACTTTTTACTTTTTCATTTTCCAACAATGTTTTTTGTCCTCTTTTTGTGTGTGTATTACTGTTGTGTATGTGGAAGTACTTTTCATTTATGTGACTAAAATGTTGACTAGCTGTGTAAGTAAAAAGAATGTGCTGAAAATATTTTTTGTTGTTGTTGTGTATTCTGGATGAGCAAAAAAACAATTAATTCACATCCAGTTTATGAAACAACAAAAAAATAGGAAAATGGAATAAAATGTAAAGTTGACTTAGGGGTGCAGTCAAGGGATGACTAGTAGGGAATCGTTCATTTATGACGTCCAAAATTAACCGTCATTTTTTTAAAAAAGACCAATGAATTTCCAGGAATTTCTATTGTTTATTCTTGATGCCTCCCCCCCACCCTGGAAGTTATAAGTGAACGGCCCCTAGCTGGATCTCTTCAAAAATTTAATTTTACAAATATAGACCCTAATTTAAAACCCTCTAAACAGCAGACCTACTCTTATGTCATGCACAACATCCCCAACCCCCAAATCCCCAAATTTCCATCTACAAAGAAATAATTCATTTAACTAAAATGAGAAAAATTGCCCATTAAACCAGCAATTCTCATGGATGATTCATCTCCTCTACAGCGATGACGGATTTAACACAATGGATGCAATTACTCGGCAAATATTTCCAACACACACGATGTAAAAATTCGCATTTTTTATATTTTTATAATTAAAACGATGCCGGCTGAACTCTCTGAGTTGTGCTGTTCGTCCCTTGAGAAATAATTTTTAAAGCACAGTCTGTGAAAAATCAATAATCGACCTCAGTTTCACTTCCATTTTCGTCTCATTTGCATCGTCAATAAACTAAGCAGATGAATGACATGAAAAATATTTTCAATTGACTTTAAAAATTTATGTAAAATTCCATTGAATGCAAGAACAACAAAGTATATGAGGATGAGAATGAGGCAGTGGGACGTGGTTGAATGGATTATCATTGAAATTGGCATGAAAAATTGAGAAAAACACGAAAAACGATTTGTTGAAAATTTTTACGACTTTCAAAGCCATTTATTGTGTGTTGTATGCTATGCTGCATATTTGTATGTATCAATGTCGTTAAATAGGATTATTCTTGAATAGATACACAATTTTTTGGAATTGCGGGTTCCTTTTTTGTCACAAAAAAAATGAAAGAAAATTTTTGTTTGTTTTTCATTTAAAAATATTTTTCAGACTTTGCAGTCAGCGTTAATTTTGAGGATGAAAATCTCATTGGATTATAAATCATAAGAAGGAACGATAAATTGAGGAAATTTATAGTCGATAGTCGCAACAATAAATTTCATTCGAGTCATTTGATGCTCGTTGTCGTTCAAAGCATGGAAAATTCATCGATCTGACCTGAAGGCACTCAAAATTGCGTTAAACGAGGACCATTTTTGGACATTTTAATTCAGTCGGTTCCATACACATGTGTGTGTAGCTTCTTATCTTTTAAATTAAATCTTCAATTTTTTATGCTTTATGACTGCAAAAATAAATGGAAGTGAAAATTGTTGAATGAAATATTTCAAAAAGTCGTGATAAATTTTCAATGTAAAGAGCACAAAAGGAAGTTTTTTCTTATGCTGAACATGCATGGAAATGTTGGAAAAACAGGAAGAAATAAGAAAGGACATAAACATGGAAAATTTATCATCATGTGACACAGCAGCACAACAAAAGAGTTGAACTATTCATGCCTGCAGCATGAGACATTCTTGTTATTTTAGACTAGAAGTTGAAAATATTAATAAATTCTTGTGCTTAATTAAATTCTCAGCTTTTTTGGGATTGTTCCTTGTTGAATTATTTGTGTTGCTTTGCAGAGATTCCTGCAGTTTTGCTCTACAACTAAGGCGCAATTGCTGCAGAATTGATGGCAGTTTAAGCTTCCTTAGTCAAGATTTTGTACAATTTTCTGAAGTTTGTCTGATTTTTCTTCAATTTTCTGGTCTTTAGATACTCAAAACTCTTCAAAATCATTCAAAACTCACAACTTTAGGACTTAACTCATCTCCAAATCCCATCCACAAGTCAAACAATTAAAAGTTTAAAATCTACTCAGTCCTATCAACCCAAATGACATTTCATTAAGACAATAATTCCACATATTTTAACTTTTTGTTCCATTCGACTCACTTTCTTTGTTGACACAAAATGACACGTCGTTTAACTTCCATTACCATTTTCATGATTTATGTTGTTTTAAATATTTTTCCATCCATACATTTTTGCAGTCTTGTCCCCCTTTTCAGCACTGATGCTCATCATAATAAAAATGTCAAACCTTATAAAAAGTTTTGTAATCCAAAAAGTGAAAACAAAATGAAAATCTTCGATTTAATTATTTTTGTAGGCTTTGTTTTGTGGAATTGAATTGAATTGAGAGAGTTTGTAAAAGATTCTTAGTGACTGACTGGCTATTGATTGGTATTGTAAGTATTTTTGGAAACATATTTTAGAATTTTTGACCTCTAAACCTTAATTTAAGTCACAGTTCTTTTTTTTTTCATTTGTAAAGAATAAACATACCAATCTAGCTAGTCTAGAGACGTATTCATAGACTAGCTAGTTGTATATATGTTTATTTACCATTCTGGTTGAACATAATTAACAATATAAACATTTTGATAAGTGATTACAAAAAATATTTGAGCTTTTGAGCTTTTGTAACGGTTGAAAAATATTTGAAAACGTTAAGTTCTAAAATGTACTAAAAAGAAATGTAAATATTGCAAAGTGGTAAAATAAGTGACATTAAATATTAAGAGTGCTTAATTAAATTATTAACGGTTATTCATTCTATGAAAACATCGCTCAAGTCCTTTAAAACTCAAAACTTTGGATAAATCCAACTTGTAATCTTTATTTGTTTCACAAAGAGTCATTCATAAATTATGTCTATCAAACAATTGGAACTTCCTGCACGTTGCATCCACTCAATCTTTAACAAACATCTACCCACATCTACAAAAATTATTTCAAGCATTACTCAGCCTTACACACTCCTCCTTCCACCTCCAACCTTCACAGAACACTAGACATCATAATTGAACAATCCCAAATTGAAATGTGAAACTAATTTAGAAAGGATTAGCAAAAAAAAAGCACGACAAGACACATTTGAATTGGCTTCAAATTTCATTTTCAATTCCAAAAAAAAAAAGTTTTTCATCAAAATTTCTTCAATTTTATTCGCATGCAGTAATTGAATAGGAACTGAAAGAAAAGAAATGAAATGGACAAGTCAGGCAGGAAGGAAAAGTGATGAAAAACTACTCAAATGAGAAGCCAAAATTTTTTCAATTCTTCAGTTCCTGCTGAATGCAAAAAAACAATTCTAGACGAACAGAAAATGGACATGATGAATTATTTTTGTTATGGCATAGAGGAAAATTACAGCACAGGGAAGTGACATGCAGGTAGAATGACAAAAAAAGGATAAAAGACAGTTTTTTTGAGTGGAATGCAAACATTTTCAGTTCTGTCATTTCATTTATTTAAAGCATTGCTGTTGATGAGGCGGAATTTTGGCTTTGTTGGCAACAATTATTTATCTCTTACTTTTTGGGATCTCTTTTAGATGATTTTAAGGTTTAGATGCATGTAGCTTATTGAGTCTTATAAAGTCTTTTCATAAAAATTGCATCCCTAGTTTGGATCTAAATCCTCATTTTAAATAACAACAGAATTTAAACTTAATTTCATGTTTGACTTTCAATTATGCAAAACTTATTAAACATCATCAAATCATGAAATTGAAGTAAATCCAACAAAATACAATAGAAATGGAAGTGCCATACAATAGCCAGTAAAAATGAATTTTCAATGCACAAAAAGAATAAAAAAAATTCCAATTCAAAAATTAAAGAAAAGCTTTTGATCTCAGAAAAAAGCAGGAAAAAGAAAAATTTTGCATCTTAAGAAAATTAAAGGAAGTGCAAAGCTTTGATGATAAATGAAAAAAAAAATCATCCACAAAAGAAAACTCAACAACACAAAAATTGCATTTTAATTGAAATTTCTTCTTGTTCACCACAAACAGCATAAAAAACAGCATAAAAGGCAACATTAAACATAAAGCATGAGATCATTTGATGTAAAGAATCCTTTATGTCACTTTTATCAGCATTTGTTTGATGTTTGCTGTTGTAATTTTGTCGATGGATTTCCTCCTTTGTGCCTTTTTTTCACATGATACATGCTTAATAATTTTAACTGCAAATATTTTTTCAGCTCTTCTCATTCATTCATGATTGTTTGTTTGCATGTATGCATGTATGGAGCTTGTGGGAAATGATTGAAATGTGCAGGAATTAATGTAGTTGAGTTGGTTTCTGGGTTAGGTTTTTGATGATGTGGCTTTCATTCTGGATTGTCAGGATGTTTATTGATCTTTTGTTGGAACTGCTCATTTGAAGCAAAAATGCGCTCTAGTCAACAATGCCTCTTAATTTCCTTTCATTCCACATTAAACAGCAAAAGATTAAAAATTAAAAACAGCAAAAGAAAAAAATGCTAGAAAATTAAAACAAAAAGGCAGGAAAGTTTTTACGACAGGAACGAAAGTTGCCACATAATTTCGCACACCAACCGTCACACACACATTATTAATAGCAATAAAACAGGCACTATAAAGTGCGTAGAATCGTAAAACGTGACCAAATGAGTATTTCATTTCCACATTTTATGGCCACTTCATATTTTCATATTCACATCATCAGACGCCACATGAAGTCCTCCTTTTTAATTATGAATGACATTTGTGCATTGCAACTTTATGCGAATTTATTTGTGGACCACACTGAGACGACAAAAAGGGAGAGGATGAAGGTAATTTTCATGAAAATTGTTTTGTGAATTAATGAAAATGAATCAGGAACTAACACAACTGTGGACATAGATGTGTGAGGTTGAACATAGAAAAGGCATCAAGCATGCTGGAACTGAGAATGAACAATTTTGTGATTGATATAATTAATAGATCTGCCAGTGACTTTTATTCTGTTGGACGATTTTTAAGAAAGTTTTAAAATAATTTCGATAAAATTCATGCACAGTATTTTATTCAAAAGGTAAGCAAGCAGCATAATTAAAATACCCGCAAGGACTACTTCATCAACTCTCAACCAACAAACCTTTTTTATGTGTCTCCACACATTCCTGATAATTGTCTCTGTCCATTTCCACAAAAAAGTATTTTTAATGCCGTAAAACTTTTCATTCCGTCTACAAAAAGAGCCTTTTATACTTCAGGGTGAGGCACGGGAGCAATAACTGTAACAAAGATTAGATGAGGTCACTCCAGTGGTTTTTTATTACCATATGCGGATATCGGACAATAGAGAAATGGTGTAATAATTATTTTATGGCTATTTATTGCATCTTCTACACACCTTCAGGTCATTGTTTTGTAATAATCGAAACATGTTTCCATTCAAGGACATTATTTATGCGGTGGAGATTTAAAGGAGCATTTTGGCTAAGAGAATATTTGACTAGAAATAGCATTTTCCTAGCACATGAAGCAATAGTCTGGCAAATTTGTTCCTTCTCAATCTCCAATGAGAATTTTTATCAAGTTAATAAATTTTCACCCGAAACAGCACTCGAGAAAGTGCAATTTATGTACAAGAATGCCAAAAACAGGAAAGAGGAAAACTTTTCAACACATAATGAACAAGTGACTGCACAAATTTGTAGCTATTGGCCTTTGCATCTACCCTCAAATAACCCCCCAACTTCATTTCATCGTGTGAAATTTATTACAAAATGATTGGTTTTCTTTTTTGCAAGCAGTGCCTTAAATTATTTATGTCTTTCAGGTGTTAAAGGAACAAGATATTGCTGATGATGATGGAGAAACTTTTTCATGCACAATCTTGTAGTTTTACTCAAGTTGAATTAAATTTTTAATGTTGCTGCTACTTCTTATTGCATTGATACCTTTACTTTGCTCTCGATACATTTTTAACGAGATGGATTGAAAGTTTATTGAATGGATAAAAAGGTGAGGAAATATCAAGGCTTGGAAACTATTTCAAATATCCCAAATATCCCAAAATCCCAAAAAATATCCAAAATAATTGCTGAGCCTTTTTGCAATAAAATTAAGATATATAATCGAATTCCAAGATTAGATGTCCAATACACTAGGGATTCGTTGAGATATCGTGTATACAGTCTCAAGGATTGTTTTGGATATTTTTGGGATATTTGGGAATGTTTCCAAGTCTTGGACCAATTGTGAAAATAAAGTTTTTTTAATTTTTTTCTCTGACTTTCGACTTGCTGGGTCGTTGAGTGTTCGATGGGTTTGAATGATTCTGTTGATGGAACAGTTGTAGAGCAGGGAGAGAGCCAGGTCAAAACTATGCATTATAATTGCATGGAATCGTGTCATTATCAGAGCTCAAAGTTGACTCGAGCCACAACATGATTTTGGATTTATTGGACCCCCCATAAAAGGTATAGTCAGAAAAATAAGGAGCTTACTCTCGGGATTGATCCTTAAAAATCCCAAAAAAAACCTAGCACTTCCTATGATCAAATTATAATCCCTACTATAGTTGATATTTAATAGACAGATTTCAGGTGGCATTCAAAGTTTGAAGACAGCTAGTGCTCAGATATTTATTGGATTTTCGCCCAAGATTTGTGCTCGCCTTGGTCAGGAAACTTAAGAAAAATCCTCAAACATTTTAAAATCCCAAAAGTACCCACCAAACCTTCAAAAACCCTCACACAACAAAAAATCGCATTAATCATTCATTGACATTTTACAAACTTTTGCACTCCTTCCAATCACCTTTTTACACCTCAGCCACTTATTCTTTCCAATTTTGAACGGTACTACAAAAATCCATTTACAATTTCATTTCACATGTACATCATCGCCAACAATAACGAACCACGAAGAAATACAATTTTTATTTTTTCATGCATACCTTGATGAAGGCACTTTATGCATTATGTTTATGTACGGTAGAATGATGCATGAAAAGCAGTTACACGGAAAATATAAAAATTGCATTTTGTAGTTTTTTTTTCTTGCTCTCCGGAAATGTTAATGGAAAGTAAGTACATGAACCAACATTTGTATTGAAATGCGATAATTTTTATTCCCCGACATGTGAGTTTTTCTTTCTTTTCGGAAGCTGCTGTATTTAGGGGGATCAATTAGATGGGAATTGTTTAATTTTTAGAATAAAAATTGTTGGAATTTAGAAATTTTTGTCTTGGTTTTGGGCTAGGTCTGGGACTTTGAGGGGATAAGTCTGAATTTTGAGGGGCTTGGTCTGGATTTTAAGAGGCTTAGTCTGGATTTTGGGAGACCTGGTCTGGATTTTGAAGGTCCTAGTCTGAATTTTGAAGGGTTTAGTCTGGATTTTGAGGGGCAAAGTCTGAATTTTGAGGGGCTTGGTCTGGATTTTGAGAGGCTTCGTCTGTATTTTGAGAGGCTTTGCCTGGATTTTAAAGGGATAAGTCTGTATTTTGAGGGACTTAGTCTGCATTTTGAGGGGTTTAGTCTGGATTTTGAGGGGCTTAGTCTGGATTTTGAGGGGATAAGTCTGCATTTTGAGGGGATAAGTCTGCATTTTGAGGGGCTTAGCATGGATTTTGAGGGGATAAGTCTGCATTTTGAGGGGCTAAGTCTGAATTTTGAGGGGCTTAGTCTGAATTTTGAGGGGATAAGTCTGCATATTGAGGGGCTTAGTCTGAATTTTGAGGGGCAAAGTCTGAATTTTGAGGGGCTTAGTCTGAATTTTGAGGGTATAAGTCTGCATTTTAAGGGGCTTAGTCTGGATTTTGAGGGGCAAAGTCTGAATTTTGAGGGGCTTAGTCTGAATTTTGAGGGGATAAGTCTGGATTTTGGGGGTCTTAGTCTGGATTTTTAAGGGCTAAGTCTGTATTTTGAGGGACTTAGTCTGGAATTTGAGGGGCTTAGTCTGGATTTTGGGAGACCTGGTCTGGATTTTGAAGGTCTAGTCTGGATTTTGAGGGGCAAAGTCTGGATTTTGAGGGGCCATAGTCTTTGGTGCCCAAGTTTTGGAGATTCCCCTAACAGACAAAGAGCATGCTCACAATGAGTATGCTCACTTAAATGTCTGTTAGGGTTCATGCATGAATTTTGGAAAAAACATCCTGAACTTGAGTGTCAAAGCCATTTTCTCGATTAAGAATTTTTATTTTAAATCTTCAGCACATTCTAAGAATAAATCCCAACCCCTACCCCACCAAAAGTGTCTGATTACATCCCCAGATCCACTCACACACGACAAATGTTTTTCCATTCACTAACGTTTGTCGATTTATTGAGAAAATAAGCGGGGTGAGATGGAAATAAAATTTTTTTACCGTGTAGGAAGAAGCAGCGATGGATTTCACTTAAATTGTTACACAATTTTTCCATTTACAGGATTTATTTCCTTTTTTTTAATGCCAATTTTATTGTTTTTCCTGCAATCGTTGACAATCTCAACTTCCATGTCTGCTGATTGCTCTCTTAAATATTCTCCATTTTCTTGCCTCGTTAACAACTTTAAATCGTATAAAAAATTGAATGCAATTAAATGGGATTTTAAGCCTGCAATTATTTCCTCCTTTAGACGATGATTGAAGAAGAAAATTACGAGGATATACTTGAGGATGATTTCGAGATGAGATGATGAGTTTGCTGTGCTGAAACGTGAACATTGCTGCAGGCGAGAAGTACAATTTTTAGTGTCTGTAAAGTGGATGCTTAAAAATGTTGTTCTCATTTTGTGGAAGTTTTGGATGATTATTGGATGTTGTTTTACTAGTGTCGTGTGGATGTTAAGTGAAAATTCATTAGTTTTGTCACATATAAGCCATAAAAATTGGAACTACAGCTCCAAATTCATGAAAAAATCTTAAAAATGCGCTTTAAAGACTTCACGTGACTTCCTTACTTGATTCTTCAAGTACCCGAAAGTATCTCATGTCCAACAAATTTACCATACAGTATCATGTACTACAAGAACTTCTCATTGCACGTTGGTTGCTTTATAATGTCACGGTCGAATGAATTTATGAATAAATTTTTATCCTGAATACAAAAGAATTTCAAACATATGTTGCAAGCCTGACCAGCTGTTTTATACAGCACAAAAAAAAATTGCTGTTATGGAAACATAAAAAATAACACAAAAAAAGTATAGGAGTCGCCGGTTGTTTAATGTTTTGTGATGTGAAATTTTTATTCGTAAAAAATGAAAAAATAACATTGTGACTTAACATGTGAACTAAGCCTGACTGAATAGTAAATTGAAAACATTTGTAGAACAACCTGAGAGACAAAAACATTTCAATTTCAAGCATCAAGACAGAAAAAAAGGATCATAGTCAGCATTTGTGAAAAAAAATTCATCTCAATTTAAATTCTGGATGTTTTTTTGTTGTCAGCTTGCTTGTTGTTTTTATCGAGAATACAAGATATTGATATTGAAAGTCAGAATGGAAGTAAAGAATTCAGACGATTTTGAATTCAAGGTGAGTTTTACAATAAAATTAAATAATTTTTTGAGAATGGCATTTGGATGTGAATATTTGGGAATATATTTTCCGGAGTAGTAATTTCCAGAGTAGATCAGTTTTCTGACCCCCCCCCCCCTCACCCCTTGTTACAATATGTTACAACTCACCCCCCCCCTGAACGTTCATAATTTATTTTATCATTAATTAATTTTATCATTTATGGAACGTTACATACTTCTTGACACCCCCCCCCCCCCCCCTTATGTTACATTTTGTTACAAATTTTCAAATCTTCCCCCCCCCCCTCCCCCCTAAAATGCGAACGTAATAAGTGAACGGCCCCTTATACAAATTCGTGTGTTCGATTCTCATCAAGCAGCAACCTTTTTTCATCCAGCCTGATCCTCAAACGTTCACAAATTCCAACCAAAAGTCACCGCAAAGGACCTCCAAAAGATCCCAAATTCCTTTACCTTTCAAATAATTAAATTGTCCATCATGTCTCCTTCCATTTTTAGTACATACCAAAGTCATCATTTGAACGAGTCATTCGTCGAATTGAAGACAATAAGAAGTCAACAAATAAGGATGGAATGTGGGGAAACTTCTACTCAGTCTCATCGGAACATGACAATTCAGAGAAAGTTAAGGCATGTTATGATATAGAACCGCGTCAAAGGGATATGCGATTCAATGATGTCTATAATGTACTTAAATCTGATAAGCCAATGCTGCCATCAGAAGCTGCTCCTTTGTTCGGACCTTCAAAGAAGTTGAATGATGTGAATAGGGAGAAGTATGGTATGTATTGTTGGGCTTTGGTAGCTGTTTGTTGGAGAGTGAAAAGAGGCAGTCTAGAGAGCTGCATCCTAATGTTTCAAGCAGTGTTTTTGGCATGATTGAAGTGTTTACGAGGCGTCAGTTTATAATTGTGATTTATGTGCCGTTTAATCTACAAGATGAGCACGTCACAACTTTAACATACTCTCAAACTCAAGTCCAAGCTTCAGGCGCATAGTCAGGAGGGTCTTGTCCCTCCTTAAACGTTTTGAACCGCAGCGAGAGCACGGCCTAAAACGCTTAAGAGGGTGACAAGACTCTCCTGGCTACGCGCCTGGCGAAGCTTCCTACATAATAAATAATCAATTCCTCAATATTTATCACATCTCAAACCTTTCACACATCCTTCCATTAAAGCCATAAAAAATTCACAATCATCACAACATGAAGTCCATTAAAACTTAATGTAAAAAGCAAACTTTTCATCCTTTTTCAGATAATCAGCCATCGATTCGCAACCAGACAACCCAACAAGTAATTTCAACAAAATTCAAGCATCTTCAGCGCAATAAAAGTGAAGAAAACTCATCGAATCCAAGTATTCACATCGTTGAAGTTGTGAATGTTGCTGACGTTCGAGCATCTGATAGAAGTAGTAAAATTCAAG
The DNA here is from genome assembly GCA_917627325.4 of Chironomus riparius. NCBI lineage: Eukaryota > Metazoa > Arthropoda > Insecta > Diptera > Chironomidae > Chironomus > Chironomus riparius. The sequence continues at coordinate 10,894,997 of OU895877.1, read as the reverse complement.
TAACTGAGCAAATTACACCTAACGACAATGTCAATGATGAGAAAAGTGGCATCATTGAATGCTCATCTGATAATGACGAGACTCTCTATTCAGAAATTCTCGACTTTTGCAATGAAATTGAATTTTTAAATGAGAACGATGGCAGCAGCGTGAGTCATCATGGAAATGAGATGAAGAAAAAATGCTCGAGTGCCAAGTCGGATGGGGTAGAGACAGAAAATAAGAAAGTAAGAGCAGAAAAAAAATGTGATAACTTGAAAATTGATGATTGAGCAAAAGAGACATGAAAATTGTACTATGTAGATGCATTGATGTGTACATCTGATGCCATAAATTGATTTTTTATGCTGAGCTAGATTTCTTGAGGGATTGTGTTATTTTGACATTGAGTTGGCTCGTTAGACATTGGATGAGCCCCTGAGACAGTGCTGTTTGAATTATGTTCTGTGACACAATAATTTAAACTTATTGCAAGTTGCTAGATGTGTGGCTGTCCTGAACGGGACTCTGGCATTAGATTTTAATCCAGCATTATGCTAGAGTTCGATTAACCGACTTGTGCTATTCGGGTATTATACTAAGGATAAGTTGCCCATGTGTAGCCCTAGAATTTGATCTCAAATGAATGATTTAGTTCCTAAGAGTCAGTCCTAAGGTCAGTGGTTCTTAAATGATGATGATGGGTTCCTATTGCTCCACTATGAAGCGTAGTACTTCCACAAAGCATTTGAATCACACTCGATTCTGGGCCAAAGCTGCTATTTCCTGCAGCTTCTTGTTCTGTTGTTCCACCTCCCGTTCAACAGTTATACGCCAAGTAATTCTCCGTCGGCCCCTAGTCCTATTTCCTTGGACATTCCAGAAGATCGCTTGGCTTGCGATTTCTGTATGGTCTTTCCTTAATGTATGGCCAATCCAGTTCCATTTCCATTATTATTTATTTCTTCATTTTATCTTTTTTAAGGAAAGCCATTTGAAATGTATTTGCACAATTTCATCCAGCATAAAAACCTTAATCAACTTATTATTACATATATATGGTACAATAGATTCTGTTCTAATTTGAATCGCAGTGCCTCCAGCTGAAAGGCTGGGCCCTTCACACATTATTATTATTATTATTACATATATTGTTTGAGATTCAATGATATAGGAATATCGTTAAAGAACTTAGAATAACGAGATATATTCATTTAAAACATTAACGGTTAAAATAAATTCAACTTTTTGAGATTTTGTCGTACTAGACTTTTGGTGTGTGTCTTGGCTATAAAAAATTCAAACAGATAAATTGTAAACGGTGATAACTTTAACGAACTGAATTAAAATAACTAATGAATATGAGAAAATTGAGCACATACAAATATCAACAACTTAAAACCGGAGCATTTACATAAATGTATTCAAGAATAGGTATGGAAAATCCAACCAACTTCGTCTGCAATAATTTGTTCTTAAATGTTTAAGTCCATATTGGACAGAGCTGAAGATATAAGAGTTTGCAAGAAAGTGATAAAGATCCAAAGCACTCTTGGCAAAAGATCTCAAGCTGTTTGTCAGTCTAGCCACAAAATGCGCTCAATGTCCTTACAAACTTATCAAACTCCTTTGCATCTGTCTTCCTACATAATATTTTGTTTCTGTCTATCAATCGTCTTACATCTTTTTTCTTATCTTCATCATCATCTTTCATTCTTTACTTCCATGTCAGGCTAAAAATATCTCCGAGAAGCTCATTTGTGAGCCATTGAAGACAACTTATATTGATGATGAGCTTGATTTTCTCGATGATGATGATGAGGTGGTGAGGGAATTTGTGGAACGACAGGTAATGTAATAAAAGATTGAAATGGAAATTATCGTGCAGAAGCCAGAAGTGCTTGTTAGTCGCCACGTAAATATTATGAATGAACAATTTTTTCATCCTTCATTTACAGAAGAGGGGAGGCAGTGGATTGAGGACTGAATATTGCGACTTGAGACCTGAAACTCCATTTGATTATCCAGCGTTGAACAATGACAAGATTAAGACAGCAGCCCGGAAGGAGAATCATCATAGTCAAGTGCTAAAAACTACACATCCTCAAAAGAAACCTGAAAGAATCCAAAAAGGACAAAAACGTCCTGAACAATCAAGGCATCATGCAAGATCAAAGAGCCAAGAGGAATTAATCAGGCAACGATCGAAGTTGCCAACAGCTGAAGAATGTCGACCAACTTCTAAAGAATCAACAATGTCACTCGAAAATCTAGCCACACAAGTTGTCAAGAAAGTCAGCGACTATCAAGACAGAATTTGTAAATATTTGAGTCGTATTTATGACATAATTTGCGAGCCACACGAGTCTGATGATATTCATGATTTCAAAACACGACAACGACGTTCTGTTGAATTCACAAATCTCTTTGTCAGAAATCATCTTTATCAGATTGGACGTTTGGTGAGTAATTTATTATCTTGGCTTTTATTCCATTTCACAACTCCAAATAGTAAGGGGAGCTACTTTTGTTTCTTTTTTTGCATTTTGCTTAGTCCAACTATATTTCATTTTCTTATCACATTATGTCCATCAACTTCTTCTTTTTTCTCTCCTATTATTTCACTTTTACTTTCGATCTGAATGGGGTTTGTTTAGTAATGATGACAAACATTATTGACATGACATCGCGAAAGGGGGGGGGGGGGGCGCTGCTGGTTCTGCTGTTGATTGACATACTTAAAACAACGAACTATGGATACAATATTATGTCTTTAACTGTCTTTGGGGGGGGGGGGTCACTGTCGTGGGGGGGAGAGTATCTGGATCTGCTATTGATTGACATACTCAAAACAACGAACTATCGATACAATATTGTGCCTTTAACTGTCTTGGGGGCGGAGGGGTCACTGTCATGGGAGGGGGGGGGGTCACTGTCGTGGGGGGAGTATCTAGATCTGCTATTGATTGACATACTCAAAACAACAAACTATGGATACAATATTGTGTCTTTAACTGTCTTGGGGGGGGGGGGGGGGTCACTGTCGTGGGGGGAGTATCTAGATCTGCTATTGATTGACATACTCAAAACAACAAACTATGGATACAATATTGTGTCTTTAACTGTCTTTCTACTATAACTTTTGAAATATTCAATCACATTACTGATGGACGTCATTTACAAATCTCCCCCACATTTGCTCTACTTTATACATTTCATGTCGTTATCATCATTTCTTTTCCATTCTAATAGGCCGAAAATATTCGAGTAATGAACGGTAATCCAATAGATATCGTAACAAAAGTCAATTCCCTCTTCCATCTCATCCTGCAAGGCGTACAATCGTATCTCAAGAATCTCGAAGGTTTTATATACAACAACAGTCCCGACAAATTGCTTGTTCTCACTGAATATATCGTTAATGCAATAAAAGTATGTTTTGAACGTCAAGCATGCAGCATTAGGGACAATGGAATTATGGAAATATTAGGAGTTATCGATAATATTCGATACTGCTTAAAGAATTGTGATAAACGTGGCAATTTGCTTCCAGAATTTTATGAAGAAATGGAATATAAGAAGCAACAGAATGAGATGCAAATTGGAGATTTTGAGGGGCAACTTGATGAGAAGCAGCACAATTTTGAATATTCACACTCATTTGTGGATGAACAAGGTGATGGTCATAAAAATCAAAGACTAAAGTCTAGTTCGGATCATCATGGAATATTAAAGGAGTCAAGAGTTAATTCTAGGTTTAAAAATGAGTCAGTTCCTTCAGAAAAATTCAGAACTTTCAATAATGAAAATCAGCACAAAAAGTTGAGGACATTTAAAGATAACAGTCTTAACGACTATCAATTCCCAACTGATAAAATTTGGAACAATGAAGCAGAACAAATGATGATAAGATCACGTGGAAGTTCTGACCAGCCAAGCCAAATGAAAGTCATTCAAAAACGTCCAGCAATTAATAGAAAGTCTAAGAGTGTATCTCGTAACAATATAAATGGATATGCAGCAAAAAGTCCTTATGACATGCCAAGTAATCCTTATGGCATTCCAAAAATGAGGACAAAACCAAAAGCTGGTGTGAATCGATCAAACTTAATTTCAAGTAAGAGCAATGCTCATGGATCTCGACTCAATTCATCGAAAAGCTCAGTACATAATGGATTGCATCATGATCGTCGTATGTCTAATGGTAGTTCAGGCTTGCATCCTACAAAAAGTAGAGTTCATGGATTGGCTAACAACTCAAACCTTCAATCAGCAAAAAGCACAGTTTATGAAATCAAGAAGTCCTCATCTGATGTCAGCACTGTCTTGCAAAAGGAAATGGAAAAGGGTCGACTTAGTGCTATTGACGAAGAAGACAATGACTTTGATCAGCAATCAGAATGTGGTTCCAAAAAGTCATCAAAGCTTGAGTCGGAGAAAAAGTTAAAAGTTGATTTCGAGGACCATTCAAGATGCAGCTCTAGAAATTCAATGAAAAGTGACAAAAGTTTGCAAAAGGATTGCTTAAAGTCGCAAAACGATGACCGAAAAATCGATAGCACCAAGCCTGAAATTAACAATTTACTCTCAAAATTCATTGATATGTTCCAAAACCCCAACGACCCCGACGAGCTCATGAGACTTATACAAAATATGACAAAAGAAAAGTTCGAGTCAGTGATGAATCCATTGATTTTACAGCCAGCGCCAAGTAAAGATGCCAAAACTGAGGACATAAAGAAATCCGTTCGTCGTGTAAAAGCGGATGTTGAGCCATTAAAGAAGCAAGTAAGTGCCAATAAACAACATTCGATGGTTGAGCGTTTAGCACCAAATGTCCAGTACATGTTTGTTAAAAATGACAAAGACGATGATAGCGATGAAGAAGAAGTGGAAATGCCAAAGGCTATAGAGTCGACAGCATCACCGAAACCTTCGTCAATGACAAAAAAGTCTGAAGATAAAAAATTATTAAAGAGTGACAGCAGTGAAGTAAGTGAAGACATTGATGATGGCATGGACTTTAGTAAGTTTACACAGGATGAATTGAGAGAAATGGCAATTAAGGAACGTCTAAGACGTCATGAAAGAATCCAAAATCATCCTCTTTACTTTAATGAACAAATTGCCGAGCCGTGGACACTCTTTGGTCAAATCTCTGATCAAATTCTTGACGAATTACTTGAAAAAGCCATTAAGGACTTATTGACGGGATCTGATGTCACTGAAAAGGAACTTATGGAGAAATTTATTAAATCGGAGTTGACATGTTGATTTAAGCGTGGTTATGGAGTATTTTTTCCGTTGTTGAGTATTGAAGCAGCATGTTCTGTAGTTAAATTTTGATTATGCTTAATTTTCAGTCGTGGAAAATGGCAATAAAATTATTTTTGGAAATTATTTGTGCAATTTTATTCATTTAAGGAACAACCTGAACAGCACAAGTTGGATAATCGAATAGCAACCCGGTGCCAAGTCGAGTTGACTTTGGCATGGTGCTAGCTTTGATTGTAAGAGTCACACCGACTTGATGTTGGATTTTTAATTGATAAACCGACTTGGACCATTTGGGAAATATGTTCAGTAAGTCGAAACATTTTAATATGAATCAGTAAAGAAATCTTAAAAGGCTGTCACTTATCACCCAATGGGTTTTAATAAATGGAAGCTTAATCATAAGCACTTACCTCTAACCCTAAAATAATAATAATGTGTGAAGGGCCCAGCCTTTCAGCTGGAAGCACTAGGGTTTGGGGAACCTGTTAACAGAAAACAGAAAAATAGCTGTTTTTCGACAAAAATCTGTTAACAGAAAACAGGTCTCAAAAACAGATCTGTTTTCTGTTTTTCATTTTTACATATAATTTACAGAAAAAAAAATTCTTAATTTTTTGAAGAACTTAATATATTTTTCTAGCATTCCAAATTGAAATGTATTTACTACTTTAATATTTTTTGGTTGTTTAATAGGTTTGAAATCATTGTCAAATTTATGGTTAATCATTATCAGGGTGGGGGAGTTTTTTGCGATTTAAATCAAAATCACAAAATCAAATTGTCAAATCTTATGCAAAAAACAGATTTCAAATTGGTTGCGGGCATTGCTGAGAAAAAAAAGCAAAAAAATGCTTTCTGTAGTTGTTCTAGGGGCGACCCTAGTCAAAATCAATTTTGTCACTTTTTTCTTCGAGGGTTTATCCAAATAGATTGAAACTTTGCATAAATATTTAAGTGTTTAAAACAAATACAAATAAAACATCCTAAAATTTTTTTGAGCAAGGAACCAAGTAGGAAATACATTTTCAATTTTGGACTAGGGGCGACCCTAGTCAAAATCAATTTTGTCACTTTTTTCTTCGAGGGTTTATCCAAATGAATTGAAACTTTGCATTAATATTTTAATGCTTAAAACAAATACAAATAAAACATCTTAAATTTTTTTGAACAAAGAACCAAGTAGAAAAAACATTTTAAATTTTGGACTAGGGGCGAACCTAGTCAAAATCAATTTTGTCACTTTTTTCTTCGAGGGTTCATCCAAATGGATTGAAACTTTGCATTAATATTCTAATGCTTAAAACAAATACAAATAAAACATCTTAAATTTTTTTGAACAAAGAACCAAGTAGAAAAAACATTTTCAATTTTGGACTAGGGACGACCCTAGTCAAAATCAAGTTTTTCACTTTTTTTCTTCGAAGGTTTATCCAATTACAGTGAAACTTTGTGTGAGTATACTAATATTTATACAAAACAGTTTTCAATATCTAAAGCAAGAAATGTATTCTAAAGCATATACATTCAAAAGCAACGAGACCTAAAATTTTGTCCCAAAAAAATGATTTTTATTAATTCAGAAATGTGTGACCTGAGGATTAGAATGCTTAAACATAGATTTACTGTATTTGGATTTATCCTCGAAGAAAAAAAGTGACAAAATTGATTTTGACTAGGGTCGCTTCTAGTCCAAAATTGAAAATTGATTTTCTATGGTGTACTTTGGTCAAAAAAATTTTAGGATGTTTTATTTGAATTGACATAATTCGGACATAAATTACATACCAATATTCCTTTTTTGGAATGCATAGCTAAAAAAAATCGAAATCTAAAATTTCGACTACCCCACCTGAATCTTGTTCATACTCTTCACTGTGGAAACCAAAAAATAAATTCTTTATCTTAAAACACTTGACAAAATAGCGACATGATTCAGGATTAATTACTTTTTAATAATATTTTAATATTTACGAGAAAATGTGGTTCAAATAAGTGTGAAGTATGGCCGAGATTTGGACCAAAATCAGCTATACTGGTCCATAGTGTTCCCGAGGGTGACAAAATTCAAACTAAGTGTTTTTGTAGCTTACATAAATATGACATAAATTAGGTATAACTTTTGAACTGTGTCGATATGGGTCTCGGCCGTACTTCATGCCCACCCTTCAAACTTATGCTGAGCAAATCTTGGTCTATCCATAAGACTTTTGATGGTACGGTGTGAATATATCCGCATTGGGTTTCTACCCGATACACTAGTTTTGTTTCTTTTTAATTAAGGAATTACATCCACGAACAAAAATTTTTTTTGAGGGACCGGCCGATTCCTTTAGTGCCTGAAGACTGAAAATGTGAACTTTTAAGTCATTTAAGAATGAAGCACCACAGAAAATGAAAATTCATGAACTAAATCATGGAATCAATGGTTGCTGTCATTTTTCCATTACCAGAAAGGAAATCCATGATTTATGATTAATGACATGTAATAACCATCTGAAAAATTCTTAACAAATTTTCAACTTCAAGTGATTTAAAATCCCAAAAAAATCCCCATACAATGTGATTTAAATCATAAATCACAAAAAAAACTTTCATGCAAAATGATTTTGATTTTGATTTATGATTTAAATCCCCATCCTGATCATTATTAATTTTGCAATCAAAATTTTAAATTTGTTGATCCATTTGTAGCATTTACTAAAGTTCAAAAATATAATCAAAAATTTTACAAGATAATTTTTTATTCAGAAAGATTTTTTGAATATTTCAAATAAAATATTAGTTTATGGAACCTTTACAATGCAACAATGCAATGTTACTTAAAAGTATAAATTATTTTTTTGCATTTTTATATTTCATTATATTTTTTGAGTTAATTAACAAAAAAATTCTGAAATAATAATGCTAAGCTCTAAAATGTATGCTTAACTGCTTATAAACACCAAAAAGTTTCATTATCTTAGAGAAACACTTAGGATAACTCAGTTTATTTTGAATTCTAGAAAAACAGGAAAACAGCTGTTTAAAAAAAACCGAAAACAGACTATTTTTCAAAAACAGCTGTTTTCCACAAACCCTAGGAAGCACTGTGATTCAATTTTGTAAAGAAGCTATTGTACCACAGCTCTAACCCTAAACTGTAGTTATATCTCGTGCTCTGGTAAGTGCACCAATGAACTGTAGATCTCCCTATAACTGCCATATGTGTATACAAATGTAAAACAAGTCGTGTTCGATGTGAATCGAACTAACGACCTCAAAAGAGACGATCTTTGACTACTCGATCAGAGATCCCTGCCACTCAGCCAACGAGGTACTTATCTTACTTTGGCTATCGTCATACACATATAATCAGCTTCACGTGATAGCTATGCGCAGGCCTATCTACTGCAGATATGCTCTTCAAGCCATATCCACATAAACGTTTTTGCGTTTATCTTGGACTGTTCTGATTCAAAGCTTGGAAAATAAGAATTAATATTATTACGTCCGTGTTCCTTTTGTTGACTAATTTAATTAACCTGTGACTTTACTTCGTTTTTTTTGGACTAGGTTAGGTGTCCTCAAAAGCTTGAAAAACTTGTCTTAATAATAATGTGAGAGGTATCCAGCCAATCGGTGTGTTACTACACATTTCGACGAGCTGAAGACACTACGATCCTGATCGTTACTGAACTAGCCTTAATTTATTAAAGGAAATCATATCCGGATAAAAAATCAAGAATCTCCTGTAACATATTCGCAGGCTGTTCACATAATCCAGTGACTCAAAGTCCTGCACTGTCTCTTAAATTACCTCACGTCATCCACTTCTGTGAATTGCAAATTTATAGTCAATCCTTATCCAGTAAATTCTAAGCAGCTATTAAGCCATAAAACTCTTGTCTTCTCGTAAAATTTTGCCATAGTTTACAATAGACAAATTAATGACTCTCACCACTCATGTAAATTGTGCCTTAACAACATCTGTAAGTTGGCATTAAATTACGACTTCCGTATATATTTGAGGACGAAGACACTCATATCGAAAATAGTAAATTTAGATATTTATCCTCAGGGAAGGAAAATGAAAATTATTCGTTTTGCGTGTCGTGCCTGAATTATATCCTAGTAGTAGTTAATTATGCCTCCATCTCAAAAATATTTATAAAGTTGAAAGTATCATCATCATCAAAGTTTTATTATCTCATTTCATATGATTTAAGTTTCTATGAGAATCAAAATGTGTCTCTGTGGTAAAATTTTGTCAGCTTTAATGACATTTTAAGGATCGCTTCCGACAGCTTTTTTTCTCTCTCTCAATATTTGTGTCTGAAACTGGGCTACTTACTGCATGGAAATAAAGATGTAAATTACAAAAATTTGTTTTATGCCGAAGGGGCATCACACGGAAAACAGATAAAGTTTCGTAATCTCATTTCCCATTTCGACTCACTCCATTTTACAGGCATACCCTTGTAGTCCTGGCATTTGTTTCCCTTCCATCTGTTTTACTTCTCTATCTCATTTATCTGTTCGTTCCCTGTGTGTTATTTACTCTCCTCATACTTAGCTATTGTTGAGGGATTTTTCTTCTTCTTCTTTAACTTGTTTTGGGAGTACTTGAGGTACTTGTGCCCTTGTGTGGATTTCGGGAAAATTAAAAGATTTTGCATTTTCAAAGAAATAAAATTTAAAAAAAAGCAAAAAAGAAGAACTTCATCCGTGATTGCTCCCAGAGAGATTTGAACTCTCGACCGCTAGTTTACAAGACTAGCGCTCTGCCCCTGAGCTATAGGAGCATTTTATCACATGTTTTGCAGCCTGAAATATATGCAATCTTAAATTTATACCTCTGCGAAAGAAAAAAAAAATTATCAATCACATCCGAAATTTTCTTCTTTTTCTAATGGGGCCGTTCACTTATGACGTCCAGGGGGGGGGGGGGGGTCAAAAGGAAAAGAACAATAGAAATTCCTGGAAATCCATTGTTCTTTTTTGAAAAATGACCGTTAATATTGGACGTCATAATTGAACGGACCCTAAAATAAATCCCACAAAATCTCCTCAAAGGTTGTACCAATTATTTCGTAAAACTTTTTTTTACACCAAAAAGGGACATCTCGTTGAACTTCTTTTTTTTTTTGTAGAACAAAAAGATTTCTGATGTTTTTACCATCCTTTCGATGTTGTCCCCATTTTTAATGGCATAAATTGCTGGTGGACATGAATAAAGTGCTCCTTTTTGTGTTTCATTAAACTCATTTGACGACAAAAAAAAAGTAAAATCAGTTTGGAAAGAGGAAAATGTTCCGATTATTTGAAGAAGAGTTCATTTATGGAAATTTGAGCTAGTTAATTTATTTCTTAATGCTTATGGAGATAGCTGGGATCTAGATGAATTGTGGACGATTGTCTTTAGTCTGTCTTAACAAAAAACTTCGAGTCGTTCAGGAAATAAGTGTGGTTGTCTTGTTTTATTGGGGATAAGTTCAGTGGATCCAGAAGCATATTCAGGATTCAGTGGGGGGGGGGGGGGGGGGGTGGGGGGAAGGGGCTTCAAAAATTAGTTTTTGTTGCTAAACTCTTATTTTTTATTGATTCTAATGAATGGCTGGGATCCAATAGGATCTTCCCTCTACTGACTACGCCTCTGATTGGATCAAAGGATTAAATCAGATAATAAATCAGTTAAACGACCAGTACTTCCCGTCCAAACCTAGACTTACAGTTTATAGTTGGATCCGAACCACTCCTCTTATGACATTTCTGCCTGTAGTCTACAAAGGAAGGCTGTAAGCCTCATTTCCAGTACATATGATTTGAAAAAGGACAAGTCAAAAATTTCTCATGCCGAGTCACGAGCTCATGACCGCTTTGTCAGTATTGCAATAATTAGGTACCGAAGTACTAAACCATTCAGCCACTGAGCCACAAGGGTGTGGAGCTGAAGAATTACATTTTGATCATTTTTGATCATTTCATCAGTACCACACCCTTGCTGAGCCACTTATTTACTTAGCTTACTTATTGAACCATAAAACATTGAGTCTCAACAAACAGTTCCATAATAAATTTGCAAGCGCTACAGCTGCAAGCATCCCTTAAATATTCCATAAAACAGAGCTTAAAATACTTCTCAAAATTCCTTTTTGTCAATTCCTCTTGTTATAAAAATTCCTAAATTTTAAGGAACTTCTTCTTGCCTTTTTTTCTGGCAATGTATAACAAAAGTTCCTCAATTGAGAAAATAGAAAGAAATTCCCTTCAAACCATTTATTTCAATCGAGAAGAGTCTCTTGAAGAGTTCATTTGCATAACACAAAAGCAAGCATTTGCATAAAGTTTTCCTTAACATGTCAGATGTAGAGAGAACCGGAGACTAAGTATGTATATTCTATATTCATACGATATCTTCCGTATAGTATTTATTTCCACAAAAATGCAAATCAATAATTGTGCGGAGTATCAGACGTACTATATATACATTTGCTAAGATATGTCGATCCATGTATTTAAATCGATGCTTTATGTGTAATTGAATCATTCCACACAATCGAGAAAATTGAATCGGCAAATAGGAATTTGCTGTGAGGATGCAAAATTATCATCCCATCTTGTGGTATGTGCAGCACAAAATGTTCTCTTTATTTTTTGGCAAATATTTGAGCTTTGCTCGTTCGAGTTTAATTTAGTCACATTTTAATGTTGCAATTTCTGGCTTTAGGTGAAATGGCATTATGTGCTGTGTGGGCAAAGGGATGGGAACTTTCTGGATTTTAGAATCATTTCTACTAAACCTCAAAACTGTGAATTGAATGTCATCGATAGGATTATAAAAAAAAATTATGGACGTTGACTGCTGATTCTTATGTAATTTCATTAAAAAAGAGTTGAAATCCCTTGACATCCCATTACCAGCACGATGAGGGCAAATGAAACATAAATAATGAAAATGTGCTTTAAATTTATCCTCAAAGATTTTCATATTTGATATTTGCATTGTCATTTGATATTTACACACAGACTTATAATGATGACATATCAGTTTTAATTGAGGGATATGCAAATGCAAGCTATAAAGTCAGCTACAAAAGATGTGGATATTGCGAGTGGTAACTGGGTGTGATGTGAATTGATGATGATGTTGCAGAATTCTGTAGATTTAAAATAGATTTTAATCTCGATTTTCATTGCTTAGTAATTAAAAAATTAGTAAATTCAGATTAAGGCATTTGAAAATTCAAATGCTGCATTATCAACCCTTTCAACACTTATCTACACAAAATACTGCACATATCTAGGTTATGTCTTTATGTTCATTGATATTTGAAGCAAATTATTATCATCATTATTATCTTTTATGTATGCATCTATAAATTTACTCGGTACAAAGTCAATAACTCCTCTAAAATGTCACAGATTATCAGAGAAAAATCAAGGGTTTGGTGTTTTAGAATATTCGATTTTTAGAATTTCTCGAATTTCTTTCATTTTTTGAGGAATAGAAATTTTTAAGAATTATGGTTTAAAAAATTAAATTCAAAAAAATTAAAATTTGAAGAAATCAAAATAAAAATTAAACAAAATTCAAAAAAATATATGAAAAAAATTAAAATTCAAAAACAATTCAAAAATTCAGAACAAAATTTTTAAAAATAAAAATTTGGATAATTCAAAAAAAAATGTTAATTAATGACGTCCACTTAATGGTCTTCTTACAAAGAAGAACAATGGATTTCCAGGAACTTTTATCTTATTAAATTAAAAATTTAAGGTTATTAATTTGGATATTATTTGATTTTTGGGGGCAAACCTAACCCCACCCACTTTTGACAAAACTGATTTAATTTGCTAGGGTTCTTCAAGAGTGCGGAACTGATCAATTGTGTTTAGTTGAGTTTTGATCTTTTTTAAAAATTTTTGAAATTTTTTAATCTTTTTTGATCAGTTTTCGATCATTTCATCAGTTCCATACCCTTAATTTATTGAGAAAAAAATCCCAAACCTCCCAAAACCTTATTGCATCTGCCAACTTTATCATTTTAACATTAATTCACAACCTCCTCATTGACATACTTAACATAAACATCATAAACAAAATTTTACCATACTTTTTTTTGAAATTATGCAAATTAAAAAAATTTTATGTCATTTCCCAGAAGTGTGAGACAACAACAACAAGCATGTCACTGGTAAAAATGTCAAACATTATAAAACTTTTCATTCCTACCGATAACATTTTCATTTAATATTCGACATATTCAATGCCTTTAAGGAAAAAAATGTTAAAAAATTAAGAAGGTGTGAGGTTTGAGGCTCTGGAGTTGTCTGTGGCTAAAGCGCATTTTTTGAATTTTTTTATAATAAAACTTTTGGAAACCTGTTTAAAATTTATTAATTTTTGCCAGTCGGACACACAAACAACCCCAAATGATGAAGTGCATTCTAATAATTTCCACCTCAAGAAAATCACAACGTGACGATGTCATATCAAATTTATGATTTTTTTTTCTTTTTCTTCCACATCGCGTAAGAATGAAATTTTTACGATACAAACCGCGAGAGGAGTTAAACTCACCGTAGAGGGGGGTAAAGAAGTAAAAAGAAATTTATGCTAATAGCTTTCCATCACTTTTTTTATGGCTTAAGGCATTTTTAATATCGAAAGGCATTTTCACATTTATTTTTTTTTGTTTCCTATGTGTGTGACAAGTAAATCATTTGCTCATCACCAAAATACCATGCCACCTTTTTTGATGCTTAAAATGACATTTGGAGCATGACGAATTACAGGCGCTGTTTTTTGATGAGGATTTTGTGTGTGTTTATGCTGAATTTATTTTGCGGGTAATATTTTGACATTGTTATCGGGAGATTTCATCGAATTTATGATGCATAAATATTGAAAAATTTTCACGACGTCTTCTTCGTTTGGTGACATAAAATCGAGATTATGGGTGACAATTTTGTTTGTGATTTTTTCTAAGGATGAACGAATTGATTGGTATGAAAAAAATTATAATTGAGTGAGATAAAGAGGGGATTGATGGAATTTTTTGGATGAATTCTTAAACTTGATGCAATTTTTTTGATTTGGGGGTTTAATTGATCAAAGTTTCTCGTTATAAGCTTCATGTCGTCTACAAGATTGTCTTCATAAGCAACATTACAACTATCAAAGCATTCTGACTCCTTCTCATGCACCATAACTTCAGGATAAGTTTGTGGGCTACTTTCTCACGCCAAATGTAGCTGTACTTTAATGCTAGAGTCACACCGGCTTAGTGTCAAGTTTGTGATCGATTCCCTAACTTGTGCTTATTAGTGTAGCTTCAGAACTTCTCATCTTATCATTCAAAACCTTGTAAAAGTTCTGAATAAAAATATTTACATCAAAAAGATTAAAAATTCACCTCACAACCCCTCAACCTCCTCAATATTAAGGAGGGTCACCCCACAAAAAAATTCATTCCTTTCAAATTTCTTTGAATTCTACACAAAAAAATTCCTTATCAGCATTCATGTCACAAATGTTGTTCATTTCTTTTTCCCTTTGACATTGATCCAGGTAGAATGAAGATGGATTATCTCATCTTACTTACATTTTCTCCTCATTTCGTCTTTACTCCTTCATTTTGACAAAGTAACCTACAATGACAAATGGATCAGTAATTTTTCAATGAGTTTACAAAGCACTTTTATGTTACATCGATTGTGCTTTCTTAAGACTTTATTGAGTGGATTTATTTATAGAAAAATTGGTTAAGAATTAATTTTGTTTAAAAAGGAAAAAGGAAACCTTTTTTGATTATTGAAAATTTTTTGGAAAAGTAAAAAGTTTTAATTTGTTTTTATTCGTTTTTTGAATTTTAATGAGGATTTTTGGTGACTTTGAATGATTAGTTTTACATTTTAATTTCGATTAGTTTTCTTGTAAAATTTTCTACTTCCTCGCTATCTGAATCAATTGGAATCTGGGGTATCGAGCCATATATAGACAAATCTGCCAGTGCAAGATTTAGGCTTGTGTGGTGCAAATGTTTAGGCAACAGTACTTATATCTGTAACCCATATTTGTGAGGATATAGGTTCAATTCCAACGATAGACTGATCTCTCAAATCATTACAAAGAGTGTAGTCGATCCCCAATGCCACAAGTTGGTTAATCGATCAGAAATCTGGCACCAATACTATGTGACTCTAATGGTGCTGGATTTAAATCGAAGCCTGTAGCATTCTCGAATCATGCCGACTCCGCACCGAATTTCTACCCTGCGCTATTTGGGGATATGACAAGAATTCGCACAATGCTCATAACATAACACTCCCAACAAATATGATCCATTCCACCCCAAATTATTACCTGCTTATCGCCATACATTCAGCTTCTCACTCAATAAAATCCCATCCATAAAATCCTCTCCCATAAGCATCAAAATATTTTTTTATTTCCATTTTCATTTCCTATGATTGATTAATGAATTGTGATGGCTCATTAGGTTAAGAGCATTAAAAGATTTTCCGTTGCTTAAACTCGCAAATTTATTACCTCATCTCTCTGACTGCTGTGCCTTGATGAGAAAAAAAAAACATGAATTTGCTTTTTGTGTTTGATCATAAATTTCTGTTGCAGCATTAAGCAGGCAAGAAGCAAACGAAAAAAATATCAAAAATCATTTTACGATTATCCATCATTTAATGAGAATTATTATTTTTGCCATCAGTCAGGCTCATAAAGTGAGTTTAATCCTGCATTCTTCTTTTGTGTCTGTTCTGCCCTTTTATTATTATTTTTTGGAGTTCCTTCGAGCATTCATAATTTTTATGTAATTTATGTGACTTTTGTTGCAAATTTTTTTAAGGGAAATTGCACGCAGTTCCAAAATGTCTTCATGACAGTTCTGAAATTAATGGCAAGTAAATTGTCGTATTTTTATGCAACTTAGTCTTTAACTGTTCAAGAACTTTATGAGCACTGATGACAAAAGCTGGTGAAATTTATGAAAATATTTTTGACAACTTTTTGTCTTTTTAGTTCCTGAAAAAATGAAATAATTTACAAAATAACTTGTTTATATGTCTTCAAACTTCCTCATTCAATTCAAGCAACTATTCCATCCCAAGTGTGCGATTTTCATTCATTTTCATTTCCATTTTCATCTTATTGTAGTCGAGTAATTAAAGATGAACTTTTTCACATGACGAGCAAATTTTCTGCTTCATTTTCCACCTTAAATTATAAATGAAGGAACAATTCTTGGAAAAAAGAAAGAAAATGGAAAAGTTTGAGGAAGAAAAACTTTTTTATAGGCCATAAAACGTTTAATCTAATCGACAAAAATCATCTCTAAATTGCCTAGTAATGATGATAATTTTCATTGTCAAAATCTCATTTGAATTGTGAGCTGAAAATGAAAGCTATGAGGATAGAAAACTTAAAGTAAGGAAAACACTTGATGGTGGTGCATAGAGCGCATTTTACTAGAAATTCAAAAATTATTTTGAGTCATAAAATTCAATTATTTTATAAAAAAGATAGAACCCACAAACAAGTGCCAAAATGCACCAAAAACCAACTCAACGCATCCAAAAAACAAGTCAAGCCTTAAAAAAAGATGGAAAGAATTTAACTTTAAACAAAACAAGAAGTGCAAAGTAATAAAAATGTAGATAAATTTATTTTTTCCTTCTTTTCTTCTTCCTTCTTGCGTCCCTCAATTTTCCACTTCTAGTTTACTTCTTCGTATTTTTAACTGTGGCTGCTGCAAATAAAGCAAAACACAAAAAAACAGAAGAAGGGAGCAGGAAGTGGCAAAACATAAATAATAAAAAAAAAAGTAAAAAAAGATTTTTTTTTCTCATTTTTTGTAAGGAAAAATTTTCATAAAAGAAAGTTGAAAGGAAAATTGGGAAGAAGTCACACAAACAAAGTCATGACTCAACTTTAAGGAAATGTGGATGGAGGTGGAATAAAAAAGGACTAAAGAAAGTCCCATCACATGAATAATTTTCTAATTTATCAAATCGAATAAAAATTTTCATATCTTCGATATCCAACTGTGAGGATATCATGGAACTTTGCGTCTGTTGGAACTGTAAATTGATTTTTTTGAGCATTAATTCTCAATTCTCAGGATGGATAGTTTTGTAAATAAAAGTTTTTTGTCATTAGAATCTCAAAATTACGTCCTTAAATTGGAAATAAAAATCTAGTTTGAAGGAAATTTATTTATTGAAATTTAAATATCTTGAAAATTTACGAAAAAGAAAATAAAACTGAAAATAAAAATTTTAACGAGTTGCACAGTCTGCGCTGCTGGAGTTTAAATCTTTTTTCAGCTATAAAACTAAATCCAGCAATGAAGCAAAAGTGAGGGTCAATTTAGTTTTATTAAAATTTATTCAATTATTGTTGAAATTTTAAGTGAAATGAACTTGATGAAAAGTTTTGAAATATTGGGAATGAAATTTTATAGCTTTAAGTCACAGATTGATTTGATTTTCTTGATAATTATTCAATTGCTTATTCTTGAAGAGATTTCCATCTTATCGAACATTGTTTCTTAGAATTTGCTATAGTGACATTAGGGGCAGTTCATTTATGACGTCCAGGGGTGTGAGGGGATTTTAGCAAGAAAAGAACAAAAGAAATTCCTCGAAATCTATTGTTCTTTTATGAAAAATGACCGTTAATTTCGGACGTCATAAGTGAACGACCTCTTAGCTAGATTTTATAATTAGGTGGATACCTGGACTACGTGGAAAGAAAGTCTATAAATTGTGCCATCATATGAAGGCCCCCCCTTCCCTCTCTATTTCCCCTTCCCTCTCCGTAAATCTACTCCAAAGTCTACAAGACATGTCCTTTAAAGGAAGCTTTCAATAAGTGACTTAACAATTTTCAAATCCAAATTTGACATAATTTCTCAATTTCCTTGTCCAACAAAATTTACCAAAAAAAAAATCCCAAACCAATCAATCTGAATGACTCAAGTAAAATTAAAGTCTCAAACTTTTCCAAATGACTGACAAAAAATTCCCAATTCCTTTAAAAAGTTCTTAACAAATCCCCTTAAAATTCCTCCTAAGTCTCGGCATATTGTTCAAGATTATCGCATCAATAGACTTTTCCATTTTCATAAATTAAATCGATAGACGCACACGGCAAAAAAGAAACTTTAACTTGAATTTCTGGAGCACTGACTGATAAGAATCTTTAATTTTCTCAAAAACGTTTTTTTGCTTTCCATTTTACGCACATTGACAATGACAACAAACTGCTTTGTACTCATTGTTCCTCACTCCAATCTGTTCATTGACATCGCATATTTTGTTCCGGCTTATTCGATGAGGCAAAAAAAAGTATCAGAATCGGGATTGTAAATTGAATGGAAAAATTTCTTTATCAATAAGTACAAAGCTTTCGTTCCTACATTTTTTTCCAACCATCGATGGAAGCAAAAAGATTGTCAAAGGCGGCTTTTTTGTATAAATTTTCGGTATGCCTTACTTTTTTCTTTTCTCAATTTCTCTATGCTGCGCCTCACAGCATAAAGAGTGAATGTAGAAGAAGAAATTTCATCTTATCTAGATTACATTTCAATTCAGAAGCGGAGGAAGAAGAAGTAAGTTGGATAGCTGTACGGGTTGGATTAATAGGGGCGCAGTTTTAGGTGATGCATGGTTCTAAACACAAGTTAACGGCCTTGTCTATATTACGGTTTCATGAGAAAGATTTGGATTTTTTTTCATGTGCAGCAGAAAGTAAAACCTTGAACCCTCTGTCACTTAATTATCTTACAAACCCTCCATTCCTCCCTCCCCATTCCCAAAAGATAAAGCTTATTTATGAACAATCCTAATGGAATTCAATATAAAACGTTTTATAAAGCATGATTAGTGATGTGCCTATCAACATGGATCTGAATTTGTGCCTCAAGTCAGACAAGCCTCATCATGTAGTGGAACCAAATTGGTGTTTCTTTTAAAAAATAGGCTGAGGTCTTATGAATCCACACTAATCACTGAATCTCAGGGGCGTAGCAAGGAATTTGAAGAGATGGGATAAAGAGGAGGGTGCAAAAAGGTGGCGGTGGGTTTGAAAGGTTCTCTTTTGGGAATTTTTTATAAAAACCCTAGCAAAATGAAGAAATTTCTAATGACCCCCAAGCTACGCGCCTGGATTTGGTGACGGATTTCTGATGGATTAACCAAGTTGTGCTATTCGGGCAACTATTGATCAAATACTAATGAACCTGTATAATCCTTCAATACAACTTCGGATCATCATTCATGACTATTTTGAACGCTTAACGAAATTTATGTGAACAACAGAATAAATTCCATATCAATCTTAAATCAGCGCCACTTAACCGTAATTAAAAAGAACTACATCTAGACATCAAGTCAAAACATCCATAAATCCAACTCATCACCATACAAAAGCAGCCCCCAAAAAAAACCGCCTTTCACTCTATTTTTATTTACATCGTCTATGAAAAGCAACGATAGCAATAAGCAATAAGCTTCATGATGAAAATGTTTACGTTGTGAAAACTGCAAGACTTTATTTCTTTTTTTGTGCTGTTCAAAAGAGCAAAAATAAATATTTTAAATTTAAGGAACTAAGGACTTGAAAAGAAAGTTTTGTAATAATATTGATTGATTTTTCATTCTTCTTTTGTTCCTGCCTGTAGATGCAGAAACTTTCGTGAATGACACAAAAAAAAATTGTAAGACTTTTTCCATTTAATTACTGCTCATTCTCTCAACCTAAGAGCCATTGTTCTTAACAGAGTTATTGAAAAACTTTATCTCAAACTACATTGTTTGACTAACGACGATGAAAATGATTATAAAGTGCCACAAGTTTCTTTAAGTCGCATTAAGACATCATTGTTGACATTATTATTTTATTTTATTTTTTTGTTACTTCAGGCATGCAGCTTGGATAATTGGCAAAGTTCTTACGCTTATTCGAGGATTTTCATTCAATTAAATCATTGTTGATGCTCAACTTGAAGTCATGTTGAAAGTTTCTGGCTTGACATAGTTATTGAGGATGAAATTGTTGAGGATAAGCTTTGATGATGAAGTTTGTTGATTGTTTTATGATGTAAGAGGATTTTAATGTTTTTGCTTAATTACTTGGAATTGGAGGGATTGAGGATGAACAAAATGTTGGAGATGCTATGTGCTTAAGTAGTCAAAATGTAGATACTTGATGAATCTTGATTCTAATGATGTTTTTTAAACGGAATTGCATTTAAGATGTGCATCCTTGCTAGTAGTCAAGTTCTTGAAAAAGATTTAACAGTTTAAATTGTGCAAACCCCCTCTTACCCCTCCCGTTCATACAATAACATCCACAAGAATCAAAATAAATTGTTTCCTTAACTAGCTTAATATCCTTTCATTTCAATTATTCCAATGGAATTCCATAAAAAACCCTAATAATTCTAATAAACAAAACCACAATTAATTCACCCAAAAAGTAATTTTAGTCTAAGCCATGCTGATTCAGCGGACATAACACACAATAAAAATATATTTAATGAGTTGAAAAAGAAAGGAAAGAAATTGGAGCAAATTAGAAATTTTTTTTTCTTCCTATTTTCCTTTATTATTATTTTTATGTGAATATAAATACATTATATGTAAATTGTGATCCAAATTAGATTTTTATGCTAATAGTTTGCGTGATGATTTTTGTTCCTTCTTTTTTAATTTCTTTTGGGTCTTTTCTTTATTTTTATTTTTTTTTGTTGTGATTTTATAGCAAAAAATTGAGTAAGTTTGATCATATTTTGTCTGTTTTGGTTAAGTTTTATGCAAAAATTTAAATTCTTAAAATTTAAGTTTTGAAACTGTTTTTTTAAAATTTTAACCTTCTTAAAAATTCAAATTTTTTAAAAATACAATTTTTGAATTTTTAAATTTCTCATAATTTAAATTTTTAACTTTTTCAAAATTTTATATTTTTAATTTTTTTATAATTTTAATTTTTCAACATTTTTGTAATTTAAATATTGAACTTTTTTGTGATATCAATTTTTAATCTATTTAAAATTTTGCATTTTTTTCAATTTTACTTTAATTTTAAATTTCTTAACTTTGTGTAAAATAAAGTTTTTACTTTTTTAAAATTTGAAATATTTATTTGCCTTGGAATTTAAATTTTTCACCTTTTTTAAGATTTCAAATTTTTAAATATTTTTATAATTTTAATTTATGTTTAACTTATTTTGGAAAATATCGAAGAAGTGTAAAATATGAAATCTATTTTACATTTTAAAAAACATTAATTAAAAATGCGCTCTAACCATCAAATTTCTATTAAAATTCAAACTTACTCAACCGAACGAAAAACTTTAATGCCGAAAAATAACAAATAAAGCAGCATTAAAACAGCATTAAAAGCAAATTTTCCTGAAATTTTTATTAGCTGAGAATTTTTCATTTAAAAAAGTCACAAAACAGCAAACAAACAAAGTCAAGGAAAAAAAGTTCATTTTTATGTCTCCGACATGCCATGTTTTGTCATGCAAATAGTGTAGGAGCTTTAATGTTATTGAATGTGTTGATTATAATTCTTAATGGAGTTATCAGTAAAATGCGTTTAGCGGGTGATGGCTTTATCGCTTGTTAGATAGAAAATAAAATATCTTGTAACCTACATAAAGCTACGCACATAAAATATGCACATCTTTAATTCTTATTCTCTCAATTTTGTTATGTATATGTTATTTAAAACTGATCAACGGTTATTCTTACAATAAAATTAGTGATTTTTCTTATACTAATAAATTTGCCAATAATTGATTGAATTAATACATCCTTGAGTGTTCAGTTCACTTGTTTGTTGTTTTTCTCTAACCATTTTGAATTAAAGTACAATAAACTCAATAAAAAAATAATAAAATTTAATTTTACGTGTGTAAACAAAAAAAAAATTTCTTTGTTTTGTAAAAATCGGTCAAATCATTTTCAAATTCCAAATGACAGTTTTTTCACGTCACGTTCTTCGGCAAAAGCGTTCATTTAAGGTATTAAATTTAATTCTATAAAGACGAAAATAGTTTTTTTTTCTGGGAATATTAAAGCTGCTTTATATTGAATTTTTGTAAAACTGTTTTTTTTTTTGAAAAATTAAGGAGGTGGGGATCAGGATTTGTTATTAAAAAACCTAACAAAATGAGATTTCTGATTTCTGACATTTCTGTTGACAAACGGGAATTTATACCCCAAATGACCCCCCCCCCCCCCTCTTCCTACATTTAATCAGCTTCAGATTCAAAAAATAAATCAAATTCAAGATTAATTTCCATCCGCAATCCAAACAGGAAATATTACATTTGATAACATTTGTAGCTTTAATTGGACTACATTTGACTTCTTTTATGAATCTAAAAATAATTTAATTTTTCGTGTCAACAGAAAATTACTCGCCTCAACCTGACAAGATCTTGTGTAGCAAAGTGGCATGGCTGATGTGTTTTAATCGCGACAATCTACAAACCCAAATAGTAATGACTTGCAGATTTTTTTTGCGTAGTAGTTTTTGGCGCTTGATTCCATTCAGGAGCTTTAATTCTGGAATACTTTTTGAGGGAAGACTGGATATTTTTAACATTTTAAGAGTAAAATTCTCAGATAAGCTTAATAGTAATTTATTCGGGTATTTTATTTATTGATCAATGAACTGTTGATATTATCAAGTCTGAATATTATCCAGAAAAGAGTTGATGCTAGTAAAAAATTTTCGTAAATGATGTCAAACTGAAAATTGAATTTTTGACTTAGTTCATTTATGACGTCCATCAAAAATCATAATTTCTAGACCCACTTCCCTCACTATGTCACAAAATTTCTGTGAAAAAAAAATCCTTTATTTGAACTATCACAAAATCCTGAATCCCCCCTCCCCATAAATGTTGGACGTCATAAGTGAACGGCCCCTTACTTTTCTTTCTTAAATTAATTTTAAAAGATTTAATAATATTAAAAATCCCTCAATTTAAAATATGAAACGTCAATTGTGAATAAACCCTAAATAAATATCTAATTTACATTTCTAGTTATGTTCTAACATTTAACTTAATGATTTGTATTTTGTCGACAAGAAGATCAAAGTTTAAAGAAATAAAGATGTTTAGAATAAAAATAAATAAAAGTTCTGGAGTGTAGCCTGTTGGGAATGTTGTTGTGGAAGTATTAGAATTAAGGCATGCACTCTTTGATGGTTTTGTGTTTGAAATCTTACTTTCTTTCCTTGGCTGGGTTGCACGTGGAACCATTTCTGCGTTCAGAGATGCTCTAAAGACAGCTCTTTACTTCGATACCTTCTGCACGTTTTGGATATAAAGGACTCTAGTTTCAAAACTAGAACATAATTGAGTAATTCATTTAAATTAAGAATCCTCCAAAGCAAAAAGACATAATCATTAAATCTTAGAGCAATTATGACCAACCCATGTGCTGCGGCACATATTTGAAAAAACTCGAGGAATCCTACGAACCATATGCTATTGAGGCTTACCACCAAGGTGTGCCTTGACACAAATAAAGATTGTCAACCACTCTCTTACAGATAAAGCAAGGGTAGTTTCGCCTGACGCTAATGCCTACATAACAAATAACATATTTAATCTCTTGAAGAAGTAACATAATTGGATTCATGCCTGGTGCATGTCAAGTTACACAGTAAGGCTACACAGTGAGGCTAGTAGCCACCTAATTAGCCTCCCAATTAATTATCATCCTTAGAACTAAGTCATATGCCCCAAAACCTCAAACCAGACTAAAGTTGTCATGCTTTTTCAAATCTAAGTGATCTTCCTTGTTGGTGCTGTTATCTGCACTTCGAGTATCCATACCTAAAGATATAATTTTTCAACGAGTTCCCAAAACTTTTTATTTTATTACAATAATGTCAACGAATCTTTAATAATATTAACGAAGTTCTGGTGCAGCAGTATAAATAGCTCGATAAAGCAAACAAGCATCTTTAGAATAAATAAAACCTTGGCCGTGAAAAGATTAAAAGGCAAAAATGAAGATTCTAGTTGTGCTGTCTTGTATGGTTGGAATAAGTTTAGCAGAAATTGTTGATCGTCGTAAGTGAAAGTTTGTAGATTAAATTTAAAATTTTTTTAAAAAATTGAAATTGTTTTCCAAATAGCATTTTTCATGCAGCCATGCAGCAGAAGTGATCCAAATCGTAACGAGTGTGTCAGAAGTTCAATAGAAAAATTCTTTATAGGTTTAGAGAAAAATCCAACTTATTATAGTGATTTAAAGTTCGAACCACTTGAGTACGGTCCAATAACATTTGCTTATGACTACGAAAATTTCCTTAAAGGCTTTATGAAGTTCAACAATTGCAAGTGCTATGGACTACAAGATGCAAAAGTTTTAAAAACTAAAACATATTTTAGTGATAAGGAAATTAAAATTCATGCACTTTTGAAGCACCCAAAATTGTGGGTAAATGGAGAATATGAAGCTAATGGGGAACTTCAGCCACTTAAGTATGCAAATAGTGGAACATTTAATGTCACAATTCTAGACGTAACTGCTAAGTGGACAGTTAAAGGAACGGTTGTAAACAGAAATGGTGAAGACTTCTTGAATATTGATTATTTTGATATCAATCCAGACGCAAAAGGAATGAAGTTTGCAGCAACTGGGACACGACCAAATGATTTATTCTGTGAGAATATCTTTTAAAATTTTTTAAGGATGTTAAAATAAAGAACTTTGGTTTGTTATTTCAGTAAAAACTCTTGTTGAGTTCATCAATCAAAGTTGGAGACCGTTTTATGAAGTTTTGATTCCTGAAACCAGAAAACAATGGGATCCTGTGTTCAAGCAACTTTCAAACCGAATCATTAAGAATATTCCTTACAAACAACTATCACTGCCTTAAATTATCCCGAATTTGATGCGGTTCGAGTAGACTCGAGTTGAATCGAGTCAACTTAATTTTCTTCGAGTAAACTCGAATCGACTTCGAGCTCTGTAGCTAACCCATGTGCCGCGGCACTAGTGTATTGTCATTTTTTTGAAATTTCATAAACCGTTTGGTTGTAGACATGGCTTACTACCAAGCTGTGCCACGGTACAAAAAATGTTGACCACCGCTGCCTTAAATAATTTAATTAATATAGGAATAAGTTTTTAAATGAATTGATGAAATAAAATGTTGATATTTCCACAACCTTGACCTCAACACACGCAACAAAAGCAATTTTGCAGCAGTCAACCTTGAAATAAAAAGAATGAATGCATCTGTAAAGTTCAGAATCTAGTATTATTTTTTTTGTGGAAGCTGACACCAAACATCTTGTCTACATTATGCAAACTACTAGTTTTTTTGCAAAAAAAAACGAGATTTTGATTATTTCCTATAAATAGCACTTAAAAATATTTTGACATCTTCAGAGTCAACGAAACTTTAGTGGAAGAAGTAGTGTTAAAATGAAGATATTAATTGTGATATCGTGTCTTGTTGCTGTCAGTGTGGGGCAGTTTAAAGATCCTCGTAAGTGAAAGTTTCTGAATAAAAGACATGATATTAATCGTGGATCAGCTGTGGTATCTGCAAGCAATGGAATCTAGACGGTCAAAACATCACTTAACCTCCTTACTTACTTACTTCGCTGGTCGTACAAAACAATTGTAATCAATGACCTCCCTTAGTTGACGCCTGAAGCTGACTCTATCGCTGGCTACCGTCTGCCAATTTCCAATACCAAGTGCTATACTGTCTCTATCAACAGCTTCCTTCCACGAGTTCTTTTGCCACCCACATTCAAGCTACTCAAATGCACAACACTACAAATCAACTTATTCTAATTTATGTAATGTTTATTCAACAGCACCTTTCCTCAAACTCTGCAACATCCAAGATCCAAAGCGTGACATATGCATCAAAAATTCACTCCAAGAATTTCTCATAGACCTGCCAAAAAATCCAAACTATTTTGATTTCATACAATTTGAACCATTTACGTACGAGCCATACACATTCAAATATGACTACGGTGACTTTCTTAAAGGATACTTCAAACTTTTTGATGGCAAAGGCTATGGATTGAAAAATACAAAAGTCTTAAAACTCAAATCAGATTTCACAGACAAAGACATGAAGATTCTTGCGCTCGTTCACATGCCAAAATTGTTCGCAACAGCAAACCTTGACACTAAATTTGAATTAGGATCACTTAAGTATGAAAATACAATTCCATTTAATGCTACATTCCGTGATGTAACTACAAGATGGACTATTAAGGGAAAAATTGAAGAAAGAGATGGAGAACAGTTCATGAAAATTGTGTTGTTTGATGTCTTACCGGAAGCTAAGGAATTGGTTTTTGGAACATCTGATGTGTTCCCTAATGAACAACTTAGTAAGTATTTGTGGCATGTTAATGCTGATTTTTTAAACATTATTTTAAACCAGTGATGGGCAAGTCATGTGCCGCGACACACAAGTGTGAGCAAAATTGAAAATTCCGTGTTTTTTTGGTCATCAGGATTTCTTGGGAGTCGTTCATTAATTATGTCACGTCTTTTTAAGATAAGATTTGAGACAATTTATTAAAAATTCAATATTATTGTACCTGAAATATTTGTGAAAAAGTGAAGGATGGGCTCATAACTCGTGTTACCAGGGGAGTAGCCAAGTAATTGAGGGGGGGGGGGGGGGGTGTGCTGTGGTTACAAAAAAGTTTTGTCAAATCAAAATGAAGATATATTTTTTAACGTAGAAGGATTTGTCAACCTCCTTCACTGCCCACCTAGCTACGCGCCTGCATGTTACATAGCAACTGATCAGTCCCACTTGGTTTTCTATAATTATCCTTGAAATCATCACCAAATTTTTTTTTCAATTAATTCTTCTTTCTTATTTATAGACGACTTATTTATCGGCTTCATCAACCAAAACTGGAAAATATTCTACAATGTTATGATCGGCGAAACACGTAAACAATGGGAACCAGTTTTTAGAAACGTAACCAACAAGTTCTTTGAACAGATTCCATTTAGAAAACTTGTATTATCGAATGATAGTTTTTAGATGCTATTTAATAAGTCATTAATAATAAAAAATGCTTTGACTATGTTTGCAGCTGTTTTATACTTAAAATCATGACTTTTACCCATTCAAAAATATTCCACGAAATGTCAACTGCTTCCTCAATTCAAATAAGTTTAAATTAAAGCATATTGAATTCTATGGTGATTATTTTCACTAAGGAACAATAAATTCACTCCGCCAACAAAGCGAAGAAGAAGCAAAATGAGAAAGTTTTTGCAATTATAAAGTGCCGCCCAGAAGGCATTTTGCCGCATGAGCTTGTACAAATAAATTAACGACGCGCGAAAAAGGAGGAAAATAAAAGGAACAGATTCGAGTCATTGAATTTGACTTAATTACACTCTCTGGAAACAACTAATTTTAGAGTTGTTGAAAAAAAATGGGAACAAAAAGTTTTTGAATGGCTTTAATGCTTGGTGTGGACCAGTGGTGTCCATACTGTGTGCCGCGGTACCATGGTGTGCCGTAGAAATTTTTTTGGAAATGACGAGAGCGATATGCTTTGTGCGACTTTAGTCATGGCTTCCACCTAAAGTGTGCCGTGGCTCAAAAAAGTTTGGACAACACTGGTGTGCACGATCTGAAAGGTTTTTGAATCATTTTTGACTGACTGACTTTTAAGGCCCGTATCATAGCTCAGACTCATTCAAAGGCTATTTGATACTCAGCTTTATTCAGGTTCCTGTCAAAATTCAGACTTACTTAGACCACTTTTTAATGTTAAAATCATTCAGACCTGCTTATAAGATCCATATTGAACTGCCATGGATCCATAAGAATCCAATCTTAGCGCTTTTAAACCCGAAAAACTTATATATCGATTACTTCCTCACTTTACATCTTTTGTCTTTAAGAATATTCTTCCTATTCCTTGAATCTCCATTTCCTACACATTTTTTTTCCATCCTCATCTTCATTTGCATGGTGACAAAATTTATTGTTATTTTATTCATGAGATTCCCCATTATTGTCGCACTAGATAGATTGGAATGAGCGTAGTGAAACATTTCATGATGTTTTTTTTATCTCAGTCGTTTTATCTTTTTGTTCCTCACAATGTCTTTATATACATGCATACGATGTTATATCCTCATTTATGTGGCAACAAAGGGTGTCGCTTATTTCCCTCTTTATCACTGCTCGCGATGTTTATTCATTTTCATACCCCCACTTGAGAGTTTGCAGAGGTTTAGTGTGATTTTTTGTTTAGTTGAATAGTGACGCTGAGGAACCTTAGGTGGATTTTGGAGGATTGAATGACATTATTGATGTATCTGCCAGAGCTGAACCTTTCTAAATTAGGGGACCTAGTATTGATTGGCTGTCCAACTGCGTACTTTTGATCGGGACATTCTAGCTGTTTAAATCAAAGTCCTGCCTAGAATCCTTAATGTTCCACTTTTTGGAACCTATTTTCCTTGGAAAATGCTTGAAAATTTGGCCTGTCCCGCTTTTTCAGAGACTAGTTCCACTTTTTGATCAAAAATCGGCAAAAGCTGATGGACAGCCTAAATATTGACGCACCCTCAATTTTTGACCCCCCCCCCCCCATGATTATCCACACAATGTAGACAACCCCCCAAAAAATTCTCCCAAAACCATCCTAAAGGGTTACTCAACACGCATAGACAGATGAAGATGTTTTCATGAGATTGTGCGGAAAAACACATGCTTTTAATCGTATTTACATTTCATAATCACTTTTATTGCTCTCTTCTCTTCCTTCACAAACTCGTTCAACTTCCGATGCCAAGAAAAAAAATATTATTTGCATAATTTAAATCACTCTTTTGCACTCATTCATGAAAATGAGTGTACAAGAAATAAAAGACAATAGGAAGAGATGAAATGTTTGTATGAGAAGTGAAGGGTGTGTGTGTGACAGATGTTGGTATAAGGCGCATTTTTTGAATTATATTGAATGATTGCTTGATGTGTTGAATGTCTAGCCAGAAGCAAGGCCAGGGAGGGGGTATAAATCAACAAGATTATTTTCAAATTATAGCTGCGCCACTGATATGGTAGTGACATTTTAGAAGATTCAAAGAATAAAAATATACAGGCTCTTATGGACTAGACATGATATAAGGACACCTCTATTAAATAAGTTCTTTAAAACAGACTTTGGAGATGGCAAGAGAGCATGGTGAAGGCTAAAGAACTCATGGAAAGATAGAGGCTGTTGACAGAGACAGTATTGCATTTGTAATAGGAAATTATCAAGCGATAGCCAGCGATGGAGCTAGATTTAGGCGGCATTTATGGGAGGCCATGAATCACAATTGATATATAGGGCTATCGAAGTAAGTATGGTGGCAACGTGAAGGTGACTCCTTGTTGAATTTCTCCATCCGCAAAGCTGCTTTATGACTCGTATCGACGTGGTGTTGCCTTGAGATCCAAAAATAAGTTTAAACTTGAATTTTTGTAAGGTTGTATTAAGTTCTTGTTGATGCCACAGAAAGCATGAGTAGCTATACATCAAAGCATCTCACCCAAGGGTGTGTTACTGATGAAATGATCAAAATTGATCAAAATGTAATACTTCAGTTCCACACCCTTGATCTCACCAACATTCCAAAGCTAACCCCTAAATCAACCAACTCAAATCTTCCCTCAAAATTATGCTAAAGTTTATCATTATGTGTGTATGTCAGAGTGTATGTGCATAAAATCACGATTTCATTGTCGTTGTCATATGTTATGACACATTTTCCGCATCTTATTTTCATTTTTTCTTGTTTCAACAATTTTTTCCCAATGAAAAATAATTTTTTTTGTTCCCCTCTTTTTTTGTAGAGCGAATATAATTTTTAAGCAGGCAGAAGTAAGAGCATTTGAAGTCGGGGGGAGGGAAAAATGATAATAAGTTTATGAATGAGGAAAAAATCATATGGATGGAAATTATGATGATTACTTTAATCGAATTTTCTTGCGCATACAGCCTTTTTTTATATTATTGAAAGTGATGACATGAAGCTTGCGGTATGAATAGTAATGAGGGATGATTATTATGATTGTTGATGCTCAGATAATATTAAAAATGGGGTTATGACTTCCATGCTTGTTGAGTTTTGATGGGTATGAATTTTGTAATTAAATGATTTTTTGAAATTTTTTTTTAAAAAAATAAATTCAAACTAGAATTGTAAAGTTTTAGTTTTTGAACTTACTTACTTTACTATCTTAGTTCAAGCGCACGAGGGCCCATTGTCGCGCTTAGAGATCGTCTAAAGACTGTTCTTTCCTCTGAAACCTTCTGACAGTTCGGGATATTAAGGACGCTAGCGTCCTTTTTCAACTATGTAAGTTGAACTTGGTTTAAAAATAACAAAAAGATTTGAAAAATTAGTAAAAATGGAATTTAATTTCTTTTATAAAACTTGAAAGATTCGAACCTACGATTTATTGACCAATCCAATTATTTTCAATTTCATCGATGTCATGAATATCGCAAAATTCCAAATTTAAACAATTTCAAAAATTCACATCACAGAAGCTCATAAAGTCATTCAACATTAACAGACAATAAAATTCCAAAAAACAAAATTCCCATATTACATATGTTCATGCAATGAATTTTTAACAAAACAACGATAATATTGTTCTTCTGCTGCTCCATCAAAATATTTTTTATTCATTTTTTGATTCTTCAACAAAATTTCCCCGCTGTGATAAGAAAGAAGACAAGAAGGAAGCGAGCATATGGATGAATAGAGTGAAAGAAAGGAAGGAAATGAGGAAAATTCAATTGATATCTTTAGCAGCTTTTTCATTCCACCACTCGGTGTCTTTTTTCTTGCTTCTTCTTCATTTTTCCATTAAGCATCTTGAAGCTTATAGATTGTAGTTTTTTTATTAGCTTAGTTTTTGGAGGATGTTGTGTGGCATTTTGGGATAGATTAAGATATTCAGACTCAATGAATTAACAAATTTAGAGAAGAAGTAGGTTTAATGGAGTAAGACACCCCCCCCCCCCCCCCATTTCCCTATCAGACCTTTATTAAAAGTTTTTCAAGTTTTTATTGTTAAGACTTGCTTACTTCCTCATTAAGATACTGGACCCTTCATCTTGCTGTTCTACCCATCCAAAAGGGCGAAGCAAGAAATTTATTTTTGGGGAGGCGGTGTTGAAAACGTATTGGATCCTAGCAATTTTAAGAAGTTTTTTCCAGAGCTCGAAGTCAATGAAATTTTGTAAAGAGTCCATTCCGTAATACAAAATCGATGAAAATCTCGAGTCAACTTTGAGTTCTGGTTTTTGCATATAGCGAGAAGGTTGACCCCCAAAACCCCCTGCCTCTTTTATCCGAAACCCAATATAATCGCACTGTTGACCAACCCCAGAAAGCACACGTTGGTTAATCAATCAGAAATCAAAAACCAAATCGGCATGGATCTAACATAGAGCTTAATTCGATTTAAATCCGGCTCCACACCAGAGTCAAGCTTAACCTTAACCTTAACGTCAGATTTCTGATCGATTAACCGACTTGTGCTTTCTGGGAACAACGCATATTTATAAATATTTTCGTCAGTTCCAAAACTTCAAAAAGCGCTCTAACCCCCATCCACACCCATCCAACAATCCATCCTAAACAATGAATGTTTTTTATTTAATTTATTTCACAATAGGAGAAGAAAAAGCTGCCAGATGAGATAAAAAATAAATTCAATAAGTGAATTGTAAGGAATGAATGAATGATGTATCCTTAAAGAATAGACGGCGAGGATGAAAATAAATAATTTCATTCATCTATTGGTTAGTTCCATACACATCCTTTCACTTCATTTTCGCCAGATACATGGAAGAAGTAGAAAAAAAAAGCTTTATTGAGACGTCAAAGTGATAAAAAGAATAGAAAATAAACTCATTGTGACTTTGAAGCACATACAATGTGGAATGTGTGCGAGGCAATGGAGCGAAAGAAGACAACAAGACATGAAAATGAGAATTGAAAGATGTGAATGGATGGAAAAATAAATAAATAAATAATGCATGTTGCTATGAACATGAGGAGATGGTTGAATCTGTAAGGAATGGGGCAACTCAATTAGGATAATAATGGATGTAATTCCTTCAGTGTACTGATAACAAGTTTATGTCTTGTTATAGTTAATAATAAAAATAGTTGGAATAATGACATGGGATGCAATGTGTGGGCTAGAATTACTCGTCTTTTTATATCAGCTTAATTTTTATGGGTTTGTGAGCATTACTATGAGTGGGTGTGGATTGGAATTGGAGACTTCCTGATGTGCTGTGTGACCTAGTAAAATTTGTCATGAAATATTTTCTTAAAGCTGATTGTTTTCAATTAAATGACCATTTTACAGCCTACCTGCTGCTCAATCAGGTTGTCAGTCTATCCAACAGCCGGACAATAGACTCTTTCTGTGTTAATAGTCGATATTAAATCCTACAACTTTACAAGACTATAACCTTTGTCAAGTCAACGAATCATTAGCTCAACAACCCCTAAATCAGTGTTTCTCAAACTTTTCAGGCTGTTGAGCAGTAAATCATCCGTTCATCTATCCATCTCATGCTGGCAACCACTATTGACACATCTAGATTTTTTTCGCGGAACAAAGTTTGAGAAGCACTGTCTTAAATCATCAATTCTCCATCTAAACCCATTCGCATCCAAAAATAGCCTCCCCCAAAACAAGACTTCTTTATGGTCCTCAACTAAAGTCGTTGCCTTGACGAGTCAACGATCATTCTATATATTTTTTTTATATAACATAAAAAGCTACAAAAAATCAATAAAATTCGTGTCGTTTTGTCATTTGTTTTAATGATGCATGAGACTTACTTGCTTTTGCTGTTCTACTGAAGCCTATTCGCGAAGGCCCATAAATTGACAACTTAATGACTTCACAACACACTAAATGGCAATAATAGTATGTTTTCTTGTAGTTTTCTATTTTCTATTTTTTTTGTGTGTTTCAACATTCCGAAAACGAAAACGAAAAAATATTAAAAGGAAAAGCATTACGTGTATGGTTTTTGTGGTGACGTAGAGTAGCATAAATAGTGGGTAAGTGGAATTTCATAATGAAATATTCTGCGAATATTATATGAACTATATAGCATATCTAATACGGGAGTAGGGAGTGAGATGTGGCATATGAATGTCATGAGTTATTAGAAGTAAATACTCAATTACTTTTTATTGGAGCTTTATAAGTTTTGAAGGTTTCACAACGATATTAGGGATTTGAACCCACGGAGTTGAATAATGTTAAGCAATTTAATATTTTATGGCCAGTTATAGACTGTGCCCATCGTTCATTTCGTATTCCAAAAGAATCGAAAAGTCAAGAGTCAAACCACAACTCAAAATGCTGCCACAGATATCAAGTCTTTTGGACAGTAACAATTTTCCATCGTTAAGCAAACGACATCAAGTTTCTGCTCATTCACATCCAGTGAATGCTGCAAGTAACTCATCAGCAACATTTAAAGAAGAGATTAATCAGCAACAACTGATCAATAATATCAGTTATGCAGAGAAACTCAACGAAGCAGTAAAGAATGAAAGCCTTTTCAAGAAATTCACAGAAGCTCAAGAACGTCTAAAGAGAATCCCCAACATTGAAGAAGCAATAAATCAGTTCTGCAGTTTCGTAGACGAAGTCGGAAAGATCCCAAAGGATGCACCTCAAGGAACTGCATTTAAAATCATGGTGAACTATGGCTTCATTGGCTGCCCTCCAGCACCGAACAAGCCAGTTCAAAAATAATTTATTAACGTAGTTCATAAGCTTAAAAAAAAGCTTTTTTTTTTTTTTTTTTCTCGCTCGGCAACTTTTTTTAAACTTTTTATGCCACATTTTCATGATATATGTAAATCTCATTCATCAAAATTAATAATTAATCAAGATATAGTTGAATTAAAGCCATATTCAGGCTGGTGTCAAAATAAGACTCAAAGAAATGTAACTTAAACTACAATAATTCCAAATTTGAAATAAAGAAAGATTTGTAAATTAATATTTTATGAATGTTTAAATTTTGAATAAATCCACAATTGTATTAATTCCGAATGGTACAAGTCGGTTAATCGATCAAAAATCCGGCACCAAACTGGTGTGACTCTGTGGATCTAAAGCGAAGCACACATCATCAATACCACACCTTCTCAACCACATCAACAGCTTTTCTTCAATAATCTCCCCAATTATTCTCCCCTTTAAATGTCAATACATTTCAATATCTTTCCCTCCTGTTCATTATTTACCTAATCATCCAACAATGCCCACCTTGTTAGTCAGTTGTCATGATTCAATTTTATCCCTTTTATATTCTTATTCAATTCAGCAACAAAAAAAAAATAGTTCATAGCTTCTACATTATAAGCTCATTTAACTCCTCATTCAAGTATTTTCAGTACACAAAATGAAATAACAGTCAAAGGAGAAAGTGGAGAGGAAGCGATGGAATGTCGTAAATACATGAAAAGAAAGGAAAAAAGCATTGGGAAAATAAATAGAGGAAATAACAATTGATATGATTTTCTTTAAGGAATTGAGATATTTTAGGGGGTTGTGGTGTCCGAGCAGAGTGGAATCTGGGATATCGAGCCATATGAAGGCGAATCTACCAATGTGAGAGTAAGGTCGCTTTGGCGCGAGTGGTTAAGCAACAGACCGGATATCTGCAAAACCCTTTTGATAGGCCTGGGTTTGATTCCCACCAGTGACCGATCTCTCAATCCATTACAATGCTCACAGCATTAAAGAGGGAATCAATTTGATGGACTTTGAGTAGGAAGTAGTTTTTGAAAAAGTAGAGGACCTGAAAGTAAAATAGAAGACATCCAGCGAGTCTACCAATTTTATTCGATTTCTGGATGAATTAAAACAAAACAAAACCATTTTATATTTGAAAAATAAAAAAAATAGTGGACTGTCCTTTAAAAAACCAAGCACATTGTCAGCTTAACTATGAAGGTCTTTGAGGGGTCTGAAATAGCAATTCTGACATTTTAAGTCATTTATTGAGATATCAATCACCTTTGTGGGTCAATATTTAAGCACAAAAGACAGACCTGGAACTACAAAAATAAGAAATAGCTACAAAACTAGCTTTTTAAGATAACAAGTGCTTATTTTGCTTTGGCCTTCAAAAAATAACATTTAAAAATCTCTCAAATTCGCGACTCAAACCCACTTCTATTAAATCTAATATAACAAAAACAATATGAAAGAAATTTCACTTATTCCTATTCTTTATTCAGCTTATCCGATGTTTGTGTGTTATAATAATAATATTGTGAATTAATATACGATTGGTTTGCACGTTAAAAACGCATAAATTAGATAGTTTTCGCGTTCTTTTCTATTTCAGTTCCCTTTACCATGACATTTATTGATTTTACTTACTCAAAAAAGGTTTGCTTATTTTTCTATGTTCATGTTTTTGTGCTCTATATTTGAGGTTGAAGGACTTTTTGGTTTAGTTTTTTTTTTGCGTTCGAGCTCATAAGTTAACTTTAATTGAATGTCGTGATGGCTTTAATAGGGGAGATGGAAGGGGGTTTTTGGTGAATTTTGAATTTTTCTTGTAGTTTTTTGGCTGAAGTTTTGTGTTGTTTAAAGTGACGGAGAAGAGGACTTAAACTGCTGGCTGATGATACATAT
The DNA here is from genome assembly GCA_917627325.4 of Chironomus riparius. Taxonomy (NCBI): domain Eukaryota; kingdom Metazoa; phylum Arthropoda; class Insecta; order Diptera; family Chironomidae; genus Chironomus; species Chironomus riparius. Next base: position 10,859,008 of record OU895877.1, on the reverse strand, counting down.
GCTGGTTATAAGACCTTGTCATGATGCCTCCAATAAAGGGGGTTCATCTAAGGAACACATAAGAAAGTCTAGAGTACGATTACTTAATGGTTCCCTTGTGACACATCGCAGACACTAGCTTAACTACAATAAAGTCATCAAAAGTTCCCAAAACAGTCAAACAGACAGCAACATAGCTAGAATTTAAACAATTCTTCAATGCATTCCCATAAAAATTATCTCAGGCAATGCAAATTTTCCACAAAAGAAATTCTCAAATAAAACACAAAAGGCTCCGTCCAATTCACACACATTGTACCAAAAAATCCGATTGAAAAAGAATTTAACGCTAAAAGTGGAAACTTTTTAATTAAAAAGATAAACATTTGCGTCTGGCAAAATCTGGCCAAAATAACATTAAAATAAGCGAACATGGAAAATGGAATTTAATTTTTATGTATTTTTGAAAAGAGAGAAAAAAAAATAACCAAAGAAGGAAATAAATGCGGGAAGTGTCCATGTACTATAATTAAATTAGAGGAATCTCTTTAGAATCTAATTTAATTTCCCTCAACTGTTTTTTCTTATTTTTTTCCTCTTAAACAGCAATTTGAAAAGAAATTTGTTTTAATTGAGATAAAATGTTCTAATAAAATCGTCTTTTTTCTGCTGCTCGATGCTGTTTTTTCCTTGTTTTGCTTCCTCCTTTTTTTCAAATGCAGTGATTTTGGATGGATTTATTGAGGAGGACCTTCTTGTGGTGATTTTGTGGGGGTTTAGTATGGTTAAATATTTTTTAATACTTAAAATAAAATAGCGAAGTTCGACTTTAGTCTGAATCAAGCCTTAAATAATTGGTTTATGCTTACAAAGCTCGACTTAATCTTCAGTCACTGAAATAAAGTTTCATTCAATAATGTCGTGTCTCAATAGCTCAACTTACGCCTCAGCATCTCGATTTAAGACACGATAAAATCAACTATAGACCTTATTCCTAAATTTAAGCCCCAAAAGTTCGAATTAGGCCTCAACAGCCCGATTTAAGTCTCAACAGCTCGACTTAAACCTCAGCAGCTCAGCCTAAGCTTCAACAGCTCGACATAGCCTTTAGCAGCTCGACTTAAGCCTCAATAACTCAATTTAAGTCTCAACAGCTTGACTTAAGCCTCAACAGCTCAGCCTAAGCTTCAACAGCTCGACTTAGGTCTCAACAGCTCAAATTAAACCTCAACAGCTCGATTTAAGTCTCAGCAGTTCGATTTAGGCCTCAACAGCTCGACTTAGCCTTTAAAAGCTCGATTTAGAATTCAACAGCTCAACTTAGACTTCAACAGCTCGACTTAGGCTTTAACAGCTCAACTTAAGCTAAAACAACTCAACTTAAGCTTTAACAGCTCAATTTAAACTTCAACAGCTCAAATTAAACCTCAACAGCTCGATTTAAGTCTCAGCAGCTCGACTTAGGCCTCAACAGCTCGACTTAGACTTCAACAGCCCGATTTAAGTCTCAACAGCTCGACTTAAACCTCAACAGCTCAGCATAAGCTTCAACGGCCCAACTTAGCATTTAGCAGCTCGACTTAAGCCTGGACAGCTTGATTTAGGTTTTAACAGCTCAACTTAAGCCTCAACAACTCAATTTAAGTCTCAGCAGCTCGACTTAAACTTCAACATCTCGACTTAGGCTTCATCAGCTCGACTTACGCCTCAACAGCTCGACTTAAACCTCAACAGCTCGACTTAGGCTTCAACAGCTTGACTTAAGCTTTAAAAAATCGACTAATGTCTTGACTCCTCTATTAAAGCTGCTAGTGCTCAAATAATGCATAAAACACAAAGCATAAGCAGCCATCATTCAAATGATTACCCTTTTATCAAGCTTCTACAGAAAACTTCACAAAAAATCTCATAAATTTCCTCAAAAATCTCCCACAAGGAATCTCATGAAACTCAAAGAAAAACAGCACCAAAAAAATTCCCTCATTTAAGCGAGATTTTTAATTATTTTGCTGCTCAGCGACGGGGAAAATTTCATTATCAACAAAACATAATTGCATGGACCAAGCAAATAAAGAAAGAACAACAAGAGTGCGGAGCTGCAATGATTAACTTTTATTGCTTTACTCACTCGCTTGCTAAACGTAATGAGATTGACCAGGTAATTATTTTCATCATTTATTGTTTCCTTCTTCATTATATCTGGAAATTTTTATAAATTACTGCAAAAATTATTTTTTTTCATCCCCTCTTGTTACGTCTTCCTTTCTTTTCAACCTCGATGCTGTTGATTTCGTGTAATGAATAACAGAGTTGCAAAGTGAAAAAGTGAAGTAAGTTAATTAATTACGTTTTTTATTCACTGGGTACTTGGGGTGTGGAGTTATCATAGGAATTATAAAATGAACAAGCGATAAAGCGATAAAGAAGATCGAAAACTGTTGCGATCTGTCACTTGCATGTCGTCTGTCATTGCCTGCTTACAGATGGTGTCTTTGACAGATCTGACACATGTGCCTGCCTAGCAACTCTGACTTTACTCTTGAGAAGGAGACTTCTACAAGAGCAGGAGCAATGTAGAATTGTATCAGCTTTTCAATGAAGCTGATATCGTACGACGAATTAGAATTAACAGGCTCTGTTGGGCTGGACATGTTGTTAGGAGACCTGTTGAAGCTCCCATTAATAAAATCTTTAAGAATGTCTTTGTAGATGACAAAAGATCACACGGACGTCCCAAGAACTCTTGGAAAGAAGCAATTGACAGCAGAGCTCAAAGTCGACTCGAGTTGACTCGAACCCTATCGACTTCGAGCTCTGGTTGACACAGACAGTATTGCATTTGGTATGGGTAGTTTGCATAGGATAGCCATCGATAGAGCCAGCTTCAGGGATCATATAAGGAAATTCATGGACTACAATTGTTCTGTACGGCCAGCGAAGTAAGTAAGTAAGTTATAAATTAGGACATAATTAGGAGAAGTAGATTAAAGTCTTTCATATTTGATGAGACCGAAATAAAAATCTCCCTAAAAATGAAACAGCACAAGCTTAAAGTATAAGCTAGTTTGGGTTTGTGTGTCTTCAAGTCATCGAGCCAGGAAGGTTTAACAAGCACTGTATCAGTCTAAAAGAGTCAAAGAAGTCAATTCAACTAATAAATACAAAACAATCAGCAACACTTAATATAAAAGTTCATAAATTGAATTCAATTAACTTTGACACATGTGCCATTGAATAACAAGAACAAGAAACAGTTCCTATCGAATTCCAAAAAGGGTCAACTTTAATGGATTTTTCAATAGTCTTGAAAGATTTAGATGAGGAAGCATATAGGATGGAAGGATATGGAAAGTCGCCATGTGTGAAAAATAAATGAAATAAATTTTTTGTTCTTCTCTAAAGTGTTTTTAGATGAAACCATTAAGCCATTCTAACTTCCCTTCCAAAAACTTTTAGTCTAAGAAAAAAAAAGGACAATCAGCTTTTACGGTTGTTAAGACTAAGAAGTAAAGCATTTAAATACCAATTTAATACAATTGCTGCCATGGATCGTAAAAACTAAAACTGCCAGCACTATAATGTGAAACGATTAGGTAATGGCTGAATGTCTCGGGGATAGTAAAATTTAACCACTCGAAATGAAAACGGTTGTAAAAAAAGAAACTAAAACAAATGGCAATTTTCATCGCACATTAAACGCTCCAGTATATAGTATTGTGTGTTCTGTACACACACTTTGAATGCGTAAAAAAGCTAATCAATCTTTCTATCGTAAATTATGGACGCGTTGGAATGCCTTTCTTTATTGAGTTTCTTTTGCTGTTTTTTCGAATTGGAAGGGACAGGAAAAAGTAAAGTTTTTTGAAGGATATATTTTTGACTTTTCCTTGTTTTTCTTGTATATTGGAATGTTGGGCTGTTTTTGAGCTTAAGTGCCTAAAGCGCATTTTTTAGATTTTCATTAGCGTTTTAATATATAAATGTTCAAGACTCAATGCATGAATCTCATATCGCTCTTAGCGCGATGCATAAAGCTCGTCTCGCTCTTAGCTCGATGCATGAAGCTCATCTCGCTCTTAGCTCGATGAATAAAGCTCATATCGCTCTTAGCTTAATGAATGTAGCTTATCTCGCTTTTAGCTCAATGTATGAAGCTCATTTCGCTCTTAGCTCGATGCATGAAGCTCATTTTGCTCTTAGCTCCCTAATATAACATGGAATGCACAAGAAGGTACAGTAGCAGCTGTCAATCAGACCGTACCTCTTCAATTTAAAGTTTATACCTAAAAATTTGCTGCCATGCTGATTTTTCTACTGCAAAACTTTATTTCAATTTCTGTCCAGTCATCCAAAACAATAATCCAGACACACGAACTTACATCAAAAACTGCTTACCCAAATATACACTCCGATATTGTTTTCTGCGATAAATTTAGCTCCCCTCACATACTTTCTCCAAAAATTTCTTCTGTATACACACATAACGTGTTAAATAATAATATTATGACCAAATAAAATTAATTTTCACGTCAAAATGTGCCTTCATTCAGCCACTCGTACAGCATTAAATAAATTATAGTGTTTTTATTTTTATATATGTAACATCACAAGCTACTGTTTTTATTTTTATGTACATTGTATTGCAATATAACTAAATGAGGAAGGCAATGGAATTAGCATTTTTTTTTTTTCGTGGGGGGACGTGAAATTTTTTCAAGGATTTTTATTTTGCTTCTGAAAATATAAATTTTGTTGACAAAAAAAGGGTTGTAACGGGAAAATTTGCGACTTTTGATTTGAATTGAATTTATTTGCAAATGAAAATTTTTTCGTGTTTTTTTGCAGATTTTTATCATAGGAGTGGTTTGATATTTTTGGTGTAATTTATTGGTTTTGGAGGTAGAATTGGGGTTTGGAAGTTGTGAGTCAGAAAATTTGTTTTCACATCCGAAATTGACGGTCATTTAAAAAAACAATGGATTTCCAGGAATTTCTATTGTTCTTTACTTGCTGACCCCCCCACCCCCCTACAGACGTCGTAAGTGAGTGGCCACGTCCATCAATATCCTTCGATATGATTACATCATCCAACATTATACTCAATTTAAAGAAATCCTCAACCCAAACCCTCCCACCCTCGCCTCTCCCAACTTTTATTTATTGAACGTAATTTTTCTCGACTCTCTCAACTTGAATACTAAATTGAAGAATAAGAAAAATTTCCATTTATTTTCCATTCAATACAAAAATGCATTGGAGGAAATATTTTCAATCAAATATTTGCACGATGAGCATTCCTCACAAAAATATTGCTTCAATGCACTTCAATTGAAGGTTGTTTGCTCCACACCAGGCAAGCTTAAAGCAAATTAAGCGATAAATTGTGTTTTTGGTACTTGAACGTGATTCCATTAACCTGCGGATGAGCATTTTCATTTTTTCTGCTACTTGCTTTTCTGGGTTTTCCTTCTTTTGTGTTATTAAAGGTTTGGCGGCAGACTATGAAGCATTTGAAACGGAATTTAAAGACATGTCTCTGAATGGCTTTATTTTTTTGCGTGTTCTTGGGATGATTTGACTGGATATTTTGGAGAAGAGTTGACATTTTGTCTTGGTTGGGGTGAATTAGCTTGAAGGTTAATCAAAAGTATGAAATCAGGTAGATTCTTCTTTTAGCTAGCTAGAGCTCTTGAAGATGTGTGAATACATAACATATGTAGACTTGTGCTGCACTCAGCTTAACACCACCATGTTCCAACCCCACCTTCTCGCTGTGAGAGGCTGTTAATCCAAGCCACATAGTGGAGACCAACGGGGCTCTGGTTTTTATAGGTTGCGTTGGCCCAGCAAGTAAACGACCTCTACCTTAATTTGATCTTATTTTGTAAAATTTTGCCAAATTAAGTCTGATTAAGTCTGGTTCTACCCAACAGTGTGGAACTGATAAGTTACATTTTGATCATTTTTGGTCATTTTCCAGTTCCACATCCTTGGCTCTTATAAGCCTGCTCTCAATCAGGATAGTTTGCTCAAAAGTATTCACATATAGCTCAATTCTATCTAATCTGGTCTCGCTAAGCTCAGCTCTATACAAATCTAGTTTATTTCATCCTAGTTCTACTAAATCTAGTTTAAATCAGCTTAGTTCTACCAAATCTAGTCTCTTTTAACTCATCATAGCCAAAACTAAACTCTTTAAGGTCAAATCTATTAAATCAAGCCTAATATTGCCCAACTCTACCCACCATAGTAGGTTATTCCTCAATTTAAGAAGTCATATGCCCCTCCTACCCATCCACACTAATGTCACCGCTCATTTCAAACTTGTTTTCGTAAAATTTTCCACATTTTCTTAAACTTTACATTCCAAAGCAATCAGAATGGAAAGAATCACCCTCAATTTATTCAAATGACTTTAACATCAGCAAAAGAAGAAGAAAACAGGAGGAAAAGTAAGAGTAAAAGAAAAATTATGGGATGCGTATCGACGAAGCAGATGAGCAAATAATTTTCCAGTAAATTTAACATCCAGAAAAATCTCAACATACCTTTTTTTGGCGAATGAATGAGTAAGTAAATGAATTTTACCCTTATTTTAAATAATCACAACAACAAAAAAATATTATTTTGTGCTGAATAACGGTGAATATGAGCATCATTGACTTTAAGTGGTTCCAGTGGGTTTTAGACTCATCTCTTGTCTGTGCCGCATTCACAAAAACACACAAAAAATCCTGGTGAAAAAAGTTTTTCTCATTAAGCGCAGTTTCATGGATTTATTGTTATTAAAAACTTAAGTAAATGAAAAAGTTTTTTTTTGTGTATGCGGAAGTGAAATGGAGATTTTAAGAATGAGAGAATTTGTAAATTATTACGAAAATTCTGAAAAATGTAGAATGAAGAGTAATAGCTTTAATCCTTATTTTCTAGTTGTGTGGTTTATATGAGGATTTATATCACGTTTTAGTTTGAGATTCTCATGAGTTTAATTCATCTTGTGGGGTTAATCAAGGATCTAGGAATTATATGTGTATGAAGAATATCCAAAGTGAGACAAATAGTTTTGGTGACTTAGCAGCAGAGATCTCAAACCAAAGATCGACTTTTACGAGGATGCGAGTTCGATTCCCATCAATAGATTCTATCATCGATCAGGATCGCAGTGCCTTCAGCTCGTCGCAACCAATCAGTATAACCCAGTGGTCCTCAAACTGTGTGCCGCGGTTCACTAGGTTTATGTTTTATGCCTTCAAAAAGGTCATGGAAATCATTTAGTGTGCAACGAGACTATTCAGGTGTGCCTCAAAAAAATTTATGTAAAAAAATGTTCCGTGGACCAAAAAAGTTTGAGAAACACTGAGATTGACTGTTAATACGTTAGCATAATTCATACAGCAGTTATAAGAAGATCCACTAGGATTCAGTCTCTAAAGATCCATTTTACCCGAATAACACAAGTCGGTTAATCGAAGAGAAATCCTTAGAGAAATCCAGCATGCTGGATTTAAATTGATGCTAGCACCATGCCAGAATCATACCTGCTTGGTGCCAGATTTGTGATCGATTAACCCACTTCTGCCATTCGGGTGATTAACGTGAGAGGTCGTTCGCAAATTACGTCACGCAAAAAATCAACTTTTTCGATCCCCTTTTTTACAAAATTTGTATGAAGAAGAAGTAAGAAATTGTTTAAACAGTCACAAGTTCCTATACTCCTTCATCTTCTTAAACCAGTGGTGTGCAAACTGTTTGAGCCACGACACACCTTGATGGTAAATCATGACGAAATCCGCACACAGCGTTCGGTTCTTTGTTTTTTCAAAATAATTCTCCAGCACACTAGTGCGTTGCGGCACATAGTTTGAACAACACTGCCCAAAAGCGTCACGTAATTTTCAAACGAACCCCTAGTTAAAAATTAAGTTTACACAAAATCAAGTTAAATTGTTTTTGTATAATTTTTTAAAACGATAATTGTATGGAAATCCAAAAACTTTACCTTTTTCAACCTTTACCAAATTACCTCAAATCATTTCAACATTAATTAACCCTTAAAAGTCGTCATCACATCTCCCTTACCTCAAATTCCTCAATTCAATTTCACCTCTATCCACATTTATTTATTACTTAACAATTTACTCTCATTTATTTATTTTCTTCCTTCCCTCATTTACAGTCATTATATTTACCTCTCGTCTTCACTTCCTCGCCAACTTCTTTCGTCGAGTTAATGGAATTTATTGAAAGCCACTTTTTAATACCCTTATAAGTATATCAAATTAATTTACAGAGCTTTTATGAATTAATTCGCTACACTTAATGACTTAATATGCATTAAAAAAATTATTTTCCTACCTTTCCTGTTTTCGCACAAATTTTTTTACTTCTTCTTCCTCTATCGTCAGTTTCCTTCCTCACTTCTTCCTGCATCAGATGATGAAAGTTCATGATTTTAATTGAAATGGGAAATTATGCTTGAAAAATCTAATTAAAATTCATTACGATAGAAAAATTTGTTGTTTGGGGGTGGGGATTGTGGAATTGTTGGATAGGAAAATGATGAACAACAGCAGCGGAATTTGTGAATTGAGAGTGAAAATTTCAATGCACTTGTAAATGAAATTGTGGATGAATGAGAAAATATGTAAATCTTGATGATGATGATGCTTTGAAGTTGGATGGTGCGCTTGTGGTGGAGATTGGGGGTCATTATTGGATTTTGATCAAACCCACTTTTTAGTTTAGGGATCAAAATCTGACTGCTGAATAGGAGTGATCTAAAATTGATCCTCAAAATTAGGGTTGATTTCAATAGGGCCCTAGGACCTTCAATTGGGTTGTATTCCTTATTTGAGTCACATTCTTAAACCTCTTCAACCTAGCGGCATAGCGTAGCCATCAAAGAACGATTTCCCAAATGATACAAGTCGGTTAATCGATCAGAAATTCGGCATCAAGCTAGTGTGATTCTAGCAAAGTGCTGGATTTAAATTGAAGCTAGTACCATGCCAGAGTCATGCCAGCTTGGCCGGATTTCTATTCCATTAACCGATTTCTGCTATTCTGGTTTAGTCTTCTGGTTAACTGCAAAGCAACTTGGAGACGTGGGATTACCTTGATGGAACTTAAACGATTGTCTGTTATCCAAAAATTAGCATCGAGTAGAGCTCGAAGTCGACGAAATTTTGTATCCAAACAAATTGATAAAGATCTCGAGTCAACTATATCGAATCATCAGGGGTTTAGCCAGGGATTGGGGGTTTGAGGTCAAAGTTTAAACTATATTATTGCAAAATAACGTCAGAAATTGCGAAAAAAAACCTCAAAAGAATTTTCTGGTTACGCCCTTGCAAGTCATATCCTCAACTTCAAAACCTGCAAAACAAAAGGCACTGAAAATTAACACAAAAAGCTTTAAATCCTCTCTGTAAAAAAATAGAATACGATGAAAAGCAATTTTTCCTGGAGCTTAAGCTAACTAGCCAACTAGAAAAATGAATGCAAAAAAGCTGAATGATAAAACAATGCCGGTTGTTAGTTCTGCATCATCATTTATATTTCAAAGAATTCACCTTGCTTTATTCTTTCATTTCCGCATAAAAAATATTTTTTTTCCATTTCATATTTTTTGTAGTGCTGTAAAAAATAGCTAGTTTAGGTGGATGGAGAATAAAAGGGAGAGTTTATGTATATTTATGGTATAAAGTACAGAGCCGCAATGCATTTTTTATTGATATTTAAATATTTATATATAAAATTCTTATTATTACTACTATTTTTCCTCATATTCATTTAATTCCATAAATATTATTGTTTGTCTTGTTTATGTCCATGATATAAATATTTCAATTAACTTCAGGAGATTGTGAGTATTTTTTTTGGGGGGGACGGGGGGAAGGGTGGGGGGGTAAGTTCTTGATCAGACAAAAAAATGGACAATTTTTGCAAAACTTTTTGGACGTTATAATATTGAGATTTAAGGGGGATTATAAAAAATGATTAAAATCAAAAAAATCAACAAAATTTGTGTTAGAGGCCGTTCACTTATGACGTCCGACTTTTAGGGGGGGGGGGGGGTGGGGGGTCTAGGATTATGTGACAGTTCAGACAATGGAAATTTTTTTCTAAAGAATTTTTGTGACAGAGGGGGAGAGGGGTTTTTTTAATGGACGTAATAAGTGAACGACCCCATATGAGATTTGAGCTCATTGAGTTAACAAAAGTTTATTTTTCACTCAGCTGAGCCAACCAGCAATAATTAATGTGAAATAAAATATTGCAAAACCTCTACTTAACCTTCACAGTAACCCCCCAAAAACAGCCTGCAATCCCCTTTCATCAACCGTATATAAATACAAACACAATACAATAATAATAAAATTATTAATAATATGAACAATTTTTTTCCTGCATTTTTTTTCAGCAAAATTAATTTTTTTTTCAACTATTGCGAGAGTTTTCATTCCAGACATTTTTTCCCTTGATTTTCTTTTCTTCCCAGTATTTTTTTTCTGGATGATTTATTTATTTACTGTGATTGTAAATAAACGAAATGAAAAGCGAAGTTTTTTTTCTTTCGTTTCTTGTTCAAAAAATATAAATTGAGTAACTTTTTCTTCAATTTTGTTATTTTCTTAAATGGGATGGAGGAAAAATTGAAAAAAATTAAATGATGAGATTTTCCAATTGTGTTGTGAAACGTTTGGCGATAGTTCAATAAGTTTTGATTGATTTTTTTTTTGTTGAATTTTTCTAGAATTTGGTTTTTTGAGTGAGGAATAAGTTTGAGTGTTGTGAGCTGAAGAAAAGATTTTTTCGAGCCGTTTTTTGAGCTTAATGTCCCGCTATTTAGAACCTTTTTTTTTGGAAAATGTTTGAAAATTTGGTCTGTCGTGCTTTTTCAGAGCTGAAATCGGGGCATGATCCACTTTTTGACCAAAAATTATGACATTAGAATGGGATTTGAACCAACAACATTTCAGAAAATTATCAAGTAATTAAATTCGCACATTCAAGTTCAATAACAAAAGAGTTATTAATATTTTATTGATAATTTGAATAATAATTAATATAAGGTCAAAATATCTCCAAAATCAATCAGTGCCCTCGAAACCTCAAAATTCCTATCCCTCTTCATCTCTCACTTCCTCATAATTATTCCATCAAAACAGAAAATTTCACTTAAACTTCCTGAATCATCAAAATCGCAACGAGTTAAAAAAATACGAATTTTCAACATTTTCACTTCTCATACATAATTATGCTCGTAGTGTAAAAAAATCGTTTTTCATAATAATAATATTACGTTACACATATCATCATCATCATCATCATGATACTATAATAATAATTTTAATCCAAATTTATGCTAATGAGGTGACGATGAAATCAAGATTTTGTCTAAACTTATTATGTGATTAATAGGAATTTCCATGAATTATCATAATTTAATAGTTTTTTTTTATGTCAACACTGAAAGCATTTCGCTATGCGAAAATTTTCATTTAAAACTTTTTTTTGTTCATTTTTGTTTATGTTATAATGTTAATAATAATATATAAACTATATATTCAAATATTTTCGTTTTATGCTTCCGTAGGAAATGAGCTTTGTATGGTGGGAATGAGATTAGTTGGTGGATGATATCAGGGTCGTAGCCAGGGAAGATTTTTGGGGTCATAGGCGACTGATTTAGAAATTTTTTTTAATTTTCTAGAGGTTTTTGACGAAATAATCGAATTCTTCCACCCCCCCTCTCACATTTAAAAGTTTATTTGGCTACGTCCATGGATGATGTAAACATTGCTTCTTCAATGTTAAAAAAAAATCATATTAAAATTTTCCATAACATTATTAGGATTTGAACTTTTAAGAACGTTCACTTAGGGGTCGTTCACTTATGACGTCCGAAATTAACGGTCATATTTCAAAAAAAAATACTAGATTTCCTGAAATTTTTATTGTTCTTTTCTTGCTGATCCCCCCCTGGACGTCATAAGTGAACGGCCCCTTATGATGTCCAACATTTTGGGGTGGGGGGGGGGGGGGGTTAAAAATTTGTAACACACTGTGACAGGGGAGGTACAGGGGTCAGGAAATTCGTGACACCCAATTTTTCAACGAAGAACTTAGAAATTTTTTTAACCTTTTGATTGGACAAAAGTCACAAAGGAGGGGGGGGGGCGGGGGGGTTCAAATCTGTAACAGTTTAGTGTTACAGGGGGAACGGGAGTTTAAAAATTACGTTTTTTGATGAACGTCATATTGGAACGACCTTTTAAACGATTTGCTTCAACTTTAATAATCTCAATTTAGAATATTTTCGACCTGAAATAATTGTGAACTTAATTTTCTTTGTTAAGTTCTGCTAATTTTTCCCACACTCATCCTCTCATCCTTTAAAATTCCCAAACCCAAAAAAAGCTCATTTCCTTTCCATCAAAATTATTCATTTCATATAACAAACAATCAAAAAAAACTTGACAAAACGAAAAACCATTTTTTTCTCATTATTATTATTTCCTACATTTTAGAAATCACTCACATCACCCTCCGTGTCAGGATACGTACATGTGAATGGATTTCTCAACCATTGACACAATGATTTGTCTTGTCGATTCTTCTTCTTTCCGGACGATGATGACTTTTCATTCTTTGTGCTTTCATTATTCTTACTATTACTATTGTTATTTGGACGTGATGCCGATGAACTGAAACTCGATTCATCACTATCTCGTACGGTTGCGACAGAATGATATCCGCTCTCAGCACGACGTGATATACCTGAATGCTTTGATGCTCGAGGCGTTGAATCATGTCCGCTGTCGTATTCGGGTGTTGAGAGTGGCAGTAATGGTAGATGTGGAAGTGGATGTTTGGTATGAATGATATTATTATTATTATTGATACTTAATATTGGAGCATTTTTCTTATCAATCAAATCAGTCTCGCATAAATCCGCCAATGGATTCTCTTTGATATGAATTTCAGCTTTCTCATCCACATCGCAGTTCTCTAATGACTTTTTAATATTCGGATCTGAAGCACCATCAGGATGACGTAGTGAAGCATATGGCTCCATACCAGCAATAGCTACAATTCCATTTAAGCTCGGAAGGGATGTTTGACTTGGAGTTCTACTTATTGATTGTCTACAGTCACGACATCGGGGACTTGGGGCTCTATAAACTGGCTCACTACAAACACTACCTGGACCGCAATTAAAACGATATGCTGGCTCACTATATACACTTCCTGAATCAATACGAAATGCAGGAATTACTTCAGCCATGGCTAATTGAGAGTTGAATAGTTCACGCAGACGTGCTAGCTGGTCCATTTGGTTTCTGGATTTATTATTTTAAGGAAAACAAGTTATTGACACTAGTTTTCAGATTATCGTCAGCTACTCACCTTGTAGAATCACCAATGATGCATTCACTGAATGTATCGCCAACATTAAAACTCGAAACGACCGAGATGTCACCATTACTAAGTGCAGATAAAGGGTGCTCACTATTTAAACCAAAAAATTACTCATTAATCAAGAACATTTCATACCAGCAGTTCCACTTACCCTCCCATTGCCCTCGCAATATCATCTTCCGTCACCTGCAGTGCACAATCCATCATCAAAACATTTTGACACAAACTTTCTCTCGACACATGCCGTGATACCTCTCTTGATCCAAGTGGCTCAATCAATGGCAACGCAGGTGGCACTTCCGATGGTCCACTATCTTGGTCCTCTTCCTCCATATCTGCTGAGCATCCAACTGCTGCACTACTCGTAAATAATTGTCTATTTTCACTAATATTTGATGCTGATTTCTCCGAATGAATATCTTGATCATACTCATTTGTGAGTTGTTGCTTCAAGCCAGTCTTTATGGAACTTTCAGAGAAATTTGGATTGACTGTTGCTGGTAAATTGAGACCTAAACTTAACGGATTAACAAATTCATCATTTTTGGAACCTATTGAACTATGATCATCGTCATTCCGTGGAACGCTAATGTCAGACTTTACTTGTTGCTGTTGATTCTGTGATTGTGCTTTATAGTATGTGTGATATTGTACAGGATTCGTAGTGACTGTATCGATTTGATGTAAAATTTGGCATGTCTGATTCTCAACCCATTGTCTAATCATTTTCTTTTTATGACTATCCATAAATCCGTACCCAGCTGCACCACTTTGGGCTATCGCATTTACAAGTTGTGGACTTGCTTTTAAATTCGGTCCATCAATCCAAGTTTCAAAATTTTTTAAATGATTAATTTCCCTCATTAGATGTCGTGCCTCAGCTACCCTGTATTTTGACACTTTTGGACCGTCAATCCATCTCTCTTCAGCTAGTCGACTTGTTGTTGCTTCTTGTCCAGTCGTTGTTGGGTTCCGTTTCATTGGTGAACTTTTTGGTGTTGGAAAATTCGATGATTTACTTACACTTGTGTGTTTTAGAGCACCAGCTACGATTATTGGTGATCCTGAGGGCACGACTTGAGCATAAATTGTATGATCTGTTGGTGATTGAACAGCAGCAGCCTCATTGAGATGTTTTGCTTGATTTCTTTTAAGACTATCGCTTTTTTGGTGAGATGATAATGAAATTTGTTGAGTTGCTGTTTTGGGAATTGGAAAAAATTAGAGAATTTTTGTCTTTTGACTGCATCAGGCGCGTAGCCAGGGGGGGATTTGTGGGATAAATCCTCCTTCGTCTTGAGAAATTTCTTTATTTTGCTAGAGTTTTTATGAAAAACTCAAAAATCCCCCCCCCCCCCCTAAACTCAAAAATTTGCCCCTCCCCCCTCTTCAAATTCTTGGCTACGCCCCTGGACTACATAAAAGGATAACAACTTGATGAATAATTTCCCATCATGTTGATGTCCCCCTGATTGCTCTAGCTATCTACTTACGTTTCTGAATATTTGGCTTCTTTACAGGTGACTTCGTTATCGCATTTTTCTCAACAGCTGATCCTCTCAGAACTTTATTCATGGCACATCGATTATCTCCTGAGTTAAGATTAGGAAGGAAGACGGGCGGATGTTCATTATCGGTTGCATCATCTAATGATGGACCACAATAAATTACTGTATCAGCCGAAAAATCGGAACTTGATGGATCCGGACCACTTGAGCTTCCCGATTGTGTATTTCCGCTTCCACTCTTATCACCCGATATAGGAAATCTATGCTTTCTTCTACGTAGGCGATGAATTCGAGATGCTAATTGGATGGTTGTTAATGCGTCAGCATGAGTCTAATTAAATATGAAGGAGAGAAAATGGGAAATGAAAGGAAAATAACAGGAATTAATTATTATATATTTTTTTTCTTGTTGTATTTTTCTATTTTAATCATCATTATCATCATTTTATGGGGATGTGATAGTTGTAAGTGAGGAATTTGATTCATTTTAAGGGTCAGTGGCGTATTTTTGAGTCTAGCATTTTTGAATCATCAAAAATCTTGGTGTAAGCTCGGAAATTAGAAGATTTGGAGGCCCTGATGATGAGACTTCTGTCCAATAATATTGATGCTGTCTGAGGATGTGGACAAGATGTCATTTAGTCACAAGAAACATTTTATCTGCTTGAGCTAGCTAAATTCTATCTATTCCATTGTCTGGATAAGCAATGACACACTCATCCCCTTCCACTTCAAAGTCAACCAAACTGCACTCAAAAACACAAGTTTTTCAAAAACTTTCTTGGCATGAAAACTCGTCTTGTCCTCAAGCTATTTAAGTCTTAATAATTCCAACACTATAGACAACAAAACACCATTCCACAATATCATTTTATCTTACCTGTGTGTGTCCTACATGTGCAATAATTGCTACGTGACATGTTAATGGTGCTAAACAGTCTTTCAGTAAAGGCGTTAAAGGATGTTCTCGATTAGGTGGATGTCTCTGTCCACTCAATATCGACAAGACAACATTCCCAACTGCTGATAATGGCAGTCCACCGCATCGATTTGCACATCCACCCAGATCAATGAGATGTAGTCGACTCCTTCCACCAGCAACTAAGCAGAGTGAAAAAAATTGTGTTGAAATGTTTCGTCTATTTAATTAAGATTTGTGCATTGCAAGCACAAATAACAATTTTCATGCTCTAAATACTTACCACCACCTTTTCCCGCACCCAGTGAATATTGATAAACGTGTAGGGTGAATATTAATGCTGGCTCATAAATACTACTTGTTCGTCCAGCCAATGCAGCGTCCAAAAACAATGCCGCTCGTTCAGCAGTTGGTGCACGTAATTCGGTCGGACCGCCCAAGTAGTCATCCCTTAAATAAATCCCCGGGGACTCATCAGATTCTATAAATATACAAATAAAATATAAAAATGTGAAAAAAGTGGAAATTTATTGATCGTATCGTTAAGCAATTTCCTTTATTTTCTTTCGACACCCCCCGAACTGAACTTACTTTGTTGCCGATGATTTTTATTATTTTCATACACACTTTAGTCATCCTCATTTTATTTCGAAATGTCCATTTAATCGGTTTATGAGGAAAAATAATGTGAAAAAATTCGGCCCCTTTTTGACTTTATATGACCATCATTGAGAGAAAATTCTTTTATGTGCATCTGTATTGATGTCCATATGGAGTTCATTTGATGTAACGTTACACTAAAGACCCCTCCTTACATTTCGTATCGTTACAGTATCAGATTGTTACAGAGATTTAAGAAGAATGATAATTGTACGTGACGTAATACCCTAACGATCCTAGATACCAAGGATGAATAGGAGGAATGATTTTATTTTCATTAAATGCCGAAGCATTCGTTAAAATTCAAATCACACAAAAAACGGGGAATGCCAATGATATATAAAAAGAATATTACGACCATATGAGACCCATTTTAAATCTGAATTTATTTTTTTCTTATTGCCTATTTCTTCTTCCTTTTCTTTATTTTCCTTTCTTGTCATCAGTCATGGAAGGAGGCAGTTGAATCAGCAGGGAAACCTTTTTTTATTTCTTATACACAATGCATGATGTACAATCTCAGTGTGGGAGGATTTTTTTTTTATTGGGGCATTTTTGGATGATGTAAAGGGGTTATTCAGAAGTGCAGATTTTCTTGTAGATGTGATTTTTGAATTTTGAATATTTTCAAAGCATTAACGTAATTATTAAAGTTGAATGTATTTTCGGTTGAGTTTAAAAAGTTTCAAAATGGAGGATATTTTTAATGCTTTTAAAATAATCAGCCTTAATTTAAAGTTTTTCAAATCCGAGTGTTCCAAAAATTCTTCTGCCACTTTTTTGAACCAGTTTGAATCAAAACATTGCTAAAGTTCTCAAGAATGAGTTCAGAAATCAGAAAAAACTTTTTGAGGTGGAAAATGTTCGCCATTTTGAATTTTTAACAACAAATTTTGACAATTTTAAGAGAATTGCAATCAAAATTAAAAATTATTCAACAAGAATTACTCAACTAATGATAGAAACATTTTATAAAATGGTCATGGCTGATTGTAGTTATATTTCAAGTATGGTGAAAAAACAAACATTTTTGATTACTTTTAAAAGTTCCATAACATCCAAATAACTCCAAAAACTCACATTCCAAACACCACAAAACAAAATATATCAAAATCTCAAAGAATGCGTCTCGTCCTTACTCAAATCTCAGCTCCATCACTCAAAATATTCTTTGTATTTTTTACAAAAAAAAAAAAATAAAATACAATTTTTATGATTGTGGAAATTGTGATCATTGTGATGCCATTTTTTTATTTAGATACATCTTGATACTTTAACAATTCCTCCTGTGAGCAGGCTGAATTGTAATGGGATATGGATACACACAACGAGGATATGTGTGTATTGAACTTTTCTTTCATCCTTTGTTGAATCAACATAAAAATAAGACGAGGAAGTTCAGGATGCTGATAAGATCTGGATAAGACCTACAATTCGATGAGGAAGAAGAAAATTTGGCCTTTTCAAGTGCGGCCTTTTGTGAATTATTATTGTATTCCTTTATTCTTATTATAAACCCATTTTAGATATTGAAATGTGCTTTGCCTTTTCTACTTCTTATTTAAAGTACGGCCAGAAATATTTTCTATGGGAATCTTTATGGAAAATGAAATTTATTGATTTGGGATCGATTTAAGGAATGAAAATGAAACTTTTTGCGTCTCTCATGAGGAAATCTTGATGAACATGCACATTAAAGAGAGAAAAAGACTGACATTGGCATAGAGAATAAGGCTTTCTTGATGGGCTTGTGGCATGAGCATTATAAAAAAAAGGGGTTTTGGTATTGATTAAACAATTTCTTTCATTTTTTGGTTTATTCTTTGGTTTTGCCATAAACTTGAAAACAAAAATGTTTATGAAAAGGAAAATGGATTTTTGAAGGACTTGTTGTGGGATGTTGGGCTTGAGTTTTGAGTATATTAAAGTTCTTGGTGTCTAATGGGGGTCGTTTTTAAATAATGTTAAGCTTTTAAGAAAGAAGAAGGGTCTAATGACATTTGACATCTTTTGAGTAGAATTTGTGAACAACTGAATCGATTTAAACATGTTTTTGATGCTTTCTTTTAAACAACTTGCCTGGAAGGCACATGGCGTAAAAATTACCAAAAACGTGGTGCCAGGATGACATTAACGTGGCACCACACCGGATTTAGTGAAATCCTGGTGCCACATTTTCGGACAGCTTTAAGCTTTTAATAGCTTTAACTTAATTTCTAGCAGAATTCACAGTCTACAATAAAAACACAGTCTTAAAGCGAATTTGATGAGTTCAACAGAAATGGAATTATTCTCATATTTATCTCCTCAACAACACCTCCAGCAAATCTTGAACCATCTGGTTCTCTCATAAATTATCAATACGAAGCAAAAATTTTGCACAGCAAAAAAACATTCAATCAATTCTCGTTCTTCTCATTTCCCTGCGATTAAAGTCAAAAAGAGAAGAAAAATCGAATATTTCTTTTTTTTTTCTATTCATTTCCAATCAAATAATATTAAATCACGTATTTTATCAATTTTTCTTCCATCCTTTCTCATGTATCCTGCCTGATAAATGTTTTCTTTTTTTATTCTTCCTCTACATGTTCCCAATTCTTATTTTTTAAACTATAAAATCCAGGACCCGCCTGCCTTGCCTAGTCGATGCTAGAGTATCACATAAAAAAAGGAACATATGTGCTCTCCCCACTTTATTGTTACTTTTCTTTCTATTCTAGTCGTTTAAAGCAGCGACGTTTACGATCATAAATTTTTATCTTCAGGAGTAAATTTCGAAAGGAAAGAAGAAGAAATGTGAAGGGTGATGACTTTTGAGGGCCATGAAGCGCATTTTTTAAAATTTGAAAAAATTGAAGAATGTTTAAAAAATTAAAACTTTTGGTAAAAATTGAAATTTATTTTAAAACAATTTTTTTAAAATCATTTAAAATATTTTAAAATTTTTTAAAATCATTTAAAATATTTTAAAACTTTTTAAAATCATTTAAAATATTTTAAAAATTTTTAAAATCATTTAAAATATTTTAAATTTTTTTGAATTTATTTAAAGTATTTTAAAATTATTTAAAATTCTTTGAAATATTTCAAAATTTTTTTAAAATTATTTGAAATATTTTAAAATTTTTTTTGTATTCTTTAAAAATTTTTAAAATGTTTTTAAATGCTTTAAGTTATTAGAATTAAAATATATACTTCTATATGCATCATTTTGTTCAAAATTTCCACAAACTGACTCAAACATATGCCACTGTGCACCCTTAAATACCCCAATTCTTTAAAAAAATCTCGAACTCGCATTTAAGTTTTTGAAATGCGAGAATTGGTGAAATATGTGTGGTATGTGTTTTGGATGTTTGCACGAGATTCAAGTTGATCTTTATTTTAATGTCACAATCATCATCTTTATCATCAGCCAACCCTCGAAAAAAAAATAAGAATAAGAAGTGAAACTTCAATCTCAAGGGGTTGTTTTTCCATCCATAAATTTTTACATTGCATAAAATAAAATCTGGAAAATTTTCATTTCTTGCCTCACTCCATCACAGCCATGCACCCAACCCCAACGACTTCTTTCATTTTCATGTCCTTAAATCTATATTAAAATAAAAGTATATTGCCGCATCGTCTTTTGTTTTCTAGAGTGTCGAAACAGCACCGCAGTAGCAGAAGCTGTACAAACGGAACAATAAAATCAAGAGTGAATGAGAGCGAGTGCTGGGTTGTAAAGGAATAAAACCAAATGCAAAGAGATGTTTTTATAAGAGTTTTGAATGTAAGAATGATAATGTGCGTATTTATATGCGTGACGAACAATAAAAATTCCCGATTCTATTGTAAAGATGTTGAACATGAGAGGATAGTGGTGGGCTGAGGTTCGAGAAAATTGTTGGAAAATCAGCATAGCTTGTATGGATTTTTTTCTTTTCTTTGAATTGTTCCAAAATCCTGGACTAAAATTTGAGACTTTAAACAACTCAAAAAAGCACAAGCCTGCGTGACTCTGCCAATAGAGTCTTACTCAAATCGATCAAGCACCATGCTAGAGCTATTATGAAAGCTTGGTGCAAGATTTCTATTTGATTAACCGACTCGTGCCATTCGGATAAGGAATCGAACCTTCAAAAGTTAAGAAATTATAATAATTTTCTGAATTCAATAAAAATCACATTATTCAAAATTCACCAAAACTCCTTTAAAATCCACAACTAAAAATTTCCAACAATTTTCCCAAAACTCTAGTCCACGAATTCGAACAACAGCATAAATAAACTCAATATTAGATTCATGTGCCATTGCTATTCCAAAAAAAAAGCAGCAAAATTTATTATGATGCTGACGAGATTTTTTTATAGCTTCTGCAACTGGTTTCCAGTATATTCGTAAAAAATAGATGAAAATGAAAATATTTTTTATTGCCATTGAGGAGAGAAAAAGCACTAAAATTTCACCAAGTCCACAAATTTGAAGTGTAAGTAAGTACACAAGCACATACATTTTCATTTTGAGTGTTCATTTGAGAGTTTGATAAAATGCCATTACATTTATAGCTCCTCTTTAAAACGGCTCTCCTGCTTCATTGTTACTCGATTTTGTTCTTGAGAAATTTAATGATCATAAACGGTTTCCTTCATGAATTCAATTTCCATTCATTTGTCTATTATGCTCTGATTTTGTTTCTTGAGTACGCATAGCTAGATTTATTTAAAAAGGATAAGAATGGGGTTGTTTATGCTTGATGGTCGATATTTTTGGGAAATAATGAGTCTGGAATGTAATAAAGAATTCTTTCAAGGTTAGGAGGAAGTTAAAGGGCCAATTACTAATTCACATCATTTCCAAATGACCCCTAAAAAAACTTTTCTCATTTAAATGTCGAAGAATGTTTGAAGAATGTCGAGAAAGTTTTTTTTCGTTCCTTTTTTCGGTTCATTTTCGTCACAGCATGAACACTCTTTAAAAAAATTATTTCCTTATTTTCTTCACCAACTTTTATCGCATTTTCTGCATAGTAAATGACTTCAATATTTCACTTTGACAATCTTGTTAGATGAATAAATTGGATTCGAGGCACTTGATTCAATCTGTTGTGCAACTTTTTTTTTGCGGTGCAGAATTTGAATAAAAATATGTTAATCTTGTTAGCTGGTTGTTGGTTGGATTTGGATGGGGGTGGGAGTTGGTTATTTTGTGGTTTGATGTTTGATTATTTGATAGATTTTAAAATTTATTTTGTTTTGTTTTTATTCTTTTTTTTTTCATCGAGCCCCCCGCGCCCTTCCCTCATCCTTGGCAATAATAAATAAATTGTAAAGTGGCTTATTTTATCACAAAACATTCAAATAATCCTAGAACAATGAGCCAAAACTTAAATAACTCCCCAGAATATATCCATAAACTAGAAGTCTCTAAGTGCTTCCAGGTCTGAGTTTTTAAGGAGCCAGCCAACCAGCCAAAGTGGACCCATAAGCGCATTATTTCCCAAAGAAAAAATGCGTTTAAAATTCCCAATTGTTATGACCATCTCAAAAAAGAATCAAACAAAGAAAGACATTGTCCCATCAAGGGACACCAACAACAAGAAATTGAAAAGAAAAAGAGACATTTCAGTCCATAAAACAAATTAAAGTGGCATTAAAGTTGAAGAAAAAGGACAGAAAGAAATGAAAAGGCTTGTTAGTGATACACAGCAACAACAAGGCAAGATAGACACTCTTCAAACAAATTTCCGGGATCCCTTTCTATCAGACATAAAGAATGTAGCTTGTTAAAATGAAAATTGGGAGTGACATACACAGATACAGAAGTGACACTGATAGGAAAAGTAAATAGACCAAATGCACATGCTATATATGGGAAATATGGACAGAAAAGATTGGAAGTGATACCGAGAAAACACTTTGATGAGTAAATAAACTTACTTTTCACGATTTTATCAATATTTATTTTTTACTTAACACATCCAATGCAGAACTTTGGTGTTGTCTATGATGTTTCGTAATTTTAGACGTGTTCAACTCAAAAATGCACAGTTGGACATCCCAATAAGACATAGATTTTTTTTGAATTAACATCATTAGAGTGTGAAAATATATTAACTAGAATTTTTTAACCGTCATTTAAGATTTAAATTCACCAAATTATTGAAATCCAAATAAAATTTTAACGGTTTTTTCACGTTTGAATTATTTTATAACACTAAAGCCTATAAACAACCAATAATTATCAAAATTACATCCTTTATGACCCCTTCGTGTGAAAAATATTCCCCAAAAAATAAATGAAATTCATGCTTCAACTCAATTCCTTTATTCCCTCCAAAATTCCGCTAATATATGAAAATTGTGCCTAGTCACAATAACAATAAGTGCCTTAATAGCGTTAGTAAGCTATATTTTTTATAACCGCATCCGTAAATAAGCGCACTTCGCGCTCCCTAACATGTACATTAATGCTCAAATCCCGTTAATTATTTTTTCATAGTTTTTGTTGCCCTTTTAATAATCATCATTGTTCACAACGCCATTATGTGCCATTAATAAGCAGTGAGTTGATATGAGGAATCTAAATAGAGAGTTCAAAATAGTCGGATTTTTATAGACATTTAGGAGGCATAAATGGCATTAATGGATGTGAGATACGGTTAAGATTTTGGTTTTATTGAATTGGGGGTTCAAAAATTTACATAAATTGTAAGTTGTAATTTTTTTTATTTTTTAAAAATTTAAAAATGATTTGTTTTTAATATTTAAATATCCTACGTTTTAAAAAATTAAGTTTCTGATTTTTTTAAAAATTTGAAATATGATTTTTTTGAAAAATTTAAAATTCTTCCTAATATTAATAAATTGAAAAATGATTTTTTTAAATTTTTAAAATTCTTTCTTTTTAAAGAATTAAATTGCAAATTTTTAATAAATTAAATTTCATATTTTTAAACACTGACTTTGTAGGAATTTAAAAAAGTAATAAATTATAAAATGATCTTTTCAAAGTACTCAACTATAAAATTTAAAAATAATTAAATGGTTCATAAAAGTCAATATTTAAATGAATCAAAATATTTAAATTCTCAATTTCAACTAAAACAAAACTAAGAAATTCAATCCAAATTCAACAGTAGATCCCCTATTTTCAATAATCCCACACTCAACCCTCTCATAATAATCGTAAAAATAATAATAATAATAATAATAATTACAATTTACAATCCACCTTTCATTTGTTTACATATTTGCATATCACAATCCTTCCCTTTCATCTCCCCATCCACATTTCACTTCATATCCATATCCATTAACTACCGTCTTTTTTTGCCTTTTTTTCCTATATCAACATTTCAATTTTCCCTTTTCTCTACACTTTCTATTTAGAGTTTTTTATTTTCTATTTCATTTCTCTATTTTCCTGTTATTTTGTTGTTATTGGATTGTGGGGAATTTTAAGTCAGCATAGCGTTATACACAGCAATGAGCATTATGAGTAGCAGCTTTTTGAACGTTTTTATTTGATTTTATTATACATTTCTTCATTTATTTAATGTGGTTTTCATTTTCATCTCTCAGGTTTTGTTTTGTTTCCGACTCCTAACATACATTATAGTCTGTTTTGTCTTTTAGATGGTATTTATGATATGAGTGTTCATTGCCCACAGGGGGTCAGAGACATACATATTGAAAATAGAAAATGGAAAATATGATAAGGATATTGCTGTTGTGTGGTAGTTTTAACACTCGTGGAAAAAAATATTTTTTTATTTTATATACTTCACAAGCGGATGCAGAATTTTTTCATATACTTCACAAGTGGATGCAGAAATTATTTTCATATACTTCGCAAATGGATGTAGATTTTTTTTTCATATACTTCACAAGTGGATGCAGAAATTATTTTCATATACTTCACAAGTGGATGCAGAAATTTTTTATATGCTTCACAAATTGATGCAGAAATTTTTCAATAAATTTCACAAGTGGATGCAAAAAATTAGATAACTTCCTTAATAACTTAGGATTCGAACTCTTTCTTGTGTAATAAATTGATTCCAATTTAAGTTTTTAATTTGATTTATGAATGCTAAATTGGATATATAAGACTTTAATCTTATTTTAACTCCTTAACAAAAATTATTTTATTTTTAAAAAATCCTTTAAAATTTTCCTCCGCGTGTACAAATGAAGTCATTAGATAACAAACAAAATTAAGGGGTGTCATTCAAAACTTCTCTGCCTCTATAATACACATTAAGATAATTATTACCTGTCGCTAAACTGGCCAGCAAATCCTTCGCACTCGTACCGGGTTTAGTAGCATTAATGCCTAAAGCACTGACACGTACGGAAAATCGTGCACCTGACTTTTGACGTTTCTCGTTGATACCTTTATAAAGCCATGAAATAGCACATGGAATAGCACCTAAATCACTTGTGGTTGCCACAGATCCCAACATCGTACGATTTTGACCTGTAAAAAAAATAATTTAAGAGAGAGGAGAAAAATTAAAATTTATAAGAAGATAAATTGGATGTGGATGGAGTCGAATAAAAAAAAGAAAAACATGGGAAGCATTTTTAAGGATTTATCAACAGCTTAACAGATTTTTTATGTATCGCTGTATTATATGCATACAACATACAGACGGAAAGAGCAAAGGGTACCTCACTTACTCACGACTAAGAGACTTTAAAAAAGTGATTTATTGGCGGAACAATGTGAAAACACTTAAATACTGAGGGGCGCCATATGTTTAAGAAGTTTTTTTTATGGCGCAAATTTTTTTTTGTTTCTTTCTTGTAGCGAGTAAATTTCTCTCACTCTTATTTTTTTCTAGTTTAATCTTTATTTTTTGTTTCGGTTGATAGCGAGTTTTTGTGGAATTATGAGTGCTTTGGGATTGAGTTTTAAGGTGGCTTAAAGGATGAAACATTTTTTTTGACAATTTTTCTGTGCTCCTAATAATTTACATAAGGTTCTAGGTAGGCGTCTAGCCAAGAGGATCTTTTCCCCCCTTAAACGTTTAGAACCACAGCGAACGCACGGCCTAAAATGCTTAAAAGGGGGACAATACCCTCCTGGCTACGCGCCTGGTTCATGGTATATGGCCGTTCGCTTACGACGTCCATCAAAAAACCTAATTTTCAGACCCCCTCTCACCTTTTGTCTCAGGTGTCAACCCCCCTCCATCCCTTGTGACGTCCAATCAATCAATCCTGATTAAAAAATTGGATGTCACTAATTTTCTGACCCCCCTTCCTCTCTATCACCATGTTTCACAAATTTTTTTGAATCATCCTCAATGGTGAACGTCATAAGTGAACGGCTCTTAAAAGGTTAGGTCTAGATCCTTGATTGGATACCTGATGTCCATCAAAAAAAAAATTTCTAGGCTAAGTTAAACCTTCAAATTTTCATGACTATCACATCATGCATCTTACGGTGGATTGAAAAAATTATTGAGAATCACTGTAATTTTTGAATAAGCAGGGATCAAAATGATATTTGAAAAAATAATGATATTTTGCCCAAAAGATAAAGCTGTACCTATTTACAGATATTAAGACTATTGTAATGATAGGATTCGAACTTAGGCACTTTAATAATTTATTTTTGCCGTGAGCATATCTTAATATGCTACAATTCTATGCTTTCTTGATTATTCTAATCAACAAAAGTAATATTAGATTTAGAGATTCCAAAAAATGTCGCTATATCTTCAATCTTATCAAATTTCCTACTCGTCTATTTTTTCTTTCTCATTCTTAGAATTTCAACAACTCAACTCATATGGAAAGAAATATTCACAAGATTTATTTTGACACTTGCCGTTATTTTTCTTTATATTATAAAATTTCTCTTTTTTTTTGTCCGGGGGAGCAAGCAAGAGCGAGATTAACGTTAAGGCGAAAAATGTGTGTATGACACAATGTTGAAAAGTGAAAAAAGATATTAGTCAAATAAAGTCTTATACTTTTTTTTGTAACATTTTTAAGCACTTGAGGTCTCTTCCACTAATGCTCTGTCATTTTATTTTTCAATCCCTAAGCACTAGAAACTCTATTTAAATCTTGTTTATTTTTCATTTCACAATTCGCCTCACTTTACTTGTCAACTTTGCCTTCATGTTTTTATTAAATTTTCAGGGTAATTTTTTATTTTGTTTAGAATTTTTCAACCCTTTTTTGTTTAAGGGAAATTGATATTTTGATGCGATTTAGTATGCTTCATTTAATGTGGATTCAAAACTTTATTCATTTGGAATTTTAAAATTAAACTTAGTTTTAGCAAATTTAGTGTAAAGTAAAATATAATTTAAATTGGAAAAATTACAAATAAATTATAAATTGAAAGGTTCAAGTCCTATAAATTAAAATAAAAAATATATAAAGATTATCGGGCTATCATTTATCATGACACATTTTTAGTAATTTTTTTAATAAAATTTTATGTTCTCTAAGTTAATCAAACGATGACATTAATGAACCTTATTAGGGGGCAAAGCCGAAATTTTTTTTTGGGGGGCTTTGAAAATTTTTATTACAAAAATTTGGACGGGTTTTTTAGATTTTTTTCTCAAAAAAACCCTAGCAATTGAAGAAATTTTACAAAAAAAAAAGATTGACCCTAAAACCTCTCCTAGCTATGCCCTGGACCTTAGTAAAATACAACTTTAAAAAACTAGCTTTAAATAGTACAAAAACACTGTTTCAAGACTTTTAAATGCGATTCCTCGAAATAAAACAATGGACCTGAGCTAATAAAACAACTTTGAACTCTCTACGATGTCTAGTTAATAAGTTTTTTCCGCCCGAACGAACGAACGAACAAAGTGAATTATTAAGCTACCTTTTCGAAACAAGTTTCAAAAATGCGCTAAAAATCACTACCTATAAGACATCTTTGCCATCTCTAGCTTAAAAATACTCTTAAATTCCACACATTATAAAAGAATCGCCTCCTACAAATAATTCATACACTCTATCCACCACCATAATATACTCAAAACATCCCTTCATGTTTATATTGTCACACAAATATTGACAAGTCATGCATAAAATAAGTATTGAAATTGAGATTTTATGGTAAATGACTTCATAAAATGGATTTAAAATTGCG
Source organism: Chironomus riparius (assembly GCA_917627325.4). Classification (NCBI taxonomy): domain Eukaryota; kingdom Metazoa; phylum Arthropoda; class Insecta; order Diptera; family Chironomidae; genus Chironomus; species Chironomus riparius. The sequence goes on along the minus strand of OU895877.1, from coordinate 10,831,405 downwards.
TGTCGACTTCCTTTTTCTTCTTTATTAATATTATTATTATGATGTTTATGTCTCACCTGCGCCTGGATATCCAATCGAAAGTAAACACCCATCACTACCATCTAAAACTGCAGGAATAACTTCTGACAAGGCTGAAGCGCACACATCAAGCTGGAAAAAAAATAAAAAATTATTATGTCTCAAAATTCTGTGATTTCATCATTAATAATAAATGTGGGGTTACTGCTTATGCTAGTCAAGTCAAAAAAAAGAAGAAAAAAAATTTCATTCGTCGCACGTAATTTTTCATGGATGAAATAAAATTTTTTCTAAACTTTTTTTCCCACTGTTGTCTTTAATATATCATTTCTAAACGTGTGCAGAGTCATCATAATCATAAGTCTTAGTAAATGTTATAGTAACAAAAATGAAGGTATACGTTTGACAGATCTCATAAATACGACTTTAGTTGTGTCTTTCCCCTCGTCTTATATGTGAATTGCATTTATGAAGAAATTATGATTTATTAATGTGGATTTTGTGGGTTATGAGTGGGTTAGGATGGCTTTAATCGCTTGGTAAAGACAGGGGGTGTAGCCAGGTTGGGGGGCAATGATGGGTTCAAGACTAGGCATGGGCAATTTTAAACTAGTTTTTTTTGTACAGTAAGTACTGGAAATGAGGCTCACAGCTTGCTTCTATAGGCTACAGGAAGTAATGTCACCAAAAGAGTTGCTTGGATCCCACCATGAATTATAAATGTAGGTTTAAGTATGAGGTCACTCATCCTTAGCCTTGTAATGCACATTCCCCAAGAACGCAAGTTGGTAAATCGAATGAAAATTCGCCAAGCCAGCATAACTCTTGTATTGTGCTGGCTTCGATTTAAATGCAGCATCATGTCAGAGTCACACCGGGTTGGTGTTGGATTCTTGATCGATTGGTCGACTTGTGCAATTAGGGATAATGCACAGCTATGGATCTCTAAGGTCTGACAGCTATCGTTTATTAATTCATTTCATTTTTTCAAAATTAATCCGTTTAAAAAGATTCATCAGAACCCCAACAACCTTTAATAAATCTTTAAAAAAGTAAATCCACAAAGATTCAACGAGAAAAAAACCTTCAAGATAAAGATTGCTAAAGAGCAGAAAATTTCTTTTCACGATCCATGTCTCCCTCATGAATTTTCAGCATCAAAAGGAAGAAAAAATTTTCTTTCCACTGCCTTGACTTCTCCTACATCTGATTTATTACAGTGGATAATAATATCAAACATACACAGATTGTGAAATGAAATCAAGACTTTTGCTTTTATTTTGGATGAAAAATTTAATATTAAGCACAACAATAATTCAGCATGTGCGTAAAGTTTGTGTATTTCTTGTGTCATCAATATCATCAAATAGAATCTATGACAAATACTCAGCATGTCACCGTATTTGAAGTTTATCTTAAAGGGAATTAAAGGATCGGATGTTGGGTTCCTGGAGCGAGGAGGGGGCTAGTCTGAGAATATTCCAAATTTTTAAATAAAGACGCTCTTAAAGCCCTGAAATTCCTTAACAATCCTCCTTTAACCACATGATGCAATCTAATAAACCCCTCCAAACATCTAATAAGTATGCACAAATATGATTAGGGACGATTCATCGATACAAAATTAAATATTTTATAGCATTTCTCAGCAAGACGACATTAATCCTAGTATTATTGAAAATATCTGCAGTGTGGTCTCGTAGGAGTGAGATGAAGAAGCATAAGTCAGTGATGGCTAACCTGCGTGCCGTGGCACATTAATGTGCTCTTAAAAATTTGGGATATCTCGCAAACCTTATGCTGTGTGCGGTTTTAGTCATTACTTACCACTAAGTTTACCGTGAGACAAAAAAGGTTGGACACCACTGGCATAAATAATTGCAATTAATGACAACATCGTCCTTAGACATAACTCAACAAGATATAAAACATGAGTTGGGGAAGCAAAATTCTCTTGATTAAATCATTTCTGCACAGTGATTTTCATCAGCGAAGACGAAACAAAAATTTTTTTACAATATTATTTTATTTTGTTTGTGTGACGAGGGAACTCGCTATGATTATGATGACGGGGGTCATGCGGTGACGACAATAAATCATTCCAATAAAGGTTACAGTTGTAAGGATATCGTGCGGGGCTTTGTGCACGGAATATAGGATTCTTGAAGATTGAATTTTTGAGGAAGATTGGGGCTATTGTGAGGCATTTTGGTGGACTGTTGTTACTTATTGAAATAAAAATTTGAATTTTTTAAAAATAACATTTTTTATTCCAAAACTGAATAAGGGTTTTATTTAAATTTTTGCAGAACCTAGAACCTTTCTGACTCTTCCTAATTTAAGCCAATTTCACCAAATTTTAAAATTTTCTCCTTTTTTTACTCTACAGCAGTGATGATCAACCCATGTGCTACGGCACTTTAGTGTGCTGTGAAAAAATTCGAAAGTTCCCACGAACCGTATGCTGTGTGCCTTTTCAGTAATGGCTTACCATTAAAATGTGCCGTGCCACAAAAAATGTTGACCACCACTAATCGAGAGTTATGCGTCATTAACCCTCAATGAGTTCAGCTTTAACTTGTCAAACTCAACAGCAGTTTTTTTGCTCCTTCAACTTTTTCTCCCACATTTGAAAAATGTCAGGTCATTAGTTGAAATGAAGGCAATGTCAGGGGTATAATAATTACTTAACATTGTTATACACTTATCAACAAAATTAAGCTGAGGAGCACAATAAAGTCAAAAACAATTTTAAAAGGCTGGAAAATTGGGGTTGAAAAATTATTTTCGTCTTCCTTTTTTCGAGGCTTAAAAGTAGACTAGACGTGATAAATATTGTGTAATTATTTATATAAATTCACATACCTGAGTATCATCATTCGTATGTAAAGCATCAAAAGCAAACATTTTCGGTGCCGACACCATCGGTCCACGATCCTGAGCGGCAATACTACTCGACGATTGATTCTGTCCCGTCACATTTTGAGCATTTGTCGGCTCACTCAATGTAACTTGTCGCTTCTTTTTATCGATCGATAAATAACTGACACTCTTCTCACCATCTGTGGGTGGATTGTCGGATACACGTAGCATCACTTTCACCTATTTTCATACACATATAATTGAAGGCACATATGAGAGATATTTTTCACTTATTTATGGGCAGTTTTGTGGTTTGAGGTTTTCACATAAATCTTTTTTTTTGCCTCTTGTTCTCGAATTTATTCATTTAATTTTTATTTTTTTGAAATATGAAAAATTTTAACACTAGAATAATGCTTCTTTGCAGTATTTATTGCTCAACTATTGTACATGTACGGATACTGAAACTATAAAACATGTAATACCTTTTTTTTACAAATTCTGAGAGACATAGAGTGACTAGAATGATTGAAATGTGACAGAATGGAGAAGTGGGTTTGGGTTAGTTTTTGTTCCTCATTAAGTATTCAATTACTTTAGATGTGGTTATATAATTTTGAATGATTGTGTGCTTAATTTGAAATGGCACACGAAAAATTTTTAAAGGATTTTTTTGAATTTTAAAAAAATTATTATTGAAAATAATTTAAAATTTTTTGAAATATTTTTTTTAAATTTTGAAAGTGCAAAAAATTCAAAAAAATAAATAAACAAATTTTAAAAAAATTGGAAAAAAATATAAAAATTTTGAAAAAATTGGAAAAAAATATAAAAATTAAGATTTAACTTAAAAATTTCAAAAAAGGAGAAAAAAATCTAGCTTAAAACAGGATTGCGATTCAAGCACCTGTGCACAAGTGAGAACCGTACAATTCCTTGATAATTTGTTAGGTTTTATTAGAATTTGTATGGTTTTGTTAAAAAACCAAGGGTGTGGAACTGATGAAATGATCAAAAATGATCAAAAAATTATCAAAAATATTATCAAAATGTAATCCTTTAGTTCCACACCCTTGAGAAAAACCTTATAAATTATCAAATAATTGTACGGTTCTCACCTGTGTACAAGTGCATGTATCTCAACTCTAGCTTAAAAAATAGCTTTGTCTTCAATTTAATTTCACAAATGAACTTAACCCCCACAAAAGACGATAAACTCATTCTAGTATGACATAAAAATATCAAATTCACATCAACAATGATTATACAAAAATTTAACTAGAAATTCTACTTAGAAAAAGGAAATCTTATGAATTTTTAATAATCTCCCAAAAAAAAACTTTTAAGATTTCACACCGAAAACTCTCAAATTTTCATTTTCATAGCCAGAAAATTGGGGTAAAAATTTCATTCTATGTCTATCAAATGTTTCATTAGATGTGATTTGAATCGTTCATAAAATATTTATTTAAAAAGGAACCGAGAGAAAATTTTCCAAGTGACATTCAAATGTCAGAAAATTTCACACATAACTAGCACTGACATGTACAGTAGATGAGGAATCAAGAAGCACTTTTACTAATTAAAAATTCCTCAATTATTTATTCATTTCACTTCTTTTGTTTCAGTCTTTCACTTATTATGCTTACCCTTCCGAATCCCAAACTTTCTTTGTTCGTCATGCGACGTGCGAGTGATGCTGGCATTGGAGGTGGCGAACGTTGAATGGATCCACAAAATCCACCTCGTTCTGCTCCATGATATCGAGTACTTTTGGTGCCATTCGCTGCTGACACCATACGTTGAGCAGCTCTGGAAGAGAGTTGGAGATTTAATTTTGGCTTTAATTTAAATTATTTTAAAATTATTTGTTGTCCCAAAAAATCAACAACTGGAGGAAGATAGGGGGTCAATCACTTAAGACTCACTAATGTCTTCAAAATTGATAATAAAGAAGCCCTTCATTTGTGACGCCCTTTACATCATTAAAAATGTTCACATCTCTGTCCTTGTGGCATTTAGAGATACTTAGTAAGTTCTGGATACTGCTTGAGTAAAAAGAGGGTTTAAATGATGCCAAGTGCTATCAAGATGACCTCAAAGGGTCAAAAATATTATTTTTGTTTGATTTTCGAGCAGGTTTTTCAAAGTTGAGCCATTAAAATTATTTGATTGATTTTTCTTGTCGTGAAAATTCACTTTTAGGTTTTTTGATGTAAATTAAAAAAATAGCTAAAATTGTTTAAATCACAATCAAGTGTATCACAAAATTTCTAGCACTTTCATAATTTTTCCATTAATTATTTTTATAATTTTCAAATTAAATTCCACAACAGTATTTTATTGCACAATTTCCACAGTCCACCGTAATTCGATAATCCATTACACAGCACTTTTGGTGATATATTTTGACAGTCATGGTATAACTTGTAAGCTCACTAAATTTCATTAATATTTTGAGATATTACACAGTAAAATATATTATATTGCATTATTTCATAGTCCTTTTATTGCTTGTTAATTTTGGATAATTAATTTTCGTGTGGTTGTAAATTGATATTGTGATAAATTGTTGGGCAATTACGACAGGAATTGTTTTAGTGATGAGGAAGTGTGAAAGCTATTGAGTTGGATTAATGAGATCAAAAATTATTGGAATCTGAATTGTTTGAATTTATTTTATTATTTTTAAAAGATAATTAAATTGATCTAATCCTGAATTTTAATTTATAAAAAAATTCATTTTTTTTATTTTTAAATTTAAATTTTGTTCAATTTAAAAATTTTGTATTTAAAAAAAATTGGTTTAAAAATTTTGAATTTGAAAACAATTATTTTAATAATTCTAAATTTAAAACAATTAATTTTAAAATTTTTTGATTTTAAAAATTAGATTTTATAAAATTTTGAAAATAAAAAAATTGTTAAAAAAATCTAGCCTTAGTTCCATTAATCCTTGAACTTTTCACATTTCAAACACCAATATTTTCATCACAATTTTAATTTTTTACATTTTCACAATAATTTATTTCCATTATTCATCCTCTCACAAAACCTCGAATATAAAAAATAAACTTTTCCTAACGAAGAAAAATCAATCAACTTTGTTCCTATCCATTGGCATCTTCCATCATCCTCAACGAGAGATTTCAAATTTAATCCAATCAATTATAACGTCACAAAGATGGAGAAGCAAATAAGGCAGCAACATGATGAATTAATTTTTTTTATCGAATCACTTGTCATCCAATGACATTTTACCACAGAGCAAATAATCCATCTCGTCAAATAAACAACGCTAATTAATTTTGTTATTAAAATTAATTTAATACCACAATCAATTAATGTTTGACGAGACAAAATCAATCTTTGATTTTTTTATGGGTGCTTGGTATTTAGTTTAATGTTTTTTTGAGGGATGTTTGATTGGGAATTAATTGCTTTTATGTCTGGAATGTTTTTGGTGGAAGTGGAATTGAATGTTGATTTGTGATAAGGTTTTCTATCATAATTTGTAAATTTACTGGAATTACAATAAAATTTGACGGTGACTAGTGTATAAGGCACTGGAGCTATAGAAACCGGGTTAAAAAGTCTGCTCAAAGTATTAGAGTTTCATTTAGAAACTAGCTGAAGAAGAAGGCTCAAAGACTTTTACAAAACAAGTTACGATTTTGACCAAGCTAATCGGAGGCTCTAGCAATCTAAGAGTCCAAACATTATGATAGAAAAGCTTGAATTTTTCAAGCAGTGAACACATTTCTTTAACACGATTCTATGTAATAATTCACTGTAGGACTCAAACCCACATCCTCACAGAAAATGGAGTTGCAGGCCTCTGATCAGTTGTTAAACCACTTGGCCACAGAAGACTCACTCTTGCACTGACAGATTCTCTTAAATCTTGCTCAAAACACAAGATTTTGCTGTATTTCGTCATCGCAAAGAGAATCATGATTAATTTTTAGACAATATTTTTAAGGATACACCATTAAAATAATTATATTTCACCGACCAACACTTTTAATCCACCTTAAATTCCCCTAACAATACACAATCAACTTTTAACATTCTATTCACAAAATCATATCAAAAATTCCATCCTATTCATTACTCAGACATCAAAAGCAATTTTCATTCTTCTATTCTTTAAATTTTTAATTGTTGATTATACCTTTTAGACATTTTGTGATTATTATTTTATGAATAAACGAATTTTCTGCAATTTTTCCTTATGAAATTTTTATGAATCCACAACAGAGTTGTAATGCTAAAGCATTTTAATAATTTCAGTAACATTTCACATTCACTTTAAGAACCGAAAAAAAATATTTTTCCTTCATTTATTTTCAGGGAATCCATGAATCACTTTATTCTCTATATTATATCCATTCTGTGATGTATATAAAGTTGAGATTCATTCATTATACACGTTTTAGCTCTTGTGTATGTCTATTTACATGAATACACAATCTTTATGCTTCTATCTTTCTTTCAAGTGCACTCTTATTCATGAATGGATGAATGGCAAAAATTTCTGGAAAAAGGAGATGAGGATAAAAATAATGTTTTTCAACTCTTTTGCACAGATTTTTATCTACTTTAACAAAATTTTTGCTCCCTTGATTTTTTACTTCTTTACTTTCGTGATAAGCGCTGAATTTTCGCAAAGTGGAATTTTTTCTTGTAATCTCTTTTGCTTTAGGGTTTGATGGGCAAATTGGCTGGGTATGTTTTTTAATTAGAAATAATTTGCATGTTAATTTGGATTTTTTGGATGATAGCTTCTTATAAAACTGATATCTTGAATTGACAAAAGCCGTACTTTGTGAATTCTAAGTTAATAGTTAATTGAAGCTTCAGTTTGTATATAAGAACCTACATGAGAGGTTACAGAATACAACTGACGAATGTATTGGACAACAATTGTTCTTGACTATTTAGTAATAGCACTAGTATTGCCTAAGATGTCACTTAAAAAGCAAATGAGTCTAAAATAAAGCTTTATCTGATACCAGAGGCTTGAGAGTCTAGTTAAAGATTTTATTGACACGCTTGATACGCTGACTTGACTTCGGATTTCTGATTTTACAAGTAAATGAAAATATTTCTGCTAACGCTCTAAAAACTGCCAAAAATTGACTTACTAATATTAATCTTTTTTAAGATATTAAATTTTAAAAAGTTTCCTATTCATCGCTATAAATACTCTTGAATTAGCTCATAATCTAGAAAAAAAATATTAATTGAAATATTGACCCATAAAAAGATCGAATTAGCAACGATTATCGATGAAAAGAACAGCCACTTGAATGAATTATTAAAGTGTAAAAAGAAAACAACAAGATTCTCTTCTTTTTTCTGCAACTAAATTGAGCAAATAATTAATGAATGACACAGATAGATCGGAATTCATTCGTTAATTTTCTTCACTTAATTCCATTTAATTTTGTTCTGTTTTTTTTTAATTAATCACTGGTGATTTTTATGCTGAGTTTTCTGAGAAAAATTGGAATTTAAGATTTAAGAAGATGAATTTAGATTAGTTGCTTTAGTTCTGGACGAAACATTGGATGAATTATTTTTTTAAATATCTTTTTTTGAATTATGTTGCTTCTGACTTGAGCTTGTTCAACGATAAAAGTTTAGTTTTTTTTTATTAATTATCTTTTGATTTTTCAATTTTTAAAAATATTTAAAATAATCTGAAAATCAGATTAAGTGCAAGTTGTAATTAGCAATGTTTTATTTATAAAATTTTAAAAATTATAGTTTAACTTTTTTGAAATCTATAAATTAAATTAGATTTAAAAAAGAAATTTCAATTTAAAATTTTAGAAATTAATGAACTATCTTTGAATAGTTTTGAAGATTAAATTAATTATTTGATTTTTTGAAGCTACATTTAAAATTTCAAAATTTTATAAGTTATAAATTTTTAAAAATCTTGCTTTTTGTATTTGAATTTTAAAATTTTACTTTCAATTTTTTGAGCTAAATTTGTAAGATTTAATTTTCTAAAAGATTGAGGTTTTTCGACAAAAAATTAAAATTATTTTTTAAGTTCTTGAAAACAATTTTTTTATAAATTTAATAAAATTATTTTTCTGAGTTCTTGAAAACATTTTTTTTAAATTTAATAAAATTATTTTTCAGGTCCTTTATAATTTAATTTTAATGTTTTAAAATTATTTTAAGACTTAGAAGCTCTTTGAAGATTAAATTAGTATTGTCATCTTTAATGCTAGAAATTGTAAATTTTCTATCATTTCAATTCGATATCCCATAAAGACTCATCAAGAGCTACCCAAAAAAATTCCACAATCAAAAAAAAGTGCGCTTAATCAACTCCACGAAAAGAAAGCAGAAACATTTCAACTCTTTTTTTTTTCATTCATTACATTTTTTTTGCAAACATTTAGCATTAAAAACTTTTTTATTCACTTTATTTTATTTTCACATCAAAAATCCCAAACGATAAGGATCTCCTCCTCTACTTTTTTCTTCTTTTGTATATTTTTCAGACTATCGCACTTTAATCCTTTAATTTTCGACTAGTAATCCTCGATTCACATTCATGCCGAGATAAAAACAAATATCTTTTTTTCCTATGTAAAAATGTCACATTAAAGTATCTACAGTAATAAATTCCTCATTCCTTTAAAAAAAAAATTTCTTTATTCGCGAATATTCCACACTGCAGACCGCATCGTTGCACGATAAAATGAAGACTGAATGAAAAGTGCTTATTGAAAACAATAATATTGTGTAATATGACATAAAACACATTTTCATTCACAGACGTTCGTGAGAGAAGAGAGACAGTGAGAGAATTGGAAGGAAAAACCGAACCGGTTTGGAAAATGTTTATTTTGTGCACGTGGGAGAAATTTTTCTCTTTTTTGAGGGTGCAGACCGAATGGAAACACGTGTTTGTGTATTTTTGTTGAGTGTGGAAATTTGTTGTGACAATAAATATTCATTCGTTCTGTACGAGCTATAAACATAATAGATTACATGATGTAACTGATCTTATTTCTTACTTTTCATATTTATTATCTTTATTTTTATTCAAAAATTTCTTTTATTTGGCTGTATGTCTGTTTGTCTGGCTTGCAGATCCTTTGTCAATTTGTCAGTCAGTTTATAAGCCTTTCAGTGTCTTTCAGTGTTTGTCATTATCTGTCAGTGTCTTTCAGTATCTGTCAGTGTTTGTCAGTGTCTGTCAATGTCTGTAAGTGTCTGTCAGTGTCTGTCAGTGTCTGTCAAAGTCTGTAAGTTTTTGTAAGTGTCTGTCAGTGTCTGTCAGTGTTTGTCAGGTGTTTGGCAATGTCATCTAGCAAATCAGTAAGTACAGCTGGGGATCGGATAGACCAGAAAAGGGCTGAAAATAAAAATGCGCCTCTGACAAAACTAAATCAACATCAATAATTCTCAACTCATTTTAACACCCCACGAATGTTTTTAATAAAGACAAATGAAATACTCAGAACATATTTTCATTTTCGGCAGAACAAAAAAGAAATTTTTCTTAAGCATGTTTCATCCATAAATGTCATGATTAATTAAGATGAAATTAGAAAACTCGACTAAATTTAACAATGAAAATTTATGAAGTGAAAAAGATTTAACAAATTTACAGAATTTTTTTTCTATTTTGTGTCATGCATGTAAAGCAACAAGGTTTATGACTCATTTGAGATGAGATTTTTTTAAGTCGATATTTTTGTTTCTGTTGGTTTATCGACTTAAATGTTTTGTGGATACTTGCTTAATCTTGTTGATAATCTAGTTTGTAGAATCTGACTAAGTTGTGGATTTTTGGTTTAGAATTTTTCACATTTTTTGTGTCTAAAATAAAGTTTGTTTAAGTCATTCAAAAATTGGGTCAAAATGTGAGAATATTCAGTCACTATAGATGCACTTCCTCATGTTTATTTAAGAATGTCACACAATTTAAATGCCAACAACTTTTTATGACAGAATTTCCAGTCAACAATTCACAATTTCCACAGTTCCAAACAAATAAAAGTCTCAAAAATTTCAAACATAAATGATGAAGTGCCTCATTGATATATTTTTAAATAGAACATATTTTCATTCCTATTTCCATAGCTGCCTGCTCATGATGAAAATTAAAATTCATTTTTCATTTCTCATTTTTTTGCTCGTTATTCAAGAGCAGCTGAAAATTTATGAGACAACGACGAGCGGAAAAATTTGAAAAAATTTTGTTTACATGAAAATGGGAAAAACTTCATCAATTTTCACTCGCTGCCTTTTGTTGCTTCACATCTGACTCCGTAGTTGGAAATAATGCCAGAAAAATAAACAAAAAAATTGAGTACCGTTCATTGACAATCGTTCGAGATTGCATGGAAGTAAAAAGTAAAAATTGTCGGGTGTTGAATGTTACTTTCATATCTCAATAGCTGGAAATGCTTGTTTGTGCTATTTTTAAAATCATTTCATTTGTGAAATTTGAGCTCATTTTTTTCTTGTTTACTTTTTTGAATATCGATTTTTAGACTCATTGTCAGCATCAAGGAAGTAATTGGATGCTGTAACTATTTTTGAGTGATTTTTGGACTCACATTGTGGATACTGAATCCATTAATTCATTAAAAATGCTCAATCTAACATCATCTCGGACAAATCATCATAACCGTAACCCATTCATCTTTCCTACTTTGTCACTGTCCTAGTATGAACATTTACTGACACAATTATGGACACTGAACTTAACATAACTCAAAGAACAGTCTACAAAGGAATCTCCTAGCTCTTTCATGACAATTAGACCATAAAATTGATTGTGTGACTTACTTTTCAACATAAGCTGACGAGGCCAGTGCCAGTGCTGTTTCCTGAATGATGTCCATCCGCTTTTCGTGTGTTAAATGACTCAAGAATCCATTATTTCCCTTTAAATTGTTACTTTTGCATAACTGCAGCTGATTCAGCATTTCCGTACGTAACAAATTTTGGAACAAATCATTTCCATCGTGTTCGGGCTTCTTCGTCATTTCCTCATCAGTATTTATTGCCTTTTTCTTCTGCTGACCATTTGCCTCAGATTCATCAATCATCTCATAAATGTGATTCTCCGGATCACTTCGTTCGTACACAGAACTGCTGTAATTTGCCACAATCATGCCATTTGACTGTGCATGACTTTGCACTTGTCGCTGCTGATTTCTCATAACATTCATTCTTGGCATGTTGCTGCTCATTTTATGTTGTTCTTGTTGTGGCTGCAAATATTGTGGATTTGGTGCCATTTGTTGATGTCGCAAATGGAAATTTTGTGTGCCAAAACTTAAAATATTAGGAAAATGAGAAGTAGTCGATGAAGTCATTGAGGACAAAGATGATTGAGTTTGATGCAACAAGTGCGGCTGCTGCTGCTGTTGGTTCAGTTGATGATTAAAATTTATTGGTGGCTTTGGAACTTCACGTAGTGCCAATTTATGGGTTTGTTGAACAACCGCCAACTGAAAAGTTTTCTTCTCATGAAATTCAGCCGTAACTGACTGAACTTGTTGAATTCCTTCCGGATCATGTCGGATTTGCTTCCTCAATGGTGGTTTTGGAGGAATTTTCTTCGGTTGATTTATTTGTGGCAAATGTGCATCAATCAACTGTGGCTGTATAATTTGTATTTGGTGCTGAAAAGTTGACAATTGTGTCGTGTTTCTTGGATTTTGTAAGGCATTATTATTGAGTCTCGGCATTGTTCTACTTTTTGAGTGGAATTTTGATGCATTTTGTTGTTGCTGTAAATAATTTCGAGAGGAATTTAATTAAGATGGGAAATTCTTCAGTATTTTTACTTCCACTTCTGGAATGATTTTAGGATGTTGTGATTTATTTTTAATTCTTCTGTCAAGGGATGGACACTCTGGGTTGTGTTTTTAATTTTTAAGTAAGGACAAGGTTCTGTGAACTGAGGAACTAATGTTTGGGTTTTTTTTATAGTGGAAACTTGAAGTTGATATACTTTTCTGGAGTGTCCATCCCTTGTCACTTTCAATTTACCGTAAATTGTTTTGCAAATTCCTCTTCCGTCGATTCATCATCACTGATATGAAGCCTGAAAATGGAATAAAAATTCTTTCAATTTTAAATGAATTCTCATCTCTCTTGTTGATGATGTATGCATGCATGCTTTAAGTCTCATCAAAAAATGTTCGTGTTGCATAACATGCAGGATGATGAAAAATACTATGGATGTGATTATTTACCTCCTCAATGGTAGCAGCTGTTGTTGCTGCTCTCCAACAGTTTTCGAATTTATGCTTCTTTTCGGCTGTAGAGTCGCTCTCTTTCTCTTTAAGTTAGTTTGAGATATTCTACGTTCCTTCTTCTCCATCTCTCACATTTGAGTTTATATTTTCTTATGCCTTTAAATTCGTCTCTTCAATCTGTTATCAGAGAAAATACAACAACAAAGAGCATTTATGATTCAATTAAGAATATTTTCAACATATTTTATTGCTTTATGATTTAAAAATAAAATTCGTGTTAAAGTTCTGATAACAAGTGTGATGAATTGATTTGCTTATTGGGTCATGCTTGGTGGCCTTTTTATGGCGAAACAAAATATATCCGATAATGTTTCAAGAAAATAATTTTTATGTTCAACATGAAAAACATAAAAATTACATTTTAACTACCATGCGGGGGCTGACTTACTGTTAGAGGTGATTGGCGATTAAAGTGATTTTTATGGTTTGAGGATATGGGCGTATTGATATGATCTGACACTAATTTGTTCATTAGAGGCGTGTGAGCTGAACAATAGTCCCTTTTGGCTATGAATATCGCACCTAGTGTTGAGTATAAATATGAAATAACCATGTGGTTGGACACCCCCTCCCTCTCTACTCCCCAACTATGACTTAAGAGAACTGTAAAACTGCAATTTTCAATGCAGTTTTTCCAGTTCAACCTCCAAAAGCTGTACTAAGAGATACCGTCAAGAAAAGAGGCAAGATGATGGGGGGAAGGCAAGTTACACAATTCTCTGAGGAGTTAGAATTTGCGACTACAAATCCTCAACTCCATCACTGCCTCTTACTTCTTAACAAAAAAATATCAATTAAATAAATAAAAAAATTCGCAAGGAAGTTCACAAAACCCATAAAAAAAAACATCCCAGAATTATTTTTATTAATTTTTTTATAAAAACCATTCCATTTTTTTCGCATTCCTTACTTCTTCTCATTTTGCTTTTGACGAAATAAATTTCATCATCGCCGGTTGTTGCCCATAAAAAAAATATAATCGTAAGTGCAAAAAGAACACAAGAGACTGCCTTCAAGTATAGAAGTGAAAAGGAAAGTTGGAGTAAATAAAAGTATCAATTGATGTTTCCGATAAATTCATTCGATCCATAAAAAAAAATCCATCACAAATTCTTGTTGCCTGGATCGTTAAGAAGTTCTTTTAACACGTTTAAGCATTTAACAGGCAGAATGTAAAAGAGAGTCAGTCGTTAAAAACAGCAGACGACTTACACTTCACAAATCAACATAACATGTGTCAAATTCTTTAAGTTCTCTTCTTTTTTACTCGTTCCAGTCGCGTCTGCGTCCCCTTCTTTTATAAAAATTCAATTTCTGAAATCAATTTGAGATGCTTGATCTATAATGCACGCAAATGTGACTAATTTGTCTCGAAGACCTTGCTTTTATGATGTTCAAATTTTAATTAAGTGGCGTGAAATGTTGGGTCATATTGATGTCTCATTAGTCAAAATATCGTGTTTTACATTCATTTTTGAATGCTAGCAAGCGCCCGCTTGATGTTAATGAAAATACGTTAATGACTAATTGGATGATTGATATTGAAATGTATTTAATTTTCGTGGGTTTTATGACACACGGCTACTGTCATGGGGTATTTTTGAGGAATTTGTTTATTGGCGCTTGATTTTTCAGGATTTATTCTTGCTCTACCTTAAATGATGACTAATATACCTGCATGACACAAGTTGGTTAATCGATCAGAAATCCAGCATCAAGCTGGATGGAGTCTAACATGGTGCTGGATGGAGTCTAACATGGTGCTGGATTTAAATCGAAACTAGCACCACGCCAGAGTAATGCAGTCTTGGCGCTAGATTTACATGATTGACCGCTTTGTACTATTTAAGATAAGAAGTCGAAATCAAGAACCCAAATTAGAACGTGAGTTTGACTTCTTAATAGGCGCGTAGCTAGGAGAGTCTTACCCCCCCGCCCACTTAAACGTTTTGGGGGACAAGGCCCTCTTGGATACCACGCCTGCTTCTTAATCATTAAATTTGATAGCTTAGAAAAGCACTAAGATAAGGGAGGCCATAGATTACAATTAATCTGTACGGCCAGCAAAGGAAGTAAAGTAAGTAAGCAAAATAAGCACTGGAATAATCAATTTAATTTTACAACACCAATATTAGCGATATAACCTGAAAATCCATAATTTTTTGACCCTACAAATTATCTATGGATTTTTCAGTCATATTTTGACACTCTAATGCCAATTTCAATCCTCACAATCTCCATTAAAACTCATCATTTCCCTTTTCAATCTCAACTGATGCAATGTTTCACTTTTATTCGTTCTTCTATAAATAAAATGTGTCTGAATTAAATTCAAATAAAATCAAGTCTATCAAATAAGCACAAAAGAAAATCGTTCACAAATCTTAACCCGATTTAATTTCAAAACGAAAAACTTCCTTTGACCTTCAATTTTGATTTTTTTTATTGCAGGATTGCTAAATAATTTTACTCATTTGTTTATTATTAACGGTTACTTTGAACTTTATGTCGTCGACGTCGTCTGTAATTATATTTATTTTTCTTGATATTAAGCTTTGGGTTTGGATTGAGTCTGGGGATGTTTGGAGATGACATCCAAATTTTAATGACTTTAGGAATCCAGCAACTGGATGATGTAGCACCTCTTTGTGTGGTTGCTCTTAGTAGCTACTCCACATACATAATACTAAGGTCAACATAGAATTTCTAAATTTGCGAAAATCATGTACCAACAGAAAAAGATGGAAGGGAGTCAATTCAAGATAGACATCACTTACAAATGACTCCCTAATTAAATAAGTGACTCTTAGTCAGAGATTATCTGTTATTGAGATTAATTTGAGTTCCAAGAAGGGGGGATGTGTCAAATAAAGTCAAATTGAGGATGTAATTGAAACAATGCTTGCTGATTTGTTGCTGAGTAAGTCTGATTTTAAGGAACAATATTGCATAAATGCCGAATCGAGTAAGTCGGTTAATCTCACAAAAGCGAGACATTCTTAACAAAAAAGAAATCCCGAACAGCACAACTTCAGAACAGTCACAATCGATTCGAAATCCAGCACGATGCCAGAGTCACACTGACTTAGTGCCAGATTTCTATTCGATTGACCGACTTGTGCTATTCGGGATATCTTTGTTGTTGAGAATGTCTCGCTGCTGAACTGATTTTATCACAAAACTAGCTCAATTTTTATTGAAAACAAATAAATTTTGGACCAAAATTCAAAATTGAATCCCCAATTCTAATAAAAATATCAATGCCCACCGCCCTAACCCCTCAAAATATTCCTTCAAAATTACTTCAATCTAAACTCCATCAATCTTTCAATTCCCGATCAATCAGCCATCATAAAGCAAACATCAAAAATGTATAAAAATAAATTGATAGAAATATTTTCATTCTAATACACAGAATGTGTCGAAATGTACAGGAAATCAGCACATAAAGGAGCAATTTTTTTTGTTCTGACTTTTCATTAAGTAAAACTTTCTTACTCATCATTAAATGCACAGCGGAGGTTTCATTTACACTCAGCGATACGCGTTTGTATATCAATTACAAAATAATGCCAGAACATAACACATTAGTAAAATAACATGGCATTATACAGCAACAGTACGTTACATACTATAGTTCAATCAATCGTCTAGTCTTTGTTTGTTTATGATGAGATTGAATGTTGATGATATATGAGGTTTTATGGTGCTCGTTCCTTCTTATTTCATCAATCCAATGAATTTTATGAAATTACTAACTTCGTTTGGATCGTTTTTTGTGATACAGTTTAAAGGGGAATTGGAACTTTTGGGTGATTAAAGCGCATTTTGATTTTATTTTATAGGTTTTGTTGCTTTTAAGCTGTTCAAAATTGAAAATCATAATTTAAATTCCATTAGATGGGTTCTGAATCAAAGATTCTGTCTCTTTTCAGGGGTTTTGTGATCTGGCAATTGTCTGTCGCCTGTCACAAGCAATTTCTGTTGACAGGCAGTGTCTGTAATAGATCTCTAGCTTGTGCCTGTTAACAGACGACCTGTCTCGCAACTCTGAATGCAACAATCATTAATTCTGTCAAATTGGGGCTTCTTAATAGCTAAAATCCATAGTTGGCCTCAATGGAACCTCAATGGCCTCACCAGCATCCCAAACTGCACCTTAACCCCATCTACAATCCCACAAATATCATGCTAATCAATAATAAATGAATATTTCCCGTTAAATTAAATGATATGCTTCTCTATCAATCTATGTCAGTTGTGGCCAACCTTTTTTGAGCTACGGCACTCTTTGATGGTAAGCGTGTTACTGAAGTTAGCCATGTTTTCACCAAATGATTTGAAACCTTTACCAAAATTTTGTAATAAAATCTTCGAATTTCGTCAAGCAAACCCAGAATTTCGTCTTGCTTTCCTTAACAAGCTACATCAGCTTCAACTTTTGGGTATATTGAGGTTACTTCAGTTGGTAAGAATCCTAGAAACAAGCTTTAACTGACATATTTTATATCAAATGTTAAGTCATGACTAAAACTAAGGTTCGGAGGATTTATCACATTTTTTCTAGTGCCGCGGAATAGAAGTTGACCATCACTGATCTGTGTAATTTACTATTTAGATAGAATTGCAGACTACTTGCTGTCGACGATGGAAATAAGAACCGAGAATTTATTGAAAAACTCATTGAATATGAGTCAATTCGCTTAAATCAAAAGAGTTTAGAAAAAATTATTATTATTATCGTTATTATCTGAAAAATTGTGTTGAAGATTGAATAGAATGAGGGAGATTTGGAATTTATGGTAAGCGCATTTCATCAATCGATAAATGAGTGAGCGAATGAGATTGTGAAGAGAAATATGAAGCATAAATGTGTTATTATCTTGTTGTTGATGAGTCTTGTGGATCGTTATGATGTGTTTAAAAATAAATTAGATTGAAACTTCGATTTTCAAATCAAAATCAATTTTTTTTTGTATTTTAAATCCAAAAATTCTTATCATTTTTAATACAATTTCCTCAAAAACATAATTTTCCACCATAAAAATTTGTCAGAATTTTTTATTTATACGCCATAAAAAAATTAAAATAACAAGCACATGTGAGAACATAAAAAATCATTCTTTTCCTTGTATTATGTCTAAAAATGCATGTTAAACAAATTTTCTACTCTTGTCTTTCACTTCTTGTTTAACCAATTCCATTCTATGCTTGGCTCACTTTTTCTTCTTAAATCATTCAAAAGCAATTTTTTTTCTTCTTCTTCTTTCTCAAGTTTATTTGTGGCTCAAATATTTGATCAGGCGCTCAACTACACAAGCGATGTGTAAGTTAGCTCAACTAGTCAATAATGTGTTGTTTACTTATCTACGCTAAAATGAAACTTCATTTCACATTTAATTATCATCATAGATGTGCTGTTTAAATATACGCATTATTGTAAACAAATGAGATCCAGAGAAGGAACTAAAAATCAAACTTTGGTTTTGTTATGTGATGAAGATATCAGTGGGGAAGTTGGGAAACTTGAAAGGGAAATAGAGCGCAGTTTTTGAGACTTTGAGAATAACTTGAGAGAATTGAGTGAATTAGAGAAAAAATTGAGAGTAACATGAGAGGAAAAAGAGAGAATTTGAGAGCCAAATGAGAGAATTTGAGAGACAAGTGAGAGAATTTGAGAGCCAAATGAGAAAAAATTTGAAAGTCAAATGTAAGAATTTGAGAGAAAAATGAGAGAGTTTGAGAGCCAAATGAGAGAATTTGAGAGCGAAATGTGAGAATTTAAGAGAATTCGAGAGTAAATTAAGAGAATTTGAGAGCCAAATGAGCAAATTTGAGAGCAAAATGACAAAAAAATTAAGAAACAAATGTGAGAATTTGAGAGCCAAATGAGAGAGTTTGAGAGCAAAATGAGAGAGTTTGAGAGCCAAATGTGAGAATTTGAGAGCCAAATGAGAGAATTTGAGAGTAAAATTAGAGAATTTGAGAGCAAAATTAGAGAGAAATTGAGAGAGTATAAGTGTAAAATGATAGAATTCGAAATAAACTTCGGACAAATTGACCCCTTAAAAAGCTTTAAATTCCAAAATTCAAGCTATCAAAAAAACAATAAAAAAATTTTCTCCGTAAAATCTTAAAGTTTACATTACAAGAAATCAAATATAAACTGCATCAATTCTATATAGTTTTTTTCTATTTCGTTAAAGGCCAGACAATTTGGAATAAAAAGAAGCTCGAACAGAAAAAAATAATAATACAAGATCTTCAAAGGAATTCACATTTCAGTGAATGTGATGCGCGCAGTAATTTTCAGGAAATTTTTCTTCGTTTTCTTTAATGTTCACAAAATTCAGCTTACACTTCTCATTTAATGAACATCTGTAATTTTATACAAATGAAAATGTACCAAAAAAAAAAGAGGTTTTAAACGATTTTGGCTTACTTCCTTACACAATCTATCTTCTCTACCTTTTCTAATGCTCACTCAATTGACCTCAGTAAAATTTAATATACTGCCAATGAAATGCGATGTGAGTTAATAAAATAAATGAATGAATCTTTTTGAAATTGTTGCGTAAATCAACAAAGTTTTTTTTCTTACTTTCTAATTTTTTTTAGAAAACACAACAAATGTTTATGTTGAGGATGAGTTTCATAAAAACTAGCGGAATTTTTAAATTATGTTTGATAAAATTTCAAATTTTTAAGAACTGTCGAAATTCAATTTTATTAAAAATTGCAAATTTTAAATTCCGAAAACCAATAAATTTTATATTTAAAAAAAACCTTAAAATTCGAATTGTAACGGATATTTTTTTTTAAAAAAATGACAATTTTAAAATATTTTTTTTTTGAAAGATTGACGATTTTAAAATTTTATTTTTTTCAAAATTTGACAATTTTAAAGTTTAATTTTTTTAAAAATATTTTTAAATGAAAAAAAAAATTTTATACAAAGTTGATTGTATTCTTAACAGATTAAATTCTAATTCACAAATTCATATCACAAAATATTTCAAAATAAAGTCAATTATCAAACACCGATCAGAAAAAAAGACAACCCGATCATTTCCTTCACTCATAAAAAAGAAGTAAATTATAAAAAAATATATCTGAACAATCGAAAATGAGCCATAACAGTTATAAACATACGCGATACGAGAGACAGATAATGAATCAAAAATGTATTTTAAGGTCGATGAGAAAACATTAATTTTCGAATAATGACGAAAAAGAAATCAATCAACATTAAAATTTTGTCTTATAATGTCTGTGCTGATTTTAATATTTTCATTATTTCATTCCGTCAATAAAAATTGCGATTTAAAAAAATTTTCTTTCTTTGTACTTTTGTTTTTATAAATTACAGCTTCTTTGATAATTTTGGGAATATTCATACTTAATATCTGATTGTTTGTCAGTCTGTCAGTCGATTAATCTGACTGCCAACTCATTTGTCTGATTGTCATCAACTATTTTCAAGAAGCTACAAGGAATTGATTGAACAACTCAGTCCACGTCAAGATCAGTATAGGTTAACCCGAAAGGCGCAAGGCGTAAAAATGCCGTCCTGGACTTCAGATTACAGTCATATTTAAAACCCTGTACCTTTCGGGTAAGTTTTATTATCATATTAAAGCTAGTGGCAATAATTTTTTTTAAAAGACTTTTAAATCAGTCCAAATGGTTGGTTCCTTTGCTGAAAATCAATTAAAAATCTCATCATTGTCTACCCAAACAAGCCAGATGCGATCTCTTGTGAATTTTAAAGGTTTCATAAACAAGCATTTTTAACATTTTAAGGCAAGGCTCGGCTAGGCGGTATACCGCCAAATGCCCTCAACTCCAATACAAATACCTTCAAATACCCCCAAATACCACCTATTTATATGAAATACCACTAAATACGGCCTTTAAAATACTGCATAGTTTCCGAGCCTGGTTTAAAGGCAATGCTCGAATCTCAAAAAAAGCCATACAATTCAATTAAGTCTATATGCGCTTTCAAGTCACATACTCGCTGTTGCCATTTCTTCTCTGAATATTCAGAACACTTAACAGACACAGATGATGTAAAACAAAAGTTTTCTTTCTCGAAATATTCGCAATCGCAAAAATTGGTGAATAAAATTTTTTCGTACGTGTTTACCTCGTTTGAAAAGATGCAGCAAGACACATTCAGTTCGAGTTGGTCATTGTGCCTCGGGGGAATTAATGCATCGTCAAATACCATTCATTCATTATTTTTCTCTGGAGTACAAGAATTTGCCAGAATAAAATAATCGTTGGAAGGAAGGAAGTTGTATGAAATTAAGAGGGTTTGGAAACGCATGAGAAAATGATTTTAGAGACTAGATAAGACACATGAATCCATATGACACTAATTAAATGGAATCTATGGGAATTTACTGTCTTTACATTTTTTTTTGGCAATCAGGATCTGCTTCGGTCAGTAGCCACCCTCTTTTAATTTTGATGGTCTAGCTACTTTAATGCTGAAACTAATTATAGTTTGGCAAAGTATGGTCAAGTGAATGGAAAAATTTTGCATAAGCAGCAATGTGCAGGAACGTTTATGAAAGTATGGAAATTTGGCAACGTATTTTTGTGCATTTTTGTGTAGAGCATTGCTGGTTTTAGAGAATATAAATAGTAAAAGTCATGTCATTAAAGCTAGGTTTGGACGAATCTTAACAATTGATCCATATATGATCCGGGTATCATGTGGTGACTTTTTTGTGGCTCTAGCCTCAGTTAAATCTTATTTGAATGTCGTGAGCATTGTGCGTACCCTTGTCATATTAACAACTCTCAATCTAATGATTGAAAGAACAGTCTCTGGTGGGAATCGAACCGACATCCTCACAAAAGAGGATTACAGATATCCAGTCTGTTCCCTAACCACTCATGCCATATATGCCTTACTCTTGCACAGGCAGATTCGCCTATATATATAGCTCGATACCAAAGGTTCCACTTTGCTTAGACACCAAACTTACTATGCGGACTAGATCTTCACTTTATTTACGACAACCGCCAAAAAATGACTCAACATTGCAAGAATTTGCACACTTTTCTCGCCCAAACATTGAACTTAACGTTAACACAGTTCTTTCCATCAAACTCAGTCAATCCTCCAAAAATTCAACTGTTCATGATCACAAAATTACTTGCTCCATAAAATAATATATCTCAAGCAGAATGAAATGCTCTTAAAAAATTTGACATGCAAAAAAAAGAGCAAAATCAAAATGGACACGAGAAAAAGTACCTTAAATTGACTCACATCATTGAACATTTATGGAAAGAACACGTTACTAATAGACATGTCAAGCAGGCCCATTGGTGAAATATATCCATTAAAAAGCAATTTTGAAGGCAGTACGCTTTTGACATGATGCCGATTTCGTCCTCACTCGTTTCAACTCAATTAGTCAATGAATGTGTAAAAAGAAGAAGAAAAAGCATTGAATGGAGTTAGATATGTGTGAAGTGTTAATGTTTTGACTTATTTCATTGTTAACAATTTCATACTACAACGCCAGTATGAACAGAATAGGCTTTTGACCTTTTTAGATGTCTTCTCATTGTTTTTTGACGATGATTATTGTAAGTTAACTAGGTGTGATTATTTGCTCGTTTTGTCTTTAGTGACATGTAAATTTTTGCAAATTGCAAGGCATTGTTGGTGAAAAATTATTCTAACGGAACTGTAGAATTTGAATTTTCAACTGAATCTTAGAATTTTCTCGAATTTACATATTAACATAAAAATAAATTTTTAGATTATGTTATTTACATATAATTTACACATCAATTCCATATCATTTACACACCAACCACATACCATTTACACATCAATTACACATCATTTACATTTTGATACATATTTGTTAATGTCATCATCTTTTACATATCAAATACACATCAACCTACATAACAATACACATCAATTACATATCAACCACCAAAAATCTCTTATTTGAATTTGAATTTTCAACTGAATTGTAGATTTTGAATTTCCAACTGAATTGTAGGATTTGAATTTTCAACAGAATTTTTAAATTTACAATTTTTTAACGAATATTTTGTCAAATTTTGAAAATTTCAAGAAACATTTCCAATACAATTCCAAAATAGCCACTTAACCAATTGTCAAGAAACAATATCTGCGCCTCAAACCATTTAACGAATTCAATAAAATCTCATAAACCTTTTAATTTCCCCTATATTTCACTGCTCTTATGCTTTATGTCAATTTTCTTACTTAAAGAAATGAAAGAGAGTGAAAGAAAAAATCATCATAAATACAAACATAATATGCAGACATCACTCAAGAGGTTCAGTGCTCTTAAAACATATGTGAATATGAATAAATAAAAATTACTTAAAGATCTCATTTTTTTCATTAGTTTGGTGAGAAACTCTATTTTCTGTTGACCTTTAAAAACAAAAGCAAAAATGCCGATAGACTAAGTGAGAGAAAAAAATTGTTATAGTGGGGAAAGAAAATCAAAGGGAACCTCTTTCTTATCTTTTATCAATTAATACATTCATTAACAGTATTTGTTAATTGGGTTTTAAGTGCCACAAAGCGTTTGGATGAGTTTCTTGGGAAGATTTTGTCAGAATATAAGAGTTTTTTAGAGTTTTCTGTAGGTTGATATGTAATTGATGTGTATTGTTATATAAAAGATGATGACATATACAAATATGTATCAATATGTAAATGATGTGTAATTAATGTGTAATTGATATGTAATTGATTTGTTATTGATGTGTAAATGATGTGTAATTGATGTTTAAATGATGTGTAATTGATGTGTAAATGATTTGCAATTTATGACATGTAAATGATTTTCAATTGATGTGTAACTGATATGTACTTGTGTAATTGATGTCGGCTTCTGAACTTTCATCAACTTTAAATTCTAACAAAATCTTCCTAATTCTTAACACTCTCAAAACGCGAAAAGTACTCTACTTCCTTATCTTATCGTAAGTATCGAACTAAAAAACCACTTTACAATATTTCTATTAAATCTTATGCTGGAAACATTTATATGCATTGTTGTTGTAAATAAAGTGCTGTGTGAAATTCTTCACAATAGAAGCCAACAACATTTTACGGGAATTTATTTTTTTTGCACAAGTTTAAGTTTGAAAATAACATATCATTAAAATGCTAACAAGATGTTAACACTACATCGAAATATTTTAATTGTGTAACATTTTTTTTCCTTCTTAAGTTGTTTTCAGGCATTGCGGGATATGAATATTTAGTGAATATTCAGCGGGTAAAAGAAGAAGTCTCAAATCAAAAATAAAAAAATTCAAAATCAAATCATTTTCAAATTCACAGAAGTGTCCAATTTCACCGTGTTTGTTATGTTTCTCAATATTGTCATTAATTAATCACTTTCCAGGCATTATTTTCATATTTCTTTTAATCGTCATTCACATTTCATTCAGTAATAATTTATTGAATATTTTGAACTTACTCTCGAACATTTGATATGGCTAATTAAGCTCAGACGACATGCAGTGCAGCAATAAATGATATTTATTCAAAAAAACTATTTCAATTTCATCTTCTTAATCTTTTTTCACTATTCAGGGTCAATTTTAATTGGTTTTTATTTGCTCAACTTTTTCTTTTTGTCACACATTTCAAATTATTATTATTTCAATTCCAATGAATTTTAAAAATGCACAATTATTAAATTAATTAATTTATGAGCCACAATCAGTCACACTTTAATTCATTAATATTTTATTGAAATGCACCATAAAAAAACTAAATTAAATTAATTTAAATAATTCACAAAAAATATTTCAAAAATCAAATTAAAAACAAAAAAAATGCTCACAAAAATAAAAAATAATTAAAATTTAAATTTCTTCTGACATGTTCAAAGGATGAAAGAAAACTGAATGGAAGAAATCAAGTTGAAGAAAAAAATCAAAAACAGCGGATTTTTAAATATTTTGTGGTGAAATTAAAAATGAGAATTTTTCAAGAAACTCGCTTGTGTGTTTTTTGTGGAGATTTTATGCTGCTTATTTAGTTTTTCTCTCTTTTATGTTGCGTATTCGAAGATATTTTATGTTGGCTTGTAGATATCAGTTGCATAAGTTGAAGGGGTTCAAAGTTGCAAAGATTTAATAAGAATTCAAACCTTCCAAAATGAAATCAAAATCTCTTAAATTACAACTTAAACCCTTAAATGCTTAAATTAATTAAATTTATTGAATGAAATTCAGGTATAACTCCAATGTAAGCTTCTTCCATAAAACAAACAGAAAAAGATGTTCATTTTAATTCATTTACTTCCATTAAAAACTAAATAATCAGTTCATTTCATTAACAACACAAATTTCCCCAATGTTTTTCCATCAAATCTTCGAAATTCCTAATGAAGTCTCATTAATTCTCTATTCTACCAAATAATTCTATTCTTTAACAAATTCCTCAATTCTTCAACATAAAAACAGTCTCAATGGAGCAACAAAATATGTACAAATTTCAGATTCATTGTGCAAAATAAAAATAATTATGGAAATTT
The DNA here is from genome assembly GCA_917627325.4 of Chironomus riparius. Taxonomy (NCBI): domain Eukaryota; kingdom Metazoa; phylum Arthropoda; class Insecta; order Diptera; family Chironomidae; genus Chironomus; species Chironomus riparius. The sequence continues at coordinate 10,805,652 of OU895877.1, read as the reverse complement.
CTTCGAGACAATTAAATTCCACTCGAATAAAATCTTTGCACATCATTTTGGTTGTTGTTCGTTTTAATCCTGCTTTGCTCATTCTGAGGGAGAGAAATTTTTTGGAGGAAATTCTCATTGCTGATTCCTTTGTAGAAATTTTGGAAGATTTTTTTGAGGTTTTTTGGTGGTGGTTTGATTTGGTTTTGGATATTTATTGAGAGGTTTCCCGAATGGCACAAGTCGGTTAATTGATCACAAATCAGGCACGAAGTCGGTGTAGCTCTGGCAAGGATCTGGATTTGATTTAAATAGACGAGTTGGTTCCAATGAAGTTGAAGTGATCTAAATGATCAAAAGTCACCTGATCAGTTCTAAACTCATAATTGATGCATAGCTAAAGAGCATTAAAATGGTAAAGCGTAGTATTTTAAGAACCAGCCTATATTATTTATATTTTCAAATTAAATTAAGAGATATTTTATAAAACCTTACAAAAATCAAACATAATTCTAACATTAAAGTCCTTAAAAAATCCCAAAACCACCAAATTTCAAGAGAAAACCACCAAAAAATTATTCAAAACCTTCCCAAAAATCCCACCAAGGGATGAATATATACATAATAAAATCTCAGATCGTAGAGAAAACATATTCATTATTTATTTAGAAAAAAATCACTAATTATGGCTTGAGACGATTTCATATCAACTGAAGCGTGAACCACAATAAGAATTCCAAAATAAACTTCATAAATAAAACAAAAAAAAGGGGGAAACAAATTTGTTCATCTCAACTTGGAGTGAATGTTGAAAGAACTAAAAAATTTGGATGGGGGAAAAGCATTCGAATGTTTAATCTCCTGTTTCCTAAATAACTAGCAATGAGGGGTTGAAATTGATGCTTCATCACATCTGAACAAATACTTATATTGTTTTTCTAGCGTTCCTTATTCAATGCAAAAAGACGATGTGCTCATTAAAGAATCATTTACAAAAGAATTGATGCATGATACATGCAAAAAGAATATTAAAGGCACTCGATGAGTTGTGAAAGAGCGGAGGAGACGAGAGAAAAAAAAAGTTAAAAAGATTAAATTTCAATAAGAAAAATAAACCATCAATCACTCAAACTTCTCTCACACTTCTTTTCATCTTTGCCTTTTATTTGCGCTTATTGCTCATTCGGAAGAATCGTTTTACTGAAAATTTTAATAATTTTTGAAATCTTGTAATCCATAAGTCACCCCTTTTTGTTGTTATGAATTTTGTGGAAATTATTAAGAAATTGAATCAATGATTGATACTAGGATGCTGTATCCTTTGAGTTTTGTCAGTGGCTATTAAAATCTTAAAGTTGTTGGACTAGGAACCTAGGGTTCAATTCCAGGTCAAGTCAATTTTTATAAGCTCTTATGTCCATTTTATCGGTATAATTAAGAAGCTAGTTTCGTGTGTTTGATCTAGTTTAGAGTTCTTTGGCATCTTGTGTCTCTTTTGCTTGGTATACTAGGATAAAATAGCATCTGGATGACTTCACTACTGCATCTTGCACAGATTAATTGTGACTAGATTCATTGCAGGGTACTTTAGGTCTTTAGACGTACTTGTGTCTTTGCAATGTGAAGAGCCTGCAAATGATTCAGATTCGACTTAGAACTGTAGGTCTCCAGGGAAGATGTGGTAAAATTGAATCTATATAAATTAAATCGCAGTGCCTCCGGCTCAAAAGACTTGCGAATTGGTAAACCTTTTAAAAAAACCAAGATTTATGCCGCTAAATTATACAACCAAATTTTTTCAATGAAAATTACGAATCAAAAAATGAAAAAAAAAATTAATCAAAATTTATGAGTTGTCAAAGAAGAAGAACTTTTTATATGTGTCGATTTCTCCTTTCCTCCTTCACGTCACTTTTAAAGTAAATTTTCTTTACATTGTAAATGATTGAGGGGTTGATGCTGACAAATTTTGACACGTGACTTTCCCTTCCAACTTTTGATTAATCTTTTTATTTACTTATCACATTCGCAAATATTTGTTTATGTGTGCTGTACGCCCCTTAAAACAACTCATCGGCTTGTATTCGGAAAACATCAATTTCTTAATTTCTTCAAAAAAAGATTCTTCTTTTCTGTTAAATTCTAAACATTTCATATACTTAATGGATTTTACTTTTATGTTTGTTCTCGTTCCTTCTTTTCAGTCTGAGTATCGCATATGGCGTATGATTGTGCATTGTAGCTGTAATTACTCAAGAAGATTGAAACACAATCTAATGAATGAATTCACAAAATGTAGTGTAATGTTGATGATATTGTGGATTAATCATAATTTTGAAATCTGATACTTTATGACTAAGAATTAGATCATGTACATAAATTTTACTTTCTTGTTCTTCTTTCAATGAATGAGGTTTTTGATATTTATTTTAATTAGAATAATTAGAGTTTTGCTTTCTTTTGTTTGTGGCTGTTTGTGATGAGAAATGAGGGACTTCATACATTCTAAGTGTGGATGTTGTAGTTTGTCTTTGAATTTTAGGATAAAAATTATTTTAATGTAAGAATTTCACCTAAAATGGTAGCTACTATATCCAATAATTAGGGATTAATAAGAACTTAAAATTACTTTCAAAGGAATTTTTAAATCTTTGTTCAAACACACCTTAATGTTAAGATCACATTTACATGAAACCCTTTCCGGCCCCCTTCAACTTATGCAACTGATACCCACAAGCTAGCACAAAACATCTCCGAATACACAACATAAAAGAGAGAAAAACTAAATAAGCAGCATAAAATCTCCACAAAAAACACACAAGCGAGTTTCTTAAAAAATTCTCATTTTTAATTTCACCACAAAATATTTAAAAATCCACTGTTTTTGATTTTTTTCTTCAACTTGATTTCTTTCATTCAGTTTTCTTTCATCCTTTGAACATGTCAGAAGAAATTTAAATTTTAATTATTTTTTATTTTTGTGAGAATTTTTTTTGTTTTTAATTTGATTTTTGAATTTTTTTTTGTGAATTATTTAAATTAATTTGATTTAATTTTTTTATGGTGCATTTCAATAAAATATTAATGAATTGAAGTGTGACTGATTGTGGCTCATAAATTAATTAATTTAATAACTGTGCATTTATAAAATTCATTGGAATTGAAATAATAATAATTTGAAATGTGTGACAAATGAAATTCAAAAGAAAAAGTTCAGCACAGAAATCAATTAAAATTGACCCTGAATAGTGAAAAAGATTAAAAAGATGAAATTGAAGTAGTTTATTGAATAAATATCATTTATTGCTGCACTGCATGTCGTCTGAGCTTAATTAGCCATATCAAATGTTCGAGAGTAAGTTCAAAATATTCAATAAATTATCACTGAATGAAATGTGAATGACGATTAAAAAAAATATGAAAATAATGCCTGGAAAGTGATTAATTAATGACAATATTGAGAAACATAACAAACACGGTGAAATTGGACACTTCTGTCCCGAGTAGCACCAACAACAACAACTGGTTTTACGTCGACGTCAAGGCACCATCAAGTAGAAAAAAGCACGTTACGCCGCAAATTTACCGTTGTGGCAACGCTAAGGCATCTACACGCACGATTTCGCCCCATTTGAACAATGAAATAATGGGGCGAAATCGTGCGTGAAGAAGCCTTAGCGTTGCCACAACGGTAAATTTGCGGCGTAACGTGCTTTTTTCTACTTGATGGTGCCTTGACGTCGACGTAAAACCAGTTGTTGTTGTTGGTGCTACTCGGGTGTGGATTTGAAAATGATTTGATTTTGAATTTATTTATTTATGATTTGAGACTTCTTCTTTAACCCACTGAATATTCACTTAATATTCATATCCAGCAGCGTCTAAAATGCAAAATAAGATGATATGACATTCAATCATGATTTTATTGTACACAACAGAAGTGACAAATTTCAACATAAAGATGAGCATGAATCATAAATTTTGAGAGAGCAGCAACAACAGCTGAGGTAAATAATCACATCCATAGTATTTTTCATCATCCTGCATGTTATGCAACACGAACATTTTTTGATGAGACTTGAAGCATGCATGCATACATCATCAACGAGAAAGATGAGAATTCATTTAAAATTGAAAGAATTTTTATTCCATTTTCAGGCTTCATATCAGTGATGATGAATCGACGGAAGAGGAATTTGCAAAACAATTTACGGTAAATTGAAAGTGACAAGGGATGGACACTCCAGAAAAGTATATCAACTTAAAGTTTTTACTACAAAATACTCGAAATATTAGCTCCTCAGTTCACAGAACCCTGTCCTTACTTAAAAATTAAAAACACAACCCAGAGTGTCCATCCCTTGACAGAAGAATTAAAAATAAATCACAACATGCTAAAATCATTCCAGAAGTGGAAGTAAAAATACTGAAGAATTTCCCATCTTAATTAAATTCCACTCGAAATTATTTACAGCAACAACAAAATGCATCAAAATTCCACTCCAAAAGTAGAACAATGCCGAGACTCAATAATAATGCCTTACAAAATCCAAGAAACACGACACAATTGTCAACTTTTCAGAATCAAATACAAATTGTACAGCCACAGTTGATTGATGCACATTTGCCACAAATAAATCAACCGAAGAAAATTCCTCCAAAACCACCATTGAGGAAGCAAATTCGACATGATCCGGAAGGAATTCAACAAGTTCAGTCAGTTACGGCTGAATTTCATGAGAAGAAAACTTTTCAGTTGGCGGTTGTTCAACAAACCCATAAATTGGCACTACGTGAAGTTCCAAAGCCACCAATAAATTTTAATCATCAACTGAACCAACAGCAGCAGCAGTCACACTTGTTGCATCAAACTCAATCATCTATGTCCTCAATGACTTCATCGACTACTTCTCATTTTCCTAATATTTTAAGTTTTGGCACACAAAATTTTCATTTGCGACATCAACAAATGGCTCCGAATCCACAATATTTGCAGCCACAACAAAAACAACAACAACAACATAAAATGAGCAGCAACATGCCAAGAATGAATGTTATGAGAAATCTGCAACGACAAGTGCAAAGTCATGCACAGTCAAATGGCATGATTGTGGCAAATTACAGCAGTTCTGTGTACGAACGAAGTGATCCGGAGAATCACATTTATGAGATGATTGATGAATCTGAGGCAAATGGTCAGCAGAAGAAAAAGGCAATAAATACTGATGAGGAAATGACGAAGAAGCCCGAACACGATGGAAATGATTTGTTCCAAAATTTGTTACGTACGGAAATGCTGAATCAGCTGCAGTTATGCAAAAGTAACAATTTAAAGGGAAATAATGGATTCTTGAGTCATTTAACACATGAAAAGCGGATGGACATCATTCAGGAAACAGCACTGGCACTGGCCTCGTCAGCTTATGTGGAAAAGTAAGTCACATAATCAATTTTATGGTCTAATTGACATGAAAGAGCTAGGAGATTCCTTTGTAGACTGTTCTTTGAGTTATGTTAAGTTCAGTGTCCATAATTGTGTCAGTAAATGTTCATACTAGGACAGTGACAAAGTAGGAAAGATGAATGGGTTACGGTTATGATGATTTGTCCGAGATGATGTTAGATTGAGTATATTTAATGATTTTATGGATTCAGTATCCACAATGTGAGTCCAAAAATCCAACAAAAATAGTTCCAGCTTCCAAATTACTTCCTTGATGCTGACAATGAGTCTAAAAATCGATATTCAAAAAAGTAAACAAGAAAAAAATGAGCTCAAATTTCACAAATGAAATGATTTTAAAAATAGCACAAACAAGCATTTCCAGCTATTGAGATATGAAAGTAACATTCAGCACCCGACAATTTTCACTTCTTACTTCCATGCAATCTCGAACGATTGTCAATGAACGGTACTCAATTTTTTGTTTATTTTTCTCGCATTATTTCCAACTCCGGAGTCAGATGTGAAGCAACAAAAGACAGCGAGTGAAAATTGATGAAGTTTTCCCATTTTCATGTAAACAAAATTTTTTCAAATTTTTCCGCTCATCGTTGTCTCATAAATTTTCAGCTGCTCTTGAATAACGAGCAAAAAAATGAGAAATGAAAAATGAATTTTAATTTTCATCATGAGCAGGCAGCTATGGAAATAGGAATGAAAATATGTTCCATTTAAAAATATATCAATGAGGCACTTCATCATTTATGCTTGAAATTTTTGAGACTTTTATTTGTTTGGAACTGTGGAAATTGTGAATTGTTGGCTGGAAATTCTGTCATAAAAAGTTGTTGGCATTTAAATTGTGTGACATTCTTAAATAAACATGAGGAAGTGCATCTATAGTGACTGAATATTCTCACATTTTGACCCAATTTTCGAATGACTTAAACAAATTTTATTTTAGACACAAAAAATGTGAAAAATTCTAAACCAAAAATCCACAACTTAGTCAGATTCTACAAACTAGATTATCAACAAGATTAAGCAAGTATCCACAAAACATTTAAGTCGATAAACCAACAGAAACAAAAATATCATCTCAAATGAGTCATAAACCTTGTTGCTTTACATGCATGACACAATATAGAAAAAATTCTATTAAATCTTTTTCACTTCATAAATTTTCATTGTTAAATTTAGTCGAGTTTTCTAATTTCAACTTAATTAATCATGACATTTATGGATGAAACATGCTTTCAGTGACATGAAAATTGCTTTGAGAAATTTATTTTTGAAACTAGAGTTGTAGTAAGAATATTTTGTATGGACACCTAAAGAGTTTGGGTCTGAAAAGTGATGAAGAAATCTAGTTATTTTCCATTCTTGGTCAGAAAAACTCTTTTTGCCATTCACTCCTGTGATCAAAACTCTATAAAAATAGCAACAAAACGCCCTTCAATTTGAATCAAGTCCTAATCATCAACATACATCTCCACCGGAAATTAATGTTCATACAATATTTTATTGTCATAAAGAATTTATATGAATTGCATCATAGGCCATAAATTATCAGCAACAACGCCAAATATGAACCAATATAAAAAAATATATTCTCATGTGATATAAAAAGTCATTAAAATGTACATGGATATGCAGTGGATGTAAAAAATTGCGATAAAAATCTTTTGACCATTTAAAGAATGAATTTTAAACGAAGCCGAAATAAAAATTGGAATCAACAGACATGGAAAAAACTACAAATCATTATCGGATTCGCTTGTTTATTTAGTAGCCCTCACATGAATTTGAATTTGTTGTGTTAATTTTTGTTTAATTACGGACATGGTATTTTTAGACATATTAAAGATGGATTTATTGGGAGCAAGTTGTGCTCATTTTTTGTTTTGAGATTTTTTTTGCTTGAAGTAAATTTATTGTAATCTGAATTGATTAGGTTTAAGCTCAATTCAGCTCAATTCAGCTCAACTACGCTTAATTCAACTCAATTCAACTAAATTCAACTCAATTCAACTCAATTCAACTCAATTCAGCTCGATGGAGCTTAATTCAACTCGATGGAGCTTATTTCAACTCAATTCAGCTACAATAATTCAGCTTAATTCAACTCAACTCAGCTCAATTCAACTCAATTCAGCTCGATGGAGCTTATTTCAACTCAATTCAGCTACAATAATTCAGCTTAATTCAACTCAACTCAGCTCAATTCAACTCAATTCAACTCAATTCAGCTCGATGGAGCTTAATTCAACTCAGCTCAGCTACAATAATTCAGCTTAATTCAACTCAATTCAGCTCAATTCAGCTCGATGGAGCTTAATTCAACTCAACTCAGCTACAATAATTCAGCTTAATTCAACTCAATTCAGCTCAATTCAACTCAATTCAACTCAATTCAGCTCGATGGAGCTTAATTCAACTCAATTCAGCTACAATAATTCAACTTAATTCAGCTCAATTCATCTCAAGTCAGCTACAATAATTAAGTTCAATTCAGCTTTAATTTGCAATTTTTTCTCTATTTTTCTCAATTTCTTCCTAGCTTTCATCCGCAATCACTTCCAACATCACTGATTAAAAAGGTCACATAAAGCAGAAAAATAATAATTTAAAAGCACGAAATCTCACTGATTAATAATCAACATGATGATTGATCGACATGAATAAAATAAGTTGAAAGAAGTGCGCTCATTGAAAAGTCAACATAGCATGTGATTATAAACGACACTGGATATTAATCAGTTCCCCACAACCCAACGTTAAACGAACGAGATATGCAATAAGTCATTGACTGATAGACATTCTCAATCTTCATGATAATCTCAACTCATCGCATATTTATTACGGCTATGAAGTAATGAGGATAAAAAAGCTATTAACTCTGTTTGTGCTTCTTATCAGACAATTATCGAGAAGCGGCTCTTGTTGAGACACACTTTAGAGTGTAAATGTAATAAGATTTCATCACGGACATGAAAAAAAATTAAATTGTCAATGATGAAAAGTGAAGGGAAGTGAAATTATTCTTCCTGTCGATTCGCATGTCTTGCAAGAGAACTGCATAGTCAATTAAACATTAATTATTATTAAATGGATTTTTTGTATTTTGATGCATGGCTTGAATTGAGTTTTTGAACCCTCGCGCTATAGTTTAAGTCAGTTACAGGCGCGTAGCCAGGAGGGTCTTGCCCCCCTTCCCCTTAAAAGTTTTGAACCGAAACGAAAGCACGACCTAAAACGCATAAGAGGGGGACAACACCCTCTTGGCTACGCGCCTGGTCAGTTATGATGCTATATCAGTGCTGGCCAACCAATGTTCCGCGATATAATTCGATAAATTCCACAAATCGTATGCTGTCTGCGGCTTCGGACATGGATTACTACTAAGATGTGCCGTGGCAACAAAAAGGTTGTGCAACACTGTAGCTGAACGATTACAAAAATGCTCACATAACCCAAAAATTCTTCAAATATTTCCTATTTACAGCCATTGCGGTCGATTGTAAACATGAAACGATAATGAAGTAAGAAATTCCATCCTCAATTATGATGATACCAATTTACAATTGAACATTCCAATTGCTGTACAAAAAATTCTTTACATATGCAAATTTTCTTCTTCTTTCCCGTTCTTCCTTCCTTTTCAGCCCGCAAGCAATTCTTCGGTTTAATTTGCATTTTGACTCATTTTAATTATCTTTTCCTTCACATCATGTTCTCGTTGCTGTTGTTGCTGTTTTTGCATTAATTTTTATATATTACCATGTAGTGGAAGTAACAGGAATTAAAAATTCAGGTTGATTATCTTATTAAAAACGGAACATTGAGCATGTTTTTGTTGGAACTAAAAGCAATAAAAACGACTAGCTATAAAATAATTATTACACCATTTCTCTATTGTCCAATATCCGCATATGGTAATAAAAAAAGCCACTGGAGTGACCTCATCTAATCTTTGTTACAGTTATTGCTCCCCTGCCTCACCCTGAAGTATAAAAGGCTCTTTTTGTGAACGGAATGAAAAGTTTTACGGCATTAAAAAATATTTTTTGTGGAAATGGACAGAGACAATTATCAGGAATGTGTGGAGACACATAAAAAAGGTATGTTGGTTGAAAGTTGATGAAGAAGTCCTTGCGGGTATTTTAATTATGCTGCTTGCTTACCTTTTGAATAAAAAACTGTGCATTAATTTTATCGAAATTATTTTAAAACTTTCTTAAAATCGTCCAACAGAATAAAAGTCACTCACAGATCTATTAATTATATCAATCACAATATTGTTCATTCTCAGTTCCAGCATGCTTGATGCCTTTTCTATGTTCAACCTCACACATCTATGTCCACAGTTGTGTTAGTTCCTGATTCATTTTCATTAATTCACAAAACAATTTTCATGAAAATTACCTTCATCCTCTCCCTTTTTGTCGTCTCAGTTTGGTCCACAAATAAATTCGCATAAAGTTGCAATGCACAAATGTCATTCATAATTAAAAAGGAGGACTTCATGTGGCGTCTGATGATGTGAATATGAAAATATGAAGTGGCCATAAAATGTGGAAATGAAATACTCATTTGGTCACGTTTTACGATTCTACGCACTTTATAGTGCCTGTTTTATTGCTATTAATAATGTGTGTGTGACGGTTGGTGTGCGAAATTATGTGGCAACTTTCGTTCCTGTCGTAAAAACTTTTCTGCCTTTTTGTTTTAATTTTCTAGCATTTTTTTAATAAATAAATGACATAAATGACTAGAGCGCATTTCTGCTTCAAATCATCAGTTCCAACAAAAGATCAATAAACATCCTGACAATCCAGAATTAAAGCCACATCATCCAAAACCTAACCTAGAAACCAACTCAACTACATTAATTCCTGCACATTTCAATCATTTCCCACAAGCTCCATACATGCATGCATGCAAACAAACAATCATGAATGAATGAGAAGAGCTGGAAAAATATTTGCAGTTAAAATTATTAAGCATGTATCATGTGAAAAAATAAGGCACAAAGGAGGAAATCCATCGACAAAATTACAACAGCAAACATCAAACAAATGCTGATAAAAGTGACATAAAGGATTCTTTACATCAAATGATCTCATGCTTTATGTTTAATGTTGCCTTTTATGCTGTTTTTTATGCTGTTTGTGGTGAACAAGAAGAAATTTTAATTAAAATGCAATTTTTGTGTTGTTGAGTTTTCCTTTGTGGATGATTTTTTTTTTCATTTATCATCAAAGCTTTGCACTTCCTTTAATTTTCTTAAGATGCAAAATTTTCCTTTTTTCCTGCTTTTTCCTAAGATCAAAAGCTTTTCTTTCATTTTTGAATTGGAATTTTTTTTATTCTTTTTGTGGATTGAAAATTTATTTTTTACTGGCTATTGTATGGCACTTCCATTTCTATTGTATTTTGTTGGATTTACTTCAATTTCATGATTTGATGATGATAAACAAGTTTTGAATAATTGAAAGTTAAACATGCAATGAAGTAAGTTTAAATCTGTTGTTATTTAAAATGAGGATTTAGATCCAAACTAGGGATGCAATTTTTATGAAAAGACTTTATAAGACTCAATAAGCTACATGCATCTGGCTTTTAATCCTTAAAATCATCTAAAAGAGATCCCAAAAAGTAAGAGATAAATAATTGTTGCCAACAAAACCAAAATTCCGCCTCATCAACAGCAATGCTTTAAATAAATGAAATGACAGAACTGAAAATGTTTGCATTCCACTCAAAAAACTGTCTTTTATCCTTTTTTTGTCATTCTACCTGCATGTCACTTCCCTGTGCTGTAATTTTCCTCTATGCCATAACAAAAATAATTCATCATGTCCATTTTCTGTTCGTCTAGAATTGTTTTTTGCATTCAGGAGGAACTGAAAAATTAAAAAAAAAAATTTTGGCTTCTCATTTGAGTAGTTTTTCATCACTTTTCCTTCCTGCCTGACTTGTCCATTTCATTTCTTTTCTTTCAGTTCCTATTCAATTACTGCATGCGAATAAAATAGAAGAAATTTTGATAAAAAAATTTTTTTTGGAATTGAAAATGAAATTTGAAGCCAATTCAAATGTGTCTTGTCGTGCCTTTTTGTGCTAATCCTTTCTAAATTAGTTTCACATTTCAATTTGGGATTGTTCAATTATGATGTCTAGTGTTCTGTGAAGGTGGGAGGTGGGAGGAGGAGTGTCTAAGGCTGAGTAATGCTTAAAATAATTTTTGTAGATGTTTGTTAAAGACCGAGTGGATGCAACGTGCAGGAAGTTCCAATTTTTTTGATAGACATCATTTATGAATGTCCCTTTGTGAAACAAATAAAGATAACAAGTTGGATTCATCCAAAGTTCTGAGTTTTAAAGGACTTGAGCGATGTTTTCATAGAACTGTGACTTAAATGAGAGTGTAGAAGTCAAAAATTCTAAAATATGTTTCCAAAAATACTTAAAATACCAATCAATAGCCAGTCAGTCACTAAGAATCTTCTAAAAACTCTCTCAATTCAATTTAATTCCACAAAACAAGGCAACAAAAATAATTAAATCGAAGATTTTCATTTTGTTTTCACTTTTTGGATTACAAAACTTTTTATAAGGTTTGACATTTTTATTATGATGAGCAGCAGTGTTAAAAAGGGGGACAAGAATGCAAAAATGTATGGATGGAAAAATATTTAAAACAACATAAATCATGAAAATGGAAATGGAAGTTAAACGACGTGTCATTTTGTGTCAACAAAGGAAGTGAGTCGAATGGAACAAAAAGTTAAAATATGTGGAATTATTGTCTTAATGAAATGTCATTTGGGTTGATGGGACTGAGTGGATTTTAAACTTTTAATTGTTTGACTTGTGGATGGGATTTGGAGATGAGTTAAGTCCTAAAGTTGTGAGTTTTGAATGATTTTGAAGAGTTTTGAGTATCTGAAGATTAGAAAATTGAGCAAAAATCAGACAAACTTCAGAAAATTGTACAAAATCTTGACTAAGGAAGCTTAAAAATGTTATCGACGATCCCATCAATTCTGCAGCAATTGCACCTTAGTTGCAGAGCAAAACTGTAGGAATATCTGCAAAGTAGATCAAATAATTCAACAAGGAACAATCCCAAAAAAGCTGAGAATTTAATTAAGCACAAGAATTTATTAATATTTTCATCTTCTAGTCTAAAATAACAAGAATGTCTCATGCTGCAGGCATGAATAGTTCAACTCTTTTGTTGTGCTGCTGTGTCACATGATGATAAATTTTCCATGTTTATGTCCTTTCTTATTTCTTCCTGTTTTTCCAACATTTCCATGCATGTTCAGCATAAGAAAAAACTTCCTTTTGTGCTCTTTACATTGAAAATTTATCACGACTTTTTGAAATATTTCATTCAACAATTTTCACTTCCATTTATTTTTCAGTCATAAAGCATAAAAGTTTGAAGATTTAATTTAAAAGATAAGAAGCTGCACACACATGTGAATGGAACTGACTGAATTAAAATGTCCAAAAATGGTCCTCGTTTAACGCAATTTTGAGTGCCTTCAGGTCAGATCGATGAATTTTCCATGCTTTGAACGACAACGAGCATCAAATGACTCGAATGAAATTTATTGTTGCAACTATCGACTATAAATTTCCTCAATTTATCGTTCCTTCTTATGATTTATAATCCAATGAGATTTTAATCTTCAAAATTAACGCTGACTGCAAAGTCTGAAAAATATTTTTAAATGAAAAACAAACAAAAATTTTCTTTCATTTTTTTGTAACAAAAAAGGAACCCGCAATTCCATAAAATTTTGTATCTATTCAAGAATAATCCTATTTAACGACATTGATACATACAAATATGCAGCATAGCATACAACACACAATAAACGGCTTTGAAAGTCGTAAAAATTTTCAACAAATCGTTTTTCGTGTTTTTCTCAATTTTTCATGCCAATTTCAATGATAATCCATTCAACCACGTCCCACTGCCTCATTCTCATCCTCATATACTTTGTTGTTCTTGCATGCAATGGAATTTTACATAAATTTTTAAAGTCAATTGAAAATATTTTTCATGTCATTCATCTGCTTAGTTTATTGACGATGCAAATGAGACGAAAATGGAAGTGAAACTGAGGTCGATTATTGATTTTTCACTGACTGTGCTTTAAAAATTATTTCTCAAGGGACAAAAAGCACAACTCAGAGAGTTCAGCCAGCATTGTTTTAATTATAAAAATATAAAAAATGCGAATTTTTACATCGTGTGTGTAGGAAATAATTGCCGAGTAACTGCATCCATTGTGTTAAAGCCGTCATCGCTATAGAGGAGATGAATCATCCATGAGAATTGCTGGTTTAATGGGCAATTTATCTCATTTTTGTAGATTTTTAAAAGGGCTATTGTGGTGGATTAAAGTTGCTTTATGGATTTAGATTTCATATTCATTTTTTATTTAATTAAAATTTTCAGTTTCTATGGAATTTAAAAGAAAAATTCAGAATAAACTTCCGAGGACACACTGAATTTAACCGTTAATCTGAATTTAAGGGTATAAGTAGAGGTCCACATGCTGAAATGCATACAAATTAATTATTTTCTGCTCATCCTTAAAACTTTCATTCCTTTTTACTTTCATTTAATTATTCTGTGAGTCATTCTTTATATGCTCATAAATGGGGTTTACATCCACATATATTCTCGTACACAAGAGTCATAAACACACACAGAAAAAGGACAAAAAACATTGCAGGAAAATGAAAAAGTAAAAAGTCATAAATATTAATAAAACATAAAACACATTCAGTTCCTAAAAAAACTAAACTCTTCCTCTAAATTTCATTTATTTAATATGCACGAAAATCATTTTTGCCTCTTAATTTCCTTGATTTATGACGTTTATTTTGTGGCTTGTTTCATTTTATTATAGAAGTATGTTTATTGTCTACTGCTGAAAATGTGTCTATGATTAAAATTGCTGCAGATTAGTGAATAACTTTCGTGCATGATTCATGATAGCGTTTCATTAGGGAAATAATTGAGTGCTGTTTGCTCAAATTTTAGAAGAGGATTTTTGGTATGAATTTGTTTTTTAAAATTGGAATTTTTGAACATTTAAGAATTTCGATTTTTTTAATATTTGTTTAAAAATGAAATGAAAATTTTAAAATTTATTTAAGTCAATTTAGATTAATTTTAGATTAGCAAAAATTTTACAAATATGAAAACCAATTTAAAAAATAATGTAAAAAATTTAAAACAAAATAAAAAATAGAAATAAATTTAAAGAAATATAAAAAAATTTAAAAAACATTTCAAAATTTAATTCGATTATAAAGTTCGAAAATTGTGAAATTTAAAAAATTTAAAATTCAATAAAATCATTAATTAATAAAATACATCTTAAAATAAAAATGAAAAAATAAAAAAATTAAAATTTTTTATACAGAAAATTAAATCAATCTTTGACTTAAAGCTTCCAATTTTTCAAAAATTTTCATCAAGTTTATTTCACTTAAAACTTCAACAATAATTGAATAAATTTTAATAAAACTAAATTGACCCTCACTTTTGCTTCATTGCTGGATTAAGTTTTATGACTGAAAAAAGATTTAAACTCCAGCAGCGCAGACTGTGCAACTCGTTAAAATTTTTGTTTTCAGTTTTATTTTCTTTTTCGTAAATTTTCAAGATATTTAAATTTCAATAAATAAATTTCCTTCAAACTAGATTTTTATTTCCAATTTCAGGACGTATTTTCAAGATTCTAACGACAAAAAACTTTTATTTACAAAACTTTCCATCCTGAGAATTGAGAATTAATGCTCAAAAAAATCAATTTACAGTTCCAACAGACGCAAAGTTCCATGATATCCTCACAGTTGGATATCGAAGATATGAAAATTTTTATTCGATTTGATAAATTCGAAAATTATTCATGTGATGGGACTTTCTTTAGTCCTTTTTTATTCCACCTCCATCCACATTTCCTTAAGGTTGAGTCATGACTTTGTTTGTGTGACTTCTTCCCAATTTTCCTTTCAACTTTCTTTTATGAAAATTTTTCCTTACAAAAAAGAGAAAAAAAATCTTTTTTACTTTTTTTATTATTTATGTTTTGCCACTTCCTGCTCCCTTCTTCTGTTTTTTGTGCTTTGCTTTATTTGCAGCAGCCACAGTTGAAAATACGAAGAAGTAAACTAGAAGTGGAAAATTGAGGGGCGCAAGGAGGAAGAAAAGAAGGAAAAAATAAATTTATCTACATTTTTATTACTTTGCACTTCTTGTTTTGTTTAAAGTTAAATTCTTTCCATCTTTTTTTAAGGCTTTGCTTGTTTTTTGGATGCGTTGAGTTGGTTTTTGGTGCATTTTGGCACTTTTTGTAGGATTCTTTACTTTTTAATACAATAAATAAATTTTATGACTTAAAAGAATTTTTGAATTTCTAGTAAAATGCGCTTTATGTACCACCATCAAGTGCCTTCCTTACTTTAAAATTTCCATCCTCATAGCTTTCATTTTCAGCTCACAATTCAAATGAGATTTTGACAATGAAAATTATCATCATTACTAGGCAATTTAGAGATGATTTTTGTCGATTAGATTAAACGTTTTATGGCCTATAAAAAAGTTTTTCCTCCTCAAACTCTTCCATTTTCCTTCTTTTTTCCAAGAATTTTTCCTTCATTTATAATTTAAGGTGGAAAATGAAGCAGAAAATTTGCTCGTCATGTGAAAAAGTTCATCTTTAATTACTCGACTACAATAAGATGAAAATGGAAATGAAAATGAATGAAAATCGCACATTTGGGATGGAAAAGTTGCTTGAATTGAATGAGGAAGTTTGAAGACATATGAACAAGTTATTTTGTAAATTATTTCATTTTTTCAGGAACAAAAAAGACAAAAAGTTGTCAAAAATATTTTCATGAATTTCACCAGCTTTTGTCATCAGTGCTCATAAAGTTCTTGAACAGTTAAAGACTAAGTTGCATAAAAATACGACAATTTACTTGCCATTAATTTCAGAGCTGTCATGAAGACATTTTGGAACTGCGTGCAATTTCCCTTAAAAAAATTTGCAACAAAAGTCACATAAATTACATAAAAATTGTAAATGCTCGAAGGAACTCCAAAAAATAGTAATAAAAGGGCAGAACAGACACAAAAGAAGAATGCAGGATTAAACCCACTTTATGAGCCTGACTGATGGCAAAAATAATAATTCTCATTAAATGATGGATAATCGTAAAATGATTTTTGATATTTTTTCGTTTGCTTCTTGCCTGTTTAATGCTGCAACAGAAATTTATGATCAAACACAAAAAGCAAATTCATGTTTTTTCTTCTCATCAAGGCACAGCAGTCAGAGAGATGAGGTAATAAATTTGCGAGTTTAAGCAACGGAAAATCTTTTAATGCTCTTAACCTAATGAGCTATCACAATTCATTAATCAATCATAGGAAATGAAAATGGAAATAAAAAAATATTTTGATGCTTATGGGAGAGGATTTTATGGATGGGATTTTATTGAGTGAGAAGCTGAATGTATGGCGATAAGCAGGTGAGAAGGTAATCCAAAATGTTTCGAGATTTAGTGGAAAGCAGAGTTGTGAGACAGTTCACTAGTCAGGACGCTTGTAATCAGGTTCTATAGATCTGTTTTTGGTAATGACAGGCAATATGCAGTGACAAGCGATATGCAATGTTAGATCGCAACTCTGTTGTGAAGGCACACTTTAATGACATCCAATTCCGATCATCCAAGGTACACCCCTGTTTGAAATTATTATTTGAGACTGTATGAAGTTGTAGCTTAATGCGTCATTACAAAGCTACTCCACATACCATACAAGAAGCACTTTAAAGAGAAATATATAATTCTAAACTGAAACATGACTGTTGCAGACTTTATAGATGGCAAAAGATCTAATGGAAGTCCAAAGTACACCTGGATTAGATGTGTTGAAAAAGACGCTAAAGTCCTTAATATCCCGAACAAGCAGAAGGTCTCAAAGGACTAAGCTGTTTTTATACGATCTCTGAACGCAGCAATAGGCTCATGTGCGCCCCAGCCAAGGAAGTAAGTAAGTAAGTAAACTGAAACAACATAAAAAGCCTCTTTAAAAATTCAACATTACCCCCCCCCCCCCACTTTTAAAATAAATATTCAAGTAAAACTCTTTGTAAACTCATTGAAAAATGACTGATCCATTTGTCATTGTACTTTCTATACACCAGGTTTGCAATGTTAAACAGGAAATGAAATTGTAAGTAAGATGAGATAATCTATCTTCATAAGAATTCAACCTGGATCAATGTCAAAGCGAGGAAAAAATGAGACTAAAATAAAAATGAGGAACATTTTGTGACATGAATGCTGATAAGAAAGGCAAGAAAAAAGGAGACAAATTTTTTCTTGTTTTGTAAAATAATTTTTTTTTCTTTTGCCGTCGAAATTAACATCTATCTTTGTAAAGGTAGGGAAAAAAAGAGAAAAAACTAATTTAATTAAAATTGTAAAAGAGATGAAAAAACTTTACTGAATGAATAAGAAAGAGATGTTGAGGAACTGGATGAAAAGCTTTGGAATTTTTTTATTCTTGTGCCTTTTGAAGCTTTAATTTTGACTAGATTTGAGGATTAATGCTGGCGAGAAGTGCATTTTGTCGCGATTTGTGAGTTCTATCAAGGCTAGGATGTCCATCGGTTTTTGCCGATTTTTGGTCCCGATTTAAGCTCTGAAAAAGCAAGGCTGACCAAATTTTCAACCACTTAGAAAAAAATGTTCAAAAAGCAAAGGGAAAGTAAGGATTTTAAGCAGCAATTTGTTCAAAAAAACAGGACTGTCCCGTTCAAAAGTAGGCAGGTGGACAGTCTTGAGTTAAGAAAGGGCACAGGAGTGAGATTGGGGTGAAAATCATCTAAGCAAAGGTGTACCCACATAGCAAAAGTCCGTGAGTCAATCAGAAATCCTTCTTCGAACCGGTATAACTCTTGCATGAAGCCAGATTTAAATCAGTGCCATGTCAAAGTCACGTCGGCTTGGTGTCGAATTTCTAATTGATTAACCGACTTGTACTATTTGAGGTAGTAAGATGGAGTCGTTAGATGCTCAAGTACACTCTATAAGAGACAAAGATTATTATTTCTTACATGGAATCATATGTAGCCCCTCCATCAGGATTCTTTTTTAAAGCCCATCAATGTCATCATTAAACTTACACTCAAGCTTCTTATTTTATATGCCATCCTCAGGCACACTCTGCTTGTCAAGTCTAGTCTTAATAATCTTTCAACATAACTTTATAATCACAATTTGCAACATTGTATCGCCAAGTACCTCATTATACCATTCAACCTTTCACTCGACTTTCAATACTTCCTTCTTTTCCTCTTTTAAATATAAAGGATAGGAAGAAGTTTCTTATAAAAATTTATAAGACATTCCTAGAGATTAAAAAACTTTATGAACTTTCCCATCCTATTGCATCGTGGGCGTGAAGTACGGCCGAGACCCATATCGACACAGTTCAAAAGTTATACCTAATTTATGTCATAATTATGCCAGCTACAAAAACACTTAGTTTGAATTTTGTCACACTCGGGAACACTATGAACCAGTATAGCTGATTTTGGTTCAAATCTCGGCCATACTTCACACTTATTTAAACCACATTTTCTCGTAAATGTTAAAATATTATTAAAAAGTAATTAATCCTGAATTATGTCGCTATTTTGTCAAGCGTTTTAAGATAAAGAATTTGTTTTTTGGTTTCCACAGTGAAGAGTATGAACAAAATTCAGATGGGGTAGTCGAAATTTTAGATTTCGTTTTTTTTAAGCTTTGCATTACAAAAAGTAATATTGGTATGTGATTTATGTCAGAATTATGTCAATTCAAATAAAACATCCAAAAAAATTATTTGACAAAAGTACACTATTGAAAATCAATTTTCAATTTTGGACTAGGGGCTAGGGGTATAATATTTATACAAAACAGTTTTAAATATCTTAAGCAAGAAATGTATTCTATATGTCGTCAGACCCAAATTTTATAAATTTTGTTCTACATATAAAAACAACGTGACTTAAAAATTTTCCACAAAAATGATTTTTATTAATTCAGAAATGTGTGACCTGAGGATTAGAATGCTTATACAAAGTTTTACTGTATTTGGATTAACCCCCGAAGAAAAAAAGTGAAAAAATTGATTTTGACTAGAGTCGCCCCTAGTCTAAAATTGAAAATTGATTTTCAATAGTGTACTTTTGTCAAAAAAATTTTTTGGAAGTTTTATTTGAACTGACATAATTCTGACATACCAATATTACTTTTTGTAATGCTTAGCTTAAAAAAAATCGAAATTTAAAATTTCGACTACTCCATCTGAATTTTGTACATACTCTTCACTGTGGAAACCAAAAAACAAATTCTTTATCTTAAAACACTTGACAAAATAGTGACATAATTCAGGATTAATTACTTTTTAATAATATTTTAACATTTACGAGAAAATGTGGTTCAAATAAGTGTGAAGTATGGCCGAGATTTGGACCAAAATCAGCTATACTGGTTCATAGTGTTCCCGAGGGTGACAAAATTCAAACTAAGTATTTTTGTAGCTGACATAATTATGACATAAATTAGGCATAACTTTTGAACTGTGTCGATATGGGTCTCGGCTGTACTTCACGCCCACCATTGCATCTTGTGTGTGAATGAGAACTGAGAAGTTAATTCAGATTGCATTCAGGTAAAGTGCTTTTTTTTCATTTCTTGTTCACTTTTGAAAAAGATGTAAAGAGAGAATTAATTCTTATAAAAATTGCATTTCTAGGTTCTATAAATTAAGTGAAAACTTTTGAATTTTAATTAAAAAAAGTCTTCTTTTCAGGAAGATTGATGATGGAATATTTTATTATAGAAAACATTTAATTTTTGTGTGGGGTCGTTCATCAGTAACTTCTATAATAAATTGGGTATTAGCCCCTATTGAAGTTTAGAGTCAATTTTAATTCAAATTTTATTAAATTTAATTTGTAAACTCCATCACTGACCCTGCCTCACCTTCCCCTCTTCTACCATTTTGAACTCTATTTAAGAATGAACATCAATTAGGAATTAAACAGGAATAAAAGATGATACAGAAGAATCATAAACGATGATTATTTGCATGAAAAAGTCCTTCTTCACATGCTCTAGGCAAAAATGTAGTCCCATTCTTATTATTGTGCTATCACATGATGATAAATTTTCCATGTTTATGTCCTTTCTTATTTCTTCCTGTTTTTTCAACATTTCCATGCATGTTCAGCATAAGAAAAAACTTCCTTTTGTGCTCTTTACATTGAAAATTTATCACGACTTTTTGAAATATTTCATTCAACAATTTTCACTTCCATTTATTTTTCAGTCATAAAGCATAAAAGTTTGAAGATTTAATTTAAAAGATAAAAAGCTACACACATGTGTATGGAACCGACTGAATTAAAATGTCCAAAAATGGACCTCGTTTAACGCAGTTTTGAGTGCCTTCAGGTCAGATCGATGAATTTTCCATGCTTTGAACGACAACGAGCATCAAATGACTCGAATGAAATTTATTGTTGCAACTATCGACTATAAATTTCCTCAATTTATCGTTCTTTCTTATGATTTATAATCCAATGAGATTTTCATCCTCAAAATTAACGCTGACTGCAAAGTCTGAAAAATATTTTTAAATGAAAAACAAACAAAACTTTTCTTTCATTTTTTGTGACAAAAAAGGAACCCGCAATTCCATAAAATTGTGTATCTATTCAAGAATAATCCTTTTTAACGACATTGATACATACAAATATGCAGCATAGCATACAACACACAATAAATGGAAATAAAAGTCGTAAAAATTTTCAACAAATCGTTTTTCGTGTTTTTCTCAATTTTTCATGCCAATTTCAATGATAATCCATTCAACCACGTCCCACTGCCTCATTCTCATCCTCATCCACTTTGTTGTTCTTGCATTCAATGGAATTTAGCATAAATTTTTAAAGTCAATTGAAAATATTTTTCATGTCATTCATCTGCTTAGTTTATTGACGAAGCAAATGAGACGAAAATGGAAGTGAAACTGAGGTCGATTATTGATTTTCCTATTTTGTCCATACCGTACACAACTTGCATTGCACTGAATTTTTTTCTCATTCATTAATGTTGATGTTGCAGCGTGTAATAATAAAAATATTACTCTAGGGATTAACACCATCCAATGAACATTTTATTATTACAAAATTTACATTTCACTGCCAGCATAAATTCATAAATGTCTGCGAAAATAAATGAATGAATTTTTGGAGTAGAAGTGGGATATGATGGAGAGAGTTGAAGTTGGATTTGGGTGATTTTAGACGCAGTTTTTTTTTATTGTAATGCAATTATTGTTCCTAAATGAACACTTGGCTGGCCCTCACTAGTTTAAAGTTCCATAAATTGGAATATTTGGGTCCCTAATCTGTTTCTATAGAAACCCAGGGGAAGGAATCCTCAAAATAGTGCTGTTGGGAGCAAACAAATGGCGGACAGGTCCCTTCAATCCTCTAGTAAAAGACATTAGAAAATACTTCCAAAACAAGCATCAAAAAACTAACCTAAAAGTGCCCTGGCTATTGAATATCCAAACACCAGACAAAACACAAGCATCAATCACCAGTTTTCCTATTAAACCATATCAAAAAAGCATATCAAGATTTTTCACCAAAAATAAAGCCAACGTAAAATTGGAGTAGACACAAAATATACAGGCCATGCCATAATACACCATTGCTTATTGCACATATCTCATATATACACAATATCAACATTATATACACACAGACCAAAAAAAGAAGGATAATCTAATAAAGAGAAAATTTGGGACAAACTAATTGAAGCATCAAATTCAATAAAAGCCACGTCAAACTTTCTCTCTTGGGAGTTTTATCGATTATTTGAACAAAGTTTCATGAAGGCGGTCGTGGAAAAACTTTTATATATTTTTTTTTCCTGTTATTCACAAGGGCAATTTAATATGAAAAACTGGGAATTGCTTGGCACATTAAAATCATCATTTGTGTCTATTTTTTAATAGCTAATTTCAATGCGATGCGTTAATTGTTTCGAAAAGTCTATTATAACGCAATCAATATTGCTGAGCGTTCTAATGAAAATCAAGAAAATAATAATAACAAAAAAAAATGTTAATTGCCATTTCAAAATCGATTAGCACTTAATTTTGGATTTCAAATTGTCTATAAGCACGCATCTGTGAATGAAAATTTAGTTTATTTTATTGATGATTGAAATTTTGTGAAAGAAAAAATTAATTTTTTTTTCGGAACGGAAGCGAATAAATTGTTGTGAAATTATGAGCACTGATGGAATTTATGGGAAAATGATATCGTATTTATTGGACTAAGGAAGAGTCGAAAATTAGGGTAATTTTTTTTAAAAGTTTATTTTTAGTGATGAATTGTTAATTGATGGTTACAGCAGCGAGTTGTAGATTAGATGAAGTAATGGCCTCATTTAAGGGAGAAGATGGAAATTTTTGAGGGGGTTTGAGTTCAATTTTTTTTTTGTAGGCAAGATAAAATTTAAGGAGGGAAGGTTAGAAGGTTTTCCTTAAAAAATTCAAGGGGTCCGGATCAATCCCTTTGACTAGAAAACCGCCATATCCGACCAACAAAGTAACTTTAACAGTTCTGATTGATGGAGCAATTCCTCAAACATAAAATAATTTTCAATATGACACACTTACCTTAAATTACATTGCACTCTGTCACCTTAAAAATCCCTTAAAAAAAGTACGCACCATTAACAAGCTTTTCTCATTCAATAAAGTCAAATTGAAGAAAATTTATTTTCTTATTCCCCTCAAAAAATTTTAAAAATAAAAAATGAGTAATTTTCAGAACATTTTTATTGCATCTCATCACGTGATTGAAGTGCGGTTGAAGTTGTATCGTTTGATTGATGATTATTATAATGGATTTTGAGGGAAAATGTTGAGCAGCAGATCGCTGTTAAGTAAAATAAATTGAAATGAGAAGTTTTAATGCAATTTTCTGTCAGAAAAATTTATTGAAATTTTCAGGAATTATCTTGTTAGGAGTGGAAATGGAAGCGAGAAAAATTGATTGGAAATAACAAGAAAGCTGATTGGATTGGACAAGTTCTTCTCACAATTTAATCAAAATTTCAATTTTCATCCAAAAATCACTCCCACATCCTCAAATGTCATCAATTTCACAAACTTTATCCATTTAACATTCTCGTTCATCGCTAAAGCCAATTTAATCTCGGAAAATTTAACAAATAGCAAAAAACATTTCAATTCAATCCTTTGCAAAGTCGAACCAATCGAAGATAAATTTATATAAAATAGAATTGTAGAAAAATAAAATAAATTCTGTATCACAAAGGATAAGCATAGCATAGAATGTTGATTGAACGGATGAATAATAGAAAAAAATTTAAAATCACACAAACATTTCAGCATGTTTAGCTTTCGTTGAATGAATGGAAGATTTTGAGTCAGAGGAGCAGTTAATGTTCATGTTTGTCTGTCTGTCTGTATATTTATGAACTTAACATCTATAGCCTCCACTTGTTGTATTCCATCAGACCCCTATAAACCTCCAAAAATGCGCCTTAGACCAACCTATTCTCCAACTTCTTTCCTGGCCTTCATTTGCTTGTTGATAGAAAAATTTAACCAATTTTTCACGTTCTTCAATTGCAATCGGAACTTTTATGTCGCACCATAAGTCAGTCGAGTATCTCTCTATGCTCACTGTCATCTCAATCAATGTGCAGATGTAAGGTGGATTTGAATTTTTTATTCACATATCTTCCTGCATTGACATGAGTAGAATTTTATCATGTGAAAAATTTTGTCGCTTCATCTTCAATTTTCTCATCCATTGAATTATAAATTTATTTTTCTTCGAAAATAATCGTATGTGTGGCTTTTCAGACGTGTGCATGATTTACGAAGATTGAGCTTATCATGGAAATTCAGAATTTTTCGAAAATTATTGATGTTAATTCAAGAGAAAATGAAGGTAAACTTCATGCTTTTTCAGGTATTGCAGGTTGAAGATTCATTGAATTTTTCATGCATTGTGGCTTGTTATGTAAATACTTCCGGATTTGGGTACGAAAAAAGATTGAATTTTGGATGATTTCAGTGATTTTGAATTGTTTAAGTGAATTTTTATTGAAAAGATTTAAAAAGCATTTTTTAAGATTTTTTGAACTTTAATTTAATTTAAATTTTTTGAGGTTTTAAGATTTTTTGAACTTTAATTTATTTTAACTTCCTATATTTTTGATTGATTTAAGAAATTTATTTTAAATTGTTTTAATTTTTTAATTTTTTTATTTTATATTTTTATACAATTTATGCTTGCATTCTGAAAAATTACTAGACCAAAAATTTAAATTATCTATAAAACCTTAATCCATTTATGTTCTCTAAATTCTATTTTACCTCATAATTTATTTATATCTCAACCAAAAAAAAGTTCCATTCCAGAACTGCAAATTCTCTTAAATCTCATGCATTCTGAATGAAAATAAAAGGAAGTTCATTGTACGTCTGAACAATGTAACAGATAAAAATGTTACAAAGAGAGAAAAAATAATTTCAATTCCAACAAACCGATTTGGAAAGTTCCAATAAGAGAGAAAAGAAAATTCTTGCCTAAAAATAGAAAAAATTCAAAAGAAAAGAAAAGGAAAATTGATGAGATAAATGTTGAGTATGTTGTCAACTTTTATGATGAGAAGTCAAAGATTGTAATAAATCTGGGTTTATAGGAACATGTAGCATAAAAATCTGTGACATTGTTGAAGCTGTAAATTTGAAATTGGATTTTTTTTGAAAGTTAAAAATAATTTACAACAAATATTGAAAATTTGGAGTTTTGCAAGCTAACAAAAGGTTCAAATATTTATTTCAAAATATTAAAAATATCAAAATTTAAAAGATAATTATTTCAGCTTGAAAAAATTACTTTTTTCAAAACAAATGAAAATAAAAGTTTATCAACACTTTTAGAAAAATTACTAAAATTTGAAAAAAATTGAAATATTTTCAAAACTCCAATTTTTGTCAAATCTAAAATTCAATTACAAACTCCAAGCTTTTCAAAAATTCTTAAAATTTCCCCATCATTCCAAATTCCCCAAAATAATCAACGAAAAAAAGTCATTTTAAAGCAAACTTTTGTAATTAACATCATTTCTAACGACAATGTGTCATTACGCATTCAGCTCAACATCCGAACGAAGTTTTTTCCTCATTCCTTCTTTACGCTCAATATTCATTAAAGTTGTATGTAAGAAAAAGATGAAAAACGAAAAAAGAAAATTGTTCATCGTGTCATCGTGACTCAGATGGATGAAAAGAAGAAAATAGAAAAAAAAACTTTTCATGCCATCCAACCTGCAACATTTATATCCCTACCATTAAAGACAAACAGAGACATAGATATTTATTTTTTAGCTCATATATGTCTCATTGAGGGGGATCTAGGGAATTATCGGAAGGCTGATTTGAATATTTTTAATATGATTTTTTTCTAAGTTTTTAAAACTTTTTCAAGATTTCTTAATCTTTTAAGATTTTAAACATTTTTTTGAATTTTAATTTTTTTAAATAAATTTTTCAAATATTTTCAATAATTTTGATTTAAATTTAAAATATTATTTGAAGAAATCTTTAAAACAAATCAAGTTTTGAATTTTAACTGACAATTCTAGGACTTAACTGTCCCCCTTGCACCTTCCATACCTCCATTCTTCAAGTAACATACGTATATGTTTTCTAAATATCGGATAGATGGCATTAAGAAATGGATAGAAAAGTTGTTTAATTTAATACGTGAAAGAAATTTCATATAGCTTTAACTCATTGTTGATGTTATAGCTGCTCACATCCTGAAACCACAACGGTAAGGTAAATCATAAGACTCTCTATTACATGACAAAAATATTAATTTCAGTCGAGTTTAAATCAATTAAGAAGAAAACTTTAGACTTTAGTTTTAATTACAAAAAGCTTTTGAGCTGGAAAAAAATTAATGTGTGCTGGGTGGAATTAAGAAAGTTTTAAACGAATTTTGTAAGCCGCAGACGAGAATGAGATTTTTGGTGACAGATTGGGATGCTGGAGATTAACTTTGGGATAGCATTTTGAATGTTTTGGAATTTGAAAAATATTGAATTCAGAAATATTAATAAATTTGACGTAAATTAATTTAATTTGCTGAGTTTTAGGAAATTTTAATTTTTTATGAAAATTCTCAAGTTTTTAAATTTAAAATAAATTCAATTTTAAATCTACAAAATTCAAACGAATTCAATTTTTTAAAAATGCAACAAATTCAATTTTTTTAAAAATTCAACAAATTCAATTTTTTAAAAATTCAACAAATTTCATTTATAATCTTTAAAAAATTTTAACTTATAAAAAAATTCAAAATTTTCAAATTCTTTAAAAATTTGATTTTCGTTATCCAAATCTTCAATTTTTGTAACTTCAAAAATTTTAAATTCTAAAATATTCAATAAATTCAAATTTTAAAAATTCAAAAATTTATATTAATTTATACTCAAATATTTAAAATATTTTAAAATTCAGTATTTCACACAATTCACCCAGCATCTCCAACTTGCTCTCATTTTCAAATCCTTAATCACTTTCCCAACTCGCTTAACATTCAGCAGTAGAAATGAAAATGTTCATACGTGTGTCATCATTTCATTATTTCATTCTCAGCCATTCTTCTCGTCCTATTGTTATTATAAAGTTAATTAAATGTGAAAGAAGAGAAAAAAAATGTAAAGGATGAGGACCATTAAAAATGCGAAACAACTCTCTCGCGAGCTTATAAGACTTAATGTGCAATTTAAATTTGAGAATAATTTTTTGCCACATAACAGGAAGCAGTAAAAGGGATCTACCCATGGTATTCATAAATTTAAATTGAAATGGAAAATTTGTACATAAAAATTTAATTAATATGCAAAGTAAAAAAAAGGCAAAAGCACAATGAAGATGAAAAGGAAAAAAATAAAAGAATTTTATGGAAGCATGAAAAGTTTATAAGAATCAACATTCTTTATGTCTTGAAGGAATATTTGATGAACTTTCACATTTCAATTCTTTTCCCATTCTTTTCAATCCATAAATGCATGTCCAAAGCACTTTTCATTTCTATTTTGCCCATGGCTGAAAATATGTATTTTAGTACTCAACATACAACTCGATAAGATGAGAAATATCGTTGCTATTGTATAGTCAATATTTAATAAAAGAGAACTATTGAAAGTCATATGTGTGGATTGGGTTCGAATGAAGTTTGATTGAGACGCATTTTTGTTGTGTCTTGTGTTTTATGACAAGAATCGTGTTGACTTGGGGAGTCAGTAGTGTCCCTTATAAGCTAACCTTATTCGATAATAACCATTAAAAAAGACTGATGAGACTTAAATATCCTAAATTTAGAAAAACACTCAAAATGCTCTCCAAACTTCACAATTTTCAATTTTACAAAATAATAAAATCACAAAAAAAATAAATATTTTATAGACGAAAAAAGTGTGCATGTTTATGGCTTTTGTGGTTGATTTTCAATATCCAAAAAAAAGAAGCTGAAGCGGAAATATTATATGATGCAAATATGCATAAATATAACTGAGAGCAAAAGAATAAAAAATCTGATTGAATTTCACAACCACACAAATATCAAATAAATGTATAAAGCATGTTTGAGCATAAAAAGCACTAAAGTTATGATTGCTTGTGGATATTTTTCACTCTTGCTTCGTTTATTATTTGACGAAACTGATGAGATTGTTTGTGAAAAAAATTGAAAATAAAAAATTTGTCAAAATTTTATGATGCTTGGACAATGAAAATTGTTTGCAGTTCGTGAGCTTGTTTGTTTGTTTTCGGTAAATTACTGTCATAAATGAACAGTCATCAAATTTATTTTGATGGTTTATTATTGGATATCAGGTCTGATATGCTTTTGTGAATGAGTATTTAATGAAAATTGTTGAAATTTCATTGTAAATCGATCATCAAGTGCTTAATTAGTATTGTGACTTAATTGATTGATGTTACCGGCAACTTGTCATTGTTTGGTGTGACTTTACCTTGACTGTAGAAGCTTCCTGAAAAGTTATTGATAGTTTTTGAAATTAAAATTTACAAATTAAAGTTGGAGCTGGTCATAAATGACGTCCACTATTAACTAGGGGAGACCCTTGACGAAAAAACTCCAGACAGGGACCAGACCTAAATGTTGAACATCATTTAAGAACGGCCCCTTGTAGATTTTTAAAACAAAATTTGAACTTATCAATTAAAATTTAAATAATTTTATTAACATTATATAATAATTTTAAGATACACTACAAGCACACTTCCTTGGTTCAGGTGGATTTTTATAAATTTTAATAATTTTCAAAAATAAATCGTCAATTCCAATCTGCAATCAATAATTACTCATTATTTAAATTAAAGCCACAAATGCCTCCAAAACTTACCTCGTCAACTGCAGAGCACTCATGGAAAGTCAAATTTTCACTTCTAGAGTATAAATATCCATCTTCGACGCTAATTGGCTTCTGATTTTGAATCCTGTCGAGCCTTAGCAAACTAACTTTGTCATTTCGTAAATCTATTTTGGTTCCAATTATCATTAAGTGTGTTCGAGGTGAATTTTTCCGTAGAATTGGTATCCACTGGGGATTGTGAAATGTGAAATGTGAAATAATTAGTGAAATATTCAGCATGTTGGATACAGATAGAATGCTTTAGGGGGGGGGGGGGGGGGATTTGAGATTTTGGAACAGTTCAAACCAGGCTCGGGGCCGGGGAGGAAGAGAGGATTTTGGTGACAAATCTTCCAATGACAACAGAAAATTCTTCATTTTGAAAGGGGTTTGTAAAAATAGGGTGGAGGGGGGGTGTGTTAAAAAGTCAAATTTTCATTTTTTTTTAATTTCAAGTTTAAGAATTCAACTTAAAAATTTCACTTTTAATTTAACTGGTTCCACTCACTCTCTTTTTAATATCCTGAAAACTTTTCAAATCCATCACTGAATAGCAAATTAACGCAACACTAAAACTATCATTCTGCATTTCCTCAATTATTTTGTAATAATCAACAGATTTTGTGTCCCAAAGTTCCATATTATATTCTATGTCGCCATCGTTCATTAACACACTCATTGTACTGACATTATCGAATGGTTTATATTCACTTTTAACTCTCCTAACGCATGCATTTAGTAAACTTGTTTTGCCAACTGCTGAACTTCCTATTGCAACTATTTTGATTTTTACAGACTGCATTTTTTTAAAATTAATACTTTATATCTTCCTGAGCGTTCAAATGAAGACTGACATTGAGTAATGAAATTTTTAAAAATAAATAAAAAACCATAAACTATCAGCGATAAGGTTCTTATCAATTCTTATCTGCAAATAAATAAATTATTGAACTAGACATAGCAATGAAGTGATTAAAGAGACTTTTTTATTTCGAATATTATTGTTCTTTGATAACAATTGTTATGATTAATATGTAAATTTTCAGGGCTGTAAATTGGGCTTTTTAAAATTAATTGAAGATTAAGTATTAAGGATAATAAGGCTTTTTAAAATCTGGACATTAAATTTCTTTTGAATTACATGATTGTGCATCTGTTAGCTACAGTTGAAATACCTCCTAAAATCACAGCTCCTGCTGCTGTAACAGCCAATCTAGCAACTACTCCACCAGGAAAGAAAGGTGCTCCCAAAGTAAAGGCACTCATTGCAACTGTTAACATTTCTGTAAAAGCGTGGTTCTCATTTGCTTGACGTTCAATCGCTTGCAGCCTATTATTCTCAGCATTTATTCGAGCTTCTAAAATCTCTCTTTGTCTGACATGCTCTTCATCTTCTATTATATCTCCGTTCTCGACAAGTTCAACTAACCTCCTTTCAGCCTCTCTTTGGACTTGTTCTAGTTCCAATCTTTGCTGTGTTTCTCTGTCAAGTAATGCTTGTTGTCTAGCTACTTCCTCCTCAACTGCCTGAGATAAAAAATTTTGGCTTGCAAAAAAATTAAAAATTGAATCAATTTCGCTGTTTAATTTTGCTTTAAACTTTTCTTCATGATCGATTGATCCCATCTTGCGTTCCTTATTAAATAACTCCAAAGCTCTATCTTTACAATTTTTGTGCATAATTTGAATGCTTTCCTCGTTACTTATAAGCTCTCTATTGCGATACATTGTTTTTTTGTAGTCATCGATGCATTTCTTAATTAAACTGTTCATGTTACTCTCGACTGTCAATTCGTAAATTGTTAATGTCTCTGGAATGTCATCAGACTGGAATATTTTGAAAAATTGCATGATATAATCCTTCAATTCCATGCCTGTCAGTTCCTGTCCGTTCACTTTCTTTAAAACCATGTTTTTAGGCAGCAACAGCAATTCTATGATTTTTTCCAATTCTTCTTTAAATTCTTCGTCCATCGATGACCATCTTCCATCATACTCTTTAATTCTAGAGACATGTTTACCAGGATGAGGCAATAAACAGCATTCAATTGTCTCAAAAGAACTTCTGATCGATTCACGGACAGAAATTAGTTCTCCTTTTTGTGACGGCTTGATTTTGAGGACTTCTTCCTCAAAGTACTGTTTGCCGCCATCAATTCCAAATGCAAAATCTTCATCATTTTCCCAATCGCGAATGAGAAATGTCAAATTTTGGAATGGATTTTCATTGGTTTCTCCTGCTTGTTCCACATTAAATTTTGCATAATTAGTTGCAAATTGTAAATATTGCAGCTGATCTTCTTGAATTCGGTTCTTTAAATTCAACACTTGTATAGACGAAATTAAAGTTCCAAGAGCAAAAATTCTTGAATTATCAGTTGGAGTTGATTCTGTGTCAAACAGACCCTGTGTGTCGATCACAAAAATAGCTATTTTCTCTCCAGTTGTATCGATTGTATGCAGAAATATGTCACTCCAAATGATGATGCCCGTTGTGTCACGTTTTGTACCAGAAACCCATGAGAATCCATTTAATGGATCATCTTTGTTGCCCATCCAATTTTCGTTCTTTTTGAAAATAAATTGAGACTTCTTGTTGGGATTGTTGATTGATGGGAACTATGGAAGTTAAGTTATTACAATTTTAATTATTTAGGGATTTAATAAAGGAATTAAAATTGCTGCATTGAGTGTTGATGGGTACCCAGAGTGGGGGATCTGGGAGGAGAACCCCTCAGGGGTTTTGTAGAAATATTAAAAAAAACCCACTCCCTCCCCTAATTTAAATTCCTGGCTAGTTAAGGTAATCCTAAGCTTTATTCTTATACTTCATCAAACCCTGACATTTTGAATTTTCCTGTTCTTCTTACTCTCTACATCAGTGGTGGCAAACCTTTTTTGTACCTAGTAAGCCATGCCAAAACCGCACACACGCATGATTTACGGGATTTCTCAATTTTTTTCCGCAGCAGACTAATGTGCCGCGGAAAACGGGTTGCCCATCACTGCTCTACATTGATAAAGGAACTTTGACCACACCCTTAATTTGTTGATATTTTTACTTACGTGAGCATATAAGAACCTCAAACAATAATCCAAAAAGAAACTTTTGCCACCTCGAAATGCTCCAATTGTTGAAAAAATCACAATTTTACGATCTTGTATTTCTGGATGTCCAAACAGTGTCTCAAGTTCTTCTTCTTCTACAATCACTTCCTTGTTGTCAGTTGTTCTGAAAACACTTACCGGCTTTCCATAAGGATGATCGAAAGACATTTCAAAAGGATAGTTTTGATGTTTAAACAAAGAATTAATTTGTATACAGCTTGTAGATTAATAAATTCTTAATCGATGTAAATATTGTATTAAAAAATAAACAATTCCAAAGTTTTAGTTATTTTCGTTACAAGTTCTTCTTCTTATAAATATCTTAAATAGTAGAAAATTGGCAGGGCTCTTGATTTTCATGCAACTGGTGATATTCAGTCATTCAGTTCATTTGATATTCATCATTTAGAATTAAAAACTGAGAATAAATGGATAAGATCGTTTGAAATTCATATCGATATTCTATAAAATTAGATCTTTAATTAAAAAAAAAAAATTAAAATAAAACTCTTAAATAAAAACTAAATTGAATAAAAATTGATCAACGGTTGAATTTGAAAAAAGAACAAACCCTGCAATTCATTTTAATCTTTAAAAGCATTCAAATTTTTCATTGCCGTTGATTATGAACAAACTTATATTTTTTAATAACCAACTTTTCATCCACAATTTAAAAAAAAATAAATTTAAAATTCTAAATCTTAAAAAAAACATTCAAATTTAAATCTTAAAAAAAATTAAAATTTAAATCTTAAAAAAAATTAAAATTTAAATCTTAAAAAAAAATAAAATTTAAAATCTTAAAATCTTAAAAAAAAAACATTAAATTTAAATCTTAAAAAGAAATTAAATTTAAAATTCTAAATCTTAAAAAAAAATAATTCAAATTTAAATAAAATTGTAGAAAAATAATTCGTTTAATTTTTAAAGGAACAAATGAAAACTGAAACGGATTTCAAAAAGTTGCGCCAAACAGAACAATAAATTTTTTAAGGTTTTCAAACATTTAAATTTTCAAAAACCGTTAATCTTGATGAAAATGTGAAAATTCTTAATTGAAATTTGTGAGGCTTCCGGTATTTCAGTATAGATGATAAATTCGTAAATTACGTTTGCCAAAGGGGAATTGGGGAAGCCGAAGTCTGACTTCGAAGCTGACCAAAATGTCAATAGCATACCTTTACATGGTATCCTCTGATACCGCTGAATAAACCGCTGGTGACTGAACTTAGTGCTGGGATAAGATTGGGAAAAGCTAAAGGAAAGATTTAAAGCCCATACAACCTAGCCTATAGAGTGGCAGCCCCACATTCAGGCTAGGGATGGTGAGTTTTACAACCAACCATTTCTGAAATCAATTTGTACAAAAAAAGCAATAAATAGTCACGCAAAAAAAAACAACTTTTTCGAACCTCTTCCCCCTTCCGCCCTCTTGTCAACAAAATTATAAAAAAAATTATATATTAATATTTCTCGAACGTCCCCTAATGAATTAAATTTGAATCGTATCAAAACCAGAAAAAGTTTGAAAATTGACTAGTAAACTTTTGAACTTAATAAATGTAGCCAGGGAAAGGTGCCATATGAACCCTTCAGAGAGGGCTTAGGGCACATCATTCCCACCTCATACTCCCTATTTCATCCGCTTCATTCTCATGAAGTTTATATAAATTAAAAACCTTAAATTTCTAAATTCATCAAAGAATTTTAATCTCATAATCTTTTTTTGAAAATAAAATAACTTAAAGAATAACTCCGCCTGCATCTTTAATGGATTTTTGCATGAATCCAAATGCCGCATGTTAGTTATTAACATAATTTTCTCCTATAGAGAATTAACACATAAAAAAGCTATAAAAAATTTGTTGTTAAATTAATTACGAACCAAAGTAATTAAATTCATGTGTTTCGGATCATCTTCCAACTGTGATCTCCTCACAAGTAAGCCAAGCAGAACGAAAATCCTGAATTGTTGATTGCCCACCATTTTACACAGATCATGCACTTTTATGATGCATCATGATGTAACATTTATGTGAGCTGCAATTTTTTTTATTACAAACTTTAATATTTTATAATTTTTTTTTTATTAAATGGCCTCAGTCGAGGTGAGAATCAACATACATATTGAGTATATATTTTTACACTAAAAAGAGGAGGGAGATGTGAACAAGAAAATGCGACAGATGTATGAGAGACACAATAAAAAAAAATTATTGTTTTAAAAACATTTTTCATCTTTTCTTTCTGCTGCTGCTGCTTTTTTAAATCATGGCTGTTGTCAGTGATTTTTATCTTTACTGCGAATGTATTTTTTTATTTTTCTCTTGATCATCGCGATGCAATAAATTTAAAAATAATAATAATATTTATTTATGAAATGGTATTTGCGAAGAGATTTTTTTATTATTAGAGGATTTTAAATGGGAAGGGGTGCAGGCAGTAGATGATCACATTAGCAAACAATAATAGAACTTCAACCCTTTTTTTTAAATGACGCAAAGTTTCATTTTTAATTTTACATTTTTAATGTTGTTAGCAAAAAAATTGTCATTTTAAAGTTCAATTAATAGTGTTTGGTATAATGGTTGTATCTGAAAGAGGTAACGGCATATGAAATGACCTGAGTGCATTTTTTGCTACTTTACAGCTTACTGTACTGGTTTTGCTGCTTCTTTTCTTTTCTTCTTTTTATTGAAGATCATGAATTTTATTATGTCATAAGTCTCAATTGCTTCCGATGTGAAGATGCAATTTTTTTATTATTAAATGTTAAATAATAAGTTTTTCAAATTAAGCTGAAAGTTTTAATAAACTTAAATCAAATAAGCAACTTATTTTTTTTAAGAAATTCCTATTTTTTTAAAAAGAGTTTTAATTCAAATTTCAAAAGTTATTAAATAATTTAAATAAAATCAAATGAATTTGGATTTTTAATAAATTTAAAAATTCAAATAAATTTCAAAAATACAAATAAATTTTAAAAATTCAAATAAACTTCAAAAACTCAAATGAACTTTAAATATTAAAATAAACTTTAAAATTCCAAAAAATATTAATTATACAAATTGATTTTAAAAATTCAATTAAATTTTAAAAATTCAATTAAGTGATTTTTTAAAAATGTCATGAATAAAGAATTTTTTTTTAAAATATAGTGAAATAATGGAAAGAATCAAAAAAATTTTCACTTTATAATTATTTCCAAAAAAAATAATCTTTATTTTTGAAATAAAATTGAAAAGAATACTTTTGAAATTTGAAATTAAATGAGTCAAAAAAAATTTTTAAAATCATTTTAAAAATTCAAATTCAAAAATATTTACATTCAATATTCACTTAGCAATGCCAAAAAAAATCCCATTACAACACAACCCATTCCAACTCTATATTTATTCATTTTAAAAATGATTTCTTTACAGATTTCTCCTTCATTATAATTTAATAACAAAAAATTGGCGTTAAAATTATAGGTTGCAGTTACAAAAATATCAAATAGAAACCCCGAAATGTGTATGAATACAGCAGCAACAAGAATAGAAAACAAGTAAACTCGATTGAAGCCATGACACAGTTTTCCAACAAAAAAATAAACCGTATGAAAAGAAAACAGAAAAATAATAAATTTAATTTTAGTCGATGAAGTTTAATTACAATGTTTTATTTTGGCAACAAAATTAGAGTCTTTTTTGTAAAGCAAATATTTTTTTCATGTATGGCAGGCATGCAGAGCATTAAGAGAGGGAAAAAAACAAAAAAAAAATCAAAATGGAAAGCAGCACGGTGTGATTTAGACATAAATATTAGAGGGAATATTGCAAGCTTGTGGCAACAACAAGAAATCCATTTACTGTAACTAACAATATTGTTGAATTCGCCCCTCATCAGTTATTTCAACCATCTTTTCTCTTCTTCTATTAAACAATCAAAATTTATCTTCACAGCCGCACATCGTATGATAATAAAAAATAATCCACATAAAATGTTTTGAAATTCATTTTCATCTGTGTACAAATGTTGACTATATCGCTTGATTGTCACATATTTTCTCGATTTTAAAAAAAAATCTTTGAACAAGATTAATAAAAATGAACGTTTTATATGTTTTAAAATATGCGCAGGGAGGGATGAATTGTTCTGCAGTTTTGGTGATGAGTTAATTTATTGTGATTTGTGAAAATTGTATTTTTTAAAATATTTTGAAAAAGGTTTTATGGTTAAAAGGAATTTGATGATTAAGTTGGGATGATGCATTAAATTCTGGATTATTTTAAAATTTTAATTTAATATTGAAATAATTTAATTTGATATCCATTAAAAATCATTTAAACAATTTAAAAAAATTATTTTTAATTTCTTTTATTTTTCATTTATTATGTTGATCAACTTTTTTAAAAATTTGTAAGTTATTGTTTTAATTTTTTGTTTTTTTGAATTTTTTTATATTCTCAATTTTTAAATTTATTTTATTTAAAAAAAATCTTTATAATTCCCATTCGTGAAATTTTAAAACAAAAACGATATGTTTTAATAAAACAAATAAATTCAAAAAACCTTTAAAAACTAAGAATGCATCTTAGACCATCACAAACGATATACTCTTCAAACAATCTGCTGCACATCACACATTTCACTCAGTCGGCATCATTAAAAACTGATGGATGTAATGATGATTTGCCTGATGTCCATCTTAAAACATTTCATTTGCCACCAGAACAATAGATTTAAAATGTTATTGTTTGATTTAGTGGTTTGACTAAGGGTCATGTCCATTTTGATATATTTATTTTCCTCCTCTACAAGCCATTGTAAAACAATATTTTATAAAAATAAAATCAATGGCCCACAAATACCTAAGCGGATAATTTACAAAAGGATCAAGTAAGTAAGAATTTCATTTCTTGTGGACGACAAAATAAAAATTCTTTTTCTTCTTCCCGAATTTACCAAAAAAAATAGGAATAAGAAGGAAGACAAAAGAGGCCAATGAAGATATTGAAATAAAATAAATTGTCCTTAACTTAATCACAATTGTTGTTTGTTGCAGTAAAAGGCATAAAGTGAACAAAAGACCAAAAAAAAAAAATCAGACCGAAAATTGGTAATGAAGACATCTTTCAGTGCCAATTTACAGTATAAAAAAAAATCGATGAAAAGACTGAGTGAAAAAAAAATATTCTTTTTCTATTGTTTAACGTGGTTTTTTATGTTCTTTATTTTATAATAGAATCGGATCGAAGTGAAAAAGAAAAGAAGGGAGGATGAACATGTGAAAAATTTCATGGATAAACTGTACACACAGAGATCTCTTAATAATGCTGAATATCGACTGAAATGTTCTACAGAAACAAAAAAAAAAGTTTCTTCAACAACCAGAAAGATAGGCGTAAACCCGGTGCTTTGATGCAATTGTTTCGTCAGCTCTTTGGCGGAACATCATATGAACATTAATAGAATGCATTGCACAACTTCCTCGTGCTTGCTTTATTTTTGATTGAAGAATGGGAAGAAAATATTATGAAGAGAGATGCTTTGAGATTTGAGAGAGGTGATGTTGACTAGTGTGTGTTGCGAAGTATTAAAATTGAAGCGCATTTAACTAGGAGATGTAGTTTCCGAATAGCATCTAGACTCGGTTTGATCGGAGATGATCTAATTTCGGCTCAATCCGAGGTAGTCTGACTTTAGCTCAACTCGAGAGGATCTAACTTTAGCTCGACCCGAGATGATCCAACATTAGTTCGACCCGAGAGGACCTAAATTTAGATCAATCTGAAAGGATCAAATTTAACTCAATTTCTCAGTTTGGACTCAAGATGATCCAAACAAACTTATTTCAAAACTGATTGATAATCTATTTTAAAGTGCAGTTGTTGCCAACCTTTTTTGAGCCGCGGCACACGGCATACATTTCTTGAGGACACTCTGGTGTGCCTCAGCACATAAATTTAAACCATCACTGTTTTAGATTGTAATAAATCCAGTCAAAAAGGACCAAAATTCACATCAACTTCATCAAAATTACGCTCTAAAAATTTCCGAACTGAAAGAGAAATTGTATTCGATAAAGAAAAGACGTCAAGAACAAGAAGAAGACAAGAAAAAAGTGTCAGCTTTCAAAAGGAGCGACGTCATTCATAAAGAAATTTTATGTGGTAGTTGCTTTGATGAACCATTGATGATGCTTAATAACAAAAATATTTTCCGTAAAAACTCTTCATATAAATTTCAAATAAAGAATGAAAGTAGGATCTTTACATCCACAGCTTGTTAACTTTTCTCATTTCACAATTGATCTAGTTTTTGATATGAAAAGAAACATTCATTTTTATGTGCATGAAAGAGGATACAATTGAGTCAATGTGATGCCGCACAACCGTATATTTTACACATGAATGGACTAGCCACTTCACGCTGATCCTTGAAAACGTCAACTGTTGAAGTCACAAATCCGTTTGTTTATTTATTTTTTTCCTTCTCGTTTCTTCCTATCATTTCAAATGATCAGCATAGATTTTTTTTTTCAATTCAACGACTGTGACATTTTTGTGACACATAAAAAATAATATGTAACATGCACCAAATTTCTTTTGACTGGGAAATTGAATAAAAAAAATATATAAGTTTCGATCTGAATAAACATGAATAGGCAACGCACATCACAGTCATTGGATCAGGATCTCTGTTTTTGTTTTTCTACCATTCATGAATGAATTGAATTTGGTTGAAATAACAAAGAATTAAATTAGTTCTTTTTTTTATTTTGAATGGATAAAGTCGAAAGATCTGACACAATTTTATGTTAATTTGTAATAAAATATTTGAGATTTTAGGATGGCTGGAAAGTGTGATGTGAAGTGGTCTGAAAATGAGTGTGATTAAATTCATCTCGACCTAAGAGGATGCAACTCCACTCAACCCGAGAGGATAGAACTCAGTTCGACCTGAGAGGGTAGAATTCAGCTAGACCTGAGAGGATGCAACTCCACTCAACCTGAGAGGATGTAATTTAGTTCTACCCGAGAGGATGTAACTCAACTCAACACGAGAGGATAAAATTCAGCTGGACCTCAGAGGGTACAACTCCACTCAACCCAAGAGGATAGAATTTAGTTCTACCCGAGAGGCTGTAACTCAGCTCAACCCGAGAAGATATAATGCAGCTAGACCTGAGAGGATGCAACTCCACTCAACCCGAGAGGATAGAATTCAGTTCTTCCCGAGAGGATGTGAATCAACTCAATCTAAGAAGATAGAATTCAGCTCGACCTGCGCGGATGTAACTCAGCTCAACCCCAGAGGATAGTATTAAGCTCAACCAAAATAAATCTGATTTGCTTTTCAAGCAATTTTACATTTTAACCAAAAAATTCTCAACTATCTCCCACAAATAAAAAAAAAATCATAAATGACTTTCAACAAAACAAAATGCAAGCTGTAAAACATTTTCAAGAGCAAGGAAGCATATTTTCTTACAAAAACATTAAATTGTGTACAAAAAAGTGTGTAACGAATGCTCATTCTATTCACATTTCATCATAAGAACAAAAAAAAAATACATTTTATTTGTTCCAGCAACAGCAACATTGGTTGGTAACTCGCCCTGCATTGTATCGCGACTGTTTGTGTTTCATTTTGTAGCGTTACTGATTTGTTTGAATATAAATAAATAAATACGCACTGAGTTAAATTTAGTTGAAATTCATCGCACATTTTTATAAATGGTTATATAGACATCCATTCTATTATTTGACAACCCTAATTCAAAATTCCCGAATAAAAAGAATGTATTTTAAAGTACAAGAAATGAGAGGGAATGGATTTATTGTTTGATGATATTAATTCATTTTTAACCCTTCATTTACTTCTTTTAAATAAACGTTACGAAAAGTATAAAATCATAGCTTGCTTACTTACTGATGTTCTACACAGACAATTACCCTTGTTAACTTCTATATAATTGCTGTTGGTGCTTTTGAAATGGGATTTTTATATCTCACTCATTTTCACAACATGTGATGCGACTTGTAGTATAATGGATATGTATGAAATTCCTGTTAAATAGAGGAGTGTCTTTTTGTAAAAGAGAAAGGAACTGTGATGTCCTGGTATGGAATACTGACTGTAAATGTTTTTTGTGTAGTTTAAAGCGCATCTTGCTAAGTTATTTTTTCTCAGGTTGAGCAAAATTGCATCCTCTCATGTGGAGCTTAATTAGCTCCTCTCAGGTCGAGCTGAATTACATCCTCTCAGGTACAGCTTAATTAGATCCTCTTAGGTATGCCTAAATTAGATCCTCTCAGGTCGAGTAAATTTCTATCCTCTTGGGTTGAGCTAAATTAGATCCTCTCAGGTTGAGATAAATTACATCCTCTTAGGTCGAGTAAAATTCTATCCTCTTGGGTCGAGCTAAATTACATCCTCTCAAGTCGAGCTTAATAACATCCTCTCAGGTCGAGTAAAATTACATCCTCTCAGGTGAAGCTAAATTACATCCTCTCAGGTTGAGCAAAATTACATCCTCTCAGGTTGAACTGAATTGCATCCTCCTAGGTTAAGCAAAATTACATTCTCTCAGGTTGAGCTAAATTACATCCTCTAAGGTGGAGCTAAATTACTAAATTCTTTCCCCTCAGTTAAACCTTATTTTTCACCTCTGAGATCGAGCAAACTATTCTTGGATCAATCAAACTTCAATCTCTCCAGACAATCAGCTAAAGCAATCACTAATCCACTTCAACACTAGAAAATCAAGTTCAACACAACGACAATGGAATGAGGAAGAATTGAAAAGGGAAATTGTCATGTTGCAACATTTTAATGAATTTTAATTAAAGATTTATTTATTATTTTTATGTGCCATGTCGAAAAGACATTTTATGGAAATTTTTGCATGTTTGCATCACATAAATTTGCCTGATAAATAATTAAGTTAATATCAACACCCTTCCCGTCATCATTATTCATTACTCTTTAACTTATGGAGCATTAACTCACTGAGCAGAGTAATGTGCGTGGGAAAATCTCGTCTCCCCCAAGTAAAATGCTTGGAAAAAGTCATCATCTTCAAAATGGAGGGGTTGGTGTTAATAGGAAACAATCAGAACAAATTGAGTTTTCCGTTATTTTTTAGCACATCATTTTAGATGTGATAACACACTCACTATGCTTCATGTTAGGGTCTTTATGTATTTACAGACAAAACATTTTTACTAAATCGGCGGAAAATTGCGCATGTAATGTGATCCCTCTCTATATCTGCTTTATGTTTATTTCTATTGTGCACTTTTTTTTCGGGTAAGTACAATTAATGATTTTGTAATTTTACTTCAATTGAGATGTTTAAACCGATTAACACAAAAATTGTATTTTACAAGCTGAAAAATAAACAAAAAAAAATTGTGCAATCTTTTTGACAAACAATTTACTTTATTTGTGGAATGGATGGAATGGGTTTCTTACAAAAATCGTTTAAAGCATGTTTAAATATTGATTTTTATTGAGTCAAATTTCAATGGAAATTAATTTCGTGTTTAAGTTTCTTTTGAGACATTTTTATTGTATTGTGAATTTTATATAATTGTGATTTTTTTGGGGGTTATGAAGGGATTATGAGACTTTGGCATTGGTTGTTGAAATTTATAGTTACAGTCAATTTGATGTCGATGCAGAGTGGAACCATAAAAAGGTAAAGTATGGAGGGGGCTCAGTATTTTTGAGCTGAAGGCACTGCGATTCAAATTAGAACAGAATCTTTTATATCACACACTTTAGACCTACAGTTTGTAGTGGAATCTGAACCACATACAAGCTCTGCAAATTGTAAAGGCACGAGTATGTCTCAAGACCTGATGTACTCTGCAATGAAACTAGTCACAATTCGTGTTAGCAAGATTCTGTAACGAAATCATCCAAATGCTAGTTTACCTAGCAAAGGAGACACGTTATGTGTTGATGACCTTAAAATTATACCCATCACACGAACCAAGCTTAGAAAGGCGAATCTGCTAGTGCGAGAGCTAGGAATCAGTGGCGCTAATGGTCAGGCCACAGACCGAATGTCTTTAGTCTTCTTTTGCGAGGATGTGGGTTCGAATCCCATCCGAGACTAATCTTTCAATCAATATATAGAGTGTTGTCGATATGACAAGGACTGAAATGAACAATTCAAGATTTTCGACCGTTACAGTTTCCAAGAAAACTTGTAAAAATATCTTATTTGTCTGTCTGCCAAACAACGAACGTGCATATTATAACTCCCCTGGACTTTCGATAAGTCTGTTGAGCATGAATTGTTCGTATCAGGACAAGGATTTGCAGAATGCTGATTATTTTTAATCATAGGTTGACAAACTTATAAAATTCACTGCGTGTCTATCGTGTGGGCTACCGTGTACCGTGGCACAAAAAAGGTTGTGCACAACTGTATTAAACTAATCAATTTATTCATTCTTAACTTTTTATATTAAAAAATTATAAAACAAATACAAAAAATAATTTTTTTTCATTTTTTCTTCAATATTCTGTCCATTCAACTTTGTTTCCTTACTCAATATTAAACATCATTTAATAATACAAAGTGTAAAAAAAAGTTAAAATTCAATTTCGTTCCACAAGATTAGCAGAAATGTGCATAAATGCATTACATTAATTCTTCACATGAGCCATATTTATGTGACACAATCTACCATTTTAGTTATACTTCCATAAATTTTCATCATGATCTACATAAAGATCTTTAACATTAAACATTATTATATTTTTTTTGGGAAACTGCAAAACTGCAATAAAATTAAATTTGACATAGTTTCAGCATTACATAATAATTTATGTGATTCTATATTTGTTTTAAAGATTAATAAAGTTATCAATCGTTTGGCACGTAAACTTTATGCAATTTTCAATGCCAAATCGATTTTCGGGGTTTATATTTTGTATACACATGGGACATATTTATGGTTAAAAGTAGACACACATAAGAACAAAAATATTCCAAATTAGGGGCTCATAGTTTGTTACACAGCAGAAAAAAGAAATGAGAATATAAATTATGACATAATTTTCCCAATGATTTTAAGACTCAA
Organism: Chironomus riparius; assembly: GCA_917627325.4. Classification (NCBI taxonomy): domain Eukaryota; kingdom Metazoa; phylum Arthropoda; class Insecta; order Diptera; family Chironomidae; genus Chironomus; species Chironomus riparius. The sequence goes on along the minus strand of OU895877.1, from coordinate 10,762,437 downwards.
TGTATGAAAAAAAGAAAAAAATGATCAGATGTTGGAAGTAGGGGACGAGACTCTTTATTATGGTTTACCCAAATACAAAATATGGTCGTTATCGTAAATATTTTCATAAGAATCATTCTGCTAAAAACGGTTGCATAATGTCGACACATTTTTGCGTTTATTTCATTTTACATATTTTTTTCATTTTAATTCAGCTCAGTGCACTTTTTGGAAACAAACAACAGAAGGAAGAGAAAATAGAATTAAAAATGACTTCGGGCTGTTAATGTCTTGTGTAATGGCTGTTGTACCTTCAAACTACATAAGTATTTGTACATGCGTATGGGATCGTGAGAAGGAAATATTAAAAATATTAAATATGCGCATCGCCATTCATTTATATTAAAAATAAAAATTTGAATATTCACAACAATGTGCTTCTTTCTGCTACATTTATTTCAATTTATTATGGTTCTCATCGTTACTTGATGATATTAAAATAAAAGTTTTTTTTGGATGTTCTTTAAGAAGACGTTAAACTGTATTGATTCTTTGCGTGTTGTTCTACCTCATTTTCTTTAGTTCTGTGGCGGGGAGCAGTTTAAAAGTGATGTCGACTAACATGACTTGATTTTGGCACCTCTTTAAGTCTGGTACAGAAGTTCATTTGATTTTTCTAACCTAGAGCGAATCTAAAGTGTAGCGCAGTTACAGATTCCTTGAATTCACAATTGGAATGCAAGACGTCATTTTCAATTAACCCCCTTTAAGAAAGAAGAGTTTAAAAAATTGCGTAGAATTCAATTAGAAGCTACTGAAAGGCATTTATAATGCGATAGAAAACAATGAAGTGAACGAGAATATAAGACAGAAATAGAATATTGAGAGTGGTTCTTGGGGGTCATTTAAAAATGATGTCTGGCAATTGAGAACCCTTTTTGGATTTGGAGCTTAGCTTGGGGATGCAGCAGCGGTGATTTGGCATCAGTGACCTAAGTGGTAGAGCGTTGGCCTTAGGTGCCAAAGGTTATGGGTTCAATCCCAAGCCAAGTCAAGTTTAAGAAGCACTTTTTCCATTTCACCGTTCTAGTTACGAACCTCGGTTCATGTGTTGCTGTAGTCTTGAAACCTTAAGCACATAAAGTCTCTCCATTGCTAGGTTTATAAGGATAAACTAGCATCTGGATGATTCCATTACAGCGTCTTGCCCACACGATGTACATTGCAGGGTACATGAAGTCTTTAGACGTGCTCATGTCTTTACAATGTGCAGAGCTTGCAAGTGGTTCGGATTCCACTACAAACTGTAGGTCTAAAGGGTGTGGTACAATAGATTCTGTTCTAATTTGAATAGCATTGCCTCTAGCTCAAAAAGGCTAGGCCCTCTCCATGCTTTACCATTTTTAGGGATGCAGCTTCACACTAGAAAATTGAAGAAGCTAATTATCAAATAAATCGACTATTTCTTTACTACTGGGGTCAAAAACCCCTATTTATATGTGACGTCATACCTAATCAACTCATCCACATATGCGAACGATTGAAATAAGCAGCTATTAAATATAAATCGGACACCATCAATTTTTATTTTCTATTCACAACTCTACAAACTTTTATTTCTTCTTATATTGATTCCATTCATGAATTTGAATCTCATTGTTTTATGTACACATAAATCTTTTGCGGAATACAGTTTCTAAGACTGATTTCAATTCAGTTCTTATTTCATTAATAGAACCCCGAATAAATTGCTAATCAAATCATTAAGAAGGAAGAAAGAAGAATGAAAATTGCCTCTATGGATCGCAAAGTAAATTCTTGCTCGTCTTTCCTTTTTTTTGTGTGAATAAGTTGATGTTATTGGATGTATGTACTTGGATTCTAGTATGTCACACAATATGTTGGGTTGAGGATTGAATGTTTAAGTTATTTTCAGGTATTTTATTGATCTGAATGTAAAGTTATTGGTTGCCTGATCGGCACACATTGAAATTCATTGAAATGTTGGCTCCCTGGCAGCCTGGATAAAAGTATAATTAGAATAAGGTGGCAGCAACTTTGCATCCAATTGGAAATGGCTTTCAGGTGGGTGGCAAATGTTTCAATCTGTTCCAATCGGGTTGGATGAGTCAATAGTGTGATTAATAAATGGAAGAAGTCAAAAACCTAGTTTTAGGGTTGATCTTAGTTGATACTAAGCTACTAGCTTGCGGTCAAGGTTGTGGTACTGATAAAATGATCAAAAACGATCAAAAAAAGATCAAAATTGATTAAAATTGATCAAAAATGATCAAAATGTAATTCTTCAGTTCCACAGTGTATGTAAACACTGTGTACTGGTAAAAAGTATCAAATCTAGTAAAACAGGACAAAGCTGGTCTAAAATTGTCAGCTTTAAAATTAACATCATCCACAAAAGTCCTGAAATTCGATTCACCAGCCAAACACACGTCCCATACCTCGCACGTAATTTAATGTAAGAATTTTCAGGTACAAACACAGAAAATTACGAACTATGAGATTTGTTGTATTTTCTGTATTAAGAAATCGGAAGAATAAGATGCAAACAAAAGTCTCAAATGTCCAACAGCATTAAGCAATCTAGAAAAATCTCTTAATTATATTGAGTGGCTATTGTGGGTTTCATTATGACGAAGCATATCTACAATGAAATTCTACATTGCGGTTGTAATTCGATGCAGTTGTTTCTGCTAAAACATCCTTGTTATTGTCCTCGATTCCATTTGTCAGAGTGCGAATGAGGAATTTGAGATTTCTATCAAATTATTTACAGAGAAAAGTGTGAAAAGCCACAAAAAACATTAGAATTATGTGGAAGAGAAAAGTGCAACAGGATACATACATTAAAATAGCTTTGAGGCATTCACAGAATTTATGCCAATCAATCTTGGATGTAAGAGACATTTTTTCTTTTCTTTTATATGGAACAAGATTTATCTGAGGAAATTAGTATTATTCATTTAATATTAATACGATACATTTAATAAACAAAAAAAAAAAACGATTGAAATATTTCAACAAAATAATAATAATAAAAATAGGAGTAGCAGAGGATTTCCAGTTGTTTCTCTTAAATTCATTGATTGTCGATGCATCATCGTCAACAGCTTATTTCTTTATAAATAAAAATATTGAAGATCTTTAAAAAAATATTTTTTTTTTTTTATATATTCTCAATTGAATAAAAAGGAATTTGGATTCATCTTTTGCGATGATGTTGATTCCCTACAGATTTCAACAGAAAATACAATTCTAATACATCATGTGAATGTCACAACTAAACATTGACAAACAATAAAGATCGCAGCAGGTGAACGAGAAACTTGAAATGATCGTCAGTCTTTTGGGCTTCTATGATGGATAATCTGGTGTTTTGGGAAGGCATGATTTATTGTGTAGGTCATTTTGTCACAATTTAAATTTTTTTTGGAATTTAAGGTTTTAAGATGATGGAAATTGGCAATCCGTAGCCAGCAATAGAGCCAACTTAAGGCGGCATCTGAGAGAGGCAATGTTGCACAACTGATCTGTAAGGTCATCGAAGTAAGTAAGATGATGTAACATAGGTTTGAGTCCTGGTTCGAATATATTTTTCTTTGCATCTGGGGATGGCAAGGCAAGTGTACATTCGTGATTAATCCCAAAAATCAAAAAAAAAAATTGCAAAAAATCTCAGCACTACTTTAGTTGATGAATAATTGACGGGTTTCAAGTGGGATTCAAAGTTTGATGACAGAAAGTGCTGGGGTTTTTTTTTGGGATATTTGGGACACTTAGGATTAATCCTGAGTGTGTACGCCTTGGGATAGGAAAGTCACAATTGATCTGTACAGCCAGAGAAGTAAAATAGTTAAGTATACGCCTTGGAGGAAGGTTCTTCATTGATTTTTTGCTTTAAAGTCAAGGTTCAGATGTCATCCAGACAACAAAACACTGATTGACTTCAAACTCTGTGCTATTAACGTCTAGCTACGACATAAGTTGCGTAGTAATGAGTGGGAAGTCATGATCGTGATGATATGTATCCACAAATGAAGAAATGTCAAATTAAATAAGAACTATCACTGTGACAAAGTCTTACTGAGTTGTAAGAACCGCCATAAATAAGAAATCCAAGTTAGACTTTACATCTTTGGCCAGTTTCTAGGCCACCCCGGGAAATCCTAAGGTATAAATAGAATTCGATGTACCACAATATGATATATTATTAAAATTAATCCGAGACTATGGTTGGGTGAGCCGAGTAGCTATTGAAACTGGCCACTGAATTAAGAAAGCTAGACTTATTGATTTAGCAACATTTTGCTTGATGAAATGCGCTTAAACCACTCTTGTGCAGTCTTTAAACTTCAATATATTCTCCTACAGCTACACTTATGCACAAAACTCTTCCATACATCTCACATCTCACAATAAAGGAGAGGAGAAAAAAAAATCTATCAAAACTTGGCGTAAATATTTCACCAGAATAAGGCATATCCATCATCATTGATTTGTTTTACATCTAAATCAAAATGTTGACAATTGGCTACCATAAACTAGTGTTCTGAAATGTGAGACTAACAAACAAGCAGAAAAAGAGAACAAAAATTCTCAAATTTCTAATGAGTTTTATTCAGCAGAAAACAAAAATTGGCCTTCTCCCCATGGCTTCTTGTGTACCATTGAATACTAAAAATACACATTTGAACAAATAATAAATAGCACATTTGATTCTTTTGTTACTGTGTACATATAACATCATGTTACATCTTCATTGTTGATCAAACAAATAAGCATCATGTTCTATTATGATGTTGTCTATAGGATAAAAATGTTCTGTATCATCTTTTGTGGTTGTAAAGTTTTTTTTTTGCACAGATAACTTTAAGTCAGTTATGATGAAATTGTGAAAAAATAAAATTATGAATTGTGAATGGAAAAAAAGGGATTTGTAGGAGTTTTTTGTGTTGATCTGTTAATTATGGAAGATTCGTGGAACTCGAGGCAATATTTTTGAAGGAAATGAGAGTTTACAGTGTTGGAAATAAGGCGGGATGTGACCAATTGATTTAAAACTTTGGCTGAATATTGTCCAATTGGAATGTAAACCGTTAAAATTAGTGTAATGTCGTAAAGATTGTTTAAATCAAGGGTGTGGACCTGAAGAGCTACATTTTGATCATTTTTGATCATTTCATCAGTGCCACACCCATGGTTCGAATCTTTGTCATACCAACAACACTCTAAATCAGTGTTGTCCAAACTTTTTGAGCCATGTCACACCTTTGGGGGAAGCCATGACGAATTCGCACACTGTATGCGTCTCGTGTCATTTCCAAAAAGTATCTACGGCACACTAGTGTACAGCGGCACATAGTATGTACAACACTGCTCTATATAATGATTGATAGATCCAGTCTCTGGTGAGATTCGAACCCTCGTTCTCAAAAAGTGGGTTCAAAATATCTATTGCCTGAACTATCGCGCCACAGAAGCTTGATGTTTGCACTGGCATCTTCGCTTATATATGATTTAATACCACAAATCGCACTTTTGCCAGACACCACAATCAAGAACCCGAAACTCACTAGTCAAATAATCGAATAGATTATCTTGGCGTGAATAAGGCATGGTGCTGGACTCAAATCGAATTCAGCACCATGCTAGAGTACGCCAGCTTGGTGCTGGTTTCTATTCGATTAATTGTTTTGTGCAAGCGAATGAGCCAGCTTCTGGAGCCATCTAAGAGAGGCAATGGATCACAATTGATCTGTACGGCCAGCGAAGTAAATAAGTAGTAACCGACTTGTACCATTCGGGGATATCTTAAAAGATATTAAAAATATATTCACAAAAATTGAAAATTTTGTGTGAACATGAAACTGTATAAATTGTCTAATATTAATAATTGATGATATAATAAGTTAAAATTATCAATGTGAAAAGATTAAGAGAGAAATAAGTTTGCTCAAAGATTGCAAGTTAAAATAACAGACAAAACGAACGAACGCATATAATAGATAGTCTGATTAAAAAGGCATCCCAAACCTTATTAACAGTAACTTAACGATGTAGTTTAATTGCTTTGACTCGACGTTTTCAATTGAACTTGAAACAAAAGCTTGACATTTAATGTTTTATGTTATTTTTGTGGTCAGACTGACTGTCAAATGTCTACTCTTTTTTGACTTAATTTTTTATGATAAAGACATGCTAATTAAACAAGTCTCTCATAAGTTTATCATTGAGAGAACCTGTGTCTTTAAAGAGAATGTTTGTAGTCACAGTTGAATCATCTTTGTGAATTGAGGATGTTATTTTTGTTTATTTTATTATCAGCAGAAGAAAATTGATTATTTTAAAGCAGATTAAAGTTTTGTGAACAATCATTTGCTGATTTTCATATTTAAATAAATGCTAAAGACAGTTTAATCCACAAATAACATAGAACATCACAATGAGAACATTTATACTAGCTTTTTTCATTCACATTTCAACATTTGGATCCATAAATTCACAATTACAGTACAATAATCAGTATCAACTAAATCCAAGCAATATTTATAGTCAATTTGGCTATAATCAGCGACCAGCAACTCAACAAGCTTATCGACCGATCAATCAGCAACATTTTTACTATCCACAACAAGAAACAACCAAAAGAAATCAAGTTTATCAAACAGGTTCCAACACAGCACTTCGCTTAAGTGAAAGAAAATGTAGCGAATATTTGAAAAAAGCTCAAAATTCTGTATTAGTTGGTTCTCTTTCCTTATTACCCAACATTCTAGACATTCAAACTGATAATTGTGATGCCTCTCAAGGTTTGATTATTGGTGGTGAAAATGCAAAAGCGGGAGAATTTCCTCATATGGCTGGTAAGCATAACTGTCAACTTTTGAAATATTTTTAAATTTGTTGACATTTTTGTAGCTATTGGATATAGAAATCTGGACAATATTGTTGGTTTTAAATGCGGCGGGTCGTTAATATCAGAACAATTTGTTTTAACTGCTGCACATTGTAGAGTTGCTGGACGTGATAAACCGTCAGTTGTTCGTCTTGGTGATTTAAATATAAGTTATAAGGAACATAATTCACCTGAAATTGACATAGCAATAGCTGCTTTTATAGTTCATGAAAAGTATGATCCTAGTAAAAGTAAAAATGACATTGCAGTCGTTAGACTTGTGAGCAAAGTGACACTTTCAAAAAGTATCCGACCTGCATGTTTGTTGAATCCAACTTATACAGCCACCATTCCAAAAGCTATCGCAACTGGTTGGGGATTAACTCAATCATACACAGAACATACATCCGATATTTTGCAGAAAGTTGAATTGCCCATCAGGGATCTTTATACATGTCGTAGACTTATTGATGATCAAAATATAGATGAGACGCAAATTTGTGCAGGAGAAAGTAAGTTCCTTAATATTTATAAAATAAAACATTTAAGAATTAAACTTCTGATTATTTCCTATTTGAAACTATTAGCTGGAAGAGATACTTGCCAGGTAGAGTTTACTTTCATACCCCGAATAGCACAAGTCGGTTAATCGAATAGAAATCCGGAACCAAACCGGCGAGAATCTGGCATGGTTCTGGACTCAAATCGAGTCCAACTTGATGCTGGATTTCTATTCGATTAACAGACTTTTGCTAATCGTGGACATTGAAATAAATTTCATCCAAAAATTTATTAGGGAGATTCAGGAGGTCCGCTTCAAATAGTATCATCAAAAAATAAATGTGTCTACATCTTAATTGGAATAACAAGTTATGGAAACACTTATTGTGGAGAAGATGATACTCCTGGCATATATACACGAGTGTCAAATTATGTGGACTGGATTGAGCAGAAAGTTTGGGGATCTGGATAAAAATTTTTTGTCAATTTTAAGACATTGTTGCTTTTTGATTTGTGAATCAATAAAATTTGAATGATTTTTATCTATTATCTACTTATTTTACAAGCTTATTCCTTCCTCCTGAAAGGCACATTGTGTAAAAATGGATGAAAATGTGGAACAAGGGGAAGCATCCGGTGTAGTGCCACGTTCATGCCATCTTATTGCCATTCTTATGTCGTTTGCTTTCCAGGATTAATTTTGTAGTCACTTACAATTTGTTCAAAAGCGTATACACTCGGGATTAATCCCAAAAAATCTCAGCACTTCCTTACACGAAATTTCGAATCTTTATGCAATTTATCAACTTGACTCTGTTATGTTCTTTGACCTTAGTTCTCTAGTTATGTTAGAATCAACATAATGGCTCAAATCTCTTTCATTTCTCCATTGAATCAGCCTAACTTTAACAACTTGCTTGTAAAATTCTCTTCATAGTTGTTAACTACTCGAATAGCACAAAAAAAGGTAAATCATGGAGAGGGCCCAGCCTTTCAGCTGGAGGCACTGCAATTCAAAATTAGAACAGAATATATTGTACCACACTCTTTAGAATTTCAGTTTGTAGTAAAATCCGAACCACTTGCAAGGTCTGTACATTGCAAAGGCACTAACCGAATGGCACGAGTCGGTTAATCAAATAGAAATCGTGCACTTAGTCGGCATGACTCTGGCAAGGCGCTGGCTTCGATTTTCATGCCAGATTCATACTAGCTTGGCGCGGATTTCTAATCGATTAACCGACTTGTGACATTCGGGCTAGTTCATCTAAAGACCTGATGTAATCTGCACTGTCCTTAGTCACAACTCACACAAGTGTGTGCAAGATGCTGTAATGAAACCCTCCCGATGCTAGTATTTCAACTACAAAACGAAAAAATGAACGGCTTCGATTTAAATCCAGCACTTTGCCAAAGTTACACCAACTTAGTGCCGGATTTCTGATCGTTTAACAGACTTATGCTATTCGGGCTAAATCAATCTTACAATTCAGCATGTATAAGATTCTCAAAATATTATCCCAACGATAATGCTGCAAATAAAGATGTTTCTTGTTCAACCAATTTGCCTGCTCATCATTCGCAAGATTTATAATCATTTCAGACATACAATAAAATATCTTAAATCAATATTCACAAGGCGAAAAGAATTTATTCTTTTGTCAGTTTTAAAAATCAAACAATAATTGTGTCATAAAAGTATTCATTTGAGGGGTTAAATTGATACATTTTAAAGCATTATTCAGCTTATATTCAATAAAACATCATCATTATTTGCCTATTCGAGAATTTGAGCCAAAAAAACAGAGAAATAAATGAGCATAGATGAAAAGGAATGAAAATTAGGGAATATATTCAATAGACAAGACCCGGATGAACACAAAGAAGATTGTGAGAGAGTCGACGAAAGGTGTCAAATTTTGCAATGAATTGGAAACACAATTTTGTGGATTTCCCATTTTAATGATGGTGTGTGAACATGGTCCATTGACTTTATGTTTGCATTATTTCATTGTTGTTGATACACACACAATAAAAGGGACAAACAATGAATCTGTCTCATTGGCTTACTTTCATCTCTTCATCATTAATTTAATTTGATTTGTTTGAGAACATCTTAGTCGCAATGTGATGATGATACAGATTTTTTTCTTTTTGGAGATGTACAAATGACTCATCACATCTGACTCTACATGTTGTCGTTTGAGAAAACAAAAATCTGGAATCTCAGGAATTCTATTCGAAGAATTGTCTGGAGAGTAGTAAAATGTAACTTTTGTATACAAATAAAGAACTAAATCTTAGAGAATTGTTTGAATTGTAACTGATGCCCTCAAGTAGAGACAATGACATAACAAAATAGACACATTATTCATTTGATCTAGCTTATTAAATGTCAAAAAGATCTGTCGCGACATAGCTTGACGATAAATGATGATGATGGTCCCTGAAAATTCGATTGTTGAATATTTCACCTGAAAATTAAGATACAAAGCATTTATTGATGTTATCTTTAAGGATTCAAAGGGTTCTGCTGGTTTGATATTGATTTTATAGTGCTGGGAATAATTGAGTAAGTTAGTAAATTGAATAACAAATCAGATCAGTCATAATACGGGCTTAGGAATTTTATTTTAATTTTCCATAGTGATGCTGATGAACAAGCATTAATCCAGGCTCGGAAACTAGGCGGTTTATCGCCAAATACCCTCAGCTTCTATACAAATACCTCCAAATACTCCCAAATGAGGCAAAATACCCCAAAATTCCATACAAATTCATCCAAATACCTCCAAATACCCCCAAATACCCCAAAATACCGCTAAATTTCATACAAATACCGCTTATTGCCCCCAAATACCGTCTCTTTATAAGAAACATCGTTAAATACTACCGCCTTTAAAAAATTGCCTAGTTTCCGATCATGGGCATTAATAATCTACAGAATTAAGCGTTCATTACAGGCGCGTAACAAAGGGGGGGGGGGGGGGGATTAGAGGGACAAATCCCCCGAGGTTAACACAAATTTCTTCATTTTGCTAGGAGTTTTATGAAAAAATCATAAAAATCCCCCCCTCTGAATTTTCCATGTAAATTTTTTGCTCTCCCCCCCCCTTTTTATGCGCCTTTAATGAACGCTTGATTCTGTAGATTACTAATGCCCAGGCTCAGAAACTAGGCGGTGATTCATTATAATTGTCTTAGGTTCTAAGAGTAATCATAAGTAAGTTTGGCTAGTTCAGATCGCTAAGTTCATTTTTAGTTTAATTATTGATTTTTAATATTCAAATGTCCTTCAAAACCTTACAAAAAATCATTGAAAAATTTCCTTAAAATACCCGAAAATTACACCAAAAGAAAATGATTTATTTAATAAGATTATAAATTTAACTTCTTCATTATATTTTCTAATATCACGATTTCTTCATGCATATTAAAACGTTGAAAGAAGAAGAATAATTTCTTTTAGTTCACAATACAATAAATTTATATATAGAATAAATAATAAAAGAAGAACTGAATGTGACATCATGACACATTTTTATTTATTTAAACCTATTTGTTACCATAATCTTGATTAAATATTTTTACATTTTTATATAGAAATATTTTCATGTCATTACCAACAATGATGAATTACATAACTGAGTAAAAGCTACAATAAATTGAGAGATGAAGAACAAAAATTATGACTTTTTGAAAAGGCCACAAAAGGATGAAAATAAAGAAATTCGTGCTCAACTTTTTTTTTCTTGTCGTTTTATTTGAAAATCGTGACAAATAAAAAAAAATTAAATGGATCCTGTTTTGAGGCATCAAAAATTATTTTTATGTATCTATTGATGTCCATATTTGATAGCAAGAAGGTAAACGAAGATTTTGTTTGATATTTAAAGTTACATATTTTGCCAGCTGCCTTTCAAATTTCCATACTATTCAGCCCACAACAATGAGAGTAATTATAATAGCCAATGTGCCCATGTTAATTTTTTTTGGAAGCTGAAAGGTGGGAATCGATGGTTGTTAGTGTCAATGACGCAGTTTTCAGAAAAAACTGAATAACTTCGAATAATGGATCCTGAGTAGGAATCGAACCTACGTCTTATGATTTCGGATTGCATGTTCCTGCCACTGAGCTATCGGGGATTGTTTAGTCAAACTATATTGCTATATTACACATATATAAGCTACACCCTTTTTTGTATCCACTACCTTTGCCTGATGATCTGGGGCTTGTCATCGCTAAAGGCATAACTTTCATATCTTAACAGTGTACCCGAATAGAACAATAGCTGACCGGTTAATCGATTATAATCCGGTATCAAGCCAGTGTGACTCTGATACGGTGCTGGGTTTAAATTGAAGCCAGCACCGTGCCAGAGCACCATCAGCTTAGCGCCGAATTTCTATTCGATTAACTGACTTGTGCTATTCGGGTTATAGATAGGATAATAATATTTTTTTAAAAAAAATAGAGATCCTGAACATAAAATAGGATATCCCAAGTATCTATCAATTTTATTCGTTTTCTGGACGAATTAGAAAAATGACAAAACTTTACTTATTTTTGAAAAATTAAAAAATAGAAGACTGTCCTCTGAAGAACCAAGCAGATGGGAAGCCAAGTTATAGGTGAATTTTGAGCATTATTTTACAGTTTTCAATAACATTATTACCAATTCATCCCAAACTGACATTACAACCACACCATAATCTTCAAAATCCTCGCTAAAAGCATCAATAATCTCTAAATAAGGTTACTTGGCCTCTCCTGCCGCTGCTGTACCAGGTCTGATCATTACCACTTGAAGACTCTTTTGTGTAATGTTTGTTTGATAATATTATTAAGTTTATTATGTTAAACAATGAAATACTTTTTTCACGTACCTTATTATTATCGTTATTATTAGTCATCTATGGTAATTTCTACTTCATCTATAGAATAAGGCCTTCTCTACATGATCATGCGGGATTTTTCAATCAAAGAAAATAAAAGAAATTATTTTATTAACAATCAAAAAAAAAAATAAAATTTTACAAAATCATTCCATTCAGTACCGCGCGGACAGAGCAAAAGATGAGAAGAAATTCAAAATATCAAGTCAATTATTTTATTGTGGCCTGCATCATATTCATAGATGGTCGTATAATAATTTAATTAATAAGCAAGCATTTATGAAATGTGGTGCGCCAACATGAGATGATGATGGGTGTTGCCAGTCTTGCGCCATGTCTCTATTACAATCCTTTATGTTTCTATATGAATGCCACGAAAGTAAAACTCTTTGTAAGCTTTCGAAATTGGTCTAATAATATGGTAGTTTGGTAGCTATATAGACATCTTTCATATATTAATATTTGTACTAATACGATTCAATTTGTGTGAAGATAGATTTAAAGATTTGGGGTTATTTGTTATTTATGTATGTCTGACAAGAAAGATTGTTTAGTAATTATTGAGATCTCTAGCTTGGCTTGGGCACAGTTAGATCTATCGCAGTACATAGGAGGTAACGGATACTTCATGCTTTCTTCTAAATCAAGACCAAGTCTTAGTAAAGACACATGCATGCTATTTTATGCAACCAATCTATGTTTTATATGTAAATACCTTAATTTAATAGCTTATGAATAACCTAGGCCAGTAGTGGACAACCTTTTCTGTGGCAAGTAACAACTCGGTGGTAAGCCATGACCAAAACTGCACACCGCACACGTTTGGTGAGATTTTTTGAATTTTTTTGCAGCACATAGGCTGACCATTACTGTCCTGGCCCAGTGTTTTTCTAACTTATCAAGCTAAAGAGCAGTAAATCATCATTTTATGCATTCGCAGGATAATGGCAAGACTAAGAATTTTTTGCGGAGTATAGTTTGAGAAACACTGATCTAGGCTCTAATGCAGTGATGGTCAACCATGAAAAAACCGGGAAATCCTACAAACCGTATGCCACATATGATTTTACTTACTTTACTTCATTGGCTGGGTACGTGGGCGCATTGCCCCTTTCAGAGATTGTCTAAAGACTGATCTATCCTTCGAGACCTTCTGCCAGTTCGGGATATTAAAGACTCTAGCGTCCATATCAACACATCCAATCCAGGTTTTTTTTTTTTGGTCTTCCTCTAGATCTCTTTCTATTATAAAGTCTGCAATAGTCACTTCAAGTACTGCGGCATCTTGTGTATGATTTTGGTCAAGGCATACGATCAGTTTGTGCCATGGCACAAGAAAAGGTTGGACACCACTGCTTTAATGTAGAGTTATGTTTAAAAGAAACTTAGTGGCAACCTAGAAAACCTCTTAGAAATATGATTAAACCCAAATTGACATCATAAACTTTCAAAAAATCTAACTTTACACAAATCCTAACCTCCAATCTATAAGAAAACAGGAGGCCGATGAGGAGGAGAATAAAAAGTCCAAAGAAAGAAAGAAAAAAAAAATTGAAATGTAATTTCATTAATTTGTTAATCATAAAAATACAGTCAACAAACAATAAAGAGAACGTCATTCCGTATAATAATTTGCACCTGTAAATATAAAGAGCGAGGCCGCAAAGCGCTATAATTATAGTTGGTGGAAACAACACACACAATACAATAAGAAGAAAGAAAAAAAAAAGAAAAGAAAAGTTTGTGATGGCTCGAAAATTAATTGGATGCTTCTATTCATGGATATTTTATGCATTAATGCAACTGTGGTAGCATTTTGTGTTTTCAATATAAAAAAAACATCGACTGAAGTTAAAAATGTGAGAAAACTCAATTCATTATAAATTATACAGCGATCAACACCTTTCGGCCTTTTCACTTTTACACACCAGACTCAACAGATAGAATGTAGTGAGTGAAAAATTGTCGAAATGACATGGATGAAAATGATTACTTACTTTATTATTTTTTTAAGGGCAGTTTTATGCAAAAAAAGGAGTCATAAATGTTTGCAAATTGTTTGGCTGTTTGTCGTATATTTGTGCATTATCAGACTGATGAAGGTTCTTCATAGGATTAATATATTGATTAAGTTAAGTCTTTATATAAGAATTGCAATGCAAGTTGACTGAGAAATGAAAGCAAGTTTATATTGTAGGTTCGAATCCTAAGCCAAGATATTATTATTGGGTTTTATGAAATATTTCTGAGTGAGCTGAAGTGTCTCGGTGACGGAATGGTTTAGTACGAATCTGTTGCATAGGCCGGGCCGAATAATTCTCCAGAATTATTCTGCAGAATAATTTATTGCATTCTGCAGAATTATTCTGGAGAATTATTTAAAATTCTGCAGAATTAATTCTGCTTAAGAAACATGCGAATCGCAAAAAAAAAATCTGGAGAATTCTGTAACACAATTTTGCAGAATTATTATCCAGAATTCTCCAGAATTTATTTCAAGCAATGTCACGCAACACATATGCAACATTTTTTTCAAACAGAATAATTCTCCAGATTTTTCAAAAATTCTGCTACAACAAAAACGTCATTAGAATTAAAAAACATATTTCTGCTAAAATATATGAAATATTACTTATTTATTAATACTAAACATTTCAGAGTGATATTCTTTTACTTTATTGTTTGATAAAATGTATGTGTATTATTTCACTGTTCATTCATATTCCTCAGGTCTTCTTTACTTAGTTGCTCTCAAACAACGTATAAGAAATAATCCTATTTTTCGTAAAGATTTTAAGGATTTTATATTATATTTTGAAAGAAATTGGATGGGACGATACAATAAAGCAGATTGGTGTGTCTCACACTGCAAACGTCGTACAAACAATGACGTCGAAGGTCATAATAATTTCATTAAATTAACAATGCGTCGAAATCCTTCTCCGTGGACCTTCATAGATAGTTTGATCGACTTAGTTTATGATTCTTTGGCAACAGTTGCAGCTAATAAGCGAAGCAGCTCTCAAAATGACAGAAGTAAAATTTCACGGGTTTTACCAAAATATTTAAAAATGATCGAAGAAAATCGATTAACTGAGCTTGAGTTTTTAGAAAAATTAATTGAAATATATTGATCATAAGTAAAACTTTATAAATAATAGAATTTTTGTTGGTTTTGGTTTTTTTTTTTCTTTAATAAATAATTTCATATATTTTCGCAGAAATATGTTTTTTAATTCTAATGACGTTTTTGTTGTAGCAGAATTTTTGAAAAATCTGGAGAATTATTCTGTTTGAAAAAAATGTTGCATATGTGTTGCGTGACATTGCTTGAAATAAATTCTGGAGAATTCTGGATAATAATTCTGCAAAATTGTGTTACAGAATTCTCCAGATTTTTTTTTTGCGATTCGCATGTTTCTTAAGCAGAATTAATTCTGCAGAATTTTAAATAATTCTCCAGAATAATTCTGCAGAATGCAATAAATTATTCTGCAGAATAATTCTGGAGAATTATTCGGCCCGGCCTATGCAACACACCCGTTTAGTACTTCGGTACCAAATTATTGAAATACCGACACAGCATTCATGGGTTCGAGACTCGGCATGTGAAACTTTTCATTTGTCTTTTTTCGAATCAAATGTCCTGGAAATGAGGCTCACAGCCTTCCTTTGTAGGCTACATCAAAGTAGTGGTTCGGATCCCACTGTAAACTGTAGCTCTAGGTTTGAGCGGAAGGTCTGGCAAACTCTTTCTCGTTAAACTTTCATTAGCCTTGTAACGCATTTAACGCGCAGCTTTGGATCTTAAGGTCTGAATGCTAAAGTTTATTTATATTTATATTCAAAATATTTCTCAGTTTTTCAGCAACCAGCAATTATTTTGCATTTTACCAAAGAATCCACAACCTCACAATCACGAGTTTCATTACTTCTTTCATATTTTTTATTTTTATCATTCGAATAAATATGTTGAGCCATTTTTATTAAATGTCAGGATCTCGCGCGAGTGAGATAGAGCGAGGTTATGCAAAACTGAAATAACAATTTTTGTTGCTTATGTTGAATGCTATCGAATAAAGTTGTAGTAAGCAGCAGGAGAAGCAAATGATTTATGAATTTTTGATTTCATACATTTTCTTGCGCCAAATGAATGTGTCAATAATTCAGCGCGTAAAGAAGGAGAGAACTTTAGTCAGCCAGCATAAACCTGCAGCAATTACATTCAACGCGATTTAGGATTATGTTGAGAGGTGAATAAATCATTAATATACGATTGAATTGTTAAACTCGCCATTTTTGGAGTGGGATTGTGGATTAGACGCATTTTTTAATTAATCCCAATTTTACCTTAAGAGACGTCATTGATGAATAATCCCTTTAACTTACGCGTGGGCTCATCTAATACTTTTCACATGAATGAATGTTGTAAAAGAAATTAAAATTTAACCTAGAAAGGTCCATGTCATGAGACTGTAATGAACTAATTGTTAAACCTCAATTGATGAGAATCGAACTGTGATGTTTAATGACTCACGGAACATTTAAACAGTTCCATTAATGGCTATTTTCATTAAATTGGCAAAACACATTACAGCCTGATTGGTACACATTGAAATGTGCAGCAGGGTTGATAGTATGATTAGAACCAAGCGGCACCCAATTGGCAATGGCAGCTATGAGGCAAACATTTGGTATTCATTTGGAAATGGCTTCAAGAAATGGCAGCTGCCTGTGTGTCAAACATTTCAATCAAATTCAATGTGTGCCGATCGGGCAGGTTTTTAAGAAATGACAATCATCAAGAAAAGACAAGCCTCTTCCATTGGATGAGAATAAACCAGAATAAATCATCCAGTTTTAAGTCTTCCTTGATTTACAATCAACCCAAACATAAACAGCCCAACAATAATAATGCGGGAGGGTTATAGCCAAGTGATGTACGGCGAGCTTGATGCACTGCGATCCTGAAAATTGATAGAAACTATTGTACCATTAAATAGCTTAAAGAACTTAATAATAGTCAGTAAATCACCAAAACTGTTCTCACTAATCCAACACATTCTCAAAAAAATCATGCTAAAGTGGATAAAAAAGATTTTTCATTTTCATATTTTGATTATAAATCCAGCTTCTAGATGGGCTTTTTATGAAAATATGTAATTGGATATTTTTTTCTTCAACCATTCGATTGCAATATATCACATTATTTATATCTCGTTTTCGTTGTAAATAAAAAGGAGAGAAAATAAAATAAAAAGTTGTAATAAATGCGATATCCCTAGTTGCAATTCAAATGAAATGAGAAATTATTTAAACAGTTTCAATATAAGTTTTTTTAAAAAAAAAATTGGGATTTCTCTTTGGCAAAATTCATTCATAAAGGAGCACAAATTCATGTTTATTTGCTACAAATATCAGATTACAATCTATTTGTATTTTTATTTTAAATTAGATGTTTTCATTCTGATTGTGCAACGAACTTTTTTGAGCATTTTCTTGAAGGAAACAGTTGTTATTGTCCATAATTTGACTGGGAGTCTATCTATCTGTTCATTTATTAAATTGTGTATCCGTTATTGCATCCTTTAGAGTCCAACAAAGCTCGTCATTGTCCTTTAGAGTCAGCCAGTGTTCTTCAGAATCAGCAATTCTTCTCTAGAGTTCAACAAAGCTCGTCAGTGTCCTTCAGAGCCAGCCAGTCTTGGTCAGAGTCCTACAAAGCTAGTAAGTGTCCTTCAGAGTCAGCCAGTGTTCTTCAGAGTTCAACAAAGCTCGTCAGTGACCTTCAAAATCAGCCAGTGCACCTCCAACCCCTATTTTCTCCTAATCCAATGGTCCAGTTCAAACAGAATCTCTACTCTAATCGCAGTAAGATAAAAAATGCGCTTTTGTCATTCACTCCCCAACTTCTTCAATACCTTTTAATGTTTGTTTGATGAGAAACTTTCTGGTGACACAGCCGGCTGATTTCAAACGACATTTGCGATTCATTGTAGATTTGTTTATGTCATCATTCCGTCAACAAAACAGATTCAGATTTTATGTTTTTGAATATATTCCGTATAGGATATTGGATAATTGAAGGAGATTTGTTATGTAAGTTGATACTTTTTTTTTTGTACTTTAAAATATGCTCATTTTATGATGTTTGAGTATTTTGTGGTGGTAATCTAAAGTAATTGCTGCTCTTGCAAAAAATTTAAGTTGTTTTTTTTGCCTTCTTTTTATTCTCTTTATTCAATGAGGCGGGAGAATTCAGTTAGGCTTGAAGATTCTCCTTCTAAGATTCATGGACAATTTCATCGTAAAAAAAATCTCTTTTTGTTGGTCATTTGAAACGATATTTTAAACAGAATATAAATCTTATGCACGCATAATTTAATTTTTGCTCATTTCTTTCAAGCATGATTGATAATATCCACTTAACAATTTAGAGAAATGCACATTTTGGGATGAAAATGAAGTAATTGCTGGCAGATTCTTTTTTCTGAGAAGTCTTTTTTTGGGTTAAAATGTTATCAGGCAGTTCTGTTGTGAGTTATGTGAAGTATGAAAGTTTATTTGGAAATTATCTGTCTTTTTTGGCTACTCGAAGATTGCAGCTATGGTCACAATATTTAATTTTAACTCTAGTTCTCCGTGCAAATCGCTTGAGATGGGCTGGACTTGTCTTTAGACGTCCACAAGATGAACAGTACTTAGAGTGACTGTTGCAGATTTTATAGATGGCAAGAGATCTAGATGAAGACCGAAGAACGCTTGGATGTGTTGATAAGGACGCTAGAGTCCTTAATATTCCGAACTATCAGGTCTCGAAAAATAGAGCTGTCTTTAGACGATCTCTGAACGGGGCAATAGGCTTACGTGCGCTCCAGCCAAGGAAGGAAGTAAGTAACTCTAGAATAGGCCCGGAAAGCACAAGTCGGTTAATTGATCAGAAATCCGACTTAGTACCAAGGGTGGGAAATTAATAAATTAGATTTTGATCATTTTTGATCATTTTGATCAGTTCCACATCCTTGGCAGGCGTAGAGCTGGATTTAAATCAAATTCAGCTCCATTCTGGCTTGGCTTCGGATTTCTGATCGATTGATCTGCTTGTGCTATACAGGAAGATGCTATAGAGAGGTCTAGAAACAGGCCCAATGAGCAAAGTGCTGGATAGAGTTCTTAATTGCCGTTGCTGACTATTAATCTTTAATATTTTAAGTTGCTAAGAGTTTCCTTCTAAGTCTGTTGATGAGTTTAAATAATAAAATACCAAAAAAATTCTTAGAAAATTATCATCCAATAAAACATAGTTTTAGACACTCCAAATTAAATCAAAACTCTTGAAAAAATTCTCAAAAATTCTTAGAATTGAGCCCTGAATCAAGTTTCTTAAAACTCTTCCTCAAACCTTATAATCCACTCATCCTATAACCCTAAAATAATCAATTAACCTCACTACAATGTAACATTACAATCAATCTTGTAATAAAAGAAAAAAGCTACAAAAGAGAAATTTACTTTTTGCCAAAAAAAAATCTCGAAAGAATAAGAAGTAAAATAAAAATTAAATTTACAGTTTCATATTTCAAGCGTTAACTTAAGTATTGCACTGTACCAGCATTGTGTTATTAAACATAACAGAAACGAAAGAGATATTTATGTTCTTGTGAAAATTGGCTCTGAAAAAAAAAATAAAAATGTGACAATAATATTTTTAAGGCGATTATATCGGTTGCATGATTTTCTGAAGTATTCTTATTACGAACTCAATTTGCTGTTATTTGCCATCATACTTACACTTATTATTCCATAAGTAGATGCTGGTTTCTTATTGAATAATGTCATTTCTGGGATCTGGTCGCTTAAGGGGTCGATTGAGTGTGATGTCTTAAATTGTAAGGAAGAAATGGATTCCAGTGGACCCCCTAAGGATGTGTAAGAGTCTAAAGACTAGCTTTATATTGACTTCGTTGAAAGTTTTGCTTCTAAAATTGGTTCCTTAATTGAGAAACTGATTGACTGGCTAGCTTACTGGCTTACATGATTTGGACCCTAAAATCACAAGTCAAATAGAAATCTAGCAACAAGACAGCGTGGCTCTCGTATGGTGTTGGACTAAAGTCGAATCCAGAAAGAAATCCGGCATGATTCTGGCTTGGTGCTGAATTTCTATTCAATTAACCGACTTGTGCTATTCAGGTGAGCTTGTAGACAAGAAAATGTTACTAGCTTTAATATAGTTTTCAGTTGTGAGCTCAAACTCGGTGCTCTCAAGCTAATCCTAAGTTGCAGCCACCACTTAAAGACATCATAATCTGCTCTAAAATTTATAGAATTACTAACCATCCAATCATCAGTTCCTTAAACATTCCAGAAGAAAGTAATTCAAACAAAACGGAAATTTCTATAAAATATTGTGAGTAAATATAAAAATATGTAAATTTTTAAGATTACACATTGTATTTGCTCATTTTATCTTCTGCCGACCATCTACACACGTCTAATAGAACCTTTTGTCACTTTCTCATTCCTCATAAAAATTATTTTGAGGCCTTGATATCATCTTTTCACATTAAAATATTATTAAATACTTTTGTGTTATTGTGAGGTGCAAAATAAAAGACTACACGACGAATGCCTCTTTATTAGAGAATGTGTGATAATTCCTTTAAATCCGCAGTAGCTAAAAGAAGTCATATTAATTAAAGAAGAATGATTCCATGAAAAATTCATTATTATTTTTTGTTCATTATTTATTCACTTCGATATGGTTTATTGTTTCAACTTCTTATACACACAGTTTGTGCTCTTAAAAAATACGTTTCTTCTTCTTAACACTGTAATATTGTTTTGTGGTGAGGATTTTGAGTCAAGGAGATGATGACTTGGTGTTGTTTTGTCTTGGTGGCTAATGAGCATGAATTGAAGCTTTATTAAAATGTGTTTAAAGTTTAAGGGATATTTATGGATACAAACTGGGGTGAATATGCAACTTATAAAGTGTTTTTTTGGGGAAGTAATGTTTAAACGCGAAGAGCACAAGTCAGTTAATGGAATAGAAATCTGGCGCGAAGCCGGCATGATTTAAATCAAAGCTAGCACCATGCTAGAGTCACACCAGCTTGGTACCGGATTTCTGATCAATTAATCAACTTGTGCCATTTGGGAAATAGTTTTTCGGTAGCTAATTGAGGTGCCATCACAAACTTTCTTGGCAATGTCTTTGCTAGTTAAAGAACCACTTCAGTTCATTGACTCCAGGAGAAAATAACAGCCCTGATTCCCTCTGATTACTGATCTGTTCAAAATTTTACCAGAGCTAGCAACCAGAGCCTACGTTCAATAGACAAAACTATTTAAATTAGCTAAGCCTCTAAGGCCGGTTTCAAGTGCTAAACGGAGCACCCAGGGGTAGCAAGGAATTTCGATGTACGACACTAATAATAATAATGTGAGCAAGGGTGCGAGTAGAATCACATTTTGATCGTTCTTGATCATTTTGATCATTTTTGATCATTTTGATTATTTGATTAACAAATGATTAACAAATGAGCCAGTTCATTTTGATTCTTATTTTTTTCCACTTTAATGAAACTTATATTCAAAGATTAAAGTCATTCTGATAAAAAATGCGCGTTGAACCAGCTCAAACCCAATAAGAGCCTCCCAAACTTCCTCCATCTTCTACTTACGTTTGTTGCATTCTCCGACAATAGCATTAAATTGAATTAAGTATAAAAAAAACTGAAACAAGCTCCAAAGCATACGCCATTACTTATTTCGTATCGTACCCTGTCATGTCATAAACTGTCGGAGTCACTATAAATAATTTCTGTATTGTTTGTTTTCACAATAGAAAGAAACATTGAAATAATATTATTAAAGCAAGCGAAAATGAATTATTATAATATACAAGATATTTGTGTGTTTAATTCTCTTAGTTTTTTTTTTTTTTTTTCGATGGTTTGTAAAGCTTCTGGTGTGGAATTATTATTATGTATTGCGGCTTTTGTTGGTCTCACAAAAGCCAAACTCATTTGGCGAAGAGAGAAAAAAGGTTAAAATAAAAAAAAGTCGGAAACTCCCCTTATTCAAAATGACATATTAACTATAAGAGTTGTATATTTTTTTCGAATTATATGGAGTGAACGATGAATTAATTAATTGGTGGATTTAACTTTTAATGCTACTGGATACTTTTAGCTTTTGCTTCATTTCCATAATTATTTCACTGTTGAATCTAGGCTACATGAAATGCAAAATAAACAAAATGCGTGTTAATTTATGTATATGAAAATTTGTAACTCCATTAAAAGTATTAATTTTTTTTTTATGTAATTAATTATTTTCAACACGATGATAAATTATTATGGATATACATGGAAATTATGTAGAAATATTTGGTATGTCTATGAATTATTCGAGTGCATAATTTTTTTGCGTGAATGTTTTTAATTAAACATTGAAATATTTGAACCATAAGAGTTGGAATGTTGATTTTGAAAATGAGTTTTGAATTATATGTTTTGGTCGAATTGTATTCAAGGATGAACTTAAAGTGTGCGGAGTTTGAATAGGTTTTGTAGATTTCAATGACATTTTATTGACTTTGCTGGAAGAAGTTTAAAACAGTGATGTCCAACCTATATGCCGCGGCACAAAAGATCCCAAAAAATTCAATGAACCGTATGTCATGTGAGGGTTTGGTCATGGCTTACAAACAAGGTTTGTCGTGGTACAAAAAGGTTTAGACACCACTGGTTTAAACAATCAGCGTTAATCTGCGAAGGACACGAAATTTCAAAGACGGGCCTTTTTTTCCTCCTGACCAAGTCACTTGGACTGAGTAGGAAATAGCAATGAGAAACGGCCAAGTCAGCTACCAAGAAAGACATTATAACAGAACGAACTAGTGTTATTAAGAACTGCTGGTAAAGGATACAATCTCCTGGATAAGCAATGTCTTCATGCCAGAAAGATTATTAGTTTCTTAGACCCCCCAACCTCTCCTCTTATTCTGTGTAATTTTGTGAACTAAGAAGGTCACTATTGGAAGTTAAAAGTTGTAAGAACGTTTTATTTTTATTTTGACATTAAAAAAATTTGGGCACCCCCTTGAAAATTCAAAAACTCTTCAAAATATAGAACCGTCACCAAAAAAGTATTTTGGTTTAAATTCATTTCAATCTGTTCCTTACCGCATCAAAACCATTCCAAAACTGCATAACCGAAAAATACTGTTTGTTCACTTAAAAACTCACCATTAAACGGTCAATCGGATTAATTAAAGTAACAACAAGCACAAACAATCGCCGACAAACATAATAACCAAGTACTGCACATTCAACTTCAGTAAAGCCAACACGGCACACAAAAGTGAGCAAATCGAAACAGATTAAAAATTATAATTTTTTTTTTGAAAGGATTAAAAGAATTTTTGTAAATTATTTTTAATTATAACGATACCTGTACCTGTACTTGATGCGACTGTCACTTAATCTCATTTTTTGAGAGCAAATCCCCGCTTATCCATGTCAAAATACTGATAAATAAATCTTTTTAAAAATGATCTACTTATGTATGCAGATTGTATATTGTGAAATTTATTTTGGACATTTTTTTTCTCATCCATTCGATGGTCTTTAAAGGAACAACACAAAAAAATGGGATAAATGTTTGTAGAGCTCAGAAATCGCATTAAACAAATACTCAAGGAAAATAGAACTTTTTTGTGTGTCTTTGAAGCAGAGCACTGGATTATTTCAGCATAATATTTTCTTCTGAAATTGATCCTCTTTTGTTAATTTTAGCCGACAAACGGACACTGAAGCTTAAATCTCCTCGATTTTTTTTTTGTAAAGAAATTTCAAAAAGTTAAAATCGCATTTGAGACAGTTTCTGAATTTAAATCCTTGTCACTCCCTGATCTCCGTTACCTGTTTGATCCTTTTGTCAAACTCTCCTTTTTTTTCTCATTATTCTTTAAATGTTTTTCTCTTTAGACAGTAGAATGTGTTGAGTTTTGATAATATTTAGCTTTAATTATAGTCTTGTTATTTTTTTACTTGCAAAAATATTTTCATTTTTAAAGGAATTTATTTTGTGGATGCCTTTAAGATGCAAATTGAGAATCGGAGAGGGTTCAGGTTGTCTGGGGAATTTGGATAGTTAATGCTGAAAGTGAATATTTGAATTATGATGAATATTGGAACTAAGATGTGGCTGTAAATGGTTTATATTTTTAGTTTTACGAGCTAGTATTTTCAAAAGCTAGTTTCTTATATTTTGTAATTATCCGAAGTTTATGATCACAATTCAATAATTTCTCGAGTTCCACAATTCTTTATGAAGTTCAAAGAGGTTCAAAGAGGTTCAAAAAGGTTCAAAGAGGACCAAGGAGGTTCAAAGAGGTTCAAAAAAAGGTTTGAAGAGGTTCAAAGAGGTTCAAAGAGGTTCAAAAAAAGGTTTAAAGAGGTTCAAAGAGGTTCAAAGAGGTTCAAAAAGGTTCAAAGAGGACCAAGGAGGTTCAAAGAGGTTCAAAAAAAGGTTTAAAGAGGTTCAAAGAGGTTCAAAGAGGTTCAAAAAGGTTCAAAGAGGTTCAAAGAGGTTCAAAAAGGTTCAAAGAGGGTCAAAGAGGATCAAGGAAGTTCAAACAGGTTCAAATAGGTTCATTCAGGTTCAAAAAGGTTCAAAGAGGTTCGAAGAGGTTTCAAAAAAGATTTCAAGAGGTTCTTGGATGTTTTAATAGGTTCCATATAGTCTATAGAGGTTCCAAGAGCTTTCAAAAGGTTTTAAGAGGTTTTAAGAGGATCTACGAGGTTCAAAAAAATCTCAAGAAGTTCAAAAAAGGTTCCAAGAGATTCCAAAAGGATCCAAGATGTTGTAAGAGGTTGTATGAGGTTCCATAAAGTCCCCAAAGGTTCCAAGAGGTTTTAATAAGTTTTAAGAGGATCCAAAAGATTCAAAAAAGTCTCAAGAAGTTCATAAAGGTTGCAAAAGGTTCCAAGATGTTGTATGAGGTTCCCAAAAGATCCTAGAGGTTCCAAGAAGTTCAAATTGAGCTTAAGGATTCAAATGCGATTCAAACAGATCTAACAAGAGTCCCAAGTGTCTAAGATAGTCCAATGAGGTCTAATATTCAGCTTTCAAAAGCCTTTTGAGTTTTGATACGGTTTTAAATTTGCTTAAACTCAGACATAGCTTTAATATGCTTAAATTTTGTTCAAAATTAATCTGTCAAAAGTATGAACCGAAATTCTTGATCTTTTTCCTCATTATTTTTTAATTTTACACGCCGCTTCCAGTAAATTGACTTCCTTAAAAAATATATAATTGAATTTCTTCTTCTTCAGCATTCTCCACCCAAGACATGCATATTTGCCATTTCTCTCAATCCAATAATCTCTTTTGCTAGCCTTCCTTTTATTCTATGTACCGAAATTTTTTAAAATTATCGGTTTCATACAAATATCCTATTAACAAAAGGTTGTTACATTCTGTATGTCTACTTACTGTTTACTTATATTTTCACAAAATTCGTCACACATGAGCATACCGAAGCATCAGCAGTATCCAGAAGAGAAAATTGTTAATTTATAATAAAGAATCCTCTTGTTTTATTGAACTGTTGAGAGAAAAACATTTCACATATTTTGATTTATTTTCAGCTACATTATTTACCATCAACCGACTTGATTTCTCCTTCTACCTTTTTTCCAGTGTATTATTTTTTATATTTCTTTTCATGTTAATAATGATATATAACGCACATTTATAATTCTTAGGTCGCCTTAAATACAATCAAGCACTGCGCAGGGAATTGAGAGATCTTTCTTTATTTTCTCCCTTTATTTTTTCACTCGACGAGATCTAATGAGCCGACTATACACAAAAATATATTTATAATACATACAACATGGTAAAAAAAAGATGTTGTTGTCCCATATTGAGTGCTGATGTCTCAATTTACTGTTCTTCTTTCCACAGCTTTTTTTACTCACTTAATTTTCTGTGGCGGAGCATGATAATCGTATAATAAAAATACATAATTTTTTTTCTATAGTGCATGGACGTTTTCATTTCTTTATACTCGGTTTTTTTTATTCTTGGACTTTTTTTTTATTTTATTTTATTTTTTATAGTATTGTGCCGCATAAATGAGATGAGCAGCCAGAGACCAACGAATTTTTTTTTCTTTTGGTTGAATTTTAATTTTTTTGATTTTTTAAGGAAGGAATTAGAGCGCATTTTATGCAATAGGTTATGATGGCTGATTGTTTATGTTTTATTATATACTTTCTTACGGCATCTTGCGCACAATAATTGTGACTAAGTACATTGCAAGGTACATCAGGTCTTATGACGTATTTGTGTCTTTCCAATGTGCAGTGATTGCAAGTGGTACGGATCCCACTGTAAACTACAGGTCTAAAGGCTGTGGTACAATAGATTCTTTACAGATCGAAATGCGGTGCCTTTTGTTAAAAATGACTGTTACAGTCAAACGTTGGTGGAACTGGAGAACTCTGGTAGATTTTTGAATAGAATCTAGTCAATATTTAGCTGAACTATTCAACCTAATCAAGGGTCCATCAAACTGCAGGCTAAATTTGAGAATTAACTCTCATAACCAAAAGGGCCAGTGTTTCTCAAACTTGTTTTTGGTTCACGACACACCTGAGTAGTCTCGCGGCACACTAAATGATTTTCATGACCTTTTTGTAAGTCATAAAACATGACAATATAGAGCCAATTTTAAGAATCTATTATTTTCGCAGTACATAGTTTGAGAACCACTGAAATAGGCGCTCATTTAGAGGTGGAGGGAATTTGGGGATCAAACCTCCTTCTTCAAGAGAAATGTCTTCATTTTGCTAGGGGCTTTAGGAGAATGTAAAATTGCCAGAGAAAATGTCATTGCTGGGACAGAAACACAAGTTTGTTAAACCGCCCTTTGTTGGAATCCGCAAGGGAAAAGACGACCTCGAGCTCCAAAAGCTACATGACGCAGAACTGTGATGCAAGAATGTCAACTTAATGCGCGGACAGACAAATTGTACAAACTGAGTGACAGAGCTAGCAACAGAGTCCGATGGAAGATCAGATGTAAGCTCCACATAGGAACACGGTTACAGCCAAGGGTGTGGAACTGAAGAATTACATTTTGATCATTTTTGATTAATTTTGATCATTTTTGATCATTTCATCAGTACCAAACCCTTGATTACAGCAGCAGCCCTCTCTAGATTCTTGATGAACAGCTCATCATAACATTTTAACTAGCTTCGTTCTAAAGTTCTACCGTCCAAGCGCTAATAAATTACAATGAGAAGCATTAAATGTTGATTACTCAATTAACTTAATACATCTGCTCAAAATCCCCAAACCGCACAAACAATCCCTTCCAAAATCCAGCTAAAAAGTATTAAAAATTCTGATTTATATGTTTGCATTCTGCCAAACGAGTGTGTGATTCTTGAGAATGAAAATATTATAAATAATTTATTATTCAGTGTGAATTTCGATCCGAAAGAGAGAAAGAGAAAAAAAAATTCAATCTGTTCCTAATTATAAAAATTTACAGCAGTAAACTTTATAATCAACAAAAGGACCTTCCTAATGAAGCAAGTGCATATCTCTTTTCTCGCCAAATTTGTTCCATTCAAACATGTAGGAATTGAAATAAATCTACATGCATAAAAAGGGCATGGAAGGCATATTGAATGGCGGGTAAATATGAAAAGAGAGCAATTTTGAATGCATGTTGTGAGAAGAAAAATTTTTTTTATATATTTGTTAGCAGGCACCCCTTTTGAGAGGCTCTGGCTTTATTTCTTAATAAAAAAATTATTATTATTTTTATAAAATAGAAAGAAATTTAGAGTTTCACGCTTTTATGCTTGTTGGATTCCATTACAATGGGAACCTTGTGTCAAAAATGATATTGAAAAATCTTTCACTGCAGTGTTGGAATCTAGCTTTGATCAGCTAGCATGGCATGGACAGAATATTGGCAGAAATGAATAACAATATTAGCTGAATTAAGATTTTATTATTATTTATTTGTCGACGTTACCGTCCGGAAGAATTAGTATTTATACATGTTTTACTTTTTACATTGATTAGTGATACATTTCATATCACTATGGGTGACGTAGAATCAAGCTTCTAATCTTCAAATCTAGGTTTCGATTAAATTCAGGCTCTCATTTCAATCTTCTGTGGGCGTGACGTGATACATTTCAGGTCCGTTCTGACAATATTCCATTATAAGGAAATCTTGTAGCTCTCGGTCCTATTTCTCCCCCTACACTTCAAGTTCCTGATCCGTTTCTTAATCCAACGTTGCCCAAAAAATGCCCCATTATGGCTTGTTCTCGTACATTAAGCAGTCGAAGTATCTAAACTTCTGAAAAAGAACAAATTTGGAAATGGCTGGATTCGAACCGACGACCTTCGAGTTACCATACCAAATTTGAACCAAGCGCCTTACCTATTCGACCAGCAAGGCACTTAACTGATTAGTCTGATAATGAAGATTTTAGAGCAAATTTCCATTTGAATATGACAAAATTATTAATCTAGGTACTAGTTGGATGTCCATCGGTTTTTGTCCCGATTTCAGCTCTAAAAAAGCGTGACAGAATTTTCAAGCATTTTTCAAAAAAAGGGAGTTCCAAAAAACCAGGTCTGTCCGTCTCAAAAGTTGGCAGTTGGACAGCCTAGGTATTCAGCTGACAGCCTAGGACACTATTTTATTCAGCTGACGTTAAAAAGCTTCAAGATATCAAATCCAGACAATGTCTTAACGCTCAAATATTTGGGACCATGTAGTATTCACCTAGTACCTAGCTAATGTATTATAAGTGAAGCAGTGCTGAGCTGTTGCTTACTTAC
The DNA here is from genome assembly GCA_917627325.4 of Chironomus riparius. NCBI lineage: Eukaryota > Metazoa > Arthropoda > Insecta > Diptera > Chironomidae > Chironomus > Chironomus riparius. The sequence continues at coordinate 10,733,258 of OU895877.1, read as the reverse complement.
TGTAGCCTTGTTCCTACGTGGAGCTTAGGTTACAACAAAAAGCCTTTCATCTGAGTCTGTTCCTTGTCATATCATTAAATCCTCATACTTGAGAGATCCTATCTTTGGTAGGAATCGAACCTCACTCTACACAAAAGAACTGGATTTTAGGTTTTCGTTCTGCTGGATAGCTTCAAGACCAGTGGTTCTCAGTCTATGTGCCACGGCACATTTGTCATCGTTTAGTGTGCCGCGAGACAATTCTGGTGTGCCGCGAAAAGTTTTATTTGAAACAATGTGCCGTGGACCAGAAAAATTTGAGAAACACTGTTCTAGACTAAAGACTTCCTCGAACACTGGCAGTTTCACATATTTATGGTTCGAAACCTTAGAAACATCACTTTGCTCTAATACTACAGTCAGTAAGACCATGCCATAGACTAGACTGAATACTTTCTCTTACAGACTCAAGTTCTACTTAGATGATATAAATCAGCATCTTACCTTGACACCCAATTTCCCAACACTGTCTCTTACAATAGCTACAAAAGAAGCAAATGCTCATTTCGCGGATTAAAAAAATCTGAAAAGGGATCACTTTTTTGAATTATATTTTATATATTTTTTTTGGGTATGAAAAAAAGAGGTAAACAATGAATGCTCATTATGGCATAAAGAGAATAGGTAAACTATCGAATTTATTTTCAATTTAGTCAAGCCTTTTTATTCTCATAGACATAATAGAAACTAAAACGAAATGTATTTTTGCGGGTGTTGGATAGAAAGAGTTTATTCAAGAGAATAAAATTTAATCCTCTGTGCCATAACAATGCGTCTCTTTATGCGGTTTATGGGTCAAAAATCCCTTTAGCATCCTAAATAGATCCTGTATCTGATCATGACTGAGAGACTCAATCATCCGAAAATATTTTCCCATTGTTGCTGCCCGAAAAATAATATTTTGATATTCGTGCATGGTTTTTGGCTGTAAATAGATGCATTAATAGCATCAACATGAACATCATCTCCCTTTTTATATTTTTAGTAACTGATCATCAAATTTCAACTAGTCTCATTTTTGATTTCTCATTATTAAATTTCAGATAAAATAGTTTTTTACTCTAAAAGCCTTTCCATTAAGATATCCTTTTATGTCTGTAACTGCTTCATTGCATTTTGGGTGGCATTAAAATGCTTTTACTCATTCTTTACAGATTACAACAAAAATAACAAAAACGAGTAAAATCCAGATGCCGATGCCTCTTCAAAAAGCTGTGATTTATGATTATTGAATTATCACTGAATGTTGTGCAACTAATTTTGAGTTATTTTGGAGACAGCGCACGATCCTTATTAATGGTAAGTTAGAAATTTTGATATTTTATATGAGTTATGGTTGTATGAAGTGTATTTTATGAATATAACTCTTTAGAATGTGGTCGGGGAGGCCATAAGGCAGTGCTTCTCAAACTTTTAAGGCCACAGAGCAATAAATCATCCGTCATGTTTCCGCTCAACGCTGACAATCACTATTGATACGTATAAATATTTTTCGTGGAGCATAGTTTGAGAAACACTGCTATAGGGTCCAAAATATCACAATTTTCTTAAACGTCACTTTAAAGCAGCATTACAGCCAGATTATTGGTGTCTAGTATTTTACTAAGTTTGTTTTACTGAAATCTTAGATTTGAGGCACAGTAGTTATGCACCAAAGAATCATTTTACTCTGTAATTCAGTCACTCTAATGCTTTTAATCAATGCTCCTCAATCTTTGCTCTGGTTGCACTAGTACTTACTTACTTCGCTAGCTGTACAGATCCATAGCCTCCCTAAGATGCCGCCTGAAGCTGACTCTATCGCTGGCTACCGTTTCCCAATTACTCATACCAAATGCAATACTGTCTCTATCAACAGCTTCTTTCCAAGAGTTCTTAGAACGACCGCATGATCTTTTGCCATCTACAAAGAAAATTCTTAAAGACTTTATCAATGGGAGCTGAAACAGGTCTCCTGGCAGCCTGTTAACTTAAGTTCATCGTACGGCTGCACTAGTGAGTCACTTAAAAGAGTGGACTTGAATGTCTTACTCTGAAAGTTTTCAAGAATCACAGCCAAAGATACAGATTCTTAATAAATTCCAGCTGCAACAGCCCAAACTGAAGACAACAAAACTCAATTCTTATCCAACAAGCAACCACCATCCAAACATATTCAGGATTCATTTGAAGGAATTTTGACTAAGTCTTTCGTCATGCTTATTTAAGAGAAAAATATTCTTTTGACAAAAAAAAAATGCCGACATTAGGCACGGGTTTCTACTAAAGAAGTCTTTAAAACATCATAATTGCTTTAAACTCATAAACGTATTATCTATGTGCGACACTTGAAAGTATTCATGCATGAGACACACACAGCAGTGATGATGAACATTGGTGGTCCATCACTTTCCAATTCGATACAATTCAGTCGCTTCTATAAACATGTTTTCATCACTTAATGACTTGATACGTCATTAAAAACTTTTTTTTTTGGGTCAATTTCATTTTTCATTCGAGAATCCTTTCATTCACGAATCTTAAGAAATGAAACTCGTTTTTTGATGTGAAAACAGACATCACAATATTTACCCATTCAAAAGGAATGAAAATAATGGTGAACGATCATCAATTTCCCCAATGGTAGAGGCAAACAAAATCGTCGACATGAAAATAGTAGTCTATACAAGCTGATGGACATGATGTTGCTATAAATCAGACGAAGGATCTTTTCATCCTCTTTTAGCTTATCTAATTTTTCAAATTACACAATTCTTTTCGGGATCCTTCAAAGCAGGGCACTTGAAACAGACCACACAATTTTTTTTTTTCGTTTCTTTCTATTTTGCTGCTCTTGTTTCTGTGCTTTTCAGCCACTTAAATTATTTTGTTCCTTTTTTTAGCGTGTTGTGTTGGACATTTTTTGGGGATGTGATGAAGGAATGATCCATTTTTGACTGAATGATTGGCTATTTGGGATCTTTTTATTTGATGAAGCATGGATTTTTGAGTTGCTTTCTTATTGTGGACTAGCTAGGTTTACAAGAGGGAGCATATACTTAACTCGACTCAAATCGAATCCAGAACGATGCCAGAGTTGCACCAACTAAGTGTTGATATGGCTCAAATAATTGCAAAGGGCTGACTGAATGTACTGAATCCCGAGTTTGATCCAGGGATGAAACACATTTCAATCCCGAGATTGAAACCTTAGGCCTGAGAATAGGGCTCACTGTGAAACTGGTTGTATGTATATAACGGATAGTCAAAGTGAGATAAGAACCTTGGTGACTGAGTGGCCGGGATCTCTGATCGAGTGGGCAGAGATCGCCTCTTTTGAGGTTGTATGTTCGATTCCCATCGAACCCGACTTGTTTTACATTAGTATACACATATAGCAGTTATAGGGAGATCTACACTTAGTGTCTATTCGATTAACCGACTTGTACTATTCCGATAAAGTTCATGGAAGCCATTAAGCACCCATCTACATTGTATTTGTTCTAGTTTGATCCATTCTGACATGAATTAAGTCTACATTCTATCCACTTAATATAAAACTGATTGAAAAATGCGCCATAACATAACATAACCTCAAAAACTTCCTAATATAAATTCCTACTTAAGGGTAATAAAGATGAGAACTAAGTTCTAATGATATGGTTGTCTTCCTCTCCTAAAAACTATTCCAAAATGAAAATAAACAAGAAAGACACGACATCGATGGAGACATTAAGTGTGCGTATATCATTACCAATGGGAGGGCGAGAAATGAAATAAAAAAAAAATCTAAGATTCGCTGTCTCAGTCTTAAATTATAACTTTCTTTTTGGCATTGACCTAACATAACATGGAATTCATTTTATAATAATAATCGTGACATGAGCATGGCGAGAGCTTTTTTTATGTTCCGAAAAAAGACACAATTTATGGAAAGTCGTAAAAAGTCAGGAAAATAAATTGTCTGCTCCAGTGATACATTCTCATTCAATTAATTTGCATTTTTTATAATATAAAAAAAATATTTTTTTTTCAGCACTACAGAGAGAAAAATGAATAATAAATAAAAAATATAATAAAAAAAGAGTTTACATTGTTGTTTATTCATATTCAACATAAAAGGTGTTTGTATGTTTGGATCGTTTGAATTAATGATTTATAATTACGTAATTTTTACTCTCCTCGGTCGTAAAAAGCTGAACAATTTTTTTACGAGCCAACACACAAAAAAAAGCTGTTTTATGACCTTATCATGCAAACTGATGGATGCTAATAATGTTGTGTCGATGGGCATATCAATGAGGATCTCTTGTGCTGCTTCTTTGTCTCTATATCTCTTTTGATGAAGGAGAAAATTTATTTATTCATGAAAAAAAAAGTAATAAAAGCATTTCTATTAAATAAACATTGTGGTTGGTATGGATGCATTGAGATGGTCAAAATTAATCAAAATTTATAGGTTGAAGATACTGAGTTGAGTGACGTGGTCTTCTAATGCTGCTGTTATTTTATTAATGCAACATCTGCGCAGGAGTTTGGGTTCGAAACTCAATGCAACCTGGTTATTTCTTTGACCTCCAATTATGGACACTCTAGGATCGAACTTAGGAATTTTGATAACCTTACACTACACTGAGGAGTATATTGACAAGTAGTTCTTAACTTAGCTAGTTTAAGTAAGTCAAGTGGCTTCCTAAATGAAGTATTTTCAGCCAAATCTTCATAAACAGATTCGCTTTTCTAATCGACCAATTTAAATAACACAGAAACAACTCTTTAAGTCTCTTATTAAGTTTCCAAGCAGGGTTGCTATACAGGCACGTGTGCACAGCTGAGAACCTACAATTCCTTGATAATTTGTGAGGTTTTATCAGAATTTGTATGCTTTTGTAAGAAAAAACCCTATAAATTATCAAGGGATTGTACAGTTACCCACGGGTGTCTGTATCGCTACCTTGTCTCCAAGTCAACAACCACAAGTCAGTTAATCGAATAGAAATCCGGCACCAAATTGCTGTAGCTCAGCTGATGAAGAATCCAGAATCATGTCAGAGTTACGCTGGCTTAATGATGATGATGGGTTCCTATTGCTCCACTTTGAAGCGTAAGGCATCCACAAAGCATTTGAATCGCACTCGATTCTGGACCAAAGCTGCTTTATCTTGTAGCTTCTTGTTCTGTTGTTCCACCTCCTGTTCAACAGTTGTACGCCAAGTAATTCTCCATCGGCCCTTAGTCCTATTTCCTTGGACATTCCAGAAGATCGCTACGCTGGCTTAATGCCCGATTTCTATTCGATTAACCGACTTGTGCTGTTCGAGATTGTATCGTCTCCTATTTTTACAGTTTCAATCGAATCCATCCAATAAAATTTCAGCCCAAGAACTTCTTAATTCCCCCCATAAATATCAAAAGTACATCAAAGTGAAAACATGAGTGACATTTACGAGGGCTAAATTAGGCGCTGTTTAAAATGGCTTCATCACATATGCCTGTTTCTTTATTATTAGTTAAATTATATTTACGACACGCTAATAAACGTCAACCATATTTGATTGATTATTTATTTCGACTATGTCTACGATTGTATCCATCTCTATCCACATATTTATACCTTAAAGTCATTTAAATAACATTTTGCGGTTCTTTTTCGGTCGAACCATAAAATGAATTATTTTCATATTTGTTTGTTTATTTATAAGAAAAAGCTCTACGGCCGCAACACATAACAAATGATATTTAAAGAATTAATAAAGTTTGAAAAGAGTTTTGTAGTTAAAACACGACTTACAGCTATTTATCTCAAACTTGACACATATGACTCTCAAACGGCATAAATCCTTTCATGATGTCTCTTTCAATTCATAATATTTTCAACAATCTAATTGGAGTGTAATTACTTTAAGAAAAGTTTCAACTCAGTCACACACTCTGGACAATGAAGCGATACAAATGATAATTAATTTCTTATTTCTTATGTGTGTATAGGATGAACAAAGGAGCACGTAAGTGATTTATGATAATTGAGATGATGATGATGATGATGATGGTTTCGTGAATTCAATATTGCTGATGAACATTCCAAAACAGAAAAAATGAGATGAGTTGGAATGGGATTTTAGCGGAAATAAGGCGCATTTTTGTAAAAGACTAGACTTAAATGCTCTGGTGTGAAGACAACTGAACCTAAAAACTCAAGTGTAAAGACAGCTGAACCACAATACTCAAGTGCGAAGCCAACTGAACCTCAAAACTATATTGTGAAAACATCTGAACCTTATAAATCTTACGTAAATTTACTTATACATTAGAACTCTAGTGTGAAGACACCTGTACCTTACAACTCAAGTGTGAAGACACCTGAACCTCAATACTCAAGTGTGAAGACAGCTGAGCATTAAAACTCAAGTGCGAAGCCAACTGAACCTCAAAACTATATTGTGAAAACATCTGAACCTTATAAATCTTATGTAAATTTACTTATACATTAGAACTCTAGTGTGAAGACACCTGTACCTTAAAACTCTAGTGTGAAGACACCTAAACCTCAAAACACGAGTGTGAAGACACCTGAACCTGGAAACTCAAGTGTAAAGACAGCTGAATCTCAAAATACGAGTGTGAAGACACCTGAACCTGAAAACTCAAGTTTGAAGACATCTTAATCTCAAAACGTTGATGTAAATGCACCAAAATGAACTTCTTTATCCTCAATTTCAATTTTATGCTGCAAAACATTATTTATTTCATATTCACTTCTTTTCATCCACCACCGATCTCTTTTCTTACTTCTTTCTTCTTAAACATTTCTTTTGAAAAGTTGAAAAATTATTTTAATGTGAATAATTGACAATCTCTATTCATCGATTCTGTCTTATTTGTTTATTTATGCAAAGTCGAGTTTAGTGAAATGAGTCGGTAGAGAGACATCATGTGAGTAACAAGTTGATGTTTTGAATTGCTTTTTAAACTCATCAATGTCATATGGCGGTGTTGTGTGTTTGAAGCGAGCTTTATATGTTTTGATGTTTAAATGAAATCGCTTTGAACGAAAACGAGATTTTAATTAAATATACATTTATAACTTAATTTAATTAATTTGAAAGGTTTTTTTAAATATTGTAGTAACGTGTACACATGGCGAGTTATGAACAAAAAATAATTTTTCTCGGTTTTCAATGCTTGTTAAACAGTTTAAAAAGGAATTGATTAATTATTAAATAGCTTTGTTTTGGATGAGAGTGTGTGAAAATTTTGGGAATTTTAGGAGATTGAACTCGATTGATATTGATCTTATTATCTTATTGTTCAATGAGTTTGGATCAATGAGCTCCTGTTTTTCGATGGATTTGCAAAAGTCCTTTAAAGACCGAAAGATTTCACTTAGAGCCGTTCACTTATGACAGGGGGGGGGGGGGGGGGGGGGGGGGGGGGGGTCGGGGGTCAGCAAGAAAAGAACAATAGAAATTCCTAGAAACCCATTGTTCGTTTTAGAAAAATGACCGTTAATTTCGGACGTCATAATTGAACGACCACTTGTCTAATCTGGTCAATATCACGATTGAACAAGTTTAATCACAAACTGCATAAACAGCTTACCATAAGCTCAATAAGAATCGAGCATTCCATACCCCATCCAGATAAATTATCAGTACAAGAATTATGATTCGAGTGATTGCTGGTTGCTCGACAGCTAGTTGCTCTTAATCAAGCCAAAAGGCATGCAAATCGAAAGAAGAAAGATCATCTCAATCGATACAGCAAAAACTACTAGTATTTTGTTGTATATCAAGTCATGGAGAGCGTATGATGAAGAAATCAAACGGAGCCGTCGTCTGTTTATTTAATGAACTAATTTGCTTCCTTTCAATAAGACGCCGGCAACGATCAACAGTTGAGGAATGTGCTCTCAATAAAAATTAAGAAAAGAAGAGATGAAACAAAAATCAGAAGAAATCAAAAGACATAAACTAATCAGAAAGAAATTGCTTTTAACTATAAACAATGGATGAGAAACACACATACCGAATTGGATTGAGACGAGCAAAAGCGTTTAAGCGAGGCAATTATGCATAATTATAGTGATAATATCAATTTTAAATCACACACAAAATAACTACTTCATTTGCATCTTTAACCAATACATTCGGTTTCAGCGAGGTGATTGAGTTTTCAAATATAAATATTTATTAAATAAAGATAAGAACTTTTAAAAGCCAATTCCCCGGCTTTTGAGTCACAGGTATTAAATAAAAGAGAGACGATATAAAATGAAGCTTGTAAAGTCATGTTGTCATATATGATCGACATGAGCGCATTCTTGATTGAGAGAGGAAGTAAAATCTATTTTGATATTGAATTTTGGGATCCGTAGCTACTATCGATTTATGTCACTGCATCTAGTCAAACCCACTTTTGGTTGATCCATGCTTCAACACCTAATAGGACCCCCCCCCCCCCCCATCTCCTCTCCTGGTAGGATGTATTGGGTTTTCAGCTCTGCTCTAACGTTAAAAAAAGTATCTCCTAGCTTCCTAGCTATGCGCCTGCAATTGACCCATTTGGTGTATCCATCCTACATTTTAGGACCCCCCTCCCCTCCTCTGATGATTAATTTTGCATGGACGAAGATTAGGACCATTCTTTAGGGTAACGTCCACTTTTTACGTAACGTCAAAAACAACTTTTTAGACCCCCATGCCCCTGCCCCACCTGCCCCACCTTGCCCCTGCTCCCCTGCCCCATCTTGCCCATGCTCCCCTGCCTACCTACCCCTTCTCCTTTCCCCCTGCCCCCTTCCTCCTTCCCCTTGCCCCCTTCTCTCTTCCTACTGCCCCCTTCCCCCTGTCCCTGCCTTACCTGCACCCTGCACATCCCCCCCTTTGCAACAAAGTTTGAACCGTAAATCTTAGACCTCTCTAAAAACGTTCCTTAGGATAAACGAACAAAAGGATCAGAGTATAGACAAACAGACAACAGGCCCATTTCCCTATCAAAATATAGCGCTAATAAAGACACAAGAAAAAGAGGAAAACTGAAAACAAAAAAATGTTTTTAATTTATTCAAATTACTTTCAAACGCTACCAAGTAAATTTAGGTTTTCGGTTATTTTCGTTTGATCAGTTGCGACTTGCTGGCTAACCACGATCGGGGTGAAGCAGCTAGAAAGAAAAATTATAATTTTTTTTTATTTTTTATTTTTGTGTCTCTATATCTATATTGTATATGACGGTTTGGAATTGCTTCTCATATTCTACGCTTATTGGCTTCTTATTCTTCGAGTTTTTATTTTGTTTCATAATTTGATTGATTGTTTTATTTTTCACATCGTCGTATATTTCAATAATTTCTTCTTCTTTTCTTTTTGACTGCTGCTGAAGCTTGTAAAGTTTAGAGGTTGCATTATTATTGGTGATAATTGAGATGGAATTGGCTCATTTTGTCTATTTGATGATCTGGGACATCAATTGTCTTTTTCTAGGTTAGCTAAGGTTTCATCGTCAGCACCTTCAAATCTCCTAGCACCTCAAAAAATTCTCAGCTGTCATCAGCTTTAATTCAGAAAGTTTTAATGTCCACCAAACACATTAAATTATAGACCATCAAATTATTTTTATTACTACATATGCAACACTATCTTTTATTCATAAACTCCGAAACAAGAATGTTTAGATTGCTATGAACAAAAAAGAAGTAAATTTTACGTCTATTTCCATATCCTCATGGAAATATCTGACTCTTAATATCTTATTAATTTTATTATATGGGAATTTTATTGCTCAATAATATTTTAAAAAAATGCAGTCTAGTCTCAAGTTTTATTTAAGAAGTCTGATTAATTAAATAGGGGTGGCTGTTAAGTATTGTGGGCTTGATCACAAATTTGTCAAAAATTTCAATTGATCTATAATTAGAGTTTCACAATTGATTTTTAATTTAAATTCTTTACATTCATGACTTTATTATTGCAAACACATGCATTGTGGATTAGAATGGTTGCATGGGATTTTTCAATGACTAATATTATTTGTAGAATTTAAACGGAGTTGGTTTGGAGCTAGTAGAGTTAGTAAAAAGCTAGGATACCTAATGCAGAGCTATTAGAGTTAGTATGGATCTCGTGGAGCTGGTTCAGGACTAGAAAAGCTGGTATCTAAGAATTTAAGCTAGTAAAGCTAATTTGGAGCTAGAAAAGCCAGTATGAAGCTAGTAAAGCTAGTACTAAGCTGATAGAGCTAGTATGGAGCTGGTAAAGCCAGTAAGAAGCTAGAAAAGCTAGTTTAAAACTGAAATAAAGCTAACATAGCTAGAAAAACCAGTGAGAAGCTAGTAAAAAGCTAGCAAAGCTAGTACAAAGCTAGTTCAAAATTAAAAAAGCTGGTACAAAGCTAGTAAAGCTACAATTAAACCAGTAAAGCTAGTACGAAGCCATTAAATCTAGTTTAAAGGTAGTAAAGCTAGGACGAAACTAGTAAAGCTAGGATGAAACCAGTAAAGCTAGTTTAAAGGTAGTAAAACTAGCACGAAGCTAGTAAATCTAGTAGGTTGCTAGTAAATCTAGTGCAAAGCTAATAAAGCTAATACAAAGCTAATAGAGCTAGTACGAAACTAGTAAAGCTAAGATGAAATCAGTAAAGCTAGTATGAAGCTAAAAGAGCTAGTACGGAGCTAGAAAATCTTGTATGAAGCTAAAAGAGCTAGTACGGAGCTGAAAAAGCTGATACGAAGCTAGTAAAGCTAGTACGAAGCTAATAAAGCTAGTACGAAGCCAGTAAATCCAGTCCAAAGCAAATAAAGCTAATACAAAGCTACAAGAGCTAGTACAAAGCAAGTAAATCTAGTACGTAGCTAGTAAATCTAGTACAACTCTAATAAATCTAATACAAAGCTAATAGAGCTAGTACGGAACTAGAAAAGCGAGTAAGAAGCTAGTAATGCTAGTACAAAGCTAAAAAAGCTAGTACAAATCTAATAGAGCTAGCAAAGATCAACTAGAGTTAACCGAACAGTATTTGATGAACCAAACTTAATAAATCTAGTCAGTAAATCATTCAACATACCCAAAAGTACTCAAAAAAATCAAAAATCTCTTCTCAAAAATGCGCCATAATCATCATAAATCCTCACTCCATCTCATTTTCACCTTTCTCATCGCCAAGTTGAGACATTCAAGCAACTAATCGTTGATGGCTTCTTGTATTTTCATATATGTAGATACAAGTTTTTAAAAAATTATTTCTTTATGAATATAATTATGGATTGTTGATTAAGTGATGTTGTATATCTCAATATTTTCGAATGTTTCACATGAGAGAAATGTATGTATGTTTATTAGCCATCTTTGTAAACAATAATAAAATATAATATTTAAACGTTAAAAGAAAAATCTTAATTTAAGATGAAAATGAAATTAATGGACATGTTAAAATAGTCGAAGTTTTATTTTTAAAATCGTCAGCAATGTTTATTATTATTTATTGGCTACATGATATAAAACTGTTGTTCTTGTAGATGCGCCCCGGTGACATTTCAATCCCTTCTTTTGAAAATTCAATAATAAATGACCATAAACACCACGCTGACTACATGATTACAAGCACTTTTTTTTTGTTTCGAGTTTTCTTTGTAAATTGGACGTAGAAATTCTCATGGATATTTAAAATTTATGATTGTTATTTCAACAAATTTGATATCTATGTTTGAAGTTTGGATTTATATAAACTAATAATAGTGCCACGTGGAGTCAACATTATGTGCTTGTAATTCGACAGGAATTTTTGCTACATCCAATATTTTCATGAATGTCAATCAGCCTCGAATTATCGTAAAAAATGCTAATTTTATTGTCCACAAAACATATTCAATATTTAATTATTTACGGCGTGTGATTTATAATGTGGAATCATTAAAAAAAACTTTTTTGTTTTCAAAGGAAAAAGAGCTACTGGACACTGGTGTGTATTACCATAACTTAGATGATTAACATTAAACACCAAAGGTTAGTCAAGCTTGAGCTATTGGACATCAAAATATTTTATTACTCTCGTCATTTCAACTTTTATTTATTTATTTTTTAACTCTTTCTATTTTCGCTCAAAGCTTAAACAAATTCAAAATAAAGCAGTTTAATGAGTAGGAATTTTTATTAGACAGTTAAAGTCAGTAAGTGACTTAAAACTCGTTTTCAACTGTTTTTGAATGTGGCTCATTAAAGCATCTTTTGATGATTTCAATTTGAGATGAGTTTTTTTTTTGCAATTAAAGATGATTTGAGATGTTTTGATCGGATTTTGGATTGTTTAGTGATTTGTTTGGATTGGAGGAACAGGATTAAGGAGATTTGGAATTGATGAACTTTGAAGTCAACAAGCAAACGCCAGGGACACTAAACTATGTAAATTTGGTCTTATAATCCTTTTATTAGCCAGCCTTAATTTTTTGTCTAATTTTACAGTCAGGATTTTGAAGAAAGGGGGGTCAAAATAATTTTATACAGAAAATTTGGAGGGGGGGTTAAACCTCCCCCCCTAGCTACGCTTCTGCATAGCATAATTCTGAATTTCGAAAACTATAAAAATAATGAAATCTAAGCTATATGATTAGAATCCAATTTGTTTAGAACAGTTCTGGCCAGGGGCGTAGCCAGAAATTTGAAGAGGGGGGACAAAACAATTTTTGTATGGAAAAATTTAAGGGGAGGGGGGGGGGGGTATTTTTGTGATTTTTTCATAAACACCCTAGCAAAGTAAAGAAATTTCTGTTTACGTTGGGGAATTTGCCCCCCCCCCCTCCAAATCCCCCCTCTGGCTACACGGTAGTGTGCTGCAGACGTCTTTCAAAAATATCACGAACTGCAAACCGTATTCAGTTTTTGTCATGACTTACCATCAAAGTGTCCCGTGGCACAAAAAAGGTTGTCAAACACTGATTTAGGACAATAATTAATTTCATCTAAATCCCCCTTCAAAAATCCATAATTATTGTTAAATAGAACAACAAAATTGAGCTATTAAAACTCATTCCACTCCATATTCTATTTATCAACCAATTTAAAAATTGATTTTCTAATTATTTACTATTCAAATCAAATGCGCTACCACAACTCGCCCACAATAAAGTCCATCTACCGGTTTTTTTCCTTCTCTTTTTAATATCGATCAATTTTGAATCTATTTCAATTCAATTATTTCAATAGCTCCACATATTCAGGAAATTGATTTTGAATTGTTATCGAAATAATAAAAAAAAAGTGAAATAAAGAAAAGAGTTGTTAATAGCATCGAAATTCTCCATTGATCGCTTCTCACTTCTTTATTGAATCAAAATATTTTTTAATTGTTGTTAAACGGTAGGGTAAGAAAAGAGATATGATGCAATGAACAAATTTTTTCAATTTTTTTTTCGCTTCTCTTGCGGTGCGATTGAAGGCATTGAAATTGAATACATTTGCTTCACTTTATATTGAATATAAATTCTTATTCAATTTTTCATCTCTTTCTTTTTTTTCTTGGCTTCATCGATAGCCAATTATAACGCATGAATCAACAATGAATCTAATATAATTTAAATTATTAATTTGGAGGTTTAATATAAAGTTGGGAGATTGAAGCTAGGTTTTGGTGTTTGGATGTATTTTGGAGCGCATTACACAGTTTTGATAATCTGGTTTAGGGACGTTCAACTTTAGAGCGTAAAAATGTGTCAGAAGGGAAGAGGATTCAGGGAACTAATCCTCTTCATCAACAGAAATTTCTGGATTTTAAAAAAATCATGAAAAAATACCAACTAGCCTTGAATTTAGTCCCCCTTTTCTAATTCATGAATTGGCCTGGACATGTGCTCAGACGTTCACAAGATGCCCCAGTATTAAACATGAGAGTAGCAGACTTTTTGGATGGCAAGAGAATACGAAGAAGACCGAAAATCTTGTGGATTGGATTTGTTGTAAAGGACGCTAGAGTCCTTAATATCCCTAACTGGCATAAGGTTTCAAAGGATAGAGCTGTCTTAAGTCGATCTTTAAACGTGGCCATGAGCCCACAACCGCACCAGCAAAGGACGTAAAGAAGTAAGTAAGTTTTAAATTCGTGACTACGCTAAAAGAGGGAGGGGGGAGTAAGAAAATGTTTTTTCGGAAAAAAAATTTCTAATTCAAAAATGAATGATTCAAAAATTAAAATAATTTTTAAAATATTTCAGAAAAATTCATTTTTATTTTTTTCAATTTTGCTGAAATTACTAAATTTTATTTTATATTTTTAAAGTTATTTCTGCAATTATAAAATAATTTTAAATTTTTTTTTAATTTTTTGACAACCCGACAAACTAGAAACTTAATCCATCCAATTATCAATTCCAATAAAAATCGAGAAAAAATGAAATCATTGTTGGAACAATAAAGAAATGAAATATTAGAGATTTCATAATTGAAAGTGCCTCGAAAAATAGAAAATATATACATACATGTACATGTATGTAGATATTATAGAGCATTGTGTGAAAAGGAGTCTAAATGGATGAAATTGTATCAGTTTTAATATTGAGAAGAAAAAAAATATAAAGATTTTCGTAAAATATTGAAAAAGTATTCGATTTTTAACAATTGAGTATTAATTGAATCAAAACAACAATCGGAATTAATTCATTTTCCACTTCTTACTCTTAAGATGCGATTAATTTCAATTGTGTATTGAAAAAATAATAAAACGTTTAATTAATTAATATTATTAACAATAAGACTCTTCCTAAAATAACATTATATATTTTAAGCAGAGAATTAAACTGTGATTTTCAATAGACAAAAAAAGAGACTTAAGGAAACCAAGTTTTATTGGTTTCTAACTTTGGTCTCGCATCACTAATGCAGTTTTTCTTGAATGTAAAACATCATAAAATCATTAAAACAAAATATGTGTATTATAAGTCAAGGTTAAGGTTTTTATGCCTTGTTTTGCTTCAAGATCATCGCATTTTTGGTTTTATAGCATTTAAATGCACATTTCTAGTGCGATTTTCTCGAGTGGAAATGACAAAAAATATTTAAATTGTTTCAAAAAAGTCAAAAATTAATTTTTTAAGAAAATTTTAAATCTTTTTTGGAGAAGCATTTTGAAATGTGAAATTAATTTCAAAATTTTTTAAAAAAATTGCTAGAATTTTTTCAATAAAATCTATTTTTTTTATCAAATATTTGAATAGCTTTGAACCAATTTCACGAGCTACATTGCTGACGATGATGATGTTTATTAGAAAACATCAATAATGATTTTGATGAATTTATTGGGTAGATTGGGTGAATCACTGAATAATTTATTGCTAATTAATTCATATGAAAATGATTAAGGGTCATAAAACTAACACTTTGGATAGTCATAATTTATGAGTCGGCTGTTAAAGTATGATGACTTATAGGTTTGTGATTTTTACTGTTTTTTCTGATGATTGATTTTGAGGTAATAATTTTGGAATTTTAAGTTTTTGGTCAGAATTATTTTTTTAATTTTAAAAATTAAAATTAAAACATCAAAAATTTAAAAAAACATTGAAATAACTCGAAAATAATTTCTTATTTTTTTACATTAATTTCTTAGTTTTTTGATATTAATTTTTAAATTTTTTTGAAATCTTTTAAAATTTCTTAAAATGTTTTTAAATTTTATAGAACTGTTTTTGAATTTTCTTTAAATTTGTGTCGAATTTTTAATTTATTTTTTTAAAAATTTTAAATTTATTGTTCAATTTATTAAAAAAAAACTTATTAATTCCAAATTCCAAATACCATAATACACATTTATGCAGCAAATCTTACAAGCCATCCTCAACTTATCCATTGTTTCTCCAATTCCTCGTCCTTTTTCGCACAAGTATCCTCCGTAAAAAATGATTCATGGAACTTCATTCTTGACAGCAAAAAAGAGAGTTGTAAAAAAATTTACTGCGCCCTAGTATATCGACATGCCAGTAATGCAGAACTCTGTCAGGCTTCTTTGTTTTCACAAATTTTTCATAGTTACTAATTTATGGCATGTTTACATTCTTACTGATTATGGTGTTCATGTCGAGTCGTATACTTTTTTTATGCACACTTGAAGGGACATCATTAGACAATAATGAGACAAAATAACAGAAAAAAAATGTGCAACAAAGATTTGTGATAAAATTTATTGTTTTATGGCTCTTTTCACAAATTCAAATTCTCTGCGAGGAAGTTCATGCACATTTCTATACAAATTCTGTGACTTACGGTTGTAAATGATTTTCTTGTTCTCTGTTGTTGTGCATTTATTTTTGTTAACATTATTATGTGACATCCCGTTGATTGATTTCTCTGACTTTGCATTTTTGTTCTGGTCTTCTTCTTCTCTTGTGTTCTTGGTGAGTTGAGGATTTTAAACGGAATTTTGTAGTCTGTTGAACATTCTTGAGAATTCTGGAGAATAGAAATTGAAGACCAGAAAGACTTAAGGCATGAAGGGACTGTTTGGGATGCTCATACTGATTTTTCGGAGATTTTTGCAGTTAAACTCAATTTGGCTCGGTTTAGTGAAACTCAGTTTGAAGTTTTTCAGGATTGTTTGACTTATTTTTGGTTTGTTTAAGCTCGTTTGGATCGAGTTTGAATTTAATTCAATCATTTTAACTCAGTTTTGATTCTAAATTGATCAGTTTTAATAAGCTTTGTTCAGTTTAACTCTGATTTGATTAATTCAACTAGGGTTTGATCAGTTTAACTCTGATTTGATTAATTCAACTTAGGTTTGATCAGTTTGACTTTGATTTGATTGATTCAACTTAGGTTTGATCAGTTTGACTCTGATTTGATTAATTCAACTAAGGTTTGATCAGTTTGAATCTGATTTAATTAATTCAACTTAGGTTTGATTAGTTTAACTCTGATTTGATTAATTCAACTTAGGTTTGATCAGTTTGACTCTGATTTGATTAATTCAACTAAGGTTTGATCAGTTTGACTCTGATTTAATTGATTCAACTAAGGTTTGATCAGTTTGACTCTGATTTGATTAATTCAACTAAGGTTTGATCAGTTTGACTCTGATTTGATTAATTCAACTAAGGTTTGTTCAGTTTGACTCTGATTTAATTGATTCAACTTAGGTTTGATCAGTTTTACTTTAATTTGATTAATTCAACTAAGGTTTGATCAGTTTGACTCTGATTTGATTGATTCAACTTAGGTTTGATCAGTTCAACTTATCAACCTAAATTGACTTCCAATGATTTTTCAAAACATGAATCAAGTAGGTAAAGAGAAGTCCTCAAAAGAATCCATCTATGATTCACTAACAAGCATAAGAGCCCATCTCAACAAACATCCAAAGAGACTTTGAATCGAAAAACCAGAAGTGAATATACCATGGTGTAATTAATTGTAACGAAACAACATGAGACAAACATACATATTGGTAGACGTGCTCAATCAAAATGCAATTTTTAATTATTTGTTTTCATTAACATAGCGGATCACCGCTGTTATTTGAATTGAAATCGCTTTTTTTTGTCGATGATCAACATGCAATACAAATATCGATTAATCTCTCGATTCTGACTTTCAAAGAGAAATAAAATGTAAAATGATTATCGAGACTTTATTTTTTTTTGCATTTCAAACCAATTCTCTTTTCGTAGCGACTTAAATTCAATTTATCATTCGACATATAACAGAGATTACATTGGTAATACAGCAATGTGTTGATTTTCGGGCTCGTTCTCAACACGAGATAAATATTATCGAGCACATGAAATAAAAAGGAGAAAATTTATTAATTAAAATAACATTTTCTTGGTGATGAGAATTGGAACTATTGAAATTTTTTCATATATTTTTGAACAATAAATTCTAAAGAGAGTGAGCAATAATAAAAGAATAAAGATATTATTTGGGAAGCATTAGTAAAGCAGCAGGGAGTCACTGTTAAGATGTGGCTTAAGATCAATTGCTTTGACTCGATCAGAACTCTTTTTCTTCGGCTTCTTCTTTCTATTCGGCTTTTTGTGTCATAAATGTTTGGATAGAACGATGTTATAGCTTGTAATTTGTCTATGAATAGGAATTTATTTTGACATGGGATTGGAATAGGAATATTGCAAGATAACTAAATGTAAAAGATAAATTTTGGGACAAACCGAAGTCTAGTAAATTATAAGAAAAGCTATAGGATTCAAACCAAAGAATGGGCATTCAAAAAGTTTATAGAAGGTTTCCCTAACTAAGAGCTCTTCTCCTATGCCTAGCCTTATCAAAACTGAAATGTATGGTGTGTCATGCATTTAGACAGGAGCATTTGGGTGGTAACAAAATGAAGGGTACTAAAAAGCGGGCAAGGGTTTGACCCCAACCATCCCCATCTTGGCTACGCATTTAGCATTTAAACCTCCAACAAGTTCAATATCCCATCAAAAAATGCGCTCCATCCATTCATCTCCACCAACAATTCTCTCATCTTCTTTTGTTTTATTGATTGTTCATATTATTTTTACTGTTCTGTATGTAAACGTTCACGTTCACGTCGAAAGAGACTGAATAATTGATGACGTCTACATGAGGACCTGTGAGTCGAAAGAATGAAGAGTATGAAAAGGAGAAAAGAAATGAGTTGCAAAACTTCTGATGGCATTGTTTTGTAAACACGTTAGAAGCATATGAATGAGAACTTGTGCAGCTGATAGAGCATGTAAATATTGTAAAACAAATCTAAAACGACCCGATCAAACGAGTAATAATCTAATGAAATATTAAGGAATATCCAGTCGTATGGTGGATCGCCCACCGAATTTTAAATTATTTAAATTATGAGCGTGACAGTTCAATTTGCCCTCTTTTGTATTTTTTTTCTATATATTGTGCCTGTATGATATAATGTTGAATTTTCTGTTTAAAAATAACAATTAAAGAAATCGATATAAAGACATTTTTATTTAAAATTCCTTTTTTGTTTGGCGCATTTAGCGACTCCATTAAAGCGATTTCAATTAATTTTCGGTGAGTATTTTTTTTATTATTTTAATTCATAAAGCAATTTGAAAAAACAGTTGCAATAACAAAAAGGCAAAATATAATAATAATGTTTTTATTTTTATCTTTACATTTTCATCCAACCAAATTAAAAGAGATGTCAGTTAAGAAGAAAGAATTTGTATTAAGGAAGTTAGAAGTCGCTTTCGTAGAGTAGTTTAAATATTAGGCGCATTTAGATTAAGATTCAATTTTTTTCAGAATTTTTCAAATTATTTTAAAACGCTTATAATTGTTGTATTCGAAAATTTAAATTTGTAACGGTTTTTTCAAATTTCAAATGTTTAACGGTTTTGAAAATTCAAATTTCTTTTTTTTTAATTTTCTTTTGAAATTTTGAAAATTTAAATTTTTTTTGAAAAATTAAAAATTTAAATTGTTTTAAAATTTTAAAATTATAATGTTTTATTGATTTTTTAAAAATTCAAAAAAAATATATTTTCCAAATTTAATAGATATGGCAGTCTTCAAAGTGTTTGTTAAATGCACTTAGCTTCACATGCAAAACTCACAGTTAAATCTCATCAATATGATGCAACTCTTGCACAAATCCGAGTTAAAAATTATAAAATCATTCGATCGGACCCACTTACGGAGTTCTTCAAAAGCCATCAAAGAGATTTTAACGATCAAAAAAGCAAAAAAAAACAGAGGGAGAAGCGAAAATGAAGAGATTGCCATTTACTTAATGTTTATGCATCGTTTTACTTAAGTAGCTGATGAGATTTTAACATTTTCTCCGTCTATAAACATCTCTTCCGTAAAAAGAAAGGAGAAACAAAGACACAAAAAAGAAGGAATAATAAGCTTCAGGTTAATGTTTCGGTAAATTAAACCTCAAAATATACTTAAAAAATTATTATTTTGAAATCTTTTGATTATAAAATTTAAATTTTATCAATATTCATTTTGAGTGGTTGAGTACAACAGTAGTTGATGCGGTGACGGTGAAAAAAATTAATTGATTTCGCACAGAATTGTGTCAACACTCGTAAAATTTAAGGTTAATTGGTTTAGGAGAGGAAATTTAAATGCTATTATGGGTAATAAAAAGTTTTAGTATGAGCTCATGAATATCTAGTTCTTGTGGATTTTTTTAAACTGATTATTAAGTTGATTTTTTAATTAAAACTTGTCTTCTTTTTGGAATTTTTTTTTATTTGCAAAATTTAACATTTTTGAAAAATTGCAATATAAAATTATTTTAATTTTCTGAATTATTTTGAATTGTTTTTAATTTTTTATTTCATTGTTTTTTAAAAATTCAAAAGAATTTTCATTTTGAAATTTTAAAAAAAAATTCGTTTTTAGTTTACTTTGTAAATATTCATAGAACATAGAATATAAAAATTTCAAACCGTTAAAAATTTGACTTTTTGAAAAAATTCTAAACCGTTAAATTTCTGTACTGTTTTTTAACTTTTCAATCCTTAAATTTGATTAAAAATCCAAAAATATCAGATGAACTTTACATTATTTTATCACAAACCCCATCCAGACGCACTCCATAAGACAATCTCCAATGCATTATCATTATCGTCATCTTAATCAATTAAAATTCACTCACATCTTAACAAAACAAACAACCATAGACCTTCATTCGTATCATTTCATGAATATTATTATTTTATTTTAAAATTTCAGACCCGCTTGAGCTGAAATTAAACTGTTAAAAGATAACCAAAATCCATAAAGATATCAAGATTATATTGAATTACGGCTTATTTACTGGATTGTGCGCTAAGTGAAAACAATTTTCTCTCGCTGTGATTTCAATTATTGAGCATTTCAACAACACAAAAAATAATAATTACATTCATAATGCAAAGAAAATATTAAGGTAAAATAAGAGAAGGTTTTGCCGTCTTTTTAAATGCACAAAATCTATTAAAACTTATCCGAAAAAATGAATATTCAGTAAAGTAAATCTTAAATGGTTTTTTTTTCATTCATTCATTAAAAAAAGAGCAAAAGAAGAAAATAAAACCAATGTACCGATATTGCTTTAAATGATTACAAATTTTAAGTTAATTGTCGAAATGTTTTCATTTCGGTCTCGTGCTTCTTCACCTTCTCGATTTGGAAAACTTAAAGTACGAGTAGGCATAGAGCTTAAGTTGGAAATAAGGAAATAGAAGGCGCTTTTATCTTAGATTTTTAAATTCTTAATCAACTTAAAGAAATGTTCAAAATTTTAAAATGTATTTAAAATTTAAATCTTTATCGGTTTTTGATTTTTTTAAAATTTTAACAATATCGAAAACATTTTTTAAATCAAATCTTTTTATTAATTTAAATTTTGATGATTTTTAAATTTAAGTTTGTTCGATTTTATAAATTTGTTTTTTCAATGGATTATAAAAAATTCAAATTCAACTTCAATTTCAAATTCAATTTTCTAACAGACTTTTGAAATTAAAATTTTAATAAAACAATGAATTTTAATATTTTTTGATTTTTTTAATTTCAATTGAATTTTGATTTTGTATTAAACAATGACAATCTGCAACAAATCACAAAACTCAAACGCTCTAAAAACTTGTGAAATAAAAAAAAGTACTTTAAAACTTTGAAAATCACTTCTTTTAAGTCATGCCGTAAAGTGGACAATCACAAATTTAATTTTCAGATTACTTTCAATTGGTATTAAATTTTTTCATTTTTTGCCTTTTTCAACTCTCCTAAAACCTTATCATTATTATTATTTTTGAAGACACGATTATTGGCTTATATTTTAGGTTCATTATGAACAGATTAAATGAGAGAAATCTCTAAATAAGATGAGCTCATGTCCTTAAAGGATTTTCATTCGGTATTGTTATAAATGGCTCATAGTTTTAGCTAATCAACTCAAATTTGCTAATCAAAAATCTGATTTAAGTCTTAAAAGATTTTAAATTAAATCCTACACGTGTACATACTTGATTGTATGTCACTCTTTAAAAATATAAATTCTTTAGTCCTTCTGTTTTCGAAAAGTATAAAGAAAGAGGAAAATATTGATTGTTATTAAATATTGTATAAGGAAATCTGCCCACAATATGATATATTTTATAACAATGAGAACGACAGCAGGTGATGCATTAATAGAGGAATGATTAATAGACGGTTCATATGATCAATAACTTTATTAAATATTTATGTCATCGTTTGAGTTTTTATGTCACGAAGAATTTTTTTATATTCTGGTTTATTCAATTTTAAAGGGGTAGAAATCTTTAATTTCAAATTTTATAGCATTTTATTTAAAATTGTTTTTAAAAAATAAAAGATTTTAGAGAATCAAAATAAAATTTCAAAAAAATTCAAAATTTAATTTTACTCTTTCAATAAATATAATAAACTCAAAATAAATTTTAAAAATTCAAATTGAACTTTAAAAATTCAAAATAAAATTTTATAAATTCAAAAAAATCTTTAAAATTCAAAAAACTCCAAAAAATCAAAATAAAATTAAGAAAAATTCAAAATTTAATTTTACTCTTTCAATAAACATAATAAACTCAAAATAAAATTATAAAAATTCAAAAAAAAGTCAAAAAATTCGAAACGAAACTTTAAAAATTACAAATAAAATTAAAGTAAAATTCTAAGAAATTTATAAATCACAGTAAAATTTTAAAAATTCAAAACAACAATGTAAAAATTCAATAGAAAAATTAAAAAGTTTTAAATAAAATTTAAAATAATACTACAAAATTCAAAATAAAATGTAAAGTCTTCAGATATCACCCCTTGTCGTTAATTATAGGCAATGCTATACCGCATCGAAGTAACTATTACTTAAATAGCCACAATATTTATGCGATAGTAGCTATTGATCATGAATTATTTCACATTCATAATCAACTGTTTGGCTTTATCTCGTTTATTGACTTTCATTCCAATTTTTCATAATTTTTATAAATTTTTTTTTGTGAACCTTTAAGCTCTTTCTCGTGTTATTTTTATAAAATTAAATGCGGTGTATATGACACATAAGCCTGGGATAAGCAACGCAGCCACATTCAAACACAATAACCGTCAAATTCATTAATCACATGTATAAGTTGGAATATCCAGTGTTTATAGAAACATAAAAACAGAGGCCTCAGTTCCCAGAAAATGGTTATCGGCAATTAACAATAAAACTTCTTTTTTCCCTTTGATTCGCTTTCATCGAATAATGTCGCTGCTTTAGTCGTGTAATCAAAATATTATTCAAATCTTTTCTTGTGTTTTTTTTTATTTTATTTGCCAGTTTCCTTCTTTTTTTTATACTCACTGATATTGTGCCTCTGTGCAACGATCGAATAACAATCATTATGAATATTAAAGAAAAATGAAAAGAGAATGAAAATGAATTAAAGAAGCTGTGTGCGTAATCTTTAAGAAGAGACCGTTGCTATACAGCTAATCCTCCTTGTTTTAAAAGTTTTTTTTGTGTGACACAAATTGTGTTGGAATTGTGGTTATTTTGCGAGATCAGTTTGGGTTTTGGAGGGATCGAGTGTGTTCTTATTGAGTTTGAGGGTTGAGTTGGTGCTGGGAATTTGATTTATTTTGGAATTTGAGATCTCTTAATTAAAGATAATTCTGTTGTGACCCCAAATCGACACTCCAAACGTGGAGCTGACTTGGGATAGTTCCTCTTACTAAGAATGATTCTTATTGATGCCCCCCCCCCCCCTCTACAAACTTATTTGAAAAAATCCAAATTTGGCTCTTAATTAAGAGTTGTCTCAAACCAAGGCAGGGATGAAAACAAGAACTCTGAGGGGATTATATGATTTTTTTCTCAGTGGCTGTTCAGGGAGGGGGAGGGGGGGAGGGGGTTCTAAGATTTAGGTACGGTTCAAACAAAAAAAATTTCTATACAAATTTTATAACAAGAGGGGGAGGGGGGTCTAAAAAGGTTGTTCTATTTTCGAGTTACGTAATAAGTGAACGGCCTCTAATGTTGATTCGAATTTAAACTCCTGATTAAAGATAAATGCTTTTTTACCTTCAAAAATTTTAAACTCACCAGCAATAATTAAGTCATTACCCACACTCAAAAATGCGCTCTAACCACTCATCAACCAATCCCATACTTATGATTATCCCATCACAAGCATCTTTCCATACCTTCTGTATATATTCTTCTCTCACACACTAGAGACATTAAAAGATGAGTGGAGTAAAAAAAAATTGAAATCTGCCATTCAATTAATTATTCAAATATCTTTCTTTCCTCTGTATTATTTCACTGATAATATAAAGGCCTAATAAGCATGGGAATGAAAATATTTAAGCTCAAGAGCTGAAAACAACATTAAAAATTTTTAGCTTCTTCAGCGGCTAAAATTCAAAGGTAAAGACCCAATATATTTTGTTCGATGTCGACAATCGACAACTTTTTAAGTATGAAATGAAAATGAAAACATTTTAACAGAAAAAAAAGTCTTAATCGAAAAAAAAATTATATGAATATGTATTTAAAAATGTTTTGTTTAAGCAAAGGGTGATATCGATGTCGGCAAAATGAGACGTCGCACTTTATCAAATGAATGAGAAAGACTGAGCACCTTGTACATCTCTGATCTGCGGTCAAAATTACTCATAAATAATAATTTTTTTTTCATCTCATTCGGAAGATTTGCATAAAATTAATTATGTGTTTTGAGGAATTTTGAGTTGCAAATCACGAAAACCTGATCCTCTTGTTTTATGTGGGATTGTTCTAAAGTGGCGTCTTTCTGTGGATTGAAAATTCATGCCAGAGACCAGAGAGACCAGAGACCAGAGAGACCTGAGACCAGAGACCAACGATTAGAGAGCCCAGCTCTTACCCGAGCGACAGAACAAGGTAATGTTAAAATGGTGGCGACTTTATGGTGCCATCTGGCTGAATATTACCGTCCTCATGGCTGTCATATGGCTCGCAGTAATGTCAAGGAAACACCACGTTGCCATGAGCATCCTAGTTTCATGATTGATTGGTGTCTCAAGTTGACTGACATAATTTTCACAGTTTTTTTTTGGATAATCCTTCCTACTCCAGACCTTGTTAGCTATGAGACACAATATTGCAGCTTAAACAATCTCGTTAAGGATGCTATATGCAATCAGTGGCTTTAGTGGTAGAGCATTGGCCTTACGTGCCAAAGGTTCTCTGTCTCAGGCTAAGTCAAGTTTTAGAAGCTGTTTTTCCATTTCACCGTTCTTTTTACGAAGCTCGGTATAGGTTTGAGGTCTATGCCCTTGTGGGCATGCCCTCTCCATGCTTTAACTTAAGAATGCCTACCCTAAACGATATTTTTGATCCGTCTAGATTAATTTTTGAATCATAGACTTCTCAGTTCCTTACTTATTAACAGATGCACCTAGACCTATGCCCTAGTTCCTATTCTACTGCTCACCATACCCTCAATATATAACAGATATCATTCCCAAACAACCCCAATTGATACAAAAATCTATCTCCGCTATCTAAAGTGTCTAAAGTCTCCGGCGAAACGCAAACAAACAGAAAATTAATCTCCGAGTAAAGATGTGAAGCATGAATATTCATTTAGTTTTATTCCACTGATCTGGACATTTTACTGTGATTATAAATATTAAAGAAAAATAAATAAATATATTAATGATATTTTATGTGAAAAAATTAATGAGATTTTATTTATCAGGTATGTACAAGCTTGAATGCAGGTACTAAATTGTTATGATGAGATTTATTTTTATTAATTCTTTGAAGGAGGCTATTTTTATTTTTTTTTTGCAGGAGGGTATGCAAATGTTTCTGGTAGCAAATTATGTTGACTTTTAGAATCTGGAATGAAGGAGTCAATTATAATTTTTAAAGTCAATTAAATTTGAAAGCATGTTGATTTTGGTTCCTAAAAGTTTAAACTTTAAATACTAAGTATTTTGCTTGATACCTATCTGATGCTACATTCATCTATCTCATGATATTCTTAATCAGCATGAAATCGAGTATATTTACATAACTTCACTTCCCATTCAACAATATCATCATGACAATATTCTCATTCCTTCTCGTTCTTCCCAAGACAGCAACATACACAAGAAAAACAAAATTATTCATTCATAATATTCTCATATTTTTTTTCGCATACATTATATACATCCACGAATATGTACATCCAAAGAAACATTGAATGTAAAGTGTTAGACGATGTCAAAAAGAACAAATGATTTGAACTTCATTTCCGTTATGGCGTACAAATATGAATTTTATTTTTTGCTTCACAATTAAGACCAATTCAAGACATTCAGTGAATTCATTTTTTTGGTGGGGGTTATTTGGTATTGATGTGTTTGATATTTATGTGATATTAACTTTTGGGGGGACTAAATTGAAGAATTCTAGTTCATAGGATAGAGTACAAAGGATAGAGCTGTCTTCAGACGATCTCTAAGCGCGGCAATGAGACCACGGGTGCCCCAGCCAGGGAAGTAAGTCAGTAAGTAAGTACATATGATGGTAAATCTATATAGGGTATGCTTTTGCCCGGTTTTTAAGGGATATCTCGGGCATCCTAATCTAGTCTTAAATCAATTCTATTCATATCCCACGGAAAAACCTAAAAACTGGACCCAGGAGTCCCAAAAAAGAGTACTCCGATAAGCTTTTCAAGTCCCTAGTTCAGATTATCGATAGCTATCCAAAGGTGTAGCCAGAACTTCTTCAAAAATTAAGGGAATTGACCCCATACCCTTTGGCTATATGCCTTCTTTGTAGCACTCCACAAACTTAAATGTGCCATCAAAAAATACGTACACATCATTTCCGAAAAATCCCCTCATTGGACCATGTCAAAATATTCCATCAAAATTATCTCAATCTCATGAATTATTCAACCATAAAAAAAACATCACTAACGTACGCAATTCATACATTTAATTCTTATTAATTAAGAAGAGAAGAGAAAAAAAAATCAAAAGAAAGCAAAAAAGTTTCAAGTAAGCGTGAGGAAGTTAAAGAAATGAATTGAATTCTTCTCATTACAACAAACAAAATGTGTCGTAAAAAGCGTCTTTAATTGATTTAAATTGAACGAAGAGAAATGAGAAAAAAAGAAGCAACACAAAAAATTATTTCAATTATTTTCTTACCAAACAATCAAATGACTAATTGAATGATATGATCAAATTTTATATATATTTTATTTTATCTTGTGTGCATTTCAAGTGAAATTGTGATGTGACTAAGACAATGTGTACAAAAAGTCAATCGATCGTTTCGAGTAATTGAATTAGTTGAATTTTTATGACTGAATGAATTTTATTAATCGGGTATTTGATGACAAAAGAAGAGAGTTTTATTTTATGAATGAAATTTATTATTCATAATATTATTGCAGCTTCCTTGAAGAATTGGATGAATTTGTTGGAATTTATGAAAATGTTTTAGAGCTGTTGCTGTCTTGATGTCTTGATTTTGAGTTTTGTACCCACCCCCCCCCCCCCCCCCCCCCCCCCCCAAGCAAACAAAACTTAAACTTTTAAGATTTTGTTAATTATTAACAATGTTTTTCCATTTCAGATTTTTGGACGCTCAACTCATTTTTTTGGGGGCTGGTCACTTATTACGTAACGTGAAAAAATTACCTTTTAGAGCAATAGTCGTTAGCAACGTTTGATTTTGTTGTTTTTTAAGAAGACATTTTGAATTAATATTTTTTTTTAATACTGAAAGTTGTGGTCATCTGCATACGACCACTGTTATCAGCGATCATCGGTGCTTGGCAATCGCTGGAGATAACTGTTCACGGTTACTGCCAACGACAGATAGCAAGGACGAACGGCAGTCAGTAGAAGACTGCTGTTTTCCATCTCTGATTTATATTAGAATTTTATGAATTGTGGAGAAAAAGTTTAATAAAAGACAACATTTGAGGTTCGATTAGGTTCAATTTGCTGGCAATTTGCAACAAAATTTTTAAAAAAGTTTTAAATTTTTGATAGATTAATTATTTTAAATATTTGTAATTTTCTGCATCAATATAATTTCAATTTTTATCCAACATACCTCGAATCTACAACAATTACATTTCACAATCAATAAAACATTACAAGAAATTGTAAAAAAATTCATTAAATGTCAAAGGATCATTGAAACAGTCATTCATAAAAAAAAAAATTCAACATTGAGAAATGCTCGTCGTGCATGTGGGACGTTCAGATATGAAAATGTTTCGCTCAATAAATCATAATTTATGATCTCCAATTTAATAATTGCTATGCCTATCAAAAATAATAAAGGATTGTCCGTCCAAGACAAAAAATAAGAGGAAGTATTCAATCAACAAACCAAAAAAAAAAAGAAAATTGAGATCTCAAAATAAAATTGTTTGAGGAAATAAATTATCAAAAGAAATCGGTGCACTATAATTAAATTTTCTAGTTTCGTGCAGGCATGCCCTCCTTGACATCAAAAAGGACCCTCAAAAATATATCTTTTTATATCTGATGAGAAAATTTTGTAATTGAGATGTTTATGTTTTTTAAACAAGATGTTATCCTAATATTATGTTTCCATCCTGGGTAAAGGTAGACTCTGTAATCAATATCCTGTCACTTCGACCATAAAGACGTTAAATTATGATTTTTTCAAACATTTCGAATTTTATTTTTTAAATAATTTTTTTTATACTAATTAAATGAAATTGATTATCGACTCAAATTTACAATTATGTACAGGCAAAAAAAATTATTTTCATGCTTTTTTGATTATATTTTTTTTTTCAATTAAGTCGGCACAATTAAATATATTTTTTTAATAGTTCAGTATTCACTGGATTTCTTGTTCATTCGCACATTTTTCTTGTTTTACTAATTACAAACTAATTTTGCACTTCTTTGAAATTAATAACTTAATTTTTTTAACATTCCACTTATTCACAATTTAGCTTAAGTCTCAACTACTACTAGACACGACTGTTATTGGTTTGAATACCGTCGGCGTGATTGGTGAATGTTGAGATGAAGGCGAATGGTGAGGTGATGAGGTCTCATGATGTGGACTAAGTCTCTGTTGTTGTTGTTGCTGCTGATGCTGCTGTTGTTGATGATGTAAATGTGCTGCAACTTGTTGTTGCTGTTGTTGAACGGCAGCTGCATGATGTTGAAGAATTTGTTGATATTGCAATCTTTGGTAAAGTTCAGCAGATGGATTTGGTGAGTTTGTTGATGCTCCAAGGAATCGTTCCATTCCAAAGCCGGAAGCAAGTGGTAAGCCAAGAGGTAAGGAAGTAGGTTTTGGTGCCATTTGTGGTGCATATGGACTATATCTATACATTTGAGCGAGTGCAGCTGCTGGTGATGGATATAAGAATGGTGAGTATCCTAATGATGGGAACATTGGACCAACAAGTGATCGTTTAAATGCTGCTAATCGTGATCTTGATGCAGCTGTTGATCGACGTCTTAATTTGCCTGTTGATCCACCAATAAATACATCTTCTGATGATGGATCCAACATCCAATAATTTCCTTTGCCTGGATCATCATAATGTCTCGGTACTTTTACAAAGCATTTATTCAGACTCAAATTGTGACGGATTGAATTTTGCCAGCCTAATTTGGTCAAAAAAAAATATTTTATTAGTCAACTTGAAATAAATATTTAAAAGAATTGCACAAAAAATAAATAAGGAAAGATAATAAGGAAGTGGTAGTGGAAATGGTACACACCTTGTTTATTATTGCGATAATAAGGAAAATTCGTCATAATATATTCGTAAATTCCATTGAGAGTCAGTCTTTTTTCAGGACTTTGTCGGATAGCAAGCATAATGAGTGCATTATATGAATAGCTTGGCTTCTCATTTGATTTCTTGCCGCTGTCTTTCTTTTCTCCTTCATTGGTGCTACTAGTTTCACAGTCTTCTAATGATTTATCCTTATTGCTACATGTCTCAATGCTATCATTTGTATTATTTCCACAGAAATCATTCTCTTGTGGTGGTGGAGTTCCTGTCACATCTAAATCTGATTCTGTATCTGTAAGATCTTCAGGTTCTGATCCGAGTGGTGTATGACATGGTGATGGTGATTGTGATGGAGATGTCTTCATTGTCTCCGGTAAAATGGAACTAATTGAGAAACTTGATTTGAGTGGAGTGCGAGCCGTTAAGGCAAACATTGTTTCACTATTTAAATTCATCATGTTCATATTTAATCTTGGATAGTCAGCTTTAACCATATTTTTCATCCAAATTTCTTTTTTTTATTATTTCTCACTTTTTATTTATTTATTTAATATTCTTAATTTTTTTTATTCACACTTCACAAAATGTTCTTATTTAAAATTTTATTTTTTTTTAAATTTCCAAAAAAAATTGTTTAAGGCAAGAGCAGTTCTTGAAGAGCGTGCAATCGTTTCGAAATCTAACTCACAACTGGTTTTCTCATTTCCCTCACACATTCGTTATAAGTAAAATATGAAGAAGAAAACATTTCGAGTCATTCATGCTACCTGCTTGCCTGCCTCTCACATATAACAGACCAATCGACGATTTGTTTATGTTTGCACCAATACATGAAATGTGTTTACTCACAAAACAATAAATAAACAAGAGTTGAGCTGTTGAGCATCGATGTTTACATTAAACACCACCACTTTGTAGCTCATTCCTCTTCTTCCTCAATTTTATTCCTCTTTTTCTCTTGTATTTGTGTCTTTATAGTCGTTCTGCACATTCGCGCAATTCACAAAACTTTTCCCAGATTTTCTTGTCGCAAATTTAAATTTTCCTGAATTTTTCTCAATTAATAAATGAAAATTGCATCACATTCATGAATTAATAGGCATTGAGAGAGTGAGAGAGAATAAGACATTGAATTTTAAGCACCGCCTTCATTGAGAATGTATTGGTTACATGATATGCTCACAATGCAGGCACGAAAAGAGAAGAAAAAAATTGTTTTGTTGGTAAAATAAGATCGACGAAGTTTGTAAACGTTGATGAGGCAAGCGGAATGTTGATATACAATATTTTCATCCATAGTTGGAAACTTGGCAAAATAAATATTTTGTTGACAAATCCATTATCGATGTGTGCATGCCATGCGTATGTGAATGTCTCAATCAGATCATTTTTTGATAATGAATTATGAAAAAATCAATTCTCATTAATTTAAAGTCATTTTCAGGTACAATTGCTGCTGTTGCTGAATATTCGTTATTTATTTGTTATTAAAATCAATCAATTTTCCTAGAAAGACATCCTCAACTCGCATCGATTGAGAAAAAAAATATGATTTTTAGTACCTAATTTAATTTTATTATCAGCCATAAAATAAAGTCACACGACGAAACAGGAGAAAAGTCAAAAACTATGTCTATTGATTTATTTTTCCAGTTCAGTTCAGGTAGGATGAATTTCTGAGAATTAATCGATTTTTTTTGGCATCTGAGGCAATAAAATTAAAAAGGGTTGAAAATTGATAGCAAATATTTTGATGATTTGTGCCTGAAAATTCGTTCTCGAGTGTTCATTTGAATGTGCATGAAGATTTTAAATTTTTTGTCTAGTTTGTGCAATTGATGGATGATTTGAGGTATGAATATTGAAAATGTTGTATGTCAATTATGGACGCTAGTTAAGAATCTGTTTAACAATGAATTTTTTAATTTATTAAATTGTAAAAATAACTTGAAGTTTTTGAAAGCAAGATTGCATGGAAATTCCTGAACTTAAGTTTATTGCTTTTGATATTAATGATTTTATTTGATTTATACTTGTAATTAAAGGACTCGAAACTAAGCATTTTTTATCTTATCTCAAATAATAAGCATAAAGGTCCAATGCTTTAGTCATCCAACTAGGTTTATTTGTAAGTTTTATTTAAAATTCTGGCTTAGCTTTAGATTTTCATTTATCCAGTTTCACAACATATGAAGTCAGTAAGCTGCAATCTTTAATATTCAAGAATATAATTTATTTAAAAGATTTTTAAGGACACACCTCAATGCATATTCACAAATTGACACATATTTTATACAAAAAGATGAAAATAATCCGAAAATTCATCTCTTTTGACTTTTTGCAACATTAAAAGAAGAATCAGCAACAAGAATTGCATGAAGCTGATGACAAGAATTGCCTTCTATTTAGTCACATTAACTATTGTGCTGCAAACTTTTCTACATTGTTATTTATAAAGAGGAAATGTGCATGCATATATCGGTACTATTTGATAAAAGTCACACCTCCTGCTAAGTCGATTTTGTCGAAGATATAACAAAAGACTTTTCAACAGAAAAAAAGCAGCAGACACAGAAGACTGTTGATGTATTCATTAGGAGCCTCAGTTTTTGGCTTATGCTGTAAATTTCCAAAAAAAAGTGATATATTAACAAATAACGAGCTATTGTTTATCAATCGTTGAGTTTATTTGCACCTGGCTTGTCTGTAAATTGACTTAACATGTATCACGCTGTGTCCTAAATTCAAATATTGCTTCTGAAAACTTCCATCAAGTTGCTTCAAGTTTTATATCAAAATTTCTATCAATTAAGCTATCGATTGAGTTTATAATAAATGGATACTCATCACAAGAAATGAAGTTAATTTCTGTCAACAGCCACAACAAGTCCTTTTTGTGTTCCTTGATGTGATCAAAGCGATTACCGCATTTAGAAAATTTTATTCTTTAATTTCTTTTAAAAATAAATAAATTTCCGAAAATGACTTTTTTTTCAGTTTTTTTAGCAATGGAAACCGAAAGAAAAGAAAACAAAGAAGAATGGCAACAAAAAATCAATTTATTTGAGAAAACAAATTTTCTATATGCTGTTCAAAAGGAATCGATGATGACTTTATTTTTTTTTATCCCCAAATCTTATTGTTGTTGTTTACTTAACATTTTTGCGTTTTAAAAGAGCCGAAAAAAAGAAAATTTTTCTTGCTTTGCTTTATGCTTCTTATTTTTATAATAATAAATAGAAAGCAGCTTCTCATTTTTTTTCTGTTGTCGATTGCATCGTTTTTAATTTTTTTTTCTTTTTTTTGCATGACTATTTATTATTATTAGCTTTTCTGAAGATTTTGTTCCCTTAGATGTGATTTTGGAAGGAATTTTGGATCTGTTTTGCAGCAATCGAGTAAGAACTCAAAGTAGAACGTGCTTGAGAATCTAATCAATTTTAATATTTGTAAATAATCTTCAGCAACTAAAAACATATTTGATATTAATTTATTTTTTGAAATAATAGCTCTTAGTTGAAATTTCGTGGGTATTGTGCGAATCCTCATCATATCGACAACATTCTATTTAATGATTGAGAGAGATCGGTCTCTGGTGGAAGTCGAACTCACGAATAATCACAAAAGTGGTTTAAAGAAATTCGGTCTGTTGCCTAACCACTCGTGCTACAGAGGCCTTACTCATCCCTTGGCAGATTCGCCTTTATATACCTTTATACCCTAAATTCCTCTTAGTTTAGATACTACACCACTAATACTTAAGATTTTAAAAAATTGATTATTTAAAAATATTATTCTTTCAGTGAGGAAAAAAATTCAAAAATCTATAGAAGGCCGTTTACTTATAACGTCCAGAGAGAAGGGGGGGGGGGGGGGGCAGCTGCAAGAAAAGAACAAAATAAATTGCTGGAAATCAATTGTTCTTTTTTGAAAAACGACCGTTAATTTTCATAAGTCCTAAGTGAACGACCTTAGTCATTATTATCCAAAAAAATCCGCAGTAATAAACAAAACTTATCAAATATCTAAAATGTGTCATGATCTTATTAAATTTGATAAACAATAATACAAATTACAATTTCTTGAATTTTAAATTGTACATACATTACTGTCAATTATTCATACAACTCTTCCTCAATTGAATTAAATCTATCAAAACTTATTAAACTTCTCAATTGAGACAAATTAACATTTTATTGAATCATTTCTGAGAATATCGGAAAAACCAAAAAAAGTATTCTAAATCTATCGGTCAACTGTCATTCTGTATCACTAAAGTATGCATCCATAAAACATATTTAAAGTAGATGCACATTAAGTGGTCCCAACCATAGAAGAATTCAAAATTTTCTGACCTGAGAATTGCGAAACCATCAAAAAAAGTCTCATAAAATCATTCTCAGGGGCTTTGAAGCTATTGAAAAATATTCATTTAACTATTATTTGCCGACTATTGTGTAAATTTAACCAAAAAATAAACTTTATGACATTGATATTTTAGGCACAATGACAACAGCATAAATGATAAAGATTTTGCACCTTTTAAGACCAATTGCCATCAGTTTTGAGACCAAATTCGTTGATCCTTTTAAATATAGAATTTATCACGCACCTTACAGCTTCTAATCGGCTTTTATTCTTGGCTCTGTTCTTCACTTTCCTGTGTGTAAAAATATATTCTCGGAAATCAAGCTCAAGCTTTTTTATAATTTCATTTTGGACATTTGTGGCAATCGGCTTAGCATTTTCGGAATGTTCTTTGCTTTATTCCTTAAGCGAAACAATCATGTTATAAGGGGCGAAAAGACAAATATCCATATAATGTATTAAAAACAAGGCAGAATCAATGCTAAAATTGGGTTAATGCAAATGCAATTAGCAACAAATATTTTCCATGAAAACCAAAGCAAATTTTCTAAAATGATCTTAAAAAGGATAAATATTTCTCGTATCGATGCGATGGGTGGAGAACGGATTAGCATTCATTGTGGATATTTCTACTTTAAGTTATGACCATCATAATCCCTGTAATAAAATCAAAATATTTTATTGTTCTTACAGCAAATTTCAGGTCTATTAATGAGAGCCTAACCAATATTTTGCTCCTAGCTTAACCCTTTCTTCTCATGCTGTTTTAAACTTCATAATTGAGACGATTCAAGATTATAAAATGCAGCACGCTTTAACGTGATTGTGCTACTGAAAAATAAATTCCTTCATGTTTTATTTCTCAGAATTGTTTTTGCTCAAGCATTTTACAGAAAGAAGGAGTTGGTAATTTTCATGATTTGTCTGCCTGCTTGCCAAACTCTTTGTTCAGATTGATCTAATTTTGATGCAGCGTTTCTAATTAAATTGAGTGTGATTGGTCGGATCTAGTCGGTATATGCTCTTTAAATGTGGCTTCTTCTGAATGGTAGACGTAGATTGTGCCTTAAATATCAGTGAGCAATGCCAATACGATGTCAATAGAGCTCAATCTTGAGGAAAGTGAGGTTTAAAATTAAAATTTGATTATTTAATGCGCTTTATTCAACCAAAAGAGACCAAGTTAGCCTTTGTTTTGGATGACTGAATTTCTCAGTAAACACATGCATGCATGCTCATTTGCCATTCACAACATATTTATTTCTTTTGTTTTTAGGTAGCAATATTCAAAATGCCACAGCAAAAAAAAATGATTCAAAGCAAAAATTTCTTCACAAGAAATTTTCTACGCTCCCTTTCTTCAATCATGGACTTGAAAGGACTTTCAATTTTTTTTGAAAGAAGATATCCTTTTTAGCATGTCTCCATTTGTATGCCTAGCATTCTAGGAGGTCTCAGTCGTGTTGAAAATTGCGATTTTCACGGTAATGAATGATGATTATTTTCTATTTGAGTTTTTTTTCTCAAAAATCTATTTTAACTCCAAAAAAATCAATAATGTAGATGTTTTGGAAAGAACTAGCAAAAAGGGACGTCTTCGGACGAAAACAAAAATTAATTCCTGGGTGGTTTAATTGCATCCTATAATTTGGAGTCGTTGCCAAAAAAATCGATTAATTCTCAGAAATTCATCCTACCTGAGCTGAACTGGAAAAATAAATCAATAGACATAGTTTTTGACTTTTCTCCTGTTTCGTCGTGTGACTTTATTTTATGGCTGATAATAAAATTAAATTAGGTACTAAAAATCATATTTTTTTTCTCAATCGATGCGAGTTGAGGATGTCTTTCTAGGAAAATTGATTGATTTTAATAACAAATAAATAACGAATATTCAGCAACAGCAGCAATTGTACCTGAAAATGACTTTAAATTAATGAGAATTGATTTTTTCATAATTCATTATCAAAAAATGATCTGATTGAGACATTCACATACGCATGGCATGCACACATCGATAATGGATTTGTCAACAAAATACTTATTTTGCCAAGTTTCCAACTATGGATGAAAATATTGTATATCAACATTCCGCTTGCCTCATCAACGTTTACAAACTTCGTCGATCTTATTTTACCAACAAAACAATTTTTTTCTTCTCTTTTCGTGCCTGCATTGTGAGCATATCATGTAACCAATACATTCTCAATAAAGGCGGTGCTTAAAATTCAATGTCTTATTCTCTCTCACTCTCTCAATGTCTATTAATTCATGAATGTGATGCAATTTTCATTTATTAATTGAGAAAAATTCAGGAAAATTTAAATTTGCGACAAGAAAATCTAGGAAAAGTTTTGTGAATTGCGCGAATGTGTAGAACGACTATAAAGACACAAATACAAGAGAAAAAGAGGGAAAAAAATTGAGGAAGAAGAGGAATGAGCTACAAAGTGGTGGTGTTTAATGTAAACATCGATGCTCAACAGCTCAACTCTTGTTTATTTATTGTTTTGTGAGTAAACACATTTCATGTATTGGTGCAAACATAAACAAATCGTCGATTGGTCTGTTATATGTGAGAGGCAGGCAAGCAGGTAGCATGAATGACTCGAAATGTTTTCTTCTTCATATTTTACTTATAACGAATGTGTGAGGGAAATGAGAAAACCAGTTGTGAGTTAGATTTCGAAACGATTGCACGCTCCTCAAGAACTGCTCTTGCCTTAAACAATTTTTTTTGGAAATTTAAAAAAAAATAAAATTTGAAAAAAAAGAACATTTTGTGAAGTGTGAATAAAAAAAATTAAGAATATTAAAAAAATTAATGAAAAGTGAGAAATAATAAAAAAACAAGAAATTTGGATGAAAAATATGGTTAAAGCTGACTATCCAAGATTAAATATGAACATGATGAATTTAAATAGTGAAACAATGTTTGCCTTAACGGCTCGCACTCCACTCAAATCAAGTTTCTCAATTAGTTCCATTTTACCGGAGACAATGAAGACATCTCCATCACAATCACCATCACCATGTCATACACCACTCGGATCAGAACCTGAAGATCTTACAGATACAGAATCAGATTTAGATGTGACAGGAACTCCACCACCACAAGAGAATGATTTCTGTGGAAATAATACAAATGATAGCATTGAGACATGTAGCAATAAGGATAAATCATTAGAAGACTGTGAAACTAGTAGCACCAATGAAGGAGAAAAAAAAGACAGCGGCAAGAAATCAAATGAGAAGCCAAGCTATTCATATAATGCACTCATTATGCTCGCTATCCGACAAAGTCCTGAAAAAAGACTGACTCTCAATGGAATTTACGAATATATTATGACGAATTTTCCTTATTATCGAAATAATAAACAAGGTGTGTACCATTTCCACTTCCACTTCCTTATTATCTTCCTTATTTATTTTTTGTGTAATTCTTTTAAATATTTATTTCAAGTTGACTAATAAAATATTTTTTTTTGTCCAAATTAGGCTGGCAAAATTCAATCCGTCACAATTTGAGTCTGAATAAATGCTTTGTAAAAGTACCGAGACATTATGATGATCCAGGCAAAGGAAATTATTGGATGTTGGATCCATCATCTGAAGATGTATTTATTGGTGGATCAACAGGCAAATTAAGACGTCGTTCAACAGCTGCATCAAGATCACGATTAGCAGCATTTAAACGATCACTTGTTGGTCCAATGTTCCCATCATTAGGATACTCACCATTTTTATATCCATCACCAGCAGCTGCACTCGCTCAAATGTATAGATATAGTCCATATGCACCACAAATGGCACCAAAACCTACTTCCTTACCTCTTGGCTTACCACTTGCTTCCGGCTTTGGAATGGAACGATTCCTTGGAGCATCAACAAACTCACCAAATCCATCTGCTGAACTTTACCAAAGATTGCAATATCAACAAATTCTTCAACATCATGCAGCTGCCGTTCAACAACAGCAACAACAAGTTGCAGCACATTTACATCATCAACAACAGCAGCATCAGCAACAACAACAACAACAGAGACTTAGTCCACATCATGAAACTTCATCACCTCACCATTCGCCTTCATCTCAACATTCACCAATCACGCCGACGGTATTTAAGCCAATAACCGTTGTTTCACGACACAGTTAGTGTAAGCAGAGGAAAATTCTATTATTGTGCTTATTTATGAACAATGTGAGGCTCTATTTAATACTCCAGTGACATGTTGGGCGTAAACGTTCGATAATGGAAGAGAAAATATGTTTGTTAAAATTTTGTGATAATTTGTCTTTGGTGCAACATTAATTTAAAATTCATTTTCTAAATGAATCGACCTTCTGTATATGTAGATAACCTAAATGTATAGTTAATGAATGAAAGTTCTTAGAATGTTATAATTTTTATTCAAAAAGCTGCTTAAAAAAATTTTTATTATCAAATCTAATAAAAATAAATTTTATTTAAAATTTAAATTTATTTATTTATTTATGATGACTTTCAGGCATTCCTTCGTCCAGATAATTTGCGACATAAAACAATTTAATTTCTCGAGACTGAGTAAATATTTTTCAGTAATTTGTATGCCTTTATTGCTGACATAAACAACAAAAAAAGTTTTAATCTTGATTATAAAATTTATTTTTGGGAGTTCTAGTCACTGAATTATAACCATAATATGTGGAGCTTGACACTATTTACAACAATTTCTTACGTTAATCAAGCAAATTTATTTATACGCGTCGCAGGAAAATTATTCAATTGAAATCGTCTTTCGTTCCTCAAAATATTAAATTTATTTTTGTTTTGTGCTGACTGAGAAGAAGTTCTTACTTTATTTATTTTTTGAACGGGGGAGAAAGAAATGAGCATTTTTTGTGTACTGAGTAATATTTAATGATTTTTATGAGTGTGTCATTTAAGATGTAATTTGTTTGGGTGCTTAAATTGGATGACTGGCTGTCTGACTGGATGGAAGAAATGTTTTGAGTGATTTTTTCTTCACAATGCTCAGTTATGTTTGATCGAAGCATAGATGCATGAATGCATAGATACTGAATAGGATTTTATTAATGTAGCTCAGTGATGGCCAACTCATGTGCTGCGGCATACTAGTGTGCCAAAAAATCCGACAAAGACCACGAACCTTGTCACGTGTATGGTTTCGGTCATGACTTACTACCAAAGCTGGGCCTCACTGGTGTAGCTTATTGATTAATTGATTTCTTAATTCAAAATTTTTTTTCAATTTCGGATAATATAGCAAGCACTCCCCCCCCCCCCCCCCCTCTTCCTTCTCTGTTCTTTCTCTAATGGAACCAATATGCTACACTTTTGTAAAGTGATACTATGAGCAGCAACTAGACAATTGTTGCAGTCCTGTGTGATTATTAAAAACAAGAATTAAGTCGCAATTCGTCAGTTCTTTGAATATATTACTAATAAACTTAAGTCAAAAACTAATCAAAATTGTATTTATATCCCAGAGTAAAATAAGACGGAAAGTCAAAGGTTCGAAACTCTTTGATAACGATGTCTCAATCCCCGTAACATATCATGGATGCAATGGTGTTATTAATGACCATTCAAAGATCAGTTTTTCAACCATGAAAAGAACTACTTTCAAATTTCATTTAAAAAAATTTGAGGGTTCAGGGATCGTTCAATTATTACGTCCAACATTTAGGCGAGGAAGGGTCTAGGATTTTGTTACAGCTCAATCAAAGGAAGTCTATTTCACATAAATTTTGTGCCAGAGGAAGAAGGAAGGTCTAAAAATCATGTTTTTTGTTTGAAGTTATAAGTGAACGACCCCTCAGCAGCTGCTCAGGTTTTTGCAAGTCTATCAGGTTTTATCCTTCAAAAAATCGGACTAGCTTAAAATTAAACAATTTTTATTACAAATCATCAAAGTCACAACACCCAATTTTCATAATATTCAAAACTTTGTATTACAAAATAATCACCAAACCCTCAAAAAAACTGCGCTCCACCCATCATCAAATCATCAAATCTTCACACCAATTTTTCAGACCCTAAAAGCAACTTTCCTCATCCAATTTCTTTTTTATGACATGAAAATTTATGTCACAACGATCATTATTATCATTTCATCCATATGTGGACACTTAAGACGATGTCAAATTTGAGACATATTACGTCTGACGATTCATAAACTTATGCTGAAAATCGCACATAAATCGCATTCAATTATATCCAACAATGCATGCCTCCTCGGTTCACAGTTTTCTCACATGATACATACTTTATTTCAATTCAATTTTAATACGATGATGTATTATGATATTAAAAGAAATGTTTTTGTACACAATATAGTTCTCATCAATTGGATAATCGTTTGATTACATATCAACAGAATCAGCATAAAGTCATAAAAAATAAAAGTTTTTGAGATAAATTCCTTTTATGTAATTTTTTTAAGCTCACTTTTTTAGCAGTTGTTGTCGATGTTTTGTCTGATTGTCCAATTGCAGCTGTTTTTTTTTGATTGCCTGGAGTTCTAAATGAGCTAAGCAAGGCATTGTAAGGTGCAAAATGATGAATATTTATTTTTTGGACATGAGGCATCTTTGCTGTTCCTGTGAGACTAGACATACCAAGACAGAAATGAATAGGGTTTCTACATTGGGATTAAGAGCTCATAGTAGCTCTAGATCAAATTCTTGGTACGGTTTACTGTCCATCCTGATCGGCACACATTGAAATTCATTGAAATCTTTGCCACCCAGCGGCTGAGTTGATAGTTTAATTAGAACCAAGCTGCAGGCAATTGTTAATGTCGTTTGTTTGATGTCCAGTTGGAAATGACTTCACAAGCGGCTGCTGCTTGGCTTTGCTTATACTATCAACCTGCCCGCCGGGGGAACAAACAGTTCAATGTGTGTCGATCGTGCATATTTCAGTTAATATTCTGATTTGTCTGCTTGTTTAGCTGTCCGTTGCTTACATGTTTAAGTTTGTAAACTTAATTCCTTCTTTGAATCAGATATTCAATTAAGGACCCTCAAAAACGCTATTGTTCCTTCAAATAACCACTTCCAAAACTACCTTTATTCGCGAAGTTTACAGGCAAAAAATAAAAGTGTCAACGAATTTGCGTCTTGAATGCGATGATTTATCTCTTTAATGATAATTGACATGCTAGATGTGACACTTTGTTAGTCTTGAAAAATGAAAATAGATTGAAATGTAGAAGTCTTTAAATTTAAATTGTTTTCACTCTTTATCTCACTTCGTATTCAGTTCAGGTCTATAAAAAAATAAATAAAAGTTCTTATTTCACATCTACTTAGAGCTTCTTTTAACGAGTAATGAGATTAAATTAATGGAGTATTATGTGTCGCAAACATGTTAAAAATTTGTATGAAGTCATCGTGATGAAGTTTTAAGTCTGTGCTTGCAATTTTCTTTTCACAAACTATTCAGTTTAATCGTGTTTATGATAAATTTCTTTATATATGCATTATTATGATGATGGAATTGATAAATGAGTGACTTAATTGAGAAAAATTTGAGTTAAATAAGAAGAATAATGTGATTTAAGTGGGAAAATAAAAGTGTGACAATAAAGAATTAGAAAATTGAGCTGATGATGTCATTCAGTTCAGTAGATTAATATTTTCAGGCAATTAGGGGTTTAGGTTGGGATTTGTATCTCAGGACATGGCAAAAAGAAAAAGCAGAAGACCACACAATAAAAACATATTTTAATGTAAATTTAGGATTCAAACCTATTGCAGATGATTAACTTTAATTGATTTTAACTTCAAAGATAAAACAAGCTTGTGTTGACTCTGAGAAACTACCAAATTAAAGTTTTGAATATAAAAGTAAGTACATGCTAGCCAAAAAAGGGGGGTGGAGGGGATGGGATTAGAGTCAAAACCCTTTTTTTAACGTTTTTTAAACACACTTTTGAAACTAGTTTCAAAAAAGTAGCTCAATAATGCACTTTGTTCGTTCGGTCGTTTGTTCGTTCGGTCGTTCGTTGGCAAGGACTTAACCTAACATCGTAAAGAGTTTGGATTTTTTTTTAATTAGCTCAGTTCTATCGAGTTATTGGTCGATCAAACATTTTTGAAGCATAAAATAATGTCTTTGTGCTATAATTATTAATTTTTTTATTTCATGTGAAAACACCCCCCCCCCCCCCTTCCCCCACTTTAAACTTGTGATTGACGATTGATATGACTAGGCTGTGAAACTGCGCACTTTTGAGCGGGAGAGTTCTGCGTTTTTTGAGCATTTCCCGCCTAAAATCTCTAGTTGTCTCATTTTGACCGAAAATTGGAATAAACTGATAAACATCCTTTAAATGACATTCTCATTAACTGCTTGAAATTTTCCCAATACTTTTCACATCAATATTTCTGCAAACTTCACAGAAAATATTTTCACAAAACTCTACAGTCAACATCATACCCAGCATGCGCAACATCACAAGTATCCTGAGAAATCATTTTAAAAAAAACTTTATTTAAATCAATAAAAAAAGAGATTGCATTGAGCTGAAAACCCAATTATGGGTTAAAAATAGGTAGTTTATAAATTGCACGTTCAATTACATTGCAATGTGAGTGGAAGAAAGAAGCACACAGGGAACAAATAAAAAAAATTGTTGTTAAATCATGTGGAAGATAAATTTGTATTTTATTTTCTGTATCCCATGCCTGTTCTAATTTGAAGGAGATTTTGTAAAGCACTCAAAGATTACTTCTGTCAATTGACAGACATTTGACTTCAAAATATTTTTTTTCTTCTTTAAATTTAAATGCTGTTTATTCAAACACTCACAAAAAAGTTTCAATTTTTTTTTTGTTCCCAGTAAATCTCTTAATATTGTGGATTTGAATTGGATGAAATAAGATTGGCAAAATCGTGTAGTATTCTTAACAATTTGTAGAATAATGAGAAGATGTAATTTTTATTTCCAGTGGAACAATCGTGATTCAATAAGGCGTAAAATGGATTCAATTGATTCTTGATTTCAATTGTCAATATCGAGCATCATTTTCTTATGTTCGATCAAGAGAACCAAAGCTATACATTGTTCAATTTCCCATAATACAATTAATATTTTAAGAAGAATATCCCACAAGATGAGGAATGAGTTTTGGAGTTTTTGCAGTTTTTGAAGGTTTTAAGGCGCATTTTTGGGATTGAGGAAATGAAATTTGTGTTTTTTGAAATATTTGTGTAGATTTATAAATTAATTTAAATATATTTGTGAATATTCAGATGATTTTAAAATTGTTAATATAGAAATCGACAACTTAATAATTGAAAAATGGTAGAAAATTGAAAAGAATAATTTAAAAAATATTAAAAATAAAAAAATATTGAAATTTTAAAATGTTTTTAAAATATCGAAATTCAAATATATTGAAATTTTGAAATGTAAAAAATATTAAAATTTAAAAATTCAATAATATCGAAATTTTGAAATTTTAAAATTATAAAATTCAAAAATATCAAAATTCAAAAGTTTTGCAGTTCAAAAATTTAAAAATTCAAAAATGTTGCAATTTAAAAATTTAAAAATATTAAAATCTAAATATTTAAAAAAAAATTTAAGAATACAAAAATATCAAAATTTAAAAATGAAAAAAATATTGAGTTTTTTATATAAATACCAAAAATCAACCCATATGCTAGAAACTCTTCATATCATTCCAGACAACAAGCCAAACCAACTCCAACATCACCCAGAATAAATATCAATTCACATCCCAAAAAACTAAGTTCATACATCTTCTCAAGTACATTATATAAATTCCACAAGAATCTTCTTTTTAGCCCCAGATTTTCATTTTTATTCTCAACTTATTCCAGATTAGATAGATTCCGGTACACGGAAAAGAGAGTCGATAGAATTAAAAAAAACTTTTCACCCAACACAGCTAATCTGTTAACAATAAATTTAATTCCATTTAAGACTCTTCCCATTATTTATTTTAATTTCTTTTCATAGTCCAAAA
Source organism: Chironomus riparius (assembly GCA_917627325.4). Lineage (NCBI taxonomy): Eukaryota > Metazoa > Arthropoda > Insecta > Diptera > Chironomidae > Chironomus > Chironomus riparius. The sequence continues at coordinate 10,689,141 of OU895877.1, read as the reverse complement.
AAAAAATAATTTTGTGAGCTGAGAAGATGAAGGCAAAAGAGGAATGAGAAGAAAAGAAAAGTTTATGAAACAGATTATGAGGATTGAGGAGCATATATTCATTATACAATGTTATGTGACCGTGTGTATAAGAAGAAATGAGAAAAAAGCAAAAAAAAAAAAGGCAGAAGCAATAATTGAGGCGTATAAATGTACGTACGTAAGGAGAAATAATAAAGATGTAAAATGTAGAATAACAAATTTCAATGGGAGCAAATATGAGAGAGGTAATAAAATGAAATAACTTATGCTATATCATACATCTTACCTTACCTTCAGCATAACATCCATACACATACATACAATCAAATAAATAATTCCCTATAAGCTCTGGTAAGTGATACTTCTAGGGGTAAAAATTCCAACAAAATCTCACTCAATTTAAACACATTACAATGTTATAAATGTTTTATTGTCTAATGCTGGCATGAAAGGTTTATATATTAAGGCATTGAAGCTACTTGTGACCCACTAAGTGATAATTTAATTGCAATATGTGATGGGAGAAAAAATTGTTACATTTTATTCCTTTATATTCTTCCATCTAGTTTATGTTGAAGTCTCTTCCTCGTAAAACCACTCGAAATAATAATTTCACTTCTTATTCTTACATACTGTCAACAGCAGGAGGCAATTAAGATCTCTCACTATTTTTTTATGTTTCGTTTCTTGCTGTTTAATCGAAAATTTATATGCTCGGAGGGTCAGGGTTGGCATGTTTGTGAGATTTTGGAGATTATTGAAGATTTTACAGACTCTGGCTCATTTTAAGGGTATAAAACGGCATAAATCAACTTGAGCGTTCAAAATAGTATCAATCAACTTGAGCATCTAAGTATTTTAACACCAACTTGAGTATACTAAATTGAGGATGGACCAATTTGAGCGTCTAAGCAAATGTCACTCTACAAATATATAAAAAAGGTGAGTATTAAAGCATTTCCAGTCAACTTTAACATTTGAGCAAGTTCCATTCTACTTGAATATTTAAGCAAGTTCCGGTTAACTTAAGTATTTGAGCAAGGTTTAATCAATTTGAGTATTTAGGCAAGTGCAAGTCAACTTGAGTATATGAGCAAGGTTCAGTCAATTTGAGTATTTGAGCAAGTTTCAGTCAACTTGAATATTTAAGCAATGTTTAGTCAACTTGAATATTTGAGCAAGGTTTAGTCAACTTGAGTATTTAAACATGTTTCAGTCAACTTGAGTGTATAATAATGTTCAAGTTAACTTGAGTGTCTAATAATGTTCAAGTCAACTTGAGTATCTAATAATGTTCAAGTCAACTTGGGTGTGCTCGATAGTTTCAACTTAAGCAATCAATTTCATTCAACTTGAATGTAAAATACAGTATATGACGATTTAGTCCTCAATGATTTGATTAAAGTCTCGAATGCCAACCCTGCCTGATACAACTATAATGATGAAGCAAGCGAATCGATTATAAGGGTGCTGAATAAATTCTTAACCGATATAATGAGATTATCAGAGCAACATTGCCTATGAACGATATGTATATTCTTGATTCTGCCCATTTATGAATGAAATCGCATGCAGTTACTCGAGTGGACGATTTTTGTGAGTAACAATGCGAACGAAAAAAACTAAAATCTCATTTCGACTGGCGGATTTATTGAATGTACTGCGTGTGTGAGAACAAAACAATTTAAATCTTCTCAGAAAGACATAAAAACACATTCAATTGAACTTTTTAGTGGCCTCCAAGTCAGCTCAAGTCTTTCTGTAGACGAAAAAAAAAGCGATTTTACTGTAAAAAGAGAAAGAAAAAATAATTTTAAAGAAAAGAATTGAATTAAGAACTTCCCAATTGATCGCGACTGAAAACTTCCGCTTTCTACCCACAGTCAATTGACTTCAATCACACAAAAAAATCACTTATTGTTGTGTAGATATTTAGATGTTTTCATAATACATTAATTTAGCTTTGTATGACTTTATATATAATGTTTAATAGACAGTACTCGTGCTTTTTATTGAGAGACTTAGACGCATTTATTATTTAAATTACTAGATTTCTGAAACTAAACGATTTTATGAAAATTAAGGTTTTTGTGGGTTTTGAAAATTCTGAATTCAATATAGTGCAACTAGCTTCATGAGAAGGGTATCTAATCCAGTAATAGCCAACCCATGTGCCGCGATAAAAATTCAGAAAATTCCACTAACCGTATGCGATTTGGGGCATTGCTTACCACCAAGGTGTGTTCCGTAGCACAAAAAAGGTTGGACAACACTGATCTAATCTATCAAGTTGTCATCCAAACATGTGACCAAACATGTGGCATTTCATTTTTTAATCTGGAAATTATAAGTTTTTTGTGTCTTGAATTGGACGTCGATTCCCCCCTCAATGGGGAGGAGGAGAGGGGGGGGGGTAATTTACATCTGCCTATGCCATTAGATATCTCAAAAACATTCATTCCCTTTTCTATCAGCCAGCCAAACCCCCCATTCATCAAATCAAACTGTATTTTTTGTAGCTCCATTTTTCCTCAAAACCTACGTCAAATAATCTTTATTTTGAGGTGACACATAAAGAAAGTACAATTTTTTTTTTCATGTATATTTCAATGTCAAATTTATCTAATGATTTCATAATTGAAATTGAAGTGTTGCTATGGCAGATATTATAATGGCTTTGATGCACTTAATATATTTAAATTATCTTTCATTTTTTGCTTACAGCTTTCAATCACAATTTTCTTACTTTGATGTGCGTAAAAATGTTTTTTTAAATTTTTATTGGAACCGCTTAATCGATAAAAAAGAATCAGAGTTAAAGGTGAAATGTTTTTTCAATTGAAAGCATTTTTGTGAGATTTATTTTGCATCGTTAATAAATGTTGTTTAGATTAGTGTGTAATTTATTGAAATGCTGGGTAATTTATTAATTTATTTTTCTTGTTTTCTGTATACAAATGCAAGGTTATTAATTAAAGAAATTGAGTGTGATGAGAAAAGAATTGCTCATTATTAGTGCATTTTAACTTCAATTTAATAGCTTGGTAACCAGAAATTAATCCAAAAAACAATCAAAAATGGACAACCTAGTCATAAAATTAATTAAACAAAAATAATATTTAAAACCAACAAGATTGTTAAATGATTTTTTTTGCTCATTTTAAAAAAAAATATTTATGCCATACAATTTTTATGATCAATCTTTTTCTCGCTAATTTTCAATTTTGATGAAATATTTTTTATGAAGACATTAGAGCTGATGAAATATATTTTTTTAAAGCACATGTAATAATTTTTTGGCGTTGTTTAATAATATTTATGCCATTAATAATAAATGAGGTTCCTGATGAGGTTTAAAAATATTTTTTAAAGAATTTTAATTTGAGGTTATTTAAAAAATTATGTCAAGAGTTGGAGCAGGTTCGTAGGTTTATTCTAAACTATATTTATTAGCTAGGTGCATCTTACAATAGTCATTGGAACTATAGTCATTTTAATTCACATACATACAAGACAACCTTGAGTTCATTCTCACTTAAAGCGTGGATTCAACTTCCACACTCGTTTTTTATTGAAACTTTTTTCAATTCAATTTCAATTTAGTCATCTTCAATTGTGCAACAGTGTTACTAAACCTTTAAGCGCTTCAATTTTATTCTCAACATTAATAATTTTTAAATCTATATTATGTACACTAGCTCAGTATATAGCGCATAATCTTTACTAAGCAGTTGTGTGTCCAGCAGTTAATTAAAAAATCTTTAGATCTTAGAACTAGTGTTCATCTCGTCTTAAACTGCTGCACCTAAGAAGCCGAAGCATCTAAACTTCTGAAAATCACTAGGCTGGTGATGGGATTTGAACCTGGGAGTCTAAATTTCAGCACCAACTTTTATGATTTGTTCCTTGCCAACTGAGCTGTCAAGGCATTTTTGCTTCTTTATCTGTACTACGATAGCTATAATATTAAGGGCATTGACGGTTGCTAATTCAAAAAAATAACCATTCAAAAACTTTTCCTTTTTGGGTATCATTGAATGTAATCTAAAGATAGGTTCTCAAAAAAAGACTAAAATTCTAATACACATCATTCGATATTGACCCATTAGCATTGCCCTATTTTCGTAAATTTTGCTAATCATCAGTCATTACTCATAGAGCACTCGTGACGATTTGTTGAAATTTTGATGAATTGCTACTCATTTCTACATTATAATTCATAATGAATGGTCAATAATTTGAATTTTCTATTGCATATTTAACCAACCAATCATCTTAAACTCAAACGATTATGAATTTCGCAACTATTCAGCAAAAATATTAATTAATGAATTTTAAAAAAATAATTTAAAATTTTTATGTATGAGGAATTTCATTTTCAACAAAGAAAAAACTACTCATCATAAATTTTCATCAAAATCGTAGCTTAACTTTCCAAACTTGTCTCTATATAATTTTTTAATCCCCTTTAATATTGCAAAAAAAAAAATATACAAGAAAAAATAATTTAAATAAATTTTTTAAAGACTCTATAATATTAGCCATCATCATGGCTATTGATAGACATAAATGTGATTGAGAACAATCAATTAATTCACAAATACATGAATGTAGATTTAAATCTATTAAAATTAATTTGAAGTCAATGAATACTTGGATATCTTTATTCAAATCAGTGATCAATAAAGGCCCAAAAAGCCGCTCTATTACCTCTTAATTCAATTGGAAAACATATTCATCTATATCAAATCTTTGGTTTTTTTGCTGTTGCTGACATAAAAGCACTGTATACATTGTAGCAGATTTAAACAAGTTGGTAGTCGGACCGTTGGGAAGGTTATGAGTGGGCCTATTGAGGTTTGGATTCAGACTGAGCTTGATTGTGTAAAAATCTTGATAATCTAGTATAAAGCTTAGTTGAATTCAGGAGTATTCAGCTAGGTTTAGCTGAATTCAGTAGTATTAAGCTCAACCTAGCTAAATTCAGTAGTATTAAGCTTAGCTTTGATGAACTCAGTAGTATAAAACTCAACTTAGATTATCTTAGTAGTATTAAGCTCAATCTAGCTGAATTCAGTAGTAATAAGCTCAGCTTAGCTGAATTCAGTTGTATTAAGCTCAGAAAAGCTGAATTCAGTAGTATTAAGCTCAACCTAGCTGAATTCAGTAGTATTAAGCTCAGCTTTGATGAACTCAGTAGTATAAAACTCAACTTAGATTATCTTAGTAGTATTAAGCTCAATCTAGCTGAATTCAGTAGTAATAAGCTCAGCTTAGCTGAATTCAGTAGTATTAAGCTCAGAAAACTGAATTCAGTAGTATTAAGCTCAACCTAGCTGAATTCAGTAGTATTAAGCTCAGCTTTGATGAACTCAGTAGTATAAAACTCAGCTTAGATTATCTTAGTAGTATTAAGCTCAATCTAGCTGAATTCAGTAGTATTAAGCTCAGCTTAGCTGAATTCAGTTGTATTAAGCTCAGAAAAGCTGAATTCAGTAGTATTAAGCTCAACCTAGCTGAATTCAGTAGTATTAAGCTCAGCTTTGATGAACTCAGTAGTATAAAACTCAACTTAGATTATCTTAGTAGTATTAAGCTCAATCTAGCTGAATTCAGTAGTAATAAGCTCAGCTTAGCTGAATTCAGTAGTATTAAGCTCAGAAAACTGAATTCAGTAGTATTAAGCTCAACCTAGCTGAATTCAGTAGTATTAAGCTCAGCTTTGATGAACTCAGTAGTATAAAACTCAACTTAGATTATCTTAGTAGTATTAAGCTCAATCTAGCTGAATTCAGTAGTAATAAGCTCAGCTTAGCTGAATTCAGTAGTATTAAGCTCAGAAAAGCTGAATTCAGTAGTATTAAGCTCAACCTAGCTGAATTCAGTAGTATTAAGCTCAGCTTTGATGAACTCAGTAGTATAAAACTCAACTTAGATTATCTTAGTAGTATTAAGCTCAATCTAGCTGAATTCAGTAGTAATAAGCTCAGTTTAGTTGAATTCAGTAGTATTAAGCACAAAAGCTGAATTCAGGAGTATAAAGCTCAACTTAGCTGAACTTAGTAGTATTAAGCTCAGCCTAGCTGAATTCAGTAATAATAAGCTCAGCTTAGCTTCGATTTAGCTGAATTGAACTTATATATCGCTCAATTAACCTTAATCAAATGTGAAATTGAAAATTTTTGAGACAAACTAACCTCAAAGGTGTGACTACACCTGCAAATCATCAACCTTCACCAGAAAAATTCTTCTTTATTTTTGTTGCTCCTTTAATTCTCTCGAATTAATTAATTATCTCCTCTGTTTGTTTTAGATTGAATCTCTTCATGCGTGTTCGTATTCAAATATTTTCTTTATTTATAAGTTTCACTAAGAATGAGGAGGAAGAGATGAAACAAAACAAAAAAATTCCTGCAGTCGGCTGAATGAATAAATCTGATCATGATGAAAGATCTTTTTTCTCGATTTAATCGAAATCACACGTATTAGAAAAGGAGATTATGTCATATTGAATCTATGAACTGACTGTTTATTATTCACATTTACTTTAGACTTTTAAATAACTTAAGGCAAACATATCAAAATATTTTTCGACGATTGACACAAAAAATTGTCATTAATATGGTTTTATGGAACTGGTTTGCTGATAAAGAAATAAAAAAATTATTTTTTTTGTTTCTTCGAATTTTGAATTTAAATCAAAGTAACATTTTAATCCAATTATACTCAGAAGTCTTGTGATATGTGATGATGTGACTTATAAAGCGATGAAACCTGAACGAATATATCTTAAAATGATAATAAATTTACTACTTAAAACTCGAGAAATTAATTAAAAAATTTCTTCTTTTCATAATTTGAGTTTCAAAATTCTCCGTTTTTTTTACCTAAATTGGAAGAATTATCTGGCTGAATAAGTCCACAATATGTTCCGTATATTATGATTTACACAGCTTTTAGGCAAATGTCAAATGAATTTTTTTAAATCCTTTCCAATGAAGTGGAAAAACTTGATATAAGCATTTTAAATATTTTGATTTCCTTCAACCTAAAATGAGATAGTTTTGACGCTTTTTTTTGCATGACAGATGGTGATGGGGATTTGATGATGAGCAGTTTGGGTGGCTGGATGGTTTTGGTAAGTCTGATTTTATTATTAAAGGGATTCTCATGGGTCAAACCCCACGTCTTCGGTGAACTACAGTGAGATACTGAGTACAGGGGATAGACAGATATTTGGAGGGAAGGGGGGGGGGGGGGGGGGGGGGGGGGTACAAAATATTCAGGGGTTTGGGAAGAAAATTTTTTTTGATTTTTTTTACAAAATACCTTAGGGGCTGTTCACTTATTACGTATCGCGAAAAAATGACTTTTTAGACCCCCCCCTTGTAACAAAATTTGTATGAAAAAAAAATTTCCTTGTTTGAACCGTAACAAAATCTTAGACCCCCCTCCCCCCCTAAAAGCGTTACGTAATAAGTGAATGGCCCCTTAGCAAAATGAATAAATTTTTGTGGACGTAATGTGACCATTTCCCCCCTCCCCCCCCTTGACTCAGTCTAAGAATGCAAGTTAGTATTTTAAATGCCAGAGTATCTTATGAAATTCTTGTGATAAAATCAGAACAGCCTGTGTTTAAAAACATAAAATAATAAAAATGCGCTCCATCCATCAATCCTAAATTCACTAATTTCTCACTTACTTCCTTCATTAATTCTGCCAGAAAACATTGCCATTCAATCAAAGAGATCAATGCAGCTGATTAAGTTTTATATTTTCATATAATTTTTATTTTGGCAAGGGATGCTACCGTATTTGTGGACAATGCGTAGGATATAAAAACATGAAATTACATTTAAAATGTGTCCAAATGCGCATATTAAAGCCACAATCAAATATTATGGTGCGACTTTCAAAATAAGAAGCAAAAAAAAATATATATAAAACAGTAAGACAGTCCCACAGATCGAGTTAAAATTTATTTATTAAAAAAAATTCACAATAATAAGATAGTGGAGCCGAACATCACAATGGCCGTGTATCTTAACTAGCCACTCAGTCAGTCTTTTGTTGTTGCTGGAAATAAAAAAAAAATATTGTGTGACGTGCATTTGAATATTTTGAATAAACTCAATTTAATGGATCGCCCACGCATCAATAAAAGAGACTTCATAAACACTGAGACACAATTTTCTTGCTCTGGAAACAAAGCAACAAAAACAAAAAGTAGACAACAAGTAAATGAACAATTTCATCATATTACTTTTAATCAAATGTAATCATTTTGAGGTCAAAATATTTAATCATCAACGTGACCCACAGTTTTTTTTTTTATTTTCATGCTTTGCAGTAAGCACGTCGTGGCAGAAATGAATGAAAATAATTTAAGATCGCGTAGTAATTGATTTAATTAAGTGCCGACCGAATGACAGAATTAGTTTAGATTTATTGAGGTGGAGAAAGTATGGGAGCGCATTTTTTCAGTAATGAGATTGTCTATGGTGTACCCGAAAGGCACATGGTGTAATAATGGCTGTTAATCTAGCGTCCACAACGACATGAACGATGATTTCACTAAATCTGGCGTGGTAGTGCGTTCATGATGTTGTAGATGCCTGATTTACAGCCATGTGAAAGCCATGTGCCATTCGGGGTACTTTAATATCATGAATTCATAATTTATGGGAAAATATATGAATTATTTACAAACTACGGAGCTAGACAAACTGTAAGAACCCAAAACAACTCCCCTTCCTGGAAAAGAAGCTTCAAATAATTGCAATAGTACTAATTTAATTGTAACTGAAAATATTTTGCTCCGAATTCATTTTCACAAGTTTATAAAATTAATTTCTGTATTGTCGGCAGTAGCAACAGTCAGCAGCAGCATTAAGACAGTAAAATGTCATTTAATTATCGCACATTTATTGGCAATGCGCTAAAACGTTTTGTTGATGACTTCAATCATCGTTTATTGCACTTTTTATCTACTTATGCCACTGCATCTGCAACGGGACAATAAATTCAGATTTTTTATTGCTTTATGCATCGTTTTGGGAAGAATATTGTATGTTTCACTGATTAACTGACTGGTTCTTTCTCTCATTGCTTCTTGCTTCGTCGTTCGTCGTTCTCCTTCAATAAAAAAAAAAGGTATAAATATACGATAATTAAGTTGTCTGTTGTGCAAATTTTCTACGCTTTTAATTTTTTGAGCTTATGTTGTCCAGTGTGTCGAGGAGATCTTAATGATATTAAGAGTATTCAATTCCATTATATTATTAATTGTATTTTAAATGTGTATGAGTGTAAGTCGTGTCGGTATGTTGGCAAAGCTTTCCCACGAAGAGAGACTGTCTCCTATTTTTTAAAAAGTTAAGAACAAAATAAAAAAAAATTTGATAACAATAAGATAAAGTTATAAAAGATTTGACCGAAAGAACAAAAAAAGCAAAATTCGTCCTTTTTCTTGTACACATCTTTTTTTAATGATTTCTCATTTCACGCCGACAAAGATTGTTTATTTGCTCAATTCGGTAGCTCCTAGAATTGAAGTGTTTATTTTTCTAAATTTTTGTTTTATTTTTTTCTGCCTTTTTTTGAAGTTACAGAATATTTTTTATGCCTTGTAAATATTTTTTTCGTACTTTTTTGCTGTGTTTTTTGAGGGTTTAGGGGTTGTTAAATTTTAAAATTTATTTTTGATTTTTTTCAAAAGTTTAGAGAGACTTTGGCTACATGTAATTGGTAATTTTAGATGCAAGCAGAGCTCGAAGTCGATAGGGTTCGAGTCGACTCGAGTCGACTCGACTCAAAACCGAGTCGACTCAACTTTTCTCGAGTCAACTTTATTTTCTCGGAGTCAACTCTGAGTAGACTCGACTTGAGTCGACTCGAAGTCGACTCCATCATACAAAAAAAATTACCGAGTTGACTCGAAGTCGACTCAAGTCGAGAAAATGAAGTTGACTCGAGAAAAGGTGAGTCGACTCAAAAAAACCCGAGTTGACTCGAGAAAAGTTGAGTCGACTCAAAAAAAACCGAGTTGACTCGAGTCGACTTCAGTCGACTTCGAGCTCTGGTTGCAAGGGACATTTTTAAGTCACACTTGGAAACAATAGGGCTTGCAGATATGTTTTGAAAAATACAAGACACTTCCAAGACGCATATACTCGGGATTAATCACAAAATTCTTAAAATGTCCCAAAAAATCGTAGGAATTGCTGTCAGTAAACTTAGTGTTCCATTTGAAACCCCTCAACGGAATAGCACAAGTCGGTTAATTGATCAGAAATCAGTTACCAATCCGGCCAAGTTTGGCATTTAAATCGAACCTAGCACCATGCCAGAGTCATGCAAGTTTGGTGCCAGGAGTCTATTCGATTACCCCAGTTGTGATTTTCGGGTCAATTATTCATCAACTATACAAGGGAAGTGCTGGGATGTTTTAAAATTTTCGGGATTAATCCCAAGTGCATCTGTTTTGGACATCCCTCATGTTATTCATCCCGCAGTTTTACTGAGTTTCTACATTAATTAGCAACAAAATGATTAAATAGAGTTTATGTCCTCAAAACGCAAGCCGATAGCCACCTTTGTTAAAGGTTTAATTTATTTAATCAAAATTGCAATGCAAAAGAAACATTACATTTTAATTTTGTTGTTTATATTCCTAGCAATTAACATTATAATTCAGAAATATCCAAAAAGTTTTCTGAAATAAATTTGCCTCTTTGGTCAAAATAGATAAATTAGTAAGAATTAATTTATCAATTCAAAGGTTGAAGGTTCAAATCCTCACTAGACACAGTTATTTATTGGAAAAAAAGCTTTGTTAAAAGTATTTTTTTTTTTAATTTTTTTTCACCAAAATATTCAAAATGTCAACAAAAATTCACTTTTCAAACACGAGTAGCAGTAAAGCTATTCCCGAATTCCAAATACCCTAATCACAAAACAATAAATTAACAATTCTATTTCATTATCTATTTCACAAGATTCCTATTGCAATATTTTCGTTACAAAGTCATAAAAGTCGACCCGAACAGATGAATAGAACTAACCCGAAAATGCACCATGCACATGAGATATTTTTTATTTCTGGCTGTAACATGGTCAATATTTTCTTCAAAAAAAAAAGGCATCTATTGACTCCCATTTCCAGTGAATTTTGTGTCGCATCATTTTTGTGTTGTTTCTTTATTTTTCTTTTCTGATGACAGATTCATTAGTAAATATCTTTTAAGTCTTGCCGACATTTTTGGAGATAATTTATTACAAATGTTATTTTGCTTGTAACTTTACTCGAATGAGTGCATTCAACAGTGGCGAATTGGGTATATTGCTGACTCTCTTTTTTTTGGCAATTCTTACATTTTTTGTTAAGAAATAAGAAGAACGTAGGAAGTATCGTTAGTCATGGCTGGCGATGGCGCATTATTTTTATGTTCGGCTTTTTGGACGTATTTAGACCTTAATTGCCACAGAGATGAGATGGTACCTTGATGGCACCCTTAGATTAACAGCTTGGTAGGTGGACATGCAGTTATATAGAATAATTGCCAAAAGGACGGTCACGTCAATGGATATAAAGGTCTTATGGCTATTAAGTAGCTATACAGAATAGCCAGTTTGAGTCCAGCAACATGCCAGAGTCACGCCGGTTTGGTGCTAGATTTCTGTTTGATTAACCGACTTGTGGTAATCAGGAACTCCTTCCAACTCCCTGAGAACTCTTAACCTTACAAGAGGCAGGCATTAAACTGACAGACCTACAAATAAACCCAGAGACAAATGAATGAACCTGTTAAATGGCACTTAGAAGAATAAATTGATGTCCGTACCAAAGCATAGACCAAACTGACCTCCAAAGCAATTGATGGAAAGACAGACTAAAGAATAAAAGAACAAACTCATTATTTCCATGTCAAAAAGAAATCTGCTCAGAAAATGAAATTGAGTCATCTCATCACCACCCAACAGGGTCTTAAAAGAAGAGAATTAATGGTGACACAATGGTTCCTTTACAACGCTCACTGAATTGTCGGCAAATTTTTCTTTAAACAGCAAAGAGAATCGTTTTATAGAAAAAAATAGTCTTTTTGGAACTAAATAGATGTCTTCATCATGATGATTCTTTTTTTGGTGTTGAATGCGACACAAAACACATCTTAAACATGCGGTCTTTTTTTTTTTTTGGACGGTAGAAGTGAAAGAAGGAGACACAAAAGAGAAGTCGCATTTGGTAATAATCAATAATACTGTTTGACTAATTGGTAAAATATTTTCATAAAAACAAGACGGCAGCGATGCAAGAACTGACAATAAGCTTCTTAAATGAAAAACATTCAGTAAAATACGTTATACTGGTATTGTACATGTTCGATATTTCCTACAAACATCCTGCCTTTTGTGTCACGACAATTATTCCGCTGATGCCAACAAAAAATCGTATTGTTTGTGGTTTAAAATGATTTCATTCACAGTGCATTATTGTGTCCCTAATAAATATCAAATCACTCTATTTCAATATCAATATTATTCTATCGAAGTATATCCCATCAAAGAGCAACATTTTTTGAGATGCTCTACGTGACTAATGACCAAATTTATATCATATCCTTGAATTTCGTCTCCACTTTATTTCATTCGTCAGCAAACTCGATGCCTGACAACAATGATGCAGGATGAGATGAGTGAGGGATGCTTGCAGTTACATCAGAATCACTACAATGTCTTGTTTATGCAACAATAGCTGAATGTGGTAGGGAAGGCATTGATTTTGGGTTTTGTTGATGATTAAGGTGCATCTTGGTTGATTTGAAATTTGAATCTTTTTTGGTAAATTACATGAGCTACCATAAAAAATATCTGGATGAGCCAATGATGGATATCATACGAAATGATCTCAAATGACTCAAGTCGATTAATTGAATATAAATCGAGTGTCAAGCCGGTATGACTCTGGCATGGTGATGATTCGATTTAAATCCAGCATTATGATCGAGTCACACCGGCTTGGTGATGGATTTTTGATAGATTAACCAACTTGTGTTTTTTTTTAAATGGGATTTGAACCCTTAGCCCCGTTATGTTGATCGGTAACAAAGATTTTTGACTTATTCGAGCAAATCTCTTTTTAAAATTTAATTCTTATTTTGACAATTCCTCGTCAAAAGTTCTCAACTTTTACTTTACTGTCCAAATACTGCAAGTCCTCGACCAAACAGCAGATCGACTCAAATCGAATCTAGCACCATGCCGGCTTGGTGCTATTCGGGTTTATTTATTGCATCACCCAGACAGTCACCAAGCCCGCATCAACATTTCAAGTTCTCGCAAAACGCTAAAATCTTCATGCTACAATAGCAAAATATAACAAAAAAAAAATCTCGTTCACAACATTGTTAAGTGCTGAAGCGTGTCATCGATTTCCGAATTGAAACATCTCTGTTACTCAATGTTATTGTTATTTTTATGGAATCGCGCTGATGAAAGAGTTAAAAAATATATTTTAATAATATGAGACATACAACATAAGAAAAATGCGAGGGTTTAGTGAGATGAATGATTTTTCGGTATTAAATACCCTTTTTTTAAATACAATAACAATAACATCATCAGCAGCAGCAGCATGAAGGAGAAAAGTGAAAAATTGAATTTTAAAATAGCTTTTGATTTATGATTTTTAAATAGAAGTTTTGACGGACCCAATTTTTTCTGTTACAGGAATGTTCTTTTTGAGTTATTATGTGATATTAATGTTGATTTGTTCATAAAGATTATTTTATAAAAAAAAAACAAATTCCTTTCATATGAGTGAGTCTATGGGAAATTTAATCCAACAAAAAGAATTATTTTATTGACTTCTTGTGTCATGTCTTGATAATGGCTAGACTAATTTGAAGTATTATTTAAATTTATTTAATTTGAACGTTGGTGATCGTTGGAATTAATGATTTTTCGTGACTGAGAAATTTTTAAAAAGTTGAATTTTTGGTAAAATTGTTTGGTTGAGAGTAGCAGCAAATAGGAGATTTTAGGTGAGAGAGTTCCAGCCAATTGATGTGTTTCTACTCGGTAAGATAAGCTGGAGGCACTGCAACCCTAATCGATGATAGAATTTGAGATTATAGGACTGTAGCTATATTTTTTTCTTGAAAAGGTAACACCCCCCCCCCTCCCCTCCCGCTTCTTTCTATTAAGGTCACTAGAAAATATTTTCATTTTTTTGCGAGCATTTTAGTTTAGAGCAAGAACTAAACAGGCACAACCATAGCTCTGCTATTTTTAACCCTACGACATTCACATGAACTTACATCTTATCCAAGCATTAAAATTCACCCACAGCTCCCAGACAAAACATCATCCACTTCTGTGGGTTGTGTAAATAATTACTTACGTAAATCATATTAAATAACCATAACTACATGCATGACCATGCATCATCAGATCAAAATTTGTCTCCCATCCCTTCTCATCACGACACAAAACATAGAGAAAATATTTATAATAAATTGAATTTAATTTTGATGAAGAAAAGGTCACACGTGGGTCATCATCATCATCTTTATTGTCGTCTCCATCATTTTACTTTTCCCATATATCGACAATAAATAAAATTTATCACATTTCAGCAATTGTAACAATCATCGCATTTTATTCTATTTTTTGGGGGGCATCTTATTAGGGGTGGGAAGTGCTGATTTGTGAGTTCTTTGGCTGTCTGTCTGAGAACTTTAATATTATTTCATGACTATCATATGGGATTGTATTGTACATCGGGATTGTATTGAGATGTTTTCGGAACTTCTTCCTGCCGCTTAGATGGGGATAGTCTCTCCTTATTTTTGTATTATGTATGACTGTCACAGACTACCGCCATTTCATATAACATCCGTTAAATTTATATTCAAAAAGAATCAAATTTTTTATGACCGTTATAATATTCAAAAAATTTTGACGGTTAAACCAGATTTTACCATGCACTTACTCATTTTGCTCAAATTTTATTGTTAATAAAATTGAGAATGGATAAAAAAAAGTATAAAATTAATAATTTATGAAGAACTTTGGGATTTGTGCAGAATTAGTATTAATTAAAATAATTTATTGTTTACATAATGTAACTGTTTTTTGAAATTTGAATTTTCGGCTCTAATATCGAAGAAATCGACATTAATTTCGAAGAAGTCCGAAACGAAATGGCGGTAGGCTGGACTGTCATAGCTAGGTTGAATACTTGTCATATTGACAATACTCTTTATAATGATTGAGAGATTGGTGTCTGGTGGGAATCGAACATACGTCCTCACAAAGGAGGGATACATATATCCGGTCTGTTACCTATTCACTCGCGCCATAGATGCCCTCCTCTCACACTGTCAGATTCCTCTACATAAGGCTCAATACCTAAGGTTCAATTTTGCTTCGACATCACAATACATAAATGCGCTTACTATCCTCATAAACTGACCATGTCAATGCTATTTATATTGAACACACATACTCGTTCCTTAATGAACACTCACCCAAAATATTCCTATTAAAATGCCATAAAAATATCGAATCAATTCCAAATAATTGTCTGTTAAGTGGACAACAAACAGAAATCTAATAGATATAGATAGTGGATAGCGGATGGGACGTAAATTATGATGGATGAAGTGGAATTCTTTTTTCGGGCGTAGAATAAACCCGTATTTTAAGCAATGCTCGATATTGGTCTTTGATTTTGATCATTTATAAAAATATTATTGTTTTGTGGTTTCCGCATCGACCCTTTTTTTCTATGATCGATGCATTCTTAATGCAAAAAAAACACATTCTTTTTATTCGATCTATAGTAAAAATGTTGTTCAATGATTTTCAATAATAAAAAAATATTTTTTTTCTTACTCAATAAAAAATAAGTTTGAACAATAAAAATTAGTTGAATAAAAAGTTTTCAGGCGTTTTGTTTTATTATTATTTCTTTTTTCGTTCATTTTTTGTGCACATAATTGGAAAAATATTTTCAGTGCATTTGTGACCAATTCAATTGATGATAAAGTGTGCAATCATGAGGAAAAACTAATTGAGTGGTTTGGTGATTTAACTTGGGTTTGATGTGATTTGTGCGCATTTTGTGGGTTTTGAAGATTGAACAGTTTTGAGTTGTGAGTATGAAGACTTCAAAGGGGCTCAATAGTGTAGCTTGGAGGATAAATAAGAATGTTGTAGCGATTTGAACAACTTGGTTGGGCATCTTGTTATTGACACTGCATATCAACATGTTCTTATGATTACAGGAGCTATAATAGTTGAGATTAGGAACATTTAGGTGCTGTACACTCTAGTTTTCTGTGTAATTGACTGATTTGAATCAGGACTTACTTCAGTCACTTCCTTAGCTGGTTCGCAAGTGATTTTATTTCTGTGTCTGATCTTAAACGCCATTGAATCGTGTATACTAATCTAAAACAAGTCGGTTTCGATGGGAATCAAAACCACAACCTCAAAAACGACGATTTCTGACCACTCGATCAGAGATCTCTACCAATCAGCCACTGAGGTATTTATATCACTTTGGCTATCCGTCATACACATACAACCAGTTTCACAGTGAGCTCGAGGTTAAAGCCGATCTACTCTTCGAGCCATATCTACAGATACTCTAGCGTCTTATTCAACACATTCAATCCAGGTTTATACCAGGCGCCTACAGGCTTGTTCTTCTATTGAAGTAGCCTCTTACCTCATTAGCCTGTCCTCAAAAATAGCTCTGCCATTCAGTCATAATTCTCACAAAACAAGCTCAAGTTCCTTAATTCTACCCTTCAAAAATCTCAGCAGTTTAATAAATTTCCGTAAATTTTTTTGTGTGTTAACATAAATGCTTTCTTTTATTCCTCATGTTCATTGATACGGGTATTAGTTTTCCCTCAAAAAAAGGCAGAAAAAAAATCAAAGAACTAAGGATAATTCACATGCATGCAGTTATGCCTCTGTTGGTCATTTATATTACTTCCAGTACCACCAGTAGATTTTCTTTTGATTAATTCACAGTTATTAATGATTTTTTTCTCTAAAAAGCCAAATAATTGAAGAAAAATGTCTGCAGGGCATCTGAAAGTAATTTGTTCTTTAATAATGTGATGATATGATATTTTCTGCGGAACTGCTTGAGAGACTCATAGGTCGCTGTTTTATATTAAGCAATCTCCGTCAAGTCATTGCACCATAATGCATTTTTGACGCAAACACGTCACTTTTTGTTAACAAATTTCAACACATAGCGCACATGTAATTTGATATACAATTTATGCTTGCATAGACATTGTACAAAGCACCGGCACTTTACTGTATAAATGAAAAAAAAAAATGAAGCAGCCGATCTTACTTTATCTTGGCATTTAAGGGCAATCACATTTGAATATTTGATATTTACGTCTTCTTTTTTTGTTGCCATATAAAGAGAGGATTTTTCTTCATAATGCGCTCGATTTAAGATGTGATGAAATGTGTCGGCAAAATATGGTATGGATTTTGATGCTCATGAGGAAGGGAACTTGGGGAAAGATGGAATTTATTTGAGGTTATGATATGGTTTTGTTGGTGGTGGTGTTTGAAATTGCAAGGATCATTGGGCATTAATTCAAAAGATTTAATCAGTTTTAGGAACTGGATGCTTTCTAGGGGCATAGCTAGGAATTTGAAGAGTGAGGGGGGAAGGGGGCAAAAAATTTTATATGGAAATTTAGGAGAGAAAGGGTTTTTTAATAAAAACCCAAGAAAATGAAGAAATTTCCGTTAATGAAGCAGGATTCGTCTTTCAAATCTGGCTACGCGCCTAATCCTTTCTATTCTATAGCTCAGTGATTGTCAACCCATGTGACGTGACACAATAAAGTGTGTGCCGTGAAACAAAATTCGAAAAATCCCACGAGCCGTTTGGTCATGACTTACCATCAAGATGTGCCGTGGCACAAAAAAGGTTGACCACCACTGCGTTAGATTACTAGACTGGATTCTAAAAGAATTTAAAAGAGATGCAAATGGCACAGCGACATGAGTTTACTACAGTTCATTTAATGAAGAAAATCAGTGGCGCACAACCTTTGTTGAGCCACGGGTGGGCGTGAAGTACGGCCGAGACCCATATCGACACAGTTTAAAAATTATACCTAATTTATGTCATAATTATGTCAGTACCAAAAACACTTAGTTTGAATTTTGTCACCCTCGGGAACACTATGAACCAGTATAGCTGATTTTGGTCCAAATCTTAGCCATACTTCGCACTTATTTAAGCCACATTTTCTCGTAAATGTTAAAATATTATTAAAAAATAATTAATCCTGAATTATGTCGCTAGTTTTTTCGAAGAGTATGGACAAAATTCAGGTGGGGTAGTCGAAATTTTAGCTTTCGATTTTTTTAAAGCTATGCATTACAAAAAGTAATATTGGTATATGATTTATGTCAAAATTATGTAAATTCAAATAAAACATCCAAAAAAAATTTTTTTGACCAAAGTACACCATAGAAAATCAATTTTCAATTTTGGACTAGGGGCGACCCTAGTCAAAATCAATTTTGTCACTTTTTTCTTCGGGGGTTTGTCCAAATGGATTGAAACTTTGCATAAATATTCTAGTGCTTAAAACAAATACAAATAAAACATCCTAAAATTTTTTGAGCAAAGAACCAAGTAGAAAATCAATTTTCAATTTTGGACTAGGGGCGACCCTAGTCAAAATCAATTTTGTCACTTTTTTCTTCGGGGGTTTGTCCAAATGGATTGAAACTTTGCATAAATATTCTAGTGCTTAAAACAAATACAAATAAAACATCCTAAAATTTTTTGAGCAAAGAACCAAGTAGGAAATACATTTTCAATTTTGGACTAGGGGCGACCCTAGTCAAAATCAATTTTTTCACTTTTTTCTTCGAGGGTTTATCCAAATGGATTTAAAAAAAACACTCCTTGGTAGATCAAAAGCAATGATGAAAACTTCACACAGCATACGGTTGGTGGGATTTCCCAAAATCTTTTATAGCACATTAAAGTATTGCACGGTACACGGGTTAGTCAATACTGAAGTAAACGGTTGGTTCAAAGTTGATCTAAAGAAACCAAGTTGTAAACACTCCGTGGAAGTTAGCCGCTTTTCGCCGATTTGGCTTTTCGCTGATTTTTTTATCAAGTAAACTTGATCAATTTGAAATTCGCTGATTTTTAATTTTCGCTGATTTAAAATTCGCTGATTTTCAATTTTCGCTGATTTTAAATTTCGCTGATTTTTTTTTAAATTTTCGCTGATTTTTGAATTTTCGCTGATTTTAAATTTTTTGCTGATTTTAAGAGAAAAGTTTAAAATGTGATCATAAAAATCACCGGAAACCCGGAAGCAAAGAACCATCTTCGCGAAATCACCTGCTAAATGAAAATCACGTGGGCGTGTAGTACGGCCGAGACCTTTATCGACACAGTTCAAAAGTTGTACCTAATTTATGTTAGAATTATGTCAGTAACAAAAACACTTAGTTTGAATTTTGGGACTAGGGTCGCCCCTAGTCCAAAATTGAAAATTGAACTGACGTAAATCTGGCATATAATACATATCATTACATTTTTTTCAATTTGCTCATACTCTTTACTGTGCAAACGAAAAAATAATATTTCTTTATCCTGAAACACTTGACATAATAGTGACATAATTCAGAATTACTTTCTTTTTAGTAATCTAATATGTAAAAGCCCAACTCACTGATTCACTGACTCTGGAACGGAAGTCATGTGAAGACATTTGTGAAGACGTGTGAAGACAAAAATTTAAGGAGTGTTGACAAGGTGGTTGTCAGGTGGGTGTGGGTGTCAAGTGTGGGTGTCAGGTGTGGGGTGAGTGTCAGGTCGGGGTGGGGACAAGGTGGGTGTCGATAAATTTTGTGAAGCCAATGATTTGTGGGGTGCTGATAAGGTGGGTGTCAGTTTGGTGGGGGGGAGTTAATAAGGTGGGGGGGGGCAAGTTGGGTGTCAGGTGGGTCCGAATTTGAGGGGGTTTGTGAAGCCGTGTTGACAAGATGGGTGTCGGGGGTGAAAAGTTTGGTGTCAGGAATATTTTGTGATGCCATATAAAATTTTGTGAAGCCATGTGAAGTTTTGTAAAGCCATTTATAAAATTTTTGTGGAATTAAGGGGATCCGAGTTTGAGGGGGTTGTGACGCCATGTGAAGTTTTGTGGTAGGATTGACCTTAGAAATATTATGGTTATTTGCGTCCTACAGTTATTTACATAATACTAATCAAATTTTAACCCTGATAAGAGGCGCCACGGGCGCCTCCGGAAAGCCTAGTATATAATAAAAACACCGAATTCACTGACTCACTGACTCTAGAACGGAAGCCTTGTCAAGCCATTTGTGAAGTCGTGGGAAATCAATAATTTGAGGAGTGTTGACAAGGTGGGTGTCAGGTGGCGGTTGAGTGTCAGGTGGGGTTGGGTGTCTGGTGTGGAGTAAGGTGGGTCCGAGTTAGAAGGGGCTTATGAAACAATGTGAAGCCATATATAAAGCATTTGTGGGATTGAGGGGGTCCAATTTTGAGGGGTTTGTGAAGTCATGTGAAGTTTTGTGGTAGAATTGACTTTAAAAACATTAAGGTTATTAGAGTGTTACCATTATTTACAAAATATTAATCAAATTTAAACACTGATAACGGGCGCGCCCGAATAGACTAGTAATTTAATATTTACGAGAAAATGTTGTTCAAACATGTGTTAAGTATGGCCGAGATTTGGACCAAAATCAACTATACTGGTTCATAATGTTCTCGATGGTGACAAAATTCAAACTAAGTGTTTTTGTTACTGACATAATTCTAACATAAATTAGGTACAACTTTTGAACTGTGTCGATAAAGGTCTCGGCCGTACTACACGCCCACGTGATTTTCATTAAGTGGGTGATTTCGAAAAGATGGTTCTTTGCTTCCGGGTTTTCGGTGATTTTTATGATCACATTTAAAACTTTACTCTTAAAATCAGCAAAAAATTTAAAATCAGCGAAAATTCAAAAATCAGCGAAAATTTAAAAAAAAATCAGCAAAATTTAAAAATCAGCCAAATTCAAAAATCAGCGAAATTCAAAATCAGCGAAAATTGAAAATCAGCGAATTTCAAATTTATCAAGTTTACTTGATACAAAAATCAGCGAAAAGCAAAATCGGCGAAAAGCGGCTAAAATATACTGAGTGTTGTAAACCTATTTTAATATCATACGGCTGTAAAAAGATAATCAACTAAACTTCCCAAAAGTATCCCTAACATAACATTTTCTCCTGCAAATATTTTCTACATCTCCAAATTTATTTTGAATATCCACAAAACTCGAGAGAAAAATAACAAAAAAAATTATGTTTCAGCATTTGAAATACAAAAAAAAGTTGTATGACTAAATGGAAGTTTATGTAGCACAAACAGCTATATTGACAGAACAAAGTTGTGATTTTGCTTCAAATTAATTCAATTGAAGAAAAAACACGAACCAAAAAAATTTTATGTTTCATGTTGAAATAAACGTGGTGCAAAAATTTCCAACTTAATCAACAGAAAAAAATAAAGATTTAAAATAGAAATAGAAGGGCGAACGTACCCAACAAAAAAATTTTGATCACCACCTTGGAAATGCTTCTTATTTGCCATTCACGTTAATCAGTCTCGTATAGAAAATAATAATAATAAATTTTGTACATGATTTCTTTTATATTTGATTAGTGTTGAATACAATAAACTTATGTGGTTCAATCAAATGATTATTGTTTTATTTCATCCACAATCTTTTTTTTTTCTCGTCCGATTTCAATCAAAGAGAGAAAAATAAAAATCGTAATCGTGAAAACACAAACTTTAAAGTGCTCATTCGTTTGAAAAAAAAAATACAAAAAACAACTTCAGATGAATATTTTTTTTTGAATATAACAAAGCGAAACGATTTTTCCTCAATTCACACAAGTGATTTTCAATATTTTTTTTTTGTGTGAAACATCTGCGAGAAATTGAGAATTGGGGGTATTCTGTGAATATTTTATATTTTTTGTGCGTTATTTATTCAGTTTCAAATGTTAAAAGCCCGAGCAACTAGTGCCTAGTGTTTAACATTTGGCTATAGGGCCTGAGAAACAGATAAAAAAGAGTTGAATTTAATGTAACTAGGTGAAGCTAGGACTTGCTTTTTTTAGAATAGTCAAGAAAAATCAGGTCAATCATATAAGAAGTACCAATCCAAAGTATTGGGTCGTATTGAGCTAGGCTGTCGGGTTTGCCGATGCAAAGTTAACTTAATTATCTATTATGCGTATGACAGGGGCGTAGCCGGGGGGGGGGGCATAGGGGGCACGGGCCCTCTCTACGAAAATCTGATAATTGCTTTATTAAGTATTTATAGAGAAGAACCAGTTAATGTAATAGAAGTGATGAAAGAAATGTCAAAATCAGCACGGAAAATTGAATTTAATGTATGAATAATGAATTAAATATTTAAACTTATCTGGCTACGCCCCTGGCGTATGACTTTTAGTTTTATTGCTGAAGTAGCTTTACTTGTGGGCTATCCAACTGCGCACTATTGAGCGGGACAGTCTTACTTTTTTTTTTATCAATGCCCAGTCTAAAATCCTTAATGTTCAGCTATGTTGAACCCTATTTTCTTGGAAAATGCTTGAAAATTCGGTCTGTCCCGCTTTTTCGGAACTAAAATCCGTGCCGTCCCGATTTTTACCAAAGAATCTGTTGAAACCGATGGAAAGCCTATTTTATTAGGAATCTCTAATATGTTGCGATAGGGGCGTAGCCTGGAATTTAAAGAGGGGGGGGGGGGAATTTTTTTTGTATGGAAAAGATTATTGGGGGGGGGGGGGGGGATTTTGGATTTTTCCATAAAAACCCTAGCAAAATAAAGAAATTTCTTTTTACGTTGGGGGAATTGTCCCCCCCCCAAATCCTCCACCCCCTGGCTACGCGCCTGGGTTGCCAGCATCTTAGAATTTTTCTTCAACGGCTTATGACATTATAATTAACAATAGTGCCTTTTAGGCTACCGCAATTAATTTTTTCATACACATTTAACCCCCTCCCCCTTCTTCAAAATCCAACTCACGCCTCTAATGTAGTGATGGCCAACCTATGAGCCACGAAAAAAATTAGAGAAACACCAAAAACATTAAGCCGTTTGCGGTTTTGGTAATGACTTAACACTAAGGTGTGTGATGGCACAGAAAAGGTTGATCACAACTGCATTAATGCCCTATAATGAAGCAGCAACCCCACAAAAAACAATCAATATACATCCCGGGTCACATCATTCTTCAATGATTTCTTCATCATCACACATAACCAAGCAACAACAGTTTAATTTGAATTTTTTTTTGTACTTGGCAATAAACATAAACACCCAAGTACACATAACGAGTGAGAGTTTGAGATGTTTACAATCATAAAGAAATAAATCATTTTAAATGAACCACTTTTGATGTTAATTACATAAAAGTGAATGAGGAAAATAATAAATATTTATTTAAAAAAGAAGAATTCCTTTGAGAATTTACATTCACGCATCATTTGTGTTGCTCAAAAAAAAGTCCACAAACGAACTCGAAAATAATGTTTGATCCGAAAATTTGTTGATTGATCAAAAATGTTGGCTATGAAATGAAAAAAATTCTGTCGGATATTAATTTGAGCCTTTAAATGTTTGAAATTAAATATTTATGCAATTTATTGCAGCTTAAAAATTGTGTTTATAAATAAATTATTGATGTATATCTTTTACTTTATTCATCAAATATTTACATACATAATCAGTTCGGTGAAGAAAATGAAGAAAAGATTTAAAAAAAAGTTTATTTTTTGATGATTAGATTGACTTTTGTGGTGAAGATTTTGAAGGTTTTGAGAATTAAGCGCATTTTTAATTTTTTTGGTTATCAAAAATGCACATTTATGGACTAGATCGTGATTTTGTCGTTTGATATTTAATCAATTATGCTTGATAAGATTAATTTGAAGCTTTAAGAGATCTCTACACCAATTTGTAGCAACATAAGCTAATGTTATTGCATAAATTCACAGATTTGAGCTAATTTAGTTCACCGACAGTCAATTTACTGCCATAAAATGCATTTCTAGATTGACTTTGTCTAGAATCAAGTTAGGAGTCGTTCATTTATGACGTCCAGGGGCGCAGGGGTCAGCAAGAAAAGAACAATAAAAATTCCTAGAAGTCAATTGTGCTTTTCTAAAAAAATGACCGTTAATTTCAGACGTCATAAGTGAACGACCCCTTATTTAATCCTCTGCATCCTTCATTCAAACCAATAATCACCGTTACAACATTTACAGGATATATGAGTTAGCAACCATGCAATTTATTGCCTATTTTTCCAACAAACACAAACAATAACATCCAAATTTCCAAAAATTCATCATCATCATCCGATCGGAAGCATCAATCCGTAAACTTCATTGGAAAAAGTGTGAAAACGATTGCCTCATTTCCAAGAAAATGTAGCCAAGACCCAAAAATATTTACAGAAAGAGAAGAAGAAATTTAACCATGAACTTGAAGGCGATTAGGAAAATAAACAGACGATGATATTTCAAGCGTAGCTTTATAAATGACAGCTAAAATTTATACTTCTATTCATAGATGTGTAGATAATTGAGATCTAATAATTATGTTCAATAAAAAAATATATTCTTTTGGTTAGATTTTCATAGGAAAAATATAAAAAGTATGAAAATTTATGAGGTGAGATGGGCTAGAGCGCATTTTTTTTGGAACAGGATTGAATCGTGATTTATTATTTTTTGAAAAAATTAAAACTCTATTTGGGATACTCTATCATAGTCAATTCTATCTAATGAGTCTCATCAGGGGCGTAACCCCAGGAAATTCAAGCTTATGTCGCAAGCACAATGAGTTGATAGCCCTGCTGAGCGGCTTCTTTACGAATAGACAATTGCCAAGGAGCACTTGGTCTACCAGGTTTTCGTCTACCCGTCGTATTCTAGAATACAGCTTGTTGTGTTATTACTGCAGGGTCTTTCCTTAACGTTTGACCAATTCAGCCCCATTTTCTTTTGCCTTTATCTTTCGGAATGTGCTCCTGCTTTGTGTAAGCATTAAGTTGCGTATTGCTGTAAGCTGCGATTAAAAGATGCCGAAAATTTTACGACGTCACGCATTTACGAAGGTTTGAACTTCAGAAAAATTGTCCATTGACCCCCCCCCCCCCCACTCCTTTCGCTTCTCAACTCTAGTCACAACAACAAGATAAATTTCGTATTTACGAATATCGTCACTCAAAGGATTGTGTAGGTAAACGGACAGCAAGAGAGACCCACAGACAAAAGTATAGACAGCCTGACAAAATGTGAAGACTTCCATCATTTACTTTAAGAAATGCTCGAGAAAAAATCAGAAAGTCATAAAAGTTTGTTGCTACAGAAAAAAAATTCTTGTCAGATATCTTTTGTTATTTCCGAAAAAAAAGAAGAGATGTGAAACTGGCCATTTATGATATAATTCATAAATTGATATCCATCTGGATCTAGTAATATGTATGTGCAATAAAACCTTAAATACATGGTAAACAAGAATGATATGAGAAAAAAAAAATAATTTTATATTGCTTGGATGTTGTAAATTAATAAAAATATGAGAAAGAAAACAAGACAAAATAAGAACCAGATTTATTGCAGTAACGAGAAAGAGAATTGAAAATAAAAATTATTATGACTTGATTATGCTTTAATTTGGGGATGAATTTATAAGTTTTGGCTGATATATGTGATAATAGTCAATGAGGTGTTAGATCCATGGGATATTGACGTTGTTCATTGAAAAATCCACAGCTATAATTTGCTGTTGAAATGATGAAAATTACTTTTTATTGAATTTGTTTACTTCAACAAGCTTAAATGATTTTTTTTTTGAATTTCTGTTTCTTTTCTACTTTGATGATGTGGTTTTTAGGAAGCAATGATGAGGTTCTTTGGCACTTTGGGTTGAATCTTACTTATCGGTAGCCAGCAATAGAGCCAGTTGTAAGCGGCATCTGAGGAAGGCCATGGATCACAATTGATCTGTAAGGTTATCGAAGTAAGTAAGTAAGTCATTCGAGACTTGTTGCTTGAACTCTTTGATCAATTTCGAATTTTTGAACAAAAATTGGATCTAGGATAAGCTTAAGAAGTTGTCAACAAACATTTATGGCTGCATTGTATGTCTGAAGAAGTGACAGTTCGATTCCTAGTACGAAAATCAAATAAAATTAATTTCAGTTATTGTCAACAGTTTGAATTTTCTTCAAAGATCTACGCTTTACTTTCTAATTGCACCAAAAACGACCATAATAAGCACGTAGCTAGAAATTTTTTAAGTTAAGGGTTTAAGGGGGGGGGGGGGGTTGAAATTTTTTCTCAAAAACTCTAGCAAATGATGCCCTTGGACCATATCAAGCTATAAATTGTTTTATAAATTCCAAAAAAATGCGCTCTATACCCTCAAACCTTACTCATACCTTCTCAATAAATATTTTCGTTAATTTTCTATCAAAAAAGCTGTAAAAATTTCCTTACATAAAATTCCCAAAAATAAAATAAAATAAATCAAAATCAGCCTAATATAAATCAAGGAAGGTGAATGGGGTGATAAAAATCACACACACAAAATAATAGAATTATGATATTATGACGCTTGTTATACAAATTGAATACTATTGTTCCCAACAAATAAAGAAAAAAAGAATCACCTCAATGAGAACTCTTTCCTCCTTTCAATCGTTGAGAACAGAATTATTAAATTTAGTTCTGAAAAATTAGAAGAATTAAAATTTATAACTGCAACAAGTCTTAAGTCTTTGATCTCTTCTAATTTCTATTGAAGTGATATTTGTAAAGAAAGAAACATTTCAGATCGAAGATGTATTCGTATTAGAATCTCTTCTTTCATTATGTTCTATCTGTCTCTCAAGTGATGATAAAGAAAAAGGGGAAAAACTCGAGGCAAGTTGGGAGTGCATCTGGGTTTTAAGTTTAGGGCGCATTTTTGTTTGAACTTGTACGAGAATATGTACATGATTTGAGGTTATGTTGGTCGATAGAGGTCCATTAGGGTCAAAAGAGTAGCTCTGGTATTGATACAGCCTTAGTAGAGTCGATATAGCATCTATAAAGTCTATAGAGACTTAGTAAGGTTAATTGAGTGACTCTAGTATCGACAGATGATCTATAGAGTCGATAATGACTTACTAAGGTCAAAGAAATAACACAAGAATCGCCAAACACTATCAAAAGTTAAACTAGAATTTCTCGATACTTCAAGAAATCTCAACCATCAGCCAAACAGCACACACATCCCCTCACATTCCCAAACAATCAGCTTTAAAAAATCTAAATCATAACAAATTATCGAATTCATGAGAATTTTTCAAAAATAAAGCAAAGATTTCTTTAATGAATAAAAAAAGTGTAAAGATATGAGCAAAGAAGATGAAAATAATTCGAATATGTGAATTTCCTCTCATGTCGTTGTGTATCAACAATTAACAAAAGCCAGCTTAATTGATTCAAAACAGAGCAATTGGAGCTGAATGAATTTTTTTTTTTCGGTGTGGAATGAAAATAACAACAATTAAGAAAATGCGTTAAGACTTTAATTGTTTCAGTACTCTTATTACTGCCGCAATTTCAAACAGCAATAAAAGGAAATTGAAGCATATACAACATGTGAGTAGCAGAAGTAGCCGAAGAAGTGGAATTGATGGAGAGAGATCAATAATACAAAACAATTGACTTTCATTAATATTCGAAATGGACCGAAAAAAAAAGTTATTTTTTGTTTCTTTTATCTTAAAAACAATTTCTTTTTGGCTTCTTTACGATTAATTGAAAAAATATATAATTTTTTATGAATGAAAAACTTTTTTTTTTTGAAGATATAATGAAAGAAAATTTACAATTGTTTGGCACTTTATGATCCACCACTTCAATTATTCAATGATATTTGAGTGATGGTGGTTGCGATTGGACTTCCAGGTTAGGTTGTGAGACTCGTCCGATGAACGTTTGGGAACGAATCAGCTCAAATAGCACATGTCGGATAATCGAAATGAAATCCTACGCAATGATCTTATGTCATCTTAGCTTAGGATTTCGTCTCGATTATCAGGCTTGTGCTGTTCGACAGAACTTTATAAAGCAGTGTTGTCCAACCTTTTTTTTTAGCAACGGCACACCTTAGGGGAAGCCATGACTAAAGTCACACACAGCATACGGCTCGCATCATTCCAAAAACGTTCTACAGCACACCAGTGTACCGCGGCACACAGTTTGGACAACTCTGCTACAGAGACTCTAGTGTCTTTAAGTTTAAATCTACTCCAGTGCCCTGGTTTAACCATAATCATTATTTATTAAGATCTAGAGCATTGGTTGCAATGCAGGCACCTGTGCACAGGTGAGAACCGTACAATTCCTTGATAATTTATAAGGTTTTTTTTAACAAATCCTTACAAATTCTAATAGAACCTCACAAATTATCAAGGAATTGTATGGTTTTCACCTGTGCACAGGTGCCTATATCACAACTCTGACCTAGAGTACTTTGCAGTTTATCTAGCAGACCTTACCAAGTAGGACAAAACCTATACGAAAGAATTCAAAATCACATCCAGGACTAAAATCAAGATTCGTAAGTATATCAAGGATTTGAACTTAAAGTTTCTTTGTCTAATAACAATTACTGGATCCCTGCCACGTTGGTTCAACATCCTGCTAGTATTAATACAGATTCTGCTGACACCTAACCTCACGAAGAATACACTCCATTGCATCATAAATACTCAAAATTCTCAGTACACTTCCCATAAATATTCCAAAAACATCAAAGATAATCCATAGTAATTAAGACCATCCGCCATCCCAACACCTTCACTGCGTGGAAGTCACAAATTATCAATTTATTCCATAAACAATAACCGGGAAATGAGATGTAATGAACTCAGTTTCTATTCGCTTAATAGATTCTAACGAGCACACAAACCCCATCTGCACGTGTCCTTAACAGTTCTCTCATTTTTTTATCCATAAAGGCACCAGATTGTGATTGTTACATAATCCTCACAATAATATGAATAATAAAAAAAATATATACATAAATTCACATCATTATGTTTTCATATGTTTATGGTGATGAAAAGGAAATATTTTCGCAGTTAACAAAAGCGTGTCACGTGCATCACATTGATGTGATGTCGATACAGAACGTGACATTATTTACATAGATCGTCATTTGTTATTTAAAAAAAATGAGAGACTTGTTTTCTTGAATGAAATCGACTAATGCAACCAGTGTCTTTAACCTTTCACTTGATCGCGTTAATCGTTGCGTTAACAAGAACATATTTCAATTCTTTTTAGTTCATAATTTTGTTGTAGTCGCACCCTCGATGAATGATGTTTTGGGCTGGCAGCGATCACATGATACTTTTTTGAATGTTGGGATTGAATAAGTGAAGATTGTGATTAGATAAAGTGAGATTTGAGCTTCTTAAGTTGAGATCAATTGATTTAGAGCAGTGTTGTCCAAACTGTGTGCCGCGGCACACTAGTGTGCCGTAGAAATTTTGTTGGTAATTACGCAAACCACAAGCTTGCTTCCAAAGTGTGCCGTGTCTCAAAAACTTTGGACAACACTGATTTAGAGATTTACATGCGAAAAGTGTGAGGAAAGCTCTTCCAGCAGTAATGTAAAATTTATCAAACACTAATTTAATTAAGCAGAGAGAGTAAGAAGCCTGGCAAGTCGAATGAAACTAATCTAAAACGTCTGAAGCTGAATAAATTAAGACTAGAGCATCTAAAGTCAATCAGAGTGTGTTAAAAGCTTCTAAAGTTGAGATAGTAGATGTCAGGCTAATAAATCGGAGCAGACTGTGTCTGTTGCTTATCAAGTACAGCAGAGTCATACTAGAGCTCCTAAGGACAACCACCTTAGGACTACTTAGGAAAGTGTTCCTAAGTAAGTGCCAGGCTCTTCAATCAGTGCAGACTGAGTCTGTAGCTAATCACATACAGCAGAGTCATACTAGAGCTCCTAAGGACAACCAGAAAGTGTTCCTAAGTAAGTGTCAGGCTGTTCAATCAGTGCAGAATGTGTCTATAGCTCATCAACTACAGCAGAGTCAGACTTGACCTCCTAAGGACAACCAGAATGTGTACGTAGCCTCCAGTATTATCAATAACAGGCCGTTCACTTATGACATCCGGTGGGGTCAGCAAGAAAAGAACAATAGAAATTCCTGAAAAAAAATTATTTCTTTTGGGGCCGTTCACTTATGACGTCCAGGGGGGAAGGGGGGAAGGGGAAAGGGAGGGGAGGGATTTAGCAAAAGAAGATCATTAGAAATTACCGTTAATCTCATCCGTCATAAGTGAACGACCCCGAAAAGAATTCCAAAATCATTACAAATCCATCACGGTGTGACAATTTAATAAATATTGACAACCACTTCATCCATAGTAAGAACTTATTTTCATGTTTTTGTTCCTCGCTTTTAGATTCTTATTCTCTCGCGCGCGAGTTGAGTGTTGGTGTCAAAAAAAGGGAATCGTAGGCGTTAATTAATCCCAATTAGTTTGTGTTACAACACATTAACAATATGTTATGAAACAATTTTTCTTGATGAGGCTTTGGAAGAAGCCAATTTTGTAATAAATGAACTGTGAACGCATTTCACAGAAATTTTATTTTTTCGGAACAGAAAAATTCTTTTTAATTTATGTCCCGCATTTTTCTCGCTTGTGAGTTTTTAACGAGATGATCGAAATGCACTTTTACATGCTGTAGAGGATGTAAGTGCTTCTCATTTTTTCAGGGGGGGATACTAAATGAAGGGAATGATGAAATATATGAAAAACAATAAAAATATTTATATTCATCTCATTAATTTTCTTAAACAATGCGATGACGTTGTAAAAAAAATTATTTAAGTTTTTGGATCTTCTCTTGAGGCTATAAGTAATTTAGTTAATAAAGAATTAAATGATACTTAACACCCTCATCAAAAACACTAATCATACTACGGTTTTAATGACTTAACAAGAGCTCTAAGTTTTTACTAATAAACATATGGTTTCAATGTTTAACGGCTGCTTTATGATTTAACATGAAACTTGTTTGTATGAAAGATTATTGTTGATTATTAATAAAATAAAACATATTGCTGCAAAATAAAAAAAAATATATTTCTTAAGAAACAACGGTTACAGATGAAAGGCTTTATTCCTTCTGGTATGAAAATGCCTTGGCAAAGACCTGACCGTCTTAACTTTGTCAGTATTAAATGAGTCAGTGAGATATGCAGATGTGATGTGTTTATCTCTGGTTTGAATTTTGCTGCAGGCAAGGATGCTCTTGTGTTTGATTATGAATCATTAAAAACAAACTTAAGAAATAGAGTTGGATTAAGTTTTTAAAATGATTTGTTTGAAGGTTGTTTGCCCACTTCACCCCTTCTAAATGATATACGTCATATCCCGAATAGCACAAGTCGAACAATCGATCAGAAATGGTGTTGGATTTAAATCGAAGCCAGTACTATGCCAGAGTAATGCCTGCTTGGTGCCAGATTTCTATTCAATTAACCGACTTGTGCTTTACCTAAGCTAGTAGTTTACCTAAGCTAGTAAAGAGTTGACCATGGCTGTAAAATTTGGACATCAATCTTTAAAAGGAAAATAAGTTATATTTGATATAAGTGGATTATTGATCTAGGTAAATAATTATTCAGTGTGTTTAAGACAGATGTGCTTTAGACAGTGGTGGACAACCTTTTTTTGTGTTGGTACGCACCTTGGTAGTAAGTGGAATTTTATGAATTTTTTACGCCACACTAGTGTGCCGCGGAACATAGTTTGGTCATCACTGCCTTAAAATAATCCAGTAGTACTAAGCCATTCTAATATGACAAAAGATTTATATTCAATGAATAAGCCAAAAATTTCCCCAATATTTTTTTTAAAATCTGCAATCAAATTGTCACAGAAAATTGTTTCAAAAATCTATGCCTCAATACTGGGGGTCTTCGATTTGGTTGAGGTGTTTTGTTCCAGAAAAATCCTATTCAAATCGAATCTACTCAAATCGAAGACCCATAATATATAACTCTGTAGACAACTGCCAATCTCATGACAAAAAAACTACACCTCAACTAAAACCTTCTTCGTGCACATCGTGCATGAAATGAATACATATTTTTTTCGGTTTTGTTTTCATTGTCACACAGCATGATCATTTCACCAGAATGTTCACATACCTGTTTGGATAGATTTGTGATAGTTTGTAATCATCGTTATGAAAACAAACATGCAGAATATCGCATGATTCCGAAATAAAATATTTTTTATTTATTTCTTCATATTTTGACATGTGAAATACAAATTAAAATCTACGCGATTTCATGTCACGCTGTGATGAAAATAAAATGTTACAATCGCTCATTCTAATAGGTCCACATGATGCTCAATGCTTTATACTTGAATGAATATGGGAAAGAAATATGCTTTTTTACCGTCTCGATATGGCACGTTTGCTCATTATTTTATTTTTTTTTCATAACCAAATCATTATTTTCATACGTACGGACAACAACACACAGAACTGAGAAACTGTTTCCATTTCATTTAATTGAACTAATCCTTCGTGTATTATTGTTGTTGCTGCTTCGGCATAAATGTTTGTTAAATTTAGCATTTTTTTTTGAACTCAACATACGTTGAGGCTGGAAGAGGAGCGAGAGTTGAAATGAAAAAAAAAATGATAAGATGTCCTGCTGTGATCAAATATAAACACATAATTATGAGCATAACAATTTCATATAAAAATCTCGTTTGTTAAAAACACTTTTTTTTGAGCGACACGTGATTTATGGGAATTTTATGCAGAACTGTCAACATCTATGAAAACTTTAAATGAACCTTTTGAAACAAATGGATATATACTTGCTATGTTGTTGTTATTATTGGTGTTGTTGCTGACTATTAAAATATTTTTATAATAAGTAAAATAATGAGGAGTGAAAATAAGTAAGGGTAGGCATGAAATTAAGGATTATAGGGTGATTTGAAGGTTGGAAGCGCATAAACTGAAATTATTCGAAATATTTTAATTTGAAAAAATTACTCCAGTTGCACTAGGACAGCATTAGATCAGATTGGTCGCTGGAACGGAATAGAAAAAATTTACCACGATCACAAACGACCCCTCATCAAGAAATCAGACAAACTGACCTTAAACCAGCAACGATTCACTCCTAAAATAATGTCAAAATCATTATATTTATATGATGGTACATTATTACTTCTCCTAAGTAGCAATGCATGCATGAAATAACCTCAACTACGGGTCGATGTCGACATCAACAAACTACATCAACACACATAAGAAATAACAAAAATCAACTGAATTAAATAAGAAGACAATAAAGAAATTGAAAGAAATAAATTAAATTAAATTCTTTGTTGGTCAATATTGACCTTTTGTTTGAAATAGTTTCGTTAAATCGTGAAACATACGAGCGTATTTGTATGCTTATAAATTGAAAATTAGGCTCGGTCATCACACATACGACACATATAGAATCACTGAAATTAAATTAAGTTTAATGAAAAAATATTTTTGTCAATTAAAATGTTTATTCATTGAAGTTCTTTTTTTATTAGGCCGCAATGGATCGTATTACATTGTATGTTTTGGATATCATAAAAATAATAATAATAATTCGAATAAAAAAACGAGAATCATATTTTGAGGGTATGTATGAAATGTCAAGGATTGGTAGTTTTTAATAAAATTAAACTTGAAAAATAATTTTATTTTTTTTTCAAATAAAATTAAAAATCACACGATATAAAAAGCTGTGAAAGTTAAATTTAAAGATAAATTGTTTTTATGAAATTTTACAATTTAAAATAACCTCAATCTAAAAATTCAAAAATATTAAATTTTCAAAATATCAAATAATTTAATTTCAAAAATATCAGAAAATTAAATTCAAAAAATTTAAAAAGAAATTAAATTCAAAAATTTCAAAATGTTTAAATTCAAATAATTTGTGTTCAAAAATTTTCAAATAATTAAATTTCAAAAGTTTTCATATAATTTAAATGCAAAATTTTAAAACAATTAAAAAATCAAATAGTTTAAATCCAAAAATTTCAAATAATTTAAATTCAAAAATTTCAAATAATTAAAATTCAAAATTTTAAAACAATTTAAATTAAAAAATTTCATGAAATTTAAAGTCAAAAATTTCAAAAAATTTGAATTCAAAATTTTAAATCAATTTAAATTCAAAAATTGCAAATAATTTAAATGCAAAATTTTAAAACAATTTAAATTCAAAAAATTCAAACATTTTAAATTCAAAAATTCAAATAATTTAAAAAAATTAAGTCAAAAACCTAAAATTAAATTTTTGTTTTTTAAAAAAATTAAATATACTCAAACCTTGTTAATAATATCCAAAAAAAATAAAATTGAAACATAAAAAAATCACATTCATACGGTCGAATGCAAATTGGTCGCATTGGGACTGTAAATAAACATTCGATAATGATTAAGCCACAACGAATTTATTTATGTGCCATGCATTCAGAGAAAAAGGAATTACATTTTTATGATTTGAGAAAGTTCACAATCGGGGTGAGGGAACTAGAGGATAATATTACATCATCAACACGTCATCTTCCTTAGATCCGATATAAAATAAAATAAATACACACAATTTTGTTTTTTATTTGATCAACTACATATGGCAGATCCACTCGTACCAAAAAAAAAGATGAGAAATGTTGGGAAATAATGATGATTTGTGATATTTTAAAGGGATATGCTATGGTGCACATTACAATTTAATATGTCTTTTAAAAACGTTGACTGTGTTCTCAGAAGCAATAAATCGACTAATTACTTGTTAAGCCCTCTAAAATAATGACTAGAAAGAGACAAAAACCAGAAAATGTGGTTCCATACTTCGTAGAATTTCACCACAATATTTACACTTTTTTCATACCTCTTCCTTGTACAACATTCCCTTCTCTGTACTGTTCTCAAGGTCTTTTTGCATGTCATTATCGTCAATGCTGCATGTCTGTAATAATGTGAGGTTTCTTCCCAAGAAAAAGATCCTTGAGGCTGTGGTCATGGATAGAAAATCAATTTTCCATGTAAACTAGCATGTCCACAGGCTTTTTAATTCAATTATTGACTACAAGCAGCCACAACAATTTAAGAAATTCTTCATCATCATCAGAAAACGATTAATCAAAACTTGATCTTGTTAATAGCTACGATTCCGTAATAAATATTAATATTTTTTTTTGTTGTTCACTTTGACTGAATATGGAAGTCACAATCCAAATACATCCGTTAATTTTCGCTAATTAGATTACCAATATTTGATAAATTTGCTAATTTAATTTACATATGATCACGTTTGGCATGTTTATGATGCATAAAAAATTTAAATTTAAATAGTTTGCTGATTATTGAAGTTATTATGTGATAAATTTATGGCTCATATTGTGATTTATAGGATGGAGTTGATGCAAAAATATTTTTGGAAGATAAGAGATTTATAACGTTGCAAAGGTGATGGTTTATTAACGGATTAACAGGATTTTACTGGATGTTTATAGCAGTTCTTGTTTTTTGTTCGTTTGGCATGGATTTTGATGCTATAAAGATGTGAGTTTGTAATGGTATCATTAATAAAGTAATCCTAAGGTCTATCATGGAACCAAGAGACTTTCCAGGACTTTAAAAACCATTTCGGAAACTTGAAACTGAGTCGTGGTAACAAATCTTTTTGAAATATATCGATTTTTTGATTCTAGACTAGGGTTTCTCTAGAATACTGGCTGACAACAAGCTGTTGATAATTATTTCAACCATTCTTAATCATTCATTTTTTCTGTTGACAGAAACAGTACTGCATTTTTTATGGGTAATTGACAAACGGTAGCCAGTGATAGAGCCAGGTTTTGGTGCCATCTAAGGGAGACCATGGATTACAATTGATCTGTACGGACAGCGAAGTAAATAAGTAAGTATTCTTGATTTTTTGACTCCCCAAACCATAAAGCAGCTCGAAATATTCATATAATCATGATGATCTTCTAATCCCCAAATAATGCGCTTAATCAATTCAACAGCTTCCTTTACTTATCCACCTTTCTCATGATACTCTCGATTAAAACATTTATTATTTTTTTTTATGAAAAGTCATTTTCTCTAAACAAACACGAGACCCGGGTGAGCACACAGTAATCTCAATAAAACTTTTTTTTTATTGATTAAGGCACCAATTTCAAGTTATTTGTATCATGTTAATTCAATTTAATAATCTAAAATTCATGTTCATAACAAGACATTTTGAGACCATTGTAATCGATCAGTTGGTGATCGTGATTGATGTTTCTATCTCTTTATAGAAGTAGACAGCAGAAAAAAAAATATGAGAAAAATGTGTGGTAATAGGACGAGTTATTTCTACTTTAAATGGTGTCCGTAATGCCATTAATGCCGCCGTTTTGCAAAAAAAAAATGTTTTTCTACTTTCAACGATGTGAAGTAAAAAGAAGTCGATAGGAAGCATTTTTGCTGTCTACCATAGCTATGCATTATGAAACATTATTAACATGATTATGGGTCTGTTGTGAATTCGTTACACCCGAAGACTTTTTGTTCAGCAATTGAAGAATTTTTTTAAAGCGTAAAAAAGTGATTTTTTGGAATAATAGAAATTTTTATACCCTACACGAAGATGTAGGACTCTCTGCATTTAAAGAAATAATTGTCGATAATTTGCATCACTTAATCTTATTATTGACTTCTTTTGTGCACCCAAAAAAAAAGAAATGTTTCTTTAGAATATTGTTAATTTAGCATAAATACGGAAATCTTAATTTTATTTTAGGCAGGAGTGTAGTTGGATGTGCTTTTGGAGTTTGGGGGTCTCTAATGGGGGTTGTCTTTTAGTTTAAGGGTTGGATTTAATGGCAACTTTTGTTATGTTTAATTTATATATTTTGATAATTTTATTAAATAGCTACTCAAGCTAAGGGAGGAGTAGAGCTGGTCGAACTGATCATTTGTGATCCATGACCTCCCTTAGTCGTTCCCTTAAACTAGCTCTATCGCTGGCTCCCGTCTGCTAAATGCCGATTCCAATTGCAACACTGTCTTTATCAACAGCGTCTTATCGTGAATTCTTTGGCCTTTCATGTGATCTCTTTCTATGTATAAAATCGGATTTGAAGACCTTATTTAATGGAGCGTCAACAGGTCTTCTATTAACGTGTCCAGCCCATCGAAGCCTGTGTTCTTTGAAGGAGAGGTTCGCATCCCAAATTATCATCTTTGCCTGGTCGTTCTTTTGATAAAGAGTAATCTTTAGGCATCGGAGAAGATCTTTTAATAATGTAAGAGGGTTCCAGCCAAGCGATGTGTTCCTATACAGTGCAACGAGCTAAAGGCACTGCGATCCTGATCGACTGAATATCCTTAGTCGCCCACATTTCCTCATGATTCAAAATACACCTCTGATCTCCTATTTATCCAAAAATATTTTTATTTATTTGCCTACAATCATCAAAATATTTTATCAACTTTTTTTTCTTCTTACTAAAAGAAATAATTTTACACACATCTGCCTATTTTTCATATCTAAATCTATATCGAAGGGAAGATTGATCGTATTGAAATAGAAATAAAATTCGAGAGGAAATAAAGCATGCAAGCAAAGAGGGCGGGTCTTAAAAATTACTCTTTTTCTCACCCTTTCATGCTTTATATTCGAATAATTCATACCTGCTCTCATTTATCATTCGTAATCAATCAAAATAGAATATTTAATAAAAAATATTTCATCATGCTGATACATTTTAAATGCTTTGTTAATTTGACTAAAATAAAAATAAAAGCAGAAATAATTTCCATTGCAAAATATTCCTTCTTTCGTTACACGTATCGCGCATAGTCATAGAAGTCATACTGCTTTTCATGATGAGCATGGACATAGGGTGACTCAGAGATTGGCTAAAACGGAAAGAGCAAAAGAATTTTAAATTATTCTCATTCAGATCTTTACGTCGACAAATCTATTTAAACTGATATGAGTTTCATTAGCATACATCCAAATCAGACCTCACTCAATTCATAAATCACAGTATTTCTCAACCTATGCTCCGTGGTGCTTTAAAAAAATTCTAGATGTGTCAATAGTGGCTGTCTGCGTGGCATGGAAACATAATCAGATGATTTACTACCCAGCGGCCTAAAAAGGTTGAGAAGCACTGATGTATCAGCTTGGGAGTATGAAAAATTACAAACGTTCTCATTTTTTTGATCGAAGGACTGAAGCGCATTTTTGACGTGTGATTTTTTCCTATAGCGATTATTTTAAAAATTAGTTTTTAAACAGACTTATAAGTTTTAAATTCAATTAATTTTTTTGAATTTCTTAACGCACACTGAACAATTTTTATAACGAGAGGAAAAAATTCAAATTTCTGAACGCACACTGAAATACTTTTATAACAACAGAAAAAAATTCAAATTTCTGAACGCACACTGAAATACTTTTATGGCGACAGAAAAAAATTCAAATTTCTGAACGCACACTGAAATACTTTTAAAACGACAGAAAAAAATTCAAATTTCTGAACCCACACTGAAATACTTTTATAACGACAGAAAAAATTCCAATTTCTGAACGCACACTGAAATACTTTTATGGCGACAGAAAAAAAACCAAATTTCTGAACGCACACTGAAATACTTTTAAAACGACAGAAAAAAATTCAAATTTCTGAACCCACACTGAAATACTTTTATAACGACAGAAAAAATTCCAATTTCTGAACGCACACTGAAATACTTTTATGGCGACAGAAAAAATTCAAATTTCTGAACGCACACTGAAATACTTTTATAACGACAGAAAAAATTCCAATTTCTGAACCAACACTGAAATACTTTTATAACGACAGAAAAAATTTCAAATTTCAGAACCAACACTGAAATACTTTTAAAACGACAGAAGAAATTCAAATTTCTGAACCCACACTGAAATACTTTTATAACGACAGAAAAAATTCCAATTTCTGAACGCACACTGAAATACTTTTATGGCGACAGAAAAAATTCAAATTTCTGAACGCACACTGAAATACTTTTATAGCAACAGAAAAAAATTCAAATTTCTGAACCAACACTGAAATACTTTTATAACGACAGAAAAAATTTCAAATTTCAGAACGCACACTGAAATACTTTTATAACGACAGAAAAAATTTCAAATTTCTGAACCAACACTGAAATACTTTTATAACGACAGAAAAAAAATTCAAATTTCTGAACCAACACTGAAATACTTTTACAACGACAGAAAAAATTCAAATTTCTAAACGCACACTGAAATACTTTTATAACGACAGAAAAAATTTCAAATTTCTGAACCAACACTGAAATACTTTTGTAACGACAGAAAAAAATTCAAATTCCTGAACGCACATTGAAATACTTTTATGACGACAGAAAAAAATATAAATTTCAAAACGCACTCATCACGTGTTTTTGTATATGAAATAGAAAAATCAGTAATTATAGTATAAATACATGGTTTCATGAATTTTAGTCACTAGATTTTCCTAGCAAACGATAGTAACGGAGCTATAAAACAAACCCGAGTTTTCTACGATATCTGGTTGATGAGATTTGAGATCTAGTCGAAACAAGTTTCAAAAATGCGCTTAAAATAGTTCCAAAGTGCCTAACATAACCCTCAATTTACAGACTATTAACAAATTCATTGAAATTGATAATCGATTTCTTCTTTCGGTAGATTTTGATATGTTTTCTCCATCTCCGTTTAATTCGTAAAAAATATCATTTTTCCATCTAAATGAAGTATCAATTAATAAATTGTTATCGCGCCCATCAAACTTAATCGAATTTTGAATGTTTCAATTCATTTATTCTTCTTTTCACTTCTTCTCTTTTTATTTCCATATATACTTTTTTTTTTGACTTCTCTTCTCTTTTTTTCTCCACAATTTGTACGTTAGAAGTTAACCGAAAAAAGCCTTCTCATGCTGTGATTTCGCTTTTGATCTTTTCTTTATGATGATGATTGTCATTTCAATTTTTTGAAAGCTTTAATATTTTTTTAGATTCTTCTTCTTCACTCGTGTGCTGTTTTGTTTGATGGAATCATTAGTTGGTGAGGCCCGACTCACTCCGCTTAAGTGAAAATGTTTATGTTGCATTTAATAATCGTAATTCACATCAGCAATTTAAAGCCACACATGCAATGATGGAAAAATAACTCTTTTTTTTCATTAGCTTTTGATTTTGATGTTTTCATTTCTGAAATTATGTTCATTTGATATTTGACGTGAATTTTATTTAACACAGCATTTTAAGAAATTGCAAAAATAAATTTTGATTGCGATGGAAAAATTGAAAGGATGGAATTTTTATGTGTGTGGGGAATTTGATGAATAGTGCGATAAATTTGGATTTAATGAGGTCAAGTGCAATTGTTATTGAATCATTTACATACTTAATTGAAGCTATGTTTCTGTGAGGAACTTACAATACAACCTGAAATGGAAACTAGCTGGAAAAACTTAAAAAAAAAACAATTGCCTTGTCGAGTTTAACGAGTGAGGATGCGCTATACTACTGCATTCAAACCTAGACCTACAATTTATAGTGAAATCCGAACCACTCTTTTGATGACATTTCTGCCTGTAGCCTACAAAGGAAGGCTCTAAGCTTCATTTTGAGTCGTATGAATCGAAAAAGGACAAGTGAAAAATTTCTTATGCCGAGTCTCGAACCCAGGATCGCTGTGTCGGTTTGTGCAATGATTAGGTACTGAAGAAATCAACCATTCAGCCACCCAGCCACTTCAGCTAACCATAATAACTTTAACTTGGAGTTGTTTTAAAGAAAAATCTGTTGATTTTATAATTTTACAAATTGAATAATTTGCCAAATAATGAATAATCTGAACAATTTATCTATCTGCTTTTCCAGGATGCTGATATTGCTACAGTTCTTCGTGCGAATCGCTTGAGATGGACAGGTCATGTGTTTAGACGCTCACAGGATTCTCCGGTACTGAAAGTGACATTAGCAGAATTTGTGGATGGGAAGAGAGCAAGAGGAAGACCAAAGAACTCTTGGATTGGTTGGGTTGAAAAGGACGCTAGAGTCTTGAATATCCCGAACTGGCAGAAGGTGTCTAAGGATAGAGCTGTCTTTAGAGGTTTTCTAAACGCAGCAATGAGCCCACGTGCGCCCCAGCCTATGAAGCAAGTAAGCAATTACATATTGGCTCCGATCAATTACCAAAGAACTCACAATAACAAGATAAATAATTAACTAACCTTTTGCCACGATTGTTTACACTTAACAATCTCAATTCTAATTTATTTTCAATACCCAAATCTATTAACACACGATGGCCAATAATTTAAAACAAAAAAATCTTAATCCTATTCAGTCTAATTCACACGATGATTCATTAAATTAAGAACAATATGATTATTTTTATAAGAAACCAAGCAAAAATATCCAAAAACAAAGAATTCTTAATGACTCTCAATTCTTAACAAAAAAAAACATTTTAAAAATCGCATTAATAATTTTTATATTTCTTCAATTTTTATATTTCAATAAAAGTCAAAAAATAAATCTGAAGAAGTAAAAATTAATAATTCATTCTTATTCACAATAAAGAGAAGAGATCTGTAAAGATGTATAGATATAGATATCCAAAAGTATAAATATACAATATTATTTTTTTTCCTCTGTTGTTTGAATCGGTTTCCCATGAAACATGATGAATGTGATTGCCATCATCTGAAACAGTGAAGAGACTAAAGAAAGGAACATTTTGAAGAGAATATGTTATGATGCTAATTTAATATGTTGTTATTGAAATGAGTTGTTTATTAACAGCAAGAATAAAAAAAAATCTTAAGTGATACATCAACGATGATCTTTTTGTACAATTCATTTCTCCATTAAAAAAGATGGGTTTTCTTTACAATTCAAGTCGTGGTTGCTCTTTTGAGCTGATTCGAAGGGTTCGTGTTGTTTATGTTAGCACTTTGGATTGTTTTTAATTGCATTTACATACATTATCCCTAGTGCAATACCTACAACTTCTAGGGTATATATTATGCCAGTGGTGGACAACCTTTTTTGTTTCAAGACACACTTTGGTAGTAAGTCATGTCCAAAACCAAACACAGCGTGCGGTTCCTGTTTTTTTTTTCAAAAAATCTGCAGCACACTAGTGTGTCGCGACACTTTAGTTGCTCATAACTGCTCTAAGCCATACCCTACACCAGTGGTGGTTAACCTTTTTTATGCCACGGTACACCTTGATGATAAGCCATGACTGAAACCGGACTCGACAAACGGTTCGTGTTATTTTCATATTTCTTTCGTGTCAAGTTTGTACGTGCCGCGGCACTTGGATTGGACAACACTGCACATAACCAGTGATGATCAATCC
Source organism: Chironomus riparius (assembly GCA_917627325.4). Taxonomy (NCBI): domain Eukaryota; kingdom Metazoa; phylum Arthropoda; class Insecta; order Diptera; family Chironomidae; genus Chironomus; species Chironomus riparius. Next base: position 10,646,486 of record OU895877.1, on the reverse strand, counting down.
AAAAATCGCAAAAAATTATCGTTAAAGCCCAAGAGGTGAAGAAGCATTAAAATAGGTTGAACATCACTGCCTTAGACCATACACTGCGTATCCAAGAGTAGATCATCCGACTAGAATGATCTTAAGTTTCTACCTACCATTCTGATAACCCTTAGTTATACTGAGCAGCCTACATTATCAACTTATTATAAAAATCTCCAAAAAAATGCGCCATAATCTCAGTCAGTTCCTCTTAATCTTTTTCTCATACATCGCCTTAATGTCTGCGCGGCTACGAACTGAGCGAAAGAGAGAAAGAAAGAGTACAAAAAAAATTGAAATTTTCATTCCATATGAATGGCAGAAATTGATTGATAAGCGATCTGAGTATAAAACATTAAGTACAGCATGTCAAAATCATTTCAAATGACTCATCCTTGCTAACAGATTTCTTTTATTCTATTTCCTTCTGAATAGATTTCCTCCATTCTGCCTTTTAATCGTTTCTTCAATTTAACACCTTTTTGGGGATTTTAAGTGATAGGTTCTTAATTTTTTTATGATATGATACTTTTCTTTAATGGTCAGAGATCTTTCAAATGAGATTAGAGTTTCGTGTTAATTAGCATAAAATATTTGAAAATATTTTCATTTCGTATTAATTAATGATTAATTTCGTTCTGATTCATTTAACTTAAGTCGAATGTCGTTGACAAGGAATTGACAATTATTGAGGTTCTTTTTGAGCATTTGGATTTGATTTTTGATATTTATTAATTTTTTGTTTATTTACAGGGCTGTGAAGAAAGTTGATTGAATTTATAATTTTAAAATTATGATAAATTTTTTTTGTTTGAATTTTGAATGAAGAAAAATTATTGTTTTAAAGTAAAGTTTAAATTTAACATTTATTAAATTTAAATTCAATATTTTTTAAAAAAAATATTAACATTTTTTTATATTTTCATCATATTTTAAAACTTTTTTATACTTTTAAAAGTTTCTTTATATTTTTTAAAATTTCTTTATATTTTTTAAAATTTCTTTATATTTTTAAAAATTTTTTTATATTTTTAAAAAATTCTTTATATTTTTTAAAATTTCTTCATGCATTTTTTAAAATTTCTTCATGTATTTTACATTTAAATTAACCATTTTTAATTTTTTTTATACTTTTTGAAATTTTTTGAAATTTTTTGACATTTTTTAAATTATTAAAATTTTGTTTTAAACTTAAAACTTTTAAAATTTTAAAACCAATAAAAAATCGAAATAAAATATTTTTAACAATTGCATCTGTTTCAGTTTCCTAGCAATCAGCTTAACGTCTTTAACTTCCTTATAAATCGTGACAATGACAATATTACAATTCATGTACACCTCCACCTGAGCTCACTTGCTTTACATCATGTAAAAAGATCATTAATTTGGTAACCCTGAATATTTCGTCTACAAAACAACAATGAAAAAAAAATTATTCTTTTATATTAACACAAAAATATAGAAAGTTTTAAAAACGAACAAAAAAAGATTGAATAACGAGCACATCCCGAATTTAAAATAATTAGTATGCACGCCACATTAATGATTCTGTCATCAATTAAGCTATAAAAATAACTGAGACATAAGACAAAAAAAAACATATTATATATAAAAATTAACACATGGACGAAGTAACTGAAATTTATTTTTATCTTAAAAATTTGTACTTTATGGGATTGCTAGTCATATTGGGATGAAGGCTGGATGATGCATTTCAATTATAAATTTTGAATTGTTTGTAGTTTTGGTGGGATTGATACGGTTTTTTTAAGAATCTTTAACCAAAGGCGTAGCAAGGGCTTATATCGTTAATTGAAATTAGGTTCATTGAAGGATATTTCAGGTCTTTAGACGTCCCTGCAATGTGCAAAGCTAGCAAGTCGTTCATATTCAACTATAAACTGTATGTCTAAAGGATGTGGTACAATAGATTCTGTTCTAATTTGAATCGCAGTGCCTCCAACTCAAGGCTGGGCCCTTCCCATGATTTACCACATCTATTTTAAAGATGCGCTCTGCACCCCCTCAAATATGTTGACATTTAAATCAAACTTGAGTTCTGTAAGAGAGCGAGCAAAGCATATCACACACACACTTAATTTGAGCTGATGATAAGCATGTGCTGTTGTTGTTGTTATTGTTGTTTTACAAATAAAATAATTATGATGAGCTCTTTGTTATTTTTTTATTTTTATATATATTTTTCGTTCATATTTGTTTGTTTATGTATTTATACATAATTTTTACGATTTATACATGAGAACACTTGTTGAATATGAAATTTTGCGTACATTTTCTCAACTTTATCATTTTTTTTTATTTTTATTCTGCGAGCATTAAGAATGAAAGTTTTTGGTGAGCGATTATTGTTCAGTCTAGTGAGAAACGTCAAAGCGTTGAGGTTTTTAGAAAGAAAATATTTAATTTTAATGCAGGATGATTGTGAATTATTTTCTAGTCATATTGTGCATATTTACAGTTGAAACAAATGCCGGAACGATCGATTGTAAGACGATTGATAGTCAAAAGTTCAAAGGCGCGTAGAAAATTACATGATTCAGTTCATCTGAGCTAATTTGTTTGTATCGAGGTTCAGACGCTGTTGAGTGATTTGGGATTTGGATACTTCGATGACCGTACAGATCAATTGTGATCGATGGCCTCGTTTAGTAGGCATTATTAAGGAGTCCAAAGGACCGATAGACATACAGAAGAGCTTATTGAATCTCTACTTCCAAAAAATCAGCAAAAAATAAGTTATGACTCACCGAAAATCCCTCAAATCCCTCAAAATACATCACTAAAGTGTCTGAACCTTGACTTACTTCAATGTAATTTAAATCTTATAATTCATAATTCCTCTTATCACATTACAGAGTTATTTAAATTTGATTACGACGGTGGATCGCTCGGATTGAAACTTAATATTGGATTAATAGGAAACTCAAACAAATTTAAAGTTCAGAACTGCAATTTTGAGTTGTCAAATACTAAAACGGCTGTTTATGGAAAAAGTAATTTTAGAAATCAACTGAAAGACAAGTTGAGTGGACTGACGTCATGTACGAAGTTTAAAGTCAAGTTTATGGTCAAGAATTTAGCGACAAGTAAGAGTTGGGAATATGAGAATTTTGTGTCTACAAAACCGGACGCAAAAACAAAGATTGAGCTTACAGTTGGGGAGATATTTGAGGACTATGCTGAATTTTCATGGACATCAACAACTGCTGACTGTTTAGAAACTTACCATGCAATCCTTAAAGACAGCACCGATAGAGAAATCCAGAACATCACAATATCACCAACTGTAAAGACCTTCACATTTCATAATTTAGAGCCCAGAAAGTCATACACAGCTGTGATCGATGCACAGCATGAGAAAGGCTCAAAAATATCATCAAACGAGCAAAAAATTAAAATGAAGTCATCTGAAAACTACATTGACAATCTCGAAGTCATATTAAATGTTCAAAATGTCACAACAAATACTGCACAACTCATGTGGGACTTGACGGATAAGATTGACTCAACCGTCACATACAATTTAGAGATTTTCGATCAAACTGGAACCAACAAAATTTTTAATGGGGTTCTTGCAAATAATTCAGTGATTTTAAAGAATTTACAGGCATGCATGGAATATAATGCAAAAATTACGATTATAGAGTTCTCAAAATCATCAGAACGGACATTTGAGACGCGCATGGCACAGCCTGGAAATGTCACAAAAATTTCTTATCAAGCAAATCAAACGCACTCGATAATTTCATGGATACCGCCAAATATAAATCCAACTTGTGTCAAAAACTATACAATTAAGTTTGGATATTTGAAAGACGAGAACGCGACAGTCCAACACACGGTGCCTAAAGATCATCTATCCAAAGTATTTGACAGACTTAAGTATTCAACGAAAATCTACATACACGTATATGCTAATTTAGACACGTCTGTAAACGCCACGAGGGCTTCGAATATTAAGGTATTTGAAAATTTTAATATTGACAACTTTGTGGTGAAAACGATTCAAGAATTTCGATTGAGTGCTGCGGAAATGCAATTGTCATGGGGTTTCGATACATCATTCATTGACGGCGATGTTTTGGACTATTTTGAAGTATTCTTTGATGGCAATGCAATAAAAACAAAAAAACGATTGCTCAATTTAAATATCATTGCATGTAAGACAAATTATTCAATTGCGATCAGATGTGCATCGAAAGCCGGAAGTGTTGGCCCAAATGTCACTTATCATACGAACTTAAATGACAAAGAAGTGCAATTATCTATCATAAATGCAACAGACATTAATGTTCATCAAAATAATGAGTCATTGTTGATTGAGTGGACGCCTAATGTGTACGAGGCGTCATGTATTGACTATTTTGAAATTAAATTTGCTGATGAAGTCTTCAAAACGAATGTGCCAAAAATGGAGATCAATAAATTCGATTCGTGTATGCTATATCAGGTATTAATAACACCTATATCAATTGAAAGTGGAACGAAAGGTGAAACGACGCACTATGAATTCGAGACTAGTGTTCTAGGTATGTGTAGAATTCTTATTTTTGGTGGAACTTGATTTGAGGATATGGAATTGTTATGCTTGAGAATTTTAATTGTCTAGTTTTTAGATTTTTATGGAATGGATTGAGAATTGTGGGAACTAGGAGTAGAACCGTTGGAAACTAGCTTGTGAAGATTAGGAATTGGGAGTGGGGACGAGAAGCCAGCCTAGTAACCAAAATGGTCCATATGCACTGCATTGACCTTCCTTGGGAACATCAATATAATACATACCCGAATGGCACAAGTTGGTTAATCCATCAGAAATCCGGCACCAAACTAGTGTGACTCTGGAATGGTAGTGGATTTAAATTGATTCCAGCACCATGCCAGAATCATGTCTGCTTGGTGCTGGATTTCTCTTCGATTAACCGACTTGTGCTATTCGGGATATGGACGGTTATGGTTACTAGGGCAGACAGTCCTTATAGAGAAGACCAATCGAAGCTAGTCCAGTTTTTAAAGACATCATTTAATGTCTGCAAACTTATTGAATGACATAAATTAAATTTATAGCATAATGACATTCACTTAACCGTAATTAAGTTTTTATTAAATATTTTGTGATGCATTGTTATCCCCAAAAAGGCTGTGTGCTTTAAGTATAACCGTAACATTAAAATATATTGAAATCATGTCACGCTTGCTAGGTCGTTGAGTTTTGTAAGAGTCCTTATCGCATTGCTTAAGACTACTACTAGGCAGGGGCGTAGCCAGGAATTTGAAGAGGGGGGAACAAATTTTTTTTTGTTAGAAAAACTTTAAGGGGGGGTTCGAGAAGCAAAATGAAGAAATTTCTCAAGCCCCCAAATCCCCCCCCACCCCCCCCCCTCCCCTGGCTACGCGTCTGCTACTAGGGTTAAGTTAAAATTGGTCATTCTCTAGAATCCTTTTCCATGCTGTCTTAACAACACAATCCGATGTATAAACAACATCCAAATATTTAATTTATTTCCCAATTATCACACCTTCCAGCCCCAACCAAACCATCAAAACCCCAGCTCATCAATGCCGGAAATCGTGAGCTGACCATCTCATCCTCAATATCAGACAACGATAAGCGATGCGTCACAATGACATCGACATTTATTGAGTTTACATGCAACAATATAATCGTCGAAGAAAAAATCACAAGAAGTCAATCGCAATATTCTATGAAAATTCCTCATCTCCATCCAAACACAAAGTACGAGTGCATTGCAAAAGTGAAAAACTTGAATGGAACTTCCGAGAAAAGTGAAGCAACTGTTTTTGAAACACTGCAAGATTGTGAGGCACTTTGTTTACATTTTAATAAGTTTATCATTTATAATGATTTATTATTCTAGCGCCACAACCACCAGTAGAAATTAGAGCATTAGTCGGCAGCGATAATAAAGTTGAAGTGATGTGGATGGAAAATAATTCAACTGGATTTGCGGACTATTATCAAGTTCATGTGACATTTGAGAAGTTTTTGTATGATTTTGGGAAAAATTGTGATAAGAAAATCAGAAATGTGACAAAATTAGAAGCTTCTGAGACTAAAGCAGAGTTGACTGAACTTTTTCCATTTTCTCAATACAAAGTCAAAATTAAAGCATCAAATCGATACGGCAAGAGTAATTACAGTGAGAGTATAGAGTTCAGTACCAATCCATCAAGTCCAACAAAGCCTAGAAATGTCACAGCTGACATTAAGTTTCATGAAAATTCTTCAATTTCTGCAATTCTCTCATGGGAATCGCCATGCATGATGAATGGAAAATTCTCACTCTACACAATTACTGTTAATGGACACCGAAAAGGAGTTGCTAGTGACAAAAGAACAGAAGCTAGTTCAACAACTACATTTGAGTTATTTAATCTATCACAAGGATTCGAGTATGACATTGAAATTCAAGCTGTAAATCAAAATTCTGGAAGTTCTACGATTTATGGGAAAGTTGCGAAGCATTCATTTGTGACACCATCTGGAAGTGAGTATGATTCTTTTTTATCATGCTTTATAGTTAATGTGTAAGGTGCATAGGTTCGAATTCCACTCATTTTAGGAAGTAGAACTAGCTACAACAGCCTTTGTCAACGACCATATCACGTTGAAAACACCGGTTCTCGTCCGATCACCGAAGTTAAGCAACGTCGAGCGTAGTTAGTACTTAGATGGGTGACCGCTTGGGAACGTTACGTGCTGTTGACTTTTTGTTCCTTTTTGCTTCTGTTCCTGTGAAATTTGTTGATTTTACAGCCTAATGCAGTGACTTTTCTTTTGAAAATTCTATAATTTTGTATGAAGCAAAGCTGAAAAAGTGATTAAGAACTGGAAGTAGCCACAACAGACTTTGTCAACGACCATATCACGTTGAAAACACCGGTTCTCGTCCGATCACCGAAGTTAAGCAACGTCGAGCGTAGTTAGTACTTAGATGGGTGACCGCTTGGGAACGCTACGTGCTGTTGACTTTTTGTTCCTTTTTGCTTCTGTTCCTATGAAATTTGTTGATTTTACAGCCTAATGCAGTGACTTTTCTTTTGAAAATTCTATAATTTTGTATGAAGCAAGGCTGATAAACTGTTTAAGAAGTGGAACTAGCCACAACAGCCTTTGTCAACGACCATATCACGTTGAAAACACCGGTTCTCGTCCGATCACCGAAGTTAAGCAACGTCGAGCGTAGTTAGTACTTAGATGGGTGACCGCTTGGGAACGCTACGTGCTGTTGACTTTTTTGTTCCTTTTTGCTTCTGTTCCTATGAAATTTGTTGATTTTGCAGCCTAATGCAGTGACTTTTCTTTTGAAAATTCCATTATTTTGCATGAAGCAAGGCTGATAAACTGTTTAAGAAGTGGAACCAGCCACAACAAACTTTGTCAACGACCATATCACGTTGAAAACACCGGTTCTCGTCCGATCACCGAAGTTAAGCAACGTCGAGCGTAGTTAGTACTTAGATGGGTGACCGCTTGGGAACGCTACGTGCTGTTGACTTTTTTGTTCCTTTTTTGCTTCTGTTCCTGAATAGCTGATTCTTAAATTATTTCACTTTTTTACTTTTCAGTTCCGCTAGAAGACGACCTTAAAAATTGGACCGAATTTGGGAGTCAACCTGACAAATACCCACCAAGCAACATCTACATCTTTCTCAAACGCCGAATGTTCGTCTCAAAAGTTGGAAACATTACAGGAATCTCGTTCTTAATATTCTTAAATGTAAAATAATAATATTTGTGATAAAAAACTTTAAAATAATAATTTTTATTATCTTTTATGAAATTTTTTAGGACTGCCTTGACCTCCCCCAACCGACTTTTGGTTATCTTTTGTCTGAAAATATTTTACTGCCTCCAGCAGAGCAAAATTTAAATTGTTCGCTATTATATCAGCAGACTAAGATGCTTCCAAATCCTGTTGTGTACGAAGATTGGATTAAAAAGCCAGAGGAACTGGAATTGTTTAAAGTTCAATTTGTTCTCGGTGATGAAGACTGCATAGAATCTGATGAAATTTGCAATATACCACTTAACTGCTTCAACTGTACTTATGGATTAATGGCAAGAGTCTATACTAATACTGGATATAGAGATACTCAGCCTGTTTACTTCGAGACTAGACCAAGCACATCTTATGTAAATTTACAAACATTTCTTGTCGTTGGCGGATCATTTTTCGGAGTTCTGATACTGTCTCTCACTGTCTGCATGATCTGCTGCATGAATATGAGGAAAAATAAGCAAAAGCTGAAGAAAAAGAAAAAACAGGCAGCAGAAGCTGATGACAATTTGTTATCATTTACATCGTATTGTGTGATTGATAAGAATCCTACACCGAAGGTGTATGATCATTTGCTGTAGAGTTTAAAGGAAGAGGATATTCAGCATGATTGCTGCGAATTAGTCAACGATACTCATAATTTAATTTTATTTGTGGATTCAAATATGTTTAAATTTTTTGTAGAAATTTGTTTATTTTTAAAGAGAGTTTTTGGAAGGTTTAAGGCAGAGTTGCGAAACTGGCACCTGTGACAGGTGAGAACCTTACAATTCCTTGATAATTTATAAGGTGTTTCTAAAAAAACCATACAAATTATCAAGGAACTGAACGGTTCTCACCTGTCAAAGGTGGCCTGTTTCGCAACTCTGGTTTAAGGTATGTGACTAAGTGACCATACTAAAAGTATGGTGGATGAAGTGGTGGATCAAGTTAAATATTGATTAATAGAATCACTTGCTTATGAACTGTAGCTAAGATAGGAAAGTATATTGAAGTCAATAACACTGTCAATACTAATGATAAGTTTGAGTTACCTAGTGACATCCCTGTCAGGGGTGTCGGACTGGCTACTTCCTTACCACAGCTTAACTTTGACTAAATTGCTGTCGCTTAAGTAAAGTTACTAGCCGAACCTCCTTTTCATTTTAATTGACATCCTAAATTGATTGCTATTTGTCTTTCTACTCCAGTGTTGTCCAACCTGTGTGACGCGGCACTATAGTGTGGCAGGGTATCCCACGAACCGTATGCTATGTACGGTTTCGATCATTGCTTACCACCAAGGTGTGCCATTGCATAAAAAAGGTTGCACACCACTGCTCTACTTAATAGTTTTAATTCAGACTTAAATGATTATTTTTTTGTAACTTTACTAAGCATTTGAAAAATTCCTCGAATCCTTATAATTTATTTTAAATAAAATTCATATCATTAAGTGCATTTGTTAATCCAAAAAGGCATGGACCATACCAAAAACCATTTATTGTATATGTTAGATAGACATAGATCGAAAAAAGAATCAAAAGCATTTAAATATGGCATAGTGACTGTAAGTGTATTAAGTACTTATTATAAAGAATAAAGAACTTCATTTTATAAATAGCAAAAAAAAAAGTTTCGGACGGATTTATTTGATGTATTTGACACTTTCGTACATAAAAACGGAAGCTGCAAAAAAGGGGTTTAATTGAAGCAATAATAAAATGCCGACTTTTATTTATTCCTAATCCTTTTGATTTCACCTCCACGTACATCAAAATATTGTCTGAAAATATTTTATTTTTTAAATGCATTGTATAAAGGTGGAAATAAATAAATTCATAAAAGTATGCCGCTCAAGAAAAGGCGGAGACGGATAATTATTTATTTGATATGAATGGATGTGAGTTTTTATTAATTCAATCAAAAGAAATCCTTTCGTTTAAAATAGTGTCAAATTTCATATGTTTTGTTCAAAATTTGAAGCTAGTTGTTTTAACGGTTAAAATAAATTTGAATTCTTTTTCTGCTTTATCGACGATTTTTATGGGAATGATCATGGTAAGGCAGAGTTTGAGTATCGAGTGTCATTTATTCAAATTAATTGAAATTGATCATCAGATTGTCTTATTAAAGATGCAACTACTGATCTCAGCAATTAAATTTCAATATATCAGCAATTAACAAGCAATAAATGCTGATCTTAAAAATTAAAAAATTCAACTCATGATCACTTAACAAAGCATAACATCAAGTGACAAAATAAAAAAGTAAAAACTCAACTTCCGGTCTACAAAACTGATCAAAACCAAATAAAAATTCCAAAAAGTATCAAAAAATGCAAAAAAGAGAGAACGTTTCTACTTGCATTGACCGGGAATCGAACCCGGATCTATTGCTTGGAAGGCAACAATGCTGACCTTTACACCATCAATGCTTAACAATTGATATTTTTTGTTTGACAGAAAATGTGTTAATTCCAAGGTCTGGAATGATCATTTGTATTAATTTTGTGTTTTTACGATCGCTTCAGCTGGAAATGACAATTTTGTGGCTGAGTACATTGCAGGATACATCAGATCATTAGATAAATCGTGTTTTTGCAATACGTAGAGCTTGCAAGTGATTCTGATTACATTTTACAGGAGGTGTAAAGTTGTTGTATAATAGATTCAGATCTAATTGAATGGCAGTGCCTCCAGCTCAAAAGCTGGGACCTTCTCATGATTTATTTTTTTTCCTGATGCATCTTGCAATGCGCCTAGTCAGCAAACTGCCACTTCTAGCTGAAACGATCGCCTTATCAATGTGGGTGCACTTTGCTCAAAGGAAGACAGAATTTACAAGTTTTCTGTTAAGGAAGAAGAAGTTACGTTCTGTAAAATTTATATTTAAACATTAACTTAGTTTTAGGGTAGCTGAAACTATGATCTAGCCCATTTTTGAGCTCTTTTATTTATAAAATCCAACAAAAAAATTTGTTTTTATTCAAATGTCTTAAAACTTCAGAACCCCAATACAGACGTGTCGTTTACTTATTAAGTTCGCTTTTAAGGAGGAAGGGGTGTTTTAGGATTTTGTAACAGCTCAAACAAAGGAAAAAAAAACATACAAAATTTTTGATAATTTAATAAGGACAATTTAATAAGAAAAACCAGCCTTAAGTGAATTCCTTCTTTTTCAGGCTTTTCTTTAAAGACACAAAATTCTTTAAATCCATTGATACTGAGTGACATTCAATGAGAAATGATTTTTCCGTAAACACAAAAGCTCAAACTCCAGTATTATCAAGGAAATGCAATGTCATTCAGTTTATCTCTCCTTTGTTGCTTCAATATTTATGAATGATTCTGCAATGTTCTCATGATTAATCTGTTAAAAAATGATTTATGGCTGAAAAAGTTCACAACAGACTTTCATGACTAAACTTGTACTTAAATAGTTCCTTGTTTTGTGTATAAAATATTGTCGTGATTAATTTTAGTATGATTTAAAATAATAAAATTTTTTTAAATTAATAGACTTCAATTGTGAAATTTGTTGTTGCTGTTTTCAATTTAAACTGCAGATAAAAGTATCAGAAGTAAGGCACCAAGCCGGTGTGACTTTGTCATGGTGCTGAATTTAAATCGAAGCCAGGCTAGCCCAGGAATTCTATTCGATTAACCAACTTGTGCTATTCGGGGATGCCTTCAATTTTAAAAATCTAGGGACCTGAAATTTAAAATTAATTTATTCAAAAAAAAAGGAAATTAAATAAAAAAGACTGTCGACTTTTATTTTTCGTTAACGCATTTTCTGCCGTTTATTTCAGTATTTAATCCATTCACAAAATTCTAAGAAATAACCTTTCGAATTGTTTTTTGGAATTTCTGCATAAAATCACATGCAGGATAATTTTACAATTTTTTATTTCCAATTTGCAATTTGCACGTGAATGTAATCTTTTCAAATTTTTGTAAAAATATTACCTTTTTAAAACTTATTCATTTTTTATAGATAATTTTTATCAATTTTTTTACATAATTTTCAGTTTTTTTTTTTGAAAAAGAAAATATTTCAAAATTAAATTGTTAGCTTTCATTTCAATGTTGAAAGCTTTTTGTCTGTCATTCAAATACAGTCGATGACATCATATATTAATGACCCATTATTTCAAATAATCATGAAAATGTCGTTTAAAAAATTCAGCACAGATTGCTAGACAACAAAAAAGTATCGATTACATTTTCGGTATTTTTTTTTTCACAAAAAGCTTTCAACTTCCTTCTTACTTTTCTTGACAAAATGATTCAATTTTGCCACAAAAATTTCAATCACAAAAAAATTAAAATTTCTAATTTCAACAAAAAATTTCTTCTCTGTTTTAGTTTTAAATTTTGTCTCATTATAAAAATAACTTACAGATACTACAAAAATGTTTAAAGGATGATTTGCACGAAGAAATGGAGCAAATTTATTTTATTTTTTTCGTTTTTCATCAAAAAGCTTTTCAAATTTTTTTCTTCAATTTTTTTTTGTAAATTCGTTCAAAATAGTTTTCAATTTTTTTTCACTTTTCTTGTTTTTTCAAGAAGAACAAAAACATTTTTTTTTAAGTTTTCATTTAAAATCTCTTTTTTTAATTTGCCAATAAATAGAGAAAAAAAAACAATAATCTTTTAAAAGAGTTCTAACTCATCCATTTGCATCATACTTTCGTGTCCCAAAAACTTTATAACCATCACAAATTCGCTTTTTATATCTCAATAATCAGTTTTGTTGCACATAATATAATAAGGTATGTAAGTTTAAGAATAATAATAATAATAAAAATTGCAAATAAAATAGCAATTGGATCGTCTTTATAAAAGTCGAATTATCGATGGAAAGGTTGAAGTCTTTTTGGTGGGTTTTGGGGGAAATGATTTAAATATCAGCAATCGTCCAGAGTAAAGCTCTTCTTATGAAGCTATAGTGACAACTGTTGTGCAGCATTAATTAAAGAACAGTGAAATAAACACAAAAATTGCCAACCACATCCACCAAATGTATTGAATTCGCAACTGGCTGACTATATTCCAGTTTAGAGAAACTTGATAGTTTTAATCGGTCATGAATTCATTGAATCTACAAAGATTTGGGACTGATTTTAGACCATGTGCTCGATTTTCCCGTAATCCAGAGCTCAAAGTCGACTTGAAAATTTCATCGACTTCCTCATACCAGTGGTAGACAACCATCGTTGAGTTACGGTACAACTTGATGAAAAGTCATGACTAAAGCCACACACGGCACATAGTTCGCGGGATTTTATGAATGTTTTTGCAGCAAAAAATATATTAAAATCAATCTTTAATAAAATTCCACAAATCCACCAAAAACCTTCATCTTAATTTCCATCGTCGAATAATTAAAATTTATAGAATAAAACAGGAAATAAAAAAAAATTCATTATCAGTAATTTTTTTTTCATTTTCATTCTTATTGAAAGATCCAAATTATTATCGTCAAATGCTCATCACATCCTATCGCATGTGCTCTTAAGTTTTTTTTTTATTTCCATTCATCATCACTGAATTGTTGTTGTTGTTTTTTAATTGAAAAATTCTAAAATAATTCATATTTTTTTGTTTTTATATGATTTACTGTCTTATGCACTAATATTAAATTGTAATTTGTGTGTGTGTTGCAGCTTAAAAATTACAAATGTCTCTTAAGAATTAAAAAAAAATTTCTCCTTCATTTTTCACTTTTTTTTATATTTTTTTTTTCTTCATTAATTTCATCATCCATTGACTTCAGATGCCACCTTTTTATTTTAAATTAATAGAAAATTGGATGAAAAAGTAGCACTTAATATTTTTTTATCGTGCATTTGCACTTTCTATGATTTTTTCTTTTTTTATTCTTCGATATCAAAATAACTGATTTTTTTTTATATTTCTATTGATTAAGTTTCATTTTTTTCTGTTAATTATAATTTTTTAATTTTTTTTTATTATTGAGATACAGTGACAAATAGAAAAGGTATTATTTTTTTCTATTCCCTTCTTTTATTAAGTTTTGAAAAATATTATTTTGATTGACGATTTAAATGAGAGAGAAAATCAATGGAAGAGGAAAAGATATTTATTGTGTTATGTTTAGAACGAGGAATTCTGGACTGCTTGGAAATTGTTTTCAAATTTTTGGATGTATAATTGATTAAGGTTGCTAGTCTTTATAGTAGTTTACCATATTATAGACTTTACAAATGATTATCGTTTGGCATGGCTTAGGCTTAAAATGGTGAAATCCAAAATGGCTGATTTTTTACTGTCATCCTTGACGAGGAACTATACTAGTATTTTAATAGGTTTTGATGATCTAGTAACTGGTATGTTGATACCAAAAATTATAAGATTTGTTCAGCTTTGAATCTTCATAATTAAATTTTTTCGAATTTTTTACTTGTCATGATTGACGGGGAATGCAACTGTTTACTAGTTTATCGAGTATTTGGTAGTTTGATTATTACAATTGATATAAATAACTGTCAAATTGTCAGAACTTTTGAACAAAGCTTCCTATACAGTTCGTAAATAGAAATAGCCATGCCTAGTTGTACCCTAACCTCTAATATGATCTAGAACAGTGTTTTTCAAACTATGATCCACCAAAAAATTCTAGATGCGGATATAGTGGTTGCCAGCGTAGCGTGGAAACATTAACAGATGATCTACTGCTTCTTTTCTGCCCCACGTCATAAAAAGTTTGAAAAACACTGATCTAGAATGCCCCAAAAGTTTTAAATTTGATCCAATAATGTTTTTAGAATTACAATCTTCTAAAATGCAAGTCAGACTTGTTGGGAATCGTACTTGCATCCACAAAGAAAATCATTTGCAGTCCCATTCTGTTCCTGGTTTAACTCTCTGCTATTAAAGCATCATAAAAGTTCATTTAATTTCGACAGCAATCTTAAATTCACTTAAATACCAACATTTTTGGTTCATAATCCCAAATTAATTGCAATTAACTTTCCGCAAACAATTTTCACATCACTAATTTGATAACATTTTCCAAGCACACACCACAATAATAATGGTTAATAATTAAGAAAAAAAAAGGAATAACAAATAAAATTTAAAGATGTAAAATAATTAACAAAGAGGAAAATTTTCTTTTTGCCTCTCATTTAATGAAAAATAAAACAAATTTTCCATATTAAAAAGAAATTTTTTTTTCTTATTTCCAATTATTTTTCTTTTTTCACAAACACAAAAAAAAGGGTTTTTCTTCTGAGACGAATTTTTTTATCCACTTCCACACAAAAATGCCAATTTTTATCACCAGCAAAATACTGATAAGTCGCCATCATTGTTCCAATTGCGAGCTTTCAACTAAAAAAAGAATTGATTAAAAATAAGATGTTGGATAAAAATTATAAAATGTGTTAGAGGGGTTCGTTCATAAATAACGTTCACTATATAATTATCTTTTTGGAGCTCTCCTGGAGCGACATGGCAGTAATCTGTAAGTGTAGATATCATTTTTGCTTTAAATGTCAGTAATCTGGTCTAGTTGTGGCCAATCCAGTGGTGGTCAACCTTTTTTTGAGGCACGACACATCTTGAGCGAAAACCGCAATTTCGAAAACGACACACTAGAGCCGCGGCACATGGGTTGACCATCACTGATCAATTCGAAAAGGGGGTCTAAATGGCTTCAAGATTGAGAATGTTTACAGGAATATTATTTAAACACCCCTTTAAAATTGAAAATTAAAGAACCGCTAGTTCAAACTTCCATGGCTTACAACTTAACAACCCCCACCCCAGATGTGAGCCGTCATCAATGAACAAACCCTCAAAAGGATATTTTATTCAATTTTTTAATTATATTATGGACATAAAAAACAAGACAGGAATATGAGATTAAGAGATGGTGTTAGAATATGAAAATGAGGACAAAAAAAGTAGTTATTGCAGTCTTTATTCCATGTTGTTGCCATGTAAATTATATTATCGATAATATTATTATGTCATGAGAAAGATAAAAAAAAAGTTTTTATATTTTTTTCATTGTTTTTCAATGATTCTTTTTGGGTTACACGCCGGGACTTGATATCATACGATTACTCACTTGCATCTTATCAAAATCTAAGCAAGGACGACGTTGTAGCCTTTGCAATTGATGATTACGTGGAGTACGATTACGACGTGGTGAGATGGCAAAAACTTTTGTTGGTGGACTTATTGAACGTAAATCTAATGATGATGATGATGGTGTGGACGATGAGCCACTTGTTAAAGGACTATCACACGATATTCGAATGTTTTCTATTCCTCGTCCAGCTTCAACCAAAATTAGTGGAGTTGTCGAGCGACTAAAATGGTTGAATGTTCTAAAAATGAATTTTTTTAAGATGTAAATTAGTATTGATTTTTAATGTGGATGTTCGAGGTGAAAAGTATCTAAATTATTGGATGCAAAAAAGGTTTTACCTCCCAAAATAAATCATAGTTTCACACCCCTGACACCAATAATTTTTCATAGTTTCAACCCCCTCCGAACATCCAATACCACTCAACTCTCCTGAATGGCACAAGTCGGTTAATCGAATATGAATCTAGCTATGATTCTGGCACGGTGCTAGCTTCGATTTAAATCCAGTACCACGCCAGAGTCACAACGACTTGATGCTGGATTTCTGATCGTTTAACCGACTTGTGCCATTACAAGTGACCAGGCGCGTAGCCAAGAGTTTCTTTTTCCTCCTTAAACGTTTTGAACTGCAGCGAAAGCACGGTCTAAAACGTTTAAGAGGGGGACAAGACCCTCCTGGCTACGCGCCTGCAAGTGACAAAATCACAAGATACTTACTTAAAATTAGGGGTTGTGGAACGTTGCTGTTGTTCTTGTACTGATGGTGACTGTTGTGGACTATATCTATTCAAGTGCTGATTATTAAACAATAAATGGCCTCTATGTGGCTTCAAAGCTTCCAATGGAGGCGTTGTTCGAAAATTGACTGGCGCTAACATGTTATGATGATATGCTTGCGACTCTAAAAATTGTCTCACCTTAAAAAAGAAACATTTATGTTAAGAATAAGCAACATTGGATGATGATTTAATTATAGAGTTGAGAAAATTATTTAATTAAGTGTTGATCAGAGTTGTTGGCTAGCTGATAAGGGACCGTTCACTTATGACGTCCAACATTTAGGGGGGAAGGGAGGGTCTCGGATTTTGTGACAGTTCAAATAAAGTAAATTTTTATCCACAGAAATTTTGTGACTGAGGGGGGGGGGAGGTGGATGGTCTAGAAATCATGTTTTTGATGTACGTCATAAGTAGATTCAGTATTAACTAGATTGAATTGGAGTTATTTTGTGAGGGAATCAGTTTCGTTTATGTGAATTTTGTTAATCTTGTTTGTGCATGCTTCAATATGAATTCGAAGCTTAAGATGGAATATGAATAATAAAATTCATTGAAAGCTTGACTGTCCTGCGGTTCAAAACTTTTAAGGGGGGACTCTTGGCTATGCTCCTGATTGAAAGCACAATTTTTGATACTTAATAAGATTCGAACTCATTTATTAAGGGAAGTGACTTAATATTTGCATGTCACAGTGCTTTTTTAAGGAGATAATCCTGAACATGAGGCTAATTAATGTATGCAATTTATCAATAGCAAAATGTCTAGGTTGTCTGATGACAAAGACCTCTGACACAACATCCTTTAAATTAACTTACTAAGGAACTAGGAACAAGTCATATTGCCAATAGTTCATAAAATCTCAAAAATCTAGTCTAGCACATTTATTAAAAATTTGACTTAGAGTTTAGATTGTGCAGGTCAGTTCTAAACATTTTATTATTCCAACGAATTTAGCGATAGGAAAAAAAATTTTTGCTCAACAAGTTTAATCTTGTTTTGCTCAATGGAAAGTTATTTTCAAAACATTATGAAATATTAACAAAGATTGCAAAATTAAGTTTTTTTAGATTTTTCAATTAGGATCGCAATCGAGGTCACATCCTAATTAGGGAACCACAAGTCGGTTAATCGAATAGAAATATTAGGTGCAATTCTGGTATGGTGTTGGACTCAAATCGAATCGGTTCTGGATTTCTATTTGATTGACTGACTTTTGATGTTGGGATAACTTTCAAAGGTACTTTAAAATTCAAAATAAATGTCGTGCATCTATAAAATCCTTATCAATTGCCAGTGTCAGAATATTTAATGACAGAACAGCCTGACTAAGTCAGTTGTCAATCAAAGTATGATCTAATAACTAATGAATCAAACTATCTTGTCATATTGTACAATCTAATCACAATAAAGAAATCATCATGCCCTTGAATAGTCCCAGACGAAACGCAGACAACAACTTCAATTATCACAGTACAAAAATAATTTTTTCCACTTACCTCATCATCCGAATTGTGAGCTAATGATCGTTTTCGTTTTTCTAAAAATGTTGAACTGCTACAGCGCTTCGGCGAAAATTCATCATCATTATTTTGAATTTTAAGTTTCTGCTTCTGGTCCACATTCTCGTTTGACATTTCAATTGAATTCTCCAATGGTTTTGTCATTATCACTTCTAATTCTTCCTCCGAACTATGTTGATCATATAATAAATTTGATTGTGGACTCAAAAATGCCGGCGATTCTGAGCACTCTTCAGGCGACGTTGTATCATGACGTGAGCTCATGCCTACGAGAAAATTGAAATGAAATGAATAAAAAAAAAATTTGTAGAAAAAAAAATCAGCTGTTTGTTGATTTTTAATTTATTTTATTTTACTTCTTCTTGTTATTTGTAACGCGATAGTAGAAATGGAAAATGAAACTCTTATTATATTTTTGGTAAACAACGAGAGTCTTTCTTTATGACTCGGTCGGTTGTATGCATGCAATCAAATGTACACACAAATGATAAGAGAGTAAAAAAAGTGTTGGGATGGAAGTTGTCAGATAATGTCGAATATTCAAACCTTATAAGTGTTTTACTCGACTATTACAAGTTGGTTGATCGAATAGAAAGTCTGCACTAAGCTGGCGTAACTCTAGCATGGTGCTGGACTCAAATTGAATCCAAACCATGCCAGAGTTATGCAAGCTTGTTGCCAGATTTCTATTTGATTAAATGATTTGTGAAATTCGGGATATTTACTCAAGATTTGTTAAATATAACTCGAAACAATCTCACTGGGTGAATTACAGTTTATGAATGACTCAAATATGTTGCATCGAATCTAATATTTGTTTTGAACCAGGCTCGGAAACTCAGGATTATTAATCCCAAAAATCCAAATAAATCACTGAGCCAATGAACATCAAAATGTGAAATCCCTTTTAAATCGCTGATGCATTTGATGAATAATTTCGAGATTAAAAAGAAATTTCACATTTTGATGTTTATTGGCTCAGCAGGTGCGTAGCCAGGAGGGTATTGTCTCCCTCTTAAGCGTTTTAGGCCGTGCTCTTGCTGTGGTTCAAAACGTTTAAGGAAGGGGGGGGGGGGGCAAGATCCTCCTGGCTACACGCATGTGGCTCAGGGATTATTTCGAATCTGTAGGATTCTTCAGACTGAATCCTGAGTTTCCACGTTTGAACTAATCCAAGACTGTCAATTGATTCAATTTAAGACTAATTTGATTTTAAAACTGACAAACTTCCTCAAATCTGTTACAAACTCGATAAAATGTTGTCCAAACTACGGCTAAGTGGATAGTATAATTTTAACTATGTGCCAGTTGCTTGACATTCATTTCTAATCAGCAATCTACTTAGAAATGGATGTTCTGTTTAGTTCTAAGTTTTCTATCCGATAAGCTGCAATTTACACAATATTTTGATAAGTGCTGATCCATCGAAACTATTAAGTGACTTAATATCAACTAAGTTTGAACATTTCTAGAACCCTCGAATCCTTTCAAATGACACTTATATCTAAATGTTTGTCAAAACTTCCTCAAACAAGGTCCGACTATAAAATAAAATATTTTTTTTTCTACAATTCTTCTTCTCCTTTTAATTCGGCGAATAGTAATATATACACAAAATAAAAGAAACGACAAGCTGACTCGGAACATGAATTTCATTATTTTTATTCTTATTATAGGAAAAAAAACGGGTCGCATTTCTTACGTTATCAGTAAATATTTGCTATTCTCAAACAACTCAAACAAAAAATATAACGACTTTGTGTTCATGACGTTACACTCTCATGTCGCTTTATGTCGAACAAAAAAATAAAGAGACATTATGATTTTTATTTATAATCCATTAGAGACAAATTTAGAACATTCTTTTTATGTGTGTGGACAATATGTTATTTCCATTCAGAATGCTATTTTTTTTTGTTTTTCTTCAAACAAATAATATTGTCAGTCAAATGAAAGAATGAACAACAGAAGGGAATCATTAAATGGAGCAATCACTATGAAAATGGCAGAAAACTTTTTATTACAAAATAGCTTCTTTCTCATTCATGTCTAACTCTTTAAAAATACACACAGAATATGTATGGTTCATCAAGCGCAACAATGACTTCATTAATGGACATTTCGTGTCATTTGTAACGATTCTTGGTATGAGAAGGCTTTGTTGGATTTGATTGGGGGTAATTAGGGGGTTATTTTGTCTTGTTGGCTGCAGATTTGAATCTTTTTGGACTTTTTAAATTGTGATTAATTTTGAATAAGGTATCAAACTTAAAACTGTGTCTACTTATGCTCTGGAAGCTCCAGGATTGCTAATCTCTTGATTTTAAAGATAAGCACAGCATCTGACGCTATGATCCTTTATTTATCTAAGGTCGTACTCTTATAAACCCATTATACGGTCAAAATAAACACAGCCGATGTGAATCTGGCATGAAGCTGGATTTTAAATTGAAGCCAGAAACATAACAGTTACAGCTTGATGCCAGATTTCTATTCAATTAACCGAGTTGTGTTTTTTATTTAAATGCGCTCTAGCCACCCAATTCATTCCCACATCTATTCACCATACTTTTACTCACATACTTAAAATCTATTATATTTTTGGGCAATGTCAAACGTATCCATTGAATGAATGAGTGATAACAAACGAATGTCCATCCATTAATTAAATTGAATAGGAAGAAAAAAAAATATAGAATACACAACGAATTAATTAATGATATCTGTAGTAGCTATTGTCCATCGCAATCCATTATACATGATGTATTTTTCAAAGTAATCATAATATGCCGGCTTATGTTCATGTTCATATCATGAGTTATTCATTTATAGTACACAATATATAAAGTGATTCATAGATTTCTTACACAAATATATATTTTTACACATTTGGAGCTGAAATGAGTTATGTGATGTGTGTGTTTTGTTGTGGATATATTGGAAAGTCAGGGGATTGTGGCTATGGGAAAATGTTTTCAAAATTTCTAACCTCAAAAAGATTGAAAATTAGTATTAGCTAGCAAAATCTAACCTCAAAGAAGCAAGAAGTCGAATTTTAACCTCAAAATTTCTTAGAAGTTGCATTTTAACCTCAAAATTCTTGAAAGTTAAATTTTAACCTCAAATTTCTTAAAAGTTGAATATTAACCTCAAAAAATTTTTAAAACTAGATATTTAACTTCAAAATTCTTGAAGGTTGAATTTTAACCTCAAAATTCTTGAAAGTTGAATTTTAACCTCGAAATTCTTAGAAGTTGTATTTTAACCTCAAAAACTCCTAAAAATTGAATTTTAACCTCAAATTCTCAGAATTTAAATTTTAACCTCAATATTGTCAGAAGTTGAATTCTCAATATTCTTAAAAATTAAATTTTAACCTCAAAACTTGCAGAAAAAAGTTCTAACCTCAAAATTGTAGAAAATTCTAATCTCAAAAAATTTAAAAATCTCGAAAAAAATCCACAACATGTACTTCCAAGCCTCCAACCCCTCATTCACACATCGATGAGACAAAAATAAAAGTAATTATCGGTAAAAGCTTCATTGTTTTGTGAATGTGACAAAACGATATTATCAAAATGAAATGAAGATTGAATATATGTTCGTAAAGATAATTATTCGTACCCGAAAATAAAAAGCAAATTCATTTTACGTGCCTTCTCTACTCTCGTTCTCGATAAAGGCTTGAAATGCAAAATGCTATGCGCGTACCGAGCACATATCATTGTTGTTCTCCATCACTATTTCAAATAAATAAAATTTTCATTGTGTGTGTACACACTGTTGCCAAACTATCAATAAATAATCCATTTTAACATTACACGTTAAGTGGAAAATATATTTTCTGTGTGTGTGATGGGAAATTACTCTCGAAGGAGAAATTTACGCATGACACGCATCGAAAAGGCTCAACAAACTTTGAAGGACATTTTCAAGTTTCACTCGACCAATCATTATGACCAGTATTATGGAAAAAATATTATTATTTTTTGCCCTACTCTTTTATTTTCTTTTCAACGCTGACCAAAAAAAAAACCCTTTTATTTCCTTTCCATTCAGTGTGAAAAAAAATGTTATGCGTATAAAAAGTTGGGAAATTTAATGACAAATGGATGGAGTTGAGCGAATTTTCATGGAATATGCAGACAGCTGATATAATAATGAGTGAAGGGCCCAGCCTTTCAGCTGGAGGCACTGCGATTCAAATTAGAACAGAATCTATTATACCACACCCTTTAGACCTATAGTTTATAGTGGGATTCGAACAACGAAAAAGAGCTTCGAAAATTAGACATGGCCTGGGATTGAACCCAGGACCTTTGGCACAGAAGGCCAACGCTCTACCATTTAGGCCACTGGTGCCATTTCACCACAGCTGACATAAGTTGATTTGAAAATTGAAAGTTGATGAGGCTTAATACTTTAGGTTGTTGAAGATTAAATCACTAGACTGTCGAAGACTGAAACCAGTCCGATACAGACTTGTCAATATAGTAGCATGGATGTAACACACAGAACAACTTATGATCAAGAGTAATTCCTGCTCAATACTAACATCCAAAACCCACCAGCCATCCAGACAAACAGCATCAAATAAGTCTGACTTTCAAATTCAAAATATTTGCTCCAATTTGTTCCCTCTCGATGGAAGTGATAATAAAATCACGTAATTGAAGTGTAAACATAAACCTATTTCGTTCAATTAAGTGGAAATAATTTTCCATCATTTTTTTTCTTCCTCTTCTCGTCCCAAACGCTTGTCAACTCATTAAAGCAGCGAGACGAAAATAGATGTTACGGCTAAATAGGAGAGAATGAGGCACCGAAAAAAAAAAAATTAATTTCCAAACATTTCGTTTCATTAAAAAAAAAAATTTGACAACAATGTTGATTTTTTATGAGGAAAGTTATTTATTTAAATTCTTTTTTTTTCATGTACTTTATTTCTGTTCTCTCTATCATCACATTCATTTAAATTTGTATATTTTTTTTTCGCTCTGCTTTTTCTCTTCATTTATTATTATTATATGAGAAAATGAAATGTTTTTACTCGATGAGAAAAAATATAAAATAAAATAAAATCTAATAGACGAGAAGTCGCCTCACATATCATAAAAATAAAAATTAAAATGCGTTAAAAATGAAACAATCTACAAATGAATATAAGCGCGATAGTAAAACATTCAAGCTTGACGTACTTTAGAGAAGAAATTTTGTTTAGTATTTTTTTACGTTCACTTTGTTGTTTTTGAGGAACAAATGTGAGTGCTTTATTGAATGAAGGCAGGGATTTGAGTGATTTTAAAATATGATTTTAGTATGCAAATCTTATTTGCAATTAATAAGCATTTTGTGCTTAATAGAACGGAGCACAAACAGCTTTCTATTCTGTAGATTGTTTATATGGCTGGAAAACTATATCTGTAGCAGACAGGCCAAAGCACAGAACTCACTGTGCAATAAGTTATATTTATATGACGGATAGCTGAAGTGAGATAAATAACTTGGTGGCTGAGTGGCAGGGATCTCCGATTGAGTGGTCATAGATCACCTGCTTTGAGGTCGTGGGTTTGATTCCTATCTAATCCGACTTGTTTAACATTATTATCCACATACACCAAACATACACCAGTTATAGGGAGTGATCGACATAGATCATGAGCCTAATGATGCTTTTGAAGATAATTTAACAGACTTAGAGCGAAGAACTTAGCGAAATTAGAACTTAGAGCAAAGAACTAAGCGAACTTAGAACTTAAAGCGATTATCTGACCAAAACATACAGGAAGAATCACTCGGAAGAACTAATTGTATTAAGGACGTTTCAAAAACCCCAAATCATGTCATTGTAAATTATGTGATTGGCATGAGATACTCTAAAACATGCGCTATCTTCAAACAGGGTTTAAAAGTTGTTATTGATGGCTAGCAATAAGTTTTTGGGTCAATCTTGTCTCATTTCTTTTTGATAATTCACCTTAAATGATTTCTCCATACAAAAGTTAATAAACCACACGACTTCCAGAACCGGCGATAAGTCTGAACTTCAATATCAATCAATTTGATAAAGAACCAGCCAGAGATGCGATACAGGTTACAAGTCACAGTTACAGGTGACAGATCTGTCACAAATATTGACTGTTGAAAGGCACTGACTGCCAAAAAAAGTATTGCCTGTCATAGGCACTGCGTGTTGACAGGCAAGGCCTGTGATAAAGAGTTACCTGAGATTTGCAGTGCCTGATCTTTCACCTGCATCTGTGACAGGTGACATGTATCTGTGACAGATGATATGTATCTGTGACAGACGACATGTATCGCTCCTTTTGAACCAGCTATTCTCCCCTCATCAGTCCTGCAAATTATTAATCGCATCGAAAATAATTCTCGAATTACGTTAACCAAAGCCTTTTACTATGTGCCTCGTATTGTTTAACTTTATTTATTGTATTGTACAAATTTAATCAATTCAGGTTATCAGCAATACGTATTAAATTAATGAAAAAACAAACGTGCCTCATACTAATTATCTTTTTTTTTCCTTTCCTTATCGCAACTTGATAATTGTTTGCAAAAAAACAAGAAAGAATAACAAAGAGCGACAAATTCCCAAAAATGCTGTTAAAGTAACTTAATGGATAAGACATTCAGGCAAAAGTTGTTATCTTATCCATTCAATTTATTTATTTTTTGTTCATGAAATGGAATAGGAAAAGAAAACCGAACGACAAACAAACATTTTGGCTCATTCCTACCATTATATTTTTATTATTATTAAGTAACATCTGAATCAATACGGAGCGTTGAGTTTAATACATTTTAGTAAGCGTATGGAATGTTTGGATGTTGACTAGAACTTTTTGGTGTTTACTGTGTATTAAAAACTTGAGGATTTGAACTCCTTTTCAGCAAAATCACAAGATCATCCTACATTAATATCCTCAATTACCTTCAAAACCCCTCTTGATCAGGCTGCTAGTCTAGCTGAGTGAATTTAATTTTCTAAAAATCAAAAGAATTATTTGACCACCTACCCACTGACTTTGCTACTTAAACGACCCATTTTGGTACTTTTAATGCATTCATTAAATTAAATTTCACTTTACTGATTAGAAAGGTTTGGAAATGTTCTTTAAAGCTCTTCTTGTTGACATTAAATTGTAAGCTTCTTTAAAGATTTTCTTGGAAAATGGGAAAGTAAAGGCATTTTTTTGTGTCAATTAATTAAGTCTCTTTACTTCTTTTCAAGAGTATAGCAAGGAATTTGAAGAATGGCTAGCAAAACAATTCAATTTGGTTTGGAAAAAAATAAAAGTTTGAGGACTTTTTGCTTCTAGGATTTATTTTGTACCCAGACCCCCCAGGCTACGCCCCTGACAGCTCTTTTCTCGCAGCTTCTCTAATATCCAACAAGAATGACCCCTAAATACTCTTAAAAAGTTAATCAAGCTCTTTTTAATCACCAGAAATATGATATAAAGTTCACAGTCGATCCATCAAGTTCTGTAAATAATTAAAATCAATTTAACCTTGACCCAGTTTAATGGAAATTTTCCATTAGGCCTATAAATAGTTGTTATCAAATTGAGCGAAAAAAGAAATTGCCAGAAATTAGCATTGAACATCAAAAAAATTTCAAGGACAAATTTGATTATGATAAACTGAAATCAGTCATTTTTATGACAGTCAAATTTGAAATTTGGGTAGTCAAGGTTTGTTAAAAGAATTGAAAAAAAAATATGGAAAAATTTTTGAAACAAAAAAAAAGTTTTTTGAAGCTTAAAAGTTAAGTCAGAAAACTTATTTGGACTCCTTAGTCGTTTATAAATGATGTCTAAAGTTAACGATGATTTTTAAAAGACAAACAAAAAAACCAGGAAATCATATTTTTTAAGAAATAAACCCTCCACCCCCAATATCCTGTTACATCATTTATGAACGACCCCTAAAAGCATTGCAATTTTATTCAAATTTATTTACTTAAAAAATTCTCAGCTAAATGATGGATTTCTGATTCAATATTTTATCAAAAATGAATTCTTCGAACTTAGAATCATTTTTTTTTTAAATTTAATATAAATTTGTATTTTAAATATTCTTAAAATAAATATTTTCTTCCAAAAATTTCAACTTCTCAGAAAAAATAAAAAAAAAACTCAACCTACAAAAACAAATTATTTATTAAATATTTGCGATATGAAAATTCAAGAAATTCATTCTGAATGAAAAAATTTCTTCTCGGAAGAGTTATTAAATAAAAATCATTCATGTGTTAATTAATTAATGCTAAGTACATACAATAATTTGCATACTTAGTGTAAATGCTTTGTAAATTGTTCGCTTTTGGAGTGTGATGGGTGACCATATGGTTGAACATTACGTGTGCATAGGTGCTGTTATTAATTGTCAACAGTTTTTAAAGGAACAGAAGCAAAAAAGGAACAAAAAGTCAACAGCACGTAACGTTCCCAAGCGGTCACCCATCTAAGTACTAATTACGCTCGACGTTGCTTAACTTCGGTGATCGGACGAGAACCGGTGTTTTCAACGTGATATGGTCGTTGACATAGGTTGTTGTGGCTGGTTCCACTTCTTAAACAGTTCATCAGCCTTGCTTCATACAAAATAATGGAATTTTCAAAAGAAAAGTCAGCGCATTAGGATGTAAAATCAACAAATTTCATAGGAACAGAAGTAAAAAGGAACAAAAAAGTCAACAGCACGTAACGTTCCCAAGCGGTCACCCATCTAAGTACTAATTACGCTCGACGTTGCTTAACTTCGGTGATCGGACGAGAACCGGTGTTTTCAACGTGATATGGTCGTTGACAAAGTCTGTTGTGGCTAGTTCCACTTCTTAAACACTTTTTCAGCCTTGCTTCATACAAAATAATAGAATTTTCAAAAGAAAAGTCAGCGCATTAGGCTGTAAAATCAACAAATTTCATAGGAACAGAAGCAAAAAGGAACAAAAAGTCAACAGCACGTAACGTTCCCAAGCGGTCACCCATCTAAGTACTAATTACGCTCGACGTTGCTTAACTTCGGTGATCGGACGAGAACCGGTGTTTTCAACGTGATATGGTCGTTGACAAAGTTTCTTGTGGCTAGTTCCACTTCTTAAATGGTTTTGTAGCCATAGAAGAGTATCCAGGAAGGTGTTTTGAGTGTTAAAGTTACAAATTTTTTTTTGAAAAAGCATCCCAAAAAAATCCTGGCCACACCATTACATCCGATCACATCATAATCCCACGTGTGTACCGTAGTAACGTGAACACATGTATAATTAATAAAAATATTTTGCTATCTCCGATAAAAAATCAACAAAATAAAGTCATAAAAATTTTTTAATTACTTTCTCATGGTTTACCTTTACATTCTTTTTGTTACATGAGTTTCTTATTTATTTTGTCGATAAGACGTAAAAGGCAGTCGAACGATAAGAACTGTGAGGTTTTTAATTTTCATGAATGAAAAATATCGAAATTAAATTTAAATTTTTACTTTCTCGAGAAATGAAAAAGAAGAAGAAGAAAAAGTGACTCGTTGAATGAATGAATGCTTACGATAATATTCACACGCTCGTGTATAAATGAAATTAATTCGAAAAATGCGAGAACTTCTTATTTCTGTTTCGCTCATATTTATTTAGGAAAGTATTTAAAATACGATAGCATAAATAAAGAAATTCAGGGCTGCTGAATGTTTTTAAGGATGTTAAGGATGGGATCGAGGATTTTTTAACCTTAAAAGATAATTTTATAAAGGAATGGAAAGAATCTTTAAAACTTAGTTGTAAGCAAGCTTTAAGCTAGTCTATAGTAATTTAACCGTGTTATAAGCTTCCTTAAAACTCAAAATCCTTCAAGTTCTCCACGTTTTAGCTTATCTAAACAATGCCAATCCTTAAGGTGCTTTTATATTAAATTTTATGGTTGGATAAAATTTACACTTCATTAAAATTTTGCATCAACTTCTTAACAAAGAAAATTCTTCCATCAACCGTAATATTCAGTGAAATTTTATATTTCAACTCATGCGTTTCCTTATTAATTGCTATAAATTATACACAAATGTTCACATTTCTCTAGGAAATCTATCAAAAGAGCAGAAGTCAAGAGGATTATGCAACGATATTAAAATCGAGAAATAATGATTTTTTACAAACACACATTGCAAATTCACAATTTATTCGGGTGTACATAAAAATATCAACAGCTCTCCGTCCTTAAACATATTTCATTACTCGATAAAAAAATATTAATCATTGATTTCTCATGTGTGGTCTTTACATCCCCAAAGCTACAGACTTCATTAATTTTAAAACCTGTCATTATCATAAATTAGAATATCCCTGCAACTTCAATCTCAACTCTGATCAAATCAATAAATTTTTCATTGTCAATGCAAATGGGATTTTAATTAAGTAATTTGAGATGTGCTTGATTTTTAGCGCATTTTTCAAACTTATTTCTAAAAGGTCGCTTTATAATGCACTTTGTTCGGCTGTTCGTTCGGGCGAAGAAAGACTTTTTAACCAGACATTGTAAAGAGCTCGGGTTTGTTTTAATAGCTCAGTTCTATTGAGTTATTGGCCGATCGAATAGTTAAAGTCTTAAAACAGTGTATTTATACTATTATTAATGATTTTTTTTATTTTATATGAAAAACACGTGATGGGTGCGTTCAGAAAATTAAATTTTTTTCGACCGTTGTAAAAATTGTAATCAGGGTGCGTTCAGAAATTCGAGTTTTTTAACGAGCAAAAAATTTGAATTCCAAAAAACCATTAAATGATAATACCTTTTTTATGGAAATTATAAATTTTTTTTTTTACCAAGCCGGCATGATTCTGGAATGGTGCTGGCTCCGTTTTATATCCATCTCAAAGTCAATGAAATTTTCTATGGAGTAGACTTGACTAAGCCATTCAAAATCGATGAAAATCTCGAGTCGACTTCGAGCTCTGATTTGTGACTAGTCACTAATGCACTAGTGTAGCTTATAAATTGTCCAACTATTCAATATTACCAAAAAAGAGGGATGCCATTAAGAATGTTCACTAAAAAACATAACAAACTAGAAACTAAAATTACAGAAGATCAAATTTCCCCCCTACAAATTAGACATCATTTATAATAGACCCATCTTCAGAAAATCATTAAAAATTTTAAAAACAATTTTTTTCTCGAGTACGAAAGCAAAAAAAAATTAAAAATAAACTTCACTTTCTGTACATGCCATATCTATAAATAAGTAAAGTAATTTCCAATAAATATATCTGCGAAGCATGTAAACATTATGACAGTTAATTTACGAAAATAAAAAATAACTTAAATTGTCTGCCATTCATGAAAAACATGCGTGATGTGATCTCCGTTAACATATTTTTCATGAGCTATCACATGTTGAGATAATGAGTAAGAAAAAACTATTTTTTTCACTTTCTCTGTCATGGTCTCTCAACATCCATGATCATAACCATCACATTACGTTCGAGAAATTCTTTTTCTGTGTTTCTGGTACTTTGAAAATTGCGAAGATGAAGACAATGAAAGAATTGTAAAAAAGAAGTTATTTTATTTTACACACATTGAGTATTTTTCTTGTTAAATGATTTTTTTTATCTCTTGCTGTTTTTTTCTGTGATGAGGATTTTGTAGGAAATGTGCTCGGAATGATGTCAGAATGTCTTGGGTTCATGCCAGGCTCAGAAACTAGGGGGAATTCAGAGGTATTTCATATAAAGAGGTGGTATTTAAAGTTTTCGAGTTTATGGGGGGGGGGGTGGGTTTATGTTCGTTTTTAATTATTTTTAAACAAATTCATAGCCATTCTCGAAAACTATTAGAATTTTGGAGTTCAATTGGTTTCTATCTCATTGCTTCGCATTTCTTCAGTCCATTGGTCCCTCTTTATTAATACAGGACCAATTTAAACCCCCTCCTCCCTCCTCATCATCATGCTGGATCGAATAAATCGTATTCAAAAGCAGCATAACAGTGTCAACTCGACAAATTAACCCTTATTGACAAGTGATGTATGAATGCTTTCATAGAAGCATGGGTGACCAATCCTTCACCCCCCCCCCCCCCCCCCATTCCTCTGCAAAACTCTTCAAAGAGCTAAGGTTTTTGAGAAAATGATCCAAAAAATTCTATCTCCGATTTTTTCTCAAAACCTGCTTGGAAACAATCACAAAACCAAGCTTATTTTTGACAAAATAAATCAGACAATGTCAATTCTAAGCAACATTGTTTGTAGCTCCAATTAAATAGCAAACTCCGAAATTCTACACCCCTGTCATCTGATCATGTTTACTCAAGCATCCAAAAAATTTATTGTTAACTTGTTTATATTAAAATACACACATTTGTATTTGTAGGAATTGATAGCAGTGGAGTAAAAATATTTTCGAGATAGGGTAGGTCAAATTTCATCTAACTCTTTTATTTTTAAGTATTATCTCAAAATAAAAATAAATTAAAATTATTTTTAAAAATCTTCTATTTTCGACTCATTTGACTAAGAATAATTTAACATTTTATACTATCATTAATCATGGTGAATTTGCAGCAATTATTTAATCCCAAATAGGCCCTAGAGTCCACTAATAATAAACCACAAAGGCATACTTGAATAAAATTTACGACCCAACACATCATTTAGGCTTATTTTAATCATTCATAAATTCCTTCCCAAAAAAAAAAAAGTTTAAATGATTCGTTTTTGTCAAATCTGTCACTTGAATGAACAGTTTGACATAAAAAGCCTTAATTAATTATCTTGTTATGAAAATTCTGCAGAAGCCAAATGCCATTAAATCTAAATATACTTAAATATTTTAAGAGAAAAAAAAAATGTTATAATGCGGGGAAGAAAGAAACAAATATTTTGTTTATCGCTATTTATAGACTGTAAAATATTTAGCACATAATTTTAATACGTTTTGGCTAATTTGAATGTTTTCAAGGTCAGTTTTTGGGTAAATGGGTGTGAGCGAGGCAGGAATAGTTGACTTTAAAATGAATAAAATATGAAAATCTAATTTGGGACTAGTTTATGGGGTGTTGAGGGGTTTTATGGATGTGTAGGGGTCAAATATAACAATACGTCCAACTGCCAACCTGTTTTTCTTGGAAAATACTTGAAAATTCGGTCTGTCTCGCTTTTCTAGAGCTGAAATCGGTACATGTCCCGCTTTTGACCAAAAATCTACAAAAACAGAGTCTGTACATAGTCCTTTACAGGAACTATTAACAAACGAGCCAGATATTAAATTTATTTTCAAAAACCTTACTCACACTCCCCAGCTTAGACTATCTTCACCCCAATTCTACAAAAAAAACTTCAATAAATCAAAATATCCCCAAAGAAACCTGAACCATCGCATCAATAACACATTTTAATAAATCCAATAAAATTGTTTTCAAAACATTTTCATTTCCATTTTATTTACAAAATCATCAAATTTTAATCAAAACAGAATTTTTCTTCGTTCAGTCTTTTTTTTATTTTAAAATAATTATTGATAATAAATTCGTCATGAATGAATCGTATTGAATGAGGTCAGGTGAAATTTAATGATGTAATCAATTTACTTCCCGAGGGGATCGTTGGTTGGTTTTGTTAAGAATTAATGGAAAAAGGTGAGAGAATCAGTTTTGGAAGTGAACTTTTCTCAACTGAATATTCAGAAAAATCTCAAATTCTAAGATTTAG
Source organism: Chironomus riparius (assembly GCA_917627325.4). NCBI lineage: Eukaryota > Metazoa > Arthropoda > Insecta > Diptera > Chironomidae > Chironomus > Chironomus riparius. Next base: position 10,614,515 of record OU895877.1, on the reverse strand, counting down.
GGTGTCTGTAGCTATGTCAGGGGCAAAGCCGGGGGGGGGGGTTAAGTGCCCAGCCAAGAATAAAATTAGCTTTTAATAATCGAGTAGAGAACGTTTAATTGATTTTTGACATTAAAAAAAATTTGGGCATCTCCGCTTTGAATAATCCTGGCTACGTCCCTGACCTGTGTCAATAGCTGGTCTTCTATTTTTGAAAAATATCTGGTCATCCTACTCTTAAGGCCCCTTATGTCCTTATTTTTTAATTTCCTTAAACTCCTTTAAACATCCGAGAACTGCCTTAGAAGATGTAAATCGATAATTTGTGAATGACCGCTTATCAAAATTGATATTTGGGGTCGTTCACTTATGACGTCCGATATTAACGGTCATTTTTTAAATAAAAACAATGAAAATCCAGAAATTGCTATTGTTCTTTTCTTGCTGACCCCCCTCCTCTCCCCATCCAGACGTCATAAGTGAACAGCCCCTTTACAAATTTTAAAGGAATCTAGAATAATCACAAGGAAACTGAGTGTGTAAATATTTAAAATCTGCGTAACCGCAGCTCATTCACGCTGTAATTTCAAACTCATTTTAATCTTCTTCATCTTTTTGACGAAATGAAAGAGAAAAAAAAATGTTATGCATTTCTCGTTCACATTAAAAGAAGAAGTGTAAAAATCTTCTCGTTTTTGTGTGCCTTATATACATACATATAAACATATAGAACCGGTAAATTGTACAACATTTTTTTTTTTGATTATTCATCCAACTTTTTTTTTCGCTGTCTTTTTTTTACAATTCGTATAATGTTCTGGTCTCGTAGTAAACTACAATATTATACACATCGCATCTGAGTCAGTGTGCTTTGTCTCTCTTCTCACTCACTCACTATCTTTTATGTATTTTTGTTATAAATATACATTCTCTATCGCTCTTTATTCATCGCACATATTCTGTTTTATTCTCCATTCTGTGTGTGTTTATTGTATTTTATTTATTACAATTTATTATTTATACAACTTTTTTTGTTACACAACTTCCAGGCGAGGTGATGATGTGGATTTAATGGGTTTTCTGAATGGGAATTTCTTTTGGGTTTGGGATTGTGAAATGATTAGTGTTGGGTAGGTCAGTTTTTGATTGAAATTATGTCTCAGATCAGCGTGTATTAACGTAAGGAATAGTTTAATAGTTGCAAGTATAAGGGGAAAAATGCCTGGTGTTGATAAGGACGCTTGAGTCCTTAATATCCCGAACTGACAGAAGGTTTTGAAGTAAAGAGCTGTCTTTAGGCAATCTCTGATCGCGAAAATGGGCCCATAAGCACCCAAGTCATCAAAGTAAGTATGAGGGGTTATTCCGAGTATCAACATATTTCTTAAGGTCCAAACCCCTCTTTAATGACAGCAATAAGCACAGAAGTTCAATAAAGTGACTCACCATAAAACTATATTTTCGTTCTTTGTTTTATTCAAATTTTAAATAAGTTTGTACAGCATGTGTATGTGAAATATCCACGAGAGATGGATATAGAATGGCAAAAAAAAGAATTGTATAGTAAATAAAAAAAAATCATATGTACTATAGTAATTTTAATATTCTCGTGAGTTTTACATTACGTACGTACGTCTGTGTGTATAATGCATAAAGTAACAAAATAAAAATGACTCGCGAGCTGTTGCCAATTTACAGCTCTTTATTATGAGTCAAACAGAAAATCGAGAAGTCAAATGCTGAGAGATTATTTTTGAAGTCGTGTTTACGCATGAAATATCACGTTTTATGACACAAAATGTTGCTATTTATTTTCTGTGTTCAGAAATGCCTCTAATGCGCGAATTAAATAGATATTTAGAGTTCATAGCACTTTATGGCATTTTATTAAACTGTGCACATTTTTATTTGATCTTTTTTATTTGCTGCTGTCGCTACTTACTATGTGCATACAATGTGCACATTTACTATTCATTATTACAGTGCAATTCTTCTTCTTCTTCTTACTACTATTGCTTGTTATTTATTGTAAAAGAACTGGTTTTTCTCGCTTGTCTCGCCTTTCAGATTGTAAACTTGCCTTATATACCCCAACCAACTATATACATGATATAAATGAATGCTTGTAAATTAAATGAACTCGAAACAAGCAAATGCAAGTGAGGCATCTCAATGAGATATAAATTCATTTTCTTCCTTTAAACTTTACATTTTATATTCTTTTGTGCCAGTGTTGTTAAATCAGGTGGATATAGAATATATAATTATAGAGATCATACACATGTTAATCAGACAAAATAGTGGCTAGACTTGTACTTAATGTTTTATCTGATTTTATAAGTGTTCTTGCTCAGATTTAGCAATTTATTTTTTTATATGAGAATCGCGAGATCTCTGTACAAATAGTTTATAGGGGGCATTTATTGAAGCTATTAACATTTATCGAGCTACTAAGTTGATTTGGTTTTTTAACTAGGCTTTATCTTGGTTATTGAGTCATATTGATGCAAATCTGTCAATGAGAGATCAAAGTAAGATCGCAGATCTAAGCCCGAATGCCTAAGAAACCAACCCGAAAAGCACAAGTCAGATAATTGAGACAAAATCCTTCTCTAGGACAACACGGGAAAAAATAGAGGATCTGAAAATAAAATAGAGGACATCCCACGTGTCTACCAATTTTATTCGTTTTCTGGATGAATTAGAACAAAACAAAACTATTTTATTTTTGAAAATGAAAAAAAATGACTTTTTTACTGAAAAATTAAGCAAATAGTCAGAGTACTTAAGGGTAAATTTCTTGTCATGACCAAAAATTCATGACTTTAGGACGAAGTTTTCGTTGTGACGAGAAAATTTTCCCTTAAGTCGTCCACGCGTTGTCCTAGCGTAGGATTTCGTCTCAACGTTATCCGACTTATGCTTTTCGGGCAACTGGAAATCTGGAACCATATTAAACCTGAGCATGTTGGTTTGATTCCCATTAAACAAGATTTCTCAATACTGGGCGTCCTTCATTTGAGTAGGTGTTTTGTTCCTGAAAAATCCTATTCAAATCGAATCTACTCAAATCGAATTATTTACTTTTTGTATGAAAAATGTCCGTTACAAAAAAAAATTTAAATTTTCTATTCATTTATTTGCGTTACTTAAATCGAATCTACTTAAATCGAGGACCCATAGTAATTCAATAGAGCCCCTCACCTTTGTTCTTCAATGCCTGGTTTCTAGGACTTCACGAGGCACCCTCGTCTCAAATTAATTTAAGTGTCGTCCATTGAAATTAATTTCTCAATTTTTTTCTCAGAAAGAAGACTCAATTAACAAGTGACTCTGAGTCAACACAACCCCTCAGCTACCAACACTGCTTTATACCGTTTTTTATATAGATGAGTCGTGTGACGATATTAAGAATGAAAACAGAGGAGAGCAAAAATTATGTAATTTCACTTGCATGTGAATAAAAAAAAGATGAAAAATGTTTTCCTACCTTGTTGATAAATTTTTGTTAATTATGGCGTGAAGGAGAAAATTCTCTTTTTCATAGGTTTTTGTGTTATGACGTTGGTACTTTACATGAATGAAGATTAATTTTACTTTTTGAGAGAACGAGGATGTAAATTAAAGTTTTTTTGGGTTACTAGGGGAAACATAAATCATTGCGGATTTAATTCGGGGAACTTTTTAAGGAATTGATCTTCAAATGTCTCCATATTGTTGTATCTGTATTGTTTGTTGCCGGGTTTAAACATAAAATCTTTTTCCCGAATGGCACAAGTCGGTTAATCGATGAGTAATCCGGAACCAAGCCGGCTAAACTCTGGCATGGTGCTGGATTTAAATTGAAGCTAGAGTCATACCAGCTTGGAGCTGAATTTCCATTCAATTAACCGACTTTTGCTTTTCAGGTTTCATATTCACACCAAATTTTAAATATGTTAAGGATGTGAAGCACCAAAGCTGTCAAAATTCCCCAAAAAAACTCCACATTTTAATTAAATATTAAAGAAACAATCATAAAGTTCACTGTAAAGCTCCTCTAATGAACTTTAATTTGAATAATTTTCTTGTCTTCAAAACAAAATATTTCTCGTGCATTTATGTTGTTCATAATTCATAGCATTAAAGCATGAGAAAATGACATGTATGTAATTTAAGAACACAATTTGAGCATAGAACGATGGAAAAAAATAAGATTATTATGAAAAAAATTCTTGAGATTTGCTGTGGCTTTACATACTTCTCTATTTTATGCTTGTTAAGCATTCCTTCACGATATTAATAATAAAAAATTTACGCTTCTTCTTAGTCATCATCTATTTTTTGTTTCTCAACAACATACACAAAAGAACGAAACAACAAAAAAAAAATGAGAATAATGAAGCATACATCAAGTCAAATTATGTCGTTCTATTTGCGTGCATGTGTCGAGGAGGCAAATAAGATGAGTTAATGTTGTTTATTCATTTGTTGGTCGTCTTCTTTTTCCTATTTCTCCAAAATGTCGTTTTCAACTTATTTTTTTTTTCATTATTTTTTAATATTGTTTATAATAAAAATATGGAAATAGTAACACAATTTTATTATTAAACTATTATTTTTCAGTCAACAAAAAGCAAAGTAATAATGAAAGAACAATAAAAGAATTTTCACGAGCAGACATTAAATTGTTCTTTAGATTTTTTGGGTGACTAGCTGTTTTCTAGGTTTGAAAAATAAAGCGTACTTAGAGCTTACACATGTATTTACCGATGTGTATGCTTTTAAGCAGTGTGCAGGAATCTAAGGGAATTGAGCCATAAATAGGCAAATCTTCCAGTGCGAGAGAACTCGTGTTTTAGACCACGAAATTGATGTGAAGTTAAAAGTGATGTATGGACGAAAGTTGCTACAGGCTGAGATGCATCCAACGTGATACTGAATTGTTAGACCTCTGTGGTGCGAGTGATTAGGCAAAAAACCGGATATCTTTAACCCTCTTTTGTGAGGACATGGGTTCGATTTCCATCAGAGACTGATCTCTCAATCATCATACAGAGTGTTGTCGATATCACAAGGATTCGACTTAGCTCACGACATTACAATCAGTACTTCTCAAAATATACTTCGAGACACACTACTGTGTCCCCAGATTCTTAAGCTGTGTTAGGAAACGTTTACAGTTACAGAAAATCTAAACCAAATAAGTTTTTAACTAGAGTCCTCAATATCTCGAACTGGCAGAAGCATTCAAATGATAGAGCGGTCTTAGACGATCTATGAACATGGCATTAGGCCCGTGTGTGTCATAGCCAAGGAAGTAAGAAAACAGGAAGAGACCGTTCACTTATGACGTCCATGAGGGGGGGGGGGGGGGTCAGCAAGAAAAGAACAAAAGAAATTCCTGGAATTTCGGACGTCATAAGTGAACGATCCCTAAGTTATTAACTGTGTTACAATTCAAAAAAGGTTAAGAACAACCCAGAACCTAGGGAAACCCGATGATTGGTACTAAATAAGGCAGACTTACCCCAAAGGTACCAGACCATAAATAATCAATTCTGGTAGCTAGTTTGTTTGACAACAATTCTTACAATAATCTTAAAAAAATTCATTCAGTAAGCCCCAAAAGAATTCCCAACATTCCATCATAATCACTCTCAATTTCATCTTTTCAAATGTCCATCTAGACAACCTCCACATACACATAAACGAAGCATAAACAAATATTATCTAAAAGTAATTCTTTCCGAAAGTATTTTTTAACAAAACGACTGACTGACTGGATGAACCATTAAAATATTTATGCCGGCTTTATTGTTCTTGATGGTCTCTCGTAATTACCGCATCGAGTCGTGTGATTATGGAAGAAAGAAAAAAAAAACCAACGAGAAACAAAATATGTTTATAACATTTCCCATTCAGACAACATAAAAAATGGCATTTTAATGGCTTTAACAGCAAACCAAAAGCGACGACAAAGTAGAATAGAGTGAAAAAAAATATTAAAATAATATTTTGCGGAAAATGTACTCACTTAATTCCATATCACGTTCATTAAGGTCTTCACTATCCAAATCACCATCTGATTCCGTTCCAGAATCGTGACAATCAATCTGTAAAAAAAAAATAATGAAAACAGACAGAAAAGAAAAATTATTTAAGTGTTAAAATAAAAATGAAAATAAAAATGTTTATGGTTAATTAAGAGCTTTTGACTGTTGTTGTTCAGCGCTTCATAATCGGAGAGGAAAAATGTTTTTTAAGCACGAGTGAGGATGAAAGGAATATGAAAAGAAATTAAGAGTGGTGGGAGGTGGAACGAACGATGAAGATTTAGATCAGCTCTAATGTACTATGCAAAATGATTGATGCAAAAGTATTTATCTCATCTTAGTGACTTGTGAGAGAAGCAATAAAAGAGTCAAAGGAGGTTGTGATTGGGAGAACTAGAGTTTTGTTGGTTGATAAACGCTTTTTTGATGAGAAAGCTAAGAGTGGGTTGCATGAGTTTGAACCCAAGCTCGAGAACTAGTCGGTATACCGTCAACTTCTATACAAATACCTCCAAATACCCCCAAATACCGCCTCTTTATATGAAATACCACTAATCACCGCCTGTTTTCCGAGCCTGGGTTTGAATGATATTTGAAAAATTCTGATTGACTATGTAAATGCTTTGCTGTCTACAGATCTGAAATGGCTTGGGATGGTACAACAGATCATCGATCGCAGTGCCGTTTTTGCTCTAAGCAAAACTCTACATTACATTCTATTCTATTATAGGGTTTTGCATATAGCAAAAGCGGCACTGCGATCGATGATCTGTTGTACCATCTCAAGTCCCCCATGATATAATTCCAATGTCTCTAATAAAGCCAATAATGTCCTGATAATGCTGCTTATTTATATCCTCATCATTAGCTACCCTAAACCATAATTCCAATGAACCTAACCTAAAAGATCAATTTCATAGAGAGCTGTGACCGCTTAAAAACTTTTAATCCAATTACCGTAACTAGCTTTATCACTAATCAATTACTTTTCCTTCTAAATCCCCTCTTATGAATGCAAAAACCCTTCAAAATCAACCACCTCTAAAGCTTTCTATAACCGAGATTTAATGCTTTCTTTATTTAATCTGTAGGTGTAATCGTTATGTTGCTTCTTTGGTTATCCAGGTTAATAACAAGTCTCTCTCAATCACTCTTAAATTATTAATCTTATCATGGAATTTTACCTTGAAAAGCGAAAATAGAAAAAAAACACATTGAAGATAGATTAAGAGAGGCTCAAAGTGATAACATGTGGGAGTGGATGAAAGATGTTTACAGAAAAAAAAAGTCTCAACGGCAATTAGAAGCTAATATTTTTCATTGGAAATTATTTGATGAATTTCGGAAGAATAAAGACTCAAAGCAATTATCCCGAATGACACAAGTCGGTAAGTCGATCAGAAATTCGAGACAAAGCCAATGTGACTCTAGCGTGGCCCTGGATTTAAATCAAAGCCAGCACCCTACCAGTTTCATTCCAGCTTGATGCTTGATTTCTATTCGATTAACCTACTTGTGCTTTTCAGGTATTGAAGAATCAGAAAAAGTTTAAAAAACTTGAATTTTATAAAAAAAAAGTAAAAATTTAGCCATCCTAAGAAATTTACAAATGGACAGCACAACAAAATGCCAACAAATTCGCAAACAATCCCAAACAAAAACTAATTCCAAACAAAAGAACATAAAATAATGTTTATTTTTTGAAATATAAAAAAAAGCCATTTAAAATTGTACAAAGCAGACAATTTGAAATATCAACAGCACAGATTGATGTATTGAAGTGTAAAAAAGAATTAAAGATCAATGATCTATCAAGTTGTCGAAAGTCAACATCATGACAGTATTTAAATCGTTACTTTGCAAAATAATAAACATTTGAGTCTAGATTCTTGGGAAGGGACTAAATGCTTGAACTTCCTCTTCAGTATGAAGTCTATGAAAGCATTCAGAGGCAAACTTAGAGATTCTTAGCCATCCTCTCAGGCGCGTAGCCTCATTTTGCTTTAGTTTTTATGAAAAACTCGACCCCCCCCCCCCCCCCCCCCCATAAAAATTTTCCAAACAAAAAAATTTGCCCCTTCTTCCTTTTCAAATTCCTGGATCCTCTCAACACCAGACAATTTTAGCTACGCCTCTGATCCCCACGTCTGAATCTAGACAAACAAAAGGAAATATTTCACAATTTTTTTACACACATGTAACCATCAGAATTATACAGAACGCCACTCGAGCAAACAGGCTGAATGGGTAGGTGAAAAAAAAGAGAGACGACGATGAAGGCTAACGAAACAAGTTCTAATGAAAATAATAAATATTTATGAATTCCCACATTGTTCATACTAATTAACATTATACAAATGCTTCTGCTCCATACAATCACCCGACAATCTTAAAATTGAAACCATAATTTCTTATTACAAGTCGAGCCACTTCAACTTATTTTCATTTACTTCACAATTTATGTATAATTCTTTTGCCTCGTTTTAGCAACAATTCTATCGACAATTGGATATGATCGTATGTATTCTGGATTTCTATATAACAATTCTTGTTTATTTTTGTGAGAACAAGACAGTGGAGAAATAATATAAATAACAGCAGATTGAGCAGTAGTAAGCAAAAGGTTAATTATTGTTTAAACAAAAATTGAACAGACAAGATGGTTAAAGAGTATTTTTTTTAAAAGCGAAGTTTTATGAAATTGAGTGTGGATTTATAAAACTATTTGGCTAGTGAGATGGCAAGACGGATGTGGAGTTGGAAGATGGACTGGATTTGATGGTTGTGACTTGTTAATAAACATCAGAGCTCGAGGTCGATGCGAGTTGACTTGAGTCTACTCGGTTTTGAGCTGAATCAAGACAACTCGAGTCAACGTCAACCTTATCGACTTTAAGCTCTGATTAAAACATCTTTAAGTCGCTAAAAAATGCCAGGATAGCGAGTTGATTAAGCAGAGATCGAAGCCGATTTTTTCGGCTTAATTCAATTTTTGATTTTTTTGATCGAAAAAAGCCATTTGACACCCATTTCAAGTATTTAAATTGAACTTTACATGCTTTACTAAGAATCTGTGTAATATTTTGTCAGCATGTAGCTATAGTAAGCTCAGAATTTCAAGTTAAAGAATGTTAAGCCGAAATTTAAGCCGATCGGCTTAAAATCGGCTAACTTGAAATTCTGAGCTTACTATAGCTTCATGCTGACAAAATATTACACAGATTCTTAGTAAAGCATGTAAAGTTCAATTTAAATACTTGAAATGGGTGTCAAATGGCTTTTTTCGATCAAAAAAATCAAAAATTGAATTAAGCCGAAAAAATCGGCTTCGATCTCTGTGATTAAGGCAAGATCAGTCAAAGACACTACAAAATTTGAATATAAAATCGGAATAAAATTGATTACCCAAATAAGAGGATATTATAGAAAGTCTCAAGCAATTAGAGAAGCAAAAGTGCCTTGATGGCTCAGTTGGCAAGTGACAGGTCACAAAATTTTGTGTTGAATTTGGACTCTCGGGTTCAAATCCCACCACCAGCCTAATGATTTTTTAGAAGTTTCTATACTTCGGCTTCTTAGAAGCAGCAGTTTAAGACGTAAAGCTAAGAATTTGGCGATGTGAGATGTAGGAACGGGTTAAGAATCATGTAGAGAAAGTTACGAGAGCTGTAAATTAACCAACGGGAGCTTTTACTGGAAAGGACCTAGAGACATTGTGACCTACTGAAAATTGGAACGAGAGTCGACATGAACACTAGTTCTAAGATCTAAAAACAGTTATTAATTGGCTGCTGGACACACAACTGCTTAGTGAAGATTATGCGCTACACACTGAGCTGGCGTACATAATTCAGCGCTTCAAGGTTCAGTAACACTGTTGCACAACTTAAGATGACTAAATTGAAATTGAAAACCTTTGCTAAGGCATTACCATATCAAGGGGTCTAAAAAGATTAGTTTATAGCAGTTTATAGGAGTTTTTAAAAAGAAACTGAATCAAAATGGCTTAAGATCATCCAAGATACACTTTTGGTATGCAATTGTAAGTTTGAGGTGTTACAGAACTCCAATTCCCCTGCCCCCTGTAGATATGGCTCGAAGAGCATATCTGTAGTAGATAGGCCTGAGCATAGGGCTCACTGTGAAACTGGTTGTATGTGTTTGACGGATAGCCGAAGTGAGATAAGTACCTCAGTGACCGATTGGCAGGGATCTCTGAACGAGTGGTCAAAGATCACCTCTTTTGAGGTCGTGGGTTCGATTCCCATCGAACCCGACTTGTTTTACATTAGTATGCACATATGATAGTTATAGGGAGATCTACACCTCCTCTTTCCCACTCAATATTGATTCACATTTTGTAATATCCAACGACTTTATAAGCTTCTGAGTTGACATTAGCCCTTAAAAACCAATCCTTTATGTTAATTGCACCAGCGAATGCAGCTCAACTTTACAAAAATATCACAAAATCTAAATGATATAATCCAATAAAATATATCCAATATAATATCCAATTATAAATCAATGAACTTAAACAAAAATCAATTCCTAATTGTAAATAAAGACGACAAATGAAGCGCCTCAATCACCCACATGCTCTAACTTTCAAACAACTTTTTCTTGTCTATCTCTTTTTCCTTCTCTCGTCTCGCTTTTTTACTCCTTTCTTTTCTTTTCAGAGATGTAATCATATGAAATGAATGATGCAATTCTCATTTTTTTTCATGTCGCTTACGGCACTGAAGCAGCAAAGAAAGAGAAAGAAAAAAATCCGAGAATGAAAGAAAAATATCGTAAACGATTATTTTCATTTAGTTGTAAAGTCGAGCCCAACTTAACGTACACCGCATTGAAAATGAAATTAAAATGAAAAAATGCATTTGTATGGCTTGGACGGCTAGCATGATTTTCATACATGAATAACTATTAGGTATCTAGTAAGTTGTACCACGTGTTATTCATACATTAAGCGGTTCAAGGCTAATTCAATGTCAAAATAATGAGATAATTAATTATATTTTTTTAAGCTTATTATGTCAAAAATTATTGTATGACAAGTAATTAATAATGTTTAGAGTTGCACTTGAAAATGTAGATTATTTAAAAATGATGAATGAAGCTGTGAGTCAGATACAAAAGAATTTCTTTGAAATTTTAATTAAGTTTTAAGACAAAGGGATGTTTATAAATGATGTCAATCAAAAGTATGAGATTTTAGACTTTTTTGAAATGGCTGTTTATATGCGAACTTTTGAGCATGACAATCCCAGCCTTTTTGACCAGCTTTTGAAAAAAACCGATGGACAGCCTACCTATGGATGTCTAGAATGATCTGTAAATAACAAATTTAATTTTTTTGAACACACTTCCTTTAAAATTTCTATTTGAACTAACGCTCCTTAGCTTTAGCACTTCTCATTCATCCCATTCTTGAATACTAAAAGTTAATAACTGCTTAAAGCTTTGAATTTGAGGCTGTGAGCTTTTTTTAAGATACTAAAGCAGTGTTTTGTAGATGTAAAGCGATCAAGTAAAAGGCCAAAGAACTCATGGAAAGAGGCTGTTGATAGAATCAGTGTTGCATTTGGAATTGGCAATTGTCAGACTATATCCAGCGATAGAGCTAGTTTTAGGGGACGATTAAGGGATTTCATGGATCACAATTGATCTGTACGACCAGCGACGTAAGTAAGCAGTGTTTGTCATGCATTGTAGGCCGCAGAGCAGTAAAGCAGCAGTAGATGATCTGTTTATGTTTCAGCGCCATGCTGGCAAGTGCTACTGACACATCTAGAATTTTTTTTGCGGAACATAGTTTGAGAAACACTTTACTAAAGGTTTAAAAGTTCGACAAATTGAAAATTTTCTATTCTGGCTCTAGAACCTACGATAGTTTTGTGACTTGCTACCAAAATTTTTAAACTACTACACTACTTAGTCTCTTTAGTTCACTATTACCTTAATGACCTCTTCTAAATATCAAGAATGTGCAACATTTTAATGCCAAAACTCATTAAAATTTTAATTTAATTCAAGCGCCTATAAAATTATGTTAAGTCAAAATAAATTGCAAATTCATTTCCCCTTTTTGTGGATGTTCTTCGCATAATTTTATCTTTTTTTGCGTATTTCGTAAATGAATTTTCTGTTTAACAATGAATATGAAAACAATTCATTCATCAACAACAAAAATTTGTTCCTTACTTTATTGACTTTTAATTGAAATTCTAATCGATTTATTTTGTGAATATTTTCGAATTTTATGCAAAGATTTTGTGAATAAAAATTTTGTTGTTTTAAATGTGTTTTCATAAGAATCTAGTTGAATAATGTGATGATATAGAATTTAGATTTTCGGAATTTGAATCTTATATGCTCATGAGAATAACCTTGACAATTTTAAATTTGAATTTTTGGAATTTTTAAAATTTGAATTTCTAGAATTTTTAAAATTTGAATTTCTGGAATTTTTTAAAATTTAAAATAAATTCAATTCTCCAACATATTGAAATTCAGTTCCTCAAGTCTCTTAAAAGAATGTTAGTCAAAAAAAAAAGCCAACAAATTATCCTCCAACAACCATATGACAAGAAAAACGAAGCAGATGCTTTAATTATCTCCACTTCAGAGCAAATTCCAAGCTATAATTTCAAATGTTCTCTCACAAAACATTGTATGTACCAGAAAATTAGTCAGTTTAATTACGCAAACAAAAACAGATTTTTTATTCTTCCTGCATGTTTCGTGAGAAATTTCCGACTAAATAATTTGTCTGCGATACTTAAATTCTTGAATACTTTGTAGCTCCTTAGTCAAATTTTGAATGCAGATGTGATTTGAAAAATTAGTTTTGCAACATTTGAAGGGTAGATGCAACTTTGTATGGCTTGCTAGTCACTTTCGATTAATTTTGAAGGTTCTTTGAGTTATGAGGAAGAAGGAATTGCAGCTTTTTACTTTAAGGTTGAGGACGATTAAGAATACTTTGAAAGCTAATTGAAATAAAGTTGAAATAGCATTGAAATGTGTTTATCAGATTGTGACTTGACTACTTCCACCTCATGATATACATTTGGTAAAGAATATTTGACCGAAAAACTAATGGGAAGAGGCTGTTTATAAAGACGGTCCCGAATGACACAAGTCGGTTAATCGATCAGAAATCCAGCACTAAGCTGGTGACTCTGGCATGGTGCTGGATTTAAATTGAAGCTAGCAACATGCCAGAGTCATGCAGGCTGGGCGAAGGATTTTTATTCGATTAACTGACTTGTGCCATTCGAAAGTGTTGTACTTGGTATAGGAAATTGGCAAGCGGTAGCCAGCGATAGAGCTAGTTTTAGGTGGCATCTGAGGGAGGCCATGAATTACAATTGATCTGTAAGGTCATCAAAGTAAGTAAGTAGTAAAGAATATTTGAAAAAAATTCGGCAATTGAGGACTTTTGCTCAATAATGCTCAATAATGCATCTAAAGCTACCACAATATCCAAATCAGCTTTCATTACGGATTCTAACTTCTCAACTAATCAACAAAAAAAAAACTAAAATTCCCCATTGTAGTCTAGTCTACTTCATTATTAAAGCGCGTAACAATTCCCTGTCTATAAGACATAATTGAAACGCAGCAATCAATGAGTTGTGCTTCTGTTGGCGTTCCACATTTACATATATATACACATATGCATATAATAAAGTTTGTGAAAAAAAAAACTTCTTGTTATTATTTCACTTTTTAGCAACAAAAGAAATTTTTCTTTTAGTGAGTAAATACACAGCAGAATAATACAGTAGAATGAAATGGAAAGAAAAAGATATTTTACAACTTTTGGGTTGTATTTTTCTTACAACAATTTAAGTCTTCTTTGTTTTTAACGCGGTTTTTGAATGAGAAAGATGCTATTAAGTGCATATAGTCATGCTGACTGTCTGTGCATCTGTATAGCGCCTAGTCACTTCTGCAACAACTCTAACCACGATTTTGGAGTGTCTTTGGCTCGATGTGTTTCTTTATTGGATGGAGAGAGAGAGATGGAGTCAAAAATAGTCTAATTACTTCTTCATTAGCTCTGCCAGTCAAAACTGCGCTTCCATCAAGATCAAATTCCCAGCCAAATCTACCCAAGTCATTCTCTATGTTCAATTCTCACCCACAGTTATTAAATTTTCATGCTCTTCATTCCACAATGAAAAGAATAAAACACAAAAAAGAGCTTTTCTTCTTCATACTTCCACTTCTTTTTTTGTTCTTCTTGATCTTTCTCAAGACATTCCAATTTTTGTTCTGCTGGTTCTGCTGTATTTTCATTCTCTTCACATTTTATTCTTCTTTGTATACCACCATCTATCTTTATATCACAACAACATGAATGTCAGCAGAATAAATAGCAAATGAGAATGAAAAATAAGTTAAGTTGGTTGTGAGGATGGTGAATTGAAGAGCATTTGTAATTAAAGATCATTAGTGATCGATTTGATTGATTTTGCTCAGGGGCCGTTCAGTTATGACATCTGGGGGGGGGGGGGGGGGGGTCAAGAAACAATAGAAGTTCCAGAAAATCTATTGTTCTTTTTTGAAAAATGAACGTTAATTTCGGACGTCATAAGTGAACGACCTAATAGGACTTTGTGATATCATGAGCAAGTTATAAGTCATAAGTCTTCGAAAGAGCACATGACGTGCTGCCATGTTCATGTCATCCATGTGCGTCCATTTTGGCTCCTTGTGTTCATATCGACAAAAATTATGTAGAATGATTGAGAGATTGGTCTTTAAAGTGATCAGAACTCATATCATCACAAAAGTGAAAATTGAGATTCTTAGTCTTTTAACGAGCCAATCAGCAACATAAGCCGTACTAAAACTTTCATTTAAATGGAAAGTCCATTTGACAGTTTGTTTAGCTGTATTAAGCAATAAAATAATTATTTCTTTTGGCTTTTCAAAGGTTTCAGTCAAGCATAGCAGTCGAACATTGTAATAGCTTCTAAGGAAATAAAAAGTTGTTTTGAATATCCTTATTGATTTTTGAGTCCAATGGGGATTTCCACAATTTTTCTGCTTATGACTATTGTTGTTTGTACAGACTATGGACTTTTAATATTAAATGTTTATTTACTAGCTTCACTATAATCCCGAATAACACAAGTCTGTTAATCGAATAAAAATTCAGCAACCAGCCAGTGTGACTCTGGCTTGGTGCTGGACTTAAATCGAATCCGTGAACTTAGTGCCTGATTTATATTCGATCAACCGACTTGTGGTACTCAGGAATCTTCAGTATTTCAAAGTCTTCTGATTAAGAAATCACCATCATCCACTATTCAATGGTCTCAGTGACTCTGTGAGGATATTTTGCTAGGGTTTATTGAGAATAATTAGTCGGCATTATGGATTTGGCTCGAAGAGCATCTGTAGTAGATAAACCTGAGCATAGGGCTCGCGTGAAACTGGTTGTATGTGTATGACGTTAGCCGAAGTAAGCTGAAGTACCTCGGTGACCGAGTGGCAGGGATCTCTGATCGAGTGGTAAGAGATAGCCTCTTTTGAGGTTGTGGGTTCTATTCCCTTCAAACCCGACTTATTTTACATTTGTATACACATACAACAGTTATAGCGAGATCTATAGGCATCTCTAAAGGAACCATTTTCAGCACCCAAAACTACACACAGCTTCAAAAGCCATCCAGTCAAATTAAAACTTAACACAGCCAACTCAATTTACATTCAAAAAATTACCAAGAATATGAAGAGAAAAAAAATAGTAAGAAGATTGGCAAGAAGCATGAATGGAGTAGAGCATAGGAAAGAGAAAATAAGTTTTGTAATAAATTCTATGTGTGCTTATGCTTCACAAAAAAAAATTATTACGTCTCTGCGATTGTATATTAAAGAGCTTTCGCCTTCTTCTTGATGCCCTTTACAAACGACGTGACTTGATAGTAAGAAATGTTTTTCCTCCTTCTCGCTCTCGCTTCTATCTCGTCGTGGCAGCAGCAGCAAGAGACAAGAAAAAAAAATTCATTCTCGTTTCAATTTTAATACATTCTGAACACACACACCGTCTTAAGAGGCCAGAACCAGTCTTCGAGAATGTGTACATAAAGAAGAAGAATAGTACATTTTGGAAGTAATGTGTGAAGGTGGGAAGAATAAAAATAGCAATAAAAGAAAAATACGATATTCTCGAAAAAAGAAAAGAATCAAGGTCATTTAGGACAATTTCGGAACGTTTCTTTCTCCTTCCATCTCATTCTCTCATTGTTCTTTACACTTGAAAGCTTCTTTTTGCTCGCATATTGAATATACACTTATGGAGGGATTATTACGCATGTTACGTAACTCTTAAAATTGTCAATTGGGACTCCACTGTCTTCTGATTGGAACAATTGAGGATAGATGTAGCCAAAAATGTCAAATTAACTTTGATTACTGTTTGGGGCCGTTCATTTATGACGTCTAGGAGGTGGGGGGGGGGTCAGCAAGAAAAGAACAATAGAAATTCTTGAAAATCCATTGTTCATTTCTGAAAAATGACGGTTAATTTCGGACGTCATAAGTGAACGACCCCTTTCGCTAACTGTTTTGGGGCGATTTACAAATGACGTCCAGCAAAAATGATCTTTTTTGACCTCTCATCGACTCTGTCAAAATTTTGATGAGTAATTGCAAAAAGTCTTCTTAAAGGTTGTACATCATTTTGAATGACTCCGTGAGCAGAGGGCGAATTCTACTGAGATGTAGGTTAGATTAGTCTACTAAAATCAACTCTGAATCAAAAAATCTGCCCTTCAGTATTTCAATAACAATACTGAAACAGACCCCTACTAAGCAGTTGACCCCCTTTCCATTGACTGAACCATTCCGTAACATACAAACGTCCCATATATCATATGTACGACTTAAATGTTCGTTTAATGACCAGGAAACGTTTACGAAATCTTCTTATCATTTTTTTCTGCCTCTCTTGCTCCATAAATCGCATCCTGCAGTGCAAGCAAATAAAATACTCTTTATTTCTCTCTGTGGCTGTTTTATATATTTATTTGGTATATGAACTAAATAATAATAAGAATGTTCTTGTGAGTGGCGATAGTGGAAGTGAATGGAAGGAATGGTACGATATAAATCCTTAAATATCTTTAACGAAAAGTTCACTGTAAACTTCAAAAATCAGAATAATGAAATATCGTGTAGAGATTTGGGTTCGGGTGATGTGGATATGGAGCATTTTAGGGAATATTTAACTTTAGACTTTTAATGTTAATAATTAAACATTTTTGGGGGCTGTTAAATTTGAAAAAAATTGAATCCACACTAATACTATCAAACATTTTCCATTAAATTTGTTTGTTAAAAATTGCCTTAATTACAACTTAGTCGTTGTTTGGAATATGCTTAAAAGCTTGATCAAGCTTTAATCATTATGATTTAGTTTTGTGTATCCAGTTTAGGCAGTCAAATAATTGATAAAATGTGAATTTTCCAAGAAAAAATATATTTTTATGGCGTGCGTTCAGAAATCCAAGTTTCGAAATTTAACGATATAAGCAGGAGGGGGGACAGAGCAAAAATTTCCATAAAAAAAAAACCCAAAAATGTTTACTCTGATGAAATTTCCAAGTACTCCACAAACGAAATTGAAAAAGTCAAATTTAAAGGAACTGAAGCATCGAAGTAAAATTTTTTGGATGTCAAAAGGTCTTAAATCATGATTCTCATCAGCTGCAATCAAAATTTCGGTCCTAAACTGCATCGGAAGGAAGTATTGCGAAAATTTCATTTTTCGACAATTTTTTTTCCAATACAAAGTGGAGTCCTTGGAAATTTCATCAGAGTAAACATTTTTGGGTTTTTTTTTATGGAAATTTTTGCTCTGTCCCCCCCCCCCCCCCTGGATATAAGGTCCTTTTTGATTTCTGAACACACCATTGTCACCACTGGCTTAAATATTATCAATAGTTAAAACATGGAAATCAGCTATGGCATCCATTGGTCATATTGGGGGTCAGTCCATAGCTTTAAGAAATATTTAAACCCGATCAAAAATTACCATTTTTAACTAAGCCAGACTATCAGACAAACCAACAACAAATACATCCATTATCATCGTCAAAAACTGCATACAAAATCACAACCAAAGATATTGTGCAGCTACGGGTACTAAGAAGTAAACGGTTCAAAGCGAATGAGAGGTTTAAAACCAATAAATTTTCATTGCAGTGAAATGAGCAAGCGTGGCAATATAATGATACATTGTTTCAATAATAAATAATAATTGTTTTACCCTCTCACTCTTTCCCTTCTCTCTTCCTTCTCCTTTGTATTGTGCTTTTTTTTATCCTTCTTCTTGTTAAATCGTCTTATTTTTTAAACTGTTCTGTATTCTACAACAATTGTATCAAAGAATTCTTTTTGATGATGATGAAATATTGTATTGAGTGGAAAGGAGCGAAAATAACTATAAGAAGATTGCAAGTTAAGAAGTAGAATTAATTTGAAGCTTTTGGAAATGAAACTGGTGTTTTTTCTTTATGATATGACTTAATTTGATAGTGCGGTTGTGATTTTGTTGGGTTTTTGGGTTCAATTTGAGATGAACTTGTTTGAATTGAACCAAAATGAGTTGGATTGAACCAAATTGTGTCAAACAGAGATAAATTGAAACAATCTGAATTAAGTTAAGCAGAATCTAATCAAACTAAGCTAAACATTTCTGAAATATGGTTTTCTCAATTGAATTCTAATTTAAGCAAAATCATCACTTAGCAATCAATCTCCTCAAAATCTAATTCTCAAAACAACTTAAAAGGATTTTCCATCACAATCAACCACATCCAGCAATATTCAATATCCCGAAAATAAATACAATCAGGTTGAAAAACACCTTTCAGAAACCAAATAAAATTTCGGAAATCCCGACAATTCTTTTCATAGTATTTTACGAGAAGATATTAAATTCAGCAACGTGACACGATTATGAGTCTACCAAATGTCGAATAAAAGTCAATTATGAAAGCCTAGAAAATATTACCCAAATATGATTACACCTGCCATAAAAAAATTCTTAGTTGTATTGTAAATGACAAAAGGTGATTTTTTGTCAATATTTTCATGAGATTCTAAGAAGCTTTTATGTCTGTTATTGTTTCACATTAACCAAGAAAGCCACAAAACGATTTTTTAAAGTGCATCAGTCAGAAATAGTCGAGTGAAATTCAATACAATTACTATATTTAAATAACAGTTGAATGGAAATGATAGTTGTACTTAAAGAATGAATCGTAAAAAATGTTGAAAGGGGGTTTGCATGTGTTGATAAAGATGTTATTTTAGGTTACTTTTGTAAAGAAAAGGAATTGACTTGATGAAAAATTTAACGGATTTCAAAAATTTGAATGATAAAGGTTATTAAAAATTTAAATTTCAATGGTCTTCAAAAATTTGAATTTCAATGGTCTTCAAAATTTTGAAATTTAATAGTCTAAAATTCTGGATTTTAGCGGGTTTTGTAACAGTCTTCAAAATTTTGGATTTTACCGGGTTTCAAAATTTTGAATTTTATTGGTCTTCAAAATTTTGAATTTTAATGGTCTTCAAAATTTTGAAATTTTGGATTTTACCGGGTTTCAAAATTTTGAATTTTAGCAGTCTTCAAAATTTTGAATTTTAATGGTCTTCAAAATTTAGAATTTTAATGCTCTAGAAAATTTTGAATTTAAACGGTTTTCAAAATTTCAGATTTTATAGGTTTTCTAATATTTGATTTTCAACGGTTTTCAAAATTTTGAATTTTAACGGTCTTCAAAATTTTAAATTTAAACGGTTTTCAAAATTTCAGATTATAACGGTTTTCTAATATTTGATTTTCAACGGTTCTCAAAATTTTGAATTTTAACGGTCTTCAAAATTTTGAATTTGAATGATTTTTCAAAATTTCAGATTTTAATGGTTTTCTAATATTTGATTTTCAACGGTTTTCAAAATTTTGAATTTTAACGGTCTTCAAAATTTCAAAATTTTGAATTTTAACGGTCTTCAAAATTTTGAATTTTAATGGGTTTCATAATTTTAACGGCCTAAAAAATTTTGAATTTAACCAGTCTTTAAACTTTACGGTTTTAAATTTCAACACTTAATCAACACATTTATAAACTTTAAATCCATCATTTCAACAATCCATTAATCCCCCTTCAACAAACTTAAACCGCGGTTTTAACAGCCATGTGTATAAGTAGACATAAATCACTATTGTATTATTATAGACACCATTGAGTATTCTTAACGTATACCAATTGACTGGTCACTATATAAAATTTTCAATAATTTGCTCATAATGTAGTATATTTTACAAAATTCTTAATACACTTATCGTGATCACGATTTTCGTATTAGGCGAAATAAAAATCATTTCTACGGTATAATTTTTTCCTCTCTTTTTTTGTTTCGATCTGAAAAACATTATTATTGTTATTATAAAGGTACCGTGAGTTGTCTTACTCTTGGGGTGAAGTTAGGGAATCAAGATTGTCTTTTAAAAATTGAAAAAACTTCTTAAAGGGTTCTGGACCTCCTTAATACCTCCTGTATCACTCTTAGTCCCATAAATCTAAATGCGCTAGTCTTAAGCTAGCTTCACTAACATTTCACTGTTCCACACTGAAGCCATATACACTGATTGCTTTTTTTTTCTGCAAAGCTTCATTCGCTTTTTTTTTTTGCTATTGTTCAACCGAGAAAAAAAATGTTCGAAATAATAAATGAAAATTTATTGCAAATTAAACTATAATGATTTGTTAGATATATTTCGCTATACACCAATCAGACAATAATTTTTATATTGTATTGAATATACATCGTATTCTTCTTTTTTTAAACATCAATAATAGTGAATGGCTGCTCGAAAAAATGCAGCTAACTATGATAAACAACTATGAAAAGCTACGATATGATTGAGAACTAGAGAATGCACAATGAGAAAATAAAAAAAGTTCTTCTTTCTATGATTCGTAGAGTTCAATTGATTATGTGTCATAAATCTCGTGTCTTGATTGAGAAATTGAATTAAATCTATCGTGTGAGCTTACAATAAAAAGTATTGGTTTTATAACGTATTCATGAATTTTAAATATTACCTTTTTTTTGGATTTTGAATTCAAACGATTTTTTTTTTGGATTTTTGATTATTTTATCATCTCGGAAATCTGAACCATAAACGATTAATTTGCTTTAAACTACACCAATCACTTCCAAAAGAAGACAGTCGATAGAGGAATGTGATTTATAGTCTAGAAGCAATATGGTAATTGCAAATGTGCTCAAAAATTCCAAAGCTATAACTGCCAGAAAAAATTCAAAAAAAATTTCCATCACCTCAGTAAACTTTAATTCTTCAAAACAAAACAAAGTTTAATTGACATTATTCGTGATTTAAGTGTATTTTGACAATATTACTGGACGAGAAACTCATGATTAACAATCATCAGAGGTGTTAAGCATAAAGGATCATAAAAATAACAACTGTAAGGTATGTAAAATATAAAAAAATTATATTATGGCTTGCGATGAGGATTTTACGATTAATTATGAATTATTAATGGCTAAATCAGCATAAGTTTAATAATTCAATGCTAACAAGAGCACAAAAACATGTCGAGAATGTTAAATTCATAAAATGCTAAGATCCAGTGAGTTTTCAAAAAACAAGATCCAGAATTGAATAAAAAAATAATACTTGAAAGTCATCATTTCTTTTTATTACACGCTTTTATTTAACTCACACTGTTTGTATGTTTCACGCGTCAAATTTTGTAATCGTTATTTCGATCACTTCTACTACTCCAATCGAGCTCAAATTTTTTATGCACACTTATTCTCGGTGACAATTCAATATTTTAACACTTTAAAACCACAAAAATGCTTAATTATAGTACAATTTAAGTAAAACTTTTTTATATCATTTTTTTGAAATATGAAAAAAAAAAAAATATGGGAAAAAATCCAATTTCAATGATATATAATTTAAATTTGTTTAAAATATTATACTTGAAATGCTCAAAAGTCATTTACATGATTCATTATAGTTTTATTAATATTATTAATTATTAATTATACTATAAATTTGAACAGCTAAAGATATTCTGGTAGAACAAAAAACAAAATTGACAAGTAATTTTTTCATGAATATTCGTAAGTGAAAAGTTGAATTTCAAAAAAACCGTTAAGTGCAAGTCAGTAACGTTATAATACAAAATAACTATTGATTGCAAGTCAAATATGCATTTAGCACATATTTTTATTAACGGCTTGACGCAAGCTTGACGTATTTTTTCATAACATATAAATGACATTCATTGAAATTAAATTTGAAAAATCCGTTATAAATGCGTTAGTATTTAGTAGGAATGGTACGAATTAACACAAAATCTTTAAGATTGATTTTTAATGTACTTTACTAATTGATGTTCAGGACACTTTTAAGAGTTTAATGTGTTTCCAAGTTTGAATTAAATTATATAAAACGAATGAAAAATTTTGATAGTCTTTACTAATTACCCATTAAAAACTGGTAATCAATAAATAGTTGAACGAAACGGAGTGTAACGAAGTGAAGTTTAGAATTTTGGAAGTTGAATCGATTTGGAGATTTTATAAGACTAAAAAGTAGAAAATAAAATACTTTAAAAAAAACTTTTTTTAAAAAAAGCACGCTTTTATTTCCGATTACAGAGCACTAAAAAGGAGAAAATAATTTTTTTTTGCTAAGATCTCAAATTTGATACAAATTTTTATGACTCAAAATAAAAGCGTGGGGCGTTCTTATAAATATCACTAAATCTTGAATTTGTATGTTTACATAAGCGTTAGGTCTTCAATGTTTATAGGTTTTTCTAAGGAGAATGATGAGCCCTTACAAATTATGGTAAATCTGAGACGGTAGACTTGATCTCCATGAGACTAATGTAGAGTTTTCTGTGTGGCACTAGAAATCAAGTCTTACTCTCCTGCTAAATCTAACTAGTTCCTTTGTGTCAAAAAATAATTTGAGATCAAAGGGGCCATTCACTTATTACGTAACGCTTTTAGGGGGAGGGGGGGGTCTAAGATTTTGTTACGGTTCAAACAAGGAAATTTTTTTTTCATACAAATTTTGTTACGAAGGGGGGGTCTAAGAAGTCTTTTTTTCGCGTTACGTAATAAGTGAACAGCCCCAAAACTTTAAAAGGTCTTTCGTTTTAATACAAAAGTTGAATTAAGAAATGAATTATTAAACTGAATTAAAATAAATTTTGGAAAATCTAGAGCTAGTTTAAATTTAACGCCCCACGCTTTTATTTTGAGTCATAAAATTTTGTATCAAATTTGAGATCTTAGCAAAAAAATTATTTTCTTCTTTTTAGTGCTCTGTAATCGGAAATAAAAGCGTGCTTTTTTTAAAAAAAGTTTTTTTTTTAAAGTATTTTTTAAATGTAAATTTCATCACAATAACATTATTGAAAGGCAAAAATCCATTCATCGTAGTCAACAAACAGCGCTTGATATCGATTTTATTATGTATTCCTTTTTATACGAAAAAAATAACATGATTGTTATTAAAAAGGCTGAATATATTCATTTTTTATTTAATTATTATTATAAGAAGACAATAGAATTTGTGGGTGTGCATATACTAGCTATGTTCTCGAGTGAACACCATATCTAATTGAATTTCAAACCACAGAATTTTTACCTGTCGTACATTTTCGCAGATTGAAGTTAAGATATTGGGCAATTCCACGAGTAAAAGGAACTGAGAAAAAGCAAGTTGTAATATTTTTCTACTTGTAGCAATTTGATTTTTTTTTACCGTTACAAATTTTCAAAAGATTCAAACAAATTTTCATTGCCTTAATTATTATTACACAAAATTATGATGTTAACATGAAAAAAAAACAAATTAAATTCATTATTAACCCAATAAAATGTTATTTTTCGAAGAGAAAATATTCTTAGCAATAAATAAATTTAACGGAAATTCAAAATTCAAATTTTCTGTTTTTTGTTGGTTTTGGATAAAGCGCTGAAAACTTAATTGATTAACGCAGTATTTTTTAATTTTCTCTGTGAATAAAGCATTTAAGAACAGAAAAAGTGTACAAATAAGTAGAAAAAGTGAATATTTATGGCTTAAAAATATACTTTAGCACAAAAAATGGTTATTTGAAGACTTTTTTAAGGATATAAGAAGCTAAATTTTCGTAAACTTGACCGATTAACGATGAAAAAACTGAATTATTTCAGTAAATAGACCTTTAAACGTTTAGTTATCTATTTTAAAATGAATATCTTGAGTTATTATTAATTATAAATTTTTAAAAGAACGGAATAAGGTGTTATTTTTAGAGTATTTTGATAAAAAAGAATTTTAATTGCATTTTTTCACTCATGGAATTGCCTTACTGAGGAATTTATCATTAATTTAAGTCAGTTGGATGGTAGAAGTGTTGAGTCTTGTGGGGTTTTTGGGTAGATATTTGCTCGACAGCTGTTATTTGTAGATTTGGCTTTTATAAGTCACATATTTCATTTGTTTAGTTGACTGTCCAGATCATCTGTAGCTTCTCTTTGTTGAGAATCTATCAACTGTCGTTTAATACTTAAATTGTATTTGCAACCATAATTAGTTGTTTTCCCTTTATATAGTTATTAGCCCCTTCATCATTACATTACAATAGAAGCGGTCTAATTTAATTAAGTAATAAATAAGCATTGTGATAATCCTGTTAACATTTTTAAATGTAGCATGCTTTATTTCTAGCTATTGCATTCCAATTATCAATTTTTATTGCCATACTGTCTATTAGCTGCAATATAAGTGTTCAAAGTACGAGTACTTAAGAATTAAACCCGAATTTTGATGGCTGTAAGTTCATAAACTGTCATTTTCATTCCATCACTTTCATTAATTGCCAAACAAGCTAGAAATCACGTCACAAATCATTGCAAATACTGAGTAGCAAAACTAAATGCATTTAAATCAACTTTTGCAAGACATGAGTCAAGCTTTCAAAATCAAGTTGATCTCGTTGGTTACACACACTTTGGCGTGAATAAAAAAAAACATTCAGATCGATTAATTTCAAAACAAATTTAAACTCGTTTAGGAGATAAGATTACTCCACTTAGTCTACGTTATGGATTGTGTTAAGTTCAAGGCTTTCTTCAAGGGAATTATTTTGCCAAAATAACGAAATTTGATTACGAAATGTCATTTGAAGTTGATGAAATCTTGATGAATTCATGTTCGAAAGACTTATCGAAAGTCTAGGAGAGTTATAATATATACGTTTGAAAAGTTTAAATTTGAAATAAACCGTTACAATTTTAGTGATTTTATTAGCTTTTGATCGTTTGAAAAAAAAGCTATATCAATAAATGTTTATCATTAAATGAAGTTTTTATTTTTTGTAATTTTCGAAAATTTCGAACTGCAGGGTATGAAACTTCGAATTTTGTATAGCAGACAGACAAATAAGACATTTTAACAAGTTTTCTTGAAAAATTTAACGGTCGAAACTCTTGAATTGTTCGTATCAGATCTTTAGGTTGTCAATTTGATGTTGTAGATG
This sequence comes from Chironomus riparius, assembly GCA_917627325.4. Lineage (NCBI taxonomy): Eukaryota > Metazoa > Arthropoda > Insecta > Diptera > Chironomidae > Chironomus > Chironomus riparius. The sequence continues at coordinate 10,588,891 of OU895877.1, read as the reverse complement.
TTCTTATGGACTAAGTTGTAGAGTCATTTGGTTGAAGAACTAGTTTAAATAGCTAGAAGTTTCAAATGTTAGACATTGTTGTCATTCTGTATCAATCTTCTATTGATCGCAGTGCTTACAGGCTGATTTCTTCGGATATTGAGACTTTTAAAATGTTATTTATTGACGCCAACTTAGCGTTGCGATCTAGACTACATTAACTATTGAATTATCAAACAATCAATTTTACATTATTACTAAGTAAATAAGAAGCAGCACTGGTGTAGTAATTAAAGTTTTATCAAACCAATTTCAATGACCATACTTCGATCTCACGTAATGTCTAGTCGGATAAGGTGCTTTTTTGTTGTTCTAGTCATGGTAACTCGGTTATGAATGATTTAAACCTGATACGAACAATTCAAGAGTTTCGACCGTTACAGTTTCCAAGAACACTTGTAAAAATGTCTTATTTGTCTGTCTGCCATGCAAAATTCAAAGTTTCTTACCCTGCAGTTCGAAATTTTCGAAAATTAGGAAATATTAAAAACTTAAATTAAGCAATTTTTTCATGAATTTTAGATGAAAATATTATTTGATAATTTGATAATAAGCATAATATAGCTAAATTTGTTTTCAAAACTATCAAAAACTTGAATAAAATGACCAAAAATTGTAACAGTTTTTCAAATTTAAATTTTTCGAACGTACATATTAAAACACCCCTAGACTTTCGATAAGTCTGTCGAACATGAATTGAACGTATCAGATTTAAACATCCACACAAAATGTGTCTAGGTACATTGTGTAGAGAGAGTAGCGAAGCTTTGGAAGTGAAGCGGAGCTTTAGGGGGCCTCATATCAAGTCAATAAACACAAGACGTACATGTTGAATAAATTAAATAAATAATAAGTTTTCGATAGTATTAAGAAGTAAATTGTGTTTAAATATATTGTTTAAGTGTGCTACAATAAGCGTTAATTCAATTAAGGATAAAAAACCGCAAGTTAAACTATAAATAGTGACGTTTCCATAAATTGTGTCAGTAACCTAAATTGTGACTTTATATTTTCGACTTTGTCTATCGATTGTGACATCATTTACCGATTTTGACTCTCGATTGTGACTTAACTTGCGTCACAGATCTACTATCCTCAAAAGAAGAGGAAAATCTGTGCTATTTACTGTTAGATCTGATTATTCGGATATTTTCTATATCTTGGGATCCAGACGAGATCCTGTGAAGCGATTCCATATTATTTTTCATCTTTTCGGCTGTTTGGGTAACAAAGTATATTATTTTTATATATTTATCTTTTTTGTCCGCTACAATTGCATTGATATACACTGGATTGTGGAGAGTTGCAACTTTTTAATCTGTCTGTTTTCAAAGACAGTATTATTCTTATCATTTTGGATGTAATCGCATCCTTCCTCCCATTCCTTCACCCATCCCTGTCATTTAACAATAATAACCGAAGAAAATTCCACTGACAAATCGCACCAATACAACGATATCCAAAAATAAGATTATAGAGTAGTGAAATTAGGAAGGAATTTGACAATAAGCGTCAATTATTTATCAGCGATTAAAGCTAGAAACTAGGGACAATTCACATGAAACACGAGACATATTGGGACGACGATAAAAAGAAAAGAAAAGAATGTAAGTCAGTGAAAAAAAAAAGTTGTAGTTTTTTTTCTTTCTTTCATTTCCTTTCCTTTACGCCATCGAACTTGCTCGCTTTCTTCCCTCGTCGTTGTCGTCGTTGTCGTCGTCGCATTTGTAACCTTCAAGCGTTTTCCATTGAGTAAAAGAAATTTGCTCGAATGAATCGCATACCCACCCCGACTCGAGATATTGAGAAAGGAGAATTTTTCAAAGTCATGTTCGGGAAAACGTGCAAAATGGCAATTTTTCTTGCTGCTTGCTTGTTGTTGCTGCTTTATTACGAGAGAACTTTTTTTTTCCGTACACAGAAAAATATATATTTATTGTACATAAGAGTTGAGTCGATGCACAAATACATGCACACGACAAAAAAAAAGTTTATATGACATAATCATACAATCTCTCTTTCACTCATGTATTTATGCTTCTTCTCCAGAAATTTCACAATTTTTCACTAAACATGCATAAAAGTCGAGGAAGAAGGAAACTTGTAGTGATTGTGGTTGTGTGTGGGGCTGATGGAAGCGCTTTTTTTGGCTACTTCAAATGTTCAGTCGATAATAGATAATAACGGTCAAAAAATATTTGAAAATAACGGTTTTAAAATTTTTAAATTGAGTTAACCGATTGAAGATTAATTTTCAGATAATTTTAATTTTTTCAGATCGGTTCAGATAATTTTAATTTTTTTCTATCGTGATTTTTCAAAAAAAATTTGGCAGTTATGATTTATTATTCATAAAAGATTTAAATTATTAAACTACATCATTCTGATTTGGGGCCGTTCACTTTTGACGTCGGGGGGGAAGGGGGGTCAGCAAGAAAAGAACCATAGAATTTCATGGAAATCCATTGTTCTCTTTTGAAAAATGACCGTTATTTTCGGACGTCATAAGTGAACGATCCCTTTAAACAATTAATCTTTTGTTTCTGTTAGTGACATATTTGAATAATACAGTATTACTTTAACTCGACTAAATTAATTCATACAACTGAACCGCATCGATAAAGCTTGTTAGATTGACAAAGTGAACAGAAAAAAGTCAAGGAAACACGCTAAAATATATGAAAATAAAAAATGTCATTATGGCGGGGATGGGAAATTTTTATGAGTGGTAATAATTTTTTCTCCAAGTCACTTTTTTATGCACCAGACATTTTATGGCCGATTTTTGTGGTTTCTTTATTTTTGTTATTGTAAAAAACCTTTTTTTACCTTTTCAATTGAATTTTCCTCATTAATTGATTGAGTTTTTAATTTGTGCGTTAAATATTTTAACATTTTTTATTACAAATCCTAAAAAACTAATTCACTTGTTTTATCTCCACGGGCTGCTTATTTTATCGATAAAGACTTTTTTTTTAAAAAATAACAAAAAAATTAAATGTCAAAAAGCAAAATTTTTTGCACAGACAAAAAAAAAGAATAACAAAAAAATATTCAAGTTTTCAATTGAAATTCACACTTGGAATTTTGTTGAGCCGCTCCAACATTTTTTTTTTCCTTTAATGTCTCAATTATTGATTTTTCTCAAGTACTCAGATTTTTTTTTCACTTCTTTTTTTCTTCACCACACAAATTATCACACAACAAAATATAAAAAATTTTAATTTGATTTTTTTCACTCTTGCAAATTCGCAGTAAAGTAAAAGTTTTAAGAATAATTTGAATAAAGTTGCCTAGAAGTTCATTAATCAACTTTTTCCGGCTCTCTCTCTTTCTCTCTCGCTCATTTATTGAACAACTTTTTTTTTATTTCAATTACACAATTTGAAATTTGCACAATTTTTAACCTTTTTTTTCCTGTTCCTTAATTTTTTTTTCACAATTCTCTCAATTTTTTGTAATATTAATTTAAATTTGGTGTCTACAAAATTTTATTTTTTCAATTCCCAACCGTGTAGCCGAGCTGTACTCACTTCTGAACTATTTTCCACCAGTTCTTCGAGTCAAATAAAAAAAAAAAATAGTTGCTCATGATTCTCGCACGAATATATAAAAAAAAAAAATAAATGCAAAAGAAACACACAAAATAATGAAAAATATCGTCCATCCAGATGATGAATACAGACACAATTCTCTCACCGAAACTGAAAACTCGATGTGTATGCGGTAGATACTCTCGCTTGTTCTCAATTTTATAGAAACAGAGAAGTTGTTTTCTTTCCCTTTTTATTTTTTGCTGTGCTGTGCTGCTCCGTGTGTTTCTACTTTATTATATCATACTTTTATGTGACAATATTGGTGACTACGATACGTTTGTGTGTACGACACATTATGTATATGAGCGAATAAAATGAAAATGAGTAAAAAAACAAAAACAACAACAGAGAGTGAGTGAGACATGCTGCAACATGATAAAGTAAAGTTATTGCAAATTTCTATATGTGTGTATTTGCAAGAGTAATCCTATGTGAGATATATAATTGTAAAAAAATCTCTATATACATGCTTATCGTAAAGTTTTGAGTCACTTAGAATTGTTATTAAAGTTTTGTGTTTTTGATGGGGTCTATCCAGTTTTAGGGGGGTCTTTTAATTAATGATATTACTATTGAAGCTTTTAATTGTAAAATATTGAATTTTAGAGCTTTAAACTTTTGTTTTAATTCTGATGATTAAGCTAGTTTATTGATGATCCATTGATCCAGGAACAGTAAAGTAAAAACTTGTATTAAATCTAAAAGGCCAATTTAATGTCTTAAACCTTAAGCAAAAAAAATGTTTCGAATTTTTATCCATAATTAAGTTAAGAATATAAATAAATAAAAAGCAGAGATCGAAGCCGATTTTTTCGGCTTAACTCAATTTTTGATTTTTTTGATAGAAAAAAGCCATTTGACACCCATTTCAAGTATTTAAATTGAACTTTACATGCTTTACTATGATTCTGTGTAATATTTTGTCAGCATGTAGCTATAGTAAGCTCAGAATTTCAAGTTAAACGATTTTAAGCCGAAATTTAAGCCGATCGGCTTAAAATCGTTTAACTTGAAATTCTGAGCTTACTATAGCTACATGCTGACAAAATATTACACAGAATCATAGTAAAGCATGTAAAGTCCAATATAAATACTTGAAATGTGTGTTAAATAGCTTTTTTCTATCAAAAAAATCAAAAGTTGAGTTAAACCGAAAAAATCGGCTTCGATCTCTGATAAAAAGGTTAAATTGAGGAAAAAAAAAATCTAGGAGCGTAACCTTAGATGCCCAAGCTACCCTTCTTGAAATTGGCATTGAATTCAAATATTTTTGGCACATTTTCTTTAGGATACAATGCACTTGTAGGTAGGGTGCCCAGATATTTTTTGAAAAAATAAAGGACCTGAAAGTATTATTTAGGACATCCGTTTTCTGGACGAATTAAAACAAAACTATTTTATTTTTAAAAAATGAAAATAAAAGAGGACTGTCCTCTGAAGAACCAAGCACATGGTGAGCCTATTTATAGGTCCACTTTGACTGGCTGGTTGGCTGGGTGCTACGAGTGCTCGGAATTGGAAGAACTTAAAGATTTCTGGTTTTTTGCATTTGATAGCTGTAAATTAGTAGATTTGCAGGCTTTTTGTTATATTCAAAAAAACCTCCTAGTTTGTTAATTAAATTAACCTTTCTTTTTTCGGTGGCATAGCTTATTTTTACAAAACACGACATTGAATTTAAAAAAAAAAAACAATAAATTTTGAAAAATAGTATAATAATGTGTGAAGGGCCCAACGTTTCAGCTAAAGGCACTGCGATTCAATTTAAGAAAAAAATTTTTTTACCAATCAAATATCATGATAAATAACTTTAAAGCCTTGTGACACATAGGCAATCAATATATGCAAGGAAAATGCGCTTAGTTTGTCCTCTCACATCTGTAACGGCCGCTTCTATACTGGTTTGATTGTTTCTTAACTTTTAATCGCACTTAATCAACTAAACTTACCAATTTATTCAATAAAAAATACCGACACTATTAAATACATATAAAGCCCCTAAAAAAGGCTTCATTCTCTCTCTTTTGGTCTTTAATTCTCATTTTTTACACACCCACAACAACAATGCACACACGAAATTATTTACTCGTTATAGTAAATGTCAGATCTGGCAATGCAAAACAACACAACATCAAAACGACCTCGACAAATGTTAAACCCTGATCATGAAAATCAACAGAATAATGAAATAATCAGTAAGAAACGACCGAAAGTGAAACGTAACAACTCAACATCAAGTGTCGATTTATGTCAGCGTATCTCAAAAGCCATTGAGAATATTCTCATTTTAACAAAGAACGAGGAATTTCGTAAGAGTTGCTTTCAACTTTTAGGTGTCGAGAATAGCTCGGATGCTGGTACAAAGATAAAAGAGTTGGCTGAATCGCTCAAGGGCAAGAAGCAGCAACAACAGCAGCATAAAGGTGATAAGAAAAGAGCTCCTTTGAAGAGAAAAATCAATGAAAATCCCAACCAAACAGACGGACCACGTACGTACGTAAAGATCTCTCTTAATACTCTTACATAAAAGTATATAAATATATGAAAGAATTCTTTACAGTCAGAAGCAGGCAAGAGAGAAGCAAAAAAACACGAGAATGAAACAAAAAATCCGTGAATGAAGTGTGGAAGTAGGACAGCAAGTAAATTTTACTATTCATTCGGATTCGTGTAGAAAGAGAGAGAATCGAGTGAGTAAGAAAGGGACAGCAGAAAAAAATGTGTTGGAAGTTGTTGTAAAAAAAATTATTTCTTTATTCTTTTTCGTTGGAAAAATACTACGGCATTATTGACATGCGTAGAAAATAATAGTAATGAGATTCTTTGGGGAGATTTCTTTAACTATTTATGGCTATTTTTTTTTGGTAGATTTTTTTTATATCCTTTAAGGTTTTAAGGATTTATTTTACACTATTATTTTGTATCAGAATTTAAACTATTAATGTGAATCTTGACTGTCATTAATTTTGATATTCTTTCGATCACGTATTCAAGTTATTGATTAAACATTTTACATTGACTTCTCCGACATATGATTTTCAATTATGACAACAACAAACCTTTTTTTTGTGTGACTTTGAGAATTTTAACTTACCTGTTTTGTAGAACTTCTCGCCTTAATTCACTTTAACTTTGATGATTTTCTAATTTTTCAATACTTTAGTGTTCAATTTTTGATATTCTTAATTTGTACTTCCTCAAATTTCATCACTTTTCACGAGAAAATTTTCGGCAGACTATTTTTGTTGTTTGCTTTTATCGAAATATGTGCGTATTTTTTTTTTCACTTTCTACGTTCTTTCTGTATCGTGTGTTGGAATGCTGGAAAGCGGTTGTGTTGCACTGGAAAGTGACAGAAAATTTTATGAATGAGTTTTGTGTTGCGCCACGTGTTGCTCTTTTATGTTACTTTTTATTTGAATTTTGAGCCTAACGATATTTCTTTGTTCTGAGAATAATTTTGGTTTTTAAAAGAAAGATTTGAAATTTTATTAGAATTTTCAGTTTCTATTCACAATAATTTTATAGGTACTTAATTGACATTAATTCTTGTCCAATTTTTGTCATCTAAGGTAAGTCATTCCCTAGCAGAAATTCACTGGTGATTTCCTAGTAATTTACTGGATAACTTTCCATTTGCTACTTGCTATTTACTAGTCAAAATCCAAGTTCAAATCTTCGCCAAAGACCCGCATTTTCACTTGCTAATTGACTAGTCAATTCGCTTACAATTTAACTAGTAATTTACTACCAAATTTGTAAAAAATATATAACCGTTGGTTACCACGTGTTTTTTTTGATTTTTCTTATTTGTGTAAATTATTGTAAAAGTATCAGTGTGTACTTAGTTAATTAAAGTACACTAACACTATGAAAAAATATAAAAGACTTAATTTAATTAAGTCGAACACTGATGAACGCCCATGACTCGCACGCAAACCTGAGGAAGATTAATATTTAATTGAGAGTCACATACAAATTTGGATCGAGCTTATAAAGGTGATTTCTGTGCGCTCTTGTAAAGTAATGGCAAATGCCAAATCTAGAACAAAATTTTTTATGACGCAAAAAATTATTTTTTTGATGATTTTTCGTAGGATTTGAACTTAAGCAGATTTGATCAAACATTTTACATTGTAATTTGCTAGTAAAAAGCTAGTGTAATTTGCTAACAGTAAGTTGTTTTAATATTCACTAGTAAATTGCAAGTAGTATAATAGAAAGACTAGCTATTTACTAGTTAGATTGAAGGAAATGCAACACATCGTAATATAAAACTTGACGGGATCTGCTTCCGTAATTGAAATCAGCGTGATTGTAGTTAGGAATTATTCTGTTATACTTGACATTCGGCAACCAGTTGATTAAATGGTCAATGTCCTGTGAATAGAAAGGTAAAGTCCTATTTAGTAGATTTAGCAGTTTGATGGAAAGAGGCTGTTGATAGGGACAGTATTAGAAATTGACAAGCGGTAGTCAGCGATAAAGCAAGCTTCAGGCACTTAGTATCAGGGATGTAGCAAAAAGGGTTTAAACTATTCCTCTGCTTAAAATAGAAGTATGTAATTGGCAGTTGAATCTTACCTTTTGAGATGATAAATAATCCTCAGTTGCTCGATAAATATAAGTTGGGATTTTAACATTCGATAGAATATAATCAGGAGGTTCTAAAGTTCCATAAATCCAAACATTATCCTTTCCATAATCATATTTTCTGAATTTTCCACTTCGATATAACTGCAAGAAATGATCCATTTGCTGAACGCTCAAAAATGGAGATGTGTGATCAGTTAAATACAACAGAAGATCCTAAAAATAAATTGTGTTAAATTTAAGATTGAATATTTTAAAATATTTTATTCTCACCGAATCAATCTCCAGATTATCTTTATTGGATCCCGTAAACATAAAAAATGGAAGTTTGCAGAGTTCACTCCAAAAAGGATTCATCGAAACATCACAGATAACTTTGGTTACTGGACTTATTGCAGTGACAATTTCCTTGAAATTCAAATACTTCACATTGTTTTTGATGCAAATGTCGATGAATGGAACTACTAATTTTCTTGCAAATGGATTGGGAAGATATTTCATAAATGCTACAGGTGAGAAAAAATGAGCTTGAATAATTTTTGAATTATATTCTGGTCGATTTGATAGCAAAGCTAGTAGACTTGATGTTCCCTGTATATAATATATGAAATTATTATTGAGGCTTAAAAAATATCAATTTAAAATTGAACCTGTGAGTGACCGACGTAGAATAATTTAGATTTGCCTGTAAGACGCAGCACATAATCAATCATAGCTGCAACATCGTAGGTTCCAATTTCATTGAATGAAAAGTTCCATAAATTTGAATAATTTGCTGTTTTACGATCGATGAACGAATGACGACTGCCGCGAGAATTTCCCATAAAAACATCAAAATTGTTGTCAGCCAGAAGATATGCCAAAGCTTTATTCTTTCCTGTGATGACGTAATCCACAGAATTACTCAATATTCCATGCATAAGAAAGACAGGCATTGTTTCTGTTGTTTCTCTTTTGGGAAAAATTCTATGAATTTTTACAATCCATCCACTGTCCTCAGTTGCTGTATGATAAGCAGCTCCTTGATACCCAGCTTGGCTGATAAAATTTAACACATTGTCACTTTCTTGAGATAACTTTTCTTGCGAACTCGAAACGATTATTAAGATTATTAAACTTTTAAGCATATTTGCCGAAACTTTAAATAATATTTTTTGAAGATTAATGGTAAATTATTTGTGGAATTAGAGGATGATTAAAAATTTTCAAATTTTTTTTATCTTAAGAATTTAACATTTTTTGAAGCAAAACTGTTTTGGTTCTTTGACAAAATATACTAAACATCTAAAAAAGATTCTAGTCAGAACTTTATGTCTACAAATGCCAAAATGATACTAAAAGAAAATGAACCCGTTAGTAGTCTGCAAATGTTGAATTTAAATTTTTTATGCACCTGCTGCTAATAAATATTTAAATCGGAAGAAAATTCTGTTTAGTCAATTTAATCGCAATTCTGAAAGCGTATAAAAGGCTTTGTATCATAAATAGTTGATTACCTTGAGGAAAATGCACTTTTTTTTATAGTAAAATATTTTGAATTAGGGGTTTTGATTATAATCTATGAGGGCTGGCTTAGATAACAAAATATTCGGAAGTAAATTTTATGTTGTGCAAGTTTCGCAAATATTTTTAAACAACAGATTCTTAATTAGCATCAACTGATTCCAAAAAACTATGCTTAAATTAAAATAGTAAATATCAAACGAGAAATTGTTCTGTCTGCCATTGTTTTAAAAGTCAAGGAACATTAGAAGATTTTTTGAACACAAGAAACATAATATCTATCAACCTGCACTTTCGAAATTCTATCCGTTTATTGATTGTAAATAGATTTTTGACTTAATTATGTTAAAGAAAGGAAAATCTTTAACACGGGTGGAGTTTAAGATGCCGTTTGTATGCCTTAACGTAATTATCAGGCGCTTAGCCAGGAGGGTCTTGTCCCCCACTTAAGCGTTTTAGACCGTGCTCTTGCTGCGGTTCAAAATGTTTAAGGGGGGAATAAGAGCAATGTCGGCTTGGCGTTGGGTTTCAGATCGATCAACCGACTTGTGCTATCCGTGCTAAGTTTAATGATTATAAATAGGATCGGATTTCATGAATTTCAATACATCGTAATATAATATTCCGCGAGATCTGCTACCATAATTAAAGTCTGCATGATTATAGTTTTGAATCACTCGATTATGTTTCACATTTGGTAATAGTTCAATCAAATGATCAATATCCTGTGAATTAAGATGAATATGGTTAGTGCCATCTTTAATTAATGTTTGCAATAATTTATCGAATCCAGACCACCAACCACTGACAAAACTTTAGTTTATGGACAATTCAGTTTTACTTACGGGGCTGTTCACTTATTACGTAACGCGAAAAAATGACTTCTTAGACCCCCCCTCCCCCCCTCGTAACAAAATTTGTATGAAAAAAAAATTTCCTTGTTTGAACCGTAACAAAATCTTAGACCCCCCCCTCCCCCTAAAAGCGTTACGTAATAAGTGAATGGCCCCTACCCTTCGCGATGACAAAAGGTCTTCTGGAGCACGGTAAGAGTAGATTGGAGCAATAATATTCGAGATATTATATTCAGGTGGTTCCGTAGTTCCATAAATCTTCATATTATTCATTCCATAATCATATTTTCTAAACTTTCCACTTCGATAAGATTGCATGTAATGATCGATTTGTTGCAAGCTTATTGTGTAGGAAATGTGATCAACAAAAATTGGAAGAATATTCTGCAAAAATTTGTAAATTATAAATTGTGTGATTAATATCAAAATTATTCGATTCTTACTGGGTCAATTTCTGAATGAAATGTATTTGTCCCAATAAATGCAAAAATAAACGATTTACAAAGTTCTGTAGTGACTGGATTAATGGCTGTATTGCAGAAAATCTTAGTTAAAGGATTAGCTGCTGTCAAAATTTCTGTTAAATTCACCAACTTTAAATTTCTTTGGATTGCATTTTCAACAAGCGGTGCTATAATTGACTTAACAATTTGATTAGGAAAATACTTCATAAATGCTGTGGGTGCAAATAAGTGAGCTTGAATAATTTTCGAATTATATTCTGGGCGAGTTGATAGCAATGTCATTAAACTTGTTGTGCCCTGTGCAAAATATTTAAAATTATAAAAAATAATCTCGAGTGTAAGTTAACAATTTTAACCTGTGAATGACCGACGTAGAATAATTTAGGTTTGCCTGTTAGACGCAGCACATAATCAATCATCGCTGCAACATCGTAGGTTCCAATTTCATTGAATGAAAAGTTCCATAAATTTGAATAATTTGCTCTTTTATGATCCACAAATGAATAACGACTGCCGCGAGAATTTCCCATAAAAACATCAAAATTGTTGTCAGCTAAGAGATATCCTAGAGCTTTGTTCCGTCCAGTTATTACATAGTCCATACTATTCACAATTAATCCATGCATAAGAAATACAGGCATCGTATTTGTCATTTTTCTTTTAGGAAAAATTCTATGAATTTTTACAATCCATCCATTGTCCTCAGTTGCTGTTTGATAAGCAGCTCCTTGATATCCAGCTTGTCGAATTAATTCTAATACATTGTCACTTTCTTGAAATAATTTTCCTTGTGAACTTGCAATTAAAATTAAGACTGTTAAACTTTTAAGCATGTCAATAAACTTATTTAGACCTAATTTTTAAAATCTTAATTTTTTTAACAACACTATAGGCTCAATGACAAAACATACTGATCTTAGGAATTTTTATCTATGAAAATCAAATGCCAAAAAATACTATTAATAAACTGACCCCGTTTTTGGTCTGCAAATTGTTCTCATGAAAAATAAAATGATCTCTAAAAATCTTAAGCTACAAAATGATCATCAGTTTTCTGACTTTAATCCTTAAACATTAACATTTTGTAAGGAACTAATAGATAATGAATAACCAAAAATCAATCGCAATTTTAAAAGTATATAATTTTTTTTTGTTTTTTGCAAAAAGATGATAACTTGTGTGATTCGTTGACATTATAACATTTTGAATCAGAGATTCCCATTATCATTTATCGGGAAAAAAACTCTTAACTAGAATCTCTGATCTCTATTACAAATCGTAATAATATCGAGCAAGAAGCGGTTGTAGATTTTTGGGATATTGTTGAATTTTACGCCTTGCAAGCTTTCAAAAAACCGGGATAATATTCCTATACTAGAATTGAAACAATCAAGATCAAACGAGAAGTTTTTTTTCCTTCTTGCTATTATTTTAAAGGTCAAAGAAGATATGGAATAAAATTTATTTCAATTATTAAGAATGAAAATTTCAGCATGAATTCCATTTGATTTCCGAATTTTAAAAAAAAAATCTTTAACTTAAAAACTTTAATTTTTTTACAATTTCTAATGAAGTGACGTCATTTAGTCCTTCGGTTCTTTACAGTTTATTTAATTTAATTAAAAGTTATGAAAAAAAAAAAAAATAAAAAGCTCTAATATTTTTATTAAATAATAATCCCGATATTCACAAAAGTTTATTGATTTAAATATAATTTTTGACTAAGTTCTGTTAATTTAATGTCAATGCCTATAAATAAGTTCAGATTTCATAAATGTCAACACATCATAATATAATATTTTACGAGATCTACTACCGAAGTTGAAGTCAACATGATTAAAGTTAGGAATTATTCGATTATACTTCACATTGGGTAATAATTCAATTAAATGATCAATGTCCTGTGAATCAAAATATCAAATTATGGTTAGAAAATTACTAGAATGATGATTATCCCAATAACACAAGTCGGTTAATCGAGTAGAAATCCGTTGCCAAGTCAGCATGTCTTTGATTTAAATCCACATCCGGAACCAAGCCGGTGTGACTTTGGTTTGGTGCTAGATTTAAATCAAAGCCAGAGTCATACCGATTGGGCACCGGATTTCTATTTGACTAACAGCCTTGTGCTGTTCGGGTTAATGCTTACCCTTCGAGATGCTAAAGAGTCCTCAGTGCCTCGATAAATATAAGTTGGAACCTTAACATTTGATAGAATATAATCAGGAGGTTCTAAAGTTCCATAAGTTTGAACATTTCTACGGCCATAGTCATATTTTCTAAATTTTCCACTTCGATATAGCTGCATGTAATGATTCATTTGCTGTACACTTAATAATGGCGATAAGTAATCAGTAAGGTTTAACAGCAGGTCCTAAAATTAAGTGTTTAATTTAAAGTTTCGTTCCAAAAGTAAAGTCAATATAAAGTGTCATTCTTACCGGATCAATCTCCAACTTATATTTATTTGGACCAGCAAACAAAAATATAATAGATTTGCAAAGATCACTCCAGAAAGGATTCATTGAAACGTCACAGATTACTCTTGTCAAAGGACTCACACTTGTAATAATTTTCGTAAAATTCAAAAACTTTACGTTATTTTGGATGCACATGTCCAAGAATGGAAGAACTATTTTTCTCGCATGAGGATTTGGCAGATACTTCATGAATGCTACAGGTGAAAATAAATGAGCTTGAATAATTTTTGAATTATATTCTGGTCGGTTTGATAGCAAAGCTAGTAGACTTGATGTTCCCTGTATAAAATATATGGAATTAATGTTGAACCTCATAAACTATCATTTTAATATTGAACCTGTGAGTGACCGACGTAGAATAATTTAGATTTGCCTGTAAGACGCAGCACATAATCAATCATAGCTGCAACATCGTAGGTTCCAATTTCATTGAATGAAAAGTTCCATAAATTTGAATAATTTGCTGTTTTACGATCGATGAACGAATGACGACTGCCGCGAGAATTTCCCATAAAAACATCAAAATTGTTGTCAGCCAGAAGATATGCCAAAGCTTTATTCTTTCCAGTGATTACATAGTCTACAGAATTTGTTATTATTCCATGCATAAGGAATACAGGCATTGTATTTGCCATTCTTCGTTTAGGGAAAACTCGGTGAAGTTTTAGAATCCATCCATTATTGTCCTCAGTTGTTATTTGATAGGAAATACCTCGATATCCAGCTTGTCGAATTAAACTAAGCACATCATCACTGTCTATAGTAAGTTTTCCTTGCGAACTTGCAATTAAAATCACGAATATTAAATATTTAAACATTGTCACTAATTTGAATTAAATCCTTTGACTAGTTAATAATGCTTTATAAAGAAAACTAATCCTGAGGTTGGAGAATGTTTATTCTTGATTACTAAAGAAATTAAATTAACAATATGAAATAGATTTCATTGTTGCCTCGACTAAGATTATTAAACTAATGAAAAATTCTAAGATTTAGCAAATATTGCGGATTTTTTAATGTTCACAAACCTGTACAGATTTTTTTTTATTTTTGCCAAAAATGCCAAGATGATGAGGAAGCTTTGGAATACTAGAAAAACCATAGCCTCTGTTATTAGTTTTTTGACTGTAGAAACTTAGGAGTTGTTTAAAAATTATGTCTTTTAAAAATTATAGTTTTCAAAGTATCACAAAAAATTAAGTTTCAAGATATGAAAAAGTCTTAAAATTCCATAAACTCTCAATGTTGGATATCATTTGTTAATGACCCTATAAAATAATTTATTAACATAAAGATGTAAACCTTGAAAAAGCTGGCAATTTTTTGAGATGTTGCTGTTGATGATCTGGGAGTTTCTAATAAAAATAACAATTGACTGTAGATGGATTTGATAAAAAAAGAAATTCCCAACAGTCGAAAAATGTCATGTAATGCTGAGAGGGCTCATCTTCTTTTGTTTAGATTACATTTGGTATTTCCGACATAATTCGGTCGTTGACTTTTTGATGTGAACTGATTTTGAGCTGATTTCGTTAACATTTTAGGTTCGATATATTGATGCAATATTAAAATATTCTTGCAACTTCAAAATTCGTTTTGCAAAACTCACGGATGGTTCCTTAAAAAATGGAAACAATTGTGACAAAAGCTTAGTGCACTAATAATTTAAAATAATAAAACCAGAATTTGAATATAATTAAATTCCAATAAAAAACAACTTTAATTGTTCCAAATTATATAAAAGTTTAATGCTTAAAATACTTAAATTCTTTATTAACTTGAAATTTGTACCAAATTACCCATCACAAACCACAGTTGACATAGAACTCATATTTGGTTAGATCACCAGCTTAATGTCTATTCAGAAGCTCCAATTGAAAGAATTTTAATATGTCATAGTACAATATTTTGCGAGATCTGCTTCCATAATTAAAGTCTGCATGGTTATAATTTTGAATCACTCGATTATGCTTCACATTTGGTAATAGTTCAAGCAAATGTTCTGCATCCTGTGGAATAAATAATGGTTAGCGTAATCGGAGCTTTGATTGATAATAATGTGGTTAAATGTTAAATTTTGTATTTAAAAGTAATTAAAAAGTTATTGAGAAAATTATTATTTTTTTATCAATTTTAATGATAAATCCAGAGCTCGAAGTCTACTCGAGTAGACTCGAGCCCTATCAACTTCGAGCTCTGAATAAATCTAATGATACATTTATGATTTATCTTACCCTTCGCGATGACAATAGATCTTCTGGAGCACGATAAGAGTAGATTGGAGCAATAATATTCGAAATATTATATTCAGGTGGTTCCGTAGTTCCATAAATCTTCATATTATTCAGTCCATAATCATATTTCCTAAACTTTCCACTTCGATAAGATTGCATGTAATGATCGATTTGTTGCAAGCTTACTGTGTAGGAAACGTGATCAACAAAAATTGGAAGAATATTCTGCAAAAATTTGTAAATTATAAATTGTGTGATTAATATCAAAAATTATTCGATTCTTACCGGGTCAATTTCTGAATAAAATGTATTTGTTCCAATAAATGCAAAAATAAACGATTTACAAAGTTCTGTAGTGACTGGATTGATGGCAGTATTACAAAAAATCTTAGTTAAAGGATTAGCTGCTGTCATAATTTCTGTTAAATTCACCAACTTTAAATTTCTTTGGATTGCATTTTCAACAAGCGGTGCTATAATTGACTTAACAATTTGATTAGGAAAATACTTCATAAATGCTGTTGGTGCAAATAAGTGAGCTTGAATAATTTTTGAATTATATTCTGGGCGAGTTGATAGCAGTGTCATTAAACTTGTTGTGCCCTGTGCAAAATATTTAAAATTACAAAAAAAAAATCTCCAGTGTAAATTAACATTTTTAACCTGTGAATGACCGACGTAGAATAATTTAGGTTTGCCTGTTAGACGCAGCACATAATCAATCATAGCTGCAACATCATAGGTTCCAATTTCATTGAATGAAAAGTTCCATAAATTTGAATAATTTGCTCTTTTGTGATCAACAAATGAATGTCGACTGCCGCGAGAATTTCCCATGAAAACATCAAAATTGTTGTCAGCTAAGAGATATCCTAGAGCTTTGTTCCGTCCAGTTATTACATAGTCCATACTATTCACAATTAATCCATGCATAAGGAAGACAGGCATCGTATTTGCCATTTTTCTTTTAGGAAAAATTCTATGAATTTTTACAATCCATCCATTGTCCTCAGTTGCTGTTTGATAAGCAGCTCCTTGATATCCAGCTTGTCGAATTAATTCTAATACATTGTCATTTTCGTTAACCAAAATTCCTTGACAATTTACTATTAAAATTCCGATTATGAAAATTCTCAACATTTTATTTAAATAACGTTCTTAACAATTCGGGTTCTGTAAATCGACTGAATAAAATTCTCAATCCCACATTGCTGAGCAATTAGAGCAATTCAAATGTAATGATTGTCAATAATCTCGATGATTAAACCGTAATTAATGTTTGAAACTGAAATTATTGTCATGACATTTTTCACATACAAACAATTATTAATATGAAGGATATATTCGAGTTGTTGAGAGAAAAAAAGTGAGGACATCGAAAGATCAACTTCTAAATTTCAAAAGTTGTAAATTGTTGAATGCAGTTGAATGATGTTCTTTCACAATTGTTTAAAATACACAAAAATTTTTATTGCCTTAAATTTTCCACATCCAATATCAATCACAATTCATAATTAATTTAAAATTAACATTTGGTTAAGTCACAAGCTTAATGTCTATAGTAAGACTCTGATTGAATAAATTTTAATACGTCGTAGAAGAATACTTTGCGAGATCTGCTTCCATAATTGAAGTCTGCATGATTATAGTTGGGAATTATTCGATTATGCTTCACATTAGGTAATAATTCGATCAAATGTTCTGTATCCTGTGGTTAAATAATCATTATTAGTGCCTATGTTTTAAGAATTAGTTCTGGCATTTAAATGAATTGTTGGCGATGTTTTGGTAGAATCTGAAGTAAGTTTAAAAGAATCCGATCCAAAACTAAGTCAAAGATCAATTGATAATTTGACAGTGAATCAAAGTCTATATATGCTGGTATTTAAATATTTTTGGAGATAATTCGAAGCACATTTTGTTAAATAGTGAACAAATTGTAACCAAACAATGAATTATTTTACAATGAAAGGAGAACAAATTAGTAATTATTTTGAACGATAAAGTAACTTCTGTCCAGAAATGATAACACAAAATTTTTAAATAGTTAATAGATTCACTTAATTAAAGCACTGGCCAGTTGTTCAATCAGAAATCCGACTTTAAGCCGTCATGGTCCAGAAATGGTTCTAAATTCGATTTAAATCGAAGAGCAGGTATGGCTTGTCTTGGGATTTCTGATCGATTAATCGATTTTTTTCTATCCTGGATCATTCAACAATCAATAGATCTTTGACAGCTAGATCTTTAAGAATCAAACCATGCAAATCTATAAACATTTTCACAAAACTTCACCAAACATTCGAATCGTACCCTTCTTGAAGCCAAGTAGTCTTCTGTAGCACGATAAATATAAATTGGAGCAATAATATTAGAAATATTATATTCAGGAGGTTCCGGAGTTCCATAAATTCTCATATTATTCAATCCATAATCATATTTCCTAAACTTTCCACTTCGATAAGATTGTAAGTAATGATCGACTTGTTGCACGCTTAATGTATACGAAATGTGATCAACTAGATCAGGCAGAATGCTCTAAAAATATTTTATAATTAATTTTAAATTCAAAAATAAACATTAAGACTGTCTTACTGTATCAATCTCCGAATAATACGTGTTTCTTCCAGCAAATATAAACACAACAGATTTACAAAATTCTGTAGTTATTGGATTGATGGCAACATTACAGAAAATCTTAGATAAAGGATTAACAGCTGTTAAAATATCTGTGAAATTTACAAATTTCATTTTTCTCTCCATTAAAACTTCAATTAGGGGAACTATAAATGATTTCACAAATGGATTAGGAAGATATTTCATAAATGCTACAGGTGCAAATAAGTGAGCTTGAATAATTTTCGAATTGTATTCTGGGCGGGTTGATAGCAGCGCTATTAAACTTGTTGTACCCTGTGACAATGTAAATGAAAAGTAGAAATAATTAAAAAAAAATTAAAATGATTATTAATAATTTTTTTTAACCTGCGAGTGACCGACAAAAAATAATTTAGGTTTGCCTGTTAGACGCAGCACATAATCAATCATAGCTGCAACATCGTAGCTTCCGATTTCATTGAATGAAAAGTTCCATAAATTTGAATAATTTGCTCTTTTGTGATCCACAAATGAATGTCGACTCCCGCGTGAATTTCCCATAAAAACATCAAAATTGTTATCAGCTAAGAGATATCCTAGAGCTTTGTTTCGTCCTGTAAGGATGTAGTCCATACTGTTTACAAATAATCCATGCATAAGAAAGACTGGCATTGTATTTGCCATTTTTCTTCTAGGAAAAATTCTATGAATTTTCACAATCCATCCATTGTCCTCAGTTGCTGTTTGATAAGCAGCTCCACGATAGCCAGCGTGCCGAATCAAGTCTAACACATCATCATTTTCGGGAGATAAAATTCCTTGTGTGCTCAAAACTAAAATCCCGACTACAAAAATTCTCAACATTTTATTTAAAAAACGTTCTTAACAATTCGGGTTCTGAGAATCGACTGAATAAAATTCTCAGTCGTTCGTTTTTGAGCACTTCAAACTCATCAAAATGTAATGAATGAAAATAAACTCGATGATTAAACCTTAATTAAATGCCTGAAGCAAAAATCATATTCATGACATTTTTCACACATAAATAAGTTGAGTATCAAAGCTTCTTAATTACATTTTTTTGACTTGTTTTATTATTTTAGCTAATATGAGATCACACCTTAATTTTAAAATATTAATTACTTAATCACATAAGACAATAATTTTGGAAGTCATTCACTTATGGCAGTAAATGGAAGTTTGAGACTGTTTTACTTTCTAGCATAGATGAAATGGTCATAAAGAATTGAAACTTGCTATTTTCACCAAAATCACGAAAACTCTCAATTTCTAATGAACATTAGGTCATGTCCAGTTTTAATACAATTGTTACAGTCCATAAACTCTTAAAGTCCTTGACATATGACTCTCAAAAATCATTGCTGACGTCTTCATTCGCTCTTTGATCCTCCTCCATTTGTATCGATTCTAAAATATCTTTGTAAAGAATTTTGCGTGCATTTTTAGAATATACAAAATCTATATGATTCCAGTTGTTTAGCACTCGATAATCTCGTACGTTTGGCAGTTGTGTCTTCAGATAGGCAGCTCCCTGTAGAAAATGAGACGATGATTTGCAAAAAAAATAAGCTAAATGATTATTAGAGTCGATTAAGTTTTTGAATATATAAATATTCTCTTGAGATTGCAATTATGAGACAAAACAGGATTTGAAATTTTGATTAATTTTTCAATTGATCTTTGAGTTTCAAAGATATTTTTAAAAGAGTCAACTTGATCAAATCGCAACCTTGACATATTTTGTTATTTTATATCTGGGATGATTGTCAGAAAATTTGAATATTTTATTTGAAGAATCAGTAAACAAAAATACTTTTTAAAGCAGTGGTTCTCAAACGGTGTGCCGCGGTACACTTTATTATCATGATATATTTTGAAAGTGCCTCAAAAAAATTTGAAAACTCAAACTGATCATAAATTTTGATGTTTTATGACTTAAAAATGGTCATGAAAATCAATTAGTGCGCCGTGGACCAAAAAAGTTTAAGAAACACTGATTTAAAGCATAATTTTCAGCAAATCAGCTTGTTTTCTTATTAAATAATAAACAAAAAGAGTTAAATATTCATCAGATTATAGTTCTAATCTATAAAATTAAAGATTCGCTCTTACGTCCTTGAGACATTCGATGCCAAAAAACAAAATATCAAAAAAATCAGCTTTTAACAAATTTAAGATGACTCTCGTGAAAAAGCGGAAAACAACTGAAAAAACTACCGGTTTTTGCTGCTTGAAAATGATCAGTTTATTGATCTGAGATATTTAATATTTGTTGACAATAGCCGGCTTCTGTTTTGTCATCAATTCACTCGTGAACAATTCAACAATTTTATTTACCGGTAATTATGAATTGCTTCCGCAAATTAATCTCTGTACGCTGATCAGTAAATTTTGAAGTGATGAACAATGATTTGCGGAATTTATAAAAATTATTATGGTTGCTTCTTGAACTTGACAGCTATTAGCAAATAAAATATATGATCAAATGAGAAATTAATGATTCTTTTTAAAAGGGTTATGAACATTTGGGAATCAAGGTCGAAAGAAAGGGATAAGAAGCTTTGGATGCAAATATGAGTTAGAATCAAGGCTTTGGCACTCGGAAATATTATATTTAAATTGTTATCTTTATTAAATTATTCATAATGTAGCTACCAGACGAGTAGCCAGGAGGGTCTTGTCCCTCTCTTAAGTGTTTTAGACCGTGCTCTCGCTGCAGTTCAAAACGTTTAAGGGGTGAACAAGACACTCCTGGCTAAGCGCCTGTTCCTCACCTCTTTTGTAATAAAATTATCAAACGCTGCATGATACAAATAAATCGGAGCTTCAATGTTCTTCAACTCATAATCCGGAGGTGTTGTTGAATTATAGAATTTCATATTCTCGCTTTTATAGTCAAATCTGCGAAATTTGTTAGACATCATGTTCTGAAAATAATGCGTGAGCTGCATGGTGCTAACACGTGGAGACATATAGCTAAGCAACTTCGGAATAAGGTTCTAAAACATTAATTTAACAAAATTTTAAATAAGTTTTTTCAATGAAATTTGAAATTTTCTCACCAAATCAATTTCTAATATGTTTAGGGTTTTCCCTCCAAAAGCTGCTTTAATGACTTTTTTACACATTTTAAACACGAAGAGGTCAATGTCTCTACACACAGCTGTTGTAACCAATTCACCGATTCTAAACAAATGACGTAACTCCAAAAACCTGATTTCGTCGTGTTTGTCCTTGAGAAAAAAAAACAACAACAAAGAAAAGAATCAAAGCTGGGTCAGCACGGCTACTCGTATGAAGATGCTATGTCAGAAAAAAATAAATAAAATCATTACCAGAAACTTCAGACCAAAAAAGACAATTAATGATTTTGGAATCTTCTTGCGAAACGCCGGCGGTGCCATTAAATGTGCTTGCATGATTTTCTGATTATATTCAGGCCTTGAAGACATCAGCACCAAAAAACTTGTTGTGCCTTGCGAGTGTGCAATATAATGAATATTCGATGAGCACGTTTCGTTTAGAACATAGTCTATTATACTGGGAAGGTCGTAATATCCCATCTCGTGCCAACTAAAACTCCAATAATTTTTCGATAAGGATGAAAATTTTTTATGGTTTGGTGAATGCTTGCTTCCGCGCCAATTGCCTAGTGATGAATTAAAGATATTGTTAATGAATTGCTTTGTATAATGAAAAAAAAAAACGAGCTGAAGACAGATTTGATATAAATTGGGGGCGGGGGGATTAGGGGGGAAGTTTTGAAACTCCTAGCAAACTGAAGAAATTTCTGATGACGATTTTTCCCCTAAATCCCTAGCTGGTCGTTAACATCATGCGAATAACAACAATACTAATGATTGAGAATCGGTCTATGATGGGAATCGAACCCACGTCTCGCAAACATCCAGTATGTTCCTTAAGCAATCGTGCCACAGAGGCATAACTCTAGCACTGGTAGATTCGCCTATATAAGGCTCGATATCTAAGAATCCATTCTGCTCTGACATCATATAAATGAATGCAAAATGTTAAGTGAATTGTTATGAATCTTTGACTGCGTTTGACATTTGTTATCAACAGCTGGTATATTGATAAAGTCATTTCCTATTCTATACAGTATGGCTAACAAGTTATTAACCTAGAATCTATAGTTAAATATTTCTTAGTGAATTAATTAACAATAACATTTTTCGTCACACCTGGATATGGAAAAAAGTGATTCCCGGTTGACTAATATTGACTAGGTTAGTTTTTTTATTGTCTGCAAATATTAGGCATTTTTTTCGCATTTAGAAACGTACATTCATCTCATTTCGAATGTTTATGAAATTGTAAAATTCTATTTAAGTCTATCTTGCAAAACATCTCCTAAATATTATTCAAATTAATGCTAAACCTCATTCTAAAATTAAGAACATCGATGATTATTATTATGAGATTCATCAGAAGAATTCTAAGTTTGTTTCCAATAACAATCTCTGCTAATTAGCGTTAAAAAGTATTTCTAGAATATTTATTATTTACTGTCCAAACATTTATCTTGGATGTACAAACACAATCCATGTCTTAAACATTCCTCTCACGTTCGCAAAATACACAGTCATTGAGTGTCACACGACTTTAATTTTTTATCTAACTTACCCAACCACACATCGTAGCCGTAATCAGATAGCAAATATCCGAGTCCAACATCTTGTCCAGTGACTAGAAAGTCAGCAGCTGTTGCCAAAATTCCATGCATGATAAGAATTGGACTCTTTCCATTTGGACTTTTTGGGATTATTCTATGTAATTTTAAGATGTATCCATCCTCAGTTTCAACATTGTGCGTCTCGCCAATATATCCAGCATTAATAATTAATTGAAGAACTTGATCACTTTCGTAAATACGTTGACTATTGATGATGCTAACGAATGAGATGAGGATGCAGAAATTTATTTTCATCTTTTAGTGCTCGATGTGTTAACTCTTCCAATTATCTAGCAGAACTGATAGACAACTCGGATTTATTTTTTAATGGTTTCAACTTATTTTAGAACAGAAAAATTGATTTCAAGTTTTACTCATCAATACCAACACGAATATTAATATGAGACACATGACAACGTGATTTTGAGATTCTGTAAAAAAAATTCACGTGATGACATAAAGAACTCAATGTTTGGACAACTCATTGTAGACATCTGAAGAGTGTCTTTAGAGATAAAAAGCGAATGTGAGGAAATATCTTGTTATATTTTGAGTTCTTCATGTTTTTGAGTGTGACTGATTACATCATAAAGGCTTTTGAGATGAAATGGAAGAAGATTATTCCCGAACAGCACAAGTCGGTTAATCGAATAGCCAAGCCCAGCCGGAATGATGCTAGCTTCTATTTAAATCCTGCACCATGTTAGAGTCACGCCAGCTTGGTGCTGAATTTCTGATCGATTAACTGATTTGTGCCATTCGGGATTGTGGCTTTAGAACAGAACAAGTTGAATGAATCTAAGGAAATGTTCAAATTGCAGCACAAATGCAAAATTTCTTGTTTAAAATGATAAAAACGAGAAAGACCTGAAGATGTGGTGATTAATAAAATCTTGATAGTAATTTAGGTCAGCAGCACTGACCATAGACATCAAAATGTGCGATGATGATGGTGAATTTCGAATTTCTTTTTTTCTGAATGATGCAAACATTCTTCCAAAATATAAAATGGAGTTGATTACGAATGATGTCAAGCTTTTAAGGATTTTCAAGGCTGGTTCTGAAACTTCGACACTTAATTTTGTGAAAAACTGTAACATATAAAAATCTTATGGAATTCTAGCAATAAAACAGAAGTTCTTGCGAAGGTTTTTATATCAATAAAAGTCAATCTAAACTAAGTCGTATCAAATGGAATCCAGCACCATGCCAGAATTACACCAGCTTAGTGCCGGATTTCTTTTCGATCAACCGACTTGTGCTATTCGGGGACATCAATTATTTACGATTACTTTAAGTTTAAAACTATGAAATTATGCTCAACCTTGTCTCAACCAATGCTAATTTTATTATCTCTGATTATATATTTATTAAGTATAATCTAATCAATTCTAATCATCGATCATTAAGTCAAATTAAAAGCTTCAGCTTAGAACTAACGATTTAAAAGAATCTTTTTTAACAAAAAAAAAAGCAAAATTTCATCTCCACCAAACCTTGACAGCTGTTTGCATAGCCCACATTGTTACATCGTGCTAAAAATGTTTTCTTTTTCGCCATGTCAACAAACGAGTTTCCCTTTTTAAGTCGGAATTTTATCATACATTTGAATAAATTCCAGGTTGAGTAAACAATCAGTTCTTTCGATGCCAAATTGTCGAGAAGAGTAGCAACAAAAATAAATTTTACTTTTAAGATGAGAATAATATTTAGTTTTAGATAGACCTTGAAATTTTAATAGATAAAGAAGTAAACAAAAACATGTATTTTTGGTATTTTTGCACTGATTTATTTTACATCCTAATTGGCTATTTACAAAAAATTCTAATTTTTGACTCTTACACATCGTTTTGTATGTTTTCGAAAAACCTTAAAATATCCTTGTATAATAATTTATGGGAATTTTGACCATAAATAAAATCAAAGTGGTTGTAATTTGGTATCATCTTGTAGTAAGCTACATTTTTGAGTGACTTCGCCAAGAATTCAGAGTCCTAAAATTGAGAGAAAAATTAATTATTACAAATGTGTTCTAGCTAGCGATTGCAGGAGAATTGCTGATGAATTTTTGAAATATTTAAATTGATGCTCATTATTTAGTAATTTTGAAGATGTCGCTAATATATTTTCTTAGAAATACTCTTAAGGTTCGTTCACTTAGAACGTCCAACATTTAAGGGGGCAGGGGGGTCAGGAAATTTGTGACATCCAATTTTCTTAGTCAGGAAATTATAATTTTTTGGTGTCTTGGATTCTACGTCACAAAGGGGGGGGTATTGACATCTGTGACAGTTTTCTGATGGACGTCAAAAGTGATCGGCCCCTTAGGACATTCATTATTTAGCATTTAAAATGACATGTCGACGTTTTGTTCATCAATTCTATTTTTGATTTCCATTTGACAAATTAAACTACTTTATAAACATTTTTAATTGTTAAGTCTAAGCCACGATTTTAAATGATTGTATTGATCAATGAAAAAGTTGCTGACAGAGAAAGTATTGAATTTGGTATTGATAATTGACAAACGATAGCCAGAGATAGAGCCAGCTTATGGCTAAGGAAGGCTATAGATTACAATTGATCTGTCCGGCCAGCGAAGTAAATAAGTAAAGTATTGATCAATGATCTTAATACAAAAATTCGCACTTCTTCAAATGGTTTTCCGGTAGTGTCTTGTTTGTCATTTATCAATTAACATGAATCATCAAATAATATTTTAAAATCACTGATAAACTTTATTTTTTCAACACTTTCTAAAATCTTAATGTTAAAGCTGTGTCTAATTATTTTATACCTGTCGCAAACATTTTAATCATTTCTTAATAATTTTAACAAACAATCTTAAAGCTACAAAGAATTCACTAATTAGAAACAAGTTCCTGCATTCACTTCATCTTCATTTCTTATAATTTTTTTTTTGCACAAAAATCTTGCTTATTTAAGACAACAGCAACGTTCAATCGCTTTAATCTTAATTTATTCTGCATGCGGAACAGCCTTGACTGAAAAACTCACCTTTCTATTAAAAATCGAATCTTCTTCACCGACATAAAAGTAGAGAGGAACATTTACATTCTCTAGATGATATCCAGGCGGTATTGTTGAATTATAAATTCGTAGATTTTTGTCAGCACCATAGTCGTATTGTCGAAACTTTGATGACATGATGATTTGAGCAAAATGCAGAAGCTGCTTTACTCCAATTTTTGGCGATAAATATTTAAACATAGTAACATAAGTTGCTGGATTAATTTCCGTTGATCGACGGTTACGTCCGACCATAAAAAATATAATATTTTTACATAATTCAACTCTCAATGGCCTCACTGAATTACAGAGCATTTTTGCTAGTTCCATTTGTAGCGGAATTAATGATTCCATATTTATGTACATCAGGTCTCGATTACTTTGAGCGTAATTTATTATTACAGGACTTAATAGCTGTCCTAGCTCATGAACATTTGGAAGGGCAGTCGCACATGACATCATGTGTGCTTGAATTAATTTATTATTATATTCCGGACGTGATGACAATAGCACTAGCAACTCTGTATTGGCTTGCGAATATCCCACATAGAAACATTTTGATTTATTTGTCGTCTTCAATGTAAAGTCAATAATCGCTTTGAGATCATAAAATCCAATCTCGTGCCAATCAAAATTCCAATATTCTTTCGATTCTGTTGACAATTTCTTATGTTTTGTTGCGAATTTTGTGCCTCGTCGTGAGCCTAAGAACACATCGTAATTATTATCAGCTAAGATAAATGGAAGTGAATTTTTCTTCCCGGTTATTAAAAAGCTCATCGGCGTTGTCATAAATCCATGCATTAAAAATACTGGAAATTTCTTCGACGTCGAATTCCTCGATCGAATTCTATGAACACCAATAATGTAATCATCTTCTGTCTCAATTTCATGAAAACTACCAATATAGCCTGAACGCGTGACTAACTCGAGTATTTCATCTTTTGCATAACAATTTAAAATTTTTGATATCACTACTGCCAACAGTAAAAATTCCATTTATCTTTTTCTTTTATTTTTGTTACACTAAATTAATTTATTTTTTTTTTCATCAACAAAAACAAGACGAAAATAAGAAAAAAATATTTTTTTTTGGAACCGCAATGCTCTACTAGCTTCTGGTCAGCTCAAATGCTGCAATAAGACTGAACAAACTCAGCGAGATTAAAATAATTAGTGAGAGAGAGAAAAACATTTCTAAATGTAATTGACTGTTGTGTGTCATACCAAACAAGTTGCTAGTTTTCAGGGTCTTGGTTAATAAGCATGTATCTTGAGCACAGAAAAAAAAATGATCAAACAACAACAAATGATTAAGTTGATTATCCTTCTATTACCACTATGCCTCATTTTTCTTCTTCAATGGGTTGTTCGGAAGATTTTGGTTGACTTACATGTTGATATAGATTGTCATGTAATTTATTAGCGCTATCCGTGAGTACACAGAGCTGTCATCTAGATGTATAAGCTATTAGAATTAAATACTTTAACAAAAGTGAGTCAATCTACATTGCAAGGGGTCGTTTGCTATATAAAAACCTGAGATGAGTAAAGGGGGGGGGGGGGGGGGGGGGGGTAGCTAGGATATGACCCCCCCCCCCCTTCTTGAAAATTAAATTGGGCTTTTTTGGCGGAAAAATTAAGAAGGGGATGAAATTTTTTAAAATCCATACAACAAAAACACCCCCCCCCCCCCCCCCTCTCAAAAAATTTCTAGCTATCCGGTCCCATAATAAATGCAATTCAAACCAAGAGTGCAGAACTGATAAATTACATTTCAAGATCATTTCATCAGGACCGTACCCTTGAATCAAAATTTATCCTAACTTTATCCAGGTTCGGAAACCAGGCGGTATTCCATACAAATACTTCCAATCCCCCCTCCCCCCCCCCCCCCTGGTTATGCGCCTGCCACCTGGTTTCCGAGCCTGGAACTTTATTGTCAAAATTTATCTTAAAGCTGTCCAATTCTTCCTGAACAACCTTTCTATAAAAGTCGATTATTATAAAAAAAATTAGATGAGCTTAATGATGCTTTATTCATTCATATGTGATGCCGCTAAATCAGCATAATAATAACTTATTTCTTTTCAGAAACAACAAAAAAAATATATATGACATGATGCCCTTTTACATAAAAATGCATTATAATTGTGTCTTTATGCGGAAATTGCTCTTTAATTTAGTATTGACATTGAAATTTACAGTGCTTAAGTTCAAGGTCTACATTGTGTATTAGCGCATACAATAGTTTTTTTTTCTTAGCCATTAAATCTCGCGTAAGACGAGCAGGTAGAGTTTCTCTCTTGCAAAACGTGCATAGATATAATCAATATGATTCCAACCTTTAATTCAGTGCTGTCCAAACTTCTTGAGCCACGGCACACATTAAGGGAAGGTCGCACACAGCATGTGTATTGAGTAATATAAACAAAAAATTCTAAACCACACCTGAGTGCCGTGACACACAGTTTGGACAACACAGCTTTAATTGGACGAAAACTGACGTTGCGGAGATTTTACATTCTGTACTTATAGTCTTGGTGACAAGAGTTGGTCAGTAATGAAATATAATTCAATTTATCTCAATTGAGCTGAGAAAGTCAATTTCTGATGCACAGAAAGAGATATTCTCCAAGTGACGAGACACAAACTCTCAAAACCAAACTCAATGGATGCTGGAGAAGATTTTCAAAGTTAAAATTAATTATGAATCATTTTTGGGCTACATATAAAGACATTCCATTGTGCTTTATCATGGAAGTTGTTTCCAAACGGATGTTGCAAATAAAAGTAGCGTAAAATGGAATTGGAAATTGAATATTTTTGGATTATTATAAAGAAATTCCAATGTAATAGGAATTCATGATTTTTATGGGAATTATTTAAAAGCTTTGATTGTCTGTTTTGGAGGTTGATGTGCTGAAAGTGATTTTATTGTGCTTTAACTAGTTCTTGGAATCGAAGAATTAGAACAGCTTATATTAAATTAAATAGTGATTAAGTTTCTTGAACTTTTTACTATATTCTCTTAATTAGTCAAACATCTTTTATTTAATTCTACTAAATGTTAAAGAATTTGCAAAAAAATACACACAAGTCAATGTCCGACTAATAAATGCAATTTTATCAGCAAGTCAAAAAAAATTATATTGCTTATTTACTTCCTTGGCTGGGGCGCACGTGGGCTCATTGCCGCGTTCAGAGATCGTCTAAAGACAGCTCTATCCTTCGAGACTTTCTGTTCAGGATATTAAGGACTCTAGCGTCCTTATCAACACATCCAATCCGGTCTTCCTCTAGATCTCTTGCCATCTATAAAGTCTGCAACAGTGTCTCTTAATACTGGGGCATCTTGTGGACGTCTAAACCCATGTCCAGCCCATCTCAAGCGATTTGCACAGAGAACCGTAATAATATTAAAATTTATATTGCTTAACTCGAATCGAAAACTTAAATTTTATCATTTTCTGTTCAGAAACCCTACAAAAATTTTGAATAATTAATTTATAATTTGTCTAATTTTAATGGTTTCTGTTGCGGAAGGATTTATATTCTTAAACTTTTCTTGCTAATGGTTGAACCAATTTTCAATGCTTAAACACAATTCAATTAAATAAATCAATTAAGTGTCATTAGACTCGGTTTAAAGATGAATTAAAAATTTGCAAACAATTTTCCAGTTTCAATGTTAAATAAATTAAAGCAGTTTCCTACCTTAAAAATTAGGTAGCTAGTTCTTGTAAATTTTGCATATTATTAAGCTTGCGAGGCTAATATTTTAGATTTAATTAAATGATTTTTCTATTTTACAACATTACACTTTCCTAATAATAAACAGCTCTTAGTCAGAAGTAGACTATTGACGTGTGTCAAGTTTTAAAAATAATTATTAAATGCTTGAAATTAAAAATTATGCAAGTTTCGAGAAGAAACCTCAAAAACAGTTTCATCACCAACCAGAAGTATCGGAAGCACCGCTATAGCTGAAGGTCGAATATGCATCATACTTGCAACCGGTGTAAAATGGCAACATTGAACAACTTTATTATTGTACTCTGGTGAAAGAAAGGCGTGGAAACTATCCCAAATATTCCATTTATCCCAAAAATCCAAAATAATCCCTGAGCCTGTATGCACGATAATAAAGATATCCAAACGTATCCTTAGTGTATTGGGCATTTAATCTTGGGATTCGATGAGATATCTCAATTTTAATGCATGCAGGCTCAGGGATTATTTTGGGATATTTGGGATAAATGAGATATTTGAGATAGTTTCCACGCCTTGGGTCGAAGTAATAAAAGTACGAAATCTTATGGACATGTTAGCTAATGACCAACATAGAAACTCTTTGGTGCACTTGAGAGCTGCAATGCCAAATCAATCAATGGATGCCCATTTCATGAAAATTAAATTAAATCATTTGTCTGCATTTTTCATTTTTATTTAAAAAAAATTGATTCATGATCACATTAATTTAGGAATCTAAATTAAAATTGGAAGTAAATTGGCAGTGTAATGATTATTACTTAATTTGAGCAGCAGAAGTGAATTAAGTAATAACACATCCAAGAACGCACATTGGTCATTTACCCACATTGAATGGCTTACTCATTGCTGAGGCCATTAACTCAACAGCTGATGATATTTACACAGCACTTGTTTGTTTATTTAAACCGTCGACTCAGATTCGCTTCCTCAAACGCATGAAGAATGATATTGTAAATTTTGTCACGTGCATTACGAGCGAATACAAAGTCTATGTGATTATAACTCGGTATGATCATGTAATGAACGTTTGGCAGTTGTCGTGCAACAAGGTCAGTGTCCTAAAATTATTAATTCACCTAAGCTTTTGTTCTATGAATCATAAATTGTACAATTCTCACCATCTTTCTAAATATTATGTCATATTGACCGACATAAAGATAAACTGGTGATGTAATTTTGTGTAGTGGATAATCTGGCGGCACTTTTGCTCCATATAGCTTTAAATTCTTTTCAGGGCCATAATCAAATGGCCGGAATTTACCTGTGATCATCGTTTGAGCATAATGTGTGACTTGTTGAATACCCGTGCGTGGTGATAATGTTGGAAAGATGGTTCGGTAAATGGCCTTGAAATGGAAAACATTAAGAATATTTTGTGTGTTAGAGGAAGTTTACAGTAACAGATTGTAGTAGAAGATAACAGCTTAGAATTATTGAGCACGTGTTGGAACTTAAGCTATCACACAAACAAAACTCACCGGATCTGTATTAGGCATAAATGGCATTCTTGGATCTCCTCCCAAAAACAAGAAGTTAAACAGTTGACAAAACCTCAAAGGCAATCCTTTAGTGCACAAAACATTACTAGTTCTTGTCCCAAACTTGTTTCCCGGCTCAAAATTAATGTATGGAAGATTGTTTAACATTTTTGCAAAAACCTAGGATATAAAAAAATAAGAAATTTGCATTAATTATATTTTTAAGAATCCGGGACATAAAAACTAGAGATGATCTTATCCCGCATTTTTTGCACGTGGAAACTTGATCATTCTCACCAGATAAAGAGGAGCCAGCTGCTTCACAGGAAACCGTGGATTAGCAAAAGCACCAGCTGTAGACATCAGGTGCGATTGGATGATTTTACGATTGTACTCTGGTCTCATTGATAAGAATACAAGCTCCTGAGTTGTGGCTTGACTGTGACCGACATAATAAACCTTATCACTTCCAGATACTTTCAATGTATAGTCAATTAGTGCTGGAAGATCGTACACACCCATTTCATGGAAACTGAACCTCCAATAATCTAGTGATTCAGTGTTAAGCCATTTGTGTGCTGTTGAGTATTTACTTCCACGAACATTTCCAAGGTACACGTCGTATCCTTCATCAGCAAAGTAAAATCCAAGGGAGATGTTTGGGGTGTTCAGGTAATATAATGAGTTTGAGAACGCAGAATGCATCAAGAATACAGGCTTCTTTGGTCCTTTGTTGAATCTTGGTGGGATTCTGTGAAGTCTCAAAATATATCCGTCTTCTGTAACAACCTCGTGTGCTGTGCACATGTATCCATGACTTTTAACAAAATTTGTAACTTCGTCATCTTTAAGTACATCTGATGATGTTGTACTAAATAGTGCTGCACAGACTAAAATGACTAGGATGTAATTCATCTTAATTAAACGTCTCCAATTGTTAAGCATCGACACCTGACTGAAATTTTATTTTTCGAAAGAGATTTTAAGAATCCAAACTTGTTTTCCATCATATCATCAATTGCAAACTTGTTTTATTCTTGTCTACTCATTAGTAGAATGTGAATATTTACACTTTTTTGCTATGGTATTGTCATAAATGCGTGATATCACGAGACTTTTAGGGGGTTCTAACTTTAAAAAATTGAGGAAAATTGACAGTTAAGTTTTTAAAGGCTAAATTTTTAATAAATTCTTTTCAAACCAAAACCCAAAAGATGAAAAAAATTAAGCTTAATGGAATATAATGCAAGATTTTTTAAAATTAAATTTCCATCAATATTTCTTGCACTTTTTCGACTTTCCACTTCTACTATATTCATCAGCAGCAGATACAATGTATTTATAAAGTTTATCACGAGCATCACGAGCAAAAACATAGTCAAGATGGTTATAATTAGGAATCATATAGTATTTCTTATTAGGAAGCTTAACTGCAACGAGATCGGCATCCTAAAAAGATGAAAAGCTTTGAAATAATTTTTTAATTAAATGTTTTAATTGCTTCAAACCTTTTTGCTGAACAAAGTGTCAAATTGACCTTCATAAATGTAAATTTCGGACGAAATTTTATGAAGAGGATAATCTGGTGGCTCAACAGCTCCATAAACCTGTAAATTCTTTAAAGTTCCATAATCATAGGGTCGAAATCTTTGGCTGAAAATTGTCTGAACCAAGTGCGTTACTAGCTGAACCGATGTATGAGGTGACAATGCTGGAACAATTGAACGGTAGACTTCCTGTGGAATATGAAAATTAATTATACATTTAGAAGCAATTAAAGTCATTTAATTCTCCTAATTTCTTTGACGACATGACTTAAGAAGGCTTTTCCTTAGTAACAATAAGGAAGGAGATTAATAGCACAAATCGGTTAATTAAATGCTAATCAGGCAAAAAGCTGGCATGACTCTGTGGGTCTGGTGCTAGCTTCGACTTAAATTCAGCACCATGCCAGAGACACATCAGCTTGGTGCTGGACAGAGCTCAAAGTCGACTCAACTCCTTTCATCGATTTCGAGCTCTTGTGCTAGATTTCTGATCGATAACCGACATTCGGGAGATTAATAAATTAAATCAAATTAATTAAGACTTAAATTCATTTTATAACAGTTGTGCAGGACATGGTTCACAATATTAAAATGCAAATTATGCAAATGCATGTCCTTGATCATCACAAAAATCATCTACAGCATTTAAAAATTGCAAATTCAAGTTTTTGTCGTAAATTTGCATTTTTTAGAATTTTTTGAATTTTAAATAAAATAATGCAATAAAAATTCTTAATGAAAAATATTCAATTCTTAATAGCCACGACACGTTTGTGCTACTTGAACAATTAAATGCTCGACAAGTCAGATTTTTCATATTTTAACATTATGCTTACCGCATCAGTATTTGTGATGAAAGGATTTTGTGGATTTCCACCCATTAGGAAAAAGTGAACGAGCTCACACATGTCTAAGCGAATGTTCTGAGTGCAAAATATATTGCTGATATACGATAAAAACTGATTTGGCATTTTGAAATCAGCATACGGAAGATCTCTTGCTACAGTGTTCTTAACAAGCTGGAAAATGAAACACAAAAAAAAATTTGCATGTCATGACATTTAATGCTGATTATTTACCATATAAAGAGGTGCTAGCTGTTTTAAAGCAGGTGGTGGATTTGCAAAAGCACCAGCAACACCCATCAAATGACTTTGAACAACTTTCTCATTATATTCTGGTCGAAGAGATAAAAAGACGAGATCTTGCGTTGAAGCTTGACTGTGACCGATATAAACGCACTTGTCACTTCCAGATAGTTCTAATGTGTAATCAATTAATGGTGGAAGATCATAAACGCCCATTTCATGATAACTGAATTGCCAATATTTTAATGATTCCGGATCTAACCATTTGTGAGCAGATGAATATTTACTTCCGCGATAATTTCCCATAAATACTTCATATCCTTCATCAGCTAAGTAAAGTCCAAGTGCAACATTTGGCGTATTCACCCAATACATAGAATTTGTAAATGCACAGTGCATTAAAAATGCTGGAATCTTGCATCCTTTATTATTTTTTGGATAAATCCTATGCAATCTCAAAATATATCCATCTTGTGTCACAACTTGATATGCACTAGCCGAGTATCCTAGATTCTTTACATATCTCACGACTTCGTCATCCCCGATTTGTTGGGAAAATATAAAGTTTAAATTTAAGCACACCAAAGTGAATAAAATGAATTTCATAATATTCAGTTGGAACGTCTCGCACTCTTAAAATTTAACATTCGACTGAAAGATATTTTTTTTTAGTCCACTGAAATGCAATATGGCATTTGAAATAAATAAATTAATTTGCATTATAGAATCAAAACGAGTCTTTATTCCTGTCCATACAACAGATGCTATGCTTATCCAATTTGATTTTAAAGCTTTTATTTGCAATTTTTTTGTCCTTTTAATATTTCGGAATCCGGGACTTGTTTTGATACTACACATTATTTTTGGGATAAAGATTAATAGTCTGGATAGCTGTTAGACTGTCCTTTAGAAGTATATAATGTGTTTGATGGTGGATTAATTTTAAGATGACCAGCGGTAAAGCTAGGAATTTTTCTATGAAAAAATCAAGGGTGTGGTACTGATAGAATGATCAAAAATGTAATTCTTCAGTTTCGCACCCTTGGAAAAATTAAGGGGAAAGGGAATAAATTTATTTATTTTTCGCAAAAAACCCCTGAAAATCCACCCGATCATCAACCCTTGGCCACACTGTGAGTGACAAGAGGGCGCGTAGCCATCGAGGAATGTGATTTGGGAGATAAATTCCTCTTCGTCAAGAGAAACTTCTTCATTTTGCTGGGGTTTTTAAGAAAACTCCATCCCTTAATTACTTACTTACTTCTCTGACCGTACAGATCAATTGTGATTTATGGCCTCCCTTTGATGGCGCCTGAAGTTGTCTCTGTCGCTAGCTACCGCTTGCCAATTATCAATACCAAGTGTAATATTGTCTCTGTCAACAGATTCTTTCAAGAGTTCTTGGAAACCCCATCTTCATCTCCCTTAATTTTCCAAACACAAATGTTTTTAAGCCCCTGCGACAGGACGTACTGGATCTATCACATCTAATTTCTGATTCTGATCTTGAATCTTAAATCGATTAAGGAACAGTCAAGCAAACATTTAAAATAAAAATGCGTTCTATTTACTTTATGAAATAGAATAAAAACTTCAATTTCTATTCCTTTTTATTCTGTTTTTTATGACCTTTCGCATTTAAATGTTATTTTTTGGCAACAATAATTTGCAATCTTGATATTTTGTGCTATGACAAATAGATTTAAGGAAACTATTTTTTTATATGATAGCTTTTTGTTATTGGAACTTTCTGGAATATGAAACATTATTTTTGATGCTGTTTTAAAAATATATTTTGATGAATATATATCGACATATTTATTTTATTTTTAATAAAAAACCTGAAATTTAAAGACAAATGAAAAAGAATTTTGTTCTTAATTTGCAGCATTTAAAAGGGGATTTTTATTGTTGACCATAAAAACTCTCAATGTCATAATAAAAGAAAACCCCCCAAAAAAAATCCCTGCAAAAATTTAGAATCGGGGATTTGAAGAACGTTTCAGGATCACATGATGTGCATTAAAAACTGGTTGTATCACGTTCCTAACGAAAATATAAAAACAAGATTACAATTAATATTCAAAAGTGAAAGGAGATGTGTCACTGAATGAAAAATTGTTATCCCAGACAAATGGAACCTGATTTTTTTTCAATATACGCAAGAAAGTTTTGATTTAAAAAAATTGCTAGCTTTGTTTTGATTATTTTTTTTTTATCTCGATCAATAAAATAAAAATAATTCAAATTTCACTACAAAATTTACCTATTAAAATTATTTTCTACATTTTTGAATTATTTCATTTTGATACTCTTGATTGGCTTTCTCAAATGCTCGATGCATAACTTTATAAATCCTTTTTGGTGCATCTCGTGCAAATATGTAGTCGATGTGATTATAACCAGTTATCAACATATAGTGTGCGTTCGGTAGCTGCGGTGCGAGAAGTTCAGCGTCCTGAATTTAAAATAATCAAACAAAAATTATTAAGTTAAAATCTGCATTGACCGACAAAATGAACAAGAATGCTTAGGGGCGGTTCACTTATGACGTCCTAGGGCGAGGGTCAGCAAGAAAAAAACAATAGAAATGCCTGTAAATCCATTATTCTTTTTTGAAATATGACCGTTTATTTTTGACGTCATAAGTGAACGACCCCTTAAGTAAAATTCCTGAATAAAGAAAAATATTGATTTCCATCTAATTGGAATTGTTTGAAGGATCATGTAATGACTCAGAAAATGTTCCTAATTGCCACATAAAAATAAAATTTAGTCCCAGAGTTGGAACCTGTCATAGGTTGCCTCCTTTTTGACAGGTAACCTGCTAACAGGCCACATGTTGACAGATCTGTCACAAATCTGTGCATTAACAGGTGACCTGTAAAACAGGTGGCAGCCTGTGACAGGTGATCTTTTGACAGGTCCCTGTCGTTGAAACTCTGTTTAGTCCTCATTTTACCTTTTTTGTAAACACTCGATCGTATTCACCAACATAAAGGTAAACTTCTGATGAAATATTTTCCAATGGATAATCTGGTGGCTCTACTGCTCCATAAATTTTCAAATTGTCTTTAGTTCCATAATCAAATGGTCGGAATCTGCCACTAATCGATGACTGAATGTAATGCATTAGTTGCTGAACACCTGTACGACGTGATAGTGTTGCAGCAATGGTTTTATGGACATGCTTGAATTAAAAAATTAAAGGCTTGTTATTGCCTGTGCTGATAGTTGAAGATAGTTGATTGTGACAAAACTATTCATCTAAAATTGACAATTTCAATCTGAAAAGTACTCACCGGATCAATATTAGGTTTAAAGATGCTCATTATGGATCCACCTAAAAGAAAAAAATGAGTCCATTGACATATCGGGAGCGGAAAATTCTTATAGCATGTAAGTTGGTTTGATAGGTCCGCAAAACTGTTTCCCGGTCCGAAATTCACGTATGGAAGATGGATTGAAATGGGTTTAATCAGCTAGAAAATTAATTTAATTATTTACTATTTAATAACCGTGTTTAATAAAAATTACAGGATACACGAATGCCAGCATCTTTGGTATTCTTGCAGGGTTCTTATAAGCTCCAATACTACCCATCAAATGACTTTGAATTATTTTCTCATTATATTCTGGTTTTAAAGCCAATAATACTAAAATTTCAGTAGTAGATTGACTATGACCGATATAAAAAATCTTATCACTTCCAGATATCTCCAATGAATAGTCAATCATTGCAGGAAGATCATACAATCCCATTTCATGATAACTAAATCTCCAAAAATCGATTGACTCTGTGTCATATGTTTTATGATGTATTGAGTATTTACTTCCACGTGAATTTCCCATAAACACTTCATATCCTCGGTCAGCAAAATAAAATGCGATGGATATATTTGGCACATTTACGTAATAAAATGAATTCGAGAATGCTGAGTGCATTAAAAATATTGGAATTTTACATCCTTTGTTACTTTTTGGTTCAATTCTATGTAATTTTAAGAAATATCCATCTTCTGTCTCAACTTTATATGCTTCTGATTTATATCCTTGTTCTTTAACCCATTTCACAACTTCATCATCTTTAACTCTTTTTGATGATAATAAACTAATTTTTAAGAAAATAACAAAAATTATTAAAATATAATTCATCTCATCAAGCACGTCTTTTGCTCTTAAATATCAAAACTTGACTAAATCTAGTATGACTCAGGATGCATTTAGAAGTCTATTTCATGTTGGAATATTGATAAGTTTTTTTAAGACATTTTATATCAGTCTGGCTGAGTTTTTTGTTATTTATTATTCAATGATTGTATTTTATTTCCGTATTTTGTGTAAAATATGCAAACTTTTACTAAGATATTTTTTTTTGAGCTAAGGTTAGTGTTGCAGTCGTACAATCTTTGTTTATCAGAATTTACAATCTTGCAATCAATGATTTTTTCTTCAATTTTATGCTTGGAAATTGCGCTTTCGTTGGTCACATGAGATCAGGACTAGTCAGGGGCTTAGCAAGGAATTTGAAGAAGGAATGGGGTCACAAAACTTATTATTTTCTTAGAAAATCCTGAAAAATGAAAAATTTCTGTTGACGTTGGATATTTGTAACCCAACCTAACCCCCATACCCTTGCCATGTTGGCTAAGTGCCTGAAACTACAATTTAATAAAGATATTTAAAAGTTCATTTTTCTGCAATTTTTAAAACAAATTAAATCGATCTTTATTTTAGAAATATTTATTGTTTTTTTAATTTATTCACTATTTTCATGTCCATTCAAGATTATAAATCTAAAGCATCATACAAACAAAAATTTAAGTTTAAAACCTATTAAAATTATTTTCTACATTTTTGAATTATTTCATTTTGATACTCTTGATTGGCTTTCTCAAATGCTCGATGCATGACTTTATAAATCCTCTCTGGTGCATTTTGTGCAAACAAGTAGTCGATGTGATTATAACCATTTATCAGCATATAGTGAACGTTCGGTAGCTGCGGTGCGAGAAGGTCAGTGTCCTAAATTTGAATAAAATATAAAAAAAATTATAAATTTAAAATGTTAAATTTACATTAACCGGCATAGCCGGTGAACAAGGATGCTTAAGTGAAAACCCTGAATGTGTCAGAAATGATTTAAAATTATTGATTCTCTTCTAAATTCAGGCCATTAATTGCAAGGATCTTACGATGGCTTAAAAACTTGTTTCTTATTTTGTAAGAAAATTAGCATAAATTCACAAACTGAGTGATCGAAATGATATTTTCTTAGTGAACATTTCATAAATGACGTCTGAAAAATAACGGAAGTTTTGTCTCTGACTCATTCTGTGACTTAAATCTTTCATCATTAAAATTGACAAAAGTATTTTTTAAGGAATATAGAGGAAATTGCCTCAAGCTTTTGGACACCTCATTTATGAAAGACCCCAAATTCAAACTGCTTTACTGGTCAATAAGCTGCAATTAAATTTAATCCATACCTTTTTAGAAAACACTCGATCATAATCACCAACATAAAGGTAAATTGCTGATGAGATATTTTCCAATGGATAATCTGGTGGCTCTACTGCTCCATACATCTTCAAATTGTCCTTAGGTCCGTAATCAAATGGTCGGAACCTTTTACTGTTCGTAGTTTGAACATAATGTAATAATTGCTGAACACCTGAACGACGTGAAAATGTTGGAACGATGGAACGATAAACAGCCTATAAATAAAGTATATAAGGACAAGGTTGACAAATTTTGAATCTAGACTGATCTATGATTTGGCAATTCTAGGTAATAAATCCAAGCGACAAAAAGTTTAAGTTGACATAATAGCGACACCTTGTTGAAATTCTCAGCCTTTACATGGCTGCCTTATGACTCGTGGCAACATCAAGGCAACACTATTTTGAAACGAGTCATAAGGCAATCTTGCGGACGGAGAAATTCAACAAGGTATCGCCAGGATATCAACATAAACTTTTTGTCATAAGGGATGAATGCCTACATTAGTGTTGTCGAAACTGTGTGCCACGGAACACATAGGTACCGTAAAATTTTTGTAAATGACATAACCACATGCTGTTTGCGACTTTGGTTACGGCCTGACCTTAAAGTGTACTATGGTTCAAAAAGCTTAGAAAACACTGGTCTAGAGCCATAAAACTTAAAGCCATAATTTTCAGTACTCACCGGACTAATGTTTGGCATAAAGATGCTGTTTGGATCGCCACCCAAGAGTAAGTAATGAGACAAATGACATAAAGCTAATGGAAAATTTTCTGTACACAAAACTTTGTTTGCCATTGCCGCAACTCTGTTTCCTGGTCCGAAATTCACGTATGGGAGATGAATTGCTATATCCTTAATTAACTAGAAGATGAAAAAAAAAAACAATTTAATAAATTTCACCTGAATTTGTTGTCAATTCTTACTGGATAAGTAGCAGCTAGCATCTTTGGAATCCTTGGAGGATCTGTATAAGCTCCAATGGTTCCTAACAAATGACTTTGAATAATCTTTTTGTTATATTCTGGTTTAAGTGCCAACAATGTTAAAACTTCTGTAGTGGCTTGACTGTGGCCAATGTAAAATATTTTATCACTTTTTGATAGCTTCAACGAGTAATCGATCATTGCTGGTAAATCATACATTCCAATTTCATGATAACTAAACTTCCAATAATCTGTTGATTCTGTGTCGTATTTCTTATGATGCGTTGAATATTTACTTCCACGTGAATTTCCCATAAACACTTCATATCCTCGGTCAGCAAAATAAAATGCGATGGATATATTTGGCACATTTACGTAATAAAATGAATTTGAGAATGCTGAGTGTTTTAAGAACACTGGAATTTTGCATCCTTGATTGTATTTTGGAGCTATTCTATGTAATTTAAGGATATATCCATCTTTTGTCTCAACTTTATATGCTTCTGATTTATATCCTTGTTCTCTAACCCATTTCACTACTTCATCATCTTTAACTCTTTTTGATGATAATAAACTAATTTTTAAACAAATAACAAAAATTATTAAAATATAGTTCATTTTATCAAGCACGTCTATCGCTTTTAAGATTCAACGCTTAACTGAGTCCATTGAATCATTTCAATGTGCATTTAGATCTTCTTTAAAGAAATTTGCATTTCACGAATTTTGATAAGTTTTTTTACTGTCATCTCAGACTGGTTCTATTTTTTGCTGCTAAGTGGTCAATGATTACAATGAATTTACGCATTTGTTGATATGCAAATTTTTTCTAGGATTCAAGAGTTTTTTTTCTCATGCTGTTTTATTAAAATATCAATTTTGGTAATATATTAGTTGTCTGGTTTTTCAAAGGAAAGCAAAATTTTGTTTGATGATATTTGCTGGTTTTAAATCAATAAATGGGCAATCTTTTTTCATTCACACAGTTTTGGTTGAAGCCATGACAAAACTTCATACAGTTCATGGGATTTCTCGAATTCTTTCACGACATATGAATTAGACATTACTGCTTTAAATGAAAAAGATTAAACTAAAGTACAGGGGGTCCTCAATTTGAGTAGGTGTGGTACAATAGATTCTGTTCTAATTTGAGTCGCAGTGCCTCCAGCTGAAAGGCTGGGCCCTTCACACATTGTTATTATTCATTAATTCTCGTTACTCAAATCGAATCTATTCAAATCGAATCTACTCAAATCGAGGACCCATGGTATAGAAGAGGTCATTCTCAGGTCTCTTATCACTCATAAATAAAAGTTCAGAAACTTTTACAAAAAGTATTTTCTTCATTTTGTATTTCGGTTTTAAAGATGGTGATTAGTTCCTATTGATTCATTGTTAATCTTCGGTCTTGATGATTATATTCTTGCTTGATTAATGAAATGTGATCCTTAATTGAATAATAAAACACAGCAGATAGTCAGCCAAATATTACGTTATTTATTCGATTATTGAATATTTAATTTTACAACAAATCTCATCTTGAATGTCTTAATAGTTAATAAAAACAAACCAGAATAATCAAATCTTTGCAAAAATACGGAAGACAAATTTTATGTTGATAATATGAATACTGGTGAATACGATGACTCCTTTTTATTTAATTCTATTCACTGTCTTATCGTCAATGAAAATATTGATTCCAATGTTGCGAGTCAACTTAAGATTAATGATTTGATTCATAATTTAATCCTGAAACATAAATTCATTGCCACTAGTGTTGTGTCTGACCAAAGTCGAATCTCGGGGATCAAACTATAAATAGCTGAATCTGCTAGTGCGAGAGTCAGACTTATGTGCCACGAGTGGTTAGGCAAGAACTAGATATCTCTAATCCTCTTGTGAGGACGTGGGTTTGATTCCCATCATAGACCGATCTCTAAACCATTATGTAGGGTGTTGTCGATATCACAAGGATTCGTACAATTTTGCTTAAAGACTTCGATTCATATGTGCTTAACTCGAATGGCACAAATTGATTAATCGATCAGAAATCTAGCAACAAGCCTGTGTGACTCTTGTATGATACTTGATGTAAATTTAAGCTAGAACCATGCCGGCTGAGTGCAAGATTTCTATTTGATTAACCGACCCGTAATTCATGCCCTTGTTGATGTCAGATTTACAGTCATTTTTAAGCTGTGTGTCTTTCGGGCGACTTGTGCCGTTCGGGTAAGAATTTTAGAGTGTAGAATCTATTGTTTAAGATGGAACTTGAACTTCAATGTCCAAAAAATTGTTGTATTCAGCACATTTAATAACTGAAAGAAAAGCTGTTACAACTTCATTAAAAAGTCGTTAAGTAAGATTGCACTTTTATTTCATTTGACTCTATTAAAATACTAAATACTTGATTTTAACAAAAATTGCAGCATGTCCTTGTACAAAAGTTCTCTTGCATCCTTTCCCAACATCATATCAATATGATTAAAATCAGGTATAACTCTATAAGCTTGCTGATGAGGTAATTCTTGTGAAAATCTATCAATTCCACTTTTGTCCGTCAATATATCTTGTTCAGCATGATAAAGATAAGTTGGAGCAGTGACATTTGATAAAATATATTCCGGTGGTGTTGATGAGCCATAAATAGTTTGATTTTGATCTTTATGATCAAATCTTTGAAATTTACCGGTTTGATAGAGTTGAAGGTAGTGCATTAACTGCTTTTTGCTGACCTTCGGCGACATAAAGTGATTAAAGGCTTTGATCGCTTCCTGTGAATTTCAAATGTGCATTTTTTATTTTGTTGAATTTTTATTAAAGCAATAAATCAAATTTTTGCATAGATTGAATTATAATTGGTCAATGTATCTACTTACCAATGACAATTGCACTTCCTTTTTGTTTTGTCCTACAAATTTGCACGTGATTGATTTGTAAATTTTAATCATTTTTTCTGGATTTTCGCCATTTCGTTCTGATAGCTTCTTAATCAGTTGGAGAATCGGTGTGATGTCGATAGTGTCCAAATATTTTGATAATATTTTCTGAGAATAAATTAAATGTCTTGAATTGATAATTTTGCGAATGTGGGTAGAATAAAGCTACTGTCAATAACCTCAAAATGGCCATGATAACCGTTTTGAATAATCAGATACGATTTTTGCAGCTGATGCGATTTTTGAGCGGAATAATTTTTGTTGTGATAACATTGACTTTGCAAAGGCACAGATCAAGGAGAAGTTTAGAACAACATTTATAAAAGACAGATGGTCATCCTTGATAGAAGCTACAATTCAGGATTCTTAAGGTTTAAAAACAAACAATTAAAATCTGAATTTTAATTATTAACCGGAAACTTTTGTAGAATCACAACATGAATGCCATCCAAAAGAGTTTATAGCCACATAATTTTTGCAAATATTTTCATTAAAATAAAATTAATTATGCAAATAAAATCAAAAAATGATTTCCGATAGTTTTCAGACGGCATTAAAGTCACTAAAATCATTTTTTATTGAAACCTCCAAAAATACTCACAAATATCGCCCTATTCCAAAAGCTAAACGCAATTGTAGTGGCGCCATTCATAAACACAGCCGGTGCCATTAGATGCAATTGTGATATAAATTTGTTATATTCAGGCCTTGATGCCAACAATGCTACAGCAGTCGTACAACCTTGCGAATGTCCAATGTAATTAACTTTCGATGAATTACTTTTATCAATCGCAAAGTCGATCATGGCTGGCAAGTCGTAAAGTCCAATCTCTTCCCACGAGAAATTCCAGAAATGTTTCGAGTTGTAAGGATGTTTTACATGTTCTTGACAATATTTTGAGCCTCTAGCATTGCCTAGATAGCAATCAAAGCCATTATCTGATAATAAATAAGGAAGAGCAACTTTTGGTCCAGTTGCGATATAATCTGCTGAATTCCTGAACAATCCATGCATTAAAAAGACTGTTCCTTTATATTCGACATTCTTTTTTGGTAGAATTCGATGAACAGTCAGATAATATCCATCTTGAGTCTTAACTTGGTGCCTTTCACCTTTATAACCTGACTGACTGATCAGCTTTGTTACTTCATCTGATTGTCGAAAAATATTGTTCGAGAAAATATTCCTCACAAAACTATTTGTGCTTAAAAATTTCACTTTCATTTCTTATTTTTTTGCTGATTTTATTATTGACAAATAAATAAATTAACTTGGCAAAGTCCAAAAACAAATAAAAACCTTAAAAATAAAAACATTTCTCTGAGCGAGAAACTGAGAAGATCAAGAAGTAAAGTTTGAGCATAAAAATTTGAGAGCTGCTGACTTTTTGTTTCTCTCCGTCATATGTTTTACGAATGACCTTGTGATAAGTGCCATAAAAAAATGTGAAAACGTGAATCGAAAAAAAGTTTATTGGCATTTTTTTGGGTGTTCATTCATTCTTGTGCAGCTTGACATTCAAA
Organism: Chironomus riparius; assembly: GCA_917627325.4. Classification (NCBI taxonomy): domain Eukaryota; kingdom Metazoa; phylum Arthropoda; class Insecta; order Diptera; family Chironomidae; genus Chironomus; species Chironomus riparius. The sequence continues at coordinate 10,544,005 of OU895877.1, read as the reverse complement.
AGTTTTTATTCATTTTGTTGCATAGACTTTAAAATGTAGTTGAATACAATTTTGCGGGAATGTAGTCCATAGTTGAAGTCACAATGGTTGTAGTTCCGTATTGTTCGGTGTTGCTTTACATTCGGAAGTACTTCAGCGAGTCGTGTGATGTCCTAGGATTGGATATTTTAAGATTATCTGAATGACATAATGACATTGAAGTTGAATCAATAAAGTAATTACCTTTTCAGCTACAAGTGAATCGTCCTTTCCGCTATAAATGTAAATTGGTGCGATTACATTCTTCAAATTGTACTCAAGTGGAGATGATTGACGATAAATTACTTTGTTTAATGATTGATAATTATACTGCTGAAATTTTCCACTCTGTAATTTGGAAAAATGATTTTTAATTAGCTACTAAGTAAAGTTAAAGGGATATTGACAATTAATTTTGGATTTTAATGGTTTTTTAGAAATTAAATGGTTAGAATTTAAAACGACTGGCTGGACTGGGTGGACTCAATTCGAGTAGATGCCCTTTTTCTTCATGATTCTCGAATTTGAGTACACACGTCGGTTAATCGAATAGAAATCCTGTACTAAGCTGGCGCAACTAAGGCATGGTCTGGAGACGAACGAACGAACGAACGAACGAACAAAGTGAATTATTAAGCTACCTTTTCGAAACAAGTTTCAAAAATGCGCTAAAAATCTAGAGTAGTAAAGTCAATACTCACATGATAAAGCTGAAGAAAATGATGCAACTGCTTCGTACTAACAGAATGTGCTAAATGCTTGATCAGCGTTGGTACGACTTTTGGATCATATTCAGTTCCATTAGCATTGTAACCGCAAACCATAAGGAAAGCATTTGAGCACGCTCCAAAAAATAAAGAATTTGGTTGACATAAAAGTCCAGCCACAAAGTCAATCAGCTTCATGATTTGTGTGGTTGATAGGAAGTCATATGCTTGATATTTCTCGACAAAACTGTTAAATTCACTTGACAGAAATCTTATGAATGGATTTGGGAGATTATTCATGAATACAGCTGGTGCCAAAAGATGTGCTTGAATTACTTTTGAATTATATTCAGGTCGAGTAGACAGCATGACCATTAATGATGTTGCACCTTGAGAATGTCCAACATAATATCCTTTAGATGAATTTGTAGTTTGCAGCATAAAATCAAACATTGCAGGCACATCATAATGTCCAATTTCATGAAATGAAAAGTTCCAATACTGCTTCGATTGCGAACTCAAGGTTTTATGCCCTAAGCTGTGGTCATTTCCTCTAGAATTTCCCAACCAACAATCGTATCCATTGTTCGAGAGAAGAAATGCTTGTAAAAAAAAGTTGTAAAGATTGGTCAATAAAAACAAAAGGTGAACCTCAAATAATTGTAAATTAATTTAAATCTTACGTAATGCTGTATTAGCTCCAGTCATGAGGTAATCAGCTGCAGTAGCAAATAAGCCGTGCATAAAAAATACTGGACTTAATGGCTGTTGTGTTTGCGCGCGATTTTTTACTGTAATTCGATGAAGTTTGAGACGATAAAAATCATCTGTCTCGACTTCGTATGATGAACTTGAAAATCCAGCTGTGTGAATCAGTTCTTCCTGTGGAATTGGAGGATTTGTTTTCAAACTTTGGAATGGAATTTAAAACTTGAAGAATTCAAATATTATGATGGCGAGAGTTTAAGATGTAACTAGAACTGTGATTCAGGCTTCTGTGATTTTAGAGCTGTGAATAATCTATTACAGTGATGCACAACCTTTTTTGTGCGACACTTGATGAAAAGCCATGACCAAAGTCGGGCACAGTATTCGGTTCTTGGGATATCTCAAAATTTTTCACAACACTAATGTCCCGTGGCACACGGGTTGGCCATTCCTGATCCACAAGATGCAGCTTGCATATATGTAAATCCAAAAAAGATTTCTTTAAACAATTACTGACTATAAATGATCATGAACAGCACCAAAACATGACTTTTTGATTAATAACAGTCTAAACGATGTCGCTTTGACTAAACTGATGCTAAAATAACTGTAGCTATGCTTAATAAGGCTCAAACCATACAAAAGTCAATAAAACTATTCGCCCGCCACAACACTAGCTCAACATTTTTAATCAAAATTTCACCAATCGCCTCCAAATCATTCACATCTTTTCCACTTGACCATCAGAATTCACGTCATACTCACAACATCATCTCTTTGCACTTTCCCATCGACAAGCGAGCAGAGCAAATAAATTTGAATAAATATAAAAACTTTAGCACCAAACATTTTCATTTCTGTCATATCGATGAGCTGAAGATGGACTGATGAATTCAGCTGAATACAAATCAACTTACTCTCTGCAACCATCCACAGAAAATGTATTCAAAATTTGGGCTTAATTCATGTTTAATTATTAGAGTCATTATACATGCTGATAATCTTTATTGCCTTTTGAGAATTTCGAAAAAAAAAGTTTTTTCTTTCTGACTTTTTTTTATTTAACTATTCATTTTTGAATACTTTTATGCTTTGTTATTGCTAAAATGAAAATTAAATGCTGCTTAGTTCCACTTCATAAAAGAAATGTTTTTTTATAGGCTAGCATTTACATGACGGTTTACATCGAGAGTCAGGCGCGTAGACAGGGATAGGGGGTGGGACAAATCCCCCAACGTAAACAGAAATTTCTTTATTTTGCTAGGGTTTTTATGAAAAAATGGAAAAAATCACAAAAATCCCCCCCCCCCCCTCTTAAATTTTTCCATACAAAAAATTTTTTGCCCCCCCCCTCCCCCTCTTCAAATTTTTGGCTACGCCCCTGTCGAGAGTGAAAATTGATATGAATATGTAGAAACAGTTCATTAATGACGGCTTATAATAACATTTAGATGGGAAACAGGGGTACAAGAGGGGAAATGGGGGATTAAGCTTCATAAACGCACTTTATTTCATTCATTTTCTTTGAATTTGTTACGAGTTAGAAGTCGATTTTTATCGATTTTGTATGTCGGAATCGACTCGACCAAATATAAAATTTCATCAACATCAAACTCTTGTTTTGCTGACTTACTATTTCAGAGAAAGATATCGTCAAACTACTTAGGTCAGTGTTGCCCAAACTGTGTGCCGCGACACACAGGTGTTCCGTAGACGCAAGTGATGCTGCGTGCGGCTTTAATCATGGCTTTCTCCTATAGTGTGCCATGGCTCAAAAAAGTTTGGGCAACACTGACTTAGATGAATTATCAAAATCTCTTGTGCATTCCATAAAAACGCGTGAAACTCATCACTTTAAAGCTTGTAGTTTTTATTATCACGTTTTCATCATAAAGTCATTAATTATCGATTTATTATCAATTATAGTTGAAGTTGGTCTTCCTTGTTATCCTTTACACATCACATTAACAACGATCCCAAGCAAGACGTGGAACCTATCCCATTTATCCCATATATCCCAAAAATATTCAAAATAATCCCTGAGCCTGTATGCATTAGAATTGAGATATCCCATTATATCCTGAAATTACACGTAGGATACGTTGGGATATCTTTATTATCGTGCATACATGCTCAGGAATTTTTTGAATATTTTTTGGATATGTGGGATAAATATGATATTTGGGATAGTTTCCACGCCTTGATCCCAATTCTAGAAACTTAAATGAAATTCCTTCTTATCCACCAAAAAGATTTGACACATATCCAACAAAATCAAGTCCATCATTAGTCATTGCTCTGCTAATTTCATTGTACAACACTTCCTTTCCATTTCTACTTAACAACAGATCATAATGATTGAAGTTTGGAATAAGTCTGTAGAATTTTACCACTGGTGCCAAAACGTTTCTCAATCGTTCTACGTCCTAAAATAAAATTATTTGACATTAGCAATATTTTTGTGAGGGATTGTTTACAAATGATGTTCATAATCTAGAGAATGGGAGGGAATCGTTCACAAATGATGTTTTAAATTTAAAGAATGGGACGTGACCGGGTACAGCTTTTCAAATTTTAATATAAAGTTGGAGGAAGGTAGGTTAGAATGTCAATACTGGGACAGAATCACAGTCCATGGTTGGAACATGCAAGAGAAAAGACACCAAGGAGCTCCAAAAGCTACTTAACGCAACACAGTGATGAAAGAATGTCAGCTTAATGTGGGGACAGACAAATTGTACAAACAAGGTGTAAAAGCCAGCTGAAGATCCTTTTGCGGTAACCTAAGCTCCACATAGGACCATGGTTTTAGTAAGCAAGTAAGAAGAAAGGACGTCATTTGTGAATAGGGTTTCTGAAAAACGGCATTTTCGAAAACGGCCGTTTTCCGTTTTTTATTTTCAAAAACGGCCGTTAACGGGCCGTTTTAAGTTTTTTAAATACCCAAATATAAATGAAATATTCCTCAAAAGATAAAGAATTGCTGTGCTATATAGATAATATGTAGAAAGTCTTAAGTTCTATTTATATTTATTATAACTATTTATTCATTTTATTATAATAGAACTTAAGAAAAACAAGAGCATTTAGTGATGCATCAGCCAGCCTTGAACGAATCTTTGTGCAAAAATTATTGCAGATTGAAAATATTCGCTCTACATCTGTAGAAGTCGGCTTAATACACAACAAAGCATCATAAAGTTTTTGAAGATTTTCCGATCGATTTCCTGTATTTTTCATAAAAATTGATAAAAATCAAATATGAAAAACCCGTTGTAAATTTTTGAGTTCAGATTTTGATTTGTTGTATTTAAACAACAAACAAAACTGGACTCGCAACTATGATTACATTTCTGATTCTAATATACTACTTGAAATGAGATTTTCAAACTTTCCAGGCAATCCATAATAATAAATCTCAATTGCAAAAACTTTTAACTGTTTTTGAGAATAATTTTTAAAAGAAATAAACAAAAAAAATTTTTAAAATTACATTGTATGAACTATGAGAAAACGGAAAAACGGAATGAAAAACGGCCGTTTTCCGTTTTCAATTTTTGTGCCGTTAACGGCCGTTTTCCGTTTTTCGTTAACGGCTTCAGAAACCCTATTTGTGAACAATCCCTCACAATTTCTCATATTTTCTTACCAATCGAGAAACCATTAAATCCTCTTGTGCATGATAAATATAAACAGGAACTTGAACATTTGTAAGCACATATTCCCTAGCTTTATTCCGTCCCTGATAACTTTGAAACTTCCCCGACTGATAAATCTGCAGAAAATGTAAAAATTGTCGAACACTCGCAGTCGGTGACACAAAATTGGGAACATCAAGGAGAACTTTTGGATCAATTTCTGTTTCCTCTCGGTTCCTTCCGAACAGAAATTCCCACAATTTAATGCAATACTTCAATCCACCTGGAATTGTACTTGCACAATAATTATCAACAACAAGCTTAGTAAAATCAATCATCGAGAAAAAATTGTAGTTCCGTAAGATTTTACTCGACTCAATGTACTCATTGGCACCAAACGATAGAATCGGATGTGGATAATCCATAAAAGCAATTGGAGCAAGAAAATGAGCTTGAATAATTTTTTTATTATAACTCGGTCGCATTGATAGCAAAGTCAAGAGTGCTGTTGCTCCTTGATTATGTCCTACGTAAAATACAGCTGGCTTCTCTGTCAAAAAGAGAATGTAATTGATGAAGGCTGGTAAGTCCTGTTGTCCAATTTCATCGAAGCTAAAGCGCCAAAATTCACGCGAAAGTGGATCGAGGATTTTGTGCTTCATTGAGAATTTACTTCCACGGACATTTCCAAGAAACACATGATAACCCTGATTTGCTAGTTGATAAGCTAGTGCAATGTTTGGTCCGGTAATTACAAAGTCTGCAGATGTACCCAAGAATCCATGAATTAATAAAACTGGACCTCTTCTAGGTCGATTCTGTTTTGGGAAGATTCGATGCAATTTCAGTAAATATCCATCCTCAGTCTCCACTTTATGCAGCTCATTTTCGTACCCGGCTAGTGATATTAAATTAATCTGAATGTGACGAAATGTTCAAATTAAAATAAAGCGTGAAATTGTTATGACCATTTTGCATAAACATACCACACTATCTTGACGACCAGTCATTAATCCAGATTGACAGTTTACGGTGCTTAAGGTCATTAAAATTATAAACAGTTTCAACATTTTTATGGACATTGTTTTTTATTTACTACTCTATGGTTTGATGATGAATGGAGTACGATGAATATTCAAGAATAATATTTAAGCTGAAGCTTTAAATTGATGCTTATCTTTGATGATTACCAAAAAATTTGGGGTAATTGTTGTGAATCCCAGTAAAAATTCGTTTATAAATTAGGTTCATCATAAATTTTGATTGTTTGCTGTACGACTTAATGCAGCATAGCTTAGTGTCACAAAGCTGGATTCCCTTAGTAGCAGTGGTGCTCAACCTATTTTGAGCTATGGCACATTTTGATGGTAAGGCATGACTGAAACCGCAAACGACATACGGTTTGTGGTATTTTCAGAATTTTTCTCGGCACACTAGTCTATATAGTTAACTCAATCGTGTGCCTACACGGAATATATATGGTCAAAAATGAACAGATTTCACTTAATCTAGCGTAGAACCGCGTTCATGCCATCCTGATGCCACTTTTTCAGCCATATTTATGCTGTGTATCTTCTGGGTAAGCGTCACTTATGAAAAACTCTGTATGCATCTACTTTACTATTGAGGTGAATGACGACATCAAAAGTTAAAGTTTAAAATTAAACCTTAAAATGGCAAAGCCCAATAGCTTAGTAGTCTGAGCACTTGACCGGCAATCGAGAGGTGCGAGGTTCGATTCCCGCTTTGAATGAACCAGGGGCGTAGCCAGGAATTTGAAGAGGGGGGGAGGGACAAAAAAATTTTTTGTATGGAAAAATTTTACGTGTGGGGGGGGGAGGGTATTTTTGTAATTTTTCCATAAAAACCCTAGCAAAATAAAGAAATTTTTGTTTACGTTGGGGGATTTGTCCTTTGCGCCCCAAATCCCCCCCCCCCCCCTTGCTACGTGCCTGGGATGAACCATTGGGTGAATTTTCATTTTCTCAACTTTTTGCAAATTTTTTGATATTTTCAAAATTTGCATTTTTAATAAAAATCTCAAAAATCAAAAAACAAATTTTATAAATTCAATTTTTTTTTATTTCATTAAAAAATCGTTCGCGTAAAAAATTTTCATATTTTTCTCCTTAAAAATTATTTTGATTTATTTTTTAAAATTTATTCTCATTTCTTTTCAGTTTTTTATTGACCTATCTATAAAATCTTAAGGCTTAATAAACATTTACAAAGTCACTTTATTTCATCTAAAACTTCTCAAAAAAATTAAATTCTTAAAAACTACTTAAAATTCATTAATCTAGTATAATTAATTTCAATATAATTAAATTCAATGTAAACTATCTAAACAATAAGCTAATCCGTTGTGGATGGTGAGTGATGTGAGTTCATTTTGATGGTAATTCAATTAGGCGCCTTTCACTTATGACGTCCAGGGGGGGGGGGAGAGGGGGGTCAGCAAGAAAAGAACAATAAAAATTCAATGGAAATTCATTGTTCTCTTTTGAAAAATGACCGTTAATTTTGGACGTCATAAGTGAACGATCCCTTGATAATTCTTGAAGTAAAATCTCATCCCAACCACATTTCGGATATATAATGTCATTAATTGTCTTTTCTCATGAAAGAATGGAAGGATCCCGAATAGCACATGTCGGTTAATCGAATAGCAATCTGGCATCAAGCTGGTGGAACTGTAGCATGATGCTGCTTTCAAATTGTATGCATCACCATCCCAGAGTTACTTCAATTTCTTGCCTTTATTCTATTCAATTAAATGACTTGTGCTATTCGCGGGATTTCTTATTGCAGAATATAAGAATGGACATGAAATGCACTCAAGTGATTGAAGTGTCTTATTAAAACATAAACTATGAACTATAAACGAAACATAAAATTGTTTTTCTTTTTTTGTCATATCACATTTTTTGTTATTTCTTAAAGTTTTAAAAAATATTGTTTAATTAAAGTTTTGTGTTCGCCACAAAAATTGGTGAAAGTAAAATTTGGTGGACTATACTTTTGGAGCTCAGGAGGTGTAATTTCAGGATATGATGGGATATCTCAATTCTAATGCATAAAGGCTCAGGGATTATTTTGAATATTTTTGGGATATATGGGATAGTTTCCACGCCTTGGTCTTCACATTCCCCCCATCAGTCTCCTATAGTCCAGTAAAAGGCTTTTCGTCTCTTTAAAGGCTTAATTTCCATGAACACATCTTAATATTATTTTCAAAATTCCCTAAAATTCTGTCTCAAGTGGCTGACTATGACTTCTATTATCAGCAGATAATAAATTAATTGGCGGTGTGTCATCATCATCGAAATTTGTCTCAAGTAAAGCTTCAGATTTTGATCTGTGATAAGGTTGAGGTGGAGGTGGAACTGGTGGTCTTTGAGGCTCATTTGATGATTCATAAAGTGTCTTCGGTCGACCATATTCGCTCTTTGGAATGATTGATTCTCGTGGCTTAATAGCTTTCATGTAAGAATCTGGTCGTCTGATGTCAGGAGGTGGTGCTATAAATGCATCTGGTCTTCGCACATTCGCTCCTCCATTCCTCTCACGTGGTTTTGGTGGTGTGAATTTAAATGTATCGACTTTTTGGTCGTAAGGTAATGTGCTGGAATTTGATATATTCGAGGGTGGATCTGGACTTTGTGGTGTTAAGAAGCTGCTATGTCCTGAGTTTATTCTTGGTGCTTCATATTCTGGTAATCGATGCTTAAGTTCTGTCAAAAATGACAAATTTTCCCCTTTTGCTCGGATTGGTAATGTGCTGGCATTTCCATAATAATCGGAACCGGAACCATATTCGTCATTATCATTATCAACTTGATGAATTATTGGAGTATCTTCATTGATATTTGTGCTGACTGAATTATTTCTAGTCGTATTTGTGTAAATTGTTGATGTATCCTTAAATCCATCATTCCTGTATGACAACTCAAAGGAACTAATAGCATCAATAGGTGGAGTCGGTGGAACACCGTATTTTACCGAAGGCTTTTGTGCTGTAGGCGGTGAGTAACGCTTTGTTGGCTGTACTGAGTATTCATTATAACGAGTTGGATTTGGATTTGTGTCATAATCTCCATAGCTTGTTTCTGAGCTGAGGACACTCTTGTCCATTGAGTCAATTGATCCATTTGACATCATCTTCTTGTAGTCAGTTCCTGATGTTTTTGAAAGACTCTCGACTGATCGTCCATTCTAGAAAATTGGAATTAATAATTAAGTAATTATATACAGAAATTAAGCACACAGCTACTTACATATCCTCTTCTTCTCATCGATCCTTGTGGATCAATCGTATTAAGACTCCTCAAACTCTGTCGGATGCTGTTTCTCCTCTGCAGTCTCTGATTATGACGAGCTTTTGATTTCGACCACCACATATATCCAATACAACACATCAGGATGAATCCAATTATGAACAAGGAGATGACACTTATGGCAACAATATCAGCTGTGAAATTGAGTGGATTGATGATGATTTTAGGATCAATTTCACAAATAAATGCACTTCTTTTATCGCACTCTTCATATTCGACTGATCTGTAAACGAAGGCTGTACATCTGTCTAGGAAGTCGTAGTCTTGGACCCAAACGTGCTCAGCGTATCTAAAATTTAATGGATATTATTGTTATAGATAGTCAGGGTTGATTAGGCATCAGAGCTAGTTAGAGCATAGATTAAATTGCTGAAAAACTTCAAAAACTTACCTCAAATGCTGCATCTGATGCTGAAGATATAACATTAATTCAGAAGTATCATCTCGAACAAATGGAAGTGATGCATTGTCAGATCGACAAAAGTCTCTTGCTTCGTAGTAAGTCATTGGAGCACCAACATACATGTAGCATGTATCAAATACTAGAGTCCATCCAGGTGGACATTTTCCTCCATCTAAGATTGTCAAGTTGTTCATGTGAAGTGGCAGGTATTGAACTTCTAGGAGTGTTGGATCATCTAGAATTGAATTTATTAAGTTTTAATCTTGAAATTTTATTGATAAAATTAAAAATTTACCAGATCTGTCTTTAATTCTAGAGCTGACAGCCAAGGTTTCATTCCAATTCCAAAAATTATAAGTTGCATCGATCTTAGTCTTGTAGATGTCTCGTGTGCTGTATTTATAAAAAGATTATTATTAATTCATGTCTTAATGTTTCTAATGACTAATAAATACCTATTCCAAAATTGGACTTCAAATCTGATTAGCGATACGATATGATAATAATTTTATTCATGCGGCAAATATTTCATATGATGTTAAATTATTTAAATTTTAATATATCCAAATCGGGGACGATGACATGCAAAAATATAAAATATTCAAATTTAGTTATAAACATACAACATGTTAGCTACTGAATGGGTATATTTTTTAATTATCGAGTCTACAGAATATAACAACTTCCTATATAAAATATTTCAATTCCTTAAAAGGTTTTTAGACTGTCAAAAAATACTCACAGAGATCTGTTGACTGTAATCATCTCATAATCATTGTCAGGATTAAAGAAAATATTATCTAAATAACGTTGTCCAGCTGTTCCAGCAACGACTGTCGTTCTTCCTCTCCAATCAGTAGCAACATTACTATAGAATCCATTATGAGTCGTAGTCTGATAAATTGGCAGTCGAACCTTATCAAATCCAGAAATTTCAATGATTCTTCCACCTCTATTGCTATGGACATAATTGTAGCTGAAGTTTGACACAACTTGACGCAGCACAATAACATCATCGTACCTAAAATTATTAAAATTAATTAGAAATGTCCTATAAATGCCATTTAATGACTTACCCAGCCATATTTTGAGTGAAATAATTTTTATATATGATAAATTCTTGATATGGTGACGCATGCTTGCCTTCAGTATGAAGTGACGGTCGATTTTTATTCTTTGTGAACAAATTATTGTTGATATTCGCTCGCATTGATGTTGCAGTTCCTCTCGAGTCTGATCTCACATAAATTCCACCTTGATTTTCTTGCATCAAATTATTTCTAAAGAACAGTGAATGCATGTTTTGGACATCAATTCTAACAGCAGAATCACATGTTGAAAAGTTTCCATAAAGTTGGACGCAGTTGTTCAAGAATCTGTTTCTTTCAAGAGTTAAAATTGGCGACACTTCACCTGCTGATGTATATGATACAGCTGAGCCTGTTGTCTTTTGGATTTCACAGTTTGAGATGTTGTGCTGTGCGTCTCGACCTAGAAATAATGAATCTATCAAAAGGGTCCTTAAAATCATCAATCGCAAAACTTACTAAATCCAATAGCTGATATAGGAAGTGTCACAACCTCAGCTATAAATCCATGTCTAGCAGGAGCACCACTAGCAATCAATCGAACACTCAATACAGACTCGAAAGTCTTAAACAGCTCACGTTCATTCTCAGAATTAGCTAAGACAGTTCCAATATGTTTTGCAGTTAAATTGTAAATATCACCATCGAATAAATGAATTGAATCAGGACGTCCATACTCCTTTGAGTGGTTAAATAAGTTTGATTGAAGGAGACGAAAGCCAAGTGGCTTAACACTGAATGCACTTTTGAAGATTTTAACGCAATTGACAGGATTATTGTCATATTTGTAATAAACTAGCACTCGTTCCTCAAGTGTGATGACTTTCGAGACATCGCAGATATCAATCATTGAGAAAATATTGTATGGCAGATCCAAATTCTTTAATGGAGTGAAACTTGACTCATCGCTGTCTTGTCCTTCGCCAGTCAATGAAATTGCATTAATTCCTTGACCAAGACTCTTATCGATATTGATTAAATTTAAATGCATTGAGCCACGGGGAGACACAAGATTAATTCCATGATATGCTGAGTCATCGATATTGACAGAACTAATTATTGGAGTTATTGAGATTGCTTGAATTGCTGGAGATTTCTCACCATGCAGCAATCCAGCACGTTCGAGTGTAATAAATTCTAAGAAACTTTCTTTCCTCTTCTTTGCATCAGGCAGTCTATGGTCATGCAATCTTTCCTCATAGCTACTATCTTCAAAATCAGAATTGGCAAATCTAATTCCACCCCAATATGGCTTTGGATCAATATCACCCAAACAGCTCACAAACACAAATGTATCATCCCAATGACATTCATGTCTACGTCCATAAAGCTGTCCATTTAATCTCTCTGGACATAGCTCCATTCGTGATTCATCACCATGACATTCGAAAGGCTCAACCCATGACCATATTCGAGTCAATGAGTTTGTGTGATACTCAATTCGTCGATCGTGACTGAAGTAGATGTTTAATGGATCAAATCCGAGTTCTCGGCATACAACTTGCTAAAATGAGAAGGAGGTTGAGATGGAAATCAGTATAAAGACAGGATTCAACAGCAGCAATCAAGTCAAAAATTCATAAAACTTACCGCATTTCTTTCAGTAAATCTTCTATCGCAAATTGGAACCCACTGCAAAGTTGTGTGATTAAAATACTCCAAGAAACCTTCTCGAACTTCCATATTTTCAGGACCTTCTGTTGTACAGTTCCTGTTTGTGCACAGCCTGACAGAATCTTGAATAACCATATTCTCAATAGACCTTTCAACTCGATTGTATTCTTCAGATGTCTTCATGATTGGTTTCATGGTGATTCTCGACACTTTTCCACCTCTTGCATTTAAAGTACCAAGCACAAGGATACCAACATTGGGTGCGAACTCCATTTCAACACCTCCACCGATGTTTAGTGTCACATCTGGCATGATTGTTAAATCTCTTTTTATAACATATGGAACTTCTCTTTTATATAATGTTAAGTCTTGATATAAACGACCTCCAAGATTATCAATATCAGGTATATGATTTTCAGCATAGGAAGCAGACAATGACCCATAAACATCATTATCTATTAAGAATGGCTTCCAAATTGCCTCAGCATGATTATTCCAATCATCAAAGTCGAATATTCTCTGATCAATGTATTTTGGATCACGAGAGCCCCACCAGTTCTCAGTTGCTTCAAGGAAATTGCCAAGTCGTGCTGATTTAACACCAGCAACGAGATCATAATCTTGCTGATTTCCACTAATTAAGTTCCTGTAAATTTGAACTTTTTGAACACCACCGAATCCAATGACGCATGATGGATCGATTGGATTAGTTCGTGTACCTCTGAAAAATGAGCGACCACCTGGAGTTAATTTTTTCTCTTCATTCTTATTGTCTCTAAGCTCATTGTATCTAAAGACTGCAAATACCTCACCAAGAATCTCACTCTGTGAATCAGAATTAAATTCAATCATGTAACGTCCAAGATTTTGTGAGATTTTATTTTCCTCAATTTTTAATTTCTTTTCCATTCCACGAAATGCAATTAAGCCATTTTGGCAGTGATTGTCAATGAATTTATTTCCAGTTATATTAATCTCAGCAAAGTGACCATCAATGACGATACCAAACTTATCATTTCGACTCCACGTGTTGTTTCCAAAGAACACTGAATGAGTGAAATTTTCATTATATTGCCAGACATAAGGCAATGTTATCTCCATTCCACCTGCTGTATTCCTCTCAACTGATGTATCTTGAAGGACATAATGGAAGAGATTGTTTGATGATCGCAAATCTTTTGAGAATTGTCTAATTCCTCGTCCATTATCAGCAATTAATGATCGATTAATGTGAAGTGTAATTTCAGAGATGTTGCTGACATGAACATCCCAAAATGGTGCATGAATGAAGACAGCTTCTTCCTTATTGTAGCTAATTTCACATGATCTCATCAACATTGACTCATTTGCTTTTCGGAGGAAGTGCTCGCCTTTCTCACCAAGGAATCTATTGTAGTAAGTCGCTGTAAGTCCACGATAATTGTTCTGGATCTTTGTTGAAGTCATTAGCAATGTTGGAACTGGACCACGTACAATTCTATTGTAAATTGTCTGAGCTGGAGCTGGATTAGAACTTAATGTCAATACAGCACCACCGAGAGCACTGTCTCCACTTTTATATTTTAAAACTATTCCATAGCTTGTCGTAGTCAATGGAAAGACTGATAAATCCCTTTTAACCTGAAATACGTCACTTTTTAAATTTCCAGTGTGGGAATCATAAATCCAAATCTCCTCAGTTGATCGATTCTCAATTGGATTAAGAAGTTGAATGCCAATAACGTAGCCAGGCTGACAACGAATTTTTATTGTCTGTTCTTCATCTTCCCCAATGACTCGTTTTGTGACTAAATATTTCATTTTAAATTGATCGATGTCAATGAATTCAGTTTTGCTGGGAATTTCAGTAAGTGGATATTCAAATTCTGTGGCAATAAAGTCTGGTGCTAATTTAAACCATCCAGCAAGTTCTCGTTGTTCATAAGCACCAAAAACTGGATCATGACTTACGCCTGCACCTCGATTATTTTTGATAATACTTCCGTGAACTTGTAAGCCGAGTTGCTTTAAGCTGATGCCATTGCCATAGTTATTTGAGAATTCAGAGTTTCTAACATTATTAATGGAATTACCGCCAAATATGTCTGAATAAATTACACCAAGTCCATCATGCAGATTCTCAACGACTCGAATATTCTCAAAATTATGTCTCGCAAAGTCCATTTGAATGGCAGGCTTAAACATATTTGTGGCATAATCAACAAGTCCAGCTTTCTTGACTGTCACATACTGAATATCAGCACGATCAGCTAAAACACCAAATCTTATACCAGCCCATGCGCCTTCATAGCACCTAACACCAACATCCATTTCGTGCGTACAGGAATTCTCAAATTCATTTTTCTTCTCATATCGACACTTTGTGATGTCTGTGTCATGTTCTGTACAGCGGATATTCGAGAGTAGAATTTCTTCGTGAGATCCAGCACCAGGAATTTCATTCCTTTCAAGTCTCCAGTCATTTGGATTCAATGCTAAGCCAAGTTGGTGACAAACGAGAGCAGCATTGATAATATTCCAGTTATAGTCACAAACAGTTCCCCATTGTCCATCAATTTGAATTTGCAGACGTCCTTCATGTTCTGATTTTCCACCAAGAAGTCGAATTGGAACTGAAGGTGCTGAATTATTTGGAACATTTGCTTCCGTTTCTGTTTCAAGTTCTCCTTCATTTGTCAATACTTCGGTTGTGTCATTAATCATGACTGGCTCTCTTTTGAGTGTAAACATGATGTCATCTGGGACAGTTCCTCGAGCCTCCAATTTACCAGCAACCATCATGCCAACACTTGGTGAGAAATTCAAGATTGTTCCACGTTGTAAAATAAGTTTCCCGCCTGGTCGGATGTTGATGTCCTTTTCAACGTCATAAGTTCCACTTGGAAGTATCTCCTGTCCATCTACTTCCCCTCCGATTTTATTTGAATTTTCATTGTAGAATCGTGGAATATAAGTTGGGAATTGATTAATGAGTGTCGTGCCTGGATTTGAATGATGTAATAAATATGGCAAATATTCAATTTTAGCCAAATCATATCGATCTTTTCTATGAAACAGCCTTTCAAATACAACATCTTCGTCTTTCGATCCCAGCCAATTATAAGTCACGTTTAATATTTGACTTTGATCCGAGACTTGAGAACCAACTTCATATTTTGAATCACGATTATAAATTACATTTCTATAGATGTCTACATTACTCGATGATATAACAACTGGTGCAGCTACACGCGATCGTGGATTTAATCGACCCTCGCCATTTATTCCTTCATTGACTGTTGGCTGCGATTCACTATCAAAATGACCGAATGGCTCTTGAATTTTATTGTTCTGGACGAAATTTCGTGTGAATAGGATTGAATGGATTTCTCTGTCTGTATAAGAATTCAAGCCAAGTGATGCTGCGTAAACTCCTTTATTACGAAGGAAGTAATTGTGCTGCACTAAGAATTTAGCTGGTAAAGTTCTAAAAAGATCATAAAATTCAACATATTGATCGTTCCTAATAAGTATGGCACCATATTGACCAAAATAGAAATGATTGTGCTCAATAATGCCATCAATATTTAATGCTGGACTTATTATGATTCCAATCTTCTTCATATGCTGAAATTCATTATGTCCAATCAATAATTTCAACTTCTTTCCATCCTGCTTGTCAAACCAGCACGTCTGTATGTCAATTCCATTCGAAAAACTTTCATTGAAGAAATTTCCAGTCACATTTACATAAAAGTCTCCACAATAATTGCCATGCAGGATGCCAACCTCAAGATTTCCAACAATTTTTGAATACTCAATTATTGTCGTCTGATTAATCGGCAGATATTCAGCTCTCTCCTTTGTGGTTTGATTGAGCCACACAGCAAATCCAAATCCTTCATTCCGACTCAATGAGCTTCTCGATACATTCTTATGTCCACCATAATACGTAACATTAACTCCATCGCCATGATTGAAAATGATTCGACTACTTGTGACGTTGACATCTCCAGCACCGCTTGTTACATGCACACCAGCGACATGATTGTTATTGCTTACTTCACTGTGATGAACATGCAACATTGAGCGCAAATTATCGACAGCAACACCGCGTCCTCCATTGTCAGTAACAAAACTGTTTGTGACATTAAGGTCGTATGCTTTAAATGGACCAGCTGTTACTCGAATAAATGCTAAGACTTGACTTCTCGGATGTGCTTTAAATCTCACGAAAACTGTTTCCTTTGTACTGACAACGCTCTGCACTCGAGTGTAGTTCCTAACAGACCAATTAATTAATAGACGATCATGCTCATTATGTCCATCAGTTACAAGAATCTCAGCTGTGTCATTATTCTTAACGACAAAATTAACAAAATGCACAGTTAATACATAACCCGGCTGTGTTGTAAACATTTGACTGCACTGCTTTCCCGATGACGCAAATTCACTTTGTTCCACTTGCAATTCAACTGGATATGTTTGACCTGCAGTTATGGCAAGAGTACAAAATTCTCGAACATCACTGCGGTCCGTTCGTTCATCGAATCTGAGATCATGACCAACATAACGAATACCGTCAGCACCGTTTTCAACAATATTTGAGTTCTCGATCATTGCTGAGCCATAACTGGAATTGACAAAAACACCAAATCCACGACTACGACGAACTGTAACTTCATTAAAATGAAATGATGATTGTGATCTTGTAATATTAATTCCAGTAAATGCAGAAAAATCAATATTGACATGACTAAGAATCGGTGGCACTCCAATTGACTCAATTGCTGCTGTAACAATTCGATTTCTTCCGGCTCCAGCACGAATTATATTAACATGTCTCAATTCTGATTGCGAGACATGATCATAGATTGTATTTCCATTTGATAATGCACGAGTTGATTCAGCATTTACGAATCGTAAACCACGCCAATGTGTTGATGCTGATTCAAGAAGTGGAAGACATTGCATGCCAAGATCATTGTGATAGTCGCAGACACCTGAGCCTAGTTGATGACGATCCCATTGGCATTCGAAAATTGAATGTTCAGTTCCTCCACATTCTGGTTCTTCAAGTGAGAGTCTGGGTTGGAAGTTTTGAAGTCTTTCGACCCAATTCCAGAATCGACCACCTTGGAAGCCCATTTGACGACATACTGTCTCATAGTCTGGGATTGTCCAGCTAGATTGAAGAGAAATTTTGATTAGTTTTGAGTAAAAATGCAAGCATTAAGCTTAATCTGACTTACTTTCTAGAATTACTGCACACTGATCGCCACTTTCCATTAACCATCAATTGAAGTCTACCTTCAAGTGGAGATGGACCATCTACCAGTCTTGCTTTTAAGTCTTCTGGTGTTTTTGGTGCACTATCTGGGAATCCAGTGTTTTGCTGAGATGTGAAGGTGATGGCATGTTCTGATTGACCCTACAAATAAATTATAAAAATAAATTTTATGCTTTTTAAGTGTGAAATTTTTAATTCCATTAATTATTATGAAATTGGTCTTCTAAAAATGCTTTCACTATAATTAATTTTTTAAGCAAATTTATAACTTAATTTCTGCTCATACCCATCGCGCATATCAAATCTACTGCAAATGAGCAATAAAGCAATTAAAACAAAAGTTATTTTCTAGTACGATGAATGCCAGATGAATGAAACTTAAGTAAGATCGTGTAAATTCAATTATAAATTCTTATTTTTTCCACTAAGCTTATTATTAATGAAAAGAGAAGCAAATTCCGTTTAATTGTAAGTTGACATGACATTACAATGCTAGTATGGAAATTACAGTAATAGTTTATGATTCTTGAAGACGCAGTTTTGTCTGAATAAAGGAATGCGAATTTAATTGAAGGTGGAAAATTTGTAGGGAATTTTTCTAATTTGTTGGTCTTTCATAATTATTAATTTAAGAATGAAGTCATATTCTCATTAAAGTAGATAGTCCTCGTTTTTGGATCATCCACCCAAAGTTTTGGGATTGAACCCAAATTTTACAACACCAGTATAATCCCTAAAGGGGTCGTTTACTTATGACGTCCGACATTTAGGGGGGGGGGGGGGGGGGGGGGGGTGGTCTAGGATTTTGTGACAGTTCAAACAATGGAAATTTTTTTCCATAGAGTTTTTGTGACAGACGGGGGGAGGGGGTCTAAAAATTTGGTTTTTCGATGGACGTCATAAGTGAACGACCCCAAAATCGGATTAGGATTATCCACTTTAGTGAAAACGGACTATTGTGTCAGGTGAGTTTAAGGCAGGGGCGGAAGTCTCTCTTGGGTTTAGAACATTGCTTGTTTATTTATGACATCCAAGGGTCAGCAATAAAAGAACAATAGAAACTCCTGAAAATCCATTGTCCTGATTTGTAAAATGACCGTTAACTTCGGATGTCATAAGTAAACGCCCCTTAGTTTGCTAGGTGTTTCAAAGTTTAGACTAAAAGCTAATCCTACATTGGTTTCCAAACGATTCAACTCTTTAATAGCTTTGATTTCAACTGAATGAATCCTAAATATGTATAATTGTCTCCTTCGTATCCTGTACCTCAGCAGTCAACGATAAAATGACATTCAAAACAGCCACTTGAGCCATTAAAAACCTCTCAAGTCTCATCCCGAAAAGAAAACATTTAAAACATTCTTAAAAAGTGAAGCAATTAATTAATTAAAACAAGTTTCTTAGAATTGCATAAAACAGCGTCAAGAGTCAATGTTTGCGTAATGTCGTCGTCGTTAATTATGGTCATACATAGACGTATTCAGAACAATGGAGATTACTTTAATCTTACTGCCTAATTAAATTCAGAGAAATGTTTAGCATTCATAATTGAAGTCAACACGTGCTATGTTTATATTTCTATAGATATTATTACATAATCGGCATCAAGTTAGATGTTTTGATAAAAGTCATGGCTGTGTCAGGTATAAATTATCATGGAATAATTTAAAATTTTGCAGTTGATAATAAAAATTCGATATAAAATGAAATCATTTGGCATAGTACTGAGTATAATCAGCATAATCTGTGTAATAGGCAGTTGTTACGGTAAAAATAATCGCTATAGTAAATCATGCTTCGTGAGATATCTACTGAAAACCAATCAGATTGATGCAAAATATAAGAAATTCATCAACGATGCCGAAGTCTCTCCAAATGATTGTGAAATGGCAGTTAACTTAACTCTCGATGCTATTCGAACAGCATCAAAAGAACCGTGCATTGCTAGCTTTCTTAAGAAAAAAGATGTTGCGGAAGTTTTATTGAGGAAATTTTTAATGCCACAGCTGGACAATGGAGACAAGCAAGTTGTAATATTTGACGATCAATTCACAGAATTCAGGAGAAAAATTGTCGATATTTCATCAGTCGTCTGCAATAATCCAAAAATCTTCAGACCAGACGTCGCTAAACTCATGCGTGAAGCAAAATCCCACAAAGAATCCAAGGCACGTGAGCTTAAATGCCTCGAAATTTACATTAAAAAGCCAGCAAATCAAATTCTCACCGATGAGTGTAAGAAAGTCGTCGATTACGTAAGAAAAGACTTTTATGGGAAAATGGATAGCGACATGAAGACATCATTTGCAGCACCAAACGATCAGCTGTTGAAAATGGAATGTGTCAAGGAGAAAGCAGAACAATTTAAAATGTTTGAACGAGTTTTCTTCTTTGTTGTGCTGTCAACATCTCGAGACATGAATGACAAGCAGATAAATGCAGTCGCAAAAAATGCTGACATTGCTATAAATAGTTCTCAGAAGGTTATATTTGAGTGTATGGTTTAATTTATGTTTGTTTGGAAGGATTCGAGGATTAGACACTGCTTAAAATTGTAATAGTATTATTAAGGCAGAACTGTGGGATATGGAAGGCAGTAGAGTTGTTATCAAGTAGCTTATTACATATAACTTGGTTAAAACTATCGTCAAAATGGTCTTAAGCATATGAAAAGGTTTTAAAATTAGGCTTGCTCATTTTTAAAATCTAGTACATTTTTGAATCTAGTACCTTTTGAGCCTATTACATTTTTAAACCTTGATCATTTTTTGAAGCTAGTACATTTTTTGAATCTAGTACCTTTTTAAACCAAGCCCATTTTTGAAGCTAGTACTTTTTTGAACCTTGTACATTTTTTGAAACTAGTACATATTTTTGAATCTAGTACATTTTGAATCCAGTACTTTTTGAAGCTAGTACATTTTTCGAAGCTGGTGCACTTTTTTTGGATCAAGTACCTTTTGGGCCTAATACATTTTTGAATCTAGTACATTTTTTGAATCTAGTACATTTTTCGAAGCGGGTACACTTTTTTGGATCAAATACCTTTTGAACCTAGTACATTTTTGAATCTAGTGCATTTTTGAGTCCAGTACTTTTATTGAAGCTAGTACATTTTTTGAAGCTAATGCATTTTTTAAAAAAATCTAGTTCATTTTTTAAACCAAGTGCATTTTTTGAATCTAGTACATTTTTTGAACCTTGTACATTTTTTGACCAAAGTGCATTTTTTGAAGCTAATACATTTTTGAACCTTGATCATTTTTTGAAGCTAGTACATTTTTTAACCCTTGATCATTTTTGAAGCTAGTACATTTTTTTAACCTTGATCATTTTTTGAAGCTAGTAAATTTTTGGGCCTAGTACATTTTTGAAGCTAGTATATTTTTGAAGCTAGTACATTTTTGAACCTTAATCATTTTTTGAAGCTAGTACATTTTTTGAAGCTAGTTCATTTTTTGAAGCTAGTACATTTTTGAACCTTGATCATTTTTTGAAGCTAGTACATTTTTTGAAGCTAGTTCATTTTTTGAAGCTAGTACATTTTTTGAACCTTGATCATTTTTTGAAGATAGTACATTTTTGAAGCTAGTACATTTTTGAACCTTAATCATTTTTTGAAGCTAGTACATTTTTTGAAGCTAGTTCATTTTTTGAAGCTAGTACATTTTTTGAACCTTGATCATTTTTTGAAGATAGTACATTTTTGAAGCTAGTACATTTTTGAACCTTAATCATTTTTTGAAGCTAGTACATTTTTTGAAGCTAGTTCATTTTTTGAAGCTAGTACATTTTTGAACCTTGATCATTTTTTGAAGCTAGTACATTTTGAACCTTGTACATTTTTGAAACAAGTCTACCCAATTTTGCTATAAAAATCTACACTTAGTTTCTTCAGTCTGTCTAAGCCTTGCCGAATTCCACGCATAAATTATATCAAGTTCAACGAACTTTTTGTACAATATTAAAATTTTTCTATTAAACCTATTTATTACTTAATTGCGTACACACAGAAATAAACGTATCAAATTATTGTTATTAGATTTCACGTGACGATAGATTTTTTTTTTCACTACTTTATTAAGTCTCGCATGAGAATCAAATCTAGTGCCATTAAACTGTATAAAAAAAAATAAAATAAAAATAAAAAAAAGTCTCATTTTTCAATGAATGTTCTAATGAGCAAACATTTACGTGTACAGACAGTTTTTTGCTGCATGTAAAATTCTAAACGTCCATCAAGCATGAAATGTCTTCTTATTTTCCTTGTGTACCTGCGTGTAATTACTCGTATTTGGCTGTATTTGTCGTTGGCGTGTCTGCAATGGCACAAAAAACAGCTGATCCGAATGAAAATACGTCAACGTCATTAGTCAAACACACAAAGGTAATAAATCAATGGAATATGCTTTTTTTTTGGAAGTCATTTCCAGCCACACATTGTTCTAGCTCATTGAATTGATTTTTCTTTGCGGTTGTTTAACAATAAACAAAGGAGAAAAGTCGGTGAATGGAAAGGGGGCTGGTTGTAAATGATGTCTGTTATTTGTAAGCTTCTTAATCTGATCTAGCTGAAAATTTGTATTTTTTGCAAAAGTGCGGAACTAATGAATTAAATTTTGATCATTTTTGATCAATTTTGATTTTTTTTTGAAAATTTTTTGATCATTTCCTCAGTTCCGAACCCTTGATTCTTAATGTGTGTTAAGCTACTCATGAATAGGCTGTCCAACTGCTCACTTTTGATAATCCCGACACTTTTTCTCGAATGGCACAAGTTGGTTAATTAATCAGAAATCCGCAACTAAGCTAGTATGACTTTGTCATGGTGCTGGATTAAAATCGAAGTCAGCACCATGCCAGAGTCATACCACCTTGTTGCCGGATTTCTATTCGATTAACCGACTTGAGCTATTCAGGTTTTAAACAAAGTCCCGCCAAAAACTAGCTTTTTCAGAGCTGTAATTAGGTCATGTCCCGCTTTTTGACCACAAATCAGCAAAACTGTTGGACATGAACTCCCCCTACAATATTGTGACGTCACCAGGCGCGTAGCCAGGAGGGTATTGCCCCCCTCTTAAGCGTTTTAGACCGTGCTTTCGTTGCGGTTCAAAATGAAGGGGGGGGGGGGTGCAAGAGTCTCCTTACAATATTTTGACGTCACTTATCATCAACCCCAAACGAAAATTGTTGAAAAACGGAAATCTTTGTTAATTTGCGTGTTGATTTGAATTTTTTGACTAATTTTCTTTATTCTCGGTCCGTAAAGCTATGAAATGTCTTATTAATATTACAATGAATAGAAACCAAATCAAATTTTTCATGAATTGAATGTAATTTAACTGTACATTTCTCTTTTATTGATTCTGTCAAGTGAAACATTTTCTCTGTGTGACTATTGATATTGTTATTGGATCTTATAAGAAGACTATTGACATTTTAATGCACTTATTGTATGAAAATTTGTTCTACATAAACTAATGAGGTTGAGGAAGATTAATACTTGATGGTTTGTGGTTTTGTGGCTTGTGGTGGAGCGCATTTTATGACCTGATTGTTTTGTTTAATTGTCATTTGAATTTAATGGAATGGGGAATTGAAAGATTGGTTGTTTGAAAATGAGATAAATTATTAAAACATTGGCATTTTTTGAGACTTCGTTCATATTTAAATTATTGAGTAATTATTCAATAAATTCAAAAAGCAAATCCGTGGGTTCAAGTCCCAGACTTTAATAATGAAAAGTTTTAAATGTAAGTATTACTTTTTTGCTAAAATCCTGCTGTTTTTAACATGGGGCCGTTCACTTATGACGTCCAGGGGGTGGGAGGGGGGGGGGGGGGGGGGGGGGTCAGCAAGAAAAGAAAAATCTTATATTTAAAACATAAGCAAGAGTTTAGCAGGATGGACGTGGATAAAGACAAACTGCTTAAAATTCCCCCGACTATTCAAATTGCTCCATTAAAATCAACTCCAAAGAGAAAAGGTCAAACATACAAAGAATACACATCTACTATTAATTCAATTAATGGATCTTTAGTTGTTATTTTTTTCGAGCAGTCGCTTGAGGCACTTTTGAAGCATTTTGGTGCTTAACGTCGTGTAAAATTTTTTACAATCATTTCATTCATTTTAGATGAGAAAGAAAAAAGATTTTAGATGGAAATTTTAACAGTAAAATAAATGAGATAAAATCTATTTAAGTATCACTTTCACGAGCTGAAGCATTCTACAATGTTTTGACTGACGGTAATTAATTTTCTATCATAAATGTACAGGAAGAATTTTTCAGTTTTTAATAAAATCTCATTTTTTTCTTGAATTTCAATTTTCTGGTCACGATTTTCTCATTTTATTCTTAATCGATCTTATTTTCTTAGCCAGTGATGGCCAACCCGTGTTTTGTGGAACAAAAGTGTGCTAAAAGATGTTCAAGAAACCTTATGCCATGTCCGGTTTAGGTTATGATATCCCTTTAAGGTGTGCCGTAGCATTAAAAAGGTAGTCCACAACTTTTCTAAACTATGCATCAGGGGCGTAGCCAGGAATTTGAAGAGGGGGGGACAAAAATTTTTTTGTATGGAAAAATTTAAGGGGGGGGATTTTTGTGATTTTTTCATAAAAACCCTAGCAAAATAAAGGAATTTCTGTTTACGTTGGGGGATTTGTCCCCCATATACCCTCCCACTGGCTACATGCCTGCTATGCTTAGATGTAAAATAATCATGACTGAGAATCTCAACAATGGAATTTAATCCAAGTCAGATTCGTGTCATTGTCACAATTTCTTCTTAAGGGATTATTCAGAAGTGACGTCGGCAAGGGTGTAGCTAGGAGATTCTGGAGCCTTTATAAAGATATTGAAATGTGCGGGGGGAGGGGGTCCAAACCTTCCTTCATGTAAATGTTGAACCTTGCTATTGCTGCGGTTTAAAACTTTTAGGGGTTTGGGGTTCAGACCCTCCTTGACGTCATTTAGAGAACTAGTTTTTAAAACCCTAATTTGAACCTTTACCAAAGTATTATTTCATACAACCTCGAAATTGGGGATACTTCTTCAAAATACATCACATCATTTCTTAACCAATTCCATCCACAGATGAGAAATCTCTAAATGATCATGATCATGATGACTCATGATTTATGAGCACTACAATTTTTATTTTTACTATGAGCTTGCTTTGAGCTGAATGTGTGTGAATTCGTTGTGTTTATAATTTCTATGGTCGCTGCATAATAATGACTATTTTTACGTAACTACAAAGTAAGTAACGAGTGCGAGTGTTTCAGTTTTTCTATGTCAAAGCGAAATTGTTCATTCACTTTTCAATCGTTTGTAATAATAATAATGAGGAGATGATGTTGGGGGTGTGCCAGGTGATAAGTTGCTGAAGTGAAGCTCAGGCTATGGTTTACTCATTGTTATGCTTGACTTTTCGGACACTTGATTCATTTTCTGAAGCTGAATCTCTTAAAACCCATTGGCGCACACCCCACAGCCAACATTGTGTCTATGAATAAACATTTATTGTCAATAAACACACTTAAAATTCAGCTTGAAAAGAAATTAACATACTATAAAGATTGCACACACATATTTTAAAGCGATCATTCATAAAAAAATTCACAATATTGTGCACAAAACGGAAATGAAAGAAGCAAAAAATAAAAAAATAAATTGAAAGTGAAACTCGTTCAATTAATTCTAATTAGTCGTAATTGTTGATCTGTCGAAAGGTCACAATGACTCTTAAGATTAAGAAAAAATCAACATCAAGTCAGGCGTTGAACATAAATTGAATTGGAAGATTTAGCGATTTCCAAATGCATTAAATGAAGTTTATTGGATTGTGACATAGATTTTCATGTGGAATTGACATCAATTTTAATGCTTAATATGCACTTTTTGACATAATTTTATGGTTCTTCTTCTGACACAAATTCTGGATTTTCGGAGAAAGTTGTGAGTCAATGTGTCAAAGCTGATAAAAAAGAAAAAAGAAATTTTAAGAATAAAATCAGCTTAAAATATCGAGATTGATGCTTGGGGGGTTCATTTGTATATGATGACTAGCATTTTATAATGTGTAGGCTCTGAACTTGCTGGAATCGACTTTCTCGAATCAATTTCAACATTTCAGAGATCAAAGCTCCATTTTGACCGCTAGAAAATTAAATTTGCCTCTAAACATCATTTATGAATGCCCCCATAAGCCGACTTAATATGCATAAAAAGCTTAAATCATTTATTTTCTCCCATTTTTATGCAGCACAGCTAAAAACCTGTTTTTTCTTTATTTTTTATTTACATTATTTTTTTCTATTTCTACTTCTCAGTTTTTGAAGTGAACTGCTTAAGAACCATATCAGGGTCAATGTTCTTTCACCATTTCTTTTTCATATTTATGTTCTAACTTCCATAAATAGCGAGCATAATGAATTCTATTCTTTCCGTGCCTTTTATTTTGTTTGATTTGATCCACAAGGTAATAAACTTTCATGTTCAAATGTTTTACTTTCTAGAAATCACCTAAAGGCATTAAGGTAGACTCTATTAAGAATGTACGGTGGCTTCTATCACTTCCTGTATTTTTTCACTTCACTACACATTGGCATGCATTGTCTTTTGAACATGATATGTGTTAATTTATATTATTATTCCTTTTCAGCTGTGAACAGGGTTGGGGATGTTAAATTTGACATTTTTGTGTAACTTGACATTCTGTTTGGATGAAATTTAATCAACTTGTACGTTAAAAATTATTATTGTTTACTTTATAGCTGTGGATGTGTTGTAATTGTTGTTTTAAGTATGGTATTTAATAATGTATAAGGTTTAATAACTGTATGAATGGAATGGCTTCTGAGAATTGAGCATTTCGAGTAGAGCCGGTTTAAAAATTGTCTTGAAGATCTGCAAAATAAAAATTCCTCCAGAATGCAAACATAAATTCTTTACACGCCCTAATAATTCATCTAACCTCAAAATTCACTGCATTCCCAACCCTGAAGCTTCAAACACATAAAATAATTCTATCTTCCAAACTCATCAACATAATTTAAAGGAAATTAAAATGCACAAGTCCATGAACCGTCAGTGCAATGTCAATTGTTTTGCCGATAATAAAACAGAAACAGGTTGAATGTATGCCGGCTTCCGGAATGTCATAAAACATTAAAACAAGTTTTATTACGTATATCTGATGTTCTGACGTTTATGCATGTTACTTCAATAGTCATAAATAATGCAAATAAAATTATGAATATGGATTCTGTGGAATGTTTTTTTCGTAACGACGAGACAAAAAGTAAAAATATTTTTGTGAAGAAATTTCAGCAGACAAAGATTTAAATGAAAATGGGAAGTTTTTTTTTTGGAAATTGTAATCGATACGATAGGGAGTCGTTCACTTATGACGTCCAAAATTAACTGGCGTTTAAAAAAAAAATAATCATTGATTTCCAGGAATTTCTAATGTTCTTGTGCTGCTGACCCCTCCCTTCCCCCCTTTCTGGACGGCATATGTGAACCGCTTCGGTAAATTGAATTATTTTAGCACTTTTCAACAATGAAACACTGAATTTAATTTTGTAGAGAATTTTTTTCTCGGTTTATTGACTGTGGATTGTTGGATGTAATGGAATGATTGTGGAGAAATCAATGAATTTTTTTTTTGTTGATTTCTTTTTTGATTTTTGAACAATTTTGAGTTCAGACGACTTAGAATATTGAATTAAAAACTGTCCACGCTTCATCTTTCAAGTTGCAACAATACATTTTCCTTTTATTTCAATAGCATTTTACAAAGTTGTTCAATTAAAATCTCAAAATTTTCCTAAATTGGCGACTTGCACAAGTCGGTTAATTTAAAAGTAATCCGGCATTAAGCTGGTGAAACTCTGGCAGGATGCTGTATTCGTTTTGAGTGGTGCTGGATTTCTATTCAATTAAGCAACTTGTGCTATTCGAGATTCATTCAAAATATTCCAAATTTTTAATTCTTTTACCAATCAATCCTCTCGTCCATCACTTAAACCCACTTTTATTTGCTTTTCTTCGCTGTCCAAAAGATTTAACGAACAAATTTAATGTTTTTTGTGATTCAACAAGTGCTCGGTCAACATTTTATTTTAGAAAAGTCTGTTCGTGTCTTGAATGTAAATGAACGATTACCTTTTATGTGAAATTATTGAATTATTACTTTTTTTAAGCAAACGTTTTTTTATGGGAGTGTTGATGTAATATTCTTGTGAAATGAGAAAGTGAGAAGGTTATTTATCAATATTTGCATTAATTAAGGTATTATTTTCTTTTATAGACGTTTTTTAAGTGTTTTAATTTTTAAATAAAAATTATGAAATTTTAGGTTTGACCTAAAATGTCTTTGCTTGGAGATGATTCTTGAGTTTTTTGGTATCTAATTCTGTTATATTAAGAACAGTAAATAGGTTATAATAAGTTTCATAGTTCAAACAAATAAAATTAATAATGAACTTGAGCTAGTCAGACTTTAAAATCAATAGCTGTGCGTTTTGCTCATAACGGGGCTAATGACAGTTTAACGACAACAAACTCCAACTCAAACCTAGAGCTACAGTTTGTTCGAACTACTC
The DNA here is from genome assembly GCA_917627325.4 of Chironomus riparius. Lineage (NCBI taxonomy): Eukaryota > Metazoa > Arthropoda > Insecta > Diptera > Chironomidae > Chironomus > Chironomus riparius. Next base: position 10,515,609 of record OU895877.1, on the reverse strand, counting down.
CTTTTATGACACTACTGCCTGTAACCTAAAAACGAAGGCTGTGAGCTTGATTGTCAGTACATATAATTTGAAAAAGAACATGCAAAAAGTTTCCCATGCAGAGTCTCGAACCCAAGATCGCTGTATCGATTTTGCAACAATCTGGTACCAATGGACTAAACCATTCCACCACCGCACCAGCTCAGCTCAAACAAGAACTATTACAAAATCAAGAATTTATATTCTTGAAAAAGGAACGCACTTAAAATGAATTTCCTATCGGATATCCACTAGAGATAATAACTTAACAACACAAAATTCCGTTACAAATTCCCGTCCATTTTCTGTTTATTTAAGTGAATCAATTTTTGTATTCACTTAAATTATAGCTTCCAACTTACTTAATCTTATTATGTGCCTTTTTAAGGAATTACATAAAAGCGCTAAATTGCTAATGGTCTGAATTTAATTTAATGCTAACATCATAATAAGTTACGTTTAGTGTGAGAGAGAAAAAATTCGTGAATGGAAATAATTTTTTTTTGCAATTCTTCTGCTTTAATTGTTGAGTTTTACTTAAGAAGGTCTTGTTCGTAAATTAGGTGCTATAAAAAAAGTTGAGGTACCCCGTGTGGACACTTGTTGTTAATGTACAGGTCGTTCACTTATGACATCCAACATTTAGATGGGAGGGGGGTCAAATAAATTTGTGACATATTGTGACAATGGAGGGAAAAGGGTCAGGAAATTTGTAACATCCAATTTTTTAATCAGGAAATTATAATTTTTTGCGTCTTGGATTTGATGTCACAAGTGGAGTATTGACATCTATGACCGAGGGGGAGAGGGGGATCTAAAAATTGAGATTTTTGATGGACGTTATAAATGAACGTTCCCAAAGGTTGTCATTAGTCGATCATAAGCCTAGCTATTTGCTAGACATTCACATCAAGTATCCACTCGAGTTTACTCGTCCTAATCAGATTAGTTTTGGCAAAGTGCAACATTTTAAATCTACTAAAGTGTGTCTGACTAGGTCAGACTAGTCTTAAACATACACCTCACATGTGAAGTTCCCCTTGATCTCATTGAACCCGATAAAATCAAAAGAATCTCTAAAAATATCAAGAAGCTCCTCTCAATAAATTTCCAATGCGATTTCCTTCATTGAAAGAATTCGAAAGAATAATTCACGTAATTAAGAAATTCAAATGCTTAGCAGCATAAAACAATCAGCAAATCCGGGCACAAAAAAGAAAGAAGAGAAAAAAATTCCATAATCATAAAAATTAACTCATTAAACACAGCACATTTTATACACTATGGATCTTAATTTCATATGATGATGATTTCATCAGTAGCAACATTTTATGAATTGAGGAAGATTACAGTTTTTTTTAATAGGCAGCAATGAGCATTATTTTGCGATCTTAAAGAATTCTTTTTCTTGTTCACTACTCGGTTGGATTGAGGCACGATATGGAATTCTGATAAGCGTAAAAACATTGTGCAAGGTGCTCATTTTTTTGAAATTTATTTACTTTATGGATAATGTAAATAGTGAGGCACTTGCTGTGTCAAAATATTTCTTTCTTTTTATCAGTTTTACTATGTTAAGGTTAGTAAATAGGAGTAGAATGGAATTTTTAGTGGTTGAGTTGATGAGGAATTATTGAGCATGTTTTGGTTGAATGAAAATATTTTTTGGGATCGCTCATTTTGTGAATAATGAGTTTTTATCAAGAAATTGGATAATCACGGTTTCAGACGTCAGGAGCTGGTTTCAAGATAATCTCTTGTTACCAAAGATTACCAAAGATACCCTAAGATCAATCGGTATCCTTGAAACTAGAGTAAGCATCCCAAATAATTCTAGAAATCTGCTAATTTCACATCAAGACAGTAGCATGAAGACAAAACCGCACTCACGCACTCAAAACCTCAAAAACCCAGCTAAAATCTAATTCAACTGATAAGATAATATCGCGTGGGTATGGCACATTCTTGTCGCATGTGTGAATCATTAAAAGAAAAAGTTTTTTGTCTACTTACGATAGCTTTTAATTGTCCATGAATTGTAATTCCAACCATCGGTGCAAAATGTATTGTTACACCAGGTTTGATTGTTAAAACGGCATTTTGTAGAATTTCTAAATCTTGTCGCAACAAATATGGACTTTCACTGAGATGTAACGTCTTTTGTCCCGTTACTTGTCTCTCATTAATTTCCGTAAATTTTGACGATGACTCATCACCATTTGTGGGTATATTCTCAACATCATGAATATTATTATTCACATTTAAATTAATATTCTTCTTTTCATCAAACTCACTATCGATGCTGAATTTATGATGAACATCAATTGGCTCATACACGTAGTCACTATCACTATTATGATTTATATTTATATCACTAACATCATTCTCATAATTTTTATTCGGTTGAGTTATAAATTCCACATCATTTAGTTGACATTTGTACACTTTTATTGTATTTAGAAAGTAATAAAAGAGCCAAATTTGAAGAAGTGTCTTGTAGACATTTTTTAACTTATATTTTGGCATTTTGATAATTTTTTATTTTTCTATTTTCACTCAATTATTTTTTCTGTATTTTCTTTATTGCTTCACTGTTTTTTTTATTTTATTTTCTTTCACTTCTGTTAACAATTTCTAGTCATAATTATAATCGTTGTGCTTCACTTGGTAGCCTGTAGATAGATATAAAGTTATTATTAACTTATAGTTTTCTTTGTTTTCGATTCTGTAATATGAAAGGTCTTTCACTGACTGGCTTATCTAAGAGGTCAAGGAAAATTGATTTTTATTAACTTGTGAACATTTCTTTATTGTTATTGCTGTGCATGAGATTGGAGAGAGAGCTGCTTGATTTAATTTATTGTTTGTTGGTTTTTTGAAAGAAAATCTTTTTCTCGTTTACTTAAATTTGACTTAATCTTAAACAAAGCTAGTTTTTAAGCGTAATTGCCCCCCTAAAATCATTAAACTTCTACTTTTGAATATTCAAGCGGACAAATGGCATCAGTGAATTAAGTGATAAAGCGTTGGCCTTACGTGCCAAAGGTTCTGGGTTCAATCCCAGAACCAAGTCAAGTTTAAGAAGCTCTTTTTCCATTTCACCGCTCTAGTTACGAAGCTCATTTCGTGTAGTTTTGAAGTCTTTGGCACATAATGTGGTCTCCTTTGCTAGCTATACTTGCTAGCTCCTTTGCTAGCTATACTTGGATAAACTAGCATCTAGATGACTTCATTACATCAGCTTGCGCATACTTGTTGTGACTAGGGACATTGCAGGCTACATTAGGTCTTTAGACGGACTCGTTGCTTTGCAATATACAGAGCTTACAAGTGGTTCGGATTGCGCAGGTCTAAAGGATGTGCAATAGATTTACAATCGCAGTGCCTCCAGCACAAAAGGCTGAGCCCTTCAAGCATTACACATAAAACAGTTCAAATCTCAACAACCTCCCATTTTATGCACACACATGATTAATACAAATCAAATAATTACATAGAAAATTTGTAAAATAATTTGTCACGCTTTTAACTTAATTGAGCTTATCATGTAAAACTGATGACTAATAGTAAGCATATCGGCTATTATCGATTCGATAAGAGGAACTTAAACGATATGAAAAATAAAATCGAGGTGTATGCGGAAGCAAAGGCATTTTTCTGCACTTCCACTTGTTTTGTTGTTCTAATTTACGTGATGTTTCATGTCATAAGCTTCCGTTCCCAAAGAGTTGCATGTCGATGCTTTGAAAAGTTGTGGAATGAGTCCGAGGCGTAGTCTGAAAGGGTTTTAGGGTCATAATGCTGTATGAACCACAAAATAGATTCTTTAGAAAAATTTTTCTAGCTGCACTCCTTGAAATGAACGAAATAGAACACTAGTGTCCAGAAATCCCATGAGCCATATATCATGACATCCCCCCAAGGTTCGCTGTGGCACAAAATAGGTTGCGCGTCACTGAAATAGACAGCAAATTCCATCGGAATTTTAAACGCGTTCTGGTCTACAATTTGAAGCACTTTTCCTTTCAATCAAGCATACATAAAACTAGATTTTATGCAACAAAAACATCAGCACTGGGTGTTGATGACGACGAGATGTGTGATCATATGAAATAACAACGTACACACATGCTTTCCAAGAAAAGATCGTTAAGATAACTTTCTTTATGTATCGTGTAAGCTTTACTGTTGTGTACGGCAGCTACGTGAATGAGTCAAGCTTTGTTGACTTTTTACATGTGTTGGAAACTGGTTTTGAGTGTTTAGATGTGAAAAATAGTATGATTAATTATAATATGGAAGTAATGTACGCGAAAAATTCTTCATGCCTTTATGAGATACTGGAAATTGTGTCGATTGGAAGCTCGGGTGTGTGTAATGAGTTACAAAATATTATATAAAAAAAAAACATTTACAGATGTTGACGATCATTTTCTTGTTTTTGTGTACTCAAGGTTGTAAATTATACAATTATTGTGCATATATTTATGCAATACAATCGTATGTGGAGTTCCTAAAATTGGTATTGAGGTGATTAAATTCTCATTATTATGGAAGTGTGCATAATCGACATGATGGATAATTTTATAGGGTCTTTGATTGGAAATGCTGCAAATTTAGTGATTTTTTGCGTTTATTTAAATCTACAAACCTTAAAAATAATTGTAATGACTAATTTCCACTAAGATCTTTCCTTTAATTCCCAAATTATCACTCACTAAGTCCACAAAATTTCTTTTGTTTATTCCAATATCTCAAAAAGTATTTTTTTTTGTCATACTTAGACGTCGTAAATGAGATAAGCAAACACACAGGAATAAACGTTTAATAATTTTTATTTTCGTAGACGTCAATAATTCCTATAAAAAGCTGATGACTCAGTCTATATGGATTTTTAAAAACAAAATTTCACTCAGTTGCAACCTTGATGCATTTTTAATTCTTTTTATAGGAATGAAATTAACATTTGTGCATGTTTAATGTCTTTTCTTTCTCTCTTTGTGCATGTTTCTTGGTATGGAAATGCACATAATTATTATCGGATGGATTCTTATTGGTTTCTAGTTGGTGGAACATAAGTTATTTCTTGTAGATGTATTTTGCATTTAATTAATGCGAATGGGTGCTGGATTGTAGACTTTTAATAGAGTTTTTGAATTCTTGAATATTTTAAAAAGAATCTTCTTATTTTATGCTTCAATCAAGCTTGAATTGAGATGCATTAAAATTGAAACTTGATTTTAATACTTAAGAAACTTAATATTGAATATTTAAGCAGAAAAAAATAAAAATCTTTCAACAATTTATCTTCAGCGCGAAACGAACCCACTACCTTTACATTATCGGTCACATCCTCTAACCAGTGAGCTATCGGGGTTGCTAAGAATCTTGGCAGAATGCTAAGTTAAACTTTTTTCATATAATCTTTGATTATAATCGTCGATGCGACTATAATTCGAAATTTTCAACAATTTTTATCTTAATTCTATTAACAACTGCTTAACACATCGTCTTGCAGACTCAAATCCAACCAAAACTCCCGTAATTCAACTCAAAACTTCTTCTAATTCACATAATCTTCCATCCATATTATATTCTTATTATGCAGCAAGTCACACAATGCGTAACACAATCAAGAATTACGTGCACCGTATGTTGAGGTGAATTGAGCATAGAAATTTTGGGAATCAAAGCGTGAAAAATTATTAAGAACCATAAGGTTATGTGATGTTATTTCTTTTAAGGTCAAAGAACTTCTTCTTAACAAATTTGTTTTAGAATTTTATGAATGGGAGGGAATTGTTGTGCACTGAACAAGATGAAATTTTGGAATTATAGGTTAAGTATTTTGAGGTTATGTGCTCTGGTTGTGGAGGATTTTTGGCAGGTTTTTTGGTAAAAAAAGTTGAGATTAATTGAGAATTTTGATTTTTTGAAGATAATTTTTATTGTAAATCTCCACATTTCCCCAGTCAGAAGCTTAACCAGTCTAAAATCATCGAGTTTACTTTAATAAAGTGTTATTTCTTAAGGGCCGTTCACTTATGACGTCCACGGTGGGTCAGCAAGAATAAAGAGTAATTGAAGATATGTAGCCTAAAATCCTAATTTACTAGCACATCAATTCCACAAATAATTCCGAATCACTCAACAGTTCTCTTCTCCATTACAAAAACGATCTCATGCCACTCTAGTTTCACAATATCACTTTATTTAATTTACTTATTTAGTATTATAACTTGAATGAGTCACATCTGATGACTATCTTTTATTGAAATTTATCTCATTCAGATTTCTAACTTACAACTTCTTTTTTCCGCAATTTTATACGTTATTCTATAACAGCACAACTTAATTAACATAAAAAAAAAATATTTTGTTTTTGCTTCACACACTGCACGGAATCTGAATTTGTATAGAATTATAAATATTACTTTTTTTTCTCTCAACGATGTTAACTTAAGCGAGTCAATTTATAAACTGGAATTTTTGTACTCAACTGACAATTTTTTTGTTATTTTCGACTGAAAAAGCACAAAATGGAATAAAGAAAACCGTCTTAACGACACACAAACGTTCTCAATGTGTTCTTTATTATTTTATGTTATCTTCTTTTCATTCTCTTATAAGAATGTCTTCGTAATTAACATTTCTCTCTCTTCTTTTAACCTGTGTGTGGTTAACATAAGCCTTGGCTTTAACGTATTTTTTTTTGTCTCATTTCTCCAAATTGATTTAAATGGGTTAACAAAAAGTTTATTTTTGAAATTATTGATTTTTTTTATTATATGTTGCGAGTGAATTTGACAAACGTTTTTAATAAACAAGGTGGAAAAATAAATGTTCGATTTTATCGATTTTCAATATGTTGTAGTAATGAGTGGCACTGTAAATGAGGCAGTTGATATTAAAAATCCAAGGTGAGGAAACTTTTTGAGATATATTTTTTGGATTTTAATTTAATTAAGAGTCTTGCTTGCTAGGCAGGGGTGAAGTGAGAAATTCTTTGAGATTGGGATTGGGAATTTTAATTTATTTGAATGGAAGAGATTATTTAAAGTTGTGAAGGTTTAGAATATTTTCTTTATTTTTCTAATATCCCATAAATGGTTATTCACTAGCTTCGTTTGCTTTACGAGCCCTACCAGATCGGCACACATTGAAATTCATTCCCTTGAATACTTGGTATATAGTTGGAAATGGCAGCTTTGAAGCAGCTGTCGGTTGGTTCCAATTATACTATCAAGTTGAAAGTATCAACCCAAACATTTCCGATCGTGCTTATGTGAGAGAGTTCCAGCCAAGCAGTGTGTTACTACACGTTGCGACGAGCTGAAGGCACTGCGGTCTTGATCGATGATAGAATCTATTCGATCGGGTTTATGACTTTATTGATATTTTTATTTAAGCAACTTTAGCCAAATAAAGCGACGTTGCTACAAATAAGAGCAGGTGGGTGGGGGGGTTGGGTAATAAATTCCACTTCTTTCTGGTTTCACTTTTGGCTAAAAATTGGCAGGGCTTAGAACTTCTGAATTAAGGTTGCTAAACTACATCTAAAGATGATAAGTTTTAAAACTTTTGTAGTTTTTAAAGCACTTTTTATTAAAATTAACCTCGATTTAAATTTTTTTCTCACAATTTTATGCTTTAATTTCATTTATTTAATAATTTTTGATAATAATGTTACCTTTTCCATTATGGTTACTATTAAAACTACACAACTATCGATCAATAAATGTCATTTCCTCATTTTATTGCAATTCCAACCATTGCTGCAAATGTAGATGTCTACACTAGATGAAGAATGTAGATTCTTCAATAGTTTTTGTCTAGCTAAGAAACTTTCTTCATAAAGATCGATTCTATATGAAGATAGAAAATCTAATCTACACAAAGATTATTTCTACATAAAGATTCTGTCTACATAAAGATTCGATGTAGATGTCTACAATTCCAGGTCTACATCAGAGAAGAATGTAGAATTGTAGACATCTACATCGAATCTTTATGTAGACAGAATCTTTATGTAGAAATAATCTTTGTGTAGATTAGATTTTCTATCTTCATGTATAATCGATCTTTATGAAGAAATTTCTGTCTCAGAATTTATCTGATCCAGACAAATGGCCAGAATGCAACACAAAAGTTCACTTCCCTTTCATCAAACTCAATGTTTTGTTTAAAAATTTTCATATTATTCACTGCAATTCACTTTAACAACAATAGAAACACAAATAATCGATAATTTGCGCATGCTGTTGTGCTTAGTAAGTGCATATAAATTTTTTTATACACAATTTTTATGTGCAACACAATTTTTTCATGTCTAATAATTTTTATTTTTGACTCGCACACCCAAAAAAAAAGAAAACCTGCTTGTAATTAAAAAAAGCATAGCGACAAGTGTTGTATGTATGATAAGCTATCGCACAATCGATAAGAGCAAAAAAATTCTTTGTGATAAGTTTCACAATTTTTGAGTTTCAAAAAAGAATTTTTTTTCTATTCATTAAACCACAAAAAAAAATTATTTTTTTCCGTAAAAAAAATTCGTTGAAAGCAAGCCAGTCAGTCAGCGTCTTAAACAAAGGTGAATGTATACAAGATGAAGTCAATAAAAAGCTTACAAAATCAAATAAGATTCCAACTCAATTTATCACTAAAATTCCCGACTTTTCACTTTCATGCCGCAATTTTTCGACATCCACGATCGATATTTAACACAAATATGGAAAAACTTTACACATTTTTCCGGAAAATAGGGGAAAACTAGTTCACTATTAAAAAATAAAAAAAAATAATTACGACTATTTTTTCGGTTGTTCGTCGGGCGCGGTTGAAACGTAACTAACCCAACTGTATATTAAAGCGATTGGAAGTGGAGAGAAGAAATAAAATATAAAAAAAAAGTTTTTCGTTACGGGCTTGAGTGTGGAGTGAAAACTACAGACATAAAAAAACAAGTTTCAGTCACATGGCACGCTGTAAAATAATAGCAAAACGTCATTTAAATTTCCTCATACCACCTCAATTCCTCTCATCCCAACACCATGTGTATCAGTGCAAACAAAAGTGTGGAAAAATGCACAAGACACAAATACATGCTTACTTTTCACCTGAGTCTTGTGTTTGTGGTCGACTGGACATAAAAAAATATTTTTGCTTCTTCGTTTTATTTATTTTATTGTTTACTAGCAAGCTTTATGGAAGTCTTCAGTGGAAGGTAAACAAAAAGCTTCCAGTTGCATGACCTTGCATGCCTCTCACATCTCGTCTAATAAGCCAAACTGATCGAATACTGGAAGTGTATTTTTAATGATATTCTGCACTTTGGGATTTTTGTATAATCGACGCTTGAATTCAATTGCTTTTTCGGTCCGCTGATGTGCATTCTCAAAGCACGCGTCTGGTTCTTCGGACTTCATAAGTGGCATGATGATCATTGTTGTTGGGAATGCTGTGAATGATGATTATGGGTGGAATATTTTGTTGATTATTGTTTTTTGAGATTTATGGATGGGAATTAAATTTGGGTGAGGATTATTAATATTGATTGAATTATTTTTCAAGGTATGTGAATCTGGTGTCTCTAAAAGCTGTTTGGTCAGAACTGTGACAGGAAATTTGTTTTTAAAACCTAGCAATTGGTTGAGAAAGGGATCAGTTTTGACCAATTTTTCTACCTTCTTCCCATCCCTCTGGTTATGCAACAAGGGCCAGTGTCAAGGTCTACTCAGAGAATTCTTGGACAAAAATGAATTTCGATGTACTTCAATATGGGATATAGCTAGGGTGACCATCTGCGTAGTTTTTCAACGGACAGTCCTGTATTTTTCAAGACTGTCCTGTATCAATTTTTAAATTTTGCTCTTGGTCCTGTATTTTTTTTATGAAAATTTCCGTTAATTTTCGAATTTTACTCTATGTCCTGTTTTTTTCGAAAAAATTTACAAAATGTCCTGTATTTTCATGAAAATTAGATGGTAACCCTAGATATAGCAAAAACTAATTTGAGACCAGGTAGGGTGCCCCTAGGAGCCCTAGAAACAGGAACCTGGTCCCTAGTCTCGGATTAGTTTTTGTTGTATCCCATATTTTAGTACATCAAAATTAATTTATGTCCTAAGGTACTCCGGATAGACCTAGAAACTGAGCTCAGGGCCCTGGTCTACAAGGGTCTACAATTTAATGACCGTTCAAGTAGCTGACATATTATCAATTCCTTAAATCATCACTTTATTGACTTTATATGACAGCTGTTGAATATTATTAAGGTTTATAATTGTTAAACGAATCTGGCACTGCTAAAGCCTCTATTTAAAAGATAGACGTCATTTGTAAATTCCCCCTTATTTATAAAAAATGAATCCAATATCTTGTTTATTCTGTTTTCGTCAAAAAATAGCTCCCATAACACATTTACAGGAGTGTCTAATTGTTATATTTAAAATATAATATTTTCAAGACAACTTTCAAGCTGCTTGATTCCTTACAAACCAAACTCCAACATTTTCTAACACAACAAGTACACACGCCTTGAACTTTTTCAATCAACAGCCAAAAAACTCAAAAAATAATTTAAATTCAATTTACCATAAAAATATTTCTTCATGACCTGAACCTGAAAATCATGAAGCGATGGAAATGCCGATAAATCACAGTTCAATTTTACTAAAATCTTTTTCAGCTCATAATAGTAAAATTGGCACAAATAAAATATTTTCGTCAAACGAATCTCATCACATGCTGAAGAGTAAAAGAAGTACATTAAATCGATAGCTGGATGTCCAACAGAACAGAATTGAAAGTCAAGCTGGAAATGAAAAGAGTTTTTTTTGTAATGTCATCTCATCCCGAGCAGTACATAATGTGGTTTTATTTTGTGAGTAGCACCAGAGTTGCGAGACAGGCTTGTCAACAGGCACAGGTGACAGATCTGTCAAACCAGGCAATGACAGATCGCAACACTGAATAGCACAACCAAACATTAAGATCAAGTGATAATCTAATAGACTGTCACAGAAAGCACATGTGCTGCTCGGAAATGCAATGTCATGCATGAATATAGTGAGAACTTACAATGATCGCATCAATCGGAGACTTGTGCTTATCATATTTAAACATCAAGTTGTTACTCCATAAATCACTATGAACTAAGACTTTTAAATCACCCGGATCATTATCAGAGCATCTGAATGCTTTCTCATACATGAAATTCCTCAGTTTCTTTAATTTCTCACTGTACATCTCATAGCCTTCCCATGTGCTCACTTCTTCGATTAAAACTTCCATATTTGAGCTAAAGAAATCATGAAACGCAGACGTCTTGCGTGAGAACATGCCAACATCATATTTTTTAAATATTTGTGGATTTTTCTCCATGCAACAAACCGAGGCTGCATGGAATCTCGCCAATTTTTCTAAAGCAAGCTTCAAGTGCTTCATGTCGAGTCCAAAAGTTCTGTCAGCCATGATGAACCCTTTGACTGAAAGGTTTTCAAGGATTAAAGCGTCTCTAATGCGATCAACAGCGATGGCTTTTGGGAATATATTTTTATCTTCCTCAATTGTCCTCAAAACTGTCTTAAATTCTGGAAAAATATTCTGAAAAATGTCCATTTCCTTCTCCTGGACATTGTAGCAATCTTTTCCTAATTTCTCACATGCTAGCTCTGATAATGGCATCATTTTAAGGATGTAATGTCCTTTCCTCAGTGTCTCTTCATCTGTCTTAATCAAAGCATCAATACTGTACATAGAACTAGCATAAGCATCACCAACAGATCCGAATGGCTTCACAACTATGTTCTTAACTTTAAGTTTTGAATTTTTAAGAAATTTTTGAAGGATGTTCTCAAGATAAGTGGCAGATAGCCACTCTGGACCACGAAATTGTGTCAAATAATATTCCTTCATTTCTGACTGCAAATTGCTTTGTTCTTGACTGTCGATTCGCACTTCAGACATTTTTATACACTTTATAATGAGGAACTGACTGGATGATGATGAGATTTTGCGTTATTTATAATGTGAGAGACATCTAAGCTTATCATGTTAGCTAAGCTCTTACAATTTGCTTAGAAAATTCAATTTTATTACAGAAACGTGGATCAAGGTAAATATTGAGATATGAATTATGAAGATGTAGAGGATTGAGGATGGATAGGGGTCAAGAGTTATATTAGGTTGACTTTATTTGATTATGGATAACTTAAAGAATTCATGCTCATTGTTGAATGCTTAATAATAATAAAAATAATGTGAGAGGGTTCCAGCCAAGCGATGTGTTACTACAAGTTGAGACGAGCTGGAGACACTGCGATTCTGATCATCAATTTGAATGCTTAAAGTTGACTTTATTTTTGACTGGATATTTATGGCCAAATGCAGGGGGAAATTTACTCAGCCTAAAATTTTTTTTGAGTAAAAAATTATTAAAACAAAAGCGTAAAAAAAGAGTAAAATGAGTAAAAAAAAGAGTAAAATGTGTAAAAAAAGAGTAAAAAGTGTAAAAAAAGAGTAAAAAGCGTAAAAAAAGTGTAAAAAAGAGTAAAAAGTGCACTTTTTACTCTTTTTTTACGCTTTTTACTCTTTTTTACACTTTTTTACGCTTTTTTTACACATTTTACTCTTTTTTTTACTCATTTTACTCTTTTTTTACACTTTTTACTCTTTTTTTACGCTTTTGTTTTAATAATTTTTTACTCAAAAAAATTTTTAGGCTGAGTAAATTTCCCCCTGGCCAAATGTTTGATTTACTTTGTAATGTGGCGGGCATAGTGCGAATCCTTCTCATATCGGCAAAACTATAAACAGTAATTGAGGGATCGGTTTCTGATGGGAATTGAACCCACGTCCTCGAAAAAGAGGATTGGAGATATCAGGTATGTTGCCTTGCTATTCACGCTATAGAGGCTTATTTCTCGCACAGGCAGATTCGCTTATATGGAGACTAGCCATCTGCTTGATTTTTCAGAGGACAATACTCAATTTTTTTTTCATTTTTTAAAAATTAAATAAAGTTGTTTTGTTCTAATTCGTCCAGAAAACGAATAAAATTGACGTGAAATGACCTCTGTTTTCCTTTCAGGTCCTCTATTTTTTCAAAAGCTATCTGGCCACTCTACCTTTATGTGGCTTAATGCCACAGATTCCACTCTGCTCTGACATATTTGAAGTTACATTGGTATCATTTGGAGACTCAACAATGTGTTAATGTTCTGAAATGTGGCATAAATTGACAAGTTTAATATCGAACAAATGAAATGAAGGAATTTTTAACGAAGAGAGTAGGGGAGGGGGGGTCCAAAAAGGCATTTAATTTGAAATTTTAAATGAAACTCTTCCAAATTATTTTCATGTGGTTTTAAAATTTCATAATTTTACATATGCCAAAAAATAAATGCTTCTAGAAGGATTTTTTTCTGCAGAATTCTTGGTCAAGAGCCAAAAAAATTAAAAATGTAAAATTTTATTTTAAGCGCGACTATTAAAGTTTTCAATGTTTAAAGTGAAAAATCCATGAAATACCCAATACATATAATTTTATGTGACATTAAAATAGGTAGATATTTAAAAAATAAAATAATAATTGATTTCAACTCAAGATTCTACCTAATTTAAGTGTCTATAATCTAAAGTTTCCATATTATAAAATCAAGCATTCTATTTATCAACAAAAACTGTTCTAAAAACTGTTCTAAATTGTAATTTCAATCCTAAAATATATGCAAACATGACGCCACATTCAGAATTGAGAGGAAAAAGTTTCTCTCGCGCTACCTAAGCATTTCTCTCATAAACCCCTGACAAACCGACTCATCATCTCATATCGCTTTGGTTTTTCAAACAGTGAAGACGTAAAAAAGTTTATTCTAAAATTAATTGAATTAATTAAGTGAAAAAAATCGCCGGAATTAATTGACTTCGCTACGGTAAAACACAACTCAAACACTTCCAATCGTTTATAAGCTTTCTTTGCCCAGCAAATTTTTGAAAAAAACTATATAAATACTACAAATAAAAAAAAATTGTGCCTTGCTTGCTTCCAAAGAAAAAATATTTTGTTGTTGCTGTACTTCGGCCGCCATTTTGAATTTTTATTAAAGAAAATCGTCGATAAAACTATCAAGACGTAATTAAATCAGACTAGAAACGCTTAAAAAGTCATCTATAAAGTAAAATACAATAGCTAACAGTACCAAAGTTTCAATAATTTCGGTAAATTCGTATCTACGCCGATGACCCGAAAATGGGTTTTTGCCTCGCCTCTTTTTCTCAATACCGACGATTTTCGCCGTATATGAAAGAAATGTGCATTAAAATCGCGTCGCAATAACGAATTTTTTTATTAATCATTGAATTTCAAGATAAGAACAAAAAATGGCTAACAAAATAGAAAGAAAATGCTGAAGAAATCAAGACACAATATCGTTTAGAAAAATAATTTTTTAAAAAAAAGCCTGTTTCAAGCCTGTAAAATACATTATTTTAGCATTTCACTATAATTATTTTTTATAATATACAAAAATCAACAATTAACTTCAAAAAATCCTTCAAAAACTTTATTTAATACCTGCAAATTACCTTCCGACTTTTCACATGGCTGTTTTTATTAAGAATCTTTTTTTGATGAATGGATTTCATGAATCTAAGAAATTTTCACATTTTTCTATAAATGTGTGTGTGACTGATGCCATCATGATGGTTTTGAATGTATTAGTGTGTAAACATAAGACTGAAGAAAAAAAAATTATATCGACCGAATGAGAATGCGTGAGAGAATCAAGTGAAAAAAATAGATTTTTTTTTGTCAGAGAGTCAGGTTGAGAATATTTACATTTCTGCATGCTTTATTTTAAATATTGTGATCGTCTACGAGTTATTCACACCTTGCAAATTAAACTATCTTCTATATAAAATTATTTTCATACTGTTCTAAATGTTGGTTTGGATAGTTTGAGAGATTTTTGGGGGTTATTTTTGAGGATATTTGTAGATGCTAGAATAATTTTGAGGTTATTTTTTTCAAATAACGTTTATTTGCTAGTTTGTTTAATTCTTTAAAGCTAGTTTAGTCATAATTATTATTGGTTTGATCAGAATTTAAATACCTGCTTCCTTTTTCATCCTGTAAAGATCTTAAATTTGTTGTTTAAAAATTATTAAATTCTTAAATAATTTTCTTCAATTTTTCTCGTTTTTTTAAATTTCAAAACATTCAAATATCTTCAAAAATATTAAAAATGTCCTCTAAAATATTTAAAACAATTTAAAACATTGAAATTAAATTCTAAAATATTAAGATTTAATTCTAAAATATTAAGATTTAATTCTAAAACATTAAGATTCAATTCTAAAACATTCTAAATTAAAAAAAAATTAAAATATCCTCAAAATATCCTCACAAAACATCCCGAAAACATTCAAAATCAACAAACCTTTAACAACATATTTTCTTATAATTTCCATTTTATGTCAACAAGAATTTTAGTTTGGCTTTTATTTTAATTTTTATGATTTTTTGTCTTATTACTTATCTTATTATTATTATTTGTTGGATGCCTAGAAGTACTTTTTATATATTATCATATATACAATAATAACAAAAAAAAATCACCGACCGACGACTGTGAACTGAAAATGAATGATAATCTTTGAAAAATAATAAAGTAATTAAAAATGCACTAGTAAATACCAAAAAAGAGCCTTCACTTCAGTCACATTCATCGATTGATAATTTAAAATAATTTTGTTGTTTTTTAATTAACTACGAAAGTTTCAACATAATTTATTATTCTCAAAAAAAACCGTAAAACATAAAACAATGAACATAAATCGTCCTAATCTCTACCATACAAAAAAATTTCGCTTTCTACAAATTCACAGTCCAAAAACGACGTAACTCCGCATCGATCTTCGGAAGCTTTCTACACGACGACAGGCACTTAATAAAAATATATATCAACTATCAAAAAAAAATTATATAAATAATCATAAATCAGCAACAACATGTCTAGTGAACGTGGCACAAGAGTTTATGTCGGCAACTTGACAGACAAAGTTAAGAAAGAACAATTGGAAGAAGAATTCACAAGATTTGGAAAATTGAATAGTGTTTGGCTCGCACATAATCCACCAGGATTTGCATTCATTGAATTTGCAAATAAAGATGAAGCTATATCTGCATGTGACTCCTTGAATGGGCAAGAATTATTGGGATCGAAATTGCGCGTTGAAATCTCAAAGGGTAAGGGTCGCAGTAATTCACGTGGTGGTAGAGGAGGTGGAAGATTTAATGATCGACGGGGAGGAGGTGGATTCCGTCGGGATGGGGATCGTTTTAGTGATCGATCAGGTGGTTTCCGAGGACGTGGTAGAGGATTCCGTTCGGGAGGTAGTGGTGATCGATATGGTGGGTCATCAGGAGGTGGTGGGGGTGGTCCACGAAGTGGTGGAGGTGGATATGATCGTGGAAATCGTGACAGTTTCAGTTCAGGAGGTGGTGGAAGTGGAGGTGGAGGTGGATATCGTTCATCGGGTGGTGGTGGATCATCAAATCGATTCCGCTCGCGAAGCCCTCAAGGTGCACGCAGATTTTAAGCTTAAGGAATGAACCTTAGATTGATAAGATTTTAATGCATTAATTTTTTTTCTCTCCACAAAAAAAAAATGAAAAAACAATGAAAAAAATTCAAAGATTAAGAAAATATTATAAAGAAATTACTTCCCAAAAAAACAAAATAATGAATGATTTATAATAAAGAATAAAAAAAAGCATAAATGTACATCAATTCACGATAGAAAATTATGCTACACAATTTAATAAAATACAAGAAAAACCAAGTTATATTTTATGAAAAACTACTCTCACCCCCTCAGAAAAAATTGTGAATTAATTTTAAACAAAACAAAAAAAAAATCACGCAAATCGAGATTGTATTAACGAAATCAATAAAGATGAGATATAATTATGTCTTCGCTGCATTAATTTAGTAAATACCTATATAGTGAGAAAAATCTATATCTTCGATGAAAAGAAAGAAAAAGAAAAGAAAAACAAGAAAAATATTTATAATAAATATTTATACGTTATTTTGATGTGAATTTCTATCTCAACATACTCAGCGTTTGAATAAAATATACATATATGGATTTCTGTGAATTAGTTTTATGTGTATCTTTTATTTGAATCGACAAACACACAATTCATTTAGCCAAATTTGACAAAAAAAAACAAATCCTTGCGTTTAATAAAAAGAAAATTTTCATTACCACCAAATAAAGCTACACAAATGTTCTCTTATTTTTGAATTTTCAGAATTCGTTATGGATAATTTTTTTCTATTTTGCAGAATTTATTTTTGGAAGTGTGAGTCATCAATTTTACATGAGGAAGGAATGTAGGAATAAAATGAAGTGATTTGACAAGTTTCAATGTCTTATGAACTGTGAGAATCATTGATAAATTCAGACACACTCTACTTCAGATGATTGAGCTATCAAACTTTTTGAGAATCGAACCCAAATCCTTAAAAAATAGTGATGAATACTCTAGAGATTCTCAGTCTGTTACTTAACCACTCGGCTATAGAGTCCTTAATCTCGCACTAGTAGATTCGCCTACATATATATAAATATATTTTATTCTCTTTTTAAAGCATTAATGTTGTAAGAAAATAAATATATCAAATTATAAAGAATCAAATTGTGAGCAACAGCGTTTAAAAACTATAAAGAACTCACAAAGGTTAATTTCATATAAAATTATTATTATATGATCATTAAAATTTGAGATTATGTAGACTAAGATATAAATCGACATTCAAGATTTCAATCATCCATAACCACAAGTGATGAAGATGAAAAAAACAGCATTTTTCTTTCAATGAATATTGTCATTTCTTCTCAAAATTGTTTGGCTGTGTAGAATGATGAAATCTTGATTTTATAACCTTAATTGATATCCAATCATGGCTAATCCAATTCAAGGATGTTACAGTTGTAATTTGGCATTTGACTACTTACTTACTGTAACTTTGTTTTTATGTGGGGCTTAGATATGAATCTATTGCTGGCTCTGTCAGCTAGTTTGTAAAATTTATCTGTCCACACATTAAGCTGACATTCCCTCATCACTGTTCTGCGTCAAGTAGCTTTTGTAGCTCCTGGACGTCTTGCGGATTCCAACCAAGGGCGGTGTAAAAAACTTGTGGTTCTGTCCCAGCAATTACACTGTCTCTGGCATTTGTCTTATTAAGTGTATATCCAATCCAGCCGTTATTCTTCATCTGTATCTCCTTATTGATATCTTTTTAACCTGCTTTTTCAAGAAGCTTTGGATTCGTCGGATTCTCAGTCCAACAATTTCTAAGAATTCATCTAGAACAGCAACAGACGTAAACTTGAAGTTTCCTTGGAATATGAAAAGTAACAACAAATGACAAAGAGCTGAATCAGAGTTGAAACTTTGACGAACTATCAAAAATCATTTGATCTGCGTTTCATCAACTAGGAGAAGATTCATAGTTAAAATTATAACTTATTTTAGATTTTTAATTCATTTTAATAAGAAGTGAAAACTCAAAATATATCGAATTGTTTTGCAACTTGTTTACCGGCTCTTTTGTTATTCCAGACATTAAAAGACAGCTGCTCACAACAATTTCTAATAATTTATTCACTTCTGTCTTCAGCAAAATCCATGAAAATCAATCAAACTTTTCGATAATATTAACAAAGAAATGACAAGACACAAAAACTCGGCCATAAGATTTCATTTCACTTCTGTCAAACGCAAAAAGCTTCAGACAATTTTCTGCCCACTGAAATATTTACGAAAAAATTAGAAAAGCTTTTCATGAAAATGCGTTGGCTGTGAATAAATAAACAATTCAGTCATAATTTCAAGTAAAAATAGTCAATAAATATTTGATAGCCATGTATGTATAAAAATATCCGACAGTTTTTCATTTCCTACTCCTTTCTAAAGCTAAAAGTTGAATTGTGTTGTGTCAGCATGAAGCTCATAATTTTAATCCTAATCAAACGTATTTTGACCTATTATAATTATTAATATTTACATTAATGGATAATTAATTCGGACTAAGTCGGTAAATGAAACCAGCAATCGTAATTAATAAGCATGAATATTCGATTACTGGTCGATGGAAATAATTTGCGCATTCTGTGAGAATTTATGGAGATTATGCAGCTTTAAGGTTGCTTGCTTGGTGTTTTTCTTAAGGTTTTCATGAAATTTGTGGATAATGACTGAATTTTGAAATATTTTTTGGAACTTACAAATGTGGTTTTTAATGTTAGCCTTAGTCCACAACCGGAGCATCGGATTCAACTACAAACTGAAGGTCTAAAGGATGTGGTGCTATAGATTCTATTCTAGTTTGAAGTTTGAATCACAGTGATTCCAGCTCTCTCCATGCTCTAGCTTTTTTTTGTCTAAAGCCCCCCTCCCCCCTCTGTAATTTAATTTGACTGCTTAAAAACCCAAGTTTGACCACAACTGATCCAATCTACATCCAATCTAACATTTCCTGAACTTCAAACTGTCAACTATCATCAACTCATCGCATCTGCTCATCTATAAAAGCCTAAGATTCCATCATAAATTATTCAGATTGCACTCGGACGTCAGAAAGTCTATAAAAATTCACCCAGCCTTAACATTTTCTTCTTCTACTTAAAATCCTTCAAAGCTTCTCAAATGTTTGAAGCTTTAAAAATGAAAAGCTCGTTAAAAGCTCAGGAAATGAAAACTTTTTCAACCCATTAACGTTGTGTAAATATGTTAAAAGGTCCTTGCTCTGTTATCGTAATTTTTTCTTAATGATTAATATCAATCAGACATCAACATACGGATCATTATAATAGGTCAATATTCTTCTATAAATGTGCCATGCTGCGGTAACATATTTATGCTTTTAATTCATGATGGCTATGTGAAAAGCGATGGACTGTGGTTCGTTTGAAATTTGCCTACTGTCATTTTGTTAATCAAATATTTATTAAATATTTCCTAAAAATGGAAACACAATAATGTCATTCATAACTATACGGAATGGCGTTCTTTACGATTGTCCTAAATTACTATCGTGTTTCACTTTTGTGTAATTTTTTTTTGTAATGTCATCATCAAAAAGTAAAGCATTTTATCACCTAATGATCCAGATATGCATGATGCAAAACTGAAATTTGATGAATACTTCCTACTTTGAGGAAAGCTTGCGTGGAAAAAAATAATGAGGCGTAAAAAAAGGCTCTAAATAAGACTCTGCCATCTGCTCAGTTATTTCTACAACTATTCATTTACATAAATTTGATTCCATATGAATCCTTATTGTTATCGTTGGAAGGGGGGTGCATTGTGTGATTAGAATAAGATTTGAGTGACTTTATCTGGAACTTTTAATGTTCTTTTTTCAAATTTAAGTTGATTAATCAAAAATAAAATTTTGTTTAGTTTAAAAATTGCTTAATAATTTTAAAACGTTTAAAAAATAAAATTTCTGAATTTGTTTAAAAATTGGTTATAAATTTTCTCAAAAAAATTCGAGAAAACCAACAAATATTCCGTTTGCAGTTTCGGTCGTTGCTTACCATCAGGAGCTTAGCAAGAAATTTTTTTAAGTATGGTTATAGTAGATTTGGGGGGTTATGGAATTATTTTCTCAAAAATCCTCAGCAAATTAAAGAAGTTCTCAAAAATGGTAGGGGTTTGACCCAGTTTGACCCCAAAATCTCTCCTAAGAAAAAACTAAGATGTACCGTGGCACAAAAAAGGTTATCCTCCACTGATTTAAAGCTAAATTGTTAATTTGAAAAAGAAAACAGTTTTTAAAGTTTTTGAAACTAAAGTTTTTAAAAATCAAAAAATTCTAAAGTGAAATTATTATTTTTTACATTTTAATTTCAAATTTTTAAACTTAAGTTTCAAAACTTTCAAACTTTTAAATTTCATTTAAAAAAAATTTGAACTAAACTCTTTGATTTGATTTTTAAAATTTTTGTATCAATTTTTTGAAAATTTAAAATCATTATTTTCAAAATTTAAATGAAATATTTTTGAAAATTTAAGAAATTTATTTTTAAAATTTTCAATATTTAATTTCTAGCTTTCTCCCACGCAATAGCACATCATCCCCCTTGTGTCATCATCATAAACCATTATTTCGTCCTCACAATCACAATCTCAATCATCTTGCGCATCTCTTAAAAAAATATAATACACACAGTAATATTTTAATGGTAACAGAAATCCGAAAAGTATGTAGTATGAAGCAACAGTGTGTCGCCTAAATATTTTTTCCTGTTCACGCTATATGAGACCGCTTTTTTTTTGCTTTCCTTTCAGTCAAAGTCTTTTTCCTCATCCGAACACATTCAACAGTCTATAAAAGAAAATGTGCTATAACGTTTCTGTTTCAGAACTCTTTCAACCAGTTGAAGCGTAAGGTGCGATCGCAAAAAAAATAAGTGAAGACACATAAAAAAATAAATTTTTGTAATTACTGAAATTTTTTGTTAAATTTAATTTTGAGTTTTTTTTTGTGACAAAATATTTTAATGAAAAAAAGTAGAGAAATTATGGTGAATGTAGATTTATTAATGATCATCCTTATCATTGGATTAACAAATGTCCATTGCATGTCAATAATAAAGCGAAGTGAGGAACGCACTGATAATAATCTTGAGAAAGTCGATGAGTCGATATACAAAGTAGATTATGACGTATATCCGGTAAGTTGAGTGGTGATTTATGTGAATGTGCTCTTAAAAATAATATTGTGCGTATAGTCAAGCATCTCCCACACATAAATATTCAATTTATATATTTTCTATTGCGATATAAAAAAAATTGATAAGGGAGAGAAAATTAAATTTTTTTATATGTAAATAAATTTTCACATATGCCATGTCGTGAGGCTAAAGCAATAAATCACATAATTGGACATGCAAGGTTTTGAATTCATCGTAAAGGTGTAATTTCATCTGCTGTCTTTTACGCTTTAAAAAAGCACGCGTTTTTTTGTTAACAAAAAGTGTTGAGTTCTTTTACCTGTTGCATTTGCTGTGGGTGGCATTTACCTTTTTTTGTGGAGATTTTTGGGACTAATCTTGTGCAAATTACAGTTGAAGATCAGACATTATTGTTGATTTGTGGTTTATAGAGGATTTACAATGCATGACAGTTGTATGAAGCATTGCTTAGGCATTATTAAATTAATAATAAAGTTGCTTAACCTTATGAGTGGCTGCTTACTTGTTATGTCTATTTTATGATGGGTCTGGGCTTTATTGAACTAATTTTCCAAATATTTTTCTTAGAGATTTTATTTAAAGAGAAGAAAATTAAGATCAAAAATTAAAATAATTAATAGCTTTAAAAATGTAAAATTTATTATTTTGTAATCATTAAATTTGAGTAGATTATTGATTAATTTTCAATTCATAATCCCACTTTTTGGCATTTACCTTGAAACTTTAGGTATTTTTCAAATATTCTACATAGCATTTAAATTCTACAACTTAATCAAAACAATAAAAACCTAGCAAATACTTTTTTATGTTAAGTAAATAATTAAAAACTATAATTTTCACTAGACTTGAGTGCTTATCTCTTCCAAGAAGTAGTAAAGCAAACCTTTATAGGAAGGAATTTTTTTCTATTTGCAGACAGTTGCAAATAATATTCATGAAAAAAAAAATATCCTATTCAAATATGAAGATTTTTTCAAAAAATATTTTGAAAGACTAAATGTGTTGCGTAATTTTTTTTAAAAGTTTTGTGGATTAGATTAAGATTTTACACTAAATGTTTATGATTTGTTTTTAAAAGCTTCATAAATATAACCAAATGAGTGCTTATGAAAGTGACGATTGGCTTAAGCAATAGGTCAAACAATTAATTTAAACCGAAATAATCGGCTTTCATCTCTGAATTTTTTCACTAGCTTTTCAAAACTAGATACAACAATCACCAGAGCTTAATTTATTTTAAAGAAAGCCTGAGTAGAATTGTGGCTTTGACTAAAAGTTATGTTTTACTTCTGCAGCTTCCTGTGATAATATCTTACGTGCTTTAATTGACTTTAACTTTGTTTTAACTTTCTCGTGGATTTGATGTGTTGAAAAGGACGCTAGAGTCCTTAATATCCCGAACTGGCAGAAGGTTTCTAAGGATACATCTGTCTTCAGACGATCTCTAAGCGCGGCAATGGGCCCACGTGCACCAGAAGAAGAAGAACTTTGTTCTAAACTTAACTGTTTCAGTTTGTAATTCAGATCAATTGTGATCCAAAACCAAATCATCCAAAACCTTGCTTAGTCATTAAAATATTAGCTTTGTGGTTTTATGGACACAACACAATGATGATATTCTATAGCAACACTGACTAATTATTTGGAATGACTATGACATTTAGATAGTCAATTAATCTACAATAAAAATGGCAATATAATTTTGTCGATAATTGCTACCATGCAATTTAGATCCGCACTATCAACCAATGCCAAAAAAAATATTGAAACCCAAAAAACCCACGAAAAATTCACTAGAAAAAAATAAAGCTATCAATAATAAATAAATGGGGAATTTTTATTGCTAATCTTCAATTTTTTTCAAACCTAATGGATCAATCAATTATTAATAACAATTTGCCGGCACAACAAAACACATCAATAGCCACACATTTTCACTTTTTGTGTTTGTCTTGCCAGTTTTTCCAGCGAAAAAAATTATGAATATTTTCACGTTAAATTGCGTGACGTTTCAATTTTCCACAAATAGTTCGCATTTTCACAACGATTCTACGCAGCTAGTGGGGAAATTTTTTTATTTTTCAGTGATTCAATTTTTCTTCTAGAATAATGTAAAATAAATTAGATCAAGAGTTTGTCACAGCAGCGGCTAATGTAAATATAGCAACAAGACGCAACAAGTGATGGAATGTGATCATGAATAATTCATTCAGATTATTTTTGACACATATCGGAATGCGTTCTTGCTGACCGCACTAAAGTTCAATGTTCTAATTTTGAGATTATGAAAATAAATTTGGGAAATTCCGAAAATCTACTTTGAAGCTTTAATACAAAATCGTTTGAAGCTTATTGCTTGTTTTTGTCATAACAAAAGGACATGAAGGATTTATTTATGTGATGTGTGGAAGTTAAAGTTTGGTTGAGTTTTTGACAGTCAAGCGATGGTCAATATGATGTTAAATGGGTCAACTTGGAAGTTATAGATTCTGATGAGTTTGAGTAACTTTGAGTTTAAGGTTTAAATTATTCATTTCGAGCGGCTTTGAAGTTCTAATTACTGAAGAAATGACGTGATTTTGGCTTTCCATCAAGGTACGTTCCTACGAGGGTTGACGTTCCTCTACAGCTATGTAGTTTGAGAATTTTAATGACATTGCATCAGGTTCGTTGCCAGATTTTTTTATATGGACGGGAAAACTTGCGAAGGATTGAGAGTTTTTTGTCTCAAAACCCTAGCAAATTGACCAGTTGAGAGAAAAGTTGACCAATATCTGCTAAAAATGATGATTAATTCCAATATTTACATAACTTTACCGTTTTCAACAAAAGCTCCAAACGAATTTACATTTTTTTCTCACACACATCCGAGCATTGAACAAAATCAGAAAACTTTTCTAAGATTAAAAGGTTAACAGCCTAATGATGTGTTATCCTGATTCAGACATAAACAAACTCTGTTGCTATTATTTTGAATAACAATACATATTCAGTCATTGTAAAAGTATTTTTGGGAAAATTTGTAAGTAAATGAGGCATGATCGAGGAGATGCGTGGGGGATTGCGTCTAAGTATAAGTATTTTTGAATTGAGGGATATATTTGCTGATTTGATGAATGATTTATAAACAAAGATTCTCCACAACAATTAGGAAAAGTTTAAGAATTTCGAGGAAATTTTAATGAAAATTCTCGAGACATGTGGAATTTTTTTGTACAATTTAAATATTTTTACATATAAGCTTTAAAATGCCAAATTAAATTAAGAATTCCAAAATAAAATATTGTCTTTAATGAAATTTGAGAGTATTATTCTGAAGAAATGGATATTAAATTAGAAAATTCTATAGACGGTGCAACATTTCTTGAAAAACTTGATATTTGTTGCTTGTTGATTTGAAAATTAAACTTTTTATAACCTTCATTTAAGGCTTAATTTAAAAAAAATTGCAATCCATTTAGATTTCAACATTGTTTTTAAATATATTATTTTGTATCTAGTAAAACAAAACTTTAGATCTAAAGCTAGGCTTCTGCTTGGTTTTTCAGAGGACAGTCCACTATTTTTTTTTTCATTTTTCAAAAATAAATTCAAATTGTTTTGTTCTGATTCGTCCAGAAAACGAATGAAATTGCTAGGCACGTTAGATGTGCTTTATGTTGTAAAATAACATCTGACCACCCTTATTTATAGCCCATTTGTTTATGGATGTGGGGATCATAAGTGCAATATCGTCTGCTTTGAGCGAATCCTTGTCATATCTAGATAGTGAGATTAAGATCGGGTCCTTGGTGGGAATCGAACGCGAGTCTTTACTATAGAGGGTTACAGATATTCGGTCTGTTGCCTAAACACTCGCTCCACAGAGACCTAAATCTAGCACTGGCAGATTCTCATTTATATGGCTCAATACTCCAGATTCTACAATGCTTAGATATCACATTAAGCTTATATATAATTCTTTAAATTATTGAGACCCGCTTAGCTTCAAAATACTGAACGTTTGACTTAAAGATCCTTAAGAAGTTCTTTATTCATAAAAAAATTATTTTCAATTAATTTTCAACTCTATGCAGAGTTAGACATCAGGGATAAAAAAACATTTAAATAACAAGCAAGTGTGTGGAACTGAAGAATTCAGGGGGAAAACCACTTGACGAACAATTTTTCTGTCATTATCCGTCACTGGCGGAGAATTGGCGGAAAATTTCCGCCACTGGCGGAGAATTGGCGGATAATTGACGGAAAATTTTCCACCACTGGCAAATAATTTGCAAAACAAACACACCACTTTCATATATAGAATCAATGAATTTTTTTTACAATTTCGATTTTTCGGTAAAAATTCCGAAATGTTCGTAATTCAATTTTTGACCATTTTTACTAAAAAAATTAAGTTTAAATATTTGAAAATAATTGTGATGGAGGAAGTTGTATATTATTTTAGCTAAAACAACTTTTTGTGATATTTTTGATTAATCATTATCTTCATATTCAATGTTTGGTTGGGACTGACGATTAATTTCTTTTGCTTTTTTCGCTTGTTTTTCACGACGTCTATGCAAGTATATTTTAACAGCAGTTGACGAGTCACCTAATGAACTATACGTGCCAGGTGTATGAGCTTCTATGATGTCAAAGAATAAATCAAAATGGCCTTCACATTTATTAAAACACACACATCCTAGAAAGATAGAAAATTTTATTAGATTGATGACAAAACAAATTTTCCTAAATGTCAAAACTTACCTACAGTGTCTTTCCAACACAAATTATCAATGAAATTACTTTCAAAATACATCTCTAACAAAGAAAGCATTAAACTATTCTTTGGAGCAGCACTTCCGATTGGACGAATATGGCTTTTATAATAGTTGACCATTGCGGACCTTTTCTTTGAAAAATCTTTATCAGTAGTAGGTTGCTTACGATGTGCTGCCAGCATTTACTCCAAACTGAAGAAGCTATCACGATCTTTTATAGGAGCAATGCTTGAAATATCAACACTTGAATTAGTTGATGACGAACGGTCTCGATTCCCTCCAATTGAGCTTCCAAGTGCTCTCAAATGCTCCATTATGAATTTCTGGTTAGAAAAAATCAGAGATCGAAGCCGATTTTTTCGGCTTAACTCAATTTTTGATTTTTTTGATAGAAAAAAGCCATTTGACACCCATTTCAAGTATTTAAATTGAACTTTACATGCTTTACTATGATTCTGTGTAATATTTTGTCAGCATGTAGCTATAGTGAGCTCAGAATTTCAATTTAGCCGATTTTAAGCCGATCGGCTTAAAAAAAAGTAAAACTTGCAATAATTTTTTGGATTTACAAACCATTATGTTTGAACTGGTGTAATGCTGATGCCTTCAAAATTTTTTCACAATTTAAACACTTTATAAATACACGTCTGTCTTTTTTAAATTTTCAATTGCAATTGAGGAAAAAAAATTTCTAGAAAATCGAAGGTAACTGAGATTTAAATGTTTAAAAGAAAAATGCTTGAAGTATTGAATAAAAAATTGGTCTCAGCAATCACAAAATTTTCACGTCATCGTCATTCATGACTTTCATATGATCGTCATATGATCGTCATGATATTTTAGAAAAAAAAAATCGTCATACAATCGTCATCGTCAGACGATGACGCTCATATGACGATCATTTGATCATCATCGTCAAATTGTGCCGCTCGGGTATGTTTGTAGTGTTAACAAAAATGTTATAGACTTTACAAAGAGTATTAGCGCTGTAAATTATGCATTATTGGAAGAGAAAATTAATTTATCTTAAACACTTTTTGTTATTATTAAAATAAAGTTTAAAAATTTGTTAAAAATAAAATTTAAAATAAGAATTTTTTTTAAATATTATGCTAAGTTTAAAAAAATTAACTTATTTTTTTAATTTTAAAACGAATTTACTTTTGGTAAATAATGGTGGAAAATTATCCGTCACTGGTGGAGAATTGTGGCCATTGACGGAGAATGGCGGAAAATTTTCCGCCACTGACGGAGAATTTACGTTTTTATCCGTCAAATTTTTTCTCCGTCAAGTGGTTTTCCCCCTGGAAGAATTACATTTTGATCATTTTTGATAATTTCATCAGTACCACACCCTTGATAACAAGCAGTGTGTTGCTCCAATAAAATTAAGAAAGATTGAATTTAAAATAAATTTTCTCATAGTTCTAAGATTAGCTTCATACACTAAGAATAGCTTTACCTACAAAGCTAATAAAAACCAAGGCGGAAGACCGATTTATCCTCAGAGACGGTCAAGGTTTCAATACTTTTTAATAATCATGAAATTTCCCACATAAGATTATAAATATAACTTCTATACACTATCCAGCAAGTATCCTCAATTCAATGATTTCATTATTCACACAAGCTTCAGATAATCATTACGTCAGATAAGCAACAAAACAACCAAAGAATTCCTTAATAATAAATAAAGTGTTAACGATTTTCTGAGAATCAAGGATGTAAAATAAATGTCACTAAAAGTGGTGATAAAATATAAAGAATTTAAACAGAAGTTTGAAAACTTATGATAAAGATTCTCGTCTCAATGGTCGGGGAATTCCTTTGAGATCCTGCAGAGCTATTTAAGTGTAAAATTGTATAATGTGTGGATGTAATCTTCTTAGAATAGTTTAAAAAAAAATTGAAAAACAATTCGCTGTAAAATTTTCATCTCTTAAAATGAATCGTAGCGCGTGTGATCCTTAGTATCATCTAATAAACAAGCTATTAAGTATGAGATTAATTCAGAATCTCACAATTTATTACAAAAGACAAATAAAGCTCAATTTCTCAATCGCCAGTTATCAATAGCCACAATTTAATAAACTTTCTATTAATCATCTACAGATAGTCTTCCCAAAGCGCGCAGCAATGCTCCTAGATCGTCTTATGGTCGCACTTCATCATGCTTTAGAAGATGACGATCCAAAGCAACTCCAAAAAATTAATGAATTGTATCGACATGGTCAATTGCCACAAATAACTCCAACATCACTAAAACCAAATATACAGCCAAAGTATTATAAAGGTAAAACAGACTCTGATGCTTATTATGGATATAAATTGGTAAATGGACAAGCAGGTGATTTAACATACTACTAATTCTAATTTGATTTTGTATTGGTGTTTATCGTGGTATAGTTTTCGTTGGTTTTTATATCACTCACTTTTTTGAAATTCAAAATGACATCAAAATTACTTTTTTAAATCAATACACGAGACACTACTTAGAATAGACAATTTATACACTTATCATCCACTTTCCATTTTATTACAGACTTGAGGGATCGCATTTTGTGAGCTTTCTTTACGGGCTTTGTGAAATGATATTCCTAAAGTTGAGATTTATTTTTCGATGGTTTATTGAGAGATGAATTTTTTTTAAAAAAAATTGTTTTGTGATGCATTATGAGACTGGAATTGAAAGATCTTTTTTGGAATGACAATTTAAATCAGGGTTTCAAAAAGACATCTGAGAACCGTTCAATTCCTTAATAAGTTGTGAGGTTTTATTTGAATTTGTATGGTTTTATTAGAAAAACCTTACAAATTATCAAGGAATTGTACAGTTCTCACCTGTGCACAGGTACTTGTATCGCAACCCTGATTTAAATTGTTGTACCAGAGGCGTATCCAGGAAGGTTCTGACCCCCCCCCCCAAATTTTGATCCGCATCGAGAGTACTACTCTAAATTTTTAGGGTTGGGGTCCATACCCACCTGGCTATGCCCATATGTTATACTAAGAAGATGATCATTAAGCTTGAGACATCTGGAAGGGTTTTACGTCTGAATTAAAATTGACATGTTAGATTCGAACCCCAGTCTTTTGATTTCTCATTATTTATTTGCTATTGCCACTGAACTATCGAAGTTAATTAAAGTGCAGACCCAAATCAAATAATAAACCCGAATCAAGGGTGTGGAACTGAAGAATTACATTTTGATCATTTTTGATCAATTTTGATCATTTTTGATCATTTCATCAGAACCACACCCTTGACCCGAATACCACAAGTCGGTTAATCGAATAGAAATCCGACGCAAAGCTAGCATGACTCTGGCATGTTGCTGGTTTCCTTGTGCCATCCGGAAAAATGATTTACAACAAAATAAATAGATGCTTAATGTCATTCCTTCACCTGTTGATCATTAAACTTCATAAAAGTCCAAAATTCAAAAGCCAATCGCAAAACAATTTTTTGTTTAAAAATTCTTCTCAGCAATATTTTTGACCCCACTCATCCTAATGTTAATAAATATTAAAATGTTTTATCTTTCCATTCGCCTGACTCTTCAAACAAAGATGAATCAGAAGATATGGAAGGAAGATCAATGGAATTAGGTATCCGAAGTGGTGACTACGACAGCGATTTTCCACTAAACGATGACTCAGTAATTAATTTTGCATAAAATATCCTCAACAGCTCATTAACTTTTGATCATTTCCACATAGATGGACTTACAGCGAAGAGGCAACTCAGCGGGTCCAAATCAAGGCCACGTCTATTGGCGATGTTATTTCAACGCAGTGACTTGCTTCTAAAATGAGTCAAGCATTTTTTTTCTCAAATGAAAATTTTAACAAAAAAAATTATACTCAATCCTCCCATTTTCTATTTGAATTTATCATAAAATGACATTAATATCCATTTAGATGAAAAAAAAAAGTTAAGAACCTGGAAAAAAAATGTTGAAACATCAAAAAAAAATTTTCAATGCATTAATATACTCGATTATGATGGTTGTAACTAGTTAATGCAGTTAATAATAAAATGACTATTAAAATTGTGGAAATAAACAAAAAATTGTGCAAAATCATTTTCCATTTTATTTTAAAAATAGAACCGACGTAGGATTTAAAAGCATCGTGACAAGATAATTTCAAAAAAAAAGCACATCGACAAGCTTTCAATCATCGCAACGACATCTACAGTAAACTTTAAATTCGATTCGAATCCTTGATAGACGCAACATGTCACAGATACATCCACGCAACAGATACAAGAAACGCTATGACGTCATCATGTCAATAATTTGCGAGCCTTTTTTTGTGTGGAGTAGAAAATCAACGAATGGGATTTATTTCTGAATGAATGACGTCGCTGGGTGAGATCGAGGAAGAAGAAGACAAATTTTAACCTATTTTTTTTTATGCTTAGTCAAATTTGATGAATTGCGACGCATAAACTAGTTCTGAGAATATTTGTAAAATTTATTACTTAAAATATTTTGTTGTTTGATGTCTGTTTATGCTTGATATTTGACGTAAGTTCAGTCAAATAAATAAACGCGCTGGAGTGGATCAATGAAAGGATATTTATCATTTGGATCTTAAAAAGGATGATGAAATGTTTACGAAATAGTAGCTTTGTGGTGTTTTGTTATTTTTAAGATATTTTTTGTTGATTTCGGGTTTTTGGTCCTCAATTTTAATTCTTAATATTGAATTTAAATAATGAAATTTAAGTAACAACAAGCCTGGAATAGAAGAATGTGTGGGGATGAAAATAATATTGTGATTAATGCCAAAAACCTTCGTGAACCTTTAATGAATAGACTGACTAACTGCTCACTTTTGAGCCGGACAATTCCGCTTTTCGAAATAATTCCCGCCTAGAACTTTTTATGTCCAGCTTTTTTGAACCTATTTTTCTAGAAAAATGTTTGAAAATTTGGACTGTCACGCTTTTTTAGAGCTGAAGTCGGGACATGTCCCTCTTTTTGACCAAAAATCGACAAATCGATGAACAGTCTGATAATTAGCGAACAAAAAAATCTTTTTGACTTTAACAAAATCTTTTAACTTTAGATTTTATTATAAAACTTTATAAAGTCTTGTTATTAAGAGTAATATTGCTTGTCAGAGTTGGTCGCTTGAAGCCAAAATTAACCCGTTCTTTACTAGCGTAACATATATGTTACGCCAACTTTTTCTTAGGGTTCGTTCACTTATTACGTAACGCACTAGGGGGGGAGGGGGGGGTCTAAGATTTTGTTACGGTTTGTTACAGGGGGAGGGGGGGGTCTAAATTTTGTTACGTAACTTTTCAAAAAATATATTTTTTCTATATTAATTTTAAATTTTTTTATCGTTAAATTTTAACTTAAGAACTTTTTAGAATCACCGAAAAATTATTCACAAACGTATAGTTAATACTAAGAAAAAACCAAGAAAAGTAATATGCAGACGTGAAAAAGAAGTATTAGTACAATTGCAAGAGGATTTGGATTGGGTAGAAGCTGAGAACTTGGATATTGAAGAGGAACGTGCAAATACTGATATTATTGTTGAATATCAAAATGTATTTGCAGTTGAAGATCATTTTCAACCAATTTGGGAAAACGACTAATGATTACAAAACTTATGAGTTTTTTGCGTTTAGTTAATAATATGGATGTAAACGATTAATATATTTTTTTATTGCTTTCCTTCTATTTACTTTTACATATGTACTTAAAGGAAGTATAATAAACATTTGATAAACAATTTTAATGAAAAAAATTATTGTTACGTTATGGAGGGGGGGAGGGGGGGTCTAAGATTTTGTTACGCTTTGTTACAGGGGGGGAGGGGGGGTCTAAAAACTCGTTTTTTTGCGTTACGTAATAAGTGAACGAGCCCTTAAAATTCTCTACAATAATTGATTTTACATTGAATCTGATTAATGATTTACATTTATAGCTAGATTAAGTACCTTCCCTAATACTTTATGCTGCTTATTTATGTAAATTGGAGAAATTAATTAAAGTTTTCTTTTACATGGAAAATTTAGTCGTTTTGAAACTCAAAATTTTCACATTTTCTGACTCATTTTTGATCAGAACTGGACAGATTTATAAAGTAAATGGTCTATAATTATAGTTAAAAACTCACTAATAAAGGTAAAGCATAGTTAAATACATTAACTATGTGACAATAATAAATGTAACATATATGTAACGCTAGGAAAATACGATATAAATTGCCCGTTACATATGTGTAACGCTAGTATTTTGCAAATATTTTAGCGATTTTAATTTAAAATATAATTTAATTAATTAAACCGATTTGGCTTTGAAGTACGTCAAATTATTTTGTGTATAGCTAAATTATGATAAAAATAAGTGATTCAGTGGCAAAAATATTAGTATGAGTGCTTTAAAGAGGATTTTTTGATGTTTGAAAAAATTTGCATTGAAAAATTAAAAGAAAATTTAAAATAGACTTTTTTATCATTTGGAATTATTTGAAGAGTTTCATAAGGGAATAACTAATGAAATAGAGTGAAAATAACGAGCTAAGTGAGTTCAGAACGCCGAAAAATGTTTCATTTGAAAGATATGACATATATTAAAAGTGTAAAATTTATTTAAAATTATTGAAAAATGTAAAAAAACTGGAAATTCATGGAAAATTTATATTTCAATCATTTTAAAAATATTTTTTTCAACAAATAAATTTTTCTAAAATTCATATTAATTTTGGTTTCCAGCAGCTTCCCGAAGGCCAACTCTGTTGCTTCCCTAATTTCATCTTCAGTAAAAGAAACAAATTTATAGATCACAATACACAAAATGGCTTCACTTTAATCAAATTCAACAAATAATAAAATTATTAGGAGCCTTAAAACAACTTGAAATTTGTTTACAAAGTTAAAATATTTTTCGAAACTTTCTCCTGAATCCTTTTCTTGGCATTTAATAAAAAAAGGGATGTAAATTCACCCCCCGTTACTCATCTCCGTCATAAAAATGTTATGACATGTCAATATTTACTTTATAATTTCTTTAAATAAATATGAGCAAGGTTGGAGATTGTCCTT
Organism: Chironomus riparius; assembly: GCA_917627325.4. NCBI lineage: Eukaryota > Metazoa > Arthropoda > Insecta > Diptera > Chironomidae > Chironomus > Chironomus riparius. The sequence goes on along the minus strand of OU895877.1, from coordinate 10,481,979 downwards.
CGGTAGTAATGAGCATCTTAAAAATAGAATTTGCATTTTAAAGTTTTCTGATGAACGTTTTTTAATAATTTTCATTATTTTTAATGCAAATAAAGTTTTAAAATTTTTTAAATTTTTAACCTTCAAAATTAAATAATATTGACTCAATTTAGACCTTAAAAAACCTTTCAAACTCAACAATATGGCAAATAGTAAACAAAACGTTCAGTGTAGAATGAATGAAAATGATTAAGACATAACTTCTGCTTACGTAATCATGTCCTGATAATAGAAGAAAATGTGTAGGCAGTGTAGAATTTATAAAAATGAGTAACATGCTACTTCCATTAACTTTTTTTGTCTTTTTAGATTTATTTTGGATGTAATTAATTTTGTTGTATTTTATAATTTTTTTTGAATATCTAGCATTTTTTTAAGACAGTTCATTTTTTAGAGCGGATTAATAATGAAATCCAGAACTTGCAGCAGAACATTCAAAGCACACACTTAAATTTTTAAAATCTGTTTCTTTGCTTCTGAGGGGCTAAGAATGGCTTTGACTTAAGGACTTTAAATGCGAGCGGATATGATGAGGTCTATAAAGTAGCTAGTTGCTTAAAATCATTCAAACTCCCCTCAAATGATAATAATTCATCTCGCCTTCCTGAACAATATTATTTCTTCTAAGAAAAGAAGTCATAAACTTTAAACTTCACTCACATCACGACTGCATGAGATTTAAATAAATAAAAACTCTCTTTTGTAAAGCTATAAACACCACAACTAAAAGTAGTAAGAAAAGTCAATTAAAGTTTTTTATTGAAAAATTTACATTTTATTCATGCTTATATGAAAGTTTTTCAGAGCTTTCATTTTCCTTTACATGACACATTATGAGTGAATAAAAGGTGAGAAATTTTGCAATAGAAAGAGTAAAAATCTGTGATGAACACCTGGAGAATTTAGATTCAAAGCGCAGTTTTAAGTTCGGAATTTCTAGATTGACTGATTTGCTAGCTGAAAACCGTCGATTGAGGGACACATGAATATCAGAATTCCAAACAGTAGACTAAAGACTTACTTACTTATTTCGATGACCTTAAAGATCAAACGTAATCCATGGCCTCCCTAAGATGACGTCTGAACTTAGCCCTATCGCTCGCTACCGTTTGACAATTACCAAAAATTGCAATACTGTTTCTGTCAACAGCTCCTTTCTAAAGACTAAAAACAGAAACCAAATAGCTAGCTGAAGAGATGAATAGACAGACTGAGAGATAGACACACGAACAGACGGACCGACCTATGAATCTCCTCAACGTAGAAAAATGCACTGCAAATTTTTGATGAATAGAAAAAATTGCATCATTTATTATTAAACACACGTGACTTTATTCCTTATGATGCACAACAAAATGTACTAAAGAATTATTTTCTGGGGGTGGCATTAAAATTGTTGACATGAATCAAATTTCAATAAACGTCACACTTCTTCTTTTTTCATGTTGTGTGCTTTTCTTATCGTAACCTCAAATTATTTTTTTTTTCTCTCCTACCACGTAAGTTATAAAAAATTGGAAGAGATTTATCATGTTCCGGATCATTGAAGATCAAAATACAATGGCGGGAATAACATGACTTCTTTTTATTCCGGCGGATGTGATGATTTGCATTTTTAATTTTCTTAACAAGAAAGAGATGTTAACGGTTAACCTCAGAATATTTTTTGGTGATGAATTACAAATTATCATCTTGATGGCATGAGAAATTCATCATGAAAATCTTTCTGATTTAAAAGCTTTGATGCTTGTTGATTTTTTTGGGGGGTTGAAAGCTGGGATAAGTCTCGATTTCAGTTCGGCTAATGCGCGACAGTCCAAATTTTCAAGCATTTTCTAAGAAAAATAGGTTCAAAAAAGCGAGACATTAAGGATTGTAGACAAGAGTCTGTTCAGGAAAGTGGGACTGTCCCGGTCAAAAGTACGCACTTGAACAGTCTTTATGTTTGGGTTGAATTTAATAGTTTTGACGTCATTCAGCTGGACAGATTTTTAAGAAGAGTTGTTTTGGATTGAATATAATTTATTCAGACCAAGTAACAAGGCACTAGCCTGTTGAGGGCGTAGCCAGGGGGAAAAATCCCTCTTCGTCTTGAAATTTCTTCATTTTACTAGAGTTTTTATGAACCCCCCTCCAAAAGAAAAAAGTTTTCCATACAAAAAAAATTTGCCCCCCCCCCCTCTTCAAATTCCTGGCTACGTCCCTGGACGGCACTAATGTAAAAGATCATTAAATGTCTCTCAAAGTTTAAAAAATGACCAGCTTAAACTATTTTCAACCATTAAATTGATTTTTTTAAAGTTCCAGAGGCTCAACATCCACAACAATATTGCCGACAAGCAGAAAGTTAAAGAAACTCATCCATCCATCCTTTTTCATCAACTTCCATTCATAATAGCCAATCGATACTAAATAAATCAAATATGTACAAAAGAAAGAAAAGACATAAAACTTTTTATTTGTGACTCTGTGCCCTTAATCATCTCTCAACTCATCACAAATGCAAAATGAGACAAAATTTTTCTTAAGAAAATAAAAATTTCCATTTCATTAATTTACAAACAGACAATTTTAAACTTTTTTTAAGGTATTTCTTATTTATTGAAAGGTAAAGCATGAATAATTTATGTCAAAGGAGTATTTAATTAATGAATTTTAGATTTTCGGTTGTTGGGAGCTGTTTGGATGCTGAAGTTATGGTTTATTGGGAAGGGTTGGGTCTGCTGGGTTAAAAGATACATACCCGAAAGGCACACAGCTTAAAAATGGCTGTGCATTTGGTGTCCAAAACTGCATGAACGTTAATGTCGTTCTTGAAGCTATTTTGACAGCAATTTTCATGCCGTGTGCCTTAAGGATGTCGTCTAGTCAATAATCATCCATTAAAGCATTTTATAATATAAAACCGACCCCTTCTAGAACCCCAAGCTAATTTATTATCCTTTCTTTATTCAGTCAACCATAGCTTTCGATTTCCATCAAATTTTACAATGTCTGACTTGACTACAGCAACATTTATCTTGTCATAATTATTCACGAATAAATCCACACTTTTTATTTCAAATCGATGACATTAAAAATGATAATAATTTTTTTTTCACCATTGACGTAATTGTTTTTTATCGCACGCTCAACCAAAAGTGATAACTGAAAATTAATTAAATAGTTTCCAGGATTTAATGAGTATTAAAAGGTGATTAGTGCCAACTGGATTTAATGAATGTTGTCTTAATTCCATAGCGTATTTCTTCCGTGTGACACTAAACAGATGTAATAATTTTTTTGCGTGTGTGTGTGTGCTGTTCTTGCTGACATTTGTTTGGTGTTTGTGGATTGACATTTTGGCGTTCTCGGATGAAAGAATAGAATTAAGTTTGAATGGTTTTTGCAGGGCTTTTTGGTTGGCTGGTGTTTTCATCACAAACTTGCCTAGGCTGTTCAATTTTGCACTTTTGAGCGGGACAGTCTCGCTTTTTTGAACAAAGTCCAGCCTAAAATCCAAAATCCCGATTCTTGAATGATGGAAAATTCTTGAAAATTCAGTTTATTCCGCTTTTTCAGAGCTGAAATCGGGACATGTCCAAGCTTCTTGACCAAAACTTGATGGACAGCCTAAGCTTGACTCGATGTTCTTCTATAAAACTATGGATGATTCGCGAGCTTCATTTCATGCTCTCCTTAGTTAACTGAACCTCTTTCCCAGACAAACCTTGAAAATCCTTTCAACTTCCATCAACAAAATCAACCAAAAATTACAATAAATGCTCAACCGCAATAAGTTTCAATAAAAAATCCGTTTGAGTTAGTCCTTAAAATTACTCATTTGGGGTGTTTCTGAGAGAAACAAATTTTCTTTTTATTACAGCAACAGTTTTCCCACATCGCTCATTATCGTTTAATTTTCCTTTTCAGGCCTTTTTTTTCATTTACTTTAATGACTTTTCCGTTCTTATGCAAAGCTCCTTTTCGACTTTCCTTTAAGGATTGAAAAAAAGTTACCTCAATGTCAGTTATGAGATCAAATAACACACGTGATTTCAGAACATATGTAATGAAAGATTATTGTGATTGATGTAGTTTAATCACACGATAAATATCAATTATATTAAAACAATAACAAAGCTGTATGAAAAGGAAAAAATTCAATTAATAAGAAAATTAAATGATGTGTGTCTCGGAAGGTAGGTGAGAGAATTTTTATGACGCCATGGTAAATAATATCTAATTTGGGGGTTGAATTAGGCTTCAGTTGACGTAGTTAAATTTGGCAATATTTTTTATGAAACTTACGACGATTTTTCTTTGCTAGAAAATTTATTTTAATATTAGGTAATGTTGATAGGATGACAAAAGAGTGAAGAAAAATTTAAGGACCGTCAGAGCTATAAAATGCAAGTTCACTAGTGTAAGGGTAACAATATGGTCCAAACGAAGCAAATAGAGAACGTGACAATAGAAAAATGATAAAATTTAAGAGCAGATGAAGAAAAAGAGCCAATAAAGTCGTAAAAGAACAAAAAATAAAGAGGAAGAAGGACAAAAAGACGTCAGACCATCTCAATGATTAACCAAACCAGTGTCTCCAAATGGTACAAGTCAGTTGATCGATCAGAAATCCAGCATTAAGCCGGTGTGACTCTGGCATGGTGCAGGATTTAAATTGATGCCAGAATCATGCTTGCTTGGTTCTGGATTTAAATTGATGCCAAAATCATGGTTGCTTGGTGCTGGATTTTTCTTCGATTAACCGACTTGTGCTATTCCGTGTTATCCAAAATGTATACCGTAGAAATATTCAAAAAACGCCCGAAATCGAATGATGTGTGCGGTTTCAGTCATTGACTATTATTAAGGCCTGCCGTGACACAAAATGTTTGGACAACACTGAGAAGAAGTGAAAAAAATTAAAGGCATCGAAAATCTCAATCCATAGCGTCACAAAACATCCAAAGCACCCCCCAAATCCATGCCATGACGATCATAAAAAATTCACATGTCTCGATGACGTCAGAAAACAACAGAATGCAACATAAATCAGCAAAATGTCTAAGTTTTGATTAATAATTATATTAAATCCACGTTAATCCACTCAAATGATAAGTTAAAACTAATGCAACGAATGTACTTCACCGAACCCCAAATACAAGTGTGTGGTATGTGTGTGACGAGACGAGACGACATGCGAGAGAGAGAAGCAACAAAAAAATATGTAACAAAAGTCACGCGCAACAGATGATTTTCATTCGGAGTAAAAATTGTTGGAAAAAAAAAGAAAAATAATTTTTTTTATGCTGTCGCACAACGAAAAAGCGCTCGAAGCGTTACTGTATAAAAACGTTAGGCTCTGCAGTGTATCGAATAAGTTGTAAACCAACTGTTGAAGTGTTAAGTTGTGGAAATTATTTCGAAAACACCGACAACAGTTTTTATAAATCCTAGTCACAAGTGATAACAAGTTAAGTTAGTGAGAACAAGTTTTTTGATTCCAAGTCAGTTATCAGAAATAATAATTATGTGAGTAATGATTTTTTTTCGGGGGTTTTTCACAAACACTTGATTTACTGATAAAGTTCCGATGAGTTTAGTGAATTTTTCTGGGAAATTGAGTTGATTTTATTTTTTTTTTTTGCTACTGGATAAGTCAGCAAATATTTTTTATTTGTTGGATATTTTCAACATGAATCATGTCAAGTGTAGTTTAGGGTGACAATGAGGTGAATTTGTGGAGGGAAAATGATGAGTTTTTCTGATGAATTTCTAGAGGATAATTTTTATATCTTCAGATTTGGCCTTTTTTGGTCAAAATTTGAGAACAGTGTAAGGAGTAAAATAGCTACTACAGGCCTTAAACTTGACACAGCTTCATTTTATTTAAATAAAGCATTGGCACTGAATTAGAGTTCACAGGACTCATTAAAGGCGGCTTTAAATACTTATATAAGATAGAATATGAAGGAACTAAAACTTGACATACTCAAAAGCGACAAAGCTTAAAAATTGCTTTCTATCTGACGTCCAGGACGAAATAAACGTGGCATCATGCTGCATAAAGGAAGATTTGGTGAAATTCAGCGTTATGCTACGTTCATGATGTCCTGGATGCTAGATTGACAGCCATTTGTAAGCCATATGCCTTTTAGAATAAAATCATCACTATTAATTCTATTCGAAACTTTCATAAAATTCATTTTTAAAGTGCGTCAGATTTTTCTACAAGAAAATCCTAGCTTCGTGCTCGAAAAACTCACAGTACTTCCCAAAAAAATCCCTAATCAAACCTAGTCACCCAAAATATCTCCCTAAGATCCAAAAAAAATTTCATTGTTCGCCCAAAACTTCATAAAATATTGATTAAAAACCACAAGACATGGATCTATCCTCATAATCTGTGGCATTTCAATCCTCTGTATTCAAATCTAACTTTTATCATGGGATGTAAAATTAAAATTAATTTCAAGTCATTAGGATGAATACAAAGGACTCTTTTTTTGCTTTTGGTTGCGAAAATGAAATTGTCTTAACGCAAAAGACTGTCAACATGTGATTAATTAGATTAAATAATCAAAAAAAATATATTATAGCGTTAGACAATGTTGTAATGACATTTTTATATCAAGTCATGCTCATACGATTACGAAAGGTTCATCTGCATAGTTAATTAAATTTTTCTTGTTTTCTTTTTTCACCTTTTGAAAAATTCATTAACACTAGATAAATTTCAACGTTTTTTTGTTGTTGTAATGTTGATGATTAATCTTAGATGCATGATGAGGCTTTTGGGTGGATTAATGTGGCTAAGATTTTTTTGAGATTGAAAAGTTTTTGGGTTGGATGGAATGTGTGGAAAATTGGAAGCTAGCCTCTATTGATGATTTTATGAGTTTTCAATGCTTTTGGGAACTAAGAATGGAGATCTTAGGGATTGCAATCTCGAAAGTAGATGCTTAAGCATTTCAAGGCACTTTTTACATACAACAGAAGCTTATTCATATGAATCAAACTAAGTTCGATGAGCAAAACTTCCAAATCTACTCAAAGTTATTAACATTTCATAATTTAAACTCCAAATCAATTCAAAACTTAATGTTAAGATAAGAAATTGAAAACTTAATAATTAATAATTTTACATCTGAAAATTCATCAAACAATTCTTCATTAAAATTTCAAATCTAAAATTCAAATACGAAGCTAGTAATCTATCCAATTAGCAGCTGCACCTTATTATTAATGCACAAATTTCAAAACTTTCCAACATTCCTCAATTGTTAGAATATTATTTCAAAAGTTCATCCAGGTTGAAAAATCATAAATTTTTGATGATATTTAAGTATCAAAAAAAGAAAGTTTCTCATCAATTAACTTCTTTTACTATCTCACTGCTTTCAGGTGTTTATTTAAACTTCAATATTTGAATTAAAATATTTTGAGAATTTCCATCCACGTGCTTTAAAAAGATATTAATGATAAAAGTTTTTTGATTAAAGTTTCCTTTTCGATTGTTGTTGATAAAGCAACAATTATGTGAGATAAAAGAAAACTATCAAATGTCTTGGAAAAAGTTTTGAAGACCAAGAAGTTGAAATATGATGAGGAAGTCACATGGTTGTAGTGCAAGGTTAAGGATTGTGGTCAGAATGGGTTGTTGGATGAATAGATTGTGATCTTGAGTGCATCTACATGACTTATAAGTTCTGAAAATCCATTAAATATTTTATAAGAGACTAGTAATCATGTAAGTCATGTGATATGATCCAGATGAGACTTAGAAGCACATGACCGTGATTATATGAGCAATTTATACACAAAAATTTGTAATTTCGTAACATTTCCTATTAAATTGTCCTCCAAACAGTGCAAAAACTACGATAAACTCAGATAAACTTAATGAACTTCCAATTCCCACATTAATTAACTTAAATTGCACTTAGTGCCTCCAAAAACAGCTCCATAAATCCCCAATCATCATCAATAAACTTTGACACAATTGTGTTATCGATTTGCGAATTTTCATTTTTATTTGATGATTGCAGCCTTCCAGCCAGATGGCAAATATTCCTATGTACTTGTATTGTTCGGTAAATAACACACAAAAAAATTCTTAATGTATTTCAATCCCTCAAGTGTAACTGACTCACTGAGCTTTACGGCCTAATTTTGTGTGTAAATATATTTTGTATTATAGACACAAATTCCTTCAGTTATAATACTCGATTACTGCCTTTCTTTTCTTGTACTTAATAGAATTATTATTATTAAAATATTAGGCCAAGGATCGACCTTCAATTTTTTTTTTGTTACATTTAAAGAGGCTTTTTAAGAGCAATAATGGATCCATGTGGTTTTGTGTCTGCTCAAAGCAGATGCTATTATCATGTCCATTTAGATATTTGTTTATTACTTTCTCCCTTTTTCTGGTTGTTTTACTGAAATGCCATGTGGAACATCTCATTTATATTATTGCCGGATGTTTGGGGTGATTTTGGCAGACTTTTTGTATCTTTCTGTCAAATTTCGAATTTGTTAAATTGAGCTTTTGATTTAGAAGTGTAAATGGAGTTTTTGGTGAGTTCTAGGCTTCCTTAATAGTGACCATGCTGCTAGATTTACTTGACTTTGAAGTTTCGTAATGTATTTTGAACTTAGTTTAGGGGCCATTCACTTATTACGTAACGCTTTTAGGGGGGGGGGGTCTAAGAATTCATTTTTTCGCGTTACGTAATAAGTGAACAGTCCCTTGAGAAAATATGAACTTTTAATCAGAGCTCGAAGTCCAGGCGAGTTGACTCGTGTTTATTCGGTTTTTTTCGAGTCACCTCAAGTCAATTCGATTAGAGGCTAGGGTGACCATCTAATTTTTAATGAAAATACAGGACATTTGATTAATTTCCTAAAAAATACAGGACATAGAGTAAAATTCGAAAATTAACGGAAATTTTCGTTAAAAATATACAGGACCTGGAACAAAACTTTCAAATTTATACAGGACAGTGTTTTGAAATACAGGACAGTACGTTGTAAAACTACGCAGATGGTCACCCTAATTAGAGCCAATTTTTTCCGAGTCACCTACAAGTCAGCTTGACTTAAGTTAAATTTGAGACACCTTTCAATTGCCTGTCGTATGCTCAGACCACTGAGCTATCAGGCTTTGCAAATATCTTAAATTTTGAACTTGTTTTTATCTGTTTTGAGGCTTAAGACTAGAACTCAAGTCTCAATTTTGAACTGCTCCTTTTAAAATCTGTTAAAATCCGATACGACTTTGAGTGCTGCTTAATACTAGTTTAGCTCAAAAATTAGATCTTCGAGTATAGATCCTTTTACAATATTTGCATCCGATTTCATTAAACTCGGCAATATAAATTGTAATAAAACTTTAAATCAGTGTTGGACAACCTTTTTTGTGCCATTGCACATCTTGGTTGTAAGCAGAACTCGAAGTCGGTGAAAATCTCGAGTGAACTTCGAATACTGGATGTAAGCCATGACCAACACCTCATTTATCAAATTTTTCGGTACCTTGGCACACAGGTTAGCCATCACTGCTTTTAATAATAATGTTTCAAATCATCTCAATAACATTAAACATCTGGACAATATCAAAAATTCCATCAGCAAATTGTCTACCTATTAAATTTAAGCCCAACTTATAACAATATTGCAAGATTATATCTTAAATAATTAAACACTGCAACCAAATACCCAATAAAAGCTTTAAAATTCTTTTATGACGGCAAATGTTCCCTTTTCTTCTCGGCACATTATTCATAAAATCCGACAATATTGTTCCATGGGTTTGCTGTATAGAATTTAAACAACAGAAAAATTGAAAATTCTACCACATGCAAATGATAGAAAGAAAGCATTTTGTGTACAAAAAGGGTAAAAAATTAAGTAAACATGATATGCGGTGGATGTATCCATGTTAATTGAATTGACTTTATAGTTATACAATTTTTTATTAACATTCAGAATAAAATGTTAGATTCGCAATACATTTTTTATTCCTCATAAAATACGTGAGGGTTGAAATATTTTATTGTAAAAAAATTAATTCCATTTCGAATTATTTAAAACTAATTAATTTCCTTCGATTCGAGCATAAAATTTTATTTATTTGAGCCCTTCACAGTCTAAGACAAATTGGCACAAAAGGAAATTTTTTTTTCTTTCATTTAATTAATCAGCACAAAGATCTAAAAAGAAAGTATTTTTATATAAAATGCCTATCAAGAATAAATTTTTCATCATATATCATTTTGTAATATAATTAACAATATCATCATGCAACAATATAACGCGATGACTAAGGAAGAATTTCTGTGAAATAATATCAGAACATGAATGAGAAACTTTTTTTTAATTCTTTGAGAGAAATGAGAGCTGTGATAATTTTGTTACAGCGTGCGTAGACTTGTTGATATCATATGACGTTAGCATCAGGAGTGTATAGAGTCATCAGAATATAATTAGAATTTTTAAAGAAATTTTAATACTTTTAACTTACATAAATTTCAAATGGGGTTGTTCAGACCCCTTCTCTCCTTCCCCTTTCTCTATCACAAATATATCATGCTTCAAGGGCTCCGTTTCTTAGCTCATGGCACTGCGATTGTGAAGCTATTGTATCAAATCGATTATATAAAATGACCAGATATTTTTTTTAAAAATAGAGGTCTTGAAGATAGAATAGAGAACATCCCACGTGTCTACCAATTTTATTGGACGAATTAGAACAAAACAAAACTATTTTATTTTTTAAAAACGAAAAAAAATAAAGACTGTTCTCTAAAAAACCAAGCAGATGGTCAGCCTACCTTTAGACCTACCGATTATATCCCTTCATCCCCCTCCCCTTCGCTCCTTAAATATTAGACGTCATTTGAGATTCTTTTTTTAAAACAGTAACAAACCCTTAATATCTGTAACTTAATAACCAATCCTCCAAGAAACGCAATGACAGCTAATTTAAAAAATTTTGTAAAAAAATATTCCATTTAATAAAAAGAAGTCCTTACGCCTTCATGTAAAATGTCATTCTAACAATAGAACCTTTTTTGGGCATATTTATTTTGTAATTTGCAGTCCATAAATAGTAAAAGAATGCCGTAGAGTGAATTTCTAATGAGTTTGTTTAGTCTACTGCTTTACTATAGAGCTGATCATAATTACTACGGAATTTACTCTGTAGTATTTTTAAATTGTTGGTAAAAAACATTTAATTATGATAATGAAAATGTTGACGACATTGTAGGGTGAGTTTTGTGAATTGTTGTATTTCGTCAAATTTTATGTCGTAAAACAGGAAAACGCTCTCAAATCGTCATTGAGTAGGCTGCCTATCTGCTTGGTTTTTCAGAGGATAGTTTTCTATTTTTTTTTAATTTTTCAAAAATAAAAAAGTTTTGTTTTCTTCCAATTCGTCCAGAAAACGAATAAAATTGGTAGACACGTTGGATGTCTTCTATTTTAACTTTAAATTTTTTTGGACCTTCAATTTAAAACGGGATCCGAACCACTTACAATATCTAAATAACAAGTAAAATTGAGCAATAAGAAAAATTCAAAAAAAACCTTTACCTATTCAGATAAATAGTGATCCAGAGGTGCGCTAGGGCGTTTCACAGCTAATGAGAGTTTAACGAGTGAGGATGCGCCAAACCACTGCATTCAAAACTAGACCTACAATTTATAGTGGGATCCGAACCACTCCTTTGATGACATTACTGCCTGTAGCCTACAAAGGAAGGCTGTGAGCCTCATTTCCAGTACATATGGTTCGAAAAAAGAACAAGTGAAAAATTTCTCATGCCCATTCTCGATCAAACCTCGTTGGGATCAAACCTTTCCCCAATCCCACTCCTTTGGATTTTTTTCCCGCCTAAGATTTTTCATCTATGCAAAAAAAAAAATCTTTTCGAAAAATTCATGGTTTTGCCTCTGTTCCATACATTATAATTCTAATGAACTGAATCTTTTAAATTTTTAATCACAAAGCTTTTAAAATTCGTGACTGAAATTGAAATTAGCTTTCAAGTAATTTTATTTTCTTCATTTTATTCAAAACGCAACCTCAAAAATACTTAAACTTTGAAGCAAAGCTTTTAGACGTCGATACAGAATTAGGCAATAATCAGAGGAGGATCCTGAATTTTTTTTTGGGGGGGTTTTCAAATTAAAGTTGGTTCAAATTTACTATTTTTTTTGATTTTTTGCCTCACATTGATATCATTGAAGTTTAAAAAAAATTATTTTTCCGAATATTCTACATCAAAATCTATCTTATCAAATACCACAGTAATATTATTTAACACGCAATATCAAGTCAAAGACACATTTGATGTGGTTTTTCATAAAGCTTGTATGATATTTACATCAAATAAAGCCGTAAATCTATATTTAAACTATTCTAGAACTTCCTACAAATTGTGATGTTGTCAGATATGACTAAAGACTTTTATGATTTTATTTCATGATGTTAGCCTACCTTTTATGATTCAATGTACATCAATTCCATCACAAAAAGAAATCGTCATGAATCCTAAATGCAAAACTAAGTTAGTCAATGAATTGTGTTCTTATTTATGGAACGATAAAAAGAATTGTTCAAAAAAAAAAGAGAATTCATGTAATGCATGCAAAAGGAGCACATTGTATCCATATGAAATTACAAATAATATCCCTTACTTAGATTTTCATCTTTTTGTTCATCCCATGTTTAAATATTTATGATCAGCTTTATTCGCAGATGTATTTAGAAGGTTTTTATCTGATTTTAAATATTTTATGGACCGAAATTGTTGTTTTTTAAATATTGGAATAAAAAAGCAATTGAAAGAACATTTCAGTTTTTGGATATCAACTTAGGCATAGTCATTGCTATTCAAAAGGTCAAAATCAACTTAATTCATGAGAAAAGGCAATTAACTAGTGCATCTCATCAAATGTCCACATCCTTACTAGACAAAATGTTAAAATTCCCCAAAAATAGTTTCAAATGCCAACAATTGACTCGCATGTATTGACATAATTGTAATAATTGTAGCTCTCCTATCCTAAGACATTCCATAATGCCAAGCTATAACAATGGAGAAGTTTTGTGGACAACATGAAATGATTTGAGTTAATGAATAATGTATGTTTATTGATCAAGTAATGAGGTCACATTTTTGGCAAAATAATTTTCTGAGCTTCTTATAATTGAAAATCTCAATAAGGAACACACACACAAAAAATACTCCTTTATTAAGCCACATTTGTGTATGCATGCGAGTGGTGAATAAATTATACATGAATCAAAAAATCAGCTGCCAATGGCATTTTCTTAAATGTTGATTTTTTTTTTTATTTTATAAAAATAAAAAGAAATTCTTTTTGGCATGCAGGGTTAAGGTTGGATCTTGAAAAAACAATTTTTCATTTGTTTTTTTAGACATAAAAAGTTTTTAAATTAATTACATCTTTTGTGATTTTGCTATAAAAATAAAGAATAGTCTATGAAAATATAGAAAATATCTTCAAAAACAACCAAGAAAGGCAAAAGGTCAATTCTTATTCTTTTCAAACCTCAAATAACAATCTTGTCAATCGTTTCCACGCACAACAATTTCGCAATCTTGTTTTGTAATTCGAGATTCATATTAATAATTGATTTGAAATGTCATAATGAATTAGATCTGGCATTAAATATCCAATATAATGAAACCTTGATTGGATGTATATGGAGCAAGTGTTGATCCTTAATAAATGGATTTTCAGAACATATTTAATGAATCGAAATTATTTTCCATAGAAGTCAAAATCCAATGGACAGGAATTTGTGAAATTTTCCAATAAATATTTATCATGGTGACCTTTCAGCTTCTCTGATATGAGCCATTGTTGGCTTTTATTCAAAGGTGCTTTTTTTGTCAATCAAAAGAATTTTCTCGAACCCACGTTGTTATTTATTATTTATCATTATGAAAAAAAAATCAGCCTGATTAGAAGCCAAGCAACACGTGGTTGGTGTTGCATAAAGTTGGATTTTGAAATAATCTAATTGAGTAACTTTATTGTAGGAGCTATTTCCGCAGTTCTCTAGAATTTTAAAATTAGAACAAAGAATAAATTAAATAATGAAGTTAAAAATATTCTTTGAGCTTTTGTTCTTTGACATATTGCGATTATGAGAGACTATTGCAGCACGTGGAAGTTGTTTGTTTTTAATTGTTGACTTTTAAAACGTAGATTATTAAGAATTTTATAAACAAAAAGCTTGTGAGAATTATTTTAAGGCTTCCAAAAGTTTTTTAATTTTAAAAGAATTTCTAATGGAAATTCAGCATGTACAAAATTAAGAATAGCTATACATTGACTGCAAGAAAGTATGAAAATGGCTGCTTATTGTCTACTAAATTCAAAACGTTGACATCCACCATCCCCGAATGGCTGAAAATGTGGCAACATGATAGCATGAACACAACATGTCGGATTATGTGAAATACACCATGTGCATTTTGGGATCCTATAACAGCAACAACTACACAAACTATAAAAAATTCATAAAACAAACATTTCAATCGCAAATACATAAAAACAAATTACAGCACATTCACGTCAATATCGCAAGTGTGACTCATTAATTCTTAACATCATAAAACATTAATTACAATATCTAAACGGTTCATGTCACTTACGATGATGATGATAATGCTGTAGTTGAGAATTAATTTGCATTAAGATAACATCACTGCATATGGTGATGAAAATGAATTTAAATTTAGTCAAGTGTAAATGATGTCGTTGATATGACTTTTTCTGTCATTAACTGATGCAATGTGTGGATTGACAAGGATGAGTTTAGAAGCTGTGGATTGTTGTAGCTGAATTGAAGGGTTTTTGGATATCAGAGAAATTTCTTTGATGCATTTATGGCAGTGTTTCTTAAACTATGCTACGTGTTAAAATGACACAAGTTGGTTAATCAATTAGGAATACAGCAACAAGCTGGTTTGACTCTGGGATGGTTCTTGACTCAAATCGAAGCCAGCACCATGCCAAAGACATGCCGGTTTAACGCCAGATTTCTATTCGATTGACCCACTTGAGGTATTCGAAGTGGAGCTTTACTATTTTTTGATAAAGTTCTAGATGTGTCATTTTTAGTTGTCAGCCTTACTGTTTTGATGATTTGCTGCTCCTTTTTTCATGTTCATGTTATTAAGTATTATTATTATTATTATTATTGCTTCGCGTACAAAAAAGTTTGAGAAACACTGACCTAAGGCAATCCTAAGGAAAACCAAAGGATTCTAAGTTATAAGGCAATTTAATAACAAAAATAGATTCTATTGGAAATTGTAAACATTTCTTTTCATTGTTGTATCCTCAATCTCCAGCATGTCCTTCCAAAAATTACATAAACACATCAAAACAACATGTTCTTCTACTCAGCACTCTTCTGTCCAAATTATTCACGGGAAAATTAACACAAAAACTTGTAGTACATAAAAAGAACTTTTTCCATCCTTTCTCATCGCCATAGGACACCAAAATGAGTGCGACTTTATAGATAATAAAAGAATTGAATAAAAATAAATTTGGACAAAAAGTACCAAAATTAGCATATCGAAAATGTTTTCATCATCCGTAACTCCAATGGTGATATATGACTTGCATGTGACATATTACGTCTGATAATAGTCTCAAGGATGTATATCAATATTCACAATAGATCATGTAGGCATCATATGAATGAGATCATTCAAAATGTAGCAGCACATACCGTATGAAAACTTTATTAAATTTAATAATCGTGAATGTGTTACATTCATGTCGATAACTCTGTAAAGGCATAAAAATTCAATTTGTTTTCGATCTGACGCAATTTTTGCTCTTTGTTAAATTGCTAAAGGCTTTCTTCGTCATTTATATTTTTTTCTTGGATGACGAACAAGGATTGTTGGTCTTTTGTATTATTTCGTAGATTATGTACGTAGGAAAGGATAAACTAGATTTTCTATTAAATTGCCATACTGTCCCACTTATGAATAACTTTTACATTGTTGTGGCAGTAATTTGAATCCCTTGCGAGTATGAGTAATTTTGTTATCCCTGAAATTTTGGTTGCTGATCGGCAATATATCATGAAATACAGTTTTTTGACTGACTTTAGTGTTGAGATAATATTAAATTAAATTTTTTCATTTTTTTTTTGCTATTTGACTTGATGGATGATTTGTTTGTAATTTCGGGATGCAAACGGGATCAATAAATTTTGTAGCTGCAGACAACGCTTGAAATTTATTTTAATTTTTTAATTAATTTACCTAGTCCAGCATTAACTTGATTTTCGACTATTAATTTTAATTCAATCTAAAATAAATTTGTAAAATTAAATTTGTCATTTAAATTGCATTACTGAACTCATCCTATACATTGATTTCAAATCATCAATACCGAGAGTGACTATCAACATCATTTGACTTAAATACTTTTAATTTCAATGTTAAATGTTTTGATTTGAATTTCAAGGACAAATTAGAAATGTTTTTAAAGTTGATTGTTATTAATTATGATGCAGATGTTGTAGGAGGGAATTAAGAAAGGCAATTACATTAAGAATACTGTAAACAGTTATTGTTTAACGGTTTCTTATTGTTTTTTTGCAAAGGAACAAATCAGTTAGCGTGTAACATTGTTATTTAAAGATTTATACAAAGTCTTTTAAAAGATCTATTAATAATTTCTGATGACAAAAGAAATGTCATAAGCAATTTCAAGGTTAGTAAAAATTCAGCATAGAACAGTGTTGTCCAAATTGTGTGCAACTTTGTTCATGGCTTACCCCTACGGTGTGCCTAAGGTTTTTTAAGGGAGGTGATTTTATTGTTCGTTCTTTTAACAAATTAGTTTTTGGTAATTAAGTGCGATTTATTGATTAATGATTTAATGTAAGGGGGTGTTCGGGCACTTAAGGATCCCCCTAGCTACACCCCTAAGGTATGCTGTGACTCAAAAAGCTTGGACAACACTTTCGTAGAATGAATAATCTTAAAATTGTCCTTTTTTGTGGTTTTCCAATTTAATTTTGTAGAATTTATGAACTTACTTGATTCTTCTGCTAAGTTTAGAACTTCTTGCGTCGACTTCCTTTTGCAAAACCATCAATTTTTTAAGAATCCACAAACTGAATTTAAATTACACGTTTTTCACAAAATATGTCAAAGCATTTTATGATTGAAATAAAATTGAAAAGTTTAATTGAATTTAAATTGCTTACTTATTCTCATTTTTATTTGATTTTCGGTTTGGATAGCAAAACTGATTTAAATTAAGGAGGTTGTAAAATAAAAGTTTAAATGATTGTGGTTATTTTTGAAGCATTTAATGACGTCAGTTACTTTAGATAAATATTTACAAATGTTTCGATATTTTTTCACATTTTTTCAATTAAAATTCCGAAAATTCTTTTGTGCTGATTTTTCATACCTTTTAAAAATTCTTTGAATAACCCAAAATTAATGATATTTGAGGATGTCTTATTGATCATTTATCACCAATAAATGTGACATTTTCAGATCCTTAAAGAATAATAAATAATTAATTGAAAACCATTGAAATTCAATACCTTATTAATCCACAACAATGTCCTTTTTCGTAATCAAAATTTTCATGATTTATTAAAATTTTCCCACAAGAAACTTTACTTTGAGAGTCATTCATAAATGATGTGCATCACAATTTTCTTTTTGATGCCTTTGTAGCAAGAATTTAATGGCAGTTGTTGAGCATAGCTTAAACATCACACCTAAAATCTGTCGTAATATTCACCATCACTGATGAACAACTCCAAACAGAAAATATCAAAATTCAAACACGAAAAAAATTTCAAATCACGTTTTTATGGCAAATATTGATGCTTTCTACCTTTTTCAGTGGTCTTTATGATTATTATATTACATCGATATGATCATTGGCAACTGATAAGCTTGAATTTAAATTTTTAAGGGTAGCGTTCTTTAACTTTTAAACACTGGAAGTGCATACTTATTTAAACATTAAAGAATTTATTCATAGAATGATGTTGGAAAATATTCTATCCAATTTTTCTTCATTCAAAAGTTTGTCTAGGAAAAAAAATTCTAAATTAAAAGTTATTGCTTCAATTTATAAATGCAGTTCATGATTCATCATTTGACGTGTGAAAAGTTCACGGAAGGTGTGTACGCACACACATATGTGCACATGTATCTGATGTCTGTATTGACAATCCTGAATATTCATTACATTGGAGGTTTGGGGTTACTTATGGAACCAACTCAATTCTCCCAGAAAACTCTCAATAGTCAACAGAACTTCCGATTCATAAAGCATTATTTTAACATGAAACAAATTTCCTTCCCATTCCAGACCAAGAAAAAACTTTACAATGGCAGTCATTTTATCATCAAGAATTCTTTTCTACGTCTTCGCCTGCTTGTGTTTAATCATGGCAGTTGCCTGTCGTCCTCAGAGTTCACTCGATAATCAAGTGAGTTGACAATTTAATGTTTTATTACTCGATTAAATTACATTACATATTCATACGATAAAAAATATTAATGACACATTTCTTTATTGTTATTTATCTAGGAATCATCGGATCAGGACAGTAGTGTCGATATCAGACGCTTATATAATGCATACAATAACTACCCTGGAAACAATATGATTTCACCTGAGGAACGAATGGCTCTTAATCGACTTCAATATGAGATGATGGCAAACTATGTTCAAAAGTGAGTTTTTTTCTTCCTTTTTTGCGTACCTTTGGGAAACATTTTCACATGAATTGGATGGGGAGAATAAAGGAAGTTAAGGATATGATGTTCGAGTTATGGATAAATGTGATTTTCATGTTGCTGTAGGCTTGCTTTTAAAGGGGAAATGTTTAATATATAAAAAAATAAGTATGAAGGCTTAGATTTAAAGGTGAAAAGGTATTGTAGTCTAATACTGGGAGATTACAGTATGAAGTTCATGGTCAGAAAATCAGCAGTTCCTGGTTACTTTCAAATTCCCTAATTGCACAAGTCTCTGGAGTGGCTATTGGATTCGATTTAAATCTAGCACCATTCCAGAGTCATGCTGGTTTGGTACCAGATTTCTATTCGATTATCCGTATTGTGATTCTTCTGGATTATTCAATAAATTGGTATAGCAAGAAACTCTGTCTAAGTTATTAAATAAGAAGAGTCTGCATCCCAGCTCTTAAAGTTGATATTTCCCAGTAAAGCTTTTGATTCATAAGATGTAATTTTGAGTATCATGGGAAATTCGATAATTTTAAGGAACATAACAAAAGACAGAAGACATAACAGTACAATCTTGATCCAACTGCTTAACAACTTCCTTAATTCTTTTAAAAACTTAACTAATATCCATAATATTTAATGTCCAATTCTTATTTAATTATAGTATGCCAAATGCTGCTGGATGGTCACCGGAACTTTATCGTTCACCTGAAATCAAGAGACAAGTCCGCTACCGACAATGCTACTTCAATCCAATTTCCTGCTTCAGAAAGTAAATGAATTCAACAGTTCCTATAACGATTCTATAATTTGGTCCACAACAAAACAAGCACTGAATAAACTGAAAATGTTTTCGCTCAAATCTTTCATTTTTTTGAAAAAAAAAATAATGTAACATTAAAAAAAGTCTTACCTCAAACTTTATATTTTATCTATAGACATGACTAGAACTTATGTTTTATTTTGGAAATCGAAATGAGCATGAATGGCAGCTTAACTATTTTTAATCATTTTTTTCTCACTTTATTCACATGCATAATCTAATTGAAGAAAAATAATGAAAAAAAAAGAATAAAAAATAATTATTTATGTATTAAGGCATATAATTGTTATGAATTTTGAGAGAGCTAACAATGTTATGCATTTGTCATTATCGCTGAGAGAAATGAAGCCATATTAATTCTTTAAGAAATTTGATAAAAAATATATTGAATTAAAAAAATATATTGATGTGTGATTCTTTCAGATTGTCCAAGAAACTTTCCCCGAAATTTTTTTTCAAAATTTTTTATCAAATTTCAAATATTTAAAAGAGCAAAAAAAAGTCTTAAATCTAATTGTTCTATTAATATTATCAATAAAATAAATTGCATCTAACGATGATTTTGTCTCCTTTTAAAGTTATTTAAACAAGAAAAAATATTGCATTATGTCAATAAACCATCACGTCTATTGAGGAATGTCATTGTACAAATCCGATCAACAATTAAAAGCATCTTCTTGTTATGGCATTACGAGTGGGGGGATCTTTTGAAATTATATTTATAATGTTTAAACAGCCTTTAACGACATCATGAAATGATTTAATTTTAATATAAAAATTATTCATTAGTCGCCACAAAATCAACAGCAAAAATAGAGAAAAAAAGATGTTGAGAAGGAATGTAAAATAATAAAGAAAATAAACTTTTCATGTCTCTTGTAAGAACTTATTCAGATGAAAACAAAAAAAAATTATAAAATAATAATAATAATAATAAAGAAAAAGAAAAGAAAAATTCTTGTTTGTTTTTTTTTATTTTATATTATTTTCAATCATGAATGACAATTGTAGTACTTAATAATATTCATTGACTCTCTTTGTACTGCGTCGCACTGGTTCATTTTTCAGGAAGGAACTTGATTCACAGTAAACTTTCATTTAAAGTCTATTTGTTTGCTTTTTAAAAATGTGACGCATTAATATTGAATTTAAAAGGAAGCATTTTTAAGATTAAAGTTTTTAAAGATTTAAATTTCAGACTGAGATATTTTTATACTTTTTTTAAAGATTGTCAAAATTTTAAATTTTTTTTAAAAGATTGTTGAAATTTTAAAAATTTATTGAATTTTTTTTTCAACATTTGTTTGACTTTAATGTTAATTATAAGCTTTTTAAACTTGAATATGCTTAAAATATTTAAAAACTTTAAACAATTTGTCAATTTTAGTTTTTTTTTCCTTCAAATATTGTCATTTGAAAAAGATTTGACTTTTCAATTTTTCGATATTTTTAAAACATTTTTGATTCATATACATTTATTTATATTTTTAAACTTTTAAATCACGATAGATTTTAAAATATTTGAAAATTTAAAATGTATTTAAAATTTTTTTTGTTTTTTCATTTTTTTTTGTTTTTAATTTTTTTTTGTTTTTATCTTTTTTTTTGTTTTTCAAATTTTACAATTTTTTTTTCAATACTTTTGAATTTTTTTTTGTTTTTTAAATTTTTTGCATTTTTTTTCAAAAAATTGCACATTATTTTAAATTTTTCAATGTTTGAATTTTAGAAATCAAATGTTTAAAATAATTAAAATTGCTTTAAATGCATTTTTGTCTCAGTCCGAAATATCTTTGAAATTTTAGCTTTGAAATTATAAACTATTAAAGTACTGAAGATTGATTAAGTATTAAATGACTTCCTAAATCTCAATTTACCACCATAAACAACCAATCACTGTGATTTTGGAAACGAATTGACATAGTCGTGCATCATATGTGGTGAAATGCTCTGATGATACCATGCCTTGAAGCTGTTATTAGTTGCAAACTTAATAACCATGTCCTTCAACTCATTAATCTTCAATTTATATCCAACTTGCCAGATTTCAAAGAAATTTTTCAAATTCATCTGTGCTGCCAATGCTGCTGTACAGTCTTCAAGCAACTTTTTATTTTCATTCTATGAGAAAAAAAAATAAATTTCAATAAATATCAATGCTGATAAAAAGATTTATTATATGTCTTACCTTTGCAGCGAAAATAAGAAGAGCTGCTGATGCATCAGCTATCATTTTCATGTTTTCAAGATAAATATTAGAAATTTCGTTCAATAAATCTTGGTCGCAAGGATCTGATGTTGGTAAAGTAACTTTACCAAAAACTGGTAATTCAATGCTGAAGCTGCTTTCGCTATCTTCTTCATCTTCTGTTGGTGGCTTTGTACAATTTCCTTCATGGCAATGTACCTTAATGGTTGCTTCTGAACGATAAATCTTAGGAGTTGCTCCATTTTCTGAGCAATTGTCGAAATCGTCATCAGACATGTCATCAATTTTGGCACTGTGTTTAGTCTTAATGGCATCTTTTTGATGACCTTTAGCAGTTTGTTCATCTTGAGTATCAACTTGAGGTTTTTGAGTAATTTGAAGCTCATGTGGAGTTTCAACATCCAAGCAGTGATCGAAATCTTCTTCAAATACAACTTCTTTTACTTTTTTTACATCTTGGACATCACCAGCAATCTCAGCATCTGAGCAATGGTCAAAATCAGCATCATCAGTATCTTCTTGTGGCTCATTAACATCAATTGTTGCATCATTAATTTTCTTTTCAGCCTTTTGTGCATTATTAATAGCTTTATGTGCTTCTTCAGTAAGTCTTTCAGCTAGCTTTGGATTTATGGAAGTTTTCATGAGTTCACTAAATGCACTGACAATTCGAGCTTCATCCTCTGCCCAAATGATAGCTTGCAGAACAGCATTGAAAGCTTTTGCTGTTTCATCAACATTGTTAATGGCATCAATTTCGGAAAGTTCAGCATCAAATTCTTCATCTTGTTCTTCTTCTAGTGCTTCAATTATTTTTCCATCTGTAGCCACATCCTGTTTTTGATTTTGTTTTTCTTCTGGTGCTTCAACTAATTCTTCATCTGTAGCTTCATCCAATTCTCCATCTGAAGTATCAAGCAGTTCTCCTTCAATAGTATCGTCCAATTCTCCGTCCGAAGAATTTTCTTGTTCTTCATCTAGTTCCTCATCCAGTTCACCTTCTACTGTATCATCCAGTTCTCCATCTGAGCTTTCAGCTTCAATCTGAGATTCTGATGAATCATTTTGAGGACCAGATTCAGTCAGAGAATCTACTTCAGCTTCATTAGCATCGATGAGTGGTTCCTGCATCTTTTTTGCTTCTTCAAGTTCACTTTGTAAATGATTAACAAACTCCAAAGTTTTTTGAGTCTCATAGTTGAATGTCATTGATCCCAAAGCATCATTTAAAGCCTTAAAAGCACGTTTAACATCTTCAGCCTCCTTATCAGCTTTATTCATAGCCTCCAAAGCATCATTTAAACCTTTTAAAGCAAATGGTGGCAAGTCCTTGTAGAATTTCAGTGTGAAGAAAGTGACTTTTGATGTAATTTCAAGCTTATCTCCTTCTTGGACTGGAATATATTGCTGCATTTGATACTCAAATGTTGGATTCATGATGGTGAATAATGGCGATGTTAGGATTGTTCCGTCTGTGAGAGGAAATAGAATTTAAGGATTATTGATTATTTGAATTAAGGATTATGAAATTACTTTGAGTCACTGCTCAACCCTCTTAATCCCCCCATCCTAGATGTCACACCTTAATTTTCAAATTATAAGGACATGAAGGCCATCAGGTGCAAACCATTAAATTACCTTCGAAAACAAGCTAGCTTAAGCTATTAAATCAGGTAAACTTTAAATTTAAAAAACTAATTTAAGATCAAAATTATAACTTTAAGTGAAAATTTATAAAGCACATCCTTAAACACCCCTAAAACATTAATTACTCACCTTTTAACAGAATCTCAAACTTGAATTTGGCATTTTTATCAAAGTTGACTTTCTTCAAGAAGAATCTCGAGACAACGAAGATGCTGCTAGTGCCCCAGCTGCATGATGACAGTTGCAATGACCATTTTGCTTCAGCTTCTTTGAAATCGACCTCGTCAGACATCACGATGAAGTTTTTATCCCAATCACTTTTAGCTAAGATGGTCAGGTTCCAGTCGAACTCGGATTCAGCAGAAAACTCTTTCATTTCAATCGGTTGATTCATCATTTTTTTGATGGTTAGTTGTTGAATGTTTAATAAATTAAACTGAACTATGATTTGTAGGTTAATACAGTGCACTTTTATATCCCTAGGGGGCGTTCAGGAAGAAGTTTCTGATAAAAAATAAAAATAAAAACAGCGATAAAGTTTTTTAATTGAATTTTTTAAGCTGGCTGGAAAAGTTTTTAAAGTTTAACTCAACGAATTTTTAAAATTCAAATAAAAGCTTTTTGTAAGGTTTTGAAAGCAAAAATTCAAATTTTAAAAATCCGTTAACAACTTTTTGAATCAAAAAAGTTTATTTTTTTCTAAGAAAATAAAAAAAAAACAGTTTCTGAAATCGTAAAAATGCTGAATTTGAATACAAATATTTGATAGTAAAATAAACAATAAATCATTTTAATAATTATAAATTTTTTAAAATTTTATTTTGCCACTTATTTATTTTTTTTCTCATATAACATTAGCATAAATACTGATTTAAATGAAGAGAAGATTTACTTGTTTCTATCAAATTTCTTATGTATGACTTTCAATATTAATATTAAATTAAGAGAAATTATGAAGAAGGTGTGAACCGAGCAGCACAGGAGGGTTATTGGTGCGTTGTAGATTTTGGATGGTAAATAATTTGTCAATAATTTAAAATTATTGAGTTTAATTTTTTAATTTTTCATTAATTTGCAAAATATCAAAATTAATCTATGAAGCTTGAGCAGGAGAGGGGGCTGGTTTATTCTTGATCGATTCTTTCAATTCAGTTTTTAATTAAGAGTCAATTCTGAGTTGAAATTGAAATCATTTATATAATTTTATGGTCATGTCAATCTCTTGCTGACATTTTGACGCTCAATTTACTTTATTAAATTGATGGACATTTTTATATATTTATTTTGACATAATTTTATTTAAATTATGTAAGCGAAAAATTGTATTGATTTTTTTAAAATTCTTTAAATCTATCTTTTGTAAATAATTGAATAAATTGTTGCCATATAAGACTAAAGTTCTTTTTAAATTATTGAAATTATATTCAAGAATTAATCAAGTTGAAGAGTGGGAGGGAAGGGGGGGTAGGTTTTTGACTAAATCAGTGTATCTCAAACTTATTTGGTGCAAGGCTCATTTTTTACATAATTTTTTTTTCGGCCCACTGAATAGTCTCGCGGCACTCATAAATGATTTTCATGACCTTTTTGAAGTCTCAAAACATGAAAATAAAGGGTCTATTTAACAATAATTTTTTTTCGCGGCATACAGTTTGAGAACGACTGATTTAAATGATTGAATTTTGAATTTAATTCAAAAATTAAAGATTTGGTTTCAGAGTTGGAATCCTATCAATTGAGGAGGGGGTAGGGGGTAGGTTTTTGAAATAACTCTTGTAAAACGTGAAATTTAAAGTTCATCTTTGTGCTGCTCGGTGAAATTTGAGCAAAAAATATTCAAATGGATTAAAAAATGCAGTTTTGTTTTAGGTATTGATTTCCAATTTTTGGGAGGATTTTAAAATATTTATAATTTTTTCTTTTAAGAAAAATCAATAATTATTCATCAGGTCAGACTTAAATTTTATTATTTATTAAAAAATATTGATAAAAAGTTTACCTGCTTTAAAAGTTTTTTAAAGTTTTGAATATTTTAAAAATTACCTCAAAAAAATACGAATTAAAATCCCCAAAATTAAAATGCATTTTTCACCCACTTGACATAATATTGACGTTGAATTCTTTTTCTTTTTTAACTTTTTGAAAAAGGCACTATATTTCATAAATTATTTGTCTTTTTTTATAAATTTCCTAAATATATTCATATATGATATATATAACACTAATAATATTTATAATAATTAATTTCTTCATTATATTCTTACAAAATTACAATTGCATCGTCATTTCTTTCATTTTCTTTTAATAATCTTTTTAAATCCTATAATAACATTTTTTAATTAATTAATAAATAACATTTTAAATGATATTTTGTTTTTCTTCTCTCGTGTTAAATTGACTATTGAAATTATATTTATTTAATAGCATAATCCTAAATATGATAATTATTAATCTATAAAAAAAATTTAACAGTTCTTGTATTAAGTACATTCCTTAATTTTCTAAAATTATTAATCATTAATAATGCAAAAATATTCAAAAAAATCTAATCAATATATTTTAATAATTTTTTTTATGTTATCACTTTATGTTAGTTTCTGTTAAGTCAATGAATCAATAAAAAAAAGTTAAATGAAATAATAATAAAAAATAAAAATATTTTGGTGGGATGAATTACAAAAGATGATGAAGAACCGTTATCAAAATTTGACAGAGTCAGCACTGCCTGAAAATTCTCGTGGAATTGTCATTTTTAAGAAGCTCTTTGTGTCAATTAAATTCTCATCACCAACGTTTGATGTGATGTTCAATGAGTTGCAAGTCGTGCAATTGCATGGCTGATTAAGTCTTTTTAACAGCTTTGATCTTAGCTTGAGTGCTGGTCCAAGTTTCATTCCCAAAATATTAATTAAATGTTCTTCTGTTAGCATCATTAAGCCTTCACCGTCGATGCTTTGCTCTCGGAAATTCTGTAAATAAAAAGAGAAAAAATACAAAATTAACTCAAATGCGAATTGACTGATAGCCACGTGCCTACAGGGGCTTTATCACGAATTGTCCATTAATTTCTTTTCGCAGCCTTCTCTTTTTTTTTACTACTCTTGCTTCTTCATTCTTAACTGCAATTTTCCCTTCAACTTAATTCACTTTTTTCCCCTTTTTTATATGCTTGATCTTCTTCCATTCTGTTGAGTTGTTTCTTTTCTTAGTCCGATGAATTATGAAATACAAGTACCATTCACAAGATCAAAATGAGAAAATAATAAAATAAATTAGCAAGTTTGTGGAGATTTTGCGTGTTTTGTGGATGGAAAAAGCGAACTTTTTGGTCATATCAAGATCAATTTGGGGCACTTATCTTTAATATTATTTTATTCAGGTTAGTGCTAGCAGGTAAAAAGAAACCTTTGCCTATTCAGATCAATTCTGATTATGATTCTAAGCTAATGGAAATTTAACGAGTGAGGTTGCACCAAACCACTCGAGTCGATTCGAACCCTATCAACTTCGAGCTCTGGCTTAGAAATTGATCTAAATCCGTTGATGACAATGATGTCTGGAGCCTTCAAGGGAAGGCTGTGAGCTTTATATGCAGTATAAAAGGAGGGTTTGCAGCTAATGCTCAACCCAACATAGTTTTCATTGTCCAAAAACATTGATTGACTGATCCTTTATTAAAAGGATTTATATGGAGACATTGAGGCATGATTCCGATTGCCCAGAACCCTAACAAGTCACTAGAAGTTGACTAGCAATTTGGTTCCCATACCTAAATTCAAAATCATCCCAAAATGCATAAATTCCTTAATTTGTTGATCAACTTTTGACAGTTTATCAAGATTGTTTGCTTTAACACCTCAAATACAGCTTAACTCTCAAGTTTATAAATAAAATCTTTTGCAAATAATACCTCAAACAAAATTCCACAAATTAAAATTAATCAGCATCAATAAAATATTGTCAAATTTCATTCCCAGCAGCACAAACAAAAAAAATTCAATTCTAAAAGGTGTGTCTCTCGGCTACCTACCAACTTAAATTCATCAATATTTCTTTTATTCTCCAAATTTCTTGCCTTCAAATCAAAAATCAATTTGATGCCATGAACTTTTTTTTCTCACATTTCATCGCCAACATCAAATTTGCATAAAAAATAAATTTTTCATTAACTCCCAAAAAATATTTTTTTGCTAGGTATTAAAATAACTTTATAGCCTTGAGTGTTAATAAGTCTCAGCTACAACCCTAATCAAAACATAATCAGCCCACCAATTAAGCATAGTTTTGTCATACTGACAGACAATAACACCCAACACGACGCCTCTTTTTTTGATTTCGTAAGACTCATGTTGTATTCAGTGCGAGGATAAAGCTTAACATTTTATTTTTTGTTAATTCATAAATTGTTTTAGTGAAGAATTTTCGCTTTTTATTTAATATTTCATTATTTATTATCATCATGTGGTATTGTCAACATGTTGCGACTAGTAAGTAATAATAAATAACATTACAATTAAAACCGGTCGCGAGATAACATAAGCAGTAAAACATCGATCACAACATAAGATGATGGAGATGATGGAGCGAAGAAAATAATAATGAAGTAGATGATGATTGCAATCGACAATGAGTTAAAATTAATTAAGCTTTTGCAATGAGTATAGTACAACATCGCTGCATAGTTTACATTCAGAAAATGTGAAATAATCGTCAGGATTAATGGGTAGGTGGTGTGATTTGTGGACATTTTATTCGAAGAATGATTTTTCTGTTCAATTATAATTTGATTAAATTGTAAGTTTAATAGATCCATACCCTATAGAACTCTAGAGTACCCTAAAGGATACTTGCAAAAATCTTCGTATTATTTCGATACTTTGACCAATTGCTTGTCATAAGCAGCAACCAAATAAATTCAAATAACTAGTGTTAACTGTAGATATGGCTCAAAAGAGTATTCTGTAGTAGATAGGCCTGAACATAGAGCTCGTGTTGAAACTGGTTATATGTGTATGATGGATAGCCAAAGTAAAATAAGTACCTAGGTGTCCAAGTGGCTGGGATCTCTGATAGAGTTGTCAGAGATCGCCTCTTTTGAGGTCATGGGTTCGATTCCCATCAAACCTGACTTGTTTTACATTTGTATACACATACGACAGTTGAAGGGAGCTCTTCATTAATCCAGAATGTATCAAGAATGGTCAAAATCATTTTAGTTATTGTTAAGGATCGTAAGGTGCCTAATTCCTACCCTAGCTACACTCCTGGTGAAAGTTTTTCAATGAATCAATGAATGACGTCTTAGTCATGTTTGGTTACCTCAAGATCATGATATTGACGATCACAATTGAGTTTAATCTAAGGCATATGCACTGAGGATTAATCACAAAAATCCATAATATCCCCAAAAAATCCCAGCATTTTCTGTCATCAAACTTTGAACCCATGCTTAAGTTGATTAATAATTGAGGGATTTCATGTAGAACTCAAGGTTTGATGACAGGAAGTGCTGGGATTTTTCGGAATTTTTGGGATCAATCCAGAATGTATGAATGTTTAATCAATCCACAATCAAAAGGTGTCAATCAGGTAGACAATTTTACATCCCAAACCCCTCAAAGTCCTCACAAATCAATACATCAACCAATAAAACCAACAAAGAGTAAATAAATAAGTCGATAGAAAGAGTAAGCATAAGATATAATTAAACATAAGCTCCTACAAGTATATCTATACGCATATTGTATTTCTATAGATCATATACAGGTCTATCATCATTCACAATCGCTTGGCCACAGCGCGAGATAGAAAGAAAGATAAAGTATTATTGCGACCAGTAGCTGGAATGATTAATTGATTACAAAAGCGTTGAATGGTGCGTCCAATGGTGCTTCTGTAATAATTCTTCTTATTATACAATCTACCGATATTTTTATATTTTGCTATATGAACGATAGCAAAAGAAGTGGAAAAAATTGGATATTAATGTTTTCGCATTATTGTTTGCTGATTATGAAGATTAAAGAAATTTTTTTGCAATTTTTCTTTATTTCGCATTGCCTCTCATTTCTTTATTGTCTACTCTATAACATATCTCTCCACTCGGTCTTTATGTGTACGTACAACACATTTTTTTCGGCTTAACTCTTTCATATATATTTTTTTACAATATTTTCTTGTGTAATAATAATCGACAATGATAGGTATGTATGTTATGTTTATTATTAAACACTATGTTTGATTACATGAAAAGAAGAATTATGGCTAAAAAAATCTTTTACTTTAGACAATATTTCATTCATCATTTCTGATCTTTATACGAGTTTTTTCTTTCTTTTTTTCCTTTTATGTTTTATTATTATGTTTTTCGCATTATAATTTCATGTCTTCCAGATCATCATCATCATCATTATTATTATCATCATCATGATGTGGAGTCCGATAAATAAATTGCATACAAAAATTGACCTTAAAATGTAGTCGCATCAAGTAATCCTACTCTTCTGAAGTGCATGGATAGCTAGGCTGATCATCTGCTTGGTTTTTCAGAGGACGGTCCTCCATTTTTTCATTTTTAAAAAATAAAATAGTTTTGATTTGTTTTAATTCGGCAAGAAAACAAATAAAATTGGTAGACACTTGGGATGTCCTCTATTTTTTCAAAAAATATCTGGTCACCCTAAGCATAGCGTGAATATTGAGGGGGTTGAGTTTTTTCGAGAATTTTGTTTGATTGGCTTGATGGCTGGGCATTTAGGAAGTTTAGAAAGATTAGCTTTGGTAATGCAGATGATTTGAAGCATTTTAAAGCAACTTGCTAATGATTTAAGGGACATAAATGCATGAAATGAGTTCGGATTAAGGCCTAATTGACCAAAAGCTATTTAAATCAGCAGTAGTTTGCTAGTCTAAGATTTCATACATTATATTTTGAATCGATGAGCTTAATATTGAGTTTTATGATTCAAAGTTCATGTTTCCTTGTTCAGAACTCTAGTATTGTTGCAGCAGAGTCTACAGATCACTATATAAGCTAGTCTTAATGGCTAATGTCGGTTAATCGATCATAAATCCAGCACCAAGCCGGTGTGACTCTGTCATGGTGCTGGATTAAAATCGAAGTCAGCACTAAACCAGTATCATGCGAGAATGACGAATGATTTCTATTCTATTAACCACCTTGTGCTATTTGGGTAGCTTCATCAACATCTAATGATGTCTATTAAATATACATCTCAATATATCCTAAAAGCTACTCAATGTTGAATCAAAAATTAATTTAAATCAAATAAATGCGCTCAGGTCATCCAGAAACTTTATATATTGCCAAATAAGATCTTACAACTTTATTCATACATCCTCGTGTTTGCGTTTGCATACATCTCCGTACATACGGTTGGAAAAAAAATATTTCATTCATATACAAGATAAGAATTATTATGTTTAAAAGAATGAGAAATAAAAGATATAAAGAGAGTCGACGATAAAAGAAGAAAATGCATGACATGCACATGCACCTTAGCCAAAAATGATATGTGTATGTAAGCCGTCAAATTATGGATGTAATAATTCATAAATTGCGTCATAATATGAGCATAAATCATTCTCACGTAAGTTTTTTGATGTTGTCAGATAACAACATCATCTATAGACTCATCCCCACCCGACATTCTATATGCTATGATACAGCTTCGCAATTATTTTGCCATTTCTCAACCAGAAGCAATGAAAAAAAAAAAAAAAAGAGTTTAAAAATAAAAGGTTAAGAAGTAAATTGTGGAGATGAGAGAGGAACAAAATATGGCAATAAGGAGCAGCAGCAAAAATGCACAGAATTAAACAAAAGCAGGCAACAATTTAGGGATGATAAAGTATGCATGAAAGGGAATTGTCCATTCGGAAGGTAATTATGTGTGCTACAGGTCTTCTTCTTCAACTTGATATTAAGTCTCTTTTAGCTTTTTTATTTCTTGAATAATAAGCAACAAGTTAAGAACTCAAAATGCAGACATTCAATCACTAACGTATGAAAAAAAAAAATTACACGCATGTCGGCAGTGTTGATTATTGCGATACTCAACTTAATGTTGATGCTTGAGTTAAAAGGAGGATTTATAGGAAGTTAAATGGATCGAGTGCTTGTAGGTTTAGACTAGATCGAATTATTGGTTCAAGGCCTAACCTAAAAGTATTCTTATCCTGGACATCCAACCTCATAGACATCAGCTATGCTATCCTCAAACCCCAAGAGCATTGTCTGGACTGCATTAATGTTCAGAACTCTAGATTGGATAGCATCTAAAGTCTTAACTACCAAAAAATGATCCAAACAAGTGATGACTAAGCAAATTATAGTAAACACTTCAGTCAAACCAAAGATCCCATCCAGATCATCCCAACACTGCATCTGCTTTACAAAAAAGTGATTGCATGCATAAGAGAAATACTCAGAATGTCGCAACATTTGCACGCAAAAATAAATAATAGAGAATTACGCTCTCTCAAGTTTTTTTTTATTTCTTACAAGGAGCATTTTATTGAGGAAGTGCTGTTGACATTTTGTCTGTTTATATGAAGGTGTTTGTTATGACGGAATAGATTTTTTTTTTGAATAATTAAATAAATTAATTTAAATTATTGTGTGTTTGGCATATAAAAAAAATTCCGTATTGGATGGACTGTTTGTCAAATATAAATTGGATCAGTTGAATTTGGTTAGTGATTCAATGCTGAAAGATTTGGAATGTCTTTGAGATGATTAATTGATTTTTTTTGAATAGTATGATGGTCATAAAATTTTATTTTATAGGCTTTGAAGAGCAATGTGATCCTTGATATTTAATCATTAAGTTTCTTAGCATTATGCGTGTGAAAATCTGCATAACAGGCGTGTAGCCAGGAGGTCTTGCCCTCCCCTTAAATGTTTTGAACCGAAGGTAATCTTTCTTTATTTCAAATTTGGAATTATTGTGGTATAAGATACATTTCTTTAAGTCTTATTTTGACACCAGCCTGAATGCAGTTCCTTGAGGTGCATCCTTTGGGATCTTTCCGGCTTCGTCGACGAAACTGCAGAACTGATTTATTGCTTCTTCAATGTTGGGGATTCTCTTTAGACGTTCTTGAGCTTCTGTGAATTTCTTGAAAAGGCTTTCATTCTTTACTGCTTCGTTGAGTTTCTCTGCATTGAACCGCAGAGCACGGCCTAAAACGCTTAATAGGGGGCAAGACCCTCCTGGCTATGCACCTGCTGCAGTTTTTTGACTTGCCTAAAAGATGTAAGCTCAAAAATAAACCCAAATATCACAAGTCGGTTAATCGAATAAAATTCCGGCACCAAACTGGCTCAATTCTGGCATAATGTTGGATTCAAATTAAGTCCAGCACTATGACAGCTGCTGATTAAGTCCAGCATCAAATCACACAAACTTGATGTCATATTTCTATTTGATTAACCGACTTGTGCAACTCGGAAAATAATGAATGAACTGCTCACAAAAAATTTAATAATGAACATGTTACGAATATTGCATGCAGAATTACATGAGACATCCTCTGTCTAGCCAAAATTTTCTCAGATTACAAGACGACCATACGATCATCAAATTTCGAGGCACATACAAAATTGTAAAGTTTAGTAAACCAGGTTGAATAAACTGATCATACTCATTTGACACTATTTGAAATTTAATGTCCTAGCTGAGTATCTTGTTGTGCTAATTACTTCCGGAAATTGAAGAAAATTATGGACAACTGAAATTTAATCAAGTCGACTTGGAGCTTTGTGTTGGAAGATTGTGCCTGAGAATTAAAAATTCAATGCTCAAGAATGCGTTTTCAACAAGCTCTTAAAAGTTCACTCTTATTCCATAAATTTACAGAAAAAGAAGGAAAAAAAATCAGAATAATAACAAACAAACACAAGAGGAACTCCAACACCAACCAGTAATAATAACAATAACAATATTACTGCATAAAAGTTCAAGGTTAAGTGCGGTAAGTAAATGTATGTAATGTTTATTTTTCTCTATACATGGGCAATCAAAATCTATTGAAACTCCCCTTCCTTTTTATGCATTCTAATAGGAAACCCACGCATCTAAATTTTACACAAAAAAAATGTTTGTTTCTTAATGAATATTAATGTTTTCGGTACAAAAAGAGATTATTGAGGAACATGATTTTTATCTTTTGATTTTAAAAGCTCTTTTTTACATCGTTTCGCTCCACAATTTAATCGATTTTTATTTTATTGTTTCTAACTATGCTCTGATTAGCATTACAATGTTTATGTATCCAATATGAACCACAAAATGCTGAATATTTTTTTTTCTACGAGGAATAATAAGAACACAGATAACTAGTACATTTGTGGTTGTTCATGGATGACGAAAGCGCATTATTTGAGCATAGAATTGATAAGATGAAAGCTTAGGTTAAGGTCAGATACGCTTTTAAAATATAGGACAATATTCTTCTTTTAAAATGCAACCCCAAAACTATCAACCAGTCACAGGTGCGTAGCCAGGAGGGTATTGCTTCCCCCCCCCCCCCCCCCCCTTGGACGTTTTGAACCGCAGCAAGAGCATAGCCTAAAACGCTTAATAGGGAGACAATACCCTCCTGGCTACGCGCATGACCAGTCACCTAACATCCAGATGGACGTACATACATTCACCTCCTTCACAAAACCCCGCTACAAAATAATAAAAGCAGTTTGTTGAGTAGTTTTTGTTCCAACATAAAAACTTAGTGTTTTAAAAAATGCATTAAAGAAAATTGGAACAACAATTGCGCACAATAAACATTGCCGGTAGCACAAACATGTTACATTCAAGTGATAAGACACAAGAAACTTTTTTTTTCATTCTTCTGTATTCTTTTTGCCATGCTCAACACAATCTTTTGTGTATATGGACTGGCAATTTTTCAATCAGCAACCATCAGTAGTGAGGAACATATTTTCAAGCAGCATAATAATAACATAGTAAGTTTCTATGTATGAAGGATCTCCATCATATTAAATGTTGTGGAACAATGAGAATGGAAATTATTAATGAACAAAGGATCAAATGTTGCATTGCATCTTGGCTGATGGCAACGAGAAAAAAAAAATACACAATTGCGAAAGGATGATTGTGGCCTGTGTGACTTTGTGTTATTACGTGAGGAGAGTGAAGGAAGAGGAATAATTTGATGGGTCGAGGGAATTGAGTGAAATTGGCGCATTTTTATCGATTTTATAATGTTAAGCTTCTATCACATGACTGGATGCATTTGAAATAATAATTTGAAGATGTCAAACATATTTATTAGATGCTTAACTTGCTGCAAGGCTCTGGGGTCGTTAACTTGTTAAGGAACGCTCAGAATTGTCTTTTTAACCTAACCTTCTTTGTCAGAAACTTTAACTTAGGTTTTTTAATATGTTTATGCTTTAGGGGATGGAAAGCTAAGTTATTTACACTACGACATAGCTTGATGGTAAGCAATGACCAAAACTGGACTTGAAATACGGTTTGTGGGATATCCTGATTTTTTTGTGGCACACTAATGTGCCGTTGAACATGGGTTAGTCATTACTGCTTTATAAGATCGTTAGCTTAGTCATAATTGACGTAGCTAGCTTGTCAGACGCTTGTTCTAAAGTTTGATGTGTATCCAATTATTGTACAAGCATCTTAACCTGATCATGAGGTTTAAACTAAACCAAGTTATGCTAAGTTGGTCTACTTATTATCCAGCATGTTTATAAGTTCCACAATTTATTTTTAATATGCATCATTAGGTATCTACTAAGCACTTAATTTCATTTTAGGTATCTAAGTAGTTTAACAGGTATTCATCAACATATGTCAATCTCGTATTGCCGTAAGAACCTCAAAACTCCAGAACTTACTCATCCTCAAAAAAACAACCATCTCACAGGTCAAAGTGTCCTCAATATTTCATCACCTTTCAAAGAACCTCAACAAAAAAAATCAAAGAAGGAACAAGAAAAGATGCAAAAGATCAAAGGCTTATTTACAGCCAAAAAGAGCCTTCAATTGCTGCTTTACACAACACAAAAAAAATCTCTTTCCTTCCTTCTGAAAACGAGAACAACGAAAAAATAAAAATATTTATATAAATTGACCTGCATCACCTCTCTTATATTATTTTTTACTTCCATTTATATTCCCTCCGATTCAATCGATGATTATGTGCATTTTTCCTGTATTATTGCCACTTACACATTCACTACACAAAACCCTTTTATGTACCATCATCATTTTCGTGGCATTTGAAATTTTGAACAATGCAAAACTCTTGTCGTTTGCCTTTCCGCCTCATCATTATTGTTTGCCTATATATGAATGTTTGTTTCTAACCTTCATATGGAGCAGCGCAAATAAATGTCGAGTTTGTATTTCTTTGAAGCAACGTGACGGGTCATCGGTGACTAGTATAGCAAGGCACAATATTGCAGAATGCGAAAATGAAAATCAAAAAAATAAAATAATAATAAAACAAAAGGTTGAAAAATGTTTTGAATGGACGCAGCAGCAACAGCAGCGATGTATAAAAATCATAATGATGTATAAATGTTTAGGAGGCGAAATAATAAATAATTGAGCCCTAGGGCTACTTGAACATGCTCTTTTCTTTCGTTATATTTAATTCTTCTCGTGTTTGCTCCTCCATTTTCAGATCGAAAAGAGTGAAACAGTGAATAAAAGGAGTAGACAGGGTTGGACTTTAGGTTGAGGTGGGAATGATAAGCTCGATTAGCCTGAAATGTGCTGAATTTAACTTTTTCGGGCTCAACTTGACTTTTAAGAGATCAACTCAACTTAAAATGAATTCAACTAGACTTAAATGTGCTCAACTTGACTTATTTTGGATCAACTTTACTATTTAAGCTCAAGTTTACTTTTTGTTCGACTTTACTTTTAGGTTAACTTGACTTTTTGAGTCCAACTTGACTTTTTGGTTTGATCTTACATTTAAGCTCAACTTGATTTTCTGAGTTTAACTTGACTTTTTATCCCAACTTGACTTTTTTAAGCTCAATTTAACTTCATAAGATCAACTTGACTTTTATTAAATCAACATGACTGGTATGAGTTCAATTTAACTTTAATTGGCTCAATTTGACTTTAATTGGATCAAGTTGACTTCAATTTTCTCAAGTTGACTTTAATTGGCTCAAGTTGACTTTAATTGGCTCAAGTTGACTTTAATTGGCTTAAGTTGACTTTTATTTTCTCAAGTTGACTTTAATTGGCTCAAGTTGACTTTAGCTGGCTCAAGTTGGCTAATATGAAACCAACTTGATTTATTTGATCTAAACTTGACTTAAATAAGCTTAATTTGACTTGCATGAGATTAATTAAAGACCCCCCAACCCTGACCCAGAACAACAAAATGGAACAAAAAGAATTCCTTTCAAATCGAACACTCTCTTTCTGTCTTCATTCCCTCCTCGGTTCATCCCAGTGTTTTGTGTGGAATTTTTTTTTCAGTGGCCCGCAAAAAAAATAATTGTTACATGTTTTATGTTTTAGTTCTCCCGATTGATTCCTTCTTCTTTCAACATTCTTAACTGACTTTGATGATAAATTTTTGATAGTGAAAAGAGGCAAACTTCGATCTTCTGTGTTGTTTTAAATAAGTATGATGAAAAAAAGTTTCTAAATGCCGTTGGCCAAAAAATATATTCGAAGAAAAATTCATCAGACACAATACGAGTGAAAAATATAAATATTTTGTATATTATATAAGAAAAAAGGAAACACAAAAAGAATTCTAAAATGCGACCTTAGCTGACTTATTCTTTTTGCAACAGATTTGAGAGAGACCTTTTGCCCTTCGGGGTATTTAAAATGAACGTTAATAATGATGGCAGAATAAGGCAGAACCGAGAATTGAATATAATGAAGTTGAAGTCATCAAGGCAGCATATAAGGTCTCTCCATCTTGCTCTTTCTGTGTTGTCTTATCAACATTCATCGCATGCTGCATAAGATCTATTATTTGTTATTCCACTGAAAAATATACACAGCCAGTAAGAAAAAACTAAATATTGTTAAGAGATATGATAATCTTGATGAACTTGGGGGAGCTTGAGCGCATTATTAATTGTCTGATTTGATGTTTGAAATTATAACGTATTTTTGAAATTTGAAAAAATTAAACAGGTTTTAAAATTTTAAATTTTTTAAAGCTTTTTAAAAAATTTCAAATTTTTTATTGATTTTAAAAATTTGAAGACTCAATCAAAAATTCAAAACTCAACTTTTAGACCTAACCTATTCCAGCCACCCAACCAGCCATCCAAACAGTAAGATAATCCACAAGTATTAAAATCTTTCAGTTGAAAAAAAATTGCACAGTGCAGAATGTGGCATCGGTAGTGATTAAAATAAATATTATAATGGAACATTGAGTTTTAATCCACTGGTATATATGCCAAGGGGATTTTTGTGGGCGTCAACTCTTAATTTCAGACAATTGTCTAACAATATCAAGATTCAAGAGCACAAAGGTGCCCGCAAGTCATCATCATCATTGTCCGATAGGTTATTCTGATGTTCTCTTTTTTTTGTAATCTAAGCTGAACTACATTCATTTAGTTAATGCCACTAAAATACCACTTGTACTTGTACTGGATATAAATCTACACATCTGCTCCGTTCATTACATTCAATTAATTAATTAATTTTAAACTCTCAAGGTTCGATAAGAATGTTAAATGGACTTTTTTTTTATGATAAACGATTAAGGTAAAGAAGAAGACAGAATTTATTCATTTTCCGGTTTCGTACCAGCCACATTTGACCACTTTGAAGATGCATCAGAATGACTAAAGGAAAAAAAATTATTGCCATAACGATAACATAAAGCAGCATGATGGAGCATAAACACGCAGAACCAATCAATAAATGGAAATTTGTGACCAAGACATTCAACATACATGTGTAATCAATATCAATCGATCGATGGATGGAATCTGGTTTTTCTTCCCATCATTCTAAATGAATCTATATGTTTTTAGTGCTGGATATTTTGAGTGATATGGAGTGGATGTGTTGTTTTGTCATTGTGAGTGAGATAATGATGAATAATGATAAATGGAAAATTTCAAATTTCAAAAAATTTTTTGAATTTGAATTATATTTTTTGAAAATTGTTAAAATTTAAATTTTTGAAACTCGTTAGAATTTTAAAACTTGCAACCCTTAAGAATTTGAATTTTGAAGCCCGTTAAAGTTTGAATTTTTGAAACCCGTTAGAATTTTAAAACTTGCAACCCTTAAGAATTTGAATTTTTGAAACCCGTTAAAGTTTGAATTTTTGAAACCCGTTAAAATTTAAAATCTTGAAACCCTTTAGAATTTAAATTTTTGAAACCTGTTAGAGTTTGAACTTTTAAAATTCGTTAATATTCAAATTTTTGTAATTCGGTAATATTCAAATTTTCAAAAAATTAAAATTTAAATTTAAAAAAAAAACATTAAATTTGAAATTTCAAAAACCGTTAAAAATTCAAATTAAAAAAATCAAAGTTCAAGATTTACAAAATGCGTCTACAAACAGCTTTATCAAGCAACCACTTCCTTTCCTCTCCTTTTCTCTGTCACCATTCATGCATAAAATATTTTATTCCATCTATCTCAGCCTGTCTCCCTCTCTCAGATTTCTCAGAGTAAGTATCATTCTTTATACATTTTTATTGTCAATGACATTGGACATGCAATAATAGCCAAGCATAAGCATAATAACTTTAATGAAGAAAATAAACGAGAAAAAGGGTCAATGATCGTCTCAGGTCGCGACCTATACATCATCAGAAGCCAAGCTAGTTGTTGCATTTCATTAAATATCAGCATTGTGTGTGCAATCATTAATAGTAATCTTAAACCATGTAATTTACACGCTGATTGTACTTGCAAACATTAATAATAATAAAAAAAATAAGAAGCAAAGTCGAGTGAGGAGTAAAGAAAGTCTGGTGATGCCATGACGCGCAATATCTCTATAATATATGTGGCGCGATGATAAACATCATAATTTTCCTTGTGTTAAGAATTTATTCATGTAAACGCAATTGCAAATTAATCAGCAACCGAAGAGAGAAGCAAGAAAAAAAAGCGTAAAATAAAAATCTTCGCACTACTGCTGTTGCCGGAGAGACCTCGTAAATGTATTAAAGATTTATGAATGCACAAAATAATGCATGTTACTGTTGCGTTGAAAGCAAAAAACTAAAGTAAGAAATGCGAGAAGATCGAGTTTGAGGAGAGAAAATTTTTAAGAGTACACCTTCAAGTACCAATTAAAGTACTCTAACTGAGCTCGTGCTAATCACCTATCGTCAATTACTACACTCATTCGAGTTTGTTTGCATACATTCAGTGCAATGAAATATGAAAATATGTTTATTTTAAAATGGAATTCAGCACAATGAGCACCAACAGCTACTTGAGATTGCTCTTGTGAGCTACGGACTGAGTGCAGCAGTCCGAAAATAAAATTTATTGGGGTGTAGAAAAGTAGAAGCTTTTGATCAAGTGAATGGAGCGCATTTTTTTTCGAGATGATGCTTTATGGACATTCTGGTTCCTGAATAGCACAAGTCGGTTAATCAAATAGAAATTCGGAACCAAGTTGGTGCAGCTCTAGCATGGTTTTGGATTAGATTTGAGTCCAGAATCATGCTACACTCTTGGAAAGAAGCTGTTGACAGAGACAGTATTGCATTTGGTATGAGTAATTGGCAAACGGGAGCCAGCGATAGTCAGCTTCAAGCGTCATCTAAGGAAGGCCATAGATCACAATTGATCTGTACGGCCAGCGAAGTAAATAAGTAAGTATCATGCCACAGTCACGCGAGCTTGGTGCCGAATTTCTATTCGATTAACCGACTTGTGCTATTCGAGGTTAGGATTCTCGTCTACCTCTGAGTCTGAGGCATTCTTAATCTCAAGACTAGTAATCAATTTGGCAGTGTTCAGATACAGAAGACTCAATAGGTGCTATTCAAACTATTCAAGTACAACCGTAGAGGAGGAGGCAGAGCAACAATAAAAGAAACTGTTATAGCCAGGGACAGAAGCCTGTTCAACCGCTTTATTAACGCCCTACGATTCACAGTAGATCAATAGGAATTAATTATAATCTTCATCATCATCATCTAGCTATTTAAGCGCTCTAAGCTCAGTTATGTGCTGTTAAGTGGTATTCAGGTTATTGTAATGTAATATTTGACTAGAGCCGACACTATTCGAGCCTCATGACACATCAACAGCTCTTTTGGCTCAAAGAACCAACAGGCTGAACAGATAAACAGTAGTTAAATGTGCCTAGTCCACTATTGTAACACAAATAAATCATTATTCATCCTAAATTCAAACAATTCACATTCAGTAATAGAACATAAGCAAGTTCATAGCCAGAAAGGGGGTTTCAGGGTCATAAACCCTACCATTTTTGAGATTTTCTTGAATTTGCTAGGTTTTTTTGAGAAAAAACCCAAAACTAGCCGTAAAAACTTCAAAACCCCCTACATCAAAAAATTCAGTCAACGCCCTCGAATCTAAGCCTTCATGTCTTAAACAAACCACAACAATTCCAGCCAAGCACACCAAACTGCTCCCCTAATCTCATTACCTCAACTTTAATCTCCACAAAAAAAATACTTCCCGCTTCTTATAAACACACTTTTTCTACATATTTTGATGCCATGTTGTGTGCAAAATGCAAAAAAAAATTAAATTAACCGCACCATGAATAAAATGAAATGATGAATTGCCATACAAACATGAAATGAGTGCTCGTAGGTAATTAATAATGAGATTAGAGCACTTTCGTATTAAAAACTACACTGCGATATGCATGCATACATAGTATGGTGTGTAAATAAATTTTTATGAGCTGAATATGAGAATCGAGTGAATTTTTTATGATCTCAAATGGCACTTCCAACTGCTGATGATCATCATCCACTATGCTGATGATTATTGGAGTCACTTCTTAATATTTACGGCATGGCAATTGCACCGTAAAGTTAGTGAAGTCTATGAGTAATGAACTGCAGAAAGGTGCAAATGCTCACATACAATTCAGACATAGCAATAATGTAAAGATAGATAGAAGGAGATTTAAGTAAAGTAGCAAACCATGACCAATGGAATATTGCAATTTTTCTCTCATTGAATAATCTTGTTAATGCTGTTAATAATGTTTTAAAATGTAATAAAAGTAGTCAGATTTATCAGTTGGACAGCAAACGAACAAATGATTCGTGTTTGGAATTAGATAATGAAAACTGGTTGAAATAGAATTGGAAGCAGATGAGGAATTAAATTGATCAATCAAAATGTTGAATGACTTGATCATTATTAGCATAATTTATCGTCAAAATATCCAAAGAAGAGGCCATTTAGCAAGGAAAAATCAAGTTAACGAATTAAATCAAAATCAAATCAACCTTCAAAGCTCATCTCGCAATCTGTTATGGCTCATTTTGTTGGAAGTTGATTTGTGGGAATTGAAAATGGTTGGTTTGAGGAGTTGTTGTGTTAGCAGTTTGGTCGGGGTTGGATATAAATCTAGAATCCGATCTTTGTGACTAGCTAACATGAGTTTTTGATATGCCAGAGATAACCAAGCACATGCACAGCCTATAGGCTTCTATGTTAACTACCTTGACATGAGAATCACCTCACACTTGACTAGACCATATACCAGGGTCCAGTTTCTGGTTCTACTCGGGGTACCTTAGGGCAAAAATCAACTTCCATGTACTACAATATGGAATATAATAAAAAATTATCTAAGACTATGTTAGGGTGTTCGGGTAGCAGGGTCGTAGCCAAGAGGGTCTTGTGCCCCCCTTAAACGTTTTGAACTGCAGCGAGAGCACGCTTAACAGCTTAAGAGGGGAAACAATACCCTCCGAGTAGGTAGCCTTAGAACCAGACCCCGAGACCAGATCACAAAAATGCGCTTCATCCTCTCTCAAACCACTCGACAAACACACATTTTTTTGTGTAAAAACTTCCCGTGAAATAATTTTAATTCCACTTGCTGTCTTCAAATAAATTTTCTCTCAACATTAACATTAAAACGAGAAGGAAGAAAGAAGAGATTTTTCAACAATAATGGACATTCATCGAGCAATAATGGCAATAACTTTTACTCGCTTCCTCAACAATTCACACAGCAGCCAAAGCTGTAATGGAAGAGATCAAGTTGATGAAAAAGAATGAGAATTGAAGAAGATGTGAAATAAGTTGAAGTAAGAAAAAAAAAGTCAATAGAACTTTTTCATAGACTCAATCGCCAATGGAATAAAGAAATGAGAGAAC
This sequence comes from Chironomus riparius, assembly GCA_917627325.4. NCBI lineage: Eukaryota > Metazoa > Arthropoda > Insecta > Diptera > Chironomidae > Chironomus > Chironomus riparius. The sequence goes on along the minus strand of OU895877.1, from coordinate 10,439,133 downwards.
AAAAAAATTTAATACCGTTTTTCTTTCTTTTTTTTCGCATTTTTTTTTAAATTTATAAGAAAATTGTATTGGAATCTGGATGATGATTCTTGTGCCTCCATTCATTTTTTTTTGTATTTCATTTTTTATGAGTTCATTGATGATGATCTAGTTTAACTGTTAAAGTCAATCGGAATCACAGATGGTTGGTTGATGATGCACAAGATTCTTATTTTTGCTGCTGTTACTTCTTCCACTTGTTATTATTATTTTATTTTCATATTATTAGTGAAAAACAGTAATGAAGACAGCAAAAGACAGCGAGTCTGTGATTTAAAAGCGCAACGATTGATTGCTTGAAGGGAATTTTGAAATGAAGTTTTAACATTTTTTTGTATTAAATCTTCATACTTTAAAGGAAGTAGATTCTAGCTTATATCTGGTCAAGTTTGGTCTGAGATGTTCTTGCATCTAGGTTTTACAGATCTTGTTGAGTAATGTTGTGTATTGATTCTTTTATAATGTGTTCTTAATGAGATTTGAACCCATTTTCTTCATAAGAATCAAATAATAGGCAAGTCGACCACATTAGCCTTACTCTTGGAACTGCTTGGAACAACAGATTTGCCTATACATAAGAAGTAACAGACAGACATACAGACTTGTTGTAGACACCAGCAGCTATTCTTTATACCAAATGCCCTTAAAATAACTCAAACAGTTGAGCTGAGCATTAAAAACCACAAAGTTGTGGCTCACTGAAATGGAACAGGTTACATTAAGATTCCTTATTTTTCTCTTCCTTCAAGCATCTTCAATTGCGTGTCGATTTGGCATATAATCATTAACGTTCTGCTTCTTTTGCATGCATTTTTTTTGTGTTCTTTCATTTGTTCTGTTGTTTCCATAAATGAGAATCGTTTGTAATGAACTCATTATATCCATAACCCCTCACTCAGAAATTATTAAAATGTGTAATTTACTTCTTAAAAACGGCTACAGAAATTAAATGGGAATTAATCATTAGAAAATCTTTGGCTGCTACCCAATTTTCAAGCGATTAATGATTCGTGATTTTGCAATAATTTCCAACTAGACTAGTTTATTTTTTTTTGTTAATGCATAAAGCCACTATTAGACTAATAGGATTAGAACTATAACAGCATCACGTAGATAAGTTTCTGCTTCTCATTGACGACTTAATAGGTTTAACTGATTTACAATCACAAGTAGCAGCAGTTTTTTGTTGCCATTATGGAATTTTATTTGAGATATAAATCTGATGGATTTTGATAGAATGACTTTGAAGTTATATGGAGCATGTAGAACTGGATTGGTGCCTTGCATGGATTTATTTGGAACTGTGGCTTGCGCTTTGATTTATTAAGTTGTTTGCAGCGATTTAATTCTTTTGTATTTTATAGTTGCTGTGACATTATAATTTTTACAACAAAGACTATAAAAAGTTGTTAAATTATTGCTCTTGTTCAGTTTAAAGGCAAAACAGTGGCGAAGAGGGGGCGATGGTCTTTACTTCCTGTAGATCTTCTTTTAACTGCCATATGTGTGTACAAAGGTAAAACAAGTCGAGTTCGATGGGAATCGAACCCACGATCTCAAAAGAGGCAATCTCTTACCACTCGATCAGAGATCCCTGCCAATCGGCCATCGAGGTACTTATCTCACTTCAGCTATCCGTGAAACACATACAACCGGTTTTAACGCGAGCCCTATGCTCAGGCCTATCTACTTCAGATATGTTCTTCGAGCCAAATCCATACTTCGGGTCCCACTTCAGAGAGAACATTTTCAATGCATTTAAAAAATTGAAAGATTACAAAAATCAAATGAAATGTTTAAATTCTATTGAGTTTCGAACTCGATAGCGACAGAGTGGTATGCATAGGATTTTGATGTCCACAAGAACTTTTTCCTATTCTACCAATAAATTTTAAATTAAATATAAACATTTGGCATCAACTCATTTACATTAAACCAACTTAATCATACAACTAGCATCAATTTGAATAATTTCGAGAACATCTATTCAATAAAAACGTTATTCCCTATCCAAGAATCAAACTAGATAATCATCCAATCTAAACATATATTTAATCTTAACCACAACATTTCCCATAAACACATAACACATCCACAAGTAGCTTTTCATCAGCCATAAACTTCAGATAAACTTCATCAAAATGCATTAAATATAAAAATCTTCATAAAGGCAGTCAAGAAGAAGATAAAAGTTGCATTATATGCAGCATGTTAAGCGCTTCCACATTTAATTTTGAGGAAGATAGAAATGCACAATGTAAAAGTATTCAGCAGCAAGTAGAAGCAACTTTGAAAGGTCATCATTATTAACATTTTTTTTTTCTCTTATTTATGACAAGCAAAAAGAAGCATTCACTTTATCTACAGCCGGTGATGCTCAGCAGCTAGCAGAAGGAAAAGTTGTTAATATCGGTGATTATGAGATGGCAATATCTGCTCATTAAAAGATATTTATGCGATAGGAGGTAGCGGGGATTTGATGAGTGAAAATTATACGAGGATCAATAGCTGATTATTAGATACAGTGCCTGTCAGTCGCAATCGCTTAATTTATCAGACACTTTTATTGTTGACATTTTCGCACATCGTCATTGTCTTCATGTGGCTAATGTTGATGGAGTCATATAAAAGTCGCAAATTAATTTGAGACAGCTGTAAATGGATGGCTGTGATGTGGGATCGTTTAATAATTGTGTGATTTGTTTTATTGGGCACTGTGGAGAGATGTGACGATGGTTAGGAAATGTGATATTAATCTGACTATGATGTGTCCTAAAACCTCAAAGATTCTTATATTTTGAGAACGATTGGCATGCATCTTAGACTCCAATCCCACCCTAATCTTCTTTACATCCCCGAAAAGCACAAGTCGTTTAATCGAATAGAAATCTGCCATTAAGCCTGGCAGGCTATGGCACAATGCCAGCTTGGTTCCGGGTTTCTATTCAATTATCGACTTGTGCTATTCGGGACCAGACCTCATCCATGAACAGTCCATTTATGAAAGCAACAGGAGAAACTGGAATTTTAACTTTTAAATTTAAATAAATTAGACTTTCTGAATTGATAGAGGACATAAATGTTGATACAGATTTCTAATGATGATCTTATTTTTTTTTTGCACGCGATTTCTCAAATTGATAAAAAATTTACGATTTTCTTCTTCTTTCGTGCAATAAAATCTCGGTTTTTAAAGCTACAAGATCCTGACTGCAAATTGATTTCTGCAATATGTCGAGCATTTATTTGCAATAATTTGAATAAATTTATTGAGCTTTGCGCCAAAATTTTTGAAGCTTATCTTGCGCGTTTTATATTGAGTTGTATGTTTATTGCAGGAACTAGGATAGGTGACAATAAATCAAACAGTTTTATGACCCATGGAATGGATTTTAAATTATACCAAAAGAGTTTTAATCTAAATTTTTGAAGTTATTCAGTTGTTAACATATGGGAATTAAATGTATTGGATGTTTATTGCGATGATCTGAATTTTGTGATGTTTGGAATTTTCAGCTTAGTATCCTCTTGCGATAATAACTGTCTATTGAAAAGTTGGCGCCAAAATCAGTATGGCTTATCCTGTTAAATGGCTGCTTTTGGATATTAACATTGTTAATGCAACAAATCAGCAAGAACTTGGCACTTCTTTACTTTCCCGCCTCTTTTTAGTGCATTTTCCTTAGGAAACAATTCGCTTATTGGTCTAATTTGTCTGTCTGGTTAGCTGGTTGCTTACAGGTTGCCCGTTTGTCTCAGAACTGGAAGCACTTGAAGATTTCTAGTTTGCCCAACTCCAAGAAAGTTTCTTGCAATAAAATTCATTTGATTTGAATAAAAATTATTTAAAATTTATCAAATCCAGAATGTCAAATGTCCCTCAATATAAATAATACCAACAAAAAAAATTCAAATGTTCCAATTCATAACAGAAGAGATGTCCACACTTTTTGTTATATTTTACATATTTCCAGAGAAATAAACTATCGTTGAGAGATATTTTAATTCAGATCATTTTTCATTTAAATAATATGCATTCTTGTTTTAGTAAGTAAAAGTCACAGGTTATATTAAAGTGGATTTGATATTATGAACATTTTGTAGTTCAGACAGTAAATCTTGAAGCACAAAAAATTCAGAAAGCTTTTAATAAATTTCAAATAGGTTGAGAATTAGCAGAGCTCGAAGTCGATAACTTTTCTCGAGTCGACTTCGAGCTCTGGCATTAGAGCTTAAATCTTTTTGAAATTAATGTGCATTTATTTCTGCATATTCAAATCAGATCAAGGGCGTAGTCTATATGTTGATAAGGTGGGGGGGGGGGGACTTTTGTATGGAAACATTTTAGGGAGGGTGTGATTTTTGCAAATTTTTCATAAAAACCCTAGTAAAATGAAGAAATTTTTGATAAAGAAGGGGGGCTTGTCCCCCAAATCCCCTCCTTCCCTTGACTACGCGCTTGAATCAGATTCTAAAAATATTCTATATCAACTTTTCTAAAAAATCTATTTTGGTCAGATTTAGAAATACATATTTTGTCCCATATTGTGCTAAGCTTAAAGATTAAAATTCAGATAAGAATGTTTGATCTTGAAATGTTATTCTGACCTAAGAAGTTCGAATTAATTAATTTATGGAAAGAAGATCCTGAAGATTTTAGAGAATGTCTGATGTAATTTACCCACAAAGTGATTTAAATTAATTTTTTTTTTGAGAATGTCAAATGACTAAATGAAGACTCGATATCCTGGTATTCTTATGGGCACCACTTAAGTGCAGTTTCATAATAAATAATAATAATAATAAATTATTGGAAATATCGCTCAGAGGTGCTGCTAGGAGGAAGGGCTCAACCCAATTCACCCCTTTTTTTTTGAAAAATTGGATCAATTTGCTATAATTTGCTAGAAAAAACCCCAAATCTAACCTCGAAATATTTTTGGCTCAGTTCCTTAGTTCGCTTAACTTGGCATGGTCATGATTTTGTAAAAGTGTGAAACAAAACCTGTTACAAGGATGAGCTGAAGTCTATAAAGGAGTTTTTTAATGTTTTAAGTTCTTCGTCATCTTTTAATGCATGGATTTGGCACCCTCGGGGTGTATCCTAAACTGTATTCAAGCTTGACTTCAATATTGCAATCATTATTCATCAAATTTGATTCAAATATCCTTTATTGTATAAATTGGCAAGTCTGGTGCTTAGAATTTGTTGAAATAAGAATAAATAATTGATCCAAGAATTGCAAAAAACGAGAATCATTGTGCCAATCTTAAAAAGAGTGTCCATATCCAATTGATATCCATAAAATCAATCCATCAATTATTAACTCAATAATATCATTGCAGTTATTAATAACACCTATAATAACCATAATTCCAAAGTCAATAATCATCTATAATTCCCAAAAATAATCTCCCTTTGAACCCAGTATCACACCTTGATTCCCGACACAGCTACTCCACACAATAATTGACCAAAAAATTACACTCAATTAAATAATAAAAAATTACATGCAATTTAAAATAACTGCAAAATCATTTCAAGGAAGAGTCTTTTGTATTCTTAATAAGTAACACATAGAAAAAGAAGTAAGTAAGTTGAAAAATAAAAGAGTTATATTAATTGAGATAGAGTATAAGAAGATTGAAAATCAAGTTTTTCAGCCTCGCCATGTGTCATTTTATCATGTCACTCGAGCGGTTTCACCATAGGCGACGAGTGTGAACAGGGAGCTGCTTTATCTATTTGCGCTATATATATATGTATATATATTGAGAAGTAATATGTATGTGAAGCATAATTTATATCCATCGTCGTAGGCGCAAGCTCTAATAAATTGATACCTATCATAAACTCATGTTGGTAACATTTCCTAGCTCTTGCCCAAGGATTTATGAATACACATATTTTTTTGCTGTACATTTGTGACAATCTGTTCAAAGATATGTATCATTTGAAATGGTTGGAGCTGAAGGAGGGGGGATTTGTAAGTGACGTCTGTTAAAAAATTGATTTTTTAAAGTATTAAGACGATGAGGATCTTCAGGAGTTGAGATTAGATAAAGCTATGGAAATTAGGGTCTGTTGTCATTAAGCACGGAGTCAAGAGGGCCTTGTCCCCCTCTTAAGCGTTTTAGGTCGTGCTTTTGCTGTGGTTCAAAACGTTTAAGGGGGGACAAGACCCTCCTAGCTACTCGCCTGGTTGTCATGATTAAAAGAGAAAGCATTTATTAAGGAACTGGTAATTAAGAGGTGCTCATAATAATAATAAAATGATTTTAATTTGAAAACTTTTCGCTGGACATCAAACACTATTGCTAGATCGATATAGGACCTCAATATCTTCATAGATCCTTTCCAAGACCCTCTGCTGTGAAATTCAAATAAAAATCAAATTTTCAGAACATTCTCCAGCTCGAGATCCTCTCCTCTCTATAATCTACACATCACTCCCCAACAACCCCCACAAAATAACCAAGAAGAAGCAAGTCGAGCAGGAATTCTTCAATGGCAAGGAGACCAGAACCAGAAAATATTGCAATATTTATTCTCCAACCTTACTCAATGTCATTCCTACCAAGCATTCTCGCATGTTATCTCAATTAACAGCACATTCGAGAAGTGCAATAATTTGTTATAATGAAATACCGCATTCACAAATATCTCCGCCGACCGACTCGATTCTATCTCAATGTTTTTGATAAATGTCATTTGCATTCTAATTTAATTGAACAGTTGAAGTAAGGAAATTTTTTATTTTATTCTCTTTTTTTCGCATTTTTTTTTTTATTTGTAACCTGTCGCATTCAGGTATGGAAAATATTTAATGTCAACGTGCGGGGCAGTTTACATCTCTCTGTCTCTGTTCCTCTCACTCACTTGATCGTTCGTTCGCGTGAATAATCTCATAGGCTGAACAGAAATGGAGGAAAATATTCTGCGCAATTAGCTTTGGCGACAATTTATTTGTATGGTTAATGGTTGGCAATTATTTAAGTGAGAAATTGAACTTAATCTCATGTTTTGCTGTGTGCTTTGTTCTGGTCGATACAAGGTGTATTTACTGGTGATAAAAATTTTTATTATTTGATTTCTATTATATTACTTATTATGATTTGTTGACAGTAATGAAGATATAATAGGGAGTTGGTGGTCGGTGGCTAGATGAATGGGTATTAATTGCATAATGATGAAGGACAACATGCAATACTGGTCTTTATTGAGTTGCTAAGCCCTTAACAACACGCTAATATACACTAGAGCAGTGGTGGACAACCTTTTTTGAGCCATGGCACACCTTAGGGGTAGGTCATTACCAAAGTCGCACACAGCATGCGGCTCTCTTTCCAAAACCAGTGTGCCACGGCACAGAGTTTGAACAACACTGCACTAGAGCAATGGTGCACAACATTTTTTTAAGGAACGGCACGCCTTGGTGGAAAGCCATACATAAAACTGTACACAGCAAATGATGAGTGTGATTTCTCTAATTTTTTCTCGGCACACGGGTTGATCATCACTGCACTAGAAGATTGTTAAGCTTAGTTTTAGGATACGATAGGCTTAGCATGTATCACAATGGACTTGCATGGTTAATAAAATAAAGTATATATGATTAATGCCAGAGGTATCAAATCAATCTTTATCAGGGGCTGCGCCATTCCCTTTCTAGATCAGGGTTGCGATACAGGAAACTGTGCACATATGAGAACCATACAATTCCTTGATAATTTGTGAGGTTTTGTTGAAATTTATATGGTTTTGCTAGAAAAATCTTATTAATAATCAAGGGGCTGTTCACTTATTACGTAACGCGAAAAAATGACTTTTTAGACCCCCCCCCCCCTCGTAACAAAATTTGTATGAAAAAAAAATTTCCTTGTTTGAACCGTAACAAAATCTTAGACCTCCCTCCCCCCTAAAAGCGTTACGTAATAAGTGAATGGCCCCCAAGTAATTGTACAGTTCTCACCTGTGACAGGTGTTTGTATCGCAACCCTGCTCTAGACAACATCGGACAATACCAACCTACTATCGGCTGCTATAAGTCTATAAACTCATTTTCAAATAAAATTTCACACAGAATTGAAGAGGAAGGTGAGATTAATTGTCCAAAAATTAAACCATTCCACAAAGTTCCCATCCCTTGCTTATATCTCACTCTCCTAATACCTTCCCATTCCTTTACATCTTTCTAGCTGACCGGAGCTTTAGGCTAAATGTGTTTATAGATGTAATAATAATAAATTAAAGTTAAAGAGCACCCACGCGAGCTCGGTCATGAAATTGATCAAGAGGAGTCGAGGCAAGCAAAGATTGAGAATGAAAACAAATTTATAGATATTGTCACAAAGAAGCTGTGTATAATCCCCACATTCAATGATTTTCTTATATATGAGATTATTAATAATAATAAAAATTGAGAATATTTTTTCATCATGTGATTAAGTGAAGAATAAAAAATAATGTCGCTTAAAGGCTTTAAGTATCACGGACAATTCGTAATAAAATTCAAATTTGGATCATAAATTATTAAAACACAAAAAACACTCACCTTAACATATTCAACGCAAATTGCAATGCTTTCAACAAAACTGCACACTTCATCCACATTCCATGCATTAATTTCATCAATTTTCATTTGGCATTTACGTTGTGTTGACTGTATTGTAGCTGTTTGCTCGCTATTATTACTTGTTGTACTACTGCTACTGGACGATGAAGTACTGAAACCTGATGTTGACGTTGTTAATTGATTGTTTGTCGTTGTGACATTGGGCGATGTCGCTTGCTGTTGCCGTTGTGCTTCCGTTGTTGTTGGCGATAATTTGATTCGCTTTGCAAGTGGTGGCGTACTTGATGAACTGAGATCAAGTGGTGAGACACCCATCGTTGGATTGTTATCATTGATTGGACTTTTGTATGGAATATTTGTTGTTGTTGTTGTTGTTGATGATGCTGATGGTATTTGTGATCCAACTGGTGGTGCAGGTGGTGATCGTGTTGAAAGTTGATGAAGCGCTTGGAGATTTGAGAGGGCGGGGAACGGATTAAAATTATTAAAACTACCTAAATTTGGCATCTGTGTTGACGTTGATGGAAAATTATTGAGGTTGGGAAGTTTACGTGGCTTGTCGGCGTCTTTAATTAATTTTTGCATTTCTGCTTCTTGTGCTGCTCTCGCCTGTAAGATGTATGGAGATGACAACGATTAATTAATAATTGTGAGGTCAAGCAAGATATTTTTGCTGAGCATTTTTTAAGTTGAAAATTGAGGTATTTAAGATGGTTTGGGTGGGTTTGAGTGGCTTAATGGTGGGCTTGTTGGATGACTGACAGCCTATTTGACTGCAGAACTAGATTATTAAATGACTGAATGACTGATTGCTTTATTATACAAATTATAGACCAATTGACTGGCAAATTAGATATTTTTAAGCTTATTGCCTAAGTCTGATCACTCAAGCATTCATAAATGCGCTTTAGCCACCCACATTCCACTTTCAAACCTCCCAATAAACCAGCAAAAATAACTTAAAAGAGAAAAATATAATTTTTGATAAGTAAAACCACTTACAAGTAGCACCAATGCCCTCGTGCTTCCCATATCGAGCATTGGATTGAAAATGTTATTTTGATTGAACTGAAGACTTGAGAATAAAGATGTGAGGAGATTTTGATTTGATGGAATCTGTTGGATAAACATAAATAAAAGTGGCATTTTAATGTGAGGCAGATGATATGAAAAAAAAAATAATGTTTAGTCTTACTTGTGGAGGCGAGCTTGGCTTTTTGTCCAACGATATTGATGTGTCGCGACTTGATTTGATTCTAGAGTCCATAAATGTATTTTTGGGTGTAGATAAGCTGTAAATGTGAGATGAATAAAATAAATATATAAATTTGGAGATTAGGGTTGGTTTCAAGTTGCTGTTTTTTGAACGGGAAAATGTTTTTGGAGTTTTTTAAAAAAAATAATGAATTTGAAAAAATTGATTAATTTTACACAAAAATAAAAAAAATCAAAAAAATTCAAAAAAATTCGAAAAAAATTCAAAAAAATTCAAAATAAATTTAAAAAAATCAAAAAACTTAAAAAGTTTAAAAGGAAACTTAAAATCAAAGTTTCAAATTTAATTTAATATATTTTACAACTTCACTTTCCCCCTCAAAACTTAAATTTATATAAAGTCATTCAAAAACCTACTCATTGGAATTGATATTGCTATTATTGTTATTGTTATTATTATATTTGGCAGCTAGTGTTCTCATCATATCGGAATAATTAAGTGGCGGAAGCTCTGAACGTTGTGTATTGCCACCGTTGTTACCATTCCCCAGATGTGTCGTCGATGCTGACAACAATGAATTGATATTTGGATTACTCATCAAATTATTTGGTTGTGCTGTCTGTGGCGGTGTTACTGTTCCAATATGATTATGTGACTGTGGTGTTACACTTCGTGGTCTAGAAATGACAAAAAGAAGTAATAAATGTAAATTTATTTCTTATTGATTTCATATTTTTTCTGTGTCGAGCTTGCAAAAAAAAAATATTTTTATAGTTTAACAAAATGCTGGTTGATGCGACAATCACAAACAATATAAAAGTGATATTGGGCGAGACTCGCGCTCTCTTTTTTCACAATCATCGTAATATGTCTTAAATATCAAGGTCAAATCATATTGAAAAATTAGTCGAGCATTTATTTCAGCTTTTCTGCTGCTGCTTACTTTGTTTAACACTCATTTTGATAAATGATTTGGATAGACGCTGCTGTTCAATGAAATTATTTAAATTTAAATTTATAGCTTTATCAAGAAATTAATTTCAATGACAGGGAACAGAGGTAAATTGAATGAGAAAAACAAAAAGATGAAAAATTGATTTTTGGTGTGGATTTCGATGGACGTTTGGCGCATTTTTCGGTGATTTCAATGATTTTTTTATTTTTTAACTTTTGAAAATTTAAAAGAAATTTATAAATTATTTTCAAAAAATTCATAAATTATTTTTAAAAAATTCATGAATTAATTTTAAAAAAATTCATAAATTAATTTCAAAAAATTCATAAATTAATTTCAAAAAATTCATAAATTAATTTCAAAAAATTCATATCGCATTTTTCAAAAATTTATAAATTATTTTAAAAAATTAAGTTTAAAATTTTTTAAATTAAATTTCTCATTAAATTTGAATTATTTAAATATTTTTGAAGCTAAGATGTGAAATATTTTAAATTTAAATGTTTTAAATTTTTACATTGCAGTTTTTAATAATTTTTATTCTTATTTGCATTTAAAATCAAATTAATCTTGAATTTAAATTAAGTTTATTTTAAAAAAAATCTAAACTCATTAGAACAAAACCAATTCATTCATTAAAGTCCATTTAAATTACAAACTCTATAACTGATGAGCCGTAAATCCTCGCCACACAAAAAGTGCAGCTAATTCTTCACCTCATACAGTTAAACTGAAGACAATACCCAACCTTCTTTGATAAAATGCGTTTTGAAAAATTGGCATTAAAGATAAATGTGAAAGAGTAATTAAGTAGCGTGTATAAAAGTCACAATACAAGAAGTGACCGTAGACCGTATGAGAAATATAAAAGAAAAGAAAAAATAATAAAAAAAAAGTTGTATTGAAACGGCAGAAAAAAGTCGATTCTCATAAGAGTTCACCATTGAATGATGAGAATGAAAAAAAGGTAAAAGAAACATAATGTAGCGATATTTCTCATCATCGTTCATGTAAAGTATTGTACAATTGGCTTCGCTAACTGAAAATTGATTTTCTTTATGACCATCGATTGAATGAAATCTGTAATGAAATGAAACAATGAAGGAGGAGGATAGGGCAGTACTAACAGTGAAAGCCATCATCTCATATAAGCTTTTCATGCTATATGTTATCCATTCATTCACAGAACTTGACGGAAATCGAAAGATTTAAATGATGGTACAGTTAAGAAGCATGTCGAATTTTTTGAGCTTCTTAAATGATTGAAAATCATGTGGAAAATATGCGATATTGATTTGTTTTGTTAGCTTGATTTTTTGGCAAGGTTGGGTGTCACTAAAGGTGACTCTTTGTTCTGTTTGTGGCTGTTTGTAATTTTTATATTTTGCAAAGTTGCCAAAAAAATGTTAAAAATTTTGATTGACTTATAATTCATTTTTTAAATTTAAAAAACTTGTCAACTTGAATCAAAGAGCATTTGACTGGACTTAAAAGTTTCTCAACTTCACTTTAAAATTCGAAGAATCAGCTTAACAATTCATCAAGTTTATTACAAACGTTTTAAGTTGATTCAACAAATATTTAAATTGTTTTAAAAGTCTCTAAGTTGAGTAAAAAAAAGTCAAGTTGACTCTAAAATCTTCAAGTTGAGGAAAAAACGGCCATGTTAACCCAAATATTTTCAACTTGACTTAGATTATTAAACAATACATTTAAAAATTTCTTAATTTTAAGAAAAAGTCTATCAAGTTGATAAAAAATATTCAAGTTGAGCAAATAAAAGTCAAGCTGACTCAAATGTTTTTCAATTTGGCTTAAATTTTTAAAAATGAACATTAGTTTTATACAAAAAATACTCAAGTTGATCAAAAAATGTCAAGTTGATTAAAATCTTATTCAACTTGAATAGAAAAAGTCAAGTTTACTTGAATGTTTTACAGTTCGATTATAAGTTGTCTTCAGAAAAAAATGCTGCTTAAACCCAAAATGATTGACCAAGATTTTCCCCACAATTTTTGCACGGAGGATAGACACCACCAGCGAGCAAAAAAATATTCTTCCATCCCATTCTTTATGGGAAACTGAATGTGATGTGCCGTAAAATCAATTATTGGAAATAAAAGGCTAGAAAATCACTCACCTATATATTGATAAATCGTTGATTAATGGCGGACTAAGTCTCTCGGTTTTCACAGGTCCATTACCATTTGTCTTATTGCCATTATTAATTCCATTGCTCAACTTACTCAACGACGTAATTTGACTAAGTTTTTGTGCCGTCGCTGGTGATAATTGACCATTTTTAATAAAGTTCATATTACTATCTGATGAGCTTTTAATAAGTTTATCGCCAAATGGACTAACAGCGGTCATTGGTGGCACACTATTATTGTTAATCACCAAATTACCATTATAATTATTATTATTATTGTGTAAAAAATTTTTGTTATTATTTTCAATTTGTTTATTGCGCTCATTAAGCATTTTATCAACGGAATATTGGAGTGTATTGTGAATGGGTTTTCGTTTGGCGCGAGCATTTTTGTGATTTTCACTGTTACTCAAATTACCGTTCACCGATGCTCCATGTGGCGATATTTGTAATGATGGTGATGAGGCAGTTTGAGGCGATGATTCTGATGTTATTTCACCTGTAATTGAAAATAATGTTAAATTATTATTTATTTCTATTTGAAAATCATCTTCACGATGCTGATTTTATTTTTTTCTGTCGAAAATTGTAAATGATTTAAATTAAACTAAGTAAAAATTGTGCCGCTGAGCACTCAAAGAGCTATTTTAGAAATCAACAAATTGAAGCAACTGAATTCTTAACGGTTAAATGAATGAGTTTAGTGTTCTTAGATTTGAACTTTAATTCCCTTTTTTTCTCCTCACATTTCATTCATTTTACTATAATAAAAAAAGATTATGGCTGAATAAGAAGAGGAATTCCATTTATAAGACAACACAAAAAAAAATTTATGAAACAATGGCACTTTTTTTACTCTATAGCATAATTATGATGATTACGGGCAAACTATAAGAGTAAACTAATGTCACATCATTATCATAAAATTATCAATTTCTCGAGTTTATACTTGGACTTTAATAGTTTTTAACAGCACAAATGGCAAATGTTAAATTCAGGGATGAGCTTTTGTTGACTTCCATGCTTGGAAATTATTGTGATGGGATTTAAAAGTTTTCTTATGGCTTTTGTGTTTTCTGATAACTAGTCAGCATCTAGATCAGTGTTGTCTAAACTTTTTCCGAAGTCGCATACTGCATGCGGCTCATATCAATTCCAAAAAATTCTACGGCATATTAGGGTGCCGTGGCATATTGTTTAACAACACCCGAATAGAACAAGTCGGTTAATCGAATATAAATTCAGCACTTAGTCGGCATAACTCTGACATGGTGTTGGCTTCGATTTAAATTCAGCACCGTGTCAGATAGCAAATAGCTGAATTGAGCTATTCGGGACACTGATCTAGATAAATTTGATATTTGTCAGATCTTCAAAGATTCAGAGATTGTGTCTTAAGTTCTAGATTCAAAATTTGACTAATTGAAGATTTTGATTAACTTTAGCCGAATTTTGTTTCCAGTTCTTTTTAAGCTACGGCTAAAATACCATTTGAGTTAAAAGCTCTCAGTTAACATAGTTTCTTGTGGATTCTTATGGATCTTATTCGATCGTTTCTTTCACCAAATTATGAGCTGCTATATTTCTATGATTTCTTGAGCATTGGATGAGTCCTTGTTAAATCGACCTTGTGGTTGGAATCGAACTCTTGTTCATACAAGAGAGAGTCTCGTAAAACTAGGCTGTTGAGCAATCACTTGACTCCAGAAGCCATATTCTCGCATTAGTTGAGTCCAGCTTATATAGTTTAAAACCCTAGCATTGCTTTTTTCTCAGACATCACACTCTATAGTCGACTTGAATTTAAAATATTGACAGCACAGTATTATAAAAGGTATGCAAACTATGTTTTAGTTAAATCTCCAACCAAAAATCTAAATAAAGTCACGGAACGATTCACAAATAACTGAATAAAAACATTTCAAACTTACTGACTAGATTTGTTGAAAAGTAAAAAGAAATTCACAAATTACGAAGTAATGCATTAACATTTTAATCTACATCAAACATCAATTTTCAACAATCATCCCATAACTCATGCATTTGTTCGCCCATTCTTCAACCATTTAACCCCAAAGATCAAAACATTCGACACACTAAGTTTTAAAAAAAATCTTCAAATCAAGATAAAAATTATCCTATCGCAAATGTAAAGATTCAAAGCCAAAAAGTCACCCAAGTTCACATAATTCACATGGAAGTCAGTCCATTGATGAATAGACGAAGAGCAAGGCAAAACGAGAATGAAAGAAGAAAAAAAAAAGTATATGTAATAAAAGATTGTGTACGACTTATAAGGAAAAAGTCTTCATATAGCGAAACAGCAACATTCGACACCGTGCTCGATGTCAACACAATTTAAGGTTAGGTTGAGGTTAAAAGCAACAAAAACAAAAATTGTAAAAGAATGAAAAGAACAACATGACAAAAGAAGGCAATTTGCATTCCTATCCTCGCCTTCAACCATTGCATTTTCAAACTACACTTAACTGACTTACAATAATTGTGCAATGTAAATAGGTGTCGTTGCCAGATCAAGACACATTTCAAATAATCCCTCGAGCAATGCTCACATATGCTAATTTATATTCCGCGATGAATTTGTGCCAAACGAATAAAGAACAACAATAATGAAAGAGAGAACAACAACATTATTTTTTCCAGGTCTCTTTTTTTAACATAACTGAAAAAACAAATCCCTTCTCACTTTTTTTTTGGTGCATTTTTTATGCTGTGGAGATAAAGGAGGTTAATTTTGATGTTTTGTCTGTTTGTCTGGAAAATTAAATATTACTGTATTGACTGATTTTGATGTCATTGAGTGTTGTCCAAACTTTAGCTAAAGCATACATTAATCTACGACACATAAGCGTGCTGCTCTAATAAAACAAATGTTTCGAAGTTTCCTAGATTATTATTGAGGATCCTTGCATTCAGTTTAATAAAACTAGTTTACAGAGCCTTCGTTAAGAAGATAATTCGTGAATGTATTGCAAATGAACGGAAGTCTGACTCGACGGTGTGTCTACAGCAGAAAATGGATGTATCAAAGAATTGAGAATAATTCAGAGGAATCCTAAGAATTAACCTTGCAGGGATTATCGATGTACGAATAGAATTGAGTCTATTATTCTATATAAGTCAGTGTTTCTCAAACTTTTTTGGTCAATGGCACATTTTTATACGTTAAAATTTCCGCGGCACACTTTTTAATTTTTATGACCTTTTTACCACGTTTTTCTTAACTTGCTTTCTTATCTGTCTGTTTATCTGTCTGGGTCAAGTTTTGTGATCGATTTTTCAACCACTTCTACTGCTCCAATCGAGCTGAAATTTTGCATGCACTTATTTGAAGTCATAAAACACGAAAATAAATGAACGGCATACAGTTTGAGAACCACTGACATAAGTCAATCTATTATTTGGTTCACTTATGATATTCATAGTGGAAGAGGAGGTGGGTGTAGCTACAAAAGAACAATAGAAAAATAATTCTGTTTTGAAAAATTACCGTTGATATCGGACGTCATAAGTGGATAACCCAATACTTCTATAAATCCTTCAATTAATCGAAGAAATAAAAAATGCGCCTTAATTTATCACACTCTTAACAATTCCTTACTTGTTTTTTTTTGTTTTCTTTCAATTTAAATATTTGTAGGTGTTAAAAACATAAAAGATTTGTATGCAAAAATGAAAAAAAAAACTTATTTGTGCAATTTTTTTTTCGCTGCCTTTAATATTCATGTGGTGAACTATCAAAATTGTGAAACGAACGAAGCAAAAAAAAAATGAAAATGAAAAATAAAGTGAAAAACCTGTCACACGCTTTTTTTCATACAAAAAGTAAAAGAGAAACAATTTGACGGATAATGTAGTTTGGCACATGAGCCATAAAGCATAAAGGCGCAAGCAATGAATTACATTTTTTTTCTCCTTTATTGCGCGGCTCTGCACGATTGTCGCAATTTATATCGCCTGAAAGTGTTGAAAGCTTAAAAAATCATTTCATGTAATAAGACGTATGAGTGGCTTTTTTTAATGTGCGACTACATAATTTACAATAACGCATCAATTTCTGTTGTTTTCTTTTTTATTGTGTAGTAAGTATTTACTTGTGTTTATTCAAACAATTGGGCGTTTTACAGTCAACTGACATTGGGGATATGAAGTGGATAATTTACAACTAAGTATGGAATGTGTTTCATCGCTTAATAGGATTTTAAAGTTTTATTGTCAAGTGGAGCTTTTGTACTAATTATTCAATGATTATGATGCAGCACAGGGTCGAGTTTTAAGCACAAAATAATCAAGAAAAGTTTTGTTTAGAATTAGGGTTCAGTAGGAGTATGTGGATCAGTGATGCCCGACCCATGTGCCGCGAAAACATTCAGGAAATCCCACGAACCGCATGCGAGGAAATTAACTTAACAAGGAAATGGGGCTTGATTGATCACACGTTAATGAAAGGCCCTGCAGATATAACGCGACAAGCTGTATTCTGGAATCTCCCGGGTAGGTGAAAACCTGGGAGACTTAGTGCTACTTGGCAATCGTCTATTCGTAAAGAAGCGGCCCAGCATGGCTATCAACTCAATGAGCTTGTGGCATTAGCTAGCAATAGCTTTAGATTCAAAAGTTTCTTAAACGCCCTACACTTCACAGTGGAGTAGAAGGACATCAGCATCATCATAATCAAGGTGTGCATTGGCACTAAAAAGGTTGTCCACCACTAATGTAGATCAATATATATCAAGACTTAAGATTTGAATTTAAAGTAATTTTTGACTCCAAATTTCCAGAGAGAATCAAACTTTAGGTATGTTTGAGAACGAAGCTTATTTAATCTGATTTAATCTAGAATGTCTAAGAAGTTTTTAACGAGCTCCTGAAAAATTAAATTAACTTAAATTTAAACAGGAGCAATGTAAGCTCATGAGGATCTTAGGCAGCTAGCTTGTTATCTGTTAGCTGCTTTTATCATGACAATGAATACAAATTTCAGGGATGCAGTTGGCAATTTATTGAAGTAAGTAGACATTAAGGATGTTTTTGACAAACTATGTATGAAACAGTTGGCTCCGATGTTGCCTTAGATACGTTGCCTTACCATAAGACTCTTTTAGATAAGACTGAACCTGGTATTTTGCAAAAATTAAGCAAAATTACTTCCTTGTCATTCAAGTATTATGGTAATTGGGTCGAGGGAGTCGTAACTTTACATCACCTAATAAGTAATTGACACCTTTGACTTCCAAGTACACGAAACCTATAAAAGTAATTCAACCTACTCAAAAACTGCATCAAATACTCAACAATAACAAAGATCAACTCTGTGTCTACATCTTTACCTCGCACACTACTGACTATAATTGAAAAATAATCACATAGATGCACACAATATTTATTTTTTTGTAGTTATTCTATTGATCTGACGAAGCTTTAATATAATATAAATTTTTTACTTATTTCCCTTTTGCTCCATTGTTCATTATACTTTAAATGACACTTTGAACATAGAGAAGAATGAGAAAGAAGAAGAAAAAAACTCAACAGAATGAATTTTGCGCACTCACGAAACCACAAAAACCCCGACGGTTGCTTCCTGTACGTATTGAAAAATAACTCCCAAGAGATGCTTCTCATCTCCTTCTTTGTTTTCTTCATCAAAACGTCATGTCTTGTCAATTCTTTTGCTCTCTTTTTTGCACCCAAAAGCTGCAGCATTGTTGCAAATGTGATGGAATTTTTAAGCTTTATATTTTATTCAATAACGTCTTTTTAATGAACTTCTTCTCGTCAATTTCTACTCGTTTTCGAGCGGGAAAAAAAGAAATTACTAGGTGCCAAAAAAAAACCAGCACAGCAAGTCTGTTTTGAATGATCGACCACGAACTTCACTATGTTGCAAAATAAAAAAGACTTCAACTCACATTTCCACATTTTTTTTGAGGTTTTCCGTCAGTAACTACTTGATATTTCTTCAGGCACACAGAAACTTTCTCGTTGGAATGCTGAAGTAATTTTAGACAATAAAAATAGACAGTGGCGGTAGAAATGGCAGCAGTAGAAATAAATTTCATTGCTAATCATTTTATTACTTTAATCGTCAGTCAGAGATCAATTGTCTGTCTTTTTATAATGTCCAACCGTATGCACACATAATTTTGCAGAATAATGAGTTGGATTTTGTTGCTAAATTTTTGAGGTGGAAGGAAGTTGTTAAGCATTGTTGTAAGTTAACTAGAGGATTAGTGGTTTTTTCTTGTGGCAGTGGTGTTGTAAGAGGTTTTGGTATACAGAATAAATGTAGGAGATGTAGCTCTGGATCACCGGATTACTCAAGAAAGTTATGCTTAAGATTAGGCTACTTAAGGACTTTTTAGAATTAATTGAATTCTAGTTCACAAAGCTAAAGGTCGAGGCTGACTTTTCTGATTATGGACATTTTGGCTTTGTTTATAGGACTGAGCCAGACACCCCGGCAGCCTGATCCTTTCCCACGCTATATATTTCAATTGATACAAGACCTCCTCCCTCAATCCCATCTTAAAACATCTTGCTAATCTCTTAATTGTGCAAACACCTAATTGAACCAGCTCCAAGATCCTTGAGCAATAGGCATAACAGTAAGCATTAGGCAATGCCACCCTACAAGCATTCATTCAAAAAAGTTCATTCCATTCTTACATTTTTCCCTCCCTGATTCAGGAATTCAAAATTGTGGCGTATGCTATACAAGAAGCAAGCCGAGCAAAAGCAAGAAGTAATATGCTACCCATTCATAGTGCTTCTGGAAATGAGATATATTTTCCATGATATAATAATTGTTATTCAGTATCGCTAAATGTAATCTCTACGTAGCTTATTTTTTATTGTTATTTCATTCCACTTGAAACAGCCTTCCATTCAATAAATGCTTAATATTTCATTATTTTTATATTTTCTTCATCTCATGCCTCTTTTTTTTGTGTAGTTATTTATTATCTGCTTCTCTTTGTCCGCATCATTGCTCTGCTGTACCTTTATATTTCTGCGCGCACACTATGTGTGCAACTACAGTACACAAGGAGTTTACCCGAAAACACATCAAGAAGCCATTCGGTTTGATTGGCTGCTCTCTGGCTGCTTTATAGCTTCTGGGTTAAAATGTAAGCATAATAATAATGATTATCAGAAATGTTTTTCTCTCTCTTTTGCTTGCTCTTTCATTTCATTTCGCGTTGTACATTTTTTTGCACTCGATTCTTAAACAATTGAAAAAACACGACTAGTGACAGAATGTTGTGAGCTTCCATGCTTTTGTGTTTGTCTAATGAATGGTGATTTGATTAGGATTAGGTGGATGTTGAAGAATAAAATTAGGATGAAGTAGCTTTTAAATTTGGGATCATGCACAGACGTAAGAAAAATTTTTATAGAACAGCTAAGCATTTTGTAAAATTGGGGACATTCTACAGCCTTCTATAGCCGTGCCAGAGGTGTAGCCAGGAGGGTATGTACCCCACTAAAAATTATGAGTCTCAAGAAGGGGTCCAGACCCTCCTGGTAACACCTCTGGCAAGGCTATAGAATGGTTATGATCTTTATTATGGTTGTGGTCTTGACCAAGACTAAGAAGCGTAGCCAGGAGGGTTTAGATCCCTCTAAAAATTATGAGCCTCAAGAAGGGGTCCAGACCCTCCTGGCTACACCTCTGGCAAAGTTATAGAATGGTTATGGTCTTTATTATGGTTATGGTCTTGACCAAGACTCAAAAGCGTAGCCAGGATCCCTCTAAAAATTAGGAGCCGCAAGGCGGGGTCCAGACCCTTCTTGCAACGCTGCTAAGCCTTGCTCAGGACCACAATTATAATTCAGTAAGCTCAGGATTATAAATAAAATTCCAAAAACCCACAATAATTGAATTATTTTTTGTACAGCATCTGCTATTGCATCTACTCCTCCCATTGTATTACTTATGGAGTGTCAAATTATATTAATTCAATAAGGACATCCCAGTGCTTAATCAAATTAAATTACAAAGTGATAAATATTCCAAATTTATTGACCATATTTTCACAATTATTACTTTTTGTGGAGAATTTACTGAATTTTTGACATAAATATTAGCACCTCTTTAATAATAAAAAGAAGAACAATCCACACATCCATAGTAAATCTAAAAAAAATCATCAAATTCAATTTTGCACGGAAGACAAAACAAAGCTCCAGAAGAAACAAAAGCCAGCAAGATGAAAGGAAGAATGAGCAGCAAAAACAAAAAATTGGAGAATTAGCATTTGCCAACGTGCATCAATTTCATATCATTTTGCCCCGCATTTATACTTCACATTTCTCATCTCTTTGCATCCGATGCGATACGATTTACGTCATCTTATAAATAACAATAATAATAATCATCATCATCATGAATGCATTAAATGCCATACGAATCATTTTCATAAAAATCCATTCACTTTTCACTTGGCTTGTCGCTCGATGAAATTATTTTGATGGATAGAATGGCATTAAAATTGTAGAATAGGTTTTGAGATGGGATGATGCTCATTGTTCAATCATTTTTCCTCTATTTCATTCCCATTAAAGTCTATTATTATTTATAATATTTACTTATAATTGACCAAAATCACATAGGAAAAGCCACACACATTACCATGCATTGATCTCCATATTTATCCAATTTTTATACATTTTTCTAATGATGTATCTCTACATAACATTTGACT
Source organism: Chironomus riparius (assembly GCA_917627325.4). Classification (NCBI taxonomy): domain Eukaryota; kingdom Metazoa; phylum Arthropoda; class Insecta; order Diptera; family Chironomidae; genus Chironomus; species Chironomus riparius. The sequence continues at coordinate 10,417,466 of OU895877.1, read as the reverse complement.
TCGTTGCAGACCCGACATAAATGAATGAAAATGATACAGAATATTAAAATAAATTGGTAATTTATTTACTAAAACAGGTTGACATCCGTACGAATGCTGAAGATGGGAATGAGAAAAAAAAACATTTTTTTTCTGTTGTTGTTGTTGTGCTTCGGTCTCTTGTTTATAACAGCGCCGCCTCTATGTTCTCCAACGTTGTGAGCAATTTATCATCGACATTTTATCAATTCAGCTCGATTTAAGTTTATTGTTTCAACATGCGTATAATAGCATTTATTTTTGTGTTGGTGAGGTCTATCAGTAGGGTCATTTGGTTGGTGATGTCTAATGAGTTTTGGGGGAACTTAGATGCTCTTTGATTACTTGACTAGTTCCTGGAACATTCCTTGTTTCAGATGATAAACATTTTCAATTCATTTGAGCTAAAGCTGCTCATTTAAGACATAAACACTTAATCATAGTTCTAGTATGTTCCCTGAAGCCTCAAACTTGACATCCAACTTCTATCTACTCTCCTCGTTCTTCGATTGCAAACTAGTCACTTAACCAACTAGATCAGCAAGTACACTATTCAATTCTATGCAATAATTCCTTTGATATGAGCTATGCAACGCTCATTTCTACAATCTTAACATACATCTGCCTTACTATCATTTAACTAGAACCATAAATTCAATTTTCCACTAGCCATCACTTCCAATCGACCCATTTATATGCATATAAGACACAACTGCTTATGCGTATCAGCACAATGTATCGCATGTATCAGCGTTGACCTTTCTTGTAGCTTGATTCTTCCAACTCTCATTTGACCATATAATAATTTTAATTTAAAAGCGCGGAGAACACAGCAAAAAAAAGGCAAGCAGAAAAAAAATATCAGCAGAATGAAGTAGGGAGCACAAAAGAGAAGAGAAAAGAGACATAAAAGTCATGGACAGGGTCGAACGTAACGAGATCATCGGGCAAATGACAAGATCATTTCAATCATGAACCGGTTAAGGAATGTTCTCATCTTATTTTTTTTTTCGTGTGTTTGTCGTGTACGAATCACTTTTAGGTTTTTTTATGATCTTTCTTCTTCTCGTTAGCTTCATTCTTGATGGTCAAAATGTGAGGTAGAAAAGGAATTAAAATGAGAAGAGATTCCACAGCTATGAAATCTGTCTTTGCTTTTAACGATTTTTTTATTATAATTTTTTTTTTCTTGTGGCGACGTTTGACTCTCTTTTAAGTCAACTCACTTTTTTAATCAAATCAAAAAAAAAAAAATAAAGCATCAGAGAATAGAATTTAGATGAGAATTGCTTGTGATCGAGATTCATTTTCCCACGCATCGAATGACAAGATTTGTTTTTGCGCGGTAAAGATTCGATACACATATTTATCGTCAGTATCATTTTCTGTATCAATAAATTTCCATCGCAGAAGACACAAATGTTTATTGTTATTTTTCAGGATGGTGAATAAGAAGAACTTAAGTCGCTTAAGTACGAATGTCAATTTAATTTGAATGAATAAATTTTGAGGTAAATGAGGAGAATATAGTAATGAAGCTATTAACTTCTGTTTAAATTGGTAGCAAAGGTGCAGTTTTTGCAGACTCTACTTTATTGGAGAATTTTTAAAAATTAAAACTTTAAATAAATAAAAATTAATACATTTGAAAATTAAAGTTTTAAGTTGCATACAATTTAATTTGTTTCAAGTTGCAAGTTAACAATTTATAAAAATAAAGTTAAAAAATGATAACTTAAACAAAGTTAAATTTCCAAAATATTTTAACTTTCGAGAATTTAAAGTTTATAATAGCTTAAATTTAAAAAAAATTGAATTTTATGAAATTAAGATTTATCGAAGAAATTAAAAGGTTAAAAACTGTAAATTTTTAAAAAAATGTAAAATATAAACTTCAAAATAATCAAATTTAAAATTCAAATTAATTCGAATTTGAAGAATAAGTTTTTTTTGAGAACTAAGAGCATTTGAAAAAAAATTAAGTTGTAATTTTGAAAAAATTTTAAGTTTTTAAAATTCAAAAAAATTAAATTTAAAAATCAAAATAATTTAAATTTGAAGAATAAATTTTTTGAAAACTAAGAATATTCCAAAAAAAATTAAAATTGATATTTTAAGTTTTAAAAAAATATAAAATATTAAATTTAAAATAATTCAAGATATAATTCAAAATAATTCAAAAAAAAATTAAAACTTTTTGAGAAAATCAGAATTTTTTTTAAAAAAATTGAAAAATAAAAACAAATAATTGCTTTCAAACTCTTTATATATTTTTACAATTTTCAAAAAATTTTAACTTTCACAAAAAAAAACAATTAAATAATCATATTTGAAAATTCATTTTAAGAAAGAATACACTCAGTCACAAATTCATTTTACCTTCATTTGACTTAACAAATTATCCAATCAACCTCACATCCAACCAACCCCCAAAGCCAATGCAAAAAACCGCTCCAATTTTCTGCATAACAAAAAATTGCATCACAAAAGATATCAACCTGCCAACAAAATTGACTTTTGTCAAGCACAAACAAAACAAAAAGGCAGCAACGTTGATTGTTGACAGTTATTAAGCCATTTATGATCATTTGCATTGTCATTATGTCGCTCCGCTTTCTGCATCTTTTTTTTTGCGGCTTAATTAAATCACGAAAAAAAAATAATTTTTATTCCACCTCATTATTATGAAATTATTTTTTTTTATCACGACTTACAATAGTCGCTTAGTGTCTCATTTTATTCAACAACTTCTTTTCGATATCGCATGAGCAGTGAAAACCTTGACATTTTTCATCATCGAATTGGAGCATCTTCAGCACTGCTTTTATTGAGCACACCGCTTGATTTGACATTCTTTTAATGGTTTTTATATATTTTGTGTCTCAACAATTTATTAGTAAATTTAATTTTCTCTCCGTCCTTTTTGGTGACCGCATATTGTGCCAAAAAACCAGTTTTAATTTTTTTTTGTCATCAACAAAGTTCAAAGCGATTTTATTTTGCGTTCCATAAATTGCTGATGTGATAATTAACATAAATTGAAGTCACATGAAGTATCATTTTACTGTGAATTTTTTAATTAAGATAATATAATGGAATCGTGTCTAAATAAGCAATTTAGGTACGCAGTCAACAATCCAAAGTGTTTATGATTTGTGTATTATAGCTACTGAGTACATTAAATTTTTGAAATATAAGCATAATTATACCTCAAAGTTATTCGTCATTAGTCATGATAGACGAGACGAAAAAGTTTTCATATCTGAAGGCGATATAAGTAGCTGTACATATAGAGCTACCGCTACTATTTAACATGACTATGACTCGATGATATATTTAAACAATCAGATAAAAATTATATTTTTTAATGATTAATTTTTATTGCAATTGCTTCATCATTCCACCATCATTTACGTTTCATTTTCAAATTACTTTTTAAATTCTCGCGCTGATTGAATTATTCTAATGATTTAAAATAATTTTATTGCCTTCAGAACTCGACCGAGAGGGTAATAATAACTGGATAATTTTTAAATTTATAGGATATATGTTGATCATACCGAGTGACATATGTTGTAAGGATTGTAGTCGTTATATGGATTTTGTGGGAGATTGCACACCAGAAACTAGATTTTTAGTCTTAGCTTTAATACTAGGGTCACAACATTATCTGTAGTTGAAGACACTAAGAACAATTTCTAAGAGATAAACTAGGTTTTACTAATTGCAAGCTAGAGCTTAGGGCTAGAAAACAAACGAGGATCCATTCTGACCTAGATTTGAACAACTATGCCATCTATTACATCTCAAGCACATAGCAACCTTCAATCATCCTTAAGTCAACTACAAACATCTCAACATACACAGCTCGGTCGCCAATATCCACACATATTAATGGAATGCGAATATTAAATATAAAATTTTTTTAAAGGTTTTCATCGCTAATTCTCAAGCAGATAATATATGTAATTTACTTAACAAAAATGACATTATCATTTGAATAAATATTTAAATAAAGTTTATATATTTATATTTTTTTTTCTGTTCCCCAAGCGGCGCTCAATGAACTTGCAAATCGCATCAGAGAAAAAAAGCTTTTAATTCTTAGTATAAATTTTTTTTCTTATGCGGTTAATTACTTTCTGATTCAGATAATTATGTGCCATAAAACTTTATGCGCATGCATAATCTATCGCTGTTTTGGTGCGATTAACAAAATGAATAGAAATTGTCAGTTGAAATGAAAATTAATTAGTGTTTTACTTTATATGGTGAAATGAATTTCAGGGTTGTAGCTAGCTTGAATAGCACAACTCGGTTAATCGAATAAAATTTACTCTGGGGTGGTGTTGGGTTTGATTCAATTCAACACCATGCCAGGGTCACACCGGATTGGTGCTGAATTTCTAATCGATTAATCGAATTGAGCCATTTAGGAAGGTTTCTCTGATTCTGATTCTTATTTTATAGATTAGAAAGGTTAATTTCCCAAAAAGCACAAGTCGGTTAATCGATTAGAAAACTCTCACCAAGCTGACGTAACTCTGGCATGGGGCTTGATTAGATTTAGGTCCAGTAACCATGCCAGAGTCACACTGACTTGGTGCTGGATTTATATTCGATGAACCGACTCGTACTATTCGGGTTTAGTCTTAAAATGATCGACTAGATTCAACCCAACCCATACTAGAGATCCTTATTATTACTCATCCACATGTCTTAAAATTTATTCCAATCCAGTCCCCGACACCCCTGATCCACACACTTCTAGCATGAAAAAAATAATTTGTATTTTTCTTATCATAAAAATGGAATTCACATTGTGTAACTGATTTTTAGATCACACGAGCAAACATTTTATTTATTTTTTTTGCTGCCTTTCTACACTCGCCTTTCTTTTCGCTGTGCTCTCTATCTTATACATATATTAACGATTGACAAATCACGAACTTGAAAGCACTACTCTCATATTTTTTTGATGACTAATGTAAATGACCTTTAAGTCGAGTGTTTCACATACACAAATATTGAGGAGAAGTGAGCAAATTACGAATTCTGTAGAAAAAAAATGATCTTAATGAAGGCATAGCGAAAATGTCGAGAGCGAAACGACGATGAAGTAAGAGAAGAAAAAAAAAAGTCGAAAGGTTTTGACCTTTTTTTTTCCTTCTCATTGTGCCTGTTTTTATGAATATCAACGAGGAGGAAACGTATTAAATTTACATGAGTCAAATATTTCTTCTTCACAGCTCTGTTTTATATATATTTTTTTTTGGAGGTTCAAAATGACATGAATATGTGATACACGATGTGTAAAACAAACGAAAGGCATTCAGTAAGCAATGAACTCAAGTATTAACGGAAGGTGCTTGTTGTGACTTCGATTGATGATCATTTTAATTTTCGAATTACAATTTTTTGGAAATTTTTCAAAAGGGATTGTTTGAAAATGATGTTTTAATTGGTATGGTAAGAGCTTTTGGAGCTTGAGTGGAACCTAGGAGTTCTTGAATGCTACAAGTTCTCTTGTATGGAGTCCTCAGAAAATAAAAATTTTATTATCGACGTCATTTATTCACGACCCAAAGGTGCAAGTAACGGCCTTTCGATTTTATAATCCCTCTTGATTTTCAATGAAGTCCCCTTGTGTGGATTTTTTTTTGGAAAGGATGAAGAAAAATTTCGAGAGGACCATTAAAAACTCATTAATAATTATTATGCAAATCCAGAGGACTTGAAGAGTGTGCAGCCGATATTTGAGTGGCTTTATGTCGAATAAATCATAAAATAATTTCAATTCCCAAAAATTCCCAAACTTTAACCCCAAAATTAGCCAACAAACTTTAAATCAAACAATCATGACACATCACAATTTTTATTAATTTTTTTTATCATACAGCCTTGAGTTCTCTGATTCCATCGGGGTCAAATTCATTAATTTTGATAAAAAATTTTATGGCTGATGATAACACAGAATGTTTTAAGGCATTTAATTTGTCGACGAAAAAAAAGTAGGTAGAACAATGAGGAAATAAATTTTAGAAAAGAATGAATGAAATTTTTGGTATGTGAACTGTAGTTTGTTGGATGTTTGTCTTATACTTGAGAAATCACGTAAATTCACAAGCTACATAGTTTTTTTTGAATTTTATTTAAATAAGTCTTAAAGCTGGGAATGTTGAATGAAAGTTTGCATTAAAGGATTCTTCATTGATGATTTTAGAGGACTAAGTTTAGCAAATATTCAAATCTTCTTAAAGGATTAACTTTTATTTGCATCAAAAATGCTGTAAATCACATTAAAATTACCGAATATATTTAATTGCCATTAAAATCTCATTTGACATATATTATTTTAATTGATAAAAACTGTATATTCAATCAGCAGGGATCCGTTGGCTATACTCAGGGCTAGGCGCTCCAGATATTTTTTAGAAAAATAGAGGACATCCCTCATATCATCCTTGATTTGAAAAATGAAAAAAATAGAGGACTGTCCTCAGTCAGCCTATTAAAGGTTAATCTTTGGGATCACCTTAAACATTGATCTTTAGATGCACTTACAAAAGATATATCAAGAATCTTGCTTAAAGGGAATTGATTCTTTTATGGTTGTAAAACACACTAGAGAATTTAAGAGAAATTTTCCAAATTTTTTTTTACCCCCAGACTGCATCCCTGCCTTTACCTATAAAAAATTGTAACCTCTAAAAATCAACCTCGAATTCACAAATCCACAAATAATTTTCCAAATGACAGTTCACTTGAACAGCACAACTTTCATCACCGCAATAAAAAATCGATGATTTTGCGGCATCACACATTAGGTGTGGTCCATCATACATACGAGACAATACTATACAACAACAATAATAATAATAATGTCAATTAACATGTACAATGATTGTTTTAAGGTGCGCGAGAAGATGAGATTGAGGAATGATAATAGCACCATGAAAGTGTCATTTTTATGAATTCTGCAGCGGAGAAAATTCTGTGAGCTTTAAGTATAGAGTTCAATGAACAGGTGAAAAGTCCAACGCAAATGACGCTTGTGACTGATCTTCAAAAAAATAATAATGTGAATGAGAAAAGAACTGCTCAATCGGAGATAAAAGTGCAAATATAAAATATTTTTTTTTGCGCTCTCCTTCTCACTACATTTTTATTTCTCTGTTCTTAGTGCGGCTCATCCGCAATTTAATAAAATCGTTTGCATATTTTTACAATCATAAATTCTTTGCTTAAATGACTTCATTGCCGTTTTGTGTGTGTTTTGCCCAGTTTTGTCAGTCAAGAGATACTTTGTGATTATTTTTCAGCACACATTCCCATCGGTAAAAGTCAATGGTTTGCTAATGTAATAGTTTGTCTGTCTGTTTGTCTGCCTGGCTTTGAAAAAGGCGCCTCTTAGCCAGTTCTGTTCTAGACATATGCAATGAAGACATTACAAAAATTTTCTGTGGATTGATCCATTAAATGATCCAATTCCATAATGTGTTGGTGTGACTTCGATATGTGCCCCATCATACGATATATTTCATCCAATTTCCGACTTTTTATGTCCCATCAATAAATACAAAACTTGATATGCAAATTTCAGATGTGCTATATTTAATCCTAACAACATCTGACACATTTTAAACTAAGTTTTGGATCTCTTTTGCTCATCCATGATAAAATGCCGTCATTTTTGGACTTTATTTAAATTTTGCCACGAAAAAAAATCAAAATCATCTCATTATGGATTCTTTGTGCTTACTGATAAATTGAGTCTACATTTTTATTGTAAAATTTATACTTGTGCGATGTTCACTATTTAATTTTGTAATTTATTTGACATGAAGAAATTGAATTGACGGTGATTTTTGTTGATCATCTGGTGGGTATTGAAACAATAGATATTTTTGGGATGTTTGAATAGATTTTGATTATTGGTTTTAATAAGAAATGTCAATGGCTAACGTTACAAGCTTATTATGGATTTAGTGCTTCCTGTTTATTATAATTTTTCGGAAAATTTAAAAAAAATGAAACTTTTTTTGAAAGAATTTTTAAAAATGTCAATAAATAAAAATATTTTTTTCTTTAAAATTCAAGAATTTTAAATATTTTAAAATTCAAGAATTTTAAATATTTTAAAATTCAAGAAATATGAATTTTTTAAAATTCAAGAATTTTAAATTTTTTAAATTCAAGAATTTTGAATTTTTAAAATTCAAGAATTTTGAATTTTTTAAAATTCAAGAATTATAGTTTAAATTAATATTGAATTTAAGAAATATTAAATTTCAAAAAAATAAAACATAAAAATTTAAAAAAAAAACAATTGAACCAAGTCAAAGTCTTCAATTCTCCATCAGCACTTAAAAAAGTAATATTTCACCATATCAGTCGTAATCTATTCTATATACCTACATTTTATATAACCTAATCGCTGGTCAATTCTTGATAAAAAAAAAATATTTACGATTAAACCATAAAATTCATTCCAAAATCAGCAAAAAAAAAAATTCGTTTATATTTTCCAACTCGCACACCCAATAAAACTATAATAAAAAAATTTCGAGATCAAAAATGTATTAATATGAGAAAGACGCACTAATAAATTATATCTAAATTGCCTACGAAAGGTAGCATTTTTGAAGCTAAACAAGCTTTTACACTTGTTGATGTTTTCTCATTTGAGTCGAAATAGAAGACGAAAATTTTTTTTGTGAGGGGTTATTTGTAAATGATGTCTGCCTGAACTTTGATTTTTGAGGTTATTTAGCTTCCAGAAAAATACAATCAAAATATTGATATTAAGCTCCAAAACGCTCAAGATCCAATAACCATCCAGTGGTATATTAAGGGAATGGACATCTGTAGCCAACGTTGGCCATCATTTGAGCTATTTGGAAAAATTGAAGCCATCATCCTAAACATTGCACATCACTTTTAAACGAACCCCCTTAATATAAATCCAATTTTCAAAGACATTCTTTTTGTTCATCTCAAAAAACTAGAGAAAGAGCTAAAGAAAGATAATCATTTGAATATTTAATTTGAGAATTTCCTTAAAAGTTTAAAAAATTATTCCACACGATCGCATTTAAATGTTTAAAATATGTAAAATCACAATATAAATTGCGTGTGTTATTGATGTCGATTTGTATTAATTCATTGAGCATACTAGATATATATGTTTTTTTTGTGGATGGCTTTGCCCTCCGCGTAGAAATGACATTAATTTTTTTTTCTTGATAACAACGTACATAGTTCAATTTTATATCTACAAAAAAATTATCTTCTTTTTTTCAAATTAATTTACGAAACATTTGTCGACCGACTGATGAAACACCCTGCGTTTCACCTTTAGCAAATTGCCACATAGACTCAACAATTGTTCTGCTTTTTATCACCTTTTTATCATTTGTATATACAAAAAAAATACGAGGTAGTCAACCACATGCTTAAAATTATCATGTCTCATGATTGTATGGGTGATTGGCTGTAAGATACACGATAATAGATTATTAAGTTCATATAAAAAAATTTTGTGTTCAAACATTTCATTGCTTAAACTAAAACATATTGAGCCTTGGAAATTTCGGTTGTGTCGTCTTTTTGCTGCCATCGATTTCGTTGAAGACAAGATATACAAAATTTAGGCTACACATTTGGTTCCTCATTATTGTTTCGAAAGCGAACACGATCAGAAATTTATGTGACATTTTGGAAGTAGTGCGACATTGTTTTTAGCACGTTTTGTGAACTTTTGATTAGGAATGGGATATTTATCATCAGTTTGCGTAGCTAAATGTTACATTTTTTTATGTCCATTTATCATTATGACTGTAGGAAGTTTGGTTTCAAAATCATTTAATAAATGAGATCGTGCTTTTGGGATATAATCAGATATTTTTAAAAAATCATATTGTTATTGGAACTTAATTTGAGTATGAATATTTAGAAGAAAATGTAAAGTTTTAAATAAGTTGTCCCAAGTAGCAATCGAACTTAGGATCTTACGATTTTCTATTGTAAACAGTTAATCAGTAAACTAAAGGGGCTATTATGAAGCATGACAGAATGTCAACTTAACTTATTGATCTGATCTGAACGGTACATTGGAGCTGTCATTAAAGAAGCTACGCATGGAAGTCTACAACATTCCTCATAGAAAATAGTTGAAAGATTGTTTATCAGTCAATGACTAAGACTGACTAAGAACTCATCTTCGGTGAGATCAGGTTAGATCACTTGATGAGATTGAAACAGTTGCGTATCCAGGGAAGTTGATTTCTGACCCCCCCCCCCCCCTCCCGCCTCAGTAGAAAGTTTCTTCACTTTACTTAAGTTTTTCGTTCAAAAATGCAAATTCACTTCAACCATAAACTTTTCATCAAAAAAAAATCGACCCCCTCGACAAATTCTAGGCTACGCCAATGGATTAAAAACATTGAATTATGATCCTTCAACTTGTAAGCTACTGCAGCTTTCGAGAGAAAAGTCAGAATTAGACAACTGCATTTAATTAGACCCATTCCTTCCAACCGATAATTCAAAATAATTTAAACCAAAAGTGCGCTTAAATCTTAACTTCTTTCCATTTATTATAATTAATTTGATTTTTTACCCGAATATTTTCTAAAAAAAAACAACAAATTGATATCAAAAATTAGAAAAAAATTTTTTTCAAGAAATTGATAACAAAACAGACATCCGCAAACGCTTCTTTAAACACGCATATGTTTGTGACGACCTAAAATTGCAAAAAAAAATTCAACAATGCGATAAAAGTTGGAATAAAAAATGATTGTGTGGACATATTTCATTATGGAAATTATGATTTATACCACAACATAGGATTTATTTCAGCATTGATTAATCTCTCGCTGCTAATTTCAATTTAATTAATTGTTGGCATAATTACATGAAAACACAAAAAAATTTGAAAGGGATTTTTATTTATGGAGTGTTTTAATCTCCTCTTTTAAAATGCTGCCAAATTAAGGTAACGACTCATTATTTCATCTTTAATTAAGAAATAGTCAAACAATGCGATTTGCATTCTAGTCTCATGTAAATTTCATAGAAGTAACAACGACATGAGTTAAGATGCTCATCTCAATTAGTCATGACATTATGTGAGGTACACAATGTACATTAAAATCATGTTAGCAATTTGCTTGATTCATCACTCAATGGCAATTTGTGTCACTCACGAGAAAATCATAAGCAATAAAATTCTTTTGCAAAATAAAAATGTTTTTTTTGCTCGATTTTTCGATTTTTTTGTATTGTTTTGTAATTGTTGGAGTTTCTTGCTTTATTCAGAGTTGGTGAAGTTGGTGTGGATTTGGAGAATGGTGGCTAGTGGCTATTAATGATGCGGTAAAGTACAAAAATGACATTGGAATGGTTTAACAGTGTAATTAAGAAAGAGGAGGGCTACAGTTAAGAGGGGGGGGGGGGGGAGGTGGTCAAAAAATTCTAATAAATTGATCTCATTGTTTAAAGGTATACGAAAGGTTGATTTTTATTATTTATGAAAAGGTCAAGTTAAGAAGCAGAGCTCGAAGTTGACTCGAGATTTTCATCGATTTTGTATGGCAGAGTCGACTCCGAGCTCTGTTAAAAAGTCTTTAAACTTAGAATTTGAGCTAATTTCGCACTCTATCTAGGCTTATTCCAGTTTTTACACCCTTCGAGCCCCCTTCATATTCCATCATTAACAAAAATCTCAACTTGTTCAAGAATGCTTCTCCATTCAGTGATGAAATTCACAACCAGCACCATAACACTCCATCCCACCCCTGCCAATGACTTTCAAACATTTGAAAGCTAATTTATTTAACACCCAAAACACTATTAAACCTCCGAATCGAATCAAATTGAACGTGATTAATTTATGTGATTTCTACAAGCACAATCTTATTTTCAGTAACAAAACAGTAATTTCATCAATACAGGTGACTCTTGTAAAGTTGCCAAAAAAATCTAATCTAGCTTGAAATAATTTTCTTGCATCTCATGAGAGTCATGACCCGAGTCATCAAATTAGAAGCCACCAACCTCCATCTCTGTTCACGATATTATTTAGATCTAATATTGCACTCAATCGTGTGCCAAAAAGGCAGAAAAAACATTACAAAATAGCACACATAAAAATAAAAATGAAAACGAGATGAGAGTGAGAGCCCGAGTAGTCAGCGAATGAGTAAATACAAAAAATCTTAATTCATTTTTGTTGTATTATGCAAATTATTTCATGAGATTATTTTTGTTACAGCTGACAGATTATGTCATTAATACCTTAACTCTACCTCGTGCAGAAAAAAAAAATAAAAATAATTTATTTATCTGTGACTTATTTTGGAATAAATTGAATGAAAAATTTTTATGCCAATAATTATTCAATGTAACAATTTAAGCGAATAAAATCAATTCATCTGTAGCACAACTTTTTTTTTCTTATTTTATTTAATGCCAGCGAGTGGTCATCACAATTAGCAGATTATTGGCAACGACAAGCGAGTGCCAATTAACTTTTTCTCATCGCACTCTCTCGATTCTCTTAGTCATATATCTCTTGACATTTTTATGGCATTTTACACAAACAGTTTATGCGTTCAACTGACACATTTTCCTATAATGACATTCAATTAGAATTATGATGACCCTTATGTGAGCTGAAAATGTTATTTTTAAGTGCAAATTTTAATACATGATGTTCGCTGATGTTCACATTTTGTCCGTTTTTCCGTTCGTTTGTGTATCTGGAGGTCTGTTTATCCTCTTGGCTGTACTTCTGCCTATCATTAAGTCTGAGGTGTCAATTGGTTTGGGCTGTCAGTAGATTAGGGCTGTCAGTTTGCTTAAGCTGCCCTTTAATTTGGGCTGTCAGTTTTCTTAAGCTGCTATCTCTAGCCCTGACCCAATCCCAATAGATTCTAAACCACAAAAATGCGCTGTCCAGCAAGACACCCGCGGTCATCATTCTTAATAACTCTCTCAGATGACATATACACTCACTCTATATGCGCATGAAAAATATTATAATAACTAGTGTGTATACGAATGAAATAAATTATAACTGAATCTTGCAATGGCAGGTGAAGCACAAAATACCCGATCGACCTCAAAATGAGCAACATTTTTTTTTTTCTTCTTTTTTTCGATGTTCTGCTCGTAATAATGAATAATAAAAAAAAGTGCAAACCAATGCGACATTTTACATTTTATGCCTTTTTTTTTTCTTTTTGATTTTGTAAGAACAGAATGAAAGGGAATGAAAGAAAAATTAATTTTAATTTAACGATGAGACGATTTTGTAAAATAAATAGATAGAGTGAGAGAGAAAGGAAGAACAAGAGATGAAAGAGGAATAAAAAAATATTTGACCCTCATTCTTGGAACCTTTCCAACCGATCGAAAGTCTCGACTAGATTATTTTTTTATTATTGAAAAAGTTCAGTTCACAAAATTAAGAAGTAAATAAAAAACGAGAACTAAATGTGCTGATAATTTTCATCGGAATTAAGGAATTTGCCATACAATACAAAGTTGATGGTCATCATGGACAATGGCAAACGTCATGACCCTTCAACCGGTGCTTTAGTGCTGAAACAACAACAATGATGAAGAATTTTTTTTGTGTTCTTGCTCTTTCCTCTTTCTTTCTCTTTTTTATGATTATGGAGGTAGCCGAGGAGCACATGATAGGAGAGAGAATAGAGTATGTATGTGTTTTGGTGGTTCTGGGTTTTAAATCCAAATATATTAGATTGAAAACAAGGTTTTTGCTTGATCCAGCCAAGAATTACGTAGTGGTAGAGCAGTTGTTCTCGAACTGTTTTGGTCCACGGCACGTGTTTTTATATAAAATTCTTCGCAGCACACCTGGATAGTCTTGGGGCACTCTAAATGCTTTTCATGACCTTTTTGAAGTCTCAAAACATGATTATGAAGGTTCAATTTTAGCAATGGTGTACCGCGGCACACAGTTTAAGAACCCCTGTTGGAAAACCTACTCTTAAGAATGTTTATTGAGTCACCGTACCCAAAATACAATTGTTATTCAAAAGTTCTTGATAATCCTGACTTTAGGAATTAATTTCAATCATTTACAAATTTCATGTCGTTCCTTATTCGACTAATTACTGCAGATAATTAAATATATTTATCTCTTACCAAATATCGACTGATCCGGTGAAAACTGAGCAGCTGGAAATCCTATAAATTAAAAATAATTTTGAATTAGTTCCGAAAATAAAATGATTTGAGGATGATGAAAATTATTTAATTCTTTTAAATGCAGTAAGACATGTCTTATGTGGTGCCTTTTGACCTTCTTCTAAGCCTATGGCTAAGTCTTAGTGCTTGTCATTAGAACTATCATTCTGCAGGAGAGTCGAGATTGGAATTTTATGCAAGCAAATTTCCTACTATTTGACTAAGGACTCTTCAGCAGCACACCTTAATGTTCATTAACTTTCTTTTTGCAATCTCACAAGATACAAAGCCCTCATTTAAATAATACAGTTCAGATAGAATTCAGATCAATACAAACTGACCCGCATGTGCACCTCGGGCATCTTCACATGCCCCATTGAGTTTAAAGAATGAACATTAAAAGGAAGTTGAAACAGCACTTGATGAAGAATACATATTGACACGACCGAAAAAAAAGAAAATAAAGCGAAAGACACAGAGTGCAGAGTGTGTAGACATAAGAAAGAATCTACCTGTATAAAATGTGACACTAAGATGTACACATACAGGTTCAAATTAAGACATTTTACCTTTTACCTTCCACATTAACTGCTTGTGTCTGGTCACACACAAAAATAATATTCTCATGTTATTTTAATGTACAGATCGCATTTTATTTTTTATCTAAACTAAACAGAAATTATTCTTTTAGTGTCTTATTTTACTTCTTCATCTCATGTTCTCTGTTATTTTCATTTTTTTTATTCATGTTTTTAAGGCCTTTTGGAATGCACTCAACACAACCTATCGTATTTCATGTGTTAAATACCGTGCACACAATCTCTTTAATCAAAATTAATAAACAAACAATAAATTAAAAAGCATTGGAGAGGAATTCAGTATCTCGACAATAAAAATTGCTTTTGGGGGTCGTTCATGAATGATGTCTAATAGCTTTGGATGTCCTCAAACGCGAATGTTTTGGTAAATTAACTTGAGAACCTAAACTAGCTAGATTTTAGAGAGGTTAAGTGCATTTGAAAGGTAGCTAATGAGACCTGATAAGAACTTGCATCTTTTGAAGGAAGTGACTGACCTAGCTCTTTAGGTTGAGGCTCTTAATGCCCATCCCGAATAGCACAAGCTGGCTAATCGAATAGCTATCTTTCACCAAGCTAGCAATACTCAGGCATGGTGCTGGCTTCGTCTGAAATCCAGCTCCATACAAGAGTCACACCAACCAAATATTGTACGTCATTTACAAATCACCCCCTCAGCTGCTGTTATTGTTATTCAGTATATCAACCTGACATGCATGCATGAAGTGCTTAACCGAAATGAATTGTTAATGTTAAAAAAAAGAATTAGACTTTAAAATTACATTAATAGACATTTTGTGTAAATATCGCAATTTCTATGCAACCTATTCAGGTGTGTGGCATTTTTCTCTCCTTTTCTTCGCGACTTTTTAATGGCATTTCTATGAAAAATTATTTCTCTTGTCGATTCCTTAAAGGCAAGAAAAAAGGCGCTTATCGGATTATATTGTGAGAAATAAATGCAACAGCAGTTTAATGCTACTTTTTGCCTCTTTCACAGATAAATTGATGGTGAATGGTAACAAATTGATTTCATAAGCATGTCCTCTACTAAAATATACTTTGTTTAATTATTCCAATGAGATGAGAAAAGCAAAAGTAATGTTGTAGCTGTGATAAAAGAGATCTCGTCTTGATTTATGACTATAAGAAATGAAGATGCCATCGATAATAAAAATAAAAACGAAGAAGTGATGAACAGAAAATATACAAATGCGGATCTTGTAAAAGATATGCGACATGTCCAAATGTTTTTTTTTCTGTTGGCTTATTAATGAGATTTTTTTTTTAATTTGCCTCTGTCGCTTATACTGTTGGATTTATAGGGTGTACATGTGATTGGATTTTAAAGAGATTAAAGCTTTGGGTTTGTCATCGATACATTTTGTGCTTGAAATTTGATGAATATGCCTGAATAGCGCAAGTTAAAAATAATGTGTGAAGGGGCCAGCCTTTCAGCTGGAGGCACTGCGATTCAATTTGTAAAGAAGTCATCCAGATGCTAGTATATCCTTGTATACCTAGCAAAGGAGGCATATTCTATGCCAAAGACATCAATACTACACCCAACACATTGGGAATGAACCCAGGCTTGTGTAACTCTGGCAAGGAGCTGGGCTCAAATTAAATCCAGCACCATGCCAGACTTACTCAAGCTTGCTGCCGGATTTATATCTGATTAACCGACTTGGGTTATTGGAGATACTTTAGGAATTTTATAAGAATTGACAAAATTCTGAAAAATCAGGTAAAGTTCACACAAAATCGATTAAAACTCTACCAAAGTCAATTAAAAATCTGGTAGAAATCCTGAAAAAGTTGGCAACCAAAAATGTAATTTTTCTGACCGATCCCCCCAGCACTAATCCCCCTTATACAACACATAAAAATGACATTCACACATGACAAATTATTTCGGTGTCACCAGTCAGATAAAGCACTCAATATCTCATTGGATTTATAATTAAGTTGAGCCGAAATGCGAGTAAAACAACCGAAACAGTTGGAAGATCATAAATCTATTGTCAATCCGCACCAATGTTCTCATTTTCTTCATCTGTGTCTTTTCATTTAATTAATAACATTGTATGGGTGAATACAAATTTTTTCATCAACAACTATCAAATGACCTAATGCTGACAATAAAGGCCATCAAACATTACGGAATGTTTTTAAGCGTCTGGCTTTATTCAGAAGCTGTCGAAAAAAATTTTTTCTTTCTCTTTTCTTCTATGAAATATTTTTTTGTGTGTCTTCCTTTATGGAATCTTCATTCAATTACTCATTGAATTGTGAGGTATTTTGATGAACAAAAAGAGTGTTTAGAGGAAGCAGATGGGTGATGTGGGATGGAATTAGGGGGTCTGGGCACTTATGAGAAGTTCCACAAGCAAGTTTGCTCTTAAATTTAGGTTGATGATTCTAATTGGAATACCCTAAACTATTACCTTAGTAAGCTGTTGACAGATAGAGCATTAAATTTGGTATTGGTAATTAGCAAGCGGTATCCAGCGATAGAACCAGCTTCAGGCACAATCTAAGGGAGACCATGGATCACAATTGATCTGTACAGCCATAGAAGTAAGAAAATACTTCTCTTATATCCAATCTAATTTTTTTCAAGCTACACTCCTGCCATGTGATATGTCAGCCACTAAATACAAAAATGATTTCGCACCCAATCAATGTTCCAATAATTTACAGCAATTCACAAATTTCCGAGATACGAGAATCGGAAAGGAAGGTGAAAGATTGAGGCAACCTGTAGAGTCAGATATAAATTAGACGAGGTGAAATAATGAAAAACAAGAGTAACTAAAGAAAATGAATCGTTTCATCTTCATTCCCCCCGTTGATGATTCCTCTCATTAAATGGACCAGCTATATTATATCGATTTTTTTGCCTTTCTCTGCTCATTCCATAGTACTCAAAGTTCAATGATCATCATCAATTTACAATTCATTCAGATATTTTTTTTCTTCTGTTCTTTTCTTCTTATTTTTATTTATCTGTGTAAAATGAGAGATTCTTTATATTATTTTTTCGGACGCTGCTGATGCTGCTTTATATTTCATGTGATTTTTTTTTTTGGATCGGAAAGAAATTGAACATTTTCATTGTAAATCGATTAACGGGTGATTTCAACTCGAGCTTTAAATCTGCTTCATTCTCTCACACACAATATACATATTTTATGTGTTACATCAACTATCGAATGGGCAGTGAAGTGAAGAAGCATTTGCAATTAAAATTTTTGTTTTATTTTTTTTTCTTCGGTTAGTTGAATTGAGTGAGAAGATTTTTGAGATTTTTTTTTTGTATGATAGGCAGTGCTGGGAATTGATTTTAAGGTCTGAGAAGTTGCTGGGGTTTTGTAAAGATTCTGAGAGTGTCTGTCTAGACTATGAGTAGCGTGTTAAGGATCTGAGGAGAGTGTCATTAATATGAAGAGCATATTAGGGCTTTGGGGAGTCAGTCAATGTTTTAGGGATCTGCTGAGGCTTTAAAGAGTCAGTCACAGCTCTGAAGAGTCCGTCATGCTTTTGTAAAGTCAGCTACAGCTTTGAAAAGTCCGTTATGGTTCTGAGCAGTCAGCTACAGCTCTGAAAAATCAGTCATGTTTCTGTGAAGTCAACAACAGCTCTGAAAAGTCCGACATGCTTCCGAAATGTCAGCTACAGCTCTGAGGAGTTCGTTATGCTTCTGTGAAGTCAACAACAGCTCTGAGGAGTCCGCTTTTCTTCTGAAAAGTTAGCAACAGCTCTAAGAAGTTCTTTATGCTTCTGAGAAGTGAGCTACAGCTCTGAGGGGTCTGTTATGCTTCTGAAAAGTTAGCTAAAGCTCTGAAAAGTCCGCCATGCTTCTATGAAGTCAGTTATAGCTCTAAAGAGTCCGTTAAGCTTCTGAGAAGTCAGTCACAGCTCTGAAGAGTCCGACATGCTTCCGAAAAGTCAGCTACAGCTCTGAAGAGTCTGTCATGCTTCTGAGAAGTCAACTGAAGCTCTGAAAATTCTATCACTCTCATGAAAAATCCTTTCAAGCTTTTCCAGAGTTTCTTTGAATCTAAATAACTTGACTTCCAATTCTTCATCCAATAATTCATAAAATTCCACCTGTTTCTGTCTAAACATTTCATTCCTATTCTCCATATCAACCTCAATAAATCTGAATAGTTTCTATATAAAAAATTCTACTTCAATATTTATTATACCCGACCTTCTTTATCGCAAAAATAAAACACTCAACTTTATTTTTTTAAGCCGATGACGGAATAACGTTGTAAAACAATCACGTCGTTGACATTTTATCGAATTATCAAGTCATGCACGCATACAATAAAGGCCGCAAAAGTCAGTCACAAGTTCAAAATACATAATGAGCTAATAAATATTTCTCTTTTTTTCAGAGTTTCTTTCCTCCTCAGTTTTTAATCAATAATATGAATGTACACAATGGAAGGATATATTTATTTGGAATTCATAATGATTAAGGTCAATGCTTGGACAAATTTCATTTGAATTGGAATCGAGGGAGACTGAAGCAATTGACGTCACTTATGAAATATTTTTGAATCTTTTCAATTTCAACGTCTCATCCGTGTCGACCAAATAGTAAACATCATCGCCAATGACTCCCCAAACCAAATAAATTTTTATGTGGAATTAAGCGATGAAATAGTAAATTTTATTAAATGCGCATAAATTCATCTCATCATGTCACTGTGTGTAACAGATTAAATATGTAAAATTATAGACCTAATATTATTCAAATGACTTTAAAATCTATTCATCGGCAAGGGACACAGATAAAAAATTATGAATAATAAAAAATATTCTTTTAAAATGAATTATTCATTCAGCTTACATCTCAAATTACCGAGACCGCAGAGACATAAATTCTATGAGCTAAGGTGACCATCGCTGGCCAAATGTCAGATCGATAGAAAACCTACATAATATATCGGATGGACGCCAAAAGACGATATGAGGAGAAATATTGAATTGTAAAAAAAAATTATGTGCTATGAATAATTCAGTTGAAAATCAATTTAGCTAGAGTTGAAAGTCTTTTTTGGAATGGAATCCGTTCACATTTGTTAACAGAAAATAGAGGGAAAAGAAAAGACATATTATTGAATAAAGACAGACAAGAAAGAGTGTAGCAAAGTGGATGTTAAGTATGATATATGGGATTAGAGTAGATTTTAAAGTCAAGAGCGAGAGAGGAGATTTTTTCATATTCATACCGTGAATAGTTTTGGTATTTCCGATGGTTTTTGAGGTTGGTTTGGTTGATTTGAGTTCAAATTTGTTCTTGTTGTTAAGGAACTAGTTATTTGGAGATTATTGGCACTTTTCCAATTTATTTTGACATATTTTGACCTACACAAATTAGACTAGACTCATTTGAGTCACTTTCAGTTCTCAACTCTTGATATGAGCTAGATTCGACTGTTTTTGAGTTTGTCTAGCATTTTTGAACTAAATTAACTCCTGCCTGACTCAATCTAATCCAAATATAACCTTCACAAACTAGATCAAAACCAAATTACCTCGATTTAATCTATTATGACTTGATATGACTAGATTTAATCAATTCTAACTCTCAACCAGAGCTCGAAGTTGATGGAATTTTGCATGAAGTCGAGTCAACTCCATCATACAAAATCGATGAAGATCTCGAGTCGACCTCTAGCTCTACTCTCAACATTAAGTAATAAACCGAAGCCATTAACAATTACATCAAACTTATATTACTCTACTACTATAGCACGGTGTGACTACATCAACCTTTATCATAAGCTTTTTATTTGTATAATTTGTTCGGATGATATTGATATAAAAAAATATTTTACATTTTGATAGTCGGTTCTGGCTTCAGGTGGTATTAGTTATGTATGTGCAAAAACATTAACATTAATTCTCATCGATATTGAGAAGAGTTAAACGTAAATAATTTAATACGACACTGTTGTGTGCTCATTTAATCAATTATACCACGCTACTACTGTTCGGCTTCTCCCTCTTTATGTATATATCACTGACTTTATTTATATATGAGGTAAATTGACAATCTGTGTGATACAATGTGTGCGCAAAATGGCGCAAATTTATTTTAGAGAAATCTCCGTAAATTCCTTAATCTCAACAGCATTCATACATTTTTTTTTTCTATCCTACAAATAATTAATATGTTCTTTTTATTAATGACACTGGCGTGAAAGCAAGAGAGAAATAACCTTTAATGAATGTGGATTATAAGAGGAATTAAAAATATGTTAACAACGTAGAAGATATAAACTTTAAAAGAGTGGTGCACGAGAATATCATTTAAGACTTTAGTTGTCGTGACTTTACGTCTGCTTCCCCCTCCACCAAAATATACCGCAAACTCATCTTCAACTTGACCGTTTACCTATCATAGAGTCGATAAAAATTAATTTACATCTCCGGTCTATCTATCGATATCCATATTTATAAACACACATTTTTATCTAGCTTAATATTTACTAGGAATTCTTATTTTTCGTCTTCATCTTCTTTTAAACATTTGACCAGATCAAGAAATCGGGCAAAGAATCACAAAATCAAGAAGAAGAAAAAAAAATTGAAATTCGATCGACGATAAGCTCATTTTTAAGAGCGATTGGCTCATTTTGTATGTAAATTTTCCCGCGGTCATTTATTATCAGACACAACGATTAAACTTTAATTTTTTTTACCTCATCCTCAAATAAGCAATTAATACTTTGGGCCAGGGTTGTGGTAGAGGAAGGGCTGGAGTTAAGAATTCTGATAAGGGAGGTCGGGTCGGCAATTATGTTATTTTGTTTAGCTAATCGTAGGGTGACCAGATGTTTATAAAAAATGACCTGAAAGTAAAACAGAGGACATCCCACGTGTGTACGAATTTTATGCGTTTTCTAGACGAATTAGATTGTCCTCTGAAAAACCAAGCAGCTTAGCCTAAGCAGTAGTTATTTAAACATCAAGACTATCATAGCCATCAGTGCCTAGACACCATAGTCACATAGAATGGACATTACCTTAACGTATACATAAAGAATCTAAATAAATAGACCCATACCAACCCAGATTAGACTCAGAATTAGTTAAGATCTGTTTTATTCACACAGAAGCTGATTTATTGGATACTCTTTTAAGCCTTCAACATTTTCTTGCATCAACCTTTGCTTATCAAGTGGTTCAAAAGAGTAACTTAGACATTACAAGTCGGTTAATCAAATAAAAATCCCTGGATGAATCTCTGGAGTGGTGCTAAATTTGACTTATATCCAGTAACCAGGCTCGGAAACTAGGTGGTATTTTAAAGGGGGTATTTCATATAAAGAGAACGTATTTGAAGGTATTTGTATGTAAGTTGGTGGTATTTGGCTGTATACCACCTAGTTTCTGAGCCTGGTCCAGTACCATGTCTGAGTCATGTGAGCTTGATGCCAGATTTCTATTCGATTAACCGACTTGTGCTATTCGAACAACTGACATGTCAGCTACTTGAAGGCACTGAACCATCCAACCCTGACATCCCCATACATTTATCTCAACTTTACCTTCGCTTCTTCAAAAAAGACTTTTTAATTTTATCCACAAGGAGAGAAATTAATATGCAAGCTGGACATCCAAAGCAGCAGAAAAAGTAAAATCAGAGTCGTTAAAATTGGCAAGCAAAGTAGAAAGGAGAATATTATTTTTTTGTTGTTTTAATTGCGACGAGCACAATCATAAAAAATAAAATTTAATATTCCTTCCCTCGCTGTGCATGTATGCTGAGCACTCATATGCTTAACTGTTGACATATCATTATGTGAATGTGTTAAAATATTTTTAAAATCTCTAATGACAAAGTTCGATATCTTAAAAAAAAGAGTTTTGGTGAGTACAAAAATATTTGGCGACCATGGAGAGTCTTTTGGGTCTGATTTTTTATCAAAATCTTGTAATATGCGCTCGACATTTCGTCTTTGATGAGATTTATTAATAAAAATAAATACAAAAAAGTTTTAAAACACACAATATAAATAATAATAATATTTTACAAACATATTTTCAGTCATCAATTTAATTCGTTTAAGGTCATCACAACGGTTATTGGTTTGCTGTTGTGTGTGCGCACAGCTCAGTCGATCGAGTTTTTTTTTCTTCTCATTTCTCGTTCGCCTCCAACAAATATGAAAAAAAAGGCAAACCGATATGCACGACATCCACATCATCCACAAATGCGATATATAAATATAATAATAAAATTGTTTGCTTTTTATATTCTCAAATCGTAAATATTGTGATATGTGGAATGATAAATTAGAACAAATTGTTGGTATTTAAAAGTCATGCTCTCATGAGTGTACTCAGTCACAAAAGTGAACTGAACTGAATATGATAAAAAAAAATAATCGTATAATGTTGCTTCGTTGAAGGGCAGAGATGTGTATGGAGATGATGACGTTTCTATTAAATGAATTGATAAACTCTTTATGTACATATGTGATGATGATGATGTTCTTTACATATCGTATTGTAATAAAAAATAAATAAAGCTGGTGTGAAAGACTTTAGTTGTTTGAATTTATTTTTTTTTATGATTGGGGAGCAGTTTTGGTGTGAAAAATTAATTATCAATGATCATTTAAATTAGTTTGTGCGTCGTACTATTTGAAGCTTGAGCTATGGACATTGATTTGGATGTTGAGCATGAATGGGAGCATTTTGAGAGGCTTTGAGGATTTTTAACTCAACTTAGGAATCTCTTAAACTCAAATGTTTCTTAAGATCTAATTCTTACTAGATTGGGTATCATAAATGGACATTCTTAACTTTTTGGGAACAATAACTTGACAAAAAGACCGTTAAGAATTCCTTTTTAACACCCTATATTCTTCTGACCATTCCTAAACTTAAGAAATGACTCTCAACTATGAGCAGAGATTGTAATGCAAAACTAGTTTCATGCTTCACCCTTAGTGTTGGTCAACTAATGTCAAGGCGTGGAAACTATCCTAAACATCTCATTTATCTCAAATATCCAAAAATATCCCTGAGCCTGCATGCATTAAAATTGAGATATCCCATCGAATCCCAAGATTAAATGTCCAATACACTAATGATACGTAAGGAAATCTTTATTATCGTGCATACAGGCTCAGAGATTGTTTTGGATATTTTTGGGATATTTGGGATAGATGGAATATTTGGTTTCCACGCCTTGACTAATGTGCTTTGTAAAAATTTGAGAGATCCAATGAACTTCCAATTTTGATCATGTCTTACCATCGAGTGTGCCGTGGCACAAAAAAAGGTTGGACACCACTGTCCTAAGAAGTTACCAGGCTCGGTATACTGCCAAATCCTACCAACTTCCATACAAATACCGCAAATACCTCCAAATACCCCCAAATGCCACCTCTTTATATGAAATACTGCCAAAAACGGCCTAGTTAAAATACAGCCTAGTTTCCGAGCCTGGACAATCCACCCTCATTCCACAAAATCCTTCATAAAAATTGAGCACAGTCTCTTAATTAATAATCATCCAAGACTCTAAAAAAATGCTTCACATTTCATAATTTTCCTCATTAAATTGTGCATTAAAAATAATAAAAACACTTTTTAGCCTATATCTGCATATTTTCAAAGTTTTTAATTTATATTTGAAAATAATGACTGCATTCCACTACATTACAAGTAAGTAAATATATATAAAATTTGCCAGTTTATTGCACAAAGAAGAGCAAGAAGCAAGGCAGAGGAAGAAAAATATGTGAATAGAGTAGCCGAGAAGTGCACTCGAAAAGAAGAAATTCAGAAAAAAAATATCGTGAGTTCACGAGCACATTTTCCACCTGATATAAACTTTTTTTTTTAAAAAAAAGAGTTTAATTAGTTTTTAATTTCAACAATTAATGTCGTTGCAGGTCGTTTATTTACCACTAAGTCAGCATTTTATGGCGTTTCGAAGAACGGGTTTTTCGTGGTATTTCTTTGTGAATACATACAATCCATGTAATTCTTGCATTAAAATGACTTCATTCTACCCCTCATCAGCATACGTTTTTAATTGTTGAATCATTGATGCACTTCAGAATTTCTTGATTTTTAATTTTTTTTTCAACTTGATTTGTTGGGATGCTGTGAGGTTCAGTTGGATCAGATTGTCTTTTTGGGGTGTTTTTATTTTGCAGAAAATAAATAGTGTTCATTTTTGATATGATTTAGATTAAAAACGTTGTTTAAATCATTTAAAATTAATCTTTGGATTTGATTGCATCCAAAACGATCAGCTCAATTCCTTTCCACAATTCAGTTATTTCACGAATTGCACAAGTCAGTTAATGGATCAGAAATATGGCACCAAGCTAGTTTGACTTTGGCATGATACTAGCTTCGATTTAAATCCAGCAGTATGCCAGTGTCACATTGACTTAGTGCCGTATTTTTGATCGATTAACCGACTTGTGCTATTCGGGATTGTCAATTTCTAATCAAATGATTCACAAAAATATCAAAAATTCATCAAAAAAAAATATGACGCGATCTCCAGACGCCAAGATTACATACAATTCCACTTAAATTAGTGACGTAGATCGCCTCAGGTGACACTTGATCTTTTGCAACAATTAAATCAAGTGGCTGATAAGATTTGTTTGGACTAAATTTAGAAAAAAAAGTATATACTCTAAATGAAATGATGCAAATCATGCAGCAAAGTTCATGATATGGAGAATGTGTGTCTGATAGGAGATAAAATGAGCAGACTTTGATAAGAATATTTTGAAAGTGTGTATTTTTGACTAGTGTGATGCCGTGCGCACTTCCACGAACCTCTAATCGAGTAGGAAATACTTTTTTCAAGAGGTTGAGAAGATTAGTCATTTATAGGAATCGAACTTAAGTAATTTCAAGTTTAAGTTGAGATTAAAAATTACGGGATATGAATTCATATTTAATCTATGGCAAAGGATCTATAATGGCCTCGAATGGTTTATGAAAATTAATTGTAGCATGCAGGGTGTTAATAAGACTCATCCCTTAGTAGAGGCACTAGCTGTTTAACCTAAAAATTCCATGAAAAACTCAGAAAGAATCCTTAACCGAACTCAATTAAAATCACAATTTAACGATTTACCCCCCCCCCCCCCTTCCCCTCCCTCCAAAAATCCACAACACCTATGACAAGCGCACATTAAGCAATGACATCTATATAATTACTCACGATCTTCACATTTATTAATTAAGATTTTCTAAATAGACAAAAAAAACATCTAGATGAATAAATTGAATAAAATTAGCCTCGTGGGCAATCGAGTGAGAAGATATTACTAATTAGATATTATGAGACCTGTTGTGCAACGGTAAAGCTCATTTTTTTGCTTCAAAAATTGAGTCTTGAGATTCCTTATTGAGATAACAGAATTGAGTATAAACCCCCAATAACTTCCTTACTTGCTCAGTCATTTTCTACTTTAATGTCTTCATCGCGTTTAAGCATCATAATGAAATGGACGCAAAGTTATTAATTTATATATGCATGATGATAATAATAATGATGATGACGTTTGGTTCTAAGTATTAATGATCATCGATTTTCAAGCTTAATGTCTTCGAGTGCAAAAAAGTAAAAAGTGCGCGAGAGGCATCTCCTTAAACGTTCAATCAACTTCTAAATGTGTTCACATTTACAGCGGATCACAATAGCACTCTTTTTTCATTCTTTTTCTCTTCTCACTCACTCAGTCATTTTGCAAAAAAAAAAGCGTATTAAATAGCATTCATAAAGTCTCATAAAACAGTCGACGCGTCATTAATTTATAACATGCCATTAATTACAGTCCCATTAAGCAACTTAGCACCGTAGTCAAAGTTTGTTGGAATTTCACTCTAAGTTAATTTAATTCATTGACTTGTCATGACATGATTTTGAGATTCATTTGTGTCCATTATTGATGAAAAAAAAAATTTGATTGTTTATTAATTTCTTATTCTTGCAAATGCTGTTGTTGAGAAGATTTTTAGTAGTGATGATTAACTGCTTTTTGGGAAGTACAGTGGGAAAATGTTGTTTTTATGGATTTTTTGGAATAGAGCGTATTTTTGTGAATAAATTTGTTATGAATTTTGCTGATTATTTGCTCAGTTTTGCTTAGTTTTGCTTAAATTTGCTCAATTTTCCTAAGTTTTGCTATATTTTTGCTCATTTTTGCTGAGAATTTCTCAATTTTCAATTTTTCAATTTTGCTTAATTTTGCTCAGTTTTGCTCAGTTTTGCTCAGTTTTGTTTAGTTTTGCTTAATTTTGCTCAGTTTTGCTGAGTTTTTGCTCAGTTTTATTTACTTTTGCTCAGTTTTGCTTACTCTTGCTCAGTTTTGCTCATTTGAACTCAGTTTTGGTTAATTTTGCTCAGTTTTGCTTAACTATGCTCAATTTTGCTTATTTTTGCTCAGTTTTGTTTATTTGTGCTGAGTTATGTTTAATTTTGCTCACTTTTGCTAAATTTTGCTCGAATTTTCTTAGTTTTGCTGAGTTTTGCAATGGTTTTTGTTCAGTTTTGTTTAATTTTGCTCAGTTTCGAATAATTATGCTCAGCTTTGCTAAGTTTTTAATCAATTTTGCTCAAATTTGAATATTTTAACATTTCAGTAGCAGCAAAACACTTTAAAAAATTTAATTAAATTCCGTTTTGAAAATCGTGCAAATGAAAAATCTTCACGTGAAAAAAAAACTTCCAAAAACGTGAACTAAAACAAACTTTTTTCCCTCCCAGAATTATTTATATTTTCGCGAATTTCGTATGCTTTGCAAGACTTCGCAATGAAGCTATACACGCGAAAAGAATCTCTTTTCAATCGATTGTCAATGGACGAGATGACCCCGTTGTGGATGTTTAAAATAAAAATCAAAAAAAAAATTGAAATGAAGAAGAAATTTTTTATTGGAGCTCAATAAAAGTCCATTTGGGATGATATCTTAATACTTAATACTCTCTTTAAAATACATTTTATATCGATGAATAAAATAACATGTTTCAGTTGCCCCGAAATGTGTATTGTGTGTAGACCAGGTAGGAATTCGTCGCCGTTGTTCCAATCCATGTTGTTTATTTTTTTTGCTTGTTGTTGTTATGAGAATTTTACTTGTATGAGTATTGTGTCGTGTACCATAATGTTAAATAAAATTAAGTGCTGTTTACTTTTATAAAAAGACACAAAATAAATTCTAAAAGCTTCTTTTTACTGCAGGTTCATTGAAACTCGGCTCAACCTTTTGCGATCATGATTATTAATAAAAATGAATTATTAAAAATGATATTTTTCTCGATTTTATTGTATTTTTGGCTCCCACAATGCAGTTTTGGATTTTTGTGTTCGCTTCATTTGTGTTTGGGTGTCTAGAGGTTCTTGGGGTGTTCAAGAGGATGTTTTTTTGAAATTTTAATTTTCTGAGAGCTTTTAAATGTGATTTTATATTCTGTAATGTTTAAGTCGGGTCTATAAAATATTAGAAAGAATAAAAGAATCATTGGTGTCTTTAAAATGGCTCATTGAATACCATAAAAATTGTTAATTGACGCTAATGAGTTTCTATTGACCCTAAAGAGTCTCCATCGACCTTAATGGGTCTCCATCAACCTTAAAGAGTCTCCATCGCCCTTAAAGAGTCTCCATTGACCTTAAAGAGTCTTCATCGACCCTAAAGAGTCTCTATCGACCTTAAAGAGTCTTGATCGACCCTAAGAAATCTTAATCGATTCTAAAGAGTCTATATCGACTTTAAAGAGTCTCCATCGTCATTAAACAGTCTCTATTGGCCCCTAAAAGGTCTTCATTGACTCTAAAGAGTCTTCATTGACCCAAAAGAGTCTCCATCAACTTACAAAAGTCTTAATGGAACCTTAGGATGCTTCATCAACCTCAAAGAGTCTTAATCGAATCTCAAGAGTCTTTTTCGATCCCAAACAGTTTCAGTAAGGCTTTCCGAGACTCTATAGACCCTCCAGACCACCACTGAACCTCGCAAAGTGAAAAATTTTACTATAAAGTGGATAACGAACCAATAAAACACCAAAACCTTTTCAGATGCAGCACCGTCTATTGAAAAATTCAATAAATCTACTGCGAAAAATTACAACCATTTCAATATAATAAATTCCATCCATATGATCACCCTACATTTTATTTACAATTTCATATTTAAATTTTTACACAAAGCAGCAAACCAACCTGTCGATGTCTTAATTTTAATTTAACCAAATTGAGTGTGGAACTTTTTTTTTTGATATTTTTTTATATTAGCACCATATATTTCTTAAACATCATCAAAATAAGCAACAATATTTATGATCAAAATCCTATAAAAAAGTCATTTTTATGATACAATCGAAATGTTGAATATTTTGGTCCATAAAATATGTCGCACCATTAAAAATAAATTTATTTTTTTTATCATTTTAGAACGAATAAAGTTAAAAAGGCATCCAGCTAGCCACGTAAAATGTTGAACATAATAAACTTTTTTTATTCTTATTTTTCATCTCCTCTCACTTATAAGATGAGAAAGAATACAACACGAGTGAGTAAGAGATGTCGATGAAGCAGTAAATAAAATGCTGTAAAACGACATGTCACTAAAATCACCATCAACTTTTGAGGCATTAAAAAAAATGGCAGGTGGAATAATTTTTTGACAAATTTACAGCACAATGATGAGAGGATGAAATTTCATATACGTTGAATTTATAATCAAATAGCGATCAGGATGATCTTGGGGATTAGTCATTAAACTTGGTAGGAAATGGGGGGTCTCGAGGGTCAAGACATTTCAGGGGGGCAAACAGCTTTGGCTTCAAACTTTTTATATTTTTGTAATTTTTCATATTTTAACCCAGTGTTGTGCAAACTTTGTTGCCGTAGGACATCCTTTGGTGTGCCGTGAAAAAATATCAAAAGTCAAAGTGTGCCGTAGCTGAAAAAAGTTTGGACAGCACTGTTGTAACCAAAGCTATCAGCTCCTTTACACATTCTAGAGTAATGTGAATAAATAAAATAAATGAAATGTTCCTTAATGCCCCTCTGTTAAGTCTAACGATTAGTATGACTATGACGAGTCAGTAGTTGTTGACGATACAGCGAGGTCAAATCCAAAAGCAAAGTCCAATTGTCAAGTGAGACTCAACCTGCATACTAAATTCGAGCAGAAAAAATTATTTTTATGACCACCTCGTGAGTCTTCTGTGTTGTTTCTATGTATTTGTTTTTTTTTTTCATTTCTTTTTAATAAAAAAGCAAACAACAAAAATTGAGTTGTAAAATTATTATTTTTTTTCAAATTCATTGAGAACCTTTTGCCTAGCGTTCATTCAATTCATAATGAATTAAAAAGATTTTTTTTTTATTTTTTTCATTAAGAAGTTCAGCGAGCGAATAAAAAAAATTTGTGTGATTATCGTGTGAATTTACACAGTGACCGTAGCAGTTAATGATGAAGAAGAAGAAATTAAATGGAATGGAAAAAAAATTCTGAAATTCATTTTTTATGATGCTTTTAAGTCAAAGAGTAATTTTTTAATGAAAAATTAATGAAAAAGTTGGAATATTAAATTGGATTGAGGGATATTAGTGGTTTTTGGAATTTTACGCATTTTTTTAAATTGAATGACATTTAAAATCTTAGAAAAAAATTAATTTTAAAGGAAATTCTTCAAAAAAAGCTTAGAATTTAAATCTTCAGCCAATAATAATAATCCTTTATTTAATTCATAATATAAGTCTTAACAAAAATGAGTCTAGCTTGAAATCTTCAGCCAACAAGTCAAATGACTACCAAATTCCAACCATCAGTAGCAACAAGTCATTTAAAATAACCAAAAACCCCCAATAAACTTAACAAATTCTTAAGCAAATTGCTAACCAAAAAAAATCAAGAACTTCACACTTCTACACACAATCGCAAGTCGACCGCAAAAGTGACACAAATACACAAGCGACAGAGACAACAATTGCTGACTTGACAGTGCCTATGACTTCAAGAACCGAAAATGGTGATTGCCAGTCGAGGTAAAAAGCTACATAAAGAATAAAAAAAAGACGACGATTGGAAAAAAAAAAATATTTGTAGCATTTCGATGGATGCGACTCAAACTGAATTAATAATTAGCACAATAGTGTGGCATGACTATTGAATCGTAATATGAATGAGGAATGAGAAAAAAAACTGTAAAATAAAGAAAAAATAAAAAATCAAAAGAATGAGTTGTTCGAACTAGGAACAGAAGCTACGGAATGATATTGAATATAAAAATGCCACATAGTAGTCGCGTAAGTAAGTTCCTTAATTGGCAGTCGAACTGGACAGTCAAAGCCTTTGCGACTACTTCAATCTTTTATCATAATTTAAAAATCCTTCCAGCTATTATTCGTTATATTTCATCTAAGACTATGAACCACTAGACTATATACATTCATTATACTCTCATGCCCCCACACATGGTTCGTGCATTTCTCTCTCTTATTTATGTATAGCAAAGGCATAAATCAGCATGCTATAATTAACCATTTAAATTCTAATAAAATGTTACCAGTAATCTTTTACATATAGCTACCATTAATTTGTAATCAATTTCATTTGATCGCTCAAAAAAATTGTTTGCACATTTTTTACTGTTCCCAATTTTTTTTTCCTACAGTTTTTTATTTTATTTTCC
This sequence comes from Chironomus riparius, assembly GCA_917627325.4. NCBI lineage: Eukaryota > Metazoa > Arthropoda > Insecta > Diptera > Chironomidae > Chironomus > Chironomus riparius. The sequence goes on along the minus strand of OU895877.1, from coordinate 10,385,939 downwards.
TTATTGTACTCAAATCTCTCGTTCTCTCTCTCTTTCTTCTGTCGAATGCAATGAATAAAAATTATATTGTTTAATGTTTTAATTTGCTTCCATTCTGCTCTGGCCTCTTGCACCGCGCACATTCCCGTGCACATACATATTGTTGTTGAGATAGTGCAAAACTAGTATGAAATTATTCAAATGTGGGATGTGCTAGCGCTTTTTTTTATGGTAATGAGTGTTTGGCTGTTAATTTGTTGAGATTTTTTTAAAGAGATGCGAGTTGAATTTAATTAGGGATTGGTGAGATGATTAAGGTTATGGAGTGATTATTGTAGATTGATGGTGGATTGAAGGGCTATTGTTGGACATAATTGGAGCTCTATATGATTTATAACGGCAATGTGAAGATTTTTTTTGTGAGCTAAAGTGGCTCGGTGACGGAATAGATAAGTACTTCGGTACCTTATTATTTTAATACCGACACAGCGATCATGGGTTCCAGACTAGGTATGGGAAATTTTTCACTTGTCCTTCTTCGAATCATATGTACTGGAAATGAAGCTCACAGCCTTCCTTTGTAGGTTACAGACAGAAATGTCATCAAAGGAGTGGTTCGGATTTCACCATAAATTGTAGGTGTATAAGAGGATCTAGTGGGGATCCAAGCAATAAGTGCATATCTAGTTCATGTCTTTAAATAAAATTATATGGTCAAAAATCAATTGAAGTCAGAATAATCTTAATTATTGAAATAAGTTTCGTTTTATCAAAAGAACGATTACAATTTCAAGTTCCCAAAGCTATCCATGGCCATTCTTAAAGTATATGTCAGAATATCCCTCAAAAATTGCCTAGGCTTACATAAGACAGTCCTATTAACCAGTTCAAATCCAATTAATTGCAATAAGTCATCAATCAATCTAAAATCAAATGACAATCTGTCAATTCCAATGACAAAGCCCGATAGCTTAGTGGTCTGAGCAATCAACCGGCAATTGAGAGGTGCAAGGTTCGATCGCATTTTCCAAACTACATCAAATGACTCAAATCTTCTCCAAATAACATAATTTACTTCATTAATCCACAAAACTCAAACCCAGACAAACCGCATCTCAATTCCCAATGAAAATCCCACCCATCCACAAAAGTTCATGTTAAAAAAAATTGAGAGAGAAAAGGAGTAAAAGGAATGAAGATTATTGTTTGGTGATTACGACCTTAAAACTTGCATAATGAATATGGGATTTAAAACGCCCACAAATACGAGTCGATTTACTTGCATTTCTCTAAATTACGTTACTGATAAGCTTGGTCAGAACGTACACATGAGTATGAATGAAGGAGAAGATCACATTATAAGAAATCCTAAGAAATATTATTATACATATAAAAAAAGTTCCATTTTAGGTTATAATGTAGCTCTCAATGACTTCTTGATTGTTGCATGCTGTCTGCCTACATATGGCATAGGTGCCTTCGACCGCAAACATTTTTTAAAAAATTATGTGTAAGAAAACGGAAATGAGATCGAATGCAAGAATTTTTTCATACACATAGAATAGTTGATATGAGGTAAAATTCCGATGATATGCTACATATACAGCAATAGCGGATCGCATAACTCATTTTCTCCTCAAACATCATCATGAGAGTGCCTTACATGAAGAACAGAACTAAAAGGTATATGAAAAAAAATGCAAAAAGAAAAACTCGATATTGATTTATTGATTGCAGCTTTAAAAGCTATCATAATATGAGAAAATTATAGAATTATAGACGATTTTCTGCCAAGTCAAATGGTGGGGTTGTTGATGGATGATGTCTTACTAAGAATGATAATCTTGAACCAACTTGAACCCAGTTTGAAGCAGCTTGAACCTAGTCTCAAATGATAAGGGTCGTTATATTCTAGAGTGAAGTTGTCTTAACGACACGGTATGCTTTATTTGGGATTACCTAAGTCAAAGTACGTGTCAGCCACCCTTTATAAGCTATGGAAACATCAGAAACCCTCAGGCTTCACGTCCAGCATTCAAACCAAAACAAAACTTCCTTTGTCCTCCCACCTTGTCCTTCATCCTCATTAAAGTTTTACAGCAACCAAAAAAATCATTTGACATCACTAGTTTATGACCCCACAGCAGAAATTGGATGAAAAAAAAAATCGTTGTTTGTTCAATTGCCAATCGATTGGCCTCAATGATCCCCGCTTTCTTTAACACAATAAACAACGCACCACTTTGTTAACGGTCAAATGTGTACATGAGCATTTGCGGCAGCAGGCCAGAAGAGATAGAAGAATGGAATTCATTCGGTACATATGAGTTCTTCAATCGATGATAATTACAATACGAAAAATAAAAGAGAAGAAAAATAATTGATCTTCAGGCAAGTTCAAAAACAGTTAGCGAAAAAGAAGTATTTTAAGCACAGCAGTTCAAATCGAGTAAGGAAAAAAAAATTGATGTTCAAGTAATGATGAGATTACAATTGGCACTAATGTGAAGCAATCATTTTCCACATAAACAGCAAATTAATCAGAATAAACGAAAAAGGTCTTTATGCGGGTCAGATTAACACACTAGCGTCATTATTTTAAATAAAAAAAATGCGCACATTTATACCATATCTACAAATACATGTGAGACCTTGCCGTTAACCCTCCAATAGCCATCGCACAATCGATAAACCTTTGACATCAAAACAACATCACAATTTTTTTTTTTAAAAAAAAAGCAAGCTAGCGGGTAGTCAAGTAAGTAAGTGAGTGAGTGTAAAAAAATCGGCACATCGTCACGTCCACATAAATGAATAATGTACATTTATAAATGGGGAGAGAAAGATGGAAGGAAGAGGTCGAGAGTTGGAGCAATGATTATTCCCCAATTGTAGGTTATCGCATGCATAAATTGTATAGATGCTAGCGATGAATGTGAGTAGCAGTGGAGTAAAATGAAAAAAAAAAAAATAAATAAAATTGTCTGTTCATGTTCAGGAGTAATGTGACACACGTGGGAGGTGTCAATGAATGGAGAGCGCATTTTAAGTGGAGGATTAGGTGTATCTGTGATTTGAGGTTGTGGATTTTAAGAGGGGTTTAATAAGTATTGAGTTGATGAATCCAAGTGACACTTTTTTGGGGGTTCCAACTTGCCCTTAAGCGCATGTCATACAATTTAAAATATTTATATGAGTCTGAACGAGATTGCATTTAAATTTTGAATTTTTATATAAAGTCTGGATGTTCTGGAACCCGTTTTAGCCACGTCACTGTTGGAAACCATTTTTTTGATAGACTTCAGCCTCATCGAATCATCCTGAACTTTAATTAATTCAATACCCAATTTTCCCAACAAATTACTCATACCCAAGTCCTTCGATTATCATTCCTGCCCCAACCAGTCATCAATTTCTCTATTTTTCATTTTATAAAAGCTGCGTCTAAATATTGACATATAGAAAATGTTAAACGATTCAATAAAATTCAATTTCATTTCATTTCTGCGTTTTGTTCCGCGCGAGACAGCAAAAAAAAAAAAACAAGGCACAAAACTGCATCACAGTCACATTGTGTGAATAAATCATTCTGGAGTGTGCTCGCGCTCTGGTTTCTCGTTCTCCCTGGCCCCGACTTTACTTTACCTCACCACTATTTTTTTCTGCCTTCATTTAATGTCGAATCGTAAGTAATTCAATAGCATTAGCTCGTGTGTAAGAGGCAACTCTGACTTGGCAAGAATGTAATTTATTAATTTCATGCTAAAGTATCGTTAATTAAACTATCGGAATTATTTATAAATATTGTGAACTTTTTCCTTGCTCTCGCATGCACTTTAATGGTTGTTCAATTGTAACAAATTCCTGTACACAGATGAAGGCAATAGCAGCAGCAATAAACTTTAAAAAAAACATACGTTCCAATATCTTTATGAAAGGGTAATTTGAGTTAATAAATTATTAATTAAAAAAATCTTTCTCCTTTACTTCATTGCAACAGCGTGTGTGAGCTGCGCAATTTAATAATGAAATGAAAGAGAAATAAGAGATATGTTCGAGACATGAAAAATGGGAATATTCAGTTTTTATTTTCCAATTGAGCATCTACGGTGATAATTTGCGTCCATTTCATTTCTTTTATATTGTACGCACCCATATGAAGAAGATTCATTGAATAAGTTTTAGCCTTTTGTCATATGGAATCATTATTTAAGATAATAAAGAAGCATCTCGCGAGATTTTTGTGCCACACACATTTACAGAAGCGATTTGTTTCCTATTTGGATTTGAATGAAACTGATTTTTATTTTGGGTCTGTGGTGTGGCAATGGGAATTGTTATCCGGTGCCAAAGTTTAAAAAACCTTTGGATTTCTATAATCTACTAAGGAAAAGGTGGCAAAATCATGTGCCGCAAAAAAAATTGGAAAATTCCACGAACCGTAATCTGTGCGTTTTTGTCATGGCTTACCACCAAGGTGTGTCTTGGCTCAAAAAGTGTACATCACTGCTGATCTAATGAGTTATTCACTTTAAGTGACCGTTCACTTATGAGATCCAGGAGAGGCGGTCAGCAAGAAAGGAACAAAAGAAATTCCTGGAAATTATTGTTCTTTTTTGAAAAATTACCGTTAATTTCGGACGTCCTAATGAACGACTCCTTATGCCCAGGTAAAAAAACATGATTTTTAAACCCTCCTTTTTCCCTTCTATCACAAAATGTATATGGAAAAAGAAGTTCTTTGTTTGAACTCTCAGAAAATCCTAGACTTCCCCTCCCCACTGAATCTCGAAAGTCATATGTGAACGAATTCATTTGAATTTCATGTTATTTAACCCAGACCACTGTCATAGTCCCGATACTCAAGCTACTGCCAAGCTTTAGAGCTTCGGAATAGGGATGCCAACCCGACTATTCCACGAATTTATATTAAATATTGTCAATTTTCGCATATCCACCTTATTTCCTTACTTACTTACTTCCTTGGCTGGGGTGCACGTAAGCCCATTGCCGTGCTTAGAGATCGTCTAAAGACAGCTCTATCCTTAGAAACCTTCTGCAAGTTTGAGATATTAAGGACTCTATCTATATCTACCTTATTGACACAAATTTTCAATAAATGTAAAATTAACTTTGATTGATATAATTTTAATAATGGATAGTAAATGCACATTTTGAAGTTCTCATGAAAATACAAGGCAGTATGCAGAATATAAATTATTAATTGAATTATTTTTCATGAAAAATATGGAAAATCCTTTTTAAAATAATCAAGTTTCCATTGTAAAAAATTAATTTAGAAGTTTCACGTTATTTCTATTGTCAACCAGCAAGTTTTTGAATTATATATTAATTTTAATGCGTTACTGCAACGCTGATGTGGTTTAAACCAGTTTAAACTTGAAGAATATCCTTGAGAAAATGTGGAAAAGTTCTCATTTATCGGTCTCCTTTATAATTTAGCAATTATTGTTGTGAATTTCTTAATATTACATAATTAATCAGTTAAAAGGTGACTTATAAATCAATATTGATTATTTAGTGATAAAGTGTATTAAAAGGAACTCAATTAAAAGTGCCTTCGTTGATTACAAGTTGAAGTAAAACTTCCTAAAGGTATTCAAAGCTAGCAAACATTTAGCACCATTATAATTGAATATTTTTTATTTCCAGCCACAAAAGCTCATTCAAAACATTTTAAGAATCCACCTTCAAGCTCATGAATCACACTTAATAAGAAGTCAGGTGAGTCTTCATGCCATATTTTCTTCAGTCTATGAATTATTCATTAAGTAAACAAAAAAGTTTAATAGTTCGTGTCTAATTTTGAATGTTTATTAGAAACTTTGGTCTATTGATCAACTCTATTGCTTAATTTCATGAATTCTAACCTTATTCACTCAACTATGATCTCAACTACGATCAAATTAATCACAATTAACTCAAACAAAAGTTTCCAATTCATTGAATTCCAAATCAGAAGTTTAATTTACACCACTAGCTTAATATGACAATTATGTCCATTTTTGGACATCATTTGGATCGAAGAAATAATTCATAATGAATATAAAATTACCTCAGAGACTAAACTATTCATATGATTGAGAGTCAGAGAGTTGAAAGTTAACAAAAGGCGTGCTTCACGCGCTCGCCCACATAACGCTGACGATATTCGACCCCGACAACGACATTTGTTCGCAAATGAATGAGAAAAGGTAAATTGTAAGTTGGTTAAAAGAAGAATAAGCAAAGACGTGATATATAATTCGTATTTATAAATGTTGTGTGTCTCACTGTGTTCATTTCCAACAATTACAATGTTAGCTCATCGCTACAGAATTCAATCGCATTATATATACAGGGAGAATGTCAAATAGTTCAATGTTTAGATTATAATTCTGACATTTTCGTTAACCTTTTCATATTTTTATTTCTCTCTTCCTTTACTTTCATTACTTATTATAGAAATAATAAAAAAAATTGCTGAAAATAATAAAAAAATATTTATTTTCATCATCATTATAATCATCATTTGCATGTAAACGCGAAACAAATAAAGGAAAAGAGAGATAGAACGATAGGTTATAAAATGTCATCGAAAAAATATATAAAATTCTATTCATTACATAATGCCTTTGTGCGGGTGTACGAAGTGCAATAACGTCAATCGTATAGCGAAGCTTATTAGGTTCGGTTTTAAGTATTAAATTTATATGCAGGTTATAGCAGCAATACAAAAGGTGAATATTAAGGGGCGTATGTGTCAGCAATGTTAATTCAATTATTTTAAATACTTGCTCATTTTAAATGGGCGATGTGGAAGTATGTGACAGCGTTATAACCTTTTTCAAGCTTGATTTGAGGATGGGTTGGTGAATTGGGTTTGGTTTGTCTTGAAGGTTGTTATAATAAATTTAAAATTGAATTGTTTTAGATTCTAATTTTTTTTTGTACAAAAATCAAAGTTCAAGTCTCAAGAAAATTTTACTAAACAAACACAATCGACAAATTTTCCTTGACATTTGCTTTTTCCTCGTTATTTTTTTACATTTAAATGAAGTACTGACGCTAATACCTTTTTAAAAATACATAAATTTTTACTATATAATCCAGCAAGTGCCTTATTTTTTAATACATGAATATTTTTTTTTCGGCTCTTAAATTCACAAATTCTCACATTACATGGCGTATATAATTTAATATTTTAATATGATTAATCGAAACCACTGTTTTGTGATAAAATTGAATTAAAATGTTGTTTTATTGTTAAGCCTCAAAATGATAAATAAATGAAAACTGCTACAAATTATTTGTCACTTTTTAAAATCCTCTCATCAACTGGTGCCAAATTAATTTGTCAAGTCGAGCATGAATTGATGGTTATGGCGTCGAAAATGAATGATTTTTATGTGATAATTTGTAATTTTTTAATTGTGAAATATTTTTCATAAAAAGATTCAACAGGTTAAGTATTGAATATAATAATTCAAAAACTTTTAAATTTATTATTTGAATTTTAAAAGTATTATAATTTTTTTAATTCGAATTTTTGAATTTTAGATTTTTAAATTCTTAATGACACTTTTAAAATAAAATTAATCTTTTTAAAAATTTGAATTTAAATTTAAACTCATTTTAGGTTGAATTTAAAATGTTTCAATTTTAAAAAATTCAAATAAAACCTAAAACTTTAGAAATCCTTTTTTAAAATTTTAAAACATCATAATTTTCAAAACTTTATCACTTTTAAATACAATTTGTTTATCAGGCTCTTTAAAAACTATATTTATTTTTTTAAAATTTTATCAACAATTAAATTGGCTTATTTTTTAAAACAAAAAATCCGGAATTTTCTTACTAAAATGCGCTTTAAAATCTTCAAAAAAATCAGTTCAAATTTCCCAACTCCAATTCATCATTATTTCTTACCATATCCACGTTATATTTATTGTTTTTGCTTGACAAACTAATCGGATGAATGAGGAATGGCAGAGTTCAAGCTCATACAAATATGGGCACTGAAGTATATTTCATTTATATAGAACAAATATATACAGAAAATATCTGATTCAGAGAAGAAAAAAATTAATAATACTTAAATCTGCTCTGCAGATCGCGAAAAACCACAGAAACTAGAATATTATATTTTTGTTTTACTTGGGCAAATAATCTTTGAAACAACCTTGAGATCGCTTTGACTTTGGCCGTCAACCAATCACGCCATGACTTTAAACATCATTCTGTTCCATTAGTCCATATTTTTTCAATAAAAATTCACGTGGTGGTCGAGGTGGGTTAACTTTAAAATTTAATTAAGTGGAAAAAAATAGCTGTGAAGGGATTTAGTCAGAACTCATGCTAGATAAGATATGAGGCTATTAGGAATTTTTTTGGCGATAAAAAAATTCTTGAAAAACTAATTAAATTGTGGTTGAGGTTTTGATTCAGTAGAACTATTTTTTTGATGAATTTTTGTGTAATTGAAGCTAATCTTAAGTTTTAAATAATTCAGTTGAGTAAGATTTTTAGGGTTTTGAGCCTAAGCTCAGAAAATCTAGAGCTGTCTGCATTCAGAGGTTATAATAATATGTTAGAAACTCAAAAGCTTTGTTAAATCTTAGTATAAACTATGGTTCAACCAAATCTTATGCAACAGGTGGTATATTCTTAGTAGAATGATAATATGTGCTGCTTCAAATATATTGAAATCCTTTTTGAACTTTAGAATAGATTTAAATACTGCAACAATAGTGCCAAGCTCTCATTAATCTTTTATCGCATTCTAAGAGTCTCAATCTCAAAGCGTATAGCTAGTGCAAATACCATTCAACATAATAAGCTCAAGCAACTCAAAAATTCCATAATAAACCCGGGTAGACACAGCCAGTTAAAGTCCATTATTGGACAATCATTTAACAGTCTTTTGACTTGCCCAAATTTATACGACATAAAGAACTATACGTTAACTAGACTTTAACTGGACATTCATGCTAATCAATCAAGTGTTCGAAACTCAAAAATAATTTTCCTTACTTTTTTGACCATATACTTCACAAGCGCTTACAGAAATCACTTATATAAGATCCACCAAAATTTGTATGAAACTTTTAAGTAAATATAATTGTTTCACGCGCAAGTGTTCGAGACTCAATTTTTACTAGAGATTTTTCATAAGTGATAGTGTACTTTAATTAATTAATTACACTAATACAGTAATAAAATTTTACAAAAGAAAAAAATATGGAGAAAAAGACACGTGTTATTTATTTTATTTCGATTTTTTTGTAACTGGACATTAACTAGACATATTTGCAATTCCTATGTCCAGTTAAATGGAAAGCGCAAAATATGTCATTAGTCGTCCCTAAGTCTAGTTGCAAAGGCACGTCAATGGATACTTACTCGCCGTGAAAAGGCAAGTCAATGGCAAGCTTTTAACTAGTACTTTGTCCACTCGGGAAATGCTCAAAAGACAGCAATTATGCATCCACAGCATTAACCATTAAGTTTCCATACCTATATCATTAAACACCTTGTCCGTACCCAGCAATAATTCAAAATTGACCCACCTTGTCACTATAAAATTATAAACGAGATTCTTATTTTTTCCAACAATAATCTCCAATATGTCGATTTATCAGCACTTCCATTAAAGTATCTGCCTCTTAATACAGTCAATATCTCTATCTCTCATGAGACACAGAGAGATTATTCATCGTATAATGTCACAAGCAATAATTCGAAGAATTTAATGTTAATCTTCTCGATATAAATGTGCGAGGAAAAATGCCATTTTCATTACATTGATGACGTGTCAGTGACATTTCGATAGAGCATCTCATCTCTATGCACGTGACGCATTGAGAATATTCTCAAAAAAAATCATAAAAGGCAAGCAAAATTACTCTCAGTAAATACTCGAAAAAAAAATAATTTTTTTATACACCGACTAAGCGAAAGAGTCAATTTTTTTATGAATGAAAAATCTTTTTTTTTTCTTCCTCTTCTTCTTTTTCCCATTCCACGACGAAGCCGTTTCATGAATCGTTAAATTTGTAAAACAATATGACTATCCATTTCCGGTATGAGTATTAAGTAGGTTCCAACCGAAATGGAGTATTGTTTGATTTTTTTTCCTCCTCACATTCAATTGTACATTATCCACTTTGTCGTTTGTGTTTTTTTTATTTATTTCATTACATGGGGGTCATTTGAGGTTTAGGGAGGTGAGGGGGAGTCTGAGGATGTGTGTGATTGTCGATAAAATAATTTTTTGTGACAGTTTGAATAGAAATGGAGATGGGAGTTGAGATTTTTGGAATTTAGGACAATGAGAGGATTTTAATGCGAAGTTTCTAGCCATTTTACGGATCCCTAACATCCACAAACCCTCTTCTATCACTATAACATCAAAAATGCCTTAAAAAATACAATAACAAAATTGACGTCACTTGTATCCACCCCCATACATTATATCTTTATTATTACTTCTTATTCCATCTAGATGGTAATATTGTGTCACAAAGTATAGTGACATGAGTAAGGAATTAAGGTCAAAAGCCACATAAGAGAACGTCTTATTGAAAAATATAAATGAAGAAGAAAAAAAATCAATAATCAATAATTCATCGTGCTGCCACGACAGCTGTACGATAAATATGTGTTGAATTTGCTGAAAATTTTCTCATATTGACTTACCTGATTGATAACACCAAGCTGGCCAAACAACGGGCGCTTCAGTATCTAGTTCCCTCATGTTTGAAGAGTATTACTTTATATATTTTTTATATTTTTTACGTAGATGTGTCACTTATTAACACATTCACTCGACTTGAGTCTCTTTACAAGTTTTTAATTTATCGCTTTCGATGTTGTGTACAAAAAAGAGTCACCTCACGGCTCTTTAGGTATTTTTAACCTTTATATATATTTATTTTCTTCACTAGTAAACAGTGTACAGTGTCGAGCACTTTAAGTTCACTAAATTATTTTTCTTATTTCTTATTTTTTTCGTCGCTTCAATTTTTCACAACAGAGCGAGAATCGCCTCGACACAGAAAAAAAAAAGTCCCTTATCGTATAACTTTTTTTATGTAGTTTTTTCTCCTCGCTAGCTCTTATCAGTTCAGCAAAAAAAAATTATAACCATACACATTAATTGCACTTAGAAGAAAATCACGTATTTTTTTCTTAATTGCTCTTTCACGGAGGTTAAGTTCGACAAATTCTCACATATAAAGTTTAAGATTGAGGAGCTCGAGCAAGTTCAAAGTTCAAAATAATTTTTTTTCCTCGTTTTACTGATGATTTCGCTGTGGCTATGGAATAAGGTAGTCAATTCACTTAAATATTGTTAAAATTGCCTTTCTCAATTTTCACGAATTCTTTCTCGGCCGATAATAATTGTATATAATTTCTATGTACTTCCACTTCTCACTGTTACTGCCGATTAATTAATTTTTTTTCCTTATGCCTTGTTTCACCTCGGCTATAACTTAAATATTCTATGTGCTTATGAAAATTCGTGATCTTTCAATTTTTTTTTTATTTATTTTAATATTTTATTTTTTGCGCGCGGAGTTCGAGTTCAATCATGAAGGTCACTTGCAAGTTGGATTACAAAAAAAAATAAGTTAATTTATTAATTCTTTAAAGTTCCCCCCGAAAAAAAAAATCAATTTATACGATTTTAAAATTCTTATTTTTCTGTGTTACAAGTTCAAAGTTTAATAAATGTAAAAATAGTAAGCCTTATTGAGTCACGATTTGTTATTTTTAGACACTTTTATTATTTCTAATTTCCGTTCGACTTTTACCGGACTTTTATTTTATTTTGCACAAATTGTGAAATGTGTCAATTGTCACTCACTTTAAAAAATAATCAAATTCTTCAAATAATTATTGATGATAATCCATTAATTAAATAAAGTAGCAGCTACTTCTATTCACTCCTTTTGATTCCAGCTGTAAAAATAACTTTTCACTCGTCATCGACACTACCGACTCAAAAGGTTCAATTGAAACTTCATCAAAAAAAAAGAACGTTAATCAATCATGTGTCAAAAAATTTACTCTCTCTCTCTGTGTGTACATGTGAGAATAATATCATACGAAAAAAAAAATCTTTATTGTGTGAATGATTTAATTTTTATATATTATTATTTATTTTGTTGTTGCTAGCTCTCTTCCTCGGGGTCGAGCGCGGCTGATTGTTATGTAGTAGTAGTTCATAACACCCACATTTGAAGTTCGTCATATGCGACACTCAATTTTATATTTTTTTTTCTTCTTATGTATATCGTTTATTTATCTTTCAAATGAATTGTCACAAAAAATATTAATTTCACTCACAACAAAAAATTTTCGGTTCTTGACAAAAAATAGATTTATTGTTGAACGAAAAAAAAAGTTCAGACGAGTAAACAAAAAAAAAATATTTTTTGCTGTCGCAAACCAAAAAATAAAGTATAATGAAATCTTTAAGATATCATTGCCATTTGTCAGCACTATCAAAACGACGAGAGCGATTTTAAAAAACCGACGTTCTGTCGCAAAAGAAAAATCAAAACTGAAAAAAAAACCTTTAAACACTTTGAAATATTTTTTTTTTTCTATGTCTTCTTTCACTTTAAGAGAGCGCTTTGTGGACTCTCTCGTACTCTCGACTGTGACTCTCTCTTTAAATATACAAAATAAATACACTTGTGCTTGCCACTACTTCGTCCCAGTTAAACAGAGTTTTGCGTTTTAGTTATGATGATAAAAACATCTTTTTATTGAGAACTGTCAATGATATGATTTGAGGGTGGGTTAAGGCGCATTTTTTGATAACATGCTGGTATCTGAAAGTTTAATATTGGACTCAAGTTGGACTTGAATGAGACTCGAATGGAACTCAAATGGGTCTCAAATGGGACTCGAATGAGACATCATAAGATTGAAATTATAACACTAAGCTTAAGTATGTGATTCCAAAGTTCAGGAAACTTTTGAATGTAAGTTTGCAATGTCAATAAATTTGAAAATAATCAAGGAGTTACTTAATCATTTCTCTTACCCGAAGTTCCCGCCCCTACTAAGATAAATTTCATTCAAAGCCCAATTTGTAGTACATTAAACTTCATTCCTCACCTAGGACTCTCACTGGTATACTAAGAAACCAGATCCTGAGGATACTTTACTTTGCCAGACTTATAAATCAATTGTGGTCCATGGCCTGCCTTATATAAGCTGTCTCTATAGCTGGCTCCTGTTTGTAAGTTACCCATATCAAATGCAATACTGTCTCAGTCAACAGCTTCATTCCAAGAGTTTTTGGGACGTGCGCGTGATCTTTTGCCATCTACCAGAAACATTCTTAAAGACTTTATTAATTTGAGCTTCAACAGGTCTCCTAAAAACATGTCCAGCTCAACGGAGCCAGTTAATTCTGATTTATAATACGATATCAGCTTCATGCTGATGTAAAGCTACATTAATCTAGAGAAGTGATAATCATCCGTTATTAGGAACAATTGCTAAAGTCTATCGCGTATCATAGTTTGCAAGATACTGCTCCAAAGGCATCAATAGAAGGAAATACTCAAAATAGCCCTTTTTACACTTGACAAACCTAGCATATCATTAGAAATTAAATTAGGCATTCCTGCATAAATATATGTTAAATAAGACTAGCAATCATTTACGTATGAAGTATATCATATGAGCAGGAACAGAGGAGTGAAACTATTTGGGGGTCGTTCACTTATGACGTCCATCAAAAAACTTGATTTTTAAACCTCCCCCTCTGTCACAAAAATTCTACAGAAAAAAATTTCCATTGTTTGAACTGTCACAAAATCCTAGATCCCTTCCCTCCTAAATGTCGGACGTCATAAGTGAACGGCCCCTTGACACTTTATAATTGTTTAACATAAGAGAGAAGGTCTCAAAATCCTTTTTGTCAAGGATGTCATTAATCAACGACCCTGTAGCTGTGCCGCACTAGTGCAATAAGCAATAAAATACATTTTATCATTCCTCTCGATCCAAAATATAATTTACAACTCTAAGATCAGTTAATTTCTACTAAATTTGCATCTTATTAGAATCTTATATTAACTCTTGAGATTTATTCTAATTTAAAATGCAGAAATATAAAAGAATTCCCAAAAAACTGTATCACTCAGTGACTTCCATACACAATAAACACATTGATCTTCTACCTGTAAATCATGAACCTGTAAAATAATCTCAAAAATCACCAAAAACAAGTGTACAGAAAAGAAAAAAAAAATGAATGAAAGGCAACTGCTTCTCAACGAGCAAATCAACCCGAAAAAGAGACGTGAAAAATTGATGAAAACGGAACTGTTAATGCCTAATAGAAGAAACTTATAATTTAGTTTCGACCAATTTTGAAAAAAAAAATAAATTATAGCGTATCAAAAATTTGTCAGATTTTATAGCTTGATTGACATTTTATTCGAGTGATATTTCCTCGTAACTACTAACTGTTGATGCTTCTTTATAACACCTTAATTAATTCAAACTTTTCTTCATCTCTCGATATATTGTATGTGGACATAATAAATTGGACGTAAAAACATTTATTATTACTTCTTTTTTTTTTTGAGGCTGATATATTTTAAATTATGCAAATGTTTTTTTATTATTTTTATATTTATGTCTTTTGTGCGATTGCTGTTGTGTGTGCACAAATATGGCAAAAAGCAGCAATCATAACTTGGGTGAGAAACTGTTGATTCAATGAAAACAAAAATAAAGGCAGGATTTTTCACTATGATCATTCTCGGAGCGGAATTTCCTCGTTGTACTCAAATTCTCACAATTTTTTTCTCTTTTCTCAATTTTTTTTTGTCCCTCTCACATAAACAAATCGTGATGATCTCTCAATGAGACCTTTTGTCATTGCACTATGCACTTTATATCACATAAATTCGTCATCAATTATTTATTGCTATGGGGGAGAATCTATTTGTGTGTGTGTATGGGAATTTATATATTTGCAATCTACATAAAATTTATTGTGTGATTGGCAAAAAAAAAGAACGAACAATTGAGTGCGATTATAAATAGAACTATTTAACCCTCTCAGGCGACTATGACCCCGCCGCGACTCGACATATAAATATGAAAGTAAAATAAAAACCTCTCAAAGTGCTTTCTGTGTTACTAGCAAGAATTATTTTTAGAAATTCGTCGCACTTCTGTGAATGCCTTTCTGTAATTCTTCTTTTATATTTATGGCATGTCGGAGTTTTTCATCACATGGTTCAAGAAGAAAAATACAAAAAAATCAAATAAATAATAAGAAGAAGAAGAAATGAAAAAGAATATTTTAATTCACTAGTTTATGTGGAAAGCTAAAAGTTCAATGATGGGATGCGAAATATTAATAAACATTTGATGAATCAAAGGAATTAGTGCGCGCACATTTTATATACACATCGCAGAACATTAAAAAGAAATTTTTTTTCTGTGGTCATAAAGACAAACAGAGAGACTTGAAAATGAGTTAAGGATTTGGTATTCATAGTGACTTTGAGCGCCTTTGTTCTGGAATAGAATTAAATTGAGTCATTTATTAATGAATTTCATTGATCTTAGAAAAATTGAGTCGAAATGAGTTGAACGGGAGCAAAATGTAATTAAAACGGATCAAAAAGTATTGAACTGAATGAAAAAGTATTGAACCGGATCAAAAATTATTGAATTGGATCAAAAAGTATTGAACTGAATCAACAAGTATTAAACCGGATCAAAAAATATTGAATTGGATCAAAAAATGTTGAATTGAATCAAAAAGTATTATACTGGATCAAAAAGTATTGAACCGGATCAAAAAGTATTGAACTGGATCAAAAAGTACTGAACAGGTTCAAAAAGTATTGAATTGGATCAAAAAGTATTGAACTGTATCAAAAAGTATTAAACCGGATCAAAAAGTATTGAATTGGATCAAAAAATGTTGAATTGAATCAAAAAGGATTATACTGGATCAAAAAGTATTGAACCGGATCAAAAAGTACTGAACAGGTTCAAAAAGTATTGAATTGGATCAAAAAGTATTGAACTGAATCAACAAGTATTAAACCGGATCAAAAAGTATTGAATTGGATCAAAAAATGTTGAATTGGATCAAAAAGTATTGAACTGGATCAAAAAATTTTGTATTGGATCAAAAAATATATAACTGGATCAAAATATATTGAACTGGATTAAAAAGTATTGAACTGGATCAAAAAATATTGATCTGGATCAAAAATTATTGAATTGGATCAAAAAGTTTTGAAGTGGATACAAATATACAGAACTGGATCAACACATATTAAACTGGATCAAAAAGTATTGAACCGGATCAACATAAATTTGAGCTGGATCCAAAAGTAGTGTTGAACTGGATCAAATCATTTTGAACCGGATCAAATTCTACAAGACAAACAGACAAAATTGAACCAGACTCATCATATCTTTCAAAAAGCTACAAAAAATAAGCTACTGACTGACAGAGACAGTACAAATGAATATCGAACGATGACTTTTAAACTAAGAAAATTAAAAAAATCTCGAAATGAGAAATTGAAAAAAAAATGTGTAACAATTGAATCGAAATTTAAATGTCTATTTGCGAGAATCGAGAACTGAGCGTTGAGAAATAATAAAAAAATAAAATATTTACGAGTAAATGAGAAAGGTTAAGGAGCAATGAAAAGGTCAATAGAAATATGTATTTAAAATGAGAATCGAAAAAGGTCACGAGTTCACATTTTCAGAAAGAAAACGAAGAGAAAGAGAATGAGAGGGTTTTTTTATGGATATTCATAAATATTTTTTTTGTTATGCTGATGCGAGCCAATACCCCCAAAAGGTAGATGAAAGAAGTTCAAATTGTGAATGTTTAGATTTCTATCTACCGGCAATAAATTTTTATTCTAAATTGCTGTCTTTTACCTGACTCGAAAATTGAGAACATTCTCTAGTCAAGTGACCTCGCTATAATTGGACGATCGCTGCTGAGAAGAGTGAAATGTTTTCTTGATGTCGACAAAAAAAAAACTTCAAAATGAGCAAGGAACAATCAATAATGATTTGATAATTAGCAAATATCAGGCGCGTAGCCAGGAGGGTCTTGTCCCCCCCCCCCCTTAAACTTTTTGAACCTCAGCGAGAGCACAGCCTAAGGATCAAAGGCTCTATGTCGATGAAAGGTGATAACAGAGTTCCTTTAGAAAAACACTAGCCAAAATATGTTCCATCTGACATGAGAGTTACCAACGGGTCCAAAATTCTGATTTCAAGTTGAGAATACAAACGAATCAGCAGAGTATTGTATGCCTTTGTTTTCTTCCTATGTCTTCCTTTCAAAGTAAAGAAACTCATGCTATCGATCAGCATCCCTTACTAGACTATAGCCGACTTTACCCAACTTTACTCGACTCTAACGGAATATACCCTTTTTCACCAGACTTTACCCTGCTTTTCTCGACTATACCCGACTTCATCAGACTTACCAGACTATACCCAACTTCACCAGACTTTATCAGACTAAACCTGGCTTTACTCGACCATACCTGATTTTACCAGACTTTACCAAACTTCTCCACACTACACAGAGAATGAAATTGTCAGTCCACATAGCTGCACTTCTCTAATCCAGTGTAGTTTGCAGTGACCAGTACTTTGCCACAATTACATCACTTCACTTCCACTACAGCTGAACAAGCAAAATATATTCCCAATCCAGACGTATAGAACTTCAAAATAAACTGTTTGTAAAATTTTTATACACATTCTGATTAGTTTGTCATTGAACTTTTGATGCTTCATATGAAAATAAACGAACGGCGAAGGGTCAGTTGGAGTTCAGGGAAGTTTAACAAAGATCACCATTTTTTTATTGAGTCTGATTAACACAAAAAATGAGAGAAAAATGATTTTTGTTTTCAAATTTTATTTCTTTTACACAATTTCTCTCTGTGTCTATAGATTCGCGACTGTGTCTAATAGAATGTTTGAAGAAAATTTTTAAATAGGCACATTTGTCATGTCTTTAATGAGGCACTTTGAAAATATTCAAAACCGCAAAATTTATATGTTTTTTTTACATCATGAGAATTTCTTTGACGTCGTCTCATATTGAAGCATGCATACATACATTTATGTAAATAATCGAAATATACATGTTCATCGTAATTGCGGAGACAAAACCAAATTAATTGATCTCAATTCCCTTATTTCCAATTTTCCAATCTCTCAAATCGCTTTTAATAATACATATATTGGCTTATTTGGTGCATCGTGTATAAATAGTGTGGCAATGCTATTGCAGTTATGTCTTAGCGGATTTTTGTGTGGATGATCTGTTTAGTGGATGTGGTGGCATGTTGTCTGTTTGTTTCGATAAAGAACTAGTCAAACTCTTGATAATTATAGACCAGTGATGGCTAACCTATGTGTCACGATACACTAGTGTGTCACAAAAAAAATTCGGAATCCTAAAAACCATGTAGCGTGTACCGTTTTAGTCATAGCTTACCATCAAGCGGTGTCGTCGCACAAAGAAGGTTGACTACCACTGCTAAAGACTTTGTTTAGATAGAGCTTCAAGTAGATTTTCCTGACATCAATCTAGTTGTTGATCGTGTAGCTTTTGGTATTTCTTAAAAAATATTTTTTAGATACAGCCTGCAATAGCTTAATTATGGATGTCAATTAAGGTCGAGAACCCCATTGGATTCTTCAGTTTATTGGATATATGAAATTATCAATGATCAGCAATTGAACTTAAAGCAGCTTATTCTAAGGCAGTATTGTCCAAACTTTTTTGAGCCACGGCACACCTTAGGGGTAAGCCATTACCAAAGTCGCACACAGTATGTGGATCACATCATTTACTGTTCTAAGGTATGTTGATCTTAAGCTATACTTTACATCAGTGATGGCCAACCTATGTAGTGCGGCACACAAGTGTGCGGAGAAAAATTCCAGACCCCACGAATCATTTGCTGAGTGTGGTTTCGATCATGGCCTACCACTAAGATGTGCAATGACATCAAAAGGTTGGGCATCACTGCTTTGAATGATGTTAGACTTAAAAAAATATGAAAAAATCTACAAACTTATCCAAATCATTAAAAATGCGCTCACATCACCCGCTGAACTTTAAGACCCTTTCAAAATTTCTCTTTCTATAGTTTTGCATCTCGATGCAACAAAACTTCACTTACATTGTTTAAAGTCGATGATAAATCAATAAAAAGCAATTTAATTGTGATGTCGCTTTACGCTACCCCGCTATCCGAAGGCTTAATGTCTATGTGCGCCGATTTTTGTGTTTTCATTCTATATCTCTCTGCATACATGTTTATATTCACTCTTAAACAAACAATTAAGGATTCCGACGATGCTTAATTAAATTGTTTGAATTCAAAGTCATCGACATTTTAACGTTCTCTTTATTTCTTTGTGGATTATTTTTTTTTTATTTTGCCTAGCAAAAATTTATGTTAAGTTTCACGTTTTATGCAATTGTGAGCACAATTATGAATTAATTGCCGCTAGTTGAAACTGCACAATATATTCATTTTGTGTGTTGTTTCTTTATCTTTTAAAAACATGCGATGATTGAAGATATGAGTGTGTGGGGTCAAGTGGAAGAAAAATAGGAAAAAAAGGTTTTCGAGTCGTTCGTAAATGATGTCTGTAATAAATTAACATTTTAGAAGCAGGCTAGATTCTGTCATTAAGCTACTAAACTAATTATTTTGTATATTTCAGGGGCGTAGCCAGGATTTTTCAAGGGGGAGTGGTATTTTAAAAATTTTTTTAATGGGTACCAAAGGACCCCCCCCCCTTCTCCTGGCTTCGCCCCTTGTATGTTTTATTCTCAGGATTTGAATCCTTAGTCAGAGCTTAAAACAGCTTGAAACTATGTTTCTCAAGTTAGAGATGGTGCTTGTCTTGGCCATATTAGTCAGGACAGACTCTAATACAGTGGTGGTCAACCTTTTTAGTGTCACGGAACAGCTTGTTGGTAAACTATGATCGAAACGACAAAGATCATACAGCATGTGGGATTTCTCAATTTTTACCGCGGCACATGGGTTGATCATCACTGCTCTAGTGTTATATAAAGATGGAACTATTTAAAGAGACTAGAACAAGCCTGGTTTTATTGTAAGAGATATGAATTGAGATTCAATTAGACTCCCTTATTCCAGCTTGACTCCACTGCTCTTAAACAACAGCAGACATCAATGAATCATACATCAATTACTGAATGACCCCATCCTCATATCTCGAACCACATCTTCGCATAGTTCTTATTGCACAGAGATTTATTGGCTGTGGTTTCTCAAACGTTAAGTACTCATAAAGCCGCAGTTAGGTGAATCTATGATGCATTTCTGTTAAGAATTTTTCTTTTACTTTTCATGCTCTTTTGGATACATTAACAGGCTCCACAACCATCAATTCATACTAATAATGTTTCCATCTTAATTAAAAGGTGCTGTTAGATGTATGTTGCACTTGCATTTGTGGATTTGGTCCACAGCACATGTAGTTAGATTGCAATTAACTGCATCTTCGGTTAAGCGATTCTTATGCTGCGCTTATCATCATCGTCGCGATGTAATAATTTAAACCTCATTAGGAAATGACTGAAAACCATGAAAACTTAGTTCTACTTTTTTAATTTGATTCCAGCTTCTTGTGTCTGATTCAGATGCATAAAAAGGTGATATTGTTTACTGTGTAACTGTCACCATGTTGCACTAAATTGATTTTTTAAAGATCTCTAAATAAGATATAAGAAATAAAGTATTCGCAATTCAAAAGTCAGCTGACAACTTTGAAATGCTGATAAAAATTCAAATTGAAGATTTCTTTTCTGCGATTGTCCATGTCATTTTGATGTTACGAGATCTTCATGTTATTAGATGGATTTTGATAAAAATCTAAGTGGCATTAAAGCGTATCGTAATAAATCAATTTTTTTTCTGCTTATAAATCCAGTGATATATTTTGGATTTTTGAGTCAACAAAAAAATTTGTGTTTACGATTCGCAATAAAATGTTATCGATAATAAAATGCTTTTTAGTATTCAATCACCATAGTTTCTTTTTTGATTATTTAATGCACTTACTTTTGATTTGACCTAATCTTTTGATTGGATTGACGGATTTAAGAAGCAAGCATTCGTTTTGTTAAATTTTTTAAAGACAGAGTAGTTTAATAAGGTAGGTGACCTTATCCTGAACTTTTAATTGAATTCATTTCTTTGCTCTAGATAAGCGGTGTTCATTGGAACCGAATGGAACACTTGACATGATGTCTAGTAAATTACTAGATTTGGGAACCTCTTTATAAATTGTAATTAGATGTCCCTACGTCTAGTGACTTACTAGACATCATGTCAAGTGCTCCACTCGGGTAAGCTTCTTTTATGTTCTGTTACACACAACGGATTCACGAAATTTTTAAAATTTGAATGAAATACTTCCTTACTTACTTCCTGGTCTAAGGCGCAGGCCTAGAGATCATCTAATCAGCCCTATACTTGGACCTTCTGCTTAAACTTTCTGCTAAAGGAGACATTAAGTCCCCAACATCCCTTTCAACACTACAAACCAGGTTTTGACTCAGAAGGGCTATCTACTCAGTGAGTTTGCGGCTGTAGCTAGGGGCCGTTCACTTATGACGTCCGACATTTAGGGGGAGAGGGTGGTCTAGGATTTTGTGACAGTTCAAACAATGGAAATTTTTTTCTTTAGAATTTTTGTGACAGAGGGGTGGGGGAGGGGGGTCTAAAAAACAGGTTTTTTGATGGGCGTCATAAGTGAACGACCCCCTAGCAAGCGCGTTAAAATCAAAAGTTTCGTAAACGCATCAATCCAGGTATTGTAAGTAATATAATATAATTCAGGGGCGCCAACATTTGATTTTTCTTCTGGCTTTGCAAGCACTTACCACTCAACTGCATGGTTGTTGTGAAATTGAAATTGCAATTGATCTCGTAACAAGCAAGCTTCTTTTAAAGCTCAATTTATAAGTTCCGTACCCTTGGATTAATCAACATTAAAAGAGAATCCATGTAGAATATACCTAGAAACTTACTAGCAATACAGCTGAAAAGTTTAGAAGGAAGTTGAGCTCACAGTTTGTGAACCGAATGATTATCTAGATCAGTGCCATGACACACAGTTTTCCCACCACTGAGCTAGTTTAAATTTAAAAAAAAACACACAAAAATTTTGTCGCGTAAAGGTATGCAAAAAATTATTTGTCATCATCTTTATTTTTCATAAAATTTTCCATCATTTCTCCTTTCTCAAAGGCACAACAACAACATTTCTTCTTACTCCTTTTTTTATCGAAATCGTTAAAATGTTTGACATTATCACATTAAAAAATCTGCTAAAATTTTATGTTCATTTTTCTCGAATCGATGAAAATACGCGGCCTCAATGCGTATCTGTGTAGTCCAGTGATGTTCAACCCGTGTGCCATGATAAAATTTGGGATATGCCATGAACCGTATGGTCATAGGTTATCACCAAGGGTGCCATAGCACAAAAAAGGTTGAACACCACTGGCTATAGTCAATAATGATGTGAGTTTTTGTTTGAGAGAAAAAAAATTGATTAGTTATGTCATTTTTAATGGCACTCTTAACATGATATTTCCATAAATCTTAAAAATTATTTCCTTTTCGTCATTCGTTGATAAGTACTTTAAGTTACAAAAAAATATTAAATATATACTTATGTCCAAAAAAAGATTAAGTAGCGATATAGGCAGCACAAAAAATATGCAAAAATAATCCTTTTCTATGCCGGAATGTCATAAAAACTTTTATTTTTATGATTTTAGTCATTAAATTGGTATTTTTAAATTGACGACGAATACGAACTGGGAACTTCAAAAACGATAATTTGACCGGCGTGCTTAAAGCCAACATTTTCAACACCGGCAACAGCCTCAACTGACACTTTTCTTGGCTTTCCTCCGAGATTGACGGATACTGTCGATAATACATTGACTGGAAGATCACGACCTGTAAAGCTGTAATTAGACAATAAAAATAACGATTTTTTAAAATTTGAATTTTTATAAGCTTGCAAGTTTAAACTTACTCAAGATATTTCTTGCACACATGTCCAATAATCTCTCCAATTCTATCTTCTTTAAGCTGTGTGTGTTCGCCTTGCAAGTTGACGATCAAGTCATTGTTATGATGCGAATGAAACACGATTAATTGATCTCGACCAGGCGATACTGAAATGCTCGTAATCTCCTTAATAGCAACGGTTCGCTTCATATTCTTGAACTTATTTTTGGCACCATCAAGTTTATAAATTGCTGCGTCTGTCACGATTATTACACGATCAGCTGATTTATTACATTTATTGAATTTCTTAACGAATGATGAAAATATGATTTTCTTATACTGATCGGTATTCTTAATATTATTAACACTGGCATTATAGGATGAATAATTTGAATTTTCTGTGGACATTGCCAAATAGTTTCCCATCCATTTCCTCTCCTGTCCCCAGAATTTCCTTCGCTTTTTAAGTGCTGTTGCGGTAATGATTTGCAACCTTAATTGTGGCCATTCACTTCGTGGATATTTCTTCAATATCATGCTTGCGCGCCAATTTGAATGCATTTGCTTTAAATGCACTTCAGCCTGTCGTCCAACAAGTGGCGGCGTTGGCCATTGGATAGACTTTCCGAAATCACGCATTCGTTTTGCATGTTGGAAGCGTTGTGCAAGCACAGCAACGTAACTACGAAGCTTATACTGCCTGTAAGCTCTTATAATTGTTACAGCTGCCTTCATCTTCTTGTATTTTTGTCGTGCACTCCATCCACGAACTTGCTTCTGCAGGAAAATGATGATATTTGGAATCATTTCATTTCTCTCACGTTCCAATTGAAATAATGTTCGTGGACTGCGAATGAAAAGTTTTGTATGTCCAAATTTGCAATCATTAAGCAGTCGCTTCTCTTCTAACAAAACACGAACGCCTTCCCTTTCTGATGGTCCACGGAAATTAGGCCATGTGTATTGTGACAACATTTTATATCTGAGCAAAAATTTATCATATCGTTGTCGATGGACGAAACCTGCACGCCTTACACGCACATTCTCGAGTAATCCTAAATATCTTACTTGATGCTCAACTCTTACGTCATCAAATACTGTTGACGATTTGATATCGTTTGGTTTAATACATCTCACATAAAATGGCTCTTTTGATAACAATGTTTGGACTAAGTCACTCATTGATTTCATGAAAATTGTACCGGCTGTTGGTGGACGTTTTGTAATTCGACTTATGTCTTGTGCACCTTCCGGCCACATTGATGATGTTATTTTATCTTTTGAGTTATACAAAAGTCGCTTAAAGTCTTGGAACAGAGTGTCTTTATTCTTCTCAATAAAACCCATGATTGAGTATACAACATCGCCAGCGTAATGCCTAAAAATGTCAGAAAATTGGTTATTAATGAGAAATGTAAACAGCAACAAAAATGACTCACGTTATACGAAAATCTTGTTTATGTCTTAAAGCTTTATCCATTGGCTTTAATTGACGACTCGTGTAATGTTTGTGATGAACCAATTTCTTATCCATTGCCTCTAATAGCATCTCGTCATTAACTTTGCCTACTGTTAAGCACGCTTCGTCTATTATCGAGATAATACCTTTGTGCGGTGCTTCAACAAGATCACAAATTATTTGGTTATTAAAATAGTCGACATTTGTCCACGCGATACCCTCGCGTTGATATTCTTCTTGTTCTTGCTTTAAGACAAGTTCAATGAATAGCTGTTGGAGTTTTTCGTTGCAGTAATTGATGCAGAACTATAAAAAAATTTAATTGAGATTTATTGGAGTTGCTTGATTTATTTTGGAGATTTTTTTTAATGGGTCAATTAAAATTTGGTTTGGATGTAAAGTTTTTTGGGTGTAAAGATGGTTTTATGGATATGAACTTGAGGCTTGTGAGTCAAATGAAGACTTTATAGCCAAATGAGAGATTCCAGGTTCCAAATAGAATATGAAAAGCCAAATGAAGGTCTGTAGAAACCCCTGAGTGCCTAAAGACAGTAGCTACAAACAATTAGCAACAAACCACGTCAGTAATGACACTCTGGAGACTTCAAAAAATCCAAATCCTCAAAGATGTTCCCACATATTAATTACCTGTTCAAAACTATTGCTATCGAAAATCTCAAATCCATAAATATCGACGACACCAATGACAAAGTTATATCTCTTTGCAACATTTTTATTTGGCACTTCAATTGCCTTGTTAATTCGTTCGACAATCCATTTAAACAGACGCTCATAAATGGCCTTTGCGAAAGCATCACGTCCGTACTCAGCTTGCGATTTATCATGTTGCTTTTTCATTATGTCACCATGTGCTGCAATAACGCGCTGTGTTAATGCAGTTGAGACTTCAGCTTCTGTCACCATTAATAATTTAGATAACGTCTTCAATTGGCTTTTATTTGGAATGACAATTTCATCATCTTGAACTCCAAAATTTATGTTTCCCAAATGAAGAATGGCAGCGACTGTACGCCAGATTGTATTAACTTCATCTTGTGAAAATCCAAACGCTTTAAATGCTGACGATGTGGCTTTATAATCATTTTTTTCGGCGAGTGTTTCTGTTGATCCTTGATTCGTAAAATGATAATTTGATGGATCACGTGTCAAGTCGAGTTGCCTTAACTCTGCATCTGATGAGCCACGAAGGAGCTGCAAATTAAGAATAAAATAATTTATTAATTTTTTCTTATGGTCAAACTTGTAGTAATAAATCATGTATTAATGGTTATTGGAATTAAGCTTGCTGTGTACGATGAAGAATAATGAATTATAATCGACACGATATTAATGAAATATAATAACAGTCCTGATCGAGATAAGTAAGTAATCGCATTTTTTTTTGCAATATTTAGCATACTTGATGCACTGAATCATGGATAGTGATAGGCTGAGGCGTAGCCAGGAATTTGAAGAGGGGTTCAGAAAAAATTTTATATGGAAAATTCAGAGGGAAGGAGGGGGGATTTTTATGATTTTTTTCATAAAACTCCTAGCAAATGAATGTTTTTGATAACGTCGGGAGATTTATCCCCAATTCGCCCCCAACCATCCCCATGGTTACGCGCCTTTTGATAGCGAATGAAGTCTGGGACAGCAATAGAACAATAGAAATTCCACTGTTCTTTTTTGAAAAATGACTGTTAATATTGGACATCATAAGTTAACGACCTTATATTATGGGATATTAATAAAATTAATCTTAGACTAGTAGAGAGTGCCCCGGTAGCCTTACAAACTGACCACTGAACGTTGTCCCGAAAATTCTAATAATTTAATACGTCCCATAAATCAGTGTTGCCCAAACTTTTTCCAGCCACGGCACAAACTTTTCATCATATAATCATCATTTTTTAAAACGAGTTTTTTTTGTTCTGCACAGTCCAAAATGTACATCAGTAAGGGTAGTAGGGGCAAGTAGGGAAGTACGGCCGAGACCCATATCGACACAGTTCAAAAGTTAAACTTAATTTATGCCATAATTATGTCAATTCAAATAAAATATCTTAAAATTTTTTTGAGTAAAGAACCAAGTAGGAAATACATTTTCAATTTTGGACTAGGGGCGACCCTAGTCAAAATCAATTTTGCCACTTATTCTTCGAGGGTTTATACAAATGGATTGAAACTTTGCGTAAATATTCTAGTGCTTAAACAAATACAAATAAAACATTTAAAATTTTTTTGAGTAAAGAACCAAGTAGGAAATACATTTTCAATTATGAACTAGGGACAGGTCTAGTCAAAATCTAGTTTCCTACTTGGTTCTTTGCTCAAAAAAAATTTAGGATGTTTTATTTGTATTTGTTTTAAGACAAAATTGAATTTGACTAGGGTCGCCCCTAGTCCGAAATTGAGAATGTATTTCCTACTTGGTTCTTTGCTCAAAAAATTTTTAAGATGTTTTATTTGTATTTGTTTTAAGCATTAAAATATTTATGCAAAGTTTCAATCCATTTTTATAAACCCTTAAAGAAAAAAAGTGACTATACTGGTTCATAGTGTTCCCGAGGGTGACAAAATTCAAAGTAAGTGTTTTTGTAGCTGATATAATTATGACATAAATTAGGTTTAACTTTTGAACTGTGTCGATATGGGTCTCGGCCGTACTTCACGCCCACCCATAGAACTTAAAAATCCACTTAAAAATCTAATACATCGACAAAACTAACCCCAGATTACCAACAATTAATGCCAGCCAATCTCTGATTCTCAGTTTATTTCGTAATAATTAAGTACATAAAAAAATGTTGATAACTTTTAAGTATTTTAATCCACAGAATCGATAAGAAAAAGTTTCATTTTATAACTTACTTGATAAAAACAATGAAAATTACGTTCGCCTTCTTGCTGTTGAACAATTCTCGACTTCTCAAGTAAGAAATTCGTGATGATACCGCCAACTGGATCGTGTTTAAAGTCGAACTCGATATCCATGTATTTTCCGAACCTCGATGAGTTATCGTTACGATTTGTTTTGGCATTTCCGAATGTCTCAAGGATTGTGTTTGACTGAATCAGCACATTTTTGACTCTGAAATGATTTTTTTTTCAATTTTTTGTTTTAATCGACCTATGAGGTGTGACTAGGGAAGGATTTTGGGCTCAAGCTAGTGAAGTAGGAAGAGCAAGATTAGGAATCGCTGTATTATTATCCATTGGCCATTGAACTTCCGTCCAATAATGAAAACATCTTGCTACTCCACTTCATCATATCCCATTTCCGAATAATTTATAGCTACATCCTCGAATTAAGCTTAATAAGGAAATTTGAAATTTTACAAACCTCTCAATATCATTTTGCGAATGTGCATTTGTGACAGCTGCAATATATTTCATAATAATTTTCGATGCCTCAGTCTTTCCACTGCCAGACTCGCCCGAGATGACAATGCAGGTGTCTTTGTTCTGCTGCCTCAAGTCTCGATAAGCTGCATCAGCAATTGCATATATGTGCGGTGGATTCTCGAATAATTCACGATTTTTATACTTGCTGATATATTCATTGCCATAAATGTTCATTGAACGGTATGGATTTACAGATATTGCGACCTCGCCAATGTAGGTGTATATTTTGCCGGCTTGATATCTTGACAAATTGACAATAATATGAAAATAAATATAAAAAGGAAATGAGTCAGTTAAAATGTCCATGGTTCATGTTAAATTAGTGTCAATTTTAATTATAAAGTTTCTAAACAATGCAGGAAAAAATTGCTGATTTGTGATAAAAAAAATTGTTTGGTCGTTGATAAAAAAGAAAGAATTTTTATTGTCTTTCCTTAAACGTTGATATCATAATTTTTCCATCAAAATAAATTAATAATGACGAATGACAGCTGTAATGAATAGATAATTTTGTATTCTCCTTGAATTGGGTGCGTCATAATGCTTACGATTGTTCATTTATCTGTCTGGTATGTGTATGGATTGATGAAATAGATAAGCGAATGTTCAAGAAGATTTTGACATGTATTGAAGGCTAATAATGTTTTTAATTGAGGTTTGAGATATTTTGTAATTTATTATAAGGTTTGATAATAATCTTGTAATGTTTTGTGAGGTCTTAAGATGTTAGGAAGGTCTTTAGAAGTTTGAATCAAATGGTAATGAATTTTTGACCTACAACGTTGTTTAACATAGAAAATAATATTGAATCCTGAGTAAGACTCGAACCCATGTCCTGCCCCGAATGGCACAAGTTGGTAAGTCGAATAAAAATCTGGTGCCCAGCCTGCATGACTCTGAAATGGTGCTGGCTTCAATTTCAATCCAGCACCATGCCACAAATACACCGTATAAGTGCCAGATTTCTGATCGATTAACCGACTTGTGCCATTCGGGTACGGTTTTAGCTGCATTCTCTTGTCACTGAGCTATCGGGGGTTATTCGGCTTTATGGCTTAATGCCATATATAAGTTAAACCCTTGTCTGTCTTTACTTTCTGCGCCCGATGATCTCAGTCTTGTTATCCTCAATCCCAAAAGCACAAATCGCTTAATCGAATAGAAATCCAGCACCAATTGAAGTATCTCTGGCATGGTGTTGGACTCAAATCGAATTTAGATCAATGCCAGAGTTTCGCCAGCTTAGTGCCGGATTTCTATTCGAGGAACCGACTTGGGCTATTCGGAAAAGGCTTGACTATCATATATTAACATACAAGAATTCTCAAATTAATAATGTAAATTCCAATTTTCAAGTTTAAATTCTGATTCCAAGTTTTGAAGCTTTCAAAAATCACAAACATTAAATCTAAGCCTTTTTTAACAGCTCATCTACACAACATTTACAGAAAAGATCATCTCCAATTAAAGACACTTATCTGTTGTCATAAAATCTTTCAAAAGATTCATTTAGAAATCTTCTCAGTCAATAAAAAAAAATACTAAACAATGCAATTGTAAGAGGTATGACCTAGTTTAATGAAGCCAAGTGAACTTATGTTTTTATTATTGATGCGGGCTTTCTGAGATAATTAATTCTGATACACACACTGAACATTGTCAGTTACCGCAAGTTGAATGAGTGTTGCTACAAATTAGTATTTTGCTAAATGACATGGGTTGACGGCTTTTCGTTATTATGATTGGTCTAGACTTGAGGTTGATTGCTGATGCTTTAGAAATGTCATAAGATGATGACTTTAAGGTCAAGATGAGTTTTTCTTGGAAGAATTGCTAAGATAGCAAATTGAATATTTTAAACTTTCAAAAGTCGGATAATCGATCAGAATTCTGACATCAAGCTATAGTGACTCTGGCATGTTGCTTGACTTTAATCGAAGCCAGCATCATGCCAGATTTGTCCCGGATTTCTATTCGATTAACCGACTTGTGCTGTTCGGGAAAAAAAGTTTAAAATTGTTTAAAAGAAAACACTTCAGAAATAATTTTGATTAGTTCTAAGAAAGCTTCACAAAATACATAAAAGATAAGAAACATTCCTGATAAAAATGTACCTATTTTTAGACTATGTCACAATATCTCAATAAGTACCTAGTTGTGTAAAAACGCTTAACAACTTAAAATTCATTCGCACCTTCACGTCACCTTTCATGCATATCAGCTTAAAAAATATCACAAAAACAACAATTCATAAATTATAGCCAAACAATAACCCCAAAAAATGTGTCCAAAAAAATTATTTTTGGTTAAACAAACGTCAAGGCTGAAATTCGAGTCAACGACTCCTCCACAAATTTGTACAAACAATAATTCGATGATTTATTACGCATTATTTTTGATTTCTGATAAATTAGGTAAGCATATTATGAACAACAAGTTGAATAAAAAATCTATTTCATAATTTTTAATGCAAATGTTTTGTTGGTAAACAAATGGAAAGTTATCTGGATGATTGGTTGTGATGTCTAGTCATCAATAGAACTCATTTAATGTAGGGTCACTTTTTATTCTTTGGAAAAATTTGGGACATTTTAGGAAAAACAGGGACATAATTCAGTTTTCCAATGTAAGAGGGACTTGCTGGTTATTTAATGTATCCATAGTTAATAACTAGCTTAATGAAGCTTTAAAAATGCTAGAAATTGTGCAAAATAATTTAAAATCGAGAGTAAAATTTTCAATTCTGAGGTTAAAAATCAGAGCTAGAAGTAGAGTCGAAATTTTCATCGATTTTGTATGGCAGAGTCGACTCCGAGTCAAACTCAATTTCATCAACTTCGAGCTCTGATAAAAATTATAAAAAGTACAGCAGTGTCACGGCAAAAATACAGCAAACAGTCACCCTAATTTAATTACACTTATTGAAGTCTGGAAATCACTCAAACCTAGACCTGCAGTTTAAAGTGGGATCACTCCGAATCATTTCTTTGATGACATTTCTGCCTGTAGCCTACAAAGTAAGGCTCTAAGCCTCATTTCCAATACGTATGATACGAAAAAGGTGAAGCAAAAAGTTTCGCATGCCGAGTCTCGAATTTATTATTCGGTAATTAGGTATCGAAGTACTAAACCATTCCGCTCCCGATCTACTTCAGCTCACGAAGTAGATAGTAGGCAAAATCAACTTGTGATTCAGAACTTATTAAGTGCACAATGTCATGACAAACTTGGGTTCGAGACTCGACATTTGTCACATTTTCTAGTAATGTGTCGAGAAGTGAAGCAAAGAGGCAACATCTGTGGAAGAGGCAATACTGTACAAGCAGTATTGTCATCAAGGAATTGGTTTGAATCCTATTTAAAACTGGGGTTGGCATCAGGAGCTTAGTGTTAACTTTGATTTCTTTAGGTTTCCTTCTGACTATGCTAAGATGAATTGTTAAGACACCTCTATTGACCATGCACTACTATGGTTCTCTAGATCTCAATAAAATCTAAACTCAAAGAATTCTTAATTCCGAAGAAAATCCCATTCTAAATGGACAGCACTTAAAAATGACTCCCTCCAAAAAATAAGCTTCCCAAATAAATATTTGCGGATAGAATGAATAATTCTTTGTGTACATAAATGAGCATATTAGCTTAAATAGATAATAATGAACTAAGCTTCACTTCCATTCTATGTTAATTTCACTACGAGAATTTATTAAATAAGTTCTTCCTATTTGATTTAATCATCTTCACTTGAAAATTAACTCTTTAGTCGTTGTATATTAATAAGCCTTT
This sequence comes from Chironomus riparius, assembly GCA_917627325.4. Taxonomy (NCBI): domain Eukaryota; kingdom Metazoa; phylum Arthropoda; class Insecta; order Diptera; family Chironomidae; genus Chironomus; species Chironomus riparius. The sequence goes on along the minus strand of OU895877.1, from coordinate 10,354,193 downwards.
TATTTTTATAAAAAAAAATGATCTCACGTTTCAATGAATATTAATAACAGAAACAAAAACATTGTTGAATGAGTCATTAAACCTTAAATGATTTTTTTTTCTCACTCAAAAGCCTGTAATTTTCACAATTTAACCGCTCTGAAATTATGTCACATCTAGCGTGTTGTACATGAGTGATAATTCAAGTCATATCAATTTGTTTGACACACGACTATAATCATAGATCGGAACTAACAAGTCCAATTGATTGTAAAGTCATTTTTAATTATTATTTTGTAAGTTCCCTATTAAAAAGTTTTAATATTGTTTACTTTTTTCGTGTGCTGTTTGTTGGTAGTGGTTGGATGTTGTCCAAAACATGAATGAAATTAACGAAAAGTGCCGTTAGATTTCAGCAGTAGTCAGTGATGTTATGAATGGGCTGTTTATAAATAAACAACGATGATTTTTTTTTTGTTTGTGAGATTTTTTTTTTCAATTTTTTTTAAAGCCAAAAAAGGCTGACAGAAAAAATAATTTTTATTTCTGATGGAAATTTCCATTGATTATTGGTATTGGACGATTAAAAAATTTAATTAATTACTTGATGGATGACAGGTGATTTATTTATTACATTTTGAGCCTCCAATTCTAGCAGAAAATGAATAATTATGTGTCATGAATGGAAATTTTACTGCTCAATTGATGAAATTAATTGTTTTGGCATGTTTACGTATTCACTTGGTGTCCATCATAGCTATTCGTATTTATTTTAGTACTTTTTAAATGCAAAATAAAACCAAATTTTCTCTTTTTAAAATACATCAAAAAATCTTGAAAACTTCTGATCAAGGCTTGAAAAAGATCTAACCCAGACTAGATACAAACATTTCTTAAACTACATGAAGACTAATCTTGAACCTTGAAGCATTAATTCTCAAAACATTTTAAACAATATCTATAAAGCAGTGATGGCAAACCTATGTGCCGTGGCACATCAGTGAGTCAAGATATCCCACGATCCGTTTGTTGTGTTCGATTTCACTAATGGCTTCAAATCAAGTTATGCCATGGCACAAACAAGGTTGCCTACCTCTGGTCTGCAGTATTATTTTGAATTTTCAATTCAATTTTTCTTTGAACAAGTATCTTACTTTGAATCTATTTTAAAACGCTTATGAACAATAAAAAAAATGCAAAGTATAGATCAAAATTAACAAAATGACATAATCAGCTTACAATCATCTTGACGGGTCTTGCAATTTGTCAAAAAACTATCAATAACTTTTGAATTAAAATTTATCAGATCGATTGTTGAGCAAAGTTGTATCTAGTCAACAAAAGAATGGCAATGAAGCAGAAGTTAAAGTGAGACCATAGAGTTAATTAAACCGCATTGCTGACAATTGTGATTCAAACGTTTTTTGTTTGAAATCTTCCATATTTGGTCTCTGCGACCTCATACTTGAAGAAATTGAATGAACTTATTTCAAAACACTTGGTCGGTCAAGAGAGGTTTGAGTGCTCTGTACAAGATATAGATGTCGCATGTTTAAAGCAGTGTAGGTCAACCCATGTGTCGCGGCACACTGGCTGTGCACACGAACAGTATTTCGTGAGCGGTTTCATCATAGCTTACCACCAAGGTGTACCGTAACACAAAAAAGGTTGAACACCACTGTTTTAAACTAAGATTCCAAGTTTTAGACTAAAAGCATTTCTTAGTGTTTCTGTCGTAGGTAGAAATCTCAGATTTAAAGGAATGAAGCAAAGCCAATCAAAATAGGTCATCAGAGTCATAAAAAATTTCTAACAGTTTAGTCTGTCAAGAGTTAATTTAGATTATGCAAGCCCAAACACCTCTTGGGAAACCCTCATTAATAAATCGGAAGGAAGGAAAATTTCATAATCATTTTAAAGAGGAAAAATATTTCGGCAAAATTTTAAAAATGATGAAAGTCTAACGCCTTCCGGTCCCCAAACAAAACACAATGTAAATTTTAACTGAACATCATGTTTAAAAATTATGAAACATAAAATAATTTTGTTAAACATTTTCATCTCCCTTCTCACACATTCCACTTGTTCCATCTGAGCAGAACAGCGAGACTTTTTTCCTTTCAGAATCATTGAAATTGAAAAATAAAATTCTTGAATATTAATTAAGTGTGTAATCGCAATTCACTTTATATTCAATTTGTTCATAATGCAGGCAATAGAGTGTGGAGAATATTACATTATGCAAATATTTTGATGAGTATTGAATATCATTAGCATTGAAATCAATGCCTTTTACATAGCTTATGATGACTCATCGACATTTTTCTGTGAATGAGACAAAATTATGAATTTTCGTATGCGTCATCGCTCATTAAATAATAATTTTTTTGGGTGGATTTTCCAAGATGATAAGTTGGTAATGTTCGAATTTTGACTGAATGTCTGGCAGACCATCATAATGCTTGCCTGTCTGTCTCATTCCCGAATAGCATGAGCTGGTTAGTCGAATAGAAATCCAGCGACAATATGATATGACTCTGGCATGATTCTAGCATCGATTCAAATCCAACACAATGCCAGAGTCACACAGGCTTGGTGCTGTGTTCCTGATCAATTATCTGACTTGTGCCATTTGGAATTAATTTATCCATTCATTGATGACCACCTACCAATGCGCTATAAAGCCACACACCCACAGTCTTTAGTACTGTCTTTTTATTTTCATTATGAAAAGAAGAAATAAAATCATAATAATGCAATCCAAATTGGTTAGTTCGATTACGTCGCCAGACAATACTTGAAATTATGACTGAATTGAGATCAATCATTTCAAGTAAAACTGGAACGAAGAGAAAGAAAAAGAAATGAAGAAAATATTGCGACATTCCAATTTTTCTTACGTTAAAAAGTAAGCAAAAAAAATTAATTCCTCAAATAACTTCGCAGCATTAGGTATACCGGCTTTCAGAAACAGTCAATGAACACGCCATGGCGTGAAATATAAAAAAAAAATTTAATTATTCGTTTTTAAATATAATAATTGTCTGCATATAATATGTTTTTTTATATTTTTAAATGAAGCTTTTTCCGTAATGAAATGAAAAAAAAAATGTTTTAATTTTTGGTGTGAACAGAAAATAAATTAAGAAGCTAACAAGAAGAGCTAGCAAGTTGGGAAAGCATTTGTAAGCGATACTGAATTGGGCATTTAGAACATTTAAGAAACTGAGGATAAAGCAGGTTTGCAGCAGGATTTGCAGGGGGAATCAGCTGCAAATAATACGAAAGACTTCATTAAAAATGGCCAAAACTATGTGAATATGAACTGCACGTTCACAAGCTTATTTTGCAACAGAAACTATGCAAGATGCATTAAATGATCACTCCAAGGCACGAAATTATTCATCAAATGCATCAGAGATTTAACATTTCCATTTTTATTAGCTCAGAGATTTTTTCGGATTTTAGAGATTTTTCAGGATTAATCCTTAGTTTCCACGTCTTGGATCAATTCCAAACTCATGCTAATGTTCAAAAGATTTATTTTTTTTTGTCCTCCATAAACCCTCGCATATAGTCATCCAAATATCACCAAACAGACAAAATGTCGTCAATAAAATTAATTAAGTATTTTATCAACCGCAGAACCATGTTAAAATTATCTTCATTCACCTGCGAAACATTGTAAGTTGTCACATTTCGCAGTGCAAAAACCACCTGCATATTCATTGCCTGTTCATTTATTAGTCACTGATTTGATCATCGACAGAGTAAGGAAAGTGGTTTGATCATCAATGTTTTGAATGATCAGACTCGTTTTGATTACCTCAGACACTATTTTGTTGAGTTGTCTATGAATAATAATCTGTTTACGAGGAATTGTCGCCAAACAAAATAACCTGAGTTGATGCTTATTAAATATGTCATCAAATCCTTTATTTTATATTGTTTTCTTTGCAATATCATCATCGAGCTAAGAATTCCAAATCTACGCTTTATTATCGTTCTTAATCGTAATCGTAATAAAAATGTGAAAACAGAAACCAGCTCGAGACATAAAATTTACGATTTCTTTGCTATCAAGAAAGTATTTGCTCCCCCCTAGATTGATGTTTTCCGACAGTCTTTGTCGCAAGTGTACAAATGAAAATTTATTATTTAATCAAAGATCTTAAATTATTTACAAAAAATATTAATTCATAATTTTGTATGCGATTTTTTACGGGCTATAAAATTTTAATAGATGCAGTTTCCGCAAAAATGATTGTTTCTTTAGAAGAACAAGTTGATTTCTTGTGCGCAAATATAGTTTGTAAAATAATATTGTGAGTCATATCAAATTTGCTATCAGCATGTGTAGTATCAATTTCCAGTTTCACAGCTCAAAATGTGATCTTTGAGTATTTTTTTTTCTATAGTTTATTCAACTTGAAATAAGTCTATAAATATATATAGTTTTAGATTATTTTTGGATTTTTGTTCTGACTGTGGAAACTGTGAGGGGGAAAAAGTCATTTGATCTTATAAGCTTTTTATGATTTTTTTTATGTTTTGATAAAATTCACGTTCATTTTAAAAAATAATAGAAAAAATTCAAATTATTTTTTAAAAGTCTAAAAATAAAATTTTAAAATTTTCTAGATAGTTTAAAAGTGATTAAAAGAATAAAAAAATCAAAATTCATTTTAAACTGCAAAAGTTGAATAAAATACTAAAGTTAAATTATTAAAATCCAAAATCATGTTAATTTTTAAAATAAAAAATTATTTAAATTTTTGAATTCAAAAATTTTTTGAACTTTTAAAATCAAAATTTATAATTTTTTTAAAATCAAAAATTATGATTTTTTGAATTCATAAATTTTATTAATATTTAAAAAAACGATATTGAAAAACAATTAAAAAGTTTCCAAAAAATGGAAAGGAATTTAAAATCATTTTTAAAAAGTTTACAAAATCTTTGTCCAAAAAAAAATCGAATTAAATTTTTTTTGAAAATTTCAAAATAATTCAAATTTAAATTAAGTTAAAAAACTAGTTGCTCTTGGTTTGATGCGAATATCTGTTAATCTTAGCAACAAAAACTTTACAACCTAAACCTCAATATTTAGACAGTCAGACATCCAACAAATGAAAAACATATCAAATTTCTTACATCAAGCAAAACAAAAAACCACTTTGAAAATTCATAGGCTCATTTTATTTTCTTTTTCATTCATTCAAAAAATATATATTATTTTCATATAGTATATTTTTATATACACACTTCGCTGCGATTGAAAGAGAAAAATAAAAAACATCGAGATGAATATAAAAAAATATTTATGACTCATCAGGGATCGAGAACCGAAGAGAACAGAAACGGGTTTGCTGCCGATTCCACCGCGCGTATGGAACAAAATAAATAATCGTGTTGAGAATAAAATGGATTTGACGATAATCTCACATAATTCGACATCATCATTATTGGTTAAGACGAAGAGCAAATAATTAAATAAGTTGAATTGAGTCTGTTTGTTAAATTGAGCATAAAGAGCCTTGAGTAGTGAGAAATAAATTGATTGAAGCACATAGTAAGGGAATGTCTAAATTATTGGGTTTGCACCTCAATGATGCTCAAATAAAAAATAAGTTTTGTCACAGAAGAAGAGAGAAGATTAAAAATTGTACTGTTCAATGACGTCATTTATGAACGTCCCACAAGCTCAGCAATGTAAGCAAGCAATTTATTAAGAATAAATAATACACATTCATGACATCATCTCATACTGATTTATGAGAAATCTCCTTACTCACACGAAAGACCCAAAGCAAAATGCCCTTTTTTGCCTGCATGTTATTGAAAAAACTTTTATGTCAAGTAAAACGTGAATTTGTCCACAAATGTGAGTTGACGATTCTGTCACGAATGAGAAATTAAGTCCATCATGTTTTTAAAATTTTATTTATGTACATATATATTTTTTTAAACCGTTACGGTGCCGTCTTCAAAATAAAAACTAGACCTGCACTTTCTTTCTCAGCTGTTTTAAACAAATTACATTATGTACGATGACGTTGGCATGAGCCGAATAATAACAATTTCACTTAATGGACTAAAGCTCTTCACTCATCAATCTTTCCATTCTCGTCTGCACTTTTTTTTACGTTTGCTAATTTTTTGGGGGTGTGGAGGTGTTGAAGGTGGCATTTTGTCGGGTTTGAGATTTTAGTTTGGAAGTTTTTGGAGTTTTTTTTGAGTATTTTTATAATTAAATGAGAAAATTTTGTAGTTTTTTGTCAAAAATATTGCAAGCTGTGTATTCTAATCAACTCTAATGGCGCCATGAGATTCAATAAGTTTATATTTTGCAGCAATATATCACTCGGGATAGTAATTTAATTAAATCCATTTTTTTTAATTTCACAACACTTATTTTGCTTTTATTTCTAGTTTGTCACTTTAAGCTGGTAACGATGATTAAGTTATGTAAACCACAAGATACTTCAACAGCTGATTTAGGTTACTAGAAATATACTTATAACGTTGAATATTAATAGACTGTCTAAATGTGCACTTTGGAGCCGGGCAGTGCGCTTTTTTGAACAAATTCACGCCTAATACCCTTTTTTGAACCTATTTTCTTGGAAAAGCTGGGAAAAGCTTGAAATTTTGGTCTGTTTCGCTTATTCAGAGCTGAAATTGGGATATGTTCCGCTTTTTGACACAATAATCATCAAAAAACCAATGCCCAGCTTAAGTATTAAAGACATTTGATATCCTTCATAAATTGACTCCTCAACAAAAAGGTGAGTTAAGGCCTATAAATTCAAATTTATTCTGTAAGTCATTTTTGAAAAACCACAATTTAAATAAATTCACGAATTTATAAAAAAAAATAAACATCTGTCGTTTGCAAATCCATTTCAAGGGCCATTCTTCATAAGCAAATTTTTTAAAATATTTTAAGTAGTTCTTCAAGTTCAATGCTCTTTGGACATTGTCCTCTTTCCCCAAAAAAATGCGCTTATGTCACTCTTTCCATAACAACAATTTCTTCCCACTTTCTTCAATTATCTCTTTTTTTTCTTCTTTAGTTAATTTCATTTTTTTGCAGCACACAAAAAAACCACACCCGTTTATTCCACACATACCTTTTTCTGAGATTTTGCATAAACTTGTCTAAAGTGATCTCATCCAGAAGGACGAAGTCAAATACACCAACTTCTTGTTCTCGCATCGTCATTTTCGGTTATTTTTTATTTTTATTTTCTTTTGCCTCTTGGATGTTGTATAAATGCGAATGTATGAATATAATAAATAAAAGTATATATCCAGAAGGTTATGAACTTTCCAGTGTACTACTTCTTATATTTTATTTATTTTTTTCTCCACAATTTTCAACTCTATTATGATTTTTTTTTTGTAAAATTTAAGTATTACACCGATGAGGAACCTTCACCGCTAGGTATCACAATGCACACTAATGTGCCACAGGCACTTGTTTTATTATTTCTACACTTCACACTGTTTTGTTCCACCTTTATTGATTATTTAATAATTTGATAAGATAATATTTAAAGAAACATTTGAAAAACAATAAAACACAAAACAAAATTTAACAGATTGTTGAAAGAATTTAAATTAAATGAACATTAACAATACAAATAGCATTTAATAACTTAAGTATGCTCTTATTTTTTTCTTGTAGAACTTCACATTAAAATTTTCATAATTGTGTGAATTTAATATTTTTTTTTTCTCGCTCAAGTCGAGACCGACGACTGAATGGAAGGCGATTATGAGAGAAACTGAACAATGTAATTCTCGTAAAACAGCACAAAATAAAACATAAATAAAGAGTGAGCAATAATTTTTTAACTGAATTTTTTGAGCATTAGGGGTTTCTTGCCCGGGAATTTAATGAATTTTAAGTTTTTACAGAGAATTGCTTGAATTTTAGAATTTAATTAATTTTTCAAGATCTTAAATTGAAGAGTTTTAAATTTTGCAGAAAAACTTACTCAATATTGTTGTTTTCATTGAAATTTGATGCATACCGGTACATAGACATTCAGAACCATATAAATTTGAAGTGTTCTGAGTGAGCAACTAGAAAATGTGTGGGAAAAAGAAATTCAAGTTTTAACCACGTGCGATTTAAACAGTCAACGAATTTTTCAGTTTATGATTTTATTAATTTTTTTTTCGGAAAGTATTCATCCAGAGGCGTAGCCAAGATTTTTGACCAAAAAAAGTTTAATTTCAAAAATAAATTAAACTATCGATTATTAAAGTTAAAAAAAAATTTTAAAAAAATTCAAAAAAAAATTGTATGAAATTTCAATCTGGGCACCTATGGACCCGGATAAGCCCTTGTAATAATGCATTGAAGCATAATTTTTGACACCGAACCCCTTTTAAATAGTTGAGATTATTGTTAGAGATTTTATTAAAACTCAAGAATTAATATTAATTCATTGTGCAACAAACATTTAATTCCTTAATTCCCATCAGTTTACTAATAAAATAAGATAGCTATATTGTAGACCAAATTGCTTATTGTGAAGACAGACTTGAAACAGGAGTGGAGTAAGATATTTTTGTATGGATGTAAAAATGTATGGGTGGTGGTGGGTTTGGTACTTTTTCCACAAAAAAACTTGACTAAGGTTAGTGAGAATTCTAATTTTAATGAATCCTGCTGTGGAGCCTTAAAACGGGCTTGATGCTTTTTTAAATTATTCGCCTTTTTGCCAGAAATTCATTAAATCAAATCTTTTCAAAATCTTCGAATTTGAGAGCATTTGAAAGCAGAGTTGCGATAAAGGTCGCCTGTTACAGGCACAGGTGACAGGTCAGTCACAAATACTGTCTCTGGTTGTATCTGTGGCCAGATTTAACAGTTCTGTGCCGTTGACAGGCAAAAAAAAAATAATATTTCCTGTCACAGGCACTGCATGTTAACTGCTAAGTAACAGTTGATTACCCGTGACAGATTGCAACTCTGTTTTAAAGCTAGGGTGACCATCTGCGTAGTTTTACAACGGACAGTCCTGTATTTCAAAACCCTGTCCTGTATAAATTTTTAAATTTTGTTCCTGGTCCTGTATTTTTTTCATGAAAATTTCCGTTAATTTTCGAATTTTACTCTATGTCCTGTTTTTTTCGAAAAAATTTACCAAATGTCCTGTATTTTTATGAAAACTAGATGGTAACCCTATTTAAAGCCTCCAACATCTCCAAATCATTTAAAATCCATTAAATTCCCAATTTCCACTTTTAAACTCCATTCAAAAAAAATCCCATTAAGTTCAATTCCTCATCACAACCATGTGTTGATAATATTCATTAAAAATTTACAAACAAGCTGCCCTTAGCTTTTAATGCTACATGAATAATTGAGTAGGGATGATTTATGTATTTCAGAGCAAAAGTTAATCTGTTTTGGACTTTGTTAAATATTTACATAAGTTATCTTAATGGAATGAATCAATTTTGGATGGAATTAATCGATGAATGAGATGTGAGTAGGTTGGAGAGAAGACGAGGGTTTGTAGCTTGGGAATTCGTCATATTAGAGATCATGAAAAGTCTTTAAAGGGGATTAGTCGTCAGAAATTTAAAGTTCTAATGAAATTCGATGCTCAGGTCAGTGTTGTCCAAACTTTTTGAGCCACAGCACACCATTGGGGGTAATCCAGGACCAAATTCGCACAAAGCATTCGGCTAGTGTCATTTTCAAAACTATTCTAAGGCACACCCGTGTGTCGCTGCACAAAGTTTAGACAACACTACCTTAGATTGATAAAAAATTCTTCCCCACCCCTCAAAAGTAATTCCATGCATCGTCATTCAGACTTTTCTTCTCTCAAACACTCCTCCAACTTCATGAATGAAATTAAAATTTCATAATAGGCAACTGCCTCGAGGAAAACTCGTAAATTCTTCTTGTACTCGAGTTTGTTTTGCGAATTGTATTTATAGGCTTTTATTTGTGTTTTTGGGAGTTTGGTGGAATGTCAATTCAATTTTGTTTTGAATACTTGAGATCCTTAAGTCATTTGTAAATGTTTTTTTCGTAGGAAAGATTTTTGGGATCTTTTGATGTCTGTGGGGAGATTTTTTGAGATATGTTTGTGGGGTTTTATTTTCCTTCGTGATTATTTTTTTGTGATTTCCGAACAGGAATCGAACCTTGTATCTCTCAATTTCCGATCGAATGCTGAGACCACTAAGCTATCGAGCTTTGCCATTGAAATTGGCAGATTGCGAAAATATTATGAACTACTCTTTTTAAACATCACATGTTTGAGATGTAAGTCTAGTGTCTTGTTCGAACTGTAACAAAATTTCAGATTATTTCAGTGAAATACACATGTAACATTAATCTAACCTCGACCTAGCTATGTTAAGATTAAATCATTACTTCCTTACTTACTTCGCTGGCTGTACAGATCAATTGTGATCCATGGCCTCCCTTCGATGGTGCCTGAATCTGGCTCTATCGCTAGCTACCGTTTATCAATTTCCAATACCAAATGCAATACTGTCCCTGTCAACAGCTTCTTTCCAAGAATTCTTGAGAAAGGATTAAATCATTAACTTAACCTCAATAGCACAAGTTGGTTGATCGAATAGAAATCTGGCATAACTCTGTCATGATGCTGACTTCGATTTAAATCCAGTACCATGTCAGAGTCATGTCGGCTTGTTGCTGGATTTCTGATCGATTACCCGATTTGTGCTACTCACAAAAATGACATCTAATTATGAAATTTTCAGCTTTTCTTTAATTGTCACTAAAATATTCATTATTAAATTGAATATTTCCATTAAAAGCTTATAAACTTTCAGATGCACTTGTTCCCATGAACATAAAAAAACATGTCATGACATTAACAGAAGTTTAAGTTATTGTTTTGAGAAAAGAAAGGAAAAAATAATGCCAGTCTTGAAGTAAATTTTGTCATGATGAGAGTTGCTTGCCTAATAATTTGTCAAATTCTCAATCTTTACATCATTTCGTCAACATCTCAATGCTTTGAACGTACAAAAGGAGTAGTGATGAGGAAGCCTTCTAACTGGAATGGCGATCTTTATGCATTTAATTTGGTTAATGAATGGGACTCTAAAACGATTTTTTCCAATAAAATGATCATGCATTGCAAAAAAGCAACAATTAAGTACATTGAAAGGATTGAGCAAATAGCACTGAACATATCATGTGACGCAAAAGATGTTTGTGGACAACAATGCAGTTCTGAATGCCTGCAAATTTTTGAAAATAAATTTGAAACTCATGCTTTTTTGAGAAAAGTTTCTAATTATGCTCACGAAAATTATATGGTCTTGCAGCAACGACTTGATCGAAATAAAACAGTTGAGTTTGCATTCACCATTTTTGCTGCTGATTTTAATGTAATGATTGATAATCATTATAAGTTTATGAAGGTGAGGATTCTTAACTCTCATAAGACTCAGGCTGAGCATGGAAACATTAATAAATTCTTCCTTCATTCCACAGATTTTCAAAAAATACCACATATCATCAAATGATATAATTGTTCGGTATCCACGCAAGAACAACGTGATTTGCTACTGTCCATTAAAGCTCATAATGAGCGCATTTGATACACAATCTCACATATACGTATATTCATTCATAATGATTATTGTATTCATCATATCAGTGAAATGTTTCGTTAATTATGTGAGAAATAGAAGGAAAGCAACTCATATTGTTCCAATACAATAATAAGCCACGAGGGGAATAAATGAGTGAATAATGGAAACTATTAAAAGCACCCGCATTGGAGGAAAATTATTTTGCCTGAATTTTCTTTTCTTCCGTTTTCCTTCGTCTATAGAATTTTGATACTTTTAATGCAACAACAATCAACCAAATTCACATTAAATTTTCTCATTTTTTGTGCCTCACAATCTCGCAATAAATATGCTATGAGTGATAATGTAATAATATAATTCTCACATGTATTATTATTATTATTGCTATTACAGTCAGTGTTGTTGAACTGGATGTGGAATATGAACTGAATGTTTTGAGGATGAGATGTCGGAATCTAGGTTTGGTAGCTTCATACTTTTGATAGCTTCAATACTGAAACTGGCCTAAGCTTCTTTGATTGAAGGGCTCACCCTTTTGAGTTGAAGGCACTGCGATTCAAATTAGAACAGAATCTATTGTACCACGCCCTTTAGACCAACAGTTTATAGTGAATCCGAACCACTTTCAAGCTTTGCACATTCTTAAGACACGAGTACGTCATAAGACCTAATGAACCCTGCAATGTACCTAGTCACAGTCCGTGTGCGCAAGATGCCGTAATACAGTCATTAAGATGCTGTTTTATCCAAGTATACCTAGCAAAAGAGACACATTATATGTCCAAGACCTTAAAACTACAACCAACAGATGAACTGAGCTTCGTAGCTTGAACGTTGTAATGAAAAAAAGGTACTAAAGCTTGACTTAGTCTAGGATTGATCTCAGGACTTTTGGCTCGTAAGGCAAACGCTCAACCACTTAGGCCTCTTATGCCATTTTTCCGTTATCTTAACCAGAGGCATAGTCAGTAAGGGGGGCTGTTGGAGTTAACTTTCTCCATTTTTGGTAAAAATTCAATTTGCTAGGGTTTTTTGAAGAAAAAAATATTAATCAATTTGTCTGAATAATCAGTCTGAAAACCCAAGAATCCCCAATAATTAAGACAGTAGCTTACTAATCCAAACCAACTTATGCAGATTGTATAAAGCAAATTAGCTTTAGACTGATTCTTATCTTCCTGCACACCATGATACCAACACTGATTACAGTCAATCGCGAGAAGACGGAAAAAAAATTCTGAAAAAAATAAATGCAATTTTCATGAAGATTCAGAAAGATTTTTATGTATATCGTGAGTACATAACATTTCATCATGAACAACACAAAAATAAAAATCAGAGAAAGAAAAAATCTCTTTCATAAAATTGCGTGTTTATGCATGAAAAGCACGTGGCAGTTGCTGAGAAAAATCTCTCCGAGAGAGTCAAAATCCAAGCACACAAATGTTTCCTTTTCTGTGAGATGAGAAAAAGCACAGTTTTTCATCGACGTCAAACTGTCTGGACCAGAAAAAAGGAAAATATATTCCATGCCAGTCTTCATTCATTTCCTCGTTGTCGATGTGAGCGGTCGGACTAAAAAAGGATAAAGTTGTAAAAGGAACATAAATTAAAATTTATATTCAGGAGATAAAAATAAAAAATATTTTCTCTTTAGTTTTTTTTAAGTTCTTTTGTGATTATGTTGTTTTGTGGATGTTGAATAGGAATAGAATAAATTTTAAAAAAATAAATAAATTGAAAGTGTTCATAATCCGTGTGCGGTGCTGAATAAATTTTTAAGAGTGAATAGAAATAAATTTTAAAAAATGTGTAATGAGGAAAAAATGTCAAATAAATAAAAGAAGAAGTTGTGAATAAATGTGGACCAAAAAAAGCAGGAATGTGAATTAAAAAAAAGTATAAAAATAAAAAAATGAAAAAAAAATGCTGAGATTTTAAAAATTTGAATAAATTTGGATTTTATAAAAACAAGGTGAAAAATCTAATAAAAAAGAATTACTTAATAAAAATTTCAGTTCAACCCTAGAAATGTTGCAATATTTTTGAAGGACAAAAAGGGAGTTCTTTTAAGTCTCAAATAATTTGAAAATTCGAAAATTTTGAAGTTTCACAATTTTTTTCGAAGAATCTACTTTTTGACTTGTTGCATTTATTTTAAATTCGCAATGCTTTTATAGCTTGTGTGTTCTTAAATATTAACTTTGTTGAAGAAAATTTTCTTACTAAAAAATTAGAAGTTTATCAAACTTTTTTTTAAATTTTAATTAAGTGTAAATTTTAAAAAAAAATTATTTTATGAAAATTTCATCCAATTTACTTTTTTTCGGATCAAAAAAATATTTAAATTGAATAATATCTAGACGAAGCTTTGAACTCACTCATGAAATTAGCCAAAAAAAATCAAAAAACATTTAAATTTAATTTAATCACTTTAAGTGATTTGAATATAATTTTTGAACTATAAATAAGGTAACCAGATGTTTTTTCATGGGACAAAAATAAAGTAGTCTACCAATTTTATTCGTTTTCTGGAGGAATAAGAACAAAAAAAACTATTTTATTTTTGAAAAATTTAAAAAAAAGGGATTATCCTCTTAAAAACTAAGCAGATGGTCAGCCCAGCTGAAAATCAATTGTTAAAAAATCGCAACAATTATAAATTTAAAAATAACTTCTATTTGTTAATCTATAAAAAAATAGAAATTAATTCAAAAATGAACTTAATAAACCAAATTGACATTTTTCCAAAATTAGCCCCAATAAAAACCAGCAAAAAAACATTAAAAATCAACCGACAATGAGAATTAATTGCTCATATGTGCGACAATTACAATATGCAAAAGACGAGAATTGTAACTCAAAATTACACGGCATAAAAAAATCCTGTCGTGCGTGTTCAATTCATGATTAAATATTAATCTCATGACATTAATGGATGAAGCATAAATTTTACCGGATATTACTTATCATGCACATGAGCGATTTATGTTGAATACAATGAGATATTTACGAGAAAATAAACATTATTTGTGATGAGATTGTGCATATTAGGATACAATAAATTCAGTAAGAAAGAATGCAAGTGTGTAGGTCTAAAGCGCATTTTTTAATAAATGCTCAGAATTAGTTGACAGTTGCAGGTTTTGAATTGCTTGTTAAGTTTTTAAGGGCGAAAGTGTTCCTGTTAAGACAGGCAGACAAAAAGAACACTCAAGTTCCTTAATTTTGAAGAAAATCCTGTTAAAAACTTTGCTGGATCATCAAGATTTTCATGATACAAGTTTCTTGTGATTAATTATTTTTCGTCTGACAATTTCATCTCCGCAACCCCCTCGCAAAATTTTATGTACATCTTCCATTAATGAACAATGTTGCCTCATTCTCATTATTTTCGGAACTTTATTGTTATTGCTTTTAAAGCTCTTTTCTCACACAAAAAAAAAGAAGAATAATGCAAGCAAATTACTTGGAATGCTTGTGGCTTGAATTATTTCACTCGAGAATACTTGATGCTGACATTAATTATGGATGTGAATGTCACTCGACTTAAAATATTTATCATGTTCGTCAAAATCCCGCATGACTTTGCTTACTTTAAACTTTTTTTTCTTTCTCTTCCTTTTCTTCTTCACTGTGATTCTTTTCGATTTGCTGTGCATCTCATTCAGAAAAAAATATTTATTTTTTAAAAGCTCCTCTTCGTCATTTTTCTTCTTTAAAGTTTTTTTTTTGGAGTTTTGTGTGAATTTTATTTTTTGTTGCTTTTTTTGGGTGCTAGCTTATTTAGTCAAATTGTCTGTATTATTTTTTGCGGGTGCATCCTTTAAGGGACACTTTTGTAGTTGATTTAGAGAAGTTTTGGTAGGAATGTTGTTAAGTATTGGTCCAATCGGATGTCTGAGTTTGGTTTTAAGGGCCACCCGGGCACCTGAACTTAGCCTTGGATTTATTGTATTCTTATCTTAATGTTATAGTTTATTTAAGTGCGTAGCAAGTCGTTCACTTATGACGTCCAAAATTGGATTTCCAGGAATTTCTAATGTTCTTTTCATGCTGACATCCCCGCGGACGTCATAAGTGAACGGCTCCTTGGGATTTTTCCTTAAAAATCATGAGAAATTGAAGAATTTTTCATCAATTAATAAACAACCGTTATACTTACCATACAGTTCTCTAACCCCCACCCCCCCTCCCCCCGCCCCAAATTAAATTACTCAGATTATCAACAAACGCTTTAAAGCCTTCCAAATGCCATAAATTAAAGGCATATCTCATCAAAATCATAACAAGAATAAATCTGAGATTGATTTACTACCGCATGTAAAATTCGCATATAATCTCAAGTCAAGGACAATCCCCTACAGTTAAACCAAGCTGTAACATTTTCCTTCTCCTCAAATTGTGTATTTTTTTGTGAATTACAAGTAATAAAAAAGAAAATGCGAATTTGATTCTCTGAAACACAAAAGTCCTATAAAAATCATTGAGTTGAATTTCATTTTATTTTCATATACGCGATAAGTTTGCAAATATTTTTTTTCTCATTTAAAAGAATGAAATTGACAAAAGTTTAAAAAGAAGTTTTCAATTTCAAAAATTGTTTGAATTTATTTTTTATTTCTTGAGCATTTTGACATAACTCATTGACGCAAATAAGAAAAGGGAAATGAAATGATAAAGTGAAAAGGGTTTGAGGGCAGATGATAAAAATTTAGAAAAACTTTTTGCATGCTGAAATTGAAAAATTTTCTCTTCCTGAATGAAATAAAAAATGCTAGTTTTAATGTCATTTTTGATGATTGGCTGAAGCGCATTTTTGACTGATGGATTGATCTCATTGACTTAACTGACACTGACAGACACTGACAGACACTTAAGAACACTGACAGACACTGAGGAACACTGACAGTCACTGAAAAACACTTACAGACACTGACAGATATTGACAGACATTGACAGACATTGAGGAACTTTGACAGACACCGAGGAACACTGACGGACTCTGAAAAACACTTACAGACACTGACAGACACTGACAGATATTGACAGACATTGACAGACACTGACAGACACTGATTGACACTAATAGATACAGACAAACACTGACAGACACTGATAGACACTGACAGAAACTTTTTTATTACTTTATAAAAAAAACACAAAACGTGGTGAAAAAAAGTGAGAAAAAAATATGAAAATCATCATGCAGAAAAGGAAATTGCGAGCAACAAAGTGATAGGCAGAAAGAAAAATTAAATTACGGTCACTTAAACACGTTTCCACAATTTGCTTTTAATTCGAAAGCATTTTATTTCACATTCTTTTGCGGTCTTCTTATCTATATATCCCTGAACCCCCTCCCCATATTACCGACCTTATACTTTATGATATTATTATTCTTTCCATTGTACACAATACACTTGTCGTCATCAAAGCTTGAATGAGGAAGAAAAGGAAAGTTGTTTTTAAGCATGAAATGCATGAGAATAGATGAAATGTCTCCAATAATTGTTAATGAATGTACTCAAATGCTTGCGCAAAATGAAGAGCATTGTTCAAACAATAAAAAATCATTGATTGTCAGCAAAAATATATTTATGTGCTCGAAATGAATCCTCTAAATGATAACAATGACGTATTGTATGAAGAAAAATATTGGCAGGGTTGATAATTGATTCATAAACTTGAAAGCATTTTGAACTTAACCTCAAAAAAATGATAAAGCTGTCATTAAGTCAGTAGACTGTAATGAATTTTTCCAGCTCATTGCACAAGTAATTTTCCAACTCTGATATATAGTGTATAGTATCCCGACTGCAGGCACGTTGCCAGGAGGGTCTTGTCCCCCTCTTAAGCGTTTTAAGCCGTGCTCTTGCTGCGGTTCAAAAAATTTAAGGGGGGGGGGGGGGGGCAAGAACCTCCTGGCTACGTGCCTGCCCGACCGCAACTCATTTTGTCCTTATAAAAATATTTTAACAGCATTCACAGTGAATGACTAAAAATAGATGAGAATGAGTTGATGTGAAATATCAAACAAAAGCATTTAAAAGACAAAGTAGAAGAAATGTCCTCAGCGCTGCTCATGGAATAAAAAAAATGTTGTGAATGAAATGGAATGGAAAAAAAGAATAGAATGAGAATCATGAAGTATATCATAGACGTAAAGAAGAGTATGAACATCAGATGGATAAATTATCTATGCCATTTACTAAATTTATTGCTACTTTGTGGATATACTTCATCCTCATCATCGGTTAACAGCAGCAGCAGCATCAAAAGTAATAATATCTTGTTGCTTCAATCGGCAATGTCAATCGTTCAACAAAATTCATCGACACTGACAAGCATATCAAATGACAGCAGCAGTGTCGATTTTATGACATCAAAAAAATTTACGACAATGGCATTTAGCAGCAAGAATCGTGAGATGGATTCAAATAACATGATTGTTGGTGATAATCTTAGAAAGGATTTTAATCAAAATAAGTCAGCGATAAGCACATATCAAATATCGAATTTCAATGAAAGCAATAAAAGTGAAAATAGTTTAAGTGTGAGACGTATTGATAAGCGCGGTGGACCAAAACGTGTTAAAAATTTATTAAATTATAAAAATATGACAAAAGTTAACACAAGTGACATTACAGCTAATAATGATGAATTTAAATCATTTGTACGTGACGATATTTCTTATTATGATAGCATGATTAACCAATCGAATCTATATAGTCGCGTCTCACGTGCACCACAAAATGCCAAAAGGAAAAAAGTGAAAAGTGTCATAGCGAATTCCATAGATACGGATGTCACAAAGCCTATCAAAGTCTCGCTATTGGGTTTATTTGAATTGACGAGTCGTGCGGGTTTGAGGATGGAGGGGAAAAGTGAATTAGCTGCTGCTGAGCTTGCTGTAAGGCATATTAATGAACGTGGATTATTGGAAGGATATACGCTGGAATTGATGACAAATGATACACAGGTAATGGATGTGACAGTCATTAAGCAATTATCGTTGTTTAGCTGTTGTCTTTTTTTTTTTTGGTTTGACTTTTTGATTTTTTAAGGTATTTTTAAAGCACACAGACTCCTCCAGGGGGGTAACAGCTTTGTGAAAAATAGAATGTGGTACTCAATCATGTTTGTGTAGTTCCTGTCAAGCCCTAATCCTTCAAACACATGCTTAGTAAAGCGCAGTTTCCCGTCAAGCTTTAAACATTTAAATTTATGCTGGGCAAAACTTGGTCAAAACACAAGACTTTCCATGGTACAGAGTGAATATATCCACATTGTGTTTCTACCCGATACACAAGATTCATAATGTTGTTATCCCCTTGAACCTCTCTTCTTATCAACAAGTCAAAAATAATACAGACAATATAAAACTCAAGCTATTTTCCATAAAAATCACTTTTATGGCATCGCTTAAAGCAAAAATTTCACAAAAATTTATCCTTAAACTTTTACTAAATCTACAGCAGCAGGCACGTACAGGGGGGGGGGGGATTTGGGGGACAAATCCCTCAACATAAACAGAAATTTCTTTATTTTTCTAGGGTTTTTAAGAAAAAATCATAAAAATACCCCCCTCCCCTTAAATTTTTCCATACAAAAAACATTTTGTCCCCCCCTCTTCAAATTTCTGGCTACGCCCCTGTACAGCAGTATTTATCAACACCCATATATTGTATATCAACTCCCATTTCTAGTGAGAAAAGAGAAAATCTTAATTTGTCTCATTATTTTATCTTGCACGCACCTTCCTCGTACTCAATTTAACATCTCTTTACACATAACGTCGTGCTCGTAAAGTTGAATGAAATGAAAATTATAAAACAAATTATCTGGAATATGATTACATTAAGTTAATTAATAGGAAATTTTCTGCTCGTGATTTTGGAATCGATTTTTTTTTGTTCCTGGGAAGCTCCCCTTCGTCATCATTATGCTAAGCTACTGAATGAGAAACATTTATTTTCACTTCTTGGCAGAAGATTTTGATGAAAAGTTATCAAGGAAAATAGAAAGAGACAGGAAAAAAATTACTTCGATGAAGTTTTTAAGTTTTTTTTTTCAATCTCATTGAGTGGTTTTTATTGTGAATTGAATATTTAATCGGTCTTTTCAACTCAATTATAAGTTTTTTTATGATTGTTTTATTTACAAGGAAGGATGTTGGTTTTATGAAACTAGTTTTATTTTATTGTTTTATTGTGTTGAAAGCTGAAGTGGCTCGGTTGCGAAATGGTTCAGTACTTCGGTACTTAATTATTGTAAAAACCACACAGCGGTCATAGGTTCGAGACTCGACATGGGAGACTTTTTACTTGCCCTTTTTCGTATCTTATGAACTTGAAATAAAGCTAGTATACCTTTGTGGGGATTGGGAAAACCGAAGTCTGACTGACCAAATGTCAAGTGAATACCTTCTGGTCAGAGAATATCAGGGGATACCACAAGCTCTGTGCCAGGATATATACTTGAAAAGATAGATTAAAAGTCTATCCAAACAACCTTGCCTGTAGGTTGGTAGCCCCACAATCAGGCAAGGGATTGTAAGGTTTACAACCTATTTTTTCCAAAAACAACTTGTACATAGAAAGCAACATAAGGTTACTTCCTTTGTAGGCTACAGGCAGAATTGTCATCAAAGGATTGGTTCGGATCCCACTATAGACTGTAGCTCTAGATTTGAGTGGAAGGTCTGGCATACACTCTTTTGTTAAACTGTCATTAGCTATGGATCTTAATGTTTGAACAGTTTATTTTTTTTTTTTATTGTGTTTCACGTCAGTTGACTGCTCAGAGCTGATTACACCAAAAATCTTAAGAATCCTTCTGATTTATCTCAATCTTTTCATCCAAACCCCAAAACAAACATCAATAATTTTTTTAATTATCATCCTTTTATGATTCCATTACCTTGATACTTAAATCTATTAAAACTCCGTATTATTCAAAAAAGAAAGTCTTTAATCTTCCATCCCTCATTTAATAAACTTCATTTCTTCTTATAAAATTTCAAAATAAACTTTTTACGATGGCAATAAGTAAGTTTTTATCCTTACACAATTTCTTATTTTTCTTCTCTATCGCATACAAAAAGAGAGATTCTATATAAAGGTTCATTGAGCAAGAAAAAAGTTTATTCATACACACAGAGTATTACAACTAGCCCATGATATGGGATTTGTTTGAACATTTTTATTTTACATGAACTACTGTAGTTTTCTATTAGTTTACTTTGTAAGATACATGATTACGTTAATATCGTAAAAAGTTTTTTTCCTTCTTCTTTTTCTATTTTACTCTCATTCGTTGTTACATTGTATTCTTCTTTCTTTTTGCGATTATTGTGAACTGATGTGAGGCAAGGGATGGACAATTTGTGAATTTTTTTTATGCTGATTATTTGGAATGGACAGCATGGGAGGTACTTTTGGGAGCTGTAATATTAATTTTGTAAGGAAATTTTACTCAATTTTGTGGTTAAAAAACTTTAAACAGCTACAAAGGTTGTTTCATCCTTTTCTTTTGAATTTTGACTCTTAAATCGTAGTCAGATGTCCAAATTTTTTGAGCCATGGCACAATTAATGGAGCAAGTCATGACAAAAGTCGAACAAAACATGAGGATCGTGTCATTTTCAAACACCAGTGTGTCACGGCACACAGGTTTGGACAACACTAGTCTAATGTTTAAATTATAAAGCAATAAGGTTGAATTTTAAACATACCTTAATTTATTAATCCATATATTTTGACATATGCCTGGAAATTTTGAAATTTTGGAAAGCTATTGCCATCATTTTCAGGACCCTTTCAATGAAAAGCTTACTTACTAGCTTAACAAAATACTGTACAGACTGTAATATCCTGAGAGAATTGTGCGAGTCTTTGTCAAATCGACAATACTTCATATAATGCTTCAAAGATCGGTCTCTGGTGAAAATCGAACACACGTTCTCACAAAAGAGTTCCAGATATTCAGTCTGTTATCTAACCACTTGCGCCAAACAGGTCTAACTCTAATACTGGCAGAATCAGCTTTATATGGCTCGAACTCCAGTATCCACAAAGCCTCATTATTGCTCACTTCTTGATTCTTTATAAGTGGAATATCATATAAACTTTAATCCCAATAGAATCTCTACTCACTCACATGATTATGGAATATTTCTTTGAAATTAAAAAAAGCTCAACTTTGAATTTAATTTAACAGTATGTGACAGCTTCGAGTCAAAACAGAGCACATAAATATACACACAACTTATAAATTCCAAGTAATTTTAAAATACCATTTATGCATTTGTATTCATCTCAACTAAGCAATTATCACCCGTCAATTATTTTAAATGTTTTCCAGAATCTCAAAAGAAAACTTCAGTCAAATAAATCAAACAGCATTTTTAATTAAACTTATCTTTCACCTCCTATCAAAAGAAAAGCTTTATAATTAAATTGACACCCTGATATCCTCGATTTATTTCAATTTTCCACATTAAAAGAAACTTTGAGAAATCACACAAAAAAAAATCAATTTTAACTTTATCCAACAAAAATAAGGAAGAATAAGAAGGAAATTGCAAAAGAAAAAGACGGAAAATTAAAACCCATGTCAATAAATTACTCCACTAAGTATCTTCCAATCAATTAAAATTTCATTGTAATTTGATATCCAACATCCCTTTTCACATTTTTTTTAAAACAAAAGACTTCATGAATTACAGATTCAGTCTGCATAAAGAGCAGAATTTATACTGTTGATAATGAGAAAGGAAAGGCAAAAAAAGGGAAACCAAACCAAACCAGACCACCTTCTCATGATAATGAAATCGATAAACTTACCCCTTTTTTTATGCAAGTCTTACAAGGTTAACCTTCTTGTTCCTCATTTGAAGCAGTCAACGGCAGATAAACAATATTTTAATAGACCCCAAATGAGATATTATCTTTTGTGCCTTCATACTCACAGTGAGTTAAGGATTTTTATGACTCATTCGCAACATGAAAATCTGATGTTGATGCTGTAAAGTTGCTGTAAACTTTTAGTGCATTTGTGCTGTGTTTTGGAATAAGAAAGGCTTTTAGCTGGGCTGTATTTTCCGAACCAAACTTCCTTCTTCTTGCACTGTCATTTAATCTATTAAAACTTATCTCCACGCGCATTGTTGCTTGCTTTTGAAGGTTACTTGCTTATATACTTCGTTGACCGTACAGATCAATTGTGATCCATGGCCTCCCTCAAATGTCGCCGGAAGCTGGCTCTATCGCTGGCTACCGCTTGCCAATTTCCTATACCAAATGCAAGGCTGTCTCTATCAATAGCCTCTTTTTATGAGTTCTTTGGACTTCCACGTGCTCGCTTACCATCTACAAAGTCAGACTTGAAAACCTTCACTAATGGAGCTTCCACAGGTCTTCTTAATACATGTCCTGCCCATCGGAGCCTGTTTACTTTGATTCGTTTTACGATATCAGCTTCTATGAAGAGCTGATACAACTCTGCGTTGCTCCTGCACTTGACAAGATCTCCTTCCTTCTTGGGTCCAAAGATGCCTCTTAGGATCCTTCTCTCGAAAACACCAATTGCATGTTCGTCTGCTACAGTCATATTCCATGACTCTGAACCATAAAGCGCTACTTTTGAAGGCTATAGCACATTATTTAGCTTCAAATAAATTTATTTCAAGCTACTCAAGACAATCTAGCTCCAATATCTATCAAATCATCATGTGAAGCTACCCAAAACCCTCTAAAATCTTGTGCTAAATGCGTCTCTCATTCATAAACCTCAAACTACTCCATACCAATCCTACATCATTACATGTAACAAGTCTAAAATATTCCACTATGACTTCACTTCATTTATGAGGCAATAAAAAAGAATTCTTAAATTTTTCATAACAGCAAATAACATTTTTTTATCCTCGCTCGTGAGATTCCCATTTTTCACCATGTGGCATACCGCAAATTTATCGTGTTGTGTAAGGGTAAGAATTCTTTTTTTTTTGAACTATCAAGTCGTACGCATGTCATAATTCTGTTTAAACATCTGAATTGCTATGAAATTCTTATGATATCTCATTCCTACACAAGACGTCACATTACTTTATGCCATGTTGAATATCTTCTATATAAATATCAAATTTCACTCTCTGCGTATATATTCATAAATGAAGTATAAATGAGTTACGTTGAATTACGTCAGCGGTATGATGTTTGTGAGCTTCTGAGGGAAATTTTTTGGTTTTCTTTCTTTTTTGCCTCGTGAATATTTGCATATGCTTTGTTATCTTGTTATATGCTTAAGCATAGGGTTCGGAAAACCACTAACTGATTATCTACAGTTATCAGCTTTTAGATTATCTACACAAAATCTACAGTTATCTACAGTTAGTAAACTGTAGATAAATTTTTTGAATGAAGAAAATCCGTTAAAAAAATTTGCAAAGTTTTGTAAACAAACAATTTTTGGAGACTTTTTTAATAAATTTATGTATAGAATACACTTATTATACATTAAGAGAGCTCAAATGTCAACATTAGCTATTAAAAATCAACTTTTTGTTTATCGAATATTAATAACGGTTATATGAAATTCAAATATTGTTCACATGTTTGTAAACAAAAAAAATTTGCGAAAATTTCTTAATTTTCAATCAAATCACCACACAAACGCTTTTAAAATACTGAATGAAGCCTAATGTCACTTTATTTGAACTGTTACATGCTGTTGCAGTCCTGATTTGAGCATTTCAACTCTTTTTTCAGTAAATTAATAACGTTTTTTTCCACTTTGAAAAAATTATCTACAGTTACAAATTGTAGATAACTGTAGATAAGTGTTACTAACTGTTAATAACTGTAGATTTCCGAACCCTACTTAAGCATATTAGATTTATGAGAACACGCGAGCGGTCGCTTTGGAAATGATGTCAGTTTTAATTTTGAGTTTTTTCTTAATGTTTAACTGCATCTTTTTGACACAGAATTTTATTTTTAAATAAAGTAGCTTCATCGAGGCACATCTAATGGCTATAGAATAGAATGAAATGTAATGTAGGGTCTGCTTTGAGCAAAAACAGCATTCAGGGGGAAAACAACTTGGATGGTTAAAATTTTGAAAAAAAATCCCAAATTTACAATTTTTCCCATTTTTCCATTTTTTTGTGGAAAATTTCCCATCATAAAATTGGAAAATGGTGAAAAAATGGCAAAAAAAGGGAAAAAAGATAAAAAATTAAAAAGGAAAATTTTACATTTTTTACCATTTTTGATGGAAAATTTCCCTTTTTTACCCATGAAGTAGTTTTCCCCCTGGCAGCACTGCGATCGATGATCTGTTGTAGCATTCCAAATCGCCTATGAATTTCAATATCCTTAATAAAGCCATTAGTGTCCTGATAATGCTGGCAATAGCTAAACTTGAATAGAACATGTTGATTATTTGATCAGAAATTCGATACCAATTCTGTCTTTGACATGGAGCCGGATTTAAATTGAATCTAGTGCTATGCTAGAGGCACGATAGCTTGGCGTCAGGTTTTCTGGTTGATTAATCAACTTGCACTATCCGGGATATCCTGGCAGCTTATAGTATCTTGTAGCTCCATACCCCTTTTCTAGAATTGCCAGACATTATTTCACACATGAACCCCCACTCGAGTGCACTCCCAAAAATATTAAAAATTTAAATCATTCACACAAGAAGAAAATGAAATCAGACACAAAAAAAAGTTTATGATGTAAGCTTTTAAGCTTTATTAGCTTTAATTTGGAAAATTATTACAAACAAGTAAAATGAAGAAAATTGACTCAAATTCTCATTATTTCCTTCTTATTCATCCATAAAATGCTGTAAAATTGAGTAATTAAGTGTAAAGTTGTTAAATCTTCATAATAAAATGAAATGGCGCGCAATGAGAAGCCTGAATAGAATAAAAGGAAAACTTTTATGTGCTGTCAATCAAATATTGTTTAAAATTTTACGAAACATTTTGTTGTGCTAATGAAGTTTTGGGATTTCTTTTTGTTTAAATTGAAATGTCTCATTTGTTGAGGAGATGCCATAAAAATTGTTGAAAAAATTTTTAATTAATTTTGAAAAAGTTTAAAGTTGATCATTTTTTTGAATTTTCTGGAAGTTCACTTAGTCAGGGGAGATCCGATAGCTTTTGATTGACGAGAGATTTTTTATTTTAATAAAAAAGATAAATTTTTGATTTTTATGACCTTAAAATTTTTTGAAAATTTAAAAAAAATCTCTTTCAGGTTAGAAACTTTGGCAAAGATTCAATCCAAAATCAAAAAACAATTCCCAGAAAATGGTAAAAATCTAATCAACTCCGTTTACGGTTGACTAATTTACTTCCAAGAATCTAAATCCCACACAAATTTAAATAGATGAAGCGAAATTTTATTTTAGCATCCTTTTAAAAATTATATAACAAGTCCCCATACCAGAAATATTTCCTAAAAGTCTCAATTTTCATGAATGAAAAATAAACAAAAAAAAATTGCTAAAGAATTTCCTTTTACGTCAGTTCTATTCATTTAATTTTATTCTAATAGAGATATTTTGAGCATCAACAACATTTTAAATTTGAATTAGCTTTTCATGAGCTGATGAATGAAATTGGGTTCATTCGATGGGAATTTCATTGATTAAATTATCATATAAATGGAGGGAGAAATCTCAGTCTTTTGTTATTGCTTATATTGAGATTTCTGGGAATGCTAATCTGAAAATCTTATTTGACATTGAAAGTTTCAATTTTCAAGCTCTTAACGTGAAGATATAGCGCTTAGGCTAAGGAGTAGGACCCCCTAGCTTATTAAATTATTCCCCTTACCCTATCTTCAAATTCCAAGCTAGGCTCTTGTACTTAAACAATGTCAAAAATGACCTTCAATTTTAAAATTAAATTCAAATCCCAAATGTTCGCCCAAAGTCAACGTGACAATTTAAATTTACATTAAATCTTTAAAGCTTCATTCAAATTCCCCGAATCACAAACATATCAACAACAACATCATCATCATCAAGTATTCATGAACTTTGTAGTAACCACTATACGAAGCCAACAAGAGCAAATTTTTATGCAAACGTATTTTCAAAGGTGAAAAGTAAAACAAAATTCATCGAAAAACCTTCCAAAAATTCAGGTTTAAATCTTTTTTCATGAACTGAAATTTAATTTAATAAAAAAAAACATTTTCTTTCAAATATTTTAATTATGAACTCAAACATCACAAATCCCTTAAATTTTTTGCATGACTTTCTTCTTAAAATGTCTAAATAATCCCAAAGCAGCCCATGCCTGACTTCGCAGAAGATCCATGACCAAGCTGAACAGAAATTTCATAAAATAACAATTAATAATAATTTATGGAATATCTGTGTTAATTGTTTTTTGTTGCTAGACGAACGAAAATAAATTTTAATCTTATCAAATATATTTTTTTCTGCTCACTCAGCATGAAAATCCATTCAGCAGAAGCAAAAAGAAAAATATGAAAATTGTTGATAAATTCTCTCTCAAGCGTTTATTTTTGATTGAAGGTATGAACAATTTAAAAGGTAATTGAATGATACTGATTAACGTCACTCAATTGGATTTCATGAGAAATAAATTTTAACTTTTATTTGGTTTTTTTTATTTATAAATAAAACTTTTTTTATGGCTTTGTTTTTACTGACTCTACTGAGCCTGGTTTCTAGGGCTACCCAGGGTGCCCTACACTAGTTTAAGATTAATTTTGTTTATATCCTATATTGCAGTCAGTGTTTATACAAAGTTGCCTCTGCCCAAATTTTGCCTTTGATCTAGCAAAGGCACAAGAAAGGCAAATGTGAAAAAAATTGCCTTTGACAAAGGCAAAGGCTTGTGGCTTTGATTTCAAATAGGTCTACCTTTTTAAAGTTTAAAGTCAAGTGCTAGGTATCAACACTGATTGCAGTAAATCGAAATTAATTTCTGCCCTAGTTTGCCCAGGATAGACCCTGATGTGAGTGTCCTTATATTCAAATGAAAATTGAGTTTTGCGTTTAAAAAAATGTCGTAATTTCTGCATAGTAATTTTAATGTTACTAAGAAGATCAGCAAAGGCATTTTTAATGGAAATTTGTGTGCCTTATCTCCAACCACATTAAAGACATCATTTTTGAAAATCTCAATAACGATTTAATCATGAAATTCTCAATAACAAGGACGTTAATCTAGAGGCATAACAAGAGGGCGTCAATTAAGGTTCTGAGGAGCCAGTCAGAGTTTTGAGGGGTCTGTGTAGGCTATAAGAAAACTAATGCAACTATGAGAAGATTGCTGGAGCGCTGGGAAGTTTGGCAAAGATATAAGATTAATTTTTGAATTTTGAGAGATTTTAAAGGTTCTAAGGGACGTGTCATATCTTTGAGAGGTCTTTCAATGCACTGATAGGTCTGTCAATGCACTGGGAGGTCTGCTAATGCACTGAGAGGTCTGGCAATGCACTGAGAGGTCTGTTAATGCACTGAGAGGTCTGGCAATGCACTGAGAGGACTGTTAATGCACTGAGAGGTCTGTCAATGCACTGAGAGGTCTTTCAATGCACTGATAGGTCTGTCAATGCACTGGGAGGTCTGCTAATGCACTGAGAGGTCTGTCAATGCATTGAGAGGTCTGTCAATGCACTAAGATGAACTGACTCTCTAATATGCTCAAATCGTTTTATTTTGCCCAGTGCAATAAGCACCCTTACTACGCTCCTGCCTTAACATACAAAATAAAAACAAAAAGTTTTATCTTAAAAAATTAATATAATTTTTATTTCATTTTCCAACCCCATCAACTTTCCCTTTTTTCCGTTATTTGATTTCTCATATGTAATGTTATTTTTTTATATATTTTGTGATGAAACTCTCTCAGCTCACATAAATGGAAAATTGTCAGTAATTTTTTCTCTCTTTCATGTTTGAAGAAGCTTATTTGTCAATCTCTTCCATCTCTCATTTCTACATTCATTTATACCCCATCGCCACATTCATTTTGACTTTTGTGTTGTTGACTTAAGATGCCACTTGGTTGCCTTAACTTATTATTGTGTGTGCATGTTATAGCTAAAATAAATTAACTTACTTTTCATTGTTTTTTGCGTTTTTCTTCTTTATTTATCTGTTTGTCTTTTCTTTCTTTTGGTTTATGTTTCGGTATGATGTGTGCTTTTGGGTTTGATATGACTTTGGGAATCTTACTGGTTGCCTGACTCGTGACTCACTAGCATCTTTCTCCAAAAAAGCATGTTATACTTCCCACATTCCTCCCAACCATACAAACAAAATAAATTTCTTTTTTTCTCTCTCATTTTATTCTCTGATGTGCGACGATTGATAACCTCTCGAAAATAACAATAATACCACGAAACAAAAGTGCGATGCAGGAGTCGGAGTGGATCGATTTTTTCATGCAATTTATACACAAAACAAAACAAAGATGGTTATGCTGCTGGGCTCTGCATGCTCCGAGGTTACAGAAAGTTTAGCAAAAGTTGTTCCTTATTGGAGTATGATAATGGTAAGTTTATGTGAATAAACAATTAAAACTTCATGCTACTGTTATGTGACATGTTAATTTACTTATCGTATATTTACATCTATTTAGGTGTCATTTGGGAGTACAGCACCGGCACTGAGCGATCGAGAAGAATTTCCGTTCTTTTTTCGTACTGTTATGCCTGACTCAGCACATAATCCCGCTCGTATTGCATTCATTCGACATTTTAAGTGGGATACGGTAGCAACATTCTCACAAAATGAGGAAGTACACTCGTTAGCTGTCAATGATCTTGTTACGCAGCTCGAACGTGCAAACATTTCGTGTTCATCGACATTAAGTTTTAGTGAAATTGACTATAAGGACCAATTGCTGCTGTTGAGGGTAAATTCTTGTTTTATTGTCACTCTGTGATTTGGTGGATTGGTGTGCCAATGGGCATCTTTTTGGGTTGATGTTTTTAATCATCAGTTGCTGTAAATGTGTCAATATGAGGACGTTAAGTTGAAAGCCTATAATTTACCACTACTGACCTCTAGGATACAATATAGTGTTCAGTTATCCCAAAGAAATTATAAGTGGTACCTTAAATAAATAGAAAGGTCTACAGCAAGTGTAACTGGCTCACGTTAGCCTTACTTTTATTTGAAAAGACCCCCTTGATGTCTAAAGCAGTCCTCATTTATGATAATGACCCATTGACACACCCCAAATCGCTACAAAATCTTAAAACAGATATAAAAAGCATTTTCAAGAACATCATCAATTTGAGCGGCCCTTAAAAGCTCATTGAACTCTCAATTGACTGTGATTTGTTGAGGAAATCGTGAGCTTTATTAGCCTGTTCAATGAAAATATTTCCTATGGGAAAAATAGATAATTTATTTTAATGTTGTGTACGTTTCAAGTATCTCAATAACAAGATTTTTTTACCGTCTTTCTTTTACATAAAAAGAGATGATCTCAATGTTGATTTCCATAAAACAAGGATTGAAATTTGACTGTTTGCATTTATGAGGTTAAACATCGCCACCCCGCATCCTGCTTTTGTTTATCATCGCATTTCTTACTTCCTTTATTATTAAAATTTCCAAACTCATAAAAATTCATAATTATGCTGATTTCATTCAAAAAGTTTGCTGAATAAAACATTACAAATTTTTTTTTATTCATTCCCTGTCGCTTTGTAATGATTTCCTGGGTACGATGATTCAGTTAAAAGTTCATCGCATCTTTAACAAAAATATTTAATGATTTAAAATGCTTGAAAAAGGTTGAGTTTTGACTAAATTTGTGATTCGTGATGGAAGACAATTGATATTGAATCAGTCTGTATTTCATTCCACTAGATGTACCTTATTTAAGGTTTCTGTTGTGCAGTGAGTTTTTGATAAGCTGTTGCGTGCAAATTTTCGTATTGTCTCTCTGGATGGCAGTGTAAATGTTATCAAAATCAAATTATGGATACCAGATTATGTAAAACTTAGCTAGATTATGTAATATTCAGCCATATTCTGTTATAATCAGCCTGATTCTGTTATAATTTGCCAGATTCTGTTACAATCTGCCAGATTCTGTTATAATCAGCTATACTTTCTTATAATCAGCCAACTTCTGTTATAATAAGCCAGATTCTGTTATAATTTGCCAGATTTTGTTATAATCAGCCAGATTCTGTTATAATAAGTCATACAAAATGCTTTTTAACTTCACCTTAACTCAAAAAAGATTCCAAACTACTCATAACTTTCGTGATTCGATTGAAATATATTAAAAACTGGGTGAAGAGTGTAAAAAGGTAAAAAGCAATTTTAATAACGACGATCCTTTTTTGTTCTTGCTTACTTCTTCTTGAATAACGCAATTCTTGCTCTCTATTATTTTATAACTTGTTTATCTGTTGTATCTGCAGTAAGATGAAGCACATTGGAATATATTATGATCCTTAGAATATTCTCTTTGCGATACATTTTTGATCACAAAAGATATTGAAAATTAGGTCAAAATTCAAAAATATTAATTAAGTTATTCATCTTTTAATTATTCACTTGGGTAGCTTTTCTTCTTTTTAAAGCTTTACTCTGTCCTTTACAGATAAAGTTACTTGCTTCGCTTTATGAGGGTTAAACATATTCTTAGAAAAAGTTTTGTTTAAATATAAAGATTGTTAACCTTGATTGTATTAAAGAGCTTTAGTTAAATTGTTGAATAATTTTTGATTAAATTTGCAGTTTTTGCATAAATGAAATTACGGTTTAGGTTGAATTTTAAAGCCATTGGATCAGACATCTCTCTTGTATTTATTCTCATATAGACAATTGAACCCAACTCTTATTCACAATCTTCCATTTTCATTCATCATACAAACAATCAAATTTTGAACTAAACAGCTTAGATGCGCTCAGCATATTCAACCAATTATTTTCAAATAACAATCATGTATTGAAAATACTCGCATCGTAATTTCCTATGTCCAACAAACAAATAAATCCGGAAATGTTTTGATGTTCTCAACTTTTATCCGTTCTTTCTTTTTTTTCTCTGTGTACATCAACAGGATTTGGATACAAGAATAATAATTGGAAGCTTTTCCTATGAAATAGCAGCAAAGATATTCTGTGAGGTAATCAATAAGCATGAAAATTTCAATAAAAATGGAAGAAGAATAAGAGAATAAGAAGAAGTGGAAAACTTTTTCTTGTTTCATGATTTTTATGCATGCTTGACTGTTCTTGTTCCTCAAAAAAAATGTCAGTGTTGTTATTTATGTTGATTCTTGTTGGATCAGACAATATTTGTGATTAAAGCTGTCTGTGTCAGTTGTTGGGATGGGACGTAGCTTAGTAAATCTTAGAATATCGCTCAGAACAACCTCAGCGGACAAAAGTATAGTCCAGGCATCTCTTTGAATGACTTCTGGACCTTAACCTGACACAGGGTCGTAGCCAGGAATTTGAAGAGGGGGGACAGAAAAAATTTATGTGGAAAATTCAGAGGAAGGGGGATTTTTATGATTTTTTCACAAAACTCCTAGCAAAATGAAGAAATTTCTGTTAACTTCGGGGGATTTGTCCCCCAGATCTCCCCCTGGTTACACGCCTGAACTGAGATAAAATGATTAATTAGCTTAAAAGTCTTTTACTTATGACGTCCAAAATTAACGGTTGTTTTACAAAAAAGACAATAGATTCCCAAGAATTTCTATTGCTCTTTTCTTGCTGAGTCCCCCCCCCCCCTTGACGTCACAAGTGAAAGGCCCCATAGATACAATTAAATATCGTTGCATGATTGGGAACTTAGCTCCTTAGTCATAGAAATGTAACCAGTCTCGAGGTTGACTAAGTTTCAAGATTTCAGACTAATACATAGCCTGCTTGAGGCAATCGTGTTATGTTTTGTCCAAATTTGGTGCTGTCCTATGAGATTGTACTTATCATGGGATATAAGACTTTTGGACGTTAATCAGCTGCTCCTGTTTTACAAAAGAGAACAACACTGAGAATCAATATTTATCTCCTTTTTTTTGAGGAACAAAACTTTCGATTTTCATCTGTAAGTTCAAGTCATGACTTCCATAAAAATGAAAATTTTCTTCTCGTTTAAAGGCATATCGATTAGGAATGTATGGTGCTGATTACGTATGGATACTACAAGAGTCAGAAAATAAATCATGGTGGGATATTGAAGAGAAGAATGATTGCTCCTTAAAGCATCTTCATGCTGCCATTGAAAATGTGATTATTGTATCATCATTTAATCATATCGTTGGTGATGAAAAGTCTATTAGTGGCTTGGTAAGAACTTTTCTTTTTTTAATTCACATATTGTGTTAAATGAATAATAAAACTGCGGTGTCATGATGTTATACAGTATAATCCTCTTTGTATGTATCCATTATTCTTATTATTCTCTCCTCTCTTTTCACCTAAGACGAATGCTCTATTTGAAAAAGAGCTTTCAAAAATGAACGTAACAAAGCCATTTTCTCGCTTTGTACACACAACATATGATGCTGTATGGAGCATAGCATTGGCTTTAAAAAGTGCTGAACAATTATGGCGAAATGAGTCGAGGTTGTGGGGCGAGAAGAAAAAGCTGAAACGACTTAATTCATTTGACTACAATCGAAGCGATTTGGCTGAAGATTTTGTGAAGCAGTTTGGGATGTTGAAGTTCAAAGGGATATCGGTAAGGTTGAGCATTGATATAATATAAATTTTGACCATAGATTGAGCATTGTCAGCCTTGAATTGAGCAATATTGACTAAAAACTGAGTCAAGCTAGTTCAAAATTGAGAAACACCAAGCAAAAAACTAGGCAAAAATGACAAAAAACATAACAAACTTGAAATCTCGATACCCGAATGGAACTAGTCGGCTAATCGAATGGAAATCCAGCGTCTAGTCGGCATGACTCTGGCATGATTCTAGCTTCGATTTAAATCCAGATTCACCAGATTCACACCAGCTTGGTTCCGGATTTCTGATCGATTCACAGACTTGTGCCATTCGGGAATACTAAAAACTTTCCTCCCACCATTCTAGGGTCCAGTAGCATTCGACGGCAACGACCGCATCGGCATAACAGTTTTTCAACAAATCCAATTCGCAAAACTCCAACCTGTTGCTTTATATCATCCAGAGACTGAATTTTTAGATTTTAACTGTCCATCATGTTCGACAATCAAATGGAAAAATAATGTTGTTCCCATAGCAAAGCGTGTCTTTAAGCTCCGTTTTGCGACCATATCAAAATTTGCATTTTTTACTGTCACATCATTTGCAATATTTGGAATAATTTTATCATCATTGTTTTTGGCATTTAATTTACATTTTCGAAAACTTAAGTAATTATCTGTTTTCAATATTCATTAAGCTCTTACGTGACAATCCATTAATGAAATTACATTACTCAACAGATCCATCAAACTATCGAGCTATCGACTATCCAATATCACGGCTGTTGGATGTGTTTTTGTTTATGGTGCTGTTATTTTACTTGGCCTCGACCACTCAACACTTCCATCATCGGATACGGCTTTTCCAACAGTTTGTACGGTAAATTAAGGCTATAACAATGGAAAATCATTATGAAATATTTGTATATGAACTTTTTGGTCCTCTTTTATCCCACATCGTCTGTGTCAGAAAGTTTTTTGATTCTTTTGTTGGCTTTTCTGAATGAATGAATGTGTTAGACTTGTGTGTTTTGTCGTAATGTGTTGGATATTTTGCTGATTGTGTTATAAGATTATAAACGGGTCGTTTTCCAAAAGAAAATTTTGTAATCAAAAAAGTATTTTTAATTTTTTATTAAACGCAAAACTCAACATTAATTTTTTAAAATTAAAAATAAAATTCTAGAATCTAAAAGAAAGATTTTTGAATTTAAAATCATAATTTTTGATTTTTTTAAATTAATCTTTCAATTTAAACCAAATTAAGTTGATGGTAGTGACAGAAGTCATAAAACATAAAGCACAAATGCTTGTGAGGCAGGGGAAATTTCATTCATGTGAAAGATATTCTTATAAATATCTTAAGTTTGTATGGAACTTTAGGTTAGACTTAATGCCATGATTTCTGCGAAGTTTTGTTTTGCTTCAAATATTTCTGCGAATTAATATTTAAAATTTTACTTTAGATTTAATAATTTCTATTCAATTTGACAAATTTTAAAATTTAATGTGGAAATTTTTGAATTTTTTTTTCTGATTGTATTTAAGTATTATTTTTTGACGTAATTAAAGGCGCAGATCAAGGGTGCGGAACTGATTAATTACATTTTTCGATCATTTCATCAGCTCCATACCCTTGGCACAGATTAAATAATTCGCTGCTCGGGTTTGCCTCTTTCTCATATTTTAAAGCATTTTCAATTTGTTTGAATTAACACAATCAGACATGAAAGCAAGTGAATTTCCTGACATAATAGAAAACAAACACGATTCAGTACAATTTCAAATTTGCTTATTTTCTATTTTCTCAAATTATTCAGCTTATTTGCTTTTCCTAGAATTTCTTTTACAATTTTTCACTTCCCTTTCGAGTCATTAGTTCAGGTCACTGAATTTTGCATTTTAGTATTGACTTGTAGATGTATTGACATAAGATTTTCCTTTCATCATTTAAATTTTGTGTATATTGCATTTAGAAGCGCCAGTGATCAAGAGAACTAGAATTCTAGAATTGAATGTTTCGAAATTTTTATTAAATGGGGGGATTTGGAATGGTGAAGAGGGAGGGAGGGGGGTTGGGAGCAGACTGTAGCCAGGGGGGGGGGACAAATTCGCCTACATTACAGAAATTTCTTCATATTGCTAGAGTTTTTGTGGAAAAAATCATAAAAATTTAAAAAATTCCCCTCTGCCCTAAAATATCCATATCCCCCCCCCCCCCCTCTTTAAATTCCTGGCTACACTCCTGTTCTTAGCTACGCCGCTGACTGTTACAATATAATTTGCCTCAAATCCTTCCACTCTTGTATATCTTTGTACACGTTTATCTCATCCTAACTCCTCACAAAATTTGAATTTTAAATTTCCTGCCTTTAAAGCGTTTATGCATGAGAGAATTTTAAGTACACTTCTATGTATATTTCATTCACTTTCAATCTCGTGCACAAAAATTTTGTAGAAAGAAAAACATGGCATTTAAACTTGTTTTCATTCGATAAATAAATATTTTCTGAGCATTTATTTTTATGTCAATTCTGCATGAAATGAGTTTTTACTTTTTTTTTTTATTCATATTTTTCTATTCATTTGCTGTTTATTTAGGTTGTCTAAATGGACAGCTGTGTTAAACACAGACTTGAGTGGTTAACTGATTGCGGTTTTGGAGCTTTCTGGAGCTTTTAGCTTGAAAATAAAAATTTCATTTCAAAACATCCAGTCACAAAACCCAAATATATTCATATAAAAATAATAACCTAAAAGCAATAACTTCAAGCATCTCAAATTTCATAGCAAAAATAATATTTTTACAAACTTTTTTACAAATTGAATATTTTTCTATCAAGATCAAACAAATCAGATGAAAAAAAAAAATATGAAATTGTGTCAATTCCACTCATCTGACATCAATGACGATAAACTCTAATCTTACGACTTTGTGATTTCCATAAATTTTCAAAATGGCACAGAAGGGAAATATTTTTTTCCTAGAAAATAAAAATTAAATTGAGGAAACAAATTGTAATGGAATTGAGGAAGAGGAACTTCTGTCCTAGTCCTATCATAGTCCTATCCTAGTCCTATCCTACTCCTATCCTACTCCTTTCGATAGCTCTCAACAAATCCTCTCAAAGTAGGGTGACCATCTGCGTAGTTTTTCAACGGACAGTCCTGTATTTTTCAAGACTGTCCTGTATAAATTTTTAAATTTTGTTCTTGGTCCTGTATTTTTTTCATGAAAATTTCCGTTAATTTTCGAATTTTACTCTATGTCCTGTTTTTTTCGAAAAAATTTACCAAATGTCCTGTATTTTCATGAAAATTAGATGGTAACCCTATCTCAAAGTCATAAAAAACTTACCCTTTTTTGTTATGATTAACGACACAGACAATAACTCTATTGACGTAAAACTAGGTGTAATAAAAATAGTCAAAACAAAACTTGAGTCCACAAACAAAAAAGAGCTCTTAAAATAGAACCAATACTCCAGCTCGATGTGTGTCTGTTTACGTCAATTTACCTCTCGTTTCGTAAGAAAAGACGGCATCAAAAAAAAAGGTTAAAGCAGCATCACGGTAATGATATCGTTCTCACTCGCAATGCTTCTCGTCTTTGACAATGGAAACAAAAAGATGGAAATGGAAAAAGGAGAGAAAGAGGAAAATTTTCTTTTTTTCAACGTCACGAACTTGGTTTACGGCAGGTCATAAAAGATGTAGAATGTTCCCTACTCGAATGTTATGTGAGGTATAAAGACGGTTGTTGTTGCTTCTTTAGCGTGCTTTTGTGGGAAAATAACGTTGATATGGATTGTTTGTTGGATGTGTGGATGCTGGATTGAACGTTTATGAAACCTTTCGATGAATTAGAATAGGTTCGATTCCCAATAAAGCCCCTTCCCCTTATTCAAACTCTAATAAACATTTTATTAATAAGCAAGTGCGTTAACGCTCTCCATCTCAGCACATTAAACATTATCTTTCCGAAACAAAACGTCATGAAGGATTTGTATCTTTGGTGAAGAAGAAAAATTGTTAATTAATGTCCTTCTTTTTTTTTGTTTATCTAACCCACAATACAATGCCATTAATGTCCACAATAACAACTTTTCATTTCCACCTCTCACAACAGGCTCGAGTCTATTTGCTGTCAGCTGGATTTTCGCTTACATTCGGTTCAATGTTTGCGAAAACTTACCGTGTACATCGGATCTTCACACACAGTTGGGGCGGTATTTTTTGTAAGGATAAAATGCTCAAAGATACTAAATTAATTTCTATGGTTTGCTGTCTGCTGCTGGTCGATGCTCTCGTCGTGACATTTTGGACTCTGCTGGATCCAATGGAGAGAAATTTAAAAAATTTAACAATAGAAATAAGTCATACAGATCGTTCGGTCGTGTATCAACCGCAGGTATGTAAAGTTCTAGTTATTAAAGTTTTAATTAAGTGAGAAATTCACCCTAAAAGTTCATC
Organism: Chironomus riparius; assembly: GCA_917627325.4. NCBI lineage: Eukaryota > Metazoa > Arthropoda > Insecta > Diptera > Chironomidae > Chironomus > Chironomus riparius. Next base: position 10,316,423 of record OU895877.1, on the reverse strand, counting down.
AAGAGATCAAATTTAATTATAATTATATTTTTGCATGAGCATATACACCAAAATGAATATGAACAGATGAGATATGGTAAGAATTCAAAGAATCATTAATCATGGCAGATAGAGTTAGGAATTTTGTTCGTTTCCGATTCTTCTTATTCTCTGCTTGTTCATTTCATTTCCCCTTTCATGTATAATATCAGAAAAAAAGGAAAGAAGGTAAAGAAGAAAAATGAATGAGAAAAGGATAAAAATCCTTCATTGTAAAGAAGAAGTCTGTCTTTTTGATGTACATTTGCATATGTACATAAATTTATTTTACCCGAGTGTGAGGATTGATTTTCTAATCTTATTCAACAGAAATTGCATTAGGAAATAAATTGAAATGAGAAAATTTTGTGGAAACTTGTAGATCTTCTAGATAAAGTTAAATCAAGACTTGATATTAGCCAATAAAAACTTGATACTAGCTACTTGATACTGTCTACTATCTCTTAGCAACTTGATACTAGCTACCAGCTACTTGATACTGTCTAATAGCTACTTGATACTAGCTACTAGCAACTTAATACCAGCTAATGGCAACTTGATACTTGATACTAGCTGCTAGAAACTTGATACTTTATACAAGCTACTAGCAACTTGATACTAGCTACTAGCAACTTGATACTAGCTACTAGCAACTTGATGCTAGCTACTAGCAACTTGATACTAGCTACTAGCAACTTGATACTAGCTACTAGCAACTTGATGCTAGCTACTAGCAACTTGATGCTAGCTACTAGCAACTTGATACTTTATACAAGCTACTAGCAACTTGATACTAGCTTCTAGCAACTTGATATTAGCTACTAGCAACTTGATACTAGCTACTAGCAACTTGACACTATCTACTAGCAACTTGATACTAGCTACTAGCAACTTGATTTTTTATACAAGCTACTAGCAACTTGATACTAATTCAGATCCATTCTACATATTCAACTTATCCTTGCCACTCACTCTCAAATGAGATTTTACAAAAAAGTTTCCTCGAAGGTTTTTCTGACACTTTCATCTTCTTGGCTGTTTTTAAAGCTGCTCATTCTATTTTTCAATCTAATATTCCACACTCAATATTGCAGAAAATAATAATAAAGGGATCTGGAGGGGAGACGAAAAAAAAATAAAGAATAAAAGAAATTGCTATAAAATGCTTTGAGAAAAAAAAAGCAATCTGAAAGATGTGATTACTTTTATCGATATTTGTTTGATTTTATGTATGACGGAGATGTCTGGGATGATGATTTTGTCAGATTTTCAAAAAAAATTTAATGGGAAGGAAAACTAGAGAAATTTTTTAATTTTCTATATTTTGGGAATCGAACCTTTAACCATAATAACTTAAGGACAATTGCTTACCAATTATGTCATTATTGGTAGTTTAAAACTTATTTAAAGAGTGGTAAAATGATCTACAAATAATGCGAGAATCTCATGAGAGAAGTTAAGGCTGAAATCTCACCAAGGGAACACATTTAACTCAAGTATTTGCAGATATAGTTCATGGAAATTGATGTGAAAGAAAATGAAAATTGCTTGCAATATTCACATTATATTTTTTATTTCCTTTCAATATAATTGCACTTCATCATCATATTCATACGATACAGCATAAAATATGAAAAAAATAAAATTCTCTTCTTTTTTTTCCGTTCACAATTTAGGTTGAAGTTTGTCAGAGCTTGCACACAAAGACTTGGTTGGGATTTTTATATGCTTATAAAGGATTGTTATTGGCTGTCGGTGTATATATGGCATGGGAAACGAGACATGTAAAGATACCAGCATTAAATGACTCTAAATATATTGGATTCTCCGTCTACGGTGCTGTCATAACGAGCGTTAGTGTTGTAGTTTTAGCAAATTTACTATCTGAACAAGTTACGTTAGCTTTCATTATTATCACATCAATAATTTTAACATCAACTACAGCAACATTATGCTTGGTCTTTTTGCCAAAAATGAATGATATATTTAACAAAGGTAAGAGACAAATGACTTTGCAATGCATGTGACAAAGTTTGATTATATAAAGGCTTATGATAATAATTGACATTTTATCTCTGCTTGATATTTGAATACATTTGATGTTCTTGACTATGATTAGAATTTTTTCAAAAGTTTATCTTTGGGTTATTTCTTGGTGCAGGGGTTAGAAATTTAAAATCTTAAAATATTCTTAAAATTCGGGTTCAAAGGTTTAAATCCTACTCAACTGTTCGCTATGCTAAGCTTTATCTAGAATAAACTAAAGAATACTACTTTTAAAGTCAAGGAAGCTGTACTGTGTCTAGGATACTTGGGCATCAAAATCTAATTTTAACCTTTAGAGCAGTGGTGGTCAACCTTTTTTTAAGCCATAGCACTTCTTAATGTTAAGCCATGACCGAAACCGCACATTTTTCGTGGAATTTCTCTTTTTTGTGTCACACTAGATGCCGTAGCACAAATGTTGTCCATCACTGGTCTAGAGAAAAACCAAAGTGTACCCTAGCACTTAAGTTGTCCCTAAAAAATTCAGAACCTTACATCTTTCTAGATTTAACTAACCACAAAACCCCTGCAATTTAAATTTAACATCAAATTTTAGATCATCAAAATACACACATTACAAAGATTCCCTCCTTTCATGTCGTCATGTCTGTGTGTGCATATCGTATAATTTTAATTCAATTTATGTATAAATTAAATTCAAGCAAATGAGGTAAAATTGAGCATGACTTTAATTTACAAAATTGAAGACAGTCTTCATTGATAAATTTTTTGAAGCTTTTTAATGTGAAAATTACATTTTCAATTTTGTTGATTACTGTCGAACATACGATGTAAATTCATTTTCATCATCCAACCTCTCCTGTTGATTACAGAAATTCAAGTGGATCCAGTTATACATAGTATGGGTTTAAAATTGGAATATAATACAAGGCGGTTTGCAACTGACGATAAGAGAGAATTACAATATCGTGTTGAAGTACAAAATCGAGTTTATCGTAAAGAGATGGCAACACTTGATGCGGAAATTGCTAAGCTCGAGAAAATGCTGGAGAATCGTTCATCATCCACATCCTCATCGCAAGTTTCAATGATACCGCACATCAAGGTTTGCTAGCAAAAATTACTTATTGTTAAGTTTTCTTGTAAAGTTTGATTAAAATTAAATTTCATTATGTCATTCATATATTTTTCATCATGCATATACGTTCTCTTATGTCATGTCCGTAGCAACATGATGTACGCAATTTTTTTGTTTTTTGTTCGGGCGCATTTTTTGGGAGAATGGAAGTATTTTAAATCTATATCAAATTGTATGGGTGACTTACAGAAAGGTTGTTGGAAAATTGGATTTTCTGACTGGATGACAAGCTGAGGATTGAAGTAAAATGATGCAAAATTAAAAGCTTTGTGATATTATGCCTTGTAAAGAGACATTGGAGCAGTTAAGTTGATGTTGAATAGCTACATGACTTTAGTGCTGATCAGCTATTTTGATTCATGTTTTTGAAAGCATATTAAACTGTAGCAGCAAGTCAATTCACACATCTTAACATTCCCAGCTCTCAAAAATGCGCCTGAACATCCCCATCCATAAAATGTTCTCTTAACTTCCTTTTGAATAAACCATAAATCTATTCATAAAAAATATTTTTTCCCTTAAACGCCCAGCCTGAGATCGTGATTGACGAGTCATCTGCTGATATAAGCACTGGAAAAACCCAGAGACCGAGTATTTCTGGTACATTACCGTTGCTATTGTTATCAGTCTTACCGCCTGTGATTCCGAGAGCTTCATGGCCAAATACCGAACATATGCAAATCCCCATGCGACGATCTGTCTGTTTCAGTTCACAACCACAAATGCGTAATGATGACACAAATGGTATTCAAATGCCAGCAATAGATTTACTAAATTTACGCTTGACACAGCAACAGAATGCAAGCGAGAGAAGCGGAATTTTAAATAGAATTAGAAATCTTTTTGGTGGTTCGAGAGCGCCTAGTCGTAAAACATCGACTGCGTCGCTTGCACCGTCACACATAGCGAATGCATTAAAATCACATATGAGCATGTTAACGGGTTTATTGCCAAGCACAAGCTCATCATGTCATGTTCTCAACACTCCTAATTTACCCGAACGAGAAATACTTAGACGTCAATCATTTGCTCACAGTGGCAATGCCATTAACTCAACCAATATTGAAATTGTTGAACCGGAACTGATAAAGAGTCGCAATCGACGAAAATCAATGGCTTTCACAATAAGTGCACATATTGAGAATGCTCCAAATTTAGAAATTGATGAGTTGGAGGAGAACGAACACACAGAACCACGAGTTAATTTCATTTTACCCGCACGACGACGTAGTTCAATTATACATCAATACTCACAGCCCACCTTACGAGAACGTGTCAAAGGCTCTCCACGATTTCCACATCGAATCGTGCCAACGAGCAGTCTTAATGCTCTTGAGGATTCATTTACAAGTAAGTTTTTTTATTGTCTATTTTTTATTGGGAAAGTTGGAATGATTTGGAGGCAGTTTGTCTTTCTTAAAGTAGAAAGGGGCCGTTCAATTATGACGTCCAGTGGGTGGAGGGGGGGAGGGGGGGTCAGCAAGAAAAGAACAATAGAAATTCCTGATAATTCATTGTTCTTTTTTAAAAAATTTTGGACGTCATAAGTGAACGACCCCAAAGCAACAATCAACAATTTGATGCCTTTAATCAACAGTCTTAAACTTTATTAAAATATGAATAAATTCGATACGTTGAAATAAGTTTTTCGAATTCATAAAATATCACTTCAGCAGCATATTCTCCTGATTGAGCAACAATTACTGGAAATTTATCCAAATTCACCGTGTATCCAAAAATTGTATAATTTCCCTAGAAAATTAAATTTTCAAATAAAAACTAGCGTCTATTCAAAAAAGTCATTACTCACAGGTGGTATTGGACAATTATTCGCAATATCTACTGGAAATTCAGTCACATTAGCAAAATCCGGATAGAATAATGAATCAGCTGATGTTAAATTACAAAACGGTGAAGCAGGAACTCCATATGGAAGATAACGATACTCCCCACCTAGATAACATGTTAAATACTTAAACGAAATTAGTTAAATTACTTCCTTACCTTGTTTTTTCAATACTTTGAGCTCAATTTTGCAGTCGTCTCCAAGGTTTATATGCAGCGTAATGACACCGATAAGCGATCTTGTCTTATTAAGTTTTTTAATCTTAACGTCCCATTTCATAGTTTCTGGAGCTTCAAATACAACTTCAACGCGATCCAAAATGATCTCGGCAAACTGCTTTTGTGAATTCGAAGGATTCTTAAAAAAATTTAAACATAAGTTCATTTTCTCGTGACTAAGTTGGTGTGATTTTTCATGAATTTTTTAACCATAATCGACTTGAGTAAACTCACCATAATTTCTGATGCTAGATACCCTCCAAGAAAAATTAAAATTAATATGAAAGTAAGCTTCGACATCTCAATTATTAGGTTTACTTCAATTTGATAGTTGAACAAGTTCTAAGCACATAACTTTGACAATGAACAATATATTGCAGCCATAAATTTTCAGTCAATAAAGGTTGCTAATTAGAGAGTTTTAATTGAAACGTGTTAAAAATTCAGTTTTAAATCAAATATACTGATGATTGCTAATCTGATAAGTTTGAACACTAATGAGTCTACAGCAATGGTCAACCCATGTTCCGAGAGTTTACAGTGATGGTGAACCGATGTGTCGAGGTACCAGAGGCGTAGCCAGGAATTTAAGAGGGGTAAAAATGTATATATGTATATGGAAATTTTTAGGGGGGAGGGGGGGGGGTGGTATTTTTTGAAATTTCTGTTAACGGTGTCCCCAAATCCCCCCTTCCCCCTTCTGGCTACGCACCTGAGTGTCACGCTAATGTGCCGCGAAAAAATTCTAAAATCCTACGAACCGTGTGGGGCTTTGCTTAGGCTTACCATTAAGCTGTGCAATAACATAAAAAAGGTTGGACACCACTGGCCTATTATGATAAAGCTTAATTGCAATTTATTAAAGTTTTGTAAATTTAGCATTTGAACGCTATAATCTATTTAATTGTTCGTTAAGCGTCAAATTACTCAGCTTTTATGAACCGTGAATAGATTAAAAGTAGCTTAGGGTCACATTTGAGCAGCCCGAAAAGCACAAGTCGGTTAATTGAAAAGAAATCCGGCACTAAGCTGGATTGAGTAAAGCCAGAGTTTCGAATTTGATAAGATTTTCGTCCAGCTTCATACCTGAGTTACAACAGATTTCAATTTGAAATCAGATTTGATTAATTGATTTGTGCTATTCAGGTAGCTCTAATGAATAGATGCTTGTTTTCATCCCATGACTCAGGTTAAAAAAAATGCTCTACAGTCAACAACACTTAGACAACTTTTTCACCGTATTTTGAAAACAGTGCAGAAAGACAGCCCCACAGACCATAAATTATGAATGAAAAAGGAACGAAAATGTGTATTTTTTTTCCTCTGTCGACTCCTACAGCTGGGATAATGGTCTAAAGGGCATATAAATATAAAAATAGACTAAATGGATAGCAAACGATGAAAATCAATCCTTGCGCTCCAAAATTTATTCTCATTTTTATGTGCTTTTTTTTCTTACCTTTATTTAATATTTCACATCCAATATTGACTAAATTCAATTTTATTTATATTGACAGGCAACAGTAAAATGTGTACAAATAGCAATGAGCACATATCACCAGCAAAATGGAAATCAATGGAGGAAGAATCACTACATATGATCAGCAATAAAACACTTGCAGTACATCTGCAGAATCTCGATAAAATTTCGATAATAAATGATGGTAACAAATTTGAGAACATTGAGAGTATCGATGAGGAAATAATTCACAGTCCCAATCTGAATAGTGACGATATTTATGAGGTTATGTGAATCTGTATTTTGAGTGTCCCTCCTACAAACACACAAGCAATTCAAATGTCTTTTAACATGTATAACAAAAAATACAAACAAAAGTGTCCCATACAACATTTTAAATGTACCTTGAAATTTATTTTCTTTTTCTACAATTTTTATTGAATTTTCTGACTTTCGACTTGTGTCAATTTTTTTGGGGATGGTTGGTTGGGTTTGGGGAAGAAATTTTTGGTGATTGATGTGAGGATTCTATTAAAGAGTGGTCTATTGAGATGTCTGAGGAAAGTTTCCTGGGCTACCGGAAGCACTCTACCTCTAGAGATGTTCTACACCTGTCGCTTAAATAAGAACTATATGTGAATAGAGTTTAAACGGTTTCTAAAGGAGCCACAGCAGAAGATATATACCAAATTTCAATCATGTGAGCTGAAGTGGTTCTGTGGCGGAATGGTTTAGTACTTCGGTACTCAATTTTTGCAAAACTGACACTGCGATCATTGGTTCGAGACTGGGTATCCAAAATTTTTCGCTTGTCCATATTCGAATCTTACTTACTTACTTCCTTGGCTGGGTCGCACATGGGTCCATTGCTGCGCTTAGAGATCGTCTAAATACAGCTCTATCTTTAGAAACCTTCTCCCAGTTCAGGATTATTCGAACCTTATGCATAGGGTTACCATCTAATTTTCATGAAAATGCAGGACTTTTGGTAAATTTTTTCGAAAAATACAGGACATAGAGTAAAATTCGAAAATTAACGGAAATTTTTGTGATAAAAATACAAGACCTGGAACAAAGTTTTCAAATTTATACGGGACAGGGTTTTGAAATACAGGACTGTCCGTTGTAAAACTACGCAGATGGTCACCCTACTTATGCACTGAAAATGAAGCTCACTGGCTTCTTTTGCAGGCTTCAGGCAGCAATTTCATCATAGAAGTGGTTCGGATCCCACTATAAATTGTAGGTCTAGGTTTGAGTGCAGTAGTTTGGAACATCCTCACTCGTTAAACTCAAATAAAGGGTGTGGAACTGAAGAATTACATTTTGATCATTTCATCAGTACCACACCCTGACTCCAATCTGCTGCAAATTGCCCTGACACCTCTGGATCAGATTTGATCTGAGGTTTTGGAGCATCCAAAAAATTTTTCTGAAACTTTTTCGAATGGACCGAAAAATTTCAGTGGGAGGACGGGTTAATTTTCGATATTTTTCGATTTTCCAAAAAAGGTTTAAATCAAACCATAACAAAATATCTAAATATCCTAAACAGATGACCAGCATACCCTTGAGATGCAATGAAATTGCAATGATGTTTCTGAAACATAAAACAAAATTTCTAAATGCCAAACTTGCCATCAATTTTCCTGTCAATTATTCTCTGATTCTCACGAGTCCAAATCTTTTTATATTTCAATAGTAAAAAAGTTTTCATGTAAAATTTTAAAAGCTTAAATCTCTTTTGAGACTTCACACCTCCAACATTACCAAAAAAGCACCTCCCAAACTCAACACCACTCTCAAGAGAAACCTAGATTTATTTTCATATTCCATTGATCTGTGATTGTTAAGAAATGGCTATAAATAGTTAATGAAACGAGAATAAAATATAATAAAAAAAATCCCCATTAAGTAGTTCATTCATCTCAATTATCATGAATGATGAATGAAAAAAATAATAAAAGAATAGGAAATTATGTCAATCCAATATGTGTATAATGAGAAAATAATAATAATAATCGAGGATATATTATCTTATAATGAGAAATGATTTTTGAATCAAGAGTAAAGTCATGGGAAGGATCAATAGGATGCACAGGCAAAAGTTTATTGATATGAAGCTGGATTTGGGACTTTTTCTCAAATAGACAGTAAAGGTCGACTATTGCTTCATCACCCTTGGGATCCAGAACCACTGACTACACTCCTGACTCCTTTGGTTCATAATATAATTTTTTTTTCGATGAATCTTATGACAAAGAAAACTTAAATAAACTTGTAGTAGATTTATTTTCTTTTTGAGAAATATTGTATGCAGAATATAATTTAAATTGAGAGGAAGCAATAAAGGATGATGAAAATATAGAAACCGGAAATTTATTTCTAAGGTATAAATACATCTTTTTTACCCTGTAGACTGCTAGAGAATGAGAAGAAAACTTTCAATGCTGATAAGATATCTTCAATCTTTTGTAAGGTATTTACAATCATGTCAAGATTAAAGAATAAGCAGATGTGTTCGTAATAGTCGGATTATATGCTTCAAAACTGATGATATCGAGACAACTGAGGAGGTGAGAGAGGAAATAAGGAGGAAAAGAAAATTGGTTCAAATGTCCGGTTTTTGTTACAGAATTCTTTGGAAATCTTGAAAAATGTTCTTATCGAATTTCACTCTACAAATGAGTGCTATTTAAAGGAAATCAATGAAAGTGTGGCATCGACAACAAGAAGCAAAAGTGTCTTGATGGCTCAGTTGACAAGGTACAGGTCACAAAAGGTAACGTTGAATTTTGGACTCCTGGGTTCCTAGTGATTTTTCAGAAGTTTAGATACTTCGGCTTCTTAGGTGCAGCAGTTTAAGACGTAAAACTAAGAATTAGGCGATGTGTAGGGTGACCATCTGCGTAGTTTTACAACGGACAGTCCTGTATTTTAAAACCCTGTCCTGTATAAATTTGAAAATTTTGTTCCAGGTCCTGTTTTTTTTTTCACGAAAATTTCCGTTAATTTTCAAATTTTCCTTTGTGTCCTGTATTTTTTGGGAAATTTATCAAATGTCCTGTATTTTCATAAAAATAAGATGGTCACCCTAGTGATGTGAGATGTAAAAACAGGTCAAGAATTGTGGAGACAGAATGAGAAAGTTACGAGAGCCGTAAATTAACCATGAAGGGCTTTTAATTGAAAGGACCTGCAGACATTGGACCTACTTAAAATTTGATCGAGAGCCGACATGAACACTAGTTTGACATCGAGCATTTCTCTTCATTTTTCTTTCAGCTCATAGTACCTGCCACAAGCCTTATGATGTGTCACATCCATAAAATATGAAATTAATGTAAAGAAAAAAAAACTTGTGTTGATAACATGAACAATTAAACTCATTACTCGAGTGTTTAATATTCATAAAGTTTTCTATATTCTATGCATAATCATGCATGCAAAAAGAAACATATTCAAGATAGTTAGATGTGAAAATAATAAAAAGTTTCATAGATACTTGAACAGTAAACAGATATGAATATATATTAAATTATATATTTTAATGTTGCATAAGAAATCTTTTAGAATGCATGAAAAGCGAGATATAAATTTTTTTACAGGTTTCACCATCAAATTAATGTTTATTTCATTTCTATATCTCACACTTGGCAACGACATAGATACTTTTTCTTACTCAGATGACATTTCTCAAGATTTTTTCTGTTCCTTTAAATTTTCTTTATTTGTGTTTTAAATATCATGGTAATTTTTTTTCTCTTCTTCGTCTGAGCTCACTTGGAAGCATTTATATGAGGACATATTTTATTGCAAGAAGAATTCGGATGTTGACTTATGAGCCAGACAAAAATTTTCCTTTTCAGCAAAGCAAAGAGAGAAAGAAATTTTATGCCAATAAAAATATGAAAGAAAAGTAATGAATTTATTCAGAAATTTTATGAAACAGAATTAATTATTAGGTTTGGGAGGGGTCAAGTTAGGTTTTTAGTGCATTTTCCTTAGGAAACAATGCGATTTTAGGTACACTTTGGTTGGCTGGTTGGCTGGCTGCTTCAAAAACTTGCAACTGGAAGCACTTAGAGACTTCTAAGTCCAAATGAGCTGATATTTGGCATGAAAGTTTTGTGGTTGAATAAATGATCTCTGTATCCCGCATGTCCCCAATTTACTTCCTTTCGGATACAGTCAGCAATTATTTTTTAACAACAAATTTACTTTAACATACAATTCATCCATTCGAGGGTTGTCGATTTACAACGGTGTTTGCCTCCAGCAGCTGTAGTCCTCTTTTTCATTATCATTTACACCAGTAGTGGCCAACCTTTTTTGTGCCACGGCACACATTGATGGTAAGCCACGATCGAAACTGCAGAAAGCCTACAGTTCGTGGGATTTTCCGAATTTTTCGAGGCACATTGGTTGTCTATCACTGAATTACACAAAAAATCCCCCAAAAAATATTTAAAAATTACAAACCATTTACAGAAAATGGCAATTACATAAAAAAGCACAATTAAGTGAGATTGTTTGATTTACATTTTATTTAATGTTGACTCATTAATTTGGATCTTTACAATTTTTTTAATTTATTGTTCAAATTAATCCATTTAATAAATTTCAAAACCTTTATTATTTAATTTATGTAGCAAATATGAGACATTCACAATTAAAAGTGTCTGTGTTTGTAAGCAATTAGGATTTTTAATTAAAATAAGTTCCGATTGTGAGGAAATGAGGGTCTGGATTTAAGGAATAAATTTTATTGTGCTGAGGATAAAAGAGAGAATTTAGAAGGAGATTTAAATGGATTTAATTTGGTTATATTTGTATTTGATGATACAAAATAAAACTGCTTGAGGGAAAATAAAAGAAAAATTTTAAATGTCAATTTTTTAAAACTAGATTTTTTATTTGGCGCTTTTTTGTAAAACATGGCAAATTTGAAAAAAAACTCGATTTGTTTTAAAATTTTGAATTTTTTAAATTTGTTTTTAAAGTTAAAAATTTGAAACCCGAATAGCACAAATCGGTCAATTGAATAAAAATTCGGCATCAAGCCAGCGTAATTCAATTTGAGTCCAGCATTATGTCAGCAGGATTTCTATTCGATTAAGAAGCCGTTCACTTATGAAGTTCAGGGGGGGGGGGGGGGGGTCAGCAAGAAAATACAAAAAAAATTTCTGGAAATCCATGTTCTTTTATGAAAAATGACCGTTAAATGCGGACGTCGTAAGTGAACGACCCCTAACCTACTTTTACTATTTGGGTAAATTTCTAAATTTATAAAATCTCCATTTTTCTCCATTAATGTCCCCCCTAGCAATTCTTTAAGCCTGGATGTTTCATAAATATTTATTCAAGAGTAGAAATCCTAAGAAAATTACAATTTAATTTTCTCAAACCCACTTAAAATCCCAAAAAAAGACATAGAATTGTCCCATTTACACAATAAAAAAAATCAATAAAGTAATTTTCCAGAAAATAATAAGAAGCAGCAAATCAAGAGCTCTCCACCAAATCTTCAAGTACCCTTAAAAAATGAAAATAAAGAAAAAAATCTAATTTCATTTAAAAACTGATGAGAATCTTCTTAAAATGAAAATTAAGTGGCCGAATGAAAATTTATTTTTCAATAAGTGTAAAATGCTCACAACCGAGTGGCCAAATTTCTTCTTACATCACTCAACTAACTGAGTTGTTGAGACGAGAAGGAAAAAAAACTCAATTATGCGAATATCAAATTACTAAGCATTTCATTTTGAAAGAACTTTCCGCCTCACTAATACGCACCGAAAAATTGAGCCTCTATCAGCATCCATTTCCTTTTCATTTTTAGCCTCGGAAACAGAAAATTTATATTTGTAAAGTTTACTTTTCTCACTTCAATATGAGCTCGATGGAATGAAATTTTGATAATTAAAACGCGAAAACTTAATTAGAGTCGTATGAAAATAAAGAAAAAGGAGCTTTTTGAAGCGAGGAATCGTATTTTATATGAGACGCAGATGAATAAAAATGAATGATTAAAGTTGAAAGAGTTGTCGACTACCACACTTTATGGTGGCTGTACAGCAAATTTGTCAGATAGAGAATTTTGGAATGTTGGATTAATCGAAACATGGTTGCTGTTCCTACATGCAAGTATCACTTAGGCATAGGCATGTAAAGGCATGTCTAGCAAGGAGTAGAAAAGTGTGTCAAGTCTAAGGCAATACCTAGTCAAAGACCTACAAACACACATACATCACTGGCTTTACAGATCAATTGTGATCCATAGCCTCTTTTAGTTATCATCTGAAGATTAGTCAAGACACGGTCTTTAAACAGACGAAAGAAAATTGAAAGGTTACAACCAAAGGCGTAGTCAAATTTTTTTTGTATGTGCGGGACAATTTAAGAGCATGGATTAATGAGATTTTTTACTCAACAAACCCTAGAAAATTGAAAAAATTTTCATAGGCAGAAAGTGGGGCAGTTGACTCCAAACCCCTTGCATACTCTCCTAGTGAAAGCTCTATTCTAGAGCATCGGATATAACAGTTCAAACACTGACTCATCTAGTTTAGCTTAAAATTTTATGTGAAGCACAAGCTAAGGTTTAAGTGGAGGTTGGCTAGGTTTTTAAGCGTCTATCCTCCAAAAGCGTAGCCAGACGGCTTTATTCTATTTTTGTTTCAATTCAACGGGGTGCCCGGGCACCTAAAATGAGGTTATTTTTAAATTTAAGGTTCAATAATGCTCTATTAAAGGATTTCTTAATCAGTGTAGTTCACAAGGGACTATAAGTATTATAATTCAGCAGGGGCGTAGCCAGCAATTTTTAGAGGGGGGACAAATGTGTTTTTTGCATGGAAAACTTTTAGGGGGGGAGGGAGTTCATAAAAACTCTAGCAAAATGAAGAAATTTCTCAAGACGAATGGGGATTTTTCCCCCAATCCCCCCCCCCCCCCCCCCTGTCTACGCGGCTGTAATTCAATAAAGACATGAACATAAAGGTCTAGTTTCCTTGCAAAAGATAAGTTCCACAAATCAGATTCACACAAATAGCTACAAACCTACATGATAGATTCCACATGGAAGTAACTTTATTTATATGTTTACTTTTCAAAGAAAAGAGCAGAAAGATTATGAAGAAATCGAGTCAAATAACGAAACTCATTACGCGAATTATGCAAATTGATGTAAATTTGTTGAAATAAAATCTACCTTTTTGCCGACTATGAGAAAATTTCGATTATTTTTCATTTTACAACACTCATATATCTCACATTTCATGTTTTATCCTAGAATATATTCATTTAAATATGTTTGTTCAAGCATCACTGCACGTAGGTCTCCTAAAATGTTATCATCATGTATAAAATTTTATGTTTACATTCATTAGGCGAAAATTGCGTTAAATTTGTTTCCATTATGAATATTCTTTGTTTTTTTGTCTAAATGAAGAAAATAAGAAAAGATTTTTATTTAGATTTTTATCGTAAAATGAAATTACTTTTTAAGTATCTAAATTTTCATCTAGAGAATATCATTTCGACAAGAATCGAGTCAATTTCTTATTTCTTCCGATTATCATTACGGTTGGTTTAAGCTCGGGTCACTTGTGTAGCTATGCATGTGTAGTTAATATCACATTATATCAAAAGGAATTTTCTTATGCTTATTATTTTTATTTCTGCCCTTGAGGTGAAGTTTTCGAGATTTTTTATTGTTATTGAAGGAGATGTTGTGGGTTTTATTGCTTTATTGAGGCTCTTGAAGCTTTTTAGATTCATTTATAATTCAGTGATGGTCAACCCATGTGCCGTGGCACTTAAAAAAGTCGACAAAGTCCATCGGTTGTGGTGGTAAAAGTCACACAAAATATCAAAGGGCAGTGTTGTCCAAACTGTGTGCAGCGGCACACTGGTGTGCCGTAGAATTTTTTTTGGTAAATGACACGAGCCGCATGCTGTATGCGACTTTGGTCATAGTTTACTTCTAAATTGTGCCGTGGCTCAAAAAGTTTGGACAACACTGATCTAGGGACTACTAGTTTGTTGACATCCATCGTGAACAGTCACCTTTTAACACTATACGGGCATGGCTTACCAACAAGGTGTGCCGTGGAACAAAAAAGATTACCCACCACTGATTTATGTGGCCAAGAGTTGAATTTAATTATCTAGCATCCTGGTTTGAAGCTTCAAAGATTTATATTAATTTTCATCAGGATTTTTTAATGTCAGGCACAATGTAGGTGACGGAAGATACTACACGACACCAGCCACGCGAATGATTCAATGATCATAGACATAGTTTAACCTCTATCGAGTCACTGGGTTGCTCATCACTATGTTACCGTAGGTTCCTTCTTCATAAGAACAATTTTGAACAAAAATAAATTCAAATTCTGACGACATCATTACACGATTTCCCCTCATCTTGTGAATATAAATGTACATGTCGAATTCTGTTTTCGTATTCATTTCTAGTTTGTTTCACATGTCAAGGTAAACATTTTTGGTTAAATCTTTAAAATATGTGCGTGTATATGTTTTTGAAAAAGGATATTTTTAGAATATCGACCTTTTTGTCATTCAAAGATTCAATCCAAAATGTTTTACAAAATTGAAAGTTTCGTTCTGTTATGCTTTTATTTGGGGATTAATTTGAAATTTTTATGAGATTAATCTTTTTTTATGGTTCCATGACTTTGGTATTAACTATCAATAAAATAAATTAATCTGCTTTGGCAAACATTCTATTTATACAAACAACTTTTTTATATTTTTCATCCAACTTTGTAAAGCAAATAAAAAACCAATTTACGCTTCCGACATTTAGAAAATATAATAAATGGAAACTTATAGTTTTAATTTGAAAAAAAAAATTGTATTCAATGTGAGGAAGTGGCTGCCGTTATTAATGTTTAATGAATGTTTTCTCTCAGATTTTATTTTATCTAAGTTGGAGAGTAGAAAATAATAACTTTTGTAAAGTTGAACAAGATCTGTATAGCATTTCAAATGCTTGTACCTTCTTTTAAACAAAAAACTTCGTCTTAAAATTCTTAGTTTGTCCTGATTTTAGAATCTTTGTCATACCGACAACCAGAGCGTGAAGATGACTCGAGATTTTCATCGATTTTTTATGGCGGAATCGACTTTGAGTCGTCTCGAATCTATACAAAATTTTCTCGACTTCGAGCTCTGCCGACAACACATCAGTGTTGTCCAAACTTTTTGAGCCACGGAACACATTAGAGGTAAACCATGACTGAGGTCGGACACAGCACATTCCCAAAAAATGTCTATGACACACTAGTGTACCGCAGCACACAGCTGGGACAACGCTTATCAATATAATGATTGAGAGAGAAGTCTCTGGTGAGAATCGAACACACGTCCTGACAGAAAAGGGTTACAGATATCCAATCTATTGCCTAATCACTCGCGCCACAGTGGGCTGACTTTACCACTGGCAGATTCGCTTATAATATAGCTTGATACCCAAGATTCCACTTGACTTTCTACATATAGATAAGATGTAATTCCAAAAAAATCATCTAGCTCTTAGGGGCTGTTCACTTATTACGTAACGCGAAAAAATGACTTTTTAGACCCCCCCCCCCCCTCGTAACAAAATTTGTATGAAAAAAAAATTTCCTTGTTTGAACCGTAACAAAATCTTAGACCCCCTCCCCCCCTAAAAGCGTTACGTAATAAGTGAATGGCCCCTTAGCAAAAACTAACCTTAATGTCCAGCATATTCCTTCAAAATTCATACTATCGAGGTCCTGATTTTTGCCTAGTTTCAAGTGCTCTAATAGAGACACTTGCCTTAGTTTTGGTTCTAAGGTAGAGGAGCCTCGAAATACCAGCCTCTGTTACATCTTCTCCTGGAATTAATTATCAACACTTGGATACTAGATTGCAGAGCTCGAAGTCGATAGGGTTCGAATCAACTTTAATTGACTTGACTCGACTCAATTGAACTCGTCTCGTCTTCGAGCTCTGCTAGAATGTATAATGCTTCCTTCCATGACATCAATATTCTAAAATGCGCTTACTATAATCACCAATTAAACTTTATACTATTTCAAAAAACACAGAAAGTATCTCAAAATTAAAGTAATATTCACTCACCAACAATTTCTCCATACATAAATCTCGCAATAATTTAATTTTCGCTTGACTGACATTTTGATGAGTTCTCAAGTGCTTTTGTATTTTTAATTACTTTTTTTTTCATTCAGCAGGTAGAGAGTTGGCAATTTTAGCCTTTCGTAAAAGAGGAAATTTTACAATTTTCAGATCCTTAAGATTCATTATTCATGCTCTTAATTAATATCCAGGTTTTTGTAAGTGTTCCTGATTATTCGAAAAGCTTTTGTTTTCACAAAAATCCATTTTATATCCACAGTAATTCATGAATATTTCATGCATCAGGAAATTTGATATTTTGTCATTTTGTGTTTGTAGATTTCATGTACAGCGGAAATGTTAAGTACAACTTATTCATATTATTTTGTCAGCACCAAATAATATGGTTTGATGCTAATTAAACTTACTGTGGCTTAAAAAGCTAATAAATATTTTAGTTGACTACAATTTTCATATTGTGGAAATGGTAAGTAAATTATTTGCTGAGCTGACACTTGATGCACAAGTCCACAAAAAGTTCACAATTTCAAATTGAATTGCCATTGTAACTTTGACATGCCAATCTGATTGCTTCGTCAGGTGAAAATAATTAGTTCAAAGCATTGAATTGATTGAAATTTGATAGTCGTGTCTATTGCAAATATCCTTTGATCTGTTGCTCATGTGTAGGCTGCTCATATTTTTTCCGACTTTTCGTCAAAACGCGAGACATGTCACGATTTCAGCTTTTAAAAAACGGGACAGACCAAATTTTTAAGCATTTTTTAAGAAAAATAGAGAGCATTAAGGATTTTAGGCAGAATTTTGTTTAAATAAGCGAGACTGCCCCGCTCAAAAGTGCTCAGTTGGACAGCCTATTCATATTTCAGTTGCAATAATTGTATTGACTTTGAAATTCTCAGATAAATTGTCTTTGATGACGTTATTGTTCAGGAAGGACCCAGCAAGAGGGAGAATATGGGGTCAAACCCCCATTTTTTTACAAATTCTCAATACCCTTTGAGGTCGTTTACTTATTACGTCCAAAATCAACTGTCATTTTTGACGTACACGTCCCTTTTCCCAACATAAACTATTTGTCGCTCGAGGAGGGGTTCAACTAGTACTTTAGCTCGAAAAGCTACGAAAAAATAACTTAAAAATCCACTGAAAAAGGACCCTGTGAGAAAAAAACATCTAATAAGGCACAATAGAGTTGCAAAGACTATCCATGCTGTCTTACCTTGAACAAAATTTATGAATAACCCCTAAAAACACCTTCATTATTTTTCCAACATATTAAAAAAAGCTGATAAACATGCTCGATAGCACCAAAAACAAAAAACCATAAAATCTTGATCAGTGATTTAGAATAAAAAATCAATAGCGCGACACTTAATACTCTTTAATTATTTTTAAATAGTATGTCAAGTGTTTGAAGAGCAACAAGGCACATCGAGAAATACGAGAATTTAATTATTTTCTCGCGATATTGACATAATATTTATTTATAATAAACTTTTTGAGCTCATTTAAACTTCAATTAAAACTTTTTTTGTCTATAAATTATGGAAAATTTCTTCATAACTGTTTTTATGTCAAGCTATGAATATTTACAATTTTTATTCCATATTCTAATTCACTTCCTTGACATTCATCTGAAAATTTATATCGAGCTCAGTGACGAGACAAATGTAAATAATTTAAATTTACTGACATTCGAGGATTTAATATTCGGTTTTGTTTTGTGGTTCTGTGCATGCATTATGTCAGTCATTACATTTACATTTGAATTATTTATAAAGGAAAAATTTGTACAACAAATCGGATTGATAACAGTCTTGGAACTTTTTGGAGTATACATTTTATTGATATTCAATGGATTTAAAATTATTCGAAAGGAATTGAGACTGCTTTTATAGACTTCAAAGGTTTGTGGAATTTTTGTGAATTTAATGAGACTTTTTTGGTGATTTATGTGTGTGGAAATAATTTGTTTAAAAAATGGATGATGAAGTAAGGTGTCATCAAGGTGTGGAAACCAAGGATTAATCCTGAATAATCCCAAAAGAATTCAATAAAATTCAAATTTTATCATTTATCTTAAGGGCAAGTTTCTAGGGTTCCCCGGGGGATCAGGGGAGGTAGGTCACCCTAGGATAGTCTCCCCAATCCTCCATCTTGGGCAGTGTTGGGTAGAATAAGGTAGGTAACCTTAAGACACTCTAGAGAGGGGTAGCATAGGGTTTCCTAGGATGATCTACCTATCCTGAGTAGGAAGAGAGTGCGAGAGTGCGAGGTCTCAGGGTCGAATTTGGAAATTTGTTCTTAACTTGCTAGTGTTTATTGAGAGAAACTTTCTATCTACGCCCTTAATTCACATATTTCAATATTATGTTGAATTTTATTAACAAATTTGTAAAAGATTTGAACTACAACCTGAAGCGTGACTAGAAATGTTGTGAAGCATAGATTTAAATTGTTTCGGGAGTCTATTTATATAGATCAAGAGTTGACAGCCAGTCTACCAATGTCATTTTTATCTCAAATGCATAAATCTCCGCAACTTTGAATGTTTAAGATCTTAGAAGCACATCTATCTTAAAGATAATACAAATGATGCTGCAAATTATTTTGTTTGTGCATGAATTTTCTTCTTCTCTTGTTTTTCTATTGTTATCCAAAAATATAAGAGTACACATGACACCCATCATTGGCATCAAATCTTAATAAATTCAAAAATAATTAAATTTAAAAAAACGGGTAGTCAAGAAATTTTTTTTAATGGGGGCGTGTCGAGTTTTAATTTTTTTGTTGTAAATATTGAAGGTAAAGTTTAAGTGTGGTTGGGACTTGTTTTCTCCAAATCTTAACAAATTAAACAAATTTTTTATTACCCCCTAAAATCACCTTCCTGGTTTTGACCCTGGGTTTGCGACATCATCACAGCAGAAGTGACTGAAATTTTCTCCATTAAAAGTTTTTCCTCAAACACTCTAGCAAAAAAAAATTTTTTTGGTGTCTATGGAGACAAATTTCCCCGAGCTATGCTCAAATTAACTCCAAATTCTATATATAAGATCACAACTTTTTTTATTTTGGTGAGAAACCCGTTTCTTCGAAGATTCTAAAAAGTTTAAATCTCATAGCTGCAGCTATTGAATCAGAATCAAAAAAGAACTATAATAAAGATGATTATTTTATCTACTTTGTTTGACAACAATAAGCAGCGCGATAAAAAAAACAGTCACTCTCAGTCGTTAAGTGACTCGCAAGATATCAAAAAGTGTGTCATAAATTCTTATTTTTTTTGTCAAGAGGTATGAAAATCAAGATAAAGGTGCAGTTTAGTCAGTATGAAAAATTTCCGCTCACTTATTCGAAAATTGTTTTCGATTTTTCACGTAAAGCAGAGCTCAAAGTCGACTCAAGTTTTTCATCGATTTTGTATGGCAGAGTCGACTCAACTCCATACAAAATTTCATCAGCTTTGAGCTCTGATGTAAAGACATGCTGAAAATAAATTATGACATGCAACTTGTTCAGGAATTTTTCATGGTAAAAAAATCAACAGTTTGGCATGATTTGCTTCTGCGCTTACCTACAATAACAAAAATCATCTGACTTCTGTTTTTATTATTTTAAGAGAGAAATGTGAAATTGCCATAAAATATTCTCTCAAAAGCTGCTAATCAATCAGCTATAATTTAAAAGTTTCTTTATGTTCGTGTGATAGCAATTAATTATGTGTCATATAGTTATTGTGTTCAGCTAGTCAGGACTTTAATTTTAATTCTCATATTTGCTGTTGATTGGACGTAGAACCAATGTAGAATATTTTGGTAAGAATGAAGCTACGAGCCTATAAAGCTAGTATGCTAAATCAACGGTTCATAGCGAGAATAAACTAATATGTCATGAGGAATCGGCAAAATCAATAATCGGTATGAGAATGCAATTTCCTATAAGGCATAAAAATTCATTTAGCAGCGAAAGTTTAAAGTGAAAGCACAAACACAGAAAATTCTCATCCATCATTTTTCCTGTGATTTAAATTCCATTATTTTTCGGTATTACCGCGAGCGTTTCTATTATCCGTGATGTCCTATCTCATCTAAATTAAGAAAAGATATAAAAAAATCTCGACCAAAAATAAAAAGCCTCAAAAACGGATCCAAAGACGATTTTCTTCAAACTTTTTACCGCGTCGTTGATATTTTCTTCATCATCTGCCGTCTTTCCATCTGACTTAATTGCACCTCAACAAAACCTCCAAATAATAAATAATAAAAAAAAATTAATTAACTTTCCTAATTGCAATGAATTTTCTGAAGGAGACAAAATACTTATTCAAGAAGATGAGTAATGTTGAGGATGGAATCGAGAAGTGTATAAGGGTAGAGGAGAAGACAGAATTGCCAGAAGTCACCAAATCTTCAACAGTTTATCATTTTGATGAAGATGATTTAAAGAAAGGAACGTGGGAAAAAATTAGAAAATGGATCATGGAAAATCTCATGCTTTTGACAACACTTGCTGCTGTTATTATTGGCGTTACCGCAGGTATGGTGGAAATTTTTATAATTTTATCTTACTTTTCACATTAAAAACAATTAGCAGCACGTGTCTTAGTGAAGAGAGTCGAGAAAGTTTGGTGAAGTTTTGAGTGAATTTGATGGATAAAGCGTTGGCTTGTAGATTTATGGTCATTAATTGTGGATTAGGAATTAAATTTGGAGTAAGTTGTAGCTTGGTCGTAGCTAGGCGCAAGATAAGCAAAAGCTAGTTGATAGCTAGGCGCAAAATAAGCAGGAGCTAGTTGATAGCTAAGCGCAAGATAAACGGTATCTTGTTGATAGCTAGGAGCATGATAAGCGGTAGCTAGTTGATATATAGGCGCAAGATAAGCGAAAGCTTGTTGATAGCTAGGTTCAAGATAATCTGATCCAGTTTTCAGATAGTCATAACAAAGCAAGATGTTATCAATAGAACATTCGATGACATACTTTACTAGCCAATACTCCTAGTATCTGAATAGCTCTACAAAGTAAACACACAAAACCTTCGTCAATTTCATTTCATTAGTTCCAATACAATTCTCATTGCTATAATACAATAAATAAATTACATAAACTATTCTATCGATGTAATCGTCCAATTACTCTTTTAATAGAACGGAACTAAATTCAATCTTCTTTCCTTTTTTCTTTCCATTCAACGATTTCGAACGAACAAATAAAACAAAATACTACAACAACAACATGAAAAAGGTCTGAGCTTACGACAATTTGACTTATGCAAGGACACAATAATTATTATATCGTACCCCGGGGAGCTTTTTATGAGAATTTTAAAGCTCATGATACTTCCTCTCGTAATTGCAAGTTTAATTACGGGATCTGCATCAATTAATGCAAAAATGAATGGAAAAATTGCTCTTAGAACCTTTGTGTATTTTGCATCGACGTCATTATTTAATGCTGTACTTGGAACAGCTCTCGCAATGTTCATCCATCCTGGGAGTCCTGATATGCATAGTGATTTAGATTTAGCATCGAATCCGAATAGTGTTAATTTAATGGATAGCATGTTGGATATTGGAAGGTTGGTTTTATTATAAGCAGTGTTGTTATCTGGATGTGGAGTTGATCTAGACATAATTTGATGTAATTCCATTCACATCAGACATAACAGGCTACAGAATTGAATGCGTACGTACATCTTAGATTGATTAGCGTCTAAGTAAGGCATTGAGCAGCCAGCAAGACACTATCAAGTCAATCCTTAACATCCAGTATAACAACACTGATTCTAAATATTCAAATCTAATCAATCTTCAATTTTGTAGAAACATTTTCACCGATAACATATTCCAAGCATCATTTCAATCAGCATATACAAGCTATGTCCCAAAAAAACTTCCGTTTGAACTCAACGACACGGATACTTTAAGTGAAACATCAAAAAAGCTTATTTTTGTAAATGCAAACCCTGTTGCCGAGCTAAAAGAAGAACGAGAGATGATTCCTATCGTACAATATCGATCCGGTACAAACATGCTGGGTATTGTATTCTTCTGTCTAGTTTTCGGTACTATCTTGGGAACAATCGGCGAGAAAGGTCATGTTGTCATCAACTTTTTTACGGCCGTCTTTGAAGTGATTATGAAAATGGTCATTCTAGTGTGCGTGTGGCTTAGTCCAATTGGCATCTCGTCCGTTATTGCTGGTAAAATTTTGAGCGTTGAAAATCTCTCGCTTGTCATCTCCCAACTGCTCCTATTCATCATAACTGTCGCAGCTGGTGTTTTTCTGTACCAATTTGTTGTACTTCAAGCTATATATTTTTTAATTGTCAGGAAAAATCCTTTCAAGTTTTATGGAGAACTCGTTCAACCGTTACTTTATGCTTTTGCTTCTGCTTCCAAGTAAGCGAAAAAAAATCCTTTTTGTGTATTTTTTTCTTTTTTCTCGTTTAACATGATTATCGTGCTGTTTTAGTGCATTTTTAAGGGGAAGGGATGGAAATTTTAATGTCTAAAGTTTTCTTGTTTTTTGATGATTTGTATGAAGTTATTATCTCAAAGTGGGTGTTCCCAGCAACCTATTGACCCCCTTCTACTCATGTCACATAATATTAACGCTAGAGTCGCACTCAACAAGTCAAATTCCCATTCATTCTTCCACAAAAATGCGCTAAAACACAAACTAATTATGCAAACAACCTTAATTTTCCAAACTCTTTCTGTTTGTGACTGATAATCGTCTTTTATTCCATCCTTCCTTTATTCATCTCATCTCATTTAGGACTGCAGCATTGCCATTAACATTTCAAGTACTAGAACAAAAAGTGAATATCGATAAACGGATTACGAGATTTATTTTGCCGATTGGTGTATTGAATATGGATGGAACGGCATTGTATGTATCTGTATCAGCGATTTTTATTGCACAAATGAGTTCGATGAGTCTGGGATTAGCGGAGATTATCACGGTGATTTTGACATCATTTGCAGCATCTATGTCTGTTGCTCCCGTTCCGTCAGCTGCACTCGTTTTACTCGTAATGGTTTTAACATCAATAAATGTGCCACTTCAGGACATAACATTACTTTTTGCAATTGATTGGTTTGTGTAAGCACATTTGAATATTCCACATGTGAAATTTTTTCTTTATGAATATATTTTCATACAATTTAGTGACCGGATAAGGACAACGAATAATATGTTGGGTGATTGTTACACTTGTGCTGTGGTCGAGCATTTGTCAAAGGCAGAATTAATGGCATGCGATGCGGTCAACAGCTTACCTAACCATAATTCAACAAAATCAAGAAATGATTCAGTTCCAGAATTAATTGTGGTGAGTGTCGAAAGTAGTAAAAAATAAAATTAGAAATAAAGCTAGTTGGTGATGATGGCCATTGGATAGATTGTAAAAATTTATGGTTTTTCTAACAACACTTTGGTGAATTTGTGTGGTTGTAGATTTGATGGGGGGGTGTGGATACGTATTAAAGGGAGATGAAAATTATTGAAATTTAATTTAAAATTGATTAAGCAATTTTTTATTTGAAATATCAGTTTTAAGGGGTACCCAGGGTACCCTGCCATGGTATTAATAAATATTATTTATACTCCAAATTGTAGAAAATCTAATTTTATTCCTAACCTAGGAGTTGCCTCGAATACTTCTTAAAACTAGACTCTGTACTTTCATCAAATCCCCCTTTGCATTTTAATAACATGTAATCTCATCCAAAACATATCTGAAAAGCTTGAAACTAAAGCCAAGAAGATTAATATGAGCAAAAGCTGAAATAGGAAATTTATAAAATTTTACAAGTCTTTTCAATTTGATGAGTGGTCAGATGTGAAGACCCTTTTATCCATTTCTATGATTTCATGAACCATTAATGTGATTTATAGAATGTAATATAGTCCTAAGGCACAAATATTCACATTTTGTGTGAATTTTAACATATTTACTATCTCATAAAACGTTAGTTATGAATTCAAAGACGAAATTGTGAATTGGAAAAAAAGAAAGAATTCTGAAATAAAATTTTATATTGTAGATTTTTGTGGAAATTATAGTCGTATGGAAATTACTAGTTTGAGAGCCTCAAGCTTATTTTATGATTATTTTTTATTTTTATCCCAAAACTTATTCATATCTACTTAAGATTTTTCGAATGGAATTAAAAGTTCTGCAAACCCCTAAAACCTGAAATTAAAACTTTAAAAATAATAATTCAAAACTTAAAAATAAAAACCAACAAAATTTTATTTTTTTTTTCAAATTTAAATTTTTTTATTCACTTTCTTCTTCTCGCTTCTATCTGTGAAAATTTTTCATCTGACTCTTTTCACAAAACAAATTACAAATTTACATAAAAAAAATTTTCTTTCTCGCTTTTAATACAAAAGTCGATACATTTAATTTACACAGAGGATGCATAAACGTCTACTTAAATTTCATTTTGCATTGTTAAATGCTTTAAATTTAAAAGGGCTTTTTTACATGATAAGGATGAGTTTAATTGAGTTGAGGTGAATTGAAGGAAGATTTTTAATAGAAAAGTTTAATTTGATATTTCGAAAATTATTGAAATGTTAAAAAAAATTGAACTATCAAAACTATTAAAATTTCAAAATTATTAAAATTTCAAAATAATTGAAATGTCAAAATTAATAAAATTTGAATTTTTTTAAATTTTAATTTTTTTGAATTAAAATGTTTAAACAATTTAAATTGTGTCTAAAACGACACAAATTCCAAGACCTTAATCTAAACATTCTTCGCGAATCTCAACAAAATTTTATAGCTTTACCATCGACAATAATTCGATTGTCATGCTGTGAATTTTACTATTTTTCAAGCGAGTCGCATTAAAGTTTATAATTCGTATCATCTGTGACACCTGAAAATTCCTTCAATCTCCTCATAATTTAAAAAATTCGTCTAAAAAGTTTCAGAAGAAAACAAAAATTCGATTTCATTTAAAAGAAATTTGTACAAAAAATTCGACTTTTAAAATGCAAAAAAAAGAATCATTTTGGATTCATACACGGACGGGTTTTAAAAACTTATGGCTTCGCTATTTTAGTTTCTTTTAAATATTCGTTCTCTCTAATATCAATTTCTATTGCTAGTTTTTTATTGATTTTTGTGTTATTTAAATTATGGCTTATTTCAGCACGCTAAGCAGTCTTGTTTATTGATCAATAAAAGAATCTAAAATTAGATGGTTCTCTTAAAAGAAAGAAATTATATGAAAATGTAGAGAGAAATTTTTTAAATAACAAAAAAAACTTATGATATTAAATTTGATATTTCACATTTTTTTCTGCTTTCTTGTTCCTCGTTTGAAGAAGAATTCCTAACATAATATTAATATAAATGTACAAATATGTGAAATTCAATTTATTATATGCAATAAAATTACTGCATTCAGTTCTATTTGATTCTCAATTTTTAAGAATGTGTGAGGATTTAAAATTTATTGTTTTTTGGGAGTTTTCTTTCAGAAATTTTTGTTGAATGTTGAAAAAAAATAAGTTTGAAATAATTTTTTTAAACAATTTATAAAAATCTATTTTTTTCAATTTTAAAATCAAACTTTTGGCAGTAAAAAATATAAACTTGAAATTTTTGGATGTAAATTTTTTAAAATTCATTTTTTTATTTTTTTAAAGAGATTTTATGAAGTCAAATTTCTTTTTCTGTAATATTCAAAATAAATTAAATGTTTTTAAAAATTTAAAATTTTTTTAAAAACTCAAAATGTTTTTAAAAATTTTCTCATTTCATTTTTTGAAAATTTTACTTTTTCAAATCAAATTTTATTTTTTTTTAATATTTTAATATATTCCAATTTAATCTCAAAACATCCAACAAATCTTACCCAAATAATCTAATTCATCCCCACAGAGAATCACGAAAGAGTAGAGGAAAATATTTTCATTTTTTTTTTTGAAATAATATTAAAATATTTTGTACATAATCACCCGCTACACTCTCAGTTTCCGTTTCATTTAAAGTATGTCTCATTAATTTGAGTATTTACAGTTTTCTTTTTATTTTCAATAATTTCTAAAGACTTTATTTCACTTCCTCACCATCGCAACTACCAACGAGGAGTGAATTTCATTTAATAATACTAAAGGCACAATTGGCATTCCATTTATTTACAATTATTCTTTTTTATATCATCAAAGCCTTATAGGTTCACTTAGTTTTTTTTAGCACTGGACAATTTTTTTATCTTTTGCATTGTTTTTAAAATTTCTAAATTAACCTTAAATATTACAATAAAAATTCGAAAATATTTACAAAATTTTTTTTTTCTGTCTTTACATTCATTATTTTTTTTTTGTTCCTCAAATTTCGAGGCAGTCAATTATACGGAATATTTTGTTAACAACACAGCCCGAGAGTTTTTTTTAATTAAATTTAAATCCCTTTCATTACACATTATGATGTATAAATTTACATTTGATGTTTTCGCGGTTGCGGTTGTTGCTGTTGACGAGGTAATGAAACGAGATGATGACCGCCTGAAACATGCGGTGATATTGATGGAGACCTTGTCGCGAGTGGCGATAAGGATGGTGAAAAACTCGGTGACATGGCTGTTGATGTGTTAAAAACTCCCGTTGTGTCGTGACTAATTGGTGAACGTGTTGAACGAGGTAATAGGAAATGATTTGGTGCTGTTGGATGATGTGACATATTTCCACGAGCGGAGAGGACAGGAACTGAACGTGGTGCGACATTTGTTATTAGCGGTGGTATGTGCTTAATATGTAAAGCTGATTGTTTGCTCTTGGCACTTGATGCTGCACTCGCTCCACTATGTACTGACATTGAGTCGTCTTTCAGTCTTGCAATCTCAGAGAATACGTGAGCTAATGGCTGATATTGAGGACCCCAGTCGAGTAAATAGTCCCAATTATAACTACCTGTCAGCTCTTCTTCACTATGAACAATTGAACTAAGTGATCCATTCATTGATGGACCTTGTCCGACAACTACTGGAACATCACTATAATTACTCATCATTACATGATCTACTGTCGTTCCTATTCCTATACTTCCAGCTGTCGTACCCGCCTCATCTGCTTCACTAGCCCGATCACTATTGCCTCCCGTTACGTCATTTAATTTTGCATATATAAGATTTGTTAAATCTCCATCATTTGGCTCCTCATCAAACATGTGTAATGGAAGTGGATGATGAAGGATTGAATCTTTGGTACTACCAAGTCCCATACTCTCAGAGCAACGTCGCGATGAATTTGATGCATTTCCAGTTGCTCCTGTATCAACGATTCCTAATCGTGCCAAATATTCTTGTGTATTATGAACAGACACGTCTGACAATCGTCCATCATGAATTCCATCACGTAAACCTTCATTTATCATTCGTATCTCTTCATCCTCTCCATCATCCTCAGCTGAACCTCTCCCACTTGACCCTGACTGCTCTGATGCTGACAATTCAGATGTTGTTGCGGCACCAGAATTTGAACTTGCTGTATGTGGACCGTATGGTGGTATTTCATCATATTTTGGTGGTGCAAATTGACCTGCACCACTTGAACTGCCACGTATGGGAATTGTATCAAATGCTGATGGATCTACATAGCTATTTGAATTTCCAACAGTCTCATTACTAATACCAGTTTTTGCGACATGCTTATGGCGACGATTTTTCATATGTACAAATGCAAAAACGGCAGCAAATGCTAATACAAGGAAGAGAATTGTAAGAAGTAGTCCAACAGCCCATCCAGCAATTCCACTTGAATCATCTCCATTCATATTGTTCATATTGCTAGCTAAATTTGTTCCTGGATCAGCAAGTGGATCAAAAATAATCTCCACAACTGTCATATTTGTTAATGAGCCTTGTCGTCCTGAACTAGCTGTAACAACAAGACTAATATCACGTCCAGACTCTAATGCAACGCCTGAATCAAGTTTCTTCTTAATCATCACAGCACCAGTCGTTCGATTCATTTTAAAGTAAGCATGTTGTGTCGTTAATTGATAAACGACACGTCCATCAGGACCACGATCTCTATCTGTTGCTGTAACATGTCCAATAATATGTCCAATTGGCAAATTGTATGTCGGTCCGAGAATAAATCGATATGTTCTCTCCGTAAATTGTGGACTAAATTCATCACGACTGTCAATCATAATTTTACATTTAACATTTGTCGATTTGCCACCAACATCCATAGCTCTGATGTCGAATAAATATCGATTGCGTTGTTCATAATCAAAAATGGCATTTGTAGTGACAACACCCGTGATTGGATCTATTTTGAAATTCTTCCACGAGTCATCACCGTCACTATATCCATTAGATGGCAGAATTGTGTAATTAACTTTTCCATATTCACCCGCATCCAAATCAGTTGCACGAGCTGTAAATACACTGACACCAACCGGCTCATTCTCGCCGACAAATTCAAGATATTCATGTACGGGAAA
Organism: Chironomus riparius; assembly: GCA_917627325.4. NCBI lineage: Eukaryota > Metazoa > Arthropoda > Insecta > Diptera > Chironomidae > Chironomus > Chironomus riparius. Next base: position 10,287,102 of record OU895877.1, on the reverse strand, counting down.
TTTAGGATCGTGATTATTCTCATCCTTTAGATTAATTGACAATGGCTGTAATGAACAATGTGGTATGACAGCTGAGTCACATGCACGTACAATAAGTGTATAATTTTGTATGCCAGTGTCATAGTCTAAATGTTTGTTTACAGATAAAACACCCGTGACAAGGTCGATGGAGAACATACCAAAATCATTGCCCGATGTTATATCATAGACAACCTCAGAATTCGGTGTGTTTGGTTGATCATTGTCTGTGGCAATAATTTTCATGATGCTATGCTTCAATGGTACAGATTCACTCAATTCAATCTCATATTTGTTTGCCTGAAATACAGGCTTCTCATCATTTGCATCCTCAACAGACACAAAAACATTAATAATACTTGAATTGTCCTCTTTATGCATTGTTGACGACTGCATACCAACTTCCATCATTTGAATACGTAAATGATAATAATCATTCGTTTCACGATCCAATGGATTTGTAAGGATTAAATAACTTTCTGGATATGTTACTTCAAAGACACCCTCATCATCGCCGGACATGATTTCGAAGAATATGCCATTGAGTTCGGTTAAGTCAGCTGCAGCATCGATAGATAAAAGTTTTGTCACAATTGTTCCTCTTGGTGTATTCTCATTGATTGTCGTACGGTATTGATGCTGCAAATATTGTGGCTTTATATGATTCCTTGAGTTGATGTGAACTCGTACAGTTGTCGTTGCACTTAGTGCCGGTACTCCTGAGTCTGTTGCAATCACTGTCAATTGAATATCACTTTTGAGTGGTCTTTGAATTTTTGATAAATTTGCATAAACTATTCCCGTCTCTTCACCAATCATGAATCCTTGTACTGAATTTTTGATGGAGTATCTGATAAGTGAATTCTTCTCGCTATCTACATCAGTCGCATTAACAGTCAATATTTCTATATTGGCATTTCCTGTTTCATCTAAAATGCATGAAAATTAAATATTGACATAAGAACATTTTTCAATATATTTATTCATTCAATTAGGGGCTGTTCGGAAGTGATGTCTGTCAAAAAATACATTAGGCAAGGGCCAAGCCTTGAGTTTTATATACGCTAGAATTTGAATCTCTGGCTGTGAAGCTGAACTACTCTAATCTAATTGTAGGCTTGTTTAAAAATTCAAATTTTGATAGACGTCACTACCTTACGACCCCCTTTATACGCAGTAAACATATCAACACAGTACCTGGTAAGGATGAGTGATAAGCAGCTTGTTGGAACATTGGATAATTATCATTGACATCTTTAACGCGAATAGTCAGTGTCGTTTGAGCAACATGAGCTGTATCCGATGCTAAAATTCTCAATTGATATTCTTGCCTCTCCTCATAATCTAATGGCTTCTGTAGAATGACTTTTCCGCTGAATTTGTCGATTGAAAAGATTGTCGTTGCAACATCATTTGCGTCCTCAAAGTCTGTGTTGTTATGAAAACCGGTCATGAAACTATACGTGATAGCTGGATTGGTGTCAACATCATTTGCAGTAACTGTCGTCAAAACCGTCCCAAGCTCCGTTCCTGTAATTTATAATCATTCAAAAAAATTTATTATTTATGGGTAATTTAATGTGCGGATTAAATTCATTTTTGTTGTTTAAAATTAAAAAATAAAAAAATATCAAATTGCATAATTTCCTTCAGGCTTAACTAAAGTTAATGAAGAAGAAGATTGAGTGAGAGAGATGAGAGAGAAAATGGTAAATATGCGAAGTACCTCATACCATAAACGGGACCCCGCGCAACATTCATTCGTATATAGGAATAACACACACTCACGCATATTCTCGCGAGGCAAAGAAACTCGATGATAAAATGCCGATAAAAGTATGCAAAAGTTGTAAGAAGAAGTCATGCAGTCGGGACGCAACAAGCAGAAGAAAAAAAATTGTTATGTACGTAAGAAATTTATATATAAAGATTGGTGCCTCGCACGCCGCAACAAAAAAATAAGAGAGACACACAAACAACATTTGAGAGATGAAGCTTAATGCATTTTTGTTGCATTGCGCCAAACACACATATTCCACAAAAAAAACATTATCAAGCATCATAAATTTAGCAACAAGATCGTAAATGTCATTTTTGATTTTGGAAGCACCAAACTTTATAAATTTAATTTTTATGTTTTTTTTTGCGGTATAGGAAATTGTTGAGGTTTAAAGGATTGTACCTTTTTGTACTCTCAGTTTCTTTTGACTTTTGGATTAAATGTTCCTTTATAATCAATTTATGTGACTTTAGGAAGTTCTTATCCATTTTTAGGTAGTTTATCTATTTGTAGAGATGATTTTGAAGAGTTTGATTAGTGTTGAGAGTAAAATTGGGTCAACAGGTTGATTTAACATTGTACAGAGGAGTTTAGATCAGTAAACTATAACTTTGGGTAGGCTAAGGGGTATTGTAAGGGTTAAAACCCTCTAATGTGGTTGGATCGGTGAAAAGTGTTTTGAATAGCCTTAGGAGTGGTATACTGCATTATTCGGGTACCCCAGGTTGCCTAAGAAACTTACTTTGCCTAGCTTGGCTAAGAAACTAATAAAAGATCATAAGCTTGTCCTTAAACACTCCAAACAGGTAAACCAGAAACCAAACTCAACATAAGAAAACAAATTGACAATAAAAATTCAAAAAAATGCGCCACATTTCCATATTAATCTACAAACACGCCACAACCATCAACATTTGTTCTGTCTACATGCTTCCTCCAAGATGTCCAACAGAACTTTTCGATCAACAACAACACACAACACAAAAGGAAAGTTTCAAGCTCTTTATTGAACATGAATGAAATATGGAAAAATTTTTAAGTACAAAACATGTTACATTACTTACAAACAGCTTCAATTTTCAATCAAGGATAAAAAAATAAAATAAAAATGCATTGAACAATTTACACCAACAATTCAATTTTTCAATTCTGTAACATGTCGTCGAGGAGATAAGGTAAATACAAATGGTAACATCGAATATAAATCAATAAGCGTGAGGAAGAAGAAGGAGAATAAAAATTGTATCAGATGAGAAACCGAGTTGAGTTTCGAACTCTTTCGCATTCGTTCATTCAATTTTATTTACTGCATGGGAAAAATTCCTTTAATCATATATGCACTATAATATCCCGAATAGCACAAGTTGGTTAATCGAATAGAAACCCGGCACCAAGCCAGCTTAACTCTGGAGTGATGCTAGCTTTGATTTAAATCTAGCACTTTGCGAGAGTCAGATCAGCTTGGAACCGAATTTCCAGAGCTCGAAGTCGATAGGGTTCGAGTCGACTCGAGTCAACTCGAAAAAAATGGAAGTTTACTCGAAGAAATTTGAGTCGACTTGAAAAAACCCGAGTCGACTTCGAGCTCTGCAAATTTCTATTTCAACCGACTTGTGCCATTCGGGTATGCTACAAGTGTAAATATGCATAGACGCCAATTTGTAGATAAATTTATTTTTATTGATTTATTTTCAAGTGAAAAATTTTTTATGGTTGATGTGGATTGGAATCGACCTTCGATGATGATTCTACATTCATAATAAGACCAAAAATAATTTCGGTGGAAAAATCGATGAGTTGAAATTATCCACGGATGGAAAAATCAATGAAATTATTGAGTGGAAAAAAGGAGGTGAAAGGTTGAATGTTTTGAACTTCCTTGCTTAGCAGAAATATTTTTTTGGGGTGTTTAGTCTTGTAAACTGGTTGTTAAGTATGTTTAGTCTAGTATGTAAAGTTTAGGATACTAAGTAGTGTCTATAGTTGTCCTTAACCACAGTAAGACATAATATAGAGTATTGTGATCACTAAGAGTGCCTTATCATTCCAAAAGAGATGATAACGAGTATGAAGAAGTGTTTTGAACCAATTAATGATCCTCAATACTGTCTACAAGCTACCTGATGTACCAAAAGAACATTAGAAGTGCTTACAAGAAACCATAACGTCCAAGGGACATAAAAAACCCAGTTAAAACAATTTCAAAGAAAATATCCATCAACACACAATCCAAGACTCTCCACACACGGAAGCAGATGTTCCACAAATCAATAAAATTATTGAGCAGAAAAATATTCTCAATTTATTACATTAACTTATTTTTTCATATATTAATATTTCACCTACCTTCGCTCACAGTAATGCTCCGAGGTGGAAACGTTGGTTGATTATCATTAATATCAACAACATGAATACTAATAGTGGCAGTGCCTGTCATTTGAGGCACACCCTCATCCGTAGCAATAACTTTAAGTCGATAAATCTCACGAATTTCTCTATCAAGAACAATATTTGTCTTAACTATTCCACTAAATGCTGGCTCAATAATAAATGCATTATCATGATTGCCGTCAACAATGTGATAGAGTACACGAGAATTTGCACCTTGATCAGCATCATGTGCAGTCACTTGCATCACAAATGTTCCCTTTGATTTTCCCTCCCACACAGCTGCATTGTAATGTTGTTGCGTAAAACGTGGCGCATTATCGTTTTCATCTTTTAATGTAATGTAAATTTCACAATATCCATATAGTGATTGTGCACCTTCGCTTCGTGCAACGACAACTAAATGTATACCACTTCCGCTTGACGATGGATTATTAACTGTATTTTTCTGTTGATAACGTTCAAAATCCAATTTTTCAGCATTAAGTACACGAATTTCACCGCTTGTCGAGTCAATTGAGAATATTTCATCCTCATTGCCACTGCCGAAAGCATAAATAATCTTATGACTCTGACGACGACCGTCACTGCGTACGGCATTCAATTGTGAAACGAGATGTCCAGCTGGTGTATTTTCAATCAATGTCACATTGTAGATATCTTTTTGGAAGCGTAAAACTGGAAGGTTTTGTGGCACGTCACCTACACGCAACTCAATTAAACCCGTTGCTTGTTGTGGCGGATTGCCTTTATCACGAGCAATTACTTCAAGATGTAAAAGCTTTCCATTTTCACTTGCAAGACTTTGAGTTGCACTCAATACACCAGTTGTTGGATTTATACGAAATTTACTATTTGTTCCATCATTTGCCAGACTATAGACAATCTCACCATTCGTACCCTGATCAGCATCTGTCGCTGTGACTTGTAACAACTGTTGACCAGGTTGTACGAGTGCACCAACTTGTGCTGTAAATGGATATTTATCAAACATCGGAATCTGATCGTTAACATCATCAATAGTTATTTGAACTGGCACACGCTGTGATCTTGCATCGTAACGACCACCGTCCGTTGCAACAACCATAAAGTTGTAAATGTGTTGACGTTCTCGATCAAATAATCTGCAAAAGAAAATTATAGAAATAATTAAGAATCGATTTAAGAATATGAAAATAAATATTTAAATAAAATTGAAGTTAAGAATGAATAAATTTATTTAAAGACTTGATTTCAGGAGAGTTTTGTATTTAATTTGGTAAATCACTAACAACATTAAAATAAATTCTCTAATAAAAGAAGGGATTGGTAGTGGATTTATTAGAGTATGAAGACTTTCGCGCATTTTTATTAAGCTAAGTTCTGTTATTTTATTTCCTAAAATTCAATTTAAATTAATTCTTTTAAAATCAACTCCAAATCCACTTCTCAATCCCAAATAATACTGCAGATTGTGCTCTCTTTTTGTGCAAATGTAACAACAACAACAACAACTTAAAAACAAGAATTAAAGGCGAATGCAGTTGAAGCACAAAAAAATTGAGTATAAAAGAAAGGCAATAGGCAATAAAACGTTTATAACATCCATTTAAAATGGTGTTTCTTTCTGTCGATATGAATATGAAATTGAATTTTCGTTTTATGAACATGATGGCATACCGAAAAAAAAATGAATAACAAAATCGAGAGTCTTTTTCACGATTGTAATATTGAAGGCATTTAATAAGGTTATACCACGGAATTCTTTTTGCTCGTTATAACTCATTCACGTGATAATAAATCATCGCAACACAAATTTTTTCTCTCACTCTCTGTAGTCGATGTCTCTCTCTTTCTCTCTTTTTCTCTCTCCCTCTCTCTCTTTCTCTTTCTTGTGTTTTAAGAGAAATCTTTCGCATATAAATAATAATAACTTGCAAATTGAAAAGGGTTTAGGTATGTAGATTGGATTAAGCGCTGTTTATAATGGGTTACTTAAAAATGGACATGAATTTGATCTGCTAATTGTAGGCTGCAGGCGCGTAGCCAGGGGGGAGGAGATTTGGGGGACAAATGTAATCAGAAATTTCTTTATTTTGCTAGAGTTTTTATGAAAAAATCACAAAAATACACCCCCCCCCCCAAATTTTTCCCTACAAAAATAAAGTTTTTGCTTCCCCTCTTTAAATTTCTGGCTACGTCCTTGGTAGGCTGACCATCTCCTTGGTATGTCAGAAGACAGTTCTCTATTTTTTTCATTTTTCAAAAATAAAATAGTTTTTGTTTGTTCTAATTCGTCCAGAAAACGAATAAATTTGGTCGACATGTGGAATTTTATCTATTTTACTTTCAGGTCCTCTATTTTTTCAAAAAATATCTGTTTACGTTAGCTAAGTTTGGTAAGAGGGTTGTAATTGTTATGTCAGACATCTTTGGTCCTTGCAATTAAATTTAATCCAGCGAATTTCTTTATAAGAGGGCTATTTAAAGGGGTGCAGGAAGGATGTCACAGCTGATTTGTTTAGGCTATATTTGGCTTTTATTGACAAGCAGGATTGCAACAACATGTCAGTCAATATCACGAGAGTAGCAAGAAATACTTTTCTGTGGTCAACCCCACTCCTCACCCCTTCTTGGCAACGCCCCTTGTCAACACCTAGGCTCGAAAACTAGGCGGTAAACCGTAAATACCACCAACTTCCATACAGATACCTCCAAATCAAGGCGTGGTAACAATCCCAAATATTCCATTTATCCCAAATATCCCAAAAATATTCAAAATAATCCCTGAGCCTGTATGCACGATAATAAAGATTTCCTAACGAATCCTTAGTGTATTGGACATTTAATCTTGGGATTCGATGGGATATCTCAATTTTAATGCATGCAGGCTCAGGGATTGTTTTAGATATTTTTGGGATATACGGGATAAATTGGATATTTAGGATAGTTTCAACGCGTTGCTCCGAATACCCCCAAATACATACAGCCTCTTTATATAAGATACCGCTAAATACCGCCTAGTTTCCGAGCCTGGGTCATCACAATGCTTTGTTTAAACAAAATTTGAACAAAATAATCCTTAAAACTTGTCCCAAAAAATCAAGTGCTCAACAAAATTTAAACTCTGAATCCCCCAATTCAGCCAATTCAGCAATCCCCAATCTGCAAAATCCACAAATCTTCCCCATAAAATTAGCTTCAAAACAATATTTTTTTCATCTTACTTGCTAAGGTTGAAATAAATATAAAAAAAATAAGTATTAAAAAAATGGGAAAATGCATCCTTGACTGCTACAAAAACCAGCAAGCAATATGCATATATGTACATTATCTCAATATACATCGATATATGAATTCTGGTGTAGGTGGGCGTGATGTTGTAACTTGTCGAAAGCGAAAATGATGGACTTTCATATTCATCTCATTTCTCAATTTCATGTATTTTATTTCATTTATTATGATGTATACACTCATGTATGTTCATATCTACAGAAATGGTATGTTTTTCATCGTCATCATCATCGTCGTCTGTTACATATAGGCACAAAAATACCAAAAATATATATATTTATACTGAAGAGATATTTAAGAATGCATGAAAGCAAATAATTGCATTAATTAAAGGCGTTGAGTGGCTGAATGATTAACATGAATCTATAAATGGAAATTCTCAGAATATCATCGAATATCACATTTGGCATCGTATGTAATGAAATTAAATTGAAGACAAAAAAATAAAAATAAAAAATATATAAATTTTCATTGAATAAAATCGATATGGAAAGTGGCTTATTACGATTTATAGTACTATTATAATGCATCATTGGGACAAGGAATTGCTGGTACTTATGGGCGTCATTCATAAATGATGTTTTTTGACTACTTTGACAAAGCAAGACACTATCGAGTGAGCCTCACAGCAAGTTTGGGTCAAAGAATTGCTAGTATTATGGGCGTCATCTATAAATGATGTTTTAGACTGCCATGACAAAGCAAGACCCTATCGAGTGAGCCTCACTGTAACTTTGATCCAAATCCATCACAATTTCACTTATAAAGTCATTAAGCTGCTCAGAATCTACCCAAAATATTAGACATCATTAATGAACGACCCCATAGTATTCTCCTTTTTCACATTTAATATTATTAAGATTTATGACATAAAAACAGCATACTTTTATTTTATTATGTTTATTTTATGAAGTCATTTGCAAGGCTCTCACTTTCCCATATGCAATTTTTTCGGCTCTTTTTTTTTATTCACACAAAAAAAAATGCACAGCGAACAAAAAGATCCCATTTGCCATTATGCATATCTCTTTGTACCTTTACCTCTTCTGCCCTTTTTGCTTGCCTGTCTACAACAAGTCGTTTCGTTCGTTGTGTAGAATCAAGTAAGCACTTAATGCTCTTTTATTGTAATTAAACATAAAGTGGTTGTAGAGGATGCTTTGTGTCTTTTAACGGCGATCATTTTATTCATTTTGAATATGTGTAAAGGTAAAGAGTAATGTTAAGTAGGGAATTATTATTGTGGAGATGATGATTCGGATGTGTTCTTGTGGTTTTTTTAAGAGTTTTTATGGGTTTGATGTAGGTTTTGATTAAGTTTGGGGTGCGATCGATAGCATATGTTAAGTGTAGGTCAGTTGGTCATGAGCCAACGACGTAGGCAAAAAAATCTTTTGGGAGCTTTTTGCACTATCACAAGTTTTTTGCAGGTTTAGTTTCGAAAACGTTCAAAGTTGGGGCTCCCTCCAGATTATGACCCCTCCTCCCTCGCTCCTCTTGCTAAGCTCCTGTCCTAAGCTTTACCACCAGTTTAATTGTCTTTAGTTCGATCAATACTTTGTTTGTTAAGCATTCTTGCAATTACTACCTTCAAGACTAGTGTTTTTGAAATAAATCATTAATGTCCTTCAATGCTGTGCAAGCGCTAAGCCAAGGGAGATTTGATGAACCTTAATTTTGCTAGGGCTTTTATGAACAAAACTTAAAATTTCGCCTCCCCCCCCCCCTTCTTAAATTCTTCTATACCTAGCTAAAGCTATCATTTGCTTCAGTTTCAATTCATTTAGGTCCAGTTATCAATATCAGACGCACATACTTCCCTCCTCAACTCAGCCACCAATCTTGATCCAACAATCTAAATTCTCTACCACATTACTCTCAATAAACCATGAATTAAAAACAACAAAAATTCAAGAAGAAGATGCCACAATATTTGCCAAAATAAGAAGCAATAAGGGAAAGAGAGATGAAGCACAGTGGATAATTCAGCCTTTTGGCATATGTTTATAAATCGCTTTGTGTTGTTATTCGACTTGTTCTCCATAGGTACACACAGGTACGTGAATTGAAAAGGATTATAATGGCATCGACAACAAAAAAATATAAATATCGTACTCTGTTATTAGCTATTGAAATTGCCCAATGTACAGCTGAATAATAGAAATTTGTTGTTTATTCTCAATTATAATGGAAGCACACAAAAAAGAAATCTTTTAAAAATTCATTTTTCAATCAATTTTACTAATTAATTGCCTGTTAGATTTTTATGGGTATTTAAATATAAAATATCTGTGCTTTAGGTTGATGGGAAACTACTCAGCAGTTTCTCGTCATCACTAACCAGATTTACTGCCAAGAATCCATTAATTCGCTCAGCAATAGCTTTATTGGTAATTAAATGTCTAGTTTTTTATAATCAATTGCTCACTCAGCGCGCGAGTTTGTGAACGAAAAAAAATATAATTAATTTTATTTGCCGAATGACTATCCGTCAAGTTCTAGTTACAGTAAAAAAGAGGTAGTTTGCATGTTTGAAATTCAACAAGGTGCATTTAAATTAAATTTATCTAAACAATATTAACTTGACAGTCACAAAAAATAATATTTTATATCTGTGATTTGCGACCCTTGTGGAGAATTTCAGGAAAATAAATAAAATATGAATTTAAAATAATTTAAGTTTGACATTTTAAAAATTTTAAAAAATTTAAAATTAATTTTTTGAACTTAATAAGTTTTAAAATTTTGAACTTTAGCGGAAAAATTGAAATATTTTAAAAAATAAAAATATTTAAAACCTTTGATGATAAAATTTAAAAATGTTGAAAAAAAATAAAATGTTGAAAAAATTTAAATTTTTAAAATTTTGAATTACACAAAACTAATTTCAGAATAGTCAAAAGTAAATTAAATTATTAAATAAATCGCAGTTTAATATATTTGCAATTGAAAATTAAAAAATTAAAATCGAATTTTGAAATCTAATAATTTTCGCACATGGGTCGCTAGCAATGATAGAAAAAAAGTAATAAAATAATGAAAAAAGCCTTTAAAAAAGCTAAATTATTTGAAAAGCAATAAAAATGCAACGCAGTGAAAGGAATGTGCTATATAGTTGAGTAATAATTTACCAATCTAATGAGCTGCCGCTCCAAAGCCGACTCATTTGATAGAGGAGAGAAAAAAAAATTATATTTAATTTTATTATGACTTTTTTCCATGAGAAAGACACACGGCAATTTTTAAATCGTTTTATAAAAATAAGTAATTTATATTTTTGTTGAAATAAAAATGAAACTTTTTTTTTCATATAAATTTCATTTTAGTTTTTATTTTTATATTATATTATTGATCACTTTAGACATCCCGCTGCTATTGCTGTTCGCAGTAGCCAAACTTACAAAAACCCGCCAAGCTTAAGTTGAAAACACGATCGCAGAAAAAAATAAGTTATATAATGACTACGACAAGACCTTTATATCTTTTCAGCACAGTCCAAAGAAGAAAATAAAACTTCTTTTTTTCAACTCTCCCGTTTATCATACAACAAAAAATCTATAAATGTCGCATTGGGTATGAAAAAAAAAGACCAAAAGGAATCAGTTGCTTATTTATTCAAGTAGATTTATCATATTTTGCCTGGACTGACAATTGTTCAATGCATTAATTCTTTCATCGGGATTGTAGTAAAGCAACCAAATTACTCATCGAATGCAATCAATCCCAGAAGCTTTAATCATATCGTATCATGATTAAGAGTGTAATGATGATTGGGTAGGTGAGCTTGAGTATGGAGATGGAATGGGAGGTTACTGATGGAATGTTTTGATGTGTTGTTCGTCTTGTAGGCTGGTTGAAAGAGTTCAGAGGATGTAAGACATTTTTGTGAAATTATTCAGTTATATAGCTTAGCTGTTGAGGTCCTAATTATGAGTTCATAGAGTTTCTAATTGACTATCGCGTACCCTAAGCCTTAACATATACCAAAATAATCGATTCTAGCTTCTCCACTCAAAAAATCTTTTTCAAAACCTATAAAAATCCATCCTAACTTCACACGAGTTCAAGAATTTAAATTGAGATCATAAAAACTACGCATTTTTTTATCCACTCCACATTATACATTGGATTATGATGATTACTATCTTAAAGTTCTATTCCAATCCAATCACATAAAGGAAATTCAAAGCTGATTGCCCTCGTTGCATTATATTTACAACAATCCAAGTACCGACTTAAAAAAAATCTTTTTTTATTCTTTTCAGCACAAAAAAAAGCTGTTCTTGAAAATGTGAAAATAAAAGAACTTTTGTGACGTTCACGGTCATCTGCTCTATTACTGAATTAATGTATACATTTATTTATTCATTTATAAGTACATACGTATATACCACATCAGATGTGATGCTTTTGAACTATTGTGTTCCAATTTAATGAACATAAAAAAATTGTTATTAATAGGAAATTGCAAGCTAGACCTCCTACTCACAACATACCGTAACGACTCTCTCGCTTTGTGTGTGGCTGGATTGGAGTTCCTAATTGAAAATGTAATTTTTATTATGAGAAGTCTGGTTTGTTATTCATTCTATATGAGTGAGGCTATTTAAAGGCTTTTAAGAGAACCAATAGAATTAAGTGCTTCTCTTCATCATTTCGGGTCGGTTGTTTGTGACCATTTTTAGTCAATAAGATGGATGTGGCTGTTGGGGGGATGAGAACTTGATGGAAATTCAATTTAAGTAAAATTCTTTTGTTTTAAACGCAATTCAATCACTTGTTTGCAATAGTTTACACTAGTTTGCACTAGTTTACACTAGTTTCGACTAGTTTTGACTGGTTTCGGCCAGTTTCGACTAGTTTCGGCCAGTTTCGACCAGTTTCGACTAGTTTCGATTAGGTTCGACTAGGTTTTATACTATTTTACTCTAGTTTTGTCTAGTTTTGATCAGTTTAGGACTGTTTTGATTAGGTTAGACTAGATTAGACTAGTTTGCACTAGTTTACACTAGTTTGCACTAGTTTCGACTAGTTTTGACTGGTTTATACTGGTTTCGACAAGTTTTGACTGGGTTAGACAAGATAAGGCTAGTTTCACTTGTTTACACTAGTTTTCACCAGTTTCGACTAGCTTCGACTAGGTTTTAGACTATTTTACACTAGTTTTGACTAGTTTTGACTGGTTTAGACCAGCTCTTACTAGGTTAGATTAGATTAGACTAGTTTACACTAGTTTCGACTAATTTGGACTAGTTTCGACTAGCTTCGACTAGATTTTAGACTATTTTACACTAGTTTTGACTAGTTTTGACTGGTTTAGACCAGCTTTGACTAGATTAAATTAGATTAGACTAGTTTACACTAGGGTTGGGCAAAATCGTAGTCGAATATATTCGACTATAAATAGTCGCATATTATAGTCGAATATATTCGACTATATAGTCGCATATGCATTTTTCAAAAAAAAACCGTTAATTATCACGGTTTTAAATTCAAAGTTGGTTTAATTCTTTTAATTAATTATTTCGTCATTAATTTATTGATCAACTAATATTTATCGGCATAGCTATAAAAAAGTAAGTACTTCCATCACTTTTCCTTTGCATTTGTATCGATTAGTAATTTTTTTCAATGATTTTATTTAGATGGGAATATTTGATATCAAAAAATACTTGCGGTCACCAAATAAGGGAAGAGGAAAGTGCCGAAAATGCTCTAAGTCATGTCAATGGTCCAAGGAGAGAGTACAAATGCATATTAGGAATTGTGAGAAGTCGTCTGATGATGAAAAGTTGATGTTCCCAACTAAATTGCAAACAACTCTAAAAACTAATTCAAGCATCGAAAATCCACAACATTTAACACCTGAATTACCATCATGCTCTACGAATACGCTTAAAGAAGCTATAGCTAACTTCATATTCAAATCCGGTGTATCTTTTCGAGTTGTTGAGTTAGATTGCTTTAAAGAAATGTTTTTTGTTATTAATCCAGCTTTAGTTGAAGCCATTCCAAGCCGAAAAGAGCTTTCAACAGATCTACTTGATGCTGAATACGACAAAGTACAGCGAAAAATTCATAACGTTCTCACTAATTCAACGAATTTGACTCTCATATCCGATGGATGGACAAATGTTACTGGAGATCATATTGTTAATTTTTGTATTAAGGCTCCTGGAATGTCCACTTTATTCTATAAGTCTATAGATACTTCTGGTACCGGACAAACTGGTGAAGAAGTTGCCACGCAGATATCAAATGTAATTGAGGAATTGGGACCTGAAAATTTCGTGTCGGTTGTTACAGATAATGCAAGTAACATGCGAGCTGCTTGGAACTTGATTGAGTTTAATTATCCTCATATCGCTTGCAATGGATGTAGTGCCCATGTGGTCAATCTGTTGATATCTGACATTCTCCGCTTGGAAACGTTTGCTAATACAACAAAAGATGCCCAAAAGGTCATAAAATTTGTCCGGAATCATGCCTTTGTCAAAGCTAAATATGAAGAAATTCGGAAGGAACTAAATGTTAGTAAAAAATTATCAATGCCTGTGCCGACACGATGGTATAGCCACTATACTTCAATTAAAAATTTGATAGATTCAAAATATGTTCTTATGAAATTGGTGGATATGCATAAGTATCAGTTAAAGGAAGTTATGCCAAAAGAAGCGTCAAAAGAAGTGATTAAATTGATTGAGCGTAATAGTTTTTGGGATAAACTGTGCAAATTGGCAACAATTCTTGAGTATCCATCAAATATTATAGGTATGCATATTACATGATTAAAATTCTAACATTAATCTTTAAAAATAATTTTAACAGGTAAACTCGAGAAGGACAATACAAGCTTAAATGCTGTCTACGATTACTTTGGCAAGCTTTATACACACTTTGAACAAGACAAGACTATTCAAAGACTCGTGAAGTATCGTTGGGATTATATTCTTACAGAATCTATGGGAGCTGCCTATATGTTGACTCCAAAATTCAGTGTCGATGGAGTTTATGTAGACCACGACAAGATCGATATCGTTGGTCACATCAAAAAGATTGTGGCTGTTGTTGATCCTATAAAAGCATCTGATGTTGATGGAGAATTTGCAATGTATGTCAATATGATTTCAAATCTACCAGCAGACAAGCAACAAATGATTTATCAAATGGACGCAAAGCCTTATTGGAAGCTAATCGTGTGTTTGATATGGTGGCATCGTCTGCTGCTTCGGAACGTGTTTGGTCTGCTTTTGGATTTATTCATTCAAATTCGCGTAATCGATTGATTACAACTCGAGTTGAAAAATTAACGTCAATTTATGTGAACAATGCCATTCTTAAGCAGCTAGATGCTATTAATAGCTTATTTTCTGATGAATTCTTATATGAAAATGATTTTGAATAGCTGCATTATTCATTATATTTAAATTAGCAAAAAAATAAATAACGTATTTTTTGATTTTTGAAAATCTCATATGCGACTATATAGTCGCATATATTCGACTATTTTTTTGTTCATAGTCGAATATATTCGAATATATTCGACTATTTTCCCAACCCTAGTTTACACTAGTTTCGACTAGTTGACACTAGCTTCGACTAGTTTCGACCGGCTTTGACTAGGTTAGACTAGTTTATATTAGTTCAAACTAGCTTTAACTAGTTTCGACTACTTAAGGCTATTTTACACTAGATTACACCAGTTCATATAAGCTAATACACAATTATTGAAGCTACCCTCGCCTTGCAAAAACCTCAAAGGTAAGAAACATTCTAAAATGTGAAAGATCTTACGCTTATCTCTTCGCACAGTCGCAGTCCATTCATTTCATCCAGTAAGGAAGGAAAATAACACAATGGAGATAACAATTGTGAAATGTTGAACTATATCTTACTATTAATTACTCTATGTCCACACGTTAAGCGACTACATTAAGGATGAAATCTATTCGTTCTCTCCTTGCACGCTCATATATTCATTCAACACAGTTAATGATATCGCATTTGAACTGTCACATTTAATTATGCAGATCTATATGTGTAAGAGATGTTGCAAGCAGTTAAGTTGAATTAATTTAAAGGTGTGCTTAACGCTTCGCGATAAGTCGAAAAAAAATGTAATAATATAAAGGAATATATGCTATAAAGCAAAAGAGAAGAAGAGAGAGAATAAATTTTTTTCATGCATTTATCAGCCGCCGCCAGAGTGAACATGAAGAAAAATGTTTTCAGATCGGCGATGCCACTCGCATAATATAATGAAATATAATGATATACGCAAAAAGAAAATGATACAATATCATTAATCTCTCTTACTCACTCACTCAAGCCTCCCTACGCCAATGTAGATATTCTTAAGACGCGCGGACTCTAATTCCTTTTATAGTAACTTAATGTCTTTTGTTCTACTGCTGCTTATGTTTTATTTCATTATTGTTTTCTCAAAATGAATCAATATGCGAACATTCATATTTTTTTTTTCTACCTTACTTTAAAGTTTATTTTTATTTTGTGTGTGCATTATCTCTCTTTCTCATGTTGCGCTTAATAATAATAAAACTGGTAACAAAGTTCTAAGGTTTTAGAAAGCTTGCTGTATAGTTTTGAATTATTGAAATATTGTGTATCTTGGGTGCATTCTTTGATGGGGGCAACTCAATACAATTTTGCGTTTTTAAATTTATTGATGAGGTTTAATGTTTTTAAAGTACGACCAAAAAGCTCTGTACGGCCAGAGAAGTAAGTAACCCGAATGGCACCATTCATTGATCGATCAGAAATCTAAGAAAAAAAAAATCATTAAGCTGTTGTGACTCTGGCATGGTGCTGGATTTAAATCGAAGCCAAACCATGCTAGAGTCATGCCAGCTTGGCGTCAGATTTTTATTCGATTAACCGACTTGTGGCATTCGAGTAAGGAATGTTTTTAGAGATCAAAATCTTCCTTTGTCAAATTAATGTAAACTTATCAGGAGTTTAAAAGTAGAAATTCAAAGAAATATAGCAAGAACCCTATCAAGTAGACACTACTTAGACCAGTGATGGCCAACCCATGGGCCAGGGCACACAAGTGTGTCCAAGTGTGTTTTTTATTCTTTAATTTTCAAACTGTGTGCGGATTCAATCATGGCTTACCACCAAGGTGTGCTGTGGCACAGAAAAGGTTGTCCACCACTGCCTTAGACTCTAAAAAAAATAAATCCAAAAATTGCTTAAACCAGCCTCAAGTAAAAAATAAAAATCTGTCCCATTACATCCGATTTCTTCTACAAAATCCAGCTACAGAAAAATATAAAACAGCAAAAAAGCCTATTTTCAATAATGTTTTGGATTGGAAAAAACTTTTATCGTATGCAATAATAATAATAGATACATACAATATATGTATGCGACAGATGGCATAAAATAGAATATCATGATGTTTATGAGCATCAAACTATTTATGAAAATTAACAATGACTGCCATTGCGATTGTTGAGACTGTTGACATGTGAATTATCATTTCTGTATTGCAGAAACTTTACCGAAAATGTAAATTAGACGCACACACGAACAGTGACTGAATGTGAATATAAAAAAAGTTTGCAGATTTTGCTTATTGATTGAGTTTTAGGTAGGAGATGAATATTCAAATTAATGATGTGGAAAGTTTTGGATTTTAATAATTTCATACTTTTTTTATGTGATTTGAGGAGGTTTTATTGGGATATATGAGTGTTGTGCTAGTTTTTTGTTTTTGCAACACTTCAATTTGAGTTATTGAATAATGAAAATCACTCAAGTATCAATTAGGAATATTTCTGTATGATTTGATTGTTGAAAATATTCCATTCATCCAAATCAAATTCATATTCTACAAATTTCAATCAAGCAAGCAGTTTTCCCTAGCTGCACAATGCATGGGAGAAGCCAGGAGGGTCTGGACCCCCAGAAAATTAGAATGCGTGTTTTTGCTGAAGTTCAAAACTTTTAAGGGGGTTCAGACTCTCCTGGCTACGAATCTGGCACAATGAAGCTGTCAATACAGCAAAACGTAGCTGAGAGACAAAGCATGGCAAGGCTGTCCATCAGTTTTTACTGATTTCATCTCTAAAGAAGCGGGACAGACCGAATAAGTACAAAAAAGTGGGGTATTAAGGATCTTAAGCCGGACATTGTTAGAAAAAGCTGGACAGTACCATTCAAACATTTGGTATTGGAGATTGGCAGAGAGGAGCCAACGACAGAGTCTTTTTCAGACGCAAACTAAGGGAGGCTATGGATCACAATTGATCTGTAAAGCCAGCGATGTATGTATGCATGTATGTACCATTCAAAAGTGTGCATTTTGACAGCCTAAGCATGATTGTGCTTTGACGATTAAGCAACGACGCAAAGTAAGCATTTTTACTCGGGCTTGCATCAAATGAACTGTAAAATTTTACAAAATAATTCACATGTGAGCTAAGCATCAATCAAATAAATTAAATGGATTTAATGAATGAAGAAGTTTCTCGGTATTGATTAGATTTTACATTTATACATGACTTAATCTACAGGATCTGTTGCACAGTTTTATGTGATTGAATATTTATTTTGTAATTAGATTTGATTAGAATGAGAAAAGAGTCTGAATTTTCAAACATTAAATTAATTAAAATTTTGTATTTTAAGTGGATTAAAATTTATTTTTGTGGAGGGTAAGGAGGGATATGAGGGAACATTGTGAATTCTTTACATCTGCTGATCTTGATGCACGACTTCCTCTAGTCACTAAGACCACATTTAACATTGGTATTGAGCACCAAACATAAGCTGTCCAACTGCACATTTTTGATCAGGACATTGCTGCTTTTTCTAACAATGTCCGGCCTAAAATCCTTAATATCCCGATTTTTTGAATTTACATTTTTATAAAATGCGTGAAAATTCGGTCCGTTCCGCTTTTTCAAGGCTGAAATCGGGACATGTCCCACTTTTCACCAAAAATTGGCAAAAACCGAAAGACATCTTAACCAAACAGAGTTCAGTGACTCTACAAAAATTTAAAAAAATTGTGAATTTATTCATCCGATTCTAGTGATGTATACAGCTTTAATTAAAATCCTATAATCATTCAATTCATAAAAATCAATACACTCATTCAACAATCATAAATCATCACTCAACAAAAAAAAATATTAAATCCCAGTTTTTTTTGCATTGAATTGAACAAAAGAAAATCCACCGAATCCTCACAGTCCACTCTCGCACTTCATAAACAAGCTAATTATTCATCGTACACATATTTTTGTTTCAATGATTTAATTGCCTCAACAATTCAATTATTTTCCGTATTCCTTTATCCATCCCCGTATGTTTGAATGACAATAATTGGATGCCAGATGCAATGAGTGAAATAACATGTGGAAATTGAATAAAATAAAGAAGGAATAAAAAAATAAGAGAAATATTTCTGCAATTGTATGTATAAAGTCAGTTAATTCAATGTGGAAGCCTTAAAAGGCCATAAAAATGAAATGAATTTGTCACTTTAATGGAAATTAATAAATTGTTAAGCAACACTAGCCGTGGACAATTTTTTAACTGGTTCAAGTTGAATAATTTAATTGCATCCTCTAAAATTACATCAAATTGATGTCTCTTGGAGGTTGTCTTGAGGTTAGGGAACATCAAAAAATTGACCATTGCTGTCAAGAGCCTTTGTAAGAGTGATATTCTACTCAAGTTCTGCTAGACATTCCTGTTGCATGCCTAACCATCTATAACATCCACACGACCCCTCCACAGATTGATGACTTGATTCTTTTCAAGCTGTTCCTTCACTCAATCCCAAATATAATTTATTTTAGCTTTAAAAAATTACAAAAAGTCATTCCGTTGTGATTATCTGTCGTTGAAAATATTTATATGATGGATTATGTACCATAAGTCAATTATAAATGTCATTCATTTGGCTGTAAGTATATATTGAGCAATTACTCAACAAATGCGGCATAAAGGCAATATTTGCAATGTTATTAAATGTAATCCGCGAATAATTCCGAGAAATCGGGGTTTGAGAAATTTCGCATATATGATGATGGAAACCTAACTTGTAATTTAATTTCCGTTTATTTTAACGGGAGAATTTCAATCTTATAATTTTTTGAATTGAAATGAGAAAAGTTGAAAGAATTTTGTAATTAACCTGAAAATTTTTTTGGTAACTAGTACAAGCCAACTAGCAATGTTGTTTAATGAGATTTTAATGTTGCAGAAAATCTTTTGACATGATTATAATGAGGAATTTTCAAATATGTAATTTAATTTCTAGAAATTAGTTTGATGATGTGAACAATTGTTCGCTTGAGGTTTGTTTAAGGAAATTGTGGGAAAATTAAGATTTTTTTGGGGTTTTGATTATTTTTTCACTAACCTAGCTTGTTGCCTACCTTCAAAGTAGCTACAAAAGACAAAATTCCATAAGGGGCTGTTCACTTATTACGTAACGCGAAAAAATGACTTCTTAGAGCCCCCCCCCCCCCCCCCTCGTAACAAAATTTGTATGAAAAAAAATTTTCTTGTTTGAATCGTAACAAAATCTTAGACCCCCTCTCCCACTAAAAGCGTTACGTAATAAGTGAATGGCCCCTAAATACATCTGTGGATATGGCATGTCTGTAGTAGATAGGCTCGCGTTGAACTGATTATATGTGTATGACGAATAGCCGAAAGTAAGATAAGTGCCTCGGTGGTCGAGTGGCAGGGATCTCTGTTCGAGTTGTTAGAAATCGCCTCTTTTGAGGTCGTGGGTTCGATTCCCATCGAGCCTGACTTGTTTTACATCAATATACACATATGGCAGTTATAAGGAGATCTACAACATCCACAACCAGCACTTCCTCACTCTCAAATCTACACCTCACAACTTTTCACACCGCTCCAACTTTCTCCTCATTCGATGTAATTCATTAATGTCCAAAACATCGATTAAACGTGATACAAAGACTGTTTATGAGTGTCAGGAGCATTCAGTATCTCATCATGTGTACATATACATGAATTGCTTGTTTCGAATGTTTCGGTGGGGAATAGAATTGAATCTTGTTAATATCGCACAGAAATATGCTGCCAAAGACAACATTATTGACTTTATAGATGTAATTAATTTAATATATTTTTATGAAAAGAACTACCAAAATAACAACAATCCACAAACGATTTTTATCTTCAAGCAATAAATTTTACATAAAACAACATAAATGCATCGCGATATTTTTGTTGTTTGTTTGTTTCGTACGAAATCGAAAGGCTATGGAAGGCATGTAGTATTGACACTGGCAAGCTATGGCATGACTTGTATGTAATTTTTATGGCCATAACTTTAGCGCTTGATCGTTGATAGAATAATTTGTGTTTTTTTCACATTTTCGCTTTATCTCAGCTCTGTGTACCTTAACTGCTCCTACGATTAAAGATCATTAACATAAACTTCACATGAGCTATGCAAGATATTGCAAAATATCTTTGGGATCATTCACTTATGAAGTCTAAAATTTATTGGGGGTTAATGAGGGTCAGTAATTGTAAAATTATCAAAAAATTAAGAAGCTAAGGTCAAAAAATTGTAATTCTAAATAGACGTCATTTATGAACAGCCCCATCTCCTTTTCAAATTACTAATAGCTATTCTGTCGGTCTTGTGCACTTCCAAATGATATGTTTCTATGATTGAAATTTTTTTTTATTTATTTAATTTTTTTCTTGTGCTCAATGTATGATTCTATCGCGATAAAGCACAAAACTAGCGATTTAAAAAAAATTAATTTCATAGCTATATAGCATAGGCGTGGTGCTTTGACAGTTACATTTCAAATTAATTGTCCTAAATTTAATTCAATGTGCTCACTTTAATTATATATGAAAAAATTTCTTAATGTAATATGAATTACGACAATTTTCAAATGAAAATTGTAATTGACATTAGTGCTGATCAATTTGTTGTCGATATTTATGCTTCAATAAATGCCTTTACGTGATATTACCAATTACCAATGCCTATTTCTCATCACACAAAACTGAATTGCACGATCTCTTTTTTTTCTATATATGCATTTATTATTATTTAAATTTGTCGGATTCCATTAAGTGCATATATTGCAATTTTAAAATTATCTTGATGGATTATGTCGATAATGGACGGAAGAGACAGAAACATACAGATAGAGTGATTCAGTAATGAGAATTGGCTGGTAATTGGTTGACGTGGACGCAGTTTTAATTGGAAAATTGGTTGTTGCTTGGTTGGGGAGTGGATGGATTGAAATGTAGATTTTTACAGGGGTATTGGGGGTCTACGCAATCTACTAGTAGCTATAAAAACTAACGCAACAACAATCAGTCAGACAAACAGCCACAAATCATCTCATCCATCTCCAAAGACAAGCTAAGAATTGAATTAAACTAGAAAAAAAATGGGAGTTATTGAGAATATGATATATCTTGATAAATTTAAATCATTTTACAATTGCATTAATGACAAGTGCTATTCGATATTGTATGTTCATGTGCACCATGAATGCGATTTCATTTCAACATCCCCGACCGTACCGACCGAGAGATTGACGTGTGGAGAAGTCAGTTAAAGAGAAATAATGAGCAATGAATACATTAAGTTCAGAATAGTACAATTAATTTCATTTTGTGTTTGTGTCAATGAGAATTTCTGGAGAGAAAAAAACGGTTTTTTTTTTCATAATTTTCTGATCAATTGTTGTATATACTTTTAAGAATCGCCGTCATCGACGTCAATATTACATACGATTTATGCAGATAATGTGAGATTGAACAGAAAAAAATTAATTTCATTTTATTTTTAAGAAAAAAAATATTGTTGATGAATCTGCAACAAGATTATCTGCGATGATGCATGAAGAAAAGAAGAAGTCAGACAATGCAACATTCAATAATTTATAATCATTCATTTCTTCACCAAGACTTGAGAGCTCAAGTGCCAATTTATTTAATTTATTTCTCTCTCCATCTCACTCACACCACAAAAGCTTCCCTTTCTTCCTTTTTGGAATTAATGAGTAACATCATCATTATTAGCGGCTGAGAAATTTACCATTAATTAATTTTTATAGAAGAATATGAAAAAAAATAATGTAATTTTCATCTTGAAACACAATTAGGGGTCAATTCGAAAATGATGGGACAAGCTCATCCTTTAGCTGGCATGTTAAAAGAGACTTTTGGGGTCACAACCATGCAGCACAGTGTTCCATGAATTCCATGAGTCACACAACATTCGATCTGATTGCTTGGAGTGTCCCGTAACTTCTGAACCTCTCACCACCACTTATTATTGAACATCAAAATCAAATGCCCTTCTTATCCGCAGAAATAAAGGCAAGAAGTCATTCAAAAGCTCCATAAGAACCAGATAACAACATAATCCCATTGTTTTGCATAAATATTACACTCAATTTGCAGACGATTGAGCTGAAGGAATGAAATCAGACACAAACGAAATATGAAACAACAAAAAGAGTGAAGTATTGAACGAGAAAATAAATATATCTTGTGATGTCTGCCAAGTGATGCATAAAAAAAAGCAATGTCCTTGTTTTCTCAATCTCATTTCTCGATTATAGAATGTGTAATGTTGTAATCCCATATCATATCATATCATATCATATCTCTTCATTCCGTTTTACTTCTTCTTAGTCTTGTTTTCAGTTTTCTTTTAAAAATGCATTTATTTTGATTTACATGCGTTTTTTGTTTCGATATGAAAATAAAGTTGTGGTAAGAAAGTTTTGGATTTTTTATTTTGGGGGTGGCTTGAATGCGCATTTGAAGTCGAAGAATAAAAACTTGATCTACCTGACTACTCAGGTACGATAACAGCTGATGAGTTGTTCAGTGCTTTTCAAAGTACGCTATCTCGAATGGCACAAGTTGGTTAATCGATCAGAAATCCGGTGCCAAGCTGGCATGACCCTGGCATCGATTTAAATCCAGCACTATGCCAGAGTCTCGTGCTACTCGGGATAGTGTAGTTTGAGATGCACTGAACAACCCAGCAGCTCTTGTCGGACCTGAGCAGTCAGGTAGATCAAGTTATTTTGAGATACCAAACCGGTGTGACTCTGGCATGGTGCTGGACTTAAATCGAAGCCAGTTTCATGCCAGGGTCATGCCAGCTTGACACTTTATGCGACCTCAAAGAATAAAGTTGTGAGTCGAAATGTTTGTTGTCACTAATAAAGTGATTGATCTAGCATAGAGGCTGTTGTGAGACTAACTTGGCTCCAGATTTGGGCTACCTTGGTCCAACGCCAATGCTTAAGATAGTTCCTATTATTTATTATCAAAATATAAGCCTTAATAAGCAATTAAATTGAATGTACTGAAAGAAACTCAACAAAAGCCAGCATCAACCCAAACTGCATTGCTAATCAGCCACCCTAAATCTCAAAAATCCAGCTTCCAAAAAATTATTCATTCGATGAAGAGCAGAAAAATCTTACAACATTAACAACAGCCAAGCCAATAATATAAGACGAATAAATTATGAATTGGTAGAAAAGTTAAAAACAAGAAAAAAAAGAATAAAAAAAAATATTGAATTATTATTAAATTTGGCTGTTGTACAGACACAAACTCTCTTTTCCTTATAATTTCTTCCATCTCTTCCATCTCCGTCTTCAGCCATTTCGCCAATGTTGTTTATACCTTTTTTTTCCACTGAACGGAAAAACATGGAATTAAGACTTTTGAGAACAAAAAGTGCAATAAACCTGAGCCGTGATATGAAGCCATTAATGAATATGAATAAAAAAAAGAGCAGACTCTGTTTTTAAATGGAAAAGAAGTAGCCAAAAAAAAATAAAAATTCATGTCGCCGAAAACAAGCCCGTTGTGTGTGACGAGGGAAAGTGTTAAAAGAAATTGATGCATGAAATGCAATCTTTCTATTTAATATTGATACACATATTTTGGACTTCTTCTTCCGTCGTTCTGCGGCCTCACATTCGTAACGAAATATTAACTTTCATTTCATTTCATTGATCCCGATCGAGGCGCATAAATGATAAAAACCACAATTCAATAAAAAATAATAATATTTATATGCTCTTTTCCTCTTCATCTTCTTCTTTTCGTCCAGATTCAGTTCTTATGTATGAATGCTGCTTTTTAGAGAAGAAGCCATTGAAGATATCTAGACAACAATAACCAATAACCTTTATCAAGAATTTTGTGTCTTCTTTTTTTTGGGAACTGCAATGGACATTTTTTATTTGGATTTACATTTGCTTAAATTTTTTGATTATAAGGAATGCTGAAGAAGGTTTTAGAATTGTAGCTAAGGAGGTATTGAAGAAGCTTAAGGATAAATCTGAGACTGAATGAAAATATCTTATTTTTATAAAATACTGGAGACTGTGGTGTCAAAGCAGAGTGAAATTTGAGGTATCAACCCATATATAGGCGAATCTGCTAGTGCGAGAGTAAGGTCTCTGTGGCTGAGTGGTTAGGCAACAGACCGTAAATCTGAATCACTCTTTTGTGAGTATGTGGGTTCAATTCCCACCAGAGAATCATCTCTCAATCCACTTTATAAAGTATTGTCGATAGGAGAGGGATTCACACAATGTACACGACATTACTAGGACCAAGCTGTGTCCTGAGATAGCCGAGTCAATTCGCTGTCTACAGAACCTTTCTTGTACTGCCAGTAGCTCCTTGATCAAGCTATGCTGATTTTTGAGAGTTGCTTCTTTGAGAGTTGCAATGAATCTTAGACAATTAAGCTTTGATACTGAAGCTAAGGATGCAATAAGGTTTCAAACTGACTAATAATCAGTGGCTTTTCATATTTCAATAATAATGTTTCCAAATTGATCATGTACAAAGACAGCAGCATGTGGCTTCTACAGTCCCTACCTTAGCTTAAATTGAACCCAACTTCTCAACCAAGAACAGCTAGAATTTACTCAAAGTTGACAGCAAAATTGAATTTTAAAGACAAAAATATCCAAAAATCTATAATAATTAATAAAGCCACAAATTTTAAATCTCCAGACCCCCTCACATTCCACACAAATAATATCAAATAATAATCAACAAAAGAAATAATAAAAAAATGTGTATTTAATTTTCAAATGACAATTCGAAGCTTCCAATTCAAATGCGTACATTTTAAAAAATCTTCATCTTGTTCATACATTCTTATCCTCCTCCTCTACTGCACATTCATTGTTCAAGATCAATAGTAAAAAAAAAATATCAAAACTGCATTTACAAATTATATGGAAACAGAAGTTATTGCCAAAATACACAATTTGCATATAATAAAATTATTTTTTATTATTCCTGCATTTATTTGCTTTGTTACTTCAATTTTTATTATTTTGAATGGCAATTGGCGACATTGAGAAAGATAGTTGAAGACGTGGAATATTCAAGAGATTTATTCGTACATGCATTTAAATCTCTTTTTATCTGCTCGATGTTCATAGTCTTTTTTTTTTTGCATATGAATGTGCAAATAAATATTATATTTTACGATTTATGTTGCGATCGGATGTAAGTTTGTGAATTAATTCTTAGAAAAATGAGATGATGTGCTTTTGATTTTTTTCTGGGTTTTGGGGAGTGGACAGGAAGTCAATGAAGACTTTGAGGGGTCTGTCAAGTCACGGAGAGGTGGTAAAGACTATAAAGAATCAGCCGAGCATTAAGAAGTGCGTCAAGGCTCTGTAGCAGTCTTCTTATGCTCTTTATGAGCCTACCAGGAGTCTGTAGAGGTCTCTCAAGGAACTGTGAACCTATCAAGGGTCTGTGGATGTCTTTCAAGGTTCTGTAGAGGGATGTTAAGGGTCTGTGGACGTCTGTCAGGTTCATGATTCATCTGATAAGGCTATGAGCAGTCTGTTAAGACTAGAGAAGTCTTTCAACGCTTTAATGAGAATTTCAAGGATACGAGGAGTCTGTGAAGTCTCTAGCTACTTTATCAAAGTTATAACAAGTCTGTTAAAGCTATGAGGATACTATAAAGGCTTTAGCTAGTGATTCAAGGCACTCCGAGGTCTGTCAAAAATTTTAAATGTCCAAAAAAGTCCACAAACTTAAAATATTGTCAATTTTTCATCACACAACCCCAACAGCCTCAATACAAGCTCTTAAAAGCCTCACAATTTACAAAGTAGTCGACCATAAACATGCTCGTTAAGATAAAGAGTCACACATTACCTCCGATAATGATATATAAAATATTTTAAATATTTCATAGTTCTAAAAAGACATATTTTAAAGTGAATTGATTGTGACACCTCCATTGAATCGTATCGCAATATCCTTCAACATAATCACAGCGGAGAAGAGGTAAAATAACGTGAAATAAAAAACTCTCTCAAGTCACAAAAGAGAAGAGATATGCAAAAGGGTCAAATTATTGTTAAGAAATCTTGACATTAAGAAAATGAAAAAAATAAAATAAGAGAAAACTTACCCGGCTGTTGTAATCAATCCGCTTCGATTGTCAATGTTAAAAAGCCATTCAGTCTCATTGGCGAGTGAATATGTGATTCTTGCATTAATTCCCAAGTCGGCATCGATAGCTTTAACTGTCAGTACGGATGTACCAATTGTCACGTCCTCGGGTATCGCTGCAACATATTTTGCCATTTCAAAGCGAGGATCATTATCATTTTCATCTTCAACAATGATGGAAATATTACATTGACCTTGATAGGTAACGGGTGTTCCGCGATCCTGTGCGGTTATTTGTAGAAAATAGCGAGAATGTGTTTCTCTGTCTAATGGACGTGATGTTAATTCGCCCGTATGCATGTCAATACTGAATTTATTGCCAACATTACCACCTGTTGATTTGTTCAATGAGAAATGCAAAAAAAATATACAGCATTAATACAGAATACAACAACAAAAAATAACACAAAAAGAGTTTTTCTCATTAAACATAAAAATTGTTATTGAAATGTTATAAAAAAAAAGAAGGCAAGAAAAAAATGAATAAGAAAACCGAAGTGAATGCAGCACAATTTTTCCCCGTTGAGCTTTGAGCTGAGGGGATTATTAATGTATCATTGCATAATAATATCTTGCCGATTGCAGTGTTGAAACACAGAAGCATTCATATTGACACATATTTTTACTCTCTTATGTTTATATTTCATGGACCTTATACATTTTATTATTATATTTTATTTTTTTGTGAATAAAATTTATTCTTTTTTGCATGAAATCTTTGCCTTCTTCTTGAGACTTTCCTTCTTCTTCACTTCATCGTCAGCACATAACAATTGTCATGATGGAGAAGAAATGGAGACAATAAAATGGTAAAAAATTGTTTTTTTTCGCGATTGCTCTATTCGTAGATTTTTTAGAGAGGAAAGGTATGTGACAACTTAGATGAACATGGGTTTGGTAAAGATCAGGAGCGCATTTTTGAATGATGTGCTATTGTTGATCAGCAGCAAATGAGCAGGCAGAATTTTCCCGAATGGCACAAGTTGGTTAATCGATCAGAAATCTTGAAACAAGCCTCCGTGACTCTGGCATGGTGTTGGATTTGAATCAAATTCTGTAGTCTTCCTGGCTTGATGCCAGATTTATATTCAATTAACCAACTTATATCATTGTGAGAAGGTTCTTCTGTACAATCATAATCAGAAGTAAAACTAGTACGAGGTTAGAGGTAAATAGCTTAAGGAAAACTAGATCATACATGCTTGGCTTCTTTAAAATCAAGAATTAACTAAGTTTAACGTACTCGTGTCTTTGCAATGTGCAGAGCTTGCAAGTGGTTCGGATCCCACTGTAAACTGTAGGTCTAAAGGGTGTGGTACAATAGATTCTGTTCTAATTTGAATTGCAGTGCCTCCAGCTGAAAGGCTGAGCCCTTCACACATTATTATTATTATTAAGTATAACAGTGCTATAGCAACTAGGGACGCTAATCCATGAAACCTATTCAAAAGAACATGAAAAACTGGTATAGAGGGCTGCTAAACCTTCACTAAAGGCCATAATGTTCGACATAAAATGTTGATAAAGCTACAGTGACTAAACTCCAAGCTTTGAATGAATCCAAAACGTTAAGTATTAAAGAAAAGCTCACAATCCAAACTCTAAATGCCCTCATTTCAGAGCAATTCTTTAAATATGCACAAGACAATCAATTTCAAGCTGCAATTTAATCAATTTTAGTCAATAAAACTCCAACAATCCATCCAGACAAACTAAAATCACAACAGCACATGTTACATTGTAACATAAAAAATTCAGCACATAATGCGCTAGAAAGAATCAATTGTGTATACTGGATTGAGGAATGAGAAAACAATTTCTTAGAATATTATGTCACGTTAAGAAAAGAATTGAAAAATAAAAGAAAAAAAATGTTTGATCAGTTTGGGGCCACAAGAGACACACCGTAGAGTAAAGACAGAAAGAACTTTACATACATACATAAATATGTAAATTGAATTTGAGAAACCGTTAATGCGGAAAAATGTTAATAGCAATTGAAGGAATGAAAGGAGAAAGAGCAGAAAAAAATGAGGAAATTAATCGATGAAATTCTTACCTGTAATACTGTACGTAATGTCACCATTAGGCCCTTCATCCAGATCTGTTGCAACGACTCGATGTATCACAGACGTCTCACTATTCTCAGGTATTGCTAGCGGGTAGCATGAGCCCGGACGAAATTCAGGTGCATGATCATTAATGTCAGTAATACGAATGACAATTGTTGCTACATCGAATTGTGATTTGTAGAGCTTGCCAGATTTAGCATTACCATTCGCGGCGGTAGATTTAAATTGAGATGTCATCGATTCCATTACATAAATTGGCACCGTATAAAGGTCTTTTGTTTCGCGATCAAATGTACCTTTCGTCGTTACAATACCACGCAGGGGATCAACCGTAAAACAATCATCAGCAATGCCTTTTGGAATTTCATATGTTAAATTTCCACCTGAAAAACACAGAAAGAGACGAGAGTAAATGAATATGAAATATTTTACACTGTAAATATAAATTACTATTAATCATGGAAATGGAATCGTGCAAAAGAAATGCCTTTGCATTCATAAATGAAGTCATGAATGTAGAAATGAATTTTTTTCTTCATTATCTCATTTTGTATGATATTGCAATTCATATTTATATTTTAAAACACGTAAAAATGAGACTCCTTCGGTACCAAAGGGGGGTCGTTTGGATGTTATGTAACTTTCCAGGTTACATTGGTAAAGTCAATCTTTTCATTGCAAATTTATTACACCAAATTTAAGTTTTTAAAATCTTAAAAAATTCAAACTTAGAAGTTCCATAACATCCAAACGATCCCTAAGACACACATAATCATAAACAGCCTTAATATCCAATTAAAATAATTAAATTGTTCACATCACAGTTTTTTTGATAAATAAATATGACATCAGAAATGATTAATTATGATAATTTAATTCACACTCCTATTCACTTATATCCACTGACATGTAGCACACATACAGCCTGATATGATGAAAATAATCTTACAATAACTGCCTCTTTTAGTGTGGCTTATTTCTGCTCGAGCTTCTTACTCGAAAGTTGACAAAAAAGCATGAATGGTTGGGGTCACTGGGATCTTTGGGGAAATTTTTAAAAAATTCTGAGTTCCATTAAGAAGAATTGGAGCTGCATTAATCAAAATTTGGTATCTTGCAGCTACAGAGTCATATAGATGGAGCCAGAAATATGAGGATAAGAACAAAAAAAATGAGCACGAAGGGAGATTTTTGGGGTTTTTTCATAAAAGGATTTTCCCCCCTCCCCCTCCTTTTTGAGCGTAGCCAGTGGGGCTTCCTTGAATAATCCTGGCTACGCCCCTGCCCCCTACTATGTACCTAAAGCTACATAGATGCAGGCTCTAATGAAAATTTAACTACCACCCTCTTGCCCCAATTGTCTAAACAACTTCCAGACACATACCAAAAAGCCATAAACACCCAAAGCAAAATCCATAGTTCCTCAGCCTTGCAACGTCAATCCACATAATGCATAAATTCTCTAATTTCAATTACTATACTTAAACATGTTCCTACATCACACATGAAGTCAACATCATTACTCGGAACTACAACTGTATCTCGTTTTCCTTCTTATTTCCCTCCATTTTCATGTGTGCGCTTTTGTATTTTGAAGTGAAACAACAAAATCACATACTTGCCATACTTGACATTTGACTTTGCTGTTATGTATATACATACGAATAATATTCTTCATTCAAACGCAAAAGTAATCATGAAATGGTAGGCACACATAATAATCCAGTATCTCCAAAGAAAATGAAGGCAAGCAGAAATGAAAGGAGAAGACAGAATACAGATCAGGCATAGAAAGAAATTATAGAAGATTTATCGTACAAAAAATAAAACCACCGTAAGCAAATAACCAAATTGGTAGCACGAAATGTGCAACTGTTGCAAGCCTTCTGAATTCATATTGTGGCCGATATTTTTATTTTCTTACATACAATATATTTTTTTTTGATCTACCTTTGCATGTTGAATTAAGTTTAATCATTTTATGCTTATATACATAATTAGGTTGCTAAACAAACTTTGTATTCTGTGCATTTCAATGTCGTTTTTTTTTTATTTTCATTCCTACATTTTGCCTTCAACACACAAAAATAATATAAATGAAGAATGTGAAAGAAATATAAAAGAAGTGTTGTGCATGTTTAACAACAGATAATACACAAAAGTCACTTATGAGAGCCGAAAATAAAAAGGCACAGAATTGCACACAAAATAACACTGAGAGAGACTCTCCAAGCATATTAATTTAATTCAAAATAAAGAAAAGATTTCTTTCACACCGCGCGCGTTTCGCAGAAGTAAAAAAAAGATTTATGCATATTTTGATGAAGGAGAATTGAGACTGGTAATGAAGGTTTTATGGGAGCTTTGGTTGGTTAACGCATTTTTTTGGAAGGGGGGTACTTATTGAGTT
This sequence comes from Chironomus riparius, assembly GCA_917627325.4. NCBI lineage: Eukaryota > Metazoa > Arthropoda > Insecta > Diptera > Chironomidae > Chironomus > Chironomus riparius. The sequence goes on along the minus strand of OU895877.1, from coordinate 10,255,640 downwards.
TTTAATGATGCTTAGATTTAGAGTTGATCAGAAAATACGTTCAATTTTGAAGGAGGAATTAAGCGACTAAACCTAGAACCTAATCCAACGTAAGCCTTTGAAGTCAATCAACTCAAAAGAGATGTTTCTGAGTGCATTTGAGAAAAGGATCCCCAGAAATACATTCTGACTTATTAATTGTTTATAAAGCTGCTCTAACCCAAATAGCACAAGTCGGATAATAATAATGTGAGAGTGTTCCAGCCAAGCGGTGTGTTACTCCACGTTGCGACGAGCTGAAGCCACTGCGATCCTGATACACAGGAATAGAATAAAAATCAGGCGCTAAGCTGAAATGACTCTGACAAAGTACTTCAATTGAAATCCACAAGCATGCTAGAATCACACCAGCTTGGTGTCAGATTTTTGATCTATTAACCGACTTGTGCTATTTGGATTGTGTTATTCGGACTGTGCTATTCAGTGATTGAATCAAAAACTCAATCCTTGCTAATTCCTTGACCTCAATCAAATCACTTAAGTGCCAGGCTCGGAAACTAGGCGGTATACCGCCATCTTCCATACAAACACCTCTAAATACCTCAAAATACCGCCTTTAAAATACCTCTTCGTTTCCGAGCCTGGCTAAAATGTTCCTGGGTTCATTTGAGAAAAGTTTCCTTAAAAAATCCATTGTCCCTTTGTAAAATGTTTTGATGGTGCCCCAAAGAGTGATTCTGCTGAATTCTTTGACCAAACTAGTCTAGCTACACCACTCCTATGTCCCAAAACATCAATTGACACACATATAAACTTACATAACCCCAAAAGACTAGTTTTGTAAAAATAACAATTTTGCCAATTATTTTCCTAACAAAATCACTTCCAATTCATCAATCTCAACTTCAATAGCTTACAGCTATGACACAGCATAGCTTTTCAACACCACACATTGCTCAACATCATCCCATATATAGCACAACACCAAAAGACAAAGTGTAAACACGAGACAATTTTCATCACATTCCAAATCAGTGCCAAAAAAAAAATTATTTCACTTCCTCCCCTCCCCACTTTCGTAAGCAAAATAGCAGCCTTAAATAAATGTGATGATGTTGATTGTAAAGTTTGTATAAAAATGACAAGACATGCTTTGTATTTGCGAAAGTTTTCTTGCAAGTTTTTATTTTTATATTTTTCATCATCCCATTAGTTTAAAGGCTGAATGTACTGGGCATGTAGTTATGCGGCGATGAACGGCTTGATTATCTTTTAACACATCAAAAAATAACAATCATTATGATGAAAACATGTTAATTGAAATTTACATATCATTAACAGACAAATGCCCCGGCGTGCCCATAAAGTTATGTATGTGGATATAAATTAACGATTTATCAAAGCAAAATATGAGGAAAAAAGTATTGAAAAGAACAAGAAAGATGAAAAGTTACGGGAGCAGATTTATGATGATGAATTGTGTGAGAATGGATATAAACTGTCTCAATAATGTGCCAGAACATATCGGAACAAAATAATCATGATTAAGGCTTAACCAGCACAGGAAAAAAAATTATTGCCTTTAATATTATTTAAAACCCATTGCGCGTCTTAACAACGTGAAACAAGCCATAAGGATCGTGTTTTCAAGGCACAACAACCATCGTACATCAATTGATGTATGTTTGAAGAAAACATATCCTTAGGGTTAGAAATGCACCTGTATTCTCCTATGTGAGCCGCATTCTGTGTCGTATTTTTTTTTCTTGCTCATCTCCTCTTCTACCCCGTTTTCATTGTTTTCCTTTTCCTCACATTTCAAGCACACTCGACACGTCCATGAAGAGGCAGTTGTGAGAGCGAAGGTACTTTTCAACAAAACAACACAGAAAAAATAATATTTGTACTTCTCTTATTTATTTTTGCAGCTGAGGAGAACAGAATGGGTGTTGTGGTTGGGAGTTTATTTGGTTTTGGTTGAGAAGTTGCTTGGCTGAGTTGATAGGTGTTCTTTGGATGATTGGAATAATATTAAGAGCAAAATAGTGAAGATAAAGGTTGATAAAGGCAAACTTAAGTTCTAATACGACATATTCAGTGCTTAAACTGACTTTTTTTGACTCATTCAGTTCTAAACGCACTCATTCAGTTCTGAACACTCTCATTCAGTTCTAAACGCTCTCATTTAGTTCTAAACGCACTTATTCAGTTTTAAAAGGCACTTATTCAGTTTTAAATTGACTCATTTAGTTCTAAACTGATTTATTAAAATTCTAAACGCACTCATTCAGTTCTAAACAGACTCATTTAATTCTAAAAGCACTCATTTAGTTCTAAACGCACTTATTCAGTTTTAAACGCACTTATTCAGTTTTAAATTGACTCATTTAGTTCTAAACTGATTTATTAAAATTCTCAACGCACTCATTCAATTCTAAACGCACTTATTAAGTTTTAAACGCACTTATTCAGTTTTAAATGCACCCATTCGGTTCTAAACGTACTCATTCAGTTCTAAATGCACTCATTCCGTTTTAAAATTGATTCGCTAAGTTTAAAAACCACGAATTTAGTTCAAAGCTATCAACTCATTCCAGAATTCGTAAAATGCGCTTTAACCCCTCTGAAGACATAAATTTTTCTCTCAACTCCTTCATATCTCCATACATATTTTTTTATTCCATGCTTTTCTGCAATATTTACACTCAAGTGTGGCTTATTGACGGCACAGAGAGCAAGAAAGAAGAGGAGAAAACTTCATTCAACCATAATCGCTATGTTTCGTTTGCAAACACATCATGTTACCTCAATTTGCTTCAGCTCTCCTTTCCATCATCCAATCATTTCATTTATTTTTCATATTTTTGCTTATTCTGTTGTTGCTTCTCTCCCCCTTTTTTTCATAAAGTTATTGCTTATCGATTGCTATAGTATGATTAAATTTAATATACCAATAAATTGTATTACATATTTTTTTTTTTGGAGAGGATGAGGATGATTTACAGGTAGACATACAATTTCTTTTTTGATTTTCTTCTTTCCTTTAATTTTTCCATTGTGTTTCTTTTATCATTTTCATTGAACTTAATTGAGCATTAAAAATCTCATTACTTTTTTTCAATTCATGCACTTCTTCGCCATTCTTATCAGTCAGTCGCATTGTTGGAGAAATTTTATTGAATTTTTTAGGCGAGTGATTCATTTGCATCGGATGTAATTCTTGGTGTACAATAGAGCTTGGAGATTACGGGGGGAAGGGGGTTTGGGAGGATGTAATGAAGGTGGCGATAAAGAGGCTTTTGTGCCCTCTTTGTGCACTTTTGTGAAGATCTAATAATTATAGTCTACCCTTTTGCTATGCCACTGTATCCCGAAAGGTACAAAATTTAATGAAGCTAGCGAAACTACTATGAAGTAGAAGAATGTGGATATGGTTCCAAGAGTATATCTGTAGTACATACGCCTGAGCTTAGGGCTTACTGTGAAACTAGTTGTATGTGTTTGAAGGATAGCCAAAGTGGGATAAATACCTCGGTAGCTAAGTGGCAAGGATCTCTGATCGAGTGATCAGAGATCGCATCTTTTGAGGTCGTGGGTTCAATTCCCATCGAGCCCGACTTATTTTCCATATATAACAGTTAAAGGGAGATCTTCAAGGACCACTTCTTAGTCGGCCTCTATTTAAGTCATTTTTAAAAGCTATTTCATGTCCGTTTTGCTCTGTCTTACATCATTGAAATTCATATTCATATCAACTAGTCGTAAAATCATCTGATTGTTTTCATCTGACAAGGTGTCAATTTTTGGCAAATATCAAACGTCGATTATGATAGGAAATGATATCAAATTTCATCAAGTGTTTATTGTGCTTAATAACTCATCAATATGTTATATAAGGGCAATTCTTTGGATGAGTGGAATTTAAAAAAATGAGCTTTCATAATCCAATGTCAATGAGTTTTGTGTCAATAAAATGTTTTCTTTAATATCATATTACTGTGAAGGCATAATAAGCCAAAACTTTCATAGATCATAAAACATAATTAATTCTTTCCAAGTGATCTATTGAAATGTTACAACTCACCCAAATTAAGTGAAAAATTGAAAAAATATGTTTGAAAATTTTGTATTTTTTCACGGATTAAGACAAAAAAAAGCTTTTTTATAACTCGATGACACAAGGAAATTTTCAAAGAATTGAAATATTTCATTAATTAATGACTTAAAGCACACAGAAAAGCAACCTAATTAAAGATTTTTGCCTGTTCTATAACTCAGTAAAAGTTATTCAATGTGGATATCAATAGTTTGCTCTAATTTTCGATTCTTCGGATGATGAAAATTAAAATTCCGATTTCTGTCATCGAGTTATTGACTAAAGAATCCAAATAACTTAATTAATACATAAATTAGAAGTATATAATATCAAAAGTAGTGTACATTTTAGATTTTTACATCAATAAGAATCATAAAATATGTGTCTCTTATGGGAAAAATCAATAAAATTACGATTTTTTGCTGAAAATTTTCCAAAAGTCATCCAAAGAATTGCCCATAAGAAATCAAATAGAAATTTATTGATAAAAATTAACGAGTTGTGTTGATTAATTCGATTTTTTAAAGCATTTTTATGGAAATTATGCAATTTATTTTGAATATTTGATGATTGTGCAATGTGTTTAGACTAATTTCAAGGTTTTGAGAATCATCTTAAAAGATTTGATGGCTTAAGAATTTCCTAACAACAAGCTGCATTAAGCTGATGTCAATTTTCAGGCATTAAACTTCATAATTTACTTACAAATTGATTATTCTAACGGCAAATGGTCAGCACAACATTCCATTTAAATTAAGCAAAAAGGAAATAATGTAATTATTTGGTAGATAAATGAAAAACACGGCAAATCAACAAAGAATCGATTAAAGTAAATTCCAATTTAATAATAAAATGTGAGCATCTTTAAAGGAACAGGAAAACTATTAATGTACAGAATTTATAATTTGAAATCACTCCAATAATTTCATCTTATGAGATAAAAAAAAATTGAAAATGTTTAAGATTTCATGAAATTTATCGATTTTGAGCACAGCTGCACATTTTCTCATCCTTTTAGTTCCGAAAACACCGAAAAGTGCATTCGACAATTCCATTCATAAAAAGTTCATTTTTATTGAAAGACAACAGCAGCAGCAAGCAGCCAAAAAAAATTAATCTCATAAACTTTTGTTTTATTAAAATTATTTTACAATTTAACATTCATTGACAGTTATAATAATAATAAAAGTCATGTTAATATCGTAAATATAAATTTGGGGAAAATATGTGTGCAACCTTTAATTGCAAAGTCATTTAAAATTATCTTTTTTTGCTCTCTCTCTCTCGCGCTGAGATGCTTTTTGTTCATCTTTTTGCTCACTGTTATTTAAGCTCTGGTTTTTTTTCATACCACAAACACACGAACGCTCTCATCATACGAAAGAATGTTAATTGGAAATGCATTATACACTGTATATATGAGGCTGTTGTGTAAAGGAAGAATAAAGTTGGGATGGAAGTCAACTTGGTGTTTGGGGCTTGGGCGCAGAATTTAATCTTGTATTGTTTCAGTTCTGCTCTGGATGAGAACATAAATGAATGATTTAGTTGTAATCAATGATTGTGAATTGTAAGATTCTAATCCGACATTTTTCACAACTGTGTCGTCAAAATCTAGAAGAACTTGAAAAAAACTGGTTTATTGTGCAAGCTTAAACTGATCTCTTGTCAGGAGCAGTTAAGCAACTTACTAGTCAAATGGGTAAGGTGCTTTGTTCAAATTTAGTATAGTAACTCGAAAGTCTTTGGTTCGAAACCAGCCATTTTTAAATTTGTTCTTTTTCTGGAAGTTTAGATACTTCGACTGCTTAATGTACGAGATCAAGCCATAATTGAGCATTTTGGCGACGTTGGAGTGAGAAAAGGATCAGGAATTTGAAGTGTAGCAGAAGAAACAGGAACGAGAGCTACAAGATTATCTTATAAATGGAATATTGTCAGAACAGACCTGCAATGTAGCACATCATGCTCACAAAAGATGTGATTTGTCTCCCAAATTCTCCCTGACTATGCGACTGAATTATATGCATCAGTGATTCTCAAATTGTGTGCCGCGGCACAATAGTGCACCATGAAAAAAACTCCAGTTGTGCCGCGAGAGAAATTGGCATTGCTAAAACTGACCTGACTTCAAAAACGTCACAAAAATCATTCAGTGTGCCGCGAAAAATTTTATGTAAGAAAATGTGCCGTGGAACAAAAAGGTTTGAGAAATACTGATACAGAAAGACAAAAATTCAGAGCATATTTACTAAACTTTAAAACAAAATGGTCCAAAAACATAAAACTAGGACAAATATATTTCATGAAGGTTTGTGGGTTCAATTCCCGATCGGCCCAAAAAAATGTTTTCATCTACATTGCAAATTAATTTTTGCTCTCTTTTTTGTAACTTAATGTTTTTATTTTATATTTTCTGTATCAGAAGCACTCGAAAAAATATTTTAACAGCTGCACAAATATGTATTGACACCCAAACTGTCCACATCCTTACATCACTTCCTCCAAGAAAGTTCATAAAAAAATAATTTTTTTGCTCATTCGCGAATCATGTTATGATGAAATTGAAGTGGATCTAATGGCTGATAAAATCATCATAGCTGATGATTTTCATTTGAATTAATAGCCATTGATGGTAGCTGTACGCGCAAAATCAATCCACTGATGTATATTTTTTTTGTGTTTTTTTAAGACTTTACTTTACAATAAATAAATGATCACAGTGGTAAGATTAAAAAGTTCAAGTAAATTGATCCACATTCCTCATCTTTGGTGTATAGTCAGTGTACAATATATTTATATAAATATGTTCAGCGCATCCCATTTGTATTATTGGCTATAGCACTTGATCAAGTAACCGTTGAAAAGGCAGATTATGGCTTGAACGATTAAAGTTCATGTATAATTATTGATTTATCTGAGTGGTTTTTGCTGTTCTCCATGCATTTACTTGATGATTGAGGCATTTAATTTTCGGTGTGTACATTCATAAAAAAACTACAATTTTTTTTCTCTTACTTTCCTTTCATTCTTTTTTATGTGCTGTGCTTTTTTTTCAAACTCTACACTTCGTTTTTGTTTCTTCTTCATTCCGATGAAATCGTGAGAGAAGCTCAATTAATGTACACTTTTATGATAGATTCTTTTCTTTACAGCATGTAAAATTATTAATTAAAAAAAATGTGGCACACAACGCAACTAAAAGCTCTAATATTGATTGAGTTAATGGTTTTTTTTTGTTGAACAAGAAATTTAGAGTGAATTTTTTTATGGGATGTGAACTATTTTTTGCAGAATTTGCAGCAATCAATTTGCAGATCGTTTGGGAAGCGTTACAAAATGGCGTCTATCAAAGTTTAAGATGCAGATCAATTTTGATCCAAAGGTGCACTAGGTTGATTCGCAGCTAATTCGAGTTTAACTAGTAAGGATGCACCAAACTACTGCCTTCAGCTCATAGTGGGATCCGAACCACTCCTTTGATGACATTGCAGTCTGTAGCCTACAAAGGAAGGCTGTAATCTTAATATCCAGTACATTTGGTTTGAAAAAGGCAAACAAAAATTTCCCAAGCTGAGTCTCGAACCCAGGATCGCTGTGTTGGTTTTATAATAATTATGCACCATCGCACTAAACCATTCCGCCACTGAGCCACTTTAGCTCACAGTTTAACATCTTATAAAATCACATTATCTTATGAAATCAGAACTCATAGTAAGATCGAAGTAACAACTTTTGAACCCATCATTTATGAATAACCCCCCTCAAAAAATCTACATATTCCCAAAAAATAAACTAGCAAAGATCCCAAAAAAGACAAACATTTCACCGGTTTAATTATTAACATCAAATTAAGATGCGATTTTTTTTTAATTCCAAAATGTGTCAGTTATTTAAAGTGTGAGCTTCTTAAACTAGAAATAAATTATGCTAATCTGCAGTTTAATTTCTTTTTCGAATAATGCACTGAGCAAATACTGTACAAATTTGTTGTAAATTGTATGAACGTTATGTTCAATTAGCAAGCTCGTGTAATTTAATTTGAATAATTAACAATGATTTGAGCCTCTAGAGTGGATTTAGCATCTTAATTGTAGAGAAAGTGCAGGTTTTGAGTTCAAATTCAGAAGTTTTTATAATGTGTTGAAGCTTGAGTTGGCATGCCTCCACTTTGCAGGCTACCTCCCAGAAAAAATATGGAAGGCCAACTTATTCGAGTTTTTGGAGTCTTCCCACTCTAGTTGAGGCACTAATATGAAGATATTTCAAGAATATAAGCTCAAGTTGATTCGACTCAACTTAGTCAACTTCAACAGAGAGTGTCTTTAAAACCTTAACACCGGTCACTAAGTTAGGCTGTCCGTCGGTTTTTGCCGATTTTTGGTCAAAAAGTAAGACATATCCCGATTTTAGCTTTGAAAAAGCATGACAGGCCAAATTTACAAGCATTTTCCAAGAATAACAGGTTCAAAAAAGCAACACATTAAGGATTTCAGGCGAAACTTTGTTCAAAACAACGGGACCATCCCGATCAAAAAAGCGTAGATGGACAGCCTACACTAAGTTGCAATTTAAATGTTCTTCCCAACAAAATTCAATTTTTAACACCAAATCCTTCAATTCAATCTCAAATAACAAATGGACACGACACCAACACCCCATTCCATCATCAACATCACATCACAAATCACAATTCCTCCACAAGACACACAATATCTATCAGAAAGTCAAGCAAATGCTGTATAAAAATTATTGTGTGTTGCTTTGAATTGATATTATACTCATCATCATCATCATCATCATCATAATTCTGATTTCCAAGCGCTTTTTAAAACATTAAAAAAAATAAAGAAAAAGAGCAATAAAAATGCCCATCACAAGTTTGAGATAAATTCTCTCTATCTCACTCACATGTTCATATAAAAAAAATTCACAAACAGTTGAGAAAACTAAAAGATTATTGTTAATATCTTTAATTGGCATGTATTGTATTTTAGGCTTCGCAATGTACATTGCGTTCTCTTTTTGATGGCTATGGATAGAATGAAGAGATGATGATTAAGAAGAAGAAAAACGCAACATTTGCCAAGATTTTTTTTTTCGTTGTTCGTTTTCCTCATCTTCATGTGCTTCTTATCCATTCTGTTCTTTTTTTCAAAATACTTAATAAAATAGGAAAGTAGCAATTGTTGTTGTAGAATAGTATTTAATATGATTATGGAGGCGCAATGAAAGACGCAACAATAGGGCAGACAGTAAGTAACTTTATGCATCAACAATACATTCCTTTTTGTTAATGACATCAATTTAAAAGATGAAAATGCAATGTCTTACATGAGATTAAGTTCATATGACCGAGCGGCATATGGGGATGTGTTGGTTAACTTATTCCCACTTTTTTGGGTGTCATACACAGGATTTGTGGGGATTTTACGTAATTTTGGATACTAGACTAGCTGGATTCAAGTATTTAAGTCTCAATAAAGTCATTAAGTAAAGCATCACTAGCTTTGATTGATTGAGACACTAAATTGCATCCCTAATACAAAAAAGCAGTTTATAAACCAACTTTATGTACTTAGGCATCAACCCATAGTTGCAGGCACTCAAATATTGCACCCCAATTCCACATAAATCCAGAATATCACCACAACTACACATCTACAGCCCGGTTCCATTCCTTGTTGCAGAGCAAAAAATAAAAAAGATAATAATAAGAAGTTAATTCACTTACCATTTTCAATATTGAAGGACTTGGCATTAACACGTACAACAAAACTTCCAAGTGGAACATTCTCAGTGATGTTGGCATAATAGACACTTTCTAGGAATCTCGGAGGATTATTTGTTGATCCCTGAATAATTATCTTTACATTAACTTTCGTCTCTTTCGGCGTTGGCATTCCACGATCACTGGCACTAATAACCAAATTATATTTTCCACTAATTAAATTGCTGACACTATTTTGGTTGCTCGGCGTCTTTGAGTGTGACTCAATTTTTCTAATTAGTGGCTTTGCGAGTTCAATAAAACCGTTCTCGGTGTCGATATTAAATCGACCGTCCTCATTGCCACTAATGATGTTATACGATATTAATCCATTGTCTCCATTATCCTTATCAACGGCAATAACATGCGTAACTAATTGACCGACTGTTGCTGAATCACTTAAGTAGACAACCGTATCTTTAGTCATTGGCTGAATAAATGCTGGGACATGATCGTTGATATCAATGATCATAATTCTAGCCGTTACTGATGTTGTTAACCGTACAGATGCATTTGATGATTGGTCAGTGGCAGCAACGACAAGAATATATTCTGACAGTGCCTCATAATCAAGTAATGTTAAGAGCGTCAATCCGCCAGTTAATGGATCAACAGCAAATGTATCATGTTCATCAGATGGCACTTGCTTAACAAGCTTATATTGTATTTCACTATTACTGCCCGTATCAGCATCTGTTGCCGTAAAGTTATAAATCAATGTCCCAATTGCCGCATCCTCCGGTATCTCTATGGTAATTGGATCACGTTCCCAAATTGGTGCATTATCATTGCAATCAGCAATCTCAACTTTAACTGTTACAGCTGAACTTTGTGGATTATTTGATGCACTTATGTCTAATGCACGTATTTCCAATCGAAACTCGCTCTGCTTCTCGCGATCCAATTTCCTAGCTACAACAAGCGATCCCGTATTTCTATCCATATCAAATGCACCCGCAATAACGTCATTTGTGAGTGGTGTTAGCGAGTATGTAACATGTACACCACCAGCACTTGTTATCAGATTATCGGAATCGGAATGCTCTGAGACACCAACTGAACCTACAACATATCCCACTGGCACGTCTTCTCGCACCTGTTGAAAAAAAGAGATAGAAAAAAATAAATAAATTTATTAATTTTTTGTTCTTCTTTTGTCTTTCGAGTTCTACACACACACAGACATTCTTCTTTCGTCTCTATCTACCTCTCATTCATACAATGACCAAATGTCGTCAATTTCACATATCTCTGTTGGTCACTCAAACTCAAAGCGACGAAATGTTTGATGGTTTTTTTATGAAGTCATTTTATAATCTTAATTTAATAATTACGAATAAAAAAAATGGAGAAAAACGAGCAAGAAAAGAAAAAGAAACGGGAATTTTGTTTTTTTGAGGCTTAAGAAAGTCAATCGCATGTAAGAAATGAAATGGAACTAGAGAAAAGATTTGTGAACATGGATGGGCTCATCTATTATTATGATATCAGTAAGAACTGCTTTATTTATGTCACATTTTCGGTGAGTTGAAGTTAGTCATATTTAAATACTTTTCTTTTGTGTCTTTTATGGTTTTGGATTTTGGATGAAGTTGTTTTTTGTGCTGGTAAAATAATTTATGAAGAAATGTTCGTGATGGAAATTTGTTGAAGATTTTGTTTTTGTGGGAATTTTGAAATGTATTTTATTAACGTTTATTGCTGTTTGGATGGGAGTTGACCCTTAACGTCCACTGGCTACACTCATGAATATGATCCCGAATGGAAAATGTCGGTTAATCGAATAGAAATTTGGCGCCAAGGCTAGCATAGTGCTGTGTTCAATTTAAATCCAGCACCATGCAAGAGTCACACTGGATTGATGTCGGATTTCTATTCGATTAACTGACTTATTCCATTCGAGATAATATTCATGGGCGTATCCAGGGGAGGTTTACTGGGTCAAGCACCTCTCCCCCCCCCCTAACCTAATTTAGAAAGTTTAGATATTGTAGAACTTTTTTAAATCCGAACCCCCGAAAAAAATTCTGGGGACGCCCCTGATGCTATTATTCTAAAGTTTTTAAACAAACTACCCCCTCCTCCCCCCTCCACCAGTGACGTCAAAAAAGTATCAAACATCATAAGTTTTAAAAACTACATATTTTTCAAAAATTAATAAGAATTGCTTTTTTAATTTCAAGCATTCAATTGAATAATTCCATTCCATCTATCTAAACCAGATAAAGGCTTCCTATTTATAATATCAAAAGACCAAAAAAAATTAAATTAAATTTTATTATTCAAATTGAAGCTCAGCTTTTTATCATTTTATCTTTCTTATTTATAGCAGAATCTACTTCCTCAATTTAAAATCCTCTCATTCATCCCTTATGAAACCCTTTTTTGTGCTTTCCATTTTCTTTCTAATCTCATAATCCTGGTTTTCATGTTTCCTCACAAAAAAGGAGGAATAGCAGTAGCCATAAAAGAAAGTGAACAAGTAATAAAATCCACATTGTTATGGAATATAAGTACTGCACTTAAAGTTCATGCTTTACTGCTTAGGTACCTTTAAAGCAGTGTAGTCCTAAATGTGAAACTGACACGAGCCGCATGGTGTGTGCAACTTCGGTCATGGCTTACCCCTCAGGTGTGCGGAGGGTTCAAAAACTTTGGACAACACTGCTTTTAAGTTTTAAAAATAATTGAATGCTCCTTTCAAAAAAGATTTGAACCCTTGCTTCAGGAGCCTAATTGCAAGAAAATATTGCATCAACAAGGGTAAGCCTCCTTGCAAATAACGACAGAAACCCAGAGGGGCCGTTCACTTATGACGTCCTGTGGGGGTTGGGAGGGGTCAGCAAGAAAAGAACAATAGATGTTCCTGGAAATCCATAGTTTTTTTTTGAAAAATGACCGTTAATTTCTGACGTCATAAATGAACGACCCCAAAGCACAAATATGACAAACTTATATTTTTATAAACCGATTAAAAACTTCATTTCATTAAAAATCAGAATTTATTAAGGGGTCGTTTACTTATGACGTCCGAAATTAACGGTCATTTTTCAAAACAGAACAATGGATTTCCAGGAATTTCTATTGTTCTTTTCTTGCTGACCCCCCTGGACGTCATTAGTGAATGGCCCCTAATGAATTCTTAAGAAAAAAAATTATGACACTTTTACGAATGGACAAAAAAATATCAGCGCTAATTTGCCACCCAGAAAAAGAAAAGAGTCAAAACCACATGTTCATACATCCACAAACACACACTCAATAATACCCACACAAAAGGAGAGTGCAAGAGAAAAGAAAGAAAGCAAATTAAGAGAGAAAAAAAATGCAAAAGGTGCGAAAAAGGAATAAATCTTGTGGCTGGGCAAAAAGGAATTCAATTTCCTTTATCAATACGTTCAGCGCATCGCTATTTGTATTTCCTTAAGCTCAACTTTTTCAACACCAAGCACAAAGGCACAAAAACGAGAATAAAAAACAAAATTTAATTCTAGATAGATAAAAATGGTTGAGGCACAAAAAAATGATCATTTCTGAAATATTTCAAGATTATCAACACTCATCATGCATTTGCAATGAATTAGTTTATTTTTCTGCAAAGCGCATTGTTGGCAATGATGAAAATATAAATTTATGGAATGGTATGAAGTGAAATGCAGAGGATGAGTTGGCTTTGGCGCATTTTTGAAGAAGGAAGCGATTGATTGAACCAAAGTTAATTAATATTTGCTTGTTGAAAAAAAAGTCTTGGTGTTTAACTATTGTTGAAATATAAGTTATGCCCTTGACAATGATAAGACTTAGATCAGTGTTGTCCAAACTTTTTGAGCCACGACACACCTTAGATGTAAGCCATGACCAAAGTCGCACACATCATCCGGCTCGCGTCATTTTCAAAAAATTTCTACGCCACACTAGAGTGTCGTGTCACACATTTTGGAAAACACTGACTTAGATCATCATGAGCAGAAAGGAGAGACAGTAAAGTCTGTAGCTTATGTATGGCATCTGGCCATAAATTCTGATAACCCCAATAGCTCAGTGGTAGGAGCATTCGATTGGAAATTGTAAGACGTAAGTTCGAGTCTTACTCGGGATCGGTTTTTCAGATTATTTTCTGTTTAACATCATTTATGAACCTTGGTCTCCCAGTTCTGGTAAGTCACTTCTTTCAACATCTGTTTAATAGCTTCTGACTCTACTTGTAGGATTTAGTAAACTCAACTCCAAGATATCCAAAAGTAGCAAAGCTTGTAGTCGAAAACAGCCAAAATTAAATTTCATTTCTTAATTAGCAACAAAAATGCACATACCTATCATAGCAATAAGGTCCCATAAGCTCCCCCTACGCCTAAATACGACCAAACCCCAACCACATTCTAGAAAACCTTGCTACTTAAAAATAATAAAAACAACAGAGCAGTAATATGTACGAAAGAAGAAACCTCACAAATGAAATACGCGAATAAAATACACATTGAATTGCGGAGAGAATGATGGAAATAAAGAAGGAGAAAAAGAACATGATGAAAGGTATGAAAAAGGCAGCGAAAGAATCTTGAAATTCAGTTTTTTGTTTTTTTTTTTCTTTCTTTCTTTCTTATATGTTGTTATATGTGCACACAAATGCCTTCATCGTTTTATGTATGAACAACGTAAAAAAGAGTTCTTTTTGCTTCATTTTAATTCCCATTTATATTTTATTTCCCCATTTTTTCTGTGCAATTTTTTTCATATGAGTAGGTTTGGAATGTTGGTGGTATGTCTGGCTGTACTTTCAGCTACTTAACTGACACTTTTGCAACCTTAATCTTACATTGATCGACTTTGAGCTGGTTTCTTAATAATACTTAAATCGATGGAGATTTAAATGTCATTGAAGGTGGTCACTTGCTTTCGTCCGAGTTTTAGGACCCTACCTTGAGTGATTTTAATAAATTCATAGAATCTTTGGTGAATTTGTGAAGTATAAGATTTTATACAAAAATCTTCAAAAAAATTGTCAGCATTCCTAATCAAAATTTGGGTTCGAATCTCAACCTTAAAACTTTTCAACAAAACCAAAATGCGCTTTAAGCATCCTACTCGATGACTTTATTACTTGATTTTTTTCCTTTTCGCAAAAAGAACGAGATATTTGTGCATTCTTTATTCTTATTTTTTTGGTGATTTTATTTTAATATTCGCTGACTTTTTCGTCGCACAAGAGGTTACCGAAAATTTCTTGCCAGCCTCGCGACGACGCGAACATGTTGTTGAAGTCGGTCTGAACTGTTTGAGGATTTAAAAAAAAGTATGAAACGAGAACAATACTCTTTGCCACTGGCTGTAATTTCTCTTCGAATAAGAAATAAAAAGAAAAATAATATTTTTTTGACAGTCATTCCTTCATAAATGAATTTATGATGTCATAACCTACAGGTCGCTTTATTTAAGCAACAAATAACACGATTAATCACGATTCATGCGAGAATCACTTCTTTCAAGAAAAAAATTAATTGCTTTCTAATTGAAAATCTTTTTTGTTCTTTTTAGTTTTCGATTTATTTTTCTCGATTGTGCCAAAAAAAAAGAAGAAATGTGACGAATTTTTGTTTTCGGGGCTATTAGGAGGCTTTTTTCAATTTGGTGTGTACAGTTACGAAAGGAAATAATTGGAATTTCATGAGATTAGTTGCAGCCTTTTGTGAACGAAATGGGAATTAATTTTTTGGAGGTGCTTTTTGAGCTTTAATTTGTAAAAAAGGTGTTGGGTTGGATTTTTGGGAGAGAATTGAGTACTAATTGTAAGTTTAAAGGTTCAAACATCACAAATGAGGGTAATCAAAGTAATTCCTTTAATTAAGTATAGTCAATCTAGCTTGCTATATACAGAAGTTATGGATATGTGAACTTAACCCCACCAAACTATCCAAATCAATTTAAAATCCAACAAAACTCGAATCTCAGTCCACAAAAAATAAAAAACACTTCACATGATGTTAAAGGAGGAAGGAAAATTGAGAGAAATAAACAGGTAAAAAAAAATCGCGCATTCCTCAAATTATAATTTCAAGAATTTTTCAATTAAACATTATTGACAAAAAATTTCTTGCCATGTGGAGAGAAATAAATGAGGCAAAAAAAGGGCAGTAGCGAACGTCTTGAGAAATTTTTTTCGAGTAGAAATTGGAGAAATTTTTGTAAACTTGTAGGATAAAAAAGACACTCAGAATGTAATCGAAGGAATTTGGGGTCGTTAATAAATGATGGGTACTGATTCTGAGTCTGGGGCTATGTGAAGCTCCGTTAAATCGTAAAATCGTGGTTTGATGGGTCGAATGAATCTAAAAGAAGTCTAAGATGCAGCTAACGGGGTCGTGGGGGGTTCTTTCTGGCATAATAGATCTAATAGAGTGTTATTGCATCCAAAATGATATAATTTGATCTATAAGGGTTCTTAGGGACTCTAAAAAAGAGCCTAGAAGATATAAAGTAAATTTATAGCATCTACAAAGGAATTCCTTTAGCTAAAAGAATTCAAACAAGAAGCAACAATTCTTAAAGCAGCCTAAAGTGTTAATCATTCATATCATTCAAGCACACATCATTCACAAACAATCCCACAAGAATTAAAAGAAATTAAAAATTGTACTTACTCTAAACACCAAGCTCGAGCTAGTAAATGTTGGCCGTTGGTCATTTAAATCAAGAACTTCAATTCTCAGCACTCGAGTTGTTTGTTTTGGTGGTTTACCGCCATCCGTTGCCGCCACAGCCAACCGATAAATCGTATGCTCTTCGTGATCTAATGATACACGAGTACGAATTAGACCGGTGACTGGATCAATGGAAAACATTCCATAGCCATAGCCATCCGAGTCACGGCCTTTTAAAATTGAATAGGTTATTGTTGCATTATGTCCATTATCACGATCAATGGCGCGAACTCGAACAACTTCTGTTCCAGCTGGCTGTTCTTCTCGTACACTAACAACATCTTCTTGTGGATCGACTATTTCTGGACTGTTATCATTGACATCGCTTACAATCACATGCACTGATACACGGGCACTACGATAAGGTGTTCCTTGATCTCGAGCTTCCGCAACAAGATCGTATGATGCTTTCAATTCTCTATCAAGTGGCTCACGAGTTACAATTTCACCTATGAATTAAATGTAATAAAACATAAAATGAGAAAATGGAAGGAAAATAAATTTTTTTTTACATCGTCAGCAAATCATGACTTTATTCACTAAATTAAGAGAATGAAGGAATGAAGTACAATTTTTGATAATAATCAAACGAACGTACGGCAGCAGTAAACAGCAGCTTTAGCATAAAGTGTGGTTCGGATAAAAATTTGCTTGGGATTTGTTGAATGAGATTATTTCAATCTTCCCTGAGTCTACCTCTCAAAAATAATTTCTGGCTACGTCTTTACGTGCTTATGTGTCACTAATGGTAAGGTTTACAAACTGATAAAGAAGATGTCCTGATTGAGGCGCCTTGGACTTTTTGAGAATAGATTTAAAGCTTTAAGTCCATCATTTTCTGACCCACACTTTACGAGACCAACAAATGACTTTCAAGCGTCTTCTTCTTCCTCGGCTCATTTTTTGTGTTTCACCAATGGCCGAGATTGGTTTTTTTTTTTATTTTTGGTTACTCTCAACTACAGCATGAAGTAGTAATATGTATAATCTTAGCGCACACAGTTCAGCACTCAAAATGGTAGGGTAGATATTACTTTATAAAGCCAACATTAAAGAACATGCACAAACATTATGCAAAGCATATTGAATTAATAGTCATTTTATGTATGAGAGAATAATGGAGGTTTTTACGAGAATACTGAGCAGTGTGTGCGAGATTCGAGAATTTTGCTGCATGCCAGACTGAGCAGAGATGTAGCTAGGGATGTTATGATACCTTAGCTGAAGGCAGGGCATTAAATCTAGCAGATTAGTTGATTTTCAATTATTTTGAATATCTTTGACTGTCAAGACCCTTCCTGACCCCTGAATACTTTACTATGTACCCATCCGCATCCAAAAACATCCACCATGTGACTGCTTATTATTGAATTTAAAGGAATAAAATCGAATTAATACTTGTTCAATAATATTTAGGTATTTTAAATTGTGTAAAATTTTATAAGTGTTTGCGAATGGACGAGGAAAGAGAGAAACAGCAACAACAACAGAAAAAAAGTAAAGTTGATAAAATGAAACTTGTTAGTAAACTTTAAGAAATTTGTAATCGCCATTGGACTTGACTGATACTTTTTCTCTCATTCTCATTTTACATTGTTGCGCGTTCTTCTGTGTTTAAAAAAACAATCTAAAATAAAGAAGGAAATGTAAAGCCGTCGCAATTGGATTACTGATATGGTTTGTGCTCACACAAACATTTCATTTTTCGCATTATTATTGCTCTTGCTCCTGCCTAATAACATAATATATTTATTTATTTATTTCCATGACTTTAAAACAGAGGGGAAAAGAAATTCATAAAAAAAAATTGTTGTGTAAAAAGCAGCAGAAATGTTGAATATGAGTCAGACTTTAGTTTATACTTGCGGGTAAATGTTTGCATATAAACAATGTTGAAAAAAAAATTAATTTGATTCTTGATGTAAGAAATGTTTTTTAAAAATTTTGTAGATTTCTAAGTTGTGTCTTCATTTTTAAATGTAGATTTGTCATTTTTTTAGATTTTTTTTAAATTTACATATAAAAATAAGACTTGAATTTTCTTTCAAAAATTATCAGCCACCCTAATCAGATGCGTGGTCAGACATTTTTAGTGAATCTGGAATTTTTTGACCTAAAACCTTAGCGAATCTAATAAAACACCCAACCATCCCCCCTCCCCCCCACCCTAATCTTTTGCTAAACCCATAAATAAACTTCAATCTCGCTAACTTCAACTTAAAATTTCACCAAGGGTGTAGTGCTGATGCAATGGCCAAAATTGATCAAAAATGATCAAAAACTATCAAAAATGATCAAAAAAATTACCAAAAATGATCAAAATTGATAAAAAATTATCAAAAATTATCAAAATTGATCTAAAATGAAGAAAATGTAATTCTTCAGTTCCACACTCTTGATTGACACCCAAATTTTTTTTCATCTGAATAAAATGGGTGTCAACGCCTAGCCAAAGTCAAACTCATACAAAATTTGACGACTTTGAGTTGATGAGTTGAAACTAGACACATAATTCAGTATGCACGCATGAGTTCGAATCTCATAAAATTCAAAAATATTCCTAATGTAATTTGATAACTTTTTTAATGAATTCTTTTCAACCTCAAATTTTGAGGGTCTAAGTGAACTGTAACAGATGTCTTAAAAAAATTCAACCAATGTCACCAGTCAAGTGGCAGTTCACTTATTACGTTACATGAAAAAACAACTTTATAGACCCCCTGCCCCCTTAAAAGCATTACAAAATACGCAAACAGCTCCTAAGTCATTTAATTTTTTGAAAAACCTTCTACAATTACTCAATTGCACCCCAGACAAATTGCGTATACACCACAAAATTCCAGCAAATGTACACTTAAGAAATTTTCCATTAATATGCTGCATAAAAGCAAAAAGGCAAAACAAGAAAAAAAATGATTATTTATATTTTTTATAAAGAATGAAATGAAATTAATTAATTAATGCAGAAATCAGATAGAAATCATTACCTTCTTATTTCATCTCATAAAATATTCTAAATGCACTTCTGCCGTAAAATTGCCGCAACAAAAAAATAAAATAAATCCGAGGCAGTGAGAGTCAAATAGAAGCCGCAAATATGTGGTTGTATGGATGAGAATCATCAATTGCCATTACTTGAATATCTTTCACTCTAATTTGTTTACAATTCATTAGCTCTAACCAGTTGAAGCCTATCTATTTTTCTCAACGTCAATTTATGCTTCGCAGAAGAAAAAGATAACTTTTTTTCCCTTTCGTCGTTTTTGAGTTCTTCTTCATCGTCTGATCGCTTGTTGTTTTATTTTTTCCTTATTGCCTTTAAAGACTGGTGAGTGAGATGAGCCAGATGGATGCAAGTTGTGAATTGAGATGAGTCAGAGTGAGGCTGAGAAGCATTAATGAGCTTCATTCGTTTTAACTTTAGGGAGACTTTTAGATTGGCTTGATAAGTTAATGATGAGATGAAGAAGGACATTATAAGAACAAAACGTTCATGAATAGATGCACAATAAGCATAATATTCAAGTGGTTCGGATCCCACTATAAAATATAGGTCTAAAGGGTGTGGTACAATAGACTCTGTTCTAATTTTAATCGCAGTGCCTCCAGCTGAAAGGCTGGGCCCTTCACACATTATTATTATTAAGGATAATATTGGTGATTTCAGGGCAAAGTAAAGTCTTTGTGTAATGCTATATGTTGGTGAATCAGCTAGAGCGAGAGTTAAGCATATGTGGCTGTGTGGCACGGAACAAGAAATCAAAAACCGACTTTCAGAAAGAACACTGGTTCGATTCCTACCAGAATCAATACGACAATATTCACAAAATCTAGAATTCTAAGCTAGTTCAAATCCCTCCATTTCATGAGGTTTCCCTTAAAGGGTCGTTCGCTTATGACGTCCGAGATATAGAGGGTGGGGGTTTAAGATTTTATGACAGCTCATACAAAGTAAATTTATATTTATATAAATTTTGTGATAGGGAGATCTGATAATCATGTTATTTGCGAACGTCATAAGTGAACGACTTCTCACAAGCACTAATTTAAATTGACGAATTCATCTTAAAAACAGAGATCGAAAACAGATTGATCGATATTAAGATCCTGTGTTTTAAGATATCTACTAGGTGAACCCTAACCCAGACAGACAATTAGACAAATAGCATCCCCAACCACACCTTCTCTCCCCACAAATTCAAAAAGCAAGGAAACTTTAAAATGGAATAAAATGCATTTCTTTCAATATTAATTTTTTAAGCAAACATACGGTAGGTAATCGACTATAATTGTTGGAATCTAAAAAGCATCTCGAATAGTGCAATTGCCTTTTCATCTTCAATTTTTTTCTTTTCTACTTCTTTAACAAAACCAAATAGCCATTAAGCTCACTAATTCTTTTCTCGTCTTTTTTTTCATTTCTTTTCCTCATTCCAACCTCATCTCTCACAACACAAGATGCATAGAATATTATCCCGAAATTACAATAAAGAAAACAAGAATAAGAATTTATATTCTTGTGAGTGGCAAACGAAAGAGTCTGGGTGCTGCTGTACTTTTCGGTGTCCGTCCTTTGATCATTATTTAATAAAAAAAAAATATATTTTTTTTCGTGGTATAAAGCAAAAAAAAAATGATTTTAGTCAGTTGAGTTTATTTGCTTCCAGAATTTTTTTTCCCTCGAAACTTGTGTAAATACACTTCTCGTCAAACATTAGATTCCTCTTCTTCTATTGCCTTTCTTCTTTTATTTTATATTTTTTTATGAAATGAAAAAAGAGCAAACAAATCTTTATGGATTTATTTCCATAACACATTGTAGTTAAAATGTATTCACGCAGAGTTGGAATTGGATGGCGATTAGAGGTGTGAATGGAATTTTTACACGTTTGACTACTGATTGTGGTGAAAAGGGATGAAATTTTTGTGTTATTTGTGATTTAAAGGATGTTTTATTGCTGTTGAAGGAAGTTTTTATCTTGTTTGTTATATGGGCAATAGTTTGGGTATTAACACATCAGTTTATGGGAGTTCTGACTCTAGATAGGCATTGCTTTGAAGGGATTTAGATATTTTTCAAATTAAATGATGCTGTATGTCGAATTGACCTTTTGAATGGAGCTAAAAGATGACTTTTTTGAAGCCAAACTTTCTAATATGGCAGTTAAGCCTCTATCGTTGAATGATAAGCCATCAATTGTGCAACAGCCCCTCGTCTCCCTCCCTAAGGGTTGATAACCTCATCCTCAATTCTATGAGTTTGATTCTCACTTGCAAGCCAATCACTAGACTTGCTAAGTCCCCTTTTATCTTGTATTTCATATAGTAGCATATAGTAGCATATAGAAGCTGATATAGTAGCATATTTAAAGTAAACAGGCTCTGATGGGCTGGATATATCATAAGGAGACCTGTGGAAGCTCCATTAAATAAGGTCTTTAAATCTGACTTCGTAGATGACAAGAGATCACGTGGGATGTCAAAGAACTCGTGGAAGGAAGCTTTTGATATAGACAGTATAGCGCTTGGTATTGGAAATTGGCAGACGGTAGCCAGCGATAGAACTAGTTATAGCCGTCAACTAAGAGAGGTCATGGATCACAATTGATTTGTACGACCAGCGAAGTAAGTAAGTCATATAGAACTAAACACACAGATATAAAGCTTAACATTCAACATCACCAAACCACCTCAATTGTCAACTCTGTGTCGCCAACACATCTAACGTCCACAACATCCATTTCTTCATTCTCTCATCGACTCGTTTTGATGTTAAATATTGAAAAATTGAGTTAATAATTTAATTGAATCGAACCATCGCTGACCTCAAAGGTAAACGAATTGTAATATTTTTTATTCTCACTGCAACAGCACCTTCGAAATGTGCGCGAGAAAAATGAAATGCGACAGTATATGATAAATTTGAGGTCGAAGAGCTTAGCTTATCTGTTGAGCAGTCGCAATATTTTTGCATAAACTCCTTCACAACTCGATAGAATCACTTCTTTTCCCTCTTTTTTTTTTTCTCTGCTGCATTCAGACACAAAGTCGAGAGAATGAAGCAGAAAAAAAATGTAATTTAAATGTTTCACGATCTCATTTGCATTATTAAATTTATTTATTGATCGAAAAGAGTCAATTCTTGCTGTAATAAATATTTCCATTTCATCTTTACGGAAATTTTTGAAATTATTTCAGTTTTTTGCATCACATTTTTTTTTTATCTTAAGGATTTAATGTTTTTTCTTGTACTTTTTTTTTACAATTTTATGAAGAATGTCTTTTGCGGAACCTTGTAAATCTTATTTTTTTTTACAGGAACGAGAAGGAACATGATATATTGAGAAGGGGAAAAAAATAAACTTTTTTTTCTTGCAACAAAGTTGCTGAGGGGTCGTTTAGGTGTTATGGAATGTTGCTGGAAGCATAACCTGTTGTCAAAATGTGGATGCTTGATTCTACACTTCACTTAGTTGATAGTTGGACATTTTATATTAAAAATGAGTAGCTGAATTTTATTCAGAACTCAAAATTAGCAAGCTCGAAAGGCACATGGTGTAAAATATCCGAAAATGTGGCACCAGGATGGCATGAACGCAGCAACATTACAGATTTCCTCAAATCCGACGTGATCTTGCGTCTGTTCTTTATTTGAGTGACATAACATTCAAAAGACCCCAAAACAAAATTTATCAATTTACATTCAAAAAATGATGAAGTTTAATAAATTAAATTTTGTTTGTGTTAAGCTGTGGGAATTTTTTTGGCTGTCCAAGATGCGATTGGTATATGAAGAAGTTCTGATGGATCAATTTTAAGATGACAAGCTGCATTTATTGAGTTTGTTAATATGTTGATGGATTTTTGAGGATTTATTGCTTTGTTTGGGATTAACACAAGTCGGTTAATTGAATAGAAAGCTGACATGACTCTGGAATGGTGCTGGCTTCGATTTAAATCCAGCACCATGCCAGAATCACACCAGCTTAGTGCCGGATTTCTGATCGATTAATCGACTTGTGCTACTCGGGTTGAGAACTTAAAGATATAACCTAGAATTTGTCAATAATTCAAGTTTCTACTTCGAAAATCTAGATCTTATGACAAAATCTAAGTCAGTGTTGGAAATGCCATTAGAATCCAATTCTGGAACTAACTTCTAGTTTGATAATCGATGAAGTAATAAAATCAAACTCTACTAAGTGTCAACTAAGAGTAAAATCGACTGAACTCTAGTCGTACCCAGTTAAACCAGCTCAACTTCAAACTCTGAATAAAACTGAATCATGTAATCCCTAAAGCAACAATCACACTCAATAAAATCGAGAATAAATTCATTCTAATGGATTTAAAACATTTTTATAATTGCCACATTTAGAATTTATCATATAACACCAACAGACTTTAATTTTATCTTCGTGTTCTCAGGCTAGCAATATTTTAGCTTCAATCTCGCGTGCTGTCAATATATTAATATCCATAATACCAAGAGAGAAAGAAAGAAAAAAAAAATCTGCATCGAATTTCCATTAATCATAAATTCTCTTTCATGACTTTATTATTATTATTTGAAGGCATTTTTTTAAGGTTTAGATTTCATTTGTAAAGTATTCAAATACTTATAGCATTTTTTACTTTTGTAGATCAAACCTTTCTAAAACCTCAATTTATATTCGTTTTCTTTTTACTTGACTATTTTTTTTTTCTTTCTTTTGTGTATGGATATATAAGCGATATATATCGAGATCGAAGATGCTGTGCGCCACAACTCAATCAACGCAAATTATTTACTTAATGAAATCTATCCATCTCTCTCGATTTTGGATTTGGAGAAACTTTTTTTGAGGTTTATTTTGGGTATGGAGTAATTTGTAGCTTGATCTCAAGGGAATCGAACTTTTGGAACATCATTAATGGAACAGAAGTTGAGTTTGAAGTAGTTTTAAGATTTATGGGAGAATTTTGAGCGTCTTAGTCACTCCGATGAGTTTTTATTGAAGAATCGATATTTTCCCGCCAAAAATTATCCACTTGGACTTTAACCTTAATATTCCTTCAAAAATACATTGAATTATTCTTATGATAAGATTCTGAATATCAATTCCTTGGTGAGCTTCAGGTTTTTGCCTTTTCTAGTCACTTAAATAATGGAACCAATCCCTTCCTTGAAATTTATAGTCACTTTATGCCGTACGCATCGAATTAATTACTCAAAAAAAATTAAAAAATTTAAAAAAACTTGCAACTCACCAGAAATTGGATTAACTTGAAACGATGTATTGCTGGGTATCAAGCTATATCTAATTGCTGCATTAACATCCAAGTCCGCATCTTTAGCTTGAATCACACCAACAACAGCGCCACGTCGTAAATTCTCTTCAACAGTAAACTCATATGCCGGACGTAAAAATTTCGGCTCATTGTCATTTGCATCCATAACATTTACGATTACACGCGCAGTAGCTGTTGCTGATGGAGTTCCATTATCACTGACTAAGACCGTTAAGTCATATCGATCTCGACTCTCTCGATCGAGTGTTCCACGCAAATATATCCAACCGCTATTTGGAAAAATTCCAAATAAATCGAGCACTTCTGAATCACTCATGTTCTTATTTATTTTCTTTTGCTGTTGATTTGCTTGATTGCCATTTGCGGCATTTGCCAAACGGTAGGTAAGTCGTGCGTTATTCCCAGTGTCCAGGTCAACTGCATTAACTTGTAGAATCTAATAATATACAATGGGAAGAAAAAAAGAGAGAAGACATGAATAAATAAGGCCTCAATAAATTTTCATATACATGTCCGTATGTACATTTGAAAAAAAATGGAATAAAATATCTATTGTATGTTAGAATATCGAAACTAGAGAGAGAGAGAGAGAGAGAGAGAGAGAATTGAATGAGAGTAATAACATCAAGTTTCTTAAATTTCACAAAAAAGAATTATTTTCATCATCATGAAAAGAAAGAAAATTATTTCAATTGATAGTCGACGAATAAATATTATTTCTGTAATTCAACAATAAGTAGCAGTAGTAGAAATAGAAAGCACGACATTGATGCTGATGATGATGATACTATGCCATCCATATTAAGAAGAAGTGAATAGATAATATCAAATAATGAAATAATATTAATTACGCTCCATATTTAGGTGGAAATGGGAGAAATTTATTATTGATATCGGGGATACAAGTGGAAGTTTGGAGAATACGGATGCCCTTGAAATTTTATTTTGACATGTAATAATATTCTGCCTTAAAGAGAGTTCTTTAAACCAGAACTAGCTTCATGACTAGAATAATAATAATAGTGTGAGAGGGTTCCAGCCTGGCGGTGTGCTACTACACGTTGCGACGAGCTGAAGGCACTGCGATCCTGATCGTTCATGACTAGAACACTGATACAAAAAATGAGTGACCAGTGAACCTTACCCGAACGGCACTTACTTACTTACTGTAACCATGTTCTTATGTGGAGCCTTAGTTACAACAAAAGGCTTTCCATCTGATCCGAACGGCACAAGTCGGTTAATCAATCAAAAATCTGGAACCAAGCCGGTGAAACACTGACAAGGTGCTGGATTTGAATCGAAGCCAGAACCATGCCAGAGTCACGCCGAATTTATATTCAATTAACTTGTGCCATTTGGGTTAGCTAAGATCACATCAAAGACTTTTCTGCATTTAATATTCATTTGTTTCCGATTATCCTGGAAACTACTCAGATGTTCAGTAGCTCATGAAGCTATTCCTCTATTAGTAAAATCCTATTATCGCAACTTTATCGATCGTAAGCTATTAAGCACCCCTTAAAATTCAGTATTCTCTAAAAATGGTCTCCCGGTTAATACAAAAATATCTCATAACCATATCCCCTAACATCTGCACAAACTCCACCATCATCGTTGTAAGTAAAACGTTTAATTCACAAAATTAAGCTAAATATGGAATTCTCCCAAAGAAGTACCATAAACGAACAAAAAATAAATATGAAAGTCAATTAGGTAGGTTCATCTTTTTCATTTCTGCAATCTCTATGTGTATTAATATAACACATCATTTAGATAATATATCTCTAAGCAGCAGAACATGAATATATATAAACTTCTTTCTCACTCTTCATTTCTCGCGCATTAACAATTTCGTGATGGCTCTTTTTCTTCGAAAAATATAAAGAAGTTAAAAAAATGAAAAATAACAGTATATGTAGAAGAAGGCAGTATCTATGTTGTGTTAAAATTTATATTTTAGATCCATGAGCCAGCATGATAGGAACCGTAAAAAAATAGTTCACTAATGCCTGGCCATGAGAAAATGCTGACTCTAAAAAAAACGAAACATTTCAATGACTGCATGATATCATACACAAGAAATTATTCTATTTCGATATGTTGTGATCGTGTAAATTAATTCTATAGCACCGTATAGGACATGAATTAATTTTTCTTCTCGAAATTCTCATTTTTTTTTAAAAAAAAATACTGAAGCTTAAAGTGGAGTAATTGAATGAAATTCTTTTACGATGAGCTGGATTTGCTGAAATTTAAAACTCCTTATTTCGCTGTAAAACAGTATGAGAAATTATTAATGAATTTTTATGGAGCAAGTTGGGAAGGAATGTTGAGGATTTTTAAGTTTGGCGCATTTTAGTTCTTTGCTGGATTTTTGAAGAAATTCTAAATACTTTTGGGGATCTTTTGGATCGATTGCAATTTTTTTAAAAATTTATAGAGTTATTAAGGGCCTGTGTGAAGTACGCCGGTCCAAGTTCGAATTTCGATCTGAAACTTAGCTTGTTTATCGACATTTTTGCGACAATTTTTGACATCTATTTTGTTTTTTTCGACACCCTTTAGTTGTCGAGATTTCGAGGGTTGAATTTTGGACAAAAAGCCCGGCGTACTTCACATTTTCTGCCTCGAAAATTTCGAAAATTTTCGCAAAAGTGTCGATAAACAAGTCAAGTTTCAGCTCGAAATTCGAACTTGAACCGGCGTACTTCACACAGGCCTATTAAGGTTCTTATAAGGTTTTTTAAGGTAGCTTACAGCTTCACTAAGGTTCTAAAGGATGATTTAGAGCTCTGTGATCCGTTTTAAGCACTATTGAACTTGCTTTAAGTGTTTAATGTCAATATAAACAATTGTATGTCCATTATAACTTAGTTGAGTATTCTAGACCTCCACTAAGTCAGCCAGACCTCCACTAAGTCAGCTATAGCTCTTAAGATCCCAAAATAGTTGAGTATCGAACTAAGTTCTTAAACCAACCACATTTTTGTCTTCAAATCCTCCCAAACTGACTCAAATTCCAATAAACTCAATTTCATATCCTTGAGGTAACACAACATACTCAAAAGAAGAAGGCATGCATGCATACAATATGCATCACTGTTGCAGAAATGAAGCAAAAGAAGCAAAAAAAAATATTAAAATAAATTTTACAAACAACAAAACATCAGAAGAAAAGAAATATATGCATGCATTGAAATGTCTATTGTAGATTGATTAATTGATGATGAGGTCAAATGGAAGAAAGAAGAAAATGTGCAACATAACATTACTTGAAGTCGTATGAAATTTGCAAATAAATGAAGAATAAGCGAGTAATGTGCATATAAGGTTGGGGTGGGGGTCG
Organism: Chironomus riparius; assembly: GCA_917627325.4. Classification (NCBI taxonomy): domain Eukaryota; kingdom Metazoa; phylum Arthropoda; class Insecta; order Diptera; family Chironomidae; genus Chironomus; species Chironomus riparius. Next base: position 10,227,456 of record OU895877.1, on the reverse strand, counting down.
TTCAGCTATGATATTTGTCATTTTTGATATTCTGAAGCTGCTGAATGTTGTAAAGCTGTTAGACATTCCTCAACACTTCGCGATAAATTGGAGACGTAATTGTTAAAGGACCCACAAACGGAAAGCTTTACATCTGTAAAATTCGTTTCACAGCAGTGCCATTTTTAACAGATGTAAAAAAAATTAATTAATGTCGTAAGTTTAGGAAGAAATAAAAATAAAAATTATCCAAACTGTTCTTTGCTCGACCGATGAGATTCCATTAAAAAGTTCAAACAATTTTTCTGCGCTTTATAACAAATCAATTAATTTCGTCTTCTGGCATTGCCTTCTTATGCTTCTTCTCTGTCTTTTTTTTCTTCTCAATCTTCCTGCTCATTCTGAATGTAACTTTTATTTTTTATATTTTTCGATGAAATAAAAAGATATATTCATAAGAACAAAATGTCTATTTGCATCTGATTTTGCATCATGTTTCACCAAATGACTATTTAAAAAGCCATAAAATAAAGAAATATTGACAATTAAAGAATAAATTGATCGCTCTTCTCAGTTTAATTTAACATGATTGCATATGACTTTAGGCTTTGTCAATAATCCACTACCCATTCTTATGTGATTGAGTTGGAGAGTTTTATTGATGATTATGATTTCATTGCGCATTATTTTGAGCCGTTAGGAAGGTCTTTTGTTTCTTAAAGATTTTGAACCGCTTAGCTTCACGTTTAGGGAAAGACAAGACCCTCCTGGCTACTCTATTGGTGCATTGTATTGTGGATCTATTATTATTTCATTAAAGGAAGGATTTCTGGAAGGAATCGAACCATAGTCTTCAGTAGAAAACGATTTTCAATTGAAGTTCTGATGCAACCTGATTGTCACAGATGATAGTGTCTCAAAATTGACGGAATGGTCTTCATATAGATTAACATTAATATCGAACCATTCGAAGTTTCGGATTCTAGATATTTTCCTACAGTTCTAATATCCAATGACAGTCAATACAGCCAACAAACCAGAGTTGCGATATAGGCACCTGTAGATAGGTGAGAACCGTACAATTCCTTGATAATTTATAAGGTTTTTATGACAAAACCATACAAATTCTAATAAAAGTTTACAAATTATCAGGAATTTGTACGGTCGTCAGGCATGTTTTCTGTCAACCATTTGACGTTGACTGGATTTTTTTAATAGTCACTCTATGTATATATATATAATTGAAACAAAATGGAACTGTTGACGGTCCTTAAATAGCAATTCGCTGATGGACCTTAATAAAACTAATTAAGAAGAAGAAGAAGAATTTGTACGGTTCTCATCTGTTCACAGGTGCCTGTTCTCAACCCTACACCAAACCACAATATCCAATACTCAACAATCCCATTAATCCACAGCAAAAGTAGACACAGTGAGTAAGAAAAGAAAATATCCATTAAACTGACTGTGCTCAGTTGCACAAGAATAAAATTGGAATAAAAACTTTTTTTTTTTTGAGATTTCAATCTCTTTCCTTAATGAATTTGAATGATGTCATATAATTCATTGCGAATATCCACTCACCAAAAAAAAATCAAGGAGGAGGTAAAAGAATTAAAATTATCTCAAGGATCTTCACAATATTAAGATGGCTATCTTGAAAATTGTAGTAATGCAACAAGTAAATTAATTTAAATGACTGAAATAAATTCTTTCATTTCCAATTCTTTCCTCCGTTTTGTGTGTGAATTAGCACGATCGTTCATTGATCTTATATAATTATTGGATATTGGGAGACGTTCATTAATGACGAATATTCTAGAAAGGTGGTTTTTGATGCAAGTTTTGAAGTGGAACTAAGCTTTAAGTCCTACCAACACCCCATAAAAATGATAAACTGCACACAAAACTCAGATGAAATGTTAAGCATGCATACATCATTCATAAACAACCCCCAAACTGCAATTCTCTCTTTTTGTTTCGACAAGTCTAATTTTTTTGGATAAAATCATTTCAAGTTGTTGTGAGGTAAAGAAATTTTTATGAGTATTTAATCGATATCTCATGCAGCTTTTACAAGCTCATTAACTCATAAAAAGCTTCTTTTAAATGCATATTAAGACGATCATTTACCTGTGAATTAATTGGCATTGATTCCAATACTTTGATAGTGTACTCATTACGTTCGAAGACGGGACTATAAAATAAAAGAAAAAAATAAAAAAAATAAAAATGTAAGTAAGTTGAGAATGGAAGGGTCGAGATAGATAAAAAAATAAAATAAACATTTTTCTTTTGCATTTGCTATGATTAACAACTTCTTACCTATTATCATTGACATCTTGCACCTCGACGAAAATCGTAAGATTCGATGACAATGGCGGTTCGCCTTGGTCCGTTGCTGTAACAATTAATGTATGACGTTGTGATGTTTCATAGTCGAGATGCTGCGATAATGTTAAATGGCCCGTTCGTGAATCGATATTGAAGAGATTATTTGATGTCAACATCGATGAAATTGAATTAGATGTGACGAGATTTGAGTTTGACGAGAGAATGGAGCCACCGTTTGATAAACGATAAGTGACAGTGCCACTTTTTCCTGAATCACGATCTGATGCTGAGACAACATATAATGGCATGCCGAGTTCGAAATTTTCAGGCACAGAGATTCTCACAGTATTTGATTCGAATGTTGGGACGGAATCGTTGATATCCTCGATGTCAATATTCACCTGTAAATTGTTTTAAAATAAAATAAATGTATATAAAGATTGAAAATAATGAGCATGAAATTTATTTAATTTTTTTTTGTTTTCTTCAGTAACTCTTCATTCTTTTTCCCTCCCTTTCTTTATGTTCATTTCAATTGTCTTTCGTCACATTTTGAGAAATGTGTGAGCGACATTTTGAGTATTGAAATCAAACAAACGAATGAAAAAAAAGTATCAAAAAAGCGACTAAAGGAATTTGGATGTCGGGGTGGGGATACTCGGGTTGGATTTATGCTTGAGAATTGTTGTTGCTGGTTGATTGTTTGAATCACAGCATTTTCTACTTTATAATCTATTTTCTATGATATGACTTAGTCATCGAAGCTAGTTTTTAAACTATGTTGGGGAATTTGAGTCTTTTAAGACAGAGTTTTACTCAATCATAGTTTAACCTAATCATAGAATGGCAACAGAATGTGATTGGAGTAGAAAGTTCAACCACAGAGGTATCCTTACTGTAAAATCCTAAAGCTAGGGTTAGGTTGTGTATCAAATCTATATAATAATATTATGGGTGTGGTACGACTGCCCCAAAAGCATCTGCCCAAGGCTTAACATCCCCATTATATATGTGCCACAATCAACTGCTCCAATGGGCTGACTGCCTCAACGTATTAATTGCCCTAAAGTATTAATTTCCACAAATACAATTTCTCATGGGTCTATTTAGCTTCTATTAGAGTTGAGAGGTTTAATTTGATGACCGTTGAGCTTCTTTTGCCCCTACATTGAGCTTGAGCTCAGAATACTTACTAGGTACCCACCTAGAAGCCTATCTTAAAGCTTAACATTCCTAGTTTTCTCAAAAAACAAATGAAACCTTCCGAATCTGATATAATAAATCCTAGTGTCCACCCCTGATACCAATATCCACCAAAAAATATCTTCTTCTTCTTCCATAGGACAATTGCATTACAGTTGTTATTTAAATTATTTTCTCGATTGAAGCCAAAAGCAAAATAATTCGTTTGCTTAAAGAGAAAATATTTTTTTTTTTCGTTTGTTTGTTTAAAATAAATTTTTTAATGTGCTCCTGTCTCTTCTGTTACTGTTTGTTTGTTATTTTATATATTATTATTTTTTTTTGTCGAATTTGAATAACCAATTTTTTTTTCTTTTCGCTTAAAAATTTTTTTTTATCTTTGAAAAGAAATTGTTTCTTTTCGTTTGTTGATATGCGATGAAGTATTTTTTTTTTTATTTTTGGTTTGATGTCAATGCAATTTATATGCAGAATATTTCCACCATTTTTATTTTTTTTTTTGGTGTGTCTTTTTTGTTTTTGTCGGACATTATTTATTTAGTTTTTTTTTCTCTCCCTTCAGTTTTGTGTTCAATTGTTAATGCAACTTATTTAAATCCAGCTTTTTTTTTCTTTCTTTTTCCATCGATTGCATTTAATTTTCAATGCATCATGATTCATGAAGGGAAAGAGACGCGACTTTCGCGAAAATGTACTCGACGACGTTTTATTATATTTTTTGGTAAGTAAAATCGAAGAGTATGCTGAATGAGGCAGGGACATGGAAGAAGTGGATTGGGAGGAGGAGAGGCAAGCAAAAGAGACACACAAAAAAAAAGAAAGAAATTTGTATTCAAACAGTGAGAGAGAAGGGCAAATGCTTAAACAAAACTATTATTGTCGTTTCGCTTGTCCTTGATCGCATCTTCTGGCTACTCTTTTCAGCTTTTAATACTCAACAGAAATTATACACGAAATTATTAGGTTCAACCAACAAAATACTGGTATGAAATGCTTGGGATAGAATTCTTTGATGATTTATGACGCATTTTTTGATTTGAAAGGTTAAAATGGAGATTAGCTGGTAACTGGAAGGAATTGTAAGAGTCATATGCATCCCCAAAAATGCATACTTTGATATCTACTCTTCAAAGTCACTAGACTTCCTCAATATTAACCTTCGTACAAGAAAAGAGCTTTCTGACTCATCATTGAACTTAGAACAATAAAAACTTAAAGATTTATGAAAAATTAGTAAAAAGTAGTTCATAAATGATGTCCTTCATTTAGAGGTAATGGAGATAGGGTATAAAAACCCATTTTTAATGAATCACCCCTAATCTGACTGAAGGTTCTAATTTAAATCAATTTAAATAAATAAAAAAACTAGCAGACAGCCAGACAAACTAAAGTCCCACATCTAATGACGAGTACATCCAAAATCCGTTAAAAATAAATTCTCAAAAAACCACATTTAATGAAAGGGGACGACGTAATATGATATGATTCTTGTTCCTTGTACTTTAAAGAAGAAAAAAGGCAAAATATATAGACAGTAAATTACCTGAGTATGTCCATATGATGGCGGATCACCACTTGTTGCCTGAATATTGAGTAAAACTTGAGATTTTGTCTCGTGATCGAGCAAATTAGCCACTCGTATGTTTCCCGTCACTGGATCAATGTTAAAGAATGCATTCGGATCACCCGAATAGATAGAATAACGAACAGCACCGCGGCTTCCTGCAAATTAAGAACAAAAAAAGAATAATTTTAATGATTTGAAAAGAAATAAAAAATAAAAAAAGATTTATTTTTCACAAGAACTCAACATAAAAATTAGTTTTAGAATGCCTTAATTAAGTATCATTTTGAAGAATTTATCAGCCGTAGATTTGCAAATGTTATCCATACGAATGTAAGAAAAGCATAAAAGAATTAAAACAAAATAGTTATAAAAAAAAAGACTGAAGATTCTAGGCGCTTCAATTCATTTGTATCGTTTATAGCCACATTCAGATTTTTTCTTAAAAAATAAAGAAAAAAAAAGTCGTGCAAAGGTCGTAAAAGAGTCAAATTCAGTCGAGTATCAGTTCTGTATTTTCGAGCTTCTCTTTTTCAACAAATCGAAATGAGAGAAAAGAATGGAAATATTCTTATGTTCAGCCTGCTGCTGTTGTTGCTTCGATTCTTCTCAAAAAGTACTTACAATCAAGATGTGTTTATTATAATATTTGATTATAGACTTTTAATGTTTCTTCATCTCTCTATCTTCCTCCACTCGCGTACCTCCCTAATATATCTCTTTTCATTATATAGTGTACAGTACTATGTTATTCAGACTGTTCAGTTAAGCATTCTTCACTCTTAGAAGAATATCTATTTGAGTGAATTTTAGTTTCCATTGTAGCTTGATTTTTAAGAATTTATGTAGATTTGAGGTTAAGTTTGCAATTTGTGTTAGGTTATCATATTAAAAACAGACAGTTTTGCGCTTGGAAATAGAAATTGGCAAACGGTAGCCAGCGATAAAACCAAAAAATAAATGAAATAAAATAAAATTTGTAAAAATGGGAGGGGGGGGGGGGAAGGGGGGTGCTCTAAAAATGTACAATAAGTGGCTTCGTTTATTCTTGCCAAAAAAAAATTTATTTTGAAATGATACAAGCATCTTGTGTTTCTCGTAATTTATAAGGATTTGAACCTTCTTCTTATCTGAATATTTTGATATTTTTGGTTTCATGTGGATTAATGTAAGTATTATTCTGATTTAACCTCTAAATAAACTTAAATTAACATAGAATCATATTAATCCTAAGGATAGTCTTGAGTATCTATCTTGCATGACAAGAGTTGCATAACAGATAGTGCCTGTTGATAGGCAAGTGACAGACCGCCACTCTCTCGCAATAAGTACCAAAATGCGCCCACAAATCCATCACTTCCCCAAAATTCCACAAACTTAATTCTTCTCAGACTCCGTACAAAAATTAAACAGAATGCAACAAGATGCAACAACAGCAAAAATAAAAGAGTTAAACAGAAATTAATTTTAAAACCTTTGTTTTCGATCCAAAATTCCCAAGAATGGAAATTGTGCATATAAACTAAGGTTAAATGTCTTTTTCTCTTTCTTTCTTTTTCACTCTTTTTTTTTGTTAAAATTAAATTATTTATTCACTTCTTCTTTTCACATCTCTCCTATTTGCTCTGCAATGTAAGTATATGCATATATGATTTATATTGTACTAAGCGAAACACAATTCCAAAAATGTCTACATTTACCATATTATACTACCATCTTTTCATCTTTCTTCTTAGTCGCCTCATCAGAGATCGAGAAATAAAATAAAGCTGGTAAGGATGAACTAGAGGAGGACGTTAAAAGCGCATTTTTTGGATGTGGTGATTTATGGCAAATGATTGGAATTGCAAACAGATTGATGAACAGTTATTGAGCCGAAAAAAAATGCAACAAATACACAAAAGACACCTAAGGACCCCCCTGGCTACGCCCTTGGGGTTAGATGGACTATGAATCAAACAGCTGTGCCTTTAGACCAGTATTGTGCAAACTTTTTTGAGTCACGGCACATCTTAGCAAAGTCACACACAGCATGCAGCTCGCGTCATTTACAAAATATTTCTACGACACTCCAGTGTGCATACAGTTTGGACACAATGCTTTAGACTGACTGAAAATCAGATGGACAAATCGCGACTGTTAAAAACAATGCAACACATCGCCAGCTATAAAAGCTATGTAGAAAAAAGAACAGGAACAAATCATGAGAATGAGTATTAATGTGCCTAGTTTTATTCCCTATTTAAGTGCGAGACTATCGTTGGAGGGCATTGAGTATCATAGTCGTGTGGGTCAACAGCTCTTTATTCAATTTTTTTTTTAATGAATGCAAAACATTCAAGACCCCATAGACTGCAAACTTGTTGTTGTTGTTTAAAGCCCTCCCGACAAGATAACAGAATCAGCTTCCTTTCCATTCAGTTCTCATTTCTCTATCCACTCCGATGTGACTCTCTAATCAGGCATTTTATTTAATTGCTGTATGAATAAAGCTTTTGTGTTACTTCGCTGAACATGCACATAAGGAGGCACAAAAGTTCAAAACTATGCCTATATTTGCATTTTTTGTTACTCACTCTCTTACTTCGATAGTTTAGGTACTTTTTTGTTTTGTTTTGTTGCAATTATTTAAATTTTAAAAACTTTGCAATTTCTAATCTCGCTTTTATCTTTCAGTTACTCTTTTGCCTTCTCATTCTTACTTTTTTTTTCACTCAAATTTAAGCAAATTAAAAATAAATGAAGTATGGGAATATTTTGGAGATTGTTTGATAAAAGCGCAGTTATATTGGAATTTAATTAAATTATTTTGTGGGGTCAAGAGTTGGCCACTTAGTAGTGTATTGTGATTTTGATGATAGATATCTAGTTGGAGTAGAAAGTTAATAAGGATTTTCTATTGTTTTGTGAGTTGGGGATTGAAAATGTTCAAAGTAGTATTCTGTCAAGCTTCTTTGCAGGCGTGTTTCAGAAAAGTAGCAATAAAATGAGGATGGAAGCTCAAAAAGATGGGAAAATAAGGACGATTCGTTGGTTCTAATCCTATTCCTTAATGTTATTCTGAAGCTTTGATTATTTGTCCTTCATGGTATCCCAAGACTCAGTTTCCTTATGATACTAAATATGATTCTGATCCTAATGACAATAAGGCCGTCCAAAAATCAATGAAACTGCCTGACTATATTGAATATTCAGGACAAAATGACTAAACCATCCCACATTCTTCAAGAAAATAAAATACTTAATATCTCATGAATTTAAAGGCCACTAAGTTGGTATCACAAAAGTTCGTTCAAAATAGCACCAATAAAAAAATAAATAAAAATCACAAAGAGTCATGACACATGCTATACACAATAAATGCTTTTCAATCAAACTGATTATTGCTTAAATTGAAAAAAACAACAACGCAGAAATGAAATGATGATTAAGTGCACTTAATTGGTGTAGAGAACCGAGTGTGTGCAGGCAGAGAGAATAAAAAAAAAATTATAAAATTACTCGACGAAGAGCAAAAATTTTACACTTTACTTTTCATTAGCACCAAAAATATTTAACAAGACACCATAAGAAATGTTGAAAATTGGCCAGACAATTTTTCGTTCTCTTAAGAATTATACAGCATGAAGAAGTAAGACAACAATTGAAATAAAGAATTTCCACCTTTTTTTCCTCTCCTTTTTTATGTATAAAAAATTTTTTTTTGTATTTTTTATTTTTATTTCATATTCATTGTCACAGTCAGAGTCGAACGGATAATTAAAAGTATTAAAGGTAAACATTTATGTCATCTACTGCCTGCAGAAATGACATTATGCTTATTGTGTTGTATAGTGCAGTGCCAATTGTTCTTTTTTTTTGCCTATTGTGACATTTAATATATATTATATTACATTACATTATCATCGTATTCGTATATGTCGGCCTATTTCACAATAACAGAATAATTAAATCAATAGACCAGTGTTGTTTGACTAGCTTTAATGAATAAGATGCAGATTATGAAGATTATGTTGAATTTAAATGACATTTGGATGATATCTTGTCTGGAGTGGCTTAAATGTTTCAGTTTAGACCAGATAAGGTATAATTCAAATAATTTCTTTGATTTAGGATTTTAAGTTCCAAGGAAAACATTTTGAAGCACCAGAGACTATTAAAAGTTCAGAAAGAGTTCCGACCTAGCTGCTCTGTTGCTTTAATTGGCTTAAATAAAGATTGGATTAGAATATTCTAAAGCTCAGAACAAATGATGCTAATCGGGGTATCTTAGCTGTCAAAGATAACAAACTTTTCTTGTTTAATGTCACTAGCATTGCAGAAATTTTTGTCATACTTTGTAAAATGATTGAGAGAGCTATTTCTGGTGAGAATCGAACCCATCCTTTACGAAATAATGTTCCAGAAATCAAATCTGTTGCCTAACCACTCGCGCCACAGAAGCTTAACTCTAGCAATGACAGATTTGCCTATTTATGACTGGAAACCAAGATTCCACTCTGCTCTGACACTACATCTAACTTTGAGATTGTGCTTGACTTAAATCTAATCCAGTACTATGCCAGAGTTGAACCAGTTAAGTCCCAGATTTCTATTTGATTAACTGACTTGTGCTATTCAGGTTAAGGTTATACTAGAATCTAATGATTAACAATATCTTAACATTTGGCATACTAGATTAATTTATCAATATATAAGCATCTACAACCAAACATACTATTTAAAGATCAAGGTTCAGGTATTATCAATTAGTCTAGACTAAAAGTATCTACACCATGAACAAATCTTAGTCAAATTAAATCTGAATCATCCAAATTCAACCAAATAAGAACACTGCAATAGACGAAGAGAACTGCGGAGCGACCTGAGGGAGGAGGGAAAAAAAGGCACAAGAAGAATTATCTCGACGATAATCTGCATATATGCAAATAATAATAACAATAATAAAAATTCCATCTGAAGGATTTTTATATAAATTTAAATTTAAATTAATGGCAGGAAAGTGCATTGAGAGCTGGCTAGAATATCATTTTGATATTCGGTAAATAAATTATTGTCAACATTCGTCAGACGTTCGGTGGAATTGAAAGGCAGTCAACCAGGTCTCATCTAATATTGAAAAGAATTTTTTTTTCTTCTTTCATTCTCATTTCTCTTTCAATATTTTGTTCGTTTGAGGAATGGCACAAAAAAAACAGAGCCCATTATTTAATGATCAGCCAGATCGCGATGTGTGCTGTTCATTTTGGGATATTCGCTAACTCATTCCGGGATGTCAGCGACATTGTCGTTATATATTTTGAATATTATCAGTCGTTTTAAATCTTTATTATATTCCCTTCATTGAGTTCTTTTCTGTTCACAATGACTCGGTCTCTCTTTCCGTACACAGATATTCCCTTCACATAGCATAACGAACTTGTTGCTTCTCTTTCTCTCTCTCTCACTGTTAAAACTTCTTGTGTGCTTCATTCTGGTATGAAATTGCAATTTAGTGAGGACAAACAACGAAAAAAAAAATTAAACATATTCACAAAAGATGCCAATTGAATGGCAGTCAACGAGAATCTTAAATTTATTGAGAAAATATAATGTTGATGTGAGTTTATATTCACTTTGGACTGCTTTGCTAGACCCTCTCCTCCCTTCCCTTCCCTAATAAAGGATGTCAAAAATAAATGACTTCTTACTTCATTCTGCTTAATGTCTTATTTTTCAAGAGATTTGAGACCTTCTTTGAATGGTCTTATGCTATATTCAATGCTAAGGTGTAGCCAGAAGAGTCTGGACCCCCTAAAAGTTTTGATTTGCAGCGAGAGCATGACTCAAAATTTTTAAGGGGTCCAGACCCTTGTAGCTTCGTTTGTAATGTCACAAGTTGGTTAATCGATCAGAAATCCAGCAACAAGTCAGCTTGACTCTGGCATGGTGTTCGTTTTGTATCAAAGCCAGCACCATGTCAGATTCACAAATGCTTGGTGCCTAATTTCTATTAAATTAACTGAGTTGTGCTATTCGAGAATGTTCAAAGCTTGAGCAAGCTTAAAACTCAGGAATTGTCTTTAAAAAGAAACAATAATTTCTATGACTTTTTAATACGTGCGTAGCCGGGAATTTGAAGAGGGGGGGACAATTTTTTTTTGTATGGAAAACTTTTAGGGGGGGTTGTGGATTTTTTTCGAGTTTTTCATAGAAACTCTAGCAAAATGAAAAAAATGTCTCAAGACGAAGGAGGATTTGTCTCCCAAATCCCCCCTGGCTATGCTCCTGCTTTTTAATAAAGGGTTGTTCACTTAAGACGTCCGAAATTACCGATCATTTTTTCTTCCTGACCCCCCCCCCCTTCTTTGACGTCATAAGTCAAGGCACCTAAGATGCTTCCAGGACTATTAAAATTGCAATTGAAGTATCACCAAAGATAACTTATAAACCTCCTAAAGCAAATCTCATCACAGCTCAAGTTCTTCCCATCCCAAATAAAATGCGCTTCCATCACTCATCCCCTTCACATGTCACAATCCATAAGATTTATTTTGTTGAAAGACACAACAAAAAAAAATAATTCAAAAGACGAGAAACAAAAATCATCTATCAAATAATGAGGGGTCCTCGTTGCATTTCTTTTTCTGTCGCTTTTTTTTTTGAATCTCAAAAAACAGTGAAAATTTTTGCAATATTCAAATTTTTTTCTCCTTTTCTTTGTTTTTTTTGTTATGTTGATTTACATTTCTTTTCCTCAAAAACAAAAAAAAATCTTTTATTTTAATTTTTTTAAACAAATGAAGAATTTTTCTTGGGATTTTGGTTATTTTTTTCCTTCGCTTTTGTGACTTTGGCATCATCACAAAATGGATATATGTATATAAGAAGACGATCAATGTTGTATTGCTGAAAAGAATTGAACAAAATTGTCGTCTTTCTTTCATTCTGTTACTTTTTTTTCATGAAATATATTTATATATATTTATAAAAACAGTCCAAGCGATTTACTTTGAATTGATTGTCTTTCTTCTTTACAAACTTCTTGATGCTGCTGTTGCTGCTGTCGAAAATTTCCAACTTCTTATTACTTTTCTCCCTCCTGATGCCTTTTTAGCGTTACTTATAAAAATAAAGGGCAGCTTACAAATTAAAGAATGTTTGGGTTTGGCTGATTGATTGACCGGGCAATGAGCTGTGGTACTAACTTGACCAGCTGATTAACAAGCTGAATGCAGCTTATTAAGGTAGCTAATAAAGTATTTATCTAACATTAGGACCTTCAGAGGGCTTTTAATAGAATCTTTAAGTCAATAGATGACCCCCCCCCCCAAACCTCACCCATATAAGCTCTTGACAAACTTTTTTTTTTTTTTTTTTTTGACAGGTTTCTATTTTATTATTATTATTATTATTTTATTAGTATTATTGCTTTCACTCTTTACAAAGGAAAAAGCCCCCTTAAATATTACTTAAATTATTTAAAAGGGCGTAAAAAACCTTTACCTAACTTTAAGGTTAGCTCGATCTAAACTTAATAAACTGTTGATTTTTTTGTTTAATATTAGAAACATAACAATTAGTGTTCTAAAATTCTTGAATAAATTTACTAAATTTTTGAATTTAAAATAACCGTTAAAGTTTTGAATTTAATATATAAAAACCTTTAAAATTTTGAATTTTAAAAAAAATGTTAAAATTTTGAATTTTGAATTTAAAAGAGTCGTTATAATTTTAAATTTTTAAAAACCGGTATAATTTTGAATTTAAAAAATCTACAAAAATTTGAAGTTAAGGAATCTGTTAAAATTTGAAATTATAGAGACCGTTAATAATTTTCAACTAAAATTTTAAATTAAAGAAAACCCAAAATTTTGAATTTTAAAAACCTTAAAAATTTGAATTTTTAAAAACTGTTTAAATTTAAAACTTTAAATTCAATAAAATTTGATTTTTGTTTAAATTCATTAAATTGAGCATTAAAGTTTCCTCAATCAATTGTATATCCATCAAAAATGCGCATCAATCATCCAATCAACAAAACAGGCAACTTTTTAAACTTTTCTTCCCAAATGTCGTATTAAAAGGCCAGAAATTGAATGCAGAGAGACACTTCGCAAAAATATTTCTCGTTTTCGTAATTTTTATTTGTTTGATTGTTTTAACATTTCCCTTTTTGCTTTTCGCGCACAGCATAGCATTTTTATATAAACTTATTTTTTTTGGTCGAGAACTTGCAAGTCAAATGCAATCTTACTTCTTTTTGGGCAAAAGAAAAACAGTCAAAGTACAGATTTTTGGTTGCCTTTTTGTTGATCTTCTCTTTTTTTCACATTAAACGTTTATTGGATTTCAAAAATTTAAGCCTCGAAAACAGCCAAAAATTTCATGAATATTTTCCAGTGGGAATTTTTTCCTTTTCATCCCGAAAATAATGCAAAATAATTTTGTATTCAATAAGAGAAAAATATCTTTTTGGTAAATTTTAAGGAAGAAAAATAGTTCATAATTTATTTTAATTTCAACATTTTTTTCTTTTCTTTCAACACAAGAGGTATCATTGGAATGTTCCGGAGAGAGGTACATACAGAAACATAAGAGAAAGAAAAATTGTACTTGTTTTAAGAAAGTAGTTGTGTTATGGGTGATGCAAGAAGATTGAGAACGTTGCAATGGCGCAGTTACGTATTTATACAAATGAATTATATTATTTAAAAACTTAACGGATTTTAGGAATTTGAATTTTTAACGGCTTTTTAAAATTTAAAATTTTTATTGACTTTTTAAAATTCAAATTTTTACAGGCTTTCTAGAGTTCAAATTTTTACTGGCTTTTTAAAATTCAAATTTTTACAGGCTTTCTAAAGTTCAAATTTTTAACAGGCTTTCTAAAGTTCTAATTTTTGATCTGAATTTTTTTTAATTCATTTTTTAACAGCTTTCTAAAATTCAAATTTTTACAGGTTTTCTAAAGTTCAAAATTTTACAGGCTTTCTAAAGTTCAAACTTTTACAGGCTTCATAAAATTCAAATTTTTAACGGCTTTCAAAAGTTGAAGTTTTTAACAACTTTTTAAAGTTCAAATTATTAACAGCCTTTAAAATTCAGATTTGAATTGCTATGAACATTTAATTCCCAAATTATTTAAATAATGAATTTTATCAGCTCTGGCTTCATCCAGTCAGCATTTCATTCACCCAAACTGACCTTTCAACCTCATCATTCACCAAAATGCCCACCTCAAAATATAAAGTAAGCTCAAACATACACAAAAACAACCTTTACATTTGCACTCCCGAATTAAAGGTACGGGTACACAATCAGAGAGAGAGAAAGAGGTGCACGAATCATTGAATTAATAATTGCGCGAATTTCTTTCTGTTCAGCACACAAAAAAAAGAGTGCACAGATTACCATATTTAATTTCAAACATGGACTTTCGGGGGTCTGAGCAGCAACATAACAGGATCAATTTTAATGATCAATGAATCCCAAATACATTCTTTATTTTTTTTCATTCCTTTCTTTCTCTCGCTTACTTAAAAGTTTTTTTTTTCATTTTTCGATGCTTTTCTCGCATTTACTTTATGCCAAAAAGTCCACAAGAATTTATTTTGCATACAAGAAACCAATTAGTTTCGAAAGAGAAAATGTATTTTTTTCCCTGTTGCTGCTTTTTCGGCGGAAAGAAGAAGTAACTGAACTGCTTGTTTTTACGCGATGGGATTTTTTTTTTGTTGCTTGCTTGTTGAGCGCGTTTATGCGAAAGGTCAGGTGGATGGAATTGCTTTTGGGTGAATATTTTGAAATTTCTTTAGTGAGGACTTTATAAGAATTGGATAAGATAGCATAGCTTCAAAATTGGTTTGATTTATTTATTTCTTGATGATGCTAGAGGCTCGAATAGCTTAAGTCGATTAATCGAATAGAAATCTGGCTCCAAGCTGGGATGACTTTGGTATGGAGCTGTCTTCGATTTAAATTCAGCACCATGCTAGAATCATTACGGCTTAGTGCAAGATTTCTGATCAAACAACCGACCATTCCATGGAACTTATCTTATAGCACAATCAGGAGGTAGGCGTGAATAAATAAGGGAAAATAAACAGAAATGTTCTCAAACTGCGAAGTTTTATATGAAAAAATTCCCAAAAAATAACCCGTCCCCTAAAAGTTTTCCATACAAAATTTGTTGACCCTCCCCCCCCCCCGGCTTTTTTTTTAAATTTTTGGCTACATCTCTGCCAGGAACATCTGGTGAAATGAATGCCTCCTTTTCAACACTCAAAACATAGTTCAGAGGTCGGTTGGATGATCTTAACTTTCGGGTGTCCATAAGAACTAGCTGCGAGAAGAATAAACTCCCCCAGAAAGTCCAGAAAAACCTCCTCAGCCCTCTTAAGCCCTGAATTTAAGAACTTTTCTGCTTTCCTACCCCATGTCTTGGATTAATCCAGTACTTATTTACTTCGCTTGCCGTACAAATCAATTGTGATCCATGGCCTGCCTTAGATGGCACCTGAAGCTGACTCTGTCGCTGGTATATATATGGATATATCCAGTAGTAAAGACAGAAAGTGACTGACTTAAACCATAAAATTCAACCAATCAATCCTCAGTCTAGCCCTAAAATAGAAATTGAACTCTATCGATCACGTAGCAACTCTATAATCCACTCTTAATCATCCACATCCAAATTACCAACTCTAAAGCTCTAAAGCAACACTAAAAGTCAAAATTCAATCCAATTTGCTTACATTTACATTCGCTTTTATACTAATTGATGATATTTAAGTCTAATAAATACAATGAGAAGGCATTCCGTAGCATAAAAATAAGAAGAAACAAAAGAAAAAAACCTAAAAGTCAAATTTTTTTATTTGAAAAAAATTCTTATTTTTAAATTATTCATTCATTTCAATGTCTCATAAATTATTATTCATTCCGTCTTGTGAAACAGATGAAAAAAAAAATTTGAGGAGAGACAGAACAAAAATGGCATTTGCAGGAGACAACAAAAAAAATTGATCGCTGATAACTGATAAACGAGGGCAAATAGATATGAAATCGAGAGAATAAATTCTCAAAGGCAAGCAAAAAAAAAAAGATATGCAAATCAGTGATGGAAATGAAAAAAATTCTTACCTGAATTGCTAGATGTTGCAGATACAGATCCAATGATTGTATTTCGTTTTGCATCTTCGCGTACGGAAAAGTTGTAACGTGTGTGATCGAATATTGGTGGACGTTGTGATGAGTCAATGATGCTGATAAAGACTTCTGCATCTTGTGCTGTTCTCAAGCCACCACCGTCAATTGCCGAGATGTTGAGACGATGATATGGCTGATTTCGACTCGACAGCATATTTGGACGTGCAACAAATATTTCGCCACTTCCACGATCAATGCGAAATATTCCTGCATCATTGCCAGCAACAATTCGATATGTAACGGTGCCAAAGCGTCCTGAATCGGGATCACTTGCCGCAATGACTACAACAGATTCTGATGTTGGCGATGACTCTCTTAATGACACATTGTATTCGCGTGGGTAAAAAATTGGTCTATTGTCATTGAGATCTGTAACTTGTATTTTAACTATTGCCGTTGTACTCAAGCCACCTGTATGGGAAAAAAATAATAAATAATAAAAAAAGCCATTAGTCGAATGTCTGCAATTACGAATAATTGAATTTTTTAAGAGCTAGATTTTTTTATGAGTTTAGGTTGAGAATGGAGCAGATTGTCTAGTCTTGAGAGAGTTTGATGAGGGATAGTTGGAATTATTTGGATTCTTGGGCTAAGAGTCATCTTTGAATTGTCTGAATGAATTTTGATGAGGCTAAGCAATTGGAACTTAAGATAACTTGGCTTACTAAGGAAGGTAATCCAATCTGCTCTTTGAAGGTGGTTGGGGTATCCAAGTTGAAGTCTAAAGCTCTATTTAATGGGTTTATTGTTAGATTTCTACTAAGTTTTGGTCAAGGCTTAAAGAGATGGATACTGGGGGCCCTGAATTTGGGTAGATTCGATTTGATCAAGATTTCTCTTATCCGAAATACACTCAAAATGAGGACCCCCCAAGTACATAAGTTTTTAGAGGTGCATCCGTGAATTTTTCTGTTATTAAATCTGTTTAGACATAGAAAAATCTTCAGACTGATTGATTCTGAGTAAATTAAGTTTATCAAAACTTAAAGTCTATTAAGTTATAAAACAAAAAATGCGCCTTAGTCATCAAACACTCCAAAGTGACTTCCCTACTTGCTCTATTCATTCTTCAGCATTTTTATTCTGATTTTCCTTACCTCTATCTGTTGCGATGATCGGAAACTCATAAGAATTTCTCGTTTCATAATCTAAATCGCCTGAAATACACACTTCTCCAGTGTCTGATCGAATTTCAAAATCGCTTAGCTTCTTCATGCCCTCCCCAAGGGTATAGTTTACAATGGCATTTACACCACAGTCGAGATCAGTTGCTGAAACCTATTAGAAAAGGAAATGAAAATAAAATATAATTTTTTTTTTAGTATAATTGAGAAATAATTCATTTTTGCTCGTTTTGCTGTGTCGAGCGCTCACAGGCGTGCTTTTATTGACTTTTATCTATTTTTCAATTAAATTATATTATTTTTGCTGTGCTGTGTTTCCGTGCTAGAATCATTCACAAACAATTCTAAATTAAACAAATCATAAAATTTATCTGTAGATATTTAATTTGGATTTAAATTGATAAAAAAAATAATAAAATAATATTCATAAAGATGCAATAAAAAAATATAAAAATTCTGTGGTTTCAGTTGCTTCCCCAAAAACTTAAACAACAAAAGGAAAAAGAGCAACAAACACACAAAGCATTCTGGCATAATAAGAACATTTAAAGTATTCTTTCTTGCGATCGTTGTGCTTTTTTTTCGTGAAGTAGCCTTAGGCAATAAAAATGAGGTAATGTATTTTGTGCTGTAAATCTGCTTTTGATGTTATTTCGTATTTTGTAATGAATATTTTATTTGAATTTTTTTATTTTTTATTTCTTTGCGCGGCAATTTATTCGCTCTTTCTCACTCACGTTAATTCTCTCAGTCATTGAGTGACTGAATGACTGACTAAATGTGCATTGTGAGAGAGAATAAGAGACCTCATATGAAATTTCAACACCATTTCGATTATTTATTGCCGTCTTGCACCAAATTGCAAAATATATCTTTTCTTACTTTGCTGTGTTGAGCTACAAAATAAAAGGCTTTTGTAGTTGCCCGAGTTGAGAATTTTGGAGTTGACTTTTGACTAGAAATTAAGAATTTTTGTAAAAATGCTAGGATTAAGGGGGTTAAAAATTAAGATGAACACTAGATTGAGTAAATATTGTTAAAATGGCCAGGTTCGAATATCAAGCCAATATTTAAATATCTAAGACTCAACCATCCCAAACCCTAAGTATCGCATAGTATTACAAGGAACGTATTCTTGGTGTATTCAAGTACATCCCTACAGCCAAACACTTTAATTTGACTTCTATTCATACTCTAGGGCATGTAAGATGGTTTGTCCTTCAATAAAGACCCAAACTAGTATCTTATCACAGAATATACTTCACAAACAAATCCCCTAGTAACCAAATCGTCTTTATGTATTACATTGACCTTCTTCAGCAACATCAATGTAATTTATAAGGACGATTTTGGCTACTAAGATCCTTAATCCTTTCATGAGATTCCAAATTCCAACTCTGATCATTCATGCATTACCCGGGTCTATTAATTTTCACAAGCTGCATATCTCAATTCTCTTATTTATGGCTGTTCAAAACTATCGGATCTATACATTTATTTGTTGCACTGCCTAGCCTTGAAATAAAACTATAAATTGTTGCCTTTTGGATATGGCAATTCTCTGTTGCAGACTTCATAGCGTCAAAATTACATTTTTATGATTTAATCTATTTTTATGTTAGCATTAATCGGTTTATAAATGCTAAGGCACTAAATATTAAATTTGTCTTTTGGAGCACTGAATAGCTGCAGAATGATTAAGATATTTGAAATACTTTTGCTTGTTTTTTTTTAAAGCAATTTTATATCGATCAGCTGAACAAATTTGGAACTTGTGCAGAATTTTAAAATTGGAACAAAAGCTTATCATAGACAATTGACTTAATGAAATAACGCATTTTTCCGTAATTGGGTAATAAAATGTCTAAAATTCATTTTCTGATATGAAAAATAAAAAGAGTTTACGATTGGAATCAAGGAGTGTCAATGCTTTCGATCACGACCGAAATCAATCACACAGCAGTGACGATTGGTCAAACATGATCGCGATTTAATTAATTTTTATACATTTTTTTGAATGGTTTTTAAATGGATTTTTATGAATGCAGCTGAAGTTTTAATGTTCATGGCTTTGCTTTTGTTTGTACAGATGAATTGTTGATGTATGGGATTAAAATGCGGATTTCCTTGGTTGTTAATATCTTTAAATCGTTCATATCCTTAGTCATTAAATCTTCAAAATTTGTAAAAATATTTTATTTGTGATTTAGACGTGTGTAAGGCTGGGGTTCTTATTTCAACAATAATTCTAAATTGATATTGATCTTTTTAATATTCTTCCAACTTTTTAGACCCCCCTCCCCCTTCTCGTAACAAAATTTGTATGAAAAATTTTTTTTTGTTTGAACCGTAACAAAATCTAAGCCCCCCCCTCCCCCATTTATTGGTTTTTGCCGATTTTTAGTCAAAAAGCAGTACTTGTCCCGATTCCAGCTCTGAAAAAGCAGGACACACCAAAATTTCAAGCATTTTCCAAGCAAAATAGGTTTAAAAGCTGGGCAATTTAAGGATTGTAGTAAAGACTTTGTCAAAAAACGAGACTGCTCGCTAAAAAGCGGGCAGTTGGACAGTATTTTTAAATGACACCAAAAGTCTCTTCAAAAAAAATCAAACTGCCCTATTGAAAGCACAATCCCAAGCACTGAATGAGTAACAAGAAAGCCACAAAATGAAATTTATTGCACCAATTCAATCATGATCCGGAATGTTGCTTCATTTTTTAAGGCTGTCATAAATCATATGATCGAATGACCTAAATATCTTCATTAAAAAACTGTCGAATTATCAATCACGAGACCTATTTAATGGCATAGCTGTGATTATCAGCTTTAGGGGTCAGCTCACTTAAAATTTAATGACTTTTAATGTCCTGACCATTGCATGAAATTAATACAAATTCCCTGTAATATAAATAATCTTCAGGAAGAGCTAGAAAGACTCTTTAAATGACCAACAAACCGAATCGAATGAGGACATCTAAAAATCTGTTAGAAATCAATGCACAACCATCAACCACAAAGAATAAATCATCAATTTCTAAACAGCAAAAAGAAACAAAATAAGTAGAATAAGGTGGCAATAAATAATATTAACAGAATTTATGGCAAAACCTCACAAAGCACAATCATCCCATCAATCAATTATCGATGATCATCAAGTAATGTTCAACACTTCAAAGACAAATACAATTGAGGGGATGATATGATGCCCGAAGGAATCATTTAGACTCTCCGCAGAATGCAAATTAACTAGTAGCCAACATTCCAATTTTCCAATAAAAGAAAATCTTTTTTTAAAGCGTAAAAAATGTGGATCGAACGTAACGAAAAAAAAAAAAATAAGAGTTAATGACGCTCATATGGATAATGCATATTATCATGTAACGTAAAATCACCTGCATTGCAGAAGGAGAAAAATAAAAAAAAATTATTCATAAAATAAAAAAAAAATTGCCAGTAGAAGGATGGATTTAAAAACGTGTACACACAGTGTATGCACAAAACAAAAGTGCAGTAGCAATTCCTTCAGGGAATTATTATAAAATAATATGAAAATGAAACATGCATACAACTCCGACCGTGGCAGTCGATCACTTGTTGATTAAAACAACGACTTTGGAATCGTCGTCTTATGGATTTTTACATATGCCTCTCAGTTTTTTTTTTCACCAACTTTATTTTATCTTGATTATTATTTTTTCACGCAAATTTATTTATGTTTTATGAACACTTTCATTTGATTGAATTATCATTAATTTTAATGTTATATTTCATTAGACATATTATTTTTTTTTTTTTGCTGATGTAAGAAATAAATTGAATCATTAAAAAAAATGTTGTGTTGATCAGTGTTAGGTAAATAGTGTGATGTGGCACTAAAGTGTGACTCAAATAATCTAGACGTGCTTCGAATAATTCAATTTCAATTGTTTTTACACATATAAAATAAAGATTAATTTTTTTTGAGAACCTTTTAGCTATCACTGCTATCACTATTTCAAGTCCAATTGACATCTGGGAACAATAAAGAACTATGAAAATTCTTGAAACTTTTAGTTTTAGGCTCACGTGGTTGTTCTATCCACACGAATACGTCCAAAGACCTGATGTAACCTGCAATGTACCTGGTCAGTTTAATGAAATCATTCAGCTGCTGGTTTATCCAAGTATATGTAGATCTCACACTTTAATACTTACATTTACCTGATAACTTAGTATTTGTTTCTAAGGCTGCTCCCGACTGCTTGTTGGTATCCCGCAAAACTGATCACGGTTTACCGATTCAAATCAAATAAACCGTTGAATATTTCAACATATCTACAGTATATCTAGCAATGGAGACAAGTTATATGCCGAAGACCTCAAATCTCCACCCAACACACGAACCAAGCTTCGTAACTAGAACTGTGAATTAGAGCAAGAGTTTCTAAAACTTTTCTTGACCTGGCATTAAACCCAATACTTTTGGCACGTAAGGCCAACGCTTTTAAACAAAACCCACTGATGCCATTTCACCGCTGCAGTAACTCAATAACTGAACCCCAAATTCCACAAAAAAGGTTCACCAGACACTCACATTTACGAACGAGAAGTAAAAGAAATAAACTTTATCACAAATCAATTGTAAAAATAAATACTTATTTAATATTGACTATATTAGTCGCCTATTGATGCATCGATAATTGTCTATGAAATTATATAAGCATGAAATTATTTTTTTTCTCTCTTTTCCTTTTCCCATTCGAGGCAGAACCTGCTCGCACATATTAAATTTCGCTTTCAACTATACACTAGTGTTGCTGATTTTGTTGATGCTGCTGCCGCTTCATAGTGCACAGTGATTTTTTTATAAATATATATAAATTGTTTTTAATTCATGTAATATCGAGAAGTAAAGAATAAAAACATAAAAGAAGGCTTTACTGTGTGTAAAATATTTATAAAAATGAAAATAAGGAATAAAATGTTGTAGCTAAGGTTTCTGGGAAGTTGTATCGTCTGGGATGAGTTTGGCGGACTAGGAATTTTTGTTTCTAATTTAAACATTTAGATTGTCAAGTTTGCATATCTTATTATGAGTTTAAGGCAGGCCTCTACTGTTTTGATAAGGTTGCCTTACTCATGGAATCAGCATGAGGCTCTAGAAATTAAAACATAAATTCTGAACCCCAATTATGTTTTTTTAAAGTAGAATCCTAGATTTTGGACCACAATTGTTTAACGTGAGAAGGTTCCAACCAATCAATGTGCTACTAAACGTTGCGATGAGCTGGAAGCACTGATCGATGTTCGAAACTAATCATAATTCTTTAATTTACTGTCCAATTCAATCCAACTTTGCTGTTGACTAGCCAATTCCACTCATTCTTCCGTCAGTTTATGTAAAACTTTACAAATTGTCGATCCTTAATAAGCATATCCCCTCTCGGCTCCGTCACCAAAACATCATTTCAATAAGTCAAGTTATGCAACTCAACATCGAAATTCCTCATTTAATTAAAACAATTTCACAATGCATTCCATTTCGCAGACACAAAAATCCACCTGCGTTCAGTTCCATCTCCCCATATCCCACGACATTTTTCAACTTTTTTTTTCTTACCTCTCCTTTTATCGAGTAAAGTCGATGAAGAATTTTCTTTTTTCTATAATTACAAATACAGCACATGTGAAGCGATTTTTTATTGCACTCATGATCTTTAGCTACCACTTGAAGATAGATGAACAGCAAAAATGCGAATAGGAGATGAGAAAAAAAAATTCTACGGCAGTCAAGTTCCATTTATTTAGTGAAAATAACATCACATCCCATTAAGAGTTATTACATTTGTGCAATTTTATGACGTTTTATGCGAATACTGTCATGGGGCATTTAAGAATCTGATAACGTACGCGTATTAAGCAAGTTGTTTCGCATTAATGGAGAAGAAAAAAAAGGTACCATGAAGTATCTTGATATGGTAAATGCTCGTCTATAGATTCAATCTAGGAGCAATGAAATAAATGCTTTATTGTTGGGTAGACAGAAGTTACATTTTTATGCCATTAAACCGGATCCACGCAATCATGCCAATATT
This sequence comes from Chironomus riparius, assembly GCA_917627325.4. NCBI lineage: Eukaryota > Metazoa > Arthropoda > Insecta > Diptera > Chironomidae > Chironomus > Chironomus riparius. The sequence continues at coordinate 10,203,986 of OU895877.1, read as the reverse complement.
GTTCGAAGCAAAGTTAATTAAAAATTCGCTAAAAAAATAAATATATATATTCGCTCTGCGTGGCTTCGCATTATATCACGTAGGTTATATTAATTTCAATAAAAACATTATGCGAAATGAAAAGGAATTTATCTCTTGATTAAATTGACTTCGGAATATAAATAGCTGTTCTTTATTATTTTTTTTTAAAGAAAGAAAACAAAAATCATTTCTTGGGTGGCTTTCGGAGCTAAATATCGATTTTTACTAAACCTATTAAAAGATAACAGAAAATTTGCACATTAAAATTTCGTTTGATTGCAGATCCGAAATTCTATTTTGGAGACACATTTGTTGCTACTGCTGTAAAATTAGTTTATAAATGTCTTATTTGACTCTAAACCAGTGTTGTCTGCATGTTTTGAGCTACGACACACTTTATGGGTAAACCATGACTATAGTCGCACACAATTAGGACAACACTGCTCTAAACTATTACTCTCGATAGTCAAACGACTCCCTAGACAATCATTGACATTGATGAAATAAAAAATATGTTTTTTCAAGGCCAGTCGGCATGTCTTTTGTACTACAAATCCACTAGAATCAACAACTGGTAATAAAAATCGGAAATTAATTAGACAAAAAATGTTGTTATTCACATTAAAATGTCATCTATCGGAGCGAATCATAAGACATACAGTGATATAAAATTAGATTTAGGTTACTCGTAAAAAAAAATATCTATGAATATTCAAAAATGTTTTAAAATATCCACATTTGGAGGCAGAGTGGGAATCTTGGGCTATGGATCACAATTGATCTGTAAAGCCAGCGATGGATGATAAGATATTTAGGAATCTTAGTTGAAAAAATCATTAGAAGCTTGGTGGATTTTTTCCAAAAGGTAGTAGATTTTGGCACATCTTCGGCTTCGTTGATACTACTAGGGTTGGGTTTGTAAGGCTTACAGGATGCCTACAATAAGATTGACATTCAAAGGACTACATTTTGAAGATATAAAGGGGATTTAAATGTTGGCAATGTTTATTGTAGGGTACCCCGAGGAACCAAGTCGACACACCTTAAAAATCCCATCAGCCATCAAGATTCAGTTTAAACCTTTAATCATACAAGAATTTAAAGCTCAGTTGATCACAACAACATGTGCAGGCTGGGGTAAAGCTAGGAGGTTCTGGGAAGGGGGGTCCAGACCCTCCTGGCTACGACCCTTTGAGTGGGGGTTTTTGAATGGAAAAATCTTAACCCTTCTCTTAATAATCATAAAACATTAAGGAAATCTAAGCTCTATTCAATAGTAATTTGAGAGTGTTCCAGCCAAGTGGTGTGTTACTACACGTTGCGACGAGCTCAAGGCACTACGACCCTGATCGATGATAGAATCTTTTGTACCTTTCCTTAATAATAATAATGTGAGAGAAGCTCAAGTCAACTCTGTTCTAAAGATTCCCAAAAAAGTTGAAGGTTAAATTATTTTTTATGAATTTTTCTAGCAAGTTTTGCAGTTTAACTGACTTGTGTTGGTCATCAAATTCTAATTCAAAAATTGGCTTGTTTGTTATTGGAAACAAATAACAAAAAAAAATCTAAAATCAAGAAGAAATGTTAATAATAACTTTAACTTTAAGAACAGGAAGTGGAAAATAAATAATTGGCACTAAAGTTTTGATAGAAAATGAATTTAAATTCTTAAAAAATTAAGTTGATTTTAGATATTTGCTGAAAAATATGCAAAGAACCTGACAATTAGCAAGTGAAATAATTGAGTAAATGAATGTCATGTCAGCAAATAATGACATAGCACATTTAGGAACAAAAAAATGTTTGACACCCTCATAACTTTCAATAAAAAGCTTCGTGCATCTAATAAAAAAAAAAATTCTGACTTCATGCAAATCAAGTTGCAATAAATTCAAAACAAGCACATTCCTCATTCTTCAATATATCCATAAGACACCGACATCAAATAGCAACAATGTCGCTCGCTCATGACAATCAATTTGTAGTCGTAGTTTGTTCTAAAATTAATAAGATATGATAAGATCGTTGACCATCATGACATAAAGCTTATAATAAAGTGAAAGAAATCCTTCTTGAATTAAATAAATTTTTTTTTCATTTGCATATTAAGCATCGCTATAGCTCATAACTTTATTATTTTTATCGTGGGTGATACGAAACAGTGTACGTACTATTTCCAATGAATATGCCATGTGTGTGTCGCTTAAGACAATTCACATTTCTCAGATATGAAAAAAATATAAAAAACTTTTTTTTATTACATTTACATTGCTTCTTATTGCAACATGTCAAGTTTATCCGAGATGACATAAATTTATGATGATTTTTCATGTTGCAAATCAGAAAATAAAAATCTACAAATGTGAAAAAAAAATATGTGAAACAGGAGTGGAGCTAGGGGTCAATCTAAGGGGGTCTTTAGCATTAAGTGTCCAAAACCAAAGCTACTCCAACAAAAGTTGAGCTATGAACACGAAAACTTCACCCTACAAGAACAAGCGACCCCTAATGAGCTGACTACGTCTCTGACGACAAAAGAACAAAACAGAGCTAACAATGTTGAATTCTAGACGAAAAAACATAAAAGTCCCACTGACTTGATACTGATATTGATTCGAAAAAAAAAATTGTAAGAAATTGCAAACATACTGGACGGCAAATAATATTCTTGTAAAGAAATATATAAAAAAAATCTTTATCGCTTACACAGATTTAAACCTTTTTTTTCTCTTCTCATATTCACTTCTAGTTGTGTTACACGGGTTGTATTTAAATTCTGAACATTTCTTTTCTGTATCTATATATGTATGGACATAACGATATGTGTAAAACTAAAAGTCTAACTGAAATAGTTTAAGCAAAAATAAAAGAACTGAGACACATCTAACCTTGAGTTGAATTGAAAATAAGTAGGTTTTTATTTCTCTTTACAGCATTTTAAGAAAAAATATTATATTTTTTTTAATGTTCTGTTCAACATATGCATACAATATTGGAGAAGAGTGGAGAAAAATATAAAAGAGTGTGGAGTTTTCGGAATGATGAAGAGATGGCTTTCGCGCATTTTTTTGCTGTTTTATGAATATTCTAATCATGAGCTACAATTAATATGTTGACCTACAAACTTAAGTTTGGTCCAAACAAAACAAGAATTTTTACAACGCGGAACTGATCCTCCAGTAACCAGAAATTCAAATAGTAAGTTTTAAGCAAGCTTATAGCACTTATGTAGTTAAGCTTAAAGCTAGCTTAAAACTATTTTTTAACGGTCGTGGTTATTAGAGATCAATATGATTTTGGTCATATCCCGAATGACACAAGTCAGTTAATCGATCAGAAGTCTGGCTCTAAGCTGGTGTGACTCTGGCATGGTGCTGGATCTAAATTGAAGTAAGCACCATTTTAGAGTCTTACCGGCTGGGCACCAGATTTCTATTCGATTAACCAACTTGTACCATTCGGGTATTTGTTCATTTTTGATCATTTTTGAACACTTGAATCAGTTCCACAACCTTAAAGTATCAAGAACAGAATTGAATATGAAAAGAAGTAAGGACTGGTTTCTTAATAAGAGGATACAGTGGATAACACTAGGATCAAGTGTCAGGCTGCTAATTTAATACTATTAATGAGATTTTTTAAGTTTTACAATTATAAGAAACTTTGAACTAGTCTGAACAGTTTTTCCCTCACATAATATTTTTATTGGTTTCTAATCGACTCCTTGCATGGTACATCAGGTCTTTGAACGAACTCGCGTATTTGAAATGTGCAGAGCTTGTAAGTGGTTTGGATTACACTATAAACTGTAGGTTTAAAGGTTTTGGTTCAATTGATTTACAGTCACACTGAATACAGCTCAAAAGGCTGAGGTCTTCAAGCAATATATAAATAAAAACCACTTCTTCAACAACATTATGAAAGCCCTACAAAAAATATTTTGAGCTATATTTTTAAACAGAAAATGTTCAAATAAAATGACAATCATTTAGATCGATCCTACTGAGACTCGAGCCTTTCATTTCACCGGCATCTTAATAAATCGATACTAAAGTACTAAACATCTACAAAACAAAGATCATTCTGGTTAGATCAAAAGTGCAGAACTGATCAAAATGATCAAAAAGCGTGTAAAAATGAACCAAAATGAACCAAAATTGATCAAAAAACTGATCAAAAATGATAAAAATTGATCAAAACTTTAAAGAAATTTTTTTGTTGAAAAAATCTAATTTCTCAGTTCCATACCTATGGCGTTAATAAAAATAAATAAAAACAAATTCTAACCCAAACTGAAGCAAAACTCCACATTCCATAAAAATGACTGTATCAAAAAAAAAGTCCACAATATTCAACATGCAGTCATACATGTGGATACTCAAAAAAATATTTTTTTTTCCTTCAAAACACAAGAAAAAGAGAAAAGAATATATAAAAAAAATTGTTGAAAGGTATCGTTTTCTTCACTTCGTTCTTTTAGCTCTCCATTTACCTTCTTAGAATGAACGGCAGTGAAATTTTGTATTCAACTCTTGATCGCAATAATTTATAACTTGTAGTTTGTCCCTATCGTTATGTTATCATCAACAAACAAAACACAAGAAAAAAAAAGTTCTGTAATGTTAAAATGAAATGAAATGAAGGAAAAAGACAAAATATACAATAAATTGCATTTGGAAGAGAGAAAAATATCATAACTGACACAGGACATTTTAAGTAAATTTTTTTTAACAAGGAATTTTGATCAAAATGATGATATAATGGCTTATATGAAAGATTTATACTTCAACATTGATCTTTTTTTTTCTACCAAAGGGTTAGAATGGCGATGATGTGACATTATTAGCTTTTATCAAGGAGCTTAAGTTATATTTCCATAATACCCAATGACCCCTATCCATACCCTCATCACTAGTCATCTCCTCCCTAAGCTGCACCAAGGATAGCCTTTGTGGATCTTCTCACAATTTTTTTTCTCATCACTTAAAGCGTAGCTTAGCTAAAACATCACTTACGCACAACCCCCATCCATCTCCATCAGTAATTTGTATAATATTGGAATGAGCAAAACCGAGAAAAGCATTTAACGAGTCGCAATTCAAGTTGAAGGTTGAAGCTTCTAGAAAAAATTTCCTTGTGTTTGTGATAAGAATGAATTATTGGTACAATTCGTGAAATATTATTGATTCTTATTCAAAATTTGTATTGAATATTGAGAAGAGGTATAATAAATTTTATGTCATGTGACATTTTTTTTCTTTTGGCTTAATGCAAGTGCGGCACATATTTTGTGATTTTAGGATGAGTGTGAGATATGAGAGGAAGTTTAAGATTTTTTTCTGGTGCTTAAGAGACTTATTGAAATGAATATTTATTAAAAAATAATTTTTTCAGGTCATTCGGTGCCTTTTGTGTCTGGAGATTTTGATTGCTTAATTTGCTGTTGTCTGGAGTTCTCGTTTTTGGGTTCTATATGTAAGTTAATTAGTTTTGGGGATGTTTTGGAGATTAAAGTTTTTTGATGAGTCATAAAAGAGATATTTCAGCTCAAAAATCTGTCAACAAAATGGCTTAGATCTTAGACTTGAGCTAGCTTATTCCTACTAGCTTGCGACTCTAGTAAATGCGACTAACAATTCCAAAGCACTTAAATTTCAACAAACATTTCAAAATATCACTGCAATCAAACTATTTGTATCTATAATTAAAACTTCTACTTATAAGGCACCTTAACCTACTAACCATAATGTTTATAAATAAATCTCCGAGTCCTGTCTACACTATAATTTAAATAGTGAAAAATTTGAGCAGCTAGATTAAATCTTAAAAATGCAATTACGTAAAAAAAGTTCAAAATTGTCGTAAAACTATTAAATTCCTTTCACCATACCCCACATATATATCCACAGTCTTTTATTTTTTGTTAACAATTTTAATGGCTAAACAAGAATAATAAATTAAAGTCAAACATAACAAAATTGTTAACCTTTTTTTTCTAAATAAGTCACATAATTAATGAGTAAATTGCTTGAAATTTATTACCTCAAAAAGCCTCAGCTCAGCCTCTCTATTAATTTTTTGTTTTGAATTTCAAATAGTTTTATAATTAAGAATTGATTTATAGCTTCAAGCTACTTAAATCTGTACATTATTTTCGATGAAATAGTTTAGTGACGAAGACTATTTCTTTGTTGTTCAGATGGATGGATGGTCTTGTGTTCTACTTGAGGGGCAAGTCGTAAATTATGGTGAATAAAGTACTACAGTCTCCCAATTAGTATTGCAGCCTCACATCTAGTATTGCAACCCTACAACTAGTATTGCAGCCCTACAACTAGTATTGCAACCCTACAACTAGTATTGCAGCTCCACAATTTGCATTGCAGCCCTTCAACTAGTACAGCAGCCCCACAACTAGTGTTGCAGCTCTTAATCTAGCAAATTAACCACTAGTACTTTCCCACTTAGTAGACCTCACTGTCTCACCCCAAAACACACCTCTGGCTTGTCGTGTGCTCCACATATTTACGGTAGTACATTTTTTTCTCACAAGATTAAGTTAGTTTTGATACGAAACGTTACAATTCTGCAGCAGTATCATTTATATTGATTAAACAGAATTAAAAGGATTTTCTCAATTACATAATTACTACTGCGAGTATTATTACTCTTTTATAATTTATACCTGATAATTTTTTTTTATCTTTCCCATTTTGAAACTTATACAGTACTCATTTAAACATGTAATTAAAATCACTATAGATTGTTAATCTATAAAATACATGCACATAAATGCAACATAATCTAAATGTTCTCACGCATAAATAAATGAAATGAATGAAGGATATTATAAATTACAATAATATTACAGGGATTTGGAATGAAATAAATGGATAAAAAATAAACTTTTTCTAGACATTTAAGACTCGCTTGACATTGCTTATTATCAAAACATAATTAAATGGTGTTCTATTTCTAGCGATCAACATCAACAAAATGACTGTGTGATATTTGACCAACACATAGAGCTATCAGCTCACTGTACATCTATCCATATGTAAGTAGTGATCCGACTGTGTACAATCGCCGTTCTTGAGACTTAGATTAATGATGTGAAGCATATTGGGGTTTAGATTGTCAGATTGGATGTGTTGGCTGTCATTTGGAGTTAATGAAGATTCTTGAGTCAGGGATATATGATGCATATTAGATTTTTGATGATGTAGCTTGGAATTGAGAATGTCAAGTTTGAGAAATAGTTGTCTAGATCCTCTAAAACTGATAAGATTCTAGAGATTCCTTAAATCATCACCTAAAGCTGATTAAAGTCATATTTTTAATTTTGAGATTTGAACTCAGACCTGATGAATCCATTCGCTATTTAATCTTGTTATCCAAGAGCTTAGCCACTAAGCTAATGACCCATTTAAATTTAAAATCCAATTCTAGCCTATTTTTAAATAGTTCTAGAACGAAAAAATGCGTTATATCCAATTCCACCTGTAACCCGCCTATTCAACCGCACATTTTTGTTATTTCTCTCTCTCGCCTATTTAATTATAATTCGCATTTCTTTGTTCGTTTTCTTCATGATATTAATCTACTTTCAGAACTATAATCAATGTTTGAATTGAAATCTTGAATAGCCCTTGCCGTGTCTACATGTATATATACAATTGAACATACAGTGAGGAGCTCTTCGTCTAGAAATCGGTCTTTTTATCTTTTTAAACTGGATTATTGAAATCTGTTTTACAATTTTTTTTTTCCTTCCATAAAACTACCTTCCCCATTCGACTTCTATTTCACACACCGAAAAAAAATAAGAACTATATAAGTAAGCAGAGCACAGAACTATAAGATAAACGATGAGAAAAAAAATATCTCATTATGAGAATGGAATGCTATTACAATGAAATTTAATTTTTTTCACCTATGAAAATGCTGTGTATATAAATTCACAATATATAACATCAATATCAGCAGCCAAGTGAAACACACAAAGTAGTTGCATGTTGCAAAAAATAAAAAAAAATAAAGAAATAATAATGAAGGATTGGAGAGTGAAAAGAAGTGAAAAATAATCATAAATTATATATCTTCTTAGTTTGTACACCACATATTGCATATTGCCGCAACCAACCGAAACCGCTTGGTGGAAGGTTGTCTCTCACATTTCTGTCCAATCCGAAGCTATGCGCTTCATACGTCAATTTTTATTCATATTTTTTTTTTCTCTTTTTCCTACATTACAATTTATTGACGCACATATGATTTTATCATCATCTGCATGTGCATATTTCTTTTTGAGTCAATTTATTCATTCATCCTTCCCTGTGTGTGCCTCTCTTTCTCCTCACTTTTTCTTATTAAGCTTGTAATCGATGATGATACTCGAAATACATTTTCATCATAAAATATATTCACACTGTAAATATTTTGAGCTCATGATGATACCCGAGCGACAAAAAAGTTTATGCTGACTGGTCGCGACTTGATAGCAACATGGCAACCTTGTGACTCGTGGAAACGTCAAGGCAATAACACGAGTCACAAGGCAGACTTGCAAACGGATAAATTCAACAAGGTATCGCCTTCACGTCGCTACCATGTTGACATAAACTTTTTGTCGCTCGGGTTAATATTCATGGCTGGGTTAGGAACTGACTCTCCCGAATAGCACAAGTCGGTTAATCAAACAAAAATCTTGCACAAAGCTGGGGTAGCTCTGGCATGGAGCTAGACTCAAATCAAATTTGGAATGGTAGTTCTTTGCCTAGCGACTAGATCACACTGTATGCATAAGTTCAAGACCCACACTAAGAATCTTAGTTCTTCTTTTGAATCAAATCAGCAAACAGCTTAGCTTTGCCTAACATAATGGTGATTTATTAAGACTAAAGACAGTAATATCGTCAAAAAAGCCCAACTAAGGTATGCACAACTGTTCACACATCCACTCAGATTATCGCCAGCCACACACCACATAAATAATAATTCCATCCATTTCCATTTGCACTAATTGATAATGCAAATGAGACGAGAAATTAAGTTGACATTTTAAGAGAAATGGAATCTCCTTCTTTTCTTTCTGGAGAATCATAATGTCAATTAGTGAAAATTAACTATAAATCTTCATAATATACACACATATATAAAAAAAATTTACTTTTTCAATGCATAAATCATTCTGTGGGTGAGTGAAACAGAGACAGAGGACTAAACGTTCACCAAAAAAAAAATATTGATGCTGCCTCACAAGACACACAAAAAAATGAGATCCCATCTACTTTCTTAAGCGGATTAGTTTTGTGTCGACTCCTCTTTTAACATGAAAAATAAAAAAATACACGCGTTATAAAGTGCGAGAATTTCTTTAATATTATTTTCGTCTCTTTCCTCTAAATGAAAATTATGATTTATTGTTGACACAATCAATGGCCGAAAAAAAAAACGTTAAATAACTTAATGAATTCGAGTGGATGGGTGTACAGGGAAAAAGAGAACGAATGATATGGAGTGAATATTGAATTAAGTGGACGAAAAAGTTCATGCGGACATGCTGAACAAAATATAATATGAGTTTAAGAGGAAGCAGAGCTGGTTTATCAAGACTGAGGCGGTTTGGATGTTGTGGCAATAAAGCTTGAATTTTGGAAACTAGAAAAATCTATCGAGTCAAGTGTGCTGAACTGATACAATCGAGTTTTGATAATTTTTTGATCCAGTGCTTCTCAAACTATGCTTCGCGGAGCTTAACTGTTTTGCGAAAAAAATCTAGATGTTTCAATCAAGGGTGTAGAACTGATAAAATGATCAAAAACCATCAAAATGTAATTTCTTAGTTTCACACTCTTGGTATCAACAGTGGATGCTAGCGTGGCATGGACATATGAACGGATGATTTGCTGCTCTGCAGCTTAAAATGTATGAGAAACTCTATTTTAATTAGTTCCTTGAATTGATAAAAAAATGATTCTTTTAGGTCAAATTTATGATTTAATATGGTTGTCATTTAAAGTGCCAAAGTGCTGTATTTTGATTTTTATGAACCTTCATAGACCCCAATTTTGAGCCTCATGCTCATGCCTTCAAAGACCCTTCATTTTTTCCACTTTGTCCTAAGTTTTCTTTGTTTAAACATTCACAGAATCTTAGACCGTCTTGCCCTTTAATTGTTACTTATTAAGTGAACGGCCTCAAACCAAGGGTGTGGTACTGATGAAATGATCAAAATTGATCAAAAATGATCAAAAAAGGTCAAAAATGATCAAAATTGATCAAAAATGATCAAAATGGAATTCTTCAGTTCCACATCCTTGCCCCATACTAGCCCGTATACCACAAGTCTGGTGCCCAGCTGACATGACTCTAGCAGGCTGTTAATTCGATTTAAATCCAACACCATGCCAGAATCAAACCATCTTGGTACCGGATTTCTAATCGATTATCTACCTTGTGACAACCAATCATGTTGTTCTCAAAAAAGTCTTGAAAAAAATTCCCAAAAACCCTAAAATTCCACAAAAGTAACCCAAAATTTTATCTCATGCCCATCGAGAATTCTCCATTTCGAAAAAAAAAATTCCCACAAATTCATCAATACAGTTGCAGATACAGATTTCACAACTTCCACAATGCAAGAAATAAGAAGCAGCAAAAAAAAAGACGACAATTCAACAATTTGCCAACACTGCTGAGAATAAAAATGAAAAATAAAAAAAAAATCACAAAAGAAAGGTAGAACAACAGCATCTAAGATAAAAGAATTATGCGTAAAAAGTACATTTTTATGTTGTCAACAATTTTTCTTATTCCAATCGTCTCTCGAATCCAAAAAAAAAAGAGTTGTTGATATCTCTCTAACGATGATTTGCCTGCTAAGATAAGCTCGGTTCTTTCTCTCTCGCGCTTATATCCACATATACACTTATTTATAAATAAATATTTTATTTTTTCGATGAAAAGAGAAAGGATAATTAACTGAACATAAAATCGTGGGCTGACCATGGCGACCAAACAACAACCAGTACTTACTTCTTATTTTCCTCTTCTTTTGTTTCTTCTTAGAAATAAATTCTGTATTTCTTTCACTGACAATTCATTTCTTCTATATATTCTCTTTACTTATTGTTGTAGAAATCGATCAAATATTGTTATTATTGGGGATCTTTTGGATGTTTTGTGATGCTTTAAATTTGATTTAAGACATTATAGAAAAGAAAAATCTTTACCCATTCAGATCAATTGTGATTCAGAGGTGCGCTAGGGCGTTTCGCAGCTAATGAGAGCTTAACAATTGAGGATGCGCCTTACTGCAATAAAACCTAGACCTACAATTTACAGTGGGATCCGGAACCACTCATTTAATGAAATTTCTGTCTGTAGCTTACAAAGGAAGGCTATGAGCCTCAATTTTAGTACATATGATTCGAAAAAGGACAAGTGAAAAATTTCCCATACTCAGTCTCGAACCCATGATCGCTATGTCTGTATTGCAATAATTAGGTACCAAAGTACTAAACCATTCCACCACCGAGCCTCTTCAGCTCACTTTAGGGCATTATGTGCATCTTCTCATCTCATTGGTGTTCAACATCTACTTTCGACGTCTTATGACATGAAACCCAAATATTAGAAGTCAGTTAATCGAATAGAAATCTGGCATTAAGCCGTCGTTACTCTTTCATGGTGTTGAATCGATTCGATTTGAGTCCAGCCCCATGCCAGAGTCAAGCCAAGATTTTTATTCGATTAACAGGCTTGTGCTCTTTCGAAAAAGCTTGAAATAATGTGTGATGGGCCTAGCCTTTCAGCTGGAGGCACTGCGATTCAATTTGTAAAGAACCTATTCTACCGTCCAAAGGTAAGAACCCCCATAATCAGTAATGAAACTGAAGCTACAATTTCTTGTGGTTAGAAGTTGAATCTTAATCCCCAACCATACCAAACTATCAAAAAAAAAAATCATTACTGACGTCACCTAACATCCAAACAACCCCCTATACTTAAGAGACTTCCTAATGGAATTTTTAATAAATGAAGATAGCCAACTGTTGTTATTAGCAATATAAAAACAATAAAGACAATAAAGATAGAGCGCAAAAAAATAAACTAAAACCTAATAATTTAGATTTCTTGGGCCTTACATCTTCAGATATTGTAATATGTATGTCTGTCTGTATTTCACATTAAAGAAATAAAAGAAAAGAAATAAATATATATATAAAAAAATTAATAATCTAACCATCACTATAATTGCGTTCGCTATTGTATTTTTACCGAGTCATGGAATCTTAGCATCTAATTTCAGCCTCTTGATACATTTAGTGCTATGACAGTGCATTTTTTACACTATTGGAGTCATGTTGGAAATATTTCATAGGAGCTTAGTTTTGTGGTTGTTTTAGAATTGAGGGGTTCTAGTTTTAGATTGTCTGGTGTCTGTGGATGTAGATTGAGAGTGATGCTGAGTGCCAGAGGTGGTTTATTGCTTTTTGGAGCTTTTTTGTTACAATTTAAAATTTTCAGAATTTTTTGATAATAAAAAATTTTCAAACAGACCCTCAGAAAAATGCGTTAACATCCCTAATCCCTAAAAATAGTCCACAACAACCATCACTTCTCCATCTCATTGAAACATTTATTAAAAAAATTATTTCATTATATTCTTTATTTTATATTAATTTCTTTCTTTATGTCTTCCAAAGGACGGGTGTCGAGAAATGTTTTCCGAAAATGGACTGTTGTTTTATATATGTACTTTCCCTATCTCTCTCATTCATTCGCTTACTCTTACTTTATTCATTCCGGACATATTGAATAAGTAGTAATTTTGTCTTTTTTTTCCTTCTTCATATATAAATTTATTTTTCAGAGAACACTAATAACCAGTAATTTAATTCACATGTAATTTTGATTTTTTTTTGTCTGTTGTACTAAAAAACAGAGATAGTTAAAAACAAAAAGAAAAAAATAAAGAAGCATTCCAAAAAAAATGAGTCAAAACGGATATTAAAATGTAATTTACTCGTTAGAACATTTTGGGATTTTCCTGCTGAAACTTAATGGACTGATGAAGTTAAACAACATATGAGAAGGAAAAAAAAACTAAAATTATTTGTTAAAGTGGATAAAAATGGTTGGAATGGGAATTGAAATTGAGGTAAGATGATGCGCATTTTTGGACGAATTTGAAATTTTAAATTGAAAATTTGAATCTAATCAGTGTTGTTCAAACTTTTTTGACAACAACACTGATCTAAATTGATGAAATTCGGAATTAATTTTTATTATTTATTATTTATAGTTCTTCATTCTTTGGTGAAATAGATTCTAGCTCTAAATCCAGCTCCATGCCAGAGCCACACCAGCCTAGCATCTTATTTCTAATCGATTACCCGACTTGTGCTTTCCAGAATATCAAAAACTAGACATTTAACTGCTCAAAAACCAGCCACCCAGACAATCCACATCCATCTCTCCCCCACCAATTTAAAAAAACCAGCACTAAAACGCCATAGCCGAAATAATATTTTATGAGTTTCTTAAAACAATCATCATCGTTTTTAATAATGCTACATGAAATAATTTCATTAATTCTCGTGAGGCCTTTGGCCGGGAATGGATATAATCGCGCCCTCGTCATATGCAATATCCCTTTTTTTTTCAACAACCATCCGACAATGGCCGAATGACGAAGATGAGGATGAGAAAAGAAAAATGACTCTTTTTTGACATTCTCGTGTAGTCATTTGAAATAATTTCTTTTAATGCTCAAGAACCCTATAATAATTGGATGTGCGAGGATTCTTTGTTGTTTCTCAGTACCACAGTCAAATTATTTCGTTAATTCCGCTGTCGATAACAAGTTTCGTCTCTCTTTTTGTATGTATTTATATTTTTTTATTTTTTTGGGTTGTGCATTTCGACATTGTACATGATTATCCGTTATATATGTTCACTTCAAGGAACAACGCAAAAATTCAAATAAAAATCTTGACAAAGAAAAAGATTGAAAATTAAAATGTATTTAAAATAGTTTTTCTTAATTTTATTCGTTGTTGCACTTTGAATGATTTATTCAATTTCCGCATTTACGTTTTTCACATTTTTGTTCTCCTCATTTGCCAAGTTCTTTTGCATATTCTTTTTTAAGGCACAAAAATAAAATTCTTCGATTTTCATTTACAAAACAAAAAGCAGTGTTGTTATTTGGTTTATTGGGTAGGACAAGTGATGCTTTGGATTGACCTCACTATGAGAAAGACATGATCTATTTTTATAAAAGTATGAAGCTCAATTCTAGGCTTGATCTTAGCTTTCTTGGCATTGAACAGCTTAAATGCAATTTTTAAGACAGTTTGTACTTATCAATCCTATTAAGCTAGTTGTAAGACTAAGGCGCATTTAAATTGGGTGTGGTTAGGGTTTTCAATCTCGGGATTCAGTACATTTTAATCATGGGATTGAAAACTTTAGAAGCTTTTGAAAGCGACAAGAAGTCTAAGACTAAGCCCTAAACTCCAACACTCAGACATAAAATAGGCTGACATAAGAGTTTGTAGATCCCGTTATAACTTCTGGATGTTTATCCTAATTTAAAACAAGTCGGGTTCAATGGGAATCAAACCCACGACCTCAATAGAGACGATCTCTGACCACTCGATTAAAGATCCCTTCCACTCATCCACTGAGGTATTTATCTCACTTTTCGGCTATCCGCCATACACATAAAACCAGTTTCAACACGAGCCCTATCCTCAGGCCTATCCACCACAGATATGCTCTTCGAGCCATATCCACAGAGTTCCATTAAAAGTTCAATGTTAAATACAAACCTGACTTTGTTCCAGCATCCGAGTCAGAGTTAAGGCATCAAATCAAGCTAGTAGAACCCCAAACAAATGCATCTGAGTTACCAACTTACATTCTTACTTCGCTTGCTGTACAGATCAATTGTGATTCATGGACTTGAGTTCCCAACACTGTTCACCGAAAAAAAGTCCAGAAAAAGAGATTCTTTTTGTTAAGCAAAAAGGTATTTAAGAAACGATGACAACAAAGAAAAACTGTCAATTGTAACTTTGATTACTATCAAATTGCACTGTGTTAAAAGGCACATGGGAGAAAATATTCAAATTTGGCAAAAAGGAATTCCTTGACCAAGTACCACAAAACTGAACAACAACACAGAGCTAAATCTCATTGAACAATCTGCTTGTGCTTTAAAATAAATACTTCAGAATAACCTTTTGCTGAATATATTCTCGTAAAAAAAAAGTGTTTAAGCCTATAGGAAAGAATCTCGATCGTGTACCGAAAAAAAACATGTTTTCACCGCATCAGAAGAATCATTTCTTTTTCTGTTGTAATTTCTTTCTCTCGAAATTGTTTTTCGCCTGTTAAATTGTTCAATTCATGATGTGTGACATTCGATACTATAAAGCAATGAGATTTTTTTCTGTTTTCATTCCCCAAACCCATCCCTTTGATGCCGACGATATAAGCCGACCCGATGATATTGTCGCAAGAATAGCATTTGTAATAATTAAAGGCGAATAGAACGCGTTTACTTCTCATCATTTTTTTTTCTTTCTTTGTTTTAAAGCGGATTTTTTTCTATTATTGATGGACGATGTCTTTGGCATTTTGTCTGTTTGATGCCTTACTAGTTTTCTTGCTTCCAAGCTTACCAGCTCCTTAGCTTACTAGCTTCTTAGCTTACTAGCTTCTTAGCTTACTAGCTTCTTAGCTTACTAGCTTCCTGAGCTTACTAGCTTAATAGCAAACTTGCTTCCTAGATTTCTAGCTTTCTAGCTTACTAGCTTAATAGCAAACTAGCTTCCTAGATTTCTAGCTTTCTAGCTTACTAGCTTCCTGAGCTTACTTTTTTGATGAGGCTTAAAATTTGGGGGATATGAGATATTAAAGGCTGCACATCTCCTTGAAATTTGTGATTTTTATCATAATTTACTAAATTCTTAAATTCCACAAAGATAAATGCGCCTTAGCTACCCACGAATAACCACATCAACACTAGATTCTCATGTGTGTGTTATGTTTCTTCTTCATCATCCTCGAATATTTCAATTAAGCGTTTCTATGTTGTTTTTTGTGTTATTCTTCTCTACAAAAAAAAATTATTCTACCATTATAATCCACGTATGAAGCGATTTTCACTTTATTAATCATTCTAAACGCTTTCAAAACATGAGACTATACATTTTTACAGTCTCTAATATTTAAAATCTCTTCTTTACCTATTTCGGTTTTGGAGCTCGCTTGTATTAATTGACCAAAAAACCATGGCTGATTGTATTATAAAATCATTAATGTCTTAACGTTAGACCTTCTTTCTTTCTTTCATTATTATATCTCTACACATATCTATCTGTTTCTCTCTTCTACATCTTGCTAGTTCATCAATGTGTTTTTTTTTTGCTTCTTTTTTTGTTGCTGGAGATAGAAGAATGGAATTAAAAGGGGTGACAACTTTGGATTTTGATTGTTATCTGATTTGATTGTTGAGTATTTTGATTAAGTTTTTTAGGTGTTTTCTTGGTGAAATTAATTTGTGGGTGACATTGGGAGCTAGAAATCTCCATTTTTGATGTACGTCATTAATGAATGAGACCTTAGTTATTTAAATTTTTTGTTTTTTTGACAACTTTACACTTAAAGGTTAAGTAGACTCAAAGCATTGGTTTAAGGTTGAAGGTACGATCAAGATTGAAAACTACTATGACTTAAATTGACAGGAATGTTAAGAACCTAGCTAAATTTAAAAATTATTTTTTCCAAATTATTTGCCATCGGGCAATTTTCTAGGTTAGGGGATCATAACCCAATTGAACACAACTGCCAACTAAGAACATGGCCAAGATTTATTAAAAAGAGTTGCCCAAATTAATGTCTTACTCAATTTGAGAGCACAACTGCTTTAATTTAACTTGTCTTTAAACAACACCACCCCCCCCCCCCCCCCCTCAAATTTTAAGCCTCATCAAAAAATAATCTAGTAAGCTAGTAAGCCAGAAAGTTGTAAATGAGCTACTAAGTTATCAAACAGACAAAAAAATTAAAATGAATTCTTTAAACAACCCAGCCTACTTACATCCTTGCCCCCCCCCCCCCCCCCAATAATAATGTGAGAAGGGCCCAGCCTTTCAGCTGGAGGCACTGCGATTCAAATTAGAACAGAATCTATTGTACCACGCCCCCCCCCCCCCCTAAAGTCCCCTGTAAATCCCCAATAGAGGTTGTCAACCCTTCCTCCAACAACTTAGATAAACACATCCATACAAAATACAATGTATAAAGTTTTTGTAGGTCTTAAGTTAACTTCAAGCTTAAAAAGAATTTTTTTTTTCTAGCCCACGGAGCATTAAAATAAGAATGAATGTATTGCTTGATGATGAAGAAATGGCCTTTGAATTTATACACAATATTATTTTTCTCACTTTTTTATGTTTTTTTTCCGTATGAAATACAAAAAAAAATATTGTAAATATTTTGATTCACTGAAAATAGCTCCTTACGGGAATTTCATTCAATTCTTGTATTTCAATCATATAAAAATGTAACACATTTCTCGACTATAATATTTTTTATTTACAATATATATCCATAGGTAAAATAATAATACGCCAAACAATGCTCATTGAAAGATTAAGAAAAGAAATAAAGCAAAATGCGAGAAAGAGAAGAAAAAAAGCTGTGAAAAAAAATTTTTTTTCTTGTGTGCCGAAAAGGCCGTTGAGTCAGCAGAGATAAAACGAAAGAAGAGTTTTTTTTTTTATTTTATTTATAACTGTTATGAATAACTGCAGTAAAAATATTATTAATTGTTAATAAAAAAATTTGTTCCTTTATTTTCATCTTAATGCGCTCTGACTTGTGAACGAAAAAAGAAGAAGTTTATCGACAATGTACACGTTCGTCATATTCGACGAAAAGAGAAAAGAGAATTTTAGCACCTCAAATAAAAAAATAGCATTTCGTCCCAATTATTTTTCATCCATTGTAATTCAACCGAAAATCTTTGCTTTATAAATTATTTTTTTTCACAGCTTTTTTTCTGGATGAGTTGAGCTATTGTCTATACACTTTAACCGGTCCGTCAACTTTGTTTGTTAACCCAATTTTTTTTGTCGTTTCTGTTGCTTTGAGGTAAATTGAGTCGGATTAGAGGCTAAGGTGTCAATTTGATGAATTTTATCTACAGTTATTGGAGTTATGTTGATGATTTCCTGATTGTTGTGCAGAATGTGTGGAATTTTATGGATTAATTTGAAAGTATTGCTGTTGATGGATATTTAGATGGGATTTGAAGAGTCTCGAGTTGCACAAGTCGGTTAATTGATCAGAAATCCGGGACCAAGCCGATGTAACTATGACTTGGTGCTGGATTTTTCATACTGCTGGCATTTCAGGTTCGAAAAAGGTCGAAATGTTCGAATTTAGTCGACCAAGTGTGTAAATATTTTAAAACCGTTAAAAATTTGTCAATTTTAGGATTTTAAGCATTAATACTTAAGTTCTAGTAATTTTTTTGAATGATTTTAGCCAAACTGAGCTAAACAAGAAGCTAAAGATAAGAATCGTTTGCGCAAAACTAGTTTTTGCAAGAAATATTTATGAAGAATTAACGGCTTTTTGATTTTTTTCAAACCAAAAGATAAGGGTTGTTTTGATGTGTCCGTAGCATGGGGTTTATATTAAATTAACCGACTTGTGCCATTTGGGAGTTGACATGAAGTAAGGTTGTATACTTAGTGCACCAACCTAGTGTACATTAGGGGTTAAATGTTGCTTTGAGCAAAATGTTGTCAACCGAATACTTTCAAAGTAACTGTAGATCAACATGCTCTCTCCCTTTAACTTCATGTAATATCCTGTTGACATGAATTTTTAAGGGTCATCAAAAGATGGTGCCCAAGGGTGTCGAACTGAAGAATTACATTTTGATCATTTTTGATCAATTTTGATCATTTTTGATTATTTTTGATCAATTTTGATCATTTTTTTGATCATTTTTGATCATTTCATCAGTACCACACCCTTGACTGGAGTATATTGTCAAAAATATAAGATCACTGGCTCAAACTTAATCGCTCAGAGGTTTTTAAATTCGAAGACCTTGAAATCGTTAGAACTGTAAGCTGGGGTGTAATTATACTGTTCTGCATCTAGCCTCTGGTTTGTTTATAAGAAACCCAACTCTAGTTAATGTCAATCTTAAGATATTGCATCCCGTGGACCTCCTGAAACCAATCCTTGATATAATCTTCAATCCACATCAATTCCAGAACCCAAAAACACATTAAAATGAATATAAAAATGCGCCACCTGCCCCCACATTTAATGATCATGACAAAACGTTCGTGTATATATTTCTTTAATTTTAATACAAGAAGAGAAATAAGAAACATACATAAATAAAAACATGTTACTTTTAGCATATATATTGCCGTGAAACATTTCATTTCTCATAAATTCTGAATTGCGGTGAATTTTTCTTTATTTCATATTTTTTTTTTGTTGGACCTCAATTTTCTCTTTCCATCTCACTCCGCTTATGACTTTCGGAAATTCACACTTTAATAATATTTTTACATGAAGATACATTATTTTATGATATTGAATTGTTCTATTGCATGAGCATCTTCTTTTATATCCAACAAAACTCATTACACTTAATCGAATGTCTTATCTCCATCCAGCATGAGGCGTAGACAAGTCTTTGCTCATATAACATTATATATGTATGTGTACCAAGAGAGTTAAATTGTCATTAATAACAAAAGCGATTACCATCCCTCATGATTTTTTATGAATTTCCATTTTCTTTTCTTTTCGTTATCACGCATCTTCTATCTTTTAATTAAAATATTGAAAACAGCTTCAGTTCATTTCGGTTGTTGTTGGTGTGTCGATAAAGGTAAGAAAAAAAAAAACGCACAAACAATTTTTTTGTTTTTTTTCGCTAACTGCTGACTGAAATCTACCCATGAAAGTAAGAGAAAAAAAAATCCCATTCCAGGGCAAGTATGAGATAGAGAGGAGAAACTAATTAATTTTGTTCTTGATCGCAGTAAAGAGGCACTAATCGTTAATCGAATATTATGGTCTTGGCTCCAGAGAAACAGCACACACGAAAAAAAAAACAAAACGAGCTACGTATCGAGAGGTGTTTTGCAATAATTTTTCATGATGTATAACATACATCGAAGTCAAGTCATATTTTCGAAAATATTATGTATGTATACCTATTGAGATCTTTTACTTTTTTTTCGTGTGCCTCTTCACAACTCTTTTTTTTCTCATTTCAGTAAAAAACAAATTTTTTTTTTATCTCTTTTGGGATGAGAAGAATGAACATTTGGCATACAGGTACTTTAAATAGGATCTTCTGCCTTTAAGTTCCCTTTCTCTTTAAAACAGATGAAGGAATGAGCACAATACACAAAAAAAAAGCAGCATAACATTGTATAATAATAAATAATAATCAGACGTCTAAGATCATTGACCATGCTAAAAGAGCTAGTGAGATGAGCTACATGCTGTTGAATGCTTGCAGAAGTTTATATGAGTAGGTTAGGTTTTTATGTTGGGGCAATATGCATAGGGAACTAGTTTATAAGGATCAATGATGTGTGCTGTTTAGTGGCAAAGAAATTTTATTCGAGAATCAATCAGTAAAAAAAAATAGGAACAACTCTATTGAGCTGAAGACTAGAAAAACATGTGATCTGAAGATCTGAGATATGTTTATTAAAATATGAGGCACTAAGCATTAAGCACTAAGTCTCATTTTTGTAGATGGTAAAGAAAACAATCGCTTTAAGAGTTCTTGAAAAGAAGGCCTGATTGAGGCGCCTTCTAAGGAACCAGAAAATTCTTAAGGGGGAGCCCATTTTCGAAAATTGAAAAACCGTTATTTTGTATTCTTAAATCTAAATTCATTCTTCATAAGTTTAAATATTTAATTCATTATTCATACATTAAATTTAATTTTTCGTGCTGATTTTGACATTTCTTTCATCACTTCCTCTACATTAACTGGTTATTCTCTATAAATACTTAATAAAATAATTATCAGATTTTCGTAGGGGGGCTCGGGCCCCCTATGCCCCCCCCCCCCCTGGCTACGCCCCTGGATCATAATCAATGATTCTAGCTAGTAGTAAGAACCTTGTCGAGGATAACTCTTGTATAATAATTATATCCAGTTTTAGGGATGGAAAAATTTTGATTCTGAGCAACATTATATTGATAAGGTAGTCAAGGACGAAATAAGCGTATAACCATGATATTTAGAAAATAAATTAAGCTATTAGGACAATAGATTCTATAATCGATCAGGATCGCAGTGCCTTCAGCTCATCGCAACGTGTAATTACGAGTAATAAGTCAACAAAGAAATCTCCAAAGATCACTCACTAGTCAAAGAATGTTACAGGATGTGAAAAATTCTATGGATAGTTATACAACTTCCATTTATAATATCAAAGCTCAAAGCAACAGTTTTACAAAACTTATCTGAATAACCCCAAACACTGCAAATCAAACCAACATTTCTGCATATATAAAGCAACAATGTTGCAATTCAAAACCAACAAAACATTCTCCCAAATTTACTGCATTTCCACGGAACTGATTTAATCATAAAAAAACTTGCAAACAAATCTCTTCAAATAAAAAAAAAAATTCTCGATCATGAAAATGAAAATTTATCTGTTTATGAAAAAAAGAGCAACAACAAAAAAAATGAGATTCTAAAAACAGATCAAAAGAAGGTCACAACAGTTGCAATTTATGACCACAAAACACAAAAAGAAAAATATTTTTTGAATGCACACAAAAAAAGAGTGAGAAGGAGAAATGCGCGCAAACAAAAAAAGTACGACAGAATAATGTTGCTCATATCATGAACCAGCAGAAGAACATGCTTCATTAGGATTTCATAGTAATTTTTTTTTTCTTCTCTGCTTCATACTCGTGCACAGAATAAAAGTTCGTGTGTGTATTGAAATTTTTTTTTAATTTTCTCATTCCATTTTGTATCCATCGCAATGAAGTGAAGTGAAGTAAGTTTGAAAAAAAAACACAAGAAGAGACTCGCAATATGGCCGCCAGCGTTAAGCTGAAAGCTTTAAACAAAAATGTTTTTTTTTTCTCTTTTCTTTCTCTTCCCAATTGCAATTCTTGATTGTGTTTGTATTTGTTTGTGTAGTTTTAAATATCATCGCAGAATGACGACCGAAAGAAGAAGGAAAAGAAATTGTTTGTGAAGAAAGCAGTTTTTACCGAATTTTCCAAATTCTTTGATTAATTGGCTCTATTGTGGCTGATTTGTCTGTCATATTGGAAGATCTATAGGCTGATCAATGGAATTTCATTTAATAATCAGAGGTGAGTGAAGTAAGTGAAGTGAAGAGCTTCTACTGATCCTGGAAGTGCTCCGGAAAGGAAGATCTAATGGCAAGACAACTAAGTTCTTATCGTAGGATTTGCTATGCTCCTGACCAAGAGTAAGGCACTGATTTATCATTTATTTCTTTCTAATAACTTAACTCTTTAAAACATAAGGACAAACATACTAGCGAACCCGAATGGCACAAGTCGGTTAATCGATCAGAAATTTGGCCGGAAGCTGGTGTGAATCTAGGATAGTGCTGGATCGAAATCAACCATGCCAGAGTCTACCAGCTCAATGCAAGATTTGTATTCGATTAAACGACTTGTGCTATTCGGGTAAGCTTTATGTCCCTCATCAGTCTCTACAAAATAAATAAATAACCCTTGAACCACAAGATGCGCTCCTGTCACAGACCAATTCTCCCATTCCTACAAGTTGCTGTTGTTGTTGCTGTTATGTGTGGACTTGAAAATAATAAAAAAAGCATTTTCTTCACATTTCTTTAATTTTTTTTCTACACAAAAAAAAGGTCTTTTTAACAACATTTCAAAACTTCCTGACATGAGTTGTCCAAACTGCAATTTCTCTTCAACAATGATTATTCGAATTTCTTCTTATAAAAAAATAAATAGCAGCAGAAAGAACTTGCTGCATACAAAAATTCTTTCAACTTTTTTATGCACTTTATATATATTTTTTGGAAATATGCTGTAGGGAACCATTTTTTTTTTTCGTGGATTCATGAATGATTTGCATTACAGTGCATGATTGTCATTCTTTGAGGCTTTACTTAATCAACAGTTTCAGTCGTGTGCAAAAAAATCATTTACATTGGAATTCTCATTTTTTTTTCATTTTGTGCACAGCATCAACATACACATTGACATTTTGTTTAATGCAAATTTTATGCTTAGTAGGTTGCATCAGTATGTGCATATATGTAATGAGTAAATATTGCACTAATATTCAGAATTGAGAAGTGAGAGAGTGCTGTTAATGAGAGATGCGAGCGCATTTATAAATACTGACTCAGTTGATATCAGGAGGGAGGGTTGGGCTCTGATTGCTTTCTTCCCAGGTTGGATCCTTAACTAGAAACTTAGTTTTTGTGGACCATACCTAATTCTAAACCAGCTTGTGTTTCGATCTTTAGTAAATCTAGTGACTCAAGCTTCAGTCATCTTAAAAACCAATGCTAATGGTCCCAAAAACGATCTGTATTATCGAAGCAAAGTAGAAGATGAGGTATCGAGCAAAATATTGGCGAGTTTGCCAGTTCTTGAGTTAAGGCTCTGCAGCGCGAACGGCTAGGCAACAGATCAGGTTTCTTTAGGCCTCTTTTGTGAGTACGTGGGTTCGATTCCCAACAGACACCGATCAAAAGTCATACCAATAGACTGTTGCTGATATGGCAAGGATTCGTACAGTTCTTATGTAATTATATAACATCAATCTATTGCAGTGTTTCTCAAATTATGCTCCGCGGAGCTTTATTGTTCCACAAAACAATTCTAGAACTGTCAATAGTGCTTGCTATCGTGGAACGGAAACAATAACGGATTATCAACTGCTTTGCGGTCTTAAACGATTGAGAAACACTTGATCTATTATTAATCAGGAATAGAGCCAAGAAATAAGAATGAAAATGGCTCCATGCTAATCAATATGATGATCAGTCAAGAAAAAAGCCCTCCAAAAACAAATGATGCTTCAATAAGTCAAAGCATGACACCAAAACACATATCCACCTCTAATTTATGCTAAAAACTAGGTGTATAGTGCAAAAAATATTTTTCAATCCCTTTCTCGCTTCCCAAAGTCGATAAATAAAATGCTATGACCTAAAGTGCACATACAGAATATATACAACATATTTGAAAACGACATATTGCATTTATTATATTTATGCACATGAAGGCTACAGAAATAAATATATTTACGCAACTACATATGTGCACGAAAAGCCAACCATGAATTTGTATCAGTAACACTCTCTGGAATGTAGTCGTAGCACGTGTTAATTTACCTTTCATGCAACTTCTCACTGCCACTATTGTAAATTGAGCGAAACAAAAAAAAATATGTGTATATACCCAATTAATTAATAAATCGCGCATTCGGAATTCACAATGACATGCATGCGATCTTCATTAAATATGGTTTAAACATTTCTTCTTAATTTTTTTGTTTTATTCCTTCTTCGTCGATACATCGAATAAATATCGATTAAAATAAAAATAAAGAAAGAATGATGAGGAAAAAAAAGTTAAGCTAAATTGCTCAATTTTTTTTGTCCCGTCTTTACCATCATCATCAGATATATTTTTTTGATGGGTTTTAGCTATCATTGGACTTTGTCCGTCAGTCTATTTTTTAATTGCATATCGTTCCCATCCATCAGATTCCCAACCTACTAATCTCAACTACCTGCTATAAAATGCGCTTATATAAATGCTAAGCAAGAGAATGAGTGCGAGCGACCAAGACAAAGTAATCTACATATTAACTATCTCCGATTTTCGATAATCTCATTTCTTTTCTTTTAATGGTTTCATCTTGAGCATTTTTAAATATTTCAATTCTCCTACCAGTCCACTAAAAATTGATTTTAATTTCTTTTTCTTAAGCCAACTGATAAAATTTATTTGAATAATTTAACAGAAAAAAATGTGAAGAAGAAGACTAAGAAACGAACTTAGTAGTAAAGAAAAAAAAATAAATAAAACTAATAAAATACTTCTTTTGGTCTGAATTTTGCTGATGATGATGATGCGCTCTCAAGGAAAAAAAAGTCAATTTTTGTTGTGTGGCCTTTTTTTTTGAAAGCAAGAAGAAGACATCGAATGAAATTAGTTATGATGATTCTTTCGTGGGGGTAATTAAAGCGCATCTTTCGGCTTGGGAATTTTAGTTCCGGTTTTTTTGAGAGGTTGTTAGACTTTAATTGGAAGCTAATGTGATTTTGAGAAATCAGAATTTGTGTGTAAAAGAGGTCAGGTAGATAAATTTTAAATGTTTGATGATTAGGCTGCTCATGAAATAATTATGGTACATGAAAAGGGCCACAACTAAGGTCTTAACGATTAGAAGGTTACAAAATTTTAAAAATTAAAATTAATGCTTTAGCGACCCATAAAGAGGTGAAATACATCATAAGAATTCAACAACCCTAGCTAGCCACAACCAAAAGCTAGCCTATTCATTCCAGGAATTTGTAGAAAGTGTTTTATAGTCTAGGATTCATAAAACATGTCTATATATTTTTCTCAAGGCGATGTATCGCTGCAAAACATGCAAAACACTTGTAAAATAGCGTAATAAATGAACGCACATTGCACTATATTTTATATATCCTAATTTATCGTTGCATTGCATGTTAGAGTACAGAATTGCTTTAAAACTTTCTCTTTGGAAAGTTCTATGAATGAAATTGCTCATATAAAGCTAAGCTTGGAGCTGGAATCTAGAATAGAATAGAATGTAATGGAGTGTAAAGCGGCACTTCGATCGATGATCTGTTGCACCGTCCCAAGCTCCTTATGCCAAAAATAAAGCCAATAATGTCCTGATATTGCTGCTTATTAATATCCTCATCAAAATGCTGGAGAACACGTTGTTCTCGTAATGACTTACATTTACAAAGTATATGAATGATTGTTTCCTCATTCACATTACAAAACCTGCAAATTTTACTGGAATCTAAATTTTTGGTAGTTATACTAGAGGCAAGTACCCATTAGTAAAGGGGGGGGGGGCACACTCGTCAAAATTTCTCATTTTGCTAAGGTTTTTGTAAAAACACCTTAAAAATCACTCCTGCCCAAATTTTTTATACAATTATATTTTTGTCACCCCCTCCCCCCCGCTTTGAATTCTTGGTTACCCCCCCCCCCCCATGACAAGCAATCACTGCAAATGCTATCTACCGGTATAGGGGACTTCAAATACAAAACAACTGGAACTAAGTATCACTTGAATCATAAAACTCAAAAAAATAATTTTTTTCAGATCCAACATTTGCCAATGACCTTCATATAATTATTTTAATAGCTCAAGCATAGACAAACTGACAATTAAGCCTACCAACTCCCCAAATCACAGCTTAAAAATATATAAGAAATGAATTTATATCTGAAAATGTTTTGGGTTGTTTGATTTTTATAAAAAAAAGCTCTATTTCGGTTAGTGATCTTTTGCATTAATATTTTATACAATTAAAATGTCTTCTTTTCTTTCGGAATTGGAAACAGCCAGGGAGCGGGGGGCTTTAGGTGAATCGTTTTTAAATATATGTAGATTCAAAATTTTACGATTTTATCCTCGCTAGCGAAAAAAAAAAGTCATTCGAGACTATTTGTATACATCAGAATTAATGATAATGTGCTCTAATACTCTTTTGATGCGATGCCAGCAATTTTTTATTGAGCCATATCACAATATCGAATAAATTTATATTAATTTTTTTTATTCATCATCTACGTTCTTTATTCATCCTTCAATTATTATTCTTGGTGTTCCTTTTAGTAATTTTTTTATAGAAAATTAAAAAATTGATATAAAAATAGTAATCGGACAATCAAAATGAATTGAGTGGCTGAACGAATGAGAAATAAATAATAATAATAAAAAAAAAATCGAGAGAATCCAATGATCTATCTATTCTAAAACTCAATGATAATTATGGTCATTTGCCATAGCGAAAGAATGAGGCTTTTTTTATGAAGATTCCTCGAACTGACGAAATGCCTTTAAAAATCATCTTTTCTTCTTTTGCTTTTCTTCTACACACATTTTTTCAGACGCATTCTTTATGATCGAGATTGGAAGTTTCGTTCGCGGTTTGGCTGTTATTTTAAAGATTTATATGATTTTTTTTGTTGCTTTTGTAGGAAGTTTGTCAATTCAAAGGTTATAATGTAGTCAATGCGATATTATTTTGACTTCACACTTTGAATTTTTAACTTTAACAATAGGTTCATACATTCAATAACTTAAATGATTAATTTAGAGTTCAATTTATCAGATTGTGAAGTATTTTGGTCAATTAAAAATTTTAATTATCATTATTGAACTTAAACTTGATCAGTTTAGAACTTGTTCTCAAAATATTGAACTTATTCATTATGTTTTATATTTATTGGATAGTTTGAAACTTTTTTCGTTAATTTTTGGTCAGTTGTCAATAAGTTCGGCTATTTTAAAAACTGCTCAGTAAAATTTGAATATATTTGTTCAATTTTGAACCAATTTAACCAATTAAGATCTTTATCGGTAGGTTAATAATTCTAGTTTTGAACCTATTCGGCTAAGGTTTGAACCATTCCCGATAGTTTTGAATCTTTTTTGCCAGTTTTAAGCTTTTTCGGCAAGTTTTTGTACCTCTTCGATCAGTTTTCAAACTTTTCGCTCAGTTTTGAGTGTTTCGGCTAGTTTTAAGCATTTTGGACCAATTTTGAATGTTTTCGTTTCAGTTTTGAACCTTTTAAGCCAGTTTTGTAATTTTTTGGTCAGTTTTGAGTGTTTTCAGCTAGTTTTGAGCATTTTTAAATATTTTCGTTAAGTTTTGAATCTATTTTTTTTCTTTTTTTTCAAGGATTGATTCATTTTATTGTATTTTAGTTTAAACTATTAAGCCTTTTCGGTCAGTTTTTGTACCTCTTCGATCAGTTTTGAAACTTCTATTAAAATTCGATTTTGAGCCTTTTCGGTCAGTTTTGAGTTTTTTCGGCCAGTTTTGATTCTTTTCGGCTAGTTTTGAACCTTGTCGGTTATTATTGCACCTTTTCGGCTAATTTTGAGTGTTTTCGGCGAGTTTTTAACTTATTCGATAAGCATTGAAGCTAATCAGTAAGTTACAAAATCAGTTCAGTTCATTATGAAACATTCAACTTAAGATTCGAGTAGATTTGTATAGTTTTAATTCTTTTAATTAATTTAGTTGTCTAATTCAACAACTATAAATCAGTTCAATAAAATGCTCGCAAAATTGCGCCTTTTGTCGGTCATTACTGACCACATTTATACTAATTTCACATCGTTCTCATCTCATTTATATTTTATTTTTTTCTTGAAAAAGATATTCCGTGTGTATTCATGACAAGAATGAAGAAAAAAAAATTACACATAAGAAAAGGAAAAAAACTCTTTTTTTTGCTCGATCATATGTGTCATTTATTTTATGGTTCCCCTGCTTTTGGTTGGTTGGCTCTTTCATAATTGCCAACAATATTTCGTTTATTAATTAACATAAAATTTCTAAATAAAAAAAAATCTTTAACCAATACTCAAAAGAAATCCAGTTTTTTATATATGAATAAATTTACACAGCGATGCTTTTTTTTCACAAGAATTTCTTTTTTTTTTATCGTCATTGTATTTACGTTACTATTGGAATGAATAGCTTATGTATACATCTGTATATGCATATTAAAAATCACAGAAGAAAAGTTGAGAGAAAGAAGAATAAAAAAATTGTATTAAATAGAATCAAAAATTGATAAAGAAGTTAAAGCATATAAATTGGCTTTAAATATTCTCGTTCATCCCAAAAAAATATTTCATTTTATTATTTACATGTAGCGACATCTACATCAACATCTTATCAAAAATTGATTTAAATATTCAAATATATCATTTGATGTCTTAATTATTTATTTTTAAGATGGACATAATTAAATTAAATCATTTTTTTTTCGTGCTCTCGATTTCTTTTCTTGGAAATTAAGACCCGCAAAAATTTTATTTTCACTTAAAAATAACTTTTCAATAATTAATTCACGGTAAATTAATTAATGTAAATTATTTTTCAACTAGGATAATAATTTTAAGCACTTAGCTCTTGAATCTTGATTGGAAAAATTAAGCAAATAATTTCTGTTAATTATTTCGAGATAAAATCTGCGATTTTAATTATTTTTTAATTAATTATTCTTAATTTATTGAATTCGAAGAGTTATTTAAGTATTTTTTGCACTTGATAAATTTTTGGATTTTTTTTGTGTGCCAATTTTGCTGGAAAACAGTTAATTGAACAAAATTTAAATGACATGAAAAATCATCGCTGAATACTTTAGCACTGCTAGATGTCCAAAAATTGATCAGTAGCTGATTTGTAGGTTTACCTAGGCAACCCTAGTCACAGTAAAATTAAATCTTTACGCCACAGTGAAGTCCAGTGATTTTAGATTCCAGGATAGGAGACTCTTAGAAATCGAACTTAACTTGTAAAGTTTTAAAGCGTGGTCATGAAGATTCTATGGTCATAAGTTTCTGAAAACTCAAATTTTTGTAATAAATTAATGAAAAAAGTTTCACAAAGTTTAAGAATAAATTAGTAATTTCCATTTTTATCACAATCTTATCTTGAGTAAACCACAAAAATTCATCAAATCAACCATCATCCATCAAACAGCCAATTCTGATTACACTTATGACAGTTTCTCTTTTTTTTTCCCCAAGATGCCTTGTAGAATTTTTGATGAAATTATTTACTATGCATGACTATTTTGGACATTTTAGAATGAAAAATGGATTCTCTGTGAAAAATTGTGTTAATCTGGATTACATGACAGGCAATTTTATGAGTTTCTAAAGAAACAAAACGATTTAAATGAAAAATTCATCTATCAAGAAACATTCTCAATTCCTTTGGGGTGATGAGCAAAAAAATAATATTCTTGGAAGGTAAATTGCCTAGCTTGATATCTAAACAACAAGATAAAATTATGACAATCTCGTATTTATCCATAACCAGAACAATTTCAATTCAATAAACTGCATTTGTTCTCCCTAATCATGATTCTCCTAAATCAACAACTTCAGGTAATTTTATTAATCCAATTAAATTACGAAAATTGCCTTACACAAGTAAATTTAATGAGCAAAATAAAAAATATAAAAAATTTCAACGTGCTGCGCAATAGACACGACACAACATCTTATCTTCAATAGTATCAAATTAATTTCATTTCTTTAACAAATAAAAATAAACTTAATGTCTTCACTGTGGCCATAACATTGAATTGAAAATTGTTTTTAGATCACTCAATAGTTCAGATAATATAAAAGTTATTAGATGAAAAGAGTTTCTGTACGCCTACGTGGAATTAAGAGAAGAAAAAGTTTATAACAATTTCAAAAACAAATGATATTGGTACTCTCATTATACTCTTTTTTTTCTGTGTGTTTTAATTCATAGCGACTAAATGAGCATCAACAAATCACAGTTTTTAATAGAATTTCTCGATGGAAATACTTCATGCTTGTATTCTGTCGCTATTTTACTAGGTTTGAATATATTTAACTTAGTTTGACCCGAGAGGATCTAATTTAACTCAACCTGAGAGAATCAAACTAAGCTTGACCCGAGAGGGTCTAACTTAGCTCGACCCGAGAGGATCTTACTTTTGCTCGACCCAAGAGGATCAACCTTAGCTCGACCCAAGAGGATCTAACTTAACCTGACCCGAAAGGTTCTAATTTAACTCGACCCGAGAGAATCAAACTAAGCTGGACCCAAGAGGATCAAACCTAGTTTGACCCAAGAGGATCTAATTTAACTCGACCCCAGAGAATCTAAATTAGCTTGACCTAAGAGGATCAACCTTAGCTCGACCCAAGAGGATCTAACTTTGCTTGACCCGAGAGGTTCTAATTTAACTCGACCCGAGCGACTCTAATTTAATTTGACCCGAGAGGCTCTAATTTAACTCGACCTAAGAGGATATAACTTAACTCGATCCGAGAGGATCTAAGAGAACTAGTATTACTCTCCTCAAGTTCAGCAAGCTAAGCTCTATAAAAAAGAATCTAAGTTGTATGCGCTCATTTCACTTAACAGTACATCCATACCCCTCTAATCATTTTAATATTGAAATATTAAAGCAATTTTTATTAACAATCTTGTTTCTTTAAATATAAAAAAAAAAGAATTATGAAAAGTAGAATAATAAAAAGTAACAAGAAGAAGATGTAGATGAAGTAGAGAGGAGGAGGAGGAAAAAGGAACACGAGAAGAAGGTTGAAATAAAAAGACATTAAAAAACAAATATGTATATACCAGTGTATATTAATTTACAAGAGACAATTCAATTTCATGTCATCGACTAGCATGAGATTAGTGAGAAGAAATATTTCAATTTATATATTTTTTTATAAATTGTACAACAGCCGAGAATAAGAAGGAAAAAGAAATTCAAAGTGTGTGATCGAGCGTAAGACAAAACTTGAAGATTGAAACAATTGAATGAAAGAGGAGCATAACATAATGTAAATTTATCGAATTGCAATGCGATATGCTGATTGTAAATTGTAGTTTTATTCTAAAAACGTAAAAATGCAATCATCCTAAGAAATAGCTTACATGCCCCGTTCTCGAAATGGATATGGCATATTGCATTATATTTACTTCTTTGCTCTTTACACTCCTCGGACAGTGTTGCTATCTGGATGGTTGTCAATCTAAACATAACAATCAAATCTGAGTCAGGACATATCTAGTTATGTCAATTGCTAGGGATGGCGTCATGTGGACTGCAAAGAAAGCTTTGACTATGATAAGGTCTAAGGACTGGCTTGTCACTATCTAAAACTTTATATTTAAAAGTTCTATAACTCACAAAGCTAGGTACTTAGGCAGCGTTTTAACCAAGACACAGAATCTGTCTAATGTTCAAGGTTCGTCTGGGTCTAAGGATGCATTTTTGAATATGTATTAGTCATTTGGAAATCTCACCTCAGTCAGTGTCTCTGTCTGTAGGATATCAGAACCTAACCAAACCTGTGTGTAAATCGAGACTTCCAACCCTGCCCCTCGCAATAGATTCACATCGTTCTTCCTGAAACCAAGCAACAAGAGTACTTTTCTCTTTCTTTTCTTTCCATTCATTCCACTTTTTTTTAAGAAAACAATGTTGGCATCAAAAGAATAGATTTTTCAAGCTTTCGTTTTTCTTCCTCTCCTTACACACATTCTACATTCTTCCTCCCATTGACGATACAATTTCATATTCACATATACTTTTTTTTAAAAGACCTCTCGTACATTTAAAATAGGTGCATGAATATTCTAAAGCGAAAATATCATTAATCATTTTTTTTGTGCTGTTGTTCTTGAGAAGAGGAATGGAGAGGAAAAAAAATGGGATGAAGTGAATAAGTTTGAATGGTTATGTGAAGATAATCAGGATTAGAGACGCATATTCTCTAGATTTTGTGTCAGTAACAGGTTTTATTGAATTTCTGATTTAAATTATGGGAATTTTTGATTTAAATGATGGGATTATGCTGAGTTATGTAAGGATTTGTGTGGTTTAATTCAATGAACAAGTTGTGGTATAGTTGTTTGAATTTTGAAACTAAAATCATGTTAAGGGCCGTTCACTTATGACGTCCAGCGGGGGTAAACAAGAAAATAATAGAAAATCCTGGAAATCCTTTGTTCTTTTCTGAAAAATGACTGTTAATTTTGGACATCATAAGTGAATGGTCCCTTATTTAATCCACTGAGCACTTGACCGACAATCGAGAGATGTGAGGTTCGATTACCGCTTGGGATCGACTCGAAGTCGACTCCGCTATAAAATCGATGAAAATCTCGAGTCAACTTCGAGCTCTGGTTCTTTTATTTAGTAGTGTGATAATACATTTGTAAGGTAGGGAGGGTCTTGGAGGGTCATTAACGTATTACAATCATTTAGGCTGGAAGTTTTTCAAAGATTTTAAATGCTCAAATGATGCCAAAAATGAACGACTGCCATAGTAAATACTAATTAATTGATAGCTATCAAACAAAATTATTTACTCTAGCTCTAAGTTAGCCTTTGAAGCAATCTAAAGCTCTTTGTAAATTTGCAACCAAAAAAAATTGCAAGGATTTTAGAAACAATAATCTTAAGGATACAATTCAACAAAATTGAACAAATGATTTTGCACAAAAGTGTGACAGAAAACCTTCAATTTAAACAACAAGTGTCCCTATTTTCTATTCAACACTTAATCAGCATCGTCATTCGATTAAAACAATCTCAATGCTGTTTAAAAAATTCGAATTGTATTGAAATATTGACCCGAGCAGTTAAATCATTGCCTCATTTTGAGTACTACAACTCCAATCCTTCATTAAGCTTAACTAAGTGAATTTTAATTGAAAAATATTATATAAAAAATTTGAAAAAAAATAATAATTGATCCTCAACAACCTTAAAAAGTAGATCATGATGAATTTACTGTTAATTTGCCTTAACTAGTCTTAATACCAGCACTTAATTTCATACAAAATTATGAAGAATTTCTTTGTAAAAAATTTTAATGATCAATGACATAACTGCAACGCAACTAAACAAAATCACTTCAAAAAAAATTTACATTAACCGGGTCAATTGCACTAAATGTCAAGCAATCAAGTTACTTTTAAGTCTAATTGAAATTTCAATTTTAAATAAAAAATTAAATCATTTCAAGCCGTTCAAATTAAAAAGAAATATTTTCACATTCGTAAAACACGATTTTAGTTGCAGTCATTCCATATTAGAGTAAAAAATAATAATTGAAATTATGTGCTTGTAAAATCATAAAAGCTAGTTTATTATTTTTTAATTATTAATAAACACATCATGTCGATGTTTTATTTCTTCTTTATCTCTGCATTACTTAGTCCTTGAGGTCTCGTGAGTACGAGAGAGCAACAAAGTAAAATGAAATGACTGAGAATGACAGACAAACAAAGTTAACATAACAACGTACGTAAGCTTTTGAAGATTGCGCTAATAACAAGAATAGCAATAATAATAAGAAGCATGTAAATTATGAAAGTTCTTCATATCTCTTCTACAAGTTGTGTATTTCTCCTCAGCGTGGCGTGTGTCTGTCAATCTGTGAGCTGTGAGCAGAGATGTAGTTTTAATAATTTTTTGGGGGTCCAAAAAAATTTGATTTTAATTTATTTTAAGGCTTTTTGAGCTCTGGTTGTCATATATTACTGTTTAATTCGAGCATCGGCTTATGAAACCAAGGTTCAATACACTACTAATCTCCGATTCCCAAAAATTTACTTTTCCGACTACACACCTGTGTAAGATCGTGTATACATGCATTTAGATGCCAAAAAAAATAGTGGAAAGAAGGCAATTGAAACAAAATTGATTTTTAATGATATCGCAAAAAAAATCAGGCATGAAATGATTCTTTTTTCTTTTCATGTTACTTGCTTCACAAGTAATTCGCACAAGACACATGAAACACAGCAAGTTCGCAATAATTTGTCAAAAGATCATGATCATTAATTGTACTCACCTTTAATATGCAGCGACCTTTAGCCTCATTCTCAGCTACTGATACATTATAAAAGCTCTGATCGAAAATTGGTTCGTTATCGTTTACGTCATGAACCGTGACTAAAACTGTTGCTGTTGATGATAATTGAGGATGGCCATTATCTTTAGCCATTATCGTTAATTTTGGAACTGGTTCGGTTTCGCAATCGATATGTGATCGTGTTGTAATTAAGCCTGAATGGATATCAATTTGAAACCAATGTGAATGTGTATTGGGGGTGTCGATAAGAGAATAAATTATAGCCGAATTATTGCCTTCGTCTTGATCAATGGCAACGACTTGAACAACAGATGTGCCCGGATCGGCGACTTCCATTACATTTGCTTGATAAATCTCTTGCTCAAATTGTGGTACATTATCATTTATATCAGTTACACGAAGATATATTGTCTTCGATGCATGAAGAGGTGGATTTCCTGTATCTGTTGCAATAACATTCAACGTATAATTTGGCTGTACTTCACGATCCAATGGCAACGCAACGATAACCAAATAAATAATGTTATCTCTAGTAGTCAATCCAAAATGTCCATCGCCTCCATTCAATGTTACATTGACATTTGAATATTCGGTCTTTGAGTCGGGATCATTGACTGAGATTCGGGCAACAAATTCGCCGGGTTGTGCTGATTCAGAGATTTTAGGTGTCGCGTCATCACTCAAAAAGATAACATTGATGACAGGTTGATTGTCATTTACATCTGTGACACGAATCGATACAAATGTTGTTGTCTCGAGTGGCTGTACACCATTATCTTTTGCCACGACAACAAGCTCGTGTAATTCTTTCGATTCGAAATCGAGTGCTTTATTTATTGATATTAATCCTGTATGTGCATCGATTCTGAACATTTGTTCTTTGTCACTTTGTCGTCGATTTATTGAATATTCTATCATGCCATTCTCACCGGCATCTGTATCAGTTGCATAGACTTGTAATACACTTGTACCAAGTGTTGCATTCTCTGGTATTGTTGCAAAATATCGACTTTGATTAAACAGCGGCTGATTGTCATTTACATCTATGATTGTTATATTTACAGTCATCTGTCCACGTAGTGGAGGAGTGCCACCATCCAAGGCCTCAATTACTAAACTATATGCAGGCGTTGTTTCACGATCGAGAAATCCATTGATTTGTAAATCAAGATATAATACACCATCGCGTTCTAAATGTGAGGATAGACGAAATGCGTTATTCACATTGCCCGACACGATATTATAACGTTGGGTATTGTAACGACCCAAATCTAAGTCTCTCGCGGGATTTAAAGTACGTTTAACGTCACGCGGTGTGTTTTCCGGAAATTCAATATTCATAACAGGCGTGGGAAAGACGGGTGCATTATCATTCTCATCGAGTACTTTTACAATTACACGAATTTGCGTGCCATTAGATAATATGGCAACAAATGAATATGAGTCTATAGTCTCTCGATCAAGTAACGCTTTTGTACGTATCTCACCGGTCGTATAGTCAATTGAAAGTGCGGAATCGACCGAACTTCCAGGCACTGGCACAATAAAATATGGTGGACCAACTGCTTGCGGTATATCACCAATAAATCCTATTTGATGGCCTATTGGAACACCCTCTGAGACTTCAATTTCATGTACATATTCCTCAGCATGTACTTGATGACTGCCAAATAATAGCAGCAGCCATGTGATGCACCAAAATAAATACATTTTCCTAATATTCCTAATACAATAATATTTTTTTGCTGCTCTCATGTTTCTATGTTGCTCATTCCTCCTTCGATCGGAGTCGTCGATTTGTGATTTATTTTTCTGAGGCAGAAGCAGCAAAGGAAATTCTTCTTCCAACACATCACCGCATTGTGAAGGCATAAAAGTGAAAATGTTGATAATCTGTAAAAGAGGAAAGAGAGAAAAAAAAATTACCTTTTCAATTAAATTTTATGTTTGCAACATAAATCGTTATTAGTCAAAAAAATATTATTATTAAATTTACTTTTTTGGGGGTTATTTGGAAATGATGTGTATTTGGGAATGGAAATTTTTATATTTGGAATAGCATTTGAATAATGCAGCTAATATTTCATAAAAATTGTTATTTTTGGTTGTTATGAAGTTTTGAACCAACTGTAATATTGCATGTCATAAGTAGTTGAACCTAATGAAGCTAATGGCCCTTAGATTATGCTAATGGGTTAATAATGATCTGGTATTTATGAGATTCAACTCTTTGATGACATTCTTAATATCCAGGACTGAACGATTGATCAAGGAACTCTCTTATCTTGTCCTAGTTCTTACTATTTAGTCCCTTTACTATAGCACCAACCCGAATAGCACTAATTGGTTGATCGAACAGAAATCCAGCACAAATCAGGTGTGACTTTAGCTTAGTGCTGAGTTTAAATCGATTCTAGAACTATGCCAGAGTCACATTGGATTGGTGCCTCATTTTTATTCGATTGACCGACTTGTGCCATTGTTATAAGTTCTTAAGAGAACCAAACCTAGAACAGTGAGCTTAATGCACCTATAAATAGCATTTAGCACTTCCTGAAATATCTGTGCACCCCGTTTCTAACCTGGATTTAATCAATTGTTACTAATCAGGCGCGTAGCCAGGGGGGGGGGGACAAATTCCCCTTTGTCTTGAGAAATTTCTTCATTTTGCTAGAGTTTTTATGAAAAACTTAACCCCCCCCCCCCCCCCCACCTAAAAGTTTTCCATACAAAATTGCCCCCTCTTCAAATTTCTGCTTACGCCCCTGTTACTAATTGATGCAAATTAGAATCAATTGAGGTTCCAAATCAAATCCGTTGACCACCTAACATCCAAACGACTCCCGAAAAAAATATTATTTTTCGTTAATCTTAGACACAAAGATCATGATTATATTTTCTGGTATGAAAAATAAAGAGTGAATTATTGTGAAAGGAAAAGAAGCAATTCTGAAAAACATACGGCAGTAGTATATGACCGTAGTCAGTCATTAATTACATTTTGTGGTTTTCGAATCAACAAAAGGAAACAAAGTTATTTTTTATGATACATATTTTCAAGTCTCTCAAGAGTAATATTCTTCTACCTTCTTTAAAAAAAAAATACCAATTTTTTGATGATTTTTATTTTTCTTCTTCTAAAGAAATAATAATTTTGTTCCTTTCATTCTTTACCTCTCCGTCTCTTTTTTATTTTATTCTTGTTGTAATATCTTGTGTTACCTGTCTTCTCTAGCAATTATGATACACATAATAAGAATAATAAGAAGAATAAGAACAGCGTGTATGTGAGAGAGAATCGTGAGTGTTTAGATGAGTAAAAGAAATCTTTGGTGGAATATT
Organism: Chironomus riparius; assembly: GCA_917627325.4. Taxonomy (NCBI): domain Eukaryota; kingdom Metazoa; phylum Arthropoda; class Insecta; order Diptera; family Chironomidae; genus Chironomus; species Chironomus riparius. The sequence continues at coordinate 10,165,888 of OU895877.1, read as the reverse complement.
AAGAGAATGTGTGTTGTGTGCATACAAGAAAAATAAGGTTTTTGATTGTTTCCGTCAGTTAATGACTTTAACGCATTTTTATGAAGGGATCAGGACTTTTTTCGACGTGTGTATCCACTTGAATGGGTTTATGTGCTTGAAATTATGTTTTATGAATGTTATAAGGTTTTTGTGGGGAAAGATTAGAAGCATGGCATGATGAAGGTGGCAAATACATAGGGTGAACATCTGCGTAGTTTTACAACGGACAGTCCAGTATTTCAAAACCCTGCCCTGTATAAATTTGAAAATTTTGTTCTAGGTCCTGTATTTCTTTCACGAAAATTTTCGTTAATTTTCAAATTCTCCTTTGCGTTCTGTAATTTTTAGGAAATTTATCAAATGTTCTGCATTTTCATAAAAATTAGATGGTAAACCTACCAATACATCGACTATACCCGAATGACACAAGTCGGTTAAATGATCAAAAATCATGCACCAAACCGGTGTGGCTCTGGAGTGATGCTGGATTTAAATCGAATCACAATGTCAGGCTTGGAGCTAGATTTCTATTTGACTAATCAACTTTTGCTATTCGGGACAGATAGTTTAAGCTACAACTTAATTTATTTTGGGTCATAGTTTTATTTTAGGAGGCACCAAAACCCTTGCAACGCCACTGAGAATAAGATTTTAGAAGTTGTTAATTTATTCATTAAAATTCATTGTGAAAATAATATTTTGAAGAGGATATCTGACATTTAGGCTTAGAGGCTATTTAGATAAACTGACTAAGTAAGTCCAAAGAATCATCCTTATTATTAATTTGAGGGGTTGTTCTTAAAGAGAAGGGACTTTGGATGCAAACCTTCTCCCTTCACATTTACAATATCGATACCCTTTAAGTTTGAGAAGGTTTGAAAAATACTGATGCTTATTATAGCCTTTGATCCATATTTAAGAAAAATTTCAATTCCTTCACCAACTAATTTTAAGTTCCAATTCCTCAAATTTATGCTTGTTTATTTTCTTAAACTGCATACGTTATTTTGGAGATAAATCTCCTCAAATTCAAAAAAATACTAAAACAACAATAATATTCAATGACAAAAGTCCTATAAATTTCCCTAGGATGCCATAAAACATAAACAATAGGCATCCAAAAAACAAACATTTACAGCGGTTCATTGAATTTTTTTTTCATCATCAACCAAAACACAGGACTTTTGTTTTCAAATAGAACAATACCCCCAAGTGCCTCTCAGTTTGACATTTTACATGCGTTAAACAATCAAAATAAAGACATAAAGAAAGAGTGACCACGCCTAGAACAAATTAATTAGCATGACAAAATAATTAAAATGATTTCCATAAAAACATCAAAAATTATTAATTTTTTTTATAATCATCTATGCAATAAAATATTTTTGTGGATGCCTGAAGAAATTACAGTCTAAATTAAGCAGTAAAAAAATAATTGTCAATTATCGCTAGCTCCTGTGGATAGAATGATAAGCAATCGAAGATAAGACAAAAGATCATAAAACACAAAATTGTTTAATTCAATCAATTAAAAAGTTAAGAAGAAAATTACTTTACTTTTGGCTAGATTAATTATCAACATCAAGTCATCAGCTGTGTTACTTAATTAAAGTTTTTTTTAATCTAGTCAAGTCACAAATTTTTTATGACACTTCCGCGCATCGTGTGTAACATTTAGATATTTTTGTGAAGCATTTAGAAGTTCTCATGAAAAAATGTTTGAATATAAATTTGTGTGAATGAAATGGTGCATTTTTATGACAAAATTTATCAGATGGCATTCTTGGGAACGTTTTTTGGGGACATCTTTTGATGGAATTATCAGGTTTCTAGATTTGCGACAGTTTGACATTTTTATTTTTTTTTTTTAATTTTATAATGGCATTCTTGAATGTTGAGAAGAACTGAGAACAATTTAATTTATATAATAATTTCAAATATTAGGAATCGAACTTATGTTCATGGCTGTGTAAATGAGGAGCTTTAAAGGAGAATAGAACCACATTTGGGATAAGTTGCTAAATGGCTGTAGAAATAATAATCAATTTTGATGAGTATCAGGCGCTGAGCCTTAAAAAATCCCCGCCCCTTTTATTCCTGGCTACTCTCCTAGGAATATTGATCCCTAGACTACTGAACCTAGGTCTACATTTGAGTGGCCTAAATTGGTTTTGTGGAGGAATAGTTTAGTACTTCGGGACCTAATCATTGTAATACAGGCACAGCGATCATTGGTTTGAGACTGGGTATGGGAAATTATTTATCGGTCCTTTTTCGAACCATATGTACTGAAAATGAGGCTCTCACAGCCTTCCTTTGTAAGCTACAGGCAGAAATGTCAGCAAAGGAGTGGTTCGGATCCCACTATAAATTGTAGGTCTAGGTTTTAGACCAGTGGTTTGTCTCATCCTCACTGGTTAAACTCTCATTAGATGCGAAACTTCCCAAATCTCCTCAAGATCACAATTGAACTGAATAAGTAAAGCTTTTTTTTTCTAGATTTAAGAGGGAGGGATGTCGACGTTTACAAAATGTCCTTACCAGGCGTGTAGGAGGGTTTTGTCCCCTCCTTAAACGTTTTAGGTGTCTGAAATGAAAACAGTTCGGCATTCATAATGAAAAATTAGGTGGTTTCTCTCCTTCACACAGAACACATAATGTGTATTTACTGTTTTGTAAGTAGATAACTTTTTAACTTACAAGACTTACACGTTTCTCATTCATTTTTCAAATTTTAAGCAATGATTATGCACAATTTTTTCTTTTATTCATTTGGGAATTCATTGTAATCAGATTTGTATCATCATATTTTCATTCTATTTCTATTCTATTATGTGGCCTTTATTTTTCTATTATCAACTGTGCTTTTATAGGACCAAGAAAAAAAATGTGAGCATAAATATGTGGTTGCATGTAATAAAATAAAAAGAAAATAAACGTTACGTAATAAATTGGAAAGAAATTCTCTCAATAATAAATAAAATCTGAATGGTTGTGCATGCAATACATGTAATATCTTCCCGTGTGTCTGTGTATGAATGTGCAGCACATATGACGTGAATATGTGGAACTCACGAGCCTCTCTTAAATAGCATCAACCTCATATATGGATTTCTTTTTATTATATTGAAAATAAATAAGGTAACAATTTTTTTATAATTTTTTTTGCGCGCATAACTTGAAAAAGTTGTTTTAGTTTCCTCGCGCTGAATGAGAAAAAAAATACTTCGGGCCATTTTCAGGCAAATTTAAAATTATGGTCTTTTGATTTGGGGTCGTTTATTATTTCTTGACCCCCCCCCCCCTCCCCCTCTCCTCATGTTTTCACTTCATCTAGATACTTTAGTCTACAAAATCAATGAATATCAACTTAATCTCAAAAATACTAGTCACATAGCTGCCATGAGCCTAGATAAGAATATTAGACGTCATAAGCAAACGACTCCATCCTGTAATTTGCCATTTTTACCGAATCATGCGAGGTGAAAGAAAATTTCCATCCATTTTCAAATTTATTTCTAATTAGAAGCTACAAAACTAATTTACACACTCTAAATGAAATTTATACACTCGTCGATTTTTTGATTTATTTCTTCCTGACAAAAAAAGACATCACACGTTTTCGCATGCTATATATGAGCATATATACGAACAGAGAATTAGATTTGCCAAAAAAAAAAATTATCTATAACGGTTCAATATTGAACATTTTCGGCTTCTTCTTTCGACATCTTAAAAAAATTTTCAGTTCTGTAAATTAAGCAATTGGTTTGAGATTTTTTTTTCTCTCTTTTCGCATGACGTGCGGTGACACAATCCAATTAATTAAAAGAGATTTATATTTTTTAAACATTTTTCCTTTCCACCTCATCATCGATGGCTTTTTTTTATACATTATTTTCGTTTTCGATTTGTGTGATTAAAGCTAGGTTGGGATACTAGTAGCAGGTGTAAAGGCTGAGGAGGGCGAGGGGGGACTTTGGGAATGGTCTTTCTTGAAGGACAACTTTTGATTTTCAATTTCAATTTCAATTATCTTACAAAAATATTTTAAAAATTTGATAAGGTTTTTAAGAAAAATTCACCAAAATTTCCAAAAAACTTGAAAATGACACCCCATTAAAAATAAAACAACCACTTTCGCTAGTTATGAGTTGCTGGTAAAGTGGTCTAGTACAGTGGTAAACAACGTTTTTTGTGCCACGGCACACCTTTGGGGTAAACCTTGACAGAAACCGCGCATGGCTTGGTACCCGTGAAACTCATTAAAAGAATCTGTTGCATTTATGAAACCTATGTCTTATAAAAGCAGCTCACAACCTTCCTTTATAGGCTGCATACAATTTTATTGTCAACATAAGGCTCAGTTGGGATTTAACTCCAGTAATGTCCATAGTTTTTGGTTTGATTGGATAAATATGACAAACCTTACACTAACCAAACTACGACAGTTGATGACAAAGCTAGTAATGCTAAAACCAACAGCTAAAGACACTCAATTGTTCAATATTTCAGTCAAATCATTGACAAAAGCAACAGAACTTATGTTCCAAATATGCAGCCATACCATTCCTAACAATTTCTCTTAAAACTACTCGACTACACTCTTCTGAATAACCATCAGCAGTAGAAGATCATAAAAATTCCCAATAAACATCTGTCAATGCCTGACTTCATTACCTCGATTATTCAAGTTCTGACCATAAAAATGATTCAATTCAACAGTGTCTATTCCCAGCAGCATAAAACAGTTAAGTATTAAAAAAACAAAAAAAAAGGTTTATTATCACTCAAAACACTCAATGGAATAAGTAATTAAAGCTGAAATGTCTTCAAAAAAAATTAGTACACAAAAAAAATATATTTTTTCCAACCCATTAAGATAGCAGAAAAGAAGTTCATCATCATCACTGCATCCAACTGATGCTTTCACGGAACTAAGAAGACCAACAAGAGAAATGAGTTTAAAAAAAAGAGTCACAAAAGTTCAAATTAAAAAATTTTATTGTAGCAATAAAGATAATTAGCTCCTAAATTCCTTCTTTTAATGATTTAATTCATCATCGATTATAAATGTTTCGGCAAAGTTATAAACCGCGCGTAGAGAGAAAGCAGCTAAGACAAGTCGGTGTACAAATGGATATGGATGTAGTAAATGTTATAATGCCAAGAGAACAGCAACAATACAAGTTGATGATGATTGCAGTAAATATTGAGACCTTTCAGCGTCGATATGTTAGTCTCTGTCATGTTACGAGCTTTCCCAAACTATAAAGCTGCTCTTTTCTATTCGTCGTTTGTTGCCTTCGATTTAAGCAGAGTTGTTTGATGTGGGATAAGTTTGGGAGAATGTTAAGATTAATGAGAATATTAAGCTATGCTAGGTTGTTGCTCATAAATATTGAATCGTATATAAATCTGTAGATTGCAATGTTTAAGTCTTGAAACGAGACTTGTGTAGATCTTCCTTTAACTGCTATGTGTGTATACTAATGTAAAACAAGTCGAGTTTGATGGGAATCGAACCCATGACCTCATAAAAGACGATTTCTGACCACTCGATCAGAGATCCTTGCCACTCGGCTACCGTGGTACTTATTTTACTTCGGCTGTCCGTCATACACATATAAGCAGTTTCACACGAATCCTGTGCTCAGGTCTATCTACTACAGTTATCCAAAACTTGCTTTATGTTTTTTGGAGTCTTCATTATCATTTTGAAATTAGCCGACCTATTCCATGCTTCCTACTAACCTCAAAATCCACTCAGTATATTTTAGCCGCTTTTCGCCGATTTGGCTTTTCGCTGATTTTTGTATCAAGTAAACTTGATAAATTTGAAATTCGCTGATTTTCAATTTTCGCTGATTTTGAATTTCGCTGATTTTTGAATTTGGCTGATTTTTAAATTTTGCTGATTTTTTTTTAAATTTTCGCTGATTTTTGAATTTTCGCTGATTTTAAATTTTTTGCTGGTTTTAAGAGTAAAGTTTAAAATGTGATCATAAAAATCACCGGAAACCCGGAAGCAAAGAACCATCTTTTCGAAATCACCCACTTAATGAAAATCACGTGGGCGTGTAGTACGGCCGAGACCTTTATCGACACAGTTCAAAAGTTGTACCTAATTTATGTTAGAATTATGTCAGTAACAAAAACACTTAGTTTGAATTTTGTCACCATCGAGAACATTATGAACCAGTATAGTTGATTTTGGTCCAAATCTCGGCCATACTTAACACATGTTTGAACAACATTTTCTCGTAAATATTAAATTACTAGTCTATTCGGGCGCGCCCGTTATCAGTGTTTAAATTTGATTAATATTTTGTAAATAATGGTAACACTCTAATAACCTTAATGTTTTTAAAGTCAATTCTACCACAAAACTTCACATGGCTTCACAAAATTTTATATGGCATCACAAAATATTCCTGACACCAAACTTTTCACCCCCGACACCCATCTTGTCAACACGGCTTCACAAACCCCCTCAAATTCGGACCCACCTGACACCCAACTTGCCCCCCCCACCTTATTAACTCCCCCCCACCAAACTGACACCCACCTTATCAGCACCCCACAAATCATTGGCTTCACAAAATTTATCGACACCCACCTTGTCCCCACCCCGACCTGACACTCACCCCACACCTGACACCCACACCCACCTGACAACCACCTTGTCAACACTCCTTAAATTTTTGTCTTCACACGTCTTCACAAATGTCTTCACATGACTTCCGTTCCAGAGTCAGTGAATCAGTGAGTTGGGCTTTTATATATTAGATTACTAAAAAGAAAGTAATTCTGAATTATGTCACTATTATGTCAAGTGTTTCAGGATAAAGAAATATTATTTTTTCGTTTGCACAGTAAAGAGTATGAGCAAATTGAAAAAAATGTAATGATATGTATTATATGCCAGATTTACGTCAGTTCAATTTTCAATTTTGGACTAGGGGCGACCCTAGTCCCAAAATTCAAACTAAGTGTTTTTGTTACTGACATAATTCTAACATAAATTAGGTACAACTTTTGAACTGTGTCGATAAAGGTCTCGGCCGTACTACACGCCCACGTGATTTTCATTTAGCAGGTGATTTCGCGAAGATGGTTCTTTGCTTCCGGGTTTCCGGTGATTTTTATGATCACATTTTAAACTTTTCTCTTAAAATCAGCAAAAAATTTAAAATCAGCGAAAATTCAAAAATCAGCGAAAATTTAAAAAAAAAATCAGCGAAATTTAAAATCAGCGAAAATTGAAAATCAGCGAATTTTAAATCAGCGAAAATTAAAAATCAGCGAATTTCAAATTGATCAAGTTTACTTGATAAAAAAATCAGCGAAAAGCCAAATCGGCGAAAAGCGGCTAACTTCCACGGAGTCAAAATCCCAAAACTCCTTTTTAAATAACCAAATCAACTCTGTCCTCTAATGCCACAGAAACTTAATTTACAAGAAACAAAAAAAAAACTAAATTCAGCAGATATGTCAATTTGGAAACAAATCTTTAATGATTTGCTGTCAGCGGTGGCTGTAAAGCCATAACTAAACTCACGTACGTGTCAAATGAGATTTTATGATGAATTTGAGTCATTCGAATTACTTTCTCGCACACAAAAAAAAATAAAATAAAATATAAAAATAAAGGAGGAAGAACAAAAAGACATAAATATTGGAAATGAAGCGAAAAATTCGCTTTCATTTGTACAACTTAAATGCTCTTAATTGTTTTCAATTTACAAATATTTCGTATTGTAAAAAATACCTTCCATTTCTCCCTTCTGTCTTTGTGCCTCTCTCACATACAAAAAAAACAATTAATGCATTTAATGCCATTCATTACAGCACGCAAGAAAATTGTCAAAAATGTAATGCTAAAGAAGAAGTTAAAAAATGGCTTTGTGATGCAAGTTTTTATTTTTAATTAAAATTCTTTCTCGGTTTTAGGATTCCAATGATGGACAATTAATTATTTTCTTTAACATTAAAATGTATTATACGGACTACAAGTAATAAAGGATGGTAAGAAAGTTAGCGAATAAAGTGCGGCACAGTTTGCTGCTTTATATCACGAGTTGAGCGTAAAATAACATAATGGAAATACATGCGACTGTTATGTAATTTGTCAAGTCGTAAAAAACGCACCTTTTGTAAAAATTATTTCATTTTTTTCTAGACATTTATTAATGTTGATTTTACTTTTGTGAATTTGAGTTTAATTTTCAGTAGTTTGACCTTTTCTGTATTGATGAGAGACGTGTTGCATGCTACTTGAGAAAGGGTGTGGGGTGTGTGTGCTTGAGAAAATGGAATTAGAGCTGTGAAATTTTGGATATGTTTTTTTATTTTTCCTTTGAATGGATTATTTTTAAATTTTTTTTCAATTTTTTATTTTTATTTCAATTTTTTAAAATTTTAGATTCAATTTTTTAAAATTTTAAACTCAATTTTTTAACTTTTAAAACTTTTAACATTTAAATTCATTTTTTTTTTCATTTTTTAATTTCAATTTTTTAATTTGTAAATTCAATTTTTCTTAATTTTTAAATTCAGTTTTTTATTTTTCAAATTTAATTTCTTTAATTTTTTTAGCTTTTAAATTGAATTATTATAAAAATTAAACTCAATTTTTTAAAATTTTAAATTCAATTTTTTAAACTTTTTGACTTTTAAAACTTTTGACATTTAAATTAATTTTTTTTTTCATTTTTTATATTCAATTTTTTAATTTTATATTCAATTTTTCAAAATTTAATTTCAATTATTTTTTTTAATTTAAAATTTGAAAATAAAATTAAAATTTGAAAATAAAATTAAAATTTGAATAAAATTTTAATTTTCAAAAAAATTTCATTTTTTTGACTTTTTGAATTTTTTCTTCAAATTGAATCGATTGAAAATTAAAAACTTGACATCTTTAAATTTAAATTTAAACTTTTATTTGTTTTCAATAATTTTTTTATTATTTAATTTTCAATTTTGTTTTAAATTCCAGACAATAAATATTTCAAACCTTTTTTTTTAAAATTATTCAATGTTTTCAAAACAGACAATCTTTCAATAAATGACCTTAAAATGAATACTCAACAGGTACAGCTCACAAAACTCATACCAAAATTCACAAAAGTGCGTTTATCTCCTTTTGTTTCCTCCACAAAAGAAACAACAAAAGAAGCAACAACACAAGCAACAAAAAATCTAGTTTACTGACTACACCGATCAGTATCGACGTCAAAAATAATTTCCTCAACTCACATTCGGTCTCTCTTTTAAAATGAAAAAAATTCCCACCCCTCAGACAGAATAAATGAGCTGCTTAATAATTTTTTTTCTCGTAAATCTACCTTCATGATTGTCTCTACCTTTTAACTTTACCGTGGTTCCAGTCCACTTAAACAACAAAAAAAAACTACTAGTTGACTTGCTCTTTTTTTTCTCTAGCCAATACTGTGAATTTTATTTTATTTGATTAATGGGTAGTTGGATATTCACTTTCATTTCATAATCATTTTTATTTATTTCATCTTTTTTTATTCCTTCTTCTTGTTCAGCCTTTCTGTGCTCATAATGGAAATAAAACAAAATTTGTCTGCTGACTTCAATTGATAGACAATAATTATTTTCATTTTGGCTCCAACAATATCAAATTAAAAGCCTCGAGTGTTATTTTATAAGCCTATTTTGCCCGCGCATTCATGTCTATCTATGCGCATTAAGGATGGATGTTTGAATTGAAAGTAAAATTACTAATTTTTGCAATGCTAATTTACGCTTTGTTGTGAAGTTCATCGTTGTGAAAAAAATAATTTATATTTTATGGAGGAAATAACATACAGAGAATGTCAAGGGGTCATAAGTTAAAGGAATAATCATGTAAAATTATTGTTTATTAATCCTGAAATTCGCTTCTTTTTAAATAATTTCAGGTGTTGATTATACAATTTTGAGGTGAACATTTGATCAATGTGATGCAAGAGTCTGCAAAATATTAAAATTTTAAACATTTTAGAAACTTAATAGCTGAAATAATGACCAACTATTTTGAATTTTTCCCCAATTTTTAATGGTTTTGAATCATCAAATTGAATTTTAATGAGAGATTTTTAAAGAATTGAACATCGAATTTTATTGATCTTGGCTCTCTTAAAGATTGCTAAAGTTATTTGGATATGTATTGGACTCCCATGAATTCAATATGTTTAAAATTAATTGATCAATATAGACAATTCAGATTTCATTTGTTTGTGTTAGGTTTGAGATTTTGCACCTGGAATCTTCAAAATTCGACTTTATTTTAAATGATGCTGAGAAACACGCTGCCAACTTTCATGCAGACCACACAAAAGAAGGTTCACGGATTTAAACTTCCTTCTTGTTAACATATTAGAAAGATGACATGATCACTAGCACCTAAACATCCTCACTTAGAATTAAACTAAACCCACTTTATTATTAAACCACTTAAAAAAGTTTCTAACCCCTGAAAAATTCACTAAAAAACCAAAAAAATTCCCCATAAATTCATCATCAACGACCGTTTCAAAAAAGTAATTTAGAGAAGTCACAAGAATTATTAATTTTTCAGACAAAAGATGCCATTTATTAATGACCTTATAATTATAGTAGATAGAAACATTAGAGTCATAAAAAATAATTTTCCCAATAGAAAGATAAAAAGTCCGGAAATATTTCTTTTATATAACAGCGATCATATGAAATGACAGCCTCAAGAGGAGTTTGTTACCTCTTCTGTTGTTCGATAATCACCACATATTTAGTTATGTTTAAAAGAAAAAATAATAAAAATAAAAAAATAAATCGCTGTTCACTTTCCTAACATGTTTTCTCACTCTCATGAGCTTATATGTCAATTGATTTAATAGGCATAGATGTAAATGGAAGTGGATTGTGTAATGGTCACTATTAAATTCGGAACTAAAGGAAGCGATTGTATGTGCTTGTAGAATTGAATGAATGAAGTAAAATGTTTCAATACTTGAAAAGGTCATTTAAAATCTTTAACTTCAACTTGTTTGCTGTTCATCATTCTTACAAATCATTAATCAGGCTGTTTAGACTTTTGTGGGATTGTTCATAAATGGTGGGTATTCACAGTGAATCTTGGGTTCTTATTATGGAATAAAAGTATGAATAAAGAATGTTACGAGTCTTTAGAATAAGAAACAGGTGTGAAGTCCTGAGGATCATGGTATAAAGGCACAATATTGATTGATTTGGAAGCATTGTGACCACCAAGAATTCATATTTGCCATATACTAAGAGGAGGGGACTTCAACCATCTATGGCTCTTATCAGATCACTCAAAATAACTCTATAACAACATTACATAAATTTTAGGCAAAACTTGGACAAAACATGCAAACAACCCCCACATATCCATCTAAACTGCGAGATCTCATATCCATTTTCTCATGCCATGGATAACAATATTCAAAAACCAATTAAAAAAGATAGTAAAAAAGTAAACGTCCTAGTATGTGCAAAAAAAATACTGTTTTGCCTTTTTCGTGTTCATCTCTCTCTCACTGCCGTACATGTGGTTTGAAAACTGCAAAAGAATCTGTTACGCTTTTTAAGCGATTGCCACATAGTAATTGAACTGCGCTGCCATTTCTTAAGTTGCGCTTACTCCAATAGAGACTTCACTTCGCTGTTATCCACCAAAGGTATTTCTATCCTATTAATTTTCTTTTTTCTTACAATTTATTTCGTATACATAAATTGGCCAAAGCAATTTTCTCTTTTTTTCCTCAACTCGGAAAGAAATATGAATAGATTTTGACCTTAAAACGAGATCTATTTTGGAAGTAAATGGAGCCATATTAAGACAGGGAGGTGCATATAAATTTTAAAGGCATATTAATTCGTAATGCTTAAAGCATAAAGCGAAAAATATTTAAATTGTATTTTTTTTATTTTCGTTTTCTCATTCATACGATTCAAATTTTTAGAATTGAGTCGATTTCCAGGTAACATTTTGAATTAAAAATTATTAAGGTCTATGATATTCATTTTGAGCTAGAGTTTTTATGATAAACTCGAACTCTTAAAGTTTTCCATACAAAAAAAATGTTCCCCCCTCCTCTTCAAATTTCTGGCTACGCCTCTGGTGAGGATGAATATTTTACTACTATATGGACTTAGACTCTAAAAATCATTTATAAGTAGACGTCATTCTCGAACGACCCCCTTCCCCATCCAGCGATAATCGATATCTCACAGAAACTCTGGTGATGTCATTAAATATAAATTTATTTTTGATATAATATCTCTAAATTCTTCTCTTTTCTGCCAGCGAGAAGCTTAAAGCAGACGAGAAATCATAAAGAATTTGATAACAATTTGGTATGCCATGAAGAAATTTACGACACTTTAAAAATTTTAAACGGCACATTTTTTTGTCCTAGAACTCGTAATAATCTTGGATATCAATGACTCAAAAAAAAATTCTTTTCCAATTCAAAACTAATCTCAGACATTGATTGAATCGAATATCATTTAATTGACAGACAATTGAGCACCCAGTTAAGCATCACTCAAAATTTTACAATATTATGCTTTATGTTACACGTTGTTGTTGCTCAACAAACACAAATAGCAACAGTTTTATTGATCAAAATCAACCATACATTGATTATAATAAAAAAATATAAAAGCATGTAAAAGAGAGAAAAACTTTTTTTAAGCAGACAAGCGCAGGCAAAGAAAAAACATTCCAGTACCGTTGGTTTTTTCTGCCTTTATTTCGTCGAAAACAAAGTTGTAATTATAAAACTTATGACGTAAATTTATTATTGAAAAGAGATTTTTATTCCTTCTTATAAAACCAACTTTGACTTATTTTCCAAAGATTGGGATTGTGGGTGAAATGTCTAATTGTCCGACTAGGTTTTATTACTTTTGATTGAATTTATAAAGTGAGATTTGCTTATTGTCAGTGGAATACACAACTAGGTTCAAGAAGACCATCTAGAGATGATCAAAGCCACTAAAATTAATTAAAATCTTCTTTTATAATTATTTATAAGAAAATTAATAAAGATCTTTATTAGAGCTGTTCACTTATCAAGTCTGAAATTTAGGGGGTCTAAGATTTTGTGAAATGGTGGGGAGGGGGGGGGGGTCTGAAAATCATTTTTTACTGACGTCATGGCTAGATTTAGTAGGTCTAATGTTCATGGAAGGAAGCTTATTCACACGACAGCTAAGAGAGGCTGTGGATCACAATTGCTCTGTAAAGCTAGCGATGTATGTATGTATGTAATGTTAATGAACTAGTATAATTGAAAGTATATAATTGAAAACCTCATTCTAAGGGTTGTTAAATTCGAGTAAATAAGTTAAATGAAATTATTAGCATTGAATAAGTTAAATGAAATTATTAGCATTGATAGGAATCGAACCAGTGTATGTTTGCCAATCAACCAATAGAATCAAACAACCTAGTCATTGTAGTGTAGTTAAAACACATGCAATCCTTTGGCCAACTGTCATATTCAAGCAACTACTTTCATCAAATGCTTTTAACCTTATCCACAAAGCTACAAATTATATTTTTAAAAAACAATATATTTTAAACCAAGACATCTAAGGCCATTTTTCTAGAAACCGATGAGTATAAAATCAATATCATGTCAAATCACATAAATAAGCATTAAAAAAATTGAACAAAAAAAAAGATATTTAAAACTGCATAAAATTTCATGACATGCCTAAGTATCATGTTACAAACTCAGTGAATAAAAATACGCGGTCAGAAAATTTTGATTCTATCAATAAAATGCGCCTAATTCACATAATTTTCTTATAATCTGCCTTCATCATACCCAATACGCTAACCGATCGTGAAAGAAAAGGCACACAATTGGGCACATAAAAAATGCACATTCAATAAACTATTTTTCAAACAACTAAAAACTAAGAGTCTGAACGATACACACTGATTACAATGAGAATGAAAAAAAATTTGTTAAAAGCTACAGCCACAAAAGAAAAGAAGGTATTTGAAAAATGTGTCTTTAAGATTTTAATTCTTTTTTTTTTCACCATTTCTCATCATTTTCGTTTCTTTTCCCCATAGTAATAATAATAACAACACAACGACATACACTTATAGTATTACTATCATCTCGTAAGACCCCGAGTTTGGAATATAATAGAAAAAAAAGTCTTGAGATTCACGAGAGTTTTGTGAGAGAATCGAGAAGAGAAATTGAAAATAATTCAATCAGATTTAGTAGTTTTGTTTAAAAAATTATTAAAGAATGTTTAATCACCTTTGTTGATTGAAAAAACTTATCGTGAGTAATTATTATTCCAAAAAAAAAATAAAATTAATCAGTATCTGTTAACTGTAATTGTCACACACTTTTTAAATCTCTTTCAATAATTTATCATAAATTTCCACAATTCTTTTGAAACACTTAATGCGAATATAGCATGCATATCATCACATTTTCTTCATTTTTTATGTAATTAATTTTTTTTTATTTTTCTTGTTTAATGTACATCAATTTATTATATGTGCACTAAACTCCTTATTGTCTGGTCTCGCTCATTACAGGACAAGATTCACCAAAAATAATGCTTAATTTCTTCACTAGTGTGGGTACATACACAATTTGCACACCGGAGAATTATTTTTTTTTTTGTGATTAAAATTCCTTTTTGCAGCTATAGCGCAAAAAATTCCTGAATAACATACATCGGGTCCGAGCAACGGCCACAGAGAATCAACATCAATAAGAAGATTTCAGAAAAAGATGGTTGAGTATATATATTTTTTTTCTGCCTCCTTATGCACCTCATATATTTTTTCTTATGTTTCGTTTTCTCTTTTTTTTTTGCTCAACTTTGAATCTTTTTTTTAAATAAAAAAAATATAAGGCAAAAGAATTACATTTGCCTTGGTGAATTAAAAAATCTTTGTGATGGATGCAAGTAATAAGAAATATTTCATATTATCATTTTTATTTTTTTTTATATTCATTCAATTCCTTTGGAATATATGCAAAGCACAAAACTTTTAATTTTATTGCAATGAGAGAATATGTAAGAAAAAAAAAATTGTGACTTTAGCTCTGAGCTCTTTCTTTTCTCCACTTCGAGAATCGTGTAGCACTGCAGAGAGCTTCTGACTTTTTTTTAATGATCTTACACTTAATAGCTTTTTTTTCTTTCTTTTCTTTTCTGCACAAATCACATTTTCATAACTGGTATTTTTTCAGAGCTCTTTTTATTTTCTTAAACAAAAAAAAAAAATAATTGCAATTTTATTAATGAACTTATTTTTTTAGATCTTTTTGTCACAATTATTGTTGATCAATGATTTTTCTCTCACTTTAAAAAAATTTCTTTCATAATTTTAAAATCAACAAAAAAAAATTGTATTTTAAAAAAATATTAATAAAAAAAATACCGAACGCGGTTTCAGTCTGTTTCATTCGCGTTTCTTCACACAACTGAGAGAGGGACTCTTTTTGTGTTGTGCATGTTGGAAATGATCTCCTCCACGAGATCACCTAATGCTTTGTATAAGGTAAAAAAAATATCGAGAAAGACAAGTTTAATGCATGTGTATTGACCTTCGGATGATGAGAAAGTGTAATACAATTTGAGAGAAATGAACATGAACATGAAAATGTTAATAATGTCTATAGAAAAAAAAACTCGTCTTTGAAAAGAATTCTTGTCTCAAATACACCTTCATAATTCGCTCAGGTGTATCAACACTGTACAAAAAGGAATCAAATTAATGAGAGAATTGAGCAACAAAGAGAGAATTCTGCAACGATCGTTTATTATAAAAAATTTTTATGGTCTTTCAACATCTTACTATACAGCGATTTAAATTCAGTTCCTCAAGACAGCGGGAGGAATGAGAGCAAAGCGTAAAACTTACTAATATTTTTTTTTTTCTTTTGCTTTTTTACTAGAAGAGAAATACCAAAACGAAATGAAAGAAAATTAATAAAAACGCGGAGCATACAGAAGCGAAAGAAGAAAAAAAATATATTCAAGAATTTTTTTACTCACACACACACAAATAGTTTTAGTCACAAATACACTTAAAAAATTGATTTTTTGAATATAGTGTTTGGTGTCTTCTCATAGATAGGGACTATTTTTGTGCGTCTAGGGCAGATTGACTTCTTTGGTGTTCATTAAGGTTTTATTTGTTATTTTGAAAAATGATGCTGGGTTATAAGTCCAGAAACTATAAGTCCAGAAAATCAAAGTCAATAAAGGTTTAGAAATCCACATACAAATTGCGCCTGGACTTAAAAACCTTACGTGCAGTTCATAAGTCTAGGTACAAATACAGACAATTTTAGAAAAAATAGAGTAAATTTTACAATTCAAAGATATGCGCAGGTTAAGGCATCACAAAAAAAAACTTATCTTCAAAGATGTTAAAATTAATAGGCTTCGATCGACTGGGCAAGATGTAAGAAGACCTGTGGAAGCTCTCATTAAAAAAAGTCTTTAAGAAGGATTTTGGAGATGCCAAAAAATTACGGAACGTCCCAAGAACTTTATGAAAAAAGCTATTGATAGAGACATTTGATATTGGTAAGTGGCAAACAGTTGCCAACGTTAGAACCAGCTTCAGGTGTCATCTAAGGAAAGCCGGGGATCACAATTCATTTGTACGGCCAGAGAAGTAAGTAAGGATGTTAAACTTTATATTATTAAATCTACGTTTGTTTAATAAAACTATATTACGTGTTACTGAGCAATTGTGAAAAATGCATCTTAGCTACTGAGTATATGCTTGTAGAAAACTATTGTAGCACTTGAGCTTTTTTCATTGGCTCGGAAACTAGGCAGTATACCGCCAAATACTGCCCACTTCTATACAAATACCTCCAATTACCCCCAAATACCCCCAAATCCTGCCAAATACTGCTAATCTCTTACAAATATTCCCAAAAACCACCTCTTTATATGAAAAATACATCTAAATACCACCTAGTTTACAAGCCTGGCCTTTTTCTAAGTCTGTTTCAAGTAGTAATATGTAGACTCAAAAATCAATGAACAAGATTTTTAAGCAAAAATAAGTTTTGATTGTGACTAGGATTAGGTTTTGGCTGTCCATCGGATTTGCCGATTATTGGTCAAAAAGCGGGACAGATCAAATTTTCAAGCATTATGCAAATAAAATAGGTTCAAAAAATGGTGACATTAAGGATTGTAGGCGGGACTGTCCTGCTTAGAAGTGCACAGTTGGACAGTCATACTTAGGTTTCTTAGCTAGGTGGTCACAACATCTTCCCCCTGACTTACATGTAGTTTAAACATTCAGGACATATCTACAAATGTTTTTACTGTGTATTGTTTATAGTTTTTACTGTGCCTTCAAATTATATCTAACTCAAAAGAAGGATTTTATCAGCGCACATGATTGTTTCGAAATAAAAGGTGCATCTCGTGGCATAGCTTTGATTCTCGGTACCTTAAAGGAAGTTGCAATCACAATTCATCACTAGCATGTAAGAACATCACAGATGACAACTCCTTCGACAAGTTCGCGATACATTAGGTCTTCAAAAGTGGACCATCAATGAACGACTTAAAGTTTAAGTACCAAAAATTACATACCATCTTTCTCAAAGAAAAAAAAATGAATTTTTTAGTGCTTTAAATCATGAATAACATAATATTAGTTTGCGCAATTGTGTGTGTGAGAAAGTCAGCGCACAGCTCTCTTTGGAACTTGAGCATCAAACTTTTTTTTTTATTCTTTCTTTTCTTTTATTTATTTCTTCTTTAGGTTCAATATAACTCAGCCAAAACAGGTTTTCCTTCTCAATTCGGCTGTTGATGTTTCTTTCGCGCAACACACATTTTTTTTCTGCCTCGCTTTGCCTTTGCTCTTGCTCACTATATAATATTCTACGTACACACATCTTATACATTTTTTTTATATGTACATCGAATGTATTAAGCGAAAAAAAATGTAATATTATTATTATTTTTTTTCGTAAATTATTAATGATAGAACCAAAGCTTTGTTATTCTTTTCTTATGCGAGCAATCAGAAGGCCAAAAAGAAAAGAGGAAAAGAGAATTAATTGAAAATTGAATGTTCTTATTATTTTATTTTTTTTTGCTGCTCAATTCTTTAATAGTTGCGACCTCAATATACGCGCTATTATCCATAGATGTACTCACTTCCCCAACTCTTGTGAAAATAAAAAATAAAATAAAAATAAAAATTGCGAAATTAGAATACTCGATTGTGTGTAGCATGGATGTGAGAAGAAGAAAGATTGGACAGAGAAAAAAAAATTCTTCTTTAACAAAAATAAAAAAAAACAAAAATTTTTTATAGACAGGTAGTTTTAAACTCATTTCTTTTGTTTTCCTTCTTTATTATTTTTTTTTTCATATATACAAAAAAAATATCTATCAGAAGAGAATGAAATAAGTAAATAACAGAGAAGGAGAACGAATTGTACACAAAAAAAATAATATAATAAAGGAAATTGTGATATGAATAGGGTGTCCATATGTTGGAGTTTGATGAGTTAGAAATTGATTTTGTTTAGCAAATATTTTAGATAATTATGAAGCTAATCGGAATTGAAAGGAACCGAATCAAATTTGACAGAAGTTGAGGCATCTTGGAATTATTGGCTTTTGAGGATTAGAGTTTTGTGGCTAATTGATTTTATTTATTGAATTTTTTAATACTATTGTATTAAGTGTAATTAGGATATAAAGGATTCATAAAGTACAATAGGTATGAAGATTCTTATGAGAAAACAATGATTAAATTACAAATTAGACCTCTGAAAAGACATTGACAAAAAAACTACAAAATTATCTTGCAAGTGAACCCCTCGAACCCCTTCCAGGTTATGTCAAAACAATCTACCCTGAGCACCCTACTCTTAACTCCAGTGTTTCTCAAACTTTGCTCCACGAAAATATTAAATATGTGTCAAAAGTGAAACATGAATTGCTGATCTATTGCTATGCGGCCTAAAAGTTTGAGAAACACTGCTATATTCAGATCAATTTCATTTATATCCAATGTTGTGGTTCATCAAACTTCATTCCTACCTTAAACTGATCCGCTTAGCCCTAGAAACTGGCCCTAGTTCACATTTTCTTAATCCAATCATATCCTAATTATTTGAGGCAGTGATGGCCAACCCGTGTACCACAAAAAAAATCAGCAAATCCCACAAACCGTATGCTGTGTGCGGTTTTGGTCATGAATTACCACTAAGGGTGCCGTCGCACAAAAAAGGTTGGCCACTGCTGATTTAAGTAAATTCCGAATTTTCTTTATTTTGCTAGGATTTGTTAAAGTTAGATTAGCTTGATTATGATAAGGGGCCGTTCACTTATCACGTCCAGGGGGTCAGCAAGAAAAAAACATTAGAAATTCCTAAAACAAAGGATTCTCTTTTAAAAAATGCCTGTAATTTTGGACATTATAAGTGAACGATCACTAAAATTTCATTTGTTTTGATGACAGAAACTTTTAATAAACACCCTAGACGAAAAAAAAACTAGAAGCGATAACCCGTCATTTCTTAATAACAATATATTGCATGCATGTCACAATTAAAAATTTTATAATGCAACCTGTTGCGGAATTTAGAGGTAGCGCAGGGAGAGAGAGAAAGAGCTTTCAATCAAAACAACATGCCATCAATATAATTGATAATGGGTCACTGCAGTGGTCGAAGAATATTTAAAGAATAACACTGAAGGATCTTTGATTATAGTCTTAGTGTGCAGCTCAAACTATCATTATTTTCGGTATTCTTTCGCTACAGCAATCGATACGATTTTTTTTTGCTTCTTTTTATTGGCCTTTTTGGTTTATTGTGTAGCTTACTTCCATGCGCGAGGATTAAATCAATGAGTTGCTTCCTGGATGATCAAGATTGATTTAAGATAAATATGTTTAAATGACAGATGATCTAGCCTTTGTTGTGCAAATATGGAATGTGGATTGAATTTTTATGAAGCTGTTGCAATAATGTATGGAAGGTAAGTAATAGATTCGTGTGAACTTAGCTTGATTATTTTGATAGTGACTTTAAAGTTGATTGATTTTGAATTTTTGAATGAAAACTGCACTAATCTTCATAGTAAGGCATTCTTCTAGTACTTATATATCCCAATATTTATTTATTTATCCATTCTAAACATCAAAATCACTTCTCAACCAAAATAAGCAACACATATTAAGTTATACTATCAAAATTAATCATAAATACTTCCAGTATTATTCATATGGTGAACTAAATTAATCAGAGATTAAATGACTCAGCAGGTATCAAATGTATTCCAATTTCAAACTTCATTCGACACGATTTACATTTAGTAAAGAATTTTTTTTTTTGACTGATGTGGTCAGTGAAACTTTTATGTGAGCTTTTTTGATTTTAATTGATAGATATTTTGAGTGATGAAAATGTCTGTGAGTTGAGGTAAGGTAGGCATCAGCATTTGAGTGTTTAATTAAAGGTAGATGAAATTTTTCTTCCGGACTATTGACCTATTTAATTTTTATGAGATACATTAGGTATTGTTCTGCTGTTGATGAAGATTCGTTGCTGGTAATATGTTTTGGTTTAGATAGATTCTACTCTGGCAGATGCTTAACAGCTCTGCAGGATTAATGACTGGTCGGAATGGTATTTTACAATCTTGACGGACAATTGACAGCTTCAGAAAACATTTGAAAGCTTCAGAAAGCATTTGATAGCTGCAGAAATCATTTGACAGCTTCAGAAAATATTTGGCAGCTGCAGAAAGAATAATACAGCTCCAGAAAGCATTTGACAGCTGAAAGAAGCATTTGAAAGCTGCAGAAAGCATTTTACAGCTTCCGAAAACATTTGACAGCTACAGAAAGTATTTTACAGCTTCAAAAAAACATTTGGTAGCTGCAAATACCATTTGACAGCTGTAAAACCCATTTGAAAGCTATAAAAAGCATTGAACAGCTACAGAAAACATTTGATAGCTTCAGAAAATATTTGGCAGTTTCAGAAAACATTCGACAGCTGCAAAAAGCATTTGACAGCTGCAAAAAGTTTTTTAAAGCTGCAAAAAGCATTTAAGAACTGCAGAAAACATTTAACAGCTGCAGAAAGCATTTGACAGCTGAAAGAAGCATTTGAAAGCTGTAGAAAGCATTTTACAGCTTCCGAAAACATTTGACAGCTACAGAAAGTATTTTACAGCTTCAAAAAAACATTTGGTAGCTGCAAAAACCATTTGACAGCTGCCGAACCCATTTGAAAGCTATAAAAAGCATTGGACAGCTACAGAAAACATTTGACAGCTGCAAAAAGTATTATAAAGCTGCAAAAAGCATTTAAGAACTGCAGAAAACATTAGACAGCTGCAGAAATCATTTACCAGCCTCAGTGGACATTTGAACATAAGTAGAAAATCACACGGAAGTTTTAAAACCAAATCCAACCACAATTTCTCTTCCTTAATTTAAAATCACACACATTTTCCAGTAGCCAAATATAAAAGTCATTAAAATACATAAAATTCAACGATAATCACACAAAAAAAAATAAAATATTTCACGTAGCGAAAATCGCACTAAAGCAATTTTAAAATTCAATTTTCATTCTAAACATTTTGATTCCCATTTTCTTTGCAATGCATATGTGTACAGTGATTTAAATAAAATGAGTTTATCTAATGATGGCTATGGATTCTACAATCAAAAGAACAGCAAAAAGAAGGCAATAAAAATCTGCAACTGCCAAAAAAAATAAAATTAACAATTGCGGTTTTGTTCTTCCATTTCCATGAAGAAGAGTGGTCTGAAAGGAAAATGAGAGAATTATATCGTCTGAGCCCTCAAAGAAATCGACAATTGGAAATGAAGAAAACTAGAATTTCAGTCCTGCGAATGATCACGAATTGAATGTGATTGTGGATATAATTTCTGGCACGCATATGATAATTCTTTTTTATCTGTACATTATCATTTGATTACAAATTAAAAATTCCTTTCATTGCTATGGATTCCATGCCCCCTTTCTTTCCCTCTTATCTCTGCTGTATGTTGTTGTAAGTTTTTGCAGCGCTAGTTTGTTAAGGTGATAAATGCTGATGTCTCAAAATTGTCTGAATGTCTATGTAGTTGTCTATTCGTCTGACAGTCTGTCTGTTTTTTTGATTAATCCAGTGGTGCCCAACCTTTTTTATTCACGGCACATCTTTGTTGTGAGCTATGAACGAAACCGCACACGGATTACGGTTCGTGGAATTTTCTGATTTTTTTTCGCGGCACATAGGTTCGACATCACTGGATTAATCTATCAATCTATATATCTCGTTTGTTTGTATGGCTTTCCCTTGTTTACAAGTTCTTCTAATTTTCATGTGTTCCTGTATCAAACAAAAAAAATATGCGCTCTAATCCTCCACAAACCACACATCCACAACGTCTTTTTGGTTAAAGTGGTTATTCATCTATAGATGTGGCCTTCGAGCATTGTGCTCCTCTTTTTTTTGTGTTATCGCATATTGGCAAAGAGGAGCGGTACATATTCGGTGGCAACAATGTAATTCATATTTTCACGACTTGTTCCGCAAGCTGAAAGAGTGATTCAAATGAATATGGCAGAGAATACGGCAGAGATGAGGGGAAAAAGAGAAGATAATTAATAACCAATAATGTTTTTCTGTTAAGAATCCTCTAAAAAATGATAAATTCAATCGCTCCGGAATTAAAAAAAAAATATTTTATTTCTTCTTTTTGGACCTTATTTTTTTTGGATGCTCGTACATATAAAGAATTTTATTTTTTGGTATATAAAAACCTGCCTCGAGGCCTCTTTCTCTCCTTCGCAAAACGGCTTATCATAAATATTGTAAAATTCTGTTTCATGTCGCCAGTTGTATGTATGGCAAAAATAAAAAAGGAACATCATGTGTACGTACATAATATTGAAGAGAAAACAACAAGAGACAGTAGAGAGATACGATTGCAATGAGAGGAATGTTTCGTCCATAATAATCGAGTGATAATCGCTACGAATGTATGTATCGTCAGCAATCAATGTCGTGGGCATATACGCAGAGGTGCAATTGTATTAATGAGGAAACTGAAGAAATTCTCTTTTTATTTTGTATTTTTTTTTTCGTTCATCGTTTAAAAGGCAATTCAAATGCATGTCTTATAGTCTAAGAGTAAAGAGTGTCCATCCAAGACTGCACACATTCCACTTCACTCATTCCACCACTCTATTGCAATCAATTCAAAAGAATTCAGAGAATCAAACACTTTTTTATAAACAGACAATTTTTTTTGTACTCTTCCTTCTCATTTCTTTTTGTGGTTTTGCTTAAAAGTCCCATGTTTCTTTTCTCCCTTTTCCTGCATACTGTATGCGGTCGCTAAAAAATTTTCAGCGCTTTTTTGATACATTCGTCGCTTTACGTTTTCGCTTCTCATTTCTTTTATTTTTTTTTCCTTCTCCTTTTTGCCAAATGGCCATTTTCATGTTTAGTTTTGCTTGATTGTTTTCCTTTCAACTTCAATTTTTATTGTAATTTTTTTCGGGATGTTATTATTGTTATTATTTTGACTTCCAGGTAGATTAATGGAACTGTTGAGGGATCTCGTTGTATGGCTCTTAGGGGCTGTTCATTTATGACGTCCAGGGGGGGGGGGGTGCAAGAAAAGAAAAATAGAAATTCATTATTTGAATTTCCCATTATTTGGTCATAAATTACTAATGCTAGGGAAAAATCATCTAGTTGGTCCTTTTCTAGAGAACGAGCCCCCCCCCCTATCCCCAGAAACTTTGTGAGGGGGTGTTTGAGATTGTTCTTATCAAAAATCCTTAATTCTTATGACAGATCAGATTTGATAGGATTCAAACCTTAGTCCTCAAAAGAGAAGGTCTCGTCCTAGTTGCAGTAAGAGATACTTGCTACTAGACCACCGAACTACTTACCTGAATTTAGCTAATCGTCATTAACATACAACCAGCTTCACATTGAGCCTTAAATAAAACCTATGCTCTTATCTCCATTTCTTCATTACCACTTGAAAAACCAGGAAGTTTAAAACACAACAAAAAATTCTCGTAAGTAAAGCTACAAAAAATAATAACCAATATGGCAATTGAATCTTAAATTTCACATAAAAAAATGCATTTTATCGACCATAAAACTCCCCATTAGCTGACATACATTCGAGTAAAAAATAATGCAATTTCTCTCATCAATCATCAAGTCGTCGCGCGGAAGTCAAAGTCTCTCAATCATTATCCACATTTTTCATCTCTCGATTCCCTCTTGTGTTTACCCTGTACTTCTTCTCCAGAAATGTATGCATTTGAAATGATTAATTCCATCAAGAAACTGAAAATGCCAAAATTTTATTTAATTTTTTTTTTCTTTCTTCTCATTTTACTCTTCTGCTGCTGCTGATGTTGGCTTCTTTTTGGTACTTTTTTGTGGATTTGAAGTTATAGGTAGTATAAGGCCAAAAATAAAGGAAAGAAAAGAATGAGAAAAATTGAAAATAATAAGAAATAAAAAAAAAGAATCTTTTTTCGTGTTCATTATTGAGCGTTGAAAGGCATTGCGGGTGTGTGCTTTTCAGTTGGAGACATCATTAAATGATTTAATGAGCTTAGTTTCAACTTCAGTAGCGGATTCATTAACTATCATCACGAAAAATTTACATAAAAACCAATTCAATTTGCTTTTGGCTCTTTATGTCGTTATTTTGTCTCATTTTTCATTATTTTTGTTTCGTTTTATAATTTCTCGATTGGGATCGTTTGGATATAATGTAGAGCTTTGCTTATATATGAGTCACAAAACAGTATGACTAAGGTCCAGTTATATTTTTTTTAAGCATTTAAATGCTTTGCTGGTCAAATAGGTAAAGCGCTTGACTCAAATTTGGAATAGTAACTTAAAGGTCGTCGGTTCGAATCCAGCCATTTCCAAATTTGTTCTTTTTCAGATGTTTAGATACTTCGACTGCTTAATGTACGAGATCAAGCCATAATTAGGCATTTGGGCAACGTTGGATTACGGAACGGATCAGGAACTTGAAGTGTAGCAGGAGAAACAGGAACGAGAGCTGCAAGATTAACTTATAATGAAATATTGTCAGAGTAGATCTGAAATGTAGCACGTCGCGCCCATAGAAGATTGAAACGAGTGCCTGAATTTGATCGAAACCTGGATTTGAAGATTGAAAGCTTGATTCTGCAACGTTACGTCTTCCGGACGGTAAATAAACAAAAAATAAACCTAGTTCCAACCTATACAAAGCTGATTCAAATGTAGCTATTGAACCAATAAAGCACAACATACAATTTCCTAGTATAACGTAACATCCAAACGACCCCAATTTGAGAACTAACAGCGCGAGAATGTGGCTTAATGTAGAGAAGAATTTTGACCTTTAGATGTGTGTCTTCATACGCTTTTATCACATCATTATCGTTAATGTCATTTTCAATGCTTTACATGAATAAATTAAGAGAAAAAGAAATGAAAATTAATGCTGTGAGGGAGAGAAGAAGAACAAGGCAAAGGCTCAATTAATAATCCGGATGAATGCAAATGAATTATGACATTTTCGATGATAGATGTTCATCGAATAGAATATCAACACACACACGATGTGTGAAGTGAAACAAAAAAAAATAAATCCAAAACATGAAGAATGGAAAGAACATTTATGATATTATTGTATTATGGATGTAAAAGGTGAAAAAAAGAAGAATTATAATTTCGTTGATACACAAATTGCCATGAAACAATCAAAAAAAATGTCGTTAAGTCTTTTTTTTTCCTTCATTTGCGTGCGACGAGAATTCTTTCTCATGTTTTATTAGCTTTCATTCTAAGCATTAACATACCTTTTAACATGCATTTTGGGCTGCTTAGTCAAGTGACTCAAAGTTCATCAAACGGTGCACAAGTCAACCATAAAAATAATTTAATGTGACGAGCTTCCTTTCCATCACATCATAATTAGTTTTTGTATAAATTACAATTTTACTATATTTATTTACATAATAAATTATGCATGTAATTCACATTAAAATTTCTCTAACTTAATTGGAAATGAAATAATTCTTGGTTATAGTTTGTGTACTCTGGGAGGCAAAATAATGCAATATTTTACAACTTACGAAATTACTTGATTTAAATTCTAGAATGTTCTTATTAAACAGACGTAGGGTGGGGCAGAATGATATTTTAATAGCAAATGAAGTTTCCAGGTACTTGATACTAGCTACTTGATAATAGCTCCTTGATACTAGCTACTTGATACTAGCTACTTGATACTAGCAACATGATAGTAGCAACTTGATAATAGCTACTTGATACTAGCTACTAGCTACTTGATACTAGCTACTTGGTACTAGCTACTTGATACTAGCTACTTGATACTAGCTACTTGATACTAGCCACTTGATACTAGCTACATGATAATAGCAACTTGATAATAGCTACTTGATACTAGCTACTTGCTACTAGCTACTAGCTACTTGATCCTAGCTACTTGATACTAGCTACATGATAATAGCAACTTGATAAAAGCTACTTGATACTTGCTACTTGATACTAGCTACTTGGTACTAGCTACTTGATACTAGCTACTTGATATTAGCTAATTGATACTAGCCACTTGATACTAGCTACTTGATATTAGCTACTTGATAATAGCTACTTGATACAAGCTACTTGATACTTGCTACTTGATACTAGCTACTTGATACTAGCTCTTTGATATTAGCTACTTCATACTAGCTACTTGATACTAGCCACTTGATACTAGCTACATGATAATAGCAACTTGATAATAGCTACTTGATAAAAGCTACTTGATACTAGCTACTTGCTACTAGCTACTAGCTACTTGATACTAGCTACTAGCTACTTGATACTAGCTACTTGGTACTAGCTACTTGATATTAGCTACTTGATACAAGCTACTCGATACTAGCTACTTGATATTAGCTACTTGATACTAGCTACTTGATACTAGCTACTTGATACCAGCTACTTGATACCAGCTATTTGATACCAGCTACTTGATACTAGCTACTTTATAATAGATAGATATTACTGTTTAGATTTTCGTTATAATCATTCTGTCACTTGGCTATTTTGAGTAAATTTAACATTCTGAAATGAGTATGTCGCATGATTAAAATTAAGAATAATGCGCTCTGTACGAACAAAATCCCACAAATCAATTTAAACTTGTCAATTCATGAAATAAAAAAAATTTGTTTTGAGGTCGACGAGATGAAAAAAATAATTATGATTTAAAATTTGATTTGGTTGACAGAACATGGAAGATGGAAGCGTCGAAAATAACACAAAAAAATGAGTTTTTAGGTGAATAAAATAAAATCTGCGTACGGTAGATTACAGTTTGGTCATTGTCATTTATATAAAAGAGATATGAGATTTTTTTTTGTCTTCATAAAAAGAAATATTTTTATTCCTTTTTCCGCTTAAAAGTATACACAAGTTATGGAATTTGTCGCATTTCCCTTTTTTCCCCCATTGTCTTTTGTGTATTTTTATATTGTACTGTTCTGTTCGATGTTTCTTTCTTTATTTTTTTCTTGCCAAAAATAAACTACAGAACTACAATGTGCGGACTTAAAAACAACAAAACAAGTTCCCGAAAATCGACTAATAAGCGATAAGCTTTCTGTCATCTAATGAACGTTTTAATAAGCCATTTTTTTTGCGAAACACCACTCGAATTACCATAATAAATTGAATTTGATTCTCTTGGTCTGCTCTACTGTGCCACACGAGCGATGAGCATTTTTATTTTCTTGTTCCTCACAATAATAAAATCAGCATGGACTTGTTTATTTATGATTGACTAGTGCGCATTTTCCCTTTAAGGTGGTTCATAAATGATGTTCAAGTTTTAGGGAGGGTCCATCACAGTTCATATATTTCTGATCCCTAAAGCCTCCTTCTTCCTGGATGGAGACCTTCTATTTTGAAGATATGCCGTGAAAGCTATTTGATCTTGGATCTTGGGTGGATTTAATGGAGTATCTAGTTTAAAAAGCCAACAGAACTACAGTCAAACTGTCAACTAAAACACCTTTAAAAATATCCATAAAATATCTTTCACTAAAAAAAGCAAATCTTTTTCATGTGTTTTAATTCTTTTCTTCCCATCTCCTTGTGTCTTGTTGCTGTTTGCTCTTTGTAGGTAAAAAGAGGACAAAAATTCACAGCTTTGAAAAAAAGTAAAAATATTATTGATTACACTGCCGCTTTTTAGGCTCTCCGATTGCCGCCTCATTCACCTTTTGTTTTTCCAGCACAGACCAGAGACAGAAAAAAAAGCAACAAAAATTAAAATTAATTAGGTAACACTCTCGAAATGTCAACTTGGCGGTCGAATCTCGATGCTGTAGAATGATATCGAAACATGTGACACAATGTGAAGGCATGGGAAGAGGAATGAAGATCGTGCAAACGTGTGAGTTGATGAATTATATTAAAGCATTTGCTTTTTGATGCATTAAGCGAGATTTATTGATGATAAAGTTAAGAAGTGCTGAAAAATTATGAATTTTTGATTTAAAAATGTTATGGATTTGAGAATGAGTCAGAGTGAGTTGCGATGAGTCACGAAAGAATTCGTTTTATTTTCGTAGACAAAGCTAAAGACCGCAAATGCTTGAATTCGCTGCATAATTTCGTCTCTTGGCTATTAAATGTGAACATTTGATTTTAAAATATGACTGTTTGGATGAAAATTAAGCAACAATGTCTATTATGAGTAATATTTTGAATATATTCAATGCTTTATGTCAGTGGTGGTCAACCTATGTTTAGTGTGCCACAAAAAAAATCCACGAGCCGAATACTATGTTCGAATTCGGTAATGGCTTGCTATTAAGATGTCCAGTGGTACAAAAAAAGGTTGGGCGCCACTGATTTATGTCGATCTCAGACCCCCTCCTTTAATCAGTGATGAAAAACAATTTTGGTGCCAAGGCACCTTGGGAGGAAGCCATGAGCGAAACAACACGGGCTTTGTCGAATTATTTCGCTAGTGGACCGCCGCACATAGGTTGAGCAACACTGTTTTAAATTAAGGACTTCATATGACACCTCATGGCCAATAAACGTCTTTGAATGTCAATTTGCTATAATTTTTTAAAAGATATTTTTCATAAAGGTAAAGGTTTTGATCCAATAAACCCCCTTACCACACCATTGCCCTTTCCTCCTACCAACTTGTGCCCCTTAATGTCATTTTATGCAATTGCTGACTCCCATCAAACATAATACGCAAAAGTCATATTTTATAATTAGATACAACCTTAAAGCACTTCAGGGCATACAAGCATTTAATTCATCACTAATTTGCCATATTTTGCGATTCTCTTCGATAATATAATTGAACGTCTATCTCTAAAACATGTCCACAAAAATTCCCTCTTACATCCATCACCGAATAAAATCCAAAAAAAAACTGCCGTTTCCC
The DNA here is from genome assembly GCA_917627325.4 of Chironomus riparius. Lineage (NCBI taxonomy): Eukaryota > Metazoa > Arthropoda > Insecta > Diptera > Chironomidae > Chironomus > Chironomus riparius. The sequence continues at coordinate 10,136,328 of OU895877.1, read as the reverse complement.
ATAAACAATATAAAGTGAAAATATACAACGTCTAATAATAGTTCATCGTTATCAGCAAGCCTATTGCTTTTTTTATGATTTTTTTATACTCATTCAGAAACTGAAAAAGAGATAGAGAGAAATTTCTTTTGTTATTGCAATTAGCACCAACATACTAATGCTTAAATGATTGTTTAGAAACATATTTCTCAACATTTTCACACTTTGAGGCCGATAAAAAGCAATTGGAAATAGTTATTTATTTCTCGACTTAAAAAATCATTAAAAATGCATTCGTAAATGAGTTTTTTTTACTTCTTCTTATCCATAGCCAATGTCTGTCTCTTCCTCACTCACTTACATAGTTAATTCTCATACATTTTTTTACAGCCAATGATGCATGATGAATGTAGCTTAAGTCGGTGATGACCTCATGATGAAGTCAATGTGCGCTCACCGTTTTGTTAACAACTCGCTAAGAAGGATAATCGATTTGATAATTTTTCAAATGATGTGAGAAATGAAAGACATTTCGTTGATGATGGAAATGGGAAGAAAAAGATTTTTTTTAGCATACTTTTGTGAGAAATTGTTGGAATTTTTGACTGTTGGATTGTAATGATTTGACTAGAGATTTGGCCGTATATGCTTATGGTATCTGAGGAACATAGGATCTTAAGTATCAATCTTTATGTAAGTGAATCTGCCAGTGCAAAAGTAAGGCTCGAGTAGATAGGAAATAGAGCAGGTAGCTTCAATCCTCATTTTTTGAGAATACTTGGGTTCAATTCCCACCAGAATCTGACAAGTATTCGCCAAAAGCTCGCAACATTACAATAGTCAATCAAAGCTCGAGTTGCATCTCCTCTGAGTGTTTATCAGTCATTAATGGCTTCTTTCATCCCATCTTAGTGCTTTCAAAGCATTATTCATACAACAGTTCCAACATCCTCGTGTTATTCAACTAAAGCTGAATTCACTCAACAATTCCATAAAGTATGCGCCTCAAAAAACATTGCAGCACTTTTATCACTCAATTTTCCCACTAGATAAATATCAATTTTAGCAACACATGAAACTCTCCTAGTCATTTGCTCCCATGCATTTAAATATACAATAAAAAATAAACAAAATACCATACTGTGAATCATCAGTGCAAGCCACACTATAATGACATTAGGTTTAATCAAATCTGACTATTGTGCAACGCTAAACGTTCATATTTCGTGTGATATATTCATAACATAAACCTATTTGAATAGTTTGAGAGTGTTTCTAGTGTATTTATTAAAGGCAAACATAAATATCGTGGAATATTAAAATTTTCGCGGTCTTTAAGACTCTTTATGCACTTATGTGTGCAATCGGTCGAGGTGCAATTCTATGCAAATTCCTTCAAGTTTTGTTTTCTTACTTTTACTTCTTCTCTTTGGCTTTTTTTTTTGCTCTCTAGCTAATGCCTTCGCTGTTATTTTGACATTATATGCATGAATGAGATGGGTATGAAGCGCTGTTTTTGGATGGATTGAAGAAAAGTTTAAGGCTGTTGGGTTTTTAATTTAGATTACTCTTGATCATGTATAGGCTAGAAACTAAGCTCCTTAAAATCACATCTAGAACTGTAATACATGAAACATAAATAGACATTTAGCTAGGATTCTTTGGCGGGAAAATGGCATCAGTGACCTAATTCGTAGAGCGTTGACCTTACGAGCCAGAGTCCTGAGTTCAATTCCAGGTCAAGTCATGTTTTAGGAGCTCTTTTTCCATTTAATCGTTCTAGTTACGAAGCTAGATTCATGTTTTGAGTGTAGGTTTGAGTTCTTTGACACATAATGTGGTCTCCTTTGCTAGGTATACGATGAATATACAAGCATCATATACAGAAAAATCGAGTTTTTTCGAGAACATGAAAAATTTTTTTTCTCTCAACCTAGAACAAGTGTTTTAGACCTCGAAACAGATGTGAACGTAAAAGTGATGTTTGGAAGAAATTTGCTACAGACTGAGATGCATTCAACGTGATATTGAACCCCATGTACCCCCCTATGGAAAATTTGAACGTGCTCGTGACTCTATAATCAGCAGAGCTTGCAAGTGGATCAGATTCCACCAAAAACTATAGGTCTAAAGGATGGTGGTCCTATAGATTTACAATCTCACTGCCTTCAGCTCAAAAGGCTGAGCTCTTCAAGCATTATTATAGATTTTTTTTTGTGTTCAGTATCAAAAAATATAAAACAATCCAGTCATCAGACAAATTGATCGAATAATCCTAAAAAGCTTGCAAAAACTTCGCGGTTAAAAATATAGCACAGTAGAATTATTATATAAATCGATGAAACACTTCATTGCACATGAAATTCAGTTAGAGAGAGGAAAAAAAAGTATGCATAGAATATTTAGTACTTACATTCATCGAGCAGAGTGAAACGAACCAGAATTAAAAAGCAGAAAAAATTAATCCGTGAAAATAAAAAAAAAGTATTTTGCGCGCGTCATATTCAGGTCAAATTTGTGATTGTATTATATACAATTAATTGCATAATGCACATGACGTTTATTAGCATCACATAAAAGTTATTTTCATTTTCGATTGCACATTTTTTATTTTATTCCACTCGCTATTACTTGTTGCTGCTTGTCATGCACGAGTGAAGAGAAAAGTGAAAATATAATAATAGCGATGATATTAAATTAATTGAGATTATGCATGCAGCCCCGTGATTTCTCTAATATGATCGAAAATTGAAGACGATAAGTATGTGAAAAATTATTATAATCCATCAATTTAAGCACTTAACAATTGTTTTGTGAGATGAATTTAACTCGATCTGCAAAACTCTTTCAAGACTCAATTAATTAAGCGAACTGAAGCGAACCTTCTTTTAATATCAAACATCCGTTTAATTTAGAAAGAAAACGGAAAAAAAGTCTCTTTTAACTTTTCAATTCATTAATCGCTTCTTTCAACATGTACCTGCTGATACTGTCGCTACTGTCCATTGAATTGGTCTTCAACATTTAAAATCTAAATTCAATCATGTTTACATTCAATACGGTTGGCGAGTATGAAATGGATTTATGTTGGTGGGATGGAATAGAGCGCATATTTTATGGTTTCTTAGTAAGAACTGGAATGATTAAGATGTCTTGAATCTAAAAATTGTTGCATTAATGATGAGCGGTGCTAATCAGATGATGTGTTTAAGGCCAGTTTTCAAGGGCTAGTTGGGATATCCTGCCTTAGTATCATATTAGTTTAATTTATGTACAATACTGTAGTATGTTGAACCTCGGGTAGACCTTGAAACCGAACCCTGATACAGCTGTCTAGGAAGGGTAACCAGATATTTTTTGAAAAAATAGAGGAACTGAAAGTAAAATTGAAAACACATCATGAGTCTCCGAATTTTATTCGTTTTCTGGACGGATTAGAACAAAACAAAACTACTTTATTTTTGAAAAAAATTGAGAACTGTCCTCTGAAAAACCAAGTCAGTCTGGTGAGGTCAGGTCAGGTCCGATGGTCAGCCTAGTCATAGGTCAAGTTAATGTTGGTTTGTATGAATTTATCCATGGTATCTATAATAGAACCGCTTTTAACAATCTACGTAACCTAGCGTTAAGCTCTTAATAAACTATCTTGCTATAAGCCCTTTATCCCCTCCCCCTAGGATACAAAACATACAAATGACTCCTTAAAAAACGCATTCAATATTGATTTAACGGCACTCTAGTTCTTAGAGGACAATTATTTATATTAAAAGGACAAAAATTGTTAATTGTTGAACAACTGGATTTTTTATTTCAGACCCCCCCCCCCTCCCCACCTCTCATATGAATGCGATTCAATTTCAGAACCTTTAATTTAATTAATTCAATCCGACTCTAATGAGTTAAAAATCTTACTAAGCTAATATGGTTACAACTAGACAAAGTGACCAAAACATGCACCCCCTACATCCCAAAACTTCTACACCATATCCAAGCTAAACGAATGAAAAGGAAAAGTTAATATTATTAGCAGCTCAAACTAAATGTGAATGTGTAAATGGTGTAAATGACAATCGAAATTTTTTTTTTCTATTCGTTCCATTCATCTTTTAAGTCGCATGTGTCTTTCTAATAAAGCATAGAAGAGGTAAATATAATATAAATTGCAAAGTACACACAAATTTTACTTTGATATGTCGTATATATGTTTTTTTTACTTTCTCCAACTGTCTAATGAAATGTTAATTTAATTTATTGAATTATATTCCATTCTCAAGTACACATATTCAGTCAGTGCACAAAAATATAATAAAACTTATGTGAAAACGACATGAATTCCCGCGATGGTGCACTGACTGTATTTCTTTCCTGTTTTATTTTTTTTTCTTCTCTCGTACGCGTACCACAGCTCAAGTAAGAGATAGAGTCAAGTTGGTTACGTTAATTCAACCACTGGCATTTCCATTTCATTTTTCTTTTATGCTACTTATTTTTTTTTTGTTGTTGTTGTTGCTGTTATTGTGACCATGGTGAACATATATAAAATAATGTGAATTTCTCACGAAAACATATCGGCAAGTTGGCATCATCAAATATGTTAATGGCTTATCAATTAAAACACGAGCATTGTGCGAAAGTGATGAAAATTTGCTGTGGTGCAATCAACAATGAAGAATAATATTAAACGATTTATGAAATTAATTTTTGTCTTGCGTTTTTTATTTATTATTTCTCGATGGTCTCAAGTTGTCTTTTGGTGTGCTTTTTAATGCACAACACTTACGGGATGATGAAAAATTGAAAAGTGTCAACTGATTTATTGCTGGATGGTTTTTAGCGCATTATTAAGGTTAAGTTTGTCAATTTTTGAGAATAGGGAGTGTTTGAGTTGAGATCTGGAGTAATGGATGGACCATATATGGCTAGGGTAGTGGTGGGCAACCTATTGAATGATATTACTTTAAAATTAGAAGTTTCTAAGGTTAGGATAAATAAGAAACATGACAAGAGTCTTGACTTAATCCAAACTATGTGACTGGAGCAGTTGTGACCAACCCATGTGCCGCGGCTCATTAAAAATGATAATAATGCTTGAAAGTTTTAGTTTTTTGCACTGAAAGCACTGCGATTGTAAATCTATTGTACCACACTAGTGTGGATCCAAAAAATCCGAAAATCAAGGTGTTTCGTAGCACAAAAAAGGTTGGCAACACTGGACTAGAGTCAGTTTTAATTAAAACTTTTAAAAAAACCAGTCATAATCTCGTAAATTAGCCAAATTAAGAAGCCTTACCAAAGAATTCATGGAAAGAGGCTGTTGAAACAAACAGTGTTGCATTTGGAATCGGCAATTGGCTGACCGTAGCCAGCGATAGAACTAATTATAGGCGTCAACTAATGGAAGTCATGGAACACAACAGATCTGTACGACCATCGAACAACAACAACAAGAAGAAGCCTATCAATCAAACCTTATCAAGAATATTTGAATGTTTTGCAGCAACAGGATAAAATTACCAATTAGTAACTAAATTACTCCTTATTAAAACCTCTGAAATAGGAAAATTGAATAAAGTTAAGATTTTACGACCATACTTATCCTCTAAACTGCACATTAAATCATCAATAAATCTGTCAGAGGAATTTGGTCACAATTATTTTGATTTATTTTACAGCTTTCAAGCATTTATCCAAACAATATTCATCATCAGATTGAAAACTAATTGGTAATTAATTTACTTAATTTATTTGAAAGTCAAGAAATATTAGATGAATATGTTTTCTCCCAATTAATATGGTTCTTGCTGTTTTTATTAATAATAATGGTAATTTTGGTGACATTCAATCTTTTGTGTTTGAATTTTAATTTGATAAATGTTTAATATTCAAAGCACTTGTTGCAGGTGTTTGGATTTTTTGAGACAAATTTTATAGAATTTTTTAAACTGTAAATTATGCAATTTTTTTAAAAAAATGATTCTTAGTTTGACTCATTACCAAGGGTGCGTCATCAGTTCCACACTCTTGCTCATTACCCGAATGGAACACTTTACATAATGTCTAGTAAATTACTAGACTTAGGAACTACTCGTTTTAGGAACGTTTCTAAAAAAATATCACTAGTCAACCGTGCATCTAGGAATTTCCCAAGGGTGCGGAACTATAGAATTACATTTTGATCATTTTTGATAATTTTTTGATCATTTTTGATCAATTTTGATCAATTTTTATCATTTTTGATCATATTTTTTGATCATCTTTGATTATTTTTGATCATTTCATCAGTACCACATCCTTGGAATTTCCTAGACATCTTCTCAATTGTTTCACTCAGGTAAGTTACCAAATAGTCTCATCAACAATACCAAAGACCCCAAAAATCATTCATTTTCCTTCACACTCCTTAAGCAGACTCCAAATCTTCCCATTCAACACCCCAGCACCCCTAAAAATCCACAAAAAATTATCATTTTAAAATCCGAGAAGTTCAACGAATTTTCTTTTTCCGCCCAATTTGCATTTTTCCTCTTCACGATACTGAAACTTAATCACTTCATTTGATCATGTCTATCTAAGACTAAGATCGTCCATCAATGAAACGTTTTATCGAAAATGTAGTAATGTGTTGACTCCTGTGGTTGTGGACTTGTAGTTTGAATGGAGTCAAAACCCCATAAAAACTGTTGAAGAATATAGGGAGGCAAATGTAAGATCCTGGAAGAAGTTCCATTGATATTACTGGAAATCGAAATGAGGTTTAATAACACTTCTTACTTACTTCGCTGTAATTGATGACCTCCCTCATTTGACGCCTATAACTAGTTCTATCACTGGCAACTGTCTGGCAATTTCCAACATCAAGTGCTATGCTCTCTCTCTATCTCTAATAATACGGGTCGGTTAAATCGAAAAGAAATTCGGTACCAAGCTATCGTAACTCTGAGATGGTGCTGGATTCAATATAAGTCCAGCCATTCCATTCGATTAACCAACTTGTGCTTTTCGGGTATGAGAAAGTCGTAATTTGACTTTGAAGCTGACCAAATGTCAAGTGCATAGCTTCTTATGTTATTTCCTGATACCGCTAATTAAACCAATTGCGATTTAGCTAAATGCAGGATAAGGAAGCTCAAGGCTGAATCAAAAGCCCATCCAAACAACTTCGCATGTAGGGTAGCAGCCTCTGATTCGAGCTAAGGATGGTGAGGCTTACAACCAACCATTTCCGAAACACAACATGTTGCAGAGATAGCAACCCTTCAAGTCAAGATGCAGTTAATAGATCGGATTCTCTTCAAAAATTTCAAATTCAATTCAACTCATCCATGCTCTTTATAGTCTCTGCTTTATATTGACACAAATTTTTGTACTTTTGAACGCCTTCAAAAATTCAATAAGTCTCAATTTGTGACCAAAATTCAACTCAGAAGTATTTCCAGATCCAATAAATACTCTTACTGTTAAGATAAGCTTCAAAAATTATGTGCCATGGAATTTCGCCTCCCATTTGAACAGCATTCGATACCAAAACTTTCTCAAACAATTTATTCATGTTCATTGAACAAGAGCACGACCCACGAACTCAATGCAATCTCATTCATAATTTTCAAGATCAAAATCTTCGAGGAATAAAAAAAAGCTTTAAAATGACAAAGAGCCACTCAGACACCTCTCAATTGATAGCATTTCTCCTACCAAAACATGCCCTGAAAGAAGAGAAACACACAAAAAAAATAATATTGTCATTGTAAGTTGCGCAACAACACATTTTGATGGATAATATTATTGCGAAATATTCGAGTGAGGGGAGATAAAGAAGGAATGGAAAGTATAATAAAATATTGCAATTGATATCGATGTGTGTGGATCTAACTTACATAACGCCTCTTTAGTCTCGCATCGTACTCAATAGTTTCATACAAAAACGATGATGATGATGACACCTCTAATAGCTTGACATTTAGTGTTAAGTGAAATTTTCATGCTCAATATTCGTTATGGATTGTAAAACTAAATTATGAAAAATCAAAAAACGTAAAATTATATTGAATTGGAATGAAATGCAACGAGTGAGATGGAGAGAAGGAACAGAAAATGAAAAGTTAATCAATAATTTCAAAATATTATATTATGAGCAACTACATATATTATATGCGATGGGTAATATAACGCAGTCGTAGTGTACAATCATCGCTTTTAAATCTCCATTGCAGAAGGAAAGCAAGAAAAAAAATATAAAAATCCAATAACTTGCCTCTGTCTCATTGCAAATTGAATCAAAATTACTTCTCATTCGTAAAGCTTCTTTTTCTTTATGGACAACCAAAAAAATGTACACATTTTGCGTTCAATGCGATGATCTTTCAACAACATGGAAAAAAATTCTTCGTTCTCGATGAAAAATAAACTTTTTTTTTCCTGTGTGTGCCTTTATATTTTTTTTTTTTTTGGTAATAAATGTTACATTCTGTTTGCTCTTTTTTTTTCTCGGTTCAGCACAATTTTTAAGGCATTTTTCTGGAAGGTATTGGAGGGTTTGTCTTTATTTCATCCATCAAAATTAACAACTAGATTCTGCAGTTAAGAGAAATTGAGGTTTATTGTGTCGTTTACTGAAATTTTGTCTGGAAAGTACCGTTTTTTTTGAGATTTAAAGGACTTCCAGCTATGGTTCAGTTCTTTATAATTATATGTTTAATGTTCTTTAAGTCGTTGATTTTTTTAAGAGCAGGAGCAACGCAGAACTATATCAGTTATTCAAGGAAACTGATATTGTAAAGCGGATCAAGGTCAACAGACTACGTTGGGCTGGTCATATTATCAGGAGACCTGAAGAAGCTCCAATTAACAAAATCGTTAAGTCTCATTTTGTAGACGGAAAGAGAATGCGCGGACGACCAAAGAATTCCTGGAAGGAAGCTGTTGACAGAGATAGCATAGCATTTGGTATTGGAGATTGGCAAAGAGGAGCCAACGACAGAGTCTTTTTCAGACGCAAACTAAGGGAGGCTATGGATCACAATTGATCTGTAAAGCCAGCGATGTATGTACATATGTATGTAAGTCTTTGATATTTGAGTCTTGAGATTTAAGAGATTAACTAAGCCTTAATTCAGCACTTACTTACTTCTCTGGCCGTACAGATCAATTGTGATCCATGGCCTCCCTTAGATGAAGCTGGCTCTATCGCTGGCTATCGCTTGTCAATTACCAATACCAAGTGTAATACTGCCTCTGTCAACAGCTTCTCTTCAAGAGAATTCAGCTCGAATCCTTAAAATGTCAACATATCGTTTGAAATAATTAAGGAACAAGGCTATCATATCAAAGCTCGTGCCATTCGAGATGGATCATTTTTGAAGGATTTGTATTAAGCAGTACTTTATGTTTACGGGAACTATCAGAGAAGTGGTTCGAATCCAACTATAAACTGTAGTTCTAGATTTGAGCGTTAAGCTATCATTAGCCTTGCAACGCACAGCTATGGATCTTAAGGTGTGAATGCTAAAGTTCATTGTTTTATTTATTAAGTTGATCCTTATGTTAAAAAATCCAGCTTAAATCTCAGATTGTAAGTTTGAAACATCATGTAACTCCAAATGCTTCTCTTATTAGATCAAATTATCAATAATCAATTCAAACAAATGCGCCAATGTCAACCGTCTCACCAACAAAATCCCAATTTCCAATTTTTCTTCTCGCTCAACACATTTTTATTTTTCTTCTCTGTTTTAAAGTTTAAACTTCTCAACGCACTTTTTATCAACAATCGAGAAAATCTTTTCAATTTCTTTTCTTTAAAAAAAATGCAATCTCCTTTTCTTCTTTTTTGAGGTTATACTTTTTTTACCATTTTGATTAAATTCAATATTTTTTTTATGCTCTTGTGTCAGAAGAAGAAAGAGAATTGAGGCGGAAAGAAATAAATAAACATTATTGAACCTCAATGTTGGATGGCTTATAAAGAGAGGTCTATTAGTGATTGTTTGGACTGCATTATTTGCATAGGATAAATTAACGACACACACACACACACACAAATAACATAAAGGTAAAAATTTTTTCGAGTGTACAAACATCAAAAGCGATGCAAGAGGAATAAAAGGCTGAGAAGATTCATGACCTAAACCATAAATTAAATATTTGCAAATGCTGGACTTACTTATTCACAATAAAACCACAAAATATTGCTCTTAAAACCCTACAATACATTTCGACATTCCAATAACTTTTTTTTTTTGTGTGTTTGCCTTTAAATGCTGCCATCCACCATCGTCATGATCATCATCCGGCATGAAAATTTAAGATGATACACAAATCATTTTCAAGTAAAGCAACTGAGTGAGATGGAGAGAAGTGAAACGACGATCATGAAAGGAATGTTTTTTTTCTCTGTTCGTTGTTCTCACAATTTCCATCGAAAAGCGGACGAAAAAGGCATTAAAAGCCAAAGCGTGTATGTTCATTGATCTCTTACTGAACTCCGACTGACTGCAATTGTGTGTAAAGTATGATTAGCGGTTTCAATATTGAATGATATGCTTCGTTATATTGCACTTAGTTTACCTTAATCTTATGCTTAGAAATCTACACTCTCTTTTGACATTTTTTTGCTTGCTGGCTTACTTGCCTTGCTGAACTGCCTGCAAATGCATTCCTTTTGAAATTTACAATTCATCAAACATTATCTGAGGAACGAGATAAATGAATCTATGAAGGAAATTATGGTTTGGGATGGCTTTAAATTGCAGCGCTTTTTTAATTACATATATGGATATTCCGAGGACAGAGGTGTAGCTGGGCATTTTTTGAGGGGTTCTGGAAAGATTGCTGGTGGGATCCATTAATTCTAGCCAGACTCAATTCTAGTCAAGTCGACTCTGTCATACAAAATCGATGAAAATCTTGAGTCAACTTCAAGCTCTGATTCTAGCTCCTGACTACATCCATAGCTTATAGCATTAGCAGGATAATTATTGAGTAGCCTCATTGGTGTCACTCTATTAAAGGTTTTATCTGTTCATATGCTTCAGGCTGATTTTATAAGCACTAGTTCTGTTGTTCTAGTTTCTGTGCATACAACATCCCCATACTCAGTTCTGTAGGCCATAAATGAACAACTCATAAAATCCCAAAATCAAGCTAAATTATTTTTAATCCAGCAATATAAATTCATCACTTCCCTCAAATACAAAAGAATCCAAATCCATCAAGCAAGTCTGATTAATTTTTTTCGGTAGTCTTCCTAGGCGCCCAAAGCTATTAATTCTCGGTAAATACGTCACATAAGTGTTTCTTGATGATTTTTTAAACTTCCACATCAGCACAAATGTTGATAATACGGCTAAGCATATTCATTGATAAAATACCTCAAGGTTATGCACACTGCCAATTTATATTATCTGCAACATTGTTGTATGCACATCGGCTGAAGGGAGAATAAAAAAAAATACATCACGGAATGTATGTTGTGATAAACCAATTTTGTGTATTAAGGTGTATCGTCCAAGGAAATGGAATTTATTACTGTTTTTGTTGTGTCTTAAATTCAGTGAGTTTTGTGTTAAGCGTGCACAGTTAAATTATTTTTTAACCTAAATAAATGAGATTGCTGGTCATTGTTTTATGTTGGATTCTTATTGGAATTTGGATTTTAATTGGCAGTTTCTATAGTTCAGTGTTGTCTAAAACTGTGTGCCGCGGCACCCTAGAATTTTTTTGTAAATGACGCGAACCGTATGCTGTGTGCGACTCTCGTCATAGCTTACCCTTGAGGGGTGCCGAGACTCAAAAAAGTTTGGACAACACTGCTATAGTTGGATCATTAAAGTTGCTAGCTTAAAGATCGTGTCTTTGTCATTGATAAGAAGAAATATCAGTGTATGAGTTCTTAGATTAAGTTAAAGAAATCCAGAAGTACCCCCCTCCCCTTACTACCTTCTGGTAGCAATCGATAAATTCGACCTATAACTGCCGTAAAGAGGCAATCTCTGATTGATTGATCAGAGATCCCCTACTCGTCCACCGAGGTACTTATCTCACTTCGGCTATCTATCAAACACATACAACCAGTTTCACAGTCGGCCCTATCCTCAGCCCTATGTACTCTTGATATGCTCTTCGAGCCATATTCAAACAAAGGTCTACATTATTAATAACAGAAGTTGAAGAACATCCATAAACATAATCCAACCAATCTCACGCACAAAAATAACAACACTAAAAGACAGCCAGCAAAACAATTTACAACTCCACACACTTCATCAATTACAGCTCTTAAAAATTCCATCATAAAGCGCAAAACGATTACATTTTTATCGAGATAAGAATCACGATGAGGATAGAAAAAAAAATAGTAACAATAACAGAAAATGTTCGTAGATTCCAATTGAACTTGAAAAGACTCATTTAGAACTAAGCAGATAGAATTTTAAACGCAAAAAGGCATGAAAGAAGGAAGGAGAGAAGAAAAATAAAAATGTTGGAGAAATACGCTGAAACATAAAGTGAAAGACCGGCTTGATTGTGACACAATGGAGACAATTGCAACATTGATGTTTTGAAAAATTATTCCGTCATTATTCTGAGCAGTTGCAGGGTTGGTATTCTTGTGAATAAGAAATAGCTGACTCAGGACGGATAATTACCAGACAGGTGGGTGGTACCAAATTTATTTAAGAAGTGGAGGGGTAGAACGGGGATGGGGAGGGCAAGAATCATCTTTAGATCCTCTGGTTCCATCAATTTTTCAAAGACTGGTGCAATTTTTGACCAAAAGAAGCGCTACGCATGGTCTAACTGTGCAAAGCTAATGCTTTCATGTGCCTAAGCTTTAACTGAATCCACCCGACCATAAAGAAGCTCTAGAAAATATTACTAGACCAGCTCAGTCACCAGCACATGGTCAACAACCCTGTCATGCATAAATCAAAAAGAAATTCGAATTAAATAAGCATATGAAGGAATTTAATATAAAATTAATTTAAATTGTGACACCATGACAAAATTTTCAAATCATGCCTTTGATTTCTTTTTCAACATATGAAGCAACTGCAATGCATTAATTCTGTGTTTTTTGCTGTCTCGCTCCATCTCTCTCACGCTTTTTAATAAATTAAATTTTTTCTGCCATGCCAGCATCTTGTCTGCGACTTTACAAGAAAAAGAAGTGAAATATATAAAAAAAATTGCATACAATGTTGCATCGAATTATGAAAAGGAACAGCAGCTCAACTTTTCGCTTCTGACTTGCATTTCATGTTAAACATTCTTTTTTTTCTGTGGATTTTTTTTTATTATTTTCTAATTATTGTGAAATTTATTGAAGTCGAAATTAAGGAGGAAATTCAAATTAATATGTTGCTGTTTCGGTGCTAGGTGCTTAATTGATTATACAGTATTTGGATAAAAAATTCGCAGCTTTAGTTGTGCATTTAAATTTTTTTAATTCCCTTTTTGCACTTTCTTGTGACAGACTTTTTGAGTTGAATGTGAAGCAGTTTGTCTTTTATAAGTTTGATAATTGATTTTTGGCACACTTTTAGAGGTTTTGCATGAAAACTTGTGAAAAAGGAACAGACGAGAGACTTATTGATTGTACAGAAGACTTAGATTCGATTCAAGGCGTGGAAACTATCCCAAATATCCCAAAAATATTCAAAATAATCCCTGAGCCTGTATGCATTAGAATTGAGATATCCCAACGTATCCTTAGTGGATTAGAGGTATAATTTCAGGATATGATGAAATATCTCAATTCTAATGCATACAGGCTCAGGGATTATTTTGAATATTTTTGGGATATATGGGATAAATTGGATATTTGGGATAGTTTAAACGCCTTAATTCGATTGCAGACATATAAATTTAGATTTTGGCTGTTATTTCATCAGTTTAGTCACCAAACTAGGTTGACTAGAGCCTAGAAGACTAACAAGGGGCAGTTTGTAGGGGTTTAAGATGCAACATTCCTCAAAATTATTAATCTAAGTTCTTAACTTTAAAGCACAAACAAAATTTGATTGTGACTAGAAAAGGTGCCCCGGATAGCATTTGATACCAGCCTTAACAAGCTAGTCTTCAATCTTATAGAGAAAATCATCCAATTTAGAGCAAACAATGGCCACAAGAACTGTTAAAACAACAGTGATTTATTTTAATTACGCAAATCTTAGACGTCATTTATGAAAGACATCTAACAAGAAAATTCGAGTTTCTCAGTCACGAGTGACCACATTTTAATACAGAATTTACTCGAATTAGATCACAGCTTCAACAATGTTGCCATGACAATAAAAAGTATCACTTACTTTGAACAGCAAATGTTGTAGATACTCAAAGAAACAATGTGGTGGGCCTGATGTGACAAGCATCAATTTCTGAAAAAAGTCAAGAAAATTATTTTAACTTACATCAAAATAAATAAAATCCCGAAAAGCACAAGTCGGTTAATTGAATAGAAATCTGAAACCAAGCAAGACTTTGTTTTAAATCCAGCATCATGCAAGAGTAACACCAGCTAGGCGCTGGATTTCTGATCATTTATCCGACTTGTGCTATTCGGGAATTTTTGTAAGTTTCTTAAAGCCTACGTCCTCGCACATCAGATTGTAAATCTCAGATAGCAACTTTGTTGTCGGCTTGATGTATGCTCATTATTATTATTCTCTAGCTTTCAATTTCACTTCCATATATTGATTAATATAATGAGCAAATAATTTCATCTAAATCTTCTACAAATAACCTTTCATTAAGCCAGCAAATTGCGCTACAATCAATAGAAGAATGGCATGAAAATAATTTTAATACTTCCTGACTTGTGCGAGTCTTAAAAATCATAAAAAGAAAAAAAAAATCATTTTGTTATATGCATTTGTCGAAATAATTGAACATGCGAATAATTAATGGTAGCAATTACAAAGAGAGTCGTAAAAAAATTGAAATTCATTTTTGCACGGCTAATGGTTATTTGTGGAAGTAAAGAAAAATGATTTAATGAAATTTTCTTTTAACGACTTTTTTTTCGTCTGAATTATTTTTCAGTGCGCAATATTTTATTGAATTCTCAATACTCTATATATTGAGAGCTACGCTGAGTGCGTGAGGTGAAAGATTTAAATGACCGAACAAACGACTAATAATGAAGATAAGATAAAGAAAAATGTGAAACAACTTTATTATTGGCACATTCTTCGAGAAAACTTTTTTTTTCTTTATAGGAATTTCTTCTATCTTTCTCATTCACTCACATACTCGCATTTATACACTCAAGAGAGCTTGATTGGAGACACCAATAAAAAAAAATTAAAATCCCATGTGACGAAATCAATATTTATTTTCTTCTTTTTTGTTGCCATTCCATACTTAACCACATCAAGCTACAACAATGTTGTCATTCGCAGTTGAACTAATTAATTCTTCTTTCGTTTCTTCTTAATGGAGCGGTTCCGAGCTGTGAATGAAACGGCGAGGTTTTTTGTAAAAAATCTCAAATTCATTTCTAAAATGCTTAAATTAAAAAGAAAGTTCAAATTCGTCCCAAAAAGGTCCAAAATCATTTTAAAAGCTCACCTTCATTCCTTAAAGCTCAAAGTTTTTCCAGAAAGCTCAAATTCTTTCCAGAAAGCTCAAATTTCTACCCGATAAGCTCAACCTTATTCCAAAAAGCTCAAACTTATTCCAAAAGCTCAAACTTATTCCAGAAAGTTCAACTTTATTCCCAAAAGCTCAAACTTATTGCATAAAAGCTCAAACTTATTGCAGAAAATTCAACCTTATTCCCAAAAGCTCAACATTCTTCCAGAAAGCTCAAATTTTATCCCGAAAGCTGAAATTCTTTCTAGAAAGCTCACATTTTTTCCCGATAAGCTCAACCTTATTCCAAAAAGCTCAAACTTATTCGAGAAAATTCAAACTTATTCCCAAAAGCTCAAATTCTTTCCTGAAAGCTCAAATTCATTCCAGAAAACTCAAATTTATTCCCAAAAGCTCAAATTTAATCTACAAACCTAAAATTCTTTCGCAAAAGCTCAATCTTATTTCAATAAATTCAAATACATTCCAAAAAGCTCAAGCTCATTCCAAAATGCTCAAATCCCTTCCCAAAAGCTCAAACTTATTCCCAAAAGCTCAAACTTATTCCAATTAGTTCAAATACCAAATCCAGAAAGCTCAAACATAATCCAGAATGCTCAAATTCGTTCGTGATAAGCTCAACCTTATTTTAAAAAACTTAACCTTATTACAGGAAGCTCAAATCCATTCCCAAAAGATCAAACTTATTCCAATAAATTCAAAAACATTCCCAAAAGCTCAAATTCATTCCCAAAAGCTCAAACCTAATCCAAAAAGCTTAAATTCAATTCCAAAAGCTCAACCTTATTCTTAAAAGCTCAAATTTATTCTTAAAAGCTCAAACTTATTCCAGAAAGCTCAAATTCGTTCCCAAAAGCTCAAATTCATTTCCAGAAAACTCAAATTAATTCCCAAAAGCTCAAATTTATTCTACAAACTTAAAATTCATTCGCAGAAGCTCAATCTTTTTCCAATAAGTTCAAGTACATTCCAAAAAGCTCAAACTTATTCCAGAAAGCTCAAGTTCGTTTTCAAAGGCTCAACTTTATTCCCAAAAACTCAGCCTTATTCCAGAAAGCTCAAGTTCATCCCAAAAAGCTCAAATTTTGTGTTAAATTTCAAATTGGTTCAAAAAAGCTTAAACGTATTCCAAAATGCTCATTGATGTACTTTTTCCCGCAATAAATCTTTGAAAACAATAAATCACGTCATCTACAGCTCGGGTTTCACGATGCATTTTGTCATTCATACCATTTCACTCGTTTCTCTCTCACTCTCCGGACGAGATTTCCGCGGGGCGCGCTAAATGCTTAAAATATTTTAAATGTGTAAATTCGTGCATGAGTTATTTGTTAATTAATTACCACACAAAATGTCAAGTTTAATGACTTCCCCGAGATGTCATTGACGGATTAAATTGTGCTTTTATTTTTATTCTTTATCAATTTTGTGCACGTAAAACCGGTTAATTACGTCTTTAACTCAAAAGAAAATTGCGCGAATGAAGGAGCAAAAAAGAATTTTTCAGTCTCAGTTCCTTGTTAAAAAATAATTAAGTCTGTTCGTGAAATTATTGGATGACGTGAAATTGATGAATGCAAAGCAAATTATAAATTTTTTATAATTGCCCTTAAAGCTTAAAATCATCCCCTGCCTGCCGCTCATCAGCTCCTTTGTGTCATTTTGATTTTAAAAATTCGTTAAGTAAAGAATCTGAGTTAAATGACGGCTAATATCAGTGTTGGATACTCAGATGTTTGGTGATTAAGAGTAGAGTTGTCAATAGCTTGATCTTGGTAGTTGCCAGACCATCCGCCTTAAACAATGGTTGTCTTTTGAATATCCTGGAACCTAGAGAACACAATACACCAGACAAACATCCTTTAAACTATCAAACTCACCTAAACATCCAAACAATAACCCTGAACTTAATATGGAAGTGTATATGTATAGAGTTTCATGTTTTTGGTACCCGATATTCATCAAAAAAATTGTATATGATGCTTAATTGTGCCATTATTTTCTTTGTATCAAATTACATCAGTTAATGAGTTTTTTTTTTCGGAGTTTCCGAAGAGACGATGAGGAAGAAATGAATAAGAAAACAAGGAGAGTGAGATGGAGAGAATGACTTGAACAAAAAAGCCTATGTGGAATGAAATGAACGAAAATTGGGCAAAGATGATCGAAGAAGAATAAAGAGAAACAGAAAGAAATTAGCATTATGAGTGCGATTCTATCGCGCTTGTTCCCCAATACACATTTTCATTTACTCTTCAGATCGGTTAACTCTTTTTTTTGCGGCTGCTGCTTGCTGTTTGGTGCTCTCGTCTTCGGTAAACAATGAAAATAAAGCACGAGAATGATTTTGAGAAAGTTAAAAAGTCACACAAAAAAAGTTTGCTGCTGCTGCAGTTTTAACTTTGTAAGTCGATGGATTTTTCACTTTGTTAAGGTTGAACTTTCAGAATTTGTTAAAGCTACTTTGTTGATTTTCTCACAATGTCGTATTTATCTTGAACTGATCGCGTTGATGACTAGTTCAGTACTTTTTACATGTTGTTTCATGTTAGAGGCTTAACATTTTATTGGACACTGTTGAACAGAACAGATTTTGATTTGTGGTCGGATATCTTCTTTTGGGTAGCTGTGTCACTATGGGAACCATCCAGGCGCGTAGCCAGAAGGATCTTGTCCCCCTCTTAAGCGTTTTAGACCGTGCTCTTGCTGCGGTTCAAAACGTTTAAGGGGAGGGGGGGGGGGGAGACCTTCCTGGCTACGCGCCTGGCACTATCCAAAAATTGAAAAATTAAGTTCTCTTCACCTTTTCTGTGTGTTTTTTAATTTAAACAAGTCAGGTTTGATAGGAATTGAACCAGAGCACTCAAATAGGAGTAATTTTCAAGTCTGCAGTTGGAGATCATTGTCGTTAAGCCATCAAGGCAAGGTACTTGCTTCACTTTAGTTGCCCATCATATACATACCCCAAGCCGCATTCTAAGGTCTTTCTACTCTGGGTCATTTTTCTCTTAAGGCCTTACACAGATTTAACAAGGCGTACACATCAGAGCTGAAAAAAATGAAGTCGACTCGAACCCTATCGACTTCGAGCTCTGGTACACACTTAGGAAACTTCCGGAAGTTCTTTTGGGAAATCTCTGGACACTTCCCAAACTTCCGAAACTTCCAGAAGTCCTATACATTTTTGGGAAACTTCCGGAAGATTCCTAAGTGTGTACGCCTTAGTTTTACTATCCTTGTGTTCATTACAGCCCATTATAAAAGCTTCAACACATTCATCCATTAATTCTAGTGTGTCAACAGCTCAATCCTAAGAACACAGCTGTCAAAACACAGTAATTACAATATTTAAAGGATCTTATTATCCAACTTAAACTAAATCTGCTCAAAATCGCCCCACACCATCCACAAAATTCATGCTAAAGGCCGCTAAAGGGAAATGAAAACAAGAAGAAAACTTTGTGGAATGAAAAAAAATATAATTTTTTCATGATAAAATCTGAAGAAGGCTTTTTAGCATGAAGAGGAAATTACATGTGTACATTGAAATAATATTTTCGTCAGCATTGTTCCGATGATGGATTTAACATCAATTATCTCAAGTAATTTTCACCAAATGGAATCAAATTATGATGGCTTAAAAAACATCGAGACAGACCGGGACAGGATTTGAAGTACATGAGAATAATAATTGCAAAAAAAGTGCAATATCGATATAACAAGATATGGAATTTTTAATATCACAGGAATTACTTACGACGAAAAAAAAATAATTGCAATCATTAAGGCACAAATTCTTTGATTTTTATGCGGCAAGCATATTTTCCATTCTCAATTTAAGTATTTACGGTTTTTAATATCAAATCTCATTAAAGTGTATATCCATAATAAGTACCTATGACTATGTGCAGATCATGTCAACAATGTGTAATTAATTTTTTTTGCCTTATGAATGCACTTAAAAATTATCGCAAAGCAATTAATTCAGCACTGACCAGACGATGAAATGGACGAGATAATCCTCATCCTCGAAATGAATAAAAATTTTCCATATATTCTGTATTTACTGATTATTATTAGTTACAATGTTGATTGAGCCTATATTTATTGATCGAGAAGATGGGGTTGTGTATGGAATTTTTTATTGGAATTTGATTGCATGAGGCGCATTGATCTGGAGATGATGATACTTAATATTAATGTTTTCGATTATTTTTTTAGAGGTTAAGCAATCAAATCTGATAAAGAATACTATCCTAAGCTTAGCATTAAGAATTGATTGGAATGACATTAGTAGTCACGGTGGTTCAGTGTTGTTCTAAAGCTTTAATATTGTTGGGTTTGATTCCTATAAGTTCGTGAGCAATGTGCGAATCTTTATCATATCGACAACATTTTAACCAAAGCACAAGTCGGTTAATCGAATAGAAATCCGAGACCAAGCCAGTAAGACACTGGAATGATGCTATCTTTGATTTAAATGCAGTAATATGCCACAAACACTACGGCTTGTTACCGGTTTTCTGATCGATTAAAAGACTTGTGCTACTCGAGCTATATAATGATTGAGACAATCGATCTCTGATGGGAATCGAACCCACTTCTTCACATAAGAAGGTTACAAATAGTAACAAAGTGTTGCCTAGCTACTCGCACCACAGAGGTTTTACCCTAGCACTGAAAGATTCGCCTACATTTGAGATCGGTTTATGTTAAATCTTATTGACATAGAATACATACAGAATTATACAAGACGATGTCAATTTGATTTTTAAAAGAGGTTTGAAGCTTCCAAAAATTTAATTTTCGATCGTATTATTCAAATGTGTCCACGGCCAATAATAAAATCCACAAAAATTCCAAGTATAATTTTTAATCCTTTATAATATTGCCGATTCATAAGTCCAAATCCACATTATCATTATTAGCTATAATAATCCAACAAAGAACGTTTTAACCTTCAATTAAAAAATAAGAATCAGAATTGCCCATCAAAATAATTTCAGTCAACCAATAATGCAAGACAATCCCAACATCATTATAAGCCATACCGAAAATTCAAGCTAAAAAGAGAGAGAGAGAGAAGTTCCATCACGATACCAAATGGAAAAATTATGATATCCTTGAGACAGTTCGTAAATTATTATTGAGGAAAATAAAAGAAATGAAATTGCACGAATCATCAAGCGAAATTTCAGTTCCGAAAATCATCATTCTTGTCGAGATAATTATCTCCTTTGCCATAAGCCTTTTTTTGTCATTGTTGTTTGTGCAAAAATAAAAGACTTAAAATGAAATGGAAATGTATATGCAGTGTTGTGTGCTGGATGTAATTTGTGTCTGCGATAGAGTCTAAAGGGATAAATTGAGGCTGAGAATTAGTCAAAGGATTATTCAATCATTTAATCCAGAATTGTTGTTTTTAACTTGCTGTGGCTTTTGAGAAAAGGGTTTTCTATCAGTCAGTGCCACAGGATGATGCTTCTGATCGGCACCAAGCCTGCATGGCTTTGGCATGGAGCTGGAATCGATTTAAATACGAGTCACGCCGGATTGGAAGTTGATTGAACGACTTGTGCTTTGCGGGACGTTCTTTGTCATCCAATCACTCTCTAAGCACAGTTCCTGCAAAGGGATACACACTTGGGATTAATCCTAAGTTAAAATCCCATCACTCTTGTCATCAAACTTTGAAACTCACTTCAAATCCCTTCTAAAGTAAATGAGTAATTGACGGGTGTCAGGTGGGATTCATAGTTTGATTATAGAAAGTGCTGGGATTTTTTGAGACTTTTGGGCGTAATTTCTAGTGTAAACGCCTCGGTCCCTGCCTTAAGTCATTCTTTGCTTCAAATATAGCCTAGGTACAGATCAAACCAGGCGCGTAGCCAGGAGGGTCTTGTCCCCCCCTTAAACGTTTTGAACCGCAGCAAGAGCACGGCCTAAAACGCTTAAGAGTGGGATAAGACCCTCCTGGCAGGCGCGTAGCCAGGGGGTGGATTTGGGGGTCAAATCCCCCTTCATCTTGAGAAATTTCTTCATTTTTTATAGTGTTTTTGAAAAACTCGAAAAAATCCACCCCCCCCCCCCCCCCCCACCTTCCTAAAAGTTTTCCATACAAAAAAAATTTTTGCCCCCTCTTCAAATTCTTGGCTACGCTCCTGCCTGCTGGCTACACGCCTGGATCAAACCTAGACCAAACTATGGATCAAACTCAACAGATGCGCACATAGCCGCACTAATTGATTAAAAGACTATCTTGATAATCGTCTAAGTTCTATACTAGCCTAGTCATCAGAATTAACAACACTGCAAAATCGTGGAGCATCCAACAGCAGTCAGCAGTAACAACAGCAGAAGAAAAAACGAGAGAATTGAATATTACCCGATATCGAGCCTGAAGAAGAACTAATTTCAGTCGAAGGGGGATTACATACATGTATGTATAATATGGCTCATAATTGTGAGCGAATGAGAGATATTCTTTGCTGTTTTGGTAACCGAAAAAAAAAGGCAGCCACTCATTTCTCGGTATAGGTAATTTTCTCCTCAATAATTATATAGTGAAATACGAATACAGAATGAAAAAAAATAATTACAAAAGAGCTTCAGGCTCAATCTTGAGTGATGTTGATTCAGCATATGCAATATCGTGTCTCTTTTATTGTCTGATGACATCATTTTCAGATTGTGTCAATGCTTCCCCTCCCCTTCTTTTCATCATATTATGAACTTTTGCGATTGTGCAATTATTTTTATTTTAATTCCATTCGTTCATGCCATGCCATCATAATAAGGCATGCTTTTTATTTTGATTCAAACGCACATCAATTGATTCCAAGACTTTTGCATACCCCCAGATTTCCTGAAAATTATTTAGAATCACACTAAAAGAAATCGCAGAACAATAAAACTTGATCGTAAAAAATAAAAGATGCCCAAAAATAAAAACACACGCAAAAAAAATTTATTTTCAAATTAATCATTTGGATGAGGAATAAGAATAAAGAACAGAAATAATGATGAGCTACGAAGGAGCTACCTACTTATGCTGTATAAACATTCAACACACAACGGAATGAAGTTGGAAAGTTTTGGGAATTTTTGTTTTTCAATAATGAGATGCATGAACGCATTTGATTATGGATGGAGAATTTCGTGATCTGAATAAGATCAGGTGCTGACGTAATTTGTCATTTTTTAAGATGAGATGACAGGAGAACTGTTGGATGTTAGATTTAGTAGGAGAGGTGCTTGTTGAATGTGTTTTGACTTTCTTGGCAGTAATGATTGGAAGATCGACTTTTGGTGGGAATCGAACTCATTTTCCAGCATCGTAGACTCTGCTGACCTACTGTTGACCTTATGTTACTTTCTTTGTGCATTTGATTTCGGGAATGGTTGGTTGTAAACCTCACCATCCCTAGCCTGAATGTGAGGCTACCACCCTACAGGCGAGGTTGTTTGGATAGGCTTTTAATCTATCCTTTAAAGGACTTATTCTGGCACAGGGCTCAGTCACCAGCGGTGCATTTAGCGGTATCAAGGGATCCCACGAGAAGGTATGCACTTGACATTAGGTCAGCTTCGGAGTCGGAGTCAGACTTCGACTTTCCCAATCCCAATAACAGTTAAGCTTCATGCACGGGTGCAGTGCTGATGAAATGATCATAAATGATCAAAATGTTATGTTTGAGTTCCGCACTGTTGGTTTCATGAAGCATAGATTGAGAAACACTGGTCTAATGACTTAACTACAGCATCGTCTGCTGTTGACCCTATATCGTTGATCCTAACCTGCTTATGGTTAATGTATTAATTCTTGTCCATATTGCGTGACAGAGGCGTGGTCAAGAAAGTCTTGACTCCCTGAAATTTTTGAACCGTGTTTTTGCTGTGGTCCAAAACGCTTATTGAAGAGGAGGGGTCTAGACCCTCCTGACTATGCCCCTGTTGTTTGATCTGACGTCGAAGAAAAATGTAATCTTGGGTATGGCACCAATGTATTAATGAATTTGCCATTATGAGATTAACGCTTTCGTAACTGAGTGGTTCCATATCGCAAATCTGCATCCATCTAATTTTGTGAAGCCTTGAGTTCAATTCCCACCAGAGACTGACATTTCGATTATTAAACATAGAATGTGCATCGACTTCTTATCAGCACATATACTTTACAACACATCCAACCAGCCAAAGTAAGAACATCACCACTTCTCATCCACAAACCAATAAAATCAGTGCTGAAAGCGAAATAAAAATTCAGGAATTTTTTGACTCGCAGGCATGTTTTTCTACCGAAATGTCCTTCAAATTGAGCATCATTAAAAAAATCGCAAGACAAAGCTTATCGCAAATAATTCATAATGAGTCAGCCAAAACTTCTTAAATGTCACAAAAAACAATGAAATTTCCATAGTGGCAATAAATTTGCGTGAACCAAGATCCGTATAATTAATAATAAGAAAAATTCACTTGACTGAATGGAATGAAATCTATTTAGACACTTAACAAAACACTGTAGCATGAGAGAGCTTGCGCTTGTGATTGTCTATTAAATGAATTGCATGTGCATTCATATTATGAGATAAATAACATGAAATGTTGAAGGGGGTCTTAGGTTTGAATAATTTGATGATTTTGGAAAATTCTGGTTCATTCTTACTGAAGTTTTACTCGACTTTATCCAGGGGGGAAACCACTCTGTGGAAATTTTCTAATGTTTTAATTCAATGATAAAAAATTTCCCCCCCCTTCTTCTATCATAGACACGACATGATTTATAAAGCTAGGACCCCCATGCAAAAATCTTTTCACTTTTTAAAAGTGGAAATAAAAAAAATCTCGCGAGTCTATAAGCATTTTTTAATGCACATTACTATTGTGACATAGCGCTGCTGCTTTAAATTGTAATTTATGTTTTTCTGTAAAAAAAACTTTTTCTGTTCAAGTCATTTTTAACAAAAATTTGATGATGTATGCAGGTACGATGATCGTTTTGGATTATTCTAGTTTCCAAAAGTATTTTTTGAATCAGCACGTGCCGCAAAAATTCCTCAAAAATTAGAGGTCAACTAGAATTGGTGCTAACTTTCTTATTTTCAAGTCTATTTGAGGCAAAATTACAGATATTTATGGAGAAAACGAGGAAATTGTGGTTGTAAGACGTGATCGCGTGTAGTTGAAGACATAGACCTCAAAAAATTATTTTTAGAATAGCTAAGCTATTTGATAATTAGTCCTTATATTCCGGACTACAGGCGAAATTGGTTGAATTAATGGTTCTTTTTTTTGCGAAATTCTATTTTTGTTATAAGTCAAGACAATCTTAATGGTGCTGTTTGAATTGAACTGAAAATCATTAGCCGACTATCTATTTTTAGGTTTTGAAATTGCTGTTGGTCATGATCAGAAGAAGCTAGCTTTATGAGGGGGGGAGGGGGGATATGAACCTATTCTTGGCCACTCCTTACAGTGATCATAACTTCAAGTCGACTTCAAATAGTTCAATGTTACTCAGTTTAAGGAGCTGTTTATATGTTTTGGAACACTAAGGAGGAAGGAGGACGGGGGGTTATTTTTCGAGGGGGGCATGTGGATTTTTTTTTCTCGAAAAACGCTTAAAAATAAATAAAAAAAATTTCAAAAAATGGAGGCAGGAGGGTGGGGGGGGGGGAGGAATTGTGACTTTTCGATGGATTTGAACCCGATATCAATATTGCTACGGTCACATTAAATTGTTTGAAAACCATTCAACGAGGAGGAGGCGGGTCAAAAATTACAATTTTTAATGTTACAAAATATGCGAACGACCCCGAGACTTGAACTCATGTTTGATAAATTCCTTATAAAGGTCAATTCAATGCTTGGCTTTAAAGAAGCTCTTAAAACTTCAGTCAAAGCCCAAGATTCATCTACTTATGAAAAATGCGCCAAAACATTAGCAGAACCAATCCTATAACTTAGTCTTGACTCTTTTTGCTCATAAAACATTTTAATGGCTTAATTTTGAATTAAAAAAAAATTGCAATTGGATGATCATTTCTCGTGGCTCGGAGTAAATTTACGTAATCATATCTGCAACATATAAGATACATAAAAAAACATTAAGTCATGTAAAAAATGGACATTTAAGCTACAAAAAAATAGATACATCTTTATTATGTTCATATTTCCTGTCGTTTATAATTGTAAAGAACATTCCTTAATGTTTCTCATAAAACCTTATTTTTTTGTGTTTGTGTTTCTGTGATTGATCATAATTATACGCCATTAAACACTCTGATATTAATTGCTTTTCGGTGTTTTTTATCTCAATCTCAATCTCGTTACTTTAACTATCAATTAAATTGCTAACAAATTGAAGGAAATTTACTTTTTTTTCTGTCCATAGACCATAGAAATTATAATAAAGGTAATAATAATTAAATAACAAATATTTACCAGATTATAGTGACAATAGAATTAGTTGTGATTTTTTTGGGGGTTCAGTGAGATTCTGTTGAGTTTAATTGACAATTTTAGAAATTAAATTTTTTAACGAACTTTTCAGATTTAAATTCCTAAAGCTTGAAAAATCAAGAACTATTCGGATTTGAATTTCTAAAGCTCAAATTTTAACGAACTTTAAAGATTTGAATTTCGATAGTTCAAAATTACAACGAACTTTTCAGATTTGAATTTCTAAAGCTCAAATTTTAACGAACTTTTCAGATTTGAATTTGTGAAGCTCAAAATTTAACGAACTTTTCAGATTTGAATTTCTAAAGCTCAAAATTTTAAAGAACTTTTCAGACTTGATTATTCAAAAGCTCAAAATTTTAAAGAACTTTTCAGATTTGAATATTTGAAGTTCATAATTTGAACAAACTTTTCAAATTTGAATTTTCAAAAGCTCAAAATTTTAACGAACTTTTGAGATTTGAATTTCTGAAGATCAAAATGTTTAACGAACTTTTCAGATTTGAATTTCTGTGGCTCAAAATTTTAACGAGCTATTCAGATTTGAATTTCTGTGGCTCAAAATTTTAACGAACTATTCAGATTTGAATTTCTAAAGCTCAAATTTTAACGAACTTTTGAGATTTGAATTTCTGAAGATCAAAATGTTTAAAGAACTTTTCAGATTTGAATTTCGGTGGCTCAAAATTTTAATGAGCTATTCAGATTTGAATATTTGAAGTTCAAAATTTGAACAAACTTTTCAAATTTGAATTTCTAAAGCTCAAATTTTAACGAACTTTTCAGATTTGAATTTCTAAAGCTCAAATTTCAACGAACTTTTGAGATTTGAATCTCCGAAGTTCAAAAAAAACTCATTTTGATACAAAATTACAAAATCCAATTTTAAATCTCATTCTTATATTAAGTCTACATTGTATGTTTTATTCAGAATGAACGAAAATAATGTCGGCATGTCATTTAATCTAATTGTAGTCTCTAGGCACACTAATGTGATGTAGAAAAAATGGAAATCGTGCTAAATTTCAGCAAATTAACTAGAAAATTGACACAAATTACGAAACTTTGTAAGGAAATGATATAAATCAGCAGTTTCGACATGAGTAGCACCAATATAAATTGAAGTTCCATACAAAACCCCAACAAAAACCACCCAACTATACAATAAATACATAAAATAACACAAGTGAAACTTGCAAATATATAAAAAATAATTTTTGAATCATTGACAAATCACGATAAACATTCACGCATTTTGCGTCTGTCTTAAAAATAATTTTGCTCCAATCCAGCATCACAAGAGTTCTCAAATCTCATTTGATCTTCATCCTCTTCCTTTAATTCCATTTGTTTTCTCATTTTTATTTCCTCTTCATCCTCAGACGCTGGTTCGTCTCCATAGGCATTTACTGGATCCATACCAAGAATAACTCGTACACGATCTGGGAGTCTTTTAGAATTGATAATTTGATGATAAATTGATTCAGCTGCTTCGAGGACTTGCTTTAAATTCATTCTCTCGCTAAGGTCATTGACATGCTTAAGAATTTCGGTAAATCCATATTCATTCTCAATAAACGTTGTCATTTCGTTGTCCAGAATTGCAATTCCAATTAGTAAGTGGAAATTAATGCACGGTAGATTTGTCCATAATACTTCCCATAATTCAAGAATATCTTCATGTGTAAATTCACGTTTATACCAGACCAAAAGCCAACGGAAACAGAAATACCTGAATTAAAGAATAAAAGGTATGTAATTAAAATGCATGTTAATTAAATTAAATTATATTTGTTATGTAGATTGATGAGGTGTGGTTGAGTCAGGCGTTGGATTGGCTATTGACACGCAAAATGCTTAAAATTGTCTTGAAAACTTGACATTTTTAACGACTTTTTGGATTTTGAAATGTAACGGCTTTTTTAAATTCAAATTTCAGCAGTTTTTCTAAGAATTTTACCAAATTCAAATCTAAAACTACCGTTAAATTAATAAAACCTGATTTTCGACAGTTTTGCATCAACAAATCCACAAAAAGGAACAAAATAAGCCACAATATACTCACATATTATCCGAATCATGAGTCTTGAAGTATCTAAAAAGTCTTGGATTCGCAAACTCCATCAACGTTCTCATTTTACCCAATTGATTTTTCATGCCTGCTTGATCCTCATCAAAATTCCTAAAAACTCGTTCCATAAATCCAACAAAGCACCAAAAAGACGCAGCCTCGTCGTCAAGAAGATATAAAATTGGACTAAGCAAGTCGCTCATTCCTTGGACGTATCCCACATCAAAATTATACATCACATAAGTTAATAGAATGTCTTGTAATCGATTGACATTCTCGTTCTCATCGCCATTATAAAATTCAATATTTCGGTCCGTTCGTTTCACATCCTTTTCAATTTGGCACTTCCTGTCACGATATCCCGAAAAATTTCTCTCCTGTAATTTCGATAATGTTGACCATTGAGCCTTCATTCGATAATATTCATCATGTAAATTCTTTCGTCGTTCCTCGCGCTCTGCTGTCGTGTGCTCCCACAAATCATAATTGAGCAAATACTTCCAAACATCAGCTCTTAATGATGGATCAATTCCACCACGAAAAATCACTTCCTTAATCCTATCTGGATCTGAAATTCGTCCATCTTCTGTCCTGAATTCCATCCATTGCTTTAATGTCAATGGACTGTCACGTTTACGAATTTCTCTAGCTGGAAGTCGATCATCCTTAACTTCTTCGACTTTTTCACTCATATCCACTTCATTCTTTTGATTATCAATTTCTGGTGATGAATCTTTACTATTACTCACTGTTTCGGTTCCAATTTCAAACTTAAAAGCACCTGGACGATCTTGAAAGCGATTTGAGCGAGTTGTTGTTCCTAAAACATTTTTACCGATTTGCGAGAGGAATTCATAGCCGTGGACTAAAAATGGACGATTTGGGCCTTTTGATGACTTTATTTCCTCTATGTTGAGCTCAGCGAATGATTTTTGAAGCTTCTCGAATTCTGGGTCCTAAATTGAGAGAAGAAAGTGTTATAAATGGAATTAAATAACTTGTTATGTGCAAAGGATGTTAAACTGCGTAGTTTGATTAGTGTTCGAAATCTCACCAAAAAACTCGTGAGAAAAATTTTCTCAGAAGAAACTTGATTGGAAATCTCGTGAACACAAAGGTTAATGGAAGTTTTTCTGATATTGACTGTGTTCCTCTTTTTGAATGTATATCAGTTTACAGCTTCAATGCCTCTGGATGCTATTTAAATCTCTTTAAGCATTGCGGAGTGTGAGGAACTAGCCGTTGAGATCCCTTTCGTTTGAAATTTTAAAACAAATGCTTTGTCATCGTAAAGGATGGTTTAAAATGAACTTTATTTATCATACAAAGTTGCGGAACTGACCTTGTCTAGTGCCCAAAAGTTAAAAAAAAACTTCATTTTCTCAATTTTTGGTTCTGATTATATTTTCAAATATTTTGAAAAAGTGTTCGGAACCGGGCATTTCTAAAGCATCCAGCATGCTTCTTGATATTTTTGGTAGCTTTAGAAACCCTATGGAACCTAAAAGCCTTAAAAAATCCTCAAAAAGTTATCAGGTTTTGTAAAAGAAATGTTCAAAATAAGGTAAACCATGTTGAAATTTGTGCAATGTTGAAATTTGTTCGATCAAATGAAATGTAAATCATCTAAACTAAACCATTTATAGAAAAAATTTGTATGCAGTTCTTTGTAAAGCAGTTATTAAAACTTTTCTACTTCATTTTGGATTGTGTTGAAGGTTCTTATAGCTTTAAATTTCAATTATTCAAAATCATATACAAAATGAAAGTTTTCATCTTTTTAATTATTTGGACTCAACTACTGATTCTTCTTAGCCCATCAGAGTTGAAAATAAAATTTTCTTTATTGCTTTTTCGATTAAAAAAGTTTCTGCGTTCAAAAAGTCATTGGAAGTCTTTCAAAAACTGATTTTAAAATGAGTTGTTTTCAAATGTTGAAATTTGTGCGAAATATTTTGACAAATTTTGAAATTTGTGTTTTTTTTTTGTCGTAGAAGACATGAACTGAGAGTAATGAAAAATGCGTTCGACTCAAATATTCATACAGAATCAAGAAATTTCAAAAATGCAACAAACTTCAAAAAATATTACAAGAACAAAAAAGCATTCAAGAACTACGTTCTGTTTTCAGTCTCAAATAGATGATACACAATAAACTTCGTTAAAATACTCTTCTTTCTTTTATTTCTCAAAACAATTTTGCAAAATTTTGTAAACTTATAGTGAATAAATTTTGGAAAAAAAACATTTGTAGTATGTTCTTGGTTTTAATGGTGTCTTCTCGTCATACTCAGTCAACATAAATGATATGCATAATGATAAATAAATTTGGAAATCTTGAAAAAAGTTCATTAATGCAGCAGTGTTCTTCAAAATTGAAATGGAGTTTATTTGGAAGTGTTCCTTAAAAGCAATCACCATTTAAAACCCTCGAAAATGCGTAAAAATATTGTTTGTTTACATTTCTGAATTGAAATGTGTTGCTGTCAAAAAAACGCACAAATTTCAACATTTTTTTGCACAAATTTTAAAATTTGACAAAAAATGCCAAAGTTCTCTTCCTATAAATTTTTACAGTAAGGCATTAAAAAGTTATAAGCAAATGAAATCTTCAAGTGCAAAAACACACAAATTTCAACATGGTTTACCCTATAAGTTTTTGAAGAAATCAAACAGGAATTGATAACTTTTTGAAGATTCTTTAGGGCTATTGTGTTCCATAGGTTTTATAAAGCTATAAAAAATACCAAGAAGCATGCAAGAACCTTTAGAGATTAAAAATCTTAAAATTGAGATTGAGAAGTGAGAAAAAAAAATCTCACGAGATTTGAAAACTCGCGAGATTTTTGGTGAGATTTTGAACACTAAGTTTGATTGAAAATTTGAAATTATGATCTGTGTGGATCTTTTATTGCATTTTTTGGAATTTAATGAAGATCCATCACATCCAATAGGTCCAACCAGCACAAAAATGTACAATTTCAAAGAACCAGTTCACTTTAAACATCCAGAATCGTCCTTACCTTAACAACATAAAGATTCTTATCATTTAAGCTCTGTTTCTGCAGTCTATAAAGTGATAATGTTCGTAGAAAAGAAGCTGGTGTTGATCTTTTAAACATATAAGTCACAATGTGCTGTGATTCACGATTTATGAGCTGAAGTTCTGAATCATGAACTTTGAAGTGTTTGATGTCTGATAGTGCAACACGTAAGTTTTTAAACTTGGGTGATAAGAAGCTGATGGGATTTGCTGCTGGCTTGAATGTTATCTGATTAATTATACTCCATTCGTCTGTTGATTCCTCAGCAATTTCAGCACCAGAAATTTCGACATTTTCGTTGGGTTTCCACTCAATGAAGTAGCTGTCTTGCCTCTTAAAAATGAATATAACACCAACTGTATTAAGTTCATTGATATGTGACGCTGGAACTCTCGTTAATATTACGTCAAATTGGTTGAAGATTTCCTGACGTGAGGAAAATTAAATTTATGAATCATTACGAAAACGCAAAAAGTGAAAATATCATGAAATTCACTTGTTAATAAGATTAAATAACCCTTACCTCATCACCATAGAGTTCCAGGCTATCGACTGTTGTCTCTTCTATCCATGAGCTGTTCATTTCACGTTAATTAAGTGACTAAATTTAAAGAAAACTCAATTTATGTCTGGCTCCTTTGTTATGATTTTTGTTTACTTCGGTTGATTCCCCTGCTTCGATTTTCAAATATTTTTTGACTGTTAAACCCTTGCAAAATATCAACCGTCGGAAGAAATTCATATTTCCTGCTTCGTTGAAAACCCCTTTGGAATTCAAATATTTTTTTACCGTTACAACCAGAAAGCTTTCTATCAAGATTTTTAAGCTCTTAAAAGTTTTTTCTTTAAATTTCAAAAGTTTGTTGATAACTTACATTTGTATTCATTTAGTAAAAAGCTCCAAATTTCAAAAATTAGCACTCGATGAAAGTGAAAATGAATTTGGAAAGGGGCCATTCACTTATTACGTTTGAATATTCGTTCGGGTTGTGAGTTGAAACATGGGGGGAGGGGGGGGGGGGGGGGGGGGTGTGAAAAAAGTTGTTTTTTTGCGTAACGTAATAAGTGAACGGCCCCAAAGAGATGCGAGACAAATAAAATGTTTTGGTTATATATGGGATGGAATAAGAAGCTCCATGGCTAATTAGATAATCAAGATTACATTGATCTTGCTCAGCAAATGTGCAAAATTTATATTTGAATTATATTTGAAGCTGAAAGGTTGATTGCAAAAATATTTAAAATGGGCGACATTCATGATAATTTAAGGTACTAAATCTTATAAAGCTGTAAATTAACTTACAAGCCGGCAAAAAACGAGACAATGTAAAGAGCAGCAACAGAGAAATTGTAAAAATGTGTAGCTACAAGTTAGTGGATATGTAGAGCATTTTACACGCTTTTTTGATTCTCTGTAAATTGTAAATGAATTTTAATCAAATTCAACTTTAATTTTTGAACATTTTGAATAATTTGAATTTGAACGAATTTCAAATTTTTGAAATTTTAACGGTTATTTAAACTTTTGAATTTTTAACGGATTTCGAAATTTTAAATTTTTAACGCTTTTCAAATTTTCGCTCGATAATGTAGAAAAGCACTAAAATTTTGATTAAACCACAGAAAAAAAATTAAAATCCACTCAATCCCTAGTTCCATTAATTCCCAACCATCATGTAAATCTCTTTCTAATCTTTATTACTTTTTTACTATCCTAAAAACAGCAAAACCAAATGAAATAGCAATACCCAAAAAGAAAAAAAAAAGTTTAATAGTCTATCGTGCCCATCAGTCATCATCATTACAATTTTTCACTCAATTTAAAATGAAATCTCATCGTCAGAAGTTCTGCCTTTATTGGCCCCTATACACAATGTAAATTTACTTGATTTAATGAGTTTATACTATGCGTGCTTTTTTTGGGTCAATGGTCGAAAAGTTTTCTACGATTTTTTTGTATGTTTGCTTCCCATAGACACAAAAAGAGACTCAGACAACTCAATTAATTAGTACTGATAATACTAGACTTTCCAAAAAAGAAAGAAATAAATTTATGCTTGTTTTATGGCTTAAATAACGGCTAGAAGTGCTTTTAAGTACTGGGGGTCCTCGATTTGAGTAGTTGTTTTGTTCCAAAAAATTTCTACTCAAATCGAATCTATTCAAATCGAGGCAAAGAATCAAAACAAAATTACATGTTTTGTTCCAGAGTCCAAAAAATATATCAAAACAATGAAAATTTTGATCATTTTTTGCACATTTTACCTCGTTGCTTAACTTTTCCTATGTGTTTTAGATAACTTAATTTATTTCAAGGCATATTCATATTGTTTTTAAACAGAAATTCACAAAAAATATGTTTTTGAAACAAAACAAAAATATGAGAACCCTGCAAACGTTAATTCACTGAACAATTTTTAAGGTTTTTGAATTTGAACTTTTAATTTTATAGCGATTTTTTAAATTTTTACTTTAATTTTGTAACTTTAGTATTGATTTTTCTATCAATATGATAAGTTCACGCTTATTGCAGTAAAATTTATGTTTTAAAAATATTTTCTGAAATGTTTTTATCAAAAATATTTGTTTTGTAAACAGTTCAAATCGAAGAAAACAGGAAGAAATCTACTCAAATCGAATATTTTGGTGGGTAAAAATTTTTCTGTTCAAATCGAATCTACTCAAATAGAATCTACTCAAATCGAGGACCCCCAGTATTCATAGCGTAATGTGAAAAGTTAAAAATGATATGAAATCGTTACTAAATGTGTGAATTGAGTGCATTTTTGGTAAACTTGATGGATAAAAATAAAACGGATTTTTCAAATTTGAAATTTGAATATTTCGAAATAACCACGTGTTTTTCTCCACCTCGAAAAGTTTTTTGCAATTTTTTCTTCAACAAAGCAGCTTTATGAGTGGAGATTGTCATTTTCTAGTTTAAAAAGATGGCAACAGTCGTTGAAACACAATCTGAATTCTAATTTTGCGTATTTCATCAAGAAAAAGACAAAATATGTAAAGACAAAGTGAATTTAACCCAACATACTCACCTCAGCAATAACTCGCACCCGAAATATACAGCAAGAGTCTATTCAGTCATGAAAAAATGCATTTTAATTATTTCCTATAGAAGTCCAAGATATATAGATGTGCTCATACAAAAATATCGCAGTTTTTAAACGTCAAAAATTTGAATTTTCTAAAAACACTAACACTATAAAAGAAAATTTTCAATTTTTGTTTTGCAAAATTTTTATTTTCTGTTAAGTTTTGTTGATACAGGAGTATTGCAAATGCTTTGCTATAATTTAAAGAAACTGACTTAAGACAAATGTTGTTGCATCTGTCGATATTTAAATGAAAACTTGAAAATAGAAAATTTTAAAAATTTTTGTTTGTATAAGTACACAAAAAATAGTATGGTCGAGTATGGTCAAGTATACTCTGTATGAGCCCATCTATATATCTTGTAGAAGTCAAAAGTATTTTTAATTGATGCAATTTAAGGCCACATAAGATAAAACCACATAACGGGTCAGTATATTTAATCATAAATTAAAATAAAGTCAGTCGATTCAGTACTGTTTTATTTCAATTAATTTAGGTCATAATTTGCACTCATAATGACGATGATGATAGTAATAATGATGATTAATTCAGGGAAAATATTTACCACTTTGCTTTTATTTTTTTCATTCATAATTTACAGAGAATAAAATCCGAATTGCAAACATAATTTCACATATATGCATGGTGTGATTTATTTATGATTTTCGTGATATGTATGAGGTCAAGTGTATCACATTAAGTGGATAGTAGTTCATCATGATGAATGTTTATGTACTACATCGCTGAAATAAAAAAGAATTATGCTAAATGAACTGCTGTGATTGACTTATAGTCCCGCATCGTAATGAAATTCATAATTTTTTTTTCCTCGAACGACTGACAAAATTTATGTTCATTTCAACATTGGGAAAAATTGGTATGACAAAATTCGTGGGTGGTCAGTACGTCTGGGCGCTTTATTGAATGGTTGGAATCCTGAAAACTTAAAGTTTAACGGATCTAATAAAATCAAATATTTATTTCTCACCTCGAAAATTTTTTTGATGATTTCTCTTTAATTAAGCATTGCTTTTGACATAACTGAATGCTATCCTCTTGAAAAACATGGCAAAAGCATGTTTAACCAGTTTGTTAAGCACACAAGCTTCTAAAATAGCCAAAGAAACTATTTTGAATCCACGTGCTTTTCACCTCTCAAGTATTTATCAATTATCTATTTAATTAAAGCTCTTCAAGTCTCAAATTAACCTTCAACATGGCAGAAATCATTAACAGCACATTTAAGTATGTAAAACCATTTTCCAAGCGAATTATAAGCTCATCATCATAAATTTCACTCACCCGAACGGCAAAAATGAACACTTAACCTCACATGTTGTCCAAAAGCTGCTCGAAAAAAAGAATAAACAGAACATGTTTATGCAATATTGTGTGATGAAAAAAAAAGCTGCTTTTACGTTAATTAATCGATGTTTATTTGCTTTTTCAATAATGAAAATTTATTAAATGCTTTTTCATGTACATTAAGTACCGTCTACAACAACTTTTTTTTTCTTCCTCGTCCTTAATTTTCCGCTCGGAAATCATAATTAACAATCAAGAGCAAAAAAGGAAGTATTCTACTTAAACATTAAAATAAATAAATAATAAATAATAAATAGGCAAAATAAATAAATAAATAAATAAATGAAAAATGAAAATTCACGTTTTTTTTCGCTACGTAAAATTACATAATAAATACACTTAATGCCAAATTTATGATCGCCTTCCTTTTGTAGCCACAGAAAAAAATAATAATAATAATTTTTGCGTGGAAGGCGAATATTTGTGTATTTCTATCGACTAGGGGTACCTCAAAAAATGTTATTATTTCTCATTTGATTTTTTTTCTCTGGGGATTATTCATAAAAAACGTTCTTGAATAGTCAGCAATGCCTAAGATGAAGGGGACTCTTGAAAAATCTTATTTTATAAAAACTCTTGAAAAATCTTATTTTATAAAAACTCTTGAAATTTTAATTAATTTTCTTATGATTTGGGGAGGTCAATGTAGGTAGATAACTAATTGACTCTACAAGGCGCGTAGCCAGGAAGGTGTTGTTCCCCTCTTAAGCGTTTTAGGCCGTGCTTACGATTCGTTTTAAAACGTTTAAGCGGGGACAAGACCCTCCTGGCTATGCGCCTGGACTCTACTCTACTAAATCTTCTTGATTGATTGCCTTAGGAATGTTACCCTCAGCCGGTGTGACTCTGTCATGAAGCAGGATTTAAATTGATTCCAGCGTAATGCCAGAGTCACGTTGGATTAGTATCAGATCTCTGATCGATTAACCGACTTGTGCTATACGAGTAAGTAGGGACGTAGCCAGGAATTTGAAGAGGGGGGGACAAAAAAATTTATTTCATGGAATATTGGGGGGAGGGTGGGGATTTTTTCATAAAAAGCCTTGTAAAATGAAGAATTTTTTGTTAATGTAGGGGGATATGTCCTTCAAATCTCCCCCCTTCCCCTCTGTCTACACGCCTTAGAATCAAAGTTAAATAATTTGTGAAGGGCCCCAGCCTTTCAGCTGGAGGCACTGCGATTCAATTTTACTTTTGCGAATCAGAGTTATCAAGTCATAAACTTTTTCAAGAGTGTAGCGGGGTGTCGTCAGGAGAGTCTGGACCCCCTCTAAAAGTTTTGATGACAGCTATTGAAATTTAATATTCGAATTCCCCATCAATTAATTTTAGACTCCACATCTAGACAGTAGCTGCATCAAAAAACCTATTTTTCTACAAACATCATTTATGAACGTCCCCATCCCTTCTTATTTTTCTTAAAGTTTTTTTTTTTCATTACAAGTAATGACGCCTGCTCCCTTCTTATTCCATTTCTTCCTATATTATGAGTTGAATATTTATGCTCATGATAAATCACTGAGTACTATAACAAAGTAACAATAACAATATTAAATCTAAAGCTACATCGTGGTTCAGAAAAAAATGGATATTTTTCTTCTTTTTCATTTAACTGAGCTTTCTTTATAGTTTTATGTCTAGCTATAATTTTTTCAAAAATATTTTGATACTAATATGAACCAATATGGATTGAATGTGAATATTTTAATGATAATCAAGGGAGTGGAAGTTGTGAGGTTTGATTGAATCAGTTCCACACCTTTGATGGCTTAACAAGAATTTTTGGAAATTTTTTGAAACTTGGTGTTTGTCATTTCTACTCCAAACTCAGCTTCCAATAGATTTTAAAAATTTCACTTGCATGCCATTAATTAATCAAATTCAAACAAATTTCGTGAGAATTCCAAGCATCATTAAAAAGGTGAGCAGTTCAAAATCGAGGGAACCACAAATATTTAGTGAAATTGACCCATAAAAAATTATCTTGTTAAGCCACAATGCATTGTCAGATGAAAGTGAAATCTTACGAATTATTAAAATAAATAATGGAAATATCTCTTAATAATTATTTATATCTGGCCTTGGATTAACCTTGATTGAGTCTACAGACTCTCATTTACAAAAAAAGTAAAATAATGCATCGAAATTCAATATAAATTAATTATTATTATTTTAAAGCACATCAGCTTTCATCATAATCTCTATAAATAGACAAATGAAGACTAATTGCTTCTTTCTTAACATTTAAACCAGTTATTCCAATAGAAAATGCGTTTTAAGCTAGTGAAAATGCTTTCAATTTCAACAGCACTTATTTCATTTCTCTTTCATTCTTTTCACTTCTTTTTATTCGTCTTACTTGACAAATATGCTCGAAAATATTCTCTCTGATTTTACTATGCTTTACAATCACCTCATCAATCATAATAATTTATTTCATAATAATTTAATTAACATCATAAATTACTTTTATAATATTTACACTTTAAGATTATTTCATTTCGTCGCTTTGTGTAAAGTTCTTGGACTTGTTTAATTAAATCTGGGCTGGAAAGCATTGAAGATTCTTTTAGGTTATGTAATTGCTGAGTTTTATGAACCAAAAATGCCATGGGTGGAGGATGGTCCTCACTTTTGTGTTCAGAAATCAAAAAGTTATGAACCTAAAATTCCACGGGTCGGACGGACCTTATTTCTGTGTTCAGAAATCAAAAAGTATCGTTATTTTCTCGTTAAATTTAAAAATTTGAATTTCTGAACACATGCCATTAATTTTTGTTTTTTGGGAAAATTCACATTTTATCAATTAATTGAAGGTCTAAACTGGCTGCAGAAAAGTAATTCCTGATGAATAAAGCTTAATGATAATCGTATTCTAAACAAAGACTTGAGGTAATTTTTAACAAACAAATTCAATGTTTATTTTTGGATGATGTTTGATAGTGTTAGCGTGGATTCAAATTTAACGGCAAGATTTCTGATCGCCACCCCTGGCAAAAATGATCAATTGAATGACTTCTTCAGCAATAACTCCAACATTCAAACTATTACGATCATCTTCAATCATTTTCTGAGCAGCAATAGCCAATTAAACCTCATTTTCGCTCGAGATTCAACTTTTAATAACCAGAAATCAAAGATTTCCAGACCATTCAACACTAGGTACCACTAAAAACATTTTCCAACCCTGACATAACCCATAAACTTACAAAACAACAAAACGATATTCATTCATAGAACTTTGATGGCGTCAATTTCATTTTATAAGGCACAAAATATGCTGTTTACATTTTTCTCTCTTGAATAATTTCTAAAGTATGATTTACGTTCCTAAAGATAAAATGATACAAAATCAAATAAAATGCCCAATGGAACCATTTAAAATTCATCAAATTACATGAAGCATTCACAATATTTAAGCCTAATGTTGTGTCTGACATTCAATATAGACAATTGTTTAGCCAAACAAGAGCATATGAACGTGACGCATAACGATAGAACTGCCATAGCCTTTAACACAATCTGCAATTGTTGGTTTATAAGCTCCGAATGATCTATCGGGTCGTGGATATCCCATCCAGTTAAGAATTTTCTCCTCAACATTGCCTGAAAAGAATCCATCCATAAAGGTTCTCTTTGGACGGGGATTTTTGCCATTCCTGAGATCATGAACATGATGAACTACGTTGTTCTTGACGTAGGTATCTGTTGAGTAAATAAATGTAATTATTATTATAAAAGGATTCAACATGTTGACTAGAACCCGAGCTGTACAGAAAAATCAATTTAAGCTAAATCAAGACTGTCTAAAATGCATGTAATGATGCCAGTCTCCATTGCAGCTATCTATTTTTATACTCCTCGGTTTAAGGTTACTTACAGTCAGCAGGTGGCAATTCTTCGTACGATGGCAGACCCGACGGTACACCTGGAACGAGAACTCTTCTGTTATTTGAAAATTCATCTCCCATGCTTCGTCCTTCATTAATTGATGATGAGTTAACGCTACCCGCAGATGTTTCATTCATCTTTCTTGTCGACTCATGCTGATGCTTTTTCGGATATTTTCTGATTTTATCCTTATTGACATAAAGCTTTTTTTCCTCATCGGATAAATACTGTGAATATGAATTGAGTGCTCTTGCATAGCGAATAATGAAGCCGTCATTTTGATTGACCTTTGGCTGTAGATTCTTGAGCATATCAACAATCGGAACCAATTTTGGGTCAGCCTTTTCGATGACTCGAACATTTTGTTGATTTTCAGGGTAAATTTCGCTTTCATATTTGCCAATCCTACGCGATGGACCGTAATCTTGTGTCATCATTTGATTCTGTTGATAGTTCTGTTGATAGTCATAATAGTCATCGTCAGTTGTTTGTGCTACTTTTGCACTAATCACTTGTTGGTCCGCATTGTAATATGATTGAGTAAATCCACGCATGATGTCTTCCATGAATGTCGACATTTGTTTACGAGCATTACCTAATGTAGCATATGTCACATCCGATACGACTGGATAATGATACCATGCATACTTTGACATACATGAACAGAATCCAATCTCAGGACCATAATGTGAATAGTGCATGAAAAAGGTTTTAAAGCTTCTCTTCGCGCCATGCAAAAGTGCTGAAATTTTCGTACTGAGCTTGTGAATTGATCTGTCGATTTTGTTGATAGTACGAGGCTGGTTTAAAGGCCTGAATGTGGAAGAGAAAGAGAAAATAAAAACATAAATAACGATTTAGCATTTCTTTCTGCTTCCCACAAAAAAAAATTGGAATAAAGTAGGTTTGAAAATTAAGTCATTTAAAGGCATCCCCATGATACAAACGAAAAGGAAGTAATAAGTATAAATGAGGTCAATGATGGACAGTAGTGCATTTATAGTAGCTTAAAATAGTAAGACAGACATAAAGGTGAGCTGCCTCGAGAGCTACACTTTCTCGAGCGACAAAAAAAAATATGTTGACAATGTCAAGGCAACATCAAGGCAAGCGACCATGTCAACCAGTCAGGTGCTGTGATAGAACCGTCAAGGGATCTAGCTTTAACTAATTTTTGATAATTTATTGTCAAAAAGGACGTTTTGTCTTTACCATAGCATCGCTAAGTTACAGCAGATGACCAGACACCTACACTCAGACAAATAGCAAACACCAGCTCATTGTCGTCCATAACAAAATGAGCTAAATATATTCTCACAACTGTTTGTTGTTTCTTCCACTCGACATGCCCATTTTCACACAAAGGAAATGAGAAAATTTATTCAAATTTAATTCAATCATCAATTTTTATTCAACACAAATCTCTTTCAATCATTCTTTAAGGGTATTATTGTTGTTGCTAGCTATTGCTGCTGCTCCTTTTTTTCTCTCTTTCGGAAAAGTATAAAATAATAAAAATAAAAATTGAGGAAAAAAATATAATTCAATTGAAGCATTTAGATTTTATTGTTTCAGGAGTAAGGATGCCAGTTTTGGCATTTTATCCTTACCGAGAATTACTTCCTCACACAATATTTTTGCTATAAATATACAAATATATCATTCCACATTTATTTATTTATTTAAATTTAGGAATTTTCAAACTATTTGCTTTTTTTTTTTATTTATTTTTCTATACTGAATGAAATTTGGAACGCAAATGAGTGTCGTTGAGCTGGTGGTGCTGAAAAGTTTGTTTTTAATGGGACTATTGAGTTTATTTGAGCAATTTTAAGTGAAACTAGCGATAGTTTTCTTTTGAGTCTACAAATTTCAATTGGGTAGGAGGTCGTAGCTCATTTGACTTAAATGAGATAAAAACCAGACTTATTCTTAACCTCATTTATTAAAAACAGCAAAAAGTTGTAGAGTCAACTTGATCTACATATAGAATTATGCAGCTACAGAGCTTGAAGTCAATGGAATTTTGTAAGAATTCGAGTCAATTCGGAGTCGACTTTACCATAGAAAATCGATTAAATCTTGAGCTCTGATCCAGCATATAACAGTTCGTAATGAAAATTTCAAAATCAATTTTAATTCAAACTTAGTGGTCGTTCACTCACTTAGGACGTTCGAAATTAACGGTCATTTTCAAAAAAAGAACAATAAATTTCCAGGAATGTCAATTGTTCTTTTCTTGCTGACCCCCCCCCCCCCCCCCCCCCCTCTAGACGTTCACACAAAATTCTTCCATCTTTATTAAAATGCAAATCAAATTTCCTAGAACAATTTAGTCATCAACAAATCTCAAATCTTCAATTACTCAAAATTACATCCGAGCAATGTAGCATTTTATAGACCGGAAATCCAATTTCAAAATTTTATTACTAATCTCTGGAGAATAGCAATTAAGTCCATTCTAAGAATTTTTCTTCCTATCACAAGGCTTTACATAAACAAAATAATTCAGAGAACCTTATCCAATTTGAAGTTATTGCGATTAGATTTTAGTTCATCCCTTAGAGGCAGCATTGGGGTCTCGTGAATTTTTTTTTATGCGATTTAATGTTTTATGGCGAACCACGCAAAGGAATTTGAGTTTTAAATTTCCAATTAATTGATTTTGAATAGAGTTTAAAAAGATTTTAAAGATAAAAGGAAGTAAATAAGGGTCCGTTCATTAATAACGTCCATCAAAAAATATGATTTCTAGACCCCTGTCCCACCGTATGTCACAAAATTTCTGTGGAAAAATTTTCCTTTATTTGAGCTGTCACATAATCCTAGACCCCCTCCCACCTAAACGTTGTACGCAATTTTGATGCAAAAGAAACAAACCGTCTCTTAGCTGATGTGGTGTTGTTGCAGAGTGGAATTGTGGGGTTTTAAGCCATATATAGGCGAATCTGCCAGTGCGAGAATTAGGAATCTGCTGCGCGAGAGGTTAGACAACATACTGGATATCTGGAGCTCTCTTTTGTAAGTACGTGAGTTCAATTCCCACCAGAGACTGAACTCTCAATCATTTTATAGAGTGTTGTCGATATGACAAGGATTTGCACAATGCTCACGACATAAAATGAAGAACATTCTTAAATCTTCTAACTTATGG
Organism: Chironomus riparius; assembly: GCA_917627325.4. Lineage (NCBI taxonomy): Eukaryota > Metazoa > Arthropoda > Insecta > Diptera > Chironomidae > Chironomus > Chironomus riparius. The sequence goes on along the minus strand of OU895877.1, from coordinate 10,093,661 downwards.
ATATAGATACTCTTGCAAGAAAGCTACCAATTGACTTAAAATGCTATTAAAAGCTCTGAAGATTGTTTTCTAAGCAAACCATTTTTTTGACTACGCTCCAATTAAGGACGTCATAAATAAATAACCCCTAAGTGCTGAGAAGGTAAAAAAATGTCGAAGATAAAGCGAAAAATAAATAAAATGAATATTAAATTGGCATTTATGAGAGACAATTTTACCATTTTTTTCCATTTTCCCCATTTTCCCCAATCTAAAACTGACACGAGAAATAAATTTTTTTCTTTCTGTATCAATCCCCGACGTTCATTTTCCTCCTTACCTTATGAAAATAGAACGCGAAAGATAAAGAAAAAAAATTCTAAAAGGTCAGGCAAAAATAAAGAGAACTTTTTGTGTCCCGCGAATACGTAATGAATTTTCACATTAAAATATTTTATTTCCCTTGCTAGTGAAATTAAGTTTGCGAGAAGATTCAGACAATCATCGAAATGTGACGCATTTTTATGAATTAACGATGAACAGATGTTGTGACACATGTGTGTCATCCGTAACGGTATGTAAAAAGTTTTTTATAAGGTAAACTATAAAAAAATTCCGATTTTGTCGCGAAAAAATGTTTTACTAGTATTTTATGTGAAGTTGGTGTCTGATGCCGATGTCACGGAGAAATCTCGTAATTTAATGGAATTTATATTTTGTTGATGATCAAAGAATTTTTGAGATAAGTTTTGAATTCTTGGTTTGTAGAGTTTTTATTGGATACACGGGGTGTGATTAATACCGAACAGAGCTAGTTCAACAGAAGTTACGTTCTTGAAGTAGATTTAGCATTTTGAATTGTAGAAGCACTCCCCTTGCCCATAATTGTTCAATAACAACCTCAAACTAGGCAGTATACAGTCAAACACCTCCAACTTCCATACAAATACCCTAAATACCGCCTCTTTATATGAAACAGAGTTGCAATCTGTCACAGGTCAACGAAAACAGCCCACCTGTCACAGGTCGCCTGTTTGACAGGTCACATGTTGACAGGTCACATGTTGACAGATCTGTCAAAGATTTGCAAATCTGTGAGCCTAGTTTCCGAGCCTGAGATAAAATGAACTCACTGTATTAAAATTTTAAGATAAGTACATATTTGAGCATTGACGTAGGCACTTTCCAAAAATATTAAGAGCCATTAGCCAGAAATTAATAAACTTCTTGATCTTCCTCCCCCTTGAACACACTTCGGACGGAGATTATTAAAAAAGTGAAATAAAATTTATTTTGAGAGGAATTTTATGAAAGTAAGCCTTAGATGTGGCTGATGAATAACTTGGAGAAATTTATGAGTCAAGGAATTTAATAAATTGCTTTATAAGATTTAATTTTTAAGTTTATTTAAATAAAAATGAAATCGGTGCTAAGATTTACTGAGTGTTATTACAGTTCGTGATTAAGTTCAATGATACTTGACTTTTTATCGGTGTTAAAAGCATCGAATGAAATGGGGATTCTGGGTTATTATTGAGGATTTCTGGCTTTAAATTAACAAAATATGTTATTGATGATCTTCGGTAGTTTGAATACAACATGCTGTTCCTATAAACCCAGATTAACATATTTATATTTATATTTTGTTTTGAATTTTGGGATTTTTTGAAGTTTCTCTTGAAATTTTATTTGATTTTTGCTGATTTTTGTTGAAGATTACTAGTATGCAGAGTTCGAAGTCGACTTGAGGTTTTCATCGATTTTGTATGGCAGAGTCGACTCGAATCCATACAAAATTTCATCGACTTCGAGGTCTGCTAGGATGTATGTATGGATGTGTGTGTGTGGGGGGGGGGGGGGGGGGGTATTGTTGACAAATGAAAAAAATTGTTTGATATTTTTAAGATGATGATGATGATGATGTCATTTTACTCCACTGTGAAGTGTCAGGCGTTTACGAAACTTTCGAATCTTAAGCGATTGCTAGCTAATGCTACAAGCTCACTGAAATTTTTAACATGCTCAAAATTATTTCTTGATTCGCACAAATTTTCAGAGGATTAAAAATTTCAATTATTTCAGATTATTGTTTAAAGTTCTTCTAAAAACACATTCTTTGCAACATTTCTCAATAATCCTTTCTGTAAATTAAATATTATAAAGTTTTTAATTAAAATTTCATTCCCTCTAATCTCTAAACCAGTGGTTCTCAATATAAGTGCCGCGAAAAAAATGAATGATAAAATTAAGACTTCAAAAAGGTCATGAAAGTCATTGTGTATCGCGAGACCATTCAGGTGTGACACGAAAACTTTTATGTAAAAAAATGTGCCGTGAACCAAGAAAGGTTGGACACCACTGCTCAAAACCCAATCAATTTCCAATTCATCACCCAAGTTTATGTTTAAAAATTCTTCTAAAAACAAACAAAATTCAATTCCAAAAAATCTCTCTGGAGACATCACGATTAAGACAATATTTGCATTCATAAGCCTGCAATCCAAACAATCTCATAAAAATCAACAAAGTTCATCACTTCAGATTTCCATAGAAAATCAACAGAAAAAAAGACAAAGTAAATAGAAAATGCTTACAATTCCTTAAAGAAATGTGCTAAAAAGTGGATACGTAGATGTGAAAAAAGAGAGCATAGAGATAAAGACAGAGATGACTGAGTACTTACAGAAGGTAAAAAAAAATTAATTTCTATTTCTCTTACTCTTCATTTTCACTTTCTTCCTTCTTACTTTAAAATTTGTAAAGCTAGAACACGAGAAGTGAAGTGGATAATAATGAATACCTAGTCACCTTTTTTTGTGCTTTTCTTCGCGCCCTTCCACGAATAATTTACACAAAAAAATAACACAAGAACTGTAAATACACCATGCTGACACCAAGTGACGCGTAGATGCGTAAAAAAATTCATCTTTTTTTTTGCGAAAGAGAAGAAATAAAAAAGAAAACCAAAAAAAAAGTGAGAGGATACCTGATTTAAATAGGTTTGCGTGCTAGAATGGTCAGACATTTAATGTAAAAGTTTTGGCTCTTTTTTTTCGTCTTCATTGTTGTGTGCAGTGACATCTGAAAGTTCTTTTTGGTACCCCTTTTTTTGTGTCATCCTCATTCCTTTCATCTTCAATTCATAAAGTATCGTGACTTGAAATCATTTGACCTTAATGAGCCAAAAGGAAAATATGAAATGAGTGAGAGAAAAAAAATGTTTGCAGCATCTACTTTGAAGAAGAGGAACCACAGTTATGAAAGCCTTAAACTTTTTTCTTTCATTTTAGATGCGGTCAGGCGCGTAGCGAGGATGTTCTTGTCCCCTTATTAAGCGTTTTAGGCTGTGCTCTTGCTGCGTTTCAAAACGATTAGGGGGGGGGGGGGCAAGAGGGGGCAATGCCCTCTTGGCTACGTGCCTTGATGCTGTAATTTTTGCGATTTGTGATTAATTTTTTGTTTTGGTATGGCGACTGACTAGGTTTATCATGATAATGTGAGAGGGTTTCAGCCAAGCAATGTTTCACTACATGTTGCGACGAGCTGGAGACACTACGATACTAATTGATGTGGAATCTATTGTACCTGTATCATGATGCTTACTAAATGACTGTAAATAAGTGGATTGCCTTAAGACTGCCTTAAAATGACATTACTTGTCTGCTGTGTCTGAACACAAGTCAATGTAAAAGCGTGTCCATCTTAGAGGTTAAGAAGGACATCCAGAATTAAGGATTGAGTCCAAAGTTTTAATAAAATTTAGAATGGTAAAGCTGTGCGGAGGTGGGGGGGGGGGGGGGGGGGTGTAGGTCTGCTCAAAAAACCTTTGAAAACTTTAAAAATACATGTGTAGACGTGGACCCAACAAGTCCAACTAAGTCTGATTGTAAGCTCGAAATGACTTCAATTGAACCATTGGATCTAAATCCTTAAAAAAAGCGTCTCAATGTTAAAAGAAAATTCTCACGATGTTCATGCCCTCCCATGATACTGAACACGAGGCATCCTCATTAACTTTACGAATAGGATGGTGGCAAAGATGAGTAAGGAAAAAAAAGTAGAGCCATAAAATAAGAATCAACATTAAAAGTTAATGAAGTTCAAATTTATGTGAAAATGACGTTTATTAAATGTTTTTTCGATGGTGGAAAATTGCTATCGCTTTAGCATTAAATGAATGATTCAACTTATGGATAAGGTTTCACTAGCTCCTATAAAAAGTATATAAAATAGCGTAACACTTCATAATCTAATGCACATACTTCTCAATGAGTATAAATAAACATAAAATGAGAGAGAAGATGAGAATGAGAATGAGGAAAGGAACAACGACAACGATGATGATGATGATGATGATGTAAGCGAGAGTCTGGAGAATAAGAACAACTTTATCAGAACATTTGTCCATTGCACAACACTTCCGACGCTTCTTTACCATCAACAATATATTGCACGATTTATTTAATAGACTCTTATCGCAAATAACTGTTGGCAGTTAATTTTAATGTCTTACTATTGTTGGGAAAAGGAAGACATGTAAAAAAAAGTTAACATAATAATCAATATTATGGGCAGTCTGAAATTTTCGATAGGATGTTTATGCCGCAAATACATGACCAGTCTTAAGTAAAAAATCTATAACAGAATCTTATTTGGTCAGGGAATTTCCACTTATCTATTGTAGCTTCCTCAAAATGCTGGCCATAAATAATGAAACTGCTCTAGCATACACAAGACGATTCCGTTTGCCTTTCTACTTTTAAAGCTTCATTTTTCTTGAACTGAGTGACGATGTAAATTATGGATGGTAGGCTGAGTGGATCTGATTTATTTTGATGAAAATAAAGACACTGTTCGCATAGGAGGCATGCGTTAGGTTCCAGGACATAAGTTGTACTGTGTTTCGTAGTTTTAAGGATTTAATACTTTGAGTTAATCTTTAGAGCTCCAAATTTACGCGTATTCAAAGATGCGCGCAAGCTCCTTCACATCCCCAAAACTCCTCTATTTATACAAATAAATGTGTCACATACGCACAATAAGAGCTTAATTTACGTATGAAAATTTGCATTTAAGAAAATATTCTTGAAGGTACGTACCAAAATATAATAAACATTGAGCCTATCTGGCGACTTCCTTATATTCTATTTACCCTAGTAATCAAGAAGATTCAATTTATGACAGTATGAAGAGTTTTGTGTATCTTTTCTCATTGTATAATTAAAATATGATATCATTTTAGGTCTTCCTTATGATTTTGGAAGTGATACTAGCAATTATGATCAGAAGAGTAGCCAAAGGGGGGTCAAATTCTTACACCATTTTTAAAAATTTCTTAAATTTGCTGGGGTTTATTTTGAAACAAATTAACTCCTCCCAACCAAAATATTTCCGTACTTACAAAATATTTCAAACCCCCACCCCCAAAAATAAATTCTGGCTACGTCCCTGATTATGATAATACTGGTAAGCAAACAAGAACCAAATGAGAAGGATTTATAGATAAAATACACCATGTTACCAGCTGGAGTGAGAAGTGAGAAGGCAAAAAACATTTTTGATTATCCCGCAAAATGACAACATTAAAAATGAGCGTGGGAAATATATCAGAGTGTCAGTAACTCAAGGTTAATGGATTTTATGATGAACATCTGATAATGATAATTACTAATGACAATTCGATATCAGAGTTCGCAATCGGCTGTCATATAAAATCTGTAGTCATCGAAAGCCGTTCAAATGTAGGATTATGTCCTTCCCAGTTATCCTTCCTACCAGGTTGTCCTCCCTAGACTACCCCTAATTGACCTAATAAACCAATCAAACTACAATGAAACTTAGCTTTCCAAAATCGATGTCAAATCATTCAAAAGCCTTGCCTCCCCCCAGAAATCTCACCGCCACATCCACCAATCCATTTCTTCTCATTATCATCAATTTGAATTCACCTTCATTCACAATTTTAACAATGAAAGTTTAATCGAATGGCTCAGTTGTAAAAATTGTTCGCATCGTTAGCAAACAAGGCGTGGACACGTAGATTAATCCCAATAATCCTCAATAATCCTCAATAATCCCAAAGAATCTTCAATAATCTCAAATAATCCCAAATAATCCCAATAATCCTGAATAATCCAAGCATATTTTTGAGTGTCCACGCCTTGGATTCAAATTGAATTTGTGAGCTAGAAATTTCACATCATCTTCACAAAAATTGTGCCTCAAAGAGACATGTTTATTATATTTATTGAAAAGTAAAATGAGACTGTAGATTTAGTCATGATAAGGCACAAAAAAATTGTCTCTCCTATAAATTCTCTTTAGCTTCTCGTATTTATTTTTGGTAGACATTTATTTAATTGAAGCACCATTGTGTGCGGTCGGCATATTCAAATTGACAAAGAGCTTTATGGAATTTTTGTTTATTTCATTCTCATTGTTATCGTTCTGAGGCTGGAGGAGGCTTGATTATGCCCAAGCATTAAAGTAATGAATCGTGAAAAATTGTGATGGAATTTGTCTTAATGTTTGAAACCATTTAATAAGCACAGGGGCTGTTTCGTGTTTATATGCAAAATATGAGGGGGGGGGGGGGGGGGGTATATTAGCAATACAACATGTGTGTACTGCATGAAGGCAAGGGGGTGGATTGAAAAAATACAATTCATCATTAGACATCACTTACGAACGACCCCACATGATAAATTTCATTGTTGTTTCTCGCCTTCTTCATTTCTTCTTCACACAATTTTGAAAATTGCGGTTTTTGCGGTACCGAACAAGCACAACAATATGGTTCAATATTCTCAAGTTTCATGAAAATTAATGGTCAATTATGGATTTATAAACATTTATATTGAGCCCAATCTCAATCTGTCGTTCATGTATTATGTGTGATATCCATCGCATTATCGAGATATCATTCAACTTTAAGCCACACAATGGCATCAGAAACATCTTAAAAATTTCAAATAGGCTTCTTTTTGATTCGTTTATTGACCACGACAGACATTAAACCGGTTCTCGTTTCGAATCCACATACACATTCATAAATTAAAAAAGAAATGTTTTTTTTTTTGGTCGTAAAGCTGATCAATAACTTTATATTATTTTTCTTTCTTCACTTTATAAATTGCCGAAAAAGTTGACTTTAATTGGCTTTCTTTTGCCCATTCTTTTCGAATTTTTCGGCACGACATCGATCTCAAGATGATTTTATGAGCTTTTTGTAGTATTTGATGTGAGATACTTTTGTGACTCTTGTGGCTTACAGAGGTGGTTAGGTTTGATTGGTTGTAGCTAATTGGGGACAGTTTTGTGATAGAAAATATTAAGATTAAGATTAGGAAGTGGGGGGGGGGGGGGGTTGATTAGCTTTGTCTAAGCCAGTGATGGTCAACCCAAGTGGTGAGGCACACTAGGATGTCGCAAAAATAATTCGGGAAATCCCACGATCCGTATGCCGTGCGAGGTCTCGGTCATTGCTTATCATCAAGATGTGGCACATAAAGGTTGTCCATCACCGGTCTATGTCATTATGTACTGTGTAAGCTTAGCTGATTCAGTGGACGCAGTTGTTACCTTAGAAGCCAATCAATAGAAAATTACTATATTAAAGGGTCTCGCTGTACCTCTCTTATATCCTCAATCTTACTTTAACCCTGTTATTGCGATAGAAAAATCATCTGAAAGTTCCAGCATCAACCAATCATCTTAATAACTTATTTTCATACTCATCAGCTTGTGTTGACATGTTTCAATACAATCTTGAGACATCAGCAATTCTCAACGTCCATTGATGCATATTTATTAGAATTACTGTCATCATTTCCAGGCAACAGTCTGTTCTTAGTAATTTAATCAACCATTGATATCATAAAATGTCCCAACCCTGCGCCACATAGACACACATTCAGTCCAAATATTATGTTGTTAAAGGAAGAAGAAGGATGGAAAAGTTTACTTTTTATTTGACATTCAAGAGCTTTTTTTCGGAAGTCTATGAAGCCTGACAAAATCCTCAGAATATTTTCAAAGAATGGAAACAAGTGACGATGAAAATATCTAATTGGATTTCTCAATAAACATAAATATCTCTCGATTCACTTAACACTGGGTATGTCCACATACTTAAAATCAATTCTCGTCTTTGTCTATATTGACCTTTTTTTCTGTGCTCTTCATATGTCTAAAGATAGAAGCAGATAAATCTATGGATTAAATTTTATTTTTTTAAAAGGTATGAAAGTCTCGGAACTGTTAATAATTTTCACTTTTTATAGAAATATTTTGACACTTGCTTGCCATTTAGTCAGCCTCACATATCCGCCTCATATTTCAAAGGAATGAAAGAATCTCGGTTCCATTTTCACAAGCCATAAATAAAATTTATATCTATCGCAAAAAGCACTTCCTGTCGTTCTGAAATCGAAAGTCTTCAAACTGATTATTATCTAACACATACATAAGGCAAAGGTGGATGTGTGTGATTAGAAAGATTGATATTAAAGGTTTTGAGTTTTTATTAAGGTTATCCCAAATAACACAAGTCGATTAAACGAATAGAAATCCAGCACCAAGCCAAGTGCTGGATTTAAATCAAAGCAAGTACCATGCCAGAGTCATGCCGGTTTGGTGCCAAGTATCTGATCTTTTAACCAACTTGTGCTATTCTGGTAAATATTCACAGTTTCAACTTTACTTTAGTAGTGTTTAAAGCAGTGTTGTCCAAACTTTTTAAGCCGCGGCACAACTTAATAGTAAGCCATAACCAAAACCAAACAGTGCGTGCGGTTCGTGGTATTTGAAAAAAAAATCTCCGGGACTGCTAGTGTTCCGTGGCACACAGTATGAACACCACTGGTCCAAAATGTATACTTGACACTTGTTTCTAGTAAAAGCTTAATTAGGGTCGACTAATGACAAATTTTAGGGAACGTTCCGAATAAAATATCATTAATCGACCCTAGGTCTAGCTATTTAATAGAGATTAACGTCAAGTGTCTACTTGAGAGTGGTTCTTAAAATGTATGCACTGTGCTAAACTAGAGACTATCCATGACTCCCACACAACTTATGGTTTTTGATGAGAACTTCGTATTGGGAAACCCCGTTCAAATCTCTGTGTAAGTAAGGCCATTAGAAGAAATAGCGGTGAAGCGGGGTTAAAATCTCTTTCAAAATTTCATAAATCTCCAAAGTAATTAATCAAAATTTTAGTGTCACTACTCAACATCAACCATCTCTATCCTCCATAATTCAACCCCCATTGCATGTGTTTGCTCCACAAACATCCTAAAATATTTGATTTTCTACTTTACGCTCTTGTTCTGCCACATAAAAATGATTGATAAGCCAAAGTGATGACAAATAGTGAGATAGTAGGTCAAAGTTCTTTGAAATATTTCCTTCCTTTCATTTCCTTAATGTAGCACATTTTCTTGTTAGAAACTAATATTTTAAGGGTTCATTATATCATCACAGATGTGAGAAAAACAACGGAGGATGTTGATCGAATGGCAATAAAATGTGCTGTTTACCAAAATCTTTATTTTCTTATAGTTTATCAGGAATAAATAAATTTTTCGTGTTATTTCTCGATGTTTATTAACAAAGAATAATACAATTTATTATTATTAGTATCGATGCATTCATTTATGATGTTCTATGATTTAGGATCGATTATTTGGCTGAGGCTGAGGAGCGTCAATAGATAAATTGACCTAATTTTAGTACAAACCCTATGCTTATTATATTTTTGTGACCATAGCCATAAGAATTCACTTTTACTGATTTTAGTATTTATGGTTTTATGTAGTTGGAAGATTACTCATTAAATTTTATGAGGAAAAGGCTTTTATTTTATGTTTTCTGGGTATGGAAATAACGAAGCTATTTGGCTGTTGATTGAAAGTTCATTAATGAGAAGAATGCTAAGGAAAAATCGATAGATCTTAAGTTTTTACCATAAATCTGGTTCTGTAAATTGATAATCTTGAGTATTGTTATTTCATCTTTAATAAGAATAATCTATAAATAGACTAAGTTTAGTTGAGAAATGGCCCCGAATGAAAAGAGTCGAAGCAAGGCGTGGAAACTATCCCAAATATCCCAAAAATATTCAAAATAATCCCTGAGCCTGTATGCATTAGAATTGAGATATCCCAACGTATCCTTAGTGTATTGGACATGTAATTTTTGAATATGATGGGATATCTCAATTCTAATGCATACAGGCTCAGGGATTATTTTGAATATTTTTGGGATATATGGGATAAATGAGATACTTGGAATAGTTTCCACGCCATGAGTCGAAGCGATTAAACATCCTGAACCAAACCGGTGTGACTTTGGCGTGGTGCTGGATTTAAATCGAAGATTTCTCCAGAGGATTTTTTTTGACTTGAGCTATTCCGTGGCAAGATATAAAAAAAATTCCATTGAAATCCACGTGTATTTAACTCAACCAGTATTTTAAGGTAAGAAGCAGAACATGTCAGAATCAAAAGTTAACCTCTCATCAAGAAACCCATGAAAATCAGCTTCAGTTCTTCAATTCTCCCGAAAAATAAAATTCTTATAAAGAAATTTTCAACCTTTAGCTTCTCATTAAAAGAGAACTTCAAAGGAACTGTCGTACACATGAATTCGATTCAAAGAAACAATAATTGAAGGAACCTGCTGAGATGTACGTCTGATTTTGCTCAATAGTTTCAAGAGTAAGTTTTTCAAAATAATTGGAAATGAAATTTTCGAAATAAAATTAATGATACTTCAAAAACATAGCTTGGATCTTAAGAAGAATGTAGAGTTTGGCGAGTAAATGACTTAAGATTCATTTGATTTTAAAAAGAAACCTAAATATATGCAACACACCTTATGAAGACTCCAGAAGTTCTTCATTAGCATTCAGCCGTATTTAGTCAATTTGGATACCTCAAACTTAATAATCTACTTTCTTTCAAATGATTACAAAATGCCATTCTCCTCACATTTAATGATTCATAAACATTTTCTATAGCCTAAAGGAAATTCAGCTGTAAATTGATAAAAAGTTTTGATGTGAATCTAATAAAATTTATTTTTCGGAAATTAATACTGAGAAAGTTCATAAATATTTTCACAAACTAGGTCAGTTTCGGTCAATGATGCCAATAATGGGCAGAGTTTGTCAAATTTGACCTGATTTTTTAGTAAGCAAAATAAAAACTTCACATTTTTATTTTATGGCAATTTTTTTATTTCCTAAAATGTGAGCGAAACTTCTAATATTCGTTGATTGTTTTCGTTTCGCGCATATGAAAGTGAAACTATCGGGTTTTAAAAAGTGACAGATGATTAACACAAGCTAGAGCTATAAACAAATGTCAGTGGATATCTTGGGATTTGTGAAAAATGTTTCATTAATTTAAATTTTATATTATTTCCTGTGAAATTGTGCATTGTAATGTGAAATTTTTCTATTTTCATTGTTAAGTAATTTATTAATTAACAGTCGGATGCTAATTCAGTGATATTTTGGATTCGCATGAAATGTTGATCATTGATCTCACGGGCTTACAAATTTAATTATTTTTGTTGATTTAAAATGAGTTTTGGGGTCTAAAATTTTGGACCCCCGACCCTCCCCACTCCCATTCCTCAAAAAAAAAAATTACTTATATACTTATTCTATTTATTTTGCGTTCATTTAAAGATCATGAGAAGATTAGAAGATCATTAATTATAGTTTAATTAATAATTTGTAGCAATGAATTTCCATATATAAAAAGTTTATCATTTACCGATTATTTGAGATTCAAATTTTCTAACGGTCAGTAAGTTTTTGAAAGCTTCCTGGCAAAAGACATACAAAAAATAATTAATTATAGTATATTTATCAATTTAATATCTTATATTCTCCTATATAAATTGTTTATCATTTATCGGTTTTTTGAGATTCAAAATTTTTCAACGGTAGAAATAAATTCGAATTTCTAAACGCTCTCAACACGTGTTTTTTTCCTATGAAATATAAATATCATTAATTATAGTACAAAAACACTGTTTCAAGACTTTTAAATGCGTTTCCTGAAAATAAAACAATGGACCTGAGCTAATAAAACAAACTAGAACTCTCTACGATGTCTAGTTAAAAAGTTTTTCTCCGCCCGAACGAACAGACAAAGTGAGATATTAATAGAAACAAGTTTCAAAAATGCGCTAAAAAATGAACTCCACAATTCAAAATCAGTAAAACATCCCAAAAAACAGACATTTAAAGGATAATGACAACAATAATCATTAGTAAGTCAATATTCAGTCCTAAAAATAAAGATCCAACCTTTCCAACCAGCCTAGAAACATCAATGTAAAGTTATCGATTGTTTACTCGTTATTTCCAACAATAAAGACTAAAAATGCTCCTTTTTCTAATTCCTTATGTCTACGTTTTCCCATGTCACCGCCATTTTTTTTATCCTCCTTTCTTTTCTCGAACAGCATCACCAATAATCAGTCAGGCATTTATTGTATTGTGAAAAATGGACCCTTTTTATGAGATTGATTGGAAATTTTATCATCCAAGAATCGTCTTTCCATCGCCTCAACTTATTTTTGCTGTTCTGACGAAAAAAAACAATATGTTCGGATAGTAAGAATTGACGATTGCTGATGTAAGTAAGTTAATAGGAAAATTACTTCTTTTTTTACAAATTTTATGAATCAAAATGATAATAAAAGGAAAATAGAGAAGAAAAGAAAGAAGAGCGAAGCTAAAAAAAGGATCTTAAAATGCCATTAAACGAATGAAGCGTTGCTGACTTCTTTTTTTCTTCTTCTACATCTACAGATTGTGGTACTTTCATTATTATTATTGCTAATGTAAGGAATGACATCAACGCCGAGACATATTGATTGTATTTTAAAGGACTTTAAGTGTCGAACGAAGAATTTCGAGTGGTTGAAAAAATAATGTCCTTAAAAACAAAATTGGAGCATTTGCGATCGAATTAATGGAATAGTAATTAGAGGGAATGGCAAAAAAAGCTGACGGAAATTTGAGTAGCCTTTTAGGGGGTTGTTCACAAGTGATGTTATACTAAGAATCAAAATTCTATAACGTAATCTCTCTAGAACTGTAAAATGACACAGATTCTACTCTTCCTTAAATATTGGACATCATTTGCGATCAGCATCTTGAGCTTTTAGCCATTTAATCAAAAGAAAAAAAGCTTTTAAGTCGGTCGTCGAAAATAAATTGCAATTGAAACATTTTCAAGGCCATTTGGCACTTCTCCAAAGTCATCTCCTATCGTAAATTTCTATTTTTTTAAAAAAAAAAATATAGAAAGCCACAAGAAAATGGAAACAAATGTGAGTTAAAATATGCAAAACGGATTTCTTTTGTTGAGTGGGGAATTGTGGCCCGGAAGAAAATCAACTTCTATCTCTTCCTATCCTATTGAGTCGTTTACTCATTAAAAAGAAATTAATAAGCGAAATTGAATGCGATAGCGAATGAGGCTACAGTGAAAACGGAAAGGAAAATAAATTCCTAGCGGGAAAAGAAAAAGTTGAATGGAATCAGTAAAGAATTGGGTGGGAAGATAGGATAGCAATTATGATGAGTTGTGAACATATTCAGACCGTGGAAATGAATAAAATGATGATTTGGGAAATAAATTCAAGGAAAATTAATAATTCAGTGTTCCCGAATGGCACATATCGGATAATCAAACTGAAATCCGGAACCAAGCTGACATGACTCTGGCATGGTGCTAGCTTCGATTTAAATCCATCACCATGCCATGGTCATGTCAGCCTCGTATCGGAATTCAGTTCGATTAACCGACTGGTAATGTTTAAATTTCAACTTTAGGTTTTATTATAAGTCAATGGTAAGCTCAAAAATTATAAAGCAAGCTAGTTCTAATGATTGAATTAAACCAGACTTTATGAATCTCTTATATTCATTACTAAGTTGAAGTCATAAGGATGGTAAAAATGGCATCAGTGACCTAAATGGTAGAGTGTTGACCTTTCGTGCCAAAGGTCCTGGGTTCAATCCCAGGCGATGTCTAATTTTCGATGGTCTTTTTCCATTTTACCGTTCTAGTTACGAAGCTCGGTTCATGTGTTGGGTGTAGTATTGATGTTTTTGCACAGAATGTGCCTTCTTTGCTAGGTATACAAGTATATACTAGCATCTGGATGACTTCCTTACGGCATCTTGCGCACACGAATTGTGACTAGCTACATTGCAGGGTACATCAGGTCTATAGACGTACTCGTGTCTTTGAATGTGCAGAGCTTGCAAGTAGTTCAAAACCCACTATAAACTGTAGGTCTAAAGGGTGTGGTACAATAGATTCTTTACAAAATTGAATCGCAGAGTCTCCAGCTGAAAGGCTGAATTTTTTACAAATTATTATTATGAAGCCACAAGGCAGTAAGTTAAGCCAGACTTATGCCATCCTGAGATCCATCTAAGTTGTTAAATTTCGGGCATTTCTCAACCTCATCAGGTATATTGGTGTATCCTAATTTGACTAAGGGTTTACCTTAGAACTTGACCTCACTAGATATGCAGAAAATCCAGCAAACTGCGCAGCGATGATAAAACTTTTCTCTCTCATTTTACAGTACTTCCTCCAAAATCCACAGAGGATTTAATTTCAATTAGCTTTCCTACGAGTGAATCTCAAATGTTTACAAAAATGCGAGAGAAAAATTTATTTTTCAAGGAATTGTTTGATTATCATTATGGTCATTTTAATAAGCAAGTCTGATAATAACAAGATACTCTCATTATGCTAATAAATTCATTTTCTATAAAACTTTATTTATGGATAATTTAAAGCTATTCAGTGATCATCAAGAATATTTTACCTAATTGAATAAGTTTGCAGAATAAAAAGTCATTCGAGTGGAAAAGTTGAGGCACGTATTTCTACTATCTCACATTCTTCCTTTCCTTGAAAAAAATAGAAACAATATTTATTTAAAGGGTGCATCCATTAATGAGGTTTAACATGGAAAAGAAGGACATAGCTTTCTGATACTCTATTTAGCACCATTTAATAAGTAAACCTAAGTATTTAATTTTTCAGCTTGACGTCATTTATGAACCACCTCCTAGAATCGATAAAATGATCTATAAAATCCAAACTTAAGTGTCGAGAATCCATGACAACTGTTAGCATCATTGAATAATAATTTCTATCGTCCAACAAAACAGCAAGTCATTAAGCTTTCAATGTCTTTAACGCATTTCTCAAAGATCGACCCTGAGGATAATCTGTCATTACTTTAAGCCGATTGAAGGCATTGATGTCAACAGCTACTCTTTTGGATTTAAGTCCATACCCCTAATTCCAAGGATGATTTGAAATTAATGTCAACAATTTCCTTATCGGTGATTTTTTTCTTGGAAGGCTCAGCAGCCCGAAAAATTGTCCTTAAATAAATAAAAGGTGTTCAAAATGTCTTTAGAATGCATTTAAAATTCTTTTTGAGATTTTTGTGCCAATCGGTTTGAGGAATTTTTTGAAAGATAATACTGTTTACATAAAAAGCCTATTATCAGCTCGTGGAGGCTTACACAAAAAATATGAAACGGTGTATCATGTTTAATTTATGCAGTGAGCTACTTTTTAAAATTTTTGTGAATGTTTTTCTTAAGATTTTTACTGTTGAGAGTGAAATTTTTTGTTTTTTGCAGTTAAATGGTCGTAAATAAATTGCTAGGGGGTCGTTAACATGTGACGTCTTTTGGAAGAAAAAATTTATTTTTAAGTCCTAAGTTCTAATAAGAATTGCAAAGCTCAAGACTCCTTAAGCCTGTTATATCTCGATTAAAATTATTAAAATATCACGAATTCTAATTAAAACTACAAAAACTTCTCAATGTGACTTAAACTTTCGGAAACCATAAAAACAAATTTAAGAAGAAATATTCAAAACTAAGCATAAACATCTTATCTGATTAACAGCGACAAGGCAACCAGCTCAATTGAGTAAAATTTTCAGAAAATCTATTCAGTGCGTCTAGACTTGGAAATATCTTAATACCAATTTGCTTAGAAAAACCAGCTATTAATGTAATTGCTACAAATATTATTAAAGATCACGAGTTATTTATAAAAAAATAACAAGAAAATCAAGTGAGTAATTAAGATGTTGTCATTAATTCATTGGAAATGGCTTATTGGGAGATTATTTTCTGTAGAACGGATGGATATGAAAGTTGAATGATTGTGGTTATGAATTTCACTGAGTCATTGAGGATTTTCCCATGGGAGTCGCTTGTAAATGATGTCATTCACTTTCATCTCAAAATTTAGCAATTGAAGTTATTACAAATCAATCCATAAAACATTCAGCTTCAAAATTCACAGCCAACAACTCCAATCTCACTTTAAACCTCACCCCACTCCAAAAATCTCATCACTTAAAGCATCAAAAAGCCAATTTACTCCATCATCCATTCACTCTCAGACTCTATCAGTCAAAATGTCACAACTCATTGCACTTCACAAGACAAAAAAGCTAGCACATTCTCGCACCTAGCTATCTATTTTTATACAATCTCCTCTTTCTCTCTCAACGGCTCCGCTACAGTTGCGAATAATGATAGAATTTTATCGAGTCGCAATTAAATTAAGAACATAAAATATAATCTCCTAAAGTGCTCGTTATGTTATGATACAATATTCTAGAGCGTCACGACATTCATTTTGAATTGTATTTAGGAGTCACGAAAAGTGTCCTTGATCGTGCAGCACACGGTGCTGTTTTTTTTTTGCAAAATCAAACTTTTTTTTCTAATCAAATAAAAAAGGCACAAGAAGCTTCCAAAATGAAGAGTGGTGAGGGTGAGAAATAAGAATGGAAGAAGTTTAAAGCTTGAAAGCGCATTTGTTTGCAAACAGTGGAACCGACAGCTCCTTGAGCAACAACCCTTTAAGTTTTGGATAGACAGCCATAGTGTCAATATTACCCGCACCCAAAAAAAGCTTTAAAAAGTTGAAAATTAATTTAAGGACCTGCAAGCGATGGAAAATTGTTGGGAATGTCAAGTGGATAAAAAAAAGCACAAAAAATGTGGAAATTAATGAAAAAATTCTGTCACTCACATGTGCGTTGTTAAGGAATTGATGTCGGATCTACTTAAAGTAATTTCTGAAGTGGCATTAGTGAGGTTGATTGATGTATCCGTGAAGTTCATGTTCAAGTGCCTCTCACTCGACCGACCATAATTCACTTCGTTAATTTTTCTATCCAATTCAGCCTGATGATTCGATATCACTTTACACAATGCCGGCGAATTGATGAAAATAAATAGGATTATAATTTTCACTAAAAGCTTTATCATCTCCATGTTTGAGTTAAAATGTACAGTCATTCGAGATTTTTTTTATTTTGTTGGATGTGAAATAAAATATTATTAATTAATTCTTCGATAGAGCTTCATCACATCACATGCAGCACTATACACAAATTGTCCGAGATATGATATTAAATATAAAAGTTGGAATCGTTAAAGCTCGTTATGGTATTAAAATCGACCATTCAAAATAATATTATCCTTTTTTATTCACAAATCTATTTTGTTTGGCTTTTACAAGTTTCACAAGCTGATAAATTCAGCATGAAAAGTTCGTTTGCAAAAATTAATTGAGTTTTTTTTTGTATCCTTTCGAATTGCACAATCGAGCTTGCAGACCGGTGTGGATGTAGATAGTGCAAACTCCTCAAAATGCTAACTGTCGGGAAAATTAGATAAAAACATTTCCTTTAAATCCTCATTCTTTCCTTTGCAAATCTCGTCCGACAAGCATAAACAAGCACTTTAGAATTTTTACTCGTCCTTATTTCTCACACTAAGGCTATCTTCTTCTTATTTATTGAAATATAGTTGCTGTAGATGCTGATTGGGATTATTTGATTTTGTCTTTTTTTTTGGCAATTGAGATTTTTTCGATTTTTTTAAGAATTTTTTTTTCAAAATTTTTAAACACTGAAGACCCACAACGTCAAAAGCTACTCTAGACTTTCAAAAAAATATTTTTTTAATTTTTTTTTTCACCATGAATGAACTTCAATCGGTTCTTGTATGTTGCTTGAATTTACGTACGGATATAAAAAAAAGTTTTTCACTGAATTATGCTTCACTATGCATGCCAAAATCACTGAAATTTTATTTTTTTCTTGTCTTTTGCCTTTAGCTAAATTTATACTCTCATATGTCCTGAACATACAGAATGCCTTCTCATCTTGAACATGTATGCATGCTCAAATAATAATTTGAATTCCTCGCAATATCTCAGTTCGATAAACAAGGAATAAAGTATCGGAAGTATGTCTATGTGGTTCTGTAGGGAATGCTACAGCTTATATATCACTAATTTCCTCGCTCGTACATGCTCACATATAATTGAAACACTTATTCATTGCATCATTGTGTGTATCCACAAATAATCTCTATCTCTATTCCATATTGAATTACAATATTTTACCACCAATGCCTTTAATTTACTATTTTTTACACACACATAAGGGTTGCATGTGCAGTTCTTGCTAGCTATAAATTTTCAATTTAAAATCGCTCAAGTGTATGAACTGCATCTGCTACAAATTCAACTCCCTTATTTTAGTTTCTAGTTTTTCTATATCCAACTACGATAGTCACAGTTTATTAGTTCTCTCTTTTTTTTAAAGTCACTCGACAACACAACTGTCAGTTCTTATCTTCGAAAGCATAAGATTTTACTCAGCAACAATATTGCACAGTCTGCAAATTATTTTGTTGCAGCACCAAAAAAAAAAATAAAAACTTAATTTTGATATCACGATCCGCTAATTTGCTTTCGCACTCGTCAGACACTTGTTTACGAATGAAAAGCGCCCGTGAAAGATGTAATATGTGAGACATACCGACCAAAACAATATTCAATGTGTGTGTTGGTCTTTTTAACTTACTTTTTTTTTCTTATTTCTTAATTCATTATCTCTTTTTTCTTCGTCTACTCTTTTCACCTCTTTCGTCTCATCCACGTGTGGCTCTTTACTTTTTTCTTCGGCTTGTTGATTTACATTTCTTTTTACTGTACCAATACAAATAATGAGATGAGTTATACCGACAAGACCTGAGAGTCTTATCGGCAAAAGTTTGGTAAGGGGGTTTTGAGACTTCTTTTTTTGGTCGCCGTTCTCTTTTTATTTTGGCTATTGAAAATCTTTTTTTTTTGTGGTGATGAGAGACTTTCGATTATCAATTTGCAGAGTTGATTTAGTGTTGAGGTTAGATTAGTTATTGAGTATTTATACTTTTAAATTTCATTTGTATTTGAATTGATTGCAGTGATTTATGTATGGGGTCGTTCACTTATGACGTCCAAAATTAACGGTCATTTTTCAAAAAATAACAATGGATTTCCTGGAATTTCCATTGTTCTTTTCTTGCTGACCCCCCCCCCCCCTGGACGTCATAAGTGAACGGCCCCTATTGATCTGGAGCATATATAGAAGGTTGCTTCACTTACTTACTTACTTCGCTGGTCGTATAGATCAATTGTGATCCATGACTTCCCTTAGTCATCCCCTAAAACTAGCTCTATCCCTGGCTCCCGTCTGCAAATTGCTGATTCCAAATGCATCACTGTCTCTATTAACAGCCTGTTTCCACGAGGCTTTAAGGTTGCTTTAAGTCCTTTGAATAGTCTAAATTTTAAAACACTAAGGCAGATTTTTTGGCTAACTTTAAGCCTTACCCGATTGGCACACATCGAAATTCATTCAAAATTGATAGTGTCGTTTCGTTCTCTCTGTCCGTCTGTTTTTATATCTGTCACTCATGGCTATATAGTATAATTAGAACTAAGTTGCAGCCAAGTAGAAATGACAGCCTCATTGCATGATATGGTTCCTAAGCAGTTCCCGCTTGGTTCTAATTGTACTATCAACCCGGCCAACAGGTGACAAACATTTCAATGTGTGTCCTTTGGGGGAATTCTATGTCTTCAGTACGACTCTACAAAGATGGAGCCAAGAGACATAACACTAAGTACCCACAACAGTATAAAAAGTGAGCTATAACAGCTGTACTCTTGGTGGTCATTCAATAAGAAAGCCAACATCATCTTCTATTGATATAATCAGCAGTTATGTATTTCAACAATTTTATTCCATTCATTTAGAAGGTGTAACGGAAGCTCAATTCTTTTAGATGCTAGTGCCGTTTATCCATAGAAATACTAGAATCAAAATTTATTGCTGAACTATATTGCTTTTTTGTAGAGCAATTCAAGGCAGTAGCTGCAATCGATATTTTTGCAATTAGCTTCATGTTAGGAATAAAGTCAAAAAAATAAATTCAAGATTGTTGTGGGGTTGGTTTTATGAGAATTTCATCTCTAAAGTCAAATTTCATTTCTTGTGAGGGTTAGGGCTGGATTCTTTTGAGCCCACTTGCTTACAATTTTTCTTTGTAGTAGTGCTTAGATCAAAGTATAATTGGAACTATCAGAACTATATCTCTATAAGTTTTTCAGGTCAATTAACATTTTGTATTAATTTTTGTAGTAATAGCCTAGGCAAGTATCTCGTGCAAGGCTGTATTTGGGGGGGGGGGGGCAAATCTCCCTTCGTCAAGAGAAATTTGTTAAATTTTCCTGAAAATCAACCCCCTAAAATCTTCAATACAATATTTTTGTCCCCCCCCCCCCCCCCCCTCAAGTCCATGATTCTGCAGCTGTAATAGCTTTATTATGAGAAATTCCATCAACATTAGATTCAAAAAGTCAAACAACTTTCTAGTAATCTCATCTCAACAAATAAAATATTCATAAACAATTTACAGCACAATTAAAACAATATGAAAACCACAAATAAATCTTTATTATGCTAATTCTTAGATCGCAGATAATAATAAATCCCAACACCAACTCTGCTTAACAACAACAACAGCGTCGATAAAAAAAAAACGCACTGCCGAAAATGAAATGAAAGAAGAAATCAAATAAAATAAAAACTTTCTTTTTTTCGTTGGCTCACCTAAATATTTTTCATGTATGCATTCTCATATTTTATTGTGACTACCTACAATGTGCTGTTCGATATGTGTATAATATATTGGTATTACTTTTTGTTGACATTCTTTATGTGTTTACATAAAAATGGCATTAGAAATGATATCAAGAAACCATTAAGAAATGTTGAGGGTGACTGTGAACATTTCTCATATTGTGCATGTTTGTTCGAATGAATAATGTTCCTTTATGATAGTTGGAGTATGCAAAATGCATAAATTTTTTTATAGGGAAGAAAATTAAAAAGTCATTATGTTGTTGGACGAGACTTATAGCGATGTTTCGATTCACTTAGTCCGCGAATCACTCAACCAAGCATAAAATGATTCAGTTAATAGTCAACATACTAGTTGATCATCTAAACTATTCAATCAGTTGATCAGCCAATCGTTTGATCAACCAAACAGCCATTAAGCTCTTGAGAAACGGGGCTGTTCGCTTATGACGTCCAAAGAGGACCAGCAAGATAAGAACAATAGAAATACCTGGAAGTCCATTGTTCATTTTTTGAAAAATTACCGTTACTTTTGGACGTCATTAGTAAACGATCCCTATGGCATGTAATCTAGCATCTAGCCAGGCATGAAACATTATAAAGCTAGCCAACCAGTTTAATAATTACTAATATAAACTTTTCGTTCCCATCTTCCTGCTAAATACCCGATTATAAGTAATGAACCCAATAATAGCTTCAGAACTCTAGCTAAGAATCTCTAGTCATCCAGCCATCAAATCAAAGTGCCCTCGAATGCTGCATAATTCCAAATACCCACACAAAAAGAGCAAAGGAATGAAAATCTTTGATCACGAATAGAATGAAAATTATTATTCAATGAATTATTAAAAAGCCATTTTTTAAGCACAACTACATAAAATTTTACTTTTCGTGGAAACTTTTATGTTGCAACCAAGGCGAGAGAGTCTAAAAAATATATTTTTTTTATGAGAAAATTTAAATCGAGCATTAAACGTGATTAAAATTTTTCAGTGTAAAGGAGCGGAACCAGGCGACGGAAGGAAGCAAACCTGCTTAACAGGAGGATTTATGTTATTCTCAAAGTGCTCTTTTTCTCTCTTAAAAATAAAAATCCTTTTTTTTACAAACGGAAATAAGCGCAACATTATAAATATTTCGCATGAAAGCCATTATGACGAGCTAAGAGATTTCAGTATGTTTAAATTATTCAACCAACTAGATAGATGTAATGAAAAAAAGTGAATTCTTAATTTTCTTCTCTGCATAAAGCTCTCTCATGGTTCGTAGGGGTGGAAACTTGAGAAAATTAATTTTTCCTTTGATTTATCTTGTGCTGATTTAAATTGTTTATTTATGCAACATTCTGGATGATGATAGTTTTTTTTTCTATGAGGCTTAGTTGCTGTTTACAGTGGCTAGATTTAAAGAGCTAGGGGGTTCAAAATTGTAATATAATTGGGCATCCAAAGGTATCAACTTACTGAAATTCAATGCACTATACTATAGCAGGAATGGCTAACCAGTGTGCTGCGGCACACTAGTAAAAAATCAAGAATTCCCAAGAACCTTATGTTGCGTTCGGTTTCGGTTGTGGCTTATAAGGTGTGCCACTTACAAGGGTGCTGTAGCACAAAAAAAGGTTGCCCATCACTGCACTATAGTATAGTGATTTTACCAATGACCTACTATACACACCTTTTTTCGCCAAAAATACTTAATCTTGTCCTCCATGATGGAAAGCTTCGATAAAATTGATAGTTTATGAGACATTTTTTAACTGAGTCATTGGAACCAAACCCAAATGCTTCATAATGCTTTCATTGTACATGTTGATATCGGAAATGATTGGTTGTAAACCGCACCATCCCAATCCTGAATGTGGGGCAGCCTTCTTAAAGGTTCCTAGAGGTTGTATAAAAAAGCTTTTGATCTATCCTTTAATGGACTTATTCTGGCACTTGGCTCGGTCGTCAGCGGTGCATTTAGCGGTATCAAGAGATATCACGAGAAAGCTTGCATTTGGTCAGCTTCAGAGTCAGGTTCCTTAATCCCTCTACTTCATAATACTTTGAAACAATCCTCCTTTTAATCTCAATTTCTATGATTCATGTAACCAGATCCTATCTTACCTATAGATGTAGAACTTCCATCTAATATTAAAATAATCCAATCACAATTCAATCTAAACAAATCATTCAGATGCTTAAAAATCCACAACCTACAAAATCACACCAGAATTTTCATCCCCATCACTAATTATGCATCTACACAAACTTGTTTGCCAACATTTTTGTTAAACAACATGCTGAACAGCTCTTACCCCCTTGAGGTACTTACTTACCTCAAAAAAAAAACTTTACCCGTAGTAATTTCAACAAGCTCAGCACTAAATCAGCATAAAATTTACAATGCCAAAGATGAGCTCTGTTCTCTTTTTTCTGCGTATGCTTACATTTTAAAGGGTTGAGTCTTTGATCTAATAAAAAAATTTACGATTAAAAATTTAATTAACATAACAGTTGTGCTGTACTGTGGCTGTGTGTGCGGTTTATCTTTAAAATTCTCTTAGGTAAGCTTCTCGTTTCTCTCCTAATTTGTTATCATTTAATGTTGCGAGAAAAAATTTATTAAATGAAGAATTATTTTCTTGCTCGTCTTTTCTTGTGCTATAAAGTTCTCATTTCCTATCTTTTTTTAAGCGCATTGTTAAAATGAAATGTAGCTTAATAATATATTTTATTTTGTTTGGTAGCTGGATGGATGTGTAGTCGGATAGCCGATTGACTAGCTGACTTACTAGATTGATAATCCTAAGTGGAACACTTTACATTATGTCTAGTAACGTAGGGACGACTAATGACCATTTTCTAAGAACGTTCCTATTTACTAAACATCATGTCAAGTGTTCCACTGGAGAAATTCATGACTGCTTGGTTGTGTGACTAAATCAGTGTTGTCCAAACTTTTTGAGCCACATCACACCTGAGTAGTAAGCCATGACCGAAGTCGCACACAGCATGCGTATTTCCGAAAAATTTCTACTAAACAACACTGGACTTAATGAATGCCTATTGGTGTAGCAGTGACTGAATTATATAGAGCTCTGAGATCGTGGCTTCAATCATCCTTCTCTTACTTCACTACTATTTCCTGACTTAGAAACTGACTTGCAGGATAACTGGCAGCTTAAATTGAATATGCCCGAGCAGCATAACATAGTCATTAGGGAACTTCAACATGGCCATGCTTTCTATATTCATCAAAACTTTAGAAAATCTTGTGAGAGGGCTCTTATAGAGCCATGATGTCTGCATTAAACCGTGCCACTCAAATATTTTGCTGAGCCCATAATTGATAACTTGACCAGCTTGTTGGGCATCAAGATATAATGCGCTATATCCACACCAATCAGTAGCACAACAACTTTGTCTCATTATTTTTTTCACTACAAAATATTTTATTCTGCTCAAGAAAAACTTGAAAGAGAGAAATAATAATATTTAAATAGCTCCAATTATGTCTATTTATACAATAAGAAAGCGAAATGAGATGAGCATTCGTTCATTGACGGAAAAGAATAAGAAAAAAAAAGTTTGCTTCCGAAAAATTGATTTTTATCTCCGGGTTTTTTCGTCTTTTAACGGAACAGCAGAAATATATCTTCATTCATGAAACTTTATCTCTATTTAAGCAGATAGAATAATTACGTCTATTACGACTTTTCGTGATGAAGTCTTTCATCTTAATTGTAATCAATAGATTTGTGAGGGAATCTCAGTAATAAAAAATAAGGGTGGGGGTTCAAGTTGCTTTTAGAAACAAGATCAAAGCATTGAATTAACATAATTAGTATTTTAATCATGGAATTTAAAGCAGCTAAATTTGATTGTGTTATAGATAAATATTGACTACATTGAATGTTTGTCAAAGCTAATCTCATTTCCCATCTATTAAAATTTCCGTCGTTTAATGAGCGAAATGCTTGTTTGATTTTTGTTGATTATAATGTCCTATTTATCCTATGGCAATCACCGATGCGAAGATGATTTAATTTTAAAATTGCGAACGTGTTTTGATAGAAAGTGATGAGGCTTTAAAGCTTTAATAATTCGAGGGGATTAAGGACGTCATAATTAGGTGAAAGGGTAAACAATTTTGAAGATAGGAATTTGGAATTTTTTCCTACGAAATATTCGTCATTAAATGTACAGTTATAGATGCATTACTGTGAATTGGTTAAGATATTTAATTAGAGAAACTAATATTCATGTGAATGCATAGCATTTAAAATTCTTAGAAGAAGCAGTAATAAAATATTTATTGAGTGATTAAGATTGTATTGGTTGACAGTAAAATGCAATGAATTGTTCATTGAAGTGTTTAGTAGCTGTCGACACTTAATAAAATATGAGAATAAAGTAACCAGGTTATTTGACAGTGTGAGCGGGGTGTCAATTTATTCAATAACTTTAAGCTTTCTTTAGGAATCGACCAAAACTTTTTTTTAAACTCCTCAAAATGATCAAAATTGGACATTCTTTGGTCCCCAAATGGGTTTAAATGTGAGGCTTTAATGAAAAACTGTTTTCTGGTTCTTATAGGTTTATAGCCATAAAAAGGTTTTAGGGAATTTAGCTCGACCTATTTGCATCAGAATTAATTTTTTCATATGTCGTAAAAACATAAAAATTCCCTTCATCCATATTTAAGAGTTTATGGATATGCCACTAGGTTCTAGGCCGAGCTCGAAGTCGACTCGAGTTGACTAGGTAATTTTTTTGTATAAATAAGTTGACTCGAAGTCGAGTCGACTCGAGGTTGACTTGGAAAAAATTAAGCCGCACGAGAACGTTGAGACGAGTCGAGTCAACTCGAGTCAACTCAAACCCTATGGACTTTGAGCTCTGGTTCAAGGTTTAAAGCAGATTCAAAACATACACAGACGCCAACCAACACACTAGATAGATTATAGACACAAAAAGTATATGAAAAGTCTTTCCTAATACAAGATTCAACGCTCATCATAATTAGCAAAACATTCTTCTTATTTTGAAAGTTGCCAATCGAATAGGATGTCATTTTACTGGCATAATTAGCAGAGGTCGAAGCCGACATGAGTTCGCTCCGGTTCGCTAAAAAACCGATTCAAAATTGAATAGAATTTTTTCTGCTGCCACTTGTAAAGTATAACATTCTATACAAATTTACCGGTTATCGAATCGGTTTTTTAACGAACCGGAGCGAACTCATGTCGGCTTCGACCTCTGATAATTAGCATACGAACAAAAAATAAATTAGAAGTGAAACTGAGCCATGATAGCGATAGCGAAAAATTTCATCTCTAAAAAGTTCACATCGTCAGCACGCATTCGTTGGATTCAATTAATAAATTAAATTACGAAAATCTTAAAAAAAAATTCAATTACACAAAAGATAGAAAAAAAAGTATAAAAATTCATATGTTCACGTTTTAATGGAACAAATTCGACACACCTTTTTGAGAAATTAAGTAAAAGAAGACGATGAATTTGAATAAATTAAAATGACAGTAAAGTGACAAAAAGAAGCGAAAAAAAGATTCAACAAATCGCTGTGTGAAAGCGGAGTCGTATGAATCACGAGCCAAAGAAGAAAAAAAAATATTTAAAAAATTCGGTCAACAACGCACAACCGAACAAAAGTTTAATGCACTCAATTCAGCATGTTTGGAGATAAAAATGTGTGTTTACATTTATCAGTGTCACATTTAACATTCGGTAAATAATTTTAAACTCAACTAAGATCAAGAAATCAATAAACTCTGCACTTGACATTGTTTCTATGCCATTCCTACTGTTTAATTTGTTTCGACAATAACACAAAGTCATTTACACTTTTTTATACGGCCTTTGAGAAAAAATACCAGAAGAAAGTAATAAAAAAATTATTTTTGTTGCAATTATCATATCTCATAAATATTCCAGTTCATCTTTTTAGCATGATTTTGTGGTAAAAATGTTTGAATGGAATCATTTTGGTACACACAATATTAGAGTATTGAAAAGCTAGTAGAGTCGAAACAAATCAAGTCAGCCTTTTTTCAATTGATTGAAATTAAGATTGGGAGTTCGATGTAGCAGTTAAGTGCTCTGCTGGTCAAATGGGTAAGGCGCTTGACTCGAATTTGGTATGGTAACTCAAAGGTCGTCGGTTCGAATCCAGCCATTTCAAAGTTTGTTCTTTTTCAGAAGTTTAGATACTTCGACTGCTTAATGAACGAGATCAAGCCATAATTGGGCATCTGGGCAACGTTGGATTAAGGAACGGATCAGGAACTTGAAGTGTAGCATGAGAAATAGGAACGAGAGCTAGAAGATTAACTTATAATGAAATATTGTCAGTACGGACCTGAAATGCGGCACATCACGCCCACAGAAGATTGAAACGAGAGCCTGAATTTAATCGAAACCTAGATTTGAAGATTGAAAGCTTGATTCTTCATCACCATGGTTAATATGAAATGTATCACTAATCAATGTAAAAAGTAAACAATTGACCATTTAAAACAGTGGTGTCCAACCTTTTTTGTGCTACGGAACACTTGGTGGTAAACCATTACAAAAGCCTGTGTTGGTAGACCTTTTAATCGTCCTCTATGTGCACATATTTAGTTCAATTTAATTAATGTCAATTTAATAGACGTCATAAGTGAACGACCCTACACTGTATGGCTAAAATTCGCTATAAACTTCCCCCAACTGTTGTTTCAATAGTACCCCAACTTCCATTTCGTTAGATTCCCATCCATGAAAGAATCTTGAGACTTTATTATGCACAAAATATTAAACAGCAAAAAAATTATTTTTTTCCTCTTCCTCAGACGTTGTCATCGTGTATGCATGAAAAGAGCGACAGAAATTTGAAATTCTGATGAAGATAATACTATGAGACATTGAAAAAGTGAAGACAGAAATGATAAAACCGCAAACTACAACTACCACTACCATCTCAAGATGTTCCTACTTCATGAATGACTTTATATATATTTTTTTGTGAATGACAAAAAAAACTTTTCTTTTATTCCTCATTGTTCTTTTTTTATGGTCTTGTCTCTTTATTTTTCTGCAATGAAAGTCTTTAAAGTTCTTTCATTTGGAATTCTTAACACATTTATTTTTGACTCTCATTTTATGGTTTTTTACGTAAATCCACAACATTAAATTCGTCACGAAAAAATGACCTTGTATAGTCAAAAGTCATGAAATGTTCTTCATAATTTTTCTCGCCTCATTCATGGACATGAATGAATTACATTTGCAGGAGTGGAGTAAGGGAAGAATTTTGGGGCTCATTTGACTCTATCTTATTGGTCTGTAATAGTCTCCATTAATTGCTCAAAGATGCTTTAATGCTTTTTCAAATTTTGTAGGTGCTGTTGTACTCCGTTGATCTTAATCGGACCACATCGTGACTTAATGAACCTCAAAGGTTATGGTTAAATTAAGGCTTAATCAGTCCTTAACAGTAAAGTTGATATGGACGCTTGACTCCTTAATATCCCGACCTTGCAGAAGGTAACGAAGAATAGAGCTGTCAAAAGACGATCTTTGAACGCAGCAATAGGCTCACGTGCGCCCCAGCCAAGGGAGCATAGTAAGTGAGTATCAGCTCCTATCGACCTCCAATGACATAAATAAAACTGCATTAGTCCCAAACCCGAAAATTACTTGGCGTACAACCGAAGAAAAGAAGGCAAAACAACAACAAAAGAAACTAGCAGAAGTAACTGTTATAGCCAGGGACAGAAGTCTGTTCAACTGCTTTATTAACGCCCTACGATTTACAGTGGATCAATAGGAACTAATCATCATCAGTACAAACCCGCATCCTCATTACGTCCCCTTACATTCACGTATTTTATTATGTACAAAAAGCGAAACAAAAATTGACGCTAATTGAATACTTTTTATGACCATGTTAATGTGAAATTACCAGCCATTTAATTGTGTTAAAATGTAAAACTTCCGCAAGAAAAAAAAATGAGACTCGCTGTCATACGCAGTGAAATCAATTGAGAAGATAGCAACTTAACATTTATTTTATTTTTTTTTTTCGAAAATAGTGAAAACGAGCAAAATTCTTTTCACTCGTCCAAACTATCACTGGCACTGCCAATATTCATCGTCATAAGTGAAAATGAAAAAATAAAAATAAAAATATTGTTTATTCATCGTTTTGTGTATTCATGGGAGATCAATTATGAGCAATTCATATGTGAAGAGATTTCTTTTGTCGCTTTCATCTTAACGCACCACAAAATATTATTGTGGTAGGTCATTTGTGGGCTATGTTTTTTCTGTGATATGACCTCAAATTTTTGCAATGTGAGTGAATAACAACAGATGAATTAATAAAAATAATATTAACAGAATTGATGTTGGTTGGAATAGGGGGTTGATTGGTTAGTGGAAAAGTTTGAAGTTAAGTTTGAATTTTTTGATCAAAATTGATCTTTTTGAATGACTTTTAGCTAGTTTGAAAGAAATTTGCACTTTTTGGGAAACATTTCGAATGCTATGGAAACAATTTAAGATTTTTAGAACCAGTTTAAGCTTTTTGAAACCAGTTTAAGCTTTTTGGGATTAATTTGAACTTTTTTGAATCTGCTTGAGCTTTTTGGAACCAATTTGAGCTAATTGAAATCAATTTGAGCTTTTTGACACACTTTGAACTTTTCAGAACAGATTTTAGCTTTTTGAAACCAGCTTGAGCTTTTTGGAACCAATTTGAGCTTTTTGGAATCAATTTGAACTTTTCGAAATCAATATGAGCTTTTTCGACAACAAATTAAACTTTTTAGAACCAATTTGAGCTTTCTGAAATCAATTTGAGCTTTTTGACACGAATTTGAGCATTTTGGAATCAATTTAAGCTTTTTGACATAAATTTAAGCTTTCTGAAATCAATTTGAGCTTTGTTGACACCAATTAGAGCTTTTTGGAACCAATTTTAGCTTTTTGAAATCAATTTGAGCTTTTTGACATAAATTAAAGCTTTTTGAAATCAATTTGAGCTTTTTTGACAACAATTTTAGCTTTTTGAAATTAATTTGAGCTTTTTGAAACAAATTCAAGCATTTTGGAATCAATTTGAGCTTTTTGACATAAATTTAAACTTTTTAAAATCAACTTGAGCTTTTCGACACCAATTTGAACTTTCTGGAACCAATTTGAGCTTTTTGAACCAATTTGAGCTTTTTGATATAAATTTGAGCTTTTTGACACCAATTTGAGCTTTTTGGAATCAATTTGAGCTTTTTGGAACCAATTTTAGCGTTTCAAATTCAACTTGAGCTTTTTGACATTAATATGAGCTTTTTGACAACAATTTGAGCTTTTTGGAATCAACTTGAGCTTTTTGAAATTAATATGAGCTTTTTGGAATCAACTTGAGCTTTTTGACACCAATTCGAGCTTTTTGGAATCAATTTGAGCTTTTTGACACCAATTCGAGCTTTTTTAAATCAATTTGAGCTTTTTGACATAAATTTAAGCCTTTTGAAATCAATTTGAGCTTTTTGACACCAATTTGAACTTTTGGGAACCAATTTGAGATTTTTGGAACCAATTTGAGCTTTTTAAATTAATTAAAGCTTTTTGAAATCAATTTGAGCTTTTCTGACACCAATTTGAACTTTCTGAAACCAATTTGAGCTTTTGGCAATAAATTTGAACTTTTTGAAACCAATTTGAGCTTTTTGAAACCAATTTGAGCTTTTTGGAACCAATTTGAGCTTTTTAAAATCAGTTTGAGCTTTTTGGAACCAATTTGTGATTTTCGAATCAATTTGAACTTTTTGAACCAATTTGAGCTTTTTGACACCAATTTAAGCTTTTATAACTTTTACAAGCGTTTTAAAAAGAATTTAAGCTTAATTGGAAACTAATTTCTTCACCAACCTTCCATTCCCCCTCCGAACAAAACTCCAAGCACTAATACATTTGCCAAGAATGTGTACGACATGATAATTAAATGAAGCCATTGTAAATTGTCATGTTTACGACAGAGTAAGCACGTGTGGATATTTAGAGAATATCCTAAACAATATTATCTATTTGTACTGCAACAAATAAGAGCTTTAATATTTATAAAATATAGAGTGCTTCATAGCATTAAAGACTAAATTATGTCTTCAACTTGATGCACTTTATGGACAAATTAAATAGATTGAGATGTGGTTTATAGTTCCATTAAGTTGATTGTAATGTCTTAATTAGTAATTAACTCATCCGTAAGTAATCTCCCAAAGATCTCATTACAAACTTGATGCAATGGGTAACCATGCATAAATAGCTTAAGGATTGTAATAAGTTTACTCTAATTACACAGTCACACTTACCTAAAATTGTCTTCTTAGTTCTTTTTTTTCTGAATATCATTAACTTTAATTAATGCATTTCACATTACTTTCGCTTTGTTGCTGGCTGCCTTGAGGATGGAAATTTCTTGAAAATATGTTGAGTCATTTGTATTCACATTTTGTCTCCTTTTGTAAACTAGTTTCTTGTTGTTTGGTATTTTTTTCAACGAAATTGATAAATAAATCGATAAAGTTTAAGGAATGGAATTTAACTTGAAACTTTTGTGCTACTTATTTTGCAAGTCATTCTGTTGCTCTTCAGTTTTTGTACATTTTCACTTTTAAGTTGACCAAGACATTTTTTTTAATCGAAGTAAATGATTATTACTGTTTAAAAAAATCTGTGGATATAGATTGTCAATTTTGCATCTTTCAAACATTTCAATGTTTGGGATCGTCGGACCAAAAATCAAAATGAGTCTGCAAATTCGGGTTTAAAAAAGTTGGAACGCCCGAGCAGCTCCTGTAATAAATCTCATTTTTATTTTGCTTTATTCAGTTTCTTTCAGACAAGATTCAGGTGTCAGTGCCATTATTTTGATTCAGTATTCCTATATCCCAGCTCCTTCCTATGCCAACGACTCCCAAAAAAATTGACATCGACTCCATGAAAGAAACAAAAGAATTTTCTTAATTAGACACACAAAAAATCTCAAATCTAGCAAACTAGCTCTGAATTTCATTTCATACTTGCTGCTCATTACAATCACAAGCTGATAAACACGAGCAGTGTCTCTTGTGTATTATTTGGTCATTAGTTAAATGAAATTTTCAGTTAATTTACTAGAAAAGCAAATAAAAGTGGAATAGTGATGAGCAATTAAGGTCAATGGCTGTTGTTTGTTTACCTCAAATATGCATTTTTATTTACTATTTGAAACAGTGATGGCCAATCCGTGTGAGGCACACTAGGGTGCCGTGAGAAAAATTTGTGATATCCCACGAACCGTATGTTGTGTGACATTTTAGTCAAATGTGCCAGGGCTTGCGGAACTGATAAATGATATTTTGATCTTTTTTGATAGTTTTTGATCTTTATTGATTAGTTTTGATCAGTTCCACACCCTTTCACCCAACTGCATCTGATTACTTTAATCATCTTGTCAGGGTCGTAGCCAAGAATTAGAAGAGGGGGGGGGGGGGGGGGGGGGGTTGTATGGAAAAATTTAAGTTCGGGGGAAGGGGGGGTTGATTTTTTCATAAAAACCCTAGCAAAATTTGGGATTTATCCCCCAAATCCCCCCCCCCCGGGCTACGCGCCTAAATTTTGTAATGCTTTTATTTGCTTCTTAATTTTTTTTCAATTACTGCAAGCACTTAATTATCAGAAAATTAATAAAAACTTGAAATATTTTTTTCCAGTCTCCAAAATCCCCACTCATTCAATTGTGTCTGATTCCGTTTTATCAAAGATTTATTTTGAAAGTTTTTTTTATTTAATTAAACCAAAGTTATAAACACCAGACTTAAACACCAGACCAGTGATAATAAGTTGTCGGGTTATAGCTTGAAGCGTAACAAGTATTGATTATTTAATCTAAAGATGAGATTGAAAATCCTTGGAAGTTCACAAAAAGTTTATAAAGCTATAAATTTTGAATGAAGTTAGTTCTTGTAGAATTATCTATTTACTGTATACATTATTCTGGTGCAGGAGCTGTATAATCAGCAAATTTGGTATCAAGTGAAGTAGATTGTATCAATAATTTGATAATAAATTAAGAGAATTAAGTAAAACATTTAATTATCATCGATGAATTATTGATGGAATTTTTGGGGACTGTTGTGAAGTTTACTTGATATTTTTGAGACTAGATTGTGAAGCTAAGAAGTTAGAAATTACTTTTATGTGAGTGGGAGTGAGGGGTGTCCTCAATAGCTACATTCACTATTTCACATTTAATTGACTAAACCTCAAAAACCACAAACTAAATTCAAACAACAGAAAATTAAAATAGTAGAACTCAGGGGTGGATCCAGGAATTTGGACAGACGGAGGGGGGGGGGGGGGGGGGGGGGCAAAAAAGTTTAGGGGGGATTTTTAGGATTTTTTTCTTGGCAAAATTTAACGCTAGCAAAATGAACAAATTTCTGTTAATGTTAAGAAATTTGACCCTCTTAAACCACTCCCCTTCCCCCACCTTGGCTACGCGCCTGATTGAACAAAATCATCAAACTAAATTCACAATAATCCATTCGTACACATTTTCAAAATCTCTCCAATTAAAATTTAAATTAAAATCACACAAAACCAATATTTAGATAACATGATATAGTTTGCTAATTTATTGAGGATGCTCACATAACTTCTCACTCAATAAATTTCCAAAAATTTATATTTTATGCATGATCTTCAGGTGTGTAGTTCAATTCTCATTGCGAGATTCAATCGAAGATAAGAATTTGATAAATTATTGCTGATGTGTGAGACATCCTCACTGTAAATTAAAATCATCTCAATTTTTGCTATTTTTATTCAGCAAGATGTCGCAAAATGAAAGAAACATTGAATTTCCTCAAAAAAAAAAAGAGAATCCCAAACATTTGTTTCCTTCCGTTCTATTTGCTGAAACATCCTAAAGAGATTTCCCTCGGGGATTTATTATATCTGACAATTGAAATGCAACGAAAATATATATTTTGAGGTAAACAAGCAGGTTCTTTTTATATCCAAAGAAAAGCATAGAAAAAAGGTAGAGAATAAATAATGGCATCAAATGTGAACTCTATAAATCTTTGAGGTTTTAACTAAACTATTGTAAGGATTCGAGCTTGAATGGCGTGAAATTTATTGCATTAAAAAAATTTCATCTAGATAGTGCAACAGATTTTCAGGCTTGAGGTGCTTTCTTACTTATTCACGATTTATTTCTATAGATTTCAATTAAAATTTTGAGGATTTATCGGATGGAAATCGGAGATGACCTTGATATTTTTTTTGGGTTTAAAAGGAGTTGACTTAAGTTCAGATCATATTTGTCAGTTTCTTGGTAAAACATATTTATATTGCAGTGATGATTAACCCGTGTGCTGCGGCACACTAGAGTGCCATGAAAACAATTTGGGATACCCCACGAACCGTATGCTGTGTGGGGTTCTGGTCTTGACTTACTACCAAGCGACTTGTTACTCAAAAAGATTGAACGCCACTGCTTTGAGCAATGTATTTCAAACTTTTCGAGCCCATCACACCTTGCCACTAATCAATGACACCATTGTGCCACGTAACACAGTTTGGACAACACTGCTTTTAAGTATAAAAGACAACACAAGTACCCTAGCCATGACATAGTAAATAAATTATATTTCAGACCAGTGCTTCTCAATCTATGCTCCACGACACACTAATCATAAATAGCTACTAAGGTTCAATATTAGACTATAAGACTCACATCCTGCCAGTATCAACTCTACCTTAACCTAACCCAAAAACAAAACAAATTGAAAAAAGCTGTAGACATGACAATTTTGACATATTCTGATGGAGCATAAAGTGCTTGAAAAAAATTAATTTTTGACACTTGCCATATTCATACAACTTAGTTCAAATATGAAATCGTAAATCAAATTAGGGATGACTTTTTTTCTGTGAAAACTGTGGGAAGTTTCAAGAAGAAAATTTATTTTTTTGAATGAAAAAGTTTATTACTTGATAGACAGTTACTGTCGGTAGAAGCTTGTTGCTTGTCTGTTTGGATTCGTCAAGAATATTTTTTCTTCTTCTGTTTTGATTGATTTGATGTAGACATGCAGAGGATAGTCTTGAAAAAAGGAAGCTTGTTTAAGGATTAAGAAAATATGTTTTTAAGAGTTTTTAATTGCGTGTTATAAAGAGTTTTTTACCTTAA
Organism: Chironomus riparius; assembly: GCA_917627325.4. NCBI lineage: Eukaryota > Metazoa > Arthropoda > Insecta > Diptera > Chironomidae > Chironomus > Chironomus riparius. Next base: position 10,058,390 of record OU895877.1, on the reverse strand, counting down.
CTGAATTGACTTTTGAGTTTAGTAATTGAAGTTTAACTAGGTTTTATTGTCAATAAGCTTTTCAGAACTGGAGTCGCTTAATGGTGCAGTAGTTCAGTATTTCAGTACAACACCAGTCCTAGAAAACTGCAATTCGGATTTTGTAAAACCTGCGTTCGAATCTTAACAGAGACAATCACCCGAATAGTACAAGTTGGTTAATCGAGCGTATATCTGGCACCAAGCTGGTGTATCTCTGGCATGGTGCTGGATTCAGATTTGAGTCCAAAACCAACTTGGTTTCGGATTTCTATTCGATTAACCGACTTGTGGTATTCGGGTCAGTACATTCGAACTGTAATTACTTTCAACCAAAATCTTGAAAGGAATAAAAAATTCCACTGATCAAAAATAATGCATTAAGATTCGATCCATCAACTGCTGTAAAATGGCTAAAAAATCATAAAAAATTGAGTAAAAACTTCTTTAATTCGCAATAAAATGGTCAAAATAATTTGTTGAAAAATCATTGATTAATCTTTTGAAAAATTCCCGACAGTAAAACATGACACTCAACATTCCAGGTTATTTAAAAACCAATTACCAAAAATAAATTGAAATGAAACTTCATCTCGAGTGTCATACATTTAATAAATTTTTGTGTAAATCCCACATACATGTGGCATATCGGATTATTGATTTTATATTTGACTTACAATGTGCCAATTTTTTTACATGAGAAATTTCAACTTTACAACTCTTACCTACATTTAAGATTGATGCAAAAAATGGATGAGTAGCGAAAATATTTAGAAAGTTTCCAAAAATATAAAATTTTACGACAATTTTGTTTTAATCAAAAGTTTTTACATTTTTATCAGAAAACGGTAACGTAATAAATTTAAATATTTCTGAAAGTATTTCAAGCACGGGGCGTATTCACGAATTTGAAGAGGGGGGGGGGGGTCAATAATTTTTTTAAAAGGGGGGGTGATGCTAGCAAAATAAACAAAATTCTATGAATGTAGGGGGATTTGTCCCCCAAATCTCTCCCCCTCTGGCTACGCGCCTGCTATCAAGCACAAAATTTCATCTATTGGCTAAAAAAAGAGCTTGACTGCAGGAAAGAAGAAGCCGAAATGAAAAGAAATTTGATTTTAAATCTTTCACGAAAGACGCGACAGTAAAAGTTTGAGATAAAAAAAAGGTGAGGTATTATACAGCATGGTAAATGAAAGAGGCAACATTTCAGAATCAGAAACGAATGGCAAATATTTATTCACGATCCATGATTTCAATTTGCTTGTCAGTGATTTTTAAGAAGATTTGAATGTTGAGATTCTGAGTTGCAGGCATTTTGTCTTTCTTGACTTACTTACTGCAACCATGTACCTATGTGGAGCTTAGGTTACAACAAAAGGCTTTCCATCTGACTCTGTTGCTGGCTCTGTCACCTGGTTTGTACAACTGTTTTGACTTAATGGATTGCGATCTTCAGTAGAAGATTGCATTTGGTATGGGTAGTTGGTAAACGGTAGCCAGCTTCAAGCACCATCTAAGGAAGGCAATGGATCACAATTGATCTGCACGATCAGCGAAGTAAGTAAGTAAGATCTTCAGTAGCCAGACAATTAAATGGTTGATTTTTAGACGGAAAATAGTAAGTTTAAATTGATAATAACCAGCTAGCTTCAAATAGTCGCGTTACTAGAGTTTTTGTGGGTCGGAAACAAAATATATCCATTTAAAAACCTTACTATTGATCAATAAAAGCTTATTGGCTCTGATTATCATTACCTAGCAACACATAAAGCTAATTAAAAATGCGCTATTGCTCCACTGGCTTGTTTAACATTTCATACCAATTATTCGTTCCTATTTGTTTAAATTTCCAGTAGCAATTTGATATTGTCAGCATTGTGTCTGGTCGTAACTTTTATTTTGCACTGTCAATAAGTTTTGATTGATTGCTACATTGTGTGGACTATGAGAATTCAGCACTATTATAATCCTCGGAGCTTTTCAGAGTTTACAACTAATTATATGAACTGAATGGTTGTTCAATTAAAACAGAATGCAGCAATTAAGACTGTTGTTTATCTGTGTACCGAATTCCTCAGAAATTCCCACTTTACTTCATTTAACCATTTGATTTGCACAATTTTCCAAACAACTCAACAAATTGAAAACATTTTTAAACTCAAGTTCGGTATGGGGCCGTTCACTTATGACGTTCGACATTTAGGGGGGTCTTGGATTTTGTGACAGTTCAAACAATGGAAATTTTTCTATAGAATTTTTGTGACAGAGGTGGGGAGGGGGGGTCTAAAAATCAGGTTTTTTGATGGACGTCATAAGTGAACGACCCCTTTAATATATTCCATGTATGAGCAATTCACAAAAGAATTTGAACGTTCACAGTGGATTGTGAATTTATCAACAAGCATGATAAACAATGAGATATAGTGGAAAAAAATGTTGTACCGCAATAGCCAGAATAAAACGTGAAGTTATAAACTTTAGAGGATTTGATGGTTTATGCATGAAGTTTGATGCTTTGAGTAATTAGCAAGTGAATGTTGAATGAGTTTTTGGGAATTTTTTACTCAAGGTTGATGGTGGATGAGAGCGGGGATGAACTTTTTAAGTTGTGACTTCCATCATTTGGTTTAGGAGAAGTTTGAGGTTTTGTAACTTCTTGACAAAAGAATTTCGTTTATGATTGAAAATTGTGTGACTTTAGAGGAGGTTGTAGGTTCAAAAATTCAATTTTTCGTTGACCTTCTAAGGGGCCGTTCACTTATGATGTCCAGAAGGGGGGGGGGGGGGGGGTCAGCAAGAAAAGAACAATAGAATTTCCAGCAAATCCATTGTTCTTTTTTGAAAAGTGACCGTTAATTTTGGACGTCATAAGTAAAGGTGCCCAAAAATTGTTTTGTACGGATTATTGGGGATGTTACGAGTTCCCATGTAACATTGATTTTTACATCGATTGACAGAAGTGGATTGGCCTTAAAAATAAGCGCCTTAAACCACCAAAATCTTCAAACTTCCCCCAATTTCCTCAATATTGTTTTTCTTTCTAATTTCAAAAAATCTCCCGTGATTTGTTACAGTTCTCATCATCTCTTCTTCACTGTCGTTTAACAAAATCTACAATATTATTAAAGAAAAAAGAAAAGTTTCTTCCATTGACATGAAAAATTTTCCTCGTATTGATGAATTTTTTTTTGTCACCCCAACGAAATGTCGACTGATGTTTCGATGCAAATTTCTCAAAATTGGTAAAATAAATAAATAAAAAGAAATGAGATAGAAAATGAAAATATTGACTTACATTCTGTTTTTTCTATTGAAACAAAATCAAGCCATAGATTCAAGTTTGTATGGGAAATAACAAAATTTACAATATTGCAACTATGTAAATGCATACTTATTTGGTTCAAATCAACACCAACGATTCTGAACATCGAATAACAGGATTGATTGCTTCAATGAAAAACCACAATATGTGAAGCTGATAGCAAATGGAAAAATGGATGGATTTGTTGTAATTTTTTGTTCTGCTTGATTTTGTTTATCAATTGAGTGGTGAAATGTGATGTATAAAATATACTATTTTTGATTGAACATATCTTGGATACGTTTGGTCTTTTAAACCAACACTTGCCTTCAATCAGTGTCAAAGCAAGGAAGGGTTTGGAGATTTTGAGTGCCTTGTATCTTTTGATTTGGTCACAAGCTACAAAACCCTGAAAAAGGGTCAAAATCCTCATTGACTGGAACATTTATTTAAATAAAGGAGTATGGATTCTTTTAGATCTAGCTGGCTATGTCTATGTACTCGAGACATTACTTTGAATATGACAACAGCGACTGTGTCAAATGACGACTTCACAATTAAGCAGTATTTTTTCACTCAAGGCAATCGCCCATTTTTACCAGCAAAGAGATTCCACACATTTTGCTCTAACTCGAACACAAATGACACGACCGAATAGCACGAGTCGGTTAATCGAATAGAAATTCGGTACTAAACTAGAGTAACTCTTGAATCGAACTGGATTAGATTTGAGTCCAGCACAATGCCAATGTCACGTCAGCTTGGTGCCGAATTTATATTCGATTAACCGATTTGTGCTTTTCAGGATAAAATTTTCAGGAATCAAATCAAAAGTGTTCAGTAAAAGGTACTTTTTCCTATTAACTGAGCATATGGCAACAACAAGAGCAATGACTATGAATACATTTGAACGATATTGCTAAAATACTTAGAATAGTTGTTGTGGATTCTTTTGATCAGTACACGTGTACGTATCCGATGAAAATGAATATTCTAGCATTCAAGAGTATATTCATGAAATGCATCTATGGATGTATGTACACTGGGTATGTTTTTGAATACAAAAGAATAATTTCCCATATGTATAGTCGATCCACAGATTGTATTTATTTTTTTTAAGAGCTTTTTTCAGCTTTTTCGTTTGGGTATTCATTTGAAAGGATTTCACTTCCTTTATTTTTTTCACAGCAAGCTGAAATTTCTTTTAAGATTCAGCAGTGATTAAGATATTGAAAAAAAAAAGACTTTTATGTATGCAGATTTAAATGTGCTTATGCTGGGAACATCTTTAAATTTTGAATACTCACACAAATTTAAGGTTGACTACACCTTTATGATGTCATCTTTATTCAATAAATTCAATGGCATAAAGGAACAGATATGAAATGGTATTTTTATTCAAATATCTTTTTTCTGGTGATAAATTGTGGGAATGTTTTTCGATTTTAGATTAATTCTGCTGTCATGCTATTGAATTTGTATGCATGTGTGAGGGTATCTTACTATATCCTCGGGTGGATGATGTCAGTTTGTTTTTTGTTTTGAGCATTTTTTGAGCTGTACATGGGAATATGTTGAATATAGAAGCGGATAAACTCAAATAGTGAAGCTTTTGAAGCGAGTTGGGAAAGTTCTCCTTAAAAGATAGTTATTATCCCACATATGATCCTTTGAAGAGATTTGATTGAAGAGGGGGGACAAAAAAATTTTGGGTTACCGACAATTCCCCACTGTAATTTCGCCACTTTACATTTGGCCACTGACATTTCACCACCACTACATTTTGCCACCTGTACATTTTGCCACTATTTATTTGCCCACTATTTATTTGCCCACCTGTTTTTTTCGCCACTGCTTTTTTCGCCACCTTTTATTTGGTCACTATTTATTTGCCCACCTGTTTTTTTCGCCACTGCTTTTTTTGCCACTAATCATATGGCCACAAGTTTATTTGCCCACTGATTTATTTGCCCACTAAAGCAAATGATAAAATAAAAAATTGTAAAAAATATTGAAAAAATTTTGTTAAAAAAACATGAAATTTTTAAAATTATTTTTTGGAGCATTTATGGAATAATTGGCCATATTTGGGTGTTCTGAAAAAATCATGCGACCGTAGAAAAATGTGCTTGAAGGTGTAACGATATATTGAGATTTGAATAATCTCTCTTCTCTGGCTTGGACTTATCATCACTTATCCACTCTTGCTTCCTTCATTTATTTTATTCTATTTTTCCTTACTAGTTTTTATTAATTTTAATGTTTAAAAAGCTTTAAAGGTTTAATTAACTCTCAATTTACTATTTCATCATTCTATGAGATAATTTGAATAGAAATTAAACGTGACGTAAGGATGCTGGGTTATAAGTCCAGAGATTATAAGTCCAGGTACAAAAATCGTGCACAGAAAATTATAAGTCCAGAAAATCAAAGTCAATAAAGGTTTATAAGTCCAGATACAAATTGCACCTGGACTTAAAAACCTCACCTGCAGTTTATAATTCCAGGTACAGATACTGCTGGAATTATAAACTGCACGAGAGGTTTTTAAGTCCAGGTACATTTTATATCTGGACTTATAAACCTCACGTGTGGTTTATAATTCCAGAAAATTTACAAATTTTACTTATAATCTCCCAGTGCGATTATAAATCCAGATACATTTTTCTGGACTTATAATCTTTGAAAATTATTTGATATAATTTCAAATTTTTATATTCATACCGTATTCACGTGTGAATCAATTGGTTTTGTTCAGATTGAAAAATCAGTTTTTTGGGTAAATAGATAAATAGTTGGGAATTGTCCTACACTCTTATTGATCGGATTGTTCCTTAAAGTAAGCAATTGCGATAATCTGTAGTATAATTAAGAAAGGTTAATATTCTGATTGTAGATTATATGAATTTAAAAAAAAAATCAAATGCACGAATTGAAAAGAATATTGCCTCTGAGATCAACGGACTCGAAAATATTTTGACAAATCTTTTGAGGCTCTTAGTATTAATTGAAGAAGAATGCTAAAGATAAAGTTGAAATTTGTATTCAGAAGAAATGTACTTTGAATATCAAGACAATAACAAATTCCGTTATGAAATTCAATGAATATCAATTTTTTGCTTCATAACATCTTGAAAACTTTCTTCTTTTTTTCTTTACCGAAGATCTCTTTTTCGTCGTTTTCTAAAAATTCATATAAATCTGCATTGATATAATTTCAAATTTTTATATTCATACCGTATTCACGTGTGAATCAATTGGTTTTGTTCAGATTGAAAAATCAGTTTTTTGCATTCTGTGAGAAAACAAAGCAAAGAGGATTTTGTTTCCCCTTTTTTTTTTTTTTTTATTTATATTTTAAATGTTAACATCCAGAGCGAAAAATGTGATTTTTATAAATTTTTACACACTACTGTACCTTGTTTTCTATTCAATCTTTTTGTAAAAGGTAAAATCATAGTCAAAACCAGCAGAATTTACGAAAAATTACATTAACTGTAAAGACAGCTAAGCACTTGTCTAAGCTATAAACACCATCTATATTTACTACTGTTTTTACTTATACACATTAAACTACAGCTGTAAATTGATTTTTACGTAACGACGTAAGTTCATCTGTAATCTACAGCTGTAATTTTAGTACAGCTGTAATTTGATGCTAAATAGTATAAGGTAAAGATTACTATCAAAAAAGTGCGCAAATTTCAAAATATTTTTGCGCAAATTTCAAAATGAAAACTTAAATGTCATTTTTCTCTGAATTGATGCAGCGCAAAAACCTTTACATGATCAAAAATAAAAATATCGACGACTCTTAACATTTCAAGACCATTAGTAGGTCACAATGTCAATTCGTCGATTAGTTACAAGCGTTTGAAAATTCCAAGTCTCAAAACACGCAAATTTTAATTTACCCTATATGGTACTTTAGAGGAAAAAAAATCAGAGAAATGTGAATTCTTTTTGTGAAGTTTTCAAAAATTCATGTGAAGAATTACTTTAAATGAAAAAATTTAAAATAATATCAAATAATTTTCAAGGATTATAAGTCCAGAAAAATGTATCTGGATTTATAATCGCACTGGGAGGTTATAAGTAAAATTTTTAAATTTTCTGGCATTATAAACTGCAGGTGAGGTTTTTAAGTCCAGGTGCAATTTGTATCTGGACTTATAAACCTTTATTGACTTTGATTTTCTGGACTTATAATTTTCTGTGCACGATTTTTGTACCTGGACTTATAATCTCTGGACTTACAACCCAGCATCCTTACGTCACGTTTAATTTCTATTCAAATTATCTCATAGAATGATGAAATAGTAAATTGAGAGTTAATTAAACCTTTAAAGCTTTTTAAACATTAAAATTAATAAAAACTAGTAAGGAAAAATAGAATAAAATAAATGAAGGAAGCAAGAGTGGATAAGTGATGATAAGTCCAAGCCAGAGAAGAGAGATTATTCAAATCTCAATATATCGTTACACCTTCAAGCACATTTTTCTACGGTCGCATGATTTTTTCAGAACACCCAAATATGGCCAATTATTCCATAAATGCTCCAAAAAATAATTTTAAAAATTTCATGTTTTTTTAACAAAATTTTTTCAATATTTTTTACAATTTTTTATTTTATCATTTGCTTTAGTGGGCAAATAAATCAGTGGGCAAATAAACTTGTGGCCATATGATTAGTGGCAAAAAAAGCAGTGGCGAAAAAAACAGGTGGGCAAATAAATAGTGACCAAATAAAAGGTGGCGAAAAAAGCAGTGGCGAAAAAAACAGGTGGGCAAATAAATAGTGGGCAAATAAATAGTGGCAAAATGTACAGGTGGCAAAATGTAGTGGTGGTGAAATGTCAGTGGCCAAATGTAAAGTGGCGAAATTACAGTGGGGAATTGTCCTACACTCAAAAATTTTATATGGAAAATTCAGAGGGAAAGGGGGGATTTTTATGATTTTTTCATAAAACTTCTAGCAAAATTAGGAAATTTCTGTTAACGTCGGGGGATTTGTCTCCCAAATCCAACCCCCCCCCCCCCTCGAATTTTGATACTAAATATGCTAATTGGATTCCCACTTGGCTAGGTTGATTTCTCTCAGTCAGCAGCTAATGTGCAAATTGACAAAGTCAGTGCTTCTTTTAAGATGAAAAAGTGCGAGCTACACATCTTTTACTGCAAAATTAATCACATTCAAATTCCTATCAGCTTCCAGTTTCAACACTCATAGTCCCGATTCACATAGGGCTTAGAATATTTGCAATACAGTAACACTAGGCTAAAGTAGAGACTAGAGCTCAAAGTTGACTCGAGATTTTTTATCAATTTTGTATAGTGGAGTTGATTCTGAGTTGACTTGATTCGATACAAAATTTTGTCGACTTCAAGCTCTGGGAGAGGTATATTTAATGAGATCCGAGTTCACACAACTCTTATCCCAGACTAGTGCCTCCATTTTGCGACTTTTCTTTGCCGTGTGTCATTCGGAAATAGACTCAAATATACAAAATCCTGGCAATCAATAATGATATCAGTTTCCATCCAAAATCATCAACAATAAACCTTAATAAACGTTTTGTAAAGCTCTGTAGGCATCGACATTTACCTAGTATCAAATTATCGAATATCAAAATATATCCGATGTTATTCATAAGGTTTTTCATTAAGCTTTTCCCATCCGTACGAAAAAAGGTGAAATTTTAAAGAATTTTTTTATCAACATACATCGATAAAATTGGATATATTGTATGACATTGTCTACAATATGCTCACACGAGAATCCCCTTAAAATGCCTATTCTCATTCATTGACAAAAAAAAACATCGTCGGCCTGTTTCACTAAAGTGGATTATCCTCGATTTCTGATTATCCACTTCAGTTTTTTGGATATATCTCCAGACGCTTAAAGTTATTAAGAGATCTAATGTGTGATCTAGTAAGAGTAGTTTGCTACTTAAATTAACATATACTTAGAAATTTTATATCTTGATTAGTTTGAGAATTATAGCGAAAATCGAAGTTAATCTACTAGATTTGGCTAGAAAATTGAATAATTAATACTTCTTAACAAAAAGTAAAATTTTAAAGTACACAGAAATTTCAGGCATAGTTCACTCTATTATAATCCAATATAAGAAATACCACACCTCCTATTAAGTTTAAGATATTTACAAAAAACTGAAGTGGATAATCAGAAATCGAGGATAATCCACTTTAGTGAAACAGGCCGCGTGTTGTGTGAAATGAGAATGTAGCTTTATCAATAGATAAACTACACAATAGCGAAATTGTAATATAAAACCGATATTCAGCCAAAAATACATTGGAGATTTTCGATGTAAAAAAAAGTTGAGTCTTATTCTGTATTTGGGGGTGTTTTGAAATTTACGGCAATTCGATATTTGGATTTCTATCCACTCTTTTCACTAAGTATAGTGTCTCATAACTAAAGACATTTGATAAATATTATACATCATTTATGAACGACCCCTTAAGTTACCGAAGATAAATTGGATTTGAAAATATAACGATAAATTTGAGCCCTTTTTACACATTGAAAATTCAATTTTTCCTCATTTTTATCTCTATTTATATCTGTACGACGTGTATGCTCGCACTAGATGTTGATGGAAATATGAAAATTTAAATAAATTATGGTTTCGAGAGCTTTACACAATTCTGCGATAGCAAAAAAAAAAATACGAGCGATTGTGTGAGTTTCTATGAGCAACCACACTCCATCGATATATATCATGTGACATACGCACAAAGAGTATATTTAAAAACACACATTACGTGAGTAACTTTTTTTTACATCCTCGCTGCTTAATGTTGAATAGAAAATTCTTTTTTATCGGATATTCAGCATTAGTAGATGAGGTGTGGAAATGAATATCAAAATTTTTTTTATGTGCTTACAATAAATAAGCATATTTATAGAGCTCATAACTTTAAGAGTAAAGACTTCTTACCTCAAATAAGTCACTATTAGCTCTCGAATAGCACAAGTTGGTTAATTGAATAGAAATCCGATGCCAAGCCGGTATGGTTCTGGCATGGTGCTAGGGTTTGGGGAACCTGTTAACAGAAAACAGAAAAAACAGCTGTTTTTAAAAATCAAAAACCGAAAACAGACTGTTTTTCAAAAACAGCTGTTTTCTACAAACCCAACTGCTAGCTTCGATTTAAATCCAACACCACGCCAGAATCATAGCTGCTTGGTGCCGGATTTATGATCGATGAACTGACTCGTGCCATTCAGATCTGTTTGTTTGTCGGTCTGACGGCATGTTTGATTATCCATTAAGTCTATTCAGCTGTTGTTAAGTTTGTTTATCTGACAATGTAGAACCATATGTATCCACTGAGTTTCGGTGACATGTGGTTCAATTACAAAAAATACTAAAATTTTCAATAGTGTTATCATTTTTAAGCTGTTTATACACAATTGTTTTAACTTGTTTGATATTCCCTTCTTGCTTGAAAATAACATCATGTCTCACATGGATAGGCTGTCCAACTGCGCACTTTTGAGCGGGATAAGTTAATTTTTTTGAACAAAGTTCCGCATTAAAACCTTAATGTTGGAATCTATTTTTCTTAGAAAATGCCTGGAAATTGTTTTATTTCCCGCTGTTATTTTTTAAGAGCTGAAACCAAAACGATGGACAGCCTAGCCATGGATACTATTCAGAGACTTCACTCATCTGAGATATTCTTGAGGAAATATTGATAAATATTGTGAATTTATGTTGAGAATACATTTTAATGTTATTCACTTCACTTTTTATTTATTGTCATTTATGTTATAAAGTTTTGATAAGGTACAAATTTGTGATTGCATATTCATGTTTATGCTTATTGGACAACTGCATGAATGATTATTATTTGAATAAAAATAAGTTTTGAACTGCTGCAAAGAATATTGTAGAAATGATTTATTAATAAATTCTGTTTGTTTTAGAGTTCCTTAAAGTTTCCTAATACTCATGTGGACATAAAGTTGAGAGAAATTATTATTTTTATGATTGACTTGTACAATATATTCAAATGCATTTTGTTTGAACATTTGTAGTAATGTCTTGCAATTTAACTCCTGAAATAATTGAATTATGCCTATACTAATCCTCAGAGCTCAAAGTCGACTTGAAAAAAAGGAAGTCAACTCGAGAAAAGTTGAGTCGATTCGGTTTTGAGTCGAGTGACTTGAACCCTATCGACTTCGAGCTCTGCTAATCCTATTGAGTGTCCAACATGATCCTCTAGCACAGTAGTGGAAAACCTTTTTTGTGGCACAGCACAGATTTTTGGTAAGACATGAACACCGCAAACAGCATGCAGTTTTATAGGATTTTCCGTACTTTTTGATGATGATGATTGCTCCACTATGAAGCGTAAGGCGTCCACAAAGCATTTGAATCGCACTCGATTCTGGGTCAAAGCTGCTATTTCCTTGGTCCTTTTTGGAGGAACACTAATGTCCCGTGGCACATGAGTTGACCATCGCTGCTCTAGGATCATCAAAAGAGGTCTTGGTCAGTATGAGAAACACTACCCAAAATTAAATTGGTCTATAAACTTTTCAAGAAGGGCAAATTAAATGAAATCCAGAACTTCAATAGTACCAAGCTTAATATAATATTTCCCTGAAAATCCATCTCTTTATGCTTTAAATTCAATCCTTATTTCTTGCTATTTTCTTCAGCAGATTTAGATTGATTAAGCGAAAACAAAGAATGAGAACATTTCCACAATTCCAAGAAGTTTGTACTCATGCTTAACTTTTTCTTCCAGTTTTCATGAACTTATTTTTGTTTTTAATGTATTTTTGCTAAAATAAAATCTCTTCCTATCCTCCTGACGTAAACAATCTTTCTTTAGAAGTTACTCGTTGTGAGCAGACAGGTAGCTTGTCTGTATGAAAAGGAGGGCGACAATCACTTCTGAATACATTTCTGCTCACATGTGGAGAAAACATTGCAGTTGAAGATGTTGTGATGTTAACTGATTTATTTCATTCCCTCAAAACGTAAACAAGATTTTCAATTTTTTCGTCTCCGAAGACACATCAAGACATTTTTCACGTTTCCTTTATCCTCTTTTAGAGCTTATTGAATAAGCATGATAAGTGTCAGAAAAATTTTTCACTTCTTGTTCCATTCTTATTTCTCATATCCGTTTTGATTTTGTTGTAAATACTAACAAGTATATATCCATTTACCCTCAGCGTCGGAATACATACAACAGACATATTTCCAAAAGATTGATTGTAAGCTTACGAAGGCGTTAAATTTGCTTCTCTATTGATGATCATTGAGATGAAAAATATTTTTTTTTCTTGGTAAAAGGAGAAACTTTAACATTTGGAAATGACAAAAAAAAATTTATTCAGGGGGAAAATTAGGATGGAGAAAACGATGGGCAATTCTGGAAGGGAAATAGGGCTCGGGGTTAACTTATGGGGGGGTTACTTATGGGATAGACTATGGACGATGGAAGGATCGCTTTTGAAAAACGCTGATAAATTGAATATTTTTTTCAATTGGGGGGGGGGGGGAGGGGAGGGGGGTTGGTCCATATTCATACCTTTTTGAGAAGAAACCAAAGCTTTTTTCCTTTAATTTCTTTTTCCAAAAACAAAAACAGTCCACTACTTTTCTAGGTTAAGGAAATGGATAGTTCTCAAAGAAAATTGTGTCAAAAATCCCCAAAGCTAATTGTCCCCCTGAATTTCCAAACTATGTCAAAGCATCACTATCTACTACAGGCAATATGTCTTCTAACCACCTGTGCATTTGAGTTTGAGATAATTGAAAGTTTTCAATTTTGTCATAATAAAAGTAATGAAAGATGGAACTTATCAATTTTTGAATTAAATTATTCTTGGTTAGGTTACCATAAAAACTCACAGTTGGGTGCTCTTTGGTTGATAACACTTTCTTTTGTTTTTGTCTATTACTGAGGTGCAAAATGATATCAGTTCTGAAAGCTCCTCTTTGTTCCACATCAGAAAGTTTCAATTGTTCTTCTTGCAGATATTGAGAATGTTTTTAAATTGCAATTGCTACAGAAAGTTTTAAAACAATTTGTCGCAAATGAATATTGAAAAAGTTTGATAAAGAAAAAAAAATGGAATTGTCATTATAATTAACAAATGAAGTGTAAACAATTAAAAGCAGCTTGAAGGAGAAATTGTTGATATGTAGGTGCAAGATGAAATTGTAAATAAAATTTAATTGAATGCAATTTGTGATTGTTGCAATTAATTAGAGACTGTTGTGATTTAAAAGTATTGTACAGCAGTTCTGGGAATTTTGGGAGCTATAAAAGTTGTCTTTAATTTAAATTAAACATTGTTGTTATCTTAGCTCTCTAGGCTAGCTCAGATCCTTTTTCGATAACTTAATTCAATTTAACCTGATCGGCACACATTGAAATTCATTGAAATGTTTGCTATCCGACAGCTGGGTTGATAGTTTAATTAGAACCAAGCGGTAGCCAAGTGGCAACCACTTGTTGTCGAGTTGTAGCTTCCAAGCAGGAGTCACTTGGTTCTAATTCAACTATCAAACAGTGCTCTATAGTGAGATGGATTATGGTTGCAGAATAAACCACCCCCCCCCCCCTTCCCCTCCCCTCTTAACACATCTTCCTTCAACAATAGAAATAAATCCCGAATTAAAGTTTCATGAAATTAAAAATTTAATTATCAACAATTAAATAATCAGCAAATTCCAGCAAATAAGGACAACTATCTCCCCAAATGCATCACATGATGCTTGTCAGCATAAGAAATACTTTAAAAAACTTCATGGTTAAAGAAACAGAAAAGCGTACGAAATTAAAATGAACATCTTATTAAAATGTGATTATGTCTGCTTAAAAAAGGCCCTCGTGTCTTAAAGAATCTCATTAAAAGTCGTCAAAGAGAAAATAATAAAGAGAGAAGCTTAAAATTTTTGATGTTCCTGTGAGTCATACGTCTTTAGTTCTTGGTGTCATAGTTCTTTTGTGATCGGTTACTGGTCTATACAGGCACACACATGGGTAGAAATAAATTTCCATGTACTTCAATATAGATTATAAGACTAGGGTAAGGTGCCCCGGGTAGCCCACTTCTAAATGCTCCACTATTCAAGATTCTCATTTCCTAAGACGTTTTTACGAAGCTAAAGAAGTGAAATTTTTCGTAAAATCGCCATAAAAATAAAAAGGTTCGCACAAATATTCCTGATTTTTTTTAAAACACAAATAAAACCTCCTTTACATCCTATTAAACAAACATAGTTGGATATATGAAATTAAATAAAAAGGATGTGTTATAAACATAAAATACAATTTGAAAATGAATTCTTTTTTTTTTGGCCAGCATAAACTTTGCATTCATTTAGATAAAAGGATTGCTCAATATCTGTTTATATACACGACACCATAAAGTTCAATTGAAATTCCGACAAATAAAATAAAATAAAGAGAAAAAAAAAAAGAGCTTATATGTATTTTTTATTTTAAGGAAAGAAGAAATTGAGATTCCAAAAAGTTTTCATTTTGACCCTTTTGCAAGAGATAATTCCGAAAAAAACGACACAAATCTCTGTTTGTACATGCACACACCCATACATAAGATATAAGATATAAGATTGATGATCTTGATCGCTCTTTAAAGTCATTTCCTTATTCCCTCTTTAGTTTGAAGATAAAAACAAATGAAAAGGATGGAAAGAGAAAAGTTTTCGGGTTTGTTGAAAGATGGAAAGCATACAAGTTTACATACATGACAAACAATCGATTCAATATTTAAGTATTTTGTTTGGATCTATTTTATTGGATGTTTATTTGGTAAATTCAAAAGTTTTAAAGGATGTGATTGCAAGAGAAAATTTTGTGTGGTCTTGTGTCATGTGAGCTGGTTTAAACTATGAAAAGTTCATTAATAATGAACAGTTCTGTTTTATAAAGCTTTGTAAATCCAGGAATTTTTTGATTAATTTTTAATCTTAGATTTTGAACCTTAGCCTTAGCCTAATTTAAAACATCATTAATTTAAGTTTTTGCGCTAAGCTAAGTTCGGTGCTGTATATAGGTTTTTACTATGCAGAGATAAATAAGGCGCTGTAGGGAAAAATGGTTGATAAGCTCTCCTTGTTAGCCACTGAAAATTCAACATATATTATAAGACGATTACCCCTCAAACCCCCTTAGCTTTGCGCCTAATCCAATCAATATAGAATAATTGTTGAACAACCGAATCAAAGCTTGAAGTCGACAACATTTTGTATTGAATCTAAAGTCGACTTCGTCTTCTGAATCTAAAAAACCAAGACAAAATGCACAAACCCAAAGCATCAACCAAAATCCTGCTAGGACATCCAACAACAAATATGAAACGAGAACATAGAATAATAAAATTGAATCGTAAATTTCAGCAGAACTGTTTTTGCCGAGATATCTTTTTGATCACTTTCGCTTGTCCTTCTCTTCGTACTCATTTCATATGTGTAACCATGTTTTTATAACGAACGGTCATAAAACAACAACACACAAAAAAAATAATACTTAAGTAATGCATAAGTATGAGCGAGCAAGAATGAATAAAATAAGTTGAATGGCAGGGGCAAGTAGGAAATGATGCTGAAAAGAAAATGTCATAAAAATTTTTCATGTTGACACGAGCTATTTAAACTTTATATAAAGGAGAAATGTGACTTTGATGATGACAAGAAAGGAGGGGATTTTTTTATCATCAAATGATGACAGATTTAATCTTCATTGATATGAATGCAAGTTTAAATAAATGATTTTCTGATTTTTTTTTATTACTCTCCATTTTTCTCCGATATCATATTTCGCTTATATAACGTAAAAGAACTCAAGTATCGCATTAAAATGGAATAAAAAATGAATTATGTAATTTATATTGTAGGAAAAAGATCATTTTATCATGTCATAGATACTGAAAATGTTTGGAAAGCTTTCAGTTTTGGAAACATGGGTTTCGAGTATATAGCATTACAGCGGTTGCATAATTCATATTATAAATTTGATTATTAATAGATAATGAAGAAGATATAATTTTTTTTAGATATCCTTCTTCATTTTAATACGTACATTTGCTGACGTTGCATCAATTTTCATTCAGCTGTTGAAATCCCATTGTGGGGGATGTGAGCTGAGGTAGGTTGGGTATGACATAGCCTTTTTTAGAAAGAACGCCTCAAAGTAGAAGCAATTTCTCAAAGTTTTGCACACCAAAATATAGATCTTCATAATAATGTGAAAGAGTTCCAGTTAAAAATTGGAAAAATCCAAATCAAAAGAGACAGGTTTCGATGGGCTGGACATGTTATTAGAAGACCTGTTTACGCTCCATCAAATAAGGTCTTGAAATCCAATTTTGTAGATGGAAAGAGATCCCGTGTAAGCCCTAAGAACTCTTAGAAAGAGGATGTTGATAGAGACAGTGTTGCATTTGGAATCGGCAATAGAACGACGAATGCCAGCGATAGACCCAGCTTTAGGGAGGCCTAAGGGAGGATATGGATCACAACTGATGTGTCTTGGTTGTAAAAACCACAATTTGTTTGTGTGTCAGTGAATCGTAGTGAATGTATTTTTAGAAAAAAATGTCCGAAGTCGACACAGTCGCGTTTCAAAACCAAAAAAGAAATTACGCAAGGAAAAGCTCAAGGAGCAATTAGCTTTGTTTAAGAGCTTTAAGAATTCAAACCTTAAAAATATCGTTGTCAATTCTAATTGGCAGCAACTGATCTATCCGACCAGCGAAGTAAGTAATTAAGGGTTCCAGACAAGCAATGTTTCTACACAGTGCGACTAGCTAGTAAAATATAGTTCACTCCAGTCCACATCCCCTTACATCCCACAACTTACTTTATTTTTCACAAATCAATTCCGTTCTCTTTTTCATCGTCATCATCATCAATATCATCAAAGTTTTACGGAAACCTCATCAATTTCCAATATGCTTTAACCCACATATGGACGGAAATAAGAAGATTACATCAAGAAGAAAGAACTACGTGCAATGGTCTTAGTATTATTAGATTGACTGATATTGAACATTTTCGGATTTAGTTTTGATATACACATCCAACATTACAAATATATATCTAATATTCAAAGCATGAATTTATCATATAAATATGGAATTTGTCATGATATTATTACATTTATCTACTAGTTGATACATGCTTTATGTATTTTGATTGAAAAAGATATAAAATAAATTAAAATGTAAACGTGAAGGTATGTGTCATATGGGAATATTCATATGTTCATCATGACTAGACAGAAACATGACAGAATGAGTGGATAGAGGAAATAAATAAAAAGAAAGTAAGTGATGTCAAGGATATCAAGTTTATGCGTTGACTTTAATTTATTTTTATGAGAATTTTAGGTTTTTTGATAGAATTGAATGGATCTGCTTTAAGGAAGCTATTTTTGAAGATGTTTCAGATGTTTCACACCACCAAACTCCTTATTTTGAAATATTCATTTGGTTTTTAGACGAAAAAATCCCAAACCCATACCAAACTTTTCTGTATATGCCAAAAAACTTCAAACCTTCAACCCTCTTTCAGACTAAGAATCTTTTGGATTGGGAATATAGAACATGATCTTGAATACTATCAGTAATCACTATCGAAGTTTACACCAAAGGATACTCTTGAACTGACTTTACTATTTTGGCTATGTGAGCTGAAGTGACTTGGTGGAGGAATGGTTTAGTACTTTGGTACCTAATTGTTGCAATATTGACACAGCGATCATGGGTTCGAGACTAGGTTTTGGGAAATTTTTCACTTGTACTTTTTAAATCGTATGTACTGGAAATTAGGCTATTACAGCCTTCCTTTGAAGGCCACAGGCAGAAATGTCAACAAAGAAGTGGTTCGGATCGCACTATAAAACTGTAGGTCTTCGTTTGAGTGCAGTGGTTTGGCGCATTCTTTCTCGTTAAACTCTCATTAGCTGCGAAATGCCCTAGCGCACCTATAAATCACAATCTTAAATTCTAGTACCAATCAAGTCTACATTATGTTTAAAAGAATCAACTGTTACCCATTCTGAACCGCAAGTACATAACCCAGCACAACAAAAAAATCCGTGACAAATAATATATTAAGGAACAAGAATGAAATGTCATTTAAAAAGAAAAAAAGTATAAGGTAGCAATAGCACAAATAAAAACATGAAGCATGTGTTACCGTATCATAAATATTTAATCATCAAAACAACTTATAAACACAAATGGATTTCTTCATCTTTATCCTGTCGTGTTTACAACTCACCACATGAAATGGTAAATTGTTGTTGCTAAGACTCGTAATGTTTGCCTTTTGTTTAGGCATATTTTCGCTAGAAATTAACACATGCGTTAATGCTATTGAGTGATACTTTATTAAATAGCACCCGTCGTTTAATCGAATATAAATCCAGCACCAAGCTGGCGTAGCTCTGGCATGACACTCGATTTTTATTCGATTAACCGATTTGTGCTATTTGGGTAAGATTCTTAACTTTAAAAGCTTTTTTTGAGCTTTGCTAAAATCATTGTGTTTGAATTAAGTTCAAAAAAATTGAATTTTAGTAATTTGACAAGCCTAGTATCGTACTTATAACAAGCAATTACAATTTCTAGGTAGATATAAATTTTTCACCTGTTAAATTTTTATTCTTCGAATTGTTTGCGCTTGTTTTTCCGATTTTCTGGAAAAAATCAAGGGTGTGGAACTGAAGAATTATATTTTGATCATTTTTGATCATTTTTTGATAAGTTTTGATCATTTTTTGATCATTTTTGATCATTTCATCAGTACCACACCCTTGGAAAAAATTAAAGAAGCTTTCGTTTCAATAGAGACAGAAAATCTTGATTTGATTTACACAAATTGTTTATTCGGAACAAAATCACACGCACATTAGCTTTTGAAGACTTTTTTTTTAGATTTTTGGAATAAAAATGAATATTTTTTCGTTTGAATGTAAAAATCCTCAGACGTCATTTGTGAACTTTATTTTATAGATCTTTGAGATCATAACAAGTTATTTGTCAAGAAAAATTATTTATTCATTTTTGAAACAGTTTCTTGAAGGCTGCAAAGAGTTTGAGTGATTTGTTATCAACTTTTTTTTCCCAGAATGATAAAATTAGAATTTTGTGTTGCAAGACTTTGCCTTTAGAAATGAATTTCTAGATTTATTTTTGATTCTCTCAACATCCATGGTTCATTTATCAAAAGCTACCCAAAAAGAAATTACGACTAAAAGTTTCTGGATATATTTCCTTAATGCCACAAAATTACATCCCAAATTTCCCTTCTACATGCCATTTGTCATTCTTCCTCATATTATGTTCCTTAATATCCAAATTTGTAAGCATTAAAATCTCAGTTAATAAGGCCACTGTTTATTACAATCATATTTAATGTGCCCTCATGACAGCAAACATATTATTTTATTCAAAAAAACAGATTTAAATACAAAATTACTTGAAATTATTCATTTCTTTCGAATCAAATCTTTTTCTTAAACAATATTCATTTCATGCAAAAATGAAACTTTTATTCTTATTATTTCAATAGAACATGCAAAGCTTTTCTTCTCATTCATTCATCCCTTTTATTTCGGATAAATTTCTTTCTCTTTTATTTTTTGTGCAAGTTTTTTGAAAAAAAAATGACGCTAATTTTGAATAGTAAGTATGTCTGTTTGCTGGCCGGACAAGAATTAAGTCTATGGAGACGGACAAGAATTAAGAATTATTTTTTCTATGGCCAATTGGTGTTGATAAATGATAGCAATCAGATTTAAAGATCCAGATGAGTCACTAAGACTTGCTCCTAGGTTCATCGAAGTATATAACCTACCATAACTCCTTAGAATGATTGGAACAAATAAGTCTCAGATTCTGCATCTAAAATGCGCTTCCAGCCTTCACGAATAGCTCAGTAAATATTAACTTATAAGTTCTCTTCTGTGCATGGATATTGTATAGAGCGAAAAACTTTTTCCTTCGCTTTTGTTTATCTTCAGCAATAATTTTACTGAAAATATGATTTTTTTTATCATCACATTGTTCCTTTCTTGGTATACATTTTCGAAGTCAGCGAAAGAGAAAAATTAATGTAGAAAGTATCCTTGTGTGTGGGATGACTCTGGCGCTTTTATATGCATTATAAAATATCTTGAAGGGTTTCTTTAATTCCGTGAGTTTTGTTTTAACAACAAACAATTCTTGGAAATAAGAAATTTACATAAAAATACAAGTAAAAGATAATTTGCATCTACTCGAAGCTTCTGAAGAAAATTTTGAATAAATATTTTGATGTTGTTTTTAATGAAAATTTTCTTGAAAATATTCAATTGGCGATTATTTGGAGTTAAGATTTTTGAAGCTCAATTTTGGTCAGTGCTAGGCAGTTTAAATTGATTCCTTTAATGTCGTGAGCATTTTGTGAATCATTGCCATAACGACAACACTCTATACAGGGGCGTAGCCAGAAAATTTTTAAGGGGGGGGGGCCATTTTCGAAAATTAAAAAAAACCGTTATTTTGTATCCTTAAATCTATATTCATTGTTCATAAGTTTAAGTATTTAATTCATTATTCATACATTAAATTTAATTTTTCGTGTTGATTTTGAAATTTCTTTCATCACTTCCTCTACATTAACTGGTTCTTCTCTATAAATACTTAATAAAACAATTATCAGATTTTCGTAGGGGGGGCCCGGGCCCCCTATGCCTATGTATGGCAGATTCGCCTATACATGGCTTAATATCTCAGCTTCCACTCTGCTCCGACACCACAGGAGTGAAGGTTTAAAACAGAAGTCAAATGCAAGGTTACAGCTTTATAGTGAGATTTGAATATTCTCTTTGATGAGCCTATATTTAAATCACAACTGAAGCTAGATATTTAAATCACTACTGAAGCTGATATACTCAAAGAGAACTAGAGCTCGTCAATTGTTAAAACCGGCATTTGCACTTTACAGGTGTTGATATTCTGGGGGTCCTCAATTTGAGTAGATTCGACTTGAACGGAGTTTTTCGAAAACAAATCGAACATCCCTAGAATCAGAAAGATGTGACTTAATCAGTTGCTTAAAGAATGCCCCTTTCCAACAAAATGTCCAAAATGAAGACTTGATTACCTTTACTACCTCCAAAAATTGCACTCAAACCAGCAGTAAGTAACAACAATAATGACAAAAAATTAAAGTGTAAGTTTTTCCTTCTTTCCATTCTTATCAGCAATATAAATTAAACCCATTCAGCACAGAAGACTATGAAAAGGTTGAATTATAAAAAAATGTTTCAAAAACTTGGAATCTCAATTTTTTTCTACAGAAACTTTTCTTCATTATTATGATATCATCCAGTTCCAGTGAATGAATATAATCAACATATAGCAAATGAGGATGATGAATCACCAGAACTATAATGAACAAGAAGATTGAAAATATCCTTTTACATCTTATGGCCATATATTTATAAGCTAAAAAGAGTTTATAAGAAGAATTGTAAGCTCAACGATATCATTATCCATGATTGACCATAAACAATATGGAAAATGTTCATAAATGTAATCGTTATGACCAATTTTATATGATATATGTGTGGATACATGGGACAGTGTATGAACGGATTTATTCGAAAAATAAAATATATATAAATTTACTGAGAGAGTATATCCTTTGTATTATGATCGATACACTGAATTGCTGAGTTCACTATTGTTCTCGTATGATGAAGTGTACTCGATGATTTTCAAATAGGCAAAACTGCTTATGTTTACGTTTTGTCTGTCTATCAGACTGTATGTCTATATGTCTCTATAATTTTCTACTTTAGATCCATCAACCTATCGATTAGCTTTAATAAAATGCTTTTGCCGTCCTTAATTGACTCTTAATTTGGGTTCAAAAGCATGTATGTTGCTGTACGATTTAAAATCGGATTTTTTTGAAAAACTACAGCACAAGCTGCGATTTTTGAATACCAACAAGAGCACTTAATACCTTTAAGCATATAAATTTCATTAATTTTAAACAATGAAAGCCATTATGCTCATAGAAGTTGCCATTATTCACTTCAAAATGTTTACACATTGAGATACAATGAAGGTATAATGAGGTAAAAAAAGCAAACATGATCTTGTTTGGTATCACTAATGAACAAGCATGAAATGAATTATCAACACATCACTATTAAGTTTCACAGACGAGAGAGAATGCAGTAAGAAATAATATATTGAATGGATTCGACACATAGCAACTTAGTTTTGCTTATCAAAGTTGAAAAGTGCTACATTGTGTGCTTGATTGTAATGAACAGAGTTGTGATCTGCCACAGGCACAGATCTATCAAATCTGCCCAGAGATAAATCTGATACAGGCACTGCCTGTTAACAGTCAATATCTGTGACAGATTTGTCACTTGTATCTATGACAAGTGACCTGTTTCGCCACTCTTGTAATGAATGTGTAAGAACTTTCAAATATTTCCATCGATATTCACTTACCTGTATTCATCTTGCCCTATGCTACACCTTCTCACACTTTATATCTCATTCACTCCGGCACGAAAACCTTTCTAGTTGAGGAAACCTATCTAGTGGTGTCTAAATAGGACATGATCAAGCTAGCCCGAATAGCACAAGTCGGGTAATCGAATAGAAATCTGGCGCTAAGCTGGTTTGACTCTGGGATGGTGCTGGATTTGATTTAAATTTCTGATCGCTTAACCGATTGGTGCCATTTGGGTAGGAGCTGGTGTTAATTGTGGAAACCCACCTAGACGCCACTGCTTCCAACCAAGTGTTTAAAAATTTCTTAAACTTCAACATCATGTGCATGAAAAAAAATCCAGCACATTACAACGGGATTAAGATAATTTCAGTTCTGATTATTTCTTTCTCTCATCCCGTTTCCCATGAGTATTGATGCACATACCAAAAAATACTTTTTTTTTCATCTGATTTTTCTCGTTCTTATCCTACCTTCAGCATATCTTTATCACAAAAAGAGCTTTTTTTATGCATGCAATGATAGCTAGTGAGTGAAAAGGAAAGAAATGAAAATAATTTTCATCCATAGTGCGCATCACAAATGAATATGAGTCTAACACTTGGTAGCATACACATCAGGGATAATCGTGAATAGGAAGTGACATATGTGAAAGAATAAATGAAGATTGTCAAGTATGTAATCGAGAAACGTTGCGTTGTTGTTGAGTAAAATGAAAAAAAATAAAATATCCTGGATGAAACTTCTGGTGCACTTCATCACGATGCCTTTAAGCAATGAAAAAGGTTTCGCAGTTTCATTTTCTTTCTTCTGCTTTTTTGAGTATGAATTATCATTGCAGTGTGAATTGAGGGAAACGATATTTATTCCTTAACGAGAAGAAAAATGCTAAAGTTGAGTCACAAATGCAAAGTAGAATGTGGATAGTCTGACTTCCAATCGAATTGTAATGATTTTGCTAATGATATTTTGATGCATATTTGTCTGATGAAGATTACTTTTAAGTGACATTCACTATTGTACTATTGCACTGTATAGAAGGATAAAAGCTAGCTTAAGTTTAGGACCACCTTAAACAAAGTGAAATCCAGACCAACCAGCAAAAAACTTTAAAAAACAATCCTTTATGACATTTGAAAAGAAAATCTCAAAATGTGTTTAGTTTCTATCAGTAAGCACTATAAAAATGTATCTTTCTCATTGCGGGCAGGAAGAAATGATGCAACATTATTTATAAGCGAGAAAAATCCATGCTTCGCTTTCCTTCCTTCACTCACTCATTCATTCCCTTATTTTTTTCCTTCTGTCTTTAGCTTTCCAGCATTTCATGTACAACTGATATTTCTGTTTATGTGCTGTAGCTCTTGTTAGTGCAGAAAAAGCTCCCCTCAAATTTTTCTCCTGGCTTGCTTGTTGTTCACTTCTTGCTTTGCTCACCATAGCAACATAGTCACGAAAGAGCGAGGAAATCGCTTAATGCTGTTTAACATCAAAATGTTAAATTTATGCTTCTGTAATCTGTTACACTTTTTGTCAGTTCGTGACTTAAGATGCTTTCTTCTTTCCGCCAAACAAACATGCAGTGACTTATCAGTTTTATTTTCCTTCTGTCTGTTCTTTTTCTTCTCCCCTTTTTTTCATGCTCCATCTTTATAATAAGCATACATGTTCGGAAAATGTACAATCAAGCAGATTTATTATTTTCATTCAAATTGTTACGATGGTTAATAAAAGTACAGATTCTAGACACAGACACAAAACAAGGTTATGAAATGGATACAGCAACAGCGAAATAATTCATAAATTTTGAGTACATTTATTTCTGACTTCAGAGGTTTTTTTTACTTTATTTGTAAATTCAGGTTATTATCAAGGGAGTTTGGGAGCTAGGAATAGGAAACGTTGAAGAACTAGAGCATTTGAAAGCGTTGATGACTTATTTTGTTCAATATTTGACAATTAGCTGCCCTTGAGCATCCTTTTTTGGTAGGAATCAAACTCTAGTCCTCACAAAATAGAGTTAAGAATTTCGATCTGTTGCCTAACCATTTGACTCCAGTGACCTTACTCTTGAACTGACAGATTTGCTTTTATATGACTTGATATCCTGGATTTTAATTTGCTTAGAAATTTCAGTATTAAAGATTCTTTAAAGAACAAATAAACAAAAGCATCACTTGCTCACGACAGTATGTTATGTTTATCCAATCTTAACAATATATTTTCACATGTCTCATGCAAATAACAAAGAAACGGTTAATAACAATAATAATAACGATAATTTAAGGGTTGTATACAAATTTTCATTCATTTTATTTTATTTTATGTTTCAGACCGACTCAGCAAAATAATGTATAGATTTTGTCTTTATATCTTTTGATGTATTATATTGTAGCTCAATTTATTAAATGTATTGAAACATAATGACAATGAAATGGAGTTCAGTTGGAAGGATTGGAACAAGGGGATGAGGAAAGGAGGAAGTGTGAAATATGAAAAATACGGTTGATTGATTTTGATGATGTTGATTGTTTATGTAGACGCTGAAGATGAAACTATGACTGAGGTGTAGGCTGATCATCTGCTCGGTTTTTCAGAGGACATTCCTCTATTTGTTCATTTTTCAAAAATAGTTTTGTTTTGTTCTAATTCGTCCAGAAAACGAATAAAATTGATAGACACATGGGATGTCCTCAATTTTACTTTCAGGTCCTCTATTATTCATAAAAATTCTGGTCATCCTAGATAAGGTTGATTGTGTTCGGAATTTGACTTGTGATGTCCAAAATTAACCATCATTTTTCAAAAAAGAACAATAGATTTCCAAGAATTTCTATTATTCTTTTCTTGCTGACCCCCCCCCCCCTCACTAGACGTCATAAGTGAACGGCCCCTTAGGGAAATGTTTTAGGTTGATTGGCTCTAGCGACTCTAGAAGCGACACTAGAAGATCATTCTTTAAGAGCTCTTCCTTGACCAACAAAATATCCTTCCCCCAACTTAGCTTGGGACAGTATTTAAACCAGTGTTTCTCAAGCTTTTTAGGATCGCGGAACAGAAAATCATCTGTTTACATTTTTGTGCCATTCTGGCGATTATTATTGGCACATCTAAGATTTTCTATCGGAACAGTAAAGCTCTGCAAAGAAAAGTTTGAGAAGCACTGATCTTAACCTTTTTGGAACCCAGAATATCTCACATAATTTCAAGAATATTCCCATCCTGACTCTCAATACTTCATAATCTCATCCTGACCCTCAAGAATTACTTCAGCATAAGATTCTAAAAATGTCATCCAATCAATAATGATAGGCAATAATAAAAGAACAGTTTTTGAGTATGAGTGGTCATATCAAAAGGAAGCTTTATTTTATTCTAATAGAAATCGAAAGGGTTCAGTAATTTGGGAAATATAAAGAATGCTTATTTTTCCTACTTCCTCTTTTCTATCAATTGAGCTTCGAATACATCATTGAATGAATGAGCATCTGACAAATTGGATTTCATCTTATTCTTTAAATTGTATTGTGAACATTTTTTATTTCTTTTTTTCGAAAGGATTACAATGAAAAGAGGGAAGATTCAATAAGAATATTTTAATATACATGATAAATGATGATGATGTGCAGCAGCGTAATTTTATGGTTTCTTTGTGAAGCTTTAAGAATCTTAAATTTAAAATTGTTTGTTTGGTTGCTTCCCGCCCTGTTTTCTCGAGTTTAATCTCCATTTTTCTGCCAATTGGGTGTTAATGACCTTGTATAATAAGAGATATTCTTGATGGGATGAACTCAATTACGAAAGAATTTCCTTCATATTTTCTGAAGCCCACTTAAAACTTTTTAATAATGTTTTTCAATACAATTTGAGCTCGTGTAATTCCCGAGGAACAAATAATGTCTGTTCAGGAATATCTCATGAAAAGCATTTTATCTTCGCTGGCAGTACAGATCAGTTGTGATCCATGGCCTCCCTTAGATGGTGCCTAAAGCTGGCTAGCTACCGTTTGCCAATTACCAATACCAAATGCAATACTGTCTCTGTCAACAGCTTCTTTCCAAGAATTCTTGGGACGTTCATGAATAGAAATCCGATACCAAGCTGGCGTGACTCTGGCATAAATCAGATTCGATTAACCGATTTGTGCTATTCGGGCTTTTTCAAAGGCTGAACCTCTTTTGTCGTCTTATCGATACCACATCTAAGTTACGTCGGTAATGTGAAACGATGATGACGTTTAATGCCAGACAATTGGACAAATTAGTAGTTTATGCATTACACTATTAAGGAGGCGTCATAAAGACTCAACAGCCATTGCTCCTCGGGATTTTCTTTAGAAATTTCGAGTGTATTTAACAACAGAATTAACTTCTAATAAGCACCTGCACAAGCATTCTTCTCACAGTTCGAGAAAATTCTTGAAATGTTTCAAAAGTCAGCGTTTACTTTTTTGTTTCCTTTTATTTTGTAAGAGACAATTAAAGAAGTTTGGATAGCGCCTAAAGCTGTAGAAACATAATTAAAAGTTGTAAAATTTTCGTATAACAATGGATGATTCGAGAATAACTTATTTGGTAGCAACAAAAGAAATCTTGTTAGAAAATTAGGAGAGTCTTTAAATGACTCGAGGAAAAGTTTCAAGCTGTGTAATTGGAAGTTGGACAATGAGTTGGATCATTTTGAGCAAGAAAATGAGGAATTAAATTGTGCATAAGATAAAGAAAATACTCAAAAATTATTCTAAACTTTGGAAAGATCAAAAAAAAGTAGAAGAATCAAAATTTTTGAAACTTAATGAAATCAGTAAATAATAAACTTTAAGATAATTTTCTCAATAACACCAGAATAAAAAGAGTCTAAATTGTTCATCAAGAGCAAAGAGTATCCAGCAAAGATAAAGTTGGATTGTCTTCATGTTTTATTAAATAAATTCACCCCTGCCATAAAGTCCACAACAATTCAATTTTCTTGAAACAATGCGACCAATGCAGACTTAATAAATGACTGTAAAACTTACTATCTTTATTAAAAACTTCGTTGTTAAAAGTTGAAAGGCTGTGCATACAAATAAAGTCTTGGAAATACAAGCTTATTTTTTGTTTTGTCAATGTTTGGTTTTTATGGGTAGAGGTTCTAAAATTAGAGTATAGGGATAGTTGTTTTAAGGTTAGGTACCAAAGATGGGTTAGACCTAAGGTTGCGGATAAGTCTGAACCTCCCTGATCACGTCTAGAGACCATTGTTGGCCAACCCATGTACCCGGAACACTAGTGTGACCCAGAAAATTTAAGAATATCCCACGAACTGTATGCTGGTCATGGCTAGGGTGACTAGATATTTTTTGAAAAGTTGAGGACATCCCACGTGTCTACCAATTTTATTCCTTTTCTGGACGAATTAGAAGAAAGGATTGTCCTCTCAAAAACCAAGCAGATGGTCAGCCTAGTCATAGCTCACCACCATTATGGCAGTGTAACAAAAAACGTCGTCCACCAAAGCTCTACACGTAATAGCAACTTAGTAATCTCTCAAAATCTTCCGATACCATAATCAAATAGAACCCTAACCTGTACTTTCCAGCATTATTTATTTCAAGACATCAAAATGAGCTACAATATTGAAAGGATATTCCTTACGGAAACTAGTTATTCAAACTTAAATGAATGCAATTTGTTGCTGATTCATTGCTTTTATTACATCGTTTACAACTACTTTCTGTCTTTCATCTCGTTTTTCATTCCATTGTAAGAAACCATAAGCCTTATTGAAATGTCTACTTGCTGTGTTTGCCTTTTTTTTTTTGTTATGTTAAGTTACATAAGTACAACGATAACTGATTATGTAGAAGGAAATAGGGAGAGAGTTTTTCTTATGAAGCTATATTCCAATATTCTTATTTTTATTACAACTATTACTTACTAATATAGCCGCACATATGTAATGGTAAAGAGTGAGAAGCAGGAAAAGTGAAGAGGGAAAATTAAATATAAAGAGTAAAGGAATTGAAACCATATGCCATTTTCAATGTAGCTCGTGTATATTTAGAGATGATTGTAGATGTCCATTCAACTGCTGTATGTGTAGCTGTAATGTAGGACAAGTCAGGTTCCAAAGGGGTGGAACTGAAGAATTACTTTTTGATCATTTTTTTGATAATTTCATCATTACCACACCCTTGTCGGGTTTGATAGGAATCGAACCCACGACCTCAAAGAAGGCAATCTCTGGCTCGATCAGAGATTTATGCCACTCGGCTACCAAGGTACTTATCTCTCTTCGGCTATCCGTCATGCACATATAACCAGTTTCATACCTACACTGATCATTGTCTTAATTTTTCTGTCAAACAGTGTGGCAGTCTGTCAATTTACTGATTGTGTAATGCGCTTTAGTACCATTTAATTCCAAAATTTCTTACTTGCTTTGTATAAAAAGTTTTCTACAATCATTTATCATTTACAGATTATCTAAAAAGCATATATAGATTGCCTTTACTTATTTATGCGCACTTTCAACTCTAAAATAATCATGAGCATCAGCAACTAACACATTTACTTCAGTGCATGGAAGATTATTTAATTTTAATTTCACAAAACCAGCATTTTCTAGCTGAATGAACCTTGCATTATGACTTTTATTATGATCTCTGGTTTGATTTTCATACTGCAAAATATTGATGAAACTTTATCTATGAATTTATAGGTATTCACGATAGAACATTATTGAAGTGCAAATCAATACGAAAAACTTTTTGTGTTTTCACAGCTCATGATTGATTTCAATGAAGAGAACTTTTATGCATTTTGATGAACAGAAAATTATTAATCAGAGAGTTACTAGGTTGACTATGAGCTTTTAGAAGTTGACTAGGTGGAATCAGTTCATGCAGAGCTAGAATTAGAGTTGAGTTCGTTGACAGTTTAATTTTAAGATTGAGCTACTAAATGAAAGAACTTTTAAGTTCAGGAATCGAACCTCGAACCTCTCGATTGCTGATCAAGTCCTCAGACAACCAAGCTATCGGGCTTTAAGATAGAACTTAGAAATTGATTCTTGCCCAGAATTCATACTTCATGCTTCAATTCAAAAAATCCCAAATCCCAATAAACATAACCACATTGCCTAGTCAACCTAATCAACAACTGACATAACAAGTTTCCTAACCGCTTTCTCATTGTAATCACAATTTTCTGAAAGTTTTTATAGCAATGCATTGACAGAGGAATGAACAAAAGATACAAAAGTGATGATTTCTGCTGTGTCATCAGTTCTGAATGTTAAAAATTACATTTCAGAATTTGAAACTATATAAATGAGTAAATAAATAAAGTAATACACATTAATCAATGGTAAATTCGAATTGGTTTGTTAAAGAATTGATGAATTGAAGGATTTGAAGGATTTTAAATAATTTAATGGTTTTATTTTAATATTTCATGTTTTTGGACCTCCTCTCATTTGATTAAACATCTAAACATCTTTAATTCCTTCAAACTGCTGTCAACTCTTAAATAATTTAAAAGTCACAAAACATTTAACTTCAAAAAGTATTCAAAAAACTTCTTAATAAATTTTTAAAAAGCATAATGAATTCAAAGTCATTGTTTTACATCAACTTTTGAAAGTATCAAGTTGAAAAAAAGTGACACAAGCTTTTTTACTTCTCTTTTTTCATTTATTCACTCCCAAACAATAGAAAAATCTTGTGAAGAAAACTTTCGAATCAGGATTATAAAATAAATATAAAGTTGGACACACCCGGAGAGTGAATGGAATGGGAATATATATATTATATTTTCATAGAAAACTTTATTAACTTTCCTGTTTCTTTTCTTTTCCTTTTCAAAACAGTTTTGAATGGAAAAGGCAGATTAGGAATGCATTTTGACTGGCTGGTTGAACTCCTCGATTAGTAACAGCTTCAGCTATTTAAGTAATAATTGAGAGATCAATCTGATGGGAGTTGAACCTTTATCCTTACAAATTTTAAAAAAATAAGTTGAATTTGGTAGATTTGATTTTGAATTAAGTTCACTAATCGTTTACTAGTTGCAGTTTGTATATTTGTTGAATCCGACTTTTTACTGTCAAAGTCACCAACATATGCCTTGATACCCTAGATTTAACTAAGCTCCTACTCTACACTTATCAATTAACTATTAAGCATCCACTTCAAAAGCGTAGCTAGGAGAGTCTGGACCCCCCCCCCCCCCCCTAAAAAATTCTGAGCCTTGCTCTCGATTCATTTCAAAACTTTAAGGGATCAAGACCCTCCTGGCTACGCTCCTGATTCACTTAATTACTGAAATACTGACAAATCTTACATAAGTGCGCTTAAATCCTTCAAACAAATCTTAAGGACATTTTGAAATATTTTTTACAGCAACAAAAAGGAAAGTTTTTAAGACTGAAAGGATTCTTAGTCATCGTATCTGATTTTTTTCGTTCGGCATGAAAACAAAAAGAGGCAAATAGAATAGGAAAGTGAGAACAATATAATAGTTTTATCACATTCTCTTCGTATCACAAAAGAAAATGAAGAAAAACATTAAATTTTCGGATAAAGAAAAGACTAGGAAGAAGAAAACTTTTTACTGCTCTTTCTGAGCTTGTCGAGGGCTTATTGTTGATTCTTTATGTGTGAATATATCTCGACGCGATTTAAGAATGAAGATTTATTATACTTACTTTCTATGTAGAATAATAACTTTTCAATTAATGAAAATTCTGTGTAAAATCTCTCCTGCAAATTAAATTAGTTTGATGGAATTTAAGTGGTTTTAAAGTATTTAATTAATAAATCAAGTTAAAATGCCTTACAACTTTATTAAATTAATGGTATCCGAAAAGCACAAGTCGGTTAATCGAATAAAAATCTTGGCCAGGCATGGTATTGGCTTTGATTTAGCCAGCTTAGTCCCTGATTTCTAGTCGATCAACAGACTTGTACCATTCAGAGTAAGGTCTAATCACAAAGTCTCATCTCCTTTGTATGCTGACTTTGTATCCATTAATAAAACTTAGAGCCAAGGAAACTTCAGTCTCTATTTCTTCGAATTTGGTTCCGCAATCAACCTTGTAACTTCGAAGAAAATTGATTAAGAAAATTTTCATTGAAATCATTGCATATCGATAGCCTAAGAGACATAAAGCTTAAATTCTGATTAATTCTATTTAAATATTAAGGAACCTTACCTATGCACATCCGTTTTCCACCTTTATTAAAGTAGTTATATAAGTTTGTACAGTTATCAAATTTTTAAAAAAATTCATACACACCTGAAAACGGAGCAAAAGCAAATGGATATTCAAGTTCGTGTAGAAACCTCTCTGGCTTAAACTCATGAGCATAACTTCCCCAATATTTCTCATCTCTGTGCATACCAAAAATCGAGATCAATATAACAGTACCTTTCGGAATCAAATAACCATTAATGTCAACATCGTCTGAAGGTTCTCGTGCTATAAATGGACCTTCTGGGAAAAGCCTCGTTGTTTCTTTGATAACTGATTCTAGGTACGTAAACTTTTGTAGAAAATCTAATGAGAAATCAGACTGAGTCTGACTGTCGCAGACTTCATTGATTTCTGTCATGACTTTTTGTTGCACATCTTGATGGATTCCGATCATCATTAAGGTTGCTGATATGGTTCTTGATGTGGTGTCGAAGCTCTAATATTATTTAAAATAATTTATTTAAAGTCAGGACCAAAACTATAAAGGACTTACCGCTATAGTAGTCATAGTCAGTTCATCATCAATCTCTTCTTTTGTAAACTCAAATTTTGGATCTAGCATCAAATTTATAAGAGAATTTTCAGATCCACTTTCATACTTCTTATTTGACTTGATAACTTCATCCATGAATTTCCGAAAAGATCTCAAAATCTTTCCAAGTTCTCCTCCCATGTTTATAAAGTCTAGAAATTTATGGCTAAGTCCAATTACTTGATACGGCATGAAATTCATACTTGACTCCATGTACCTTTGAAGTGTAAGGAAAATTAATTAACTAGAGCTTAAATTTAGTTGTCCAGGGGCGTATGCAAAGGAGGAAGGGAGTTAGAAACGAATTTTTGAGAATTTTCTTAACTTGCTAGAGCCAGGGGTGGGTTTCTCGGTATGCACCTACATCTACACTTACACATACGACTACCCAAAGGGATACACTAGTGTATACACTAGTACATACACCAAGTGCAGGTTTAGGTGTAAGTGTAGATGTAGGTGCATACCGAGAAACCCACCCAGAGTTGTGAGACAGATGGCCTGTCACAGGTACAAGTGACAGATCTGTCACAGATATTGCCTGTTGATAGACAGTATCTGTGACAGATCGCATCTCTGGCTAGGACTTTTTGAGGACCTCCTCCTCCCCTCACCCTTCAAAAAAATTACGATTTCATGAAAAAAACTTAATAGGTTGCTGTACCCCGAAAACTAGCTTGAACTAGCCGTAGAAACTGGTTGTGTTGCTGGAGCAAACTTGAATCTGTGGAATCGAGCCTTAAAAAGGTGAACCTGCAAGTTCGAGATTTAGACCTCTGTGGTTCGAGTGGTTAGACATTAGACCAGATATGTAAAATCCTCTTTTGTGAGAACGTGGGTTCGATTCCAACCAGAGACCGACCTCTCAATCATAATTAAGTAATGTTATCGATATGACAAGGATTCGCACAATGACATTTTGACACAATTATTAATCAAGATTTCAAGAAATGATTCGGAACTGTTCAAGCATTAAAAAATCTTAGTTTAGATTTAATCTAACCTAGCAATTCGCGCTATCAACATTGATCATTCAACTTACTTGCAGAAAGAATCATAAAGTTCACTGTGAAAATATTCAGTTTCATAACTCAGATTAATTTTTCCAAATGATTCAAGTGAATAAACTCCAACATAATCCATCAGCTCAAATTCCTCGCAATCAACATTTTCATCGATTTTTGATAAAATCTTCTTCGACTTCTCATCAAAAGTTTCTGTAAATTGCTGCAGCATTTTCGTTGTAAAAGCTTTGTTGATAATTTTTCTGTGTCTTTTGTGGTCATTTCCATTTAGTGCTGGAAGCGCGTGATTTTTGGAAAAAATTCTATACAATAATGATGGCTTGTTGTACATTTCTGGTGAGTAAAATATTTTGTTGATAAATTTTGCATCTTTAGATATTATAAAGAGATGATTAAACAGCCAAATTTTGGTAAATGGTGCTTCATCCTTGATGAAATTCAGCAACTTTGAAATGTATTCCTTTCTCGAGATTTGAGCGACAAACTTAACAGAATCAATAAATGATAATCCATCATGTCCTGGAAGATTCTTTGTTAATACGTAAAGTCGACGACGTTTCCAATAAAATGTTAAGACATAAGTCACTAAAGTAACAACACCGAACAGTATTAAAACTTCGATTCCAACCATTTCAGTTGTTGATTGATGAAGATTTAAAATAAAACTAAATTTAATTACAGAAATGTTTGCATTATTTATACAAGGTCGAACATTCACGTTTAAAAATTACGTCAGAATTTAAAGCTTGGGTTGGACTTTAGCTTAGAAAATTGACAGCACCAAGATTATTTATTTACATCGCTTATGTGTAACTAATCAAGTTGTTCATTTTTACACTTAATTTGATTAAGTTCTTAAAGGTTCATTGTTTTATAAAATAATTATTATTGTAGGTCAAGTTCTTTCAATCAGACGGTGGTTATTCGATGACCAGCAAGAAATTTAAGAATTAATTGGTGTTTTCCTTGATATAAGCATTGCTAAATCTAATGATTCTGTTATTTTTGTTACGAATCAGCTTCAGAGTCATTCAGTCATTAGTCTGGTGTGTTTATCTTACTTTTTTCACAAGTAACCCTAATTGGCAAAGAGCACAGAAAGAGCACACTCTAATTTTTGCTGAGTGTACTCTAAAAAGTATGCTCTTTCATACAAAAGTTTGTGCCACTACTTTACGCCTAAAAGTGTACTCACCAGAGCATACTCACTCAGTTATACTTTGAGCACACTCTTGAAATAAAACATTTTTTTATGTGTCATGTCACATGTGACACACTTTATGCTCAATTAAGCACATAAAACATATGCTCAAATGAGCATACTTAGTTTGACATACTTTTAATATACTCATAAAAGTACATCTTAATCTGACTATTGATGTACTCAAAAGAGTATACTTTGAGTGTACTTTAAAGGACGTAATAAATAAAAATTATTATTTTTTGAAACTTTTTTTTTCTTTTATTTTACATAATTAATGTGTACTTTTTTTATTATGCTGTTTAATTTTCAAAGCTATGAAAGAAAGAAAGAAAGAAGAAATGATTAATGAAAATTTTATAAATCTTACCGGGATTCGAACTTCTGACCGCTGTGTTCTTAGATAAATTCTGCGTTGCTACCTCTACTCCACTGAGTTGTGTTATCTTAAGTAAAATTTTTGGCAAATAACACATTTAACTTTGATTTTAAATTTTAAAATTTAAATGACGCTATTGCTTGCGTTTTGTCCGTCCGTCTGAAAGGAAGGTTAATTAAATTAACTTTTTCTGAAATTTTACCTTACGTTTTACATACGTATTTTTACGTAGCCCTTAAAAAGGTGAATTTTCTCACAACTCATTGGTCACGGGTTCAGGCCTCACCGTGAGTAACTTTTTTTTCATTCTTTTTACACTTTTTTGATAGATCATGATGTTTTATGATAAATTTTTCCATTTTCATATTTTTCCACGCGTTTTTCGAGCTTTTCACGGAGTTATTCACTTTTTTCCATACATTTTTCATACCAAATTATTTTTTTGCCATAACTTTTGTATCTTTTAAACTTTTAATCTGAAATTTGGCATGTAGGTTAAGTGGTATATAACCTGAATATATAACCGACGCCATTTTGGATTCTAAGGGTTGGAAACCTATGTATAATTTATTTTAGCTATAACTTTGAACTTTTTTGAGATTATAAGTTGTAATTTGGCATAGAGGTTAATTGACTGTTTCTTAAAGTGAAACCGATGGCATTTTGGATTCTAAGGAGCAAAAATAAAGCAAAAATTGCTAAGAACTAGTGTATCGGGTAGAAACCCAAGTTATCCATAAGTTTAAAGGCATAAAGCTAGCGAATCAGCTGAGCTTCGCTCAGCATAAATTTGCAAGTATGAAGCTAGCGCGTCAGCTGAGCTTCGCTCAGCATATGTTTGAAGGTTAAAAGCTTAACGAACATTCTTTGAAAGATTTTTAAATTTTTTTTTTTCATCAAAAGTTTAATTTTATAAAAATCACAGTCAACTTTTGTTTTGAAAAATTCGTAAGAAAGGAAAGTTTTTTGCTTTTTCTGAAGCAACGGCTGTTTCTACCTTGCCTAAAAACAATGCAGCTCTTCTATAGAGCAGCACGAATCAAATTTAAAAAACTAGAAGTCTCTACGATGTCTCGTTTCTTGCTGATTAACTTGCTGGCTTGTTTGCTTACAGAAAGCGTATTTTGCGATTTTCTCAGCAATGTCGCAATCAATTTGAAATCTGTGTTTTGCAAAAGATGTGAAATTCCAGGCATAAAACTTTTCATCTCTGACCATTTTAAGCTACCTTGTTCCATATCCTCACAAAATTCAAAAAACTGATTTTTTAATCTGAACAAAACCAATAAATTCACACGTGAAAACCCAAAAATGTTTACTGTGATGAAATTTCCAAGTACTCCACAAACGAAATTGAAAAAGTCAAATTTAAAGGAACTGAAGCATCCAAGTAAAAATTTTTAGATGTCAAAAGGTCTTAAATCATGATTCTCATCAGTTTCAATCAAAGTTTTGGTCATAAACTGCATCGGAAGGAAGTATTGCAAAAATTTCATTTTTCGACAATTTTTTTTCCAATACAAAAATACAGTGCTGAAGCATACAAACGATTTCAAACTGATATTTATAAACTTTTTTTTTGAAATTAAACCTAGAGATTCTTGTAAGTAAATATTTGTTAAGAGTGAGAATTTAAGTATAATCCAATTGGATGTGACATGTAAAAAAGACGTGCTTAGAGTATATTTGAGAGTGCACTAAGAAAGTGTACTCAGAGGAGCATAATGTTTCTTACATAAACTTATTACAAAGACGTGATCAGAGTACATTTGAGAGTGCACT
Source organism: Chironomus riparius (assembly GCA_917627325.4). Taxonomy (NCBI): domain Eukaryota; kingdom Metazoa; phylum Arthropoda; class Insecta; order Diptera; family Chironomidae; genus Chironomus; species Chironomus riparius. The sequence goes on along the minus strand of OU895877.1, from coordinate 10,021,358 downwards.
CAGAAAGTGTACTCAGATGAGCATAATTTTATTACATAAACTTATTACAAAGACGTGCTCAGAGTACATTTGAGAGTGCACTCAGAAAGTGTACTCAGATGAGCATAATGTTTCTTACATAATCTTATTACAAAGACGTGCTCAGAGTACATTTGAGAGTGCACTCAGAAAGTGTACTCAGATGAGCATAATGTTTCTTACATAAACTTATTACAAAGACGTGATCAGAGTACAATTGAGAGTGCACTCAGAAAGTGTACTCAGATGAGCATAATGTTTCTTACATAAACTTATTACAAAGACGTGCTCAGAGTACATTTGAGAGTGCACTCAGAAAGTGTACTCAGATGAGCATAATGTTTCTTACATAAACTTATTACAAAGACGTGCTCAGAGTACATTTGAGAAAGCACTCAGAAAGTGTACTCAGATGAGCATAATGTTTCTTACATAAACTTATTACAAAGACGTGCTCAGAGTACATTTGAGAGTGCACTCAGAAAGTGTACTCAGATGAGCATAATGTTTCTTACATAAACTTATTACAAAGACGTGCTCAGAGTACATTTGAGAAAGCACTCAGAAAGTGTACTCAGATGAGCATAATGTTTCTTACATAAACTTATTACAAAGACGTGCTCAGAGTACATTTGAGAGTGCACTCAGAAAGTGTACTCAGATGAGCATAATGTTTCTTACATAAACTTATTACAAAGACGTGCTCAGAGTACATTTGAGAGTGCACTCAGAAAGTGTACTCAGATGAGCATAATGTATTTAAATGTGAATTATCAGAAAGATATGCTCTGAATATGCTCTTGAGTACACTTGAAGAGTATACTGACGAGAGTATACTGTCTTTGAAATTACACTCACATTTGTCATACTCACAATGTGAGAGAGGACATACTCAATAAGTATACTCAAGAGAGCACATAAAGAAAATTTTTTGTATCATGTTGATGTACTTAGAGTATGTAAGAGAGCGTACTCAATGAATGTACTCAACTGAGTATACTACGTTTTTGTACTCATTATGTACTCATGAGAGTATGTTCATTTGAGCACATAAATTTCTATAATTGAGTATGCTCTTGCGTGTGCTCAAATTTGTGAGCATGCTCTTTGCCTATTAGGGTAAGTATCATTATTTATTATTATTATTATTATTTATTTATTACTTGAAAAAGCAAGGAAAAGCTATGTGAAAAGTATCTAAACTATTTCAGATGGCATAAAAACCTTACTTAATCTTTTCTTTCTCTATTCTATCTCTATTTGCAGGAATGACCTTTTCTGCCGAGTTAATCAGTAATTGTTGTACTGATCATTGTACAAGACTGTAGATCCATCCTGGAAGCACTGACCCTAGGAACCAGAACAGTCTTTATGAACTCAGTCTTGTTTAGGGATTTCGAAATGAGGGGCGGGGGGGTCCCTCATCAACAAAATTGCCCCTAAAATCTTCTGCTTTGGCTACGCGCCTGGACTTGCTTTTAGCTTGCTTAAAAAAAACTTTTTTATTTTTTGATTCCTTAAGTAAATTTAATATTTATTCTTCACTGGAAATTTTCTTATTCTCAATGGAATTTCAGTTCTTAGAAAAGGCTAATTGAATCACACGGGACATTATAAAATTATTCATAGGAATTCATTAAAAATAAAGTCAAATGCCAATATAATAAAATCTTAAAAGTTACTTTCGACCGAAAATCTTTAATACCCAAGCTTGTGTCAATTTCAATTAGAAATCTTGTTATCTTGACTATTTGTAACTCAGCAACAGTTTAAAGGATTGTGAAATTCTAGAAAAATTATTTTATTTTGCGAACTTTTTAAAAGCTATTTAAATTATTTTTAAAAATTGCTAGAAATTTTCAATTTATGGTTGAGTAAATTGAGATAGTATTGCATTTGGTATTGGAAATTGGGAAGCGGTAGCCAGTGATAGAGAAAGCTTTAAGTGCCATCTTATAAATGTAAAATCATCGAAGTCAGTCAATAAGTAAGCTTGAAGACAAAGGAAGATAGAGAAAGTTATAACCCACAATCTCCGCCCAACGCAGACTTCTCGTAGAATCTCTTAATATCCATCCGCTCATCATTATCTAGTTCTACGTGTCAATTAATAAGTGCAGCATTAAAAAATTCTTACTAAATTAAAGCAATTTTCTCACAAACTCATGTCACAAATTCTCATGAACTTACAACATAAATTGCAACTAATGAGCCACAAAATTATTCATTTTAATTAATGTATTCAGTTTAAATAATTCAGTGTCTTACAAACTTTGTATAATAATGTCAGAAGCCCTTCCTTGAAGGCTTTCATTGTCATGTCTTATGATCCGAAAGTCTTCTTCTTTCATGACCTTCTAATGTTCCTTTTTCCTGTCGACCACTTGAAAGCATGTCCGCAATTTTTTACAGTAATTTGTTCGACTTGAAGGGAAATTGCCAACGTACTTTATGACAACTTTTGTGTAAGCGGTTTCATTAAATTAATGAAATGATTTTCAAGTCGCATGGGCAATCATGTTGAAAATAATTTAACTTTACATTCAATAAAAATGAGGTAATTACAATGACAATTACGATTAAGCTTCCTATGAGATTATATGCTCATTTTTTTTTTCATTTCCATTTAACTGGCTGGTAACATTGTAAAGCTTTATAATGTTTAAAAGGCTTTAAAACTCTCCCGTTTTCCGTTTTTGCGTTGGTTTTAATATCCAGGGGTTGTTCAGAAGTGACGTAAGTCTAAAAGTTGAATTTTAGTAAACTTCGAGCATGTTAAGCACTCCTCCATTTTTCAGGTGCTTAACCAGAAAGGGTTGGGAATTGGAGCCTCCACCCTTGCCTGTGACATCATTCATGAACAACTCCCCAACAAAAACTTTTAATTTGAGTCAGGAATTTTTTATACACAATTATAATTCTCGTAATATCCACTTTACATTCGATGGCTTTGAAGGTTGTGCCGTATGGTTTTCATGGTTGAATTAATTTCAAAGCTATAAAATTAAACGTCAACCGCACAAATTTTTTTTGTGTGTTCAGAAGAACATTTTTGTGTGTATAAAAAAAATACTCAGATGGTGAAATTGGCTTTTCTTTATCCTGTTAAAAAACATCAATCAAAAATTTTCTAACGTGCATTTACAATTCCTTGTTCAATTCAAACACACAATGTGAGGGAAATATTCGGTTCTATATTTAGTTTTTTTTTTTCAATGAAAATCGTTTAATAGGATAAAATGGAAATGCAACATGTGGGAGGAATGGGCGAGCTAGACGCACATTTTATGTTGACTCAAACCGTAGAACTTTCTAGACGTGTATCCAGAAGTGATCCTCATTTTTACCAAAAATATTGGCACAATATGACCCCCCCCCCCTCTTCGCTCTTAAAGCCTCCTATTAAAATCAAGAGTGTGGTACTGATGAAATGATCAAAAATGATCAAAAAATTGATCGAAAATGATCAAAAATGATCAAAATTGATCGAAAATGATCAAAATGTAATTCTTTAATTCCACACCCTTGATTAAAATATTTCTGCTTTGCCACTGAAGCCTAAGTATGCACAATTTTCTGTATGCCTAGTATTATAAAATCTAACCTATGAGCTAGGGGTGTAGCCTGGAATTTAAAAAGGGGGGAGGACAAAAAAATTTCTGTTGATGTAGGAGGATTTGTCCCCTAAATTCCCCCTCCCCCCTGGCTACGCGTCTGGTATGAACCTTTCGTCTTTTTATTCCTCCTCCCACACATCACACACAAAATTGAAAGCATTTACATGACAATGAGATTTCATCAGAAAGTGTCGACAAATTCAAAAGAGCTTTGAAAAGTTCCTCTTCAGCATGAGCTCCGTATGATGTATATAGTGCAATAAAGCAATACTAAAAGCAGCTTTAAGTGTCAAAGTTACAAAAGGATTTTTGTCGTTTCTAAAAGTTGAAAAATGAATGAAATCATACAAGAAACAATTAGCTACATTTGGGGTGGAAATGAGAATGTTTTGAGGATGCAAAAGTTTATAATGAATTTTGCTGGCTATTAATTTGAAAGATGTTGACGACTTTTCTAGAAAATAATTAAAATTCAACTTGATTTTCAGTCAAAATACCAAAAAACTTCTGAAATCTTTAAAATTCAATTTAAAATCCCCAAAAATTGTGAACATGACTTCATTTTAATTCCCATATCACCATCCATACCCAATTTCAAAAGAGTCATAAAATGTTAATCAAATATACTCTCTCAGATCATTTTTCTGCTTTATTTCATCTCAATCTAACCGACACAAACCAACACAAACTACATTGTATCCTCATTTCAAACCATATCTTATTTAACTTCCATGTAATCCAATAAAACTCAATAGTTCCTACATCAATAAACATCATCTCATAGAAAATAATGAAGCGTCATTTCAATTCATTCAACTTGTACCTTCATAATGTGATCCGGATGAATTTGATTCATTTTCAACATCCTTAAGGGGCTCCTATGTAACCCATTCAACCGTAATTAGTGTACCCGAAACCATAAAAAAGTGTATCGTATTGCAAGTGAGTCTGTGGTCAAAAACCAATTTATCAATAATAATGGACTCAAGGATGGAAAACTTTTATCTTGACCTTAACTTTTTTTTCTTTATCGGATCATTAAAGTTTACAGTTGAATCAGGGGCGTAGCCAGAAAATTTTTAAGGGGGGGCCCATTTTCGAAAATTAAAAAAACCGTTATTTTGTATCCTTAAATCTATATTCATTCTTCATAAGTTTAAATATTTAATTCATTACTCATACATTAAATTTAATTTTTCGTGCTGATTTTGAAATTTCTTTCATCACTTCCTCTACATTAACTGGTTCTTCTCTATAAATACTTAATAAAACAATTATCAGACTTTCGAAGGGGGGGGGGGGGGGGCCCGGGCCCCCTATGCCCCCCCTGGCTACGCCCCTGAGTTGAATATAAAATTAGAAAATTTAATTTTAAAATCCCGAAAGGCACACTCATGATGATTGAGGCTTGGCAGAGCAGTTGAAGTATAGTTCAGTATTTGATCTAGTGATGTTTGTAGACTCGAATGGCACAAGTTGGTTAATTGCTCAGAAATTGATCAGAAATCCGGCATCAAGCTAGTGTGACTCTGACATGGTACTTGCTTTGATTTGAATCATGTCATGCTAGCTGAGCGCTGGATTCCTATTTGATAAACGAACTTGTGCCATTCAGGAGATATATTACAATGAATAGAATATTAGGATGAACGTATTAACTGCTTTTAGACACTATAACAAGTCATCGAGAATGAGTCAATTTCAGTTGGGATTCAAACCACCTTTCTCACCAGTAAGGTTTCTATCGCTTAGCTACTCAGCCACAGCGACCTCATTCTCGCACAAACAGTTTCCTAAACATATGGCTCATTACCTCAGAATCCATTCTGCACAGATTATACAACCACAACAGCCATTCGATAGCCTTACCAAAAGATATACTTTCCGGGTAGCAATGAAAAATGTTAGAGAGTAGGATGTACAATAGGAACAGATAGATGTCACACATTTTATGACAAGAAGAAACATTTTTTTTTCCTCATTTAACTTCATTACAATGCAAGAGCACTACTGATGCCAGTTTACTTTTTCTGATATTCCATTTTAATAATACGATATAAAATAAAATTTCATATCTTTTATGATGATACTCTAGGCTGTGGTAAAGGAATGAAGAAGCACTATATAATTACGAGAAATGTCATAAAAATGAATGAATGAAAATTGCGACTCCAGGAAGAAAATTGTTGACATTCGACATTTTCCTTGGTCGTTATTAAATATTTATCTAGGTCATTTTGTGAGTCGTCAGATGGCGAGAAAATTGTTTCTAAAATGAGGAAAAAAAATGAAATCGTTTCGAATTGATAAAGTGGACATAGAGCAAAAAGGGAAATAAGAGGAAAGAAAATTCAATTTTGCATCAACAATTTGTCTCTTCAAATGGCTCTTTTTATATCCATAAAACAGACATTCTATGTATGGTAATCGCAAGGCAGTAGATGTATGTTTGTTATTTTTGGAAACATCGAAGGACAAATAAACATAAAACCTTTTTACTTTTATTTGTCCTATCTTTGTTTCTTTTATTTTCTTTTTAAGCTTCAACTTGCTGTATGCGTGGGAGTAAGGGGATCGTTTTGATACTTTTGACAGACTGAAAGATAAAATTCCCAATGATAATATATTTTATACATATTGGGAATCATTATAAGCCCATGTTGACTCTTTATGGTTAATAGAGTCTCATTATTGTTCAAAATGACTCTACAAAGCACATGAAGACTCTCTGAGTTGACCTCAAAGGAGTTTAGAGGTTGACAGAGACTCAATAAGGTTAACAGACATTCACTAGTGTCGACGAAGACTCAATAAGGTTGACATAGACTCACTAGGATCGTCAGAGCCTGACTAGGTTTGACAGAGACTGACTAGGGTTGACAGAAACTCATTAGAGTCTATAGAGACTGACTAGAGTCGACAGAGACCAACCAGGGTCGAAAGAGACTGACTATGGTCGAGAGATACTCACTAGAGTCGACAGAGGCTCACTAGGATCGACAGAGACTCAATAAGGTCGACGGCGAATCAATAAAGTCAACAGAGACTTACTAGGGTCAACAGAGACTCAATAAGGTCGAATAAGACTGACTAAGGTCGATAGATACTCTTTAAGGATGATAAAAGATATTCAAAATAAATGAAACATGACATAAAAAGTGATACTAAGCTGAAGCGAGGCTGAACTTGAGACAATGTTTATAGTTTACAGATTGCATTTCCCAACTCAAAACCTACGCTATAAATACCTCCAAATTAAATCCTTTTCTCATTTATCTTCAATTTTTCCAGCTCTATGCATTGCACATCAGAAAATGAAATAAATCGTTTCCATTGCTTACTTTAAAAACTTCTCTCACAATAGAATGCCTATAAATGATGATAGTGTTGGAATGCATGAATGAAAAGATCGACAATAAGCACCACAAATTGATAAATTATTTTTCATTTTCGTTATTTTCACACTCGACATAAAAGAGGAGGATAAACAATTGACACGTGAATTGCTTTTCTATCCTTTTCTTCAGCCTTTCATTCCTTTTGAACTAAATTCTCTTACATCAGTTGTAGAATAAATATCGATTATGATGATGGCTCGTGTGAATGGTTACATATTTGGGGTGTCCATTTGTTTAGATGGAATAAGTGGAATCGATTATTAGGGACAAGATGGGATGAAGTTTGGTTAGTTTATTTGTTTTTTGATTATTGTTGAGTTTGAGGTGACTTTGAGGTAGATTTGAAAGTGGCTATGAGCTCTTTGGGGTCTTCGAGTTGGTTATTCAAAGGCGTAGTGTTGGGCTTCTTTAGACTTTTAAGCCCGAATCTGAAAAGCTATCATGTCTTAATCTACAAGCTTCTCTTATTGTGTTCTACAAGACTCACATGTTTGACATTTCCAAGCTCCTCTTTAAAGACTCTATTAAGAACTTATGTCAGGCACTGCAACAATTTTACATCAATCACATCGAAGTCTATATTCAGGACACTTCATGCAAAGGATAATACTCTCATGAGGCTGAATAGACAATTTTTAAAAATAATTTGAATATTGATCCATATGGACATCCCATGCATACATCCACTTTACCATAAAAGCTCTAAAAGATGAATACAATGAAGATTTGTATCATCTCATTTCCTATGAGATGCTATCACACGCGTATGCTCATACACACCAACAAAAGAGTTACACAACTACACTAGTCCATGCTTACATTCAAAGTAAGCAGGATGAGGAACATTAAGCATGCAAACATTAATAATATATTTGCATATAATGCTTGATATTGCCATCATAAAAAAAGAATTATGACAGTTTTTTTGTGCTGCTTCTTCTTCATCTTCTGCTAGTTATGTTGGTGATATTATTTTTTACATATATCCATAAAATTATTATTTTGACCATATTTATGTGGTTGCCGCTCAGTGTGCTGTAATTTTGGTTAATAAAATTCAGACATTTTTTTGTGTGTATATTAAGTTAAGTTCAAGGAAAAGGAAGGAGGAAATTATCTCAACTTTTGTCTCTTGTAGAATCGTGTCTTGTTATTTGATAAATTATACATAAAAGTACTTTTTTTGCTTCTCTTTTATCCAGCTTGTTTTGTTGAATAATGTTGTACATAAATATTTTAATAAATTCACTTGAAAATGTAAAGATCAAACCAATTTGATTGTAAGCATACAGAAGCTTCGAGAATGTCGTAGACGATAACGTTTGTAAGCTTCTCTAAAGTCATATTTATTTGCAAAAAAAACTCTTCTTAAACTTACGACGCAACATAAATTTAGATAAGATTTAAGTTTATTTTTTCAAATATTTTTTTTGTAATCTTTTGTGTAACAAATGGAAATTGTTGGATGTTCTTTTAGAGAAATTAGGCTTTAGACGTCTTTAAAAATTGGTTTGTGGTTGGATATTGGGTTTGTGAGGTCATCAATAATGACATCGACTATTTTTAACAAGGCGTGTAAACTATCCCAAGTATCCCAAGTATCCCATTATATCCCAAAAATATTCAAAATAATCCCTGAGCCTGGATGCATTAGAATTGAGATATTCCATCATATCCTGAAATTACACGTCCAATACACTAAAGAACCGTTGGGATATCTTTATTATCGTGCATACATGCGCAGGAATTTTTTGAATATTTTTGGGACATGTGGGATAAATATGATATTTGGGATAGTTTCCAAGCCTTGATTTTTAATGAGTAGTGCCCCCCCCCCATCGTTCCTCTTCATCAAAAAATTTCTGGCTAAGCATCTCGTGCTTTGTTTTAGATTCATTGTGCAGCCTTTAGTTATTTAACGCGAAAAAAACAAATTTTCAGACCCCCCCCCCCCCTTGTAGCAAAATTTGTATGAAAAGAAATTTGATTTGTTTTAACCGTAACAAAATCGTAGACTTTGCTCCCGCTAAAAGCGTTCCATCATAAGTGAACGGCCCCTTAGCCAAATTATGTACCGTTAAAGTTTCAAATAACCTGTAATTAAATGTTGATAATTAATTAACATTAAATTTTACACATTAGAATTACTTGTTCCATAATTAAGCAATGGAATTAATTACTAACATTGCTTGAAATGTGATTGAAACCAAATAACTAATTTTGAAAACATTTTAATGGGCTTTTTGATTGTTTATTGGCAGAATTAAGCAGAAACTTTAACATGCTCTCATCAAATTTGTGATAAAAAGCAAAAAAACCGCTTCAAATTCATTCAAAAGTAAATTTAAGCCAGGGGAAAACTACTTGGTGGGTAAAAAAATGAAATTTTTCGTAAAAAAAGGAAAAAAAGGTAAAATTCTCAATTTTACGATTTTTACCATCATTTGAAAAAAATGTTAAATTCTCATCAAAAGTTTTACCACCCAAGTAGTTTTCCCCTTGCTTTAAGCTTTAAATTTTACATTTTTGCTTTCAATAAAACTTTTTTATCAAACCAAAAAAAGAAGCCTTGTGGCCTTATTTCCTCACATAATCCAAATGACCCAAACAACAATAAATTTTATGTTTAAAAATTAAACTTTTTCTTCAATGTTTGATGAGCGCGAGGCATTATTTTATCAATCTTTGATGAGTCATCGCTATCATTTAATTAACATCAGCTTTTGTTCTCGTCTAAATTTACTCAGCACAAGCATTGACCGAAAATTTCATAACTAGCGAAAAGAAGGAAATTTATAATGTCAACAGAGTGGTCTAGATACATAACATTAATCGTCACACAGTATGCTTCCGAAATTAAAATGAGGTTCTTGTGGGAATTGGTTGGTGATGGGCTAAGGCGCATTTTTGGGTGATTTCTACAAATCTCCTCATTTTTGACTGAGAATTTTCCCAGCTATGGCATCAACTGTCTCAAATTTCAAACTACATACCATTAAGTGCTTTTTAATTCATACAGAAAAATTGACAAAAAAACCGGTAATTTAATAAATCAACAAAAAATCCTCAAAGGTACTAAAACTTATTTCCATGTCATCCAATATTTTCCAAAATAATAAAAGTTCCATATCAATATCCTCGATGTCAGAGTCTCCCATGGCATAGCAGGAACAAGTGCTCATAAATTAAGATACATGCTATGAATGTCATCGGCTTTTGTTGCCAGGAAATTTGAGACAATAAAATTTATGAAAAAAATTATGCAAACACGCTTCGGACACCATAAATTAAAATATATAGAACAGAAGAATTTAATTTTCTCTATCGGCGAGGAAGAATGCCACAAAATTTATGTCCATAAATGCGAGCGAGCGACGACTGACTTTGGAACTTAATTTTTTAAAGCTTTTTGTGGAGTTTCTTTTGGTTAAAAAAATTTGGTTTGTGTACTTTTTGCATTTATTTGTCCATTCATCAGTCATTGTTTGAGTGACTGTCTGTACGTCTGGCTGAAATTCAGTATGGTTTGGGAGCTTATGTTTGGAAGGGGGGGGGGGGGGGGGGGGGTCCGTTAGAAAAAAACAATAAAAATTCCTGGAAATCCATCTTTCGTTTTTGAAAAATGACCGTTAATATTGGACGTCATAGCTGAACAACCCCTTTTTTCCATTGAAATAATCAATCCAACCTCATTCACAATTAATTTAATTTCATTCAGCAACAACAAAAAAAAACCGCTTTTAAATGATTAGAAACATTTAAACATGAGAACAGAAGCGTCTACAGTGAAAGATTTATATCCGCTCACATTTCAAAGATAAATCACATGTAATAAATGATAATACATATCATGTTAACAATTTTGTACTTTTTATAGCACGTTTTTTTTGTTGTTTAACAATTTTAATATCAACAGTAGGAAAATGAAAACGTAATTTATCAAGCAAATGACCGTGAATAACCGTGCAAGTTCATTTGACGACGATTCTATCAAATGGTGAATAAATTACTTTACTTAATTAAATTGTAACAACTAAAGCATGAAAAAAATGTTATCATTGGGAATGAACGTTGAACTTCCATGCTGAATTTTATGAATTGACTTAGGGGCTTCACTTATTACGTAACGCGAAAAAATGACTTTTTAGACCCCCCCCCCTCGTAACAAAATTTGTATGAAAAAAAATTTCCTTGTTTGAACCGTAACAAAATCTTAGACCCCCCTCCCCCCTAAAAGCGTTACGTAATAAGTGAATGGCCCCTTACTTTACAAGTTCTTTTTTAAGTTTAAGACCTTACGTTTCTTTGACACTGACTTGAAATAAATAAAATTATAAACAACCAATTCACTGACTTTAAAATGGTTGGAGATTGAAGCCATTATCGGAATGGCACAAGTCGGTTGATCGATAAGAAATCCGGTATGATTCCGGACGTACATGGCTTCGATTTAAAACCTGCACCATGCTAGAATCAGATGGGTTTAGGACCAGATTTCTATTCGATTAACCGACTTGTTCTTTTCGAGTTAGTGAAGTTGTGCAAACTCAATGATTTAAAGACTAAGAGGACATATGTAAAGTCGGCAAAAGAAAGCGGGAAATTGTCTCAAAGCTCCTTCGAGTATCTTTGAAGGTCCAGTTGATCAAAGGGTCATTAAAAAATGAAATACGAATTTTTAAGAAGTGAAGAAGGTAAAGAAGGATGTTTCGATTGATAATCATGATCAAAATCGTTGAAATAATCGCTGTCTGCAACCTCCACTTAAATAGCACTCAGAAGCTGAAACTAACAAGAGCGGAGGCTTTGGATTCTGAAGTTCAAACCTCTAACTGACCTTATGATTTTAATAAACCAAAAAACAACCTGGGGGCCATTATTTGCTACGTAACGCGAAAAAACGACTTTTTAGACCCCCCTCCCCCCTCGTAACAAAATTTATATGAAAAAAATTTCTTTTGTTTTGACCGTAACAAAATCTTAAACGACCCCCCCCCCCCCCCCTTACAGCGTTCCCTAATAAGTGAACGGCTCCCTGAATAAGCATCATATTAGCAGATAATTCAAAAAGACACAAGAAATAAGAAACATCATCATTCAATCAAACTGCAATTCTCACCTGGAAGTCAAAGAATGTAAAATGACGCAATTTAAAATAAAAAATCTCTCCTCAGGAAAAAAATTCATTTCATTCCTCACTGTTGTCATTTCACATTTCATTTGTGTGCGATGTGTCAACAAGACTACGGCGCTTATCTATCTTGGAATGATATCGAAGAACAACACAAAAAATTAAACAATCGGATTTCAAGTCACAAAAAAGAAATATTTTTACAATTTTATTAATTTTTTTCTTCGTTCTCAACAGTTTGTTTTTAGGCATCAGAGATAAAGCAATATATCTTATATCTCATCACATTTGCCAATGAGACATTTATTTCGTGTGTGAATAAGACATATTAATTGACTTCTTGTGTAAATAAACTGTGACTTTTCATTAAACTTTTTTTTGTGTGTCACAAAAATAAAAGTTTTTTTTTCATCAGAACGAAAAACTACGAGAACGAGTAAAGACACGGCAAAAGTTTTTATAGTGCAACATAAAGTGAATGGATTTTGTGTATTATTTGTGAAAGAACAAGAGAAGGAGACAACGCAATATTTTTTTATTGTGCAGTCAAAAGCTCAAAAGAAGTTTTTCATTCTTATTTATTATCGAGGAATTGGAGCATAAAATGATGCTGAAACTATCGTTTCTTCTCCTTGCTTTAACTCATATTGTCGTGTCGAATATAATTATTAATGATACAAAGCATCCAAATGTTGTCTTATTGCATGTCAATAACTTGGTATGCATATTTTTTTTGGATTATTTAAATGGGTACCGATCGGCAAGTGCGTAGCCAGGGGGGGATTGGGGGGACAAATGCCCCTTCGTCTTGAGAAATTTCTTCATTTTTTTAAAGTTTTTAGACTCGATAAAATCCCCCACCCCTAAAAGTTTTCCATACAAAAAAAATTGTCCCCCCCCCTCTTTAAATTCCTGGCTACGCCCCTGCCTAGAGGCATATTAAGATGAATATTTCCCAATTTCCAACAGCAGGGCCGGTTTTCTAAGGTTACCTTAGGACAAAAATCAATTTCGATGTATCACAGTCAAGAATATAAATAAAATTAATCTGAGACTAGATTAGGGTGCCTCGGCAGCCCTAGAATCTGGATTCAGGTCTGTGGGAAGTCAAGCAGGTTTATTTTATATACAATCATCAAAACTTTTGAATTGTTACCTATTGGGTAATATCACAAGATCTATTAAATAACTCTTGACAGTAGCAACTTATCAATTGCAAAGTGATGCAGAGCTCTTATTGATAGTGCTTGTTATGAGGTTGTTAACAAAATTATCAAAGTTGGGGATCTAATGAGGAATTTGTTTTTGACTTCAAGGCACAAACATTATGTTTTTTAAATTTAAATAAAACCTTGAAAGAAAAATAAAAAGCTTAGTAAATTGAAGGCTAGTGACTATTAATATGAAAATTTTGATAAAAAATATAATAATTGGATTTTAAACTTTTTTTTTATGTTTGAAAAATATTTTACAATTATAAATATGACCAAGCAGTCAAGTTTGGAATATTAAGCCTGATTACCCTTAATTAATGAGATAAAAAAATTGTTTAACGCTGTACAACATTATTAATACTCTAGAAAAATGCTAAGAAAATTAGTTCATCACCGGGGGGATATCATGCATCAAGCAGATATTTTCTTTCTTAATAAATATTATCAAACAAATATTATGGTTGTCACAGAGATAAGTCTTAGATCTTGCACATGTTTCTGCCATGTGTCGGTTGTAAAGTTCAAGGGCTGATTATCGTTTAAGGCTAATTTTTCAATTTAAAAAAAAATTAAGTAGATTTCAAGTCTAAATACACATGGCAGTCAAGTTCAAGTCTAAATCACAAAATGGTTAATTATCAGAAATCCCATGCCAGGCTTTAGCATGGTCCTGGATTCGATTTCAATCAAGCTCCGTACCAGATTCATGCTGGGTTCTTGTCGGATTTCTGCTTGATTAACCAATTTGTGCTGTCTGGGATAGTTTGTAAGTGTAAATTTGAAATGACGTGATCACACTTTTAGTACCTCCCCCAAAAAAAAACAGAACAAACAATTGGAAAAAATGTCGATAAAATTTTAACTTTTTCATTTAACTTTGACGGATGTTCTCATTTGAATCGCAGTGCCTCCAGCTCAAAAGGCTGAGCCCTCTCCATTCTTTGCCTTGACTAAATGCTCGACTTAATGTGCCAAACGGACCTATTTATCAAGCCTTCATGGTATTCAACGACATCCATGACAGAACTTTATCTCACATTATTTTTGTATCTTCCCACAGAACTGGAACGATTTGGGTATTCATGTGAACCAAGTCGACAATGAAAATTCAACACCAAACATTGATCGTTTGGCATATGCTGGAATAATATTGAATCACTTTTACTCAAGCGGTGGAAGTGAGTCACTTTACTCGGGATGTTATAAACGCTCGTCATACGGCAATCCCAATCTTATGTCAACATATTTCGAACGTAATGGATATAATGTGAACTTTTTATCATCAAAAAATTACACAAGTGCTGGATTATTCTACAATACGATATTTGAATCAATTACAAATGACAATGAGCCATTTTTGATATCTATTGACTTTGGATATCTTGGATATGACAGTGAGTATTGGTGGTTGTTCACTTATGATGTCTTTCATTGAAGTTGAGGTCCAAATTGAATGTCATAAGCATCTTCATAAGATTTTGACCGTATTTAAGGACACAATTGAGGATAGAGATATTTTCTAGGTATTTAAGTTATTCGAGTGTCTGTATTGGTCACTAAAAAAGCCCCTGGCTAGTCGAGGTACTTGCCCTAGTCATCTTGAATCAACATTTGAATCAAGTAGCATTAAAACCAGCACAGACTTAAAAATTGTGTCTGAGACCTGTTGCTTAGTGCAATCCTGATATAGATGTCCCCATGCAGCCTCCTGATCTAGACAAATATTCAGACTTTATTAATTTAGACTCAATATTCAATCGACATCATTTGTGAATGATCCCTACTTAATAGCTCTTAACTCTTATGGAATAGAACAAATATTAACTTTATTTTATCAATTTCTAGTCAAAATATCAATTCTTGATGACATTGTCGGCACAATTGTGTCAAAACTACATGAACGAGAAATCCTCAAAGACACAATAATAATCTTCATGGCATTGCCAACAGAAAATGCATATGAGATGCAAAAGACTCCCATTGAAAGCAATATTCGCCGTATAGCATTTATCTACAGTGAATTATTATCCCTTCCACAAAGCGTCTCGAATGAATTAATTCATATTAGTGATATCCTCCCGACTCTCGTCGATGCAGCACAACTCGAATGGCGTACAAAAGATCGAATTTTTATTGATGGCGTAAATCAATGGAAGGCACTTAACATTAATGGAAAAGTACGTACATCAATTTATGGCGATAACTTTTTTATCGATGATAACTGGAAGCTCTGTTATGGCACATCAAATTCAATCATTTATGACAGTATCAACAATCAAAACATGGAAAGTATTATAAATGACAATTATGACTTTAATACATACGTTGAATCAATTACCTCGTCAGATGTCCATGAACTGTTTGATGACATAACAGCAAACAAGATTATGCTAATAAGAAATCGAGCAAAAGTCCATTGTAATATAAAGGACATAAATGAATCCATTGTCATCAATATCAAATGTAGTCGTACAACTCCATGTCTATTTGATTTGCAGACCGACCCATGTGAGTTCGATGACATGCATGAGCATGAATTTGATTTGAGAAGGGATGAAATGAAGGAAACCTTTGAACAATATTTGAACAATGGTCTTGTAAAGGATTTTATAATTACCGATGGAAGTCATCCATCGATACCACTCGACAATCATCCGACAAATTCATCGAATGAAGATTCTCAAGTTATTGGTGATCCAATACTTACACCGAGTGGTGGATTAGATGGTTTTTTGACATTATTCCTAACATCGGTTGTGTTTTTGACATTACTCGTTATTGTTGTGTGTGTTAAGGAACGCTGTAACTCGAAACGTAGCGTCTATCTTGACAAGTCAAAGAAGGTCACATTTAGTGATGAAAGTGGAGTTGCTGGTAATGGAATTTCATCAATTAGTGCGACTGTTCAAAAGAAAACTAATAGTCATTAGCTCAGATGTAATGAAATGGAAATTTATAAAGTTTAATTTTAATTAAATTAAATTGAATTTTTCTTCACTCAAATAAATTAATTTTTTTTTCTCTTCTTCTCTATTTTTAGTTATGTTGAATGGGAAAGGGGGATTGATGGTTTGGTGGGGCGATTTAATTTTGTTGAAAAAGTATATTTTTACATTAGATTGTCGCAAAATTAGAATCTCGTTGCTTTGGATTTTGTAGCTGTACTTTATTTGTCAAAGGTAGGCTTTCAAGGTCACATAAACAGTAATAACCATGTCTAGTGGTATGAGTTGGAATTGATTACGATGATAAAGAGTAGATACTAGATAGGAGTGGTACTAAAGTACGGAACATCAGTAGTAGAGCAATTGAGACCTTAGTTAAGATAACTCATAAGTCAAATTCTTTGGCCCAGAATCGAGTGCGATTCAAATGCTTTGTGGACGTCCTACGCTTCATAGTGGAGTAACAGGAACCCATCATCATCATCATAAGTAAATTTGTATTATTGAGGCTTAGTCAAGTCATCATGTGGCATAAACCCAAAGGCATCATGCATAAAAATGGCGGATTTGGTGAAATCTAGGGTTGAGATGTGTTGTTGCTGTCTTGGAAGCCATTTTCACACCGAGTGCCTTTCAGGGAAACTAAGCGCTCGTTTTTATGAAAGCTTTTGACTTGTCTTCAAGACGGTCAAGTCAAACCTTTTTTTTTCACATCATATTAGCAACCAGAATGCAACGAACAAGCTAAGAAACCGTTCACTTATAACTTCCGATATTAACGGTTAAAAGAAAAATGGAATTCCAGGAATTTCTATTGTTCTTTTGTTGCTGATCTTTCCACCTCCCTCTGGACGTCATAAGTGTACGGCCCCAAACAATGAAAATGCTTTGATAACCTAAATCGTTAATTTAAAATAAAAACTCTCGAAGCTATCCAAATGTGATTAAAACATCAACCAACAAATAGAAAAGCTTACGATTATAGCATTTCCACTCAAGCTATTTTCCCTCTATTTCATCGTTGTTGACAAAACGAGGACAGCGTAAAATGAAGAAAAAAAAAGTATAATGAAACTGTAGAAAAGGAAATTAAATGTTTGCTGATGAATTTTTCTGAATTAAATCGTATTGAATATTTCAGATTTGCCTTTTTCGTCTTGATTTTTGAAGAAATGTTTAGCTACGTTTGTGAATTGGAAATTAACTGATGACATTTTATAGAGAATATTTTACATTTATTCAAGTTTATAGAATAATAAGTCAGTTTCTTTCAGAGCTCGAAGTCTACTCGACTCTTTACAAAATTTCATCTACTTCAAGCTCTGGATTTTTTTACAGGTTGATGAGCATTACATTCTTGCTTCATTCACAATCAATCAAACTTAGTAAATTCTTGGTTTATACAAAACATTTTAATTCAACTTTATCGAATAAGTTTTTCAAATTAACTTTTATATGAGCTTCTAATTATCATTTATCGTCATTATTGCTGGTTGGGTACATCGGCACTCGAAGGAACATCAGCTGAATTTTTGGATGATATGAAATCTCGAGATTGACCGAAGAATTCATAAAATGGCTGTGTAAGTAAGGGGTCATTCACTTATGACGTCCATCAAACAACCTGATTTTTAGACCCCCTCCCCCCCTCTGTCACAAAAATTCTAAAGAATAATATTTCCATTGTTTGAACTGTCACAAAATCCTAGACCCCCCTCCCCCCTAAATGTCGGACGTCATAAATGAACGGCCCTAACGATGCAAATGTGTTGAAAATTTAGAAACTGACAGAATTTGTCTAAAGCCTGAGAGATCTAGTCCTACTTGGCAATCGTCTATTCGTAAAGAAACGGGTCAGCAGGGCTATCAACTCAGTGATCTTGCGGCATTAGCTATTAATCGCGTTAGATTCTAAAGTTTCGCAAACGCCCTACACTTTACAGTGGATTAAAAGGACATCATCATCAAAAATTGTCTAAAGATAGAGCCAGTTTTAGACGAACTCTGAATGGGGCAATGAAGCTTCGCGCGCATTAGCAAAGGAAATAAATAAAGTGAATCTAGTTTGGCGGTAAAGGGGGTGGGCTACAGCACCCTCGCTACACTATTAATTATTCTAGTTGTTTTAAATAAATGTCAAATTAACAAATTTACCAAAAATTTCAATTAATTTTAATAGTTTAATAGAGTAGCATTATTTGTCAAGATAATGACGATGCATACGTCAACAACAGTTACTTACTCTCATTCCAGATTTAATAAATAAAGTTCTGCATTAAATTTACTCCAAACCAGATCATTAAAAATATTTAATTTACATTAATGCTTATCATATTTCCTTAACTGACTTTAAATAGAATAAAAAGCTTTTCTTTATAAAAAGTCCTTCATTTAAAAACTACACAAAAAAAGCTTTTCAATTTAAAAATAATTCAAGAGAAAATAAGAAAATAAATCATTTATTTCAGTACAGAATTGAATCATCTCCAAAATATTGCATCAGTACGAGAAAAGAAAAGAAAATGAAACAAGAACAAAAGTAGATTGTACAATAAGATATCCAAGCAACAAGTACAAAAGAAAAAAAAGTTTTCAATCAAAGAATATTGCAGCAGTGATGAAAAGCAATAAATTTTAAAACAATAAGACACCTTCATCAATTTAAATCGTGAGATCCACTAGCTCAACTGCATTACAGCCACTGCAAAGAATTTAAAAACTTTAATAGAAAAAAAAGAAATCTTGAAAAAGTTTTTACATTTTCTCAACAATTTTTTTTAATGTAAAAAGAATGAAATTATCTCACTTGCAGCATGCAAGCAGAACAGACCAAGTTAAGATAACGATAGACGGATGGTGCATAAAACTTTAGCTTAAGTGCTCAATATTTTAAGCGCGTGTTAAGACAATGTTTGGAGTTGAGAAGAGGAAGGAAGGAAGAAAGCAGTTATTAGCTTCAAATACGCTATCGATATCGCCGCACAGATTGGTATGGTGTACACAAAATGTTGAAGGAATTGAGTACAACAAGAAGCATGAGTTTTGATTAATTTGTTTTTTGCAGAAGCGCATTCAAATTTGGACAGGAACTTGAAAAATGTGATTTTATACCAGGCCCGAGAAATAGACGATATACCGCCAAACACTCCTCAAATATTTCTAAATAACGCCTTTAAAATGCCGACTAGTTTTCGAGCCTGTATTTTAAATGTTTCAAAGACTTCAAAATTAGTAATAGCATATGACTCAAGTTTGTGACTAGGTCGTTAATAACGAATGCACCATAAATCATTGCCTGAGAAAATGCCAATGCTGGGATAGGAACACAAGTTTGCTACATCGTCCATGGTTTTAATCTACAAGTCCAAAAGCTACTTGTCGCAGAACAATGATGAAAGAATGTCAGTTTAATGTGCAGACGGAAAAAATTTTACAAACCAGGTGACAGAGCCAGCAGCAGAGTTAGATGAAAAGCTTTTGTTATAAACTAATCTCCACATAAGAACATGGTTACAGTAATTAAGTCCATAAAATCATAAAATAGCCTATAAAGTACTAGAAGCCTTAAACACCCTCAATAATAATTTAATAATTTATTAACTCAATCATTTCTCAATCAAGTCATGTAAATTTACTTGTCTTTTATGATTTATTCAATTCAGTTGTCAATGAACATGCCATAAACTCACCTCCCACCCTTCCTAAAAAGGTCAATCAATTAATAATTCACCTATTCAACTTGTAAACCAATCAACTGTTCCATTCTTCATACAAAATGAATTTATTGCCGTCCATATTTTTCAAAAAATATAGAATCTAAAAAAAAATTATGTAGAGCATATATTGAAGAGGGTTAATATGAATAAATCGCAAAACAAAAGCTCTCGTGAGACCACCCGATTGAATATAAATTTTATAGCTAGAAGCTAACGAACTCATGCAAGTGCACAATGAACGTTTATTATCGATTCATAAGATAGAAACCATAACATAAAATAAACTTTCCATTCTCTGAATTAATAAGAGACTAGACTGAAAATTGGTATTAGTTCTGCATGATAGCACGGCAAAAATTATAATAAGAAATTATTTCACGTATGCAAATTTATTGTGATTTTTACCTTCATAGTTCTCTGATTTCGTCTTATAAAGACTAAAGATTATAGCTTTAAGTAGCTTAGCTACATGTTGGAAATTTTTTAATCTTTTTTCATCGTATTTTTGAAATAGAATTGATTTAAGTGGATTTGATGAGATTTTGTTTGTAGATTTTTGATATAATGACTTTAAAGCTGGTTAGAAATTTGTGATTTTGTGCATTGCTGTGACTTGGAGTTGAAGTTTTTAGCGTATTTTTTAAACTTGTTACTAAAAGGTAGCTTAATAATACACTTTGTTCGGCTGTTCGGCTGCTCGGGTGAAGAAAAACTTTTTAATTAGACAAAGTAGAGAGCTCGCGTTTGTTTTATTATCTCCGTTACTATCGATTTATCGGCCCATCGAATGCTTAAAAGTCTTGAAACAGTGTATTTATGCTATAATTAATTAATTTTTGTTTTGTTTTCAGTGTAACCTGCCCAAATTTTATTTTACTTCTATAATAACCCCAAGTGGTTACCACGTGACTGTCGCTTGGTTCTTATTCAACCATCAACCTAGCTGTCGGGTGGCAATCATTTCAATGAATTTCTATGTATTCCGATCAAGATCAGAACATTCAACAACAAACAGAAGAACCTTCCACCTCCATTATTTTTGTATATTTCATCGAATTTCACTCTCGAACGCGTCTTCTGTCTAAACACGTGTAGGTTTAAAAGAAATTTTTTTATGCTTTGATTATAAAAATAAATATTTACGAAAATATATTTTGAGCTTTATAATCAATTAGATTTGTCTGTAAAGTTGTTTAACTTTCATCTCAAGTTTCGAGAATTAAATCACATTTATCGTTATACTGAATTTATACGCGATGAAAATTTTCTTGAAACAGAACTTTATTTTAGATCAAACAAGACGAATTGTGACGTAAATT